>JASDFA010000007.1:40830000-50830000 GCA_035772735.1 Datura wrightii | reverse complement strand
CTTTTCCCAGGTGATACAACACGCTCATGTCATAATCCTTCTGGAGTTCCAACCATCTTCTCTAGTGAAGATTTAGGTCCTTTTGACTAAATATGTATTGGAGGCTCTTGTGATCAATAAGAACATCAATGTGAGCCCCATATTTTTAGTGCAAACACCACCGCTGCTAACTCCAAGTCATGAGTTGGATAGTTCTTCTCATGAACCTTGAGCTTCCTGGAGGCGTAGGCTATCACCTTGCCCCGCTGCATCAAAACGCAACTAGGTCCAACTCTGGAAGCCTCACAATATACTACAAATCCTTCTGATACTTCGGATTGGGTCAACACTGGAGCGCTAGTGAGTTGAGTTTTTAATTCCTAAAAACTCTTCTCACATGCATCTGACCACTGGAATTTCACCTTCTTCTGAGTCTGTCTTATTAGGAGAGATGCTATAGAAGAAAAGCCTTCAATAAAGCATCAGTAATAACTGGCTAGACCTAAGAAGCTTTTGATTTCGGTCGGAGAGGTGGGTCTAGTCCAGTATTTCACTGCAGTTATCTTTTGAGGATCAACTTGAATACCCTCACTAGAGACCACATGACCCAAGAAGGTTACGGACTTCAACCAAAAATCACACTTTTTGAACTTGGCGAACAACTGGCGGTCTCTGAGTGTCTGAAGCATTATCCTCAGGTGATCAGCGTGCTCTTCCTCATTTCTGGAGTATACTAGAATGTTGTCGATAAACAAAATGATGAACATATCTAAATACTGCTTGAAAACTCTATTCATCAGGTCCATAAAGGCTAAAGGGGTATTTGTTTATCCGAAGGACATAACCACGAACTCAAAGTGTCCATACCGAGTCCTGAAAGTTGTTTTTGGTATGTCACACTCTCTGACTCTTAGCTGATGATACCCCAACCTGAGATCTATTTTTGAGTAATAGCTGGCTCCCTGAAGTTGGTCAAATAAGTCATCAATTCTAGGTAGGGGATATTTTTTCTTGACTGTGACCTTATGTAATTGACGGTAGTCGATGCACATTCTGAGAGTACCATCTTTCTTTTGCACGAATAGTGCTGGAGCACCCCAGAGAGAGATGTTAGGTCTGATGAAACCCTTATCTAGAAGATCTTTTAACTGCTCCTTCAACTCCTTAATTTTATTCGGAGTTATTCTATAAGGAGGGATGGAGATGGGCTGAGTATCTGGAATAAGGTCTATGCCGAAGTCAATTTCCCGTTTAGGAGGGACTCCGTGAAGATCTTCGGGGAACACATCTGGAAACTCTCTGACAACATGGACTGACTGGATAGTTGTGGTCTTAGTGTCGGAATCCTTGACCCGAACTAGATGGTAAATACATCCCTTGGAAATAAACTTCTTGGCCTTAAGGTAGGAAATAAACCTACCCTTCGGTGCTGAACAACTACCCGACCATTCTAGAGCTGGTTCATTAGGAAACTTAAACCTGACAACCCTAGTTTTGCAATCAACTAATGCATAACCGGAGTGTAACCAATCCATGCCAAGAATAAGGTCGAAGTCGACCATGTCTAATTCTACAAGGTCAGTAGGAATGACTTTATTGCAGAATGAGATTGGACAATTTCTATACACCCTGCTGGCTCTAACTGACTCGCCAACCGGTGTGGAAATTGAGAAGGGTTCTAATAATACTTTTGGACTGATATCGAACTGGACTACTACGTAGGGAGTCATGAATGATAGTGTGGCCCCCGTATCAAGCAGGGGATATACATCTAGGTGGAAAATCCGTAACATATCCGTGACCACATCTAGTGAGTTCTCCTAGTCCTGACGAGATGATATGCATAAAAATGGTTTTCGCATTGACCGCCCTCCATACTTGATGTGTTAGCCTGTTGAGCTGGTCAGCCTGCTAGAGCTGCTGAAGTGGTGGATTATGATCTCCCTTTTCCTGCTGAGAGGTACTCCTTGAGCAAATGCCCGAGTTGTCCACAACCAAAATAGCCCTCTCAACCCTATAAACACTCTCCCGGGTGATTCTTGCTGCACTTGGGGCAAGTTGGATATTTGTTCCCAGCACTGTAGATCTGAGACTGAGATCTAGATGCTCCACACCTCCAGTCCTAGTGGGACCGAAAAGGTAGGGGTGCTGGCAGATCAGGGCGTTGGAGCCCTCTTCTTCTGTTGCTGTTGCTGCTACTTTAGTGGTCGGTTGCTACCACCTGACTTCTAGTGGCCATGATCTGACTAGCCAGTCCTAGCCTACTTATTCTTTCTTTCCATGTCCCTTAGTTTTTCAGTCTCGATCTATTGGACATAAACAATCAAACTGGAAAGGTTGATATCTTTGATTAGTATCGTGGTCCTGAACTCCTTGAGGACAAGGTTTTATACCTCATTCACAAACTTCAGCATGCGAGCCCGTGGCTCGACCACCATCTCTGGAGCTTATTTGGACAGCCTGGTAAACTCCAGAGCAGACTCTTCAATGGTTCTGTTTCCCTGTCTCAAGTTCATGAACTCCGCTACTTTGTCCTCCCTGAGCTCTCTAGGAAAAATCTGTCCAAAAAGGCGGTGTTGAACTCCTCCCACTCCACCGGTCCTACTTCCACTTGTTGCCCCTCCTTCCACTTTTCATACCAGACCTGAGCTACCCCTTTTAGCTGATAGGCAGCTAGTTCAGCACTCTCAGAGGAACTAACACTCATTATGCGGGTAATCTTTCTATTCTTATCTACGAAATCTTGGGGGTCCTCCCCCACCTTGGATCCCTGAAATGATGGAGGGCTAATCCGGGTGATTTCTCGCACCCTAGCAGTTGCTGCGGACCCGTCGTTGTTAACTGGAACCATGTGTTGGTTCACCTGGTTGGTCACAGTTTAGGAAAGCAGCTGAATGGCTGCCCTGAATTCTGCAGTTAATACCGAATCGTCCTGTGGGGCCGCCGGGGCTGGTGGAGTAGTCCATTGGTTATTTCCGACCGTCCTTTCATTTCCGCATTGTGGAGGCATATTTCACTGAAATGAAGCATAGCACGAGTTAGGAGAATGATTTTTTGGAACTGAATTTCAGTGCTCGATAAGGAGTATGAAATAAAGGAAAATTTCCTAATGACATCTCATAGCCTCCCCATCATAAGTGTGGTGTGCTTCACACCCATGAAGAGGACTCTACACGATATGCTTTTAGACAACCGAGGATACTCTGAACCTAGTGATATGATATAAAGTTTGTCATGCCTCAAGTTTGCACCCTGGACGGAACACGGTACTTGAAGCCACAAGTGACCCCAAGTTAACCCCTGGTCTATCATACACTGGCACACTAAGTAACAAAAATACATACAGTGTAATTTGTAGCAAGAATTTAAATATTTGATAGAAATATACTGAATCATAATACTGAAAATAATAGAATAAACTACAAGGCCGAGAGAAAGCAACAAAGTCTGAAAATTGATTCTATGTCTGAAAGCCACTAGGTACCCCCAACTAGCTCTAAATCAACTGAAAGAAATGAAATCATAACTCAAACAATAAATCTTCATCCTCGGAGGATGAGGATTCACCAATTCGCAGAGCTGAGGTCTTCTATAAGTAAACGACTAACGAAGCTGGGACTGTGATCTTGTAGTTGTATCATAGAACGATACATCATAAAAAGTATGCATCAATACTTTGAATGTACTGAGTATGTGAGAGAAACATAACACCATGAAATAAAAAATAAGGTAATGCTGAACTGGAAGACATGCAATAACCAACAGATTTACTGAACTAAGATAACTGAAATGTTGAAGTGGTCAATAAGACCCTGTATGATGTTCAACATGTTCTAAGTTTGGTACACTGATCTAAATTGAACTGGACTAAGACTGAATTGAATAGACTAGTGGGAGAGTCTCTAATCGACATGTAACCACGTGAGCTAGACGTGCAGTTTCATGTATACACCCAACTGGTAGGACCCAATATACCTTGCCAAGGTATAAAGGCATGAACTGGGTGATCACAAAAGTCTGGGGCCAATCAGGCCCATAAATACTGAAACCTACGCTGGCAACGTAGTTTTGGGAACCTAGAATCTGCATCTAATTCTGATAACTGGGAGGTGATACTGACACCTCAGGAGTTTCTAAAGTCAAACTGATCAGCTGATATTTCTAACTGACAATGAGTATTCTAGCATTCTTGCTATACTGAACTGGCAAAACTATAATGGAAATTGAATACTACTGGTAACATGGGATTTCCCAACAAGTTTGCAATTGCATGCAAAGTTGATATTTAAGAACTATACAGAATTCAGGATTTTCTAAATCAATGAATAGGACTATATTTTCATCTCACAATATTTCTCATTGTTGGAACTTCAAACTATGTAAAATAACTATAATTAACATAGAGCAATATTTCACATGAATGCAATGAGGTCTATCCAGGAATTCATTAACATTCAAAAGGTCTACAGGGCTATAATACACCTTTTATGGGAATAATTATAAATAAATTATAAACTGATGGAAACAACCACTAAAGTAACTATAGATATCATTCTATGTGGATTCAAAGAAAAATTACGTGGATTCTCTTCACATATGAAAAACTCAGGACCAAAATTTATAGAGTAAATTAGAGAGAGATTTCGGGGACACAAGGAAAGAACTATTCCCTTGTTGAATTTCCACATACCCTAGTTGAATTTCTTTGGAGAAGGAAGCTTGACTCTGCTGCAATGGGTGAGAAGCCCTAGTGTTCCTGAAAGTTCTTGAGAGGAAATATGATCCATTTCTAAAAGTTTACGTGGAGAATGAGGGGAAAAACCATTCAATCCCTCTAATATCTCTAAAATTTTATCTAAAACGACATAGTTTAGGGATTAAATAGATAGGAGATTACAAAATATCTCTGCACTAAAATTTGAAATATGATCGATGGGGTCCCAACGGGTCACTCGACGAGTCGTTGGTTGAGACCATGACTCATTGGGACCTATCATTTGGTCTACTGCCTTAAGGTCACTGAAGTCACCACGAGCGACCTAACAACTCGTTACCTTGGGCCATGACTCATGAAATCACTCGTTAAGTCCACTATCTAAGAGTCGTCTGGGGCTGGTAATGGGAGACTTCACGACTCGTTACCAGTGACCACAACTCGTAGTCACCTTCCATCATTTACACTGCCTTAATTTTAGAAATTCCCTTCTACTCAGTAATGACTCATCGCACTTCTTGTTACTGCTTTTGACGGGTCGTTGGATGACTCGTTACCTTCCCTTTAGTTGAGAACCAGTACTCACCACGGCTCCATGCAATGACTTGTTATAACAACCAATGAGTCATTACTTCATTCGTTACCTCCACTGCCACGAAGCCTGTATTTCCCCACAACTACTCCCAACGGGTCATTGGTTGGACCAACGATCCGTTAGGTCACCCGTTCTACAACATTTTTCACAGTTTTTAGCCAACATCAAGATTTGATCCCGAGTCTAATCTTAGGCATCTTCGGGGTATTACAACATTGATTATCGACAATTGAACAAAGTCACCATCAAGAACAGGTATCTTTTAACAAGTATCGATGATTTGTTTGACCAGCTTCAGGGTGCCAAATGTTTCTCAAAGATAGATCTAAGGTCCGGGTATCATCATCTTAGAGTTTGGGAATGTGATATCCCAAAGATAGTCTTCAGGATGCGGTACGGACATTATGAGTTTGTAATATGTCTTTTGTACTAACGAATGCTCCTGTATCTTTTATGGACCTGATGAACAGGTTGTTCAAACCATATTTGGACATGTTCGTGATTGTGTTCATTGATGACATTCTTATATACTCTCGGAGCGAAGAGGAGCATGCAACTCATTTGAAAGTAGTGCTTCAAACTCTTAAGGATCGTCAATTATACGCCAAATTTAGCAAGTGTGAGTTTTGGTTGAACTCCATAGAATTTTTAGGCCATGTGGTATAAAGTTAGGGCATTAAGGTAGATTCTCAAAAAATCGAGGCGGTGAAGAATTGGTCTAGACCGGTGAATCTTTCAGATATTTAGAGTTTCTTGGGTTTAGCTGTCTATTACCGGAGATTTGTTGAGGATTCTACATCTATTGGAGCACCATTGACCAAATTGACCCATAAGAAGGTGAAGTTCCAATGGTCGGAAGCTTGTGAGAAGAGCTTCCAAGAGTTAATGACTCGACTTACTTCAGCACCGGTGTTGACCCTACCTGAGGGTATTGATGGTTTCATGGTGTATTGTGATGCTTCAAGGATTGGACTCGGGTGTGTATTGACGCTGCGTGGGAAAGTAATAGCCTATGGCTATAGAAAGTTGAAAGTCCATGAGAAGAATTACCGGACCCATGATCTTGAATTGGTTGGGGTGGATGTGTTTACGGACCACAAGAGCTTACCATATGTGTTCACATAGAAAGATCTCAATCTATGACAAAAAAGGTGGTTGGAGCTACTAAAGGACTATGATATAAGTGTTCTTTACCATCCAAGTAAGGCTAATCTGGTAGAGGACGCACTTAATAGACTCTCTATAGAGAGTGTGTCCTATGTGGATGAGGGGAATAAGGAGCTGGTGAAAGATGTACATCGACTCGCAAGGTTGGGGATAGGTTGGTTGACTCGACTGATGGTGGTGTTGTTGTCCAAAATGAATCAAAATCATCCTTGGTGACTGATGTGAAGGCTGTACAAGATGAATACCCAATTTTTGTAAAGTTGAAGGAAGCCATCGAAGTTAGAAGGTGGAGGTCCTCTCCCAAGACTGTTCCGGATGTTGATGATTTGAGGACCCGGATGTTGCATGAGGCTCATGGATCCAGGTATTCTATCCATCTAGTTTCCACCAAGATTTACCTTGACTTATGGGAAATCTATTGGTGGAATGGCAAGAAGAATAATATTCTAGAATTCATAGCCAAGTGCACAAACTGTCAACAAGTAAAGGTTGAGCATCAAAGGTTGGGAGGCGAAATTCAGGATATTAGCATTTCCACTTGGAAGTGGGAAGATATTAACATGGATTTGATAACTGGATTAGCTCGTACACGTCGATAATATGATTCCATTTGGGTTGTGGTAGACAGGTTGACCAACGCTACTCATTTTCTACAGGTTAAAACCACGGACTCAATAGAGGATTATGCTAAACAATATATTTAGAGTTAGTTAGATTGCATGGAGTGCCCTTATCCATCATTTGGGACTGATATACTCAATTTACCTCTCAGTGTTGGAGGTCATTCCAAAAAATGCATGGGACTCAAGCTAAACTCAGCACAACATTTCACCCGCAAATGGATGGTCAAACAGAGCAGACAATTCAGACTCTCGAAAACATGTTGAGAGCATGCATGATGAACTTCAATGGTAGTTGGGATGAATTGAGTTTTCTTACAATAACAGCTATCACTCCAGTATTCAAATGGCACCGTTTGAGGCTCTTTATGGATGAAGATGTAGATTGCCCATCGAATGGTTTGAGGTTAGTGAGGAAGCTATGATGGGGCCATATTCGGTTCATGAGGCTTTGGAGAAGGTTCAATTGATAAGGGACAAACTGAAGACAGCTCAGAGTCGCCAAAAGTCCTATGCCGATGTTAGGAGGAGAGAACTTGAGTTCAAGGTGGATGACTGGGTGTTCTTGAAGGTATCTCCCATGAAGGGAGTGATATGATTTGGGAAGAAAGGAAAACTTAGTCCTTGCTATGCTGGAGCCTACCGGATTGTGAGAAGAGTTGGCTGGGTGGCGCATGAATTGGAGTTGCACTCAGAGTTATCTTTCGTGCATCCTGTGTTTCATGTATCACTCTTGAAGAAGAATTTGGTGTTAAAGACAGCCTTAGCTATGAGGAAATTCCGGTGGAAATATTAGATCATCAGGTTCGTAGGCTAAGGAACAAGGAAGTAGCTTCAGTTAAAGTGTAACAGACAAATCAACATGTTGAAGGAGCTACATGGGAAGATGAAGAGGATATGATGGCTAATACCCAAATTTATTCTCTACCAGCTCAGTTCCAACTTTAGGTATTAGTTTTTCCCTATGACTCTACTTAGTTTTCATGTTTAGTTCATGTGTTCAAGCTTCTTTTATGTATAAGGATATGTATGTGAATGATGAAATCAGATCAGCTATGTGGTTTGAATCGGAGATAGTCATTCCGTTAGTTTCAGTTTAAATGATCAGTATTTGGGTGTAATGATTGCATGTCTTTGTTTCTCCGCTTGTTTCCAACATTCGAGGATGAATGTTCCCAAGGGGGAGATATTATAATACCCCAAAAGTTCCTAAGATTAGACCCGGGATCAAAAATGGAAGTTGACTAAAAACTGGGAAAATAGGTTGCAGGACGGATGACCCAATGGATCATTGGTCCAACCAATGACCCATTGCATCCAGTCATGGGAGGTGTTGTTTTGGCGTCAGTGTGTAACAATGGGTGAAACAATGACCCATCGTCCAAAATAACGAGTCATTGTTTGGAGTTTTGGGTGGTACTGGACTTCAACAATTAGGGAGTAAGGGGTGATCCCACGACTGGTCGTGAGATGTAACGATCCGTGGTCACGAGTCATTGTATGGGTTGTCTAAAATTTCTAGTGTTCCTAACGGAAGGAGACCACGACTTGTTAGAGGAGATAACGAGTCATGGTGAGGGTTTTTATGAGGGAAAGTGCAGGATCTTTAGGAGGCAATCGACAATCGAACCAATGACCCATTGGAGGTAAGGACGAGTCATCCTGTTGAGCCGCGAGTTGAATCCAAGATCAGGTCCTTGGCAATGCAGACGATAAATCGTACCACGAGTCGTGGAATCCTCCAACACCTCATTGGTACGTCCGTTTGATCGTCTAGTGCAGATTTTTCAGGGTAATTGATTAAGGGTATTTTCATCATTCCTATGCTCTAAGGCCCTAAACCACGTCGTTTTATGTTATTTTCTGAGTATGCTAAGATAGGTTAATCCCTCCTACCCTATTTGTTCTAATGCATTCAAAGTTAGGAAGAATTAAGAGTGATCAAGCTAGTTCTCAAGCTCTTGTTCATCAATTCTCCCTTGGGCTTTCAAAGAGTGTTGAAATTCGATCTTACCCAGGTATGTAGGGTTATGAATGGATATTTTCATTCACCCATGCCCAATTTATCCTAATTCATGAAATTTGATCAAAAATCTGATGGGGTTTTTATTTAAATCTTATGGAATTCTAATGATCTATTAATGGGTTGTTTTCTTTTATGATTTATACTATATTTTCCGAATTATGATCAGATTCTACAACTATTTTATAGTGCTCAAGTATGTGTGAACCTCATGATTTACGATTTATGATTTTGGCCAACTCACGAGCCTTATTTCATGGCTAACTCACGTATATACAAGTATATTTACGATTATCATTGTTTTAACTAGCCCATGAATCTCATGCATATTATACTATGAGCACTATATATGTTTTGGGTGTTGTATTTAACACCAAGTAGGTTTGGGGCATAGGTTCGACCCTAGATCTCATAACTACGTGCCACCGTAGGACGTGTTGAGACCTCCCTTATGAATGTCCCTAGCCCAAATAGCCCTTTTTCATGGTGATATCACGCCTTTCATGGTTCTACACTTGGCAAGGTGGAACGCCCTCCCGACCAGGGTTACAAGTGGAGCTCCATGTGTGCTCATATGGGGTATGTCGGTTGATAGAATCTCTCATCGTTTCTCATGATTTTGCATGTTTATGATTATGTATATTGGCTCAGGTCATGTTAAATAAAACTTTTCTCTTATGATTATGATTACGGTTGTAATACAAATATTTTGAAAACCTTGAGCCTTATGTTATGTTACGATTTTTATGTCATGAGCATGTTTTCCTACTCTTATGATCATTTATGAGTTTTATATATTTTAAATGTCCGTTTTACTTACTTTCATACTCGGTGCATTCCACGTACTGACCGCATACTTTCTATGTTGTATCGTTTCATGATACAGGACCCAGCTCTCAAGTTCATCCTCATCAGTAGTCCATCTTAGAGTTAGCTATCAGCCTTTTTTGGTGAGTCCTCATGTTCCGAGGGCCATATGTTCAGACTGTGATGTTTTTCTGTTTCAGTTTTGCCGGGTTAATTGGGGATGTTGTCCCATCAACCCATCGGATATGATAGAGGCTTTCAAACAGTTTTTGTACTCAACTGATATGTATTTCTAGTACTTTTCGTATATTATGCTATGTTATGCTATGTTTATGTTTCCACTATATCGTATGTTTAGTACTCCGCCTTAAGTGATATAAAGTTTGATGTATGCTTATGCCATGGGTCGACTTGGGGCCTCTCAGGGTTCCTTGTGCCGTATTACGATCCGGGACTACGTTCAGGTCGTGACATCATTCCCTCTGATCGCGCCTGGACCTGGATGGCACGGTCATAGCCGAAGGCGCTAGGACTGAAGATCTCTGGTGGGACTGTTGACGGTGCCCACTAGGTCTTTGCTGGGAAAAGCTCATGCTAACAGTCCTGGCCCTCTTAGCCTCCCTCTCCCACTCACTCTACAGATCTCTATCTGCTGGGTGTACAGGACTATCCAAGCAAAGTCAATATCCTGGAGAAGTATCACGGTCGGGCAATCCCTAACCAAGGAGTCTGTTATCCCGTGTACAAACCTGCTCATACGGGCCCTCTAATCTGCCACCATCTCGGGTGAATACCTGGAAAGACGTGAAAACTCTAAGACATACTCCTGAACCATCATCTTTCCCTGCTTTAGATTCACAAACTCAGCCGCTTTCAGCTCCCTCATCTCACGAGGGAAGAACCAACCTAGAAAAGCGACATGAAACTCATCCCAACTGATAGGGCCTGCTCCGACTGCCCCACCATCCTTCCATTGTTTGAACCAAATGTGCACGGCCCCCTTCAACAGATATGAGGCCAAATCGGCGCACTCCTCTCCAATCACCCATATAATCTGGGTGATCTTCAAAATCTCCTCAATGAACTCATGTGGATCCTCGTCCACCTTTGATCCAAGGAACTCGGGAGGGTTCATCCTCAGAAAGTCTCTAACTCTCACCGCTGCCACATTCCTATTCTACGGGACATGCTACCTACCGCCTGCTGGTTGACCTGGGTGGTCTAGGCCTGGGCTAATATCTGAATGGTTTCCCTAAACTCCGCGTGGGCAACCGACTCGGTTACATTCTCCTCATGGACTGGTGGGGTCTACTGGTGCCCGTCTCCATTGTTACCTCATGGACATTTCCATTTCTATTTCTCCTTCCGTTAACTCTACGGTGAGGCATGATTTTGCAAATTCATATAGCATGATTTAGAAGGATAGAGAGACATTTCACCAAATGACATAGATCATGAAAGAAGGGAACGTTTCCTAAACGTCTTGTAGCCTATTCGTCATAAGTGTGGCGCGCTTCACACCCATGAAAAAGACTCTACTTAACGCGGCTTTTGGATACCCTAGGACACTTCAAAACCAAATGCTCTGATACCAAGTTTATCACGATACTAACATAGGCCCGGATGGAGATACGGGACAAGGAACACCGAGAGGCTCTATGTCGACCCATGGCATGAACATACATCTAACTGAATCATAGATAAGCGAAGATCATCATAAATAACATAGCATATGTCTAACAAAATGTAACATCTGATCACATACATGAATCTAAAGCTGAAATACAAACTACGTCCGAAAAGCCTCTATCACTAACGAGTTGATTGGACAAGACCCCAACTAACTCACTAATATCTAAAAAATAAAAAGACGCAATACAACTGATAAGAAGGGCCCTCCCATGATGAGTACTCAACAACTGAGGCTGAGGAAAGCTAACTCCTAAGATCTATCAATTGGCGGGACAGAAACTGAGTGTCGAATCCTGTCTCATCAAAACAATACAACATAGAGTATGCGATCAATACGTGGAATGTATCGAGTATGCAAGGTAAGTAAAACCGCTAAGTAAGTAAAATCATTTAACATTCATAATGTAAATCACAATCAAGATAAGATTCTGAGAGTAGGGGCTTCATGTTATTTTTTGAAATCATGATCTGAACATTACCGAACATCATAACTAAATCGAATGACCCAAAGCTAAAAACTGATAATCATAAGTAAAACTGAACATTGGGTCAAACCTGCTGAAAACATAATATCGTGACAGATGTACATGCATAACTAAAATCATGAGGAACAATGGGAGACTCGTCATATAACCGACATTACCACGATAGAGCTTACATGGTCCTAACAATCACACTCAAGTTGGCAGAACCATCAAAAGCCTTGCCAGGGCTAAGAATGCTACCATTATATTGATATCAAGCTTAAGGCCCCTTAGGGACAGGGGAAAGCTCCAAGGAGGTCCCAAAATATAAAAGTAAACCTACATTGGCGCGTAGTTCTGAGGCACAGGGTTGACTAACCCTTAGCCTACTCGGTGCTAGACACTACTCCCAAAAACATGCATATGCTCTCCATCGTTTTTCAATGAAGCTGACCATCATCTAGTGACAAAGCTAAATGATAATATACATGCATAATCGGATCATAACATGAGGAGCCTTGGCTCAAACCAGACCACAAGATGAAAATAATGGGAGTGTTTACTCCAAAACCATGCGGTAAGATAATTCTTGAAATCATAAAACATACTTGATCATATGGGCTTGTCCAATAATTTAAAATTCTTGAAATCAACTTGATTCACTTCAAAAACATGAACATAGACATGGGTATTTCGAAATCATACTTTCTTCATACACATCTCATCATGCTTAAACACATATCTCATAGATCTCAATGTTTATGAACATCCATAAATAGGCATGATAGTTTAGAAAACTTGAAAAAATAATTTATAAGTTAAAACATTGTAAAATATGTCCATTAATCATAATTCTTCATTTAAAACTTTCTTAGGTCATACCCATGATTAAAACATAGGAATTCATGCATTGGGTAGGAACCCCATGGAATCATCAATTAGAACATCATAAATTGAGAGGGAATTGGGCATGGGTGTGGACAATTGTACCCATTCATAGCCTTACATACCTGAAGGGATCTAATTCTCACACTTCCTTGATATCCCAAAGAGAATTGAGGAAGAACATGGAGAAGCTGGACTTGATCACCCCTCAAAACCCCTAAGCTTGCATGCATGAATTAGGATAGTCTTAGAATGAAATAACACCTCATAAAACACTCTACTTCGAGCTTACAACGATGTAGTTTGGGATCCTAGGGTTTAGAAATGACGAATATACCCTTAATGAATTTTCTTGAAAAACTGCTCAATGGGCGTCAAAACAGACCGTTACTGGCTCCAACGGTCCGTTACACCCCTTGTTGTTACACCCTGAATACTGGACCCCAAATCTGATACCACGATAGGTTCCACAAGTGGTACCGAGCTCCAACAGCTCGTGGTAACCATCCATTGACACCACTGCCTCTATCCAGAGATTCCTCCTAATGGGCACTTACCATGACTCGTTGCTCCCAACAACGAGTCGTCATGTGACTCTTTACTTCCTCCCTAAACAGACCCACCTCACAACGGCTCATATTCAACGACCCGTTACATAAACAACAGATCATTCCTAAACCTATAACTCCTAACTCCAAACCTGTAGTATCTCATCATGGGCACATCCAACGGGTCGTTAGTCCCACTAAAGACCTATACAACGACCTGTTCTAAGAAAATTTTCCATATTTCTGTTACTTTTCATTTTTAAATCCCGGGTCTAGTCTTAGACACTTCCAGGGTACTACAATATATCTCCCTTTGGAACATTCGACCTCGAATGTGGGAAAACATATAGAAAATAGAGAAATGTAATCACCATATTCAAATAATGAACATACATGCTGAAAACTATTGGAGTGACTAACTCTAATTTGAACTACATGACTGAACTGAATTCTCGAACCACACAGACATCCATTTACATGAAAGAAACTGAGGTACATGAGTTGAACATGAAACTGACTAGAGTATTAAGGAGGAAACTGATACCTCAAGCTGAAACTGAGCTGGAAGGGAATAGATGTGGGTATATAGACATCATATCTTCTTCGGTGTAGCTCCCTCAACATGCTGATTCCTCCATAAAACCTTGACTAAAGCTACTTCTTTGTTCCTTAGCTTACGAACCTGCCGATCCAGTATCTCCACCAGAACCTCTTCATAACAAAGGTTGTCTTTCACACCGACACTATCCACCGGAACAACTAGAGCTAGATCACCAAAACACTTCTTTAAGAGTGATACATGGAAAACTAGATGGACTGAAGCTAATTTTGAGGGAAACTCCAATTCATATGCTACCTAACCCGTTTCACAATCCGATATGGGCCAACATAACGGGGACTTAGTTTCCCTTTCTTTCTGAACCTCATCACTCCCTTCATGGGAGATACCTTCAGAAACACCCAATCATCAACTTCAAACTCAAGCTCTCTCCTCCGCACATCCCCATAGGACTTTTGGTGACTCTGAGTCGTTTTTAACCTATCCCTTATAAGCTAAACTTTCTCCATGGCCTCATGTACTGAATCCGGTCCTATCATCGCAGCTTCACTGACTTCAAACCAACCAATAGGCGATCTATGTCTTCGCCCATAGAGAGCCTCAAACAGAGCCATCTGAAAGCTGGAATAGTCGCTGTTGTTATATGCAAACTCTGTGAGAGGAAAATGGTCATCCCAACTACCCTTGAAGTCAATCACACATGCTCTCAACAATTCCTCGAGTGTCTGAATAGTCCGCTTCGCCTAACCATCAGTTTGCACGTGAAATGCTGTACTGGGCTTGACCTGAGTACAACCTGAAACGATATCCAAAACTAGGAGAAAAACTGAGTACCTCTATCCGATATGATGGATAAGGGCACTCCATGCTACAAAACTAGCTCCCAAATGTATAATTTAGCATAATCCTCCGCTGAGTCAGTAGTTTTGATCTGTAGAAAATAAGTTGCTTTGGTTAACCTGTCCACAACCACCCAAATAGAGTCATATTGTCGACGAGTGCGAGGTAACCCTTTGATGAAGTCCATATTAATCACCTCCCACTTTCAAGTAGGAATATTGATATGTTGAAGCACACCTCCCGGTCTTTGATACTCCATTTTCACCTGTTCACAAATCGGGCACTTACCCACAAATTCTGCAATGTCCTTCTTCATGCCATTCCACCAATAGACTTCCGGTAGTTCACAGTACATATTGGCGATACCTGGATGCATATAATATCTAGAACCATGAGCCTCGTGCAACATCGGATCTCTCAAATCATCAACATCCGAAATGCATAAAGGACCTTAATATCGAAGCACACCATCTCCCATTTGGAGAAGACTTCTACCTTCTGATTCTGAACAACTTCCTTCAACTTTACCAAAATAGGGTCCTCGTCTTTTCTAGCTTTTACATCAGTCACTAAGGATGATTCTGACTCGTTCTAAGCAATAACACCACCATCGGTCGAGTCAATCAAACAAACTTCCAACCATGCAAGCTGATGCACATCCTTCACTAGCTCCTTCCTCCCCTCATCTACATGGGACAGACTCTCCATCAAAATCCTACTAAGAGCATCTGTTACCACATTTGCCTTTCCTGGATGGTAAAGGACAGTCATATCATAATCCTTGAGTAGCTCCAACCACCTTCTTTGGTGTAGATTTTGATCGTTCTGGGTAAACACATATTGTAGGGTCTTGTTGTCCATAAACACATCAGCATGGACCCTATACAAATAGTATCTCCATATCTTCAAGGAAAATACTACCGTTGCCAATTCGAGATCATGAGTCAAGTAATTCTTTTGATGGACCTTCAACTGCCTGGAAGCATATGCTATCACTTTACCGTGCTGCATAAATACACAACCAAGGTCAATCCTAGAAGCATCACAATATACCACAAACCCATTGGTACCCACAGGTAGGGTTAAAACCAGCGACGAGGTGAGTCGAGTCTTCAACTCGAGGAAGCTCCTCTCACAAGCATCCGACCATTGGAATTTCATTTTATTTTGGGTAAATTTGGTCAATAGTTCTACAATAGATGAAAACCCCTCAACAAATCTCCGATAATACCCAGCTAAATCCAAGAAACTCTTGATCTCAGAAGGATTCACCACTCTAGACCAATTCTTCACCGCTTCTATCTTTTGAGAGTCCATCTGTATACCCTCACTTGACACCACATGACCTAAAAAAGCCACTAAGTTCAACCAAAACTCGCATTTACTAAACTTAGCATATAATTAGTGATCCTTGAGAGTCTATAGCACCACCCTCAAATGAGCGGCATACTCCTCCTCGCTCCAAGAGTATATAAGGATATCATCTATGAACACAATCACGAACATATCCAAGTACGACTTGTACACCTTGGTCATCAAATCCATAAAAACTGTAGGAGCATGGTTTAGTCCAAAAGACATAACTACAAACTTTTAATGATCATACTGAGTCTTGAAGACTGCCTTTGGGATGTCACTCTCCCAAACCCTGAGCTGAAGGTACCCAGATCTGAGATCTATTTTTGAAAAGAACTTAGCACCCTGGAGCTAGTCGAAAAAATCATCAATCCTAGGAAGAGGATACCTGTTCTTGATAATCCATGCACATGCAAAGAGAACTATCTTTCTTTCGAAAAAAGAGAATTGGTGCACCCCACGAGGATTTACTCGGTCTAATGAACCCCTTGTCTAAAAGATCTTTCAACTGCTCCTTCAACTCCTTTAACTCTGCTGAGGCCATTCTGTAAGGAGGAATAGATATAGGATGCGTATTAGGAAGGAGGTAAACACAAAAATCAATCTCCCGCTTGGGAGGGACTCCTGGTAAATCATATGGGAAGACTTCTTGATACTCACATGCTATTGAAATGGACTGGATAGTCGGGGTCTCAGACGTAGCATCCTTAACCCTAATGAAATGGTACAGGAAACCCTTGGAGATAATCTTTCTGGCCTTAAGGTAGAAAATGAAATGACCTACAGGAAAAGATTCTGGACCGTTAGGTTCGTAAGCTGAGGAACAAGAGGTCGCTTCAGTAAACATTTTATGGAGAAACCAGCTAGTTGAGAGAGCTACATGGGAGGCCAATGCAGATATGATTGCTAGATACCCTCACCTATTTCTTTCCAGCTCAGCTTTGACATTAGGTTCTAAATTCCTTCTCAGTGCTCTATTCAGCTTCGTACTCATCAGTTCTATTCATGTCTTAGTGTGCACCCTAGTTGTATGAATGAAATTAGTATATCTATCTCAGTTTGAAGTTAGTCACTCCTTCAGTATTCAATTTATACCTTTTAGTTTAGGATTGCAGCTCTTTCCCTACCATTCCATCTTACTTGGTCTTCATTCGAGGAGGAATGTTTCCGACGAGGAGATATTGTAACACCCAAACAGTTCCGAAGGCTAAACCCCAAAATAAACCTGAAAACTAAAAAAGTTTTTACTTAGAGAAACCCAACCAATGAGTCATTATCAGGACCAACGACCAATTATAAGATTCGTTGTCAGCTTCTGCAAATTTTCCAATACCAATGATATGTAGAATGACTTGTTGTGTGAAGTGATGAGTCGTCTTGTCTCCCATTGTGACCTAATCCAAAAACTTGTCCAATCCTTCTCCCAAACAACAAGATGGATGAAGAGTCATTGATAGATGTAATAACTCATCTTATGAAGCCATTGATTGAGATGTAGAGAGTGTTATAGTCCCCCGGTGAAAATGGGTGGTAACAACGACTCGTTGTTTCAGTTAAGGGTTCATTCTGTTCGTCCGTTGAGAGATCTAGAAAACTGTTCAAACCTCCTCTAGTGACAATAACTGGATTTCAAGACTTATTGTATCCACAAACAGTTCGTCTTGTCAACTATCATGAGAAATCTAGAGAACTGAAATTTTCAGCTCTAAAACAACTACTGACACCAATGAGTCATTGTCTCAACCATTAACTCATTGTGAGGCCCGTTGGATCTAGACAGTCAAATTTTGAAATGGTTACCCAAGGGTATTTTTGTAAAATCCTAAGCACCTAACTCCTAAACTACGTCGTATTGGGGTATGTTAGAGGGCGATTAAGAGGAACTAATCGATATTCTCCTCTCAATTTCTATCAGACTTACAGGAACAGTGCTTAGAAGATAAAAGACCCTCTCAAGTCTAAATTAGGTCCCATTCAAAGTGTTGCAAATTCCAAGGTTCTTGCTAGAGTTACTTCTACCTTAGATACGTGGGACTTCAACAAGGATTTCCTTTCACCCTTTGTGTACCAAATTATTTTTCAAAAAAGCTTAATAGTTTCTAGCCCTGTAAAAGATTAGAAGATAAGATTTTTTAGTCAGCTTGTGGATTCCTTAATCTTAATTATTTTTCAAGTTTTCCATGACTATTACTAGTTAAAATTAATGTCTTGGTTTCATTTATACGATATGACTTCCTAGCTTTGATCTTTAGCATTATTTTTGAGTAAAACTTGCATGATTTAGGTTATAGTTAGAAATATTGTATTATCCTAACATTTTCACTTGAGTAGGAATGTTAGAACAA
The DNA here is from genome assembly GCA_035772735.1 of Datura wrightii. Taxonomy (NCBI): domain Eukaryota; kingdom Viridiplantae; phylum Streptophyta; class Magnoliopsida; order Solanales; family Solanaceae; genus Datura; species Datura wrightii. Next base: position 50,811,406 of record JASDFA010000007.1, on the reverse strand, counting down.
ATGCTTTGATTGAAAGTCAATGTTTTCAGCATGCTCAATATGTCCATTGTTCTTTAGACTTTCATGACACTTTCAGATAAAGCAGCTCTAATAAGTCATAGAACACCAATTCTCTCATATCCCTTAGACTCTCATGACATCTCCAGATAAATAGTTCTGACTTAGTTTTAGGACATCAGTTTTGAGCTACTAGCACAGTTAGATATGATTAGTTTTTTTTCAGTTGGGAGTAGTACTTGGCCCCCGAGGGGGCCAAGTTTCTAGTGCACCTAGGTTCCCATAATTATATGCCACCGAAGTATTTGACCCGAATGGGTTTTACAGTTAGTGATAACACAACTCAGTCATTGTACTCTAGAAAGGTATAGTGGGCCCTATTGATGGGGAGTAAACATCAAACTCCACATCTAGCTCACGTGGTTATATGTCATTAACAAACACTCCCACAGTATGGTACAGTCAGACTCCTCAGTCTAATCTAGTCTATCTGATTTTAGGATTTGCTAATGACCCTAACTTAATTTATTAGTCCTTGCAGTATCCCCATATATGTCAGAATATTATTGTATTTACAATTTCAAATAGGGTCTTTGCATGTCATTTCAATTTAGTTTATGAGTTAGTTGTATATCTATGTTTTATCTACATCTCACATACTCAGTACATTCCAAGTACCGATCACATACTCACCATGTTCTATATTGTTTTATGATGTAGGCTCAAGTACCCAGCCTCAGCATCGTAACTAGCTTCACCGACAATACCCAGCAGTGATAGTGGGGAGTCCTCATCATTTGAGGACCGAAGTTTTATTTCAGTTATTTTCATTTTTTAGCTTTTAAGACTTTAGAGTTAGTTGGGGGCTTTTCCCAATAACTCAATAGTTTTTAGAGGCTTTTAGACAGCTTAGTATCAGTTTAACTTTATTGTTATCAGTTTTGTTTAAAACTCTAGTATTTGCCAGATTTTATCTCTTCTCATAAAAGATTATTTTTACACATTGGTAGCCTCTGCTCAGTTTTCTATTTAAATTTTAGTATGTTAGTAATATGCTATGCTATGGGTTAGCTTGGGGTCACTTGTGACTCTAAGTACCATGTCGCATCCAGGGTGTAGACTCGGGTCATAAATTGGGGTATGCCGGTTATAAGAATCTCACATTTTTCCATAGTTTCTATATATATACATATATTCATGATCACGATTTATGATTTTATAACTTATGATGACTTTGCTCAAAAATATGCTCTACAAGGTTTTTATTTATGAAGTCAGTCATGATCAGTCTTACATAATAGTTTTGCAAACCTTAGGCCTTCATGTTCATTTTCTGATTTGAATCTCATGTTTTATACTAGTTTAGACTCATGATCTCTCTTGTAATATTTTACAACATGATTTACTTACTCTACATACTCGGTACATTCAAAGTATTGAACACATACTTCTATGCTAATCATTTCATGATATAGGTTCGGGCGACCAGTCTCAGCCTCGTCATTAGCCTCCCTCCCATAGCAATCCAACTCAGTTCATGTTTGGGTGAGTCCTCATCTTATGAGGACATCTATTAGTTATATATGTTATATTCCTGTATTTAATTTCAGACTTAGCGAGCTAGTTGGGGATGTTTTCCCATCTGCTCATTATATGGTTAGAGGCTTTTCATGTAGTACGTTAGATGACTCAGTGGTGTAGACTTGTTGCCTCTGTTTTATACCCTATGATATATTTAAACTTCCATTTATCTCATGTTACGATTCATTTCTACTTCTGATGTGCTCTCTTTCCGTTATACCCCAAAAAGGCATAAGGATAGACCCAAGAGTTTAAAATTGAAAAGTGTAGAAAACTGGAAAAACTATCACAGAACGGACGACCCTACGACTCATGGTAGGATACCACAAGTTGTCATATGCAGTCGTGGTTTGGGAAGTCAGGGAATCAGAGGAAACAACGGATGGTACAATGACCCGTTGTCAGGAACAACGAGCCGTTGTCACCAATCAATGGGAGGTTGGGACTTAGGCTAAGGAGGAAGCAATGGGCCATCCCATGATCCATAGTGAGAGACAACGACCCGCTGTTTCAAGTCATTACTGGTTGGTGAAGGTTTCCAATGCATTCAGTGGATGGAAACCATAACTCGTTGGAAGTCGCAACGAGTCGTGATAAGGCTCGTGGAAAGGGGAGTCAGTTTGGTCAAGGAGTCGACGACGGTCGATTCAATGACTCATGGTTTGAAGTAACGACTCATCCTGACCAGTTGTGGGAAGGGATCTGAGATGTCTTATGAGGCAGTGCACCCGACGACTCGATACCACGAGCCGTGGTATGTTGCCACGACCCATTGGGTCGGGCGTTGGTCCATCCAGGGTAGTTTTCAGGGAAATTATTGTAAGGATATTTTCGATCTATCTTCATTTTTATCCCCTAAACTATTTTGTTTTGGATATTTTCTAAGTATGATATATGAATTAAGTCCTTTAGACATGCCCATTCTCATGCAAGGATTCTAGAGAGGTTTTTGGGAGATTCAAGGCCTTCTTCCCCAAAATTTTCTTCAATTTTCTTTGTGGGTGTTCAAGGAACTTCAAGTCTCTCAATTCCTAGGTATGTAGGGTTTTAAAATGGGTGGAATTCTTCCACACCCATGCCCAATTTCGATTAAATTCATGAATTCTCCTACTCAAATTACATGGGCTTTTACCCAAAGCATGTCAATGTGACTTCTCCTTATGGGTATGTTTTAATTGAGTTTTATTTATTGAAATATGCATGTTGGGCAGGTTTTGTATTATTTTCATCAAAATCATGTTTAAATCTTTTAAAGTCTATGCCCATTCATGGAAATTCATGGAATTATGATTTATGATGGATATTCATTATTTTAGTTTATTGACTATGGAAATGCATGAATCCAAGTTACCCATGTTATGAGCATATTTTGAAAGAATTGAGTATGATGAAGCATTGGGCAAATGTCCATATGATGAAGAATGATTTATGATTTATGAAACGAATTTCATGATTCATCGATTTATCATGTTGGCCGATAAAAAGGGCCTTGATTCTTGGCTATGCATGTTTTAAAGGGGATCAATGATGATAAATGTTATATCTTATCCAATGAATTTTATGCATGATGTTAATGATTTATGTATGAGCCTATATGCATGTTTTTGGGAGCCGTGTCTAGCACCGAGCAGCCCGACGTTCAAAGGACTACGCCAGTGTCTCATAACCACATGCCACCGTGGGTTGTAAATGTTATGATGTTATGATAATGATCTCCTCAAATGTGGTATCACGCCTTATGTATGACCCTTGCCTGGAAAGCAGGGTCGGCTCTACCCACTTGAGCGAGACAGTGGGGCATCATGAAAGGCTCTACCATGATGGTGTCAGTTATGACGAGTCCTCCCATTGTTCCACATGTTTTATGCATTTTTATAATTAGGTTATTGGCTGAAGTTATGTTATGATAAAGTTATCTACGATTATGATAATGAATGATTATGAATGATTTAAAAGTCTTGAGCCTTATGTTTTATTGTGAAGAATTTTGATGCAAGCATGATGTCCTTCTCTTATGTCTATGTACGAGTTTAACTTACTTTTAAGATGTTCATTTTACTTACCTTGCATACTCAGTACATTCCATGTACTGACCACATACTCTCTATGATGTATCTTTTCATGATACAGGGATCGAATCTCAGGCTCATCCTTATCTTTAGTCCACCCCAGCCTACGATATCAGCTTATTGGTGATTCCTCATGTTCCGAGGGCTATTTGATAGACTTCCATGCTGTTTATGTTTATGTACTAGTTGGGTTAGTTGGGGATGTTGTCCCATCAACCCATCTTATGTTTTAGAGGCTTTCAGACAAGTATGTAGTATTCAACTGTGTAAACGTGTGGTATTTCTTGATGCTATGTTATGATTATGTTTCTGCTATATCCTTATGATTTTTCATTTCGCTTATGTGATTGAGAATCATTGTATGCATGAGCCATGGGTTGACTTAGGGTACCTCGGGGTCCCTTGTCCCGTGTCTACGATCCGGGTGTATGTTCGGGTCATGAAAAACATGGTATCAGAGCAATAGGTTTTGAAGTGTCCTAGGATGTCCGGAAGCCATATTAGGTAGAATCTTTTTCATGGGTGTGAAGCGTGACACACCTACTACGAAGAGGCTACTAACCGTTATAGGAAATGTTCCCTTCGTTCATGTTCTATGTCGTGCGATCAAAAGCTTCTCCATCCTTCTAACTCATGCGATTCGCGATTGCAGAATTATGGCTCCTAGAAGAATGAACAGAAGGAGGAATAGAGATGATGAAGGCCACGGAGATGGCAATGATCATGAGCATCAGCAAGCCCCACCTATTTCGAAGCCCCAAGCACTAGGGTCGGCTGCCCACATCTAGTTTCCGGAGGCAATTCAGATGTTGGCACAGGCCTTGACTGCTCAAGTCAATTAGCAGGAAGTTGCGCAGGTTCCTCAGAATAGCTATGAGGCGGCGGCTCGGATTAGAGACTTCTCGAGGATGAACCCTTCCGAGTTCACAGGATCGAAGGTGGATGAGGATCCACACGAGTTCATTGAAGGGATCCTGAAGGTCACTAAATTTATGGGAGTGACAAATGGGGAATGTGTGGACTTGGCCTCATATCAGCTAAAGGAGGTCTCTCATATTTGTTACAAGCAATGGAAGGACAACAAGACAGCGGGAGCGGGCCCTATCAGCTGGGATGAGTTCCACAGAGCTTTTCTTGACAGATTCTTCCCTAAGGAAATGAGGGAGTTAAAAGTAGTTGAGTTTGTCAACCTCAAGAAAGGAAAGATGACAGTAATGGAGTATTCACTTGAGTTCACTCGCTTGTCGAAATACGCCCCAGAGTTGGTGATGGATCAGAGGGCGCAGGTGAGCCGATTTGTTCATGGTGTGGCTGGTTACTTAGACAAGGATTGTAGGACTACCATGCTTCACCAAGATATGGAATTTCCTCGCATAGTGTTGTACGCCCAGCAGATGGAGGCGGCTCATGCGAGGGAAAGGGATGCAAAGAGGACTCATACAGATAGTCGTGGGTTTTTGCATCAGAGGTTCGCCGGTGGCTACCGTCCATAATTTTAGCAGAGGTCACTAGCCCCAGCGCCATCATTAGCTAGTGTTCCATACAGACCTAGAGGTGATCAGAGGAACAGGGTTTCAAGATCGAAGGATCAAAGCGGCACCCAGTTATAGTATACCTCTCTAGCCTACGGGAAGTGCGACAAGAGTCACACCGGGGAATGCCTGCTCGATTCGGATGTCTGCTTCGAGTGTGGTAGATCTGGGCACATGCGCCGAGCATGTCCATATGCCAAATAGGGTGATGACAGGGGTCAGGCACATACCACCAGGAAAGCAGCAGCTCCATCCCGTTCAGCTCCACAGGGAGCATCTACTTGTGGGGGTGGCGGTCAGCGCTAAAAACGATTCTATGCCCTTGCCTCGCGCCAGGAATAAGAGGCTTCGCTAGATGTGGTCACTGGTATGTTGCGTGTCTTTCATATTGATGTTTATGCCTTGCTAGATCTGGGAGCTACATTTTCTTTCGTGACTCCTTGCATTGCTAGTAGACTTGGAGTTAGTCTCGAGACCTTGTCAGAACCGTTTTCAGTTTCTACCCCCATCGGTGATTCGGTTGTAGCTAGACGGATGTATAAAGGGTGCCCAGTCACTGTGTTGCATAAGGTTACCTCCGCATACTTAGTAGATATTTGTCCATGATTGATTTTTATATCATTTTGGGTATGGATTGGTTGTTTGTATGTTATGCTTCGATTAAATGTAGGACCTGTGCCGTGGAGTTTGATTTTCCGGGTGAGTCAGTTATGGAGTGGAAGGGTAGTTCGGCGGTGCCAGTAGGTCAGTTTATTTCCTATCTTAAGGCTAGGAAGATTATCTCTAAGGGGTGCATGTACCACCTAGTTACGTTTAAGGATGTGGAGTCCGAGACCCCGACTATTCAGTTAGTTCCGGTGGTGTGCGGATACCCGGAGGTGTTTCCCGATGATTTGCCAAGTGTTCCTCCGGAAAGGAAAATCAATTTTGGTATTGATCTATTAGCACCTTTCAACTATTCTTTTTCTTCTAGGTTTAGAGGTTTTTCAATCAACTAATTCGTTCATTTCATCACAATTTGGTGCTACCTCACAAGCCTCATCTTTCATTTTCTTTTGCAAACCCCTAAACATAGGTTTTTGCCTCATTTCTTCCTTTTCTTTCCCAAGATTTTGGGCATCAAGCCCCATTTTTCATTTCTTTTCACAACTAGCACTAGGGAGGATGGGTGAAAAAGAGGGATTACAAAAGGGTAATAGGCTTGTTATGTGGTTCTCAAAGAAAAGTTTTAAAGGCTCAATATTGGTTAGCAAGGATGGATGTTCAAGGAGTCATATGGGTGAAGTGACTATCGAAAGAAAGCCTAAATCATGTTCTATGTGCAGCTACATCTAGGATTTTTCCTTGAGGCACACTTAGGAAAAGTTCTAGACAATCATACATGCATGAAAATTAACCTAAAAGCCTCACCACACAAGGCATCACACTCTAAGGAGTTCATACATTTCTTACAACCACATCAAGAGTATGACTTTAGATAAAATAGCATGTAAATCAAAAAGACAAACAAGGAATGTGCAACTCATGACAAAAGAGTTCTCAATTTTTTTTAAAAAAATTCAACTGCCCCTTTTTCCTCAAAAATTCGTTTTCAAATGCCATTTAAAAATTTTTGGTGGTACCTCTCAAAGGAAAGTGCAACAACTGACTCAAAACGAGTGTAAACTCGAAATTTTCCCTTAAGAAAGTTGCCTCTCAATCTATCATTGGAAAATTCTACCCGGTTCAACAACTAAAGAAAAGAAAAGTAAATCTCTCCTTGGAAAGAACCGTTGTACAAAGTAAACCCTTAGGGTTTATTTGTTAACTACTATGAACAAAGGCGATTATTAAGACATAGGTCATTAAACATTTGAAAATTTAAAATGAACCCATCAATGGCACTAACAAGACAAAAGCAACATTTTCATTCATCACAAGCCCAACAAGGACATTGATCCAACTAAGCAAAAATTAAAAATGTGACACATTCAAAGCATAATAATTTGACCCTGACAAGGGCAACAAAAGACCAAAAATAACAAACTAACAAATGAGAGATATCCCACCCCTAACTAAGAAATTATATTGTCCCAATATGGATAATAAGAATAAAGGATGGTAAGAACTCCCTGATGTGGCTACTCTTTGGTATCATCATTTTCTTCTTCCTTATCAAGCCCTTTATCTCCCATGTTTTCCTTATCATCCCTACCTAAGCCCTCAAATAAATCATCAATAGGCCTCCAGGCTGTAGATGGGGCAGCCATGGCTACATCCAGTAAGCTTATGTCGGGATCCTCCATTGGTGCCCGACTCCTCAACTCCCTCACTTTAGCTCAGAGAGAAGTTACTCCTCCCTCAACTAAATCCACTTGAGAGCATAGCTTGTTCAAGCTATTAAACACATTCTTCATCTCGTTCTTCACCATATTAATGATAAGAACGAGGAGATTTTAAGCCAACTTTTGAATTTGATTCTCATGAGAATGTGTCGTTTCAGAAAACTTCTAGATTCCATTTGGGTGAGAGGATATAGGAGGAGGTGAAGGCCCTCTGAATGGTGCCTCTTCGGATGCATGGCCTGATGTCTTGGGGTGTGGCATATTGAGGTTAGGAGCTATGGGAGTCTCATCTATGCCATGAGAGATGGAGTCTTCGGGAGTCTCCCATGCTTGCATCCATTTTCTTTTGTTCTTGGGTGCATCCACATCCCTCTTCCTATCAATAGCAATGACACCAGTAACAGAGCTGGGGAATTCATCAAGGAATAGATGCACTCCCCCTTTGAGGCATAGTTGGGTGATGAGCACAATGTATGGAATTAAAGTTCCATGTTGTCTGGACTTACGCTTCATTGTGTAGCCACTATCTCCCCAAAATTAATGGGCACCCCTGACATGATGCAGGCAATAAGTATGGCCACCTCGAGGTTCACTAGTTGATCATTTTTAGAGGGCATGATATGGCTGCACACAAACTCATGCCACAATTTGGCTTCAAATTTTAAGTCATGCCTTGTGATTTCACTACTCATGGAGGCCCATAAGGGCTGACCAGTGGCGATAATGTTAGCCACCAAACGAAATTGATCTTCCTTTCTTGCTATTCGTGCTGCACAGTCTATTTTAGAGTCAATCTAATCCTCCCAAAGTATGGAATTTATGGCATATGGACTTCCACACCCCAAACCTTGGTTGAAGGGAGGCATGGGAACTCATCGACCTTACCCTTGTGTTTCATTGCCTCTTGTCGTGCCTGGTATGATGCATAGAATTTCAGTATAAGGTTGGTGTTTGGGAGAGGCTCTGTAAACATGTGCCACTATCTGTCGTTGAATTGTGCAATGATGTTTGGGAAGTCATTCCCCAGCCATACCAAATCAAAGCATTTCTCGGTGGTGATTGGCCTCCCAACACATATGACATAGTATGCCTTCATGTCTAGCACATAATAAATAATGGAATCCTGGGTATTGGTGGGGGATGGAGTTGCTTTGGCATTCCCTTTGCCTTTACTCTTGGAAGTGGAAGGTGTGTTTTCTTTGTCAGCTTACTAAGATGAAGGCATGATTCTGCAAAATAATGTTAGTGCGATAACAAAACAAACTTCTTTTTGTATTTTCAGTAAATGAAAATTAAAAGAGATAAATATCCTAAGATAAGGAACAAAGTTCTAAAGATAGGATGAAGAACAAGTTGAAACATCAATATTAATATGTGGCAGCACTTGCGCTGCAGCTGCGAAACACAGGTGGAGACCTGTGATTCGCTGCTGAGTCATAGGACTAGGGCAGATAACTTGGACAAACATTCCTTCCACACTGAATCTGCATTTCGCCAGTCTTGATCTGTGAATCACGGGTGAACAATAGGTGATGGGCAGTGGCTTGAAGCCTTAAACCCATACCTGTGCCTCAGCCTGCATCTCTGAGAACATAACCCGCAACTTGTAGGTGAGTGGCAGTGTCCAGAATCGAGTTCCCTAACCCAACAAACAATAACACTTCAATTCCATGCTTTGCTCAACTCACTCACACACTAAATTTTACCCAATCAAGCCGCACAAAAGGACAAAAATGACGATTTTCACGTAACAAAGACGTCAACCTATCTATCATTGGGAATATTGTGCATTTCAAGCACACGGGATACTCAGACTTCACCCCCAACTAAGATTTAAGATATAAGAATCATATAGAAACTCTATTAAAATGAACAACAAAATCCACATGTCATAATTTTCACTTTCCCGCCATACCCACAACAAATCAAACCACTCAAAAAGATGAGAAACATAAGATAGGTAATGGGGTAAACATGGGTCAACAAAAGTATTATCTAAGAATTCTTTCTTTGTTGCTACAATAACCAAGAATTATGAAAAATGAAGAATGATGAGCACACACAAAAATTGAGAAGAGAAACTGAGAGAATGTTGGACTTAGAAGATGTGTTGCTTGATCAAGACCAACCCAAACAGCTTGATTTTATTTTTTCTTAGTGAGAGAAGAATTTGAAATGTGATGAAGAAAATGGGGGAAGGAATTGGGGTTTTATTGAAGGAAGGGAATGAAAGTGATTGGTTGGTGAAAGAAGTGGATTAAATAGGATTTAATAGGGAAGATGGAAGGGTGAAATGGGTAGTAGTTGGGATCATGGGTAAGGTGAAAAGGTTAAGAAAAGGAGGATTTTGGGAAGTGGGAAAGATTTTCAATCGGATGGGTTAGCCACGGGTTGGGTTCAGTTAATGGGTCAGTCAGTATTTAAATGCTATATTTACCTGTGCCTGCACTGGACCTGCGGTCGTAGATGGGTACCTGTGTTTCGCAGTTGCAGGCACTTGTGACCTTGTTCTTGCCTAGCTTTCTGCCTGTGAACTGTGCTTGACCTGGGCTTTGCGAATAGTCACCGGCATTTCGCAGGTGGTTCATAGCTCACCTTTCATTTTCTAAATTCTTTCCAGGTGTTCTGGATCAAAGCTACACTTGGTGCTTTTGGAACCACATATTTCAGTCCATCATCTGTGGTTGGATCACCAGCTTGTTTGGCCTTTACATCTTCATTAGCCAAAACTTTTCCACTCCTAGTAACGATCGCCATGCAATGGGCATCCTTCTTCTGTCACGGCCCGAACGGAGGCCCGGATCATAATACGGGACAAGGAGCCCCGAGAGACCCCAAGTCGACCCATGGTATAAGTATACAACTAACTCAATCAAGAACTGAATAACCATCAATACAATCATAGTAGAAGTCTAACTTAAATATAACATCTGAATATAAAATCTGAAGCTGAATACATACATATGTATGAATAGCCTCTAAACATGATGACTTGATGGGACAAGACCCCAACTAACTCAACAAGATGAAAATTGAAATACATAAGGAAAAGATAGATAGTTTGGTCCTCGGAGGATGAGGACTTACCAAAAGTAGACGCTAACTCCGATAAGCTGTCTAAGAGATGAACCTGAGAGCAGGGTCTTGTATCATGAAACGATACATCATAGGAAGTATGCGGTCAGTACGTGGAATGTACCAAGTATGCAAGATAAATAAAACTGCTAAAGTAAGTAAAATTAGTTAAAGCATGCATACTATAAAATATAATCAAAGAAAGAATTTGAAAGTAGGTCTTTGCATGCATTTTCGGAAATCATGATCCAAACATGTCCGAACTTTACATCTCAATCAAATGACCCAAAACTGAAATTTAATAATAATAAGAAGACCAAACATTGGGTCAAACATTCTTTAAAACATATGTGTGTATATATATATATATGTATAAATTAAGAATGGTGAACATGCATAATCAAAATCATGAGGAACAATGGGAGACTCATCTTCTAACCGACATACCACGATAAAGCTTACGAGGTCCCGAAAATCACACTCAAGCAGGTAGAGTCGTCCAAAACCTTGCCAGGGTAAGGACGATACCATGATATCGATATCAAGATCGGGGCCCAATCGGGGCAGGGGATATATCACAAGGGAGGTCCCAAAGTAATATATGTATAATAGAATAAACCTATGTTGGCGCTTAGTTCTGAAGCATAGGGTGATCGACTCTTAGCCTACTCGGTGCTAGACACTACTCCCAAAAATATACATATGCTCTACATCATTTTGTAACAAATCTCAACATATTCTATTGACGAAGCTCAATAATCAAATATATCTCAAAAATGAAATCACACATATGAGAAGCTTTAGCTCAAAACATACCACAAGCTAAAAATATAATTGGGAGTTTTCGCTCCAAAACAATGTGGTAAGCTTAATTCAGGACAAACATCATTCATATTTAGCATATGGGCATTGCCAAAATTAATCATGCTCGTTAATACTCAATTTATATAAAATATCATTATAAACATGGGTAACTCGAAATCATGATTTTCATCGCAATATGTCATCATCATCATACATTCATCACAAATCTCATCTTTCAAGAACTTTTCATCAATGGCTTTTTGATTTATAAAACTAGAAACATAATTTTGATTGAAATCATTATGAAATTAGCCCATGCTTCACAATTCAATAATAAAATCATAATCAATTCATAACCATGTAAAGAAATTGAAGATTCATGCATTTGGGTAAAACCCGATAACTTGATGATAGGAAATTCTCATGTTTAGATAGAAATTGGGCATGGGTATGGAAAGAAACACCCACTCATAATCCTACATACCTAGAAGGGATTGATTCTACCACTTCTCTGATTACCCAAGAAGAATTTGAATGAAAACTGATCTTGGGTAAAATGGCATGCCCAAGTGATACTTTATAACTTAGTTTTCGTCTTGTTTATCTACTTATTTATATACATTTTCATGTAATTTTATGTAAATGTGAATATAGATACTAACCAACATAATTATTTCTTGTTTTTGTAGGTTTAAAATGAATTTGAGGAACTAATCCATGAGTTGGTAAAGTGGGGGCATGGAATCGGAAGTGAAACGCGAACGTCGGCAAGGGGGACATGCGAAACAGCCCACCTGCGCGTTGGAAACGTGTTACGGATGGCAGGCTGCGTGACCATTGGCGTGCCACAGCCCCTAGCACGCTGCACAAGCAGCGTGACATGCTGCCAACGCGGCAGGGGGATGCTTGGCGACTGTTTTGTGTTTCCAGTGTGCATGCGCGATCCCTCCGTGTCATGGAGGCAAATTGGCGCGATAAGCTCCCTGACACGGAGCTATTTCATGATGGTCATAATTTTATACACCTCTCATTTACTATAAATAGGTCCTTTAACTCCTAAAATCATTTTGTCACGTAATATTTCTGAAAATCTACCAAGGAGTGAAGAGAGCAGTTGGAGAACTCACCTAGGGTTCTGAAATTTCATCTTCTCTTCTACCAATTCTTGTAAGTATGTTACGTTAATTATGTTTTCTTGTAATTATATGAACTTGAGTTGCTAGAACCCTTCCTCTAGGGTTGAAGCAACAAGGTATGATTGTGACTATGTGAATTTGTTTTGGTTTTAAGTTATTAATTGTTTTTTTGTCTTACGTTCTTAATTATGGTTGTTTTTATGATTGATCACCATGAAAACACACACATTACACCTAGGTAAAAGCTTGAGAAAGTAAACCTAGGAAAGAACGAAGAATGTAGGAAGCAAGTTTGTATCTTACGATATAATTCGCGGTTAGGATAAGAAATTATACCTAATTTTCCTTGCTTGGTTACTAAAACGGGAAGAGCTAGACACCATCTTAGAATTATCACATCACCACTCTTAGAAGTAGTTGTGAAGCTAAGTTCGGTTAAATGATTAGAGGTACAAAAGGGACAAGAGCATAAACCCCATAAACCACATTCCCATAATTGAATTTCCCATGAACTAGAATGTCACATCCCCGCTCAACGATGTAGTTGTGAGGCTAGTTTGTCGTGTTTAGAGGCTCGAAAGACCATGAACATGCAATTGTAATTATGTGAGATGATAATTGATAATTCCATACTTAAACCATTCCAAAGCGTAGTATCACATGATTATCTGGCCTTAGATCTAGTTGCTCCTTGAATTACTTCAAAGTATTTCTGTGACCACCCCTAAACTTAGTTAAACTTTATCGAAAAAGTCTAAATCAACACTTGTGAAAGTTAATATCACACTTGAACTTGATAATTAGCTTAATTGGCCCAGTCCCTGTGGGTTCGACATCCGGCTCATTAAAAGGGCCACTGTGTTACTTGTAAGACCACGTACGCTTGCGTGTGCGCTCGGGCAGTCGTCAACAAGTTTTTGGCGCCATTGCCGGGGACTCGGCGAAGTTTAGTAAATTTGTCTGTTTTTGTGTGATTTTTAATTTCCTCAAGTGTTGAGAAACTTGGTTTTAGTCTGACTTATTGCAGGTGACAGGTTGTCTTGCCGAGCTGGCTAGGAATAGAGAGCTTGTGGAACCATTGCTTGAACCAGAACGTCAAATTCATTTGCAAAGGAGGGTAGCTCTTGAGCAAAAGCTGAAAAGACTTCAAGAAAAGGTACAACAACAACCACCCACAGGACAAGCACAATTGTCACTGAAAGCAATGACAGCCAGACCAGTTCGCGAAGTGGCAATCTCATAAGCGACGAATGTGAACTCTAGTATCCGTAAATCGAAACCTGGAGGGAACTTTGAATTGAAACAGAACATTGTGTAGCTGTTACATTCTAGTGATCAATTTACTCGGATGGAACATGAGGACCCGCAACAACATCTACAGAACTTTTTAGATATTAGTAACACTTTCATCCCCACCGGAGTGTCCACAGACTATGTCCGACTTACCCTCTTCCCATTTTCATTGTTGGGAGAGGCAAAAAGGTGGTTGAAAGTTGAGCCACCAAACTCCATAACTTCTTGGGATGATTTGGTGAAGAAGTACTTGATCAGATTCTTTCCTTCAGGCAAGACTGCAAAATTGAGAAGTGAAATACTGAGTTTCAAGCAGAGGCCTGATGAGAACTTATATTTGGCTGAGGAGAGATTCAAGTCATTACTGAGAGACTGTCCCCATCACCAGCAACCCAATAATATGTTGGCCCATACCTTTGTAGAAAGTCTAGACCCACACACAAAAATCTTGCTAGACTTTGCATCAGGTGGGCAAGCCTTAGAGAAGACTTATGATGAGCTGTACACGTTGTTGAATAGAATTCCACAAGGAAATCCAGAGTGGCACAGCAAGTCATTGAGAGGGGCAAGAAAGAGAGCAGGGTTGATAGAGGTAGATGGTATGAATTCCTTGGCGGCACAGTTAGCTTCATTCCAGCATCAGATTATGACTCAGTTCAATAAACTGAGTATGAATCAACAGCAGGGTCAGGTAAATGCAGTTCAACAAGCTCCGAGTTGGTGTGAAATTTATGGGTATAATGGGCACAATGCAGAATCTTGTGGAGCTAATCTGGAATCAGTCAATTTTGTTGGGAATGTGTAGAGGAACACTAAGAATTTTGGAAACAACTACAACAAAAATTGGCAGAGCCACATGAATTTCTCGTAGGGTGGAAATCAAAAGCAAAGTTATCAGCAACCTGAATAGCAGCAGTATCAGCAGAATAGGCAGAGTGATGGCCAGTTTAGCAGCAACATTGAGGAAACGTTGAAGAGAATTATAGAGACCCAGACTCAACTAGAAGAAAATCAAGCGAGGATGGCATCAGACTTAAAGAATCAGCAATTGGCCACCCGCAATCTTGAAAAGCGGATGGGTCAGATAGCAGCTGCTCAGAACATGAGACCGCAGGGAGGACTACCAAGTGACACAGATCCTAACCCCCGTCAGGTCAACGCCATCAGTCTGAGGAGCGGCAAACAATTAGCTGATGCAGTGCCAAAAGAGGAAAGAAATGAGGTGCAGCCGGAGTTGGTTAGACAAGGACCATCCACTGAGAAGGGAGAGAATTAGATTGTTGTGCAACAAAATGCATAATCTTCATTGCAGCCAGCACAGAGACCACCACCACCATTTCCTCAGAGATTCAAAAAGAGCAAGGAGGAGGAATGCTTCAAAAAGTTCTTTGAGATTTTCAAAGAACTTCACATAAATTTGCCTTTGCTTGATGTTTTGCAGGGAATGCCCAAGTATGCTAAATACTTGAAAGATGTGATGGCCAACAAAGTTAGATTAGTGGATGTCCAGACAGTAGCACTGACGGAGGAGTGCAGTCACAGGGTATTGAGAAAAATTCAAAAAAAGCTCAAAGACCCAGGGAGTTTTACCCTCCCCATACAAATTGGTAAAGATGAGGTGATACGAGCTTTGTCTGATCTAGGGGCAGCAGTTAATCTAATGCCCCAATCTTTATTTAACTCTCTGGGGTTGGGAAAACTGAGGCCAACAAGGTTGATGCTGCAGCTGGTGGATAAGTCGCGAGTGGCACCGGATGGAATCATAGAGGACCTTCTCATCAAAGTGGGTAAGTTTATTATACCTGCTGATTTTATTATCTTAGATTTTCATGTTGATGACCAGGTACCCTTAATCTTGGGAACGCCATTCTTGGCCACCGGAGGAGCGGTGCTCGATGTAAAAGCAGGGACCCTGAAAATGAGGGTCGAGGATGAAGAAGAACTCTTTCGAGTCTACTAAGAGATTAACCCACCCACACACTACAGAAACCTGTGTAAGTGTTCAGCTCGAGTTTGATAAAGGGCTTCAGTTTGATAAGAGGTTGGAGGAAGAGAGGAACAGAGTGGAGGCTATTTCCTATAAAAATCAAAAGAAAAAAAGATGGTTCTCAACAGGGAACCTAGGTATGAGGATGTCCTGAAAAGGATAGTTCATGTCGTGCCGCGACATAAAATAAGGCGCTGCTTGGGAGGCAACCCAAGCGTACCACAGGTACAAGTTGTGATTGTTGTTTATGTTGATTTTGGTTATTTTCAACTTGTGTTGTTTTAGGTGGAGAGTTGGGCACAGATGGAGGGGAAGTCTGAGTACCCGTGGAAGAGGAAACTAACAAGCATGGAAGAGAAAAAGAGTGGGGTCAAACACCCACTTGTGCAAATTTGAAGAAAAAGCATGTTATTAGCTAGGCATAGAGTCCGAGGGAGTATTTCTCACCCTTTTGAAATTTTAATTATATGCTTTAGGGACATAGCATGATTCAAGTGTGGGGTGAGGGAAATTTAAAAAATTTTGTGCTTAATGATTTTGGTGAATGTAGTGCTTGATACATATTGGAAAAAATTTTGAGAGGAGCATGACTTCACCACCCGTTGATTTTCTTTTCGGTTCTTTTCCGACGGGGGGTCTTTGAACTGAAGAATAATAAAAAAAAATTCTTTGTCTGTATATAATGTTTTTAGTCATAGTTTGACACTATTTCCGACGATGGATGGATGACAACCATCTTGAGGAAAATTAATCAATAGGTTTGGTTTTTG
Source organism: Datura wrightii (assembly GCA_035772735.1). NCBI lineage: Eukaryota > Viridiplantae > Streptophyta > Magnoliopsida > Solanales > Solanaceae > Datura > Datura wrightii. Next base: position 50,794,838 of record JASDFA010000007.1, on the reverse strand, counting down.
AACCCGTAGCTAATTGATGGCTTGATGTTCTTGTTATGTGCTATACATGAGTGTAAGATACAAGTGTGGTTAGTGTTGAAGCATGTAAGAAGTGTATAAATTTGTTTGGGACACTTAGGCTCTTGAATTTGACTCGATGTGATTGAAGCTTAATTTTGAATTCTTGTGATTAGCTGACTAGGAGTCTGTTGAATGTGTCTTAAATTGAGCATGTGCTGTGAGTGTAAGTTTTTCGAATATTCTGTGCTATTTTGGAATGTCTAGAACATGCCTGTTGTGTATGTAAAACGAAATGAAGGATGTGGACTGTAGGAAATGATTTAGGCATTTCTTTGAATGAACCTAATTTTTATCCCTCACTTACCTACCTTGAATGTTGAATCCTAGTGAGCCCCATTGAGCCTTAAGCCTATTCTTTGATAGCTACAACATGAGCTTAATCCTTTTTCTTTCATTAGCCTTGAATTTGATCCAAAACTCCTAAGCGCTTAAGGGAAAAATCCGAAAGAGTGAAGGAGTGAGAAGCATGAAAAGAAGGAAAAGTAGCAGTTGTAAAAGTTGAGAAAGGTCAAGGGTGCACTTGTTTGAAAATGCCTGAGTATTGGTAGGGAGTAAGAAATAAATGAATGAAAAAGTTGCTTAAGTACCCCTTACTAATAAGCTGAGTGTGCTTAAAGAAATGGGAACAAGAAGGGAAAATTCAAGAGTGAAAAGAATGAGGAAGAAGTACGAAAAGAGATGTCCTTAATGAAGGTTGAAGTTATTAAAAGCGCTTGGGGAAGATAGCCACAGTTATTATCTGTAATATTACCTACCCGTCCATTGGCTTACATTGCAACCCATTAAGTCCTACTTGATCTTATGTTCATACATCCTTAAATTAGTGGAGTAAAACACTAAGGGCAAGCTTATGGTTCACTACATGATGCATGTGAATTCTTTGAGAGAGTGAGCGTAATTCTATTCATATACCCATACATCTTGTGTTTTAAAAACTTGCGAATAAAAATGGGTAACTCTCTTGTTGGGAGGGCACATGTTTAATGAGAGATAACATTCATGTCGGATTTCTTGATCGGTTGATTTGCATGAGTTTGCTAAGATTGAGAGTCGATTCTTGAGGTTAGGAATTCTTTACATAGTTGTATTTCATTTTAATGATTAAATCGTGCATGCCCTATTTTTTACTTGCTATCTTAAATAACCATTGTAGTCGTAGCTTGAATTCTCTTGCTAAATTAGCTATGTGTGAGTCTTCATTTACATGAGATGTAAAAGGGTTGTTCGAGGACGAAAAAGGCTTTAAGTGTGGGGTAGGTGATCTTGGGAAAAATGGCATGCCCAAGTGATACTTTATAACTTAGTTTTCATCTTTTTTATCTACTTATTTATATACATTCTCATGTAATTTTATGTAAATATGAATAAATATACTAATCAACATGATTAGTTCTTGTTTTTGTAGGTTTAAAATGAATTTGAGGAACTAATCCATGAGTTGGTAAAGTGGAGGCATGGAATCAGAAGTAAAACACGAATGTCGGCAAGGGGGACACGCGAAACAGTCCACCTGCGCATTGGCAATGTTCCATGGTAGGCAGGCTGCGCAACCATTGGCGTACCACGGCCCCAAGAGCGCTGCACAAGCTGCGTGACACGCTGCCAACGTGGCAGGGGGCTGCTTGGCGACTGTTTTGTGTTTGCAGTGTGCATGCGCGATCCCTCCGTGTCACGGAGGCAAATTGGCGTGATAAGCTATTTGACACGGAGCTATTTCATGCTGGGCATAATTTTATACACCTCTCATTTACTATAAATAGGTCCCTTAGCTCCTAAGATCATTTAGTCACGTAATATTTTTGAAAAACTATGAAGGAGTGAAGGGAGAAGTGGGAGAACTCACCTAGGGTTCTTAAATTTCATCTTCTCTTCTACCAATTCTTATAAGTATATTACTTTAATTATGTTTTCTTGTAATTATACGAACTTGAGTGGCTAGAACCCTTCCTCTAGGGTTGACGCCACAAGGTATGATTGTGACTATGTGAATTTGTTTTGGTTTTAAGTTATTAATTGTTGTTTTGTCTTACGTTCTTAATTATGGTTGTTTTTATGATTGATCACCATGAAAACACACACGTTACACCTAGGTAAAAGCTTGAGAAAGTAAACCTAGGCAAGAACGAAGAATGTAGGAAGCAAGTTTGTATCTTACAATATAATTCGCGGTTAGGATAAGAAATTATACCTAACTTTCCTTTCTTGGTTACTAAAATGGGAAGAGCTAGACACCAACTTAGAAGTATCACATCACCACTCGTAGAAGTAGTTGTGAAGCTAAGTTCGGTTAAATGACTAGAGGTACGAAAGTCCCTAATCAAGAGCACAAACCCCATAAACCACATTCCCATAATTGAATTGCCCATGAACTAGAATGTCAAATCCCCGCTCAACGATGTAGTTGTGAGGCTAGTTTGTCGTGTTTAGAGGCTCGAAAGACCATGAACATGCAATTGTAATTATGTGAGACGATAATTGATAATTCCATACTTAAACCATTACAAAGCATAGTATCGCATGATTATCTGGCCTTAGCTCTAGTTGCTCCTTGAATTACTTCAGAGTATTTCTGTGACCACCCCTAAACTTAATTAAACTTTATCGAAAAAGTCTAAATCAACACTTGTGAAAGTTAATATAACACTTGAACTTGATAATTAGATGAATTGACCCAGTCCCTGTGCGTTCGACATCCGTCTCTTTAAAAGGGCCATTGTATTACTTGTAAGACCACGTACGCTTGCGTGTGCGCTCGGGCAGTCGTCAACAAGTTTTTGGCGCCGCTGCTGCGCAGTCTCAACAAAAACCTTGAAGAATTGCTCCAGATCACCTCTTCAACCTCTCAAGCTTGCATGAATGGAAGGAATAACTTAGAATAGGTTTTCCCCTCTTAAAACCCACTAAAACGAGCCTTAAACGATGAAGTATAGGCTTTAGGAACTTAGGAATTAAGAAAAGGCCCTTCCTTAGTTCGTAGGAATTTACTGCCAGGTGGTCCTAACGGACGACCTTACGACTTGTGATCCAAGGGAATAACTCATCACCCTGCTCATCAAGTGCACTGCCTTTCCTTGTCTCCTGGGCTCGTAATGGTTAACTTGACGACTCATTAGGGGTGACCACGACTCGTGGTCACCAGTCATAAGTACATTGCCTCATTCTTTGGAATTTCTCATCTTGATGGCAAAGGGTGACCCCACGAATTGTAGTGGCTGAACACAAATCGTGGTCACCACCCGTGACGTACACTGCTTTCTTCCTTCTCTTTTCTTTCTCCCTCACCCTACAGCTGACCTAACGACTCATGGGGGCTGACTACAAGTTGTTGCCACGCCCGTGGGGACCCTTTTCTTCAAACATCCCAACCCCCTCACTGGCCTCCCCACAAATCACACTGACAACTCATGGGCTATCCTCACGAGTCGTCTCACGGCTCGACCTGTGTCTGCAACATCAACTTCACATTTTCCCCGTTTCAACTCCCGGGTCCGATCTTTGGGCTTTCGGGGTATAAAAATATCTTCACCTTGGGAACATTCATCCTAGAATGTTGGAAACAAGTAGAAAACAGAAACATGCAATTATCATATTCAGATACTAATCATTTAAGTCGAAACTGTCAGAATGACTACCTTTGATTCAAAACACACAGCTGAACTGAATTCGCAAATCACAAACACACCTATATACATAAAATAAACTTGTGTGCATTCACTGAACATGAAACTAAATAGAGTAATAGAGCAAATCTGATACCTCAAGTCGGAACTGAGCCGATAGAGAATAAGTGTGGGTATTTAGCCATCATATCCGCTTCAGCTTCCCATGTAGCTATTTCAACATGCTGATTCCTCCATAATACTTTAACTGAAGCTACTTCTTTATTCCATTTCCTTCGAACCTATCGATCTAATATTTCCACCAAAACCTCGTCATAGCTAGGCTACCTTTTACACCAACGCCTGTCCATTGGGACTACTAGAGTTGGATCTCCCAGCATTTCTTCGAAAACAGTACATGAAACACAGGATGCACGAAAGATAACTCTAAGGGCAAATCCAACTCATATGCTACCTTACCAACTCTTCTCATAATCCGGTAGGGACCAACATAATGGGCATTGAGTTTTCCTTTCCTTCCAACCCGCATCACTACCTTTATAGGACAAAGACACCCTTAATCGTCCACTTCGAACTCAAACCCTATCCTTCTCACATCAGTATAGGACTTTTGGCGACTTTGAGTGGTCTCGAGCTATCAACACCCAGAACATAGCAACTACCCTGACATCGGAATATACTATCTCCCCCTTTGGGGATGACCTCCACCTTCAGCTCCAGGACCACTCCCTCCAACTTCACCAATCTAGAATCCTCGCCTTGGCTAGCTTTTACATCAGTCACTGAGAACGATTTGGATTTGTTCTGAACTATGACACCACTACCGGTTGAGGCAACTAAAATGAACTCCTACAGTGCCTGTTAAAACCTCTGAAGTTTCGTACCACTGAGTTCTCCTCCTTTATGCTCAAAATCATGCCAATCATTCAATACGCTCAAATCCACCCAAAAATCCATCCAATATCCTACGGTCACAACCCGGACTCACCAGTGTATCCTAAAACCCAGTCCAGACCGGTTGGAACACTCAAGTTATCCATATAAGGTCGTTTGGCTCTAGGTTAACCGTGGTCACACCTAGTTTCCTCACAGCTCATAAATTCAACCAAAGGTTGAAATCACCCTCGAATCATCTCGTAATCAATACAACTGCCCAACTAAATCATAAATCACCATCTGAACCAACAAAGCTTTCAGAATACAAATTCAATCTTGACAACCCAGATTGTTGACTTTGGTGAACCCCTCACACTCCAAACCCTTTAAAAATTGAACATCTCACCCAATCTTCATTATGTCTTCTAGAGAACGATGTCATCCATCTATGAAAATCATGAATAGCAGAATAAAGACACAAAAAGGTTCAACATAACGGATCGTCAATCACAAAATGACCATGTGGGTTGGTACACTTCCAGGCTTGGCTAATAACCGTGCTTTCTTAACTTTTATATACCCGACATCTATGGCGGGGATAGGGAATTATCCTAAAAATACATATCTTCACCATCATTTCTATCATGGGAAACATCCCTAGGGTTTAGAGCAAGGGAATCATGAGCACGAACCATTTAGGAAATCTAAACTGGGTATATACCTGACAAAACACGATCTTATGAGCTAATTGCATACAATACGAGGGTCATGAAATAAAGCTAAATGAGTAATATTAGAATCACTGACAGACGGGGTTGCCAATCATCTGGAGTTCTGAACGTAAGAATAAGTCGAGTGTAGCATCTAGCGATATTTAAGGGAACACCTAAAGGAGAAAGGATTATTTCCAGATACTATCTCTAGGACCTCCTTACTAGAAAACTCGAGACCTGACTGGGCCTTTCACTTACCATTTCCTTACCTTCCACTAAATAAATCTCATCTTAAAATACATAAAGGGATTTGTAGCTCTTATAGTAGTTCTCAGAACTAACAATCAAGGTAGGTTCGAGGGGAAAAACTTATAACATACCTGGGACTACATCTGAGGCTGACTACCACTGGATCTTGGTAACTTGTACTACTGAGGTGGGCGACTTGCTGGAGCTGCTTGTCCGGTGATTGGCACACAGGCTCTACTCTCGCCCTGCCTGACCAAAGGGCAATTCCTACACATGTTCCCGACCTCTCTACACGTGTAGAAAGTGTCAAAATCCACCACACACCATCCTATATGTGTTCTACCATATTTTAGGCATACTGACTGACTAGATAGAACTGCTAGAGGGGGATTCAGGGCACGGCCTTTCCAGCCTTCCTAATTGGCCGCAGGACAATCCCTATGCTTATGCTAGGAACGGCCACAATAGAGGCACATATTTGAACCCACTAGGCACCTTCCTAGGTGGTTCTTCTTGCAATGCCTACAAAGCGGATAAGTGATCTCCCTCACCCGGGGCTTGTACCCTCGAACTTGAGCTGGTGATTCCTAATGGGGTTGAGGGCGACTCCCAATACTTGACCCTTACTGGGAGCTCTCCAAGTCCTCATTCCTGGGCCTTTTGCTCCTTCACTTTTCTCGCTTATTCTCTCCACCCAAAATCGAATAACCACACTTGGGCGGGCTCCTCTTCGTGATTTCATAAACCTTAGTAGCCGCCGCCTCTCCGGTAGGGTTCACATGTGCAATAGCTTATTGGGTAGGTTGGGTGATCATGGCCCACATCAACACTTGGACTATGACTCTGTGTTCTTCATTCGTAACCTACCCGAACATAGGACTCATTGGGGTTGGTGGGGCTGGCTGGCTCCCGTTGTTGTTATGAGATGACATGTTTTTGCACACACATAAAGCTTGAGTTAGAGGAAGGGAGAGAGTCGAACTCATGGAATGAAATAAAGTCATAAAAGAAGGGAACATTTCCTAAACATCTCATAGCCACTTTTTCATAAGTGTGGCGTGCTTCATACCCATGAAAAAGGCTCTACTTAACGCAGCTTTCAGACACCTTAGGACACTTAAAACTCACTGCTCTGGTACCAAGTTTGTCACGACCCGAACGGAGGCCTGAATTGTAACACGGTACAAGGAGCCCCAAGAGACCCCAACTTGACCCGTGGCATAAGCATACAACTAACTTAATCAAGAACTGAATAACCACCAATACAATCATAGCGGAAGTATAACTTAAATATAACATCCGAAAATAAAATCCAAAGTTGAGTACATACATATGTCTGAATAGCCTCTAAAAACGACGAGTTGATGGGACAAGAACCCAACTAACTCAACAAGATGAAAACTAAAATACATAAGGAAAAGATAGATAGTATGGTCTTTAGAGGATGAGGACTCACCAAAAGCAGACGCTAACTCCGATAAGCTGTCTAAGAGAGAGGCTGAACTTGAGAGCCAGATCTTGTACCATGAAACGATACAACATAGGATGTATGCGGTCAGTACGTGGAATGTATCGAGTATGCAAGATAATCAAAACCTCTAAAGTAAGTGAAATCATTTAAAACATGCATATTATAAAATATAATCAAAGAAAAAATCTAAGAGTAGGGCTTTGCATGTATTTTCTGAAATCATGATCCAAACATGTCCAAACTTTACATCTCAATCAAATGATCCAAAGCTAAAATTTGATAATCATAAGAAGACCGAGTATTGGGTCAAACCTGCTTTAGAACATATGTGTGTGTGTGTGTATATATATATATATATATAAATTAAGAATAGTGAACATGCATAATCAAAATAATGAGGAACAATGGGAGACTTGTCTTCTAACCGACATACCACGATAGAGCTTACGTGGTCCCAACTATCACACTCAAGCGGGTAGAGCCGTCCAAAACCTTGTCAGGGCTAAGGACAATACCATGATATCGATATCAAGATTAGGCTCAATCAGGGCAGGGTATATCTCACAAGGGAGGTCCCAAAATAATATATGTATAATAGAATAAACCTACATTAGTGCGTAGTTCTGAGGCATAGGGTGATCGACCCTTAGCCTACTCGGTGGTAGACACTACTCCCAAAAACATGCATATGCTCTACATCATTTTGTAACGAAGCTAACATCGTCTATTGACGAAGCTCAATAATCAAATACATCTCAAATATGAAATCAAGCATATGGGAAGCTTTAGCTCAAAACATACCACAAGCTAAAAATATAATTGGAAGTCTTCGCTCCAAAACAATGAGGTAAGCTTAATTCGGGACAAACATCATTCATATTTAACATATGGTCATTGTCCAAAGCTTTATAACGTTTATATTACTCAATTTATATAAAAAATATCATTATCAACATGGATAACTCGAAATCATGCTTTCCATCACAATATCTCATCATCATCACACATTCATCACAAATCTCATCGTTCAAGAAATTTTCATCAATGGGATTTTTGATTTATACAAGAAATATAATTTAGATTGAAATCATTATAAAATTATCCCATGCTTCACAATTCAATAATAAAATCATAATCAATTCATACCCATGTAAAAAAATTAAAGATTCATGTATTTGGATAAAACCCCATAACTTGATCATAGGAAATTCTCATGTTTAGACAGAAATTGGGCATGGGTGTGGAAGGAAACACCCACTCATAACCCTAGATACATGGAAGGGATTGATTCTACAACTTCTGCGATTGCCCAAGAAGAATTTGAATGAAAACCTTGAAGAATTGCTCCAGATCACCTCTTCAACCTCTCAAGCTTGCATGCATGGAAGGATTAACTTAGAATAGGTTTTCCCCTATTAAAACCCACTAAAATGAACCTTAAATGATGTAATATAGGCTTTAGGAAATTAGGAATTACAAAAAGGCCCTTACTAAATTCACAGGACTTTACTGCCAGGTGGTCCTAACGGACAACCTGATGACTCCAGGTCCAGGGCAACGACTCGTCACCCTGTTTGTCGAGTGCACTGCCTTGCCTTATCTCCTGTCTCGTAATGGTTAACATGATGTCTCGTTAGGTGTGTCCACGACTCGTGGTCACCAGTCGTTAAGTACACTACCTTAATCTCCGTAATTTCTCATTTGGCTGGCAACGGGGGACCCCACGAATCGTGGTGGATGACCACGACCTGTGCTCACCACCCGTGACATACACTTCTTTCTTCCTTCTATTTTCCTTCTCCCTTACCCTGTGGCTGATCTAACGACTTGTGGGGGCTGACCATGAGTCGTTTCACGCCCGTGGGGACCCTTTTCTTCAAACTTCCCAACCTCCTCACTAGCCTCCACACGAGTCACCTGACAACTCGTGGGCTGTCCTCACGAGTCATCTCATGAATCAACCTATGTCTGCAACATCAACTTCACATTTTCCCCTTCCTATCATTTGATGATGTCCAAATCCACTTCTCGCAAGGAGAAAGTGTATACGATAGTCGCAATATAATTTATCCAACTCATGGGTCAGGGTCAAATCCATAGGGATTGAAGATTGATAGCAATGAAAGTCATCTATCAAATTAAATCAAATAGCATCACTGTATCAAAACTAGAAAAGTAAATATGTTGAAAGATCACACTATGAATTCTAATTCTATTAACAAAACAAGGCAACCATCTTCGATGTAACAATATGAGTGAATACTAAGGGTGTGCTATCGATGGGGCATTGATAGGATTGGCGCTAACTAGAAAATCAAAGAATTACTTACGAACATAAATAGAAAGGCGGCACCTGATGTTTCTCAACCACTTGGGTGTCTTTTGACTAGGGTTTTCTCAAACCCCAAGGTCCCATACACTTCAACCACTACAACTTGGATAAGAATTAAACTATCTCTAGCCTTAATTCTTTGATGGATCTGTGAAAATGGGTATTAGCTATCTCTAGCCCAATCCCACACAATCAAAATCCAATTACCCAACATTGTTTTCTCACCTATATTCTATTCCTCTTTTTCTAAAAAACCAAATTTTTTAGAAAAGATGGGTTTCCTCCCACCAAGAGCTTTATTTATAGTCGTGGTACGATATTCATGGGTTGCCTCTTGTATAGTGTCTGATTTAACATTGCGGCATGATGCAAGGCTTCTCATTCCTTCACTCGATTGAGATAATTAGGACCCTGATCACCTGTTAAACATTCATGAATCACATACTGCTCAACTGCCTGCTTAAACCCTCCAGGATCCACTGTTGGTCTCACTATAAAGTCCTCATAATTCGGTGGCAACCTTGCTTCTCTAAACACATCAATGACTGCCTCCTGACCATCCACAATCATCGACACCTTGATTGACTTCACCTTGATCATAACATTCGCGATGGCTTAGAATACTCTTCCCAAAATGAGGGGAATTACGACATCTGGTTCATAATCTAGGATTATGAAGTCCCCCGGTAAGATGAAAGGTCCCACCTTGATCAAGACGTCCTCTATGATTCCATTAGGATAGACAAGAGACCAGTCGGCAAGTTGCAATGTCACTATTGAAGGATGTGATTCACCTAAAACCAATATTTTGAACAATGATGCAGGCATCAAATTAATGCTTGCACCCAAGTCACATAGTGCTGAACCAACTTCTCTGTTCCCAATAACAACTGGAATGGTGAAGCTCCCGGGGTCATTCAACTTCTTTGGAATTTTGTTCTTCAACCGAGAATTGCATTCTTCCATGAGAGCCATAGTCTCAAACTCCATAACCCTTCTCTTGTTTGCCATAATATCCTTCAGATACTTGGCGTATTTTGGAACTTCTTACAACAACTCTTCCAATGGTAATTTAACATGTACCTGCTTCAAAACATCATGAAATGTCTGGCAATCTCTGTCCTTTTTATGCTTCTTAAACCTTTGTGGAAATAGAGGAGGTGGTTTGGCTTCTACCAGTTTTGGTTATGAGTTGCTTGAATCACCAACCTCCTTCTTAGACATCACAACCTTCTCTGCATAAAATTTCTTATCTCTCGAGATCACCTCAACCAACTCTTTTCTACTGCACAAAGAGATTGCGCTTATATTTTCTTGGGTTTCTTTTTGGTGTTACTCGAAAGTGCCCCTTGCTGTCTTTAAGTCTGCTGAAGGGCCAATTGCCCCATCTGTGTCTCCAGCTCATGGATGGACTTCTGCATCTCATTAACCACCTAAGTCTAATGAACCATCCACTACTTTATCATTTCCTATAATGAACTGCCAGGCTTCTAGCCGTAAGGTCTTGGATAGTTATTTTGGGGCCTTTGGAAATTATGATTCCCTCCTCATGAGGGATTTATTGCATTCATGTACCCTTGGTTGTAATTGTTGCCTGCAAAACCTCCAACATGACCTTGTTGTACCACAAAATAAACAAACTTTAGGTTTAGTGGACAACCTGAAGAGGCGTGGTCTTCTCCACACACTTCACATAATGGTGGTGGAGTCTAGACTTGGTGAACCTGCTAAACCTGACTTTCTTTTGGTGTGGTTACAAGCTTGCTGATCACATCCACCAGCTGACTGATATCTGCTACGATTGCTGCCACACCATCTATGTCGATCTTTCCTGGTACCTTGGCTGCTATGAACCCTCTACATGAGTCGTGATAGTCTTGACTCCCCGCTAACACGAGATTAAAAAGAGCCTCTATTTCATCATAGCTCTTAGACAAAATTTGTCCCAGTGCAGCAGTGTCAAGCAAGATTTTTGACTCTGGTTTAAGCCCCTCTATATAATTGTACTCCATACTCTCCTTTGGCTTCGTATGGTCCTGGCAATCTCTCAAGTATCCCTTGTATCCTTCCCAAGCCTAAGCTAAGATCTCACCATCTTTCTACATAAAATCAGAGATCTTCCTTCTCAACTCTTTTTTCCCCCTTGAAGAGAAGAACCTGTCAATGAATTTTTTGGAAAGAGTCTCCCAAGTGGTGATTGAACCTGCTAGCTCATTCTAAAGACACTCCTTGGCTTCACCACTCAACAAGAATGGAAACAACGTGAGATTAACATACTCATCTATGACATTTTGATAGTGAGAGTTCTCATTCAGCTCCACAAATGTCAACAGATGTCTGTGAGGATCCTCATGCGGCTTGACAAAACATTGGCATGTATTTTGAACCAACTGCATAGTCCCTTCCTTCAACTCAAAGTTTCCAATGATGGTCGATTTGATGATCACTTTAGAAGCGTTCTCAAAGTTTGGCCTTGCAAAGTTAAGCACTAGAACCTCTCCTGGTTGTTTCCATGTGCTTGCTCGTTATTCTCCACAGCTAACCTATGAAAGGTTCTCTCAATTTCTGGATCAAAAGAAGCCTAAGGCGGTCCCTAACTTCTTGTACTTGTTATACACTGAGCACACAACACCTGTAAACTTCAACAACCAACAAACAAAATGTAAAATACAGAATAGTGGAATGAAAATCCTAACCTAAAAACAATTAATCAATCTACAAGTCTAGGTAATGAAGCAAAAAACTTGATGTCGCCCAAGTGCACGCAAAGGCACGTGGTCGTCAAGTAATATAGAACAGTGAAGTCTCGATCATCAATCCCTCAGAGACTTGTCAACAAGCTGATTTCTCCACAAAACCTTCACTGAAGGTATCTCCTTGTTCCTCAACTTCCTAACTTGATGATCAAGTATCTCAACTGGAACTTTCTCATAGGAAAAGCTATCCTTCACACCAATTCTCGCTACCGGTACAACTAAAGCTGGATCGCTAATGCACTTTTTCAACAAAGACAAATGGAAAACTGGATATACTGAGGCTAACTCTGCTGGTAGCTCCAACTCATAAGCCACTTATCCAACTCACCTTAGAATCCTATAAGGACCAATATATCAAGGACTGTGCTTCCCTTTCTTACTGAACCTCATAACTCCCTTCATGGGAGACACCTTAAAAAAGACCCAATCATTGACCTTGAATTCAAGCTCTCTCCTCCTAGCATCCGCATACAATTTCTAATGACTCTGAGTTATTTTTATACTTTCTCTAATAAGATGAACTTTATCCATAGATTCGTGAATTGAATCTGGCCCTATCAACATAGTATCCCCTACATCAAACCATCAAATAGGCGATCTACACCTCCATCTGTAAGGTGCCTCAAATAGAGCCATTTGAGTGCTAGAGTGATAACTGTTATTGTAAGAAAACTCAATGAGAGGCAAGTGATCATCCCAACTACCTTTGAAATCAATCAAGCAAGCTCAATATATCCTCTAGAGTCTGAATGGTCCACTCGGCTTGACCATCTATCTGCGGGTGAAAGGTTGTGCTAAGCTTCACTTGAGTACCAAGACCCTTTTGAAACGATCTTCAGAACTGAGAGGTGAATTAAGTACCCCTATATGAGATAATGGACAAAGGAACTCCATGCAACTGAAATAACTCCTGAATGTAGAGTCTACGATAATCCTTGGCTGAATCTATAATTTTGACTTGTAAGAAATATGCTGATTTGGTCAACATATCCATAATAACCCATACAGAGTCACACTATTGGCGCATATAAGGAAACCCTATGATGACGTCCATGTTGATGTCTTCCCACTTCCAAGTAGGAATGTTGATTTCCTTAAGCATACATCCAGGTCTTTGATGCTCAACCTTAACCTGTTGGCAATTTGGACACTTAGCCACAAATCCTGCTATGTCCTTCTTCATGCCACTCCACCAATAGACTTCCTGTAGATCAAGGTACATCTTTGTGGCACCTATATGGATACAGTACCGATAGCTATCAGCCTCTCTCAACATCCTCTCTCTCAAGTCATCCACAGTCAGAACACACAATTGTCCCTAATATTAGAGTACACCATCTTCCCCTTGAGGGAAAACCTCCACTTTCTAATTCCTAACTGCTTCCTTCAACTTTACTAGGATAGGATCCTCATCTTGCTTTACTTTAACTTCCGTCACTAATGAAGATTCTAACCCATTCCGAATAATAAAATCGTCGTCTATCGAATTTGTGAGGCGAACTCCTAAACGAGCAAGCCTTTGGAAATCCTTAACAACTTCTTCCTGCGATTCTAGACATAGGATACACCTCCATGGACAACCTATTAAGAGCATCCGCCACTATATTGGCCTTGCCTGGATGTTAAAGGACAATCATATCATATTCGTTGAGAAGCTCTAGCAATCTCCTTTGCCGTAAATTTAGGTCCTTCTGAGCAAACACAAGCTGAAGGCTCTTGTAGTCCGTGAACACATATTCATGCACCCCATATAAATAATGCCTCCAAATCTTTAAGGCAAACACCTCTGATGCCAACCCTAGGTCATGTATCAGGTAATTCTTTTCATGAGTCTTAAGCTATCTAGATGCATAAGCAATGACCTTACCATACTGCATCAACACACAACCAAGGCCAATCCTAAAAGCATCACAATACATAATGAAACCATATGTGCCCTTCAGTAGGGTCAATATAGGGGCTTAAGTAAGTCGAGTATTTAACTCCTGAAAACTCTTCTCATTCACATTCGACCGCAGAAAATTTGACCTTCTTCAAGGTTAACTTAGTCAATGGTTATGCAATGGATGACAACCCCTCTATGAACCTCTTGTAGTATCCATCTAAACCCAAGAAGCTCCTAGTATTAGTGGGACTGACAGGTCTAGAGCAATTCTTCACCACCTCTATCTTTTGAGAGTCTACCTATACACCCTCACTAGACACCACATGACCCAAGAATGCTACTGTGTTCAGCCAAAATTCACACTTGCTGAATTTTTAGCAAACAATTGACGATCCTTGAGATTCTGCAACACTATCCTCAAATGAGCGGCATGATCCTCCTCGCTCTGAGAGTATATGAGGATATCATCTATGAAGACAATAATGAACATATCCAAATATTTCTTGAACACCCTGTTCATCAGATCCATGAAAGCTGCGGAGGCATTCATAAGCCTAAAAGACATACCCAGAAACTTATAGTGACCATACCGAGTCCTAAAAGCTGTCTTTGGTATGTCACTCTCCCTAACTCTGAGCTAATGATACATGGATCTAAGGTCTATCTTTTAAAAGCACTTAGCACCTTGAAGCTGGTCAAACAAGTTACCATTCCTGGGAAGGAGATACTTATCCATGATTGTGACCTTGTTCAACTGTTGATAATCAATGCACATCCTAAGGAGCCCTCCTTCTTTCGAACAAAGAGTACCGGGGCACCTCCCGGGGACTTACTAGGCCTGATAAAACCCTTATCTAAAAGATCTTTTAACTACTTTTTCAACTCCTTTAGCTCGGCCAAAGCCATTATGTAAGGAGGAACGAATATGGGCTGCGTATTAGGGAGAAGGTCAATACTAAAGTCAATCTCCCGCTCGGGTGGGACTCCCGATAGATCATCTAGGAACACCTCAATATAATCACATACCACAAGAACTGACTAAAGAGTTGGGGTCTCAAACATAGAATCCTTGACCCGAACTAGAAGGTACACACAACCCTTGGAGATCATCTTCTTGGCCTTAAACTCTAGGTCTGGTTCACCCAAAAATTGAAACTTTACCTACGGGTTCTATAATTAACTGAAGAAGAAAAAAGAATGCAACCAATCCATACTAAAAATTGCATCAAAATTAGTCATATCTAACTCTTCTAAGTCGGTTGAGGTAACTTTATAAAGAATCATGATGGGGCAATTCCTGTATACTTGTCGAGCTAAAACTAACTCACTGACATGAGTAAAAACTGAGAAGGGTTCTGAAAGAATTTTGGGACTAACACTAAAACTAATAGCAACATAGGGAGTCACAAAGGATAATGTGTCCCCTGGATATAACAGTGCACAAGCATTAAGATAGAAAACTCATAACATACCAGTGACCACATCAAGTAAGAACTCATGATCCTGATGGAATGAAATTGCATAGAACCTATTTTGTCGTTGTCCACTAGTTGCTCTAGAAGAGGTGCCTTGCTGAGGTGGGTGAGCTGCTGGAGCTTCTGAAGTGGTGGCTGGGGCATGTCCTCTACCGTTTCCCTGTTTGGTTGAAGGACAATCCCTGAGCCTATTTTTGGGTTTACCACACCCAAAACAAGCATTTGATCCAACTAAGCATCACCCTTAGCAATTCTTATAAGCTGGAAAAGTGCGCTCCCCAGAAATGCTCCTTTGAGATCTAGAGCCTAATGCTCCACCTCTCTGATCACCCTAGGCCTGGATGGAACACTGACTGATAATGGAAGTGGGGCTAATGACCTCTGGTGGGCCTAGGAATAAGGACCTCTAATGGGACTGGGGGCGATGCCCACCACCGGATCTTTGCTGAGAGTACCTATAGCTACCTATTTTGGTCCTCTTGGCTTTCTCTCCCTTTCCTTTATCTGCTCTACCTCTATCTATTGGGCATGCATCATTAGTCGAGAGATATCTATATCACTAATCAGCATGGTGGTCTTGCACTCCTTGACTAATGAATTTGTAACCCCATTTATGAACTTGCTCATACGAGCCTTCGAATCAGTAACTATCTTCGTAGCATACTTGGACAGCTGGGTAAACATCAGGGCCTACTCCTGAATAGTCATGTCATTCTACTTCAAGTTGACAAACTCTACTACATTTTCTTACCTTAAGTGTTGGGGAAAGAATCTATCTAAGTAGACCGTGCCAAACTCATCCCAACCAATGGGGACTGCACCAATTACCCTGCTCTCCTTCCACTGTCAAAATCATATGTGAGCAGCCCCTTTTAGCTGATAAGATGCCAGGTCTGCACTTTCTTCTCCTGAAACATGCATAACCTGGGTAATCTTCTGGACCTCCTCAATAAACTCCTGTGGGTCCTCATCCACCTTAGACCCAAAGAACACAGGTGGGTTCATCATGAGGAAATCTCACAACCTTGCCGCCGCCGTATTCCCATTTTTGTTCACATGAGCCATAGCCTGCTGGTTGACCTAGGCTTTCATGGCCTACACTAACATCTGAAATACAACCCTGAACTCAGAATGAGTCATCTGCTCCGGCAAGGGTCAGCTGGAGCTGGTGGGGCTGGTTGGTGCCCGTCTCCGTTATCATTCTCATGGCCATTGTCGTTGCCATTTCTTCTTTCGTTGACTCGACGGGAAGACATATTTTTGCAAACGAGTATAGCACAAGCAAGAAGGATAAGTGATGAGTTCGTAATTTACCAACTCATTAGGTTTTTAAACATGAGCTTTTTCTTGATTTTAAAGTTATTTAGAAAGGTTTTATGCCCTTTCTCTTTGATTTTTATAGGTATTCAACTTAAACAAACAAAGAAAATAAATTGAACAAAAAGCAAGGTGCTAGAAGAAGAGGACCTGCATTTTGGAGGTTGACACTTGTGAAATGCAGGCCAAACGCAGCGAAACACTATTGTGAAGTTGAAGGAAAACCCGTGGAACACAGGTCAACACTTGCAAAACACAGGTGCAAACGCCTAACCATGACTGGGTTTACAGGCCCAAAGCTGCGATCAACGTGCGCTTCACGGATGGGCACCTGCGAAATGTAGATGCCATACAAGTGAAGCCATTCTAAAAGGGGTAAAATCGTCCAACATAAGAAAAGAGGAGAAACTTTACCCTATTTTTGTATTGAATTTTAGAGAGAGAAGGGAGAGCTTTCCTTCATCTTCTTAATCTTTCTAAGGTAAAACCTCCATTGAAGAAAAAAATGAGCGTGAAGTTTCTTATTAATGATTAATGATAGTGATCTCTTTATTGGTTTTGTGTTCTTCGTCTATGAGTAGCAAAACACCATGCTAGGGGTGTGTGCATAATAGGGGCTCAAATGGATTGGGTGCTGCTAGTTTAATCATAGAATCACTTATTTAGCATCAATCTATTATTTTCTCTAAACTATAATTGAATTATATATAATTGCAAGTATGGATTGTGTTCACTTATTCTATTTTTTCTTGAAAAAGAGGAACAAAATATAGGTGAGAAAACAATGTTGGGTAATTGGATTTTGATTGTGTGGGATTGGGCTAGAGATAGCTAATACCCATTTTCACAGATCCATCAAAGAATTAAGGCTAGAGATAGTTTAATTCTTATCCAAGTTGTAGTGGTTGAAGTGTATGGGACCTTGGGGTTTGAGAAAACCTGAGTCAAAAGACACCTAAGTGGTTGAGAAACATCGGGTGCCGCCTTTCTATTTATGTTCGTAAGTAATTCTTTGATTTTCTAGTTAGCGCCAATCCTATCAATGCCCCATCGATAGCACACCCTTAGTATTCACTCATATTGTTACATCGAAGATGGTTGCCTTGTTTTGTTAATAGAATTAGAACTAAAAACGTAAATAAAAAACAAATTTCAGAAGTAGAAATAATAATTGAAGACGAAGAATATAAACAAATAGATTATATAGATTATGATCTAAATGATGAAGATAGTATATATGAGTTAACAGAATACGAAAAAACAGATAATGAAAATGAGATAGATAATGAAAATGAGATAAATGAATACGAAACAGATAATGACTGAAACGGATGTAAGGATTATAAGTAAGAAGAATATCAAGATAAAGAGAGCTCAGAACAAAAAATAATATTTGACAGCAACATGTTCGAACAAATAAAAGGAAAAGAATTAGATTTAAGCGTAGACAAAATATTAGAAATACCTATCTTTCAACCCCTAATATTTACTTTTCTAGTTTTGATACAGTGATGCTATTTGATTTAATTTGATAGATGACTTTCATTGCTATCAATCTTCAATCCCTATGGATTTGACCCTGACCCATGAGTTGGATAAATTATATTGCGACGATCGTATACACTTTCTCCTTGCAAGAAGTGGATTTGGACATCATCAATTTTGGCCCCGTTGCCGAGGAATGAGATTTGATAGCCTTTAGTTTATTGATTTGAATTATTTAAGAATCTTGTGCAATTTTACATTTGTTGTTGTTTTTCACTACTTGTTTAGGATTAGATCCAAGACATGACTCGCAAGTGGGCTCTATGGATGTCACATGGATCAATACAAGGATGATCCCATGTTCTTGATGTAGTGGGTGCCATTCGCCTACCACCTACAGTAGGTAATGCGGTGTTTCATGTGACTAGCACGACATTGCACTTGCTACAACTGAAAGAACTCTTTAGAGGACAGCCAAGTGAAGATTCTAATAGACACCTTTACAATTTTCATAAAATATGCCATCCCTTCAATATCACCAATATTAGCCAAGAGTCGATTCGACTAAGGTTTTTCCATTCTCAATGATGGGAGAAGCCACTGTTTGGCTAGAGGATCTACCCCCGAGGTGTACTACTTCCTAGCAAGAGTTGATAGAGGATTTCTTGGATAGGTTTTTCCCACCCTCGAGGATGTTGCAGTTGTGGGATGACATCACCAACTTTAGACAACTCCTAGGCAACCCTTGCTGAGGCTTGGCAATGATTCAAAAAGAAAGTTGCAATATGTCCAAGCCATGGGTTGCCTGACAGAGTTCTTCTCCGAAGCTTCTATCACTCACTTGGCTCAATCAATAAGTTTGTGGCCAATAATTTCTCTGGTGGGTCCTTCGTAGACCAAACATATGGGTTGGCCAAAGCGCTTTTAGATCGGATGACCAGGACAACCTGCGCATGGCACACTAGGGACACCGAGGTGTCCTCAAGTGGTGCTAGTTCCAGCCTTGTGATTGCGGAGGTGAGAAGGTGAAAAGGTTAAGTCTGGGCGAGATACCTGGTGTGGGGGCGAGATACCTGGCATGGGGGCGCCAAGTGTTAAACTTCAGAAAGAAAAAAAACATCAGGTTGGTGCATTGGAGGGCATGTCACGCCAGACTCAGTCCACAAAGAAAAAAACTCTCTAATTGTGTGGCGAGGTGACTGGCGCGCCATGCCAGGTGTGTTTTGGCCAAAACTTTTTAATCAATGGGTCAAAATTTGACCCAAGGACCTTAAAATTACTAAAAACCCATGCCCTACACCTTTATTTTAAATTCCTATTCATCCTTTCCCATTAAAAAGTGAAATAAAAAGCAACAAAATTCTCTCCATCTCCCACATTGGTCGTAACTCTCTCCTCCCCTTTTCCCCATTGTTATCTTATACAAGGAGTTTGGTGAAGCTAGTCTCGTCAACTCAATTAAGTACTTTTTTCTCTCTTGGTTATTTAATGTTAAAAGCATGCTCCCATACCCTTCTTCCCCATGTTAAAGACCCAAAATCACTATTATTAGTGAAAATCTTGAATTTCATGATATGAGTTTCATTAGCTTTAATCTCTCAAGTTCTTCCACGACAATCTGTTATCCTTGTTTGGGTTGCTTATTTTTGGTTGAACTTAGTGATTTTATGTTTCTTGAATGTGAAGAATCTTGAGTTGTTGAAATTTTATGTTAATTCATTGGGGATTGTAGTAAATTTTATGTTGGTTGTTGGATGAATTAATTGTAACTACATCCATGTGTGGGTTGAGTGAATTATGAATTACAAGAGGGAAAGGGAAGGGAATGGCCAAAGTGAGGCATTCTTGAAAAGCAAAAATTTAAGAGAGATGTGAAAAAATTGATGAACTTAGGTGTAGTGTAAGGTTAGTGAATAATGTTGGTTGTTGAGATTTGGGATGATAATGGGGAAATTTTCAGTACCCTATATGACAAATACCCAAGAGTATGCTAGTAAATTAAGTGTGCGATCATTTTGCACCCGCTACACCTAATTAGCTAGACTTTTCGTTCATGAACTAATATTATGAAGTTCTTGATTGTTAATTGACAGGTGTCATTGCATCAAAAGCTAACAATGGAAAGGAAGTGGAGATCGCTAACAAAGGTCTCAAGCAGCTCTAAAAGGAAACAAAAGGGTCAAGTTCATTGGCCACCAAGGGAACCCCTGATAGGAGGTTTCGAGCCAAAGCTTTGGAGCCTCATGGGCTAAAGTGGTTCCAAGAACAAAAGGAGGCCAAATATGCTCTAGAGAACTGGATTATTGAAGGTCGCCTTGCACTTGAGTTCCCTAGCATCAGCAACAAGGTCCGTGAGTTAGGATTGGGATATGTCTTTACAGAGCTTGAGGAGTGCAACCTCACTTTGGTGAGTGAATTTTATGCAGACAGGGAGACTTCCTTTGGATAGAGAACCAAGGTCAAAATACAGGATCAAGTGATTTATTTCACTGCTAAGACGTTCAATGCTTCCTTGGTACACCTGTAATAGACCCGTTTGAGTACTTCATTATTCTAGAGAAGCCCCCATACTGCGATATTCGCCATACACTATGTGGTGAGCATTCATCAGCTCATTGGGCAAGGGATCACAATGACACTCACTATACACTCTCATTCTCGTACTTGAATAAAGAAGTGAGTGTTTGTTTGAAGCTTGTTTGTGTTGTGATTCCCGCTGGGACACACATAACGAAGATCACTAGACAGTGAGTCGTGTTGGTGTACATGCTGATGAAAGGGCTACCAATCAACTTTGATGTAGTGCTCATAGATAACATGAGGAGGTCAAGGGACAGTTGTAGATGGAAGTATTGTCATGGCATTCTCCTAACTCTATTGTTTAGAGACGCTAGCATTGAGGAAGAAGAGGTAGATCTTCATCTACCTCAAGCAGGGCACTTGGCAGGCAAGATGATTGATGTCACAACGGTCAAGGAGCCTATCACTTCTAAAGCTCCAATTCTCACTGTAGTTGATCACCAGATTCAGAGTGATAGCTAGAGAGGTTGCATCTTCAAAATGCTAGAGTTGCAGCTAAGGATCAGAGGTAGACCTGCCATGGATGAGGAGATGACAGCCCTAGAGAAGTGGCACCCACTCACTGAGAGTGTGATGTTGATGTGCAGAGTAGGACCAGCTTTTAAGGAGCCATTAGATGATGATGAGCCTATGATGCTACGGATAGTGTTGATGACTTGGACAATGATAAGGAGGACGATGCTACTATAGGTGCCATGCAGGTTGATGGTGAGGATGATGATAGAGAAGCATAATCCTGAAGATGATAATTGTGCTTAGAGGACCAGGAAGTTCTTTTTCTCTACCCACTTGATATATTTGCTTGTGCATAGTGATAGTGCACTGTTTAAGTTTGGCGTGGAGGAAAGATTTTCTGTTTGCTCTATCTTTGCTAAATTCGTAGTAGGTTGTAGCATTAGTTGTCAGTCCCTGTGGTAGTAGCTCTGTGATTGATTAGGTCTAGTTTGTAATAGATACTAATGATGATGATTGGGAACCTAGATGATGCCTTGTTATGTTGTGACAATTTGTTCGTCTTTAGTAGTAAGTTTTTTTGGTTTAAAGCTAGAGTCAATTTTTTTGTTTTTGTCATTATAGAGTAGTGATCCTTCTAGATAATTGATGGATGAAGACTATCTTAAGAAAAAATTAGTCACGTTTTTTTGTTTTTAGGATTGAGTCATATATCATCTCCTTGTGTGTTCTTTGACATTCCACTTAGCAGCTAAGCTAGAGGTAATGAAGTGGTCATCGTGAACGCATAAGTGAGAATTCCATGAGGAACACACAAAATTCTTTGAATCAACTCAAGATTCTCTTAGGTCTTAATAATGGAAAGTGTCATTCAATGTGATTGTATGAATGTGTAGCTATAGGAAACTAACACGGCTCTTGATGCCATGTAAGGTGAGCTTAATTGTTGTGTTTTGTACATCCAGAACTTGCCTTAATGTATGTATGATAGCTAGTTGTTAGGGAGTTAAGAGATGATCAAGGAGTTTCTTTGAAAAAGTAATGTTTTCCCATGTTTGTTTTACCTTCCTGAACATTATCCCTAGTTAACCCCCTTTGAAACATAAGCCTTATTCTTTTCTGAGCAACAAAAGTAGCCTATTTCATTTTTTTATGAGACCTCCAGACTTGTTAATCCAAAAATATAGTCTTAGGAACTTTGAGACTTGAGAGGAAGGTCCACCAATGTATGAATGTTAAGGGAAAGGAAAGAAAGAAAATTATGTGGATAATAAGAAGAGAAAGTAGGAAGGAGGAGTGCCCACAAAACATGTTGTTTACTTGTTGTTAGGACAATAAAAGAAAGAGTTTTAATATTGAATATTCTTATTGATTCTATAAGCAGAGACCAGAAGTCAAGTAGTGAAAAGGATGCATGAAAAGAAAAGAAAAAGGGTAAGTGAAATGCAGGGTGAACAGTTGATTAAGGGCGTACTTACGCACTTCATAGACATATTTTTCATGTACTTTACCATGTTTTGAGAATACATTATGTGCGTTTGCATGAGTTTATGTTATATATTTGTGAAATGGCTAACGCATGTGATAAGATGCTTTCAGGACTAAAAGTGATGAATTTAAGTGTGTTTGAGAGGTTTGGAATAAAATTAAAGAAGAAGGAATGAACTATGCAAGAACAAGGGAAACAAAATAGCACACTGCCATATGCGAGGTGCCAGGACATTGGCGTTACAAGCCGCGCGAGGCAGCAACAAAACTAGCGCACTGCCAGGTGCAAGACGCTGCAGCAGGCACGAAGTGCCCCTCTCCCATGCACAATGGCAGGCGTGAAGTAGCCTCTTCTTGCCGCGATGGCATGGGCGAAGCGGCCAACATTGCTGCATTGGCATGGGCGACGCACAAGGGGTTTCACACGGCAAAAATGGATCTCCTACTTCAACTAGGAAAAGGAACTTTAAATCCCAAATCAAATTCATCAAGGAACAATAAAAACATAAATCTACTACTATAAATACCCTTTTATTTTTATGTAACAGCCATGTTTTAGAGAAGCTAGAAGTTTTGAAGTTATATAAAATATTTAGAGGTACAATTTACAATATAGATTTGAGAAGTTAGTTTTGCATTGAGATACGAATTTTGAATTGTTCTTCCAAATTAGTGCAATAATCAATTAAGTTTCTTCCTAGCATCATTGTAAGTATTAATTTATGCTTTTATCTATGAATGTAGTTAATTTACTTATAAACATGATAGGATAAAACTTCCATAAGTAGGGTTGTTGGAACCATGGTGAATTAATGAACTAGGGTTTGCACGAAGTGATTCTAAATTAATACTAAACACTTGTACTGTATTCTCTTCATGCTTAAACATTTCTTCACGATGTGCAATCTTAGGACATGCCCGAATTCTTTACTTGCTTGAGCCTAGAGTAGTAGAGATTAGGAAAAGAGAAGTACAACAAAGCCTTGATCTTGATGGTCATTGTTTTAACTTGAGCTATGGTCGCGGGATAGTTTAATTTGGGAGAAATTGATAACGGTTAAATTGAAATCTCTCATGAGACCTAACCCGATGATTGAGTATAGTCATCCAATAGGGACGAACCAGTCGTTTGGATGAACCCTAGTTATCAGTTCTACAAGTAAAGTATTGTGATAGATCACTGGAGTAAAACCCGAAGTAGTTAAGGATCCATGGGGAGCACTTACCCTAGTTAATTGCATTAATTTGGAATCAACATTCAATTTTTCAACATTATTACTTATTAATTTTACAAATCCCCCCTCTTAGGAAATAATTGACTCAAAAACTTAGATACTAGCGTTTTTCTATTTCCTTTCGTATTCTCTGCGGGATCGATCCCAACCTCTTGTTGGGTTCTTTGTTTACCACATCTACTTCATACTTCAGTAGAAGGTGTGGTTTTAGATTTATCAAAAAGTGGTTCCATTGCCAGGGAATACGATTTAGGATTAGATTAATTGCTTGTTTTTAACTTTTAGTATTTATTTCTTATTTTTTATTTTTCTTTTATTATCTGACGTGTCACATGGAAGCATGGTGAAACAAGAAGCCAAAATGTGACCACGATCTCAATAGGTATCTTGATGAAGTCTGAGTAATTAAGATACTTGTGTCATGCCGCGACGTTAAATCAGGCGCTACTTGGGAAGCAACCCAAGATGATTTTGTTGTTTTGCTTTTACGTATGTGTTCAGGTGTGTAGGTGTTAAGTCATAATTTACAACGAATTTGGAGCATGAAATGCATAGATGGGGGAAGCTGCTCTTACCCCCACAGACAACGAGGAGTAGAGGCCCAAGGAGTTCTTCTTTCACTCTTTTACTTTATGCTTTGTTTTGTTAGCACTAGGGACAGTGTAACTAATTAAGTTTGGGGTGGGAGAAGTGAACATCATATTACCATGCATTCCATAATTGCTAAATTTGCACATGGTATGCCTAGTTTTTTTTTGGCATTTATGATTTATCATGCCTGCTTTTTGGTTTGTAGTATTTTTTTAATTTTATTTTGTTTTGGGTTCCTCCTATTTTTGTTTTCGGTACTTTTCTGGTGGATAGTCCCTTAGAACCGATTAGAGTCTAAATTTTTTTTAACTTTTTGTCATTGAGTCATGACTTTGCCCAATGATGGATGGATGACGACCATCTTAAGGGTAAATTAGTCATTAGGAAGAACAAGAACTTGGATCCTATAAATGCTAGGTGCTTCACTTTAGGCATCATTGAGACTTCATTAAATTCACTCAAAATGCATGAAAAAGGTAGAAACACTTAGTCTTTGAGAACTTGACTCTTGTACTTAAATAATTGGGCTTAATTATCCTATGCATGCAATATGAATATATGTGTTTATGTGATCTTGATTTCCATTGTTAAACCATTTTGTGCCAATGTGTGAGGATTTCTTTTGATATACTCCGTGCTTGTAAATTGATATCTAGAACTTGCCCGGTGTGTGCGCAAAGCGAAATAAGAATGATGGATTTAGGAAGTTATATAGGCGTTTCTTTTGTAGCCTTGTTTTTATCCTATTTTACCTACCTTGATTGTAATTATCCTAGTTAGCCATGTTGAGCCTTAGCCTATTCTTTTGATAGCCACATTACAAGTTTAAAGCACTTTTTGTTCTATTGACTTGTATTTGAACCAAATGACTCCTAGAGCATTTTA
This sequence comes from Datura wrightii, assembly GCA_035772735.1. Taxonomy (NCBI): domain Eukaryota; kingdom Viridiplantae; phylum Streptophyta; class Magnoliopsida; order Solanales; family Solanaceae; genus Datura; species Datura wrightii. The sequence continues at coordinate 50,769,367 of JASDFA010000007.1, read as the reverse complement.
ATGAAAAAAATTTTGTATGAAAGGCACACAATTGGAGAAGTGAAGGGAAAAGCTAAGTATGAAAATTAGAAGAAAAGAAAAGGGTGAAAATTGCTAAACAAGGAGGGTGATTGTTAGTGGAAAACAAAAAGAAGAAAGAGCTTTGAAAAAATGTGTGAATGAGCTCAACGTTGAAAGAAAAATCCCACTAGTCACCTAAGTTGAAAAATTGAAAATTAAAAGGAGGTATAAGGAGAAAATATGTAATTGAAGAAAGTGCTAAACATCAAAGTGTTGTTAAAGTATAAAAGTGCTTAGGGAGCTTAGTCACTATCTTGGGAAAATAGTTTCTACCCATCCCACAGCCTACATTAAGTGCTAATTGATCCTTGATTTATAATTCTATATTAGTGGAGTATTACACTAAGACAAGCCTATGGGTCGTCTTTTGCATGTATGTTGAGTTCTTTGGGAGAGTGAGCAGAAATTGTTTTCTTTACGCCTGAATTTATATTGAATTATATTTTGTCTGAAAGGGCATCTCTCGAAATTGTGACTGGCACAATGGTAAGACTTTGGTGAATCTTGATTGCTAAATTACATATAATTCATGTTGGCCCAAAATATGTCTTGATGAGTTGATTTTCAAAAGCTAAGTGATTTCGAACATTGACATTCTGATGTTGATCCTATATGCATGCGAGTGAATTTTTCGAGCTTTATTGATTTGTCTCATGATCCTAAGTGCAAGTAGACCTGTTCGTAGGATGAATTTCGCGCTTAAATGTGAAAAGGGAAGTAGTAGATTATTCGAGGACGAATAATAGTTTAAGTGTGGGTGTTGAGGAACGACGTACTTTCACACTTCATAGACATGTTTTTCCTATAATTTACTATGTTTTAAGAATAAAATATGTGTGTTTGCATGTGTTTATGTTGTATATTTGTGAAAATGGCTAACACATGTGATTAGATACTTTTAGGACTAAAAGTGATAAATTTGGGTGTATTTGAGACGTTTGGAATAAAGTTAAAGAAGAAGGAATAAACTAAGCAAGAACAAGGGAAAAAATAGCACACTGCCATATGCGAGGCGCCAGTCTATTGGTGCTACAAGCCGCGAGAGGCAGCAGCAAAACTGGCGCACTGCCATGTTATACCCCGAGAATTTAAAGATCAGACCTGGGAGTGAAATGGGAAAAGCTGAAAATCTGAGTTGCAGGAATAGAATGAGTCATTGGACGACTCGTAAGTCCAACCCACGAGTCATCAGGTGGCTCGTGGGGTAGGCTAGTGAAGAGTAGGATGTTTGAAGGATAAGGAGGTCCCCACGGGCGAGGGCACGACTCGTGGTCAGACACCATGAGTCGTTAGGTCAGTCTTGGGGTGGGAGAGAAGGAAAAATAGAAAATGTCAACCAGTGTATGCAATAGGAGGAGGCCACGACTCGTTATGTCAGGCGATGAGTCTTCATGTGCATCGTTGGATGATATACAAGGAAAGTGATATGATAGAGGCAGTGTACTTGACGATTGGTGACCATGAGTCGTGGTCACCCCCGATGAACCGTTAAGTGATCCGTTACGAGCCCAGGAGTTTTGACTAACAGTGTACTCGACGAGCGACATAACAAGTCGTTTGGGACAATGACGATCCGTCAGGTCATTCATTAGGACCCCTGGCATTTATTTTCTGCGAAATAGTAAAGGCCTTTTCGTGATTTCCTAAGATCCTAAGGCCTAAACTACGACGTTTTGGGTTATGAATATGGAAATTTAAAGGGGTTAACTTCATTTTTCTCTTCATTCTTGCATTCAAGAATAGTGTGAGGTAATCAAAGGAGATTCTAGGCTCTTCTCTTCAATTCTTCCAATTTTATTCTTCGGTAATCAAGGGAAGTTAAGAATCAGATATTCCCAGGTATGTAAGGCTATCAATGGGTGATTTCTTCCAAACCCATGTACCTCCTCTATGATTTTTACAAAGATTTCAACAAAAAATCATGGGGTTTGGAATTTGATTTACTTAAACTCTAATGATTTCATTATGGGTTTTGTGATTTTAAGATATTATCATAATAAATAGGTTTTAATCAGCTTTTGTGATTTAAGTTAATTATAATATTATTTCCTTGGAAGTTCTATGTATTTAAGCCTAATTATGCATACCCCATGATGAATTGATTTATGATCTACTTACCCGTTCATGATATCTATAAGCGCAACATGAATTATGGTTAAATCATGAATTTATTATGTTACCCATTATGATTTTATGAAATTCAAGTTGTATGCATGACCTACAAGTATGTAAGAACCTTGTGAATCATGAATTATGTTTTTGTCTGACTCACAGGCCTTATGTCATGGCTAGATCACGTAAGTACAAGCATGTTTATGCTTACCATGATATAAATAACCCATGAATCCATTCATGTTATACTATAAGCACTATATATATGTTTTGGGAGTAGTATCGAACACCGAGTAGGTTAGGGGCCTAGTTTCTATCCTGTATCTCATAAACTATGTGCCACCGTAGGTATTTTGGAACCCTTTATGACTGTCCCCGGCCCAATTGGCCCTTATCATATGTGATCACACCTTTCATGGTTCTATCATTGGCAAGGTATGAACACCCTCCCGACTAGGGTTACAAGTCGGGCTTCATGTGTGCTCATATGGGATATGTCAGTTAAGAGAATCTCCCACTATTCCTCATGATTTATGCACGTTTATGATTATGTATATTGGCTCAAGTTATGTTCAATAAATCCTTCCTCTTATGATTATGAGTATGATTGCATTATGAATGTTTTGAAAACCTCGAGCCTTACGTTAGATTATAACTTTTAAGATATGAGCATGAAGTCGTACTCTTATGATCATTTATGAGTTTTTATATATTTTAAATGTCCATTTTACTTACCTTGCATACTCAGTACATTCCACGTACTGACTGCATACTTTCTATGTCGTATCGTTTCATGATACAGGACCCGACTCTTAGGCTCACCCTCCTTAGTAGCTTCTCAGAGTTTTCTATCATCTTATTTGGTGAGTCCTCATGTTCCAAGGGCCATATATTCAGATTCTATTGTTTCTCTTTCAATTTTAGTATCGTAGGATTAGTTGGTGAGCTGTCCTATTAGCCCGTCTATCATGATTAGAGGCTTTTCAAACTACTAGTTGCATTCAACCATCATGTATGGATTATGTATTGTCATTTCTCTGTATCTATGAAATGTTTACGCTTTCATATGTTAAGTCTTCTGCTTATGCAATTGAATTAGATGTATGCTCATGCCATGGGTTGACTTGGGGTCTCTCGAGGCTCCTTGTCCCGTGTCTACGATTTGGGTGTACGTTTGGGTCGTGACAAACTTGGTATTAGAGCCATGGGTTTAAAGTGTCCTTGGGGGTCTGAAAGTCGCATTAAGTGGAGTATTTTTCATGGGTGTGAAGCACACCACACATATGAAGAAGAGGCTACGAGACATTCAGGAAATGTTCCCTTCTTTCATGATCTATGTCGTGCAATGAAAGTCCTTTACCCTTCTAATTCGTGCTATTCGCGTTAGCGGAATCATGCCTCCACACAGAGTGAATCCTAGAAGAAATGGTAACAACAATGATCATGAGGATGTCCATGATGGCGAGCATCATCCAGCCTCACCCGTTGACGAGGAGTACCCACCAGAGCTAGCTGCCCATGTTGAGTTTAGGGCAGCGATTTAGATGCTGGAAAAGGCCATGACTGCCCAGGTTCAGAATCAGATGGTGGTGCATTTCCCTTAGAATGGGAATGCAGCGGTAGCTAGGGGGAGGGATTTCTTGAGAATGATCCCTCCGGAGTTCATGGGGTCAAAGGTGGACGAAGATCCACATGATTTCATTGAGGAGATTCTGAAGATCACCCAGGTAATAGTGGTGAACAATGGGAAATGTGTTGACTTGACCTCCTATCAGCTTAAGGGGGTGGCTCACATATGGTTCAAGTAGTGGAGAGATGCCAGGGCAGTGGGTGCAGGCCCGATAGGTTGAGAGGAGTATCACACGACATTTTTGGATCGGTTCTTCCCTCAGGAGATGAAGGATCTCAAAGTGGACAAGTTTGTTAATTTGATGCAGGGAAAATGACCGTTCAAGAGTACGCATTGGAGTTCACCTGATTATCCAAGTATGCTCCAGAGTTGGTGGCGGATCAGAGGTCTCGGGTGAGCTATTATGTGCATGGGGTGGTGGATTACTTGAACAAGGATTGTAGGATCACCATGCTTCATTGAGACATTGATTTTCCCCATATTGTATTGCATGCACAGCAGATGGAGTCAGTCTATAGGAGGCAGAGGGAGGCCAAGAGGGCCAGGACTGATAGCTATGGGGTTTCTCAGGTCAGGTTAGTGGGAGGACAGCATCAGCATTCCCAGCACAGGTCCATCGCTCTAGCTCCATCATCGGCTAGTATGTCATCGAGGTTAAGAGGAGATTAGAGGAGCAGGGTTTTAGGCTTGAGGGATCAGAGTAGCATGCAGGTGGAGCGCACTTTTCCATCTTGTGAAAAGTGCGGCAAGAATCATCCCGGGAGGTGCTTGATTGGCTCGGATGCGTGTTTTGGGTGTGGCCAACACGGGCACAGACTCAAGGATTTACCTCATTCAAATTAGGGGTCGGTGAGACCCATACGATAGCAGCCAATTCTGCAGCTCCAGCAGCACGCCCCCCCTAGCAGGGTACTTTTACTAGTTGAGCAGGCTCTATTGTTTCTCTTTCAGTTTCAGTATCGTAGGGTTAGTTGGGGAGTTGTCCCATCATCCCATCTATCATGATTAGAGGCTTTTCAGACTACTAATTGCATTCAACCGTCATGTATGGATTATGTATAGTTCTTTCTCCGTATCTATGACATGTTTACGTTTTCATATGTTAAGTTTTCCGTTTATGCGATTGAATTAGATGTATGCTCATGCCATGGGTTGACTGGTGGCCTCTCGGGGCTCCTTGTCCTGTGTCTATGATTCGGGTGTACGTTTGGGTCGTGACAAACTTGGTGTTAGATCCATAGGTTTGAAGTGTCCTAGGATGTTTGAAAGCAGCATTAAGTAGAGTATTTTTCATGGGTGTGAAGCACACCACACTTATGACGAAGAGGCTACGAGACATTTAAGAAATGATCCCTTTTTTAATGATCTATGTCGTGGGATGAAAGTCCTTTACCCATCTAATTCGTGTTATTCGCGTTAGCAAAATTATGCCTCCACGTAGTGTGAATTCTAGAAGAAATGGTAACGGCAATGACCATGAGGATGTCCATGATGGTAAGCATCATCCATCCTCACCCATTCATGGGGAGTACCCACCAGAGCCAGCTACCCATGCTGAGTTTAGGGCAGCGATTTAGATGCTGGCACAGGCCATGACTGCCTAGGTTCAAAATCAGATGGTGGTGTCTTTCCCTTAGAATGGGAATGCAGCGGCAGCTAGGGTGAGGGATTTCTTAAGGATGAGCCCTCCGGAGTTCATGGGTTCAAAGGTGGATGAGGATCCACATGATTTTATTGAGGAGATTTTGAAGATCCCCTAGGTTATGGGGGTGAACAATGGGAAATGTGTTGACTTGATCTCCTATCATCTTAAGGGGGTGGCTCACATATGGTTCAAGAAGTGGAGAGATGTCAGGGCAGTGGGTGCAGGCCCGATAGGTTGGAAGGAATATCACACGACATTTTTGGATTAGTTCTTCCCTCGGGAGATGAGGGAGCTCAAAGAGGCCAAGTTTGTTAATTTGAAGCAGGGAAACATGTACGTTCAGGAGTACGCATTGGAGTTCAGCTAATTATCTAAGTATGCTCCGGAGTTGGTGATGGATCAGAGGGCTCGGGTGGGCCGTTTTGTGCATAGGGTGGTGGATTACTTTAACAAGGATTGCAAGATCTCCATGCTTCACTGAGACATTGATTTTCCCTGTATTATATTGCATGCACAGCCGATGGAGTCAGTCTATAGGAGGCAGAAGGAGGCCAAGAGGGCCAAGACCGACAGCTATGGGGTTTCTCAGGTCAGGTCAAGGGGTGGACAGCGTCAACAGCCCAAGCACAGGTCCATCGCTCTAGCCCCATCATCAGCCAGTACGCCATCGAGGTTTAGAGGAGATCAAAGAAGCAGGGCGTCAGGCTCGAGGGATCAGGGTAGCATTCAGGTGGAGCGAACTTTTCTAGCTTGTGCAAAGTGCCGCAAGAATCATCCCGAGAGGTGCTTCATTGGCTTAGATGTGTGTTTCGGGTGTGGCCAACCCGAGAATAGATTGAAGGATTTCCCTCATCCTGATTAGGGGTCAGCGGGACCCATGCGACAGTAGCCAGTGCTGCATCTCCAGAAGTAGCCCCCCCCCCAGCAAGGTGCCTCTACTAGTTAAGTAGGCGCTCAGCCCCGCCAGGAGCAGGAGGCTTCATCGGATGTGGTCACTAGTATGTTGCAAGTCTTCCATATTGATGCTTATTCCTTATTAGATGCAAGATCTACGTTGTCTTTTGTGACCCCTTATATTGCTATTAGTTTTGGAGTCAGCCCTAAAATTTTGTTGGAACCATTCTCAGTCTCTACTCCAGTCGGTGATTCAGTAGTTGTTAGGCGGGTGTATAGAGGTTGCCCCATTATAGTGTTGCATAAGGTTACCTCCGCAGACCAAGTATAGTTGGCTATGACTGACTTATACATCATTTTGGGTATGTATTGGTTGTTTTCATGTTACGCTTTGATAAATTATAGGACCGGTGCGGTGGAATTCCGATTTCCAGGCGAGTCAGTTTTAAAGTGGAAGGGTAACTCAGCTGTACTAGCCGATCGATTTATTTCATATCTTAAGGCCAAGAAAATGATCTCTAAGGGATGCATGTATCACTTAGTTAGGGTTAAGGATGTTGAGTCTGAGACCTTGACTATTCAGTCAGTTTCGGTGGTGTGTGAGTATCTGGAGGTTATTCCCGATGATTTGCCAAGTGTTCGTCTAGAGAAGGAAATTGATTTCGGTATTGATCTCTTACCCGATACGCAACCCATCTCTATTCCTCCCTTAGGATGGCTCCAGCCGAGTTAAAAGAGTTGAAGGATCAGTTGAACGACTTGTTAGATAAGGGATTTATCAGGCCGAGCAAGTCTCCATGGGGAGCACCAATGTTATTTGTTCGAAAGAAAGATGGTTTCCTTCGCATGTGTATTGACTACCGGCAACTAAAAAAGGTCACCGTCAAGAATAGGTACCCCTTACCCAGGATCGATGAGTTTTTTTACCAGCTTCATGGTGCCAGATGCTTCTCAAAGATACATCTCAGGTCCAGGTATCACCAGCTCAAGGTTTGGGAGAGTGACATCTCGGAAACCGCCTTCAGGACTTAGTATGGTCACCACGAATTTGTTGTTATGTCTTTTGGACTAACCAATGCCCTGCAGCTTTCATGGACTTGATGAATAGGGTATTCAAGCAATATCTAGACATGTTCATGATCGTGTTCATCGATGATATCCTTATATACTCTCGAAGCAAGGAGGAGCATGCTGCTCATTTGAGGGTAGTGTTGCAAACCCTCAAGGATCGTCAGTTGTATGCAAAGTTCAGCAAGTGTGAATTTTGGTTGGGCTCCTTGGCATTCTTATGTCATGTGGTATCGAGTGAGGGCATAAAGGTAGATTCTCAGAAGATTGAAGCAGTAAAGAATTGGCCCAGACTGGTGAATCCTTCAGAAATTCAGAGTTTCTTGGGCCTAGCAGGTTACTACCGGAGATTCGCAGAGGGTTTTTTCATCAATTACAGCACCATTGACCAGGTTGACCCAGAAAAAGGTAAAGTTCCAATGGTCGGAGGCTTGTGAGAGAAGCTTCCAAGAGTTGAAGACCTGACTCACTTTAGCACCAGTGTTGACCCTACCCGAGGGTATCGATGGTTTTATAGTATATTGTGATGCTTTGAGAATTAGACTAGGGTGTGTGTTGATGCATCATGGGAAAGTGATAGCATAGGCCTCCAGATAGTTGAAAATCCACGAGAAGAATTACCTGACCCTTGATCTTAAGTTGCCAGCAGTGGTGTATCCATTGAAGATATGATGGCATTACTTGTATGGGGTCGACGTGGATGTATTTACGGACCACAAGAGCTTGAAATATTTTTTTACGCAGAAAGATCTCAATCTTCAGCAAAGGAGGTGGTTGGAGATACTCAAGGACTACAATATGAGTGTCCTTTACCACCCAAGGAAGGCTAATGTGGTAGCGAACGCACTTAGTAGACTCTCTATGGATGGTGTGTCCCGCGTGGATAAGGGAAGGAAGGAGTTGGTAAAAGATGTCCATCAACTTGCCAGGTTGGGAGTTAGATTGGTTGACTCGACCGATGGCGGCGGCGTTGTGCAGAATGGATCAGAATCTTCCTTGGTGGTGGATGTGAAAGCTAGTCAAGATGAGGATCCGATGTTGGTTAAGATGAAGGAAGCCGTTCGGAGTCAGAAGGTGTAGATCTTCTCCCAAGGGGGAGATGGGGTGTTGCGGTACTAGGGTCATCTATGTGTTCCAGATGTCAATAATTTGCGATACCGTATATTGCATGAGGCACATGGGTCCAGGAATTCTATCCATCTGGGTGCCACCTAGATGTATCATGACATGTGGGAAATATATTGGTGTAACAACATGAAGAAGGATATTGCAGAATTTGCAGCCAAGTGCCCGAACTGTTAGCAAGTGAAAGTCGAGTATCAAAGGTCAGGAGGCATACTTCAAGATATTTGCATTCCCACTTGAAGTGGGAAGAAATTAATATGGATTTCCTTAAAGGCCTACCTCGTACTCGCGGACATCATGATTCCATTTGGGTGGTGTTCGACAGGTTAACCAAGGCTACACACTTCCTACCGGTTAAAACCACAGATTCAGCAGATGATTATGCCAAATTGTATATTCTGGAGTTGGTTTGACTTCATGGAGTTCCCTTTTCTATTATTTCATACTGGGGTACTCAGTTTACCTCTCAGTTTTAGCTGTCTTTCCAAAAAGGTCTTGGGACTAAAGTTAAACTCAGCACGGCATTTCATCTGCAAACGGATGATCAGGCGGAGGGGACAATCCAGAATCTCGAGGAAATGTTGAGAGCTTGCGTGATGGACTTAAAGTTAGTTAGAATGATCATTTTCCCTTGATCGAGTTTGCTTATAATAACAAATATCACTCCAGTATCCAAATGGCACTTTGAGGTTCTCTATGGGCGAAGGTGTAGATCTCCCATCGGATGGTTTGAGGTTGGTGAGGCAGTTATGATAGGGCTAGATTCGGTTCATGGGGCTACGGTGAAGGTTTAGTTGATAAGGGACAGGCTGAAAACTGCTCAGAGTCTTCAAAAGTCATATGCTGATGTGAGGAGGAGAGAGTTGGAGTTCGAGGTGGATGTTTGGGTATTTCTGAAGGTGTCTCCCATGAAGGGAATCATGCGGTTCGAAAAGAAAGGAAAACTTAGTTCCCGCTATGTTGGTCCCTACTCGGTTATGAGAAGAATTGGTAAGGTAGCATATGAGTTGGACTGCCATTAGAGTTATCTTTTGTGTATCCCATATTTCATGTATCGCTCTTGAAAAAGTGCTTGGGTGATCCACCTTTGGTTGTCCCGGTGGAAAGTGTTGGTGTGAGAGATAGCCTCAGTTATGAGGAAATTCCAGTTGCAATCTTGGATCTTTAGGTTCGGACGCTGAGGAACAAAGAAGTAGCTTCGGTGAAGGTGTTATGGAGAAACCAGCATGTCGAGGGAGCTACGTGGGAAGCCGAAGCAGTTATGATTGCTAAATACACTCACTTGTTCCCTACCAGCTCAGTTTCAGTTTGAGGTATCAATTCATGTGCACAAGTTTGGTTTATGTTATGGTAGATATATGTGATGTTTGAATTCAGTTCAGCTATGTAGTCCTTTTCGAAGGTAGTCATTCCGCCAGTTTTTGGTATAAATAATCAGTATTTGCATATGATGATTGCTTGTTTCTAAGTGTTCTGTGTGTTTCTAACATTCGAGGATGAATTTTCCTAAGGGGGAGATATTGTTATACCCCGAGAACTCAAAGATCGAACCCTGGAGTTGAAATGGGGAAAAGCTGAAAATTTGAATTGCAGGCACAGAATGAGTCGTTGGACAACTCGTGAGGCTAGCCCACGAGTCGTCAGGTGGCTCGTGAGGAAGGCTAGTGAAGAGCAGGAAGTTTGAAGGATAAGGGGGTCCCCACGGGCGAGGGGATGACTCATGGTCAGACACAACAAGTCGTTAGGTCAGCCGTTGGGTGGGAGAGAAGGAAAAATAGAAAAGGTGGACCAGTGTACGCAACGGGAGGAGGCCACGACTTGTCATGTCAGGCGATGAGTCTTGACGTGTGTTGATGGATGATATACAAGGAAAGTGATATGATAGAGGCAGTGTACTCGTGGTCACCCCCGATGAACTGTTAATGATCCGTTATGAGCCCAGGAGTTTTGACTAACAGTGTACCTGATGAGCGACATAACAAGTCGTTTGGGCCAATGACGATCCATCAGGTCGTTCATTAGGACCCCTGGCAGCTATTTTCTGCGAAATAGTATGGGCCCTTTGGTAATTTTCTAAGATCCTAAGGCCTAAACTACAACGTTTTGGGTTATGAATAGGGAAATTTAAAGAGGTTAAGTTCAGTTTTCTCCTCATTCATGCATGCAAGAATAGTGAGAGGTAATCAAAGGAGATTCTGGGATCTTCTCTTCAATTCTTCCAATTTAATTCTTGGGTAATCAAGGAAAGTTAAGAATCAGATATTCTTAGGTATGTAAGGCTATCAATGGGTCATTTCTTCCACACCCATGTCCCTCCTATATGATTTTTACAAAGATTTCAACAAAAACTCATGGGGTTTTGAATTTGATTTACTTAAACTCTAATGATTTTATTATAGGATTTGTGATTTTAAAATCTTATCATAATCAATAGGTTTTAATCAGCTTTTTTGATTTAAATTAATTATAATATTATTGCTTTTGAAGTTCTATGTATTTAAGCCTAATTATGTATACCTCATGATGAATCGATTTATGATCTACTTACCCGTTGATGATATTTAAAAGCCCAACATTAATTATGATTTAAATCATGACTTTATTATGTTACCCATTATGATTTTATGAAATTCAAGCTATATGCATGACCTACAAGTATGTATGAACCTTATTAATCATGAATTATGTTTCTTGGCCGACTCATGGGCCTTATGTCATGGCTAGATCATGTATGTACAAGCATTTTTACGATTACCATGATTTAACTAGCCCATGAATCCATGCATGTTATACTATGAGCACTATATATATGTTTTGGGAGTAGTATCAAACACCGAGTAGGTTCGGGGCCTAGGTTTTGCCCCAGATCTCATAAACTATGTGCCACCGTAGTTATTTTGGGACCCCTTCATGACTGTCCCTGGCCCAATTGGCCCTTATCATATGTGATCACGCCTTTCATGGTTCTACCCTTGGCAAGGTACGAACACCCTCCCTACTAGGGTTATAAGTCGGGCTTCATGTGTGCTCATATGGGGTATGTCGGTTAAGAGAATCTCCCACTGTTCCTCATGATTTATGAATGTTTATGATTATGTATATTGGCTCAAGTTGTGTTCAATAAAGCTTTCCTCTTATGAATAAGAGTATGATTTCATTACGAATGTTTTGAAAACCTTGAGCATTACGTTACATTATAATGTTTATGATATTAGCATGAAGTCCTACTCTTATTATCATTTATGAGTTTTTATATGTTTTAAATGTCCATTTTACTTACCTTTCATACTCAGTATATTCCATGTACTGCCTACATACTTTCTATGCGGTATCGTTTCATGATACAAGACCCGACTCTCAGGCTCACCCTCCTCAGTAGCTTCTCAGAGTATGCTATCAGCTTGTTTGGTGAATCCTCATGTTCCAAGGGTTAGTTGGGGAGTTGTCCCATCAGCCCATCTATCATGATTAAAGGCTTTTGAGACTTCTAGTTGCATTCAACCATCATATATGGATTATGTATTGTCCTTTCTCCGTATCTATGACATGTTTACGTTTTCATATGTTAAGTCTTCCGCTAATGCGATTGAATTAGATGTATGCTCAAGCCATGGGTTGACTTGTGGTTTCTCGAGGCTCCTTGTCCCGTTTCTACGATCCGAATGTATGTTCGGGTCATGACATGCCAGGCGCAAGGCACTGCCTTTCTAAGAGCTACAGCAGGAGCAAGGCGCCCCTCTCGCATGCGCGATGGCAGGCGCAAAGCAGCCTCTTCTTGCGCATGGCTCGGGCGACGCAGGCCAACGTTGCCACGTTGGCATGGGCAACGGGCAAGGTGTTTCACATGGAAAAAATGGATCTCCTACTTCAACTAGGAAAAGGATCTTCATATCCCAAATCTAAGTCATCAAGGAACAAGAAAAGAATAAATCTACTCTGAATACCCTTTTATTTTTATATAATAGCCAAGTTTTAGAGATGTTGGAAGTTTTGAAGTTTTAAAAAAGATTTAGAGGTACAATTTACAATTTAGATTTGAGAAGTTATTTTGCATTGAGATACGAACTGTTGAATTGTTCTTTTGAATTGGTGCAATAATCAAGTGAGTTTCTTCCTAGCATCGTTTTAAGTAGTAATTTATGCTTTTGTTTATAAATTCAATTAATTTACATATAAACATGATAGGTTAAAACTTCCACAACTAGGATTGTGGGAACCATGGTGAATTAACGAACTAGGGTTTGCACGAAGTGACTCTGAACTAATACTAAATGTTTGTATTGTATTCTCTTTATGCTTAAATGTTTTTTAATGGTGCGCAACATTAGGACATGTTCGAATACTTTACTTTCTTGAGCCTAGAGAGGTAGAGATTAGGAAAAGAGAATTACAACAAAGCCTTGGTCTTGATGGTCGTTGTATTAACTTGAGTTGTGATCGCAGGATAGTTAAAATTGGGACAAATTGATAACGGATAAATTGAAATCGCTCATGAGATCTGACCCGATGATTGAGTATAGTCATCCAATAGGGACAAACCAGTCATTTGGATGAACCCTAGTTATCAGTTCTACAAGTAAAGTATTGGGATAGATCACTAGTGTAAAACCCGAAGTAGTTAAGGATCCATGGGGAACACTTACCCTAGTTAATTGCATTAATTTGGAATCAACATTCAAATTTTCAACATTGTTACTTATTAATTTTACAAATCCCCCCTCTTAGGAAATAATTGACTCAAAAGCTTAGATATTAGCATTCTTCTATTTACTTCCATATTATTTGTGGGATCGACCTCAACCTGTAGTTGGGTTCTCTATTGACAACGTCCACTTCATACTTCAGTTGGAGGTGTGGTTTGAATGTTATCAAAAATAAAGGAGAAAGGGGTGGACAATGTAGATGAAAATTTCGTAAAGTGCTTAGGTTTGGTAGTCACTCTCAAAGAAATATCACTCCTACCCATCCCTTAGCCGACATTACAACCAAGAAAAGTCCTCGTGATCTTAATCTCTTGAAACAACTAAGTAGTCTAAATATACATGAAGGGAAAGCTTATGGTATATGACATATGTATAATAAATTATTTGTGAGCATGAGTGTGCTTTGCTTATTATGTTCCATATTTTGCATTGATAATTTGAGAGAGGAACATCACTAAAAGTGAGGGGCACAAGATGTCTAAGTCGGTGTAGTATATGTGGCACATTTCATATTCAATCATGTTTGCCCTGTTTTTAAAAGATGAATCAGTTATAGAAGTTCTGTAGTGTTGAAAGTGAAAACTCGGTATGTGCTTGATATGAATTTCTATATATTGATGAACCACTTAATCATATGCTCTATGCTAGTTGGTTGAGTAAGAATTGATAGAGATGAAAAGTGGTGGTAAAAGATTAGTTTATGCATATAATTAAGGATTTTTTGAGGATGAACATTGATTAAAGTGTGAGGTGGTAATGTTGGGTATATTCTTATTCCCATTTGCCATCATTTTGCACATCTTTTACCTTGTTTTGAGTTCATAATCCTTATGAAATGCATGAATTCCTGTTTATGTGTGTTTTGTGAGATAACAAATGTTCTTAGATGTTTTAAGCAAGAAACCAAGGGAAAAGGACTCAAAATGACCCAAGGTGTGAAGAAAGAAGAGTTTGTGAAAATTGTCTCGGTGAGATGGCTCGTGGTCGGCCAACCCTAAACTTTAGAGAAATCTGCACAAGAGTTGGTGTTATGTGTGGCATGGTGCACTAGGTCCCTAGCTTCAGAGGAAATTTTGATCAACACCTTGGCGAGATGGATGGTGTGGCATGCCAGAAGCATCCCAAACTTAGGAGATTTTTCTAACACTCTGGTGCTTTGGGTGGCATGGGGCGCCAGGGATGTCCGGATGCCCAAATATTTGACTAAGACCTTGGTGCATTGGTTGGCGTTGGCACCCAGAGAAAAACTTTAGAGGAAAATTGAGCTAGACGTGGCACACTGGGTGGCGCAGTGCATTAGACCTATTTTGGAATGAATTTTTCTAATTTTGAAGCTAAATACTTGAGGGCAAAAGCGTTATTTGAGGCCTCACTTATAAATATAACGTCTAGGTCAATTGTTAGCGATCTTACATCATTTTGTTTGATCGTATTGAGGGTGTAATGCAGTTTTGGAGGATAGACAAGTTCATAACTTAGGTTTTTCTTCTTTTCTCTATCATTTTATTGATGATGTCTTTGTTTTTCCACTTGAACATAAGCGGATAAACTCCTATTCTAGGGATTTGGCCAAGCAGATGGTTGAAGTTTGATAGTGTTATACACTGGGAGCCCAAGGATTAGACCCGGGAGTTCAAACAGGGAAAACTGGAATTTTTGCACCAGGTCACAGAATGAGTCATTCTATGACCCTTGAGGATGGACCACAAGTCATACGGTGACTCGTCGGGAGGGACTAGGGCCAAGTCTGGAAGGTGGAATTTGAAGTCACCACAGGCATGACCACGAATCGTGGTCAGTCCTCATGACTCGTGGAGTCAACCATGGTCAAGGGAAATGGGCAGAGGAAATTGGGTTGGCAGTGTACTTAACGGAAGCTAACCACAACTCGTTGGAGGAAGTGACGAGTCGTGGGAAGAGGCGAGTGCGAAATGAAGAAGTAAGGCAGTGTACTCAACGAATGGTGACCACAAGTCGTGGTCACCCCTAATGAGTTGTGAGGTGACCCATTACGAGCGAGTAATGAGTCGTTGCTCTGGACCACGAGTCGTCAGGTCGTCCGTTAGGACCACCTGTCAGTTATTTTCTTTAAATTTAGTAAGGGCTTTTCATAATTCCTAAGTTCCTAAAGCCTAAACTACGTCATTTTATGCATTATTCTGAGCATTTTAAGATATGTTAAATCCCTAGTGCATAGATTATTCCCATGCATGCATATTAAGACAAATTTTGGAGAGATCAAGCTATTCCTCAAGCTTTTCCCAATCAATTCATCTTTGGGCATTCAAGAACTTTAGAATCTAATCTTACCCAGGGATGTAAGGTTACAAATGGGTGTTTCCATTCACACTCATGCCCATTCTCTATTAATTCATGAAAAATCTATCAAAAATCTTATGAGGTTTTGAATTCAATTTTGTGAAAAACTAATAAATTGCTAATGGGCTTCTATGATTTATGATATATATCATATTTTATAGATTTTAAAAATATTTTACAATTATTTTCGATTATAAATTCATTAATTTCGATTTCTACCAAATTAATCCTAATTATGCATGATCTATGACGAATCAATTTATGATCTACTCTTTAATTGTTGATATTTACAAACCCAACATAAATTATGAATTGAAATATGGATTTATTTGATTACCCATCATGATTTGATGATTTTCAAGCTATATGAATGATCTACAAGTATGTATGAAACCTATGACTCATGAATTATGTTTTGACCGAATCACGGGCCTTGATTCATGGCTAGTTCACATATTTACAAGAATGTTTATGATTATCATGATTTAACTAGCCCATGAACTTATGCATGATATACTATGGGCACTATATATGTTTTGGGAGTAGTATCGAATATCGAGTAGGTTCGCGGCCCAGGTTCTGCACCAGATCTCATAAACTACATGCCACCGTAGGTATGTTGGGACCTCCCTTGTGACTGTCCATGGCACAAATGGCCCTTTTCATGTGTGATCACACCTTTCATGGTTCTACCCTTGGCAAGGTACGAACGGCCTCCCAACTAGATTTACAAGTCGGGCTCCATGTGTGCTCATATGGGGTATGCCGGTTAAGAGAAGTCTCCCACTGTTCCTCATGATTTATGCATGTTTATGATTCTGTATATTGGCTCAAGTCATGTTCAATAAAGCTTTTCTCTTATGACTATGATTACAATTGTATTATGAATGTTTTGAAAAGCTTGAGCTTTATTTTATATTATGATATTTATTTTATGAGTATGTTGTCATACTTGTTCGCTGCGATTGTGGGTATATAAAACAACACGCAAGTGCACGTGGTCGAACAAGTAGTAAGTGGCTTTAGTAAGCCAAGTATCGATCCCTCAGAGACTTGGATGAAGTGCAATTTGCTCAAGTGTACTATATTTTACTTCTAAAAATGCAGACAACAGTGTAACCAAAAGTTTGATAGTTTGTTTTATAAATTTTTATACTAAAACTAAGAACAATTATCTACCTTGAATCTGAACTATGAATGAGAGCATGCTGAGGTTAAACGAACATGTAATGAAACTAATTATCATCATACTTTGGTTAATCTTTTCCTCCAGTTGCTAGACAAGAACATTTGCCAAGAGATTAAAACTCTCGTATTTAACCTCACTTAAGAATCATGAACCATCCGTCTACATTTCTGTGATCAAATGCAATTCATGTCCTAGCCATACAATTCCGGTTCCTAAATTGACTAATACAACTTTAAGGTATATTTCTATCCTGAAAGCAAATCAAGACTCAATTTTCCCAAACCAAGTAAAGAACATATCCTATTAATTCACAACATTCCAATTTCTTGCTCTCTCGAGTGAAACCGGACTTTTTAGATGTACATTAATGTAGGCCACACACTAATGCAGTAAGAACAAGAATTAATAGAACAACATGGAAGAAAAGATGAAAAACCAAAGAATCAATGATCAAATTTCATTACAATTGTTCATAACCTCAGAAAGGAGAGGAATTAGCCACTCATTTGTGGATTAAACATCTTAAAATGAGTGTTAATCATACAAGCAATTGAATTAAAGAAGAAAGAAAGAGAGAAAAAACCCTGATATTTTCGTCCCTCAACTGCCTGTAACCCACGTACTTGCTCCACCAAGTCAGAATATTGAAAAATGAACCTAAGTGTTCTATTTATACTGCTGGGAATTTTTCCCGGAATAACGAGCAACGTGTCACGGAGTGCATCGCGGAGCACTGCCTCTGTGACACGCTACGAACGCGGACCCTCACTGGAACTGGGGGTCCGGGAATTTAGGCTCAACGTGGCACGGCATGCATCGCGGAGCACTGGCTCCGTGCCACGGAGCAAACGCGGACCCTCTCTGGAATTTGGGCTAATTTTCCCCATCCAGGCAGAATGCCTCTGTGATGGCAGCGTGACACGGCTCCATTGCGGAGCCCCTTTAATTCATGCAGTCCAATGCCTTTTCCCTTGCTCGCATCCAAGTCCAACTCCGATATTATCCAACATGCATTTTAGCTTCCCGAAATCACATTTTACCTGCAAAACAATGCTAATCATGTTGGTTAGTATAAATTCACATTTTATTACCAATTACATGAGAATGTATACACATTGGTAGATAAACAAGGCTAAAATGGTACTTTTGAGTATCACTTGGGCATATAAATTGGCCCAAGATCACTTACCCCACACTTAAATCCTTGTTCGTCCTCGAACAACAAACATACAATTCATGCAATTTACATCCCAACCTCGCTACTTCGGTTCGACAATTTAAGCTACGGTCATACCGATTATTCAATACAGCAAATCATCAAGAAAACATGCATGGTCTTATCAATGCAATGACCTTCAATACATTAAGACCTCCTAGACTTTAAGAATCGACTCTCGATATTGGCAAACTCATGCAACTTAGCTAATCAAGATATCCGACACGAAAATTAATCTTTCATCAAGCATGTGCCCTCACAACTCAAGAGAGTCTTCCCCTTTTTGCTCATATGACTCACAAACATTCAAACAGGGGCATGTACACACAATTTCACTCTCTCTCCCAAAAGAATTCACATGCATCATGTCATGACCCATAAGCTTGCCCTTAGTGTATTACTCCACTAATATAAGGAAGTGCAATGTAAGATCACGTAGGACTTTAATGGGTTGTAATGGAATCAACGGAACTAGTAAATATTGGATTAGCCAATAATAGCCACTAGCATCCTTAAGCGCCTTTTCAACACATCACATCAACTCATGGACCTTGTTTCTTTTTTTTTTCATTATCCCATTCTTGATGATTTTCTTTAGTATGGCCCATTGCATTAAGCACACTTGACACAACAACAAAGATTGTTCATGCACCTTCATTATCGCCTATTTATAGCAAGTGCACCTTCAACCTTTTCTTTTCTTCTATCACTCTGCTTTTCTTTTTCTTTTCACCATTCCCACTCTTTGACACTTTGGGAAAATGATTTTCTCTTCTTAAGCGCTTAAGAGTTTTGTATAGACTTTACGGCTAATGAAAAGAAGGAATTAAGCTTGGTTTACACTTTTTGACAAAAGAAAAGAATAATTGGCTAAAGGCTCAACGGGCTGACTAGGGTATACAATCACAGGAGGGTATGACAAGGAAAAATAGAAACTCTCGGTTAAAACAAAGAAATGCCTACATCCTTTCCTACAATACACCTCCTTCATTTCGTTTTGTACACACACCAGGCAAGTTCTAGACACTTCACAATAGCATGGAATATCAACACCTCACTTCACACTTTTTGCACATGCTCGATTCAAGATGTATTCACAGACTCGTCAATCAGCTAATTACAGGAATTCAAACATTAAGCCTCAATCACACTGAATCGAACTCTATAGCCTAGGTATCTCAACATATTTACAAATTTGCATGCTTTCATACGAATCACCTTTGCATTCTGATATCATGTACAACACACAACCAGAATTTCGAAACCATAGAGTAACTACAGGTTCCGGGATGCAATCCACAAAAGAAAAACTGAAAAATTGAAAAATAATTGAAAACAATCTACTCCTAACGACTACATTTCCCTTAAGACAGTCGTCATCCATCCATTATAGGGAACGGTCACTAACTATGACTTCGGTTCAATGGGACCATTCTCGGTAAAAGAACCGAAAACAAACGCCGAGAAACCCAAGAATTAAAAAATATGTCGAAAATATCGATCATTTCGATAGAAAAATTATTTACAAAATATTTTAAAATTTACAAACTATTTTAAAATTTTTTAAAAATATCGATCATTTCAATAACAAAAATATGTACAAAATCAGAATCAGCTAGCAACATTCAGCAACACACATCAATTTAACAAACATTTACAAATACGAAACAACTTGAAAATTCACACTCACAGGGACAAACAACATACATGATAACAGAAGAGAGCATACATACAAAACAGCCCAGCCCAACACCTAACTACTCCCACCCCACACTTAGCTCGAACACTGTCCCCAGTGTTCACAAAAATTCAAATAGCACAAAATCGGGTGGTGGAACTCCCTGATCAGTCAAAGTATTCCACTTCTTCATCGGGTGCTGCTGCTTCATCTCCCATATCCGAGTCGCCTCCGTCGTCATCATCGGACTCCACATCGGAGTCCTCCCGACGTGTCTCCTCGTCTGTGGGGACATCATCATCTGTGGGCTCTACAAATGCTGGCCCCACTCGGCATAGAGCCCTGGCGTTTTCACCAAAAGGGTAGTCTAGCTCGAGTTGCCATAGCTCCTCCTCTGTCGCCAGCCTCCCACCTATCCTTAGTTGGAGCATCTGCATCCCATACATCCGAGCCATATACTGGTCATCACGAGCGTGTCGCTCGCCAAGTGTAAGCACTAGCCTGTGGGTGGTGTCGGGAGCCTTAGTTTTAGTAACGTCTAAGGCCCACCGCTCCAACTGCGGGATATAGTCAAGGGCCTCCTCCTCAACATCGAGGCCCCTGAGGAAGGTGGTCAGTAGTCCACCAAAGCCATACCTGTGCCCCTGGTGCAGCCGGGCTCTCTTCATGGCGGATATAATAACCGCCCCTACATTGATCTCCAACCCTTTCATCAGAGCGTACACCAGGCAAACACGATCCCAGGTTACATCAGTCATATATACCCCGGGGATGAGGCATGAGCATACTATCTTCAGCCAGATTTGGGCTTCCCTGTTCATATGTGAATAGGGCAACGTCTGGTGGTAGCCCCTCTCTTTGTGTCTGCTCCATCTAGCTGTTGATCGGGTCCCACACAATGTGCGTCTGATGTCCGCATATGGTGGGGTAATGTTCAACTGTCGGAGGACGTGGGTGTCTGTGTCCCGCGCTCCTATGATGGCATTGAGGTGGTGGGGCTCCAGAGTGACTATTTTCCCTTTGATCTTGATGGTGTGACTCCTGATCGTCGGGTTCCAATTGGCATAGAACTCCCGAACCAAGTGTAGATTGCATTCCTTGGGCTCCTTAAAGATGAACTTGAGCCCAACTGCCTCGATCCGATGGACCATTCTATGGAACTCCTGTGCCAATGGTTCCCGTGCTATGTGCTCCTGGGGGAAATATTTATTTTCTTTATGCTTCACATACCACTTTTTCCCCTCATCGGTCACCCATCTCATTCCGTATTGGCGGCGCTGGCCGCGTGGAACTGCTGGTGCAACTGGGACTGCTGTGCCCAGTCTGATTCGTTTCCTTCCGGCGCCTGAAGTTGATGTGCCTTTCCTTTTATCTTGCCGGCTTGCCATTTTACCTGTCAACCCAAGTAAACAAGATCAATGTTAAGCTAATGGATATTAACTTCAGCTAAGGTAGGGTTACACTAGGTTACCCCACACTTAGTCCTTAGCTACAGTTACAACACTACGGCAAGATTATCTTTATTTACACACAATAGACAACTATACAATCATGCTTAGTGCGTTCGAAAAATTCGACGGTATAACTTCTGCGTACTACTCAGACTTCATACAGCTAATCACAATCACTACCATCTCTAACATTTTAACCCATCACACTTAGCAAAGAAAAACAAAGAAACAAAAACAACAACAAAAATTTATCTACATGAACCTATACAACAAACCAAATTCTAACAAATTTCAACATTTCCCCCAACCCGAGAATCCATCGTTCTATTAGCATCCTAACAATTTGTACATCGGCTCATCTCATTCAACATGTACATCCCGGCATAAAATTCACAATTTCAATACACTTTCAACTTCAAATTCCACAACAAGCCCTAGAATTGATATTATCAATCAAATTCGAATAAGTTACGCAATCGACAAGTTCAAGTAATCATAACGACCTTCCGAACATTCATCAACAACAATTAACTCGAATTCATGCTTAATTACTATGTATGGCAACTTAGCTCACCTCCCATGCTCCAAATTGAAGAAAATCGACAAGAATTTGAGACAGGAATCGAAAAACATACCTTGACTTTGAAGAATAGAAGAAAACTCGATGAATTTCTTGCCTTACTCCGTGTCACGTTGATGGGGTATGGGTTTTGGGGGGTTTGGTCGCGGAGGGATTAAAAAATGAGGGAAAAGGGAAGGGTTTCGGGGTTAAAAAGTAAGAAAATCGCGCGGGTCACCCGGCGACCCAGTGTGACCCGTCGCGATATACAAGGCAACGTGTCACGGAGTGCATCGCAGTGCACTGCCTCCATGACACGGAGCCATCACGAGACCATTCTGGAAATTTTTAGAATTTCCAGGTTATACCTCAACGTGTCACGGATGGTAACGCGGAGGTCTACCTCCGTGACACGGAACTATCGCTCCAGCTCACTGTTTTCCACTTTTTATTAATTTTTCATACCTCAACTTTTCCTTCGCGATTCCATGCATATTTTTCTCCGTTTGACCTGAAATTCATCTCACTATACAAAATCGGTTAGAATTATAGGTTTCACTCTAAATAAAAATAAAACAAAAACTAAAACGAAAATTTTTGTAGTAAATCAAGAAAAAGAAAAAGAAAAATCTATTTACACTTTACAAAATGAAAGAAAAAAAAAATTTTCACGGGTTGCCTCCCGTGCAGCGCCTGGTTTACCGTCTCGGCTCGACGTCATTTAAGCTCAATTGTCCGCTAGGGTGATGGATGATTTCTCTCGATCACCGTCCTCGCCCCAGTAGTGCTTACACCTTTCCGGTGGTTTTCCGATTAACTCTCGGGAATCCTTCATCTGCTTAGCATCACCTTGATCAATCACATTGATCACCGAGAGTTCTTCATGCACCGTCGGGAGCTTGGGTGCCTTGTACACATCGAACACCTCTACCTTGTCATGTGTTCGCATTGTTAGCTGCCCCGCAGTTACGTCGATTAGTGCTTTCCCGGTTGCCAAGAAGGGACGTCCCAAAATAAATGGGACTTCCGTGTCTGGTTCAAAATCCAGCACGACAAAATCTACCGGGAAAATTAGGGAGCCAACTTGCACCAGAACGTCCTCAACAATGCCATACAGCCTGGCTAAGGATTGATCCGCCAACTGCAAGATTACCATTGTTGGTCTAGGACTCCCTAGACCCAGCTTTTTGAATACCGAAGATGGCATCAAATTTATGCTCGCTCCCAAGTCACACAATCCACGAGCTTGGATGCTCTGCCCAATAGTAATCTGGATAGTAAAACTCCCAGGGTCTTATAGCTTTGTGGGCAGTCTATTTTGAATCTGGGAAGTGCACTCCTCCGTTAGAGCCACCGTGGCATACTCAGTCAACCAACTTTTGTTTGCCACGATATCCTTTATATACTTAGCATATTTCGGCACTCCCTGTAAGACATCAACAAGAGGTAAGTTAACATGTACCTGTTTCAGCACCTCCATGAATTTCTTGAAACACGCCTCTTCCTTGTGTTTCTTTAGTCGTTGAGGGAACGGGGGTGGAGGTATTTCTGATTCAGCTTCTTTAGTCTTCCCCCTTTCATAACTGTGCTCCCTCTCAACTTCTGCTGCTCCCGACTGTTGAGGTGGTCTTTCTGGTTCCACCTCTTTCAGCTGCAAACCACTCCTTGTGGTCACTGCATTTACCTGCTTGGGATTGGGATCCGTGTCGCTTGGCAGTCCTCCTCTAGGCCTTGTGTTTTGGGCACTAGCAAATTGCCCAAATTGATATTCAAGTGCCTTGGTAGCTAACTGGTTGTTTTTCACTTCGGCTGCCAATTTCACATAGTCAGCCTGCAATTGAGCTTGGTTAGCTATCATGGTCTTGAACATCTCCTCAATGCTGGGTGATGGTGGTGGAGGAGGTGCATTATTGTTTCTTAATTGAGCTTGGTAGTTTTGCTGCCCTCCTTGGTTCTTTTGCACACCCTGACCCGAACTTTGGCCCTGATGGTTGTTGCTACCCTGTGAGAAATTAGGATGATTCCTCCAATTGGAGTTGTAGCTACTACCATACTGCTGGTGGTTCCTTTGTGCATTACCCAAAAAGTTTACCGAGTCAGGATTGGCTCCACAACACTTAACTGAGTGCTCACTGCTTCCACACGCTTCACACCACATCTGTTGTACTGCATTAACTGGGGCTTGAGGCTGGTTCAATGTCATGTTGCTGAAATGAGTGTTCAGTTGATTTTGCAATGTAGCTATCTGTGCAGCGATAGCTGTGAACCCATCCACTTCAAGCACTCCTACTACTTTCCTTGTCCCACCTCTTGATGAATCAGCATTCCATTCTGAATTGCCCTGTGAAATCTGGTTCAACAAGGTGTACAGCTCCTCATATGTCTTCTCCAGCGCTTGCCCTCCAGCTGCTGAATCTAGCAATATTTTGGTGTGGGGTTCCAAACCCTCAATAAATGTGTGCACCAGCACATCATTGGACTGATGATGATGAGGACAATCCCGCAACATGGATTTAAATCTCTCCCAGGCCTGATATAAATTTTCTCCCTCTCTCTGTTTGAAACTTAGAATCTAACTTCTAAGTCTTGCTGTTTTACCAGAGGGAAACAACCTTATCAAAAACTTCCGTGCAAGATCATCCCATGTACAAATAGAATTCGGTGGCTCAGCTTTCAACCACCTCTTGGCTTCTCCCAATAATGAGAATGGGAACAATGTAAGCCGGACATAGTCTGATGACACTCCAGCGGGTATGTAAGTGTCACTTATCTCCAAAAAATCTTGGAGATGCTGCTGTGGATCTTCATGAGGGAGACCGGTAAATTGCCCGCTAGTGTGCAACAACTGCACCATATTCTATTTAAGTTCAAATCTCCCTCCCGGCTCTGGTTTGCGGATACTCGATGTAACATTATTGGCATGTGGGATTACCACCTCGCGAACCGGCCGTGCTGCTGCTTCTTCGGGCACTAACACTGCCTGTACTACCAGTGGATTCTGTTGTTTCTCCATGATCGTCTATATGAGCAACTGCAGCTTTCTTTGTAGAGCTTCTCTTTGTTTACTGTGAAATATCCTTTCTGGCTCTATATACGATTCCACCAGCTCCTTGTCTCTTGCCAGTATTCAACAGCAATTAAGTCTGCAAAATACAGGCTAAGACCAAGTTGTCAACACTAAGAAAATAAAAATACAATAAATTAACACTTAAAACAAATTCACCAACTGCCAAGTCCCCGACAAAGGCGCCAAAAACTTGTTTGCTGCGATTATGGGTATATAAAACGACACGCAAGTGCACGTGGTCGAACAAGTAGTAAGTGGCTTTAGTAAGCCAAGTATCGATCCCTCAGAGACTTGGATGAAGTGCAATTTGCTCAAGTGTACTATATTTTACTTCTAAAAATGCAGACAACAGTGTAACCAAAAGTTTGATAGTTTGTTTTATAAATTTTTATACTAAAACTAAGAACAATTATCTACCTTGAATCTGAACTATGAATGAGAGCATGCTGAGGTTAAACGAACATGTAATGAAACTAATTATCATCATACTTTGGTTAATCTTTTCCTCCAGTTGCTAGACAAGAACATTTGCCAAGAGATTAAAACTCTCGTATTTAACCTCACTTAAGAATCATGAACCATCCGTCTACATTTCTGTGATCAAATGCAATTCATGTCCTAGCCATACAATTCCGGTTCCTAAATTGACTAATACAACTTTAAGGTATATTTCTATCCTGAAAGCAAATCAAGACTCAATTTTCCCAAACCAAGTAAAGAACATATCCTATTAATTCACAACATTCCAATTTCTTGC
Organism: Datura wrightii; assembly: GCA_035772735.1. Lineage (NCBI taxonomy): Eukaryota > Viridiplantae > Streptophyta > Magnoliopsida > Solanales > Solanaceae > Datura > Datura wrightii. The sequence continues at coordinate 50,743,894 of JASDFA010000007.1, read as the reverse complement.
TCTCTCGAGTGAAACCGGACTTTTTAGATGTACATTAATGTAGGCCACACACTAATGCAGTAAGAACAAGAATTAATAGAACAACATGGAAGAAAAGATGAAAAACCAAAGAATCAATGATCAAATTTCATTACAATTGTTCATAACCTCAGAAAGGAGAGGAATTAGCCACTCATTTGTGGATTAAACATCTTAAAATGAGTGTTAATCATACAAGCAATTGAATTAAAGAATAAAGAAAGAGAGAAAAAACCCTGATATTTTCGTCCCTCAACTGCCTGTAACCCACATCCTTGCTCCACCAAGTCAGAATATTGAAAAATGAACCTAAGTGTTCTATTTATACTGCTGGGAATTTTTCCCGGAATAATGAGAAACGTGTCACGGAGTGCATCGCAGAGCACTGCCTCCGTGACACGCTATGAACGCGGACCCTCACTGGAACTGGGGGTCCGGGAATTTAGGCTCAACGTGGCACGGCGTGCATCGCGGAGCACTGGCTCCGTGCCACGGAGCAAACGCGGACCCTCTCTAGAATTTGGGCTAATTTTCCCCATCCAGGAAGAATGCCTCCGCGATGGCAGCTTGACACGGCTCCATCGCGGAGACCCTTTAATTCATGCTGTCCAATGCCTTTTCCCTTGCTCGCATCCAAGTCCAACTCCGATATCATCCAACATGCATTTTAGCTTCCCGAAATCACATTTTACCTGCAAAACAATGCTAATCATGTTGGTTAGTATAAATTCACATTTTATTACCAATTACATGAGAATGTATACACATTGGTAGATAAACAAGGCTAAAATGGTACTTTTGAGTATCACTTGGGCATATAAATTTGCCCAAGATCACTTACCCCACACTTAAATCCTTGTTCGTCCTCGAACAACAAACATACAATTCATGCAATTTACATCCCAACCTCGCTACTTCGGTTCGACAATTTAAGCTATGGTCATACCGATTATTCAATACAGCAAATCATCAAGAAAACATGCATGGTTTTATCAATTCAATGACCTTCAATACATTAAGACCTCCTAGACTTTAAGAATCGACTCTCGATATTGGCAAACTCATGCAACTTAGCTAATCAAGATATCCGACACGAAAATTAATCTTTCATCAAGCATGTGCCATCACAACTCAAGAGAGTCTTCTCCTTTTTGCACATATGACTCACAAACATTCAACAGGGGCATGTACACACAATTTCACTCTCTCTCCCAAAAGAATTCACATGCATCATGTCATGACCCATAAGCTTGCCCTTAGTGTATTACTCCACTAATATAAAGAAGTGCGATGTAAGATCACGTAGGACTTTAATGGGTTGTAATGGAAGCTACGGAACTAGTAAATATTGGATCAGCCAATAATAGCCACTAGCATTCTTAAGCGCCTTTTCAACACATCCCATCAACTCATGGACATTGTTTCTTTTTTTTTTCATCATCCCATTCTTGATGATTTTCTTTAGTATGGCCCATTGCATTAAGCACACTTGACACAACAACAAAGATTGTTCATGCACCTTCATTATCGCCTATTTATAGCAAGTGCACCTTCAACCTTTTCTTTTCTTCTATCACTCTGCTTTTCTTTTTCTTTTCACCATTCTCACTCTTTGACACTTTGGGAAAATGATTCTTCTTAAGCGCTTAAGAGTTTTGTATAGACTTTACGGCTAATGAAAAGAAGGAATTAAGCTCGGTTTACACTTTTTGACAAAAGAAAAGAATAATTGGCTAAAGGCTCAACGGGCAGACTAGGGTATACAATCACAGGAGGGTATGACAAGGAAAAATAGAAACTCTCGGTTAAAACAAAGAAATGCCTACATCCTTTCCTACAATACACCTCCTTCATTTCGTTTTGTACACACACCAGGCAAGTTCTAGACACTTCACAATAGCATTGAATATCAACACCTCACTTCACACTTTTTGCACATGCTCGATTCAAGATGTATTCACAGACTCTTCAATCAGCTAATTACATGAATTCAAACATTAAGCCTCAATCACACTGAATCGAACTCTACAGCCTAGGTATCTCAACATATTTACAAATTTGCATGCTTTCATACGAATCACCTTTGCATTTTGATATCATGTACAACACACAACCAGAATTTCGCAACCATAGAGTAACTACAGGTTCCGGGATGCAATCCACCAAAGAAAAATTGAAAAATTGAAAAATAATTGAAAACAATCTACTCCTAACGACTACATTTCCCTTAAGACAGTCGTCATCCATCTATCATAGGGAACGGTCGCTAACTATGACTTCGGTTCAATGGGACCATTCTCGGTAAAAGAACCTAAAACAAACGCCGAAAAACCCAAGAATTAAAAAATATGTCGAAAATATCGATCATTTCGATAGAAAAATTATTTACAAAATATTTTAAAATTTACAAACTATTTAAATATTTTTTTAAAATATCGATCATTTCAATAACAAAAATATGTACAGAATCAGAATCAGCTAGCAACATTTAGCAACACACATCAATTTAACAAACATTTACAAATACGAAACAACTTGAAAATTCACACTCACAGGGACAAACAACATACACGATAACAGAAGAGAGCATACATACAAAATAGCCCAGCCCAACACCTAACTACTCCCACCCCACACTTAGCTCGAACACTGTCCCCAGTGTTCACAAAAATTCAAATAGCACAAAATCGGGTGGTGGAACTCCCTGATCAGTCAAAGTATTCCACTTCTTCGTCGGGTGCTGCTGCTTCATCTCCCATATACGAGTCGCCTCCGTCGTCATCATCGGACTCCAAATCGGAGTCCTCTCGACGTGTCTCCTCATCTGTGGGGACATCATCATCTGTGGGCTCTACAAATGCTGGCCCCACTCGGCATAGAGCCCTGGCGTTTTTGCCAAAAGGGTAGTCTAGCTCGAGTTTCCATAGCTCCTCCTCTGTCGCCGGCCTCCCACCTATCCTTCGCTGGAGCATCTGCATCCCATACATCCGAGCCATATACTCGTCATCACGAGCGTGTCGCTCGCCAAGTGTAAGCACTGGCCCGTGGGTGGTGTTGGGAGCCTTAGTTTTAGTAACGTCTAAGGCCCACCACTCCAACTGCGGGATATAGTCAAGGGCCTCCTCCTTAACATCGAGGCCCCTGAGGAAGGTGGTCAGTAGTCCACCAAAGCCATACCTATGCCCCTGGTGCAGCCGGGCTCTCTTCATGGCGGATATAATAACCGCCCCTACATTGATCTCCAACCCTTTCATCAGAGCGTACACCAGGCAAACACGATCCCAGGTTACATTAGTCATATGTACCCCCGGGATGAGGCATGAGCAGACTATCTTCAGCCAGATTTGGGCTTCCCTGTTCATTTGTGAATAGGGCAACGTCTGGTGGTAGCCCCTCTCTTTGTGTCTGCTCCATCTAGCTGTTGATCGGGTCCCACACAATATGCGTCTGATGTCCGCATACGGTGGGGTAAAGTTTAGCTGTCGGAGGACGTGGGCGTCTGTGTCCCGTGCTCCTATGATGGCATTGAGGTGGTGGGGCTCCAGAGTGACTATTTTCCCTCTGATCTTGATGGTGTGACTCCTGATCGTCGGGTTCAAATTGGCATAGAACTCCCGAACCAAGTGCAGATTGCATTCCTTGGGCTCCTTAAAGATGAACTTGAGCCCAGCTGCCTCGATCTGATGGACCATTCTATGGAACTCCTGTGCCAATGGTTCCCGTGCTATGTGCTCCTGGGGGAAATATTTATTTTCTTTATGCTTCACGTACCACTTTTTCCCCTCATCGGTCACCCATCTCATTCCGTATTGGCGGCGCTGGACGCGTGGAACTACTGGTGCAACTGGGACTGCTGTGCCCAGTCTGATTCGTTTCCTTCCGGCGCCTGAAGTTGATGCGCCTTTTCCTTTATCTTGCCGGCTTGCCATTTTACCTGTCAACCCAAGTAAACAAGATCAATGTTAAGCTAATGGATATTAACTTCAGCTAAGGTAGGGTTACACTAGGTTACCCCACACTTAGTCCTTAGCTACAGTTACAACACTACGGCAAGATTATCTTTATTTACACACAATAGACAACTATACAATCATGCTTAGTGCGTTCGAAAAAATCGACGGTATAACTTCTGCGTACTACTCAGACTTCATACAGCTAATCACAATCACTACCATCTCTAACATTTTAACCCATCACACTTAGCAAAGAAAAACAAAGAAACAAAAACAACAACAAAAATTTATCTACATGAACCTATACAACCAACCAAATTCTAACAAATTTCAACATTTCCCCCAACCCGAGAATCCGTCGTTCTATTAGCATCCTAACAATTTGTACATTGACTCATCTCATTCAACATATACATCCTGGCATAAAATTCACAATTTCAATACACTTTCAACTTCAAATTCAACAACAAGCCCTAGAATTGATATTATAAATCAAATTCGAATAAGTTATGCAATTGACAAGTTCAAGTAATAATAACGACCTTTCGAACATTCATCAACAACAATTAACTCGAATTCATGCTTAATTACTATGTAGGGAAACTTAGCTCACCTCCCATGCTCCAAATTGAAGAAAATCGACAAGAATTTGAGAGGGAATCAAAAAACATACCTTGACTTTGAAGAATCGAAGAAAACTCGGTGAATTTCTTGCCTTACTCCGTGTCACGTTGATGGGGGATGCGTTTTGGGGGGTTTGGTCGCGGAGGGATTAAAAAATGAGGGAAAAGGGAAGGGTTTCGGGGTTTAAAAGTAAGAAAATCGCGCGGGTCACCCGGCGACCCGGTGTGACCCGTCGTGATATACAAGGCAACGTGTCACGGAGTGCATCGCAGTGCACTGCCTCCGTGACACGGAGCCATCGCGAGACCATTCTGGAAATTTTTAGAATTTCCGGGTTATACCTCAATGTGTCACGGAGGGTAACGCGGAGGTCCACCTCCCTGACACGGAGCTATCGCCCCAACTCACTGTTTTCCACTTTTTATTAATTTTTCATACCTCAACTTTTCCTTCGCGATTCCATGCATATTTTTCTCCGTTTGACTTGAAATTCATCTCACTATACAAAATCGGTTAGAATTATAGGTTTCACTCTAAATAAAAATAAAACAAAAACTAAAACGAAAAATTTTGTAGTAAATCAAGAAAAAGAAAAAGAAAAATCTATTTACCGTCTCGTCTCGACGTCGTTTAAGCTCAATTGTCCGCTAGGGTGATGGACGATTTCTCTTGATCACCGTCCTCCCCCCAGTAGTGCTTACACCTTTCCGGTGATTTTCCCATTAACTCTCGGGAATCCTTCATCTGCTTATCATCACCTTGATCAATCACATTGATCACCGAGAGTTCTTCATGCACCGTCGGGAGCTTGGGTGCCTTGTACACATCAAACACCTCTACCTTGTCATGTGCTCGCATTGTTAGCTTCCCGCAGCTACGTCGATTAGTGCTTTCCCGGTTGCCAAGAAGGGACGTCCCAAAATAAATGGGACTTCCGTGTCTGGTTCAAAATCCAGCACGACAAAATCTACCAGGAAAATTAGGGAGCCAACTTGCACCAGAACGTCCTCAACAATGCCATCCGGCCTGGCTAAGGATCGATCCGCCAACTGCAAGATTATAGTTATGGGTCTAGGACTCCCTACACCCAGATTTCTGAATACCGAAGATGGCATCAAATTTATGCTCGCTCCCAAGTCACACAATCCACGAGCTCGGATGCTCTGCCCAATAGTAATCTGGATAGTAAAACTCCCAGGATCTTTTAGCTTTGTGGGCAGTCTATTTTGAATCCGGGAAGTGCACTCCTCCGTTAGAGCCACCGTAGCATACTTAGTCAACCGACTTTTGTTTGCCACGATGTCCTTTATATACTTAGCATATTTCGGCACTCCCTGCAAGACATCAACAAGAGGTAAGTTAACATGTACCTGTTTCAGCACCTCCATGAATTTCTAGAAACACGCCTCCTCCTTGGTGAGTCCTCATATTCTGAGGGTCGTTTGATAGACTTTCATGCTACGTTATGTTTCAGTACTTGTCCGGGTTAGTTGGGGGTGTTGTCCCATCAACCCATCATATGTAGTAGAGGCTTTCAGGCAGTGTGTAGTACTCAGCTTGTGTATGTCTAAGTGATTCTGTTTGTTATGATATGTCATGATTATGCTTACGTTTCTACTATGCCTTGTGATGAGTCTTTCGCTTATAACGAATGAAGTTAGATGTATACTTATTCCATGGGTCGACTTGGGCCCTCTCGGGGTTCATTGTCCGGTGTTTACAATTCGGGTCTATGTTCAGGTCATGAAAAACTTGGTATCAGAGCTATAGGTTTTGACGTGTCCTAGGGTGTCTGAAAGCCGTGTTAAGTAGAGTCTTTTTCATGGGTGTGAAGCACACCACATTTATGACAAAGAGGCTATGAGACGTTTAGGAGATGTTCCCTTCTTTCATGATCCATGTTGTGCGATGAAAAGTCTTTCTATCCTTCTAATTCATGCTATTCACGATTGCAGAATCATGGCTCCCAGGAAAATGAACGGAAGAAAGAATGGAAATGGTGAGGGTCACAAAGATGGCAATGATCATGGGCATCAGCAAGCCCCACCTGTTCAGGAGCCCCAAGCACCAGAGCAAGTTGCCCACGCAGAGTTTCGGGCAGCTATCTAGATGTTGGCGCAGGCCTTGACCACTCAGGTCAACCAGTAGGCTTTTGCACATATCCCATAGAGTAGCACTGTGGCAACGGCTCGGATTAGAGACTTCTTGAGGATGAACCCTCTGGAGTTCCTTGGGTCCAAGGTGGATGAGGACCTACACGATTTCATTGAGGAGATTCTAAAGATCCCCAGGTTATAGGGCTGACCAATGGAGATTGTGTTGATTTGTCCACATATCAGCTAAAGGGGGTGGCCCACATATGGTTCAAACAGTGGAGAGATGCTAGGGTAGTGGGTGCAGGCCCTATTGAGAAAAGTTCCACACACAATTCTTGGATCGATTCTTCCCTCGGGAGATGAGGGAGCAAAAGGTAGACAAGTTTGTTAACTTGAAATAGGGTGATATGTCGGTTCAGGTGTATGCATTGAAGTTTACCCGACTATCTAAATATGCACCAGAGTTGGTGGTAGACTAGAGGATTCGAGTGAGTCGATTTGTGCGCGGGGTGGCATACTACTTGGATAAGGATTTTAGGATCGCCCTGTTGCATCGGGATATAGATTTTCCCAGTATTGTGTTGCATGCTCAACAGATGGAGTTAGTGCGTCGGCGGCAGAGAGAGGCCAAGAGGGCTAGGACTGACAGTTACGGGACTTTTAAGGTCATATCAGGGGGTGGATAGCTTCAGCAGTCTCAACATAGGTATGTCACTCCAGCACCATCATCGGCCATTACACCGTCTCGATTTTGAGGGGAATGGAGGAGCAGGGATGCAAGATTCGAGAGGTCAGGGTAGCATGGAGATAGAGCGCGCCTTCGTAATTTAGGCAGGATGTGGCAAGAATCACCCTGGGAGGTGCCTCGTCAGCCCGGATGCTTGTTTTGGGTATGACAAATCTTGACACAAACTCAGAGATATCCCTTCAGCCAGATTAGGAGGCAGTGGAGCCCGTATGCCAACAGCCAGTTCAGCCGCTCCAGTAGCACTTCCCCCTCAGCAGGGTGCCTCTACTAGTTCAGCCGGCGGTCAGCGCCAAAACAGGTTCTATGCTTTAGCACCCTGCTAGGAGCAGGAGGTCTCCCCGAATATGGTCACTTGTATGTTGCGTGTTTTTCATATTGATGTTTATGCTTTGCTAGATCCGGAGCTACTTTGTCTTTTGTGACCCCTTACATTGCTAGTAGCTTTGGAGTTAGTCCCGAGACTCTGTCAGAACCTTTTCAGTTTCTGCCCCTGTTGGTGATTCGGTTGTAGCTAGGCGGGTGTATAGAGGATGCCCGGTCACAATATCGCATAAAGTCACCTCCGCAGACCTTGTACAATTAGCCATGACTAACTTTGACATTATTCTTGGATGGATTGGTTGTATGGGTGTTATGATTCTGTAAATTGTAGAACCTGTGTGGTTGAATTTCACTTTCCGAGTGAATCAATTTTGGAGTGGAAGGGTAGTTCGGCTGTACCAGCAAGTCAATTTTATTTCATATCTTAAGGCCTGGAAGATGATTTCTAAGGGTTTCATGTACCATCTAGTCAGGGTTAAGGATGTTGAGTCCGAGACCCCAACTATCTATTCAGTTTCGATGGTGCGTGAGTATCCATAGGTCTTTCCCGATGATTTGCCAGGTGTTCCTCCTTAGCGGGAGATTGATTTTGGTAACTTCTACACAATACACAACCTATATCTATCCCTCCTTGTAGGATGGCTCCATCCAAGCTAAAAGAGTTGAAGGATCAGTTGAAGGACCTGTTAGATAAGGGCTTCATCAGACTGAGCAAGTCTTCATAGGGTACACCAGTGTTATTTTTCTTAAACAAGGATGGTTTGCTTCGGATGTGCATTGTCTATCGGCAATTAAACAAGGTCACCGCTAAGAACAGGTATCCTTTGCCCAGGATCGATGATTTATTTGACCAACTTCAGGGTGCCAAGAATTTCTAACAATAGATCTCAGGTCCAAGTATCATCAACTTTGAGTTCGGGAGAGTGATATCCCGAAGGCAGCCTTCAAGACGCGATATGGCCATTATGAGTTTGTAGTTATGTCTTTTGGACTAACCAATGCTCCTACAACTTTTATGGACTTGATGAATAGGGTGTTCAAGCAGTGTCTGTACATGTTCGTGATTGTGTTAAATAACGACATCCTCTTATACTCTCGAAGTGAGAAGAAGCATGATGCTCATTTGAGAGTAGTGCTTCAGACTCTCAAGGATCGATATTTGTATGCAAAGTTCAGTAAGTGCGAATTTTGGTTGAACTCAGTAGCATTTTTGGGCCATGTGGTTTCAAGAGAAGGAATAAAGGTTGATTTTCAGAAAATCGAGGCAGTGAAGAATTGGCCTAGACCGGTGAATCCTATGGATATTAGGAGTTTCTTAGGCCTAGCTGGCTACTACTGGATATTTGTTGAGAGTTTTTCATCAATTGTAGCACCTTTGACCAAGTTGACCCAGAAAAAGGTGAAGTTTCTATGGCCGGAGTCTTGTAAGAAGAGCTTTAAAGAATTGAAGACTTGACTCACTACTGCATCGGTGTTGACCCTACCCGAGGGTACGGATGATTTTGTGGTGTATTGTGATGCTTCGAGAATCGAACTTAGGTGTGTACTGATGCAGCAAGGGAAAGTAATAGCATATGCCTCTAGACAGTTAAAGGTCCATAAGAAGCCACAATCTTGAATTGGTTGCGGTGGTGTTCGCATGGAAGATATGGCGCCATTACTTGTATGGGCGCCATCAGCCCATTACTTGTATGGGGTCCATGTGGATGTGTTTACAGACCACAAGAGCTTGCACTATGTTTTCACGCAAAAAGATCTCAATCTTTGGCAAAGGAGGTGGTTGGAGCTACTCAAAGACTATGATATTTGTGTCCTTTATTACCCAGGTAAGGCTAATGTGGTAGCGGATGCACTTAGTAGGCTTTCTATGGAGAGTGTGTCCCATGTAGATGAGGGAAAGAAGAATCTGGTGAGAGATGTCCATCGACTTGCAAGGTTGGGAGTAAGATTGGTTGACTCGACCGATGGCTATGTTGTTGTGTAAAACGGATAAGAATTGTCCTTTGTGACTGATGTGAAAGCTAGACAAGATGAGGATCCTATTTTGGTAAAGCTGAAAGAAGTCGTGCGAAGTCAGAAGGTGGAGGTCTTCTCCCAAAGGGGATATGGTGTGCTGCAGTACCAGGGTCATCGATGTGTTCCAGATGTTGATAATGTGAGGGGCCAGATATTGCATGAGGCACATAGATCCATGTATTCTATCTATCCAGGTGCCACAAAGATGTATCATGATTTACAAGAAATCTATTGGTGGATGGCATGAAAAGGGATATTGCAGAATTCGTAGCCAGGTGCTCGAACTGTCAGCAAGTAAAGGTTGAGAATCAAATGCTAGGATGAGTACTTCAGGATATCAGCATTCCTACTTGGAAGTGGGAAGAAATTAATATGGATTTCATCACAGGCCTACCTCGTACTCACCGTCAATATGATTCCATTTGGGTGGTGGTAGACAGGTTGACCAAGGCTGCACATTTCCTACCAATGAAAACCACAGATTCAGCAGATGATTATGCCAAACTGTATATCTAGGAGTTGGTTTGATTACATGGAGTGCCTGTTTCACCCCGGGAACCCAAGGATCAGACTTGGGAGTCAAAATAGAGAAAAATTTGAAATTCGCACCAGATCTCTGGACAACCCATGAGGTAGATCATGGGGAGTGACAACGAGTCGTGGTTGGTAGGGCTCAAGTGGAGAAGGACACGGGCATGAGCACTGATCTTGGGAAGAATTATAGGCCCAAGTGATATTCAAATGCTTCATATCGTCTTGTTTATCTATCGTTATGTGTGCATTCTCATGTGATTTGTAGTTAAAATGTGAATTTATACTAACCAACATGATTAGTGTTGTTTTGCAGGTAAAATGTAATTTTGGGAAGCTAAGATACATGTTGGTAAAAATCGAGAATGGACTTGGAAGCAAGGAGTGGAAAAGGTCAAGGAAAAGCAGCAAAAATTAGGGCTCCGCAATGGAGTTGTGTCACGTTGCCATCGCGGAGGCATTATGCCTCGGGTGATTTATTTTGGCCAATTCCAGTGAAGGTTCACAATTGCACCGTGACACGTTGGCCTGGCTCCGTGTTGCAGGTCGTGGCACGCCAAGGAGAAATTGCTGAGGAACCTGATTCCAGAGAGGGTCCGCGTTAGCCCCGTGGCACGAAGGGAGTGCTCCGCGATACACTCCGTGTCACGTTGCTTGTTATTCTGGGAAAGATTCTCACTAGTATAAATAGTGCACTTGTTTATTTTTAAACATTCTGACTTGGTTGAGCAAGAACGTGGGTTACATACAGTTGAGGGGACGAAAATTCTAGGGTTCTTCTCTATCTCTTTCTCTTTTATCTCAATTGTTTGTATGAATTACACTTATTTGATGATGTTTAATCCACAAATGAGTGGCTAAATTCAGTTCTTGCTGAGGTTAAGAACAATTGTAGTGGAATGTAATTGTTGATCAATTTAGTTTTCATTTTTTCTTCAATGGTTGTTCTATCAATTCTTGTTCTTACTGCATTAATGTTTGGCCAATGTTAATGTATATCTAAAAAATCCAATTTTGATTTTGAAAAGAAAAGAAATTGGGAAGTTGTGAATTGGTAGGATATGATCTCTTCTTAGTTTGGGAAAATTGAGAATTGATTTACCTTCAGAATAGAAATATATCTGAAAGTCTTATTAGTCAATTAAGGAATCGGTTTTGTATGGCTAGAACATGAAATTCTTTTATCACAGAAATGTAGGTTGAAGGTTCATGATTCTTAAGTTGGGTAGGATACGAAAGTTTCAATCCATGGGAAATAATTCTTGACTAACAACCGAAGGAAAGATTAACTGAATTGTATCGATAAATTACTTCCCTGCATGTTCGTGTTTTAACCTCAACATGCTCATTACTATTGTTCAGACTCACTTTAGAATTCTTTCTTAGATTCGTAGAAATTAGGAAACTCAAACTCTCCAAATATTGTTTAATTGGTTGTCTGCATTCTTAAAGTTATAGTTCATTAACACTTAAGTTAATTATTACCTTAGTTCAGTCCCTGTGGGATCTATACTTGGCTTACTTAAGCTATTTTACTACTTGTTCGACCACGTGTACTTATGTGTAGTTACCAAACCCACGAACAAGTTTTTGGCGCCGTTGTCGGGGACTGGCAATTGGTAAAATTGTTTTCTTAGTGTTAGTTTACAATTTCTATATAAGTGCTAACAACTTGATCTTAGCCTGTCTTTTGCAGATATCGAATTCTGTTGAACACTGGCAAGAGACAAGGCGCCGGTGGATTCATACTTAGAGACGGAAAGACAGTTTCATCATCAAAGAAGGGAAGCTCTAGAGAAAAAGCTACAGTTGCTCAGACAGACAATCCTGGAGCAACAGCAGAATCCACCACTTGTGAGGGCAGTGTTAGTGCCCAAGGAAATGGCAGCTAGGCCGGTTCGCGAAGTGGCAATCCCACATGCTAACAATGTTACATCAAGTATTCGCAAACCTGAGCCAGAAGGGAGGTTTAAGCTTAAACAGAACATGGTGCAATTGCTGCACACCAGCGGGCAATTCACAGGTCTCCCTCATGAAGATCCACAACAACATCTCCAAAACTTTTTGGAGATAAGTGACACTTACATCCCCGCTGGAGTATCATCCGATTACGTAAGGCTTACATTATTCCCATTCTCATTATTGGGAGAAGCAATGAGGTGGTTGAAAGTTGAGCCACCAAACTCTATCACCACTTGGGATGATCTTGCAAGCAAATTTTTGATACGGTTCTTTCCATCCGGGAAAATAGCAAGACTTAGAAGTCAGATTCTAAGTTTTAAACAAAGAGAGGGGGAGAATCTATATCATGCTTGGGAAAGGTTCAAATCTATGTTACGGGATTGTCCTCACCATCACCAGTCCAATGATGTGCTGGTGCATATTTTCATAGAGAGTTTGGAACCCCACACAAAAAATTTTCTAAACTCAGCAGGTGGGGGACAAGCATTAGAAAAGACTTATGAGGAGCTGTATACTTTGTTAAATTGTATTTCGCAGGGAAATCCAGAGTGGAATGCGGACTCTTCTAGAGGAGGAACAAGGAAAGCGGCAGGAGTCTTAGAAATGGATGGTTTTACAGCTATCACTGCACAGATAGCTGCACTGCAAAATCAACTCAACAGCCACTTCAGCAATATGAGCTTGAATCAACGTCAAACCCCAGTTAATGTAGTGCAGCAGGTTTGGTGTGAAGTATGCGGTAGTAATGAACACTCAACTGAGTGTTGTGGTGCAAATCCAGATTCAGTGAACTTTGTGGGGAATGTACAGAGAAATAATCACCAACAGTATGGCAACAACTACAACTCGAATTGGAGAAATCATCCGAATTTCTCTTTGGGTAGTAACAGCTATCAAGGGCAGAGTTCAAATCAGGGTGCGCAGAGAAATCAAGGAGGGCAGCAGAACTATCAGACTCAATATACAATGCACCTCCTCTACCACCCACCAGCATTGAGGAAATGTTTAAAACAATGTTAGCTAACCAAGCTCAATTGCAGGCTGATTATGTGAAATTGGCAGCAGACATAAAGAACAATCAGTTAGCTACAAAGGCGTTGGAGTACCAGTTTGGACAACTAGCTGGAGCTCAAAACACCAGGCCAAGAGGAGGACTACCGAGTGACACTGACCCGAATCCCAAGTAGGTTAATGCAGAGCCCACAAGGAGTGGTTTACAACTCAAAGAGGTGGAACCAGAAAGAACACCTCAGCAGTCAGGAGCAGTGGCAAAAGAGAGGGAACATGATGATGCGAGGGGGAAGGAGAAGGCAGTTGAAGCAGAAAGACCACCACCCCCGTTCCCTCAAAGATTAAAGAAACACAAGGAGGAAGCTTGTTTCAAAAAGTTCATGGAGGTGCTTAAATAGTTACACATTAATTTACCTTTGGTTGATGTTTTGCAGGGAGTGCCTAAATATGCAAAGTATATCAAGGACATCGTAGCTAACAAAAGCAGATTGACGGAGTATGCTACGGTGGCGCTTACTGAGGAGTGCACCTCCCAAATACAGAACAGGTTGCCAACAAAGCTCAAGGACCCTGGGAGCTTTACAATTCAAATCACAATTAGGCAAAGTATCCGAGCTTGCAGATTATGTGACTTGGGAGCGAGTATTAACTTGATGCCGACATCGGTGTTCAAGAAGTTGGGGCTGGGCAGTCCTAGACCAACTACAATGATCTTTCAATTAGCGGACCGTTCTTTGGCTAGACCATATGGCATTATGGAGGACGTGCTGGTGCAAGTGGGCTCCCTTATCTTCCTGGTAGATTTTATTGTTCTGGATTTTGAGCCGGATGTGGAAGTCCCATTTATTTTGGGACGTCCTTTCTTGGCAACTGAGAGAGCTTTGATTGATGTAGCTGCAGGGCAGCTAACCATGAGGGCACATGGCAAAGTGGAGGTATTTGATGTATATAAGGCCACGAAGCTTCCGGCCATATATGAGGAGCTTTCAGCAATCCATGTGCTAAATCAAGCAGAAATTCTTTAGATTCTTGAATCTCGATATCCATTGGAAAGAGCATTGATGATCTCCGATCATTTCAGAGATAGAGATACTTATGAGATGGTGCAAATGTGGAATGAACCACAATGGTATCTCAGGAAGCATGACTTTCAGCCTTTAATGAGGTCCCTACAAGCATTGTCGAAACCATCGATTGAGGAAGCACCAAGATTGGAGTTGTGGCAAGAAGATCAAAGTGCCACGTTCTTGGTTAATAGGCAACATTGTAAGAATTACTGGGGTGAGGACGTTATTCGAGAGAAGATGTCCATCACTCTAGAGGATGATTGAGCGTCAATGACGTCGAGCCGCGACGATAAACTAGGTGTTGCACGGGAGGCAACCTATGAAATTGTTGTACTAGATGAGTAGAATTAGTTGAAAAAGAAAATAAAAATAAAGAATAGAAAAAGAAAAAATAAAAAAATTGTGTTTGCATTGAAACCTGTGAATTCTAACCAATTTCTTTCTTGGAAATGATTTTCAGGTGAAACGGAGGGCAAAAATGCAAAAAAGCGCAAAGGAAAAAATTTGAGGTGAGAAAAATAAAAAATGGCATGACAGTGAGCCTACGCGTTGGCTCCGTGTCACGGAGGAGGGCCTTCGCGTTACCCTCCGTGACACGTTGAAGGTATTCTGGATTTTTTAAAAATTTCTTGAACACCTACGCAATGGCTCCGTGTCACGTAGGGAGTGCTCCGCGTTACCCTCCGTGACATGTTGAGGTGTAATTCGCGTCGGGTCACACCGGGTAGCCGGGTAACCCGCGCGAATAACACCCTTTAAACCCCGATTCCCCTATATTTTTCCCCATTTTCCATTCCCTCCGCGACCAACACCCCAAATTCCCTCCTCCCCCAACGTGCACGAACCTAGGCATAAGTTTTCTTCAACTTTTCTTCGATTTCATCGGATTAAAGGTATGTTCTTGAACTTAACCTCATTCTTGCTTGATTTTTTGATTTCTGAACATGAGAGGTGAGTAAACCTTGCCCTAAGTGCAAATTGATCTTGAATTCATTTAAGTTATGATTGATTGATGTTCATAATATTGTTGTGAGTATATGAACTCGATGAATGCATGTTTTATTGACTTTTTGCGAAATTGGTAGCTAGGGTTGGAATTTGAATAGGAAAAAACTAAATTTGGTTGAAATATGAAAAACAAATTTTGAGTTGTGCATGTTGGGTGATGTGAATGATGTTGTGAATATAGATGAATATGCTAAGTAGACAACGGAATTTTCGGAAAAATGAAGTTGGTGAATTGCGTAGGTTGTTGAGAACAAAAATTTCGCTAAGTGCTATGTGATGTAATGGAATCGATGGCGATATTGTATTTGTTGTACGAAGTCTGAGTAGTACGTAGTAATTATTCCATCGAATTATATGAAGGCACTAAGAATGTTTACTGTTAAGAATTGTGAAATCATGAATGTCTTGCCGAATTGTTTTAAATTGCGGCTAAAGACTAAGTGTGGGGTGATTCAATTAAACCCAACCTTAGTCGTAGCTAGTTATGATTTGAATAACATTGGGAGTGTATGGTTATATGTGCAGGAACAATATCGGGCAGACAAGATAAAGGAAAGGGAGCGTCCACATCAGGCGCCGGTAGAAAAAGGATAAGGTTGGGAACAGCAGTCCCAGCAGCACCAGCGGTTCTAAGAGGCCAACGCCGAAAATACGGAACCCGATAGGTGACTGATGAAGGGAACAAATGGTATGCAAAACACAAAGAAACCAAATACTTCCCGAAAGAGCATATAGCAAGGGAGCCGCTGGCACAGGAATTCTTGAGGATCGTACACTGGATTGACACTATCGGGCTGAACATCATCTTCGAAGATCCCAATGAGTGCAATCTCCATCTGATTCAGGAGTTCTATGCCAACTGGAACCCGACCCTCCGCAGTCACACTGTCAAGATAAGGGGACAATTTGTCACCTTTGAGCCCCATCACCTGAATGTTATATTGGGGGCGCGGTACACAGACGCCCATGTACTCCGGTAGTTGAACATAACTCCACCTTATGCGGATATCAGACGCACTTTGTGTGGAGCCCGTTCGACAGCACGGTGGAGCAAGCACAAGGAGAGGGGCTACCATCAGACACTGCCTTACTCTCAAATGAACAGGGAAGCCAGGATTTGGCTAAAAATTGTGTGTTCCTGCCTGATCCAGGGGGTGCACATGACAGATGTCACCCGGGATCGAGTGTGCTTGGTGTATGCCCTGATGAAAGGGCTTGAGATAAATATTGGGGCGGTGATCATCTCCGCCATGAAGAGAGCCCGACTCCATCAAGGGCACAGGTATGAGTTCGGTGGTTTGCTTACCACGTTCCTAAGGGGCCATGATATCAAGGAAGAGGCCCTAGACTACATCCCGCAAATTGATAGGCGTGCTTGGATGTCACCAAAACCAAGGCACCTGACACTACTCACGGGCCAGTTCTCATACTAGCCGAGCGACATGCTCGGGATGATCAGTATATGGCCCACATGTATGGGATGCAGATGCTGCAGTTGCGCATAGGCGGGAGGCCAGCAACGGAGGATGAGTTATGGCAGCTCGAGTTGGATTACCCCTTCGTCGAAAATGCCAGGGCGCTATGCAGAGTGGGGCCAGCATTTGTGAAGCTGGTAGATGATGATGTCCCCACCGATGAGGAGACACGCCGTGAGGACTCAGATGTTGAGTCCGATGAAGACGGCGGGGACGATTCGGATATGGGAGACGAGGCAACGGCACCTGATGAAGAAGTTGAATACTTCGATTGATTAGGGAGTTTCACCACCCACCTATGTTATATGTTGAATTTTTTGAACACTGGGGACAGTGTTCGGTTTAAGTGTGGGGTGGGAGTAGTTAGGTGCTGGCTATTTCGTTGTTGTTTTTGTTTATATTAATGTCTTGTTTTGTTGTGCCTGTGAAAAAAATGTGACCCTGTGATTTTGTGTGGTATGCTCCGTAATGTAATTCGGTGTGTAATGAATGTTAAGTTGTTGTGTGTTGTGTGAGTTGTTGTTAGTTGGTTGGTTGTGTAAATATTTTTTTGTAAATATTTTTTATTTTCTATCAAAATTATCGATATTTTTAAAAAAAATTTATTGAATCTTCTTATGATTTGGTTTCTCGGTGTTTGTTTTCGGTGCTTTTATCGAGAATAGTCCCATTGAACCGAAGTCGTAAATAGTGACCATTCCCTATGATGGATGGATGATGACCGTCTTAAGGGAAATGTAGTCAATAGGAGTAGTTTTTTCTTTCTTTTATTTTCTTTCTTTTGTTTGTTTCCCGAACGTGTCACTACTTCATGGTTCAGAATTCTTGTTGCGTGTTGTACATGATATTAAGATGCAAAGGTGATTCGTATGAAAGCATGCAAATGTGTAAACATGTTGAGATACCTAGGCCATAAAGTTCGATTCGGTGTGATTGAGGCTTAATATTGAATTCTTGTAATTAGCTGATTGAAGAGTCTATGAATATGTCTTGAGTTGAGCATGTGCAATGAGTGTGAGGTGAGTTTTCGATTATTCCATGCTATTGTGAAGTGTCTAGAACATGCCTGGTGTGTGTATGAAACGAAATAAAGGATGTGTATTGTAGGAAAGGATGTAGGCATTTCTTTGATTAAACCGAAAGTTTTTCCATTATCATACCTACCTTGAATGTACATCCTAGTTAGCCCCATTGAGCCTTTAGCCTATTTTTTTCTTTCTTTGAAGAGGTACAAACCGAGCTTAATCCCTTTTTTTAATTAGCCTTGAAATTGATCCACAACTCTTAAGCGCTCAAGAAAAATAGTTTTCCCACAGTGTCATGGAATGAGAATTGTGAAAAGAAAGGAAAAGAGGAAGTGGTGAAAGTAAAGAAAAGGTCAAAGGTGCACTTGCTGAAATTAAATAAAATAAAGATGTATAACTAATCGTTGTTATTAAGTCGAGTGTGCTTAAAGAAATGGGAACAAAAATAAAGTGGAAAATTCAAGAAAGAGAAGATGAAGGAAGAAACAAGGCCCATAATGATGGTGGGATGTATTGAAAAGCACTTAAGAAAGCTAGTTGCTATTATTGGTTAGCCCAGTATTTACTAGTTCCTTAGCTTACATTACAACCCGTTAAGTCCTACGTGATGTTACATCACGCGTCCTTATATTAGTGGAGTAATACACTAGAGGCAAGCCTATGGTTCATGACATGATGCATGTGAATTCTTTGGGAGAGAGAGCAAAATCGTGTTCATATACCCCTACATGTAATGCTTTGGAAATCATATGATTGAAAAGGGGGAAATTTCTCTTTTGTTGTGAGGGCACAAGCTTGACGAGAGATTGAATTCCGTGTCGGATGTCTTGATCAGTTGATTTGCATGAGTTTGCCGAGATCGAGAGTCGATTCTTGAGTTCAGGAGGTCTTAATGAGGTGTATGTCATTATATAGATGAGACCATGCATGTTTTCTTGATGATTTGCTATATTAAATAATCGGTATAGTCGTAGCTTGAATTGTCGAGCCAAAGTAGCTATGTGTGGGTGTCAATTGCATGAGATGTGAGAGTATTGTTCGAGGACGAACAAGGTTTTAAGTGTGGGGTAAGTGATCTTGGGTAGAATTATATGCCCAAGTGATACTCAAATGCTTCATTTCGTCTTGTTTATCTACGTTATGTGTGCATTCTCATGTGATTTGTAGTTAAAATGTGAATTTATACTAACCAACATGATTAGTGTTGTTTTGTAGGTAAAATGTAATTTTGGGAAGCTAAGATACATATTGGTAAAAATCGGGAATGGACTTGGAAGCAAGGAGTGGAAAAGGTCAAGGAAGAGCAGCAAAAATAAGGGCTCCGCGATGGAGCCGTGTCACGTTGCCATCGCAGAGGCATTATGCCTCGGGTGATTGATTTTGGCCAATTCCAGTGAAGGTTTGCAATTGTGTCGTGACACGTTGGCCTTGCTCCGCGTTGCAGGCCGTGGCACGCCAACCAGAAATTGCTGAGGAACCTGATTCCAGAGAGGGTTCGCGTTAGCCCCGTGGCACGGAGGGAGTGCTCCGCGATACACTCTGTGCCATGTTGCTTGTTATTCTGGGAAAAATTCTCACTAGTATAAATAGCACACTTAGGTTTTTTTTTAAACATTCTGACTTGGTTGAGCAAGAACGTGGGTTACAGGCAGTTGAGGGGACGAAAATTCTAGGGTTCTTCTCTATCTCTTTCTCTTTTATCTCAATTGTTTGTATGAATTACACTTATTTGATGATGTTTAATCCACAAATGAGTGGCTAAATTCACTTCTTGCTGAGGTTAAGAACAATTGCAGTGGAATGTAATTGTTGATCAATTTAGTTTTCATTTTTTCTTCAATGATTGTTCTATCAATTCTTGTTCTTACTGCATTAATGTTTGGCGAATGTTATTGTATATCTAAAAAATCCAATTTTGATTTTGAAAAGAAAAGAAATTGGGAAGTTGTGAATTAGTAGGATATGATCTCTTCTTAGTTTGGGAAAATTGAGAATTGATTTACATTCAGAATAGAAATATATCTGAAAGTCTTATTAATCAATTAAGGAATCAGTTTTGTATGGCTAGAACCTGAAATTCTTTTATCAAAGAAATGTAGGTTGAAGGTTCATGATTCTTATGTTGGGTAGGATGCGAAAGTTTCAATGCATAGGCAATAATTCTTGACTAGCAACCGAAGGAAAGATTAACTGAATTGTATCGATAAATTACTTCCCTGCATGTTCGTTTTAACCTCAGCATGCTCATTACTATTGTTCAAACTCACTTTAGAATTCTGTCTTAGATTCGTAGAAATTAGGAAACTCAAACTCTCCATATATTTTTTAATTGGTTGTCTGCATTCTTAAAGTTATAGTTTATTAACACTTAAGTTAATTATTACCTTAGTTCAATCCCTGTGGGATCGATACTTGGCTTACTTAAGCCATTTTACTACTTGGTCAACCACATGCACTTGCGTGTGTTACCAAACCCGCGAACAACCACTAGTCGTGGTTAGACCTCACAACTCGTGAGGTTACCCGTGGGTTGGGGTATATGCTTGGTCAAGAAATTTTTGGTCAGTGGGGTTCACGGGTGGTGACCACGAGTCATGGTCATCCACCACGATTCGTGGGGTCCCTTGAGTGAGTTTGGGTAGTGAGCATCATGGATTCAGGCCACGAGTCGTGCCCCCCGGCAACGACTCGTGAGGTCCCTCGTGGGGACTGGAAACCAGAAAATTTTTGCGTTTTAAGTAAGAGTGTTTTCGTAATTCCTAAATTCCTAAGGCCTAAACTACGTCGTTTTAAGGTATGAATAGGATCTTTTAAGGGGGATTAGTCCATGTTAAGCCTCATTCATGCATGCAAGAGTATAGAGAGGAGTCTAGAAGGTGACTCAAGGTGTTCTTCCCCAATTTCTCTAAATTCCATCTTGGGCTTTCAAGGGAGATTAAGAATCAAGTGTTTCCAGGAATGTAAGGTCCTTAATGGGTGAATTCTTCCATACCCATGATCCTACTCTATGATTCTACTTACAATTCATCAAAAACTCATGGGGTTTTTTATTTGTGTATATATAAATTGTGGCTTTTGTGATTTTTAAATATTACCATAATCTATGGATTTCGATTATTTTTTGAGTTTTTAATTGATTATAATACTGTTGATTTTGATTTTCTAAGCAATTAAGTTTAATTATGCATGCCCCATGATGAATCGAATTATGAGCTATTTTCTCATTGATGTTCTTTATGAGCCCAACATGAATTATATTTTAAATTATGAATTTATTTTACTACCCATTATGATTTTATGATATTCAAGTTATGTTCATGATCTATAAGTATGTATGAATCTTATTATTCATGAATTATGTTTTTGGCCGACTCACTGGCCTCATGTCGTGGCAAGATCGCATGTGTTCAAGCATGTTTATGATTATCATGATTTAACTAGCCCATGAACTCATGAATGTATTATTATGAGCACTATATATGTTTTGGGAGTAGTATCGAACATTGAGTAGGTTCGCGGCTCAAGTTAAGCCCCGGATCTCATGAACTACGTGCCACCGTAGGTATGTCGGAACCCTTTCATGTTATTCTCTAGCCCAATTGGCCCTTTTTATGGTGATATCACACTTTCATGGTTCTACCTTTGTTAAGGTACGAACACCCTCCCAACTAGGGTTACAAGTCAGGCTTCATATCTGCTCATATGGCGTATGTCGGTTAAGAGAATCTCCCACTGTCTCTCATGATTTCTGCATGTTATGATTATGTATGTTGGCTCAAGTTATGTTAAGCAATGTTCTTCTATTAAGATTATGATTATGTTTATGTTACGAATGTTTTGAAAACTTTGAGCCGTATGATATGTTTTAACGATTTATGATACAAGCATGCTATCCTACTCTTATGATCATTTATGAGTTTTATATATGTTTTAAATGTCCGTTTTACTTATCTTGTATACTCAATACATTCCACGTACTGACCGCATACTTTCTATATTGTATCCTTTCATGATACAGGTCCTAGTTCTTAGGCTCATCCTCACCCGTAGATAGTTTCAAATTCGCTCTCAGCACTCTTCGTGAGTACTCATGTTTAGAGGGTTGTATGTTCACACTCTATCTTGTTCTTTCAGTTTTTGGATGTTCGATTAGTTGGGCAGTTGTCCCATTAATCCGTCTTTCATGTTTAGAGGCTTATCAGACTACAAGTTGCATTCCACCATATTGTACAAGTCTTGTACTGATTTTCCCTTATGCTATGCTATGATTACATTCTTTATGTTAAGTATTGTACTCATGTGATTGAATTAGATATATGATCATTCCATGGGTCGACTTGGAGTCTCTCGAGGCTCCTTGTCCCGTGACTATGATCTGGGTGTATGTTTGGGTCGTGACAGACTTGGTATCAGAGCCATAGGTTTATGTGTCCTAGGGAGTCTTAAAGCTGCGTTAAGTAAAGTCTTTTTCATGGGCGTGAAGCACGCCACACTTATGACGAAGAGGCTACTAGATGTTTAGGAAATGTCCCCTTCTTTCATGATCTATGTCATGTGATAAATGTCCTTTACTCTTCTAATTCATGCTATTCGCGTTAGCAGAATCATGCCTCCACGTCGAGTAAATGCTTGGAGAAACGGAAATGGTAATAATCATGAGGGTGCCCATGATGGTGAGCATCAGCCAACTCCACCCATCCATGAGGAGCACGTACCAGAGCCAGCTACCAATGCCAAGTTTAAGGCAGCGATTCAGATGCTGGCACAGGCCATGACTGCCCAAGTCCAAAATCAGATGGTGGCACATCTCCCTTTGAATGGGGATGTATCGGCAACTAGGGTGAGGGATTTCTTAAGGATGAGCCATCTGGAGTTCACGGAGTCAAGGGTGGCGAGGATCCACATGATTTCATTGAGGAGCTCCTGAAGATCACCCAGGTTATGGGGGTGAATAATGGGAAAAGCATTGACTTGACCTCTTATCAGCTAAAGGAGGTGGCATATATATGGTTTAAGCAATGGAGAGATGCCAAGGGGACAGGTGCAGGCTCGATAGGCTGGGATAGTTTCACACCACATTCATGGAACGATTCTTCCCTCAAGAGATGAGGGAGCTCAAGGCGGTCGAGTTTGTGAATCTGAAGTAGGGTAACATGTCTGTCCAGGAGTATGCATTGGAATTCACCCGATAATCAAAATATGCTCCGGAGTTGGTGATGGACCAACGGGCTCGGGTGAGCCATTTTGTGCATAGAGTAGAGGATTACTTGGACAAGGATTGCCGTATTGATTTTCCCCATATTATATTGCATGCGCAGCAGATGGAGTCGGTCTATAGGAGGCAGAAAAAGGCCAAGAGGGCTAGGACCGACAGCTATGGGGTTTCTCAGGCTAGGTCAGGGGTTAAACCACGTTAGCAAACCCAACACAGGTTCATTGCTCCAGCTCCATCATCGGCCAGCATGCCATTTAGGTTTAGGGAGATAAGAGGAGCAGGGCTACAGGCTCGAGGGATCATGGTAGCATGCAGGTGGAGCACACTTTTTTCATTTTGTGCGAAGTGCGGCAAGAATCATCCGGGGAGGTTCCTGGTCGGCGTGGATGCTTATTTTAGGTGTGGCAAGCCCGGACACAGGATCAGAGATTTCCCTACAGCCAGTTCTACTACTCCAACAGCATGACCCCCTCAGCAGGGAGCTTCCACTAGTGCAGCAGGTGGTCAGCGCCAAAATAGGTTTTACGCCCTAGTGCCTCGTTAGGAGAAGGAGGCTTTGCCAAATGTGGTCAAGGTTATGTTGCGAGTCTTTCATATTGATGCTTATTCTTTGTTAGATCCGAGAGCTACATTGTCTTTTGTGATGCCTTACATTGCTAGTAGCTTTGGAGTTAGTCCTTAAATTTTGTTAGAACCATTCTCTGTGTCTACTCCGGTCAGTGACTTAGTTGTATCTAGGCAGGTATATAAAGGTTGCCCCATTACAATATTACATAAGGTCACCTCTACAGATTTAGTAGAATTAGCTATCACTAATTTTGATATTATTATGGGCATGGATTAGTTGTTTGCATGTTATGCTTCTGTTAACTGCAGAACTCGAGTGGTGGAGTTTTATTTTCCGGGTAAACCAACTTTAGAATGGAGGGGTAGTTCAGTGGTACCTGTAGGTTGCTTTATCTCTTACCTCAAGGCCAAGAAAATGATCTTTAAGGGTTGTATGTACCACCTAGTTAGGGTTAAGGATGTAGAGTTCGATACCCCAACTATTTAGTCAATTCCAGTGGTGTGTGAGTATCCGGAGGTGTTCCTCGATGATTTGCCAGGTGTTCCTCCGAAAAGGGAAATTGATTTCGATATTCATCTATTGGCAATACGTAGCCTATCTCCGTTCCTCCCTACAGGATGGCCCCATCCAAGATAAAAGCATTAAAAGAAAAATTGAAGGACTTGTTGGATAAGGGTTTCATCAGACCAAACAAGTCTCCATGGGGTGCACCACTTCTCTTTGTTCGAAAGAAGGATGGATCTCTTCGGATGTGTATTGATTATCAGTAGATGAATAAGGTCACTTTCAAGAATAGGCACCCCTTTCCCAGAATCGATGATTTATTTGACTAGCTCCAAGGTGTCAGGTGTTTCTCAAAGATAGATCTAAGGTACAGGTATCACCAGCTCAGAGTTTGGGAGAGTGACATCCCGAAAACTGCTTTTAGGACTCGGTATGGTCACGGCAAATTTGTTGATATATCTTTTGGACTAACCAATGCCCCTGCAGATTTTATGGACCTGATGAATAGGGTGTTCAAGCAATATCTAGACAGTTTGTGATTGTGTTCATTGATGACATCCTTATATACTCTTGGAGCAAGGAGGAGCATGCCACTCACTTGTGAATAGTGTTTTAGACCCTCAAGGATCATCAGTTGTATGCAAAGTTCAGAAAATGTGAATTTTGGTTGGACTCGATGGCATTTCTAGGCCATGTGGTATCAGGTGAGGGCATAAAAGTAGATTCTCAAAACATTAAGGCGGTGAAGAATTGGCCTAGACCGGTGAGTCCTTTTGAAATTCGGAGTTTCTTGGGCCTAGAAGGTTACTACCGGAGATTTGTTAAGTGTTTCTCATATATTGCGGCACCTTTGACCAAGTTGACTCAGAAGAAGGTCAAGTTCCAATGGTCGGAGGCTTGTGAGGAAAGCTTCCACGAATTGAAGACCCGACTCACTTCAACACCAATGTTGACTTTACCTGAGGGTACGGATGGCTTTGTTGTATATTGTCATGCTTTGAGAGTCAGACTGGGATGTGTGTTGATGCAGCATGGAAAAGTAATAGCTTATTCCACAAGACAACTGAAAGGTCACGAAAAGAATTA
Organism: Datura wrightii; assembly: GCA_035772735.1. Taxonomy (NCBI): domain Eukaryota; kingdom Viridiplantae; phylum Streptophyta; class Magnoliopsida; order Solanales; family Solanaceae; genus Datura; species Datura wrightii. The sequence goes on along the minus strand of JASDFA010000007.1, from coordinate 50,718,666 downwards.
CCCGACCCATGATCTTGAGTTGACCGTAGTGGTGTTTGCATTGAAGATATGGCTGCATTACTGGTATGGGGTCCACATGGACTTGTTCACGGATTACAATAGCTTGAAATATGTGTTCAGCAGAAAGATCTCAATCTTCAGCAAACAAGGTGGTTGGAGTTGCTAAAGGACTACGATATGAGTGTTCTCTACAACTCGGGCAAGGCTAATGTGGTTGCGGATGCACTTAGTAGGCTCTCTATGGAGAGTGTGTCCCACGTGGATGAGGGAAAGAAGGAGTTGGTGAAGGATGTGCACAATGGCGGCGTTGTTATGCATAATGGGTCATAATCGTCCTTGGTGGTTGATGTCAAATCTAAGCAAGATGAGGATCCGATTTTGAGGAAGCTGAAGGAAGTAGTGTAGAGTCAAAGAGTGGAGGTTTTCTCTCAAGGTGGAGATAGTGTGCTACGATACCAGGGTCAATTATGTGTTCCAGACGTTAATAATTTGAGGGTTCGGATATTACATGAGGCACATGGTACCAGATATTCTATCCATCCGAGATCCATGAAGATTGGGACTTGCGAGAAATCTATTGGTGGGATGGTATGAAGAAGGATATTGCAGAGATCGTAGACAAATGTCCAAACTGTCAGCAAGTGAAAATCGAGCATCAAAGGCCGGGAGGCGTACTTGAAGATATCAACATTCCCACATGGAAGTGGGAAGAGAATAACATGGAATTTATAACAGGTTTGCGCCGCACTCCGAGACAGTATGACTCCATTTGGGTTGTTGTGGACAGGTTAACCAAGGCTGCACACTTTCTACCGGTCAAGACCATGGATTTAGTGGATGATTATGCCAAGTTGTATATTCGGGAGTTGGTTCGACTTCATGGACTGCCCTTGTCTATTATTTCAAACCGAGGTACTCAGTTTACCTCTCAGTTTTGGCGGTCTTTTCAGAAGGGACTTGGGACAAAAGTCAAGCTCAGCACAACCTTTCACCCATAAATGGATGGCCAAGCCGAGCAAACAATCCAGACTCTTGAGGACATATTGAGGGCATGTGTTATGGATTTTAAAGGTTGTTGGGATCATCATTTTCCCTTAATCGAGTTTGCTTATAATATCAGCTATCACTCTAGTATCCAGATGGCACTGTTCGAGGCTCTTTACGGGTGGAGGTGTAGATCTCCCATCAGGTGGTTTGAGATTGGTGAGGTAGCTATGATAGGGCTAGATTCAGTTCACGAGGTGATGGTGAAGGTTTAGTTGATAAGGGACCGATTGAAAACCACTCAGAGTCATCAGAAATCATATGCCGATGTGAGAAGAAGAGATTTGGAGTTTGAGGTGGACGATTGGGTATTTCTAAAGGTATCTCCCATGAAGGAAGTCATGCGGTTTGGGAAGAAAGGGAAACTAAGTCCCTGCTATGTTGGCCCCTATCGGCTTGTGAGGATAGTGGTAAGGTGGCATATAAGTTGGACTTGTCCTCGGAGTTATGTTCAGTTCATCCTATGTTTCGTACGTCACTTTTGAAAAAGTTCTTGGGCGATCCAGCTTTAATAGTCCTGGTGGATAGCGTTGGTGTAAGGGATAGCCTCATCTATGAATAAATTTTAGTGGAAATCCTGGATTGTCAGGTTCGGAGGCTGAGGAACAAAGAAGTAGCTTCAATTAAAGTATTATGGAGAAATCAGCATGTTGAAGGAGCTACGTGGGAAGCCGAAGCGGATATGATGTCTAGATACCCACACCTGTTCTCTACCGACTCAGTTTTAATTTGAGGTATCATTTTTTGCCGTAAACCTCTAATTAGTTTTCATGTTCAGTTCAGGCGTACAAGTCGTTTTATGATGTGGTATATGTATGTGGTGTCTGAATTTAGTTCAGCCATGTAGTTCTTTTCGGAGGTATTCATTCCATCAGTTTTCAACTTAAATGACTTGTGTTTTTATATGGTAATAGCTTGTTTCTGAATTTTCTGCATGTTTTTAACATTCAAGGATGAATGTTCCCAAGGGGGAGATATTTTTATACCCCGGGAACCTAAGGACCAGACCCGGGAGTCAAAATAGAGAAAAATTGGAATTGGCACCAGATATCAGGACAACCCGTGAGGTAGGTCGTAGGTAGTGACCATGAGTTATGAGGTGACTCGTGGTCAGCAAGGTTTGTAGGCTTAGGTGGAGGAGGCCACGGTATTGACCACGAGTCATGGTCAGACCTCACGACTCGTGAGGTCACTCGTGGGTTGGGGTGTATTGTTGGTCAAGATTTTTTTTGGGCAGTAGGGGTCACGGGTGGTGACCACGAGTCGTGGTTGCCACCACAATTCTTGGGGTCCCCTGAGTGATTTTGGGAATTGAGCATTATGGATTCAGGCCACGATTCATGCCCCCTGGCAACGAATTGTGATGCCCATCGTGGGGACTAGCAACCAGAAAATTTCTGCGTTTTTAGTAACGGTGTTTTCAAAATTCCTAAATTCCTAAGGCCTAAACTATGTCGGTTTAAGGTCTGAATAGGGTCTTTATTAGGGGGATTAGTCCATGTTAAGCCTCATTCATGCATGTAAGAGTATAGAGAGGAGTCTAGAAGGTGATTCAAGGTGTTCTTCCCCAATATCTCTAAATTCCATCTTGGGCTTCCAAGGGAGATTAAGAATCAAGTGTTTCCAGGTATGTAAGGTCCTCAATGGGTGAACCATGCTCCTACTCTATGATTCTACTTACAATTTATCAAAAACTCATAGGGTTTTGTATTTGAGTATACAAATTCTAATGATTTAAATTGTGGGTTTTGTGATTTTTAAATATTATCATAATCTATGGATTTCAATCATCTTTTGAGTTTTAAATTGATTATAATATTGTTGATTTTTATTTTTCTAAGCAATTAAGCTTAATTATGCATGCCCCATGATGAATCGAATTATGAGCTATTTTCTCATTAATGTTCTTTACGAGCCCAACATGAATAATGTTTTGAATTATGAATTTATTTTTACTACCCATTATGATTTTATGAAATTCAAGTTGTGTACATGGTCTACAAGTATGTATTAATCTTATTATTCGTCAATTATGCTTTTGGCACACTCACGGGCCTCATGTCATGGCTAGATCATGTGTTCAAGCATGTTTACCATTATCATGATTTAACTAGCCCGTGAACTCACGAATGTATTATTATGAGCACTATATATGTTTTGGGAGTAGTATCGAATACCGAATAGGTTCGGGGCTCAGGTTAAGCCCCGGATCTCATGAACTACGTGATACCATAAGTATGTCGGGACCCTTTCATGTTAGTCTTTGTCCCAATTGGCCCTTTTCATGGTGACATCACACTTTCATGATTCTACCCTTGGCAAGGTACGAACACCCTCCCGACCAGGGTTACAAGTCGGGCTTCATGTGTGCTCATATGGGGTATGTCGGTTAAGAGAAACTCCCACTGTCCCTCATGATTTATGCATGTTATGATTATGTATGTTGTCTCAAGTTATGTTAAGAAAAGTTCTTCTATTAAGATTATGATTATATTTATGTTACGAATGTTTAGAAAACCTTGAGTCGTATGATATGCTATAACGATTTATGATTCGAGCATGTTGTCCTACTCATATGATCATTTATGAGTTTTGTATATGTTTTTAAATGTCCGTTTTACTTACCTTGCATACTCAGTGCATTCCACGTACTGACCGCATACTTTCTATGATGTATCGTTTCATGATATAGGTCCCAGTTCTCAGGCTCATCCTCACCCGTGATAATTTCAAATTCGTTCTCAGCGCTCTTGGTGAGTCCTCATGTTTTAAGGGCTGTATGTTCACACTCTATGTTGTTCTTTCAGTTTCTGGATGTTGGATTAGTTGGGGAGTTGTCCTATCAATCTGTCATTCATGTTTAGAGGCTTATCAGACTACAAGTTGCATTCCGCCGTATTGTATAGGTCTTGTACTGATTTTCCCTTATGGTATGCTATGACTACGTTCTTTATGTTAAGTCTTCCTCTCATGTGATTGAATTAGATGTATGCTCATTCCATGGGTCGACTTGGAGTCTCTCGGGGCTCCTTGTCCCGTGTCTACGATCCGGGTATGTTTGGGTCATGACAGTGCCCTTGTCCATTATTTCAGACCAAGGTGCTCAATTTACCTCTTAGTTTTGGAAGTCTTTTCAAAAAGGGCTCGGGACTCAAGTTAAACTCATCACAACATTTCATCCGCAAATGGATTGTCAAGCGGAGCGGACAATCCAAACTCTCAAAGAAATGTTGAGAGCTTGTGTGATGGACTTTAAAGGTAGTTGGGATGATCACTTTCCCTGATTGAGTTCGCTTACAATAACAACTATCACTCCAGTATCAAAATGGAACCATTCAAGGCTCTCTTTGGGCGGATATGTAGATCGCCCATCGTATGGTTTGAGGTTGGTGAGGCAGCTATGATAGGGCTAGATTCGGTTCATGAGGCTATGGTAAAGGTTCAGTTTATAAGGGACAGGCTAAAAACCGCTCAGAGTCTTCAAAACGCATATGCTGATGTAAGGAGGAGAGAGTTGGAGTTCGAGGTGGGCGATCGAGTATTTTTGAAGGTATCTCCCATGAAGGGAGTCATGAGGTTGGAAAGAAAGGGAAACTCAGTGCCCACTATGTTGGTCCCTATCGGATTATGAGAAGAGTTGGTAAGGTAGCGTATAAGTTGGAATTTCCCTTAGAGTTGTCTTCAGTGCATGTATTTCATGTATCACTTCTGAAGAAATGTTGGGGGGATCCAACTTTAGTAGTTCTGGTGGACAGCGTTGGTGTACAGGATAGCCTTAGCTATGATGAGGTTCTGGTGGAAATACTAGATTGACAGGATCGAAGGATAAGGAACAAAGAAGTAGCTTCAATTAAAGTGTTATGGAGGAATCAGCAGGTTGAAGGAGCTACTTGGGAAGCCGAAGCAGATATGATGGCTAGATACCCACATTTATTCTGTACCGACTCAATGTCTGTTTGAGGTATTAGTTTTTACCTAAAACTCTATTTAGTTTCATGTTCAGTTCATGCATGGAAGTTTCTTTTATGTATATGTGTGTGTATGTGATTTGTGAATTCAGTTCAGCTGTATATTTTGAATTGGAGGTAGTCATTTCGTCAGTTTACGGTTTAAATGATAAGTATTTGATAATGATAATTGCATATTTCTGCTTTTCTATGTGTTCTCCAAAATTTGAGGATGAATGTTCCCAAGGGGGATTGTTATACCCCGGGAACCCAAGGATCAGACACGGGAGTTTAAACGGGGAAAACTGGAATTTTTGCACTAGGTCACAGAACTACTCGTTCTGTGACCTATAAGGATGGACCACAAGTCGTAGGGTGACTCATGGTGAGGGACTGGGGCCAAGTATGGAAGATGGAATTTGAAGTCACCATGGACATGACCACGAGTCGTGGTAAGTCCTCACGAATCGTGGAGTCACCCGTGGTCAAGGGAAATGGGCAGAGGAAATTGGGTTAGCAGTATACTTAACAGAAGCTGACCACGACTCGTTGGAGGAAGTGACAAGTCGTGGTGAGAGTAGTGGGAAAAGGTGTGTGAGAAATGAAGAAGTAAGGCAATGTACTCAAAGAGCGGTGACCATGAGTCGTGGTCACCCCTAACGAGTCGTGAAGTGACCCGTTATGAGACCAGGAGAACGATGATGCAGTGCACTTGACGAGCGAAGTAACGAGTTGTTGCTCTGGACCACGAGTCGTCAAGTCGTCCATTAGGACCACCTGGCAGTTATTTTCTGCAAATTTAGTAAGGGCCTTTTCATAATTCCTAAGTTCATAAAGCCTAAACTACGTCATTTTATGTATTATTCTGAGCATTTTAAAATAGGTTAAATCCCTATTGCATAGATCATTCCCATGCATGAATATTAAGAGAAATTTTTGAGAGATCAAGCTATTCCTCAAGCTTTTGCCAACCAATTAATTTTGGGCATTCAAGAACATTAGAATCTGATCTTACCCAGGTATGTAAGGTTACAAATGCGTGTTTCCATTCACACCCATGCCCATTCTCTATTAATTCATGAAAAATCTATCAAAAATCTTATGGGCTTTTTAATTCAATTTTTTGAAAATTTAGTAAATTGCTAATGGGGTTTTATGATTTATGATTTATATCATAATTTTTGGATTTTGATCAGATTTTACAATTATTTTTTATTATAAATTCATTAATTTCGATTTCTACCAAATTAAACCTAATTATGCATGATCTATGATGAATCGATTTATGATCAACTCTTTAATTTTTGATATTTGCAAACCCATCATAGCTTATTATTTGAATTATAGATTTATTCGATTACCCATCACGATTTGATGATTTTCAAGCTATATGCATGATCTACAAGTATGTATGAAACCTATGACTCATGACTTATGTTTTGGCCGAATCACGGGCCTTGGTTCATGGCTAGTTCACGTATTTACAATCATGTTTATGATTATCATGATTTAACTAGTCCATGAACTCATGCATGATATACTATAAGCACTATATATATATTTTGGGAGTAGTATCGAACACCGAGTAGGTTCAGGGCCCAGGTTTTGCCTCGGATCTCATAAACTACGTGCCATCGTAGGTATGTCGGGACCTCCCTTGTGACTATGCCTGGCCCAAATGGAACTTTTCATGTGTGGTCACGCCCTTCATGGTTCTACCCTTGGCAAGGTATGAACGGCCTCCCTACTAGGTTTACAAGTCGGGCTCCATGTGTGCTCATATGGGGTATGTCGGTTAAGAGAAGTCCCCACTGTTCCTCATCATTTGTGCATGCTTATGATTCTGTATATTTGCTCAAGTCATGTTCAATAAAGCTTTTCTCTTTTGACTATTATTACGACTGCGTTATGAATGTTTTGAAAACATTGAACAATATGTTATATTATGATATTTATATAATGAGCATGTTGTCATACTCTTATGATCTATGAGTTTTTATATACTTTAGATGTCCATTTTACTTACCTTGCATACTCGGTACATTCCATGTACTGACCACATACTTTCTATACTGTATCATCTTACGATATAGTTTCCGGCTCTCAGGCTCATCCTCATATCTAGATCTATTCAGAGTGTACTTTTATCTTACTAGTGAGTCCTCATGTTTTGAAGGCCGTTTGATAGACATTCATGATATGTTATGTTTCAGTACTTGTCCGAGTTAGTTGGGGGTGTGGTCCCATCAACCCATCATATGTAGTAGAGGCTTTCAGGCAGTGTGTAGTACTCAGCTTGTGTATGTCTAAGTTATTCCGTTCGTTATGATATGTCATGATTATGCTTACGTTTCCGCTATTCCTTTTGATGAGTCTTCTGCTTATAATGAATGAAGTCAGATGTGTGCTTATGCCATGGGTCGACTTGGGCCCTATTTGTGTTCCTTGTCCCGTGTTTACGATCCTGGTCTACGTTCGGATCATGACAGATAGATTGACTATGCTAGTATTGATTCTTCATTAAAGGTTGTTTATATTTACTTATATTAATTGCTTATTCCTTAGATTGATCACCTTTCGAATAAATCCGTTAGCTTTTGGTTGAACTCGGGAGAGGAACTAAAAGTGTTAAAATTAAATATAAAACAAGTATCAAAGACTTTTGTTTGACTGAGATCAAGATAGAAGTTGTTGATGAGGATAGGAATATACCCTTCAACCTCGTTTAGCTGATACACAATTTTCCACAACTGTTGTCTCAAGTTTCTCCTATGAGCATAATGATATAGGCAGCAGGGTTCATAGGATAGTTCTTCGATGCTGGGGAGAGTGGAAAGAAATGGGATAGTAACTTGCAACTAGCAACATTAGGAAGAATTAATCCAGCTAATCAAGTCTTAAAAGCTTAACCTAAAGCAAAAGTGTCATTTCCCTAGATTCTATCATCATTTGAAGTACAAGCATTTGTGAAATCAAGTTCAATTAAATAGTTAATTTTAATTTTCAAGTTTAGTAGTTTACTTCTCCAAACCGTTCCCCATTTTTATTAATCTAACAAGTCTATGAGGGATCGATAATCGGGACTTCACTGTCCTATATTACTTGACGACCACGTGCGCTTGCATGCACTTGGGCGACATCAGAGCCATTTGTGAATCCAGGTCCCTTTCTAATCCGAGGTCCATGCTTGGGTCTTAAAAGACTTGGTATCAAACCATTAGGTTTAAGGGTGCCTGCAAGTTGCGTTAAATAGAGTCTTTCTCATGGGTGTGAAGCATTCTACACTTATGATGAAGAGGCTACTAAATTTTTTAGGAAATTTCCCTTCTTTATTGATCTATGTCATGCGATGAATTTCATCTCTCTTATCCCTCTAACTCGTGTTTTATGCATTTTTAGAAATATGTCTCCTTGCCGAGTTAATGGACGAAGAAATGGCAACAGGAATGGCCATGAGAATGGAAACGGAGACGGGAACCAACCAACCCCACCAGCTCTAGGTGATCACTTGTTAGAGCAGGTGACTCATGTTGAGTTCATGGCTGCATTTTAGATGTTAGTACAGGCCATGATAGCCTAGGTCAACCAGTAGGCTATGGCTCATGTCAACAAAAATGGGAATACGATGGCGGCTAGGGTGTGAGATTTTATCATGATGAACCCACCTGAGTTTTATGGGTCTAAGGTGGATGAGGACCCACAGGAGTTTATTGAGGAGGTCTAGAAGATTACTCAGGTTATGCATGTTTTAGGAGAGGAAAATGCAGACTTGACCTCCTATCAGCTGAAAGAGGCTTCTCACTTATGATTCTTACAGTGGAAGGAGAGCAGGGGAGTTGGTGCAGTCCCAATTGGTTGGGATGAGTTTGGTATGGTCTTCTTAGATAGATTCTTTCCCCGAGACTTAAGGGAAGTAAAAGCAGTAGAGTTCGTCAACTTGAAGCAGAATGACATGACTTTTCACAAGAATGCCCTAAGGTTTACCCATCTGCCCAAATATTCTCCGGAGATGGTTACTGATCCGAATGCTAGTATGAGCAAGTTCGTGAATGAGGTTGCAGATTCATTGGTCAAGGAGTGCAGAACTACCATGTTGATTAGTGATATATATATCTCACAACTGATGATATATGCCCAATAGATAGAGGTAGAGCAAATGAAGGAAAGGGAGAGAGAGGCCAAGAGGGCCAAAATAGGGAGCTATAGGTACTCTAAGTAGAGATCCTGTGGTGGGCACCAGTCCAATCAGAGGTCATCAGCCCCAGTTCCATCATTAGCCAGTGTTCCATCCAAGTCTAGGGGTGATCAGAGAGGTGGAGCATCAGGCTCTAGAGCTCAGCGAAGCATTTCTAGGGAGTGCACTTTCCAACTTGCAAGAAGTGCGGTAAGAACCACCCTGGGCGATGCTTAGCTGGCTCAAATGCTTGTTTTGGATGTGGTAAACCAAGACATAGGCTCAAGGATTGTCCTTCAGCCGAATAGGGTGACGGTAGAGGTTGTGCCCCAACCACCACTTCAGCAGCTCGCCCACCTTAGTCGGGCACCTCTTCTAGTGCAACTGGTGGACAGTGCCAGAATAGGTTCTCTGCACTTTCATCACGTTAGGAGCAGGAGTGCTCACCCCATCTATTCACTGGTATGTTTCAAGTTTTGTATCTTGATGTTTATGCACTGTTAGATCCAGGGGCCACATTATCCTTTGCGACTCCCTATGTTGCTATCAATTTTAGTGTCAGTCCTAAATCCTTTTAGAACCCTTCTAAGTTTCTACTCGTGTCGGTGAGTTAGTTTTAGCTCGACGAGTATACAGGAATTGCCTTGTTACAATTCCTTAAGAAGTTACCTCAGCTGATTTAGTGGAGTTGGATATGAGTGATTTTGATGCTATCTTCAGTATGGATTGGTTACATGCTTGTTATACTTTGGTTAATTATGAAACCCGTGCGGTAGAGTTTTGATTTCCGGGTGAACCAGTCCTAGAGTGGAAGGATAGTTCAGTTGTGCCGGCAGGTCTATTTGTTTCCTATCTTAAGGCCAAGAAGATGATCTCCAAGGGTTGTATGTACCATCTAGTTATGTTCAAGGATTCTACAGTTGATACCTCGACACTTCAGTAAGTTTTTGTGGTGTGTGACTATCAAGAAGTGTTCCTAGATGATCTACCGGGAGTCCCTTTCGAGCGAGAGATTGACTTTAATATATACCTTCTCCCTAATACGCAACCCATATCCATTCGTCCTTATGGAATGCTTTGGCCGATCTAAAGGAGTTGAAATATCTCTTAGATAAGGGTTTCATCAGGCCTATAAGTCCTCATGCGGTGCCCCAGTACTCTTTGTTCGGAAGAAGGATGACTCTCTTAGGATGTGCATTTTTATTGATAGTTGAATAAGGTCAAAATCAAGAATAAGTATCTCCTCCCCAAGATTGATGACTTGTTTGCCTAGCTTCAAGGTGCTAAGTGCTTTTCAAAGATAGACCTTAGATCCATCTATCATCAACTTAGAGTTAGGCAGAGTGACATACTAAACACAGCTTTCAGGACATGGTATGGTCACTATGAGTTTGTAATTATGTCTTTTGGGCTAACAAATGCCCCCGCAACTTTCATGGATTTGATGAACAGGGTGTTTCAAGAAGTATTTGGATATGTTTATTAGTGCCTTCATAGATAATATCCTCATATACTCTCGGAGCAAGGAAGATCATGTCGCTCATTTAATGATAGCGTTGCAGACACTCAAGGATCGTCACTTGTTTGCTAAATTCAACAAGTGTGAATTTTAGCTGAACTCAGTAGCATTCATGGGTCATGTGGTGTCTAGTGAGGGTGTACAAGTAGATACTCAAAATATAGAGGCTGTGAAGAATTGACCTAGACCTGGCAGTTCCACTGATATTAGGAGTTTCTTAGGTTTATTCTAGCTACTACAGGAGGTTCATAGAGGGGTTTTCATCCATTGCAGCACTGTTGACTAAGTTGACCCAAAAGCAGGTCAAATTTCAGTGGTCAGATGCTTGTGAGAGAAGAGGTTTCAGGAGTTAAAGACTCGACTCACTTCAACCCGGCATTGACCCTACTGAAGGGCAAAGATTATTTCGTCGTGTATTGTGATGCTTTAAGAATTGGCCTTGGTTGTGTGTTGATGCAACACGGTAAGGTCATTGCATATGCCTCTAAACCGCTTAACTCATGAAAAGAATTACCTGACGCATGAACAAGTGTTGGCAGCGATGGTGTTTGCCTTGAAGATTTGGAGGTATTATTTGTATAGGGTGCACGTGGATGTGTTCCCAGACCACAAGAGCCTCCAACATGTGTTTACTAAGAAGGACCTGAATTTGCGGCAAAGGAGATGGCTCAATGACTATGACATGAGTGTCCTTTATCATCCAGGCAAGGCTAATATGGTGGGGCATGCTCTTAGTAGGTTGTCCATAGAGAGTGTGTCCCATGTCGAGAATAAGTGGAAGGAGCTGGTGAAGGATGTCCATAGGCTTGCTTGTTTAGGAGTTTTCCATACAAATTCGACGGATGGTGATGTTATTGTTCAGAAAGGATTGAAATCTTTGATAACGTCTAAATTCAATCCTCATAAAGAGAGAATGTAAATGGTCATTGGCAAAACAAATATACCCGATGAGTGTGGGGTCAAATCCCACAGGGAATAGTATTTAGATGACATGAAAGTTATCTATCAAGTCAAACTAAGCTGCATCATTGTATTTAAGACAAACAAATAAAAGTTTTGGGGTACAAAATAAAATGTAATTAAAATGTAAAAACAATTATTGATCAATCAACAAGATAACCAACTTGAATTAACAAAAGTGAGCAAGAACTAGGGGTATGCTTTTGAATGGGGTGTCCATTGGATTGGAATTGACTAGGCATTGGAATTACTCATAAATATGAATAGCCATGGACGAGGTGGCAGCCAATGTTTCTCAACCATGAGGGTGCCTTTTACCTCGAGTTTTCTCAAACCCCAAGGTCCCAAACAATATAGCCATTAAGACTTGGGTAAGATTTGAGCTATTTCTAGCCTCAAACCTCTCATGGGTGAATGATTATGGTATTAGCTTCTCTAGCCTAACTCCACACAATCAACACCCAATTACCCACCATTGCTTTCTCAATCACACTCAATTTCTCTTCTTTAAGTAAAAATAGAGTAAGTAAACATCACCCACATTTGCAACTATGAGTAATTTAATTATAAATTGGGAGAAAACAATAGATTTATAATAAATGAGTAACTCTAATATTAATCTAAGAACACCCAATCCAATTTAAATCCAATTCATGCACACACCCCAACAAAGAGATATAGTTACACATTGATGAGAAATACAAAATTAAATCAACAATCATCATCAAGAGTTAAATTCAAGCTCACAATTGTCTTCAATGGAGGTTGTTTACCTTGAAGAAGAAGAAGAAAAAGCTACTCAATAGTCTATCTCTCTAACTTTCTACTCTCTATAAATATGGAAAGAATGATATTGTACTTTCTAAAAGAATGTACAGAAATAGGTCAAAATGCTCATAAAATTCCTTGCTAGATAATTTTTCCCTTCCTGTAGGCGGTGTCGAGCTTTCTGTTGGTGCCCGTCCATGGAGCGCCGCTACATCACAGGCGTGAGGGCAGTGACCCTGGGTCCAACTGGTGCTGGCACCGACGGTTCGTAGATGCCGACCCGCATTTCACCGGTGCACTTTCCGCTCTGGCTGTAGGCTTCTGCGTTCACGTCGGCGTTTCGCTGGCTCCATCCGGTGGAGCGTTGGTCCCATCCGATCAAGCTTCAGTCCTCTTCTGAAATTCATGCTTTTGCTCAAGTTCTTATTTTCTCTCCTTAAATTAAATACCTGCAAAAACTAAAGAGAAAGAGCATAAAATCGTCTTAAATGACTTGAAAACTAAGCAAAAGTTCATGTTTAAAAGCCTAATGAGTTGGTAAATTACCAACTCATCAAACTCCCAAACTTAAACCATTGCTTGTCCTCAAGTAATGAAATTCTTTACATCTAACATAGGAATAAGCATGTTATATGAGATTATCCAAAGGGGACCACTACAACCTAGAAAACCCAAAGATCGCTCGCCAACACAGAGGAAAAGAGGAGACTCAACACTTTAATCAAATGCTTCAAGAGATAACCACAATTAATTTGGCATGATTCACATTTGATTTCTTCATTAAAAACAAGGGGCCTTGTTGGTCACAACAAGTTTATAGGGCATCTCAAGTCATTAAAAATTCACATTCAAAGTTTGCCTTCAAGCTCACCATAATCTTGTCTCAATCATATCTTTTGGCACGTGCAATCATGTCCCCAAATGAGGTGATGCTACTCACAACACGAGAGAATCTCATTTAGTTATCAAGCAATTCACACTCAAGGATTATAGAATGAAACAAATATGCTCACTCTCACAATAATTCTCATGCACATAACTTGACCCATAGGTTTGCCCTTCGTGTAACTCGCCACTAATGTAGAGTTGCCCCACTTAAAATCAATTAGGACTTCGAGGTCATGATATAGGCTAAGGGTAAAGGTAGGATGACTTTTAAGTTCTAATGACTAGAACCTCCCTAATGCCCTTTTTGTGAATCTTATTGCTTGCTCCATTTTCCTCTTAGATTACCCTCACCTTATCCCTCCTTGACATCATTTCCACTTTTGAAACAAGAGCCTTATTTATCTCTCCTTAGTAACCACTTTTCATCTTATTTGAGCAAGAGGTAGAAACTTTTTTACAATTCAATTCTTTTCACTCAAGCAATTCACTCATTCTTTTCATGATATGGTGCTACTTCACATTGAAGTTCACATTGTTTTTGCCATTTTCCTTCTTGCAACCCCCAGACTTAGGATTTTGCCTCATCTTTCCTTTTTCTATTCCCACACTTTTGGGTTTCGAGTATCATTTTTTCATTTTATCTCACAATTAGAACTAGGGAGGATGGGTGCCAAAGATGGATTACAAAAGGGATATTAGGCTTGTAATGTGGCTTCCAAGGAAAAAGCTTAAAGGCTCAACGTTGGATAACAAGGATTCATGTTCAAGGAGGTCATATGGGTAAAGTAGCTATCCAAAAGAAAGCCTAAAATCATCTTCCAAGTGATACTACATCTAGGATTTCGCCTTGAGTAACACTTGGGGTAAGTTCTAGACAATTGTTCATGCAAGAGAATTAAACTACAACCTTTCCCTCAAAGCATCACCATCCAGGAGTTTCACACCATTTTCATCAGCACATCAAGAATCATAAAACAAGATCACATGAGAATCAAAAAGCCAAACAAAGAATATGTAATTTATGACAAAAGTGTACTCAACTTCTCAAATTCAAATGCCCCTTTCTTCTCAAAATTCATTTTTTTCAACAACCATCCCATTTAAGAGAATTTTTCTAGTAGTACCTCTCAGAAGCCATTGCAATCATTGACTCAAAAGAACATAAACTCGACATTTTTCCTTAGGAAAGTCATCTCTCAATCCATCATTGGGACACGCCACCCGGTTCTAACAACAAAAGAAAATAAAAGAAAATTGCTCCTTTAAAAAGAATCGTGGTATAAAGAAAACTCATAGGTGTTTATTCACTAACTACTATAAACAAAAACCGTTAATTAAAACTTAGGTCGTGAAACATTTTGCACTTCAAAATGACCCATCATTGGCATTAACAATTTAAGAACCATTTTTCAATCATTTATCTTTCTTTCTTTTATCACATGCCCGACGAGGGAAACAACCGAATAGCAATTCAAAATTTTCAAATCATCCCGACAAGGATAACAACAAAACAACAATTCAAATTACAAACCATCCACCACATCAGAAATTTTTCCTAACAAGGGAAACACAAATGCCAAAACCAAGCCCGATAAGGGCACAAGAATTCAACAATAACAATAATCACAAGAGAGAGACACTCATTCCAACCCCAACTAAAAGCAATACATTGTCCCCAATGTATGCATGAAAAACAAATAAGGGTAAGAACTCCCTGAGGTCACTCATCATCATCATCATCATTGGTCGCAACATCTGTATCATTGCCAGCATCACCCAAATCCTCCTCTTCATCACCCAAGCCCTTAAACAAGTCATCAATAGAGCCTCCGGTTGTAGACGAGGCAGCCATAGCTGCGTCAATTGCACTCATGTCAGGAACCTCCTTTGGTGTCTAACGTTTTAATTCCCTTTCTTTAGCCCAGAGAGATGTGACAGCCCCCTCCACAACATCCGCTCAAGATCACAAGTTGCTCAAGCTATCATACACAAATTTTATCTCTTTTTTCACAGTCTGGTAAATCAGAGCAGGGAGACTTTTAGCCAATTTTTGGAGTTGGCACTCATAGGAATGTGTCATCTCTACAAGCTTATAAAGGCTGCTTGGGCGAGAAGACGTCGGAGGGGGTGAGGATTCTCTAATAGCTGCTTCTCCGGAAACATGACCCGATGCCTCAGAATGTGGCATGTTGAGATCAGGGGCAATGGGAGTTTCCTCTCTACCATGGGAAATCGACTCCTCAGGGATATCTAAGTCTTGCATGCTCTTTCACTTACTCTGGGGGGCCTCCGCGTCCCTCTTCCTATCAACAGTAATCACACTGGTAGCAGAGCAGGGGGATTCATCCGGGAACAGTGGCTCTCCTACTCTAAGTGTTATACCCCTAAAGCCCAAAGGTCAGACCTGGGAGTTGAAATGGAGAAAATAGGATTTTTTGCACCAGTTCACAGAATTAGTCATCATGTGACCCGTCTGGTTAACCACGTGCCCAAGTGCTATTTTATAACTTAGTTTAGTCGTGTTTGTCTATTTATGCATTTAATTTCTTATGTGATTTTATGTAAATTTGGATATATACTAACCAACATGATTAGTCCTTGTTTTTTTAGGTTAAAAATGCATTTGAGGAACTAATTTATGATGGGTGAAGTGGAGGAATGGAATCGGAAGCAAAACGCAAAAGTCGGCAAGGAAACGTGCAAAACAGGCCACCTGCGCGACATCACGGTGCCACGCCACGCACAGCTACATGACAAGGGTCGTGTCACGCCAGTCATCGCACTGCACAAGCAGCGTGCCACGCCGGCCATCGTGGCAACCTTCAGCCGAGTGTCAATTTCAAGTGATTTCCAGTGTGCATTCATGATATCTTCGTGTCACGGAGGTAAATTGGTGCATCCACCTCTGTGCCACAGAGCCATTCCATGACGGGCAAAAATTGTACATTCCCTATTTACTATAAATAGGACCCTTAGCTTCTAAAATCATTTTGTCACGAAATATTTTCTAAAAACCGTAAAGGAGCGAAGGGACAAGTGAAGGACTCACCTAGGGTTCACAAAATTTACCTTCTCTTTTATCTATTCTTGTAAGTACATCACTTTAATTGTGTTCTTAAGTATTTGTACGAACATGAGTGGCTAAAACCCTTCCTCTAGGGTTGAGGCTACGTGATATGATTGTAATTGCATGGATTTGTTTCGGTTTGAGTTGTTAATTGTTGTTTTGTATTACATTCTACATTATGGTTGTTTTTACGATTGATCACCATGAAAAAAATTGCATTAATCTTAGGCAAAAGTTCGAAAGAGCAACCCTAGGCAAGAACAAGAGAATGTAGGGAGCAAGTTCTTATGTTTCGATATGATTCGCAGTTAGGATAGAAATTATACCTAATTATCCTTGCTTGTTTGGTAAAATGGGATGATATCGAGACACCTGCTTAGAATTGTCACTGCACCACTCATAGAAGTAGATGTGAAGCTAAGCTGAGTTAAATGATTAGAGGTACGAAAGTCCATAATCAAGAACATAAACTCCGTAAACTACATCCATATAGTTGAATTGCCCACGAACTAGAATATCACATCCCCGCTCAACGATGTAGTTGTGAGGCTAGTTTGTCGTGTTTAAAGGCTTGAGAGACCATGAACATCGCATTTTCAACTATGTGAGACAACAATTGATAATTTCATGCATGAACCATTACAAAAGGGTAGCATTGCATGATTATCCGGCCTTGGCTCTAGTTGCTTCTTATGTTGTTTCAGAGTAATTTTGTGACCACCCCTAGATTTAAATAGAATTTATCGAAAACTTTTATAATCAACACTTGTGAAAGTTAATATCACACTTGAACTTGATAATTAGCTGAATTAGTCCAGTCTCTGTGGGTTCGACATCCGGCTCTTTAAAAGGGGCCACTATATTACTTGTAAGACCACGTACGCTTGCGTGTGCACTTGGGCGCAGTCATAACAACTTTTTGGCGCCATTTTTGGGGACAGGCGAAGTTTAGTAAATTTTTCTATTTTTGTGTGATTTTTAAATTTCCTTAAGTGTTGAGAAACTTGGTCTTAGTCCGACATATTGAAGGTGACAGGTTGTCCTTGCAAAGATGGCAAGGAATAGAGAGCTAGTGGAACCATTGCTTGAACCAGAGCCGGATGTGACTGCGCCAAAAACTTATAGTGACTGTGCCCAAGCGCACACACAAGGGTACGTGGTCTTACAAGTAATACAGTGGCCCCTTTTTAAGAGCCGGATGTCGAACCCACAGGGACTGGACCAATTCAGCTAATTATCAAGTTCAAGTGTGATATTAACTTTCATAAGTGTTGATTATAAAAGTTTTTGATAAATTCTATTTAAATCTAGGGGTGGTCACAGAAATACTCTAAAACAATATAAGAAGCAACTAGAGCCAAGGCCGGATAATCATGCAATGCTACCCTTTTCTAATGGTTCATGCATGAAATTATCAATTGTTGTCTCACATAGTTGAAAATGCGATGTTCATGGTCTCTCGAGCCTTTAAACACGACAAACTAGCCTCACAACTACATCGTTGAGCGGGCATGTGATATTCTAGTTCGTGGGCAATTAAACTATATAGATGTAGTTTACGGAGTTTATGTTCTTGATTATGGACTTTCGTACCTCTAATCATTTAACTCAGCTTAGCTTCACATCTACTTCTATGAGTGGTGCAGTGACAATTCTAAGCAGGTGTCTCGATATCATCCCGTTTTACCAAACAAGCAAGGATAATTAGGTATAATTTCTATCCTAACTGCGAATCATATCGAAACATAAGAACTTGCTCCCTACATTCTCTTGTTCTTGCCTAGGGTTGCTCTTTCGAACTTTTGCCTAAGATTAATGCAATTTTTTTCATGGTGATCAATCGTAAAAACAACCATAATGTAGAATGTAATACAAAACAACAATTAACGACTCAAACTTAAACAAATCCATGCAATTACAATCATATCACGTAGCCTCAACCCTAGAGGAAGGGTTTTAGCCACTCATGTTTGTACAAGTACTTAAGAACATAATTAAAGTGATGTACTTACCAGAATAGATAAAAGAGAAGGTAAATTTTGTGAACCCTAGGTGAGTCCTTCAGTTCTCCCTTCGCTCCTTTACGGTTTTCAGAAAATATTTCATGACAAAATGATTTTAGAAGGTAAGGGTCCTATTTATAGTAAATAGGGAATGTACAATTTTTGCCCGTCATGGAATGGCTCCGTGGAAAAGTGGTGGACGCGCCAATTTACCTCCGTGACACGGAGATATCGCGAATGCATACTGCAAATCACTTGAAATTGACACTTGGCTGAAGCTTGTCGCGATGGCCGGCGTGGCACGCTGCTTGTGCAGCGCGATGGCTGGCATGACACGGCCCCTGTCATGCAGCTGTGCGTGGCGTGACACGATGCTATCGCGCAGGTGGCCTGTTGTGCATGTTTCCTTGCCGACTTTTGCGTTTTGCTTCCGATTCCATTCCTCCACTTCACCAATCATAAATTAGTTCCTCAAATGCATTTTTAACCTACAAAAACAAGGACTAATCATGTTGGTTGGTATATATCCAAATTTACATAAAATCACATAAGAAATTAAATGCATAAATAGACAAACACGACTAAACTAAGTTATAAAATAACACTTGGGCATGCAATATGCCAAAGATCACCACGCGTCATTTAGTGACTCGTGGTAGGGAGTGTTGACTTGTTGGATGTTTTCAGGTTGAGGTAACCACTGGTATGACCACGAGTCGTGGTCAGTGCCACGAGCCGTTAGGTCACCTGTGGTCAGGCATGGCTTAAGGAAGAGGATGTATGGGCTAATACACTTAACGGGTCCTTACCATGACTCGTTGGGTAGCACCACGAGTCGTGGTATTGCCCGTGGTAACCCTAGTTGGTTTTCTGGTAGTGTAGAGGATGAGTGGTGACCACGAGTCATGGTCACCTGTAACGATTCATGATGTTGCCTACTTTGAGTTCTAGGTGAAGCTTTGCCAGTGCACTCGACGATTGTAGTGACGACTCATGGTCAAAGGTAACGACTCATCCAGTCCCTCGTTGGGACTGGTAGTCTATTTTCCTCTGCGAATTTAATAAGGTCTTATCCATAATTCCTATAATCCCAAGGCCTAAACTACGTCATTTTAAGCTACGAATTGTGAGTTTTAAGAGGGTAAGTTCATTCTAGGCTATTCTTATTCATGCATGCAAACTTAGAAGTCTAGAGAGGTAATCAAACTTAATTTCTTCAAGTTTTTCAGCAATTCTTCCTTGGCCAATCAGACAAGTTATAGAATCAGATTCTCTGAGGTATGTAGGGTTATATATAGGTGAATTTGTTCTCATTCATGCCCAATCTCTCTCTAATTCATGAAATTCTATTGATAATTATATGGAATTTTATCCCAATTCTTATGAAGTCCTTATGATCTACCTATGGGTTAATTCCTCTCATGTATAACTTCGTGTTTTACGAATCATGGGTAGATTTTATAACTATTTAAATTTAAATTTCTACAAAACTATGCCCAATTATGTATGTTTCATGATAAATCAAATTATGATTCTACTTTGATTTTAATGTTTATTAACCCATTATGATTTATGACTTATGATATGATTTCTCTCAAATGCTCATTATGAATTTATGAATATCAAGCATATATATGTTTTACAAGTATGCATGAACTTCATGATTTATGATTTATTATTATGGCCGACTCACGGGCCTTACTTTCATGGCCAGTTCATGTATTTCAAGCAAGCTTATGATTCCCATGATTTTAACTAGCATATGAATCTCATGTGTATTATCCTATGAGCACTATATATGTTTTTAGGAGTAGTATTTAACACCGAGTAGACCCGGGGTCCAAGCATGCCCCAAGTCTCAGAACTACACACCAACGTAGCCACAATGGGACCTCCATGATAACGTCCCCTTTGCCCAAATGGGCCCTCCATTGTGATATCACACCTCTTTCTTGGTTCTACCCTTGGCGAGGTACGAACACCCTCCCAACTAGGGATTTACAGGTCGGGCTCTATGTGTGCATATGGGGTATGTTAGTTGTACGAATCTCTCACTGCTCCTCATGATTTATGTGTGATTATGATTATATAATTTGGCTCAAGTCATGTTTAATAAAGCTCTTCTCTTATGGTTATGATTATGAATGATTTACAAATGTTTTGAAAACCTTGAGCCTTATGGTTGCATTATGATATTTATCTTATGATAATGCTATCATACTCTTATGAATTTTTATGTATTTTAAATGTCCGTTTCACTTACCTTGCATACTCGGTATATTTCACGTACTGACGGCATACTCTATTTGTATCGTCTCATAATACAGGTCCAAGGGTTCTTTCTCAGCAGCATCCTTAGCCCCTGCTTTCCCACTCAAACCTGTCCAGCTAGCATCGGTGAGTGCTCATCCTCCGAGGACATTCAGTATTTGTGGTTGTTATGTCTTTCTTCAGTTTCAGACTTGTTGGGTTAGTTGGGGGTGTTGTCCCATCAACCCATCAGATATATTAGAGGCTTTCAGACTGTGCGTAGTAATCAGCTTGTTATGTATGATGTGAATTCCATTTCTGATGTTATGTGATGTTTAGACTTTCACGATACTTATTATGTAAATCTTCCACTTTTATTGATTGAGTTAGACATATGTTCATGTCATGGGTCAACTTGGAGTCTCTCAAGGCTCCTTGTCCTATGTCTCGATCCAAGCATATATGCGGGTCATGCAAACATGGTGTCAGAGGAATAGGTTTTGAAGTATCCTAGGGTGTCTGAAAGTTGCATTAAGCATTATCTTTTTCATGGGTGCGAAGTGTGCCACACTTATGACGAAGAGGCCATGAGACGTTTAGGAAATATTTCCTTCTTTCATGATCTCTGTCGTGCGGTGAAATGTCTCTCTATCCTTCTAATTCGTGCTATTCGCGTTTGCAGAATCATGCCTCCCCATAGAGTTAATGGTACAAGAAATGAAAATTGAAATGGCCACGAGGATGGCAATGGAGACGGGCATCAACAAGCCCTACCAGCCATGAGCACCATGCACCAGAGCCGGTTGCCCACGATGAATCCAGGACAACCATTTAGATGCTAGCACAGGCCTTGACTGCCCTAGTCAACCAGCAGGCAGTAGTGCATGTCCCATAGATTTGGAATGCTATAGCAGCGAGGGTTAGAGACTTTCTGAGGATGAACCCTCCCGAGTTCCTTTGATCGAAGGTGGACGAGGATCCACATGATATCATTGAGGAGATTATGAAGATCACCCAGATTATGGGGGTGACTAGAGAGGAGTATGCCGATTTGGCCTTATATTAGTTAAAGGGGGTAGCACACATTTGGTTCAAACAGTGGAAGGAGAGTAGGACAGTTAGAGCAGGCCCTATCAGTTGGGACGAGTTCCACGCCGCTTTTCTTGATTGGTTCTTCCCTCGGGAGATGAGGGAGCTGAAAGCAGCTGAGTTTGTGAATATTAAGCAGGGAAAGTTGAAGGTTTAGGAGTATGTCTTGGAGTTCACACGTCTGTCCAGGTATGCACCCGAGTTGGTGGCGGATCAAAGAGACCACATGAGTAGGATCGTACACGGGATAACAGACTTCTTAGTTAGGGATTGCCGAACAGCGATGCATCTTTAGGATATTGACTTTACTCGGATAGTCCTGTACAACCCAGCAGATGGAGGTTGTACAACTGATTGAGCGGGAGAGGGAGGCCAAGACGGTCAGGACTGATAGCATCGAGTTCTCCCAACTGAGGCCTAGTGGGCACCGTCAGCAGTCCCACCAGAGATCTTTGGCCCCAGCACCATCATCACCTAATGTCCCATCCCGACCCAGACGTGATCATAGTTGTGGCGCATCAGGCTTGAGGGTCCAAGGGAGTATTTAGGAGATTGCACTTTTCCAGCCTATGCAAAGTGTGGCAAGAACCAACCAAGGAGGTGTCCAGTTGGTTCAGACGCTTGATTTGGGTGTGGCAAACTCGAACATAGGCTTAGAGATTTCCCTTCAGCCAGATCAGGAGATGGTGGAGCTCGTACCCCAAATGCTAATTCAGTAGCTCTGGCGGTATGTCCCTTCCAGCAAGATGCTTCTACTAGTACAGGTGGTGGATAGCGCCAAATAAGATTCTATGCCTTAGCATCCCACCAGGAGAAGGAGGTTTCTCCTGACGTGGTCTCTGATATGTTACAAGTTTTCCACCTTGATGTATACACTTTGTTAGATCCAGGGGCTACCTTGTCTTTTATGACACCTTATGTGGCTAGTAGTTTTGGAGTCAGTCCCGAAATCTTGTCAGAATCCTTCTCAGTCTCTACTCTAGTGGGTGATTCAGTTGTAGCTAGATGAGTGTATAGGAATTGCCCAGTCAAAGTCCTTCGAAAAGTCAACTCAGCAAAATCTAGTAGAGTTAGCCATGACTGTTCGATGCTTTGGTAGGGGTTAAAAACCGACACGCAAGTGCACGTGGTCAAACAAGTAATAAAGTGGCTAAGTAAGCCAAGTATCGATCCAAGGAGACTCTGGATAAGTAAAATTGCTTAAGTATACTATATTCGAGTTTACTTCTAATTATGTTGACAACAATGTAACCCAAAAGTTAAATAATTTTGTTTATAAACTATATACTAAAACTATTAACAAATATTTACTTGAATTGAAACTATGGATAAGAGCATGCCAAGGTTAAGAACAAGTAATGAATTCGATAGTAATCATAATTCGGTTATTCTTCTCTTCATGTTGCTAGCCAAGAACATTATCCTAGAGATTAAAACTCTCGTATTTAATCTCACTTTAGAATCATAAACCATTCGTCTACATTTCTGTGATCAAATGCAATTTATGACCTAGCAATACAATTCCGGTTCCTAAATTGACTAATACGGCTTTCAAGTATATTTCTATTAGGAAAGCACATCAAAACCCAATTTTCCCAAATCAAGTTAAGAACAATACCCTATTAATTCACAACTTTCCAATTTCTTGCTCTCTCGAGTGAAATTGGACTTTTTAGATGTACATTAATGTTGGCCACACACGAATGCAGTAAGAACAAGAATTAATAGAACAACATGAAAGAAGAAGATGAAAAACCATATAATTCACAATCAAAATTCAATACACATGTTCAAAACCTTAGCAAGGAAGAGAATTAGCCACTCATTTGTGGATTGATCATCCTCAAATGAGTGTAAATCATACGTACAATTGATTGAAAGAAGAAAGAAAGAGAGAAAAACCCTTAGCTTTTTCGTCCCTCAACTGCTCCTAACCCACGTCCTTGCTCCACCAAGTCTTCCCTCTCAAAAATAAACCTAAGTGTGCTATTTATATTAGTAGAAATCTTTCCCGGATTAACAAGCAACGTGTCACAGAGGCCAACGCGGAGCACGGCCTCCGTGACACGCTACGGACGCGGAGGCTTTCTGGAAAATCACCCGAAATCGGCCCAGGCAGCACCTTGCCGCGTTGGCAACGTGTCACGCTGCCTGGGCAGCGCGTTGCAGCCCCATGGTCGCGGAGTCCACCTGCCGTGGCACGTTGCCAACGCGCAGGTGGGCTGTTTTGAGCGGCCTGCCTGCCGTGGCACCTTGTCGACGCGCCGGTGGGCTGTTTTGTGCCTCTTCCTTGCCGACGTTCGCGTGTTAATTCCGTTTCCAAGCTTCTACTTCACCAACTCATGGATTAGTTACTCAAACATCATCAAAACCTACAAAACAAAGGCTAATCATGTTGGTTAGCACATATCTCCACATTATATAAAATTACATGAAAATGTATACAATAACTTAGATAAACAAGACTAATTGAAGTAATAAAGAGTATCTCGGGCATATATTTTTGCCCGTTATCACAACCCCACACTTAAAGCCTTGTTCATCCTCGAACAACCTTTTACATATCATGCAAATGGAGACTCCTACATAACTAATTTAGCAAGATAATTCAGGTTACGACTATAATGATTACGTAAGATACAAGCTAAAAATAGAGCATGCCTGATTTGATCATTAAAATGAAGTACAACCATGTTAAGACTTCTTAACCTCAAGAATCGACTCTCAATTTTAGCAAACTCATGCAAATCATCTGATTAAGAAATCCCACATGAAATATATCCTTCTTTCAACATGTGCCCCTCACGGAAAGAGAGTTACCCAATCACACGCAAAAACAATTTTTTACATCACAACATGTGTGGGTACATGAATAGAATTACGCTCACTCTCACAAAGAATTCACATGCATCATGTAGTGACCCATAAGCTTGCCCTTAGTGTTTTATTCCACTAATATAAGGATGTATGAATGTAAGATCAAGTAGGACTTTTTAGGTTGTAATGTAACTCAGGTGCGGGTAAGTACTATTATGATCAGTAATAGTAACTATCTTTCCTAAGCGCTTTTAATACATCACGCCTTCATTACAAACTTCCCTTCCCTCACTTCACTTTTTTTCTCCCTTTAGTTTTCTTTTTCCTCTTTTGTTCCCCCATTTCTTTTGACACTTTTAGCTTATTAGTAAGGAGTACTTAAGCAATATGTTTCATTCATTCCTTTTCTTACTCCCTACTAATAACCAACCATTTTCACACAAATGCACCTTTTTCCTTTTCTCAACTATTACAGTTGCTACTTTCCCTTCTTTTTCATTCTTCTCACTCCTTTACTCTTTCGGATTTTTTTTTCTTTAAGCGCTTCGGAGTTTTGGATCAAATTCAAGGCTAATGAAAGAAAAAGGATTAAGCTTATGTTGCAGCTGTCAAAGAATAGGCTCAAGGCTCAATGGGGTTAACTAGGATTAATTTTTCAAGGTAGGTATAATGAGGGATAAAAGTTTGGTTCATTCAAAGAAATGCCTAAATCATTTCCTACAATTCACATCCTTCATTTCGTTTTATATACACACCAGGCAAGTTCTAGACATTCCACAATAGCATAGAATACTAAAAAATCTTACACTCATGGCACATGCTCAAATCAAGACACAATCAGTAGACTCTTACTCAGCTAATCACAAGAATTCAGAATTAAGCTTCCATCATATTGAGTCAAATTCAAGAGCCTAAGTGTCTCAAACAAAGTTATACACTTGCATGCTTCACACTGAACATACTTGCATCTTACAAACATTTATAGCACATAACAAGAACATCCAGCACCAATTAGTTATGGTTTCAAAACCCAAAACCTATCGACTAATTTTCCTCAAGACGGTCGTCATCCATCCATCGTCGGAAACAGTCCCTAGATATGACTAAAAAAACTTTATATACAGACCAAGGAAAGAAAGAAAAAAGAAAAGAAAAAAAAAGTTTTATTCTTCGGTTCAAATACCCCCCGTCGGAAAAGAACCGAAAAGAAAAACCAACGGGTGATGAAGTCATGCTTAATTCACAAAAATTTTTCAAAATTTTCAAATTTCTCACCAACTTTTGCACAAGCATTACATCCACCAAAATCGTTAAGCACAGAAAATTTTGAAATTTCCTAGAAATTTCCCTCACCCCACACTTAAATCATGCTATGTCCGCATAGCATCAAACTAAAGGTTACAAAGGGTGAGAAATACTCCTTGAGGCCTTTAGGCCTAGCTGACAGCATGGTTGAACAACTATGGACAAGTGGGTGTTCAACCCCACACTTTTTCTTTTCCATGCTTGTTAGCTTCCTCCTCCACGGGTACTCAGACTTCCCCTCCATCTGTGCTTAACTTTCCACCAAAACAACACAAGATGAAAAATAAATAAAATAAACATAAATGCAAGAAATTAAAATGGTACCCATGGTACCCTTGGGTTGCCTCCCAAGCAGCGCCTAATTTTACGTCGCGGCACGACGTACCAAGTTTCACCACTTTTTCCTCCACCTTGAGGATATGAATCTCACCCTAATTTCTTCTCTAATTTCCTCTTATGCTCCAGGGGTGGTGGTGAAAAATTGTAAGGACCAAACAGTAGATGTTGCCTTTTGCATTTATTGGTCCTTAAGTAAGCGAAGTCATTTTGTCTTTCTGAGTTAGAAAATTTCAAAATATATGGTGCTTGGTCCTCCTCTAGACATTTCTCTACAAACTTGGAAGACTCTATTTCTATGTTGTCAACCAAATTTAATGTTGAAAAATGCGTAGAGTGTGGTCCAATACACCTCAACTCTGAAACTGCATTTTGCTTGGCCTCCTTACTTGTATATACCTTCTCGACATCGACATCTATCTCACCATTAAAGTCGACTGGGGGATACGCTAACTCTTCTTCCAAGAATGGATTTTCCATAAGTGTGAGCCCATCACGGGGACACTCAAGAGATTCGAATTGTTGGGCTTCATCCAAAAATTCACCCTTGTCGTCCTCTTGTAGTTCCTCTTGAATATCGGCTAAAACTGTTGTCTGTGATTTATCACACGCTTCAGCTTCAGCGATCATCTCCGTGAATTTGATGGTCATCCTTTCTAGAGCCTCTGCATTCTCTTCTTGCTGATTTCTCAATACTGCCATCGCCTCCTTCATTGCTTCTGATTGCTCCAAGAGTTGTTTCAACATGTCTTCTATTCGAGCTTGGCGTCCCAAGTCCTCATTTTCAGCATGCCTATATTCAGAAAAAACAACAGAAGGATCATAGTAGGGGCTTGGGGGAGGGGAATATGCCTTTGGACAATCACCCCAATGGCCATATTGACACCCACATATATTGCACGTATTACAGTTTTGCCACAAGTGGGGTCCTCCACAGTTCAGACAAGATTCACTAAAATATGAGTATCCACCATTGAAACCATTTATATTCCACGATGTCATGTCAATAAGGGTGTACGAACAAGCAGAAAAATAAAATAAAATAAAGAAGAATTAAAACAAACACTAGACCAAGTTGTCAACACTTAAGAAAATAAAACAAAAATACAGTAAATTTATACTTAAAACAATTTCACCAATTGCCAAGTCTCCCCGGCAACGGCGCCAAAAACTTGTTCGATGCTTTGGTAGGGGTTAAAAACCGACACGCAAGTGCACGTGGTCAAACAAGTAATAAAGTGGCTAAGTAAGCCAAGTATCGATCCAAGGAGACTCTGGATAAGTAAAATTGCTTAAGTATACTATATTCGAGTTTACTTCTAATTATGTTGACAACAATGTAACCCAAAAGTTAAATAATTTTGTTTATAAACTATATACTAAAACTATTAACAAATATTTACTTGAATTGAAACTATGGATAAGAGCATGCCAAGGTTAAGAACAAGTAATGAATTCGATAATAATCATAATTCGGTTATTCTTCTCTTCATGTTGCTAGCCAAGAACATTATCCTAGAGATTAAAACTCTCGTATTTAATCTCACTTTAGAATCATAAACCATTCGTCTACATTTCTGTGATCAAATGCAATTTATGACCTAGCAATACAATTCCGGTTCCTAAATTGACTAATACGGCTTTCAAGTATATTTCTATCAGGAAAGCACATCAAAACCCAATTTTCCCAAATCAAGTTAAGAACAATACCCTATTAATTTACAACTTTCCAATTTCTTGCTCTCTCGAGTGAAATTGGACTTTTTAGATGTACATTAATGTTGGCCACACACGAATGCAGTAAGAACAAGAATTAATAGAACAACATGAAAGAAGAAGATGAAAAACCATATAATTCACAATCAAAATTCAATACACATGTTCAAAACCTTAGCAAGGAAGAGAATTAGCCACTCATTTGTGGATTGATCATCCTCAAATGAGTGTAAATCATACGTACAATTGATTGAAAGAAGAAAGAAAGAGAGAAAAACCCTTAGCTTTTTCGTCCCTCAACTGCTCCTAACCCACGTCCTTGCTCCACCAAGTCTTCCGTCTCAAAAATAAACCTAAGTGTGCTATTTATATTAGTAGAAATCTTTCCCGGATTAACAAGCAACGTGTCACGGAGGCCAATGTGGAGCACGGCCTCCGTGACACGCTACAGACGCGGAGGCTTTCTGGAAAATCACCCGAAATCGGCCCAGGCAGCACCTTGCCGCGTTGGCAACGTGTCACGCTGCCTGGGAAGCGCGTTGCAGCCCCATGGTCGCGGAGTCCACCTGCCGTGGCATGTTGCCAACGCACAGGTGGGCTGTTTTGAGTGGCCTGCCTGCCGTGGCACCTTGTCGACGCGCCGGTGGGCTGTTTTGTGCCTCTTCCTTGCCGACGTTCGCGTGTTAATTCCGTTTCCAAGCTTCTACTTCACCAACTCATGGATTAGTTACTCAAACATCATCAAAACCTACAAAACAAAGGCTAATCATGTTGGTTAGCACATATCTCCACATTATATAAAATTACATGAAAATGTATACAATAACTTAGATAAACAAGACTAATTGAAGTAATAAAGAGTATCTCGGGCATATATTTTTGCCCGTTATCAATGACCAATTTTGATGTTATTCTCGACATGGATTGGTTGTTTGCATGCTATGTCTCAGTTAATTGTAGATCCTGGCGGTGGAATTCAGATTTTTGGGTGAGCCAGTCCTAGAATGAAGGGGTAGTTTAGTTGTGCCTATAGGTCATTTCATTTCCTAATTAAGGCCAGAAACATGATCTCCAAGGGTTGCGTGTACCATCTAGTTAGGGTTAAGGATGCTACATCAAAGACCCAGACTATCCAAACAGTCCCAATAGTATGTGAGTATCAATAAGTCATCCCAAATGATCTGCCGTTAATTCCTCCCGAGCGGGAAATTGATTTTTGTATTGAACTTCTTCCCAATACGCAACCCGTATCTATTCCTCCATACAGAATGTCCCCAGCCGATTTAAAGGAGTTGAAAGACCTTTTAAATAAGGAGTTCATCAGACCAAGCAATGTTCCATGGGGTGCACCAATTCTCTTTATCCAAAAAAAAGATGGTTCTCTTCATATGTGTATTGATTATCGGCAATTGAACAAGGTCACCATCAAGAACAAGTATCACTCCCTAAAATTGATGTTCTTTTTTTACCAGCTTTAGGGTACCAAGTGTTATTCCAAGATAGATCTCAGATCCGGATACCATCAACTCAGGGTTTGGGAGAGTGACATCTCGAATACAGCCTTCAGGACTCGGTATGGACATTACGAGTTTGTAGTTATGTCTTTTGGACTAATGAATGCTCTTGCAGCTTTTATGGACTTGATGAATACGGTGTTCAAGACATACTTGGATATATTCGTAAGCATGTTTATCGATGGCATCCTGATACACTCTCAAAGCGAGGAGGAGCATGCCACTCATTTGAGGGTGGTACTACAAACTCTCAAGGATCGCCAATTATATGCCAAATTCAGCAAGTGTTGAGTTTTGGTTGAACTCAGTGGCATTTTGGGGCCATGTGGTGTCAAGTGCGGGTATAAAGGTGGACTCTTGAAAGATTAAAATGGTGAAGAATTGGCCTAGACTGGTGAATCCTTTAGCTATCAGGAGCTTCTTGGGCTTAGCTAGTTATTATCGGAGATTTGTTGAGGGATTTTCATCCAACGCAGCGCCATTGACCAAATTGACCCAAAAGAAAGTGAAATTCCAATGGTCGAATTCTTGTGAGAGGAGCTTCCAGGAGTTGAAGACTCGACTCACCTCGGCATCGGTGTTAACTCTACCTAAGGTAACCGATGGGTTTGTGGTATACTGTGATGCTCTAAAATTAGCCATGGTTATGTGTTGATGCAGCATGGTAAAGTTATAGCGTACGCTTCCAGGAAGGTGAAGGTTCATGAAAGGAGTTATCCGACCATGATCTTGAATTGGCGGCGGTGGTATTTGCATTGAAGATTTGGAGACACTATTTGTACGGGGTCCATGTAGATGTGTTTCTAGACCAAAAGAGCCTACAATATGTGTTTACGTAGAATGACCTAAATTTGTGGAAAAGAAGGTAGCTGAAGCTACTCAAGGATTATCACATGAGTGTCCTTTACCATCAGGGTAAGGCCAATATAGTAGCAGATGCACATAGTAGACTCTCTATGGAGAGTGTGTCTCATGTAGATGAGGGGAGAAAGGGCTGGTGAAGGATGTGCACCGACTTGCAAGGTAGGGAGTTCGGTTGGTTGACTCATCCTATGGCGGTGTTATTGTTTAGAATGAATTAGAATCGTCCTTGGTGACTGATGTAAAAGCTAGACAAGACGAGGACCCTATTTTGGTAAAGTTAAAGGCAGCCATTCAGAATCAAAAGGTAGAGGTCTTCTCCAAAGGGGGAGATGGCGCGCTTCGATATCAGGGTACCTTGTGTGTCCTGGACGTTGATGATTAGAGGAATTGGATGATGCATAAGGCTCATGGTTCCAAATATTCGATACACCCAGGTGCCACCAAGATGTACTGTGACTTACGGGAAGTCTGTTAGTGGAATGGAATGAAGAAGGACATTGTAGAATTTGTGTCTAAGTGCCCGAATTGTCAACAAGTGAAGGTTGAGAACCAGAGACCGGGGGGTGTACTTTAGGAAATCAGCATTCCTACATGGAAGTAGGAGGAAATCAATATTGACTTCATCACAGGGTTGCCTCGCACTCGTCGACAATATGACTCCATTTGGGTGGTCGTGGATAGGTTGACCAAAGCCACTCATTTTCTACCAGTCAAAACCATTTATTTAGTGGAGGATTATGCCAAACTATACATCCAAGAGCTAGTTCAGTTTCATTGGGTTCCTATTTCCATCATATCAGACAGAGGTACTCAGTTTACCTCTCTGTTTTGAAGGTCGTTTCAGAAAGGACTTGGCACTCAGGTCAAGCTCAGTACATCATTTCATTCGCAAACCGATGGTCTAGTGGAGTGGACAAGTCAGACTCTCGAGGACATGTTGAGAGCATGTATGATTGACTTCAAGGGTAGTTGAGATGATCATTTTCCTCTTATTGAGTTTTCGTATAACAACAACTACCATTCCAATATTCAAATGGCTCCGTTTGAGGCTCTCTATGGGTGAAGATGTAGATCGCCTATTGGTTGGTTTAAAGTCAATGAAGCTGCAATGATAGGACCAGATTCAGTTCCATGAGGCTATGGAGAAAGTTCAGCTCATATGAGACAGGTTGAAAATAGCTCAAAGTCGCCAAAAGTTTTATGCCGAAGTGAGGAGGGAACTTGAGTTCGAAGTTGATGATTGGGTGTTTCTAAAGGTGTCTCCTATGAAGGGAGTGATGAGGTTTGGAAGGAAAGGAAAACTCAGTTCCCCTTATGTTGGCCCGTACTGGATTGTGAAACAGGTGGGAAAGGTAGCATATGAATTGGGGTTACCCTCCGAATTAGTTTCCGTTCATCCTGTTTTTCATGTATCGCTCTTAATGAAGTGTTTGGGTAATCCAGCTCTAGTTGTCTTGATTGAGAGTGTAGGTGTGAAAGACATCCTTACTTTTGAGGAGGTTCCGGTGCAAATATAGGATCGTCAGGTTTGAAGGCTAAGAAACAAGAAAATAGCTTTTGTCAATGTTTTATGGAGAAATGAGCATATAGAGAGAGCATGTGGGAAGCCAAAGCAGATATGATGGCTAGATGCCCACATCTATTCCCTTCCGGCTCAGTTTAGCTTGAGGTATCAGTTTTAACCCTAAAACTCTATTCAGTTTCATGTTCAGCTTATGCACCTCAATTTATCTCATGTAAATGAATGTACGTATGAATCATGAATTTAGTTCAGTCATATAGTTTAAATCGGATTTAGTTATTCCATCAATTTTCAGCTTATATGATCAGTATTTGAGTATGGTGGTTGCATTTCCCTGCTTTTTTGAATGATTTTCAACATTCAAGGATGAACGTTCCTAAGGGGGAGATATTGTTATACCCCGAAAGCCACCCAGGAGTTGAAACGGAGTAAACAAGAATTTTTGCACAAAGTCACAAAATGAGTTGTCATATGACCCGTCAGTTTGACCACGAGTCGTTAAGTGACTCGTGGTGAGGAGTGTTAACTGGTTGGAAGTTTTCATGTTGGGGTGACCATGGGTGTAACCATGAGTCGTGGTCAGCCCCATGAGTCGTTAGGTCACCCGTGGTCAGGGATGGCTGAAGGAAGAGGATGTATGGGGCAGTACACTTAACGAGTCCTCACCAAGACTCGTCGGGTAGCACCACAAGTCGTGGTGTTTCCCATGGTGACCCCAGTTGGTTTTTTGGCAGTGTAGAGGATGAGTGGTACCACGAGTCCTGGTCACCTGCAATGTTTCGTAATGTTGCCTATGGTGAGTTCAAGGTGAAGCTTCGGCAGTGCACTCGACAACTGTGAAGATGACTCGTGGTTAGAGGTACGACTCGTCCAATCCCTCGTTGGGACTGGAAGTCTGTTTTCCTCTACGAAATTAATAAAAGCTTATCCGTAATTCCTATGATCCTAAGGCCTAAACTACGTTGTTTTAAGCTATGAATAGTGAGCTTTAAGAGGGGTAAGTTCATTCTAGGCTATTCCTATTCATGCATGCAAACTTAGAAGTCTAGAGAGGTGATCAAGCTTAATTTCTTCAAGTTTTTCATCAATTCTTCCTTGGGCAATCAGACAAGTTAGAGAATCTCTCAGTTATGTGGGGTTATGAATGGGTGAATTTGTTCACACCCATGCCCTATCTCTCTCTAATTCATGAAATTCTATTCATAATTCTGTGGGGTTTTATCTCAATTTTTATGAAAACCTTATGATCTACCTATGGGTTAATTCCTCACATGTATAACTTCATGTTTTATGAATCATGGGCAGATTTTATAACAATTTCAATTTAAATTTCTACAAAACAATGCCCAATTATGTATGTTTCATGATAAATCAAGTTATTATTCTACTTTGATTTTATTGTTCATTAACCCATTTTATGACTTATGATATGATTTCTCTCAAATTCTCATCATGAATTTATCAATATCAAGTATATACATGTTTTACAAGTATGCATGAACTTCATGATTTATGATTTATGATTATGGAAGACTCGCGGGCCTTACTTTCATGGCTAGTTCACGTATTTCAAGCATGCTTATGATTATCATGATTTTAACTAGTCTACGAATCTCATGTATATTATCCTATGAGCACTATATATGTTTTGGGAGTAGTATTTAACACCAAGTAGACTCGGTTTCAAAGCATGCCCCCAGTCTTAGAACTACGCTCTAATATAGCCACGATGGAACCTCCATGATACTGTCCCTTTTGCCCAAATGGGCCCTCTATTGTGATATCACACCTCTTCTACCCTTTGCATGGTACGAACACCCTCCCGATTAGGGGTTTACAGGTCAGGCTCCATGTGTGCTTATATGGGGTATGTCGGTTATAAGAATTTCCCACTGTTCCTCATAATTTATCTATGATTATGATTATATACTTTGGCTCAAGTCATGTTTAATAAAGCTCTTCTCTTATGATTATGATTATTAATGATTTATGAATGTTTTGAAAACCTTGAGCCTTATGTTTGCATTATTATATTTATGTTGCGATCATGTTGTCCTACTCTTATGAACTTTTCTGTATTTTAACTGTCCGTTTTACTTACCTTGCATACTCGGAACATTGCACGTAATGACCGCATATTCTTTTCTATATCGTCTCATGATACAAGTCTGATGGATCTTTCTCAGCAGCATCTAACCCCTGCTTTTCCACTCAGACCTGTCCAGCTAGTATCGGTGATTCCTCATCCTCCGAGGACATTCAGTATTCGTGGTTGTTATGTCTTTCTTTAGTTTCAGACTTGTCAGGTTAGTTGGGGGTGTTGTTCCATTAACCCATCAGATATGTTAGAGGCTTTCAGACAGTATGTAGTAATCAGCATGTTATGTATGATGTGAATTCCACTTCTGATGTTATGTGATGTTTAGACTTCCTCTATACATATTATGGTAAATCTTCCGCTTCTATTAATTGAGTTAGACGTATGTTCATGCCATGGGTCGAATTGGAGTCTATCGGGACTCCTTATCCTATGTCTCGATTCGGGCCTATGTTTGGGTAATAATACTAAGGAAAAGCTGGGATATGAGCATGACATAGGGCATTGAAGTTCTAGCTTGCCTTTCCTTTCTTTTCATTTGCGTTGCAACTATTTCCCCAAAATTTATGGGTACCCCAGTCATAATGCAAGCAATTAGAATGGCTGCCTCCAAATTGACCCATTGATCATTCTTCAATGGCATGATGCGGCAAAAAACAAAATCAAGCCACAACTTGGCCTCAAACTTCAAATCCTGCCTTGAGATCTCACCCGCCATGGATGCCCAGAATGACTGGCCACTAGCAATGACCAGAGCTATATGGCTGAACTGATTTTCCTTATTGGCCACTCTTTCCCAGTACCCAGTTCCTGGGTCAATCTAATTAGCTCAAAATAATGCTTTGATGGCAGCTAGGGTGATATCGACCTCCACACACCAAATATGGACTGAAGGTAGGCATAAGAATTCATCAACTTTCCCTCTGTGCTTCATGGCCTCCTATCGTACCTGGTATGAAGCATAGAACTCAAGCACCAAGTTGGTGTAATACTCTAGCAGCAGCTCAGTAAATACATGGCACTGGTGGTGGTCAAACTAGGTAATGATATTAGGGTAGTCTCCCCTCAACCCCACCAAATTGAACCTATTCTTAACTACGATAGAGGTCCCTTCACAAATAGCATAGTGGCCCTTCATGTCGGGCACACAAAAATGATAGCTTCTCTTGTGTTGGCGGGGGCTGAGGTTGCCTTAGCTTTCCCTTTTCCCTTTCTTTTGGTTGTAGCTGAAGCTTTTCCCTTGCTGGATTGTTTGGATGAAGTCATAATCTGTAAAGCCATTTACTGCCACACAAATAATACTTCTTTTTGTATTATTGTATTTCTCATAACAGAAAAGAAAAATTAACATCTATTCAAAACTAAGGAAAGAAATTATAAAGATTTTATGTCAAACAAATTGATGAGTTCAAAATTTAAATGCTGGCAGTACCAGCAGAACACTGGCGAAACATAGGTGCAGACCCGCTGATGGGGCCCGTAAGTGTACGGGTCGTACAAGTAATATAGTGGCCCTTTTTAAGAGCCGGAATGTTGAACCCACAGGGACTAGACCAATTCAGCTAACTATCAAGTTCGAGTGTGATGTTAAATACCACAAGTGTTGAGTATAGAAGTTTTCGATATTGTTTAACTAAGTCTAATTGTGGTCAACGAAATATTCT
Source organism: Datura wrightii (assembly GCA_035772735.1). Lineage (NCBI taxonomy): Eukaryota > Viridiplantae > Streptophyta > Magnoliopsida > Solanales > Solanaceae > Datura > Datura wrightii. Next base: position 50,683,121 of record JASDFA010000007.1, on the reverse strand, counting down.
GAAATTCATTCAAGGAGCAATATAGGGTTAAAGTCAGATAATCATGCGATACTACGATTTGCAATGGTTTAAGTATGAAACTATCAATTGTCATCTCTAATTAGAATTGCATGTTCATGGCCTTCCGAGCCTCTAAACACGACAAACTAGCCTCACTACTACATTGAGGGCGAGGATGCTAATTCTAGTTCGTGGGCAATTAACTACGTGGATGTGGTTTATGGGGTTATGCCATTGATTAGGGTCCTTCCGTACCTCCAACCATTTAACCAAACTTAGCTTCACAACTACTTCTTCGAGTGGTGGAGTGACAAATCTAAGGCGGTGTCTTTCTCTCCTCCCATTTTATCAACCAAGCAAGGGATTAGGTATATTTCTATCCTAACCCCAAAATCTTATCAAAAGACAAGAACTTGCCTCTTACATTCTTATGTTCTTCCCTAGGTTTGCTTTCTCAAGCGTTTTACTAAGTTTAACATGTGTGTTTTCATGGTGATCAATCATAAAAAAACAACCATAATCAAGAATGCAAGACAAAACAACATTCAATAACTTAATTCCAACACAAATTCACAAAAACAAATTCATAAATCATGGCTTCAACCATAGAGGAAGGGTTCTAGCCATTCAAGTTCATAAAATTACAAGATAACATGGTTAAAGTAACATACTTACAGGAATTGGTAGAGGAGAAGATGAAATTGATGAACCCTAGGTGAGTTCTCCCACTTCTCCCTTCACTCCTAGGTGGTTTTTCAGAATAAAGTCATGACCAAATGATTTTAGGAGCTAAGGGACCTATTTATAGTAAATGAGAATTGTGCAAAGTTATTCCTGTTGTGTAATGGCTCCGTGTCACGGAGTGTATCGCGGAGCACTGCCTCCGTGACACGGAGGCAACGCGGAAGCACACTGGAAACTCACCAAAACTCGTCTCTAGGAAGCCCCTTGCCGCGATGGCAGCGTGTCACGCTGCTTGGGCAGCGCGCTAGGTGGCCTTGGTCGCGCAGCCTGCCTGCCATGGCACGTTGCCAACGCGCAGGTGGGATTTTTTGCGCATCTTCCTTGCCTACGTTCACGTTTTAATTCTGATTCCAAGCCTCCACTTCACCAACTCATGGATTAGTCCCTCAAATTCATTTTAAACCTACAAAAACAAGAACTAATCATGTTGGTTAGTGTATATATTCACATTTACATAAAATTACATGAAAATGCATATAATTAATTCGATAAACAAGACAAAACTAAGTTATAAAGCATCACTCGGGCATGCTATTTTGCCCGAGATCACAACCCCACACTTAAAGTCTTGTTCATCCTCGAACAAACCTTTTACATTTCATGCACATGAAGACTCACACATAGCTAATTTATCAAGATAATTCAAGCTACGGCTATAATGATTATTTAAGATAGCAAGCTAAAAGTAGAGCATGCACGATTTAATCATTGAAATGAATTACAACTATGTTAAGACTTCCTAACCTCAAGAATCGACTCTCAATCTTCGCAAACTCATGCAAATTAACCGAGAAAGAAATCCCACATGAATTATATGCTTCATTCAACATGTGCCCTCACAACAAGAGAGTTACCCATTTTCACACGCAAAAAATTTTTAAATCACAACATGTGTGGGTACATGAATAGAATTACGCTCACTCTCACAAAGAATTCACATGCATCATATAGTGACCCATAAGCTTTCCCTTAGTGTTTTACTCCACTAATTTAAGGATGTATGACCATAAGATCAAGTAGGACTTAATGGGTTGTAATGTAAGCTAAGGGACGGGTAGGTACTATTCTGGCCAGTAATAGTGACTATCTTCCCCAAGCGCTTTTAATACATCACGCACTCATTACGAACTTCCCTTCTCTTACTTCACCTTTATCTTTTTTCAGCTTTCCTTTTCCTCTTTTGTTTCCCCATTTCTTTAGGCACTCTTAGCTTATTAGTAAGGAGTTCTATAAGTAACATTTCATTAATTTGTTTTCTTACTCCCTACTAATAATCAACCGCTTTCACACATGTGCACCTTTGTCCTTTTCTCAACTTTTACAACTTGCTACTTTTCCTTCTTTTTCCATGCTTCTCACTCCTTCACTCTTTGGAATTGTTCACTTAAGTGCTTAGGAGTTTTGGATCAAATTCAAGGCTAATGAAAGAAAAAGGATTAAGCTTATGTTGTTTTCTATCAAAGAATAGGCTTAAGGCTCTATGGGGCTAACTAGGATTCAATATTCAAGGTAGGTAAGGCAAGGATTAAATATTTGGCTCATTCAAAGAAATGCCTAAATCATTTCTTGAACTCTACATCCTTCATTTCGTTTTATAAACACACCAGGAAAGTTCTAGACACTCCACAATAGCACAGAATACTCAAAAACCTTACACTATGGCACATACTCAATTTAAGACACATTCAGCAGACTCTCAACTCTGCTAATCACAAGAATTCAAAATTAAGCTTCAATCACATCAAGTCAAATTCAAAAGCCTAAGTGTCTCAAACAAAGTTATACTCTTCTCACATGCTTCAACAAAAACCACACTTGCATCTTACAATCATGTATAACACATAACAAGAACATCAAGCCATCAATTAGCTACGGGTTCAAAAACCAACACCTATTGAATAATTTTCCTCAAGACGGTCGTCATCCATCCATCGTCGGAAACTGTCCCTAACTATGACTAAAAACATTATATACATATAAAGAAAACAAATTTTTATTCTTCAGTTCAAAGATCCCTCGTCGGAAAAGAACGGAAAAGAAAAACCAACGGGTGATGATGTCATCTTAATTCAAAAATTTTATTTCAACATTTTTTTTCCAAGCACTAATCACCACAAATCATTAAGCACTAAAAAAAATTTTAATTTTCCTTTTGAAATTTTAAAATTCCCTCACCCCACACTTGAATCCTGTTATGTCCTCATAGCGTCAAATTAAAATTTAAAAAGGGTGAGAAATACTCCCTGAGGCCTTTAGGCCTAGCTAATAGCATGCTTTTCTTCAACTTTGCACAAGTGTGTGTCGACCCCACATTTTTATCATCCATGCTTTTTAGCTTCCTCCTCCGTGGGTACTCAGACTTCTCCTCCATCTGTGCTTAACTTTCCACCAAAACACAAACACGATGAAAATAAACAAAATCAACACAAACAAAAATCACAAATTGTACCTATGGTACCCTTGGGTTGCCTCCCAAGCAGCGCCTTATTTTACGTCGCGGCACGACGTGGACTATCCTTTTCAGGACATCCTCATACCTGGGTTCTCATTCGAGAACCATCTCCTTTTCTTTTGATTTTTAGAGGAAACAACCTCCACTCTGTTCCTCTCTTCCTCCAACTTCTTCACACTCTGAAGCCCTTTATCAGACTCGAGATGAACACTTGTCATTACCTTTGGCCATGGACCTGATGAATCCCCCACCCCACACTCATCCTATGACAACACACTAAACTTACACAAGTTTTGTAGTGTGTGGATGGGTTCATTTTTTGGTATACTCGGAAGAGTTCTTCTTCATCTTCGACCCTCATTTTTAGGGTCCCTTCTCTCACGTCAATTACCGCTCCTCTGGTGGCCAAAAATGGCCGTCCCAAGATTAAGGGTACCTGATCATCAACATGATAATCAAAGATAATAAAATCAACAGATATAATAAACTTACCCACTTTGATGAGAAGGTCCTCTATTATTCCATCAGGTTCCACTCGCGACTTATCTGCCAGCTGCAGCATCAACCTTGTTGGCCTCAGTTTTCCCAACCCCAGGGTGTTAAATAAAGATAGGGGCATTAGATTAACTGCTGCCCCTAAATCACACAAAGCTCGTAGCACCTCAGCTTTACCTATTTGTATGGGAAGGGTAAAACTCCCTGGGTCTTTGAGCTTTTTTGGAATTTTTCTCAATACCCTGTAACTACACTCCTCAGTCAGTGCTACCGTCTGGACATCCACCAATCTGACTTTGTTGGCCATCACGTCTTTCAAGTATTTCGCATACTTGGGCATTCCCTGCAAAACATCAATAAGAGGCAAATTTATGTGAAGTTCTTTGAAAATCTCAAAGAACTTTTTGAAGCATTCCTCCTCCTTGCTCTTTCTGAATCTCTGAGGGAATGGTGGTGGTGGTCTTTGTGCTGGCTGTAATGCAGATTGTGCATTTTGTTGCACAACAATCTTATTTTTTCCCTCGTCATTCGATGGTCCTGGTCTAACCAATTCTGGCTGCACCTCATTTCTCTTCTCTTTAGGCACTGCATCAGCTAATTGCTAGCCGCTTCTCAGACTGATGGAATTGACCTGCCGGGGGTTAGGATCTGTGTCACTTGGTAGTCCTCCATGCAGTCTCATGTTTTGAGCAGCTGCTATCTGACCCATCTGCTTTTCTAGATTGCGGGTGGCCGCTTGCTGATTCTTCAAGTCTGATGCCATCCTCGCCTGATTTTCTGCTAACTGAGTCTGGGTCTCCATGATTTTCTGCAACGTTTCCTCATTGTTGATGCTCAACTAGACATCATTCTGCCTATTATGCTGATACTGCTGCTGTTGAGGTAGCTGATAACTTTGCTTTTGATTTCCACCCCACAAAAAATTTGGGTGGCTCTGCCAATTCTTGTTGTAGTTGTGTCCAAAATTCTGATTGTTCCTCTGCACATTCCCAACAAAATTGACTGATTCCGGATTGGCTACACAAGATTCTGCATTGTGCCCATTGTTTCCACGAATTTAACACCAACTTGGAGCTTGCTGAACTGCATTAACCTGACCATATTGTTGGTTTATACTCAATTTATTGAACTGAGTCATCATCTGATGCTGGAACGAAGCTAACTGCGCCGCCAAGGCATTCATACTATCTACCTCTATCAACCCTGCTCTTTTTCCTGCCCCTCTTGATGATTCGTTGTGCCACTTTGGATTTCCCTGTGCAATTCTGTTCGATAGCGTGTACAACTCATCATAAGTCTTCTCTAAGGTTTGCCCACCCGATGCAGAGTCTAGTAAAAGTTTAGTGTGTGGGTCTAGACTTTCAACAAAGGTATGAGCCAGCACTTCATTCAATTGCTGGTGATGGGGACAGTCTCTCAATAATGACTTGAATCTTTCCCAAGCCAAATATAAATTCTCATCAGGCCTCTGCTTGAAACTCAGCATTTCACTTCTCAACTTTGCAGTCTTGCCTGAAGGAAAAAATCTGATAAGGAACTTCTTTGCCAAATCATTCCACGAAGTTATGGAGTTCGGTGGCTGAGCTTTCAACCACTTCTTTGCCTCTCCCAAAAATGAAAATGGGAAGAGGGTAAGTCGGACATAATCTATGGACACACCGGTGGGGACAAACGTGTCACTAATCTCAAGAAAGTTCTGTAAGTGCTGTTGCGGGTCCTCATGTGCCATCCCAGTGAATTGACCACTAGAATGTAACAATTCCACCATGTTCTGCTTCAATTCAAAGTTCCCTCTAGGCTCCGGTTTACATATACTAGAGTTCACATTAGTCGCTTGTGGGATTGCCACTTCGCGAACTGGTCTGGCTGCCATTGCTTCCGGTGACCAATGTGCTGCGGGTGGTTGTTGTTGTACCTTGTCTTGAAGTCGTTTCAGCTTTTGCTAAAGAGATACTCTCCTTCGCAAATGGATTTGACATTCAGATTCAAGCAACGGTTCCACAAGCTCTTTATTCTTAGCCAGCTCGGCAAGACAACCTGTCACCTGCAATAAGTCAGATTAAGACCAAGTTTCTCAACACTTAAGGAAATTTAAAAATCACACAAAAACAAGACAAATTCACTAAACATCGCCGAGTCCCCGGCAACGGCGCCAAAAACTTGATGGGGCCCGTAAGTGTACGGGTCATACAAGTAATATAGTGGCCCTTTTTAAGAGCCGGAATGTCGAACCCACAGGGACTGGACCAATTCAGCTAACTATCAAGTTCGAGTGTGATGTTAAATACCGCAAGTGTTGATTATAGAAGTTTTCGATATAGTTTAACTAAGTCTAATTGTGGTCAACGAAATATTCTGAAATTCATTCAAGGAGCAATATAGAGTTAAAGCCGGATAATCATGCGATACTACGATTTGCAATGGTTTAAGTATGAAACTATCAATTGTCATCTCACATAATTAGAATTGCATGTTCATGGCCTTCCGAGCCTCTAAACACAACAAACTAGCCTCACTACTACATTGAGGGCGAGGATGCTAATTCTAGTTCGTGGGTAATTAACTACGTGGATGTGGTTTATGGGGTTATGCCATTGATTAGGGTCCTTCTATACCTCCAACCATTTAACCAAACTTAGCTTCACAACTACTCCTTCGAGTGGTGGAGTGAAAAATCTAAGCCGGTGTCTTTCTCTACTCCCATTTTATCAACCAAGCAAGGTATTAGGTATATTTCTATCCTAACCCCAAAATCTTATCAAAAGACAAGAACTAGCCTCTTACATTCTTATGTTCTTCCCTACGTTTGCTTTCTCAAGTGTATTCCTAAGTTTAACGTGTGTGTTTTTATGGTGATCAATCATAAAAACAACCATAATCAAGAATGCAAGACAAAACAACAATCAATAACTTAATTCAAACACAAATTCGCAAAAACACAATCACAACACATGGCTTCAACCCTAGAGGAAGGGTTCTAGCCATTCAAGTTCATAAAATTACAAGAAAACATTGTTAAAGTAACATACTTACAGGAATTGGTAGAGGAGAAGATGAAATTGTTGAACCCTAGGTGAGTTCTCCCATTTCTCCCTTCACTCCTAGGTGGTTTTTCAGAATAAAGTCGTGACCAAATGATTTTAGGAGCTAAGGGACCTATTTATAGTATATGAGAATTGTGCAAATTTATGCCTGTCGTGGAATGGCTCCGTGTCACGGAGTGTATCGCGGAGCACTGCCTCCGTGTCACGGAGGCAACACGGAAGCACACTGGAAACTCACAAAAAATCGTCTCTAGGAAGCCCCTTGCCGCGATGGCAGCATGTCACAATGCTTGGGCAGCGCGCTAGGTGGCCTTGGTCGCGCAGCCTACCTGCCGTGGCACGTTGCCAACGTGCAGGTGGGCTATTTTGCGCATCTTCCTTGCCGACGTTCGCGTTTTAATTCCGATTCCAAGCCTCCACTTCACCAACTCATGGATTAGTCCCTCAAATTCATTTTAAACCTACAAAAACAAGAACTAATCATGTTGGTTAGTGTATGTATTCACATTTATATAAAATTACATGAGAATGCATATAATTAATTCGATAAATAAGACAAAACTAAGTTATAAAGCATCACTCGGGCATGCTATTTTGCCCGAGATCACCCGTGAGGCACCGATAAGCCGTCGGTGCTTTACAAAAGACTAGATAAACATCACTCATTTGACGCCACACCGAAGTTTCACCGGTCTTCATCCACGAAGCACCAATGGAATACGGGTCTAGGCAGTGGCCTGAAGCCTTGCACCTCGACCTGCCTTCAACCAGCATTTCACTAGGCTTGACTGGCGGCTCGCCGGTGGACGTCGTTCGGTGAATTTCACCTCAAAGTGAATTAAATATAACTTCATCACATTCATGACTCACTCACTCATTTCACAATACAATTTTATTCTTTCAAGCAACACAATAAAAACAAAAATGACAATTTACCCTTAAGAAAGACGTCACTCTATCTATCATTGGGCAAATCGTGCATTTAAGCATATGGGGCTACTCAGACTTCACCCCCAACTAGTATATCAAGCAAACTATAAATAAAGTATTTTACCACAGAAGATACCCACATCAATATTCAGCATTTTATCATCACCCCCAACATACCCACAAACTGAGAAATAGTCAATCAGTGAAAAAGCACAAAAATGGGTATTGGGCAACAAGAGTATCAAAAATATCAGAGGCAACATGATTCACATTCTCAATCAATCATCAAGATTAAAGCAATGTAAGAGTTAATGGAAACATACCAATTTGTGAATTTGAACAAAAGTACAAAAGTTAAAGCTTTGAGCTTGCCCAATGATCTTGGGCAGATTTATATGCCCAAGTGATACTCAAACGTATCATTTTCGCCTTGTTTATTGTGCAATGTGTATACATTTTCATGTAACTGGTAATAAAATGTGAATTTATACTAACCAACATGATTAGCATTGTCTTGTAGGTAAATGGTGATTTTGAGGAGCTAAAATGCATGTTGGAACAATATCGGAGTTGGACTTGGATTCGAGCACGAAAAAGGCATTGGACTGCACCAATTAAAGGGGCTCCGCGATGGAGCCGTGTCACGCTACCATCGCGGAGGCATTCTGCCTGGAGGGTGAATAATTTGTCAATTTCCAGTGGAGCCTCGCGACAGCTCCGTGGCACGGAGGCAAGCCTCCGCGTTGCACGCCGTGCCACGTTGAAGCTTTATTCTTGGACCCTAAATTTCCAGAAAGGGTCCGCGTCCACGCCGTGTCACGGAGGCAGTGCTCCGCGATGCACTCCGTGACACGTTGCTTGTTATTCTGGGAAAAATTCCCATTAGTATAAATAGAACACTTATGCTTATTTTTAATTAATTCAGACTTGGTGGAGCAAGGACGTGGGTTACAGGCAGTTGAGGGACGAAAAAGCTTAGGGTTTTTCTCTCTTTCTTTCTTCTTTCAATCAATTGTTTGTATGATTAACACTTGTTTTAGGATGATTAATCCACAAATGAGTGGCTAATTCTCTTCCTTGCTGAGGTTATGAACAATGGTGATGAATTTTGATTATTGAATTATATGGTTTTTCATCTTCTTCTTCCATGTTGTTCTATTAATTCTTGTTTCTACTGCATTGGTGTGTGGCCGACATTAATGTACATCTAAAAAGTCCGATTTCACTCGAGAGAGCACGAAATTCGAAAGTTGTGAATTAATAGGGTATTGTTCTTAACTTGATTTGGGAAAGTTGAGTTTTGATGTGCTTTCCTGATAGAAATATACTTAAAAGCCGTATTAGTCAATTTAGGAACCGGAATTGTATTGCTAGGTCATAAATTGCATTTGATCACAGAAATATAGATGGATGGTTTATGATTCTTAAGTGAGATTAAATACGAGAGTTTTAATCTCTAGGATAATGTTCTTGGCTAGCAACAGGAAGAGAAGATTAACCAAATTATGATTATAATCATGTTCATTACTTGTTCTTAACCTTGGCATGCTCATATCCATAGTTTCAATTCAAAGTAGATAGTTGTTAATAGTTTTAGTATATAATTTATAAACAAATTATTTAAATTTTGGTTACTTTGTTGTCAGCATATTTAGATGTAAGATAGAATATAGTATACTTGAGCAATTTTTACTTATCCAGAGTCTCCTTGGTTCGATACTTGGCTTACTTAAGCCACTTACTACTTGTTTGACCACGTGCACTTGCGTGTCGGTTTAGATACCCCAACAAACGCACCGAACAAGTTTTTGGCGTCGTTGCCGGGGAGACTAGGCAATTGGTGAAATTGTGTTAAGTGTAAATTTATTGTATTTTTATTTTATTTTCTTAAGTGTTGACAACTTGGTCTTAGCCTGTATTTTGCAGACTTGATTTCTGTGAACACTGGCAAGAGACAAAGAGCTGGTGGAATCTTATATAGAGCCTGAACGTATATTTCATAGTAAACGCAGAGAAGCTCTACAAAAGAAGCTGCAGTTGCTCAGACAGACTATTATGGAGCAACAAAATCCACCGGTTGTGAGGGCAGTGTTAGTGCCCGACGAAGTAGCAGCAAGGCCCGTTCGCGAGGTGGCAATCCCACATGCCAACAATGTACATTCAAGTATCCGCAAACCAGAGCCTGGAGGGAGATTTGAACTCAAGCAGAACATGGTGCAACTGTTGCACACAAGCGGGCAATTTACCGGTCTCCCTCATGAAGACCCACAACAACATCTCCAAAACTTTTTGGAGATAAGTGACACTTATATACCCGCTGGAGTGTCATCTGATTATGTTCGGCTCACACTATTTCCGTTCTCATTACTTGGAGAAGCCAAGAGGTGGTTAAAAGCTGAGCCACCAAATTCTATCTCAACGTGGGATGATCTAGCACGGAAGTTCTTGATAAGATTTTTTCCCTCTGGTAAAACAGCCAGACTTAGAAGTCAAATTCTAAGTTTCAAACATAGGGAGGGAGAAAATTTATATCAAGCCTGGGAAAGATTTAAATCCATGTTGCGGGACTGTCCTCCTTATCATCAGTCCAATGAGGTGTTGGTGCACACATTTATTGAGGGTTTGGAACCCCATACTAAAATTTTGTTAGACTCAGCAGCTGGAGGGCAAGCGCTGGAAAAGACTTATGAGGAGCTGTACACTTTGCTAAACCGGATTTCACAGGGCAATCCAGAATGGAATGCTGATTCATCACGAGGTGGAGCAAGGAAAGCAGCAGGAGTGCTGGAAGTGGATGGATTTACAGCTATCGCTGCACAGATAGCTGCCTTGCAGAATCAGTTGAACAACCACTTCAACAACATGAATTTGAACCAGCCTTCAACTTCAGTCAATGTGGTCCAGCAAATGTGGTGTGAAGTGTGTGGAAGCAGTGAGCACTCAGCTGAGTGATGTGGAGCAAACCCAGATTCGGTTAACTTTGTGGGTAATGCACAAAGAAATCAGCAGCAGTTTGGTAGCGGCTACAACTCAAATTGGAGGAACCATCCAAATTTTTCGTGGGGTAGCAGCAACCAACAAGGCTAAAGTTCGGGTAAGGGTATGCAAAGAAATCAAGGAGGGCAACAGGACTACCAATCTCAATTCAGAAATCACAATGCCCCTCCTCCACCACCATCACCTAGCATTGAGGAGATGTTCAAGACCATGATCGCTAATCAAGCGCAATTACAGGCTGACTATGTTAAATTGGCAGCCGAAGTGAAAAATAACCAGTTAGCGACCAAGGCTCTTGAGTATCAATTTGGGCAATTTGCTAGTGCCCAAAACACAAGGCCCAGAGGAGGACTGCCTAGCGACACAGATCCAAATCCGAAGCAGGTAAATGCAGTGACCACAAGAAGTGGTTTGCAGCTGAAGGAAGTGGAACCAGAAAGACCACCTCAAAAGTCAGGAGCAGCAGATGTTGAGGGAGAGCAAACTTCGGATAGGGGGAAGACCAAAGAAGCAGAATCAGAAAGACCTCCACCCCCGTTCCCTCAACGACTCAAGAAACACTAGGAGGAGGCGTAATTCAAGAAATTTATGGAGGTGTTTAAACAGGTACATGTTAATTTACCTCTTGTTGATGTCTTGCAGGGAGTGCCAAAATATGCCAAATATATTAAAGACATCGTGGCCAACAAAAGTCATTTGACTGAGTATGCCACGGTAGCTTTGACGGAGGAATGCACTTCCCGGATCCAAAATAGACTGCCTACGAAGCTAAAAGACCCTGGAAGTTTTACTATCCAGCTTACTATTGGGCAGAGTATCCGAGCTCGTGGATTGTGTGACTTGGGGGCGAGCATAAATCTGATGCCATCTTCGGTATTCAAAAAGTTAGGTCTAGGGAGTCCTAGACCTACAACCGTAATCTTGCAGTTGGCAGACAGATCCTTAGCTAGGCCGGATGGCATTGTTAAGGATGTGCTTGTGCAAGTGGGATCCCTCATTTTCCCAGTAGATTTTATTGTTCTGGATTTTGAACCAGACGCGGAAGTCCCATTTATTTTGGGACGACCCTTCTTGGCAACCGGGAAAGCATTAATCGACGTAGCTGCGGGTCAACTTACAATGCGAGCACATGACAAGGTAGAGGTGTTCGATGTGTACAAAGCACCCAAGCTCTCGATGGTGAATGAAGAACTCTCGGTGATCAATGTAATTGATCATGGGAATGCTAAACAAATGAATGATTCCCGAGAGTTGATGGGAAGACCACCGGATAAGGGTGAGCACTACTGGGGGGAGGACAATGATCGTGAGAAATCGTCCATCACCCTAGTGGACAATTGAGCATAAAGGACGTCGAGCCGCGACGGTAAACCAGGCGCTGCACGGGAGGCAACCCGTGAAAAAAATATTTTTTCTTTTATTTTGAAAAGTGTAAATAGATTTTATTTTAATTTCCTTTTTCTTGATTTAGTACAAATTTTTCGTTTTAGTAGTGTTTTTTTCATTTTAGTTAGTGAAACTTATTAATGTAACCAATTTTGTTTAGTGAGGTGATTTTCAGGTCAAACGGAGAAAAATGTGCACGGAATCGTGAAGGAAAAGGCGAGGTATGAAAAAATGAATAAAATGTAGAGACAGTGAGCTGGGGCGATGGCTCCGTGTCACGGAGGAGGACCTCCGCGTTACCCTCCGTGACACGTTGAGGTTTAATCTGGAATTTTTAAAAATTCCAGTGAGCCATCGAGATGGCTCCGTGTCACGGAGGCAGTGCACCACGATGCACGCCGTGACACGTTGCCCTATAATTTATGACGGGTCACACCGGGTTGCCGGGTGACCCGCATGTTTTTCTTCATTTTAAACCCCGAAAACCCCCTTTTCCCCTCATTTTTACACTTCTCCGCGACCAAACGTCCCAAAACCCCTCCCCCACCAACGTGTCACGGCTTAAGGCAACAATTTACTGAGTTTTCTTCGATTATTCAACTTAAAGGTATGTTTTCCTACTCTCTCTCAAGTTTTTGTCGATTTCATTCGAATTTAAGCATGGGAGGTGAGATAAATCACCCTAAGTCGAAATTTAGCATGAAATTGAGTTATTCCTTGATTGATAAATGTTCGGACAGTTGTAATGATCGTTTGAACTTGTCGATTGCGTGAATGATTCGAATTTGCTTGCGAAATTCAATTCTAGGGCTTGGTTGTTGAATTCGAAATTGGTCACTGGTTAAATTTGTGAATTATATGCCGGGTTGTATGTATTGAATGAGATAAGTCATTGTAGAATATTGTTTGAATGTAACAGACGACGAATTCTCGGGTTTTTTGGGAAATGATGAAAACTGTTCAAATTGGGTTGATTATATAGGTTCATGTGTATATAGAATTTTTGTTGTTGTTTTTGTTTTGTTGTTTTCTTTGCTAAGTGCGATGGTTGAATTGCTAGCGATGGTAGTGATTGGGATTAGCTGTATGAAGTCTGAGTAGTACGCTAAGGTTATACCGTCGAATTTTTCTTTGCGAACGCACTAAGCATAAATTGTATAGTTGTTAGTTTTTGGTGTAAATAAAGTTATTCTTGCCGTAGTAGCGTAACCGTAGCTAAGGACTAAGTGTGGGGTAAACTTAGCTTAACCCGACCTTAGCCGAAGTTAACATGCATTTAGCTTGACATTGCGCTTGTTTATTTGTGTTGACAGGTACAATGGCAAGTAGGCAAGATAAGGGTAAGGGTGCATCTACTTCAGGCACCGGGAGAAAAAGACTTAGACTGGGCACAGCAGTCCCAGCTGCACTAGCAGTTCTGCGCGACCAACAACGCCAATACGGAACGAGGTGGGTAACCGATGAAGGAAAGAAGTGGTACACCAAACATAAGGAGAATAAATACTTCCCCGAGGAGCATATTGCACGGGAACCACTAGCACAGGAGTTCCCCCACATAGTGCAAAGGATCGAGGCAGCTGGGCTCAGCTTCATATTTCAGGAGCCCAAGCAATGCAACCTACATCTAGTCCGGGAGTTCTATGCAAATTGGAACTCGGCAATCAGAAGCCACACAATCAAGATTAGAGGGCAGATTGTCACTCTGGAACCCCAGCAATTAAATGCCATCATCGGAGCGCGGGACACAAACGCCCACGTTCTCCGCCAGCTAAACATCACCCCACTATATGCCGATATCAGACGCACATTGTGTGGGGCTCGATCCACAGCCAGATGGAGCAGACATAAGGAGAGGGGTTACCACCAGACTCTGCCATATTCTCAAATGAACAGGGAGGCCAGAATCTGGCTGAAGATAGTCTGTTCGTGCCTAATCCCAGGGGTGCACATGACTGATGTGACCCGGGACCGTGTCTGCCTGGTGTATGCCCTGATGAAAGGGCTGGAGATTAATGTTGGGGCAGTCATCATATCCGCCATGAAGAGAGCCCGACTACACCAGGGCCACAGGTATGGGTTCGGAGGACTTATCACCACCTTTCTCCGGGGCCTCGACGTCGAGGAAGAGGCTTTGGATTACATCCTTCAGTTGGAGCGGAGGGCCCTTGACGTGACCAAAACTAAGGCCCCCCACACCACACACGGGCCAGTGCTGACACTTGGCGAGTGACATGCTCGTGACGACCAGTACATGGCACGGATGTTTGGTATGCAAATGCTCCAGCTTCGGATTGGTGGGAGACCAGCCACGGAGGAGGAGTTATGGTAGCTTGAGCTAGATTACCCATTTGGCGAAAATGCCAGGGCTCTATGCCGAGTGGGGCCAGCCTTTGTAGAGCCCACTGATGATGATGTCCCCACGGACGAGGAGATACGTCGGGAGGACTCTGATGTGGAGTCCGATGACGACGATGGAGGTGACTCGGACATGGGCGATGAGGCAGCAACACCGGATGAAGAAGTCGAATATTTTGACTGATCAGGGAGTTCCACCACCCAAATTGTGTGATTTTAAATTTTTGTGAACACTGGGGACAGTGTTCGATTTAAGTGTGGGGTGGGGAGTAGTTAGGTGCTGGGGCTGGGCGGGTTTGCTTGTATGTTTTTCCTCTGTTTGTTTTGTATGTTTATGTTGCCCTGTGTTTGTGAAGTGAAAAGTGCAAACTGCTCTGTATTTGTACATAATTGTGGTAATTGATGTGTGTTGTGAAATGTTGTGGTTGCCAGCTAAGTCTGTAAAAATTTTTGTAAATATTTTCTTCATTTAATTTTTTTTTTCTCTATCGAAATGATCGATATTTTTAAAATTTTGCAAAAATATTTTGTACATATTAAAATATTTTGTAAATATTTTTCCATCGAAATGATCGATGTGTTGCAAAATTTTTCAATTTTTATTTTTGGGTTTCTCGGAGTTTGTTTTCGGTTCTTTTACCGAGAATAGTCCCATTGAACCGACGTCATAGTTAGTGACTGTTCCCTATGATGGATGGATGACGACCATCTTAAGGGAAATGTAGTCGGTAGGAGTAGTGATTTTAATTTGTTTTCAGTTTTTCTTTGGTGGATTGCATCACGGAACCTATAGTTACTACATGGTTGTGAAATGTTGGTTGCGTGTTGTAACTGATATTCAAAATGTAAAAGTGATTCGTATGAAAGCATGCAATTTTGTAAATATGTTGAGATACCTAGGCTGTAGAATTCGATCTGGTGTGATTGAGGCTTAATTTTTGAATTCATGTAATTGGCTAATTAAAGAGTCTGTGAATGCATCTTGAATCGAGCATGTGCACGAAGTGTGAAGTGAGGTATTGTTGTTCCATGCTATTGTGAAGTGTCTAGAACTTGCCTGGTGTGTGTACAAAACGAAATGAAGGAGGTGTAGTGTTGGAAAGGATGTAGGCATTTCTTTCTTTACCGAGAGTTTCTATTTTTTTTTCTTCTTGTCATACTCTCCTTTTTATGTGATTGTATACCCTAGTCAGCCCGTTGAGCCTTTAGCCTATTATTTCTTTCTTTTGTCCAAAAATGTATAAACTGAGCTTAATTCTTTCTTTTCATTAGCCGTAAAGTCTATACAAAACTCTTAAGCGCTTAAGAAGAACAGAAAAATTTTTCCCAAAGTGTCAAAGAGTGAGAATGGTGAAAAGAAAAAGAAAAGCAGAGTGAGGAAAGAAAAGAAAAAGGTGGAGGGTGCACTTGTTAGAATTAAATGATAATGAAGGTGCATGAAAAACCTTTGCTTTTGTGTCAAGTGTGCTTGATGAAATGGGCCGTACTAAAGTAAATCATCATGAATGGGATGATGAAAAAAAAAAAAGAAAAGAGAGAAACAATGTCCATGAGTTGATGGGAATGTGTTGAAAAGGCGCTTAAGGATGCTAGTGACTATTATTGGCTAATCCAATATATACTAGTTCCATAGCTTCCATTACAACCCATTAAAGTCCTATGTGATCCTACATTGCATTTCTTTATATTAGTGGAGTAATACACTAAGGGCAAGCCTATGGGTCATGACATGATGCATGTGAATTCTTTTGGGAGAGAGAGTGAAATTAATTTTGCCCCTATTTGAATGTTTGTGTGTCACATGAACATAAAGGGGAAGATTCTCTTGAGTTGTGAGGGCACATGCTTGATGAAAGATTGATTTTCGTGTCAGATATCTTGATTAGCTGATTTGCATGAGTTTGCCGATATCGAGGGTCGATTCTTAAAGTCTAGGAAGTCTTAATGTATTAAAGGTCATTGCATTGTAAGACCATGCATGTTTTCTTGATGATTTACAATATTGAATAATCGGTATGACCGTAGCGTAAATTGTCGCACCATAGTAGCGAAGGTTGGGATGTAATTTGCATGAATTGTGTATTTGTTGTTTGAGGACGAACAAGGATTTAAGTGTGGGGTAAGTGATCTTGGGCAGATTTATATGCCCAAGTGATACTCAAACGTATCATTTTCGCCTTGTTTATTGTGCAATGTGTATACATTTTCATGTAATTTGTAATAAAATGTGAATTTATACTAACCAACATGATTAGCATTGTTTTGTAGGTAAATGGTGATTTTGAGGAGCTAAAATGCATGTTGGAACAATATAGGAGTTGGACTTGGATTCGAGCACGAAAAAGGCATTGGACTGCACCAATTAAAGGGGCTCCGCGATGGAGTCGTGTCACGCTACCATCGCAGAGGCATTCTGCCTGGAGGGTGAATAATTTGTCAATTTCCAGTGGAGCCTCGCGACAGCTCCGTGGCACGGAGGCAAGCCTCCGCGTTGCACGCCGTGCCACGTTGAAGCTTTATTCTTGGACCCTAAATTTCCAGAAAGGTTCCGCGTCCATGCCGTGTCACGGAGGTAGTGCTCCGCGGTGCACTCCGTGACACGTTGCTTGTTATTCCGGGAAAAATTCCCATTAGTATAAATAGAACACTTAGGCTTATTTTTAATTAATTCAGACTTGGTGGAGCAAGGACGTGGGTTACAGGCAGTTGAGGGACGAAAAAGCTCAGGGTTTTTCTCTCTTTCTTTCTTCTTTCAATCAATTGTTTGTATGATTAACACTTGTTTTAGGATGATTAATCCACAAATGAGTGGCTAATTCTCTTCCTTGCTGAGGTTATGAACAATGGTGATGAATTTTGATTATTGAATTATATGGTTTTTCATCTTCTTCTTCCATGTTGTTTTATTAATTCTTGTTTCTACTGCATTGGTGTGTGGCCGACATTAATGTACATCTAAAAAGTCCGATTTCACTCGAGAGAGCACGAAATTGGAAAGTTGTGAATTAATAGGGTATTGTTCTTAACTTGATTTGGGAAAGTTGAGTTTTGATGTGCTTTCCTGATAGAAATATACTTGAAAGCCGTATTAGTCAATTTAGGAACCGGAATTGTATTACTAGGTCATAAATTGCATTTGATCACAGAAATGTAGACGGATGGTTTATGATTCTTAAGTGAGATTAAATACGAGAGTTTTAATCTCTAGGATAATGTTCTTGGCTAGCAACAGGAAGAGAAGATTAACCAAATTATGATTATAATCATGTTCATTACTTGTTCTTAACCTTGGCATGCTCATATCCATAGTTTCAATTCAAAGTAGATAGCTGTTAATAGTTTTAGTATATAATTTATAAACAAATTATTTAACTTTTGGTTACTTTGTTGTCAGCATATTTAGATGTAAGATAGAATATAGTATACTTGAGCAATTTTTACTTATCCAGAGTCTCCTTGGTTCGATACTTGGCTTACTTAAGCCACTTACTACTTGTTTGACCACGTGCACTTGCGTGTCGGTTTAGATACCCCAACAAACGCACCGAACACCCAACAATGGTGGTTCAAAGAGGGAAAGTTTATGTTTCTAAGAGAGATTTTGAGTAAGTAGAAGTGAGAGTAAAAGAATAAAGATGGGGGTTTATATAGGTTGAAGAGGGGGAATGTGATTGGGTAGTGAAAAGGTGGATGCTAATGGCGGGTTATAATCAAGGGAAGGTGAGAAGGTGAAAAGGGTGTGGCTAGGTGAAAAGGTGGATAAAAAGGATATTGGAAAGGTAAAAAGGGTATTTTGACCGGTTCTATGCTTTTTAAAATGTTCTGGGTCAGGTTGATAAACAAGTTGGTCAAGATTCAAAGATAAACTCACTTACCTCCACCGACGCGAGACTTGCGACCGCTGGTGGGCACCGATGTCTCGCCAGTTCAAACGCCGGTGACTTGCCCATGTTCCCAATTCACTGTGTTCAGGCTGTTCTCCACCGATATTTCATGGGTCTTCACCTGTGTTTCGTTAGTGAAGTTGCAACTCACCCTTAGATTTCCAAAATTTCTCCAGGCGCACTAGTTCACATCTGTGCTAGACCGGCAGCCCGCGGAATGCCACTGGCGTTTCACCGGTGTTGCATAGTGGCTGCCCTATTTTCCCTTTTCCTAGTTTTTTTCATCCAATCAGCTACAAAACTAAAAACAAACAAAAAGATCAAAAGTGCCCAAAGTAAAAACACTTGGGTTGCCTCCCATTAAGCACCTTATTTAACATCGTGGCACGATGGATACCAACTCACTTCTTAATACTCCGGAGGATCATCCTTTGAATCATCCTCATCAACACAACCTTCATCTTGTGCTTCTTCATCATTCAAAATCCCTATCACCTTGCATTCATCTGGAGGCTCAGTGGTTTGACAAACTTTGAAAGTGACTTCCTCACCTCCCACTCGAAATTTCATCTCACCAAGCTCCGTAACTACCAAAGCTCTGCGCGTGCCAAGCAATGCTCTCCACAAGATGGTAGGTACTTCAACATCATGTCACAATCAAGCACGACAAAGTCAGTTGGAAGGATGAACTTGTTGGCCCGAACCAAGATATCATCCATTAACAGCTTCATTGAGGTGGGTTTGAGACTCCGCAACCCCATCTTCTTGAAAATAATGAGAGGCATCAGGTTTATGCTTTCCCCAAGGTCACATAAGGCCTTTTTTAGCACACATAACGGTCACGACCTGAGGTTACCCTAGCCATAATACAGGATCTAGAACCATGAATGGTCCCAAGTCGACCCATGGCATAATCATAGCATGATACTAACAAGATAACAACTAACATAATCATAACTAAGAGGAAGCTAACTGAAAGAGTCTAATCAACACCACAAGAACATAGTTTATTAAAGCACTGAATCATCAGTTGAATCTATCTATATATGTCTGAAAGCCTCTACAAAACTGATGAGTTGCTTGGACAACTCCCCAGCTAACTCCTAAAGTCTGAAACTGAAATAAAACTGAAATATGAAAATCATAAATCTTGTCCTCAGTAGATGAGGACTCACCACTGTCAGCTGAGATGGGAATAGAGTGTGTCTAACCACGAGACTGAGTCTAGAAACCTAGATCTATCTCATAAAATGATATAGCACATAAAGTATGCGGTCAGTACTTGGAATGTACTGAGTATATGGGAAACGTAAAAGAACTAAAACATGCAAGTAATTGAAATAAAGTAAACTGGATACATAAATAAACATATAACTAAGCTGAAGTGCCATGACCCTATTTTAGATCTATAAATACCAGCATGCTACACTTTTTTGAAAAAATTTAGTTAAAATACAAGTAAAACTAGTGCATAAGGGTCATGTACATGCACTGAGAGTTGAGGCTATAACTTAAATCGTAAACTAAGGGAAAACTTCCTCTCCTAATGAGTGTCCCTAGCTAGGCTAAGGGAAACATTCTCTACTATTGAGAGTCCCTGACTAAGCTAATGGAAACATCCTCCACTATTGAGAATCACTGACTAAGCTAAGGGAAATATTCTATACTATTGAGAATCCTTGACTGGGCCATGGGAAACATTCTCTACTGCCGAGAATACCTGACTAAGCTAAGGGAAACATTCTCTACTATTTGAGAATCCCTAGCTGGACTAAAGGAAACACTCTCTACTATTGATAATCCCTGACTAGCGTAATACGTGGTTCTGAGACCTGGGTATGCTGGGACCTTGGCCTGATCAGTGCTAGGTGCTACTCTCAACGGAATACAAGGTTACATGTAACTGATGAATCTGAAGTTGTTGTCCTAAGACCAGTTGGAACCACTTTCTCTAGAATGGATCCCGAGAGTCTAGAGAATCATTAACATGCTCATCATACCGAATTCATGAAAAACCATAGGTCCAATTCTTAATACAAATCATGGATCATAAGCTTGACTTGTCATAAAACTTTCATAATAGGGCCTACTTTCCTAATAGCTTGAAAACATGACTTTAATATCAAATTTGAGTGTAAAATCTTCCCATTAGACCTAATGTATACATGAGGGACATGGATCCATAGACATAACTTAGATAATTCCATAGAAATGGGTTAAAACCCTAGAAGTTGTTAAAGCATACTTTAAGCTTGGAATTCATAGATTCATGTGGGATTTGATAAGGGACAAGCATCCATAATCATAGAAATAAAGATTGGATCATAAGGAAACTGATCTAATAAAGGAAAATAAGAGAATTCAACCACATTTGCACAAGACTCTAGAATTTGAGAATTAGGGCATGGGAGGTAAGAATCATGAATACAACTTGAAAAGGGCATGAAGGTGGAATAAACCCCTCACTCATATCCCCACATACTTGGGTCGGTGATCTCTTGACTTGCCTTGAAGAGTCCAAGAAGATTTAAAGAGGTTTGAAGAAGAGCCCTAGCTCCTTTCTTGAGAGAAAATCCAACATCGATCTTTTTGGAGAAGGTGAGGATCTAGGCTAGGCTAATCCCTTTAATCTGACCTTAAGAAAGCCCAAAACAACGTCATTTAGGAGCTAGAAGCATAGAAGTTTACTAAAATGCCTCCAAACTATCGAATTAAAACTTGTAACTGGCAGTTACTATGACCAACAGTATGGGTCGTGATTTGATTGTACGACTTGTACTGAGGTTCGTACAATGCCTGGTGCTTCTTCATTAAACTGCTCATAACTTTTTACTCTGAACTTCAATTGATGCAAGGTCAGGTGTGTTAGAAAGAAGACTCAAAGGGCTTCTATTTTATATGTTGAATCATGAAACGATACAGCATAGACTATGCATTGAGTACGTGGAATGTACCGAGTATGCAAGGTAAGTAAAACCGCTAAAGTAAGTAAAATCATTTAAAGATAATGCGTTAAGTAATACATAAACATTAAGAATATGAGAGTAGGTCTTACATGAATTTTTTTGAAATCATTATCTGTTCATAACATAATATAACATAACTTCATAACATCATAACTGAATCGCTTGACTCAAAGCTAAATTCTGACATTTATAAGTAAAGCTGAACATTGAGTCAAACCTGCTTTAGAACATGCATTTACATAAATCTCATGAGTAATGAATATGCATATCTGAAATCATGAGGAATAATGGAAGACTCTTCTTTTACCCGATGTACCACGATAGAACTTATGTGGTCCCAACTATCACGCTCAAGTGGGTAGAATCGTCCAAAGCCTTGCCAAGGCTAGGGACGATATCATGATATCAATATCAAACTCGTGGGCCGATAGGGCCGGGGATAGATCACAAGGGAGGTCCCAAAGTAATATATAGAAGTGTAAACCTACAATTTGGTGTGTAGTTCTGAGGCATTGGGTGATCGGCCCTTAGCCTACTTGGTGCTAGACATTACTCCCAAAAACATGCATATGCTCTGCATCATTTTATAATGAAGCTCAACATCGTCTATTGAAGAAGCTCAATAATCAATACATCTCAAATATAAAATCATGCATATGAGAAGCTTTAGCTCAAAACCTACCACAAGGTAATAATAAAATTGGGAGTCTTCGCTCCAAAACCATGTGGTAAGCTTAGTTCGGAAAATCATACTTCGTGCTTAGACATGTGGGCATTACCCAAAGCTTTATCATACTTGAAAATACTCAATTCACATCGAAAACATAATTATAAACATGGGTAGATTTAAGACATGATTTTCATCATGATATCTCATCATCATCATACATTCATCACAAATCTCATCTTTCATGAATATCTCATCAATGGGCTTTTAATTCATAAAACTAGAAGCGTGATTTTTAATTGAAAACATCATAAAATCTGCCAATGCTTCATAATTAAATAGTACTATTGTAATTAAATCTTACCCATGTATAAAAATAGGAGATTCATGCATTTGGGTTAAAACCCCATAGATTAGACATAGAACTTCATACTTTAGAGAGGGATTGGGCATGGGTGTGAAAGAAATCACCCATTCATAACCCTACATACCTGTTGGTAGCTGATTCTAACACTTCTTTAGATGCCCAAAAGAAAATTGAAGAGAAATTGATGAATGCTAGGCTTGATCACTCTCTCTACTCTTCTACCTTTCATGCATGAATAAATGAGGCTTAAAATGAACTTAACCCCTTTAAAAGTCACTATTCATAACTCAAAAAAGTCGTAGTTTAGGCCTTAGGAACTTAGAAATTACGGAAAAGCCCTTACTAAATTCGCAAAAAATAACTGCTAGGTGGTCCCAACGTGAGACCTAAGGACACGTTACCCTGGGCAACGACTCGTGGAGTCGTCCGTTAAGTACACTGCTCATCTGATCATCTGGGCTCGTCATGGGCAACCTTACGACTCGTTGCTGGTGACCACGACTCATGGTCACCACCATTTATGTACAATGCCTCCATGGCAAATATTTTCCTCAACCAGCTGACCACAACACCCCCCCCCCACACACACACACGAATTGTGGGGTCTTTCGGTCGAGTGCACTGCCTCCCTCCTTCTCCTTTCTTTCCTTATCCACCCCACGGCTAACCTAACGACATATGGGGTATAACCACGAGTCGTTGTCACTCCCGTGGGGATCCTTCTTCTCAAAATTTCTAAACTCCTCACCGGCCTCCCCACGAGTCACATCACGACTCGTGGGCTGCACCAACGAGTCATCTCACGACTCGTTCTGTGCCTGGTGCCAGTTTTTAAACTTTTCTCCGTTTCAACTCCTGGGTTTGATCTTTGGGCTTTCGGGGTATAACAATATCTCCCTCTTGGGAACATTCATCCTCAAATGTTGGAAAACACAAGAAAAGTAGAGATATGCAATTATCATATTCAAATACTACTCATTTAAATCAAAAACTGACGGGAATGACTACCTTCGATTCAAACTACACAGTTGAATTGAATTCACAAATCATAAATACGTCCACATACATAAAAGAAACTTGCGCACATGAACTGAACATGAAAACTAAATAGAGTCTGAGTGCAAAACTAATACCTCAAGCTGAAACTGAGCCGGTAGAGAATAAATGCGGGAATCTAGCCATCACATCTGCTTCGGCCTCCCACGTAGCTCCTTCAACATGCTGATTCCTCGATAACACTTTAACTAAAGCTACTTCCTTGTTCCTTAGCCTTCGAACCTATCGATCCAGTATATCCACTGGAACCTCTTCATAACTAAGGTTGTCTTTCACACCAACACTGTCCACCGGGACAACTAGAGCTAGATCATCAAACACTTCTTCAAGAGCGATACATGAAACACAGGATACATAGAAGCTAACTCTGAGGGAAGCTCCAACTCATAGGCCACCTTGCCAACTCTTGTCACAATCTGATAGGGACCAACATAGCGAGCACTAAGTTTTCCTTTCTTTCCAAACTGCATCACTCCCTTCATGGGAGATACCTTCAAAAACACCCAGTCATACACCTCGAACTCTAGTTCCCTCCTTCTCACATCGGCGTAGGACTTTTGACGACTCTGAGTAGTTTTCAACCTATCTCTTATCAACTGAACCTTCTCCATTGCCTCATGAACCGAATCCGGCCCTATCATTGCCGCCTCACTAACCTCAAACCACCTGATGGGTGATCTACATCTTCGCCCATAGAGAGCCTCAAACGATGCCATCTAGATATTGGAGTGATAGCTGTTATTGTAGGCAAATTCCAACAGGGGCAAGTGATCATCCCAACCACGTTTGAAGTCAATTATGCATGCCCTCAATATGTCCTCGGGGGTCTGAATTGTACGCTCAGCTTGACCATCCGTTTGCGGGTGAAATGTCGTGCTGAATTTAACCTGTGTACCAAGCCTTTTTTGAAACGAACTCCAAACTTAAGAGGTAAATTGAGTACCTCTGTTTGAAATGATGGATAAGGGAACTCCATGCAATCGAGCCAGCTCTGGAATATATAGTTTGGCATAATCCTCCGCCGAATTTGTGGTTTTAACCGACAAAAAATGTACAGCCTTAATCAACCTATCAACCACAACCCAAATGGAGTCATATTGTCGATCAGTACGAGGTAAACTTGTGATGAAGTCCATATTAATTTCTTCCTACTTTTAATTAGGAATGCTGATATCCTGAAGTACACCTCCCGGTCTCTAATACTCAACCTTTACTTGTTGACAGTCCGGACACTTGGCTATGAATTCTATAATATCCTTCTTCATGCTATTCACCAATAGATTTCTCATAAGTCACGATACATTTTGGTGGCACCCGGATGGATAGAATACATGGATCCATGGGCCTCGTGCAACATCCGACTCCTCAAATCATTGACATCTGAAACACATATGTGACCCTGGTACCGAAGCATACCATCTTCCCCTTGGGAGAAGACCTCCACCTTCTAACTTTGAACGGCTTCCTTCAACTTTACCAAAATCGAGTCCTCATCCCGTCTAGCTTTCACATTAGTCACCAAGGATGATTTTGATCCGTTCTGCACAACAACACCTCCATCAGTTGAGTCGACCAACCTAACTCCCAACCTTGTGAGTCGATGTACATCTTTCACCAGCTCCTTCTTCCCCTCATCCACATGGGACACACTCTCCATAGTGAGTCTACTATGTGTGTTCTCTACCACATTAGCCTTACCCGAATGGTAAAGGACACTCTTATCGTAGTCCTTGAGTAGCTCCAACCACCTCCTTTGCCAAAGATTTAGATCTTTTTGCGTGAACACATATTGTAAGCTCTTGTGGTCCGTAAATACATCAACGTGAACCCCATAAAAATAATATCGACATATCTTCAAGGCGAATACCACCGCGGCCAATTCAAAATCATGGGTCGAGTAATTCTTCTCATGAACTTTCAAGTGTATAGAGGCATATGTTATATCTTTCCCATGCCACATCAACACACACCCAAGTCCGATCCTTGAAGCATCACAATACACCACGAACCCATCAGTACCCTTCGGTAGAGTCAACACCGGTGATAAAGTAGGTCGAGTCTTTAACTCTTGGAAGCTCTTCTCACAAGCCTCCGACCATTGGAATTTCACCTTCTTCTGGGTCAATTTGGTCAAAGGTGATGCAATAGATGAGAAACCCTCAACAAATATTCAATAATAGTGGGGTAGACCTAAGAAACTCCGAATATCTAAATGATTCACCCGTCTAGGCAAATTCTTCACTGCCTCGATTTTCTGAAATCCACCTTTATACCCTCACTTGATAGCACATGGCCCAAAATGCTATGGAGTTCAACCAGAACTTGAACTTGCTGAATTTGGCATATAATTGATGATCCTTGAGAGTCTAAATCACTACTCTCAAATGAGCGGCATGCTTCTCCTCGCCCGGGAGTATATAAGGATATCACAATGAAAACGATCACGAACATGTCCAGGTATGGCTTGAACACCCGGTTCATCAGGTCCATAAAAGTTGCAGGAGCATTCGTTAGTCCAAAAGAAATAACTACAAACTCATAAAATGACCATGCCGTGTCCTGAAGACTATCTTCGGGATGTCACTCTCCTGAAACCTGAGCTGGTGATACCCGAACCTGAGATATATCTTTGAGAAACACTTGGAACCTTGAAGCTTGTCAAATAAATCATCAATCCTTGGTAAAGGAAACCTGTTCTTGACGGTGACTTTGTTCAATTTCCCATAATCAATACACATGCGAAGAGAACCATCTTTCTTTCGGACAAAGAGAACCAGTGCACCCCATTGGGACTTGCTCGGTCTAATAAAACCCTTATCTAACAAGTCCTTCAACTGCTCCTTCAACTCTTTTAGCTTCGCTGGAGCCATCCTGTAGAGAGGAATAGATATAGGCTGCGTGTCAGGAAGAAGGTCAATACCAAAATCGATCTCCCCCTCAGGAGGGATTCCCGGTAAATCATCTGGAAATATCTCTGGATACTTACGTACTACTGGGACTGGATGGATAGTCGGGGTCTCGGATTTAACATCCTTAACCCTAACTAGATGGTACACACACCCCTTTGATATCATCTTTCTGGCGTTAAGGTAGGAAATGAAATGACCTACAGGAACAGCTCAACTACCCTTCCATTCTAAGACTAGCTCACCTGGAAATTTGAACTCTATTGCCCAAGTTCTACAATTAACTAAACATAGCATGAAAATATCCAATCCATGTCGAGAATAACATCAAAATTGGTCATGGCTAACTCTTTCAAATCTTCTGAGGTTACCTTCTGAAGGACTAAGACTAGGCAACCTCTATACACCCGTCTAGCTATAACTGAGTCACCTACTGGAGTAGAAACTGAGAAGGGTTCTAACAAGACTTCTAGACTAACTTCGAAGCTATTGCCCACATAAGGTGTCACAAAAGACAAGGTGGTCCCCAGATCTAAAAAAGCATAAACATCAATATGGAAAACTCACAACATACTAGTGATCCGGGAAGACCTCCTGCTCCTAGCTGGATGCTAAGGAATAAAATCTATTCTGGCGCTGACCACCAGCTATACTAATAGATGTCCCCGGATATGCTGAGCGTGCGGGAAGGGCAACAGAACTAGAAGTTGGGCCTCGACCCCCATCTTGATCCTATCTCGCTGATGGGCAATATATGAGCATGTGTTCGGGCTTCCTACACCCAAAACAAGCACCTGAACCTGCCAAGCACTAGCCTGTGTGCCCCCGACCACATCTATGACAAGCTGGGATGCTAGAATCTGCGGGTATACTGCTCTGACCCCTCAAGCCTGATGCTCGCCCTCTCTGATCGTGTCTAGGCCTGGATGGCACACTCAATGCTGAAGTTGCCGGGGATGATTATCTTTAGTGGGTCTGCTGTTGGTGCCCACCACCTGACCTCGGTTGTGAGAATATGTGGTCATTGGTCCTGGCCCTCTTGGCCTCTCTCTCTCGAATGCGCCGCCTCCATTTTCCGGGTGTACAAGAACATCCGAGGGAAGTCCATGTCCTAGTGGAGCATAGAGGTCCTACAATCCTTGTCCAAATAACCTGCTACTCCATGCACGAACCTGCTCACTCGCGCCCTTTGATCAGCTACTAACTCTGGGGCGTATTTCGATAGGAGAGCGAACTCAAGGCCATACTCTTGCACTGTCATTCTCCCTTGTTTCAGATTTATAAACTCAACTGCTTTTAGCTCCATCATCTCACGAGGGAAGAACCGATCCAAGAATGCAACAGGAAACTCTTCCCGAGAGATAGGACCTGCTCCGGGGACCCTGCTATCCTTCCATTGGCAAAACCAAATATGTGCGACCCTTTTCAATGGGTAAGAGGCCAATTCTGTGCACACAACCCCATTCACCCCCATGACTTGGGTGATCTAAACAATCCCATCTATGAACTCATGTGGGTCCTCATCTACCTTAGACCCAAGGAACCCTGGCGGGTTCATCCTCAAGAAGTATCTAACTCGAGCTGCCACTGGATTGCCATTTCGAGGAACATGCGCAACAGCCTACTGATTGACTTGAGCAGTCAAGGCCTACAAGCATCTGGATAGCTACCCAAAACTCAGCATGGGCAACTAGCTCCGGTGCCTGGTGCTCCTGAACTGGTGAGCTTGGTTGTGCCCATTACTGTTGCCATCCTCGTGACCTTCACCATTCCTATTACTCCTACCATTCATTCTTCGGGGAGCCATGATTCTACAATCATAAATAGCATGAATTAGAAGGATAGGGAGACGTTTCATCATACGACATAGGTCATAAAAGAAGGGAACATTTCCTAAACGTCTCGTAGCCTCTTCATCATAAGTGTGGCGTGCTTCACACCCATGAAAAATACTCTACTTAACGTGGCTTTCAGATACCCTAGGACACTTCAAACCTATTGCTCTGATACCAATTTGTCACAACTCAAATGGAGGCCCGGGTCGCAACACAAGACAAGGAGCCCCGAGAGAACGCAAGTCGACCCATGGCATAAGCATACATCTAACTCAATCAAGGAAATTGAATAATCAACAATATGATCATAGCGGAAGTCTAACTTAAACATAACATCAAAATATGAAATTCAAAGTTGAATACATACAATCTCTGAAAAGCCTCTAAACATGATGAGTTGATGGGACAAAACCCTTACTAACTCAACAAAACTGAAACTGAAATACATAAAGGAAAGCTGAATAGTCTAGTCCTCGGGAGATGAGGACTCACCCATAATAAGAATTCTAACTCTAATAAGCTGATTACGAGCGGTGCTGGACCTGAGAGTCGAGTCCTGTATTAGGAAATGATACAGCATATAGTATGCGGTTAATACGTGGAATACCGAGTATGCAAGGGAAGTAAAATCGATAAAGTAAGTAAAATCATTAAAACATAAACATTAAGAATCTGAGAGCAGGGCTTGCATGCATTCTTTCTGAAATAATGATCTCTTTATGACATAACATAACTTCATAACGTTATAACTAAATCGATTGACTCAAAGCTGAATTCTGACATTTATAAGTAAAGCTGAACATTGAGTCAGACCTGCTTTAGAACATGAATTTACATAAATCTCATGAGTAATGAATATGCATACCTGAAATCATGAGGAATAATGGGAGACTCGTCTTTTAACCGACACACCATGATAGAGCTTACATGGTCCCAACTATCACACTCAAGTGGGTAGAGTCGTCCAAAGCCTTGCCAAGGCTAGGATAATACCATGATATCGATATCAAGTTCTTGGGTTAATATGGTCAGGGATAGCTCACAAGAGAGGTCAAAAATTAATATATAGTAGTGTAAACCTACGTTGGCGCGTAGTTCTGAGGCATAGGGTGATCGACCCTTAGCCTACTCGGTGCTAGGCATTTCTCCCAAAAACATGCATATGCTCTACATTGTTTTGTAACGAAGATCAATAATCAATACATCTCAAATATGAAATCATGCATATGAGAAGCTTTAGCTCAAAACATACCACAAGTGGAAAATATAATTGGGAGTCTTCACTCCAAAACCATGTGGTAAGCTTAGTTCGGGAAATCATACTTCATGCTTAGACATGTGGGCAGTTCCCAAAGCTTTATCATACCTGGAAATACTTAATTCACATCGAAAACATGATTATAAACATGGGTAAATTATGCTTTTCATCATAATATCTCGTCATCATCATACATTCATCACAAATCTCATCTTTCATGAACATCTCATCAATGGGCATTTAATTCATAAAACTAAAAGCATGATTTTTAATTGAAAACATCATAAAATTTGGCCATGCATCATAATTCAATAGTAGAATCATGATTAAATCATACCCATGTATAGAAATAGGAGATTAATGCATTTGGGCTAAAACCCCATAGATTAGACATAGAACTTCATAATTTAGAGAGGGATTGGCATGGGTTTGAAAGAAATCACCTATTCATATCCCTACATACCTGTTGGTAGCTATTTCTAACTCTTCTTTAGATGCCCAAAAGAAAATTGAAGAGAAATTGATGAATGCTAGGATTGATCACCCTCTCTAGTCTTATACCTTGCATGCATGAATAAATGAGGCCTAAAATGAACTTAACCACTTTAAAAGTCACAATTCATAACTCAAAACATCGTAGTTTCGTCCTTAGGAACTTAGGAATTACAAAAAAGCCCTTACTAAATTCGCGAAAAATAATTGTCAGGTGGTCCTAATGAGGGACCAAAGGACTCGTTACCCTGGGCCACCACTTGTGGAGTCGTGTGTTAACTACACTACTGATCTGATCATCTGGACTCATCATGGGAAACCTCACGACTTGTTGCTGGTGACCACAACTCATGGTAACCACCCGTTATGTACACTGCCTCTATGCTAAATATTTTCCTCAACCAGCTGACCACGACCCTTCGCACGAATAGTAGGGACTGACACATGGGGTCCTTCCGTTGAGTGCACTGCCTCCCTCCTTTTATTTTCATTCCTTACCCACCCCACGATTGACCTAATGACTCGTGGGGTCTGACCATGAGTTGTTGTCACGCCTGTGGGGATCCTTCTTCTCAAAATTTCCAAACTCCTCACTAGCCTTCCCAAGAGTCACATCATGACTCGTGGGCTACGTCAACGAGTCATCTCACGACAAGCAACGTGCCACGCCCCCCAGCAGTGCAATGGTTTCCGTGTCATGCATGATGGCACCCAACTGCTCTTTCCATGCACAGCTAGTGACGCATTCTAGTAAGCCTGCGCGTCTTCTCCGTGCCACGGAGGCTGAGCTGCGTGATAGGCAACATGGCACAGAGCTGGTTCTCACAGGGCCAAAAATTACAAATTCCAACTTAGTATAAATTGGACACTTGCTTGTTTTTATCATTTTATCACGAAATATTTTTGGGAAAGAGAGAGGAGCGAAGGGAGAAGTGAAGAACTCTTCCTAGGGTTCATTATTTTTCATTCTCTTTTAATTTCTCTTGTAAGTACATTACTTTAATTATGTTTTTCAGATATTGTATGTACATGAGTGGCTAAAACCCTTCCTCTAGGGTTGAGGCCACATGATATGAATGTAAATGCATGAATTCTTCTTTGGTTTGAGTTTTATGAATGTTAATGCATGTATTCTTCTTTGGTTTGAGTTTTATGAATGTAAATGCATGAATTATTCTTTCGTTTGAGTTTTTAGTTGTTGTTTTGTCTTAAAATTCTTAATTATTGTTGCTTTCATGCTTGATCGCCATGAAAACAGACTCGTTCGCTTAGGTTAAAGCTCGAAAGAGTAACCCTAGGTTAGAACACAAGAATGTAAGGAGAAAGTTCTTGTCTTTACAATAAGGTTCGCTCTTAGGATAGATACTATACCTAATTTGCCTTGCTTGGCTAGTAAAACGGGATGATAGCTAGACACCGACTTAGAATTATCACATCACCGATCATAGAAGTAGTTGTGAAGCTAAGTCAGGTTATTAGAGGTACGAAAGTCCATTATCAAGGGCATAAACCCTATAAACCACATCCACGTAGTTAAATTGCTCACGAATTAGGACATCACATCCCCGCTCAACGATGTAGGTGTGCGACTAGTTTGTTGTGTTTAGAGATTCGAGAGACCATGAACACTGCATTTTAACTTTGTGAGACAATGACTGAAGTTTCCATACTTGAACCATTGTGAATTGTAGTGTTGCATGATTATCAAGTCTTAACTCTAGTTGCTTCTTGTATTATTTCCCGATTGTTTTGTGATTACCCCTAGATTTAATTACAATTATCCAAAATCTATTCTATCAACACTTGTGAAGGTTAAATTAACACTTGAATTTGAATATTTGCTGAATTAGTCCAGTTCCTCTGGGTTCGACATCCGGCTCTTAAAAGAGCCACTGTATTACTTGTACGACCGCGTGCCCTTGCGCATGTTCTGGTGCGCAATCAAGAAACTCCCATCTAAACTAAAGTGTTTTCAGGACTTATCTTTGATGAACAGTTTTCATCTTGCATAACAGTTTTAGACAACTTTTATACTTGTGTTTTATTAAATCATTTAGTGCGTTCAGTCATTACTCAATTTACTCTTTTAGCTCAGTATTTTAGTTTAGCTGGTTATTTCATTCAACTATTTTACATACTGTACATTTGTCACGACCCGAGTTCACACCCTAGCCGTAATACGAGACAAGGAACCCCGAAAGGCTCCAAGTTGACCCATGGCATAATCATAGCATAATACTTAACATTAGAAATGACCAACAACATGAATAAGCGAAAGCTAATAACAAGAATCTAATAGAGGCCATAAGAGCAATTTAATAATACTTAGATACAACGCTGAACCTGTCTAAACAAGTTTGAAAGCCTTCTATTAAACTGAAGAGTTGCTGCGACAAGCCCCCAGCTAACTCCTAAAGTCTGAAAACTGAAACATAAGAAAATATGAACGTAAATCATGTCCTTGGAAGATGAGGACTCACCACTAGCAGCTAAGAGAGAGCGAAGCGTATCTAACCACGCGGCTAAGCCTGGAGACCTAAATCTATATCATGAAACGATATATCACAAGAGGCGTGCGGTCACTACTTGGAATGTAGTAAGCATGCGGGATAACATAAATAATCAAACAAACAAATATACGATAAGGAATTAACCGAACACATTAACGTAACTGATTCAACATGCTACCATTATCTCACGATTCACATGTGCATATATGTACATAATGTTACACCCCGTAGAATTTCCGGCACTTAGATGACCTATTCCCCCGTTGGTTAAGCATATTTGAAGGCCATACATGTTGGAGAAGGGCCTGGGAAAAGATCGGACGAGAAGCCTGTCGAACCATCGCGGAAGGAGCCGAGGCAGAGCCACTCCGCGATGGCAGCGTGTCACGGAGGAGGAGCCTCCGCGTTGGCTCCGTGACACGTTCGCCTTGTCCAGGCCCAAGTATATAAAGCCCCACTTCGGTTTTAAATGATAGAAACTTATAAAAATTTCCAGAAAACGTAGAGAGCAGAGAGGGACGAAGGAAATTAATTAATTTTCATCCGATTACGCTGCCAAACGCTGCCCAAACTCAAATTAATCCTAGATACCAAGGTATTTAGCAGCAGAGAGCATTTCTACGGAGTTAGTTTCGCGAAATACGGCCGACGAATCGGCGAGCCACCAAACTAAAGTAAGTAGAATTGCTCTAAATTAATGTCTATGTGTTCCTAGCTGAGAAGTGAATATTTCTCCCTTCTGGGCCGCTGAAAAATAGCGAGTTTCTGGCCGTCTTTCGATAAGCCTAAGTTTAGGCTATAAACTATATCGAAAGTGACGTTGCCTTTTGAAATAAAGTTGTATTTAGTGTTAATTGATATGTTTATGAATGCAGTTGGGAGAAAACAGTTGAAGTACCGGCCGAGCCTCGTCCGACAGACGAATAATTCAAGGATAAGGTATGTAAAGCTAATTCCCTCGGCAAGTTAGTAATCCAGTATGATAGATAGGGTGATGTACAGAAAAAAGGAAGTTATAAGTCAAGCACTAAGTCCAGTTTGAATTTAGTAAGCATGTTTTTATGATATTATGAGATACATATACTCAGAATCAAGTTAGTAAAGCAACATCAGATAGTCAGATGATATCTCAGTTACAGTATAGGAAGACAGTCAGATAATATCTCAGATACAGTATAGTTCAGTATTGCGTTATTATGAACATTGGTACAACATGAGAAGCATTGGGCTGTAACGTGTACGAGACCTATCAGTATGTGATGTAATATGCTACGTTAAGATATTGTTGTGTTCAGCTGAAACCCCGCGGAATAGTATAGTATCCGTAAAGCATTTCATACATAGAATAGTAGACTAAAACAAAGTTTAGAAAGTATGTCAGGAATAGTAACTCATGTTACTATAGAAAATCAGTATACAGCATAGTTTCAGCAGGAAGTCTATATCATGTTCAGCATTAGCCTCAGTATAGTCGGGCAGAAGACTATATTCGTACATACATATATATTACTTCCAGCCTCAGCATGTATTAAGTATGTACACATTTCTATTACTAGTCCAGTATATAGTGTATACAGAAACTTAGTAAACAGCAGAGTTTTCAGCAGAAACATTGTCTTATATAGCATTTGCTCCAGTACAGCCCGGCAGGAGACTATACTCATATTTATACGTCTTTACCTGCCTCAGCACGTATTAAATACGTACAAATTACTATCATTAGCTCAGCATGTAATATATATGATACTTCACCCCTATTAGCCTCAGCATGTGAGATACCCAGACAGTATTACCAGTTGAGACCGTTGTGTTGTTTGGGGTTGGATTACCTAGCATCCATGACCGCCCAGGGTTAATAGCTGTGTCGACTCGTCCGCCAGAGGACGAGGATACGTCACTCCACGGAGTGGCATGCCGTCCCGCCAGGGGACGAAGATGGGATGCCAGTTTTTCCCCATATTTGTGCCTTGATCGGCCCTTACACACCCCAGTCGAGCGGATACGCCCGGGTGCAGATTCAGGAGTCCTCCGGACTCAGATGCAGTTATAGTCAGGGGCTCAGCGAGCCCAAGTGCATACCCTAGGACCGGCAGGATTCTTACAGCCACTATAGGAGATGGGATGACCGGGGTAGGGGCATAGATTCTGTGTTGATTGTACCTCCAGGCTTATGGGGGCCGGGTAAGGTTTGTGTGTGCTATGTTATGTTATTTCATGTTATGCCATGTTATGTTAGATACAAGTAGATCAGCAGTAGCACGATACGTTTCCAGGTATGACTCTTATCCTTTCCAGTAAAGATTGAGAGAAGGTATGATTTACATTAGCAGACAGTTAGTCTATTCTTTCTACTTCAGTTTCTTCAGTTATATTATTGTATTCAGATTTTGCTTCAGTTATTGCTTTACATACTCAGTACCAGTGGTACTGACGCCCGGTGGGGCACTGCATTACTTGCCTACAGGTACTTATAGACGAGCAGGTGACACTACGTGATTCCTGTCAGCGATCGAGTATTCAGCTCCTGTCATCCGGAGACTGAATTCCAGAGGTGTATTTCAGTTCTTCTGTTATATAGTACGGGTAGATCGGGGCCCTGTCCCGATCAGTTCTATTACCATTCCTAGAGGCTTGCAGTCTGTATATATTCCCTGTGGTCAGATGAGCCAGTCGTGTGAGGCCGTGCAGTTGTTTAGTTGCCAGTATTCTTGCTTTCTTTTACCTTGGCCGTGTGGGGCCATAGCTTGCCAGTAGTGGTGACCTTGCCGGTCACGTAGTTCTTTTGTGCTTTATGATTGAGTTGCAGATAACTAGACAGCATGGTGGCCTTGTCGGCCCGCATAGGTTCCCCTGAATTACCTTGTTTCTGGTCAGCTCATGATACAGGTACAGAAGGCTATAGGCTAATAGGCCGGGGGCTGTGTTTACAGCCGTTATATAGCCCTTTGTTTCCAGAAATGTGAGTTAGAGCCAGCCAGGCACCAGATGTGCCCAGGCTTAACAGTCCAGCGAGTCAGGTCCTAGTAGGGCACCAGGTGCCAGTCATGCCCCCTAAGGCGGGGCGTGACAAACTTGGTATCAGAGCAGGTCGTATCCCAGGGAGTCTGCAAGCCGTGCTAAGTAGAGTCTTGTCTATGGATGTGTTGTGCACCACATACTATAAGCAGGAGGCTGCGAGGCATGATATGATAGTTACCCTTCTTTCTCAGTCAGTCGTTCTTTAGAGCGGTACAGTATAGGGTTGAGTCCCTGAGAACTCACTGTATTCTTTGGTTACAGATACAAAGACAGATCGGTATTACCCTATCACAGGAAGAAGATCAGAAATAGCAACGGAAGAGAGCATCAGTCAGTTACATGATAATTACAACAGTAGGAGGAGGTATCAGAGACCTCCCAGCGTGATACTGTTATTGGCATTATTCCCAGTATATGTTGATAACGTCAGAATAGGAAGTCAGAAATATAATGTATATATGAGTTGATTCATTTATAGCTATATGAGATCTGATTATGATTACAGATAAGGTCAGACCACCGGGTAGGTATAAAAAAAAAGGAGAGGGAAAATGCAGGAATCCCAAATACATCCTTTTTGAATTTGGTACAGTTGAATGTTTTTATTTGCTGCACTAAGAAAAGGGTTATCCTTACCTCCTGATTTTGATGCCAGTATAGTAAAAGGGCATAAGACTTGAGATGGGGTTGCCAGATCAAGCAGTAAGTAAAGATGGGCTGATTGATCCTAGTAAGTATTAGAAAGTATAAAGAGCCCTCACGATTACGTAAGTGGTGCGGACCCTTATGATAACATGCCAGTAAAGAAAGTAAGACTGCTAGTCTACCCGAAGTAGGGGTAACAGATCGGCTAGTGATGAATGCCTAATAATAGTCAAGTTTGAGTCAGAAAAAGGCCAAGTCCGCCATATACACTAACAGATAGCAAGACATACCTGTAAGATTATAGTACGATCTAGTTGTGACCTCGAAAGATATAGAGGTCATGTGAATCAGATGGGCTTGAACATACGCCAGAAGAAGTATGGGCCGAGGCTTGATCAGTGATCTCATTAGCAATGAAGGGCAGGTACCATGAACCCCAGAGTTCAGTCTAAGCAAGATGAGAGGAAGAAGCAGGAATGTCAGATCTTGTGGGGAATTAGAACTACCCCGGATTGATAAAGTATCGTATTAAGGATTAAGCTTCATGCTGACAGTAAGATTGTGGTTCAGAATACCGCAGTATGTCCGCTATGGAAAAGTTAAGAAGTTACCGATGCAGTAATTCTAATTTAGTGTAGCCTGGAGATAAGGCCCAGCAGACAGTCATGGGCTCTCAATATATTCCTAGTAAGGCTACAGGATTCGAACGTTGACCCCCCACATCGCAAGAGTGGTGGAATTTCAAACAGCAGACAATAACTAGAATGTTTATGTTGTTATTTTAAGAATGGGGTGACGATGCAATGAAATGATAAGTCAGGGCAGGAGATATTATTAGGTCATAGAAGAAATGTATCATGTACGATGTGAGACTCAGCAGAACCTGTCAGAGATTATGAACTACCGCAGAAATCAGTACATAATGTACGTAGCTAGTGAGATATATGTATACAGATCATAGATATGTTGTGAGTGGCTGCCTATAAGGGCCACAATCACAGATGCTGATTAATAATAGAAAGCCTATACAGATTGCCTTACAGGACGCCCCCCCCCCCCCCGCCAAAAAAAAAAAAGAGAGAAGAAAGAAAAGAAGAAGAGGAAGGGCGGATTAAGTGTGAGTTATGTATGAAGTCATAGAAACTATCTCAGTTCTCAGTTATTAAGTTGATAGATTCATGTGTTGTTGTCGGATCTAGGCTCTAGGAGCTTACCAGAATTATTGACCTAAGACAGATGGCTAGATGATGAGGGCGCAGTTAGACAGTCTACCGACCAGCTGTCGCCTGCATCAGCAGGGAGGCATCCCTGAAGATCGATAACAGTAGTGCAATTGCCGGAACTAGGATTAGAGACCGAATAGGCAAATTTCAGAGATTAGCAATACCAGAATTGTTCTAGCATGCTAAGTGGTCATACGTCGTTTTCCCAGCCTCGTGGGCGACAGTCGGCCTTAGCCAACCTAGCAGTTGTTATGTAGAACACCTCATAAGTCAGCCGGCCGTCCCAGTCAGAATACCCGTGGGTACCCCAAGGAAGGGTCCACATCAGCAGTTAGCGATAGACTAGTATTTCAGCTGGTTTTCGTAAGGTATTTAGATACAGAGCCCTAGCAGAGGGCCAGTACTTATAGAATAGCTCATAAGACCGAGAATTCCCCAGAATAGCAGTATAAATCCAAGTGGATACACACGAGGCGTAAGAAATTAACGGTACCCTGCTAGCATAGTGTTTATTAAGACCAGGGGATCAGTAGACTCCCCGTGGAGATCCAGAGACTGATCGCCTGGGAGTAAGTTGATTAAGTCCAGCCTTACAGTGGTTTAAGCAAAATAATAGAGCAATTAGATGCCCATGAGTTGGCGCTGATGCACGAACTATAAGTACTCAAGTAGTACAGTTAGAGCATTACTAGACTACTGTCACATTCGGGTCATTCAACCCGACTACTCAGTCATTTAAGGTTATGTAGCCAGATCATTAGAGATCATGGTCAGTATTAGGACCCTCTGATCAGATAAAGGCACAAGGTGCGCAGGCAGTCGTTCAGGTTATCCCAGCAACAAGTAGCCTTAGCATGCGGCCAGAAGGCCAGATAAGCTCTAACTATACCGGTAGATTACTTGTCAGATTCTCCGGTATAATAAACCAGTATGACCGTCAGTTGTATGTCAAATTTTGTAAATGTAAATTTTGATTGAGTTTAGTAGCTTTTGTTGGCCATATTGTGTCGAAGGTTGGTGTACAGACAGATACACAGAAAATCGAAATAGTGAAGATATAGCCAGACCTACCACTCCGACCGAAGTACGCAGTCCCTGCGGTTAGCCGAATACCGCAGAGGGTCTATGGAAGGATTTTCCACCTTAAACAGCACCTCTCACTAAGTTGACACAGAAGGCCGTGAAGTTCCAGTAGACTGAGGTGTGTGAGCAGAACTTCCAAGAGTTAAAAGCCAGGTTAACATCAGCTCCAGTGTTAGTATCGCCAGAAGGTACAGAGGATTGGTGCAGCATGGTAAAGTAACAGTTTATACTTTCAGGCAATTGAAGAAACGTGAAAAGAATTATCTCACCCACGACTTGGGTATTACCCAGTTAGCTGCAGTAGCTTATGCCTTACAAGAGCGAAAATTTTGTATCATCCAGGAAGGGCTAACATGGTAGCAGACGCCCTTAGCCATAGATCTATGGGGAGTTGGAATACTTACCGCCTGAACAGCGGGAGTAGACCCAAGAATTTTACTAGTTAGCCGGTCTAGCCGTTCGCATAGCAGAAATAAAGGATAACAGAATGATAGTACAGAATATCGCAGTATTGCGGTTAGAGGTGGAAGTAAAGGAACGACAGTATAGAAACCCTAGCCAGGTTTAACTTGAACACAAGATTCAGTAAGGAGAGATGACACATTTTCAGATACCCGGGGATGAAGTGTGGCGATATAAAGGCCGCATTTGTACTCCAGATATTTTGGGGCCTCGCCAGCAGTTTATGAGCGAGGTACATTACGCCCGCTATTCCCTTCATCCCGATATGACAAAGAGGTACCATGACATTAAAAAGAACTACTGGTAGCCCAGTGTCCTAACTGCCAACAGTTGAAGGCAGAATATCAGAAACCAGGCAGGTTAGTTTAGAACATAGCTGTGTCTCTTTGGAAATGAGAAGCGACGAATATGAATTTTGTAGCAAGATTACCCCGTACTAAACACAGACATGACTCTATACGAGGGATAGGTGACAGATTGACAAAAATCAGCTCAGTTCTCACCAGTAAGAGCTACTTTCTCGGCCAAAGATTATGCTGAGTTGTATTTCAGAAAGGTTTGGGCACGCGGATTAATTTAAGCGCAGCGTTCTATCCTCAGACAGATGAGCAGGCTGAGCGTACAACGCAGACGCTCGAAGTCATGTTGCGAGCGTGTGTGCTAGATTTCAGTAATAGCCAAAAATGAGCATTTACCATTAATCGAATTTGTCTCCAGAATTAGAATCCATTCATCCGGTCTTCTATGTAGCTATGCTGAGGAAATGCATAGGAGGCCCGTCCGGTGTAGTCCCAGTTCAGAATATCCAGGTTACGACTAGACAGACAGATTCGCAGATATAAGGACCAGATATCCTCACCCTATTTCAGGTCTAGTCAGGCGACATGTATGTCCGTATTATTATTTATGCAGTATCTTATGGTTGTATGTCTGTAAATGATAAAGGAAAAATTGATATATGGTCATCCAGTGGATCTTAGAATATTGTGAGCAGTGCCCATGTTGGACATTTCTGCATTTCAGGTTTTTGCGATAGTCCATATTACAGGGGAAACTCTGCCGAAATTCTTCCAGAAAGTAAAGTAATCAGTCCTCTAGATAACAGTATACATTCGAGAACGAATGTTCTTAAGGGGGGGAGAATGTTACACCCCGTAGAATTCCCGGCACTTAGATGACCTATTCCCACGTTGGTTAAGCATATTTGAAGGCCATACGTGTTGGAGAAGGGCCCGGGAAAAGATCGGACGAGAAGCCTGTCGAACCATCGCGGAAGGAGCCGAGGCAGAGCCCCTCCGCGATGGCAGCGTGTCATGGAGGAGGAGCCTCCGCGTTGGCTCCGTGACACGTTGGCCTTGTCCAGGCCCAAGTATATAAAGCCCCACTTCGGTTTTAAATGATAGAAACTTATAAAAATTTCCAGAAAACGTAGAGAGCAGAGAGGGACAAAGGAAATTAATTAATTTCCGTCCGATTACACTGCCAAACGCTGCCCAAACTCAAATTAATCCTAGATACCAAGGTATTTAGCAGCAGAGAGCATTTCTACGGAGTTAGTTTCGCGAAATACGGCCGACGAATCGGCGAGCCACCGAACTAAAGTAAGTAGAATTGCTCTAAATTAATGTCTATGTGTTCCTAGCTGAGAAGTGAATATTTCTCCCTTCTGGGCCGCTGAAAAATAGCGAGTTTCTGGCCATCTTTCGATAAGCCTAAGTTTAGGCTATAAACTATATCGAAAGTGACGTTGCCTTTTGAAATAAAGTTGTATTTAGTGTTAATTGATATGTTTATGAATGCAGTTGGGAGAAAACAGTTGAAGTACCGGCCGAGCCTCGTCCGACAGACGAATAATTCAAGGATAAGGTATGTAAAGCTAATTCCCTCGGCAAGTTAGTAATCCAGTATGATAGATAGCGTGATGTACAGAAAAAAGGAACTTATAAGTCAAGCACTAAGTCCAGTTTGAATTTAGTAAGCATGTTTTTATGATATTATGAGATACATATACTCAGAATCAAGTTAGTAAAGCAACATCAGATAGTCAGATGATATCTCAGTTACAGTATAGGCATACAGTCAGATAATATCTCAGATACAGTATAGTTCAGTATTGCGTTATTATGAACATTGGTACAACATGAGAAGCATTGGGCTGTAACGTGTACGAGACCTATCAGTATGTGATGTAATATGCTACGTTAACATATTGTTGTGTTCAGCTGAAACCCCGCGGAATAGTATAGTATCAGTAAAGCATTTCATACATAGAATAGTAGACTAAAACAAAGTTTAGAAAGTATGTCAGGAATAGTAACTCATGTTACTATAGAAAATCAGTATACAGCATAGTTTCAGCAGGAAGTCTATATCATGTTCAGCATTAGCCTCAGTATAGTCGGGCAGAAGACTATATTCGTACATACATATATATTACTTCCAGCCTCAGCATGTATTAAGTATGTACACATTTCTATTACTAGTCCAGCATATAGTGTATACAGAAACTTAGTGAACAGCAGAGTTTTCAGCAGAAACATTGTCTTATATAGCATTTGCTCCAGTACAGCCCGGCAGGAGACTATACTCATATTTATACGTCTTTACCTGCCTCAGCACGTATTAATTATGTACAGATTACTATCATTAATTCAGCATGTAATATATATGATACTTCACCCCTATTAGCCTCAGCATGTGAGATACCCAGACAGTATTACCAGTTGAGACCGTTGTGTTGTTTGGGGTTGGATTACCTAGCATCCATGACCGCCCAGGGTTAATAGCTGTGTCGACTCGTCCGCCAGAGGACGTGGATACGTCACTCCACGGAGTGGCATGCCGTCCCGCCAGGGGACGAAGATGGGATGCCAGTTTTTCCCCATATTTGTGCCTTGATCGGCCCTTACACACCCCAGTCGAGCGGATACGCCCGGGTGCAGATTCAGGAGTCCTCCGGACTCAGATGCAGTTATAGTCAGGGGCTCAGCGAGCCCAAGTGCATACCCTGGGACCGGCAGGATGCTTACAGCCACTATAGGAGATGGGATGACCGGGGTAGGGGCATAGATTCTGTGTTGATTGTACCTCCCGGCTTATGGGGGCCGGGTAAGGTTTGTGTGTGCTATGTTATGTTATTTCATGTTATGCCATGTTATGTTAGATACAAGTAGATCAGCAGCAGCACGATACGTTTCCAGGTATGACTCTTATCCTTTCCAGTAAAGATTGAGAGAAGGTATGATTTACATTATCAGACAGTTAGTCTATTCTTTCTACTTCAGTTTCTTCAGTTATATTATTGTATTCAGATTTTGCTTCAGTTATTGCTTTACATACTAAGTACCAGTGGTACTGACGCCCGGTGGGGCGCTGCATTACTTGCCTACAGGTACTTATAGACGAGCAGGTGACACTACGTGATTCCTGTCAGCGATCGAGTATTCAGCTCCTGTCATCCGGAGACTGAATTCCAGAGGTGTATTTCAGTTCTTCTGTTATATAGTACGGGTAGATCGGGGCCCTGTCCCAATCAGTTCTATTACCATTCCTAGAGGCTTGCAGTCTGTATATATTCCCTGTGGTCAGATGAGCCGGTCGTGTGAGGCCGTGCAGTTATTTAGTTGCCAGTATTCTTTCTTTCTTTTACCTTGGTCGTGTGGGGCCATAGCTTGCCAGTAGTGGTGACCTTGCCGGTCACGTAGTTCTTTTGTGCTTTATGATTGAGTTGCAGATAACTAGACAGCATGGTGGCCTTGTTGGCCTGCATAGGTTCCCCTGAATTACCTTGTTTCTGGTCAGCTGATGATACAGGTACAGAAGGCTATAGGCCAATAGGCCGGGGGCTGTGTTTACAGCCGTTATATAGCCCTTTGTTTCCAGAAATGTGAGTTAGAGCCAGCCAGGCACCAGATGTGCCCAGGCTTAACAGTCCAGCGAGTCAGGTCCTAGTAGGGCACCAGGTGCCAGTCATGCCCCCCAAGGCGGGGCGTGACACATAAAACCTTCCTTTGAATCTCATTTTATACAACATCATTGAACTCATGCATAAGGGTCACGTTATGAACAATTAATAAGTGTTGAATCTGAATTTAGCATCACACACTGAACTGTATGAGTACTGATAACTGAGACTGATTTCCATTACTTTAAGTCTATCATAAACTTGAAATCTGGACCATTCAAAATTGATTTATGCTAATAAAATCATTAAGGGAGTCATCCTCTACAGTGAGGAGTCCCAACTGAGCCAAGGAATCACTAACTGATCAGGGACTCAACTAATAAATGTTCCGACTGACTAGGAAAATATTCTCTGCTAATTAGAGTCCCACTGACTAGGGAAACATTCTCCGCTAATGAGAGTCCCAACTGACTAGGGAAACATTCTCGGCTAATGAGAATCCCAACTGACTAGGGAGACATTCTCTGCTAATGAGAGTCCCGACTGACTAGAGAAACAACTAATGAGAATCCAAACTGACTGATGCTAATCTAAATTGCAACAGCTAATCAGAGACAAAGAAATTAATTGATTCTCATCATACAACATTCTTTTCAACAGGATTGGGGCTATTTTCTAATAACAACAAGCCCAATAGTTGCAACATCATTCTCATGCTTAGTCATAATAATTCACCTCTTCATGAAGTCAAATCAACAATTTTTTCAACCTTCTTACACTAGCAAGCATTCTATAGGTTCACAGGGTCACGCATGGTTTATAGATCCAACTCATACTTTATCAAAGATACATGGCTACCTTTATTTAGATTTACGAAAAACTCACACATTCAACTCATACCTCATCATTTACGACATAAATCATGAGAGGAACATACATTCTCATTTCAATTTACTCCATTCCATGAGAAAGATGCAATAATTTGGGCATTTTTATAAATTCACCTCATAATCAATCAATTTAATCGAAAACATAGCGATAACACACAAATATCCTTTCAATTGTTCAAGCCCATAACTCCAAACTCATCTCGACATAATTATCATCGGTATAATCGGGTTTTTAGGTATAATCATACACATGTTCGTGAATTACTACGATAATAAAGTCCCATTCAATACTCAAGCAAGATTACAAAGAACATTCCACATTCATGCACTTCCCTTATCTAATCCACAATTCAAGACAACACGTTAACATATATCCCAAATAAATTTATAATCAGAGTAGATCTTAGCATTTAAGAAAATATAAGAGAATTTACCCATCACACAAATCCTAGGTCATGATTTTCTAAATTAATTGAAAACGGATTTTTAATAAAATGGGGCACAAGGATGTAAGGTTATCCTTGTTGGAAGACCCGCATACCTGGTAGAAAAAACCCCACTCAAAATTTCCCTTGAAGCTTTGATGAAAACCTTGGGGGAAACTTGATATTGAGAGGAGAAGAAGAAGAGTTGAGAAAAACTGAGGGCTTAGGCATGAAAAACCCTTAAAACGTCCCTTAGCAGCCCAATATGACGTCATTTTAATTCTGGATGCATCGGACATTACCAAACTACCCCTGGGAAAAACTGGAAAAATAGCCCGATCTGGAATCATGACTCACGTGACGAGTCGTCATCACCTCATACGATTCGTCGTCATGCCCATTAGGTACACTGGAAAAATTACACAGGTTCGACATCCTTCAACCCACGACCAGCATAACGAGTCGTTACTTGCCTGAACGACTCGTTAGACCAACTCGTCAAGTACACTGGAATTTCCTTCAAGGCCACAACTTCTCCCATCTAAGGACTGATATGACGAGTCATTGCCACACCTAATGACTTGTCGCCTCCTTCCTTCATCCACACTGCTTAAGACTTAACCCGGGGACCCTATCCTCCACCCAACGACCAACCTAATGAGTCATTGCCAGGCAAGATGACTTGTCAAGTCGCCCGTGGCCACTGGGCTTTGCCATCCCTTCCTTAAAGTTCCTCATGGGTCAGACCACAACCTGTTAGGTCTCTTAACTGGTCATTCTCTAACTCGTTCTGAGGCAAATTTCTGCTAAGCATCATCTAACTCTGAGGTCTGATCTCAAGGACTTCCGGGTTGTTACAATATCTCCCTCTTGGGAACAATTGTCCTCGAATGTTGGCTGAACATACTGAA
Organism: Datura wrightii; assembly: GCA_035772735.1. Classification (NCBI taxonomy): domain Eukaryota; kingdom Viridiplantae; phylum Streptophyta; class Magnoliopsida; order Solanales; family Solanaceae; genus Datura; species Datura wrightii. Next base: position 50,638,216 of record JASDFA010000007.1, on the reverse strand, counting down.
ATGATAAAGACGAAACTAAAATCCCAATATTAATCAATCACAACTAACACCAATGGAGTATATGACTCCAAACCAACCCTATACAACAAAACTAAATATCCACATTGAACATGCATACCATGGTACAAGAGAAACTGAGGGATATGAAACCAACATAGAACTAGATAGAACATTGAAAAGAATTCTTCCCCCTTTTATCTGGCACTGAACTGATATGGACTAAACCTTCATTCTCAAATCATTTCTTGATACAAAGTTAGAATTTAGGATATCTAATCTAACCGAGGTTAAGGAATTCATAAGAACGAATCATTCACGACATCTAAAGTCGAGCACATACATGAGAAAAATTTGATTCTACTGAGCGATTAAGCAACTTCTAAAATTGAGTTCGATCTGACCACATTGAAAAAAAAACATGAATAAACACACATAACTGATTCATAACATGAAAATGAGCATAAAGGACTCATAGAGCAAGTCTGGCATCATTGACTGAAACGGTTACCTCTAAACCTTGGGAACCTGCACATAGGGATAGACATAACTTAACTTTAACCAAAATACAAGGGAGGTTATCTGAACATGAAGAGACAGACATACCGCAACTGCTAAGGCTGGAACTCCCTTACTAGCATTCTCAAGCTCCGACTTCTTCACATACTCAATATCTCCCCCTTAGATTAAAGTCATCATTCTAAGGCTCCCGAATCTTCCTTCGAGTCAGGTTAAAACTACAAATTCTTAACTTCCCTTTCATTTCTAACCTTCACTACGAGCCTTACACTAACAACTATTCATCACACATCGACAATCTCTTCCCACAATCACAACAGAGCTTCTTATTTAGTATAGAGGTTAGCAATATTATACGGGGTATCACAAGATTCACAACATACCTGGGGCCACTACCAGTGCTTTGCCCTTATCTTGATGTGCTGCTATGGCATAGGAGTGATTTTAATGATTCCTGCCACCCGGATTAGAGGACGCACCCTGCTAAAATGGGCGGGCTATCGGAGCTGCTGAAAAGGTGGCCGAGAATCTACTCTCGCCTCGCTTAGCCACTATGCAATCTCAATTCTTATGGCCTACCGTTCCGCACCAAAAACAAACATCCAAGCCACCCATGCATACTCCCAAATGGTGCTTTCCAAATCTCATACACAATGGGTACGTATTCTCCCTTACCCTGGGCTTATACAAAACACTGGCTGTCGAAGGTGCTGGAGCCAATGATTTTTTCTGGAAATGTGAGCGATGACCTCCACTCGACCTCTACTGGGAGAACTCTAGATCTCTAATCCTAGACCTTTTGGCCTCTCTTGCTTTTTCTTTCACCTGTTTTGCTTCCATCTGTTGAGAAAATATCACCAAGCGTGGGAAGTCTATGTCCCGGTGTAACATGGCGGTCGTGCACTATTTAACCAAGGAGTTTGACACTCCATTTATGAACTTGCTCACCCGGGCTCGCTGGTCGGCTACCATTTTCAGCGCATACTTGGATTATTGAGTCAATTCCAACGCCTACTCTTGGACAATCATGTCATTTTGTTTCAAGTTAATGAACTCTGCCGCCTTTGCCTCCCTTAACTCCTTAGGGAAAAACCTATCCAAAAACGCTGCCATAAATTCATCCCAACCTATGGGACCCGCTCCAATTCCCCAACTGTCCCTTTACTAGCAAAACCAAATATAAGCGACTCCCTTAAGTTGGTAGGAGGATAATTCTGCACTCTCATATCCCATCACTCCCATGATATGAGTGATCTTCTAAATCTCTTCCAAGAATTCATAAGAGTCCTTATCCACCTTTAACCCTAAGAATTCGGGTTGGTTCATCCGGAGAAAATCTCTTGTCCTTGTCGCCGCTTCATTTCCATTCTGAGGGACACGAGCCATCGCCTTCTGGTTAGCCTGGGCGGTTAGGGCCTGCGCCAACATATGAATGGCTGCTTGGAACTCGGCATGAGTGACATGATCATCCGTTGGGTTTTTTGGGGCTGGTGGTACTTGCTGGCGTCCGTCACCACGTATTCCTCCATTCGCTCATTTGGGAGGCATTATCTGTGAGCACGTAAAGCGTGAGTCAGGGGAGGAACTATTTAGAGCTTCATACTCTATGCACGATAAGAATCATGAAGAAAAGGGAACATTCCTAAAAAGTCTCATAGCCTCTTCATCATAAGTCTGGCGCGCTTCACACCCATGAAAAAGAATCTATGTAACGCGGCTTTCGGACACCCAAGGACACTCTAAACCTTTTCTCTGATACCAAGTTTGTCATGACCCGAGTTCACACCCTAGCCATAACACAGGACAAGGAACCCTGAAAGGCTCCAAGTTGACCCATGGAATAATCATAGCATAATACTTAACATTAGAAATGACCAACAACATGAATAAGTAGAAGATAATATCAAGAATCTAATAGAGGCCATAAGAGCAATTTAATAATACTTAGATACAATGTTGAACCTATCTAAACAAGTCCGAAGGCCTTCTACTAAACTGATGAATTATTGGGTAAAGCCCCTAGATAACACCTAAAGTCTGAAAACTGAAACATAAGAAAATATAATCGTAAATCACATCCTCGGAAGATGAGGACTCACCACTAGTAGCTGAGAGAGAGCGAAGTGTATCTGACCACGCGGCTGAGCCTGGAGACCTGAATCTATATCATGAAATGACATAGCACAAGAGGCGTGCGATCAGTATTTGGAATGTACTAAGCATACAAATAACACAAATAATCAAATAAAAAAATATACGATAAGGAATTAATCTAACACATTAACATAACCGATTCAACATACTACCATCATCTCACGATTCACATGTGCGTATATGTACATAAAAGATTCCTTTGAATCTCATTTTATACAACATCATCGAACTCATGCATAAGGGTCAATTCTGAACATTTAATAAGGGTTGAATATGAATTTAGCATCACACACTAAATTGGATTACTACTGATAACTAAGACTGATTTCCATTACTTTAAGTCTATCATAAACTTGAAATCTGGACCATTCAAAATTGATTTATGCTAATAACATCATTAAGGGAGTCATCCTCTACTGTGGGGAGTCCCAACTTAGCCAAGGAATCACTAACTAATCAAGGACTCAACTAATAAGGGTTTCGACTGACTAGGGAAACATTCTCTGCTAATGAGAGTCCCACTAACTAGGGAAACATTCTCCGCTAATGAGAGTCTCGACTGACTAGGGAAACATTCTCGGGTAATGAGAATCCTGACTGACTAGGTAGACTTTCTCTACTAACGAGAGTCCCGACTGACTAGGGAAACATTCTCGGCTAATGAGATCCTAACTGACTGATGCTAATCTAAATTGCAACAGCTAATCAGAGACAAGGACATTAACTGATTCGCGTCATACAACATTTTTTTCCATAGGATTGGGGAAACTTTCTAATATCAACAAGCCCAATAGTTGCAATATCATTCTCATGCTTAATCATCATAATTCACCTCGTCATGAAGTCAAATCAACAATTGCTTCAAGCTTCTTACACTAGCGACCATTCTATAGGTTCACATTATGCATTATACTTTTACAATATCACGAAATTCCTAGTTCATCTCATTCATCATGTAGCATAGGGTCATGAATGGTTTATAGATCCAACTCATACTTTATCAAAGATACATGGATACTTTTATTTAGATTTACGAACAGCTCGCACATTCAACTCATACCTCGTCATTTACGACATAATTCATGAGAGGAGCATACATTCTCATTTCATAAGACCCATTTCATAATTTACTCCATTTTCATGAGAAAGATCCAATAATTAGGCCATTTTCATAAATTCACCTCATACTCAATCAATTTAATCAAAAACATAGCAATAACATATAAATTTCCTTTCAATTGTTCAAGCCCATAACTCCAAACTCATCTCAACATAATTATCATTTGCATAATCGGGTTTTTAGGGATAATCACACAATATTCACACAATTTAATCATGTTCATGAATTACTATGATAATTGAGTGAACAATAATAAAGTCCCTGTCCGGTGCTTTGGTTAGGGGTTAAAAACCGACACGCAAGTGCACGTGGTCAAACAAGTAATAAAGTGGCTAAGTAAGCCAAGTATCGAACCAAGGAGACTCTGGATAAGTAAAAATTGCTCAAGTATACTATATTCTATCTTACTTCTATATATGCTGACAACAACGTAACCAAAAGTTAAATAATTGTTGTTTATAAATTATATACTAAAACTATTAACAAATATCTACTTTGAATTGAAACTATGGATATGAGCGTGCCAAGGTTAAGAACATGTAATGAAATTGATTATAATCATAATTTGGTTAATCTTCTCTTCCTGTTGCTAGCCAAGAACATTAGCCAAGAGATTAAAACTCTCGTATTTAATCTCACTTAAGAATCATAAACCATCCGTCTACATTTCTGTGATCAAATGCAATTTATGACCTAGCAATATAATTCCGGTTCCTAAATTGACTAATATGACTTTCAAGTATATTTTTATCAAGAAAGAACATCAAAACCCAATTTTCCCAAATCAAGTTAAGAACAATACCCTATTAATTCACAACTTTCCAATTTCGTGCTCTCTCGAGTGAAATCGGACTTTTTAGATGTACATTAATGTCGGCCACACACCAATGCAGTAGAAACAAGAATTAATAGAACAACATGGAAGAAGAAGATGAAAAACCACATAATTCAATAATCAAAATTCATCACCATTGTTCATAACCTCAGCAAGGAAGAGAATTAGCCACTCATTTGTGGATTAATCATCCTAAAACAAGTGTTAATCATACAAACAATTGATTGAAAGAAGAAAGAAAGAGAGAAAAACCCTGAGCTTTTTCGTCCCTCAACTGCTTGTAACCCACGTCCTTGCTCCACCAAGTCTGAATTAATTAAAAATAAGCCTAAGTGTTCTATTTATACTAGTGGAAATGTTTCCCGAAATAACAAGTAACGTGTCACGGAGTGCATCGCGGAGCACTGCCTCCGTGACACGGCGTGGACGCGAACCCTCTCTGGAATTTCAGGGTCCAGGAATAAAGCTTCAACGTGGCACGGCGTGCAACGCGGAGGCTTGCCTCCGTGCCACGGAGCTGTCGCGAGGCTCCACTGGAAATTGACAAATTATTCACCCTCTAGGCAGTGTGCCTCCGCGATGGTAGCATGACACGGCTCCATCGTGGAGCCCCTGTATATTGTGCAGTCCAATGCCTTTTTCGTGCTCGAATCCAAGTCCAACTTCGATATTGTTCCAACATGCATTTTAGCTCCTCAAAATCATATTCTACCTACAAAACAATGCTAATCATGTTGGTTAGTATAAATTCACATTTTATTACCAATTACATGAAAATGTATACACATTGCACAATAAACAAGGCGAAAATGATACGTTTGAGTATCACTTGGGCATATAAATCTGCCCAAGATCACTTACCCCACACTTAAATCCTTGTTCGTCCTCGAACAACAAACACACAATTCATGAAAATTACATCCCAACCTTTGCCACTATGGTGCGACAATTTACGCTATGGTCATACCGATCATTCAATATTGTAAGTCATCAAGAAAACATGCATGGTCTTACAACGCAATGACCTTTAATACATCAAGACTTCCTAGACTTTAAGAATCGACCCTCGATATCGGCAAACTCATGCAAATCAGCTAATCAAGATATCTGACACGAACATCAATCTTTCATCAAGCATGTGCCCTCACAACTCAAGTGAATCTTCCCCTTTTTGTTCATGTGACACACAAACATTCAAGTAGGGGCATGTAAAAATTAATTTCACTCTCTCTCCCAAAAGAATTCACATGCATCATGTCATGACCCATAGGCTTGCCCTTAGTGTATTACTCCACTAATATAAAGAAATGCAATGTAAGATCACGTAGGACTTTAATGGGTTGTAATGGAAGCTATGGAACTAGTATATATTGGATCAGCCAATAATAGTCACTAGCATCCTTAAGCGCATTTTCAACACATTCCCATCAACTCATGGACATTGTTTCTCTCTTTTCTTTTTTTTTCATCATCCCATTCATGCTGGTTTACTTTCGTATGACCCATTTCATCAAACACCCTTGACACAACAACGAAGGTTTTTCATGCACCTTCATTATCATTTCATTATGACAAGTGCCTCTTCAACCTTTTATTTTCTTTCCTCACTCTGCTTTTCTTTTTCTTTTCACCATTCTCACTCTTTGACAGTTTGGGAAAAATTTTTTTGTTCTTCTTAAGCGCTTAAGAGTTTTGTATAGACTTTACGGCTAATGAAAAGAAAGAATTAAGCTTAGTTTATACATTTTTGGACAAAAGAAAGAAAGAATCGGCTAAAGGCTCAACGGGCTGACTAGGGTATACAATCACATAAAAAGGTAGTGTATGACAAGAAAAAAAATAGAAACTTTCAGTTAAAACAAAGAAATGCCTACATCCTTTCCAACACTACACCTCCTTCATTTCGTTTTGTACACACACTAGGCAAGTTCTAGACACTTCACAATAGCATGGAATAACAACACCTCACTTCACACTTCATGCACATGCTCGATTCAAGATGCATTCACAGACTCTTTAATTAGCCAATTACATGAATTCAAAATTTAAGCCTCAATCACACCGAATCAAATTCTACAGCCAAGGTAACTCAACATATTTACAAAATTGCATGCTTTCATCCGAATCACTTTTACATTTTGAATATCAGTTACAACACGCAACCATAATTTCACAACCATATAGTAACTACATGTTCCGTGATGCAATCCACCAAAGAAAAAAACTGAAAACAAATTAAAATCACTACTCCTACCGACTACATTTCCCTTAAGACGGTCGCCATCCATCCATCATAGGGAACGGTCACTAACTATGACTTCGATTCAATGGGACTATTCTCGGTAAAAGAACCGAAAACAAACTCCGAGAAACCCAAAAATAAAAATTGAAAAAAATTTCAAACATCGATCATTTCGATGGAAAAAATATTTACAAAATATTTTAAATATGAAAAAAATATTTTCGCAAAATTTTAAAAATATCGATCATTTCAATAGAGACAAAAAACAAAAAAAAATTAAATGAAGAAAATATTTACAAAATTTTTTACAGAAACTTAGCTGGCAACCACAACATTTCACAACACACATCATCAATTACCACAAATATGTACAAATACAGAGCAGTTTGCACTTTGCACTTCACAAACACAGGGCAACATAAACATACAAAACAAACAGAGGAAAAACATACAGCAAACCAGCCTAGCCCCAGCACCTAACTACTTCCCACCCCACACTTAAATCGAACACTGTCCCTAGTGTTCACAAAAATTAAAATCACAAAATTTTGGGTGGTGGAACTCCCTGATCAGTCGAAATATTCGACTTCTTCATCCGGTGATGCTGCCTCATCGCCCATGTCCGAGTCACCTCCATCGTCGGTATCAGACTCCACATCGAAGTCCTCCCGACGTGTCTCCTAATCTGTGGGGACATCATCGTCAGTGGGCTCTACAAAGGCTGGCCCCACTCGGCATAGAGCCCTGGCGTTTTCGCCAAATGGGTAATCCATCTTGAGCTGCCATAATTCCTCCTCCGTGGCTGGTCTCCCACTAATCCGAAGCTGAAGCATTTGCATACCAAACATCCGTGCCATGTACTGGTCGTCACGAGCATGTCGCTCGCCACGTGTCAGCACTGGCCCGTGTGTGGTGTCGGGGGCCTTAGTTTTGGTCACATCAAGGGCCCTCCGCTCCAACTGCAGGATGTAGTCCAAAGCCTCTTCCTCGACATCGACGCCCCGGAGAAAGGTGGTGATAAGTCCGTCGAACCCATACCTGTGGCCCTGGTATAGTCGGGCTCTCTTCATGGCGGATATGATGACGGCCCCAACATTAATCTCTAGCCCTTTCATCAGGGCATACACCAGGCAGACATGGTCCCGGGTCACATCAGTCATGTGCACCCCTAGAATTAGGCACGAACAGACTATCTTCAGCCAGATTCTGGCCTCCCTGTTCATTTGAGAATACGGCAGAGTCTGGTGGTAACCCCTCTCCTTATGTCTGCTCCATCTGGCTGTGGATCGAGCCCCACACAATGTGCGTCTGATATCGGCATATGGTGGGGTGATGTTCAGCTGGCGGAGAACGTGGGCATCTGTGTCCCACGCTCCAATGATGGCATTCAATTGATGGGGTTCCAGAGTGACAATCTGCCCTCTAATTTTTATTGTGTGGCTTCTGATTGCCGGGTTCCAATTTGCATAGAACTCCCAGACTAGATGAAGGTTGCATTCCTTGGGCTCCTGAAATATGAAGCTGAGCCCAGCTGCCTCGATCCTTTGCACTATGTGGGGGAACTCTTGTGCTAGTGGTTCTCGTGCAATATGCTCCTCGGGGAAGTATTTATTTTCCTTGTGTTTGGTGTACCACTTCTTCCCTTCATCGGTTACCCACCTCGTTCCGTATTGGCGGCGTTGGCCGTGTGGAACTGCTAGTGCAGCTGGGACTGTTGTGCCCAGTCTAAGTCATTTTCTCCCGGTGCCTGAAGTAGATGCACCCTTACCCTTATCCTGCCTACTTGCCATTGTACCTGTCAACACAAATGAACAAGCAAAATGTCAAGCTAAATGCATGTTAACTTCGGCTAAGGTCAGGTTAAGCTAAGTTTACCCCACACTTAGTCCTTAGCTACGGTTACGATACTACGGCAAGGATCACTTTATTTGCACCCAAAAACAAACAACTATACCATTTATGCTTAGTGCGTTCGCAAAGAAAAATTCGACAGTATAACTTTTAGCGTACTACTCAGACTTCATACAGCTAATCCCAATCCTACCATCACTAGCAATTCAACCATCGCACTTAGAAAAGAGAACAACAAAACAAAAACAACAAAAAAAATTCTATATATATATGAACCTATATAACCAACCAAATCGAGCAATTTTCACATTTTCCCAAAACCCGAGAATTCGTCGTCTATTACATCCAAACAATATTCTACAATGACTTATTTCAATTCACAAGCACACCCCGGCATATAATTCACCAATTTACCAAGTTACCCATCTCGATTTCAACAACCCAAGCCCTAGAATTGAATTTCACAATCAAATTCGAATCATTCACGCAATCGACAATTTCAAATGCTCATTACAACATTCCGAACATTTATCAATCAAAGAATAACTCAATTTCATGCTAAATTTCTACTTAGGGTGATTTATCTCACCTCCCATGCTCAAATTCGACTAAAATTGACAAAAACTTGAGAGAGAATAGGAAAACATACCTCGTAGTTGAAAAACCGAAGAAAACTCGATAATCTCTTTGCTTGATACCGTGGCACATTGATGGGAGAGGGAAATTTGGGTGTTTGGTCACGGAGAAGTGAGAAAATGAGGGAAAAGGGAATAAAATCGGGGTTTAAAATGAAGGGAAACACGCAGGTCACCCGGTAACCCGGTGTGACCCGTCACAAAATATAGGGCAACGTGTCACGGAGTGCATCGCGGTGCACTGCCTCCGTGACACGGAGCCATCACGATGGCTCACTGGAATTTTTTAAAAATTCCAGATTAAACCTCAACGTGTCATGGAGGGTAACGCGGAGGTCCTCCTCCGTGACACGGAGCCATCGCCCCAGCTCACTGTCTCTTCATTTTATTCATTTTTTCATACCTTGCCTTTTCCTTCACGATTCCGTGCACATTTTTCTCCATTTGACCTGCCAATCACCTCACTAAACAAAATTGGTTAGATTAATAGATTTCACTACTAAAATGAAAAATACTAACTAAAATGAAAAATTTGTACTAAATCAAGAAAAAAAATTAAAATAAAATCTAATTACACTTTACAAAATAAAAGAAAAAAATATATTTTTCACGGGTTGCCTCCCGTGCAGCGCCTGGTTTACCGTCGCGGCTCGATGTCCCTTATGCTCAATTGTCCACTAGGGTGATGGACGATTTCTCACGATCCTTGTCCTCCCCCCAGTAGTGCTTACACTTATCCGGTGGTCTTCCCCTCAACTCTCGAGAATCATCCATTTGATTAGCATTCCCATGATCAATTACATTGATCACCGAGAGTTCTTCATTCACCATCGGGAGCTTGGGTGCTTTGTACACATCGAACACCTCTACCTTGTCATGTGCTCGCATTGTAAGTTGACCCGCAGCCACGTCGATTAATGCTTTCCCGGTTGCCAAGAAAGGTCATCCTAAAATAAATGGGACTTCAACATCTGGTTCAAAATCCAGAACAATAAAATCTACCGGAAAAATTAGGGATCCCACTTGCACAAGCACATCCTCAACAATGCCATCCGGCCTAGCTAAGGATCTGTCTGCTAACTGCAAGATTATGGTTGTAGGTCTAGGACTCCCCATACCTAACTTTCTGAATACCGAAGATGGCATCAGATTTATGCTCGCCCCCAAGTCACACAATCCACGAGCTCGGATACTCTGCCCAATAGTAAGCTGGATAGTAAAACTTCCAGGGTCTTTTAGCTTCATAGGCAGTCTATTTTGAATCTGGGAAGTGCATTCCTCCGTCAAAGCTACCGTGGCATACTCAGTCAAATGACTTTTGTTGGCCACGATGTCTTTAATATATTTGGCATATTTTGGAACTCCCTGCAAGACATCAACAAGAGGTAAATTAACATGTACCTATTTAAGCACCTCCATAAATTTCTTGAAACATGCCTCCTCTTTGTGTTTCATGACTCGTTGAGGGAACAGGGGTGGAGGCCTTTCTGATTTAGCTTCTTTGGTTTTCCCCCTATCCGAAGTTTTCTCTCCCTCAACATCTGCTGCTCCTGACTTTTGAGGTGGTCTTTCTGGTTCACCTCCTTCAGTTGCAAACCACTCCTTGTGGTCACTGCATTCACCTGCTTCGGATTTGGATTCATGTCGCTAGGCAGTCCTCCTCTGGGCCTTGTGTTTTGGGCACTCGCAAATTGCCCAAATTGATACTCAAGAGCCTTGGTCGCTAACTGATTATTTTTCACTCCGGCTGCCAATTTAACATAGTCAGCCTGCAATTGCGCCTGATTAGCGATCATGGTCTTAAACATCTCCTCAATGGTAGGTGATGGTGGTGGAGGAGGGGCATTGTAATTTATGAATTGAGATTGGTAGTTCTGTTGCACTCCTTGATTTCTTGGCATCCCCAGACCCGAACTTTTGCCTTGTTGGTTGTTGCTACCCCACGAAAAATTTGGATGGTTCCTCTAATTTGAGTTGTAGCCTCTACCAAACTGCTGCTGATTTCGTTGTGCATTGCCCACAAAGTTAACAGAATCTGGGTTTGCTCCACAGCACTCAGCTGAGTGCTCACTGCTGCCACACACTTCACACCACATTTGCTGGACCGCATTGACTGAAGCTGAAGGCTGGTTCAAGTTCATATTGCTGAAGTGGTTGTTCAATTGATTCTACAAGGCAGCTATCTGTGCAGCGATAGCTGTAAATCCATCCACTTCAAGCACTCCTACTGCTTTTCTTGCTCCACCTTGAGATGAATCAGCATTCCATTCTGGATTGCCCTGTGAAATCCGGTTTAGCAAAGTGTACAGCTCTTCATAAGTCTTTTCCAGCGCTTGCCCTCCAGCTGCTGAGTCTAACAAAATTTTAGTATGGGGTTCCAAACCCTCAATAATGTGTGTAACAACACCTCATTGGACTGATGATGATGAGGACAGTCCCCCAACATGGATTTAAATCTTTCCCAAGCTTGATATAAATTTTCTCCCTCCCTCTGTTTGAAACTTAGAATTTGACTTCTAAGTCTGGCTGTTTTACCAGAGGGAAAAAATCTTATCAAGAACTTCCGTGGTAGATCATCCCACGTTGAGATAGAATTTGGTGGCTCAGTTTTTAACCACCTCTTGGCTTCACCAAGTAATGAGAACGGAAATAGTGTGAGCCGAACATAATCAAGTGACACTCCAGCGGGTATATAAGTGTCACTTATCTCCAAAAAGTTCTGGAGATGTTGTTGTGGGTCTTCATGAGGGAGACCGGTAAATTGCCCGCTTGTGTGCAACAGTTACACCATGTTCTGCTTGAGTTCAAATCTCCCTCCAGGCTCTGGTTTGCGAATACTTGAATGTACATTGTTGGCATGTGGGATTGCCACCTCGCGAACCGGCCTTGCTGCTGCTTCGTCGGGCACTAACACTGCCCTCACTACCGGTGGATTTTGTAGCTCCATAATAGTCTGTCTGAGCAACTACAGCTTCTTTTGTAGAGCTTCTCTGCGTTTACTACGAAATTCATGTTCAGGCTCTATATAAGATTCCACCAGCTCCTTGTCCTTTGCCAGTGTTCACAGAAATCAAGTCTGCAAAATACAGGCTAAGACCAAGTTGTCAACACTTAAGAAAATAAAATAAAAATACAGTAAATTTACACTTAACACAATTTCACCAATTGCCTAGTCTCCTCGGCAACGGCGCCAAAAACTTGTCTGGTGCTTTGGCTAGGGGTTAAAAACCGACACGCAAGTGCACGTGGTCAAACAAGTAATAAAGTGGCTAAGTAAGCCAAGTATCGAACCAAGGAGACTCTGGATAAGTAAAAATTGCTCAAGTATACTATATTCTATCTTACTTCTATATATGCTGACAACAACGTAACCAAAAGTTAAATAATTGTTGTTTATAAATTATATACTAAAACTATTAACAAATATCTACTTTGAATTGAAACTATCGATATGAGCGTGCCAAGGTTAAGAACATGTAATGAACTTGATTATAATCATAATTTGGTTAATCTTCTCTTCCTGTTGCTAGCCAAGAACATTAGCCAAGAGATTAAAACTCTCGTATTTAATCTCACTTAAGAATCATAAACCATCCGTCTACATTTCTGTAATCAAATGCAATTTATGACCTAGCAATATAATTCCGGTTCCTAAATTGACTAATACGGCTTTCAAGTATATTTCTATCAAGAAAGCACATCAAAACCCAATTTTTCCAAATCAAGTTAAGAACAATACCCTATTAATTCACAACTTTCCAATTTCGTGCTCTCTCGAGTGAAATCGGACTTTTTAGATGTACATTAATGTCGGCCACACACCAATGCAGTAGAAACAAGAATTAATAGAACAACATGGAAGAAGAAGATGAAAAACCACATAATTCAATAATCAAAATTCATCACCATTGTTCATAACCTCAGCAAGGAAGAGAATTAGCCACTCATTTGTGGATTAATCATCCTAAAACAAGTGTTAATCATACAAACAATTGATTGAAAGAAGAAAGAAAGAGAGAAAAACCCTGAGCTTTTTCATCCCTCAACTGCCTGTAATCCACGTCCTTGCTCCACCAAGTCTGAATTAATTAAAAATAAACCTAAGTGTTCTATTTATACTAGTGGGAATTTTTTCCGGAATAACAAGCAACGTGTCACGGAGTGCATCGCGGAGCATTGCCTCCGTGACACGGCGTGGACGCGGACCCTCTCTGGAATTTTAGGGTCCAGGAATAAAGCTTCAACGTGGCACGGCGTGCAACGCGGAGGCTTGCCTCCATGCCACGGAGCTGTCGCGAGGCTCCACTGGAAATTGAAAAATTATTCACCCTCCAGGCAGTGTGCCTCCGCGATGGTAGCGTGACACAGCTCCATCACGGATCCCCTTTATATTGTACAGTCCAATGCCTTTTTCGTGCTCGAATCCAAGTCCAACTCCGATATTTTTCCAACATGCATTTTAGCTCCTCAAAATCATATTCTACCTACAAACAATGCTAATCATGTTGGTTAGTATAAATTCACATTTTATTACCAATTACATGAAAATGTATACACATTGCACAATAAACAAGGCGAAAATGATACATTTGAGTATCACTTGGGCATATAAATCTGCCCAAGATCAGTCCCATTCTATACTCAAGCAAGTTTACGAAGAACCTTCCACATTCATGCACTTCCCTCATCTAATCCATAATTCAAGACAACCCATTAATGTATATCCCAAATAATCACAGTAGATCTTAGCATTTAAGAAAATATAAGAGAATTTACCCATCACAAAAATCCTAGGTCATGCTTTTCTAGATTAATTGAAAACGGGTTTTTAGTAAAACATTTTGGGGCACAAGGATGGAAGGTTATCCTTGTTGGAAGACCCGCATACCTGGTAGAAGAAACCCTACTCGAAATTTCCCTTGAAGCTTTGATGAAAACCTTGGGGAAAAATTGATATTGAGAGGAGAAGAAGAAGAGGTGAGAAAAAATGAGGGTTTAGGCATGATAAACCCTTTAAAATGTCCCTTAGCAGCCTAATACGACATCACTTTAATTCTAGAAGCATCAGACATTACCAAACTACCCCTGGGAAAACTAGAAAAATAGCCCGATCTGGAATCACGACTCATGTGACGAGTCGTCATCAACTGAAACGACTCGTCATCATGCCCGTTAGGTACACGGGAAAAATTACACAGATTCAACATCCTTCAACCCATGACCAACATAACGAGTCATTACTTGCCCTAATGACTTGTTAGACCCACTCATCAAGTACACTAGAATTTCCTTCAAGGCCACAACTTCTCCCATCTAACAACTGACATGACGAGTCATTGCCACACCTAACAACTCGTCACCTCCTTCCGTCATCCACACTACTTAAGAGTTACCTGGGGACCCTATCCTCCAAAGACCAACCTAACGAGTCTTTTCCAGGCAAGATGATTTGTCAGGTCATCTGTGGCCACTGGGATTTGCCATCCCTTCCATACAATTCCTCACGGGTCAAACCACGACCCATTAGGTCTCTTAACGAGTCGTTCTCTGACTCGTTCTGAGGCAAATTTCTACTGAGCTTCATCTAACTCTAGGGTCTAATATTAAGGACTTCCGAGGTGTTACAACATTCACACATACTGACGCCATTTTGTGCTACATCTTTATAAGATACAAAATCAGGTGTTTAGGATCAGTAGTAGATGCATCAGTAGGATCTCGTTCATTCAGCATTAGTAAGATCTACTCTTTGGAGTGCTCCAACCTATCTCTTATTTATTAGAAGTTATTAGTAGCTCATTCAGGTAGCCAGAGGTCTTATCCCAGTATCCTATTTTCTGTATTAGTGGCTTCATAGACTAGTCAGTTGAATCAGTATTGTCAATTGTCTTGTAAACACTTATACATTTAGAGTTTAGTTATAAAGTTATTAAAATTTTCTTATATAAAAGTTGTTGAATTTGATTTGTAAAAGAGTATTATATTTCCATCATACTTACAACATCCGTATAGCTATTTAGTATTCAATTTAGTAGTAAGTCAGGCTAAGGGTCCGTTTGGGCCATTAGTGATTCCAAGTGCCGGCCACACCCAGGGTGTAGGCTCAGGGCGTGATAAATGTAAGCTAAAATCTCTTCACCGTTAAGGCACCACCCACGTCTTATATTTCTCAATGCTTATGTTCCAAGTCTACAAGTATTCATAGTACTCCTAACTGAGTCAAATGTTCATAAATTTTACTTTATCATGTGTGTCTTCATTTAAATTTCTTAGATCTTACATGGTATATACTTCATGTGTTAAAAGGTAAAATAAATGGCTTCACATGGATGCACTTGCATAACTCACATAGTTATATGATTCTTATGTTACAAGGAATACTTGATTAGCAAGACATATTTGTATATGATTCATGAGCTCCAAAATTGCTCCTTATTTATTTTGTGAAAGATATAAGTGGTAACTTATGTGATATAGGACTTAATTGGAAATATGTGATTAAAACTCACTGAAGCGTGGGGTGGGTATTTATACATTCACTACGTGCAATGCTAATTTTTGCAAAGAATTGCCCTTTGTGGCATATATGTCATAGTCAACTAGACGGTTTTGTACTAGTTCCCTAAGCAAGCTAAGATATGGCATATAGGCTTATGGGAGGTACTGTGTAGTGAGCCTAAGAAGCAATACCATCCAGTGGACCACAATATACATTTATTTTAGATATAAAAAGTTGTAGGTTTTGGCAACATATGACTTAAATGTATTCATGGGCTGCCTATGGAGGTCATCTTGTGACTACATGTGATTACTTATACATTTTGAGTTATAGATAGAAGTAGAACATCATCTAAGCAAATTTCTAGGTACCATTCATTTAAAATAAATAACTTAAAGATGTTGAGCAATCACCGAGGTTGATTATAGGTTTTAAGTTTCATATCGTACGTCTAATGTTTGTATGCTCATGATTTCTCATCTTTGATATCTGATCCATTTGAGCATTCTTACTTGTCTATTTGTTATTCTTTATTATTTACATAGTAGAACATGTGGTGTATATACTGACATTCATATTATTGGGGACGTTGCAGTTCTATAAATATAGAGTTAGGTTCACAGCATACTAGACATCCTCAATTGTCTCAATTACCGTTGATTGTTTTGTAAGCTTTATCTCTATCTAGACTTTTATCAGATGTCTAGAGCCTATTTTTGATTAGTTTTATGTTATAGTTGGGTACGTCAGGGCACCGTCCTAACTAGTTATCAATTGTACAATTACAAACTCCTTAGAGGCTTCATACATATGCTGACATTCAATTGTATAGTATTTTGGTTTAGAGGGCCCTTCAGTATATGTATAAAAATATTATCATTTATTTTGCTGCTCATGATTCTACAACTTTACCATGAGTTATCGAATACATGTATCACAATTTCTCTTACAGATACTTATCCACTCCTGTCAAGCTGGGGGCATGAAAAAAACTCATAAAAAGGTTGGTTTTTGTTGCTTTAGATTGGAAAAGTCGGGTGTGGCAATACACCAATTATTCAGATGTTGTGAGGGTATGTTGCCCATTTGAATGAGGCAAATTATTTTGTGGGCACCACATTATTGTTAGCTGCTAAAAATATGTTCATTATTCATTTTATTTGTTGTTATATACTGTAGAAGAAAGTTGAAAAAAGAATACATATAACAAGGGTCTGATGAGCCAATGGCTTACCTAGAAAAAGAAAAATTGCCATTGTGACCCCGAAGTGTCAATGGGTTGTTTGTAATGGTTATGTTACTTATTTTTGTGTACATATTGATCTTGGGCAGAATTTCATGCCCAAGTGATACTCAAATGCTTCATTTCTACTTGTTTATCTATTGTTATGTGTACATTCTCATGTGATTCTTAGATAAATATGAATTTATAATAACCAACATGATTAGTGTTGTTTTGTAGGTAGAAGGAATTTTTGGAAGTTAATCTACAAGTTGGTGAAGTGTGGAGATAGACTCGGAAGCAAGAAGTGGAAGTTGACAAGGGAAGTTGGCAAAAATAGGGGCTCCGCGATGGCGTCGTGTCACGCTACCATTGCGGAGGCATTCTGCCTGGGAGGAAGAATTATGTCAAATTCCAGTGGAGGTGCGCGTTACCTCCGTGGAACGGAGGCAGTGCTCCACGATGCACTCCGTGTCACATTGAGTGTGTTTATCTGGAACCTCAAGTTTCAACAAAGGTGCGCCATAGCACCGTGGCACAGAGGCAGTACTCTGCAATACACTCCGTGCCACGTTGCTTGTTATTCCGGGAAAAATTCCCACTAGTATAAATAGAACACTTGGGTTTTATTTTAAACATTCTGACTTTTTGGAGCAAGAACGTGGTTAGCAGACAGTTGAGAGGACGAAAATTCTAGGGTTAATTCTCTTCCTTTTCTCTTTAATTTCAGTTGCTTGTATGAATTCTACTTCTTTGAAGATGTTTAATCCACAAATGAGTGGCTAATTCACCTCTTGCTGAGGTTAAGGATAATTGTAGAGGAATGTAATTATTAATCATTTCAGTTTTCATCTTTTCTTTAATGGTTGTTCTATCAATTCTTGTTTTTACTGCATTAATGTTTGGCCAATGTTAATGTATATCTTAGAAATCCAATTTTGATTATGAAAAGGAAAAAAATTGGACAGATGTGAATTGGTAGGATATGATCTTTTCTTAGTTGACAAAATTGAGAATTGATTTACGTTCAGAATAGAAATATATCTGAAAGTCGTATTAGTCATTTATGAAATCGGTTATGTATGGCTAGAGCATGAGGTTCTTATATCACAGAAATATAGAATAAGGTCTCATGATTCTTTAATTGGATAGGAGTCGAAAGATCCAATCCATAGGAAATTAATTCCTGACTAGCAACCGAAGAGAAGATTAGCTGATTTGAATTAAGAAATTACATCCCTGCATGCTTGCCTTAACCTCAGCTTGTTCATTGCTATTGTTCATACTTCAAATTATAATCTTTACTGAGATCCTTATTTCTCATTAATCTTGCCTCATAAAACATTATTTGTTTAGTTGTCTACATTCATAGAGATATCGTTCACTAACACTTAGGTTAATTACTACTGTAGTTCAGTCCCTATGGGATCGATACTTGGCTTGAAAAAAAGCCATTTTACTACTTGTATGACCACGTGCACTTGCGTGTAGTTTGGCTCGAACACATATCTTTCTATAAGGAGAGGCTAGTTGTTCATACATTAGTAAGTCCATAAATGAGGTATGTAAAGATAAAATATCTTACGTCGGTAAGGCACAACCCTATATCACATGTTTCACATATAAGGGTCAACATAGCTTATCTGATATATGAGAGCCAAAGCCTTCATTTTTATATGCCAAACATATGACTACATGCCAACATATCCCGAATATCTATATGTTCTTTTCACTTGAAAGTACTTTTCTTCATGCCACATATGTCTATTTGTTGAAGTTTATGGTATTCGTATTACTTCTGTCAAGTCGAGTATCCATTGCGTCATAGATGACCATACTTGCCTTCATTAGAAAATCATAGGCTACACATGGATTATCTGTCATGTGTCATATGTAAGAATCATTTTTCATCAGTATAATATCCACTTGCATAATTGAGTATCTAAACATGGCTAAATAACTTACTTGCTAAAATAAGTCCATTATTTTATTCACTCAATCGCATGGTATATGACTCATTTGCTACATAGAGATTATCATTTGTCGATTTGATGATAAAAATTGTAATTTATTTGTTATAAGCCTTCATGCCACTACTTGCTAAAATCAACCTTAAGCAATGGGATGATACACAGAAATCCACTTGGCATATGCGTGAGGCTAATTTTGTGCACACGATTAAGACCAGACCCTTATAGTGATCCCTAAACTCATGGTATACCTAACTATTGAAGGAACATATACAGTATAGTTAATTAGTTGGAATGTCATGCACTATTTCCATGATATCCAACATATGGCACAAAGGTCTGCTGGTAGACCCTTATAGTGAGCCTTCATGGCGTACCTCATATGAGACTGCCAAATCATCTTTTATGTGCTTAGATATTCATAGACATCATATGATGCAAAGCTCTCAAGGAGAGACTTTATTGCTTATTTGTTCTTTGTTTTATCGGTTTATTTGAAATGGAAGAAAATAAAACTTTTTCCAATAACAGGGTAGCATATCACTTGAAATAACATTTTTGATAACAAATGACTCATGTCATTCAAATGCTAAAGTTCCCTAAGAGGATTATTTATTCATTTGTCACATGTGGCATTTAAACTTCTATCATTTGATCACTCACAGAAATGAAAGACATGGATGTCACATATGTAAATCTATCACTTATTCTCATGTGAATAAACAATCAAAAGACATTTGTACATAATCTGATAAAGCAATTGGGTAGTACGGACCGATCTACCTCTAATTAGGAGTGTGTACATAGTCGGCTGCAATATAAATACCCAACGAAGAGTCGAGATCATATCCACAATGAATAGTATAAATCGAAGATATCAAGTAAAACATATATGATTGAATGATTGAAGAGCTACTCACGTTAATGGATAAGAGAGAATTAAGCTAAAAGACTAAAATCTAGAATTCTAAGGGTTGAAATCGATAGGTAAAATACTAACAATGTGTTCCTATATAGGATTGATCCCCTTAAATCACTCAATTAGGTTTATGAGTAATAGGCTCTTTGAAAATGTGAAAACAATCTCCAAATCAATTACTATGTGTCTCTCAGCAACCAAGCAATGTTTATCTCAATTAATTTTTTTGAACTGAAGAGAATTCATATCAAAACAAATTGTAATGTCAATTTAATTTATCAAATCTCTAAGTAAATATATTGAGAAAGGTTTAAGCCCTGGGTCATTGTTGATTGTTGCTACCTAAATACTAATTGGCTCTTTCAAGCATAATTGAGCCAATTTGGCATGAGTAGGTGTTTTCAACCATCAAATTCACTTTACGGAATATACATCAATAAAATATTTAAAAGCCCATAATTAATTTATCTTAATTGAGATTAATAGGGTTCACAAATTCATGGGGTTCACAATCCTAGATTTGAATTTAGCTACTTATGCAGAAAGAAGAATAAAGAAATATAATTATACATGATCACTTATAATTCAATATATGAAACAAAAAATTCAAATTGCAAAATTAAAATCTTCAAAAATTCTTAATACTGCAATGGGAGTTTTCAAAATATTATTTCTCTACTCTAAAATTCAGATTCTAGCTGGAACCTCTAAAAAGTAAATAAAAGACTATTTGTAATAAGGTATAAAATCCTAAATATAATTTAAATTTGGAGGCCAACTTTGCAGTTACAGACCGTACATTAAATTTATGGTTCATACTTTGCACCATATTCAAAATCTACAACTTGTTCTAGTGGCTGTTGTACTTCAACTCCATGATTTGGATTTATTGTTTGTACATTCCTTTGTAGATTTCTTCTCCAGGTTAACCTTATTAATTCTAGTAACCTACGATATAATTTATGATTCGCAATTTAAATCTGCAGATCATATTTTGCTTCGTGCCTTGCTGACAAGTTTTTGTCATTCTCTTGTTAACAGGTTAGAAGTACGTGTGTTGGCGACTCTTAACTATACGGAAGTGCACGTGGTCGTTCAAGTAATACAAGATTTTAAGTTCGGATGTCGAACCTAAGAGCCTTGAGATTTAGCAATGTCTAGTTAATTCAATTATGAAAAGTAACCAAAGAGTGAATAGAAGGGTGATTTATGCCACTAATAAAATTAAAGACTTGAGAATAATAAAAAGTTGTGATCACTAAAAGCAATATATTCCAGGGTTACGACTTTGTTTCGCAATCATGTCTAGTATTAAATCTCCTTAACTGACTAGTTTATCTGGTTGTTGATTTACGGGGTTAAAAGTATGATTATGGTCTTTCAAACCTCTAACCATCTATTCACAGACAATTCTACGTCTATATTTCTATGACAAAGAATAAAGCGTGTGAACGATTTGGACTTGTTCCATTAAGAAATCGAGAAAGCTGTTCTAGGTATATTTCTATTCTAGCCACAAATTAATTCTAAGTTTTACTTTATGAAGAGATATTTTTCCTTATATACTTCATTTTATCTTATCGATCCCTCTTCTGGGTTCACAACAAGAATATATATGTATTTAAATGGTGGTGAATCATCAAAATAGTAAAAGCAAGAATATAAGAACAACCAATTTAATAAACTAATCTTTCAAGTCAATCATTCACTAAACATTCGTGGTTCTGGCCATAACCCCAGAACAAGGGTTTTTATCCACTCATGTTTAAGCAAAAACACAAGAATTTCATGTGTTCATTCAAAGTAAAGACTTGAAAAAATAAGAAGAAACGAAACCTAATGATGAAATCTCTCTTGTCTCTTGATGCTTGGTAATTAGTGCCATACCCCTTCAAAATCATTATGAGGGAATATATATAGTAGTGAAAAATACTCTCCTATTCTACATGGGTCCGGATTGCAAAGTTAAAAGATCTTGGTCTAAGATAGGCCTTGGCGCACCATTCCTCCTATAGCACTAGACTGTCTTTTTTATTTCTTCTGAAGTTTTTCTCTTGGCATAGGGCACCAGCCATAGCCCAACCTAATGCACTTGACGTTTTTTTAAATTTGCGCCAACCATAGCACCAGCTTGGTTTTGCCCGAAAACTCATCCAACATTGCTCCAATGCTCTGAACCTTCCTTGTTAGCTCCTTTTGGGTTAATTTCCACCATATTTTCCTGTAAAACATCTAATCACATTCGTTAGCTCACTATTGATAACACTCAATAATCTCTCACATTCAAAGGAGCTGGCAGCGGTGGTTGTTAAAAAACAAAATACTCAATGGATGTCGGGGCCGAATCCCACAAGAAATTGAGAAAGATGATCAAAAAGTCATAAATTAATTCAAATTAGTATGCATCAATATTTAACATGTGAAAAGCAAAAATTGGGGGAAAACAAGGGAAACAATATTGATTTCAAATAGTAAAACGAAATTGAGCAATTGAATTGTTGTAATTGATAAGAGGGAACTAGGGATGTACAATTGATAGGGTGTCAACTAGACTGGGGTTGGTTGAAATGCCTTAAACCCAATTTCAGCATGGATAGCAATGGATAACACTACACCCTTTTGTTTTTCAACCACAAGGGTGCTTTTACTTTAGGTTTTCTCAAACCTCAAAGTCACAACCACAAATTAGCCACAAAGCTTGAGGAAGGACTAAGCTATCTCTAGCCTCAACCCTTTAATGGAGTGGAGATATGGCTCTTGACTATCTCTAGCTCAAGCCCACACATCTACACTCCAAATCCTCACTATTGATTCCTCACCCAAATCTCACTTCTCTCTCTCTCTCTCTCAAGCAAAAGTAAATTAAGCAAGTTAAATCAATGTTTGCAGCCATTAATTTTTTTCAATTAAAACTTAGAGGAAACAGTAGATCCATGCTTGTAAATTGAATTTAAGAACTAATCATCAGCACCCACCCAAGTTTAAACACTCATCATGCACACATCCCTAGCTAATAATATAGCTACTCATGAATGGAGAAAGAGAAATTATACCCATGGAAAATTCCTCAACCATCATCATATTGAATAACAAATTAAGCTTTTAAAATATGCAACAGTGGTGTTCTTTCCCAATGAAATTGAAGAAGAAGAAGAAGAAGAAAGAAAGAAATTGTATTGTACTTTCTATCTTTGTCTACTTCTCTCTATAATATTTAATGTATGACATGAGGTGTTATAATTTGTGAATATACAATTGGAGTAAAAATCTTCACATTCCTTTTGCACAGCTTTTCAAATTTGCCCTTGGAAGCATCTCAGGTATATTTATGCCAAAGCTAGATGATTTTGCCCTTGTTAGCATCCGGGTCACTTGTGCTTCGTAGGTGCCCATCTGCCATTCGAAGGTGCTTCGCAAGTTGAATCAATATTATTTTGAAGCCATATGCATTCCGCAGGTGCCAACTAGCACTTTGCAGGTTCATTTCAGCTCATCCTCAGTGCCGACACCTATGTTCTTTGCCTCCAGCAGAGTGCTTTTATTTTAATTTCTCCATTTTCCTTGCCTAAGTTAAATACCTGCACAAACAAAGAGAAAAGGCATAAAACCTTCCTAATTTGTGTGGAAACACCACAATAGTTCATGCTTAAAAGTCTAATGAGTTAGTAAATTGCCAACTCATCAAACCTCCTGACTTGAACTATTGCTTGTCCTCAAGCAAAATATTCATAACACAACTAAGATTTAAAAAATCACATCACATCATGCCACAACTAAGATTGAAAAAAGCACATCACATCATGAGAGTTGCACATAAGGCCACTACAACTTAAGTCAATCCCAAAAACACATACCGACTCAAGAAAAAATAGACTCAAACAGTTGCACGAATTCAATCGGTATCACCACAAACATTTTGCACATATCACTTTCATTCTTTGAATTCAAAACAGGGGACATATTCATAAAATCAAGATCAATAAGCATATCACATCATTGACAATCAATATTCATGGTTTTTCTAGAAGTTCACTGCACAACTTGTCTCATTCATACCTCTCAATTGAAAGCACAATTTTAGCATTTACTCCAAGGACTACTTACCAAAAGACAGAATCCCACTCACCTTTATGCAATTCACATATAGGGATTATGAAATGATGCAAAGACGCTCACTCTCTCAAAGATATTCAAGTGCATACATATTGAACCATAGGCTTTTCCTTCATGTATTTCACCACTAATGTAGAGTTGCTACACTTAAAGTTACTAAGGACTTGCGGGTCATAATGAAGGCTAGGGGTAAGGATATAAAAATATTTAGCTCTAGTGACTAGAACCTCTCTAATGCCTTTTGTGTGAGCATTCAATATCCCGCTACACTTAGCAAGTTTACTTCACCTTATCTCTCCCTACTCATCATTCACATGTCCTCAAGAGCCAACCTTTTAACGCCTTAGATTCTACGTTAAGCCTCATCTAAACAAAAGATAACACCATTCAACTTGTTTCTTTCTTATTTTGATCAAAGGTTTTTCAACCAACCATTCTATTCTTTTCATCAAGCATTTAGTGCTATCTCACATTGAATTTCCTTCCTCTTTTCCCTTTTTGCACACCCCCAAACTTAGGCTTTTGCCTGCATCACATTTCATTTTTCCATCCCTAAATATTGGACTTCAAGCCCCTTTTTCTTTCTTTAATCACTAGCAATTAAGGAGAATGGGTGCCAAAGAAAAAGATTAAAAAGGGTATAAGACTTGTAATATGGTTTCCAAGAAAAAGGGCTTATGGATCAAAAATTGGATAACAAGGGTGGATGTTCAAGGAGGTCATTTTGTGGTCAAGTGACTAACCAAAAAGAGCCTAAGGCCATTTCCTAGGTGCAGCTACATCTAAGATTTCACCTTAAATCACATTTGGAGCAAGTTTTAGATAATATGGATACACAAGAATCAAGGTAGAAACCTCACCACACAAGGCATAACAATCCAAAGAGTTTCACGACCCGAGCATCGACCCCTGACTGAGACACGGGACCTAAAACCACGAATGACTCCAAACTAACCCATGGCACATACACAACATGATTATGAGCATAACTAAGCAGAAATAAAACATGAACACAACCTGATCGAAAGTCTGCATATCATAAAGCATGATTGTAGATAACAGGTCAACAATGCTGAACCATCTATACATAGTTGTCTGAAAACCCTCTAATCATACGATGGGCTGATGGGATAACACCCACAACTATCTCTCTAACTCTAAAACTGAAAGGCATAAGAAAAAGAGACATGAACTAAAACTGCTATCTCCGAATCATGAGGACTCACCAAAACTGGGATGGTACTGCACTAAAGCGGGAGTGAGCTAATGTCGGGGCCGGGAGTGATTACCTGAACCTATATCATGAGATGATATAGCATAGAGTATGTGGTCAGTACTTTGAATGTACTGAGTATGTAAAAAAAGTAAAACATGCTCATAAAATAGTAAAACATGGTTGCAAGTAAAGGCTAAAATGAAACATGAGAATAAGGTACATGCTGAAATCAATGATCGTGTAATAGGCATAAACATGAATGCTTTATCACAAGATGAAGTATAATGACCCAAGATTTGAAAGTAGGAATCATATAGTTTACCATACTTGAAATCATATGTGAAATCTCATAAACTAATTAACGGGTAAAATTATCTATAAACTATAATATCATAAGTTATGAATGTGATTAACTTAAAACATGATGAATAATGTGAGACTCATCATAACTAATACCATCATAATTGCGCTTACATGATGCCCAACTATCTCGCTCAAGTTCGCAGAGTCATTCCAAGCTTGCCAAAGCAAGGAACTATTAAGGCCTGATATCACTCATGAATCCCCATAGGGATTGAACATGAATATATACCTACGGTGGCACATAGTTCTGAGACCTGGGGTTTCCTGAATCTCTGGCCTACTCGGTGCTAGACACTACTACCAAGAATATGCACATGGCTCATAGTCGTCATCGTGAAACATACTTGATCTTGCATGGACTACTTTAAAATCATGAAATCATGATCATACTTGACATATCTAAACTAGCCATGAAAATAATGCCAGAATTAGCCATGATACATAAACTTGATTTTCCATAAAATTCATACTTACTTGAATAAGACTTCATAACTCGAAATCATAAAATCATAAGTTTAAGATTCGTAAACATTCATGCATACTTTAATAATTCATCATAACTTGAAACCATAAGCTCATAAGCTTGAGACTTACATGCATAATTGGATAAAATCATCATAAACTTGAAATCCTAAATTCATAAGGAACTTGAGGGTCAAATATACCCTAATAACCATAATTCATCTATTGGAATATGAGGGAATTGAACCCATAGAAAGATCATGGAAGATTTCATTGAATTTGGGGCTAACACTGGAATTTTCATAAAACTTGATTAAAGACTTGAGCTTATGTTTAGAGATGGAATTGGGCATGAGGGTGGAAGGATTTACCTCATTCATAATCCTACATACCTGGGTTTGATGGGATTCTTGCTTGGGTTTTATGCCCCCAAGAGGATTAAAGGAGAATGAGGACTTGATGCTTGAGGCTTGAGAGGGTTTTGATCTTCTACTTGGAGTGTTAGGAGTAGAATTAAGTTTTATGATGAATAAAACACTCTAAAACACCCTTTTAGGAGTTCAATATGACTTACTTTAGGAGTTAGGAACAGAGAAATTATGAAAATGCCCTTAATAACCCAACTGGAAATTTAACTTTACCAGACCTAATGAATGACCTAACGACTCGTTACGCCTCTTAACAAATCTTCACCATGACTCGTTACCCCTGGGAATATTTTCCAACTTTGTGATCTCTTTTTGATGCCTCCGCTTAACAATTCGTCATGACACTTAATGGATCACTTCACCACTATTTAAGACTCTTTGAAATTCCAAGTTTCACCAACTTATTATACCTAATGACTAATGAGACGAATCGTCAAGTGTTGTAATGAGTCACTTGATGAATCATTCTATTACCTGGTGCAATTTTAGCTGTTTTCTACGTTCCATGCCTCAGGTCAGATCTTAGAGACTTCTGAGGTGTTACGTTATCTCCCCCTTGAGAACATTCATCATCGAATATATATTATGCATAATGGAAGGAGTGGGAAAGAACTGTAATCCCAAAACTGAATAATTATAGTTGAAAACTAACGGAGTGACCAACTCCGAACTGAGATACATGAATGAACTAAATCCATGAAACATACATTCATACTATGATATGGAAGTAACTGAGAGACATGAAACAAGAAAATCGACCCCCTTTAATGTTTTGAAAACCCCCTAAAATACCCACAAATATCAATTTCACAATGAACATGAAGAAACAGAATAGGGAAATGGGGGAAAGACTTGGGTTAAGGAAACTGAAAACTATCATGTTTTTTGTGCTACACATATCATCAAGCTCAAAGAAACAAAGATGAAAATTAAAAGACATATCAATTAGAGTGAGTAGATAAATAAAATTGAAACTTGAATCTTTTTCCACAAGATGAGATCGAGCCAAATCCTTGGTTTGATTGGTGCTTTAAGGTTAGTTTGTAATGGTAGAAATATGAAAGGGATGATGTAATTTATAGGAGAGAAAAAGGTGAAGAGGTTGGGTGGATTTAATGGTGAGTTAATGGAGGAATATGGGAAGTGTAAATGATAGTAGATGGGTTAAGAAAATGGTGTGGTGCAGAAATTTAGGGGTTTTGAGAAGTGGGGAAGAAGTTCAAAATCCATGGGTCGGATCTGGATCGAGCTGGATAAATGGGTTGGTCGATTTTTTTAAAATAACTAATACCTACGGCCACATATTTGGATCTTTGAGCCACAAGTCAAACGTAGGTGGACCTCCAATTGCCTAGTGCACTATCCTGGATCTGCGCTAAGCCTGCATTTCACAGGTGAAACACAGGTCACCTATTCTTGAACAATTTTGCGTAGGAATTTTGTCTCTGGCCTATGCTACACCTGCATTCTGCAAGTCCTTGCCTGCTTTTTGCAAGTATTTCATAGGTGCTCACCTTTTTCTCGGGTATTCTGGATCAAACATGTGTTTGGACCTGCGCTCTGCAAGTTGGTACCTACGTTTCGTAGGTCGAATGCAGATGCCAATACTCTATTTCATCCACTTTTCACCATCCAATCATCCTACACAACAAAAATGTGAAGTAAGAAGATATTAGAGGCACTTGGGTTGTTTCCCAAGAAGTTCTTCATTTAATGTCACAACACGACGGTTTCACCTCACAATTTTATAAATCATCCAAAGGTTTGTCCTCCACATCAAGATCATTCCCCTGCTCATCTCCATCATCCATCATAGCTATCACCTTGCACTCATTGTGTGGTATCATTATTGGCACACATTAAACGTTGCCTCATTACCACCCACTCAGAATTTTAGCTCGCCAAGTTCAACATCCACTAGAGCTCGTTCTATGGCCAAGAATGGTCGCCCCAAGATAATGGGCACCTCCATATTAATATCGCAATCCAACACAACAAATTTAGCTGGAAGGATGAATTTGTCTACTTTGAACAACACATCAACAAGTATTCCGACGAAGCGCTTGATAGACCGGTCTGCCATGAGCAACCTCATTGTTGTAGACTTGGGGCTTCCCAATCCTAACTTTTTGAAGATCACTAGGGGCATCAAGTTGATACTTGCCCTTAGGTCGCAGAGAGCTTTGTTGAACACATACACCCCAATGGTGAAACGCATTGTGAATGCTACAGTATCATCTCTTTCTAGAGAAAGGTTATTATCCATGGATAAGCTACAATGATGTGACACCTCCAGTGTGCCCACATCTACAACTTTGTTCTTCTTCAAAAGATCCTTCATAAATTTAGCATATCCCGGCATTTGGAGTAAAACATCAACCAGCGGAATATTTATGGACAACTTGCTAAACACATCGATAAACTTCTTGAATTGGTTGTCCTAGTTCTTCTTGGTAAACCACTAGGGTAAGGAGATGGAACTTTAGGTGCCTGGACTTTAGCCCTTGGGGCCTCCTCGCCCTCTTCATCAACATTCACAGTTTAAGGAGGAGCATCAACTCCTTCCTTCTCTGGCATCTTTTAGTCATCAACATAAATAGGTGCACTCGCACCTCATCATTCAATTCTTCTTCAGTTGGTTTGGAACCAACCACGACTTTGGGTTATCACCTGTATTTGTAACAATCTTTCCACTCCTTGTGACTATGGCCATGCAGTGGCCATCTTTCTTTGGATTCGGCATAGCGTCACTAGGAAGGGTTCCCTTCATTCTTGGATTAATTTGGATGGATAAGTGGTTCATCTGGGCTTCCAAGTGTTTGATTGAAGCTAAGTGGGAGCTTACTATTTGGGCAAGGTTAGACACCTCCCCTTTTAATTCCTGGACTCCGCTATCGGTTGACTCCACTTTTTTCAACACTCTCGCCAACATCTCCTCAATCTTGGAATTTCCCACATCACTCACACTAGGCTGCATCAGTGCTATATCAGCTTTAGGAGGATAAATATACGGGTTTGAACATCTGTGGTACCTATCCCCATCCCATTCAGGCTTAGGGTTTCTCTATTTGTTATCCCTATCTCTCCAACCTTGGTTCCCATCACGAGGACGCCAAGGGCCTTGGTTGGCACCTTGATATCCTTGATGAGAACCCATCATTTGGCCCGCCATGAACTAAGAATCCTCATCATATCTTGGTTGCGAAACCTCCTCCTCATATTAATTATG
This sequence comes from Datura wrightii, assembly GCA_035772735.1. Taxonomy (NCBI): domain Eukaryota; kingdom Viridiplantae; phylum Streptophyta; class Magnoliopsida; order Solanales; family Solanaceae; genus Datura; species Datura wrightii. The sequence goes on along the minus strand of JASDFA010000007.1, from coordinate 50,608,442 downwards.
ACCTTGGGGCCCAATAACATTAACACTTTTGGTTTCAGACCCCAACATGTGCTTGGCTATCAACTCAACTTAGGTAATCATCTTGGCCAATGTCTCATCCCACTCTTCATTAGCCTTCTCAACTCGATTGCTAGGTGGTTGGAAAATGCATTATTTGAGGATACCTCGGTGCCTCTAGTGTGACAAGCTTTATTAGTCTTTGTTATCCTATCAAGCAAGGCCTTGGAAACTCCAAAAGTTTGGTCCATAATTGAAACACCATTAAGATCTTTTGCCACAGATTTGTTGATCGAATCAAGAGACTGATAGAAGTTTTGGAGAAGTACCCCATGGGGCAGTCCGTGATTTGCGCAAATAGTAACCTTCTTCTTAAATCGGAGCCACACTTCATGAATAGGCTCTCTTGGATGGATCCTGGAGGCAACTCCTCAAACCATACCATGATCTCTCCCGTAAAAGAAAATGGGAATAATCTCAAACGAATTGAATCTTGGCTGATGTTGGTTAATATTGAGTGGTTGACAAATTTCAATGATGTTCTGGAGGTGCCGATTAGCATCCTCACTAGCTTGTCCACCGAACGGCCCTTTCATTTTTAATAGATGTAACATGGTGTTGGTTACATGAAAAAAAAACACTCCCTACCATCGGTGGTAGGCGAATTGCACCATCTACATCATTAGGAATGGGGTCATCCTCTACGTCCATAAAACCATGCACGCTTTCCGCATTACTTGTGTGGCTCATCTTTATACCTCTAAGCAATCAGAAAAAACACAAAACAAAGTAAAACAATACAAGATTCAAAAAAAAATTGATTCACTAAATGTCATGCCCCGAGTCTATATTCTGGACGAGACACGGTACTTGAAGTCACAAGTAACCCCAAGCTAACCCATGGTCTATCATAACACTGGTAATCTGAGTAAACATAGGCGGAAGCTTTAAATAATAAAAATCATTTAAGAAAAACTAAGTTGACAAGAGTCAATACATCTAAAAGAAAACAAACAATAAATGATGATTTGAATCTATGTCTGAAAGCCCTCTACTAATGATAAGTTGCTGGGACAAGCCCCCAACTAACTCTAAAGTCCAACTGAAAGAAAACAACTGAAAAATAAAATACCGTCCTCGAAAGATGAGGACTCACCACTGTTGCTGTTGATATCACCTGAAGGAATCTACTAACAGTGCTGAGGCTGAGAACCTGCGCCTGTATCATAATACGATACAGCATGGAAGGTATCCATCATTACTTGGAATGTACTGAGTAAGTGAGAGATAATATAAACATGAACAAACAATAACTGAAATGAAATGACATGAAATGACCAACTAAAATACTGGAAAATGAACAACTGAATATATAACTGATATGGTTAATAATGACCCTGGCTGATGGTCAAGACATGTCCTGTATCTAAAATACAGAGCTGAGCTAAAATGAAACTGAACTGAGCTCAACTAAACTAAAACTGTACTGACTAGTGGAAGAGTCTATAACAGACATATAACCACGTGAGCTAGACGTGGAGCTCGATATATAAGCCCCCTCGATAGGATCCAATATACCTTAGCAGGGTATAAAGGCATGCACTGGGTGATCACAAGTCTGGGGCCATAGGGCCAAATAAATAACCTACGATGGCAACTTAGTTCTGAAACCTGGGTGCGCTGGAACCCCGGTCCACTTGATGCTAAGTCCTACTCCCGCTGGATAGTCCTAGCCTGACTACTAAGCTGATAGCTCAAAAATGGGGTCCAAGACTAAGTCAAGGATACTTATCTGGAAGTACCCTGAGAGTCTGATCAGACCAGATTCTGTAACTGGTATTCTTAGACTGGCCATAGCTGCTTATCTGGAAGCGTACTAACCGTCTAAAGAAGCAACTAATATCTGATAACTAATATCTGGGAGGCACCACTAACACCTCAAGAAAAGACTATAGTAAAACTGATCAGCTGACATTTCTAAAAATACTGAGTAGGCTAGTATTCTGACTGAAACTGGACTAGCATGAACTGACTAAGATAATCAATTGATATTAACAACATCGGAATCCCAACACTGATAGAATCTAGTAATAAGAATAACTAGTCAATTTTGCAAGACTCTAATTTATTGCATTCAAAAGCTAGGGTTAGAATCCATTTCTACAGGAACAAGCATCAACATAGTCACAAAATAGTGGAAATATAATTACAATGAGCATGAATAATATTCCACATGATACCGATGAAATCTGACTGAAAAATCATTCACATTTGAAAAATCAGGGACTAGAACCGATAAGAAAATTTAGATGGATTTTTGGGGCACAAGAGAAGGACAATTCCCTTACTAAATTCTCACATACCTAGTGAAGAAATCCCGAAGAAAATCTCTTGATAATCTGAGAAGAAAAGTTGATTGCCCTAGCTTCTGCTCTGAGTTTTCTAAGAAGGTTCTACGATCTGACTTCTAAGGGAATGAGAGGAATGAAGTATATTGTCGATTATCCCTCTAAATTCCCTGATTACAGCCCAAAAAGATGTAGTTTAGGAATTAAAAAGGTGGGAAATTACTAAAATATCCCTAAGGGAAAAATCTAGAAAAACTGCCAACAGGGATCAATGGGTCACTCAACGAGTTATTGGTTGAGACAATGACTCATTGGGACCAGTCGTTTGTGATGGGCTTGGTGTCACGCCCCTCCTTGGGAGGCATGACTGGCACCTGGTGCCCTACTAAGACCTGGACTGTTGGACTACTAAGCCTAAGCACTTCTGGTGCCAAGAAGGCTCTAACTCTGGATTCATGGAACCAACGGGCTATATAACTGTAAATACAACCTCTAGATGACTAGGCCTATAGCCTCCTGTAAGAAAACAACAGCTGACCAGAACAATAGGAGTATAAAGGAACCTATGCGGGCCGACAAGGAGACCATGCTGACTAGATTCACCGAAACACTGAATCAAATGCTAAACTACTCTGTGACCGGCAAGATCACCAACTATTAACTGAATAAGGCCCCACACGGCCATCATAAACAAACTAGAACATTGACACGGCCTCACACGACCGGTACAACTAACCACAGGGAATATACAATCAGCGAGCCTCTAATAATACTGATAAGATGGTCGGGACAAGGCCCCGACCTACCCGTACTGTACAACAAAAGAAAAAAAAGAATAAACCTCTAGTCGTCAAGCCCCAGATGACAGGAGCTGATGACTGTATGTGCTGGCTGGAATTACGAGGGATCGACTCCTCGTCTATGAGTACCTGCAGGCAAGTAATGCAGCGCTCCGAAATGGGTGTCAGTACCACTGGTACTGAGTATGCAAAGCAATAACTAAACATAACTGAAAATAGATAGTAATGTTGATAGTTACTAAATAACAGAAGATGGCTAAGACTGTCTGGGATGGCAGAATCTAAACTAAGCTTAACTGTACTGGAGAGAAGGTGAGAATCATACCTGTCAATGCGACGTCCTACTATTTATCAATTTAATAAATAACGCATATAGCATACAAGAACCTATACCAACCCCCATAAGCCGGAAGGTACCAATCAACATGCAATTTATATACCCCTACCCGGGTCGCCATCCAAAAATAACAATTCACTCCACTCATCTAGTAACTATGAACATCCCGCCAGCCCCTGGGTATGCAACTTGGGCTCTCTGGGCCCCTGACTATAGCTGTATCTGAGTCTGGAGGACTCTTGTAAACTGTAATCTTAGATCTGTGATCTGTAATCTGTAATTTGTGCCCTGGGTGCAAGCGCTCGACAGGGGTATGCTATAATGTTGATCAGCCTGCTATGGGGAATGCTGCATCCCATCTTCATCCTCTGGCGGACGGCATGCCACTCCTTGGAGTGAGGTATCCTCACCCTTTGGCGGGAAAGTCGACGCAACAATTAACCCTGGTGCGGCAAGGAAGCTCTAAGGGTTCCCACATAAAACAATCAGGTCTCTACAAACAACAATAATCACATATAACATGTATAATAAATATGATAATACTGTCCATGGTCTGATATTCTATTCTGAATCTCTTGTTGAATTAAACTGAATCTGATACTGAGTTATATTGAGTCTGGAATAATATCTCGCTGTCTGATACTAATTTACTGACTTTTATTCTGCATATGGTATAATAACTCAGACATGATTACTAAATTAACACTGGGCATAAGACTCGGCTTCTAAAACTTTATTCTAGAATTTACTCTATTTTACTATGCTAGAATTACTAACTTGCCGAAGAAACTAGCTTTACATACCTCAATTAATGACTTTTTGGCTAACTGGTGTAGCTCGGCCAATATCCAGCTATTTCTTCCAACTGCATTCACATTTATAGCAATTAGAACTAAATTAATCAATATTCTTGAAGAAAACACTACTTTTAATATATATATATAGCCCAAACTTTGACTTATCGAAAAACAGCCGAAAACTCGCTATTTTTCAGAAGTCCATAAGGGAGAAATACTCACTTTAGGGCTAGGAGTATATTGACACTAATTTTGAGCAATTCCACTTACCTTAGCTCAGTGAGACGGCGATTCGCCAGCCGAATTTCACGAAACTATCTCCGTAGGAATGCTCCCTACAGCTTAATACTTCACTACCCGAGATTATTTTGAGTTTGGGCTATGTTTAATGGCGTAAATGGAAAGAATTTCAAGGAAACTCCTCATGCCCTCTATTTTCTAGTTGCTCTCTGGAAATTACTGATAATTATCTCTAAAAATCGAAGTGGGGGCTTTATATACTTGGGACTGCATCTCACCTCCGTGGTACGTTGGCCATCGCGGAGGGAGGGCCTACCCGGCCTCCTCTTGCAATGTTTCGACGCGATGCTTTTCCGGTCTTCCCCCGGGCCTTTCTCTAGCATGTATGTCATTCTAAAACTCTTAACATCATGCGAATAGGCCATCTAAATTTCAAGAATTTACGGGGTGTAACATCCTCCCCCCCTTAAGAACATTCGTCCTCAAATGTGAACTTTTGCTCGCAGGAATCTCAACTTAACTTATTCTAAGAAAAATTTTGGCAGAGTTTCTCCTGTAACATGGAGATCTCAAAATTCTTGAAATGCAAAAAAGTCCAATACAGGTACTCCACACAATACTATAGCATTCATCACGCAGTAGACTAGAGTCAACTATTTCATTTATACACATAACATAAGGCAATTCATAAAACCACAATACTAACGTACCTCTGGCTGATTAAGTTTGAAATAACTGAGGATGTCTGACTTTCATATCTTCCTCTACTTCCCAAGTCATTTCCTCTCGGTTCTTGTTACTCCATAACACCTTGAGAGAAGCAACATCTTTAGTTCTCAACCTGCGAATCTGCCTGTCCAGTATGGCTACTGGAACATCTTCATAAGCAAGCTCCTCCGTAACTTGGACATCCTGAACTGGGACAACTTTGGAGGGGTCTCCTATATACTTCCTCAACATGGACACGTGGAAAACTGGGTGAACAGACTCTAATTCTGGAGGTAAGTTCAACTCGTATGCCACTTGGCCTATTCTTCGGCGAATCTGATAAGGCCCAACAAATCTCGGGCTGACCTTGCCTTTCTTGCTGAATCTCATCACCTCTTTCATTGTAGAGACTTTCAAGAATACACAGTCATTCACATTAAATTCCAAGTTCCTGCGCCGCACGTCAGCATATGATTTCTGGCGGCTCTAAGCAGTCAGTAGGCGTTCACTGATAAGCTTTACCTTTTCGTCTGACTGATGAATAATATCCGACCCAATCAACGCTGACTCTTCTACTTCAAACCAACCAACTGGCGATCTACATTTTCACCCATACAATGCTTCATAAGGCGCCATCTGGATAGCTGAATGGTAACTGTTATTATAAGCGAACTCAATAAGTGGTAAGTGCTCATCCCAGCTACCTCCAAAGTCCAACACACACTCGCAGTATATCCTTGAGCATTTGAATAGTGCGTTGTGCCTACCCATCTGTCTGAGGATGAAAAGCTATGCTCAGATTAATCTGTGTTCCCAGGCCTCTCTGAAATGATTGCCAAAATTTGGCTATAAATTGTGCCCCTCTGTCAGAGATAATGGACACTGGAGCACCGTGCAGTTTGGCTATTTCTCTAATATACAACTCAACATAATCTTCGGTAGAGAAAGTAGCCCTTACTGGCAGAAATTGGGCTGATTTTGTCATTCTATCAACAATTACCCAAATTGAGTCATTTCTATGCCTAGTACGGGGTAATCCTGCTACAAAATCCATATTTACTGCTTCCTACATCCAAAGAGGCATAGCTATGTCTTGAGTCGATCCGCCTAGTTTCTAGTGTTCAGCTTTTACTTTCTGGCAGTTAGGACACTGGGCTATGAATTTTGCTATTTCCCTCTTCATACCTGGCCACCAGTAGATTTCTTTGATATCGTGGTACACTTTTATCGTGCTTGGATGGAGAGAATAGCGGGCGTAATGTACCTTGCCTATAATCTGCTGGCGAAGCCCTGTAACACCCGGAACACAAAGGAGGCCTTTACATCACAACGCTTCATCCTCAGTTACCTGAAAATCCAGCACTTTTCCTTGCTGAACTCTGTCTTTGAGCTGAATCGTGTCAGGATCTTCGTACTGCCGTTCCTTTACTTCCACCGCTAACGACGACACTGCGGTGTTCTGAATTACCGTTCTGTTGTCCTCTGTTTCTGCTACACGAATGGCCAAACTAGCTAACTGGTGTATTTTTTGGGCCAATTCCCGCTGCTCGGGCTGCAAGTATGCCAAACTCCCCATGTACTTACGGCTAAGGGCATCCGCTACTATGTTGCCTCTTCTTGGGTGATACAGAATATTTACATCATAATCTTTCAACAACTCCAACCAGCGATGCTACCGCAAATTCAACTCTCTCTGGGTGAAGATATACTGTAGGCTCTTATGATCAGTGAAAATATCCACATGGACGCCATACAAGTAATGTCTCCACATCTTTAGGGAATGGATCACTGCGGCTAGTTCCAGGTCATGGGTAGGATAATTCTTTCCGTGTTTCCTTAGCTGTCTAGAAGCATAAGCAATTACTTTACTATGCTGCATCAACACACATCCTAACCCAACACCCGAAGAATCATAATAAACTGCATAAACCTCTGTACCTTCTTGCAATGCTAACACTGGGGCGAGGTTAACCTGTCTTTCAATTCCTGCAAACTCTGCTCATATGCCTCCGTCCATTGAAACTTTGCTTCTTTTTGCGTCAGCTTAGTCAGAGGTGCCGCTATGGTGGAGAATCCCTCAACAAATCTTCTGTAGTACCCTGCTAATCCCAGAAAACTGCGTACTTCAGTTGGAGTGGTAGGTCTGGGCCATGTTTTTACTGCTTCTATTTTCTGTGTGTCTACTTGTATACCAGCATCCGATACGATATGCCCCAAGAAGGCTACGGAGTTCAGCCAAAATTCACATTTAGAGAACTTGGCATACAACTGACGGTCCCTAAGAATTTAAAGCACTGTCCGCAATTGATCCCGGTGGTCTGCCCTGAGCAAGAATACACAAGAATATCATCAATAAACAATATCACGAGCAGGTCCAGGTATGGTCTAAAGATGTTGTTCATCAGGTCCATGAATACTGCAGGAGCATTCGTCAGCCCAAAGGACATGACTAGGAATTCAAAGTGGTCGTATCTGGTCCTGATGGCAGTCTTTGGAATGTCCCTTTCACGAACTTGAACCTGATGATATCCGAACCTCAAGTCAATCTTGGAGAAATACTTAGCCCCCTGTAACTGATCAAACAAATCACCTATTCTGGGAAGCGGATACTTATTCTTAACTGTAACCTAATTCAGCTGCCGGTAATCTATACACATGCGGAGGGAGCCGTCCTTCTTCCTCACAAACAGAACTGGCGCACCCCAAGGTGAAGTACTCGGCCTGATAAATCCCTTATCTAATATATCCTTCAGCTGCTCCTTTAGTTCTCTGAGTTCAGCAGGAGCCATACGATACGAAGGAATTGATATGGGCTGAGTTCCTGGTAGTAAATCAATTGCCAAAATCTATTTCCCTTTTTGGGGGAATACTAGGTAGCTCGTCTGGGAATACATTAGGGAATTCATTAACCACTGGAATAGACTGGAGAGTCGGAGGCTCTACCCGAACATCCTAGACTCTGACTACGTGGTAAATGCATCCCTTAGCTATCAATTTCCTCACTTGAAGGTAGGAAATAAACCTACCTTTCGGCGTAGCTATACTGCCCTTCCACTCTCATACTGCCTCCCCTGGAAAGTGGAATTGGACCGCCTTGGTCCAGCATTCTACATTGGCATAGCACGGCGCCAAACAATCCATACCCATAATGGCGTCGAAATCAATCATCTCTAATTCCACAAAATCTATTGTCGTCTAACGATCAACAACCTCTACTGTACACCCTCGATAAACCCTTCTGGCTATGATGGAGTCACCGATGGGTGTAAATACTTAAAAGGGTTGCTGAAGCAACTCTGGTACAATACTAAACTTTCGAGCCACAAATGGGGTAACGTAGGACAAGATAGATCCTGGGTCAATCAATACATAAGCAGGGTGAGAGAAAATAGTCATCATACCTGTTACCACATCTGGAGACGCCTCTGAGTCCTGCCTCCCTGGTAATGCAAAGGTACGGCTTGGAGCCATATCTGCAAACTACATAAGCAGATATCTGCAAACTCCACAGGGTGTTATATATATGGCCTGGGTCAATCAATACATAAGCAGATATGGCATCACATGACCCTCCTGCCCATATATATAACACCCTGTGGAGCCATATCTGCAAACTACAGTGTAGGGTCGGCTGCCAATAGGGCAAGGTGGGGGTGTGTACCTTCTCTGCTCTGCCCTCCTCTACTGGGGTGAATCTACCGTTCGAGAATTGCCACCGGACTCTGACTGTCCTCGGCGACTGAATCTACCCCTCTACTGCTGTGATAGAGGTGGGGGTCTAGGTGGCCTATCTGACAACCGTGGCCTAGGCCCTCTCTGAATCTCCCCCTGTATCTCATTTGATCTATCCCTGTGGTGCTGTTCCTGATTTATTCATCTGCAATCTTGTTGCCACTGTCTAAGGCCCTCAATAGTCTGGGCAAAGGCCTGCACCCGAGCAATATCCATATCTTCTCACAGTGTAGCTATCATGCATGCCTCAATATACTCTGGGTTCAGACCCATAAATAAATCGGTGGACTCTATATGGCATGGTTTCCACAAAGGCTGGAGCATAGCGGGCCAAGGAATCGAACTACAGGGCGTATTCCCGTACACTCCTCGCCCCCTGTTCCAAATGTAAAAAGTGGTCCATCCGGGCTTGTCGGATTTCCCGTGGCAGATAACGTTCCAAGAAAGCCTCTAAAAAGCTGGACCAGGTCGGAGGGGCAACATCCCTCCCTTGGGACCTTTCCCAACTCTCGTACCATAACACAGCAATATCCCGCAGTCGGGATACCGCTAACTCAACCGACTCTATAGGTGTCACATGCATGACCCGGAAGATTCTCTGCATCTGATCTAGGAAATCCTGAGGGTCCTCTGCCTGATCCGACCTTGTGAACTGTGGGGGACCTAGTGCCAAGAATTCTCAGACCCTCGAACTACCAGGCCCACCTGATGACTCTGTTGTTACGGGTGGCACTGACTGGCGCTAAGTAGCCATCATTTGTGCCAACATAACTACCACACTTAGAATTTCCTGGTTAGATAGTGTAGGTATAGGAACTGTCAGAGGTAATGTCGTCCTGAGTGGCTCCTGGGGGGGTGGGGACTGCTGTGAAGGTCGAGATGATGCCTCTGTATCACCCTCAGATCGGGCTGATTCTAAATGAGACTGAGGCATCCTGTTGGTGCCTTTTCCTGCTGCGGTATCTAATCTTCTACCTGTGATAGGATGTTGCTGGTCTACCATTTTATCTGTAAACAAAGAGTATGAAAAGTTTTAGGTACTTAACCCTATGCTGTATTGCTCCATAGCACGACTGAATATGAAGAAAAAGAAACCATCCTATCATGCCTTGCAACCTCCTGCCTATGGTATGTGGTGCACAACACATCCATAAAGAAGACTCTACTTAGCACGGCTTGCCGACTCCCTGGGATACGACCTGCTCTGGTACCAAGTGTCACGCCCCGCCTTCGAAGGCATGACTGGCACCTGGTGCGCTACTAAGACCTGGACTGCTGGACTACTGAGCCTAAGCACTTCTAGTGTCAGGCTGGCTCTAACTCTGGATTCATGGAACCAATGGGCTATATAACGGCTGTAAATATAGCCTCTGGCCGACTAGGCCTATAGCCTCCTATAAGAAAACAACAGCTGACTAGAACCACAGGAGTATAAAGGAACCTATGCGGGCTGACAAGGCCACCATGCTGACTAGTTTCACCGAAACGCTGAATCAAATGCTAAACTACTCTGTGACCGGTAAGGTCACAAACTATTAACTAAATAAGGTCCCACACATCCATCATAAACAAAATAAAACATATACACGGCCTCACACGATCGGTACAACTAACCACAGGGAATATACAATTAGCATGCCTCTAAGAATACTGATAAGATGGTCGGGACAGGGCCCCGACCTACCCGTACTGTACAACAAAAGAAAAAAAATAATAAACCTCTAGCCGTCAAGCTCCGGATGACAGGAGCTGATGACTGTGTGTGCTGGCTGAAATTACGAGGGATCGACTCCTCGTCTATGAGTACCTGCAGGCAAGTAATGCAGCGCCCCCAAACGGGCGTCAGTACCACTGGTACCGAGTATGCAAAGCAATAACTAAACATAACTGAAAATAGAAAGTAATATTGATAGTTACTGAATAACAGAAGATGGCTAAGACTGTCTGGGATGGCAGAATCTAAACTAAGCTTAATTGTACTGGAGAGAAGGTGAGAATCATACCTATCAATGCGGCGTCCTACTATCTATCAATTTAATAAATAACACATATAGCATACAAGAACCTATACCAGCCCCCATAAGACGGAATGTACCAATCAACATGCAATCTATATACCCCTACCCGAGTCGCCATCCAAAAATAACAATTCACTCCACTCATCTAGTAACTATGAACATCCCGTCGGCCCCCTGGGTATCCAACTTAGGCTCTTTGGGCCCCTGACTATAGTTGTATCTGAGTCCGGAGGACTCCTGTAAACTGTAATCTGAGATCTGTGATCTGTAATCTGTAATCTGTGCCCTGGGCGCAAGCGTTCGACAGGGGTATGCTATAATGCTGATCAGCCTGCTATGGGGAATGTTGCATCCCATCGTCGTCCTCTGGTGGACGGCACACCACTCCTTGAAGTGATGTATCCTTACCCTCTGGCGGGCGAGTCGACACAGCTATTAACCCTGGGGTGGCAAGGAAGCTCTAAGGGTTCCCACATAAAACAATCAGGTCTCTACAAACAACAATAATCACATATAATATGTATAATAAATCTGATAATACTGTCCATGATCTGATATTCTATTCTGAATCTCTTGCTGAATTAAACTGAATCTGATACTGAGTTATACTGAGTCTGGAATAATATCTCGCTGCCTGATACTAATTTACTGACTTTTATTCTACATATGGTATAATAACTCATACATGCTTACTAAATTAACACTGGGCATAATACTCGGCTTTTGAAATTTTCTTCTAGAATTTACTCTATTTTACTATTCTAGAATTACTAACTTGCCAAAGAAACTAGCTTTACATACCTCAGTTACTGACTTTTTGGCTAATTTGTGTAGCTCGGCCAATATCCAGCCATTTCTTCCAACTGCATTCATATTTAAAGCAATTAGAACTAAATTCATCAATATTCTTGAAGAAAACACTACTTTGAATATATATATATATAGCCCAAACTTTGACTTATCAAAAAATAGTCTAAAACTCGCTATTTCTCGGAAGTCCAAAAGGGATAAATACTCACTTTATGGCTAGAAGTATATTTACACTAATTTGGAGTAATTCCATAACTGAGCTCGGTGAGATGGCGATTCGCGGGTCGAATTTCACGAAACTAACTCCGTAGGAATGCTCCCTGTAGCTTAATACTTCACTACCCAAGATTATTTTGAGTTTTGGCTACGTTTAACGATGTAAACGAAAAGAATTTCAAGGAAACTCTTCGTTCCCTCTATTTTCTGGTTGCTCTCTGGAAATTACTGATAATTATCTCTAAAAACCGAAGTGGGGTTTTTATATACTTGGGACTGCATCTCACCTCCGTGGCACGTTGGCCATCGCGGAGGTGAGCCCTCCGTGGCACGTTGGCCATCGTGGAGGGGGGGCCTGCCCGGCCTCCTTTTGTGATGTTTCGACGCGGTGCTTGTCTAGTCTTCCCCCGGGCCTTTCTGTAGCACGTATGGCATTCTAAAACTCTTAACCAACATGTGAATAGATCATCTAAATGTCAAGAATTTATGGGGTGTAACACTTGGGTTCTTGGCTTTTTCGAAATGGCAATGGGTGGGGACCACAACTCATTGAAAGGACCAATGGGTCATTGGTTCCTCCCTTTTTCACTAGCAGGAGAAACTTGGAAGCCCTAAGAACGAGCAACACAATGACTCATTGGTAGAACCAACGAGTCGTATCGACTCATCGTCTCCACGGGAAAAAGTCTGAGGATTTTTGGAATTGTCACCAGGGGTGGACACAATAACTCGTTGTGTGATACAAAGGGTCATTGTTTCCACTAAAGGAAGTACCTGGTATCCCCAACTAATGACTCACACCACGAGGCATTATATCACACGACAACTCGTTGGTTGAGTCATGGGTTCATGGAAAAGGGATCACCAGGTTCTGATCTGGGGATGCAACGAGTGACAGGACGACTCGTTGTTTCTCAAAATGGGTCATTCCCTGTCGCATTGGTTCTTGAAGAACCAAGGCAGGGCTGACCACTGTCACGCCCCGCCTTGGGAGGCATGACTCCCACCTGGTGCCCTACTAGGACCTGGACTGCTAGACTACTGATCCTAAGCACTTCTGGTGCAAGGCTGGCTCTAATTCTTGATTTGTGAAAACAACGGGCTATATAACGGCGGTAAATGATCTTGGGCAGATTTATATGCCCAAGTGATACTTAAACTTATCATTTTCGCCTTGTTTGTTGTGCAATATGTATACATTTTCATGTAATTGGTAATAAAATGTGAATTTATACTAACCAACATGATTAGCATTGTTTTGTAGGTAATACATGATTTTGAGGAGCTAAAATGCATGTTGGAACAATATCGGAGTTGGACTTGTATGCGAGCACAAAAACGACATTGGAATGCACAATGTAAAGGGGCTCCGCGATGGAGCTGTGCCACGCTACCATCGCGGAGGCACACTGCCTGGAGGGTGATTTAATTGGCAATTTCCAGTGAAGCCTCACGACAGCTCCGTGGCACGGAGGCAAGCCTCCGCGTTGCATGTCGTGCCATGTTGAGGCTATATTCCCGGACCCTGGATTTCCAGTGAGGGTCCGCGTCCACGCCGTGTCACGGAGGCAGTGCTCCGCGTTGGCCTCCGTGACACGTTGCTTGTTATTCCGGGAAAAATTTCCACTAGTATAAATAGAACACTTAGGCTTATTTTTAATTAATTCAGACTTGGTGGAGCAAGGACGTGGGTTAGAGGCAATTGAGGGACGAAAAAGCTAAGGGATTTTCTCTCTTTCTTTCTTCTTTCAATCAATTGTATGTATGATTAACACTTGTTTTAGGATGATTAATCCACAAATGAGTGGCTAATTCTCTTCCTTGCTGAGGTTATGAACAATGGTGATGAATTTTGATTATTGAATTGTATGGTTTTTCATCTTCTTCTTCTATGTTGTTCTATTAATTCTTGTTTCTACTGCATTAGTGTGTGGCCGACATTAATGTACATCTAAAAAGTCCAATTTCACTCGAGAGAGCACGAAATTGGAAAGTTGTGAATTAATAGGGTATTGTTCTTAACTTGATTTGGGAAAATTGGGTTTTGATGTGCTTTCCTGATAGAAATATACTTGAAAGCCGTATTAGTCAATTTAGGAACCGGAATTGTATTGCTAGGTCATAAATTGCATTTGATCACAGAAATGTAGATGGATGGTTTATGATTCTAAAGTGAGATTAAATACGAGAGTTTTAATCTCTAGGCTAATGCTCTTGGCTAGCAACTAGAAGAGAAGAATAACCAAATTATGATTATAATCAAGTTCATTACTTGTTCTTAACCTTGGCATGCTCATATCCATAGCTTCAATTCACAGTAAATATTTGTTAATAGTTTTAGTATATAATTTATAAACAAAAATTATTTAACTTTTGGCTACGTTGTTGTCAGCATAATTAGAAGTAAGCTAGAATATAGTATACTTAAGCAATTTTACTTATCCAGAGTCTCCTTGGTTCGATACTTAACTTACTTAGCCACTTTATTACTTGTTTGACCACGTGCACTTGCATGTCGGTTTTTAACACCTAACAAACGCACCGAACAAGTTTTTGGCGCCGTTGCCGGGGAGACTAGGCAATTGGTGAAATTGTGTTAAGTGTAAATTTACTGTATTTTTGTTTTATTTTCTTAAGTGTTGACAACTTGGTCTTAGCCTGTATTTTGCAGACTTGATTTCTGTGAACACTGGCAAAGGACAAGGAGCTGGTGGAATCTTATACAGAGCCTGAACGTGAATTTCATAGTAAACGCAGAGAAGCTCTACAAAAGAAGCTGCAGTTGCTCAGACAGACTATAATGGAGCAACAAAATCCACCGGTTGTGAGGGCAGTGTTAGTTCCCGACGAAGCAGCAGCAAGGCCGGTTCGCGAGGTGGCAATCCCACATGCCAACAATGTACATTCAAGTATCCGCAAACCAGAGCCTGGAGGGAGATTTGAATTAAAGCAGAATATGGTGCAACTTTTGCACACAAGCGGGCAATTTACCGGTCTCCCTCATGAAGACCCACAACAACATCTCCAGAATTTTTTGGAGATAAGTGACACTTATATACCCGCTGGAGTGTCACCTGATTATGTTCGACTCACCCTATTTCCGTTTTCCTTACTTGGTGAAGCCAAGAGGTGGTTAAAAGCTGAACCACCAAATTCTATATCAACGTGGGATGATCTTGCACGGAAGTTTTTGATAAGATTTTTTCCCTCTGGTAAAACAGCCAGACTTAGAAGTCAAATTCTAAGTTTCAAACAGAGGGAGGGAGAAAATTTATATCAAGCCTGCGAAAGATTTAAATCCATGTTGCGGGACTGTCCTCATCATCATCAGTCCAATGAGGTGTTGGTACACACATTTATTGAGGGTTTGGAACCCCATACTAAAATTTTTTTAGACTCAGCAGCTGGAGGGCAAGCGCTGGAAAAGACTTATGAGGAGCTGTACACTTTGCTCAACCGAATTTCACAGGGCAATCCAGAATGGAATGCTGATTCATCTCGAGGTGGAGCAAGCAAAGCAGCAGGAGTGCTTGAAATGGATGGATTTACAGCTATCGCTGCACAGATAGCTGCCTTGCAGAATCAGTTAAACAACCACTTCAGCAATATGAACTTGAACCAGCCTTCAGCTTCAGTCAATGCGGTCCAGCAAATGTGGTGTGAAGTGTGTGGTAGTAGTGAGCACTCAGCTGAGTGCTGTGGAGCAAACCCAGATTTGGTTAACTTTGTGGGTAATGCACAGAGAAATCAGCAGCAGTTTGGCAGTGGCTACAACTCAAATTGGAGGAACCATCCAAATTTTTTATGGGGTAGCAACAACCAACAAGGCCAAAGTTCGGGTCAGAGTATGCACAGGAATCAAGGAGGGCAACAGAACTACCAATCTCAATTCAGAAATCACAATGCCCCTCCTCCACCACCATCACCTACCATTGAAGAAATGTTCAAGACCATGATCGCTAATCAGGCGCAATTGCAGGCTGACTATGTTAAATTGGCAGCCGAAGTGAAGAATAATCAATTAGCGACCAAGGCTCTTGAGTATCAATTTGGGCAATTTGCTAGTGCCCAAAACACAAGACCCAGAGGAGGACTGCCTAGCGACACGGATCCTAATCCAAAGAAGGTAAATGCAGTGACCACGAGGAGTGGTTTGCAGTTGAAGAAGGTGTAACCGGAAAGACCGCCTCAAAAGTCAGGAGCAGCAGATGTTGAGGGAGAGCAACTTGCGGATAAGGGGAAGACCAAAGAAGCTGAATCAGAAAGTCCTCCACCCCCGTTCCCTCAACGACTCAAGAAACACAAGGAGGAGGCGTGTTTCAAGAAATTTATGGAGGTGCTTAAACAGGTACATGTTAATTTACCTCTTGTTGATGTCTTGCAGGGAGTGCCAAAATATGCTAAATATATTAAAGACATCGTGGCCAACAAAATTCGTCTGACTGAATATGCCACGGTAGCTTTGACAGAGGAATGCACTTCCCGAATCCAAAATAGACTGCCTACGAAGCTGAAAGACCCTGGAAGTTTTACTATCCAGCTTACAATTGGGTAGAGTATCCGAGCTCGTGGATTGTACGACTTGGGGGCGAGCATAAATCTGATGCCATCTTCGGTATTCAGAAAGTTGGGTCTAGGGAGTCCTAGACCTACAACCGTAATCTTGCAGCTAGCAGACAGATCCTTAGCTAGGCCGGATGGCATTGTTGAGGATGTGCTGGTGCAAGTGGGCTCCCTCATTTTTCCGATCGATTTTATTGTTCTGGATTTTGAACCAGACGCTGAAGTCCCATTTATTTTGGGATGACCCTTTTTGGCAACCGGAAAAGCATTAATTGACGTAGCTGCGGGTCAACTTACAATGCGAGCACATGACAAGGTAGAGGTATTTGATGTGCTAAAATCCATGAAGCTGCCAGCTATAAATGAGGAGCTTTCAGAAATTAGTGAGGTTGAACATGGAGAAATTAGGCAGGTTGTTGAATCTCAAGACCCATTGGAAAGAGCGTTAACGCATTCTGATCATTTTGGGGATAGAGAGGCGTGTGGAATGGTCCAATTGTTGAATGGGGCACTTAATCATCCGAGGAGACAGGAATTCCAGTCATTGATGAGATCTCTAGAGCCTTTGCCGAAACCATCCGTTGAGGAGGCACCGAAGTTGGAGCTGAAAGAATTGCCTCCCCATCTAAAATATATCTTTTTGGGGGAGGGGGAGACGTTACCAGTTATCATCTCTGCAGACTTGACGGAGGCACAGGAAAAGGCAGCATTGGGTGTCCTCAGAAAAAGGAAGAAAGCAATGGGTTGGCAAATGTTTGACATTCAGGGTATTAATCCAGCTTTCTGCACACACAGGATATTCATGGAGCAAGGAGCCAAACCAACCGTTCAGCCGCAAAGAAGACTTAATCCAGCAATGAAGGATGTGGTAAGGAAAGAATTAATCAAGTGGCTTGATGCAGGTGTGGTCTACCCAATTTCAGACAGTGAGTGGGTCAGCCCTGTTCAATGTGTTCCTAAGAAAGGGGGGATGACCGTAGTCCCCAACGAGAAAAATGAGTTGATCCCTACTCGAACCGTCACAGGCTGGCGGATTTGTATGGACTACAGAAAGCTAAACGAAACCACGAGGAAAGATCATTACCCCATCCCTTTCATTGATCAAATACTTGATAGGTTGGCAGGACAGGAGTATTATTGCTTCCTTGATGGGTACTCTGGTTATAACCAAATAGCCATAGCTCCGGAGGATCAAGAGAAGACTAATTTCACCTGTCCTTATGGGACATATGCTTTCAGGAGGATGCCGTTTGGGTTATGCAACGCACCCGCCACATTTCAGAGATGCATGATGGTTATTTTCCATGACATGGTTGAGGATTTTGTTGAGGTATTTATGGATGATTTTTCTGTTTTCGGTAATTCGTTTGCTACTTGTTTGCAGAATCTTGACAGGGTGTTGGCTCGATGTGAAGAATCCAACCTTGTATTAAACTGGGAGAAATGCCACTTCTTGGTGAAGGAGGGGATTGTCCTTGGCCACAAAGTATCTAAAAAGGGGTTGGAAGTCGATCGTGCTAAGATCGAGGTTATTGAAAAATTGCCACCACCAGTGTCAGTGAAAGGTGTGCGCAGTTTTCTGGGGCATGCAGGATTCTACAGACGATTCATCAAAAACTTTTCCAACATTTCTAGACCACTATGCAGACTGCTAGAAAAGGAGGTAAAGTTTGAGTTGAATGATGAGTGTGTTACAGCATTTGAAAAGTTGAAGCAGAAATTGATAGAAGCACCTATACTTACTTCTCCTGATTGGGAACAACCATTTGAGCTGATGTGTGATGCCAGTGATGTGGTTGTGGGAGCCGTATTGGGACAAAGAAAAAATAGAATTTTCCATTCTATTTATTATGCAAGCAAAACACTGAATACGGCCCAGAGCAATTACACAGTTACAGAGAAAGAGATGCTAGCCTTGGTGTTTGCATTTGACAAATTCAGGTCTTATTTGGTGGGTTCGAAAGTTGTGGTGTACACCGATCATGCAGCTATTCGGTACCTATTCAACAAGAAGGATGCTAAGCCCAGATTGATTAGATGGATCTTATTGTTGCAGGAGTTCGACCTGGAGATCAGAGACAGAAAGGGAAGTGAGAACCAAGTAGCAGATCACCTATCACGACTGGAAAGTCGGTCGCATGTGATGGAAAGTGATAACATAAATGAAGAATTCCTAGATGAGCAACTCTTGGCGGTGGGAGAAGCTGAAGTTCCTTGGTATGCAGACATAGTCAACTTGCTAGTGAGTGGAGTCTACTCACCTGAAACAACAGACCAACAAAGAAGGAAATTGAGGCATGACAGCCGACATTATGTATGGGATGAGCCATATTTGTTCAAACAGGGACCAGATCAGGTGATGAGAAGATGCATCCCAAAGAGTCAGATAGCAGAAGTGTTGAGGGGCTGCCATTCTTCGTTGTATGGAGGGCATCACGGAGGCGAAAGAACAGCGCACAAGGTTCTACAGTCAGGTTTCTTTTGGCCAACACTGTTTAGAGACTCTATGGCGTATGTCAAAATGTGTGATAGATGTCAGCGTACAGGATCAATTGGCAGAAGACAAGAGATGCCTTTGCAGAATATACTGGAAGTTGAGCCCTTTGATGTATGGGGCATTGACTTCATGGGTCCATTCCCACCGTCATTTGGTAATCGTTACATCTTGGTGGCTGTAGATTATGTGTCAAAATGGGTTGAAGCAATAGCTTGCCCCAGAAATGACAATAAGGTAGTAATGAAGTTTGTGAAAAAACACATCCTCACAAGGTTCGGGACACCCCAAGCAATTATCAGTGATGGAGGGGCTCATTTTGTCAATGCAAGTTTCAAGAAATTACTAGCCAAGTATGGGGTGCGCCATAAAGTGGCAACAACATACCACCCCCAAACTAGTGGGCAAGTAGAGCTGTCAAATAGGGAGGTGAAGCAGATTCTTCAGAAAACGGTGAATACACAACGAAATGATTGGTCAAGCAAACTCGACGATGCGTTATGGGCTTACCGAACTGCTTATAAGACACCGATTGGAACTTCACCATACCGATTGGTCTACGGTAAAGCATGTCATCTCCTGGTGGAATTAGAGCACCGAGCTTACCGGGCTGTCAGAAAACTAAATACGGACTCAGAGCTGGCGGGCAAAAAGAGACTAATGCAGCTCAGTGAACTTGATGAGTTCCGCTGGCATGCCTATGAGAGTGCTAAGTACTACAAGGAAAGAACCAAAAGATGGCATGATAAGCATGTGGTGCATCGCATTTTCGAGCCGGGACAGAAAGTTTTGCTCTTTAATTCGAGGTTGAAGTTGTTTCCTGGTAAGCTAAGGTCTAAATGGTCGGGACCGTTCGATGTGGTAAGAATGACCCCTCACGAGGCCGTAGAACTGTGGCAAGAAGATCGGAGTGCTACGTTCTTAGTAAATGGGCAGAGATGTAAGCACTACTGGGGGGAGGACAAGGATCGTGAAAAATCGTCCATCACCCTAGTGGATAATTGAGCATAAAGGACGTCGAGCCGCGACGGTAAACCAGGCGCTGCACGGGAGGCAACCCGTGAAAAATATTTTTTTTTCTTTTGTTCAGTAAAGTGTAAATAGTTTTCATTTTAATTTTTCTTTTTCTTGAGTTAGTATAATTTTTCGTTTTAGTTAATATTTTTCATTTTAGTTAGGGAAATCTATGAATCTAACCAATTTTGTTTAGTAAGGTGATTTTCAGGTCAAACGTAGAAAAATATGCATGGAATCGGGAAGGAAAAGGCAAGGTATGAAAAAATGAATAAAGTGAAGAGACAGTGCACTGGGGACATGGCTCCGTGTCACGGAGGAAGGGCTCCGCGTTACACTCCGTGACACGTTGAGGTTAAATCTGAATTTTTAAAAAAATTCCAGTGAGCCATCGCATTGGCTCCGTGTCACGGAGGAGGGGCTCCGCGTTACCCTCCGTGACATGTTTCCCTATATTTAGTGCCGGGTCACACCGGGTTGCCGGGTGACCCGCGTGTTTTTCTTCTTTTTAACCCCGAAAAACCCCTTTTTCCCCATTTCCTCTCTTCTCCGCGACCAAACACCTAAGTTCCCTCTCCCAACCAACGTGCCACACTACTAAGCAAACAATTTGTCAAGTTTCTTCGGTTATTCAACATAAAGGTATGTTTTCCTCGTTTCTCTCAAGTTTTTGGCGATTTTAGTCGAATTTGAGCATGGGAGGTGAGATAAATCACCCTAATTAGCAATTGAGCATGAAATTGAATTATTCTTTGATTGATAAATGTTTGGAATGTTGTAATTAGCGTTTGAACTTGTCGATTGCGTGAATGATTCGAATTTGATTGTAAAATTGATTTCTAGGGCTGGGGTTGTTAAAATCGAATCGGGTAACTTGGTAGATTGGTGAATTATATGCCGGGGTGTGTTTGTGAATTGAGATAAGTCGTTGTAAATATTGTTAGAGTGTAAAAGACGACGAATTCTCGAATTTGTGGGAAAAGGTGAAAATTGTTCAAATTGGTTTGATTATTTGGATTCGTATGTATATAGAATTTTTGTCGTTGTTTTTGTTTGTTGTTTTCGTTGCTAAGTGAGATGGTTGAATTGATAGCGATGGTAGGATTGGGATTAGCTGTATGAAGTCTGAGTAGTACGCTAAAAGTTATACTGTCGAAAATTTTTTGTGAACGCACTAAGCATAAATTGTATAGTTGTTTGTTTTTAGTGTAAATAAAGTGATCCTTGCCGTAGTATCGTAACCGTAGCTAAGGACTAAGTGTGGGGTAAACTTAGTTTAACCCGACCTTAGCCGAAGCTAATATGCATTTAGCTTGACATTGTGCTTGTTTATTTGTATTGACAGGTACAATGGCGAGTAGGCAGGATAAGGGTAAAGGTGCTTCTACTTCAGGCACCGGGAGAAAACGCATGAGACTGGGCACTGCAGTCCCAGCTGCACCAGCTGTTCCGCGCGGCCAACGCCGCCAGTACGGAACGAGGTGGGTGACCGATGAAGGGAAGAAGTGGTACGCTAAACATAAGGAGAATAAGTACTTCCCTGAGGAGCATATTGCACAGGAACCACTCGCACAGGAGTTCCCCCGTATTGTGCAGAGAATCGAGGCAGCTGGGCTCAGCTTCATATTTCAGGAGCCCAAGGAGTGCAACCTACATTTAGTTCGGGAGTTCTATGCAAATTGGAACCCCGCCATCAGAAGCCACACAATAAAAATCAGAGGGCAGATTGTCACTCTGGAACCCCAGAAATTAAATGCCATCATTGGAGCGCGGGACACAGACGCCCACGTTCTCCGCCAGCTGAACATCACCCCACCATACGCCGATATTAGACGCACTTTGTGTGGGGCTTGATCCACAGCCAGATGGAGCAGACATAAGGAGAGGGGTTACCATCAGACTCTGCCGTATTCTCAAATGAACAGGGAGGCCAAAATTTGGCTGAAAATAGTTTATTCGTGCCTGATTCCGAGGGTGCACATGACGGATGTGACCCGGGACCGTGTCTGCCTGGTGTATGCCCTTATGAAAGGGCTGGAGATTAATGTTGGGGCAGTTATCATATCCGCCATGAAGAGAGCCCGACTACACCAGGGCCACAGGTATGGGTTCGGCGGACTCATCACCACCTTTCTCTGGGGCCTCGATGTCGAGGAAGAGGCTTTGGACTACATCCCGCAGTTGGAGCGGAGGGCCCTTGATGTGACCAAAACCAAGGCCCCCGACACAACACACGGGCCAGTATTGACACTGGGCGAGCGACATGCTCGTGACGATCAGTACATGGCACGGATGTTCGGTATGCAAATGCTTCAGCTCCGGATTGGTGGGAGACCAGCCATGGAGGATGAGTTATGGCAGCTGGAGCTGGATTACCCATCTGGTGAGAACGCCAGAGCTTTGTGCCGAGTGGGGCCAGTCTTCGTTGAGCCCACTGACGATGATGTCCCCACGGATGAGGAGACACGTCGGGAGGACTCTGATGTGGAGTTCGATGACGACGATGGAGGTGACTCGGACATGGGCGATGAGGCAGCAGTACCGGATGAAGAAGTCGAATATTTCGACTGATCAGGGAGTTCCACCACCCAAAATTTTTGTGCTTTTTAATTTTTGTGAATACTGGGGACAGTGTTCGATTTAAGTGTGGGGTGGGGAGTAGCTAGGTGCTAGGGCTGGGCTGATTTGTTGTATGTTCTTCCTTTGTTTTGTATGTATGCTTATGTTTCCCTATGGTTGTGAGTGCAAACTGGTTTGTATCTATATAGGTACATATTTTTGTGGTAATTGATGTGTGTTGTGAAATGTTGTGGTTGCCAGTGTAAATATTTTGTAAATTTTGTAAATATTTTTTTTCTATCGAAATGATCGATAATTTTTAAAATTTTTGTGAAAATATTTTGTACATAGTAAAATATTTTGTGAATATTTTTCCATCGAAATGATCGATGTTTTGAAAAAAAATTTCGATTTTTATGTTTGGGTTTCTCGGAGTTTGTTTTCGGTTCTTTTATCGAGAATAGTCCCATTGAACCGATGTCATAGTTAGTGACCGTTCCCTATGATGGATGGATGACGACCGTCTTAAGGAAAATGTAGTCTGTAGGAGTAGTGATTTTAATTAGTTTTTGGTTTTTTTTCTTTCTTTGGTGGATTGCATCACTGAACCTGTAGTTACTATATGGTTGTGAAATTTTGGTTACGTGTTGTAACTGATATTCGAAATGTAAAAGTGATTCGTATGAAAGCATGCAATTTTGTAAATATGTTGAGTTACCTAGGCTGTAGAATTCGATTCGTTGTGATTGAGGCTTAATTTTTGAATTCATGTAATTGGCTAATTAAAGAGTCTGTGAATGCATCTTGACTCGAGCATGTGCATAAAGTGTGAAGTGAGGTATTGTTATTCCATGCTATTGTGAAGTGTCTAGAACTTGCCTGGTGTGTGTACAAAACGAAATGAAGGAGGTGTAGTGTTGGAAAGGATGTAGGCATTTCTTTGTTTCAACCGAGAGTTTCTATATATTTTTTTCTTATCATACTCTACCTTTTTATGTGATTGTATACCCTAGTCAGCCTGTTGAGCCTTTAGCCGATTATTTCTTTCTTTTGTCCAAAATTGTATAAACTAAGCTTTGTTCCTTCTTTTCATTAGCCGTAAAGTCTATACAAAACTCTTAAGCGCTTAAGAAAAGAAAAATCTTCCCGAAGTGTCAAAGAGTGAGAAGAGTGGAAAGAAAAGAAAAGCAGAGTGAGGAAAGAAAAGAAGAGGTTGAAGAAGCACTTGTTATAATGAAATGATAATGAAGGTGCATGAAAACCCTTTGTTGTTGTGTCAAGTGTGTTTGATGAAATGGGCCATACGAAAGTAAACAAGCATGAATGGGATGAGAGGAAAAAGAAAAGAGAGAAACAATGTTCATGAGTTTAGGGGAATGTGTTGAAAAGGCGCTTAAGGATGCTAGTGACTATTATTGGCTAATCCAATACATACTAGTTCCATAGCCTCCATTACAACCCATTAAAGTCCTAAGTGATCTTACATTGCATTTCTTTATATTAGTGGAGTAATACACTAAGGGCAAGCCTATGGGTCATGACATGATGCATGTGAATTCTTTTGGGAGAGAGAGTGAAATTAATTTCTACATGCCCCTACTTGAATGTTTGTGTGTTACATTAGCATAAAATGGGAAGATTCTCTTGAGTTGTGAGGGCACATGCTTGATGAAAGATTGATTTTCGTGTCGGATATCTTGATTAGCTGATTCGCATGAGTTTGCCGAGATCGAGGGTCGATTCTTAAAGTCTAGGATGTCTTGATGTATTAAAGGTCATTGCATTGTTAAGACCATGCATGTTTTCTTGATGATTTACAATATTGAATAATCGGTATGACCGTAGCTCAAATTGTCGCACCATAGTGGCAAAGGTTGGGATGTAATTTTCATGAGTTGTGTATGTGTTGTTTGAGGACGAACAAGGATTTAAGTGTGGGGTAGAAATCTTGGGCAGATTTATATGCCCAAGTGATACTCAAACTTATCATTTTCGCCTTGTTTGTTGTGCAATGTGTATACATTTTCATGTAATTGGTAATAAAATGTGAATTTATACTAACCAACATGATTAGCATTGTTTTGTAGGTAAAACATGATTTTCAGGAGCTAAAATGCATGTTGGAACAATATCGGAGTTGGACTTGGATGCGAGCACGGAAATGACATTGGAATGCACAATGTAAAGGGGCTCCGCGATGGAGCCGTGCCACGCTACCATTGCGGAGGCACACTGCCTGGAGGGTGATTTAATTGGCAATTTCCAGTGAAGCCTCGCGACTGCTCCGTGGCACGGAGGCAAGCCTCCGCATTGCATGTCGTGCCACGTTGAGGCTATATTCCCGGACCCTGGATTTCCAGTGAGGGTCCGTGTCCACGCCGTGTCACGGAGGCAGTGCTCCGCGTTGGCCTCCGTGACATGTTGCTTGTTATTCTGGGAAAAATTCCCACTAGTATAAATGGAACACTTAGGCTTATTTTTAATTAATTCAGACTTGGTGGAGCAAGGACGTGGGTTAGAGGCAGTTGAGGGACGAAAAAGCTAAGGGATTTTCTCTCTTTCTTTCTTCTTTCAATCAATTGTATGTATGATTAACACTTGTTTTAGGATGATTAATCCACAAATGAGTGGCTAATTCTCTTCCTTGCTGAGGTTATGAACAATGGTGATGAATTTTGATTATTGAATTGTATGGTTTTTCATCATCTTCTTCTATGTTGTTCTATTAATTCTTGTTTCTACTGCATTAGTGTGTGGCCGACATTAATGTACATCTAAAAAGTCCAATTTCACTCGAGAGAGCACGAAATTGGAAAGTTGTGAATTAATAGGGTATTGTTCTTAACTTGATTTGGGAAAATTGGGTTTTGATGTGCTTTCCTGATAGAAATATACTTGAAAGCCGTATTAGTCAATTTAGGAACCGGAATTGTATTGCTAGGTCATAAATTGCATTTGATCACAGAAATGTAGACGGATGGTTTATGATTCTAAAGTGAGATTAAATACGAGAGTTTTAATCTCTAGGCTAATGTTCTTGGCTAGCAACTAGAAGAGAAGAATAACCAAATTATGATTATAATCAAGTTCATTACTTGTTCTTAACCTTGGCATGCTCATATCCATAGTTTCAATTCACAGTAAATATTTGTTAATAGTTTTAGTATATAATTTATAAACAAAAATTATTTAACTTTTGGTTACGTTGTTGTCAGCATAATTAGAAGTAAGCTAGAATATAGTATACTTAAGCAATTTTACTTATCCAGAGTCTCCTTGGTTCGATACTTGGCTTACTTAGCCACTTTATTACTTGTTTGACCACGTGCACTTGCGTGTCGGTTTTTAACACCTAACAAACGCACCGAACAAGTTTTTGCAGTAAATACTGCCTCCGGCTGACAAGGCCTATAGCCACTTGTAGGAATATAACAGCTACCCATAACAACTGAACATAAGGGAACCTATGCGGGCCAACAAGGCCACCATGCTGACTAGTTATCACTAAAAAGTAGAATCAAGCGCTAAACTAATATGTAACCGACAAGGTCACCAACTGACAACTGAACAAGGCCCCACGCGGCCATCACATGCAAACTAAAAACATACACACGACCCCACATGACCAGTACAACTAACCACAGTGAATATACAATCCGCAAGCTTCTAAGAATAATAAAATGGTCGGGACAGGGCCCTGGCCTGTGATCACGGGCAAAAGAGCATGCCCGTGATACGCTTTATACCTTAATATAGTCTTGTTTATCTAAGTTATTTTACATAATCTCATGTGATTTTATATAAATGTGAATATATGTGCTAACCAGCATGATTAGTCCTTGTTTTGTAGGTTAATAATGCATTTGAGGAACTAATTCGCAAGTTGGTGAAAGGAAGGAATAAAGTGGAAGCAAGTGGCGAAAAGTCGACAAGGGGCATGCGTTGGCAAGGCTGGCCGCGCCAGGCAGCGTGCCACGCTGTGCGTGTGTCGCGCCCAGCGCCGTGCCACGCCCTTGCCAAGCGCACGAGGAAAGGCACCAGCAGGCAGCAGGAGGCAGAGAACCAGCGCGGCAGCGCCGTGTCACGCTAGGCAGTCTGCGCGACAGCAGCTTTCCAACGCGCTGTATGGGCAGCTTGCCACGTTGGCCAGCGCAGCAACCCTCGGCAACTTGGTTTCCTGAGGCAATTTCCAGAGAGCTTTCGCGTTGTCTCTGTGTCACGGAGGCAGTGCTCCGCGATGCACTCCGTGACACGGAGCCGTTCCCTCTCAGGCTAAATTATGCACGTTTTCCATTTACTATAAATAGGACCCTTAGCTCCTAAAATCATTTGGTCACGATTTTATTCTGAAAAACCACCTAGGAGTGAAGGGAGAAGTGGGAGAACTCATCTAGGGTTTATCAAATTCCCTTCTCATCTACCAAATTCATGTAAGTATGTTAGTTTAGTATTAGTTAATTGTAGTTTTACGAACATGAATGGCAAGAACCCTTCCTCTAGGGTTGAAGCCATGAATTATGATTGTGCTTTTATGAATTTGTTTTGGAATTAAGTTGTTGATTGTTGTTTTCGTCTTGCATTCTGGATTGTTGGTTGTTTTTATGATTGATCACCATGAAAGCATATTTGTTAGCTTGAGTAATAGCTTGAGAAAGCATTACCTAGGTCAGGACATGAGAATGTAAGGAGCATGTTTGTATCTCGGGAGAGACTTTGGTGTCAGGATAGAAATATACCTAACACCGTGCTTGGTTGACACACGGGGGTTATGAAAGACCAACTTGGGATGTCACATCACCACTCGAAGAAGTAGTTGTGAGGCTAAGTTGAGTTAAATGGTTAGACGCACGAAAGTCCCTAATCGTTTCCCCGTAAACCACAACATAATTGATTGCCCGCGACTAGAAAATTAAACTCCTCGCTCACAATGATGCAGTGAGGCTAGATTGCCGTGTTTAGAGGCTCGAAAGACTATAAACATGCAATTCTAATTATGTGAAATAACAATTGATAGTTCCATGCTTAACCCATTGCAAATCGTAGGATCGCATGATTAATTGGTTTTAACTCTATGTTGCTCCTAGAGTGATTTCAGAATATTTCGTTGACCCAAACTTAGACTTAATTAATCTCAATTGAAAATGTCTATAACCAACACTTGAGGTATTTAAGATCACAATAGAAATGGATAGTTAGAGGAATGGGTCCAGTCCCTATGGGTTCGACAATCCGGTTCTTAAAAAGAGCCACTATATTACTTGCACGACCCGTACACTTGCGGACGCGCGAATCGGGCACGTCAAGTTTTTGGCGCCGTTGCCGGGGACTCGGCGAAGTTTTGATAATTTATCTATTTTTGTGTGATTTTTAAATTTCTCTTAAGTGTTGAAAAACTTGGTCTTAGTCTGTTTGTTTGCAGGTGACAGGTTGTCCTGCCGAGCTGGCTAGAAATAGAGAGCTTGTGGAACCGTTGCTTGAACCTGAACGTCAATTCCATTTGCAAAGGAGAATAGCTCTAGAGCATAAGCTGAAGAGACTTCAAGAAAAGGTACAACAACAACCACCCGCGGGACAAGCACAATTGTCATCCGAAGAAATGGAAGCAAGACCAGTTCGCGAAGTGGCTATCCCACTAGCGACAAATGTGACCTCAAGCATTCTTAAACCGGAGCCTGGAGGGCACTTTGAGCTTAAACGGAACATGGTGCAGCTGTTACATTCTAGTGGTCAATTCACTGGGATGGCACATGAGGACCCACAGCAGCATCTACAGAGCTTTTTAGAGATTAGTGACACGTTTGTCCCCACCGGCGTGTCCACAGATTATGTTCGAATGACCCTCTTCCCATTTTCACTGTTGGGAGAGACGAAGAAGTGGCTGAAGGCTGAGCCACCGAACTCCATAACTTCATGGAATGACTTGGCTAAGAAATTCCTTATCAGATTCTTCCCATCAGGCAAAACTGCAAGGTTGAGAAGTGAAATACTCAGTTTTAAGCAGAGGCCTGATGAGAACCTATATATGGCTTGGGAAAGATTCAAGTCATTGTTGAGAGATTGCCCCCATCACCAGCAATCAAATGAAGTGCTGGCTCATACCTTTGTAGAAAGTCTAGACCCACACACAAAAATATTGCTAGACTCTGCATCGGGTGGGCAAGCCTTGGATAAGACATATGATGAGTTGTACACTTTGTTGAACAGAATTGCACAAGGAAATCCAGAGTGGCACAGCGAGTCATCGAGAGGGGCAGGAAAGAGACCAGGGTTGATAGAAGTAGATGGTTTGAATGCCTTGGCAGCACAGTTAGCTTCGTTCCAGCATCAAATGATGACTCAGTTCAATACATTGAGTATGAACCAACGCCAGGGCCAGGTTAATGCAGTTCAGCAAGCTCCGAGTTGGTGTGAAATTTGTGGTAATAATGGGCACCATGCAGAATCTTGTGGAGCCAATCCGGAGTCAGTCAATTTTGTTAGTAATGTGCAGCGCAACAATCAGAATTTTGAAACCAGTTACAACAGAAATTGGTAGGGCCACCCGAATTTTTCTTGGGGTGGAAACCAAAAGCAGAATTTTATGCAACCTCAACAACAGCAGTATCAGCAGAATAGGCAGAATGATGGGCAATTGAGTAGCAACATTGAGGAAACATTGCAGAAAATTATGGAGACCCAGACTCAGTTAGTGGAAAATCAGGCGAGGATGGCAACATACTTAATGAATCAGCAAGTAGCCACCCGAAATCTTGAAAAACAAGTGGGTCAGATAGCAGCTGCTCAAAACATGAGATCGCAAGGGGGATTACCAAGCGACACAGATCCTAACCCCCGGCAGATCAATGCCATCAGTCTGAGAAGCGGTAGGCAATTAGCTGATGCAGTGCCAAAAGAGCTGAGCAAAGAGGTGCAGCCGGAGTTGGTTAGACCAGGACCATCCATCAACATGGGAGATAATCAAAGTGCTGGGCAACAAAATTCACGACTTCCATTGCAGCCAGCACAAAGACCACCACCACCATTCCCTCAGAAATTCAGAAAGAGCAAGGAGGAGGAATGCTTCAAAAAGTTCTTTGAGAGTTTCAGAGAACTTCACATAAATTTGCCTCTTCTTGATGTTTTGCAGGGAATGCCCAAGTATGCTAAATACTTGAAGGACGTGATGGCGAACAAAGTGAGATTGGTGGATGTACAAACGGTAGCACTGACTGAGGAGTGCAGTTACAGGGTATTGAGTAAAATGCCAAAGAAACTCAAAGACCCAGGGAGTGTTACCCTCCCCATACAAATTGGTAAAGCTGAGGTGCTACGAGCTTTATGTGACTTGGGGGCGGCAGTTAATCTAATGCCCCTATCCTTATTCAACACCTTGGGGTTGGGACAACCAAGGCCAACAAGGTTGATGCTGCAGCTGGCTGACAAGTCGCGAGTGACACTTGATGGAATAATAGAGGACCTTCTCATCAAAGTAGGTAAGTTCATTATACCTGCTGAATTTATTGTCTTAGATTTTTAGGTTGATGACCAGGTACCCTTGATCTTGGGACGGCCATTCTTGGCCACTGGAGGAGCGGTGATTGATTTAAAAGCAGGGACCCTGAAAATGAGGGTTGAGGATGAAGAAGAAATCTTCCGCGTGTACCAAGAAATGAACCCATCTGCACACTATAGAAACCTTTGTCAGGTTAGTGTGTTGGCAGAGGATAGGTGTGGGGTGGGGGATTCCACAGGTGCAGGGCCGAAGGTAATGACAAGTGTTCAGCCCGAGTCTGATAAAAGACTTCAAATAGAAAAGAAGTTGGAGAAAGTGAGGAGCAGAGTGGAGGCTGTTTCCTCTAAACAGCAAAAGAAAAGGAGATGGTTCTCGAAAGAGAACCCAGGTATGAGGATGTCCTGAAAAGGATAGTCCACGTCGGGCCACGACGTAAAATAAGGCGCTACTTGGGAGGCAACCCAAGGGTACCACAAGTACCATTTTAAGTACTTGCAATTGAGTTAATTTTTGTTTATTTTCATCTTGTGTTGTTTTGGTGGAAAGTTAAGCGCAGATGGAGGGGAAGTATGAGTACCCGTGGAAGAGGAAGCTAACAAGCATGGAAGAGACAAAGTGTGGGGTTGAACACCCACTTGTGCAAGTTGAAGAGAGGCATGTTGTTAGCTAAGCCTAAAGGCCTCAGGGAGTATTTCTCACCCTTTGTAACCTTTAATTTGATGCTATGAGGACATAGCATGATTTAAGTGTGGGGTGAGGGAAATTTCAAGGGAAATTTCAAAATTTTCTGTGCTTAACGATTATTGGTGAATGTAATGCTTGTGTAAAAGTTGGTGAGAAATTTGAAAATTTGAAAATTTTGACAAATTTTTGTGAATCAAGCATGACTTCATCACCCGTTGGTTTTTCTTGTCGGTTCTTTTCCGACGGGGGGGGGGGGGGTCTTTAAACCGAATAATAGAAATTTTTTTTTCTTTGTCTGTATATAAAGTTTTTAGCATAGTTAGGGACTGTTTCCGACGATGGATGGATGACGACTGTCTTGAGGAAAAATTAGTCGGTAGGTGATTGGTTTTTGAAACCATAACTAAGTGGTGCTTGATGTTCTTGTTATGTGCTATAAATGGTTGTAAGAGGCAAGTTTGTTCGGTGTGAAGCATGCAAGTGTATAACTTTGTGTGAGACGCTTAGGCTCTTGAATTTGACTCAATATGATTGAAGCTTAATTCTGAATTCTTGTGATTAGCTGAGTAAGAGTCTGATGAATGTGTCTTGAATTGAGCATGTGCCATGAGTGTAAGATTTTTGAGTATTCTGTGCCATTGTGGATTGTCTAGAACTTGCCTGGTGTGTTTATAAAACGAAATGAAGGATGTGAATTGTAGGAGATGATTTAGGCATTTTTTTCGAATGAACCAATTCTTATCCCTCATTTTACCTACCTTGAAAAATTAATCCTAGTTAGCCCCATTGAGCCTTGAGCCTATTCTTTGACAGCTGCAACATAAGCTTAATCCTTTTTCTTTCATTAGCCTTGTGTTTGAGCCAAAACTCCCAAACGCTTGAATGGAAAAATTCAAAGGAGTAAGGGAGTGAGAAGAATGAAAAGAAAGGAGAAGTAGCAAGTTGTAGAAGTGAGAAGGACAAAAGGGGCACTCGTGTGAAAATGTTGATTATTAGTAAGGAGCAAGAAAACAAATTAATGAAAAATTATTCATAGAGCTCCTTACTGATAAGTTAAAGGTGCCTAAAGAAATGGGGAAACATAAGAGGAACAAGAAAGATGAAAGGAGAAAAAGATAAAGTAAGGGAAGAGAAGTTCGTAAAGAGGGCGTAATGTATTAAAAGCGCTTAGGAAAGATAGTCACTATTACTGGCCATAATAATACCTACCCGTCCCTTAGCCTACATTACAACCCATTAAGTCCTACTTGATCTTACATTCACACATCCTTAAATTAGTGGAATAAAACACTAAGGGCAAGCTTATGGGTCATTACATGATGCATGTGAATTCTTTGTGAGAGTGAGTGAAATTCTATTGATTCACCCACACATGTTATAATGTACAAATGATTTTTGTGTGTGATCGGGTAACTCTATTTCTGTGAGGGGCACATGTTGAATGAAGGATATAATTCATGTGAGATTTCTTAATTAGTTGATTTGCATGAGTTTGCTAAGATTGAGAGTCGATTCTTGAGGTTAAGAAGTCTTAGCATTGTTGTATTTCATCTCGGTGATTAAACTATGTATGCTCTATCTTTAGCTTGTTATCTTACGTAATCATGATAGCCGTAGCTTGAATGATTTTTCCAAATTAGTTATGTGGGAGTCTCCATATGTAGGATATGTAAAATGTTGTTCGAGGACGAACAAGGCTTTAAGTGTGGGGTTGTGATCACGGGCAAAATAGCATGCCCGTGATACGCTTTATACCTTAATATAGTCTTGTTTATCTAAGTTATTTTACATAATCTCATGTGATTTTATATAAATGTGAATATATGTGCTAACCAACATGATTAGTCCTTGTTTTGTAGGTTAATAATGCATTTGAGGAACTAATTCTCAAGTTGGTGAAAGGAAGGAATGAAGTGGAAGCAAGTGGCGAAAAGTCGACAAGGGGCATGCGTTGGCAAGGCTGGCCGCGCCAGGCAGCGTGCCACGCTGTGCGTGTGTCGCGCCCAGCGCCGTGCCACACCCTTGCCAAGCGCACGAGGAAAGGCAGCAGCAGGCAACAGCAGGCAGAGAACCAGCGCGGCAGCGCCGTGTCACGCTAGGCAGTCTGCGCGACAGCAGCTTGCCAACGCGCTGCATGGGCAGCGTGCCACGTTGGCCAGCACGGCAACCCTCGGCAACTTGGTTTCCTGAGGCAATTTCCAGAGAGCTTTCGCGTTGTCTCCGTGTCACAGAGGCAGTGCTCCGCGATGCACTCCGTGACACGGAGCCGTTCCCTCTTAGGCTAAATTATGCACGTTTTCCATTTACTATAAATAGGACCCTTAGCTCCTAAAATCATTTGGTCACGATTTTATTCTGAAAAACCACCTAGGAGTGAAGGGAGAAGTGGGAGAACTCATCTAGGGTTTATCAAATTCCCTTCTCATCTACCAAATTCATGTAAGTATGTTAGTTTAGTATTAGTTAATTGTAGTTTTATGAACATGAATGGCAAGAACCCTTCCTCTAGGGTTGAAGCCATGAATTATGATTGTGCTTTTTTGAATTTGTTTTGGAATTAAGTTGTTGATTGTTGTTTTCGTCTTGCATTCTGGATTGTTGGTTGTTTTTATGATTGATCACCATGAAAGCATATTTGTTAGCTTGAGTAATAGCTTGAGAAAGCATTACCTAGGTCAGGACATGAGAATGTAAGGAGCATGTTTGTATCTCGGGAGAGACTTTTGTGTCAGGATAGAAATATACCTAACACCGTGCTTGGTTGACACACGGGGGTTATGAAAGACCAACTTGGGATGTCACATCACCACTCGAAGAAGTAGTTGTGAGGCTAAGTTGAGTTAAATGGCTAGACGCACGAAAGTCCCTAATCGTTTCCCCGTAAACCACAACATAATTGATTGCCCGCGACTAGAAAATTAAACTCCTCGCTCACAATGATGCAGTGAGGCTAGATTGCCGTGTTTAGAGGCTCGAAAGACCATAAACATGCAATTCTAATTATGTGAAATAACAATTGATAGTTCCATGCTTAACCCATTGCAAATCGTAGGATCGCATGATTAATTGGTTTTAACTCTATGTTGCTCCTAGAGTGATTTCAGAATATTTCGTTGACCCAAACTTAGACTTAATTAATCTCAATCGAAAATGTCTATAACCAACACTTGAGGTATTTAAGATCACAATAGAAATGGATAGTTAGAGGAATGGGTCCAGTCCCTGTGGGTTCGACAATCCGATTCTTAAAAAGAGCCACTATATTACTTGCACGACCCGTACACTTGCGGACGCGCGAATCGGGCACGTCAGCCTACCTATACTGTACAAACAAAAAGGGAAGTAAACCTTTAGCTGTCAAGCTCCGGATGATAGGAGCTGAAGACTCTATACGCTGGCTGGAACTACGAGGGATCTGCTCCTCTTCTATGAGTACCTGCAGGAAAGTAATGCAGCACCCCAAAACGGGCGTCAGTACCACTGGTACTGAGTATGCAAAGCAATAACTGAAAATAACTGAAAGCAAACAATAATACTGATAGATACTGAAGTAATAGGAGACGGGCTGAGACTGACTGAAAAGAGTGTAACTTTACGGAAGAGAGTAAGAGTCATACCTGATAACATGGTGGTCTACTTTCTATCTATTAATAACTAACATAACATAGCATACAAGAACCTTACCAGCCCCCATAAGCCGTAAGGTACCAACTACCACACAATCTATATACCCCTACCCAGGTCATACCATCCACCTACCTAGTAACTATGAGCACCCTGCCAGCCCCTTGGGTATGCAACTTGGGCTCGTTGGGCCCCTGACTATAGTTGTATCTGAGTCCGGAGGACTCCTAAAATCTGAAATCTAAAATCTATAATCTGAAATCTGCACCCCGGGCACAAGGGGGTGTGGTATAGTGCTGATCAGCCTGCTATGGGGAATCTGCATCCATCTTCGTCTGCTGGCGGACGATATGCCACTCCGTAGAGCGACGTATCCTCACCCTCTGGCGGGCGAGTCGACACAGCTATTAACCGTGGGGCGGTCAAGGAAGCTCTAAGCGTGCCCAACACAGAACAATCATGTCTGCGCAAATAGCAATAGGCAATGTAATATATATACTGGATCTGATAATAATATTTATGTTCTGGTATTCTATTCAGAATCTCATATTTAAATGTACTGAATCTGATATTGAAATATATTGAATCTGTAATAATACTTCTAGAATATTCTGCTGGGACTTATACTATTTTACTGAATTTCATGTTGAACACGGTATTATATTTCTAACATTGTTACTAAATTTCATACTGAACATAATATACGACTTCTGAAACACTCTACTTAAATTTGTACTATTTTTCTATACTAGAACTACTAGCTTTCTTAAAGAAACTGGCTTTACATACCTCAACTGCCGACTTTCTGATTAACTGGCGTAGCTCGGCTAGTATTCAGCTATTTCTCCCAACTGTATTCATATTCACGAAAGAATAGAATTAATTCTACTATTATTTTGAAAAGAAACCATACTTATGGACATACCTACTACCTATTCTTCGACTTATCGAAGAACGGCCGAAAACTCGTTATTTCTTGGAAGTCTAGAAGGGAGAAATACTCACTTTAATGCTGGGAGTATATTAACACTAGTTTGGAGCAATTCCACTTACCTTGGCTCGGCATGACGATGATTCACTTGCTGAATTTTGCGAAACTAACTCTGCAGGAATGCTCCCTGCAGCTTTATAGTTCACTACCCGAAGTTAATTTGAGTTTGCACTACGTTTGACGATGTAAACGGAAGGAAATTTTATCAAACCCTTCGTTCCCCTCTGTTTCTGTTCGTTTACTGGAAATTATATGAAGGAAAAAATATTTAAAACGAAGTGGGAGCCTTTTATACTTGGGACCTTTGAGTCGCATTTGTCGAATGCGATTTATAAGTTGCATTTGTCGAATGCAATTTATAAGTCACATTTGCCTTGCGACGCTCCGACTTGGCGCTTGTCCGGTCTCTACCCGAGCCCTTTTCTCACACGTATGGCATTCTAAAACTCTTAACCAACATGCGAATAGGCCAACTAAGTGTCAAGAACTTACGGGGTGTAACATCCTTCCCCCCTTAAGAACATTCGTCCTCGAATGTTAACTTCCGTTTACAGAAATTTTAAATTGCTCTACCTTTTCTGAAAAAATTTCGGCAGAGTTTCTCCTGTAATATGGACTATCTCAAAAATTCTGAAACACAGAAAAGTCCAATACAGGTACTCCATATAATACTATAGCATCCATTACATAATAAACTAAAGTCAACATCTCACTCATACACATGAATATAAAGCAACTCATAAAACAACAATATCAACATACCTTTGACTAACTAAGTCTGAAATAACTGAGGGTATCTGGCTTTCATATCTTCTTCTGCTTCCCAATTCATTTCCTCTCGGTTCCTGTTACGCCATAATACTTTGACAGAAGCAACATTTTTAG
This sequence comes from Datura wrightii, assembly GCA_035772735.1. Lineage (NCBI taxonomy): Eukaryota > Viridiplantae > Streptophyta > Magnoliopsida > Solanales > Solanaceae > Datura > Datura wrightii. The sequence continues at coordinate 50,572,133 of JASDFA010000007.1, read as the reverse complement.
TTCTTAATCTGCAGATCTGCCGGTCTAGTATGGCTACTGGAACTTCTTCATTGGCCAACTCCTCTGTAACTTGAGCATCTTGGACTGGGACAATTTTGGAGGCATCTCCTATGCACTTTCTCAGCATTGATACATGGAAAACTAGGTGGACAGATTCTAACTCTAGAGGTAAGTCTAACTCATATGCCACTTGGCCTATTCTTTGGCGAATCTGATAAGGCCCAACAAACCTCGGGCTGAGCTTGCCTTTCTTTCCAAATCTCATTACACCCTTCATCGGCGAAACTTTCAGAAACACCCAATCACCCACATTAAATTCCAAGTTTCTGCATCGCACGTCAGCATAAGATTTCTGGTGGCTCTGAGAAGTCAGTAAACATTCTCTGATAAGCTTTACTTTTTCCTCTGACTGATGAATGATATCTGGCCCAATCAATGCTGATTCTCCTACCTCAAACCAACCAACTGGAGATCTGCACTTTCACCCATATAATGCCTTATAAGGTCCCATCTGAATAGTTGAATGGTAACTGTTATTATAGGCGAACTCAATGAGTGGTAAATGCCAGCTACCTCTGAAATCCAACACACATGCTCGCAACATATCCTCAAGCGTTTGAATGGTGGTTTCTGCCTGCCCATCTGTCTGAGGATGAAAAGTTGTGCTCAAGTTAACCTGCGTCCCCAAGCCTCTCTGAAATGATTGCCAGAATTTAGCTATAAACTGCACCCTTCTACCGGAGATAATGGACACTGGAACACCATGCAACCTGACTATTTCTCTGATATATAGCTCAGCATAATCCTCTGCGGAAAAGGAAGCCCTTACTGGCAGAAAATGAGTTGATTTTGTCAGTCTGTCAATAATCACCCAGATTGAATCATATCTACGCCTGGTGCGGGTAATCCTGATACAAAATCCATATTTACTTCTTCTCAATTCCATAGAGGCACGGCTATATCCTGAGTCAGTCTGCCTGGTTTCTGATGTTCAGCTTTTACCTACTGGCAGTTGGGACACTGAGCTACGAATTCTGCTATCCCCTTCTTCATTCCTGGTCACCAGTAGATTTATTTTATATCGTGGTACATTTTCGTCGAACCTAGGTGGAGTGAATAACGGGCATAATGTGCTTGCCCATAATCTGCTGGCGAAGCCCTGCAATGTCTGAAACACAAAGGCGATCTTTATATCGCAATACCCCATCCTCGGTTATCTGAAAATCTGACACCTCTCCTTGATGAACTTTGTTTCTAAGCTGAACCAGGATAGGATCTTCACACTGCCATTCCTTTACTTCCATGACTAAAGACGACACTTTGGTGTTCTGTATTATCGCTCTGTTGTCCTCTTTTTCTGCTACACGAACGTCTAAATTGGCTAACTGATGCAACTCCCAGGCAAATTCCTGCTGCACAGGCTGTAAGTATGCCAAACTCCCCATTGACTTACGGCTAAGGATGTCTTCCACCACATTGGCCCTTCCTGGGTGATACAGAATATTCACATCATAGTCTTTCAACAGCTTTAACCAGCGATGCTGCCGCAAGTTCAGTTCTTTCTTGGTGAATATATACTGTAGGCTCTTATGATTAGTGAAAATATCCACGTGGACGCCATACAAGTAATGTCTCCATATCTTCAAGGCGTGAATCACTGCGGCCAATTCCAGGTCATGGGTAGGATAGTTCTTTTCATGTTTTCTCAGCTGTCTGGAAGCATAAGCAATTACTTTACCATGCTGTATCAACACACATCCTAACCCAAACATCCGAAGCGTCATAATAAACTGCATAACCTTTTGTACCTTCTGGAGATGCTAACACTGGAGTTGATGTTAGCCTGTCTTTCAATTCCTAGAAGCTCTGCTCATATGCCTCAGTCCACTAAAATTTTACTGCCTTCTTGCGTCAGTTTATTCAGAGGTGCTGCTAAGGTGGAAAATCCTTCAACAAACCTCCTGTAGTACCCTGCTAACCCCAGGAAACTGCATACCTCGGTCGGAGTGGTAGGTCTGGGCCATGCTTTTACTGCTTCTATTTTCTAGGTATCTACCTGTATACCAGCATCCGACACGATATGACCCAAAAAGGCTACTGAATTCAGCCAGAATTCACATTTCGAGAACTTGGCATATAGCTGACGGTCCCTAATAATCTGGAGCACTGTCCGCAACTGATCCTGGTGGTCTGCCTCTGAGCGAGAATACACTAGAATATCGTCAATAAACACTATCACGAACAAGTCTAGGTATGGACTGAAAATACTATTTATCAAGTCCATAAACACGGTTGGAGCATTCGTCAGCCCAAAGGACATGACTAAGAATTCAAAATGGCCATATCTGGTCCTGAAGGTAGTCTTTGGAATGTCCCTTTCATTAACCCAAACCTGATGATATCTAGACCTTAAGTCAATTCTGGAGAAATATCTAGCTCCCTGTAACTGATCAAACAGACCATCTATCTTGGGAAGCGGATACTTATTCTTGACAGTAACTTTATTCAGTTGTCGATAGTCTATACACATGCGAAGGGAACCTTCTTACAAACAAAACTGGCACACCCCAAGGTGAAGTACTCGGCCTGATAAAACCCTTGTCTAACAAATCTTTCAACTACTCCTTTAGTTCTCTGAGTTCAGCTAGAGCCATGCGATAAGGGGGAATTGATATGGGCTGAGTGCCTGGTAATAAATCAATTGCAATGTCTATTTCCCTTTTTGGGGGAATACTAGGTAGCTCATCTGGGAATACATCGGGGAATTAATTAACCACAGGAACAGACTGGAGAGTCGTAGGCTCTACCTAAAGATCCTGAACTCTGACAAAGTGGTAAATGCACCCCTTGGCTATCAACTTTCTCGCCCGAAGATAGGAAATAAACCTACCTTTTGGCGTAGCTGTACTGCCCTTCCACTCTCGTACTGCCTCCCTTGGAAAGTGGAATCGGTCCATCTTGGTCCAGCATTCTACATTGGCATAGCATGGAGCTAACTAATCCATACCCATAATGGCGTCAAAATCAACCATTTCTAACTCTACCAAATCTGTTGTGGTCTGACGGCTAGCAACCTCTACTGTACACCCTCGATAAACCCTTCTGGATATGATAGAGTCACCAACGGGTGTAGATACTAAAAAGGGTTGCCGAAGCAATTCTGGTACAATATTGAACTTTCGAGCCACTAATGGGGTAACATAGGACAAGGTAGATCCCGGATCGATTAATACATAACTAGGGTGAGAGCAAATAGTCATCATACCTGTCACAACATCTGGAGACGCCTCTGAATCCTGTCTCCATGGTAATGCATAGGTACATCTTGGGCCCGTACCTGAACTAGAGGCCCCTGATCTGCCTCGACCTCTGCTTGCTGAAACTGAGGGCCTGCGCCCTGCCGGGGCTGCTGGAGCTCGCGACCCTACTGATGCCCTGTCCTGTCTATCCTGGTCACCCTGACCCCTGGCTGGACAATCTCTCATCACATGACCCTCCTGTCCGCATATATAACACCATGTGGAGCCATATCTGCAAGCTCCAGAGTGGCGTCGGCTACAAATAGGGCAAAGTGGTTGTATACCTTCTCTGTTCTGCCCTCCTCTGCTGGGGTGAATCTACTGTTCGAGAACTTCCGTCGGACTCTGACTGTCCTCGGCGACTGAATCTACCCCTCTGCTGTTGTGATGGAGGAGGGGGTCTAGGTGGCCTATCTGACAACTGTGGCCTAGGCCCTTTCTGAATTTCCCCTTGTAACTCATCTGACCTGTCCATGCGGCACTGTTCCTGACTTGTTCGTTTGCTATCTTGTTGCCGCTGCCTGAGGCCCTCAATAGCTGGAGCAAAAGCCTGCACTCGAGCAATATCCATATTTTCCCGCAAAGTAGCTGTCATACAGGCCTCAATATACTCTGGGTTCAGCCCCATAATAAATCGGTGGACTCTGGATGGCATGGTGTCTATAAGGGCTGGAGAATAGCGGGCCAAAGAATCGAACTGCAGGGCGTATTCTCGAACACTCATCGCCCCCTGCTCTAGGTGTAAAAACTGGTCCATCCGGGATAGTCGGATCTCTCGTGGTAGGTAACGGTCCAAGAAAGCCTCTAAAAAGACGGACCAGGTTGGAGGGGCAACATCTCTCCTTCGAGACCTTTCCCAACTCTCATACCACAACACAGCAATGTCCCGCAATCGGAATACCGCCAATTCAACCGACTCTGTAGATGTAACATGCATTACCCGGAAAATACTCTGCACCTGATCCAGGAAGTCCTGGGGGTCCTCTGTCCGATCCAACCCTGTGAACTGCGGGGGACCTAGTGCCAAGAATTCTCGGACCCTCGAACTACCAGGCCTACCTGATAACTCTGCAGTTATAGGTGGCATTGACTGGCGCTAAGTAGCCATCATTTGCGCTAACACAACTATGACACTCCTGACCTCCAGGTCAGATGGTGTAGGTATAAGAACTATCGGAGGTAGTGTTGTCCCGAGTGACTCCTGATAGGGTGGAGACTGTTGAGAAGGTCGGGATGATGCCTTTGTATCGCCCTCAGATTGGGCTAATTCTAATCGAGACTGGGGCATCCTGCTGGTGCCCTCCCCTGCTTCTATATCCAATCTTCGGCCTGTGATAGGATGTCACTGATCTGACATTTTATCTGTAAACAAAGAGTATAATAAGCTTTAGGGACTCAACCCTATACTGTACTGCTCTATGGCACGACTGAATGTGAAGAAAGAGTAACCATCCTATCATGCTTTGCAGCCTCCTGCCTATGGTATGTGGTGCACAACACATCCATAGACAAGACTCTACTTAGCACGGCTTGTAGACTCCCTAGGATACGACCTGCTCCGATACCAAGTTTGTCATGCCTCGCATTGGGAGGCATGACTAGCACCTGGTGCCCTACTAGGACTTGGACTGCTGGACTACTGAGCCTAAGCACTTCTAGTGCCAGGCTGGCTCTAATTCTGGATTTATGAAAACAACAGGCTATATAACGGCTGTAAATACAGCCTCCGCCCGATAAGGCCTATAGCCACCTGTAGGAATATAACAGCTACCCAGAACAACTGAACATAAGGGAACCTATGCGGGCCGACAAGGCCACCATGATGACTAGTTATCACTGAAAAGTAGAATCAAGTGCTAAACTGATCTGTGACCGACAAGGTCACCAACTGACAACTGAACAAGTCTCCACACGGCCATCACATGCAAACTAAAAACATACACACGGCCCCACACGACCGGTACAACTAACCACAGGGAATATACAATCCGCAAGCCTCTAAGAATAATAAGATGGTCGGGACAGGGCCCAGGCCTACCCATATTGTAAAAACAAAACGGGAAGTAAACCTTTAGCTGTCAAGCTCCGGATGATAGGAGCTGAAGACTCTGTACGCTGGCTAGAACTATGAGGGATCTTCTCCTCGTCTATGAGTACCTGCAGGCGAGTAATGAAGCGCCCCAAAACGGGCATCAGTACCACTGGTACTAAGTATGCAAAGCAATAACTGAAAATAACTGAAAGCAAACAATAGTACTAATAGATACTGAAGTAATAGGAGACGGGCTGAGACTGACTGAAAAGAGCGTAACTTTACTGAAGAGAGTAAGAGTCATACCTGATAACATGGCAGTCTACTTTATATCTATTAATAACTAACACAACATAGTAGACAAGAACCTTACCAGCCCTCATAAGTCGTAAGGTACCTACCAGCACACGGTCTATATACCCCTACCCAGGTCATACCATCCACCTAGTAACTATGAGCATCCTGTCGGCCCCCTCTGTATGCAACTTGGGCTCGCTGGACCCCTAACTATAATTGTATCTGAGTCCGGAGGACTCCTGAAATCTAAAATCTGAAATCTGTAATTTGAAATCTGAAATCTACACCCCGCTCGACAGGGGGTGTGGTGTAGTGCTGATCAGCCTGCTATGGGGAATCTGCATCCCATATTCATCCGCTGGCGGAAGGCATGCCACTCCGTAGAGCGATGTATCCTCACCCTCTGGCGGGTGAGTTGACACAGCTATTAACCCTTGGGTGGTCAAGGAAGCTCTAAGCGTGCCCAACACAGAACAATCATGTCTCCACAGATAGCAATAGGCACATGTAATATACATACTGGATCTGATAATAATATTTATGTTCTGGTATTCTGTTCTGAATCTTATATTGAAATGTACTAAATCTGATACTGAAATATACTGAATCTGTAATAATATTTCTGGAATATTCTGCTGGGACTTATACTGTTTTACTGAATTTTATGCTGAACACTATATTATATTTCTAATATGCTTACTAATTTCATACTGAACATAATATACGACTTCTGAAACACTCTACTGAAATTCATACTATTTTTCTATACTAGAACTACTAGCTTTCTGAAAGAAACTGGCTTTACATACCTCAACTGCCGACTTTCTGATTAACTAGCGTAGCTCGGCTAGTATTCAGCTATTTCTCCCAACTGTATTCATATTCACGAAAGAATAGAATTAATTATACTATTATTTTGGAAAGAAACCATACTTATGGACATACCTACTACCTATTCTTCGACTTATCGAAGAACGGCCGAAAACTTGCTATTTCTCGGAAGTCTAAAAGGGAGAAATACTCACTTTAATGCTGGGAGTATATTAACACTAGTTTGGAGAAATTCCACTTACCTTGGCTCAGCATGACGACGATTCGCCGGACGAATTTCTCAAAACTAACTCCGTAGGAATGCTCCCTTCAGCTTTATACTTCGCTACCCGAAGTTAATTTGAGTTTGGACTGCATTTGACGGCGTAAACAAAAGGAAATTTAATCAAACCCTTTGTTCCCCTCTATTTCTGTTCGTTTACTAGAAATTATATGAAGGGAAAATGATTTAAAACGAAGTGGGAGCCTTAGATACTTTGGGCCTTTAAGTCGCACTTGTCGAATGCGATTTATAAGTCGCATTTGTCGAATGCGATTTATAAGTCGCATTTGCCTTGCGACGCTCCGACTTGGCGCTTGTACAGTCTCTCCCCAGGCCCTTTTCTCGCATGTATGGAATTCTAAAACTCTTAACTAACATCCAAATAGGCCAACTAAGTGTCAATAACTTACGGGGTGTAACAACCACAACCCAGACAACGGGTCGTTGGAGCTGACCACTACTCGTTGTCTCGATTGTTTTGAGGAAAAAATTTTTGGTTTCTTCTGGATTTTTCTTGATAAGTCTGAGCTTGGTCTAGGAAAGTTTTGGGATGTTACAATATCTCCCACTTGGCATCATTCATCCTCGAATGAAGGCTAAAACTACTGGAAAACTAGGTAAATAGCTGCAATTCCCAGACTGAGACAATGAACTGATTGCTGAAGGAATGACTGACTCCATACTGATTTAATCATGCTAACAGGGATGACGCAACTAGGATGCATATTGAAAATCTGAATAAAGCTGATGAGTACGAAACGAAATAGAGCATTGAGGAGGAACTTAGTACCTGATGTTGGAACTGAACTGGAAGGGAATAAATAGGGGTATTTGGCCATCATGTCTACTTCTGCCTCCCATGTGGATCCCTCAACTAGTTGGTTCCTCCAAGACATTCACTGAAGCAACTTCCTTGTTTCTCATCTTATAAACCTGACGGTTTAGGATTTGAACTAGGACCTCTTCGTAAGAGAGACTATCTTTCATTCCCACACTGTCTAGTGGCACAACTGAAGTTGGATCACCGATGCACTTCTTGAATAGTAACACATGGAAGATTGGGTGCACAGATGCTAACTCTGGAGGTAATTCTAACTCATACACACTGCCAATTTTCCTCAGAATCCTATAAGGTCCCATATATCTCGGACTAAGTTTTCCTTTCTTTCCAAACCTCATCACCCCCTTCATGGGTGAAATTTTCAGGTAAACCCAATCATCTACTGCAAATTCTAACTCTCTCCTCCTCATGTCATCATAAGATTTCTGTCGACTTTGCATTGTTTTCAACCTCTCCCTAATAAGTTGCACGTTTTGCATAGATTCATGAACTAAGTCTGTGTTACACCCCATAAAAATATATCATCTAGTAGGCATATGCATGGGTTGTGACGAGTAAAGAACGTTTGTTGCATGTGGTAAAATTCTCAAAAGTGGGCTCGGACAGGACCAGTGCACATCGAGCCAGCAGTGCATTGGCCAGCGCGGCTCGCAGGCCTGCTGGCGCCTTGAGAGGTGCGGCGTGCCAAGGCCACTACCGCTGTGGGGGGGGGGCAGCGCGAGGGTCCTTGTGGCCCATTGGGTAGCGAGAGACACACTTGGGCCACCGCCCTACGTGTGTATATATGTTCCCTTCACTTCATTTTAAGACATTTCAAATAGAACCCACAACCAGAAGAGTAGAAGAACGCAACTCTTTACATATTTTCACCCGATTGCGATACCAAACGTCGCCCAAATTCAAATTAACTTCAGGTAACAAGTTCTAAGCCTACGGGAAGCACTTCTACAGAGTTATTTTCTTGAAATTCGCCCGGCGTATCGACACCCCATCGAGTAAAAGTTGTCAGAATTATTTCAAATTGATTCCTACTCGGCCACAGGCATTAGGTAAGCACTTCTCCCTCCTGAACTTCCAAGAAATTATGGGGTTTTGGCCAAGTTATTCGAAGTTGAGTTATATTTGATATTATTTTCAAAAGTTATCGTTAATTGCCGAATTTAGTATTGAAATTAGTCTTATTCTCTCAGCAGAAAGGTTTCAATTGGAATGAATCACCGGTTGTAAGTTGAAACTCGCCGGTTAAACGGGAATCGAAAATCGAGGTATGTAAGGATTATCCCTCGACAAGTTATTCTCATCATACAGTGATATGACTTATGTTCTTGAATGGAAATAACGAACCCACATGTTGCAAGTAATTGTTATAAGAAGATTGTGGTTAGATATGTTATGGCCAGCTGTTGTCTGTAGACTATGAATATGTATGTTGTGATTAGCTGCTAGAAAATGTATATAGATTATACGCAGTATTCCTTGGCAGGAAAGAGAATGTTAAGTGCGATACGCACTAGAAGTGTCATAGAAACTTTTCTATTCTCCAGTTCATTGTATTAGTAGAATTGCATATTTTACTGTTAGGCCTAGACCTTAGAAGCTCGTGGGTAGTTATTAGGCCTGAGTTAGTAAGTTGAACAACATAGCACAGCTAGGCGATATAACTACCAGTTTGGCGCTTGTATTTTCAGGAAAGCACGCCCAGAGGCCATTGGTGTACCCTCACGCCCCAGGGCCAAAATTTTAGATAGGAGGGCCATACTTTAGAGTCAGAGGCACTACGGTCATCTAGTGAACTAAGTGACAGCCTGCCATCTAGTTAGCTACTACCAGTGATTGTCAGTTCCAGTTGACTTAGTATGCGTCATACAGGTTACCAGAAAGCCAGCCCAGTTGTTTAGGTCAAATAGACCCATGGGTGCCCTAAGGAAGGGGACCTTATTAGCAGTTAGGGGTAGGGCCAATGCCCCAACCTGTTCCTAGAAGATATTCAGGTACAGATTGTCGTGAGTGGCTAAGTCTAAATAAACATATTTATAGGGTTAGGAATCGCCTAGAAAGGTCATATAAGATCTGAGCAGACCAAGTTAAGGTCTAAAAGACTAGAACCATGTTAGTACAGCGTTACCTCTAGGCTAAGGATTATTCTAAGCTGCCTGGGGAGATTGGGGGCTGACTGCTCAGGAGTATATACCACCAGTAGCAGCCTTACAGTTGTTCCAAGAAAAGGAACTATGTAATTAGTCATTTGCAACCCTATAGTTGCTTATGACTTATAGTTGTCCGAGCAAGACATCCAGGGTACTATCAAGACACTCTAGATCTCTCCTTACCTGGTCTAGACCATTAGAGATTATGATCACTACTAGGACCCTCTAATCAGATACAAGTGCACAGGGTGTGCCTGCTAGCATCCATAAAGATTATTCTAGGGGCGAGCAACAGTTGCACTAGGCCCAGAATGCTAGATATGACTTTTGAGTGGCTAGATTAAGAAGTCAGTATAGAACCTCGGGTGGGGTTGCTCTCACTTAGGAGCCTTCCGTGACCACCCCAGGGTTACTAGCTGAGTCGTTGCCTACCAAGGGCTACATGATGTCGCTCCAAGGAGCGATATGCCGTTCCAAGGGATGATGATGAGGCCCAAGGACCTTTTACTGTCCATTCCATGGCTGGACTACTGATCTTGGGCAGAATTATATGCCTAAGTGATACTCAAATGCGTCATTTCGTCTTGTTTATCCATCGATATTTGTACATTCTCATGTGTTTGTAGTTAAAAGGTGAATTTATACTAACCAACATGATTAGTGTTGTTTTGCAGGAAAAATGTAATTTTAGGAAGCTAAGATGCATGTTGGGAGAAATCGGGAATGGACTCGGAAGCGAGTAGTGGAAAAGGCCAAGGAAATGCAGCAAATTAAGGGGCTCCGCGATGGAGCCGTGTCACGCTGCCATCGCGGAGGCATTCTGCCCCGGATGATTAAAATTGGCCAAGTTCCAGTGGAGGTCCACGTTGCCTCCGTGGCACGTTGGACATAATTACCTAGAACAGGGAATTCCGGTGAAGGTTCGCATTGGTGCCGTGGCAGTTGTCCAAGCCCCGCGTTGCACGCCATGGCACGTTGGGCATAATTACCTGGAGGACCAGATTCCAGTAAGGCTCCGCGTTTGCGCCGTGTCACGGAGGCAGTGCTCCGCAATGCACTCTGTGACACGTTGCTGGTTATTCCGGGAAAAATTCCCACTAGTATAAATAGCACACTTAGGTTTATTTTTAAGGGGGGCTGACTTAGTTGAGCAAGGATGTGGGTTACAGACAGTTGAGGGGACGAAAATCTTAGGGTTCTTCTCTATCTCTTTCTCCTTTATTTCAATTGGCTTTATACTCATTTGATGACGTTTAATCCACAAATGAGTGGCTAAATTCACTTCTTGCTGAGGTTAAGAACATTTGTAGTGGAATTATTGATCATCTTGGTTTTTCATCTTTTCTTCCATGGTTGTTCTATCAATTCTTGTTCTTACTGCATTAATGTTTGGCCAATGTTAATGTACATCTAAAAAATCCGGTTTTCGCTTGAAAGAGAAAGAAATTGGAAAGTTTTGAATTGGTAGGATATGATCTCTTCTTGGTTTGGGAAAATTGAGAATTGATTTACCTTCAGAATAGAAATATATCTGAAAGTCATATTAGTCAATTAAGGAATCGATTTTGTATGGCTAGAACATGAATTTCTTTTTATCACAGAAATGTAGGTGGAAGGTTCATGATTCTTAAGTTGGGTTAAATACGAGAGTTTTAATCCATAGGAAATAATTCTTGACTAGCAACCGAAGGAAGGATTAACCGACTTGTACCAATAAATTGCTTCCCTGCATGTTCGTTTTAGCCTCAGCATGCTCATTACTATAGTTCATACTCAATTTGTACATTTGTTTTAGATTAGTATAAACTAGGAAACAAACTCCCAAAATCTTCTTGAAACTGTTGTCTGCATTCTTTGAGTTAGAGTTCATTAACGCTTGATTCGATTATTACCTTGGTCCAGTCCCTGTGGGATCGATACTTGGCTTACTTTAGCCATTTTACTACTTGTTCGACCATGTGCACTTGCGTGTAGTCATTTAAAACCCCGAACAAGTTTTTGGCGCCGTTGCCGAGGACTGCCAATTGGTAAAAATTGTTTTCTTAAGTGTTAGTTTATGATTTCTATATTGTGCTGACAACTTGATCTTAGCCTGTCTTTTGCAGATATGGAATTCTATTGAACACTGGCAAGAGACAAGGAGCTGGTGGACTCATACTTAGAGTCGGAAAGATAATTCCATCGTCAAAGGAGAGAAGCTCTAGAGAGAAAGCTGCAGTTGCTCAGACAAACAATCCTGGAGCAACAACAGAATCCACCACTTGTAAGGGCAGTGTTAGTGCCCGAAGAAATGGCAGCTAGGCTGGTTCGCGAAGTGGCAATCCCACATGCTAACAATGTTACATAAAGCATTCGCAAACCCGAGCCAGGAGGGAGGTTTGACTGAAACAGAATATGGTGCAGTTGCTGCACACTAGCGGGAAATTCACAGGTCTCCCTCACGCGGATCCACAACATCTCCAAAACGTTTTGGAGATAAGTGACACTTACATCCCCGCTGTATCATCTGATTATGTAAGGCTTACATTGTTCCCATTTTCACTATTGGGAGAAGCAAAGAGGTGGTTGAAAGCTGAGCCACCTAATTCCATAACCACTTGGGAAGATCTTGCACGGAAATTTTTGATACGGTTCTTTCCATCCGGTAAAACAGAAAGACGTAGAAGTCAAATTCTATGTTTTAAACAAAGAGAGAGGGAGAATCTGTATCAAGCATGGGACCGATTCAAATCTATATTGCGGGATTGTCCTCATCATCACCAATCCAATGATGTGTTGGTGCATACTTTCATAGAGGGTTTGGAACCCCACACAAAACTTTTGCTAGACTCAGAAGCTGGGGGACAAGCATTAGAAAAGACTTATGAGGAGTTGTATACTTTGTTAAACCATATTTCGCAGGGAAATCCAGAGTGGAATGCGGACTCTTCAAGAGGGGGAACAAGGAAAGAAGCAGGAGTCTTGGAAGTGGATGGTTTTACAGCTATCACTGCATAGATAGCTGCATTACAGAATCAACTCAACACCCACTTCAGCAATATGAGCATGAATCAGTCTCAAGCCCCAGTGAATGTAGTGCAGCAGATTTGGTGTGAAGTGTGCGGTAGTAATGAACACTCAGTTGAGTGTTGTGGTGCGAATCCTGATTCAGTGAACTTTGTTGGTAATGTACAGAGAAATAATCACCAACAGTATGGCAACAACTACAACTCTAATTGCAGGAGTCATCCAAATATTTCCTAGGGTAGTAACAGCCATCAAGGGCAGAGTTCGAATTAGGGTGCACAGAGAAATCAAGGAGGGCAGCAGAACTATCAGACTCAATACAGAAGCAACAATGCACCTCCACCACCACCATCACCCAGCATTGAGGAAATGTTCAAAACGATGATAGCTAATCAAGCTCAATTGCAGGCTGACTATGTGAAATTGGCAGCCGATGTAAAGAACAATCAGTTAGCTACAAAGGCGCTGGCCCTCAAAGATTAAAGAAACACAAGGAGGAAGCGTGTTTCAAAAATTTCATGGAGGTGCTTAAACAGGTACACATTAATTTACCTCTTGTTGATGTTTTGCAGGGAGTGCCGAAGTACGCAAAATATATCAAGGACATCGTGGCGAACAAAAGCAAGTTGATGGAGTACACTATGGTGGCTCTTACGGAGTAGTGAACTTCCTAGATACAAAATAGGTTGCCCACAAAGCTTAAAGACCCTGGGAGCTTTACAATTCAACTTACAATCGGGCAGAGTATCCGAGCTCGCGGATTATGCCATTTGGGAGAGAGCATTAACTTGAAGCCGACATCGGTATTCAAGAAATTGGGGCTAGGCAGTCCTAGACCAACGATAGTGATCTTGCAACTAGCGGATCATTCTTTGTCCAGACCAGATGGCATTATGGAGGACGTGCTGGTGCAAGTGGGCTCCCTGATCTTCCTAGTAGACTTTGTCGTGCTATATTTTGAGCCGAATACGGAAGTCCCATTTATTTTGGGACGTCCTTTCTTGGCGACCGGGAAAGCGCTGATAGATGTAGCTACAGGGCAGCTAACTATGCGGGCACACGACAAGGTGGAGCTATTTGACATGTACAAGGCCACGAAGCTTCCGGCCGTGTATGAGGAACTTTCAGCGATCAACGTGTTTGATCAAGCAGATACTGCTAAGATGGTTGATTCGCAAGATCTAATGGGAAAACCACCGATGGAGGACCCCCCAAAACTGGAGTTGTGGCAAGAAGATCAAAGTGCCACTGTCGCAGTTGATGGGCATCGATGTAAGCATTACTGGGGTGAGGACGGTAGTCGAGAGAAGACGTCTGTCACCCTAGAGGATGACTAAGCTTCAATGACGTCGAGCCGCGATGGTAAATCATGCGCTGCACGGGAGGCAACCCGTGAAATTGTTGTAATACTTGAGTAGAATTAGTTTAAAAAAATAAAAAAATAAAAATAAAAACAAAAATTGTGTTTTATGTTGAAACCTATGAATTCTAACCAATTTCTTGTTGTGAGATGAATTTCAGGTTGAACGGAGGGTAAAAATGCAAAGGATTGCAAAGGAAAAATCGAGGTGCGAAAAATAATAAAAAGTGGCAAAACAGTGAGCCTGCGCGAAAGCTCCGTGTCATGGAGGAGGGCCTCTGTGTTGCCCTCCGTGACACGTTGAGGTGTAATTCTGGAATTTTTAAAAGTTTCAGAATACCTCCGCGTTGGCTCCGTGTCAGGGAGGGGGTGCTCCGCGTTACCCTCCGTGACACGTTGAGGTGTTATTCACGTCGGGTCATACCGGGTAACCGGTGACCCGCGCAAAAATCCTCCATTTTAACCCCGATTTCCCTAATTTTTTCCTCATTTCTCAACCCCTCCGCGATAAACACCCAAAAATCCCCCCTTCCCCAACGTGACACAGACCTAGGCACAAGTTTTCTTCAACTTTTCTTCGATTTCATCAAATTAAAGGTATGTTCTTTAACTTCATCTCAATTTTTGACTAATTTTTCTATTTTGAGCATGTGAGGTGAGTAAACCTTGCCCTAAGTGTAAATTGAGCTTGAATTAAGTTATTGTTCATTGATGTTTGTAGTATCATTGTGATTGTATGAACTCGATAAATACATGCTTGATCGAATTTTTGTGACATTTGTAGCTAGGGTTAGAATTTGAATACGAAGAACTAAATGCAGTTGAAATGTGAAAAATTTTGGGGTTGTGCATGTTGAGTGAGGTGAATTGTGTTGTGCTCAATGTGAATATGCTAAATAAACAATGGATTTTCGGGAGAATGAAATTGATGAATTGCATAGGAATTGGTGAATTGCATAGGTTGTGTGTTGTTGAGAAAAATTTTGGGCTAAGTGTTATATGATGTAAAGAAATCGATGGTGAAATTGTGATTAGTTGTATGAATTCTGAGTAGTACTTAGTCATTATTCCATCGACTTATCTGAATGCACAAGGCATGTTGATTGACAAAAATTGGAAAAGAATGATAGTCTTGTCGAATTGTTTTCATAGTGGCTAAAGATTAAGTGTGGGGTGGCCTAACTCAACCCAACCTTAATCAAAGCAAATTTTTTACTTGAATAACATTGGGACTGTTTGTTTGATTTGACAGGAACGATGGCAATCAGGCAAGACAAAGGAAAGGGCACATCAACATCAGGCGCTGGGAGAAAAAGAATTAGACTTGGAAAGGCAGTCCCAGCAGCACCAGCGATTCCACGCGGCCAACGCCGTCAATGCGGAACCCGATGGGTGACTAAAGAAGGGAAGAAATGGTACACAAAGCACAAGGAGACCAAATACTTCCCTGAGGAGCACATTGCAAGGGAGCCACTTGCACAGGAATTCCCCAGAATCGTACGCAAGATTGACGCTGTCGGGCTGAACTTCATCTTTGAAGAGCCCAAGGAGTGCAATCTCCACTTGATTCGGGAGTTCTACGCAAACTGGAACCTGAAACTCCGCAGTCACACCGTCAAGATAAGGGGGCAGGTTGTCACCTTTGAGCCTCATCACCTAAATGCAATCTTGGAGGCGCGAGACATAGAGGCCCATGTACTCCAGCAGCCGAACATAACTCCACCATATGTGGATATCAGACGCACTCTGTGTGGAGCCCGTTCGACAGCGCGCTGGAGCAGGCACAAGGAGAGGGGCTACCATCAGATGCTACCCTACTCTTAAATGAACAGGGAAGCTAGGATTTAGATTAAGATCGTGTGTTCCTACCTGATCCCGGGGGTGCACATGATAGATGTCACTCGGGATCTTGTGTGATTGGTTTATTCCCTGATGAAAGGGCTGGAGATTAATGTTGGGGTGGTGATCATCTCTGCCATGAAGAGAGCCCGTTTGCATCAAGGGCACAGGTACGGGTTTGGTGGTATGCTGACCACATTTCTGAGGGGCCTTGACATCGAGGAGGAGGCCCTAGACTACATCCTGCAGATGGATAGGCGTGCCTTGGACGTCACCAAAACTAAGGCACCCGACACCACTCACGGGCCAGTTCTCACACTAGTCGAGCGACATGCTCGGGATGATCAATATATGGCCCGCATGTTCGAGATGCAAATACTGCAGTTGAGAATAAGCGGGAGGCCAGCAACAGAAGATAAGCTGTGGCAGCTCGAGCTAGATTACCCTTTGGCGAAAATGCCAGGGCTTTATGCCAAGTGGGGCCAGCTTTTGTGGAGCCCATTGATGATGATGTCCCCACAGATGAGGAGACACGTCGCGATGACTCAGATGTTGAGTCAGATGAGGATAGCAGGGGCGATTCAGATATGGGGGATGAGGCAACAACACCTGACACAGAAGTTGAATACTTTGACTGATCAGGGAGTTTCACCACCAACTTCTGTGCTATGTTGAATTTGATGAACACTGGGGACAGTGTTCGATTTAAGTGTGGGGTGGGAGTAGTTAGGTGCCGGTTGTTTTGTTGTTGTTTATGTTCATGTTTATGTTAGTGTTCTGTTGTTGTGCTTGTGAAAAAATTGTGACCCTGTGATTTTGTGAGTATGTTTGTATTGTAATTCAGTGTGTAATGAATGTTAATCTGTTGTGTGTTGTGTTGAGCTGTTGTTAGCTGGTTGTGTAAATATTTTTGTTTTCTATGGAAATCATCGATATTTTTAAATTTTTGTTGAATTTTTTTATGATTGGGTTTCTCGGCCTTTATTTTCGGTGCTGTTACCGAGAATAGTCACAGTGAACCGAAGTCGTAAATAGTGACCATTCCCTATGATGGATGGATGACGACCGTCCTAAGGAAAATGTAGTCGATAGGAGTAGTTTTTTTTTCTTTTATTTTCTTTCATTTGGTTGTTTCCCAAATGTGTCACTATTTCATGGTTCGGAATTCTTGTTGTGTGTTGTACAGTATATTAAAGATGCAAAGACGATTCGTATGAAAGCATGAAAACGTGAAACATGTTGAGATACCTAGGCCATAGAGTTTGATTCGGTGTGATTGAGGCTTAATATTGAATTCTTGTAATTAGCTGATTGAAGAGTCTGTGAATAAGTCTTGAGTTGAGCATGTGCAATGAGTGTGAGGTGAGGTTTCGATCCTTCCATGCTATTTTTAAGTGTCTAGAACTTGCCTGGTGTGTGTACGAAACGAAATGAAGGATGTAGGCATTTCTTTGATTTAACCGAAAGTTTTTCCATTATCATACCTACCTTGATAGTACATCCTAGTTAGCCCTATTGAGCCTTTAGCCTGTTTTCTTTCTTTCATCGAAAAGGTACAAATCGAGATTAACCCCTTCTTTTCATTATCCGTGAATTTGATCCAAAACTCTTAAGCGCTCAAGAAAAATAATTTTCCCACAGTGTCAAGGAGTGGTAATTGTGAAAAGAAAGGAAAAGCAGAAGTGGTGAAAGTAAAGAAAAGGTCAAGGGTGTACTGGCCGAATTTAATAAAATGAAGATGTATAACTAATCTTTATTATTAAGTGGAGTGTGGTTAAAGATATGGGAATAAAAATAAAGAAAGACTTCAAGAATGGGAGGATAAAGGAAGAAACAATGCGCATAATGTTGGTGGGATGTATTGAAAAGCGCTTAAGGAGGCTAGTTGCTATTATTGATTAGCCCAGTATTTACTAGTTCCTTAGCTTACATTACAACCCGTCATGTCCTACGTGATCTTACATCACGCTTCCTTATATTAGTGGAGTAATACACTAGAGGCAAGCCTATGGCTCATGACATGATGCATGTGAATTCTTTGGGAGAGAGAGAGCGAAATCATGTTTATATACCCCTACATGTAGTGCTTTGGCAATCATATGATTGGAAAAGGGGTAATTCTCTTTGTTGTGAGGGCACATGCTTGACGAGAGATTGAATTTCGTGTCGGATGTCTTGATCAGCTGATTTGCATGAGTTTGCCGAGATCAAGAGTCGATCCTTGAGTCTAGGAGGTCTTAATGTGTTGAATGTCATTGTATTGATGAGACTATGCATGTTTTCTTGATGATTTGCTATGTTAAATAATCAATATAACCGTAGCTTGAATTGTCGAGCCAAAGTAGTTATGATTGAGTGTCAATTGCATGAGATGTGTGATTATTGTTCAAGGACGAATAAGGTTTTAAGTGTGGGGTAAGTGATCTTGGGCAGAATTATATGCCCAAGTGATACTCAAATGCGTCATTTCATCTCGTTTATCCATCGATATTTGTACATTCTCATGTGATTTTTAGTTAAAAGGTGAATTTATACTAACCAACATGATTAGTGTTGTTTTGCAGGAAAAATGTAATTTTAGGAAGCTAAGATGCATGTTGGGAGAAATCGAGAATGGACTCAGAAGCAAGCAGTGGAAAAGGCCAAGGAAATGCAGCAAATTAAGGGGCTCCGCGATGGAGCCGTGTCACGCTGCCATCGCGGAGGCATTCTACCTCGAATGATTAAAATTGGCCAAATTCTTGTGGAGGTCCGCGTTGCCTCCGTGGCACGTTGGACATAATTACCTGGAACAGGGAATTCCAGTGAAGGTTCGCGTTGGTGCCATGGCACGTTGGGCATAATTACCTGGAGGACCAGATTCCAGTAAGGGTCCGCGTTTGCGCCGTGTCACGGTGCCTCCGCAATGCACTCTGTGACACATTGCTTGTTATTCTGGGAAAAATTCCCACTAGTATAAATAGCACACTTAGGTTTATTTTTAATGGGGGATGACTTAGTTGAGCAAGGAGGTGGGTTACAGGCAGTTGAGGGGACGAAAATCTTAGGGTTCTTCTCTATCTCTTTCTCCTTTATTTCAATTGTTTGTATGCTTTATACTCATTTGATGATGTTTAATCCACAAATGAGTGGCTAAATTCACTTCTTGCTGAGGTTAAGAACATTTGTAGTGGAATGTAATTATTGATCATCTTGGTTTTTCATCTTTTCTTCCATGGTTGTTCTATCAATTCTTGTTCTTACTGCATTAATGTTTGGCCAATGTTAATGTACATCTAAAAAATCCGGTTTTCGCTCGAAAGAGAAAGAAATTGGAATGTTGTGAATTGGTAGGATATGATCTCTTCCTGGTTTGGGAAAATTGAGAATTGATTTACCTTCAGAATAGAAATATATCTGAAAGTCGTATTAGTCAATTAAGGAATCGATTTTGTATGGCTAGAACATGAATTTCTTTTTATCACAGAAATGTAGGTGGAAGGTTCATGATTCTTAAGTTGGGTTAAATACGAGAGTTTTAATCCATAGGCAATAATTCTTGACTAGCAAGCGAAGGAAGGATTAACCAACTTGTATCAATAAATTGCTTTCCTGCATATTCATTTTAGCCTCAGCATGCTCATTACTATAGTTCAGACTCAATTTGTACATTTGTTTTAGATTAGTATAAATTAGGAAACAAACTCCCAAAATCTTCTTGAAACTGTTGTCTGCATTCTTAGAGTTAGAGTTCATTAACGCTTGATTCGATTATTACCTTGGTCCAGTCCCTGTGGGATCGATACTTGGCATAGTTTAGCCATTTTACTACTTGATCGACCACGTGCACTTGCGTGTAGTCATTTAAAACCCCGAACAACTACCAGTTTTATGCTGTATTGGCATCACACCCCCGTCAAGCCTTTTTCCTAGGGTGCAGTTATTAGGAGTCCACTAGATTCAGATACAGTTATAATTTAGGGGACAAGTGGGCTCAGTTGCAGACCTAGGGGGACAGGTAGGTTGGCTATAGCACTAGTAGAGTCATAGAAACCTGGATAGGGGTATATAGATTGAAGTGTACTTGTCGGGGCTTATGGGGGTCCCGGTAGGTTATTTTTGTGTTGCTTGTACCTTACAGGCTTATGGGGGCAGGGTAGGTTCTTGTTTGTATTCTTGTCTGCTAGCTATAGCATATGAATATATGATTGTACAGTCGTAGCTCATATATGTGTAGTGTTTTTCTAGATGCAGATTACGAATAAGCTAGCCTATAGGTTAATCTTTCTTCCCCTTCGTGTTACTTACCTTTAGTCTTTAACTGCTTATTTACTACCTTACATATTCGGTACATATTTTACTGATACCCATCCTCGGACACTGCATTACTTGCCTGCAAGTCTAGACAGACAGAGTTCAGGCTCTTCAGCAGAAGCTGTTCATAGTCAGCAGTTTGGCTAACTCCCTTTGTTCGGAGTCACCAGGTTGTAGAGTTTATAGTCTTTCATTTGTATAGTGATCTTCGGCAGAATTGCATGCCCAAGTGATACTCAAATGCTTCATTTCGACTTGTTTATCTATTATTATTTGTATATTCTCATGTGGTTATTTGATAAATGTGAATTTATACTAACCAACATGATTAGTGTTGTTTTGAAGGTAAAAGGAAATTTTGGAAGCTAATATATATGTTGGTGAATTGCTGGAATGGACTTGGAAGCAAGAAGTGGAAGTTGACAAGGGAAAGTGGCAAAAATAAGGGCTCCGCGATGGCGCTGTGTCACGCTACCATAGCGGAGGCATTCTGCCTGGGATGAATTAATTATGTCAAATTCCAGTGGAGGTTCGCATTACCTCCGTGGCATGAAGGAAGTGCTCCGCAATGCACTCCGTGTCACGTTGAGTGTGATTACCTGGAACCTCAAGTTCCAGTGAAGGTGTGCGATAGCACAGTGGCACGGAGGCAAGGCTCCACGATACAAGCCATGCCACGGTGAGGTGCAGTTACCTGGGAGCCGACTTCCAGTGGGGTTCCGGGATAGCCCCGTGGCACAGAGGGAGTGCTCCGCGATACACTCCGTGCCACGTTTCTTGTTATTTTGGGAAAAATTCTCAATAGTATAAATGGCACACTTAGGTTTTATTTTAAACATTCTGACTTGGTGGAGCACGAACTTGGGTTACAGGCAGTTGAGAGGACGAAAATTCTAGGGTTATTCTCTTCCTTTTTCTCTTTAATTTCAATTGCTTGTATGAATTCTACTTATTTGAAGATATTTAATCCACAAATGAGTGGCTAATTCACTTCTTGCTGAGGTTAAGGATAATTGTAGAGGAATGTAATTATTAATCATTTCAATTTTCATCTTTTCTTCAATGGTTGTTCTATCAATTCTTGTTTTTACTGCATTAATGTTTGACCAATGTTAATGTATATCTTAGAAATTCAATTTTGATTTTGAAAAGGAGAGAATTGGACAGATGTGAATTGATAGGATGTGATCTTTTCTTAACTGTAAAAATTGAGAAAAGATTTACATTTAGAATAGAAATATATCTGAAGGTCTTATTAGTCAATTATGGAATCAGTTATGTAGGGCTAGAGCATGAGATTCTTATATCACAGAAATGTAGAATAAGGTTTCATGATTCTTTAATTGGATAGGAGTTGAAAGATCCAATCCATAGGCAATTAATTCCTGACTAGCAACCGAAGAGAAGATTAGCTGAATTGAATTAATAAATTACATCCCTGCATGCTTGCCTAAACCTCAGCTTGTTCATTGCTATTGTTCAGACTCAAATTATAATCTTGACTTAGATTCTTATTACTTAGTGATCTTAACTCATAAAATACTATTTATTTGGTTGTCTGTATTCATAGAGATATCGTTTACTGACGCTTAAGTTAATTAATACCGTAGTTCAGTCCCTGTGGGATCGATACTTGGCTTGAAATAATGCCACTTTACTACTTGTACGACCACATGCACTTGCTTGTAGTTTTGGGGTGAGCAAGTTTGTGGCGCCGTTGTCGGGGACTAGCAATTGGTAAATTTATTTTCTTAGTGTTAGTTTACAAATTCAATATAAGTGTTGACAACTTGATCTTAACCTTTCTCTTGCAGGTATTGAATTTTTTCTGAACGCTGGCAAGAGATAAGGGGTTGGTGGATTCATTTATTGAGCCGGAGAGACAATTTCATCGCCAAAGAAGGGAAGCTCTAGACAAGAAGCTACAGTTGCTAAGACAGGCAATTATGGAGCAGCAACAGAATCCACCACTTGTAAGGGCATTTTTAGTGACCGAGGAGATGGCAGCAAGGACGGTCCGCGAAGTGGCAATCCCACATGCAAATAATGTTACATCTAGTATTCGCAGACCAGAGCCAGGAGGGAGGTTTGAGCTTAAATAGAACATGGTGCAGTTGTTGCACACCAGCGGGCAATTCACAGGTCTCCCTCATGAAGATCCGCAACAACATCTCCAAAACTTTTTGGAGATAAGTGACACTTACATTCCCGCTGGAGTATCATCCGACTATGTGAGGCTTACATTATTCCCATTCTCATTATTGGGGGAAGCAAAGAGGTGGTTGAAAGCTGAACCACCTAATTCTATCAGCACTTGGGATGATCTTGCAAGAAAGTTTTTGATACGATTCTTTCTATCTGGGAAGTCAGCCAGAGTTAGAAGTCAGATTCTAAGTTTTAAACAAAGAGAGGGTGAGAATTTGTATCAAGCTTGGGAGAGGTGATCTTGGGAAAATTTATATGCCCAAGTGATACTCAAATGTGTCATTTTGTCTTGTTTATCTATCGATGTTTGTACATTCACATGTGAATTGTAATAAAATGTGAATTTATACTAACCAACATGATTAGCATGGTTTTGCAAGAAAAATATAATTTTATGAAGCTAAGATGCATGTTGGGAGAAATCGGGATTGGACTCGGAAGCTAGCAAGGAAAAAGCACAAGGAAAGCATGAATTAAAGGGGCTCCGCGATGGAGCCGTGTCACGCTGCCATCGCGGATGCATTCTGCCCAGATGCTGAAAATATGCCAAATTCCAGTGAAGGTGCGCGTTGGGGCCATGGCACGTTGGCCTAGCCCCGCATTGCACGCCGTGCCACATTGGGCTTTAATACCTGGACGACCGGATTCTAGTGAGGGTCCGCATTTGTGGCGTGTCACGGAGGCAGTGCTCCGCGATGCACTCTGTGACACGTTGCTCGTTATTTCGGGAAAAATCCCACTAGTATAAATAGAACACTTAGGTTCATTTTTAAGAATTCTGACTGAGTTGAGCAAGAACGTGGGTTACAGGTAGTTGAGGGGCCAAAAATCTCAGGGTTCTTCTCTATCTCCTTCTTCTTTATTTCAATTGCTTGTATGATTAACACTCATTTAACGATGTTTAATCCACAAATGAGTAGCTAAATTCCCTTCTTGCTGAGGTTAAGAACATTTGTATTGAAATGTAATTATTGATAAATTTGTTTTTCATCTTTTCTTCCATGGTTGTTCTATTGATTCTTGTTCTTACTGCGTTAATGTGTGGCCAACGTTAATGTATATCTAAAAAGTCTGATTTCACTCGAGAGAGCAAGAAATTGGAAAGTTGTGCATTAATAGGATATGATCTTTTCTTAGTTTGGGAAAATTGAGAATTGATTTACCTTCAGGATAGAGATATACCTGAAAGTCGTATTAGTCAATTAAGGAATCGGTTTTGTATGGCTAGAACACGAATTTCTTTTTATCACAGAGATGTAGGTGGAAGGTTCATGATTCTTAAGTTGGGTTAAATACGAGAGTTTTAATCCATAGGCAATAATTCTTGACTAGCAACTGGAGGAAAGATTAATCAAATTGTATCAATAATTTATTTCTCTACATGTTCATTTTAGCCTCAGCATGCTCATACTTATAGTTCAGACTCAAATTTTATATTCGTTTTAGACTTAGTATAAAATTAGGAAACAAAATATCAAAATCTTCTTCACACTGTTGTCTGCAGTTTAGAGTTAAAGTTTATTGACACTCGATTAGATTGATACCTTAGTTCAGTCCTTGTGGGATTGATACTTGGCTTACTTGAGCCACTTTACTACTTGTTCGACCACGTGCACTTGCATGTAGTTATTCCAAACAGCCGAACTAGTTTTTGGCGCCGTTGCCAGGGACTGGCAATTGGTAAAATTTTTCTTAAGTGTTAGTTTACTATTTCCTCTTAGTGTTGACAACTTGGTCTTAGCATGTATTTTGCAGATACTAATTTTTGTTGAACACTGGCAAGAGACAAGGAGCTGGTGGACTCATCTTTAGAGCCGGAAAGACAATTCCATCGTCAAAGGAGAGAAGCTCTAGAGAAAAAGCTGCAGTTTCTCAGATAAACAATCTTGGAGCAACAACAAAATCCACCAGTTTTAAGGGCAATGTTAGTGCCCGAGGAAATAGCAGTTAGGCCGGTTCGCGAGGTGGCAATCCCACATGCTAACAATGTCACATCTAGCATCCGAAAACCTGAGCTAGGAGGGAGGTTCGAGCTTAAATAGAACATGGTGTAATTGCTGCACACCAGCGGGCAGTTCACAGGTCTCTCTCATGAGGATCCACAGCAACATCTCCAAAATTTTTTGGAGATAAGTGACACTTACATCCCCGCTGGAGTGTCATCAGATTATGTCAGGCTTACATTGTTCCCATTTTCACTTTTGGGAGAAGCTAAGAGGTGGTTGAAAGCTGAGCCACCTAATTCCATAACCACTTGGGATGATCCTACAAAGAAATTCTTGATACGGTTCTTTCCATCCGGTAAAACAGCAAGACTTAGAAGTCAAACTCTAAGTTTTAAACAGAGAGAGGGAGAGAATCTGTATCAGGCCTGGGAGAGATTCAAATCTATGTTGCGGGATTGTCCTCATCATCACCAATCCAATGATGTGCTGGTGCATACTTTCATAGAGGGTTTGGAACCCCACACAAAAATCTTTCTAGACTCAGCAGCTGGGGGACAAGCGTTAGAGAAGACTTATGAGGATCTGTATACTTTGTTAAATCGTATTTCGCAGGGAAATCCGGAGTAGAATACGGACTCGTCAAGAGGAGGAACAAGGAAAGTAGCAGGAGTCTTAGAAGTGGATGGTTTTACAGCTATTGTTGCATAGATAGTTGCGTTATAGAATCAACTCAACACCCACTTCAGTAACATGAGCATGAACCAGTCTCAAGCCCCAGTGAATGTAGTGCAGCAGATTTGGTGTGAAGTGTGCGGGAGTAATGAACACTCAGCTGAGTGTTGCAAAGCAAATCCTGATTCGGTGAACTTTGTTGGTAATGTACAGAGAATAACCACCTACAGTATGGCAATAACTACAATTCGAACTGGAGGAATCACCCGAATTTCTCTTGGGGTAGCAACAACCATCAAGGGCAAAGTTCGAGTCAGGGGGCGCAGAGAAATCAAGGAGGGAGGCAGAACTATCAGTCGCAATACAGAAGCAACAATGCACCTCCTCCACCACCATCACCCAGCATTGAGGAGATGTTCAAGACAATGATAGCTAACCAAGCTCAATTGCAGGCTGATTACGTGAAATTAGTAGCCGATGTAAAGAACAATCAGTTAGCTACAAAGGCGCTGGAGTACAAGTTTGGGCAATTTGTTGGAGCTTAAAACACCCGGCCGAGAGGAGGACTTCTGAGTGACACTGATCCGAACCCCAAGCAGGTAAATGTAGTGACCACAAGGAGTGGTTTTCAACACAAGGAGGTGGAACCGGAAAGATTACCACAGCAGTCGAAAGCAAGTGAAAAGGAGAGGGATCACAATGATGATAGGGGAAAGGAGAAGGAAGCTAAACCAGAAAGACCACCACCCCCGTTCCCTCAAAGACTAAGGAAACACAAGGAGGAAGGGTGTTTCAAAAAGTTCATGGAGGTGCTTAAGAAGGTACATATTAATTTACCTCTTGGTGATGTTTTACAGGGAGTGCCGAAGTACGTAAAATATATCAAGGACATCGTGGCAAACAAAAGCAGGTTGACTGAGTACACTACGGTGGCGCTTACAGAGGAGTGCACTTCACGGATACAAAATAGGTGGCCTACAAAGCTCAAGGACCCTGGGAGCTTTACAATTCAAATTACAATTGGGCAGAGTATCCGAGCTCGCGGATTATGTGATTTGGGAGCGAGCATTAACTTGATGCTGATATCGGTATTCAAGAAGTTGGGGCTAGGGAGTCCTAGACCAACAACAGTGATCTTGCAACTAGCAGATCGTTCCTTAGCCAGACCTGATGGCATTGTGGAAGACGTGCTGGTGCAAGTGGGCTCCCTTATCTTCCCAGTAGACTTCGTCGTGCTGGATTTTGAGCCAGATGTGGAAGTCCCATTTATTTTGGGACGTCCTTTCTTGGCGACCGGGAAAGCGCTAATTGATGTAGCGGCAGGGAAGCTAACTATGCGAGCTCATGACAAGGTGGAGGTGTTTGAGGTGTACAAGGCTACAAAGCTTCCGGCCGTGTACGAGGAACTCTCAGTGATCAACGTGCTAGATCGAGCGGATAGTGCTCAGAGCGTTGAGTCACGGGGGCCATTGGGGAAACCACCGGAGAAGTGTAAGCATGACATGGGTGAGGACGGTAGTCGAGAGAAAATGTCTGTCACCCTAGAGGATGATTGAGTTTAATGACGTCGAGCCGCGACGGTAAACCAGGCGTTGCACGGGAGGCAACCCATGAAATTATTGTAATACTTGAGTAGATTTAGTAGAAAAAAAAAAGAGAAATATATATATATATATATATATATATATATATATATGTATATAGAAAAATAAAAATAAAAACAAAAACAAAAATTGGGTTTTATGTTGAAACCTAGGAATTCTAACCAATTTCTTGTTGTGAGATGAATTTCAGATTGAACGGAGGGCAAAAATGCAAAGGATCGCAAAGGAAAAATCGAGGTGAGAAAATAATAAAAAGTGGCAATGCAGTGAGCCTACGCGATGGCTCCATGTCACGAAGGGAGTGCTCCGCGTTACCCTCCGTGACACGTTGAAGTGTAATCTGGAATTTTTAAAAAATTCTAGAGTACTGGCGCCATGGCTCCGTGTCATAGAGGGCATGCTCCGCGTTACCTCCGTGACACGTTGAAGGCAATTTCGCGTGGGGTCACAGCAGGTTGCCGGGTGACCCGCGCGAAAATACCCCTTTTTAACCCCTTTTTTCCCTCAGTTTTTTCCATTTCTCATCTCCTCCGCGTCAAACACCCAAGAATCCCCCCCTTCCCCAATGTGACACGGACCTAGGAGCTAAAATTCTTCAACTTTTCTTCGATATCATCGAATTGAAGGTATGTTCGTTAACTTCATCTCATTTTTTGACTAATTTTTTTGATTTTGAGCATGGGAAGTGAGGAAAACTTACCCAAATTGTAAATTGAGCTTGAATTCATGTAAGCCATTGTTAATTGATGTTCGTAGTATCGTTGTGATTATATGAACTCGATAAATATATGGGTGATTGAAATTCTTGTGAAATTGTAGCTAGGGTTAGAATTTGAATATGAAGAAGTTAAAATTGAGTTGAAATGTGAAATTCTTGTTGGTTTGTGCATGTTGAGTGAGGTAAATTATGTTGTGCTTAACGTTAATATGCTAAAGATGCGATGGATTTTCAGGATAATGAAATTGTTGAAATTGCATAGAAATTGGGGGAATTGCATCAGTTTTGTTGATAGAAATTTTTGCTAAGGGCTATGTGATGAAATGTTATCGATGGTAATAGTGGATTAGCTGTACGAAGTCTGAGTAGTACATAGAATTTATACCGTCGAACCCTCTGAATGCATGAGGCATTTTTGTTATTGTTTTTCTATTTTATTTTGAAAGTTAGAAAAAGAGGATTGTCTTGCTGTAATGTTGTGATTGTGTCTAAAGACTAAGTGTGGGGTGGCCTAGCATAACCCAACCTTAGTCGAAGATAATTTTAATTTGAATAACATTGGAACTGTCTGTTTGGTTTGACAGAAACAATGGCAAGCAGGCAAGATAAAGGGAAGGGCGCATCTACATCGGGTGCCGGAAGGAAAAGAATCAGACTGGGAATAGCAGTCCCAGCAGCACCAGCGGTTCCGCATGGCCAACGTCGTCAATACGGAACTCGATGGGTGACAGAGGAAGGGAAGAAATGGTACACAAAGCATAAGGAAAGAAAATACTTCCCCGAGGAGCACATTGGTAGGGAACCGTTGGCACAAGAATTCCCTAAAATTGTCCACAAGATTGATGCAGCCGGGCTGAACTTCATCTTTGAAGAGCCTAAGGAGTGCAATCTTCACCTGATTCGGGAGTTCTACGCCAACTGGAACCCGACACTCAGAAGTCACACCATAAAGATAAGGGGGCAGGTAGTCACTTTTGAGCCCCATCACCTTAATGCCATCTTGGGGGCGCGGGACACAGACGCCCATGTACTCCGACAGCTCAATATCACTCCACCATATGCGGACATCAGACGCACTCTGTGTGGAGCCCGGTCTACAGCACGGTGGAGCAGGCATAAGGAGAGGGGCTACCATCAGACATTGCCCTACTCACAGATGAATAGGGAGCCAGGATATGGCTTAAAATTGTTTGTTCCTGCCTAATCCCGGGGGTGCATATGACAGATGTCACCCGGGATCGTTTGTGTTTGGTTTATGCCTTGATGAAAGGGCTGGAGATCAATGTTGGGGCGGTGATTATCTCCGCCATGAAGAGAGCCCGTTTGTATCAAGGACACAGGTACGGGTTTGGTGGCTTACTGACCATGTTCCTGAGGGGCCTGGATATTGAAGAAGAGGCCCTTGACTATATCCCGCAGATGGAGAGGCGGGCCTTAGATGTCACAAATACTAAGGCACCCGACACCACTCACGGGCCAGTTCTCACACTAGCCGAGCGACATGCTCGGGATGATCAATACATGGCTCGCATGTTCGGGATGCATATGCTCCAGCTGCGCATAGGCGGGAGGCCGACAACAGAAGATGAGCTGTGGCAGCTCGAGCTAGACTACCCTTTTGGCGAAAATGCCAGGGCTCTATGCCGAGTGGGGCCAGCTTTTGTGGAGCCCACTAATGATGATGTCCCCACCGATGAGGAGACACGTCGTGAGGACTTAGATGTTGAGTCTGATGATGATGACGGGGGCGATTCAGACATGGGAGACGAGGCAGCGGCACCTGATGAAGAAGTGGAATACTTCGATTGATCAGGGAGTTTCACCACCCACTTTTGTGCTATGCTGAATTTTGTGAACACTGGGGACAGTGTTTGATTTAAGTGTGGGGTGGGAGTAGTTAGGTGCTGGTTTTTGTTGTTATTAATGTCTCTGTTCTGTTGTTGTGCTTGGAAAAACTTGTGACCCTATGATTTTTGTGTGTATGTCTGTATTGTAATTAATGTGAAACTGTTGTGTGCTATTGAATGTTGTTAGCTGGTTGTGTAAATATTTTTGTTTCATCGAAATTATCGATATTTTTAAAATTTTTCGTGAACTTTTTATTTTTGGGTTTCTCGGCGTTTGTTTTTGGTTCTTTTACTGAGAATAGTCCCATTGAACCGAAGTCGTAATTAGTGACCGCTCCCTATGATGGATGGATGACGACCGTCTTAAGGGAAATGTAGTTGATAGGAGTAGTTTTTGTCTTTTAATTTTTTCTTTTGTTTGCTTGTATTCGAAACGTGTTGTTACTTTATGGTTGCGAAATTCTTATTGTGTGTTGTACATGATATTTAAAATGCAAAGGTGATTCGTATGAAAGCATGCAACTTTGTAAACATGTTGAGATATCTAGACCAGAGAGTTCGATTCGGTGTGATTGAGGCTTAATGTTTGAATTCTTGTAATTAGCTGATTAAGGAGTCTGTGAATTTGTCTTGAGTTGAGCATGTGCAATGAGTGTGTGGTGAGGTTTTGTTTCTTCCATGCTATTGTGATGTGTCTAGAACTTGCCTGGTGTGTGTACGAAACGAAATGAAGGACGTGTATTGTAGGAAAGGATGTAGGCATTTCTTTGCTTTAATCGAAAGTTTTTTTTCATTATCGTACCTACCTTGAATGTACATCCTAGTTAGCCCATTGAGCCTTTAGCCTATTTTTTTCTTTTGTCAAAAAGGTGTAAACCGAGCTTAACCCCTTCTTTTCATTATCCGTGAATTTGATCCAAAACTCTTAAGCGCTCAAGAAAAAAATAATTTTCCCACAGTGTCAAGGAGTGAGAATTGTGAAAAGAAAAGAAAAAGCAGAGTGATGAAAGGAAAGAAAAGGTCAAAGGTGCACTCGCTATAAATTAAAAATAATGAAGACGTATAACTAATCTTTGTTATTAAGTCGAGTGTGCTTAAAGATATGGGAACAAAAATAAAGACAGACTTCAAGAATGGGAGGATGAAGGAAGAAACAATGCACATAAGGTTGATGGGATGTATTGAAAAAGCGCTTAAGGAGGCTAGTTGTTATTATTGGTTAGCCCAGTATTTGCTAGTTCCGTAGCTTACATTACAACCCATTAAGTCCTACGTGATCTTACATCACGTGTCCTTATATTAGTGGTGTAATACACTAAAGACAAGCCTATGGTTCATGACATGATGCATGTGAAGTCTTTTGGGAGAGAGAGCGAAATTGTGTTTATATGCCCCTGCATGTAATGTCTTTGAGTTCATTTGATTAAAAAGGGGAAAATTCTCTTGTGTTGTGAGGGCACATGCTCGATGAGAGATTGAATTTCGTGTCGGATATCTTGATCAGCTGATTTGCATGAGTTTGCCGATATTGAGAGTCGATTCTTGACTCTAGGAGGTCTTAATGTGTTGAAGGTCATTGTATTGATAAGACTATGCATGTTTTCTTGATGATTTGCTATATTAAATAATCGGTATAACCGTAGCTTGAATTGTCGAGCCAAAATAGCCAGGACTGGGTGTCAATCGCATGAGGTGTAACATTATTGTTCGGGGACGAACAGGGATTTAAGTGCGGGGTAAGTGATCTTGGGAATATTTATATGCCCAAGTGATACTCAAATGTGTCATTTTGTCTTGTTTATCTATCGATGTTTGTACATTCTCATGTGAATTGTAATAAAATGTGAATTTATACTAACCAACATGATTAGTGTGGTTTTGCAGGAAAAATATAATTTTACGAAGATAATAAGCATGTTGGGAGAAATCGGGATTGGACTCGGAAGCTAGCAAGGAAAAAGCACAAGGAAAGCACAAATTAAAGGGGCTCCGCGATGGAGCCGTGTCACGCTACCATCGCGGATGCATTCTGCCCAGATGTTGAAAATATGCCAAATTCCAGTGAAGGTGCGCGTTGGGGCCGTGGCACGTTGGCCTAGCCCCACGTTGCACGCCGTGCCACGTTGGGCTTTAATACCTGGACGACCGGATTCCAGTGAGGGTCCGCGTTGGTGGCGTGTCACGGAGGCAGTGCTCCGCGATGCACTCTGTGACACGTTGCTCGTTATTCCGGGAAAAATTCCCGCTAGTATAAATAGAACACTTAGGTTCATTTTTAAGAATTCTGACTGAGTTGAGCAAGAATGTGGGTTACAGGCAGTTGAGGGGACGAAAATCTCAGGGTTCTTCTCTATCTCCTTCTTCTTTATTTCAATTGCTTGTATGATTAACACTCATTTAACGATGTTTAATCCACAAATGAGTGGCTAAATTCCCTTCTTGTTGTGGTTAAGAACATTTGTATTGAAATGTAATTATAGATAAATTGGGTTTTCATCTTTTCTTCCATGGTTTTTCTATTGATTCTTGTTCTTACTGTGTTAATGTGTGGCCAACATTAATGTATATCTAAAAAGTCCGGTTTCACTCGAGAGAGCAAGAAATTGGAAAGTTGTGAATTGATAGGATATGATCTTTTCTTAGTTTGGGAAAATTGAGAATTGATTTACCTTCAGGATAGAGATATACCTGAAAGTCGTATTAGTCAATTAAGGAATCGGTTTTGTATGGCTAGAACACGAATTTCTTTTTGTCACAGAGATGTAGGTGGAAGGTTCATGATTCTTAAGTTGGGTTAAATACGAGAGTTTTAATCCATAGGCAATAATTCTTGACTAGCAACTGGAGGAAAGATTAATCAAATTGTATCGATAATTTATTTCTCTACATGTTCCTTTTAGCCTCGACACGCTCATACTTATAGTGTTATACCCCGTAGAATACCCAGCACCTAAATGACCTATTCGCACGTTGGTTAAGCATATTTGAAGGCCATATGTGCTGGAGAAAGGCCCGGGAAAAGATCGGACGAGAAACCTGTCGAACCATCGCGGAAGGAGCCGAGGCAGAGCCCCTCCGCAATGGCAGCGTGTCACAGAGGAGAGGCCTCCGCGTTGGCTCTGTGACACGTTGGCCTTGTCCAGGCCCAAGTATATAAAGCCCCACTTCAGTTTTAAATGATTAAAACACTTGTAAATTTCCAGAAAACAGAGCAAATCGACAGAGAAGGAAAAAGGAATGAAGTAGTAATATAACTTTCGTCCGATTACGCTGCTAAACGTTGTCCAAATTCAATTTAACCTCAGATACCGAGGTATTTAGCAGCAGAGAGCATTCCTACGGATTTATTTTCACGAAATACGGCTGATGAATCGTCGAGCCACCGAGCTAAGGTAGGTGGAATTGCTCTAAACTGGTGTCTATGTGTTCCTAGCTATGAAGTGAATATTTCTCCCTTCTAGACCTCTGAAAAATAGTGAGTTTTCGACCGTCTTTCGATAAGCCTAAGTTTAGGCTATAAACTATATCGAAAGTGATGTTTCTCTTTACAATAAAGCTGTATTTAGTATTGATTGACATATTTATGAATGCAGTTGGGAGAAAATAGTTGAAGTACCGGCCGAGTCTCGTCCGACAGACGAATAGTTCAAGGATAAGGTATGTAAAGCTAGTTTCCTCGGCAAGTTAGTAATCTTGGTATGGTAAGGTAGTTTAAAGGTCAGTAGAATGTTCAGAAATCAGGTGTTATGCTTATTATGAATGTTGGTACGATAGCAGAAGCATCGAGTTATAACTTGCGTGCAACTAGCTAGCATGATATGGATTCTAATATAAGTATTAGAAACTGCACAGCATGCTCAATACGTGATGTGACACAGAACGTTAGGATAATATCGTAATTAGTTGAAACCCAGTAAAGCAATGTAATATCTTTAAGACATCTCAAAAATAGAATGATATGTTAAAATGAGGTTAGAAAGCATATTAGGAATAGTAAATCATGTTACTATAGAAACTCAGTATACAGCATAGTTTTCAGCAGAAACATTATATCTTGTTCAGCATTAGCCCCAGTATAGTCTGGCAAAAGACTATATGTATATATATGTACTATTACCAGCCTCAACATGTACTAAGTACGTACATATCACTATCACTAGTCCAGCATATAGTATATACAATACTTTACCACTATTAGCCTCGGTATGTGAGACATGCAGATAGTATTACTAGTTGAGACCGTTGTATTGTTTGGGGTTGGACTACCTAGCATCCATGACCGCCCCAGGGTTGATAGCTGTATCGACTCGTCCACCAGAGGATGAGGATATGTTACTCTACGGAGTGGTATGCCGTCCCATAGGGGACGAAGATGGGATGCTAGTTTTCCGTATATTGTGCCTTGGTCGGCCCTTATACACCCCCGTCGAGTGGATACGCCCGGGGTGTTGATTTAGGAGTCCTCCGGACTCAGGTACAGTTATAGTCAGGGGCTCAGCGAGCCCAAGTGCATACCCAGGGGACCGGCAGGATGCTTATAGTTATTATAGGAGATGGGACGACCGGGGTAGGGGTATAGATTGTGTGTTGGTTGTACCTCCCGGCTTATGGGGGACGGGTAAGGTTTGTGCGTGCTATTTATGTGATGATATGTTGTGCTGTGTTATAATAGATACGAGTAGATCGATAGTAGAACGATAAATCCTCAGGTATGACTCCTGCTCCTTCCAGTATGATTAAGAGAAGGTATGACTTACATTATCAGACAGTTAATCTATTCCTTCCTACTTCAGTTTCATCAGTTATATTGTTGTTTTCAGATATTTCTTTCAGTTATTGCTTTACATACTCAGTACCAGCGGTACTGACGCCTGGTGGGGCGCTGCATTACTTGCCTGCAGGTACTCATAGATGAGCAGGCGATACCACGTGATTCCTGTCAGCGATCGAGTATTCAGCTCCTGTCATCTGGAGACTGAATTCCAGAGGTGTATTTCATTTTCTTTTTTTGTATAGTACGGGTAGGTCGGGGCCCTGTCCCGATCATTTCTATTGCTATTCCTAGAGGCTTGCAGTTTGTATATGTTTCCCTGTGGTCAGATGAGCCGGTCGTGTGAGGCCATGCAGTTGTTTAGCTGTTAGTACTTGTGTTTCTTTTATGTTGGCCGTGTGGGGCCATAGTTCGACAGTAGTGGTGACCTTGCCGGTTACGTAGCTATCCAGTACTTCATGGTTAAGTTATAGATAACTAGACAGCATGGTGGCCTTGTCGGCCCGCATAGGTTTCCCTATATTGACATGTTTCTGGTCAGCTGTTAGTACAGGTATGGGAGGCTATAGGCCAATGGGCCGGGGGCTGTGTTTACGGCCGTTATATAGCCCTTTGTTTCCAGAAATGTGAGTTAGAGCCAGCCAGGCACCAGATGTGCCCAGGCTTAGCAGTCCAACAGTTCAGGTCCTAGTTAGGGCGCCAGGTGCCAGTCATAACCCCCAAGGCGGGGTGTGACAAACTTGGTATCAGAGCAGGTCGTATCCCAGGGAGTCTGCAAGTCGTGCTAAGTAGAGTCCTGTCCATGGATGTGTTGTGCACCACATACTATGGGTAGGAGGCTGCAAGGCATGATAGGATGGTTGTCTTTTATTCTTATTCAGTCGTGATGTAGAGCGGTACAATATAGGGTTGAGTCCCTAAAAGCTTACCATACTCTTTGGTTACAGATAATGTCAGACCAGCGACATCCTATCATAGGCCGGAGCTTAGATATTACAGCAGGGGAAGGCACCAGCAGGATGCCTCACCCTCGTTTAGAAATAGCCCGATCAGAGGGCACTACAGAGGCATCGTCCCAGCCTTCTCAGCAGTCTCCACCACGTCAGGAGCCACTTGGGGCGACACTACTTCCAGCAGTTCCTATACCGACACCTTCCGACCAGGAGGTTAGGAGTGCTGTAGTTATGTTAGCACAGATGATGGCCGCTCAGCGTCAGCCAATGCCGTCTACAGTTGTGGAGTCATCAGGAGGGTCCGAGAGTTCTTAGCTCTGAATCCCCCACAATTTACAGGTACGGACCGGACAGAGGACCCTCAGGATTTTCTGGATCAAATGCAGAGAATCTTCAGGGTTATGCATGCCACGCCTACAGAATCAGTTGAATTGGAGCATTCCGGTTACGGTACATCGCCGTGTTATGGTATGAAAGCTGGGAAAGGTCCCGAGGGAGAGATGTTTCCCCTCCCACTTGGTCCAGCTTTTCAGGAGCTTTTCTGGATCACTATTTGCCGCGGGAGATTCGACAGGCTCGGGTAGACCAGTTCCTGCATCTGGAGCAGGGGGCTATGAGTGTTCGGGAATATTCCTTGCGGTTTGATTCCTTGGCCCGATATGCACCGGCCTTTGTTGATACCATGGCATCCAGAGTGCACCGCTTTATTATGGGGTTGAATCCAGAATATGTTGAGACTTGCATTATAGCCACATTGCGAGAGGACATGGACATTGCTCGAGTTCAGGCATTTGCCCAGAATATTGAGGGCATCAGACAGCGACAACGGGAGATCAGAAGGGTTAATCAGGAACAGCGTCGCCGGGACAGGCCAGTTGAGTTACAGAGGGAGTTGAATCTACGGCAACGCCGCTGGTTGGAGCTATTAAAAGATTATGATGTGAATATTCTGTATCACCCGGGAAAAGCTAATGTAGTGGCGGATGCCCTGAGCCGTAAGTCAATGGGGAGTTTGGCGTATTTGCGACCTGAGAAACGGAAGTTAGCCAAAGAAATTCATCAGTTAGTGGGTTTAGCCGTTCGAGTAATGGAAACAGAAAATAATAGAGCAGTAATTCAGAATTCTGCTGTGTCATCATTAGTTACAGAGGTAAAAGAATGACAGTATGAGGACCCCGATTTAGTTCAGCTCAGAGATAGAATTCAGAAAGGTAAGGAGTCAGATTTCCAAATGACTGAGGATGATGTGCTACGCTGTAAGGGCCGCCTCTGTGTCCCGAATGTTTCAGGACTTCGTGGGCGAATCATGCATGAGGTACATTACGCTCGCTATTCCCTCCATCTAGGAGCGACGAAAATGTACCATGACATCAGAGACATCTACTGGTGGCCAGGTATGAAAGCAGAGATAGCTGAATTTGTATCTAGATGTTCTAACTGTCAGCAAGTGAAAGCGGAGCACCAGAAGCCGGGCGGTTTGACGCAAGAAATAACGGTGCCTACGTGGAAATGGGAAATGATAAACATGGATTTTGTAACAGGGTTACCCCGTACCAGACGCAGGAATGATTCCATTTGGGTAATAGTTGACAGGCTAACAAAATCAGCTCATTTCCTGCCAGTGAAGGCTACCTTCTCGGCTGAGGACTATGCCGAATTATATATCAGAGAAATAGTTAGATTGCATGGAGTTCCGGTATCCATCATTTCAGATAGGGGAGCACAGTTTACAGCTAGATTCTGGCAGTCGTTCCAGAGGGGTTTGGGGATGCAGATTAACTTGAGCACAGCATTCCATCCTCAGACAGATGGGCAGGCTAAACGTACAATTCAGACGCTCGAAGATATGCTACGAGCGTGTGTGCTAGATTTTGGGGGTAGCTGGGATGAGCATCTTTCGTTAATTGAATTTGCTTATAATAATAGCTATCATTCAGCCATCCAGATTGCGCCTTTCGAGGCATTATATGGGCAAAAATGCAGGTCGCCGATTGGTTGGTTTGAAATAGGAGAATCAGCATTGGTTGGCCCAGACATTGTTCGACAGTCTGAGGAAAAGATAAAGCTTATCTGAGAACGTTTACTGACTGCTCAGAGCCGCTAGAAGTCTTACGCAGATACGCGGCGCAGAAATCTAGAATTTGCGGCAAATGACTGGGTATATCTGAAGGTGTCTCCAATGAAAGGGGTGATGAGATTTGGCAAGAAAGACAAGCTTAGCCCGAGATTTATTGGGTCGTATCAGATTCGGCGAAGAATAGGCTGAGTTGCATACGAATTGAACTTGCCTCTGGAGTTAGCATCTGTTCACCCAGTATTCCATGTCTCCATGTTAAGGAAGTTCATAGGGGACCCTTCTACAGTAGTTCCAGTTCAGGATGTCCAGATCACAGAAGCGTTAGCATATGAAGTGGTTCCCGTTGCTATCTTAGACAGACAGATTCGCAGGTTGAGGACTAAAGATGTTGCGTCTGTTAAAGTATTATGGCGTAACAGGAACCGTGAGGAAATGACGTGGGAAGCTGAAGAGGATATGAAAGCCAGATACCCTCACCTATTTCAGGCCTAGTCTGGCGACAGGTATGTCCGTATTATTACTTATGCAGTACCTTATAGTTGTATGTGTGTGAATGAGAAAGATTAATACTTAGTTATCCAGTGGATCTTAAAATATTGCGTGCAGTACCTGTGTTGGACTTTTCTGCATTTCAGGTTTTTGCTATAGTCCATATTACAGGGGAAACTCTGCCGAAATTTTTCTAGAAAGCAAGTGAGTAGTCCTCTAGATAACAGTGTACATTCGAGGACGAATGCTCTTAAGGGGGGGAGAATGTTATACCCCATAGAATTCCCGGCACCTAAATGACCTATTCGCACGTTGGTTAAGCATATTTGAAGGCCATACGTGCTGGAGAAAGGCCCGGGAAAAGATCGGATGAGAAACCTGTCGAACCATCGCGGAAGGAGCCGAGGCAGAGTCCCTCCGCGATGGCAGCGTGTCACAGAGGAGAGGCCTCCGCGTTGGCTCCGTGACACGTTGGCCTTGTCCACGCCCAAGTATATAAAGCCCCACTTCGGTTTTAAATGATTAAAACACTTGTAAATTTCCAGAAAAAAGAGCAAATCGGCAGAGAAGGAAAAAGGAATGAAGTAGTAATATAATTTTTGTCCGATTACGCTGCTAAACGTTGTCCAAACTCAAATTAACCTCAGATACCGAGGTATTTGGCAACAGAGAGCATTCCTACGTATTTAGTTTCGCGAAATACGGCCGATGAATCGTCGAGCCACCGAGCTAAGGTAGGTGGAATTGCTCTAAACTGGTGTCTATGTGTTCCTAGCTGTGAAGTGAATATTTCTCCCTTCTGGACCTCTGAAAAATAGTGAGTTTTCGACCGTCTTTCGATAAGCCTAAGTTTAGGCTATAAACTATATCGAAAGTGACGTTGCTCTTTACAATAAAGCTGTATTTAGTATTGATTGACATATTTATGAATGCAGTTGGGAGAAAATAGTTGAAGTACCAGCCGAGTCTCGTCCGACAGACGAATAGTTCAAGGATAAGGTATGTAAAGCTAGTTTCCTCGGCAAGTTAGTAATCTTGGTATGGTAAGGTAGTTTAAAGGCCAGTAGAATGTTCAGAAATCAGGTGTTATGCTTATTATGAATGTTGGTACGATATCAGAAGCATCGAGTTATAACTTGCGTGCAACTAGCTAGCATGATATGGATTCTAATATAAGTATTAGAAACTGCACAGCATGCTCAATACGTGATGTGACACAGAACGTTAGGATAATATCGTATTCAGTTGAAACCCAGTAAAGCAATGTAATATCTGTAAGACATCTCAGAAATAGAATGATAAGTTAAAATGAGGTTAGAAAGCATATTAGGAATAGTAAATCATGTTACTATAGAAACTCAGTATACAGCATAGTTTTCAGCAGAAAC
This sequence comes from Datura wrightii, assembly GCA_035772735.1. Taxonomy (NCBI): domain Eukaryota; kingdom Viridiplantae; phylum Streptophyta; class Magnoliopsida; order Solanales; family Solanaceae; genus Datura; species Datura wrightii. The sequence continues at coordinate 50,533,256 of JASDFA010000007.1, read as the reverse complement.
ATTATATCTTGTTCAGCATTAGCCCCAGTATAGTCTGGCAAAAGACTATATATATATATATGTACTATTACAAGCCGCAGCATGTACTAAGTACGTACATATCACTATCACTAGTCCAGCATATAGTATATACAATACTTTACCACTATTAGCCTCGGTATGTGAGACATGCAGATAGTATTACTAGTTGAGACCGTTGTATTATTTGGGGTTGGACTACCTAGCATCCATGACCGCCCCAGGGTTGATAGTTGTATCGACTCGTCCGCTAGAGGATGAGGACACGTCACTCTATGGAGTGGTATGCCGTCCCACAGGGGACGAAGATGGGATGCCAGTTTTCCCCATATTGTGCCTTGGTCGGCCCTTATACACCCCCGTCGAGCGGATACGCCCGGGGTGTTGATTCAGGAGTCCTCCGGACTTAGGTACAGTTATAGTCAAGGGCTCAGCGAGCCCAAGTGCATACCCAGGGGACCGGTAGGATGCTTATAGTTATTATAGGAGATGGGACGATCGGGGTAGGGGTATAGATTGCGTGTTGGTTGTACCTCCCGGCTTATGGGGGCCGGGTAAGGTTTGTGCGTGCTATTTATGTTATGATATGTTGTGTTGTGTTATAATAGATACGGGTAGATTGACAGTAGAATGATAAATCCTCATGTATGACTCCTGCTCCTTCCAGTATGATTAAGAGAAGGTATGACTTACATTATCAGACAGTTAATCTATTCCTTCCTACTTCAGTTTCATCAGTTATATTGTTGTTTTCAGATATTTCTTTCAGTTATTGCTTTAATTACTCAGTACCAGCGGTACTGACACCCGGTGGAGCGTTGCATTACTTGCCTGCAGGTACTCATAGACGAGCAGGCGATACCACGTGATTCCTGTCAGCGATCGAGTATTCAGCTCCTGTCATCCGGAGACTGAATTCCAGAGGTGTATTTCATTTTCTTTTGTTGTATAGTACGGGTAGGTCGGGGCCCTGTCCCGATCATTTCTATTGCTATTCCTAGAGGCTTGCAGTCTGTATATGTTTCCCTGTGGTCAGATGAGCCGGTCGTGTGAGGCCGTGCAGTTGTTTAGCTGTTAGTACTTGTGTTTCTTTTATGTTGGCCGTGTGGGGCCATAGTTCGACAGTAGTGGTTACCTTGCCGGTCACGTAGCTATCCAGTACTTCATGGTTAAGTTATAGATAACTAGACAGCATGGTGGCCTTGTCGGCCCGCATAGGTTTCCCTATATTGACATGTTTCTGGTCAGCTGTTAGTACAGGTACGGGAGGCTATAGGCCAATGGGCCGGGGGCTGTGTTTACAGCCGTTATATAGCCCTTTGTTTCCAGAAATGTGAGTTAGAGCCAGCCAGGCACCAGATGTGCCCAGGCTTAGCAGTCCAACAGTTCAGGTCCTAGTTAGGGCGCCAGGTGCCAGTCATACCCCCCAAGGCGGGGTGTGACATATAGTTCAGACTCAAATTGTATATTCGTTTTAGACTTAGTACAAAATTAGGAAACAAAATATCAAAATCATCTTCACACTGTTGTCTGCAGTTTAGAGTTAAAGTTTATTGACACTTGATTAGATTGATACCTTAGTTTAGTCCCTGTGGGATCAATATTTGGCTTACTTGAGCCACTTTACTACTTGTTCGACCACGTGCACTTGCGTGTGGTTATTCCAAACAGCCGAACAAGAGGTTCATGTCAATGTTAAGGGATTGTCCTCATCATCACTAGTCTAATGATGTGTTGGTGCATACATTCATTGAGGGTTTGGAACCACATACTAAAATTTTGTTAGACTCAGCAGTTGGGGGGCAAGCATTGGAGAAGACTTATGAGGAGATTTATACTTTGTTAAATTGTATTTCACAGGGAAATCCAGAATGGAATGTGGATTCAACACGAGGAGGAACAAGGAAAGCGACAGGAGTCTTTGAGGTGGATGTTTTTACAACTATAGCTGCACAGATAGCTGCGTTGCAAAATCAACTCAACACCCACTTCAACAGTATGAGCGTGAATCAAGCATAAGCCCCAGTCAATGCAGTTCATCAGGTATGGTGTGAAGTATGTGGGAGTTGTGAACACTTAGCTGAGTGTGGTGGTGCAAATCCAAATTCGGTAAACTTTGTTGGGAACGTCCAGAGAAATAATAATCAACAGTATGGCAACAGTTACAACTCAAATTGGAGGAATCATCCGAATTTATCTTGGGGTAGTAATAGCCATCAAGGACAGAGTTCGAATCAGGGAGTGCAGAGAAGTCAAGGGGGGGCATCAGAATTTTCAGTCTCAATACAGAGGAAAAAATGCACCTCCTCCACCACCCAACAGCATTGAGGACATGTTCAAAATAATTATAGCTAACCAAGCACAAATGTAGGTTGATTATGTGAAATTAGCGGTTGACATAAAAAATCAGCAGTTAGCTACAAAGGCATTGGAGTACCAGTTTGGATAGTTAGCTGGAGCTCAAAACACCAGGCCCAGAGGAGGACTACCGAGTGATACTGACCCAAATCCCAAGCAAGTCAATGCAGTGACCACAAGGAGTGGACTACAACATAAGGAGGTGGAACCAGAAAGACCACCTCAACAATCTGGAGCAGTGGAAAAAGATGGGAAACATGATGATGAGAGGGGGAAGGAAAAGGCAGCTGAGACAGAAAGACCACCACCCCCATTCCCTTAGAGATTAAAGAAGCACCAGGAAGAAGCTTTCTTTAAGAAGTTCATGGAAGTGCTGAAATAGGTACACATTAATTAACTTTTGGTTGATGTTTTACAGGGAGTGCCAAAATACGCAAAGTATATCAAGGACATCGTGCAAACAAAAGAAGATTGATGGAGTATGCTACGGTGGCGCTTACTGAGGAGTGCACCTCCCGGATACAGAACAGGTTGCCGACAAAGCTCAAGGATCCTGGGAGCTTTACCATTCAGATTACAATCAGGCAAAGTATTCGAGCTCGTGGATTATGTGATTTGGGAGCAAGCATAAACTTGATGTCGACATCGGTGTTCAAGAAGTTGGGGCTAGGCAGCCCTAGACCAACTACTGTGATCTTGTAGCTAGATGACCGTTCTTTGGCCAGACCAGATGGTATTGTGGAGGACGTGTTAGTGCAAGTGGGCTCTCTCATTTTCCCGGTGGATTTTATTATCTTGGATTTCGAGCCGGATGCGGAAGTCCTATTTATTTTGGGATGTCCTTTCTTGGCAACCGGGCGAGCTTTGATTGATGTGGTTTCTGGGCAGCTAACCATGCGAGCACATGACAAAGTAGAGGTTTTTGATGTGTATAAGTCCATGAAGCAACAGGCCATCTATGAGGAGCTATCAGCGATCAATATGCTAAATAAGGAATCAATTCTGCAGATTGTTGACTCTCAAGACCCATTGGAGAGAGCCTTGATGGGCTCTGATCATTTTGGAGACAGTGCTACATACTAGATGGTGCAGACGCTGAACGAGCCAAAATGGCTTCCCAGGAAGCGAGACTTTGAGCCGTTGATAAGATCCTTGGAACCATTTCCAAAACCATCAATTGAGGAGGCACCAAAATTGGAGTTGAAGACATTGCCTCCACATCTGAAGTATGTATATTTTGGGGAAGATGACACCTTGCCAGTCATCATTTCCGCAGAACTGATAGAGGCACAAGTGAGAGATGCATCAGTGGTCCTCAAGAGGCGAAAGAAAGCAATGGGTTGGCAAATGTCGGACATCAGAGGAATTAATCCAGCTTTTTGCACACACACGATTTTTATGGAAGAAGGATCAAAGCCAACTGTACAACATCAGCAGAGGCTGAATCCAGCGATGAAGGATGTAGTTAGGAAGGAAGTGATCAAGTGGCTAGATGCAGGTGTGGTATATCCCATTTCAGATAGTGAATGGGTTAGCCACGTTCAGTGTGTTCCAAAGAAAGGAGGGATGACCGTGGTCACCAATGAAAAGAATGAGATGATTCCCACACGCACAGTCATAGGCTGGCGGATTTGTATGGATTACAGGAAGCTCAATGAGGCCATGAGGAAAGATCATTATCCTATCCTATTGATCAGATTTTTGAGAGGCTGGCAGGTCAAGAATATTATTGTTTCCTTGATGGATATTCTGGCTATAACCAAATAGCCACAGCACCGGAGGATCAGGAGAAGACCACTTTTACATGTCCTTATGGGACATATGCTTTCAGGCGGATGCCATTTGGTCTATGCAATGCACCAGCGACATTCCAGAGATGCATGATGGTGATCTTTCATGATATGGTGGAAGATTTTGTCGAGGTATTTATGGATGACTTTTATGTTTTCGGTAATTCGTTTGTTATATGTTTGCAGAATCTTGACAGGGTGCTAGCTCGATGTGAAGACTCTAACCTTGTGCTCAACTGGGAGAAAGGCCATTTTTTAGTCAAGGAGGGTATCATCCTTGGCCATAAGGTTTCATGCAAGGGGTTGGAAGTCGATCGTGCAAAGATCGAAGTGATCGAAAAGCTACCACCACCAGTGTCAGTGAAGGGGGTCCGCAGTTTTCTCGTACATGCAGGGTTCACAGACCGTTCATCAAGAACTTCTCTAAATTTTCTAGACCGATATGCCGGTTGCTAGAAAAAGAGGTGAAGTTCAAGTTTGACGAGGATTGAGTTAAAGCATTCGAGGAGCTAAAACAGAAGCTGGTAGAAGCGCCTATTCTCATTTCTCCGGATTGGGAGCAACCATTTGAATTAATGTGTGATGCAAGTGACGTGGCTATAGGAGCTGTATTGGGGCAGCGGAGGAATAAAATTTTTCATTCCATTTATTATGCAAGCAAAACACTTGACGCAACCCAGGTCAATTATACAGTCACGGAAAAGGAGATGCTAGCACTGGTGTTCGCATTTGATAAATTCAGGTCCTACTTGGTGGGTTCTAAAGTAGTGGTGTATACTGATCATGTAGCAATTCGGTATCTGTTTAACAAGAAGGATGCAAAGCCCAGACTAATCAGATGGATATTGTTGCTACAAGAGTTTGACCTAGAGATTCAGGACAGAAAGGGGAGCGAGAATCAATTGGTAGATCACCTATCGCGATTGGAAAGCCGGTTGCATATAGAGGAAGGTGATATTATCAAAGAAGAGTTCCCAGATGAGCAGCTCTTGGCAATAAGGGAAGCTAAAATTCCTTGGTATGCAGACATTGTGAATTTGCTGGTAAGTGGAGTCTACCAACCGGAGGCTACAGCTCAGCAAAGAAAGAAGTTAAGACGTGATTGCAGGTATTACATTTGGGATGAGTCGTATCTGTTTAAGCAGGGACCGAATCAAGTGATGATACGATGCATCCCAGAGAGCCAGGTGACAGAAGTATTAAGGATTTGTCACTCATCATTGTATGGAGGGCACCACGGAGGCGAGCGGACAGCTCACAAGGTGCTCCAGTCAGGTTTCTTTTGGCCTGCATTGTTAAGAGATTTTATAGCATATGTAAAAACGTGTGATAGATGTCAAAGAACAGGCACAATTGGTAGAAGACAGGAGATTCCACTGCAGCAGATATCAGAAGTGGAGATTTTTGATGTATGGGGAATAGACTTCATGGGCCCATTTCCATCGTAATTTGGTAATCGTTACATCTTGGTAGTGGTTGACTATGTATCTAAGTGGGTCGAGGCAACAACTTGTCCCAAGAATGATAACAAGGTGGTGACGAAATTTGTGAAAAAGCATATTTTTACCAGGGTCAGGACACCCCGAGCTATTATCAGTGATGGAGGGGCTCATTTTGTGAATGCGAGTTTCAAGAATTTGCTAGCTAAGTATGGGGTGCGGCACAAGGTAGCAACAACGTATCATCTCCAAACTAGTGGGCAAGTGGAGGTGTCGAACAGAGAGATAAAGCAGATTCTACAGAAGATAGTGAATGCACAATGAATTGATTGGTCAAGCAAACTTGACGATGCGTTGTGGGCTTATAGAACTGCATACAAGACACCCATTGGGACTTCTCCGTACAGATTGGTCTATGGAATGGCATGTCATTTGCCTGTAGAGCTGGAACATCGAACTTTTTGGGTCGTGAGAAAGTTGAACATGGATCCGGAGCTAGCAGGGAAGAAGAGGCTGATGCAACTCAGCAAACTAGATGAGTTTCGATGGCATGCATATGAAAGTGCCAAATGCTACAAGGAGAAAACAAAGAGGTGGCACGACAGGCATATGGTGCATCGGATCTTTGAGCCGAGGAAGAAAGTGTTGTTATTTAATTCAAGATTGAAGCTTTTTCCAAGTAAGTTGCGGTCCAAGTGGTTAGGGCCGTTTGAAGTGCTGAGAATGACCCCACACGGGGCAGTGGAGTTGTGGCAAGAAGATAGAAGTGCCACATTTTTGGTGAATGGGCAACGATGTAAGCATTATTTGGGTAAGGACATTATTCGAGAGAAGACGTCCATCACTCTAGAGGATGATTGAGAATGAGTAGCATCGAGCTGCGATGGTAAATCAGGCGCTGCATGGGAGGCAACCCGTGAATGTGTTGTAATAGAAGAGTAGAATTATTTGTAAAAAAAACAAAGAAAAGAAAAATAAAAATTGTTGCATTTCTATCTATGATTTCTAATCAATTTCTTGTGGTGAAATGATTTTCAGGTGGTACGGAGGGAAAAAATACAAAAAAAGCGTAAAGGAAAAAAATCAAGGTAAGAAAATAAAAATTGGCACATTCAAGTGAGCCTGCGCGATGGCTCCGTGTCACAGAGGCAGTGCTCCGTGTTACTCTTCGTGACACGTTGAGGGTTATTTCGCGTCGGGTCACCTCGGGTCACCGGGTAACCCGCACGAAAAACCCCTTTTAAACCCCAATTTCCTTCATTTTTTTCTACTTTCTCAAATCCTCCGCAACCCACACCCAAAATCCCCTTCTCCCCCAACGTGACACGGATTTAGTGATCAACTTTCTTCGAGTTTTCTTCAATTTCATCAAAGTAAAGGTATGTTCTTGAATTTTTCTTTATTATTGCTCAAATTTTCGATTCTTGAACATGTTTTGTGATTAAACCTTGCCCTAAGTAGGAAATAAGCTGGAAATCAATTGAGTTATGATTGAATGATGTTCATAGCATCGTTGTGAGTAAATTAACTCAATGATTGCATGTTTTGTCGAAATTCTTGTGAAATTGATAGCTAGGGTTGAGGATTGAATAGGAAGAAGACTAAATGCTTTGAAATGTTGATAAATTGGGTTGTGCACGTTGGGTGAAGTAAAATGTAGTGAGATTGATGTTGAATATGCTAAGTGAGAAGAGGAATTTTCGGGAGAATGCAATTGGAGAATTACATAGGTTGTTGAAAAAATTGCAAAGTGCTAATGATGATGTAATTGAATCGATGGAGAAATTTTTATTCATTGTACGAAGTCTGAGTAGTACAAAGTAATTATCCCATCGAATTATATGAATGCACTAAGCATGTTGAATGTTAAGAATGGAAAGATCAGGAATGTCTTGTCGAATTGTGTTGATTGTGGCTTAAGACTAAGTGTGGGGTGATCCAATTAAACCCAACCTTAGTTGTAGCTAATTATGACTTGAATAACATTGAGACTGTATGTTTGAATGTACAGGAACAATGTTGGGCTGACAAGATAAGGACAAGGGCGCATCCACATCGGGCGCCAGCAGAAAGAGGGTAAGATTGGGAACAGCAGTTCCAGCAGCACCAGCGGTTCCTAGAGGTCAACGTCGACAATACAGAACCAGATGGGTGAGTGATGATGGGAAGAAGTGGTATGCCAATCATAAAGAAACCAAATACTTCCCGGAAGAGCAGATAGCACGGGAACAACTGGCACAGGAATTCCCACGGATTGTACACAGGATTGACATCGCTGGGCTTAACTTCATTTTCGAAGAACCTAGGGAGTGCAATCTCCATCTTATCCGGGAGTTATATGCCAATTGGAACCCTACCTTACGTAGCCACACCATAAAAATCAGAGGACAGGTAGTCACATTTGAGCCCCACCACTTGAATGAAATCCTAGGGGCGCGGGACACAGACTCCCATGTCCTCCGCCAGCTGAACATCACTCCACCCTATGCGGACATCAGACGCACCTTGTGTGGAGCTCGATCGACATCCAGGTGGAGCAGGCACAAGGAGAGAGGCTACCACCAAACATTGCCCTACTCTCAGATGAACCGGGAGGCCTGGATTTGGTTGAAGATTGTGTGTTCATGCCTGATCCCGGGGGTGCACATGACAGATGTCACCCGGGAGAGAGTTTGCTTGGTGTATGCCCTGATGAAGGGGTTGGAAATCAATGTGGGGGCGGTGATCATCTCCGCCATGAAGAGAGCCCGGCTGCATCAAGGGCATAGATACGGGTTCGGTGGTCTGCTTACCACGTTCCTGAGGGGCCACAATATTGAGGAGGAGGCCCTAGATTACATTCCTTAGATCGACAGGCGTGCCTTGGATGTCCCCAAAACCTAGGCACCTGACACTACTTTTGGGCCGGTGCTCATACTAGCTGAGTGATATGCTCGGGATGATTAGTACATGGCCCACATGTATGGGATGCAGATGTTGCAGCTGCGCATCGAAGGATGGCCCGCAACGGAGGATGAGCTATGGCAGCTCAAGTTGGATTACCTATTCAATGAGAATGCCCGAGCTTTATGCAGAGTGGGGCTTGTATTTGTGGAGCCCGTGGATGATGATGTACCTACCGGTTAGGAGACACGTTGGGAGGACTCAGATGTGGAGTCGGACGAGGACGGCGGGGGCGATTCTGACATGGGGACGAAGCACTAGCACCTGATGAAGAAGTTGAATACTTTGATTGATCAGGGAGTTTTACCACCCAACCTTTGTGATATTCTGAAATTATGTGAACACTGGGGACAGTGTTCGGCTTAAGTGTGGGGTGGGAGTAGTTAGGTGCTAGTTGTTTTGTTTATATTTTGTTTATGTTTGTTGTGCTTGTGCTAAATGTGACCTTGTGACTCTGTGTTTCGTGTTCTGTAATTAATGTTGGTGTTGTAATGAATCTTAAGCTGTTGTTGTGTTGCTGTTGTGTATGATATGTAAATATTTTTCAAATTATATTTTTATCTTTTTCTATCGATGTTTCTATTGAAATTTTTTGTTGAATTTTTTATGTTGGGTTTCTCGGCTTTTGTTTTCGGTACTTTTACCAAGGATAGTCCCATTGAATCGAAGTCGTAGATAGCGACTGTTCCTTATGATGGATGGATGACGACCGTCTTAAGGGAAATGTAGTCGATAGGAGTAGTTTTTTTCTTTTTTTCTTCTTTCTGTTGTTTGTTTCCCAAACGTATCGCTAATTAATGGTTCAAAATTCTTGTTACATGTTGTGCATGATATTAAGATGCAAAGGTGATTCATATGAAAGCATGCAAAGGTGTTAAACATGTTGAGATACCTAGGCCATAGAATTCGATTCGGTGTGATCGAGGCTTAATAGTGAATTCTTGTAATTAGCTGATTGAAGAATTTGTGAATATGTCTTGAGTTGATCATGTGCAATGAGTGTGAGGTGAGGTTTCGACTATTCCATGCTATTGTGAAGTGTCTAGAACATGCCTGGTGTGTGTACTAAACGAAATGAAGGATGTGGATTGTAGGAAAGTATGTAGGCATTTCTTTGAATAAATCAAAAGTTTCTCCCTTATCATACCTACCTTGAATGTTACATCCTAGTTAGCCCCATTGAGCCTTTAGCCTATTCTTTGAGAGGTACAAACCGAGCTTAATCTCTTCTTTTCGTTAGCCGTGAATTTGATCCAAAACCCTTAAACTCTTAAGAAAAAAACATTTTTCCCAAAGTGTAAAGGAGTGAGAAATGTGAACCGGAAGGAAAGCGGAAGTTGTGAAAACTAAAGAAAAGGTCAAAGGTGCACTTGTTGAAATTGATTAATTAATAGTAGAGAGTAAGAGAATCCATGAATGAGAAAAAAAATAAAGATGCATGACTACTCTTTTCTAGTAAGTCGAATGTGCTTAAAGAAATGGGAACAAAAACAAAGAAGAAAATTCAAGAATGAGAGGATGGAGGAAGAAGCAATGCCCGTACTAAAGGTGGGATGTATTGAAGAGCGCTTAGGGAAGCTAGTTGCTATTATTGGTTAGCCCAGTATTGACTAGTTCCTCAACTTACATTACAACCCATTAAGTCCTACGTGATCTTACCTCACACGTCCTTATATTAGTGGAGTAAAACACTAGAGGCAAGCTTATTGTTCATGACATGATGAATGTGAATTCTTTGGGAGAGCGAGCGAAATTGTAATTGTATACCCCTACACGTAGTGCTTTGGAAATCTTATGATGGCAAATGGGGTAATTCTCTTATGTTGTGAGGGCACATGCTTGACGAGAGATAAAATTTCGTGTCGAATGTATTGATTAGTTGATTTTCATGAGTTTTCCAAGATCAAGAATCGATTCTTGAGGTTAGGAGGTCTTAATGTGGTGTACTTCATTGTATTGATGATACCATGCATGTCTTCTTGATGATTTGCTATCCTAAATAATCTGTATAGCTGTAGCTTGAATGGTCGAGCCAAATTGGTTATGCATGGGTTTCAATTGCATGAAATGTGAAAGTATTGTTCGAGGACGCACAAGGTTTTAAGTGTGGGGTAAGTGATCTTGGGCAAAATTGCATGCCCAAGTGATACTCAAATGCTTCATTTCGACTTGTTTATCTATTATTATGTGTATATTCTCATGTGATTATTTGATAAATGTGAATTTATACTAACCAACATGATTAGTGTTGTTTTGCAGGTAAAAGCAAATTTTGGAAGCTAATATATATGTTGGTGAAGTGTGGGAATGGACTTGGAAGCAAGAAGCGGAAGTTGACAAGGGAAAGTGGCAAAAATAAGGGCTCCGCGATGGCGCCGTGTCACGCTACCATCGCAGAGGCATTCTACTTGGGATAAATTAACTATGTCAAATTCTAGTGTAGGTTCGCGTTACCTCCATGGGACGGAGGAAGTGCTCCATGATGCACTCCGTGTCACGTTGAGTGTGATTACCTGGAAACTCAAGTTCCAGTGAAGGTGCGCGATAGCACCGTGGCACGGAGGCAAGGCTCCGCGATACAAGCCGTGCCACGGTGAGGTGCAGTTACCTGGGAGCCGACTTCTAGTGGGGTTCCGCAATAGCCCCGTGGCACGGAGGGATTGCTCCGCGATACACTCCGTGCCACATTGCTTGTTATTCCGGGAAAAATTCTCAATAGTATAAATAGCACACTTAGGTTTTATTTTAAACATTCTGACTTGGTGGAGCAAGAACGTGGGTTACAGGCAGTTGAGACGACGAAAATTCTAAGGTTATTCTCTTCCTTTTTCTCTTTAATTTCAATTTCTTGTATGAATTCTACTTATTTGAAGATGTTTAATCCACAAATGAGTGGCTAATTCACTTCTTGCTGAGGTTAAGGATAATTGTAGAGGAATGTAATTATTAATTATTTCAATTTTCATCTTTTCTTCAATGGTTGTTCTATCAATTCTTGTTTTTACTGCATTAATGTTTGGCCAATGTTAATGTATATCTTAGAAATCCAATTTTAATTTTGAAAAGGAGAGAATTGGACAGATGTGAATTGATAGGATGTGATCTTTTCTTAACTGTAAAAATTGAGAAAAGATTTACATTCTGAATACAAATATATCTGAAAGTCTTATTAGTCAATTATGGAATCGGTTATGTAGGGCTAGAGCATGAGATTCTTATATCACAGAAATGTAGAATAAGGTTTCATGATTCTTTAATTGGATAGGAGTCAAAAGATCCAATCCATAAGCAATTAATTCCTGACTAGCAACCGAAGAGAAGATTAGCTGAATTGAATTAATAAATTACATCCCTGCATGCTTGCCTAAACCTCAGCTTGTTCATTGCTATTGTTCAGACACAAATTATAATCTTGACTTAGATTCTTATTACTTAGTGATCTTAACTCATAAAACACTATTTATTTGGTTGTTTGCATTCATAGAGATATCGTTCACTGATGCTTAAGTTAATTAATACCGTAGTTCAATCCCTGTGGGATCGATACTTGGCTTGAAATAAAGCCACTTTACTACTTGTATGACCATGTGCACTTGCGTGTAGTTTTGGGGCGAGCATATAGCATTTAGTGTAGGCCCGGGCCCTGTCCCGACCACTATTTGTATTCTTAGAGGCTTTCAGGCTACAGTCATCAGTATGTTAGTTGTCGTTGGCCGTGTGGGGCCTAAATTAGTTATGTTTCATATGTTGGTCGTGTAGGGCCTAGTATAGTAGCTTGTTTATTTTCTGTTATAACTAGACAACATGGTGGTCTTGTCGGCCTGCATAGGATCTCTTTTTCTTCCTATTTTTGGTTAGTTGTTTTTATGTACAGGTGGCTATACGGCCTTGTCGGCCAGAGGCTGTGTTTATAGCCGAGATATAGCTCGTTGTTTTCTTGGATGGAGTTGCAAGCATGCATCAGACGTGCATAAGCCCAGCCAGATCAGTCAGATCCCAGAGTGGCACTAGGTGCCAGTCATGCCTCCCGATGTGGGGCGTGACAGTATGGTCCTATCAAGTTAGCTTCACCAACCTCAAACCCCCCTATAGGAGAGCTACACCTCCTACCATATAATGCCTCAAACGGGGTCATCTGAATACTGGAGTGGTAGTTGTTGTTGTAGAAAACTCGATGAGAGGTAGGTGATCATCCCAACAGCCTTTGAAATCAATAACACAAGCTCTCAGCATATCTTTTAAGGTATGAATAGTTCGCTCAACTTGTCCATCTATCTAAGGGTGAAAAGATGGGCTAAGCTTGACCTGAGTACCGAGTCCTTTCTGAAATGACTTCTAAAAATGCGAGGTGAACTGCGTACCTCTATCTGAAATAATTGACAAGGGCACTCCATGCAGTCTGACTAACTCTCGGATATGTAGCCTAGTATAATCCTCAGCTAAGTTTGTATTTTTAACTAGGAGGAAATGTGCTGACTTGGTCATCCGATCCACTATCTCCCAAATTGAGTCATGTTTCCGGTGAGTACGAGGTAGACCTGTAATAAAGTACATCTTTCCACTTCTATGTGGGTATGATGATATCCTAAAACATACCTCAAGTCTTTGATGTTCCACCTTAACCTGCTGGCAGTTCGGGCACTTAGCCACAAATTCTGCAGTCTCTTTTCATGTCGTTCCACCAGTAAATATCCTGTAGATCACGGTACATCTTAGTGGCACCTTGGTGGATAGAATATATCAAACTGTGTGCTTCTGCTAGTATTTTTTTCTCAAGTCACCTACATCCAATACACACAGTCTGCCCTAGTAACGAAGCACACCATCTCCCCCCTTGGAGAAAGCCTCCACTTCTTTTCTGAGAACTGCTTCTTTTAGCTTAAGAAGTATGTGATCTTCATCCTGCCTTGACTTAACTTCAACAACTAACAAGGAATATGACCTACTTTGCATTACTACTCCACCCTCAGTTGAATCAACCAACTGCACTCCCAATCGAGCTAACCTGTAAATATCCTTTGCCAGTTCTTTTTTGCTCTCTTCAACATGAGCCACGCTCCCTATGGGCATAGTTCTTATGGAATCAACCACCATATTGTCTTTGCCCGATTGGTATAGCACACTCATGTCGTAATCCTTCAATAGCTCCAACCACCTTCTCTTGCGAAGATTCAAGTCCTTCAAACTGAACACATACTGAAGGCTCTTGTGATCGGTGAAAACATCCACCTGAGCTCCATAAGGATAATGCCTCCATATTTTCAACGCAAACACCACTGCTTCCAACTCAAGGTCATGAGTCGAATAGTTCTTTTCATGAACCTTGAGCTTTCTGGAGGCGTAAGATCTGACCTTACTCCGCTGCATCGGAACGCAACCAAGTCCCACTCTAAAAGCATCATAATGTACTATGAACCCATTTGTCGCTTCTGGTAAGGTTAAAACTGGAGAGATAGTGAGTCGAGTCTTCAACTCCTGGAAACTCTTCTTTGCACGAATCTAACCACTGAACTTGCACCTTTTTCTGAGTCAACTTAGTTAGAGGAGATGCAATAGAGGAAAATACTTTTATAAAACATCGGTAATAACCGGCTAGACCAAAGAAACTTCTGATATCGGTTGGGGAAGTAGGTCTTGGCCAGTCTTTCACCGCTGCTACCTTTTGAGGATCAACCTGGATACCCTCACCCGAGACCACGTGACCAAGGAAAGTCACAAACTTCAACCAGAATTCACATTTACTAAATTTAGCAAACAACTGGCGGTCTCTGAGTGTTTGTAGCACTATCCTTAGATGGTTAGCATGTTCCTCCACATTTCTGGAGTACACCAGAATGTCATCAATGAATACAATGACGAACATGTCTAGATACTTTTTGAAAACCCTATTCATTAGGTCCATGAAAGTTGTAAAGGCATTAGTTAATTTGATGGACATAACCACGAATTCATAGTGACCATACCAAGTTCTGAAGGTTGTTTTTGATATGTCACATTCTCTAAATCTAAGTTGATGATACCCCGACCTGAGATCTACCTTGGAGAAAACAACTGGCTCCCTAGAGCTGATCGAACAAATCGTCAATCCTGGGTAGGGGATACCTATTCTTAACTGGAACTTTGTTCAGCTGACAGTAATCAATACACATTCTGAGAGTACTATCTTTCTTTCGCACGAATAATACTGGAGCACCCCATGGAGAGATATTAGGCCCGATGAAACCTTTATCAAGAAGGTCTTTTAGCTACTCGTTCAAATCCTTAAGCTCAGATGGAGCCATTCTGTAAGAAGGGATGGAGATGGGTTGAGTTTCTAGAAGAAGGTCTATGTGAAGTCTATTTCCCGCTCGGGAGGGACTCCGAGAAGATCTTCGGGAAACACGTCAGGGAATTCGCTGACAACTGGAACTGACTGGATAGTTGGGGTCTCAGAGTTGGAATCTTTGACCCGAACTAGTTGATAAATGCACCCTTTAGTAATGAGCTTCCTTGCCTTAAGGTAGGAAATAAACTGACCCTTAGGCGCTGAACTACTGCCTATCCACTCTAAGACTGGCTCATTAGGGAACTGAAATCTGACGACTCTAGTTCTACAGTCGACTGAGGCATAACCAAAGTGTAATTATTCCATGCCAAGAATGAGATCGAATCGACCATGTCTAACTCTACTAGATCAGTTGGAATGACCTTATTCAATATTGAGACTGGGCAGTTTCTATACACCCAGCTGGCTCTAATTGACTCACCAACTGGGGTAGAGACTAAGAATGGTTTTGAGAGGACTTCTAGACTGATTTCAAACTGGACAGCTACATAGGGAGTCACAAATGATAGTATGGCTCCTAGATCTAGTAGGGTATACACATCTAGATGGAAGAGATGTAACATACCCATGACCACGTCAGGTGAGCTCTCCTTACCCTGACGGGAGGACAAAGCATAAAAGCAGTTTTGGCGTTGACCACCATCCGTACTAAAGTGTTCTCCTGTTGAGCTGGTCGGCCTACTGGAGCTGCTGAAGTGGTAGACTATGATCTCCCCTGTCATGCTGACGGACATTCCCTGAGCTGGTGACCTATCTGTCCACACCCAAAGCAACCCTCTTTTCCCTGAAGGCATTCCCCTGGATAGTTCTTGCCACACTTAGGGAAAGCTGGATAATGGTTGCAGGCACTGTGACTGTGGGACTTTGAGCCAGATGCTCCACCCTTTCGATCCTTACAGGACCAGAAACTAGGGGTGCTGGCTAAAGTGGTGTTGGAGTCCTCGGCTACTGTTGCTTCTACTGTGGTTGGCTACTACCGCCAGACCACTAGTGACCGTAATCTAATTTTCTAGTCCTAGCCCTCTTATTCTCCCATTCCATATCTTTCAGCTTTTCTGCCTCAATCTGCTGGGCATGAACAATAAGGCTGGAAAGGTCAATATCTTTTATGAGCATCTCAGTCCTGCACTCCTTAAGGACCAGGTTTATTACTCCACTTACAAACTTAAGCATGTGAGCCCTCGGCTCAGTTACCATCTTCGGAGCATATCTTGACAATCGTGTGAACTCTAGTGCATATTCCTCCACCGTCCTATTGCCTTGCTTCAGATTAATGAACTCTGCAACCTTAGCCTCCCTTAACTCCCGATGGAAGGATTTATCTAAGAATGATATGGTGAACTCTTCCCACTCCACCGGTTCTTACCCTACTGGTCTTCCTTCTTTCCATTTATCGTACCAGATCTGTGCCACCCCTTTCAGCTAGTAGGCAGCCAGATCAGCACTCTCAGCGAAACTAACACCCATAATCCAGGTGATCTTTCGTACCTCATCCATGAACTCCTGTGGGTCCTCTCCCACCTTTGATCCTTGAAAGGCTGGAGGGTTCATTCTAGTGAAGTCCTGAACTCTGACAGCTGCTGCGGATCCATTTTTGTTTACCGGAACCACCTGCTGATTCACTTGGTTTGTTACTGTCTTAGCGAGCAGCTGGATTGCCGCTCTGAATTCTGTTGAGGACACTTCATCCTAAGGGGCAGCTGGACCTGGTGGGGCAGGTCAGTTATCATTGCCATCCCTTCTTCCATTTCCGCGTCTTGGAGGCATGGTTTCATTGAAATGAAATAAGGCACAAGTTAGGAGAACATATTTGGAATTAAACGTCAACACCCCATTAGGAGTATGAATAAAAGGGAGTTTTCCTAATAACGTCTCGTAGCCTCCCCATCATAAGTGTGGCGTGCTTCACACCATGAAAAGGATGCTACTTGACGCGGCTTTCAGACATCTAGGATACTCTAAACCTAGTGCTCTGATACCAAGTTTATCAGTGACCCGAGTCTATACCCTGGATGAGACACGGTACTTGGAGTCGCAAGTAACCCCAAGCCAACCCATGGTCTATCATAACACTGGTAATCTGAGTAAACATATGCAGAAGATTTAAATAATAAAAATCATTTAAGAAAAATTGAGTTGACAAGAGTAAATACATCTAAAAGAAAACAAACAATACTAATGATCTGAATCTTTGTCTGAAAGCCATCTACTAATGATGAGTTGCTGGGACAAGCCCCAGCTAACTCTAAAGTCCAACTAAAAAAAATAACTGAAAAATAAAATATCATCCTCAAAAGAAGAGGACTCACCACTGTTGCTGCTAATATCACCTAAAGAAATTTACTAATGGTGCTGAGGCTGAGAACCTGCGCCTGTATCATAATATGATACATCATGGAAGGTATGCGTCAGTACTTGGAAGGTACTGAGTAAGTGAGAGATAATGTAAACATGAAGAAAAAATAACTAAACTAAAATGACATGAAATGACCAACTAAAATACTAAAAACTAAACAATTGAGTATATAACTGATATGGTCAATAATGACTCTGGATGATGGTCATAGACTTGTCCTGAATCTGAAATACTAAGCTAAGCTAAACTGAACTGAACTGAACTGAACTGAGCTAAACTGAAACTGAACTGAGATGAGCTAAACTGAAACTGTACTGACTAGTGGGAGATTCTATAACTGACATATAACCACGTGAGCTAGACGTGGAGTTCGATGTATACGCCCCATCGGTAGGACCCAATATACCTTGCCAGGGTATAATGGTATGAACAGGGTGATCACAAGTATGGGGCCATAGGGCCAATTAAATAACCTACGGTGGCAACGTAGTTTTGGGAACCTAGGTGCGCTGGAACCTCGGTCCGCTCAGTGCTAAGTCCTACTCCCACTGGATAGTCCTAGCCTGACTACTAAGCTGATTGCTCGAAAATGGGGTCCATGACTAAGTTAGAGATACTTATTTGGAAGTACCTTGACCAAATTGATACAGAAAGCAGCAAAGTTTCAATGGACAGAGGCATGCGAGCAGAGCTTCTAGGAACTGAAAGACAGATTAACCTCCGCCCCAGTATTGGCATTGCCGGAAGGCACAGAAGGTTATTCAGTCTATTGCGATGCGTCAGGTGTTGGGTTAGGTTGTGTGTTGATGCAGCATGGTAGAGTGATTGCATATGCTTCCAGACAGCTGAGGAAACACGAAAAGAATTACCCTACCCATGACCTGGAATTGGCCGCAGTAATCCACGCTTTAAAGATGTGGAGGCATTACCTGTACGACGTCCATGTTGATATTTAAACAGATCATAAGAGCTTACAGTACATTTTCACTCAGAGGGAGTTGAATCTACGGCAACGCCGCTAGTTGGAGCTGTTAAAAGATTATGATGTGAATATTTTATACCACCCCGGAAAAGCTAATGTTGTAGCAGATGCCCTGAGCCGTAAGTCAATGGGAAGTTTGGCGTATTTGCGACCTGAGAAGCGGAAGTTAGCCACAGAAATTCATCAGTTAGCTGGTTTAGCCGTTTGAGTAATGGAAACAGAAAATAATAGAGCAGTAATCCAGAATTCTGCTATGTCATCATTAGTTACAGAGGTAAAAGGACGACAGTACGAGGATCCTGATTTGGTCCAACTCAGAGATAGAATTCAGAGAGGTAAGGAGTCAGATTTTCAGATAACCGAGGATGATGTGCTACGTTGTAACGGCCTCCTCTGTGTCCCGAATGTTTCAGGGCTTCGCAGGCGGATCATGCATGAGGTACATTATGCTCGCTATTCCTTCCATCCAGGAGCGAGTCTTATCGGACCGGATTCTATAACTGGTGTTCTAAGACTGGCCAGAGCTGCTTATCTTGAAGCATTGTAACCATCTAAAGAACTAACTAATATATGATAACTGATATCTGAGAGGCACCACTGACACTCAAGAAAAGACTATAGTCAAACTAATCAGCTGACATTTCTAAAAATGCTGAGTAGCCTAGTATTCTAACTGAAACTAGACTAGCATGAACTGACTAAGATAATCAATTGATATTAACAACAGGGGAATCCTAACACTGATAGAATCTAGTAATAGGAATAACTAGTCAATTTTGCAAGACTCTAATTTATTGCATTCAAAAGCCAGGGCTAGAATCCATTTTTATAGGAACAAGCAACAACATAGTCACAAAATAGTGGAAATATAATTACAATTAGAATGAATAATATTCCACATGATATAGACAAAATCTGGCTAAAAATTAATTCACATTCGAAAACTCAGGGACTAGATTTGATAAGAAAATTTAGATGGATTTTTGGGGCACAAGGGAAGGAAAATTCCCTTGCTAAATTCTCATATACTTGGTGAAGAAATCCAGGAGAAAATCTCTTGAGAATATGACAAGAAAATTTGATTGCCCTAGCTTCTGCTCTGAGTTTTCTGAGAAGGTTCTATGATCCCACTTCTTAGGGAATGAGAGGAATGAAGTATATCATCGATTACCCCTCTAAATTTCCTGAATATAACCCAAAACGACATAGTTTAGGAATTTAAAAGGTGGGAAATTACTAAAATATTCCTGGGGGAAAATCTAGAAAAACTGCCAACAGGGACCAACGGGTCACTCAACGAGTCATTGGTTGAGACCACGACTCGTTGGGACCAGTCATTGGAACTGGGCCTGGGTTCTTGGCTTACTAGAAATTGCAATGGTTGGGGACCACAACTCATTGGAAGGACCAATAGGTCGTTGGTACCTCCAGTTGTCACTAGCAGGAGAAACCTGGAAGCCCAATAATGAGCGACGCAATGACTCATTAGTAGAACCAACGAGTCATTGTATCGACTCATTGTGTGATACAATGGGTCATTTTTACCACTCATTTTCACTGAAGGAAGTGTTTGGGATACCCAACTAACAACTTAGACGATGAGTCGTTGTATCACATGATGACTCGTTGGTTGACTCGTGGGTTCATGGAAAAGGGATCACTAGGTTCTGAGCTGGGGATGCAACGAGTGATAGGACGACTCATTGTTTCTCACAACAGGTCATTCCCTATCCAGTTGGTTCTCGAAGAGCCAAGGCAGGGCTAACCACGACCCAGACAATGGGTCATTGGAGCTGACCACAACTCGTTATTTCGGTCTTTTTGAGGCAAAATTTCTGGTTTCTTTTGGATTTTTCTTGCAAGGTTTGAGCTTGGTCTAGGAAAGTTTTGGGGTGTTACACTAAATAATTAATGTCAATCACAACTCAACTCCCCAACAACAGTGCCATTTTTTTGATAACCCTCAATACATCTCTCCTATTTAAAGGAGGTGGCAATGGTCTTTGTCAAAAAAATACCCAATGGATGTCGGGGTTAAATACAAAAAAAAATTGAGAATGATAATCCAAAAGTCATAAATTAATTCAAACTAGTATGGATTGTTGTTTAACATGTGAAAAGTAAAAATTAGAGTAGAAAAGGGAAACAATATTGAATTCAAATAGTAAATTAAATTAGGCAATTGAATTGTTGCAATTGATGAGAGGGAAGTAGGGAGGTGTGATTGAATTGGTTGTCAATTAGATTAGGGTTGATTGAAATGCCTTAAACTCAATTTTAGCATGGATAGCAATGGATAACAGTATACCCCTTTGTTTTTCAACCACAAGTGTTCTTTTACTTTGGGTTTTCTTAAACCCCAAAGTCAAAATCACAAATCAGCCACAAAGCTTAAGGAATGGTTAAGTTATCTCGAGCCTCAACCCTTTAATAGAGTGGAGATATGGGTCTTGACTGTCTCTAGCTCAAGCCGACTCATCTACACTCTAATTGTCTCTACTGATTCCTCACCCAAGTATCACTTCTCTCTCTCAAGCAAAAAGTAAGATAAGCAAGCTAAATCAATGTTTGCAACCAATAATTTTTCAGTTAAAACTTAGAGGAAACAATAGATCCATGCTTATAAAATGAATTTAAGAACTAATCATCAACACCCACTCAAGTTTAAACACCTATCATGCACATTCCCCTATCTAATAATTTACCTACTCATGAATGGATAAAGAGAAATTTAACCAATGGGAAATTCCTCAACCGTCATCATAATGAATAACAAATTAAGCTTTCAAAATCTTAAACAATGGTGTTCTTTCTTGATAAAATTGAAGAAGAAGAAGAAGACGAAGACAAAGAAGAAGGAAATTGTACTGTACTTTCTATCTCTCTCTACTTCTCTCTTCAATATTCCATGTATAATATGAGGTGTTATGATTTGTGAATATACAATTAGGGTAAAAATCTACACATTCCTTTTGCACAGCTTTCCAAATTTTCCATTGAAAGCTTCTCAGGTACATTTGTGCCATCCGGGTCACTTGCACGACACTTGCGACATCTGTGGCTCACAGGTGCTCCACAGGTTGAATCAGTATTGTTTGGAAGCCATCTGCATTGGCACCTGTAAATGTGCTTTGCAGGATTATTTCAGCTCATCCTCTAGTTCTAAGTACGTGCAATATGTGGCAACATGTTCTTTGCCTCCAACATAGTGCTTTTAGTTCAATTTCTCTTTTTCCTTGCCTAAGTTAAATACTTACACAAACAAAGAGAAAAGGCATAAAACCTTTCTAATTTGTGTGGAAACAGAGTCATAGTTCATGCTTAAAAACTGAATAAGTTGGTAAATTGCCTACTCATCAACTTGCCCAATACTTAAACATGCTTGAAAATATTTGATTCACTTGAAATCATTATCATAGACATGGGTAACTTGAAAACATGTTTTTCTAATAAATATCTCAACATACTTGAACATATATCATAGATCTCAACTTTCATGAACTTCTCATGGATAACATTATAATTTATTAAACTTTAAAGCATGATTATAATTGAAAACATTGTAAAACTTGCCCATGAAATATAATTCAATAATAGAAACATGCTTAGATCATACCCATGATAGAAACTTAGGAAATTCATGCATTGGGTTAAAACCCCATTGGATCAACATATAGATTTTCATGAACTAGAGAGGGATTGGGCATGGGTGTGAACAAATTCACCCATTCATAACCCTACATACCTGAGTGAATCTGATTGTACAACTTCTCTGATTGCCCAAGGAAAAATTGAGAAGAACTTGAAAGAAATTGAGCTTGATCACCTCTCTAGCATTCTACACTTGCATGCATGTGTAGGAACAGCTTAGAATGAACTTACGCCTCTTAAAACTCACTATTCATAGCTTTAAACGACATAGTTTAGGCCTTAGGATCATAGGAATTACGAATAAGCCCTTACTAAATTCTTAGAGGAAAACAGACTGCTAGCCCCAACGAGGGACTGGACAAGTCGTTACCTCTCACCACGAGTCAACGCCACAGTCATCAAGTGCACTGCCAAAGCTTTACCTGGAGCTCAACACGGGGAACATCACGAGTTGCTAGTGACCACAACTCGTGGTCACCAGTCATCCTCTACACTGCCAGAATACCAAAGGGGGTCACCACGGGCGACACCACGACTCGTGGTGCTTCCCAACGAGTCATGGTGAGGACCCATTAAGTGTACTGTCCCATACTTCCTCTTCCTTCAGCCATCCCTGACCACGGGTGACCTAACTGCTTGTGGTCACACCCATGGTCACCCCAACTTGAAAATTTACAACATGTCAAACCTTCTCACCACGAGTCACTTAACGACTCGTGGTCATCCTGACGGGTCATAGGTGACTCGTTCTTCGAGATGGTGCAAAAAATCATGTTTTCTCCATTTCAACTACCGGGTTGGATCTTAGGGCTTTCAGGGTATAACAATATTTCCCCCCTGGGAACATTCATCCTCAAATGCTGAAAATCATACAAAAAAGCAGAGAAACGCAATCATCATATTCAAATACTGATCATATAAGATGAAAACTGACGGAATGACTAACTCCAATTTAAAATATATGATTGAACTGAATTCCCGAAACATACAAACATCCATTTACATGAAAGAAACTGAGGTACATGAGTTGAACATGAAACTGAATAGAGTTTTAGGATAAAAATTGATACCTCAAGCTGAAACTAAGCCAGAAGGGAATAGATGTGGGTATCTAGCCATCATATCTTCTTTGGCTTCCCACGTAGCTCCCTCAACATGTTGATTCCTCCATAAAACTTTAACTGAAGCCACGTCTTTGTTCCTTAGCTTGAAAACCTGCCAATCTAGTATCTCCACCAAAACCTCCTCATAACTAAGGCTGTCTTTCACACCTACGCTCTCCACCGGAACAACTAGAGTTGGATCCCCCAAACACTTCTTTAAGAGCGACACATGAAAAACAAGATCAACGGAAGCTAATTCTGATCATCACTCCCTTCGTGGGAGACACCTTCAGAAACACCCAATTATCAACTTCGAACTCTTCTCTTCTCCTCACATTAGCATAGGACTTTTGGCGACTTTGAGCTATTTTCAACCTATCCCGTAAGAGTTGAAATTTCTCCATGGCCTCATGGACTGAATCTAATCCTATTATCGTAGCTTCACCGACTTCAAGCCAACCAATAGGCGATCTATACGTCCACCCATAGAGAGCCTCAAATGGAGCCATCTTAATGCTAGAATGGTAGTTGTTGTTATATGCAAACTCAATGAGAGAAAAATGCTCATCCCAACTACCCTTGAAGTCAATTACACACGCTCTCAACATGTCCTTGAGAGTCTGAATAGTCCGCTCTGCCTGACCATCGGTTTGAGAATGAAATGCTGTACTGAGCTTGACCTGAGTACCAAGTCCCTTTTGAAACGACCTCCAAAATTGGGAGGTAAAAACTGAGTACCTCTATCTGATATGATGGACAAGGGCACTCCATGCAACTGAACTACCTCTCGGATATATAGTTGGCATAATCCTCTGCAAGAATTAGTGGTTTTGACCGGTAGAAAATGAGAGGCTTTGGTCAACCTGTCCACAACCACCCAAATAGAGTGATATTGTTAACGAGTGCGAGGTAACCTTGTGATGAAGTCCATATTAATCTCCTTCCACTTCCAAGCAGGGACACTGATGTCCTGAAGCACACCTCCTCAACCTTCACTTGCTTACAATTTGGACACTTAGCTACAAATTGTGCAATGTCCTTCTTCATGCCATTCCACCAATAGACTTCCCGTAGGTCACGGTACATCTTGGTGGCACCTGTATGTATCGAATATATGGAACCGTGAGCCTCATGCAACATCTGATTTCTCGAATCATCAATGTCTGGGACACACAAGAGACCCTGATATCTAAGCACACTATCTCCCCCTTTGATGAAGACCTCTACCTTCTGATTCTGAATTTCTTCCTTTAACTTTAACAAAATAGGGTCCCCGTCTTGTCTAGCTTTCACATCAGTCATCAAGGATGTTCTAACCCGTTCTAAAAAATAATACTGTCGTGGGTCAAGTCACCCAAACGAACCCCCAACCTTGCAAGTTGATGCACATCCTTCACCAGCTCCTTCTTCCCCTCATCTACATGGGACACACTTTCCATAGAAAGTCTACAAAGTGTGTCTGCTACTACATTGGCCTTACCCGGATGGTAAAGGACTCTCATATCATACTCCTTGAGTAGGTCCAACCAACTCCTTTGGTGTAGGTTTAGATCCTTCTGGGTGAACACATATTGTAGGCTCTTGTGGTCCGTAAACACATCTACATGGACCATGTACAAGTAGTTTCTCCAAAAATTCAAGGGGAATACTACCGCCACCAATTCGAGATCATAAGTCGGGTAATTCCTTTCATGAACCTTCAGCTACCTGGAAGCGTATGCTATCACTTTACCATGCTGCATCAATACACAACCCAGGCCGATCCTCGAATCATCACAGTACACCACAAACTCATCGGTACCCTCAGGTAGGGTTAACACCGGTACTGAGGTGATCGAGCCTTCAATTCTTGGAAGCTCTTCTCACAAGCCTCTGACCATTGGAACTTCACTTTCTTCTGGGTCAATTTGGTCAATCCCACTGCAATAGATGAAACTCCGATAATAACCAGCTAAGCCCAAGAAGCTCCTGATATTTGAAGGATTCATAGGTCTAGGCCAATTCTTTACCGCTTCTATCTTTTGAGAGTCCACCTACCCTCACTTGACACCACATGGCCCAAAAATGCCACTGAGTTCAACCAAAACTCGCACTTGCTGAATTTAGCATATAATTGGCGATCCTTGAGAGTCTGTAGTACCACCCTCAAATGAGCGGCATGCTCCACCTAGCTGCAAGAGTATATTAGGATGTCATAAATAAACACGATAACGAACATATCCAAGTATGGCTTGAACACCCTGTTCATCAAATCCATAAAAGCTACAAGAGAATTCATTAGTCCAAACTACATAAGTACAAACTCATAATGACCATACTGTGTCCTAAAGGCTATTTTCGGGATGTCACTCTCCCGAACCCTGAGCTGATAATATCTCGATTTGAGATCTATCTTCAAAAAACACTTGGAACCCTAAAACTAGTCAAACAAATCATCAATCCTGGGAAGAGGATACCTGCTCTTGATGGTAACCTTGTTCAATTGTTGGTAATTGATACACATACAAAGAGAACCATCTTTCTTTTGGACAAAGACACCTGGTACACCCCTTGGGGATTTGCTCGGCCTGATGAAACCCTTGTCTAACAGGTCTTTCAACTGCTCCTTCAACTCCTTTAACTCCATTGGGGCCATTCTGTATGGGGGAATAGATATAGGTTGCATATCGGAAGAAGGTCAATACCAAAATCAATATCCCGCTTGGGAGGGATTCCCGGTAGATCATCTGGGAAGACTTCTGGATACTCACATACTACTAGAATGGACTTGATAGTCGGGGTCTCTGATGTAGCATCCTTAAACCTAACTAGATGGTACACGCAACCCTTAGAGATCATCTTTCTGGCTCACCCAGAAATCAGAACTCTACCGCACAGGTTCGACAATTAACTGAGGCATAGCATACAAATAACCAATCCGTGCCAAGGATAACATCAAAGTCGGTCATGGCTTATTCTACTAAATCTGCTGAGGTGATTTTCTAAAGGACTATGACTAGGCAATTTCTATACATCTGTCTAGCTACAACTGAATCACCGACTGGAGTAGAAACTGAGAAGGGTTCTGATAGGATTTCAGGACTAACTCTGGAACTACTAGCAACATAGGGCGTCACAAAAGACAAAGTAGCCCCTAGATTTAACAAAGAATATACATCAAGATGGAGAACTCACAACATACCAGTGACTACATCCGGGGAGACCTCCTGCTCCTGGTGAGTTGCTAGGGCATAGAATCTGTTTTGGCGCTGACCGCCAACTATGCTAGTGGATGACCCCCACTAGGATAGGCGTGCTGGTGGAGCTGTTGAACTGGAAGTTGGGTCTCGACCCCTATCATGGCCCTATCTAGCTGGTGGGAAATCTTTGAGAATATGTCCGGGCTTTCCACACCTGAAGCAAGAACCTGTACCTGCCAAACACTGACCCGTGTGACATTGACTACATCTGCAACACTCTGGGATACTAGAATTTGTGGGCCTGATGCTCGTCCTCTATGGTCGTGTATAGATCTAGATGGCACACTCATAGTTGATGATGTCAGGGCTGACGATCTCTGGTGGGACTACTGACGGTGCCCACTAGGCCTCGACTGGGAGAACTCGTAACTATCTGTCCTGGCCCTCTTGGCCTCTCTCTCCCTCACATGCACCGCCTCCATCTTATGGTTGTATAAGACTATCTGAGGAAAATCCATATCCTGATGAAGCATCGCAGTTCAGCAATCCTTGTCTAGATAGTCTTCCACCCCATGAACAAACCTGCTCAGTCGAGCCCCCTGATCAACCACTAACTCTGGGGCATACTTGGACAAATGAGTGAACGCTAAGGCATACTCTTGTACCGTCATCGTTCTCTACTTTAGATTCATGAACTCGGCCGCCTTTAGCTCCCTCATCTCATAACGGAAGAATCGATCTAGGAAAGCGGCATGAAACCTATCCTAACTGATAGGGACTTCCCCAACTGCCCTACTATCCTTTCATTGTTTGAACCAAATGTGTGCGACCCCCTTTAACTGATATGAGCCCAAATTAGCACACTCCTCTCTATTCACCCCCATGACCTGGGTGATCTTCAGAATCTCGTCAATAAACTCATGTAGATCCTCGTCCACCTTTGACCCAAGAAACTCTGGAAGGTTCATCCTTAGGAAATCTCTGACTCATATTGCCACTGCATTCCCATTTTGAGGGAATGCACTACCGCTTGCTGGTTGACCTAGGCAGTCAAGGCTTTTGCTAGCATCTGAATGGCTACCCTGAATTCAGGGAGGGCGACTGGCTCTGACGCATGGTACTCATGGGCTGGTGGGGCCTGTTGATGTCCCTCTCCATTGCCATCCTCATGGTCATTTACATTTCTATTTTTTCTGCCATTAACTCTGTAGGGAGGCATGATTCTGCAATCACGAATAGCATGAGTTAGAAGGATAGAGAGACATTTCACCGCACGACATAGATCATGAAAAAAAGGAACATTTCCTAAATGTCTCGTAGCCTCTTCGTCATAAGTGTGGAGCACTTCACACCCATGAAAAAGACTTTACTTAATGCAACTTTCAGACACCCTAGGACACTTCAAAACCTATTGCTTTGATACCAAGTTTGTCATGACGCGAACATGGGACTGGATCGAGACACGGGACAAGGAGCCCCAAGAGACTCCAAGTTGACTCATGGTATGAACATACTTCTAACTCAATCAACAAAAGCGGAAGACTTAACATAATAAATATAATGGAGGTCTAAGCATAACATAACAATCTGAATATACAACATGAGTCTGAAGCTGAATACAATCTATTGTCTAAAAAGCCTTTAATTTTGATGAGTTGATGGGACAAGACCCCAACTAACTCTCTAAGTCCGAAACTGAAAATACGTTTAACATAACTGAATAAAAAGGGGCCCTTGACAGATGAAGACTCACCAATAGAGACTGGATGCTAACTCCGGAGCTGGCAAGTGACGGGGCTGAGTCTGAAGATCGGAGCATATATCATAAAAGAATACAGCATAGAGTATGCAGTCAGTACGTGGAATGTATTGAGTATGCAAGGTAAGTAAAACTTCTTAAGTAAGTAAAATCATTAAGACATGCATAATATAAAACATAATCAAGGTAAGAATCTAAAAGTAGGGCTTGCATGCTATTTTCTGAAATCATGATCTGAATGTAACTAAACATCATAACTGAATCAAATGACCCAAAGCTAAAATCTGATAATCATAAGTAAAACTAAACATTGAGTCAAACCTACTTTAGAACATATATATATGTCATGAATGATAAACATGCATATCTGAAATATTGAGGAAAAATGGGAGACTCTTCATATAACCGACATTACCACGATAGAGCTTACGTGGTCCCAACTATCATACTCAAGTGGGTAGACCCGTCCAAAGCCTTTCCAGGTCTAAGGACGATACCATGACATCGATATCAAGCTCAAGGCCCCTTGGGGCGGGGGAAATCTCCAAAGGAGGTCCCAAAGTATATAAGTAAACCAACGTTGGCGCGTAATTATGAGGCACAAGGTTGATTGAGCCATGGCCTACTCGGAGCTAGACACTACTCCCAAAAACATGCATATGCTCTCTATCGTTACTCAACGAAGCTGACTATCGGCTAGTGACGAAGCTTAACAATAACATACATGCGTAATCGAAAATCATAACATGAGGAGCCTTGGCTCAATCATACCACAAACTAAATAAAATTGGAGTCTAGACTCCAAAACCATGTGGAAAGCTACTTGACATGAACCATAAATCATATGTGAACATATGGGCTTGCCCAATACTTAAACATACTTGAAAATACTTGATTCACTTGAAATCATTATCATAGACATGGGTAACTTGAAACATGCTTTTCTCATAAATATCTCAACATACTTGAAAATACATCATAGATCTCAATTTTCATGAACTTCTCATAGATGGGCATTATAATTTATAAAATTCGAAAACATGATTATAATTGAAAACATTGTAAAACTTGCCCATGAAACATAATTCAATAATAGAAACATGCTTACATCATACCCATGGTAGAAACTTAGGAAATTCATGCATTGGGTTAAAACCCCATAGGATCAACATATAGATTTTCATGAATTAGAGAGGGATATGGCATGGGTGTGAAAAAATTCACCCATTCATAACCCAACATACCTTAGAGAATATGATTCTACAACTTCTCTGATTTCCCAAGGAAGGATTGAGAAGAACTTGAAAGAAATTGAGCTTGATCACCTCTCTAGACTTCTACACATGCAAGCATGATTAGGAATAGCTTAGAATGAACTTACCCCTCTTAAACTCACTATTCATAGATTAAAACAATGTATTTTAAGCCTTAGTATCATAGGACTTGTGGATAATCCCTTACTAAATTCGCAGAGGAAAACGGACAGCCAGTCCCAATGAAGGACTGGACGAGTCATTACCTCTGACCATAATTCATCGCCACAGTCGTCAAATGCACTGCCAAAGCTTTACCTGGAACTCACCATGGGGAACATCACAAGTCGTTGCTGGTGACCACGACTCGTGGTCACCACTCATCCTCTACACTGCCAAAATAACAAGGGGGGTCACCACGGGGGACACCATGTCTCGTGGTGCTTCTCAACAAGTTGTGGTGAGGACCCATTAAGTGTACTATCCCATACTTCCTCTTCCTTCAGCCATCCCTGACCATGAGTGACCTAACGACTCGTGGTCACACCCATGGTCACCCCAACTTAAAAATTTCCAACAAGTCAAACCTTCTCACCATGAGTCACTTAACGACTCATGGTCATCCTGGCGGGTCACAGGAGGACTCGTTTTGTGACCTAGTGCAGAAAATTCTATTTTATCCATTTCAACTCTCAAGTCAGAACTTAGGGCTTTCGAGGTATAAAAGTCTTGAAGCACACCTCCAGGTCTTTGATGCTCAACCTTCACCTGTTAATAATTTGGACACCTAGCCACAAACTCTTCTATGCCTTCTTCATGCCATTCCACCAATAGACTTCCCATAGGTCACGGTACTTCTTGGTGGCTCCTAGATGTATAGAATATCTAGAACCATGAGCCTTATGCAACATCCGCTCCCTCAAGTCATCAACACCCGGTACACACAAACGATCCTGATATCATAGTACACCATCTCCCCCTTGAAAGAAAACCTCCACCTTCTGATTTTGAATGGCTTCCTTCAACTTTACTAAAATAGGATCCTCGTCTTGTCTATCTTTGACGTCGTCAGCAAGGAAGATTCTGATCCATTTTGAATAATGACACCACCATCCGTCGAGTCAACAAGATGAACTCCTAGCCGTGCAAGACGATGCACATCTCTCACAAACTCTTTCCTCTCCTCATCTACATGGGTCTCACTCTCCATAGAACACACATTGGCCTTGCCCGAATGATAAAGGACACACATGTCATAGTCTTTAAGAAGCTCCAACCACCTTCTTTGATGCAGATTTAGATCCTTCTGGGTAAACACATACTGTAGGCTTTTTGTTATACCCCATAAGCCCAAAGATCAGACCCGGGAGTTGAAATGGAAAAAAGATAAAATTTTGGCACTAGGCACAGGACGAGTCATGGGGATACTCATTAGGATAGCCCACGAGTCGTGAGGTGACTCATGGGGAAGGCCTAGGTGTTCGGTGAAGAAGGATGGAGAAGTGAGACCCCACGGGCATGACCACAACTCGTGGTCAGGCCCCACGAATTGTTGGTTCAGCCGTGGGGTGGGGAATTAAATAAGGAAAAGAAGATGGAGAAGTGGACATCACGGAAGGTCCCCACAAGTCGTGGTCAGTCCCCATGATTCGTGGGGTGAGTCGTTAGCAAGCCTGGAGAAGATTTTTCAAAGTCAAGGCAGTGTACTTCATGGGTGGTGACCACAAGTCGTGGTCACCCATAACGAGTCATGAAGTGACCTGTGATGAGCCCAGGAGATTAGGTGAGGTAGTGCACTTGACGAGCAACGTCACGAGCCGTGCCCTTTGGCAACGAGTCGTCAGGTCACCCGTTAGATCCACCTGGAAGTTATTTTCTGCGAATTTAGTAAGGGCTTTTCCGTAATCCTAAGTTCCTAAAGTCTAAACTATGACGTTTTGGGGTATGACTAGTGACCTTTTA
Source organism: Datura wrightii (assembly GCA_035772735.1). Classification (NCBI taxonomy): domain Eukaryota; kingdom Viridiplantae; phylum Streptophyta; class Magnoliopsida; order Solanales; family Solanaceae; genus Datura; species Datura wrightii. The sequence continues at coordinate 50,502,138 of JASDFA010000007.1, read as the reverse complement.
TGGGATTAAGTTCAGTTTATTCATTTTCCATCCATGCATGCAAAGTAGAAGAGATTTGAGAGGGTGATCAAGCTAGTGATCTTCAATTTCTTTCAATTTCTTTTTGGGCATTCATGGGAGAGTAAGATTCATCCTCTTTCAGGTATGTAGGGTTATGAATGGGTGGTTTCTTCCACATTCATGCCCAAACCCTCTATAAAAAGTATGAAATTCCATGATTATCTATGGGTTTTTTACCCAAATGCATGAATTATTTATTTCCACACATGGGTATGAATTGATTATGATTATATTATCGAATTATGAAGCATGGGCAATTTTTAAAATGATTTCAATTAAAAATCATGTTTCTAGTCTTATGAATTTTAAAGCCCATTGATGAGATGTTCCTGAAAAGCGAGATTTGTGATGTATATGTGATAATGATGAGATATTATGATGAAAAGCATGATTTGAAGCTACCCATGTTTACAATTATGTTTTCGATTAGAATTAAGTAATTTTAAGTATGATAAAGCTTTGGGCAATGCCCACATATTAAGTATGAATGATGATTATTCCGAATTAAGCTTACCACATTGTTTTAGAGCGAAGACTCCCACTTTTATATTCTTAGCTTGTGGTATATTTTGAGTTAATTCTTCCTATGCATATCTTACCACATGATTTTGGACCAAAGGCTTCCCATTATATTTTCAGCTTGTGGTATGTTTGAACTAAAGCTTCTCATATGCATGATTTCATATTGAGATATATTTGATCATTGAGCTTCATCAATAGAAGATGTTGAGTTTCGTTATACACGATGTAGAGCATATGCATATTTTTAAGAGTAGTGACTAGCACAGAGTAGGGTAAGGGTCGATCACCCTATGCCTCAAAACTACGCGCCAACGTAGGTTGATGCTATTATATTACTTGGGACCTCCCTTGTGATCTATTCCCGGCCCTAATGGCCAATGAGTTTGATACGATATCATGGTAGCGTCCTTAGCCCTGGCAAGCCTTTGGACGGCTCTACCCACTTGAATGTAACAGTCGGGACCATGTAAGCTCTATCATGGTATGTTGGTTAAAAGTCAAGTCTCCTATTGTTCCTCAGGATTTCAGATATGCATATTCATTTCTTATGAGATTTATGTAAATGCATGTTCTAAAGTAGGTATGACTCAATGTTCAGCTTTTACTTATAAATGTCAGAATTCATCTTTGAGTCAATCGATTCAGTTATGATGTTATGAAGTTATGTTACATCATGTTATGAAGAGATCATGATTTTAGAAAGAATGCATGCAAATCTTACTCTCAGTTACTTATGTCTATGTTTTAATTAATCCATTATCTTTAAATTATTTTACTTACTTTAGCGGTTTTACATACCTTGCATAATCGGTACATTCCACGTACTAACCGCATACTTTATATGTTGTATCATTTCATGATACAGGACCCGACTCTCAGCTTCAGCCAAGCTCTTAGTCGGCCTGTCAGAGTTACCGTTGCTTTGTTGGTGAATCCTCATCTTTCGAGGACTAGACTATTTAGCTTTTATTTACGTATTTCAGTTTTAGTTTGTTGAGTTACTTGAGGTCTTGTCCCATCAACTCATCATGTTTAGAGGCTATTCAGACATACGTATGTATTCAGCTTCGGATTTCATATTCTGATGTTATATTAAAGTTAGACTTCCACTATGATTGTATTGTTGATTATTTAGTTTCTTGATTGAGTTAGATGTATGCTTATGCCATGGGTCAACTTGGGGTCTCTCGGGGCTCCTTGTCCCATGTTATGATCCGAGCCTCCATTCGGGTCATGACAAACTTGGTATTAGAGTAATAGGTTTGAAGTGTCCTAGGGTGTTTGAAAGCCGCATTTAGTAGAGTCTTTTTCATGGGTGTGAAGCGCGCCACACCTATGACGAAGAGACTACAAGATGTTTAGGAAATGTTCCCTTCTTTCATGATCTATGTCATGCGATGAAAAGTATTTCTATCCTTCTAATTCATGCTATTCACGATTGCAGAATCATGGCTCCTCGAAGAATGAATGGAAGGAGGAATGGAGATGGTGAAGGCCACGAGGATGGAAATGGTCATGGACATCAGCAAGCCCCACCAGTTCAGGAGCCCCATGCACTGGAGCTAGCTGCTCATGTTGAGTTCTGGGCCGCTATTCAGATGCTTGCATAGGCCTTGACCTCTTAGGTCAATCAACAGGCCATTGTGCATGTTCCCCAAAATGGAAACGCAGCGGCTGCTCGAGTTAGAGACTTCTTGAGGATGAACCAGCCAGAGTTCCTTGGGTCCAAGATAGGTAAGGACCCACATGAGTTCGTGGAAAAGAATGTCAACATCACCCAAATTATAGGAGGGAATGGGGTTGAGTGCGTCGAGTTGGCCTCTTATCATTTAAAAGGGGTCATGCATATCTGGTTTCGCCAATGGAAGGATAGCAGGGGTCACAGGAGCAAGTCCGGTCAATTGGAAAGAGTTTCATGTTGCATTTCTAGACCGATTCTTCCCTCATGAGATGAGGGAGTTGAAGATAGCTGAGTTTGTGAATTTGAAGCAAGGGAGAATGACTGTACAAGAGTATGCCCTTGAGTTCACTCGCCTATATAAGCCCCGAAGTTGGTAGCCGATCAGAGAATGTGGGTGACTAGATTCGTCCATGGAGTAGTGGGCTATTTGGACAAGGATTTTTGGACCGCTATGCTCCATCAGGATACGGATTTCCCACGAATAGTGTTGTACACCCAGCAGACGGAGGCAACGCATTCGAGAGGGGGGGAGGCCAAGAGGGCCGGGACTAAGGACCACAATTCTCTCAGCAGAGGTCTAGTGGTGGGCACCGACAGCAGACCCACTAGAGATCATCAGCCCTAGCATCTTCAGCATTAACTTTGCCAACCAGGCCTAGACATGATCAGAGAGAGCGAGCATTAGGCTCAAGGGGTCAGAGTAGTAGACCATCAAATTCTAGCATCCCAGCTTGTCGCAGATGTGGCCAAGGGAACACAAGCCGGTGCTTGGCAGGTTCAGGTGCTTGTTATGAGTGTGGGAAGCTCGGGCACATTCTTAGAGATTGTCCAATAGCGAGACAGGATTAGGTTGGGGGCCAAGGCCCAGCTTCAAGCTCAACAGCCCCTCCCACATGCTTAGCACATCAGGGGGAATCTACTAGCCACAGCTGGCGGTAAGCGCCAGAACAGATTCTATGCTTTAGCATCCCATCAGGAGTAGGAGGTCTCCCCGGATGTGGTCACTGGTATGTTGTGAGTTTTCCATAATGATGTTTATGCTTTGCTAGATGAAGGGGCTACCTTGTCTTTTCTGACACCTTATGTGGCCAATAGCTTTGGAGTCAGTCTCGAAGTCTTGTCAGAACCCTTCTTATTTTCCACTCCAGTAGGTGACTCAGTTATAGCTAGACGGGTGTATAGAGGTTGCCCAGTCTTAGTCCTTCATAAGGTCACCTCAGCAGATTTGATAAAGTTAACCATGACCGATTTTGATGTTATTCTCGGCATGGATTGGCTATTTGCATTCTATGCTTCAGTTAATTGTAGAACCCAGGTAGTAATGTTTAGATTTCCGGGTGAGCCAGTCTTAGAATGGAAGAGTAGTTCAGCTGTGCCTATAGGTCATTTCATTTCCTCCTTAAGGCCAAGAAGACGATTTCTAAGGGTTGCATGTATCATCTAGTTAGGGTTAAGGATGTTGAGTCTGAGACCCCGACTATCCAGTCAGTTCCAGTAGTACGTGAGTATCCAGAGGTCTTTCCTGATGATTTTCCAGGTGTTCCTCCCGAGAGGGAGATTGATTTCAGTATTGACCTTCTACCCGACATGCAATCTATATTTATTCCTCATTATAAAATGGCTCCAGCCGAGCTAAAGAGTTGAAAGAACAGTTGAAAGACTTGTTAGATAAGGGTTTCATTAGACCAAGCAAATCTCCATAGGGTGCACCAGTTCTCTTTGTCCGAAAGAAGGATCCATCTCTTCGCATGTGTATTGATTTTCGGCAATTGAACAAAGTCACCGTCAAGAACAGGTATCCTCTACCTAGGATCGATGATTTGTTTGACCAGCTTCAGGGTGCCAAGTGTTTCTCAAAGATAGATCTCAGGTCCGGGTATCATCATCTCAGAGTTCGGGAGAGTGATATCTTGAAGACAGCCTTTGGGATGCGGTATGGCCATTATGAGTTTGTAATTATGTCTTTTGGACTAACAAATGCTCCTACAGCTTTTATGGACCTGATGAAAAGGGTGTTCAAGCAATATCTAGACATGTTCGTGATCGTGTTTACTGATGACATCCTTATACACTCTCGGAGCAAGGAGGAGCAAGTCGCTCATTTGAGGGTAGTGCTTCAGACTCCTAAAGATCGTCAATTATATGCCAAATTCAGCAAGTGCATGTTTTGGTTGAACTCCGTAGCATTTTTGAGCCATGTGGTATCAAGTGAGGGCATAAAGGTAGATTCTCAGAAAATCAAGGCGGTGAAGAATTGGCCTAGACCCGTGAATCCCTCAGATATTCGGAGTTTCTTGGGTTTAGTTGGCTACTGTTGAAGGTTTGTTAAGGGTTTCTCATCTATTGCAGCACCTTTGACCAGGTTGACTCAGAAGAAGGTTAAATTACAATGATCTGAAGCTTGTGAGAAGAGCTTTCAAGAGTTGAAAGCTCGACTTACTTCCGCACCGGTGTTAACCCTACCCGAGGGTACTGATAGGTTTGTAGTGTATTGTGATTCTTCAAGGATCGTACTTGGGTGTGTGTTGATGCAACATGGGAAAGTGATAGCATATGCCTCTAGACAGTTGAAAGTAAGTGAGAAGAATTACCCGACCCATGATCTTGAATTGGCCGCTTTGGTGTTCGCATTGAATATATAGCGACACTATCTGCATGGGGTCCACATGGATGTGTTTACGGACCACAAGAGCTTACAATATGTATTCACGCAAAAAGATCTCAATCTTTGACAAAGGAGGTGGCTGGAGCTACTCAAGGACTATGATGTGAGTGTCCTTTACCATCCGGGTAAGGATAATGTGGTAGTGGATGCACTTAGTAGGCTCTTTATGGAGAGTGTGTCCCATGTGGATTAGGGAAAGAAGGAGCTAGTGAAGGATGTCCATCGACTTGCAGGGTTGGGAGTTAGGTTGGTCGACACGACCGATGGTAGTGTTGTTGTCCAGAACAGGTCAGAATTGTCCTTTGTGACTGACGTGAAAGCTAGACAAGATGAGGACCCAATTTTGGTAAAGTTGAAGGAAGCTGTTCAAAGTCAGAAGGTGGAGGGCTTCTCCCAAGGGGTGATGCTGTGCTTCAGTATCAGGGTCGCCTATGTGTTCCATATGTTGATGATTTGAGAAGCCAGATGTTGCATGAGGCTCATGGATCTAGGTACTCTATTCATCCAGGTGCCACCAAGATGTATCATGATTTGCGGGAAATATATATGTGGATTGGCATGAAGAAGGATATAGCAGAATTCCTAGCCAAGTGCCCGAACTGTTAGCAAGTAAAGGTCAAGCATCAAAGGTCGAAAGGCGTACTTCAGGATATTAGCATTCCCACTTGGAAGTGGGAAGAGATTAACATGGATTTCATAACAGGTATTCCTCGTACTCGTCGACACTATAATTCTATTTAGGTTGTGGTAGATAGATTGACCAAGGCTGCACATTTTCTACCGGTTAAAACTACGGATTTGGCAGAGGATTATGCCAAACTATATATCCGGGAGTTGGTTCGATTGTATGGGTTTCCCTTATCTATCATTTCAGATCGAGGTACTCAATTTACCTCTCAGTTTTGGAAGTTGTTCCAAAAAGGGCTTTATACTCAGGTTAAACTCAGCACAGCATTTCACCCACAAACGGATGGTCAAGATGAGCGAACAATCCAGACCCTAGAGGACATGTTGAGGGCATGCGTGATTGATTTCAGAGGTGGTTGGGATGATCACCTGCCCCCGATTGAGTTTGCCTACAATAACAGCTATCACTCTAGTATTCAAATGGCGCCATTCGAGGCTCTTTACGGGCGGAGATATAGGTCGCCCATCGGATGGTTTAAGGTTGGTGAGGCAGCAATGATAGGGCCAGACTCAGTTCATGAGACCGTGGAAAAGGTTCAATTGATAAGAGACAGGTTGAAAACTGCCCAGAGTCATCAAAAGTCCTATGCGAACGTAAGAAGAAGAGAATTAGAATTTGAAGTCGATGATTGGGTGTTTCTGAAGGTATCTTCCATGAAGAGAGTGATGCAGTTTGGAAAAAAAGGAAAACTCAGTCCTCGTTACATTGGCCCCTACCGGATTGTTAAATGGGTTGGTAAGGTGGCATACGAGTTGGAGTTTCCCTCACAGTTATCTTCTGTGCATCCTGTGTTTCATATATCGCTTTTGAAGAAGTGTTTGGGTGACCTAGCTTTAGTTGTTCTGGTGGACAGTGTTGGTGTAAAGGACAGCCTTAGCTATGAGGAAGTTCTGGTGGAAATACTAGATCAACAGGTTCAAAGGCTAAGGAACAAAGAAGTAGCTTCAGTTAAAGTGTTATGGAGGAATCAGCATGTTGAAGGAGCTACATGGGAGCCGAAGCGGATATGATGGCTAGATACCCACATTTATTCTCTATCGGCTCAATGTAAGCTAAATGTATCAGTTTTGACATAAAACTCTATTTAGTTTTCATGTTCAATTCATGCATGCAAGTTTCTTTTATGTATGTGGATGTATGTATGATTTGTGAATTCAGTTCAGCTATGTATTTCGAATCGAAGGTAGTCATTCTGTCAGTTTTCTGGTTAAATGATCAATATTTGATTATGAAAACTGCATATCTCTACTTTTCTATGTGTTTTCCAACATTCGAGGATGAATGTTCCCAAGGGGGAGATATTTTTATACCCTAGAAGCCCAAAGATCACACCCGGGAGTTGAAACGAAGAAAAGTTGAAAATTTGGCACCAGGCACAGGACTAGTCGTGGTGAAACTCGTCAGGACAGCCCACGAGTCGTGAGGTGACTCGTGGGGAAGGCCTAGGTGTTCAGTGAAGAAGGCTGGAGATGTGAGACCCCAGGAGCATGACCATGACTCATGGTCAGGTCCCACGAGGAGTTAGTTCAGCCGTGGGGAGGGGAATTAAAGTAGGAAAAGAAGATGGAGCAGTGGACATCACGGAAGGTCCCCATGAGTCGTGGTCAGTCCCCACGATTTATGGGGTGAGTCATTAGCAAGCCTGGAGAAGATCTTTTGAAGTCAAGGCAGTGTACTTCATGGGGTGGTGACCACGAGTCGTGGTCACCCATGACGAGTCATGAAGTGATCCATACGAGCCCAGGAGATTAGGTGAGGCAGTGCACTTGACGAGCGACGTCACGAGTTGTGCCCTCTAGCAATGAGTCGTCAGGTCACCGGTTAGGACCACCTGGCAGTTATTTTATAAGAATTTAGTAAGGGCTTTTATGTAATTCCTAAGTTCCTAAAGCCTAAACTATGACATTTTGGGGTATGAATAGTGACCATTTATGGGGTTAAGTTCAGTTTATTCATTTTGATCCTTGCATGGAAAGTAGAGGAGATTTGAGAGGGTGATCAAGCTAGTTATCTTCAATTTCTTTTTGGAAATTCAAGGGAGAGTACGATTCAGCCTCCATCAGGTATTTAGGGTTATGAATTGGTTGTTTATTCCACACCCATGCCTAATTCCTCTCTAAAAAGTATGAAATTCCATGATAATGTCACGCCCCACCTTGGGGGGTATGACTGGCACCTGGTGCCTAACTAAGACCTGACCTGCTGAACTGTTAAGCCTGGGCGCATATGGCGCCTGGCTGGCTCTAGCTCAAATTTCTGGAAACAAAGGGCTATATAGCGGCTGTAAATACAGCCCCCGACCCATTGGCCTATAGCCTTCTGTACCTGTACTACAGCTGACCAGAAACAAGGAAATTTAGGGGAACCTATGCGGGCTGACAAGGCCACCATGCTGTCTAGTTATCTGCAACTCAAGCATAACATACTGAAAAGCTACGTGACCGGCAAGGTCACCACTACTGGCAAACTATGGCCCCACACGGCCATCACAAAAGAAAGAAGTAGTAAAGGCAACTATACAGCTGCACGGCCTCTCACGACCGGCTCATCTGACCACAGGGAATATAAACAGACTGCAAGCCTCTAGGAAAGATAATAGAAATGATCGGGACAGGGCCCCGACCTACCCATACTGTATAACAAAAGAAACTGAACTACACCTCTAGAAATTCAGTCTCCGGATGACAGGAGCTGAATACTCAACCGCTGATGGGGATCACGTGGTATCGCCTGCTCGGCTATGGGTACCTGCAGGCAAGTAATGCAGCGCCCCACTGGGCGTCAGTACCGCTGGTACTGAGTATGTAAAGCAAACTGAATACAGCTGAGTACAAGTAATATAACTAAAAATTCTGAATAGTAGGAGCTAACTGAATCTGTAAGAACTGAAGGGATATCTGAAATCAATAACATAACTGTCAAAACTGAAATAAGAAGGAGTAGATAACTGTCTGATAGTGTAGATCGTACCTGTTCTTAATCATACTGAAGGGGGTAGGAATCATACCTGGAGACTTATCATTCTACTACTAATCTGCTCGTATCTACTGTAATATAGCATAACATACATAACATAACATGGCATACACAACCTTACCCGGCCCCCATAAGCCGGGAGGTACAATCAACACAGAATCTATACCCCTACCCCGGTCAACCCATCTCCTATACTGGCTGTAAGCATCCTTCCGGTCCGCTGGGTATGCACTTGGGCTCGCTGAGCCCCTGACTATAACTGTATCTGAGTCCGGTGGACTCCTGAATCTGCACCCGGGCGTATCCGCTCGACTGGGGTGTGTAAGGCCGTTCAAGGCACAAAAATGGGGAAACACTGGCATCCCATCTTTGTCCCCTGGCGGGACGGCATGCCACTCCGTAGAGTGACGTATCCTCGTCCTCTGGTGGACGAGTCGATACAGCTATTAACCCTGGGGCGGTCATGGATGCTGGGTAATCCAACCCCAAACAATACAACGGTCTCGACTGGTAATACTATCTGTGTATCTCACATGCTGAGGCTACTAAGGGTAAAGTATCATATATATTACATGCTGGGCTAATGATAGCAATCTGTACGTATTTAATACGTGCTGAGGCAGGTAAAGATGTATAAATCTGAACATAGTCTCCTACCGGGCTGTACTGAGCAAATGCTATATAAGATAATTTTTCTGCTGAAAATTCTGCTGTTTACTAAGTTTCTGTATACACTATATGCTGGACTAGTGATAGAAATAAGTACATACTTAATACATGCTGAGGCTGGAAGTACTATATATGTATGTACGAATATAATCTTTCTGCTAGTCTACGTTGTATACTAACTTTCTATAGTAACAGGATTTACTAATACTGACATACTTTTTGAACTTCATTTTAGTCTGCTATTCTATTTCTGAAGTGCTTTACGGATACTGTACTACTTCACGGGATTTCAGCTGAACACAACAATATCTTAACATGGCATATTACATCACACACTGAATATACTGGGCAATTTCTAACGCTTGCATTAGAATCTATATCATACTGATAGGTTTCATACACATTACAACCCAATGCTTCTCACATCGTACCAACATTCATAATAACGCAATACTCGACTTCTAAACATTCTACTGGTCCGTAATTTATTACGCTATACTGATATTACTTAACTTGCCGAAGGAAACTAACTTTACATACCTTATCTTCGACTATTCGTCCGTCGGACGAGGCTCGGCCGGTACTTCAACTATTTTCTCCCAACTGCATTCATAAATACGTCAATCAATACTAAATACAACATTATTGTAAAGAGTGACGTTACTTTCGATTTAATTTATAGCCTAAACTTAGGCTTATCGAAAGACGGTCAAAAATTCGCTATTTTCCAGCGGCCCAGAAGGGAGAATTATTTACTTCTCAGCTAGGAACACATAGACATTAATTTAGAGCAATTCTACTTACTTTAGTTCGGCGGCTCGCCGATTTGTCGGCCGTATTTTGCGAAACTAACTCCGTAGAAACGCCCTCTGCTACTAAATACCTTGGTATCTAGGATTAATTTGGGTTTGGGCAGCGTTTGGCAGCGTAATCGGACGAAAATATTTAATTTTCTTCGTCTTCCCTCGGTTCACAGCGTTTCTGGAAATTTACTAATGAAGAAATGAATTTTAAGCCGAAGTGGGGCTTATATACTTGGGCCTGAACCTGGGCAACGTGTCACGGAACCATCGCAGAGGCCTCACCTCCGTGACACGCTGCCATCAAGGAGGGGCTCTGCCTCGGCTCCTCCCGCGATGGTTCGACAGGTTTCTCATCCGATCTTTTCCCGGGCCTTTCCCTAGCATGTATGGCTTTCAAATATGCTTAACCAACGTGCGAATAGGTCATCTAAGTGCCGGGAATTCTACGGGGTATAACATTCTCCCCCCGTTAGGAACATTCGTCCTCGAATCTATACTGCTATCTAGAGGACTGCTTATTCTAGTTTCTGGAAAAATTTTGGCAGAGTTTCCCCTGTAATATGGACTATCTCAAAGACCTGAAACGCAGAAAAAGTCCAACACAGGCACTACACACAATATTCTACAATCCACTGGACAACTAAATATCACTTCTTTCTTTATCATTTACAACATACATACCATAAAGTACTGTGTAAATAATGATACGGACATACCTGTCGTCTGACTAGGCCTGAAATAAGTGAGGGTATCTGGTTTTCATATCCTCTTCAGCCTCCCACGTCATTTCTTCCCGATTTTTGTTACGCCACAATACCTTGACAGATGCAACATCTTTAGTTCTCAGCCTGCGAATCTGTCTGTCTAAGATAGCTACGGGAACCTCTTCATAGGCTAACTCCTCTGTGACCTGAACATCCTGGACTGGAACTACTGTGGAAGGGTCCCCTACGAACTTTCTTAACATGGAAACGTGGAATACTGGGTGTACTGACGCTAATTCTGGTGGCAAGTTCAACTCGTATGCCACGCGGCCTATTCTTCGCCGAACCTGATACGGCCCAATGAATCTTGGGCTAAGCTTGCCCTTCTTGCCAAACCTCATTACCCCTTTCATCGGGGACACTTTCAGATATACCCAGTCGTTTACCGAAAATTCTAGATTTCTGCGCCGTCTATCTGCATATGACTTCTGACGGCTCCGAGCGATCAGTAAACGTTCTCAGATAAGCTTTATCTTTTCCTCAGACTTCCAAACAATGTCTGGGCCAATTAATGCTTATTCTCCTATTTCAAACCAGCCCACTGGCGATCTACATTTTCGCCCGTATAATGCCTCGAAAGGCGCCATCTGAATAGCTGAATGGTAGCTGTTATTATAAGCAAATTCAATTAACGAAAGATGTTCATCCCAGCTACCCCCAAAATCTAACACACACGCTCGTAACATATCTTCGAGCGTCTGAATTGTACGTTCGGCCTGCCCATCTGTTTGAGGATGGAATGCTGTGCTCAAATTAATCTGCGTTCCCAAACCTTTCTGAAACGATTGCCAGAATCTAGCTGTAAACTGTGCTCCCCTGTCTGAAATGATAGATACTGGCACGCCATGCAATCTAACTATTTCTCTGGTATACAATTCGGCATAATCCTCAGCTGAGAAGGTAGCCCTTACTGGCAGGAAATGAGCTGATTTTGTCAGCCTGTCAACTATTACCCAAATGGAATCATTTCTGCGTCTAGTACGGGGTAACCCTGTTACAAAATCCATGTTTATTACTTCCCATTTCCACATAGGTATCATTATCTCCTGAGTCAAACCACCCGGTTTCTGGTGTTCTGCTTTCACCTGCTGACAATTAGCACATCTAGATACAAATTCAGCTATCTCAGTTTTCATACCTGGCCACCAGTAGATGTCTCTGATGTCGTGGTACATTTTCGTCGCCCCTGGGTGAAGGGAATAGCGAGCGTAGTGTACCTCATGCATGATCTGCCCACGAAGTCCTGCGACATTCGGGACACAAAGGCGGCCCTTACAATGTAGCACACCATCCTCGGTTATCTAGAAATCTGGCTCCTTACCCTTCTGAACTCTATCTCTGAGCTGGACTAAATCGGGATCCTCATACTGCCGTTCTTTTACCTCTGTAACTAATGATGACACTGCAGAATTCTGAATTACTGCTCCATTATTTTCTGTTTCTACTACTCGAACGGCTAGGCCAGCTAACTGATGAATTTCTTTAGCTAATTTCTGTTTCTCGGGTCGCAAATACGCCAAACTCCCCATTGACTTACGACTCAGGGCATCTGCTACCACATTAGCTTTTCTGGGGTGGTACAAAATATTCACATCATAGTCTTTCAACAACTCTAACCAGCGGCGTTGCCGCAGATTCAACTCCCTCTGGGTGAAAATGTACTGCAAACTTTTATGATCTGTATAAATATCAACATGGACGCCGTACAGATAATGCCTCCACATCTTCAAGGCATAAATTACTGCGGCCAATTCCAGGTCATGGGTAGGGTAATTCTTTTCGTGTTTTCTCAGCTGTCTGGAGGCATATGCAATTACTCTACCATGCTGCATCAACACACAACCCAATCCGACACCTGACGCGTCGCAATAGACTGAATAACCTTCTGTGCCTTCCGGCAGTGCTAGTACTGGGGCGGAGGTTAACCTGTCTTTCAATTCTGGGAAACTCTGCTCGCATGCCTCCGTCCACTGAAACTTTGCCGCTTTCTGTGTCAATTTAGTTAAAGGTGCTGCAATGGTTGAGAATCCCTCAACGAATCTCCGATAATACCCTGCTAACCCCAGAAAACTACGAACTTCAGTCGGGGTAGTAGGCCTAGGCCATGACTTAACTGCTTCTATCTTCTGCTTATCTACCTGTATACCAGCGTCTGAGACAATATGCCCTAAAAAGGCCACTTGAGTTAAGCCAGAATTCACACTTCGAAAACTTAGCATACAACTGGCGGTCCCTGAGAATCTGGAGCACTGTTCGCAAATGAGTCCGGTGATCTGCTTCAGAGCGAGAATACACCAGAATATCATCAATGAATACTATCACGAACAAGTCCAGGAAGGGTCTGAAAATGCTATTCATCAGGTCCATAAAGACTGCTGGGGCATTTGTTAGCCCGAAGGACATAACCAGAAATTCAAAATGTCCATATCGGGTCCTGAATGCTGTCTTAGGGATGTCCCTCTCACGTACTCGGACCTGGTGATATCCAGACCGCAAGTCAATCTTAGAAAAGTATTTGGCTCCCTGTAGCTGATCAAATAAGTCATCAATTCTGGGAAGCGGATACTTGTTCTTTACTGTAACTTTGTTTAGCTGCCGATAATCTATGCACATTCGGAGCGAGCCATCTTTCTTTCTTACAAACAAGACTGGCGCACCCCACGGGGAAGTACTCGGCCTGATAAAACCTTTATCTAACAGGTCTTTCAACTGCTCCTTTAAATCCCTGAGTTCTGCAGGAGCCATACGATAAGGAGGTATTGATATTGGCTGAGTGCCTGGTAGCAAGTCAATAGTGAAGTCTATTTCCCTTTCTGGGGGAAGACCAGGTAACTCATCAGGAAATACATCTGGGAATTCATTTATCACTGGAACAGACTGGAGTGTCGGAGATTCTGCTCGGACATCCTGAACTCTGACAAGATGGTAAATGCACCCCTTAGATATCAACTTCCTCACTCGAAGGTAGGAAATAAACCTACCTTTTGGCGTCGCGGTGCTGCCCTTCCACTCCCGTACTGCTTCCCCCGGGAAGTGGAATCGGACCGTTTTGGTCCAACATTCAACATTGGCAAAGCATGGCACTAACCAGTCCATACCCATTATGGCATCGAAGTCTATCATTTCTAACTCGACCAGATCTACTGTGGTCTGACGGTCAACAATCTCTACTGTACACCCGCGGTAGATTCGGCTAGCTGTGATAGAGTCACCGACGGGTGTAGATACCAAGAAGGGTTGCCGTAATGATTCTGGTACAATACTAAACTTCCGTGCCACAAATGGAGTAATATAGGACAAAGTAGACCCTGGATCAATTAATACATAAGCAGGGTGTGAGCAGATAGTTAGCATACCTGTCACAACATCAGGCGATGCCTCTGAATCTTGCCTCCCTGGTAAGGCATATGTGCGGCTTGGACCCGCACCGTACTGGAGGCCCCTGATCTGCCTCGACCCCTGCCTGCTGAAACTGAGGGCCTACGCCCAGTCGAGGATGTTGTAGCTCGTGATCCTGTTGATGCCCTATCTTGTCTGTCCCGGTCCTCACGACCTCTGGCTGGGCAATCTTTCATCAAATGGCCTTCTTGGCCACAAATATAACATGCGGTGGAGCCATATCTGCATGCTCCAGAATGACGTCGATTGCATATAGGGCAAAGTGGTAGGGTATACCTACTCTGCTCTGCCCTCCTCTGTGATGGCGAATCTGCCATCTGCGAGCCTCTACCAGTCCCTGACTGTCCCCTGCGGCTGGATCTACCCCCCCATGACTGTGGCAGAGGCGGGGGCCTGGGCGGCCTGTCTGACTTTTGGGGCCTGGGTCCTCCCCGGGCCTCTCCCTGTAATTCAACTGGCCTGTCCCGGCGACGCTGTTCCTGATTAACCCTTCTGACCTCTCGTTGCCGCTGTCTGATGCCCTCAATATTCTGAGCAAATGCCTGAATACGAGCAATATCCATGTCCTCTCGCAGTGTAGCTGTAGTACAAATCTCAACATATTCTGGATTCAAGCCCGTAATGAAGCGATGCACTCTGGATGCCATGGTATCAACGAAGGCCGGTGCATATCGGGCTAGAGAATCAAACTGCAAAGAATATTCCCGAACACTCATGGCCCCCTGTTCTAGATGTAGGAACTGGTCTACCCGGGCCTGTCGAATCTCCTGCGGCAAATAATGATCCAAAAAGGCCCCTGAAAAGCTGGACCAGGTGGGAGGGGAAGCATCTCTCCCTCGGGACCTTTCCCAGCTTTCGTACCATAACACCGCAATATCCCGTAACCGGAATGCGGCCAACTCAACTGACTCGGTAGATGTGGCATGCATAACCCTGAAGATTCTCTGCATCTGATCCAGAAAATCCTGGGGGTCCTCTGTTCGGTCCGTACCTGTGAACTGTGGGGGATTCAGGGCTAAGAATTCTCGGACCCTCGAACTACCGGGCCCTCCTGATGATTTTGCAGCTGTAGATGGCATTGGCTGATGCTGAGCAGCCATCATCTGTGCTAACAAAACTACAGCACTCCTAACCTCCTGACCAGAAGGAGTCAATATAGGGGCTGCTGAAGGTAATGTCGCCCCAAGTGACTCCTGACGTGGTGGAGACTGCTGAGGAGGCTGAGATGAAGCCTCTGTAGGGCCCTCTGATCGGGCTGTCTCCAAATAAGGAAAAGGCATCCTGCTGGTGCCTTCTCCTGCTGCGATGTCTAAGTTCCGACCTGTAATAGGATGGCGCTGGTCTGACATTATCTGTAACCAAAGAATATGGTAAGATTTTTAGGAATTCAACCATATACTGTACAGCTCTATAGCACGACTGAATCAGAATAAAAGACAACCATCCTATCATGCCTTGCAGCCTCCTACCCATAGTATGTGGTGCACAACACATCCATGGACAGGACTCTACTTAGCACGGCTTGCAGACTCCCTGGGATACGACCTGCTCTGATACCAAAGTTTGTCACGCCCCACCTTGGGGGGTATGACTGGCACCTGGTGCCTAACTAAGACCTGACCTCCTGAACTGTTAAGCTTGGGCACATCTGGCGCCTGGCTGGCTCTAGCTCAAATATCTGGAAACAAAGGGCTATATAGCGGCTGTAAATACAGCCCCCGGCCCATTGGCCTATAGCCTTTTGTACCTGTACTACAGCTGACCAGAAACAAGGCAATTCAGGGGAACCTATGCGGGCCGACAAGGCCACCATGCTGTCTAGTTATCTGCAACTCAAGCATAACATACTGAAAATCTACGTGACCGGCAAGGTCACCACTACTGGCAAACTATGGCCCCACACAGCCATCACAAAAGAAAGAAGTAGTAAAGGCAACTATACAACTGCACGGCCTCTCACGACCGGCTCATCTGACCACAGGGAATATAAACAGACTGCAAGCCTCTAGGAAAGATAATAGAAATGATCGGGATAGGGCCCCAACCTACCCATACTATATAACAAAAGAAACTGAACTACACCTCCAGAAATTCAGTCTCCGGATGACAGGAGCTGAATACTCAACCGCTGATGGGGATCACGTGGTATCGCCTGCTCGGCTATGGGTACCTGCAGGCAAGTAATGCAGCGCCCCACTGGGCGTCAGTACCACTGGTACTGAGTATGTAAAGCAAACTGAATACAGCTGAATACAAGTAATATAACTAAAAATTCTGAATAGTAGGAGCTAACTGAATCTGTAAGAACTGAAGGGATATCTGAAATCAATAACAAAACTGTCAAAACTGAAATAAGAAGGAGTAGATAACTGTCTGATAGTGTAGATCGTACCTGTTCTTAATCATACTGAAGGGGGTAGGAATCATACCTGGAGACGTATCATTCTACTACTAATCTGCTCGTATCTACTGTAATATAGCATAACATACATAACATAACATGGCATACACAACCTTACCCGGCCCCCATAAGCCGGGAGGTACAATCAACACAGAATCTATACCCCTACCCCGGTCAACCCATCTCCTATACTGGATGTAAGCATCCTGCCGGTCCTTTGGGTATGCACTTGGGCTCGCTGAGCCCACTGACTATAACTGTATCTGAGTCCAGTGGACTCCTGAATCTGCACCCGGGCATATCCGCTCGACTGGGGTGTGTAAGGCCGATCAAGGCACAAATATGGGGAAAAACTGGCATCCCATCTTCGTCCCCTGGCGGGACGGCATGCCACTCCGTAGAGTGACGTATCCTCGTCCTCTGGTGGATGAGTCGATACAGCTATTAACCCTGGGGCGGTCATGGATGCTGGGTAATCCAACCCCAAACAATACAACGGTCTCGACTGGTAATACTATCTGTGTATCTCACATGCTGAGGCTACTAAGGGTAAAGTATCATACATATTACATGTTGGGCTAATGATAGCAATCTGTACGTATTTAATACGTGCTGAGGCAGGTAAAGATGTATAAATATGAACATAGTCTCCTGCCGGGCTGTACTGAGCAAATGCTATATAAGATAATATTTCTACTGAAAATTCTGCTGTTTACTAAGTTTCTGTATACACTATATGCTGGACTAGTGATAGAAATAAGTACATACTTAATACATGCTGAGGCTGGAAGTACTATATATGTATGTACGAATATAATCTTTCTGCTAGTCTACGCTATATACTAACTTTCTATAGTAACAGGATTTACTAATCCTGACATACTTTCTGAACTTCATTTTAGTCTGCTATTCTATTTCTGAAGTTCTTTACGGATACTGTACTACTTCACGGGATTTCAGCTGAACACAACAATATCTTAACATGGCATATTACATCACACACTGAATATACTGGGCAATTTCTAACGCTTGCGTTAGAATCTATATCATACTGATAGGTTTCATACACATTACAACCCAATGCTTCTCACATCGTACCAACATTCATAATAACGCAATACTCGACTTCTAAACATTCTACTGGTCCGTAATTTATTACGCTATACTGATATTACCTAACTTGCCGAAGGAAACTAACTTTACATACCTTATCTTTGACTATTCGTCCGTCGGACGAGGCTCGGCCGGTACTTCAACTATTTTCTCCCAACTGCATTCATAAATACGTCAATCAATACTAAATACAACATTATTGTAAAGAGCGACATTACTTTCGATTTAATTTATAGCCTAAACTTAGGCTTATCGAAAGACAGTCAAAAACTCGCTATTTTCCAGCGGCCCAGAAGGGAGAATTATTTACTTCTCAGCTAGGAACACATAGACATTAATTTAGAGCAATTCTACTTACTTTAGTTCGGCGGCTCGCCAATTTGTCAGCCGTATTTTGCGAAACTAACTCCGTAGAAACGCTCTCTGCTGCTAAATACCTTGGTATCTAGGATTAATTTGGGTTTGGGCAGCGTTTGGCAGCGTAATCGGACGAAAATATTTAATTTTCTTCGTCTTCCCTCGGTTCACAGCGTTTCTGGAAATTTACTAATGAAGAAATGAATTTAAGCCGAAGTGGGGCTTATATACTTGGGCCTGAACCTGGGCAACGTGTCACGGAGCCATCGCGGAGGCCTCACCTCCGTGACACGCTGCCATCGCGGAGGGGCTCTGCCTCTGCTCCTCCCGCGATGGTTCGACAGGTTTCTCGTCCGATCTTTTCCCGGGCCTTTCCCTAGCACGTATGGCTTTCAAATATGCTTAACCAACATGCAAATAGGTCATCTAAGTGCCAGGAATTCTACGAGGTATAACAGATAATCTATGGGGTTTTTACCCAAATGCATGAATTGTCTATTTTCACACATGGGTATGAGTTGATTATGATTCTATTATTGAATTATGAAGCATGGACAATTTTCATAATGATTTCAATTAAAAATCATGTTTCTAGTCTTAAGAATTTTAAAGCCCATTGATAAGATGTTCATGAAAAGAGATATTTGTGATGTATATGTGATAATGATGAGATATTTTGATGAAAAGCATGATTGAACCTACCCGTGCTTACAATTATGTTTCGATTAGAATTGAGCATTGCTAAGTATGATAAAGCTTTGGGCAATGCCCACATGTTAAGCATGAATTATGATTTTCCCAAATTAAGCATGCCACTTTGTTTTGGAGCGAAGACTCCCAATTTTATATTCTTAGCTTGTGGTATGTTCTGAGTTAAGTCTTCCTGTGCATAGCTTACCACATGGTTTTGGAGAAAAGGCTCCCCATTATGTTTTCAGCTTGTGGTATGTTTGAACTAAAGCTTCTCATATGCATGATTTCATATTGAGATATATTTGATCATTGAGCTTCGTCAATAGACGATGTTAAGCTTCGTTATATATGATGTAGAGCATATGCATGTTTTTGGGAGTAGTGTCTAGCACCGAGTAGGCTAAGGGTGAATCACCATATGCCTCAGAACTACGCGCCAACGTAGGTTGATACTATTATATTACTTAGGACCTCCCTTGTGAGCTATCCCCGACCCTAATGGCCCATGAGCTTGATATCAATATCATGGTAGCGTCCTTATCCCTGGAAAGGCTTTGGATGGCTCTACCCAGTTGAGTGTAATAGTCGGGAACACGTAAGTTCTATCGTGGTATGTCGGTTAAAAGACGAGTATCCCATTGTTCCTCATGATTTCAGATATGCATATTCATTACTTTTGAGATTTATGTAAATGCATATTCTAAAGAAGGTTTGACTCAATGTTCAGCTTTTACTTATAAATGTCAGAATTTATATTTGAGTCAATCGATTCAGTTATGATGTTATGAAGTTATGTTACATTATGTTATGAAGAGATCATGATTTCAAAAAGAATGCATGCAAACCCTACTCTCAGTTACTGATGTCTATGTTTTAACTAATGCATTGTCTTTAAATGATTTTACTTACTTTAGAAGTTTTACTTACCTTGCATACTCGGTACATTCCACGTACTGACCGCATACTTTATATGTTGTATCATTTCATGATACAGGACCTGACTCTCTACTTCAGCCCCACTCTTAGTCTTCCTGTCAGGGTTAGAGTTGCTTTGTTGGTGAATCCTCATCTTTCGAGGACCAGACTATTCAACTTTTATTTATGTATTTCAGTTTCATCTTGTTGAGTTAGTTGGGGTCTTGTCCCATCAACTCGTAATGTTTAGAGGCTATTCAGACATATGTATGTATTCAGCTTCAGATTTCATATTCTGATGTTATATTCAAGTTAGACTTACGCTATGATTGTATTGTTGATTATTCAGTTTCTTGATTGAGTTAGATGTATGCTTATGCCCTGGGTCGACTTGGAGTCTCTCGAGGCTCCTTGTCCCGCATTACGATTCAGGCCTCCTTTCTTGTCATGATAATTTTGTGGTCTGTAAACACATCTACATGGACCCCCTATAGATAGTGTCTCCAAATCTTCAAGGCAAATACTACCGCCGCCAACTTGAGGTCGTGAGTCAGATAGTTCTTTTCATGGACTTTTAGCTGCCTCGAAGCATAGGCTATAACCTTACTGTGTTGCATTAATACACAACCAACGCCAATCCTTGAGGCATCACAATATACCACAAAACCATCGATAGCCTCAGTTAGGGTCAACACTACTGCTGAGGTGAGTCGAGTCTTCAACTCTTGGAAGCTCTTCTCACAAGCCTCCGACTATTGGAAATTTACCTTCTTCTAGGTCAACTTAGTCAACAGTGCTGTAATAGATGAAAACCTCTCAATAAACCTCTGATAGTAACCAGCCAAGCCCAAGAAACTCCTGATATCCGAAGGACTCACTAGTCTAGGCCAATTCTTCAGAGCTTCTATTTTTTGAGAGTCTACCTTTACATTCTCACTTGACACCACATGACCCAAAAATGCTATTGAGTTTAACAAAAACTCACATTTGCTAAACTTAGCATACAACTAGCGATCCTTAAGAGTCTGTAGCATCACCCTCAAATGAGCGGCATGCTCCTCTTCGCTCCGAGAGTATATGAGAATATCATCTATGAACATGATCACAAAAATATCCAAATACGGCTTGAACACCTATTCATCAAATCCATAAAAGCTGCAGGAGCATTCGTTAGTCCAAAAGACATAACTACAAACTCATAGTGACCATACAGAGTCCTGAAGGCTGTCTTCGGAATGTCACTCTCCTGAACCCTGAGCTGATGATACCCGGATCTGAGGTATATCTTTGATAAACATTTGGCACACTGAAGCTGGTCAAACAAGTCATCAACTCTAGGGAGAGGATACTTGTTCTTAACAGTGACCTTGTTCATCTTTCGGCAATCAATGCACATCCGAAGGGAACCATCCTTCTTCAGGACAAAGAGAACTGGTGCATCCCACGGGGATTTGCTTAGTCTGATGAATCCATTGTTGTCATGACCCAAAAGTAAACCCGAATTGTAGACATGGAACAAGGAGCCCAGATATAACTAAACCATTCACATAAGGCGGAACAGTTAGCTTATTAGTCATGAACTAAAAAAAACCATGACATGAGATATAAGAAAACAATAGTACATGATCCAAGCGTAAATAGCTGAATACTACAAATAGGTCTGAAAGCCTCTAATCATAATAGATGGGTTAAAGGGACAAGACCCCAACTAACCCCAACATTCTGAAAACTAAAAGGACAGACAAAAACCCGAACATGAAGCCCCCCGAATCATGAGGACTCACCACTGAGAACTGAGAGCAAGCTAACAGCGATGCTAAACCTGCGAACCGGATCATGTATCATAAAATGATACAGCATAGAGAATATGTGGGTTAGTACTTGGAATGTACTGAGTATGCGAGGTATGCAAGACGATACTTAAAACATAAAATTTATATGTCACGCCTCAAAACTGGGGTAGGGCGCAACTGGCACTCGATTCATGATTGATCGAGAAGTCGGCTATATGACATTTGCAACTATAACACT
The DNA here is from genome assembly GCA_035772735.1 of Datura wrightii. Taxonomy (NCBI): domain Eukaryota; kingdom Viridiplantae; phylum Streptophyta; class Magnoliopsida; order Solanales; family Solanaceae; genus Datura; species Datura wrightii. The sequence goes on along the minus strand of JASDFA010000007.1, from coordinate 50,480,401 downwards.
TAGGCCATCCAGGCCACTTTTCACAATCAATTGAAGAATAAACTGAACCCATAAGGTCTCAACAATACAGGGTAAACAATTAAAATGCAACCAAGGCAATTAGTGTGCTAACCAAGCAACAATAAGCCGACGAGGTCAAAAACTAAATAACATTGTACACACTAAGTCCACAAAGCCTCTAAAGAGTAAACTAACTGATGGTCAGAATAGGGCTCCGACCTACCCATACCTGCATCTCAAAACTCAAGCATAAATAACTAAGCCCTAGCTCCAGGAAGAAAGGAGCATACCAACCATCTGTTGATCTTACGAACTGCGGCACCTGGCCATCCTGACCTCTACCTGCACCTGCGGCACAAATGCAAGTCCCTAAGCAAGGGAACATCAGTACAAATGAAATGTACTAGTATGTAAGGCTGAAACTGTAACCATGAGATAACAATCCTGTAGTAACTGACTTAGCACATAAACATATAGAGGGTAAATATAACCTGGAACTCTGCAACCTGTAACTGATAACAACTTACTATAAAATTACTGACCTCAAGGTAACTGAACCAGGAACAAGGAATGGTAACAACCTGGAATCCTGGAATCCTGGAAACTGAAACCTGATAATAAATCTATAAAGAGATGAAAATGCAATTAAGAAATGCACAAGAAAGAAACAATAAGTGTAATGCCAGCGACCAGCCAACTGTAAATCCATATATAAAATTCATTCAGCCGGTGTACTACACCGGGGTAAAATAAAAATATCTCCAGCTGATGTACCACACCGGGGTAGAATAAAAAGATCTCCAGTCGGTGTACCACACCGGGGTAAAATAAAAATATCTCCAGCCAATGTACCACACTGGGGTAGAATAAAAATATCTCCAGCCGATGTACCACACCGGGGTAAAATAAAAAGATCTATAGCCAGTGTACCATACCGGGCTAAAATAAAAATAAATCTTTATCACCATCATAAATGGAGCTAACAGAGCTCATACAAATTATCTGAATACTGGAAACCATAAAATATGTTGATCAGTAACTATATCATGTGTAGGATCTTACCACGACCCCTAATACTATTCCATACACATATAGGTCTTTCATTTAGCATTTAAATACATATATATGCTGTGAATGAATTCTAGGGAAGTTCCTACAACTGGAATATCATAAAGACATGCGTAGACTCACATTCATGATTTTAAACATCTCCTAGCAATTCTAACACGAGGAGCAGAGAGGAATCACTTAACCTAACATTTTTTATTAACAATCTTAGCATTCATTTTGTTCTTATACTCATTTGACTTTCATACTTTGATATCCAGAATTGTGAGCATACCTCATTCATTGCGCATCATATCACATCTCGAGGTAACTTATGAACAGGAAGACATAACTTGTGTATCTCAAACCTGGAGCTCTTTAATATACCAATTCTAGGCAACTGTCTAGGGGCTGCCTTAAAATAAATAAACACTTATAGTCGTGCTTCAGAAAGCGTAGAAAAAGCTCATGTGAAACATTGCAATATATGTGGAGTTTAGAAAAGCTTAGCAGCATTATAAACAGTTTAGAAACTTCCAAGAAAAATAAAATCCTTTAAAACTTGAAAAAGTTAATCCAACTCTTAGAACAAATAATCAAAGATAATTGTTTAAAAGTAAAATGAAGAACTTCTTTTTAACTTGAGTCACTATCTCAAAATATTCGATTCTAATTATTTCTTAAGGAGTTAACACTTTACTGGCCTTTCATTAGCTTAACACAACTGAACATAAACAACTTTATTTATAACTCTTTTGCTAAACGACTTTAGAACAGGGTAAATCTTGCTAGCTATTTGCCTAATTCATTAACAATCGTAACACTTATCATCAAATTTAACAACCTTTAGCTCTACTTTTCGTATTCATCTTAAATTATTTTCCAAACAGGATTCGTCATTTTCTACCTAATTATTTACTCTCGTGTTCACTATTCCAGCAATTCTTGTACGCACTTACCTTCTTACCTAATTATCAACCTTGTCTCTTAAACTCGTCTTGCTCATATTTTAACGTTGCTCAAAGGTTCTTGAAATCAACTACGGACAGAAGGCATATACCTCACATATTACCTTAAAAGGTCTAACATTTACTCTTATCTCTCCTTTGCTACTAGCTCCTCAAATTTTACACTTAGGTTAATTTCCTTACACATCTACAACTTTCAAAGAACATGTGACGTGTCTACTTAAAGCCTTAATCAATTCTCAGGAGGTCTAGATAACTCAAGAGCTCTAATAAACATATAGCGACTTTCTAAAGGCAATACTTGCCGCTTTAGCACATAATTTGAATGTAAGCATAAACATATATATATTATAATTTTCGTACAACATGTTAACATCAAGATATTGTGCATAACCTGCCAATAAAGATGGTCCCATAGAAATATCAACAGTTTACCCATTCGGGTTTTATCTTCCAAGTTTAACGTATCGGTTAATTAAGAAACGTATTAATTAGTCTCTTAGCTTAAGGAAGAGGGATCGGGGAATCATCTCATCGCCCTAGGTACCTTAAAACATGAATATGAGAGAGTAGGTAACTGTCATAAGGAAATTCCATTTTGTTACCCTTGTTAGCCCTTATTGAGTTAAAACCCGATTTCAATTATTAGGTTTGTCTGCGCGTCGTCGTCTTGCCATGCTTACCAAATTTCTTAGCAACCATAATGTGAAAAAACTTTGACACCACAAATACATAACATAATGTAAAGTACCAGCTCACAGTGCCCACACCGAGGGGACTTCAGACTCAATTTACAACTATGACCATAATAGAAAGCAATTGCCCTCTCTGCTTCACATTCATGCGTTCCAACTCTTTAGAAAATACACACCTTAATACCAAGTAATCATAAAAATTTGGAGGAACCATAATATTCTACTATAGAATCTCAAATACATGGGAATGCCGGATTAATCCTCATCATGAATTCGTGCTTGAAAATCAAGAGACAAAGAACGCCTTACATACCTTTTTGTTTCGGCGAGCTTTCTTATGTCGTTTCTTTCTTTCAACAACCAGAACTTTTGCCCCTTAAATTAATTGAGTTTATCACCAAGTGACAAGGCTGTTTCAAGCCAATTTATCCAGCCAAAATGTTACATCAATAGGCAGTCACAATACAAACAAATAAGGCAATACTTAGCATTTCTTATTTCAACTTATTTCTACATCTTTGGGGGAAAATAGAGGTAGGAAATTACCTCACTTTTCTCATGAAAAACTCCCAAAAATATAGAGAATATTCTCAAAAAAATACAGCTACTCCAACCTTCAAAAACGAGCAGAACTTCAACAACAACATACCAACAACGATAGCCCAACATAACCTCCAACTTCTAGCTTTAGCTAGAATTGTTAGGCAAGTTAAGAAATTAGAAACACTTACCCTTGGAATGAGAATATTATTGGATATAATAGTATTATTTTCCTCCAAATCACTTCCCAATAATGCAGAAATCTTGCTGCCCAAAACGCAGAAAAATAACAGCACAACAACTACAACAAGTCAACATACAAACCATAACTTTCTTCTAGTTTTCCTTCAAAAATTCATACACTTATTAGAGATTTCAAAAGAGGGAAGTGACTTAATATTTATTAGGAACAATTCCTACTAAGATTTAGTAAAACATTATCTCAAAATAGTCCCAAACATGCAGCAACAACACTGCCAAAACGAAGCTACAAGGCAGCAACAACTTCACCACAATGTTGCCTTCACTTCCATCAACTTTTGCTTGTGTTTTGATGGTGTTTTCTTGAGGGATTTACTCTTGGCTTCTAAGGCTTTGCTACTGGAAAAGAGAGAGGATTTCAGAGGGTAAGCAAGCACCTCAAACCTGGAAAATTTGAAAATGATTTCATAACCAAAAACATAAAATATAAAGGTGTTTGGGCGGTGGCCGTTTTTAGGGCGGTCGCCATGTCACTGCCTGATAGTGCTACCGTAAAACACCTATAACTTTTTATTCCGAACTATGACTGACAAGACGTTTGATGTTCTGAAAACTAGACTCAAAGACCTCTAATTTGATAGGTCGTGGGGCTTCTAATTCATTATATATTGGGAGATATGGTCATTTAAAGTTGACCCTAATTTATAAACTTTACATACTCTTTGTTTTTCCCATTCGTACACATTTCCCTTGTCATCTACAATCAATATACAACCCGTACTTCCCTTAACATAGCATACGAACATCAAATAATTTTAAAAAATTTTCTGGGGTGTAACATTATAGGAGTGGGGACATTATGATCATAAAGACTGAAATCATAAGCATATCGTAAGGCTCAAGATTTCCAAAATATTCGCAAACCTCTCATAGTCATGACAAGAGAGAAAAACATTTCATAAAACATAAACTTGAGCCAAAATGACATAATCATACATGCATTAAAACAATGAGGGACAATGGGAGATTTCTATAACCGACATACCCCGTATGAGCACTCATGGAGCCCGACCTGTAAGCCTAGTCGGGAGGCCGTTCATACCTTGCCAAGGGTATGAACCATGAAAGGCGTGATATCACTTGTGAAGGCCCCATAGGGCAAAAGGGACAGTCACCGAGGAGGTCCCAAACATAACCTACGGTGCCACGTAGTTCTGAGATTCGGGGCGTAACATAGGCCCTGAACCTACTCGATTTAAGTACTACTCCCAAAATATGCAACGTGCTCATAGAAATTCATACATGACATGCATGGCTAGTTAAATCGTGATAATCATAACATTCTTGAGAATTCGTTTACTAGCCATGGAATTGGGCCCGTGGATCGGCCAAAATCATAGTTCATAAATCATAAGTGACATGTGGGCATTGCCCATAATTTCAATCATACTTAAAATGCTTAAATTTATAGGAAACATGATCATAATAAAATGAGTAATTGAAAACATGCTTAAGATTCAAAGGTTCATATCATGCTTGAGAAAATCACCATAGCCATGAGTTTCACTAAAATCCTCATGATTTGGGCACATATGCTTTGAGAGATTTAAAGAAAATCACCATAGCCATGAGTTTCACTATAATCCTCATGATTTGGGCACATATGCTTTGAGAGATTTAAATCATCCAATATTGAATAAAACAAGTGACAACAACCCAATAATTTGAAGCGCATGATTTTAGACATGCTACAACAAGCTCATATCGATTTTTTAGGAAACATGCATTTGGGTTATGACCCATCAAGAATTGGTAACTTAGACATAGGATTAGGAAGAAATTGGGCATGGGTAGGGACAAGACCACCCATTCAAAACCCCACATACCTTGAACTTCTTGATTCTTAACTCCCTTGAAAAGCCCTAGATGGAAACTTGAAGAACTTGAAGAACACTTGAATCCCTTTCCTCTTTCCTTTCTACTCTTACATGCATCAAATGAGGTTTATCATGAGTGATTTCCCCTTAAATGACCCTGTCCCGACCTCAAAACAATGTTTTTTAGGTCTTAGAAGCATAGGAAATTATGAGAAGGCCCTTATTAATCACAGGAAATAACTATCAGGAGACCCCAATGGGCGACCTGATGACTCGTTACTAGGGATAACGAGTCATTGGGTCGTTTCATCCGGTCTACTGGAATTTTTCACCTGGGCTCCTAATGGAGGACATGACGACTCATCCCCCGAGGCAACGAGTCATTACCAGCTTCCGTCAAGTACACTGCCTCATCCTTAATTAAGTCCTCAACCTTACCCCACGGTGGACCTGACGACTCGTGGTGGCTGACCACGAGGCATTCCCACGCCCATGGGGACCTCAACTCCTTAGCTCAGTCCAACCTTCCCACGAGCCACCTGACAACTCGGGGGGTCTCCTCATGAGTCGTCTAACAACTCTTCTTGCACTGCTACAATATTTTCCAAATTTTTTCCCATTTGACTCCCGGGTCTGATCCTTGGGTTCCCAGGGTATAACACTTGTCTAAGAGTCTTTCAACTGATCCTTCAACTCCTTTATCTCAGCTTGAGCCATTCTGTAAGGAAGAATAGATATAGGCTGCATATCAGGAAGAAGATCAATGCCAAAATCGATCTCTCGCTTGGGAGGAATTCCCGATAAATCATCTGGAAATACTTCAAGATATTCACTCACTACAGGAACTGACTGGATAGTCGGTGTTTCGGATGTGGCATCCTTAACCCAACTAGATGGTACATGCAACCCTTGGAAATCATCTTTCTGGCCTTAAGGTAGGAAATGAAGCGACCTACAGGCACAGCTGAACTACCTTTCCACTCTAGCACTAGCTCACCCAGAAACTTGAAATCTACCGCATGGTTTCTTCAATTTACTGAGGCATAACATGCATGTAGCTAATCCATGCCAAAGATAACATCAAAATCTGTCATGGATAGCTCTACTAAAACTACTGAGTTGACTTTCTGAAGGACCGTAACAGGGCAGTTTCTATATACCCGTCGAGCTTAACTGAGTCACCAACTGGAGTAAAGACTTAGAAGGGTTCTGATAGGATTTCGGGACTGACTTCAAAACTACTAGCAACATAGGGCATCACAAAAGATAAGGTAGTCCCTGGATCTAACAATGCATATATATCAAGATGGAATACTAGTAACATACCAGTGACTACATTTGGAGAGGCCTCCTGCTCCTAACGAGATGCGAGGGAATAGAATCTATTTTGACATTGACCCCCACCTGCACTAGTGGAGGCTCCTTACTGGACTGAGCATGCTGGTGGAGCTGCTGAGCTAGTGGATGGGGCTCGGCCTCTACCATGGCTCTGTCTAGCTGTTGGAAAATCTTTGAGCATATGTCAGGGCTTCCCACACCCGAAACAAGCACCTATACTTGCTAAGCACTAACCAGTGTGTCTTCAGCCACACCTATCACAAGCTGGGTTACTGAGCTCCACTGATATGCTCCTGACCTCGAGAGCCTATTGCTCTTCCCCTCTGATCTCACCTAGATCTGGATGGCACACTTGCTTGAATATCTTTTATAAGGAATCGGAGGAATATGCGACAATTTTTTCTCGGAAATCCCCAATGAAAAATACAGACTATTCCTTCCTTTCTATCGAATCGATCATAACCACTACCTACATTCCAGGAAATTGTGCACCACAAAAAGAGCTAATAAAGAGACCCGCAATTTCGTAGAAAGACATCACGATTCCTTGTGGAAAAAAATGATTTGCCGAGGCAGAAAATTTCTACCAAGATAACTTGAAGTTCCAACTAATAAGAAGCCTAATGAAACTAAAAAAAAGGATAAAGGCCCAGCATAAATTACTTATTTTTTGAATCTGATAATGAGCAAGGAATATCCATCTTTCTGCTAAACAGAATGGATTGAACTCAAATCATTAGATGCTTTTTATGAATGTCAACTAAGTACAGTAAATAAATTGTTCCCGATTGTTCAATCATTTGATAACCAGAGTCATTCTTTGATAAATAATCACTATGAGTCAAACTCAATAGAATTTGATCAATCCTATTTTCTGCCGTTAAGGTGGAGAACTGAACCAAGAATTCTCTTTCTTCATCATCAATCGAATCACTATTCGCGACCCAGGATTCTATTTTATCATCAATCCAATCCCCATTCATGTTTTTTCTTTGTCTTATCAATGAATAGATCTCTTTACTTGTATGACTTAGATGTCTCGTATTTCTTGAAAAAGTGATTCTGATGGCTCTGGGGCTGATGATCTCTGGTGGGACTGCTGACGGTGCCCACCACCAGGTCTCTGCTGGGAGAATCCAAAGCTATCAGTCCTGGCCCTCTTGGCCTCTCTCTCTCTCTCACTTACCTGCACCGCCTCCATATGTTGGGCGTACAAAACTATCCGTGAGAAGTCAATGTCTTGATGGAGTATCACGGTAAGGAAATCTTTGACCAAATAATCTGTTATCCTGTGCACGAACTGACTCACTCGAGCCCTCTGGTCTACCACCATCTCAGGTGCATACTTGGACAAACGGGTGAATTCCAAAGCATACTCCTAGACTGCCATGTGGTTCTGCCTCAAGTTCACAAATTTTGCTGCTTTGATTTTCCTCATCTCTCGGGGAAAGAACCGATCCAAAACGCGGTAGGGAACTCATCCCAACTAATGGGGCCCGTTCCAACTTTCTTGTTATCCTTCCATTTCCTGAACCAGATGTATGCTACCCCTTTCAGCTGATAAGAGGCTAAATTTGTGCACTCCTCCCCGTTCACCCCCATGATTTAGGTGATTTTCTAAATCTCATCAATAAACTCGTGGGGGTCCTCGTCCACCTTCGACCCAAGGAACTCCGGAGGGTTTATCCTCAGAAAATCTCTGACCCTTACCGCTATCGCATTCCAATTCTAAGGGACATACTCTACCGCCTACTGGTTGACTTGGGTGGCCAAGGCCTGACTAACATCTGAATGGCAACCCTAAATTCTACATGGGCCACCTGCTCGGGTACGTGATCCTGGGGGGCTAGTGGGGCCTATTGGTGCCCATCCCAATTGCCATTCTCATGGCCACTTTTGTTTTCGTTTCTTCTTCCGTTAACTCGGCGAGGAGGCATGAATCTGCGAACGCATATAGCACGAGTTAGAAGGATAGAGAGACATTCATCACACTACATAGATCATGAAAGAAGGGAACATTTCCTAAAATGTTTCGTATCCTCTTAGTCATAAGTGTGGCGTGCTTCACACCCATGAAAAAGACTTTACTTAATGCGGTTTTAAGACACCCTAGGACACTTCAAAACCTAATTCTCTGATACCAAGTTTGTCACGACTCAAACATAGGCCCGAATCGAGACACGAGACAAAGAACCCTGAGAGACTCCAAGTCGACCCATGGCATGAATATGACATCTAAATTCAACTTAATAATGTGGAAGTCTAACATGTATAATAGCGGAAGTCTAAAAATCTTATAATATCGAATATTTGAATACATAATAGCAATCTCAAACTGAAACATACTATGTTTGATAAGACTCTAACGACTGACGAGTTGATGGGACAAGACCCCAACTAACTCACTAAGAATGAAAATGAAAATACTGAATACAACTGATAGAAAGGTCCTCGAAGGATGAGGATTCACCAACTCTGGCTGGGAGATGTTACTCTGAGAATCTGGCTAAATGCGGGTCTGAACTTGAATATCCTAGCCTATATCATGAAAGGATACAGCATAGAGTATACGGTCAGTATATGAATGTACCTAGTATGCAAGGTCAGTAAAATCGCAAAGTAAGTAAAATCAAAAATCATGCATATCATAAATCATTTCATCATAAGATTTTGAGAGTAGGGCTTGCATGCTAGTATCTGAAAACATGATTTAAATATAAGTGAATATCATAACTGAACCGAATGACCCAAAGATGAAATTGATTATTCATAAGTAAAACTGAACATTGGGTCAAACCTGCTGAAAACATAATATCGTCACTATAACAAGTTTGTCACGCCCCACCTTGGGAGGCATGACTGGCACCTGGTACCCTACTAGGATCTGGACTGTTGAACTAACTGAGCCTAAGCACCTCTGGTGCAAGGCTGGCTCTAACTCTGGATTCAAGAAAACGACGGGCTATATAGCGATTATAAATATAGCCCTCGGCCGACAAGGCCTGTAGCCACCTGTAAAAGATAAATAGCTAACTAGAATAACCAACTATAAGGAGTCCTGTGCGGGCCGACAAGGCCACCATGATGTCTAGTTATAACTGAAAAATGAAATCTAGCGCTAAACTGATCTGTGACCGACAAGGTCACCAACTAACAACTGAACAAGGCCCCACACGGCCATCACATACAATCTGAAACACATATATGGCCCCACACGGCTGATAAATCTAACCACAGGGAATATAATATAATCTGCAAGCCTCTAAGAATAATAAGATGGTCGGGACAGGGCCCCGGCCTACCCATGCTGCACAATCAAAAGGAGAGTAAACCTCTGTGTTTCAAGCTCCGAATGAAAGGAGTTGAAGGCTCTGTATCAATGACTGGGACTACGAGGGATCTGCTCCTCGTCTATGTGTACCTGTAGGCAAGTAATGCAGTGCCCCAAAACGGGCATCAGTACCACTGGTACTGAGTATATAAAGCAATAACTGGAAACAACTAAAAGTAAGTAATAAAGCTGACAGTAACTGAAGTAATAGGAAACGGACTGAAACTGACCGTAATAGAGGAATCAGGGCTAACATAGCTATACTGAGAAGAGTAAGAGTCACACCTGAAAACGTGGCATTCTACTGTCTATCTATCAATAACTAAAACAACATAACATAAACCTTACCTAGCCCCCATAAGCCGGAAGGTAAAATCATCACAATCTATTTACCCCTACCCAGGTCATACCACATCACCTAGTAGCTATAAGCATCCTGTCGGTCCCCTAGGTATACAGCTTGGGCCTGCTGGGCCCCTGACTATAGATGTACCTGAGTCCAGAGGACTCCTTAAATCAACACCCGGGGCGCAAGCACTCGATGGGGGTGTATAAAGGCCAACCACGGCAAAATATGAGGAGCTGGCTCCCCATCTTCGTCCCTGGCGAACGCCATGCCGCTCCGTAGAGCGACGTATCCTTGCCCTCTGGTGGACGAGTTGATACAGCCATTAACCCTGGGGCGGTCACAGAAGCTATACGGGTACTCTAGCCCAAAACAATACAATCAAGTCTCAACTGATAGAAATAACTACATATAATACACACTAAATAAGATAATAATATAATGTCTAACATGTACTGAGTTTCATACTGAACATGATATAATACTTCTGACGTGCTTTATTAAATTTCATACTGAGCATGATATACTATTTCTGAAATATCTTATTGGGATTCATACTGTTTTACTATACTGGAGAAACTAACTTGCCGAAAGAGACTGGCTTTACATACCTCGACTGCCGATTTACTGATTATATGGCGAGGTTCAGCTAGTATTCAGCTATTCTCCCCAACTGTAATCATATTCACAAAAGAATAAAACTAACTTCATTATTATACTGGAAGAAGACAATACTTTAAGTGTATATACTGACTATTCTTTGATTTATCGAAGAACGGTCAAAAAATCATAATTTCTCGGGAATCTAGAAGGGAGAAATACTCACTTTAAGCCTGGGATTGTATTAATACTAGTTTGGAGCAATTCCAATCACTTTGGCTCGGTGGGACGACGATTTGCCGGGCGATTTTTGTGAAACTAACATTGTAGAAAAGCTCCCTGCAGCCTTATACTTCTATACCCGAAGTTAATTTGACTTTGGACAGCGTTTGACGACATAATCAAATGGAAATTTATGTTAACCCTTAGTCCTCTATGTTTTCTGGTCATTTAACTTATATAGTATCATGAAAATGAATAGTGAGGCCTTTATATACTTGGAGCCCGAAGCATGGCAACATGGCACGCTAGCCATCACGCCAATCTAGCTCCGTGCCACATTGGCCATCACGGAGGAGGGGCCTCCATGCCATGTTTCCCCTCTGGGCAGCGCGGTTCAGCCTCCTCTTGCAAAAATCCGACTTGGCACTCGTTCGGCCTTTCCCCGGGCGCTTTTCTCGCACGTATGGCATTCTAAAACTCTCAACCAACATGCGAATAGGCCAACTAAGTGCTAGAATCTTACGGGGTGTAACATCCTTCCCCCCTTAAGAACATTCTTCCTCGAATATTAACTTCTACCTACAATAATCATAACTTGCCACTATTTATTCTAGAGAAATTTCGGCAGAGTCTCCCCTGTAATATGGACTATCCAAAAATCCTGAAACGCAGAAACGTCCAATACAAGTACTCCACACGATACTATAGCATTCATCTTCACAATAAACTGGAGTCAACTACTCCACATATACATGAAGATAAAGCAACTCATGAAATAACAATAACAACATACCTCTGGCTGCGTAATCTGACTAAATCTGAAACAAGTGAGGATATCTGATTTTCATATTATCTTCTGCTTCCCAAGTTATCTCCTCTCGGTTCCTATTATGCCACAACACATTGACAGAAGCAACATCTTTAGTTATTAACCTACGGATCTGCCGGTCTAGTATGGCTACTGGAACTTCCTCATAAGCTAACTCTTTTGTGACCTGAACATCTTGGACTGGGACAATTCGGGAGGGATCTCCTATGCACTTCCTAAGCATTGATACATGAAAAACTGGGTGAATAGATTCTAATTCTGGAGGTAGGTCCAATTTATATGCCACCTGGCCTATCCTTCGGCGAATCTGATAAAGCCCAACAAACCTCGGGCTGAGCTTGCATTTCTTGCCAAATCTCATCACACCCTTCATGGGAGAAACCTTCAGGAACATGCATAACTAAAATCATGAGGAACAATGGGAGACTCGTCATATAACCGGCATTACCACGATAGATATTACGTGGTCCCGACTATTACACTCAAGTGGGCAGAGTCGTCCAAAGCCTTGCTAGGGCTAAGGACACTACCATGATATCGATATCAAGCTGAAGGCCCCTTAGGGGCAGAGGAAGCTCACAAGGGAGTTCCTAAATAATCTGATCATACCTCTGTTTGTGCGTAGTTTTGAGGCACGGGGTTGACTGACCCTTAGCCTACTCAGTGCTACACACTACTCCTAAAAACATGCATATGCTCTCCATCATTTTTCAACGGAGCTGAACCATCGCCTAGTGATAAAGCTAAATCAAAACATTATATACAAAATCATAAAACATAACATGAGGAGCCTTGTCTCAAACCATGCCACAAGTTGAAAAGAGTGGGAGTCTAGACTCCAAAATCCATGTGGTAAGCTAATAACATGAGATCGTATAAATCATGAAACATACTTGATCATATGGGCTTGCCTAAACTTAAACATACTTGAAATAGATTTTGATAGTCAAAACATGAATATAGGCATGGTTAATTAGAAATAATACTTTTATCATATACATCTCATCATACTTGAAAACATATATCATAATCTCATCTTTTCATGAACTTTCATAATCGGGTATCATAATTTGTAAAACTCTGAAAACATGAATTTTAATTAAAAACATTATAAAACATTCCCATGAATCATAATTCTTCCTTATAAACATGAATAGATTATACCTATGATAGATACTTAGAGAATTCACAAGTAGAGTTAAAACCCCATAGATTCATCAACTTAGAATTTCCAATAATTTGAGAAAGGATTAGGCATGGGAGTGGATGGATAAATCTATTCATAACCCTACATACCTGGGTACTTTTGATTAAACAACCCTCTTGAATGCCCAAAGGAAATTGAAGAAGATTTGATGAACTTCTAGGCTTGATCACCCTTAGAAATTTCTAGGATTGCATGCATGGAGAGGGATAGGCTTAGAATGAGCTAAACCCTCTTAAAAAATACTTATTTGAGCTCAAAACGACATAGTTTAGGTCTTAGGAACTTAGGAATTACGGAAAACCCTTACTAAATTCGCAGGAAAAATCATACTGCCAGTCCAACGAGGGACCTCACGACTCGATGCCTGAGGGGACGACTCGTGGCCTGCCTGTCGTTGCCAACACTGGAATTCATACCTTTGAGGGTCACCACGACTCATGGTGTACCCAATGACTTGTGGTGACTGAGTCATGATGAGCACTATCAAAATTTTCAAATTCATGCCAACTTTTGACCACGAGTGAGCCAATGACTCATTGCTCTAACCATGAGTCATGGCAAGTCTCGTAGTCATCCCTGGAGACCAAAATCTTAGCCAAATCCTTCCTGCCTCACGAGTCACTTAACGACTCGTGGGTTACTGCACGGGTCACTGGACGGCTCGTCCTGTGTCCTGGTGCAAACTATCCTATTTTCTCCATTTCAACCCTAGGTCTGATGTGAGGGCTTTTGCGGTGTTACACAGCCTCTACCATCACCCTTTCTAGCTGAAGGACAATCCCTACACATATGCCCAGACTTCCCACACTCGAAACGAACATCTAAGCTAACCGAGCACTCTCCTGAGTGATTCTTACCACACTTCGTACAGGTTAGGAAAGTTCGCTCCCCTGTCATGCTCCTCTAACCTCTAGAGCCTGAAGTTCTACCTCTCTGATCACCTCTGGGCCTGGATGAGACATTGGCTGATGATAGAGTTTGGGTTGATGACCTCTGATAGTACTATGGGTGATTTCCACCACCGTACCTCTTCTAAGAATACTCAAAACTCCCTGTCCTATCCCTATTGGCCTCTCTCTCCCTCTCCTTCATTTGTTCCTCCTCTATCTCTGAGCATAAATCATTAATCGAGAGATATCTATATTGCTTATGAGCATAGTGGTCCTGCATTCCTTAACCAATGAATTTGAGACCCCATTCATGAACTTGCTCATGCGAGCCCTCAGCTCCACAACTATCTACGAAACATACTTGGACAACTAGGTGAACTTCAGGGCATACTCCTGAACAGTTATATCATTCTTCTTCAACTTGATGAACTCTTCTGCCTTTGCTTCCCTCAGCTCTCGGGGAAAGAACCTTTCCAAGAGCACCATAACGAACTCATCTCAACCGATAGGAGTAGCGCCTACTCCATGGCCCTCCTTTCACTATCGGAATCAAATGTAAGCTACCCCCTTCAGCTAATAGGAGGCCAAAATCCACACTCTCTTCTTCTGAAACTCCTATGATTTGGGTAATCTTCTGGATCTCTTCAATGAACTCCTGATGATCCTCTTCCATGAAATTATGGCGGATTCATCCTAGTGAAGTCTCGCACCCTAGATGCAGCAGTATTCCCATTCATGTTCACACGAGCCACAGCCTGTTGATTGACTTGAGTTATCATAGCCTGTGCCAACATCTAGAAAGCAGCCTTAAACTCAACATGAGTCACCTTCTCATGCAAAGGATCAGCTGGAGTTGGTGAAGGCTAGTTGATGCCCATATCCATTGCCATTTCTCTGGACATTGCAGTTTTCATTATTTCTTCCATTGACTCCGCGATGAGGCATATTTCTACAAACGCATGTAGCACGAGTTAGAGGAATAGAGAGAGTTGAACTTCATTGCACGACACAGATCATGAAAGAAGGGAAGTTTCCTAAAATTTCTAGTAGCCTCTTCCTCATAAGTGTGGCGGGCCTCACACCCATGAAAAAGACTCTACTTAACGTGGCTTTCTGACACTCTAGGATAGACCTAAATATGTGGCTCTAATACCAATTTTTTCACGACCCGAGCATGGACTATGGACATTGACACAGGACCTAGATCCATGAATGACACCAAGATAACCTATGGCACATATATAGCATAATTAAGAGCATATAACTAAGTGGAAGTAAAGCATAAACCATAACATGAGCGAAAGTCTAGAATCTCATAAAGCATGAATTGGGACTACAAGCCGACATGTTGAAACATCTACACATAACTATCTAAAAAGTCTCTAGTCATAGATGAGCTAATGGGACAACACCCCCAACTAGCTCTACCAGTATCTGGAAACTAAAAGACATAAAGAAAGAATATGTGTCAAAACTGACGTCCTCGGATCATGAGGACTCACCCAAGCTGGGGCTGGACTGTACTGAAGCAAGAGCGAAGCTAACATCAAGGCTGAGACTAATCACCTGAATCTATATCATAAGATCATATAGTAGAAAAGTATGTAGTCAGTACTTTGAATATACTGAGTATATAGGTTAAATAAAATATGAGAGTAAGGACAATATGCTTAAATCATGATCGTGAAATAGTCATAAACATGAGATACTCATCATAAACAAAATCATAATGACCTAAGGTTTTGAAAGTAAAATCATATAGCTTAACATATTTGAAATCATAAGTAAAAGCTTATAAACTTATCAATGGGTCAATCATACTATAAAACATGATATCATAAATGCTGAGCATGAACATCTTGAAACATGAGGAACACTGGGAGTCTTCTCATGATCGACACCGTCATGAATGAGCACATGATGCCCAACTATCTTGCTCAAGTTGGCAGAGCCATCCTAAACGTTGCAAGGGAAAAGAACGATAAATGCATGATATCACTCGTGAGCCCCGTTAGGCTAGGAGAAACAATCTCAGGTGATGCCATAAGCATGAAAATATACCTGCGGTGGCACATAGTTCTGAGACCTAGATGCGCTAAACCCTAGCCTACTCGGTGCTAGATATATTCCCAAAACATGCACATTGCTCATAGTCATAATCATGAAACATACTTGGTTTTACATGAGCTAGTTAGAAAATATGAGAATCATAATCATGCTTTTCATACATGAAATTTTCATGAAAACGCTGTCGCTGATTCGGCCATGATACATAAGCTTGAGATTCATGAAAACCATACATAATTGAGTAAACTCATCATCACTTGAAAATCATAGGTTCATGAAAGATACTTGTAGAAAACATGCATTCGTAATCATAAGAGAATCGAATTCATAGAAGACCATGAGATGTTTTATCAAAATTGGGTCTAACCCTAGAAATTCATAAAATCATGATTGGAAACTTGAATTCATGAGATTGAGATGAAATTGGACAGGAGGGTGAAAGAAATACCTCATTCATGACCCTACATACCTAGGCTTGTTGAATCCTTAACTTATTTTGAAGACACAAGAGAAATTGAGAAGAAGATGATGAAGAACCCTAGCATTCCCTTGAGAGAGAAATCCCAACTTATGGTGTTTGAAGAGAATGAGAGTTTAGGCTAAGTATAACCCCTTAATCATCCCTTTAGGAAGATTAAAACAACGTCACTTAGGAGTTAAGAGCATAGAATTTTACTAAAATACCCCTGGACTACCGAACTAAAATTTTAACTAGCAGAGCCAACAACCAACAGAATGAGTCATTGGTCTGACCAACGGTCCATGGGTTCACGCGTTGAACCGTAATCCTATTCTGACTCATTCTCTGAACCTTCTCCAATGACTAGAACCAACGAACGATATAATTTTACAATGGGTCATAAAATCCACTCATTTCTGGATGGATTTTGACATTTTCTAGAAGTTTCTCACCACAGGAGCAACCAATGGCTCGTTGGTTAATAGGACAGCTCGTCCTGCTAGTCGTCCAATGGCCTGGTGCCATTTTCCCTGCTAGTTTCTGCTGAAAGTCTCGGATCTGATCTTAGGAAATTTTTGGGGTATTATAGTTTATCATGCCCTACAATTTGACACCATATTTATTTTCACATACACACACTAGGCAAGTTCTAGATGTTAAAATATGCAAGGAACACACTAAAAACTCACCTCACATGGCACCATGGCTCAAAAATGGCTTCCTGTGGTTACATATCCAACATAACCAACTTGAATGAATTTTTATAATTAAGCCTATCTTTTACATTATTCGGGTCAAAGTTAAAGAACACATGTGTCTCTAGTGAAGTTCTCAACTTTTCATGCATTCTTCAAGTCAACTGCTCATAACGTCTAATTTCAACGTAAGTAGAGTATCAAGAGTTCAAATAGTGTCGGTTTCTAAACCTATGAAATTCTATGACTAATTTTCTCTAAGATGGTCGTCATCCATCTATCATTCGGATAAGTCACTGCCTATGACTGACACACCCCCAAAAAATTAACTTATCTAAAAAGGGACTATCCTCGAGAAAGGAATTGAAAACAAACACTGAGGAACCTATTCTAAAAAAACAAAAACATCATTACTAGCTTATTACATGCAGATAACATTAGTTCAAAACAACCACCAAACATCCAACAAAACAACATACTCAGAATAATCGAGACAACACAAAAGATAATAGATGAAACCACAACCCATTTCTTAAAATATAGCAAAAAAGAACAAAGAAATTCCCCACCCCACACATAGACATTAGCACTGTCCCCGGTGCTTAAAATTTTCTATACTAAAGGAGAGAGAAAGAACTTTCCAGGCCTCTAGGCATCATCGTCGTCATCAAAAATAATGCCTCGATCACTAACATCCTCTGTGTCATCTGCCATCATCATTCCGGTAGTAGCATCATCCTTCTCATCCTCATCATCAACACAGTCAGTCAAAATGGTCAGCTCATCATCCTCAAGAGGCTCTACTAAGGTCGATCCCACTTTGCACATCAACATAGAAAACTCTGTATCAGTGGCTATGGAATTCTCATCATCGGTCACTGGCCGACCTCCAATCCTCATCTACAAGTCGAACATGCCAAACATCCATCCCCTCCAGCTATCATCTCTAGCCTGACGCTCAGCCTAGGTGAATGCGTGTCTGCTCAACGTGTTTGGCTCCTTAACATTACTCACATCAGTCAGCTGGCCTACCATGTGTCCTTCCAATGATAAATGGAGATCTTTCTTCTCCTCTTCAACCTCATACTGACGTAAGAAATGAGTCAACAAACTACCATAGCAGTACCTCCATCATTGGTTGTCTCTAGACAGCCTCATATTGTCCCTCGTTACTACTCCAAAATTAATTGAAATTCCTTTCATTAGAATGTATACTAGTACCACCCTCTCTCTACTAATCTCCGATGTATGCTTGCCCAGGAGAATCACAGCACAAACAATCTTCAACCAAACCCACGCTACTCTAGATAAGTAAGCAAAAGGGAGTGTTGAGTGAGTGCCCCTATCACTTCTTATCCAATGGTCTACTAAGTTCTTTCCATAAAGTGTGTGGAGGATTTCACAATATGGAAGTTTCTTATTCAGCTAAAAGTACAAATTTACATCCTCTAGAGGCATACCAAGGAATTCATTGAAAGTCCTTATAGAAAAACAGATAACTTGGCCCTTTATTTACCCTTGTGCTCTAGTGTGGTGTAGTGTTCCAATTTGCATAAAATTTCCGAACCAAGGAAGGTCTCACTCCCTTGGCTCTAAAAATATGAATCCTAATCCGAAGCCACAAACGACGTCTCGAATGGTGGGGAACTCCATGGCTAGTCGTCCCTTATCGACCTAGTCCTAAGAGTAGTATTTTGCCTCCTTTTGATTGACAAACCATTTCAACCCATGTTCTTCCACTTCCTTAACTCCAAATTTTCTTATTAGTGGCACTTTCGGGGTGGATGAGCCGGCAGCTTCCCCTTTCCTTACCCTTTTAACTCCCTTGCTTGATGTTGCCACGCCTTTACCTTTATCAACTTTTGGGGCCATGGTGCTTTTCATCCACGAAAAATGTCCACACAAATTAGTTCATGAGTAAAAAGGGCTAGCTAATTAGCTTCTAAAGGTGTCTAAACAACCCCACACTTAATTTACTAGCATGGTGTCGATAGTGTATTAAAAAGGATGCTCACACTTCCCCAATTTCATCAACAACCATCAACTATGACACCATATCCAATTATTTATCAAATCTTGTGCAATGTACACATTCATGATCATATTTTCAATTTTCACATTTTCCACAACACCTTTGTTGGACAAAATTTGCTCTTTTACACACTTGGAATGTTTCAAATCTCCCATCCCAACAATGTCACTGAATCAAGACTTTTACTTTATAGGAAAAGAATTTCTTATTTCAATTGAAAAAATTCAAATTTCCCACATAATAGTCTCCATAGTTTTCATATACCCAATCAACAAAATTAAGTTTAAGCTTTTTCCAAACACAATTAATCAATTTCAATTCTAGCAACTTCATGAATTTTCACCAAAGCCTCACTTGAAATTTCACCCACAAACCCATAACTTCAAAATCATAAGACTTCAATAATAACAATAATATGCTACTTTATTGACATACCCATTAATATGAAGTCATGATTGACCCACTTTCTTCAAGTTTATGGGTTTACCCAACAATGGAGGAAGATTAGGTTATGTGGGAGAGAACATGGAATGGGAGAACATTAGAGAACTATGAAATAAGATACTTGAAGGGAGAAAAAATTACTTACCTTGTGGTGGAGAAGCTTGCACCACAAAGAGTTTGGAGAAAGGGAATGGAGAAGAAGAATAAAGAGAGGTAAGGGTTTAGAGAGAGGGAGACTTATGGGTAGTGTGGGAAATGAATTGGGAAGAATTCTTTTTGTTCCACCTAAGGGTTTGTTTTAGTTTAGGGTCCTTGGTCAGGTAGACCCTTGGACTTAAAAAAATTTCATACTCACACCCAGGCGCGTCGCTCTAGGCAGGGCACTAGCTTGCCGTGAATTTATTTTTTGGAAGTTTACCTATTGCCACACCGTGCTAGCCATCCTACTTGAAATTTTTTTTGTAAGTTCACACCTGCCTGGAAAAAAAAATTTCTAATGTTTCACCCATGGCGCAGTGCCAAGCAAGGCTCCAACCTGCCAAAAGTTTTTAATCTCCTTCCTCACGTGTATCAAGCCCCAAGCACCTGTACATCACTACAAAAATAACAAAATATGTTAGAAATATGGGTTTCCTCCAACCAAGTGCTTTATTTATAATCGTGGTACGGCATTCATGAGTTGCCTCTCAAGTAGAGCCTGATTTAATGTCACGGCATAACACACCTCATTTAATCATTTGACAAGTAAATTGAGGTCTTTTCCTATCCGTATCCTCATCCAAATAGTGCTTCACCCACTAATCATTTATCAAGAATGAAGCAAACTTTTTTGTCTTCCATAGATCGACAGCTCCATGTAGAGTCATTCTCATCACTTCAAATTGACTGGACCACTTTGATTTTAGCTTTTCGAGGAAAAGCTTCAAACTTGAATCAAACAAGAGAATCTTTTGGCCCTATTCAAATGAGTGAGGTATAATGTGTTTGTCATGCTACCTTTTTATCTTCTCTTTGTAGAGTTTAGCATTCTCGCATGCAATCAAAATTCTTCAAGCTCATTTAGTTGCAGCTTTGTTTCTTCCCCGCTAGCTCTAAATCAATATTTAGATTTTTGATCTCCCAATATACTTGGTTATCCAGCTCCACATGTAGATGATAAGCCTTACCATACACTAGCTGATAAGGCAAAGTCCCTATGGGTGTTTCATGTGCAGTTTGGTATGCCCATAATGCATCATCTAGCTTGGCAACCCAATTTTTCCCCTATGCATTCACAATTTTTTGAAGAATATACTTAACCTCACAATTAGACACCTCCACTTCACCACTAGTTTGGGGATGATAAGTTGTGGTGACTCTGTGTCTTACCTCATACATAGCCAGTGAATTCTTGAACCAATTGTTAGTGAAGTGAGTCCTTCCATTACTTATTATCTCCCTTGTGGTCCCAAATCTTGTTAATATGTTCTTTTTTATGAACTTTACCACCACCTTTGCATCATTGGTGGGAATAGCCATGTCCTCCACCCATTTTGATACATAATCCATTGCAACAAGAATGTACTTGTTTCCAAAAGATGGCGGAAAATGACCCATAAAGTTGATTCCCCATACATCAAAGATCTCTATCTCTAGAATATTGTTCCATGGAATCTCATGCCTCATTGAAATTATTGTTGTCCTTTGGTATTGATCACAGCCCTTCATGTATGCTAGAGTATCCTTAAAAAGAGTGGGCCAAAAGAAGCTAGATTACAACACCTTATGTGCTATTTTTTCTCCTCCATGATGTCCACCATATGGAGATGAATAATAGCTCTCAAGAACCAGTTTTACTTCAATTTCCAGAATGCATCTCCAAATCACTTGATATTGGCCTTGCTTGAACAAATAAGGCTTATCCCATAAGTAAAAATTGAAATCATGATAGAGTTTCTTCTTTTTTTGTGTGTTTGCCTCATGAGTATATAACCTACTAACCAACAACTTAACAATGTCGGCGTACCATGGTAACTCCATAACCTCCAAGGAAAGGAGTTGTTGATCAAGGAACTCCTCGTGAATCTGGCTATCTTCTGTAACATGAGACCAACTCTCAAGTCTCGATAAATGGTCTGCAACCTGATTTCCAGTCCCCTTTCTATCCCTTATTTCAAGATCAAATTCCTAGAGTAGAAGAATCCACCTGATGAGCCTTGGCTTCGCATCTTTCTTGTTGAATAAAAAATCGATAGTAGCATGATCCATACAAATAATCACCTTAATCTCAACAAGATAAGACCAAAATTTATCGAAAGCATACACTAACGTTAGCATCTCTTTCTCTGTCACAGTATAGTTCACTTAAGCTGCATCAAGAGTTTTGCTAGCATAATAGATAGAATGAAACGCCTTATCATTTCTCTAGCCAAGAATAGCTCCCAACCACTACATCCCTTGCATCACACATTAGCTCAAAGGGCAACTCCCAATCCGATGTAATCAATATTGGAGCTTCCACTAATCTTTTCATTAGTTCCTCGAATCCTTTGACATACTCACTACAAAAATCAAATTTTATGTCTTTTTGCTAGTAATCTGCACCTGGTCCTAGAGATCTTGGAAAAGTCTCTAATGAACCGTCTGTAGAAACCTGTGTACCCAAGAAAACTGCGAACACCTTTCATTGATATCGATGGTGGCAACTTTTCAATCACCTCTACCTTGTCTCTATCCACTTCAAGACCCCTTTGTGATAATGACCAAGGAAAATGCCCTCCTTGACCAAAAAGTGACATTTCTTCCAATTGAGGACCAGATTTTTCTCCTCACACCGGGCCAACGCCCTGTCAAGATTCTATAGACAAGCCTCAAATGAGTTACCAAAAATCAAAAAATCATCCATAAATACCTCGATAAAATCCTACACCACGTCAGAAAATATGGTCGTCATGCATCTTTGAAAGGTGGCAGGTGCATTGCGAAGTCCATATGGCATACACTTGAAAGCATAAGTACTATACAGACAGGTGACAGTCATTTTCTCTTGATCTTCTAGTGCAATGGCTATCTGATTGTAGCCTGAATACTCAGCTAAGAAGAAATAATATTCTTGACCTACCAGTCCATACAAGATCTAGCCGATAAAGGGAGTAGGATAATGATCCTTGTGAGTGTCCTCATTCAATTTCCTATAGTCTATGAAAATTTTCCACCCAGTGACTGTATGAGTAGAAATTAGCTCATTTTTCTTCATTTGTAATGATCATCATCCCTCATTTTTTTGGGACACATTATGTCGGGCTAATCCACTCACTATAAAAAATTGGATACACAATACTCTTATCAAGCCACTAATCACCTTCTTCCGCACCACGTCCTTCAGTACCAGATTTAGCCTCATTTGATGTTGAACACTAGGCTTTCACCCTTCCTCCATGAAGATCTTATGCATGCAAAATGCAAGGAGATCCCATGAATATCAGATATTTGCCACCCAATTAATTTATTTCGTCTTGTCAAAAATGCCAATACTTCCTTAACCTGCACATCTATCACGATCCGAGCATAGACCCGGATCGTAGACACGGGACAAGGGACCTCGAGAGACCCCAAGTTGACCCATGGCATAAGCATTCAACTAACTCATTTAATAACATGAAGAAAGCATAATTATAAATTCAGCAGAAGTCTCATACAATGGCACATCAGAATAGTATCTGAAGCTATACATACATAAGTCTGAAAGCCTCTAGTCTAGACGAGTTGATGGGACAAGACCCCAACTAACTCCACAAAACCTGAAACTGAAATGAGACATGAAGCTGAAATGAGACATGAAGCTGAAAGTCTAGTCCTCGAAAGATGAGGACTCACCAATCACGCAGGTGCTAACTCTGATAAGCGACTACGAGTGGGGGTGAACCTGAGAACCGGATCCTACATCATGAAACAATGCAGCATAGAAAGTATGATGTCAGAACATGGAATATACCGAGTATGCAAGGTAATTAAAACCGCTCTAGAAAAGTAATTCTGTTAAAACATTCATACCATATCATAAGCTTTCAAGTATAAGTACAAGGGCTACATGCATTCATTCTTAAATCAAAAACTTATCATGACATGACCATGCTTAGCTTTACGACATCACGACTGACTCGAATGACTCAAAGCTGAACATAACATTTATATCAAAAGATCAACACTGAGTCAAACCTTACTTGTAAAACATGCATGCATAAGGTAATCATCATGTGTAATGAATATGCAAATCTGAATAATATAGATAGTGGGAGACTCTTAACCGACTATACCACGATAGAGCTTATGTGGTCCCACCTATCACACTCAAGTGGGTAGAGCAGTCCATAACCTTGCCAGGGTGATGGACAATACCATGATACCATTATCAAGATGAAGGGCCAATCGGTCCGGGGATAGCTCACAAGGGAGGTCCCAATAATATAATAGTATCAACCTACGTTGGTGCGTAGTTCTGGAGCATAGGGTGTTCGACTTTAACCCGCTCGATGCTAGACTCTTCTCCCAAAAACATGCAATGCTCTACATCGTATATAACAAAGCTTAACATCATCTAATGACGAAGCTCAATATGAAAACATGCATAACTCAACATCGTATGAAATGAAGCTCAACATTGTCTATTGACAAAGCTCAATAACGAAATCATGCATAGACTCGACATCATATGAACATGAAGCTCAACATTGTCCTTTTTGACAAAGCTCAATAATGACATATATCTCAATTATGAATTCATGCATATGAGAAGCTTTATTTCGAAACATACCACAAGCTCAATCATAGGTGGGAGTATCTACTCCAAATCATGTGGTAAGCTACATGTAGAAATATCTAACTCAACATACCACAAGCTAGAATTCATGAAAAATTGGGGAAACTTTACTTCAAACAATATGGTAAGCTTATGCCGGGAAAATCATCACTTAAAATCAACATGTGGGCATTGCCCAAACCTTTGTCATACTAGAATCTACTCATTTCATTTTGAAAACAACATCAGAATCATGGGTAGCTTTAGAAACATGCTTTTCATCAACTAATCTCATCATCATCATACATTCAACATCATCCTCTTCTTTCATGAACTTCTCATCCATGGGCATTCAATTTCTTAATTAGAAATCACAATTTGGATTGAAAACAATTTAAAATCTGCCCAAGCTTCACAATAAATCAATTTAATTACAATCTAATCCTACCCATGTATAGAGATTGAAAAATCATGCAATTGGGTAAAACCCCATAACATTATCATAAGAATTTCTCATACTTAGGTAGAGATTGGGCATGGCTGAGGAAGTAAACACCCACTCATAACCCTACATACCTAGAAGGGATAGATTCCACCACTTATCTGATTTCCCAAGAGAAAATTGGATGGAAACCTTGAAATCTAGCCTTGGATTACTTCTTCAACCTCTCAAGTTTTCATTCATGGAAAGAAATTACTTAGAATAGATTTTCCCCTCCTTAAACCCACTGAAACGAGCCTTAAATGACGTATTATAGGCCCCTAGAACTTAGGAATGATGGAAATACCCTTACTGAAATTGCAGAAAAACTGCTCACTGGACCAAACAACAGACAACCCTATGGGTCGTTGGAGGATACCACAACCCGTAGTGTCTACTCGTGCTTTGCACTATCCAGACTAGGCCTCGGCTCACACAATGACCTAAATAATGGGTCATTTAATCCCACAACGGGTCGTCCAATCATCCGTTGTTTCCTTCATCAACCTAGGCACTTTCTCAAACGATGAGCCTTACCAAGACTCATTACTGGAAACCACGAGTCGTGGTCTTATTCCATCACATACACTGACCACCTCATTAAGCTAACGGCTACTCACCACGAGTCGTGGTACCTCACGATGGGTCATTGGGTGGCCTGTGGCATCCATGAACCTCAAGTCCAACTCTCACCACAGGTCTATACGACGACTCGTTGTACCCTATAACAAGTCGTTGGACTGCTCGTTCTCTACACTGACCCACAACCAGACACCTTTCATGACTTACTCCCACGGGTCATTGCTTGATCCCATAATCCGTGGAACCTCTCGTTCTGCAACAATTTTCCCCAGTTTCATCCATTTAAATTTTTAAACTCCCAAATTTAATCTTAGGCACTTCCGGGGTATTACAAAATCAGACAACCCTACAGCAAGGATAACTCGTAAGGTGCCATCCTCCCTTAAAAATGCATATTTGAGGTGGAAAGGTAATGCTTTAAGTTCTAGCTTAGGAGCTTCCTCAACATATGGCTTAAGAGGTGGCCTAAGTGGTCTATAAGGGGCTCAAAGTTGACTCTACGGATAAATATGCGTTCCATATCTAATGTATGAATCATCTCTTGCACATCAGCATCACCAAAAATATTATAGTCCACAAGTGCTCTCTCTAGTGGAACTCTAGACGTGATGAAAGGAAGCTATGATTAAATATCTAGCACTGCAATAGCGGAAAACTCCTTATAAATAGTTGGAAGCTTTATTTCCTTGTACACATCAAATACCTCTACCTTATCATGCGCCCTCATAGTCAGTTGTCCGGCAACTACATCGATCAATGCACGCTTCATAACCAAAATGGAAGTCCTTAAATAACTTCTAGATCAAGGTTGAAGTCTAGTATGACAAAATCTACTAGAAAGATGAGAGCCCAATTTGCATTAATATATCCTCAATGATACCATTAGGCCTTGCTAAAGATCTATCTGCTAACTAGAGAACAATAGTGGTAAGGCGTGGACTTCCCAACCCCATCTTCTTAAGGATAGAAGCTGGAATCAAGTTAATGCTAGCTCCAAGGTCACATAAAGCCTGAGTTATCATTTTCTGCCCTATAGAAATCTCAATGATGAAGCTACTTGAATCCTTAAACTTGGTCAGTAACCTATTTCGAATCCTCGAAGTGCACTCCTCAATAAGCGCAACTATAGCACACTTTGTTAATCGATTCTTGTTTTCCACAATGTCCTTGATGTACTTAGCATATTTTGGAGAACCTAGAAACACGTCAATGAGATAAAGATTAATGTGTACCTACTTTAATAGACTAAGGAACTTCTTGAAACCTGCTTCTTGTTTTTGCTTCCTAAATTTTTGTGTGAAATAAGGTGGTGTCTTTACATTAGAAAGTTCCTGTCAAACTTTTGCCTCTTCTATGAGCTTCTCTTTCTCTTTATCAACTTTCACATTTTTCTGCACTACTTTCTTTGGCACAAGCTACTCTAGCATCCTACCACTTCGAGTAGTGACTATATTCACTTGCTTCATTTTCGAGTTTGTATCACTAGGTAAGCCTCCTTGAGGCCTTGTATTCTGTGCTCCTTCTATTTAAACCATTAGCTTTCTAAGATTTCTCATTATATGTTCTTGGTTCCCTCATGTCTGCAGCCATCTTTGCCTGATCAGCCATAATCATCTTCAATATCTCCTCAATAATGTTTGGTTGAGCCCTTGACTGGTTCCCTTATGGAAGATGCTGGTAGTTCTGCTGCTTTTTCCCTTGATTCCTATATTGATTTTGGCTCCCACTCCAAGAGAAGTTAGGGTGATTTTTCCAACTCGGACTGTAAGTGTTGCCAAAGTTTTGATTTTCACCTCTTTACAAATTATTATAAAATTTATTGAGTAAAAATTTTCCCCACACACTTCCACTAAATGATCACTCTTGCTACAAATTTCACACCAAATTTGAACCTGCTACACTGCATTAACTGCGGCTTGGGGCTGACCTACACGCATATTGCTGAAGTGAGTGTTCATCTAATTTTGTAAAGAGGATAACTATGCGGACAATGTTATGAAACTATCAACTTCTGGCACACCTTCTGTATTTTTCAACACTACGCTTAAGTCATCTCCATTCCACATCGGGTTACCCTATGAAATATGATTCAGAAGAGTGTATAGCTCATCATATGTCTTCTCTAAATTTTGACCACCTGCTATTGAGTCCAATAGAATATTCATGTGTGGCTCAAGACTCTCTATAAATATATGCACCAAAACCTCATTTACTTGATGTGATGAGGACAATCTCTAAGAAGGGCTTTGAATCTCTCCCAAGCCTGGTATAAGTTTTCATGTTCTCTCTGCTTGAAGTTTAGTATCTCGTTCCTTAACCTTGCAGTTTTCCTTGATTGAAAGAAATAATAATCAAAAATACTTTCGTGCTAGATCATTCTATGAGGTGAATGAGTTTGGCGGCTGCTTTCAACCATCTCTTCGCTTCCCCTAATATGGAGAATAGAAACAAGGTAAGTCTCACATAATCAGTTGAGACTCCAGTCGGAATATAGGTATCACTGATCTCCAAAAAGTTCTAAATATGTTGTTGTCGATCCTCATGTGAAAGACCCGTGAATTTCCCACTAGTGTGCGAAAGTTGCACCATGTTTTTTTTAAGCTCAAATCTACCTCCCACTTAAAGTCTGTGTATGTTGGAGGTAACATTGCTTGTGATTTAGATTGCCACTTCGCAGACTGGTCTTGGAGCAGCCATCTCTATCGAAATAATCTCACAATCCTAAACTTGTTGGATTGGATAATAAGTAGTTTCCCTCCTTTTCTAGTGAAGTAATCATTCAGGTTCATATTGTGGTTCAACTACGTATTGTAGTAGCAATAATGTACCAATAGAAATATCTACTAAGATCAAGTTGTCAACACTCGAACAATAAAATAGTAAAAGAAAAACTAGAAATTTGTTAATTTCTAATTCCCCGGTAATGGAGCCAAAAATTTTTAGTGACTCCCAACTACACGCAAGTGCATGTGGTCATCCAAGTAATACAGGATTTTTAAGTTCGGATGTCGAACCTAAGAGACTTGTGATTTAGCAATGCCTAGTTAATTCAATTACTATAAATTAGTTCAAGTGCAAAAGGTAACCAAAGAGTGTTTAGAAGGGAATTTATTCCACTAATAAAATTAAAGACTGGAGAGTAATAACAAGTTGTGATTACTAAGAGCAATATATTCCAGGGTTACGACTTTGTTTTGCAAGCATGTCTAGTATTAAATCTCCTTGACTGACTAGTTTATCTGGTTGTTGATTTACGGGGTTAAACGTATGATTATGGTCTTTCAAACATCTAACCATCTATTCACAGGAAATTCTATGTCTATATTTCTATGATCAAGAATATATCATGAAAAAGATTTGGACTTGTCCCATTAAGAAATCGAGAAAGGCGTTTTAAGTATATTCGTATCCTAGCTGCAAATCATTTCTAAGTTTTACTTCAAGAAGAGATCTTTCACCTTATATTCTTCGTTCTATCTTATTGATCCCTCTTACAGGTTTACAACAAGAATATATATGTATTTTAATGGTGGCCAATAATCAAAATAGTAAAAGTAAGAATATGAGAACAACCAATTTAATAAACTAATCTGTCAAGTTAATCATTCACTAAATATTCAAGCTTCTAGTTGTAACCCCAGAACAATTTTTTTAACCACTCATATTTAAGCAAAAACACAAAAATTTGATTTGTTCATTCAAAGTAAAGACTTGAAAAAACAAGAAGAAAAGAAACCTAATGATAAAAATCTCTCTTGCCTCTTGATGCTTGCTAATTAGTGATATAACCCTTCAAAAACATCATGGGGGAATTTATATAGTAGTGGAAAATACTCTCCTATCCTATGTGGGTTCGGATTGAAAAAATTAAAAAATCTTGCGGGATAGGCCTTGGCACGTCGCGCCTCCCATAATGCCAGACTGTCCTTTTTATTTCTTCTGAAGTTTTGCTCCTGTCGTGGGGTGCTAACCATAGCCCCAACCTGCTCCACTTGACTTTTTTTAATTTTGTGTCAGCTATAGCACCATCTTGGTTTTGCCCAGATACTCATACAACTTTGCTCCAATGCTCTGAACCTTCTTTGTTAGCTCCTTTCTGGTTAATTTCCACCACATTTTTGTGTAAAACATTTAATCACATTTGTTAGCCCACAATCAAGAGTTTTTAATAAAAACATATAGTTGTAAGTGAATATACTTCTCAAAACAAGGCAGAACATGGGTAAAATATGAAAAGTGGACGTACAAATATGCCCAAGATCAACAAGCCGCATCTTGGATCTGAGGTTCGTCTATTCCCTTTTCTTGCAGTATTCCTATGATTGGTTCCTCCTTCCTTTAACTCACGGTATTCCTGAAACTTAGCAAAATAATATTAGTATTGACTAAAATTAGTACTTAAACATATACAAAATTCTATGAAAAGAAGTACAAATGTGTCACAAAACACTGACACATTAACACCCCCAACTTAAAGCCTTTGCTTGTCCTCAAGCAGCTAAAATAAGAAGGTTTAACCTAAACACATGTTCTGGTATCACAGAGTGCAATGCCTATTTTGATTTTGTGTCACGACATGAGCTGGGACCCCAGATCGAGACTGTCATGACATGAGCTGGGACCCCTGACTAAGACACGGGACCTAGAACCACGAATAGCTCCAAGTCGACCCATGGCATGAACATGATAGATAAAGCACATACTTCAAGCAAAAGCTGATAATTGAAGACATGAATAAGCGGAGGTATGAATACATACAATCATACAGAGTCAACACTGACAAAGCTGAAATTCTATATGTTGTCTGATAAGCCTCTAACATGTGTGAAGAGTTGGTGGGACAACACCTCCAACTAGATCACTAAAGTCTGAAAACTGAAATAACATAACCCAACATGAAACTGAAGGTCCTCGAAGGATGAGGACTCACCAACAAGAGAGACTGGACTAAGCTGCGAAGATTGGCTAACGGCAGAACTGAGTCAGATCGTCTGAACCTGTATCATGAAACGATACAGCATAGAGTATGCGGTCAGCACTTGGAATGTATTGAGTATGTAAGGTAAGTAAAACATGCCGAGTAAGTATGAACTAGAATCATGTACATAAATATAAATAGTAAGATCATGAAAGTAAGGGCTGCATGTTGATATCTGAAAACATGTATAATCATAACTGAATCACATATCTGAATAGAATGACCCAAATCTAGAAATAAAATCATATGGATTTCCATAGCTGAAATCATGAGTAAAATCTTACAAACTGATCATTAGGTCAAACCTGCTGAAAACATAATATCATAAGTCATAAACATGCGTAACCGAAAATCATGAGGAACAATGAAAGACTCTTCATAACCAACACCATTACGATAGAGCTTACGTGATGCCCCAACAATCAAACTTAAGTGGACTGAGCCGTCCAAAACCTTGCTAGGGCTAAGGACGCTACCATGATATCAATATCAAGCTGAAGGCCCCTTGGGGTAGGGGAAGCTCATAAGGGAGGTCCCAATGTGTGTGTGTGTGTGTGTGTACATATACATATATATATATAAACCTATGTTGGCGCGTAGTTCTGAGACCTAGGATTTACCTGAACCCCTAGCCTGCTGGGTTTTAGACACTACTCCCGAAAACATGCAAGATGCTCACCGTCATTTTTCAACGAAGCTAAAGACATACCATAAGCTGAAAGTGGGAGTATAGACTCCAAAACCATGTGGTAAGCTTATTTTATAGAACTGAGATGAATTATGAAAACATGCTTAACCTATGTGGGCATACCCAAAATCTTAAGATCATGCATACTTGAAATAGACTTCATAAGTCAAAATCATAAATTCATACATGGGTAATTTGTAAACATTTATTCATGCTAGATATCTCATCAAACTTGAAATCAAGAATCATAAACTTGACTTTTCATAAAACTTGCATAATAGGGCATAATTTCTAAAACTTGAAATCATGAATTTATAATCAATTTATATATAAAATCTTCCCATGAATCTCAAAACATGCTTTGGAACATGAAGGGAATTGACCCATAAACAAAACATAGAGAATTTCATAAAATTGGATTAAAACCCCATAAGATCATAAACTTGATTTAGAACTTGAATTCATGGAATTGAGGAGAATTTTGAGCATGAAAGTAAAGGAACTCTCATTCATAGCTCTACATACCTGGATGAGCTAAATCTGCACTTGTCTTTAAACTCCCTTAATACACTTCTTTTAGGTCTTAAAATGATGTAGTTTAGGACTTAGGAGCTTAGAAATTGTGAAAATACCCTTACTGATTTTGCAGGAAAAAATCACACTGCCAGATGCCACGACTAAAGCAACGAGTCGTCCCTCGATCTAACGGCTCGTTACATCACTCGTTACTTCCCTCCACAGTTTCTCAGTTCTCAGGTCTTCAAACAATGACCAATAGGATAGGTTGTTACTCGACACAATGACTTGTTGTGTCCTCTCATCATCACCACAGACTCCATAAGTAAAGCTTCTGGAATTTCCACCACGGACACCAACAATGGGTCATACCATGTGACAATGGGTCGTTAGACCATCTATTATCATTGACTGCGCCTCTCACGAGTGCTAATCACGACTTATTGTTCCTTACAATGAGTCATACCACAACTCGTACCATACACCTTGTCAATACAGAACCAAACAACGACCGCGACCAACGACCCATTATGGGGACCCACGAGTCATTCCATGGTTCGTTGGTCCTAGACTTGTCGACCAAAAACTTCATTATGACTGGAACCCACGATCCATTACTGCTCCCCACGACTCATACAACAAAGTTCTGAGGCTTTTTTCCAACTTTTTCTGCTGGTCACATTTCTAATACCAAGGCTAGTCTTAGGAACTTTTGGGGTATCACAATGTCTCTCTCTTGGAAACATTCATCCTCGAATGTGGGTTAGACATACTGCAAAGCTAGGGAAAAGAATCAAAATCCCAATACTGAACATCCGAAGCTGAAATCTGACGGAGTGATTGAATCTGGACTGAGATACATTACTAAACAGAATTCATGATGTATAAATGCATGCTAAAACATGAAAGGAACTGAGAGACATAAACTTGACATGAAACTAAATAGAGTATTAGAGAGGGAATTTATACCTCATGCTGGAATGGAGCTGGAAGGGAATAGATGCAGGTATTTAGCCATCATATCTGCTTCGACTTCACAAGTAGCTCCCTCAACGAGGTGATTCCTCCACAAGACTTTTACTGAAGCTACTTCCTTGTTTCTCAACTTTCAAACCTGACGATCCAGGATCTAAATGGGTATCTCCTCATAGATAAGGCTATCCTTCACGCCTATTCTCTCCACTGGAACAACCAATGTCGGGTCACCAATGCACTTCTTCAATAACGATACATGGAAAACTGGATGCACTAACGCTAACTCCATTGGTAGCTCCAACGCATGGGCCACCTTGCCAACACGTCTCACAATCCTGTATGGCCAACATATCGGGGACTTAGCTTTCCTTTCTTTTCGAATCTCATCACTCCCTTCATGGTAGACACCTTTAAGAACACCCAATCATCAACTTCAAACTCGAGTTCTCTCCGCCTAACATCCGCATATGACTTCTAATGACTCTGAGCTATTTTTATCCTTTCCCTTATAAGCTAAACTTTCTCCATAGCCTCATAAACTGAATCTAGCCCTATCAACGTAGCTTCACCTACCACAAACCAACCAATAGGAGATCTACACCTCCACCCATAAATAGCCTCAAATAGAGTCATCTGAATGCTAGAATGGTAACTATTGTAGTAAGCGAACTCGATGAAAGATAAATGATCATCCCAACTGCCTTTGAAGTCAATCACACATGCTCTCAACATATCCTTGAGAGTTTCAATGGTCCGCTCGGCCTGACCATTGGTCTGCGGGTGAAAAGTTGTGCTAAGCTTGACTTGAGTACCAAGTCCTTTCTAAACTGATCTCTAAAACTGCAAGGTAAACTGAGTACCTCCGTCTGATATGATGGACAAGAGAATTTTATGCAACCAAACCAACTCTCGAATGTATCATCTAGCAAAGTCCTCAGGTGAATCGGTAGTTCTGACCAGTAGGAAATGAGCTGCTTTGGTAACCTATCTACCACCACCCATATGGAGTCATACTGCCTGCAAGTGCGACGCAACCCTATGATGAAGTCCATATTGATCTCTTCCCACTTCCAAGTGGGGATACTGATGTCTTGTAGCACACCTCCCAATCTTTGATGCTCAACTTTCGCCTGTTGACAATTCAGACACTTAGCCACAAATTCTGCTATGTCCCTTTTCATGCCATTCCATCGATAGACTTCTCGTAAGTCACGATACATCTTGGTGGTAGCTGGATGTATAGAATATCGGGAACCATGAGCCTCATGCAACATCCGTTCTCTTAAATCATGGACACTTGTAACACATAAATGACCCTGATACCGAAGCACACCATCTCCCCCTTGGGAGAAGACCTCCATCTTCTGATTTTGAACTACTTCTTTTAACTTCACCAAGATAGGATCCTCATCTTGCCTAGCCTTGACCTCAGCCACCAAAGAATATCTGAACCATTCTGAACAATGACACCTCCATCTGTCGAATCCACAAGGCGAACCCCTAATCGTGCAAGCCGATGCACATTCTTCACCAACTCTTTCCTTCCATTTTCCAAATGAGAAACACTCTCCATAGACAGTCTACTAAGGGCATTGGCAACTATATCGGCATAGCCCCGATAATAAAGGACACTCATGTCATAGTCCTTAAGCATCTCTAACCATCTTTTTTGTTGCAAATTCAAGTCCTTCTGGGTGAACACATACTGAAGGCTCCTGTGGTCCGTGAACACATCCATATGCACCCCATACAAGTAATGTCTCCAAATCTTCAATGTGAACACCACTGCTGCCAACTCTAGCTCATTCGTCAGATAATTCTTCTGATGAGCCTTAAGTTGTCTAGAGGCATACACAATGACGTTATCATGCTGCATCATCACACAACCAAGACCAATCCTAGAGGCATCACAATACACAACGGATCCATTCGTGCCCTCTGGTAGGGTTAATACTGGGGTAGAAGTGAGTCGAGTCTTTAACTCTTGAAAACTCTTCTCACAAGCTTATCCGATCACTGCAATTTGACTTGCTTTTAGGTCAACTTAGTCAATGGTGCTGTAATGGATGAAAATCCTTCAATAAACCTCCTGTAATAGCCAGCTAAACCCAAGAAGCTCCTGATATCTGAAGGATTAACTGGCCTGGGCCAATTCTTTATAGCCTCTATCTTTTGATAGTCCACCTACACACCCTCACTTGACACCACAAGGCCCAAAAATGCTACTGAATCTAACTAAAACTCACACTTGCTGAATTTAGCAAACAGCTGATGATCCCTGAAAGTCTCTAGCACAACCCTCAAATGAGCGGCATGCTTCTCCTCACTCTGAGAGTATATGAAAATATCATCTATGAAGACAATCACGATCATATCCAAATATGGCTTGAACACTCTATTAATCAAATCCATAAAAGCTACAGAAGCATTCGTTAGTCCAAAAGACATAACTATAAACTCATAGTGGACATACCGAGTCCAAAGAGCTGTCTTTGGAAAGTCACTCTCCCTAACTTTGAGATGGTGGTAATCGGATCTGAGGTATATCTTTGAGAAGCACCTAGTTTTCGGGCATTTCTGGTGACTACACGCAAGTGCACGTGGTCAAAGAAGTAGTAAAATGGCTTAAGTAAGCCAAGTATCAATCCCACAGGGACTAAACTAAGGTAATAATTAACTCTAGTGTTAATGAACTATAACTTTAAGAATGAAGACAACCAAATGAATAAGATTTTTATAGTTTGAGTTACTAACTAATAAGAATCTAAAGCAAAATGCTAAAGTGAGTCTGAACAATAGTAATGAGCACGCTGAGG
Source organism: Datura wrightii (assembly GCA_035772735.1). Classification (NCBI taxonomy): domain Eukaryota; kingdom Viridiplantae; phylum Streptophyta; class Magnoliopsida; order Solanales; family Solanaceae; genus Datura; species Datura wrightii. The sequence goes on along the minus strand of JASDFA010000007.1, from coordinate 50,444,799 downwards.
TTAAAACGAACATGCAAGGAAGTAATTTATCGATACAATTCAGTTAATCTTTCCTTCGGTTGCTAGTCAAGAATTATTGCCTATGGATTGAAACTTCCGTATCCTACCCAACTTAAGAATCATGAACCTTCAACCTACATTTCTGTGATAAAAGAATTTCATGTTCTAGCCATACAAAACTGATTCCTTAATTGACTAATAAGACTTTCAGATATATTTCTATTCTGAATGTAAATCAATTCTCAATTTTCCCAAACTAAGAAGAGATCATATCCTACCAATTCACATCTTTCCAATTTCTTTCCTTTTCAAAATCAAAATTGGATTTTTTAGATATACATTAACATTGGCCAAACACTAATGTAGTAAGAACAAGAATTGATAGAACAACCATTGAAGAAAAGATGAAAACTAAATTGATCAACAATTACATTCCACTACAATTGTTCTTAACCTCGACAAGAAGTGAATTTAGCCACTCATTTGTGGATTAAACATCATCCAATGAGTATAATTCATACAAACAATTGAGATAAAAGAGAAAGAGATAGAGAAGAACCCTAGAATTTTCGTCCCCTCAACTGCCTGTAACCCACGTTCTTGCTCAACCCAGTCAGAATGATTAAAAATAAACCTAAGTGTGCTATTTATACTGGTGGAAATTTTTCCCGGAATAACAAGCAACGTGACACGGAGTGTATCGCGGAGCACTTCCTCCGTGCCACGGTGCAAACACGGACCCTCACTGGAATCAGGTTCCTCAGCACTTTCTCCTTGGCGTGCCATGGCCTGCAACGCGGAGCCAGGCCAACGTGCCACGGCACAGTCGCGAACCTTTATTGGAAGTTGATATCCCAGTTCAATGTCCCCAACGTTCCACGGCTTATATCACCTGGCATTGCCTCCGTGTCACGGAGGCAACGCGGACCTTCAATGGAATTGGCCAAACTAAATCATCCGAGGCAAAATACCTCCGCGATGGCAGCGTGACACGGCTCCATCGCGGAGCCCTTATTTTTACTTCTCTTCCTTGACCTTTTCCACTGCTCGCTTCCAAGTCCATTCCCGATTTTTTTTTACCAACATGTATCTTAGCTTCCTAAAATTACATTTTACCTGCAAAACAACACTAATCATATTTGTTAGTATAAATTCACATTTTAACTACAAATCACATGAGAATGCACACATAACAATAGATAAACAAGACGAAATGAAGCATTTGAGTATCACTTGGGCATATAATTCTGCCCAAGATCACCTAGCACCCTGAAGTTGGTCAAGAAAGTCATCAATCCTGGGGAGGGGATACTTGTTCTTGATTGTGACCTTGTTCAACTACCGATAATCAATGCACATTCTAAGGGAACCATCCTTCTTTCTAATAGAGAGAACTGGTGCATCCCATGGGGATTTACTAAGCTCGATGAAACCCTTATCTAGGAGATCTTTCAACTTTAGCTTGGCTGGAGCCATTCTATAAGGACGAATAGATAGGCTGCATATCAGGGAGAAGGTCAATACCAAAGTCGATGTCCTGCTCGAGAGGGACTCCTGGTAGATCATCTGGAAACACCTCTGGATACTCACACACTATAGGGACTGACTGAAAAGTCGGGGTCTCGAATGCAACATCCTTAACCTAGAACAAATGGTACACACAGCCTTTAGAAATAATCTTCCTAGTCTTTAGATAGGAAACAAAGCAGACCTACAAGCACTGCTGATCTACCCTTCCATTCTAGGACTGGCTCACCCAATAATTCAAACTCTATCGTATGGGTTTTAAGATTGACTGAGGCATAACATGCATGAAAAAAATCCATACCAAAGATAACGTCAAAATAAGTCATGTATAATTCTACTAAGTTGGCTAAGGTGACCTTCTGAAGAACTATGACTGGGCAATTTTTTTTATATCCGTTGAGCTATAACTGAGTCATCAACTGGAGTAGAGACTGAAAAGGGTTCTGATAGAGTTTGGTGACTGACTCCGAAATTAATAGCAACATAAGGAGTCATAAAAGATAAAGTAGCCCGTGGATCTAACAATGCATATATAACAAGATGAAATACTCATAACATACCAGTGACTACGTCTAGATCTGCCGCCACCTGCACTAGGTAACCAACCCTGCTGAGATAGGCGGGTTGCTGGGGTTGTTGTTCTGGTGGCTGGAGCACTGGCTCTATCTATCCGATGGGAAATCTCTAAGCATATTTCCAGGCTTACCATACCTAAAACAACCATCTCTGCCAACTAAACACTCTCTCGGGTGTTTCTCACCACACTTCAGGCGTGCTCGCCGCCTGGACTGGGCTGCTGGAGGGGTGGCTGGGGCACGGCCTCTTTGGCCACTCTATTTGGCTGATAGGCAGTCTCTGAGCTTATAACCGGGCAGGACACACCAAAAGCAAACACCTGAACTCAACAAGCACTTTCCTAGGTGGTTCTTCCCACATCTTCTGCATGCTAGGTATGTAATCTCCCTTACCCTAGACTTGTTTCCCCGAGTCGGAGCCAAAGATTTCTATTAAAGTTGAGGGTGATTTCCACCACCTGACCCTTGCTGGGAAAACTCAATGTTCCCCATCCTAGTCCTCTTGTTTCCCTTTCCTCTCCCCTTGAACTCCCTATTCACTTTTGAACCAAGAAACTTAGGCGGACTCTTTCCCGTGAAGTCTCGAACCCTAGTAGCTATTATCTCTCTGGTGGAGTCCGTGGATGCGATTGCCTGTTAGTTAAGCTGAGTGGTAATGACTCATACCAACACTCTGAAGGCAGCCCCAAGCTCTACATCAGTAACCTGTCCAAAGGGCCCGCTGGAGTTGATGGGGCTGGCTGACCTCCATTGGTTCTTCGGGGAGACATACTTCTACAAAATTGTATAGCACGAGTATAAGGATAGATAGATACATTATCGCACGACTTAGATTATGAAAGAAGGGAAATTTACTAAATCGTCTTGTAGCCTCACCCCCATAAGTGTGGCAAGCTTCACACCCATGGAGAAAACTCTACTCAATGCGGCTTTTAGACACCCTAGGACACTCTAAACCTTTGCTCTAATACCAATTTTTTCACGACCCAAGCTGGACCCTTGGACCGAGACACGGGACCTAGAACCACGAATGGCTCCAAGTCGACCCATGGCATGAACATGATAGCTAAAACACATACTTCAAGTGAAAGATGACAATTGAAGACATGAATAAGCAGAAGTCTGAATAGATATCAACCATATATAGTCAACATTGACAAAGCTAAAATTCTACATATAGTCTGATAAGCCTCTAACATCTATGAAGAGCTGACGGGACAATACCCCCAACTAGCTCACTAAAGTCTGAAAAATGAAATAACATAACTCAACATCAAACTGAAGGTCCTTGAAGGATGAGGATTCACTAACAAGAAAGACTGGACTAAGATATGGAGACTAGCTAACGGCTAAACTGAGTTGAATCGTCTAAACCTATATCATAAAATGATACAACATAGAGTATGTGATCAGTACTTGGAATGTACTGAGTATGTAAGGTAAGTAAAACACGATGAGTAAGTATAAACTGAAATCATGCACATAAATATGAATAGTAAGATCGTGAGAGTAGGGACTGCATGCTGATATCCGAAAACATGTATAATCATAACTAATTCTCATATCTAAATAGAATGACCCAAATCTAGAAATAAAATCATATGGCTTTCCATAGCGTAAATCATGAGTAAAAGCTTACGAAATGATCATTGGGTCAAACCTGCTCAAAACATAATATCATAAGTCATAAGCATGCATAACCGAAAATCATGAGGAACAATGGAAGACTCATAAGCGACACCATCACGATAGAGCTTACTTGATTCCCCAACTATCACATTCAAGTGGGCTGAGCCGTCGAAAACCTTGCCAGGGCTAAGGACGCTTACCATGATATCGATATCAAGCTAAAGGCCCCTTAGGGAAGGGGACCTCACAAGGGAGGTCCCAATGTATATATATATAAACCTACATTTGTGTGTAATTCTGAGGCCCAAGGTTTACCTGAACCCTTGGTCCGCTCAATGATAGACACTACTCCCAAAAACATGCAAGATGCTCACCATCATTTTTCAATGAAGCTGAAGACATACCATAGCTGAAAGTGGGAGTATAGACTCCAAAACCATATGGTAAGCTTATTTTATAGAACTAAGCTGAATCATGAAAACATGCTTAACCTGTGTGGACGTACCCAAAATCTTAAGATCATGCATACTTGAAATAGACTTCATAAGTCAAAATCATAAATTCATACATGGGTAATTTGTAAACACTCATTCATGCTAGATATCTCATCAAACTTGAAATCATGAATCATAAACATGACTTTTCATAAAACTTGCATAATAGGGCATAATTTCTAAAACTGGAAATCATGAATTTATATCAATTTGCATATAAAATCTTCCCATGAATCTCAAAAAATACTTTAGAACATGAAGGGAATTTACCTATAAGTAAATCATAGAGAATTTCATAAAATTGAGTTAAAACCCCAAAAGATCATGAACTTGATTTAGAACTTCAATTCATGGAATTGAGGAGAATTTTGAGCATGAGTCTAAAGGGAAATCACATTCACAGCCCTACAAACCTGGATGAGCTGAATCTACAGTAATCTTTGAAAGCCCGAGAGATTCGGAGAAGAAAATAAAGGGTTTAAGTTTGATCTTCAATAGAAAACCTCTAAATTTGCATGCATGGGAGTTGAATGAATTAGAATAGGTTAAACTCCATTAATACACTTCTTTCATGGATTAAAATGACGTAGTTTAGGACATAGGAGCTTAGGAATTATGAAATACCGTTACTTATTTTGTATGAAAAAATTACACTACCAGATGCCACGACTCAACCAACGAGCCGTCCCTCGATCAAAAGACTTGTTACATCGCTCGTTACTTCCTTCCATCGTTTCTCAGTTATCAGGTCTTCAAATGATGACTCGACAAGATGGGTCATTACTCGACACAACAACCCGTTGTGTCCTCTTGTCGTCACCACTGACTCCACAAGTAAAGCTTCTGGAATTTCCACCACGGACACCAACAACGGTTCGTACCATGTGACAACGGGTCGTTAGACCGTCCGTTATCATTGCAACACCTTACATTGTGTCATCCCATGAGTTCTAATCACAACTCGTTGTTCCTTATGATGAGTCATACCACGACTCATACCACACACCTTGTCAATACGAAACCAAACAATGACCACGACCAACGACCCCTTATGGGGACCCACGAGTCATTCCATGGCTTGTTGGTCCTAGACCTGTCGACCAAAAACTTTACCATGAACGGAACCTACAATTCGTTACTGCTCCTCACGACTCGTACAATGAGTTATTCTGAGGCAATTTTTCCAACTTTTTTTCTACTGATCACATTTCTAATCTCGAATCTAGTCTTAGAAACTTTTGAGGTATTATTGAGACACGGGACTTAGAACCACGAATATCCCTAAGCTAACCCATGGCACGTGCATAGAAACTAAATAGCATGAAGCAAAGTGAAATTTAAAACATAAACATGGATAAGCAAAAATCTATACAACATAGAGCATAAATAAGAGTGACAATATCACAACGTTGAGTCATCCACTACATGTCTGTCTAAACTAGTCGTAAGATAATGGGAAATCACTCCCAACTAGCTCACTAAAGTCTAAAACTAAAACAAGACATGACAATATAAACTGATAAGCGTCCTCGAATGATGACAACTCACCGAGACTAGGAACTGAGCTGGTCTGAGCAGGGAGAGCTAACTTCAGAGCTGAAAAGGATCACCCAAACCTATATCATGAGATGATATAGCATAGAGTATGTGGTCAGTACTTTGAATGTACAGAGTATGTAGAGAAATTAAAATATGCTAGTAAAATGATAGTATGAAATCATGAATGTAAATCAAGATAGATCATGAGAGTAAGGACAACATGTTGAAGGCTATACATCTGAAATATACGTAATCATAATCTATTCATCATAAGCTGAACATAATGACCCAAGGTCTATAAATAGGAAGCATATAGCGTACTATACCTGAAAACATCAAGGAGAATTCGTAAAACTGATCAATGGGTCAAATATATTATAAGACATGAACATGAGTATTGAGAACATGAGGAACAATGGGAGGCTTCGCATAATCGAAACCATCATGATAGAGCTTACATAATGCCCTAATTATCTCGCTCAAGTGGGCAGAGCTGTTTAAAGCCTTGCTAGGGAAAAGAACGATAAGGCGTGATATCACTCGTGAGCCCCATTGGGCTGTGGGAACACTCTCTGGCGAGGCCCCATACATGAGTATATACCTACGGTGGCACAAAGTATTGAGACTCGAGGTTTGCCTAAATCCCTAACCTACTCGATTCTAGACACTACTCCTAAAAATGTGCATATGGCTCATAATTACTATCGTGAAAATATACTTTGATCTTGTATGGGCTAGTTTAAAATTATGAAATCATAATTATATTTGACATACGTGAACTAGCCATGAAAAATAATGTCATAATTGGCTATGATACATAAACTTGATTTTCATGAAAGCCATGCATACTTAGAAATCACCATATATTGAAATTCATAAATTCATGAAGGGTTCTTGTGCCAAATAATGCATCATGATCATAAAACATAGTATAAAACTTGAGGGAATCATAGAATCTAACTCAATTCGAATATAACCCTAGGAGTTCATAACCATGCTTGAAACTTAAAATTCATAATTTCATGAGAGACTTGATAGAAACATAAAACTCTAATCATAGGAATATGTATTGGATAAAGGAGCAGCTAATTTCATAGATGAACATGGAGGGATTTCAACAACATCCAACCCAACCCTAAAATTTTGAATTAGGGCATAGGGATTTAGGGAAAAATGTGGTTTCATTAAAAAGTGGCATGAGGGTGGAAGGAATCCCTCACTAATAACCCCACAACCTGGGCTTACTGAAATTCTTGCTAGGGCTTGATACCCAAGAAAGATTGAAGAGGACGAAGATGGGAAATTCTTGCTTCACTTGAGAGCTTGATATTCTATGAGAGTGTTAGGAATAGAATGAGGGCTTAGGATGAATAAAGCCCTCTAAAACCCTTCTTTTTGTGCTCAAAATGACTTAGTTTAGGAGTTAGGAACATAGAAAATTACAAAAACACCATTATTGATCCGATAGGAAATTAACACTGCCAGACCCAATGATTCACCTAACGGCTCATTTCGTCTTTCAACGAGTCATTGGGTTCCATCTATTTCCACTGGAAAATTTTCCAACTTTCTGGTCTAAACTTGACGCCTCCACTTAACGATTCGTCATGGCACTTAACGGATTGCTTCACCACTCATTAAGACTCTCTGAATCCCAAGTTTCACACCAAACATCACATTTAATGAGTCATTTAACGGGTTATTAGGGACTTAATGACTCGTCCCTCAATCCGTGAAGTCTCCTGGAAAATCAACATTTTTCCCAACTTAGCACTAATGATCTATCTAAATACTTAGCCTGTAGAACTGATAACATAGGTTCATCCAAATGACTGATTCATCCCCGCTTGATGACTATACTCAATCACCGGATTAGGTCTCTTGAGTGTTTTTGCTTTAACCATTATTAGTTTGTTCCAAATTAATATCATGCTACCGCAGCTCAAGTTATTCAATGAATCATAAAGTTCAAGGCTTTATTGTTCTTCTCTTTTCCTTATCTCTATCTCTCTAGGTTCAAGAAAGTAGAAAATTCGAGCGAGTCTTAACATTGCGCTCCGTTAAGAAACGGTTAAGATGAAGAGAAGACAATAAAAACATAAGTATAGGTTTCGAATCACTATATGCAAACCCTAGTTAGTTATTCTACCATGGTTCCCACAACCCTAGTTGTGGAGGTTTTAGCCTCTCATGCTTGTAAGAGAAGAATTAGAATTCATGGAAGAAATCATAATTACATACTTAAAAAGATGATAGAAATAAAACCCAATTGATTATTGCACAATTCAACTTTGAACAATTCAAGAACAATAAATAATATCTCCAGGAATATTGGAAAACTCAAGAAGAATCTCAAAAGTATTGGTTCTCTATCAAAAAGTCGATCTCCTAACAAAAATAACCTAGAAAAGTATTTAGGCAAATAACCAGAAACCTTTCCTAAATTAATAGGGAAGCTGCTATAATTGTCGCCGCCAGATCCTACGAGTCATAGCTTGTAGCTATGAGTCGTACCTTCCATCTATACAATGCTAGGAATCTTTGAAATTGGTTAAGTCCTGGAAGGTGGTACAATACGTAAAATACTAGTATGAGTCATACATTTCTGTCATGGTCTGATTTTGAAGTCTGGCATACTCTGATATTTCCACGAGTTCTTTGATATGACTCGTACCTTGATTTCATGACTCGTGGTATGCTCTCACACAGTGGAATCTGCCAAACAACTTTTTCTCTGAAGTTCACCATGGCTCCTTGGTATGAGTCGTATGTGGTCATCACGACTCGTGGTTGCTACCCGTACCAGGAGACTAGACAAGTGCATACTACAATTTTCCATGATTGCTCTGGTACGGCTCGTGCCAGGATGGTATGGCCTGTACTAAGAATCATACTTGACCATCTCCTTGTGTAGTTCCTCGGGATTTTATCACGAATGCATAGTACAGCTCGTACCACCAAGGTATGACTTGTACTGAGGCCTGCAACTTCACCATTTTCTGCACTACTTTTACTTCTTTTACAAAATTCAACTCCAACACATGATTTCCCTAAAAACAAAGCAAAAGAGCATCATATCTGTATAAACACACCTAAGACCATGCATCTTTTATCAGTTTTAAGCATCGAAAGTGTTGTAAACCCACAGCACATCAACACCCTCAACTTAAAGTTTTTGGATGTCCTCAGGTAAACAAAATAAAACTATAACACGACGCTTAAATAGAAAGTAAAGTCGAAGACCTACAGCCAACACACCAAAATTTTCACACATGACCTTTATCAGATATTGACCCTTTTTTTCATTCAAAACCAAGTCAGCTATGCATACATGCAACTACAACTCATGATGCATTGGGATCTTGATATGGCATATAACTATTAGCAGAGACTGAGCTAACACTAATGCTATTTACACAGACAACTAGCAGAATGCAATGCAAATCATGTACCCTCATAGAAAATGAAGTCCCCAATACTCATAGATATTTATATATATGAAACTTAGGACTAACGAGTAAGACTCTCACTCTTACAAAGAAGTTTCAAATACTGCACATGGGATACCATAGGCTTGCCCTTATTTTCTCTTCTTTGATTTTTCAAACAGTTAGGGTAGAATCACTATAGGACTTTTATTGGCTTGTAATGTAGGCTTCGGGTAGGGTATGGTAGATATGAAAATAGTGACTAACCCTCCTTGGCACTACACAACTTGGCTTTACTTTTTACTTGTTTACCCTTTTCCTTTTTCATCTTTTTTCTCCCCTTTTTCTCCATTCAATTGTCATTTATCGATGTAGTGAATTTTCTCTTTTTTTTTCAATTTTGTTTCTGGCATTTTTCTTTTTCTTTTCTTTTTCTATTTTTCTCTTTTTTATTTCTTTTTCTCACCATACTCAGCCTTCCGTCAACCAGCTTTTTCTATTTTTCTCCCCCCACCTCATCTATGCACCCCTACAATAGCCACCCTCAACTTAGGCATTTTTTCCTGAGTTGAGGTTCACAATGTCCACGGAGAGACCAGGGCCAAAACAGGTTCATTATAAACAAAATAGGAAAGGTGAATGGGCTAATCAATGAAAAGGTCACTTTTGGGCTCAAACATGGGATGAAGGGATTCATTTTATTTGGCAGGGCATTATAAGCTAAAAGTGGGATAAATCAAAAATGGTCTATGATCCTTTCTTAACCAATTGTCCTACAACCTATGTAAAGACCAACCGGGCAAGTTCTAGATCCTCTACACAGTATTGAACTAGGTAAGAATCCTCAATCACACATGGTACAGGTTTGTATTTATTCTACCTATCTGGTTCATGCATACCTAGCTACAATTACACATGATAATCTATCAAATTCCATAGAAAGATCCACAGTAGTCATGCTTCACAGTCACCATACACAGCTAAACACAAAATATTTTAAAAAGGCCATTTTTTTAATGATTTCCAAAACATCAAACACATGTGCATTTATTTGTTGTAAAGTACTTCTAAACCACTTCTAGTTAAACAAAACATAAAACAATCTAAACATGCCAGTTCTACTAGATAGCATGTCCGAGGGAAAAAAACATAGCAACAAAAACCCTCGAAAGGTTAAAAACCCAAAAGACAGATACACCCTCCCCTTTTCAAAAGTCATTCTTTGTCCTAAAGCATAAAAAATGAAAAACCAAGAGAGGGACATACCTATGGTGCTCTAAGCGCTCCTGTCATCCCGTGGAGGCGGTTGTGAAGGCATACTCCCCTCCGCTACAATTGTGGCACCAGTGGTGGCTGGTGCACTCAATGGTATAGAAATTGGGGTAGTGATCACCCCCTCAACAATCATGCCTGCCCCAGTGACCTCATCAACTACCTAGGCTAAATGTGGCTCACCCGAAGGGTCCTTGCCACCCGAAAGCTCTCCAGGGACAGTGGTGTAACTCCCTGCTCCTCTAGCTCTCTCCTGCATCTCTAACAAGTGATCGTCATGAGACTACAGGCTCCCCATTGTATCCCGCTTGTGCTCCTTCTTCTCTTTTCTCTTTTCTCCTTCGTCATCAACTACCTCCAAGGTCCTCTTCTTCCCCTTCTCTCCATCAGCAGATGTTGGAGCCCAGATGCCCCAAGTTCGAGCTCCTCATCAAGCTCAGCATCTAGCTCTAAAATGATGGAGGCTGCTAATATGGCCGATTGTCTAGACGACAGCTCGGCTACTTGAATCCGAGAACCCTCAACTCATCTCTCAAGCTACCTGTATCCGGCTGCTCAGCTAAGCACTCATTGATCCACAGCTCAAAGCTATCTAACCAGTTGTGCAGTCCTCTAGCAACCTCCTCAATCTCAACCTTGACATAAGGCTTGAGATTATACATCATAAAGTTGACCTTTTTCTCGGTCAACGTCAATCTTTTTGCCATCTTTTGAAGGAAGTCATGGGCCACCAATATACATCCTAAAGGAACCTGCCCCAATATGGCCAGTGAAGGCGTGGGGGAAGTGTTGGGGTCAACTATTGTGTGGCCGGTTTTTGTAGCTAGCATCTTGCTCTGCTCCACTGAGGTAGGGGTATCTATCTACGTCCCCTGCTGGCTGTGATGGTAGAATCATTGCTGGTAATATAACTCGGCTTACTAGGTTCACGTCATCTCGAATCAGCCCTATATTTGCATCCTTGTGTCCCAACCTCAGTATCAATATCCACTATCACCCTCACTTTAGAGTCTCTGCAGAGACTATGTTGAGACTCGGGAATGGGATAGTAGTGCTCAAGTCCAGAGAGCGATCCCGGATCTCATCAGCTATCACTCTCGGGATGTTAATGGCATATCTAGACATGATGCATGCCAACAACACTGCTCTGTCAGCATTGGGTGTTGTTATTTACCATCGATGCCAGCCTATGGTGAACTAGTGTCCAGCAGGCCTTTGCTATGAAGTTGAGCGAAGCCTTTGTGACTTGTCGTCTGCTGGTCACCCGCTCTACCTCCTCCTTCTCCTCGACTATAACCCCAACTAGCCATCTCACTTGACTCTTTCTCTATTCGTGGGCCGGTTGTTTAACCCTTTTTAGGGCATTGACTCTATAGTCAAACTCATCTATGGCAGCTGGAGCTCTGAACTCTAGCCAATCCAACATCTGGGCAATGGTCCGCTCGGAGACATCAACAACTCATCCCTAGACCATGACACTGTTAAGGTTTGCTCCTTCAGTTTCTATCAAGCCTTTGCCTTCTATTCCATCATCGCCAAGTAGTTGGCGCAGAACTCCATGACTAGTTCAACACTGTAGTTGTCAGGGGTTCTATCCATCCACTCAAACCCATAAAAGTTGAAGAGCCACTTCATCTTCTCGACCTTATTCAGAGCACCAATCAGGATATGTAGTTCCTCCTAAATGCTCCGCCTGGAGTGTTATTCAGAGGTGAGAGTGAGGCCCTTCTCATATATCTCCCGAGCACGGGGCACACTCCACCTAATCGTGCAACTCTCTAGAGACGGAGCCTGGTCATCATCATCCTCTTGGGCCTCCTCCTCTGACCCATTCTCATATGCACCCTCTCCGGATTGGGCCTCATCAAACCCTTCCTCAGCATTTGAGCCACTACCGGACTCTTGAAGCTATTCATCCACTCCCTCCTCAACCTGAGGAGCATTTGTCGGAGCAACAGAGGTAGCATCAGCCTAAGCCTTGGCTTGTGACCTAGTGATCTGTGGCTTGTCAGTGTCATCAGTATCAATTTGATAATCCTACAATGAACCACTAGGGGTACCCTTCTCCTACTCGGAAGCTGAAGGTTCATCTACCAATGCCCTCTGGGCAGCAATTTCAGCTCTGGCCTCCTTCTCTTGGACCTTCTTGGTTGCTCACTTCTTGATTGTCATTGTATTTATGGAGAAAAGGGTAGTACGTGTGATCTGAGAAAAAGAAAGCAAGAAAAACAGCTTTAGTATTTTACAATGATTCATCAGTACGAGTCAAACCTAAGTGTACAATCCATTCAAAGACTCATAGTATCTCCTGAAGCAATTACGACTCATTGGTACGACTCATACCAGGATGGTAAGATTCGTATTAATAGTCGTAAGAGATATTATAGCAAATATGACTTTCGGTATTTTTGTAAAACTCAGTATTACAGATCCTTGTTGGATTCTAAAAGTCATACTAAGGGTCATACTGTTGCTTTTGAACTTGACCCTTTTTCGATTCTTGGTACGACCACCAGGTACAGTTCGTACTGAGATACCATGGGTCGTACTAGGTCCCGTACCATAAGTTTCCTATCTAAAATCTTGGTACAGTCCCAATGAATCATCCTACTAGTAACAGTACAAAACTACGAGTCATAGGAAGGCTCGTGAAGCCTTCCCTCATCTTATACAGGTTTAGCTATGCGAGTAAGTACATCTTTGAGATGGGTACTCATAATTCCCCACCCCATTTATGCAAACTACATCATTATCACCTACCCACTCAATCCCCAACATGCTTCATACCCCGTAACCCAGTACCCACAATTAATTTTAATGTTTAATCATTTTTAATTCCTAGCCCATCAATAGATATGAATATCTAGCCTCTAATCAAATTCCTTTTCCTCATTTTCATGAGTTGAGGAATTACGGTTCACTTGCGGCTAACACTTAGCAAGAAATTTAAATGAAAAAGTAATCACTTACTTGCAATTTCAAGTTCTTGCACAATTTCTTGCTTGCTTCGGTTTTGGATTAGGAATTCAAGTATCTTGAACAATTTCTTGCTTGCTTCAGTTTTAGATTAGGAATTAAAGTATCTTGCACAATTTCTTGCTTGCTTCAGTTTTGGATTAGGAATTCAAGTATCTCGTGCAAATTTATTTGCACAGATTTGAGCTCAGCAACTTGTGTTTGAGTTATGGGTGATTGAAGATTGAGGGGAGATGATCGTGGGTTGTAATTTTGTTTGCATGGGAATTGAAGTCCAAAAAATTTGGTTTTAAATAGGTTAGGGCGGATTTAAATATTTAGGTTGAGTCAGGTTATTTCATTTAAATTTGCCTGTCACGACTCGTCCCATGGACTCTTACCAGAAGACTTAGTAAACTTACCTGGATACCTATGAGTGTGTGGTACGAGTCGTAGTAAGGTACCATGACCCGTACCATGCCTCGTAGGTTAGAATTTATGCACTTCCACACTTAGAACAATTCATCATTACATTGGGTACTACGACTCGTACAATGAAGGTACGGTTCGTAATGACCAACCGTAATATGAATTGATGCATTTGCGCAAGTCTATATTTTTCACCATGGACAGTACTACGAGCAGTACAATCATCCTACTGTTCGTACTAAGGCTCGTAGTACAATCATGTTCTGTAATTTTTCACCCACTAGTTTTTTTGTTTCACTTGCACCCTGAACCACATATGTCAAGTTACTTGGATTGCCTCCTAAGAAGCACTTGATTTAACATTATGGCACGACGTAGGTGGTTCAGTTAATCAGACTTCACCAAACCACCTCATGGGTTGCCTCCCAAGAAGTGCCAGATTTAACATCGCGGCACAACGCAAGTCGCTTGACTACTCAGAATTCTTCAAGAAACTCGAACTCCTCCTCAATTGCTGACACCACCCTAAACTCATTAGGCTGCTTCATTGACCTACAGACATTGAAGGTGATCTCCTCTTTGTTCAGCCTGAACTTCAATTGGCCCGCCTCAACATCGACTAAGGCTCTCCCAGTGGCAAGGAATGGTCGTCCCAAGATGATGGGGAGCTCAAAATCCACCTTGCAATCCAAGATCACGAATTTTGATGGAAATAAAAACCTATCCACCTTTCTAGAACATCCTATAGGATCTCGACTAGATTGAATTCACGGTGCGGTCTACCATCATGTCCAAATCTACTCCTCACAAAGAGATAGTGTAAATGGTCGTCGCAATATAATTAGCCAACTCATGGGTCGAGGTTGACTCCATAGGTAAATAGATATTTGATGGAACAAAAGTTGTCTATCGAATTGAACTAACTTGCATCATTGCATTAAAAATGGAAAAGTAAATGTTGGGAGAAAGTAGGATCACAATTTGAATTTAAATCAACTACCAATCAACAACAAGGCAACCAAAATGAATGAACAAAGATGAGCAAGGGCTAGGGGTGAGCTATTGATGGGGCATCAATTGGATTGGAATTAACTAGGAAATCAAATTATTACTCACAAGCATAAATAACCATGGACGAGGTGGCACCCGATGTTTCTCAATGACTTGGGTGCCTTTTTCCTTGGGTTGTCTCAAACCCCAAGGTCCCAAATAATTCATCCACTATGACTTGGGTAAGAATTGAACTTTCTCTATCCTCAACTTTTTAATAGGTGTATGAAAATGGATTTTGTCTATCTCTAGTCCAGCCCTACATAATCAAAACCCAAATACCCACCATTATTTTCTCACCCATATTCTATTCCCCTTTTTCAAGCAATAATAGAATGAGTAAACACACCTATATTTGCAACTATGGATAATTCAATTATAATTTGGAGAAAATGACATATTTCTATTAAATGAGTAATTATAAGATCAATCTAGCAACACGCAATCTAATTTAGCCCCAATCATGCACACACCCCTAGCAAAATATTTAGCTACTCATACATGAAGGATACAAGATTATATTGATAAATAAAATCATAGAATTCATCATTAAGAGTAAATTGTAGCCTCAAATTTGCCTTCAATGGAGGTTTTTACCTTGAAGAAGAAGAAGATGATGAAGAAAAGTTAACTCTCTATTTTTTCTCTCTCTAGGAAATTAAAAACTCTTCAATACAATACAATTCAATATTCTAATGAGGAGGAATGTTTAGTACTTTTCAAGGAATGTACAAAAGTAGGTTAAAGATGCTCCTCTTTTTCTATGTTGGACGATTTTGCTCTTTTAATGATGGTCTCACTTACGAGACATCGGCTTCTGCCAGTGCCCATCTGCAGGGCGTCGCTCTGTCGCAACTGGGGCCAGTGACTTCTATAGTAGTCTGGAGGTTCGCAGGTGCTGACCCGCATTCCACCGGTGTACCTCCCACTTCAACACAGTGAGCTGCGTTTGGCCGGTTCTTCACCAGTCTCATCCGGTGGTCACATTTTCAGCTCCATGCTTTTGTTCAATTCCTTGCTTTCTCTCTTTAAATTAAATGCCTGCAAAAACCAAAGAGAAAGAGCATAAATCCTCCTAAATGACTTGAAAACCAAGTCAAAGCTCATGTTTAAAAGCCTAATGAGTTGGTAAATTACCAACTCATCCATAGTCACATTGTAGTTGGCTTAGGGGCTCCCGAGCCCAGTTGTTTGAACACAGCCAATGGCATCAAGTTGATGCTAGCACCCAAGTCACACAGTGCCCTTGCAAACTCAAAATCTCCAATGATACAAGGGATCGTGAAGGCACCTGGATTTTCCTTCTTCTGGGCAAGGACCCGTGAGGCTATGGCACTGCAATGATGCAAGTTACCAACCGGCTCATAGTTCATGACCTCTTCCTAGTTACCAGGTCCTTCATGAACTTGGCATACCCAGGCATCTGTTCCACTACCTCGACAAGTGGGATGTTCACAGACAATTGTTTAAGCATTGACAAGAACTTTTGGAACTTCCCATCATCCGCATTCTTCTTCATCCTCTGAGGGAATGGTGAGGTGGTCGAGGATAGGCTTGAGAATATATGTGGCCTCTTTTTCCTTTCTTTTGTCTGCTCTAGACTCCTTTGCATCATCTGGAGCCTTGGTCAGCTTAGTCTCACCTGCAATACCCTGTTCAGCAATAGCCTCCTCATCATCTAGCTCAATCTCCTTCTGTCTTTGCATCTCAACTACAACTAGTAAAGGAGGGTCAATGGTGGTCTTCCCATTCCTAGTCATCACAGACATGCGGTGAATGTCATTTTTTGGATTTTGGACTATGTTGCTAGGAAGTGTACCCTTCTGCCTTTGGTTCAGGGATGCAAACATCTGGCCCAGTTGCTGCTCAATTTTCTTGATCGCTGTGGCATGTAATTCAACTTTTTGGCTCATGCCAGATATGTTTCTCCAAATGTCCTTTAGCTGACCATCTGTGGATTTTTCCTTCTTCAACAGCTCATCCAGGGTCTAGCACCGGCCTCACGAGCCCTAGGAGGAACACATAAAGTCGTGCGGTCGTTGTGATAGCCATCATTCTTTCTCCATTCACCTTCTCGCGCACGACCTCTTCTCCTATCCCTATACTGTTCCTGTTGTAGTTGTCTTTGTACTATTCTGACCTTGGTTTTCAGAACCTTAGCACCAAGTTTCCTATCTACACCCTTGAGAATTTGCCCAAAAATCCGCCACTTGGTTATCCAAGAAGATTGCCTCCTCCTCTAAATCAGACTTCTCGAATCCTGCTTCCTAACCCTGAGCTCCCACTGCGTTCACATTTTGAGCTCCAGACCTCATAATATTCTTTGTAAGTAGGTCTAAAGATGTCCTCATATGATTCAACTCCTGATCACGCTCTTCTTCTTTTCTACGTTGCTCCGCGGTCATCCCTATAGCATATGTACCTGCAGCTGTTTCATCTTCCCTTGTGTGCCAGGCTCTGTTCATCTTGATCACTCAGTCTAGCGTGGCTGCTACTTCCTCCAATGAGTGACTCATCAATGATCCTTGTGCCACTGTATCTGCTACAGCCTTAGTTTTGTTATTCAAAGACCTGTAAAAAATTTCCAATAAATGTCATCGGGAATTTTATGATTTGGGCACTTTGTTATCTTTTTCTTGAATCTTAGCTAAGTCTCATAAAGTGCGTCAATCTTCAACTGTCGAAAATTATAGGTCTCATCCTTTAGTTGTAGCATCCTAGAAGGTGGGAAGAACTTTTCTAAGAAGTATTGCTTTAGCTTCCTCTAGTTGGTAATGGAGTTGTTGGGCAACTCCGACAACCATAGTGTGCCCTCTCCAAATAGAGAGAATGGGAAGAGCCTCAACCTGATAGCATCTTGGCTCACGCCTAGCAACCTGTATGCCTTGTAGATACCTACAAAGTTCATCAAATGAAGGTTTGCATTATCAATTGCATTACCACTAAACACCCCTTTCATGTTGAGCAACTAAATCACGGTGCTAGTGATGTCAAATTTTTCCCCAGTAGGCAAAGGTGGGGGTACAATTGCTCCTGTCAATCCGGCTTCATCAATATCTAGATCCTCATCATCATCATACTAAGGAGCATATATGTGGAACTGGTGTTGCCCATGGCCTCTGTTACCCCTGCCCTGACAGCCACCATTAACTACCTCCTCATGAGCATCCTCTGCCCCTTGTAGGCAGCTTGCCGAGCTAACTTCGCTTGCTGAGCTTCAGTAGCTAATCTGGCTTGCATCTGCTCAGGGGTTTCATTGCGGTCCATTTTTCTCAAAGTTTGTTCTAGCTCAAGATCAAGTGGAAACAAAGGTTTTCTGCTCGGTCGAGTACTTGGCATCCACCAAGTGACAACCTGTGAGTGACAAAAACAATAGAAAAACATATATGAGGAAATAATGACTAAAATTTAAACACAAGCTTAATCTAATCCTAAGTCGTATTCCCCGGCAATGGTGCCCCACTTTTGATAACGCTTAAATCACACTCCTATAAAAGTATGACGTGGACGTTGTGAATAAAGAACCTAACTAGGTTGGGGTTGATCCCACAGGGAATATGGTCAAGATGTAGAATAATGCTTAGTATTTATGCTTTTAGTTCAATTATCCCCTGAAGGGTGGTTTTAAAGAAGTAATCAAGTAAGATTATTGTAAATTGATGTTGTTGTTATGTTTATGCAATTAACTAGGGAAGTGATCCCCATGGATTCATAACAACTTTGGGTGAATGCACTAGTGATCTATCTAAATACTTAGCCTATAGAACTGATAACATAGGTTTATCCAAACGACTGATTCGTCCCTATTGGATGACTATACTCAATCACCAGATTAGGTCTCTTGAGTGTTTCACTTTAACAGTTATCAATTTTTTCCAAATTAACTATCATGCGACCGTAGCTCAAGTTATTCAATGAATCATAAAGTTCAAGGCTTTATTATTCTATTCTTTTCCTAATCTCTATCTCTCTAGGTTCAAGCAAGTAGAGAATTTGGGAAAGTCCTAATGCTACGTACTATTAAGAAACGTTTACGATGAAGAGAAGACAATACAATATAAGTATTGGTTTCGAATCACTATGTGCAAACCCTAGTTAGTTATTCTACCATGGTTCCCACAACCCTAGTTGTGGAGGTTTTATCCTCTCATGTTTGTTAGAGAAGAATCAGAATTCATGGAAGAAATCATAATTAGAGACTTACAATGACGATTGAAATAAAACCTTATTGATTATTGCAGAATTCAACTTTGAATAATTCAAGAACAATGAATAATATCTCCAAGAATATCAGAAAACTAAAGAAGAATCTTAAAAGTATTGGTTCTCTATCAGAAAGTCGGTCTCCTCACAAAAATAACCTAGAAAAGTATTTATACAAATAATCAGAAACCTTTCCTAAGTTAACAGGGAAACTGCTATAACTATTGCCTCCAGATCCTATAAGTCATAGCCTGTAGCTACGAGTCGTACCTTCCATCTGTACAATGCTAGACAGCTTTGAAATTGGTTAAGTCTTGGAAACTAGTACAATTTGTAAAATGTTGTTACGAGTCGTAAGTTTCTACCGTAGTCTGATATTGTGAAGTCTAGTATCCTCTGAATATTTCCACGAGTGCTTTGGTACCACTTGTATCTTGATCTCATGACTCGTGGTATCCTATCGCATCCTGGAATCTACCAAACAACTTTTTCTCTGAAGTTCTCCACGGCTCCTTGGTACGAGTTGTATGTGGTTATCACGACTCGTGGTTGCTACCATTACCAGGAGACTAGACAAGTGCATACTTCTGCAATTTTCCACGACTTCTCTGGTACAGCTCGTACCAAGAGTCGTACTTGGCCATCACCTTGTGCAGTTCCTCTGGATTTTATCACGAATGCATAGTACGACTCGTACTGAGGCCTGCAACTTCACCATTTTTTGCACTCTTTTCACTTGTTTTATAGAATTCAACTCCAACACATGATTTTCCTGAGAACAAAGAAAAAGTGCATCATATCTGTATAAACACACTTAAGACCATGCATCTTTCATCAGTTTTAAGCGTCGAAAGTGCTGTAAATCCATAGCATATAGATACATAAACTTGATTTTCAAAAAGCCATGCATAATTGAGAAAATCACCATATCTTGAAATTCATAAATTCATGAAGGTTTCTTGTGAAAATCATGCATCATGATCATAAAACATAATATAAAACTTCAAGGACTTGAGTTCACAATAGAATCATAGAATCTAACTCAATTTGAATATAATCTTAGGAGCTCATAACCATGCTTGAAACTTAAAAGTTTATAATTTCATGAGAGACTTGATAGAAATATGAAACTCTAATCATAGGAACACGTATTGGATAAAGGAGCAGCTAATTTCATAGATGAATATGGAGGAATTTCAACAACATCCAGCCCAACCCTAGAATTTTGAATTAGGGCATGGGGATTTGGGAAAATCATGTTTTCAATTAAAAAGACGCATGAGGGTGGAAGGAATCCCTCAGTGATAACCCCACATATCTGGGTTTGTTGAAATTCTTGCTAGGGTTTGATACCCAAGAGAGACTGAAGAGGATGAAGATGGGGATTTTTTTGCTTCACTTGAGAGCTTGATCATCAAATGAGAGTATTAAAAGTAGAATGAGGGCTTAATAAATCCCTCTAAAACCCTTCTTCTTATGCTCAAAAATACTTAGTTTAGGATTTAGAAACTTTGAAAATTAAAAAGACATCCTTAATGATCCGACAGGAAATTAACACTGCCAGATCCAACGACTCACCTAACGACTCGTTAAGTCCCTCAAATAGTCGTTGGATGCCATCCGTTGCCACTGGAAAATTTTCCAACTTTCTGATCTAAACTTGATGCCTCCACTTAATGATTCGTCATGGCACTTAACAGATCGCTTCACCTGAATCCCAAGTTTCATCCTACACATCACACTTAACCAGTCACTTAACGGGTCATCAGGGGACTTAACAACTCGTCCCTCAATTCGTGAAGTCTCCTGGAAAATCAACATATTCCCCAACTTATCACCAACTTAACGAGTCACTCAATGATATGTCAAGTGACGTAACAAGTCACCTGACGACTCATTCTGTGACTTGGTGCAGATTTTCTTATTTTCTTTATTTCATCCCTCGTGTCTGATCTTAGGGACTTTTAGGGTGTTATATTTGGGAAAGTAGCTACAAGCATTTTATTTTTAAACAATCCACCCCTTCCATCATGCAAAAGTCAATTTTCTCACAGTCGTTAAGACTAATCATGCAATCTCTACTCATGACATCATTGTAACATGCAAGAGATCTAGATCGAGAAGCAACTTATGTTAGTCATTATCATCCACATTACCTCATATTAGACCAAGAAAAGTATCCTTTTTCATAAATAAGGATCACACACAATACATGGACACAAGATCAAGAGAGAGAAGAGGGAGACACTCAACTCTCACAAAGATATTCACAAGTTAGGTCACAACTATCATATGTTTGCTTTATTCTCAAATGCCTCTACTTTTTGAAAATCCGGGTTGAGATCACATAAGGGATTTTCTAAGCTTGAAATATTCGTCCTCAAGATACAAATATTTAATTTAGTAACTCGGTACCATCCTTGAGCATTACATCACATTTTCATTTTCTTTTTCCTTTTTCCATTTCTTCCCATTTTTTCCTTCACGTCTTCCACAACCCAAGGTACTTTTTGTAAGCTTGATTTATTATTTTTCTTTTTTTCTTTGTTCAATCTACCTTGGGATGCGGTCAAACTATTCATTCTACCCCCTTCTTTCTTTTTCACTTTCTCACCCCCAACTTACACTTTTTTCACAACACCACAATAAGTCATAGTGTCAAGGAGGAGGGTTCAAAAGAGTATGAACTAAGATTTGATCTCGGTTTCATTGTGGTTGATTAAGAAAAAGGGTAACAGGATCAAAAAGGAAGACTAGGATACATGCAATTTTTGTTAGGCTCATATAGGAAAATAGGGCTTTTGCTACATAAGGAAGGCCTAAGTTCATCTCTACAACCCAAGAAATCCTAAGCTCAAGCATGAGTAACCAGGCAAGTTCTAGAGTTTGACAATAACAAGTGAACACAATAAAAATACTCACCACACATTGGCACATGAATATCAAATTAGCTAATCATATCTACTCTCAACTAAGTAATTTATGTCACAAGTATCACAATCAAATGTCACAAATAGAGTAAACATGTCAATCTCAACAGTTGTGGCAAAAACATTTTGGAGGGGGGCAATTTTGGCAATTTTTCATAAATCATCATATATGCATGCATGAAACTAAGTTGCCGCCGCCACCACCTAAGTCAAAACCACTCTATTCAATCAAAGAACAACTCAATCATAAGTCGTTACCCTAAAGAAAGTTGTCTAGCAATCTATCATTGGAACTAAGCACTATGACACTTAACTATATTATTATACTAGATTCAACAGAAATTAAGCTCCCATGAAAGAACCATCTCTAGGAAAACCCTAAAGGACTCTAAATCCATAAAAAAATAAAATGACAACTACATCTAAACTAACTACAAAAGTGGGAAAATAGTTATACATAACACATCACTATCATATCAAACTCATTAAAAATCATTATTCATTACAAAGAAAGAGTCATATCAAGCAATCATTACAATTCTAAAATACCCCACACCCCCAATTTAAAAAATATATTGTGTCCTCAATGCATGTAAAAGTGATAAATAGAGGTGATAAGGACTCCTGCAGTGCTCAAAACGCGCTAGTCTGATCCATGATAAAAAAAATAGTAGAGATGTCTGCTGGGGCAGTAGGAATGTCAGTAGCTAAAGTTCCCGCCTCTCTGTTAGTATGAGTCTTGATCCTCTCCTAGGCTAGGGACTCCAACTTTGCAGCTCGTAACTCCGCAACCTCAGTGGGATTCATATTTGGATCCTCCTCTCCTTTCTTAATGGCATCTTGCTTGGAGCTTGGGGAGGAGTGGGACCTCTGGATGATGACAGAATAGGGAAGGAGCTCTGACTGGTTCGGCTCTAGTAGGTAAGGCTTTGGGATGTGCAAATCCAGGAATTGAGTCAAATAGACTTGAAATGGGTTGGGTAGCATTAACGACCGGTAAGTCAATCTCAATATCTCTATCAGAGGTCCTATAGCCTACATCTCTATCACGGCTACTCTAGTCTCCTCTAAATCAGCTCTGAGGAGCAGCACTTCCTAAACTAAGCCCCACTCTAATTGTGTTACCTTGGCTTTTATGGAATCAAGACTTACTAGCACGATCTACTAGGTAACATACAGTGAGTCTTGTAGTGGCACAATGCCTTCTCAATGGATTGGCTATAAATACTAGCAACTTATCTATCAACCTGACCTGCTGTCTCTCCTCACTATCCAATCAAGCCGCCATGCTCATAAACTCTCTTGAGTAAGGAGTACAGTCCTAGGTGTGGTCGTGGTTCTACTAGGATCGGCAAAATTTGTGGTTGTGACTATAGTAGAGGAATAATCTCCTTAAGAAGTAGACTCAGCTAGGAGTGCCTCTGAAGTGGCTAGGAGTGCCTCTGAAGTGGATAGGAGTGCCTCTGAAGTGGCTGGCAATTGAGGCATAGCTGTGCTCTGAGACCTCTGGAGGGACCTCCATAATATCCGACTCACCCTTAACTAACACTGGAGCACTGAGGTGTTAGGGGACTGTAATCAGGGTCTTATCCCTCATCTTGGTGATGTCTGTAGTGCGGACACTCCAGACCTTTGGCATAATGCAGTAACAAGGCATGGGCACGGCAATGAAGTGGTCATCTGTGAAGCCCTCTCTTTAAGCTTACTGGATAACATTTGGCCAATGTATATTCTTCTCTTATCCATTATGGTCGCTATCACCAATGCTCGGCCATGCATCAAGGTGGTTCCAAAGAAAGAAAATGGGTGAGAAAGACACGTCCTAAGGACAACGCAGATTTGTGTTGATTCAGATAGATATCATGTCTCGTGTCATGATGTTAAATCAGACACTTTTTGGGAGGCAACCCAAGGGATGCTACACCATGTGTATTATTCACATCATGTCGTGATATTAAATCAAGCGCTTCTTAGGAAGAAACCCATATTATGTGCACATATTACCGAAAGAGTCAAGTACAATCTCACATCCTTCATGATACGCCCTGCTGACTAGTGCGCTTCAAGGAGTCTAACCCTTGCTCTTTATATTTTCATGCATTGGTGGCACTGCATGTTTCTATGTTGGGGTGTGTGTGGGGTAATACTTTTGTTTGTTGTGATGTATGACTTTGATGGATGGTATGCATAGTCCTCCTAGGTTTTCTTATTTATGGTTCTTTCCCAAGAGGCTTTGTTTCTGTTGAATCTAGCCAAATAATATAGTTAAGTGTTGTAGTGTATGGGCCTAATGATGGATTGTTAGGTGGCATTCTTAAGGGTACCAGCTACATGTTGAGTCGTTCTCTGTTAATTAGAGAGCGTTCTGACTTATGTGGTGGTGGCATATGAGATTATAATATGCTTTTCTTATTCTTTGAAAAATGCCCCCCTCAAAATTTTTTCCACAATTGCTTAGTATTGACATGTGTACCTCTGTGTTTGATATCTTATTTTGTTAATTATGGCAATGATTCCCTAGTTGAGAGTAGAATTACTTAGTCCGTTCAATCTCTATGTGCCATTATGTGGTGAGGAAAATTTTGTTTGTTCATTCTCGTGATTACACTCTAGAACTTTCTTAGTTACTCATGTTTTAGCTCAAGAGTGACTTTAGGTTGTAGAGATGAACTTAAGCATTCTATGAGTCATGGTACGACCCGTGACGACTGGCAGTCAGATTTTTAAGTGCGATCCTTCAGGGATATTTTTGTAATTTTATAATTTTAACTCCTAAAATAGGTTGTTTTGGGATTCCTAAAGGGTGTATTAGAGGGTTGTACTGAGGCTAAACCCTCATTCTATTATTAAAACCTCAAATTGAAGATCAAACCCTCTCAAGGAAAAACTAGGGTTCTTCATCATCTTCTTCTCAATTTCCCTTGGGTCTTGAAGTCAAGTTACAAATTCATCAAGCACAGGTATATAGAGTTATGAATGATGGAATTCTTACCACCCTCATGCCCTTTCCATGCTCAATCTCATGATCTCTATTCTTCAAGTTCAAATTGGCAAATTCTAAGTTTAAACCCAAGCATGATGAAATTCCCATGACTCTTTATGAATTCAACTCTCTCATACTTCTATTCATGATTTATGACTATGACTACATGTTTTCTAATTGAATCTCTCATGAATCTATGTTTTCAAGTTTATGATGATTTTATGAATTTCAAGCCTATGAACCTATGATTTCAAGTTATGAAGTTTTATTCAAGTATGATTATGATGTCATGATTTAGACCAACCCATGGAATATCAAGCATGTTTCACGATGATGTTTACAAGTCATGTGCATGTTTTTGGGAGTAGTGTCTAGCACCGTGTAGGCCGTAGGTTCCGAGAATTCAGGTCTCATAACTACATGCCATCGTAGGTATATATTCATGTTCAAACCCTACAGGGATTCACAAGTGATATCACGCCTTTATTGTTACTTGGCTTGACAAGCTTGGAATAGCTCAGCCAACTTGAACGAGATAGTTGGGCATCATGTAAGCTCTCTCGTGATGGTTTCGGTTATGATGAGTCTCCCATTGTTCCTCATGATTTATGGTGCTCTTGTTAAGGATTTACGATATCATGTTTTACTGTATATTTGACCCATTGTTCAGTTATGAGCTTTTACTTATGATTTCAAACACGGAAACCTTGTGAACTTCTCTTTGGAAACCTTGGACACTATATTTCAGTTTATGATGAATGACTTATGTTTTACAATTATGATGCGTTGATGATTTATAGCATGTTGTCCTTACTCTCATGTCTTGGCTTGTTTTAATTTCACGATTTCATACTATCGCATTACTAGCATGTTTTACTCAACCTACATATTCAGTACATTCCAAGTACTGATCGTATACTTTTGTGCTATATCATCCTCTTTACTAGTTATTCTCTCTCAGTCTCAGCTACTAGTGGTGAGTTCTCATCTCTCGAGGATGGTGTTATGCTTCTTTATTTTAGTATTGCTTCAGTTTTTTCGGACATCGGAGTTAGTTGGGGACTTGTCCCAGCAACTCATTAGATTAGTAGAGGCTTTCAGACAAAGTAGTAAAGATTAGCTTATGATTCTGTGTTTTAACAGACTTTGTCCTTCCGCATAATGATTAGTCATATTATGGTTATCCTCCGCTCAGTTATGCTTAAGTTATTGTGGTTATTTTAGAATCATTCCATGTCATGGTTATCTTAGAGCCCTTCATGGTTTTAGATCCTGTATCACGGTTCGAGATCTAAGCTCGCGTCATGATAGTTGATTCTGAAAACGGATACTTTTCTTAGTCTAAATGTGAGGGCATGTGGATGAAAATAGCTAGCATGAGTTGCTTCTCAATCTAGATGTCTTGGATGTTGAAATGATGTCATTAATAGAGATTGCATGCTTAGTATTAATGGTTTTGAGAAAGTTTCTTTTGCATGATAGAGGTTTGATGAGTTGGAAATTTACCAACTCATTAGGCTCCTAATCATGAGTTTTTTGCCTAGTTTTTGAGTCATTTATGTGGATTTTATGCCCTTTCTCTTGAATTCTTTGAAGGTACCTCATGTGGGTGAAGAAAGAATGAAATTGAGAAATATATATGGAATTTGAGAAGAAATTTGATAAGTTAGCATATGAGGGAGAGGAGCTAAAGATAAGGGAAGATTTGAGCTCAAAAAGAGGTGCAAAGACATGCTTTGAATCACCTAAACGCGGATCTGGAACAGAGAAACGCTGAAGCTACTACCCAAATCAGCTAAACAACCGGCCCTTCATGAAATTACACCGGCTAAAAACCTATGGAACCGCCGGTTCCCTCTGCCAGGCCACTATTTTCAACCGGCCATAGTTTGGCTCTTCAGGAATTGCCACCGGCGAAACGCCAGTTCCTTGCCGGAGAGGCCATCTAATGAAGGGTTAAAGGGTCCAAAAAGGTCTCCAAAGCATCTAGAATCTTCAAAATCATTTGGGAAAAGTTGTACACAAGAAAGTACAGATATATAACCTCCATTACACCAACCAAGGGGGAGAACAATTCAACCAACAATTCATTCATCTAATTTTCATCTTCTTCATAGAATTTTGAGGAGATTCTTTTCTCCAAAGTTTTGTAGAGTTAGGTAGTACTTTTCTTCTTCTTTTTATTTAACCCATTTTGGGGGAATTCTGCCATTGTTGTAAGAGCTTGTGAAGCAAATTTGTGAAGCTAATGCAATGAATGTGAGGGGAATCCTCTTTGTATCTTCTCTCTACCTTTAAGTATGCTTTACTAATTTGCTAGCTAGAGATATATTCATGATGGGTTTGTTAATTTGATTGGGTTTTCATAAATTGCTCTTGGATTATTATTGAATTATAGATGGGTATTGCTAGATTCATTTTCATATTGTTCAATAAGTGTAAATCTACTAGATTCTCTTCAATCTATTAAAGGAGATTCATTGATAATGATATGGGTCTATCTATCCTTGCTTGATTGTTGCTCGGGAGAGAATAATTAAGTATTGGAAGGGAATCTAGTAGTGGGCATGGATAAGAGATTGTAAAATTAAGCTAGAAATAGCTGAAATTACTTCCTCATTCCTAATTGGCAGCTAATAGCTAGGAATAGTGCAATTGCTAATCCAAATCAATTCGGGTTGAGCTAACTTGTAGCTAGATTTTGAAACAACTCTAGCAAGGGGTAGTCAATAGGGTGGGAAGCTGAGGCTATCTACTTCCCGAGATTATTTACACTTGAGTCTAAGGCATTGAAGAAATTCTCGATTTAATTGTGATCTCACCCATAGAATGTCCCTAACCTCTCACTTGTGATTACTTCAATTGGAATTACCCCCAATTAGTTTTAGTTTAGAATTAGTTAGTTAATTTTCCCTTTTTATTTCCCCCTAATTTTACTTTTCAAATGTTGAACAATTATGCACTCTAGTTTGAATTAGTTTATAACTTTTGAATTATCGACTCAATTCTCTATGGGATTCGACCCCGACAACCGTCGGGAATATTTGGTTTGAGCAGCGACCATTTTTACGCTCTTTCGTAAAAGAAGAGTGTATTTTGGACATTATCAAGGGGTGACTTGCTTACAAATTGTGTGTTTGTAGCTGCATGCCAAGACCACCCTAGTCATTGCACTTTGTGATATCAGAGCATGTGTTTAAGTCTAGGTTAGATTTTCTTATTTTAGTTGCTTGAGGACAAGCAAAAGCTTTAAGTTGGGAGTGTTGATGTGTCGGAATTTTGCGACACATTTGTACTATTTTTATAGAGTTTTGGATGCTTTTAAGTGCTAATTTAAGTCAAAACTAACTCTATTTTGCTAAGTTTCAGGAATCCAATGAGTTGATTAAAGGAGGCAAAGAAGTCACTAAAGTCTACCAGAACATAAGTAAAATATGGACCCCACACCCAAGATGCAGTCCGTATTATCAAGAGTCTTCTGATCCAAAGAACAGCACCAAGTGATATGCAAAGGAAGGCTAAAGATGAGGTCCACCTCAAAAAATATGAACCGTCAATTGGTCTATTTTTTCTAACCTAAATTTCATGGTGGAGCAACTGATGGATGGAAAAGCGGATCATCTATCCAAAGGATGGTTCATCAAGCAAAAGATGTTGATCGTCTTTCTAAAAGACGGTCCGTCCCTTCAACCTAGGGCCCTCTGGATTTGAATTGAATTGGGGTTCTGGACTTGGTATAAATAGATTTTTTTTTCATATTTTTGAAGGAGTTCTGAAAGTTTTTTAAGGTAGTTTGAACCTTGTAGCTAAATATAGAGAGTTTTCATAATTTTTAGCCTTGTAATTGAAGTTACCCATTGAAGTTTGAAGATCAACTTTCTCAACTCAAGTTTCTCTTCTCTAATTCTTGCTTTCTAAGTAATATGTCTAATTACTTGCTTTTCTCTTCTTCTTTAGCTATGGGTAATTAAACTCAGATCTAGGGTTGTGAACCCAAATGGATTTGTGAATCCTAATGATCTTAACTGGGTGAAATTGAGTATGGTCTTGAGAATATTTGATTGGTCTATGCTTTGTAAAGTGAGATTGGTGGTGAAAGTCATCCAATCGTGCCAATTGCATCTAATGTGCTTGAGAGAACCAATTAAGGCTTGGGTAGTATCAATCAACAATGAGATAATACTCTTCCATCTCAATATCAGTATAAGTATCAATCTCTTTTCTTTCCTATGTATGAGTTGAATTTTGAGTAATCCATGAGATTAATAAGGATTCTCCAATAGGCACAACCCTTGTCTTTGTTATTTTTTAAATGCTTGAGGGACTTCTTTCAATGTCAATGCTTTGCGCACTACTAGGAATAACATAGTGAGAAGTCGTTCTACTTTGCTCATCTATCCCCTAACAATAATAGGCAAGAAGCAATGCCAAAGTTCAAATCTGTAGGAGTACTCTAGGATTATATTTCACGTCGAGGATTTGTGCTTGTGGGCTGGGGTGAATATTGCAAACCAGCAGATCTGGTGGTCAACAATCGTTTGAACTTGGTAAGGTTATTGCAGCACCTATAGTAGGACAGAGGACTTATCGTGATGCCCGTAATTTATGACGTCTCCGTTGCTAACGTTCTTCAAGCAGGCCATGTGGATTGGTCATGGTCTTCTTCAGCTAATGAGACCTCGATCCCGAAGCCTTCAAAGTATTTTCTGATAGGTGTCTCTATTTGAATGGGGAATTCATTGTTGATACATCTTGCCCAGTGTCCCCCTCCTTCGCCCTCTGCCTTCCGACCCCCGAGAGTACAATGACAATATTTGGGCATGAGTGCCCAATCGTGAGATCGCCTATTAAATGTCTGATGGCACCATGCTCTGACCTGAGCTATGCAACAACGAGATTTTCCTTGATCCTTGTCGTATGTGCTTGATGTCCCTCCATAAGACGCTCACTTGGGGACTTCTTACTCTAGTTGTTCCAAGAGTCTCCGCTAGTTGAACCGCATCCAGTAGACTCCTTCTTCCGCTCATCCCCTTTGTCAGCTTTTTGATCAAGATACTATTATTCCAGCATACATTGCAGGGAAGGACCCCTCCAGTGGCATACTTCACGTAGAAAAGCTTCCATCAGCGGGCAAATATTTACTTTTTTGATACCTTCACATATTGTTGTCAAACCAACAACTTGTAGTATTACTCTTTCTCTTGCTTGCCCAGATAATTTGGTTCTTAAGCAACTGGAGGTCTGTAATTCCTTTTTATACGGAACTCTTAAGGAGGAGGTCTATATGTCTCAATCTCCTAGCTTCCTAGATGGAGCTCATCCAGGATATATCTGTCGGCTTCACAAAGCTCTTTATGGACTGAGGCAAGCTCCCATAGGTCAATGAATAAGATAATAAGATAAAATAAGGAAGAGACAGCTTGTAACTTTGCAACCTTTAACTCTATATGTACATGAATGCATGAAAGGTACATATGGGCCTTCCAATACTATGATCAGAAATATAGTATATATACGTCGTCATCATCGCCCATAGGTCTTTTGATTGGGAATATGTATCATCAATAATATATATATATAGACAATAGGTCCCTTCCCTCATATTATAGCTCGAAGGTCAATGCATATGTCGTGATGTGAGAATGCATCAACCCTGTAACCATGACTTATATGTGATTCAATCGTAACTCGTAAGATGACCTTAGAAATGAATACATGACGTGAATATGACTTAGAGACTTAAGTAACATGAGGGTCCATATGAATATTTAGGAATACCGTTAATGTGACTCCATAAATATTTAGATTTATAATATGACATAAGAACTAGTGGACTTTTGGAGGTTAACAAAGATAAGATGGTATAAATGCGGAGTTCTTTCGAGAAATAGGATTTTCAATCTTAACGATAACTAGTTTTAATTGTCTAACAGCTAATAACCAATGCCCTCATCATAGGATCTTTCCTAACAATTCAATAATTTCATATTCCAATCTCGATAACTCATTTCCAACAATATAAGTAACTTGACATATGCGGGAGTAAAGAGTAAAGGTGAACAAGTAGGATACGACAAGGTTATACAGATATTATAACAGATGTTCATTTCGTGTTGTGTCGTATCATGTGTGTGTGTGTGTAACTAGCCAACCAACAATTTCCTTTCAAGGGGTTTCTAATACCATAACAAGTTCAGTCGAAACCAATTCAATTTACACGATCCAACATAATATACGATTCATAAGCTTAATGATAGTCAAAACGTCAACTCTTATCTAAAGAATTATGGACAATTATTCAAGAAAAATAATCCAGTTCAAGATCTCTAATAATAGGGATCAGTAAAATAATGATTAATAAGTTCAAATCAACTATAATTGCGGCATAATATTCGTGTAGTTTCAAAGAAAATGGTAGGGCCTTTACATACCTCGTAAATAATTCGTTAAAACCAATAACGACCCGAGCTACACCTTAATAGTCATTCCATATTCCAGACAACACCACCCTTTACAACTCCCATAACAGTCTCTAAGTCCAACAAATAAAGAGCACTAAGTTTCAACAACTCTGTTTCCCACAATGACATAGGATCGAGAATTATCACATGGAAGAAGGTAGAAGCATTACCTTAGCTTCTTAGAGTTTGTTATCAATGAAAGGGTCAAGTTTCCAAAATTCCCTCTTCAACACAACTCCTAAACTAATACCAAAATCAATGGAACAACTCAACCACAATGATCTCTACAACCTCCGGAACTTAATTCTAACTTTGATTATGTTTTGATGGAAGTTTGCCTTTGCTTTCCCTTTCTTTTTTATTTTAATAAATTATTGGGTCAGGCCCTTTTTATTTCATCCGAAAAGCCCAAAAGGAAAAACATTACATTATTGATCCGAACAAAAAATGGTCAGATATATTTGTTGACTCACTATCTCTTCCGACCAGAACACATCTAGACTCCGAACGTTTCGTGTCCTTCTCCTTAGGGTTTCCATGGCTACTCCTTTATTCAAACGTCAGCACATCGCCCTTCTCCTCTGGGTAATCGACCTTCCACCTGTGATGATTCCTTTGTTGCAGCTCACGGCAGCTCAAAGAGGTAAATAACTTCAACATTTCCTCTCTTCTCTTCACTCTTTATAACCTTCTTGTGCACTCAGGATTTCTCTGTAGGTCATGACCACTTGATGGTATTTTCTGTTGTCTTATTAGTGAAAATATTGATGACTGACTTAGGGTAGGGGAAGATCGTGTTGCCTCAGCCCTCTTTGTTATCAGCTCACTAATCACAACTGATGGTACCTGATTTTGTTGGATCTTCTTTTGTTGACAAGCCTTTTGATGACTGCCATAGCTAGGCTAGGTTGTTGTGACTCGGCAGTATGCTTGTAATTATATGTTCAAAACCTGCTCTACTGTGTAACTCTGCTTTTGTCTTCGTTATTGTTGATTCTCCGTGTTCTGACTCATATGTATGGGATGCATGCTTTCTCTATGTCTAGAATTTGTTTGCACTTCCTTGGGAGTTGACTGAAAGTCTGAAAAATACATCTCTCCTTGTAGTTGAAAGAAAAGTTAGCCAACTTATCAGCTAACTAATTTGCTTCCCTAAATGTATGCTTGACTTCCATCCTTATCTGCTTCATATTGCTGTAAATTTCATCCATTAAACTGCTACCTCCCAAGGTACATTTCATTCCTTTTTCACAAACTTCTTGAGACTGAGTGAGTCTGTCTCAAAAATAATATTCCCTCCTAAATTGATACAGAAATTTAGAGCGTGCCAAAAAACTTTCACCTCTTCCTGCAAGTTTGTGTTGATGCCAATTCTTTGTGCCTCGGCATAAATTAGGTCTCCCCCAGCATTCCTCACACAAAAACCATATGCACTTTCTCCTGGACTACCCCTACTAGTCCCATCAGTATTGTAT
Source organism: Datura wrightii (assembly GCA_035772735.1). NCBI lineage: Eukaryota > Viridiplantae > Streptophyta > Magnoliopsida > Solanales > Solanaceae > Datura > Datura wrightii. Next base: position 50,411,849 of record JASDFA010000007.1, on the reverse strand, counting down.
TTGAGCCATTGTTCCTTCTGAAAGCTTCATCTTATAATTCTATAATGCAATCTTGGCTTATATCCTTGTAAATAACCAACAAGTTCCTCCCAATTAAATGGAATTTTAATCCAAGGATATTTAAATCTTATCAGTTGATGAACTTTTAACTGACATATGTTAAATATCCTATGGAAATTCACCTCCTTCCCATGTCTTCTAGCATTCCTCCTCTTCCATAGTTCCCAAATAATGATGGCTGGAATTGCTTTGTCACTGCTTTCAACTTTGTTGGACTGAAAAATCCCACCAAGTAGTTAAAGCCTGTTGCAAAGTAGTTCCCTCCATATTTACACCTGCACATGAAGCAAACTGCTTGCATAGTTCTTTTGCTATGGAAGCTGTTAGAAAAAGGTGTGACATAGTCTCCAAATGGTACTTGTCACAGCAATGACATCTAGAAACAATTTGTATCCTCATTCTCCTTAGGATATCATCAGTTGGAATCCTCCTCATCCACACTCTCCACATGAAGAAACATATCTTGAAAGGCAATTCTTTTACCCACACATTGGACAACCAATTAATTTTCTCCTTCCTTTTCCTCATCATCTGAAAGGCTGACTTAACTGAAAAAATCCCCTTAGAGTTTTCCAACCACCATGCTCTGTCTCTCTCTTCTATTAACCTTGGAGAGATATTCTCAATGATATAATTAGTCATTCCTTTTGATAAACTCTCCCCCAATTTGTTCAAATTCCAGTTTCCATTGCTAATGAACTCGCTTACTTCCACCTCTTCCTCCTCTTCAGTTACATCTTCAATTTTATATAAGGCCCCTTTCTGAGTCCAATTATCAAACCAGAAGCTAGAAGATCCCTATTTAATTTGCCACCATATATCTTGATCAATTTCATCTCTAACTTCCAACATTTTCCTCCAAGTATGTGATGCTCCTCTTCCATTAACCAAAGCATGATGTAATTTTTTACAGTACTTATTGCACATATATGAACCCCAAAGTTAACCAATGGACACCCTAAAATTCCACCACAATTTACCAAATAGAGCCTTTGATATGTCCAAAAGAGATTTGAACCCCACACCACCTTCAATTCTTGGGTAACACATGTCCTCTCAATTAACCCAGTTCCTCCCTTGATTAGTCCCAGATTTTCTCCAAAAGAATTTAGCAAGTACTTTGTGGATTTGATCAATAGTACCTTTAGGAAGGTTCATTGCTAACATCAAGTAAACAGGCAAAGACTGCAGCACATGGGAAATTAGAATAAATCTCCCTCCAAATGAAATAAATTTATTCTGCCATATCATTATTCTTTTAGAGATTTTTCCAAGCAGGTACTCAAAATAAACTTTCTTCTTACTTGCATAGGAAATTGGACATCCCAGATATATAAAAGGAAGCACCCCTTGTTGAATGTCAGTCCACCTTTTCGAATTATTCCCTACCCTTCTTGGAGTCTTCTCATGAATGTAGAAAAAGCTTTTATTCTTGTTAATCATCTGAGCTGAGACCCTTTCATAGTCTATGAAGACTTGAACCATTTTCTTCACTGATTTTTTCTCCCCAGAGCAAAAGAAAATAGTATCATTTGCATAAGCTAAGTGAGTAATATTTGGGCTCCACTTTGGCATCCCATAACATTTAAACCCAAGATCACAATGTAACATATTTAAATTCCTCATAATACCTCTGTTGTGATGATAAATGTAGTGGAGACAAAGGATCTCCCTACTTTAGCCCTCTTGATGATTCAAAGAAACCAAAACTCTGACCATTGACCAGCACAGAATACCAATTGTTTGAAATCAATCTCCATGCCATATCTATTATGATTTCTGAGAAACCAAATTTTCTAAAGACTTTAGTGAGGAAGATCCATGACACTTTTTCATATGCCTTTTCCATATCAAGTTTAACCACCACATTATGCCATTGATTCCTTCTCTGGATATCCTTGATAATTTCTTGACCAAGCAATACATTCTTTGTTATACTTCTTCCTCTGACAAATCCTGCCTGATTCCTAGAAATAATTTGAGGTAAACAATTTGTCATTCTATCATGAAACAATCTTGATAGAATCTTGTTGGCAAATGAGCTCAAACTTATAGGTCTCAGGACTCCAAATGCTATTATCCTCTCTTTCTTAGGGATAAGGACTAAATTTGTGTTAGTAATGAATTTAGGAATCCCATATCCACAAAAGAAAGTAGCTTTCATTCTGGTAATGTCTTCTCCAATGATATCCCAACATTCTTGATTAAAAAAACTCCTGATAAACAATCTGGTCCACTTGTACTATCACTATTTAATTCAAAAGCTGCCTTTTTCACTTCTTCCGCTGAAGGTAATCTTGTCATCTCCTCATTCTCCTCCTGTGAAATAAGTGATGGGATTGAATTCGACATGTCAAAATTAGTAACCATACAATCCTACTTGAATCTTTGATGATAAAAGTTAGCTACACCAATGTCTGTTGAAGACACAACTGTATTGCCCTCTGGAATCTGAATCTCATTAATTTGTAACTTCCTTCTTCTTCCTTTGACATAAGTGTGGAAAAACCTAGTATTTCTATCTCTTTCTGTGAACCACTTCATTCCTGCTTTTTGCTTCCAAAACTCCTCCTCCGTATGCCTGAATATTTTCAAATCTGCCTCTGCTTTATTTAGGTTCATTCTATTTTCTTGAGTAGGATGCAGTTCCAACTGAATTTCCTTCTCTTTTATAATATCCTCAAGGGTTGCAATCTGCTAAAAAATATTGCCAAATGTCTGTTTGCTCCATTTTGCCAATGCTTTTTTAACAGATTTGACCTTAACTCTGAATTCCAAAAAAGGGTTGCCCACAAAGACTTCCTTCAAATTGTCTCTGACCACCTCCTTGAATTGCTTATGTTTAACCCAGATATTGAGAAATTTGAAAGATCTTATTATTGGTTCCTCTGTTGAGTTGGAAATAACATGCACAGGGGCATGATTAGATCCTTGTCTGATTAAATGATGAACCTCACTTAAAGGAGGGATATCCAAAAATTCTTGAGTCACCAAAATCCTGCCCAGCCTTTTAAAAATACAATCCTCCTCCAGTCTCCCATTCCACCAAGTGAAATTGCTACCTGAGTGTTTCAGTTCCACTAAAGCACAGTTGTTAATACATTGTGCCATGTATGCTGCCTTATTCTGTAAAAAGGGTAGACCCCCTTGTTTCTCTTCCTCACTCAGTGCCACATTAAAGTCCCCACCTACAATCCAAGGGACTTGAATACCTTCTGCCATCAACTCTAGATTCTCCCATAATTCCAATCTCTCCAAGGCATTGCATCTGGCATATACTGAAGTTATCTTGAAGTAATTGTTGTTCCCTCTAAACGACATGATTAACTGTTGAAAAGTGTCAAGGGTGACCTGGCCCTCCCAAACCTCTCTCCAAAAAATCCATATCTTGGATGAGATGTTTGCTACAGTATGATCAAATCCTAGCCTGCTTTTAAAGTGATCTAACTCAGGTGGACCTTGAAAGGGTTCCATCAAAGCTATAAATGAATAATGATGTCTTCTATTAAGATCTGTAAGTCTGTCAAAAGCATTTTGAGTATTAATAGACCTTATATTCCAAAATAGTAGTTTATCAATCATTGATCACTTTTGGATTATCTCTCCTTACTACTCCTTGTCTGAACCTGTAAAGGTACTGCAACATTCCTGGATTTACCTTTTTTGGTTCCATTGCTCAGTTCCTCCATTTTTCTTGGAGAAAGATCTCCTTGTTGGATAATACTATTAACATTTTCCTGCATATCCTCCTCGTCCTCAATGAGATCTTGTGTATGATTTATCTGCTGCTCAACTGCTTGCTGACTTTGTAAATCTACATCATCCCTTTTGCTGTCATCAAAATCTAATATTTGTTCATTTGAGGGAACTGCATTACCCTCCCTCTCTTCTTCTTGCCCTGTTGTCTCCAGTTTATGTTATTCAGATGGTTTCCAAATTACCATAGCATTATTTCCTGCTTCTTTTGTTAATTTGTGATTTCTACTCCCTCCCTATCTTAACACCTGTTACCGATCCCTGTGATGCTATGCTTGAGAATTCCAGTTTATCATTGCTTGCTTTAGGAGTATGCTGATTAATTTCTTCCTTATTCACTTTCTCTTCTTCTTGCATTTTCTCTCCCAATTCCTGCTCCTCTGTGTGCTCTTCATTATGATCTTGTAACACCTCAAATTTGTTCTTTTGTGGAAAGTCTTTTTGTACTTGTTTTTTACTCCATTTTTGCTCCTTCCTCCCCTCTTTAACAATTCTTCCTTTCACTTGTTTCTTATTTCCTTGAAATTTGAAATAAGTCCTGCTTCTTTTTGTTAACTTGCTCACCTCGATCCACCTCCTTATCTGTCTCCGACTTGTATCCCACTGGTTTTTCACCCATTGTACTATCTCCGTGATTTTTCTCTCCCTCCTTTAGATCTTCCTTTCTTCTTTGAGATAATTCAGGATGAAGAATAAAACAATCCTGCTCATCATGCCCCTGAAGCCTACAATTCCTGCAATATTTAGGAACATGATCATATTTTATTATTATCCACTTTTCCACTACTTCTCTGGATTGCTTCCTTACTCCAATATTGATCCTTTTGGGAATTCTCCTAATAAATCCACTTCCACTTTGACCCTAGCACAACTAGGTCTTGTTTGGTTTTTAGTTGCCAAGTCCACTTGAAGAGGTTTTCCCACTACTGCAGCTAATGAAAAAACTGCCTCTTTCATAAAGAAATTAGGAGGTAGTGGAGGGAAAGAAATCCAGGCAATAGCAGTTGTAGTTTCCTCCTCCGGATCAAAAAGCAGATCCCACTTCAATGTTCTCATCGAAAAGGTCCACTGTCTGTAAGAGAGATAAAAGGCTGGGTTTGATAAAAGGTTAACATAGTCCTCCATTGTAGATGCCCTTATTAAAACATGTCTATTGATCAATAGCCCAATGTTACATTCCCCCTTCAACTCACATTGTTTAGAGATCATCTTTCTCAAATCCTGAATACTCGGCCACCTATGAGAAAACTTCCCTATCACAACATATTGAAATTTTCCTTATAGATCATCTGTGTAACTTCCTCCTCTTCCCAAATTACTCTGGGCTCTCCATGTAAATATGTTACAGGCTTCATTGGAATAGGTTTAGTAATGATAGGTGTCGGGTGTAATTTCGAAGCATAATCCTGTGTTGGATTAATCATATTATTGGAAATTGCAACCTCTGGTGGAAGCTGCTCTGGCAAGATGGTGGCCATGGCCACCACTAGTAATATCAACAGCAGTAAGGGTTAGGTTTTGGCGGCAGCGGCGATTTTGCTTTCCCTTTCAATTTGTTACAAAAATGAGAAATGGAGAGGAGGACGAGCTGGGAATTTCTAAAAATTATAGTGAATATAAAATGAAATTTGAACCAAAATTTTTCCTTGAATAGGCTGCTTGACCCGACCAAGTTGACCCAACCCTACCCACGTCACGGCTGCACGTTTTGATGTAGAACTCGAATTGACGAATGGTTTGGTGTTCTGAAAACTAGACTCAAAGACCTTTAATTGATAAGTTATAGGACTTCTAACTCATTATATATCGGGAGATATGCTCGTCACAAATTAGAACACATGCGAAATTTATTTGAAATACTTTCTCATTGTAAAATCGTGAACTAAAATTTTGTTACTAGGCTCCCTTTGGCCTAAAGCTTTGTTTAAATTCTTTAACCACCTTCATATATCAATTTCTTGATATGAACACCCATTTACAACTGTATTCTTCCGATATCTTATCGTCATACAATGTAAAGCGAAAGAGAAAAATGAATCCACTCGTACGTCATCAACTTAGCAGGATAGTCATTTTAAAATATGTGGGGTGTTACATTGAGTTATTATATACTCTACTATAGTTAATGTTGACCAGTGTGGTTAGGTGGAAGTCGGCTGATTCATTCAACATATATGTACATAGCAGCTGTCATTTTCATTCATTCGACATAACAAAATTCCTTTTCTTCTCCTGTAAATACCTGGAGTCAGTTTATGAGCTCTCCTCCATTTTCTCTTCTTTCATCAATGGAAGTTCCTTGCATGGAACTTGACATATTTATCTTTCTTAATATACAGTGAGATAAAAGCTCAAAGCTTAACGACCAAGTTCTTTATTATAAAATTGAGCAGCAAAATTTGAAAGCTTAATTAGAGATAGAACTTAGCTTCTACCATTCCAGACCAAGCCAGTTCTGAAATTGTATTTCACAAGCATTCAGAAGGATAAACTGTCAAATATATTCTCAACGCAATACATACATCACCTCCCTGTGCCACCATCAAGAATAAAATGTTTGTGGGCTATACGGATTGAAACCATCATGATGAACAATGTACCTGATGAATTTTGAGGCTTGATCACCCTGGAATTTACTCTGTGATTTTTCATGGCAATGCGCCCTAACATGAACTTAAAAGGCAAAGTCAATCAATTACATCTTGAGTCTTCAAGTGCTGCAATCTCGTACCTAACTTCTTCCAAATGTTCATTTATTGCCGTTACTGCATCTTGAACACCTTTGATAGCCTCCTTGAGAGCATTATCAAATTCTGCATCAGCTTCTGCTTCTTCAGTGCCTGAAGCTTCGGTTATCTTCTGGATGTGCACACATTCATGTCCAGTTGGCTTACTGAATCTACAATTTTCATGACTCACCAGACGCTCGGAGGGGGAGCCAGCTGTTTTCAAGACTTGTATCGTAGCGGTCTGCCAGACAAATTGCGAGAAAACATCAAGCAAAATCATAGAAAAGCAATTTAGTCTTGCCATGTGTCTCAAATAAACAGACAACATACATGTCAGCACTCTAAGAGATTGAAAATTTGGAATAACTCTTTAAACTAGGAAAAATAGGAAGAGAAAAGTTAATCATGGAAAGATAGTCTGAGCAAGGATTGTGGAGAGAGGATAAAATATAACCACTCTGTTCCAATTTATATAGAACTCTTCCCTTTTTAGCTTGCTAAGAGATTGACATGGCAAGTTTAAAATCATTAGATCCAAAGGGTACTTTTGTAATCATATACATTTAGGTTAGCTATCAAAAGTCGGTCTTTCTTTCTTAAAGTCGTGACCAGCCAAACACCACCATAGAAAATAAACATAGTAGTCCTTAGAAGTCTAAATATATGTGCACTACCATCATTATAATGTTCTTAAGAACACATCTATTATCATTGTCACTATGTTTATGGGATGAAGCTACCATTAGCTTTGGCTTTGTTTTCTGGAAAACGTTTTTTAAATCTTCTAGAGAACTTTCTAAAACTTTTTTGCTTTGGTCAGAGCTAGGCTACTAAAAATTGATAAAAAGATCTAATCCCTGCAGCTGTGGATATTCAGTGATGCAAAGCATCTACAAGAAGAGAAAGCTCTCATTCAAGTTAATTGCGTAGTTGCACAACTATGATTACAGAAATAAGTATATAACACTATTAATTTGGTATTTGATTACAAAGACAAAGGTTAGACAGTGAAATGATTTCAAACATAAACAAACAAGCACAGCTAATGTTTTATGTTATTTTCTAAACTCCAACCTTTACGACTAATGTAACTTGAGATATACACAGTCTAAGCGCATTTAAATCTTGGTTACTTTATCTCAAGCTCCTAATTTGTACTATGATTACAGATATAACACGTTTTCTATTCGGTATTTGATTACAAATATAATACATTTTCTATTCATAGTAGTTGATTACAATACAACACTTAAAGACTGAAAGTATTTCGAACATCAAAGAAACTAGCACAGCTAATGCTTTATGCTATTTTCCCAAACTCCAACCTCTACGGGTAATCTACCTTAAGATGTAGACAGTCTAAGCAGTTAAATCACAGTTAGTTTCTCTCAAGCTTCTCTTTAGTCGATAATCCACAAACATATACAAAACTTTCTTGTCAGAGACAAAATTATGATGTGAGTTTAAGTAAAAAGAGATGTCCATTACAAGTCTTGGGATAGAGGGAATTGTAGAGTAATTTTCTTGGGATTATGATAGGTGGACATGCAAGGAAGGTAAACAATGTAAGGCCAACGAATAAGTTGCTAAAATTAAGTTTAAGTTGCGGCATAGATACTTAGTCTGGACCACATTTACAGATCGGAAGCCAAGACCTGATTGACATTTGAACTGATGACGCACTGTGATATTCTTTACATAATGTAAAGTAAGATATCAAGAAAATAAGTCAGACAAAAAATGATCTTCAAGGAAATCCATCACACTGTTATGAAACCTTTAGATGACTTAAATAATGATGTGCATTCAAAAAAAAAAAAAAGGAGAAAGTTTCACCTTTACTGCTTTCATCAGCATGAATTTATTGAGATGCAACAAATTTGGGGTTTTTTTCTTGGGGGCGGGAGGGTGGTGCTAGAACTTGTTCGAAAAATATCCTCCCTTATTGCAATGTCTTATCCTTGAAATACAGTATATGTTCCTTCCTGTTTGGAATCGGCCTGTCTGTTCCAGCCTATTCCATTTATCAGTCTCCCTGCCAACTTTACTTTAAGGAATTTTCCTTACTATCATCCAATCGGAAAGGTAAGCACTCTTATGGCAATATGTTTCAGATAGATTCTCGAACTACAATACAATTAAGGAGTACTCAACAGCTGATTACTATTATCAAATGCCAACTTTTGTTTGTGGTCATTAAGCTCTTTATCTTCATCACCTTTTTACAGGAATAGATTATTAACAAGTCCATCAATGTTCTGACTAAAAAAACTTGGACCAGTCTTTCTCATTTCAAACAAACGTTTTAAATATATGGAAATAAATCACACTGGTCATGAAACCTAAACAAGCTATTCTAGCCAAATAGAAGCAACAAATGTACCAACATAAGCATAAAAAAAGTTGAGGGCTAAGCCATGCACGCTCACAAAATAATTCAAGATCAAAACATGTGAACTGTTTGAGCATTAAGCATGTAAACATAAAAATTGTATTGTTTAGCTACATTAAGAAGAGCCACTGATGCATTGAAACAAAAATTCAAATAGAACACATATTATTGCACAGCTAGTATCTATATAATTAACTGCAAATTCAGTGACAGAAATACCAGTTGCAGCTTCATCTTTTCCTGATTTTGAACAGATCTCAAAAGTAGAACCAGATCCTCTCGGAAGCAGTGGGCAGTTAGAAACTGAGACTCCATCTCAAGGACCTGGATTGGTGAAGATGCTCAGAAATTGCGAACTTGATGCCATTGTTCAGAGCTATAAGCCAAACCACAGTTATGAACAGCAGACAGTAGGATTATAATACCACTGGCAGAGTTGGGGTATAGTGAATGATGAAAGTGAAGGGATCATGATAGAGTACTACTAAGGAGAGCTTTGGATAAGATGGATAAACTATATCTCATGTTTGTTGCATTAGGTGTAAGATGGTAGCGGAGGTTGTCTACCTCCGAATACTTCTATAATCAGTCTTTGTATAACTATTATACTTAGTAAGAAAATTCATAAATATTACTTGGGAGTTACAGCACCTGGTGTGGGTCAACGGGAGGGAAAGGGTCAAAGATGAACTTTTCATCCCTATCCAGAAGGAGGGTCTTTTTCTTTGGATAAGAAAGTAACAATTAAGGAGGGATTTCTCATAGGCAGGATTACAGTATGAGTGAACTGTTATTACACAGGTAAGGATGGGATAACGATCCTATCACTAATCCTGTCTCCCCCTCCTTCAAAACCAAACCAGAATCTGGATTAATATCTGCATGATGCACCATCATACTAACCTGTTTTGAACAATCATTAAATTCAACAGTGATCTCACTGCATAGCTGTTGGTAAGTCGATTCTACTCCTGAAGCCATATAATCTTCAAAACCTCTGTAAGTCAAAGAGCATGAGCAGACCATTTAGAACTGCAACACATCCAGACTAAAAGATAAAAGAAAGATTATACCTCTTTATGCTCTAAAGAAAACACAAACCTCAAGTCATAGCAAGAAGAATTTACATGAAAGAAGCTACAGTTAAGATAATCAGATTACATTGGTTTCTGCTCACGGATGGTGCAAAATAGGAATGAGAAACAGAAATACTTATCTACAGCCAAAACAACATTTCAGTAAGAAATAACCGTTATAAAGCTTGAATGCCATATCAATTATCCATCTCCATCATCTTACATGCTTGTTCTCTTACCTCCTTTTCTTTATTTTTTAAGACTTTTCAGGGTTAGGATACTGTGGTTTCCAAGACATCCCTGGAATTTTGCAAAACATAAAGATCCTTTCTTCTGATCAGCAAATATTTGTTTTCATTTAAATAGACGAACCGAGGAGGTGCTACATGATTTGCAAACCAAAAAAAAAAAAAACTCAACTCCAAGGAGATCAAATAGTCCGTATAATAATGCCATTCACGTATCTATCTTTATACCCAAAAAAGAAAAAAAAATCTTAGAATACATAAGTCTGTGCATGGTATGTGAACTTCCTAGCAGCTTCTATATCTTTACTTGAAAATAGGTACGTGAGTCATTTCCCTGAAGATTTTCCTGAACTCCCATTTCTTTTTTTCCTCATCTTCACAAAATATGTTGCTTTTGGTGCTATACATTTTTATGAGTTTTATATTTAAATGTACCTTACATTCATTTTTTATCTTTGTTGAAATGAACATTTAACTCCATGAATTTTGGGTCATGATTATAACAGTTTATATTTTAGTGTACCTTACATATAAATGATTGTTATGAGAATCTTTTATGAGGAACACTTGCTTAAAAGAAAGTCGTATTTTTTCTAGTTTTTTGTTTTCTATCATTATAGAAAAATATTTTCTAAACTCATATTTATATTTTGTTATTCATAAATTTCATATTATATTCACATGGGTTGGTTAAAAAAAAAGAAGAGGGGGGGATGCATAAAACACCTTTGAACTTGAATTTTTCATTGACACACTTATAGTCACTAGCGACAACAACACTTCCGCCGGAGAACCACAACTGGCCATCACCTCTTTTCTCCCATCTTTTTTTCCTCTTTAGACCATTTCCACATGTAAAAAGGAAAAAAAAAATTATTATCTCCCAAAATGATCACCACCACACAATCCACCATAGCCACCTTTTTTAACACACAAATCAGTCTGGAGGCTTCCACCATATTCCTCTCCTTCACTGCAGGCTTCCATGGCCATTACCTTCTTTAACTCTCCTCCACTACAAGAATACCAAATCTAGAAAATCCCCACCTGAAAAAATCACTTCCAATTCAATCTTCAATCTCAACACTACCCCACGGTATAAAACCCATCGGAGATTAATCTAGTGAAAGCAATTTATCAAAGGAGTAAACAGACAGACTAAACTTCACTATCCTCAAGGAGAAAGGTATCCATAGGATTTTTTAAGGTGTTTATCACATGGATTTTTGAAGCCATTATCATCCTTTTGCTGATATAAGAAAGGGCGTTTGTGAGGCCTAAAAGAAAGGAGAAGGAAAAAAAAAAGGAATGAAAATGGAATAAAATAACATAAAAAGAAAAAAAAAAGGAAAAGAATAAGGAGAATCTTTTTAAAGAATCATAGAAATACTTCAGGCACGTGCACTTTACCTGTTCATACAGATGCAGTCCTCATGTTTTAGGTGTGTATTTATTCCATTTTAAGAAGTATAGGGGGTAATAGAACAGCAAACTGTAAGTGTGTAATAGGAAATTCGAAATAAGTTCAAGGTTGTTTTTCTGTCTTTTCCCTAGAAAATATTACATTCATAGTTGGTAATATATTTTTAAGGAAAAACAAGTATTTTAAATAACTAGTAATAAATAATATTTCATATTTTTAACACACATATATTGGCATACTTTAAAGCTTATTTACTCGTTCATGTGAAAAAGGACTATTTAATTTTTGATATCTATTGCCTTGGCGTCAATTTATGTAAACCTATTTGATGGGGCATGGACCTTGGAGTTTAAGAAAGAAAGGATGAGTTTTGAAACTTGTGATCTTAAAATTGTCATAATATTTGTGTGGCTATGAAAGCTTCTCATAAGGGAAAAATTATAAGTTTATTAAATTTCCTCCAAATTCAAAAAAAGGTCATTCTTTTTTAGACGGACTAAACATAAATAGGTTCACATAAATTGAAACAGATGGGAGTAAATTTATAATTTAAAATTAAAAATTATTTAACTAAGTAATTTATTTTTTATGAAAATATTTAACCATGTAATTACAATTACATAGTGAAAATATTTAACTATGTATAATTACACTTGTTCAACCAAATTTACATTGTAATCACGTTATGTCAAACAAATAGGTATTTTGTAATTACTAAGTTGTGTAATTACTACCCTAGTAATTATACAGTAGTTTCCAAACACACCCTTGATCTTTCCTAGCATGATCCATGCAATTCCCCATAACCGTAACAATTATGCAGCTACAACTGCGCAATGCAAGAAAAGGTGGTTAAAGATTCTTCACCTGTTCAAAACATATAAGATGTAGTTGAACAGTAGTCACAACCTCTTCTCATGGGTTTGTTAAAGTTAATAGCTTCATTATCCACCACCACACTAAAGAACACTTCATAGCTGGAAATAGAAAGATTTCTTAACAGTGAATTTATGATCCAAGCCTTCTCACCAAAGCCCAAAACTTTCTTCAAATAAGAGAAGCAACCAGCAGACTAGTTCATACGAGAGTCGGCGTCAAAACATGCGAGTGCACAGCTCTATATTTTAACTTGAAACTGGCATACCTCTGCTCCACATCCTTCTTGTCAAATGAAATCCAGGTTTACACTTGTTGATATCGATTCATCAAAAGGATACATGACAAAGGTATTAGATATGAGTATCTAATCCATCTTTGTCTAAGACAAGTAAAATAAGGTATGTCAAGGTTTTTTTTTCTTTTTGATAAGGAAATAAGGTATGTCAAGGTATTACATTTGGTTGGAGGTAACTCAATCTTCTGGTTAGGGGCAATGCAGAAATTTTGAAAGAGGTATAAGCTCCTCAACGATAGCTATACCTGGATGACAGTTGATATTGACTCGGAATTGGGATGTTCTTACTTCTTAGTCCCTGAAGGTTTACAATAGTCCACAATGCATGTTGTTGTCATCCTTGGTCCTAATATTCCATAAATTTGATTTGAGGAGATGTTAGTATATCCTCAGAGGTTGACCAAGCTAGAGCATTCTTTCGGAAACTTAACATGAAAGTAAATGGTAGAACTTGGTACAAATGAAGAAAATAGGGAAAATACTCCCCCTTTAATGAATAACAAGGATGACAGGTCTATCTTGAAGTCTCTTCCCCTTAATTGATAACTAGTCAGGTGCTACTTCTAAATGAAGGAAGAGGGTTAAGGGACATAACTACCCAGCTAAACTTTAGGTGGGTAACATAGTTCCTTGAAGATCATAAGATGGTACCAAGTTGAAATGTATTGGCGACACACTTGCAGGGATTGATTCAAGGTGACAATTGATGTATAAAATGATGATTTTTCAGTATCCCTATGCCCTTATTAGCTGAATTCATGCTTTTGGAGGAAAGGATTTCATCAATATATATAAGTTTGGCATAGCCGAAGGCATGTTTAGCTGATTTATCTGTTATTGAGTTTTTTAGTGCTTGCTTGGCTACAAAGGGAATCTTTTAAGTGAACCTGTCACAAGCTTACTCCTAATTATTTTTTGTTCCTTGTTGTATTACTCGGTTTTGAAAACTCAAAAAAGAAAACAAGTTGTGCAAGGTATAGCTCAGGGTATCAGAAAATGATAAACATTACCCACACCTAAATATAATACTCTAAAACCAATATATATACAAATAGACTTCCGACCAAAAATATAGAAAGTAAAACAGGTCTATTTTTTCCAAGATCAACAAGAAGAACAAAAACAGGATTTATCTTCCAAACAGAAGCCGATACACAAGATTTGGTAGCAGAAAAAGATATGTAGTTGAAGGAATCTGCTATTACCTTTTCAGCCTAGCATAAGCTTGGGCTCTGCGTTGCTGCACAACGAGAAATCTTCGAAGTACTGCCGCGACTTTGAAAGAATCGGTCTGTGGACAATTACCTTCCTCCTCCATGCTGTCCGAAATGACTACCTTCTTCTCGAATTCTTCCACCGTACTAGGGTTCATAGCTCTATCTCATCAATTTCTCGCCGAATGGGCAGAAAATCAAACAAAGAGCGATTCAGTTTTATAATGTGTGCATTATTTATCCTTTAATGGAAACAATTAGAATTTTTAAATGAATTAATTAATTGAGGTTTTTAGATCCGAATAAAGCTACTGTTATAAAATAATAAAACACGGCTAAAAATTTTTGCAAATTAAACTACTCCTCAACTTTAAAAAATTAGTTTAAATATACGCGTTTCGCACGTGTTCCTTATTAATAAGAATAAATTTATAAAAATAGCATCTCATATTAAAATAGTTACTATTTAATAATTATGTCTTCGATCTAAAGTCATTTTTATCTCTTTTTTTTTTCAACGAAATTAACTAAATACATAAAAATAACTTAGCTTTAAAGTGTTGACTTTCAAAAATTCAAATTGACAAATTAAAAAAGAGAGAGACACACAGAACAATTTATGCAATTAAGTTGATATATAGAACTGCAATGCATTCCTATTGAAATTAAGGCTTTTTAAGTCCAATTAAAAATAGCAAATATAATTAATATCCACTACAATCATAAATTTTTTCATAATAAATCCAATCAAAAAAAGATTCACTTAGAAAATATATTATTATGGTTTATTCATAATTATAATTTTATCTAATTTTATAATATTATAAAAATAATGAAATAATAGTTTTAAAAAGTAATAAATTGACATTTTTATCTATCGTAGAGTCTTTTAATAAAAAGATTATGTATGACAAATAGTACTTAGTTGCCTACAAAATCAGGAGAAATAGAAATAATGAAAAGTCCAATTATTTATTTTGGCAGCATCAGTCAACATAACACCAAACAATGATTCACTATAGATGTATAATTGTAACAATATCAATAACAAGCAATGAATCTGTCAACATAACGCCAAGCAAAAAATAATTGAAAAATTGTATAAAAAATTCTCAAAATTGATGAACATATTAACTCAATACCTTGAAATAAAATGTTATTGCATATAATGAAATAAAAGCTACCTTAAACTTAAACTTAAACTATTACTGAGAAAATCATATTATGCGGAGTTGCTTAAATTTGATCAAATTAATTAATATAACATTGCCTTTATATAATTTATATGTTTGGGAGTTTTGTCTCGTGAACTATCCTTATATAGTGTAATATTTTCTGCCCACGTACTTGAACAAGCGTGACTCCTCTATAAGAATCAACAATTGTTCTATCCTCCGTCTGCTTGAAAATAATTTCAATTTCAATATATCAAACAACCTCGTTATTTGACTGTAATGATTTCAAAGAGACAAAGATCTTTGTCTCTAATAGTCTGCCTTAAAAAAATTGTTGGATATTTTTATATTTGTCGATCATCAAGATCCTTATACGATGAATCAATGCACCTGCAAGCAAATCAAATATCATCAGAAAAAACTTTCAAATTAAAAACAAACAACAATATGTCTAAGAGAAATAAAATTATTTTTGTCATTTTTCTCTTTTTGTTGTTTTTATATAGAAGACTAATATTATGAATTAAATTTTATGCCTAATAAATTTAACTCTTAAAAGGTTCTGAACTTAAAAGAAAAACTAAAAATTGCAGGCGTACACATAGAAAATATATTATTAGGGTTTATTCATAATTACAATTTTATCTTATTTTAAAATATTATAAAAATAATTAACTAATAATTTGAATAGATAGAATTAAATTTTAGTTGCATAAAATTTTAGTATGTAACGACGGCAGGCAAAATTTGAATTTAAGCTATAATTTTATATGATAACTTTTATTTATTTTTTTAAAAAAAGTTTAGGGAAGGCAAGTTTTAAATTTTAGGTAAAAAATTGTCATGCCCCACCTTGGGAGGTATGACTAGCACCTAATGCCTCACTGAAATCTGACTAACCTGGCTAGGCTTATGCACGTCTAGTGCATGCCTGAAAGTCAGTTCAAGAAGACAACGAGCTATATCTCAACTGTAAATACAGCCTCCGGCCAACAAGGTCATATAGCCACCTGTAAACGAAAACAGCTAACCAACAAGTAATAAAGGGAATCCTATGCGGGCCGACAAGACCACCATATTGTCTAGTTATAACCGAGATGAGAATCAGGCAACTATAACTATACTATAGCCGACAAAGCCACTATCTAATAACTAAACAAGGCCTCACACGAAATAAAACATATATAGGCCCCACATGGCCAACAACAAACTAACCACAGGAAATTTGTAAATCTACAAGCCTCTAGGAGTGGAATAATGGTCGAGACAGGGTCCCGACCTACCCATAAACTATACAAACAAAAGAACAAACCTTCTAACTATCAGCTCCGGAGGAAGGGAGCTAATTGTACTGCTGACTCAGGCTGAAAGCTAAGAAGGTCCTGATCCGCGTCTATCCGCACCTACAGGCAAGTAATGCAGCGCCCCAAAGATGGGCGTCAGTACAATATGTACCAAATATGTAAGGCAGCAACAGAAAATGAATGAATAATCTTAAAATGAAACCGAAAGTAACTGAGTAGAAGGGATAGGGATATAACCTGAATAACTTAACTTCCTGCTGTCTAATCTATCAGTAAATAGTGTAAACAAGAACCTTACCTGGCCCCCATAAACCGGAAGGTACAAACAACACATAATAACCCACTCAGGCCCCCATAAGCCTTGACGAGCACACTTCAGTCGGTATACCCCTAATAAGGTCAAAATGAGTCAACTAGTAACTATAGCCAACCTACCGATCTCCTGAGTCTAAAACTGAGCCCACTCGACCCCTGAACTGTAGCTGTGTCTAAGTCCAGTGGACTCCTGATAACTGTACCCCGGGCACCAGGCTCGACGGGGGTGTGATGTCGATACGGCATAGTACTGGTAGTCCAGTCACGAAATGTACTGTATAAGGCCCTTGGGCTATGACTCGTACAACTCTCTCACGAGTCGTATTGAGAGTCATAGCTCCTATTTTTCAGCAGTCTACTGCCACCTATTATTTTGTTTTCCCTGCACACTAAACACACATTAGTTAACTCACTTGAGTTGCCTCCCAAGAAGCGCTTGATTTTGATGTTGCGGCATGATGCAAGTGGCCTAGTTACTCAGAATTCACCAAGCCACTACTTGAGTTGCCTCCCAAGAAGTGCCTGATTTAATGTTGCGGCACGACGCAAGTCTCTTGACTACTCAGACTTCGTCAAGGAACTCGGATTCATCATCTATTGTTGAGACTACACTGTACTCCTTCGGTTGCTGCATTGACCTGAAGAAGTTGAAAGTGACCTCTTCTTTATTCAATCTGAACTTCAGTTGGCCAGCCTCCACATCCACTAAGGCCCTTCTAGTAGCAAGGAATGGTTGCCTCAAAATGATGGGGACCTCATAATCAACCTCGCAATCCAGGATCACAAAGTCTACTGGGAATATGAATCCGTCAACTTTTACAAGCACATCAAACAAGATCCCTACTGGCTTCTTCACAGTTATGTCGGCCATCAGTAGCCACATTGTAGTCAGTGTGGGGGATCCTAAGCCCAACTGCTTGAACACAGTCATTGTCATCAGATTGATGCTTGCTCCCAAATCACATAGTGCCCTTGCGAACTCGATATTGCCAATGGTGCAGGTATAGTGAAAGCACCCGGATCTTCCCACTTCTAGGTCAGGACTCATGTAGCTATGGCAGTACAGTGGTGTACATTATCTATAGGCTCATAACTCACGGGCCTCTTCTTTGTCACCAGGTCCTTCATGAACTTAGCATATCCCGACATTTGTTCCAATGCCTCAACCAATGGTATGTTCACAGATAATTGTTTTAGCATTGATAGGAATTTCTGAAACTTACCATTCTCCGCCTTCTTCTTCATCCTTTGGAGGAACGGTGGTGGTGGTCTCGGGATAGCCTTGTAAATCTGCATTGCACCTTGTTCAATATCAGACCCTTTTTCACCAGATGAGGCCTCAGGAAGCTCAACATTCTCAGCACCTTCCATCTCAACATCATTTTCACCCTCTTCAACTATGTTTTTTTTCTTCCGTTCAACTACAACCGGTAGAGGGGGGTCAACTGTGGTCTTACCATTCCTAGTCATCACAGCCATTCAATGGCCATCATTCTTTGGGTTCTAGACTGCGTTGCTAGGTAGTGTACCCTTTTTCTAGGGTTCAGTGATGTTGACAGTTGCCCAGTTGTTGTTCGATTTGCTTGATAACTGTTGCTTGGGATTCCCTCTCTAACCCATGCTCGATATATCACCCCGAATTTTGCTTTAACTGATCATCAGTAGACCTCACTTTTTTAGCATCTCAGCCATCATTCTCTCTAGCTTTGACTGTCCAACCTCCCCCTCTCATTCATTGGGAGGCACATATATTCAAGCTCGTTCGTTGCGATAGTCATCATTCCTTCTCCATTTGCATTCGCGCTCATGACCTCATCTCCTATCTCTGTACCCGTTTCGATTGTAATTATCTCTGTATTTGGTTTCAGCCTTGGTTTCTAGAACCTTGGCAGCAATTGTCTTATCCAGACGCTTGGGCATTGGCTCGAAAAATCGCCACCTAGTTGTCCAAGAAATTTGCCTCCTCCTCAAAATCAAAGTGATCTGCCCCCGGCTCTAGTCATTGTGTCCCTACTGCATTTACCTTTTTGGCTCTAGCTCCCATAATGTTCTTTGTAAGACAATCCAATGATGTGTGCATATGAGCCAACTCCTGGTCACATTCTTCTTCCTTCCTACGTTGGTCTGTAGTCAAACCAATAGCATATGTATCGGCCATTGCATCTGCCTCCCGGGTATGCCATGCCCTGTTTGTTTTAGTCACCAAGAATAGTGGTAGCTTGCTCCCAAGTGTGACTCATAAATGCTCCTCCTGCCACTGTGTCTACTATAACTTTTGTACTATTGTTTAAAGACCTGTAGAAAATTTTCAACAAACTGTCATCTGGAATTTTATGGTTTGGGCACTTTGTCAACTTCTTCTTGAACCTCAGCCAGGTTTCATGAAGTGCCTCAGTTTTAAGTTGTCGGAAGTTATAAATTTCATCCTTAAGCATCAACACTCTGGAGGGGGGAAAGAATCTCTCTAAAAAGTCTTTCTTGAGTTCCCTCTAGTTGGTTATGGAGTCATTGGGAAACTCCAATAACCATAAAGTGGCTTCCCCTGATAGATAAAAGGGGAAAAGTCTGAGTCTAATGGCATCTTGGCTAACTCCAGGCAACCTGTATTCCTTGCATATTCCAATAAAGTTCATCAGGTGCAAGTTGGCGTCATTCGCTGCATGACCACTAAACACCCCTTTCATGTTTAATAGTTGAATCATGGTGCTCGTGATCTCAAATTTGGCCCCAGCAGGCAGTGGTGGTGGTACAATTGCTCCAGTTGACCAAACTTCATCAATGTATGGGTCCTCATCATCGAAGAATTGAGGGGCAAATCTATGACCTTTGTTGCCCCGCCCATGTCGACCAGCGTTAACAACCTCGTCTCAGGCGTCCTCCGCATCCTGAAGTGCAGCTTGCCGAGCTAGCTCGACTTTCCTAGATTTTTCAGCTATATGGGCATCTCTCTATTCCTTATTTTCCATTCTGCGCAGTGCTCTTTCAATTTCTGGGTTCAACGGAATAAGGGATTTCCACTACTCCAAGTGCTTGGCCTTCACCGGGCAACAACCTGTGGATATCACAAACAAAAAGAAAACATAATTCAGGAAATAACTACCAAAAGTCAAAATACAAGCAATTAATCTAGTCTTAGCTGTATTCCCGGAAATGGTGCCACTTTTTGATAAAGCTCAAACTCATACCTCCTGCTGAAGTATGAAGCGGACGTTGTTAATAAAGAACCCAACAAAGAGGTCGGGGTTGAACCCACAGGGAATATGGAAGATCTAGACTAATGCCAGTAAGTGAACTTGTTGGTTAGTTACTCTAATTTGGGGGGTTTAAGAAAATACTAATTAAAACAACAATTAAAATTATGATGTAAATCAATATTGAGAATAACTAGGGTTTGTTTTCCCCATGAGTTCATAACTGCTTCGGGTATACACACGTGATCAATACCAATGCTTACTTGTAGAACTGATAACTAGGGTTCATCCAAATGACTAGTTCGTCCCTATTAGATGACTATACTCAATTACTGGGTTAGGTCTCATGAGCAATTTTAATTTAACCATTATCAATTAGTCCCAAATTTAACTATCCTACGACCACAGCTCAAGTTAATACAATGATCATTAAGATTAAGGCTTTGTTGTAATTCTCTTTTCCTAATCTCTACCTCTCTAGGCTCAAGCAAGTAAAGAATTCGGGCAAGTCTTAATATTGTACACTGTTAAGAAACATTTAAGCATGAAGAGATTTCAATACAAGCGTATTGCATTGGTTTTGAATCACTTTTGTGTATCCCTAGCTCATTATCCACCATGGTTCCCACAACCCTAGCTATGGAGGTTTTAGCCTCTCATAGTTGCAAGGTTGTGATATGCATTCATAATTAAACATATAATTCACTGTTTACAATCGTATATGAGAGAAAAGCTTCTTTAATTATATCTGAAATAACTCAAGAACAATTCACAAAGATCAAGAAAGAAATCAAGAAAAGGTTGATCACAAGTCAATTAACTCAATTCTATGTTTTCTATCACCTTCTCTAACTTCTTCCAACTATGTCTCACTACTTCCAACGTTTTCTACTGAAAATAAAATATAAAAGGTATGTATACATACATAAGAATCTTTTTCCTAAGCTAACAACGTAAATTTCCATAACTGTTGCCACCTGAGCCACGATTGATCATACAACCCGTAGCAAGATTGTACGGCCGTACCTGCTATAAGTCCTTGGCTTGCTAAAATTTGGCTAAGTGTTAGGCCTTGGTATGACTCGTACATGCTTCCTATGAGTTGTACTTTGCTTCCATGGCTTGACTTTGAGAACTCTGAATTTTTCTGAAGTTTGTCACGAGTGTGATGGTACGACTCGTACCTCTCTGCCACAACTTGTACTATCTATCCGTATCAGGAGTCTACAGTTGTGCAATTTTCTCTGAATATTTCCATGACCCAGTTTTATGGCTAGTACTAAGAGTCGTAGGTTGCATTTTTCACAATTCAGCCATCTAAAACTTTTCATGATTCTTAATACGACTCGTACCGTCAACACAAGCTCGTACTAACACTGTGACTTTAGCTCATTTTTTGCACTTTCAAGATTCTATTACACATTCTTGATCCAATACTTATTTGTCCTGTAATCAAAGAAAAAGTGCCTTATATCCATATAAACACACCTAAATTCATGCTATTTTCTTAGTTTTGAGCGTCGAAAGTGTTGTAAGCTCACAGCACATCGTTGTCCTGCCCTTATGAACTTTTATGTATTTTAGCTATCCATTTTACTTACCTTGCATACTTGGTACATTCCACGTACTGACCGCATACTCTATGATGTATCGTCTCATGATACAGGTCCGAGGGATCTTTCTCAGCAGTATCCTTAGCCCCTGCTCTCCCACTTAGACCTATCCAGCTAGATCGGTGAGTCCTCATCCTCCGAGGACATTCAGTATCAGTGGTTGTTATATCTTTGTTCAGTTTCAGACTTGTTGGATTAGTGGGGGTGTTGTCTCATCAACCCATCAGATATGTTAAACGCTTTCAGACTTTGCATAGTAATTAGCTTTTCATGTACGATGTGAATTCCAGTTCTGATGTCATGTTATATTTATTCTTCTGCTATATTGATTATGTTAAATCTTCCATTTTTATTGATTGAGTTAGATGTATGTTGATACCATTGGTTGACTTGGAGTCTCTCGGGGCTCCTTGTCCCGTGTCTCGCTTCGGGTCTATGTTCGGGTCGCGACATCTAGGTAGCAGCCAACTTCAGATGTAGTTTCAAGTATGTTATGAGTTTTTCATGTTGAACCTTGCATGTTGCTAGGCCCAGGAACCACAGTATAAGGCATAATACCCCTTTTAGCATTTTAGTATGAGATTCATTCCGTGGAGGGTAGAAAATGGTTATAAGTATGAAGTCTTCAGTGATAGCCTTAGAGGCGAATGGAAAGTCAAGGGATAGTGATTTAAGCCTATCCTTAAGAAGAGGTTCAATCGTTAGATGGATGACCTTTAAGTTAAGGGGGAGATTATAAGATGAACGACTAGGTCAAGTCTTGAGTTCCAAGTGTGAAGGTCCAGGATTAGTAACTATGGGAGATCGATCCATGCTTGCTCAGGTGTCTTTTCATACTTCAGTTTCTACGATACTCTACTCATGTCGTATGTGAATATGTTATGCCCATGTCTAAGTTACAAGTAAACCTTACGTGTATTCGCACTCAAATTCATAAGAATGAGAAGTAACCACATCGGATGGTGATTCCAGTCTTCTTCCATGATTTAGTAAGTCTCATATTCGCGTTATGACCCTTGTTATGTATGTGAACTTATGTCTCTCAACATACTCAGCTCTATGAACTCGGTCCTTAAGATTTGCCTTAACGGCTCATAAGACCGTGTTATATCAAGTATAGCTTAGACTTGTTGAATGAATCGTTCTTATGATTTCCTTACTCTAAGCCCTTTGTATGTTCCCCCATGATGAAAATGATGGTTACAATATGTGCATTCCCGATAACTCTCTATTAAAATGGTATGACTAGTGTTTCTTGATTAGAGCTCGAACTTGTGCAACTTTCTGGTTAAAGGGGAAGTAATGATCTTAGTGGATAACTCTAGGTGGCCGGAGGTGTGGTCGAGTTAGGCTTGAACATCATTGAGGTATGCCATTAGACTCAGACTTTAGTATAAATAGGAGCCCAGGCGAGGAGTGTAGGCTGGAAAGATTGAGCATCAGAGAAGGTATGCAATAGAGTATCAGTATTCCAGTTTGGAAATGGAAAGGGATAAATAAGGTTGCATCACAGGGTCACCTCGGACACACCGACAACATCGTTCTATATGGCTAATAGTGGACTGAATAACCCAGTCAGCATAAGAACTATGCTAGATTTTATATTTAGGAGTTATTCAGTTGCATCGAGTTCCTTTGTCTATCATCTCAGGTAGGGGTAATCAGTTCACCTCTCAACTTTAGAGGTCGTTAAGAGGGGCCTTGGTACTCAATGAAGCTTACCATAGCTTTTCACCCGCAGACAGATGGTCAGGCCTAGTGGACCATCCAAACTTTTGAGAACATGTTGAGAGTGTGCGTGATTGTTTTTAAGGGTAGTTGAGATGATCACTTGCTCCTCATCAAGTTTTCCTACAATAATAGTATTACTCAGTATTCAGATGGCTTCGTTTGAGGTTCTTTACGGGCGGAGATGTAGGTTACCTTTTGGATGGTTTGAGGTAGGTGAAGCTGCATTGATAGGGCCAGATTAAGTTCATGAGGCGATGGAGAAAGTTCAGCTTATTAGAGAGAGGCTGAAAACAGGTCAGAGTCGTCAGAAATTTGACGCGGATGTTAGGAGGAGAGAGCTTGAGTTTGAGGTTGATGATTGGGTATTTCTGAAGGCATCTTCCATGAAGGGGGTTATGAGGTTCGGCAAGAAATGGAAGCTTAGTTCCCGAAATATGGGTCCTTATAGGATTCTGAGGTGAGTTGACAAGGTGGCATATGAGTTGGAGCTACCAACAGAGTTAGCTGTCAATTTTCCATGTATCTCTGTTGAAGAAGTGCATCGACGACCCAGCCTTAGTTGTTCTAGTAGAGAGTAGGTGTGAAGGATAGCCTTACTTATGAGAAGGTTTTGATTGAGATCCTTGATGATCAGTATTGGAAGTCGAGGAACAAGGAAGTAGCTTCAGTGAAGGTTTTATGGAGAAATCAGTTTATTGAGGAAGCTACATGGGAAGCCAAAGCAGATATGATGGCTAAATACCCGCATCGTTTCCCTTCCAGCATAGTTCCAATTTGAGGTATCAGTTTTCTCCTTAGTACTTTATTCAGTTTCATATTTAGTTCATATCCCTCAATTCTGTTTATGTCAGTGCATGTTTGTGTGATTCATGAATTCAGTTCAGTCATGTATATCAGTTCGGAGTCAGTCACTCCGTCGGTTTTTAGATTTAGATGTTCAGTATTTGAGATTTCAGTTCCCTTCCCCAACTCTTCAGTATGTTTACCCACATTCGAGGACAAATGTTCTCGAGGGGTAGATATTTTAATGCCCTGAAAGTTCCTAAGATCAGACCTGAGCATTGAAGCGGAGAAAACAGGAAAATCTATGCCAAGTCACAGAACGACTTGTCAGGTCACCCAATGAATTTCAGTGGCTCGTTAAGTGATGCCAGACTTGTAAGGAATCATTGTCAGGGGGTTACCACGAATGGTGTAATGACTCGTCATTTAACTCTACGAGTCGTTAGTGTGCCCGTTATGTGCTAAGGAAGTTTCAGACTAGGAGACCTAATGAGACACAGAACCAGTCGTGGTGTCACCTCACGACTCGTCAAGTTGGTCTTTTTTGGGATGGCAGAGATTGAAGGTTGGGATTTCTAGTGGTCACAACGATAGGAGGTAACGAGTCGTTGTCCCTGTTAACAACTCATCGTCTCAGTCGTTAGTTGAAGAAGTTCAGTGACCGAAAATTTTTCCAGTAAAGGTAACGAGTGAGGACCACAAGTTGTTAGTAGTCCCAACAACTCGTTAGGACTGGCAGTATCAGTTTTCCTACGAAATTAGAAAGGGTGTTTTCGTAAATCCTAAGATCCTAAGCACTAAACAGCGTCATTTTAAGCCCTGAAAGAAGTGTATTAGTGGAGTTTAACCTATTATAATCCATTCAACTCCCATGCATTCAAGTTTAGAGGATTTTATTGAAGATCAAGCTTAGAAATCCTCCAATTCTCCTCCAAATCTCTTGGGCTTTCAAAGTCAAGTTGAGAATCAGTTTACCCAGGTATGTAGGGCTATGAATGAGAGTTTCCTTTCACTTTCATGCCCAAATTACTCCTCAAGTTTATGTATTTAGGTTCTAGTTCAAGTTTATGATCTTATAGGATTTTAACCCTGTTATACCCCGGGAGCTCAAAGATTGGACCCGGGAATTGAAACGGGGAAAAAGTGGGAAATTTTGTTGAGCCTCAGGACGAGTTGTCTCACGACTCATGGGGGAAGAAAGTATATTCAGGAAATTGGATTGGCAGTGTACCCGACGGAAGCTGATCACGACTCGTTGGAGAAAGTAACGAGTTGCGGTGAGAGTCGTGGGAAGAGGTGATTGAAAAATGAAGAGTTAAGGCAGTGTACTCAACGACTGGTGACCATGAGTCGTGGTCACCCTGGACGAGTCATGAAGTGATCCATTACGAGCCCAGGAGGATAGGCAAGGCAGTGTACTAGACGAGCAGGGTGACGAGTTGTTGCCCTGGACCACGAGTCGTTAGGTCGTCCGTTAGGACCACCTGGCAGTAATTTCCTGCGAATTTAGTAAGGGCCTTTTCGTAATTCCTAAGTTCCTAAAGCCTAAACTACGTCGTTTAAGGCTCGTTTTAGTGGGTTTTAGGAGGGGAAAACCTATTCTAAAGTTATTTCCTTCCATGCATGCAAACTTGAGAGGTTGAGGAGGTGATCTAGAGCAAGTCTTCAAGGTTTTCATTCAAATCCTTCTTGGAAAATCAGAAAAGTGGTAGACTCAATCCCTTCCAGGTATGTATGGTTATGAGTGGGTGTTTCCTTCCACACCCATGCCCAATTACTATCTAAATATGAGAATTTCCTATGATCAAGTTATGGGGTTTTCACCCAAATGCATGAATCTTCAATTTCCTTACATGGGTATGAATTAATTATGATTTTATAATCGAATTGTGAAGCGTGGGCTAATTTTATAATGATTTCAATTAAAAATTATGTTTCTAGCCTTATGAATGTTGAAGCCTATTGATGACATGATCATGAAAAGTGAGATTTGTGAAGTAAATGTAATAATGATGAGATATTATGATGAAAAGCATGATTTGAAGCTACCCATGTTTATAATTATATTTTCAATGAGAATTGAGTATTTCTAAGTATGATAAAGCTTTGGGCAATGCCCGCATGTTAAGTTTAAATGAGGATTTTCCTGAACTAAGCTTACCACATTATTTTGGAGTGAAGACTCCTAAATTTTTATATTCTAGCTTGTGGTATGTTTTGAGTTGAGTCTTCCTACGCATAGCTTCCCATATGGATTTAGAGCAAAGTCTCCCAAGTATGTCTTCAGCTTGTGGTATGTTTTGAACTAAAGCTTCTCATATACATGATTTCGTATTTGAGATGTATTTGATCATTGAGTTTTGTCAATAGACAATATTGAGCTTCATTATATATGATGTAGAGAATTTGCATATTTTTGGGAGAAGAGTAGCACCGAGCGGGCTAAGAGTCAATCACCCTATGCCCCAGAAAAACAGATTCTATGCCTTGCCTCCCGTCAGGAGCAGGAGACTTCATCAGATGTGGTTACTGGTATGTTATGGGTGTTTCACCTTGATGCTTATGCTTTGATAGATTTAGGGGCTACCCTGTCTTTTGTAACACCTTATATTGCTAGTAGCTATGGAGTTAGTCCCGAGACTCTATCAGAACCATTTTCAGTTTCTACTCCTGTTGGTAATTCGATTGTAGCTAGGCAGGTGTACAGGAGATGTCTGGTCACTAAATTGTATAAAGTCACCTCCGCAGACCTTGTAGAGTTAGCCATGACTAAATTTTATATTATTCTTGGCATGGATTGGTTATATGCGTGTTATGCTTTGGTTAACTGTAGAACCCGTGCGGTGGAGTTCCGCTTTGCGGGTGATTCAGTCTTGGAATAAAGGAGTAATTCGGCATTGTCTGTAGGTCATTTTATTTCCCGTATTAAGGCCATGAAGATGATTTCCAAGGGTTGTATGTATAATCTAGTTAGGGTTAAGGATGTTGAGTACGAGACCTCGACTATCCAGTCAGTTCTAGTAGTGCGTGAGTTCGCAGAAGTATTCCCTGATGATTTACTAGGTGTCCCTCTCGAGAGGAAAATTGATTTTGGTATTGACCTTCTTCCTGACGTGCAACCTATATCTATCCCTCCTTATAGAATGGCTCTAGCTGAGCTAAAGGAGTTGAATGACCAGTTGAAGGACCTATTAGATAAGGGTTTCATTAGGCCAAGCAAGTCCCCATGGGGTGCACCAGTTCTCTTCGTATGTGCATTAACTATTAGCAATTGAACAAGGTCACCATCAAGAACAGGTACCCTCTACCTAGGATTGATGATTTATTTGGTCAGCTTCAGGGTGCCAAGTGTTTTTCAAAGATAGATCTCAGATCCGAGTATCATCAGCTCAGAGTTCGGGAGTGTGATATCCCGAAGACAGCCTTCAGGACACGTTATGGTCATTATGAGTTTGTAGTTATATCTTTTGGACTAACGAGTGCTCCTGTAGCTTTTATGGACTTGATGAACAGGGTGTTCAAGCCATACCTATACATGTTCGTGATTGTGTTTATTGATGACATCCTGATATACTCTTGGAGTGAGGAGGAGCATGCCGCCCATTTAAGGTTGGTGCTACAGACTATCAAGGATCGCCAACTTTATACTAAATGCAATAAGTACGAGTTTTGGTTGAACTCCGTAGCATTTTTGGGCCATGTGGTAACAAGTGAGGGTATAAAGATGAATTTTACGAGATAGAAGCGGTAAAAAATTGGCCTAGACCGGTGAATCCTTCAGATATTCGGAGTCTCTTAGGTTTAGCTGGCTACTATCAGAGATTTGTTGAAGGTTTCTCATCTATTGTAGCACCCTTGACCAAATTGACCTGGAAGAAGGTGAAATTTCAATGGTCAGAGGCTTGTGAGAAGAGCTTCCAAGAGTTGAAGACTCGACTTGCCTCAGCATAGGTGTTGACCCTACCCGAGGGTACTGATGGGTTCGTAGTGTATTGTGATGCTTTAAGGATTGGACTTGGGTGCGTATTGATGTAGCACGGGAAAGTCATAGCCTATGCCTCCAGACAGCTAAAAGTTCATGAGAAGAATTACCCGACCCATGATCTTGAATTGGCCGCGGTGGTATTCGCCTTGAAGATATGGAGACATTATCTATACGGGGTCCACGTGGATATGTTTACAGACCATAAGAGCTTACAATATGTGTTTACTCAGAAGGATCGCAATCTTCGATAAAGGAGGTGGTTGGAGCTACTCAAGGCTACGATATGAGTGTGCTATACCATTCGGGCAAGGGTAATGTAGTAGCGACACACTTAGTAGACTATCTATGGAGAGTGTGTCTCATGTGGACGAAGAGAAGAAGGAGCTGGTGAAAGATGTGCATCGACTCACGAGGTTGGGAGTTAGGTTGGTTGACTCGACCGATGGCGGTGTTGTTGTGCAGAACGGATCAGAATCGTCCTTAGTGACTGATGTAAAAGCTATACAAGATGAGGACCTAATTTTGGTAAAGTTGAAGGAAGCCGTTTCAAATCAGAAGGTAGAGGTCTTCTCCAAAGGGGAGATGGTATGCTTCGGTACTAGGGTAGCCTATGTGTTCCGGATGTTAATGATTTGAAGAGCCGGATGTTGCATGAGGCTCATGGATCCAGGTATTCTATCCATCTAGGTTCCACCAAGATATATCGTGATTTGTGGGAAATCTATTGGTGGAACGACACGAAGAAGGATATCCAGAATTCGTGGCTAAGTGTCCTAACTATCAACAAGCAAAGGTTGAGCATCAGAGACCAGGAGGCGTGCTTCAGGATATCAGCATTCCTACTTGAAAGTGGGAAGAAATTAATATGGATTTCATTACTGGTATGCCTTGTACTCGCCGACAATATGACTCCATTTGGGTTGTGGTGGACAGGTTGACCAAGGCTGCTCATTTTCTACTAGTCAAAACCACGAATTCGGCTGAGGATTATGCCAAACTATATATCCGGGAGCTAGTTCGATTGTATGGAGTGCCCTTATCCATCATTTCAGATAGAGGTACCCAATTTACCTCTCAGTTTTAGAGGTCATTTCAAAAAGGACTTGGTACCCAGGTTAAACTCAGCACAACATTCCACCCGCAAATGGATGGCCAAGTGGAGCGGACAATTCTGACTCTCAAATACATGTTGAGAGCATGCGTGATGGACTTCAAAGTTGGTTGGGATGATCATTTGCCTCTTATCGAGTTCGCCTACAATAATAGCTACTACTCCAGCATTCAGATAACCCGATTTGAGGCTCTCTATGGGTGGAGATGTAGATCGCTAATTGGTTGGTTCGAGGTTGGTGAAGTTGCAATGATAGGACCAGATTCGGTTCATGAGGCTATGGAGAAGGTATAGCTTATACGGGACAGGTTGAAGACAGCTCAAAGTCGCCAAAAGTCCTATGCCGATGTGAGAAGGAGGGAACTCGAGTTTGAGGTGGATGAATGGGTGTTTTTTAAGGTATCTCCCATGAAGGGAGTGATGCGGTTTGGAAAGAAAGGGAAACTTAGCCCTCGTTATGTTGGCCCCTACAGGATTGTGAAACGGGTTGGCAAGGTGGCGTATGAATTGGAGTTGGCCTCAGAATTAGCTTATGTGCATCCTGTATTCCATGTGTCGCTCCTAAAGAAGTGTTTGGGCGATCCAGCTCTAGTTGTCCCGGTGGACAATGTTAGTGTGAAGGATAGCCTTAGTTATGAGGAGATTCCGGTGGAAATACTGGATCGTCAGGTTCAAAGGCTAAGGAACTAGGAAGTAGCTTCAGTTAAAGTGTTATGGAGGAATCAACATGTTGAGAGAGCTACTTGGGAAATCGAAGCGGATATGATGCCTAGATACCCACATTTATTCTCTACCGGCTCAGTTCCAGCTTGAGGTATCAGTTTTGCCCTAAAACTCTATTCAATTTTCATGTTCAGTTCATGTGTCCAAGTTTCTTTTATGTATATGGATGTGTATATGAATCATGAGTTCAGTTCATGTATGTGGTTTGATTGGAGATAGTCATTCTGTCAGTTTTCGGTTTAAATGATCAATATTTGAGTATAATGATTGCATGTCTCTGTTCTTGTATGTTTTCCCTAGGCCTGCGTATCGATCGATTTGATTCGGTTTTGAAAGTTATGGGTTTTACTTATCAGTTATCGGTTTGTAGATATTCTAAACCGTTAAAGAACCATTAAGATCTCGGTTAATCGGTTATTGGTTAATCGATTATTGATCGTTATCGGTTCGATTATCGGGTTAACCGTTAAGACCTCACATGAAAAATCTCTTAAGTTATAAGTATGTTTAGCTAGAAAAAAAGTAGGTAAAAAGAGAAAAAATATATAGAACTAGCTCAACTAAAGCAATCAAATTTAATTTAGATTAAAACACTATCCCTTTACTTTTCATCAACACTCATTTCATCTTCTCATTTGGATACTTTATACATTGAAGGCTAAAATTATAATTTAATAAATAATTATCGGGTTATTAATTTACCCATTAAAAAAGTGGTCAAACCGATAACCGAATCAATAACCCAATAACTTCGGATAGTAAACGGACAATCAAACAGTTAAACCAATAACCCGAACCATTAATCCAATAACTCAATTATCAGTTCGGGTTATTGGTTTAGCTGTTAATTTGTACACCTCTAGTTTTTCCACATTCGAGGACGAATATTCCCAAGGGAAAAATATTGTAATACCCCGAAAGTGCCTAAGAATGGATCTGGGATTTAAAAATGGAAATTGGCTGAAATTGGGAAAAATCCCAAAGAACGGATGACCCCATGAATCGTTGGTCCAACCAACGACCCGTGGGAATTAGTCGTGGGAAGTTATGGTCCGGTAATAGTGGGTAATGACGAGTGAAGTAACGACCCGTTGTTTGATACAATGAGTCGTTGCTACGAGTCGTGGTGAGAACTGGGCTTCAACATTAGGGGAAGTAACTATCACACCCCGCCTTGGGAGGCATGACTAGCACCTGATGCCCTACCAGGACCTGGACTGCTGGACTAACTGAGCCTAAGCACTTCTGGTGCCAGGTTGGCTCTAACTCTGGATTCAAGAAAACGACGGGCTATATAACGGCTGTAAACATAGCCTCCGACTAACAAGGCCTATAGCCACCTGTAAGGATATAAACAGCTAACCAGAACAACCAACTACAGGGGATCCTATGCGGGCCGACAAGGCCATCATGCTGTCTAGTTATATCTGAGAAATGAAATCAAACACTAAACTGGTCTGTGACCGATGAGGTCACCAACTAACAACTGAACAAGGCCCCACACGGCCATCACATATGATCTAAACCACATGTATGGCCCTACATGGCCGATATATCTAACCACAGGGAATATATACAATCTGCAAGCCTCTAGGAATAATAAGATGGTTGGGACAGGGCCTCGTCCTACCCATACTTACAAACAAAAGGAAAGTAAACCTCTGTCTTCCAAGCTTCGGATGAAAGGAGCTGAAGGCTCTATATCGCTGACTGGAACTACGAGGGATCTGCTCCTCGTCTATGTACACCTGCAGGCAAGTAATGCAGTGCCCCAAAAGGGGCGTCAGTATCACTGGTACTGAGTATGCAAAGCAATAACTGAAAATAACTGAAAGTAAATAATGAAACTGATAGTAACTGGAGCAAGACTGAAACTGACTGGAAAAGTGGGTTCAGGACTAACCTTAACTATTCTAAAAAGAGTAGGAGTCGTACCTGGTAACGTAGCGTCCTACTGTCTATCTAACCACAACTAAAATAACATGACATAACATAACACAACATAAACCTTACCTAGCCCCCATAAGCCAAAAGGTGAAATCATCACAATCTATTTACCCCTACCCAGGTCATACCATATCACCTAGTAGCTATAAGCATCCTGCCAATCCCCTAGGTATGCAGCTTGGGCCCACTGGGCCCCTAACTATAGCTATACCTGAGTCTAGAGGACTCCTGAAATCAACACCCCGGGCGTAAGCGGTCGACGAGGGTGTATAAAATCCGACCAAGGAAAAATATGGGGAAACTAGCATCCCATCTTCGTCCCTAGCGGACGACATGCCACTCCGTAGAGCGACGTATCCTCGCCCTCTGGCGGACGAGTCCATACAGCTATTAACCCTGGGCGGTCACGGATGCTAGGTAATACAGCACAAAACAATACAATCAAGTCTCAACAGATAGCAATGACTGCATATAATACATACTAAATCTGATAATAATAATATAATCTCTGACATGTTGTACTGAATCTCATACTAAAGCATGCTATAACATACTGAAATAATTTACTGGGACTTATGTTGTTTTACTAAGTTTCATGTTAAACACGATATGATATTTCTGACGTACTTTACTAGATTTCATATTGAGTACGCACTGTTTCTGAAATACTCTACTGGAATATATACTGTTTTACTATACTGGGACAACTAACTTGCCAAAAGAAACTGGCTTTACATACCTCGACTGCTGGTTTACTGATTAACTGGCGAGGTTCGGCTAGTATTCAGCTATTCTCCCCAACTATAATCATATTCACGAAGGAATAGAATTAACTTCATTATTATACTGGAGAAAAACAATACTATATATATAACTTACTGACTATTCTTCGACTTATCGAAGAACGATCGAAAACTCATAATTTCTCGGAAGTCTAGAAGGGAGAAATACTCACTTTGAGCCTGGGAGTGTATTAACACTAGTTTGGAGCAATTCCAATCATTTTGACTCGGCGGGACGACGATTCTCCGAGCGATTTTCACGAAACTAACTCCGTAGAACTGCTCCCTGTAGCCTTATACTTCGATACCCGAAGTTAATTTGACTTTGGACAGCGTTTGATGGCGTAATCAAATGGAAATTTATGTAAACCCTTCGCTTCTCTCTGTTTTCTGGTCGTGACTTAGGAAAATAACTTGAAAAAGAGGTGAGAGGCCTTTATATACTTGGAGCCTGAACCATGGCAACGTGGCACACTGGCCAACGTGCCAATCCAGCTCCGTGCCACGTTTACCATCATGGAGGAAGGGCCTCCATGCTACATTGCACCTTTGGGCAGCGCGGTTCGGCCTCCTCTTGCAAAAATCCAACTTGGCGCTCGTTCGACCTTTTCCCGGGCTCTTTTTTTTGCACGTATGGCATTCTAAAACTCTTGCCCAACATGTGAATAGGTCAACTAATTACCAAAAACTTACGGGGTGTAACATCCTCCCCCTCCCCCCCCCCTTAAGAACATTCGTCCTCGAATGTTAAGTTCTGCTTGCAAGAATCTTAACTTGCTCTACTTATCCTGGAAAACAAAATTTCGGTAGAGTCTCCCCTATAATATGGACTATCCCCAAAATCTTGAAACGCAGAAAAGTCCAGTACAGGTACTCCACACAATACTATAGCATTCATTTCACAATAAACTAAAGTCGGCTATCTCACATATACATGAATATAATGCAACCCATAAAACAACAATAATAACATACCTCTGGCTGACTAAGTCTGAAACAACTAAGGGTATCTGACTTTCATATCTTCTTCTGCTTCCCAAGTCATCTCCTCTCGGTTCTTGTTATGCCATAATACTTTGACAGAAGCAACATCTTTAGTTCTTAGTCTACGGATCTGCCGGTATAGTATGGCTACTGGAACTTCTTCATAGGCTAACTCTTCTGTAACCTGAACATCTTGGACTAGGACAATTCTGGAGAGATCTCCTATGCACTTTCTCAGCATTGATACGTGGAAAACTAGGTGGAAAGATTCTAATTCTGAAGGTAGATCTAATTCATATGCCACCTAGCCTATTCTTCAGCGAATCTGATAAGGCCCAACAGACCTTGGGCTAAGCTTGCCTCTCTTACCAAACCTCATTACCCCCTTCATTGGTGAAACTTTCAAGAACACCCAGTCATTCACATTAAATTCCAAGTTTCTGCGCCGCATGTTAGCATACGATTTCTGGCGGCTCTGAGCAGTCAGTAAACGTTCCCTGATAAGCTTTACTTTTTCCTCTGACTGATGAATGATATTTGGCCCAATCAATGTTGATTCTCCTGCTTCAAACCAACCAGCTGTAGATCTACACTTTCACCCATACAACGCTTCATAAGGTGCCATCTGAATTGTTGAATGGTAACTATTATTATAGGCAAACTCAATAAGCGGTAGGTGTTCATCCCAGCTACCTCCAAAATCTAACACACATGCTCGCAACATATCCTCGAGCGTCTGAATAATACGTTCTACCTGCCCATCTTTCTGAGGATGAAAGGCTATGCTCAGGTTAACCTGCGTCCCCAAGCTTCTCTGAAACGATTGCCAAACCTAGCTGTAAATTGTGTCCCTCTATCGGAAATAATTGACAATGGAACGCCGTGCAGCCTGACTATTTCTTTAATAAACAGCTCTGCATAATTTTCAGCTGAAAAGGTAGTCCTTACTGGTAGAAAGTGAGCTGATTTTGTCAACCTGTCAACAATTACCCAGATCGAATCATATCTACGCCTGATGAGAGGTAATCCTGCTATGAAATCCATATTAACTACTTCATATTTCCATAGAGTCACAGCTATATCCTGTGTCAGTCTGCCTGGGTTCTGATGATCAGCTTTTACCTGTTGGCAATTGGGACACTAAGCTACAAATTCTTCTCCCCTTTTTCATTCCTGGCCACCAGTAGATCTCTTTTATATCATGGTACATCTTTGTCGAACCTAGATGGAGAGAGTAACGAGCATAGTGTACCTCGCCCATAATTTGCTAGCGAAGCCCTGCAACGTTTGGAACACAGAGGCGATCCCTATATCTCAAAACTCCATCCTCGGTTACCTGAAAATCTGTCACTTCCCTTTGCTGGACTCTATTCCTGAGCTGAACTAGGCTAGGATCTTCATATTGCCGTTCCTTCACTCCCACAACCAAATATGACACTGCGATGTTCTGGATTACCGCTCTATTGTCTCCTGTTTCCGCTATATGAATGACTAAATTGGCTAGCTGATGCAATTCTCGGGCCAATTCCCGCTGCTCGGGCTGTAAGTACGCCAAACTTCCCATAGATTTACGATTAAGGGCATCTGCTACCACATTGTCCCTTCCTGGGTGATATAAAATATTCACATCATAATCTTTCAACAGCTCCAACCAGCGACACCACCGCAAATTCAATTCTTTCTGGGTGAAGATATACTGCAGGCTTTTGTGATCAGTGAAAATATCCACGTGGACGCCATACAAGTAGTGTCTCCATATTTTCAAGGCATGAATTACCGCGACTAATTCTAGGTCATGGGCAGGATAGTTCTTCTCATGCTTCCTCAGCTGCCTGGAAGCATAAGCCACTTTACCATGCTGCATCAACACACATCCTAACCCAACACCCGAAGCGTCACAATAAACTGCATAGCCTTCTGTTCCTTCTGGCAACGCTAACACTGGTGCTGATGTCAATCTGTCTTTCAGTTCCTGAAATCTCTGCTCGTACGCCTTAGTCTAGTGAAATTTTGCTGCCTTCTGCATCAGTTTAGTTAAAGGTGCTGCTAAAGTGGAAAATTCTTCCATGAACCTCCTATAATACCCGGCTAATCCCAGGAAACTGTGTACCTCGGTCGGAGTGGTAGGTCTAGGCCATGTTTTCACTACTTCTATCTTTTGTGTATCTGCCTGTATACCAGCGTCCGACACGATATGACCCAAAAAGACTACTGAATTCAGCCAAAATTCACAGTTAGAAAATTTCACATATAGCTGGTGGTCTCTGAGAATCTGGAGCACTGTCCGCAGATGATCCTGGTGGTCTGCCTCTGAGTGAGAATATACCAGAATATCATCAATAAATACTATCACGAACAAGTCCAGGTATGGTCTGAAGACACTGTTCATCGGGTCCATAAACACTGCCGGGGCATTTGTCAGCCCAAAGGACATGACTAAGAATTCAAAGTGGCCGTATCGGGTCCTGAAGGCAGTCTTTGGAATATCCCTTTCACGAACCCGAACCTATGATATCCGGACCTTAAATTAATCTTTGAGAAATACCTTGCTCCCTGTAGCTGATCAAACAAGTCGTCTATTCTGGGAAGTGGGTACTTATTCTTGACAATGACTTTATTTAGTTGCCGATAGTCTATACACATACGGAGGGAGCTGTCCTTCTTTCTCACGAACAGAACTGGCGCACCCCATGGTGAGGTACTCGGCCTGATAAAGCCCTTATCTAGCAAATCCTTCAATTGTTCCTTTAATTCTCTAAGTTCAGCAGGAGCCATCTGATAAGGGGGAATAGATATAGGCTGGGTGCCTGGTAATAAATCGATTGCAAAATCAATTTCCCTTTCTGGGGAATACTAGGAAGCTCATCTGGAAATACATCGGGGAACTCATTAACCACTGGAATAGACTGAAGGGTCGGAGGCTCTGCCCGAACATCCTGGACTCTGACAATGTGATAAATGCACCCCTTTGCTATCAATTTCCTCGCCCGAATATAGGAAATAAACCTACCTTTTGGCGTAACTGTACTACCTTTACACTCCCGTACTGCCTCCCTTGGAAAGTGGAATCAGACAGTCTTGGTCCAGCACTCAACATTGGCATAACACAGAGCTAGCCAGTCCATACCCATAGTGGCATCAAAATCAACCATCTCTAGCTCTATTAAATCTGATGTAGTCTGACGACTGACAACCTCTACTGTACACATAGACCCTCGTGGCTATGATAGAGTCACCAAAAGGTGTAGATACTGAAAAAGGTCGCCGAAGCAATTCCGGCACAATACTAAACTTCCGAGCCACTAACGGTGTAACATAGGGCAAGGTGGATCCCGGATCTATCAACACATAAGCAAGATGAGAGAAAATATTCAGCATACCTTTCACAACATCTGGTGACGACTCTGAATCCTATCTCCCTGGTAATGCATAGGTACGGTTTGGGCCCGCACCTGAACTAGAGGCCCTTGATCTGCCTCGGCCTCTACCTGCTGAAATTGAGGGCCTGCGCCTACCGGGGATGCTGGAGTTCGCGACCCTGCTGATGACCTATCCTGTCGATCCCGGACACCCTGACCCCTAGCTGGACAATCTTTCATCTGATGACCCTCCTGTCCACAAATATAACATCCCGTGGAGCCATATTTGCACGCTCCGAAGTGGCGTTGGCTACAAATAGGGCAAAGTGGTATTGTATACCTACTCTGCTCCGCCCTACTTTGCGACGGTGAGTCTACTGTTCGCGAACTACCACCGGGCTCTGACTGCCCTCGGCGACTGGACCTGTTCCTCTGCTACTGTGATGGAGGCGGGGGTCTGGGCGGCCTATCTGATAACCGTGGTCTGGGTCCTCCCCAGACCTCCCCCTGTAAATCATCTAGCCTGTCCCTGCGGAGCTCTTCCTAACTGGTTCTCCTGATCTCCCGTTGCCGTTGTTTGATGCCCTCAATATTTTGAGAAAATGCCTGCACTCGGGCAATATCCATGTCCTCTTGCAGAGTAGCCGTAATGCAAGTCTCAACATGTTCTGGATTCAACCCCATAATGAAACGGTGTACTCTGGATGGCATGGTATTTACAAAAGCTGGCGCATACCGGGCCAAAGAATCAAACCGCAGGGCGTATTCTCGAACACTCATTGCCCCCTGCTCCAGGTGTAAAAACTGATCAACCCGGGCCTGTTGAATCTCCCATGGTAGATAATGATCCAAAAAAGCCTCTGAGAAGTTGGGCCAGGTTAGAGGGGAAACATCTCTCCCTCGGGACCTCTCCCATCTCTCATACCAGAGTACAGCGATGTCCCGTAGCCGAAATATCGCCAATTCAACTGACTCTGTGGGTGTAGCATACATTACCCTGAAAATCCTCTACATTTGATCTAGGAAATCCTGGGGATCCTCTATCCGATCTGTCCCTGTAAACTACGGGGGACTTAATGCCAGGAATTCTCGGACCCTCGAACTACCAGGTCCTCCTGATGCTTCTGCAGCGGTAGGTGGTATTGACTGGCGCTGAGCAGCTATCATCTGTGCTAACATAACCACCGCACTCCTGACCTCCTGGTCAGATGGTATAGGTATAGGAACTGCCGGAGGTGGTGCCGATCCAAGCGGCTCCTGACGTGATGGAGATTGCTGAGAAGGTCAAGATGATGCCTCCGTATTGCCCTCAGATCGAGCTGA
This sequence comes from Datura wrightii, assembly GCA_035772735.1. Taxonomy (NCBI): domain Eukaryota; kingdom Viridiplantae; phylum Streptophyta; class Magnoliopsida; order Solanales; family Solanaceae; genus Datura; species Datura wrightii. Next base: position 50,373,451 of record JASDFA010000007.1, on the reverse strand, counting down.
TTCTAATCGAGGCTGAGGCATCCTATAGGTTACCTCTCCTGCTGCTACATCCAATCTCCTACCTGTCATAGGATGTCGTTGATCCGACATTTTCTTTGTAAACAAAGAGTTTAATAAGCTTAGGGACTCGACCCTATACTGTACCGCTCTATAGAACGACTGAATAAGAAGAAAGAATAACCATCTTATCATGTCTTGCAGCCTCCTGCCTATAGTATGTGGTGCACAACACATCTATAGACAAGACTCTACTTAGCATGGCTTGCAGACTCCCTGGGATATGACCAGCTCTGATACCAAGTTTGTTATGCCCCGCCTTGGGAGATATGACTGGCACCTGGTGCCCTACTAGGACTTGGACTGCTGGATTAACTGAGCCTAAGCACTTCTGGTGCCAGGCTGGCTCTAACTCTGGATTCAATAAAACAACGGGCTATATAACAACTGCAAACACAACCTCCGGCCGACAAGGCCTATAGCCACCTGTAAGGATATAAACAGCTAACCAGAACAACCAACTACAGCGGATCCTATGTGGGCTGATAAGGCCACCATGCTGTATAGTTATATCTGTGAAATGAAATCAAACACTAAACTGATCTGTGACCAACGAGGTCACCAACTAACAATTGAACAAGGCCCTACACGGCCATCACATATGATTTGAAACACATGTATGGCCCCACACGACCGATACATCTAACCACAGAGAATATATACAATCTGCAAGCCTCTAGGAATAATAAGATGGTCGGGACAGGGCCCCGGCCTACCCATATTGTACAAATAAAAGAAAGTAAACCTCTGTCTTCCAAGCTCCGGATGAAAGGAGATGAAGGATCTGTATCGCTGACTGGAACTACGAGGGATCTGCTCCTCGTCTATGTACACCTACAGGCAAGTAATGCAGCGCCCCAAAAGGGGCGTTAGTACCACTGGTACTGAGTATGCAAAGCAACAACTGAAAATAACTGAAAGTAAATAATGAAACTGATAGTAACTGGAGCAAGACTGAAACTGACTAGAATAGTGGGTTCAGGACTAACCTTAACTATTCTGAAAAGAGTAGGAGTCGTACCTGGTAACGTAGCGTCCTACTGTCTATCTAACCATAACTAAAATAACATGACATAACATAACACAACATAAACCTTACCTGGCCCCCATAAGCCAGAAGGTGAAATCATCACAATCTATTTACCCCTACCCAGGTCATACCACATCACCTAGTAGCTATAAGCATCCTGCCGATCCCATGGGTATGCAGCTTGGGCCCGCTGGGCCCCTGACTATAGTTGTACCTGAGTCCGGAGGACTCCTGAAATCAACACCCCGGGCGCAAGCGCTCGACGGGGGTGTATAAAAGCCGACCAAGGAAAAATATGGGGAAACTGGAATCCCATCTTCGTCCCTAGCGGACGGCATGCCACTCCGTAGAGCGACGTATCCTCTCCCTCTGGCGGACGAGTCGATACAGCTATTAACCCTGGGGCGGTCACGAAAGCTAGGTAATCTAGCCCAAAACAATACAATCAAGTCTCAACAGATAGCAATGACTACATATAATACATACTGAATCTGATAATAATAATATAATCTCTGACATGTTGTACTGAATCTTATACTAAAGCATGATATAACATTTCTGAAATAATCTGCTGGGACTTATGTTGTTTTACTAAGTTTCATGCTAAACACGATATGATATTTCTGACATACTTTACTAGATTTCATACTGAGTACGCTATACTATTTCTGAAATACCCTACTGGAATATACACCGTTTTACCATACTGGGACAACTAAGTTTCCGAAAGAAACTGGTTTTACATAGCTCGATTGTTGGTTTACTGATTAACTGGCGAGGTTCGACTAGTATTCAACTATTCTCCCCAACTGTAATCATATTCACGAAGGAATAGAATTAACTTCATTATTATAATGGAGAAAAACAATATTATATTTATAACTTACTGACTATTCTTTGACTTATCGAAGAACGGTTGAAAACTCGTAATTTCTCGGAAGTCTAGAAGGGAGAAATACTCACTTTAAGCCTAGAGTGTATTAACACTAGTTTGGAGCAATTTCAATTACTTTGACTCGGTGGGACAACGATTCGCTGGGCGATTTTCGCGAAACTAACTCCGTAGAACTGCTCCCTGCAGTCCTATACTTCGATACCCGAAGTTAATTTGACTTTGGACAGCGTTTGACGGCGTAATCAAATGGAAATTTATGTAAACCCTTCGCTTCTCTCTGTTTTCTGGTCGTGACTTAGGAAAATAACTTGAAAAAGAGGTGAGAGGCCTTTATATACTTGGAGCCTGAACCATGGCAACGTGGAACGCTGGCCAACGCGCCAATCCAGCTCTGTGCCACGTTGGCCATCGCGGAGGAAGGGCCTCCGTGCCACGTTGCCCCTTTGGGCAGCGTGGTTCGGCCTCCTCTTGCGAAAATCCGACTTGGTGCTTGTTCAGCCTTTCCCCGGGCCCTTTTTTTCGTACGTATGGCATTCTAAAACTCTTAACCATGCGAATAGGCCAACTAAGTACCAAAAACTTGCAGGGTGTAACAGTAACGGGTCATCCCACGACCCGTCATGAAAAGTAACAGGTCGTGGTGACCATTCGTGGGATGGGATAGCTATATCTTTCCAGTCAATATAACATAAGCTAACCACGACTCGTTGGAGGATGTAATATATCATGGTGAGGGTCATGGGAAGGAGTAGTACATGACCTGGTAGGAGGAAGCAACAGGCAATGTAACAACCCATTGTCTGAAAGGACAATTCATCCTGTAGAGTCGGGGGGACAAATCTGAGATCAGGAGTTTTCGCAGTGAAGACAACGGATGGATACCACGAGTCGTGGTATCCTCCAACGATCCGTTAGTCCGATCGTTGGTTCACCCAGTGCAAATTTTTCAAGAATTTCATTAAGCGCATTTTCATCATTTCTAAGTCCTAGGGCCCTAAACTACGTCGTTTAAGGCTCGAAAATCAGTGTTTATTGAGGGTAAAACTCACCCTAGGCTTATTCATTCTCATGCATGCAAATTTGAAGGATTGAGGAGGTGATTGAGCTTGTATTCAAGGTTTTGTTCATTAATTTTCTTTGGGCATTCAAGGAGTGGTGAGGATTGATTTTCCCCAGGTATGTAGGGTTATAAATGGGTGAATCCTTTCACACGCATGCCCAATCTCTTTCAATTCATGAAATTCTTATCTAAATTCTATGAGGTTTTTACCCAATGCATGGAAATTTAATTTCTCTATATGGGCTTGATCTAATTGAGTTACTATTATTGAATTACGAATTATGGGCAAGTTTTATGTTGTTTTTCATTAAAAATCATATTTTAAGTTTTATAAATCAAATTTTCCATTTATGAAAAGTTTGTGAAAGTCAAAGTTTGTGATAAATGTTCAACTATTATGAATTATTTATGATGAAAAGCATATTTTCAAGTTACTCATATTTATAATCTTGTTTTCGAATGAATTGAGTATTGTCAAGCATGTTAAAGTATTGGGAAATACCCGCATGTTCAAGAATGATTTACAATTTATGAAATGGATCTCATGATTTATCGATTTATGATGTTGGTCGACTAAAGGGCCTCTGATTCTTGGCTAATCATGTTTTAATGTGGATCAATGAATGATAAATGTTTATTTGGCCATGAATCTTAATGAATGATGTTATTGATTTATATATGAGTCTAATGTGCATATTTTTGGGAGCCGTGTCTAGCACCGAGCAGCCTGACGCTCAAAGAACTATGCCGGTGTCTCATAACCACGTGCCACCATGAGGTTTATAATAATACATTACAATGATAATGATACCCTCTTTCGTGATATCACATAATACACGTCCCTTGTCTGGCAAGCCAGGGGCGACTCTACCCACTTGAGTGAGATAGTTGGGACATCATGTAAGGCTCTAACATGATGGTGTCGGTTATGACGAGTCTTTCCATTGTTCTGCATGTTTTATGCATTATTATGTTTATGTTATGTGGCTCAAGTGATGATTTAATGAAAGGACGATTCGTCATGTAGAGTTGTGGGGATGAATCTAAGATCAGGAGTTTTGGCAGTGAAGACAACGGATGGATACAACGAGTCGTGGTATCCTCCAATAATACCTTAGTCTGGTCATTGGTTCACCCAGTGTAGATTTTTCAGCGATTTCATTAAGGGCATTTTTGTCATTTCTAAGTCCCAGGGTCCTAAACTACGTCGTTTAAGGCTCGAAAATCAGTGTTTATTGAGGGTAAAACTCACCCTAGGCTTATTCATTCTCATGCATGCAAAGTTGAAGGATTGAGGAGGTGATCAAGCTTGTCTTCAAGATTTTCTTCATTAATTTTCTTTGGGCTTTCAAGGAGTGGTGAGGATTGATTTTCCCCAGGTATATAGGGTTATAAATGGGTGAATCCTTTCACACCCATGCCCAATCTCTTTCAATTCATGAAATTCCTATCTAAATTCTATGAGGTTTTTACCCAATGCATGAAAATTCGATTTGTCTACATGGGCTTGATCTAATTGAGTTATTATTATTGAATTACGAATTATGGGCAAGTTTTATGTTGTTTTTCATTAAAAATCATGTTTTAAGTTTTACAAATCAAATTGCCCATTTATGGAAAGTTCATGAAAGTCAAAGTTTGTGATAAATGTTCAAATATTATGAATTATTGATGATGAAAAGCATATTTTCAAGTTACCCATGTTTATATTCATGTTTTCGAATGAATTGAGTATTGTCAAGCATGTTAAAGTATTGGGTAATGCCCACATGTTCAAGAATGATTTACAATTTATGAAATGGATCTCATGATTTATTGATTTATGATGTTGGCTGACTAAAGGGCCTTTGATTCTTGGATAATCATGTTTTAATGGGGATCAATGAATGTGTTTATTTGGCCATGAATCTTAATGAATGATATTATTGATTTATATATGAGTCTAATGTGCATGTTTTTGGGAGCCGTGTCTAGCACTGAGCAGTTCGACTTTCAAAGGACTACGCCGGTATCTCATAACCACGTGCCACCGTGGGGTTTATAATGATACATTACAATGATAATGATTCCCTCTTTTGTGATATTACATAATGCATATCCCTCGCCTGGCAAGCCAGGGGCAACTTTACCCACTTGAGTGAGATAGTTGGGGCATCATGTAAGGCTCTACCATGATGGTGCGAGTTATGATGAGTCTTCCCATTGTTTTGCATGTTTTATGCATTGTTATGTTTATGTTATGTGGCTCAAGTGATGATTTAATGAAGTTTCTCTTATGACTAGGATAAGGAATGATTTATGAACGATTTAAAAACATTGAGCCTTATGTTATCTTAAGATATTTATGATACGAGCATGATGTCCTTCTTCTATGATCATTTATGAGTTTTTATGTATTTTTAAATGTATGTTTTACTTATCTTACATACTCGGTACATTCCAGTACTGACCGCATACTCTATGTTGTATCATTTTATGATACAAGCCCTGATCTTCAGATCCAACATTGCCATTAGCTTGTCTTAGAGTTCGCATTTAGCTTGTTGGCGAGTCCTCATTCTCCAAGGACCATTGATTCAGACATTGATGTTTCTTTTGGTTTCAGTTGCCGAGTTAGTTGGGAATGTTGTCCCATCAACACATCTATTACATTAGAGGCTTTTAACTATATGTAGTACTCGTTGTTATGTATTTAGTCTGGACCGCTTATCATGCTATGATATGGTATGTTTATGTTTCCGTTATATCGTATGTTGAGTATTCCGCTTTAAATGATATGAAGTTAGATGAATGCTTATGCCGTGAGTAGGGCTCCTTGTCCCGTGTTACGATCCGGGTCTACGTTCGGGTCGTGACAATATTTTAATGAGACACTCCTCAGTCATCCATGATACCATCACAGTATATCTATATACTGGCTAGTATCATAGAGGATTGCTTCAGTCTTTCAACGAGACACTTTTTAGTCCTCCATGATGCCATCATGGTATATCTGTATACCAGCATGAAATCATTAAGGACTACTTCAGTCCTTTAGTGAGAAAATCTTCAGTTCTCAATGATGCCATCACAATATATCTATATACTGTCATGGTATCATTAAAGTCTGTTTCAGTCCTTTAGTGAGAAAATCATCAGTTCTCAATAATGCCATCATAATATATCTATATACTATCATGGTATCATTGATTTCTACTTTAGTCCTCAATGATACCATCACAATATATCTATATACTGGCATGGTATCATTGAGATTTGCTTTAGTCCTTCAGTAAAACTCATCAGTCCTCCATGATACTATCAGAATATATCTATATACTGACATGGTATCATCGAGGTATGCTTCCGTCCTTTAATTAGACACTTCTTAGTCCTCCGTGATACCAACATAATATATCTATATACTGACATGATATCATTCAGGTCTGCTTCGATCCACCAGAGGCACTTCTCAATCCTCTGTGATACCCACATGGTATATATTATATACTGATAGGGTATCATAGAATTTATGCTTAATTTTGATATTTTAATTTTTATGTCAGTTTTAGCAAGTTAATTTTTATAAAAATAATTACAAAAAATAGATTCATAATTTAGATATAAATTCTGTTTTCATTTGCAAAAGCAAAAAAAAAGTTATAAAATCACTTTATATTTTAATAAATAAATTAGTGAATTTTAATATTTTTTTAGTTACTTTTTATTATAATCCAGTTAATTTTTTTATAATTAACATAGAATATTTAGTTAATTTTAAAATCTAACTCTTAAACAATTTATTTAATTTTTAAAATTTTTTTAGAAAAAATGACAGTCATAAGTTTCTTATGCATTTTTTCAAATTAACTTCAATGATTTTTTACACTCAAGCAAAGCTAAAATATTTTCTTCTTTGATAGAAAAATTTGTTCTCCTAATTTTTTTATCTCATTTTAAGATTAATTAATTTACTTTTTATTTTAACTCAATGTAAATTTTAATTATTTTTTTCTTCATATTTCAAATGTAATCTAAGCAAATTTTATCATTGATTCATCATTTTGTATATATAACTTTAGTAAAACTTTAATTATCAATTTTTTTATTTACTCTTATATAAAAATATTCAATATCTTATAATAGAACAATATGTTAGAAAATTAAATCATATTATGTATTTTATTATTGAATTAATAATTGGTTTATATTATTATATAAAGTATGTGAGACAGTCATATAATATGTCTCTTTTGAATTGAAGTAAAAGAGAATTTTAAGTTTGGGTGTTTAATTACTGAAATTCTATAAAATATTATTTTAAAATAATATGATTAAAGAAAAAGTTAAGCTAACTAAAATGTCATTTCTCCTAAATAGAATTACTTATGATGTTTAATACTTTAAATGCGTTTTTCTTACAAAAAAATTAGTTTATACTTTTTAAAAAAAAAAATTACATAAGTTATTTTCATTATAACTTTCTCTATTTTTATATCTTATTTTGACATATGAATAATATATTTTGTTTATATTTATAGCATCATTATTGAACATCATTTTCAGTTTATGGTATATTTTATTAATTTTATTTTCTCAATAAATATTTAAAAATCATCATGTACATATCTAATATATATTTTATTAAAATAGTGTATGACTCTATATTCTAGTGTTTATTAATATATATTATATTCATTTTTATACTCACAATCGTAATCTTTCTGGATTGGAATTATTTGTATTCAATATTTACATCAAATTAATGAATATGTGAAATCTATTTTTCATATATACTTTTATCACTAAATCACAGTTAATCAATGTACATTTTCTTATTAATATATGATCTAGCCATGATAAACTAATGTGATTTAGTTTAAACATCTAGCGTGATATATTTTAACTCTGACCAACACTCCATCATAATAACATTTTACCAATGTTATATCATTAAAATAATTTTAAAAATTATTTTTATTTTATTAAATATTTTATACAAAATTGTATTTACATGAGAATTTTAATATCATATCAAATAACATGTATTTTTTATTAATTAATATATGTGTGTACGTGTGTGTGTATATTTATGTATGTATACAAATATTAATTTAAATATTGTACTTATATAAATATTATTTTAATCAAATAAAAATAAAATACTTAAGTTCAAAAAAATGATATAACCACATTACGAAATAAGGATGAAAAATAATTTTATTTACTGAAATATAATCAACAAATCAAATAAGAAAGACCTAATTACATGATGGACCTTCTAAAATTAGGTAAAAGAAATAGTCTTGGATTAAAAAGAGAAGATTCTGATTTTTATTTTATTTGACTAAAATATTCAATTCTCATTTCAAAAGTGTATAACACATGTTAGCATGATCTTAGTGAAATATCAAAACTATCCTTGATTGTTCCCACTTCATCTTTCTATACAAACCAGATAATTTAAAATCCGTGTACATGCCCAATATAACTGATTATAAAAATTTAAATTAATTTTATATAGAGAAAATTTATGTTTTAACTATTATATTGTCCATTTTTTTAAAAAATTAAAAAGTTGTTCACAAAGATATTATGTGGTATTTTGACCAATAATTTATTCGTCCCAATCAAAACACATAAATAAAATATTATAATAAATAATTTAACTCAAAAATATTTTCAAGAATAATTGATATCAATTATGAAAACATTAATTTTTTAAGTTGTAGAATACTTGGGATCTAATATTTAATTTGCATTTTACACAATGAAATAAGTTTACTAGAATTCAGAGATAATTTATTTTTTAGATTTAATAAAATTATATAGCAATCGTGAGTCTTTATTTTAAAAATTATTCTTATCAATGGTAATTGATTATGTAGTTTTCCATAATATAATTATGCATTTCTTATTTTTGCCATTTTTTTCTAAATGATAATCCACTTAATTTAATTTTTTAGTAATTAAGCAATTTTATTTATCAAGGAATTAAACATTTACAAGCAAAGTAAAATTCTTTTACTTCTCTAATTGCTAATAACTTATATTCAAAATTTTATTTTATTAATTTTTGCTATGAGTATAAAGGTTGTGAAAATGCAAATTTCTTAATAATTTTTTATAGGATTTACAAATATTTATTAAAAAAGATAACTTGCTTCAAAAGAAATTCTTTTCTCATTCTTGTTTAGACAAAAAAGAATAGAAATATTAAAAATTAAATGATAACTTAAAAATTAAAGTAAGTAATTTATTATAATTAATTAAATTTGAGTTGATTTATTTAAAAGTATAAAGAGATTTTGTTGTAAAATTGGACTTAAGAAATGTTTTTTTAAAATCAAAATTTAGAGTCAATAGCTTCAAAATTAATCCAAACTTTTATTATTTCAAATATTTAAATTAATTTCACATGTTTAAAATAAAATAAAATATAAACTTGATCCTCTATATAAATGAAGAATTATTATTTTAAAATATAGTAAGCACTTTTAGTTTACTTTAATTTTAAGTATTTCATCCGATTTATTCTATTTGCTATGTAATATTTTACGCTTTAAGAAATATTAAAATAATAATTAAATTAAATTTTCCTTATTTTTATTCTTTGATCTCAATTAACATACTATTCTTTTTACCATTACTAATTTATTTTTATATTTATTAAAGAAAAAATAAAGGTAAAGAAATAATATATTGTATTTTAAAATTAGAATAATAATTTTTTAATATTAAATAATTTAGTAAACATTACTATTAGAAAATATGTTATTAAAGTGAAGGAATAACAATATAGAGCAATTATATTAGATATTACACTAACTTAAGAAAAAAAAAAGAAAAGAAAGTATACATGGTACTTTAATTTTTTTTTTTATAAAAAAGATAAAAAAGCTCCTTTGAAAAGCTTTTGAAAATAAGAAATTGGTCTCATATTTTAGATGTATACATCATTTCTTTTACTCTTCCAACACATGAAAACTAAAATTTTTTGAAACTTGATTGATTTTTTTGGAAATTCAATACTCTCTTTGCATGATGTAGAACTGTTTTAAACTGAATATTTTGTTCATTGACAAAAATTATCATTGATTGTCATAGCTCTTCTGTAGTATTGTTTTCGATTGTCATTGTATTGCCATCAACAGTAATGACGCTGAAAGAGGTCATGCTAGAGTTGTTTGAATTAGAAATGAATATTGAATCCATTCAAAATGTTACGATGCCATTTTATAGATGAAAATTAGATAAGAACCTTAGATGATTTGCTCCGAGTTACGCTGGGAAATAAGGGCGTGAAATTGAGAGAAACATAACGGGAGCAAAATGGTGTGCAAAATAAAAAAAATAAATAAATGATACTTCTAGAATTATATTGAAAAAGAAATGTTTGTGATTGAGCAAAATGACAGTTTTGCCTTGGTCGTTCCACCGAAGTTAAGCTGGAAAAAAAGGGCGTGAAGTTGAGAGAAACTTAACGGAGCAAAATGGTGTGCAAAATAAAAGAGATAGAGAAATGATACTTCTATAATTATGTTGAATTTTTTTTTTGTGATTGAGCAAAATAACAGTTTTGCCCTTGGTCGTTCCACACTTGGCTCTTCTATTTAAAAAAAAAATTAATTCTATCATAATTTCTTATCTTATTATAATTTTTAAATTAAATATAATCATAATTCAAAATCATACCTTAATGTTGAAAACTTAACTCATCAATAACCATATCTTATATAGTGTATTAAATTTCAATTAAGAAATTACCTTTCATCTAATATAATTTTTGTATATTGTCTATAAATTAATTCCAATGAATTTTATATGTTTGTTAGTAGAAGTTCATGACAATAATTTTTATGCTAAAATATAGTTTTAAAAGATTTGAATTTTTGAAAATATAAAATTAGAAGCGCATTTTATGTTTAAAAGTGTTGTATTTTTATTGAATGCACCATTTTATTAATAATAAATAATAAGTGAAATAAAAAAAATTAAAAAATATGAAAAAATATAACAGGAATGAAAGTTGATAATGGTTATACATTTTAAATTTTATGAGATTGAATGAGTCCATATTAAAAAAGTACTAAGCTACTATAATTACATAATATAAAAAGAATGTGCTCATCAAAATGCAATTATTTATCTCATATATATTACATGTGTTTAAAGACTATTGGTGAGAAAATAAGATAATACTACATATATAGTACAATTTGTATTGCTTCTTGTACAACTATTTATAGCCATTGTTGTTCTTCCATGACTCTTCTATATAATAAAAAAATACAATACTAGATAAGAAAGGGCCCGTTATTATAATACTAAGTAATAATATATAATATGTTAAATTCACCTAACTTAAAAGAATTACATATTTCATTGGTTATTATTTCAATATCTTGCCAACATTAAATGCAAATATTAAATTAAACATTTGATTTAAGTAATAAGCTTTTTACGTTTTGTATTTAAGCATTTAGATAATAGATTAAAAAAAATAAGTATCGTATGTATTAACAAAATTTTTAAAGAAAACTAATATGTGATCATAGAAGATGAAAAGAAAAAATATATAATTGCTTTAATTTATGTCTTGTGTATACTAAAATTAAGACAATAATTTAGTATAATAATTTTTTTTTAAAATAGTTTCAAAAGAGATTTACATATCCAGTGAGACAATATAGTACTCTCACTAAAAAGCCAAAAAGACATTTATAATTATTAACATGATATAAGTTGTAACTAAATGTGATAACATACATATATATCTTTTAATGTACACGTTTTTTGAGTCTAAATATATACAATTTTCTTTAATTTAGGATTAAATGTAAATAAAATTATGTGATTTAAGGAGATAAGATATATAATTACTCCATTTTAAATAAGTGATATTTTTATTATTTTAATTTTATTTCAAAATAAGTGTTATTTCATCTAATCAAGAAGACATTAATGATGTTCTTTCAATCTTACCCTTATTTAATTAAAAAATATTTTATATAATAAAAAAATAATAATGAATTACAACTTTTTCAAGATATTTGTTAAGGATAAATTAGTAAAAATATGTCTTACTTTATAGAAATGAGTAATTTTCTTAAGAGGTGTGGCTAAGCTAAAAACACCGCTTATTTTGAAATTGAGGGAGTATATATATTGTATGTTACTTTTCACTGTAATGTTTAAGAAAATTTATTAATTATTTGATATTTATTGTGGAAGAAGAAAATATATAGAAAATGAGTAAAAATATCTTTATACTATACCAAATTGAAGAAAGAAGACTTTCATGTTTGGTCCAAAATATTTCCATTATTATTTTTGAATCGAAAATACTCTTTTTTAGTAAACATATTTATTTTCTTAAAACACATTTTTTTCTAATATAAATGTTGTAACCCTTAATTAATTTTAATATATATATAAGATTATAATAATCCATCATTAATTTTTTAAATGATGATAAAATTATTTTGTTAATAAAATTGAAGACATTTTTATTTCTTAATTTTCAAGTGAAAGAATGATGAACATTTGCTAATATAATCCTTAGTTTTAAAGATAAGGTGCAACAAACAAGTGCCATAAAATACGAAAATTTATTACAATCCTTCAAATCAAAAAATATTTTTAAATTATCGTCAATAGAGTTGTTGTTGATTCTTTTTTTCATTTTAAATTTAAAAATCAAGAAATATATTAGAAAATATTTATCTTACTTCAATTTAGAAAAAATTAAGAAATAAAAATATTTTCTATTTTATTAATTTTTTTTATTATTATCTAAATAAAAATTAATAATGAGTATGTGTCACGACTCAAATAGCCGTGATTGACACCCACACTAACTGCCCCATGGGCGAACCAATGATTCCCAATAAGTATCCCAACATTAAATTTCCAGAAAGAGATAAGAACTATAATTAATGAAAGGCATCCTTAGAAACAATAATCGACTTTTTACAACTAAACAAAACAAACTAAATTAATCCAAAGACCTGAAAGTCTTGCACAAGACATCTGTTTACAACTTTAAGAATGTTTAAAATTAAAACAAAAGAAATAAGTGTCCAGAAGAGAAGGACATCTTCAAAACGGGGGAGTGACATTGCCTCCTTGTGCTGCTCACCTTTCCACGAGCTATTGCTTCTTATAGGTGAGGACGTGAAGAACTGCCTGGGTCAAACTTTGCAGTCAAAAAAGAAGTACAAGCATAGGATCAGTACATAACACGATATTGGTAGGCATCATCGATCGACCTCACATAATAACGTGTAAACATAGCAACAATGATATATAACAAGTCTTATAATCATACATAAGTACATAATAAATTCAAGTGCACTGTCTCTAACATAGGTGACAACCGGCCTGCTCATTGGATTGGATCTTCTGCTGCAACAGTCACTTGACCGCTACAGTGGTCTTGCCGCAGCGGAAGGATTTTCACTACAGTGGTACCGCCTTAAGCAGTAGCTCAACTTAGCTGCACCTTCAACAGTTCATTAGTTCATCAATTCAACAGTTCATCAGTTCACATATTCTACAGATCAATTCAACTATCACACCAATTTGAGAATCAATTGTCACGCCCCACCTTGGGAGACATGACTGACACCTAGTGCCACACTCGAATCTGACTGACCTGGCTAGGCCTATGCACGTTTGGTACAAGCCTACAACTCAATTTAAAAAAACAACGGACTATATCTTAGTTATAAACATAGCTCCCGACCGACAAGACCTTATAGCCACCTATACAAGAAAACAGCTAACCAAAAACAGGTAATAGCAGGAAATCCTATGCGGGCCAACAAGACCACCATGATGTCTAGTTATAACTATAAAGTAAATCTAGCATTAAATTAATCTATGACCGACAAAGCCGCTAGCTAACAGCTAAATAAGGCCCCACACGGCCAACACGTAATATAAAACATGCACGGGCCCACACGGCCAACAACAACTAACCATAGGAAATCTGAAACAATATGCAAGACTCTAGGAGTAATATAATGGTCGAGAGAGGGCCCCGATCTACCCATGAACTGTACAATCCAAACGAGTAAACCTTCTAACTGTTAGCTCCGCAGGAAAGGAGCCGACTTTACTGCTAATCCTGGCTGGCTACTACGAAGGTCTTGATCCGCGTCTATCTGTACCTGCAAGCAAGTAATGCAGTTCCCCAAGAAGGACGTCAGTACAATATGTACCGAATATGTAAGGCAGTAACTATAAATAACTAAATGAACTAAAAGGAAACTGAAGATAACTAAACGAAAGGAATAGAGATACTACCTGAATAGATGAACTTCCTGCTATCTAATCTATCAGTAACTAATGCAAGCAAGAACCTTACCTGACCCCTATAAGCCGAAAGGTACAACCAGCACAGAATAACCCCCCATAAGCCCTGACGAGTACACTTTAATCTATATACCCATAACAAGATCACACTGATTCATCTAATAACTATATTCGTCCTATCAGTCCCCTGGGTTTGCAACTGAGCCCACTCGGCCCCTGAACTGTAGCTGTGTTTGAGTCCAATGGACTCCTGATATCTGCACCTCGGGCAACAGGCTCGATGGGGGTGTGGTGCCGATACGACATATAATAGTCCAACAATGGAATGGACTGTATGAGTCCCTCGGACCCCATCTTTGTCCCTTGCGGACCGCATACCGCTCCTTGGAGTGACGTCATCTAGCCCCTGGCGGGCGTTGACACAGCTAGTATCCCTGGGTTTGGTTATGGAAGGCTATACAGGGCAAAGTCAAACCCAAACTAAACATGAGTATTGGTTTCAACTAATAGCAATAGCTAATCACAATAGATATACTTCAGGCTCTCATACTGGGTTGCCTCCCAAGCAGCGCCTTATTTTACGTCACGGCACGACGCATTAAGTTTCACCACTTTTTCCTCTACTTTGAGGATATGAATCTCACCCCTAATTTCTTCTCTAGTTTACTCTTATGCTTCAGAGGTGGTGGTGAAAAAATGAAAGAACCAAGCAGTAGATGTCACCTCCGGCACTTATTGGCCCTTACATAAGTGAAGTCATTTTGTCTCTCGGAATCAGCAAATTTCAGAATATACGGAGCTTGTTCCTCCTCTAGACCTTTCTCTACAAGATTGGAAGACTCTATTTCTAGGTTGTCAATCAAATTTAATGTCGAGAAATGCTTCGAGTGGGGTACAATACACCTCAACTTTGAAACTGCATTGTTCTTGACCTCCTTACTTGTGTACACTTTCTCCACATCAACATCTGACTCCACATGAATTTCAAATGGTTGGAACTCTATCTCTCCTTTCATGAATGGATTGGCTATATGTGTGAGACCATCACGGAGACTCTCAGGAGCTTCTAAATGTTGAGCTTGTTCCAAGAACTCACCCTTTTCTTCTCCTTGCAGTCCCTCTTGAGTATTGGCTAAGACCGTCACTTGCAAACCAAAGAAAGCTTCAGCCTTAGCCATCATCTCTGTGAACTTGACGCTTATCATTTCTAAGGCCTCTCCATTTTCCTTGGTCTGAACTCCCAATACTTCCATCTGCTCCCTCATTGCTTCTGTCTGCTCAAGGACCTATTTTAACATGTTTTCTATCTGAGCTTGGTGTTCCAAGTCCTCCTTTTCATCATTCCTATACTCATCAAAAACAACAGAAGGATCATAGTAGGGGCTTGGGGAAGGGGAATATGCGTTTGGACAACCATCCCAATGGCCATCTTGACCACCACATATACTGTAAGTGTGACAGTGTTGCCACAAGTGGAGTCCTCCACAATTCAGATAGGACTCACCAAAATATGAGTATCCACCATTCAACCCATTTGTGTTCCATGATGTCATGTCAAGAAGGGTATCAAACTAAAAACAGAAATAAAATAAATCTAAAACTAATAAATTTTTTTTTCAACACTTAGAAAATTAGACACTAACACAAAACAAGAAATTCACCAATTTCACCAGTCCCCAGCAATGGCGCCAAAAACTTGTTGCGCTCTGACGCACACACAAGCTTACGCGGTCGTACAAGTAATACAGTGGCCCTTCTTAAGCGCCGGATGTTGAACCCACAGGGAATGGACCAATTTAGCAACTTATGAAGTTCAAGTGTAAGATAACCTTCACAAGGGTTGATTAGAGAAGTTTTTGGTAAATTATAATTAATTTTTGGGGTGGTCACAAAACAATCTGGAAACAATATAAGAAGCAACCAGAGCTAAGGCCGTATAATCATGCAATGCTACACTTTGTAATGGTTCACATATGAAATTATCAATTGTTTTCTCACATAGTTGGAAAATGCGGTGTTCATGGTCTCTCGAGCCTCTAAACACGACAAACTAGCTTCACAACTACATCGTTGAGTGGGGATGTGACATCCTAGTTCGTGGGAAATTCAACTACATGGATGTGGTTTACGGGGTTTATGCTCTTGATTAGGGACTTTCGTACCTCTAATCATTTAACCTGACTTAGCTTTAAAATTAATTCTACGAGTGGTGAAGTGATAATTCTAAGCCGGTGTCTTGCTATCATCCGTTTTATCAACCAAGCAAGGCGAATTAAGTATAATTTCTATCCTAATCGCGAATCCTATCGTAAGATAAGAACTTACTCCCTACATTCTCTTTTTCTAGCCTAGGTTTACTCTCTCAAGCTTTTACCTAGCTTAACATGTATGATTTCATGGTGATCAAGAATAAAAACAACCATAATAAAGAATGTAAGACAAAACAACAATTAACATCTCAAACCAAAACGAATTCATGCATTACAATCATATCACGTGGCCTCAACCCTAGAGGAAGAGTTTTAGCCACTCATGTTCATACAATAACTTAAAAACATCGTTAAAGTAGTGTACTTACAAGAATAGGTAAAAGAGAATGTAAAAGTAGTGAACCCTAGGTGAGTTCTTCACT
This sequence comes from Datura wrightii, assembly GCA_035772735.1. NCBI lineage: Eukaryota > Viridiplantae > Streptophyta > Magnoliopsida > Solanales > Solanaceae > Datura > Datura wrightii. The sequence goes on along the minus strand of JASDFA010000007.1, from coordinate 50,356,479 downwards.
TCTCCCTTCGCTCCTCTACGGTTTTCAGAAAATATTTCGTGACAAATGATTTTAGAAGCTAAGGGTTTAATTATAGTAGATAAGAAATTTGCAATTTTTGTCCTGTCATGGAATGGATCCGTGGCACAGAGGTGAACGCGCCAATTTGCCTCCATGACACGGAGGTAACGCGACAGCTTACTAGAAAGTGCACTTGAAACTTGCTTGGCCGAGGCATGGCGATACAGCCGGTGTGGCACGACGCTTGTCCTGCGCGATGGCCAACGTGACACGGCCTGCGGCGCGCAGCAGTGCCTAGCGTGGCATGGTCGCTGGTGCACGGCCGCCTTGGAGTGCAACATTTCCTGCGCATGTCCTTGGCATGGCACGGCGCTGGGCGTGGCACAAGCACAGCGTGGCACGCTGCCTGGCGCGGCCAGCCTTGCCATGGCATGTTTTCTTGCCATCTTTTGCAATTCACTTCCAACTCCATTCCTTCACTTCACCTATCAGTATTTAGTCCCTCATATGTATTTTACACTTAAAAAATAAGGACTAATCATGTTGGTTAGTGCATACCCAAATTTACACAAAATCGCATAAGAATGTAAGTGTATAATTAGACAAACAGGACTAAATTAAGCTATAAAATAGCACTTGGGCAAGCAATTATGCCCAAGATCAAGCAGCTAAGCAACAACCTTACATTAACTGCATAGTCTGAACTAAGTCTAGAACAAATGAGGATATTTTGATCTCATGTCGTCCTCGGCTTCCCAGGTCATCTCTTCTCTATTCTTTTTTCTCCACAGTACCTTAATAGAGGCGACTCTTTAGTCCTCAACCTACGAACCTGCCGGTCTAATATGGCCACTGGAACTTCTTCATAAGCTATCCCCTCAATAACCTGAACGTCCTCAAATGGCACAACTCGGGACGGATCACCTATGCACTTCCATAACATCAACACATGAAAGACCGAGTGAACAGATTCTAACTCTGAAGGCAAATCTAGCTCGTATGCCACCTGGCCTATTTTTCGGAGGATTCGATACGGTCCAATAAACCTCGGACTAAGCTTGCCCTTTTTACCAAACCTCATCACGCCCTTCATTGGCGAAACTTTTAGAAATACCCATTCATTTACATTGAATTCCAGGTTCCTACGCCGTACATCAGCGTAAGATTTCTGGTGGCTTTGAGCTGTCAGCAAGCGTTCTCTGATAAGTTTGACCTTCTCCTCTGACTGATGGATTATGTCTGGTCCAATCAACCCTGATTCTTCGACCTCGAACCAACTAACTGGGGACCTGTATTTCCACATATATAAGGCCTCATAAGGCGCCATCTGGATTGTTGAATGATAACTGTTATTATAAGCAAACTCAGTAAGGAGAAAATGTTCATCCGAGCTGCCCCCGAAGTCTAGCACGCACGCCCGTAACATATCCTCGAGCGTCTGAATTATATGTTCTGCCTGACCATCTGTTTGAGGGTGGAAGGTTGTACTCAAATTAACTTGTGTTCCCAAGCCTCTCTGAAATGAATGCCAGAATCTAGCTGTGAATTACACTGCTCTGTCCGAAATGATAGATACTAGAACACCATGTAATCGAACTATTTCTCTGATGTATAACTCTGCATAGTCCTCGGCTGAGAAAGTGGTCCTGAATGGCAGAAAATGAGATGACTTCATCAGTCTGTCAACAAATCACCCAGAGGGAATCAAATCTATGCCTGGTACGGGGTAATCCTATCACAAAATACATATTGATTACTTCCCATTTCCATATAGGCATCGCTATTTTTTGTGTTAATCTGCTGGGTTTTTTATATTCAGCCTTTACCTGCTGGTAGTTAGGGCATTGTGCTACAAATTCTACTACACTCTTTTTTATTCCAGGCCACCAATAAACTTCTTTTATATCATGGTACATTTTCATTGAACCCGGATGAAGAGAGTAATGAGAGTAGTGTACCTCACCCATAATCTGTTGGTGAAGTCCTGCCACATCGGGAACACAGAGGTGACCCATATATCTCAAGACCCCGTCTTCGATTACCTCGAAACCTAATACTTCTCCCTACTGTACCTTATATCGGAGCTGTGCTAAATGAGGATCTTCATATTGCCGTTCTTTTACTTCCACTACTAGGGACGACACTGCTGTATTCTGAATTATAGCCCTATTGTCTCCCGTGTCCACTATTCGAACGACTAAGCTGGTTAACTGGTCTAATTCTCGGGCTAGTTCCCGCTGTTCGGGCCTCAGATATGCTAAACTCCCCATGGATATATGACTGAGAGCATCTGCTACAATGTTGTCCTTTCCTGGATGATACAAAATATTCACGTCATAGTCTTTCAACAGTTCTAACTAGCGATATTGTGTAGATTCAACTCTTTCTGAGTGAAAATGTACTGGAGGCTTTTATGGTCAGTGAAAATATCTATATGGACGTCATACAGATAGTGCCTCCATATTTTCAAGGCATGAACTGCTACAGCTAACTCCAGATCATGGGTGGGGTAATTCTTTTCATGCTTCCTCAACTGCCTCGAAGCATAAGCAATTACCTTACCGTGTTGCATCAGAACACACCCTATCCCAACACTTGAAGCATCACAATACACTGCATAACCTTCTGATCCTTTTGGCGATGCTAGTACTGGCGCTGATATCAATCTGTTCTTCAGTTCTTGGAAACTTTGTTCACACGCTTCAGTCTAGTGAAATTTAGCTACTTTCTGAGTTAACTTGGTCAAAGGCACTGAAGGTTGAAAACCCTTCTACAAATCTTCTGTAATACCCGGCTAATCCCAGGAAACTGCATACCTCAGTGGGAGTTGTGGGTCTGGGCCATGTCTTTACTGCCTCAATTTTCTGTGAATCAACCTGAATACCAGCATCTGACACAATATGGCCCAAAAAGGCAACAGAATTCAGTCAGAACTCACATTTAGAAAATTTTACATATAATTGGCGGTCCCTGACAACCTGGAGCACTGTTCGCAAATGATCTCAATGTTCTGCTTCTGAATAAGAATACACCAGAATATTATTAATAAATACTATCACAAATAAGTCCAGGTACAGCTTGAAGATGCTGTTCATCAGATCTATAAATACTACTAGAGCATTCGTTAATCTGAAGGACATGAATAGGAATTCAAAGTGGAACTTGGGTCTATCAAAACATACACATAATGAGAGCAAATGTCTAGCATACCTGTCACCACATTCGGCGATGACTCTGACTCTTGTTGCCTTGGTAAAGCATAAGTGCAATCTGGACTGGTGCCTGAACTAGATGCCCCTGACCTGCCTCGGCCTCTGCCGGTCGGAGCTGAGGGCCTACGCCCTGCTGGAGATGCTGGGGCACGTGACCTTACTGAAGATCTATCCTGTCGGCCCCGATCACTCTGACCCCTGGTTGGACAGTCTCTCATCAGGTGACCCTCTTGTCCACATGTGTAAAACGCCGTAGAACCATACCTACATACCCCAGGATGACGTCGACTGCAGATAGGGCAGGGTGGCATGGTGAATGTACTCTACTCTGACCCTCTCTACTATTGCGAACCTGATGGTCATGATCTCTCACCGGGTCCTGACTGCCCCCGACGGTCTGGTCTACCACCCTGCTACTGTTGTGGAGGTGGGGGTTTGGGTGGTCTGCCTGATAGTCGCGGCCTAGGTCGCCCTGCAACTCTGCCTGTGCATCACTAGGTCTAGCCCTGCGATGCTGCTCCTGATTTACTCTCTCTATCTCCTACTGTCGCTGCCTGATTCCCTCAATATTCTGAGCAAATGCCTGAACACGGTTAATATCCATGTCCTCTCTCAGAGTAGCCATAATACAAGTCTCTACGTACACTGGAAGTAGTCCTATAATAAATTGGTGCACTCTAGCTGGAATGGTATCTACAAAAGATGGTGCATATCGGGCCAAGGAGTCAAATCTCATAATGTACTCCCAAACACTCATCGAACCCTTCTCCAAATGTAGAAACTGATCTACCCAGGCCTTTCGGATTTCTCACGGGAAATAGTGGTCCAGAAAGGCCTCTGAAAAGCTGGACCAAGTCGGAGGGGGAACATCTCTACCTCGGGATGTCTACCAACTCTCGTAGCATAGCACTGCTATGTCTCGCATCCAAAATACTGCCAAATCAACCGACTCCACGGGTGTGGCATGATCTCGGGCAAAATAGCATGCCCGAGTGACGCTTGAGAACTTAATTTAGTCTTGTTTAGCTAAGTAGTTGTATACATTTTCATGTGATTTTATATAAATGTGAATATATGTGCTAACCAACATGATTAGTCCTTGTTTTGTAGGTTTCAATGATTTTGAGGAACTAATTTATAAGTTGGTGAAGTAGCGGAATGGAGTCGGGAGCATATGTGGCAGGCAGGCAGCACCAGCGTGCCAGCAACGTGCCACGCCGTGCTAGCTGCGCGATAGAGCAAGGCCAATGCGCTGCCCAAGTAGCATGACACGCTGCCACGCGGTGGCACTCGGCAGTTTCGGCTTCCGGAGGCAATTTCCAGAGAGCTTTCGCGTTACCTCCGTGCCACAGAGGCAGTGCTCCGCGATACACTCCATGACACGAAGCCATTCCATGACAGGCTAAATTGTGCACGTTTCTCATTTATTATAAATAGGTCCCTTAGCTCCTAAAACCACTTTGTCACGATTTTATTCTAGAAAATTACCTAGGAGTGAAGGGAGAAGTGGGAGAACTCATCTAGGGTTTGGCAAATTCCCTTCTCATCTACCAAATTCATGTAAGTATGTTAGTTTAGTAGTAGTTAGTTGTAGTTTTACGAACATGAATGGCAAAAATCCTTCCTCTAGGGTTGAAGCCATGAATTATGATTGTGATTTTATGAAATTGTTTTGGAATTAAGTTATTAATTGTTGTTTTCGTCTTGCATTCTGGATTGTTGGTTGTTTTTATGATTGATCACCATGAAAACATATACGTTAGCTTGGGCAATTGCTTGAGAAAGAATTACCTAGGCCAGGACATGAGAATGTAAGGAGCATGTTTGTATCTCACGATATAATTTCATGTTAGGATAGAAATATACCTAACACCTTGCTTGGTTGATAAAACGGGGGTTATTAAGAGACCAACCTAGGATTATCACATCACCACTTGAAGAAGTAGTTGTGAGGGAAGTTGAGTTAAATGGTTAGATGAACGAAAGTCCCTAATCGTTTCCCCGTAAACCACAACATAATTAATTGCCCGTGAACTAAAAATTAGCATCCTCACTCACAATGATGCAGTGAGGCTAGTTTGCCGTGTTTAGAGGCTCGAAAGACAATGAACATGCAATTCTAATTATGTGAAACAACAATCGATAGTTTCATGCTTAACCCATTGCAATTTGTAGTATCGCATGATTATCTGGTTTTAACTCTATGTTGCTCCTAGAGTAAATTCAGGATATTTCATTGACCAAAACAAACTTAATTAAATCTCCCTCGAAAACTTCTATAACCAACACTTGAGAAAGTTAAGATCACACTTGAAATGGATAGTTAGAGGAATGGGTCCAGTCCCTGTGGGTTCGACATTCCGGTTCTTAAAAAGAGCCACTATATTACTTGCACGACCCGTACACTTGCGGACGCGCGAATCGGGCACGTCAAGTTTTTGGCGCCGTTGCCGAGGACTCGGTGAAGTTTTGATAATTTATTTGTTTTTGTGTGATTTTTGAATTTCCTAAAGTGTTGAGAAACTTGGTCTTAGTCTGTTTATTTGCAGGTGACAGGTTGTCCTGCCGAGCTGCTAGAAATAGTGAGCTTGTGGAACCGTTGCTGGAACCTGAACGTCAAATCCATTTGTGAAGGAGAGTATCTCTAGAGCAAAAGCTGAAGAGACTTCAAGAAAAGGTACAACAACAACCACCCGCGGGACAAGCACAATTGTCATTAGAAGCAATGGCAACAAGACCAGTTCGCGATGTGGCAATCCCACTAGCGACGAATGTGACCTCTAGCATTCGTAAATTGGAGCCTGGAGGGCACTTTGAGCTTAAACAGAACATGGTGCAGCTGTTACATTCTAGTGGTCAATTCACTGGGATGGCACATGAGGACCCGCAACAGCACCTACAGAGCTTTTTAGAGATTAGTGACACGTTTGTCCCCACCGGCTTGTCCACAGATTATGTCCGACTGACCCTCTTCCCATTTTCTCTGTTGGGAGAGGCGAAAAAGTGGCTGAAGGCTGAGCCACCGAACTCCATAACTTCATGTAATGACTTGGATAAGAAGTTCCTTATCAGATTCTTCCCTTCAGGAAAAACTGCAAAGTTGAGAAGTGAAATACTCAGTTTCAAGTAGATGCCTGATGAGAACTTATATATGGCTTGGGAAAGATTCAAGTCATTGTTGAGAGATTGACCCCATCACCAGCAATCAAATGAAGTGCTGGATCATACCTTTGTAGAAAGTCTAGATCCACACACAAAAATATTACTAGACTCTGCATCGGGTGGGCAAGCCTTGGAGAAGACATATGATGAGTTGTACACTTTGTTGAACAGAATTGCACAAGGAAATCCAGAGTGGCACAACGAGTCATTGAGGGGGGTAGGAAAGAGATCGGGGTTGATAGAAGTAGATGGTTTGAATGCCTTGGCAGCACAGTTAGCTTCGTTCCAATATCAAATGATGACTCAGTTCAGTAAACTGAGTATGAACCAACACCAGGGCCAGGTTAATGCAGTTCAACAAGCTCCGAGTTGGTGTGAAATTTGTGGTAATAATGGGCACAATGCAGAATCTTGTGGAGCCAATCCGGAGTCAGTCAATTTTTTTGGTAATGTGCAGGGCAACAATCAAAATTTTGGAACCAGTTACAACAGAAATTGGCAGGGCCACCCAAATTTTTCTTGGGGTGGAAACCAAAAGCAGAGTTATATGCACCCTCAACAACAGCAGTATCAGCAGAACAGGCAGAATGATGAGAGATTGAGCAGCAACATTGAGGAAACATTGCAGAAAATCATGGAGACCCAGACTCAATTAGTGGAAAATCAGGCGAGGATGGCAACAAACTTAAAGAATCAGCAAATGGCCACCCGCAATCTTGAAAAACAAGTGGGTCAAATAGCAGCTGCTCAAAACATGAGATCACAAGGGGGATTACCAAGCGACACAAATCCTAACCCCCGGCAGATCAACGCCATCAGTCTGAGAAGCGGTAAGCAATTAGCTGATGCAGTGCCAAAAGAGCTGAGAAAGGGGGTGCAGCCGGAGTTGGTTAGACCAGGACCATCCATCAACATGGGAGATAATCAGAGTGCTGGGCAACAAAATGCGCAACTTTCGTTGTAGCCAGCACAAAGACCACCACCACCATTCCATCAGAAATTCAGAAAGAGCAAGGAGGAGGAATGCTTCAAAAAGTTCTTTAAGAGCTTCAAAGAACTTCACATAAATTTGCCTCTTATTGATGTCTTGCAGGGAATGCCCAAGTATGCTAAATACTTGAAGGACATGATGGCGAACAAAGTTAGATTGGTGGACGTCCAGACTGTAGCACTGACTGAGGAATGCAGTCACAGGGTATTGAGCAAAATGACAAAGAAGCTCAAAGACCTAGGGAGTTTTACCCTCCCCATACAAATTGGTAAAGCTGAGGTGCTACGAGCTTTGTGTGACTTAGGGGCAGCAGTTAATCTAATGCCCCTATCCTTATTCAACACCCTAGGGTTGGGAAAACTAAGGCCGACAAGGTTGATGCTGCAGCTGGCTGACAAGTCGCGAGTGACGCCTGATGGAATAATAGAGGACCTTCTCATCAAAGTAGGTAAGTTCATTATACCTGCTGATTTTATTATCTTAGATTTTCAGGTTGATGACCAGGTATCCCTGATCTTGGGACGCCACTGGAGGAGCGGTGATTGACTTGAAAGCAGGGACCCTGAAAATGAGGGTTGAGGATGAAGAAGAAATCTTCCACGTTTACCAAGAAATGAACCCATCTGCACACTATAGAAACCTTTGTCAGGTTAGTGTGTTGGCAGAGGATGAGTGTGGGGTGGAGGATTCCACAGGTGCAGGGCCAAAGGCAATGACAAGTGTTCAGCCCGAGTCTGATAAAGGGCTTCAAATTGAGAAGAAGTTGGAGGAAGTGAGGAACAGAGTGGAGGCTGTTTCCTCTAAACAGCAAAAGAAAAGGAGATGGTTCTCGAAAGAGAACCTAGGTATGAGGATGTCCTGAAAAGGATAGTCCACGTCGTGCTGCAACATAAAAGAAGGCGCTGCTTGGGAGGCAACCCAAGGGTACCTCAGGTACAATTTGTAATTTTGATTTTGTGTTGATTTTGTTATTTTCATTTTGTTTCTGTTTTTGGTGGAAAGTTAAGCACAGATGGAGGGAAGTCTGAGTACCGAGAAGGTGGAAGCTAAAGAGCATGGAATAGAAGAAGTGTGGGGTCAAACACCCACCTTTGAAAACTTGAAACGAAAGCATGCTTTTAGCTTGGCATAGAGGCTCAGGGAGTATTTCTCATCCTTTAAATGTTAATTTGATGCTATGAGGACATAGCATGATTTAAGTGTGGGGTGAGAAAAATTTCAAAATTTTTATGCTTAACAAGTTTGTTGTGAATGTAATGCTTGTGAGGAATTTATGAGAAATTTGAATAAAAATTTAAATTTTTTTTGTGAATTAAGCATGACGTCATCACCCGTTGGTTTTTCTTTTCGGTTTTTTTCCGACGGGGGGTCTTTGAACCGAAGAATAAAAAATTTTCTTTTTTATTCCTTTGTCTGTATATAGTGTTTTTAGTCATAGTTAGGGACTGTTTCCGACGATGGATGGATGACGACCGTCTTGAGGAAAAATTTGTCGATAGGTTTTGGGTTTTTGAAACCATAACTAATTGGTGCTTGATGTTCTTGTTATGTGCTATACATGATTATAAGATGCAAGTATGTTCAGTGTGAAGCATGCAAGTGTGTAACTTTGTTTGAGACACTTAGGCTCTTGAATTTGACTCAATACGATTGAAGCTTAATTCTGAATTCCTATGATTAGCTGAGTAAGAGTCTGCTGAATGTGTCTTGATTTGAGCATGTGCCATGAGTGTAAGGTTTTTGAGTATTCTGTGCTATTGTGGATTGTCTAGAACTTTCCTGGTGTGTTTATAAAACGAAATGAAGGATGTGAATTGTAGGAGATGATTTAGGCATTTCTTTGAATGAACCAAATTTTTATCCCTCATTTTACCTACCTTGAAAAATTAATCCTAGTTAACCCCATTGATCCTTGAGCCTATTCTTTGATAGCTGCAACATAAGCTTAATCCTTTTTCTTTCATTAGCCTTGAATTTAAACCAAAACTCCTAAGCGCTTAAAGGAAAAATATGAAAGCGTAAAGGAGTGAGAAGAATGAAAAAGAAGGGAAAGCAGCAATTGTAAAAGTTGAGAAAGGTCGAGGGTGCACTTGTTTGAATACGGGTGGGTATTAGTAGGGAGTAAGAAAATAAATAAATGAAAAGTTACTTATAGAACTCCTTACTAATAAGCTAAAAGTGCCTAAAGAAATGGGGGAACAAAAGAGGAAAAAGAAAGCTGAAAGGAGAAAAAGGTGAAGTAAGGGAAGGGAAGTTCGTAATGTAGGCGTGATGTATTAAAAGCGCTTAGGAAAGATAGTCACTATTACTGGCCATAATAGTACCTACCCGCACCTGAGTTACATTACAACCTAAAAGTCCTACTTGATCTTACATTCACACATCCTTAAATTAGTGGAATAAAACACTAAGGGCAAGCTTATGGGTTATTACATAATGCATGTGAATCCTTTGTGAGAGTGAGCGTAATTCTATTCATGTACCCACACATGTTGTGATTTAAAAATTGTTTTTGCGTGTGAAATTGGGTAACTCTCTTTCCATGAGGGCACATGTTGAATGAAGGATATAATTCATGTGGGATTTCTTAATAAGTTGATTTGCATGAGTTTGCTAAGATTGAGAGTTGCTTCTTGAGGTTAAGAAGTCTTAACATAGTTGGACTTCATTTCGATGATCAAGTCGTGCATGCTCTATTTTTAGCTTGTTATCTTACGTAATCATTATAGCCACAACCTGAATAATCTTGCTAAATGAGTTATGGGTGAGTCTCCATATGCATGAGATGTAAAAGGTTGTTTGAGGACGAACAAGACTTTAAGTGTGGGGTTGTGATCTCGGGCAAAATAGCATGCCCGAGTGACGCTAGAGAACTTAATTTAGTCTTGTTTAGCTAAGTAATTGTATACATTTTTATGTGATTTTATATAAATGTGAACATATGTGCTAACCAACATGATTAGTCCTTGTTTTGTAGGTTTCAATGATTTTGAGGAACTAATTTATAAGTTGGTGAAGTAGCGGAATGGAGTCGGGAGCAGATGCAGCAGGCAGGCAGCACCAGCGCGCCAGCAACGTGCCACGCCGTGCCAGTTGCGCGATAGAGCAAGGCCAACGCACTGCCAACGCGGTGGCACTCGGCAGTTTCGGCTTCCGGAGGCAATTTCCAGAGAGCTTTCGCATTACCTCCGTGTCACGGAGGCAGTGCTCCGCGATACACTCCGTGACACGAAGCCATTCCATGATAGGCTAAATTTTGCATGTTTCTCATTTATTATAAATAGGTCCCTTAGCTCCTAAAAACACTTTGTCACGATTTTATTCTTGAAAACTACCTAGGAGTGAAGGGAGAAGTGGGAGAACTCATCTAGGGTTTGGCAAATTCCCTTCTCATCTACCAAATTCATGTAAGTATGTTAGTTTAATAGTAGTTAGTTGTAGTTTTACGAACATGAATGGAAAGAACCCTCCCTCTAGGGTTGAAGCCATGAATTATGATTGTGATTTTATGAAATTGTTTTGGAATTATGTTATTGATTGTGTTTTTGTCTTGCATTCTATATTGTTGGTTGTTTTTATGATTGATCACCATGAAAACATATACTTTAGCTTGGGCAATTACTTGAGAAAGAATTACCTAGGCCAGAACATGAGAATGTAAGGAGCATGTTTGTATCTCACGATATAATTTTGTGTTAGGATAGACATATACCTAACACCTTGCTTGGTTGATAAAACGGGGGTTATTAAGAGACCAACCTAGGATTATCACATCACCACTCGAAGAAGTAGTTGTGAGGGTAAGTTGAGTTAAATGGTTAGACGCACGAAAGTCCCTAATCGTTTCCCCGTAAACCACAACACAATTAATTGCCCGCGAACTAGAAATTAGCATCCTCACTCACAATGATGGAGTGAGGCTAGTTTGCCGTGTTTAGAGGCTCGAAAGACCATAAACATGCAATTCTAATTATCTGAAACAACAATCGATAGTTTCATGATTAACCCATTGCAATTTGTAGTATCGCATGATTATCTGGTTTTAACTCTATGTTGCTCCTATAGTAAATTCAGGATATTTCGTTGACCAAAACAAACTTAATTAAATCTCCCTCGAAAACTTCTATAACCAACACTTGAGAAAGTTAAGATCACACTTGAAATGGATAGTTAGAGGAATGGGTCCAGTCCCTATGGGTTCGATATTCCGGTTCTTAAAAAGAGCCACTATATTACTTGCACGACCCGTACACTTGCGGACGCGTGAATCGGGAACGTCATGGCATGCATCACCCTGAAGATCCGCTGCAGCTGGTACCAAAAGTCCTGAGGGTCCTCATTTTGGTCCGTCCCTGTGAACTGCGGGGACTTAGTGCGAGAAACTCTTGGACCCTCGAAATACCAGGTCCTCCCAAAGACTCTACAACTACGGGTGCCACTGGCTGACACTGTGCATCCATCATCCGAGCTATCATAAACAAAACACTCCTAACCTCCTGATCTGATGGCATCGATATAGAGACTGCTGGAGGTGGTGCTGATGCATCTGTAGCTCTGGGCAGCTCCTGACCGGGCAGAGGCTGCTAAAGAGACCGAGATGGAGTCTCCTTGTCGCCCTCAGATCGGGCTGATTCTAACTGGGGCACCCGGCTAGTGCCTTCTCCTGTTGTGACGTTCAATTTCCTTCCAGTCGTGGTCTGTCGTATGTTCGATATTTCTCTGTAGACAAATAGAATATGGTAAGCTTAGGGACTCAACCCTATACTGTGCAGCTCTATAGCACGATTGGAAGAGAAAGAAGAGTAACCATACTATCATGCCTCGCAGCTTCCTGCCTATAGAATATGGTGCACAACACATCCATAGACAAGACTCTACTTAACACAGCTTGCAGACTCCATAGGATATGGCTTCGATACCAAGTTTGTCACGCCCTACCTTGGGAGGCATGACTGGCACCTAGTGCCATACTGAAATCTGACTGACCTGGCTAGGCCTATGCACATTTGGTTCAAGCCTGCAACCCAATTCAAGAAAACAATGGGCTATATCTCGGCTGTAAACACAGCCCCCGACCGACAAGGCCTTATAGCCACATGTACAAGAAAACAACTAACTAGAAATAGGTAATAGCAGGGAATTCTATGGGGGCCGATAAGACCACCATGATGTCTAGTTATAACTGTAAAGTAAATCCAGCACTACACTAAGTTATGGCTGACAAGGCCGCTAACTAACAGTTAAACAAGGCCCCACACAACCAACACGTAATATGAAACATGCACAGGCCCCACATGGCCAACAACAACTAATCACAAGGAATCTAAAATAATCTGCAAGCCTCTAGGAGTGATATAATGGTCGAGACAGGGCCCTGACCTACCCATAAACTGTATAATCCAAAAGAGTAAACCTTCTAATTGCTAGCTCCGGAGGAAAGGAGCCGAATGTACTGCTAATCCTGGCTGGCTACCAGAAAGGTCTTGATCCGCGTCTATCCATACCTGCAGACAAGTAATGCAGCGCCCCAAGAAGGGCGTCAGTACAATATGTACCGAATATGTAGGCAGTAACTGTAAATAATAGAATGAACTAAAAGGAAACTGAAGGTAACTGCATGAAAGGAAGATACTACCTGAATAGCTGAACTTCCTGCTGTCTAATCTATCAGTAAGTAATGCAAATAAGAACCTTACCTGACCCCCATAAGCCGAAAGGTACAACCAACATAGAATAACCCACCCAAGGCCCCCATAAGCTCAGGGGTACACTTCAATCTACATACCCCTAACAAGGTCACACTGATTCATCTCATAACTATAGCCGTCCTACCAGTCCCCTGGGTCTGCAACTGAGCCCGCTAGGCCCCTGAATTGTAGCTGTGTCTGAGTCCAGCGGACTCTTGATATCTGCACCCCAAGCACCAAGCTCGACGGGGGTGTGGTGCCGATATGACATATAATAGTCTAGCAATGGAATGGACTGTATGAGGCCCTCAGAACCCATCATCGTCCCTTGCGAACGACATACAGCTCCTTGGAGTGACGTCATCTAGCCCCTGGCGGGTGTCGACACAACTAGTAACCCTGGGATTGGTTATGGAAGGCTATATAGGGCAAAGTCAATCCCAAACTAAACATGAGTACTGGTTTCAACTAATAACAATAACTAATCACAATAGATATACTTCTGTCTCTCTTACTGGGATTTCAATTGTATTACAATACTAAAGAAAATAACTTGACGAAGGAATTTGCCTTAACATACCTCGATTGTCGATTTCTGATTAACTGGCAATTTTTAATTCATATTCAATATCCCTTTCCACTATAATCGTATTTCTGGAAGAATGAGACTAGTTTCAGTACTAAATTCAGCAGAAACGATAACTTATAATACTAGTATTAACTATACTTTAACTTAACAAAATACGACCGAAAACATATAATTTCCTGAGAGTTCAGAAGGGAGAAATACATACTTGAAGCCTGTGACTGTACATGAATCAATTTAGAGAAATTCTGACAACTTCTACTCGGCGGGGTTACGATTTGCCGGGCGAATTTCAAGAAAATAATTTCATAGTAATGCTCCCTGCAGGATTAGAACTCAATACCTGGAGTTAATTTGAATTTGGATGGCGTTTGACAGCGTATTTGGAAGGAAATTACTTAAAAATGGCGTACCTCTCATTTGCTAGATGAAGATGTTTGATATGAAGTGAAATAAATGAAAACATGAACTTATATAATATTTGGGCAGTGGATAGGGGGGTCCGTGTCACGGCCCCCAACACGCCGATTTATGGGCGTGTCACGATGCCCAATGCAGAGGGAGGGGGTCCGTGACACGCTGCCCCTGTTGCATCCTGCTCCGACCTTCTCCCTCGCTACCTTGATTCCATGCTCGTACGTCCTTTCCCCGGGCCCTTTATCGCACCTGTCAAACTCTAAAACTCTTGACTAACATACGAATACGCCGACTTAAATGATAGAGACTTACGGGGTGTAACATCAATAAATAGCTAATATTTACCCCTTACAATTACAATATGTAATTACAAGCAAACATACACTCAAAAATTACCAGCATCGTGACCATGTGTCTGTGTCACACTTAGAATCAGATGTCTTTAATTTCAAATTTCATAAGTCCAAATTTTCCCATAACCGCTTCGCACATTCTTCATTCATTCTTACATATAAGCAGAGCGCGACAAAAACAAAGTAAAACATAGGGTGACATGTCGGTTACATGCCTCCGCCTTGTCCCATTACCACTCAAAATTCACAAACTTAGTGTACACACATGCTAGAGGGTCTTAATTTGCTCTTCTAATCATGACCTATAGGGGACTCTAGAAATTCATGTACCGTGCCTGCGTGACACCCGCTCCCACTCATGCTCATCTAAATTCTCGCCTCGGACACGAGCCACTCAACAATATCGCTCACCCAGATGCTCCCCTCAGAGACGAGCCACTCATCTTTGGATACTTTTTATCACGCCCACCTTGGAAGGCATGACTGGCACCTGGTACCCTACTAGGACCTGAACTGCTGAGCTGACTAAGCCTAAGCACCTCTGGTGCAGGGCTGACTCTAACTCTAGAATCAAGAAAACAACAGGCTATATAGCGGCTGTAAATACAACCCCCGGTGGACAAGGCCTATAGCCACCTGTGAAAATAAACAACTAAACAGAGAAAAACAAACATAGGGAGTCCTATGCGGGCCGACAAGGCCACCATGATATCTAGTTATAATTGGAAAGTAAAAGCCGATGCTAAACTGAGTTATGACTGACAAAGCCACCAATCAACAGTTAAATAGGGCCCCACACGGCCAACACACATAGTCTAAAACACATATAGGCCTCACATGACCGATATCATCTAACCACAGGGAAGTAATGCAATCTGCAAGCCTCTAGGAGTAATAAGATGGTCGGGACAGGGCCCCGAACTACCCATACTGTACAAACAAAAGAAGTAAACCTCTATCACACAAGCTCTGGAAGAAAGGAGCTGTTGGCTCTGTACGGATGACTGGAACTACGAGGGTCCTTCTCCTCGTCTATGTGTATCTGCAGGCAAGTAATGCAGCACCCCAGAAGAGGGCGTCAGTACCACAAGTACTGAGTATGTAAAGTAATAACTTTAACTGACTGAAAGTAAGAAATAGAACTGACAATAACTGAAGTAAAGCAAACGGACTGAAGCTAATTGAGGTAGTGAAATCAGGACTAAACATAACTGTAATAAGGAAGGTAGGGTTCATACCTGGCAAATGAGGCGTCTTACTGTCTAACTATCATTAATTAAAGCAAGCATAAACCTTACCTGGCCCCCACAAGATGGAAGGTACAATCAACACAAAATAACCCACCTGGGCCCCCATTATCCCTAGTGATTACACCTCAATCTATATACCCCTATCCAAGTCATACTGAGTCAACTACCAGCTATGAGCGTCCTACTGATCCCCTGGGTCTGCAACTGGTCCCGCTCAGCCCCTGACTGTAGCTGTGTCTGAGTCCGGAGGACTCCAGATATCTACACCCCGGGCGTAAGCGCTCGACGGGGGTGTGTATAAGGCCAACCACGAAAATATGAGGACCTGAATCCTCATCTTCATCCCTTGCAGATGGCATGCCGCTCCGTAGAGCGACGTATCCTCGCCCCTAGCAGGCGGCGATATAACTATTAACCCTGGGGTGGTCACGAAAGCTATACATGTATAATCCAGCCCAAAACAATACAATTTACTAGTCTCAACTGGAAACAACAACTAGACATGATAACATACTCCTGACATGCTTTATTGGGATTCATACTGGATTACTATGCTGAAGAAACTAACTTGTCGAAAGAAAATACCTTAACATACCTCAATTTCCGATTTCTGATTAACTGATAGGTTCCAATTAGTATTCAATAGCTCTTCCCAACTGAAATCATGTTACTAGAAACATAGGACTAGCTTTAACACTAAATTCGGCAAAAAGGAAAACTTTATATATAAATATGAACTATATTCCAACTTTACGAAACACGATTGAAACCTCGTTATTTCTCAAAAGTCTAGAAGGGAGAAATGCTTACTTTAAGCCTGGGATCATATTGACACTAGTTTGGAGCAATTCCAACAACTTTGGCTCGGCGGGACGACGATTCGCCAGGCGAATTTCACGAAACTAACTCCATAGAAATGCTCCCTGCAGCTTTATACTTTGATACCCGAAGTTAATTTGGATTTGGACGGTGTTTAGCGGCGTAATCAGATGAAAATTAAATGTTTTCCTTCATTCTTTCCTCTGCTAGTCATGATTATATGAATTATGATCTCATTTCTAAGTGTGAGACCCTTATATACTTGAGGCAGCAGACAAGGCAATGTGGCACGCTGCCCAACGCGCTGATTCTACTCCATGCCATGTTGGCTAATGCGGAGGAGCAGCTCCGTGCCACTTTTCCCCTCTGGGCAGCTTGGTTCGGCCTCCTCCCGTGAAATCCTGACTTGGCACTTGTTCGGCCTTTCCCCGGGCCCTTTCCTCGTACGTATGACACTCTAAAACTCTCAACCAACATATGAATAGGCCGACTAAATGTTAGAAACTTACACGGTGTAACATCCTCCCCCCCTTAAGAACATTCGTCCTCGAATGTTAACTTCTGGTTGCAAGAACCTTAATATTGCAATTACTTATTATGGAAAAATTTCGGCAGAGTCTCCTCTGTAATATGGACTATAGAAAAGTCCAATATAGGTACTCCACACAATACTATGGCATTCATTTCACAATAGAAGTCAACTACTCCACATACACATGTATATAATGCACTTATGAAATAACAACAACAATATACCTCTAGCTGCACAATCTGACTAAGTCTGAAATAATTGAGGATATCTAGTTTTCATATCGTCTTCTGCCTCCCAGGTCATCTCCTCTCGGTTCTTATTTCACCATAACACTTTAATGGAAGCAACATCTTTTGTTCTTAATCTGCGGATCTACCGATCTAGTATGGCTACTGGAGCTTCTTCATAAGCTAACTCCTTAGTGATTTGGACGTCTTTGACTGGAACAATCCGAGAGGGATCTCCTATGCACTTCCTCAGCATTGATACATGAAAAACTGGGTGAACGGATTCTAATTCTGGAGGTAAATCTAATTCATAAGCCACCTGGCCTATCCTTCGGCGAATCTGATAAGGCCCAATAAACCTCGGGCTGAGCTTGCCTTTCTTACCAAATCTCGTCACACCCTTCATCGGTGAAACCTTCAGGAATACCCAGTCACCCACATTAAATTCTAGGTTTCTTCGCCGCACATCAGCATAGGATTTCTGGCGGCTCTGAGCAGTCAGCAGACGTTCCCTGATAAGCTTTACTTTCTCTTCTGACTGATGAATAATATCTGGCCCAATCAATGCTGATTCTCCTACCTCAAACCAACCAGCCGAAGACCTGCACTTCCGCCCATACAACGCTTCATAAGGTGCCATCTGAATTGCTGAATGATGACTGTTATTATAGGCAAATTCAATAAGTGGTAGATGTTCATCCCAGCTGCCTCCAAAATCTATCACACATGCTCGTAACATATCCTCGAGCGTCTGGATGGTACGTTCTGCCTGCTCGCCTGCCTGAGGATGGAAGGCGGTGCTCAGGTTAACCTATGTCCCCAGGCCCCTCTTAAAAGATTGCCAAAACTTAGCTATAAACTGCGTCCCTCTGTCAGAGATAATTGACAGTGGAACACCATGCAATCAGAATATTTCTCTAATATACAGCTCAACATAATCTTCGGCTGAAAAGGTAACTCTTACTGGCAGAAAGTGAGCTGATTTTGTCAACTTGTCAACAATTACCCAGATAGAATCATATTTACGCCTGGTACGAGGTAACCCTACTATGAAATCCATATTAACTGCCTCCCATTTCAATAAAGGCACGGCTATATCCTGTGTCAGTCCACCTGGTTTCTGATGTTCAGCTTTCACCTATTGGCAATTGGGACATTAGGCTACGAATTCTGCTATCCCTTTTTTCATTCCCGACCACTAGTAAATCTCTTTTACATCATGGTACATATTTGTCGAACCTGAATGGAGAGAGTAACGGGCATAGTGTACCTTTCCCATAATTTGCTGGCGAAGCCCTGCCACGTCTGGAACGCAGAGGCGATCCCTATATCTCAAAACTCCGTCCTCGGTTACCTGAAAATCTGTCACTTCCCCTTGCTGGACCCTATTTCTAAGCTGAACCAGGATAGGATCTTCATACTGTCGTTCTTTCACTTCCACAACCAATGATGATACTGCGGTATTCTGGATTACCGCTCCATTGTCTCCTGATTCCACTATATGAACGACTAAACTGGCTAGCTGAGGCAATTCTCGAGCCAATTCCTGCTGCTCGGGCTGTAAATATGCCAGGCTTCCCTTGGATTTGCGACTAAGGGCATCCGCTACAATATTGGCCCTTTCTGGGTGATATAATATATTCACATCATAATCCTTTAACAGCTCCAACCAGCGATGCTGCCGCAAATTCAACTCTTTCTGGGTGAAAATATACTGCAGGCTTTTGTGATCAATGAAAATATCTACATGGACGCCATACAGGTAGTGTCTCCATATTTTCGAGGCATGAATCACCACGGTTAACTCCAGGTCATTGGTAGGGTAGTTTTTCTCATGCTTCCTCAGCTGCCTAGAAGCATAGGCAATCACCTTACCATGCTACATCAAAACACATCCTAACCCAACACTCGAAGCGTCACAATAGACCGCATAGCCCTCTGTTCCTTCTAGCAACGCTAGCACCGGCGCTGATGTCAATCTGTCTTTCAGTTCCTGAAAGCTCTGCTCACATGCCTCAGTCCAATGGAATTTTGCTGCCTTCTGCATCAGTTTGGTTAAAGGTGCTGCTAAAGTGGAAAATCCTTCCACGAACCTTCTGTAATACCTGGCTAACCCCAGAAAACTACGTACCTCGGTTAGAGTGGTAGGTCTAGGCCATGTTTTCACTGCCTCTATCTTCTGCATATCTACCTGTATACCAACATCTAACACAATATAGCCCAACAAGGCTACTGAATTCAGCTAAAATTCACATTTAGAAAATTTTGCATATAGCTGGCGATCTTTGAGAATCTGGAGCACTGTCCGTAAATGATCCTGGTGATCTGCCTCTGAGCGGGAATACACCAGAATATCATTGATAAATACTATCATGAACAAGTCAAGGTATGGTCTGAAAATGTTGTTCATTAGGTCCATGAACACTGCTGGGGCATTTGTTAGTCCGAAGGACATGACTAGAAATTCAAAATGGCCATATCTAGTCCTGAAGGCAGTCTTTGGAATATCTCTTAACCCGGACCAGATGATATCCAGACCTTAAGTCAATCTTTGAAAAATACCTCGCTCCCTATAACTGATCAAATAGGTCGTCTATTCTGGGAACCGGGTACTTATTCTTAATAGTGACTTTATTCAGTTGTCGATAATCTATACACATACGGAGGGAGCCGTCGTTCTTTCTCACGAACAGAACTGGCGCACCCCATGGTGAGGTACTCGGCCTGATAAAGCCCTTGTCTAGAAGTCCTTTAATTGTTCCTTTAGTTCTCTGAGTTCAGCAGGAGCCATCCAATATGGAGGAATAGATATAGGCTGAGTGTATGGTAATAGATCGATTGCAAAATCAATTTCCCTTTCTGGGGAATACCAGGAAGCTCATCTAGAAATACGTTAGGAAATTCATTAACCACTGGAATAGACTGAAGGGTCGGAAGCTCTTCCCGATCATCCTGAACTCTGACAATATGATAAATGCACCCTTTTGCTATCAATTTTCTCGCCCTAAGATAGGAAATAAACCTACCTTTTGGCGTGGCTGTACTACCTTTCCACTCCCGTACTGCCTCCCCTGGAAAGTGGAATCGGACAATCTTGGTCCAACATTCGACATTGGCATAGCATGGAGCTAGCCAATCCATACCCATAATAGCATCAAAATCAACCATTTCTAGTTCTATCAAATCTGTCGTAGTCTGCCGACTGGCAACTTGTACTGTACACCCCCGATAGACCCTTCTTGCTATAATAGAGTCACCAATGGGTGTAGACACTGAGAAAGGTCACCGAAGCAATTTCGGCATAATACTAAACTTCCGAGCCACTAACGGTGTAACATAGGACAAGGTGGATCCTGTATCTATCAACATATAAGCAGGATGAGAGCAAATGTTCAGCATACCTGTCACAACATCTGGTTTTAACTCTAACTCCTGTCGCCCCGGTAGCGCATAAGTATGGTCTGGGCCGGCACCTAAACCGGAGGCCCCTGATCTGTCTCGGCCTTTGCCTGTTGAAACTGAGGGCCTACGCCCTATCGGGGATGCTGGAGCTCATGATCCTGCCGAGGACCTATCCTGTCAATCCCAGTCACCCTAACCCATAGCTAGACAATTCCTCATCTGGTGACCCTCCTGTCCATAAATGTAGCATGCTGCGGAACCATACCTGCATGCTCTAGAGTGGCGTCAACTGCAAATAGGGCAAAGTGGTATTGCAAACCCACTCTGCTCCACTCCCCTCGGCTGCTGTGAACCTACTGCCTGCGAATCTTCACCGGGCTCTAGCTGCCCTCAGTGACTAAACCTGCGCCTCTTTCGCTGCGGTAGAGGCGGGCGTCTAGGCGGCCTATCTGATAACTGTGGCCTAGGTCCTCTGCGAAACTCCTCCTATAATTCACCCGGTCTGTCCCTGCGGCGCTGCTCCTGACTTGTCCTCCTAATCTCCCATTGTCGTTGTCTGATACCCTCAATATTTTGAGCAAAAGCCTGCACACGGGTGATATCCATATCCTTTCGCAGTGTGGCTGTGATGCAGGTCTCAACATATTCTGGGTTCAGCCCCATAATAAAGCGGTGTATCCTGGCTAGCATTGTGTCCACAAAAGCTGGCGCATAACGAGCCAAGGAATCAAACCGCATGGCATATTCCCGGACACTCATCGACCCCTGCTCCAAGTGTAGGAACTGATCAACCCGGGCCTGTCAAATCTCCCGCGGTAGGTAATGATCCAAGAAAGCCTCTAAGAAGCTGGGCTAGGTCGGAGGGGAAACATCTCTCCCTCAGGACCTCTCCTAACTCTCATACCACAGTACGGCGATGTCCCATAGCTGGAATACCACCAACTCAACTGACTTTGTAGGTGTAGCATGCATCACCCTGAAAATCCTCTGCATCTGGTCTAAGAAGTCCTGAGGGTCCTCGGTCCGATCTGTCCTTGTGAATTGCGGGGGACTTAATGCTAGGAACTCTCGGACCCTCGAGCTACCAGGCCCTCCTAATGATTCTGCAACTGTAGGTGGCACTGGCTGGCGCTGAGCAGCCATCATCTGTGCTAGCATAACCACCGCGCTCCTGACCTCCAGGTCGGATGGTATGGGTATAGAAACTGCCAGAGGCGGTGCCGTCACACCAGCCATCCCAAGTGGCTCCTGACGTGGTGGAGACTGCTGGAGAGGTCAAGATGATACCTCCGTAGCGTCCTCAGATCGGGATGATTCTGACCGAGGCTGAGGCACCCTGATGGTGCCCTCTCCTGTTGCTACATCTAGCCTCCTGCCTGTCGTAGGGTGTCGCTGGTCCGACATTTCTCTGTAAGCAAAAGAGTATAATGAGCTTAGGGACTTAACTCTATACTGTACCGCTCTATAGCACGACTGAATAAGAAGAAAGAGTAGCCATCCTATCATGCCTTGCTGCCTCCCGCCTATAGTATGTGGTGCACAACACATCCATAGACAAGACTCTACTTAGCACGGCTTGCAGACTCCCTGGGATACGACCTGCTCTGATACCAAGTTTGTCACACCCCACCTTGGGAGGCATGACTGGCACCTGGTACTCTACTAGGACCTAAACTGCTGAGCTGACTGAGCCTAAGCACCTCTGGTACAGGGCTGACTCTAACTCTAGAATCAAGAAAACAACGGGCTATATAGCGGCTGTAAATACAACCCCCGGCCGACAAGGCCTATAGCCACCTGTGAAAATAAACAGCTAAACAGAGACAAACCAACATATGGAGTCCTATGTGGGCCGACAAGGCCACCATGATATCAAGTTATAACTGGAAAGTAAAAGCCAATGCTAAATTGAGCTATGATCGACAAGCCCACCAATCAACAGCTAAATAAGGCCCCACAAGGCCAACACACATAGTCAAAAACACATATGGGCCTCACATGACCGATATCATCTAACCACAAGGAAGTAATGCAATCTGCAAGCCTCTAGGAGTAATAAGATGGTCGGGACAGGGCCCCGACATACCCATACTGTACTAACAAAAGAAGTAAACCTCTATCACACAAGCTCCGGAAGAAAGGAGTTGTTGGCTCTGTACGACTGACTGGAACTACAAGGGACCTGCTCCTCGTCTATGTGTACCTACAGGCAAGTAATGCAGCACCCCAGAAGAGGGCGTCAGTACCACAGGTACTGAGTATGTAAAGCAATAACTTTAAATGACTGAAAGTAAGAAATAGAACAGACAATAACTGAAGTAAAGAAAATGGACTGAAGTTGACTGAGGTAGTGAAATCAGGACTAAACATAACTGTAATAAGGAAGGTAGGGTTCATACCTGGCAAATGAGGCGTCTTACTATCTAACTATCATTAATTAAAGCAAGCATAAACCTTACCTGTCCCCCATAAGATGGAAGGTACAATCAGCACAAAATAACCCACCTGGGCCCCCATTAGCCCTAGTGAGTACACCTCAATCTATATACCCCTATCCAGGTCATACTGAGTCAACTACCAGCTATGAGCGTCCTACCGATCCCCTGGGTCTGCAACTGGGTCCTCTCAACCCCTAACTATAGTTGTGTCTGAGTCTGGAGGACTCCTGATATCTACACCCGTGTGTAAGCGCTTGGTGGGGGTGTGTATAAGGCCAACCACGGAAATATGAGGACCTGGATCCCCATCTTCGTCCCTTGCGAATGGCATGCCGCTCCGTAGAGCAACGTATCCTCGCTCCTGGCGGGCGGCGACACATCTATTAACCCTGGGGTGGTCACAAAAGCTATACATGTATAATCCAGCCCAAAATAATACAATTTACGAGTCTCGACTGGGAACAACAACTAGACATGATAACATACTCCTGACATGCTTTACTGGGATTCATACTGGATTACTATGCTGAAGAAACTAACTTGCCGAGAGAAAATGCCTTAACATACCTCGATTGCCGGTTTCTGATTAACTGATAGGTTCCAATTAGTATTCAATAGCTCTTCCCAACTGAAATCGTGTTAATGGAAAGATAGGACTAGCGTTAACACTAAATTCGGAAAAAAAGGAAAACATTATATATAAATATTAACTATATTCCAACTTTATGAAACACGATCGAAACCTTGTTATTTCTCAAAAGTTTAGAAGGGAGAAATGCTTACTTTAAGCCTGGGATCGTATTGACACTAGTTTGGAGCAATTCCAACAACTTTGGCTCGGCGGGATGACGATTCGCTGGGCGAATTTCATGAAACTAACTTCGTAGAAATGCTCCCTGCAACCTTATACTTTGATACCTGAAGTTAATTTGGATTTGGGCGGCATTTAGCAGCATAATCGGATGAAAATTAAATGTTTTCCTTCATTCTCACCTCTGTTGGTCATGATTATATGAATTATGATCTCATTTCTAAGTGTGAGACCCTTATATACTTGAGGCAGCAGACAAGGCAATGAGGCACGCTGCCCAGCGTGCTGATTCTGCTCCGTGCCATGTTGGCTAATGCGGAGGAGCAGCCTCGTGCCACTTTGCCCCTCTGGGCAGCTTGGTTCGGCCTCCTCCCGCGAAATCCCGACTTGGCGCTCGTTCGGCCTTTCCCCGGGCCCTTTCCTCATACGTATGGCACTCTAAAACTCTCAACCAACATATGAATAGGCCGACTAAACATTAAAAACTTACGGGGTGTAACACTTTTATTATCCAAATCATTCTTCATCCATTAAATATAACAGGATACAACTCATACACACACATATTCATATGTAATTCAACCCTTATGAGTCTACATTCTACTTCCTCACTTGCACAAATATAGATTATCGATTCACATTGTAGCATTCTTTAAAAGAAATTAACTTTGCAATTCAATGAAATTTACACAAAAGCTCATAATCATCTCATATTAACATGATCTCTCCTAATTATTCAAATAAATCATTTAACAACAGATAATGTCCGAAGTCCAATCTCATATCATTATCATACATGTATATAAGTCATTATATAGGGTCTAACCCTCCAACCGTAACCTACCTAGAAGTTCAAAAATAATGATTCGGCTACTTAGCGGGAGCCTTGCCCTTCCTCAAAGCTTCAGATAGTTCGAAATCTACAGAACAAGAGTAATTCATTACTTACTCTTCAATCATGGGTCTAATTAGATCAAATCCTCCCCTTTGGGGTGTTTTTGAAAGTAAAACCCCAATTCTACTAAGTTCTAGTTTCAATTTCCCGCGTAACCCTCGTTCCTAACACGTAATTCTAGGGGAATAGACAAAACTGTTCAAACATCAACCCAAATCACCCCCTAATCATCCCACAATCCAACCCTAGTTTAACATCCTAGGGTTCTTCTCCACAAAACTTCCACCATTAAAGGTCCACAAGTAATCTAGGATCAACACCAATTGTAGTAGAGATAGAAAAATTGAAATTCTTACCTTAGGAGAATGGTTCACTGCTCTAGAGAGATTTTTCATTCTCTAGACCTTTTGATCGAGTTTTTGAAAATAATGGGGTAAACCCCCATAACTCCCACTTAAACCCACTTTTTGACTCCCTTCGTCCACTGTACTGGTTACATTTCTGTTGCAGTGGACCCGCTATGGTGATCAAAGTGTCGCTGCGGCGGTTCTTCTATTATTTCCAAAATTCATCACAGCGGGACTCCAACCACTACGATGGTCTCGCTGTAGTAGAAACTCCACCGTTGTAGCGGTTCCCCAAACCAGTAGCCACCCAAAATCAACCATTTTCACCCTTAGAATATTTCGCAGAATATTCTATTCCTTCCTTAGCCTATTTTCAGTGTTCTAGGCCCCTAACCATCTCGTAATGACGTCCTGGTTGTTATATCAGATACCAATTAAAATACCATTCATGCCCAAACGGTCTATAACAAAGAAAGGGGGAGTACTTACCAGATTCCACGAACAGTTGTGGATACTTGATCCACATATCAGCCTCGGTCTTTCATGTGGCTTCCTCAATAGGAAAATTCTTCCACTGAACCTTTACTGTTGCAATTTCTTTCGACCTCAACTTCCGAAACTTCTCTAAGCAATATCGTTACAAGCTACTCCTTATAAGACAAATTCTCATCTAACAACACAGAGTCCCATTTGATAATATATGTTCCATACCCATGGTACTTTTTCAATATTGAGACATGGAACGTCAGATGCTCCGCCGACAACCCTAGAGGCAAGGCCAGCTTATATGCTACCTCCCCCACACGCTGGAGTATTTCAAATGGTTTGATGTACCTCGAGCTAATCTTTCCCTGCTTTTCGAATCTCATAACCTCCTTCATAGGAGACACCTTCAGCAACACTTATTCTCCCTCCATGAACGCCATATCCCTTACCTTTTTGTCTGCATACTGCTTCTGTCTACTCTGAGCGCCTACCAAACGATCCTGAATTATTCAAACTTTTTCAAGGGACTCCCTCAGCAAATCAGTTCCCCAGGGTCTCACTTCAAATGCATCAAACCAACCAATTGGAGACCTACATCTCTTCCCATACAGAGCTTCAAAGGGCGCCATGCCAATGCTCGAATGATAGCTGTTGTTGTAGGCGAACTCTGCCAAGGGTAGGAATTTGTCCCAACTAAAATCTATCACACACACCCAAAGTATGTCCTTCAATACCTGGATAGTCGTTTATGACTGTCCATCTGTGTGAGGATGGAAGGCTGTGCTCAAGTCCAACCTCGTACCCAACTCAGCCTGCAAGATCCTCCAGAAATAACAAGTGAACTGAGTACCCCTATCTGATACAATTGAAATAGGCACCCAATACAACCGAATCACTTCCTTCATGCACAATTTAGCTAGTTTCTCGGTGTTGTAAGTCACCTGGACCAATAAGAAATGAGCCTCGACTTGGTCAATCTGTCCACAATGACCTAAATTAAGTCAAATTTCCCCAAAGTCTTGGGAAGACCCACCACAAAATCCATTGCTATTCTCTCCCGTTTTCACTTAGGGATAGGCATTCTCTGAAGTACTCCTCTAGGCTTTTGGTGTGCTCATACTTCACCTGCTGACAATTCAAACATTAGGTGACGTAGTCAACAATATCTCTCTTCATCTGGCCCCACCAATAGTGTTGCTTCAGGTCATGGTACATCTTGGTGACCCCAGGGTGGATGGAGTACCTCGAGTTGTGAGCTTCTGCCAAAAGAGTTTTGATTAGCTCACCAACCCGGGGAACGCCCCCTTCATTCTCAGGACTCCTTCATCATTTAACACTGCTTCTTTGGCTTCTCCCTGCAAAACTTATCTTGAATCTTAGCCAACTTTTCATCCTCGAACTGTCTTGCTTTGATTTCCTCCAGCAATGAGGATTTAGCCTCCATATTGGCTAGTATCCTACCTGTTTCTATCAGTGACAACCTCACCAAACTGTTTGCCAAAGTTTGAACTTCTCTGGCCATCGACCGTTGAGTAGCTTCCAAGTAAGCTAAACTGCCCATGCTTACTGTCTTTTGACTTAAAACGTCCTCCACAACATTTTCCTTTCCTGGATAGTACAGGATAGTGATATCATAATCCTTAAGCAACTTCATCCATCTCCTTTGCCTCAAATTAAGGTCTTTTTGAGAGAACACATACTGCAGGTTGCGTGATCTGGAACACCTCATATCGAGCTCCATATAGGTAGTGTCTCCAAATTTTCATGGCAAACACCACTGCTGCTAACTCTAGATCGTGCGCGGTAATTCTTCTCATGCACTTTCAACTGTTTCGAGGAATAAGCAATGACCTGTCCTTCTTGCATTAACATAACTCAACCCAAATGGTAAGGCATCACAATAAACAACAAAGTCTTTACCTTCCATGGTAACACTAGGATAGGTGTTGTGGTCAGCAGAGTCTTGAGTTTCTGAAAACTGCTTCACATTCTTCTGACCACTGAAAAGGTACATCCTTTTGCGCCAACTTGGTCAACGCTGAAGCGATGGAGGCGAAACCTTTCACGAACCAAAGGTAGTAACTGGCTATCCCCACAAAACTCCGAATTTCCATCACGTTAGTTGGCCTCCCCCAGTTTTTGACCGCCTCTACCTTTTCTTGATCAACTTGGATTCCCTCCTTCGAAACCAAATGTCCCAGAAAAGATATTAATTCCGATCGAAACTCACACTTGGTGAACTTAGCATGCAACTACTTCTCCTCCAGTAATCCCACCACCATTCTTAGATGATTTTCATGCTCTTGCTTGGTCTTAGAATGCACCAAGATATCGTCAAAACACAATAACAAAGGAATCCAGGTAAGGTTTGAAAATACTGTTCATCAGGCTCATGAATGCAGCTGGGGCATTAGTGAGTCCGAAAGACATGACTAGAATCTTGTAATGTCCATACCTGGTCCGAAAGGCTGTTTTGGGAATATCCTCAGCTCGGATTTTCAATTAGTGATAACCGAACCTTAAGTCAATCTTCGAAAACACAACCGCAACCTATAACTGATCAAACAAATCATCTATTTGAGGAAGAGGCTACTTGTTTCTAATAGTTACCTTGTTCAACGGATGGTAGTCGATGCACATCCGCGTACTACCATCCTTCTTCTTTACGAACAAAACCGAGGCATCCCATGGCGACCCACTTGGTCTGATAAATTCTTTACTAAGCAACTCCTGTAACTGCTCCTTGAGTTCTCTCAACTTGGAAGGTGTCATTCGGTATGGAGGAATCAAAATGGGTCGGGTACGTGATTCCAAGTATATACATAAATCTATGTCACGGTCTGGCAGCATGCCGGGAAAATCTGTAGGGAACACCTCTAAAAACTTACAAACAACCGGAACCGACTCTATAGAAGGACCCTTTGAACTAGTGTCCTGAATATGCGCCAGATATGCTGAACAAGCCCGCTCTATCAACATACGGGCACGAATATAAGAAATAAGTTTCTTAGGAGCAGGGATACAATTCCCTTTCAACTCCAACCTACAAGAATCTGAGCCCGATATAGTGACGGTCTTAATATGGAAATCTAGAATGGCATGGTAACGGGACAACTAGCTCATTTCCAAAATCACATCAAAATTCGCCATGTCCAAGATCACTAAGTCTACCAGAGTGTCAAACCCCATGAAATGGACAATACACTTATGAACAACCCTATCCACCACAATAGAATCCCCAATAGGAGTGGACACACGGATAGGAGTATTAAGCACATCATAAAAAAGATCCAGAACCCAAAGCAAAATAAGCAGACACATAAGAAAATATAGAGCCCTGAGTCAAACAACACAATAGCCATTTTGTCACAGAAAAAGATAGTACCTGTAATGACAACATCTGAAGCCTCTACCTCGGGGCCTACCAGAAAAAGCATAAAAGTGGACCTGGTTACCAGTCTGAGAATCACCCTGGCTGGGCTGTACCACCCCTCTACCTGCCTAGGTGCCACCCCTACCCACCTGAGCGCGTCCCCTACCCTTCTGAACTCCACCTCTAATGCTTGGATGACCACCGCATCCTAGCTATTGACGATCCTAACTAAATACATTACCTCCTCTCCTGGTATGGGCCGGAGCTTGAGGAGCTGGTTGAGGAACAATCTGCCCGCCTTGTCCAAACCTGGGGCACCATATGCGGATGTGGCCATACTCATCACGCTCATGACAGACCTTTTCAATAACTGGTCTCTGAGCCAGAACAGAGGAAATAACGCGAGCTCCAAAGTCCGATGAACAATCTGAGTACCCCTAACTGCACTTGACTGTTGCAGAGCTGTCCCTGGCGGATCTCTGACTGACACCTGCATGGCAGATTGAATATGGTGCCTAGAGAAATCCCGTGATACCGGAGCCTTAGAAAAAGAACCACCATATGAACCTACCCGCTGAGCCTTCTTCTTGGCATTGCTCACATACCCCTCCTGTCTCACCCCTTTCACGGATTTCACATACTCTACCACCTCTTGGAAAGTCTTACTTGAGGAGACCATCTGCAGAGCTGATACCTGAAAACCCATATTCAGGCCTTTAACAAACTGCTTGATTCTCTCCTCCTCCATGGGTAATAAGAGTAGAGCATACCTGTACAGTGAATGAAGCCGAGCCTTATATGCTGCAAAAGATAAGTTCCTTTGCTCGATGGTAGTGAACTTATCTCGCCTCTTGTCCCTCAGAGTACAGGGTACATACTTCTCCTAAAATGTGGAATAGAACTAGGTCCAAGTCAATGGTGGGGACCTTGCTGGTCTGCACTCTACAAAAGCTCTCCACCAGAGTTTAACATCACCCATCAACTAGAAGGTGACAAACTCCACACCATATCTCTCCACTACCCCCATCTTTTAGAGCCTCGCGTGGCAGTCTATAATGAACTTGTAGGCATCCTCTACCTCTGTGCTATAGAAAGTGGGAAGCTTCATCTTAGTGAACCTCCAAAACAGGCCATGCTCCTCCCCTGTCATCACCGGTCCTACTACTGGTCTTGGAAACATGTTAGCTTCCGACATATTATCAATCGAGGAGCCATAACAGTTGCATGCAGTATCCCCGATTGCTTCCCCGCTGGAGTTGCTGGCGCTGCCCCAGTACCCACAAGGACACTTAGGAGGTTGAGAACCTGAGCTAGAACCTCAGAGGATCCTAGTGCGGCAGGAGCTTCTCCCTGTGTCAGAACATCAACCTCAACAGCCACCTGCTCCTATATTGCTAGTGGCACGGGAGATGCAGACCTCTCTCTGACTGGAGCAGGAGAACAAACCCCTCATCTAGCTGCAGCAGACCTCCATCCACAACCTCTGACTCTTCTTCTACTGCAAACTACGGTTGCCACTACTGGCTTGGGTGCTACGTCTCTATTTCCATTAGTGTGTGTTCTCACTATCTGAGAAGGAAAGAAGAAAAATTGTTAGATACCAAATTGAATCACCATATACCAATTGGAATCAAGTAATCGTATGAAAGGAAAGAAGAATGGAGTTTTTCTAAAGTCCTGCAGTCTCTTGAAGATAAGTTACGGACGTCTCCACACCGATCCGCAAGACTCTACTAGACCCGTCTTAGTGCAATGAGATCAATGAACCTAGAGCTCTTATACCAACTTTATCACGGCCCAAATGGCTGTGATTTGCACCCACCCTAACCCCCCTCCCGGGCGAACTAACGGTTCCCAATAAGTACCCCAACATTAAACTTCCAGAAAGAGATAAGAGCTATAATTAATGAAAGGCATCCTCAGAAACAATAATCGACATCTTACAACCAAACAAAACAAACTAAATTAATCCCAAGACCTGAAAGTCATTACACAATCGTCTGTTTACAACTCTAAGAATGTTTAAAACTAAAACAAAGAAAATAAGTGTCCGGAAGAGAAGGACATCTTCAAAACGGGGGAGTGACATTGCCTCCTTGTTCTGCTCACCTTTCCATGAGCTGCTGCTGCTTATAGGTGAGGACGTGAAGAACTACCTAGGTCGAACTCTACACTCAGAAAAGAAGTGCAGAAGTATGGTCAGTACATAATATGGTACTGGTAGGCATTATCGACCGGCCTCACATAATAACGTGTAAACATAGCAACAATGATATAAAACAAGTCTTATAATCATACAAAAGTACATAATAAATTCAAGTGCGCTATCTCTAACATAGGTGACAACTAGCCTGCTCACTGGATTAGGCCTTCCGTTGTAGCGGTCAATTGATCGCTACAGTGGTCTCGCCACAACGGAAAGATTTCCGCTGTAGCGGTACTACCTTAGGCAGTAGCTCGACTTAGCTGCACCTTCAACAGTTCATCAGTTCACATATTCTATAGATCAATTCAATTATCACGCCAATCTAAGAATCAATAAATAGAAAATCTTTATCCCTTATAATTGCAACAGGTAATTACAAGCAAAATATACTCAACAATTACTAGCATTGTGGTTGTGTCTTAGAATCAGATTCATGTCTTTCGTTTCAAATTTCATAACAATGTCCAAATTTTCCCATAACCACTTCGCACATTATTCATTCATTCTTACATATAAGCACAATGCGACAAAAACAAAGTAAAACATGGGGTAACATGTTGGGCACATGCCTCCGCCATGTCCCCATTACCACTCAAAATTCACAAACTCAGTGTATGCACATGCCAGAGGGTCTTAATTTGCCCTTCCAGTCATGACCTGCAGGGGATTTTAGAAATCCACGTACCGTACCAGTGTGGCACCCGCTCCAACTCATATGCTCCTCCGGATGCTCCCTTCGTACACGATCCACTCAACAATATTGTGCACCCAGATGCTCCCCTCAGGAACGAGCCACTCATCTTAGGATACTTTTATTATCCAAATCATTCTTCATCCATTAAATATAACATGATACAACTCATATATATATATATATATATATATATATATATGTGTAATTCAGCCCTTAGGAGCCTACATTCCACTCCCTCACTTGCGCGCGCGCGCGTACACACACACACATATATATATATCATCAATTCACATTGTAGCATTCTTTAAAATAAATTCACTTTGCAATTTAATGAAATTTACACAAAAGCTAATGATCATCTCATATTAACATGATCTCTCCTAATTATTCAAATAAATCATTTAACAACAGATAATGTCTGATACACTAGGTTGCACAAAAAAGTCATTTTTGGATCAATCCAAAGCCCAAAAAGGTTTTTAAGAGGTTAAAAGGTCCGTTGAGCGCCTCAAGGCTATGTCATAATAGACCAATCTCATATCATTATCACACATGCATACAAGTCATTATACAGGGTCTAACCCTCTAACTATAACCTATCTCAAAATTTAAAGATAACGATTCGGCTACTCAGCGGGAGCCTTGCCCCTCCTCAAAGGTTCGGATCATTTGAAATATATACAACAAGTGTAATTCATCACTTGATCTTCAATCATGGGTCTAATTAGATCAAACGCTCCCTTTCGGGGTATTTTTTAAAGTAAAACTCCAATTCTACTTGGTTCTAGTTTTAATTTCCCGCATAACCCTTGTTCCCAATACGTAATTCTAGAGGAGTAATCAAAACTATTTAAACATCAACCCAAATCACCCCCTAATCATCCCACAATTCAACCCTAGTTTAATAGCCTAGGGTTCTTCTCTACAAAACTTCCAGCATTAAAGGTCCACAAGCAATCTAGGATCAACACTAATTATAGTAGAGATAGAAAAATCGAAATTCTTACCTTAAGAGAATGATTCATTGCTCTGAAGAAATTTTTCGTTCTCTAGCCTTTCTGATCTAGTCTTTGGAAATAATAGGGTAAAATCCCGTAATTCACAGTTAAACTCACTGTCTAACTCCCGTTGTCCACTGCAATGAGCGGACCCGCTACAACGATCAAAGTGTCACTGCGGCGGTTCCAGCGGTTATTTTCCAAATTCGTCATGGTGGGACTTCGACCGCTACCAAGATTTCACTGCAGCAGAAATTCCACTGCGGCAATGGTCCCTCGAACCAGTAGCCACCCAAAATCAACCAATTTCACACTTAGAATATTTCGCAGGACATTCTATTCATTTCTTAGCTTGTTTTCAGTATTTTAGGCTCCTAACCATCCCGTAACGACGTCCAGGTCTTACAATATGATACTTATATATATGCCCTATATTATCACTTTAAAAAATATATGGGGTTATTCTAAAATTAGATTAAAAAGAAAATAATTACTTGTTATTTCTTTTATTAAGGATTTTTTGAAAGAAAAAAAATAAGAAAATAATTTCTCAAAATAATATTTTATTTAAAAATAACGTGTTTAAAAATAAAAAAATAATATGTTCTTTTTAAGAAAAAGATATTTTGACTCAATAGTAAGAATATGAGTATTTTTGGACCAAACAATTAACGGTAAAGGCATTTTTGGACCAAACTTTTAACGACAAAGATATTTTAAGATCAAACTATTAACGGATGATATTTTTGTTCATAATATATAATATATAGAAGATATATGAGAAAAACTTTCTATAGAAAGTTGATAGTTGATAGTTGTGATACATATTTAACCATTTGAACATAAATTATTAGGCAAGTATAATAATATATAATATATAAAAATTAAATAATAATATATAGTTAGGAAAAATACAATAATATATAGTATATAGAAATTAAATAAAATATAAAAGTAAAATAACAGTTCTACCCTTGATTATTCCTTGGTTTCATCTTTCTATGTAATATAATACAATAAAAATAAAAATTCACAAGCAATAAAAAATAAAATTTAAAAGCACATCTCACTATTATATTAAATTCAATGAATAGTTCCTCTTGTATGGGCATTTCTAAATATAAGATATAACTATATATCAAATTAATTTCTTCGCTCATATATATTTTTCAAAATTAGTTCCGCTAGTACTTTCTCAAACTACAAGTTTGCGTTCATTGTCATTGTTATCTTTTTCTTTTAAATAATAATTGGCTGGATTTTTTTTTTTTTGCCTTCTATTTTCAATAATTGTGTGTACAAAATACGATCAATGTAATATTTTTTGTTATGTATTCAAAATGTAATTTTATTATATTAATTTTTTCTATGAATATAAAGTTTGCAAAAATTTAATTTTTTGATATAATATTTTCTTGGCTTTTATTATGTAATATTTTTAAAAAGAATGACTTGCATAAAAGGAAACTCTTTTCTTCTTCTTCAGACAAAACAATTAGCAATATTAAGTATTACTTTCTCAATTTCAAAATAAGTGGTGTTTTTAATTTAGGCACATCCTTAAGAAAACTACTCATTCCTAGAAATTTTTAAGAAAACTATTTATTTCTAGAAAGTAAGATGTATTTTTAACAACTTACTTTTAATAAATACCTTTAAAATATGTAGCTTTTAGTAGTTTTATATGTAAAACTGCATTTATTTAAATAAAGGTTAAATTCAAAAAGCATTATTAATTGTTTTCTTGATTATATGAAATACTATTTGTTTTGAAATAAAAAAAGACAAAAACATCATTTATTTTGAAATGGAGGAAATAATGAATAATTTAAAAATAAAGTAAGCAATATGCTATAATCATTTAAATTTTGATTTGACTAATTTAAAAATATAAAAATATTTTATTGTCAATATACGTAAATAAGACTAAAGGATACTTACTCTTTTTTTAATCAAAAATTGATTTGGATAATTTAATGTTAAAGAAAACACATTAAAGCAAACTAACCTTAGTTCAAATAATTAAATTAATATTATATGTTTAAAAGAAACAATGTGCAAATTTAGTTTTCTATTTTAAACGAAGAGTTATTATTTTAATAATTCTGGTGAACAATTTTAGTTTATTTTAATTTAAAGTATTCTCAAGATCTAGTCTAAACAGGTACAAGAGCTCTATTTAGAATACTGATAAGTAAAAAGACACAGCTTCACCTGTGAAGGAAATGCAGAAGCTGATGTTGAATATCGCCTCATCAATCATGAAACTGCGATTCACCTGCCATAACCTACACCCAAAAAGGTGCAGAAAGAGTAGTATCAGTACACCATACGTATTGGTAGGCATCATCGGCTGACTATAATTAGTTCAGTAACAACATAAAATTAATATGCAATCAATAATTCACTTAAACAACCACTTAACAATTTATTAGGAAAATTTCTTTACTCTTCATCTATGACAGTTATTTAATCATGCATCTGTTTCTCTCTATCCAGCTTAGCCACAAGGCTGGCCTATACACTGTTTAGGCCTTGCTGCAACTGTAACTTGACCGCTGCCACGGTCTCGCCACAATGAGAATTCTATCGCTGCAGCAGTTTTGCTCTAAGCAGTAACTCAACTTCGCTGACAACCTTACTTCTTTCAACAACTCATAAATTACACAAGGCCTAACTGTCACGCCCTACCTTGGGAAGCATGACTGACACCTGATGCCCTACTAGGATATGGAGTGGCCTGACTGAGCTTATGCACCTCTGATGCAAGCCTAATCCTCAAATCAAGAAACCAACGGGCTATATCTCGGTTGTAAACATAGCCTCCTGGCCGACAAGACCTTATAGCCACCTGTAAAAGAAAACAGCTAACCAGAAACAGGTAATAACAGGGAATCCTATGCGGGACGACAAGACCACCATGATATCTAGTTATGACTGTAAAGTAAATTCAGTACTAAACTGAGCTATGGCCGACAAAGCCGCTAACTAATAGCTAAACAAGGCACCACGCGGCTAACATGTGAAATAAAGCATACACGGGCCCCACACGACCAACAAAACTAACCACAGGAAATATGAAAGAATCTGCAAGCCTCTAAGAGTGATATAATAATCGAGACAGGGCCCTGACCTACCCATAAATTGTACAAACTTAGAGAGTAGGCCTTCTATCTATTAGCTCCGGAGGAATGGAGTTGACTGCCCTGCTAACTCTGGCTGAAAGTTAAGAAGCTCCTGTTCCACGTCTATCGTCACTTGCAGGCAAGTAATGCAGCGCCCTAGAAGCGCGTCAGTACAATATGTACTGAGTATGTAAGGCTGTAACTGTAAATAACTGAATAAACTAAAAGAAAACCGAAAGCAACTAAAAGAGAAGAGTAGAGATACTAATTGAATAGATGGACTCCCTGCTGTCTAATCTATCAGTAACTATGCAAACAAGAACCTCACCTGTCCCCCAGAAGCCGGAAGATACAACTAGCACATAATAACCTACCCGGGGCCCCCATAAGCCCTTGTGAGTACACTTCAATCTATATACCGCTAACAAAGTCACACTGAGTCATCTAATAACTATAGCCATCCTTCCAGTTCCCTGGGTCTGCAACTGAGCTCGCTCGGCCCCTGAACTGTAGCTGTGTATGAGTCTAGTGGACTCCTGATATCTGCACCCTGGGCACCAGGCTCGATGACGGCATGGTGCCGATACAGCATATAATAGTCCAGCCATGAAATAGACTGTATGAGGACCTGTTACCCTATCTTCATCCCTCACAGACGGCATACTGCTCCTTGGAGCGACGTCATCTCGCCCCTGGCGGGCATCGACACAGCTAGTAACTCTGGGGTTGGTTATGGAGAGCTATACAGGGCAAAGTCAATCCCAAACTAAACATAAAATGCTGGTCTCAGCTAATAACAATAGCTAATCATAATTGATATACTTCTGGCTCTCTTACTGAGATTCAAACTGAGTTATTATACTAAAAAAACTAACTTGGTGAACGAATTTCAAACTGAGTTATTATACTAAAAAAACTAACTTGGTGAACGAATTTTCCTTAACATACCTGGATCACCGATTCCTGATTAACTGGCGAGTTTCAGACCGTATTCAATAGCTCTTTCCAACTGTAATCATATTACTCGGAGAATGAGACTAGTTTTAGTACTAAATTCGGTAGGAACGATAATTTTTAATACTAATATTAACTATACTTCAACTTAACAAAATATGGCCGAAAACATATAATTTCCCGAGAGTTCAGAAAGGAGAAATGCTTACTTGAAGCCTATGATCATATAGAAATCAATTTGGAGCAATTATGACAAATTTTGCTTGATGGGGTTATCATTTGCTAGGCAAATTTTAAGAAAATAACTCCGTACCAATACTCCCTGCAGGCTTAAAATTCGATATCCGAAGTTAATTTGAATTGGGCAGCGTTTAGCTGCATAACCGAAGGAAATTTGGATGAAAATTGCGGATTCTCTACTGTACAGGCATGAAGAATATAATTATGTAATGAACTAAATGAAGCCACTTAATATATATATAACTTTGGGCCGTGGATAGGGGGTCCGTGGCACGGAACCCAACGCACCAAAATACGGGCGTGTCACGGAGCCCATCGCGGAGGGGGAGGGTCCGTGACACGTTGCCCCTATTTGGCAGCTTGTCTGGCCTTTTCCCTCGCTCCCCCCGATTCCTCGCTCGTTCGACCTTTTCCTGGGCCCTTTCTCGTATGCATCGTACTTTATAATTCTTGACTAACGTATGAATACACCGACTAAATATTAGAAACTTATGGGGTGTAACATCCTCTCCCCCTTAGGAACATTCGTCCTCGAATGTCGACTACAGCCTACGGGAGTTTAACTCTTTCAACTATTGTTCTGGAAAAATTTTGGCAGAGTCTTCCCTGTAATATGGACTATCTAAAAATCTTGAAACGCAGAAAGTCCAATACAGGTATTTCATATAAACTATAATAACTCTTTCACAGTAAGATGATAGACAATTGAGCATGACATATAACATAATTTATAAAACAATAACTGAACCAACAACTTTACCTTAACTGTATAGTCTGAATTAAGCTTCTCTATTCTTGTTTCTCCACAGTACCTTAATAGAAGCGACGACTTTAGTTCTCAACCTGTGAACCTGCCAATCTAATATGGCTACTGGAACCTCTTCATAAGCTAACTCCTCAGTAACCTGGATGTCTTCAACAGGTACAACTCAGGACGGATCTCCTATACATTTCCGTAGCAGATACATGAAAGACCGGGTGAACAGATTCCAATTCTGAAGGCAGATCTAGCTGATATGCCACCTGAACTATTCTCCAGAGGATTCGTTATGGGCCAATAAACCTAGGGCTAAGCTTTTCTTTTTTACCGAACCTCATTACGCCCTTCATTGGTGAAATTTTCATAAATACCCAGTCGTCAACATTGAATTTCAAGTTTCTACACCGCACATCAGAGTAAGATTTCTGGTGACTCTGAGCTGTCAGCAAGCGTTCTATGATGAGCTTTACTTTCTCTTCTGATTGGTGGATCATGTCTGTTCCAACTAGTTCTGATTCTCCTACCCCGAACCAACCAACTGGGGACCTACATTTTCGCCCATATAAAGCCTCATACGGTGCCATTTGAATTGTTGAATGATAAGTGATCTTGGGCAGAATTATATGC
Source organism: Datura wrightii (assembly GCA_035772735.1). Lineage (NCBI taxonomy): Eukaryota > Viridiplantae > Streptophyta > Magnoliopsida > Solanales > Solanaceae > Datura > Datura wrightii. Next base: position 50,317,887 of record JASDFA010000007.1, on the reverse strand, counting down.
CCAAGTGATACTCAAATGCTTTATTTCATCTTGTTTATCTATCGTTATGTGTGCATTCTCATGTGATTTGTATTTAAAATGTGAATTTATACTAACCAACATGATTAGTGTTGTTTTGCAGGTAAAATGTAATTTTGGGAAGCTAAGATACATGTTGTTAAAAATCGGGAGTGGACTTGGAAGCAAGGAGTGGAAAAGGTCAAGGAAGAGCAGCAAAAATAAGGGCTCCGTGATGGAGCCGTGTCATGTTGCCATCGCGGAGGCATTCTGCCTCGGGTGATTTATTTTGGCCAATTCCAGTGAAGGTTCGCGATTGTGCCGTGACACGTTGGCCTAGCTCTGCATTGCAGGCAGTGGCACGCCAAGGAGAAATTGCTGAGGAACCTAATTCCAGAGAGGGTCCGCGTTAGCCCCGTGGCACAGAGGGAGTGCTCCGCGATACACTCCGTGCCACGTTGCTTGTTATTTCGGGAAAAATTCTCACTAGTATAAATAGCACACTTAGGTTTACTTTTAAACATTCTGACTTGGTTGAGCAAGAACGTGGGTTACAGACAGTTGAGGGGACGAAAATTCTAGGGTTCTTCTCTATCTCTTTCTCTTTTATCTCAATTGTTTGTATGAATTACACTTATTTGATGATGTTTAATCCACAAATGAGTGGCTAAATTCACTTCTTGCTTAGGTTAAGAACAATTGTAGTGGAATGTAATTGTTGATCAATTTAGTTGTCATTTTTTCTTCAATGGTTGTTCTATCAATTCTTGTTCTTACTGCATTAATGTTTAGCCAATGTTAACGTATATCTAAAAAATCCAATTTTGATTTTGAAAAGAAAAGAAATTGGGAAGTGGTGAATTGGTAGGATATGATCTCTTCTTAGTTTGGGAAAATTGAGAATTGATTTACATTCAGAATAGAAATATATCTGAAAGTCTTATTAGTCAATTAAGGAATCGGTTTTGCATGGCTAGAACATGAAATTCTTTTATCACCGAAATGTAGGTTGAAGGTTCATGATTCTTAAGTTGGGTAGGATACGAAAGTTTCAAACCATAGGCAATAATTCTTGACTAGCAACCGAAGGAAAGATTAACTGAATTGTATTGATAAATTACTTCCCTGCATGTTCATTTTAACCTCAGCATGCTCATTACTATTGTTCAGACTCACTTTAGAATTCTGTCTTAGATTTGTAGAAATTAGGAAACTCAAACTCTCCAAATATTGTTTAATTGGTTATTTGCATTCTTAAAGTTATAGTTCATTAACACTTAAGTTAATTATTACCTTAGTTCAGTCCTTGTGGGATCGATACTTGGTTTACTTAAGTCATTTTACTACTTGTTCGACCACGTGCACTTGCGTGTAGTTACCAAACCCACGAACAAGGTTTTGGCGCCGTTGCCGGGGACTGGCAATTGGTAAAATTGTTTTCTTAGTGTTAGTTTACAATTCTATATAAGTGCTGACAACTTTATCTTAGCTTGTCTTTTGCAGATATCGAGTGCTGTTGAACACTGGCAAGAAACAAGGAGTTGGTGGATTCATACTTAGAGCGGAAAGACAGTTCCATCTTCAAAGAAGGGAAGCTCTAGAGAAAAAGCTACAGTTGCTCAGACAGACAATCCTGGAGCAACAGCAGAATCCACCACTTGTGAGGGCAGTGTTAGTGCCCGAGGAAATGGCAGCTAGGCCGGTTCGCGAAGTGGCAATCCCACATGCTAACAATGTTACATCAAGTATTCGCAAACCTGAGCTAGGAGGGAGGTTTGAGCTTAAACAGAACATGGTGCAATTGCTGCACACCAACGGGCAATTCACAGGTCTCCCTCACGAAGATCCACAAAAACATCTCCAAAACTTTTTGGAGATAAGTGACACTTACATCCCCGCTGGAGTATCATCCAATTACGTAAGGCTTACATTATTCCCGTTCTCATTATTGGGAGAAGCAAAGAGGTGGTTGAAAGCTGAGTCACCTAACTCTATCACCACTTGGGATGATCTTGCAAGAAATTTTTTGATACGATTCTTTCCATCCGGGAAAACAGCAAGACTTAGAAGTTAGATTCTAAGTTTTAAACAAAGAGAGGGGGAGAATCTGTATCAAGCTTGTGAAAGGTTCAAATCTATGTTACGAGATTGTCCTCACTATCACCAGCCAATGATGTGTTGGTGCATACTTTCATAGAGGGTTTGGAACTCCACACAAAAATTTTGCTAGACTCAGCAGTTGGGGGAAAGCATTAGAAAAGACTTATGAGGAGCTGTATACTTTGTTAAATCGTATTTCGCAGGGAAATCCAGAGTGGAATGCGGACTCTTCTATAGGAGGAACAAGAAAAGCGGCAGGAGTCTTGGAAGTGGATGGTTTTACACCTATCGCTGCACAGATAGCTGCGCTGCAAAATCATCTCAACACCCACTTCAACAATATGAGCTTGAATCAACCTCAAGCCCCAGTTAATGTAGTGCAGCAGGTTTGGTGTGAAGTATGCGGTAGTAATGAACACTCAGCTGAATGTTGTGATGCAAATCTAGATTCAGTGAACTTTGTGGGGAATGTACAGAGAAATAATCACCAACAGTATGGCAACAACTACAACTCGAATTGGAGAAATCATCCGAATTTCTCTTGGGGTAGTAACAACTATCAAGGGCAGAGTTCGAATTATGGTGCGCAGAGAAATCAAGGAGGGCAGTAGAACTATCAGACTCAATATAGAGGAAAAAATGCACCTCCTCCACCACCCACCAGCATTGAGGAAATGTTTAAAACAATGTTAGCTAACCAAGCTCAGTTGCAAGTTGGTTATGTGAAATTGGCAACAGACATAAAGAATAATCAGTTAGCTACAAAGGCATTGGAGTACCAGTTTGGACAACTAGCTCAAGCTCAAAACACCAGGCCAAGAGGAGGACTACCAAGTGACACTAACTCAAATCCCAAGCAGGTTAATGCAGTGATCACAAGGAGTGGTTTACAACGCAAAGAGGTGGAACCAGAAAGACCACCTCAGCAGTCAGGAGTAGTGGAAAAAGAGAGGGAACATGATGATGCGAGGGGGAAGGAGAAGGCAGTTGAAGCGGAAAGACTACCACCCCTGTTCCCTCAAAGATTAAAGAAACACAAGGAGGAAGCTTGTTTCAAAAAGTTCATGGAGGTGCTTAAACAGGTACACATTAATTTACCTTTGGTTGATGTTTTGCAGGGAGTGCCTAAATATGCACAGTATATCAAGGACATCGTAGCTAACAAAAGCAGATTGACGGAGTATGCTACGGTGGCGCTTAATGAGGAGTGCACTTCCCGAATACAAAACAGGTTGCCAACAAAGCTCAAGGACCTTGGGAGCTTTACAATTCAAAGCACAATTGGGCAAAGTATCCGAGCTCGCGGATTATGTGACTTGGGAGCGAGTATTAACTTGATGCCGACATCGGTGTTCAAAAAGTTGGGGCTGGGCAGTCCTAGACCAACTACAGTGATCTTGCAATTAGCGGACCGTTCTTTGTCCAGACCAGATGGCATTGTGGAGGACGTGCTGGTGCAAGTGGGATCGCTTATCTTCCCGGTAGATTTTATTGTTCTGGATTTTGAGCTGGATGCGGAAGTCCCATTTATTTTGGGATGTCCTTTCTTGGCAACCGGGAGAGCTTTGATTGATGTAGTTGTAGGGTAGCTAACCATGCGGGCGCATGAAAAAGTGGAGGTATTTGATGTATATAAGGCCACGAAGCTTCCGACCATATATGAGGAGCTTTCAGCAATCCATGTGCTAAATCAAGCAGAAATTCTTTAGATTGTTGAATCTCGAGATCCATTAGAAAGAGCATTGATGAGATTCGATCATTTCGGAGATAGAGATACTTATGAGATGGTGCAAATGTGGAATAAACCACAATGGTATCTCAGGAAGCATGACTTTCAGCCTTTAATGAGGTCCCTAGAACCATTGCCAAAACCATCGATTGAGGAAGCACCAAGACTGGAGTTGTGGCAAGAAAATCAAAGTGCCACGTTCTTGGTTAATGGGCAACGTTGTAAGCATTACTGGGGTGAGGACGTTATTTGAGAAAAGACGTCCATCACTCTAGAGGATGATTGAGCGTCAATGACGTCGAGCCGCGACGGTAAACCAGGCGCTGCACGGGAGGCAACCCGTGAAATTGTTGTACTAGATGAGTAGAATTAGTTGGAAAAGAAAAGAAAAAAAAAGAAGAGAAAAAAATAAAAATAAAAAAATTGTGTTTGCATCGAAACCTATGAATTCTAACCAATTTCTTGCTTGGAAATGATTTTCAGGTGAAACGGAGGGCAAAAATGCAAAAAAGCACAAAGGAAAAAATTCGAGGTGAGAAAAATAAAAAATGGGATGAGAGTGAGCCTACGCGTTGGCTCCGTGTCACAGAGGAAGGCCTCCGCGTTACCCTCCGTGACACGTTGAAGGAATTCTTGATTTTTTTAAAATTTCCAGAACACCTATGTGATGGCTCCGTGACACGTTAAGGTGTAATTCGCGTCGGGTCACACCGGGTCGCCGGGTAACCCGCACGAGAAACACCCTATAAACCCCGATTCCCCTCTATTTTTTCCCCATTTTCCATTCCCTCCGCGACCAACACCCCAAATTCCCCCCTCCCGCAACGTGAAACGGACCTAGGCACAAGTTTTCTTCAACTTTTCTTTGATTTAATTGGATTAAAGGTATGTTCTTGAACTTAACCTCATTCTTGCTTGAATTTTCGATTTTTGAACATGAGAGGTGAGTAAACCTTGCCCTAAGTGCAAATTGAGCTTGAATTCATTTAAGTTATGATTGATTGATGTTCATAATATCGTTGTGAGTATATGAACTCGATGAATGCATGTTTTATTGAATTTTTGCGAAATTGGTAGCTAGGGTTGGAATTTGAATAGGAAGAAACTAAATTTGGTTGAAATCTGAAAAAAAAAATTTGAGTTGTGCATGTTGGGTGATGTGAATGATGTTGTGAATATAGATGAATATGCTAAGTAGACAAGGGAATTTTCGGAAAAATGAAATTGGTGAATTGCATAGGTTGTTGAGAACAAAAATTTCACTAAGTGCTATGTGATGTAATGGAATCGATGGCGATATTGTATTCGTTGTACGAAGTCTGAGTAGTACATAGTAATTATTCCATCGAATTATATGAAGGCACTAAGAATGTTGACTGTTAAGAATTGTGAAATCATGAATGTCTTGCCGAATTGTTTTAAATTGCGGCTAAAGACTAAGTGTGGGGTGATTCAATTAAACCCAACTTTAGTCGTAGCTAGTTATGATTTGAATAACATTGGGATTGTATGGTTATATGTGCAGGAACAATGTCGGGCAGACAAGATAAAGGAAAGGGAGCGTCCACATTGGGCGCCGACAGAAAAAGGATAAGGTTGGGAACAGCAGCACCAGCGGTTCCGAGAGGCCAACACCAATAATATGAAACCCGATGGGTGACTGATGAAGGGAAGAAATGGTATGCAAAACACAAAGAAACCAAATACTTCCCGGAAGAGCATATAGCAAGGGAGCCGCTGGCACAGAAATTCCCGAGGATCGTACACCGAATTGACACTGCCGGGCTGAACTTCATCTTCAAAGAGCCCAAGGAGTGCAATCTCCATTTGATTCGGGAGTTCTATGCCAACTGAAACCCGACCCTCCGCAGTCACACTGTCAAGATAAGGGGGCAAGTTGTCACCTTTGAGCCCCATCACCTGAATGTTATATTGGGGGCGCGGGACAGAGACGCCCATATACTCCGGTAGCTGAACATAACTCCACCTTATGCGGATATCAGACGCACTCTGTGTGGAGCCCGTTTGACAGCACGGTGGAGCAGACACAAGGAGAGGGGCTACCATCAGACACTGCCTTACTCTCAGATGAACAGGGAAACCAGGATTTGGCTAAAAATTGTGTGTTCCTGCCTGATCCTGGGGTGCACATGACAGATGTCACCCGGGATCGAGTGTGCTTGGTGTATGCCCTGATGAAAGGGCTTGAGATAAATGTTGGGGCAGTGATCATCTCCACCATGAAGAGAGCCCGACTCCATCAAGGGCACAGGTACGGGTTCGGTGGTTTGCTTACCACGTTCCTGAGGGGCCATGATATCGAGGAAGAGGCCCTAGAATACATCCCGCAAATTGATAGGCATGCCTTGGATATCACCAAAACCAAGGCACCTGACACTACTCATGGTCCAATTCTCACACTAGCCGAGCGACATGCTCGGGATGATCAGTATATGGTCCGCATGTACAGGATGCAGATGCTGCAGTTGCGCATAGGTGGGAGGCCAGCAACGGAGGATGAGTTATGGAAGCTCGAGTTGGATTACCCCTTCGGCAAAAATGCCAGGGCGCTATGCAGAGTGGGGCCAGCATTTGTGGAGCCGGTAGATGATGATGTCCCCACCGATGAGGAGACACGCCGTGAGGACTCAGATGTTGAGTCCGATGAAGATGGCGGGGATGATTTGGATATGGGAGATGAGGCAACGACACCTGATGAAGAAGTTGAATACTTCGATTGATCAGGGAGTTTCACCACCCACCTATGTGATATGTTGAATTTTGTGAACACTGGGGACAGTGTTCAATTTAAGTGTGGGGTGGGAGTAGTTAGGTGCTGTTTTGTTGTTGTTTTTGTTTATGTTTATGTCTTGTGTTGTTGTGCCTGTGAAAAAAATGTGACCCTATGATTTGTGTGGTATGCTCCGTAATGTAATTCGGTGTGTAATGAATGTTAAGCTGTTATTGATTGGTTGGTTGTGTAAATATTTTTTTGTAAATATTTTTTGTTTTCTATCGAAATTATCGATATTTTAAAAAAGATTTGTTGAATTTTCTTATGATTGGGTTTCTCGGCGTTTGTTTTCGGTGCTTTTACCGAGAATAGTCCCATTGAACCGAAGTCGTAAATAGTGACCGTTCCCTATGATGGATGGATGACGACCGTCTTAAGGAAAATGTAGTCGATAGGAGTAGTTTTTTCTTTCTTTTATTTTCTTTCTTTTGTTTGTTTCCCAAACGTGTCGCTACTTCATGGTTCGGAATTCTTGTTGCGTGTTGTACATGATATTAAGATGCAAAGGTGATTCGTATGAAAGCATGCAAATGTGTAAACATGTTGAGATACCTAGGCCATAGAGTTCGATTCGGTGTGATTGAGGCTTAATATTGAATTCTTGTAATTAGCTGATTGAAGAGTCTGTGAATATGTCTTGAGTTGAGCATGTGCAATGAGTGTGAGGTGAGTTTTTGATTATTCCATTCTATTGTGAAGTGTCTAGAACTTGCCTGGTGTGTGTACGAAATGAAATAAAGGATGTGTATTGTAGGAAAGGATGTAGGCATTTCTTTGATTAAACCGAAAGTTTTTCCATTATCATACCTACCTTGAATGTACATTCTAGTTAGCCTCATTGAGCCTTTAGCCTATTTTTTTCTTTCTTTGAAGAGGTACAAACCGAGCTTAATCCCTTCTTTTCATTAGCCTTGAATTTGATCCAAAACTCTTAAGCGCTCAAGAAAAATAGTTTTCCCACAATGTCAAGGAGTGAGAATTGTGAAAAGAAAGGAAAAGCGGAAGTGGTGAAAGTAAAGAAAAGGTCAAAGGTGTAGTTGCTAAAATTAAATAAAATAAAGATGTATAACTAATCATTGTTATTAAGTCGAGTGTGCTTAAAGAGATGGGAACAAAAATAAAGAGGAAAATTCAAGAAAGAGAAGATGAAGGAAGAAACAAGGCCCATAATGATGGTGGGATGTATTGAAAAGCGCTTAAGGAAGCTAGTTGCTATTATTGGTTAGCCCAGTATTTACTAGTTCCTTAGCTTACATTACAACCCGTTAAGTCCTACGTGATCTTACATCACGCGTCCTTATATTAGTGGAGTAATACACTAGAGGCAAGCCTATGGTTCATGATATGATGCATGTGAATTCTTTGGGAGAGAGAGCGAAATCATGTTCATATACCCCTACATGTAATGCTTTGGAAATCATATGATTGAAAAGGGGGAAATTTCTCTTGTGTTGTGAGGGCACATGCTTGACGAGAGATTGAATTTCGTGTCGGATGTCTTGATCAGTTAATTTGCATGAGTTTGCCGAGGTCGAGAGTCGATTCTTGAGTTTAGGAGGTCTTAATGTGGTGTATGTCATTATATGGATGAGACAATGCATGTTTTCTTGATGATTTGCTATATTAAATAATCGGTATAGTCGTAGCTTGAATTGTCGAGCCAAAGTAGCTATGCATGGGTGTCAATTGCATGAGATGTGAGAGTATTGTTCGATGACGAACAAGGTTTTAAGTGTGGGGTAAGTGATCTTGGGCAGAATTATATGCCCAAGTGATACTCAAATGCTTCATTTCATCTTGTTTATCTATCGTTATGTGTGCATTCTCATGTGATTTGTAGTTAAAATGTGAATTTATACTAACCAACATGATTAGTGTTGTTTTGCAGGTAAAATGTAATTTTGGGAAGCTAAGATACATGTTGGTAAAAATCGGGAATGGACTTGGAAGCAAGGAGTGGAAAAGGTCAAGGAAGAGTAGCAAAAATAAGGACTCTGCGATGGAGTCGTGTCACGTTGCCATCGCGGAGGCATTCTGCCTCGGGTGATTTATTTTGGCCAATTCCAGTGAAGGTTTGCGATTAAGACGTGACACGTTGGCCTGGCTCCGTGTTGCGGGCCGTGGCACGCCAAGGAGAAATTGCTGTGGAACCTGATTCCAGAGAGGGTCCGCGTTAGCCCCGTGGCACGGAGGGAGTGCTCCGCGATACACTCCATGCCACGTTGCTTGTTATTCCGAGAAAAATTCTCACTAGTATAAATAGCACACTTAGGTTTATTTTTAAACATTCTGACTTGGTTGAGCAAGAACGTAGGTTACAAGCAGTTGAGGGGACGAAAATTCTAGGGTTCTTCTCTATCTCTTTCTCTTTTATCTCAATTGTTTGTATGAATTACACTTATTTGATGATGTTTAATCCACAAATGAGTAGCTAAATTCACTTCTTGCTTAGGTTAAGAACAATTGTAGTGGAATGTAATTGTTGATCAATTTAGTTTTTATTTTTTCGTCAATGGTTGTTCTATCAATTCTTGTTCTTACTGCATTAATGTTTGGCCAATGTTAATGTATATCTAAAAAATCTAATTTTGATTTTGAAAAGAAAATAAATTGGGAAGTGGTGAATTGGTAGGATATGATCTCTTCTTAGTTTGGGAAAATTGAGAATTGATTCACATTCAGAATAGAAATATATCTGAAAGTCTTATTAGTCAATTAAGGAATCGGTTTTGCATGGCTAGAACATGAAATTCTTTTATCACAGAAATGTAGGTTGAAGGTTCATGATTCATAAGTTGGGTAGGATACGAAAGTTTCAATCCATAGGCAATAATTCTTGACTAGCAACCGAAGGAAAGATTAACTGAATTGTATAAATTACTTCCCTGCATGTTCGTTTTAACCTCAGCATGCTCATTACTATTGTTCAGACTCACTTTAGAATTCTGTCTTAGATTCGTAGAAATTAGGAAACTCAAACTCTCCAAATATTGTTTAATTGGTTGTCTGCATTCTTAAAGTTATAGTTCATTAACACTTAAGTTAATTATTACCTTAGTTCAGTCCCTGTGGGTCGATACTTGGCTTACTTAAGCCATTTTACTACTTGTTCGACCACTTGCACTTGCGTGTAGTTACCAAACCCGCGAACAATAACTGTTGTTATAAACAAACTCAATAAGGGGTAAATGTTCATCCCAACTACCCCTGAAGTCTAGCACGCACGCCCGTAACATATCTTCAAGCATCTAGATTGTACGTTCAACTTGCCCATCTATCTGAGGATGAAATGCCGTATTCAGATTAACTTATGTTCCCAAGCCCCTCTGAAAAGACTGCCAGAACCTAGCTGTAAATTGTTCTCCTCTGTCAGAAATTATAGATACCGAGACACTATGCAATTGAACTACTTCCCTGATATATAATTCAGCATAGTCCTCGGCTGAGAAGGTGGTTTTGACTGGCAGAAAATAAGCTGACTTCGTCAATCTGTCAACAATCACCCAGATGGAATCAAATTTGCGTATTGTACGGGGTAATCCTATCACAAAATCCATATTGATTACCTCTCATTTCCATATAGGCACTGCTATTTCCTGTGTCAATCCGCCAGGTTTTTGATGTTCCGCCTTTACCTGTTGGTAGTTAGGGCATTGTGCCAGAAACTCTGATACACCCTTTTTCATTCTCGGCCACCAGTAAGCCTCTTTTATGTCATGATACATCTTTGTTGAGCCTGGGTGTAGAGAATAACTGAAGTAACGTACCTCTGCCATGATCTGCTGGTGAAGTCCTGCCACATCTGGAATGCAGAGGCGACCCTTACATCTCAAAACCCCATCCTCAGTTACCTCGAATGCTGATACTCCTCCCTGTTGTACCTTATCTCTGAGCTATGCTAAATGAGGATCTTTATACTGCTGTTCTTTTATCTCTACAACCATGGATGATACCATTGTATTCTGAATTATAGCCCCATTGTCTCCCGAGTCTACTATTCGGACGGCTAAGCTAGCTAACTGGTGCAACTCTTGGGCTAGTTCCCGCTGTTCAGGCCCCAAATGTACTGAACTCCCCATGGATCTACTACTGAGGGCATCTGCTAGAATGTTGACCTTTCCTGGATGATACAAAATGGTCATGTCGTAGTCTTTTAGCAATTCTAACCAGCGACGCTGCCTTAGATTCAACTCTTTCTGAGTGAAATATACTGGAGGCTCTTACGATCGGTAAAAATGTGCACGTGCACCCCATACAGGTAATGTCTCCATATCTTTAAGGCGTGGACTACTGCCGCTAACTCTAGGTCGTAAGTGGGATAGTTCTTTTCATGTTTTCTCAACTGCCTCGAAGCATAAGCAATCACCCTACCATGCTGCATTAGGACACATCCTAACCCAACACATGAAGCATCACAATACACAGCATAACCTTCTTATCCTTCTAGCAACGCTAGTACTGACGCTGATGTCAATCTGTTTTTCAGTTCTTGGAAACTCTGTTCACATGCCTCGGTCTAGTGAAATTTAGCTGCTTTCTGAGTTGACTTGGTCAAAGGAGTTGACAAAGTAGAAAACCCCTCTACAGACTTTCTGTAATATCCGGCTAACCCCAGGAAGCTGCATACCTCAATTGGAGTTGTGGGTATAGGCCATGTCTTTACTGCCTCAATCTTCTGGGAATCTACCTGAATACCAGCCTCTGACACAACATGGCCCAAAAAGGCTACATAATTCAGCCAAAACTCACATTTAGAAAATTTTGCATACAACTGGCGATCTCTGAGAATCTGGAGCACTGTTTGCAAACGATCTCGATGTTCTGCTTCTGAACGAGTATACACCAGAATATCATCAATAAACATTATCACAAACAAGTACAAATACGGCTTGAAGATGTTGCTCATCAAATCCATGAACACTGTAGGAGCATTCATCAACCAGAAGGACATGACTAAGAATTCAAAACGGCCATACCTGGTCTTGAAAGCGGTTTTTGGAATATCCCTCTCTCGAACCCAAACCTGATGGTACCCAGACCTTAAATCGATTTTTGAGAAATACTTCGCCCCCTGAAACTGATCAAACAAGTCATCTATTCTGGGAAGTTGGTACTTGTTCTTAATAGTGACTTTATTTAGCTGTCGGTAGTCTATACACATGCGGAAGGAGCCATCCTTCTTCCTTTCAAACAGAACTGGCGCACCCCACGGTGAAGTACTCAGCCTGATAAAGCCCTTATCTAACAGATATTTTAGCTGTTCCTTCAATTCTTTGAGCTCAGCAGGAGCCATTCAGTTGGATAAGGCTGAGTACCTGTTAATAAGTCAATCACAAAATAGATCTCCCTTTCTTACGGAATACCAGGAAGTTCATATGGGAATACGTCTAGAAATTCATTGACTACTGGAATGCACTGAAGAGTTGGGGATCCTGCTTGGACATCCTGAACCCTGATGATATGATAGATGCAACCCTTTGCTATCAACTTTCTCTCCCGAAGATAGGATATAAGCCTACCTTTTGGCATGGCTGCATTCCCTTTCCACTCCCGTACTACCTCCCCTGGAAAGTGAAATCAAACAGTCTTGGTCCAACATTCTACATTGGCATAACATGGTGCTAGCCAATCCATACCCATAATTGCATCAAAATCGATCATTTCTAACTCCACCAAATCTGCTAAAGTCTGGCGACCAACAACTTCTACTTTCCAATCCTAGTAGATCCTTTTAGCTATAATGAAATCACTGATGGGTGTGGACACTGAAAAAGGTCGCTGAAGCAATTCTGGCATGATGCCGTATTTCCTGGCTACTAGTGGCGTAACATAAGACAGAGTGGAACTTGGGTCTATCAAAACATAAACAGAATGAGAGTAGATGTCCAGCATACCTGTCACCACATACGGCGAATGAATCTAACTCCTTTCACCCCGGTAAAGCATAAGTACGATCTGGTCCGATGCCTGAGCTAGATGACCTAACTTGCCTCGGCCTTTGCCGGCTGGAGCTGAGGGCCTACGCTCTGCTGGAGATGCCAGGGCACATGGCCCTACTGAAGATCTGTCCTATCAGTCCCGATTATTCTAACCCCTGACTGTACAGTCTCTCATCAGATGACCCTCTCGTTCACAAGTGTAACATGCCGTAGAACCATACCTGCATGCCCCAGAATGACGTCGACTACAGATAGGGCAAAGTGGCACTGTGAATCTTCTCTGCTTTGACCCTCTCTGCTGTTGCGAATTCGATGGTTGTGAGCTCTCGTCGGGCCCTGACTGCCCCTGATGGCCTGATCTACCACCCTATTGCTACTATGGATGTAGGGGTCTGGGTGGTCTGCCAGATAGTCGTGAGCTGGGTCCGCCCTGAAACTCCGCCTGAGTGTCACTCGGTCTAGCTCTGCGGCGCTACTTCTGATTCTCCCTCTCTATCTCCCGCTGTCGCTGCCTTATCCCCTCAATATTCTGGGCAAATGCCTGAACATGGGCAATGTCCATGTCCTCTCGTAGAGTAGCCATAATACAAGTCTCTACGTACTCTGGAAGCAGCCCCATAATAAATCGGTGCACCCTAGCTAGCATGGTATCTACAAAAGCTGGTGCATATTAGGCTAAAGAGTCAAACCTCATAGCATATTCCCGAACACTCATCGAACCCTGCTCGAGATGTAGAAACTGATCTACCCGGGCCTGACGGATTTCTCATGGCAAATAGTGGTCCAGTAAGGCCTCTGAAAAACTAGACCAAGTCGGAGGGGGAACATCTCTACCTCGAGATCTCTCCCAACTCTCATATCATAATACCGCTATGTCCCGCAATCGAAATACCGCCAACTCAACCAACTCCGCAGGTGTGGCATGCATTACCCTGAAGATCCGCTGCAATTGGTCCATAAAGTCTTGAGGGTCCTTATCTCGGTCCGTCCCTGTGAACTACGGGGGACTCAGTGCAAGAAACTCTTAGACCCTAGAACTACTTAGTCCTCCTGAAGATTCGGCAACCATGGGTGCCACTGGCTGACGCTGCGCAGCCATTATCAGAGCTAACATAATAATAGCACTCTTGACCTCCTGATCTGATGGTGTCGGTATAGAAACTACTGGAGGTGGTGCCGACACATCTGTTGCTTTAGGCGGCTCCTGAAGGGGTAGAGACTGCTGGGGAGACCGAGATGGAGTCTCTTAATCGCCCTCAGATCGGGTTAAATCTGACTGAGACACCCCTCTAGTGCCCTCTCCTGTTGCAACGTCCAACTTTCTGCCAGTCGTGGGCTGTCACCTGTCCGACATTTCTCTGTAGAAAAATAGAATATGGTAAGCTTAAGGACTCAACCCTATACTTTACAGCTCTATAGCACGACTGAAAGAGAAAGAAGAGTAACCACCCTATCATGCCTCGCAGCCTCCTACCTATAGAATATGGTGTACTACATATCCATAGACAAGACTCTACTTAGCACGGCTTGCAGACTCCCTGCGATACAACCTACTCTGATACCAAGTTTTTCATGCCCCACCTTGGGAGGCATGACTGGCACCTGGTGCCCTACTAGGATCTGGACTGGCCTGACTGAGCTTATGCACCTCTGGTGCAAGCCTAATCCTCAAATCAAGAAATCAATGGGCTATATCTCGGCTGTAAACATAACCTCCTAGCCAACAAGTCCCTATAGCCACCTGTAAAAGAAAATAGCTAACCAGACACAGGTGATAACAGGGAATGCGGCCTGACAAGACCACCATGATATCTAGTTATGACCATAAAGTAAATCCAGCACTAAACTGAGTTATGGCCGACAAGGCCGCTAACTAACAGCTAAACAAGGCCCCATGCGGCCAACACGTGAAATAAAGCATACAGAACCTCCCACACGGCCAACAAAACTAACCACAGGGAATCTAAAACAATCTGCAAGCCTCTAAGAGTGATATAATGGTAGAGACAGGGCCTCGATCTACCCATAAACTGTACAAACGAAAGAGTAGACCTTCTAGCTTTTAGCTTTGGAGGAATGGAGCTGACTGCCCTACTAACTCTGGATGAAAGCTAAGAAGATCCTGGTCCACGTCTATCGTCACCTGCAGGCAAGTAATGCAGTGCATCAGAAGGGCGTCAGTACAATATGTACCAAGTATGTAAGGATGTAACTGTAAATAACTGAATAAACTAAAAGAAAACTGAAAGAAACTGAAAGAGAGGAATAGAGATACTACCTGAACAGCTAAACTCACTGCTGTCTAATCTATCAGTAACTATGCAAACAAGAACCTCATCTGCCCCCCATAAGCCGGAAGGTACAACCAGCACAGAATAACCCACCCGGGGCCCCCATAAGCCCTGGCGAGTACACTTCAATCGATATACCCCTAACAAGGTCACACTGAGTCATTTAATAACTATAGCCGTCCTTCTAGTCCCCTGGGTTTGCAACTGAGCCCGCTCGGACCCTGAACTGTAGCTGTGTCTGAGTCTAGTGGACCTCTGATATCTGCACCCCAGGTACCAAGCTCGAGGGGGGTGTGGTGCCGATACGGAATATGATAGTCCAGCCATGAAATAGACTGTATGAGGACCTGAAACCCCTTCTTCATCCCTCGCGAATGGCATACTTCTCCTTGGAGCGATGTCATCTCGCCCCTAGCGGGCGTCAACACAGCTAGTAACCCTGAGGTTGGTTATGGAGGGATATACAGGGCAAAGTCAATCCCAAACTAAACATAGAATGTTGGACTCAGCTAATCATAATAGATATACTTTTGGATCTCTTACTGGGATTCAAACTGAGTTATAATACTACAGAAACTAACTTGCCGAACGAATTTGCCAACTAACTTGCCGAACGAATTTGCCTTAACATACCTAAATCGCCGATTCCTGATTAACTAGCGAGTTTTAGTCCGTATTCAATAGCTCTTTCCAACTGTAATCATATTACTGGGAGAATGAGACTAGTTTTAGTACTAAATTTGGAAGGAACAATAATTTTTAATACTAATATTAACTATACTTCAACTTAACGAATTACAGCCGAAACGTATAATTTTCCGAGAGTTCAGATGGGAGAAATGCTTACTTGAAGCCTGTGATCATATAGAAATCGATTTGGAGCAATTCTGACAACTTTTGCTCGTCGGGGTTATGATTTGCCGGGCGAATTTTTAGAAAATAACTCTGTAGAAATGCTCCCTGCGGGCTTAAACTTCGATACCCCAAGTTCATTTGAATTAGGGAAGCATTTAGCTGCATAACCGGAGGAAATTTGGATGAAATTTATGGATTCTCTACTGTATGGGACGAAGAATATAATTATGTAATGAACTAAATGAAGCCACTTAATATATATATAACTTTGGGCGGTGGACAGGGGGTACGTGGCATGGACCCCAACGCGCCAAAACACGGGCGTGTCATGGAGCCCATCGCGGAGGAGGAGGGTCCTTGATACGTTGCCCCTATTTGGAAGCTTGTCCGGCCTTTTCCCTCGCCTCACCCGATTTCGCGCTCGTTCGACCTTTCTCCGGGCCCTTTCTCGTACACGTCGTACTCTAAAACTCTTGACTAATATATGAATACGCCGGCTAAACATTAGGAACTTACGGGGTGTAACACTAACATCATACAAAACTTACAACAAATATTCTCACATTTAGGACTAACCCAACAACAATACATAAATCACATTTACCCCATGATTTTGCATACAAATATTAACTCATACATAAATCAATTTCATCAAACACCAAGACTTACAATATAAGACATAGTTATGCTTCAGATCACATTCACACTAAACACACGGTAAATAAATCTGTCATCATTAATTTTATCTCATCAAATATCTGTACACACATCGATGTCATGCCTGCCACTGAACTCTGTCACACAGCTGTATGTATATCATAATATACCTGTATCGATCTCTGTCTCATAGCCGTATGTATATAATAACATACTTGTACTGCTCTCTTTCACAATCATATCATCGTTGATGTGGCAGACACACGCCTCTGTCACATCACTGTACATACATGCCAGAGGGTCTTATGTTTGCTCTTCCAGTCATGACTTGCAGGGGACTCTAGAAATCCATATACTAAACACCTAGTCGTATGAACCTCTCATCATACCTGTCTGTGTACTCATATCTGTACACCCAGCCATATGAACATTTAGTCATAACTGTCTATGTACACATTCATATTCCTCGCCCGGATGCTCAGCTCGAACACGAGCCACTCATATCCAAGTACTCAAACACATATAATTCTGCTCATCTGGATGCTCACCTCAGACACGAGCCTCTCATCTTAGGTTAAGGTATACCAGCAATCTCATTCACGTTCACTACAAGATAAGAATCTATTACCCCTCACTCATCAGCGTATGCAACATAATATCAACCATCCACTCGTATGACAACTCGAGCAAACCCATTTATCAATCATGGATCCTCAGCATAGTGTTCATACATTACACTTAATCAACTCATGTGACCATTTAGAAAGAAGTAATGAATCAAAAATAAGCAGCATATTTATCATGCAATTTCACTCAGTCAACTCAGGTGACCACTCAACGAGGTATATAAATCAACAATCATCAGCACAGTTCATCAAATATTTCATTAGGTCAACACATATGACACTATATAAGTACATTGTTTATCTCAATTACCCTTAACTCTCACCATGACAATAATCACATTGAGCTTCGCAATCCTTATCTACAATCATACGAGCTATCAATATTATTCTTCACGATAAAGGCACGAAGACTCATTAGATACACCCACAACTCACTATATTTACCAGTTATCTAGTTTAAGAAGTGATTCTTTCTATACCATTACTCATTAATTTATTAGTTAGCAATAATTAAATACGTAGTTCCTTTTCAATCAAAATTCACAACCAAGCCATCATAAAGATATTATTCACAATTCCTCAGGATAAATTTACTACCCCTCGTATTACCAAGGACCTATCATTCATTCAGATTCTTCCAACCTTATTTCTCGCCCTAGTTCTATGACTTTCCATTTTAAGGCAGTCTATTCGAGTCAAATTTTGCCCCATTAGTATTTCTAATTTTTCTCCCAGTCAATTCATCAATACATAAGATTAATTAGATAAAACTAAGTAAATCACTCAACCTAGTTAACTACGAGTTCATACAATTACTTGTTCTTTTTTTACCTCAGATTCATTCCGGGCTAGTTAATTTACATCACCGATTCATCGGCTCATTCATAACATATGAAAGGGCACCAACAGGTTCACATAAAACCATTAGGTTTATTTATCTTGCTTCATTCTTATTCCTCTCCTTTTATACAACACATGCACAAAGATATATTCATAATTTATACCATCAAACACACCATAAAAATATACCATCAAGAATAACTACAATCATATGTCATCCAAACCTGCTATCAAGAATGTCACCTCAAGACTCCATTCCAAGATCATAACATCAAGAGTATTTTATCAATAATTAAATATCAACTAGGTTTGTCTTTTCCACATGCTCCATACTTAGGATTAATCCTCCAATCTTTAGTTACGTTACTACAGATCTTTCATTATGTTATTATATTAAATGATTCTTCTATCCTCATCAATTGTACATTAATAGTACAGACGTATACGATTCACTAATTATAGTTTAACACAAAGGTAAACCATAACCTATCTGGATTGCAGAACTGGAACATGCAGCTACTCCGCGGGAGCTTTGCCTTTTCTCAATGCGTCCGAACATTCAAAGTCTAGAAATAAGATATTAAGAAATCAATCAATAGACTACTTCTTTGATTCAAGGGTTTGGGAACTCAACCCACTCCATTCTACTCATTGTTTACGGCCTAATTCGATAATCATAGCCTATCATAACCCAAATCTATAACGATCATTCAACCCTAGTTCATGAAGTTTATTACTCCTCTAACCCTCTTAAAACAGTTTTTAAGGTTAGGAGTTTCAGATTCACCGAATTCTACATCTCAAACTATCACCAAAATAATGCTCTATAATCACGTTCACCCTAGAAAGTGTTAATTTACCACTTTAAGGCCTAGAAATCAACACCAAATCATTCCCATAACCCTAGTCTTAGTTTTCACAAATCTAGGGGTTTTAGCTAGGAATTCACCATTAGAGACTATCTTTAATTCTAGGTGTTAGAGAATTATAAGATGGAAGGATTAACAAGAAAATCTTACCTTGGAATAAGAAACTGCTCTAGCCTTTGAAAATTTCCACTAGAGCTCTCAAACTTCGTGCCTTAAGATTATGGGATAAAATCTCTGAAATCCCATTTTAAACCCATTTACTGCCTCTCGTCGTCCACTGCAGCGATCATATTTCCGATGCAGTGGACCCTCTATAGCGTCCAAGACGTTGCTACAGCGGATCCAACGGTACTCCTCTTGGTCCGATATGGCGGGTCTTGGACTATGGTAACAGTCTCGCTGCAACGATTTTTTCCGTGCTGCAACGATTCTCCATAAGCAGTAGCTCCTATTTCCTACACACAGACCATTCCTCAACTTCAAAATTTTAATAACACTCACACAATACATTACTTCCAATAACCTAGGCAAGAGGGGTGTTTTTGACTTATTTCCCTCCTAACAACAGACGGATTGTTACAAATATCCTCCATCTATATAGTGATATAAATAGAATAATAATTTTATTATATTAATTCTTAAATATTATAAATTTAATATTTTGAGAAATGTATTAAAAATAATTATAAAAATAAATTTAAAAATAAATAATTATTATATCTTAATTTTTGAAATTAAATACATCAAAATAAATATATATTTTTAATATAATAAATAAATAAATAAATAAAATAACAAAATATAGCAATTATATCACTACCATGCTACTTTAAGAAAGAAAAAGAAATTGCATGGTCAGGAAAGTACTTTTAACAATTTATGTAGGGCCACCGTTTTAGCTTTGTAATGATTTTTTTTACTACTCCCAATGTATTCGCACACATGTGACAGTGAGAATTTATAGCTATTCACTTAGTGAGGGGATACATTGAAAATTACATAAATATTGCTTCTTCTTTTTTATACTCTTCATGCATAGTGTATAATTGTCTGGATATTTTATAAAATGACGAAATTGCCCTTATCGTCCGGGGCTTCACATTTCTTTATAATAGAAACAAATTTAATTCCATCCTAATTTCCTATCTTATTATAATTTTTAAATTAAATATAATCACAATTCAATGTCATACCTTAATATTTAAAATTTAACTCATCAATAATCATATTTTATATAGTGCATAAATTTCAATAAGAAATTACCTTTCATCTAATATAATTTTTGTATATGGTCTATAAATTAATTCCAGTAATTTTATATGTTTGTTAGTAGAAGATCATGACAATAATTTTTAGACTAATATATAGTTTTAAAAGATTTAAATTTTAAAAATATAAAATTAGAAGCACATTTGATGTTTAAAAGTATTGTATTTTTATTGATTGCACTATTTTATTGATAATAAATAATGAGTGAAATAAAAAGAATTTTAAAAATGTAAAAAATATAACAGGAATGAAAATTGATAATGGTTATAAATTTTAAATTTCATGAGGTTGAATAAGTCCTTATAAAAAAAGTACTAAGCTATTATATATGATATAAAAAGAATGAGCTTATCTAAAATGCAATTATTAGTTTCATATATATTATATGTGTTTAAATACTATTGGTGAGAAAATAAGATAAGGCTAAGTATATAGCACAATTTGTATTGTTTCTTGTACAACTATTTATAGCCATAGTTGTTCTTCTATGACTCTTTTATACAATAGAAATATTTATTTTCTCTTATATAAAAATACTTAACATCTTATAATGGAACAAATATGATAGAAAATTAAATCATATTATGTATTTTAATGTTGAATAGATAATTGGCTTTTATTATTATAACAAAGTATGTGAGACAATCATATAATATATCTCTTTTAAATTAAAGTAAAAGAGACCTTTTATTAATTACTAGAATTCTATAAAACATTATTTTAAAATAATATAATTTTAAAAAGTTAAGCTAACTAAAATGTCATTTCTCCTAAATAGAACTATTTATGGTGTTTAATATTTTAGATGCATTTTTCTTACAAAAAATCAGTCTGTACTTTTTAAAAAAAAATTACATACGTTATTTTCATTATAACTTTATGTATTTTTATATCTTATTTTGACATATGAATAATATGTTTTGTTTATACTTACAGCATCATTATTGAACATCATTTTCAATTTATGATATATTTTATTAATTTTATAGTTTAATAAATATTTGAAAATCAGCTCACACATATCTAATATACATTTTATTACAATATTGTATGACGCTGTATCTGATAACGCTCAATACATCTCTCCCGATTAAGGGAGGTGATAGCAATCATTATTAAAAATAAAATATCTGACAGGTGTCAGCGTTGAATCCCACAAGCAATTAAGAATGATAATCCAAAAGTTGTAAATTAACTAAAACTAGAATGCATCATTGTTTAACATGTATAAAGTAAGTATTGGGGAGAAAAGGGAAAACAATATTGAATTCAAATTTATGAAACGAGTTTGAGCAAATTATTTGTTGCAAGTGATATGAAAGGGATAGGGATGCGCAATAGATGAAGTGTCAACTAGATTAGGATTAATTCAATTGCCTTAAACTCAATTTCTAGCATGGATAGCATGGATCAAAATACATTCTCTTGTTTTTCAACCAAAAGGATGCTTTTGCCTTAGGTTTTCTCAAACATCAAGTCACCATAAAAAATCATCCACAAAGCTTTTGAGGAAGGGTCAAGCTATCTCTACCTTAACACTTTAATGAAGTGGAGATGTGGGTTTTGACTATCTCTAGATCAACTCCATACATCTACACTCCAAATCCTCCTAATTATTTTCTCATCCAAATCTCACTCTTCTTTCTCAAGCTCAAGTAAAATAAGTAAATTAGACTAGTGTTTGCAACCACTAATTTCAATTAAAACTCTATGCTTATAGATTGAATTTAAGAACAATCTATTAATAGCCAATCAAGACTCATCAAGCACACACCCTAGCTAGCAGTTTAGCTACTCATTAATGGAGATAGAGAAAATATACCCATGAGCATCAACAACCATCATATTGAATAACCAATTAAGCCTTAAAAATCTGCAACAATGATGTATTGCTCAATGAAATTAAAGAAGAAGAAGAAACGGAAAGTGTACTCTCTATCTCTCTCTACTTTTTCTCTACCCTTTAATTCTTCTCTATAATGTGTTATAACTTGGGTGGGTACAATTTGGAGTAAAATCTGCACATTCTCGTTGCACAACTTTTTAAATTTTTCCTTGAAAGCTTCTTAGGTACCTTTCTGCCAGAGTTGGACATTTTTTTCCCTACTCAGCGTGTTGGTCACTTGCGCAGCACCTGCATTTCGCAGGTGCCCATCTGCGAGCCGAAGATATGAGGATATGCTAGAGAAAGATTCAAAGATGTGGAACAACACTATCGTTCCACATTCAAGGAAATTCTTTTTATGAAGAATGAGATTAAAAAATTCAACTTCTTCTTAATTCACACTGAATTCTTGATCGAGATGGATACGAAAGCGTTTCCGAAGATGATCCAGATAAACCCAAAGATACTTCCGCATCCGCAAATTCTCAGATGGGTACAATGGTTCTCCCCGTACAAATTTCAGGTCAAACACCTAAGATAATTTCCTAGCAGATTTTCTATCCCAACCAGATAAATTTGTAAAAAGGTTTTTGCCAGTGAAAATCAAGAAGATGAAGGAACCATCCGGCCAGGTCTTCATGATTACCAATCCACCAGGTCCCAGGTTATCCAAGCTGCTAAGCCATTTACCAGATTTATTCAGTCAGTATGTAGACCCATTCGATCTACCCATCCTGATAGAACGACAGGCTTTTTATGAGCTACATGTGTTTAGAAAATATGGAGGATCTATTCTAAAGCCATATGGAGTCAACTCAGAATACCCATTTTGTCATGTGTTCATACCACTTGGCAATGATTTTCCACAAAAACTCTTGTGGTTCTTCTGGTACTTATGTCACCAATATTACATCCTGATGGAATTCAAGTGTAATGTATTCAGGGACTTTGACAAGATTGAAACAGCTTTAAAAATATTCCTAAAGTGGTTTAGGCCACGAAAATTCTGAGTTCAGTGTTTCAACTATTCATATAATGCAAAGGTGTTTATGTTATGTCGACTGATAAAGTTAATTGATGGAAAAGTTCATGCTAAGCCAGAACTTTCATTTTGCTGGAAATTTCCTGTCTTTATTTTGTCCTTGAAAGACGAATTTTATGAAGCACAAAGGTTTTTCTTCCAAAAAAATAAGTGCATTTTCAAAAGAGGTTTGGCCAAAGGAATGTGCGCCATGGAACCACACTAATAAACATCCCCACTGGGAAAAAGTCCAACAAGCAGCTAAGGAATATCAAGCATCCTACGAGATCACCAGAGATGATATTACTCAGACCATCACACATATAAGATTAAATATTCCATCAAATACTCCATCACAAATCTTTCAAAATATGGAGCAAGCCATGGCAGGAATGTCAAGCAAAAAATATTACTTCACAAGATCGTTGAAAAGGAGCTTGGACAATACGAGTTCCTTCGATAGAAAACATGGCTTCCGATGGAATATGGATGAAGGATGCTCAAACCCACCAGCAAACACCTCCAAATGTTGTCTCACCTGAATAATGGTTGATGACGTGTGCAAGAATCTGAAAGCTCACCGCCTCATATTACTCGCCGGAGTTTACTATCCATGTCAAGACAAAAGCAGGCCCCACTTCACATGCCATCATATGGGATTCCCTTGGAAATATTAGGCTAGCTATTGCATTAGGCTATTTGTTTTATTAGGCGTCTATTGTTATTAGAATTGTAGATGAGTGTGCCTAGATAAGCGTGCTAAATTTATTTTTATTAGGCTATGTAAATAGGTGTGCTAAGTTTGTTTTATTAGGCTGTTTAGAAAAGTGTGTCAAGTCTATCTTGTCTCAAGTCTATATTGTAGTCCCCTAACCGCTATATAAAGGAGGCTAGGTTGTACATTGGAGGGCAGAGTTGAGCGAAGTTCGAATGAGTCTGTAAAAATTTCCTATGTTCAATAAAATGAGTGTATGCTAAATTCTCTCTTGTTCTTACTTTCAAAAGGAATGGTATGGCTGATCCTTAAAGTAGTATAAGGCTTTGAAACATCGGGTAAGTTAGCTTGTTATAAGTACAATAGTTTTTCAAAGTTTATAACAGCTAAATTAATAAGTAGAGTAAAAGTACTTTCGAGTTGGGTAGCTTGGAAAATCGTCTAGGTTGATATAGAAGCCAACCCATTTTGTAGGAAAAATATTTTATTTTTATGATGAAATTTACTGTTCGACTGATTTGGCAAGCCGTCCTCTGGGATGTTGAAGCCAGGTTTGTGGCAAGCCATCTTTCGGGATGTTGAAGCCCAATCCCCCTTCGTAGAAAAATTATTGTGCCTACAGTCTCACCTCCTTGCCCACCGTTTCCTCACCCTGTGTCTATCCTATTGGTATCAGAGCCAGCCCATCATTTTGGAGGGAGGAGCAGTTTGGTTAGCTATGAGTGAGTCTTTTCCATCTTCGTCCGGTCTTTGTAAATTTTCATCTTCAGCTAGTCCTTGTAAATCCGTTATCAAAGTGCCCATGTCTCCCACACTTATTAAAGCTCTTTTTTGTAAATATAACTATCTTTATGAAGTAGATATCATTCCGGATGCAAATAAAGTGTCTTTACCTACTTATCTCTCCTAAATCTTTACTCTACTTTTTCCAAAAAAACTACTTATCCCTGGTTACAAATTCATTCCCTAGTTCAACACAAACCTAAAGGGGTAAAATAATATGTTGCTGCTTCAAAACTCGATCAGCACCCTATTCTTGCTACTCAGGAAGAACAGTTTGTTACCCTGCAAATTCTCGATGATTTTTCAAAGTGCAATGAAAATATCACGGATTAACCCATATTTATTTTGGTGTTGTTCGAATCTCTTTGTCATACCACGGAAGGAAAGGCCAACATGTTGTTGCACGCCTTTCACTCCTTGACACCCGATATCAAGGTACCAACATGCTAATTTGGATACAGTTGAGGTCACCTCGAATGTTGGGACAGTTTTTATCACGTTATTTTCAAATTTCATATGTCCCTAAGTGATCCATATCTAACTAAATCCTTGAAGATCCATGATGTCCAAATACAGGAAGCTCCACAAGGCTAGAGATGCTATCCAGGCAACACTTCACTACCAGATTGCTTGGCGAGTTCAAAATCATGCCATGGATCTTTCATTTTCGGGTGGAGATGATGCTTTGCTACTATATGTCGACGCCACCAATGGACTAATACATGCACCCAGATACCCATGTAGTATCATACATTGACCTTTCGAGCCCCCAAAACCTCAAAGCCACTCTACCAAGTCCTCTTTTTTTCCTATGTCATCACAGACATACTCACTACCTAAACTGGGTCGCCTCGGTACTACTTCCCCTTTCATTCCACATGAACCCATGTCCTTTACTCAAAAAACCAAAGATGAGACCAAATTTGACATTGTAAAATGGGTTTGGGAAAAGTAAGATGCTCTTGCATTAGAAAAATAGTCCAAACGAAGGAAGGAGGTTGGAGAAAGTTTTAAAGAGCCAGATTTGAAAACTTGATGATCTCAGATTAAGTTGTTCCGGACCTCTATGGCTTGGAAGAAGATGCGCTCAGGATCCAGTATTGAAGAGACAACAAATAGTGATACAACTGAAGAAACTGAAGAAGAAGATTCGTAGTCAAGTGAGAATCTCTCACTAGACACCTCCGAGGAAGCAATCCACCTATATACATGAACCGACCAAGAGAACCTGAAGTTTCTGAAGTTAATGATGATCAGGACGGGATGACAGATATGGATGAAGGATGCTCAAATCCACCAGCAACACCTTTAAATGTTTTCCCACCGGATAATGGTTGATGATGTGTGCAAGATTTGGAAGTTCACCGCCTCAAATTACCTACCGAAGTTTACTACCCATGTCAAGATAAAAGCGGACCCCACTTCACATGCCATCACATGGGATTCCCTTGGACATATAGAGTTGTTGGCTATTTATTTTATTAGGCGTCTGTTGTTCTTAGGCTTTGTAGATGAGTGTGCCTAGATAGCTGTGCCAAATTTATTTTTTATTAGGCTATGTAAATAGGTATGTCAAGTTTGTTTTATTAGGCTATCTAGAAAGGTGTGCTGAGTCTATCTTGTATCAAGCCTATCTTGTAGTCCCCTAACCCCTATATAAAGGAGGCTAGGTTGTACATTGTAGGGCAGAGTTGAGCGAAGTTTGAAAGAGTGTGTAAAAATTTCCGATGTTTAATAATACGAGTATTTGCCAAATTCTCTCTTGTTCTTCCTTTCAAAAGATATGGTATGGCTGAACCCTGAAGTAGTATAGGGCTTCAAAAGATCGGGTAAGTTAGCTTGTTACAAGTACAGTAATTTTTCAAAGTTTATAATAGCTAAATTTATAAGTAGAGTAAAAGTTTTCCCTAGTTGAGTAGCTTGGCAAACCATCCAGGTGGATGTAGAAGACAGCTCATTTTTGTAGGGAAAATATTTTATTTCTATGATGAAATTTACTGTTCGACTGACTTGGAGAGCCGTCCTCTGGGATGATGAAGCCGGGTTTATGGCAAGCCGTCCTTCGGGATGTTGAAGCCCAGTCCCCCTTCGTAGGAAAACTATTGTGCCTACAATCTCGCTGCCTTGCCCGCCGTTTCCTAGCCCTGTGTCTATCCTGTTGCACCTACATTTTGCAAGTGCCAACTTGCGCTTCACAGGTTCTTTTCTGTTCAATACCCAGTACTGACTACATGGAACCTGCATTTCACAGGTGCTAATATGCGGCACACATGTTCTTCATTTCCAGCAGAGGTTTTTTTGTTCATTTCTTCTGTTTTCTTTGTCTAAGTTCAACACCTACAAAATCAATGAGAAAAGGCATAAAATCTTTCTAATTTATGTAAAAACAAAGCAATAGCTCATCCTTAAAAGCTTAATGGGTTGGTAAATTACCAACTCATCAGTATCATAGTGTTTATTAATATATACTATTTTTACTTTTATACTCGCAATGATAATCCATCCCGATTGAAATTATTTGCATTCAATTTTACATCAAACTAATGAATATATGAAATCTATATTTCATATATACTTTTATCTCTAAATCACAATTAAGCAATATACATTTTCTCACTAATGTATGATCTAACCATGATAAATTAATGTAATTTAGTTTAAACATCTAGAGTGATACATTTTAACTCTAACCAACACTCTATCATAATAATACTTTACCAATTTTATATCATTAAAATAATTTAAAAATTATTTTTATTTTATTACATATTTTATGCAAAATTCTATCTACATGAGAATTTTAATATCATATCAAATAACATGTATTCATTTTATTAATATATATGTAAATATTAATTTGAATATTGTACTTATATAAATATTATTTTTATTTAGTACAAATAGAAAACTTAAGTTTAAAAAAGTGATATAACCACATTACAAAATAAGGATGAAAATTATTTTTATTTATCAAAATATAATCAGCAGATCAAATAAGAAAGACCCAAATACATGACAGACCTTCTAAAATTAGGTAAAAGAAATAGTCTTGGATTAAAAGAGAATATTCAATTCTCATTTCAAAAGTATATAGCACATGTTAGCATGATTTTAGTGAAATATCAAAAACTACCCTTGGTCGTTTCCACTTCATCTTTCTATACAAATAAATATAAATAATATAATAGTAAATTCAATTCTATCATAATTACTTATCTTATTATAATCTTTAAATTAAATATATATATTCCAATTCAAATTCATATCTTAATGTTTAAAACTTAACTCATCAATAAACATATCTTATATAGTTCAGAAAATTTCAAATAAGAAATTACCTTTTATCTAATATAATTTCTATATATGGTTTATAAATTAATTCCGCTGAATTTTATATGTTTGTTGGTAGAAGTTCATGACAATAATTTTTGGGCTAAAATATAATTTTAAAAGCTTTAAATTTTTAAAATATAAATTTAGAAGTACAGTTTGATATTTAAAAGTGTTGTATTTTTATTAAATGTACCACTCTATTAATAGTAAATAATGAGTGAAATAATTTTTTTTTAAATGTGAAAAAATATAACATGAATGAAAGTTGATAATGGTTATACATTTTAAATTTTATGAGGTTGAATAAGTCTATATAAAAAAGTACCAAGCTACTATAATTATATGATATAAAAACAATGAGCTCATTGATGAGTTGGATATTTACCAACTCATTAGACTCCTAAGCTTGAGTTTTTGCCTAGTTCGAGTCGTTTATGTGGAGTTTATGCTCTTTCTCTTTAATTCTTTGTAGGTACTTCAGGTGAGTGGAGAAAGCATGAAATTGAGAAAAACACATGAAGTTTGAGATGTAATTTGATGAGTTAGTAGATGAAGGAGAGGAGCCAAAGATAATGAAAGATTTGAGCTCAAGAAGAGGTGTAAGGACATGCTTTGAATCAGCTAAATACGAATCCGAAAGGGCGAAACGTGGAAGTTACTGCCAGACCGGCTAACCAACCGACTCTTTGTGGGTTGGCACCGGCTATTCACAGGCTGGCACCGGCTGTTAGCAGTTTGGCACCGGTTTTTTCAGTTCAAAGGGCAAGTGACCTAATTTCACTGATGGAAGGGCAAAAGGTCCAGAAAGGTTCCCAAAGCACCTAGAAGTCTCCAAGGGCACTTTTGGAAGGTTATGCATACAAAAAGTACATATATTTTATAACCCCCATTGTACACCACTCAAGAAGGCATTCAACAATTCATTCATCTAGATTTCATCTTTTTCATAGAAATTTTGGTAGAATTTTTCACCATAGAATTGTAGAGTTAGATAGTACTTTTCTTCTTCTTTTTCGTTAACCCAAATTGAGGAAATTCTACCATTATTGTAAGAGCTTATGAAGTAAATTTGTGAAGCTAATGTGATGAATGTGAGGGGAATCCTCTTGATATCTTCTCTCTACCTTTAAATATGCTTTAATAATTTTCTAGCTAGAGGTATATTCATGGTGGGTTTATTGATTTGATTGGGTTTTGATAAATTGCTTTTGAATTTCTATTGAAATTGTAGATTTATTATCTTCTCCCAAGTTATAATTGCTAAAATTGATGGTTTGCAAATATAAATTGTGCTTTATTTTTCTTGATTTTGCTTGAGAGAGAAAGGTGGGAATTGGGTGAGAAGATAATAGTGAGGAACTGGATTATTTGTGTGTGGGATTAAGCTAGAGATAGTTAAGACCCACATTTTCACTCCATTAAAGGTCAAGGCTCGAAATAGCTAGTCCTTCCTCAAGCTTGTATGGTTGATTACTTGAATTGACTTTGGGGCTTACAAGAACCCAAGGAAACATTCTTATGGTTGAAAAAAAGAGGATGTGAATTATCCACTGCTATCTATGCTAATTATGGGTCTAAGGCATTGAAGAAATTTTCGATTTAGTTGATATTTCATCTATAGAATACCCCTAGCCATATCACTTGTGATTGCTTCAATTAGAATTCCCCCAATTAGTCTTAATTTAGAATTAGATAGTTATTTTCCTTTAATTGCCCCTCAATTTTACTTTTCAAATGTTGAGCAATTATGCGTTCTAGTTTGAATTAGTTTATAACTCTTGAATTATCGACTCAATTCTCTGTGGGATTCGACCCCGATATCCATTGGGATATTTGTTTTGATACAATGACCATTTACACTTTTTCTCTAAACGAGGAGTATATTTGAGCGTTATTAAAAATGGCGTCGTTGTTGGGCACTAGCGCTTGATACTCTTGTGTTGATTGTTAATTTGAATTAGTCTTGCTTCGTAGGTGTTCACATTAATTTTGTTGTTCTTGTTAGGGTAAAGTCATATGAGTCATCACTCACAAGCAGGGGATAGCCAGTTGACAGTAATATGGAGCATGAGGAAGATAATTCGGTGATGCCCGAAGTTGCAGGAGCCATTCGCCTACCACCTATGGTAAGAAATGTCGTGTTCCATGTCACAAGCACAATGCTACATTTTCTACAGATGAAAGGACAATTTGGGGCAAACCATGTGAGGATGCAAATCCCCATTTGAGGAATTTCTTAGAGATCTGCCAGCCTTTCAACATAACTAATATAAGTCAAGGGTCTATCAGATTGAGTCTCTTTCCATTTTCCCTATCAGGAGAGGTGACCATGTGGTTGGAAGAACTCCCTTCGAACTGCATTACATCATGGAAAGAATTGACTGAAGCATTCTTGGATCGTTTCTTCCCTCCATCTAAAATGTTACAGTTGAGGGATGATATCACAAACTTTAGACAAGAGCCAGGAGAACCGTTGCATGAAGCATGGTTAAGGTTCAAGAAGAAGGTTTCCCTTTGCCCTAACCATGGTCTCCTGGATGGAGTGCTCCTTCAAAGTTTCTATCGAGCCATAGACTCCATTAACAAGTCCGTTGCCAATAATTTAGCTGGAGGATCAATCATGGATCAGACATACAGATTAGCTAAGGCTCTCTTGGAAAGAATAGCAAAGACAAATCGGGCATGACACATGAGAGAGACTAATGTATCAACGCATGAGATTGGCTCTAGCGCATTGGCAGTTGAGTTGCAGAAAAGAGATGAAGAGTGAAATGAAAATCTAACTAAAATGATGATCAAGATGGAACTAATGACCAAACATATGATGGGGGCAGGGCCCAAGGTTGTGAATGTTGTAGGTATGCAAAGTCCATTACACTTTGAAGGAGAATCGTCACCACCGAGGTACGATGAGGAATGCCAATACATGAAAAATAAAATGGGGAGTTCTCGACTCGGGTTTCAAGGGACTAATCAAGGTCCTTGGTGTCCAAGGGTAGAGAACAAAGATTGGAGAAACCACAATGCCCAAGGATGGCCCGAAAGAAATAAAAGATGGGGCACTAGAGAGCAAAATCGAGAGGGAGACCATTATCACTGGAGTTCAAACCCATATGT
Organism: Datura wrightii; assembly: GCA_035772735.1. NCBI lineage: Eukaryota > Viridiplantae > Streptophyta > Magnoliopsida > Solanales > Solanaceae > Datura > Datura wrightii. The sequence goes on along the minus strand of JASDFA010000007.1, from coordinate 50,287,067 downwards.
TCCCCCTCCTAGAGCTGAGAATGCCCAGAATCATCCAAGTGTGAGCAATGCAGGTAGATCAAAAATTTAAGAGATGTTAGCAAGAGTCCTCAAGAAAGTGGAATCAACCGACAACGGGGTCAAGGAATTAAAAGGAGAGGTGTCTAACCTTGCCTAGATGATGAGTTCACATTCAGCATCTATTAAGAATTTGGAAGCTCAAATGAACCACTTGTCCGCTCAAATGAACCCTCAAATGAAGGGAATATTCCTAAAGTGATATAATGCCAAACCCGAAGAAAGATAGTCAATGCATGACTATTATTACAAGGAGTGGTAAACTGGTTGGAGATGCGAGAGTGAACCCTAAGGAGGTTGTTGCTCCTAAATCAAATGATGAAAATGAATCTGATGAGGTGCCAAAAGCACCAAGTAGTGGTGAAAAGAGTGAGATGAAAGTGAGGGAAAGGATGACGGAGTGCCCTCACATGTTGATGAGAAAGAGGCAGGCATGAAGGCCTCAAATGATGAAGAACTTGAACCAAGAGCTCCACCCCCTTATCCACAAAGGTTAGCTAAGAAAAAGAAGGATGATCAGTTCAGCAAATTCATCGACATATTTAGTAAATTATCCATTAATATACCATTGGTGGATGCCCTACTTCAAATGCCCGGATATGCCAAATTCATGAAGGAGATATTGAAAAAGAGAAAAGAGGTAGATGTTGGCACCAGGGAGATAACGCATCACTGTAGTACAATGATGATGAGTAATCTCGCCCCAAAGCAAGAAGATCCAGGAGCCTTTATGATTCCTTGCACTATTGGGTTATGTGTGTTTAAGAAAGCCCTTTGCGATCTTGGCACAAGCATAAATTTAATGCCTCTTATCATTTTCAAGAAATTGGGGCTCAAGAACACCAAACCCACTTCAATGAGGCTATTAATGACTGACCGCTCCATAAAGAAACTCATGCGTGTGCTAGAGGATGTATTGGTAAGGGTGGATAAATTCATTCTACCAGCTGATTTTGTGGTGCTTGATTGTGAAATGGACTTAGAAGTGCCAATCATTATGGGGAGACCATTGCTTGCCATGGGACGACGTTGGTAGATATAGATCTAGGTGAGCTCAAATTCCTAGTTGGAAGTGAAGAGGTCACCTTTAAGGTATGCCCATCAGCTGAAACTCCATATGAATGCAAAGTAATTGGAGTTTTGCATGAGGAGAATGAGGAGAGCAGAGTGGAGATGAAAGAGGCTGAGTCAGAGGATGATCCTTCGAAGAAAGATTGCTAAATGGTAAATACGTCGTGCCACAACGTTAACGAAGACTCTCCTTAGGTGGCAACCTAAGTGTTTTATTTTGATTGTTTTTATGTCATTGTTGTTTTTTATTTTGTAGGGGTAATAAGGTGACAAGTGAGAGAAAGAAAAAAAATAAGGCAAGCAACGATCCAGATGCACGAACCGCCGCATTTTGACACAGGAAAATAGAAACCTAGGAGCATAAATGTTAGACCGGCGAATGAACCGGAAAACCACTGGTTTAAAAGTAAATACCACCATTTAATCTCCGGTGTAGCCAAGAATACATGAGCAATCGGTACCAAATAGGCGACCCACCGGCGTATCACCAACCCGAGTCACGAATCGTTGGTGAGTCACCAGTTGCAAAATAGTGAACTGAGCATGATTTCAAGCACTAAAGGTAAGGCAGTATATCGCCAGATCAAACTGGTGATTGTTGATATAACGCCAGTAAGGATGCGGATCCCAATTCAGAATCTCAATAAAAAATGGACCACCTGGCCCTAATATCTGTTTGAACCCCCCTAGTCTGAACAAAATATTCCCTTAGGTTTCCTTTTTTACTCTTTTACCACTTTCCCACACTACTTTTCACCTTCCCAACACCCCACCTTTCCATATTCCCACAACTCCCTCTCTTCCACGTCCCACACAATTAACTCACCAGTAATCTTCCACCTCCTTCTCAACCAACCCCATTCCTATCTACTCACCTATAAAATCCCTCATTCTCCCCACCATTTCTCACTACACTCACATTCTTCTTCTCTACTACACAAGTTCAAGAGTTGCCATTATGAGCATTTCCAAGCTTCCACAGTGAGTCTCTGCTAACTTTTCCCCATAAGTGGTAATGTTTCTTAGGCTCTCTTATTCTCTCTTCAATGGTATTTTGGTGAGATATCTATGTAGTGATAACATATGTTTCCCCCCTTTTACTACCATTCTTTCCCCAATTTGCTCCATGATTGATGTTATATGTGATGTTATATGAAATTTGTGGGATGATAACAGTTTATTGCTGAAATAGGTGTAGGGATTTTGTGATTGATGAGTAGACCTAAATAGGATGAAGTATAAGTAACCCAAATGGACTAAATTATCATAATTTACCCTATGATAGATTGGGTGACGCCATTCTTAAGGGTAAAGCGTCATTTTAGTCCTTTTTCATATGTAGAATTGGTGTTTGGTATGATGTGAGTAAGTGTGTGTGAAATGGTGCCATTGAAACTCATGAAAATGCTTTGGGACGACAACTATCGGCTATTCGTCGGTTGGGTCTGGAAAAATGCTAATGGAATGTCGGTTCGATCTAATGATGGCTTCAGGCCACTGATTTGATCCCGTGTTACATCGGCGACTCGCCGCTTTGTCGCTGGTGGAAGGCCTGTTGCCTAGTTTATTGTTTTTTATCGGTGGGTCAACGACGGTTCGCAGATACCATCCTGCTCCGCCGGTGCTGCTAATCCGTTGAAAGATAATTTTGCATCTTTTCTTCTCATTTCAATTTTAGTATAATGATTAGTTATTACATTTCAATGTGTTGTTGCTGCCACAAACATCATGCTTGCAGAAAATGTCTTCATCCAGGAAAATCGAGAAAGGCAAAGCCAAGGCCTCCACAACACCCGCCAACTCTAGGGAGGCCATCATATTCTGTGTGCCCGATATGAAAGGGCACTACACCATATGCAAAGGCCGGTCGATAAAGGTTGAAAAGAGGTTCCATTTGGCGGGACTGTGCAGTGACTTGCCAAATATCACCGCTCAATCACAGACAGGCAGTCGCATGCTTTCACAAATCCTCTCCCAGACTACTATCTCAGCTTGGTGCTCGAGTTCTATGCTTCTTATCAGGCTAGACAGGATATTATGGAACATAAAGGCAAAATCGATGAAGTCCCCTGCCTACCATCAGTCATAGTGCGTGGGATGGAGGTAACATAACTCCGGCAGCGATTAATTATCTATTCTAGGAAGATGAAATTGACCCTGGCTCAGAGTACATGGCCAGGATTGCGAACATGAAAAATCAGTTCACTTGGATAGACCCCATCATTGCAGTTGATACCCCTATATGGGCCTCCATGTGCGGCGAAATTTCTATTCATGATATGAAGTTTGAGGCTAAGTTATGGTTGGATATTATCTATGGCCGCATCATTCCTTCAACAAATGAGCAAAGGGTCAGCTTGGAGACAACAATTCTCATAGCCTGTATCATGTCTGGAGTCCCTATTAACTTTGGGGAGATTGTGGCCCAGCAAATGAAGCAAAAGGCAAGACAAGTCAGCACCTCCATGTCATATGATGTCCTCATTTTCCAACTGCGTTTGCAAGCAGGAATGCCATTGTTTCTTGATGAGACCCCTTTCCTCGACTCAGGAGTGATCGCCTTAAACAGAAAAAGAGACGCTGAGGCACCCACAGTTAAGAGGAAGTGATTTCAAGATTTTGAGTTGGTAGAGGGATCACTATCCCATGGGTCGAAGAAGACGCCACATGCCCCAGATTTGAATGTCTCACCAAGAAGCTATGGGAAAAACCTTTGGTGAAGCACCTCATAGGGGAGCATCCCCCCTTATAATATCCTCCCAGTCGATTGGTCTCTACAAACTCGCGGAAATGACCAACTCTTATGACAGCCAACTCCAAAAGTTGGCTAGGAGTCTCCCTACACTCATTGTTCAAACAGTCAAACAGAAGCTGAAATTAATGTATCAGAGCCTTACAACGTTATGCAAATGGGTAGATGTTGTGGAGGGGGCTGTCACATCTCTCCGTACTGAGGTGGGGGAGTGGAAAAGTCCGACACCTATGCAAGTTCCTGATATGAGCGCTCTTGATGCCGCGATGGTTGCTGCTTCTACAGTTCGGGGTCCAATTGATGATATGTTTGAGGCTTGGGAGATGACACCGAGGATTTGGGAGAGGCTGGTTTGATGGTGCCAAAGGAGCAAGGGAAGCTGCTAACGATGATGATGAGGAGTGGCCCGCTTAGGGAGTCTCTTACCCCTTTATTTTTCATGCATACATTGGGGACAATGTATTCTTTTAGCTGGGGGGATGAGTGCTTGTTGGGGGGTCACTGGTGTTTTTATTTTGAGATAAGTTGATGTAGCCCTTGTTGGGCTTTTGTTTTTTTAAGTATTATCTGATGATGAATTGTGAGCCTTTGTCGGGCTCGATTTTTAATCTTGTTGATGATTGCCCTTGCCGGGCTTGTGATGTTAAAAAAAATTGAATGACAAGGTTGAGTTTCTTGGATGTATATTAGTGCGCTAATAGTGAAAATTGGGTCCTTGTTTTGAATTGTTTATTCCTTCATGACCCAAGTCCTTTGTTTGTTCGCTCATGTAAATAGTAGAATAGTAATCAAACTCCAAGGGTTTTATTTATACCATAGTTCTTTCCCAAGGAGCATTTACCTTTTTCCTTTCTTTTTGTTGTCGAACGGTTGGCACTTCCCGATGATAGATTGAGAGGAGACTTTCTTAAGAAAAAATGTCATGTTGTTTTTTTTGAATCTTGTGTAGAGATGTTTTGAGATGCACCACCAGAAAAAATTTTGAAATGAAATTTTGAAATGGATAATTAAAATGAGAAATAATGGACAGGAGTTTGAAATAAGAATGTAGCACTCTTTGTCATACTTTGTAGATTCCTCGTTTGACTTATGAATTTGCATGTTCTGATCTCTTAAATCAATATTTTGTGTGCATAATGACTTTTGTGGACTCTTTAGGTGTGATGCCTTATGTGGTAAGGACTTTTGTGGACTCTTTAGGTGTGATGCCTTATGTGGTAAGGACTTTTGTAAATCTCTTGCACAACTTCTTGTCTAGAACTTTCTCCAAGTGTGATTCAAGGTGAAATCCTAGATGTAGCTGCACTTAGAACAGGATCTTAGGCTCTCTTTTTTAAGTCACTTCAACCAAAATGACCTCATTGGCCATTAATCTTTGATAGCCAATGTTTGAGCCTTGAACCCTTTCTTGAAAACAACATTACAAGCCTAATGACCATTTTTTAATCTTTCTCCTTGGCACCTATCCTCCCTAATTGCTAGTAATGAAACAATGAAAAATGGGGGCTTCAAGCCCAAGAAATAGGAAGAGATAAGGAAATGAATGTGATAGAAGGTAAAAGCCTAAGTTTGGGGGTTCGCAAAGAGCAGGAGAAAAGAATGAGTAGCCTAAAGATTGAGATAGCAAAAAAAATTATGATGAGACGAGTGAACTAATAAGTTGAGAAATATTGAATCATCAAAAAAGAGGAAAAATTGTTGATAGGTGTTATCTCTTGCATAGGAAAGGCTAAGTGTGAAATTCCTAGATATTATAAGAGTGGCTTATGTTACAAAAAAAAGATGAAGATGATGAGCAAAGAGAAATGTAGGGGAGTGATCTGAGAAAGATGATGGGATCTTGCAAGTTTGTAAAGGCATTAGAGAGGCATTAGTCATTAAAGCTAAACATTTATCCTACCCTTAGCCCTAGCCTACATTATGACCCAAAATTCCTAAGTGATTTTAAGTGTCAGTAGCTCTACATTAGTGGCAAATTACATGAAGGTCAAGTCTATGGGTCGAGTTGTGTGCATGAAGATTTCTTTTGGGAGAGTGAGTGCAATCTTCTCTTTTTGCAATCCCTTGTGTGAATGCATTGATTTCATGATAAAAAAAATAAGAATTTTATCTTCGGTGAGTGGCATCATCTTTTTTGAGGAAACAATTTCATTAAAGGTAAATTTGTGCATAGGATATGAGAAATCCAAGCTCTGACGCAAGCTTTGAATGTGCAATAATCATGAATTGAGATGTTATGTGTACTTCATGGATAAGTTATGCCCTCGTTTTATTCCTTTGAATCATGTTTTTGAATGGTGGTGGTCTCTTGAAATGTGTCCATCTTTCTTGGTGTAGGGGAATTGGCTTCTCTTTTTCAGTGATTGGGTGAGCATTTATGGGTTGACTTAAGTCAAGTGGTCATTGATGCATAAACTTATGTGGAGTGGCATGTTTTTCATCTGATAATAACTGTATTACTTGAGGGACAAGCAATGGTTCAAGTTTCAGGGTTTGATGAGTTGGTAATTTACCAACTCATTAGGCTCTTAAGTATGAGCTTTAGCCTAGTTTTCAAGTCATTTAGATGGATTTTATGCCCTTTTTGCCTTTTTGTGTGCAGATATTTGATTTGTAGAAAAAAGCAAGAAAGGGAGCAAAAAGAAGGGAATCAGGTGAAAACCGGTGCTTCACCGGAGAAGACCGGCAAAACGTCGAAGACCACTGCCTTGGGGAATTAAAGCAATCGGCGATCGCGGACACCAATCGGTGACTCGCCGATTGAATCACCTACCGATGCCTGAGAGTGCTGGATCACATAAAAAGAAATCGGCGGATCACGGTTGGAGATGGGCGAATCTCCGAAGGTCACTGGCATTCACTGCAGGAGCATCTAGTTATAGCCGGCAGTTTGTAGAATGCAACCGACAAACCACCAGTACTCTCCCAAGTACTAGAACACCTGAACAGGGGCAAATATGTCCAACACTGAAAAAGAGAGTTTGAGTACGCTACTTTTGGATATATTCTATAGAGAAGTACTCAGTACCTATCAGATCTTAACTTTTAGCTTTTTCAGAACATTCTCTTTGTAGAAGAAGAAAGTATAATTCTATTGATGAAAATTGTAAAGGATTGTCTTTCTTTTTCTTATTCTTTCTCTATAGCAAGGTAGTACCATTGTTGAAGACTTATTGCTGAATTTGATTTTGCTACTGTTATTATTGAATTCAATGAGCTTATTATTAAATATGTTTTTGAATTTCTTAACTATGAGTAGCTAAATCATTAAGTAGAGGCATGTGGTGATGAATGCTTAAATTAGATTGGGTATTGCTAGATTCATCTCAATATTATTTAATTAGTGTAAATATGTTAAATTCTCTCTAATTTATAATTAAAGATCCATGGTTGCAGATGTGGGTCTATTTGTTCTTACTTGATTTTTGCTTGAAAGAGAAGAATTAAGTATTGTGAGAGAATTTAATGGTGGACGTGAATGTGATGTTGTGGGATTGGGCTAGAAATAGCCAAAACCACATTCTCGCTCCTAATTAATAGTTAATAGCAAGAGATTAGTGAAGTTATTAATCCAAACTTAATTGGGTTGATTTATTGTGTCTAGTGGTTTGAAAGAACTCTGGCAAGAGGCATTTCTGAGGTTGAAAAAAACATCAAATGCCCACCTGCCCAACGTTATTTGCACAATTTAAACATATGAAATGATCTAGCATGACCCTATTTAATTAGCATATCATCTACACCACACTCTAGTCTTTCTCATTATTGTCAACAACTTGGTTATTTTGCTATCTTTATCAGCCGAATTAGAATTCATACCTTGTTGTTAGCCTCAATCTCTCCCAAAATATTTATTTATTTGTTATTTTTGAGTGGTGTGAACTAAATTTAATTTCTCAAACAACATTTGTGCATATCATTCACTAGTCTCTGTGGAATTCGATCCCGACATCCGTCGGGATATTTGTTTTGATACAATGACCGTTTATGCTCATTTAATAAAGAGTATATTTTGGACGTTATCACTCACCAAAAATGCAATTAGCCTCATATATATTACGCGTGTTTAGAGACTATTGGTGAGAATATAAGATAAGATTAAGTACATAATACAATTAATATTGCTTCTTGTATAACTCTTTATATCCATGGTTGTTCTTCGATGGCTCTTCTATATAATAGATAAACTAATATAATAGAAATATAGACAATAGAGAATAAAGAGAGAAGAAACATAAATACACATACACATGCATGCACATACATATATGCATACATTTAATGCATATAATATTTTAATAACAATAATAAAAAATACTAAATAGCATTAGCTTTTGTGATAAATTCATAGAAGTATTGTTTTACTTATAATGTTAGTGAATTTAAATAACAAGTTCTAATTATTTAGGTTACAAAATAAATATTATATATAATATAAAAAAGTATTACATAAATTGAGGATTGAAATAACAAGGGTAAAACAAATATATTAAAAATTCAATTAGGATAAAGGAGAAGAGAATGTCTATTGTTCAAAGTTGGGAAAGGGGGGAGATTTGATTTTTAAAGAAAAGTTGAGGGATGAAAATAATTTTCACCCAATAAAACAAGAAGAATATTTAGAGAAAGAGAAGAGAGAGGAATTTTTATTTCTCTTGAAGGATGAATTATAATAAATGAAAATCCTTTTATTTATAAGAGAAAATTAACTTGGTCTCAAAGTTACTAATCCTAACTTTTCTTCAAAGAAATAGACATTCACCACAATTAAAATATATATTTATAACACTCCCTATTGGATGTCTATTTGATAGATAATGTGCCTCGTTAAAACCTTACTAGAAAAATTTAGTGAAAAAAATTCTAATAAAGAAAAAGAGAATACATATCTAATAATATGCATTTTGGCCATCTCATTAAAAATCTTACAAAGAAAACCCAGTGTAACAAAATATTGCAAGAAAAAAGAGTACAACGCGTATTAGCTCCCCTTGATGAGAATATCAATCCGAAAACTTGAATTTTCATATCTCAATCTTGTGCACCATCTTCTCGAAAGTTGCAGTTGACAGAGACTTGGTGAATAAATTAATCACATTATCACTCAAACGAATCTGTTGCATGTTAATATCACCATTCTTTTGAAGATCATGCGTGAAGAAAAACTTTGGTGAAATGTGTTTCATTCTATCTCCTTTTATGAATTCTCCTTTTAATTGTGCCACGCATGCTGCATCTTCATATAAGATCGTGAGTATTTTATCACACTTCAAATCACATTTTTCTCGAACTAGATGTATCATTGATCTCAGTCACATACATTCTCGGTTTGCTTCATGAATAGCTATTATATCAGCATGATGTGATGAAGTAGCCACAATAAACTATTTTGTTGATTGACAAGATATGACCACATATGAACACGTAGCCTGTTTCAGATTGAGCTTTGCGTGGGTCAGATAAATATCCTTTTCTATATAGGTGCAACAACCCGCCCAATTGTCATAGCACCTTGACAACCTAAGAGTGGACAATTTTAAAATTTTTGAAAATTTCAAACGAAGTCCTTGAAAAACAAAGCGCGTAAGACAAACAAGTTTGAATGGGCGAAGTCACAATCGGTGGGCCCAGAAGTGTGTCCACCGCAGTGAGCTTCTCTCCGCCATAGTGGAACTGCTTCTGCGGTAAATGGTCCCGCTACAGCAGGTGACGCGAATTAGAATTCTATAATTCCATTCCTGTTAGGATTTTAAAAATTTATTCTCAAAAAGGGGGCTTAATAAAAATGTCCAAAAACATAAAATAGACTTTTAAAACAAGAAGAAGAGTTAGGAGGTAGAGATTCATCCTCCATAACTAGAAATCTCTACAAGAACTCAGAAATTGGTGCAAGCATGCAATGCGGAGCGTCTCGACGATAGCTTGGTGTATAGTTAGGCTATGGCTTACTCAATTTTGTGTTAGACTTTGATTAACCAAATATATACATGCGTATGGTTTAATGGGTAGAGTGAAAATTGGAATAAAGGGTTAAGGGTTACTAAATATTCAAAATCGGTAAGATTCTAAGGACGTAAGAAATAAAAAGGAGTGGTGAGGTTCCCATAAAGTGAAAACCCATAAGGGGAGATTGCAATAAGATTAGTCTATGTGTGGGGGTGTAAGTGAGAACAAATTGATTGTGTGCAGAATGATCTGCGGGTATCATTGTTGAATATATATGTGTGTCTGTGTGCATAAAATTATATAGTCATTCTTTCTGAATTAAAATTTTGAACAATTAGTCATACAAATCATTTTTATGGGATGCGGTAACCGAACGTTTAAGGGTAGACTATGATTATTACAAGACGCAATGTAAAACTCGTGAATTTGAAGAGTGAGACTTACATAATAACCAGTATGTGCTGTGAATGATAACATATTATTTGGGTCTATGGACATTATTATAATGATGATTTCCCTATTAAAATTAATTATTGAAATAAACTTAATAGGGTGTTGCCTCCAAGGTGGTGGGTGATTTGGGAGATAGGTTACAAGATTTTGGGAAGAAATAATCTGTGGGAGAATCTGGGAGGAGAATTGGTCGAAGTACTGCCAAATAGTATCGTTGTAGTGGGTTGGAACCACTGTAGCGGATTGGTGCAGTGGCAGTAATGCCACTGCAGCAGAGCTCAATCTCGCGAGCAAGCCAGGTTGCAATTCCTCGTGATGTTAAGGATAAACTAGATGTTATAACTATCGGATTGAGTTCAGAGTTAGGTACTTTGTTATAAATGTTTGATATATAAATCTTGTTGTGTAATGCTTCGAAAATCCTAAAATCAGACTGTAGAGTTGAAACGGAGAAAACAGAATTTTCTGCACCAGGTCATAGAACGATTCATCCTATGACCCGTGGGGTGGGCCACAAGTGGTAGAGTAACTCGTGGGGAAGAGTTTGTACTTGGTTGAAAAATTGGGGATTTGAGTGAGCACGGGTATGACCATGAGTCATGGTCAGCCACACGACTAGTTAGGTCAACCGTGGTCAAGCATGGGCGAAGGAAGAAGAAAAGTGGGACAGTGTACTTAACGGATCCTCACCATGACTCGTTGGGAACACCACGAGTCGTGGTGTCACCCGAGGTGACCCCCTGGTGATTTCTTGCAGTGTTGAGGACGAGAGGTGACCATGAGTCGTGGTCACCACCAATGACCCGTTATGTCCCCTGTGGTCATAGTAGTGGATTTTTTGGCAGTGTACTTCACGAGTTAGACCATGAGTCGTGGTCACTAGGCACGACTCGTCCAATCCCTTGTTGAGACTGGTAGGGTGATTTTTCTACATGATTTTTAGGGTCTTTTCCATAATTTTCTAAACTCTTAGACTCTAAACTACATCATTTTGGGCTCATCCAAGAGGGAGTTAAAAGGGTGATCGATGTTTTCCTCTCACCCATTCTCTCGATACTTAGACTCAGAATATAGAAACTCTCAAGGCTAGAACTAGGGCAATCGACTTCTTCTCAGATTTTCAAGGAATTCTCTCCGGGATTTCTTCACCAGGCATATGGGAATTCAACAAGGGAATAGTTATTCCCTTTTGTTTCTAAAAACCTTGTCCAATTTTCTCTATCAGTTATAGCCCAATAACTTCGATATGTAAAAAGTTTTCAGACAGATTTCTTTGTGGATTCAATGGAATATTTCTTATGATTTTAATTGCTTTATTATTTCCTATTGCTAGAAATTTGTGAAAGATTTTATCTAGTAGAATGATTCAACCCTAGTTCCCATCTCAGTAGAAATTAGAATCATACAGGTTGAACTAGTTTTCCTTGTAGCTTGGTTCTATCAGTTTTAGGATGCACATATTGTAGTATATGTTGAAAAATCAGTCAGATTCATGTTAGTCTAGTCTCAGTTCGATCTTTTTAGCTTACTCAGTATTGTCCAGAAATGTCAGCTGATCAGTTTGACAACAGTTAATTCTTGAGGTGTTAGCGATGTCTCCCAGTTATCAGTGTTAGACTAATATCAGAATTTAGTGGTTCTTTAGATGGTTATGACACTTATATATAAGCAGCTCTAACCATTCTTAGAACCCTAACTTCATATTACAGTTTGTTCTCTAGACGGTTATGACGCTTCCAGATAAGTAGCTCTGACCAATCTTAGAATACCAGTTACAGAATTCGGTCCGATAAGACTCTCAGGGTACTTCCAAATAGGTATTCCTGACATTGTCTTGGGCCCCAGTTTTGAGCTATCATCTTAGTAGTCAGTCTAGGACTATTCAATGGGAGTAGGACTTAGCACCGAGCGGACCGAGGTTCCAGTGCACCTATGTTCCAGAACTACGTTGCCACCGTAGGTTATATTTTATCATCCTCATGGCCCTACACTTGTGATCACTCAGTTCATGCCTTTATACCCTGGAAAGGTATATCATGTCCTACCGATGGGGTGTATACATTAGACTCCACGTCTAGATCACGTGGTTATATGTCGGTTATAGACTCTCCCACTAGTCAGTTCAGTTCAGTCTCAGATTAGTTTAGTTAGAACAGTTTCAGACCTACCCATTTCAGATCAGTTCCGTACAGTACTTCAAATTAGTATCTTAGGTTTAGGACATGTCTTTGACCATTAGACAGGGTCATTTTGACCATCTTAGTATATCGCAGTTTATTCAGTTTCAGTATTTCAATTGGACATTGCATGTCTTTCTAGATCAGTTATTTTATTATTTGTGTGTGGTTTCTCCTACTTACTCAGTACATTCAAAGTACTGATGCATACCTTTTATGTTGTATCATTTTATGATATAGCTGCAAGTTCTCAGTCTCAGCCCTGTTAGAAGATCGCATTCAGGAGTTCTTAGCTGCATCGTTGGTGAGTCCTCATCATTCTAGGACGAGGATTATTTCTTTTTAGTTATACTTCTTTCAATTAGATTTAAATTTAGCTATGGGCTTGTCCCAGTAACTCATCGTATAAATGGCTTTCAAACACAGATAGAGCTTCATATTTTCAGCTTTGTTTTCAGTTGTATAAAAATTTATGATTTAGTTCTTCTTCATAAATATTTTATTTTATTATTTTAAATCTTCTGCTATATATTTACTCATAATGCCAGTGTTATGATAGACCATGGGTTGACTTAAGGTTACTTGTGACTCCAGGTACCGTGTCTCGTCTAGAGTATAGACTCGGGGCGTGACATGTTGTGTGTGTGATGCTGAATTTACGCTATGATGTGTGGCCCTGAAATTGTAGGGAGAGGTTGTATTGATCAAATACGTGAACGAAGTATTATGTAATATGTGATGGTAAACCATGAGTTGACTGGAAATACAAGGCCTGGGCTAAAGGGAGAGAATTTGGATGAGCAGACTAATACGACCAGACTCTAAATAAGGGATGGAGACATGAATGGATCATGCCCGAGGTCAGCATCCGGGCAAGCGATATGAGGGAGTACACAAACAGGTATGGCTAAGAGACCATGCGACTGGGTGTACGAATATGAGTACACAGATAGGTATGATGGAGGTCTCATACGACTGGGTGTACAGTACATGGATTTCTAGAGTCCCCTGTAGGTCATAACTGGAAGAGCAAGCATAAGACCCTCTGGCAGGTGTGTACAGTGATATGACTGAGGCGTGTGCCTGGAATATCGTTGATGGTATGATTGTGAGACAGAGATGGTGCATGTATGATTTGATATACATACGGCTGCAGAGACTAAAAGGTACAGGTATACAAATGTGATACAAGATATACCAATAATATTCGGGTTTGAGGTGAAAAACACTAATTGGAATATAGTATATGACGATACGATACAGGTATGATATTATATGACATATTTGTGGTATGGAGGCAGGTATGTGCATGTACTTTAATTTGGGGGGACTTAACTCCTTCGATATATTTTGATGACTTTTTGTGTGTGCTTGAACTATTTAATTTGTATTTGTGAATAAATGTTTGATCAAAGTGTTCCTTGGTGAGTTATAGAAGGTAATATAACCGATTTTAACAAAAGGTAGTGAAATACCAGGAGACAATGAGTTTGACTTTATTATTTAATGTACTAAATTAAGGAGGGCCAGGCAATCCTGTAAGTAGTTAAATAGGTTAATAATGGTAGAGACGGACTTGGTCAATGATAGTGAAATGGTATAAAAATAGTCATGCTACAAAGTTATATGGTAGGACAAAAACAGAATGGGATCAAGGAAAATCGGGTACTGACTATTGGGATCTCGCTACAACAATCAGATTATCACAGTCGCGAAACTGCTGCAGCGGTCTAAGCATTCGCTGCAGTGGAATAGGGAAGAGGCAGATGGAAAGACTAATTGATGGCAAGAGTTGTAGGGTAATTAGAGGGACTTTAATGAGACCTAAGAAATGATAATGTGGTTAATAAACTTAGTGTGTTGTTGCATGATGAAGTTGTTGTAAATTTGTTATTATCGATTGTGTGCTAACTATTATTCTGTTATGTGAACTAATCTTAGTCGGGCGATGATGCTTATCGGTATATGTGGTGTACTGTTACTATCTTGCTACACCTTTTTGGTATAGGTTGTGGAAGGTATTGAAGTTCTTTGATTAATGTGGAATATTCGGCATTAGCTTTCGTGTTCATCTTCTCAAAGAAGCTGTGTTATTTGTCTTGTCTTGTATTTTATTAGAGCTATTGTACCTGTCTAGACTAGATCCTTGGGGAGTCAAGGTTTTGGGAAATTTTGTTTATATTTTGAATTATTATTAATTTGTGTAAGTTAATGAGAAATTTTAGACATCTTATGTAATGTTCCGAAAAGGGTTCTCCCACCGAGTAGAGTAGATGTAGGTGCCCGCATGACTCGCCTACTTGGGATCGGGACAGTAGGTAGATTGATGGACAAAGATACTATTTGTCAAATGTTCAATTTGAAAATTAAGATATAATTTTATCTTTCTAAGATCTTTCATCTCAAACTCTTTCTTTAAATTATCAATTGTCTTTAGAAGCTCTGCTATAGTTCCAAGCAAGAACAATAAATTTCAATGATATTTTCTTTATAAAAATACAAAGGTAAGCAGAATCATTATCGTATCCTTTGTCACTGAATATTCATTAAGGTAGTTAAGTCACATCCACCTTACTTGATTTTCTCCATATTAGGACTATGAAGAAGTTTATAGAAACTTGTAAATGCTTCAGGTATTTTAAATTCTTTGATAATTTTCGTATAATTTTTATCAAGTAACTACATCATTAGTATTTAAATGTGTGACATCTTCTGGTGTTTGGACTACAGGTCCAATAAGCTTTACACTTATCAAGATACATCATTTCACTTGATAATTATTTCTATATCAGCATGCTTTAATAGATGTAGAATTCAGATCTTCATGATCTTTTATAATATTGAGTGTTATAATGTATCAAAGATATCGTTGATGGTATATCATTTGTATATGTTTGCAATTGGACATAACTTATTGAGATCTCATCACTTTCAATGTTTTTCTTAGGTAGCCAAGCCTTTCATAAGGTTTCATGAAGTGTTATGTCATAGGCTCTTCAAGAGAACATTACCTCCTTATTATAATTATTTGCTTTATTTTTTTTAAACATTATTGCAATAAAAACCGATTGATCTACAATACCTCATGCATAATGCAGACTCTGTCCTTCAAGTATATTAATTTAATAGGAGATTTGCAGCTGAAATATAAAATTAATTTTTGGTCAGCAAATGCTTCAAGCATTTGACTTTTTTTTTGAATGAGGATCATACTGATAATAATTCACAATATATTATTTAGCTGCTTATTCTCTCCCCTCATGTAAGAAAAACCTAACATATATATCTAATCTTCTTTGGAGAATTCATTTGTGTGCATCGTGATAGATTCATTAATCACATAGTGCACATCAAAAGTTATTAGATGAAAAACATTAGGTTTTCTGACCCTGAACCAATTGAGTGGAGGATATATTAATCATAATTTATTGGTCAACATACAAGTGTTATTTTATGTAATATATCATATCATTGACCAATTCACTAAGCTTTGTTCTCTTAAGCAATGGTTCAACTATTTATTGGAGTCATCCAACGTCAAATCATCTTGGATATAAACCAATATTATCAAAATGAATTATTTTGATTACACAATCTGAAAATTATGCTTTTAACCCAATTAATATTGAGCAAGCAACTTTGTGGATGTCAAACTGCAAGTTGACAATAAACGCACATGTGGCCATCTTATGGATGTATCTATTTAAGATACCACATGACAGGTAAATGGTCCCATATTCACCTTTTATATTTTTTAGAATTTTGGGAATTCGGTCCCAATATTAACTGGTACAATCATCTTATCATAATAACAAGCAATACAAAAGATTTTTTGAATAATCTTCTAGTTCTTCAACATATTTTGAATACTCAATTAACACATCATATCAAGATGACCAGAAAGGTCATGTCAATTGATAGAACTAATAAACTTCAGATTTATTATGATATATGTTATTTATTTTAATAATCTTCAGGTTTACTATGTTATGAATTTCACATTAATAAACTTCTGATTTTTCATAGCATGTAATTTTATTATGCTTATATTTTGTAGTACAAATCGGATAACCATTTATATACATATATCTTACCCATAGTAATTTAGAGATATTTCATCTTCCAATCCTTTGTAGTCTTAATCATTTTATTAGTAAACTTCAGATTTATAACAATATGTATTTTGATCATAACAACTTTATATATTACAATATAGGATGAATGACATAATAATAAATATGCTCTTCCAGAGCTTTCAATTTATTTTTTGTAATAAAATATTATTTGAACACTATTGGTGTCATGATACTTGTAGACAAACAATCAGGCTCTTCTGGAGACCTTGATCATTAATCATAAATTTATATTACCAAATATTGCTTAGATACTTCTAGAATTGTGAAAGTAAATTTAGACACTGTTGATGTCACAAAATAAGCAGTAAATAAGTGCACATTTTAAAATAATTATAAATTCATAAATAACTAAAAATAGACATTAAGTTCTAAATTTCAGTATTTTAAACATCTCATTCAGGAGACTAATTAATAAACGAATATTTTGTAGCAAAAATGGAAATCAAATAGTAATTACATCCTCCAGGAAAAGATACATGAATTGTTCTTTTCTTTGAAGAAATCAATAACAACTAACCATGATATATCTCTATGGTTGTAGTAGAAAATATTTTTGACTGCTTTCTTTTGCCTTGAAAAGATACTTTAACAAAATTATTCAAGATATTTCTATGTACAACAGATATATATTGCAATGACTTTCATGTCATAAAAATAACTTATATATCCTTTGTTATTTTTATCTCTTTAGGAGGTAAGTTGTGGTACTTCTTTCATTCACTTCAGAGAATAAAATTTGATTATTTGAATGTGCTTGAAATACTGTCACGCCCCAAAATTGGGGTAAGGCGCGACTGGCACTCGATTCATGATCGATCGAGAAGTCGGCTATATAGCATCTATAAATGTAACACTAAGGCTAACCAAGCCACCTGTCACAACCAACCAAGATAAATACTTGACCCATAATATCTCAATAATAATGAATATGCAACCTGAAAAGCTGACAAATCTATAATAAAGCTAAACAGAGCAATAAAAAATCAACACAACTACACAATCAAAACTACTACACAAACTAGTCCACATCAGCCTCTACAGAGGAAATAAACTAAGGGACAGGGCTCCGGCCTACCCATGCTGTACACAATACTCAAAATAGTCAAAACTAAGGCATGGCTCCGGGAAGACAGGAGCATACCACTATTCCACTGAAATCTGGCTCCTACTGTGTCTGATGATTTGAGCCTCGGCCTGTACCTGCAGTACGATTACAGGAAGGGTCCCCAGATGAAGAGACGTCAGTACGAATAAAATGTACTGGTATGTAACACTGAAAATTGTAAACATATAAGATAATACTTATAATTGAGCTAGAAATAAGGAATAGTAACAACCCGGTATCCTAAAAACTGAAACCTGACAATAACTCAATATTGAAGTGTAACTGCAATCATCTAATGCACAACAAAAATTATAACTGAAATACTTGCGTCCAGCCAACCATAAAATCCATATAAAATTTGTCTAGTTAGTATGCCACACCGGGGTAAAAATAAAAATGCCTCCAAATGGTGTACCACATCGGGGTAAAATTTGTCCAGCCAGTGTACCACACCAGGATAAAATAAAAATACCTCCAGTCGGTGTACCACACCGGGATAAAATCAATAAATCTTAAATAAAATCATAAATGGAGCCGATATGGCTTATACTGGACCAACTTAACACGTATAACATAGAAACGACGAACACAAAATATGTGGCCTGCATAGGCCTCCTTCGTAATGCATAACTGCAAGTGAGCACATATAACATATAAAGCTAGAAATTAGCACTTAAATGCATGTATTCAAAACTTGTATAAATCATAAGGAACTGAGGATGACTTAAGAGTTTCAACAAGATTTATAGATTGTGTTCAAGGGACATTAGAGCTCGGAGACTCACTAGCTTTTCGTTCGGCTTAAGGAAAAGGAATTATAAAATCTCCACTTGGCCTGGCATATTTCATAACATACAAATAAGATAAAGGACAACCATAACCAGGAAATCCTAATTCAATAAGCTCATTTACCCTTAATAGCTTTTGACATCTTTATGTGGCTTAAAATCATTTACACATCATCATCTTGGCTCTTTCACCAATTTTAGTTAGCAACCAGACCTTTAAACACATTTAACAGCACACACACACACATATATATATATATATCTTACAGTAAGGACCCTCTAACAATGCCCATGTTGAGGGGTCTCCAACTCGATGTACAACTACGGTAACAACAATATCACACTTTAGATATCTCACTTTGGCTAGGCATAATCTTAACAATTAACCTCAATAAAATATGAAACTTTAAAGCTTAAATGAAGATTAACATACTACCTCAAGACTTGTAAAGATGTTGCTGGCTCATTCAATTCAAAACGCACTGATCATGCTTCAAAGAACGATGGATAGGGCGCCTTTCATACCTTTCACTGATAAACTTTTCTTTATCCGATTTTCTATTTCAATGATCAGCCTTCAACCTCCTTAATCTAGTGATTTTATAGGCCAACAACAAGCTTAATATACAGCACAAAATTCATCCCAAAATAATTAACCAAAGGCAGTCACAATAGCAACAACAACACACGGCAACATCAACAACATTTAGCCATTTTCTCAACTAGTTTTCACTAACTTTTGAGGGAGAAACAAGAGGAAATTTTACCTTAGTTCTGTTGTAATTCTTATTATCAATATGAAGTATAATTATAACAAATAAACAGCTAAAAATCCTAAGAAAAATGAGCAAAACTCAGCTCACAAAAAGTCCAATGGCAGCTCACTTAGCTGTCAATTTTCAGTTTTTTTTTCTTTGCAATTTGAGAGGTTTAAAAGGGGCGAAATCCTTATCTTTTGCTAGGGGGTTGTTCTTGGTTAAAATATGATTAATTGATCTCAATTTCTTGTCCAAAAATGCAGCAACCTTGTTGTCCATAACAAAGCAAAAACAGTTCACCAACACACCAAACACACGTCTAACTTCTAGTCTTTTAATAAAGAATTCAAGCAAGGTTAGTAGTAGAATTCTTACCTTTTATACTTGTGTTTAACCTCTACCAAGAGGGAACATATATGTAGCTTGGAACAGCTTCAAAAATACAGCAAATTCACCACAGCAACACTAGCCAAGTGCAACCAAAACAGCCACCAACATACCACCTTCACCTTATGATAGATCCCATTCACTTAGCTTTAGTTTCATTGGAGTTTAGCTTGGTGTTTCCCTTAGTTGTTTGCTGGAAATTTGATAATATTTTAGAGGATAAGCAAGAACCTCAAATCTAAAAAAGTTAAATATGATCTCATAGCACAAGAATTAAAATATAAAGGTATTTGGGCGGTGGCCATTTTTTGGACGGTGTCCACATCACTGCCCAATAGTGCCACTGTAAAATGTCTAACTTTTTACTCCGAACTCTGATTGATGAGCGGTTTGATGTTATAATTAATATGATAGGTCATGGGGATTCTAATTCATTATATTTTGGGAGATATGTTCATTTAAAATTGACCCTTACTTATGAATTTCACACTCTTTGCTTTTCCATTCGTACACATTTCCCTTGTCATATACAACCAATATACAACTCGTAATTCCCTTAACATAATATACAAACACAAAATAATCACCAAAAAAAATTTTCAGGGTGTAACATTCTCCCCCTATTAGGAAAATTCATCCCCGAATGGAAATTAATTTCGCTTAATATGCTTCAAAATAGATACTTAATAACTTAGGTATCAAACACATACCTTAATATCACGTCAACATCATAAATAGGTGAGGATATTTATTCTTCAATTCCTCTTCAGCCTCCCAAGTTACTTCCTCAATGTTATTACTTCGACATAATACTTTAACCGAGGCGACTTCTTTGTTCTGAAGTTTTCCGACTTACGGTAAAGAATAGCAACTGAGACCTCGTGTAGGTCATCTCCTTAAAAATTTGGACATCATCGACATCCATAACACGGATTGAGTCTCCTATACAATTTCGCAACCTCGATACATGAAATATTGGGTGGACTGCTACTAGCTCTGGTGGCAACGCCAACTCATACACACTTTGCCTATCCTGCGGATAACTCTATAAGGACAAATATATCTATAGCTCAGTTTTCCCTTTCGGCCAAATTGCATAACACCTTTCATAGGCGACACTTTCAGAAAAACTCAATCTTTAATAGCAAACTCCAGTGCTCGATAGTGTACATCCGTATAATACTTCTTCCTACTCTGGGCCATCTAAAGTCAATCTCTAATCAACAACATTTATCCATCCTCTTCACTTAGCTTTAGTTTCATTGGAGTTTAGCTTGGTGTTTTCCTTAGTTGTTTGCTGGAAATTTGAGAGGATTTCAAGGATAAGCAAGCACCTCAAATCTGAAAAAGTTAAAAATGATCTCATAGCACAAGACTTAAAATATAAAGGTATTTGGGCGGTGGCCGTTCTTAGGGCGGTGGCCACATCACTACCCGATAGTGCCACTGTAAAACGCCTATAACTTTTTACTTCGAATTCCGATTGATGAGCGGGCTATGTTTTGAAAACTAGACTCAAAGATATTTAATTTGATAGGTTGTGGGGCTTCTAATTCATTATATTTTGGGAGATATGGTCATTTAAAATTGACCCTTACTTATGAACTTCACATACTCTTTGTTTTTCCGTCCGTACACATTTTCCTTATTATCTACGACCAATATACAACCCGTACTTCTCTTAACATATTATAAAAACACCAAATAATCACCAAAAAAAATTCAAGGGTGTAACAAATACAATATTTATCAATAGCTCATTATTTTGGTCAAGCACAAGAAGACATTACTTCAGAATATTTCTCAAATATCTTTCAAATTATTTCTGTTTCGGGAGAAAATTTTAAAGTTTTACTATTTTAGGAGTAAAATTTCAATGTTATACTACTTCAGGAGTAGATATCAAATTCTTACTATTCGGGAGTAAATTTTAGATCTACTACTTTGAAAGTAAATTTTATATTTACTACTTCGGGAGTAAATTTCAAGACTTTACAAAGTATTGTCACATTCACTTCAGGGACTGGATCTATATTAGATCTATATTTACAATATTTATCAGAAGCTTTAATTTTTCAGAAATGAAACATAATCATCTAAATGTGGCTTAATCATATTAAATTATGATAGCTTAAAACCTCTTTTAGTATATTGCTAATTTGAGAGCAAATCGAGGTATGCATATAACTTATAAAATTTCACAAACATATTTTCAGCTGTAGCTTATAAAAATATTATCACTTCTAGTGATCATATATTTCTTGAAAATTCTCATTATTGCTCATTACAAGTGATGAATTGTGAATTTACGTGTTTCTTAGCCATATATTTTCCATAAATTTACTATATTTTGAGAATAAATTGTGTGTGGTTGCATGTGTTTTTATGATATATTTGTGAAAAAGAGATAACGCACATGATTATATTCTTTCAGGTATAAAAGTGATGGATTTGGGCTTAAACGCGACTTAAAAGTGCAAGAATGAAAAAGTCGGATTGAACAAGGCAAAACCCTAGCACTTGGCACCGCACCAGCACGCCATGGACAAAGCCTGCACACAGGTTACACCAGCGCACCAAGCGGCACGAAGCATAGTCAAAGCACCGCACCCATAGGTACTACCCAGCGCCATGCCTGCACGATACCAGGCGCGACGCATGGAGGTCTTTTAGGCGGCCAACGTGTGAAACCCACTTCAACTAGGAAAAGGAGCTGCAAATCCCAATTTCAATCCATGAAGGAACAACGAAGGCTTACACTACTATTATAAATACCCTTTATTTCTATGTCTTAGGTGTGCAATTTAGATTGAAAGACAACAATTAGTGATTACATATTCGTAGAGTTGCACCATTCATACTTTGTGTAATAGTTTAGTTGAGTTCTTGTTGGAAATTCATCAAGTTCTTGTGAAACCTTTTAGCTTGGAAATTTTTTTGAATGAGTATTTCATTTAATTTCTTCTACATCTTCTATTTGTTTTCTGATAAACATGAGGGACTAAAATCTCTTAAGCTAGGATAGTGGGAACTATAATGGGTAAACGAATATAGGCATAATAAAATAGTGATTCTTGAATGGTGAATTGAGTGGATTGCTATTCTCTTTGTTTTATTTAAGTTTTAGCGGTTGAAAACATTGAAACAAGCCTGTATCTTCAACTTGCCCGACCAAGGAGGTTGAAGTTAGGAAAAGAGAGTAACAATAACAATTTGAGATTAATAGTTCTCATTTAATTAACTTGAGCTCCAACCGAGGATAGTTAAAGTCAAGACTTATTACAAAGCTAGAGTATACACACTTTTGAGACCGAGAGAAGATGGGTGGAAAGCCTCTATTGTCTATTGGCGCTCTTAACACATGCACTTTGAGACCTAGAGGAGATAAGTATAGTCTTTAAGTCGAGAAACATTAGATGTACTAAACATAAGTCTTACACAAAATTCACCAGGATAGATCACTAGTAAAAGCCTACTAAGTTATAAAATCATGGAGAACACAATCCTAGTTTAGTTTAAGTAATTTGATAAATAACTCAACAACTATTAGCATTATTTTTTATAAAAAAATTATTTGCAAACTCCCCTTCCGAAATATTAATTACAAGTTAGTTATTTGTCATTAACATATTATTTCTTCCTATTCCATGTTGGATCGATGTAATACCCCGGGAAGGCCTAAGAATAGACCCGGGAGTGTAATTGGAGAGTGTAGAAAAACTGGCAAATACCACAGGACGGATCACAGAACGAGTCGTGGTATCAAACCATGAGTCGTTGAAAGGTGTCGTTGGTTAGGGAAAGGTTGGTGGCAGTAGAGACAACGAGAGGTATGATGACCCGTTGTGGGATACAACAGGCCGTCCTTTGCAATCATGGTTAGGGTCAAGCTGGGCGATAGGGTAAACAATGGGAGACCCAACGACCCGTTAGAAGTAACCATGGGTCGTTGGTTGTGGTCGTTGTTAGAGGATAATAAATTCCATTGGAGGTGATGGGTTGAGACCACGACTCATTGGAAGGAACCATGAGTCATGGTGAGGCTCGTGGTAAGGGGGTTCAGATTTTATGACGAGCAAACAACGGACGGTGTAACGGACCATGGTTTTAGAGGACGAGTCGTCCTGTCCGTCTGTTGGTTAGTTCCGAGAGAAGGCATTCAGCATTCCATTCAACGAGGAACATGACGGGTCATTGGTGGTTCCCACGACCCGTTGTTACCACTCGTGGGTTCCATCCGGCCAGATTTCAGGGCAGATTTATTAAGGGCATATTTGACCTTTTTGCGCTTTTAAACCCTAAACTACGTCGTTTTGTGTATTTTTCTGAGTGTGATAAGATGACTTAAGTCTTTTATGCATGTCCATTCTCATGCAAGAACTTTAGAGAGATTTTTGGGAGATTCAAGGTCTTCTTCCCCAAGTTTCCATCAATTTCTTTGTGGGTATTCAAGAAACCTCGAAATCAATCCATTCCCAGGTATGTAGGATTTAGAATGGGTGATTTCTTTCACACCCATGCCCAAATTTCGATGTAATCATGAATCCTCCTATTCAAATTCTATGGGGTTTTACTCAAATGCATGGAAATGTGATTTCTCTTTATAGGTTTGATTTAATTGAGTTTTAATTATTGAATTATGAATGATGGGCAGGTTTTATATTGTTTTCCTTAAAATCATGTTCTAATCTTTTAAATCGGAAATGCCCATTTGATGAAGGTTCATGAAACTTATGATTTACGATGAATATGCAATATTTTGAATTTATTGATGACGGAAAAGCATGAATTCAAGTTACCCATGTTTATGAGCATATTTTGAAAGAATCGAATATGATGAAGTATTGGGCTATGCCCACATGTTAAAGAATGATTTATGATTTATGAACATAATTACATGATTTATCAATTTATGATGTTGGCCGATAAAAAGGGCCTATGATTCTTGGCTAAGCATGTTTTAAAGGGAATCAATAATGATAAATGTTATATTTTAGCCAATGAATCTTAATGCGTGATGCTATTGATTTATGTATGAACCTATATGCATGTTTTTGGAAGTCGTGTCTAGCACCGAGCAGCCCTGCATTCAAAGAACTACGTCGGTATCTTATAACCACATGCCACCGTGGGTTTCTAATGATATGATGTGTTGATAATGATCCCCTCAAATGTGATATCACGCCTAATGCACGACCCTCACCTAGAAAGCCAGGGTCGGCTCTGCCCACTTAAGTGAGATAGTTGGGATATCATGAAAGGCTCTACCATGATGGTGTCGGTCATGACGAGTGCTCCCATTGTTCCACATGTCTTATGCATTATTATGTTTACGTTATTGGCTCGAGTTATGTTTTGACAATGTTTACTTATGATTATGATTATGAATGCTTTATGAATGATTTGAAAGCCTTGAGCCTTATGATTTCTTACGAAGTTTATTATATATGCATGATGTCCTTTTCCTACATTACTTATGAGTTTTGTTTTACTTTTAAATGTATGTTTTACTTACCTTGCATACTCGGTACATTCAACATACTGACCACATACCTTCTATGTTGTATCATTTCATGATACAGGGTCCGAATCTCAGGCTCATCCTCATCCTTAGCCCATCTCAGCTTACGTTCTCAGCTTATTGGAGGATCCTCATGCTCCGAGGGTCGTTTGACAGACTTTTATGTTATCTTATGTTTTAGTGTCATTCGGGTTAGTTGGGGAAATTGTCCCATCAACCTATCGTATGTAGTAGAGGCTTTCAGACAACGCATAGTATTCAATTCATGGTACGCTTAGTATTTCTGGTGTTATGCTATGTTTACGTTTCTGCTATATTTTGTGCTAAGTATTCCTCTTTACTTAAAGGAGATTAGATGTATGCATGTGTCATGGGTCAACTTGGGGTCTCTCGGGGTCCCTTGTCCTGTGTCTACGATCCGGGTGTACGTTCGGGTTGTGACAATCGACCCCAATCTTTGTTGGATTACTATATTTGACAGTGACAGCTTTATACTTCAAATGCGAAATGTAATTTAGGCGTGATCAACAAGCCTATAAAAATATTATCACTTGTATTGATCATATATTTCTTGCAAATTCTCATTATTGCTCATTAGTTAATATCATCATATATTTTCATAATATTGTTCTTCTGGAACAAATATATTTTCATAATATTGTTCTTCAGAAGAAATACATTTTCACTATATTGTTCTTCTAGAATAAATATGAGGTATGAATTGCCAAGTGAATCAATAAGTCGTTCCTCAGATTCATAAATAAAATCGATATTGTTATTAGTAAAGACATAAATATAAAGAAACACTTACTTTTATCTCATGGAGTCATATTCACTTCATTTTTATTTTGTGAATATTGATAGAAACAATATCACCAAAGGAATCCTTCCTCTGGTTAAGTAATACATCTTTTGAAAAGAAACTTTGACTTTTCTTACCTCAGATCTTTTCAAAATGAGTGCTCAAGATAGAGACTCATACTGATAACATGTTATAAAATAATAAAATAAGAAGAATATTTAAAGAAAGAGAAGAGAGAAAAATTTTTATTTCTATTGAAAAATGAATTACAATGAATGAATCCCCTTTTATTTATAGAGAAAAACCAATTTGATCCCAAAGTTAGTAACCCTAACTTTTCTTTCAGAAAATAAGATATTCACCATAATTAAAAAAGTATATTTATAACAGCTACAAAAATTTTAAAGAATTCTTTACCATCATTCAATAGTTCCAATTTACATGATATCAATATCATCGTAAATATAAAAGTGAAATAAAGACTTGGGAGCGGATTGCTGCTTCAGAATCTCCATTTAAAAAGATGAAATTGTATCTAATTTGAGAGGCAAGCTTAATGAAGAGAAAATGACATAATATATCAACTAAGTACGTGCTTTTTAATAATACTAGTCTTTATGTACGTATTGAACGTGTGTGCTGAGTTATATAATATGTTTTATAAAATTATATAAATAATAAAATTAAAGTTTTTAATATTTAATTGTACGTGAAAGATTAAAGTACAAATTTTTATGAAGAATCAATTTGGATTGTGAGTGATTTATTTGTCAAGATCAAGCTGATTATATATCGTTTGAACCTATGAAGTTGAATAACCGAAAATACAAAAACAAGAAAAACTTAGTGTGAAAAATTTCGAACTCAACTAAATTTTAACTTTCTTTAAATTATAATCATTTTGCACAATATATCTTAATTTTATAATACATTATAAAAGTAACACTCTTGAGTTATAAGCCTTATAATATCACTATATAGATTAGGGATGGAAGACATAACTAAACAACACTATGTGGCTCAATTTTAAGGATTCTGAATAGCAGGAGAGAAGAATGCTATAATAATTATTCAAATATAACTTAAAGCAAAATATATTTCGTTATTACACCTACTTTCACCCTTGATATACAAATATATTAATCAAACCCTCTAAATTTTATTACTACGCGCGAGCATGTTTTCATTATTGTTATAACTATTAGGAGTCTATGTAGAGAATTAAATATGATTTTATAGGAATTAATAGCTTGTGCTCACACACACACACATTCACACACACACACACACACACATATATATATATATTAAGAAACTAGTTTTTGATCACGTCCGCTGCACGTATACTTTATTTCAATAAGTAAAACTTTATGGATACGATAACATAATTAAAAATATATATAAAAAAAATTACTGCTAGTTATAGCTAAAGAAAATAAAAAAAATTATTATCTATACACAAATAAATATTATCTATACTGAAATAAGTACATCGTGATTTGAGTAAGAGATATTGAATAGGTATTAGGAAATTGGAAAAGAATTCTAAGAAAGTTGAAAAGAAATCGAGATATTAAATAGAGGACAAATGATAATGAAAATTGAACAAACCTAATGTAAAAAGCACATAATATTTGAGCAGAAAATGCATGTTAAAAAGCTTGAAAAGCAGATTAACGAATGTAAAATTCCGACATTTCAATAATTGAATTGTTATCTATCCCCATAATCACATTACCAGACTTTATAATTTTCTCCTCAAATCCTCTTGACTTGGTATTATTTCACTAAAATATTTAGAGCTACTCTAGTCTTCCATGCACAAGAATTGTAGCATATAGAAATTCTTCTATAGAAATAGTATTGAAAGAGGTAAATTTATAAGACAAGAATTATAGTTTTGGAATATGAAAATGATTTCAAATATGAAAGGTCAAGTATTAAAATAAATTAAAGACAAAAAAAATAAAATATGAGTATCAACTTGGGAAGATGAAACACATACATGTATATATTCAAAAGGATAATTTTTTTTAATTTATTTAATTTACTCACATGTATACCAACTATTTAGGAATTAAATTGAATTTAAATGGTAGAAAGGTCCTTCAACATTTGATGGACATTTTAGTAATTCAACTTTTAACTTTTTTTCTTCCCACTTTTAGAATAATATGATCTATGAAATATTTGTAATACTTGATGGTAAACAAAGTTATTATTCTAATATTCACTTGAGTCGATATAGGAACTCATAAATTTCAAATTCTAAATCCACTGCTAATTAAGTAGTATGAAAAAGTTTTATTATTTTGCAAAATTGGTTAATTTCTTTATCTCAACTGATAGTGTAAAATATCCGGTACATCTATAAAACAAATTAAAAATATTAATTGAATTGATTAGTTAATTATAAAAGTATGATTTGAAAATAATACCGACACTGGAAAAACAATAGCAAACTATTAATACATCAAATATTCCTTTGATATTTTTAATGAGTTGCTTTAAACTTGAAAAAGATTATCAATTTATCATGATTATTAGTATAAACTTTAATTTTTTCATCCCTCACTCACCCTTAGCATGCACAGATGAACACTTAAAAATGAAATAAGTAATAGACCAAACTAACTCATGAAAATTTACTTCTAATTTTCACTCTTACTCTCCATTATCCTCATAATTTGTTCTTCTCAATCTACTAATAACCATTAAAGTTTATATATTTAGATTATCTGGATACACACATATGGACTGTGGCCTCTAGATTGAACCTAAAGCGTAAAATATCTGAACAAATGGCTATAAAGAGTGTGCAAACAAGAAAGATGTGAAAACTCGATTTCATATCAAAAAACTACAAAATTTAAATTACTATCAAATGAGTAAAGAAAAAAGTTAGAATAGTACGACTCATCCTAAATATTTATCTTTTATTTAATTTTAATGTTTTTGAAAAAACATCCCTTTTTCTTTTCTAACTCGACATATGTCAATTTTTTAAAGCAAATTGAATTTCAAATAGGAATAATTTATGTTCAAACAATTTATACCTAAAACCAAATAAAGAATAGAACAAAAAATAATATTTCAAAACTCAATCAAGAAAAAAAAAAGATAAAGCAATTACATGGCTATCTGATATGATGAAAACAACATCGATGAAAGATTTTTCAAAGTAAGTACAATTGTCAATCCAAATAAGTTTAAAGATCATAAAGCACAACACCTAGAATTTTAATAAAATATATTCAAGTTGAAACATTTTATTTGGACAAGTCAAATTAATTTCGCGGAATCCTTACTCATCAGAATTTAAAGGCAAAATGAAGAGTTGATAGAGAAGATCAGAAGTGAGCAGGAAATGTGGAGTTTGACTTTTAAGAAGGAGATTAAATAGTGGCAACTGTGGAGTTTGACTTTTAAGAAAGAGATTAAACAGTGGCAACTCTTCGATGGAGAGAGAAATCATATGACTTCTCTTCGTTGCTAGGGATTTTTAGTAAATAAATAAAAAAAGTATTTCAAAAAAAGGTGATTTTGCAATGTAAATCATATGTTTAATCGAGAGAGTCTCTTCTCACTAATTATTTTTGAGATAAATAAAATAAAGTTAGAGGAAATGCTAAGCATCCATATAACCTTTTAGGTTGTGTTCGGTAAGTACAAAATATTTTCCAAAAAATGCTTCTTAATTTTTTCATATTCATTTGGTCAAAATATTTTGAAAATTTTTCTTTAGGAAAACAAGCTCCTTAAGAATGAGAACATGACTTTCATAATGTAAGTAAGAAAAATAAGTTCCACATGTGGCATTTCATATTGATTGTGTCCTCCCACTCTCAAACATACCCATTTTCATCCCACCTTCCATAGTGATTATTTATATTGCAGAAAAAAATTTTAAAATAATATTCTTTTACTTACCAAATACAAGAAAATAAGTAAAAAATTCACTTATTTATCTAAAATATATTTTTCAAAAACATATTCCTACATACCTAACACATCTTAATCATATGATGAAGCATCCCATATTTTTAAAATTATTTCAAGTGTCATCTACGTACATGTGCAACTCTATATTTTATTGTTGCTAAGTATATTGCCGATGATATTAATACTTTATTCAACTCATTAAAGAATATCAAGTACATATAAAAGGTCTTTCAACTTTTAACAAAATTCTAAATAATACATTAATAATAAAAATTATTTTCATGTATCTCAAATTATCATAACAACTTTCAAACTTAATTTATCCAATCAAGAAAAGTACTCATATATATCATTTTTGTGATATCAAGATAATTATCAAGTACTAATGTAAGTCGATTTCATGTTTTATAATCTTGAAAATAATATTTCAAATCCTGCATGCTGCCAAATTGTTTATCTGCTAAACGTTTTTATTTAGTCAAAAAAATTAGAAAGAATGTCTTCAAGCATATATTACTCTTAATCATGCATATAATTTTAGATTGTATGAGATCATCAAATAAAAAGTATCTATTTTAATATTTGTAAATTTTTCATTTTATATATCACATAGGGCAGAAAAATAAAAGAATGAGTAGAAAAAGTAAAATCTAATATATTGTCACTTTTTCCTTGATATATGGTTTTGATATTGTATTTGGTCAACCCAAAGTCAATACTATTATCGTGATAAATGATAGTATCAAACAATATAACCATGAAAGTTTTAAAAATTCTGATTTTTATATGTATGTGATGGTTAATGAATTGAAATATTTGTGAATCTTTTTTTTTCGTTTGCACGGGTCATGAATTTAATATAATTTACTCTGTAAATCCTGTTGCTATTAACGTATTGATATTTAGAGGTTTTAAATTTTATTATACTAAATATATCTTCTTTCTAGAAGAAATTTGAAACCTCTTTTACTTTGCCAAAAGTAAGCACTTTTTCATGCCCTAGAATTATCCACAAGGCGTGGCTATGAGAAATGTAGCAAACCTTTGGAGAGTCTAATAGATTTAATTAACTATGAAGAATTGTAACTTGTGATGGCAATTCGCTTGAGACTTTAATTATTTATAAAGGTATTTAGGTAATTTAACTTCTAAATTAGGGAGTTCATGCTATTAATATAACTAGTTTTAGCGTACGCGCTTCGCGCGTGTCCCTCATATTAATAAGAATGAATTTGTAAAAATAAACTAACATGATATTTAAAGGATGTGTTTGTGTAACAATACAAGAATTTAGAAAGAAAATTATGATTTCAAATTGATAAATAATTTTGTTTAAGGGTTTGATCAAATCCAGTAGTTTTTTTCCTCAGTTTATTCTAATACTTATTTTAATGAACAAAAATATCGTAAAAAGTGTTTGATTGAAAGGTAAAAAAATTATTCGTTTTTACATGAGCACTTAAATGCATGCATGATATGTATGTTTCATGTTAATTATTATAAAATTTGTATTACTTCACTATTAACAAATTAAAATTTAATATAAATATTAGTATTAGGAAGATGCTTTGTAATACAAAATTATATAGTTGAAGAATTAATTGATAATAAAATTACACTCTTTAATTTATTTTCTCGTACCATGAGTTGAAAAGTTTTGGTGGACAATTAGATAGTTTAATAAATAAAGGATTGATATAAGTTAATAGAATTTTAATTGATATTAAAGTCTTAAGTATTACGACTTTTAATATAGTTCAAATAATAAAAAATTTAAGAAGAAAAATTTTAGTCAATTTTAAAAAACATATTAGGAGTTCTTAACTTTTACAAATAAGCAAAGATCTAATAGCTATAAATTTAATTAATTTAATAGTTCGAAATATTAGAATAATGATTAAAAAATAATTATTTGATTAAAGTAGTAAATGACAATTTTATCTATCATAGAGTCTTTTAATGAAGGATAAAAAATTCAATCAACATTCTTAAGGGTCTTCACACTTTTAGCATAATATAGATATAGATATAAATACAAATTAGGATGACTACGGTATATAATTATTTATAAGGGTATTTAGGTAATTTATTGTTACACCTCAAAAATCTTTTGGTGATTATTTAATATTTTTATGTTATGTTAAGGGAAGTACGGGTTGTATATTGGCCTAGGTGAGGAGGGAAACATGCACGAAGGGAAAAGCGAAAAGTATGTGAAGTTCACAAGTAAAGATCAACTTTAAACGACCATATTTCCCAATCCTTAATGAATTAGGAGTCCTACAACCTATCAAATTAAATATATTTGAGGCTAGTTTTCAGAATATCAAACCGCTCGTCAATCGGAGTTGGAGTAAAAAGTTGTAGGCATTTTACGGTGGCACTATTGAGCAATGATGTGGCCACCGCCCTAAAACATCACCACCGCCCTAAGTATATAAAAATCTAATGTTTGGGTTATCTTTCACTTTAACACTTTCTAAAATTTGAGGTGCTTGCTTATACTCCAAAATTCTCTCAAATTTCCAGCATACAACCAAGGTGAATTGAAGAGGAAACATCATTTGAGAGTTAGTTTCCAAGTGTACAAAGTGAGTTAGAAGTTGTTCTGGAGCTCATTTTGGTAGTAATTTGAAGGTGATTCGTTGCATTCTAAAAGTAGTTTGTACTACCTATATGTCCCTCTTTGAATAAGAATTGAAGCCAAAAAGAAAGGTAAGAATTTTACCCTCTTTAAGTCCTTCAACTTGCAGGCCAAAAGCTGAAATTTGGTAGCTAAAGTGAGCTGCCATTTGGTTGTTTTTTAGTTGAGTTCTTGCTCAAATTTTACTAGAATTTTTGGTAGTTTATTTGGCTGGAAATATACTTCACTTTGAGGTTAAGGATTATAGCAGAGGTTAGGTAATTTTCCCTTTTTATTTTCTCCCTCAAAAACTTGTGAAAACAATTAAAGAAAATGGCTATAGTTGTTGTATTGCCGTGAGCTATTGTTGTTGTTGTCACTACCATTTGGTGAATTATTTTGGCTGCATTTTATGATACATATTAGGCTTTTTGTTTGCCTATAAATTTAAGAGACTAAGAAGGTTAAATACTGGTCATTAAAGTAGGAAATTGACTAAGGAAAGTTCGTCGGAAAAAGGTATGTAAGGCGTCCCATCCGTTGTTCTTTCAAGCACGATTCGTGTGTTGTGAGTTGAATGAGCCAACAAAATTCTTATGTGTGTTGAGGAAGTATGTCAAGATATATTTAATATTTAAGTCCCATATTTATTGAAGCTAAATGTTGAGATTATGTCTAAGCCCAAAGAGGCGTTTAAAGTGTAATATCGTGTCGGTTGTTGTCATAGTTGTACATCGAGTTAGAGATCCCTCAGCGTGGACATTATTAGCTGGTCCTTTACTGTATGTTGTATATGTTATATTGATCATGTATGAAGTTCTGGTCACCTTATGAAAGTAGAAATTGAAGCTAAGACGGCGACGTAAACATAACATACGCTAAGAACAAATATCAAGTTAGTAAGGGTAAACGATGGTACTAACGCAGCAATTCTTTGATATGGTCACCTACCTTTATGAAATTATGTATAGATATTTTAAAGTTCTTAAGGCTTAAAATAATTCCATAACTCTTATTTCCTTAAGTTATTGACAAGTTACCGAGTTACCGGAGGCTAAAGTAGCGAATGTTGACGTAAAGTATGCATAATTGAGTCTGAGTTCTCCTGGTTGAGTTCAAATTGAGTCTAAGCTTTTTAAATTGAATTCAAGTATTCAAAATAGAGTTCAAGTATTTCAAAGTTGGGTCTGAGTATCCAAAGTTGGTTCTAAGAACTCATAAGTGAGGTCCAGTGTCATGTTCCTCGAGTCTCATGTTCATGTTAAGCTTCCAAGTCAAGTTCTATCTTATGTCCTCTCCTGTCAGTTGCTAGGGGTAGTATGTTCAGTTGGTCCTCCGAGTTGGACCCGTTATGTGGGGCAGTTATATTGCATTATTCAGTTGGCCTAAGTATCAGTTTGATTATTTGCATGATTTGCATTATTTACCGCACGCTCTTTCTGTTTCAAGTATCAGATGGCTGATTGTGAGATGTCGCACGCCCTCTCTGGTCCAAGTATCATATGGATGAATGTGCGAAGGAATATGTATGAAAATCCTGGTCCAAGTATCAAGTCGGTCATATAAAGTCCTGGTCCAAGTATCAGGCAATTCTTAAAGTCCTAGTCCGCGTATTAGACAGCAATACTTAAATCCTGGCTCAAGTATCAGGTAGCCACCGAGTCGATTCTCATAAACTCCAGTCCAAGTATCGGAAGTGTTGGCATGTGAGTCAGTTATGTTATACTCATGCACAGAGTCTGCATATAGGGTAGTCAGTTGCAGAGTTATAAAGTATCTCTGCCTACCTTACCTTCTGAGTTATGTTCAACTGTTGTTTGCTATTGTTTATGTTGACAGGTTCCAGAGTGTCAGGTTTTTGCTATTCCCTTCTCTGGTTCAGTTATCTTTGGCATTGCTTTATTTACAGCTTTCAGTCTCACATACCAGTGCATTTCTTTGTATTGACATCTCTTTTCCTGGGGACCCTGTAATCGTGTTGCAGGTGCAGCAGGAGCTCAAGTCGACGGATACAGTAGGAGCCTAGATTCCGCGAAGAGTTGGTATGCTCCTTTCTTTCAAGAGCCCTATATTTGGTTTGGTCATTTTGAGTTTTGATTTACATATGGGTAGGCCAGAGCCCTATCCTATGCATTCAGTATTGTTTACTCCTTTAGAGGCTTTCGTGGACTAGTTGTACAGTTGTTCAGTTTCATTTCAGTTTGTGACCTAGCTAGTCTTCCGAAATTCTTTTCAATTGTTATCATGACCTTGTTGACATTCTATCTTGTCATGTTTGTTGAGACCTAATTGGTCCATTTTCATGTTATAATTGACAGTGACAAGAATAGCCTAAGGTTACAGTTCAGATGCTATATAGCCGGCTTCTCAATCTCTTCGAAATCAAATGTCAGTCACGTCCTACCCAGTTTTGTGGCGTAACATTTAACCTTCAAGTTAGGAAGTTCATACTAACTTTCAAGTCAGGGAGTTCATGCTTTTGATATAATATAGATATAGGTTATAAGATATTTCCTTCTCCTATTTTTGGGCGAGAATAGCATGACATCAAGAAAAAAAATTTCACTCCCTCATTTTCTTTGCGGATTGAATACACAAATGGCTATCAAATGTCAATTTTTTAAGGTTTTCATTTTCTAAATAAATATTTATTCAAAAACATGTCAATTCTTCATTAACTTTTAAATTATACTAGTTTTATAATAACAAACACAAAATACAAGGTGAATACACATTTGAAGAAACTAGTTCTACTAGACAAACATGATCGACACTTCTTTGTGGCGGACAAGAAGTGAAAAAGAAAATTTTTCATTTATCAATAGATGATTACTAGATTTTTATTTTTTATTTTTAACATCAAAAAGCGCACGCCAAGAAGAGATGTTTACTAGATAAACATAAAGATAATGATGATTATTAGGAACCTTCATGTCCATGTTCTGTAGAGGTATTTTCCTGTCAAAAGAGAAAAATGACTTGTTTTGTGTTGGGCTATCCTGCTCTCACCAATTCGGAATGTTGGCAGTCGCTTCGTTTATCATCTTCACCAGAGTTACCTGCAACGTTATGTTATCATCAATAAATATTATATAATACCTTAAAAATAAAATCACCACAAAGCAACAATATTCCAATCTCTCGTTCTCTTTCGTTGCTCACAGTAACAAGTTCAAAACATTTAAAAAAGAGATCTCTTCAAAAGCTTATATAACAAATAATAATTAGTATTTCGGAAATCAAACATAGCTCAAGAAAAAGTATATTTATTTAATATATCAACATACACGAAAAGTGAAAGCATAGCATTAAACATACAATATCGATGCATATTTGTTATTTGGATTCTACCTCCCCACCAGCACCCTAGGGGAATATATGTGCAAAAGTAAAGCAAAAGAATACGACAAAACCAAAAAGGAGGGTAGAGAGGAGAGGAGAGAACAGAAGGAAGCAATGTTACAGCGGAAAATGAATAAATGGGGATGGCTTCTAAATCAGATATAAGCAAGTAAGACAACAGGCGTCATAGAAACCTGGGAACAACTGCAATATTTTTCTTTGGTTTATGTTGAAAGATGCTCCAAATCACCTATCAGGTGAAGCAAAAGACTCGCGCCAAAAAGCAAAGAAACAAGTAATTTGGCTATGACACTAAAGACAGAAACCAAATTAGCATTTAAGAACAAGATTCTGAAAGAGAGGGCATGAGTTTAGAAACTACAGCAGAAGAAAAAGACAAGTTGCATTAAAAAAGTAACAAGTCAAGTTCTACATGTGTCAACAGACCTAGGACCTCAACCACTAGAATAGTAGAGGTAGAATGAGGATGTACTAAAACTACTAAAGCAAAATAAACAAATGGTTACATAAGTTACAATAGAATAATAATATGGAGAAGCCCTAAAAAAGTACAAGAAGTGAACAGAAAAGATAAGAAGATGACACTCAAACACAAGGTAAATCTTTGACTTGTATCGATAGTTAGGGATGCGAGAAAGACATGTATAAGCTAGAGAAGAAAATGGTAAAGCCCCAAACCAATTAATGAGGACAGGGATGCAATTTTGATCAACTCTTAGCACAAATCACGAGGGTAATATTGCATATCTGCATTCATTTTCTGACCCATAGAAACTTAGCATCACACCTAGACTTAGATATAGTATTCAAGGATGACATAGAAATAAGAGGGGTAGAGTGGATTGATATAATGCATTGTTGAGGTTAGAGTAAAATGGCTAATTAAGCTGTTTAATACTTCATTAGACCGAAAGATGCCAAACAATTGGAAAAGAATAATAAAGAAAGAAATGACGTGAAATTAAAACAGAGATAAATTAAAAAATGAAAACTCTGGACAATCAGAAGTTAAACTCAATTCGGATATTCCGAACACAATTCCATTCCCTGAAAGCCAAATGTCTCCTACTTCTGTTCAGCTGGGACAAACTATCCCCTGTTATATTTCCTGAACAGTGTTTGGATTTTGTTAGCTCTATGCACATAGATTAGTTTTTTTTCTCCTAGAGCTAACATTCTAAGTAGTTTTAAGTATAGCCCTTTTTGTAGCTTGTCAGCTTCCTGCTATATCGTAGACAATTGTAATGAAGCTGACACTTAGCATCTTCTTGATGCCAGCAATGAATCTACTTGATCAAAAAAAACTTTTAACATTGAAATGAAATGGACCTGAAAAACAAATTAGCATTGCCATAAAAGATAAATTCTTAATGGATTTGTAATTGCCAAGGGAATCATTAAGAATATTGTATACAATATCTGAACGATTACGTAATATAATAGTTAGAATTCAGGATTGAGGAAACTGTTCCATTTTCCTGGGACTAAGAAGTAAGAACTCTTATACAAGGAGAACTGTTATATGTTAGTATTAACCAATTTCAATGAGAGTTCTCTATCTTCTTATGTTCTCTTTTCATAGTTCATGCATACTTCAGTCTTTATATTTTGCCTTCAGGAAAATACCTATATTCAATGTAATTTAGGCAGAGGTGCATGTCACGAGTTTGAACTCTACCAAGGACTAAAGACCGGCATTCAAGAGGGGCACACACATACTCCTCTGAGTTTTGAACCTATGTGACAACTAGGGCTGTGTCAGCTATCCCACAAGGATTCCTCCATTATCAAAAAAGACAAATATTACACTTGATCTACTCTGTTTCCGGATTAGTTGGAAAGAATAGTGAGCTAAATCCAATCGGGATAAATCTACTTTACTTTTATAGATATTAACAGATAATACCCATGGTTTACTCTGTTTCGGGATTGCTTGGAATGAATAGTATGGCTAGAATCAATCTGGATAAATCTACTCCATGTTTGGATAAGATAAGAATAGATATTACACTTTTATCTTACCAAAGAGACCGAGAAAGGTTAAATATTATTTTGTGCAAGAGAGAAGCGGCTTACAGATTCTGATTCCTACACAAAATCAAATGAAGTTTGTTGGAACTCAGATGTCATAGAGAAACTCTACCATTCTGGATGACTCTACTCTGGCCTAACATAGTATTTAATAGTATCCTGATGGAAAGGCAGCAATCTTGTCCTCCCAAAAATGAAGGTCTTGAAGCAGGGAGTAAAGAGACGAATCTAAAGATAGACCGGTTAGTCACCCTTATTCTTCAGTTGTAGCTTAAAGAGCCAATTGATTCTCCTGGAATGAATATTGCACCTTTAAGATCATAGTACATTAGTACTTGGGGTCGTTTGGTAGGCCGTACTAATTAAAATAGTCCTTGGATTAAAATTAAGTCCAAGTCAATACATTGTTTGGTTACTCAATTCAATTTAATCATACTATGGTGTATTATCTTATACCAAGGAAACAAAGGGATTACTAATCCTTGTATTAACAATACAAGGATAAGACCCCTAAATGACTAGACTACCCCTCAATTCCTTTTCCTAAATTTCTTTTTTATAAAAATTCAAGGGTATAATTGTAAAGAAGATTTTTGTATAGTTTTAAACCGAAAACAAACATGGTATATCTAGTTTTACCAAAATTAACCAAACACTTGATAAAAAATCTCAACATTACAATCCTTGTATTAGCAATCCATGCATCATTAATCCATGTATTACTAATCCTTGCATTACTTGTCTTCATACCAAACGACCCCTTAGTGAATACTAGCAAAGAATCAAGCCAAATCATTCTGTCATCTAACTAATAATTTTTTTTTTTTTTTTGAGACAAAAATAATGATAAGAAAAATAAGAAAAAAGGTCTATCAGCTCACAGCTCTACGGGTGACAAATCTTATGTAATAAAAAAAAATACAACAAGCCATCTGAAGATGAGTTAGCACAGTTTCAAGCATGGCTTAGCTTATTTCTTTCTATCTGTAAATAATTATTCAACTACATATTGAATAGCAAGATGAATAGAAGACAATTAATTTGCGAGAATTCGCACATATTATATCAAAATGAGCAACATCATACAAATAGATACTTGATGAATCTAATATCAGACTATGAAGATGCAACTGATTTCTTCAAGGGGGGTATCAACATCCACACTAACCATGTTGAATATGATACTTTAATTGAAGAGTGCAACTGATTTCATCAGAGAATTGTAGAAACATACCACACTTTCAGGGACGTTAGATGGAGGCAGGGATAGATTTTTTGGTGGAGGTCCTTGGAGATAGGACCTCTTATCAAATCGCCACTCTCCAATTTTTCCATAAGTTAGCTCACCCTGAGCAATAAGCTAGGGCATAAGATTACAAGCATTTCTCATTAAGAGCATAATACAAAGATTGAAAGTTAAGTACACAACAGTAACTCTACCTTCATGTTGTAGTCACACCCATAAGTGTAATGGATGATGAACTTCTTTCTAGTTTCCAAATCCCAGGGTGGCTAAAATGTTTAAAATTGAAGAATTTATTAACTTATGAAAAGTATAAAAAGAAAAATCACAAAGCTGCAATGATACAAAGACTATACTGCTTAATAATTAAGATCAAAACCTGTAGCATAAACTCTTTCCGAAGAATATGCTGCACACCATGCAAAGCAGAAGCCACAGCATAAGCATACCTTAATTCAGAAAATAGGAAAGTCAAAAACACAGTTATGACAAAACCAACATCTTTCAGCTCATAAGCAGTTATCTCACATTTCCAAGACCCAGCCAAAAGTTTTATCTGTTTCTTCGTCATGTTTCATTCTTAGAGAAACATTCATCCATGTAGGTGCTACTTGCTCCAATAAATCCTGTATAAACCAAAATAGTATTCCTTGAAATCACAAGACAAACAGGATTGAAAAAACCAAGTGCAGTAGAAGCACAAAGTGCTGATCCAAAAATTGATGCAGTCGTAATAAATTGATCACAGTTGGGAGATCGATATCTAATAACAATCTAGTGGTATACAAACAGACACGGGACAGAAATATGCTG
This sequence comes from Datura wrightii, assembly GCA_035772735.1. NCBI lineage: Eukaryota > Viridiplantae > Streptophyta > Magnoliopsida > Solanales > Solanaceae > Datura > Datura wrightii. Next base: position 50,247,099 of record JASDFA010000007.1, on the reverse strand, counting down.
ACACGGAAAATTTAGAAAATGAGAGAATGACATGGTAGGGGCATGTCAATGAAATTGAAGAGAGCTTATTCTGAATAATTATTAAGGAAAATAAAACTGATATGATTAATGGTCAAAAAATACAGATACATATTATCAACAACATTAACAATGATTGTGTCTCAGCCCCCAAACAAGTAGGAGTGCGCTATATGAATCCTCACCTATCATGTTTCTCCATTTAAGCTCAACTCATCTTATCATCATACCAAATAAAAAATAAAGTGAAAAACAATTTAAATATATTAGTAGTAATAAACATTAAAAAGTTCTCTACATATTTACTGGCATATTAATCTTTGATAAGGTCAAAATACTCCTTGTAAAGACATAGCACTTGAGTCTAACTCAACTCCAAAAGCTAGCTCATGAGGGGAGGATTTCCCAAGTTGATATAAACAAACTATCAGTCTATTTCCCAACTAATATGGAACTCTAAACTACTCTAACACTCCCTTTCACACCGAGGACCAATTGAAATGTGGACCGGGAGCCCAAATGGGGATGGACCTGGCTCTGATACCATATAAAGATATGGCACCTGGATTAAAATCAACCCCAAAAGCTAGCTCATGAGGAGAGGATTGCCCAAGTTCATATAAGCAAACCGACAATCCATTCCCCAACCAATGTGGGACTCTAACTCACTCTAACACTCCTAAATAGTAATAGGTTCAAAATTACCGTACTAAAACTAAAACCTATTGCCAGCTAAATCGTAGTTTTGTGAAAACTTCCTTTTATGTAATTTTAGGTCTATCTTGTATAGGGACATCAAAGCAACGAATGTAAAAGTCTCAGCAACAACAATGCTCTTAGGCACAGTTCCCAAAGGGAACCTTTCCTAGGTTTCTCTCTCCTACTTTGCTGATTTCTCCGGCAGGTTCTACCGAAGCTAGGTTCTTTTAATCATGAGCGACAACACTATTTACTTTGCGGTGGGTTTTATATTGGACGACATAACAAGAAAGGAATCCAAAGCTGAAACATGGTTCGATATGGTCGAACGTGGTCGCAGCATGATGACCAGGATGAGATTTAGTCAGAAGACAATGGAGTGGTTGGTATACACTTTTAAGGAAGCTTTGAAGTACAAGGGAGCTTTATTAAAGATGGAAGTTTCAGGATCACTTTTCGGGTATTTTGCTACACAAGGAATGTTAACAAACACGGGCTTTATATAAGCGTCATAAATGTGCAAGGCAAGAGAAAAGCAATCATTATCATTTCATAGAGGGCATTTAATACGGGGTGGTTGGATATTGCGATCAAGATATCAAACTTCATTAAAGTCAAGGCCCAAAAGGCAGTTACAATCTTCAACAGAAACATAGAGGGAGGGTTTCTATATGCTGATATTGTTACACTTTGTTTGGATGGTTGTTACAGATTGTTTCATAACGTATTGTATGGTATTGTGTTGTATTATGTCGTACTATATTGTTTAATGAATACAATGTTTGGATAGATTGTATCATTTTTTGTCGTTATATAATATAACACATCAACAATTTGAAGGATAAACCTACAAGAAAAGTAGGGAAGAGGGTAGAGCTACAATAAGAAGGTAAGGTAAAGGATAAAATAGAATTATTAAATAATAAATAAAGACAAAATCAACAAAAAAAATAAGGAAACGAACCGATCATACACCAAATCGGTGGTTATACAAAAATGGACTTTTTGTTGTTACGTAACGATGGATTTAACGATATGATACAAAAAAATTTAAGAAATATTCGAAAACAATATTGTATTTAATCTAACAACACAATACAATAGGTAACAGCCATCCAAACAAGTTGTTAGAAACAACAAATGGACTTCAAGAGAAATAAATACAGCTCGGGTTAATCAAAAGGGTGGGTCTATAATTTGGTTATCCAAAAAAGGGTGGGTCTATAATAATCTCAGAAGCCACGAGCAAATCCCAAAATGAGCTCTTAGCCAAAAGTGTTAAACAGCCTAGAGGAGATCCAGGACATCACCTTGTTGGAAGTTCGTCAGTGGATAACAAGCACCTGGAAGCAGGCTCATGGCTTAAACATATACGAAATGGGTTGAAACCAATTTCTCTTTGAATTTCCCTTAAAGAAAAGGGTAGACCACATTGTAAAAGGGGAATGGATTGGGAAATCTCATAAATTTCAACTGAAATGGTGGTCACCAACATTGGGTGTTCTGTCAAGCTCTGTGAAACTGGAACAAGTATGGATCAAACTTGTGGGGTGTCTCCTATATATCTGGTTTCAAAAGATTTTCAAAGAAGCGGGGAATTTTTGTGGAGGGTGGTTATAAACTAAGGAAGAAACGGAGCTCAGAAACCATATGAAGTGGGCAAGAGCTAAGGTGAAAGGAGATGGGACTTCTGTTCTAGAGATGGTGGATCTGATTCATGAAGGTATCACCTTCAAAAACAAGTTTGGTGCGAGTTGCCGGCACGCTTTGACACCAAGGAAAGAAACAGGAAGAAACCTTTGGGTCAGCCTTACATCAGGGCACGTGGGCTGTTCAAAATTAGCCAAAAATTTTAAAAGTTTAGTGGCTAACTCACGTTCCCTAGCACGTGACATTGGATAAATTTTAAATGATGAAGTTTCAAGTACCTTGGGTCTATTATCCAAGGAAATAGGGAAATTGACGAGGATGTCCCTCACCGTATTGATATTGGGTAGAGGAAATGGATACTCATATCCTGAGTCTTGTGTGATAAAAAGGTGCTACCAAAACTTAAAGGCAAATTTTACAGAGTGATGATTAGACCAATTATGTTGTGCGAGGCGGAGTGTTGGGAAGTCAAGAACTCTCATGTTCAAAAGATGAATGTTATGAAAATGAAGATGTTGTGATGGATGCTTGGGCATACTAAATGAGATAGGATTAAAAATGAGCATATCCGGGACAATGTGGGAGTGCGGAGACAAGATGCGGGAAGCGATGTTGAGATGGTTCGAGCATACGAAGAGGAGATGCACAAATACCCCAGTGCAGAGATGTTAGAGGTTGGCTATGGAAAGTTTCAGAAAAGGTAGAGGTGGACCGAAGAAGTATTGCGGAGAGGTGATTAGACAGAACACAGCGCAGTTTCAACTAACTGAGGATGTGACCTCAAAATAGGAGATTTTGGAGGACACAAATTAGGATAGAAGGTTAGTAGGTAGTAGTGTGTTGTCTCACTATTCGTACATACCAATAGTTGTAATATTATGCCTGTAGTTTCTTGTCCTTCAATTTCTGTTACTATCTATTGTTTCTTGTACTTCAATTATCGCATTATTTTGTTGTAGTTACTGTTCAGACTACTTTATTATGCTTTCAATTCCATTACTTCTTTTCTTTTCCTAGACTGCTTTGGACTGTTTTTTCCTTGAGTCGAGGATCTATCAGAAGCAACCTCTACCTCTGAAGTAGGGGTAAGGTCTGCATACACTCTACCCTCCTCAGAGATAAGATCTGCGTACACTCTACCCTCCTTAGACCCCACTTTGTGAAACTACACTAGGTATATTGTTGTTGTAATTATAGATGGAATAGGGCAAATACAAGAAAGAAGCCATTAAGCTCAGATTTGCTGGCCCAGTCTATTGTTGTTGGGCTCTCAAGTGCAAAATCAAATGACATTCAAATTTGACCCGTTTGAAGAAGCAAACAGACTCAACCCACAAATTTTTATTTGAAACTGATAACTTGTATTCCTCAGCATTAAGGAATATGCTAGCCACCTCCAAAAAAGGTTACAGAGAGAGTTAATTACAAAGACCTATAGAATCTACTATCTGTGATTCATCATTTATACATTGTTGTTTGCACCAAAAGGATAAAGAACTGATACAATTCCACTTGATCTTTTGGATGGATTGCATCTTCCTTCAGAAATTCTTTCATTTCTCTCTTTCCAAATAGTCCACCATATACAAGCTAGGACTGTTTTCCACCATTTCTTCTAACTCTTGCTGCCTCCCCCCCCCCCCTTTGATCCAGCAGCTAAAAAGACTTGCAGTGTGTTCTAGCATACTCCATCTTTCACTGGTCAAACTAATAAAAAAGGACCACACCTGTGTTGAAACCTTGCAGTGGAGGAACAAATGGTTATTTGTCTCTGCTGCCTCTAAACATAAAGAGCATCTGGATGCTATTAGTATTCCTTTTTTTTGTAGTATTTCATGAGTGAGACAGGCTCTTCTCACCACCAGCCATGAGAAACATTTCACCTTGGTTGGTGCCATGTTTTTCCACACAGATTTCCAAGGGCCAATTGAGATTCCTGGCATGTCATGTAATCCCCTTTTGTATGCGCTATTTACTCCATTTTTATGTTTCCACCTGATTGTGTCTTCTTCAGTAAATCCCACAAAGCCTTCCACTTGGTTTAGAAGTTCAGCCACACTAGTCATTTCCCAATCATTCAATAACCTTTTGAATGTTAAATTCCATCCCTGCATTGTCCAAAGATCTTCTATTGTGCTGTCAGGGTTGTTGCAGATTGTGAACAAAACAGAAAAAAGCTCTTATAGTGTTCTATTTCCAATCCTATTGTCTTTCCAAAAGAGTAACTTGCTTCCATTTCCCACTTTGTAACATGAATTTCTCTTAATATCGGGCCAAAAGGATCTAATAGTTCTCCATACCCCTACCCCATATGCGTCTGTCATAGGTCTTGTGCACCAGGGTCCTTGCCCAAATTTTTGTTGGATTACTTCCTTCCATAGAGCTTGATGCTCCTCAGTATATCTCCATAGCCATTTCATTAAGAGGCTTTTATTCTGCAGCTTCAGGTTTCTAACCCCCCATGCCTCCCTTTTCTCTGCTTTGCTGGAAAATATCCCACTTTACTAGGTGGAAACTCCTGCCCTCGTTGTTACCATTCCATAAGAAATTTCTCCTCAATTTGTCCCGAGTATCAAGAACCCAGATTGGCATGGGAAACAAAGACATAACATATGTTGGTAGGGCATCCAACACTGAATTGATCACAATGAGTCTTCCTCCCAATGAGAGGTACTGAGTTTTCCATAGTGCTAGTCTTTTTTCTGTTTTTTCAATGATTGCATCTCATATTCCTAGTGTTTTGTGTTTTGATCCCAGAGGCATGCCAAGATAAAATAGTGGGTAGCTTCTCCACTTTACAGCCCAAAATATTAGCCAAGGCCTGTATTTGCACTACTTCCTTGACTGGGAGAATATTACTCTTTCTCCAGTTCACCTTTAATCCTGAAGTAGCTTCAAAAATAACTAACATCATTATGAGGTAGTTGATCTATTCTCGTAGAGCTTCACAGAAAACCACTGTGTCATCTGCATATAACAAATGGTAGATCCCTTGCTCTTCACCTCCTTTGTTCCCTACTCTGAACCCCTTCAACAAGTCATTATGGCTAGCAATCCTCATCATGCTATTGAGACCTTCCATGGCAATGATAAATAAAAAAGGGGACAGATGGTCACCCTATTAATTCCCCTTTCTGTTGGAAAAAAAAACAATTGGTTCTCCATTCACAAGGATACAGAACCTGGTAGTTTTTATGCAGAATTTAATCCATTTCAACCATCTGTTGCCAAAGCCCATCTGCCTAAGAACAATGACCAGAAAGTTCCAGTTGAGATAGTCATAGGTTTTCTCAATATCCAATTTGCACATAACTCCTGGGTCCCCCCCCCCTCTCAACCTGGTATCAATGCACTCACTAGCTATGAGAGCAGCATCAATGATTTGCCTCCCCTTGATGAACATCATCTGTTGCTTATTTACCAGCTTTCCAATCACCTTTTTCAACCTTTCAGCCAACACTTTTGATATTATTTTATATATTCCAAAAATAAGGCTAATGGGTCTAAAGTCCCTTAACTCAGTATCTCCTGCTTTCTTGGGAATCAAAGCTACAAAAGTAGCATTAAAGCTCTTTTCGAAGTACTGATGGGTGTGAAAATTCTGCATAGTGTGAATTTTATCATCCTTTAGCATTTCCCAGAAAGCTTGATCGAATGCCATTGGAAATCCATCAGGGCCAGGTGCCTTATCAGCAACTTAAAGATTGACTCCTTCAAAACTTTCCTCTTTCTCAAATTGTCTTTCTAGCCACTGCTTTTCCTGACGAAAGGGCAAGTACAATGGAACATCGCGGGGGGCAAAAGAATGGAGAAGAGTAGCAAACAATACATGCAAGATCAGAACTGGAAACAAAGGCTTTAATTCTTTCTAATTCTTCCCCTTCTGAAGAGATCGAACCCATACAAACAATCAACATGCAGGATAGTAATGCAAGGGAAACGGGGCTAACAGTCATTGAAGATGTTGTTCCACTAAACCAACAAAACTAAGAAGATGACAATGTTCCATACTTTGATGTCCCAATTTGGATTCATCAAAATCAATAAGGAGTTTGGGATAGACTCTAAGGGATGTGAGAAGGAAGCCTTGCAGTGATTTATGAAAGAACTCAACAGCAATGACGATAGCAATACCAAAACTCCAAAGGCTCTAAAGAATTGAAAATTCTAGATATTGGCAGTACTTTCAAAAGAAATGGTACAAGGGGTATGGGGATATGACATAGCCAATGATCAATGACAGCCAAGATAACTATGCTAGAATTTAAGGGGGCTAAATCAAGCAAGCAAAAGGTGCTTGATTAAGAGCCTTATCCATAGTTGGAATGCTCATGTGTATTGTTTCAAGAGTCCAAAGTAGAAGGTGATATCAAGGATATTGTTAAAGACTCGTGGGAAAACAGATGGGGCAAATTTTTGTCAACTTGAAGCTAGTGGAACTAAGGAAGGCATTATTATTCTTTGGGATGGGAGATTACGGACAGGTGAGGTCACTAGTGTGGGAGCCTACTCGGTTGCCAGTGAATTCATTGGTAAGAACCAGGATTTATCTTGGCATATATCCAGCATTTATGCTCCCTATATTCATGGGAGAAAGAGAAGAAGTACCGGAGACTCTGACAAAGAGAGGTTTTGGTGCTAGATGGATTAGATGGACTAAATTTTGTATAGGGTCATAACCATTATGTAGGAGAGATGGCCGAGTGGTTCAAGGCGTAGCATTGGAACTGCTATGTAGGCTTTTGTTTACCGAGGGTTCTTGGTCAATGGATCCTCTACTAGTTTCTTTTAATTCCAAAGAGGTTTAAGGCAGGGAGATCCACTATCCCCTTCCTTTTTATTATTACAATGGAGGACTTAAATGATATGCTAAAAATTGCTCAAGTACACAGCTTGATCAGGGGTTTTGAAGTCTCAAACAGAATTGGTGCAAATATGGAGATCTCTCACCTTCTGTATGTTGATGACACTCTGATTTTTTGTGATACAAACAAAGAATATATGAAGGTGCTTAGAATAATCTTCATCCTCTTTAAAGTCATATCAGGACTACACATAAATTGGAAGAAAATTTTCTTATATCCAATTAATAAAGTTGTCAATCTTCACTTCTTGTGAGAATTCTTGGTGGCAAAACAAGTGAGTTACCAACTATTTATTTGGAATGCTTCTTGGGGCAAAAGAAGGCCCTAAGATATATGGCATGGGGTGGTGGAAAAATGTAAAAAGAAGTTGGTAAACTGAAAAGCCAATACTTGTCTTTAGGTGGGAGACTTACACTGATTAATAGTGTGTTAGATTCTTTGCCTACTTACATGATGTCCTCTTCCCTATTTCTATGAATGTTGTTAAGAAATTAGATGTTTTGAGGAGAAACTTCCTGTGGCAAAGTTGTAGTAATACAAGAAGTTCTAGCGAGTTAAATGGGAGGTACTAATTGACAACAAGAAGGCATGAGGTATGGGAATAAGAGATTTGAAAAACCAAAATAAGAGCCTTTTGTTGAAATGGATTTGGAGACTTGCTTATAATGAACAGGCACTATGGAGTAAGGTAATCAAACTGAAGCATGGTATGGAAAATAATTGGACCACCAAAGTTGTCAACAATCCTTATAGTGTTAGCCTATAGAGAAGCATCAGGAATTCATGGCCTAAACTCAAAGATAAGTCTAGACTTAAGGGTTGGAAATGGTTTGAAAACATCCTTCTCGGAAGATAAATGGATGGAACAAGGACAACCGAAAAAATTATTCGCAGAAATTTATATGCTGAACCATCAAGAGGCTTCAATCATGATAACTCAATGATGGAATTTAAGCTTTAGAAAACTGTTGAATGACTAGAAAAATGGGAGGATCACATAATTCTACAAATTCTTAGAACAATTCAAGAACCTTTCAGAAGTTGAAGATTGCTTAGGCGTGGCAAATTCTCTGTGAAGGATGCTTATAGCGAATTCAATAGCCCCAACAGTTCTACAATCATTCTGAGAGGTGGCCATGAAAGTTATTTGAAAAGTAAAGATCCCTCTGAAAGTTGCATGTTTTGTTTGGCTCTTGACAAAGCAGGCAGTGTTGACTCATGAGAACCTTATTAAAAGAGGCCTTCAGTTATGTTCAAGATGCTATTTGTGTCGGAAAGAGGCTGAAACAATTAATCATCTCTTTCTGCATTGTAAGATCACCACTCAGCTATGGAGGTTGTTCATTAACATGAAAGGAATGAGTTGGGTGATATGAGGGAGAAGTGTACGTGCCCTGGAAGTCTGGAACAGTTATGGTAGCCTCTCCAGCCAGAAGGATAAATAGAAAATTATACCTACTTGTATTAGGTGGATAGCCTGGAGAAAAAGGAAGCAGATATGGTTTGAGGACAAGTGCAATTCTATTCAAAAGTTGAAAATGCAAATATGGTTTGAGGACAAGTGCAATTCTATTCAGAAGTTGAGAATAAACTACCTCGTGTTTTTCCATTTTTGGTGTAAATAGGAATACATGGAAGATCCAGATTCATTTATGGATATTTTCGGATCCTTGTAAGTTTTTGTCATAGGATTAGAAGAACTTCCCTGCAATCCCCTTGTAATTATGGATACCTACAAGCCTCTGCAGCAGGTCTGATTTTGTAATATAATATAGTTGTTACCTTTTCATAAGGAAAGGTCTACCTCATATCTTTTTAACACCTTCAATCACCATAGTTCACACCTATTGGCCGGTGCATCTGTAGGTCGATGCAGGATATGACCAAACCATTTCAAGCCACCTTCTCTCATTTTATTCCAAGTGCATGATACTAGTACCTTCCGACAAATGTGGTTATTTTTAATCTTATCTAATCTTGTATGACCGCACAATAATCTTAGCATTCACGACTCCGCGATACTTATCTTATGAATATGTTGGTCTTTAGCGACCCTACCCTTCACTACCATATAATATTATTAGTCTTATAATTGCTTTGTAAAACTTCAGCTTTGGTAAGTATTCATTTAACACATAACACTATGTTAGCAATTCTCCACTTCAACCATTTGGTTTTAATTCTATGAGTAACATCTCAACCTATCATTCCATTCTTTTGAACAGTGAGCCGAGATATGTAAAGTTTTTGCATTTTGGCAATGCAATCCCGTCTAGTCACACATCAACTTCGCTCTTCTAGTGTTGACTAAACTTGCGGCACATGTATTTAGTTAGTCTTACTACTACTTATCCTAAAACTCTTACTTTCTAAAGAGCTTCCCCAAGTTCAAGCTTTTGGTTGATACCCTCGCTGGTTTTGTCAATTAACACAACATCGTGCGCAAATAGCATACGTCATGGGACCTCATCATGTATTGTGTTGGTGAGATCACCCATAACTAGGATAAACAAGTTATCGAAATAGAAAAATAAATCACAAGAAATTAGCATCAAGTGCATAAACATATTAAAATGCCCTTAGACATGAATACCTAAAAAAATGGATCTTGCTTCATATATCACAATAGTCGAATACATGCAAGTAAAATATACCTTCTTAATGATAACAGGAGAATTGCCAATGGGATCAACATTTGTAACAGGACCATTTTCTTTGGGAAAGAATTTCCTTATGATCTCTTCATGTTCAGCAGGTTTAATGTAGAAAAAAGGGAAAGCAGCAGGGTAATCTCCATAAGCTAAATTCGGCAACGGGTTCACAAAAATGTGATCAGGCTCTGCCATAAGTATGTATCTGCCACAATAGAAAAGGGGACAGCGAACAGCCTAAGATTGTGCGCAGTCAACCAAATTCACATAAACATTGGAGAACTCACTCCTCTTCTATGGTAGCCTTCTCCAACCATTGGACGAATGCCCAAGGTCTATTGAGGACAACGTAACCCTGTAAACAGCAAACAAACCATGATGAGTGAGTCTAAAATAACATATAGAGCAATTTGATGACAGTAACTCTCCACTAATATGCCAAAACCTGACTGGAGGAACAGAGTCAGGGAAGAAACAAGCGGACAAGTGACTAGAGACTGTAGTCTAAACACTGTGCATATAATAGTTAAAAGCACCAGGAATGACATGAACCATGGTGACAGACAAAGAAACGATATGAACAAGTAGAAAACTGAAGTTGGTGGAGTTGCTTTTTTCTGGAATTATAATAACATTAAACATTCAATGATTTTTTAGGTTTTCTATAAAGAGTTCCCATTGCTTTAGATGCACCAGCCTACTTAAAGTTTTTGAAAGAGGAAAGAAAACCAGCAAGCCAAGGAAGATCAAGAACTATATAGATATTTTAAAACTAAGTTAGGCAGTGATGCAATTCAACCATGATACAGATGATATAAGCATACTTACTTTAATCAAATAACGTTTGCACTTCCTGAAATAAATTTAATGATGTTAATCAAATAACGATGCAGTTGCAACAACTCGTCTGCTACAAGTTTGACAAAAGACATGTAAAGCAAACGTGCTTTGTTCTATTGAAAAAGAAAGCAAAGATGGCAAAAGGGTCCTTAACATATCTTTCTCACCCGATCCAAACCTTCTGGAAGAGGATCAACCACAAATGTTGGAATTTCATCCATCAGATTGTCGGGGATTCCTGAATGGAGGATTCGAGTGAATTTTCCCATCTCAGAACCTGGTAAATCTTTCTTTTTCATATACCAGTAGTACATGATGCGACATTGCCACTTGCTATAGGGAACATCAGTTGCGGTTAGTGCAATACGGAATAACAACTTTTTAGATTTAGGTTTTCTCAGATTCTCAGGCATCTGAATAATTGGATCAGGAAATAGTTGACTGTTGAGGGACACCAAACCAGCAGCGTTCCATTTCCCAAAGCCAACTGTTCTATACCGTATAATTATGGTAATCAGATTATATGTTGCAAAGGAAAAAACAAGGGAGAGAAGAAAAAGAAACAGTGGTGTCACTCGTCCCATGTTTTACTTGCCAATCATGAGAAATATTACAAGACAAAATGATAGCCCAATACAATGAATAACACCTAATTTCCTACTTTATGAAGGTACATAATCAACACAAATAAAGTTAACTAAACTCTTCAATGCCACATAAGGAAATATTAATGAGCCATCACATAGAGTGTGTCCTTCAAGCCTTAGATGGCATCCTGCAAGAACAGAAGCAGAAATTAAGCTTAAAAGACATATTTTTCTGCAGAAAGACAATTGAGACAGACAGATTAGTGTATCATTCCAACTTATCAGATGTCAGAGCATCCAATTAGACTAAACGAGGGCAACACTTAAAACCCCAACATTATGATCATCAAATAAAAGAGACGGGAGATTTTAGGCATTCTCCAGAATAGAGTTCCTATATAACAATAAATATAGAGTTAATAGAAACTCAACATTCATGATATATCAAGTCAATCTCATTTTAGCTTATATAACTCAAAAATACATTCAAATGAACAGCACACTGAGTCACTAATCTAAACAAAATCGCCGCAAGCAGAAAAGCAAATTCTGCATGTACACCGGGGAAACGGAAACCACTCAACTTTCACTAAAATCAAACAACTACTATGGAGAGGCAAACCAGAAATTTAATTACATCTTTACAACAGAACGGATAGCCAAGAGAAGAACAGAGAACGGCAAGAACTATGAAAAGGAGATAAACAAAGCAGAATCAGAATAAGAATCAGAATCTGAATGACAGATTGTGTTTTCTAGAGAATAGAGATACAAGGGGGAAAAACCCTATTATTATTATCATTATTACTGCTCTTACAGTATGCGCCTCGCCCGTGTAATTAGTATTGATAAAAATAAATTTTTAGAAATAGCATGAATAATAGTTAAAAGATATATTTATGTAATAATATAAAAATTTTAAAAAAATTATAAATTTTAAATCAATAAATAATTAAGTTTAAAAATTTGATTTAATCTAATAGTTCTTTTTTCAGTTTTTTAGTATTTGTTTCAATGAATAAAAATGACATAGATATAATATTTGATTGAAAGATAAAAAATTATTCGTTTTTACATGAGCACTTAAATACATATAGTATATGTATATTTTATGCTAATTATTATAAAATTTATATTATTATATTATTAGTGGATTAATATTTAATATAAATATTAGCATTACGAAGATGCATTTTACTATAAAGTTGTATAATAGAATAGATCATATAAGTTATTAATTTAAACAATTAGCACTTACAAAATCATACTGTAAGTTATTATTGTTACTGGCTTGTTTTGGCACTAATAAATTGATATCATATCACAAATGCATTTATTTATTTGTAATTGATTGTACAAACTAAGAAAAACTCATTAAAATTAGTGAGAACAACCACTAATGCTTGCATTAGAATAAACTGTCTATATCACACTCATTGGGTGCGATCCTTCTTCAGATCTTGTTAATGCAGGATGTTTTGTGCATCGAGCTGCCTTTTTTCAAATTATATTTTTAAAAGTCCTAAACATAAGATTGATTTGCATCATAAGTTCAGTTTTATTTAAGATGTAATTATTTCTTAAACGATAAAATTTTAATCTCCTTTAAATGTCTAAATATTAATATTTTCTACATATTTTAAATAAGGAAGGATTTAATACATAAAATTTAGTTAATTTTAAAATTTCAAATATTAGAAAAATAATAAAATTACTATTTGGTAAAGTATGAACTCTATTTTTAAAATGATGAAAAGGTGAATGATATTTTGCTATGAGACTTCGTACGATAAATATTCAGTAATAACTTAGGGGTCGTTTGGTTACTGATTAGAGTTATGTAGGTATTAGTAATACATGAATTAGTTATGAGGGAATCTATGTATTATTTTATGCAGGGATTAGTTATGCAGGATTTAGTTGTTTAAGTGTTAGTTATGTAGGGTTTAGTTATGTAGAAATAACAATACATGAATTATTGACTATTGAATATTTAATTTATTGTAAAATAATATATATTATTTACAAATAAATAAGTAAAAAATATTATAAATTATTTTTATAATTGAATTTTTTTTAAAGAAAAACTTGGAGGTGTAAATGTACACCGAATTAAAAAAGTGATCAATAATAGTTTATATATATATAACATTTATATTATCCCAAAAAATTAAAAAAAATACATTAAATAAAAAAAGGGAATAACTAATTCTATTTACATGTAATAAAGTATAATATTTTTTAAAAAGTATCAAATTAAAAAAGATTTTAAAAGTAAATAGGGGTAAATGTGTAATTTTATTATTTTAATCATGTATAACTAATACTCACATAACTTATTCCACCTTCTACCCTGCATAAAATTATACATAGATTTTCTCATAGTTATGTAAGTTTTATTCATGTAGAATTACTAAAAACACAACCAAACATTGTATAACATTAATACATGAATAACTTTTATACAACATTTAAAACCCACCAACCAAACATTGTATAAAATTAATACATGAATAACTTTTATCCTATTTGGTAACCAAACATGGTATAAAATTAATACATGAATAACTAAGTTATTCATGTATTAAATTGAGTCTTATCTCGTAACCAAACGACCCCTTAGTTTTGAACTTTCTTTTACTCGTTATGAGAGGATTTCAATTCAACTCTCTCTCTCTCTCTCTCTCTCTCTCTCTTTCAATCTATATATCTAGTCAAATAATTTCACATAAATTAAAACGGAAGAAATAATATAGATTTAACTAAAGAGAGCAAATAATAAGAGTATTCGATTAATTGAAACAACTTAAAGTATGTTGTATTTCTCTCTCTCTCTCTCTTTATATATATATATATATATATATATATATATTGGTTACACAATTTTTTAAAAAGAAGAAAAAAGAGAAGGAATTTAACATATTAATGCATAATAAAATTACACATTTTAATTTATTTTTTTATATTGCGAATTGAAAAATTACGATGGATAATTAGTTAGTAGTATTGATATAAGTTAACAGATTTGTAATTGATTTTAAAATTTTAAATGTTAGGACTTTTAATATAGTTCAAATAAGAAAAAATTTAAGAAGCAAAATTTTAGTCAATTTGAAAATACTAAATATTAGGAGTTCTTACTTTTTACAAATAAGTAAAGATTTAATAGCTATAACTTTAGTTAATTTCAAAGTCCTAAATATTAGAATAATAATCAAAATGATAATTATTTTTTAAAAAATAGTAAATAACCCATTTTGTCTATTGCGAAGTCTTTTGACGAAGGGCAAAAAATTTAATCAACATTTCTAATGGCCTTCACACTTTTAATATAGTACTAGTCTATGAGTACGCGACTCGCACGTGTCCCTCATATCAATAAGAGCAAATTTATAAAAATAGCATTAATAATATTTAAAAGATGTGTTTATGTAACTGTATAAGAATTTAAAAAGAAAATTATGAATTTCAAATTGATAAATAATTATGTTTAAGAGTTTGATCCAATCTAATAGTTATTTCTTCGGTTTGTTCTAATACTTGTTTCAATGCACAAAAATGTCATAAAAATAACGTTTGATTGAAATGTAAAAAAAAATTGTTCGCTTTTATATAAGCGCTTAAACGCATGCATTATATATATATATATATATATATATATATATATATATATATATATATATATATATATATATATATAGGTATTACTATTTTCTATATATTTCAAACAAGGAAGAATTTAATACATAAAATTTAGTTAATTTTAAAATCCCAAATATCAGAAAAATAATTAAATAACTATTTTGTCAAGTGTGAACTCTATTTTTAAAAGGGTAAAAAAGTGAATGATATTTTTCTACGAGCCTTCATATTTTAAATATTTGATATTAACTTAATTGTAGATTATTTTACCCTTTTATGAGATGATTTTAGCTCAATTTTTTTCCTCTTTCTCTTGATCTAACTGTTTAGTCAAACACTTCACATAAATTGAAATGGAGAAAATAGTGTAGATTTCACTAAAGAGAGTGAATAACAAGAGTACTCGATTAATTGAAACAACTTAAAGTATGTTATATTTCTATAAAAAAGAATTGATTATACAATTTTTTAAAATAAGAAGAAGGAAATCACGTATTAATACATAATAAAATTACACTCTTTAATTTATTTTCTTGTATTAAAATATTGTGATGGATAATTAGTTAGTTTAGTAAATAATGGATTGACATATAAGTTAACAGAATTGTAATTGAAAGTCTTAAATGTTAGGATTTTTAATACAGTTCAAATAAGAAAAAATTTAAGAAAAAATCTTATTCAATTTTAAAATACTTAATATTAGGAGTTTTACCTTTTACAAATTAGTAAAGATTTATAATAATTAAATAACAACTAATTGAGGAAAATAGTAAATGATAATTTTATCTATTGTAGAATCTTTTCATGAAGGGCAAAAAATTCAATGAACATTATAAGGACCTTCGTGCTTATTTCTACAAAGAATATTTTGTTAAGTAAATAGGAGTAAAATATTATGCATATATTGAATGTTAAATTAATTGATGAAATCTAAAGAAATTATTAAAGATTGTTCCATCGGAAGATTGTATTGCATCTTTAAACGAAACAAAATTGTTTGAAAAAGTAAGAATAGAAAAGTGACTGTTGCATTCCTGAACTATTGTGTTGTCATTGAATCTAACATCAATCTCCTTATTTACTGATACAAAATTAGGATTAACACTGTTAATGCATCCATTTATAATGGAACAAATCTTGTCTTGTTATAATATTATTTTCGCTTTTTAATATATGATTATTGAAAATTACAACATCAACTTTTGTGCCTTGCAGAATTAAACTTTAATGATCAACATATATATATATATATATATATATATATATATATAAAATAACAATAGATAAGAACTCAAACATATATGTAAAAATATAAAAATAATACGAAAAAGAATTATTACTTTTTCATCAACTAATGTTATAGTCATTTGTATGTCTTCCTTTGTCCCTTTTTTATACTCTTATACTAATCCAACTCCAATTACCAAGACTTTTATTATCCAATGAGAAACATATCGACTGAAGTTGTTAATTGGCACAATTTTATTTATGAAATCTTTTTCAGATTCTATTACAATATTATCTGAAGTAAATTATGCACAAGAATTATAATTATAATAATTTATAATTTTATTTGAAAAAGAGTATTTTATGAGATGAGATTACTTTATCTGAATAGATGAAACTTGTGAATATATAAGTAGATGAGAATGTCAGTTATGAATAATTAAATCACATGATATCAATATAAGACTCAGTTAAAGGAGATATAGGAGTCCGGACCCAAAACGGACGAATTTTTTTTGCAAAATTCCAAAACGGATAGTCGAATGTGGGACTTGCCAAACCGGACACCTCATTGCTGAGGCAACGAGGTTGTAGTAATTCTTTTTTAAAAAAATTTTATTGAGTTGAATCTCGTTGGTCATCCAACAAGTTAAAATTTTTTTTAAACATTTGTTTTGCAACTTAAATGAATTAATTTGTAATTTACAAATTTTCTTTTTGCAACTTAAACGAATGTTTAAAAAAAAATTTAAGAGGACCTTGTTAGCTGTCCAACGAGGTCCTTAATTTTTCAAAAAAAAAAATTTTAATGAACCTCATTGGATGGCCAACGAGGTTCAACTCAATAATTTTTTTTAAAAATAATTACTACAACCTCGCTGCCTTAATAACAAGGTGTCCGGTTTGGTAACTCCTCCATTCAACTGTCCGTTTTAGAATTTTTCAAGAACAATTTCGCCCGTTTTGGTGCCGGACTCGAGATATAGTATCAATATTAAACTCAACTAAAGGAGACAATCTAAGTTAAATTACTTTGAATACAAACAACTTAAATTAGCATAACAATTACTATTGTATTTTTTAAACTCATAGCATAAAAACAAATTCATAGCATGAAAAGAAAAAAAGAGAATAGATTAACACGAAAACATACAATGTTGGAGATCAAATCAAAAGTGTTGATGTAGAAGAGTTGATGAATTAAATTATGCAATTATAAATCTTTTTATAGGAGTGAAAGAATTTATAAATTAAAAAAAAATTAAAAATATAAAAATATTATGACATTTCTAATAGAAACAAAAAAAAACTTTATCAAAAAGAGAAAAAGGAAAGAACTTCTGTAAAATTTTCCTATAATCAAAAAGGGAAAAAAAATTCCAAATCAATAAGAGAAAAACACTTTCGTGGAAGTATTCTATTTTTTTATTTTATTTTTATATTTTTTAAAATTTATATTATAAATAGAGTTATGCCAAAAGTAGAAAATTTAATATAATAAAATAAAGTAAAAAAATGTGACTATCAAAAAGGAAAAGAAAACTCGATAGAAATATTTTATTTTTTTAAAAAAATTAACACCACAAATATAGTTATGCTATAAATATTTATAGCCTAATATGATAAAACAAAGTGATGAAAATAATTAAAAATAATAATTTTAAATAATAATTATATAAAAATAATAAATGATAATTTTGTCTATTATAATATCTTTTAATGAAGGGCAAAATATTCAATCAATATTTATAAAAACTTTCACACTTTAATATAATATAAATATAGATAGACAGATTATTACTATGGCCATTGGCCATTGCACTTGTGATCAAACCATGAAAATAACAAATTGATGAAAAATAGACAATTAATGATAACAAGATTAAATTGATGCCAAATAGCAATTGATGATAAATCAACAACAACATAGCCAGTATAATCTTGATTTGAAGAAGATAAATGTACACAAATTTTATTTTCACTTTTAAGATAGAGAAATTATTTTCGATACACCCCCAATTATAATCAATCATCCAAAGCAGTCCAAATAAAAGCAACAGATGTAAAAGAAATAAGTAGATGGTAACAAAAGTAGCAAACAATGATAGGACAGTAACTACAACAAAATAATATGATAGTAAATAGAAGGATAAGAAACTACCGGAGCAATATTATAATTACTAGTATGGACTTATAACAAGACAACCATGCTACCTACTACCCTTCTACCCTAATGCGCATCCTCCACAACCTTCTATCTAAGGTCATCTCCTCGGTAAGCTGAAACTGTGTCATGTCCTGTCTAATCATCTCTCTTCAATACTTCTTCGATTTACCTCTACCTCTCCTGAAATCATCCATTGCCAACCTCTAATATCTGTGCACTATAGTATTCGTGCATATACTCTTCGTATGCTCGAACCGGATGAAATCTATAAAATTATGCTATATAGATTTTATATAACAACTGGGGACGACATCCAGGTGAAATTTAAAAGAATTCATATAGCAGAATTTTATAGATTTATAATTACTATAGATATTCTGACCCCGATTTAATTTATTGATAACACTCACAATTATTTGACCAAGAAAATTTTTAATTGGTAGATATGTTGGAACCAAGATTGATTTTTAATTTCACTTTCCTTTTAAGTTTCTATTCTAAAGTTTGTCAAGTACTTAAAATTTATATCAATAAATATTTTAATGTAATAATATTTGTTAGAACACAAAAATGAAAACATTAATTTAACTAGAGAATGGATGTTATTGTATAAGTGATTATAAAATTTGTGGAGTATGAACCTTTTATAACACCTAGAATTTTTTTTTTTTTAAAAAAATCATTTGGTTTAACCTCAATTTTCCCCATATTTCTTTTTTAATAAAATAAATGAGAAATGTAGTTTGAATTTTAGAAGTGCATTTTGCATGCATCGTTCTGCTTTATGTGTACAATCTAATTAACTGCACTTTATTCTCTAAGAAAATAAACGCATAACTATTAAAATTTTAAATAGATTTTTGTTTGATAATATAATTGTGTGAAGCTAAAGTCCAACAGGAATTAGCTCATGTAAATAAATGACAAAGTTTTCATGGAGATCCAGACAATCTTGTAAGGAGGGGAATAGGATTTTTTAAAAATAAAAAAAATAATGTTTACCAATTACTTCCTCCGTTTCATTTTAATTGTTAGGTATATTAAAAATAATTATTTTAAAATACTTGCTAGTTTTAAAATTCAAGAGATAATTGACCATGTTTTTCAATTCTATCCTTAGTACTAAAGTCATTCTAAAATGTGAAAAGAATAATTATTGTATGTTTTCAAAAAATTAATAGCGTTATAATTAGTCAAATTACCATCCCTATTAATTTTTTCTTAATAAAATATGCAAATTTTATTCTAACAATTAAAATAGAATAGAGAGAGTACTAAGCTAAAAACTGATCTTGAGAACATTGCTCCTCACCATGCTTCCTTCATAAGAATTGATCGACAGCGAGACTCCAAAATAAATCACTTCCTCTAATTAGCTATATCCTAAGATAATCTATATATCTATATAAGGAGAGACCTCAACTCGGTGACGTGACATGATTCATTGATCAGAAAACCTATTTATCTTTTTTCCTTTTTTTTTGCATTTTTCTCAAATTTTTGGAGTTTTAATCCTAATTTTTTCTTATAACGGCGCTTTCTTGAAAAACCAAAAGTCACTTTCATTAACTCTTATTCGTTACATCATACAACTTTTCCATCTTCTGCACTTTCTCAACAACTATAATATTTTTTTCCCTGTAATTTTTTTTCTCAAAGCTTTTTTCTCTTTCAATGAAAATACATGTATTCTATATTTTTAATGGGACTTTTTAAATGATTACCATCAACTTCATGCCTTTTCATCTATTATTCATGATCCAGATTTTAATATTCCCAACAAATAAATAATTAAAAAAACTTTCAATCATATATGTCAGTTTATAATAAAAGTCAGGAGATCTTTTATACATGACTAGAGTGTCTTATAGAGCAAATGCCAATAGTGTGCTTGAATCTTTGCAAATTTCTGCTTATTTCTTAGATGACACTTCAACTCTTAAGGTCAAATCTACTTTTCGATTTGTTAGGTTTTAAATTTTGTGAACTAAGTTTTCAATCATACAATTTATTTGTTATGCAGTTCGTGGTGTTATGATGGACTTCTCATTTTACTATTTTTTGTAGAATTACCTTCAAGCTTTGATCATACAAGTAATTTACAAAGTTGCGACAACTTGAGGATCTCAAAATGGATTTTGGGATCGAGAGATGACTTGAAGATGGGAAAAAAAGATATCTGTGTAATTTTTTCATCCAACTTTGCGTCTATACCAGAAGATACAGGGCCCAAAAAACTTCAAACAAGTCAGAGATTTGTGATTTTGTTGTGAGATACATGTATTCTCTATTTTCTATGGGAGTTTTAAAATGATTTACCATCAATTTCATGCCCTTTTCATTTATTACTCATGATCCAAATTTTATGCTCTTATGTCCCAATAAACAAACAAATAAAAAAACCTTTCCATCGTATATGTCAGTTTATAATAGAAGTCGGGAGATTTTTCATACATGACTAAAGTGTCTTGTGTAGAAAATGGCAAAGGTGTGTTTGGGTCTTTGCAAATTTTAGTCTATTTCTTAGATGATACTTCGACTCTTAAAGGATCAAATCTACTTTTCTATTTGTTAGACTTTAATTTTGTGTACTAATTTAACAATCATTACAATTTATTTGTTACGCAGTTCATGTTATTATGATGGGCTTCTCATGTTAATTATTTTTTGTAGAATTACCTTCAAGTTTTGATCAGATAAGTAAATAAGTGTTTAGGTCTTTGCAGATTTCTGTATATTTCTTAGATCACACTTCAACTCTTAAAGGAGCAAACTACTTTTCATTTTGTTAAGTTTTAAATTTTGTGAACTAATTTTTCAATCATTACAATCTCTTTGTTATGCAATTCGTGGTACTATGATGGACTTCTCATGTTTACTATTTCTTTTGTAGAATTATCTTTAAATTTTGATCATATAAGTAAATTACGGATTGATGTTAATTTGAGGATAAAATGAATTTTGAAATTGAGGGATGGCTTGAAGATGAAAAAAAAGAAGATATTTGCATAATTTTTGCATCCAACTTTGTGTTTCGACCAGAAGCTTCAAGGTACATGTATATAGGGCCTAAAAAACTTTAAACAAGTCGGAGATTTGTGATTTTATTGTGAAATACATATATTCTCTATTTTCAATGGGATTTTAAAATGATTTACCATCAACTTCATGTCATTTACGTCTATTACTCGTGATCCAAATTTTATTCTTTTATATCCCCAACAACAAACAAACAAAAAAAAATCTTTCAATCGTATATGTCAGTTTATAATATAAGTCTAGAGATTTTTTTATATGTGACTAGAGTGTCTAATGGATCAAATGAGAAAGGTGTGTTTGGGTCTTTACAAATTTCTATCTATTTCTTAGATGGCATTTCAATTCTTAAAATATCAAATCTACTTTTTGATTTGTTAGATTTTAAATTTTGTGAACTAATTTGTCAATCATTATATTTTATTTGTTATGCAGTTCATGGTATTTAGATGGACTTCTCATTTTACTATTTGTTTTGGAGAATTACCTTCAAGTTTTGATCATATAAGTAATTTACAGAGTGACGACAACTTGAGAATCTCAAAACGTATTTTGGGATTGAGGGATGACTTGAAGATGGGAAAAAAGAAGATATCTGCATAATTTTTTCATCCAACTTTGTGTCTTTGGCAGAAGATTCAAATTACATGTATATAGGGCCAAAAAAACTTTAAAACAAGTAGGAGATTTGTGATTTTATTGTAAGCAATATTCTCCTTCACTCAAGTTACATGTATATATTTTGGGTGATTATGCTAAGCGGATGATGAAATACATGTCAATACCTTTTCTTTTGATCATAAAAAGGGAGAACCGTTCCAATCCTAAATATGATTTTCCTGTTGATCCTATGTTTTGTGAGTCTTTCTTCAACACTTTACTCTGAAGTAGGAAAATAAAATTACTGCAATATTGTTTATGACATTCCTGAGTTGATTTAAAGATTTACTTAATGTTATATCCTGTAGGATTTCCGGCACCTAGATGACCTATTCGCACGTTGGTTAAGCATATTTGAAGGCCATACGTGCTAGAGAAAGGCCCGGGAAAAAGATCGGACGAGAAACCTGTCGAACCATCGCGGAAGGAGTCGAGGTAGAGACCCTCCGCGATGGCAGCGTGTCACGGAGGTGAAGCCTCCGCGTTGGCTCCGTGACACGTTGGCCTTGTCCAGACCCAAGTATATAAAGCCCCACTTCGGTTTTAAATCATATAAACTTATAAATTTCCAGTGAAACAGAGAGGAAACATCAGAGAAGAGAAAAGAACGAAGGGGGTAATATAATTTTCATCCGATTACGCTGCTAAACGTTGTCCAAACTCAAATTAACCCCAGATACTGAGGTATTTAGCATCAGAGAGCATTCCTACGGATTTAGTTTCGTGAAATACGGCCGACGAATCGTCGAGCTACCGAGCTAAGGTAAGTAGAATTGCTCCAAACTAGTGTCTATGTGTTTCTAGCGGTGAAGTGAATATTTCTCTCTTCTGGACCTCTGAAAAATAGCGAGTTTTCGACCGTCTTTCGATAAGCCTAAGTTTACGCTATAAATTACATCGAAGTGACGTTGTTCATTTAAAATAAAGTTATATTTGGTATTAATTGATATATATATGAATGCAGTTGGGAGGAATAGCTGAAATACCGACCAAGCTACGCCAGTTAGTCGGGAAATCAGAAACGAAGGTATGTAAAGCTAGTTTCCTCGGCAAGTTAGTAAATCTCGGTATAGTAAAGCAATTTAAAGGCCAGTAGAATGTTCAGAAGTCATGTTTTGTGTTTATTACGAATGTTGGTACGATATTAGAAGCATCAGGTTATAATTAGCACGAAACTTGTTAGCACGATATAGATTCTAATACAAGTGTTAGGAACTGCACAGCATGCGCAGTATATGATGTAGTACAACATGTCAGGATATTATCGTATTCAGTTGAAACCCAGTAAAGCAATGTAATATCTATAAGACATCTCAGAAGTAGAATGATAGGTTAAAATGAGGTTTAGAAAACATATTAGAAATAGCAAATCATGTTACTATAGAAACTCAGCATACAGTATGGTTTTCAGCAGAAAGACTATATCTTGTCCAACATTAGACTCAGTACGGTATGGCAGAAGATTATATATTATACATGCATACTATTGTCAGTCTCAGCATGTGTTAAGTATGTACATATTACTATTACTAGCTCAGCATATAGTATGTACAAATACCTTACTACTATTAGCTTCAGTATATGGGATATGCAGATAGTATTACCAGTTGAGACCGTTGTATTGTTTTAGGGTTGGATTACCTAGCATCCATGACCGCCCCAGGGTTAATAGCTGTATCGACTCGTCCGCCAGAGGACGAGGATACGTCGCTCTACGGAGTGGCATGCCGTCCCACAGGGGACGAAGATGGGATGCCAGTTTTCCCCATATTGTGCCTTGATTAGCCCTTACACACCCCTGTCGAGCGGATACGCCCGGGTGTTGATTCAGGAGTCCTCCGGACTCAGATGCAGTTATAGTCAGGGGCTCAGCGAGCCCAAGTGCATACCCAGGGGACCGGCAGGATGCTTATAGCGATTATAGGAGATGGGATGACCGGGGTAGGGGTATAGATTCTGTGCTAGTTGTACCTCCCGGCTTATGGGGGTCGGGTAAGGTTTGTGTGTGCTATATTATGTTATGTAATGTTATGCCACGTTACATTAGACACGAGTAGATCGGCAGTAGAACGATACGTCTCCAGGTATGACTCCTACTCCTTCTAGTATAATTAAGAGAAGGTATGATTTACATTATCAGACAGTTAATCTATTCCTTTCTACTTCAGTTTCATCAGTTGTATTGTTGTTTTAAGATATTTCTTTCAGTTATTGCTTTACATACTCAGTACCAGCGGTACTGACGCCCGGTGGGGCGCTACATTACTTGCCTGCAGGTACTCATAGACGAGCAGGCGATCCGTCGTGATTCTGGTCAGCGATTGAGTATTCAGCTCCCGTCATCCGGAGACTGAATCCCAGAGGTGTATTTCGTTTTCTTTTGTTGTACAGTACGGGTAGGTCGGGGCCCTGTCCCGATCATTTCTATTGCTATTCCTAGAGGCTTGCAGTCTGTATATATTTCCCTGTTGTCAGTTGAGCCGGTCATGTGAGGCCGTGCAGTTGTATAGCTGTTAGTACTTTTATCTCTTTTATGTTGGCCGTGTGGGGCCATAGTTTGACAGTAGTGGTGACCTTGTCGGTCACGTAGCTTTCCAGTATTTCATTGTTGAGTTACAGATAACTAGACAGCATGGTGGCCTTGTCGGCCCGCATAGGTTTCCCTATATTGATATGTTTCTGGTTAGCTGTCAGCACAGGTACAGGTGGCTATAGGCCTAGTCGGCCGGAGACTGTATTTACAGCCGTCATATAGCCCGTTGTTTCCCTGAATCCTAGTTAGAGTCAGCCAGGCACCAGATGTGCTCAGGCTCAGCAGTCAAGCAGTTCAAGGTCCTAGTAGGGCACCAGGTGCCAGTCATACCCCCCCCCAAGGCGGGGTGTGACAAACTTGGTATCAGAGCAGGTCGTATCCCAGGGAGTCTGCAAGCCGTGCTAAGTAGAGTCCTGCCCATGGATATGTTGTGCACCACATACTATGGGTAGGGGGCTGCAAGGCATGATAGGATGGTTGTCTTTTATTCTTATTCAGTCATGCTGTAGAGCGGTACAATATAGGGTTGAGTCCCTAAAAGCTTACTATATTCTTTGGTTATAGATAATGTCAGACCAGCGACATCCTATCACAGGCCGAAGCTTAGATATTGCAGCAGGGGAAGGCACCAGCAGGATGCCTCACCCTCGTTTAGAAACAGCCCGGTCAGAGGGCACTACAGAGGCATCGTCCCAGCCTTCTCAGCAGTCTCCACCATATCAGGAGCCACTAGGGGCGACACTACCTCCAGCAGTCCCTATACTGACCCCTTCCGACCAGGAGGTTAGGAGTGCGGTAGTTATGTTAGCACAGATGATGGCTGCTCAGCGTCAGCCGATGCCGTCTACAGTTCTGGAGTCGTCAGAAGGGCCCGGTAGTTCGAGGGTCCGAGAGTTCATGGCTTTGAATCCCCCACAGTTCACAGGTACGGACCGGATAGAGGACCCTCAGGATTTTCTGGATCAAATGCAGAGAATTTTCAGGGTTATGCATGCCACGCCTACAGAATCAGTTGAGTTGGCAGCATTCCGGTTACGGGACATCACCGTATTATGGTATGAAAGCTGGGAAAGGTCCCGAGGGAGAGATGTTTCCCCTCTGACCTGGTCCAGCTTCTCAGGAGCCTTTCTGGATCACTATTTGCCGCGGGAGATTCGACAGGCCCGGGTAGACCAGTTCCTACATCTGGAGCAGGGGGCCATGAGTTTTCGGGAATACTCCTTGCGGTTTGATTCTTTGGCTCGATATGCACCGGCCTTTGTTGATACCATGGCATCCAGAGTACACCGCTTTATCATGGGGTTAAATCCAGAATATGTTGAGACTTGTATTACGGCTACACTGCGAGAGGACATGGACAATTCTCGAGTTCAGGCATTCGCCCAGAATATTGAGGGCATCAGACAGCGGCATCGGGAGATCAGAAGGGCCAATCAGGAACAGCGCCGCCGGGACAGGCCAGTTGAGTTACAGAGGGAGGCTCAGGGAGGACCCAGGCCATGATTGTTGGATAGGCCGCCCAGGCCCCCGCCTCCGCCACAACCGCAGGGGGTAGATTCAACCGCAGGGGGCAGTCAGAGACTGGTAGAGGCTCACAGATGGCAGATTCACCATTACAGAGGAGGGCGGAGCAGAGTAGGTATACTCTACCGCTCTGCCCTATATGCAGTCGACGCCATCCTAGAGCATGCAGATATGGCTCCACCACATGTTATAATTGTGGCCAAGAAGGCCATTTGATGAAAGATTGCCCAGCTAGAGGTCGAGAGGACCGAGATAGAAAAGATAGGGCATCTGCAGGGTCACGAGCCACAACATCCTCGACAGGGCGCAGGCCCTCAGTTTCAGCAGGCAGGGGTCGGGGCAGATCAGAGGCCTCCAGTACAGGTGCGGGTCCAAGCCGCACATATGCCTTATCAGGGAGGCAAGATTCAGAAGCGTCACCTGATGTTGTGACAGGTATGCTAACTATCTGCTCACACCCTGCTTATGTATTGATTGATCCAGGGTCTACTTTGTCCTACATTACTCCATTTATGGCACGAAAGTTTAGTATTGCACCAGAATTATTGTAGCAGCCCTTTTTAGTATCCAAGCCCGTCGGTGACTCTATTGTGGCTAGCAAAATTTACCGAGGGTGTACAGTAGAGGTTGCTGACCGTCAGAGCACAGTAGATCTGGTCGAGTTAGAAATGATTGACTTCGATGCCATAATGGGTATGGATTGGCTAGTACCGTGCTTTGCCAACGTTGAATGTTGGACCAAGACGGTCCGATTCCACTTCCCAGGAGAAGCAGTGCGAGAGTGGAAGGGCAGCGCCGCTACGCCAAAAGGTAGGTTTATTTCCTACCTTCAGGCGAGAAAGTTGATATCTAAGGGATGTATTTACCATCTGGTCAGAGTTCAGGATGTCCAAGCAGGATCTCCGACACTCCAGTCTGTTCCGGTAGTGAATGAATTCCCTGATGTGTTTCCTGATGAGTTACCCGGTATTCCCCCAGAAAGGGAGATAGATTTTGCTATTGACTTGTTACCAGACACTCAGCCGATATCAATTCCTCCCTATCGTATGGCTCCTGCAGAACTCAGAGAATTAAAGGAGCAGTTGAAAGATTTATTAGATAAAGGTTTTATCAGGCCGAGTACTTCACCGTGGGGTGCGCCAGTTTTATTCGTGAGGAAGAAAGATGGCTCGCTCCGAATGTGCATAGATTATCGGCAATTAAACAAAGTTACAGTAAAGAACAAGTACCCGCTTCCCAGAATTGATGACTTATTTGATCAGTTGCAGGGAGCCAGATACTTTTCTAAGATTGACTTGCGGTCCGGATATCACCAGGTTCGAGTACGTGAGAGAGATATTCCTAAGACAACGTTCAGGACCCGATATGGACATTTTAAATTTCTAGTCATGTCCTTCGGGTTAACGAATGCCCCGGAAGTCTTCATGGACCTGATGAACAGTATTTTCAGACCTTTCCTGGACTTGTTCGTGATAGTATTCATTGATGACATTCTGGTGTATTCTCGCTCTGAAGCAGATCACCGGACTCATTTGCGGACAGTGCTCCAGATCCTCAGGGACCGCCAGTTGTATGCTAAATTTTATAAGTGTGAATTCTGGCTTAACTTAGTGGCCTTTTTAGGGCATATCGTGTCGGATGCTGGTATATGTTATACCCAGTAGAATTCCCGGCATTTAGATGACCTATTCGCACGTTGGTTAAGCATATTTGAAGGCCATATGTGCTAGGGAAAGGCCCGGGAAAAGATCGGACGAGAAACCCGTCGAACCATCGCGGGAGGAGCCGAGGCAGAACCCCTCCGCAATGGCAGCGTGTCACGGAGGTGAGGCCTCCGCGATGGCTCCGTGACACGTTGCCCAGGTTCAGGCCCAAGTATATAAGCCCCCACTTCGGTTTAAAATCATTTCATCACTTAATAATTTCCAGAAAACGCAGTGAGCAGAGGGAAAACGAAGGAAAATTATAAATTATCGTCCGATTACGCTGCCAAACGCTGCCCAAACTCAAATTAATCCCAGATACCCGAGTATTTAACAGCAGAGAGCATTTCTACGGAATTAGTTTCGCGAAATACGGCCGACAAATCGGCGAGCCATCGAACTAAAGTAAGTAGAATTGCTCTAAATTAATGTCTATGTGTTCCTAGCTGAGAAGTGAATACTTCTCCCTTCTAGGCCGCTGAAAAATAGCGAGTTTTCGACCGTCTTTCGATAAGCCTAAGTTTAGGCTATAAACTATATCGAAAGTGACGTTGCCTTTTGAAATAAAGTTGTATATAGTATTGATTGACGTATTTATGAATGCAGTTGGGAGAAAATAGTTGAAGTACCGGCCGAGCCTCGTCCGACGGACGAATAATTCAAAGATAAGGTATGTAAAGTTAGTTTCCTCGGCAAGTTAAGAAATATTGAGACAGTATGGTAATTTACAGACCAGTAGAATGTTCAGAAGTCGATTATTGTGTTATTATGAATATTGGTGCAATACGAGAAGTTTTGGGGTTGTAATGTGTACGATATCTATCCGTATGATATAGATTCGGACGTAAGTGATTAAGATTGCCCAGTATATTCAGTATATGATGTAATATGCCATGTTAAGATATTGTTGTGTTTAGCTGAAGCCTCGTGAAGTAGTATAGTATCCGTAAAGCATTCCAGACATAGAATAGTAACTAAATAAAGTTTAGAAAGCATGTTAGAAAGAGGAAATAATGTTAATACAGAAACTCAGTAAACAGTGTAGCTTCCAGCAGAAACACCTTCTTGTATAACCTTTGCCCCAGTACAGTTTGACAGGAGGCTATATTCATATTTATACTTACCTGTCTCAGCATGTATCAGACACTTATAGATTGCTATTATTAGCTCAGTATGTGATTTATATGATACCTTACACCTGTTAGCCTTAGCTTATGAGATACACAGACAGCATGACTAGTTGAGACCGTTGTATTGATTGGGGTTGGATTACCTAGCATCCCTGACCGCCCAGGGTTAATAGCTGTATCGACTCGTCCGCCAGAGGACGAGGATACGTCACTCTACGGAGTGATATGCCGTCCTGCAAGGGGACGAATATGGGATGCCAGTTTCCCCATATTGTGCCTTGGTCGGCCCTTATACACCCCCGTCGAGCGGGTACGCCCGGGGTGTTGATTTAGAGTCCTTCGGACTCAGGTACAGTTATAGTCAGGGGCTCAGCGAGCCCAAGTGCATACCCAGGGACCGGCAGGATGCTTACAACCACTATAGGAGATGGGATGACCGGGGTAGAGGCATAGATTCTGTGTTGATTGTACCTCCCGGCTTATGGGGGCCGGGTAAGGTTTGTGTGTGCTATATTATGATATGTATGTTATGCTATGTTATATTAGACATGAGTAGATTAGTAGTAGAATGATACGCCTCCAGATATGACATCTACTCCTCTCAGTATAATTGAGAACAGGTACGACTTACATCATCAGACAGATAATCTAGTTCTTCCTATTTCAGTTTTGACAGTTATATTATTGATTTCAGATATCTTTTTCAGTCATTGCTTTACATACTCAGTACCAGCGGTACTGACGCCCGGTGGGGCGCTGCATTACTTGCCTGCAGGTACTCATAGACGAGCAGGCGATTCTACGTGACTCCCTGTCAGCGGTTGAGTATTCAGCCCCAGTCATCCGGAGGCTGAATTTCAGAGGTGTAGTTCAGTTTCTTTTGTTGTATACAGTACGGGTAGGTCGGGGCCCTGTCCCGGCCAGTTCTATTACTATTCCTAGAGGCTTGCAGTCTGTATGTATTCCTTGTGGTCAGATGAGCCAGTCGTGTGGGGCCGTACAGTTGTATAGTTGCCTTTACTCTTTCTTCCTTTTGTAATGGCCGTGTGGGGCCATAGTTCGCCAGTAGTGGTGACCTTGCCGGTCACGTAGCTTCTTAGTATGCTATGTTTGAGTTATAGATAACTAGACAGCATGGTGGCCTTGTCGGCCCGCATAGGTTTCCCTGAATTACTATGTTTCTGGTCAGCTGCTAGTGCAGGTACATGAGGCTATAGGCCAATGGGCCGGGGGCTGTATTTACAGCCGTCATATAGCCCTTTGTTTCCAGAAATGTGAGTTAGCGCCAGCCAGGCGCCAGATGCGCTCAGGCTTAACAGTCCAGCAGGTCAGGTCCTAGTAGGGCACCAGGTGCCAGTCATACCCCCCAAGGCGGGGTGTGACAGTATACAGGTAGACAAGTAGAAAATAGAAGCAGTTAAGTCATGGCCTAGGCCTACCACTCCGACTGAAGTTCGTAGTTTTCTGGGGTTGGCAGGATATTACAGGAGGTTCGTTGAAGGGTTCTCGACCATTGCGGCACCTCTAACCAAATTGACACAGAAAGCAGCAAAGTTTCAGTGGACAGAGGCATGCGACCAGAGCTTTCAAGAACTGAAAGACAGATTAACCTCCGCCCCAATGTTAGCGTTGCCGGAGGGGACAGAAGGTTATTTGGTGTACTGCGACGCATCAGGTGTCGGGTTAGGTTGTGTGTTGATGCAGCATGGTAAAGTGATTGCATATGCTTCCAGACAGCTGAGGAAACACGAAAAGAACTACCCTACCCACGACCTGGAACTAGCCGCAGTGATCCATGCCTTGAAGATGTGGAGGCATTACCTGTACGGCGTCCATGTTGATATTTACACAGATCACAAGAGCCTACAGTACATCTTCACTCAGAGGGAGTTGAATCTACAGCAACGCCGCTGGTTGAGCTGTTAAAAGATTATGATGTGAATATTTTATACCACCCCGGAAAAGCTAATGTAGTGGCAGATGCCCTGAGCCGTAAGTCAATGGGGAGTTTGGCGTATTTGCGACCTGAGAAGCGGGAGTTAGCTAAAGAAATTCATCAGTTAGCAGGTTTAGCCGTTCGAGTAATGGAAACAGAAAATAATAGAGCAGTAATTCAGAATTCTGCTGTGCCATCATTAGTTACAGAGGTAAAAGAACGACAGTACGAGGACCCTAATTTAGTCCAGCTCAGAGATAGAATTCAGAAAGGTAAGGAGTCAGATTTCCAAATGATTGAGGATGATGTGCTACGCTGTAAGGGCCGCCTCTGTGTCCCGAATGTTTCAGGGCTTCGTGGGCAGATCATGCATGAGGTACATTACGCTCGCTATTCCCTCCATCCAGGAGCGACGAAAATGTACCACGACATCAGAGACATCTACTGGTGGCCGGGTATGAAAGCTGAGATAGCTGAATTTGTATCTAGATGTTCTAACTGTCAACAGGTGAAAGCGAAGCACCAGAAGCCGGGCGGTTTGACGCAAGATATAACGGTGCCTACGTGGAAATGGGAAACTATAAACATGGATTTTGTAACAGGGTTACCCCGTACCAGACGCAGAAATGATTCCATTTGGGTAATAGTTGACAGACTGACAAAATCAGCTCATTTCCTGCCAGTGAAGGCTACCTTCTCGGCTGAGGATTATGCCGAATTATATATCAGAGAAATAGTTAGATTGCATGGAGTGCCGGTATCCATCATTTCAGATAGGGGAGCACAGTTTACAGCTAGATTCTGGCAGTCGTTCCAGAGGGGTTTGGGAACGCAAATCAATTTGAGTACAACATTCCACCCCCAGACAGATGGGCAGGCTGAGCGGACTATCCAAACGCTCGAAGATATGCTACGAGCGTGTGTGCTAGATTTTGGGGGTAGCTGGGATGAGCATCTTTCGTTGATTGAATTTGCTTATAATAATAGTTATCATTCAGCTATCCAGATGGCTCCCTTTGAAGCATTATATGGGCGAAAATGTAGATCGCCGGTGGGCTGGTTTGAAGTAGGGGAATCAGCATTGGTTGGCCCAGACATTGTTCGGCAGTCAGAGGAAAAGATAAAGCTTATCCGAGAACGTTTACTGACTGCTCAGAGCCGCCAGAAGTCTTATGCAGATATGCGGCGCAGAAATCTAGAATTTGCGGTAAATGACTGGGTATATCTGAAAGTGTCTCCGATGAAAGGGGTGATGAGATTTGGCAAGAAAGGCAAGCTTAGCCCGAGATTTATTGGGCCATATCAGATTCGGCGAAGAATAGGCCGAGTTGCATACGAATTGAACTTGCCTCCGGAGTTAGCATCTGTTCACCTAGTATTCCATGTCTCTATGTTGAGGAAGTTCGTAGGGGACCCTTCTACAGTAGTTCCCGTTCAGGATGTCCAGGTCACAGAAGAGTTAGCATATGAAGAGGTTTCAGTAGCTATTTTAGACAGACAGATTCGCAGGTTGAGGACTAAAGATGTTGCGTCTGTCAAAGTATTGTGGCGTAACAGGAACCGTGAGGAAATGACGTGGGAAGCTGAAGAAGATATGAAAGCTAGGTACCCTCACCTATTCCAGGCCTAGTCAGGCGACAGGTATGTCCGTATTACTGCTTATGTAGTATCTTATGGTTGTATATGTATAAGTGAGAAAGATTGATACTTAGCCATCCAGTGAATCCTGAAGTATTGTGTACAGTACCTGTATTGGACTTTTCTGCATTTCAGGTTTTTGGTATAGTCCATATTACAGGAGAGACTCTGGCGAAATTTTTTTAAACAAGTAAGTTAAGTAGTCCTCTAGATAGCAGTATACATTCGAGGACGAATGTTCTTAAGGGGGGGAGAATGACCTATTCGCACGTTGGTTAAGCATATTTGAAGGCCATACGTTCTAGAGAAAGGCCCGGGAAAAAGATCGGACGAGAAACCTGTCGAACCATCACGGAAGGAGCCGACGCAGAGCCCCTCCGCAATGGCATCGTGTCACAAGGTGAAGCCTCCGCATTGGCTCCGTGACACGTTGGCCTTGTCCAGGCCCAAGTATATAAAGCCCCACTTCGGTTTTAAATCATATAAACTTATAAATTTCCAGTGAAATAGAGAGGAAACATCAGAGAAGAGAAAAGAACGAAGGGGGTAATATAATTTTCATCCGATTACGCTGCTAAACGTTGTCCAAACTCAAATTAACCCCAGATACTGAGGTATTTAGCAGCAGAGAGCATTCCTACGGATTTAGTTTCGTGAAATACGGCCGACGAATCATCGAGCTACCGAGCTAAGGTAAGTAGAATTGCTCCAAACTAGTGTCTATGTGTTTCTAGCGGTGAAGTGAATATTTCTCTCTTCTGGACCTCTGAAAAATAACGAGTTTTTGACCGTCTTTCGATAAGCCTAAGTTTAGGCTATAAATTACATCGAAGTGACGTTGTTCATTTAAAATAAAGTTATATTTGGTATTAATTGATATACATATGAATGCAGTTGGGAGGAATAGCTGAAATACCGACCAAGCTACGCCAGTTAGTCGGGAAATCAGAAACGAAGGTATGTAAAGCTAGTTTCCTCGGCAAGTTAGTAAATCTCGGTATAGTAAAGCAATTTAAAGGCCAGTAGAATGTTCAGAAGTCATGTGTTGTGTTTATTACGAATGTTAGTACGATATTAGAAGCATCAGGTTATAATTAGCACGAAACTTGTTAGCACGATATAGATTCTAATACAAGTGTTAGGAACTGCACAGCATGCGCAGTATATGATGTAGTACAACATGTCAGGATATTATCGTATTCAGTTGAAACCCAGTAAAGCAATGTAATATCTATAAGACATCTCAGAAGTAGAATGATAGGTTAAAATAAGGTTTAGAAAACATATTAGAAATAGCAAATCATGTTACTATAGAAACTCAGCATACAGTATGATTTTCAGCAGAAAGACTATATCTTGTCCAGCATTAGACTCAGTACGGTATGGCAGAAGATTATATATTATACATGCATACTATTGTCAGTCTCAGCATGTGTTAAGTATGTACATATTACTATTACTAGCTCAGCATATAGTATGTACAAATACCTTACTACTATTAGCTTCAGTATATGGGATATGCAGATAGTATTACCAGTTGAGACCGTTGTATTGTTTTGGGTTGGATTACCTAGCATCCATGACCGCCCCAGGGTTAATAGCTGTATCGACTCGTCCGCCAGAGGACGAGGATACATCGCTCTACGGAGTGGCATACCGTCCCACAGGGGACGAAGATGGGATGCCAGTTTTCCCCATATTGTGCCTTGATCGGCCCTTACACACCCCTGTCGAGCGGATACGCCCGGGTGTTGATTCAGGAGTCCTCCGGACTCAAATGCAGTTATAGTCAGGGGCTCAGCGAGCCCAAGTGCATACCCAGGGGACCGGCAGGATGCTTATAGCGATTATAGGAGATGGGATGACTGGGGTAGGGGTATAGATTCTGTGCTGGTTGTACCTCCCGGCTTATGGGGGCCGGGTAAGGTTTGTGTGTGCTATATTATGTTATGTTATGTTATGCCACGTTACATTAGACATGAGTAGATCGGCAGTAGAACGATACGTCTCCAGGTATGACTCCTACTCCTTCCAGTATAATTAAGAGAAGGTATGATTTACATTATCAGACAGTTAATCTATTCCTTTCTACTTCAGTTTCATCAGTTGTATTGTTGTTTTCAGATATTTCTTTCAGTTATTGCTTTACATACTCAGTACCAGCGGTACTGACGCCCGGTGGGGTGCTGCATTACTTGCCTGCAGGTACTCATAGACGAGCAGGCGATCCGTCATGATTCTGGTCAGCGATTGAGTATTTAGCTCCCGTCATCCGGAGACTGAATCCCAGAGGTGTATTTCATTTTCTTTTGTTGTACAGTACGGGTAGGTCGGGGCCCTGTCCAGATCATTTCTATTGCTATTCCTAGAGGCTTGTAGTCTGTATATATTTCCCTGTTGTCAGTTGAGCCGGTCATGTGAGGCCGTGCAGTTGTATAACTATTAGTACTTTTATCTCTTTTATATTGGCCTTGTGGGGCCATAGTTTGACAGTAGTGGTGACCTTGCCGGTTACGTAGCTTTCCAGTATTTCATTGTTGAGTTACAGATAACTAGACAGCATGGTGGCCTTGTCGGCCCGCATAGGTTTCCCTATATTGATATGTTTCTGGTTAGCTGTCAGCACAGGTACAGGTGGCTATAGGCCTAGTCGGCCGGAGGCTGTATTTACAGCCGTCATATAGCCCGTTGTTTCCCTGAATCTGAGTTAGAGTCAGCCAGGCACCAGATGTGCTCAGGCTCAGCAGTCTAGCAGTTCAAGGTCCTAGTAGGGCACCAGGTGCCAGTCATACCCCCCCCCCCGCCCAAGGCGGGGTGTGACACTTAATCCCAATAAAATAATATATTTTTTCATAAGAGAATGTGTTTGATTTGGTATCTTATCAGCTATATATTCTTAAGAGTAAAATTAGAGATGTAACTTTTGATAGTTTCATTAAAAGAATCGAATGTAATTATTGAATTGTTGTTATCTTTTTGTTTTATAATAGGTTATGTCTTTTGTTTTATGATGTGCGCGTGCTTGATGGACTATAATTTTTTTAGTTACTTATTTATTGGTAATATTACTCCTTATTTGAAGAAGCATGTATGTTTTTATTATTTATTTTGTCATATTTGATTTTGATAGTGGTTTTGAATGTTTGATTAGGAACACAAAAAGACAATGGAGAATATTAATCCCACAAAAATTAATAAGTTACTTAAAATCTGGACAAGGCAATGACCTTTTGTATTCACTTTTTAGCATGATAATATATATAATTCTCTTCTTTTGCTTTTTGTATGTTATTCTTGTGGTTTTTTAATTCTTGTATATCACCAATAATTTTAACCATGGCCATTAATTTCATCCATTATTTTTTCTGTGTCTCTTTTATATATATTCTTAGCACTTATATGCTTGAAAATATTTGATGTAAATACTTAATAATACTATTATGTAACCAACTTAGAGGTCATCTACTCACTATCTTGGATTTATTTTTTGCAGGAAATTTAGGAATCATATGATATACTCATTAACTATGATAATTGAGGTGATCAATAAGATTTGAACTTCTACTAATGGAAACGAAGGGATGAGTACAAAAAAAAGGCACAAAGACGACTCTTATATAGGAGGTGTGGGCCTTTCAAATGCTATGTTCCTTAAATTAGATGTTGACAAAATATTTCTACTTATATCATTTCTAAAAGTTGGTTTCCAAAGAAAATATTAGTTTCAGTTATCAACTTAAATAGACATAATTGAATCAAGAGTCATTTACAAAAGTTGGAAGAACTTGTATACCAATAGAGTCTATCATAACTTTTTATTTTTTTATTTTGTGTAAAGTATGAAATATATTAGTTGTATCTTTCCAGCTTAACCTGATAATGTTAGAATAAATTATTGTACCTCAATAAATAATGTCTCATTACAACAACTATAAGCCCTTATCCCAAACATACTTAAGTTAACTATACGAATAGTCACCGTGCCTATCACTTTTCATTTATGATTATAACCTATGTTGCTCAGATCCTCCATAAATGCTATCACAATCGTGTTGGATCTTTCAAAAATATATATCTTTTGGAGGAGAATATTATCAAGATAAATAATATAGTTAGATTTGTTGGTTCAATAATTATATTTTACAAATCTATGCAACACATGGTAAAAAGTTTATCCAACAGTTTCTTTTGTGTAATAGTTAATGGTCGCCATGCCACACATACACTTTTTCTTTGTAATTAGTAGATAATAGGCCCTTTGCAAATTAGTTATGAATTTAGTATATATGAATTCACTGTTTCATACGATGACTCGTCTTAATCGGTCATTGGTCAGAACTTCAGCAGAGTATTAGAAGTTTTCAGATACAACGGACGATTCAACGACCCATCGTATCATACAATGACCAGTTGGATTGGTCGTTATAGCCAGTAGAAAGGTTTTTCATGCGAATTCTTGGAGGTAATTTTGTAATTTCCAAGATCTTAACTCTTTAATGACGTCGCTTTAAGACCTGAAATGAGTTTTTTAAGAGGGTTTAGCCTATCCTAAGTCATTAGGCTCCCATGCATGCATTAAATTGAAATTCTCTTCCATGATCAAACTAGAATTCTCCTCAATTTCTTCCCCAACTCTCTTGGGCTTTCAAGGCTAGTTTGGAAATCAGTTTACCCAGGTATGTAGGGCTATGAATGGGGGATTTCTTCGATTCTCATGCTCAAGATTCTTCTCAAATTCATAAATTCAAGTTCTTAATCAAGTGTACTGATTCCTAAGGTTTTAACCCAATTTTATGAAACTATCTATGCTATGTTTATGGATCTAATCCCCTCATGTTCTAAAGTATGTTTTAAGACTAAATGACAGATTTTATGCTTAATTTGATTATAAATTCATGATTTCAAGTTATTAGAAATTATTCCATATTATGCAAGTTTTATGAAAAGTCAAGCTTATGATCCACGATTTCAAGTATGATGAGATATCTAGTGATGTTGCCCGCAAGTGTACGGGTCGTACAAGTAATATAGTGGCCCTTTTTAAGAATCGGAATGTCAAACTCATAGGGACTGGACCAATTCAGCTAACTATCAAGTTCAAGTTTGACATTAAATACCGCAAGTGTTGATTATAGAAGTTTTAGATATAGTTTAACTAAGTCTAATTGTGGTCAACGAAATATTCTGAATTCATTCAAGGAGCAACATAGAGTTAAAGCCGGATAATCATGCGATACTACAATTGGCAATGGTTTAAGTATGAAACTATCAATTGTCGTTTCACATAATTAGAATTGCATGTTCATGGTCTTTCGAACCTCTAAGCACGACAAACTAGCCTCACTACTACATTGAGAGCGAGGATGCTAATTCTAGTTCGTGGGCAATTAACTAC
This sequence comes from Datura wrightii, assembly GCA_035772735.1. Taxonomy (NCBI): domain Eukaryota; kingdom Viridiplantae; phylum Streptophyta; class Magnoliopsida; order Solanales; family Solanaceae; genus Datura; species Datura wrightii. The sequence goes on along the minus strand of JASDFA010000007.1, from coordinate 50,209,198 downwards.
GTGGATGTGGTTTATGGGGTTATGCCATTGATTAGGGTACTTTCGTACCTCCAACCATTTAACCAAACTTAGCTTCACAACTACTTCTGTGAGTGGTGGAGTGACAAATCTAAGACGGTGTCTTTCTCTCCTCCCATTTTATCAACCAAGCCAGGTATTAGGTATATTTCTATCCTAACCACAAAATCTTATCAAAATAAAGAACTTGCCTCTTACATTCTTATGTTCTTCCTTAGGTTTGCTTTCTCAAGCATTTGCCTTAGTTTAACGTGTATGTTTTCATGGTGATCAATCATAAAAACAACCATAATCAAGAATTCAAGCCAAAACAACAATCAATAACTTAATTCCAACACAAATTCGTAAAAAACACAATCATAACTCATGGCTTCAACCCTAGAGGAAGGGTTCTAGCCATCATGTTCGTAAAATTACATGAAAACATTGTTAAAGTAACATACTTACAAGAATTGGTAGAAGAGAAGATGAAATTGATGAACCCTAGGTGAGTTCTCCCACTTCTCCCTTCACTCCTAGGTGGTTTTTCAGAATAAAGTCGTGACCAACTGATTTTAGGAGCTAAGGGACCTATTTATAGTAAATGAGAATTTTGCAAAATTATGCTTGTCGTGGAATGGCTCCGTGTCACGGAGTGTATCATGGAGCACTGCCTTCGTGACACGGAGGTAACGCGAATTCACACTGGAAATCGCCTCATGATGCCAAGATGTTGAGGCTTGCCGCGATGGCCGGCGTGGCACGGCGCTGGTGTGCAGGATGCCTGCCTGCTTGATTCCTTGCTCTCGCGTCTGGCATGGGCGTGGCACGGTGCTGGGCACAGCACACGCACAGCGTGGCACACTGCCTGGCGCGGCCAGCCTTGCCAAGGCATGCTTCTTGCCGACTTTTGCAAATTACTCCCGACTCTATTCCTCTACTTCACCAACTTACAAATTAGTTCCTCAAATTCATTTAAACATACAAAACAAGGACTAATCATGTTGGTTAGTACATATATTCACATTTATATAAAATCACATGAAAATGTATATAATTAATTAGCTAAACAAGACTAAATTAAGTTATAAAGCATCACTCGGGCATGCTATTTTGCCCGAGATCATCTAGCATGCATGAACGTTTATGAACTCTCAACTTATGAATCCATGATTTTGACTTATGAAGTGTTATACCTCGGAGGCCCAAAGATCGGACTCGGGAGTTTAAACAGGGAAAATGTAAAGTTGATGTTGCAGATTTAGGACGAGTCGTGAGATGACTCGTGAGGACAACCCACGAGTCGTTAGGTGACTCATGGGGAGGCTAATGAGGAGTTTGGGAAGTTTGAAGAAAAGGGTTCCCATGGGCGTGGCAACGACTCGTGGTTAGACCCTACTAGTCGTGAGGTCAGCCGTGGGGTGGGAGAGAAGGAAGAAGAGCAGTGTACTTCACGGGTGGTGACTACGAGTCGTGGTCACCCCTAACGAGTCATGATGTTAACTGTTACGAGCCCAGGAGACAAGTTAGTGCACTTGAAGATCGACATAACGAGTCGTGGCCTGTGAGGACGAGTCGTCAGGTCGTCCATTAAGACCACCTGACAGTTAATTTTCTACGAATTAGTAAGGGCCTTTTTGTAATTCCTAAGTTTATAAAGCCTAAACTATGTCGTTTTAGCCTTAGAAAGGTGGGTTTTAGAGGGGGAAACTATCCTAAAGTCTTCATTCATGCATGCAAGAGAATAGAAGAGGGATAGAGAGGTGATTAAAGGGTGATTCAAGGTTTTCTTCTTCAATTTCTTTCAATTCCTTTTTGGTCATTCAAGGGAGAGTAAGATTTAGTCTCCGTCAGGTATGTAGGGTTATGAATAGGTGGTTTCTTCCACACCCATGCCCAATCCCTCTCTATAAGTATTGAATTCTATAATTGATCTATGGGGTTTTTACCCAAATACATGAATTATCTATTTCTACACAAGGGCATGAATTTATTATGATTTTATTATCGAATTGTGAAGCATGGGCTAATTTTATAATGATTTCAATCAAAATTATGTTTCTAGCCTTATGAATGTTGAAGCCCATTGATGAGATGGTCATGAAAAGTGAGATTTATGAAGTATATGTGATAATGATGAGATCTTATGATGAAAAACATGATTTGAAGCTACCCATGTTTATAATATGTTTTCGATGAGAATTGAGTATTTCTAAGTATGATAAAGCTTTGGGCAATGCCCATATATGAAGTTTAAATGATGATTTTCTCGAACTAAGCTTACCACATTATTTTAGAGCGAAGAATCTCAAATTTTATATTCTAGATTATGGTATATTTCGAGTTAAGTCTTCCTATGCGTAGCTTACCACATGGTTTTGGAGCAAAAGCTCCCAAGTATGTTTTCAGCTTGTGGTATGTTTTGAACTAAAGCTTCTTATATGCATTATTTCGTATTTGAGATGTATTTGATTATTGATATTCATCAATAAATGATGTTGATCTTCGTTATATATGATGTAGAGCATATGCATATATTTGGGAGAAGAGTCTAGCACCGAGCGGGCTAAGGGTCGATCACCCGATGCCCCAGAACTACGCGCCAATGTAGCTTGATACTATTATATTATTGGGACCTCCCTTGTGAGCTATCCCCGGCCCTAGTGGACCATGAGCTTGATATCGATATCATGGTAGTGTCCTTAGCCCTGATAAGGTTTTTGACGGCTCTGCCCACTTGAGTGTAATAGTCGGAACCACGTAAGCTCTATCGTGGTATGTCGGTTAAATGATGAGTCTCCCAATGTTCCATATGATTCAATTATGCATATTCATTACTCATGGTTATTATATACACATGCATGTTCTAAAAGCAAGGTTTGACTCAATGTTCCACTTTTTCTATAAATGTCATATTGCAGCTTTGAGTCATTCGAGTTAGTTTGATGTACAAAGCTATGTATTGTTATGTTATGAAAAGATCATGATTTCAGAAAGAATGCATGCAAGCCCTTTCTTTATGTATTTCAGTTTTCAACTTGAGTTAGTTGGGGTCTTGTCCAATCAACTCGTCATGTTTAGAGGCTATTCAGACATATGTATGTATTCAACTTCGGATTTTATATTCTGATGTTATATTCAAGTTAGACTTCGCTATGATTGTATTGATGGCTATTCAGTTCTTGATTGAGTTAGATGTGTGCTTATGCCATGGGTCGACTTGGGTCTCTCGGGGCTCCTTGTCCCATTTTATGATCGGGGCCTCTGTTCGGGTTGTGACAAACTTGTTATTAGAGCATAGGTTTGAAGTGTCTTAGGGTGTCTGAAAGCCGCGTTAAGTAGAGTCTTTTTCTTGGGTGTGAAGCGCTCCACACCTATGACGAAGAGGCTACGAGACGTTTAGGAAATGTTCCCTTCTTTCATGATCTATGTCGTGCGACGAAAAGTCTTTCTATCCTTCTAATTTGTGCTATTCGCGATTTCAGAGTTATGGCTTCTCGAAGAATGAACGGAGGGAGGAATGGAGATGGTGAAGGCCACGAGGAAGGCAATGGTCCTAGGCATCAGCCAGTCCCACCAGTTCATGAGCCCCAAGCACCAGAGCCAGCTGCCCATGCTGAGTTTCGGACCGCTATTCAGATGCTTGCGCAAGCCTTGACCGCTCAGGTTAATTAGTAGGCCGTTGCACATGTTCTGCAAAATGGCAACGTAGTGGCGGCTTGAGTCAGAGACTTCTTGAGAATGAACCCGCCGGAGTTCCTTGGGTCCAAAGAGATAAGGACCCATATGAGTTTGTAGATAAGATTGTCAAAATCACCCAAGTCATGGGGGTGAATGGGGTTGAGTGCACCGAGTTGGCTTCTTATCAGCTAAAAGGGGTCACACATATCTATTTTCATCAATGGAAGGATAGCAGGGTCACAGGAGCAGGTCCGATCACTTGGGAAGAATTTCATGTTGCATTTCTAGACTGGTTCTTCCCTCTGGAGATGAGGGAGTTGAAAACAGTTGAGTTCGTGAATTTGAAGCAAGGGAGAATGATTGTACAAGAGTATGCACTTGAGTTCACTCGCCTATTGAAAGATGCCCCAGAGTTGGTAGCCGATTAAAGGATGCGAGTGAATAGATTCGTCCATGGAGTAGCGGGCTACTTGGACAAGGATTATAGGACCACTATGCTCTATCAGGATATGTATTTTCCACTGATAATGTTGCATGCCCAGCAGATGGAGGCAACACATTCGAGAGAGAGAGAGGACAAGAGGGCCAGGATCGAGGACCACAAATTCTCTCAGCAGAGGTCTAGTGGTGGGCACCAACAACAGACTCACCAGAGATCATCATCCCCAGCATCTTCGGCATTGAGTGTGCCATTCAGGCCTAGACATGATCAGAGAGGGCGAGTATCAGGCTCGAGGGGTCAGAGCAGCAGACCCACAGATTCTAGCATCTCAGCTTTTCGCAGATGTGGTCGGGGGTATACATACCAGTGCTTGGAAGGTTCAAGTGCTTGTTACGAGTGTGGGCAGCCCGAGCACATCTTAGAGATTGCCCAGTAGCGAGACAAGATTAGGTTTGGGGCCTAGGCCCAGCTTCTTGTTCAGCAGCCCTTCCTGCACGCACAACACATCAGGGGGCATCTACTAGCACAGCTGGCGGTCAGCGCCAGAACAGATTCTATGCTTTAGCATCCCGTCAGGAGCAGGAGGTCTCCCCAGATGAGGTCACTGGTATATTTCGAGTTTTCCATATTGATGTATATGCTTTGCTAGATCTGGGGGCTACCTTGTCTTTTGTGACACCTTATGTGGCCAGTAGCTTTGGAGTCAGTCCTAAAGTCTTGTAAGAACCCTTTAAGTTTCTACCCCAGTAGGTGACTCAGTTATATCTAGACGGGTGTATAGAGGTTGCCCAGTCTCAGTCCTTCATAAGGTCACCTCAGAAGATTTGATAGAGTTAGCCATGACTGTTTTTGATGTTATTCTCGGCATGAATTGGCTATTTGCATGCTATACTTTAGTTAATTGTAGAACCCGGTCAGTAGAGTTCAGATTTCTGGGTGAGCCAGTCTTAGAATGGAAATGTAGTTCAGCTGTCCCTGTAGGTCGATGATCTTGGGCAGATTTATATGCCCAAGTGATACTCAAAAGTATCATTTTCGCCTTGTTTATCTATCAATGTGTGTGCATTCTCATGTAATTGGTAATAAAATATGAATTTATACTAACCAACATGATTATCATTGTTTTGCAGGTAAAATGTGATTTCGGGAAGCTAAATTGCATGTTGGATGACATCGGAGTTGGACTTGGATGGGAGCAAGGGAAAAGGCATTGGACAGCATGAAATAAAGGGGCTCCGCGATGGAGCCGTGTCATGCTGCCATCGCGGAGGCATTCTACCTGGATGGGGAAAATTCACCCAAATTCCAGTGGAGGTCCGCGTTTGCTCCGTGGCACGGAACCAGTGCTCCGTGATGCACGCCGTGCCACGTTGAGCCTAAATTCCCAGACCCCTAGTTCCAGTGAGGGTCCGCGTTCGTAGCGTGTCACGGAGGCAGTGCTCCGCGATGCACTCCGTGACACGTTGCTCGTTATTCCGAAAAAAATTCCCAGTAGTATAAATAGAACACTTAGGTTCATTTTTTCAATATTCTGACTTGGTGGAGCAAGGACGTGGGTTACAGGCAGTTGAGGGACGAAAAGTTCAGGGTTTTTTCTCTCTTTCTGTCTTCTTTAATTCAATTGCTTGTATGATTAACACTCATTTTATGATGTTTAATCCACAAATGAGTGGCTAATTCCTCTCCTTGCTGAGGTTATGAACAATTGTAATGAAATTTGATCAGTAATTATTTGGTTTTTCATCTTTTCTTCCATGTTGTTCTATTAATTCTTGTTCTTACTGCATTAATGTGTGGCCTACATTAATGTACATCTAAAAAGTCCGGTTTCACTCGAGAGAGCAAGAAATTGGAAAGTTATGAATTAATAGGATATGTTCTTTACTTGGTTTGGGAAAATTGAGTCTTGATTTGCTTTCAGGATAGAAATATACCTGAAAGTCATATTAGTCAATTTAGGAACCGGAATTGTATGGCTAGAACATGAATTTCATTTGATCACAGAAATGTAGACGGATGGTTCATGATTCTTAAGTGAGGTTAAATACGAGAGTTTTAATCTCTTGGCAAATGTTCTCGGCTAGCAACTGGAGGAAAAGATTAACCAAAGTATGATGATAATTAGTTTCATTACATGTTCGTTTAACCTCAGCATGCTTTCATTCATAGTTCAGATTCAAAGTAGATAATTGTTCTTAGTTTTAGTATAAAATTTATAAAACAAACTATCAACTTTTTGGTTACGCTGTTGTCTGCATTTTTAGAAGTAAAATATAGTACACTTGAGCAATTTGCACTTCATCCAAGTCTCAGTGGGATCGATACTTGGCTTACTAAAGCCACTTACTACTTGTTCGACCACATGCACTAGCGTGTCGGTTTTATAACCCAAAACCAACCGAACAAGTTTTTGGCGCCGTTGACGGGGACTTGGCAATTGGTGAAATTGTTTTAAGTGTTAATTTACTGTATTTTTATTTTCTTAGTGTTGACAACTTGGTCTTAGCCTGTATTTTGCAAACTTAATTGCTGTTGAATGCTGGCAAGAGACAAGGAGCTGGTGGAATCTTATATAGAGCCAGAAAGGATATTTCACAGTAAACGAAGAGAAGCTCTACAAAGAAAGCTGCAGTTGCTCAGACAGACGATCATGGAGCAACAACAGAATCCACCGGTAGTACGGGCAGTGTTAGTGCCCGAAGAAGCAGCAACACGGCCGGTTCGCAAGGTGGCAATCCCACATGCCAATAATGTTACATCGAGTATCCGCAAACCAGAGCCCGGAGGGAGATTTGAACTGAAGCAGAATATGGTGCAGTTGTTGCACACAAGCGGGTAATTTACCGGTCTCCCTCATGAAGATCCACAACAGCATCTACAAAATTTTTTGGAGATAAGTGACACATACCCGCTGGAGTGTCACCAGACTATGTCTGGCTTACATTATTTCCATTCTCATTACTAGGAGAAGCCAAGAGGTGGTTGAAAGCTGAGCCACCGAATTCTATTTCTACGTGGGATGATCTTGCACAGAAGTTCTTGATAAGGTTTTTTCCCTATGGTAAAACAGCAAGGCTTAGAAGTCAAATTCTAAGTTTCAAACAGAGAGAGGGAGAAAATATATATCAGGCCTGGGAGAGATTTAAATCCATGTTGTGGGATTGTCCTCATCATCATCAGTCCAATGATGTGTTGGTGCACACATTTATTGAGGGTTTGGAACCCCACACCAAAATATTGCTAGATTCAGCAGCTGGAGGGCAAGCGCTGGAGAAGACTTATGAGGAGCTGTATACCTTGTTGAACTGGATTTCACAGGGCAATCCAGAATGGAATGCTGATTCATCAAGAGGTGGGACAAGGAAAGCAGCAGGAGTGCTTGAAGTGGATGGGTTTACAGCTATCGCTGCACAAATAGCTGCATTGCAAAATCAACTGAACAATCACTTCAGCAACATGACATTGAACCAGCCTCAAGCCCCAGTTAATGCAGTCCAGCAGATGTGGTGTGAAGTGTGTGGAAGCAGTGAGCACTCAGCTGAGTGTTGTGGAGCCAATCCTGACTCGGTAAACTTTGTGGGTAATGCACAAAGGAACCACCAGCAGTATGGTAGTATCTACAACTCCAATTGGAGGAATCATCCTAATTTCTCATGGGGTAGCAACAACCATCAGGGCCAAAGTTCGGGTCAGGGTGTGCACAGGAATCAAGGAGGGCAGCAGAACTATCAAGCTCAATTCAGAAACAACAATGCACCTCCTCCACCACCATCACCCAGCATTGAGGAGATGTTAAGACCATGATAGCTAACCAAGCTCAATTGCAGGCTGACTATGTGAAATTGGCAGCTGAAGTGAAAAACAACCAGTTAGCTACCAAGGCACTTGAATATCTATTTGGGCAATTTGCTAGTGCCAAAAACACAAGGCCTAGAGGAGGACTGCCAAGCGACACGGATCCCAATCCCAAGCAGGTAAATGCAGTGACCACAAGGAGTGGTTTGCAGCTGAAAGAGGTGGAACCAGAAAGACCACCTCAACAGTCGGGAGCAGCAGAAGTTGAGAGGGAGCACAGTTCTGAAAGGGGGAAAACCAAGGAAGCTGAATCAGAAAGACCTCCACCCCCGTTCCCTCAACGACTAAAGAAACACAAAGAGGAGGCGTGTTTCAAGAAATTCATGGAGGTGCTGAAACAGGTACATGTTAACTTACCTCTTGTTGATGTCTTGTAGGGAGTGCCGAAATATGCGAAGTATATAAAGGACATCATGGCAAATAAAAGTCGGTTGACTGAGTATGCTACGGTGGCTCTAACGGAGGAGTGCACTTCCCGGATTCAAAATAGACTGCCCACAAAGCTAAAAGACCCTGGGAGTTTTACTATCCAGCTTACTATTAGGCAGAGCATCCGAGCTCGTGGATTGTGTGACTTGGGAGCGAGCATAAATTTGATGCCTTCATCGGTATTCAGAAAGTTGGGTCTAGGGAGTCCTAGACCCACAACGGTAATCTTGCAGTTGGCGGACCGATCCTTAGCTAGGCCGGATGGCATTGTTGAAGACGTTCTGGTGCAAGTTGGCTCCCTAATTTTCCCGGTAGATTTTGTCGTTCTGGACTTTGAACCAGACACGGAAGTCCCATTTATTTTGGGACGACCCTTCTTGGCAACAGGGAAAGCACTAATCGACGTAGCTGCGGGGCAGCTAACAATGCGAGCACATGACAAGGTAGAGGTGTTCGATGTGTACAAGGCACCCAAGCTCCCGATGGTGCATGAAGAACTCTCGGTGATCAATGTGATTGATCAAGGTGATGATAAGCATATGAAGGATTCCCGAGAGTTAATGGGAAAACCACCGGAAAGGTGTAAGCACTACTGGGGGGAGGACGGTGATCGAGAGAAATCGTCCATCACCCTAGCGGACAATTGAGCTTAAACGATGTTGGGCCGCGACGCTAAATCAGGCGCTGCACGGGAGGCAACCCGTGAAAATTTTTTCTTTCATTTTGTAAAGTGTAAATAGATTTTTCTTTTTCTTTTTCTTGATCTACTACAAAAAATTTTCGTTTTAGTTTTTGTTTTATTTGTACTTAGAGTGAAACCTATAATTCTAACCAATTTTGTATAGTGAGATGAATTTCAGGTCAAACGGAGAAAAATATGCACGGAATCGCGAAGGAAAAGTCGAGGTATGACAAATTAATAAAAAGTGGAAAACAGTGAGCTGGGGCGATAGCTCCGTGTCACGGAGGAGGACCTCCGTGTTACCCTCCGTGACACGTTGAGGTATAACCCGGAAATTTTAAAAATTTCCAGAATGGTCTCGCGATGGCTCCGTGTCAAGGAGGCAGTGCACCGCGATGCACTCCGTGACACGTTGCCGTGTATATCGCGACGGGTCACACCGGGTCGCCGGGTGACCCGCGCGATTTTCTTACTTTTTAACCCCGAAACCCTCCCTTTTTCCCTCATTTTCTAATCCCTCTGCGACCAAACCCCCCAAAACCCATCCCCCATCAACGTGACACGGAGTAAGGCAAGAAATTCACCGAGTTTTCTTTGATTCTTCAAACTCAAGGTATGTTCTTCGATTCCCTCTCAAATTCTTGTCGATTTTCTTTGATTTTGAGCATGGGAGGTGAGCTAAATTGCCGTACGTAGTAATTAATCAAGAATTCGAGTTAATTGTTGATTGATTAATGTTCGGAATGTCGTATGATTGCTTGAACTTGTCGATTGCATAAATTAATCGAATTTGATTGATAATCTCAATTCCAGGGCTTGTATGTTGAATTTGAAGTTGAAAATGTATTGAAATTGTGAATTTCATGCCGGGATGTAAATGTTGAATGAGATGAGTCGATGTACAAATTGTTAGGATGCTAATAGAACGACGAATTCTCGGGTTGGGGGATATGTTGAAATTTGTAAGATTTGGTTGGTTGTATAGGTTCATATAGATAAATTTTTATTGTTGTTTTTGTTTCTTTGTTTTCTTTGCTAAGTGTGATGGTTAAAATATAGCGATGGTAGCGATTGTGATTGGCTGTACGAAGTCTGAGTAGTACGCAGAAGTTATACCGTCGAATTTTTCAAACGCACAAAGCATGATTGTATAGTTGTTTATGGGGTGTAAATAAAGATAATCTTGCCGTAGTGTTTTAAATGCAGCTAAGGACTAAGTGTGGGGTAACCTAGCGTAACCCGACCTTAGCCGAAGTTAATATCCGTTAGCTTAACATTGATCTTGTTTACTTGGGTTGACAGGTGAAATGGCAAGCCGGCAAGATAAAGGAAAAGGCGCGTCAACTTCAGGCGCCGGAAGGAAACGAATCAGACTGACCACAGCATTCCCAGCTGCACCAGCAGTTCCACGCGGCCAACGCCGCCAATACGGAACAAGATGGGTGACCGATGAGGGGAAAAAGTGGTACGCGAAGCATAAAGAAAACAAATATTTCCCCGAGGAGCACATAGCACGGGAACCATTGGCACTGGAGTTCCCTAGGATGGTCCACCGAATTGAGGCAGCTGGGCTCAAGTTCATCTTCGAAGAGCCCAAGGAATGCAATCTGCACCTGGTTTGGGAATTTTATGCCAACTGGAACTCGACGATCAGGAGTCACACCATCAAGATCAGAGGGCAAATAGTCACTCTGGAGCCCCACCACCTCAATGCCATCATAGGAGCACGGGACACAGACGCCCACGTCCTCCGACAGCTGAACATTACCCCACCGTATGCGGACATCAGACGCACACTGTGTGGGACCCGATCGACAGCTAGATGGAGCAGACACAAAGAGAGGGGATACCACCAGACGTTGCCCTATTCGCAGATGAACAGGGAAGCCCGAATCTGGCTGAAGATAGTCTGCTCATGCCTAATCCCAGGGGTACATATGACTGATGTAACCCGGGATCGTGTATGCCTGGTGTACGCCCTGATGAAAGGGCTGGAGATTAATGTAGGGGCGGTTATTATATCCGCCATGAAGAGAGCCCGGTCACACCAGGGGCACAGGTATGGTTTTGGTGGACTACTGACCACCTTCCTCAGGGGCCTCGATATTGAGGAGGAGGCCCTTGACTATATCCCACAGTTGGAGCGGCGGGCCTTAGACGTTACTAAAACTAAGGCTCCCGACACCACCCACGGGCCAGTGCTTACACTTGGCGAGCGACATGCTCGTGATGACCAGTATATGGCTCGGATGTATGGGATGCAGATGCTCTAGCTAAAGATAGGTGGGAGGCCGGCGACAGAGGAGGAGCTATGGCAGCTCGAGCTAGACTACCCTTTTGGCGAAAACGCCAGGGCTCTATGCCGAGTGGGGCCAACATTTGTAGAGCCCACATATGATGATGTCCCCACAGACGAGGAGACACGTCGGGAGGACTCTGATGTGGAGTCCGATGATGACGACGGAGGTGACTCGGATATGGGAGATGAAGCAGCAGCACCCGATGAAGAAGTGGAATACTTTGACTAATCAGGGAGTTCCACCACCCGATTTTGTGCTATTTGAATTTTTGTGAACACTGGGGACAGTGTTCGGACTAAGTGTGGGGTGGGAGTAGTTAGGTGCTGGGCTGGGCTGTTTTGCATGTATGCTCTATTTTGCTGTCGTGTATGTGAAAATGTGTTTGTCCCTGTGAGTGTGAATTTTCAAGTTGTTTTGTATTTGTAAATATTTGTTGAATTGATGTGTGTTGCTGAATGTTGCTAGCTGATTCTGATTTTGTACATACTTTTTGTTATCGAAACGATCGAGTTGCTAGCTGATTCTGATTCTGTACATACTTTTTGTTATCAAAATGATCGATATTTTTAAATTTTTTTAAATATTTTGTACATATTTAAAATATTTTGTAAAATATTTTTCTATCGAAATGATCGATATTTTTGACATATTTCTAATTTTGGGTTTCTCGGCGTTTGTTTTCGGTTCTTTTACCGAGAATGGTCCCATTGAACCGACGTCTTAAGTAGTGACCGTTCCCTATGATGGATGGATGACGACCGTCTTAAGGGAAATGTAGTCGTTAGGAGCAGTTCTTTTTTTCAAATTTTCGTTTTTTCTTTGGTGGATTGCATCCCGAAACCTGTAGTTACTCTATGGTTGTGAAATTTTGGTTGCGTGTTGTACATGATATCAAAATGCAAAGGTGATTCATATGAAAGCATGCAAATTTGTAAATATGTTGAGATACCTAGACTGTAGAGTTCGATTCAGTGTGATTGAGGCTTAATTTTGAATTCATGTAATTAGTTGATTGAAGAGTCTGTGAATACATCTTGAATTGAGCATGTGCAAAAAGTGTGAAGTGAGGTGTTGATATTCCATGCTATTGTGAAGTGTCTAGAACTTGCCTGGTGTGTGTACAAAACGAAATGAAGGAGGTGTATTGTAGGAAAGGATGTAGGCATTTCTTTGTTTTAACCGAGAGTTTCTATTTTTTTTCCTTGTCATACCCCCCTTTTTGTGATTGTATACCCTAGTCAGCCCGTTGAGCCTTTAGCCTATTATTTCTTTCTTTTGTCCAAAAAGTGTAAACCGAGCTTAATTCCTTCTTTTCATTAGCCGTAAAGTCTATACAAAACTCTTAAGCGCTTAAGAAGAGAAAATCATTTTCCCAAAGTGTCAAAGAGTGAGAATGGTGAAAAGAAAAAGAAAATCAGAGTGATAGAAGAAAAGAAAAGGTTGAAGGTGCACTTGCTATAAATAAACGATAATGAAGGTGCATGAACAATCTTTGTTGTTGTGTCAAGTGTGCTTAATGAAATGGGCCATACTAAAGTAAACCTTCAAGAATGGGATGATGAAAAAAAAAAGGGAAACAATGTCCATGGGTTGATGGGATGTGTAGAAAAGGCGCTTAAGGATGCGAGTGACTACTATTGGCTAATCCAATATTTACTAGTTTCGTAGCTTCCATTACAACCCGTTAAAGTCCTACGTGATCTTACATCGCACTTCTTTATATTAGTGGAGTAATACACTAAGGGAAAGCTTATGGGTCATGACATGATGCATGTGAATTCTTTTGGGAGAGAGAGTGAAATTGTGTGTACATGCCCCTGTTTGAATGTTTGTGAGTCATATGAGCAAAAAAGGGGAAGATTCTCTTGTGTTGTGAGGGCACATGCTTGATGAAAGATTAATTTTCGTGTCGGATATCTTGATCAGCTGATTTGCATGAGTTTGCCGATATCGAGAGTCGATTCTTAAAGTCTAGGAGGTCTTAATGTATTGAAGGTCACTGCATTGATAAGACCATGCATGTTTTCTTGATGATTTGCTGTATTGAATAATCGGTATAACCGTAGCTTAAATTGTCGAACCAAAGTAGCGAGGTTGGGATGTAAATTGCATGAATTGTATGTTTGTTGTTCGAGGACGAACAAGGATTTAAGTGTGGGGTAAGTGATCTTGGGAAGCTTTATATGCCCAAGTGATACTCAAAAGTATCATTTTCGCCTTGTTTATCTATCAATGTGTATGCATTCTCATGTAATTGGTAATAAAATGTGAATTTATACTAACCAACATGATTAGCATTGTTTTGCAGGTAAAATGTGATTTCGGGAAGCTAAATTGCATGTTGGATGACATCGGAGTTGGACTTGGATGCGAGCAAGGGAAAAGGCATTGGACAACATGAAATAAAGGGGCTCCGCGATGGAGCCGTGTCATGCTGCCATCGCGGAGGCATTCTGCCTGGATGGGAAAAATTCACCCAAATTCCAGTGGAGGTCCGCGTTTGCTCCGTGGCACGGAGCCAGTGCTCCGCGATGCACGCCGTGCCACGTTGAGCCTAAATTCCCAGACCCCTAGTTCTAGTGAGGGTCCGCGTTCGTAGCGTGTCACGGAGGCAGTGCTCCACGATGCACTCCGTGACACGTTGCTCGTTATTCCGGAAAAAATTCCCAGTAGTATAAATAGAACACTTAGGTTCATTTTTTCAATATTCTGACTTGGTGGAGCAAGGACGTGGGTTACAGGCAGTTGAGGGACGAAAAGTTCAGGGTATTTTCTCTCTTTCTTTCTTCTTTAATTCAATTGCTTGTATGATTAACACTCATTTTATGATGTTTAATCCACAAATGAGTGGCTAATTCCTCTCCTTGCTGAGGTTATGAACAATTGTAATGAAATTTGATCAGTAATTATTTGGTTTTTCATCTTTTCTTCCATGTTGTTCTATTAATTCTTGTTCTTACTGCATTAATGTGTGGCCTACGTTAATGTACATCTAAAAAGTCCGGTTTCACTCGAGAGAGCAAGAAATTGGAAAGTTGTGAATTAATAGGATATGTTCTTTACTTGGTTGGGGAAAATTGAGTCTTGATTTGTTTTCAGGATAGAAATATACCTGAAAGTCGTATTAGTCAATTTAGGAACCGGAATTGTATGGCTAGAACATGAATTGCATTTGATCACATAAATGTAGACGGATGGTTCATGATTATTAAGTGAGGTTAAATACGAGAGTTTTAATCTCTTGGCAAATGTTCTTGGCTAGCAATTGGAGGAAAAGATTAACCAAAGTATGATGATAATTAGTTTCATTACATGTTCGTTTAACCTCAGCATGCTTTCATTCATAGTTCAGATTCAAAGTAGATAATTGTTCTTAGTTTTAGTATAAAATTTATAAAACAAACTATCAACTTTTTGGTTACGTTGTTGTCTGCATTTTTAGAAGTAAAATATAGTACACTTGAGCAATTTGCACTTTATCCAAGTCTCTGTGGGATCGATACTTGGCTTACTAAAGCCACTTACTACTTGTTCGATCACGTGCACTTGTGTGTCGGTTTTATAACCCAAAACTAACCGAACAGTCGATTCATTTCCTACCTTAAGGACAGGAAGATAAATTCTCTGGGTTGCATGTACCATCTAGTTAGGGTTAAGGATGTCGAATCTGAGACCCCGACTGTCCAGTCAGTTCTAGTAGTACGTGAGTATCCAGAGGTCTTTCCTGATGATTTTCCAGGTGTTCCTCCCGAGCGGGAGATTGATTTCGGCATTGACCTTCTTCCCGACACGCAACCTGTATCTATTCCTCCCTACAGAATGGCTTCAACCGAGCTAAAAGAGTTGAAAGAGCAGTTGAAGGACCTGTTAAATAAGTGCTTCATTAGACCGGACAAGTCTCCATGGGGTGCACCAGTGTTATTTGTCCGAATGAAGGATGGTTCACTTCGGATGTGCATTGACTATCGATAATTGAACAGGGTCACCATTAAGAACAGGTATCCCTACCTAGGATCGACGATTTGTTTGATCAGCTTCAGGGTGCCAAGTGTTTTTCTAAGATTGATCTCAGGTCCGGGTATCATCAGCTCAGAGTTCGGGAGAGTGATATCCCGAAGACAGCCTTCAGGATACGGTATGGCCATTATGAGTTTGTAGTTATGTCTTTTGGACTAACGAATGCTCCTGTAGCTTTCATGGACTTGATGAACAAGGTGTTCAAGCAATATCTAGACATGTTCATGATCGTGTTCATTGATGACGTCCTTATATATTATCGGAGCGAGGAGGAGCATGCCGCTCACTTGAGAGTAGTACTTCAGACTCTCAAGGGTCGCCAATTGTATGCCAAGTTCAGCAAGTGTGAGTTTTGGTTAGACTCCGTGGCATATCTAGGTCATGTGGTATCGAGTGAGGGCATAAAGGTAGACTCCCAGAAAATTAAAGCAGTGAAGAATTGGCTCAGACCGGTGAATCCCTCGGATATTCGGAGTTTCTTGGTTTGGCTGGCTACTATCGGAGGTTTGTTGAGGGTTTCTCATCTATTGCAGCACCTTTGACCAAGTTGACTCAGAAGAAGGTAAAGTTCCAATGGTCGGAGGCTTATGAGAAAAGCTTCCAAGAGTTGAAGACTCGACTCTCTTCAGCACCAGTGTTGACCCTACCCGAGGGTACCGATGATTTTTTGGTGTATTGTGATGCTTCGAGAATCGAACTCGGGTGTGTATTGATGCAGCGAGGAAAAGTTATAGCATATGCCTCTAGACAGTTGAAAATCCATGAGAAGAATTACCCGACCCACGATCTTAAATTGGCCGCGGTGGTGTTCGCATTGAAGATATGGTGACATTACTTGTATGGGGTATATGTGGATGTGTTTACGGACCACAAGAGCTTGCAATATGTGTTTAGATAGAAAGATCTCAATCTTCGACAAAGGAAGTGGTTGGAGCTACTCAAGGACTATGATATGAGTGTCCTGTACCATCCGGGTAAGGCTAATATGGTAGCGGACGCACTTAGTAGGCTCTCTATGGAGAGTGTGTCCCATGTGGATGAAGGGAAGATGGAGATGGTGAGAGATGTCCATTGACTTGCAAGGTTGGGAGTTAGATTTGTTGACTCGACCGATGGCAGTGTTGTTGTACAAAACGGATCAGAATCATCCTTGGTGACTGATGTGAAAGCTAGACAAGATGAGGATCCGATGTTGGTAAAGCTGAAAGAAGCCGTTCGAAGTTAGAAGGTGGAGGTCTTCTCCCAAGGTGGAGATGGTGTGCTGCAGTACCAGGGTCACCTATGTGTTCCGGATGTCGATGATTTGAGGAGTCGGATGTTGCATGAGGCTCATCGATCCCGATACTCTATTCATCCAGGTGCCACCAAGATGTATCATGACTTGCGGTAAATATACTGGTGGAATGGCATGAAGAGGGATATTGCAGAATTCGTAGCTAAGTGCCCAAACTATCAGCAGGTGAAGGTCGAGCATCAAAGGCTGGGAGGCGTACTTCAGGATATTAGCATTCCCCATTGGAAGTAGGAAGAGATTAATATGGATTTCATTACAGGCCTACCTCATACTCGCCGATAGTATGATCTATATGGGTGGTGGTAGAAAGGTTGACCAAGTCTGCACACTTTCTACCGGTCAAAACCATAGATTCAGCAGATGATTATGCCTAACTGTGTATCCGGGAGTTGGTTCGGTTACATGGAATTCCCTTGTCCATTATTTCAGACCGAGGTATTCAATTTACCTCTCAGTTTTGGCGGTCTTTTCAAAAAGGGCTTGGGACTCAGGTTAAACTTATCATAACATTTTATCCGCAAACAGATGGTCAAGTGGAGCAGACAATTCAAACTCTCGAAGACATGTTGAGAGCTTGCGTGATGGATTGTAAAGGTAGTTGGGATGATCTCTTTCCCCTGATCGAGTTTGCTTACAATAACAGCTATCACTCCACTATCCAAATGGCACCATTCGAGGCTCTCTATGGGCGGAGATGTAGATCGCCCATCGAATGGTTTGAGGTTGGTGAGGCAGCTATGATAGGGCTAGATTCGGTTCACGAGGCTATGGTGAAGGTTCAGTTGATAAGGGACAGGCTGAAAATTGCTCAGAGTCGTCAAAAGTCATATGCTGATGTGAGGAAGAGAGAGTTGGAGTTCGAGGTGGACGATTGGGTATTTCTGAAGGTATCTTTCATGAAGGGAGTCAAACGATTTGGAAAGAAAGGAAAACTCAGTCCCCACTATGTTGGTCCCTACCGGATTATGAGAAGAGTTGGTAAGGTAGCGTATGAGTTGGACTTGCCCTCAAAGTTATCTTCTGTGCAACCTGTGTTTCATATATCGCTTTTGAAGAAATGTTTGGGAGATCCAGCTCTAGTAGTCCTGGTGGTCAGCGTTGGTGTAAAGGATAGCCTTAGCTATGAGGAAGTTCCGGTGAAAATATTGGATCGTCAGGTTCAAAGGCTAAGGAACAAAGAAGTAGCTTCAATTAAAGTATTATGGAGGAATTAGCATGTTGAAGGAGCTACGTGGGAAGCCGAAGCCGATATGATGGCTAAATACCCACACTTATTCTCTATCGGCTCAATGTCAGATTGAGGTATCACGTTTGACCTAAAACTCTATTTAGTTTCATGTTCAGTTCATGCACGCAAGTTTCTTTTATATATATGGGTGTGTATGTGATTTGCGAATTTAGTTCAGTAGTATATTTTGAATCGGAGGTAGTCATTCCGTTAGTTTTCGGGTTAAATGATCAGTATTTGAATAGAATATGATAATTGCATGTTTCTGTTTTCTCCTTGTTTTCAACATTCGAGGATGAATCTTCCCAAGGAGAGATATTGTTATACCCCGGAAGCCCAAAGATCGGACCGGGGAGTTGAAACAGGGAAAATGTAAAGTTGATGTTGCAGACCCAGGACGAGTCGTGAGACAACTCGTGAGGACAGCCCACGAGTCATCAGGTGACTCGTGGGGAGGCCAGTGAGGACTTTGGGAAGTTAAAAAAAAAGGGTCCCCATGGGCGTGGCAATGACTCGTGGTCAGACCCCACGAGTTGTTAGGTCAGCCGTGGGGTGGGAGAGAAGGAAGAAGAGCAGTGTACTTCACGGGTGGTGACCACGACTCATGGTCACCCCTAACAAGTTGTGATGTTAACCGTTACGAGCTCAGGAGACAAGGTAAGGAAGTGCACTTGACGATCGACGTAACGAGTCATGTCCTATGAGGACAAGTCGTCAGGTCGTCCGTTAGGATCATCTGGCAGTTAATTTTCTACGAATTAGTAAGGGCCTTTTCGTAATTCCTAAGTTCCAAAAGCCTAAATTACATAGTTTTAGCCTATGAAATGTGGGTTTTAGAGGGGGAAACTATCCTAAAATCTTCATTCATGCATGCAAGAGAATAGAAAAGGGATAGACAGGTGATTAAAGGGTGATTCAAGTTTTTTTTCTTCAATTTCTTTCAATTCCTTTTTGGGCATTCAAGGGAGAGTAAGATTCAGTCTCCATCAGGTATGTAGGGTTATGAATGGGTGATTTCTTCCACACCCATGCCCAATCCCTCTCTACAAGTATTGAATTCTATAATTGATCTATGGGGTTTTTACCCAAATTCATAAATTATCTATTTCTACACATGGGAATGAATTGATTATGATTTATTATCGAATTGTGAAGCATGGGCTAATTTTATAATGATTTCAATCAAAATTGTGTTTCTAGCCTTATGAATGTTGAAGCCCATTAATGAGATGATCATGAAAAGTGAGATTTATGAAGTATATGTGATAATGATGAGATCTTATGATGAAAAGCATGATTTGAAGCTACCCATGTTGATAATTATGTTTTTGATGAGAATTCAGTATTTCTAAGTATGATAAAGCTTTGGGCAATGCCCATATGTTAAGTTTAAATGATGATTTTCCCGAACTAAGCTTACCACATTGTTTTGGAGCGAAAATGTTACACCCCATAAATTCTTGACATTTAGATGGCCTATTCACATGTTGGTTAAGAGTTTTAGAATGCCATACGTGCTAGAGAAAGGCCCGGGGGAAGACCGGACAAGCGCCCCGTCGAAACATCGCAAGAGGAGGCCGGGCAGGCCCCCCCTCCGCGATGGCCAACGTGCCACAGAGGTGAGATGCAGTCCCAAGTATATAAAGCCCCCACTTCGGTTTTTAGAGATAATTATCAGTAATTTCTATAGAGCAACCAGAAAACAGAGGGCACGAAGAGTTTCCTTGAAATTCTTTCCGTTTACGCTGTTAAATGTAGCCCAAACTCAAAATAATCTCGGGTAGTGAAGTATTAAGCCACAGGGAGCATTCCTATGGAGTTAGTTTCATGAAATTCGGCCGGCGAATTTCCGTCTCACTGAGCTAAGGTAAGTGGAATTGCTCCAAATTAGTGTCAATATACTCCTAGCCTTAAAATGAGTATTTCTCCCTTTTGGACTTCCGAGAAATAGCGAGTTTTCGGCTGTTTTTCGATAAGTCAAAGTTTGGGCTATATATATATATTCAAAGTAGTGTTTTCTTCCAGAATATTAATGAATTTAGTTCTAATTGCCATGAATATGAACGCAGTTGGAAGAAATAACTGGATATTGGCCGAGCTACACCAGTTAGCCAAAAAGTTAGTAACTGAGGTATGTAAAGCTAGTTTCTTCGGCAAGTTAGTAATTCTAGCATAGTAAAATAGAGTAAATTCCATAAGAAAGTTTCAGAAGCCGAGTATTATGCCTAGTGTGAATTTAGTAAGCATGTCTGAGTTATTATACCATATGCAGAATAAAAGTCAGTAAATTAGTATCAGACAACGAGATATTATTCCAGACTCAGTATAACTCAGTATCAGATTCAGTTTATTCAGCAAGAGATTTAGAATAGAACATCAGATCATGGAAATTATTATCAGATTTATTATACATGTTATATGTGATTATTGTTGCTTGTAGAGACTTGATTGTTTTATGTGGGCACCCTTAGAGCTTCCTTGCCACCCCAAGGTTAATAGCTGTGTCGACTCGCCCACCAGAGGGTAAGGATACGTCACTCCAAGGAGTGGCATGCCGTCCACCAGAGGACGAAGATGGGATGCAACATTCCCCATAGCAGGATGATCAGCATTATAGCATACCCCTGTCGAGCGCTTGCGCCCAGGGCATAGATTACATATTACAGATCACAGATCTCAAATTACAGTTTACAGGAGTCCTCCAGACTCAGATACAACTATAGTTAGGGGCCCAGAGAGCACAAATTGCATACCCAGGGGGCCGACGAGATGCTCATAGTTACTAGATGAGTGGAGTGAATTGTTATTTTTGGATGGCGACCCTGGTAGGGGTATATAGATTGCATGTTAATTGGTACCTTCCGGCTTATGGGGGCTGGTATAGGTATTGTATGCTATATGTGTTATTTATTAAATTGATAGATAGCAGGACGCCGCATTGACATGTATGATTCTCACCTTCTCTCCAGTACAGTTAAGCTTAGTTTAGATTCTGCCATCCCAGACAGTCTTAGCCATCTTCTGTTATTCAGTAACTATCAGTATTACTGTCTATTTTCAGTTATGTTTAGTTATTGCTTTGCATACTCGGTACCAGTGGTACTGACGCCCGTTTGGGGGCGCTACATTACTTGCCTGCAGGTACTCATAGACGAGGAGTCGATCCCTCGTAATTCCAGCCAGCACAAAGAGTCATTAGCTCCTATCATCTGGAGCTTGACGACTAGAGGTTTATTCCTTTTTTGTTTTGTTGTACAGTACGGGTAGGTCGGGGCCCTGTCCAGACCATCTTATTAGTATTCTTAGAGGCTTGCTGATTGCATATTCCATGTGGTTAGTTGTACCGGTTGTGTGAGGCCGAGTCCATATTTTAGTTTGTTTATGATGTCCGTGCGGGGCCTTATTCAGTTATTAGTTGGTGACCTTGCCAGTCACAGAGTAGTTTAGCATTTGATTCAGCGTTTCAGTGAAACTAGTCAGCATGGTGGAATTGTTAGCCCGCATAGGTTCCTTTATACTCCTGTGGTTCTGGTCAGCTGTTGTTTTCTTACAAGAGGCTATAGGCCTAGTCAGCCATAGGCTGTATTTATAGCCGTTATATAGCCCGTTGGTTCCATGAATCCAGAGTTAAAGCCAGCCTGGCACCAGAAGTGCTTAGGCTCAGTAGTCCAACAGTCCAGGTCTTAGTAGGGCACCAGGTGCCAGTCATGCCTCTCAAGGCGGGGCGTGACAAACTTGGTATCAGAGCAGGTTGTATCCCAGGGAGTCTGCAAGCCGTGCTAAGTAGAGTCTTGTCTATGGATGTATTGTGCACCACATACCATAGGCAGGAGGCTGCAAGGCATGATAGGATGGTTACTTTTTCTTCATATTCAGTCGTGCTATAGAGCAGTAAAGTATAGGGTTGAGTCCCTAAAACTTATCATACTCTTTGTTTACATATAAAATGCCAGACCAGCGACATCCTGTCACAGGTAGAAGATTGGATACCGCAGTAGGAGAAGGCACCAGCAGGATGCCTCAGCCTCATTTAGAATCAGCCCGATCTGAGGGCGATACAGAGGCATCATCTCAACCTTCACAGCAGTCCCCACCCCACCAGGAGCCATTCGGGACGACATTACCTACGACAGTTCCTGTACCCACACCATCCGACCAGGAAATTCAAAGTGCAATAGTTATGTTGGCATAAATGATGGCTACTCAGTGCTAGTCAGTGCCACCCGTAACAGCAGAGTCGTCAGGTGGGCCTGGCAGTTCGAGGGTCTGAGAATTCTTGGCACTAGGTCCCCCACAGTTCACAGGGTCGGATCAGGCAGAGCGCAGGACTTCCTAGATCAGATATAGAGAATCTTCCGGGTCATGCATGTGACATCTACAGAGTCGGTTGAGTTAGCGGTATTCTGGTTGCGAGATATTGCTGTGTTGTGGTACGAAAGTTTGGATGGGTCCCGAGGGAGAGATGTTGCCCCTCCGACCTGGTCCAGCTATTCAGAGGCTTTCCTGGAATTTTATCTTCCACGGGAAATCCGACAGGCCCGGATGGACCAGTTCTTACATTTGGAGTAGGGGGCGAGGAGTGTACGGGAATACGCCCTGCAGTTTGATTCCTTGGCCCGCTATGCTCCAGCCTTTGTGGACACCATGCCATCTAGAGTCCACTGGTTTATTATGGGTTTGAACCCAGAGTATATTGAGGCATGCATGACAGCTACGCTGCGGGAAGATATGGATATTGCTCGGGTGCAGGCCTTTGCCCAGACTATTAAGGGCCTTAGATAGCGGCAACAGGATAGCAGATGAATAAATCAGGAAGAACGCCGTAGAGATAGATCAGATGAGATACATGGGGAGATCTGGAGAGGGCCTAGGCCACGGTTGTCAGATAGGCCACCTAGACTCCCACCTCCATCACAACAGTAGAGGGGTAGATTCAGTCGTCGAGGACAGTCAGAGTCCGGCGGCAGTTCTCGAACGGTAGATTCACCCCAGCAGAGGAGGGCAGAGCAGAGCAGGGACACACCCCCACCTTGCCCTATTTGCAGCCAACCCCACACTGGAGCTTGTAGATATGGCTGCACATGGTGTTATATATGTGGGCAGGAGGGTCATGTGATGAGAGACTGTCCAGCCAGGGGTCAGGGTAACCGAGATAGTCAGGACAGGGTGTCAGTAGGGCCGCGAGCTCCAGTAGCCTCGGCAGGGTGTAGGCCCTCAGGTCCAGCGGGCAGAGGCCGAGGCAGATCAGGGGCCTCTAATTCAGGTACGGGCCCAAGACGTACCTATGCATTACTAGGGAGGCAGGACTTAGAGGCATCTCCAGATGTGGTAACAGATATGATGACTATTTGCTCTCACCCTGCTTATGTATTGATTGACCCAGGATCTACCTTGTCCTACGTTACCCCATTTGTGGCTCGAAAGTTCAATATTGTACCAGAGTTGCTTCAGCAACCCTTTTCAGTATCTACACCGGTCGGTAACTCCATCATAGCCAGAAAGGTTTATCGAGGGTGTACAATAGAGGTTACTAATTGTCAGAACACAGTAGATCTGGTGGAATTAGAGATGATTTATTTCGACGCCATTATAGGTATGGATTGGTTGGCGCCGTGCTATGCCAATGTAGAATGCTGGACCAAGACGGTCCGATTCCACTTTCCAGGGGAGGCAGTACGAGAGCGGAAGGGTAGTACAACTACATTGAAAGGTAGGTTTATTTCCTACCTTCAGGCGAGGAAATTGATAGCTAAGGGATGCATTTACCACGCAGTCAGAGTCCAGGATGTTTGGGTAGAGCCTCCGACTCTCCAGTCTATTCCAGTGGTTAATGAATTCCCCAACGTATTCCCGGACGAGCTACCTGGTATTCCCCCAGAAAGGGAAATAGATTTTGCAATTGATTTACTACCAGGAACTCAACCCATATCAATTCCTCCGTATCTTATGGCTCCTGCTAAACTCAAAGAACTAAAGGAGCAGCTGAAGGATCTGTTAGATAAGGGCTTTATCAGGCCGAGTACTTCACCTTGGGGTGCGCCAGTTCTGTTTGTGAGGAAGAAGGACGGCTCCTTCTGCATGTGTATAGATTACCGGCAGCTGAATAAGGTTACAGTTTAGAATAAGTATCCGCTTCCCAGAGTAGATGATTTGTTTGATCAGTTGCAGGAGGCTAAATATTTCTCCAAGATTGACTTGAGGTTCGGATATCATCAGGTTTGAGTTCGTGAAAGGGACATTCCAAAGACTGCCTTCAGCACCAGATACAACCATTTTGAATTCCTAGTCATGTCCTTTGGGCTGACGAATGCTCCCGCAGTATTCATGGACCTGATGAACAACATCTTCAAACCATACCTGGCCCTGTTCATGATAGTGTTTATTGATGATATTCTGGTGTATCTCACTAAGAGGCAGACCACCGGGATCATTTGCGGACAGTGCTTCAGATTCTGAGGGACCGTCAGCTGTATTCCAAGTTCTCTAAATGTGAATTTTGGCTGAACTCCGTAGCCTTCTTGGGGCATATCATGTCGGATGCTGGTATACAGGTAGACACACAGAAAATAGAAGCAGTAAAAACATGGCCCAGACCTACCACGCCGACTGAAGTACGCAGTTTTCTGGGATTAGCAGGGTACTACAGAAGATTTGTTGAGGGATTCTCCACCATAGCGGCACCTCTGACTAAGCTGATGCAAAAAGCAGTAAAGTTGACGGAGGCATGTGAGTAGAGTTTCCAGGAATTGAAAGATAGGTTAACCTCCACCCCAATGTTAGCATTGCCAGAAGGTACAGAGGGTTATGCAGTTTATTATGATGCTTCGGGTGTTGGGTTAGGATGTGTGTTGATGCAGCATGGTAAAGTAATTGCTTATGCTTCCAGACAGCTGAGGAAACACGAAAGGAATTATCCTACCCATGACCTAGAACTAGCCGCAGTGATCCGCACCCTAAAGATGTGGAGACATTACTTGTATGACATCCATGTGGATATTTTCACTGATCATAAGAGCCTACAGTATATCTTCACCCAGAGAGAGTTGAATTTTTGGCAGTGTCGCTAGTTGGAGTTATTGAATGATTATGATGTAAATATTCTGTATCACCCGGGAAGAGCCAACGTAGTAGCGGATGCCCTTAGCCATAAGTCCATGGGGAGTTTGGCATACTTGCAGCCCGAGCAGCGGGAATTGGCCCGAAAAATACACCAGTTAGCCAGTTTGGCCGTTCGTGTAGCAGAAACAGAAGACAACAGAGTGGTAATTCAGAACACCGCAGTGTCGTTGTCAGTGGTGGAAGTAAAGGAACAGCAGTACGAAGATCCTGACCTGGTCCAGCTCAAAGACAGAGTTCAACAAGGAAAAGTTTCGGATTTTCATGTAACTGAGGATGAAGCGTTGCGATGTAAAGGCCGCCTTTGTGTTCTGGGTGTTGCAGGTCTTCGGCATCAGATTATGGTCGAGGTACATTACGCCTGCTATTCTCTCCATCCAGGCACGAACGAAAATGTACCACGATATCAAAGAAATCTACTGGTGGCCAGGTATGAAGAGGGAAATAGCAGAATTCGTAGCCCAGTGTCCTAACTGCCAGCAAGTAAAAGTTGAACACAAGAAACCAGGCGGATTGACTCAAGACATAGCTATGCCTCTTTGGAAGTGGAAAGCAGTAAATATGAATTTTGTAGCAGGATTACCCCGTACCAGACATACAAATGACTCGATTTGGGTAATTGTTGACAGACTGACAAAATCAGCCCATTTTTTTGCAAGTAAGGGTTACTTTCTCTGCCGAAGATTATGCTGAGTTGTATATCAGAGAAATAGTCAGACTGTACGGTGTTCCAGTGTCCATTATCTCTGACAGAGGGGCACAATTTACAGCCAAATTTTGGCAATCATTTCAGAGAGGCCTGGAAACACAAATTAATCTGAGCACAACTTTTCATCCTCAGACAGATGGGCAGGCAGAACGCACTATTCAAACGCTCGAGATATGTTGCGAGCGTGTGTGTTGGACTTTGGAGGTAGCTGGGATGAGCACTTACCACTTATTGAGTTCTCTTATAATAACAGTTACCATTCAGCTATCCAGATGGCGCCTTATGTAGCATTGTATGGGCGAAAATGCAAATCGCCAGTTGGCTAGTTTGAAGTAGGAGAGTTAGTGCAGATTGGGTCGGATATTATTCATCAATCAGAGGAAAAGGTAAAGCTTATCAGAGAACGCCTACTGACTGCTCAGAGCCTCCAGAAATCGTATGCTGACATGCGGCGCAGGAACTTGGAATTTAATGTGAATGACTGGGTATTCTTGAAAGTCTCTCAAATAAAAGGGGTGGTGAGATTCGGCAAGAAAGGAAAGCTCAGCCCGAGATTTGTTGGGCCTTATCAGATTCGCTGAAGAATACGCCAAGTGGCAAACGAGTTGAACTTACCTCCAAAATTAGAGTTTGTTCACCCAGTTTTCCACGTGTCCATGTTGAGGAAGTATATAGGAGACCCCTCTAGAGTTGTCCCAGTTCAGGATGTCCAGGTTATGGAGGAGCTGGCTTATGAAGAGGTTCTAGTAGCCATACTAGATAGGCAGATTCGCAGGTTGAGAACTAAAGATGTTGCTTCTGTCAAGGTGTTATGGCATAACAGGAACCGAGAGGAAATGACTTGGGAAGCAGAGGAAGATATGAAAGTTAGATATCCTCAATTATTTCAAACTTAATCAGCCAGAGGTATGTTAGTATTGTGGTTTTATGAATTGCCTTATGTTATGTGTATAAATGAGATAGTTGACTCTAGTCTACTGCGTGATGAATGCTATAGTATTGTGTGGAGTACCTGTATTGGACTTTTCTGCATTTCAGGAATTTTTGAGATAGTCCATGTTACAGGGGAAACTCTGCCAAATTTTTTTAAGAATAAGTTGAGATTCCTGCGAGCAAAAGTTTACATTCGAGGACGAATGTTCTTAAGGGGGGGGGGGAGGATGTTACACCCTATAAATTCTTGACATTTAGATGGCCTATTCGCATGTTGGTTAAGAGTTTTAGAATGCCATATGTGCGAGAGAAAGACCCTGGGGAAGACCGGACAAGCGCCGCATCGAAACATCGCAAGAGGAGGCCGGGAAGGCCCCCCCTGCTATAGCCAACGTGCCACAGAGGTGAGATGCATTCCCAAGTATATAAAGCCCCCACTTCGGTTTTTAGAGATAATTATCAGTAATTTCCAGAGAGCAACCATAAAACAGAGGGGACGAAGAGTTTCCTTGAAATTCCTTCCGTTTACGCCGTTAAACGTAGCCTAAACTCTAAATAATCTC
Source organism: Datura wrightii (assembly GCA_035772735.1). Lineage (NCBI taxonomy): Eukaryota > Viridiplantae > Streptophyta > Magnoliopsida > Solanales > Solanaceae > Datura > Datura wrightii. Next base: position 50,181,952 of record JASDFA010000007.1, on the reverse strand, counting down.
GGGTAGTGAAGTATTAAGCTGCAGGGAGCATTCCTACGGAGTTAGTTTCGTGAAATTCGGCTGGCGAATTGCCGTCTCACCGAGCTAAGGTAAGTGGAATTGCTCCAAATTAGTGTCAATATACTCCTAGACTTAAAGTGAGTATTTCTCCCTTTCGGACTTCCGAGAAATAGCGAGTTTTCGACTGTTTTTCGATAAGTCAAAGTTTGGGCTATATATATATATTCAAAGTAGTGTTTTCTTCCAGAATATTGATGAATTTAGTTCTAATTTCTATGAATATGAACGCAGTTGGAAGAAATAGCTGGATATTGGCTGAGCTACACCAGTTAGCCAAAAAGTCAGTAACTGAGGTATGTAAAGCTAGTTTCTTTGGCAAGTTAGTAATTCTAGCATAGTAAAATAGAGTAAATTCCAGAAGAAAGTTTCAGAAGCCGAGTATTATGCCCAGTGTGAATTTAGTAAGCATGTCTGAGTTATTATACCATATGTAGAATAAAAGTCAGTAAATTAGTATCAGACAATGAGATATTATTCCAGACTCAGTATAACTCAGTATCAGATTCAGTTTAATTTAGCAAGAGATTCAGAATAGAATATTAGATCATGGACAGTATTATCAGATTTATTATACATGTTATATGTGATTATTGTTGCTTGTAGAGACCTGATTGTTTTATGTGGGCACCCTTAGAGCTTCCTTACCACCCCAGGATTAATAGCTGTGTCGACTCGCCCACCAGAGGGTGAGGATACGTCACTCCAAGGAGTGGCATGCCGTCCGCCAGAGGACGAAGATGGGATGCAGCATTCCCCATAGCAGGATGATCAGCATTATAGCATACCCCTGTCGAGCACTTGCGCCCAGGGCACAGATTACATATTACAGATCACAGATCTCAAATTACAGTTTACAGGAGTCCTCCAGACTCAGATACAGCTATAGTCAGGGGCCTAGAGAGCCCAAATTGCATACCTAGGGGGCCGGCGAGATGCTCATAGTTACTAGATGAGTGGAGTGAATTGTTATTTTTGGATGGCGACCCGGGTAGGGGTATATAGATTGCATGTTAATTGGTACCTTCCGGCTTATGGGGGCTGGTATAGGTATTATATGCTATATGTGTTATTTATTAAATTGATAGATAGCAGGACGCCGCATTGACATGTATGATTCTCACCTTCTCTCCAGTACAGTTAAGCTTAGTTTAGATTCTGCCATCCTAGACAGTCTTAGCCATCTTCTGTTATTCAGTAACTATCAGTATTACTGTCTATTTTCATTTATGTTTAGTTATTGCTTTGCATACTCGGTACCAGTGGTACTGACGCTCGTTTGGGGGCGCTACATTACTTGCCTGCAGGTACTCATAGACAAGGAGTCGATCCCTCGTAATTCCAGCCAGCACAAAGAGTCATCAGCTCCTGTCATCCAGAGCTTCATGGCTAGAGGTTTATTCTTTTTTTTGTTTTGTTGTACAGTACGAGTAGGTCGGGGCCTTGTCCCAACCATCTTATCAGTATTCTTAGAGGCTTGCTGATATTATATGCCATGTGGTTAGTTATACCTGTCGTGTGAGGCCGTGTCTATGTTTTAGTTTGTTTATGATGGCCGTGTGGGGCCTTATTAAGTTAATAGTTGGTGACCTTGCCGGTCACAGAGTAGTTTAGCATTTGATTCAGCGTTTCAGTGAAACTAGTCAGCATGGTGGCCTTGTCGGCCCGCATAGGTTCCTTTATACTCCTGTGGTTCTAGTCAGCTGTTGTTTTCTTACAAGAGGCTATAGGCCTAGTCAGCCAGAGGCTGTATTTACAGACGTTATATAGACCGTTGCTTCCATGAATCCAGAGTTAGAGCCAGCCTGGCACCAGAAGTGCTTAGGCTCAGTAGTCCAATAGTCCAGGTGTTAGTAGGGCACTAGGTGCCAGTCATGCCTCCCAAGGTGGGGCGTGATAGAAGACTCCCAAATTTTATATTCTAGCTTGTGGTATGTTTTGAGTTAAGTCTTCTTATGCGTAGCTTACCACATGCTTTTGGAACAAAAGCTCCCAAGTTTGTTTTCAGCTTGTGGTATGTTTTGAACTAAAGCTTCTCATATGCATGATTTCGTATTCGAGATGTATTTGATTATTGAGATTTGTCAATAGATGATGCTGAGCTTCTTTATATATGATGTATAGCATATGCATATTTTTGGGAGAAGAGTCTAGCATCGAGCGGGCTAAGGGTCGATCACTCGATGCCCCAGAACTACGCGCCAACGTAGCTTGATACTATTATATTATTGGGACCTCCCTTGTGAGCTATCCCCGGCCCTAATGGCCCATGAGCTTCATATCAATATCATGATAGTGTCCTTAGCCCTGACAAGGTTTTGGACGGCTCTGCCCATTTGAGTGTAATAGTCGGGACCACGTAAGCTCTATCGTGGTATGTCGGTTAAGTAACGAGTCTCCCTGTGTTCCATGTGATTCAATTATGCATATTCATTACTCATGGTTATTATATACACATGCATGTTCTAAAAGCAAGGTCTGACTCAATGTTCCACTTTTCTATAAATGTCATATTGCAGCTTTGAGTCATTCGAGTTAGTTTGATGTATAAAGCTATGTATTGTCATGTTATGAAAAGATAATGATTTCAGAAAGAATGCATACAAGCCCTACTCTTAGTTTACTGATGTTTATGTTTAATTAATGCATTGTGTTTAAACAATTTTACTTACTTTAGCGGTTTTACTTACCTTGCATACTCGGTACATTCCACATAGATTTTACTTACTTTAGCGGTTTTACTTACCTTGCATACTCGGTACATTAACATAATGACTGCATACTTTCTATGCTGTATCATTTCATGATACATGACCCGACTCTTAGGTTCAGCCCCACACTTAGACATCTTATCGGAGTTAGCGTCTGCTTTATTGGTGAGTCCTCATCTTCCGAGGACCAGACTACCTATCTTTTCTTTATGTATTTCAATTTCAGCTTGTTGAATTAGTTGGGGTCTTGTCCCAGCAACTCATCGTGTTTAGAGGCTATTCAGACATATGTATGTATTCAATTTCGGATTTTATATTCTGATTTTATATTCAAGTTAGACTTTCTCTATGATTGTATTGATGGTTATTCAGTTGTTAATTGAGTTAGATGTGTGCTTACGCCATGGGTCGACTTGGGGTCTCTCGGGGCTCCTTATCCCGTGTTACGATCTGGGCCTCCATTTGGGTCGTGACATGAAGTCTATTTCAAGTATGCATGATTTTATGATTTGGTCAAGCCCATGCAAGTTAAGTATGTTTATTATGCTTTAGCCAAGCTAATAAGATCAGTTAACGATATGATTTTGAGTCAAGACTCCCAATGCAGCTTATGGTATGATATGGAGTCAAGACTCCCAATGTTCAGATTCAAGCTATGTTTTGAGAATATGATATCAACTTTGTTGAAAAAAATGTATGCATGTTTTTGGGAGTAGTTTCTAGCACCAAGTAGGCTTGGGGTTCGGAGGTTCCCCTATCTCAGAACTACGCATCAACATAGGTACATGTATATATGTTTGGGACCTCTTAAGAGAGTTTTCCCCCGCCCCAAGGGGCTCATCTTGATTTTGATATCATGGTTTAGCATCCTTTGTCCTGCCAAGGTTTTGGTCGACTTTACCCACTAGAGTGTGATAGTTAGGGCATCATGTAAGCTCTATCATGATGGTGTTGGTTATGACGAGTCTCCCATTGTTCCTCATGATTTCAGTTATGCATGTTCATGATCTATGATATTATGTTTTACAGCAAATTTGACCCAATGATCAGTTTATAAGCTTTTACCTACGATTTCAGCTATGACAAGTCATATGATTTTTATTTCTAAATCTTGAGTCACTATGTTAAGTTATGATTACCAGCTTATGATTATGTATATCTCATATACAAATTTTAAAATGTAGTCCTTACTCTCATGATCTTTTGATTTACATGCATAAATTCAACTAATGTTTTATTAAGCATGTTTTACTAACCTTGAATACTCAGTATATTTCAAGTGCTAACCGCATACTCTATGCTATATTGTCTCATGATATAGGTCCAGGTGATCCAACTCAGTCTCGCCAATAGCTTGCTCCTATCTCAGTTTAGTCCAGCCCTTTCTTTGGGTGAGTCCTCATTTTTCAGAGGATAGTTAGTAGTTATGTTTTTTGTGTTATTTCAGTTGTCAAACTCTAGTGACCTAGTTGGGGGGTGTTGTCCCATCATCTTATTAGATGGTTTAGAGGCTTCTCAAACATTATGTAGATGATTTAGCTTGTCGAGTTTTGACTCCGTTTATGGCCTTTGTTATATTTCAGACTTTTGCTTTTCTTGCTGTCTTTAAATTTCCATTGTAGTTATGCTCTTGAATTGCTATGAATGTACCATGGGTTAGCTTGGAGCCATTCGTGGTTCTAGGCTCCGTGTCTCGATCCCGGGTCTCAGCTCGGGTCATGACAAACTTGGTGTCAGAGCAAAGGTTTAGGAGTGTCCTAGGATATTTGAAAGCCGCGTTAAGTAGTGTCTTTTCCATGGGTGTGAAGCGCGCCACACTTATGGGAGAGAGGCTAAAAGATGTTTCAGGAAATTTCCCTTCTTTCATGATCTATATTGTACGATAAAGTACCTCTCTATTCCTCTAACTCGTGCTATACGTGTTTGCAGAAATATGCCTCTATGCCGAGTTAATAGTAGAAGAAATAGCAACGAAAATGTCCATGGAAATGATAATGGAGATGGGCATCAACAAGCCCCACCAGCACCATTGGATCATTTTCCCGAGTAGGTCTTTCATGCTGAGTTCAGGGCGGCATTTCAGATGTTGGCACAAGCCATGACCACTCAGGTAAACCAGCAGATGGTAGTCCATGTTCCTTAGAATAGGAATGAAACAGCAGCAAGAGTGCGAGACTTTCTCAGGATGAACCCACCTAAGTTTCTTTGGTCGAAGGTGGATGAGGACCCGCACGAGTTCGTTGAGGAGGTGCAGAAGATCACCTAGATTATGGGGGGATGGGAGAGGAGAGTGCAAATTTAGCCTCCTATCAGCTGAAGGGGGTTGCTCTCATATGGTTCCGTCAGTGGAAGGATAGTAGAGGAGTTGGAGAAGTTCCCGTGGGTTGGGAGGCATTTCTAATTGCTTTCTTGGATAGGTTCTTCCTTAGGTAGTTGAGGGAGGCAAAGGCGACGGAGTTCGTCAACTTGAAGCAGAACCACATGACTGTCTAGAAGTATGCCTTGGAGTTTACCTGGCTATCTAAATATGTGCCTGGGATGGCTGTGGACTAGAAGGCTCATATGAGCAAATTTGTAAATGGAGTAGAAGATTCATTGGTCAGGGAGTGCAGGATCGCCATGTTGAACAATGACCTAGATTTCTCCCGGTTGGTCATATATGCCTAGTAGATTGAGGCGGAGCAGATAAAGAAGAGGGAGAGAGAGGCCATAAGGGCCAGGATAGGGAGCTATAAGCATTCCCAGCAGAGGTCCGGTGGGGGACATCTCCCCAGTTTCACCAGAGGTCATCGACCCAAATGCAGATATCAGCCAGTGTTCCGTCTAGACCTAGACATGATCAGAGGGGTAGAGCATCAGGCTCTAGAGGTTAAGGGAGCATGTTAGGAGAGCCTAATATTCTAGCTTGTGGGAGATGTGGTAAGAGACACACTGGAGAGTGCTTAGCGGGTTTAGGCGCGTGCTTGGGGTATAGGAAGCCTGGTCACATGCTCAGAGATTGCCCTTCAGCCAGATTGGGCCATGGTAGAGGCCGTGACCCAGCCACCAATTCAGCAGCTCCACCAGTGTGTTCAGCTCAGCAGGGTGCATCCACTAGCACAGGTGGCTGCCAACGCCAGAACAGGTTCTATGCACTTTCATCTCGGCAGGAGCAGGAGTGATCACCCTATGTGGTTACGGGTATGTTACGAGTATTCCATCTTGATGTGTATGCATTGTTAGATCCAGGGGCTACCTTATCTTTTGTGACTTCTTATGTTGCTATTATTTTCGGAGTCAGTCCCGAAGTCTTGTCAAAACCCTTCTCAGTCTCTACTCCAGCCGTTGAGTCAGTTATAGCCGATGAATATACAGAAATTGCCCTATCACAGTCCTTCAGAAAGTTACCTCAGTTGACCTAGTAGAGCTATACATGACCGATTTTGATGTTATCTTCGGCATGGATTGGTTGTATGCTTTCTTTGCTTCAGTAAATTGTAGAACCTGTACGGTAGAGTTTCGGTTACCGAGTGAACCAGTCCTAGAGTGGAATGGTAGTTCAGCTGTACTTGTAGGTAGCTTTGTTTCCTATCTCAGGGCCAGGAAAATGATCTCTAAGGGCTATGTGTACCATCTATTTCGGGTCAAGGATTCTATGTCTGAGACCCCAACTCTTCAGTCAGTTCCTGTTGTATGTGAGTATCCAGAGGTTTTCCTTGATCAGATACCAGGAGACCCCCCCTCCAAGCGGGAGATTGACTTTGGTATTGACCTTCTCCTTGATACGCAACCCATATCCATTCTTCCTTACAGAATGGCTCCAGTTGAGCTAAAGGAGTTGAAAGAACAGTTAAAAAATCTCCTAGATAAGGGTTTCATCAGACCTAACAAATCCCCATGGGGTGCTCCAGTTCTCTTTGTTAAGAAAAAGGATGGTTCCCTTAGAATATGCATTGATTATCGGCAGTTGAACAAGGTCATAATCAAGAATAAGTATCCGCTTTCCAGGATTGATGACATGTTTGACCATCTTCAGGGGGCTAAGTGCTTCTCAAAAGTAGACCCCAAATTTGGATATCATCAGCTCAGAGTTAGGGAGAGTGACATCCCGAAGACAACCTTCAGGACTCTGTATGGTCACTATGAGTTCGTAATTGTCACGACCCAAACATAGGTTCGGGCCAAGACACAGAACCTAGAACTACGAATGGCTCCAAGTCGACCCATGACATGAACATGATAACTAAGGAACATACTTCAAGCTAAAACTGATAACTGAAAACATGAATAAGCGGAAGTCTGAATACATATTAACCATATAGAGTCAACACTGACAAAGCTGAAATTTTACATATTGTCTGATAAGCCTCTAAATTGTCTGATAAGCTGATGGGACAACACCCCCAACTAGCTTGCTAAAGTCTGAAAAACTGAAAATAACATAACTCAACCAACTGAAGGTCCTCGAAGGATGAAGAATCACCAACAAGGGAGATTGAACTAAGTTGTGGGGAATGGCTAACAGGGAAACTGAGTCTGATCATCTGGACTTGTATCATAAAATGATACAACATAGAGTATACGGTCAGTATTTAGAATGTATTCAGTATGTAAGGTAAGTAAAACATGCCGAGTAAGTATAACTGAAATAATGCACATAAACATAAATCATAAGATCATGAGAGTAAGGACTGCATGCTGATATCTGAAAACATGTATAGTCATAAACTGAATCTCATATCTGAGTCGAATGACCCAAAGCTAAAAATAGAATCATATGTATTTCCATAACTGAAATCATTACTAAAAGTTTACAAACTGATCAGTGGGTCAAACCTGTTGAAAACATAATATCATAAGTCATGAACATATATAATTGAAATCATGAGGAACAATGGAAGACTCATCATAATCGACAACCACCATGTATGAGCGCATGATGATCCCATGTCTTGTCCACGTGGAGGAGGGCCATCCTAAGCCTTGATAGGGCAAAGGATAAGTAAGGTGTGATATCATGGTGTGCCCTTCGACGGGGGAAACGCTCTCTTGAGAGGGCCCAAAATATACCTATGTTGGCGCATAGTTTATGAGACCGGGGAACCTTGGAACACCTAGGGTACTCGGTGCTAGAAACTACTCTCAAAACATGTATAATGCTCATATTATCATATTCTAGAATATAACTTGAATCTGAACATTTGAGGAGTCTTGACTCCAAAATATATATCTATCATTTGATCTTGTTAGCCTTGGCTAAGTCATAAAATATACTTGTCTTGTGTGGGCTTGCCCAAATCTCAAAATCATGCATACTTGAAATAGACTTCATTGATCAAAATCAATTCATACATGGATAATTTGTAAATATACATACATGCTAAATATCTCATCATACTTGAAATCATAAATCATAAGCTTAACTTTTTCATGAACTTGCATAATTGGGCATAATCTTCTAAAATTTGAAATCATGAGTTTGTAATCAAAACATGCTTAAAATTTGTCCATGAATATTCGAATATATTTTAAACCATAGAGGGAATTGACCCATAAATAATTGATAGAGAATTCTATAAGATTGGATTAAAACCCTCTTTAGATCATAACTTGGATTGAGACTTGATTCATAAAATTGAGGACAATTTGAGAATGAGAGTGAAAGGAACCCTCATTCATAGCCTTACATACCCGGGGGAGTTAAATTTACACTTGACTTTGAAAGCCCAAGAGGTTTTGAGAAGAAATTGAAGAATTCTAGGCTTGATCTTCAATGGAAAATTCCTAATCTTACATGCATGGGAGGGGAATAATTTAGAATAGGTTAAACTCTCTTAAAACCCTCTCTTGAGAGCTTAAAATGACATAGCTTAGAGCTTAGGAGATTAGGATTTATGAAAATACCCTTAATGAATTTGCAGGAAAATTGATTCTGTCAGCTGTCATGACTTATACCACGAGTCTCCTTCTACGACTCATGGTATCCTCCCATACTGACCAAGTCCAAAACCTCCAATCCTCTAAATATTTCCACGAATCCTAATATGACCCATAACAGGTTATCATGAGTCGTACCAACACTCGTACAACCAACATAAAAAAAATCCCAAGCACTTGTTATGATCCATACCATGAATCGTACCCACACACTATGACTCATTGTGGGGACTCGTGATGTGGGGAAAGAAATCTCTGAACTGAACCACGGGTCTTCCTACGACCCATATCACCAATATATGACTCGTAGGTTAAGTCGTACTGAAGCAATTCTCCAACTTTTCCTGATGATCACATTCCAAATCTTGGGTCTACTCTTAGGAACTTTTGGGATATTATAGTATTTATGTCTTTCGACTAATGAATGCTCCTGCAGCTTTTATTGATTTGATGAATAAGGTGTTTAAGAAGTATATGAATATTTTCATGATTGTCTTCATAGATGATGTTCTCATATACTCTTGGGGTGAGGAGGAGCACGCCGATCATTTGAGAATTGTGTTGCAGACTCTCAAGGATCGCCATCTGTTTGCTAAATTCAACAAGTGTGAGTTTTGGCTGAATTCAGTAGAATTTTTGGGCCATGTAGTATCTAGCGAGGGTGTGTAGGTAGACTCTCAGAAGATAGAAGCGGTGAAGAATTGACCTAGACCAGTTAGTCCTACGGATATTAAGAGCTTCTTAGATTTAGCTGGCTACGATCGAAGGTTTTTCGAGGGATTTTCATCCATTGTAGTACCATTGACTAAGTTGACCCAGAAGAAGGTCAAATTTCAGTGATCAGATGCTTATGAGAAGAGTTTCAGGAGTTAAAGACTCGACTCACTATAGCCCCGGTATTGACCCTACCGGAGGGCACAAATGGTTTTGTTATGTATTGTGATGCCTCTAGGGTTGGTCTTGGTTGTGTGTTGATTTAGCATGGTAAGGTCACTCATGAGAAGAATTACCCGATGCATGACCTAGAGTTGGCAATCATGGTATTTGCCTTGAAGATGTGGAGACACTACCTGTATGGGGTATATGTGGATGTATTCATGGACCACAAGAGCCTTCAGTATGTGTTCACTTAGAAGGACCTAGATCTACGACAAAGGAGATGGCTAGAGCTTTTCAATGACTATGACATGAGTGTCCTTTAGCATCCAGTCAAGGCCAATGTAGTGGCGGATGCTCTTAGTAGGCTTTCCATGGAGAGTGTGTCTCATGTGGAGGATGGGAGGAAGGAGTTGGTAAAGGATGTTCATAGGCTTGCTCCTCTGGGGGTTCGCCTTATAGATTCGATGGATGGTGGTGGGATTGTTTTGAATGGGTCAAAATCTTTTTTGGTGACGGAAGTTAAAGCTAGGTAAGATGAGGATCCTATTCTAGTGAAGATAAAGGAAGCTATCCAGTTTAGAAGGTGGAGGTTTTCTCCTAAGGGAGAGATGGTGTACTTCGATATCAGGGCCGATTGTGTGTCAGTTATTGATGACCTGCGAGAGAGAATGTTGAGCGAGGCTTATTGCTCTAGATATTCTATCCATCCAGGTGATACCAAGATGTACCATGATCTACTGGAAGTCTACTGGTGGAATGACATGAAGGACATAGTGGAGTTTGTGCTAACTGTCTGAATTGCCAGCAGGTGAATGTTGAGCATCAGAGACCTAGAGGTATGCTTCAGGATATTAGTATTCCCACTTGGATGTGGGAAGAGATCAATATGGATTTCATTACAGGTTTGCCTCGTATACGCCGACAGTATGACTCTATATAGGTGATTGTGGAAGGCTGACCACTTCAACTCATTTCTTATCAGTCAAAACTACCGATTCAGCTGAAGATTATACTAGATTATACATTCAGGAGTTAGTTTGGTTTCATGGAGTTCCTTTGTCCATCATCTCAGATAGGGGTACTCAGTTCACCTCTCAGTTTTGGAGATCGTTCTAGAAAGGTCTTGATACTTAGTTAAAGCTTAGCATAGCTTTTCACCCATAAACAGATGGTCAGGCCGAGTGGACAATTCAAACTCTTAAGGATATGTTAAGAGCGTGTGTGATTAATTTCAAGGTTAGATGGGATGATCACTTATTCTCATTGAGTTTGCCTACAATAATAGTTATCACTCCAGCATTCAGATGGCTTCATTTGAGGCTCTTTATTGGTGGAGGTATAGATCACCTATTGGATGGTTTGAGGTAGGTGAAGCTTCATTGATAGGGCCAAATTCAGTTCATGAGTCCATGGAGAAGGTTCAACTTATTAGAGAAAGGCTGAAAATAGCTTAGAGTTGTCAGAAATCATATGCGGATCTTAGATGGAGAGAGCTTGAGTTTGAGGTTGATGATTCGGTATTTTTAAAGGTGTCTCCAATGAAGGGATTGATGAGGTTTGGAAAGAAGGGAAGCTTAGTCCCCGATATGTTGGTCCTTATAGGATTCTGAGGCGAGTTGGAAAGGTGGCATATGAGTTGGAGCTACCAGCGGAATTAGCTTCGGTGCATCCAGTTTTCCATGTATCTCTGTTGAAGAAATGCATCGGTGAACCAACCTTAGCTGTTCTGATGGTGAACATAGGTGTGAAGGATAGCCATACCTATGAGGGGATTCCGATTGACATCCTTTATTGTCAGGTTCGGAAGTTGAGAAACAAGGAAGTAGCTTCAGTGAAGGTGTTGTGGAGAAATCAGCTTGTTGAGGGAGCCACTTGGGAAGCCGAAGTAGATATGATGGCTATATACCTGCATATTTTTCCTTCTGACTGAGTTCCAGATAAGCTATTAGTTTCCTTCTTTATTCAATTTCATGTCAAGTTCATGTCTATAAGTTTCTTTCAAGAATTCAGTTCAGTCATGTGTATCAGTCCAGAGTCAATCACTCCGTCAATTTTGAGCTTCAGTTGTTCAGTTTTGGGATTGCAGTTCTTTCCCCAGCCTTTCAGTATGCTTATTCTACATTCAAATAAGAATGTTCCCAAAGAGGAGATAATGTAACACCCCAAAGGTCCCTAAGATCACTGAGGGTTGAAACAGAGAAAAGCAGGAAAATTTCACTAGAGTCACAGAACAACTCAAGGGATGAGTCATTGTGAGGAGCAATGACCCATCATGTGCCTTGTGGTAAGTCCCCAGTAAGGATTCCCAGCAAACAATGAGTCAAGTGACAACTCATTGTTTCATGTAACAGCTCGTCTTGGGTAGTCATTGAATGGAGTTCAGAAAAGGCCCAGATCTTAGTCAATAACAACAAAGGGTGCAACGACCTGTGGTGGCGAGTGACGACTCGTGGTATCGGTCCATTGGAAGGACTTCAAAAACTATGATAGGGTAGTTGAGGTGACGACAAGAGGATATGACGAGTTGTTGTTTCAAGTAATGACTCATCCTGTCTGGTCGTTGGTTGGAGAACCAGAAGAGTACTATAATTTCCCCAGGAAATAACGGATGGAGCGATGACTCACTGTTTCATATGACGACTCATCCTGGTTGATCGTTGGTTAGAATTTTAGTCGAGTATCAGAAGTGTTTTAGATACAACGAACAGTTCAACGACCCGTGGTATCATACAACGACCTGTTGGACTGGTTGTTATAGCCGACAGGTAGGTTTTTCATGCGAATTCCTGGGGGTAATTTTGTAATGTTCCAAGCTGTCATGACCCGAACATAGGCCCGGATCGAGACACAGGACAAGGAACTCCTAGAGGCTCCAAGTCGACCCATGGCATGATCATAGCATAACATTAACAAGACAACAACTAACATAATCATAACTAAGCGGAAACTAATTGATACATAATACAAAATCTAATAAAACTCTGATACATAAACTGAGTCTGTTTACACAAGTATGAAAACCTCTACTACACTGATGAGTTACTGGGACAAGCCCCCAACTAACTCCTAAAGTCTGAAAACTGAAACATGAAACAGAAAAACATAAATCGCGTTCTCAAGAGATGAAGACTCACCACAAGCAGCTGAGATGGGAATGGAGCGTATCTAACCACGTGGCTGAGTCTGGAAACCTGAATCCATATTATGAAATGATATAACACATAAAGTATGCGGTCAGTACTTGGAATGTACTGAGTATGCGGGAAGCGTAAATGAACTAAAACATGCAAGTATACAAGAAAGAGGTGAACTGAGTACATCACTGAACATATGACTGAGTTGAAATACAATGACCCTGTCTGAGATATACATATATATTAATATGAAGCTGTTATTTGAAAACATTTACTAAAGTATAATCAAACTGATGCATAAGGGTCATGTGTTGTACATATATTGAGAACTGAAGCTGTAACTGATATCATACACTGTACTGACTATCTGCTGATAATTGAGTCTGAATCCTGCTAAACTGCTTTTAACTGAAATTTAAAACTTATACGAAGCTGAGCTAAACTGATATTATAGACTAAGGGAGACATTATTTGCTATGGAGAGTCCCTAACTGACTAAGATAAACATTCTCTGCTATGGAGAGACCCTGACTGACTAAGATAAATATTCTCGGCCATGGAGAGTCCTCGACTGACTAAGGAAGACATTCTGTACTATGGAGAGTCCCTGACTGACTAAGGGAAACATTCTCGGCTATGGAGAGTCCTGATTATACTAGAACATGGAGGTCACTAGTCTGACGTCATTCGTCTAGTCTAAGTTACTTCAGCTAATCAGAGACATGATCATTCTACTAGTTACATCATACTGAATTCATTTAGAGTTGATTAAGGCTACTTTCTACAAACAACAAGCCCAAAAGTCCGAAGGATCATTTTCATGCTTTATCATTATAATTCATATCATCATAGCCCCGAATCTTCATTTAAATCATACATTCTACATTCATGAGACATCGATAAGATCAGATCATACTTTAAACATATCCACAATATTTAAATCCCGTGTTCATAGTATATGGCGTATACCCTAGATTCATGTAATATCCATAGGTCCAATTCATTCTTTAACACATACCTAAAATCATAATGAAGGCACATACGTATTTCATATTCACCCAAGCCCATAAGTTCTAATCATATCTCAACATATATATTAAATCATATATTCTAGATTTACGGAACCCATATGATCGACCCATGCTTTAAACATATATAATGAGTTCATGGTAAGAGCATGTGAATGTTAATGAAACCCCATTTTGAAATTTATGCCAAGCCATGGTGAAAATTCTAAAATCATGTTTTTCATATATCATGTACATAATTCGAGAAGGTGTAAGTAACTTCATAAGCATACACGACTATTAACCATGAAGGGTCTTAGAATTCAAGGAGAACATATGAGAATTCATGCATAAATTGAAACCCTAAAACATGCTTTTCTAGAGTCAAGAGATTCGGGGTTTTTAGTATAAAAATTTGGGGCACAAAGATGAAAGAATGTCCTTGTTGAAAACCCACATACCTGATTAGAAGGAACCCACTTGAACTTGGACCTTGAAGCCCTTGAAGAAGCCCTAGGTGATCCTTGAGTTTTGAGAAAGGGAAGAAAGAAGATTTTGAGAGGGTATTTTGATGGAGTGAGGAGTTAGGCTAAAAGGAACACTTAAAAACGTCTCATCTTATGCTTAAAACGACGTAGTTCGCGAGTTAGAAGCATAGGATTTTACAAAAATACCCTTGAAAATTCGTAGGAAAAATCCATCTGCCAGTCCCCACGAGGCACTCCACGAGTCGTGGGGTTGAAAATGACTCATGGTGCCGAGTCGTGGAGTGCACTAGAAATATTCTAAAGAAATTCGTTAAATCTACCAATGACTGATTTCATGAGTCGTTAGCCGTCTCAACGACTTGTGGCTCCTCCCATTACCACTGAAGCCAAAAGTCCTGCTCTTCTTTCCCATGACTGTCATGATGAGTCATTACATGACACGATGACTCGTCCTTTCCTCTTGTCGCCACAATTTCCTCGAGACTCTGGCATTCTCCCGACGACCAACGTAATAGGTCGTTGCCTGCCTAATGACTCGTCGGGTCATCCGTTGTCATTGAACTACACTTGCACCTCTTGACTGCTTGCCACGAGTATGACCATGACTTGTTGGGTCACCTAACGAGTCATACCACAACTCGTTCTGAGGTGAAATTTCCACTTTCCTTCTGAATTCTTTCTTTAAGTTGGGGGTCTGTTCTTAGAAACTTTCAGGGTGTTACACAAGCTTCTAACTCTTTAATGACATCGTTTTAAGCCCTGGAATGATTGTTTTAAGAGGGTTTATCCTTTCCTAAGTCATTAGGCTCCCATGCATGCATTGAATTGAAATTCTCTTCCAAGATCAAACTAGAATTCTCCTCAATTTCTTCCCAACTCTCTTGGGCTTTCAAGGCTAGTTCGGAAATCAGTTTACTCAGGTATGTAGGGCTATGAATGGGGGATTTCTTCCACCCTCATGCCCAATCTTATTCTAAAATTCATGAATTCAAGTTCTTAATCAAGTGTATTGATTCCTAGGGTTTTAACCCAATTTTATGAAACTATCTATGCTATGTTTATGGGTCTAATCCCCTCATGTTCTAAAGTATGTTTTAAGTTTAATGGGCAGATTTTATCCTCAATTTGATTATAAATTCATGATTTCAAGTTATTAGAAATTATGCCCTATTATGCAAGTTTTATGATAAAGTCAAGCTTATGATCCATGATTTCAAGTCTGATGAGATATCTAATATGCATGAATATTTATGAACTCTCAACTTATGAATCCATGATTTTGACTTATGAAGTATATTTCAAATATGTGTGATTTTATGATTTGAGCAAGCCCATGCAAGTTAAGTATGTTTATTATGATTTAGCCAAGGCTAGTAATATTAGTTTACGATATGATTTGGAGTCAAGACTCGCAATGCATCTTATGATATGATATGGAGTCAAGAATCTCAATGTTCAGATTCAAGCTATGTTTTAAGAATATGATATCAGCTTTGTTGAAAAATAATTTGAGCACTATGCATATTTTTGGGAGCAGTGTCTAGCAACGAGTTGGCTTGGGGTTTCGAGGTTCCCCGGTCTCAGAACTACGCGCCAACGTTGGTATATGTATATTTGTTTGGGTCCTCTCAAGAGAGTTTTCCCCCACCCTAAGGAGCTCAACTTGATATCGATATCATGGTTTAGTATCCTTGCCCTGACAAGGTTTTGGACGGCTCTGCCCACTTGAGTGTGATAGTTGGGGCATTAGGAAAGCTCTATCGTGATGGTGTTGGTTATGACGAGTCTCCCATTATTCCTCATGCTTTTAGTTACGCATGTTCATGATTTATGATATTATGTTTTATAGCAGATTTGACCCAATGATCAGTTTGAGTTTTTACTTACGATTTCAGCTATGACAAGTCATGTGATTTCTATTTCTAAATCTTGGGTCACTATGTTCAGTTATGATTACCAGCTTATGATTATGTATATCTCAAATACAATTTTTAGAATATAGTCCTTAATCTCATGATCTTTTGATCTATATGCATAACATAAACTAACATTTTATTAAACATGTTTTACTTACCTTGCATACTCAGTACATTTCAAGTACTGACTGCATACTCTATGCTATATTGTCTTATGATATAGGTTTGGGTGATCCAGCTCAGTCTCACTAATATCTTGCTTCTATCTCAATCCAGTCCAACCCTTGCTTTGGGTGAGTCCTCATTTTTCCGAGGATAGTTAGTAGTTATGTTTTGCGTTTTATTTCAATTGTTATCTCTAGCGAGCTAGTTAGGAATGTTGTCCCATCAGCTCATTAGATTTTTTAGAGGCTTCTCAAATGTAGATGTTTCAACTTGTCGAGTGTTGAATCCATTTATGACCTTTGTTATATTTCAGACTTCTGCTGTTCATATTGTCGTTAAATTTCCTATTTAGTTATGCTCTTGAATTAATATGAATGTACCATGGGTTAGCTGGGAGCCATTCATGGTTTTAGGTTTCGTTTCTCGATCTGGGGTCTCATGTCACGACTCGAGAGTATACCCGAATCGTAAACACGGGATGAGGAGTCCTGAGGGACCCCGAGTCAACCCATGGCATGTGCATGTAACTAAACCATTCACATAAGGCGGAAGAATTAGCTTAATGATCATGGATTGAAAGAAAATCGAGACATGAAATATAATAAACAACAATACATGCTCCAAGCATAAACAACTTAATACTACAAATAGATCTGAAAGCCTCTAATCATAAGTGACGGGTTGAAGGGACAAGACCCCAACTAACCCCAACATTCTAAAACAAAAGATAGACAAGATCTGAACATAAAGCCCACGAATTATGAGGACTCACCACTGAGAACTGAGAGCAGGCTAGGAGCGATGCTGAACCTGAGATCCGGATCTTGTATCATGAAACGATAAAACATAGAAAATATATGGGTCAGTACTTGGAATGTACCGAGTATGCAAGGTGTGTAAAACAATACCTAAAAACATAAAAGTTATAGGAGTGGGACATCATGATCATAAAGACTAAAATCATAAATATATCATAAGGTTCAAGGTTTCCGAAAGCATTCATAAACCTTTCATAGTCACTACATGAGAGAACAATATTTCATAAAACATGACTTGAGCCAAAAGAACATATTCATACATGCATTAAAATAATGAGGAACAGTGGTAGATTTCTATAACCGACATACCCCATATGAGCACACATGGATCCCGACCTGTAAGCCTAGTCGGGAGGCCGTTCATACCTTGCCAAGGGTAGAACCATGAAAGGCGTGATATCACTCATGAAGGCCCTGTAGGTCATAGGGGACGGTCACTGATGAGGTCCCAAACATAACCTACGATGGCACGTAGTTCTGAGATTCGGGGTGTAACCTGGGCCCCGAACCTACTCGATGTTAAGTACTACTCCCAAAACATGCAACGTTCTCATAGAAATTCATACATGACATGCATGGCTAGTTAAATCGTGATAATCATAACATGCTTGAGAATTCATAATACTAGCCATAAAATCGGGCCCGTGGGTTGGCCAAAATCATAGTTCATGAATTATAAGCAACATGTGGGCATTGCCCATATTTTCAACATCCTTGAAATGCTTAAATTTTATGGAAAACATGATCATAATAACATGAGAAATTGAATACATGCTTAAAATTCATAAATTCATATTATTCTTGAGGAAGCACCATAACCATGAACCTTACCAAAATCATCATGATTTGGGGACCTATGCTTTAAGGGATTAGATCATTAATCATTGAATAAACAAGTGAAAATAGCCCAATAATTTGAAACCCATGATTTAGGCATACTACAACAAGCTCATATAAACTTTTGAGGAATCATGCATTTGGGTTAAGACTCATAAAGCTTTAGTAACTTTAAACATAGAATTTAGGAAGAATTGGGCATGGGTAGGGACTAAACCACCCATTCAAAACCCCACATACCTGGAATTACTTGATTCTTAGCTCCCCTGAAAGGCCCAAGATGAAAATTCAGAGAATTTGAAGAAGAACCCTAGGATCACCTCCTACTCCCTTCTCTAACTCTTGCAAGCATAAAAATGAGACTCAACATGAATTATTTCCCCTTAAAAGACCCTGTCCCGACCTCAAAACGACATAGTTTAGGCCTTAGGGGTGTAGGAAATTACAAGAAGGCCCTTACTAATTCGCAGGAAAAACTGCCAGGTGACCCTAACGGGTGACTTGACGACTCGTCAGGACGGGCAACGACTCATCGTGTCGCTCGTCAAGTACACCGGATACCAGGTCGGCTAGGCTCGTAACGGGTGACTCAACGACTCATCACCAGTGACCACGAGTCGTGGTCACCCTCCGTCAGTACACTGCCTCATCCTTAATTAAATTTCCACGGGCTTGCTCATGACCCACCTCAGGAGTCGTTGGGACTAGCCACGACTCGTGGGGTCCCATCCGTTAGGTGCACTGGTCAGACCTCCTAGGTAACCCTCAACCTCACCCCACGGGAGACCTGACGACTCATGGTAGCTGACCACAAGTCGTTCCCACGCCCGTGGGGACCTCAACTCTTCAGCCCACTCCAGCCTCCCCATGAGCCACTTGACGACTCGTGGGGTCTCTTCACGAGTCATCTAGTGACTCGTCCTGCACTGCTGCAATGTTTTATAAAAATTTCCCCACTTGACTCCCGGGTCTGGTCCTTGGGTTCCAGGAGTATAACATCTCAGCTCAGGTCATAAACAGCTCAGGTCATAACAGGGAATTTCAAAATTTTTTGAGGTTGATTTAGGGTGAATCATGTGCTTGGTTTGAAAATTATTTGATTTGAAGTCTGAGTTGAGCACATTTCACCACTCTTTGGTTTTTCTTTTTGATTCTTTTCCACCCTCATGCTCAAGCTTTTTCTCAAATTCATGAATTTAAGTTCATAATAAGGTGTATTGATTCCTAAGGTTTTAACACAGTTTTATGAAACTACCTATGAGTTGTCTGTAAATAGCTATTCCAGTCATAGTTCAGGACTTTTTTCGACGATGGATGGATGATGACCGTCTTGAGCGAAAATTAGTCATTAGGATTTTCTTTGAAACCTTAACTGATTGAATGCTTGATTCTTTTGTTAAGTGCTACACCCATATGTAAGATGTAAGTTAATGTTAATTGTGATGCATGTTGAGCAAATTGTATGACTTTGTTGAGACATCTAGGCTCTTGAATATGATTTTGTATGCTGTATGCTTAGCTGTATGGGACATCTAGGATCTTGAGAGTCTGTATGGGTCTGTCTAGAGTTGAACATGTGCAATGAATATAAGGTTCTTCACATAATCCATGCTATCATGTAATGTCTAGAACTTTCCTGGTATGTTTGCAAATCGAAATGAGGGATACTAATTATAGGAGATGATGTAGGCATTTCTTTGAATTAGCTTATTTTCATCCTTTTCTTCACCTACCCTTAATGTATAATCCTAGTTAGTCCCATTGAACCTTTAGCATACTCTTTGTTAGCCACATGAGAAGCTTAATCCTTTTCTTTCAATAGACCTGAAATTGATCCAAAGCTCCTAAGTGCTTAAGTGTAAAATGCGAAAGAGTTAAAGGAGTAAGAATATTGAAAAGAATGGAAATAGTTGGTTGTGGAAGTTGAAGAAAAGAGCGAAGGGTGAAATTGTTCAAAATGCCTAAGTGTTGGTAGGGAGTAGGGAAGAATAAAAAAATGATGAAGTGTTTAATGTTTGATTAGTCCCTACTAATAACATAAGCATGCTTAAATAAATAGGGAAACAAAAAGAAAAGTGATAGAGGAAAAAGCAAAGGAGGAATTAAAAGAAGATGATGTGCTTAATGAGACAAAGTGATGTATTAAAAGCGCATAGTGAAGATAGTCATTGTTACTGGACAGAATAGTACCTACCCGTCCCTTAGCCTACATTATAACCCATAAAGTCCTACTTGATCTTACTTTTATATGTTCCTGTATTAGTAGAGTAATACATTACGGTCAAGCTTATGGGTCATAGCATGTTGCATGTGAAATCCTTATGAAGTGAGCGTAATTGTTATTCATATAGCCATACGTGTTACAACTTGTAAATTTGGTAGTGAAAATAGGTATCTCTTTTGTTGTGAGGGCACATGTTTGAGGAATGATAGAATTCATATTGGACTGCTTGATTAGTTAACTTGCATGAGTGTGCTGAGGTTTTAGAGTCAATTCTTGAGGCTAGGAGGTCTTACCTTGGTTATATTTGGTTTAGTTGGGTTGTATATAGCATGCCCTAATTTAAACTTGCCGAACTAGTCATTGTAGCCTTCACTTGAGTCGTCTTGCTTCGATTAGTGATTTCTGAGTCTTCATTTTGCATGAGATGTAAAGGAGTTGTTTGAGGACAAACAAAGCTTTAATCGTGGGGTAGTGATCTTGGGCATATTAACATGCCCAAGTGCTATTTTATATCTTAGTTTTAGTCGTGTTTCAATTTAATTAAGCATATTCTCATGTAATTTTATCTATTTGTATGCATGAACTAACAAATGTGATTAACTCATATTTGTAGGTGAAATACGCTAAGTATGGGGCTTGGAATAAAAATGAATGATCAAGATGGAAGCTTTGGATGAGTGTCAAAGAGATGGCATGCAAGTGTCATCACAAGAATGCTGCCACACAAAGCCAGGTGCCACACCGATAGGTTGGCGCATCCAGGCTGTGCCACGCCTGGACAGACGCATGACCAGCGTCGTGTCATGCTCATGTATATGCACGTGATGAGCAGGAGAGGCAGTGTGCCTGTGCATTACAGTCGTGCCACGCCAGGCCCTGTTGCGCGATAGGCACAGTGCCATGCCTGACCATACGCTGCCTAGCGCCTTATTCCAGTAGCCTTCTGCATTGGGCCATGCCACGGTGGTAATGCTGCGCGACTAGCAATGTGGAACGGAGGAGGTCCTCACACGGCTAAATTTCATTAGGTATAAATAGAGCACTTGGCTTATTTTGTCAAGCATCACGGTATTATTTTTGAAAATGCAGAGGAGCGAAGGAGAGAAAAAGAAGACTCTACTTAGGGTTCTATCATGACCTGAACGTAGACCCGGATTGTAACACGGGATAAGGAACCCCGAGAGGCCCCTAGTCGACCCATGGCATAAGCATATCTAACTTCATTCACATTAAGCGGAAGACTAAACATAAAACATAGCGGAAGCGTAAACCTAGTTGGGAGGCTGTTCGTACCTTGCCAAGGGTAGAACCGTGAAGGGAGTGATCACATGAAAAGGGCCATTTGGTCCAGGGACAGTCACAAGGGAGGTCCCAACATACCTACGGTTGCACGTAGTTTATGAGATCCGGGCCAGAACCTAGGCCCTTAACCTATCGATGTTCGGTACTACTCCTAAAATATATATAGTGCTCATAGTATAATATGCATGAGTTCATGGGATAGTTAAATAATGATAATCATAAACATTCTTGTAAATACGTGAACTAGCCATGAATCAAGGCCGTGAGTCAGCCAAAACATAATTTATAAATCATAGGGTTCATGCATACTTGTAGATCATGTATATAACTTGTAAATCATCAAATCATGATGGGTATTTCAATAAATTCATATTTCCACTCATAAATCATGCTGTATTTGTAAATATCAACGATTGAGGTGAAGATCATAAATTGAATCATCATAGATCATGCATAATCAGGCTTAATTGAATAGAAATCGAAATCAATAATTTTATAATAAAAAATAGTGGTAAAATCTGATCAAAATCCATAAAATATGATACAAATCACAAATCATAATAGTCCATTAGTAAATCATTAGATTTTCACAAAATCGAATTCAAAACCCCATGAGATTTTTGATAAATTTTCATAAATTAATAGAGAATGGGCATGGGTGTGAACGAAAGCACCCATTCGTAACCCTACCTACATACCTGGGTAAGATCAGATTTCAAAGTTCTTGAATGCCCAAGGATGAATTGATAGGGAAAAGCTTGAATATATTCTTGATCTCTCTAGGTTTCTCTAAATTTTGCATGCATAGGAATGAATAGGTTAAGGGGACTTAGCCTGTCTTAACATACTTAGAAAAATACATAAAATGACGTAGTTTAGGGTCTTAGAGCATAGAAAGGTTGAAAATACCCTTAATGAAACTTCCCTAAAAAACATCCCAGATCGATCCAACGGGCGTACCAATGAGTCCTTGGAATCTATGATGACTCGTGGTATGGCCCATCATATGCACTGCTCAGGCCCTGATCCCGGATTCATACTACGGCTTGACAGGACGACTCGTCCTTTGATCCAACGGATCATTGAGTAGATCGTTGCTTGTCCCCTTTACAAAACTGAACTTCCTTACCACGAGCCTCACCACGACTTGTGGTTACTTACAATGAGTCATGGTAACCATCCATTAAGTTCACTAGAAATCTGACCACCTAGACAACGACTGGTGACAATGGATCGTCGTTACTCATGACAGGTCTTTGGATGACCCGTTACTTCCCCAATTGCCAAGGTCCAGTGCTACCCATGAGCACAAACAATGACTCGTTGTTTCAAGCAATGAGTCGTTACTCCTACCATTGTATCCAATGCCACCAGGTCTCCCCTCACCACGACTACATACAATGACCCATGGTTTTATACCACGAGTCATTACATCGCCCGTTTTGTGATGTTTTTCCCAGTTTTAGCAGTTTCCAACTTTTAACTCCTGGGTATACTCCTAGCACTTTTGGATCTCGAATGTAGGAAACAAGCAGAAAACAAAAACATGCATTTATTTACCCCAATACTGATCGTTTAACCTGAAAATTAACGGAATGACTACCTCCGATTCACATCACATAGCTGAACTGATTTCATACTTCACATGCACATCCATACACATCAAAGAAACTTGAACACATGATTTGAACATGAAAACTAAATAGAGTTTTAGGGCAAAACTGATACCTCAAGTCAGAACTGAGCCGATAGAGAATAAATGTGGGTATCTAGCCATCATATCCGCTCCGGCTTCCCATGTAGCTCCTTCAACATGCTGATTCCTCCATAATACATTAACTGAAGCCACTTCCTTGTTCCTTAGCCTCCGAACCTGATGATCCAATATTTCCACCGAAACTTTCTCATAGCTAAGGCTATCTTTTACACCAACGCTGTCCACCGGGACTTCTAAAGTTGGATCTTCCTAACTTTTCTTCAAAAGCGATACATGAAACACAGGATGCACGGAAGATAACTCTAAGGGAAAGTCCAACTCATACGCTACCTTACCAACTCTTCTCATAATTCGGTAGGGACCAACATAATGGGGATTGAGTTTTCCTTTCTTCCCAAGCAGCATGACTCCCTTCATGGGAGATACCTTCAGAAATACCCAATCATCCACCTCGAGCACCAACTCTCTCATCTTCTCATCAGCATAGGACTTTTGACAACTCTGAGCGGTTTTCAGCCTGTTCCTTATCAACTAAACCTTCACCATAGCCTCATGAATCTAATCTGGCCCTATCATAGCTGCTTCACCAACCTCAAACCATCCGATGGGCGATCTACATCTCCGCCTATAGAGAGCCTCGAACGGTGCCATTTGGATACTGGAGTGATAGCTGTTATTGTAAGCAAACTTGATCGAGGGAAAGTGATCATCCCAACTACCTTTAAAGTCCATTACGCAAGCTCTCAACATATCTTCGAAAGTTTGAATTGTCCGTCCGCTTGACCATCCGTTTGTGGATGAAATATTGTGCTGAGTTTAACCTGAGTCCCAAGCCCTTTTTGAAAAGACCGCCAAAACTGAGAGGTAAATTGAGTACCTTGGTTTGAAATAATGGCCAAGGGCACTCCATGCAACCAAACCAACTCCCGGATATACAGTTTGGGATAATCCTCCACCGAATTCGTGGTCTTTACCGGTAGAAAATGTGTAGCCTTGGTCAACCTGTCTACCACAACCCAAATGGAATCATACTGTCAGCGAGTACGAGGTAATCCTGTGATGAAGTCCATATTAATCTCTTCCCACTTCCAAGTAGGAATGCTGATATCCTGAAGTACTCCTCCCGGCCTTTGATGTTCAACCTTTACTTGCTGACAGTTCGGGCATCTGGCTACAAATTCTGCAATATCCTTCTTCATGCCATCCCACCAATAGATTTCTCGCAAATCGTGATACATCTTGGTGGCACCTGGATGAATAGAGTACCTGGATCCATGGGCCTCATGCAACATCCGGCTCCTCAAATCATCAACATCTAGAATATATAAGCGACCCTGATACCGAAGCACACCATCTCCCCCTTTGGAGAATACCTCTACCATTTAATTCTGAACGACTTCCTTTAACTTCACCAAGCTAGGTTCATCGTCTGGTTTAGCCTTTACATCACTCACGAAGGACTATTCTGATCTATTTTGAATAATGACACCACCATCCGACGAGTTAACAAGACAAACTTCTACAATTTATGCTAAGAATTTTGAAGTCCCGAACCTCTGAGTTTTCCCCTTTTACGCTTAAGATCATGCCAAATATGCAAAACGTTTAAATCCCCCCGAAAGTCATTCGTAATCCCCCGGTCACAACCCAAATATGGAATTTAATCATGAAACACGTTTTCGGACTTGTTGGGATCGTCTAATCACCGATATAAGGTCATTTGGATTGAAAGTTGACCGTGGTAAAACTTAGCTTCCCCAAAGCTCATAAATGCAACTAAAGGTTCAAATCACTCTTGAATCACCTCGAAATCCATGCAAACTACCCAACTAAATCATAAATCACCATCCAGAACCAACAGAGCTTTCAGAATTCAAATTCGAGCTCAACAACTTGGATTATTGACTTTGGTCACCCCTCAAACCTTGAACCCTCCATGATTGAAAATCTCACCCGATCTTCATTAGATCATCTTAGAAATGGTGTCACTCCAAAAGCCATGAATAAAAAAATAAATATATGGAAATGTTCATCTTATGAAAATGGATCGACAATCACAAAATGACCATGTGGCTTGCTATACTTCCAGGCTTGGTTAATAACTGGGCTCCCTATACTAGGTCCAACATCTATGGTGGGGATAGGGAGTTATACTGAACGTACACATCTTAACCATAATTTCCATTATTGGGAACATCCATAGGGTTTAGAGTAAGGGAATCATGAGCACGGATCGTGTAAGAGGTCTAATCTTGGCATATACCCGTTATAGCACCATCTTATGAGCCGATAGAACAAACTTTGGGACTGAATTCATAGGGCTGAGCGTGCTAAGAAACATGGGTTCACATACATAATGAGGGTCATGACATAAAATGAAATGGGTATTATGATTGGGATTGCGACGGATAGAGTTGCCTGTCATCTTAGGGTTCTAAATGTAAGCGCGAGTCGAGTGTAACATCGAGCGATATGTAAGGAAAAATCTAAAGAATAAAGGAGGGACTACCCCCAAATTCTATCCATAGGAGTTCCTTACTAGAAAACTCAAGACATGACTGGGCCCTCAACTTACCATTTCCTCACCTCCCATGTGATAAATCTCATCTTAAAATACTCAAATGGAATTGTACCTTTTACAGTAGTCCTCAGAACTAACAATCATGATAGGTAAGAGGGAAGGCTTATAACATACCTAGGAATACAATTGAGGCTAACTTCTACTTGATCTTGGTATCCTGTCCTGCTGGGATGGGCGAATTACTGGAGCTACAGATCCGGTGACTGGCGCATCGACTCTACCCTTGCCCTGCTTGGCTGATGGGTAATACCTACACATTTGGCTGGCCTCTCCACATCTGAAACAAACGTCTGAACCTGCCAAACACCGGCCCGCGTGTGATCTACCACATTTCAAGCATGCCAACTGGCTAGATAGGACTGTTGGAGGGGTGGCTGGGGCACGACCTCTCTAGCCGTGTCGCTTGGCTGAAGGGCAATCTATGTGTTTATGACTGAGTTGGCCACAATAGAAGCAAACATCTGAACCTAAAAAACACTTTCCTAGGTGGTTCTTTTTGCAGCACCCGCAAATTGGGTAAGCAATCTCCCTCACATTGGGCTTGTATCCCTGAACTTGAGCTAGAGCTTCTGACGGGGTTGGGAGCGACTCCCACTACTCGACCCTTGCTGGGAACTCTTAAGGTTTTCGGTGCTAGGCCTCTTGTTCCTCCTTTATTTACCTTTATGCTCTCCATCCATATTTGCTTCACCAAACTTAGACGGGCTCCTCTTCATGAATTCTTGAACCTTAGTAGCTGCCGCCTCTCCGGTAATGTTGATTGATGCGATAGCCTGCGGGTTTAGGCTGGGTGATCATAACTCGCATCAACACTCTGAGAGCGGCCCTGAGCTTCACATTAGTAACTTGCATGGAATCCATTGGAGTTGGTGGAGCTGGGCTGACTCCCATCGTTGTTTTGAGAAGACATGTTTCTGCACATGCGCATAGCACAAGTTATAAGAATAGGAAGACTTTTCATCGCACGACATAGATCATGAAGGAAGGGAACATTTCCTAAACGTCTCGTAGCCTCTTTGTCATAAGTGTGGCGTGCTTCACACCCATGAAAAAGACTCTACTTAATGCGACTTTCAAACACCCTAGGACACATCAAACCTATTGCTCTGATACCAAGTTTGTCATGACCCGAACGTAGACCCGGATTGTAACATGGGACAAGGAACCCCGAGAAGCCCCAAGTCGACCCATGGCATAAGCATATCTAACTTCATTCACATTAAGCGGAAGATTAAACATAAAACATAGAGGAAGAAACATAACGTAACATATCATAACATAAGGAATCACTAGACATACACGCAAGCTGAGTACTACATACTGTCTGAAAGCCTCTACTGCATAAGATGGGTTGATGGGACAACACCCCCAACTAACCCGGCCAAGTACTGAAACATAAAATAACATAAATGTCTAGTCAAATGGCCCTCGAAACATGAGGACTCACCAACAAGCTGAAAGTGAACTCTGAGATGGTCTAAAGATGAGGATGAGCCTGAGAGCCGGGTTCTGTATCATGAAACGATACAACATAGAAAATATGCGGTCAGTATGTGGAATGTACCGGGTATGCAAGGTAATCAAAATGGACATTTATATATAAACTAATAAATGAACATAAGAGTAGGACAACATGTTCATAACATAAATATCATAATATAGCATAAGGCTTAAGGTTTTCAAAATATTCGTAATACAATTGTAATCATAATCATAAGAGAAAAGCTTTATTAAACATG
Organism: Datura wrightii; assembly: GCA_035772735.1. Lineage (NCBI taxonomy): Eukaryota > Viridiplantae > Streptophyta > Magnoliopsida > Solanales > Solanaceae > Datura > Datura wrightii. The sequence goes on along the minus strand of JASDFA010000007.1, from coordinate 50,154,461 downwards.
ACTTGAACTAATATACATAATCATAAATATGCATAAATCATGAGAAACAGTGGGAGATTCTCTTAATCGACATACCCCGTATGAGCACACATAGAGCCCGACTTGTAAACCTAGTTGGGAGGCCATTCGTACCTTGCCAAGGGTAGAACCATGAAGGGAGTGATCACATGAAAAAGGCCATTTGGACTGGGGATAGTTGCAAGGGAGGTCCCAACATACCTACGGTGGCACGTAGTTTATGAGATCTGGGGTAGAACCAGGGCCCCGAACCTACTCGGTGTTCGATGCTGCTTCCAAAACATATATAATGCTCATAGTATAATATGAATGAGTTCGTGGGCTAGTTAAATTATGATAATCATAAACATGCTTCTAAATACGTGAACTAGCCATGAGTAAAGGCCCGTGAGTCGGCCAAAACATAATTTATAAATCATAGGGTTTATGCATATTTGTAGATCATGTATATAACTTATAAATCATCAAATCATGATGGGTATTTGAATAAATTCATATTTCAACTTATAAGTCATGCTGGGTTTGTAAATATCTACAATTAAGGTGAAGATCATAAATCGAATCATCATAGATTATGCATAATTAGGCTTAATTGAATAGAAATCGAATCAATAATTTTATAATAAAAAATAGTGGTAAAATCTGATCAAAATCCATAAAATATGATATAAATCACAAATCATAATAGCCCATTAGTAAATTATAAGATTTTCACCAAATCGAATTCAAAACCCCATGAGATTTTTGATAGATTTTCATAAATTAATAGAGAATGGGCATGAGTGTGAATGGAAGCACCCATTCATAACCCTACATACCTGGGTAAGATCAAATTTCAAATTTCTTGAATGCCCAAGGATGAATTGATAGGGAAAAGCTTGAATCTATGCTTGATCTCTCTAGAATTCACTAAATTTTGCATGCATGGGAATGAATAGGTTAGGGGGAATTAGACTATATTAACATACTCAAAAAAATACATAAAACGACATAGTTTAGGGTCTTAGAGCATAAAAAGGTCGAAACTACCCTTAAGGAAACTTCCCTGAAAAACTGCCCAGATCGATCCAACGGGCGTACCAACGAGTCCTTGGAATCTACGACAACTCGTGGTATGGCCCGTCATATGCACTGCCCAGGCCCTGATCCCGAATTCATACCATGGCTTGACAGGACGATTCGTCCTTTGACCCAATAGATCATTGAGTCGATCGTTGCTTGTCCCCTTCGCAAAACTGAACTTCCTTACCACGAGCCTCACCACGACTCGTGGTTACTTCCAACGAGTCGTGGTAACCATCCGTTAAGTACACTGGAAATATGACCACCTGGACAACGACTAGTGAAAATGGGTCAGTATTACTCATGACGAGTTGTTGGATGACCATTACTTCCCCAACTGCCAAGGTCCAGTGCTACCCACGAGCACAAACAACGACTTGTTGTTTCAAGCAACGAGTCGTTACTCCTCCCATTGTATCCAATGCCACCAGGTCTCCCCTCACCACGACTGCATACAACGACCCGTGGTTTGATACCACGAGTCGTTACGTCACTCGTTCTGTGATGTTTTTCCCAGTTTTAGCAGTTTCCAACTTTTAACTCCTGGGTCTACTCTTAGGCACTTCCGGGGTATTACAGGTTTGAATTTCTTTCATTTTTCACTTTTGTTTGTACCATGAATTATAATTACATTATGAAATCGTGCATTAGCATGAGTGGATAAGACCCTTCTTCTAGGGTTGAGGCCACATAACATGATCGTATTTGCATAATTCTAATGTTGGTTCAAGTTCTTCATTGATTGTTTGTTTTGCATTCTTATTTTTAATCATTTTAATGTTTGATCACCATTGAAATGCATGTATTAATCCTAGGCAAACTTGAAAGAGCAAAACCTAGGATAGAACTAGAAATGCAAGAAGTGAGTTCAGGCCTTTAAGGCTGATTCACGGTTAGGATATAGATATACCTAATTCGTCTCGCTTGGTTATTAAACAAGAAGATGGCTGGACATCTAAATTTGAATTGTCACATTACTTCTCTTAGATGTAGTTGTGAAGTAAAGTTTAGGTTAATTGGTTAGAGGTTTGAAATTCTATAAAGTTTAGGTTAATTGGTTAGAGGTTCAAAATTCCATAATCAGGGCATTAACCCCATAAATCACTCCATAGAGCTAATTGCATATGAATTAGGTTGTCACATCCCTGCTCAATGATGTCATTGTGAGGCTAATTCGATTATGTTTATAGGCTCGAAAGACCATGAACATGGCAGTTATTTTGTGAGACAACAAATGAAGACACATACTTGAACCAATATGAATGTAGCTATACATGATTGTTTGGCCTTAACCCTGAATTCTTCTCATTACTATTTTTTGACTAGATTTGTAATCGTCCTTAGATTTAGAAACAAAACATTTAAATACTGAAAATTTGCACTTTTGAATTTTGAATTAATATATGAACTTGATAATTCACAATAATCTAGTCCCTGTGGGCTCGACATACAGCTCACAGAGGGCCATTATATTAATTGTACAACTGTGTGCGCTTGTGCGTGTGCCGGAGGTGTAGCAACACACACACACAAAATTTTATTATAAAATGAGCTCAGATTTGTAATCACACATCGATAAAAAGGTTTGAATATGCCGTGGCTGTGAATTCAGTAGCTAATTTAATTTCCACGCCAATATACGAATATTTTCCTTCATATTTGACAATTTAGAGATTTCGTCATTGCCCTAAATTTATTTATTTTTTGTTACGTATGTATATATATCCGTCTTTTTGAAAAAAAAAATTCTGAAGGCCTAAAAATTCGAGAATCTTTTTTTCATTAGCCAAATCGTGTAGTATCTTATCAATATTAGTTAAAAATTTATGAAAAATAGTAAAATGATCCAAAAATATCAACAAAATAGTATGAGAAATTGTATAGTAATAATGCACAATAACTTGACGAAGCTGTAACAGTAACAAATAGTCGAAACAACAAAAAATTGGCAGGATCCAATAATAAACAACCAAGACATATAAAAAAATAAGAAAAAAATAATGAAACAAACAGTCAATGACCACAAATAGCTCGAAAGTACACAATGTGATAGGAGAAAATACAAAACCATTGAGAAATGCGAAAACCACTCTAGACGAGCATAAATAGCATCAAAACAGAACAAAAATAATGAAAACAAAAATTATTTGTTCGAGGAGACAACAAATCTAGCTGGAAAACCAATTAAACGATCATATCTGCATAGAAACGAGCATTAATATATAATACCAATAAAATCCAGGTCAACGAGATGGATAGAAATAAAGAGACGAGAAAATAGAGGTTGTTCACTGAAAAAGTCACAGTCCTAGCCAAATCTAGCAGTGAAGCTCCTCAGAGCAGTGATATTGCTTCAACGGATTTCGTCAGAGCAACACCATAATAACTACCAAACAACAATAACACTGACATCTAACTATTTCTAGCCAGACCTGGGCTTTTAAAGTGATGATCACCATTTTCTTCGGTATAAAACAAATCAAATCAGAGAGGGACGGGAAACAATGTAATAGTGAAGTGCTAAGAGACGATAATGGCCGCTTGGTGGTAGTGCCATCAGTGGAGCCTGTCAAAGCTCAACGGAGCTCACAACAGCCTACCATAGAAGAGGGAAGAGGAAGATAAGGGGGGAGAGCAACAAGAAGAGAGGGAAAAAAAGAGAGGATGGGGCTTGAAAGAGAGAAAGAAAGAGAGAGACAGAAGAAAATCATAGAGAGGAAAGAAATAATAGAGGATAGAAGGCTTGAGGGTAAGAAAAGTCAACAATGGGGAAAGGATGGGTTACATCAAATGTCACCATTTAAAAAGGTGATGAGACCTTGACTTGATCGAATTTTTAGTTTGTCCTCGTAATTAATTATACCGACTTCGTGAATTGATGGATCGTGTAAAAAATATAAATTAATGTACATAAAAAAATATAAGGATGAATATATAATTAAAAATATTAATATAAATAAAATTGTAGTTGTTGCTCTAAAAAGAAAAAGAAAGTATTGTCGTAAAAAAACATAAAATTGTAGTATCTGTGATGTGTATATGTAGATGACTTTGACAAAATAAATTATCAAAAATATACAACAACAAGAAAAATAAATTAAAATTCTATAAAATTAAGAATAATTATCAATAAATTACAAAAAAAAGAAGATGATAATAAATTAATCAAAATTTTTAAAATAAGGATAATTAAATTAATAAATTATTAAAAATTAAAATGATAAAAATAAATTAATAAAAAGTCTAATGTAAGTATAATTATTAACAAATTTTTAAAAAATTGTAAAAATTTACAAAAATTATATTTTGTGCTATTTGACAACCAGGAAGTCTGAAGAAGTTAATTTTAAGCACGGAGAGCCAATATTGAATGTCAACAATTACCTCTTTTTGACAAAAGATGATGTAGAATTCTCTAGGCAAAAATATTAATATATAGCCAATTTGGCTTGACAAAGGATTAATTTTGACAGAATTTTGACCGAATTCTGATTGTTGAGTTGCTTATATACCTCGGGTTGCATAAGGATTAGACTATATGTAGTTCAGAAGTCTGCCTCATGTCCTATTATTTCGTGGATAACTCCGTGTCCTATTGTTATGGGTGGACAATCCCGTATCCTATTGTTCTAGGTGGATGGCCCTGTGTCTTATTATTCTGGGTGGATGAATTTGTGTCCTATTATTTCGGGCGGATGACCTTGTATCCTATTTTTTCATGTGGATGACCCCGTATCCTATTATTTCGAGCAGATGACCCCATGTCCTATTATTCTTGATGAACAACCATGTATCTTATTGTTTTGGATGAATGACCACATGTCCTACTATTCAGGGTGGATGATCCTGTATCCTATTATTACAAGTTGATGACCCCATATCCTATTGTTTAGGACGGATGGTCCTATATTTTATTATTCCTGGTGGATGGCCTCGTGTCCTATTGTTCAGGGCAGATGGCTTGCAAAAATGATTGAAGGGAAAGAATTCTTCAAAAACGAAAGTATTTGCATAATCCCAACATCTTTTTCAAAATTTTCCCAGCATGGTGGTGCTTGAGAATATAAGTCGTGCTAGGTTAGTTGATGCTACCGGACTTATCCTGCAAAACTGTAAAAACATAGGTTATTAAAATAAAGAAGGAAGGCAAAAAAAATGGACTAGAGCCGTCAATATGGACTAGGTCAGGTGGACCGGCCTAGACCAACTCGTAATTTGATAGGGCTGGGCTGTGATTTTTGGAGCCCATTTAAGAACGAGGCTTTTAGCCCAGCCCGAATATGGCCCCTGAAGCTTGGTGAAGTGGGTTGGACTGATCTGTGAGCCAAATAAAAAATAATTAAAAAATAAAATATCACTATAAATAACAAACGACTTCACACTTAAAGTATACTTGAACCATCATTTTAATGGGTAGAATATTATCATCTGATTTTGTATTTTATTGTGATCTACTGGAACAGAAGCAGGTTAGTATTTCTATTTAACTAGTTGTATTTTTAATCATTAACTATTTAATTTGCTTATTAATATCTTTATTTGGTTTGAGTGCTATCGTGTCAAAAGTTATTTAGCCTCACGTAAACTTTATGTCCTATAAAATTGTTTTTTTATACAATTATTTGCATAGAATGACAATGATTTCAGATTAAAGTCATACAACAAATCTTTACTTGAAGCCAAACTTAATAACTATTATTAGGATTATTTTATTGGTAAATTATAGACTTGATTAACAGCTAGTAACACTATGCATTTAAATTATAATTTAAAAATATACTTTTTAAAAATGTGGGCTGGCCCGACGTTGCCTGCAGTCCGCGTAGTGATGGGTTGGCTTGTTGTTTTATGAGTTATCAAAAATAATGGGCTACTCCAGCCTAACCCGTTAAATTTCAAAGCCTACGTCGGCTAGCTTGGATGGGCTTGGTCGACCCATATTGACAGCTCTAAAATGGACCATATGGACAAAATGCCTTTGTTTGTTTTTATGTCACCTCTAATTGTCTATAGAGTTGGATGAAATGTGGCCTTTAATTTTTCTTTTGGGGGCTTACTAATGATGTATCTAATTTTTTTTTTGCAGGGAGGTGATGAAAACGCTAACAATTGTCTTTGAGGCTTGATAAATGATATCTCTGAGTTAGCTGCCGAAACTTGATGTAATCTCTGATTGTGAACGGAGTGTTGATGGAGTCGAGTGGAGTCTTGGTATGTTTCCTGAGGCTCTAATGTAAACTCCAACTATTTTCCAGAGCCTTGGATTTGAAATGGAACCCTGGGTTGTGTGTCAGGACTCTTATGCATACTCCAGTTTGTGTGTTAGAGCCTTGAATAAAATAGTGTAGAATCTCGAGTTATGTGCTGAGATCAGGATGCAAACTTTGAATTGTGTGTCGAAGCTTTGTGATTGAAATGAAATCTCGAATTATGTACCAGTATCCTTGGAATGGAACCTCAGGTGGTATGATGAGATCCTCATGCAAATTTTGGGTTATGTGCCAAAGTTTTGTGATTGAATGGGATCCCAAATTGTGTACCAGTATCTTTGAAATAGAACTTTGAGTGGTGTCCCGAGAACTTGATGCAAACTTCAGATTGTGTGTCGAAGCCTTGTAATGAAATAGAATCCCGGATAGTTTTTACGGCCAACCTTGGGAGGCGTAACTGGCACCTAGGCTGACCTAGCTGGGCATATGCACCTCTGGAGCCTGCCAGCAGTTCAAAAATCAAGAAAATGAACAACTATATCTCAGCTGTAAATACATCCTTTCAGACTATGAAACACAATGAACCTGCATACAAGCAGCTAATCTAGTAGTTACAACAATAAAAGGATCCTATGCGGGCCGACAAGACCACCATGCTGTCTAAGTCATAACAAAAGAAAGATAGGCAGTTATATATAAAATATAGATGACAAGGCTACTAACCGATAGCTAAGCTAGGCCCCACATAGCCAACACACAAAACATAACATACATGGGCCCCGCACGACCAACAACAACCAACAACTAGGAACTGTAGTCCGCAAGCCTCTAAGAGTGGAATAGTGGTCGGGATAGGGCCTCGACCTACCCAAAAGCTGTACAACAAATTGAGCAAACCTTTCTAACTAACAACTCCAAAGAAAAGGAGCTGAATGATCTGCTAATCCTGGATGACTCCTAAGGAGGTCCTGACACATGTCTGTCCGTACCTGCAGGCAAGTATGCAGTGCCCCATAGATGAGCGTTAATACAATATGTATCAAATTTGTAAGGCAGTAATAAAAGTTGAAAAAAAGCTGATAACAGAATTGAAAGCAATCAAATAAGAAGGATAAGAGTTTTAACCTGAATAGCCTCACAATCTGAAGTATAGCTAACAAGTAAGTATAAAAACAAGAACCTCACCTGGCCCTCATAATCCTGGAAGGTACAATCAGCATAGAATAACCTACTTGGGCCCTCATAAGCCTCAGCAAGCATAGTTCAATCTATATACCCCTAACAAGGTCGATATGGTTCGACAGGTAACTATAGCCAACCTACCTGGCCTTTAGGTCTGTAACTGAGCCCTCTGGGTGTAACTATGTCTAAGCCCTCTGGGCTCCTGTGATTGCACCCTGGGCCCACAAGGCTCGACGGAGGGTTAGTGATGCCATTATAACATAAAGAAAGTCCATATGTGGAGGGACTTTGATACAACCTTATAGACCTAAATATAGGCCTTTCAGACATTACATAACTCCTTTGAGCAATACATAGCCCCGTAGGCAATGACACAGTTTGCAACCGTGAGGTTGGTCAATGGAAGGCTATATGAGGTGGGGTCAATCCTGACCGAAGTACTATATTTTAGTGTCAAATCTATCTATAAAAGATAATCACAAGGCATAAGTCGTATAAACTATATGAAGAGGATAACTTTCCAAAGTGGTTAGCCTTAACATACCTCAATTGTTGATTTCTGTTCACCCAAACAGTCCCAACCTAAAGCCGGTGATTCCTCCAATTTGCAACCCTTGCATTGAGAGGAAAAAGCTATTTTCATTACTAGCAAATGTCTAATAACAATATCCTGTAAGCATGTTAACTACAATTCAAACTCTATCCAATTCAACCGAAAGCTTACAAATTTTCGAGAGTTTAGAAGGTAGAAATGTTTACCTATCACTTCTAGCCGCTTAGGACTCAATTAGAAGTGATTTCTACAACTTTTACTTGGGATTCCTGCAACCTGAGAGAGATTTAAAGAAATAACTTTGTAGGGACGTTTCTCATAGGCCCGAAACTTGCTATCCAAGATGAATTTGCATTTGATTGGAGTTTAACGATGTAATTTGGAGAAAATTAAGCTAAAGGTGGAAGGGGAATATCGCACTGCCGAGGGTCTTGTTTTAGGAGATGTTTGAATGATTCATTTAAGACTCGAGGGAGTTTATATAATTTGAGGTGGTGGCGGGGGGCGTGGCATGCCGGCCAGAACACTGGAATACGGGTGCGATGCGCCGGCCAGTGCGCTGATATGGCCGCACGACGCGACACCCGGTGCGCCCTACCTCCGGCCCCATCCTCCTGCTCGCTCGACACCGTGCTCGTGTGCTCATTCCCCGAGCCCTTCCTCGCATACGTTGTTCTTCAAAACTCTCAACATACGTATGCACGCATCGGTTAATGATAGAAATTTACGGGGTGTAACAATAGTGTTCCATGATCCTGATGTATACTCCGATTTGTATGTTGGAGCCTTGAATGAAAACATGCATCTGAAGGTGGTTTCTTATAAGATAAAAGTAAAATATCTGTATTGAAGGTGGGCGCCTGTAAAATATACTAAAAGTAAACACCTACATCTGAAGGTTGGTGCTTTTGAAATATATTGAAAGTAAAATGCCTATATTAGAGGGTGGAGGCCTGAACTGAAAGTAAGATGCCACATTAGAAGGTGGGCGCCTAAACTGGAATTAAAATGCTCATATTAGAAGGTGGGACGCCTGAACTAAAATTGAAATGCCTGTATTAGAAGGTGGGTGTCACGACCTGAGCCTACACCCTAGACGTAACACGGTACTTGAAGTCGCAAGTGACCCAAAGTCAATCCTTGGTCTATCATACACTAGTATTCTAAGTAAAACATGAACAACGGAAATTTGAAATAATACATAATAGCATTTATGAAAAAAAATTTAAAGACTGAACATAGAAATTTTCTTAAAATATCTAAAAGTCTGAAATCAAGTTTGGTCTGAAAGCCATCTAATTGAGGAGTTGTTGGGACAAGACCCCAGCTAACTCTAAGTCTAAGTGAAAATAATAAAGAAAACTGAAATGAATGAAATAACGCCCTTGGAATATGAGGACTCACACTGCTGCTGCTGATAGAGAGATCCGAACGAAATCGGCTAATGACGCTGGGTCTGAGAACCTGCGGCTGTATCATGAAACGATACAGAATAAAAGTATGAGTCAGTACTTTGAATGTAATGACTAAGTGAGAGATATAAATAGTAAGAAAGAAAAAGTAACTGAACGGAAATGACATGAATTGACCAACTAAAAATACTAAAAACTGATACAACTAGAATATAGTTGATATGGTCAATAATGACCCTGGCTGATGGTCATAAACATGCCCTAAGTCTGAAATATTGAGTCTGAGAGACCACACTGAACTGAACTGAACTGTCAAAACTGAGACTGAACTAAACTGACTAGTGGGAGAGTCTCTAACCGACATATAACCACGTGAGCTAGATGTAGAGTCCGATGTATACACCCCACCAGTAGGACCTAATATACCTTGCCAGGGTATAAAGGCATGAATTGGGTGATCACAAAAGTTTGGGGCCAATCAGGCCAAGTAATACTGTAACCTACGCTGGCAATGTAGTTCTGGGAACTTGGGTGCGCTGGAACCCCGGCCTGCTCGATGCTAAGTCCTACTCCCACTAGAAAACCTAAACTGAACTACTAGGCTGATAGCTCGAAACTGGGGTCCAAGACTAGTAAGGGGCATATAACTGAAAGTATCCTGAGAGCCTTATCGGACCAGATTCTAAAACTGAGTTCTAGACTGGTCGGAGCTGCTTATCTGGAAACGTCATAACCGTCTAGGAAAAACTGTAAACTGAACTGGGGTCCTGGGGCTGGTCAGAGCTATATATATATATATATATCTAAACGTCATGACTACCTAATGGACCAATAAACTAGATTCTGAGTTTGATTCTGATAGCTAGGAGGCACCACTGACACCTCGGGAAAAGACAAAAGTCAGACTGATCAACTGACACTTTCTGAATAGTGCTGAAGAGGTTCTACGTTCTAACTAAATGAAACTACTAAGCAGCTAATAAAGAACACAACTCATTCCAACAACACGGGAATTTCATAATATGATGAAATTTCAAGAATGTAAAGGGATTTCATCCAACAAGGGTAAAATCATTCTCCTCAATGGAATAATTGCTCACACACACACATATATATATATATAATAGGAATTACTAGGATATTCATCCCAAAACATACTTTTCAAAATAGACGAAATTTAATATGCAATAATCTACTCGAAAATTTAGGGCTGTAAATCATCTTGGAAAGAACAACAACAACTTACTTATGAATTGATGAAGATCATATGAATAATAAACATGTATAATAACCCAATTGAAATTAACAAAAACCAACATGAAAATCTCAGGGCTAAACTGATAGAAAAATTATGGGAGGATACTGGGGGACACAAGGGAAGGACAATTTCCTTGTTGAATTCCCACATACCTGGCTAAGAATTCCCTGAAGAAGAAGACCTGAACTGCTGTGATGAAGGAAGAACCCTAATCTTGCTTGAAGGATTCTTGAGAGGAGAACTTACGGTGATTTTCTGAAAATAGAGAGTGGGGATGAGGAATGAACTATTTTTTCCCACTAAAAGGTCTAAAATTATTACTAAAACGACGTAGTTTCAAGCTTGGGAGAGTAGGAAATTACTAAATAGCCCTTAGAAATTCGCTTGGAAAATTGCTAGGTGACCCTAATGAGGGACCTAACGAGTCGTGGTCACTCGTGATCATCAGTCGTGGACCACACTATCTCACACCTGAAGGTTAAATGCTAAGTTTGGTAAGGAGTCACCTAACGAGTCGTTGCCACTGACGACGACTCGTTGTGGCACTCGTCAGGTACACTGGCTAAAAACTCACTAGGGTTGGTAACAAGGGACATAACGAGTCGTTACTAGAGACAACAACTTATTTCCCCCTCCCATCAAGTACACTACTCCACTAAATATATTCTCAACTCAGGCCTGACCACGAATGACTCAATGAGTCCCTTGTTGGGTACACTGTCTCCCTTCTCAAAACCTCAAATCTCCTTCTCACAGCTCACCTAACGAGTCGTGAGGTCACTTAATGACTCGTTAGGTGGGTCATCCTGTAGCTTTTCTATGGCTTTTCTCGATTTTTAGATTTAAGTCCCGGAATTAGATTTTGAGTTTTTGGGGCATTACAATATCTCCCCCTTGTAAACATTCATCCTCGAATGTTAGAATACATACATGAAAGTAGAGAATAACAATCAAAATTTCCAAATACTGCTCATTGAACTCCAAAACTGCCGGAATGACTACCTCCGTTTCAAAATACATAACTAATCTGAATTTACTTTTCATACATACATCCAAAGTCGTAAAAGAAACTTATACACATGAATTGAATTCAACAATTAGATCAGGTCCTAAGGCAAAATTAACATTTCAAGCTACAACAGAGTCAGTAGAGAACAAGTACGGGTATTTGGCCATCATATCCGCTTCGGCCTCCCACATAGCTCCCTCAACCTGCTGATTTCTCCATAAGACCTTGAATAAAGCTATTTCCTTATTCCTTAGCTAACGAACCTGACGGTCAAGGATCTAGACTGGTACCTCCTCATATGAGAGACTATCCTTTACTCCTACACTTTCCAATGGCACAATTGAGGTTGGATCTCCGATGCACTTCTTCAGAAGTGACACATGGAAAACTGGATGTACAACTGCTAGTTCTGAAGGTAACTCTAGCTCATAGGCCACATTGCCAATACGCCTCAAAATTCTATAAGGTCCCACATACCTTGGACTGAGTTTCCCCTTCTTTCCAAACCTCATCACCCTTTTCATGGGAGAAATATTTAGGTATACCCAGTCATCAACTGCAAACTCCAACTCTCTTCTCCGCACATCGGCATAAGCTTTCTGGTGGCTCTGAGCTATTTTCAACCTTTCGCGGATGAGATGAATTTTCTGCATTGCCTCGTGAACCGAGTCTGGCCCTATCAAGGTAGCTTCCTCAACTTCAAACCACCCTATAGGAGATCTACACCTTCTACCATAAAATGCTTCAAATGGGGCCATCTGGATACTAGAATGGTAGCTGTTGTTGTACACAAACTCGATAAGAGGCAAGTGGTCATCCCAATTACCCTTAAAATCGATCGCGCATGCTCTTAGCATATCTTTTAGGGTCTGAATGGTCCACTCCGCTTGCCCATAGGTCTGCGGGTGAAAAGCAGTACTGAGCTTCACCTGAGTACCTAGTCCCTTCTGAAAGGACTTCTAAAAGTGTGAGGTGAACTGAGTTCTCCTGTCTAAAATGATAGCCAAAGGCACCCCATAGAGTCTGACTAACTCCCGGATGTAAAGTTTGGCATAGTCCTCAGCTGCGTCTGCGCTTTTAATAGGGAGGAAATGAGCTGACTTAGTCATCCGATCTACTACCATCCAGATTGAGTCTTGCTGTCGGCGAGTCCGAGGTAGACCCGTAATGAAATTCATATTCACTTCTTCCCACTTCCACATGGGTATAGTGATATCCTGGTTCATGCCTCCTGTCCTTTGATACTCTATCTTAACTTGCTGGTAGTTCGGGCATTTAGCTACGAATTCAGCGATGTCTCTTTTCATGCCGTTCCACTAGTAAATATCCCTCAAATCGCTGTACATTTTGGTAGCATCGGGGTGAATGGTGTATCTCGAGCTATGTGCCTCAGCCAGTATCTGTTGTCTCAACTCACCAACATCTAGTATACACAATCTTCCTTGGTAACAGAGTACACCATCTCCCCCTTTGGAGAACGCCTCAACCTCCTTCTTGAGAACTGCTTCTTTAAGTTTAAATAGAATTGGATATTCATCCTGTCTGGACTTAACTTCAACTACCAAAGATGAATCGGATCCACTTTGCAGTACCACCCCACCTTCGGCTGAATCCACCAGCTGCACCCCTAATTGGGCTAGTCTGTGAACATCCCTCGCTAACTCCTTTTTGCCTTCCTCAATATGAGTCACACTCCCCATAGACCGTCTTCTTAGGGCGTCATCCACCACATTGGCTTTGCCCGGATGATACAATACACTCATGTCATAGTATTTTAGCAACTCCAACAACCTTATATGTTGAAGATTTAGATCCTTCTGACTCAGCACGTACTGGAGACTCTTATGATATGTAAATACGTCTATGCAAGCTCCATACAAGTAATGCCTCCATATTTTTAGCGCAAATACCACCGCTGCCAACTCCAAGTCATGAGTTGGATAATTCTTCTCATGAACTTTGAGTTGTATGGAGGTGTACGCTATCACTTTGCCCTGCCGCATCAGAAAACAATTGAGTCCAACCCTGGAAGCATCACAATAAACAACCAAACCATCCTTTCCTTCTGGCAAGTCAGAACTGGAGCAGTAGTGAGTCGAGTATTCAATTCCTGGAAACTCTTCTTGTACTCTTCCGACCACTGAAATTTCACCCTCTTTTGAGTTAACTTAGTCAGAGGAGATGCTATGGAGGAGAAGCCTTCCACGAATCGTTGGTTATAACCCGCTAAGCCCAAAAAACTCCTGATTTCAGTAGGAGAGGTAGGTCTGGGACAATCCTTCACTGCTGCTATCTTATAAGGGTCTATTTGTATTCCCTCACCCGAGACCACATGACCTAAGAAAGTCACAGACTTTAACCAAAACTCGCACTTGCTGAACTTGGCAAATAATTGGCGGTCCCTGAGTGTCTGTAATGTTAATCTTAGGTGATTGACATGCTCTTCCTCATTTCTAGAGTATACTAGGATGTCGTTGATAAATACAATGATGAACATATCCAGATACTGCTTGAAGACTCTGTTCATTAAATCCCTGAAGGCTGCTGGGGCGTTTGTTAACCCAAAGGACATCACCACAAACTCGTAGTGACCATACCGAGTTCTGAATGCTGTTTTCGGTATGTCACACTCCCTGACGCTGATGGTACCCTGACCTGAGATTGATCTTGGAGAAACAATTGGCTCCCGGAAGTGGTCAAACAAGTCATTCTAGATAGGGGATATTTGTTCTTGACTGTGACTTTGTTCAGCTGACGGTAATCTATGCACATTCTGAGGGTACCATCTTTCTTACGCACGAATAGCACTAGAGCACCCCAAGGAGAGATGTTGGGCCTGATAAAACCCTTATCAAGAAGATCCTTTAACTGCTCCTTCATCTCCTTAAGCTCAGCTGGAGCCATTCTGTTAGGAGGAATGGAGATGGGTTGAGTGTCTGCGAGGAGATCTATTCCGAAATCTATTTACCGTTTAGGGGGAACTCCGGAAAGATCCTCAAGAAACACGTCTGGGAACTCACTGACCATAGAGACTGATTGGATGGTTGGGGTCTCGGAGTTGGAATCCTTGACTCGAACCAGATGATATATACATCCTTTGTAGATGAGTTTCTAGGCCTTAAGGTAGGAAATAAACCTACCCTTAGGCATTGAATTGCTGCCCGTCCATTCTAACACTAGCTCATTGGGAAACTAAAACTTGACAACTCTAGTTCTGCAATCAACTGAGGCATAGCAGGAGTGTAACCAATCCATGCTGAGAATAAGGTTAAAGTCGACCATGTCTAACTCTACAAGATCAACTGGAATGACTTTATTCAGGACTGAGACAGGGCAGTTTCTATACACCTGGCTGGCTCTAACTGACTTGCCAACTTGGGTGGAGACTGAGAATAGTTCCAAGAGGACCTATGGACTGATGTTGAACTGGACTTCTATATAGGGAGTCACCAACGAAAGAGTGGCTCCTGTATCGAAGAGGGCATACACGTCTAGATGGAAGAGACATAATGTTACACCCCGTAAATTTTCAACATTTAGATGGCCTATTCGCATGTTGGTTAAGAGTTTTAGAATTTCATACATGCTAGGAAGAGGCCTGGGGGAAGACCGGACGAACATTGCACGAACCACCGCGGGAGAAGCCGTGGCAGAACCCCTCCGCGATGGCAGTGTGCCACGGAGGGAGGGCCTCCGCGATGGCGGCGTGTCACGGAGACCCTGTCCAGGCCCAAGTATATAAACCCCTCCACTTCGATTTTAATCATTTTAATTTCATTTCTTTTCCAGAGAACTGACGTGCCCTTATTCGCGCGTCCGCAAGTGTACGGGTCGTGCAAGTAATATAGTGGCTCTTTTTAAGAACCGGGATGTCGAACCCACAGGGACTGGACCCATTCCTCTAACTATCCATTACAAGTGTGATCTTAAATACTGAAAATGTTGGTTATAGAAGTTTTCGAGGGAAATTTTTAATTAAGTCTAAATTTGGTCAACGAAATATTCTGAATGCACTCTAGGAGCAACATAGAGTTAAAACCAGATAATCATGCGACGCTACGATTTGCAATGGGTTAAGTATGCAACTATCGATTGTCGTTTCACATAATTAGAATTGCATGTTCATGGTCTTTCGAGCCTCTAAACAGGACAAACTAGCCTCACTGCATCATTGTTAGTGAGGATGCTACTTCTAGTTCGTGGGCAATCAATTATGTTGTGGTTTACATGGAAATGATTAGGGACTTTCGTGCGTCTAATCATTTAACTCAACTTAGCCTCACAACTACTTCTTCGAGTGGTGATGTGATAATCCTAAGTCGGTCTTTGAATACCCCCGTTTTATCAACCAAGCAAGGTGTTAGGTATATTGCTATCCAAACACGAAATTATATCGTGAGATACAAACATGCTCCTCACATTCTCATGTTCTGACCTAGGTCACTGCTTTCTCAAGCCTATGCCCAAGCTAACATATATGTTTTCATGGTGATCAATCATAAAGACAACCAACAATCCAGAATGCAAGACGGAAGCAACAATCAATAACTTAATTCCAAAACAATTTCATAGAATCACAATCATAATTCATGACTTCAACCCTAGAGGCAGGGTTCTAGCCATTCATGTTCGTAAAACTACAAGAAACTACAACTAAATTAACATACTTACAAGAATTTGGTAGATGATAATGGAATTTGACAAACCCTAGATGAGTTCTCCCACTTCTCCCTTCACTCCTAGGTAGTTTTCCAGAATAAAATCATGACCAATTGGATTTAGGAGCTAAGGGACCTATTTATAGTAAATGGAAAACGTGCATAATTTAGCCTGTCGTGGAATGGCTCTGTGTCACGGAGTGTATCGCGGAGCATTGCTTCTGTGACACAGAGGTAACACGAAAGCTCTCTGGAAATTGCCTCCAGAAGACAAAACTGCCGAGTGTCACCGCATTGGCAGCGTGTCACGCTACTTGGGCAGTGCGTTTGCACACCCCTGTCGTGCAGCTGGCATGGCGTGGCATGTTGCTGGCGCGCTGGTGCTGCCTGCCTGCCGCATCTGCTCGCGTGCCTAGCATAGGCGTGGAACGGCACTGGGCACGGCACACGCACAGCGTGATACGCTGCCTAGCACGGCCAACCCTGCCATGGCCTACTCCTTGCCGACTCTCGCCCATTGCTCCCAACTCCATTCCGCTACTTCACCAACTTATAAATTAGTTCCTCAAAATCATTGAAACCTACAAAACAAGGACTAATCATGTTGGTTAGCACATATATTCACATTTATAAAATCACATGAAAATGTATACAATTACTTAGCTAAACAAGACTAAATTAAGTTATCAAGCGTCACTCGGGCATGCTATTTTGCCCGAGATCACAACCCCACACTTAAAATCTTGTTCGTCCTCGAACAACCTTTTACATATCATGCATATGGAGACTCACCCATAACTCATTTAGCAGTATTATTCAAGCTACGACTATAATGATTATGTAAGATAACAAGCTCAAAATAGAGCATGCACGATTTGATCATCGAAATGAAGTACAACTATGTTAAGACTTCTTAACCTCAAGAATCGACTCTCAATCTTAGCAAACTCATGCAAATCTACTGATTAAGAAATCCCACATGAATTATATCCTTCATTCAACATGTGCCCTCACGGAAAGAGAGATACCCAATTTCACACGCAAAAATAATTTTTAAATCACAACATGTGTGGGTACATGAATAGAATTACGCTCACTCTCACAAAGAATTCACATGCATCATGTAATGACCCATAAGCTTGCCCTTAGTGTTTTATTCCACTAATTTAAGGATGTATGAATGTAAGATCAAGTAGGACTTTTTAGGTTGTAATGTAACTAAGGTGCGGGTAGGTACTATTAGGGCCAGTAATAGTGACTATCTTTCCTAAGCGCTTTTAATACATCTCGCCCTCATTACGAACTTCCCTTCCCTTACTTCACCTTTTTCTCCTTTCAGCTTTCTTCTTCCTCTTATGTTCCCCCCTTTATTTAGGCATTTTTAGCTTATTAGTAAGGAGTTCTATAAATAATTTTTCATTAATTTGTTTTCTTACTCCTTACTAACTATCAACCATTTTCACACAAGTGCACCTTTGTCCTTTTCTCACTTCTACAACTTGCTACTTTTCCTTTCTTTTCATTCTTCTCACTCCTTTACTCCTTTAGATTTTTTCACTTAAGCGCTTAGGAGTTTTGGATCAAACTCAAGGCTAATGAAAGAAAAAGGATTCAGCTTGTGTTGCAGCTATCAAAGAATAAGCTCAAGGCTCAATGGGGCTAACTAGGATTAATTTTTTTTCCAGGTAGGTAAAATGAGGGATAGAAATTAGGTTCATTCAAAGAAATGCCAAAATCATCTCCTACAATTCACATCCTTCATTTCATTTTATAAACACACCAGGCAAGTTCTAGACAATCTACAATAGCACAGAATACTCAAAAACCTTACACTCATGGCATATGCTCAATTCAAGACAAATTCCGCAGACTCTTACTCAGCTAATCACAAGAATTCGAACATTTAGCTTCAATCATATTGAGTCAAATTCAAGAGCCTAAGTGTCTCAAATAAAGTTATACACTTGCATGCTTCAACACTAACCACCCTTGTACCTTACAATCGTGTATAACACATAACAAGAACATCAAGCACCAATTAGTTATGGTTTCAAAAACCCAAAACCTATCGACTAATTTTCCCTCAAGACGGTCGTCATCCATCCATCGTCGGAAACAGTCCCTAACTATGACTAAACACACTATATGCAGACAAAGAGAAGAAAAAGAAAATTTTTATTCTTCAGTTCAAAGACCCCCCGTCGGAAAAGAACCAAAAAGAAAAACCAACGGGTGATGAAGTCATGCTTAAATCACAAATTTTTTTCAAATTCTCCCAAATTTCACACAAGCATTACATTCACCAAAAACTTGTTAAGCACAAAAATTTTGAAATTTTTCTCACCCCACACTTAAATCATGCTATGTCCTCATAGCATCAAATTAACATTTAAAGGATGAGAAATACTTCCTGAGCCTCGATGCCAAGCTTAAAGCATGCTTTTCTTCAAGTTCTCCTAGGTGGGTGTTTGACCCCACACTTCTTCTATTTCATGCTTTTTAGCTTCCTCCTTCTTGGTACTTAAACTTCCCTTCCATCTGTGCTTAACTTTCCACCAAAAACACAAACATAATGAAAACAACAAAATCAACACAAAATCAAACTTAAACAATTTGTACCTGAGGTACCCTTGGGTTGCCTCCCAAGCAGCACCTAATTTTACGTCGCGGCACGACGTGGACTATCCTTTTCAGGACCTCCTCCTACCTGGGTTCTCTTTCGAGAACCATCTCCTTTTCTTTTGCTGTTTAGAGGAAACAACCTCCACTCTGTTCCTCTTTTCCTCCAACTTCTTCTCAATTTGAAGCCCTTTATTAGACTCGGGCTGAACACTTGTCACTGCCTTTGGCCCTGCACCTGTGGAATCCTCCACCCCACATTCATCCTCAGACAACACACTAACTTGACAAAGGTTTCTGCAGTGTGCGGATGGGTTCATTTCTTGGTAAACGCGGAAGAGTTCTTCTTCATCTTTGACCCTCATTTTCAGGGTCCCTGCTCTCAAATCAATCACCGCTCCTCCGGTGGCCAAGAATGGCTGTCCCAAGATTAAGGGTACCTGGTTATCAACCTGAAAATCTAGCACAATAAAATCAGCAGGTATAATAAACTTACCTACTTTGATGAGAAGGTCCTCTATTATTCCTACGGGTGTCACTCGCGACTTGTCAGCCAGCTGCAGCATCAACCTTGTCAGCTTCGGTTTTCCCAACTCCAGAGTGTTGAATAAGGATAGGGGCATTAGGTTAACTGCTGTCCCTAGATCACACAAAGCACGTAGCACGTCAACTTTACCAATTTGTATGGGGAGGGTAAAACTCCTTGGGTCTTTGAGCTTCTTCGAAATCTTGCTCAATACCTGGTGGCTGCACTCCTCCGTCAGTGCTACAGTCTGGACGTCCACCAACCTAACTTTGTTCGCCATCACTTCCTTCAAGTACCTGCAAAACATCAATAAGAAGCAAATTTATGTGAAGTTCTTTGAAACTCTCAAAGAACTTTTTGAAGCATTCCTCCTCCTTGCTCTTTTTGAATTTCTACGGGAGTGGTGGTGGTGGTCTTTGTGCTGGCTACAATGACGATTATGCATGTTGTTGCCCAGCACTCTGATTATCTCCTGTGTTGCTGGATGGTCCTGGTCTAACCAACTCCGGTTGCACCTCCTTTCTTAGCTCTTTTGGCACTGCATCAGCTAATTGCTTTCTGCTTCTAAGACTGATTGCATTGACCTGCCGGGGGTTAGGATCCGTGTCGCTTGGTAGTCCCCCTTGCGATCTCATCTTTTGAGCAACTGCTAACTGACCCACTTGTTTTTCAAGATTGCGGGTGGCCATTTGCTGATTCTTTAAGTCTATTGCCATCCTCGCTTGATTTTCCACTAACTGAGTCTGGGTCTCCATGATTTTCTGCAATGTTTCCTCAATGTTGCTGCTCACTTGCCCATCATTCTGCCTATTCTGCTGATATTGCTGTTGTTGAGGTTGCATATAACTCTGCTTTTGGTTTCCACCCCTTGAAAAATTCGGGTGGCCCTGGCAATTTCTGTTGTAACTGGTTCCAAAATTATGATTGTTGCGCTGCACATTACCAAAAAAATTGATTAACTCTGGATTGGCTCCACACAATTCTGCCTTGTGCCCATTGTTACCACAAATTTCACACCAACTCGGAGCTTGCTGAACTATATTAACCTGGGCCTGTTGTTGGTTCATACTCAGTTTATTGAACTGAGTCATCATCTGATGCTGGAACGAAGCTAACAGTGCTGCCAAGGCATTCATTCCATCTACCTCTATCAACCTTGATCTCTTTCCTGCCCCTCTCAATGACTCTCTCTGTGCCACTCTGGATTTCCTTGAGCAATTCTGTTCAACAAAGTGTACAACTCATCATACGTCTTCTCCAAAGCTTGCCCACCCGATGCAGAGTCTAGTAAAATTTTAGTGTGTGGGTCTAGACTTTCTACAAAGGTATGAGCCAGCACTTTATTTGATTGCTGGTGATGGGGACAGTCTCTCAACAATGACTTGAATCTTTCCCAAGCCAAATATAAGTTCTCATCAGGCCTCTGCTTGAAACTCAATATCTCACTTCTCAGCTTTGCAGTTTTGCTTGAAGGAAAGAATCTGATAAGGAACTTCTTAGCCAAGTCATCCCACGAAGTTATGGAGTTCGGTGGCTCAACCTTCAACCACTTTTTCGCCTCTCCCAACAATGAAAATGGGAAGAGGGTCAGTCGGACATAATCTATGGACACGCCGGTGGGGACAAACGTGTCACTTATCTCAAGAAAGTTCTGTAAGTGCTGCTGCGGGTCCTCATGTGCCATCCCAGTGAATTGACCACTAGAATGTAGCAGCTGCACCATGTTCTGTTTAAGCTCAAAGTTCCCTCCAGGCTTCAGTTTACGGACACTAGAGGTCACATTCGTCGCTAGTGGGATTGCCACTTCGCGAACTGGTCTAGCTGCCATTGCTTCCGATGACAATTGTGCTTGTCCCGCCGGTGGTTTTTGTTGTACCTTTTCTTGAAGTGTCTTCAGCTTTTGCTCTAGAGCTACTCTCCTTCGCAAATGGATTTGATGTTCAGGTTCAAGCAACGGTTCCACAAGCTCTCTATTTTTTAGCCAGCTCGGCAGGACAACCTGTCACCTGCAAATAATCAGACTAAGACCAAGTTTCTCAACACAAGGAAATTTAAAAATCACACAAAAATAGATAAATTATCAAAACTTCGCCAAGTCCCCAGCAACGGCGCCAAAACCTTGACGTGCCCTTATTCGCGCGTCCGTAAGTGTACGGCTTGACAAGTAATATAGTGGCTCTTTTTAAGAACCGGGATGTCGAACCCACAGAGACTGGACCCATTCCTCTAACTATCCATTACAAGTGTGATCTTAAATACCGAAAATGTTGGTTATAGAAGTTTTCGAGGGAGATTTTTAATTAAGTCTAAATCTTGTCAACGAAATATTCTGAATGCACTCTAGGAGCAACATAGAGTTAAAACCAGATAATCATGCGATGCTACGATTTGCAATGGGTTAAGTATGCAGCTATCGATTGTCGTTTCACATAATTAGAATTGCATGTTCATGGTCTTTCGAGCCTCTAAACACGACAAACTAGCCTCACTGCATCATTGTGAGTGAGGATGCTACTTCTAGTTCGTGGGCAATCAATTATGTTGTGGTTTACATGGAAATGATTAGGGACTTTCGTGCGTCTAATCATTTAACTCAACTTAGCCTCACAACTACTTCTTTGAGTGGTGATGTGATAATCCTAAGTCAGTCTTTGAATACCCCCGTTTTATCAACCAAGCAAGGTGTTAGGTATATTGCTATCCTAACACGAAATTATATCATGAGATTCAAACATGCTCCTCACATTCTCATGTTCTGACCTAGGTCACTGCTTTCTCAAGCCTATGCCCAAGTTAACATATATGTTTTCATGGTGATCAATCATAAAGACAACCAACAATACAGAATGCAAGACGGAAGCAACAATCAATAACTTAATTCCAAAACAATTTCATAGAATCACAATTATAATTCATGACTTCAACCCTAGAGGCAGGGTTCTAGCCATTCATGTTCATAAAACTACAAGAAAATACAACTAAATTAACATACTTACAAGAATTTGGTAGATGAGAAGGGAATTTGACAAACCCTAGATGAGTTCTCCCACTTCTCCCTTCACTCCTAGGTAGTTTTCCAGAATAAAATCGTGACCAATTGGATTTAGGAGCTAAGGGACCTATTTATAGTAAATGGATAACATGCATAATTTAGCCTGTCGTGGAATGGCTCCGTGTCACGGAGTGTATCACGGAGCACTGCTTTCGTGACACGGAGGTAACGCGAAAGCTCTTTGGAAATTGCCTCCGGAAGCCAAAGCTGCCGAGTGTCACCGCGTTGGCAGCGTGTCACGCTGCTTGGGCAGCGCGTTGGCACACCCCTATCGCGCAGCTGGCATGGCGTGGTACGTTGCTGGAATGCTGGTGCTGCCTTCCTGTTGCATCTGCTCGCGTGCCTAGCATAGGCGTGGCACGGCGCTGGGCGAGGCACACGCACATCGTGGCACGCTGCCTGGCGCGGCTAGCCTTACCATGGCCTACTCCTTGCTGACTCTCGCCCATTGCTCCCGACTCCATTTCGCTACTTTACCAACTTATAAATTAGTTCCTCAAAATCATTGAAACCTACAAAACAAGGACTAATCATGTTGGTTAGCACATATATTCACATTTATATAAAATCACATGAAAATGTATACAATTACTTAGCTAAACAAGACTAAATTAAGTTATCAAGCGTCACTCGGGCATGCTATTTTTCCCGAGATCAAGAAAGACAGAGAACAGAGAGGAACGAAGCTTTAATATAAAAATTCAACCGATTACACCGTCAAACGTGGTCCAAACTCAAACTAACTCCAGATACTGAAGTATAATGCTGCAGAGAGCATTCCTACTGAGTTAGTTTTGTGAAATTCGGCCGGAAAACCGTCGTCCCACCGAGCTAAGTTGGATGAAATAGCAGAATATTGGCTGAATTACGCCAGTTAGCCGGGAAATCAGAAACTGAGGTATGTAAAGCCAGTTTCTTGGGCAAGTTAGTGATTCTAGCTTAGTAAAATAAAGTAAATCCAGAAGAGAATTCCAGGAGTCGAGTATTGAGTAGTAAGTCTGTTTTGTGTTGTTATGCCATGTTCAGAATAGAAGTTAGTAAATCAGTTCCAAAGGGCGAGATGTTATTCTAGACCCAGTATAGCCCAGTATCAGATTTAGTACTTTACAATACAAGATTCAGAGCAGAGAACCGAAGTATAAATATTAGTATTATCAGGATCAGTATATTTTTAGTACAGAATGTTAAGGTATGTTGTTATCATTCTCAACTTTAATTTATATGCTATTTGTGATTATTGTCATTTGTAGAGACTTGATTGTTGTATGTGGGCACCCTTAGAGCTTCCTTGCCGCCCCAGGGTTAATAGCTGTGTCGACTCACCTGCCGGAGGGTGAGGATACGTCACTCCAAGGAGTGGCATGCCGTCCACAGTAGGACAAAGATGGGATGCAACATTCCCCATAGCAGGCTGATCAGCATTACAGTATACCCTGTCGAGCGCTTGCGCTCAGGGCACAGATTACAGATACAGATACAGATATCAGATACAGTTATAGGAGTCCTCCGGACTCAGATACAGTTATAGTCAGGGGCCCAGAGAGCCCAAGCTGCATACCCAGGGGGCCGGTAAAGGTGCTCGTAGTTATTAGGCGAGTGGAGTGATTTTATTTTTGGATGGTTTGACCCAGGTAGGGGTATACAGATTGCATGTTGGTTGGCACCTTCCGGCTTATGGGGGCTGGTATAGGTCCTTGTATGCTATATATGTATATATATGTATGTTTTTTAACTAGATTAATATCGTAGGATGCCGCAGCAACAGGTGTGACTTTCACTCGCTTTCCAGTACAGATAAGCTCATTTCAAATTTCGCCATCCCCGATAGTCTTAGCTATTTTCTGCTATTCAGAACTATCAGTACTATTGCTTATCTTCAGTTATGTTTAGTTTTTTCTTTGCATACTCGGTACCAGTGGTACTGACGCCCGTTTGGGGTGCTGCATTACTTTCCTGCAGGTACTCATAGATGAGGAGCCGATCCCTCGTAAATCCAGCCAACAAACAGAGTCATTCGCTCCTGTCATCCGGAGCTAGATAGCTAGAGGTTTATTACTTTCTTTTGTTGTACAATATGGGTAGGCCGGGGCCCTATCCTGACCATCTTATCAGTATTCTTAGAGGCTTGCAGATTGTGTATTCCCTGTGGTTAGCTATACCGGTCACGTGAGGCCGTGTGCATGTTTTAGCTTGTTTATGATTGCCGTGTGGGGCTATATTCAGTTGGTAGTGGTGACCTTGTCGGTCACGTAGCAGTTTAGCTCCTATTTTCTTGATCCAGAAGTAACTAGACAGCATGGTGGCCTTGTCGGCCCGCATAGGTTCCTTTATACTATCGTTGTTCTGGTTAGCTATTGTTATCTTACAGGTGGCTATAGGCCTAGTCGGCCGGAGGCTGTATTTACAGCCGTTATATAGCCCGTCATTTTCTTAAATCCAGAGTTAAAGCCAGCCTGGCCCCAGAAGTGCTCAGGCTTAGCTAGTCCAGCAGTCCAGGTCCTAGTAGGGCACTAGGTGCCAGTCATGCCTCCCAAGACGGGGCGTGACAGACTTGGTATCAGAGCAGGACTTGTACCAAGGAGTCTGCAAGCCGTGCTAAGTAGAGTCTTTGTCTATGGATGTGTTGTGCACCACATACTATAGGCAAGAGGCTGCAAGGCATAATAGGATGGTTACTCTTCCTTCATATTCAGTCGTGCCATAGAGCGGTACAGTATAAGGTCGAGTCCCTAAAACTTATCATACTCTTTGTTTACAGATTAAAATGGCAGACCAGCGACACGCTGCCACAGGCAGAAGACTAGATACCGCAGCAGGAGAAGGCACCAGCAGAATGCCTTAGCTTCATTTAGAATCAGCTCGATCTGAGGGCGATACAGAGGCATCATCACAGCCTTCTCAGCAGTCCCCACCTCACCAGGAGCCATTTGAAGCGACACCGCCTCCTACAGCTCCTGTACCTACACCATCCAACCAGGAAATTCGAAGTACAGTAGTTATGTTGGTAAAAATGATGGCTACTCAGTGCCAGTCAGTGCCACCTATAACAGCAGAGTCATCTGGTGGGTCTGGCAGTTCGAGAGTCCGAGAATTTTTGGCACTAGGTCCCCCACAGTTCACAGGGTCAGATCAGGCAGAGCACTCCTAGGACTTCCTAGACCAGATGTAGAGAATCTTCTGGGTCATGCATGTAACACCTACAGAATCAGTTGAGTTAGCGGTATTCCGGTTGCGAGATATTGCTGTGTTGTGGTACGAGAGCTGGGAAAGGTCTCGAGGGGGGATGTTGCCCCTCCGACCTGGTCCAGCTTTTCAGAGGCTTTCTTGGACCGTTATTTGCCACGGGAGATCCGGCAGGCCCATATGGACCAGTTCTTGCACTTGGAGCAGGGGGTGAGGAGCATACGAGAATATGCCCTACAGTTTGATTCCTTAGCCCGCTATGCTCCAGCTTTTGTGGACACCATGGCTTTTAGAGTCCACCAATTTATTATGGGTCTGAACCCAGAATATATTGAGGCATGCATGACAGCCACGTTGTGGGAAGATATGGACTTTACTCAAGTACAGCCTTTTGCCCAGGCTATTGAGGGCCTTAGACAGCGGCAGCAGGATAGCAGGCGAACAAACTAGGAACAATGCCGCAGAGACAGAATAGATGAGATTCAAGGGGAGATCCAGAGAGGGCCTAGGCCACGGTTGTCAGATAGGCCACCTAGACCCCCACCTCCATCACAGCAGCAGAGGGGTAGATTTATCCGCTGGGGACAGTCAGAGTCCGGCGGCAGTTCCCTAACGGTAGATTCACCTCAGCAGAGGAGGGTAGAGCAGAGTAGATACACCCCCCACCCTGCCCTATTTGCAGCCGGCTTCACACTGGAGCTTGCAGATGTGGCTCCACAGGGTGTTATATATGCGGGTAGGAGGTTCATGTGATGAGAGACTGTCCAGCCAGAGGTCAGGGTAGCCAAGATAATCAGGACAGGGCGTTAGCAGGGCTGCGAGCTCCAGCAGCCTCTGCAGGGCGTAGGCCCTCAGGTCCAGCAGGTAGGGGCCGAGATAGATCAAGGGCCTCTAGTTCAGGTACGGGCCCAAGCCGTACCTATGCATTGCCGGGAAGACAGGACTTAGAGATGTCTCCAGATGTGGTAACAAGTATGATGACTATTTGTTCACACCCTGCTTATGTATTGATTGATCCAGGGTCTACTCTGTCCTACATTACCCCATTTTTGGCTCAAAAGTTTAGTGTTGCACCAGAATTGCTTCAGCAGCCCTTTTCAGTATCTACACCCGTTGGTGACCCCATTATAGCCAGAAGGGTTTATTGAGGGTGTACAATAGAGGTTTCTGATCGTCAGATCAAAGTAGATCTGGTAGAATTAGAGATGATTGATTTCGATGCCATTATGGGTATGGATTGCTTGGTGCCATGCTATGCCAACGTAGAATGTTCGACCAAGACAGTCCGATTCCACTTTCCAGGGGAGGCAGTATGAGAGTGGAAGGGCAGCACAGCTACGCCAAAAGGTAGGTTTATTTCCTACCTTCAGGCGAGGAAGTTGATAGCTAAGGGATGCATTTACCACATAGTTAGAGTCCAAGATGTTCGGGTAGATCCTCTGACTCTCTAGTCTGTTCCAGTGGTTAATGAATTCCCTGACGTGTTCCCAGATGAGCTACCTGGTATTCCTCCAGAAAGAGAGATAGATTTTGCAATTGATTTGCTACCAGGCACTTAGCCTATATCAATTCCCCCATATCGTATGGCTCCTGCTAAACTCAAAGAATTAAAGGAGAAGCTGAAAGATCTATTAGATAAGGGCTTTATCAGGCCAAGTACTTTACCTTGGGGTGCGCCAGTTCTATTTGTGAGAAAGAAGGATGGCTCACTCCGCATGTGTATAGATTATCGGCAGTTGAATAAGGTTACAGTCAAGAATAAGTATCCGCTTCCCAGAATAGATGATTTATTTGATCAGTTACAGGGGGCCAGATATTTCTCCAAGATTGATTTGAGGTCCGGATATCATCAGGTTTGAGTTCGTGAAAGGGACATTCCAAAGACTGCCTTCAGGACCAAATACGGCCACTTTGAATTCCTAGTTATGTCTTTTGGGCTGACGAATGCTCCCGCAGTATTCATGGAACTGATGAACAACATCTTCAGACCATACCTGGACCTGTTCGTGGTAGTATTCATTGATGATATTCTGGTATATTCTCGCTCAGAGGCAGATCACCAGGATCATTTGCGGACCATGCTTAAGATTCTTAGGGACCGTCGGTTGTATGCCAAGTTCTCCAAATGTGAATTCTGGCTGAACTCAGTAGCTTTCTTGGGGCATATTGTGTCGGATGCTGGTATATAGGTAGACACACAGAAAATAGAAGCAGTAAAAACATGGCCCAGACTTACCACTCCTACCGAAGTCCGCAGTTTTCTGGGATTAGCAGGGTACTATAAAAGATTTATTGAAGGATTCTCCACCATAGCGGCACCTCTGACTAAGCTGACGCAGAAAGCAGTAAAGTTTCAGTGGATAGAGGCATGTGAGCAGAGCTTCCAAGAACTGAAAGACAGATTAACCTCCAGCCCAGTGTTAGCATTGCCAGAAGGTACAACGGGTTATGCAGTGTATTGCAATGCTTCGGGTGTTGGATTAGGATGCGTGTTGATGCAGCATGGTAAAGTAATTGCTTATGCTTCCAGACAGCTGAGGAAACATGAAAAGAATTATCCTACCCATGACCTGGAACTAGCCGCGGTAATCCACGCCCTAAAGATATGGAGACATTACTTGTATGGCGTCCATGTGGATATTTTCATTGACCATAAGAGCCTACAGTATATCTTCACTAAGAGGGAGTTGAATTTGTGGCAGCGTCGCTGGTTGGAGTTATTGAAAGATTATTATGTGAACATTCTGTATCATCCGGGAAGGGCCAACATAGTAGCAGATGCCCTCAGCCGCAAATCTATGGGAAGTTTGGCGTACTTGCAGCCCGAGCAGCGGGAGTTGGCCAGAGAAATGCACCAATTAGCCAGTTTAGCCATTCGTGTAGTAGAAACAGAGGACAACAGAGCGGTAATTCAGAACACCGCAGTGCCGTCATTAGTTGTGGAGGTAAAGGAACGTCAATGTGAAGATCCTGACCTAGTTCAGCTTAAAGAAAGAGTTCAGCAAGGGAAAGCGCTAGATTTTCAAGTAACTGAGGATGAAGTGTTGCGATGTAAGGGCCGCCTTTGTGTTCCAGATGTTTCAGGGATTCACCAGCAGATTATGAGTGAAGTACATTATGCCCGCTGTTCTCTCCACCCAGGCTGCAATGAAAATGTACCACGATATCAAAGAAATCTATTGGTGGCCAGGTATGAAGAGGGAAATAGAAGAATTTGTAGCCCAGTGTCCTAACTGCCAGCAAGTAAAAGCAGAACACCCGAAACCAGGCGGATTGACTCAGGACATAGCTGTGCCTCTTTGGAAGTGGGAAGCAGTAAACATGGACTTTGTAGCAAGATTGCCCCTTACCAGGCATAAACATGACTCAATTTGGGTAATTGTTGACAGACTGACGAAATCAGCCCATTTCCTGCCAGTAAAAGCTACTTTCTCTGCCGAAGATTACATCGAATTGTATATTAGAGGAATAGTCAGATTACACGGTGTTCCGGTATCTGTTATCTCTGACAGAGGAGCACAATTTACAGCTAGATTTTGGCATTCATTTCAGAAAGGTCTGGGGACACAGATTAATCTGAGCATAACATTCCACCCTCAGACAGATGGACAGGCGAAACACACTATTCAGATGCTTGAGGATATGCTACGGGCGTGTGTGTTGGTCTTTGGAGGTAGCTGGGATGAGCATTTACTGATGATTGAGTTTGCTTATAACAATAGTTACCACTCAGCTATCCAGATGGCACCCTTTGAGGCATTGTATGGGCAAAAATGTAGATCGTCAGTTGGCTGGTTTGAAGTAGGAGAGTCAGCGTTGATTGGGCCAGATATTATTTATCAATCAAAGGAGACGGTAAAGCTTATCAGAGAACGCTTACGGACTGATCAGAGCCGCCAGAAATCGTATGCTGATGTGCAGTGCAGAAACCTGGAATTTAATGTGAATGACTGGGTATTTTTGAAAGTATCTCCAATGAAAGGGCTGATGAGATTCGGCAAGAAAGGTAAGCTCAGTTCGAGATTCGTTGGGCCTTATCAGATTCAGCGGAGAATAGGCCAAGTGGCATACGAGTTGAACTTGCCTCCAGAATTAGAGTCCGTTCATTCAGTTTTCCACGTATATATGCTAAGAAAGTACATAGGACACCCCTCAAGAGTTGTCCTAGTCCAGGATGTCCAGGTTACGGAAGAGCTGACCTATGAAGAGGTTCCAGTAGCCATACTAGACAAGCAGATTCGTAGATTGAGAACTAAAGATATTGCTTCTGTCAAGGTACTATGGTGTAATAGGGGCCGAGAAGAGATGACTTGGGAAGAAGAGGAAGATATGAAAGTTAGATATCCTCACTTGTTTCAAGCCAAATCAGTCAAGAGGTATGTTAGTATTCTTATCGTATGAAATGCCTTATATTATATGTATAAATGAGATAGTTGACTCTAGTCTTTTACGTGATGAATGCTATAGTATTGTGTGGAATACCTGTATTGGACTTTTCTACATTTCAGGTTTTTGAGATAGTCCATATTACAGGGGAAACTCTATCGAAATTTTTCTAAAAATAAGTCGAGTAAGTTGAGATCCCTATAAGTAGAAGTTTACATTCGAGGACGAATGTTCTTAAGGGGGGGAGGATGTTACACCCCGTAAATTTCAACATTTAGATGGCCTATTCGCATGTTGGTTAAGAGTTTTAGAATGCCATACATTCTAGGAAAAGGCCCGGGGGAAGACCGGAAGAACATTGCATCGAACTACCGCAGGAGAAGCCGGGGCAGAACCCCTTCGCGATGGCAGCGTGCCACGGAGGGAGGGCCTCCGTGATGGCGGCGTGTCACAGAGACCCTGTCCAGGCCCAAGTATATAAACCCATCCACTTCGGTTTTAATCATTTTAATTTCATTTCTTTTCCAGAGAACGATAGAGAATAGAGAGGAACGAAGCTTTAATATAGAAATTCAACCGATTACGCCGTCAAACGCGGTCCAAAGTCAAATTAACTCTAGATACCGAAGTATAAAGATGCAGAGAGCATTCCTACAGAGTTAGTTTCGTGAAATTCGGCCGGCGAACCGTCATCCCACCGAGTTAAGTTGGATGAAATAGCGGAATATTGGCCGAATTATGCCAGTTAGCCGAGAAATTAGAAACTGAGGTATGTAAAGCTAGTTTCTTCGGTAGGTTAGTGATTCTAGCTTAGTAAAATAGAGTAAATTCTAGAAGAGAATTCCAGGAGTTGAGTATTGAGCTTAGTATGAATTCAGTAAGTCTGTTTTGTGTTTTTATGCCATGTTCAGAATAGAAGTCAGTAAATCAATGCCAGAGGGCGAGATATTATTCTAGACCTAGTATAGCCCAATATCAGATTTAGTACTTTACAATACAAGATTCAAAGTAGAGAACCGGAGTATAAATATTAGTATTATCAAGATCAGTATATTTTCAGTACAGAATGTTAAAGTATGTTGTTATCATTCTCAGCTTTAATTTATTTGCTATTTGTGATTATTGTTGTTTGTAGAGACTTGATTGTTGTATGTGGGCACCCTTAGAGCTTCCTTTTCGCCCCAGGGTTAATAGCTGTGTTGACTCACTCGCCAGAGGGTGGGGATACATCACTCCAAGGAGTGGCATGCCACCCGCAGTAGGATAAAGATGGGATGCAGCATTCCCCATAGCAGGATGATCAGCATTACAATATACCCTGTCGAGCGCTTGCGCCCAGGGCACAAATTATAGATACAGATACAGATATCAGATATAGTTATAGTCAGGGGCCCAGAGAGCCCAAGCTGCATACCCAGGGGGCCGGTAAAGGTGCTCGTAGTTATTAGGCTAGTGGAGTGACTTTATTATTAGATGGTTTGACCCGGGTAGGGGTATATAGATTGCGTATTGGTTGGCACCTTCCGGCTTGTGGGGGATGGTATAGGTCCATGTATGCTATATATGTATATATATGTATGTTTCTTAATTAGATTAATAAATAGTAGGACGCCGCAGCAACAGGTATGACTTTCACTCGCTTTCCAGTACAGATAAGCTCATTTTAGATTTCACCATCCCCGATAGTCTTACCAATTTTCTGCTATTCAGAACTATCAGTATTATTGCTTATCTGTAGTTATGTTCAGTTTTTGCTTTGCATACTCGGTACCAGTGGTACTGACGCGCGTTTGGGGCGCTGCATACCTGTAGGTACTCATAGACGAGGAGCCGATCCCTCGTAATTCCAGCCAGCACACAGAGTCATTAGTTCCTGTCATCCGGAGCTAGACAACTAGTGGTTTATTACTTTCTTTTATTGTACAGTATGGGTAGGCTGATCTTGGGCAAATTTATATGCCCAAGTGATACTCAAATGTGTCATTTCAGCCTTGTTTATCTATCAATGTTTATACATTCTCATGTAATTGGTAATAAAATGTGAATTTATACTAACCAACATGATTAGCATTGTTTTGCAGGAAAAATGTAATTTCGGGAAGCTAAAATGCATGTTGGAAGATATCGGAGTTGGACTCGGATGTGAGCAAGGGACAAGGCATTGGAAAGCATAAAATAAAGGGGCTCCGTGATGGAGCCGTGTCACGCTGCCATCGCGGAGGCCTTCTGCCTGGAGAGGGAATTTTCAGCCTAATTCCAGTGAGGGTTTGCGATGGGTCCGTGACACGGTGGCATGGCTACGCGTTGCACGCCGTGCCACGTTGGGCCTTATTCCCTGGACCCTCAGTTTCCAGTGAAGGTCTACGTCGGTAGCGTGTCACGGAGGCAGTGCTCCGCGATGCACTCCGTGACACGTTGCTTGTTATTCCGGGAAAAATTCCCACCAGTATAAATAGAACACTTAGGTTCATTTTTCAATATTCTGACTTGGTGGAGCAAGAACGTGGGTTACAGGCAGTTGAGGGGACAAAATTATCAGGGTTTTTCTCTCTTTCCTTCTCCTTGTATTAAATTGCTTGTATGTTTAACACTCATTTGACGATGTTTAATCCACAAATGAGTGGCTAATTCCTCTTCTTGCTGAGGTTATGAACACTTGCAATGAAATGTGATCATTGATTCTTTGGTTTTTCATCTTTTCTTCCATGGTTGTTCTATTGATTCTTGTTCTTACTGCATTAATGTGTGGCATACGTTAATGTACATCTAAAAAGTCCGGTTTCACTCGAGAGAGCAAGAAATTGGAAAGTTGTGAATTAATAGGATATGATCTTTTCTTGGTTTGGGAAAATTGGGAATTGATTTACCTTCAAGATAGAAATATACCTGAAAGTCGTATTAGTCAATTTAGGAATCAGTTTTGTATGGCTAGAACATGAATTGCATTTAATCACAGAAATGTAGGTGGATGGTTCATGATTCTTAAGTGGGATTAAATACGAGAGTTTTAATCCCTTGGCAATAATTCTTGACTAGCAACCGGAGGAAAAGGCTAACCAAATTATATCGACAATTAGTTTCATTACATGTTCGTTTAACCTCAGCATGCTCACATTCATAGTTCAGACTCACATTAGATAATTGTTTTAGACTTAGCATAATTATTAGAAACCAAAATCTTAAACTCTTGGTTACACTGTTGTCTGCATTTTTAGAATTGAAATATAGTACACTTGAGCAGATTGAACTTCATCCCAGTCCCTGTGGGATTGATACTTGGCTTACTTAAGCCACTTTACTACTTGTTCGACCACGTGCACTTGCGTGTAGTTATATACCCATATAACGTGAACCGAACAAGTTTTTGAGGAGCCCAAGGAATGCAACTTGCACCTGATTTGCGAATTCTATGCCAATTGGAACCCGACTCTAAGAAGTCACACCATAAAAATCAGAGGGCAAATAGTCACATTTGAGCCCCACCACCTCAATGCTATCATAGGGGCGCGGGACACAGACGCCCACGTGCTTCGACAGTTAAACATCACTCCACCGTATGCGGACATCAGACGCACATTGTGTGGGACCCGATCGACAGCTAGATGGAGCAGGCACAAGGAGAGGGGCTACCATCAAACTTTACCCTATTCACAGATGAACAGGGAAGCCAAAATATGGCTTAAGATCGTCTGTTCCTGCCTAATCCCGGGGTTACATATGACGGATGTAACCCGGGATCGTGTATGCCTGGTGTACGCCCTGATGAAAGGGCTGGAGATCAACGTGGGGACGGTGATTATCTCCGCCATGAAGAGAGCCCGGTTGCATCAGGGGCATAGATACGGATTTGGTGGGCTACTCACCACATTCCTGAGGGGCCTAGATGTTGAGGAAGAGGCCCTTGACTATATCCCACAGATGGAGCGGCGGGCCTTAGATGTCACTAAAACTAAGGCACCCGACACCACCCACGAGCCAGTGCTTACACTAGGCGAGCGACATGGTCGTGATGATCAGTATATGGCTCGTATGTATGGGATGCAGATGCTCCAGCTGAGGATAGGCGGGAGGCCGACAACAGAGGAGGAGCTATGGCAGCTCAAGCTAGACTACCCTTTTGGCGAAAACCCCAGGGCTCTATGCCGAGTGGGGCCAGCATTTGTAGAGCCCACGGATGATGATGTCCCCATAGACGAGGAGACACGTCGGGAGGACTCCGATGTGGAGTCCGATGATGACGATGGGGGTGATTCAGACATGGGAGATGAAGCAGCAACACCTGATGAAGAAGTGGAGTACTTTGATTGATCAGGGAGTTCCACCACCCAATTTTTGTGCTATGTTAATTTTTGTGAACACTGGGGACAGTGTTCGAGATAAGTTTGGGGTGGGAGTAGTTAGGTGCTGGTTGTGCTGTTATGTATGTCCTAATCTATTTTCTGACCCTGTGATTTGTGATTTTAAGTTGTTGTTCTGTATTGTAAATATATGTGAAACTATTGTGTGTTGCTGAATGTTGCTAGCTGATTTTGTACATATTTTTGTTATCGAATTGATCGATATTTGTAAATCAAAATGATCGATATTTTTTTAAATTTTTTTCAATTTTTGGTTTTCTCGGCGTTTGTTTTTCGGTTCTTTTACCGAGAATGGTCCCATTGAACCGAAGTCTTAGTTAGTGACCGTTCCCTATGATGGATGGATGACGACTGTCTTAAGGGAAATGTAGTCATTAGGAGTAGATTTTTCAATTATTTTTCAGTTGTTTTTCTTTTGTGGGTTGCATCCCAAAAGCTGTAGTTACTTTATGGTTTCGAAATTATGGTTGCGTGTCGTACGTGATATTTGAAATACAAAGGTGATTCGTATGAAAGCATGCAACTTTGTAAATATGTTGAGATACCTAGGCCATAGAGTTCGATTCAGTATGATTGAGGCTTAATGTTTGAATTCCTGTAATTAGCTGGTTGAAGAGTCTGTGAATACATCTTGAATTGAGCATGTGCAATAAGTGTGAAGTGAGGTTTTGTTATTCCATGCTATTGTGAAGTGTCTAGAACTTGCCTGGTGTGTGTACAAAACTAAATGAAGGAGGTGTATTGTAGGAAAGGATGTAGGCATTTCTTTGTTTTTAACCGAAAGTTTCTATTTTTCATTGTCGTACCCACCTGGATTGTGTACCCTAGTCAACCCATTGAGCCTTTAGCCTATTAATATTTTCTTTCGTCAAAAAAAGTGTAAACTGAGCTTAATCCCTTCTTTTCATTAGCCGTAAGATTGATCCAAAACTCTTAAGCGCTTAAGAAGAGAAAATCATTTTCCCAAAGTGTCAAAGAGTGAGAATGGTGAAAAGAAAAGAAAAGCCGAGTGATGGAAGAAAAGAAAAGGTTGAAGGTGCATGAATAATCTTTGTTGTTGTGTCAAGTGTGCTTAATAACATGGGCCAAACTAAAGAAATACTTCAAGAATGGGAGGATGAAGAAAGAAACAATGTCCATGAGTTTGATGGGATGTGTTGAAAAGGCGCTTAAGGATGCTAGTGGCTATTATTGGTTAGCCCAATACTTACTAGTTCCGTAGCTTCCATTACAACCCGTTAAAGTCCTACGTGATCTTACATAACACTTCTTTATATTAGTGGAGTAGTACACTAAAGGCAAGCTTATGGGTCATGACATGATGCATGTGAATTCTTTTGGGAGAGAGAGCGAAATTGTGTTTATATACCCCTGCTTGAAATTTCGTGAGTTCATATAATCAAAAAGGGGAAAATTCTCTTGTGTTGTGAGGGCACATGCTTGATGAGAGATTAACTTTCGTGTCGGATGTCTTGATCAACTGATTTGCATGAGTTTTCCAATATCGAGAGTCGATTCTTAAGTCTAGGAGGTCTTGATGTATTGAAGGTCATTGCATTGATAGGACCATGCATGTTTTCTTGATGATTTGCTGTATTGAATAATCGGTATGACCGTAACCTAAATTGTCGAACCAAACTAGCGAGGGTGGGATGTAAATTGCATGAGGTGTAAGATTGTTGTTCGAGGACGAACAAGGATTTAAGTGTGGGGTAAGTGATCTTGGGCAAATTTATATGCCCAAGTGATACTCAAATGTGTCATTTCAGCCTTGTTTATCTATCAATGTTTATACATTCTCATGTAATTGGTAATAAAATGTGAATTTATTCTAACCAACATGATTAGCATTGTTTTGCAGGAAAAATGTAATTTCGGGAAGCTAAAATGCATGTTGGAAGATTTTGGGGTTGGACTCGGATGTGAGCAAGGGACAAGGCATTGGAAAGCATAAAATAAAGGGGCTCCGCGAAGGAGCCGTGTCACGCTGCCATCACGGAGGCCTTCTACCTGGAGAGGGAATTTTCAGCCTAATTCCAGTGAGGGTTCGCGATGGGTACGTGGCACGGTGGCATGGCTCCGCGTTGCATGCCGTGCCACGTTGGGCCTTATTCCCTGGACCCTCAGTTTCCAGTGAAGGTCCGCGTCGGTAGCGTGTCACGGAGGCAGTGCTCCGCGATGCACTCCGTGACACATTGCTTGTTATTCCGGGAAAAATTCCCACCAGTATAAATAGAACACTTGGGTTCATTTTTCAATATTCTGACTTGGTGGAGCAAGAACGTGGGTTACAGGTAGTTGAGGGGACGAAATTATCAGGGTTTTTCTCTCTTTCCTTCTCCTTGTATTAAATTGCTTGTATTTTTAACACTCATTTGACGATGTTTAATCCACAAATGAGTGGCTAATTCCTCTTCTTGCTGAGGTTATGAACACTTGCAATGAAATGTGATCATTGATTCTTTGGTTTTTCATCTTTTCTTCCATGGTTGTTCTATTGATTCTTGTTCTTACTGCATTAATGTGTGGCCTACGTTAATGTACATCTAAAAAGTCCGGTTTCACTCGAGAGAGCAAGAAATTGGAAAGTTGTGAATTAATAGGATATGATCTTTTCTTGATTTGGGAAAATTGGGAATTGATTTACCTTCAGGATAGAAATATACCTGAAAGTCGTATTAGTCAATTTAGGAATCGGTTTTGTATGGCTAGAACATGAATTGCATTTAATCACAGAAATGTAGGTGGATGGTTCATGATTCTTAAGTGGGATTAAATACGAGAGTTTTAATCCCTTGGCAATAATTCTTGACTAGCAACCGGAGGAAAAGGCTAACCAAATTATATCGACAATTAGTTTCATTACATGTTCGTTTAACCTCAGCATGCTCACATTCATAGTTCAGACTCACATTAGATAATCTTTTTAGACTTAGCATAATTATTAGAAACCAAAATCTTAAACTCTTGGTTACACAGTTGTCTGCATTTTTAGAATTGAAATATAGTACACTTGAGCAGATTGCACTTTATCCCAGTCCCTGTGGGATCGATACTTGGCTTACTTAAGCCACTTTACTACTTGTTCGACCACATGCACTTGTGTGTAGTTATATACCCATATAACGCGAACCGAACATAGGCTGGGGCCCTGTCCCGACCATCTTATCAGTATTCTTAGAGGCTTGCAGATTGTGTATTCCCTGTGGTTCGCTATGCCGGTCATGTGAGGCCGTTTGTATGTTTTAGCTTATTTATGATGGCCATGTGGGGCCTTATTCAATTGGTAGTGGTGACCTTGTCGGTCACGTAGCAGTTTAGCTCCTGTTTTCTTGATTCAGAAGTAACTAGACAGCATGGTGGCCTTGTCGGCCCGCATAGGTTCCTTTATACTATCGTTGTTCTGGTTAGCTGTTGTTATCTTACAAGTGGCTATAGGCCTAGTCGGCCGGAGGCTGTATTTATAGCCGTTATACAGCCCGTCATTTTCTTAAATCCAGAGTTAAAGCTAGCCTGGCCCTAGAAGTGCTCAGGCTCAGCTAGTCCAGCAGTCCAGGTCCTAGTAGGGCACCAAGTGCCAGTCATGCCTCCCAAGGCGGGGCGCGACACATAACATACCAGTAACTACGTCAGGTGAACTTTCCTAATCCTAATGAGAAGATAGAGCATAAAAACAATTTTGGCATTGAATGCCATCAATAATTAATTTGTTGGCCTGCTGGAGCTGATGAGGTGGTAGATTGTGATCTCCCTCGCCCTGTAGATGGGCACTCCCTAAGCCTGTGTCCAAGCTGTCCACACCTAAAACAGCCTTCTCGTCCCTGAAGGCACTCTTCGGGGTGGTTCCTACCATACTTGGGGCAAGCTGGATACCTGTTCCCGGTACTGTGAGCTTGAGACTGAGTGCCAGATGATCCACCCCTCCAATTCTGGCAGGACCGAAAGGTTGAGGTGCTGGCTGAACTAGGTGTTGGGGTTCTCTGTTGCTATTGCTGCTGTGGGAGGCTACTACCACTAGACCTCGATGGCTGAAATCTGACTGGCTAGTCCTTGCCCATTTGTTCTTACCCTCCATATCTTTCAGCCTTTTAGCCTCAATTTGCTGGGCATAAACAATTAATCTAGAGAGGTCCATATCCTTGATTAGCATCGCCGTCCTGCACTCCTTGAGGACCAGGTTTGATACTCCATTTACAAACTTCAGCATGCGAGCCCTTGGCTCGGGTACCATCTCTGGAGAATACTTAGAAAGCCTAGTAAACTCCAGAGCATACTCCTCCAAAGTTCTGTTGCCCTATCGCAAATTCATAAACTCCGCCCTCTTAGCCTCCCTCAGCTCCCGAGGGAAAAACTTGTCCAAGAAAGCTGTGTGGAATTCTTCCCACTCCACTGGTCCTGCTCCCACTGGCCTCCCTTCTTTCCACTGGTCATGCCAGACTTGGGCTACCCCTTTCAGCTGGTAGGCAGCCAAGTCGGCACTCTCAGAGGGACTGACACCTATAATTCGGGTGATTTTTCTAACCTTGTCTACAAACCCTTGTGGGTCCTCTCCCACCTTTGTTCCATGAAAATCTAGAGGGTTCATCCGGGTAAAATCCCGCACTTGAGCAGCTTTTACGGACCCATTTGTGGCTACCAAAACCACTTATTGATTCACCTGATTGGTGACTGTCTGAGCGAGCAGTTGGATAGCTGCTCTGAACTCTGCAGTGGACACTATGTCATCCTGAGGGGCTGCTGGAGCTGGTGGGGTAGTTTTGTTGGTATTGCCGGCCCTTATTCCATTACCGCGTATAGGAGACATGGTTCATTGAAATGAAACAGAGCACGAGTTAGAAGGATGTTATGGAATTGAACTTTAGCGCACGATAAGGAGTATGAACAAAAGGGAGTTTTCCTAATAACATCTTGTAGCCTCCTCATCATAAGTGTGGCGCACTTTACACATATGAAAAGGACTCTACTCGATGCGGATTTCAGACTTCCCGAGCATACTCTAAACCTAGTGCTCTGATACCAAGTTTGTCACGACTCGAGCCTACACCTTGGATGTAACACGATACTTGAAGTCGCAAGTGACCCCAAGTCAACCCTTGGTCTATCATACACTAGTATTCTGAGTAAACATGCACAGCAGAAATTTGAATTAATACATAATAGCATTTATGATAAAAATTTAAAGACTGAACATAGAGATTTTTTTAAAATATCTAAAAGTCTAAAATCAAGTCTGGTTTGAAAGCCATCTAACTGAAGAGTTGCTGGGACAAACCCCCAGCTAAATCTAAGTCTAATTGAAAATATTAAAGAAAACTGAAATGAATGAAATAACACCCTTAGAATATGAGGACTCACACTGCTACTGCTAATAGAGAGATCTGAACGAAATTGGCTAACGGCGCTGGGTCTGAGAACCTACGGCTGTATCATGAAACGATACAGAATAAAAGTATGCGTCAGTACTTTGAATGTAATGACTAAGATATATAAATAGTATGAAAGAACAAGTAACTAAACGGAAATGACATGAATTGACCAACTGAAAATACTAAAAACTGATACAACTGGAATATAGTTGATATGGTAAATAATGACCCTAACTGATGGTCATAAACATGCCTTAAGTCTGAAATACTAAGTCTAAGAGACCACATTAAACTGACCTGTACTGAACTGAACTGTCAATTCTGAGATTGAACTGAACTGACTAGTGGGAGAGTCTCTAACCAATATATAACCACGTGAGCTAGACGTGGAGTCCGATGTATACACCCCACCGGTAGGACCCAACATACCTTGCCAGCGAATAAAGGCATGAACTGGGTGATCAAAAAAGTCTGGGGCCAACCAGGCCAAGTAATACTGTAACCTATGCTGGCAACATAGTTTTGGGAACCTGGGTGCGCTGGAATCCCAACCCCCTCGGTGCTAAGTCCTACTCCTACTGGAAAACCTCAACTGAACTACTAGACTGATAGCTTGAAACTAGGGTCTAAGACTAGTCAGGGGCATATAACTGAAAGTACCTTGAGAGCCTTATCGGACCAGATTCTGAAATTGAGTTCTATACTGGTCAGAGCTACTTATCTAGAAGCGTCATAACCGTCTAAGAACAACTGTAAACTAAAATGGGGTCCTGGGGCTGGTCAGAGCTATATATATATATATATATATATATCTAAAAGTCACGACCACCTAATGGACCAATAAACTAGATTCTGAGTCTAATTCTGATAGTTAGGAGGCACCACTAACACCTCGGGAAAAGATTGAAGTCAAACTGATCAGTTGACACTTTCTGAATAGTGCTGAAGAAGTTCTACGTTCTAACTAAACGAAACTACTAAGAAGCTAATAGAGAACACAACTCATTGCAACAACACGGGAATTTCATAATATGACGAAATTTCAAGAATTTAAAGGGATTTCATCCAACAAGGGTAAAATCATTATCCTCAATGGAATAATTGCTCACATATATATATATATATATATATATATATATATATATATATATATATATATATATATATATATATATATATATATATAAAATAAGAATTACTAGGATGTTCATCCCAAAACATACTTTGCAAAATAGACGGAATTTAATACGCAATAATCTTTACTCGAAAATTTAGGACTGTAAATCATCTTGGCAATAAGAACAACAACTTACTTGTGAATTAATCAAGATCATATGAATAATAAACATGTACAATAACCCAATTGAAATTAATGAAAACCAACATGAATATCTCAAGGCTAAACTGATAGGGAAATTATGGGAGGATATTGGGGGACACAAGGGAAGGACAATTCCCTTGTTGAATTCCCACATACCTGGCTAAGAATGAAGAAGACTTGAACTGCTGTGATGAAGGAAGAACCCTAAGCTTGCTTGAAGGATTCTTGAGAGGAGAACTTATGGTGATTTTATTAAAACTGAGAGTGGGGATGAGGAATGAACCGTTTTTCCCCACTAAAAGGTCTAAAGTTATTACTAAAACAACGTAGTTTTAAGTTTGGGAGAGTAGGAAATTACTAAATGGCCCTTAGAAATTCGTTGGGAAAATCTGCCAAGTGACCCTAATGAGGGACCTAACGAGTCGTGGTCACTCGTGGTCACCAGTCTTGGACAACACTATCTCACACCTGAAGGTTAAATGCTAAGTTTGGTAACGAGTCACCTAACGAGTCGTTGCCACTGAAGACAACTTGTTGTGACACTCATTAGGTACACTGGCTAAAAACTCACTAGGGATGGTAACGGGGGACATAACGAGTCGTTACTAGAGACAATGACTCGTTGCCCCACCCGTCAAGTAAACTGCTCCACTAAATATATTCTCAACTCAAGGCTGATCACGAATGACTCAACGGGTCGTGGTCAGTGACCACGACTCGTGAAGTCCCTCATTGGGTACACTATCTCCCTTCTCATAACCTCAAACCTCCTTCTCACGGTTTGCCTAACGAGTCGTGAGATCACTTAACGACTCGTTAGGTGGGTCAT
Organism: Datura wrightii; assembly: GCA_035772735.1. Taxonomy (NCBI): domain Eukaryota; kingdom Viridiplantae; phylum Streptophyta; class Magnoliopsida; order Solanales; family Solanaceae; genus Datura; species Datura wrightii. The sequence continues at coordinate 50,112,459 of JASDFA010000007.1, read as the reverse complement.
CCTGTAGCTTTTCTGCAGCTTTTCCAAATTTCTAGATTTAAGTCTCGAAATTAGATTTTGAGTTTTCGGGGCATTATAGTGGACTCCTTAATTGGAATTGAAATATCCATATTAGAAGGTGGGCGCCTAAGCTTGATGCTTGTATTGGAAGTTGGGTGCCCGAAATCAAATTAAAATGCCCGTATTAGAAGGTAGGCGCCTAAACTTGAATTGAATGCCCGTATTAGATGGTGGGCTCCTGAATTGAAAATAAATGCCCGTATTAAAAGATGGGTGCCTGTGAAATGTATTTGAAATTAAAATTCCCACATTAGAAGGTGGACGCCTATGAAATGTATTTGAAAGTAAAATGCCCACATTAGAAGGTGGGCGCCTGGACTGAAATCAAAATGCCCGCATTTAGAAGGTGGCGCCTGGACTGAGAGTAAAATATCTGCATTAGAAGGTGGGCACCTGGAGTGAAAGTAAAATGCCCGTATTAGAAGATAGGCGCTTTTACTGAAAGTAATACATCTTTTCTGGTTCTTCTTTTTAATATTCAATGCTGAAAAATGACGAACTAAAGAGAGAATCATGTCTTGACTTCAACTGGTACCAGCAATTAGTATTATGCATAAGAATTCCACCATTTTCTTCCCTTCTAACTGAGAACAACTTCAGAATAATTTCTATAATTTCAAGTGGTACCTCAGACGTATATAAGTATCAACAAGGTTTGTTTGTCGTGCTTCAAACAAATGTCGTGAACTATACTACCCTTATGTTTCAACTACTCCCACCACAAAGAAAGTCCTAATTTTGCACACACATGAGTATTTTGATTTTAGAAAATTTTGAGAAGCACATTCAAACTCCGAAGGATGTCCAACGCATGTGATTGTGATTACGATGCTTGATCATCATGTAAGTATCCACTAATGTGAGAAAACTTGGAGTAAGATCATGTTGGTTTTGTTTTTGACTTGTAATGTAGGCTTTGAGACTGGCAGGATATCATGTGAGTGAAAATGATCCCTCCTTGAGCATTATACTATATCTATGCTTTTGACATTTGTTGTCTTTTGATGCTTCTCTACTTTGTCGTTTCTTGTTTTGTATTTGTATCAACATCTTTTGAATTTATCATTGTTTGAGCTTTTTTCCATTTTCTTTAAGGTCTTTTTTAAAATTTCCCCATATTTTTTGGAGTGTTTTCCCTTTTTTTTTTGCGTCAAGGTTTCTCCTTTTCTTGATTAAATTTCCCCATATTTGTTGGAGTGTTTTCCTTTTTTTTTTTTGCGTCAGGGTTTCTCCTTTTCTTGATTTTGAAGGGTTTTACTCCTTTGTTTGAAGTCGTCTTTTTGCCTTTATCTTTTTGTATGTTTATATATTTTTTACTTTAGCAGCTTCAACTTGGATCTTCATTTGTAGTTGCATGTTTTAGTACGCTCAGAAAAATCAGAAAAAGAGAGATATTATGCATAAGATCTCTCAAAAATATATAAGTTAGATATGGTTGTCTAAAGAAAATTACTTTATGCTCAAATGGAAATTCCAGGGATTAGTGTCATTTAGTAGACTTTGAAAGGTACAATCGAGTCAAAAAGGCCAATGATCCTTTCCCAAACAAAATGTCAATCAAGATTTCGTCTCAATAACATTCAAGACAAGTTCTAGATCAACAAATACGATGTAATAAATTAATCTAAAGCTGACTGCATAATGCACTTGAAAACTATGAGGTTGATTTTATTCTTGTCTTAGATGCATGCAAGAGAATTTTGCAAGTGTCACTAAGGTGCAATTAAGAGGCTCCAAAAAAAATCTATGATTGACCATAAAGTTAGTCCTCTCCATCATACCAATTATTTTTTTTTCATGCAGACTCCTAACTATGTTGGTACCAACCAAGTTGAGGCTTTGATGATCAATTTTAATTTTTTTTAAAAATGGGACTAAACCCAAATTAGGTTGCCTATGTATCTTGCGGATACAAGAATCAGGTCTGCATTATTCAGAAAGATAAAGTAGAAAAATGTGAAATAAGAATTTATATATTTTTTCGTTTTTCAATAAGAAATACTGAACCCAAGAAGGGATGCCTATGTATCTCATCAAGATGAGAATCAGGTGTACATAGTTCGTGAGGATCGAGCATACAATGTATGTATGAAAAAGGATTCATCTCTTGAAGGAATGTAATTCAAAGAAAATAAGATATATTTTAAATATAAAATATATGTACAAAAATTTATGCAAATATATAGACAAATTCAGAGTAATGCCTCATAAGTCCAGGTGTTAGCTGACATCTTCAACTAGAGAGACTCGGTTGTTTGCAGGGACAGTTATTATTATGGTCTCTCAGTTATTTTTGGGGACCATTCATTTTTGTGATCTCCTCCCGATTGTATGCGGGGTTGTTGATTATTGTGATCATCCCCAACTATTAGTGAGGATGCTTTTTTTTCTTCTAAGAAATGAGAAATGTGTGAAAGAAGGAAAGTCATGAAAAAATAATAAAATCAAAGAATGTGTCCTAATGGTCCAAAAACTCCTGAACTTCTTCTCAACCTGATGTTGGTGCCTTGTGGAGTCCAAGTTCATATGTTGTCTCCCGTGAGATTCAAAATTCATTTATCCTACAAGATCCAAAGAGAAAAGTGTTAGAGTCACTCTCAAACTATAAGATTAAAAGGGATTAGAGTTAGGCCCTGCGACTAAGTGATGCATCAAATTTGAAATCGGAGATCAATGTGATTCTCTCATGAGTTCCAGGGATGATGTTGTCCCTCCTACATTCAAACAAAACTTCTTAGTCTAGAAAGGGGGTGTTCATTTCTATAGACTTGAAATTTATCCCTTTGTATTTTATTGCGATGTCCCTTAATAAGTGCCCCTGCAAAAAGAGAAGGGTCGACTTATGATGAAACCTCAAATTTTAAAGGGTGAGAGTATTACACCGTAGATTCATGGCCTATAGTGTTCAGGAGGTGTGAAGAAATATTTATGTCCCAAATTTTAAGACTAAAGTTGGGTGATGGTTATGGCAAGAATAGTTGATATTCTTGAATTTGGATTGAGAAAATTGATTGACGCTTTTTGAAGATTTTTGAGAGGTTAAGAGTGTCATTAAACTATTCTGGAAAATATAGCCCTAATTTTTTAGTTTTGAGGAAAATTATTTTGAAATAATTGGAAGACCAAATCCTTATGTAGGATCGTCTCCATTATGTTATTGTCATGAACCGATGGTTGTTCCTAAAAAGTAGTGTGAAAGTGATAAGTCGTGAAACTATGGCTTAAATTGCACCAAATCATAAAATTCTCAAGTCCTCAATGCACTTTGTAGACTAAGTTTTGATGATATTTTCATGATTTTTAGGTGTATGAATTCAGATGCCAAAGAGAAAAATGGGCAAAAGATGGAGAAGAAGAGCAGAATGTGCAGCTGAAGGCAATAGGCCTATTCCGCCATCTGCAGAACCATACTACAGTCTGTGGAATGGTCATTTACACCACAAAAAGTGAGAGAGATCCAAGGCAGTAAAAGTAGTATTCTATGGTTGTATTACTATTTTATGGTCCATAGATCAGTCTACAACCAAAAGCGAGAAGAGATGTTAAGGTCTACTTTGTGAGCGGGGTGTTCGCGTGATTGTGGGGTTATATAAAACGACACGCAAGTGCACGTGGTCGAACAAGTAGTAACTGGCTTTAGTAAGCCAAGTATCGATCCCTCAGAGACTTGGATGAAGTGCAATGTTATACCCCGTAGAATTCCCGGCACTTAGATGACCTATTCGCACGTTGGTTAAGCATATGTGAAGGCCATACGTGCAGGGAAAGGCCCGGGAAAAAGATCGGACGAGAAGCCCGTCGAACCATCGCGGGAGGAGCCGAGGCAGAGCCCCTCCGCGATGGCAGCGTGTCACGGAGGTAAGGCCTCCGCGATGGCTCCGTGACACGTTGCCCTTGTCCAGGCCCAAGTATATAAAGCCCCCACTTCGGTTGGAAATCATTTAATCCTTAACATTTTCCAGAAAACAGAGCTGAACGTTGATATGTATGTCATGTTATGTTGTGTATGCCATGTTATGTTATGTATGTCATGTTATGTTACATTAGACATGAGTAGATTAGTAGTAGAATGATACGTCTCCAGACACGACACCTACTCCTCCCAGTATGATTGAGAACAGGTACGACTTACATCTTCAGACAGATCATCTAGTTCTTCCTGTTTCAGTTTCGTCAGTTATATTATTGATACAGATATCTTTTTCAGTTGTTGCTTTACATACTCAGTACCAGCGGTACTGACGCCCGGTGGGGTGCTGCATTACTTGCCTGCAGGTACTCTTAGACGAGCAGGCGATTCTACGTGACTCCCTGTCAGCGGTTGAGTATTCAGCTCCAGTCATCCGGAGGCTGAATTTCAGAGGTGTAGTTCAGTTCTTTTTGTTGTATATTATGGGTAGGTCGGGGCCCTGTCCCGATCAGTTCTATTACTATTCCTAGAGGCTTGCAGTCTGTATGTATTCCCTGTGGTCAGATGAGCCGGTCGTGTGGGGCCGTGCAGTTGTATAGTTGCCTTTACTCTTTCTTTCTTATGTTGGCCGTGTGGGGCCATAGTTTATCAGTAGTGGTGACCTTGCCGGTCACGTAGTTTTTTTAGTATGTTATGTTTGAGTCGCGGATAACTAGACAGCATGGTGGCCTTGTCGGCCCGCATAGGTTCCCCTGAATTACTATGTTTCTGGTCAGCTACTAGTGCAGGTACAGAAGGCTATAGGCCAATAGGCCGGGGGCTGTATTTACAGCCGTTATATAGCCTTTTGTTTCCAGAAATGTGAGTTAGAGCCAGCCAGGCGCCAGATGCGCCCAGGCTTAACAGTCTAGCAGGTCAGGTCTTAGTAGGGCACCAGGTGCCAGTCATACCCCCGCCCCCAAGGTGGGGTGTGACAAACTTGGTATCAGAGCAGGTCGTGTCCCAAGGAGTCTGCAAGCCGTGCTAAGTAGAGTCCTGTCCATGGATGTGTTGTGCACCACATACTATGGGTAGGAGGCTGCAAGGCATGATAGGATGGTTGTCTTTTATTCTGATTCAGTCGTGCTATAGAGCTGTACAGTATAGGGTTGAATTCCAAAAATCTTACCATATTCTTTGGCTACAGATAATGTCAGACCAGCAACATCCTACCACAGGTCGGAGCTTAGACATTGCAGCAGGGGAGGGCACCAGCAGGATGCCTCCCCCTCATTTGGAGATAGCCCGACCAGAGGGCCCTACAGAGGCTTTATCTCAGCCTCCTCAGCAGTCTCCACCACGTCAGGAGCCACTTGGGGTGACATTACCTTCCGCAGCCCCTATATTGACACCCTCCGACCAGGAGGTTAGGAGTGCTGTAGTTCTGTTAGCACAGATGATGGCTGCTCAGCGTCAGCAAATGCCATCTACAGTTGCAGAAGCATCAGGAGGGCCCGGTAGTTCGAGGGTCCAAGAGTTCTTAGCCCTGAATCCCCCACAGTTCACAGGCACGGACCGCACAGAGGACCCCCAGGATTTTCTGGATCAGATGCAGAGAATCTTCAGAGTTATGCATGCTACACCTACTGAGTCAGTTGAATTGGCCGCATTCCGGTTGCGAGATATTGCGGTGTTATGGTATGAAAGCTGGGAGAGGTCCCGAGGGAGAGATGTTCCCCCTCCCACCTGGTCCAGCTTTTCAGGAGCCTTTCTAGATCACTATTTGCCGCGGGAGATTCGACAGGCCCGGGTAGACCAGTTCCTACATCTAGAACAGGGGGCCATGAGTGTTCGGGAATATTCCTTGCGGTTTGACTCCTTGGCTCGATATGCACCGGCCTTTGTGGATACCATGGCATCCAGAGTGCACCGTTTTATTATGGGGTTGAACCCAGAATATGTCGAGACTTGTATCACGGCCACACTGCGAGAGGACATGGATATTTCCCGAATCCAGGCATTTGCCTAGAATATTGAGGGCATCAGACAGCGGCATCGGGAGATTAGAAGGGTCAATCAGGAGAAGCGTCGCCGGGATAGGCCAGCTGAGTTACAGAGAGAAGCCCGGGGAGGACCCAGGCCACAATTGTCAGACAGGCCGCCCAGGCCCCCACTTCCGCCACAGTCACAGGGAGGTAGATTCAGCCGCAGGGGGCAGTCAGAGGCTGGTAGAGGTTCGCAGACGGCAGACTCACCGTCACAGAGGAGGGCGGAGCAGAGTAGGTATACCCTACCACTTTGCCGTATATGCAGCCGACGCCATTCTGGAGCATGCAGGTATGGTTCCACCGCATGCTATAGTTGTGGCCAAGAAGGCCATTTGATGAGAGATTGCCCAGCCAGAGGTCGTGAGGACCGGGACAAACAGGATAGGGCATCAACAGGATCACGAGCTACAGCATCCTCGATTGGGCGCAGGCCCCCAGTTTCAGCAGGCAGGGGCCTCCAGTACAGGTGCAGGTCCAAGCCGCACATATGCCTTACCAGGGAGGCAAGATTCAGAGGCATCGCCTGATGTTGTGACAGGTATGCTAACTATCTGCTCACACCCTGCTTATGTGCTAATTGATCCAGGGTCTACTTTGTCCTATATTACTCCATTTGTGGCATGGAAGTTTAGTATTGTACCAGAATCATTACAACAACCCTTCTTAGTATCTACGCCCATCGGTGACTCTATCACAGCTAGCCGAATTTACCGCGGGTGTGCAGTAGAGGTTGCTGATCGTCAGACCACAGTAGATCTGGTCGAGTTAGAGATGATAGATTTCGATGCCGTAATGGGTATGGACTGGTTAGTACCATGTTTTTCTAATGTTGAATGTTGGACCAAAACGGTCCGATTCCACTTCCCGGGGGAGGCAGTACGGGAGTGGAAGGGCAGCACCGCGACGCCAAAAGGTAGGTTTATTTCCTACCTTCGGGCGAGAGAGTTGATATCTAAGGGGTGCATTTACCATCTTGTCAGAGTTCAAGACGTCCAAGCAGAATCTCCGACACTCCAGTCTGTTCCAGTGGTAAATGAATTCTCAGATGTATTTCCTGATGAGTTACCTGGTATTCCCCCAGAAAGGGAAATAGACTTCACTATTGACTTGCTACCAGGCACTCAGCCAATATCAATACCTCCTTACCGTATGGCTCCTGCAGAACTCAGAGAATTAAAGGAGCAGTTGAAAGACTTGTTAGATAAGGGTTTTATCAAGCCGAGTATTTCCCCGTGGGGTGCGCCAGTCTTGTTTGTGAGAAAGAAAGATGGCTCGCTCCGAATGTGCATAGACTATCGGCAGCTAAACAAAGTTACAGTAAAGAACAAGTATCCGCTTCCCAGGATTGATGACCTATTTGATCAGCTACAGGGAGCCAGATACTTTTCTAAGATTGACTTGCGGTCCGGCTATCACCAGGTCCGAGTACGTGAGAGGGATATTCCTAAGACAGCATTCAGGACCCGATATGGGAATTTTGAATTTCTGGTTATGTCCTTCGGGCTAACGAATGCCCCAGCAGTCTTTATGGACCTGATGAATAGTATTTTCAGACCCTTCCTGGACTTGTTCGTGATAGTATTCATTGATGATATTCTGGTGTATTCTCGCTCTGAAGCAGATCACTGGACTCATTTGCGGACAGTGCTCCAAATTCTTAGGGACCGCCAGTTGTATGCTAAATTTTCTAAGTGTGAATTCTGGCTTAACTCAGTAGCCTTTTTAGGGCATATTGTCTCAGACGCTGGTATACAGGTAGACAAGCAGAAGATAGAAGCAGTTAAGTCATGGCCCAGGCCTACCACCCCGACTGAAGTTCGTAGCTTTTTGGGGTTGGCAGGATACTATCGGAGGTTCGTTGAGGGATTCTCAATTATTGCAGCACCTTTAACGAAATTGACACAGAAAGCAGCAAAGTTTCAGTGGACGGAGGCATGCGAGCAGAGTTTCCAGGAACTGAAAGACAGATTAACCTCCGCCCCAGTACTAGCACTGCCGGAAGGCACAGAAGGGTATTCAGTTTATTGTGACGCGTCAGGTATCGGGTTGGGTTGTGTGGTGATGCAGCATGGTAGAGTAATTGCATAAGCTTCCAGACAGTTGAAGAAGCACGAAAAGAATTACCCCACCCATGATCTAGAATTGGCCGCAGTAATTCATGCCTTGAAAATGTGGAGGCATTACCTGTACGGCGTCCATGTTGATATATATACAGATCATAAGAGCTTGCAGTACATTTTTACTCAGAGGGAGTTAAATCTACGGCAACGTCGCTGGTTAGAATTGTTGAAGGATTATGATGCGAACATCCTGTACCATCCGGGGAAAGCCAATGTTGTGGCAGATGCTCTGAGTCGAAAGTCAATGGGGAGCTTGGCGTATTTGCGACCCGAGAGACAGAAATTAGCTAAAGAAATTCATCAGTTAGCTGGGCTAGCCGTTCGGGTAATGGAAACAGGAGATAATGGGGCCGTAATTCAGAATTCTGCAGTGTCGTCATTAGTTGCAGAGGTAAAAGAACGACAGTAGGAGGATCCTGATTTAGTCCAGCTCAGAGATAGAGTTCAGAAGGGTAAGGAGCCAGATTTTCAGACAACCGAGGATGGTGTGCTACGTTGTAAGGGCCGCCTTTGTGTCCCGAATGTCTCAGGCCTTCGTGGGCAGATTATGCACGAGGTACATTACGCTCGCTATTCCCTCCACCCAGGGGCGACGAAAATGTACCACGACATCAGAGACATCTACTGGTGGCCAGGTATGAAAACTGAAATAGCCGAATTTGTATCTAGATGTGCTAATTGTCAGCAGGTGAAAACCGAGCACCAGAAACCGGGTGGTTTGACTCAAGAGATATCGATACCTATGTGGAAATGGGAAGCAATAAATATGGATTTTGTAACAGGGTTACCCCGTACCAGACGCAGAAATGATTCCATTTGGGTAATAGTTGATAGGCTGACAAAATCAGCTCATTTCCTGCCAGTAAGGGCTACCTTCTCAGTTGAGGATTATGCCGAATTGTATATCAGAGAAATAGTTAGATTACATGGAGTGCCGGCATCTATCATTTCAGACAGAGGGGCACAGTTTACAGCTAGGTTCTGGCAGTCATTTCAGAAAGGTCTGGGGACGCAGATTAATCTGAGCACAGCATTCCATCCTCAGATAGACGGGCAAGCTGAACGTACAATTCAGACGCTCGAAGATATGCTACGAGCGTGTGTGTTAAATTTTGGGGGTAGCTGGGATGAACATCTTTCGTTAATCGAATTTGCTTATAATAACAGCTACCATTCAGCTATTCAAATGGCGCCTTTCGAGGCATTGTACGGGCGGAAATGTAGATCGCCGGTGGGCTGGTTTGAGATAGGAGAATCAGCATTAGTTGGCCCAGACATTGTTCGGCAGTCCGAGGAAAAGATAAAGCTTATCCGAGAACGTTTACTGACCGCTTAGAGCCGCTAGAAGTCATACGCAGATAGACGGCGCAGAAATCTAGAATTTTCGGTAAACGACTGGGTATATCTGAAAGTGTCCCCTATGAAAGGGGTAATGAGGTTCGGCAGGAAAGGCAAGCTTAGCCCAAGATTCATTGGGCCGTATCAGATTCGACGAAGAATAGGCCGCGTGGCATATGAGTTAAACTTGCCTCCAGAGTTAGCGTCGGTTCACCCAGTATTCCATGTTTCTATGTTAAGAAAGTTCGTAGGGGACCCTTCTATAGTAGTTCCAGTCCAGGATGTTCAGGTCACAGAGGAATTAGCCTATGAAGAGGTTCCCGTAGCTATCTTAGACAGACAGATTCGCAGGCTGGGAACTAAAGATGTTGCATCTGTCAAAGTATTGTGGCGTAATAGAAATCGGGATGAAATGACGTGGGAGGCTGAAGAAGACATGAAAATCAGATATCCTCACTTATTTTAGGCCTAGTCAGACGACAGGTATGTCCGTATCATTACTTATACAGTACTTTATGATATGTATGTTGTAAACGATAAAGAGAGAAGTAATACTTAGTTGTCCAGTGGATTGTAGAACATTGTGTGCAGTGCCTGTGTTGGACTTTCTACATTTCAGGTTTTTGCGATAGTCCATGTTACAGGGGAAACTCTGCCAAAATTTTCCCAGAAAGTAAAGTGAGCAGTCCTCTAGATAGCAGTATACATTCGAGGACGAATGTTCCTAAGGGGGGGAGAATGTTATACCCCGTAGAATTCCCGGCACTTAGATGACCTATTCGCACGTTGGTTAAGCATATGTGAAGGCCATACGTGCTAGGGAAAGGCCTGGGAAAAAGATTGGACGAGAAGCCCGTCGAACCATCGCGGGAGGAGCCGAGGCAGAGCCCCTCCGCGATGGCAGCGTGTCACGGAGGTAAGGCCTCCGCGATGGCTCCGTCACACGTTGCCCTTGTCCAGGCCCAAGTATATAAAGCCCCCACTTCGGTTGGAAATCATTTAATCCTTAACATTTTCCAGAAAACAGAGCTGAACGTTGAGAGAAAGGAAAGGGACGAAGAAATTAATTAATTTTCGTCCGATTACGCTGCCAAACGCTGCCCAAACTCAAATTAATCCCAGATACCCGAGTATTTAGCAGCAGAGAGCATTTCTACGGAGTTAGTTTTGCGAAATACGGCCGACGAATCGGCGAGCCGCCGAACTAAAGTAAGTAGAATTGCTCTAAATTAATGTCTATGTGTTCCTAGCTGAGAAGTAAATATTTCTCCCTTCTGGGCCGCTGAAAAATAGCGGGTTTTCGACCGTCTTTCGATAAGCCTAAGTTTAGGCTATAAACTATATCGAAAGTAACGTCGCTCTTTACAATAAAGTTGTATTTAGTACTGATTGACGTATTTATGAATGCAGTTGGGAGAAAATAGTTGAAGTACCGGCCGAGCCTCGTCCGACGGACGAATAATTCAAAGATAAGGTATGTAAAGTTAAGTTTCCTCGGCAAGTTGAGTAACCTCGAAGCAGTATAGTAATTTACAGACCAGTGGCATGTTTAGAAATTGATTATCGTGTTATTTTGAATATTGGTGTAATATGAGAAGTTTTGGGTTGTAACATGTACGATACCTATCCGTACGATATAGATTCGGGCGTAAGTGGTTAAGGCTGCCCAGTATATTCAGTATGTGATGTAATATGCCATGTTAAGATATTGTTGTGTTTAGCTGAAACCTCGCGAGGTAGTACAGCATCAGTAAAGCATTCCAGATATAGAATAGTAACTATATATTGTTTAGGAAGCATGTTAGAAATAGGAAATTATGTTAACACAGAAACTTAGTAAACAGTATAGTTTTCAGCAGAAACACCTCCTCGTATAACTTTTACCCCAGTACAGTTTGACAGGAGGCTATATTTATATTTATACTTACCTGTCTCAGTATGTATCAGACACTTACAAATTGCTATTATTAGCTCAGCATGTGATTTATATGATACCTTACCCCTGTTAGCCTTAGCTTGTGAGATACACAGACAGCATGACTAGTTGAGACCGTTGTATTGATTGGGGTTGGATTACCTAGCATCCCTGACCGCCCAGGTTTAATAGCTGTATCGACTCGTCCGCCAGAGGACGAGGGTACGTCACTCTACGGAGTGATATGCCGTCCCGCAAGGGGACGAAGATGGGATGCCAGTTTCCCCATATTGTGCCTTGGTCGGCCCTTATACACCCCCGTCGAGCGGGTACGCCCGGGGTGTTGATTTTAGAGTCCTTCGGACTCAGGTACAGTTATAGTCAGGGGCTCAGCGAGCCCAAGTGCATACCCAGGGACCGGCAGGATGCTTACAGCCACTATAGGAGATGGGATGACCGGGGTAGGGGTATAGATTCTGTGTTGATTGTACCTCCCGGCTTATGGGGGTCGGGCAAGGTTGTGTATGCCATGTTATGTTATGTATGTCATGTTATGTTACATTAGACATGAGTAGATTAGTAGTAGAATGATACGTCTCCAGACACGACACCTACTCCTCCCAGTATGATTGAGAACAGGTACGACTTACATCTTCAGACAGATCATCTAGTTCTTCCTGTTTCAGTTTCGTCAGTTATATTATTGATACAGATATCTTTTTCAGTTGTTGCTTTACATACTCAGTACCAGCGGTACTGACGCCCGGTGGGGCGCTGCATTACTTGCCTGTAGGTACTCTTAGACGAGCAGGCGATTCTACGTGACTCCCTGTCAGCGGTTGAGTATTCAGCTCCAGTCATCCGGTGGCTGAATTTCAGAGGTGTAGTTCAGTTCTTTTTGTTGTATATTATGGGTAGGTCGGGGCCCTGTCCCGATCAGTTCTATTACTATTCCTAGAGGCTTGCAGTCTGTATGTATTCCCTGTGGTCAGATGAGCCGGTCGTGTGGGGCCGTGCAGTTGTATAGTTGCCTTTACTCTTTCTTTCTTATGTTGGCCGTGTGGGGCCATAGTTTATCAGTATTGGTGACCTTACCGGTCACGTAGTTTTTTTAGTATGTTATGTTTGAGTCGCGGATAACTAGACAGCATGGTGGCCTTATCGGCCCGCATAGGTTCCCCTGAATTACTATGTTTCTGGTCAGCTGCTAGTGCAGGTACAGAAGGCTATCCAATGCCTTTTCCCTTTAATTCATGCTGTCCAATGCCTTTTCCCTTGCTCGCATCCAAGTCCAACTCCGATCTCATCCAACATGCATTTAAGCTTCCCGAAATCACATTTTACCTACAAAACAATGCTAATCATGTTGGTTAGTATAAATTCACATTTTATTACCAATTACATGAGAATGTATACACATTGATAGATAAACAAGGCGAAAATGGCACTTTTGAGTATCACTTGGGCATATAAATTTGCCCAAGATCACTTACCCCACACTTAAATCCTTGTTCGTCCTCGAACAACAAACATACAATTCGTGCAATTTACATCCCAACCTCGCTACTTTGGTTCGACAATTTAAGCTACGGTCATACCGATTGTTCAATACAGCAAATCATCAAGAAAACATGCATGGTCTTATCAATGCAATGACCTTCAATACATTAAGACCTCCTAGACTTTAAGAATCGACTCTCGATATCGGCAAACTCATGCAAATCAGCTGATCAAGATATCCGACACGAAAATTAATCTTTCATCAAGCATGTGCCCTCACAACACAAGAGAATCTTCCCCTTTTTGCTCATATGACTCACAAACATTCAAACAGGGGCATGTACACACAATTTCACTCTCTCTCCCAAAAGAATTCACATGCATCATGTCATGACCCATAAGCTTGCCCTTAGTGTATTACTCCACTAATATAAAGAAGTGCGATGTAAGATCACGTAGGACTTTAATGGGTTGTAATGGAAGCTACGGAACTAGTAAATATTGGATTAGCCAATAATAGCCACTAGCATCCTTAAGCGCCTTTTCAACACATCCCATCAACTCATGGACATTCTTTCCCTTTTTTTCATCATCCCATTCTTGAAGGTTTTCTTTAGTATGGCCCATTTCATTAAGCACACTTGACACAACAACAAAGATGTACCTTCATTATTGTTTATTTATAGCAAGTGCACCTTCAACCTTTTCTTCTCTTCCCTCACTCTGCTTTTCTTTTTCTTTTCACCATTCTCACTCTTTGACACTTTGGGAAAATGATTTTCTTTTCTTAAGCGCTTAAGAGTTTTGTATAGACTTTACGGCTAATGAAAAGAAGGAATTAAGCTCGGTTTACACTTTTTGGACAAAAGAAAGAAATAATCGGCTAAAGGCTCAACGGGCTGACTAGGGTATACAATCACAGAAATGGGGGTATGACAAGGAAAAAAAATAGGAACTCTCGGTTAAAACAAAGAAATGCCTACATCCTTTCCTACAATACACCTCCTTCATTTCGTTTTGTACACACACCAGGCAAGTTCTAGACACTTCACAATAGCATGGAATGTCAACACCTCACTTCACACTTTTTGCACATGCTCGATTCAAGATGTATTCACAGACTCTTCAATCAGCTAATTACATGAATTCAAACATTAAGCCTCAATCACACTGAATCGAACTCTACAGCCTAGGTATCTCAACATATTTACAAATTTGCATGCTTTCATACGAATCACCTTTGCATTTTGAATATCATGTACAACACGCAACCAGAATTTCGAAACCAGAGAGTAACTACAGGTTTCGGGATGCAATCCACCCAAGAAAAAAATGGAAAATAATTGAAAAAACTACTCCTAACGACTACATTTCCCTTAAGACGGTCGTCATCCATCCATCATAGGGAACGGTCACTAACTATGACTTCGGTTCAATGGGACCATTCTCGGTAAAAGAACCGAAAACAAACTCCGAGAAACCCAAAATTAGAAAAAATGTCGAAAATATCGATCATTTCGATAGAAAAATTATTTACAAAATATTTTAAAATTTACAAACTATTTAAAAAATTTTAAAAATATCGGTCATTTCGATAACAAAAATATGTACAGAATCAGAATCAGCTTGCAACATTCAGCAACACACATCAATTCAACAAATATTTACAAATACGAAACAACTTGAAAATTCACACTCACAGGGACAAACAACATACATGACAACAGAAGAGAGCATACAAACAAAACAGCCCAGCCCAGCACCTAACTACTCCCACCCCACACTTAGCTCAAACACTGTCCCCAGTGTTCACAAAAATTCAAATAGCACAAATTCGGGTGGTGGAACTCCCTGATCAGTCAAAGTATTCCACTTCTTCGTCGGGTGCTGCTGCTTCATCTCCCATATCTGAGTCTCCTCCGTCGTCATCATCGGACTCCACATCAGAGTCCTCCCGACGTGTCTCCTCGTCTATGGGGACATCATCATCTGTGGGCTCTACAAATGCTGGCCCCACTCGGCATAGAGCCCTGGCGTTTTCGCCAAAAGGGTAGTCTAGCTCGAGCTACCATAGCTCATCCTCTGTCGTCGGCCTCCCACCTATCCTTAGCTGGAGCATCTGCATCCCATACATCCGAGCCATATACTGGTCATCACGAGCATGTCGCTCGCCAAGTGTAAGCACTGGCCCGTGGGTGGTGTCGGGAATCTTAGTTTTAGTAACGTCTAAGGCCCGCCGCTCCAACTGCGGGATATAGTCCAGGGCCTCCTCCACAACATCGAGGCCCCTGAGGAAGGTGGTCAGTAGTCCACCAAAGCCATACCTATGCCCCTGGTGCCAACGGGCTCTCTTCATGGCGGATATAATAACCGCCCCGACATTGATCTCCAGCCCTTTCATCAGGGCGTACACCAAGCATACACGATCCCGGGTTACATCTGTCATATGTACCCCTGGGATTAGGCATGAGCAGACTATCTTCAGCTAGATTCAAGCTTCCCTGTTCATCTGTGAATAGGGCAAAGTCTAGTGGTAACCCCTCTCTTTGTGCCTGCTCCATCTAGCTATTGATAGGGTCCCACACAATGTGCGTCTGATGTCCGCATACGGTGGGGTAATGTTCAGCTGTCGGAGTATGTGGGCGTCTGTGTCCCACGCTCCTATGATGGCATTGAGGTGGTGGGGCTCCAGAGTGACTATTTGCCCTCTGATCTTGATGGTGTGACTCCTGATCGTCGGGTTCCAATTGGCATAGAACTCCCAAACCAGGTGCAGATTGCATTCCTTGGGCTCTTCAAAGATGAACTTGAGCCCAGCTGCCTCGATCCGGTGGACCATTGTAGGGAACTCCTGTGCCAATGGTTCCCGTGCTATATGCTCCTCGGGGAAATATTTGCTTTCTTTGTGCTTGGCGTACCATTTTTTCCCTTCATCGGTCACCCATCTCGTTCCGTATTGGCGGCGCTGGCCACGTGGAACTGCTGGTGCAGTTGGGACTGCTGTGCCCAGTCTGATTCGTTTCCTTCCGGCGCCTGAAGTTGACGCGCCTTTTCCTTTATCTTGTGGGCTTGCCATTTTACCTGTCAACCCAAGTCAACAAGATCCATGTTAAGCTTATAGATATTAACTTCGGCTAAGGTCGGGTTATGCTAGGTTACCCCACACTTAGTCCTTAGCTGCATTTACAACACTACGGCAAGATTATCTTTATTTACACTCCATAAACAACTATACAATCATGCTTAGTGCGTTCGAAAAATTCAACGGTATAACTTCTGCGTACTACTCAGACTTCATACAGCTAATCACAATCACTACCATCGCTAACATCTTAACCATCACACTTAGCAAAGAAAAACAAAGAAACAAAAACAACAACAAAAATTTATCTACGTGAACCTATACAACCAACCAAATTCTAACAATTTTCAACATTTCCCAAACCTGAGAATCCGTCGTTCTATTAGCATCCTAACAATTTGTACATCGACTCATCTCATTCAACATGTACATCCCGGCATAAAATTCACAATTTCAATACATTTTCAACTTCAAATTCAACAACAAGCCCTAGAATTGATATTATCAATCAAATTCGAATAAGTTATGCAATCGACAAGTTCAAGTAATCATAACGACATTCCGAACATTCATCAACAACAATTAACTCGAATACATGCTTAATTACTACGTAGGGCAATTTAGCTCACCTCCCATGCTCAAAATTGAAGAAAATCGACAAGAATTTGAGAGGGAATCGAAAAACATACCTTGACTTTAAAGAATCGAAGAAAACTCGGTAAATTTCTTGCCTTACTCCATGTCACGTTGATGAGGGATGGGTTTTGGGGGGTTTGGTCGCGGAGGGATTAAAAAATGAGGGAAAAGGGAAGGGTTTCGGGGTTAAAAAGTAAGAAAATCGCGCGGGTCACCCGGCGACCCGGTGTGACCCGTCGCGATATACAAGGCGACGTGTCACGGAGTGCATCGTGGTGCACTGCCTCCGTGACACGGAGCCATCGCGAGACCATTCTGGAAATTTTTAGAATTTTTGGGTTATACCTCAACGTGTCACGGAGGGTAACGTGGAGGTCCTCCTCCGTGACACAGAGCTATCGCCCCAGCTCACTGTTTTTCACTTTTTATTAATTTTTCATACCTCAACTTTTCCTTCGCGATTCCGTGCGTATTTTTCTCCGTTTGACCTGAAATTCATCTCACTATACAAAATTGGTTAGAATTATAGGTTTCACTCTAAATACAAATAAAACAAAAACTAAAACGAAAATTTTTGTAGTAAATCAAGAAAAAGAAAAATAAAAATCTATTTACTCTTTACAAAATGAAAGAAAAATTTTTCACGGGTTGCCTCCCGTGCAGCGCCTGGTTTACCGTCGCGGCTCGACGTCGTTTAAGCTCAATTGTCCGCTAGGGTGATGGATGATTTCTCTCGATCACCGTCCTCCCCCCAGTAGTGCTTACACCTTTCCGGTGGTTTTCCCATTAACTCTCGGGAATCCTCCATCTTCTTATCATCACCTTGATCAATCACATTGATCACCGAGAGTTCTTCATGCACCGTCGGGAGCTTGGGTGCCTTGTACACATCGAACACCTCTACCTTGTCATGTGCTCGCATTGTTAGCTGCCCCGCAGCTACATCGATTAGTGCTTTCCCGGTTTCCAAGAAGGGACGTCCAAAAATAAATGGGACTTCCGCGTCTGGTTCAAAATCCAGCACGACAAAATCTACAGGGAAAATTAGGGAGCCAACTTGCACCAGAACGTCCTCAACAATGCCATCCAGCCTGGCTAAGGATCGATCTGCCAACTGCAAGATTACCGTTGTGGGTCTAGGACTCCCTAGGCCCAACTTTCTGAATACCGAAGACGGCATCAAATTTATGCTCGCTCCCAAGTCACACAATCCACGAGCTCGGATGCTCTGCCCAATAGTAATCTGGATAGTAAAACTCCCAGGGTCTTTTAGCTTTGTGGGCAGTCTATTTTGAATCCGGGAAGTGCACTCCTCCATTAGAGCCACCGTAGCATACTTAGTCAACCGACTTTTGTTGGCCATGATGTCCTTTATGTACTTAGCATATTTCGGCACTCCCTGTAAGACATCAACAAGAGGTAAGTTAACATGTACCTATTTCAGCACCTCCATGAATTTCTTGAAACACGCCTCCTCCTTGTGTTTCTTTAGTCGTTGAGGGAACGGGGGTGGAGGTCTTTCTGATTCAGCTTCTTTGGTCTTTCCCCTCTCAGTACTGTGCTCCCTCTCAACTTCTGCTGCTCCCAACTGTTGAGGTGGTCTTTCTGGTTCCACCTCTTTCAGCTGCAAACCACTCCTTGTGGTCACTGCATTTACCTTCTTGGGATTGGGATCCGTGTCGCTCGGCAGTCCTCCTCTAGGCCTTGTGTTTTGGGCACTAGCAAATTGCCCAAACTGATATTCAAGTGCCTTGGTAGCTAACTGGTTGTTTTTCACTTCGGCTGCCAATTTCACATAGTCAGCCTGCAATTGAGCTTGGTTAGCTATCATGGTCTTGAACATCTCCTCAATGCTGGGTGATGGTGATGGAGGAGGTGCATTGTTGTTTCTGAATTGAGCTTGATAGTTCTGCTGCCCTCCTTGGTTCCTTTACACACCCTGACTCGAACTTTGGCCCTGATGGTTGTTGCTACCCCATGAGAAATTAGGGCGATTCGTCCAATTGGAGTTGTAGCTACTACCATACTGCTGGTGATTCCTTTGTGCATTACCCACAAAGTTTACCGAGTTTGGATTGGCTCCACAGCACTCAGCTAAGTGCTCACTGCTTCCACACACTTCACACCACATCTGCTGTACTGCATTAACTGGGGCTTGAGGCTGGTTCAATGTCATGTTGCTGAAGTGAGTGTTCAGTTGATTTTGCAATGCAGCTATCTGTGCAGCGATAGTTGTGAACCCATCCACTTCTAGCACTCCTGCTGCTTTCCTTGTCCCACCTTTTGATGAATCAGCATTCCATTCTGGATTGCCTTGTGAAATACGGTTCAACAAGGTATACAGCTCCTCATAAGTCTTCTCCAGGGCTTGCCCTCCAGCTGCTGAGTCTAACAATATTTTGGTGTGGGGTTCCAAACCCTCAATAAATGTGTGCACCAGCACATCATTGGACTGATGATGATGAGGACAATCCCGCAACATGTATTTAAATCTCTCCCAGGCCTGATATAAATTTTCTCCCTCCCTCTGTTTGAAACTTAGAATCTGACTTCTAAGTCTTGCTGTTTTACCAGAGGGAAAAAACCGTATCAAAAACTTTCGTGCAAGATCATCCCACGTAGAAATAGAATTGGGTGGCTCAGCTTTCAACCACCTCTTGGCTTCTCCCAATAATAAGAATGGGAATAATGTAAGCCGGACATAGTCTGATGATACTCCAGCGGGTATGTAAGTGTCACTTATCTCCAAAAAATTTTGGAGATGCTGCTGTGGATCTTCATGAGGGAGACTGGTAAATTGCCCGCTAGTGTGCAGCAACTGCGCCATATTCTGTTTAAGTTCAAATCTCCCTCCCGGCTCAGGTTTGCGGATACTCGATGTAACATTATTGGCATGTGGGATTGCCACCTCGCGAATCGGTCGAGCTGCTACTTCTTCGGGCACTAACACTGCCCGTACTACCGGTGGATTCTGTTGTTGCTCCATGATCATCTGTCTGAGCAACTGCAGCTTTCTTTGTAGAGCTTCTTTTTGCTTACTGTGAAATATCCTTTCTAGCTCTATATACGATTCCACCAGCTCCTTGTCTCTTGCTAGTGTTCAACAGCAATTAAGTCTGCAAAATACAGGCTAAGACCAAGTTGTCAACACTAAAAAAATAAAAATACAGTAAATTAACACTTAAAACAAATTCACCAATTGCCAAATCCCCGGCAACGGCGCCAAAAACTTGTTCGCGTGATTGTGGGGTTATATAAAATGACACGCAAGTGCACGTGGTCGAACAAGTAGTAAGTGGCTTTAGTAAGCCAAGTATCGATCCCTCAGAGACTTGGATGAAGTGCAATCTGCTCAAGTGTACTATATTTCTATTCCAAAAATGCAGACAACAGTGTAACCAAAAGTTTGATATTTTGTTTTATAATTTTTATGCTAAAGCTAAAACAACTATCTAATGTGAGTCTGAACTATGAATCAGAGCATGCTGAGGTTAACCGAACTTGTAATGAAATTAATTATCGATATAATTTGGTTAGTCTTTTACTCCAGTTGCTAGCTAAGAACTATTGCCAAGAGATTAAAACTCTCGTATTTAACCTCACTTAAGAATCATGAACCATCCACCAACATTTCTGTGATTAAATGCAGTTCATGTTCTAGCCATACAAACCCGGTTCCTAAATTGACTAATACGACTTTCAGGTATATTTCTATCCTGAAAGTAAATCAATTCCCAATTTTCCCAAATCAAGTAAAGATCATATCCTATTAATTCACAACTTTCCAATTTCTTGCTCTCTCGAGTGAAACCGGACTTTTTAGATATACATTAATGTAGGCCACACATTAATGCAGTAAGAACAAGAATTAATAGAACAACATGGAAGAAAAGATGAGAAACCACTATGATCAACAATCCATTTCACTACAATTGTTCATAACCTCAGCAAGAAGAGGATTTAGCCACTCATTTGTGGATTAAACATCGTTAAATGAGTGTTAAACATACAAACAATTGAATTAAAGAAGAAGGAAAGAGAGAAAAAATCCTGAAATTTTCGTCCCTCAACTGCCTGTAACCCACGTCCTTGCTTCACCAAGTCAGAATATTAAAAAATGAACCTAAGTGTTCTATTTATACTGCTGGGAATTTTTTCCGGAATAACGAGCAACGTGTCACGGAGTTCATCGCGGAGCACTGCCTCCGTGACACGCTACGAACGCGGACCCTCACTGGAACTGGGGGTCTGGGAATTTAGGCTCAACGTGGCACGGCGTGCATCGCGGAGCACTAGCTCCGTGCCACGGAGCAAACGTGGACCCTCTCTGGAATTTGGGCGAATTTTCCCCATCCAGGCAGAATGCCTCCGCGATGGCAGCGTGACACGGCTCCATCATGGAGCCCCTTTAATTCATGTTGTCCAATGCCTTTTCCCTTGCTCGCATCCAAGTCCAACTCCGATCTCATCCAACATGCATTTAAGCTTCCCGAAATCACATTTTACCTGCAAAACAATGCTAATCATGTTGGTTAGTATAAATTCACATTTTATTACCAATAACATGAGAATGTATACACATTGATAGATAAACAAGGCGAAAATGGTACTTTTGAGTATCACTTTTTCATATAAATTTGCCCAAGATCACGGGGCAATCCGCAGATTGCATACCAATTTTGTGGACATATTATATGGTTGTAGATGACCTAGGACACAAATTAAAGACCCACCCTGTGGTTCCTTGTCTAACAATGCGGACCGCATATCAGTTCTGCAGTCCTATGTTTGATTGTAGAGTGGGAACGTGGTTGCAATTTTGTAAATCTTGTACTCCTACTTTTGAGCCTTTAAATGGCAATTTTATCTTTTTTGTGGATATCATATTTTATAATAGAAAAAATATAGATAGAGAAAGTGAAAAAAGAGAGTTGTTCAAACTTATAAAGACATGATCTTGCATTACTGCAAAGAAAATTAAAGAAAACCTTCTACTTCTTGGGTGGAGTTTTTGTTTCTCTCTTGTTAATAGTAAGCATTGAAGTCTCTCTTTATATACCAAATTCTTTAAATTAATTATTGGTAAAATGAGTGGATAAACCATATCTAGGTTTGTTATCCTAAAGTGGGGTTTATGTTATTGGGTCTTCTGGATATAATATTTTGCAAGTAGAGTGTTGCATGGTTAGTATCCATCCTTTCACTCTTACATAGTTCTAGTGGTTCCAAACATCAAAGTACACATTTATTCTTAGATTGCTTGACCAAAGAAGCTTAGATTAGATAAAAGGATGAACAGCGGAGATTTGAGGCTTTTAATACTTATCTACTAACTTGTGCTGTTACAAGTATAGTCAATCCGTAATAGTTTTTGAGGGTTTGTTAGTATGCACTCAAGTGCCGAAAGGACTTGAAGTGATTCCTCTAATTGGATCGAAAGACTTTAGTGAAATCTAAGACTCATTGTTTTTGACCATGCATGTGTAAAAGCGAAATATATATAAGTTAGACCAATGGCATTACTCCTTGTTTGGAAGTATAACCTTAGCTAGTTTCTCTTCCATAGTTATAATTCGATAATATTTTGTAGAAATCATTAGTTCAAACATCCTCCTCCTCTTCCTTTAGAAATTAAGACTTCAAGTCGGGTGGTACACTATAATTGTAATTTCTCTCTTGTATTATCCGTGGAATTCGAACCAAACCTTTTGGACTTTATATTTGATACAATGACCATTTTATACCTTTTTATGGTATAATTTGAGCGACATTAAATTTTGGCGTCGTCGAGGAATACATTTTAGAAATTACTATTTAGTGTAAAATTCTAATTCTAGTCTTTATTTCTCATTTTACTTTTTGTGGGGTGTTTTTAGCAACAGGTGACATGGACGAAGAGATAGGTGTTGAGAATTTGGCACAAATCGGATTTACTAGTGCCATATGACCTTCACCCATAGGCAGAAATGCAAACTTCAATATAACCAACACCATGTTACACCTGCTTAGCATAAAGGGTCTATTCGGGGGCCTAGCCCATGAGGACTCGAATAGACACTTGAAGAATTTTGTGGAGGTTTGTTCAACCTATATATTGCCAACATCCCCCAAAGAATCTATCTGCTTGAGGCTTTTTCCCTTTTATCTTATGGGGGAAGCAACTATTTGGTTGGGGGAGTTGCTTGAGGAATCAATCACATCATGGGCCGAGTTGACTGAAGCATTTCTAGTTGTTTCCTCCTTCTCGGATGATCCAAATCTTGGATAAAATTAACAGATTCCAGCAGTTCTCAGCGAAAGCTCTTGATGAGACATGGTAGTGGTTTAAGAAAAAGCTCAAATAATACCCAAACCTGGGTTTGGCCAATGTAGTTCTCCTCCAAGTCTTTTATGGATCACTTGATGTGATAAAAAAATCAATAGCCAACAATACGATAGAGGGATCCCTCATGGATCAAACTTTTGAGGTGGCTAGTGGTTTTCTTGACTGTTTGACAAATCTAACCAAGCTTGGCACAACTAAGACTGGAGGTTTTTAGTGGAGGATCTTCAAAGGTATTGTCGAAGAGAGCCATTAAGAAGGAGGAAGAAAGAGATGAGATTATGACACAATTGATGACACAAGTTGCGGTGCTCACCAAGTATGTTATGGGGTCGACACTCTTAATGTAAATTCAATTAGGTCAAATGATATGGGACCTAGAAATCAAGAATGATAACAAGTATGTGAAGAAGAGACCAATTATATGAGCAATCAAGAGGGGACTTCTCTATAACACCCCATAACTCCCTAAGACCAGACTTTAGATTTAAAACTTAAGCATGCAGAAAACTGGGAAAATGATTACAGTATGAGCCATAGTACGAATCACACAATGGAGGCACGAGCTGTACCCAAACTTGTAGCAGAAGGGTGGAGGAGATTAGTTAAGGTGACTTGAGAACCACGATTCCAGGGTAAGACTTGTACTACCCTGGTACGGATCGTATAGACCAGTCATGGAAAAATTTAGAAATGTGGTCAGGAAAATTCAGGCTAACCACGAGTCATAGTACAAAGCATGGTACAGTGATATGACTCGTAGGATTAATTGTGAGAGCTCAAATGAAGACCCAGGACTGAACTACGGGTCATAACACGAGTGGTAGGATGTAGGAATGAGTTGTAGTAGGCATTCGTGGAAAACATCAGAGAAATGATTTGGAGTAGAGTCCCTAATCACGAGTAGTGGTGTGGATCATAGTATAATGGTACAACTCATAGGTTTGGTCATACCATATGACGGGCAGAATTTCTATTAAATATTTCTGGGGCAATTTCATAAAACCCTATCGTCTTAACTCCTAAACTACGTCGAATTAGGATTATTTAGGTGGGATTTTAGAGGTATAGTCGACCTTTTTCCCTGATTTTCTTCCAAACCAGTAAGAAGAATTATGAAGAACTCAAATAGTTCATCTCAGAGCAGAAGCTAGGGCTTGCAGATTTCCTTCTCAGATTCTCAAGATTCTTCCAAGGAATTTTCCTCTAGGTATGTGGGATTTCAACAAGGGAATTATTCTTCCCTTATGACGCAAAACCCTTACATAAACCTTATTAGTTGTAACCTTTTTAGGAACAAAGCTAGGGTTGTTCTTCAGTTAGATTATGAACTTCTTTCTTGTTATAACTCTTGTTATTCTTGAAGGTTATTACTAGCCATAATTCGTGTTGATATCTTTTCAATGTAATCTGTGTTTTAGCCCTAATCTTGAAATGAAATGGAAAGAGTCTTGCATAATTTTTCCGGATACGAATGTTGTTTGATTATAATAGTTCTTTTAATCACCATGATAGTACAATTATGTGAACAATAGTTGGCTTATTGCTTGTTCAGTCTTATTCAGTACTAAGTTCTCTTAGTGCCTTACAGAAATATCATCTGATCAGTTTGACTATATTCAGTCTCTTGAGGAGTTTAGTAAAACTTCGAAGTCATAGTCATCAGTCATCACGTTGTTCTTTAGACGGTTATGAAGCTTTCAGATAAAGCAACTCTAGCCAGTCTTAGAACACTTAACTTTTAGTTATTAGGTCCTTCAGACTCTCAGGTTACTTCTAGATAAATATTCCCGACTTAAGTCTCAGGATATCAAGTTTCAGCTATCAACCTAGCAGTCACAATTAGTATTTCCAGTGGGAGTAGAACTAAGCATGGAGCGGGATGGGGTTCAACTCCAGTGGGAGTAGGACTTAGCATGGAGGGGGCTGGGGTTCAGTGCACCCAGGTTCCCAGAACTACATTGCCGCTATTGGTCATTAGCCCAAATGGGCCTCAGATGGTGATCACCTAGCTTAGCCACTTTAACCTGGCAAGGTACAATGGGCTTTCACGATGGGTGTATACATCGCACTCCACGTCTAGTTCACATGGTTATATGTCAGTTATAGACTCTCCTACTTGTCAGTATAGTTCAGTTCAATATAGTCTCAGTTTCAGTTCAGCTTAGTTTATTCAGATTACTAGATATAGCTATGGTCCTCAGTCAGTACATGTGTTACACTGTTATAGTTATATTTAGTGTTTATCAGTTTAGTTGCGTATTACTACTATTTTACTTATATCTCACATACTCGGTTCATTCAAAATACTGATGCATATTTTCCATGTTGTATCGTATTATGATACAGGTGCAGGTTCTCAGTCTCAGCATCAATAGTAGTTTCCTTCTGACGATTTCAGTAGTAGTTCAGTGATAACGCTCAAACTCACACTTCTTAACAAAGTATGAAGTGGACGTTGTCAATAAAGAACCCAACTAGAGGTTGGGGTCGATCCCACAGAGAATATGGAAGGATGTAGAAGAACGCTAGTGCTTAAGCTTTTTTAGTCGATTATTACCTAAGAGGGGGGATTTGTAAAAGTAAGTAACAATGTTGATAAGTTGGTGGTTGTTTCCAAATTTATGCAATTAACTAGGGTAAGTGTTCCACATGACTTCATAACCGCAAGGCGCTTTATACTAGTGATCTATTCCGGTGCTTAGCATGTAATATTGGTAAGTTAGGTTCACCTAAATGGTTGGTCCCCTATCTAGATGATTTTCACCGCGCAACTTGGTCTGTCTACGGGTGTACTTTAATTGACCCTTACCCTTGATATCAGATTAGCTATCCCCGGACAAGTTCAAGCTATTAGATGAGGCTTGGTAGACTCAAATCTCCGTCGTTAATCCCTTTTCCCATTCATTACCTCCTTCTTCCGGTAAGTAAGAATAAGGCAATTTCTAACGTTTGCAACCGTTAAAAATCAATTAAAACGAAGGAAGAAACAATACATGCATAAAACTCCGTTCAAAAATCACTAAGTATTTTTCATATGTGTGTTAATTTTTCACGGTTCCAAACAACCCTAGTTGTGGTGGTTTTAGCCTATCATGTTTATAAGTAAATTAATAGAATTCATAAATAAAAGCAAAAATTAATACTTTCAAGATTGATAGGAAGAACTCACTAGATTATTGCAAAATTTGAAATAAGAACGTTACAATCGTATCTCAAATTATTCCTTCTAATACTTCTTAAAATTTACTCTAGAAACTTGTTGTGAAACATCAACTCTTGAAGACATAAAAACTTAAAACTTGATTCTTACACTTGATCTAAAGCTTGATAGCTTTTACATGAAAATAAAGGGTATTTATAGTAGTTAGATGTTTTCCTCATTCCTTGATGAATTTGGCTTGGGATTTAATTTTCCTTTTCCTAGTTGAAGTAGGTTATCCATTTTTTTCCTGTTTTGGAAGCCTTGCCGCGTCGCCGGTTGTGACAACGGGTCACCTAAAAACTCGTTGTGCATGGGCACGAGTCGTTAGGCCCCTCATGGTCTAACTCTCCAAAATTCCAATGCACCTGACAATTCCTACTAGTGCTCTCATAATGAGTCATGCCAACACCTGACGATTCATGATGTCTTTCGTTACCTTCATTGGATTTTTATCAAAAGTTCTCTTCTTAGTCTCCACAACTGACTTCACGACTCGTTACCAAATGTAACGAGTCGTTCCCTCAACCCGTCAGGTACACTGTTTCTGCATCTTCCAAACTCAACCTTTGCCCACGACTTCAGCTCCTTTTCATCTTCATTCCATAAGCCTCAAATACATTCAAATCCATCCTTTTTAGTCCTGAAAACATCTAATCACATGCGTTAGCTAATTTTCAAAAATATATAACATAAACACATGCAAACACACATAATTTGTTCTCAAAACATAGTAAAGTACGGGCAAAATATGTCTATGAAGTGCGTGAGTACGCCCTTCATCAACACCCCACACTTAAACTATTGTTCATCCTCGAACAATCTACTACTTCCCTTCTAACAATTAAGCACAATATTCATCCTACGAATAGGTCTACTTACACTTAGGATCACCAAACAAATCAATGAAGCTCAAACAACTCACTCGCATACATATAGGTTCAACATTAAGATGTCAAAGTTCGAACCACTTAGCTTTTGAAAACTAACTCATCAAGACATATTTTGGGACAAAATGAATTATATATAATTTAGCAATCAAGATTAAACCAAAGTCTTACCGTTGTGCCCCTCACAATTTGGAGAGATGGCCGTTTTCACACAACATATAGAATTAGATTAACTTGGGCATAAATAAATAAAACAAAATACACTCACTCTCCCAAAGAACTCAACATACATGCAAACGATGACCCATAGGCTTGCCCTTAGTGTAATACTCCGCTAATATAGAATTATGAATCAAGGATCAATTAGGACTTTAATTTGGTTGTAATGTAGGCTAAGGGACGGGTAGGAACTATTTGGCCAAGATAGTGACTAAGCTCCCTAAGCACTTTAATATTTCACAACACTTTGGTTTTTAGCTCATTCTTCAATTTCCAAATTCTCTCCTTATACCCCCTTTTATTTTTCAATTTTCAACTTAGGTGACTAGTAGGGATTTTTCTTTTCATCATTGAGCTTATTCACACACATTTTTTTTATTTTCCTTTCTTCCGTTCTCACCCTTTACGCACCCCTACTCTAGCCACCCTCAACTTAAGTATTTTGCTTATGTTAAGGATCACAATATCCAAGGAAGGACCAGGGCCAAAATAGGTTCATTGTAAACAAATGGGTACAGTTAATTGGTAAATCTTCCATTTTTCAAAGCTCTTTCTTCTTTTTGTTTTACCACTAAAAATCACCCTCCTTGTTTAGCAAAATTTCACCTTTTTCTTTTCTTCCAATTCACACACTTTTTGGCTTTTCTCTTCACTTCTCCAATTATGCTCCTTTCCTACACTTTTTTTATTAAAGTGCTCTAGGAGTCATTTGGATCAAATATAAGTCAATAGAATAAAAAGGGATTCAAGCTTATAATATGACTATCAAAAGAATAGGCTAAGGCTCAAACATAGCTAACTAGGATATTTTCAATCAAGGTAGGTAAAATAGAATAAAAAAGGGTTATCAAAGAAATGCCTATATCACTTCCTAGATTCATCATTCTTATTACGCTTTGCACACACACCGGGCAAGTTCTAGACATCAATTTACAAGCATGGAATATACCAAAAATAATTCCTCACACATTGGCATAAGATGGTTTAACAATGGAAATCAAGATTACATAAACACATATATCCATATTGCATGCATAACATAATTAAGCCTATTTTTTCAGGTACAAGAGTCATGTTCCCAAAAGACTAAGTGTTTCTACCTTTTTCATGCATTTTTGAGTGAATTTTATAAAGTCTCAATGATACCTAAGTGAAGCACCTAGCATTCGAAGGTCCAAGTTCTTGTTCTTCCTAATAACTAATTTACCCTTAAGATGGTCGTCATCCATCCATCATCGGGCAAAATCATGACTCAGTGACAAAAAATAAATAAAAATAAAAATCTAGACTTTATAATCAGTTCTAAGGGACTATCCACCGGAAAAATACCGAAAATAAAAACCGGAGGAACCCAAAATAAAATAAAACTAAAAAGATACTAAAAACCAAAAAGAATGCATGACAAATCATAAATCTCAAAACAAAAACTAGGTCTACCATGTGAAAATTTAGCAATTAAGGCATGCATGGTAATATGAAGTTCACATCTCCCACCCCACACTTAATTGGTTACACTATCCCTAGTGCTAAAACAAATAAGCATAAAGTAATAGAGTGCAAGAAGAACTTCCTGGGCCTTTACTCCTTGTCTTCAATATTTAAGCTCAATCTTTATTGAAAACTATGACCTATCACTTGCACACTTGAACAAACACGTAAAAATGAAAAATTTATCTTGGGTTGCCTTCCAAGTAGTGCTTGATTTAATGTCTCGGCACGACACAGGTATCTTGATTACTCAGACTTCATCAAGATACCTGTTGAGACCGTGGTCACATCTTGGCTGCTTGTTTTACCATGCTGCCCTGTGACACGTCAGGAAATAAAAGAAAAATAAAAAAAGGAAATAAAGACTAAAAGTTAAATACAAGCAATTAATCTAATCCTAAACCGTATTCCCCGACAACGGCACCACTTTTTGATAACACTAAAACTCACACTTCTTAACAAAGTATGAAGCAGACGTTGTGAATAAAGAACCCAACTAGAATGTTGGGGTCGATCCCACAGAGAATACGGAAGGATGTAGAAGAATGCTAGTGCTTAAGCTGTTTTAGTCGATTATTACCTAAGAGGTGGGATTTGTAAAAGTAAGTAACAATGTTGAGAAGTTGGTGGTTGTTTCCAAATTTATGTAGTTAACTAGGGTAAGTGTTCCCCATGACATCATAACCACAAGGCGCTTTATATTAGTGATCTATTCCGGTGCTTAGTATGCAATATTGGTAAGTTAGGTTCACCTAAATTGTTGGTCTCTTATCTAGATGATTTTCACCGCGCAACTTGGTCTATCTACGGGTGTACTTTAATTGACCCTTACCCTTAATATCGGATTAGCTATCCTCGGACAAGTTCAAGCTATTAGATGAGGGTTGGTAGCCTCAAATCTTTGTTGTTAATCCCTTTTCCCATTCATTACCTACTTGGTCCGGTAAGTAAGAATAAGGCAAGTTCTAATGTTTGCAACCGTTAAAAATCAATTAAAATGAAGGAAGAAACAATACATGCATAAAACTCCGTTCAAGAATCACTAAGTATTTTTCCTATGTGTGTTAATTTGTCATGGTTCCCACAACCCTAGTTGTGGTGGTTTTAGCCTATCATGTTTATAAGTAAATTAATAGAATTCATAAATAAAAGAAAAAATTAATACTTATAAGATTGATAGGAAGAACTCACTTGATTATTGCAAAATTCAAAATAACAATGTTACAATCGTATCTCAAAGTATGCCTTCTAAAACTTCTTAATATTTACTCTAGAAACTTGTTGTGAAACTTCAACTCTTGAAGACAGAAACTTAAAACTTGATTCTTAACACTTGATCTAAAGCTTGATAGCTATTACATGAAAATAAAGGGTATTTATAGTAGTTAGATGTTTTCCTCATTCCTTGATGAATTTGGCTTGGGATTTAATTTTCCTCTTCCTAGTTAAAGTAGGTTATCCACTTTTTTCCTATTTTTGAAGCCTTGCCGTGTCGCTGGTTGTGACAACAGGTCACCTAACAACTCATTGTGCATGGGCACGAGTCGTTAGGCCCCTTATGGTCTAACTCTCCAAAATTCCAGTGCACCTGACGATTCCTACTAGTGCTCTCACAATGAGTCGTGCCAATACCTGACGATTCGTGATGTCTTCTGTTACCTTCACTGGATTTTTCTCAAAAGTTCTCTTCTTAGTCTCCACGACTGACTTCATTTGGTAACGAGTCGTTCCCTCAACCCGTCAGGTACACTATTTCTGCATCTTCCAAACTCAACCTTTTCCCATGACTTCAGCTTCTTTTCATCTTCATTCCATAAGCCTCATATACATTCAAATCCATCCTTTTTAGTCCTGAAAACATATAATCACATGTGTTAGCTAATTTTCACAAATATATAACATAAAAACATGCAAACACACATAATTTGTTCTCAAAACATAGTAAAGTACGGGCAAAATATGTCTATGAAGTGCGTGAGTACGCCTTTCATCGTTTAGCTGGTGAATCCTCATCTTCCAAGGGCGAGAGTATATTTTTAGTTCAGTTTTTCTTTTGAGTTAGTCTTTAAAGTTATCTAGGGAATTGTCTCAGCAACTCGTTAGTTCTTATATTGCTTTCAGACAACATATTATTTCAGTATGTTTTGCAATTGTCTCATAAATTTTAGTATCTATCACCCCCCAAACCCAAGGAGGCGTGACTGGCACCTAGTGCCACCCCTGATGTGAGCATACACAATGCCCAAAAAATAAAACAAAAGCCAGAACCGATGAGGTTCGACAACACAACAACTATAAAATTAGAATAAGACGATAGACTATAGCGGAAGCTGGCTCACTTGACCAACCAAAAATAAATAAATACCATATGCCGTCAGGCCACGAAATGGAAACCAACTATACAACATGGCCCACTTGGCCTATAACAACATACTAAAACCACAACAATGTCTATGAGCCTCTATGAATACATTAGTAATCAAATGATCGGGACAAGGCCCTGAACTACCCATAACTCAACCTCTGGCAACTCCAAAAGAAATGGGGCACATCGACTCAGCTGGAACTCCACTCAGCAACCAAGAACCTGATCTAACAGCCTACCATCACCCGCAGGCATGAATGCAGCACCCCAACTAGGGTGTCAGTACAATAATGTACTAAGCATGAAAGGCAGAAATAACTGGAAGACATAGATTAGAGATCAACAAATATACCAGATAAAACAGAAGGAGAACTCAACATAAGTAAACACATAGAACCTACCTGGCCCATACAAACAAGCATATAAACAAAACCTACCTGGCCCCTATAAGCCCAACAAGTCCACAAGTAAACAATAACACAGTGGAACCTAGCCAACATAGCTCATCTGTCATTGCCTTTAGACCTCTCGACGACCTCCAACTAACACCATCCAACATCTAGCATCCACTACTATTAGATAACAAATAACACAAGCAACAACCACAATATAATGCCAAACAAATCACAAGTAAACACCAGTTAATCAACATCATCAATCAGGCACTGCCGGACACTCTCTCGGCTGTGCATAGTTAGCAGAGCTCAATCCATCTGGGAGAACCAATCGCAGGAAGGCTCAGACATGTCGGACCACTCTCGAATCATGTCTCAACTCGACACTACGGAGGACATCATTCTCAACCCCGTAGGTCATTTCACTCCTTGGGCTCAACCCCTCAGTCGGAAACACTCTCGTGCGTCGGGTATCCACAAGCCACAAGGCACCTCGGGCTCGACACCTAGCCGGAACAACTCTCGTGCATCGGGTATCCCCAAGCCACAAGGCCTCAAGAATAACACACACACAATTAAAAACAATAATAATACATGCTCAAACAGACCACAATCGGCTCTCAAACCCCACAGCCCGACTATTACAACACAATACTATTCTTTCACATCTAGCCATCCACCGAAGAGCCACTAACCAAGCTAAGGATTTCCATCCTAACCTGTATATCCTCAAGATTTACAAAAAGGCCAAAAACCACTCTACTTACCTCTAAAATCAAGGGACACAGTCAAATCAGCCCAAGTGTCACCACGGTCGTCACGTGCCATCGACACAATCGCCGATTCAAACATAACCAAAGATCGTTGCAACCATTGACCTTAAGTACTCTAATACCCCATTCACTTGTCAATATGATATCCTAATATCATTCACTCAAACATCCCAAAACTTTCTACAAGAACCACACGCCTCACACACGGCCTCTCGACACGAGCCACCAACCAAACCAGCACCTTATACACAAATTTACTACCATATAAACAGCAGAACAATAGTTCAATAATATCAAAAATACAATCCATCGCAAAACAGCCAACGCACACGTCAACGCGGACGACAACGACTATGGAATTCATGCTGACAAAGGGAGGGACAAGCCTAAAATGCCTTAGCTTCAAGCCTAGCTGAACTTGAGCCTTCAAAACCATGAAACTACTGCCTAAAGGAATTCCAATATTCTTACAAAACACAACCAACATAACACAATCAC
This sequence comes from Datura wrightii, assembly GCA_035772735.1. NCBI lineage: Eukaryota > Viridiplantae > Streptophyta > Magnoliopsida > Solanales > Solanaceae > Datura > Datura wrightii. Next base: position 50,079,719 of record JASDFA010000007.1, on the reverse strand, counting down.
AAAATAAGACAAACAAAGCTTACCCGATAAGATTCATAAGAATTCGATGGTAGAAACTCCGAGACAACAACCTACTGGCGTTAATACACCTATAAACAACCTTAAAAACTATGGAGAACAGAAAAAGAAGGCTTACCAACATCTTTACCACGAAACAGCCACCAACAGCCCGGAAAAGACACCAAACCACGGACTACACCAAGCTCCCGACTTCCTGACACCAAAATCATGTTGAGCCATGGCTTCTAGCCTTAAAATCCAAAGGAAACCATGGAGAGAACCTTGAGAGAGGTTCTGGAGGTAAGAAGTTCTGGAAAATAAGAAAATAAGGCAGCCTTAGACCCTTGTGAGGTGCCTGCTTGCGCAGTCTCGCGAAAATGCGAATATCTCTCTACTCCGAAGTCGAATTGACGAACGGTTTAATGCGCTGGAAGCTATAATCATAGATATTTAATTTGATAGGTCTCACCCCCCTCCTAAATCCTTATATATTGGAAGAAAATCCTCAAGACATTTGACCTAAATTTCAAAGAATCTCAAGAAGAAAAGTTTGCGATAACGTTTTTCGAATTTTGTTCTACAACTTGATCAACGTCCAATATTAAATATGATCATAGAGTAACTCAAATAACTCATAAAACTTCCTTCTTATCCTATTATATACTCTTATTCCTACCTCAAAAGCATGATTTTATCGTTCAAACTATTCGGGGTGTTACAGTATCTTATAAGATATTTCTTCTCTTTAGAAAGGTATCATTTAGTTATGATGTTTCCTCAGCTTTCGCTTCTAATTAATTCAGTATTCTAGTGAGATGTTAAGCCATTGGTTCACTTGGGGTCACTTATGGCTCCATGTACCTTGTCACATTCAGGGTGTAGACTTGGGTCATAACAAACTTGGTATTAGAACACTATGTTTAGAGTATACTAGGATGTCTGAAGCCGCGTCAGTTAGATTCCTTTTATGGGTACGAAGAATACCACACTTATGAGGGGGAGGCTATAAGATGTTATTAGGAAATCTGTCCTTTTGTTCATGATCCTTATCGTGCATTGAGCTAATCTCAAAAATGTTCTCCTAACTCGTGTTCTGTTCTTTTTAGCAATAACGATGCCTGCAAAAAGAGGAAATGGAAGAAGGACCAGAAATGCTAACCGGCCAGCCCCACCAGCTTCCGCAGCCCCTCAAGACGACCAGGTGTCTCTCACGGAATTTCAGGCGGCAATTCAAATTCTGGCTCAGGCAGTGGCTAGTCAGGTCAACCAATAGGTAGTGGTGCCAGCCAATGCCAATGGGTCTGTAGCTGCGACTAGGGTCTGAGATTTCACAAGTATGAACCCTCCGTCATTTCACGAGTCTAAAGTTGATGAGGATCCACATGAGTTTGTTGATGAGGTACAGAAGATCACCCAAATAATGGGTGTCACCTCTGTAGAGAGTTCCGATATGGCTGCCTACCAGTTTAAAGGGGTGGCACATATTTGGTACGAGCAGTGGAAGGAGAGAAGGTCGAATGGAGCAGGTTCGGTCGAATGGGATGACTTTGCTAAGGCATTCCTGGACAAGTACTTTCCTCAGGGGTTGAGGGAAGCTAAGTTGGAAAAATTCATAAACCTTAGGTAGAAAATTATGACCGTAGAGGAGTATGCACTAGAGTTCACTCGACTGTCGAGATATGCTCCGGAAATGGTCGCTGAGCCCAGGGATTGTATGCTTAAGTTCGTTAATCAAGTTTCTAATTTGGTGCTTAAGGAATGTAGAACTGTGATGCTAATCAAGGACATCAACCTCTCTAGCATCATCATTCATGCATAACAGATAGAGGAGGAGAATTTGAAGGAGATTGAGAGGGAGAACAAAAAGGCAAGGACATGCCAGTTTGAGTATGGCCAACAAAGATCAGGTGGCAGTAGTCACCCACAACAGCAATAACAGAGACCTCCAGCACCCTCATCAGCCAGTGCCCCTTCTTTTTGGTCCCACAAGGACTGAAAGGGTGGAGCATCAGGCTCCCAGTCCCAGAGTCACGTCTCTAGTAGCCACTCATTTCTAACTTGTCCTAAATGTGGCAAGAACCATCTGGGTGAGTGCCACATGGGAAAGGATGGTTGCTTTGGATGTGGCCAGTTGGGTTATATATTTAGAGGTTGTTCATTAGCAGGACGGGGGAGGACTAAGTCTACTAACTCAGTAGCCCCAGCTGGTTGTCCAACTCAGCAGGGTAGTACTTCAGGTACGGGTGGCGACCAACACCAAAATTGTTTTTTATGCTTTGTTTTCTCATCAAGTTCAAGAGAAATCACCTGATGTGGTTATGGGTATGTTGTGCCTTTTACATATTAATGTATATGCTTTGATAGATCTATGAGCCACACTTTTCTTTATGACTCCTTACATCGCTGTTTAGTTTGATATTAGTTCAGAAGTCCTCTCAGAACCATTCTCAGTTTCTACTCTAGTTGGTGAGTCAGTTAGAGCCAGCTGAGTGTATAGAAATTGTCCGGTCACAGTGTTGAGTAAAGATTATCCCAGTTGATCTAGTATAGCTAGACATGGGTCGACTTCGACCTTATTCTTGGAATGGATTGGTTACTCCTATTACGCCCCGGTCGATTTTAGATTAAGAGTCGTCAGGTTTCAATTTCCTAACGAGCCAACTTTATAATGGAAGGGTAGTGTTTCAGCGCCAAAGGGTTGGTTTATTTCATACCTTAAAGCTAGGAAAATGATCTCAAAAGGGTATATTGATAATGCTCAAACTCACACTTCCTGATAAAGTATGAAGTGGTCATTGTAAATAAAGAACCCAACTAAGAGGTTAGGGTCAAACCCACAGGGAATAGGGTAAGATTTAGACTAATGCCGGTAATTGAACTTGGAGGTGAGATATCTCCAAATTGGGGGGATTTAAAGAAAACAATAGATTAAAGCAAAGATTATAATTGTGATTTAAATCAAGATTGTCAAACAACTAGGGTAAGTGTTCCCCATGGGTTCATAACGACTTTGGGTATACATACGTGATCAATCCCAACGCTTACTTGTAGAACTGATAACTAGGGTTCATCCAAACGACTGGCCCCTATTTGATGACTATACTCAATCCCCGGGTCAGGTCTCATGAGCGATTTCAAACTAACCGTTATCAATTCGCTCCAAATTTAACTATCCTGCGACCACAACTCAACTTAATACAATGATCATTAAGACCAAAGCTTTGTTGTAATTCTCTTTTCTTAATCTCCATTTCTCTAGGTTCAACAAAGTAAATAATTTCGGAAAGTCCTAACATTGTATAACATTACGAACTGTTTAAACATGAAGAGAATACAATACAAGCTTTTTGCATTGGTTTTGAATATCTTTGTGCAACCCTAGTTTGTTAATCCACCATGGTTCCCACAACCCCTAGTTTTGGAGGTTTTAACATCTCATGGTGTAAGATTATAATTTCTATTCATAGATAAACACATAATTAAAGACTTACAGAAACAATTGGAAGAAAAAATGATTGGAATATCAAAGAACAATCTCAAGAACAATGTAGGAAATCAAGAATTTGAACCCAAGAATTGCTCCTCAAAACTTGATAAAAATTCACAAAAATAGTTCTTCACACGTCTACTAACTTAATTCTGTCCTTCTCTTGCTAAAATAAAACATAAAGGCTATTTATACAGACATTAGAAACCTTTTCCTAAGCTAAGAGGGAGTTTTCCATATCTGGTGACGACTGTGTCACGACTAGACCTACGACTTGTAGCAAGATTGTATGGGTCGTACCTTCTTTCCATAAGTCCTTGCCTGTTGCAGATTTGGATAAGTATTGGAAGGATGGTATGACTCATACCTTCATCCTACAAGTCGTACAATGTTTCGTGGTTTGGCTCTGAGAACTCTGACATCTTCTGAAATTCTTCACGAGTGTTGTGGTACGACTTGTACCTTCTTCCTATTACTCGTACTGTCTATAGTGTCTGAAGTTCTTCCAAGTACTGAAGAATCTTCTGAAGTTCACCAAGGCTCTTAGTATGATTCATATATTGATGCTATGATTCGTGAGTCCATCTGTACTAGGAGTCAGCCTTTGTGCAATTTTCTCTGAACATTTCCACGACTCTAGTTACGGCTCGTACCATCTTTGTACGACTCGTACTGAGAGTTGTATGTTACCTTCTTCCCACTTCAGCCTTCTGACTTTCATCACTATTCTTAGTACGGCTCATACAATCAAGGTATGACTCATACTGAGACTGGTACTTTGGTTGATTTTCTGCACTTTAAGGCTTCTTTTGCACATCTTTGCTCTAATACTTATTTTCCCTGAAATCAAAGTAAAAGTGCCTCATATCCATATAAACATACCTAAGTCCATGCTATTTTTTCAGTTTTAAGCGTCTAAAATGCTGTAAACTCACTACACATGAACACCCTCTACTTAAGACTTTTGCATGTCCTCAGGCAAAGAAAAATAAAAACTAAACACGACCCTTAACTAGAAAAATAAACCTAGGATACTACAACCAACATCAAACAAAATTTGCACCATTAACACAAAAAGCTTTTGACCCTTTACCCGTGAACCAAATCAGCACATGCACTACAAGCAACCGTAAAACATGATAAACTGGGATCAAGACATGTCATCTAGCTATTAACAGGTAGTCAAGTCATCACCGATGCTTTTTACACAGACCACTGGTAGCGTTAAACACAAACCATGTACCTCACAGAAAATAAAGTCCCCCACTCACTGATATAGTAAAATGTATAACCTGGGACTGAACAAGCGAGACTCTCACTCTCACAAAGAAGTTCCAAATACTGCATATCAGATACCATAGGCTTGTCCTTATTTTCTCTACTTCTATTTGTCAGATGGTCAAGTTAGATCACTATAGGACTTTCTTTGGCTTGTAATGTAGGCTCTCGAGCTGGGTATGATAAAGATGGAATCTTTTTAGTGACTAAACCCCTCCTTGGCACCACATACATATGGCTCCATTTTTTCATTTTTTTCACCCTTTCTGCTTCTTTCATTTTTTCCTCCCTTTTCACCATTTTTATGCAATTGTATGGGTGTGGTGTGTTTCTTAAAGCTTTTTCATGGATCATTTTCTTTTTGAATTTTCTTTTTCAATTTTTTTCTTTTCTTTTTCTTTGTTCATACCACACCTTATTTTTCAATTTTTTCTTTTCTCTCCCTTTTTCACCTTCCCAGTATTTATGCACCCCTACTCTAGCCACCCTCAACTTAGGAATTTTACCTATGTTGAGGTTCACAATGTCCAAGGAGGGACCAGGGCCAAAACAGGTTCATTATAAAAATGGGTACGATTAATTGGTTAATCAAAGAAAAATAGTCTATTTAAGGCTCAAAAATTTGGATCAAGGGATTCATATAATTTCGATAAGGTTATTTAAGCTAAAAATGTGCCAAACAAGAATGAATTATGATCCTTTCCTAACCAACCATCCTAAGCCTATGCAATGACCAACCGGGCAAGTTCTAGATCCACTACACAGTATTGAACTAAGTATTAGATCTCACTCACTCATGGTACATGATTTGCATTCACTATACCTGTCCGGTTTATTCATGGAGTAATGAAAACTACACATGCTAATATACTGAATGACATAAAAAGATCCACAAAAATCACAGATACACAACTAATCTTTAAATTTTTTTTTAAACAGGGTCAATTTTTCAAAATATCAAAACTAATGAAATTTATTGGCTGAGTACTCCTAAGCTACTTTCTAATTAAAACAAAAATCACAAAAATAAAATCTAAACATACCGGTTCTACTAGATAGCATTCCCGACATGGCAAGAAAAATCCTTGAATGAATCAAAAACCCAAAAATACAAGTACACTCCCTCCCCTTTTCAAAAAGCGTGCTTGGTCCCTAAAGCATAGAATGTAAACACAGAGAGAAGGGAACATACCTGCGGTGCACTAAGTGCTCCTGTCATCTTGCGGAGGAGGTGCCTCTGCTGCAATCGTGGCGCTGGAGGTGGCCGGCGCACTCACTAGTGGGTCAATAGGGGGAGTGGCTACCCACTAAGTAGTCTCAGCCGTCTTTACAACCTCTAGAATGGTCAGGGCTGAATGTGGCTCGCCCGAAGGGTCCCTGCCACTAGCAAGCTTTGTATGGGCCATGGTGGAGCTACCTGCTCCTCTCGCTCGTCCCTGCAGCTCTGACAAGTGTGTGTCACGAGTATGCAGGCTCTCTACTCGTGCTCGCTTGCGTTCTCTTTCTAATGTCTTCTTCTTCTTTTCAACGTATCCAACATCCTCAGAGACCCCCATTTTCCCCTTTTCTTTGCCTTCTCCCGTGAGCTCCTAGTAGGCTGCCAGATCAAGTTCCTCATCTGTGTCAGCGTCGAGGTTAGGAAGAGTGAGGGCTAGTATGACTGTCGGTTGCCTTGATGACAGCTCGACCACTTGGCTCAGAGCCCCCAACTCCTCATGGGGGCTGCCCGTATCAGTCTGCTCAGCCATGCGTATATTGAATCTGCTTTCAAACCTGTCTAAATCTAGCATGTAGAGCATGTGCAGCTATCTCAATCTCGGCCTTCACCCAGTGTGTTACGCCCTATAAGTTTCTACAGTTTAGTCGGCCTATTCATACGCTAGTCAATAGTTTTGGAGTACAACGCGTGCGAAGAAGGGCCCAGGAAAAGATCAAACGAGCGCGGAATCGGGGAAGCGAGGGAGAAGGCTGGAGAAGGCTACAGTAGAGGCAGCGCGCCACGGACCCACTCCCTCTGCGTTGGGTACCGTGGCATGCCCGACTTTTGGCGCGACAAGGTCTATGCCACGAACCCCAGTCAAACTCCTTAAGTATATAAGTAGTCCCTTAGTTCATTTCAATTCATTTCTTTGAGATAAGTTTGGCCAGAGAAAGAGAGACACGAAGAATTCAAGTTATTTTCGTCCGTTTACGCAGCCAAATGCATCTAAATCCAAATTAACTTCAGGTATCAAGTTATAAGCCCGCATGGAGCATTACTACGGAGTTATTTTCTTGAAATTCACCCGGCAAATCGTAGCCCTGCCAAGTAGAAGTTGTCAAAATTGCTCCAAACTAATTTCTATATGATCACAGGCTTCAAGTAAGTATTTCTCCCTTTTGAACTCTCAAAAAATTAGACGTTCTCGACCATGTTTGATTAAGTTGAAATATAGTAAATATTAATATTAAAATTTATCATTTTTGCTGAATTTGGTACTGAAACTAGTCTCATTCTCCCAGTAACACTATTACAGTTGGGAAGAGCAATTGAATACGATCTGAAACTTTCTAGTTGATCAGAAATTGGCAATCCAGGTATGTTAAGGCAAATGTCTTCAGCATGTTAGTTTCTTTAGTATTATAATTTAGTTTGAATCCCAGTAAGAGAGTCAGATTTATATCCATTGTGATTAGCTGTCGTTATTAGCTGAGACCAGTGTTCTATGTTTAGTTGGGATTGACTTTGCCCTGTATAGCCCTCCATAACCAACCCCAGGGTTAATAGTTGTGTCGACGCTCGCCAGGGGCGAGATGATGTCGCTCAAAGAGCGGTACGCTGTCCGCAAGGGACGAAGATGGGGTCCAAGGTCCTCTTACAGCCCATTGCATAGCTGGACTATTATATGCCATATCGGCACCACACCCTCTGTCGAGCCTGGTGCCCGGGGTGCAGATATCAGGAGTCCAACGGACTCAGACACAACTACAGTTCAGGGGCCGAGCGAGCCTAGGGGACTGGTCGGACAACTATAGTTATTAGATGACTTAGTATGACCTTGTTAGGGGTATATAGATTGAAGTGTACTCACCAGGGCTTATGGGGGGCCTGGGTGGGTTATTCTATACTGGTTATGCCTTCCGGCTTATGGGGGTCAGGTAAGGTTCTTGTTTGCATTAGTTACTGATAGATTAGATAGCAGGAAGTTCAACTATTCAGCTAGTATTCTTATCCCTTTCTTGTAGTTACTTTCAGTTTTATTTTAAGTTTATTCAGTTATTTATAATTACTGCCTTACATATTTGGTACATACCAAACTGACGCCCTTCTTGGGCCACTGCATTACTTGCCAGCAGGTATCGATAGACACGGACTAGGATCTTCTTAGCTTTCCACCAGAGTTAGCAAGGAAGTCAACTCCTTTCCTCCGGAGCTAATAGTTAGAAGGTTGACTCTCTTTTTGTTTGTACACTTTACGGGTAGGTCAGGGCCCTGTCTGAACCAGTTAGGCTTGTAGATTATTTTAGATTTCCTGTGGTTAGTAGTTGTTGGCCATGTGGGGCCCATATATGTTTTATCTTGCGTGTTGGCCGTATGGGGCCCTATTTAGCTGTTAGATAGCGGCCTTGTCGGCCATTGCTTAGTTTAGTGTTGGATTTACTTTACAGTCATAACTAGACATCATGGTGGCCTTGTCGGCTCGCATAGAATTCCCTATTATTACCTGTTTCTGGTTAGCTGTTTTCTTTTACAGGTAGCCATAAGGCCTTGTCGGCTGGGGGCTATGTTTACGACCGAGATATAGCCCATTGTTTTCTTGATTTAAGGATTAGTATTAGTTATGCACCAGAGGTATGCAAGATCAGTCAGACCAGTACAGACCCTAGTAAGGCACCAGGTGGCAGTCATGCCTCCCAAGGTGGGGCGTGACATAGGTCTTAACATTCTCCATCATTGTTTGGATCTTCCTTTCGGCCATAGTCAGTCTCTTGGCCAACTTCTGGAGAAATTCCTAGGGCACTAGGATGTACCCTGCTGGAGTCTGGCTCGAGAGGCTAGTAGGTGGTGAAAAAGAAGTGCTGGGAGCTGCATCTGAATAACTAACATCTATAGTCGATGTCTCACCCTGCTCCTGTTAGGTGCGGGCATTCACCTGTGCACCCCCAACTGGCTGAGTTAGTGGAACTGCGGTGGAAAGTCGGCCCCGACTTACCGGGTTCATTTCATCCCAGATCAGGTCAATGTTAGCTATCTGTTATTCTCCAATCAGGCGCTTCTCACCCCGACGCACTGTGATGCCTGCCTCCGTACATAATCTGAAGACGAGACTCGGGAATGGGATAGTATTTCTCAATCCCATAGCCCAATCTCGCATCTCCTCTACAATGACCCTCAAAATGTTGATGGGGGTATCTGGACATGATACAGGCTACCAAAGCTGCTCTATCCGCACTGAGGGTATTGTCACTAACCATCCATGCCAACCGGTGGCACACTAACGTCCAACAGACCTTTGCTATGAAATTTAGGGAATTCTTTGTAACCTTCTTGCCACTAGTAACCCACTCTGCCTCTTCTTTGTCCTCAGAGATAACACCAGACAACCACTGTATCTGCCTCATCCTTTCATCAAAGCCGAGCTGCTTGATCTATTTTAATGTCTCCACTCGATATTCATATTCTGGTGTAGCATGTGGAGGTATGAACTGGGGCCCATATAATATCCAAGCAATAGTGCGCTCGGATATGTTGACCTTTCGGATTCTAACCAGGACGCTCTCCAGCTTGGGCTGATCTTTCAATTTCTGCCCCTCTTTCGCCTTCTACTCCATGGTTGCCAAATAGTTGGCATAGAATTCCCAGAAAATTACTGGAGTGTATTGGTCCGGGGCCCTAGCCATCCACTCGAATATGTAGAAGATAAATATCCGCTTCATCTCCTCTAACTCATTCAATAAATTGGTGAGGATCCGTAGCTCTTCTTGGATGCTCCACCTAGGCTTTTTTTTGGCGGTGAGAGCAATGCCCTGTTCATATATCACCTGGACTCCTGGCACTCTCCAGCGAATAGTGCGGTTCTCCCTAGGCAGAGTATGCTCTTGCTCGGCATTTAGTGCCTCCTTCTCTGATCCAGCACCGCTGCTTGCATCCCCGGATCGGGTCTCCTCTAACCCCTCTTCTTCACTAAAGCTGCTTCCCGACTCTTGAACTCTTTCTTCAGCTCCCTCCTCAGACTAGGGAGTACTGGCAGATGTGACAGTAGCCATCACATCTTGGGCTTTGGCATTCGCCCAAGTGGTTCGGGTCCCATCAGTGTCCGATGTCTCGACCTTGTACTCCTCTAATGAACCACTAAGGGAGTTGCCCGCTTGATCGGATTCAGAGGTTTCATCAAGTAATGTCCTCCGTGCAGTTGCCTTTGATGCTTTTCACATCATCGTCATTGTACCTATGGAGAAAAAGGGTTAGAATTCCATATCTAAGAAAAAGAAAGCAATAACAAATTCCTCTGTAGTTTATCATGGGTCAACAGTACGAGCCGTACCATGGAGGTACGATTTGTACTAAGACCCGTAATATCTCAGGTTAGTGTCACATCTCTGAGGTACTGTCACACCCCGCCTTGGGAGGCATGACTGGAACCTGGTGCCCTACTAGGACCTAGACTGCTGGACTACTGAGCCTAAGCACTTCTGGTGCCAAGCTGGCTCTAATTCTGGATTTATGAAAATAACGGGCTATATAACGGCTATAAATACAGCCTCCGGCCGACAAGGCCTATAGACACCTGTAGGAATATAAAAGCTACCCAGAACAACTGAACATAAGGGAACCTATGCGGGCCGACAAGGCCACCATGCTGACTAGTTATCACTGAAAAGTAGAATCAAGTGCTAAACTGATCTGTGACTGACAAGGTCACCAACTGACAACTGAACAAGGCCCCACACGGCCATCACATGCAAACTAAAAACATACAGACGGCCACACACGACCGGTACAACTAACCACAGGGAATATACAATCCGCAAGCCTCTAAGAATAATAAGATGGTCGGGACAGGGCCCCAACCTACCCATACTATACAAACAAAAGGGAAGTAAACGTTTAGTTGTCAAGCTCCGGATGATAGGAGCTGAAGACTCTGTACGCTGGCTGGATCTACGAGGGATATGCTCCTCGTATATGAGTACCTGCAGGCAGGTAATGCAGCTCCCCAAAACCGGCGTCAATACCACCGGTATTGAGTATGCAAAGCAATAACTGAAAATAACTGAAGGCAAACAATAATACTAATAGATACTGAAGTAAAAGGAGATGGGCTGAGACTGACTGAAAAGAGCATAACTTTACTAAAGAGAGTAAGAGTCATACCTGCTAACATGGAGGTCTACTTTCTATCTATTAATAACTAACACAACATAGCATACAAGAACCTTACTAGCCCCCATAAGCCGTAAGGTACCAACCAGCACACAATCTATATACCTCTACCCAGGTCCAACCATCCACCTAGTAACTATGAGCATCCTGCCGGACCCTTGGGTATGCAACTTGGGCTCACTGGGCCCCTGACTATAGTTGTATCTGAGTCTGGAGGACTCTTGAAATCTAAAATCTGAAATCTGCACCCCGGGCGCAAGCGCTCGACAGGGGGTGTGGTATAGTGTTGATCAGCCTGCTATGGGGAATCTGCATCCCATGTTCGTCCGCTGGCAGATGGCATGCCACTCCGTAGAGCGACGTATCCTCAGCCTCTGGCGGGCGAGTCAACACAACTATTAACCCTGGTGCGGTCAAGGAGGCTCTAAGGGTGCCCAACACAGAATAATCATGTCTCCACAAATAGCAATAGACACATGTAATATATATACTGGATCTAATAACAATATTTATGTTCTGATATTCTGTTCTGAATCTCATATTGAAATGAATTGAATCTGATACTGAAATATACTGAATCTGTAATAATATTTCTGGAATATTCTGCTGGGACTTATACTGTTTTACTGAATTTCATGTTGAACACTATATTATATTTCTAACATGCTTACTAAATTTCATACTGAACATAATATACGACTTCTGAAGCACTCTACTGAAATTCATACTATTTTGCTATACTAGAACTACTAGCTTGCCGAAAGAAACTGGCTTTACATACCTCAACTGCCGACTTTCTGATTAACTGGCGTAGCTCGGCTAGTATTCAGCTATTTCTCCCAACTGTATTCATATTCAAGAAAGAATAGAGTTAATTCTACTATTATTTTGGAAAGAAACCATATCATGGCTATACCTACTGCCTATTCTTCGACTTATCGAAGAACGGCCGAAAACTCGCTATTTCTCGGGGGTCTAGAAGGGAGAAATACTCACTTTAATGCTAGGAGTATATTAACACTAGTTTGGAGCAATTACACTTACCTTAACACCGCATGACGACGATTCGCCGGCCGAATTTCGCGAAACTAACTCCGTAGGAATGCTCCCTGCAGTTATATACTTCGCTACCCGAAGTTAATTTGAGTTTGGATTGCGTTTGACAGCTTAATCGGACGAAAATTAATGAAAACCCTTAGTTTCCCCTGTTTACTGGTCGTTCACTGGAAATTAAATGTAAGGAAATGATTTAAAACAAGGTGGGATGCCTTATATACTTGGGGCCTTTAAGTCACATTTGTCGAATGCGATTTATAAGTCGCATTTGCCTTGCGACGCTCCGATTTGGCGCTTGTCCGGTCTCTTCCCGGGCCCTTTTCTCGCACATATGGCATTCTAAAACTCTTAACCAACATGTGAATAGGCCAACTAAGTGTCAAGAACTTACGGGGTGTAACATCCTTCCCCCCTTAAGAACATTCATCCTCGAATATTAACTTCCGTTTACTGAAATTTTAACTTGCTCTACCTTTTCTGGAAAAATTTCGTCAGAGTTTCCCCTGTAATATGGACTATCTCAAAAATCCTGAAACACAGATAAGTCCAATACAGGTACTCCATATAATACTACAACATCCATTACATAATAAATTGAAGTCAACATCCCACTCATACACATAAATATAAAGCAACTCATAAAACAACAATATCAACATACGTCTGACTAACTAAGTCTGAAATAACAGAGGGTATCTGGCTTTCATATCTTCTTCTTCTTCCCAAGTCATTTCCTCTTGATTCCTGTTATGCCATAATACTTTGACAGAAGCAACATCTTTAGTTCTTAATCTGCGGATCTGCCGGTCTAGTATGGCTACTGGAACTTCTTCATAGGCCAACTCCTCTATAACCTGAACATCTTGGACTGGGACAATTTTGGAGGGATCTCTTATGCACTTTCTTAGCATTGATGCATGGAAAACTGGGTGGATAGATTCTAACTCTGGAGGTAAGTCTAACTCATATGCCACTTGGCCTATTCTTCGGCGAATCTTATAAGGCCCAACAAACCTCGGTTTGAGCTTGCCCTTCTTGCCAAATCTCATTACACCCTTCATCGGCGAAACTTTCAGAAACACCCAATCACTCACATTAAATTCCAAGTTTCTGCGCCGCACATCAGCATAAGATTTCTGGCAGCTCTGAGCAGTCAGTAAACGTTCCCTGATAAGCTTTACTTTTTCCTCTGACTAATGAATGATATTTGGCTAAATCAATGTTGATTCTCCTACCTCAAACCAACCAACTGGAGATCTGCACTTTCGCCCATATAATGCCTCATAAGGCACCATCTGAATAGCTGAATGGTAACTGTTATTATAGGCGAACTCAATGAGTGGGAAATGTTCATCCCAGCTACCTCCGAAATCCAACACACATGCTCGCAACATATCCTCGAGCGTTTGAATGGTGCGTTCTGCCTGCCCATCTGTCTGAGGATGAAAAGTTGTGCTCAGGTTAACCTGCATCCCTAAGCCTCTCTGAAATGATTTCCAGAATTTAGCTGTAAACTATGCCCCTCTGTCGGAGATAATGTACACTGGAACACCATGCAACCTGACTATTTCTCTGATATATAGCTCAACATAATCCTCGGCAGAAAAAGTAGCCCTTACTAGCAAAAAATGAGCTGATTTTTTCAGTCTGTCAACAATCACCCAAATCGAATCATATCTACGCCTGGTGCGGGGTAATCATGCTACAAAATCCATATTTACTGCTTCCCATTTCCATAGAGGCACAGCTATATCCTGAGTCAGTCCGCCTGGTTTCTGATGTTCAGCTTTTACTTGCTGGCAGTTGGGACACTAAGCTACGAATTCTGCTATCCCCTTCTTCATTCCTAGCCACCAGTAGATTTCTTTTATTATCTTGGTACATTTTCGTCGAACCTAGGTGGAGAGAATAACGAGCATAATGTACCTCGCCCATAATCTACTGGCGAAGCCCTGCAATGTCTGGAACACAAAGGCGATCTTTATATCGCAATACCCCATCCTCGGTTGTCTGAAAATCTGTCACCTCTCCTTGCTGAACTCTATTTCTATGCTGAACCAGGATAGGATCTTCACACTGCCATTCCTTTACTTCCACGACTAAATACGACACTGCGGTGTTCTGGATTACCGCTCTGTTGTCCTCTGTTTCTGCTACACGAACGGCTGAACTGGCTAACTGTTGCAATTCCCAGGCTAATTCCCGCTGCACAGGCTGTAAGTATGCCAAACTCTCCATAGACTTACAGCTAAGGGCGTCTGCCACCATATTGGCCCTTCCTGGGTGATATAGAATATTCACATCATAGTCTTTCAACAGCTCTAACCAGCGACGCTGCCGCAAGTTCAATTCTTTCTAGGTGAAGATATACTGTAGGCTCTTATGATCAGTGAAAATATCCACGTAGATGCCATACAAGTAATGTCTCCATATATTCAAGGCGTGAATCATTGCAGCCAATTCCAGGTCATGGGTATGATAGTTCTTTTCATGTTTCCTTGGCTGTCTGGAAGCATAAACAATTAATTTACCATGCTGCATCAACACACATCCTAACCCAACACCCGAAGCGTCACAATAAACTGTATAACCTTCTATACCTTCTGGCAATGCTAACATTGGAGCTGATGTTAGCCTTTCTTTCAATTCCTGGAAGCTCTGCTCACATGCCTCAGTCCACTGAAATTTTGCTGCCTTCTGCGTTAGTTTAGTCAGAGGTGCTGCTAAGGTGGAAAATCCTTCAACAAACCTTCTGTATTACCCTGCTAACCCCAAGAAACTGCGTACCTCGGTCGGAGTGGTAGGTCTGGGCCATGCTTTTACTGCTTCTATCTTCTTTGTATCTACATGTATACCAGCATCCGACACGATATGACCCAAAAAGGCTACTGAATTCAGCCAAAATTCACATTTAGAGAACTTGGCATAGAACTGACGATCTTTGAGAATTTGGAGCACCGTCTGCAAATGATCCTGGTGGTCTGCCTCTGAGTGAGAATACACCAGAATATAGTCAATAAACACTATCACGAACAAGTCCAGGTATGGTCTGAAAATACTGTTCATCAGGTCCATAAACGCAGCTGGAGCATTTGTCAGCCCAAAGGACATGACTAAGAATTCAAAATGGTCGTATCTAGTCCTGAAGGCAGTCTTTGGAATGTCACTTTCACGAACCCGAACCTTATGATATTCGTACCTTAAGTCAATTTTGGAGAAATATCTGGCTCCCTGTAACTGATCAAATAAATCATCTATTCTGGGAAGCGGATACTTATTCTTGACTGTGACTTTATTCAGTTGCCGATAGTCTATACACATGTGAAGGGAACCATCCTTCTTTCTCACAAACAAAACTGGCGCACCCCAAGGTGAAGTACTCGGCCTGATAAAGCCCTTGTCTAACAAATCCTTCAACTGCTCCTTTAGTTCTCTGAGTTCAGCAGGAGCCATGCGATAAGGGGGAATTGATATGGGTTAAGTGCCTGGTAATAAATCAATTGCAAAGTCTATTTCCTTTCTGGGGGAATACCAGGTAGCTCATCTGGGAATACATCGGGAAATTCATTAACCACTGGAACATACTGGAGAGTCAGAGGCTCCACCTGAACAGCCTAAACTCTAACGATGTGGTAAATGCACCCCTTGGCTATCAACTTTCTCGCCCGAAGATAGGAAATAAACCTACCTTTTG
This sequence comes from Datura wrightii, assembly GCA_035772735.1. Lineage (NCBI taxonomy): Eukaryota > Viridiplantae > Streptophyta > Magnoliopsida > Solanales > Solanaceae > Datura > Datura wrightii. The sequence goes on along the minus strand of JASDFA010000007.1, from coordinate 50,063,840 downwards.
GCGTAGCTATATTGCCCTTCCACTCTCGTACTGCCTCCCCTGGAAAGTGGAATCGGACCGTCTTGGTCCAGCATTCTACATTGGCGTAGCATGGAGCTAACCAATCCATACCTATAATGGCGTCAAAATCAACCATTTCTAACTCTACCAAATCTGTTGTGGTCTGACGGCTAGCAACCTCTACTGTACACCCTCGATAAACCCTTCTAGCTATGATAGAGTCACCAACGGGTGTAGATACTGAAAAGGGTTGCTGAAGAAATTCTGGTACAATACTGAAATTTCGAGCCACTAATGGGGTGACATAGGACAAGGTAGATCCCGGATCGATTAATACATAAGCAAGGTGAGAGCAAATAGTCATCATACCTGTCACAACATCTGGAGACACCTCTGAATCCTGTCTCCCTGGTAATGCATAGGTACAGCTTGGCCCGTACCTAAACTAGAGGCCCCTGATCTGCCTCGGCCTCTGCCTGCTGAAACTGAGGGCCTGCGCTCTGCCGGGGCTACTGGAGCTCGCGACCCTGCTGATGCCCTGTCCTATCTATCCCGGTCACCCTGACCCCTGGCTAGACAATATCTCATCACATGACCCTCCTGTCCACATATAAACACCCTGTGGAGCCATATCTACAAGCTCCAGAGTGGTGTCGGCTACAAATAGGGCAAAGTGGTGGTGTATACCTGCTCTACTCTGCTCTCCTCTGCTGGGGCGAATTTACTCATCGAGAACATCCGCCGGAATCTGACTATCCTTGGCGACTAAATCTACCCCTCTGCTGCTGTTGTGGAGGCGGGGGTCTAGGTGGCCTATCTGACAACCGTGGCCTAGGCCCTCTCCGAATCTTCCCCTGTAACTCATCTGACCTGTCCCTGAGACGCTGTCCCTGACTTGTTCATCTGCTATCCTGTTGCCGCTGTCTAAGGCCCTCAATAGTCTGAGCAAAAGCCTGCACTTGAGCAATATCCATATCTTCCCACAAAGTAGCTATCATACAGGCCTCAATATACTCTGGGTTCAGCCCCATAATAAACTGGTGGACTCTAGATGGCATGGTGTCTACAAAGGCCAGAGCATAGAGGGCCAAAGGATTGAACTGTAGGGCGTATTCTCGAACACTCATCGCCCCCTGCTCCAGGTGTAAAAACTGGTCCATCCGGTCCTGTCAGATCTCTCGTGGTAGATAACGGTCCAGGAAGGCCTATGAAAAGCTGGACCAGGTCATAGGGGCAATATCTCTCCCTCAAGACCTTTCCCAACTCTCATACCACAACACGGTAATATCCCCCAGTCGGAATACCGCCAATTCGACGACTCTGTAGATGTAACATGCATTACTAGGAAAATCCTATGCATTTGATCCAGGAAGTCCTGGGGGTCCTCTGTTCGATCTGTCCCCGTAAACTGTGGGGGACCTAGTGCCAGGAATTCTCGGACCCTCGAACTACTAGGCCCACCTGATGATTCTGTCGCTATAGGTGGCATTGACTGGCGCTGAGTAGCCATCATTTGCGCTAACATAACTACTGCACTCATGACCTCCTGGTCAGATGGTGTAGGTATAGGAACTGTCCGAGGTGGTGTCGTCCCGAGTGGCTCCTGATGGGGTGGAGATTGTTGAGAAGGTCGGGATGATGCCTTTGCGTCGCCCTCAGATCAGGCTGATTCTAAACGAGGTTGAGGCATCCTGCTGGTGCCCTCTCCTGTTGCTACGTACAATCTTCTTCCTATGATGGGATGCTGCTGATCTGACATTTTATCTGTAAACAAAGAGTATAATAAGCTTTAGGGACTCAACCCTATACTGTACTGCTGTATGGCACGACTGAATATGAAGAAAGAGTAACAATCATATCATGCCTTACAGCCTCCTGCCTATGGTATGTGGTGCAAAACACATCCATAGACAAGACTCTACTTAGCATGACTTGCCGACTCCATGGGATACGACCTGCTCTGATACCAAGTTTGTCACGCCCCGCCTTGGGAGGCATGACTGACACCTGGTGCCCTACTAGGACCTAGACTGCTGGACTGCTGAACTACTGAGCCTAAGCACTTCTAGTGCCAGGCTGGCTCTAATTCTGGATTTATGAAAACAACGAGCTATATAATGGATGTAAATATAGCCTCCGTCCGACAAGGCCTATAGACACCTATAGGAATATAACAGCTACCCAGAACAAGCCGACAAGGCCACCATACTGACTAGTTATCACTGAAAAGTGGAATCAAGTGCTAAACTGATCTGTGACTGACAAGGTCACCAACTGACAACTGAACAAGGCCCTACACGGCATCACATGCAAACTAAAAACATACACACAGCCCCACACGACCGGTACAACTAACCACAGGGAATATACAATCCGCAAGCCTCTAAGAATAATAAGATGGTCAGGATAGGGCCCCGGCCTACCCATACTGTACAAACAAAAGGGAAGTAAACCTTTAGCTGTCAAGCTCCGGATGATAGGAGCTGAAGACTCTGTACACTGGCTGGAACTACGAGGGATCTGCTCTTCGTCTATGAGTACCTACAGGCAAGTAATGCAGAGCTCCAAACCGGGCGTCAGTACCAGTGGTACTGAGTGTGCAAAGCAATAACTGAAAATAAATGAAAGCAAACAATAATACTGATAGATACTGAAGTAATAGGAGATGGGTTGAGACTGACTGAAAAAAGCGTAACTTTACTGAAGAGAGTAAGAGTCATACCTGATAACATGGAGGTCTACTTTCTATCTATTAATAACTAACACAACATAGCATACAAGAACCTTACCAGCCCCCATAAGCCGTAAGGTACCAACCAGCACACAATCTATATACCCCTACCCAGGTTATACCATCCACCTAGTAACTATGAGCATCCTGCCGACCTGCTAGGTATGCAACTTGGGCTCACTGGGCCCCTGACTATAGCTGTATCTGAGTTCGGAGTACTCCTGAAATTTGAAATCTGCACCCCGGGCGCAAGCGCTCGACAGGGGGTGTGGTATAGTGCTGATCAACCTGCTATGGGGAATCTGCATCCATCTTCATCCACTGGCGGACGACATGCCACTCTATAGAGAGACGTATCCTCACCCTCTGGCGGACGAGTCGACACAGCTATTAACCCTAGGGCGGTGAAGGAAGCTCTCAGGGTGCCCAACACAGAACAATCATGTCTCCACAGATAGCAATAGGCACATGTAATATATATATACTGGATCTGATAATAATATTTATGTTCTGGTATTCTATTCTAAATCTCATATTGAAATATACTGAATCTGATACTGAAATATACTGAATCTGTAATAAAATTTCTGGAATATTCTGCTGGGACTTATACTGTTTTACTGAATTTCATGTTGAACACTATATTATATTTCTAACATACTTACTAAATTTCATACTGAACATAATATATGACTTCTAAAACACTCTACTGAAATTCGTACTATTTTTCTATACTAGAACTACTAGCTTGCTGAAAGAAACTGGCTTTACATACCTCAACTGCCGACTTTCTGATTAACTGGCGTAGCTCGGCTAGTATTCAACTATTTCTCCCAACTGTATTCATATTCACGAAAGAATAGAATTAATTATACTATTGTTTTGGAAAGAAACCATATCATGGCTATATCTACTGCCTATTCTTCGACTTATCGAAGAACGGCCGAAAACTCGCTATTTCTTGGGGGTCTAGAAGGGAGAAATACTCATTTTAATGCTGGGAGTATATTAACACTAGTTTGGAGCAATTCCACTTACCTTGGCTCGGCGTGACGATGATTCGCCGACTGAATTTCACGAAACTAACTCCGCAGGAATGCTCCCTGTAGCTTTATATTTCGCTACCCGAAGTTAATTTGAGTTTGGACTGTGTTTGACGGCTTAATCGGACGGAAATTAATGAAAAACCTTCGCCTCCCCTATTTACTGGTCGTTCACTGGAAATTAAAAGTGAGGAAATGATTTAAAACAAGGTGGGAGGCCTTATATACTTTGGGCCTTTAAGTCGCATTTGTCGAATGCGATTTATAAGTCGCATTTTTCGAATGCGATTTATAAGTCGCATTTGCCTTGCGACACTCCGACTTGGCGCTTGTACGGTCTCTCCCCGGGCCCTTTTCTCGCACATATGGAATTCTAAAACTCTTAACCAACATGCGAATAGGCCAACTAAGTGTCAAGAACTTACGGGGTGTAACAGGTACGACTCGTACCATGAAGGTACAGTTCGTTCCACGAGTCGTATGAAGATGCCCCTTTAAAATAATTTTTTTGTATTTCTCCACGACTCATGGTACAACCCATAAGTCGATTCCATGAGTTGTAGGAAGGATCGTACTGTCACTTGTGGACTTGACCCTTTTCAAATTATTTGTACAACTGCTAGGTACGACTCATAGCAGTAAACCATGAGCCGTACTAGGATTCGTACCTTGTGTTCTTTTTCAGATTTGGCTTGGGACATTCCCAACGAGCCATCCTACGAATCTTACTATGAAACCACAAATTGTAAGAAGGCTTTTGAAGCCTGTACCTTCCTTGTTTTGGTTTAGTTTGCAAGGGGTTTTATTTTAAGTTTGGGTACTCAGAATTCCCCATGTCTAGACATGCATTTACCTAGTTTTACCACTACTCAAATTCATCCCCTTTTTAATCACGACCCGTAACTCAATTTTTAACAGTTTCAATGCATAATTTAATCAAATTTAAGCTCCTACCCAGTCACACACAGCTCAGTTACGCCCCTGATCATTGTCCTTTTATAATTTTTCAAGCAATGAGAGAACTCTCAGGGGGTTTAGCAAATTTACATCAAGCATACAAGTTATATCTATCAATTTTTGAAGGAATACACTTACTTGAATGTTGATACTTCACTTGTGAATCAAGACTAGGGTTTGAATTATGGTTTTCGATGTAATCTCTGAGCTAGAACTTGTTCACTGATTCTTGGTGATGACTTACGGGTGTGAGGGAGTTGTGAGTTTAGTTTTATTGAGCATGGGAGTGTAGTACGATTCTTTTAGGCTTATATAGGTCCTAGGGCCAATTTTTAAAAATCTGGGCCGAGTCGGGTAAATTTAAAGTTTTTGACCCATCACGACTCATACCACGAATCATAGGAAGATCCTACAACTCATCCCTTAGACCCGTACAAGAGAAATTGAGAGACTTACTTGTGGACCTACGAGCACATCTTACAATTCGTACAATAGGGGTACGATTGTACTATGACTCGTAGGTCTTTGCTTTTCATTATGGTCCATGTATTGCATAGTTCATAGCCATAGTGAGCACTACGACCCGTACAATGAAGTGACAAGTCATAGGACCAACCGTACCCTGAACTCATGCACTTGAAGTACATCTCTGATTCTCACCACGACTCGCGCTATGACTCATACAACCCTCTCACAAGTCGTATTAAGAACCGTGGCACCTGCCTGTTCAACAATTTTTCTACCACCTGTTTTTGTCTCCACTACACACTAAACACACATTAATTAATTAACTTGGGTTGCCTTCCAAGAAGCGCTTGATTTAATATCGCGGAACGACGCAGGTGGCTCGGTTACTCAGAGTTCACCAAACCACCACTTGGATTGCCTCCCAAGAAGTGCTTGATTTATCGCCGCGGCACGACACAAGTCTCTTGACTTCTTAGACTTCATCAAGGAACTCGGATTCATATTCTATTGCTGGGACAACTCTATATTCTTTCAGTTACTTCATTGACCGGCAGAAGTTGAAGGTGACCTCTTCTTTATTGAGTCTGAATTTCAACTGGCCAGCCCCCACATCTGATAAGGCCCTCCCAGAGGTAAGGAATGGTCGCCCTAGAATGATGGGGACCTCAAAATCAACCTTGCAATAAATCTATCAACTTTGACAAGCACATCAAAGAGGATCCTCACAGGCTTCTTCACAGTTCTGTCAGCCATCAGCAGCCGCATGGTAGTCGGTGTGGGTCATCCCAAGCCCAGTTTCTTAAACATAGCCAATGGCATCAGATTGATGCTTTCTCCCAAATCACAGAGTGCCCTTGCAAACATAACATCGCCAATTGTGCATGGAATAGTAAAGGCACCTGGATATTCCTTCTTCTAAGCTAGGACCTATGAAGATATATAACTACAATGGTGTACATTATTAACAGGCTCATAACTCATGGATCTCTTCTTTGTTAAAAGGTCCTTCATGAACTTGGCATATCCCAACATTTGTTCTAACGCCTTGACCAATGGTATGTTTACAGATAACTGTTTGATCATTGACAAGAACTTCTAAGACTTACCATTCTCCGCCTTCTTCTTCATTCTTTAGGGGAACGGTGGCGGTGGTCGTGGAATAGCCTTGTAAATTTGCGTGGCTCCTTGTTCAGCTTCAGGCCTGTTTTCATCATTTGCGGCCTTAGTCAACTCAGCATCCTCATTATGTTGCTTCTCAACAATATCTTCTTCATCTTCGATCACACTTTTTTTCTTTCTTTCTTTCATCTACAATCGTTAGAGAGGGGTCAACCGTGATCTTTCCACTCCTAGTCATCACAGCCATATAGTGACCATCATTCTTTGGATTCTGGATTGTGCTTCTAGGTAGTATACCCTTTTGCCTAGGGTTCATAGATGTTGATAGTTGCCCTAGCTACTGTTCGATCTACTTGATAGACATCGCATGTGACTCTACTCTCTGACCCATGCTTGATATATCACTATGGATGTCTTTCAACTGATCATCTGTGGACCTCACCTTCTCTAGCATCTCATCCATCATGCTCTCTAACTTTGGCTGTCCAGCCTCACCCTCACATTCATTAGGAGGCACGTACAATCCAGCTCCGTGGTTGCGGTAACCATCATTCCTTCTCCAATCTCCTTTGCACTCATGACCTTAACTTCTATCTCTATACCCATTCCGATAATAGTTGTCTCTATATTGGTTCCGACCTTGGTTTCTATAACCTTGGTGCTAAATGTCATGTCCAAACCCTAGGGCATTGGCTTGAAAACCCACTACCTGGTTGTCCAAGAAGTTTGCCTTCTCCTCGGAATCTGAGTGGTCTGGCCCTGGCTCCTGTCCCTGTGTCCCAACTGTGTTCACCTTTCTAGCTCCATCTCCGATGATGTGCTTAGTAAAAAAATCCAATGATGTGCAAATCTGAGCCAATTCCTGGTCACGCTCTTCTTCTTTCCTACGTTAGTCTACAGTCAAACCTACAACATATGTACCGGCCACTGCATCTACTTCTCGGGTGTGCCATGCTCTATTTGTTTTTGTCACCCTATCAAGAATAATAGCGACTTGCTCCCATGTGTGACTCATATCCTCCAACCACTATCTCTGCTACTGCTTTTGTATAATTGCTTAATGATCTATAATATCCAACAGACTATCATCAGGTATTTTGTGGTTTGAACACTTGGTCAACTTCTTTTTTAACCTCAACCAGGTCTCATGTAGTGCCTCAGTCTTCGGAAATTGTAGATCTTATCCTTAAGCTGCAGCATCTTGGAGGGTGGAAAGAATCTCTCTAAGAAGGCTTGCTTGATCTCCCTCTAGTTGGTAATGGAGTCATTGGGCAACTCCGATAACCATAATGTGGCCTCCCCAGACAGAGAGAAGGGGAAGAGTCTTAGCCTTATAGCATCTTGGATGACTCCGAGCAACCTGTACGCCTTGCATATTCCAAAGAAGTTCATCAGGTGTAGATTGGCATCGTTAGCTGCATGACCACTAAACACCCCTTTCATGTTCAACAACTTAATCATGGTCCTAGTGATATCTAATTTGGCCCCACCAGGCAGTGGTGGTATTACAATGGCTCCGGTTGACCTGACTTCATTAATGTCCAGGTCATCTTCATCGAAGAACTGAGGGTCATATCTTTGGCCTCTATTGCCCCTCCTATGGCGACCAACATTGAAGACCTCATCATGAGCATCCTCCACATCCTGAAGTGCAGTTTTCTGAGCTAGTTCGACTTGCCTAGCTTCTTCAGCTATATGAGCATCTCTTTGGTCCTGGTTTTCCATCTTACACAGTATTCGTTCAAATTTGAGGTCCAATGAAATCATGGGGTTTCACTCTGATGAGTACTTGGAATTCACCAAGAAACAACCTGTGGATATCCAAAAACAAAAGAAAATGTAATTCAGGAAATAACAACCAAAAGTCAAATACAACCAATTAATCTAATCTTAGCTGTATTCCCCGGCAACGGTGACACTTTTTGATAAGGTTCAAACTCACACTTCCTAACAAAGTATGAAGCGGTCGTTTTCAATAAATAACCCACTAAGAGGTTGGAGTCGAACCTACAGGGAATAGGGTAAGATCTAGACAAATGCTGGTAATTGAACTTGTTGGTGAGTTATCTCCAAATTGGAGGGATTTAAGGAAAACAATATCAAAGCAAAGATTATAATTGTGATTTAAATCAAGATTTGAAAACAACTAGGGTAACTTTTCCCCATGGGTTCATAACTACTTCGGGTATACACACGTGATCAATCCCAATGCTTACTTCATAACTACTTCGGGTATACACACATGATCAATCCCAATGCTTACTTGTAGAACTGATAACTAGGGTTCATCCAAATGATTGGTTCATCCCTATTGGATGACTATACTCAATCACCGTGTCAGGTCTCATGAGCGATTTCAAACTAACCATTATCAATTCATTCCAAATTTAACTATCCTGCGACCACAGCTCAAGTTAATACAATGATCATAAAGATCAGGGCTTTGTTGTAATTCTCTTTTCCTAATCTCTACTTCTCTAGGTTCAAGCAAGTAAAGAATCCTGACAAGTCCTAATGTTGTACACCGTTAATAAACATTTAAATGTTAAGAGAATACAATACAATCCTTTTTCATTGGTTTTGAATCACTTTGTGCAACCCTAGTTTGTTAATCCACAATGATTCCCACAACCCCTAGTTGTGGAGGTTTTAGCCTCTCATGGTTGTAAGATTATAATTTGTATCCATAGATAAACACATAATTAAAGACTTACCACAACAATTGCAATATCAAAGGATAATCTCAAGAACAATGTATGAAATCAAGAATTTGATCCCAAGAATTACTCCTCAAAACTTGATAAAAATTCACAAAAATAGTTCTTCACACGTCTACTAACTTAATTATGTCCTTCTCTTTCTATAATAAAACATAAAGGCTATTTATACATACATTAGAAACCTTTTTCTAAGCTAACAGGGAGTTTTTCATATCTGGTGCCGACTGTATCACGACTGGACCTATGACCCATAGCAGGATTGTACGGGTCGTATCTTCTTTTCGTAAGTCCTTGGCTACTGCAGAATTCGCTAAGTGTTTGGAAGCTGATATGACTCGTACCTTCATCCTATGAGATGTACAATGCTTCCGTGGTTTGGCCCTGAGAACTCTGACATCTTCTAAAATTCTTCACGAGTGTTGTGGTACAACTCATACCTTCTTCCTATGACTCATACTGTCTGAAGTTCTGTCAAGTATTGCAGAATCTTCTGAAGTTCACCATGGCTCTTGGTACGATTCGTACATTGATGCTACGATTTGTGAGTCCATCCATACCTGGAGTCTACCTTTGTGCAATTTCCTCTGAACATTTCCACGACTCCAGTTACGGCTTGTATCATCTTTTTACGGTTCGTACTTAGAGTCATGTTTCCTTCTTCCCACTTCATCCTTCTGCATTTCATCATGGTTCTCAGTATGGTTTGTACAATCAAGGTACGACTCATACTGAGATTCGTACTTTGGCTGATTTTCTGCACTTTAAGGCTTTTTTTGCACATCTTTGCTCCAACACTTATTTTCCTCGAAATAAAAGTAAAAGTCCCTCATATCCATATAAACATACCTAAGTCCATGCTATTTTCTCAATTTTAAGCATTGAAAGTGCTGTAAACTCACAACACATCATATATCTATCACATAGTTAGGGTCAGAGATTCAAGTTCCAGGACCCCAACTATTCAGTTTGTTCCAGTTGTTAGCGAATTTCCTATTGTCTTTCCTGAAGATCTTCCCGGAGTCCCTCCCGAGCGGGAAATAGACTTCAGCATAGACCTTCTTCCAGACACCCAACCCATCTCTATTCCTCCTTATAGGATGGCTCCAACTGAGCTTAAGGAGTTGAAGGAACAACCGAAAGACCTTTTAGATAAGGGCTTTATCTCTCCGTGGGGTGCTCCAGTGTTGTTCGTGTAAAAGAAAGATGAAAATCTCAAGGTGTGCATCGATTACCGTCAGCTGAACAAGGTTATAGTCAAGAACAAGCATCCTCTACCCAAGATGGACGACTTGTTTGATCAGTTTCAGGGGGCTAGTGGTTTCCCCGAAATAGATCTCAGATTAGGATACCACCAACTCAGGATAAGAGAATATAATATTCCAAAAATAGCCTTCAGAACTCGATATGGTCACTATGAATTTGTAGTTATATCGTTTGGACTAACCAATGCTCCTACAGCCTTTATGGACATGATGAACAGGGTATTCAAGCATTACCTGGACATGTTCATCATTGTCTTTATAGATGACATCTTGGTTTATTCCAAAATAGAGGAAGAACATGTAGACCATCTAAGAATAGTTTTACAGACTCTCAGGGACCATAAGTTATTTGCCAAATTCAACAAGTGTGAATTCCCAGCCATACCTGGACATGTTCGTCATTGTCTTTATAGATGAAATCTTGGTTTATTCCATAACAGAGGAAGAACATGTAGACAATCTAAAAATAGTTTTACAGACTCTCAGGGAACGTCAGTTATTCGCCAAATTCAGCAAGTGTGAATCCTGGATAAAATCAGTTTCTTTCCTCTGTCATGTGGTCTCTAGAGAGGGTATTCAGGTGGATCCTCAGAAGATAGCAGCAATCAAGGACTAGCCAAGATCCACCTCTCCGACAGACATCATGAGTTTTCTGGGTCTAGCTGGCTATTACAGACGGTTTGTGGAAGGGTTCTCCTCCATAGCCTCCCCTTTGACATAATTGATTCTGAATAAGGTGAAGTTTCAGTGGTTTGATGAATGCTAAAAGAGTTTCCAGGATTTGAAGACTCGACTCACTACAACCACAGTTCTGACTTTACGTCAGATGGGTTCATGATCTATTGTGATGCCTCCAGAATTAGTCTTGGGTGTGTTCTGATGCAGAATGGTAAGGTAATAACTTTTGCCTTCAGACATCTTAAGTTTCATGAGAAGTATAAGTTGGCAGCGGTAGTGTTTGCTTTAAATATTTGGAGACACTATCTCTACGGAGTCTATGTAGATGTATTCGCCGATCACAAGAGTCTGCAATATGTATTCAGTCAAAAGGATTTGAATCTGTTTCAGAGAAGATGGCTGTAATTATTGAAGGACTATGACATGAGTGTGTTATACCACCCAAGCAAGGCCAATGTGGTGGATGATGCCTTAAGCAGGATGTCTATGGGAAGCGTTGCTCATATTGAAGAGGGAAAAAAGAGTTGGCAAATGATATCCATAGGTTAGCTTGATTGGGAGTGCAGTTAGTTGATTTAGAGGCGGAGTTGTAATTCAGAGTGGGTCAGAATCCTCACTGGTGGTAGAGGTTAAGTCAAAGCAAGATAAAGACCTCATACTACTCAAACTGAATGAAGCAGTTCTAAGAAAAGAGGTTGAGGCCTTCTCCAAAGGGGGAGATAGTGTACTCTGTTACCAAGGCAGATTGTGTGTTCCAGATGTAGATTACTTGAGATAATGAATACTGGCAGAAGCACACAGCTCCAGGTATTCTATTTATCCAGGTGACACTAAGATGTACTGTGACTTATGGGTAATCTATTAGTGGAATGACATAAAGAAGGACATTACAAAATTTGTAGCTAAGTGTGCTAAATCCCAACAGGTTAAAGTTGAACATCAAAGACCTAGGGGTATGACTCAGGATATCAGCATACCTATGTGGAAGTGGGAAGAAGTGAACATGGATTTCATTACGGGTCTACCTCGTATTCTTCGGCAGCATGACTCCATTTGGGTAGTGGTAGACTGGATGACTAAGTCAACACATTTTCTACTGTTAAGACCACAAACTCAGTAGAGGATTATGCTAGACTGTACATCCTATAGTTAGTCAAACTACACGGAGTCCCCTTGTCCATCATTTCAGATAGAGGTACTCAGTTCACCTCGCATTTCTGGAAGTCATTTCAGAAGGGACTTGGCACTCAGGTCAAGCTCAACACATCTTTTCATCCACAGATGGATGGACAAGCTGAGCAGACTATACAGACTTTGGAAGACATGTTGAGGGCTTGTGTGATTGATTTCAAGGGCAGTTAGGATGATCACCTACCTCTCATTGAGTTTGCATACAACAACAACTACCACTCCAGCATCCAGATGGCCCCATTTGAGGCATTGTATGGTAGGAGGTGTAGATCTCCTATAGGATGGTTCAAAGTTGGTGAAGCAACCATGATAGGAATAGACTCAGTTCATGAGGCTATGCAAAAAGTTTAGCTTATCAGAGAAAGGTTGAAAACAACACAGAGCTGACAGAAATCGTATGCAGATGCGAGGAGAAAAGAGCTATAGTTTGCAGTAGATGATTGGTTTATCTATGAATTTCACCTATGGAAGGGGTGATGATGTTTGGGAAGAAAGGAAAACTCAGTCCTCTATCGGCCCTTACAGAATCTTGAGACGCATTGTCAATGTGGCCTATGAGTTAGAGTTACCCGCAGAGTTAGCATTGGTGCATCCAGTCTTCCATGTGTCCTTATTAAAGAAATATCAATGACCCGACCTAAGTAGTGCCTCTAGAGTGTGTCTTTGTAAAGGACAGTCTCTCTTATGAAGAAGTTATAGTTCAGATCCTAGACCGTCAGGTTCGTAAGATGAGCAACAAGGAGATCACTTCAGTAAGGGTTTTTTAGAGGAACTAGCTAGTTGAAGGAGCTACATGGGAAGCAGAAGAAGACATGATGGATAAGTACCCTCATTTATTTTCTTCCAACTCAGCTTTAGTATCAGGTATTAAATTCTCTTCAGTATTCCATTCAGTTTAGTACCCTTCAGTTCTTTCCATGTTTAAATGTGCATCCTAGTTGCATAGGTTCAGTTAGTGTGGTTACCTCTGTCCGGAGTTAGTCACTCCTCCAGTAATTAGCTTATGGTTTCCAGTCTTGGGATTGCAGCTCTTTCTCTATCCTTTTAGCTTAGTTAGTCTCCATTCGAGGACGAATGTTCCCAAGGAGGAAATATTGTAACACCCACAACTCCCTAGGACTAAAATTTAGATTTAAAACTTAATCATGTAGAAAACTGGGAAAATGATCCGAGTACGAGCCACAATATGACTAGTATAATGAAGGCACGAGTCGTACCTAGACAGGTAGCAAGAGGGTGGAGGAGATCAGTTAAGGTGACTTGAGAAAGCATGACTCCAGGGTAAGACTCGTATTATCATAGTATGGATCATACAAACCAGTCATGGAATAATTCAAAAATATGGCCAAGAAAATTCAAGCTAACCAGTAGTCATGGTACGACTAGTGGTACAGTGGTATGATTCGTAGGATGAATCATGAGAGAGCTCAAAGGAAGACTTAGGATTGAACTATGGATCATAACATGAGTCGTTGGATGTAGGTACGAGTTGTAGTACACGTCCATGAAAAACTTCAGAGAAATGGTTTGGAGTAGAGTCCCTAATCACGAGTGTTGTTAGGGATCTTATTATAATGGTATGACTCATAGATTTGGTCGTACCATCTGATGGGCAGAATTTCTATTAAATATTTCTGAGGCAATTTTGTAAAACCCTATCATCTTAACTCCTTAACTGCATCATATTCAGATTATGTAGGAGGGATTTTAGCGGAATAGTCGACTTTTTTCCCTCATTTCCTTCCAAACGAATTAGAAGAATTACGAAGTTTCATCTTAGAGCAAAAGCTAAGGCTTGTAGATTTCCTTTTCAGATTCTCAAGATTCTTTCAACGAATTTTCCTCCAAGTATATGGGATTTCAACAAGGGAACTGTTCTTCCCTTGTGCCCCAAAACCCTTATAGAAACCTTATCAGTTCTAGCCCTTTTAGGATCAAAGATAAGGTTGTTCTTCAGTTAGATTATGAATTTCTTTCTTGTTATAACTCTTGTGATTCTTGAAGTTTATTACTAGCTATGATTCATGTTGATATCTTTTCCATGTAATATGTATTTTAGCCCTAATCTTGAAATGAAATGGAAAGAGTCTTGCATAATTTTCTAGATACGAATGTTGCTTGATTCTGATAGTTATTTTAATCATCATGATAGTATAATTATGTGAACAATAGTTAGCTTATCTCTTGTTCAGTCTCATTTGGTACTTAGCTCTCTTAGTGCCTTACAGAAATGTCATCATATCAGTTTGACTATATTTAGTCTCTTGAGGAGTTTACTAGAACCCCGAAGCCACAATCATCAGTCATTAGGTTGTTCTTTAGATGGTTACGACACTTTCAGATAAATCAGCTCTGGCCAGTCTTAGAACACTTAGCTTTCAGTTATCAGGACCTTCAGACTCTAAGGGTACTTCCAGATAAGTATTCCCGACTTAAGTCTTAGGATATCAGGCTCGAGCTATCAGCCTAACAGTCACAATTAGGATTTTTAGTGGGAGTAGGACTTAGCACCGAGTAGGCGGGGGTTCAGCACACGCAGGTTCCTAAAACTACATTGCCACCGTAGGTCATTAGCGCGAACAGGCCTCAGACAGTGATCACCTAGCTCATCCACTATACCCTGGCATGGTAAAATGGGCTTTCACTGATGGGGTGTATATATTGGACTCCACGTCTAGCTCAGGTAGTTATATGTTAGTTATAGACTCTCCCACTTGTTAGTATAGTTCAATTCAATATAGTCTCAGTTTCAGTTCAACTCAGTTTATTCAGATTACTGAATATAGCTATGATCCTCTATCAATACCTGTGTTACAGTACTATAGTTATATTTAGTGTTTATCAGTTTAGTTGCGTATTACTACTGTTTTACTTATATCTCACATACTCGGTACATTGTAAGTACTAATGCATATTTTTCATGCTGTATCATATTATGATACAGGAGGTTCTCAGTATCAGCATCAATAGTAGTTCCCTTCCGATGATTTCAGCAGCAATTCAGTTGGTGAGTCTTCATCTTCTAAGGATGAGAGTATGTTTTTAGTTCAGTTTTTCTTTTGAGTTAGACTTTAGAGTTAGCTGGGGAATTTTCCCAGCAACTCGTCAGTTCTTAGATGGATTTCAAAAAACATATTATTTCAGTATGTTTTGCAGTTGTCTTATAAATTTTAGTATCTTATCAAATAAGGTATTATTTAGTTATGATGTTTCCTCATCTTCCGCTTCTAATTAATTCAGTATACTAGTGTAATGTTAAGCCATGGGTTTGCTTAGGGTCACTTGTGGGTCCAAGTACTGTGTCGCATCCAGGGTGTAGACTCGGGTCATGACATTCTCGAACATACTATCAAGGATCGAATTAAGGACCTTGAAAGCAAGGTCAAGGGAATCAACGTTGGACAAGGAGCAAAATCACCAAGGTGGTAGTGAATTGAAGGGATAATAACCAAAGGGATTTCGAATGGAGAGATAATCATCAAGGTAGCTCGAATTGAAGGGATAACAACCATGATGGTCCCGGATGGATGGAAATCAAAGCAGTTGGAATCAAGGTTATAAAAATAGAAGCTTTAATGCTTACCTTCCTCCAGGGAATAGCCAACAAATCTTAAACCAACCATCCACAAGTGTCCGCAAGCTCAAAGGAAAAAGAAATGCTTTCAATAGTGTTCAAAAAAGTTGACTCGACCGACTCTGGTGTCAAAGTAGTTAAAAATGGGATTTCTAGCATAAGCCAATTGGTCAACTCTCACTCAACGTCTATTAAGCAACTTGAGATGCAAATGGGACAAATCTCGGCTACGCTAAACTAAAGGCAAAAAAGCACTCTTTTGAATGACATTATAGGAAACCTAAGAAATAACAATGGGGAAATGCCCATTTTATGTCCATTACAACTCGAAATGGTAAAATAGTGGGGAAAGATGAGGTGGAAGCAGATGAGAATGCTAGAGCCGATGAGGTTGTGAATAATACACCATTTAGAGAGGGAAAACTTGTGAGGAAAAATCAATCCTTATTGAGGAAAGTGAAATTCCTCCCATCCAAAAAGGGGCAGTGGCATTAGATCAAACAAAGTATGGTAAAGTCCCTAAAGTTATTTTTACGGCTCTTAAAATTCCTCCTCCATTTCCCTAAAGATTGAAGAATAAACTTGATAAGGGAAAGTTTTGAAATTTTTTGTCTATACTTAAGAAATTGTTAGTGAACATTCCATTGATCAATGCTCTTGAGCGAATGCAATTATGAAAAGTTCATGAAAGATCTTATTACTAAAAAGAAAAGCTTAAGTTTTGACACCATTGAGGCCACACACCATTGTAGTGTAATTGTCACAAGCACATGGTGAAAAAAAAGGAAGATTCGAGAGCGTTTACTATTCCATGCACCATTGGTGTATATCAATTTGCTAAGGCTCTTTGCAATCTTGGAGAAAGCATAAATCTTATTCCACTTGCTATATATAGGAAGTTGGGTCTCGGTGTGTTGAGGCTCACCACTATGAGGTTGCGTATGGAAGATAGAACTATAAAAAGGCCGGTTGGTATTCTCCATGGTGTTCTTGTCAAGGTGGATATATTTATTTTACC
Source organism: Datura wrightii (assembly GCA_035772735.1). Classification (NCBI taxonomy): domain Eukaryota; kingdom Viridiplantae; phylum Streptophyta; class Magnoliopsida; order Solanales; family Solanaceae; genus Datura; species Datura wrightii. The sequence goes on along the minus strand of JASDFA010000007.1, from coordinate 50,047,079 downwards.
CGTCAACTTTGTGATCTTGGATTGCTAAGTTGAGTTTGAAGTCCTAATTATTTTGGGAAGACCATTTGGGGCCACGAGAAGAGCATGGTTGATGTGGAAAGTAGAGAACTCAAGTTTCATATGAATGATGATGAGGTGATTTTCCATGTTTGTAAATCAGTGATGCAACCAAGGGATATGAGTGTGATCTTCGTGTTTGAAACTATTGATGAAGCCGTGGAAGCAACCACTGAAAGTGAGCTTGTAGGGGAGGCTTTGGCAGCAATTTTGATGAATTTTAATGTTTATGAGATTAATGATTATGAAGAAGTGGTAAATGCACTTTTGGGGACGGGATCTTATTCTTTTTGTACAAAGAAGGATGATCTTGATATAATAAATAGAGAGACTCCTCGAACAAAGCCTTCAATTATTGAAACTTTCATCTTGGAGCTTAAGCCTCTTTGTACTCACCTAATGTACAAGTATCTTGGGCCAAAATGATACACTACTAGTTATTATATCAATGGGTCTTCTTGAAGGGCAGGTGGAAGCATTACTGTCGGTCTTAAGAAGGTACAAAAGATCCATCTATTGGTCCATTATGAACATTATTGGGATTTCCCCAGGTATATACACACACAAGATCTAACTTGAAGAGGATGCACTCCTTGCATTGAGCATAGACGTCGATTGTGTAACACCCTGTTTAATTGAAAAAATAAACCTGTGCTTTCAAAGTAGAAATTAGAGTATTTAATATGATAATAAGGAAGTTTTATGAGTTATTCGAATTACTCTATTGTTGTATGTTAGTATTTGACGTTAATTAAGTTGTAAAACAAAAGTCGGGAAAAGTTATTGCAAATTTCATTCTTAAATTCTCTAAAATTTAGTATAGATGTCTGGGAGCTTTTCTCCCAATCTATAAGGAATTATGTGCCTACAACCTATAAAATTAAAGGTACATGAGTGTAGTTTCCAATGCGTCAAACCTTTCATTAATACGACTTCGAAATAAAGAGATATTCATGTTTTTGCGAGATTGCACAAGCAGGCACATCAAAATGGGCCAAGTCGATGGAGCACTGTATAAGTCCCTTTGGTCGGTTGTTCACATCCAAAATTACTATTTTGTAGAACTTAAACGGTGGAGATCTTCCCTTGCGGTATTCTTCCATGGCCACTGATGTCGCCAAGTGCACATGCAAGTGTATGTGGTCGTCAAGTAATATAGGACAGTGAAGTTCAGATATCACACTCACAAAGACTTGTCATATTAATTGTTAAGTTTGGATCCTTATTTCACTATTCAAGAAAAATAGAATTATAGTTTTGCAAGAGTTTTGAGTCTACTTTCTACTAAAACTTAAAATTAAATCAAATCTAATAAAAGAAATTTGTTTGCAAGAGAGTTGTAATTCAAATAATGATTAATATCTAGGGTCTTGGCACTATCGCTTTTAGGTTGAGTTTTAAGGTCCAAATATGCGTAAACCAAATATTCCAAAGACTTTTACTTTCAAGTTATGAACTCATTTCTCAACTTATTCTCTTGAATAGTTAAGAACTATCTCAATAACCCTAACCTATATCCCTATGGTTACAGCAGAACTGTGAGATGACTGTTGAAGATACTTGATTAAACTAAGTAGGGTGGTAGGGTATATCCCTATCCACAACAATAATATCAATTCCTCGAAATCATGACAAGGAATCAAAACCTACTCTATGCTTATTTTTACCCTCATTCGTTCCCTCTTCCGAGTTCAACCCATGAGCCAGTAGAATATATTCAACATGTGATTAGAATAACGAACAAACATTAAATCAAGTCACTATAAACACTCTTAAGAAGAAGATTTAAATGTCTAGCATAAACGAACATTTAAACTATAACCATCAAGCTTGTAGCCAAAACTCTAGAATTAAGGTATTTAGCCACTCATATTCAAGAGTAAACCAATGAGAATCATCATTCGAAAAAACAAAAAGTAATGAGTCATGAAGAAAAACCTAATTAAGAAAAATAGAAATTCTTATCTCTTGTTCTTCCCCCAAAAAATGTCATATCCTACTAATAAATGCCCTAGCGATGTATTTATCAACTTGGTAACAAATTCCCCTTTACCATTAAGTAACTCAACTTTTGGACTTAGAAAAATATCTCCTAGATAGAGGCTGGCGGCCCACTTTATCCAATGTGCCAGACTTGGCTTGAATTTCTTCTGAAGTTTGGCTCCTAGCGCGCCACTTAGCCATTTCACTAAGGTGTTGATCAAAATTCTGTAGTTCTGGTGTTGGTGCGCCACTTCTCTTAATGCATCAAAGTGTTTGAAAAATTTCCAGAGTTTTATTCCTCTCTGGCATGCCACTTCTCTCAATTCGCCAAAGAGTAGATGATAATTCTTCTGAAGTTTAGTGCTTGGCATGCCACTTCAGCTATAACACCAACTTGAGCGCAATTTCTCTAGAGTTTAGTATTTGGTGCGCCACTTCTCCCAGTTCACCAGGCCAAGTTTTCTTCGAATTCTTTTTCTTCATACCTTGCACCTTTTTTGAGTATTTTTTCATGCGTTACCTACAAAAATCATCTAAACACGTCTATTAGCTTTCTCCACAAACACTTTCATGAAACCTTGCATTTTTTAAGGATAATCTGCTCAGAACATGATGAAAGATGGGTAAAATATGACAAGCGGGCATAGAAATACACCCAAGATCACCACCCCACACTTAGACCATTGTTCGTCCTCGAACAATCCCTACTTTCATTTAACAAAACATCCTTCCACACCACTTATCACCTCTATCAATTCTCACTCAAGCAGCTAGAATAGAACATATGAATAGGTGGTTCATCAATTTATAAACAATCCACAACACATACACAAGGAAGTTCGTCTCATGTGAAACTTGATACATTTTATAACTGAATCTTGTTTTTCAAAATGGGTGCAACATGATTAGGCATGAAAAATGTGATACATAGTACACCGACTCTAACTTTTTTAGTTATGTTCCTTCTCTAATATTATTGATGCAAAAATTTGGAACATAAATCAACAAGGCACAATCACTCTCACAAATGATGTTTCATACATATGACACATACCATAGGGTTGCCTCTTATGTATAGTTAGATCAGTTAATCAATTCAAAAAGACTAAGACCATAAGGACTTTTTCTGGTTGTAATGTAGGCTAAGGGATGGGTAGGAGTTATTTTATCAATGGTGGTTACCAATCCTAAGAACTTTAAGACAAACTTCATCCTTCTTTCTAACCATTTGTCCTTACTACTTACCCTTTCTTTCACTGGTCCCTTTTTCTTTTCACATGCCCCTTTTTACACTACTTGGCTACTAGTTTCTGCTCGTAAGATCAATCGAAACAATAAATTGTTATGAATCTTTTTTTATGTTCTAGTAGCTAATAAACATTTTATTCCATAGGCACCCCTCTTTCCCATTTTCTCTTCTTTCCATTCACAATTTTTTTTCCTTTCCATTATAATTGTTACACTGGTGGAATCTTCATTCTTAAATTTCAAAGTGCATTAGAATGTCTTTAGATCAAACTTCTGGAGGTTACACAACAAAGGGGATAGGCTTCTTTTGTCTCTAAAAAGAATAAAGGCTTATAACTCAATGAAGTTGACTAGGGATAATATTAAAGGTGGTGCAAAAGCAATGAACAAACATGGGTATATCAAAGAACTTCCTTAATCATACCTTACCTCTTTGACAATTAGCTATCTCGTACACATGTTAGTCAAGTTCTAGATGTTAACCTATGTATGAAGCACAACAATTTTAGGCTCACCCCTTATGGCATCATGATTTGAATTGGTTTATTATGTCCACATATCCACACAATCATATTGGATGAATTTCATTTTAAGACTTCTTTTCATCTTGAGTCAAGTTAAAGAACCTATATATTTCTTATGGAATTTTCACTTCTCATGATATTCAAGATGAGCAATCCATGCTTCTAGCTTATCTCCTAGTGAAATGTCAAGAGCACACAACTGGTAAAAAAATGTGGCTAATTTTTTCTTAAGACGGTCATCATCCATCTATCATCGGGACCAGTCACTACACCTATCACAGACTCTACAAAAAAATAGACTCTCAATTAAACCAAATAAACAACAAAAGATGAACAGGAACATAGCATGGCAATACTGCAGTTTCCACGACCATCCACTTACTAGCTATTACAAACCAAGCTATTTGATATAGAACTAACACAGAAGTTTTGATAAAAATTATATAGCCCAAATATAACAATCTAGCAAAGATAGAATTAAGAAAATTTGTTTCCTCCACCACACAATTAAACATTGCACTATCCCTAGTGCACAAACATGTCATAACAAATAGGTAGAGAAAATAACCTCTTGGGCCTCTAAGAATAATCATCATCATCAGGATTGAAATCCCGATAATCAACATCTTCTGTATTATCAACCTGCATTGCTCCAGTGGTGGCATCATCCTTATCATCATCACCATCAACTGCATCTATCATCACTGTAGGCTCATCATCATCTAGTGGCTCCTCAAATGCTGGTCTCACCTTGGATATCATCATGTCACTATCTGTAAGTGCGTATCGATACTCTAATGCAGACATCTCCTTAGTAGTCATGGATCTGCACCCAATCCTCGGCTACAATTCAAACATCCCAAACATGTGACCTCTCGAACTGTCATCCTGAACATGCGACCTCTCCAACTGTCATCTCCAGCGTGGCGCTCAGCTAGAGTGAGAGCCGGGCCAGATATTGTTCTTGGCTCCTCGACCTTTTTAACTTCTGTCATCTTCCTTTCCAAGTGCCCTGCTAGGGGTAGGTGGAGGTCACCCTCATCTTCCTCAATACCGAGCTCCCTCAAGAACTAAGTCAACAAGTTTCCATAACAATATTTTCAACGGCAATTGTCCCTGGATCAGCGCATGTTGTCCCTAATCACTGCTCCAAAATTAACTAGAAACCCCTTTATCAATATGTACACCAAAACTACCCTATCTCTAGTTATCTTAGTGGTATGTTTCCTGGAGGAGTACAACACAGACCAGCTTAACTCAAACTCTAGACTCCCTAGTTAAGTTGGAGAATGAGAGTGTCGAATGAACACCAGTCTCACTTTGTGCCCACCGGTAGCTGAATGCTCTCTGCATAATGTGGGAGGATGTCATGATATGGGGGCTTTTCAAGAAATAAGAAATATATCTTTGGGTCCACAATTGGCGTGCCAAGAAAGGCATTGAAGGCCATGGAAATGAAATGGACCACTTGACCCTGCACTCTGACCTTTGTGCTCTCTCTATAAGAAGTGTTCCGATTGGCATAAAACTCCCTCATTAAGGTGAGGTGCACTCCTCTGGCTCAGCAAATACATAACCCAGCCCCAACTCACGGACAGTATCACGAATGGCGAAAACTCAAGTGCTAGATGACCTTCATCAATCCAATTCATCAGGGCATATTTAGCTTCTTTTTGAGCATTGAACCATTTGAGTCCATGCTACTCCACAACTTTAGCTTCAAACTTCTTAGCAGGGGGTGCCCTTGGGAGTAAGGAACTCGGTGCAACTCCTTTCCTGAGCCTTTTGAACCCCTTGCTCGAGGTTTCTACCTCCTTGCCTTTGTTTGCATGTGATGCCATAACACTTGCCAACCAAAATAAACACCAAAACAAATTAGTCCATGAACAATGATGAGTTGGTAATTTACCAACTCATTAGGCTTTTAAGTATGAACTTTTGCATTTTTTTCAAATCAATTAGGAAGGTTTTATGCCTTTTTTCTTTGATTTTCCAAGTATTGAACTTATACAAGGTAAACAGAGAATTGAAACAAAAGCAATGTGTTGGATTCACGGGACATGCATTCAGCAGAAGGGCACCTGTGAAAGGCAGGTTCAAATGCGGTCAACACTGATGTTGAGCAAAAAGGAACATATGAAGTGTAGGTTGGCACCTATAAAACGCAGAACGATGCTAGGACTAACTACTAAAACCATCGAGAGACCTGCGTCTGGGGATGGATGCCTGCGAAACACAGGTGCTGCACAAGTGACCAAATAGTTGACAAGGCAAAAATCATCCAACTCTGGGACAAATTCAATATGGAAGCTTCGAAAGACATTTGAGGAAAGTTGTGTAAAAAGGGAATATACAGAATTACCCTAATGGCACTCATACATGTGACAACTTTTACATCTAAGCTAGTAATTTGTAGAGAGAAGTGGAGAGAGAAAGAGGAGAGTACATTGTTGTTCTTCTTCTTCTGTGATATTTTGAGCTAAGTACACCATTGTAGGAGATTGTTAAAAGCTTGAATTTATATTCAATATAATGAATGTTAATTACCCATGGATATCTTCTCTTTAACTTCATCCATGAATAGCTAATTTAGTTGTTAGGGATGTATGCATGACTGGGGTTTAGAATGGATTGGGTATTGTTGATTTAGTCTTAAATTCAATTATCTTTCATGAATCTAGTGTTTCCTCCAAGTTTGAATGCTAAAATTAATGGTTGCAAACATTGATGTACTTTTCTTATCTTACCTTTGCTTGAAAGAGAGAAGTAAGATCTGGGTGAGGAAGCACCAGTGAGGATTTGGATTATGGATATATGGGGTTGAGCTAGAGATAGTCAAAGTCCATTTGCACAATCCATTAAAGGGCTGAGACTAGAGATGGTTGAGGCTAGAGATAGCTCAGGTCTTCCTCAAGTTTTTGGTGGCTGATTTGTGTTGTGACCTTAGGATTTGAGAAAAACCCAAGGAAAATTCACTCAAGTGGTTGAGAAACATCAGATGTAGCCTTAGCCATTACTATTGATGTTGTAATTGATGTCTGAGAGTTGTCAATTAACCCCAATCCAATTGACACGTCGTCAATAACACATCCCTAGTTCATTCTCATTTATTGCAACAAAGTATTGCTCAATCTAGTTTTATAAATTCGAATTAAATATTGTTTTCCATTTTCCCCCCACTATTTACTTTATACATGTTCGAAGGACAAGTTTTCGGGGATGCTAACCGAAGCCTACTTGGATAGGTTTTTCCACCATCCTGGATGCTACAGTTGAGAGACGAAATCAAAAATTTTCATCAACTCCCGAGGGAGCCTATTCATGAAGTTTGGCTTCGATTAAAAAAGAAGGTAACCATTTTCCCCAACCATGGTCTACCCGGAGGGGTGTTTCTTCAAAGTTTCTATAGGTCTCTTGATTATATCAATAAATCTGTGGCCAACAATCTTGCAAGAGATTTAATCATGGACCAAACATATGGCTTAGCGAAGGTCCATCTCGATAGGATTGATGAACAGTGAATTTATGTGTTTCTTAGCCATATGTTACCCATACTTTACTATGTTTTGAGAATAAATTTTGTATGTTTGCATGTGTTTTATGATATATTTGTGAAAAAGAGCTAATGCACATGATTAGATGCTTTCAGGTATAAAAGTGATGAATTTGGGCTTAAATGTGGCTTAAAAGTCCAAGAATGGCAAAACAAGGATCAAATATATAGAAAATGGCATCACGTAGGCAAGCCTGTGTCGGGCAGGCAAGATGGTGTGACCAGAGGCGCAACGCGCCAGGCTTCTAGTGCTATGAGGGGCGTGACACACAATAGTGTTCCATCCATCCAAACATTGTTATCGCAGTTCGACTAGGAACTAAAGCTACAAAATTCAATTCAAATCCAAGAAGGAATAATGAAGGATTTATCTATTATTATAAATACTCTTTATTTCTATGTCTAAGGTGTGGCATATAGTGTTAGAAAATATATCATATAGAGTTTACAATTCAATTGTTGCACAGTTCATACTTTAAAAAATTTGTGCAATAGTTTAGTTGACAATTGTTGAAAATTTATCAAGTTCTTGTGGAACCTTTTAGAATGAAGATTTTGTTGAACAAGTATTTATTGAAGTAAGTATTTTGTTATTATTTCCTTTACATCTTTTATTTGTTTTCTCATAAACATGAGAGGCTAAATCTCTGGCTAGGATTGTGGGAACCATGATGAATTAACAAATGTAGGCATAATAAGTGATTCTTGAATTGTGAAGTAAGTAGATTGTTGTTCTCTTCATTTTAATTAAGTTTAACAAGTTGCAAATAATGAAACACGCCTGTATCTTCAACTTGCCTGACCAAGGAGGTTGAAGTTAGGAAAAGAGAGTAACAATGACAATTTGAGATTAATAATTCTCATCTAATTAACTTGAGCTCTAACCGAGGATAGTTAAAGTCAAGACTTATTGCAAGGATAGAATATACACACTTTTGAGACCGAGAGGAGATGGGTGGAAAGCACCTATTGTCTATTGTCACGTAACACATGCACTTTGAGATCGAAAGGAGATAAGTGTAATTCTTATGTCAAGAAACGATTAGATGTACTAAACATAAATCTTACATAAAATTCACCAATATAGATCATGTCACACCCCACCTTGGGGGGTATGACTGGCACCTGGTGCCCTACTAGGACCTGACCTGCTGAACTTGTTAAGCCTGGGCGCATCTGGCGCCTGGCTGGCTCTAACTCACATTTCTGGAAACAAAGGGCTATATAACGGCTGTAAATACAGCCCCCGACCCATTGGCCTATAGCCTTCTGTACCTGTATTACAGCTGACCAGAAACATGTTAATTCAGGGGAACCTATGCGGGCCGACAAGGCCACCATGCTGTCTAGTTATTTGTCACTCAAACATAACATACTGAAAAGATACGTGACCGGCAAGGTCACCACTACTGGCAAACTATGGCCCCACACGGCCATTACAAAAGAAAGAAAGGAGTAAAGGCAACTATGCAACTGCACGGCCTCACACGACCGGCTCATCTGACCACAGGGAATACATACAGACTGCAAGCCTCTAAGAAGAATAATAGAAATGATCGGGACAGGGCCCCGACCTACCCGTACTGTACAACAAAAGGAACTGAACTACACCTCTAGAAATTCAGTCTCCGGATGACAGGAGCTGAATATTCGACTGCTAATGGGGATCACGTGGTATCGCCTGCGCGTCTATGGGTACCTGCAGGCAAGTAATGCAGCGCCCCACTGGGCGTCAGTACCGCTGGTACTGAGTATGTAAAGCAAACTGAATATAGCTGAATACAAGTAATATAACTAAAAATTCTGAATAGCAGGAGATAACTGAATCTGTAAGAACTGAAGGGATATCTGAAATCAATAACATAACTGTCGAAACTGGAATAAGAAGAACTAGATTAACTATCTGATGGTGTAGATCGTACCTGTTCTTAATCATGCTGGAGGGAGTAGGTGTCATTTCTGGAGACGTATCATTCTACTACTAATCTACTCATGTCTAATATAACATAACACAACATACATAACATAACATGGCATACACAACCTTACCCGGCCCCCATAAGCCGGGAGGTACAATCAACACAGAATCTATACCCCTACCCCGGTCATCCCATCTCCTATAGTGGCTGTAAGCATCCCGCCGGTCCCCTGGGTATGCACTTGGGCTCGCTGAGCCCCTGACTATAACTGCATCTGAGTCCGGAGGACTCCTGAATCTGCACCCGGGCGTATCCGCTCGACTGGGGTGTGTAAGGCCCGATCAAGGCACAAGTATGGGGAAAAACTGGCATCCCATCTTCGTCCCCTGGCGGGACGGCATGCCACTCCGTAGAGTGACGTATCCTCGTCCTCTGGCGGACGAGTCGATACAGCTATTAACCCTGGGTGGTCATGGATGCTAGGTAATCCAACCCCAAACAATACAACGGTCTCAACTGGTAATACTGTCTGGGTATCTCACATGCTGAGGCTAATAGGGATAAGGTATCATATATATTACATGCTGGGCTACTGATATTAATCTGTACGTATTTAATACGTGCTGAGGCAAGTAAAGATGTATAAATATGAATATAGTCTCCTGCCGGGCTGTACTGGGCAAATGCTATATAAGATAATGTTTCTGCTGAAAACTCTGTTGTTTGCTAAGTTTCTGTATACACTATATGCTGGACTAGTGATAGAAATATGTACACACTTGATACATGCTGAGGCTGGAAGTACTATATATATATGTACGAATATAGTCTTTCTGCTGAACTATGCTGTATATTGATTTTCTATAGTAACCTGATTTACTATTCTTGACATGCTTTCTGAACTTCATTTTAGCCTGCTATTCTATTTCTGAAGTGCTTTACGGGTACTGTACTACTCCGCGGGGTTTCAGCTGAACCCAACAATATCTTAACATGGCATATTACATCACACACTGAATATACTGGGCAATCTCTAACGCTTGCGTTAGAATCTATATCATACTGATAGGTTTCATACACATTACAACCCAATGTTTCTCACATCGTACCAACATTCATAATAACGCAACATTTGACTTCTGAACATTTTACTGGTCCGTAATTTGTTACACTATAGTGATATTACTTAACTTGCCGAAGGAAACTAACTTTACATACCTTCTCTTTGAATTATTCGTCCGTCGAACGAGGCTCGGCCGGTACTTCAACTATTTTCTCCCGTCTGCATTCATAAATACGTCAATTAATACTAAGTACAGCTTTATTGTAAAGAACGACGTTACTTTCGATATAGTTTATAGCCTAAACTTAGGCTTATCGAAAGACGGTCGAAAACTCGCTATTTTTCAGCGGCCCAGAAGGGAGAAGTATTCACTTCTCAGCTAGGAACACATAGACATTAATTTAGAGCAATTCTACTTACTTTAGTTCGGTGGCTCGCCGATTCGTCGGCCGTATTTCGCGAAACTAATTCCGTAGAAATGCTCTCTGCTGCTAAATACTCGGGTATCTGGGATTAATTTGAGTTTGGGCAGCGTTTGGCAGCGTAATCGGACGAAAATATTTAATTTTCTTCTTCTTCCTCGGCTTCACTTCGTTTCTCTGGAAATTTATAAGTGTAATATGATTTTAAACTGAAGTGGGGGATTATATACTTGGGGCTGAACCTGGGCAACGTGTCACGGAGCCATCGCGGAGGCCTTACCTCCGTGACACGCTGCCATCGCGGAGGGGCTCTGCCTCGGCTCCTCCCGCGATGGTTTCGACGGGTTTCTCGTTCGATCTTTTCCCGGACCTTTCCCTAGCACGTATGGCCTTCAAATATACTTAACCAACGTGCGAATAGGTTATCTAAGTGCCGGGAATTCTACGGGGTGTAACATTCTCCCCCCCTTAAGAACATTCGTCCTCGAATGTACATTGTTATCTAAAGGACTGCTTACTTTACTTTCTAGAAAAATTTCGGCAGAGTTTCCTCTGTAATATGGACTATCGCAAAAACCTAAAATGCAGAAAATTCCAACACAGGCACTGCATATAATATTCTAAGATCCACTGAACAACTAAATATCACTTCTTTCTTTATAATTTACAACATACAACCATAAGGTACTGTATAAATAATGATACGGACATACCTGTCGTCTGACTAGGCCTGAAATAGGTGAGGGTATCTGCTTTTCATATCTTCTTCAGCCTCCCACGTCATTTCCTCCTGATTTCTGTTACGCCACAATACTTTGACAGATGCAACATCTTTAGTTCTTAGCCTGCGAACCTGTCTGTCTAAAATAGCTACGGGAACCACTTCATATGCTAACTCTTCTGTGAACTGGACATTCTGAACTGGAACTAATGTAGAAGGGTCCCCTACGAACTTCCTTAACATAGAAACATGGAATACTGGGTGAACCGACGCTAACTCTGGAGGCAAGTTCAACTCGTATGCCACGCGGCCTATTCTTCGCCGAATCTGATACGGCCCAATGAATCTTGGGCTAAGCTTGCCCTTCTTGCCAAACCTCATTACCCCTTTCATCGGGGACACTTTTAGATATACCCAATCGTTTACCGAAAATTCTAGATCTCTGCGCCGCCTATCTGCGTATGACTTCTGGCGGCTCTGAGCGGTCAGTAAACGTTCTCGGATAAGCTTTATCTTTTCCTCGGACTGCCGAACAATGTCTGGGCCAACTAATGCTGATTCTCCTATCTCAAACCAGCCCACCGGCGATCTACATTTTCGTCCGTACAATGCCTCGAAAGGCGCCATCTGAATAACTGAATGGTAGCTGTTATTATAAGCAAATTCAATTAACGAGAGATGTTCATCCCAGCTACCCCCAAAATCTAACACACACGCTCGCAGCATATCTTCGAGCATCTGAATCGTACGTTCAGCCTGCCCGTCTGTCTAAGGATGAAATGCTGTGCTCAAATTAATCTGCATCCCCAGACCTTTCTGAAATGACTGCCAGAACCTAGCTATAAACTGTGCCCCCCTGTCTAAAATGATAGATACCGGTACCCCATGCAATCTAACTATTTCTCTGATATATAATTCGGCATAATCCTCAGCTGAGAAGGTAGCCCTTACTTGCAGGAAATGAGCTGATTTTGTCAGCCTGTCAACTATTACCCAAATGGAATCATTTCTGCGTCTCGTACGGGGTAATCCCGTTACAAAATCCATGTTTATCACTTCCCATTTCCACATAGGTATCATTATCTCTTGAGTCAAACCACCCGGTTTCTGGTGCTCTACTTTCACCTGCTGACAATTAGCACATCTATATACAAATTCAGCTATCTTAGTTTTCATACTTGGCCACCAATAGATGTCTCTGATGTCATTGTACATTTTCGTCGCCCCTGGGTGAAGGGAATAGCGAGCGTAGTGTACCTCATGCATGATCTGCCCACGAAGTCCTGCGACATTCGGGACACAAAGGCGGCCCTTACAATGTAGCACATCATCCTCGGTTATCTGAAAATCTGGCTCCTTACCTTTCTGAACTCTATCTCTGAGCTGGACTAAATCGGGATCCTCATACTGCCGTTCTTTTACCTCTGTAACTAACGATGACACTGCAGAATTCTGAATTACTGCTTCATTATTTTCTGTTTCTATTACTCGAACGGCTAGATCAGCTAACTGATGAATTTCCTTGATTAACTTCCGTTTCTCAGGCCGTAAATACGCCAAACTCCCCATCGACTTACTGCTCAGGGCATCTGCAACAACATTAGCTTTTCCGGGGTGGTATAGAATATTCACATCATAGTCTTTCAACAACTCTAACCAGCGGCGTTGCCGCAGATTCAACTCCCTCTGGGTGAAAATGTACTGTAAGCTCTTATGATCTGTATAAATGTCAACATGGACGCCGTACAGATAATGCCTCCACATCTTCAAGGCATGAATTACTGCGGCCAATTCCAGGTCATGGGTAGGGTAATTCTTTTCGTGTTTTCTCAGCTGTCTGGAGGCATATGCAATTACTCTACCATGCTGCATCAACACACAACCCAATCCGACACCTGACACATCGCAATAAACTTAATAACCTTCTGTGCCTTCCGGCAATGCTAATACTGGGGCGGAGGTTAACCTGTCTTTCAATTCCTGGAAACTCTGCTCGCATGCCTCCGTCCACTGAAACTTTGCTACTTTCTGTGTCAATTTAGTTAAAGGTGCTGCAATGGTTGAGAATCCCTCAACGAATCTCCGATAATACCCTACTAACCCCAGAAAGCTACGAACTTCAGTCGGGGTGGTAGGCCTAGTCCATGACTTAACTGCTTCTATCTTCTGCTTATCTACCTGTATACCGGTGTCTGAGACAATATGCCCTAAAAAGGCCACTGAGTTAAGCCAGAATTCACACTTCGAAAACTTAGCATACAACTGGCGGTCCCTGAGAATCTGGAGCACTGTCCGCAAATGAGTTTGGTGATCTGCTTCAGAGCGAGAATACACCAGAATGTCATCAATGAATACTATCACGAACAAGTCTAGGAAAGGTCTGAAAGTACTATTCATCAGGTCCATAAAAACTGCTGGGGCGTTCGTTAGCCCGAAGGACATAACCAGAAATTCAAAATGCCCATATCGGGTCCTGAATGCTGTCTTAGGAATATCTCTTTCACGTACTCAGACCTGGTGGTATCCGGACCGCAAGTCAATCTTAGAAAAGTATCTGGCTCCCTACAACTGATCAAATAAGTCATCAATTCTGGAGAGCGGATACTTGTTCTTTACTGTAACTTTGTTTAGCTGCCGATAATCTATTTACATTCGGAGCGAGCCATCTTTCTTTCTCACAAACAAGACTGGCGCACCCCATGGGGAAGTACTCGGCCTGATAAAACCTTTATCTAACAAGTCTTTCAACTGCTCCTTTAATTCTCTGAGTTCTGCAGGTCCCATACGATAAGGAGGTATTGATATTGGCTGAGTGCCTGGTAGCAAGTCAATAGCAAAGTCTATTTCCCTTTCTGGGGGAATACCAGGTAACTCATCAGGAAATACATCTGGGAATTCATTTACCACTGGGACAGACTGGAGTGTCGGAGATTCTTCTTGGACATCCTGAACTCTGACAAGATGGTAAATACACCCCTTAGATATCAACTTTCTCGCCTGAAGGTAGGAAATAAACCTACCTTTTGGCGTCACGGTGCTGCCCTTCCACTCCCGTACTGCTTCCCCCGGGAAGTGGAATCGGACCATTTTGGTCCAACATTCAACATTGGCAAAGCATGGCACTAACCAGTCCATACCCATTATGGCATCGAAGTCTATCATTTCTAACTCGACCAGATCTACTGTGGTCTGACGGTCAACAATCTCTACTGTACACCCGCGGTAGATTCGGCTAGCTGTGATAGAGTCACCAATGGGCGTAGATACTAGAAAGGGCTGCTGTAATGATTCTGGTACAATACTAAACTTCCGTGCCACAAATGGAGTAATATAGGACAAAGTAGACCCTGGGTCAATTAGCACATAAGTAGGGTGTGAGCAGATAGTTAGCATACTTGTCACGACATCAGGCGATGCTTCTGAATCTTGTCTCCCTGGTAAAGCATATGTGCGGCTTGGACCTGCACCTGTACTGGAGGCCCCTGATCTGCCCCGACCCCTGCCTGCTGAAACTGAGGGCCTGCGCCCAGTCGAGGATGTTGTGGCTCGTGACCCTGCTGATGTCCTATCCTGTCTATCGCGGTCCTCTCGACCTCTGGCTGGGCAATCTTTCATCAAATGGCCTTCTTGGCCACAAATATAACATGCGGTGGAGCCATATCTGCATGCTCCAGAATGGCGTCGATTGCATATAGGGCAAAGTGGTAGGGTATACCTACTCTGCTCTGCCCTCCTCTGTGATAGTGAATCTGCCATCTGCGAGCCTCTACCAGTCCCTGACTGCCCCCTGCGGCTGAATCTACCCCCCTGTGACTGTGACGGAGGCGGGGGCCTGGGTGGCCTGTCTGACAATCGGGGCCTGGGTCCTCCCCGGGCCCCTCCCGGTAATTCAACTGGCCTGTCCCGGCGACGCTGTTCCTGATTAACCCTTCTGACCTCTCGTTGCTGCTGTCTGATGCCCTCAATATTCTGAGCAAATGCCTGAATGTGAGCAATATCCATGTCCTCTCGCAGTGTGGCTGTAGTGCAAATCTCAACATATTCTGGATTCAATCCCGTAATGAAGCGATGCACTCTGGATGCAATAGTATCAACAAAGGCCGGTGCATATCGGGCTAAGGAATCAAACTGCAAAGAATATTCCCGAACACTCATGGCCCCCTGTTCTAGATGTAGGAACTGGTCTACCCGGGCCTGTCGAATCTCCCGCGGCAAATAATGATCCAGAAAGGCTCCTGAAAAGCTGGACCAGGTGGGAGGGGAAACATCTCTCCCTCGGGACATCTCCCAGCTTTCATACCATAACACCGCAATATCCCGTAACCGGAATGCGGCCAACTCGACTGACTCGGTAGACGTGGCATGCATAACCCTAAAGATTCTCTGCATCTGATCCAGAAAATCCTGGGGGTCCTCTGTTCGGTCCGTGCCTGTGAACTGTGGGGGATTCAGGGCTAAAAACTCTCGGACCCTCGAACTACCGGGCCCTCCTGATGATTCTGCAACTGTAGATGGCATTGGCTGACGCTGAGCAGCCATCATCTGTGCTAACAGAACTACAGCACTCCTAACCTCCTGATCAGAAGGAGTCAATATAGGGGCTGCTGAAGGTAATGTCGCCCCAAGTGGCTCCTGACGTGGTGGGGACTACTGAGGAGGCTGGGATGATGCCTCTGTAGTGCCCTCTGATCGGGCTGTCTCCAAATGAGGGGGAGGCATCCTGCTGGTGCCTTCTCCTACTGCAATGTCTAAGTTCTGACCTGTAATAGGATGGCGCTGGTCTGACATTATCTGTAACCAAAGAATATGGTAAGATTTTAGGGAATCAACCCTATACTGTACCGCTCTATAGCACGACTGAATCAGAATAAAAGACAACCATCCTATCATGCCTTGCAGCCTCCTACCCATAGTATGTGGTGCACAACACATCCATGGACAGGACTCTACTTAGCACGGCTTGCAGACTCCCTGGGATACGACCTGCTCTGATACCAAGTTTGACACACCCCACCTTGGTGGGTATGACTGGCACTTGGTGCCCTACTAGGACCTGACCTGCTGAACTTGTTAAGCCTGGGCGCATCTGGCGCCTGGCTGGCTCTAACTCACATTTCTGGAAACAAAGGGCTATATAACGGCTGTAAATACAGCCCTCGACCCATTAGCCTATAGCCTTCTGTACCTGTATTACAGCTGACCAAAAACATGTTAATTCAGGGGAACCTATGCGGGCCGACAAGGCCACCATGCTGTCTAGTTATCTGTAACTCAAACATAACATACTGAAAAGCTACATGACCGGCAAGGTCACCACTACTGGCAAACTATGGCCCCACACGGCCATTACAAAAGAAAGAAAGGAGTAAAGGCAACTATACAACTGCACGGCCTCACACGACCGGCTCATCTGACCACAGGGAATACATACAGACTGCAAGCCTCTAAGAAGAATAATAGAAATGATCGGGACAGGGCCCCGACCTACCCGTACTGTACAACAAAAGGAACTGAACTACACCTCTAGAAATTCAGTCTCCAGATGACAAGAGCTGAATATTCGACCGCTGATGGGGATCACGTGGTATCGCCTGCGCGTCTATGGGTACCTGCAGGCAAGTAATGCAGCGCCCCACTGGGCGTCAGTACCGCTGGTACTGAGTATGTAAAGCAAACTGAATACAGCTGAATACAAGTAATATAACTAAAAATTCTGAATAGCAGGAGATAACTGAATCTGTAAGAACTGAAGGGATATCTGAAATCAATAACATAACTGTCGAAACTGGAATAAGAAGAACTAGATTAACTATCTGATGGTGTAGATCGTACCTGTTTTTAATCATGCTGGAGGGAGTAGGTGTCATTTCTGGAGACGTATCATTCTACTACTAATCTACTCATGTCTAATATAACATAACACAACATACATAACATAACATGGCATACACAACCTTACCCGGCCCCCATAAGCCGGGAGGTACAATCAACACAGAATCTATACCCCTACCCCGGTCATCCCATCTCCTATAGTGGCTGTAAGCATCCCGCCGGTCCCCTGGGTATGCACTTGGGCTCGCTGAGCCCCTGACTATAACTGCATCTGAGTCCGGAGGACTCCTGAATCTGCACCCGGGCGTATCCGCTCGACTGGGGTGTGTAAGGCCCGATCAAGGCACAAGTATGGGGAAAGACTGGCATCCCATCTTCATCCCCTGGCGGGACGGCATGCCACTCCGTAGAGTGACGTATCCTCGTCCTCTGGCGGACGAGTCAATACAGCTATTAACCCTGGGCGGTCATGGATGCTAGGTAATCCAACCCCAAACAATACAACGGTCTCAACTGGTAATACTGTCTGGGTATCTCACATGTTGAGGCTAATAGGGATAAAGTATCATATATATTACATGCTGGGCTACTAATAGTAATCTGTACGTATTTAATACGTGCTGAGGCAAGTAAAGATGTATAAATATGAATATAGTCTCCTGCCGGGCTGTACTGGGCAAATGCTATATAAGATAATGTTTCTGCTGAAAACTCTGCTGTTTGCTAAGTTTCTGTATACACTATATGCTGGACTAGTGATAGAAATATGTACACACTTGATACATGCTGAGGCTGGAAGTACTATATATATATGTACGAATATAGTCTTTCTGCTGAACTATGCTGTATACTGATTTTCTATAGTAACCTGATTTACTATTCCTGACATGCTTTCTGAACTTCATTTTAGCCTGCTATTCTATTTCTGAAGTGCTTTACGGATACTGTACTACTCCGCCTGGTTTCAGCTGAACACAACAATATCTTAACATGGCATATTACATCACACACTGAACATACTGGGCAATCTCTAACGCTTGCATTAGAATCTATATCATACTGATAGGTTTCATACACATTACAACCCAATGTTTCTCACATCGTACCAACATTCATAATAACGCAACATTTGACTTCTGAACATTCTACTGGTCCGTAATTTGTTACACTACACTGATATTACTTAACTTGCCGAAGGAAACTAACTTTACATACCTTCTCTTTGAATTATTCGTCCGTCGAACGAGGTTCGGCCGGTACTTCAACTATTTTCTCCCAACTGCATTCATAAATACGTCAATTAATACTAAGTACAGCTTTATTGTAAAGAACGACGTTACTTTCAATATAGTTTATAGCCTAAACTTAGGCTTATCGAAAGACGGTCGAAAACTCGCTATTTTTCAGAGACCCGGAAGGGAGAAGTATTCACTTCTCAGCTAGGAACACATAGACATTAATTTAGAGCAATTCTACTTACTTTAGTTCGGTGGCTCGCCGATTCGTCGGCCGTATTTCGCGAAACTAATTCCGTAGAAATGCTCTCTGCTGCTAAATACTCGGGTATCTGGGATTAATTTGAGTTTGGGCAGCGTTTGGCAGCGTAATCGGACGAAAATATTTAATTTTCTTCGTCTTCCTCGGCTTCACTTCGTTTCTCTGGAAATTTATAAGTGTAATATGATTTTAAACCGAAGTGGGGGCTTATATACTTGGGGCTGAACCTGGGCGACGTGTCACGGAGCCATCACGGAGGCCTCACCTCCGTGACACGCTGCCATCGCGGAGGGGCTCTGCCTCGGCTCCTCCCGCGATGGTTTCGACGGGTTTCTCGTCCGATCTTTTCCCGGACCTTTCCCTAGCACGTATGGCCTTCAAATATACTTAACCAACGTGCGAATAGGTCATCTAAGTGCCGGGAATTCTACGGGGTGTAACAGATCACTAGTAAAAACTTACTAAGTTATGAAGTCACTGGGGAACACAATCCTAGTTTAGTCTTAGTAATTTGATAAACAATCCAACAATTGTTTGTATTATTTTGCTTTTATTTTTATTTTGCAAAACCCCCTTCCGAAATATTGATTACAAGTTAGTGTAGTTATTGTTAACATATTATTTTTGCCTATTTCCTGTGGGATCGACCCCAACTTTTGTTGGGTTACTATATTTGACAGCGACCGCTTTATACTTCAATTGTGATGTGTAATTTGGGCGTGATCAAATTTTAGCGCCGTCATCGGGGAAAATGGTAAAGAAATAGTTAATTGGTGTCTAAGGTTGACTTGTAATCTTTAATTTCATGATTTACGTTTTTTTTGTAGTGGTTTTTGGTTCTTTCAGGTGTTAACAAATTCATTTAACTCCAAAAAGGAGGAGAAAACATTGAAAGGACCTTGTGCTGAGAGATGCGTCATGCTGCAATGTTAAATCAGGTGCTTCTTGGGAGGCAACCCAAGGGGTATCTTGATGAAGTCTGAGTAATCAAGATACCCATAACGTGCTACGATGTTAAATCAAGCACTTCTTGAGAGGCAACCCAAGATAATTTTTTGATTTTCTTTAGAGTTGAAATGTTTGTTCAAATGTGCAGAAATGAAGTCATAAAATACTAAAGAAATCTGGAGCAAAAACAGATAAAAAGTGGGACAAAAATTATAAGAGAAAAAGAAAAAAAATTGATTACATGTAATGATTGCCTCATGAAGAAGCAATCATTACATGCAAAGAAAATTTGCAAATTAAGAAAGGAAGTTCTTAGCAAGTAACCGACAACAATAATGCGGAGCAACAAAGCCGCAACTGAGTCCACATCGCGCATTGATTTCAGTGCTTTGGTCCTCGCGGTGCGGAGTGTCAGTTTCAGACTGTAATAATTTCCTAAGTTGTTTTGGACTCAATTTATTTTGTGTGGTATTTTTCTACAGTTATAAATAATCCTTAAAAATATTTTAGAACACAACTGTTAATGACGGAAATGATTCATAGATGGAGAAAGTTGCTTTTTCTCCCACTGAAGATGAGGACTAGAGGCCCAGGGAGTTCTTCTTTCACTCTTTCACTTTATGCTTTATTGTTTTATCACTAGGGACAGTGCTACCAATTAAGTTTGGGGTGGGAGAAGTACACTTCATTACCATGCATGCTTTAATTGTTAAATTTGTACATGATGGGCCTAGTTTTTTTGGGTTGATGACTTATCTTGTATACTTGATTTGTTTGTAGTAGTTTTTTTTAGTTTTATTTTTTTGGGTTTTGTCGGTTTTTGTTTTCGGTACTTTTACGGCAGATAGTCCCTTAGAACCCATTAGTGGGTCTAGATTTTTTAGTTAGTCATAGAGTCATGACTTTTTCTGATGATGGATGGATGATGACCGTCTTAAGGAAAAAATAGTCACTAGAAAATATAATAACTTGAGACCTTATGAATGCTAGTTGCTTCACATAGGTATGATTGAGACTTCGCATGCTTCACTCAAAAAGTCATGACAAAGGTAGAAACACTTAGTCTTTTGGAACTTGACTTTTGTATTTGAAAAAGTGGGATTAATTATGTTATGCATGCAATATGGATATATGTGTTTATGTACTCTTGATTGCCATTATTAAACTATTTGTGCCATTGTGTGAGTAAGGAATTTTAGTATACTCCATGTTTGCAAATTGATGTCTAGAACTTGCTCGGTGTATGTGCAAAACAATATGAGAATGATGAATCTAGGAAGTAATATAGGCATTTCATTGATAGCCTATTTGTATCCTATTTTTTACCTACCTTTATGTAATTGTCCTAGATAGCCATTTTCAGCCTTAACCTATTCTTTTGATAGCCATATTACAATTTTAAATTCCTTTTGTTCTATTGACTTTTATTTGATTCAAAGAACTCCTAGAACACTTTAAATGAAAATTTTGCATAAAAGGATCATAAGTGGAGAAAAATGAAGGGAAAAGCCAAAGTGTGGTGAATTAAAAGAAAAAGAAAAGGATGAAAAGTTTGCTAATCAAGGGAGGTGGTATTAGTGGGAAAATAAAAAGAAGAAAGAGCATTGAAAATAAATGATGAAAAATTCTGAATGAGCTTAATGTGAAAAAGATCCCCACAAGTCACCTAAGTGTAAATTGAAAAATGAAAAGGAGGTATAAGGAGAAAAATGGAAAATTGAAGAAGGTGCTGAAAAATCAAAGAGTTGTGAAGTATTAAAGTGCTTAGGGAGCTTAGTCACTCTTTGATCAAATAGTTCCTATCCATCCTTAGACTACATTAGAACCATTGTAAGTCCTAATTGATCCTTGATTCGGTGTTTTATATTAGTGGAGTATTACACCAAGGGCAAGCCTATGGGTCACCTTTTACATGCATGTTGAGTTCTTTAGGAGAGTGAGCGAAAATTGTTTATGTATGCCCATGTTTATATTGATGTATATATCGTGAGTTTATAAGGGCATCTCTCCAAATAGTGAAGGGCACAATGGTAAGACTTTGGTATGTCTTGATTGCTAAATATCATATGACTCATGTTGACCCAAATACATCTTGTTGAGTTAGTTTTAAAAGCTAAGTGATTTCGAATATTGGCATTTGAATGTTGATCCTATATGCATGTGAGTGAATTGTTGGAACTTTATTGATTTGTCTAATGATCCTAAGTGTAAGTAGACGTATTCGCAGGGTGAAGTTTGTAGTTAAATTTGAGAAGAGAAGTAGTAGATTATTCGAGGACGAATAATAGTTTAAGTGTGGGGTGATGATGAATGGTGAACTTATGTGTTTCTTAGTCATATTTTTCCCATACTTTACTATATTTTGAGAAAAAAATTTGTGCGTTTGAATGTATTTTACGATATATTTATGAAAAATATCTAACACACATGATTAGATTCTTTTAGGTATAAAAGTGCTTAATTTGGGCTTAAATGTGGCTTGAAAGTGCAAGAATGGCAAAACGGAGTTGAAAGATCGAATATATAGAAGTTGGCATCGCGTAGGAACACTTGTGCCATGGTCTGTGCTACACGAAGGGAAGATGGTGCGACCAGAGGTGCAATGCGCCAGGCTTCTGGTGCTATGAGGGGCGTGATGTGCAGTAGTGTTCCAGCAATCCAGACTTTGCAATCCCAATTTGACTAGGAACTGAAGCTGCAAAACCCAATTCAAATCTAAGAAGGAACAAGGAAGGCTTCATCTATTATTATAAATACACTTTATTTCTATGCCTTAGGTGTGGCATATAGTGTTAGAAAATATATCATATAGAGTTTACAATTTAATTGTTGCACAATTCACACTTTAAGAATTTGTGTAATAGTTTAGTTGACAATTGTTGGAAATTTATCAAGTTCTTGTGGAAACTTTTAGCTTAGAGATTTTGTTGAACAAGTATTTACTGAAGTAAGTATTTATTATGATTTCCTCTACATATTTTGTTTGCTTTCTCATAAACATGATCGGCTAAATCTCTTAGGCTAGGATTGTGGGAACCATGATGGATTAACGAATGTAGGAATAATAAAATAGTGATTCTTGAATGGTGAATTAAGTGGATTGTTATTATATTCCTTTTAATTAAGTTTTGGTGGTTGCAAACGTTGAAACATGCCCGTATCTTCAATTTTCCCGACCAAGGAGGTTGAAGTTAGGAAAAGAGAGTAACAATGACAATTTGAGATTAATAATTCTCATCTAATTAACTTAAGATGTAACCAAGGATAGATAAGTCAAGACTTATTGCAAGGCTAGAATATACACACATTTGAGACCAAGAGGAGATGGGTGGAAAGCATCTATTGTCTATTGGTGCACGTAACACATGCACTTTGAGATTGAAAGGAGATAAGTGTAATTCTTAGGTCAAGAGATAATTAGATGTACTAAACATAAGTCTTACATAAAAATTCACCAGGATAGATCACTAGTAAAAGCTTACTAATTTATAAAGTCATTAGGGAACACAATCCTAGTTTAGTCTTAGTAATTTGATAAACGATCCAACAATTCTTTGTATTATTTTCTTTTTTATTTTTATTTTTCAAACCTACCTTCTGAAATATTGATTGCAAGTTAGTTTATTTATTGTTAACATATTGTTTTTGCCTATTCCCCGTGGGATCGACCTCAACCTTTGTTGGGTATTATATTTGATAGTGACCACTTTATACTTCAATTGTGAGGTGTAATTTGGGCATGATCAAGGATGAAAAAAATGAATAGAGCTTGACAGACTAGGGACACCGAGGTGTCCACAAGTGATATATCTTCTAGCCATCTTCTTGAGTTGATGACAAAGCACTTGTTGAGGTTAGGAGCTAAGGGAGTTAATACTATGGGAACCCAAGGTCCCAACCAATATGAGAGAGATGCTTCATCGCCATGGTATGACGAGGAGTGCCACTTCATGGCTGGCCAAATGATGGGTTCACGTCAAGGGTACCAAGGTGTTATACCCCCGGAACCCAAGGATCAGACCTAGGAGTCAAAATAGAGAAAAACTAGAAATTCGCTCCAGATCTCAGAATGACCCGTGAGGTAGGTCGTGAGGAGTGACCACGAGTCGTGAGGTGACTCGTGGTCAGCAAGGTTGGCAGGCTCAGGTTGTGGAGGCCACGGGCATGACCATAAGTTGTGGTCAGACCTCACGACTCTTGAGGTCCCCCGTGGTCTGCCTTGGAGGTTTGGAAAGGTTGGGAAGGGTAGTGAAGGCCATGAATGGTGACCACAAGTCGTGGTTTGACCTCACAACTCGTGAGGTCACCCATGGGTTGGAGTGTATGGTTGGTCAATGTTTTGGGCAATGGGGATCACAGGTGGTGACGATGAGTCGTGGTTAGCCACCACGATTTATGGGGTCCCCTAAGTATTTTGGGCAGTGAGCATGACGGATCCCGGCCACGAGTCGTGCCCCTTGGCAACGACTCATGAGGTCCCTCGTGGGGACTAGCAACTAGAAATTTCTGCATTTTTAGTAAGGGTATTTTCGTAATTCTTAAACTCCTAAGGCCTAAACTACATCGTTTTAAGGTTTGAATGGGGTCTTTTAAGGGGGTTAAGTTCATGTTAAGCCTGCATGCAAGAGTATAGAGAGGATGTTATAAGGTGATTCAAGGTGTTCTTGCTCAATTCCTCTAAATTCCATCTTGGGCTAGCAAGGAAAGTTAAGAACCAGATAATCCTAGGTATGTAAAGTCATCAATGGGTGAATTCTTCCACGCCCATGCTCCTACTCTATGATTATACTTAAAATTTATCACAAACTCATAGGATTTCGTATCTAATTTATATAAAATCAAATGATTTAATTATGGGTTTTGTGATTTTAAAATATTATCATAATCTATGGATTTTGATCATCTTTTGAGATTTAAATTGATTATAATATTGTTGATTTGATTTATAAGCAATTAGCTTAATTATGTATGCCCCATGATTAATCGAATTATGATCTATTTTCCCATACATGTTCTTTACAAGCCCAACCTGAATTATGTTTTAAATTATGAATTTATTATGTTACACATTATGGTTTTAAGAAATTCAAGCTATATACATGATCTTCAAGTATGTATGAATCTTATTATTCATGAATTATGTTTTTGGCCGACTCACGAGCCTCATGTCATGGCTAGATCGCATATGTTCAAGCATGTTTACCATTGTCATGATTTATCTAGCCATGAATTCATGTATGTATTATTATGAGCACTATATATGTTTTGGGACTAGTATCAAACACCGAGTAGGTTCGAGGCTCAGGTTAAGCCCTGGATATCATGACACCATAGGTCTGTTGGGACCCCTTTCATGTTAGTCCCTAGCCCAAATGGCCCTTTTCATGGTGATATCACACTTTGATGGTTCTATCCTTGGCAAGGTACGAATACCCTCCCGACTAGGGTTACAAGTTGGGCTTCAGGTGTGCTCATATGGGATATGTCGGGTAAGAGAATTTCCCACTGTTCCTCATGATTTATGCATGTTATGATTATGTATGTTGGCTCAAGTCATGTTAAGTAAATCTCTTCTTTATGATTATGATTATGTTATGTTACAAATATTTTGAAAACCTTGAGACATATGATATGTTATTATGATTTACGGTATGAGCATGATGTCCTACTCTTATGATCATTCATGAATTTCATATAAGTTTTAAATGTACTTTTTACTTACCTTGCATACTCAGTACATTCCACATACTGACCACATACTTTCTTTGTTGTATCATTTCATGATACAGGTCCCAGTTCTCAAGCTCATCCTCACCCGTAGATAGTTTCAGATTCGCTCTCAACGCTCTTGGTGAGTCCTCATGTTTTGAGGGGTGTATGTTCATACTCTATGTTTTTCTTTCAGTTTCTAGATGTTGGATTAGTTTGGGATTTATCCCATCAATCTGTCCTTCATATTTAGAGGCTTATCAGACTGTAAGTTGTATTCAGCTGTATTGTATAAGTCTTGTGCTGATATTTCCCTTTGGCTATGTTATGATTACGTTCTTATATGTGAAGTCTTCCGCTCATGTGATTCTATTAGATAGATGCTCATGCCATGGGTTGATATGGGGTATCTGGGGGCTCCTTGTCTCGTGTTTATGATCCGGGTGTATGTTTGGGTCATAACAAACTTGGTATTAGAGCCATAGGCTTTGAAGTGTCCTAGGGAGTCTAAAAGCCTTGTTAAGTAGAGTATTTCTCATGGGCATGAAACGCACCACACTTATGACGAAGTGGCTACTAGACATTTAGGAAATGTTCCCTCCTTTCATGATTTATGTCATGCGGTGAACGTCCTTTACTCTTCTAATTCGTGCTATTCACATTTGCAGAATCATGCCTCCACGTAGAGTAAACGCCAAGCCAAACAGTAATGGTAATGATCTTGATGGTGCGCATGATGGTGAGCATCAGCAAGCCCCACCCATTAATAAGGAGCATGTACTAGAGCCAGCCGCCCACGCTGAGTTTAGGGAAGTGATCTTGGGCATATTTACATGCCCAAATACTATTTTATACCCATGTTGTACCTTAATTTAAGAATAATCTCATGTATTTTGTGCAATTTGTGGCCATGGACTAACAAATATGATTAGCTCTCTTTGTAGATTGAAATTGCCAGTGTATGGAGCTCAATGTGAATATAATGGTCCTAATATTGAAGATAAATGTTAAGGGGTGGATTATGGATGATGATACAAGCTAAAAGGGACATCTGGAGTCAACTCCATGCCATGGAGAAGCATTGGGGCGTTCAACAATGTGCCACGGAGCAAAGAATTAATTTATATAAGCAGGGGCTACTAAATAGTGAACCTCCGCGTTTGCTCCGTGGCATGGAGGAAAATCTCCGTGATAGCCTCCGTGCCACACAACTGTTCCACCACAGGCCAAATTTTTCATTTTTTCAGCTTAGTATAAATTGAACCCTTAGCTTCTAAAATCATTTGTCACGAAATATTTTCTGAAAACCATGGAGGAGCGAAGGGAGAAGTGAAGAACTCACCTAGGGTTCACTAATTTTACATTGTCTTTTACCTATTCTTGTAAGTACTCTACTTTAACGATGTTTTTAAGTTATTGTACGAACATGAGTGGCTAAAACCCTCCCCCTAGAGTTGAGGCCACGTGATATGATTGTAATGCATGAATTCATTTTGCTTTGAGTTGTTAATTGTTGTTTTGTCTTAAATTCTTTATTATGGTTGTTTTATGCTTGATCACCATGAAAAAATACATGTTAAGCTAGGTAAAAGCTTGAAAAAGTAACCCTAGGTAATAAGATAGGAATGTAGGGTGAAAGTTCTTATCTTTCGATATGATTCGCAATTAGGATAAATAATATACCTAAATTTCCTTTAATGGTTGATAAAGCGGGATGATAGCAAGACACCGACTTAGAATTGTCACTCTACCACTCATAGAAGTAGTTATGAAGCTAAGATAGATTAAATGATTAGAGCTACGAAAGTACCTAATCAAGAGCACAAGCCCTGTAAACCACATCCATGTAGTTGAATTGCCCACGAACTAGGATGTCACATCCCCGCTCAACGATGTAGTTGTGAGGCTAGTTTGTCGTGTTTAGAGGCTCTAGAGACCATGAACATCGCATTTCCAACTATGTGAGACATCAATTGATAATTTCATACGTGAACCATTATAAAGTGTAGCATTGCATGATTATCCTGCCTTAGCTCTAGTTGCTTATTATATCATTTCCAGATTGTTTTGTGACCACCCCAAAACTTAATTATAATTTACTGAAAACTTCTATAATCAACACTTGTGAAGGTTAATCTTACACTTGAACTTGATAATTTGCTGAATTGGTCCAGTCCCTGTGGGTTCGACATTCGGCTCTTAAAAAGGGCCACTATATTACTTGTACGAACGCGTACGCTTGCGAGTGCGCTGGAGCACAATAGGCAGCGATTCAGATGCTGGCACAGGCCATGACTGTCCAGTACAGAATCAGACGATGGCGCATTTCCCTCAGAATGGGAATGCAGTGGCAGCTAGAGTGAGGGATTTCTTGAGGATGAGCCCTCCGGAGTTCACGGGGTCAAAGGCGGATGAGGATCCACAAGATTTTATAGAGGAGATTCTAAAAATAACCCAGGTTATAGGGGTGAACAATGGGGAATGCGTTGACTTGACCTCCTACCAGCTAAAGGGGGTAGCACATATATGGTTTAAGAAATGGAGGGATGCCACAGCGGCGGGTGCAGGCTTGATAGGTTGAGATGAGTTTCACACCGCATTCATGGATCAATCCTTCCCTCGGGAGATGAGGGAGCTCAAGGCGGACGATTTTGTGATTCTGAAGTAGGGTAACATATCTATCCAGGAGTATGCATTGGAATTCATCTAGTTATCAAAATATGCTCCGAAGTTTGTGGTGGATCAGTGGGCTCGGGTGAGCCATTTTGTGTATGGAGTAGCAGATTACTTGGACAAGGATTGCCGAAGCGCCATGCTTCATCGGGACATTGATTTTCCCCGTATTGTATTACATGCATAGTAGATGGAGTCGGTCTATAGGAGGCAGAGAGAGGACAAGCGGGCCAGGACTGACAGCTATGGGGTTTCTCAAGCTAGGTCAGGGGGTGGACCACGTCAGCAGACCCAGCACAGGTCCATTACTCCAGCTCCATCATCGGCCA
Organism: Datura wrightii; assembly: GCA_035772735.1. NCBI lineage: Eukaryota > Viridiplantae > Streptophyta > Magnoliopsida > Solanales > Solanaceae > Datura > Datura wrightii. Next base: position 50,018,601 of record JASDFA010000007.1, on the reverse strand, counting down.
GCATGCCATCCACGTTTAGGGGAGACCATAGGTGTAGGGCTATAGGCTCGAGGGATCATGGTAGCATGTAGGTGGAGCGCACTTTTCCAGTTTGTTCGAAGTGAGGCAAGAATCATCTCGGGAGTTGCCTGGTCGACTCGGATGCTTGTTTCGGGTGTGGCAAACTCGGACATAGGATCCGAGATTGTTGTGCAGCTTGTTCTGCCGCTCCAGCAGCACGACCCTCTTAGCAGGGTGCTTCCACTAGTTCAGCAGGTGGTCAGCGCCAAAAAAGGTTTTATGCCCTAGTGCCTCTCCAGGAGTAGGAGACTTCGCCAGATATGGTCACGGGTATGTTGCGAGTCTTTCATATTGGTGCTTATGCTTTGTTAGATCTAGGAGCTACATTGTCTTTTTTGACGCCTTACATTGCTAGTAGCTTTGGAGTTAGTCTTGAAATTTTGTCAGAACCGTTCTCTATGTCTACTCCGATTGGTGATTCAGTTGTAGCTAGGCGAGTATATAAAGGTTGCCCCATTACAATATTGCATAAGGTCACCTCCACAGACTTAGTAGAATTAGCTATGACTGATTTTGATATTATTCTGGGCATATATTGGTTTTTTGCATGTTATGCTTCGGTTAACTGTAGAACCCGAGAAATGGAGTTCCATTTTTGGGTGAACCAGCTTTAGAATGGAGGGGTAGTTCAGCGGTACCTGTAGGTCGCTTTATCTCTTACCACAAGGCCAGGAAAATGATCTCTAAGGTTTGCATGTACCACCTAGTTAGGGTTAAGGATGTAGAGTCCGAGACCCCGATTATTCAGTCAGTTCCAGTTGTGTGTGAGTATTCGGAGGTTTTCCTCGATGATTTTCCAGGTGTTCCTCCAGAGAGGATAGTTTATTTCAGTATTGATCTATTGTCCAATACGCAGCCTATCTCCATTCCTCCTTACAAGATGGCTCCAGCCAAGCTAAAATAGTTAAAAGAACAGTTGAAGGACTTGTTGGACAAGGGTTTCATTAGACTGAGCAAGTCTCCATGGAGTGCACTGGTTCTCTTTGTTCGAAAGAAGGGTGTATCCCTTCAGATGTGTATTGATTATCGACAACTGATTAAGGTCACTGTCAAGAACAGGTACCCGTTGCCCAGGATCGATGATTTATTTGACTAGCTCCAGGGTGCCAAGTGTTTCTCGAAGATAGATCTAAGGTTCGGATATCACCAGCTCAGAGTTCGGGAGAGTGACATCTTGCAAACTTCTTTGAAGACTCGATATGGTCACTACGAATTTGTTGTTATGTATTTTGGACTAACCAATGCTCCTGCAGCTTTTATGGACCTGATGAACAGGGTGTTCAAGCAATATCTGGACATGTTTGTGATTGTGTTCATTGATGACATCCTTATATACTCTCAGAGCGAGGAGGAGCATTCCACTGACTTGCGAATAGTGCTTAGACCCTCAAGGTTGTCAGTTGTATGCAAAGTTCAGCAAATGTGAATTTTGGTTGGACTCGGTGGAATTTCTAGGCCATGTGGTATCAGGTGAGGGCATAAAAGTAGATTCTCAGAAAATCGAGGCGGTGAAGAATTGGCCTAGACCGGTGAGTCCTTCAGAAATTCAGAGTTTCTTGGGCCTAGCAGGTTACTACCGAGATTTGTTGAGGGTTTCTCATCTATTGCGACACCTTTGACCAAGTTGACTCAGAAGAAGGTGAAGTTCCAATGGTTGGAGGCTTATGAGGAAAGCTTCCAGGAATTGAAGACTCAACTCACTTCAGCACTAGAGTTGACTTTACCTGAGGGTACGAATGGTTTTGTTGTATATTGTGATGCTTCGAGGGTCGGACTAGGATGCGTGTTGATGTAGCATAGGAAGGTAATAGCATATGCCTCTCGATAGTTAAAGGTCACGAAAAGATTACCCGACCCATGATCTCAAGTGGGCCGTGGTGGTGTTAGCATTGAAGATATGGAAGCATTACTTGTATGGGGTCCACGTGGATGTATTCACGGATCACAAGAGCTTGCAATATGCGTTCACGCAGAAAGATCTCAATCTTCGGCAAAGGAGGTGATTGGAGTTATTAAAGGACTATGATATGAGTGTCCTTTACCACCCGGACAAGGCTAATGTGGTGGCGGATGCACTTAGTAGGCTCTCTATGGAGAATGTGTCCCACGTGGATGAGGGAAAGAAGGAGTTGGTGAAGGATGTCCATTGGCTTGCAAGATTAGGAGTTAGATTGATTGACTCAACCGATGGCGGCGTTATTGCATAGAATGGGTCAAAATCGTCCTTGGTGGTAGATGTCAAAACTAAGCAAGATGAGGATCCGATTTTGAGGAAGCTGAAGGAAGCAGTGTGGAGTCAAAAGGTGGAGGTTTTATCCCAAGGGGGAGATGGTGTGCTACAATACCAGGGTCAACTATGTGTTTCGGACGTTGATAATTTGAGAGTTCGAATATCACATGAGGCACATGGTTCCAGATATTCTATCCATCTGGGATCCATGAAGATGTATCAGGACTTGCGAGAAATCTATTGGTGGGATGGTTTGAAGAAGAATATTGCAGAGTTCGTAGCCAAATGTCCAAACTCTCAGCAAGTGAAGGTCGAACATCAAAGGTCGGGAGGCGTACTTCAGTATATTAACATTCCCACATGGAAGTGGGAAGAGATTAATATGGATTTCATTACAAGCCTACCTCGTACTCGATGGCACTACGATTCCATTTGGGTAGTGGTAGACAGGTTAACCAAGGTTGCACCTTTCTACCAGGAAAGACCACGATTCAGCAGATGATTATGCCAAGTTGTATATTCGTGAGTTGGTTCAACTTCATGTAGTACCCTTTTCTGTTATTTCAGACCGAGGTACTCAGTTTACCTCTCAGTTTTGGTGGTCTTTCCAAAAGGGGCTTGGGACTCAGGTTAAGCTCAACACCACATTCCATCCGCAAATGGATGGCCAGGCCGAGCGGACAATCCAGACTCTTGAGGACATTTGAGGGCATGTGTTATGGATTTTAAAGGTAGTTGGGATGATCATTTGCCCTTAATCAAGTTTTATTATAATAACAGCTATCACTCCAGTATCCAAATGGCACCGTTCAAGGCTCTCTATGGGTGGAGGTGTGGATCTCTCATCGGATAGTTTGAAGTTGGTGAGGCAGCTATGATAGGGCCAGATTCGGTTCATGAGGCCATGGTAAAGGTTTAGTTGATAAGGGACAGATTGAAGACCGCTCAAAGTCGTTAGAAATCATATGTTGACGTGAGGAGAAGAGATTTGGAGTTTGAGGTGGACGATTGGGTATTCCAAAAGGTATCTCCCATGAAGGGAGTCATGCGGTTCAGAAAGAAAGGCAAAACTCAGTCCCTGCTATGTTGGTCCCTACCGGGTTGTGAGGAGAGTTGGTAATATGGCGTATGAGTTGGAATTTCCCTCGGAGTTATCTTCAGTTCATCCTGTGTTTCATGTGTCACTTTTGAAAAAGTATTTGGGTGATCCATATTTAGTAGTCCCAGTGGACAGCGTTGGTGTAAAAGACAGCCTCAGTTATGAAGAAGTACCCCTGGAAATATTAGATCGTCAAATCCATAAGCTAAGGAACAAAGAAGTAGCTTCAATTAAAGTATTATGGAGAAATTAGCATGTTGAGGGAGCTACATGGGAAGCTGAAGTGGATATGATGACTAGATACCCACACCTGTTCTCTACCGGCTCAGTTTTCGCTTGTATCAGTTTTTTCCCTAAACCTCTAATCAGTTTTCATGTTCAATTCATGCGTACAAGTTTGTTTTATGATAAGGTAAATGTATGTGATGTCGGAATTCAGTTCACTTATGTAGTTCTTTTCGAAAGTAGTTAATTCGTAGTTTCAGCTTAAATGATAAGTATTTGTATATGGTGATAGCTTGTTTATGAGTTTTCTGCATGTTTCTAACATTATAGGAAGAATGCTCCCAAGGGGGAGATATTGTTATACCCCAGGAACCCAAGGATCAGACCTGGGAGTCCAAACGGAGAAGAACTGGAAATTCGCACCAGATCTCAGGACGACCCATGAGGTAGGTCGTGAGGAGTGACCATGATTCATGAGGTGACTCATGATCAGCAAGGTTGTCAGGATCAGGTTGTGGAGTCCACAGGCATGACCATGAGTCGCGGTCAGACCTCACGACTCGTGAGGTCCCCCGTGGTCTGCCTTGGAGGTTTGGCAAGGTTGGGAAGGGCAGTGAAGGCCACGAATGGTGACCATGAGTCGTGGTCTAACCTTAAGACTCGTGAGGTCACCCGTGGGTTGGAGTATATGGTTGGTCAAGGTTTTGGGCAGTGGGGATCATGGGTGGTGACCACGAGTATGTCGTTTTAAGGCCTAAAATACATCATTTTAAGGTTTGAATGGGGTCTTTTAGGGGGGTTAAGTTCATGTTAAGCCTCATTCATGCATGCAAGAATATCGAGAGGAGGTTAGAAGGTGATTCAAGGTGTTCTATCTCAATTCCTCTAAATTCCATCTTGGGCTAGCAAGGGAAGTTAAGAACTAGATAATCCCAGGTATGTAAGGTCATTAATGGGTGAATTCTTCCATACCCATGGTCTAGTCTATGATTTTACTTAAAATTTATCAAAAATTGATGGGGTTTTGTATTTGATTTATATAAAATCTAATGATTTAATTATGGGTTTCTTAATTTTGAAATATTATCATAATCTCTGGATTTTGATCATCTTTTGAGATTTAAATTGATTATAATATTGTTGACTTGATTTCTAAGCAATTAAGCTTAATTATGCATGCCCCATGATGAATCGAATTATGATCTATTTTCCCATTGATGTTCTTTACAAACCCAACCTGAATTATATTTTAAATTATGAAATTATTATGTTACCCAATATGATCTTAAGAAATTCAAGCTATATACATGATCTTCAAGTATGTATGAATCTTATTATTCATGAATTATGTTTGTGGTCGACTCATGGGCTTCATGTCATGGATAGATCGCATATTTTCAAGCATGTTTACGATTATCATGATTTAACTATCCATGAATTCATGTATGTATTATTATGAACACTATATATGTTTTGGGAGTATTATCGAACACCGAGTAGGTTCGGGGCTCAGGTTAAGCCTTGGATCTCATGAACTACTTGCCACCGTAGGTATTTTGGGACCCCTTTTCATGTTAGTCCCTGACCCAAATGGCCCTTTTCATAGTGATATCACACTTTCATGGTTCTACCCTTTGCAAGGTACGAACATCCTCCCAACTAGGGTTACAAGTCGGGCTTCATGTGTGCTCATATGGGATATGTCGGTTAAGAGAATCTCCCATTGTTCCTCATGATTTATGCATGTTATGATTATGTATGTTGGCTCAAGTCATGTTAAGTAAATCTCTTCTATTATGATATGATTATGTTATGTCGCGAATGTTTTGAAAACCTTGAGCCATATGATATGTTATTATGATTTACGGTATGAGCATGACGTCCTACTTTTATGGTCATTCATGAATTTCATATATGTTTTAAATGTCCGTTTTACTTACCTTGCATACTTAGTACATTCCACATACTGACTGCATATTTTCTATGCTGTATTGTTTCATGGTACAGGTCCCAGTTCTCAGGCTCATCCTCACCCGTAGATAGTTTCAGATTTGCTCTCAGCGCTCTTGGTGAATCCTCATGTTTTAAGGGTTGTATGTTCATACTCTATGTTTTTCTTTTAGTTTTTGGATGTTGGATTAGTTGGGGAGTCGTCCCATCAATACATCCTTCATGTTTAGAGGTTTATTAGACTGCAAGTTGTATTCAGTAGTATTGTATAGGTCTTGTGCTGATATTTCCCTTTGGCTATGTTATGATTATGTTCTTATATGTGAAGCCTTCTGATCATGTGATTGGATTAGATAGATGCTCATGCCATGGGTCGACATGGGATCTCTCGGGTCTTCTTGTCCCCTGTCTACAATCCGGGTGTACGTTTGGGTCGTGACACAAGGTGCCAATCAAGGCCCTTGGCGTCCTCATGATAGTAATCAAGGTGCAAAACAAGAATGGGGTGATAGAGATAACAGGTAGAGGATCCAAGAGCCCAAAAGAGATGGGGATATATACCCTAGAAGTGCAAACCCGTATATTCTCCTTCCTAAAGTTGATGTAGCCCCACTGCATTCGGGTGTGAGTGATGTGGGGAGTTCCAAAGTTGAAGAGATGCTTTCTCGGGTATTAAAGAAAGTGGACTTCACCGATAGTGGTGTTAAAGAATTGAAAGGGGAAGTGTCTAATCTTGCCCACAAGGTGAGCTCCCATTCAGCCTCAAGCAAGCATTTGGAAGACCAAATGAATCACCTTTACACCTAAATGAACCCAAGAATGAAAGTAACCCTTTCGAGTGACACGATGCCAAACCCAAAGAAAGATAATCATTGCATGGATATTGTCACTAGGAGCAAGAAATTTGTTACTAATGAAGGTGGTAAGCCCAAGATGGTTGTTGATTGCAAAACAGAAGATGAAGTGAATGAGGAGGTGCCAAAAGTACCTATTGGTGTTGATAATGAAGTGATGTCAGAGGAGGAAGGAGTTGATATTCCTCCTCAAACTGAGAACATTGATGAAGAGGGTGAAGAGGCCCCCAATGCTAAAGGCAAAATGCCTAGAGTTCCACCTCCTTACCCTCAACGGCTAGCAAACAATAAAGAGGACAATCAATTTAGAGAATTCATTGACATGTTTAGCAAGTTGTCTACCAATATTCTGCTAGTTGATGCTTTGCTCCAAATGCCCGGATATGCAAACTTCATGAAGAAACTTCTGAAAAAGAAAAGAGTAGTTGATGTGGGCACAGTGGAGGTGTCACATCATTGCAGTGCTGTGATGTCATGTAACCTTTCTCTAAAAAGGAAAGATCCCAGAGCATTCACTATTACATGCACCATTAAGGTGTATGTGTTCAACAAAGCTCTCTGCGATGTAGGGGAAAGCATAAACTTGATGCCCCTCATGATCTTCAAGACGTTAGGTTTGGAAGCCCCAAGACCACAAAAATGAGGTTGCTAATAGCGGCTTGATCTATAAAACGCCCAGTGGGAATTCTTGTCGATGTTTTGGTCAAGGTCGACAAGTTCATCCTTCTAGCCGACTTTGTCATGTTGGATTGCGATGTGGATATTGAGGTTCCCATTATCTTTGGGTGACCATACTTTTCCACAAGGAGAGATTTAGTTGATGTGGAGCTTGGAGAGCTAAAGTTTTGGTTTGGTGGTGATGAAGTAACATTCGATGTATGTCAACCAACGGAACCAACCGAGGATATGTCAACCAACAGAACCACCCGAGGATTGCAAAGTGAGTGCATTTATTGATCATGGAGTAGAGTAAGGGAAGGAGTGTGATGAAGAGGTTGTTAAATAGGACAACCCTCCCAATGATTGAGGAGTGGAATGATGAATCCGTCGTGCCGCGAAGTTAAATCAAGCACTTCTTGGGAGGCAACCCAAGTGTCTTTAAATTCATTTGCATTTCACATCTTTTGTTGTTTTTGTCTTATAGGGATGATTGGATTGAGAACTAAGTGGAAGAAATTAGGGGATGAGCCCTATGTAACACCTACAAAACGCAGGTACCAATGTGTGACAAGAAAACCAGATGCAAACTAAATCTAGAAAGCCTAGCGAATTGAAGTGTTCTGCACTGCACCTGTGAAATTCAGGTGCAGATACGCAAAATGCCGGTCCATCGCAGGTCGAAACTAGAAAACCTGGTAAAAATCATGAAAAATTGAAGAAATCTGTGCCACACTTGCGAAATCCAATTGCAGATTTGCGAAACGCAAGCCTGTTGCGGAACCAAGAAGTGAACTGGGAAGAATTAAGGCAACTTGTAGTTGAACTGCGGTTGACAGTTTCAATTCTATGGCCATGGGTCTAGCGTAGGCACAAGTATGAAGAAATTTTAAAATGTTGACTGACCCATTAACCAAACCTGACCCATGGTCCGCCCATGTCTTTTAAACTTCTCCTCACTTCTCAAAACCCCCATTTTCTGCACCACTTTTCCATTTCCATAACCCCTCAACCACCACTACAACATCCCACATTCCACCATTAAACCCACCTTAAACTCCACAAATCCCTTCACATTCTCCCCTTCTTCACCATTTTCTATGATTACTACCCACCTTCCTCACCTAACAAAAAAAGAAAATGCTTGGGTTGGCTATTGCGAAGAAAATTTGAAGTTTCAAATTTCATTCCTCTTCTCACCTTATTTGGTGTGTTCTTGCTTTTCATCTTTGTTCTTTAAGTTAATGATGACTGTAGCACAAATAGCATGCTAGTATTTCATTTTTTGTTTCCCCATTCCCCATTCCCCATTCAATGTTCTTCATGCTCTTGGTAGAAGTGAGTTTTTTGTGGGGGAATTCGAAATTGCAAAACTATGTGGGTAGACATTTTTGTTTCATAATGCTAGATCTATTGGAGGTGCTCTTGTTCTTTAAAATATTAATTGGGGGTGAAATCTCAGTAACCTATGTGCTTGAAATGCATGGTTTAACCCGATGATGGATAGGTTGACATCTTTCTTAAGGAAAAATCGTCATCTCTTCTTTTGTTCTTTCATATTGATGAAAATGTGTTAATATAGGTGAGTAGGTTGGATGTGAAATTTATTTGATAAATGTGGGTTGGTTTGTTCAGTTGATATTTTTCAATGATAGAAGGGGTAACGTCCATCTTAAGGAAAATTGTGGAGTGGTCCAAATGGTCTTAATTGTTGAATGATATGTTGATAGATATTTTGAGGAAGTCTAAGTGCCTGTTAGATGTTGATATGGTTCATACTTGTGAAAAATGTGAATTTTAGAGCATAAAAGTTGATGTTCATCACAGTTGAGCAATTGTGGGTCGCGAATCTCGTTCTGCGAAATGCAGGTGGGAGGTTGAACTTCAGGTTCACTACTCACCTCCTGTGTTGCACCTGCGAACCGCGGATCGCCATCTGCAAAATGCAGATGCAATTCAGGTGGTTGATAAAAATTTTCTATGCTTCTGCCTCTCACCTGCGACACACTTGTGACCAGGGGTCCCAACCTGCAAAATACAGGTATGGTGCAGGTGCTGCCAGTTGTTAAAAATGTTGTTCCATTTCGTTGGAAATCCAATCTTTTTCTTATTGTTCCTTATCTTAGAATAGTTGTTATCTTTTATTTTCCTTATAAAAAATACAAAAAGATGTTGGTTTGTGGATATCACTCACATGATCTTGCAGGAAAATAACTTCATCTAAGCGATCAGACAAGGGGAAGGCCTCAACCTCCTCTAAGAATAAGGGGAATGGTAAGGCCTAGGAGCAGCAGAACCTGACTAATGGAAGAGATGACGTCATATTTTGTGTGCCAAACATGAAGGAGTACTACCTCAAGTTTCAAGGCCGGTCAATCACTATGGAGAAACGCTTTGATCTAGCAGAGCTGGGGGACGACTTCCTCAACATCAACAAACAATTTGATTAGAGGCATTGGCATACTTTCACGGATGCTCTACCCAACTTCTTCCCTAACTTGGTGCTGGAATTCTTTTCTTCATATCAAGCAAGGAAAGATTCAATGAAACACAAAAGGAAAGTGGATGAGTTCTCCTGTCTCCCATCGGTCATGGTCCGTGGAGTGGAAGTAGGCATCACCCTAGATACCATTAATTCTATTTATTGGGGTGAGAAATTGACTCAAGGATCGAGTTTCATGACCTGAACGGAGGCCCGGATCGTAGACACGAGACAAGGAGCCCCGAGAGACCCTAATTCGACCCATGGCATAAGAGTACATCTAACCCAATCAAGAAACTATAGAAATCAACAATATAAACTCAGAGGAAGTCTAACCCGACCTAACATTAGAAATAGCATCCGAAGCTGAACACATTCATAAGTCTGAAAAGCCTCTAATCTGGATGAGTTGATGGGAAAAGACCCCAAGTAACTCAATAATACTGAAACTGAAAATACATATGGGAAACTGAAAGTCTAGCCCTCGAAGGATGAGGATTCACCAACCAAGCAGGTGCTAACTTTGACAACTGACTACGGTGGGGCTGAGCTTGGGAGCTGGGTCCTGTATCATGAAATGATACAACATAGAATGTATGCGGTCAGTACGTGGAATGTACCGAGTATGCAAGGTAAGTAAAACTGCTTAAGTAAAGTAAATCATTTAAAGCACTTCATAACATATCATAAGCTTTCAAATCTGAGAGGAGGGCTTGCTTGCATTCTTTCAGACATCATAATCTTTTCATAACATGACAATACATAGCTTCATAACATCATAACTAACTCGAATGACTCGAAGCGGAAATATGACATTTATAAGAGAAGTTGAACAATGAGCCATACCTTGTCTTTGGAACATGCATGTATAAAATAATAACCATGAGTAATGAATATGAAAATTTGAATCATATAGACAATGGGAGATTCCCCACTTAACCGACATACCACGATAGAGCTTACATGGTCCCGACTATCACACTCAAGTGGGCAAAGCCGTCCAAGACCTTGCCAGGGCTAAGGATGCTACCATAATATCAATATCAAGTTCATGGGATATTTGGGACGGGGATATCTCACAAGTGAGGTCCCAATAACATAATAGTATCAACCTACATTGGCGCGTAGTTCTGGGGCATAAGGTGATCGACCCTTAGCCCGCTCGGTGCTAGACTCTTCTCCCAAAACATGCAATGCTCTACATTGTATATAACGAAGGTCAACATCGTCTATTGACGAAGCTAAACCATCAAATCATGCATAAACTCAACATTGTATGAAAACGAAGCTCAATAATAACATACATCTCAAATGTGAATTCATACATGTGAGAAGCTTTATTTCGAAACATACCACAAGCTCATAGATAAGTGGGAGCTTTTACTCCAAAACCAGGTGGTCAGCTTACTTTAGAGATACTACATCATCATACTCAATGTAAGGGCTTTGCCCAAAATTTTATCATGCTTGGATCTACTCAATTCATTTTAAAAACAAATTCATAATCATGGGTAGCTTTAGAAACATGCTTTTCATCATTAAATCTCATCATCATCATACATTCATCATTATTCTCTTCTTTCATGAACTTCTCACCCACGGGCCTTAATTTCATAAATCTAGAAAACACAATTTTGATTGAAAATAATTTAAAATCTGCCCATGCTTTGCAAATCATCAATAGAAACATAATCTAATCATACCCATGTATAGAAATTGACAAATTACGCAATTGGGTGAAAACCCCATAACTTGATCATAGGAAATTTTCATACTTAGATAGAGATTGGGCATGGGTGTGGAAGGAAACACCCACTCATAACCCTACATATCTAGAAGGGATTGATTCCACCAAATCTTTGATTATCCAAGAGGAAATTGGGTGGAAGCCTTGAATACTAGCCTTGAATCACCTCTTCAACCTTTCAAGCTTGCATGCATGGTAGGAATAACTTATAATAGGTTTTCCCCTATTAAAACCCACTAGAATGGGCCTTAAACGACATAGTATAGGCCCCTAGGATTTAGGAATTATGGAAGATCCCTTACTAAAGTCCTAGAATTTGGCTGATTGCCAGTCCCCACGAGGGACTGGATGACTCATGCTCACAGGCCATGACTCGTGGCCATGAGTTGTCTGGTTCACTACTCAAAAACAACTAGGGGACCTCACAGAAGACACCACGACTCGTGGTCAGCATCCGTGGCTTCTACTGCCCAATGCCTCCTTTCCAAACAACTAGCCTAGGCCTCTGGAGACCTCACGAGTCGTGAGTCCTGACCATGACTCGTGGTCATCCCCGTGGTCTTCTCAACACACCCTGCCAACCTTGCTGGACAACGAGTCACTTTACGACTCATGTTCACCCTTTACGAGCCTCCTCACGATTCGTTCTGTGATCTGGTGCGAATATCCAGTTTTTCCCTATTTTGACTCCTGGGTCTGATCCTTGGGTTCCCGACGTATCCCAATATCTCCCCCTTAGGAAAATTCGTCCTCGAATGTTAGAAACACATAGAAAACACAGAAACATGCAATCATCATATGCAAACACTAATCATTTAAGCCGAAAACTGACAGAATGACTACCTCCGAGTCAAGATATATAGCTGAACTGAATTCGCAAATCACACAGACACCCATATACATAAAAGAAACTTGTGTGCATAAACTGAATATGAAAATAAATGGAGTTTTTGGTCAAAACTGATACCTCAAGCTGACATTGAGCCAGTAGAGAATAAGTATGGGTATTTAGCCATCATATTTGCGTTGGCTTCCCACGTAGCTCCTCCAACATGCTGATTCGTCCATAACACTTTAACTGAAGCCACTTCTTTGTTCCATAACCTTCGAACCTATTGATCTAGTATTTCCACCAGAACCTCCTCAGAGCTAAGGCTATCCTTTACACCAGCACTGTCCACTGGAATTACTAAAGCTGGATCTCGCGAACATTTCTTCAAAAGTGATACATGAAACACAGGATGCACGGAAGATAACTCTGAGGCCAAGTCCAACTCATACGCTACCTTACCAACTCTTCTCATAACTCAGTAGGGACCAAAATAGTGGGGACTGAGTTTTCCTTTCTTGTCGAACCAAATGACTCCCTTCATGGGAGATACATTAAAAAATAATCAATCGTCCACCTCAAATTCCAACTCTCTCCTTCTCACATTAGCATATGACTTTTGACGACTCTGAGCGGTTTTCAGCCTATCCCTTATCAACTGAACCTTCACCATAGCCTCATGAACCGAATCTTGCCCTATCATAGCTGCCTCACCAATCTCAAACCATCCTATGGGAGATCTGCACCTCTGCCCACAGAGAGCCTCGAACGGTGCCATTTGGATACTGGAGTGATAGCTGTTGTTGTAAGCGAACTCAATCAGGGGCAAGTGATCATTCCAACTACCTTTGAAGTCCATCACACATGCTCTCAACATGTCCTTGAGAGTTTGAATTGTGCGCTCTGCCTGACCATCTGTTTGCGGATGAAATTCTTTGCTGAGTTTAACCTGAGTCCCGAGCCCTTTTTGAAAAGACTGCCAAAACTGAGAGGTAAACTGAGTACCTCGGTCTGAGATAATAGACAAGGGTAGAAAACATAGAGAAAAATGACATTTCCAAAAATTTACAAGGTAAAATTTCCATTTATTCATAAAAAGAAACGTCTCTTTTGATGCCATGTAATCGCACCAACTCCCAAATATACAGTCTGGCATAATCATCCGCTGAATCTATAGTTTTGACAGGTAGAAAATGTGCAGCATTGGTCAACCTGTCTACCACCACCAAAATAGAATCTTAGTGTCGGCAAGTATGACGTAGGCCTGTAATGAAATCCATATTAATCTATTCCCACTTCCAAGTGGGAATGCTAATATCCTGAAGTACGCCTCCCGACCTTTGATACTCGACATTTACTTTTTGATAGTTCAGGCACCTAGTTACGAATTCCGCAATATCCTTCTTCATGCCATTTCACCAATATATTTCCCCCAAATCCTGATACATCTTGGTGGCACTCGGATGGATAGAGTACCTGGATCCATATGCCTCTTGCAATATCTAGCCCCTCAAATTATCAATATTTAAAACACATAGACAACCCTGGTACTGCAGTACCCCATCTCCCCCTTGGGAGAGATCTCCACCTTCTGACTCTGAACGAATTCCTTCAGCTTTACCAACATTGGATCCTCGTCCTGTCTAGCTTTCACATCTGTCACCAAGGACGATTCTGATCCGTTTTGCACAACAACGCCGCCATCGGTCGAGCCGACCAATCTAACTCCCAACCTTGCTAGTCGATAGAAATCTTTCACCAACCCCTTCTTTTCCTCATCAATGTGGGACACACTCTCCATAGAGAGCCTACTAAGTGTGTTTGTAGCGACATTAGCCTTACCCGGGTGGTAAAGGACACTCATGTCATAGTCCTTTAGTAGCTCCAACCACCTCCTTTGCCGAAGATTGAGATCTTTATGAGTGAACACATATTGCAAGCTCTTGTGGTCCATAAATACATCCAGATGGACCCCATACAAGTAATGCCGCCATATCATCAATTCGAACACCACTGCGGCCAACTCAAGATCATGGGTCGGGTAATTCCTCTCATGGACTTTCAACTATCTTGAGGCATATGCTGTCACTTTCCCATGCTGCATCAACATGCACCCAAGTCCGATTCTTGATGCATCACAATACATCACAAAACCATCGGTACCCTCCGGTAAGGTCAACACTGGTGCTGAAGTGAGTCAAGTCTTCAACTCTTGGAAGCTTTTCTCACAAGCCTCCGACCATTGGAACTTTAACTTCTTCTTAGTCAATTTGGTCAAAGGTGCTACAATAGATAAGAAGCCATCAACAAACCTCCGGTAGTAACCATTAATCACAAAAAGCTCCTGATATCTGATGGGTTTATCGGTCTGGGCCAATTCTTCACGCCTCAATTTTCTGAGAATCTACATTTATTCCCTCACTCGATACCACATGGCCCAAAAATTCCACGGAGTCCAACAAAAACTCACACTTGCTGAAGTTTGCATACAACTGATGATCCTTGAGGGTCTGAAGCACTACTCTTAAGAGAGCAGCATGCTCTTCCTCGCTCCGAGAGTATATAAGGATGTCATCAATGAAGACAATCACAAACATGTCCAAATACACCTTGAACACCCTGTTCATTAGATCCATAAAAGCTGTAGGCGCATTGGTTAGTCCAAAAGACATAACAACAAATTCATAGTTACCATACCGAGTCTTGAAAGCGGTTTTCGGCATGTCACTCTCCTGAACCCTGAGCTAGTGATACCCGAATCTGAGATCAATCTTGGAGAAACACTTGGAACCCTGAAGCTGGTCAAGCAAATCATCGATCCAGGGTAAAGGATACCTGTTTTTAATGGTGACCTTGTTTAACTGCCGATAGTCAATGCACATCCGAAGCGAACCATCCTTCTTTTGGAAAAATAACACTGGTGCTCCCCATGGAAACTTACTCGGCCTAATAAAGCCCTTATCTAACAAGTCCTTCAACTGATCCTTGAACTCTTTTAGTTCAGCTGGAGCCATTTAGTAGGGAGGAATAGATATAGGTTTCGTGTCGGGAAGAAGGTCAATAATGAAGTCAATCTCCCACTCGGGTGGAACACCTGGCAAATCATCAGGAAAGACCTCTGGATACTCATGTACTACTGGAACTAACTGGATAGTCGGGATTTTGGATTCAACATCCTTAACCCTAACTCGATGGTACATGCAACCCTTAGAAATCATTTTCCTAACTTTAAGGTAGGAAATGAATCGACCTAGAGGCACAACAGAACTACCTTTCCATTCTAAGACTGGCTCACCCGAAAATCTGAACTCTATGCTTGGGTTCTATAATTAACTGAAGCATAGCATGAAAATAGCCAATCCACACCAAGAATAACATCAAAATCAATCATGGCTAACTCTATCAAGTTTGTTGAGGTGACCTTATGAAGGACTGAGATTGGGAAATCTCTACACACCCGTCTAGCTATAACTGAGTCATCTACAGGAGTGGAAACTGAGAAGGGTTCTGACAAGACACCGGGATTGCGTCCGAAGCTACTGGCCACATAAGGTGTCACAAAGGACAAGGTAGTCCCCGGATCTAGCAAACAATATACATCAATATGGAAAACTCGCAACATACCAGTGACCACATTTGGGGAGACCTCCTGCTCCTATCGGGATACTAAAGCATAGAATCTATTCTGGCATGGACTGCCAGCTGTTCTAGTAGATGCACCCTAATGTGTTGAACATACGGGAGGGGCTACTGAACTAGAAGCTAGGCCTCGACCCCCAACCTGATCCTGCCTCATAGCTGGACAATCTCTAAGCATGTGTCTGGGGTGCCCACACCCAAAACAAGCACCTGAACCTTCCAAACACTGGCCTGTGTGCCCCCGACCACACCGACGACAAGTTGGGATGCTCTGACCCCTCAATACTGATGCTCTCCCTCTCTGATCATGTCTAGGACTAGAGGGCAAACTCAATGCCGGATATGCCGAGGCTAATGATCTATAGTGATTCTGCTATCGGTGCCCACTATCGGACCTCTACTGAGAGAATCTGTGGTCCTCGGTCCTGACCCTCTTGGCCTCCCTCTCTATCAAATATGCTGCCTCCATCTGCTAGGTGTACAACACTATGTGAGGGAAGTCCATATCCTGGTGAAGCATAGCAATATGGCATTCCTTGCCCAAATACCCTGCTATACCATGCACAAACCTGCTCACCCACGTCCTCTGGTCAGCCACTAAATCTGGGGCATATTTCGATAGGCGAGTGAACTCAAGGGAATACTCTTGCACTGTCATTCTTCCCTACTTTTACAAACTCAGCTTCCTGCAGCTCCTTCATCTCCCGAGGGAAGGACTGATCCAGGAATGCAACATGAAACTCCTCCCATGTGATTGGACCTGCTCCTGCGACCCTGCTATCCTTCCATTGGTGAAACTAGATATGCGCAACCCCCTTCAACTAGTAGGAGGCCAGCTCTTTGCACTCAACACTACTCATACCCATGGCTTGGGTGATATTGACAATCTCATCTATGAAATCATGCGGGTCCTCATCTACCTTGGACGCCAAGAACTCCGGCGGGTTCATTCTTAAGAAGTCTCTGACTCAAGCCGCCGCTGCATTGCCATTTTGTGGAACATGCGCAATGGCCTGCTGCTTGACCTGAGCAGTCAAGGCCTGCGAAAGCATCTGAACAGCACTCCGAAACTCAGCATGAGCGACTGGCTCCGGTGCCTGAGGCTTCTAAACTGGTGGGGCTGGCTGATGCCCATAACCATTTCCATCCTCATGGCATTCACCACCTCCATTCCTCCTTCCATTCATTCTTCGAGGAGCCATGATTTTGCAATCGCAAATAGCACGAATTAGAAGGACAGAAAGACTTTTCATCGAACGACACATATCACGAAAGAAGGGAACATTTCCTAAACGTCTCATAGCCTCTTCGTCATAAGTGTGGCGCGCTTCACACCCATGAAAAAGACTCTACTTAACGCGGCTTTCAGACACCCTAGGAAACTTCAAACCTATTGCTCTGATACCAAATTTATAATGACCCGAACGGATGCACGGATTATAGAAACGGGACAAGGAGCCTCGAGAGACCCCAATTCGACCCATGGCATAAGCTACATCTAACCCAATCAAGAAACTGAAGAAATCAACAATATAAACTCAGCAGAAGTCTAACTCGACATAACATCAAAAATAACATCCGAAGCTGAACACATACATAAGTCTGAAAAGCCTCTAATCTAGCCGAGTTGATGGGACAAGACCCCAACTAACTCAACAATACTAAAACTGAAAATACATACAGGAAACTGAAAGTCTAGCCCTCGAAGGATGAGGACTCACTAACCAAGCAGGTGCTAACTTTGACAACTGACTATGAGTGGGGTTGAGCCTGGGAGCTGTGTCCTGTATCATGAAATGATATAGCATAGAAAGTATGTGGTCAGTACGTGGAATATACCGAGTATGCAAGGTAAGTAAAACCGCTTAAGTAAAGTAAATCATTTAAAGCACTTCATAACATATCATAAGCTTTCAAATCTGAGAGGAGGGCTTGCATGCATGATCTTGGGCATAATTGCGTGCCCAAGTGCTATCTTATAACATAGTTTAGTCGTGTTTGTCTATTTATGCATTTAATTTCTCATGTGATTTCATGTAAATTTGGCTATATACTAACCAACATGAATAGTCCTTATTTTTGTAGGTTAAAAATGCGTTTGAGGAATTAATTTATGATGGGTGAAGTGGAGGAATGGAATCAAAAGCAAAACGCAAAAGTCAGCAATGAAACGTGCAAAAAAGGGCACCTGGACGATAGCACCGTGCCACACCAGGCACAGCTACACGACAGGGGCCGTGTCACGACAGCCATCGCGCTGCACAAGCAGCGTGCCACGCTGCCATCGCAGCAAGCTTCTGCTGAGGCTCAATTTTTAGGTGATTTCCAATGTGTTGTCGCGATATCTCAGTGTCATGGAGGTAAATTAGCGCCACCACCTCCGTGCCACGGAGCCATTCCATGACGGGCAAAAATTGTACATTCCCTATTTACTATAAATAGGACCCTTAGCTTCTAAAATCATTTTGTCACGAAATATTTTCTGAAAATCGTAACGGAGCAGAGGGAGAAGTGAAGAACTCACCTAGGGTTCACCAAATTTACCTTCTCTTTTATCTATTCTTGTAAGTATATCACTTTACTTATGTTTGTAAGTATTTGTATGAACACAAGTGGCTAAAACCCTTCCTCTAGGGTTGAGGCTACGTCATATGATTGTAATTGCATGAATTTGTTTTGGTTTGAGTTGTTAATTGTTGTTTTGTCATACATTCTACATTATGATTATTTTTACGCTTGACCACCATGAAAACAAATGCGTTAAGCTTAGGCAAAAGCTCGAAAGAGCAACCCTAGGCATGAACTGGAGAATGTAAGGAGCAAGTTCTTATCTTTCGATATGATTCACAGTTAGGATAGAAATTATACCTAATTTGCCTTGCTTGGTTGATAAAACAGGATGATAGCGAGACACCGACTTAGAATTGTAACTCCACCACTCATAGAAGTAGTTGTGAAGCTAAGTTGAGTTAAATGATTAGAGGTACGAAAGTCCATAATCAAGAGCATAAACCCCGTAAACAACATCCATGTAGTTGAATTTCCCACGAACTAGAATGTCACATCCCCCCTCAACGATGTAGTTGTGAGGCTAGTTTGTCGTGTTTAGAGGCTAGAGAGACCATGAACATCGCATTTTCAACTATGTGAGTCAACAATTGATAATTTCATACTTGAACCATTACAAGGGTAGCATTGCATGATTATCTGGCTTTGGCTCTAGTTGCTTCTTATATTGTTTAAGAGTATTTCTGTGACCACCCCTAGATTTAAATAGAATTTATCGAAAACTTTTATAATCAACACTTGTGAAAGTTAATATCATACTTGAACTTGATAATTAGCTGAATTGGTCCAGTCCCTACGGGTTCGACATCCGGCTCTTACAAAGGGCCACTGTATTACTTGTAAGACCACGTATGCTTGCGTGTGTGCTTGGGCGCAATCACAACAAGTTTTTGGTGCCATTGTCGTGGATAGGCAAAGTTTAGTAAATTTTTCTGTTTTTGTGTGATTTTTAATTTCCTTAAGTGTTGATAAACTTGGTCTTAGTCTGACATATTGCAGGTGACAGGTTGTCCTTGCAGAGCTGGCAAGGAATAGAGAGCTAGTGGAACCGTTGCTTGAACCTGAGCGTCAAATTCATTTACGCAGGAGGGAAGCTCTAGAGAAAAAGCTAAAGAGACTTCAAGAAAGGGTACAAAAACAACCACTAGCAGGACAAGCAAAGTTGTCACCTGAGATCATGGCAGCCAGACCAGTTCGCTAAGTGGCAATCCCACTAGCGACAAATGTGAACTCTAGTATCCATAAACCGGAACCTGGAGGAAACTTTGAATTGAAGCAGAATATGGTGCAGCTGTTACATTCTAGTGGTCAATTCATTGGGATGGCACATGAGGACCCGCAACAGCACTTACAGAACTTTCTTGAGATCAGTGACACATTCGTCCCCACCGGAGTGTCCACAGATTATATCCGACTTACCCTCTTCCCATTTTCATTGTTGGGGGAGGCAAAGAGGTTGTTGAAGTCTGAGCCACCGAACTCCATAAATTCTTAGGATGGTTTGGCAAAGAAGTTCCTTATCAGATTCTTCCTGTCAGGCAAGACTGCCAAACTTAGAAGTGAAATATTGAGTTTCAAGTAGAGGCCGGATGAGAACTTGTATTTGTCTTGGGAGAGATTAAAGTCTTTACTGAGAGACTGTCCCCATCATCAGCAACCCAATGAAGTGCTGGCCCATACCTTTGTAGAAAGTATAGACCCACACACAAAAATTTTACTAGACTCTGCATCGGGTAGGCAAGCCTTAGAGAAGACTTATGATGAGTTGTACACTTTGTTGAATAGAATTACTTAGGGAAATCCAGAGTGGCACAACAAGGCATCGAGAGCATGAAAGAGAGCAGGGCTGATAGAAGTAGATGGTATGAATGCCTTGGCAGCACATCTAGCGTCATTCCAGCATCAGATTATGACTCAATTCAATAAACTGAGTATGAACCAACAACAAGGCCAGGTAATGCAGTTCAGCAAGCTCCAAGTTGGTGTGAAATCTACAGGAATAATAGGCATAATGCAGAATCACGTGGGCACAATCCGGAATCAGTCAATTTTGTTGGGAATGTTCAAAAGAACAATCAGAATTTTGGGAACAATTACAACAAAAATTGGCAGAGCCACCCAAATTTTTCTTGGGATGGAAATCAAAAGGCAAGGTTACCAGCAACCTCAGCAGCAGCAGTATCAGCAAAATAGGCAGAATGATGGCTAGTTGAGCAACAACATTGAGGAGACGTTGCAGAAAATCATGGAGACCCAGACTCAATTAGAAGAGAATCAGGCAAGGATGGCATCGGATTTGAAAAGTCAACAATTGGCCACCCGCAATCTAGAGAAGCAGATGGGTCAAATAGCAGCTGCTAACCACACGAGACCACAGGGAGGACAACCCGGTGACACAGATCCTAATGCCCGCTAGGTCAATGCCATCAGTATGAGGAGTGGCAAGCAATTAACTGATGCGATACCTAAAGAGAAGAGAAATGAGGTGCAGCCGGAGTTGGTTAGGAAAGGACCATCCATTGACAAGGGAGAGAATCAGAGTGCTGTGCAAAAAAATGCACAATCATCATTGCAACCAACACAGAGACCACCACCACCATTCCCGCAGAGATTCAAAGCAAGGAGGAGGAATGCTTCAGAAAGTTCTTCGAGATTTTCAAAGAATTTCACATAAATTTGCCTTTGCTTGATGTTTTGCAAGGAATGCCCAAGTATGCTAAATACTTGAAAGATGTGCTGGCCAGCAAAGTTAGATTGGTGGATGTCCAGATAGTAGCACTGACGGAGGAGTGCAGCCACAGGGTAATGAGCAAGATACCTAAGAAGCTCAAAGACCCAGGGAGTTTTACCCTCCCTATACAAATTGGTAAAGCTGAGGTGATACGAGCTTTATGTGATCTAGGGGTAGCAGTTAATCTAATGCCCCTATATTTGTTTACTACCTTGGGGTTGGGTCAACCGAGACCAACGATATTGATGCTGTAGCTGGCAAATAAGTCACAAGTGGCAGCGGATGGAATTATAGAGGACCTTCTCATCAAAGTGGGTAAGTTCATTATACCTGCTGATTTTATCATATTGGATTTTCATGTGGACGATCAGGTACCCTTAATCATGGGACGGCCATTCTTGTCCATAGGAGGAGCCATTATCGATGTGAGAGAAGGGACCATGAAAATGAGGGTCGAGGATAAAGAAGAACTCTTCCGAATCTACCAAGAGATTAACCCACCCACACACTACAGAAACCTATGTAAGGTCAGTATGTTGTTACAGGATAAGTGTGGGGTGACAGATTCCACAGGTCCATGATCAAAGGAACTAATTAGTTTTTAGCCCGAGTCTGATGAAGGGCTTCAGTGTGAGAAGAAGTCGAAGGAAGACAGGGACAGAGTGGAGGGTGTTCCCTCTAAAAATCAAAAGAGAAGAAGATGGTTCTTAAAAGGGAACCCAGGTATGAGGTTGTCTCGAAAAGGATAGTTCACGTCGTGCCGCGACGTAAAATGAGGCGCTGCTTGGGAGGCAACCCAAGGTTACCACAAGTACAATTTGTAATTGTTGTTTGTGTTGATTTTGTTTATTTTCAACTTGTGTTGTTTTTGGTGGAAATTTAAGCACAAATGGAGGGAAAATCTGAGTACCCTTGGAGGAGGAAGCTAAAAAGCATGGAAGAGGAAAAGTGTGGGGTCAAATACCCACGTATGCAAAAATGAAGATGAACATGCTGTTAGCTAGGCATAGAGGCCCAGGGAGTATTTCTCACCCTTTTGAAGTTTAATTAGATGCTTTGGGGACATAGCATGATTCAAGTGTGGGGTGAGGGAAATTTCAAAAATTTTGTGCTTAATGATTTTGGTGAATGTAGTGCTTGATACATATTGGAAATTTTTTTTAGTTGAGCATGACTTCACCACCCGTTAGGTTTTTATTTTTGGTTCTTTTCCGATGTGGGGTCTTTGAACCGAAGAATAATTTTTTTTCTATATATAGTGTTTTTAGTCATAGTTAGAGACTAGTTCTGACGATGGATGGATGACGACCGTCTTGAGGGAAAATTAGTCAATAGGTTTTGGTCTTGAACCCGTAGCTAATTGATTGTTTGATGTTCTTATTGTGTGCTATACATGATTGTAAGATGCAAGTGTGGTTAATGTTGAAGCATGTAAGAAGTGTATAACTTTGTTTGAGACACCTAAGCTCGTGAATGTGACTCGATGTGATTCTAAGCTTAATTTTGAATTTATGTGATTAGCTGAGTTAAGAGTCTGCTGAATGTGTCTTGAATTGAGCATGTGCTAAGAGTGTAAGGTTTTGGAATATTCCATGCTATTGTGTAGTGTCTAGAACTTTCCTGGTGTGTATGCAAAATGAAATGAAGGATGTAGAGTGTAGGAGATGATTTAGGCATTTCTTTGAATGAGCCAAATTTCTAACCCTCGCTTTACCTACCTTGAATATCAGATCCTAGTTAGCCCCATTGAGCCTTAAGCCTATTCTTTGATAGCTGCAACATAAGCTTAATCATTTTTCTTTCATTAGCCTTGAATTTGATCCTAAACTCCTAAGCACTTAAGTGAAAATCCGAAAGAGTAAAGGAGTGAGAATCGGGGAAAAGAAGGAAAAATAACAGTTGTGGAAGTTGAGAAAGGTCAAAGGTGCACTTGTGTGAAAATGCTTGAGTATTGGTAGGGAGTAAGAAAATAAATGAATGAAAAAATTGCTTAAGTACTCCTTACTAATAAGCTAAGTGTGCTTAAAGAAATGGGAACAAGAAGAGGAAATTTAAGAGTGAAAAGCAGGAGGGTGAAGTAAGAGAAGAGATGTACATAATGAAGGTGTGATGTATTGAAAGCGCTTGGGGAAGATAGCCACTGTTATTAGCCATAATGGTACCTACCTGTCCCTTAGCTTACATTACAACCAAATAAGTCCTACTTGATCTTACGTTCACACACCCTTAAATTAGTGAAGTAATACACTAAAGGCAAGCTTATGGGTCACTACATGACGCATGTGAATTCTTTGTGAGAGCGAGCTTAATTTCCATTTATATACCCATACATGGTGTGATTTGAAAATTTATGAGTGAAAATGGGTAACTCTCTTGTGTTGTGAGGGCACATGTTTAATGAAAGATAAACTTTACGTCGAATATCTTAATCGATTGATGTGCATGAGTTTGCTGAGATGGACAGTCGATTCTTGAGGTTAGGAAGTCTTAACATAGTTATATTTAATTTTAAGGGTTAAATCTTGCATGCTCTATTTTTAACTTGCTATCTTAAATAGTCATTATACTCGTAGATTGAATTGTCTTGGTAAATTAGCTATGTTGGAGACTTCATGTGCATGAGATGTAAAAGGTTTGTTCGAGGACAAACAATGCTTTAAGTGTGGGGTGGTGATCTCGGGCATAATTGCTTGGCCAAGTGCTATTTTATAACTTAGTTTAGTCGTGTTTGTCTATTTATGCATTTAATTTCTCATGTGATTTTATGTAAATTTGGATATATACTAACCAACATGATTAGTCCTTGTTTTTGTAGGTTAAAAATGCATTTGAGGAATTAATTTATGATGGGTGAAGTGGAGGAATGGAATCGGAAGCAAAATGCAAAAGTCGGCAAGGAAACTTGCAAAACAGGCCACCTGCGCGACAGCACCGTGCCACGCCACGCACAGCTGCGCGACAGGGCCCGTGTCACGCCAGCTATCGCACTACACAAGCAATGTGCCACGCTGCCATTGTGACAAGCTTCTGCCGAGGCTCAATTTTTAGGTGATTTCTAGTGTGTTGTCGTGATATCTCCGTGTCATGGAGTTAAATTGGCGCGACCACCTCCGTGCCACGGAGCCATTCCATGACGGGCAAAAATTGTACATTCCCTATTTACTATAAATAGGACCCTTATCTTCTAAAATCATTTTGTCACAAAACATTTTCTGAAAACCATAACGGAGCGAAGGGAGAAGTGAAGAACTCACCTAGGGTTCACCAAATTTACCTTCTCTTTTATCTATTCTTGTAAGTACATCACTTTACTTATGTTTGTAAGTATTTTTATGAACATGAGTGGATAAAACCCTTCCTCTAGGGTTGAGTCTACGTGATATGATTGTAATTGAATGAATTTGTTTTGGTTTGAGTTGTTAATTGTTGTTTTGTCTTACATTCTACATTATGGTTATTTTTACGCTTGATCACCATGAAAACAAATGCGTTAAGCTTAGGAAAAAGCTCGAAAGAGCAACCCTAGGCAAGAATAAGAGAATGTAGGGAGCAAGTTCTTATCTTTCGATATGATTCGCAGTTTGGATAGAAATTATACCTAATTTGCCTTTCTTGGTTGATAAAACGGGATGATAGTGAGATACCGGCTTAGACTTGTCACTCCACCACTCGTAGAAGTAGTTGTGAAGCTAGATGAGTTAAATGATTAGAGGTACGAAAGTCCATAATCAAGAGCATAAACCCCGTAAACCACATCCATGTAGTTGAATTTCCCGAACTAGAATGTCACATCCCCGCTCAACGATGTAGTTGTGAGGCTACTTTGTCATGTTTAGAGGCTCGAGAGACCATGAACAACGCATTTTCAACTATGTGAGACAACAATTGATAATTTCATACTTGAACCATTACAAAGGGTAGCATTGCATGATTATCCAGCCTTGGCTCTAGTTGCTTCTTATATTGTTTCAGAGTATTTTTTTGACCACCCCTAGATTTAAATAGAATTTATCAAAAACTTTTATAATCAACACTTGTGAAAGTTAATATCACACTTGAACTTGATAATTAGCTAAATTGGTCCAGTCCCTATGGGTTCGACATTCGACTCTTTCAAAGGGCCACTGTATTACTTGTAAGACCACGTACGCTTGTGTGTGCGTTTGGGTGCAGTCACAACAATGCATTCTTTCAGACATCATAATATTTTCATAACATGACAATACATAGCTTCATAACATCATAACTGACTCGAATGACTCAAAGCAGAAATATGACATTTATAAGAGAAGCTGAACAATGAGTCAAATCTTGCCTTTGAAATATGCATGTATAAATTAATAACCATGAGTAACAAATATGCAAATTTGAATCATATAGACAATGGGAGACTCGTCACTTAACCGACATAACAAGATAGAGCTTACATGGTCCCAACTATCACACTCAAGTGGGCATATCCATCCAAAACCTTTCCAGGGCTAAGGATGCAACCATGATATTGATATCAAGCTCATGGGCCATTTGGGCTGGGGATATCTCACAAGGGACATCGCAATAACATAATAGTATCTGTCTATATTAGCGCATAGTTCTGGGGCATAGAGTGATCGACCCTTAGCCCGCTCGATCCTAGACTCTACTCCCAAAACATGCAATGCTCTACACCATATATAATGAGGCTCAACATCTTCTATTGACAAATCTCAACAACAAAATCATGCATAAACTCAATATCGTATGAAAATGAAGCTCAATAATAACATACATATCAATTGTAAATTCATACATGTGAGAAGCTTTATTTCGAAACATACCACAAGCTCAAAGATAAGTGGGAGCCTTTACTCCAAAACTAGGTGGTAAGCTTTCTTTAGAGATACTACTTCATCATACTCGATATAAGGGCTTTGCCAAAACTTTATCATGCTTGGATCTACTCAATTCATTTTGAAAACAAAATCATAATCATGGGTAGCCTTAGAAAAATGTTTTTCATCATCAAATCTCATTATCATCATACATTCATCACTGTTTCTTCTTTCATGAACTTCTCACCTATGGGCCTTTAATTTCATAAATCTAGAAAACACAATTTTGATTGAAAACAATTTAAAATCTGCCCATGATTCACAAATCATCAATAGAAACATAATCTAATCATACTCATGTATAGAAATTGAAAATTATGTAATTGGGTGAAAACCCCATAACTTGATCATAGGAAATTCTCATACTTATATAGAGATTGGGCATAGGTGTGGAAGGAAACACCCACTCATAACCCTACATAACTGGAAGTGATCGATTCCACCAAATCTTTGTTATCCAAGAAGAAATTGGATGGAAACCTTGAATACTAGACTTGAATCACCTCTTCAACCTCTCAAACTTGCATGCACGTAAGAATAACTTAGAATAGGTTTTCTCCTCTTAAAACCCACTAAAACTAGCCTTAAACGACATAGTATAGGCCTCTAGGACTTAGGAATTATGGAAAAGCCCTTACTAAAATCGCAGAATTTGGCTGACTGCTAGTGCCCACGAGGGACTGGATGTCTCATGCTCACAAGCCACGACTCATGGCCATGAGTCGTCTGGTTCACTTCTCAAAAACAACTAGGGGACCTCACAAAACAGACCACAACTCATGGTGGGTGACCACGACTCGTGGTCACCATCCGTGGCTTCTACTGCCCAATGCCTCCTTGCCAAACAACCAGCCTAGGCCATAGGAGACCTCACGAATCATGAGGCCTGACCATGACTAGTGGTCATGCCCGTGGTCTTCACAACACACCCTGCCAAACTTGCTGGACCACGAGTCACTTCACGACTCGTGTTACTCCTTACGATTCGTTCTGTGATTTGGTGCAATTTTCAGTTTTCCCTATTTTGACTCCCGGGTCAGATCCTTGGGTTCCCGGGGTATTACACCGAGTTTGCAGCAAGGGTGGCTGAAAAAGATAATCAATTACAATGTGTGGCTCGAATCATTGCCAATGTCAACCTCTTTGGCCTATCGAGGGAGGAGAAATTGCTCAGCAAGACCTCAAATTCAAAGCCAAACTATGCTAGAGTTTGTGTGTTGTCGTCTCATGCCTTCCAAGAATGATCAGCAAATATACATTGAGGCCTCTATCCCGATTGCTTGTATCATTTTCGAAGTTCCCATAAAATTTGGCGAACTGGTATCCACCCAAATAAAGAGAAAAGCTCAGCAATGAGGTCTTTCCATGCCTTACCCTGCTCTCATCAGCCTACTATGTACTCGGGTAGGAGTCTCGCACTTTTTGAATGAGAAGCCTAGTGCCCCCACTAGTGTTGTTGGCGTTAACAAAAAGAGGGACGTCAATGCTCCCAAGAATAAAAGAAAAAAGCTGCAAACCTGGGATGTTCTAGAAGGATCCACCACCCATGGCCTAGATGAAGCCCTAATGGCCCTTGACCTCAATGAACCAAACCCCGAGATGTTGAGGTATGTTTCTAGAGAGGTACCACTCTAGGGCTCTTCACCAACACCTTCATCCTTCATGCCGAGTGGGCTTCAAAAGCTGGCCGAGATGACTTACTCACATGACAACCAACTTAAAAGGTTGGCTCAAAATTTGCTAACCCTCATCAACCAGTCAGTGAAAAAGGCAATGAAGGACGTTTTTGATAGCTTAAGTAAGATGTGCTCCTGAGTTGATGTGGCGGAGGGAGCAGTCTCTTCTCTCTGAGCTGATGTGAGAGACTTGAGAAACAGGGCACCAATAGCCGACACTGATGCCAGCTTCTTGGATGAAATAGCCCTGGGACCTACTGATGACTTGCTGGTAGGCTTAGGGGAGGATGATGAGTCAAAGAATGTAGGAGATTGTGGCAAAGATGAGAAATATGATGATGATTGAGAGGAGAATCGTTTCAGGAAGTTCTTTCCATCCTTATTCTTACTTTGCATATTGGGGACAATGTGGAAATCTTAGTTGGGGGTTGGGAGTGCTCTTTTCCATTTGAATTTAACTCTTGTTGCCCTTGTCGTGCTGTTTTGCTTTTGATGTTTTTAAGTATTTAGTTTGATTGTTTAGATGAATGAATACCTGTGTCTTATTTTGAAGTAATGAAAATTGTTGGACAATTTTTCTTGATTTGATAATGTGAAGTGCCATTGATGGGTTGGTCTTACATTCCAATTAATTTCTAACTAGTGCTTTGCAAGTCGCCTGTTTAAATAGTAGACAGTAATAAACTCCAAGGATTTTATTTATACCACAGTTCTTTCCTAAGGAGCAAATTTTTGTTTTTCTTTTTGTGGGTCGAATCAGGTGACTTTTTCCTATGATAGATTGAGAGGTGACTTTCTTAAGGGAAAATGCCATGTCTTTTAGTCATTATTGTACTTTTTTTAATTGGCACCACTAAATTTTTTTGAAGGCATAGAAATGAGTTTTGATGTTGAAAAGGCGCTTGAAATTGAAAAGAGCACCCTCTTTTCATAAGTTGTACATTCTTTTTTTGGCTTTTTCATTTTCTAAACGAATTTGCAAAACTTGAAAATAGCTTGTCTAAAGTCATACCTTTGAAGTGATTGTGAAAAATAGCTAAATTCCTTGGAATATGACGCCTTGTGTGGTGAGATATTTAGTTTAATTCTTGTGTATGCATATTGTCTAGAACTTGCCTCGAATGTAATTCAAAGTGAAATCCTAGATGTAGCTGCACTTGAAAGATGACCTTAGGCTTTTATTTTGGTTAGTCACTTTACCACTAAATGACCTTATTGAACATCAACCCTTGTTAACCACTGTTTGAGCCTTGACTCTTTTTCTTGGCAATCACATTACAAGCCTTATATCCTTTTCTCATCCCCTTCTTTGGCACCCATTCCTTCCTAATTGCTTGTGCTGAAAGGAAAGAAAATGGGGCTTGAATTCTAATAATTAAGGGTGAAAAAATGAAATGTGATGTAGGCCAAAGCCTAAGTTTGGGGGTGTGCAGAAAAAAAGGCGAAAAAGAGGAATGAGCTGTAAATGTGAGGTAACACCAAATTGCTAGATGAAAAGAATGAAATGGTGGGTTGAAAAGAAAACCTCTAGAAAGGAAAAAATGTTGAATGGTGCTACTCTTGCTTAGATGAGGCTTAATGTAGAATCCAAGGTGTTAAAAAGGGGGTTTTTGATGAAAAATGTGAATGGTGAACAAGGAGAGATAATGTGGAATAGACTCAATAGTGTAGACGGATGTTTGAATATTTTTACAAAAGGTATTAGGAAGGTTCTAGTCACTAGAGCTAAAAGTTGTTCTACCTTTAACCCCTAGCCTTCATTATGACCCACAAGTCTTTAGTGATTCCAAGAGCAACAACTCTACATTAGTGGCGAGTTACATAAAAGGTAAAAACCTATAGGTTAATTGTGTATACACTTGAATTTCCTTGAGAGAGTGAGCATCTTTGCATCATTTCATAATCCCTACGTTTGAGTTGCATCTATGTGAATGGGACTCTCTCTTTTAGTGAGTGGTATTATTTCCTCGGAACAAATGCTAAAACTTGTGCTTTCCATTAAGGGTATGAATGCGACAAGTTGTGCAGTGAACTTTGAGGCAAACTTTGAATGTTGATTGTCAATGACTTGAGATGCTTGTTGATTTTGATTTGTTGGAATATGCCCTTGATTTGAACTGAAAAGAATGAAAGTAAGTTATGTCAAATACTTATGGTTACCAATTGAGTTTATGCAACATGTTTTGAGTCTTGGAGTCAGTGTGAGATTTTGGGGTTGTCTTAAGCTTTAGGAATCCCTTATGTAGCTCTTGAGATGTGAATGCTTAAATCAATTCTTAGTTGGGAGAGAATGCTTTGCTTGAGGGCAAGCAATGATTCAAGTTTGGGGGTTTTATGAGTTGGTAATTTACCAACTCATTTGACTTTTAAGCATGAGCTTTTGCATTTTTTTCATATCAATTAGGAAGGTTTTATGACTTTTTTCTCTTTGATTTTGCAGGTATTAAACTTAGACAAGGAAAATAGAGGAATTGAATAAAAAGCACTGTGCTGGATGCAAGGAACATGCGTTCTGCAGAAGGGCGCCTGTGAAATGCAGTCAACACTGATGCTGAGCAGAAAGGAACCTGCGAAGCATAGGTTGGCACCTACGAAATGCAGGTGCAAATGCAGATGGATGCCAGACCACACTACTAAGACCTGCGAGAGACCTTCGATCCACGTATGGACACCTGTGAAACGCAGGTGCCGCGCAAATGACCAAATCGCTAACAGGGCAAAAATGTCCAACTTTGGCACAAATTCAATGTGGAAGCTTCCAAATATATTTGAGGAAAGTTGTGTAAAAAGAAAATATGTGGAATAATCCTAATTGTACTCATACATGTGAAAACTTTTACATCTAAGTTAGGAATTTGTAGAGAGAAGTAGAGAGAGAAAGAGGAGAGTACATTGTTCTTCTTCTTCTTCTTTGCTATTTTGAGCTAAGTACACCATTGTAGCAGATTGTTGAAAGCTTGAATTTCTATTCAATATGATGAATGCTAATTAATTACCCATTGGTATATTCTCTTTAACTTCATCTATGAGTAGCTAATTTAGGTTCTAGAGATGTGTGCATGATTGGGGTTTAGAATGGATTGGGTGTTACTAATTTAGTCTTAAATTCAATTATCTTGCATGAATCTAGCATTTTCTCCAACTTTGAATGCTAAAACTAATGGTTCCAAACATTGATGTATTTTTCTTACCATATTTTCCTTGAAAGAGAGAAGTTAGATTTGGGTGAGGAAGAATTAGTAAGGATTTAGATTATGGAAATATAGGGTTGAGATAGAGATAGTAAAAACCCATTTCTACAATCTATTAAAGGGTTGAGGCTAGAGATAGCTCAACGCTTCCTCAAGTTCTTGATGGCTGATTTGTGTTGTGACTTTGTGGTTTGAGAAAATCCAAGGCAGATTCACCCAAGTGGTTCAGAAGCCTTAGCCATTACTATTCATGCTATAATTGATGTTTGAGACTTGTCAATTAACCTAATCCAATTAACGCCCCGTTAATAGCACATCCCTAGTTCATTCTCATATATTGCACCAAAGTACTTTCTTAATCTAGTTTTACAAATTCGAATTCAATATTGTTTTCCCTTTCCCCCCCATTATTTACTTCTTACATGTTGAACAATGATGCATGCTAAATTGATATATTTTACAACTCTTGGTTAATCTATCTTTATTCCTTGTGGATTCGACCTCGACACCCACTGGGTATTTTGTTTTTAACAATGACTGCTGCCACCTCCCTTAATTGGAGAGATGTATTGAGCGATATCAAACATCAAGTCTAGCTAATTAGGTGTAAGAGATGCAAAACGATGCTACACTTAATTCGCTAGCATAATTCTAATAATTTGTCAAATAAGGTACTCAGACTTCCCCTATTATCATGCCAAATCTCATCAACCTAATTCATTCATAAACTTTCCACCACAACTCACTTCTCACATTTATAATTTCACTCCCCTTATTTCACCAATTCTCAATTTACCTCAACTCAAGTGTGGAAGTAGTCACAATATACACCAAAAACCAAAATTTCATTATTTTCACTAGCTTTCCACAATAAGTTTGTATGCATTTTAAACAACCCACTATTGTCACAATTATGAAATCATACTATTCAAGCAACTTCTTCTTCCACAAAAGTATTCCAATTCAAGAATTTCATGAAAATCCCTGCCACCCATTCACCACATCTCTTCACACCCACAACTCAAAACCACAAAAAATTCAATCAAAACAACAACTCAATCAAGGACACAATATTATTATGGAAGAACATATGATTTTTAAGCAATGGAAAACCCACATTATAAAGTTCAAGATTCTTTTCCAACAATGGCAACTTGGGTTTTTAGTTTGGGGAAGAGAGGGTAATGGAAGCATGATTTTAAAAGTAAATACTAAAGAAAGGAAGAAATTTACTTACTTGAGTTAGAGATACTTGCTTCACCAAGCTTTGGAGAAGAAAAAAATGAGGGAGGACGGGGAGGGGGTTACGACTAAAGTGGAAGAGAGAGAGAGAGCTCTTTTTTTCTTTCTTTTAATTTTCCAGAGAGAGAAGATGAAGGGGAAATAAAAATAAAGGGTATGGGTGAGGGATTATGTTAATTTAAGGTCCTTGGGTCGGGTTTGATCCATGGACCCAAGAAAAAGTTTGCCTAACTCACACTTGGCGTGGTATGCCAGCCACTATGCCCGAACACTTAGAATTGTTTTTTCTCAGGTTAATGAGGCCTAGCATGACACACCTCTCCCTATGCCTACTTGAAGAAAAATTTTCTCTGGAGTTCCACACCTGGCGCGGCCCACCATGCATTTCACCCCAGACTTAATTTTTTTTCAGCTTTTCTCCTCAAATTCCCTTTCGTCTTTGTAAAATAGAAATGCATTACAAAGATGGGTTGCCTCCCACCGAGCTCCTTATTTATAGTGGTGGAACGACATTCACGGGTTGCCTCCCATGTAGAACTTAATTTAATATCACAACATGACACAAGACTTCTCAATCCTCCAACTGAGAGAGATGATCTGCTATCTGATTCTCTATGCCTTTCCAATCTTTGATCTCAATATCAAACTCCTAAAGTAGAGGTATCCACTGAATAAGCCTTGGTTTAGCATCTTTCTTAGCAAACAAATATCTAATTGCAGCATGGTCAATATATATTACCACCTTTGTCCCCACTAGATAAGCTCAGAATTATCAAAAGCAAACACCATAGCTAACAACTCCTTTTCAATCACGGTGTAGTTTCCCTGAGCTGCATCTAGTGATTTACTTGCATAGTAAATAGGCTGAAATATCTTCCCTCTATTCTGCCCCAAAAAAACTCCTATAGAAAAATCACTGGCATTACACATTACAATGAATGGTAATGACTAGTTTGGAGCAATGTTAATTGGAGCTATTATCAACTTTTCCTTCTAAACCTTGAAGGCTTGTACACAATCTTCATTGAAAGCAAAATTAACATCTTTTTCCAAAAGCTTGAAAATCAGGTTGGCCATCTTGGAGAAGTCCTAAATAAACCTCTTATAGAAGCCAGTGTGTCCCAAAAGCCTACACACCCTTTCTACAGACAAAGGAGGTGGTAGCTTCTCAATGGCTTCAATCTTAGCCCAACCAACCTCAATACCAGCTTTTGAGATCTTTTGTCCTAGAGCTATTCGTTTACGTACCATGAAATGACACTTTTCCCAATTTAGCACAAGATTGATCTCCTCACACCGAGCTAGCAGACAATTATCAAAATCACTTCCATAGACTGAAAAATCATCCATGCATAATTTAACAAACTTTTCCACCATGTCGGTGAAAATAGCCATCATACACCTTTGGAATGTCCCTGATGCATTACACAATCCAAATGACATCCTTCGAAATGCAATGTATTGAAAGGGCATGTGAAAGTAGTCTTCTCCGGATCCTCTTGGGTGATGATGATTTGATTATACCCAGAGTACCCATCCAGAAAGTAGTAGTAGTCATGCCCAGCTAACCTATCCAACATCTGATCCAGGGAAGGTAATGGGAAATGATCCTTCCTGGTGGCTGTATTGAGCTTGCGGTAATTAATGCAAATCCTCCACCCTGTGACTATTTTCTAAGGTATCAATTCATCTTTCTCAGGTCATAAAACTATCGTTCCACCCTTTTTCGAGACACACTAAACTGGGCTCACCCAGTGACTAGGATAGATGACTCCTACATCAACCACTTTAGTACTTCCTTCTTTACCACTTCCTCCATGATAGGGTTCAATCTTCGCTGGTGTTGTACACTGGTTTTGGCACCTTTTTATAACAATATTTTATGCATACAAAAGGAACTGCTTATCCCTTTTATGTTGGCTATGGTCCAGCTGATAGCTGTCACATGATTCTATAGCATCTTTAACAACTTGTCAACCTGTTCAACAGAGAATAAAGCAAATATTATCACAGGCAATGTGCTATCATTACCAAGATAGGAATATTTAAAATGAGCTAGTAACAGCTTCAATATAAGAATTGGCACCCTCTTAATAGAAGGTTTCAACTTCTCCTAAGTCAAAGGCCTATAAAATGTCTCCAAAGGAGCCCCTCTCCTAATATAAGAGCTAGTAGCATCCAAAACTTCCAAACATTCAGCCACCTATGAACCGTCTACCTGTTCCTTCTCGTATCCAAAGATCTCCCTAATGGGTCATTATATGAGAAATACTGCTCTAATGCTTTCATGGACATTTCAGGCTCTACCACTGTGATTGTCTTTAACTCCTCATAGCGAGGTGGAAATTGTTCCACTCTAAACACATAAAATACTACTTCCTTACCATCTGCAATGCCCTGAAAATCCTAAGATCAGACCCGGACATTGAAACAGAGAAAACAGATTTCTTTGTAGCAAGTCAAAGGACAAGTTGTCCAGTGACCCGTCAAGAACACCATGAGTCATTTAGTGACTCGTGGGGAGGGGTTTGACCATGGTTGATTTTTTGGGATTTGAGATGACCACGGGTGTGACCATGAGTCGTGGTCAACACCACGAGTTTTCTAGTGATCCATGGTCAAGGGGTGCTTGGAGGATTGATAATTTGGAAAGTGTGGACGACGACTTGGTCACCACGAGTTGTTGGGTACACCACGAGTCATGGTGTCCCTCGTGGTGACCCTCAGAATGTAGGTGACGAATGTAAGTAACGTATGGTAGAACAAGAGTCATGGTCCATGGCACGAGTCATCAAGTCCCTCACAGGGACCGACAGTGTGTTTTTTCCTACAAATTTAATAAGGGCTTTTCTGTAATTTCTAAGTTTTTAAGACCTAAACTACATCATTTTAAGCTCAGTTATGTGTGTTTTAAGAAGAGTTAAGTCATTCCAAGCCTATTCCAATTCATGCATGAAAGCTTAGAGGTTTAAGGGGTGATCAAGCCTAGTCTCTTTAAAGTTCTTTGTCAATTCTCTTTGGGCAATCAAGAAAGTTGTGAAATCAGATCTCTTCAGGTATGTAAAGCTATGAATGGGTGCAATAGTCCACACCCATGCCCAATCCTCTCTCAATTCATGAAAATTCTAATTGATGAATCTATGGGGTTTTTTACCCGATGTATGAATTCTCTAAATTTCAATCATGGGTATGATCTAAGTAGGTTTTCAATGTTGAATTACGATTAATGGGAAAATTTTACAATGTTTTCAATTATAAATTATGTTTTACATGTTTCATAAATTATGATGCCAATCCATGAAAGTTCATGAAAGTTGAGATCTATGAAATATGTATTCAAGCATGATAACATGTTTATGAAGAAAGTATGATTTAGAATTACCCATGCCTATGTTCATGTTTCCGAATGATCAATTCTATGTCAAGCATGTTTAAGTAATGGGAAAACCCATATGATCAAGTATGATTCATGATTTATCTAAATTTCATGAATTAGCTTACCACATGATTTTGGAGTCTAGACTCTCACTATTTTCAGCTTGTGGTATGGTTTGAGCCAAGGCTCCTCATGTTATGATTTAAGATTTATGCATGTATGTTATCAGATAGCTTTGTCACTAGACGATGATTCAACTTTGTTGAAAAATGATGGAGAGCATATGTATGTTTTTGGGAGTAGTGTCTAGCACCGAGTAGGCTAAGGGTCAGTCAACCCTATGCCTCAAAACTACGTGCCAACATAGGTATATTCAGATTATTTAGGACCTCCTTTGTGAGCTTCCCCTTCCCCCAAGGGGCCTTTAGCTTGATATCGATATCATGGTAGCATCCTTAGCCTAGGCAAAACTTTCGATGGCTCTGGCCACTTGAGTGTGATAGTTGGGACCACATAAGATCTATCGTGGTAATGTCGGTTATATGATGAGTCTCCTATTGTTCCTCATGATTTCATTTATGCATGTTCATCAGTCATGGTATTATGTTTTCACCAGGCTTGACCCAACGTTCAGTTTTACTTATGATTATCAGTTTTTAACTTTGGGTCATTTGATTCAGTTATGATATTCAGTTATGTTCAGATTATGATTTCAGAAAATAGCATGCAAGTGCTACTCTTATAATCTTATCTTGATTATGTTTTATAATATGCATGATTTATGATTTTACTAACTTAGCGGTTTTACTTGCCTTGCATACGTGGTATATTCTACATACTGATCGCATACTCTATGCTATATCCTTTCATGATATAGGCTCCGATATTCAGTCTCAGTCCCGCTGCTAGCCAGATTTTCTACATTAGTACTTCCCGATCAGAGTTGGTGATTCCTCATATTTCTAGGGCCTTTCTTATCAAGTATGTTCTATATTTTCAATTTTCAGACTATAGTGAATTAGTTGGGGTCTTGTCCCATCAACTAGTCAGTATTAGAGGCTTTTCGGACATAGTATGTATTCAGCTTCAGACTTATGTATGTATATAGATGTTATGTTATGTTAAAACTTTTGCTATGTTAATTATGTTGATCTTCCATTTGATTTGAATGAGTTAGATGTTATATTCATACCATGGGTCGACTTGGAGCCTCTCAAGGGTTCTTGGTCCCATGTTTGGATCTGGGCCTATGTTAGGGTTGTGAGAAACTTGGTATCAAAGCATTAGGTTTTGAAGTGTCCTAGGGTGTCTGAAAGCCGCATTATGTAGAGTCTTTTTCATGGGTGCCACACTTTTGACGGAGAGGCTACAAGACGTCTACGAAATGTTCCCTTCTTCCATGATCTAAGTTGTGCAATGAAGTGTCTCTCTATCCTTCTAACTCTTGCTATATGCATTTGCAGAATCATGCCCCTCGCAGAGCAAATGGAAGAAGAAATGAAAATGGAAATGGCCACAAGAATGGTAATCGAGATGGGCACCAGTAGGCCTATGAGTAGCATGTACCTGAGTCGATTGCCCATGCTGAGTTCTGGGAAGCCATACAGATGTTAGCTCAGGCCTTGATCGCCCAGGTCAATCAGCAAGCGGTAGCGCATATCCTGCAGAACGGGAATGCGACGACAGCAAGAGTCAGAGATTTTCTGAGGATGAACCCTCCAGAGTTTCTTGGATCAAAGGTGGATGAGGATACACATGAGTTCATTGATGATATTCTGAAGATCATCTAGATCATGGGTTAACCCGAGAGGAGTGCGCCGATCTAGCCTCGTATCAGTTGAAAGGGGTTGCACACATCTGGTTCAAGCAATGGAAGGATAGTAGGGAAGTTGGAGCAGGACCTATTGGTTGGGATGACTTTCATGTCGCTTTTCTAGATAGGTTCTTCCCTTGTGATATGAGGGAGATCAAAGTGGCCGAGTTTGTGAACTTAAAGCAAGGGAAGATGACAGTTCAGGATTATGCCTCAGAGTTCACTCGTTCGTCCAAGTATGCGCCTGAGATGGTTGCAGATCAGAGAGCCTGAGTAAGCCAGTTCATGCATGGGGTAGAAGACTACCTAATTAAGGATTGTCGGACCGTGATTCTTCACCAGGACATTGACTTTGCTCGGATAGTCTTGTACACCCAATAGATGGAGGTGGTATAGATGAGTGAGAGGGAGAGAGAGGCCAAGAGGGCCAGGACTGATAGCTTTGGATTCTCCCAGCAGAGACCTAGTGGGCACCGTAAGCAGTCCCACCAGAGATCTTCAGCCCCAGCACGTTCGGCCATGAGTGTGCCATCAAGATCCAGGTGCGATCATAGGGGATGAGCATCAGGCTTTGGAGGCTACAGTAGTAGAATCACAGAGACCATCCCTCTTGAGTGTAGCAGATGTGGCCATAGATATGTGGGTCAGTGCTTAGCAGGTTCAGGCGCTTGTTTCGAGTGTGGGAAGCCCGGACATATGCTTAGATATTGCCCAGCAGCCAAATAGGGTCATGATAGGGGCCAAGGCCAGACCTCCAGTTCAGCAGCTCCACCAGCACGCCCAGCTCAGTAGAGGGCATCCACTAGTGGGGGTGGGGGTCAGCGTCAAAATAGATTTTATTCTCTAGCATCCCGTCAGGAGCAGGAGGTCTCCCCAGATGTAGTCACTGGTATGTTATGAGTATTCCACCTTGATGTTTATGCATTTTTAGATCTAGGGGATACTTTGCCTTTTGTGATGCCCTATGTTGCTAGTAGTTTCAGAATTAGTCCCGAAATCCTATTAGAACCTTCTCAGTCTCTACTCCAGTTGGTGATTCTGTTATAGCTAGACGGGTATATAGAAAGTGCCCTGTCACAGTACTTCAAAAAGTCACCTCAGTAAATTAACTAGAGTTAGCCATAACCGATATTGATGTTATCCTCAGCATGGATTGGTTATATGCATGTTATGCCTCAGTCAATTGTAGAACATGTTAGTAGAGTTCAGATTTCCGGGTGAGGCAGTCTTATAGTGGAAGGGTAGTTCAACCGTGCCTGTAGGTCGCTTCATTTCCTACCTTAAGGCCAGAAAGATGATTTCTAAAGGGTGCGTGTACCATCTAATTAGGGTTAAGGATGCTACATATGAAAACCTGACTATACAGTTAGTTCCTATAGTGAGTGAGTATCTTGAAGTGTTCCCAGATGATCTACCGAGAGTCCCTCCTAAGCGGGAGATCGATTTTGGTATTGACCTTCTTCCCGATACATGGCCTATATCTATTTCTCCTTAAAGAATGTCTTTAGATGAGTTAAAGGAGTTGAAGGAGTAGTTGAAAGACCTTAAAGACAAGGGTTTCATCAGACATAGCAAATCCCCATGGGGTGCACCAATTCTCTTTGTCTGCAAGAAGGATGGTTCTCGTTGTATGTGTATTGATTATCGGCAATAAAACAAGGTTACCATCAAGAACAAGTATCATCTCCCCAGGATTGATGATTTGCTTGACCAGCTTTAGGGTTCTAAGTGCTTTTCTAAGATAGACCTCAGATTCTGATACTATCAGCTCAGGATTCGAGAGAGTGACATCCCAAAGACAACCTTCAAGACTCGATATGGTCAATATGAGTTTG
Organism: Datura wrightii; assembly: GCA_035772735.1. Taxonomy (NCBI): domain Eukaryota; kingdom Viridiplantae; phylum Streptophyta; class Magnoliopsida; order Solanales; family Solanaceae; genus Datura; species Datura wrightii. Next base: position 49,979,526 of record JASDFA010000007.1, on the reverse strand, counting down.
TAGTTATGTATTTTGGACTAACGAATGCTCCTGCAGCTTTTATGGATTTGATGAATAGGATGTTCAAGCCATATTCGGATTTGTTCGTGATTGTGTTCATAAATGATATTCTCATATACTCTTGAAGCGAGGAGGAGCATGCCACTCATTTGAGAGTGGTGCTACAGACTCTCATGGATTGTCAGTTATATGCTAAATTCAGTAAAAATGTGAGTTTTGGTTGAACTTAGTGGCATTTTTGAGTCATGTGGTGTCAAGTGAGGGTGTACAGGTAAATTCTCAATAGATTGAAGCACTGAAGAATTGTCCTAGACTAGTGAGTCCTTCACATCAGGAGTTTCTTGGAATTAGCTGGTTATTATCGAAGGTTTGTTGAGGGGTTTTCATCTATTGCAGCCCCGTTGACTAAATTGACCCTATAGAAAGGTGAAGTTTCAATGGTCAGAGTCTTGTGAGAAGAGATTTCAAGAGTTGAAGTTTCACAACCTGAACGGAGGCCCGGATCGTAACACAGGACAAGGAGCCCCGAGAGATCCCAAGTCGACCCATGGCATAAGCATACATCTAACTCAATCAACAACTGAACAACCATCAATACCATCATAGCGGAAGTCTAACTTAAATGTAACATACAAATATAAAATCCGAAGCTGAATACATCATATGTCTGAATAGCCTCTAAACATGACGAGTTGCTGGGAAAAGACCCCAACTAACTCAACAAGCTGAAAACTGAAATACATAAAGAAAAGATAGATAGTCTGGTCCTTAGAAGATGAGGACTCACCAATAAGAAGACGTTAACTTCGATAAGCTGTCTAAGAGCGGGACTAAACTTGAGAGCCGGGTCTAGTATAATGAAACGATAAAACATAGGAAGTATGCGGTCAGTACGTGGAATGTATCGAGTATGCAAGGTAAGTAAAACAGCTAACGTAAGTAAAATAACTTTAAGACAATGCAGTAGTCAAAACATAAACATCATTAACTGAGAGTAGGGATTGGATGCATTATTTCTGAAATCATGATGTTTTCATAACATACTATATAGCTTTATAACATCAAACTGAATCGAATGACTCAAAGCTGAAACATGACATTTATAGAAAAGCTGAACATTGAGTCAAACCTTGCTTGTAGAACATGCATGTATAAAATAATAACCATGAGTAATGAATATGCAAATCTGAATCATATAGACAATGGGAGACTCGTCACTTAACCAACACCATGATAGAGCTTACATAGTCCCGACTATTACACTCAAGTGGGCAGAGCCGTTCAAAACTTACTAGGGCTAAGGACGCTACCATAATATTGATATCAAGCTCATGGGACATTTGGGCTGGGTATAGCTCAAAAGGGAGGTCCCAATAATATAATAGTATTAACCTATGTTGGCGCGTAGTTTTGGGGCATAGGGTGATCGTCCCTTAGCTTGCTTGGTGCTAGACTCTTCTCCCAAAAACATGCAATTCTTTACATCATATATAATGAAGCTCAACATCGTCTATTGATGAAGCTCAATGATCAATACATCTCAAATATGAAATCATGCATATGAGAAGATTTTGTTCAAACATACCACAGGCTGAAAACATACTTGGGAGCTTTGATCCAAATCCACATGGTAAGCTATGCATAGTAAGACTTAACTCAAAGCATACCTCAAGCTAGAATGTAAAGATTTGGGAGTCTTCATTCCAAAACAATGTGGTAAGCTTATATCGGAAAAATCATCATTTAAACTTAACATGTGGGCATTGCCCAAAGCTTTATCATACATAGAAATACTCAAATCTCATTGAAAACATCATTATAGACATGGGTAGCTTCAAATCATGTTTTTCATCATAATATCTCATCATTATCACATTTACTCTACAAATCTCACTTTCCATGATCATATCATCAATGGGCATCCATATTCATAAGGCTAGAAATATAATATTAGTTGAAATCATTATAAAATCAGCCCATGCTTCATAATTCAATTCAAGGGGCCTTTATCTTGATATCTATATCATGGTAGCTTCCGTAGCCTTGGAAAGACATTGGATGGCTCTATCCACTTGTAATAGTCAGGATCACGTAAGCTCTATCGTGGTAATGTCGGTTATATGACCAGTCTCCCATTATTCATTAATTATTTCAGTCATGATATTATGTTTTCAGTAGGTTTAACCCAATGTTCAGTTTTACTTATGATTATTAGTTTTCAGCTTTGGGTCATTTGGTTCAATCATGATATTCAATTATGATACTCAGTTATGCATGAATCATATTTTCAGATAGTAGCATGCAAGCCCTACTCTCAAACTCTTATGAGGAAATGTTTTATGTTATGCATGATCACTGATTTTACTTACTTAGCGATTTTAATTACCTTACATACTCGGTACATTCCACGTATAGACCTCATACTCTGTGCTATATCATTTCATGATACAGGCTCAGTCCCGCCAATAGTTAGACTCTCAGTATTAGCATCTCCCAGTCTCAGTTGGTGACTCCTCATCTTCCAAAGGCCCTTTATCAGTTGTATTGAGTATTTTCAGTTTCAAACTATAGTGAGTTAGTTGGGGTCTTGTCCCATCAACTCGTCAGTAGTAGAGGCTTTTCAGACATAGCATGTATTCAATTTCAGCCTTGTGTTATGTATTTAGATGTTATAATATTTCCATATTTCTGCTTTATTTATATATGTTAGTCTTTGGCTTGATTATGTTGATTTTAGATATCACGTTCATGCCATGGGTCGACTTGGAGCCTCTCGGGGTTCTTTGTCTCGTGTCTCGATCTGAGCCTATGTTCAGGTCGTGACAAACATGATACCAAAGCATTAGGTTTTGAAGTATCCTAGGGTGAGCCGCATTAAGTAGTGTCTTTTTCACGGTGTGAAGCGCACCATACTTATGATGAAGAGACTATGAAATGTTTAGGAAATGTTCCCTTCTTTCATGATCTAAGTCGTGCGATGAATGTCTCTACCCTTCTAACTCATGCTATACACGTTTGTAGAATCATGCCTCCCCACAGAGTTAATGGAAGGAGAAATGATAATGGAAATGGCCATGAGAATGGGAATGGGGATAGGCACCAGCAGGCCCCACAAGCCCATGAGGATCATGTACCTGAACAAGTGGCCCATACAGAGTTTATGGCTGCCATTTAGATGTTATCCTAAGCTTTGACCACCCTCCTCAACAAATAGGCGGTAGTGCATATCCTTCAGAATGGGAATTTGGCAGCAGCAAGAGTTAGACTTTTTGAGGATGAATCTTCTAGAGTTTCTTGGATCAAAGGTGGAAAAGGATCCACAAGAGTTTATCGATGAAGTTTTAAAGATCACCCGCATCATGTGGGTGACTAGAGAGGAGTGCGTCGATCTAGCCTTGTATCAGTTGAAAGGGCTTGTTCATGTTTGGTTTAAGCAATGGAAGGACAGTAGGGCAATTGGAGCAGCCATATTGGTTGGGATGAGTTTCATGCCGCATTTCTAGATCGATTTTTCCCACATGAGATGAGGGAGATTAAAGTAGCCAACCTGTTGAACCTGAAGCAAGGAAAGATGAAAGTTCAGGAGTATTCCTTGGAATCACTCGTTTGTCCAAGTATGCACCTGAGATGTTGACGGTTTAGAGATCTCGGGTGAATCGGTTCATGCATGGGATAGCAGACTATATGGTCAAAGATTGTCGGACCTCGATGCTGTATCAGGACGTTGACTTTCCCTGGATACTTTTGTACGTCTATAAGATAAAGACGGTTAGGTGAGTGAGTGGGAGAGAGAGGCCAAGAGGGCCAGGACTAATAACTTTGGATTCTCCCAGCAGAGACCTAGTGGGCGTCGCCAACAGTCCCATTAGAGATCTTCAGCCCCGGCGTTGTCAGCTATGAGTGTGCCTTCCAAATCCAGGTGAGATTAGAGTCGATGAGCATCAAGCTCTAGAGGTCAGGGTAGTAGGCCCGTAGAGTCTAGCATTTCGGAGTGTAGCAGGTGTGGCCAGAGACACATGGGTCAGTGCTTAGCACGTTCAGGAACTTGTTTCGGGTGTAGGAAGCCCGTACATATGCTTAGGGATTTACCAGAAGACAGACAGGGCCATGATAGGGGCCGAGGCCTAGCCTCCAGTTCAGCAGCTACACCAGTGTGCCTAGCTCAGCAGGGGGCATCTACTAGCACAGGTGGTGATTAGTGCTAGAATAGATTCTATGCCCTAACATATTGTCAGGAGTAGGAGGTCTCCCCAGATGTAGTCACTGGTATATTGTGGGTATTCCACCTTTATGTTTATGCATTTTTAGATAGAGGGGCTACTTTATCTTTTGTAACACCCTATGTTTCTAGTAGTTTCGGAGTCAGTCCCAAAATCCTATTAGAATAGTAATGCCCCGAAGGTGCTTAAGACTAGACCCGGGATTTAAAAATGAAAGTTGGAAAAATTTGGGAAATTTTCCATAGAACGAGTCACATAATGGATTGTTGGTCCAACCAACAACTCGTGGGAAGCGTCCGTGGTGAGGTCTGTGTTATACCCGGGAACCCAAGGATAAGACCTGAAAGTGAAAACAGAGAAAAACTGAAAATTCGCACCAGGTCAAAGAACATCTCTTGGGGTGAGAAGTGAGGAGTGACTGCGATTCGTGAGGTGACTCATGGTCAGCATGGTGTGGCAGGGCCTAAGTATGGAGGCCACGGGCTTGACCACGAGTCGTGGTAAGACCTCACGACTCCTGAGGTCACTCGTGGTCAACCCAAGAGGATTGAAAAAATTGGGATGGGCAGTGTAGGCCACGAAAGGTGACCACAAGTCGTGGTCTGACCTCATGACTCGTGAATTCACTCGTGGGGTTCCTTTGGAGGTTTTGGGAGTGGACTCAACGGATCAAGGCAATGAGTCGTGCCCTATGGCAATGATCCATTAGGTCCCTCGTGAGGACTGGAAACCAGAAATTCCTGCATTTTAATAAGGGTGTTTTCATAATTTCCTAAGTCCTTAGGGCCTAAACTACGTCGTTTTGGATATTTTCTAAGTGTGATAAGAGGATTGAAGTCTCTATTGCATGCCCATTCTCATGTAAAAGTTTAGAGAGGTTTTGGGAGATTCAAGGCCTTGTTCCCAAAATTTTCATCAATTTCTTTGTGGGTGCTCAAAGAACTTAAAGTCCATCTATTCCCAGGTATGTAGGGTTTTAGAATGGGTGAAATTCTTCTTCACCTATGCCCAAATTTCGATTTAAATCATGAATCCTCCTTTTCAAGTTCTATGGGGTTTTACCCAAATGCATGAAAATGTGTTTTCTCTTTATGGGTATGACTTCATTGAGTTTTAATTATTGAATTATGCATGTTGGGCAGATTGTAAATTAACTTCTTCAAAATCATGTTTCAATCTTTTTAAATCTAAAATACCCATTGATGAAAGTCCATGAAAGTTATGACTAATGATGCATATTCATTATTTTGTGTTTATTTTTGGTGGAAAATCATGAAATCAAGTTACCCATGTTTATGAGTATGTTTCGAAAGAAATGAATATGATGAAGTATTGGGCAATGCCCATATGTTAAAGAATGATTTATGATTTATGAAGTGAATTACATGATTTATCGATTTATGATGTTGGCCGATAAAAAGGGCCTTGATTCTTGGCTAAGCATGTTTTAAAGGGGATCAATGATGATAAATGTTATATCTTAGCAAACGAACATTTATGCATGATGTTAATGATTTATGTATGAGCCTATATGCATGTTTTTTGGAGCCGTGTCTAGCACCGAGCAGATCGACATTCAAAGGACTACTCCAGTGTCTCATAACCACATGCCACCATGGGTTACAAATGATATGACGTATTGATAATGATCCCCTCCAATGTGATATCATGCCTTATGCACGACCCTCGCCTGGCAAGACAAGGTTGGCTCTACCCATTTGAGCGAGACAATGGGGGATCATGAAAGACTCTACCATGATGGTGTCGGTTTTGACGAGTCCTCCCATTTCCACATGTTTTATGCATTGTTATGTTTATGTTATTGGCTCAATTTATATTATGATAAGTATATTTACAACTATGATAATGAATGATTATCAATGATTTGAAAGTCTTGAGCCTTATGTTTTATTACGAAGATTTTGATGTAAGCATGATGTCCTTCTCCTATGTCTATTTATGAGTTTACTTTACTTTTAAAATGTCCATTTTACTTACCTTGTATACTCAGTACATTCTACATACTGACCGCATACTTTCTACGTTGTATCGTTTCATGATACAGGGTCCAGATCTCAGGCTCTTCCTCATCCTTAGTCCATCCCAACCTACGATATCAGCTTGTTATGAGTCCTCATGTTCCGAGGGCCGCTTGATAAACTTTCCAGTTGATTATGTTTCAATATTGGTCGGATTTGTTAGGGATGTTATCCCATCAACCCATCTTATGTAGTACAGGCTTTCAGACAAGTATGTAGTGGTCACTGGTGTATATGTTTAGTATTTCATGATGTTGCATTATAATTACGTTTTCACTATATCTTTATGATTATCGTTCCGCTTATTTGAATGTGATTAGTTGTATGCATGTGCCATGGGTCGACTTGGGGTCTCTTGAGGTCCCTTGTCCCCGTATCTACGATCCGGGTGTACATTCGGGTCGTCACAAACTAGGTATCAGAGCAATAGGTTTGAAGTGTCCTAGGGTGTTTGAAAGCCGCGTTAAGTAGTGTCTTTTTCATGGCTGTGAAGCACACCAAACCTATGACGAAGAGGCTACTAGACGTTTAGGAAATGTTCCCTTCTTCCATGTTCTATGTCATGCGATGAATAGCCTTTCCATCCTTCTAATTCGTGTGATTTGCAATTGTAGAATTATGGTTTGAATGGAAGAAGGAACAGAAATGATGAAGGCCACGGAGATGGAAATGACCATGGGCATCAGCAAGCCACACCTATTCCGGAGCCCCAAGCACTAGAGCCAGCTACCCAGGCTGAGTTTCGAGCGGCTATTCAGATTTTGGCGCAGGCCTTGACTGCTCCGGTCAACCAGTAGGCTGTTGTGTAGGTCCTAAAGAATGGCAATGCAGTAGCGGCTCGGATTCGAGATTTCTTGAGGATGAACCCTCCGGATTTCACGAGATAAAAGGTGGATGAGGATCCACACGAGTTCATTGAAGGGATCTTGAAGGTCACTCTGGTTATGGGGGTGACAAATAGGGAGTGTGTAGACTTGGCCTCATATCAGCTAAAAGAGGTTGCTCATATTTGGTACAAGCAATGGAAGCACAGTAGGGCAGCGGGTGCGGGCCCTATCAACTGGGATGAGCTCCACATGGCCTTTCTTGACAGGTTCTTCCCTCGGGAGATGAGGGAATTGAAAGAAGATGAGTTTGTTAACCTCAAGCAAGGTAAGATGACAGTGCTAGAGTATTCACTTGAGTTCACCCGATTGTCAAAGTACGTCCTAGAGTTGGTGATGGATCAGAGGGCTCGGGTGAGCCGATTTGTTCATGGAGTGGCCGGTTATTTAGACAAGGATTGCAGAACTACATGCTTCATCAAGATATGGACTTTCCTCGCATAGTTTTGTACATCCAGAAGATGGAAGCGGCTCATGCGAGGGAGAGGGAGGCAAAGAGAGCTCGGATAGATAGTTGTGGGTTTTCACATCATAGGTCCGGTGGTGGCTACCATCCACAATTTTAGCAGAGGCTGCTAGGCCAGCCCAATTATCAGCTAGTGTCCCATACAGAACGAGGGGTGATAAGAGGAGTAGGGCTTCAGGGTCGAAGGATCAGAGAGGCACCTAGTTAGAGTATACCTCTCCAGCCTGCAGGAAGTGCGACAAGAGTCACATCGAGGAGTGACTACTCAGTTCGGATGTCTATTTTGGGTGTGGTAGAGCGGGGAACATGCACCGAAAGTTTCCATATGCTAGATAGGGTGATGATAGGGATCAAGCACAGACCACCAGGACAGCTGCAGCTTCAGGCCGTTCAGCTCCACAGGAAGCATCTACTAGTGGGGCTAGCGGTCAACACCGAAACTGATTTTATGCCCTTGCCTCGCGCCAGGAGAAGGAGACTTCGCCAGACGTGGTCACTGGTATGTTGTGTGTCTTTCGTATTGATGCTTATTCCTTGTTAGACCCGGGAGCCACATTGTCTTTCATGACTCCTTACATTGCTAGTAGCCTTGGAGTTAGCCCCGAGACCTTGTTAGAACCGTTTTCAGTTTCTACCCCAGTTGGTGATCCGGTCATAGCTAGAAGAGTATATAGAGGGTGCCCGGCCACTGTGTTGCATAAGGTTACCTCTGCAGATCTGGTGAGTTAACCATGACTAACTTTGATGTTATTCTTGGTATGGATTCGTTGTTTGCATGTTATGCTTCAATTAATTGTAGCACCCATATCGTGGAGTTCTGTTTTTTAGTTGAGTAAGTTTTGAAGTGTAAGGGTAGTTCGGTGCTGCCAGCAGGTCGATTTATTTCCTATCTTAAGGCTAGGAAGATGATCTCTAAGGGGTTCATGTACCACCTAGTTAGGGTTAAGGATGTGGAGTCTGAGACCTCAACTATTCAGTCAGTTCCGGTGGTGTGAGAATATTTAGAGGTGTTTCCTGAGGATCTGTTAGGTGTTCCTCCGTTAAGGGAAATTGATTTCGGTATTGACCTATTGCCAGATACGCAGCCTATTTCTATCTCTCCTTACTAGATGCCTCCAGCCGAGCTAAAGGAATTAAAGGATCAGTTAATGGATTTTCTAGATAAGGACTTCATTAGGCCAAGCCAGTCTCCATGGGGTGCACCAGTTTTATTTGTTCGAAAGAAGGACGGTTCCCTTCGCATGTGTCTTGTCTATCGGTAGTTGAATAGGGTTACCGTAAAGAATAGGTACCTTTTACCTAGGATCGATGATTTGTTAGACCAACTTCAGGGTGCCAAGTGCTTCTCCAAGATTGATCTCAGGTCCGGATATCACTAGCTCAGAGTACGGGAGTGTGATATTCCAAAGACAGCTTTCAGAACCCGGTATGGCCATTATGAGTTTGTAGTTATGTCTTTTGAATTAACCAATGCTCCTACAACTTTTATGGACCTGATGAACAGGGTGTTCAAGCAATATTTGGATATTTTCATGATCGTGTTCATCCACGACATTCTTATATACTCTCGGAGCAAGGAGGAGCATACCACTCATTTGAGGATAGTGCTGCAGACCCTCAAGGATTGTCAGTTGTATGCAAAGTTTAGTAAGTGTGAATTTTGGCTAAACTCGGTGGCATTTCTGGGACATGTAGTATCAAGCGAAGGCAGAAGGGTAGATTCCCAGAAGATAGAGGCGGTGAAGAATTGGCCTAGACTAGTGAATCCTTCAGAAATTTGGAGTTTCTTGGGCTTAGCAGGCTACTACCGAAGATTTGTGGATATCTTTTCATCAATTGCAGCCCCATTGACCAGGTTGACTCAGAAAAAGGTAAAATTCCAATGGTCGGATGCTTGTGAGAAAAGCTTCCAAGAGTTGAAGACCCGACTCACTTCAGCACCAGTGTTGACCTTACCTGAGGGTACCGATGGTTTTGTTGTCTATTGTGATGCTTCGAGAGTTGGACTGGGATGTGTGTTATTGCAGCGTAGGAAGGTAATAACATATTCCTCGAGACAGCTGAAGGTTCATGAAAGGAATTACCCGACCCATGATCTCGAGTTGGCCGCGGTGGTGTTTGCTTTGAAGATATGGAGGCATTACTTGTATGGCGTCCACATTGATGTATTTACGGATCGCAAGAATTTGCAATACATTTTCACACAGAAGAATCTAAATCTTCAGCAAAGGAGGTGGTTGGAATTTCTTAAGGACTATGACATGAGTGTCCTTTACCACCCGGACAAGGATAATGTGGTTTCGGATGTGCTTGGTATACTCTCCATGGAAAGTGTGTCCCATGTGGATGAGGGAAAGAAGGAGATGGTGAGGGATGTCCACCAATTCGCAAGGCTGGGAGTTAGATTGATCTATTCGACCAATGGAGGTGTTGATGTACATAACGGGTCAGAATCATCCTTTGTGGTTGATGTCAAAACCAGGCAAGATGAGGATCCAATATTGAGGAAGCTAAAGGAGGCACATGGTACCAGATATTCTATTCATCCAGGATCCATGAAAATGTATCGGGATTTGCGAGAATTCTATTGGTGGGATGGTATGAAGATAGATATTGCAGATATCGTAGCAAAATGTCCAAACTGCCAGCAAGTGAAAGTCGAACATCAAAGGTCGGGAGGTGTACTTCAGGATATTAGCATCCCCACATGGAAATGGGAAGAGATTAATATGGATCTTGTTACAAGCTTACCTCGAACTCGCCGACACTATGACTCCATTTGGGTGGTGGTGGACAGGCTTACTAAGGCGGCACACTTCCTACCTATCAAGATCATGGATTCAACGGATGATTATTCTAAGTTGTATATTCAGGAGTTGGTTCAACTTCATGGAGTGGCCTTTTCTATTATCTCAGACTAAGATACTCAGTTTACCTCTCAATTCTGGCATTCTTGTCAAAAAAGGCTTGGGACGCAGGTTAAGCTCAGTACAGCCTTCCATCCGCAAATAGACGGCCAGGAGGAACGAACCATTCAGACCATTGAGGATATGTTGAGGGCATGTGTTATGGATTTTAAAGGTAGTTGGAATGACCATTTGCCCTTGATTTAGTTTGCTTATAATAACAGTTACCACTCCAGTATCCATATGGCACCGTTCGAGGCTCTTTACGAGCGGAGGTGTAGGTCTCCCATCGAATGGCTTGAGTTTAGTGAGGCAGCTATGATAGGACCAGATTCGGTTCTGTTACACCCCGGGAACCCAAGGATTAGACCCGGGAGTCAAACGGGGAAAAATCTGGAAAATGTTGCAGCAATACAGAATGAGTCATTAGGTGACTCATAGGGAGAACCCACAAGTCGGTAGGCGGCTCGTGGGAAGGTTGGACTGTGCTAAGGAGTTGAGGTCCCCACAGGCATGGGAATGAATCGTGGTTAGCCACCATGAGTCATCAGGTCTCCCGTGGGGTGAGGTTAAGGGTTACCTAGGTGGTTTGACTAGTGTACCTAACATATGGGACCACACGAGTCGTGGCCAATCCCAACTACTCGTGAGGTGGGTTGTGAGGAAGCCTGTGGAAATTTAATTAAGAATGAGGAAGTGTACTTGACGGAAGGTGACCACTATTCTTGGTCTCTCATAATGAGTCATTGAGTCACCCATTGCAAGCCCAGTCGACCTAGTATCCAGTGTATTTGATGGACGACCCAATGATACATTGTCCCTGGAGACGAGTCGTCAGGTCGCCCGTTGGGGTCTCCCGACAGTTGTTTTCTGCGAATTAGTAAGGGCCTTCTCATAATTTCCTACACTCCTAAGACCTAAACTACATTGTTTTGAGGTTCGGACAGGTTCTTTTAAGGGGAAATCATCCATGATAAAGCTCATTTAATACTTGTAAGAGTAGAGAGGAAAGAGGAAAGGGATTCAAGTATTCTCCTTCAAGTTCTTCAACTTTCCATCTAGGGCTTTTCAAGGGAGTTAAGAATCAAGAAGTTCCAGGTATGTGGGGTTTTGAATGGTAGTTTAGTCCCTACCCATGCATAATTTCTACCTAATTCTATGTTCAAGTTACCAACTCTTGATGGGGCATAACCCAAATGCATGTTTCCTCAAAAATCGATATGAGCATGTTGTAGTATGTCTAAAATCATGGGTCTGAATTATTGGGCTGTTTTCACTTATTTTATTCAAATATTTGATGATTTAATCCCAAAAAGCACATGTGCCCAAATCATGGGGTTTTTAGTGAAATTCATGGTTATGGTGGTTTCTCAAGCATGAAATGAACTTAGAAATTTTAAGCATGTTTTCAATTACTCATGTTATTATTATCATGTTTCCTATAAATTTAAGCATTTCGAGTATGATGGAAATTATGGGCAATGTCCACATGTCGCTTATGATTTATGAACTATGATTTTGACCTATCCACGGGCCCAATTCCATGGCTACTATTACAAATTTTCAAGCAGGTTATGAATATCACGATTTAACTAGCCATGCATGTCATGTATGAATTTTATGAGCACGTTGCATGTTTTGGGAGTAGTAATTAACACCGAGTAGGTTCGGGGCCTAGGTTACATCCTGAATCTCAAAACTACGTGCCACCATAGGTTATGTTGGGACCGCCTCAGTGTTTGTCCCCTATGCTCTACGGGGTCTTCATGAGTGATATAACGCCTTTCATGGTTCATACCCTTGGCAAGGTATGAACGACCTCCTGACTAGGTTTACAGGTCGGGCTCCATGTGTGCTCATATGGGGTATGTCGGTGATAAAAATTTCCATGGTTCCTCATGGTTTTAAGGTATTCATAATTATGTTCTTTTGGCCACAAGTTATGTTTTATGAAATGTCTTCTCACAGGATTATGACTATGATAGGTTTATGAATATTTTGGAAGTATTAAGCCTCACGATATACTTACGTTTTCACTCTTAAGATCATGATCTCCCCACTCCTATAAATTTCTTATTTTTCAACATTGTTTTGCATACCTTACATACTCAGTACCTTTCAAGTACTAATCCACATATTTTCAGGATCCGGTTCGCAGGTTCACCATTGTTCCTAGCTTGCGCTCAATTCTGCTCTCAGCTTCCATTGGTGAGTCGTCATGATTCGAGGGCTTCATGTTCGGACCTTATTTACCTTTTTTTTTTTAGAAATGTTGGGGTTAGTTGTGGTCTTGTCCCTTCAACCCATCTATTATGATTAGAGGCTTTCAGACCTATGGGTAGTATTCAGTCGTTTATGTTTGTAATGTTGTACCTTATATCTCATGTTACGATTTTTAGTTAGTTCATGACTATTATGTAAAGTTTTACACTTTATGCATATGAATTAGAGATATACTCACGCCATGGGTTGACTTGGAGTCTTTCGTGCTCCTTGTCCCGTGTCTACGATCCGGGTGTACTCTCGGGTCATGACAAACTTGGTATCAGAGCAATAAGTTCAAAGGTGTCCTAGGGAGTCTGAAAGCCGCGTTAGGTAGAGTCATTTTCATGTGTGTGAAGCGCGCCACACTTATGATGAAGAGGCTACTAAATGTTTTAGGAAATATTCCCTTCTTTCATGATCTATGTCATGCGGTGAAAACCTGTCCATCCTTCTAATTTGTGCTATTCGCGATTGCAGAAAAATTATGGCTCCTAGGAGGATGAACGGACGGAGGAATGAAAATGATGAAGGCCACGAGGGTGGACATGATAATGGGCGTCAGCAAGCCCCACCTGTTTAGGAGCCCCAAGCACTAGAGCCAGCTGTCCGCTCCGAGTTTCGGGCGGCTATTCAAATTTTGGCGTAGGCCTTGACCGCTCAGGTCAACCAGTAGGATGTTGCACATGTTCCATAGAACGGCAATGCAGTGGAAACTCGGATCAGGGACTTTCTAAGTATGAACCCTCCGAGTTCACAGGGGAAAAGGTGGACATGGATCCACACGAGTTCATCGAAGGGATCTTGAAGGTCACTCAGGTTGGGAGTGACAAATGAGGAGTGTGTAGATTTAGCCTCTTATCAGCTTAAAGAGGTCGCCTATATTTAGTTCAAGCAATGGAAGGACAACTGGGAAGCAGAAGCGAGCACTATCAGCTGGGACGAGTTCCACATGGCCTTTCTCGATAGGTTCTTCCCTCGGGAGATGAGGGAATTGAAGGCAGCTGAGTTCGTTAATTTCAAACAGGGAAATATGACAGTGTTAGAATATTCACTTGAGTTCACTCGCCTGTCAAAGTATGCCCCTGAGATAGTGATGTACCAGAGGGAATGGGTGAGGAGATTCGTGCAGGGAGTAGACGAGTATCTGGAAAAGGACTACAGAACAACCATGCTTCATCAGGATATGGACTACCCACGGATAGTCCTTTATGCCCAGTAGATGGAGGCAACTCATTTAAGGCAGAGATAGTCCAAGAGGGCCAGAACTGATAGCTACAGGTCCTCCTAGTCGAGGCTAGGAGGTGGGCCTCACCAGCAGTCCCAGCACAGGTCTATTACACCCGCACAATCTTCGTCCAATACACCATCCAGGCTACTAGGCAAGCAGGGGAGCAGGTCCTCAGGTTCGAGGGGTCAAAATAGCATGCGCACAGAGTGCACATTCCCATCTTGTGCTAGTTATGGCAAGAACCACATGGGGAAGCGTTTGGTGGGTTCAGAGTACTACTGCAACAGAGAATCTGATCTGCGGCAACTAACGGTGCTGGGTCTGAGAACCTGCAACTGTTCATGAAATGATACAACATAAAAGTATGAGTCAGTAATTTGCATGTACTGAGTAAGTGGGAGAAACATAACTGAATATAAATTCTGAGCTGAAATAACACTCAATGACAAACAGGAAGCTAAATTGAACTACTGATATAATTTGAGATGGTCAAGATGACCTTGTCTGATGGTCAAGGACGTGCCCTAAGTCTGAAACACTGAGGTTGAGATACTTCATAGAATTGAGTTAAATTGAGGACTTGAACTAGAATCAGCTGCTTATTTTGAAACTGAACTGGACTAACTAGTGGGAGAGTTTGTAACCGACATATAACCACGTGAGCTAAACGTGGAGTCCGATGTATAAACCCCACAGGTAGGACCCAATATACCTTGCCGGGGTATAAAGTCATGAACTGAGTGATCACAAAAGTCTGAGGCCAATCAGGCCAAGTAATACTGTAGCCTAAGCTAGCAATGTAGTTTTGGGAACCTAGGTGCACTGGAACCCCGGCCCGCACGGTGCTAAGTTCTACTCCCACTGGAAAACATAAACTAACTACTAAGATGATACCTTGAAACTAGGGTCCAAGACTAGTCAGGGACGTATAATTACATGTACCCTGAGAGTCTTATCGGACCAAATTCTGAAACAGGGTTCTAGACAGGTCAGAGCTATTTGTTTGGAAGCGTCGTGACTGCCTAAGAACAAGATGTAATTGAATTGGGTTCCTAAGGCTGGTCAGAGCTATATGCTAGTATGTCATGACCACCTAATAGACCAAAAACTGTAAATCTGAGTCTGGTTCTATTAACTGAGTGGCACCACTGACACCTTGAAATAAGACTGAAGTCAAACTGATTAGTTGACAAATTTTTGAATATCATTGAGGATTCTAGCATTCTAACTGAGACTAAACTGATATGATTCTGGAGAGATTCTAGTTCTAACTGGTTTGGACTACAAGCAGCTAATAGAGAATTCAACCTACCCAATAGTACGGGAATTTCATAATATAGAGAAATTTCAAGAATAATAGGAATTTCATTAAACAAACCAAAGTCATTTTGATTCAAGATATATTTACCCAATATATACGTATAGCAAGAAATTCTAGGGATTCAGTCCAAAGCATTCTTTATTCACTAGAGGGAATATAACAAGCAAAATCATTACTTGAGAAATTATGGCTTAAATTTAGTTTTTTTATGAACACTGAGAATTTGATAAAGAATTCATAGGGATCATATCACAATATACATGAACATCGTTCTAAGTGAAATCTACGAAAATAAAGCATGAATCCTCTTCATATTCGAAAGTTCAAGGCTTAAAACTGATAGAAGAAATTGAGGAGGATTTTGGGGACACAATGGAAGAATAATCTCCTTGCTAAAACCCCACATACCTGGTGAAGAAACTTGGAGAATTTACTTGAGAATCGAAGAGAAAAGTTCAGCCCTAACCCTTGCTCTAAAATACTCTAAGAGAGAATTCTATGATGTTTCTCTGAGGATTAACGTGAGAATGAGAGGAGGAACTGTCCAAACCCTCTAATAAGTCTAAAATTAGGTCCCAAAAGACGTAGTTTAAAGTTTAGGTGAATAAGAATTTACTAAATAGTCCTTAGAAGTTCGCTTGGAAAAACCCCCTAACGGGTGACCTAACGACTCATTACCAGGTCCAACGAGTTGTTGGATCCTCCCATCAAGTTCACTGGAGAAAACCCATTGACTCCTGATGAGGAAACTGACGAGTCGTCATCACTGATAATGACTCGTTGTGACCTCCCGTCGAGTACACTGTCAACTTCTCAAATTATGAAACTCCAGCTTGGAAATGGGCGACTTAATGAGTTGTGCGGCCGGATAATGACTCGTGAGGTCGTCCATTGGGAAACACTAACTCATTATCTTGGCATCCTTCTCACGGTTGACCCGACGAGTCGTTGGGTCCCTTAACGACTCGTTTGGTGGGTCGTTCTGCAACATTTCTGAAGTTTTTCAGAATTCCTACTTTATGCCCTAGAAATGGATTTTGAGCTTCCGAGGCATTACAATTTCTTTAAGATGGATCTCAGATATGGGTATCACAAGCTTAGGGTTCGGGAGAGTGACATCCTGAAAACTGCTTTCAGGACTCGGTATGGTCACTACGAATTTGTTGTTATGTCTTTTGGACTAACCAATGCCCCTGCAGCTTTTATGGATCTAATGAATAGGGTGATCAAGGAATATTTGTACATGTTCGTGATTGTGTTCATTGATGACATCCTTATATACTCTTGGAGCAAGGAGGAGCATGCCGCTTACTTAAGAATAGTGCTTCAAACATTCAAGGATCATCAGTTGTATGCAAAGTTCAGCAAATGTGAGTTTTGGTTGGACTCGGTGGTATTTGTAGGCCATGTGGTATCAAGTGAGGTCATAAAATTAGATTCTCAAAAGATCGAGGCGGTAAAGAATTGGCCCAGACCAGTGAACCCATCAAATATTAGGAGCTTTTTGGGCTTTGATCTTGGGCAAATTTATATGCCCAAGTGATACTCAAAAGTGTCATTTTAGCCTTGTTTATCTATCAATGTGTATACATTCTCATGTAATTGGTAATAAAATGTGAATTTATACTAACCAACATGATTAGCATTGTTTTGCAGGTAAAATGTAATTTTGGGAATCTTAAATGCATGTTGGAAGATATCGGGGTTGAACTCGGACGTGAGCACGGGACAAGTCATTGGACAACATAAAATAAAGGGGCTCCGCGATGAAGCCGTGTCACGCTGCCATCGCGGAGGCCTTCTGCCTGGATAGGAAATTTTCGCCCAAATTCCAGAGAGGATATGTGATGGGTCCGTGGCACGATGGCTTGGCTCCGCGTTGCACGCCGTGCCACGTTGGGCTTTATTTCCTGGACCCCCAGTTCCAGTGAAGGTCCGCGTCCGTAGCGTGTCACGGAGGCAGTGCTCCGCGATGCACTCCGTGACACGTTGCTCGTTATTCCGGGAAAAATTCCCACCAGTATAAATAGAACACTTAGGTTCATTTTTCAATATTCTGACTGGGTGGAGCAAGAACATGGGTTACAGGCAGTTGAGGGGACGAAATTATCAGGGTTTTTCTCTCTTTCCTTCTCCTTGTATTCAATTGCTTGTATGTTTAACACTCATTTAAAGATGTTTAATCCACAAATGAGTGGCTAATTCCTCTTCTTGCTGAGGTTATGAACAATTGTAGTGAAATGTGATTGTTGATCATATTGGTTTTTCATCTTTTCTTCCATGGTTGTTCTATTAATTCTTGCTCTTACTGCATTAATGTGTGGCCTACGTTAATGTATATCTAAAAAGTCCAGTTTCACTTGAGAGAGCAAGAAATTGGAAAGTTGTGAATTAATAGGATATGATCTTTTCTTGGTTTGGGAAAATTGGGAATTGATTTACTTTCAGGATAGAAATATACCTTAAGGTTGTATTAGTCAATTTAGGAACCGGGTTTGTATGGCTAGAACATGAATTTGCATTTAATCATAGAAATGTAGGTGGATGGTTCATGATTCTTAAGTGGGGTTAAATACGAGAGTATTAATTCCTTGGCAATAGTTCTTGACTAGCAACCGGAGGAAAAGACTAACCAAATTATGTCAATAATTAATTTCATTACATGTTCGTTTAGCCTCAGCATGCTCTCATTCATAGTTCAGACTCACATTAGATAATTGTTTTAGCTTTAGCATAAAAATTATAAAACACAATATCAAAGTTGTCTGCTTTTTTAGAATTGAAATATAGTACACTTGAGCAGATTGCACTTCATCCCAGTCCCTGTGGGATCGATACTTGGCTTACTTAAGCCACTTTACTACTTGTTCGACCACGTGCACTTGCGTGTAGTTTTATACCCAACAAACAGACCTAACAAGTTTTTGGCGCCGTTGTCGGGGACTGACAATTAATTTGTCTTAAGTGTTAATTTACTGTATTTTTATTCTCTTAATGTTGACAACTTGGTCTTAGCCTGTATTTTGCAGATTTAATTTCTGTTGAACGCTGGTAAGAGACAAGGAGCTGGTGGACTCATATATAGAGCCAGAAAGAATATTTCATAGTAAGCGGAGAGAAGCTCTAGAAAGAAAGCTACAGTTGCTTAGACAGACGATCATGGAGCAACAACAGAATCCACCGATAGTACGGGCAGTGTTAGTGCCCGAAGAAGTAGCAGCTCGGCCAGTTCGCGAGGTGGCAATCCCACATGCTAATAATGTCACATCTAGCATCCGCAAACCTGAGCCAGGAGGGAGGTTCGAACTTAAGCAAAATATGGTGCAATTGCTGCACACTAGCGGGCAGTTTACCGGTCTCCCTCATGAAGATCCACAACAGCATCTCCAAAATATTTTTGGAGATAAGTGACACTTATATCCCCGCTGGAGTGTCATCAGATTATGTCCGGCTTACATTGTTCCCATTTTCATTATTGGGAGAAGCCAAGAGGTGGTTGAAAGCTGAGCCACCGAATTCTATTTCTACGTGTGATGATCTTGCAAGGAAATTCTTGATACGTTTTTTTCCCTCCGGTAAAACAGCAAGACTTAGAAGTCAAATTCTAAGTTTCAAACAGAGAGAGGGAGAGAACCTATATCAGGCCTGGGAGAGATTCAAGTCCATGTTGTGGGATTGTCCTCATCATCATCAGTCTAATGATGTGCTGGTGCACACTTTAATAGAGGGTTTGGAACCCCACACAAAATTATTGCTAGACTCAGCAGCTGGAGGACAAGCGCTGGAGAAAACATATGAGTAGCTGTATACCTTGTTGAACCGCATTTCGCAGGGCAATCCGGAATGGAATGCTGATTCATCAAGAGGCGGGACAAGGAAAGCAGCAGGAGTGCTAGAAGTGGATGGGTTTACAGCTATTGCTGCACAGATAGCTGCATTGCAAAATCAACTTAACACCCACTTCAGCAACATGACAATGAACCAGCCCCAAGCCCCAGTGAATGCTGTGCAGCAGATGTGGTGTGAAGTGTGTGGAAGCAGTGAGCACTCAGCTGAGTGTTGTGGAGCAAATCCTGACTCGGTAAACTTTGTGGGAAATGTACAAAGGAACAACCACCAACAGTATGGTAATAACTACAATTCCAATTGGAGGAATCACCCGAATTTCTCCTGGGGTAGCAACAACCATCAGGGGCAAAGTTCGGGTCAGGGTGTGCAAAGGAACCAAGGAGGGCAGCAGAATTATCAAGCACAATTCAGAAACAACAATGCACCTCCTCCACCACCATCACCGAGCATTGAGGAGATGTTCAAGACCATGATAGCTAACCAAGCTCAATTGCAGGCTGACTATGTGAAATTGACAGCCGAAGTGAAAAACAACCAGTTAGCTACCAAGGCACTTGAATATCAATTTGGGCAATTTGCTGGAGCTCAAAACACAAGGCCTAGAGGAGGACTGCCGAGCGACACAGATCCCAATCCCAAGAAGGTGAATGCAGTGACCACAAGGAGTGGTTTGCAGCTGAAAGAGGTGGAACCAGAAAGACCACCTCAGCAATCGGGAGCAGCAGAAGTTGAGAGGGAGCAAAGTACTGAGAGGGGGAAGACTAAGGAAGCTGAATCAGAAAGACCACCACCCCCGTTCCCTCAACGATTAAAGAAACACAAGGAGGAGGTGTGTTTTAAGAAATTCATGGAGGTGCTGAAACAGGTACATATTAACTTACCTCTTGTTGATGTTTTGTAGGGAGTGCCGAAATATGCTAAGTATATAACGGACATCGTGGCAAACAAAAGTCGGTTGACTGAGTATGCTACAGTGGATCTAACGGAGGAGTGCACTTCTCGGATTCAAAACTGACTGCCCACAAAACTCAAAGACCCTGGGAGCTTTACTATACAGATTACTATTGGGCAGAGCATCCGAGCTCGTGGATTGTGTGATTTGGGAGCGAGCATAAATTTGATGCCGTCATCGGTATTCAAAAAGTTGGGTCTAGGGAGTCCTAGACCCACAACAGTAATCTTGCAATTGGCGGATCGGTCCTTAGCCAGACCTGATGGCATTGTGGAGGACGTTCTGGTGCAAGTTGGCTCCCTGATTTTCCCGGTAGATTTTGTCGTGCTGGATTTTGAACCAGACGCGGAAGTCCTATTTATTTTAGGACGTCCTTTCTTGGCAACTGGGAAAGCACTAATTGACGTAGCTGCGGGGCAGCTAACAATGCGAGCACACGACAAGGTGGAGGTGTTCGATGTGTACAAGGCACGCAAGCTCCCGATGGTGCACGAAGAACTCTCGGTGATCAATGTGAGTGATCAAGGCGATGATGAGCGGATTAAGGATTCACAAGAGTTAATGGGAAAACCACCAGAATGGTGTAAGCACTACTGGGGGGAGGACAGTGATAGAGAGAAATCGTCCATCACCCTAGAGGACAACTGAGCTTAACGACGTCGAGCCGAGACGGTAAACCAGGCACTGCACGGGAGGCAACCCGTGAAAATTTTTTCTCTTTTTAAATTGTGAATAGATTTTTCTTTGTTTTTTTTCTTTTTCTTGATTTACTACAAAATTTTAGTTTTAGTTTTTGTTTTTATGTTTATTTAGAGTGAAACCTATAATTCTAACCAATTTTGTATAGTGAGATGAATTTCAGGTCAAACAGAGGAAAATATGCACGGAATCGCAAAGGAAAATTCGAGGTATGAAAATTAACAAAAAGTGGCAAAACAGTGAGCTAGGGCGATAGCTCCGTGTCACGGAGGTGGACCTCCGCGTTACCCTCCGTGACACGTTGAGGTATAATCCGGAATTTTTAAAAATTTCCAGAATAGGCTCGCGACAGCTCCGTGTCACGGAGGCAGTGCACCGCGATGCACTCCGTGACACGTTGCCGTGTATATCGCGACTGGTCACACCGGGTCGCCGGGTGACCTGCGTGATTTTTCTACTTTTTAACCCCGAAAACCCCTCCCTTTTCCTTATTTTCAATCACTCCGCAACCAAACTCCCTAAAACCCATCCCCCTTCAACGTGACACGGAGTAGGCCAAGAAAATCATCAAGTTTGCTTCAATTCTTCAACTTCAAGGTATGTTCTTCGATTTCATCTCATTTCTTGTCGATTTTCTTTGATATTGAGCATGTAAGGTGAGCTAAGTTTGCCCTAAGTAGAAATTAATCATGAATTCAATCGAATTGTTGTTGATGAATGTTCGGAATGTCATTATGATTGCTTGAACTCGTTAATTGCATAATTTAATCGAATTTTCTTGATACTATCATTTCTAGGGCTTGTTTTTGAATTTGAAGTGGAAAAATGTAGTGAACTTGTGAAATTCATGCCGGGATGTACATGTTGAATGAGATGAGTCGATGTGCTAATTGTTAGGATGTTGATAGAATGACGGATTCTTGGGTTAAGGGAATATTGAAATTTGCAAGAATTGGGTTGGTTGTATAGGTTCGTGTAGATAAATTCTTGTTGTTTTTCATTTCTTTGTTTTTTTTCTTGCTAAGTGCGATGGAATAAAAGGTTATCGATGGTAATGATTGTGGTTAGTTGTACGAAGTCTGAGTAGTACATATTATATATACCATCGAATTCTTCATATGCACTAAGCATGTTTGTATAGTTGGTTGTTTATTTGTGTAAATAAAGATGATCTTGCTAGTATGTTGTAACTGTAGCTAAGGACTAAGTGTGGGGTAGCCTAGCTTAACCCGACCTTAGCCGAAGTTAATATCCATTGGCTTAACATTGATCTTGTCTACTTGGGTTGACAGGTAAAATGGCAAGCAGGCAAGAAAAAGGGAAAGGCGCATCAACTTTTGGCGCTGGAAGGAAGCGAATCAGACTGGGCACAACAGTCCCAGCAGCACCAGCAGTTCCACGCGGCCAACGCCGCCAATATGGAACAAGATGGGTGACGGATGAGGGGAAGAAGTGGTACGCAAAGCATAAAGAAAACAAATACTTCCCCAAGGAGCATATAGCACGGGAACCGTTGGCACAAGAGTTCCCTAGGATTGTACACCGGATCGAGGCAGCTGGGCTCAAGTTCATCTTTGAAGAGCCCAAGGAATGCAACCTGCACCTGATTCGGGAATTTTATGCCAACAGGAACCCGACGCTCAGAAGTCACACCATAAAAATCAGAGGGCAAATAGTCACATTTGAGCCCCACCACCTCAATGCCATCATAGGGGCGCGGGACACAGACGCCCACGTGCTCCGAAAGCTGAACATTACCCCACCGTAAGCGGACATCAGACGCACATTGTGTGGGATGCTCGCGCTCTGCTGCTCGGTATATATTATACACCGACACGCAAGTGTACGTGGTCAAACAAGTAATAAAGTGGCTAAGTAGCCAAGTATCGATCCAAGGAGGCTGCTCTAGATATGCAAAACTGCCTAGTTTACTATATCTCTATTCTATTTCTAACTATGTTAACAACAATCCAACCAAGATTTGAGTGAGTTTTGTTTCTAAACTAATTATCTACTAAAATTAATAACTACTATTTACGTTGAGTTTAGACAATGGATATGCACATGCCAAGGTTAAGAACGAGTAATGAACTTGATAATCATGATAATTTGGTCATCTTCTTCTTCATATTGCTAGCCAAGAACGTTTGCCTAGAAATTAAAACTTCCGTATTTAATTTCACTTTAGATTCATAAACCATTCGTCTACATTTCTGTGATCAAATGCAATTTATGACCTAACACTACAATTCCGGTTCCTAAATTGACTAATACGGCTTTCAAGTATATTTCTATCAAGAAAGCACAGCAAAACCCAATTTTCCCAAATCAAGTTAAGAACAATACCCTATTAATTCACAATTTTCCAATTTCATGCTCTCTCGAGTGAAATTGGACTTTTTAGATATACATTAATGGTGGCCAATCAAGAATGTAATAAGCACAAGAATTAATAGAACAACGTGCAAGAAGAAGAAGAAACCATATCAATTATTACCAACATTCATTACACAAGTTCAAAACCTCAGCAAGAAAGGAATTAGCCACTCATTCTTGGATTAATCATCCTAGAATGAGTGTGAATCATGCATACAATTGAAGGAAAGCAAAAAGGAAGAGAAGA
This sequence comes from Datura wrightii, assembly GCA_035772735.1. Classification (NCBI taxonomy): domain Eukaryota; kingdom Viridiplantae; phylum Streptophyta; class Magnoliopsida; order Solanales; family Solanaceae; genus Datura; species Datura wrightii. The sequence continues at coordinate 49,956,074 of JASDFA010000007.1, read as the reverse complement.
AAACTCTTATCTTTTCTATTCTTCAACTGCCACAAAACCACGTTCCTGCTCCCACTTCTGAACTCAGGCTAAAAAAACTAAAACTAAAAAACTCTCCTTTAAAAATAACCTAAGTGTGCTATTTATACTAGTGGGAAATTTTTCCCGGAATAACAAGCAACGTGTCACGGAGGCCAACGCGGAGCACTGCCTCCGTGACACGGCATGGACGCGGACCCTCTCTGGAAATTGCATGGTCCGGATAATTAGCCTCAACGTGGCACGGAGGTCATTGTGGAGGCCTGTCTCCGTGCCACGGAGCTGTCGCGAGGCCTCACTGGAATCTGCCAATTAATTTCCTCTCCAGGCAGTGTGCTACCGCGATGGCAGCGTGGCACGACACCATCGCGGAGCCAGTGTAAAATATGCCATCCGAGGTCTTTTCCACACTCGCATCCAAGTCCAACTCCGACATAGTTCCAACACACATTTTAGCTCTTAAAAATCACATTATCCTGCAAAACAAATGCTAATCATGTTGGTTAGTATAAATTCGCATTTTATTACCAAATACATGATATTATATACACATTGCACAACAAACAAGGTAAAAATGATACGTTTGAGTATCACTTGGGCATATAAATCTGCCCAAGATCACTTACCCCACACTTAAATCCTTGTTCGTCCTCGAACAACACATACACAAATCATGCACATCACATCTCAACCTTTGTCACTATGGTGCAACCATTTACGTTACGGTCATACCGATTATTCGATTTTTGCAAATCATCAAGAAAACATGCTTGGTCGTACAAGACAATGACCTTAATACATCGAGGCTCCCTAGACTTTTAAGAATTGATTCTTGATATCGGCAAACTCATGCAAATCAACTAATCAAGAAATCCGACACGAAAATCAATCTTTCATCAAGCATGTACCCTCACAACTCGAGAGAAACTTCCCCTTTTATGCTCGTGCAGCAAACAAACATGCAAGTAGGGGCATATGAAAATTAATTTCACTCTCTCCCCCAAAAGAATTCACATGCATCATGTCATGACCCATAGGCTTGCCCTTAGTGTATTACTCCACTAATATAAAGAAATGCAGTGTAGGATCAAATAGGACTTTTAATAGGTTGTAACTGGGCTATGGATCTAGTATATATATATTGGATTAGCCAATAATAGTCGCTAGCATCCTTAAGCGCCTTTTCAACTCATTCCCATCGACTCATGGACATTGTTCCTCTCTTTTCTCTTTTTCTCCCATTCATGCTGGTTTACTTTCATACAGCCCATTTCATCAGGCACACTTGACCCCAAACGGAAGGTTTTCATGTACCCTCAATTTCATTTAATTACAACTAGTGCCTCTTCAACATCATCTTTTCTTTCCTCACTTTGCTTTTCTTTTCTTTTCACTCTTTTCACTCTTTAACACTTTGGGAAACAATTTTCTGTTCTTTGTAAGCGCTTAAGAGCTTCTTATAGACTTTAAGGCTAATGAAAAGAAGGAATAAAGCTTAGTTCATACAATTCTGGACAAAAGAAAGAAATCGGCTAAAGGCTCAACGGGCTGACTAGGGTATACAACATATAAAAAGGTAGAATTTGACAAGAAAACAATGGAAACTAACGGTTAAAACAAAGAAATGCCTACATCCTTTCCGACACTACACCTCCTTCATTTCGCTTTGTATACACGCCAGGCAAGTTCTAGACAATTCACAATGACATGGAATAGCAAAACCTCACTCACACTTCATGCACATGCTCGAATCAAGATGCATTCACAGACTCTTTAATTAGTCAATTACATGAATTCAAGATTAAGCCTCAATCATAATGAACCAAATTCTATAGCCTAGGTAACTCAACATATTTACACAATTACATGCTTTCAAACGAATCACTTTCACATTTCGAACATCAATTACACACGCAACAAAATTTTAGCAACCATAAGCAACTACAGTTTATTGATGCAATCCACCAAAGAAACTAAAAACAAAACATCTACTCCTATCGACTACATTTCCCTTAAGACGGTCGTCATCCATCCATCGTAGGGAATGTTCACTAACTATGACATCGGTTCAATGGGACTATTCTCGGTAAAAGAACCGAAAACAAACTCCGAGAAACCCAAAAATAAAACTTCAAAATTTTTGCAACACATCTATCATTTCGATGAAAAAAATATTTACAAAATATGTTGATAAGTGCAACATCTTTTCGCAAATATTTTGAAAAATATCGATCATATCGATAGAGAAAAAAATATTTACAAAATTTACAAAATATTTACAAAGGCAACCATAACTTTTTAAAAACACACATCATTAGCCACAAACAAATATATACACATCATTCATAAATCAGTTCACAACAACAGGGAAAGCACAGACATACATAAACGTCAAGGAAGAATATACAGCAGATTTAGAGCCTATGACCCAGCACCTAACTACTCCCCACCCCACACTTAAATCGAACACTGTCCCCAGTGTTCACAAAAATACAAAGCACAAAATTTTGGGAGGTGAAACTCCCTGCTCAGTCGAAATATTCGACTTCCTCATCCGGTGCTGCGGCCTCGTCGCCTATATCTGAATCAGCTCCCTCGCCGTCATCGGACTCCACATCAGAGTCCTCACGACGTGTCTCCTCATCAGTAGGGACGTCGTCATCAGTCGGCTCCACAAAGGCTGGCCCCACCTTGCATAAAGCTCTGGCGTTCTCGCCAAAAGGGTAGTCCAGCTCCAGCTGCCATAATTCATCCTCGGTGGCTGGTCTCCCACCTATCCGTAGCTGCAGCATCTGCATACCGAACATATGGGCCATATACTGGTCGTCACGAGCATTTCGCTCGCCCAGAGTCAGCACAGGTCCGTGTGTAGTGTCGGGGGCCTTGGTCTTTGTCACATCAAGGGCCCTCCGCTCCAACTGCGGAATGTAATCCAAGGCTTCTTCCTCAACGTCGAGGCCTCGGAGGAAGGTGGTGATGAGTCCGCCAAACCCGTATCTGTGGCCCTGGTGTAGTCTGGCTCTCTTCATGGCGGATATTATAACCGCCCCCACATTAATCTCAAGCCCTTTCATAAGGGCATACACCAGGCAGACACGGTCCCGGGTCACGTCTGTCATATGTACTCCCGGGATCAAACACGAACATACAATTTTTAGCCAGATTCTGGCCTCCCTGTTCATCTGCGAATAAGGCAGAGTCTGGTGGTAACCCCTCTCTTTGTGTCTACTCCATCGGGTTGTGGATCGAGCCCCACACAATGTACGTCTGATGTCGGCGTACGGTGGGGTGATGTTGAGCTGGCGGAGAACGTGGGCGTCTGTGTCCCGCGCTCCAACGATGGCATTCAGCTGCTGGGGTTCCAGAGTGACAATCTGCCCTCTGATTTTAATAGTGTGGCTTCTGATGGCCGGGTTCCAGTTGGCATAAAATTCCCGAACCAAGTGAAGGTTGCACTCCTTGGGCTCCTTAAAAATAAAGCTGAGCCCAGTTGCCTCAATCCTCTGTACGATGCGAGGGAACTCCTGTGCGAGTGGTTCCCTTGCAATATATTACTCCGGGAAGTACTTGTTCTCCTTATGCTTTGCGTACCACTTCTTCCCTTCATCGGTAACCCATCGTGTTCCGTATCGGCGGTGTTGACCGCGTGGAACAGCAGGTGCAGCTGGGACAGTAGTGCCCAGTCTCATTCTCTTTCTGCCGGTGCCTGAGGTTGAAGCACCCTTGCCTTTATCTTGTCGGCTGGCCATTGTACCTGTCAATTTACACAGACAAGCACAACGTTAAGCTAAAAACTTGTTAGTGTTGGCTAAGGTCGGGTTAAACAAAATTTACCCCACACTTAGTCTTTAACAATATTTACAACATGTTAGCAAGGATAGATCTATTTACACCCCAAACACAATCACTATAAACATATTGCTTAGTGCGTTCACAAAAATTCAACAGCATAACGGCTAGCGAACTACTCAGACTTCATACAGCTAACCCAATCCTACTATCGACAGCTATTCACCCATAGCACTTAGCAACGATAACAACAACAAAATAGAAACAACAATACAAACATTTTATATACACTAATCTAAGCAATTCAACCAATTCACATATTACGCAATGTCCCACAAAAATTCGAGAATTAGTCGTCTTTCACCAATTATACAATATTTACCACGACTTATCTCAAATAATAAACACACCCCGGCATCAATTTCGTCAAACTATCAAGTTACCTAAGTTAAAATTCAACAACCCCAAGCCCTAGAACTCAATTCGACAATCAACAATGAATTATTCAATCAATCGATACGTTCACTCGTCAACTACAACAATCCGAACACAATCAATCGCAAAATAATTCACGTCATGTTTAATTTCTACCTAGGGTGATATATCTCACCTCACATGCTCAAAATCGACAAAAATCGCCAAAAATTTGAGCTAGACGATGAAACCATACGTTGGAATTGAAGAATCGATAAAGACTTGACGTTTTCCTTGCCTCTTAACGTGGCACGGAGCTTGGGGGTAGGGGAATTGGTGTTTGGTCGCGGAGGGTAGAGGGAATGGGGAAAAATGGGCGAAAATCGGGGGTTTATTTAAAAGAAACACGCGGGTCACCCGGAAACCCGGTGTGACCCGGCACTGGGATAAGGGCAACGTGTCATGGAGGGTAACGCGGAGGCCCTCCTCCGTGACACGGAGCCAACGCGTTGGCTTACTGGAATTTTAAAAAAATTCCAGATTTGCCTTCAACGTGTCACGGAGGCCAACGCGGAGCATTGCCTCCGTGACACGGCGCCAACGCGGCAGTGCTCTGTTTCACTATCAAATTTTATTTTTCATACCTCACCTCGTTTTCTCGATTCCAAGTATTTTTCCTCCGGTATACCTGAAAATCACCTCACTAAACAAAAATTGGTTAAATGACTAGATTCCCTACTAAAAAAAATTACTAATTAAAATGCACATCTAAACCTAGTCAAGAAAAAGAAAAGAAAATAAACTAAAAGAAAAACTTTACACTAAGGAAAAAGAAAGAAAAATATTTTTCACGGATTGTCTCCCGTGCAGCGCCTGGTTTAACGTCGCGGCTCGACAGCCTTTATGCTCAATTTTCTACTAGGGAGATGGACGATTTGACCCGATCATGGTCATCTCCCCAATAGTTCTCAACCTTGTCTGGTGGCCTACCTAGTAACTCTCGGGAATCACTCAATCCATTTGCATTCCCATGATCAATCACGTTGATCACCGAGAGTTCCTTATAGACAGTCAGGAGCTTAGGTGCCTTGTACACGTCGAACACCTCAACCTTGTCGTGTGCTCGCATCGTGAGTTGACCCGCAGCTACATCGATCAATGCCTTTACGGTTGCCAAAAATGGTCGTCCCAAAATAAATGGGACTTCTGCATCTGGCTCAAAATCCAGAACAATGAAATCTTCCGGAAAAATGAGGGAGCCTACCTGCACTAGCACATCCTCAACTATGCCATCCGGCTTAGCTAAAGACCTGTCTGCTAGCTGCAAGATCACTGTTGTAGGTCTAGGACTACCTAGCCCTAACTTTCTGAATACCGAAGATGGCATCAGATTTATACTTGCCCCCAATTCGCATAACCCACGAGCTCGGATACTTTTCCCAATCGTCAGCTGGATAGTAAAACTTCCAGGATCCTTCAGTTTAGTGGGCAACCTGTTCTGAATACGGGATGTGCATTCCTCCGTTAAAGCCACCGTGGCATACTCGGTCAAGCGACTTTTGTTGGCCACGATGTCTTTGATATACTTTGCATATTTTGGCACACCCTGCAAGACATCAACAAGAGGTAAGTTAACATGTACCTGTTTAAGTACCTCCATGAATTTCTGGAAACACGCCTCCTCCTTGTGTTTCTTAAGTCGTTGAGGGAACGGGGGTGGAGGCCTTGTTGGTTCAGCTTCTTTGGTCTTCCCCGTATCTGAGGTTTTTTCTCCCTCAACATCTGCTGCTCCTGACTTCTGAGGCGGTCTTTCCGGTTCCACCTCCTTTAATTGTAATCCACTCCTCGTGGTCACTGCATTTACCTGCTTAGGATTGGGATCCGTGTCGCTAGGTAGTCCTCCCCTTGGTCTAGTATTTTGGGCACTAGCAAATTGCCCAAACTGATATTCAAGAGCCTTGGTTGCCAATTGATTGTTCTTTACTTCGGCCGCCAGTTTGACATAGTCAGCCTGCAATTGTGCCTGGTTGGCAATCATGGTCTTGAACATTTCCTCAATAGTCGGTGATGGTGGTTGAGGAGGGGCATTGTGATTTCTAAACTGATTCTGATAGCCTTGTTGCCCTCCTTGATTTCTGTGCATACCCTGCCCTGAACCTTGACCTTGTTGATTGTTGCTACCCCACGAAAAATTTGGATGATTCCTCCAATTCGAGTTGTAGCCACCGCCAAACTGCTGTTGATTCCTCTGTGCATTGCCCACAAAGTTGACAGAATCAGGATTTGCACCACAACATTCGGCTGAATGCTCACTACTACCACACACTTCACACCACATTTGTTGGACTGCATTAACTGAGGCTGAAGGCTGGTTCAAATTCATATTGCTGAAGTGAGTGTTTAACTGATTTTGCAAAGCAGCTATCTGAGCAGCGATAGCTGTGAATCCATCCACTTCAAGCACTCCCGCTGCTTTCCTTGCTCCACCTCTTGAAGAATCTGCATTCCATTCCGGATTGCCTTGTGAAATTCGGTTGAGCAAAGTGTACAGCTCCTCATAAGTCTTCTCCAGCGCTTGCCCTCCAGCTGCTGAGTCTAACAAAATTTTAGTGTGGGGTTCCAAACCCTTAATAAAAGTGTGGACCAACACCTCATTTGACTGATGATGATGAGGAAAGTCCCGCAACATGGACTTGAATCTTTCCCAGGCTTGATAAAGATTTTCTCCTTCCCTCTGTTTAAAACTTAGAATCTGACTTCTAAGTTTAGCTGTTTTACCTGAAGGGAAAAATCTGATCAAGAACTTCTTTGCAAGATCATCCCACGTTGATATAGAGTTGGGTGGTTCAGCTTTTAACCACCTCTTGGCTTCACCAAATAAGGAAAATGGAAATAAGGTGAGCCGAACATAATCAGGTGACACTCCAGCGGGGATGTAAGTGTCACTTATCTCCAAAAAGTTCTGGAGATGTTGTTGCGGATCTTCGTGAGGGAGACCGGTAAACTGCCCGCTAGTGTGCAAAAGTTGCACCATATTTTGCTTTAACTCAAATCTCCCCCCAGGCTCTAGTTTGCGGATGCTGGAATGTACATTATTAGCGTGTGGGATTGCCACCTCGCGAACCGGCCTGGCTGCTACTTCCTCGGGCACTAACACTGCCCGCACAACTGGTGGATTGGGTTGCTCCATCATAGACTGTTTGAGCAACTGCAACTTCTTCCGAAGAGCTTCTCTACGTTGACTGTGCAATTCACGTTCTGGCTCTAAGTAAGATTCCACCAGCTCCTTGTCCCTTGCCAGTGTTCACAGAAATAAAAATCTGCAAAATACAGGCTAAGACCAAGTTGTTAACACTTAAGAAAATAAAAATACAAATACAGTAAATTTACACTAAACAAAATTTTACAAATCGCCTAGCCTCCCCGGCAACGACGCCAAAAACTTGCTCGTGCTCTGCTGCTCGGTATATATTATACACCGACACGCAAGTGTACGTGGTCAAACAAGTAATAAAGTGGCTAAGTTGCCAAGTATCGATCCAAGGAGGCTGCTCTAGATATGCAAAACTGCCTAGTTTACTATATCTCTATTCTATTTCTAACTATGTTAACAACAATCCAACCAAGATTTGAGTGAGTTTTGTTTCTAAACTAATTATCTACTAAAATTAATAACTACTATTTACGTTGAGTTTAGACAATGGATATGCACATGCCAAGGTTAAGAACGAGTAATGAACTTGATAATCATGATAATTTGGTCATCTTCTTCTTCATATTGCTAGCCAAGAACGTTTGCCTAGAAATTAAAACTTCCGTATTTAATTTCACTTTAGATTCATAAACCATTCGTCTACATTTCTGTGATCAAATGCAATTTATGACCTAACACTACAATTCCGGTTCCTAAATTGACTAATACGGCTTTCAAGTATATTTCTATCAAGAAAGCACATCAAAACCCAATTTTCCCAAATCAAGTTAAGAACAATACCCTATTAATTCACAACTTTCCAATTTCATGCTCTCTCGAGTGAAATTGGACTTTTTAGATATACATTAATGGTGGCCAATCAAGAATGTAATAAGCACAAGAATTAATAGAACAACATGCAAGAAGAAGAAGAAGAAACCATATCAATTATTACCAACATTCATTACACAAGTTCAAAACCTCAGCAAGAAAGGAATTAGCCACTCATTCTTGGATTAATCATTCTAGAATGAGTGTGAATCATGCATACAATTGAAGGAAAGCAAAAAGGAAGAGAAGAAAACTCTTATCTTTTCTATTCTTCAACTGCCACAAAACCACGTTCCTGCTCCCACTTCTGAACTCAGGCTAAAAAAACTAAAACTAAAAAACTCTCCTTTAAAAATAACCTAAGTGTGCTATTTATACTAGTGGGAAATTTTTCCCGGAATAACAAGCAACGTGTCACGGAGGCCAACGCGGAGCACTGCCTCCGTGACACGGCGTGGATGCGGACCCTCTCTGGAAATTGCATGGTCCGGATAATTAGCCTCAACGTGGCACGGAGGCCATCGCGGAGGCCTGTCTCCGTGCCACGGAGCTGTCGCGAGGCCTCACTGGAATCTGCCAATTAATTTCCTCTCCAGGAAGTGTGCTACCGCGATGGCAGCGTGGCACGGCACCATCGCGGAGCCAGTGTAAAATATGCCATCCGAGGTCTTTTCCACGCTCGCATCCAAGTCCAACTCCGACATAGTTCCAACACGCATTTTAGCTCTTAAAAATCACATTATCCTGCAAAACAAATGCTAATCATGTTGGTTAGTATAAATTCGCATTTTATTACCAAATACATGATATTATATACACATTGCACAACAAACAAGGTAAAAATGATACGTTTGAGTATCACTTGGGCATATAAATCTGCCCAAGATCATGGGACTCGATCGACAGCTAGATGGAGCAGGCAAAAGGAGAGGGGCTACCATCAGACTTTGTCGTATTCACAGATGAACAGGGAAGCTAGAATATGGCTGAAGATAGTCTGTTCATGCCTAATCCCGGGGGTACATATGACAGATGTAACCCGGGATCGTGTATGCCTGGTGTACGCCCTGATGAAAGGGCTGGAGATCAACATGGGGGCGGTGATTATATCCGCCATGAAGAGAGCCCGTTGCATCAGGGGCACAGGTATGACTTTGGTGGACTACTGACCACTTTTCTCAGGGGCCTAGATGTCGAGGAAGAGGCCCTTGATTACATCCCGCAGATGGAGCGGCGGGCCTTAGATGTTACTAAAACTAAGGCACCCGACACCACCCACAGGCCAGTGCTTACACTTGGCGAGCGACATGCTCGTGATGATCAGTACATGGCTCGCATGTACAGGATGCAGATGCTCCAGCTGAGGATAGGCGGGAGGCCGGCAACAGAGGAGGAGCTATGGCAGCTCGAGCTAGATTATCCTTTTGGCAAAAATGCCAGGGCTCTATGCCAAGTGGGGCCAGCATTTGTAGAGCCCACGGATGATGACGTCCCCACAGACGAGGAGACACGTCGGGATGACTCCGATGTGGAGTCCGATGATGATGGGGGGGTGATTCAGACATGGGAGATGAAGCAGCAGGACCTGATGAAGAAGTGGAGTACTTTGATTGATCAGGGAGTTCCACCACCCGATTTTTGTGCTATTTTAATTTTTGTGAACACTGGGGACAGTTTTCGAGCTAAGTGTGGGGTGGGAGTAGTTAGGTGTTGGGCTGTGTTGTTATGTATGTATGTCCTAATCTGTTGTCATGCCTGTGCAATTTTGTTATTCCCTGTGATTTGTGAATTGTTAAGTTGGTGTTCTGTATTGTAAATTTATGTGAAATTGATGTGTGTTGCTGAATGTTGCTAGCTGATTTTTTACATATTTTTGTTATCGAAATGATCTATATTTTCAATTTTTTTTACTTCTTGGGTTTCTCGGCATTTGTTTTTGGTTCTTTTACCGAGAATGGTCCCATTGAACCGATGTCTTAGTTAGTGACCGTTCCCTATGATGGATGGATGACGAACGTCTTAAGGGAAATGTAGTCGTTAGAAGTAGTTTTTCAATTATTTTTCAGTTTTTTTTCTTTGGTGGGTTGCATCCCAAAACCCATAGTTACTTTATGGTTGTGAAATTCTGGTTGCGTGTTGTACATGATATTTAAAATGCAAAGGTGATTCGTATGAAAGCATGCAACTTTGTAAATATGTTGAGATACCTAGGCCATAGAGTCGATTCAGTATGATTGAGGCTTAATGTTTGAATTCCTGTAATTAGCTGATTGAAGAGTCTGTGAATACATCTTGAATTGTGCATGTGCAATAAGTGTGAAGTGAGGTGTTTTTATTCCATGCTATTGTCAAGTGTCTAGAACTTGCCTGGTGTGTGTACAAAATGAAATGAAGGAGGTGTATTGTAGGAAAGGATGTAGGAATTTCTTTGTTTAACCAAAAGTTTCTATTTTTCATTGTCTTACCCACCTTGATTGTCTACCCTAGTCAGCCCGTTGAGCCTTTAGCCTATTATTTTTTTCTTTTGTCAGAAAGTGTAAACCGAGCTGAATCCTTTCTTTTCATTAGCCGTAAAGTCTATACAAAACTCTTAAGCGCTTAAGAAGAGAAAATAATTTTCCCAAAGTGTCAAAAGAGTGAGAGTGGTGAAAAGAAAAGAAAAGCAGAGTGATGGAAGAAAAGAAAAGGTTGAAGGTGCACTTGTTATAAATAAACTATAATGAAGGTGCATGAATAATCTTTGTTGTTGTGTCAAGTGTGCTTAATAAGATGGGCCAAACTAAAGAAAAACATCAAGAATGGGAGGATGAAAGAAGAAACAATGTCCATGAGTTGATGGGATGTGTTGAAAAGGCGCTTAAGGATGCTAGTGGCTATTATTGGCTAACCCAATATTTACTAGTTCCGTAGCTTCCATTACAACCAGTTAAAGTCCTACGTGATCTTACATCACACTTCTTTATATTAGTGGAGTAATACACTAAGGGCAAGCTTATGGGTCATGACATGATGCATGTGAATTCTTTTTGGAGAGAGAGCGAAATTGTGTTTACATGCCCCTGCTTGAAATTTTGTGAGTCATATGAGCAAAAAGGGGAAGACTCTCTTGTGTTGTGAGGGCACATGCTTGATGAGAGATTAATTTTCGTGTCGGATATCTTGATCAGCTGATTTGCATGAGTTTGCCAATATCGAGAGTCGATTCTTAAGTCTAGGAGGTCTTGATGTATTGAAGGTCATTGCATTGATAGGTCCATGCATGTTTTCTTGATGATTTGATGTATTGAATAATCGGTATGACCGTAGCCTAAATTGTCGAACCAAAGTAGCGAGGTTGGGATGTAAATTGCATGAGGTGTAGGATTGCTGTTCGAGGACGAACACGGATTTAAGTGTGGGGTAAGTGATCTTGGGCAAATTTATATGCCCAAGTGATACTTAAAAGTGTCATTTTAGCCTTGTTTATCTATCAATGTGTATACATTCTCATGTAATTTGTAATAAAATGTAAATTTATACTAACCAACATGATTAGCATTGTTTTGCAGGTAAAATGTAATTTTGGGAAGCTTAAATGCATGTTGGAGGATATCGGGGTTGAACTCGGACATGAGCACGGGACAAGGCATTGGACAGCATAAAATAAAGGGGCTCCGCGATGGAGCCGTGTCACGCTGCCATCGCGGAGGCCTTCTACCTGGATAGGAAATTTTCACCTAAATTCTAGAGAGGGTACGCAATGGGTCCGTGGCACGGTGGCTTGGCTCCGCATTGCACGCCATGCCACGTTGGGCTTTATTTCCTAGACCCCTAGTTCCAGTGAAGGTTCGCGTCCGTAGCGTGTCACGGAGGCAGTGCTCTATGATGCACTCCGTGACACGTTGCTCGTTATTCCGGGAAAAATTCCCACCAGTATAAATAGAACACTTAGGTTCATTTTTCAATATTCTGACTGGCTGGAGCAAGAACGTGGGTTACAGGCAGTTGAGGGGATGAAATTATCAGGGTTTTCTCTCTCTTTCCTTCTCCTTGTATTCAATTGCTTGTATGTTTAACACTCATTTAAAGATGTTTAATCCACAAATGAGTGGCTAATTCCTCTTCTTGCTGAGGTTATGAACAATTGTAGTGAAATGTGATTGTTGATCGTATAGGTTTTTCATCTTTTCTTCCATGGTTGTTCTATTAATTCTTATTCTTACTGCATTAATGTGGCCTACGTTAATGTATATCTAAAAAGTCTGGTTTCACTCGATAGAGCAAGAAATTGGAAAGTTGTGAATTAATAGGATATGATCTTTTCTTGGTTTGGGAAAATTGGGAATTGATTTACTTTCAGGATAGAAATATACCTGAAGGTCGTATTAGTCAATTTAGGAATCGGGTTTGTATGGCTAGAACATGAATTGCATTTAATCACAGAAATGTAGGTGGATGGTTCATGATTCTTAAGTGGGGTTAAGTACGAGAGTTTTAATTCCTTGGCAATAGTTCTTGACTAGTAACCGGATGAAAAGACTAACAAAATTATGTCGATAATTAATTTCATTACATGTTCGTTTAGCCTCAGCATGCTCTCATTCATAGTTCAGACTCACATTAGATAATTGTTTTAGCTTTAGCATAAAAATTATAAAACACAATATCAAACTCAGTTTGCACTGTTGTCTGCATTTTTAGAATTGAAATATAGTACACTTGAGTAGATTGCACTTCATCCCAATCACTGTGGGATCGATACTTGGCTTACTTAAGCCACTTTACTACTTGTTCGACCACGTGCACTTGCGTGTAGTTTTATACCCAACAAACAGACCGAACAGGCTTAGCGGGTTATTATCATAGATTCATTGAATGTTTTTCATCTATTTCCACACCATTGACTAAGTTGACTCAAAAAAAGGTGACGTTTTAATGGTTGAAGGTTTGGGAAAAAGCTTCCAAAAGTTGAAGACCCAACTCACTTCAGCACCAGTGTTGACTCTACTTGAGGGTACGGATGGCTTTTTAGTGTATTGTGATGCTTCGCGAGATTGACTTAGGTGTGTGTTGACGCAACATGGGAAAGTGATAGCATAGGCCTCGAGACAGTTGAAAGTTCATGAAAAGAACTACCCGACCCACGATCTTGAATTGGCCGCAGTGGTGTTTGCATAGAATATATGGAGGCATTACTTGTATAGGGTATATGTGGATGTATTCACGGATCACAAAAGCTTGCAATATGTTTTTACGCAGAAAGACCTCAATCTTCGGCGAAGAAGGTTGTTGGAGCTACTTAACGACTATGATATGAGTATTGTTTACCACTCGGGTAAGGCTAATGTGGTAGTGGACACACTTAGTAGACTCTCTATGGAGAGTGTGTCCCACGTGGATGAGGGAAAGAAAGAGTTGGTGAAGGATGTCCATTGACTTGCGAGGTTGGGAGTTAAATTGGTCCACTCGATCGATGGCAGCGTTGTTGTGCAAAATGGATTAGAATCGTCCCTGGTGGCGGATGTGAAGTCCAGAAAATTTGAGGATCCGATTTTAGTAAAGCTGAAAGAAGCCGTTCAAAGTCAAAAAGGTGGAGGTTTTCTCCCAAGAGGGAGATGGCGTACTGCGGTACCAGGGTCGCCTATGTGTTCCAGATGTTTATAATTTGAGGGACCAGATATTTCATAAGGCACATGGGTCCAGGAATTCCATCCATCTGGGATCCACGAATATGTATCATGATTTGCAGGAAATATATTGGTGGAACGACATAAAGAAGGATATTGCAGAATTTGTAGCCAAGTGCTCAAACTGTCAATAAGTGAAGGTCGAAAATCAAAGGCCGAGAGGCGTACTTTAGGATATTAGCATTCCCACTTGGAAGTGGGAAGAAATTTATATTGATTTCATTATAGGTCTACCTCGTACTCGCCGACAGTATGATTCCATTTGGGTGGTGGTTGACAGGTTGACCAAGGCTGCACACTTTCCTCCGATCAAAACCGCAGATTTAGTGGCTAATTATGCCAGATTGTATATCCGGGAGTTGGTTTGACTTCATGGAGTGCCCTTGTCTATTATATCAGACTGAGGTACTCAGTTTTGGTGGTCCTTCCAAAAAGGGCTTGGGACTTAGGTTAAACTCAGCACAACATTTCATCCGAAAATGGATGGTCAGGCAGAGCGGACAATTCAGACCTTCGAGTATATGTTGAGGGCATGTATGATGGATTTTAAAGGTAGTTGGGATGATCACCTGCCCTTGATCGAGTTTTCTTACAATGACAGCTGTCAATCTAGTATCTAAATTGCACCATTAAAGGCTCTTTAGGGTTGGAGGTGTAGGCCGCCCATCGAATGGTTTGAGGTTGGTGAGGCAGCTATGATAGGGCCAAGCTCGGTTCATGAGGCTATGGTAAAGGTTCAATTGATAAGGAACAGGCTGAAAACTGCTCAGAGTCATCAAAAGTCATACACAGATGTGAGAAGAAGAGATTAGGAGTTTGAGGATGATGATTATGTATTTCTAAAGCTATCTCACATGAAGGGAGTCATGTGGTTTGGAAAGAAAGGAAAACTCAGTCCCCGGTATATTGGTCCCTACCGGGTTATGAGAAGAGTTGGTAAGGTAGCATATGAGTTAGACTTGCCATCAGAGTTATCTTCAGTTCACCTCGTATTTCATGTGTCGCTCTTGAAAATGTGCTTGGGTGATCCATATTTTGTTGTTCCAGTGGAAAGTGTTGGTGTGGGAGATAGCCTCAGTTATGAGGAAATCCCAGTTGCAATCTTGGATCGTTAGGTTCGTAGAAACCAGCATGTTGAGGGAGCTACGCGGGAAGCCGAAGCGACTATGATGGCTAAATACCCCCACCTGTTCCCTACCGGCTCAGATTCAGTTTGAGGTATCAATTTTTACCCTAATTATCTAATCAGTTTCCATGTTCAATTTATGTGCGCAAGTTTAAATTATGTTATGATAAATGTATGTGATGTCTGAATTCAGATCAGCTATGTAGTTCTTTTTGGAGGTAGTCATTCCGTCAGTTTTTGATTTTAATAATCAGTATTTGCATATGATGATTGAATGTTTATGCATTTTTTGTGTGTTTCTAACATTCGAGGATGAATGTCCCCAAGGGGAAGATATTGTTATACCCCGGAAGCTCAAAGATTGGACCCGGGAGTTGAAACGAGAAAATTGTAAAATTGATGTTGCAGGCACAGGACGAGTCGTGGGAAGACTTGTGAGGAGACCCCACGAGTCGTTAGGTGGCTCATGGGGAGGCCTAGGAAAATGAAGGATTGATGTCTCCACGAGTGAGGGAAACGACTCGTGTTCAGCCACCATGAGTCGTCTTGTCAATCATGGGGTAGAATTGGACTTTTTACAGGAGATGTCTAGTGTATCTAACGGATGGGACCCCATGAGTCGTGGTCCGTCCCAATGACTTGTGAGGTAAGTCGTGAGCAGGAAAAGTGGATTTTTCATGGATGTTAAGGCATTGCACCTGATGGGAGTTGACCATGAGTCGTGGTCACAGGAGATAAGTCGGTAAGTCATCCGTTACGAGCCCCAACAGATCTGTTAACCAGTGCACTTGACGAGCGACCTAACAAGTCATTGCCCGTCTTGACGAGTCGTCAGGTCACCCGTTAGGGTCACCTGGCAGTGTTTTCCTGCAAATTTAGTAAGGGTCTTTTTATAATTCCTAAGTTCCTAAGACCTATACTACGTCGTTTAAGGCTCGTTTTAGTGGGTTTTTAGCAAGGGTAAACCTATCCAAAGCCATTATTCTTATGCATTCAAGTTTGAAGGTTTGAAGAGGAGGTTCAAGGTGAAATCTCAAGGTTTCCAATTGGAATCTAAGCTGGGCAATTAGAGGGTGTTAGAATTCACCATTTCCCAGGTATGTAAGGTTATGAGTGGGTGTCTTCTTCCACACCCATGCACAATTCCTATCAAAATGTGATAAAGTATCTATGATCAAGTATGGGGTTTTACCCAATTGTATGATTTTTCAATCTCTATACATGGGTATGAATAGATTGTGTTTATATTGGTCATTTATGAAGCTTGGGCGGATTCTAAATTGTTTTTCCTTATAAAAATTATTTTCAAATAATTGAATCTAAAACGCCCATGGATGATGAGTTCATAAAAGAAGTGATTTATGACAAGTGTGTGATGATGATGAGATTTAATGATGAAAAGAATGTTTCTAAAACTACCCATGATCTATGTTGTAGTTTTCAAAATGAATCTATTTGATCCAAGTGTAATAAAGCTTTGGGTGATTCCCACATGTCGATTTAAAGTGATGATTTTCCCGACATAAGCTTACCACATTATTTGAAGTGAAATTTCCCAATTATTATTATAAATTCTAGCTTGTGGTATGTTGAGTGAATATTTCTATACGTAGCTCAACCCATGATTTGGAGTAGATGCTCCCACCTATGATTGAGCTTGTTGTATGTTTTGAAATAAAGCTTTTCATATGCATGAATTCATAATTGAGATGTAGGTCATTATTGAGCTTTGTCAATAAACAATGTTGAGCTCCATATACCTATGATGTCTAGTCTATGCATGATTTCATTATGAGCTTTGTGAATAGACAATGTTGAGCTTCATTTCATACGATGTTTAGTTATGCATGATTTCATGTTGATCTTCGTCAGTAGACAATGTTGAGCTTCGTTATATATGATGTAGAGCATTGCATGTTTTGGGAGAAGTGTCTAGCACCGGGCGGGTTAAGGGTCGATTACCCTATGCCCCAGAACTACGCGCTAATGTAGGTTGATACTATTATATTATTGGGACCTCCCCTGCAAGCTATCCCCGTCCCGATTGGCCCTTCATCTTGATACCGATATCATGGTATCGTCCATCGCTCTAGCAAGGTTATGGACGGCTCTACCCACTTGAGTGTGATAGTTGAGACCACGTAAGCTCTATCATGGTATGTCGGTTAAGTGACGAGTATCCCACTATCTAAATCATTCAGATTGGATACTCATCACTAATGATAATCATCTTATGCATGCATGTTCAAAAATCAAGGTGTCACTCATTCTTCAGCTTTTGAAATAAATGTATGTTTCAACTTTCAGTCATTCGAGTCAGTCATGATGTTCTAAAGCTATGCATGGTCATGTTATGATAAGAGTACAATTTCTGAATGAATGCATGAAGCATTCTACTTACACTTGAAAGCTTATGGTATGTTACGAAATGTTTTAAATGATTTATTTTACTTAAGAGATTTTACTTACCTTGCAAACTTGGTACATTCCCAAGTACTGACCGCATACTTTCTATGGTGCATCAATTCATGATGTAGGACACGTTTACCAGGTTTAGCCCCGTTCGTAATCGCTTATCATAGTTAGCACCTGCGTGAGTTGTGAGTCCTCATCTTTAAAGGACTAGACTTTGAGTTTCATGTCATATTTCAGTTTCATGTTTTGTGGAGTTAGTTTGGGTCTTATCCCATCAACTCATCTAGATTAGAGGCTTTTGGACATATCTATGTACAACTTCAGATGTTATTCTGATGTGTCATTGTATGAGACTTCTGCTGAGTTATACTTATTCTTTCTTCATGTTGTTGAATGAGTTAATTGAATGCTTATGCCATGGGTTGACTTGGGGCCTCTCGGGGTCCCTTGTCCTATGTCTATGATCCGAGCCTACGCTCGGGTTATGACAAGTGTCTAGCACCGAGTAGGCTAAGGGTCGATCACCCTGTGCCTCAGAACTATGTGCCGACATAGGTTGATACTATTATATATTACTTGGGACCTCCCTTATGAGCTATCCCCGGCCCTAATGGCCCACGAGCTTGATATCGTTATCATGATATCGTCCCTAGCCCTGGCAAGGCTTTGGATGGCTCTACCCACTTGAGTTTGATATTTGGGACCACGTAAGTTCTATCGTGGTATGTGGGTTAAAAGATGAGTCTCCCCATTGTTCCTCATGATTTCAGATATGTATATTCATTACTCTTGAGATTAATATAAAAGCGTGTTCTAAAGCAGGTTTGACTCAATGTCCAACTTTTCTCATAAATGTTAGAATTCAGCTTTGAGTCAATCAATTCAGTTATGGTGTTATGAAGTTATGTTATGTCATGTTATGAAGAGATCATGATTTTAGAAAAAATGCATGCAACCCTACTCTCATATTACTGATGTTTATGTTTTACGTAATGCATTGTCTTTAAATGATTTTACTTACTCTGCATACTCGGTACATTTCACGTATTGACTGCATACTCTATGCTGTATCGTTTCATGATACAAGACCCAGTTCTCAAGTACAACCTGCTCTTAGTCAGCTTATCAGAGATAGCGTTTGCATTGTGGGTGAGTCCTCATCTCCCGAGGACTAGATTATCCAGTTTTCCTTTATGTATTTCTGATTCATCTTGTTGAGTTAGTTGGGGTCTTGTCCCATCAGCTCATCATGTTTAGAGGCTTTCCAGACATATGTATGTATTCAGCTTTGGATTTTGTATTCTAATGTTATGTTTATGTTAGACTTCCACTATGAGTATATTGTTGATTATTCATGTTCTTGATCAAGTTATATTTATGCTTATGCCATGGGTCGACTTGGGGTCTCTCGAGGCTCCTTGTTCCGTGTTGCGATCCGGGCCTCTGTTCAGGTCGTGACATAGAACTAACTTTCCTAAAGGATAGCCTTAAAATAACTCGAATGCGGATTCTCATTTAACATGAGTTTCACTCAACTACAACCCTTACGCTGAGAGAATAGATCTATTTTCAATACTAAATTTGGCAAATAAGGATATCTTTCGATAATAATATTAACTGTTATTCAACTTTGTTTCACTCGGCCGGAAACACACAATTTCTCAAGAGTTTAGAAAGGAGAGATGCTTACCTATTGCCTGTGGCCATTTTGGACTCAATTTGGAGTAATTCTGACAACCTTTACTCAGCGGGGTACCGGTATACCGAGTGAATTTTCAAGAAATAACTCCGCAGATATGCATTCCGTAGGCCTAGAACTTGTTATCCGAAGTTAATTTGCATTTCAACGGAGTTTGACGACGTAATTTGACGAATATTAATCAAAACCCACGTTTCTCTCTTGGTTAAGTTGAAGAAGATTTGAAAAAATGATTTGAAATCATCAAATGGAGCTTATACAGGGGTAGGGCGGTGGCAGGGGGCGCCACGCACTGGCCATCGTGCCAAGGGGTATGCCGCGCCGAACTGCCTAGTGCACTGGCAGGACTGGCGCTCCGCATGCCCATTGCGTAGGCAAGGCTGGCGCGTCGTGCACGCCTTCACAGCCTGGCCTTGCCCGACCTTGCTAATTCACTCGACGATGTACTCGCTCGTCTTGCCTCCAAGGCTCTTCCCGCATGCGTCAAGCTCTCATTGCTTACCACAAGCCCACACGCATGCACACTAGCCGCTAACATCATGTGGGGTGTAACAATAGGAATGTAGCGGCAGCTCGAGTTAGGGATTTCCTCAACATGAATCCCCCTGAGTTTCTTGGGTCGAGAGTGGATGAGGACCCACATGAGTTTCTGGAAGAGATACAAAAGATCACCTAGATTATAGGGGCGACGGGAGAAGAGAGCACAGACTTAGCCTCCTATCAGCTGAAGGGGGTCTCTTATATTTGGTATTGTCAGTAATAGTAGGTAGTGGACGCAGTTCCTGTGAGCTGGGAGGAGTACATGATAGCCTTCTTAGACAAATTCATCCCTAGGGAGTTGACTGAGGCAATAATGGAGGAGTTCATCAGTTTCAGGCAAAATGATATGACTATCAAAGAGTATGCCTTGGAGTTCACCCGGCTATCCAAATATGCACCGGAGATGGTGGCAGATCAGAGAGCTCACATGAACAGGTTTGTGTATGGGGTGTTAGATTCGCTAGTCAAGGAGTGTAGGACTACAATGTTAAACAGTGATTTAATTTCTCTGGATTGGTGATATATGCCTAGAAGATTGAGGCGGATAAGATAAGGAAAAGGGAGAGAGTGGCCGAGAGGGCCAAGACAGGCAGCTTTGGATTTTCCTAACAAAGGCCTAGTGGCAGACATCATCAGCAGTCACCAGAGATCATCAGCCCCGGTACCGTTATCAGTCAGTGTCCCATTCAGACCTCGGGGTGGTTGGAAGAGCAGGGTGTCAGGTTCAAGGGTATAGAGGGACACACTGGTAGAGCGCACCTTTCTAGTATGCGGAAAATACGGTAAGAACCACGTAGGAGAGTTCCTAGTCGGATAAGATATTTTCTTTGGCTGTGGGAATTCCCGGCACACGTGCAGGGAGTGTCATTTGTCTAGACATGGCGATAGTAGAGGTCATGCCCAAACTAACAATTCAGCAGCGGGTCTAGCAACTGTCCTTCTCAACAGGATGCATCCACTAATGCAGGTGGTGGATAGCATCAGAACAGGTTTTATGCCCTATCATCACGTCAGGAGTAAGAGGTCTCTCCAGACGTAGTCACTAGTGTGTTGTGAGTATTTCATCTTGATGTGTATGCATTGTTAGATCCAGGGGCTACTTTATGATTTGTGACTCCTTATGTTGCCATTAGTTTCGAAGTTATTCCCGAAATTCTATCAGAGCCCTTCTCAGTCTCTACATCAGTCGGTGACTCAGTTATATCTTGACAGATATATAGAAATTTTCCTGTCACAGTTCTTTAGAAAGTCACCTAAGCGATCTAGTAGAGTTAGACATGACGAATTTTGATATTATCCTTGGTATTGATTTGGTTGCATGCATGTTATGCCTCAATGAATTGTATAACTTGTACGGTAGAATTTTGGTTTCCAGGTGATCCAGTCTTAGAATGGAAGGGTTGTTTAGTTGTTCTTGCAGGTCACTTTGTTTCCTACCTTAAGGCCAGAAAGATGATTCCTAAGGGTTATGTTTAATATCTAGTTTGGGTTAAGAATGCAACATCCGAAATCCCAACTCTCTAGTTAGTTCCTATAGTATGTGAGTATCCGGAGGTTTTTCCAGATGATCTACCAGGGGTCCTCCCAAGTGGGAGATTGACTTTGGTATTGACCTTCTTCCCAATACGTAACCTATATCTATTCTTCCATAGAGAATGGCTCCAACCGAGCTGAAGGAGTTGAAGGAGCAATTGAATGATCTTCTAAATAAAGGATTTATTAGACCCAGCAAGTCTCTGTAGGGTGCAACATTTCTATTTGTTTGAAAGAAGGATGGTTCTCTTCGTATGTGCATTGACTATAGGCATTTGAACAAGGTCACCATTAAGAACAAGTATCCCCTCCCTAGAATTGATGACTTGTTTGACCAACTTCAGGGTGATAAGTGCTTCTCAAAGATAGACCTCAGATCTGGATATCATCAGCTCAAAGTTAGCGAGAGTGACATTCCAAAAATAGCTTTTCGGACTCGGTATGGTAATTATGAGTTTGTAATTATGTATTTTGGACTAACAAATTCTCCTGCAGCTTTTATGGTTTTGATGAATAGGGTTTTCAAGCCATATTTGGACATGTTCGTGATTGTCTTCATAGACGACATTCTCATATACTCTCGGAGTAAGGAGGAGCATGCTACTCATTTGAGGATTGTGCTATAGACTCTCAAGGATCACCAGCTACTTGCCAAATTCAGCAAGTGTGAGTTTTGGTTGGGCTCAGTAGCATTTTTGGGTCATGTGGTGTCAAGTGAGGGTGTGCAAGTGAAATCTCAAAAGATAAAAGCTATAAAGAATTGGCCTAAACCAGTTAGTCCTTAAGATATCAAGAGTTTCTTGGGCTTAACTGGCTATTACAAGAGATTTGTTGAAGGATTTTCATCCATTGCTGCACCTTTGACTAATCTAACGCAGAAGAAAATCAAGTTTCAATGGTCGGATGCTCCTGGGAAGAGTTTTCAGGAGTTAAAGACTTGACTCACTTCAGCCCTAGTGTTGACTCTACCTGAGGGTACAGATGCATACGTTGTGTATTGTGATGCCTCTAGGGTTGGTCTTGGGTGTATATTGATGCAGTATGGTAAGGTCATTGTGTATGCCTCTAGACAGTTTAGGACTAATGAGAAGAAATACCCAACACATGACTTGGAATTGGCAGATGGTGTTATTGTTCAGAATGGTTCAGAATCTTCTTTGGTGACTTAGGTCAAGGCCTGTCAAGATGAGGATCCTATTTTGGTAAAGTTGAAGGAAGCAGTTCCGAATTAGAAGGTAGAGGTCTTTTCCCAATGGGGAGATGGTGTACATCAATATCATGGTCATTTATGTATTCCGGATGTCTATGATTTAAGAGAGCGGATATTGCATGAGGCTCACGTTTGTAGTATTCTGTCAACCCAGGTTCCACCAATATGTACCGTGAACTACGGGAAGTCGATTGGTGGAATGGCATGAAGAAGGACATAACAGAGTTTGTGGCTAAATGTCTGAATTGTCAGCAAGTGAAAGTGGAGCACCAAAGACCAGGAGGTATGCTACAAGACATCAGTATCCCAACTTGTAAGTGGGAAGAGATAAATATGGATTTCATCACAAGGTTACCTCGCACACGTCGACAGTATGACTCTATTTGGGTGGTTGTAGACAGGTTGACTAAAGCAACCCATTTTCAACTGGTCAAGACTACTGACTCAGCGGAGGATTATCCTAAATTGATCATTTGGGAATTAGTTTGGTTGCATGGAGTTCCCTTTTCCATCATTTTAGAGAGAGGTACTCAGTTCACTTCACAGGTTTAGAGATCATTTTAGAAGGGACTTGGTACTCAAGTCAAGTTTAGCATATCTTTTCACCCACAGACAGATTGTTAGGCTGAGAGGACCATTCAAACTCTCAAGGATATGTTGAGGCATGTGTGATTGACTTCAATGGTATTTGGGATGATCATTTACTTCTTATCGAGTTTACCTACAACAACAACCACCACTCCAACATTTAGATGGCTCTATTTGAGGCTCCTTATGGGCGGAGATATAGGTCGCGTATTGGTTAGATTGAGGAAGGTGAGGATACATTGATAGGGCCAGATTTAGTTCATGAGGCTATGGAGAAAGTTCATCTTATAAGGGAAAGGCTGAAAACATATCAGAGTCGTCAAAATTCCTATACTGATGTGAGGAGAAGAGAACTAAAGTTTGAAGTTGATGTTCGGGTGTTTTTGAAGGTGTCTCCCATGAAGGGAGTGATGAGGTTCGGAAAGAAAAGGAAGCTCAGTCCCCGATATGTTGGTCCCTATAGTATGTGAGACGTGTTAGCAAGGTGGCCTATGAGTTGGAGCTACTAGCAGAGTTGGCTTCGGTACATCTAGTTATCCATGTATCATTGTTAAAGAAGTGCATTGGTTATTCGGCTTTGGTTGTCCCAATGGAGAGAATAGGTGTGAAGGATAACCTTAGCTATGAGGAGGTACCAGTTGAGATCCTTGATCATTAGGTGATGAGTTGGTAATTTATCAACTTATTAGGCTCTTAAGCATGAGATTTAGCTTTGTTTTCAAGTAATTTAGACGAATTTTATGCCCTTTTTGCCTTTTTATGGTGCATATATCTAATTTGAAGAAAAGAGCAAAAGTGGAGTAAAAGGAAGGAAATTGGGTGAAAATTGGCGCTTCACCCGAGAAGACAAGTGAAACGCCAGCCAAATGCAGATGATCACTTCCTTGAGGAACTAAAGCAACCGACAGTCATGGATATCAACTGATAACTCACTGGTTAACTCACCTGCATGCACCTGAACTTGCTAGATCAAAGGAAAATAAATTGGCGTAGCGTGGTTGGAGGCTAGCAAATAACCAAAGGACCCACCATAGGACACTGTAAATCATTTTAAGGAGCAATCGATGATAGCCAGCGGTTCGCAGAATTTAACTAGTGAACCACCGGTACTTTCGCAATTTTCCAGAACGCCTGAGCCGGTGCAAATGTGTTCAACACTAAAAAAGAGGAGATTGGTTGCCCTACTTTTAGATATATTCTAGAAAGAAGTACTTTGTACATATCAGATCTTAACTTTTACCTTTTTGGAACATTCTCTTTGTAGAGAAAGAAAGTAGGATTCTATTTGTGGAAATTATTAAATATTGTTTTTCTTTTCTTCTTCTTCCTCTGTAGAAAGGTACCGCCATTGTTGAAGACATGTTTTTGAATTTTCTTTTGCTGCTCTTATTATTGAAATCAATGAGTTTATTGTCAAATATGCTCTTTAGTTTCTTAACCATGAGTAGCTAAATCATAAAGTAGAGGTGTGTGGTGATAGATTGGGTATTGCTAAATTCATCTCAATATTGCTTAATTAGTGTAAATTTGTTAAGTTCTCTCCAATTTATAATTGAAGATCCATAGTTGCGGATGTGGGTCTACTTTTCTTACTTGATTTCTACTTGAAAGAGAAGAATTGAGTATTGGGAGAGAATTTGATGGGGGAAATGGATGTGATGTTGTAGAGTTGGGCTAGACATAGCCAAAACGCATATTCTCATTCCTAATTAATAGCTAATAGCTAGAGATTAGTGCAGCTATTAATCCAAACTTGATTGGGTTGATTTAATTGTATCTAGTGGTTCAAAAGAACTCTAGAAAGAGGCATTTATGAGGTTGAAAAACATAAAATGCCCACTAGTTCCTCTCATTATCGTCTACAACTTTGATTATTTTGTTATTCTAATTAGTTGAGTTAGAATCTATACCATATTGTTAACATCAACTCTCCCCCAAAATATTTACTTCTTTGTTTCTTTTAAGTGTTGAGAACTAATTCCAATTTTCCAAACAACACTTGCATATATCACTTGTTAGTCTCTATGGGATTCGACCCTGACACTCGTCACAATATTTGTTTTGATATAACGACCATTTACACTCTTTCGTAATGAAGAGTGTATTTTGGACAATATAAAAAATGGAGATGTTGTGGGGGGGACTAGCACTTGATATTCTTGTGTGGATTGTTAATTTGAATTAGTCTTGCATCTTAAGTGTTGACATTAATCTTTCTATGATTGTTTGGGTAAAGTCATATGAGTGATCACTCACAAGCAGGGCATAGCTCAGTTGAGGGTAATATGGAGCACGAAGAAGATAATCCGGTGATACCCAAAATTGCAGGAGCCATTCGCCTATCGCCCACGATAGGGAATGTCGTGTTCCATGTCACAAGTATAATGCTACATTTGCTAAAGATGAAAGGGCTCTTCGGGGGCAAACTGAGTGAGGATGCAAACCGCCACTTGAGGAATTTCTTAGAGATCTGCCAGCCTTTCAAGATAACTAATATAAGTCAAGAGTCTATCATGGTAAGGCTCTTTCCATTCTCCCTAACAGGAGAGGCAACTACGTGGTTGGAGGAACTCCTTCTTGGTTGCAATACATCGTGGCAAGAATTGACTAAAGCTTTTTTGGATCATTTCTTCCCTTCATCAAAAATGTTGCAGCTGAGGGATTACATCAAGAACTTTAGGTAAGATCCAAGAGAACCATTGCATGAAGATTGGCTAAGGATCAAGAAGAAGGTTTCCCTTTGTTCCAAAATGGTCTCCCTGATGGAGTACTCCTTCAAAGTTTTTATCGAGCTCTAGACTCCATTAACGAATCCGTTGCCAATGATTTAGCGAAGGATCAATCATGGATCAGACATATGGATTAGATAAATCCCTTTTGGACAGAATGAAAAAGACAAATTGGGCATGTCATATGAGAGAGACCAATGTATCGACACATGATATTGGTTCAAGTGTGTTGGCAGTGGAGTTGGGAAAAAGAGATGAAGAGCGAGATGAAAATATTGCCAAAATGATGACGCAGCTGGAACTAATGACAAAACATGTGATGGGGGCAGGGCCTAAATTTGTGAATGTTGTAGCTATGCAGGGTCCTTTGCACTTCGAAGGAGAATCGTCACCACCGAGATATGATGAGGAGTGACAATACATGGAAAATCAGATGGGGGGTTCTCGACCCAGGTTTCAAGGGACTATCAAAGCCCTTGGCGCCCACGGGAAGAGAACCAAGGTTGGAGAAACCCCAATGCAAAAGGATGGCCTGATAGAAATGAAAGATGGGGCACTAGAGAGAAAAATCAAGAGGGAGATCATTATCATCGAAGTTCAAACCCATATGTTCCCCCTCCTAAAGCGGAAAATGCCCAAAATCAGCTAGGTGTGAGCAATGCGGGTAACTCAAAAATTGAAGAGATGTTAGCGAGAGTCCTCAAGAAAGTGCAATCAACCGACAACAGAGTCAAAGAATTGAAAAGGGAGGTGTCTATCCTTGTCCAAACTGTCAGTTCCCATTCAGCCTCTATTAAGCATTTTGAAGCTCAAATGAATAACTTGACCTCTCAAATGAACCCCCAAATGAAAGGAACACTCCCAAGTGATACAATGCCAAACTCGAAAAGAGATAGTCAATGCATCGCCATCATCACAAGGAGTGGTAAGATGGTTGGAGATGCAGGTGTGAAGCCTAAGGAGGTCATTACTCCTAAAACAAAGGATGGAAATGAATCTGAAGTGGCGCCAAAAGCACTACATGGTGGTGAAAATGTTGAAGAAGAAGGTGAAAGAGAGGCTGATGAAGTTCCCTTAAATATTGATGAAGAAGAGGCAGGCATGAAGACCTCAAATGATAAGGAATAAGAACCAATAGCTCCACCCCCTTACCCATAATGGTTAGCCAAGAAAAAGAAGGATGATCAGTTTAGTAAATTTATTGACATGTTTAGTAAATTGTCCATTAATATACCATTGGTGGATGCCATACTTAAAACGCCTGAATATGCCAAGTTCATGAAGGATCTGTTGAAAAAGAAGAAGGTGGTAGACGTGGTGTCACAACCTAAACGGAGGCCCGGACCGTAGACACGGGACAAGGAGTTCCGAGAGACCCCAAGTCAACCCATGGCACAAGCATACGTCTAACCCAATCAAGAAACTGAAGAAGTCAACAATATAAAGTCATCGGAAGTCTAACTCGACATAACATCAGAAATAACATCCAAAGCTGATTACCTACATAAGTCGGAAATCCTCTAATTTGGACGAGTTGATGGGATAAGACCCCAACAAACTCGACAATACTAAAACTGAAAATACATATAGGAAACTGAAAGTCTATCCCTCGGAGGATGAGGACTCACCAACCAAGCAGGTGCTAACTCTTACAACCGACTAGAGCGGGGTTGAGCCTAAGAGTTGCATGTTGTATCATGAAATGATACAACATAGAGTATGCAGGTCAATACGTGAAATGTACCGAGCATGCAAGGTATGTAAACCGCATAAGTAAAGTAAATCATTTAAAATATTTCATAAAATATCATAAGCTTTCAAATTTGAGAGGAGGGATTTCATGCATTCTTTATGAAATCATAATCTTTTCATAACATGACAACGCATAGCTTCATAATATCATAACTGACTCGAATGACTCAAAGCTGAAATATGACATTTATAAGAAAAGCTGAATAATGAGTCAAACCTTGTTTTTAGACCATGCATGTTTAAAATAATAACCATGGGTAATGAATATGACAATCAGAATAACATAAACAATGGGAGACTCGTAACTTAACCGACATACCATGATAGAGCTTAAATGGTCCCGACTATCACACTCAAGTGGGCAGAGCCATCCAAAAACTTGCCAGGGCTAAGGACGCTACCATGATATCGATATTAAGCTCATGGGCCATTTTGTTCGGGGATATCTCACAAGAGAGATCTCAATAATATAATAGTATCAACCTAGGCTAGCGTGTAGTTCTGGGGCATATGGTGATCAACCCTTAGCCCGATCGGTGCTAGACTCTTCTTCAAAAAATGCAATGCTCTACATCATATATAATGAAGCTCAACATCGTCTATTGAAGAATCTCAACAATGATATCATGCCTAAACTCAACATCGTATGAAAATGAATCTCAACATTGTATATTGACAAAGCTCAATAATACAATTGTGCATAGACCCGACATCGTATGAAAACGAAGCTCAATAATATCATACATCTCAATTGTGAATTCATGTATATGAGAAGCTTTATTTCGAACATACCACAAGTTCAAAGATAAGTGGAAGCCTTTACTCCAAACCATGTGGTAAGCTTACTTTAGAGATACTACAACATCATACTCGATATAAGGGCTTTTCCCAAAACTTCATCATGCTTGGATCTACTCAATTCATTTTGAAAAATATATCATAATCATGGGTAGCTTTACATGCTTTTCATCATCAAATCTCATCATCATCATACATTCATCATCATTCTCTTCTTTCATGAACTTCTCATCCATGGGAATTAAATTTCATAAATTAGAAAACACAATTTTGATTGAAAAGAATTTAAAAATATGCCCAAGCTTCACAATTCATCAATAGAAACATAATTTAATCGTGCCCATGTATTGAAATTGAAGAATTATACAATTGGGTGAAAACCACATGACTTGATCATAGGAATTTCTCATATTTAGATAGAGATTGGGCATGATGTGGAAGGAAACACCCACTCATAGCCCTACATACATGGAAGGGATTGATTCCACCAAATCTTTTATTACCCAAGAGGAAATTGGATGGAAACCTTGAATACTATCTTTGAATCACCTCTTTAACCTCTCAAGCTTGCATGCATGGTAGGAATAACTTAGAATAGGTTTTCCCCTCTTAAAACCCACTATAAAGAGCCTTAAAAAAAGTAGGATAGGTTTTAGGACGTTTAGAATTTATGAAAAGTCCCTTACTAAATCGCAGAAAATAACTGTCAGGTGGTCCAAATAGATGACCTGACGACTCATCATGCTGCTCGTCGAGTACACTGTCTAGTCTGATGTCCTGGGCTCACAATAACTGACATAACAACTCGTTAGAGGTGACCACAACTTGTGGTCACCAATCATCAAGTGCTCTACCTGAATTACATCAATTCACACTTATATCACCCTACAACTCACATCACAACTCGTTACCACACCTAACAAGTCGTGGTTAGCTCCCGTTAAGTACACTGTCTTGCCTTATTCTATTTCCCTTCTCCCTTACCCCAAAAATGACATAAAAATTCGTGGTTGAGGACCACGAGTCGTTCCCACGCCCCTGGGGCCCCTTTTTCCTCAGAACTTCCCAACTCTTTCCTGGCCTCCCCACGAGTCACCTGACGACTCATGGGCTGTCCTCAGGAGTCGTCCAATGACTTGTTTTGTGCCTGGAACACTAGATTTATATTTCCCCATTTTTACTCTCGAGTCTGATCCTTAGTTTCCCGGGATATTACACGTGGGCACCAAAGAGAAAACGCAACACTATAGTGGGATGATGATGAGCAGTCTTGCCCCAAAGCGAGAAGATCTAGGAGCCTTCACGATTCCTTGCACTATCGGGTTATGTGTGTTTAAGAATGCCCTCTGTGATCTTGGTGCAAGTATAAATCTAATGCCCCTTATCAATTTTAAGAAATTAGGGCTTTGGAACACCAAACCCACATCAATGAGGTTGTTAATGGCTAACCGTTCCATAAACAAACCCATGAGTATTCTATAGGATGTATTGGTGAAGGTGGATAAATTTATTCTACCAGCTGATTTCATAGTTCTTGATTATGAAATAGATCTAGAAGTTCCAATCATTCTGGGGAGACCATTGCTCGCCACCAGGTAGAGCTTTGGTAGATGTGGAGCTAGGTGAGCTCAAGTTCTGGGTTGGAAGTGAAGAGGTCAACTTTAAGGTGTGTCAATCGCTGAACCTCCAGATGAATGCAAAGTGATTGGTGTATTGCATGACGAGAGTAAGTGTAGTGGAGTCGAGATGAAGGAGGCTGAGTCGTAGGATGATCCTTCGAAGAATGAATGCTTAATGATTAATATGTCGTGCCATTACATTAACTAAGGAAATTCTTAGGAGGCAACCCAAGTGTCTTATTTTGAATATTTTCATGTCAGTTGTTTTTGATTTTGTAAGACTAGTGAGGTGAGTAGCAAGGAGAGGAAGCACAAAAACTAAGTAGGCAATGCACTAGACCGGCAAATCGTCGATCTAGATGCGCGAACCACCGTACCCTTAAGAATACAAGTAGAAACCTGGGAACACAACAGTCGGCAGACCATCGATGCAAAATCGTGTACTGCCGTTTAATCGTCGGTGCAACCCAAAATACCTGATCAATGGGTGCCCAAGCGCCGATCCAACGGCAGAATGCCGAACCTAGTTTGCGAACCGCCGGTCAATTGTTGGGTTCAAGACAGTAAACTGTGCATGAATTCAAGCACGAAATGGTAAGGCGGCGAATCGCCGAATAAAAATGGCGATCGTCGGTGTAGCGCTGATAAAGGTACGAGTTGTATTTTAAAAATCTTAACCAAATGTGGACCCACCTGACCCAAAATCTTCTTGATCCACCCTAAATACTAGCCCTTAGACTTCCCTTTTTACTCTTTTTACCACTTTCCCGCACACCTTTTTATTTTCCCAACACACCACCTCTCCATATTCCCAACAACTCCCTCTCTTCCACTTCCCATACAATTAACTCACCATTGACACTCCACCTTCTCCTCAAACAACCACACTCTCACCTGCTCACCTATAAAATCCCTCACCCTTTCCACAAAATTTCCATTACACTCACAATCTTCCTCTTTACTAACAAATTCTCAAGAGTTTGCCATTATTGAGCATCACTAAGCTCCCACAACTCCAGCTAGTCTTTGTCAAATACTCGCTCAAGAGAGGTAATGTACCTCTAATTTTCTGATTTTTCGTCTTCAATAGAACTCTAGTTTCATATACATTTTGTTATGACATACATTACTCTGCTTTTCACTACTATTCCCCCCAATATTTTCATGATTGCTACTCTATTTCTGGTTATATGAAATTTATGGGATGATAGAGGCTTATTACTAAAATATGTGTGGGGGAAGTTGCTAATCTTATATAGAGCTCAACGGGGTGAAGTCTGAGTAACCCCAAAGGGATTAAAAAGACATGCGTTTCCCTATGATAGATTGGGTGACGCCATTCTTAAGGGTAAATCATCGTTTTGATCCTTTTCATGGGTAAAGGTAGTGCTTTGATGTGATGAGAGTACATGTATGTGAAATAGTGACATTGAAATTCATGGGAATGCAATAGGGACGATGACTATCGGCTATTCGCTGCTAAGGTTCGGCAAAATGCCGATGGAATGCCGGTTCGAGCTAAAGTTGGCCTTAGGCCACTGCTTTGATCCCGCTTTACATTGACGGCTGGCGAATTGGGACCGACGAATTGCCGCTCTATCGCTGGTAGTATATCTACTACCCCAGTTTACTATTTTTCACTGACAGTTTATCCGCGATTCACGGATACAATCCTGCGGCTCACCGATGCGTCTCTGGTGATGCCAGTTCTTGGCATGATAATTTTTCATCTTTTCTTCTCATTTCAATTTTAGAATAATGTTAGTTATTTCATTTCAATGTATTGAATCTTCTACTAACATCATTTTTGCAGATAATGTCTTCATCCAAGAACATCGGTAAGGGCAAGGCCCCAGCCTCATCAACCACCAAAGGCAAAGGTAAGGCCAAGGCCTCCACAACAACCCCAAATTCTAGGTAGACCATTATGTTTTCTTTGCCCGACATGAAAGGGCACTACGCTATATGCAAGGGCTAGTTAATCACGGTTGAAAAGAGGTTTGACTTGTTGGGATTGCGCGGTGGCCTTCCCAACATCACCACTCAATTCACGGATAGAAAATGGCACACTTTCGCCAACACTCTCTTAGAATACTATCCTAGCTAGGTACCAGAGTTCTACATTTCCTACCAGGCAAGGGAGGACAACATCAACCACAGAGGAAAAGTCGACGATTTCCCTTGCCTATCTTCAGTCATGGTACGAGGGGTGGAGGTGGACATAACTCCAACGGCTATCAACTATATATTCTAGGAGGATGAGATTGACACTGGCTTAGAGTACATGACTAGGATTGCTGACATAAAAAACCAGTTCATTTGGATAACCCCTATCATTGCGGCTGACACTCCTCTATGGGCTTTTATGGGTGGTGAAATTTCTCTCCATGATCTAAAGTTTAAGGCCAAATTATGGTTGGCTTTCATTTGTGGCTGCATCACCCCCTTTAAAAAATGAACAGTGGGTCAGCTTAGAAATAGCCATTCTCATAGCCTATATCAAGTCCGGAGTTCCCATTAACTTCTGAGAAATTGTGGATCAGCAAATGAACCGAAAGGCAAGATAGGCCAGCACCTCAATGCCATATCCCGTCCTCATTTCTCAACTGTGTTTGCAAGCGGGAGTTTCATTGTTCCCTAATGAGACCTCTGTCCCTGCCTTACGAGTGATCACATTAGATAGGAAAAGAGATGCCGAGGCACCCACAGTTAAGCGGAAGTACATGCAAGCTTTTTGGTTGGTAGAGGTATCACTATCCTATGAGTCAGAGAAGTCGCCACAAGCCCTAGATTTAAACGTGTCCCACCAAGAAGCTTCGGGCCAAACCTTCGGTGACATACCTCTTCGGGGAGCATCACCCCCTCCAACATCCTCCCAACAGAGTGGTCTCCACAAACTCATGGAAATGACCAACTCTCATGAGAGCCAACTCCAAAAGTTGGCTAGGAGCCTCCCAACACTCATCGCTCAAACAGTAAAAAGGGAGTTGAAATCTATGTATGAGATTCTTACAACATTGTGCAAACCGCTGGATGCAGTAGAGGGGGCTTTCACTTCTCTCCAAAATGAGGTGAAGGAGTGGAAAAGTCGGACATCCGTGGAGGTGCCTGACATGAGTGCTCCTGATGCAGCAATGGCTACCCCTTCCACAGTTCGAGGCCCCATTGATGATTTGTTTAAGGGCTTGGGGGATTACACCGAAGATCTAGGAGAGGCAGGCTTTGATGGTGCAACAGGAGCAGGTGCAGCCGTTGATGACAATGATGAGAAGTGACCCACTCAGGGAGTCTCAACCCCTTTATTTTACATGCATACATTGGGAGCAATGTACTCTTTAAGTTTGGGGGTGGGATGAGTGTTTTCTGGGAGGTCATTTGTGTTTCTTTTTGTGATTATTTGATGTAGCCTTTGTCGGGCTTATTTTTAGTATTGTTGATGATTGCCCTTGCCAGGCTAGTTGTGTGGATAGAATTTGAATGAATGAAATGGATGATTTTTTTAGAAGTTAGTGTGCTAGTGATGAAAATTGCGTCCTTGTTTTGAATTGTTAAATACTACTTTATGACCCAAGTCTTTCGTTCGCCTGTGTAAATAGTAGAATAGTAATCAAACTCCAAGGGTTTTCTTCACACCAGGATTCCTTCCCAAGGAGCATTTATCTTTTTTGTTTCTCTTTGTTGTCGAACCGGGTTGGCACTTCTCGATGATAGATTATAAGGCGATTCTCCTAAGGGAAAATGCCATGTCATTTTTGAATCTTGCATGTAGTTGTTATAAGAGTTACAACCAGAAAAATTGTATAAATGAAATTTTGAAATGTGACATGAAAATGAGAAAGGAAAAATGGGCATTTGAAATGAGAATGAGCACTCCTTTTCATACATTGCAGATTCCTCGTTTGACTTATGAATTTGCATGTTCTAATGTCTTGAATCAAGATCTTGTGTAGATGACGTCTTTTGTGGACTCTTTAGGTGTGATGCCTTTTGTGGTAAGGATTTTTGTAGATCTCATGCATAGCTTCTTGTCTAGAACTTGCCATAAGTGTGACGCAAGGAGAAATCCTAGATGTAGTTGCACTTAGAACATGATCTTAGGCTCTCTTTTGTTAAGTCACTTCATCCAAAATGACCCCCTTGAACATTACAAGCTTGAAGACCATTTTAATCCTTCTCTTTGGCACCCATACTCCCTAATAGATAATGATGAAACAATGAAAAAAAGGTCTTGAAGCCGAAGAAATAGGGAGCAAGAAGGGAATGAATGTGTAATGAGGAAAAAGCCTAAGTTTGGGGTTTAACGAGATTAGGGGGGAAATGAGAAGCCTAAAATTGAAGTAGCACCAAAATTGTGATGAGATGAGTAAGTCCATGGGGGTGAAAAACCTCAAATCATCAAAAGAGGAAGAATAGTTAATAGGTGTTACCTCTTGCATAGTAAGGCTAAATGTGAAATTGATAGATGTTATAAGGGTGGCTCGAGTTACACAAAAGATAAAGATGATGAATACGGAGAAATAAGGTGGAGTGATCTAAAAAAGATGTTGGGAGACTATAGGCATTTTTAAAGGTATTAAGGAGGCATTAGTCACTAAATACAAACATGTATCCTACTCTTAGCCCTATCCTTCATTACGACCCACATGTCCTAAGTAATTTTTAGTGCAGTTGCTCTACATTAGTGGCGAATTACACGAAGGGCAATCCTATGGGTCGAGTTGTGTGCATGAAGATTTCTTTTGGGAGAGTGAGCGTTATAATCTCTTGCTACAATCCCTTGTGTGTATGCATTGATTTCATGATAAAGAATATAGATTCTCTCCTCTGTGAGTGGCATCATTCCTTTGGAGGACACAATTGCATTAAGGGTAAATGTGTGAATAAGACATAAGAAGTGCAAGCTCTAAGGAGAGCTTTGAATGTGCAATGATTATGAATTGAGATGCTATGTGTACTTCGTGGATAAACTATCCCCTCGTTTTGCAAAATGAAAGCTCTTGTGATTAATTTTTTTGAATGGTGGTGGCCTGTTGAAACTTTTCCATTTTTCTTGTTTTTGGGGGAATTTTCTTCTCTTTTTGGTTAGTTGGTGAGCGTTCTTGGGTTGTCATGAATCAAGTGATCATTGATGTATAAAATCATGTCGAGTGGCATGTTTTTCAATTGATGAGAACTACATTACTTGAGGGCAAGCAATGGTTCAAGTTTGGGGGTTTGATGAGTTGGTAATTTACCATCTCTTTAGGCTCTTAAGAATAAGCTTTAGCTTAGTTTTCAAGTCATTAAGATGAATTTTATGCCCTTTTTTCCTTCTTATGTGCAGATATCTAATTTGAAGAAGAGAGCAAGAAGTAGAGTAAAAAGAAGGAAACCAGGTCAAAGTCGGTGCTTCACCGAAGAAGACCGGCCAAATGCAAATGATCACTGCCTTGAGGAACTAAAGCAACCGGCGGTCACGGACATCAATCAGTGACTTGCCTTTTAACTCGCCTATGGGAACCTAAACTTGTCGGATCAAAGGGAAAGAAATTGGCGTAGCGTGGTTGGAGGTCGACGATCACTGAAGGACACTGGAAATCATTGAAGGAGCAATTGATGATAACCAGCGGTTTGTGAAATGTAACCAACGAACCGACGGTACTTTCTCAAGTGCCAAAACGCCTGATCAGGGGCAAATACGTCCAACCCTAAAAAAGAGGGGTTTGGTTTCCCTACTTTTAGATATATTCTGGAAAGAAGTACTCTGTACATATCGAATCTTAACTTTTAGCTTTTTGGAACATTCTCTTTATAGAGGAAGAAAGTGGAATTCTATTGGTGGAAATTGTTAAATATTATTTTTCTTTTATTCTTTTTCCTCTGTAGCAAGGTACCACCATTGTTGAAGACATATTGTTGAATTTGATTTTGCTACTCTTATTATTGAAATCAATGAGTTTATTGTTAAATATAGTCTTTAGTTTTTTAACGATGAGTAGCTAAATCATTAACTAGAGGAGTATGGTGATGAGTGCATAATTAGATTGGGTATTTATAGATTCATCTTAATATTGCTCAATTAGTGTAAATCTGTTAAGTTCCCTCCAATTTATAATTGAATATCCATAGTGCAGATGTGGGTCTACTTTTCTTACTTGATTTCTGCTTCAAAGAGAAGAATTGAGTATTGGGAGAGAATTTTATGGGGGAAATGGATGTGATGTTGTGGAGTTGGGAGAGACATAGCCAAAACCCATATTCTTATTCCTAATTAATAGCTAATAGCTAGAGATTAGTGCAGCTATTAATCCAAACTTTATTGGGATGATTTAATTGGGTCTAGTGGTTCAAAAGAACTCTAGAAAGAGGCATTTTATGAGGTTGAAAAACATAGAATGCCCACATGTCCAAAGTTATTTGCACAATTTGAAATGATGAGATGATCTAGCATATCCTTATTTAATTAGCACATCATCTACACCAGACATCTAGACCCTCTCATTATCGTTTACAACTTTGGTTATTTTTCTATTCTAATTAGCTGAGTTAGAATCTATACCATATTGTTCACATCAAGTCTCCCCAAAATATTTACTGCCTTGTTTATTTTGAGTGGTGCGAACTAATTTCAATTTTCAAAACAACACTTGCGTATATCACTTGTTAGTCTCTATGGGATTTGACCCCAACATCCGTCGGGATTTTTTTTGATACAACAACCACTTACGCTTTTTCGTAATGAAGAGTATATTTTGAATGTTGTCATCAGGTTCGGAAGTTGAGAAACAAAGAAGTAGCTTCGGTGAAGGTCCTATGGAGGAATCAGCTTGTTGAAGGATCTATATGGGAGGCCAAAGTAGATATGATGGCTAGATACCAACATTGATTCCCTTATGACTCAGTCCCAGCATGAGGTATCCGTTTCCTCCTTATTACTCTATTCAGTTTCATGTCTAGTTCATGTCTCTCAGTTTCCCTTATGTTAGTGCATGTATGAGTGATTCATGAATTCAGTTCGGTCATGTATATCAGTCTAGAGTCAGTCGCTCCGTTAGTTTTTGTTACAACCCGTAAGTTTCTAATGTTTAGACAGTCTATTCGTAAGATTGGTTAATGGTTTTAGAATACAATACATATGAGAAAGGGCCCGGAGAAAGTTCGAACGACCACAGAGTCCAGACCGCGCGGGAGAAGGCCGGACCAACTGCCTAGAGGGGCAACGTGGCACGGACCCTCCCATGCGCGTTGGGCTCCGTGGAACAGCCCAGAATTGGCGAGACAAGGTCCGTGCACAGACCCTTGTCCACCACCTAAAGTATATATAAGTCTCTCCCTTTGATGTATTTTTGCCCAAACATCAAGTAAGATCGTCAAAGTACTAAAATGTGAGGCAAATAATTCCTAAATATATGTATTTTTGCCCAAAAATCAAGTAAGATCGTCAAACTAACAGTCCCTCAAATCCAAATCTCAATGACATGGCCTTACCCCTCAAACAATAATCTGACATTGGTCCCAAAATCTAGGACATAAGTATTTTTCTCTCCCTAACATCGTCGACCATGGAACTATAGTGTATTGGCCTTTACTTTCAATACTAAGGGTTCAACACAATCTAACCCTATACCCTCCTATTCATAGCAATCATTGCCAACTGATACAGAGTAATGGCAAGGCTTCACTAATTGTTCAATGCTTAGTCATATAGAAATCTACTAACAAGCACAAAGAACTTTCAGAACCTCGCAAAGGTCCACATTCTCCTTACACCTTTCTAGTAGACGTGAAATTTTTTTCAAAGCTCTGCCGATGTTTAGTGTCTCTTGATATACTAGTCTTCCGGACAATCACGAAGTAGTGTCAAAGCTTCGTTGACTTCTTATTTTCTCTTAATTAGGAATCTTTTGAATGTATCAAAACAGTGTCAATGCTCTGTCTACATTTGATATCCATCTTTTCGGCGCCGAAGTAATTTCAAAGCTTCATGCCTATGATTGATCCCTTCTTGTCTTCCTTTCTGATATCACCCAAATTGTATCATATAATGGTATAAAGCAATCATTGTATCAAATATTGAATTCAACTAGATTGGGGTCGAATCCAACAAAGAATTGAAAAAGGAAAATTATATTTATAGTGTACTACCTGACTTAAAGTCTTAATTTCCAAGAGAAAAATGAGATGATGTTTGAACTAATGATTTCTATGGATTTTCATCGAATTGTAACTATGCCAGAGAAACTAGTAGAGGTATTTCTTCAAAATGAGGAGTAATTCCATTGGTTCTAACTTATGTATTTCGCTCATAGACATGCATGGTCATAAACAATGAGTCTTAAATTCCTTTGAAGTCTCTCGACCTAATTAGAGGACTATCAGTCCAAGTCCTTCCTACACTTGAGTGTATACTAACAAACCCTCAGGGCGAATATTATGAGTTGACTATACTTGTAGTAAAACAAGTCATTAGATAAGGGTTGAAAGTCTCAAATCCCCACTTTTATCATTTTTCCTAATCTAAGATTCTTTGGTCAAGCAAGGTGAATCGGTTCAATGTTTGCAACCGTCAAAATCATTTAAGAGTGAAAGGATGAATATTAACCATGCAATATTCTACTTGAAAAATATTACATCTAAAAGACCTAATAACACAATCCCCGAATTAGGAACCACAACCCTAGATGTAGTTTAGCCACTCATTTTATCAACAATTAATTTAAAGAAATGGAAGATAAAGAGATACATTAATGCTTACAATTAATAAGAGAGAAACACAAGCTCTGCCCCAAAAGTAGTTGAAGGTTTCCTTTGATTTTCTTTGCAATAAATACAAGAGCTTATCTTTACAAGTGTGAACAACTCTCCTTCTACACTTTTTCTATCTATATTTTTTTATTCTAAAATCTACCATCCATAAAAAAGGTAGAATTGACTTTTAAAGGATTAAAAGTCATAGTACAAGATAAAATTGCCACCGCATTCCCACTTTGTTGTCATAGTTATGATTGCAGATTGATCTACAGTCCGCATTGTTGGACAAGGGATCAGAACGTGGGTCTTTAGTTTATGCCCTAGGCCGTCTGTCAAATTCTACGAGTAGAATTGATCTACAAAACTGGTATATGGTTTGTAGATTGACCCAGAAGTCCACAGAGAAGACCTTAATATTTCTTCTCACTACTGTCTGTAGACTGATCTATGGACCTTAGAACAAGAATACGACCACAGAATGCACCTTTAATGCCTTATCTCTATGTCACTTTCTACAGGAGAAGTGGACATTCTGCAGACTGCAGAATCAGCCAATTGGCTTCAACCGCGCATTTTGTTCTTCTTCTTTATTTTTTCCCATTTTTCTCCATTTTGGCTTCTGAGTTCATTGTCACGATCCGAACATAGGTCCAGATCTAGACACAAAACCTAGAACCATAAATGGCTCCAAGTCAACCCATGGCATGAATATCATAACTAAAGCTCAATATAAGCAAAGTAGAAAAATCAAATTCTGAAACAGGGAAAGTTTGAATAATAAAAGATTTATCCAATAGAAAAAACAAAACACTGAATTTGATGCTGAATATGCAACTTTATGTTTGAAAACCTCTAACATACTGAAGGGTTGATGGGACAACACCCCAACTAGCTCACTAGAAGTCTAAAAATGTACTGCAGGTCCTCAAAGGATGAGGACTCACCAATAAAGTTTTCTGGAATAAACTCTGGAGACTTGATAGCGATGGGACTGAGTCTGAGCGTCTGAGCCTGTATCATGAAATGATAGAGCATAGAGTATGCGGTCCGTACATGAAATATACTAAGTATGCAAGGTAAGTAAAATAGGTTGAGTGTGTAAAAACTGAGATCATGCATATCATAAATCATAACATCATAAAATTCTGAGAGTAAAGGATGCATGCTGATATCTAAAATCATGAATAGATATAAACTGAAATAAGTGTATATGGCTTGCCATATCTGAAATCATAGGTAAAATCTCATAAACTGATCCTTGGATCAAACCTATTGAAAACATGATATAATATCTTATAGTATATGCATTACTGAAATCATGAAGAATAATGAGAGACTCGTCTTAACCGACAACCACCACATATGAGCGCATAATGATCTACATCTTGCCCACATGGAGGAGGGACATCCTAAGACTTGCCAGGGCGAAGGATTAAGTAAGGTGTTATATCACGGTGTTCCCTTGGGCTGGGGAAACTCTCTCTTGAGAGGCCCCAAAGTATACCTTCATTGGCATGTAGTTTATGAGATTTTCCTTTCTACAGTTCGAGGCCCCATTGATTATTTGTTTGAGGGCTTAGAAGAGGAGGTGGAGGATCTAGGTGATGAAGGACTTGACGGGGAGGCTAGAGATGGCGTTGTTGATGATGAGGATGATGATGAGTGACCAACACAGGGAGTTCTCATCCTCTTTGTTTTGCATGCTTATATTGGGGACAATGCAGTGTTTGAGCTTGGGGTGTGATAAGTGTTCTTTTTGGTGGTCATTTGTCATTTGTTCTAATTATAACTTGATGTAGCCCTTTTCGGGCTTTTGTTTTATAGTTGTGAGCCTTTGTCGGGTTCATTTTAACAATGTTTGATGATTTCCCTTGCTGGGATGTTCGTTTAGTTAAAATTGTAAATGGATGGATAAAAAAATTGTCTTTGATGTTAGTACATGAATGGGTCCTTGCCTTAATTTCCAAATGTTGCATTGTGATCCAAATTTTGATTGTCGCCTTTGTAAATAGTAGATAGTAATCAAATTCTAAGGGTTTTCTTCATACCACAGTTCTTTCCCAAGGAGCATCTTTTCTATCTTTTCTTTTTATTGTTGAACTGATTTGACATTTCCTAATGATAGATTGTGAGCGGACTCTCTTAAGGGAAAATGCCATGTCTTTATTTGAGTCTTTTGTGGAACTGTTTTTGAGGGGTACCATCAAAAATTTTTGTGTGGCATGAAAAAAATGAAAATGGGCATTTGAAATGAAAAATGTAGTATTCTCTTGTCATAAATTACACATTACCTATGTGGCTTGTGAATTTGCATGCTCTCATGTCTTGAATCAATCGAAATTTTGTGATAATAATGGCTTATGTGAAATCTATGGGTGTGATGCCTTGTGTGATAAGGATTTCTGAATGAATCTCCTGTATCTCCTCTTGTCTAGAACTTGCCCTAAGTGTGACTCAAGGCGAAATCCTAGATGTAGCTGCACTCAGAACATGAGTTTAGGCTTTTATTTGACTAGTCACTTCACCCAAAATGACCTCGGAAAATGTCTTCCCTTGCTAGTCAATATTGAGCCTTTGGACTATTTATTCTTGGAAACCAC
This sequence comes from Datura wrightii, assembly GCA_035772735.1. Taxonomy (NCBI): domain Eukaryota; kingdom Viridiplantae; phylum Streptophyta; class Magnoliopsida; order Solanales; family Solanaceae; genus Datura; species Datura wrightii. The sequence continues at coordinate 49,914,824 of JASDFA010000007.1, read as the reverse complement.
ATTACAGGCCAATGTCCCTTTTTGTAACCCACTTCTTTGGCACCCATCCTCCCTAATTGCTAGTGATGAGTGAATGAGAATAATGGGGGCTTAAAGCCCATGACGTAGGGAGAGATAAGGAAATCAGTGATAAAGAGGCAAAAAGCCTAAGTTTGGGGGTTTACAAGAAAGGGGGAAATATTATGAGCCTAAATTTGAGGTAGCACCGAATTGTGATCAAAAGGAATGAAGTGATGGGTTGAGAAACCTTGAGGTACCAAAAGAGAAATGAATAGTGAAATGGTGTTAACGCTTGCTTAGACAAGGCTTAATGTGATAGCCAAATGATCTACAAGGAAGGCCTTTGAGAAATAAAAGATGAAAATGGATGCGAAAGGAGGAATAAGGCGGAGTAATCTAAAGAGTTGGATTGGGAAGATAAAAGTATTCACATAAAGGCATTAGGGAGGTTCTAGTCACTAGAGCTAAATACTTGTCCTACCATTACCCCTAGCCTTGATCATGACCCTCAAGTCCTAATTGATTTTGAGTGTAGTTGCTCTATATTTAGTGGCGAATTACACAAAGGGAAAGCCTATGGGTCAAGTTGTGTGCATGGAGATTTCTTTTGTGAGAGTGAGTGTGATCATCTTCTTCTATAATCCCTTATATGTGCATTGATTTATGACAAAGAAAAGGGATTCTCTCTTGTAGTGAGTGGCATCACTCCCTTATGAGGACATACTTGCATTGAGGTAAAGGTGTGATTGAGGCATGAACATTATGAGCTCCCAGGAAAATTTTGAATATGAAGTGATTATGATTTGAGTTGCTATATGTGTAATACCCCGAAAAGGCCTAAGAATAGACTCGGGAGTTAAAATTGAAAAGTGCAAAAAACTGGCAAAAAAATCACAGGACGGACGACCCTATGACTCATGGTAGGATACTAGGAGTCATCATTTGCAGTCATGATTTGGGAAGTCCCGGAATCAGAGGAAACAACGGACGGTACAATGACCCATTGTCAGGAAAAATGAGTCGTTGTCACTAATCGTTGGGAGGTTGGGACTTAGGCTGAGAAGGAAGCAACGGGTCCTCCCACGATCCATGGTGAGAGACAACGACCGTTGTTTCAAGTCGTTACTGGTTGGTTGAGGTTTATAGTGCATTCAGTGGATGGAGACCACGACTCGTTGGAAGTAACAACGAGTCGTGGTGAGGCTCGTGGAAAGGGGAGTAAGATTGGTCAAGGATTTAATGACGGTCGATTCAACGACCTGTGGTTTGAAGTAACGACTCTTCCTGATGAATCGTGGGAAGGGATCTGAGATGTGTTATAAGGCAGTGCACCCGACGACTCGATACCACGAGTCGTGATATGTTTCCACGACCCGTTGGGTCGGTCATTGGTCTGTCCGATGCAGTTTTCAGGGAAATTATTTAAGGGGTATTTTCGATATTTCCATATTTTTATCCCCTAAACTACGTTGTTTTTGATGTTTTCTGAGTATGATAATATGAGTTAAGTCCTTTAGGCATGCCCATTCTCATGGAAGGATTCTAGAAAGGTTTTTTGGAGATTCAAGGCCTTCTTCGCTAAATTTTCTTCAAATTTCTTTGTGGGTGTTTAAGGAAATTTGAGTCTCTCCATTCCCAGGTATGTAGGATTTTAAAATGGGTGGAATTCTTCCTCACCCATGCCCAATTTTGATTAAAGTCATGAATTCTCCTACTCAAATTCCATGGGGTTTTACCAAAGCATGTAAATATGACTTCTCCTTATGAGTATGTTTTAATTGAGTTTTGTTTATTGAAATATACATATTGGGCAGGTTTAATGTTATTTTCATCAAAATCATGTTTCAATTTTTTTAAGTCTAAATTGCCCATTCATGGAAGTTCATGGAAATTATGATTTATGATAAATATTTATTATTTTAAGTTTATTGATTATGAAAACGCATGAATCCAAGTTAGCAATGTTTATGAGCATATTTTGAAAGAATTGAGTGTGAGGAAGCATTGGGCAATGCCCATATGATGAAGAATGATTTATGATTTACGAAACGAATTTCATGATTTATCAATTTATGATGTTGGCCGATAAAATGGGCCTTGATTCTTGGCTAAGCATGTTTTAAAGTGGATCATTGATGAATGTGATATCTTGGCCAATGAATTTTTATGTATGATGTTAATGATTTATGTATAAGCCTATATGCATATTTTTGGGAGTCGTGTCTAGCACCAAGCAGCCCGGCGTTCAAAGGACTACGCTGGTGTCTCATAACCATGTGCCCCTTGGGTTGTAAATATTATGATGTTATGATAATGATACCCTCAAATGTGATATCACGCCTTATGCACGACCCTCGCCTGGCAAGCCAGGGTCGGTGTTTGACCCAAAACTACACGCAAGTGCACGTGGTCGTACAAGTAGTAAAGTGGCTTTATTTCAAGCCAAGTATCAATCCCACAGGGACTGAACTATGGTATTAATTAACTTAAGCATCAGTGAATGATATCTCTATGAATGCAGACAACCAAATAAATAATGTTTTATGAGTTAAGGTCACTAAGTAATAAGAATCTAAGTCAAGATTATAATTTGAGTCTGAACAATAACAATGAACAAGCTGAGGTTAAGGCAGGCATGCAGGGATGTAATTTCTTAATTCACTTCAGTCAAATCTTCTCTTCGGTTGCTAGTTAGGAATTAATTACCAATGGATTGGATCTTTCGGCTCCTATCCAATTAAAGAATCATGAAACCTTATTCTACATTTCTGTGATATAAGAATCTCATGCTCTAGCCATACATAACCGATTCCATGAATAACTAATAAGACTTTAAGATATATTTCTATTCTGAACGTAAATCAATTCTCAATTTTCTCAACTAAGAAAAGATCATATCCTACCAATTCACATCTGTCCAATTTCTTTCCTTTTCAAAATCAAAATTGGATTTCTAAGATATACATTAACATTGGCCAAACATTAAATGCAGTAAAACAAGAATTGATAGAACAACCATTGAAGAAAAGATGGAAACTAAATTGATTAATAATTGCATTCCTCTACAATTATCCTTAACCTCAGCAAGAGGTGAATTAGCCACTCATTTGTGGATTAAACATCTTCAAATAAGTAGAATTCATACAAGTAATTGAAATTAAAGAGAAAAAGGAAGAGAATAACCCTAGAATTTTCGTCCTCTCAACTGCCTGCAACCTACGTTCTAGCTCAAACAAGTCAGAATGTTTAAAATAAAACCTAAGTGTGCTATTTATACTATTGAGAATTTTTCCCAGAATAACAAGCAACGTGGCACGGAGTGTATTGCGGAGCACTCCCTCCGTGCCACGGGGATATCGCGGACCCTCACTGGAAATCAGCTCCCAAGTAATTGCACCTCAATGTGGCATGGCTTGTATCGCGGAGCCTTGCCTCCATGCCACGGTGCTATCGCGCACCTTCAATGGAACTTGACATGAATAATTCATCCAGGCAGAATGCCTCCGCGATAGTAGCGTGACACGGCGCCATCGCGGAGTCCTTATTTTTGCCACTTTCCCTTGTCAACTTCCACTTCTTGCTTCCAAGTCCATTCCCGCACTTCACCAACATATATATTAGCTTCCAAAATTTCCTTTCACCTGCAAAACAACACTAATCCTGTTGGTTAGTATAAATTCACATTTATCAAAGAATCACATGAGAATATACACATAACAATAGATAAACAAGTCGAAATGAAGCATTTGAGTATCACTTGGGCATGAAATTCTGCCTAAGATCACTTATCCCACACTTAAATCCTTGTTCGTCCTCGAACAATACTTTCACATCTCATGCAATTGAACCCCACGCATAGCTAATTTGGCTCGACCATTCATACTCCGGCTATACAGATTATTTAAGATAGCAAATCATCAAGAAAACATGCATGGTTTCATCAATAAAATGAAGTACACCACATTAAGACCTCCTAACCTCAAGAATCGATTCTCGATCTTGGCAAACTCATGCAAATCAACTGATCAAGACATTCGACAGGAAATTTTATCTCTCATCAAGCATGTGCCCTCACAACACAAGAGGATTACCCCCTTTGCCATCAGAAGATTTTCCGAGCACTACATGTAGGGGTAATGAATGCGATTTCGCTCTCTTTCCCAAAGAATTCACATGCATCATGTCATGAACCATAAGCTTGCCTCTAGTGTTTTACTCCACTAATATAAGGACGCATGATGTAAGATCATGTAGGACTTAATGGGTTGTAATGTAAGCTAAGGAACTAGTAAATATTGGGCTAACCAATAATAGCAACTAGCTTCCCTAAGCGCTTTTCAATACATCCCACCTTCAGTACGGGCATTGCTTCCTCCTCCATCCTCTCATTATTGAGTTTTATTCTTTCTTTTTGTTCCCATTTCTTTAAGCTCACTCGACTTACTAGCAAAGAGTATTTATGGATCTTTAGTTTTTTTCTCATTCATGGATTTTCTTACTCTCTACTATTAATTGATCATTTTCAACAAGTGCACCTTTGACCTTTTCTTTAGCTTTTACAACTTCTGCTTTCCTTCCGGTCATACTTCTTACTCCTTTACACTTTGGGAAAAATTGTTTTTCTTAAGCGCTTAAGGGTTTTGGATCAAATTCACGGCTAATAAAAATAAGGAATTAAGCTCGGTTTGTACCTCTCAAAGAATAAGATAAAGGCTCAATGGGGCTAACTAGGATGTAACATTCAAGGTAGGTATGATAAGGGAGAAACTTTCGGTTTATTCAAAGAAATGCCTACATCATTTCCTACAATCCACATCCTTCATTTTGTTTAGTATACACACCAGGCAAGTTCTAGACACTTCACAATAGCATGGAATAGTCAAAACCCCACCTCACACTCATTGCACATACTCAACTCAAGACATATTCACAGACTCTTCAATCAACTAATTACAAGAATTCACTATTAAGCCTCGATCACACCGAATCGCATTCTATGGCCTAGGTATCTCAACATGTTTAACACATTTGCATGGTTTCATATGAATCACCTTTGCATCTTAATATCATGTACAACACGTAACAAGAATTCCGAACCATTAATTAGCGATACGTTTGGGAAACAAACAAAAGAAAGAAGAAAAAGAAAAAAACTACTCCTATCGACTACATTTCCCTTAAGACGGTCGTCATCCATCCATCATAGGGAACAATCGCTGTCTACGACATCTGTTCAATGGGACTATTCTCGGGAAAAGCACCGAAAACAAAAACCGAGAAACCCAACATAAAAAATTCAACAAAACAATTTCGATAGAAAAAGATAAAAATATAATTTGAAAAATATTTACACATCATACACAATAGCAACACAACAGCAACTCAAGATTCATTACAACACCAACATTAATTACAGAACACAAAACATAGAGTCATAAGGTCACATTTAGCACAAGCACAACAAACATAAACAAAACAGCTAGCACCTATCTACTCCCACCCCACACATAAGCCGAACGTTGTCCCCAGTCTTCACATAATTTCAAAATATCACAAAGGTTGGGTGGTGAAACTCCCTGATCAATCAAAGTATTAAACTTCTTCATCAGGTGCCAGTGCTTCGTCCCCCATGACAGAATCACCCCCGCCGTCCTCATCCGACTCAACATCTGGATCCTCCTGGCGTGTCTCCTCATCCGTAGAGACGTCATCATCTATGGGCTCCACAAATATGGGCCCTACTCTGCATAAAGCTCGGGAATTCTCATTGAATGGGTAATCCAACTCGAGCTGCCACAGATCATCCTCCGTTGCGGGCCATCCTCTGATGCGCAGCTGCAACATCTGCATCCCGTACATGCGAGCCATCTACTAATCATCCCGAGCATGTCGCTTGGCTAGTGTGAGCACCGACCCATAAGTAGTGTCAGGTGCCTTGGTTTTGGTGACATCCAAGGCACGCCTGTCGATCTGAGGGATGTAATCTAGGGCCTCCTTCTCAATATTGTGGTCCCTCAAGAACGTGGTAAGTAGACCACCAAACCCGTATCTATGCCCCTGATGCAGTCGGGCTCTCTTCATGGCGGAGACGATCACCGCCCCCACATTGATTTCCAACCCCTTCATCAGGCCATACACCAAGAAAACTCTATCCGAGGTGACATCTGTCATGTGCACCCCCGGGATCAGGCATGAACACACAATCTTCAACCAAATCTGGGCCTCCCTGTTCATCTGAGAATAGGGCAATGTCTGATGGTAGCCCCTCTCCTTGTGCCTACCCCACCTGGCTGTCGATCGGGCTCCACATAAGGTGTGTCTGATGTCCCCATAGGGTGGACTGATGTTCAGTTGACGGAGGACATGAGCGTCTGTGTCCCGCGCCCCTAGGATTGCATTCAAGTGGTGGGGCTCAAATGTGACTACATGTCGTCTAATTTTTATGGTGTGGTTGTGTAAGGTCGGGTTCCAATTGGCATAGAACTCCCGGATAAGATGGCGATTGCATTCCCTAGGTTCTTTGAAAATGAAGTTTAGCCCAGCGGTGTCAATCCTGTGTACAATCCGCGGGAATTCCTGCGCCAGTGGTTCCCGTGCTATCTGCTCCTCCGGGAAGTATTTGGTTTCTTTATGTTTATCATACCACTTCTTCCCCTCATCAGTCACCCATCTGGTTACGTATTGTCTGTGTTGACCTCTAGGAACCACTGGTGCTGCTGGAACTGCTGTTCCCAATCTCACCCTCTTTCTGCTGGCGCCCAATGTAGATGCGCCCTTTTCCTTGTCCTGTTGGCCTGACATTGTTCCTATAAATTCAAACATACAGTCTCAATGTTATTCAAGTCATAATTAGCTACAACTAAGGTTGGGTTTAATTGGATCACCCCACACTTAGTCTTTAGCCGCAATCAACACAATTCGACAAGACATTCATGATTTTGCCATTCTTAACATTCAATATGCTTACTTGTTCGTTCATATACTTCGATGGAACTACTACTTTGTACTACACAGCTTCGTACAATGATTAAAGATTTCTCCATCGATTCAATGACCTCATCATTAGCACTTTGCAATTTTTGTTTTCAACAACCTATATAATTCTCTAATTGCATTCTCCCAAAAATCCCTCTTCTAACTTAGCATATTCAACATCAATCACAATACATTTCACTTCAAACAACATGCACAACCCAATTTATCAACATTTACATGCATTTTGTCTTCTTCCTATTCAATCCTCAACCCTAGCTATCAATATCGAAAAAATTTCAACAAAACATGCAATCATTGAGTTAATCTACTCACAACGATACTATGAACATTATTCAATCATAACTCAATTGATTTCAAGCTTATGTCTCACTTAGGGCAAAGTTTCATCACAAAACATGTTCAAGAATCGAAAATTTAAGCAATACTCAGGAAAAATTCAAGAACATATCTTTACTTCGGTGAAATTGAAGAAAACTCGAAGGAAGTTGATCACTAAGTCCATGTCACGTTGGGGGAGAAGGGGATTTTAAGTGTGGGTCACGGAGGGATTGAAAGAATAGAAAAAAATGAAGGAAATTGGGGTTTAAAAGAGGTTTTTTGCGCGGGTTACCTGGTGACCTGAGGTGACCCGACGCGAAATACACCTCAATGTGTCATGGAGGGTAACACGGAGCACTGCATCTGTGACACGGAGCCATCGCGCAGATATTCTGGAAATTTTTAAAAAATCTAGAATACACCTCAACGTGTCACGGAGGGTAACGCATAGGCCCTCCTCCATGACACGGAGCCATCGCGCAGGCTCACTGGAAATGCCAATTTTTATTTTCTCACCTTGATTCTTTTTCCTTTGCGTTCTTTGTATTTTTGCCCTCCGTTCCACCTGAAAATCATTTCACCACAAGAAATTGGTTAGAGATCATAGGTTGCAATGAAACAATTTTTATTTTTCTTTTTCTTTGTTTTTCTTCTTTTTTCTCAAATAATTCTACTCTTCTATTACAACACATTCACGGGTTGCCTCCCGTGCAGCGCCTGATTTACCGTCGCGGCTCGACGCTACTCATTCTCAATCATCCTCTAGAGTGATGGACGTCTTCTGTCGAATAACATCCTCACCCCAATAATGCTTACATCGTTGCCCATTCACAAAAAATGTGGCACTTTTATCTTCTTGTCATAACTCCACTGCCCCGTGTGGGGTCATTCTCACCACTTCAAACGGCCCTGACCACTTGGACCGCAACTTACCTGGAAAAAGATTCAATCTTGAATTAAATAACAACACTTTCTATGCCGGCTTAAAGATCTGATGCACCATATGCCTATCGTGCCACCTCTTCGTTTTCTCCTTGTAGCATTTGGCACTTTCAAAGGCATGTCATCGAAACTCATCTAGTTCACTGAGTTGCATCAGCCTCTTCTTCCCTGCTAGCTCCGAATCCATGTTCAACTTTCTCACGACCCAAAAAGCTCGATGTTCCAGCTCCACATGCAGATGACATGCCTTTCCATAGACCAATCTGTATGGAGTAGTCCCAATGGGTGTCTTGTTTGCAGTTCTATAAGCCCACAATGCATCGTTGAGTGTGCTTGACCAATCAATTCGTTGTGCATTCACTGTCTTCTGTAGAATTTGGTTTATCTCTCTGTTTGACACCTCAACTTGCCCACTAGTTTGGGGATGATACGCTATTGCTACCTTGTGGCGCACCCCATACCTAGCTAGCAAGTTCCTGAAACTCGGATTTACAAAATGAGCCCTTCCATCGCTAATAATAGCTTGGGGTGTCCCAAACCTGGTGAAAATTTGCTTTTTCACAAATTTCATCACCACCTTATTGTCATTCTTGGGGCAAGCTATTGCCTCGATGCACTTAGATACATAGTCAACCGCTACAAAGATGTAACGATTACCAAATGACGGTGGAAACGGGCCTATGAAGTCTATTCCCCATACATCAAAAATCTCCACTTCTAATATCTGTTGCAGTGGCATTTCCTATCTTCTACCAATTGTACCTGTTCTTTGACATCTATTGCACATTTTTACGTATGCTATAGAATCTCTGAACAGTGTAGGCCAAAAGAAACCTGACTGTAACACCTTGTGAGCTGTCCGCTCGCCTCCGTGGTGCCCTCCATACAAAGATGAGTGACAACTCCTCAATACTTCTGCAATCTGGCTCTCTGGGATGCATCTTCTCATCACTTGATCTGGTCCCTACTTAAACAGATACGGCTCATCCCATATGTAATACCTTCAATCATGTCTCCCTACTTAAACAGATACGGCTCATCCCATATGTAATACCTTCAATCATGTCTCAACTTCTTTCTTTGCTGAGTCGTAGCCTCCGGTGGGTAGACTCCACTTACCAGTAAATTCACAATGTCTGCATACCAAGGGATTTTAGCTTCCCTTATTTCCAAGAGCTGCTCATCTGGGAACTCTTCTTTGATAATATCACCTTCCTTTATATGCAACCGTCTTTCCAATCGCGATAGGTGATCTGCCACTTGATTCTCGCTCCCCTTTCTGTCCCGAATCTCTAGGTCAAACTCTTGTTGCAACAATATCCATCTGATTAGTCTGGGCTTTGCATCCTTCTTGTTGAACAGATACTGAATTGCTGCATGGTCAGTATACACCACTACTTTAGAACCCACCAAGTAGGACCTGAATTTATCAAATGCGAACACCAATGCTAGCATCTCCTTTTCCGTGACTGTATAATTGACCTGGGCTGCGTCAATTGTTTTGCTTGCATAATAAATGGAATGAAAAATTTTATTCCTTTGCTGCCCCAATACAGCTCCTACAGCCACGTCACTTGCATCACACATTAATTCAAACGGTTGCTCCCAATCCGGAGAAATGAGAATAGGCGCTTCTACCAGTTCTTGATGAACCGTTTGTAGAACCCTGCATGTCCGAGAAAACTGTGAACACCCTTCACTGACACTGGTAGTGGTAGCTTTTCGATCACTTCAATCTTTGCACGATCGACTTCCAACCCCTTGCATGACACCTTATGGACAAGGACGATACCCTCCTTGACTAAAAAATGACATTTCTCCTAGTTGAGCACAAGGTTAGAGTCTTCACATCGAGCTAGCACCCAGTCAAGATTCTGCAAACATGTAGCAAATGAATTACCGAAAATAGAAAAGTCATCCATAAATACCCCGATAAAATCTTCCACCATATCGTGAAAAATCGCCATCATGCATCTCTGTAATCTGGCTGGTGCATTGCATTGACCAAATGGCATCTGCCTGAAAGCATATGTCCTATAAGGACATATAGAAGTTGTCTTCTCCTTGTCCTCTGGTGCTATGGCTATTTTATTATAGCCAGAATATCAATCAAGGAAACAATAATACTCTTGACCTGCCAACCTATCCAATATTTGATCAATAAATGGAATAGGATAATGATCTTTCCTCGTGGCCTCATTTAGCTTCCTGTAATCCATGCAAATCCGCCAGCCTGTGACTGTGCGTGTGGGAACTAGCTCATTTTTTTCGTTGGTGAAAACAATCATCCCTCCTTTCTTTGGAAGACACTGAACTGGACTAACCCATTCACTGTCTAAAATGGGATACACCACACCTGCATCAAGCCACTTGATCACTTCCTTCCTAACTACATCCTTCATCACCGGATTCAACCTCCGCTGATGTTGCATAGTTGGCTTGGATCCTTCTTCCATAAAAATCCTGTGTGTGCTAAAAGATGGATTAATTCCTCTGATGTTCGACATTTGCCAACCCATTGCTTTCTTCTGCCTCTTGAGGACCACCAATGCATCTCTCACTTGTGCCTCTGTCAGTTCTGCGAAAATTATGACTGGCAAGGTGTCATCTTCCCCCAAAAATACATATTTCAGATGTGGAGGCAATGTCTTCAACTCCAATTTTGGTGCCTCCTCAATTTATGGTTTTGGCAATGGTTCCAAGGACCTCATCAACGGCTGAATGTCTTGCTTCCTGGGAAACCATTTTGGCTCATTCAGCATCTGCACCATCTCATATGTACCACTGTCTCCAAAATGATCGGAGCCCATCAAGGCTCTCTCCAATGGGTCCTGAGAGTCAACAATCTTAGAATTGATTCCTTATTTAGCACATTGATCGCTGATAGCTCCTCATAGATGGTCTGTAGATTCATGGCCTTGTACACATCAAAAACCTCTACTTTATCATGTGCTCGCATGGTTAGTTGCCCAGCAGCCACATCAATCAACGCTCGCCTGGTTGCAAGGAAAGGACGTCCCAAAATAAATGGGACTTCCGCATCCGGCTCGAAATCCAAGATAATAAAATCCACTGGGAAAATAAGGGAGCCCACTTGCACTAGCACATCCTCTACCATGCCATCTGGTCTTACCAAAGAACGGTTAGCTAGCTGCAAGATCACAGTAGTTGGTCTAGGGCTGCCCAGCCCCAACTTCTTGAACACTGATGTCGGCATCAAATTTATGCTTTCTCCCAAATCACATAATCCACAAGCTCAAATACTTTTCCCAATTGTAATCTGAATGGTAAAGCTCCCAGGATCCTTGAGCTTTGTCTACAACCTGTTCTGTATTCAGGAGGTTGAATCCTCAGTAAGCACCATCGTAGCATACTCCGTCAACCTGCTTTTGTTTGCTACGATGTCTTTGATATACTTTGCATATTTCGGTACTTCCTGCAAAACATCAACTAGAGGTAAGTTAATATGTACCTGTTTCAGCACTTCCATGAATTTCTTAAAGCAAGCTTCTTCCTTGTGCTTCTTTAATATTTGTGGGAACGGGGGTGGTGGTCTTTCTGTCTCAGCTGCCTTTTCCTTCCCCCTCACATAATCATATTCCCCATCTTTTTCCACTGCTCCAGATTGCTGAGGTGGTCTTTCTGGTTCCATCTCCTTAAGTTGTAGTCCACTCCTTGTGGTCACTACATTGACCTGCTTGGGGTTTGGGTCAGTATCACTCGGTAGTCCTCCTCTAGGCTTTGTGTTTTAAGCTCTAGCTAATTGTCCAAACTGGTACTCCAATGCCTTTGTAGCTAGCTGCTGATTTTTCATGTCAGCCGCTAATTTCACATAATCAGCCTGCATTGTTTCCTATGTATTGAGGCTGAAAATTCTGATGCCCCCCTTGATTTCTCTGCACGCCCTGATTCAAACTCTGTCCTTGATGGCTATTACTCCCCCAAGAGAAATTCGGATGATTCCTCCAATTTGAGTTGTAATTGTTGACATACTATTTCTTATTGTTCCTCTGGACGTTCCCAACAAAATTCACCGAGTCTGGATTTGCACCACAACACTCAGCTGAGTGTTCACTACTCCCACATACTTCACACCATACCTGATGAACTGCATTGACTGGGGCTTGTGCTTGATTCAAGCTCATACTGCTGAAGTGGGTGTTGATTTGATTTTGCAACGCAGCTGTCTGTGCAGCAATAGCTGTAAAACCATCCACCTCAAAAACTCCTGCAGCTTTCCTTGTTCCTCCTCGAGTTGAATCCGCATTCCATTCTGGATTTCCCTGTGAAATACGATCTAACAAAGTGTAGAGCTCCTCATAAGACTTCTCCAATCCCTTAGCATTGACTTGAATCTCTCCCAAGCTTGATGCAAATTCTCACCCTTTCTCTGTTTAAAACTTAGAATCTTACTTTTAAGTCTGGCTGTCTTCCCAGATGGAAAGAATCGTATCAAAAACTTTCTTGCAAGATCATCCCAAGTGGTGATAGAATTAGGTGGTTCAACTTTCAACCACCTCTTTGCTTCCCCCAATAATAAGAATGGGAATAATGTAAGCCTCACATAGTCGGATGATACTCCAGCAGGAATGTAAGTGTTACTTATCTCCAAAACGTTTTGGAGATGTTGCTGTGGATCTTCATGAGGGACACCTATGAATTGCCCACTGGTGTGCAACAACTGCACCATGTTCTGCTTAAGCTCGAACCTCCCTCCTGGCTCTGGTCTGTGAATACTAGATGTAACATTTTTTGCATGTGGGATTGCCACTTCGCGGACCGGTCTTGCTTCCATCTCCTCAGGCACTAAAATTGCCCTTACAAGTGGTGGATTCTGTTGCTGCTCCAGAATTGCATGTCTTAGCAAATGCAACTTCTTCTCTAGAGCTTCCCTTCTTTGGCGATGAAATTGTCTCTCCAGCTCTATAAATGAATCTACCAACTCCTTGTCTCTTGCCAGCGTTCAGAAAAAATTCAATACCTGTAAGAGAAAGGCTAAGATCAAGTTGTCAGCACTTATATTGAATTTGTAAACTAACACTAAGAAATTAAATTTACCAATTTCCAGTCCCCGACAACGGCGCCAAAAACATGGTCGAGCCAAAGCTACACGCAAGTGCACGTGGTCGTACAAGTAGTAAAGTGGCTTTATTTCAAGCCAAGTATCGATCCCACAGGGACTGAACTACGGTATGAATTAACTTAAGCGTCAGTGAACGATATCTCTATGAATGCAGACAACCAAATAAATAATGTTTTATGAGTTAAGGTCACTAAGTAATAAGAATCTAAGTCAAGATTATAATTTGAGTCTGAACAATAGCAATGAACAAGCTGAGGTTAAGGCGGGCATGCAAGGATGTAATTTCTTAATTCACTTCAGTCAAATCTTCTCTTCGTTTGCTAGTTAGGAATTAATTGCCATTGGATTGGATCTTTCGACTCCAATCCAAATAAAGAATCATGAAACCTTATTCTACATTTTTGTGATATAAGAATCTCATGCTCTAGCCATACATAACCGATTCCATAAATGACTAATAAGACTTTAAGATATATTTCTATTCTGAACGTAAATCAATTCTCAATTTTCTCAACTAAGAAAAGGTCATATCCTACCAATTCACATCTATCCAATTTCTTTCCTTTTCAAAATCAAAATTGGATTTCTATGATATACATTAACATCAACCAAAAATTAATGCAGTAAAACAAGAATTGATAGAACAACCATTGAAGAAAAGATGAAAACTGAATTGATTAATAATTACATTCCTTTACAATTATCCTTAACCTCAGCAAGAGGTGAATTAGCCACTCATTTGTGGATTAAAATCTTCAAATAAGTAGAATTCATACAAGGAATTGAAATTAAAGAGAAAAAGGAAGAGAATAACACTGGAATTTTCGTCCTCTCAACTGCCTGCAACCCACGATCTTGCTCAACAAAGTCAGAATGTTTAAAATAAAAACTAAGTGTGCTATTTATACTATTGAGAATTTTTCCCGAAATAACAAGCAATGTGGCACGGAATGTATCGTGGAGCACTCCCTCCGTGCCACGAGGATATCGCAGACCCTCACTAGAAATCGACTCCTAGGTAATTGCACCTCAACGTGGCACGACTTGTATCGCGGAGCCTTGCCTCCGTGCCACGATGCTATCGCGCACCTTCACTGGAACTTGACATAAATAATTCATCCAAGCATAATGCCTCTACGATGGTAGCGTGACACGGTGCCATCACGGAGCCCTTATTTTTGCCACTTTCCCTTGTCAACTTCCACTTCTTGCTTCCAAGTCCATTCCCGCACTTCACCAACATATATATTAGTTTCCAAAATTTCCATTTACATGCAAAACAAAACTAATCACGTTGGTTAGTATAAATTCACATTTATCAAAGAATCACATGAGAATATACACATAATAATAGATAAACAAGTTGAAATGAAGCATTTGAGTATAACTTGAGCATGAAATTCGGCCCAAGATCAGTCGGCTCTGCCCACTTGAGCAAGACAGTGGGGCATCATGAAAGGCTCTACCATGATGGTGTCGGTTATGACGAGTCCTCCCATTGTTCAACATTTTTTATGCATTGTTATGTCTATGTTATTGGCTCAAGTTATGTTTTGATAAATTTTAATTACGATTATGATAATGAACGATTATGAATGATTTGAAAGTCTTGAGCCTACGTTTTATGAATGATTTGAAAGTCTTGAGCCTACGTTTTATTACGAATATTTTTTATGCAAGCATGATGTCCTTCTCCTATGTCTATTTATGAGTTTAATTTACTTTTAAAATGTTCGTTTTACTTACATTGCATACGCAGTACATTCCACGTACTGACCGCATACTTTCTATGCCGTATTATTTCATGATACAAGGTCCAGATCTCAGGCTCATCCTCATCCTTAGTCATCTCAACCTACGATATCAGCTTGTTTGTGAGTCATCATGTTCCGAGGGTTGTTTTACAGACTTTCATGTTGTTTACGTTCATTTTTTATCGGGTTAGTTGGGGATGTTGTCCCATCAACCCATCTTATGTATTAGAGGCTTTCAGACGAGTATGTAGTACTCAGCTATGTAAACTTTGGTCTTTCTTGCTGCTATGTAATGATTATGTTTCTGCTATATCTTAATGATTATCATTCTATTTATTTGAATGAGAATAGTTGTATTCATGAGCCATGGTTCGACTTGGGGTCCCTCGGAGTCCCTTGTCCCGTGTCTACGATCCAAGTGTATGTTCGGGTCGTTACAAACTTGGTATCAGAGCAATAGGTTTGAAGTGTCCTAGGGTGTCCGGAAGCGGCATTAGGTAGAGTATTTTTCTAGGGTGTGAAGCGCGCTACACCTATGATGAAGAGGATACTAAACGTTTTAGGAAATATTCTCTTCGTTCATGTTCTATGTCGTGCGATGAAAAGATTTTCCATCCTTCTAATTCGTGCAATTCACGATTGCAGAATTATGGCTCCTAGAAGAATGAACAGAAGGAGGAATGGAAATGATGAAGGCCACGGAGATGGAAATGATCATGGGCATTAGCAAGCCCCACCTATTCTGGAGCCCCAGGCACTAGAGCTGGCTACCCACGCTGAATTTCGGGTGGCAATTTAGATGTTGGCACAGGCCTTGACTAATTAGGTCAATCAGCATGTTGTTGTGCAAGTTCCCCAGAATTACAATGCAGTAGTAGCCCGGATTAGAGACTTCTTGAGGATGAACCCTCCTGAGTTCATGGGATTGAAGGTGGATGAGGATCCACATGAGTTCATTGAAGGGATCCTGAAGGTCACTCATGTTATGGGAATGACAAGTGGGGATTATGTGGACTTGGCCTCTTATCAGCTAATGAAGGTCTCTCATATTTGGTACAAACAATGAATGGATAGAAAGGCAGCAGGAGTGGGCTCTATCAGCTGGGATAAGTTCCACATTGCTTTTCTTGATAGATTCTTCCCTCGGGAAATGAGGGATTTGAAAGCAGCAGAGTTCGTTAACCTCAAGCAAGGAAAGATTTCAGTGTTGGAGTATTCGTTTGAGTTCACAAGATTGTTGAACCCAGAGTTGGTGATGGATCAGAGGGCGCGGGTGAGCCGATTTGTTCATGGTGTGGTTGGTTACTTAGAAAAGGATTGCAGGACTGCCATGCTTCACCAGGATATGGACTTTCCTCGCATAGTGTTGTACGCCCAGCATATGAAGGTGGCTTATGCGAGGGAAAGGGAGGCAAAAAGGGCTCGGATAGATACTCCTGGTTTTTCACATCAGAGGTATGGCGGTGGCTACCATCCACAGTTTCAGTAGAGGTCACTAGCTCCATCGCCATCATCAACTAGTGTTTCATCCAGACCCAGGGGTGATCAGAGGAGCAGGGTTTCAGGGTCAAAGGATCAGAGGGGCACCCAGTTAGAGTATACCTCTCCAGCCTACGAGAAGTATGGCAAAAGTCACATTGGGGAGTGCCTGCTCAGTTCAGATGTCTATTTTAGGTGTGGTAGACTTGGGCATATTCATCGAGTGTGCCCATATGCTAGACAGGGTGATGAAATGGGTCATACACAAACCACCAGGACAGCAACAACTCCAGCCCGTTCCTCCCCGCAGGGAGCATCGACTAGTGGAGGTGGCGGACAGCACCAGTACCGATTCTATGCCCTTGCCTCGCGCTAGGAGTAGGAGACTTCACCTGACGTGGTCACTGGTATGTTGTGTATCTTTCTTATTAATGTTTATGCCTTGCTAGATCTGGGGGCTACATTGTCTTCCCGAGTCCTTACATTGCTAGTAGATTTGGAGTTAGTCCTGAAATTTTGTCAGAACCATTCTTTGTGCCTACCCCTGTCGGTGATTCGGTTGTAGCTAGACGGGTATATAGAGGGTACCTAGTCACTGTGTTGCATAAGGTTACCTCCCCAGACTTAGTAGATTTAGCCATGACGGATTTTGACATCATTTTGGGTATGGATTTGTTGTTTGCATGTTATGCTTCGATTAAATGTAGGACCCGTACCATGGAGTTTCATTTTTTGGGTGAGTTAGTTGTGGAGTGGAAGGATAGTTCGGCGATGCCAACAGGTCAGTTTATTTCCTATCTTAAGGCTAGGAAGATGATCTCTAAAGGGTGCATGTACCACCTAGTAAGGGTTAAGGATGTGGAGTCCAAGACCCCGACTATTCAGTCAATTTTGGTGGTGTGAGAATATCCGGAGGTGTTTCCTGAGGATTTGCCAGGTGTCCCTCCGTAAAGGAAAATTGATTTCGAGATTGACTTATTGCCAGATACGTAACCTATTTCTATTCGTCCTTACAGGATGGTGCTAACCGAGCTAAATGAATTGAAGGATCAATTAAAGAATCTATTGGACAAAGGCTTCATTAGACCTAGCCAGTCTCCATGGGGTTCACCAGTTCTATTTGTTTGAAAGAAAGACAATTCCCTTCGCATGTGTATTGACTACCGACAGTTGAACAAGGTTACCATCAAGAACAAGTACCCCTTACCCAGGATCAACGATTTGTTTGACCAGCTTCAGGGTGCCAAGTTCTTATCCAAGATTGACCCCAGATCTGGGTATCACCAGCTCAGTGTTCGGGAGATTGACATCCCGAAGACCTTTTTCAGGAATCGGTATGGTAACTATGAATTTTTTGTTATGTCTTTTGGGCTAACCAATGCTCCTGCAACTTTTATGGACCTGATGAATAGGGTGTTCAAGCAATATTTGGATATGTTCGTGATAATGTTCATTGACAACATTCTTATATACTCCTGGAGAGAGGAGGAGCATGCCACTCATTTGAGATTAGTGCTGCAAACCCTCAAGGATCATCAGCTATATGCAATGTTTAGCAAGTGTGAATTTTTGCTAAACTCTGTAGCATTTCTAGGCCATGTGGTATCAAGCGAAGGCATAAGGGTAGATTCCTAGAAGATAGAGGCGGTGAAGAATTGGCCCAGACCGGTGAATCCTTCAGAATCTGGAGTTTCTTGGGTCTAGCAGGTTATTATAGAAGGTTTGTGGAGGGTTTCTCATCTATTGCATCACCTTTGACTAAGTTGACTCAGAAAAAGGTGAAATTCCAATGGTCGGATGCTTGTGAGAAAAGCTTCCAAGAGTTGAAGACCCGACTCACCTCAGCACCAGTGTTGACATTACCCCAGGGTACTGACGACTTTATTGTCTATTGTGATGCTTTGAGAGTTGGACTGGGATGTGTGTTGATGCGGCGTGGGAAGGTAATAACATAGGCCTCGAGACAGCTGAAGGTCCATGAAAAGAATTACCCGACCCATGATCTTGAGTTGGCTGCGGTGGTGTTTGCATTGAAGATATGGTGACATTACTTGTATGGGATCCACATGGGTATATTTATGGAGCACAAGAGATTGCAGTATGTGTTCACCCAGAAGGATCTAAATCTTCACCAAAGGAGGTGCTTGGAATTACTTAAGGACTATGACATAAGTGTCCTTTACCACCCGGGCAAGGCTAATGTGGTTGCGGATGTGCTTAGTAGACTCTCCATGGAAAGGGTGTCCCACGTGAATGAGGGAAATAAGGAGTTGGTAAAGGATGTCCACCGGCTCGCAAAGCGGGGAGTTAGATTGATCGATTCGACCGATGGCGGTGTTGTTGTACATAATGGATCAGAATCATCCTTGGTAGTTGATGTTAAATCCAGGCAAGATGAGGATCCAATATTGAGGAAGCTGAAGGAGGCAGTGAGGAGTCAGAAGGTGGAGGTCTTCTCTTAAGGGGGAGATGGTGTGCTACAATATCAGGGTGGACTATGTGTTCCGGACATCGATAATTTGAGAGTTAGAATATTGCAAAAGGCGCATGGTACAAGATATTCTATTCATCCAGTATCCACGAAAATGTATCGGGATTTGCAAGTAATCTATTGGTGGGATGGTATGAAGAAGGATATTGCAGAGTTCATGGAAAAATGTCCAAACTGTCAGCAAGTGAAAGTCGAACATCAAAGACCGGGAGGGCGTACTTCTGGATATCAGCATCCCCACTTGGAAGTGGGAAGAGATTAATATGGATTTTGTTACAGGCCTACCTCATACTCGCCGACCCTATGACTCCATTTGGGTGGTGGTGGATAGGCTAACTAAGGCGGCACGCTTCTTATCGATCAAGACCACGAATTCACTGGAGGATTATTCTAAGTTGTACATTCGGAAGTTATTTCGACTTCATCGAGTTCCCTTGTCTATTATTTTAGACCAAGGTACTCAATTTACTTCTCAATTCTGGTGTTCGTTTCAAAAGGGACTTTGGACGCAAGTTAAGCTCAGCACAGCCTTCCATCTGCGAACAGACAGCCAAGCAGAATGAACCATTCATACCCTTGAGGATATGTTGAGGGCATGTGCTATGGATTTCAAAGGCAGTTGGGATGATCACTTACCCTTGATCAAGTTTGCTTATAATAGCAGTTACCACTCCAGTATCCAGATGGCACCGTTCAATGCTCTTTACGGGCGGAGGTGTAGGACTCCCATCGGATAGTTCGAGGTTGGTGAGGCAGCTACGATGGGACCAGATTCGGTTCATGAGGGGATGGTGAATGTTCAGTTCATACGGGACCGATTGGAAACCGCTCAGAGTCTTCAGAAGTCATATATTGATGTGAGAAGGAGAGATTTGTAGTTTGGTGTGGACGATTGGGTATTTCTTATGGTATCTCCCATAAAGGGAGTCATGCGGTTTGAAAAGAAAGGTAAACTCAGTCCTTGCTATATTGGTCCTTACCGAGTTTTAGAAGAGTCGGTAAGGTGGCATATGAGTTGGAATTGCCCTCGGATCTATCATCGGTTCATCCCATCTTCCATGTGTCACTTTTGAAGAAGTTCTTGGGTGATCCAGCCATGGTAGTTCTGGTAGACAACATTGGGGTGAAAGACAGCCTCAGCTATGAAGAAATTCCGGTGGAAATCTTAGATCGTCAAGTCCGTAAGCTAAGAAATAAAGAAGTAGATTCAGTTAAAGTATTATGAAGGAATGAACATGTTGAGGGAGCTACTTGGGAAGCCGAAGCAGAAATGATGGCTAAATACCCACATTTTTTCTTTATCGGCTCAATTCCGACTTGAGGTATCAGTTTTTCCCTATGACTCTGTTTAGTTTTCATGTTCAGTTTATGTGTGCAAGTTTCTTTTATGTGTATGAATGCATATGTGAAGCATGAGATCAGTTCAGCTATGTGCTTTGATTCGAAGGTAGTCATTCCGTGAAAATTTCAGTTAAAATGATTAGTATATAACTATGATAAATTGTATGTTTATTTTTGCTGCTTGTTTCCTACATTCGAGGACGAATGTTCCCAAGGGGGAGATATTGTAATACCCCGGAAAGGTCTAAGAATAGACCCGAGAGTTAAAAGTCGAAAGTGCAGAAAACTGGCAAAAATATCATAGGACGGACAACCCTACGACTCATGGTAGGATACCATGAGTTGTCATATGCAGTCGTGGTTTGGGAATTCAGGGAATCAGAGGAAACAACGGACAGTACAACGACCCGTTGCTAGGAACAACGAGCCATTGTCACCAGTCATTGGGAGGTTGGGACCTAGGCTGAGGAGGAAGCAACGGGCCCTCCCACGATCCCTGGTGAGAAATAATGACCCGTTGTTTCAAATCGTTACTGGTTGGTTGAGGTTTCGAGTGCATTCAACGGCTGGAGACCACAACTCATTGGAAGTCACAATGAGTCATGGTGAAGCTCATGGAAAGGGGACTCAGATTGGTCAAGGAGTTGACGACGGACGATTCAACGACCCGTGGATTGAAGTAATGAATTGTCCTGACATGTCATGGGAAGGGATCTGAGATGTGTTATGAGGCAGTGAACCCGACAACTCGATACCACGAGCTGCGGTATGTTTCCACGACCCATTGGGTCGGTCGTTGGTCCGTCCGGTGCAGTTTTCAGGGAAATTATTTAAGGGTATTTTCGACCTTTCCACATTTTTATCCCCCAAACTACGTCGTTTTTCATGTTTTCTGAGTATGATAATATGAGTTAAGTCCTTTAGGCATTCCCATTCTCATGCAAGGATTCTAGAGAGGTTTTTGGGAGATTCAAGGCCTTCTTCCCCAAATTTTCTTCAAATTTCTCTATGGGTGTTAAAGGAACTTTGAGTCTCTCCATTCCCAGGTATATAGGGTTTTAACATAGGTGGAATTTTTCCTCACCCATGCCCAATTTCGATTAAAGTCATGAATTCTCCTACTCAAATTCCATGGGGTTTTATCCAAAGCATGTCAATGTGACTTCTCCTTATGGATTTGTTTTAATTGATTTTTGTTTATTGAAATATGCATATTGGGCAGGTTTAGTATTATTTTCAACAAAATCATATTTCAATCTTTTTATGTATAAATTGTTCATTCATGGAAGTTGATGGAAATCATGATTTATGATAAATATTCATTATTTTAAGTTTATTGATTATGGAAGTGCATGAATCCAAGTTACCCATGTTTATGAGCATATTTTAAAAGAATTGAGTGTGAGGAAGCATTGTGCAATGCCCATATGTTAAAGAATGATATATGATTTACGAAATGAATTTCATGATTTATCGATTTATGATGTTGACCAATAAAATGGGCCTTGATTCTTGGCTAAGCATGTTTCAAAGTGGATAAATGATGATAAATGTTATATCTTAGCCAATGAATTTTTATGCATGATGTTAATGATTTATGTATGAGCCTACATGCATGTTTTTGGGAGCCGTGTCTAGCACCGAGCAGCCCAGCGTTCAAAGGACTACGCCGGTGTCTCATAACCACTTGCCACCATTGGTTGTATATTTTATGATGTTATGATAATGATCCCCTCAAATGTGATATCACGCCTTATGCACGACCGTTGCCTGGGAAGCCAGGGTCGGCTCTGCCCACTTGAGTGAGATACCGGGGCATCATGAAAGGCTCTACCATGATGGTGTCAGTTATGACGAGTCCTCCCATTGTTCCACATGTTTTATGCATTGTTATGTCTATGTTATCAGATCAAGTTATGTTTTGATAAAGTTTTCTTACGATTATGATAATGAACAATTATGAATGATTTGAAAGTCTTGAGCCTTACGTTTTATTATGAAGATTTTGATGCAAGCATGATGTCCTTCTCCTATGTCTATTTATGAGTTTACTTTACTTTTAAAATGTACGTTTTACTTACCTTGCATACTCAGTACATTCCACGTACTGACCGCATACTTTCTATGCCGTATCATTTCATGATACAGGACCCAGATCTCAGGCTCATCCTCATCCTTAGTCATCTCAGCCTACGATATAAGTTTGTTGGTGAGTCCTCATATTTTGAGGTTTGTTTTATAGAATTTCATGTTGTTTACGTTTAGTTTTGGTTTGTTTAGTTAGGGAGGTTATCTCTCAATTGTGTAAAGTTGGTCTTTCTTGATGCTATGTTATGATTACGTTTTCGCTATATCTTTATGATTATCGTTCCGCTTATTTGAATGAGAATAGTTGCATGCATGAGCCATGGGTCGACTTGGGGTCCCTCGGGGTCCCTTGTCCCGTGTCTACGATCCGGGTGTACGTTTGGGTCATGACAATATGTGTTTGACTGGATAAATTATGCCCTTGTTTTGCAAAATGAAATCAGTTGTGAATTATGTTTATGAATTGTGGTTGCCTCTTGAAACTTTTCCACCTTTTTAGGGGGTACATTGCTTCGCTTTTTCTATGAGTTGGTGAACATTTTTGGGTTATCATAGATTAACTAGTCATTCATGCATAGACTCTTGTGGAGTAACATGCTGTTCCGTTTGGTCAGCTAATAAAAATTGCATTACATGAGGACAAGCAATTGGTTCAAGTTATGGGGTTTGATGAGTTGGTAATTTACTAACCCATTAGGCTTTTAAGCGTGAGCTTTAGCTTTGTTTTTAAGTATTTTAGTTGGATTTTATGCCTTTTTTCCCTTTGGATGTGCAGGTATCTAACTTGAAGAGAAGGAGCATGAAGTTGAGTAAAAAGGATTAGATTCAGGTGAAAAACGGTGCTCCACCGGAGGACAGCGGCGAAATGTCGGTCAACTGCAGGCACTCACTGGTTTAGTGAACAACTGCAATGGGCAGATTGTAGGTTCCATCACTGAAATATGCTGGACTTTACTGAATAACTGATGAGATCAATCAGTGGCTTCAAGATAGCAACCAGCGAATCGCCGGAAGACATCGCTGAACTGCTCTAGACGTCACTAGAACACAGAGGAAAGCAACCGGTGGCTCGCGGATAGAAATTGGTGAACTGTCAGTTCCATCGCAAGTGAAAGAAGCCTAAAAATGGGCAAAAACGTTCAGCCCCGAAAAAGAGGAGAATGTTATGACCTACTGTTGTATATATTCTAGAAAAAATACTTTGAACATATCATTGAATATTCCTATTACTTTTGAGAGGGGGAGAACTCCATTGGAGAAAAGAAGAATTATTTTGAATATTACTTTTTCATCTTTATCTTCTTCATCAAGGTACAACCACCATTACAGAGATATCTTGAGCATGATTTTGCTTACTCTTAATGATGAAATTATTGAGTTTATTGATAAATAGGCTCTGGTGTTTCTCAATTATCAGTAGCTAAATTTATAGCTAGAGGTGTGTGATGATGGGTGTTTAAATTGATTCGGTATTGCTAGATTTGTCTTGTTATTACTTAATTAGTGTAAATCTATTGAATTCTCCTCAAGTTATAGTTGATTTCTCATAGTTGCAAATATGGGTATTATTTTCTCACTTGATTTTGGCTTGAAAAAGAAGAATTAAGTAATGGGGGAGAATTTAATAGTGGATCAGGATTTGATTATGTGGGGTTGGGCTAGAAACAGCCAACACCCATGATCATAATCCCTCTAGAGGTTGATAACTAGGAATAGCTCAGCCCCTAACCCAAACTATATTGGAATACTTGAATTGTACCTTGAGGTTCGAAAGGACTTGAGGATAAGGATCTCAAGTGGTTGAAAAACATCGGGCTCCAACTTTTTCCAAGGTTTTTTACACATATTAGTAATAACTTGACTGTTTAGTAAATTCTAATTTGATTGACATCCATCTACACCACACCTTTAGCCTTTGCTCATTATTATTTCTCAATTTTGGTTATGTTGTTCTTTTGATTAGATGATCTTAGAGTCTACAACATTTTTGCATTCACATTCCCCAAAATTTACTTTTACGTCTTCATTGCTTGGATGCAAATCAATTCAATTCTCTAAGCAACTCTTATGTAAATCATTCTCTATTTTCTGTGGGATTCGACCCTAAGAATGAGGAGTGTAGTTTGATAATTATCGTAGCACTATTGACTATATAGACCTAGACGAAAGTCAAATTTCAGTGGTCAGATTCCTGTGAGAAGAGTTTTCAGGAGTTAAATACTCAACTCACTTTAGCCCAAGTATTAACCCTACCCGAGGGTACGAATGGATTCATTGTGTAATGTGATGCCTCTAGGTTTGGTCTTGGGTGTGTATTGATGCATCATGGTAAGGTCATTGCGTATGCCTCTAGACAGCTTAAGACTTATGAGAAAAATTACCCAACGCATCACCTAGAATTGGTAATGCTGGTGTTCGCATTGAAGATTTGGAGACATTACTTGTATGGGGTCCACGTGAATGTGTTTGCGGACCAAAAGAGCCTACAATATGTGCTTACCCAGAAGGATTTGAATTTGCAACAAATAAGATGGTTAAAGCTACTCAAGGACTATGACATGAGTTTCCTTTATCATCCGGGAAAGGCCAATGTAGTGGCGGATGCCCTTAGAAGACTATCCATTGAGAGTGTTTCTCATGTAGAAGATGGAAGGAAAGAGTTGATGAAGGATGTGCATCGGCTTGCACGATTAGGGGTTCACCTCATGGATTCAATAGATGGTGGTGTCATTGTTTAGAATGGTTCAGAATCCTCTCTGGTGGCTGAGGTTAAGGCTAGGTGAGATGAGGATCCTATCTTCGTGAAGCTAAAGGAAGCGGTTCAAAATAAAAAGGTGGAGATCTTCTCCCAAGGGGGAGATAGTGTGATTTGATATCAGGGTCATTTATGTGTTCTGGGTGTTAATGATTTGAGAGAACGGATGTTGCATGAGACTCATGGTTCCGATATTCTATTCATCCAGGTGCCACCAAAATGTACCGTGACCTACGGAAAGTCTATTGGTCGAATGGCATAACGAAGGACATAGTAGAGTTTGTGGCTAAGTGTCCGAACTGTCAACAAGTGAAAGTGGAGCATCAGAGACCTAGAGGTATGCTACAACACATTGGTATCCCCACTTTAAAGTGGGAAGAGATCAATATGGACTTCATCACAGGGTTGCCTCGCATTCGCCGACAGTATCTCTATATTGGTGGTGGTAGATAGGTTGACCAAGGCAGCTCATTTCCTACCGGTCAAAACTACCGATTCAGCTAAGGACTATGCTAGATTATATATTATAGATCTTGTTCGGTTGCATTGAGTTCCCTTGTCCATCATTTTGGATAGAGGTACTCAGTTTACCTTGCAGTTCTGGAGAAAGTATCAGAAGGGACTCGGTACTGAGGTCAAGCTTCGTACATCTTTTCACCTGTAGACAGATGGTCAGTCCGAGCAAACCATTTAGACTTTTGAGGATATTTTGAGAGCTTGTGTGATTGACTTCAACGGTAGTTGAGATGATCATTTACCTCTATCGAGTTTTCTTACAAAAATAGTTACCACTCTAGTATCCAGATGGCTCTATTTGAGGCTCTTTATGGGCAGAGGTGTAGATCGCCTATTGGTTGGTTTGAGGTAGGCGAAGCTACATTGATGTAATGCCCCAAAAACCCTAAGACCAGACCTGGGAGTTGAAGCGGAGAAAATAGGATTTTTTGCACCAGGTCACAGAACGAGTCGTCATGTGACCCATAGGGTAGGCCACGAGTCGTGGAGTGACTCGTGGGGAAGGGTTCAGACTTGGTTGAAAATTTGGGAATTTAAGTGACCATGGTGTGACCAGAAGTCATGATAAACACCATGAGTCGTCGTGTGAGCCGTGTTAAAGAGTTGGATGAAAATTGGATGATTGGACAGTGTACCTAACGGATTGGTCACCACGACTCGTTGGGTACACAACGAGTCGTGGTGTCCCCTTTGGTGACCCATGAAGAGAAATCTTGGTTCAATGGAAACGGAAGACAACACGAGTTGTTAGGTCTCTTTACGACCCGTGAAGTTTGTCGTTGGTAGGCTATAGTAATTGAAGAAAACTTTCCAGCACACTTCACGACTGGGTACCACGAGTCATCCCTGACCTCACAACTCATGGAGTGCCTCGTGAGGATTGGCAGGGTCCTTTTTCCTGCGGATTTCCGGGGGTGTTTTTCCATAATTTCCTAAACTCCTGAAGACTAAACTACGTCATTTTAAGTATTATTTCAGAGATACTGGAGGGATTGAACGGTCTTCCTCCTCATTCCCCATGTTAACTCAGAAAAAAATGATCATACTTCTTCTCTCAAGCAAGAACTAAGGTTCCTCATCAGTGCAGAAATTCAAGCCTTTTTCTTCAGGGAATTCTTAGCCAGGTATGTGAAAATTCAACAAAGGAATAGTTCTTCCCTTGTGTCCCCAAAAACTTTTTCTAATTTTCTCTATCAGTTCAGCCCTTTGAATTTTAAATGTAGAAACTTGTTAGACTAATTTATTTGAGATTTCAAGTGGTATATTTCTCATGATTTTTAACTGCTTATTTGTCACGACCTGAATGGAGGCCTTGATCATAGACATGGGACAAGGGGCTCCGAGAGACCCCAAGTCAACCTATGGCATAAGCATACATCTAACTTAATCAAGAACTGAACAACCAACAATACCATCATAGCGGAAGTCTAACTCAGCTATAACATACAAATATAAAATCTGAAGATGGGTACATACATATGTCTGAATAGCCTCTAAACATGATGAGCTGATGGGACAAGATCCCAACTAACTCAACAAGCTAAAAACTGAAATACATAAAGAAAGATATACAGTCTGGTCCTCGAAAGATGAGGACTCGCCAATAAGCAGATGCTAATTCCGATGAACTATCTAAGAGCGGGGCTGAACCTTAGAGCCGAATCTTGTATCATGAAATGATACATCATAGAAAGTATCCGGTCAATATGTGGAATGTACCGAGTATGCAAGGTAAGTAAAACCACTTAAGTAAAGTGAATCATTTAAAACATATCATAACATATCATAAGCCTTCGAATGTGAGAGGAGGGCTTGCATGCATTTTTGTGAAATCAAAATCGTTTCATAACATGACAATACATAACTTCATAACATCATAACTGACTCGAATGAATCAAAGCTAAAATATGACATTTATAAGAAAATCTAAACAATGAGTCAAACCTTGCTTTTGGGAAATGCATGTATATATAAAAATCATGAGTAGTAAATATGCATAACTGAATCATGAGGAACACTGGGAGACTCATCATATAACTGACATACCACAATAGAGCTTACCTGGTCCCAACTATCACACTCAAGTGGGTAGATCCGTCCAAAGCCTTGTCGGGGCTAAGCACAATACCATGATATCGATATCAAGCTCGAGGCCCAAACGGGGCAGGGGATAGCTCACAAGGGAGGTCCCAACATAATATATATAATAGTATAAACCTACGTTGGCGTAGGGCATAGGGTGGTCGACCCATAGCCCACTCGATGCTAGACTCTTCTCCCAAAAACATGCATATGCTCTACATCATTTTATAAAGAAGCTCAATATTGTCTATTGACAAAGATCAATAATAAAGTACATGTCATATATGAAATCATGCATAGACTCGACATCATGTAATAACGAAGCTCAACATTGTCTATTGACAAAGCTCAATAATGAAATCATGCATAAACTCAACATCATTTGAAAATGAATCTCAACATTGTCTATTGAAAAAGCTCAATAATGAAATCATGCTTAGACTCGACATCGTATGAAAATGAAGCTCAATAATGACATACATCTCAATTGTGAAATCATGCATATGAGAATATTTATTTCGAAACATACCACAAGCTCAAATATAAGTGGGAGCCCTTGCTCCAAAACTATGTGGCAAGCTTACTTTAGAGATACTACATCATCATACTTAATATAAGGGCTTTTCCCAAAACTTTGTCATGATTGGATCTACTCAATTCATTTTGAGAACAACATCATAATCATGGGTAGCGTTAGAAACATGCTTTTCATCATCAAATATCATCATCATCATACATTCAACATCATTTTCTTCTTTCAGGAACTTCTCATCCATGGGCCTTTAATTTCATAAAACTAGAAAACACAATTTTGGTTGAAAATAATTTAAAATCTGCCCATGATTAACGATTCATCAATAGAAACATAATCTTATCATACCCATGTATAGAAATTGAAGAATTTTACAATTAGGTGAAAACCCCATAACATGATCATAGGAATTTCTCATATTTAAATAGAAATTGGGCATGGGTGCGGAAGAAGACACCCACTCATAACCCTACATAACTGATTTTATGATTCTTCGACTTGTCTTGAATATCCAAGAGGAATTGAGAAGTTAGAGGTGATGAACCCTAGCTCCTTGAGAGGAAATCTAATCTAAGCATGTTTGAAGAGAGTAAGGATTTAGGCTATGTTAAACCCTTTAATCTAACATAAAGAAAGACCAAAATGATGTCATCTAGGAGATAGGAGAATAGGAGTTTACCAATATGCCCCAAAAATAACAAAATAAAACCTGTAACTGGCAGTTACCACGACCAACAGTATGGGTCATAGGTTGCTTGTACGACTCGTACTGAGAGTCGTACCATGCCCGTTGCAGCTTTACTAAATCACTCATAACATTTTACTCCAAACTCCGATTGACGCAAGGTTGGATGCATTGGAAAGAAGCATCAAAGGAAATCTATTTAATGTGATGAATCACCTAAAAACATTTTGTAACATGGGAGATATGATCACTTGAAGTGGACCCTTATAAGAACCAATACAAAAAACCCAATCAGTAAGAAGGCTCTCAACTCAACATCATGGTAGAGGTTCCTTATGACCTTAATTTGCATCCAATGCACTTATTACACTTTTGAATTTATATTAACACCTTGTTTCCATAAATTCATCTGGTGTGGGTCTATCTACCTACCTAGAAGGGTTCCTAACTTAGCCCGAAAGTTTGAGGCATTATAATATATCAACTCACGACTGAACAAACGATTCACACCATCATATTATGACTCGTACCACCAACCTATGGTTTTGTCCAGTGACTAATGAGTCCATTCTTTCCCAATGCTCTAAATATTTCCACGACTCGTACCACGATCCATAACTCCATCCTATGAGTCATACTATTACCTGTACAATCATTCACATGATAACTCCAAAGACTTGCTACAACTTCCGGGCACGGGTTGACCACATACTACTGCTCGTAGTGGAGACTCTTGGTTGGAAAACACTTAACTTATATGGACCATGGGTCTTCCTACGACCCGTACTACCAACCTATGACTCATAGGTTGAGTTGTACAGAAGTAAATTTTTCCAACTTTTCCTGCTGATCATACATCAAATCTCAAGTCTATTCTTAGGAACTTTTGGGGTATTACATTATTATTCCCTATTTCTAGACATTTACGAGAATTTTATCTTATGGAATAGTTTAGCCCTAATTCCAAGTTCAATAGAATTTAGGATCTTCCGTGTTGGACTAGTTTCCTTGTAGATTGATTCTAATAGATTTCAAATCCCCATATTATTAGTTTATGTGGAAATTTTAGTAAGATATTTCAATGTCCAGTCTCAGTAAGATTATTTGACTCAATGTTGTTAAGAAATGTTAGCTGATCAGTTTGACTACAGTTTATTTTTGAGTTGTCAGTGATGACTCCCAATTATCAATATTAGATATTAGCTATCAGATTTTAGTGGTTCTTAGATGTTTACGACACTTCCAGATAAGCAGCTCTGACCAGTCTTAAAACCACCAGCTTCAGCCTCAGTTTGTTCTTTAGATGGTTATGACGCTTCCAGATAAGCAGTTATGACCAGTCTTAGAACACATGTTTCCAGATCCATTCCGATAAGACTCTCAGGGTACTTCCAGATAAGTATTCCTGACTTAGTATTGGGCCCCAGTATTGAGCTGTCAGCTTGGCAGTACCACTCATGTTAGGACTATCCAGTGGGAGTAGGACATAACACTGAGAGGGCTAGGGTTCCAACGGACCCAGGTTCCCAAAACTACGTTGCCACCGTAGGTTATTTTTATTGTCCTTATGTCCCTAGTTCGTGATATCACAGTCCATGCCTTTATACCCTGGCAAGGTATATTAGGTCCTACCGATGGGCATGTAAATCGGACACCACGTCTAGCTCACGTGCTTATATGTTGGTTATAGACTCTCCCACTAGTCAGTTTAGTTCAGTCTCAGATCAGCTCAGTTCAAATCAGTTCAGTACAATATTTCAGATTAGTACCTTAGATTTAGGGCATGTCTTTGACCATCAAACATGCTCATTTTGACCATCTCAGTATAGTTCAGTTTATTCAGTTTTAGCATTTCAGTTGGTCATTGCATCTCTTTCCAACTATGTTATTTTACTCTTCGTGTTATGGTTTCTCCTACTTACTTAGTACATTCAAAGTACTGACGTATACCTTTTATGCTGTATCTTTTTATGATACAGTTGCAAGTTCTCAGTCTAAGCATCGTTAGCAAATCTTGCTCAGAAGTTTTCAGTTGCATTATTGGTGAGTCCTCATCTTTTGAGAATGAGTATTATTTCTTTTCAGTTATATTTCTTTCAGTTAGACTTAGAGCTAGCTGGGGGCTTAACCCAACAACTCATCAGATAGATGGCTTTCAGACACAAACATAGATTTAGATTTTCAGCTTTGTCCAGTTGTTTTACACTTTATAATTTAGTTCTTCTTCATAAATGTTTTACTTCATTATTTTAAAGCTTCCACTATGTTTTTACTTAGAATGCCAGTGTTATGATAGACCATGAATTTACTTGGAGTTACTTGTGATTCCAAGTACCGTGACTCGTCTAGGGTATTTACTCGGGGTGTGACAATTGATAGGGCCAGATCTGATTCATGAGGCAATGGAGAAAGTTGAACTTATAAAGGAAAGGTTGAAAACAAATCAGAGTCGTTAAAATTCCTATGGAGATGTTAGACAGAGAGAGCTTAAGTTTGAAGTCGGTGATTGGGTGTTCTTGAAGGTATCTCCCATGAACGGAGTGATGAGGTTCGAAAAGAATGGAAAAATTAGTCCTTGTTACGTTGGCTCATACAGAATTTTGAGACATGTTGGCAAGGTGGCCTATGAGTTTGAGATACCAAAGGTGTTAGCGTCAGTGCATCCAGTTTTTCATGCATCGCTATTTAAGAAGTGCATTGGTGACCCAACTTTTGTTGTTCTGGTGGAGAGCATAGGCGTAAAGGATAGCCTTACCTATGAGGAGGTACCCATTGATGTCCTTGATTGTCATGTTTTGAAGTTGAGGAACAAAGAAGTAGCTTCAGTGAATGTCTTGTGGAGGAATTAGCTTGTTGAGGGAGCTACGTAGGAAGCCGAAGCAGATATGATGGCTAAATAGACACATTTATTTCCTTCCAGCTTCGTCTCATCTTGAGTTATCGGTTTCCTCTCTAATAATTTATTCAGTTCCATTTCAAGTTCATGTCTGTTAGTTCCTTTCATGTTCTATCATGTATGTATGATTTTTTAATCCAGTTCAATCATGTGTATTAGTCTGGAGTTAGTCACTCCGTTAGATTTCAGCTGCAGATGTTTAGTATTTGGAATTGCAGTTTCATTCCCCAGCCTTTCAGTATATTTACCCCACATTCGAGGATAAATGTTATTAAGGGGGATATATTGTAATACCCCGAATATTCCTAAGGTTGGCTTTGGGATTAGAAATGTGATTAGCAGAAAAAGATGGAAAAATATCTTAGAACAACTCGTGTTACGAGTCGTGGAAAGGACCAATGAGTCATAGGATGAACCGTTGTTGGAGGACGGAGCTACCATAGTTAGAAGGTATGAGTCATTGTATGACCCATTTTGGGAAACCACGGGTCATTACGACTCGCTAGAAGGATGGAGGAGCTGGATGAGTGAACCATGAGAGCGAACTATGAGAGAAAACCACGAGTTGTAGGTTGGTGCTACAACTCATGGTCGTGGTCGTAACGAGTCTCTGATGTATCAATTTTGGAAGGAAAGAGTCATGGTATGACTCGTTGTGGGAAATAATGAGTCGTGGCCTACGCCGTGGGAAGGGACTGAGGAATATTGTGAGTTTGATTTTGCTAACTCCTAATGATGAAATTATTGAGTTTAATAATGAATATGATCTTGTGTTTCTCAATTGTGAGTAGCTAAATCTAGAGCTAGAGGTGTGTGATGATGGGTGTTTAATTTGATCGGATATTGCTAGATTTGTCTTGTTATTACTTAATTAGTGTAAATCTATTGAATTCTCCCCAAATTAAAATTGATTGCTCATAGTTGTAAATATGGGTATTGTTTTCTTACATGATTTTAGCTTGAAAAAAAGAGAATTAAGTAATGGGGGAGAATTTTATAGTGGATTGGGATTTTATTATGTGAGGTTGGGCTAGAAATAGTCAAAACCCATGGTCATAATCCCTTAAGAGGTTGATGGCTAGAAATAGCTCAGCTTCTAATCCAAACCGTATTGGAATTGTTGAATTGTGCCTTGAGATTCGAGAGGACTTGAGGATAAGGAGCCCAACTGGTTGAAAAACATCAGGCTCCATCTTTTTCCAAGATTATTCAGACATATTAGTAATAATTTAACTATCTAGTAAATCCGAATTTTATTGACATCCCATCTACACCACACCTCTATCCTTTGCTCATTATTGTTTCTCAATTTTGGTTATCTTTCCCTCTTGATTAGCTAATTTTAGAATCCACAATATTTTTGCCTTCAATTTTCCCAAAATTTACATTTACATTTTCATTGCTTGGATGCGAATCAATTTAATTCACTAAATGACTCTTGTTGTCAATCACTCTCTAGTCCTCAGTAGATT
This sequence comes from Datura wrightii, assembly GCA_035772735.1. Taxonomy (NCBI): domain Eukaryota; kingdom Viridiplantae; phylum Streptophyta; class Magnoliopsida; order Solanales; family Solanaceae; genus Datura; species Datura wrightii. The sequence goes on along the minus strand of JASDFA010000007.1, from coordinate 49,881,394 downwards.
CGACCCCGACACTCATCAGGTTATTTGTTTTGATACAATGATCTCTTACATTCTCTCTAAATGAGGAGTGTAATTTGAGCGTTATCAAAAATGGCGTCGTTGCCGGGGACTAGCGCTTGATATCCTCGAGTTTTTTTGTTAATTTGTATTGATCTTGCATCTTAAGTAGTGTAACATTGTTATTGTTGTTGGTCATCTAGGGTGAACTCATATGAGCCAACATACACAAGAAGGAGATAGTTCGGTGGAAGGAAATATGGAACATGAAAAGGATAATCCCATCATGCCTAAGATCACAGGTGCCATTCGCCTACAAGCTACAGTGGGGAATGCATTGTTCCATGTCACTAGTATGATTTTGCACCTGTTGCAAATGAAATGGCTATTCGGTGTCGAACCAAATGAGGAAGCAAACCGCCATTTGAGGAACTTCCTAGAGATTTTCCAACCTTTCAACATAATGAATATAAGCCAAGAGTCTATCTAGTTAAGGCTCTTTCCATTTTCCCTAATGGGAGGAGGAAATGTGTGGTTGGAGAAGTTACCTCCGGGATGCATCACCTCATAGAAAGAGATGATAGAAGCATTTTTGGATCATGTTTTCCCTCCCCCAAATATGTTGCAGCTGAGGGATGATATTACAAACTTTAGGAAAGAGTCGAGTGAGCCTTTGCATGAAGCATGGCTGAGATTCAAGAAGAAAGTGTCTCTTTGCCTTAACCATGGTCTTTCTGATGGAGTGCTACTTTAAAGCTTTTATCGAGCCCTAGACTCCATCAATTAATCAGTTGCGAATAATCTAGCTGGAGGATCAATCATGGACCAGACATATGGTCTAGCTAAAGCCCTCTTGTACAGGTGATGAAGACGAATAGGGTATGGCATACAAGGGAGATGAATCTATCTTCACATGATGCTGGTTCTAGTTTATTAACAGCTGAAATAAGAAAAAGAGATGAAGAGCGAGATGAAAATCTTGCTAAAATTATGACTCAGCTGGAGTTAACGATTAAGCATGTGGTGGGAGCCGTGCTTAAAGTTGTGAATGTTGTGGGAATCCAAGGTCCAATGCATTTTGAGGGAGAATTGTCGCCACCAAGGTACGAGGAGGAGTGCCAATATATGGCAAATCAAATAGGGTTTTGTCGACCCAGCTACCAAGGGACTAATCAAGGCCCGTGGCACCTGAGGAAAGAGAACCAAGGTTGGAGGAACCGTGAAATACAAGGGTGGCCTGATCAAAATGAGAGATGGGCCAATAGAGAATAAAATCGTGAGGGCGACCGCTCTCATAGAAGTGTGAATATGTATGTTCCTCCTCCTAAAGCTGAGAATGCACAATCTCAACCGGGTGTGAGTGATGTTGGGAACTCAAAGATTGAAGAAATGTTGGCAAGAGTTCTCAAGAAAGTTAAATCAACAGACAGTTGAGTCGATGAACTTAAAAGGGGAGGTGTCTAACCTTGCCCAAATAGTAAGTTCGCACTCGGCCTCTATTAAGCATTTATAGGCCCAAATGAACCACTTATCTTCACAAATGAACCCCTGGATGAAGGGGAACACTCCCCAATGATACAATGCCAAATCCCAAAAAAGATAGTCAATGCATGGCTATTGTCACTAGAAGTGGTAAGATGCTTGGTGATGTGGGAATTAAGCCCAAGGAAGTTGTAGACCCAAAGGCAAGTGACGTGGAAGAATCCGATGAGGTGCCAAAAGCACCAAATGGTTATGATAATGTTGAGGATCAAGGTGAGAGAGATGTTGATCAAATTCTTCAAACGATGAGGAAGGAGATACAGGCATGAAGGCCTCAAGTGAGAAAGATCAAGACCCAAGAGTTCTACCTCCTTATCCATATCGGTTAGCCAAGAAGAAAAGGATGATCAATATAGCAAGTTTATCGACATGTTCAGAAAATTGTCCATAAATATACCATTGGTGGATGATTTACTTCAACTGCCTGAATATGCAAAGTTTATAAAAGAGGTACTGAAGAAGAAGAAGGTTGTAGATGTGGGCACCGGAGAGACAACACATCATTTCAGTGCTATGATGATTAGCTACCTTGCCCCAAAACGGGAGGATACGGGAACCTTCACAATCCCTTGCACTATTAGGTTGTGTTTGTTCAAGAAAGCCCTTTGTGATCTTGGGGCAAGTATAAACTTGATGCCCCTCATAATCTCAATAAGTTCGGTCGTGGCAACACTAAACCTACTTCAATTAGATTGCCAATGGATGATCGCTCTATCAAGAAACCGGTGGATGTTTTGGAGGATGTATTGGTGAGGGTGGATAAGTTTATTCTACTAGCTCACTTTGTAGTTCTATATTGTGAGATGGATGTGAAATTCCCAATCATCTTAGGAAGACCATTGGGGGCAGAGCTTTGGTATGAGCAAGGTGAGCTCAAGTTTTGTGTGGGAGGTGAAGAGGTCACTTTAAAGGTATGACAATCCATGGAACCTCCCGATGAATGCAAAATGATTGGAGTGTTGAATGATGAGAGTGAAAATGGAGGATTTGATTTGGAGGAGGATGAGTTGGAGGATAATCCTATGGAAAATAGAATATGAATGAGAGATACGTCGTGCCACGACGTTAACTAAGGCGCTCCTTGGGAGGAAACCCAAGTGTTTTCTTTTGAATGTTTTAATATCATTGTTGTTTTTATTTTATAGGACTGAGTAGGTGTGAAGCAAGGAGGAGGAGCACAAAATAGGGCAGGAAACTGTTATACCCCGAGAATTCAAAGATCGGACTCGGGAGTTGAAACGGGGAAAAATGTAAAATGGTGCTTTAGTTGCAGGACGAGTCGTCAGGTGGCTCGTGGGAAGGCCTGGATGAAATAAAGGTTGAAGGTCCCCAGGGGCGTGGGAACGACTCGTGATCAGCCACCACGAGTCGTCAGGTTAACCGTGGGGTGAAGTTGAGAAATAAAATAGAAGGATCGACCAATGTACCTAACGGGAGGACCCCACAAGTAGTGGTTAGTCCCAACGACTCGTGTGGTGAGCCGTGATCAAGCAAGGTGAATTTTCATTTGATGCTAAGGCAGTGTACATGATAGGAGGTGCCCATGAGTCGTGGTCTCGAGGAACGAATCGTTACATCTCCCATTACGAGCCCTAAAGAATCTGTTAATCAATGTACTTGACGAACGACTTGACGAGTCATGGTCCTTCATGACGAGTCGTCAGGTACCTCGTTGGGACCCCCTGATAGTTATTTTCAATGATTTTAGTAAGGGTTTTTTCGTACTTCCTAATCCTAGGAGCCTATACTATGTCATTTAAGGCTGGTTTTAGTGGGTTTTTAGCAGGGGAAAACCTATTCTAAGTCATTCTTCCCATGCATGCACGTTTGAAGGTTTGAAGAGGTGATTATAGCATAAATCTCAAGGGTTCCATTGGAATCTCAGCTTGGGAAATTAAAAGGTGTTAGAATCCACCATTCCCAGGTATGTAGGGTCATGAGTGGGTGTTTTCTTCCACACCCATGCCCAATCTCTATCTGGTGTAAAAAATTCTCATGATTAAGTTGTGGGGTTTTTACCCAATTGAATGATTCTTTAATTTTATACATGGGTATGATTAGATTATGTTTATATTGGTGAATTGTCAAGCTTGGGGAGATTTTAAATTGTTTTCAATCCAAATTGTGATTTCCAAATTATGAAATTGGATCCCCATGGATGAGAAGTTCATGAAAGAAGAGAATGATGTTGAATGTATGATGATGATGAGATTTGATGATGAAAAGCATGTTTTTAAAGCTACCCATGTTTTCAAAATGAATTGAGTAGATATAAGTTTGATAAAGCTTTGGGCAATGCCCACATGTTGATTTAAAATGGTGATTTTCCTTAAATAAGCTTACCACATTGTTTGGAGCGAAGTCTCCAAAATTTCATAATATCTCGCTTGTGGTATGTTGAGTTAAATATTCCTACATATAGCTTACCACATGATTTGGAGTAGATGCTCCCATTTATACTTGAGCTTGTGGTATGTTTCGAAATAGAGCTTCTCATATGCATTTGATTGAGATGTATGTCACTATTGAGCTTTGTCAAAGGAAAATGGTGAGCTTCATTTTCATATGATGCCGAGTCTATGCATTATTTCATTAATGAGCTTTGTCAATAGAAAATGTTGAGCTTTGTTTCATACGATGTTGAGTTATGCATGATTTCATATTAGGCTTCGTCATTAAACGATGTTGAGATTCATCAATAGATTATGTTGAGCTTCGTCGATATACGATGTTGAGCTTCATTATATACGATGTAGAGCATTGCATGTTTTTTAGGAGAAGAGTCTAGCACTGAGCGGGTTAAGGGTCGATCACCCTATGCCCCAGAACTACGTGCCAACGTAGGTTGATACTATTATATTATTGGGACCTCCCTTGTGAGCTATCCCCAACCCAATTGGCCCTTCAGCTTGATATGGATATCATAGTAGCGTCCTTAGCCCTGAAAAGGTTTTGGATGGCTCTTCCCACTTGAGAATGATAACCTGGACCACGTAAGCTCTATCGTGGTATGTCGGTTAAATAACGAGTCTCCCACTGTCTATGTCATTCAGATTTGCATATTTATTACTCATGATGATTGTTTTATGCATACACGTTTTGACTCATTGTTTAGCTTTTAATATAAATGTTATGTTTCAGCTTTGAGTCCTTCGAGTCAGTCATGACAGTATAAAGCTATGCATGGTCATGTTATGATAAGATTTCGATTTCAGAATGAATGCGTGTAGCCCATCTACTTATTCTTGAAAGCTTATGATATGCTATGAAATGTTTTAAATGATTTATATACTTAAGAAGTTTTACTTACCTTACATACTCGGTGCATTCCACGTACTGACCGTATACATTCTATGCTATATCGTTTAATGATACAGGACCCAGCTCGCAGCTTCAGCCCCATTCTAGATAGCTTTTCGGAGTTAGTATCTGCTTGGATTGGTGAGCCTTCATCTTTTAGGACTAGACTATCATTTTTATTTATGAATTTCCAGTTTTGGTATTGTTGAGTTAGTTGGGGTCTTGTCTCATCAACTCGTCCAGATTAGAGGCTTTTAGACTTATGCATGTGTAGCTTCGAATATTATTCTGATGTGATGTTGTATGAGACTTCTGCTGAGTTTATATTTATGGTTTCTTCATTTTTATTGAATGATTTAATTGAATGCTTATGCCATGGGTTGACTTGGGGTCTCTCGGGGTCCCTTGTCTGGTGTCTACGATCTGGGCCTCGTTCGGGTCATGACAGCACTGCGCTAGACTGGCGAACGGCCGGTCCAAATGCATGAACTGCTGCTTCCTTGATTAATGGGGGCAGAAACTTGGGAACAAAATAGCCAGACCAGCGAGTCACTGGCGAAACGCTGACTACAGTTCGCGAACCGTCGAAAGATCGCCGACTCAAGTCAGAATACCTGAGAAATGGGGCACAATTGGCGGTCCACCGGTGGAACGCAGAGTCCAATCTGGGAGTCGCCGGTCAACCACCGGATATGAAGCAGAGAACTGGGCACCACTTCAGGTCAGTAATGTTAAAGAGGCGAACCCCCCCCTTCCAATCAGCGACTGCCGGTGAAACGCCGGTACAAGTTTGTGCTTTGTTTTAAAATTTTGACCAACCCATTAATTGAGCTGAACCATATTTCTTTTTAATCCTCCCAAACCTGATCATTTTCCTTTTTATTATCTCAAAATCCCCTTTTTCCATTTTTAGCACTTCCCCATACACCTTTTCATCTTCCCAATACTCCACCTTTCCACTCACCTTTACATATTCCAACACTCCATTTTCCCACTCCCTTTTTAATTAAATCATCATTAACTCCCCACCTTCTCTCAACCACTTCCATTCGTCTTCCTTCACCTATAAAAACCCATATAACCCATTTCTTCTATCTCATTCTCACTACAATCTTACTCCCTGCTAGCAAGTTCCAATCTCCACCATTGTTGAGCAAGTTCAAGCTTCTACATTTCTCATCTACTGTCACTATTGTGATTTGGTAAAATGCTCCTAACACTCTTATACTATTGCAAATTATGGTCTTGGTGCATATGTCACGACCCGAACATAGGTCCGGATCGAGACACAGGAAAAAGAACCCCGAGAGGTTCCAAGTCGACCCATGGCATGAACATGACATCTAAATTCAACATAATCAAGCGGATGTCTAACATGTTTAATATAGCGGAAGTCTGAAAATATCATAACATCAGAATACAAAACACAAGGTTGAAACTGAACATGCTATGTTTGAAAAGCCTCTACTATTGACGAGTTGATAGGAGAAGACCCCAACTAACTCACTATAGTCTGAAACTTCAAATACTAAATACAACTGTAAAGGCCCCCTCGGAAGATGAGGACTCACCAACCGAGACCGGGATATGCTACTACTGAGAGTCTGGCTAATGGCAGGTCTGAGATTGAATATCCAAGCCTGTATCATGAAATAATACAACGTAGAGTATGCACCCAATACATGGAATATACTGAGTATGCAATGTAAGTAAAATGGAATGTTAAAATACATAAGAGTACATAAGAATAGGACAGCATGAAAGTAAAAGGTAAATATCATAACATAACATGAGGACTCAAGGTTTTTAAATGATTCATAACTCATTCGTAATCATAATCATAGGAAAACTTAGTAGAAACTTAACTTGAGCCATAGTAACACAACATGACAATGCACAAAAACATGCGGAACAATGGGAGGACTCGTCATAACCGACACCATAATTATAGAGTGTTACATGCTACTCCAACTATCTCGCTCAAGTGGGCAGAGTCGTCCTAAGTTTGCCAGGCAAGGGACATGCAGTAAGTGATATCACGAAAAGGGGATCCATTAACATTTGGACATATATATATATATAAACCTACGGTGGCACGTAATTCTGAGACACCGGCGTAGTCCTTTGAACGCCTCTCGGTGCAAGATACTGCTCCCAAAAACATGCACATTAGGGCTCGTATAGTAACCATAAAATCATTGATGAATTTAATGGAAAAATAAATAATAACATAATTGATCCCCATTTAAAATACATGTTTAGCCATGAACAAGGGCTCATGAATTGGCCAAGAGCCATAAATCCATCAATCATGAAATTCATGCATACTTGTAAAACATGTAGAAACTTGATATTTCATAAATCCATGATAAGTAATTCCGAGAAATCAATCATAAAACATAAATAATTATTGGGCTAATTAAGATCAAGATCATAGTGAAATCATAACTTGACTTTTCATAAAACCTACATAATTGGGCATAATTGAATTTAAATTCAAATCTATAAATTTTTATTCAAAATAGGCATAAAATCTGCCCACAGATCATAAAACATGATTTAATACATGGAAGGAATTGACCCATAGATAGATCATTGAGAATTTCACAAGAATTGGAATAAACCTCATAGATCATGAAACTTGAATTCTAGAATTGAAATCATGGAATTGAGAAGAGTTTATGGCATGAGAATGAAAGGAACTCTCATTCATGGCCTCACATACCTGGGTAAATCTGATAAACCCTCCCTCTTGAAACTCTAAGTTGGAGAGATTCTTCAATCTTGATCTCCAAGGAAAACTCTAAGTTGCATGTATGGGAATGGTGAGGCTTAGAGTGGGTTTAACACCCTTGAAGCCCTAGTAAATGATCTTAAAATGACGTAGTATAGGACCTTAGGGCTTAGAAATGATGAAAATACCCTTAATGAAAAACCTGGAAATTCTACACTGCTAGTGACAATGGGCGCGACAACGAATCATTCCTTGATCTAATGGGTCGTTACTTCCCTCATTGCTTCACCCAACTTTTCGTACTCAGGTCTGCTACCACGAATGGTACCACTAGTCGTACCCAGCTCCCACGACTCATGGGAACTTTCCGTTGGCACCACTGCTACCTTTTGTGAACCCTTCCAATGGGACCATACAATGACTCATCCTTCAGAACAACGAGTCATCCTATGACTCATACCAACCCTTTTTGACAAGGACCATCCTCCTAACGACCACCTTAAAACGATCGTTAAATTGAATAATGGGTCATTCTGAGACCTGTTAGTCCTAAGTCTATTCTATAGATTCTAACCACGAGCACCTCCAACCAGTCGTTAGAACCATCAATGACCAGTACAACGATTCATTCTGAGAAGAAATCTCAAATTTTTTGCTACTTTTCATTTCAAATTCCTTGTCTAGTCCTATGCACTTTCGGAATATTAAAATATCTCCCCCTTGGGAACATTTGTCCTCGAATGTGGGTGACATACTAAAAAGCTGAGAAATGCATCTGCCATGCCAAATACTGAACACTTAAGCTGACAACTGATGGAATGACTAAGTCCGCACTGGAATGTATGATTAAACTGAATTGATGAAACACACATACATACATTAACATAAAGAAAACTGGGGAACATGAACTGAACATGAAACTCAATAAAATACGAAGGTCGAAAACTGATACCTCAAGTTTAAACTAAGCCGGAAGGAAATAGATGCGGGTATCATATCTTCTTTGGTTTCCAACGTAGCTCCCTCAACATGCTGATTCCTCCAGAAAACCTTTATTGAGGACACTTCTTTGTTTCTTAGCTTCTGAACCTGACGATCAAGTATTTCCACCGATACCTTTTGATAGCTAAGGTTATCCTTCACACCTATACCCTCCACTGGAACAACTAAAGCCGGGTCACCCAAGCACTTCTTAAGAGCATAACATGGAAGACTGGATGAACTGAAGCCATTGTTGAGGGCAACTCCAACTCATAGGTAACCTTGCCAACACGTCTCACAATCTTGTACGGACCAACATATCGGGGACTAAGTTTCTCTTTCTTTTCAAACCGTATCACTCCCTTCATGGGAGATACCTTCAGAAACACCCAATCATCAACTTCAAACCCAAGCTCCCTCCTCCTCAAATCCTCATAGGACTTTTGGCGACTCTAAGCTGTTTTCAACCTATCCCTTATAAGATGAACTTTCTCTATGGCCTCATTGACCAATTTCTGGTCCTATTAACGCAGCTTCACTGACTTTGAACCAACCAATAAGTGATCTATATCTTCACCCATAGAGAACCAATAAGTGATCTATATCTTCACCCATTGAGTACCTCTATTGAATATAATGGAAAATGGAACTCCATGCAATCGAACTAACTCCTTAATGTATAACTTCGCATAATCCTCCGGTGAATCGGTAGTTTTGACTGGTAGGAAATAAGTTGCCTTAGTCAACCTGTCTACAACCACCCAAATAGAGTCATACTATCAATGTGTACGAGGCAACCCTGTAATGAAGTCCATATTGATTTCCTCCCATTTTGTAACACCCCAAAAGTTCCCAAGATTTAAAATCAAGAGTTGGAGTGTGCTCAGCAGAAGAATCTTTAGTAGTGCCTCTCAATGATTCATCCAATAAGTCGTTGGTCGATCTAACAACTCATTAGAGGCAGCCATTGGAAGATTTTCAGAAAAAATGCCAAGTGTTTTGATGCCTTAAGAGGAAGGACGAATCATTATGTAAAACAACAACCCGTTGGATGCAATCGTGGAAGGATGGCAGTTTGGACTTCTTAGAGGGGATTATTCAGGTGACGACTCATCGATTTCCATTACGGGTCATCATGAGGAGTCGTTGGTTAGTGTTCAGGGTTCTGGGTTGGTGATGAAAGATGGTTACCACGTATAATTTAAGCTAACAATGACTAGTGGTGTCGATCATTAGAAGGGATTCAAGGGTTGGTCCAATGGTGATGACGGAAGGAACTGACGAGTCGTTGGATCAAGTAACAACTCATTATGTTGTTCGTTAGAAGGATTGCAGGGTGAGGAACCAGTGGATTCAACGGGAAGTGGTGACGAGTTGTTGGATGAAGTAACGACTCATCCTATTGGTTGTTGGTTGAGAAAGCAGGAACTGTGAAGCAGACCCTAGAGGAAACGGATGGTCACGACGAGTCATAGTGAGGACCAATGCCTCGTGGTAAGGGCCGTGGTCGCAGATCGGGCAGATTTGAAAGCTTTTCCCAAGGGTATTTTGGTAAAGTCCCACACTTCCAATTTTGAAATGGTGTCATTTTGGGCATTTAAGGGACATTTTTAGGGGGTTTTCTATCCTAACCTCTCATTCACTCAACTCTTCTTCCTTCCCCTCTCAAGATTAAGGATTGTACAAGGGTTTCCTCAAGGATTCAAGGTGCAAGTTCAAGTGGGATTTCTCTTAATCAGGTATGTTGGTTTTTCAACAAGGATATCCTTTCATCCTTGTGCCCCAAATATTTTATTTAAAAACACGATTTCCTTATTCTAGAAAAGCATGAGCTAGGGTTTCAATTTATGGATGATTTCTTCTATGTCTTCTATGAATTCTAAGACCCATTAGGAGTAAAAGTCATTCATGCTTATGGAATTATTATAATATCTTGAATTATGTGTTTAATGGTGCAAATGCATGACAATATGATTTCCTTCATGAGATAGCTTAAAACTTTGATTAGGACTTTATTATTGTTCACTCGATTATATCAAGAACTTCTATCCATGTCTAAAATATGTGAAGATCGCGAGAGTTCCCTTAAAAGCTAGAATATATGTTTTATAGATATGTTGTGATGAGATTAGAACTTATAGGCTTGATCAATGGGAAGTATGTATGTGTTTCCATTATGTTATTGATGTGAATGTTTTGGGTATGTGGTGAACCTATGATAACAGTATAATTATCGTATCTTCTTTATGAATTGGTGTAAATTTCGAAAAGGGTTCCATGAAAAAAATATATGCTTCTACCATGATCTTGTTGTACATGTTTAAGGAATGAATTAATTATATGGGTTTTCCGTAAATTAGAATATATGAATCAATGTATACATGCTAAAGTGTGAATTTGACCTATGGATCTTGCATTAATCTAAGATATACATCATATGTTATGAACTCAGGATTTGAATGTTTTGGATGTGTGTAAAGCATGATATAATCCTATAGATGTTTCATGAATGTAAAATGTGTGGATTAAATGATGATTTGGTACCATGATGATATGAATTACGATAATAAAGCATTAGAATGATCTTTTAGACTTGTGGGCTTGTTTTGAGTAGAAAGTAGCCTAATTAGACTCTAAATTAATTTTGTATGATGTAATTAGTTGAATGCTTATGTCTCCGATTAGCTGGAGTGATTTAGACTAGTTCTAGTCTGTCAGGACTCTTATCAGCTGAGAATGTTTCCCTTAGTCAGTCAGGGCTCTCATCAGCTGAGAATGTTTCCCTTAGTCCGTCGTGACTCTCCTTAGCTGAATGTATCCTTTTGTCTCAGGACTCTCATTAGCTGAGAATGTTTCCCTTAGTCTATCGGGATTCTCAATAGTTGAGAATGTTTCCCTTAGTCAGTCAGTGACTCTCCATATCAGAGAATGATCTCCCTTAGACAGTCAGGGACTCTCCACAGTCGAGAATGTCTCCTTTCGACAGTCAGGGACTCTCCCTTAGATAGTCAAGGACTCTCCATAGCCGAGAATGTATCCCTTCAACAGTCAAGGACTCTATGATATCAATCACGGCTTCAATCCTCTGTATTTGTTTCTTATATAACCTTTGCATATCATTTAATCATATTTCTGTAAATGTTTCTTATAAAATTGTTATGTTAATATGTATATGTGTATCTCAAACAAGGTTGTTGTATCTCCTTTCAGTTATATTACCATTAATGTGTTCAATTTAGTTTCTTCTTGTATACTTGCATGTTTTAGTTTATTTACGTTCCCGCACACTCAGTACATTCCAAGTACTGACCGTACACCTTTATGTGCTATACTTTCCATGATATAGATTCAGGTTTGCAGACTCAGTAGCATGGTTAGATACGCTTCGTTCCCCTCTCAGCTGTTGTGGTGAGTCCTCATCTCTCGGGGACGCGATTGATATAATTTTATTACGTTTTAGTTTGCAGACTTTGTGAGTTAACTGGGGGCTTGTCCTAGCAACTTATTCATTTTGTAGAGGCTTTCAGACTTGTCTAGATAGATTCAACATTGTATCAAAGTGTTGTTACATCTGTTCTTATGGTTTTAATTAGACTCTTTCAGTAGTTTCCGCTGAGTTATGATTTCTCTTAATCGTTATTATGATAGAGTTATGCTATGATGATGCCATGGGTTGACTTGGGGCCTCTTGGAGTTCCTTGTTCTATGTCTCGATCCAGTCTTATGTTCGGGTCTTGACAAACTTTGTATCAAAGAAAAGGTTTAGAGTGTCCTAGGATGTCTAAAAGCCGTGTTAAGTAGAGTCTTCTTCATGGGTGTGAAGCACGCCACACTTATGAAGAAGAGGCTACGAGATGTTTTAGGAATGTTTCCTTTTCTTCATTATTCTTATTGTGCGTAGAGTATGAAACTCTAGCAGTTCCTCCCCTGACTCATTCTTTACGCGCTTGTAGATAATGCCTCCAAAAGAGTGAATGGAAGAAGAAATGCTAATGGCCGCCAGCAGGCACCACCAGCCCCGACGAACCCGATGGACGATCATGTTACTCATGCCGAGTTCCGGGAAACCGTTAATATGTTGGTGCAGGCCATGACCGCCCAGATAAATCAGCAAGCGATGGCTTGTGTTCCCTAGAATGGGAATGTAGCGGCGGAAAGGGTAAGAGACTTCCTCAGAATGAACCCACCCGAATTCTTGGGGTCAAAAGAAGACGAGGACCCGTATGCATTATTGGAAGAGATCTAGAAGATCACCCAAATCATGGGGATGACGGGAATTGATAGCGCAGACCTAGACTCCTACCAGCTGAAAGGAGTAGCTTATATATGGTTTTGCCAGTGGAGAGACAGTCGGGAGTTGGAGCAGCCCCCGTAAGTTTGGAGAAGTTTATGACTGCGTTCCTGGACAGGTTTTCCCCCCTAGGGAGCTATGTGAGGCAAAGGCAGTAGAGTTCATCAACTTAAGACAAAACGACATGACTGACCAGGAGTACGTGTTGTAGTTTACCCGGTTATGCAAGTATGCACCGGAGATGGTAGCCGACTAGAGGGCTCGAGTGAGCAGGTTCATGAACAGAGTGTCAGACTCCTTGGTCAAAGCATGCAGGAATGCCATGTTGCATAGGGATACAAAGTTTTCATGATTGGTGATATTCTCTTAACAAATGGAAGAAGAACAGGTGAAGGAAAAAGAGAGAGAAGCAAAGAGGGCCAGGATACAAGATTCAAAGTTTTCCCCACAGAGGACAAGTGGTGGACACCGCTCACATTCCCAGCAGAAATCATCAGCTCTAGCACTTTCTACAGTCAATGCTCCGTACAAACCTTGGCTAAGATAGATTACATAATCTGTTGTCTACCAGTTGTGGGATGCACCGTTTAGGAGTATGCATGGCCAACTCGGGTGTTTGTTTTTAGTGAGACAAGTTGGGCCATTGATCTTAGGAATAATTACGTGACCAAGTGCTATTTTATACCTTAATTTAGTCGAGTTTTCAATTTAATTAATTATATTCTCATGTGATTTTTAATATTTATGTGCATAACTAACCAACATAATTAGTCGCTATTTTGTAGCTGTAAAATGCTTAGGAGAGACTAAATATGATGGTTAAGGCTTAAGGAGGAAGCTCAGAAAAAATTCCAAAAGAGTTGCATGATGTCGCACTAGGGTATGCACATGCCGAACCACACAGTGTGCCACGCAGCAGGGGCAGAGCATTGAGCAGCGTGCCACGACAAGGAAGCTGCACGTCCAGCAGCGTGGCACGGCAGGCATCTGTGCGCGCCAGCCAGGCCATTCCAGTGAAGTCGCACGACAGGCCCATGCCACAGCCCCACGATGAGCTGCGTGCCACGGCAGGTGACGGGCACAGCCTGCCCATGCCAGCACCAAACTAGTGTTGCTATGCGTTTGCTCCGTGTCACAGAGGAAAATTGGCACGACCAGCTCCGTGACACATAGGCAGACCATGGCTGGCCAAAAAGTGCAATTTTTCATTTAGTATAAATTAAAACCTTAGCTCCAAAAATCATTTATCACGAAATATCTTTGGGAAATCGTAGAGGAATGAAGGGAGAAGTGAAGAACTCCACCTAGGGTTCATTGTTTTGTATTCTCTTTTAATCATTCTTGTAAGTACATTACTCTTATAATGTTGTTGAGTATTTGTACAAACATGAGTGGCTAGAACCCTTCCTCTAGGTTTGAGGCTACGTAATATGATTGTAATTGCATGAATTCTTCATTGTTTTGAGTTTTAGTTGTTGTTTTGTCTTACATTCTTTACTATTAATGTTTTTATGCTTGATCACCATGAAAACAAATGAGTTAAGCTTGGGTAAAAGCTTGAAAGAGTAACCCTAGGTTAGAACATGAAAATGTAGGGAGAATGTTCTTGTCTTTACGATAGGATTCGCGATTAGGATAGAAATTATACCTAATTTTGCTTTCTTGGTTACTAAAATGGGATGAGCAAGACACCGACTTAGAATTATCACATCACCACTTGTAGAAGTAGTTGTGAAGCTAAGTCCGGGTAAATAATTAGAGGTACAAAAGTCCATAATTAAGGGTGCAAACTCCGTAAACAACATCCATGTATTTAAATTGCTCACGAATTAGGACATCACATCCCCGCTCAACGATGTAGGTGTGAGATTAGTTTGTCGTGTTTAGAGGCTCGAAATACCATGAACATAGCATTTTAATCATGTGAGACAAAAACTGAAGTTTTCATACTCGAACCATTGTGAATTGTAGCATTGCATAATTATTAGGCCTTACCACTAGTTACTTCTTATATTGTTTCTCGAGTATTTTGTGATCTACCCTAGACTTAATTAGAATTTTCCGATAATTTCTATAATCAACACTTTTTAAGGTTAAATTTAACACTTGAACTTGATAATTCGCTGAATTGTCCAGTCCCTATGGGTTCGACATGAGGCTCTTAAAAAGGGCCACTGTATTACTTGTACGACCACGTACTCTTGCGAGTATGCAGGAGCGCAACAAGTTTTCAAAAATTTGTTGCGCTCCAGTGCACTCGCAAGCGTACGCGATCGTACAAGTAATACAACGTCCCTTTTTCAAAGCCGGATGTCGGGGGCTGGTGAACTTTTGTGAATTTTTCTATTTTTGTGTGATTTTTAATTTCCTCAAGTGTTGAAAAACTTGGTCTTAGTTTGCTTCATTGTAGGTGACAGGTTGTCCTTGCAAAGCTGGTAAGGAATAGAGAGATGGTGGAACCATTGTTGGAACCTGAACGCCAACTGCATTTACTCAGGAGGGAAGCTTTAGACCGAAAGTTGAAAAGATTACAAGAGCAGTTGCAACAACATCCACCAGTTGGGCAAGCAGAGTTGTTACCTAATCAAATGGCAGCCCGACCAGTTCGCAAAGTGGAAATCCCACTAGCGACGAATGTGACCTCCAGTATCTACAAACCGAAGCCCCGAGGGAACTTTGAGCTGAAACAGAACATAGTGAAGCTATTACATTTGAGTGACCAGTTCACTGGGATGACTTATGAGGACCAACAACAGCACTTACAGAACTTCTTGGAGATTAGTGACACCTTCGTCCCCACCGGAGTGTCAACTGATTATTTCCGACTCACACTCTTCCCATTTTCATTTTTGGGAGAGGAAAAAATGTGGTTGAAGGCTGAGCCACTGAATCCCATTACTTCTTGGGATGACTTAGAAAAGAAGTTCCTCAACAGATTCTTCCCTTCAGGCAAGACTGCCAAACTCAGGAGTTAAATATTAAGCTTCAAGTAGAGACCGGAGGAGAACATGTATTTGGCTTGGGAGAGATTCATGTCATTATTGAGAGACTACCCCCATCACCAGTAGGCCAATGAGGTGCTAGCCCATACCGTTGTGGATAGTCTAGACCCACACACCAAAATTTTATTAGACTCTGCATCGGGTGGAAAGCGTTGGAGAAAACTTATGATTAGTTGTAACTCTGTTGAACAGGATTGCTCAGGGAAATTCAGAGTGGCATAGAGATTCATCGAGAGGGGCAAGTAAGAGAGCAGAACAGTTGATAGAGGTGGATGGTGTAAATGCATTGCGGCACAACTAGCATCATTTCAGCATCAGATGATGACTTAGTTTAATATATTGTGTATGAACCAACTGCAGGGACAGATGAATGCAATTCAACAGGCTCCAAGTTGGTGCAAAATCTATGGCAATAATGGGCACAATGCAGAATCTTGCGGGGCCAATCCCGAATCAGTCAATTTTGTTGGGAATGTTCAGAGAAACAATCCGAATTTTGGGGACAACTACAACAAGAATTAGCAGAGCCACCCAAATTTTTCTTGGGCTGAAAGTCAAAGTCAGAGCTACCAACAACCTCAGCAGCAGAACAGGAAGAATGGTAGCCAATCGAGTAGTAACATTGAGGAGATGTTGCAGAACATTATGGCTACGCAGACCCAATTGGCAGAGAATCAGGCAAAGATGCCATCAAATTAGAAAAATCAGCAATTGTCCACCCGCAATCTAGAGAAGCAGACGGGTCAACTAGCAGTTGCTCAGCACGCCAGACCTCAGGGAGGATTACCCAGTGACATAGATACAAACCCCCGGTAGGTTAATGCCATCAGTCTGAGGAGTGGCAGGCAATTAGTTGATGCACCATCAAAGGAAAAGAGAAATGAGGTGCAGCCGGAGCTGGTCAGATAGGGTCCATCCACTGACAAGGTAGATAATTAGAGTGTTGTGCAACACAATGCACAATCATCATTGTATCCAGCACAGAGACCACCCCCACCATTCCCACAAAGACTCAATAAGAGTAAGGAGGAGGAATATTTTAAAAAGTTCTTTGATATTTTCAAAGAACTTCACATAAATTTGCCTTTACTTGATGTTTTGCAGGGAATGCCAAAGTACGCTAAGTACTTGAAAGATGTGGTGGCCAACAAAGTTAGACTTGTGGATGTTCAAACTGTGGCACTGGCTGAGGAGTGCAGCTATAGGGTAATGAGCAAGATACCCAAAAAACATAAAGACCTAGAGAGTTTTACCCTCCCTATACAAATTGATAAAGCTTATGTGATAAGAGCTCTCTATGACTTAGGGGCAGTAGTAAATCTAATGCCCCTATCTTTATTTAACACGTTGGGGTTGGGTCAACTGAGGCCAACACTAGTTATGCTGCAGCAAGCAGACAAATCCCACGTGGCACCAAAAGGAATAATTGAGGACCTTCTCATCAAAGTGGGTAAGTTCAATATACCCGTTGATTTCATCATACCTGATTTTAAAGTTGATGATAAGGTACCTCTGATCCTGGGATGGCCATTCTTGGCCACTGGAGAAGCAATTATTAATGTAAGAGCAGGGACCCTTAAAATGAGGTTCATGATGAAGAAGAGCTCTTCCAAGTTTATCAGGAGATCAACACATCCACACACTACAGAGACCTTTGTAAGGTCAGTGTCTTGTCAGAGGCTAAGTGTGGGTGGCAGATTCTATAGGTCTATGACCATAGGAGATGATCACATTTCATCCAGAATTTGATAGAGGGCTTCAAGAAAGGAGAATTTGAAAAAGAGAGGGACAGAGTAGAGGCTGTTCCCTCGAAAAATAAAAAGAGAAGAATATGGTTCTCAAAAGGGAACACTGGTTAGAGGATATCCTGAGAAGGATATTCCACGTCGTGCTGCATTTTAAAATCAGGCTTGGCTTGGGAGGCAACCCAAGTGTACCACAGGTACAATTTTGTTTTCCTTTTGTTTTGATTTTGCTTATTTTCACTTGGTTGTTATTTTTGGTGGTGAATTAAGAACAGGTTGAGAGGAAGTTTGAGTACCCATGGAAGAGGAAGATAAGGAGCATTAAAGAGGACAACTATGGGTTAGATGACCCACTTGTGCAAAAACAAAAGAAAACATGATGTTAGCTAGGCCTATATATGGATGATGACCGTCTTGAGGGAAAATTAGTTAATAGGTTTTTGTTTTTGAATCCTAAGCTGATTGATGGCTTGATATTCTGGTTATGTGCTATATATGATTGTGAGATGCAAGTGGTGTTAATTATGAAGCATGTTAGAAAATGTACAACTTTTTTTGAGACACCTAGGCTCTTGAATGTGACTCTATGTGCTTAAAGATAAATTTAGCATTCTTGTGATTAGCTGAGTTTAGAGTCTGCTAAATTTGTCTTGAATTGAGCATGAGCTATGAGTGTAAGGTTTTTGAATATTCCATGCTATGGTATAGTGTCTAGAACTTTACTGGTGTGTATACAAAGAGAAATGAAGGATGTCGATTGTAGGAGATGATTTAGCATTTCTTTGAATGAGCCTAATTTTTATCCCTTCCTTTACCTACCTTGAAGGTCTGAACTAAGAAAAATATAACAGAATGTAAATGCTAAAATTGTGGCAAATTAGGACATTTAGCTAGAGATTGTAAAATGCCTAGGAATATAACCAAAAAACAAGTATCAGAAGTAGTAATAGAGAATGAAGAATACAGACAAATAGAATACATAGACTAGAATTTAAACAATGACGATAGTATATACGAACTAACAGAATATGAGAAAACAGATAGTGAAAATGAGATAATAGAATACGAAATAGATAATGACTGAGACAGATATAAGAATTATAAGTAAAGAAGAATACCAAGATAGTGAAAGTACAGAGCAAAAAACAATATTTGATAATAATATGTTTGAACAAATAAAAGGAAAAGAATTAGATTTAAGTATAGATAAAATACTAGAAGTACCCAAACTAAGAAATTTCTTTAAAATAAGACAAGAAGAATATTACGTAGTAAGCCAAAAAAAACACATAATAGATTGCAAATATACTCAGGGTAAAGCTAAAATACCCATAATAAATAAAAAGATAATAAACAAAGAAATCCAAGAAATAAAAGCTAAAAATCCGATAAAATATGTACATTTAGGAGGAATAGAAATACTTATAAAAGCATGTTTTAGAGAAGGAATAGATACACCAATTGAAATATATTTAGCAGATGACAGAATTATCCACCCAATAGAAAAAAGTATAATAAGCGCAGTTAAAGGAAATTTAATATACCAAAAATTTAAATTTATAATAAGTGCTAACTACTCAGTAGCATTAGATGACAGAAACATAGATAAATCACTAGTACTATACTGGAAAATGTCAGGAATAGAGCTAGCACCAGGCAGTAAAATATTTACAGCAAGATGTAAAAATCTATATGTATTAACAACAAAACATAAAATAATGGCTAGAAATAAAATCCAAAGAATTAAAATAGAAAATCCTTTCGATAAAATAGTTACTATCATTGATAATAATGATTATAGTTACAAAGAAATAGACATTGAAGAAGATTTAGAAATAGTAAAAGAAAGATTAAGCACATCAAAAAGAATAAACTATGATACACCATCATCATCTAGAAATAGTACCTCAAGAAGGATAGATTATGAAATACAACCAAGATTATTAGAACAAAGAATAAATGAAATACAACCCTATCAATATTATATAAAAGGAATACTAAACCAATGAAAATATCTAATAAAATAGATACAAGACAGATTGAAAGCTACATTACAAGAGAACTGGTAAAAGAAGAAGAAATTGATAGAAACGAGAATATAAATACAGAATTACCAGGAATACTAACAAATGTGGAACAAAGTACAGAACAAGAATTAATTATTGGTGGAATACCAATAAAGATAAAATTCAAAATACACCAAGGAAAAGATAATATTATTTTAGGAATAAAATGGTTGGAAATAGTAAAACCTTATAATCTAGATGAAAGACAGCTAATAATACACTATGAAAACAAAAAGATAATCATTAAAAGGACCCTAATATGAAAGAATGACAAAAATCTATATACTAATGAAAATTATAGTGGAAGGATATTACAATAGATACTACACACCTATGGTAGATACGGGAGCAGGAGCAAATATGTGTAAACATAATTGCTTACCAGAAGATAAATGGGAAAAACTAAAAACACCACTTATAGATACTGGATTTAATAATGAAGGTAGTATGATAACACATAAAGCTAAAAATATAAAAATACAGATATGGGATAAAATACTAATAATAGAAGAAATGTATAGTTACGAATTCACTAATAGAGATATATTATTAGGAATGCCATTTTTAGAAAAATTATACCCACATACCATAACAAAAACACATTGGTGGTTTACTACCCCATGTAATAAGAAAATAGGAGCAAAAAGAGTAAACAATAAAATAAGAAAAAATACGCCATGGATAAAAGGAAGCGAAAAAATTACTCAAAAATTAGAAAATATAACACCAAACAACCAAAAGATTGAAATGATAATATTCACAATAGATAAAATACAAATATTACAAGATAAGTTAAAATCATTATATAATGAAAACCCATTACAAGGATGGGAAAAACATAAAACAAAAGTAAAAATCGAACTAATAGATGAGAATAGTATAATAACACAAAAACCATTGAGATATAATTTTGAAGATCAAAAAGAATTCCAGATGCATATAAAAGAACTACTAGAAAATAATTACATACAAGAAAGCAATAGTAAACATAACAGTCCGGCATTTATAGTAAACAAACATAATGAACAAAAAAGAGGAAAAAGCAGAATGGTAATAGATTATAGGAATCTAAATGCAAAAACTAAAACATATAACTACCCAATACCAAATAAGGTACTAAAAATAAGGCAAATACAAGGATATAACTACTTCAGTAAATTCAATTGTAAATCAGGATTTTACCACTTAAAGCTAGAAGAAGAATCAAAACAACTAACAGCATTTACTGTACCACAAGGATTCTACGAATGGAACGTATTACCCTTTGGATACAAAAATGCACCAGGAAGATACCAACACTTCATGGATAATTATTTCAACCAACTAGAAAACTGTATAGTATACATAGACGATATACTACTTTACTCAAGAACAAAAGAGGAACATATAAGGTTATTAGAAAAATTCATACACATAATAGAAATATCAGGAATAGGCTTAAGCGAAAAGAAAGCTGAGATACTAAAAAACCAAATAGAATTTCTAGGCATACAGATAGACAAAAACGGAGTAAAAATGCAAACACATATAGTACAAAAGATAATTAATTCTAAAGAATTATTAGATACTAAGAAAAAATTATAATCCTTTTTAGGATTAGTTAACCAAGTACGAGAATATATACCAAAGTTAGCAGAAAATCTAAAGCCATTACAAAGGAAATTAAAAAAGGATGTAGAATATAATTTCGATGAAAAAGACAGAAACTACATAAAAAAGATAAAAGAAATGTGTAAAAAATTTCCAAAACTATATTTCCCGGATGAAAATAAACAATTTACCTATATAGTGGAATCAGATTCTAGTAACCATAGCTATGGAGGAGTACTGAAATACAAATATGAAAATGAAAAAATAGAACATCACTGTAGATATCACTCAGGATCATATACGGAACCACAGATTAAATGGGAAATAAACAGAAAAGAATTATTTGCATTATATAAATGTTTATTAGCATTCGAACCATATATTGTTTATAACAAATTTATTGTTAGAACAGATAATACACAAGTAAAATGGTGGATAACTAGAAAAGTACAAGATTCTGTAACAACAAAAGAGATAAGGAGATTGGTATTAAATATATTGAATTTCTCATTCACAATTGAAGTCATCAAAACTGAAAAGAATACAATTGCAGATTACATCTCAAGATGCAAAACCTGAAGAAGGTAAAATGGAACAGATACTTGGACTCCTAACTACACTTTGTAAAAAAGTGGAAAGTATGGAGGAAGAGATACAACAGCTAAAAGGCAAAGCTAGTAGTCAGCAGCGTGACTCAAAAAACGCGGAACTACGTCGATCGGAAGACGTTAAACTTCCAGAGCTAAAAGGAGACGTTGGGAAACTCCAAAAAACCCAAGCTAACAATCCATCTATTACAGCTGCAGGTACATCAAAATCTACAGCAGAAAGAAGAAATATTATTAGAAAACAACTATTTGACAAACCATTTACACCCAAGAAAAATATACCATTCACTCCCACTCCACAAACTACAACATACAGAGAAAGTCTAAACCAGACTAAACAAACCTACAACCACATAACCAACAGATATATACAAAACATTCACAGGATACAAACCTTCCTGAATAAAAACCCAAGATCTACAAGCACAGATAACCCAGCTGAAGATTATGTTACCCAGTATCTACAAGGCTACAACAAACTTATTGCACAACCTAAGACAAATGCGAACCTAGTCAGAACTTGCTATGATTACGGACTGCTCAATACCGTATACACAGCAATGGGAGACGAAATAGCTACAATACCCGAGATACACAAAGCCTTTACTACATATAAAAGAATAACCAAAGGCACTTTTTTCTACATAAAAATATATTCAGCACCAGCAGAGATATTATATGAAGAAATAAAACCCATCATACAGGTGGTAAAAATAGGATTAACAAAGGAGATGATAATCCCCGAAAGGATAGATCAACAGGATGAAATAACATTTGCAGAGATACCAGAGTTCTATTCAAACAAGAGGATAATAGGACTCGCAACCATATTAAATGAATTAGCTAATAATTATCTAAACGGAAATGCAGTTTGGAACTATTACTCACGAGATCAGACAATTATATATGCTAACTCAAAGGAATATAAAGAAGCTGATATGGAAGAATTAAGACAATGGATAATCAGCTTACTAAAACCAGAAGACATACCTACTACCAGAGCCATACGAAAAAACTACATCTCCCCGGCACTATTGACCAGATACTGTAAAGTTATCGGACAAAAGTACCCAGACCACCATTGCTCAAAATGCCATGGTGAAGATATGGACAAAATACCGGAAGTACAACTGGAGTGAGATAATACGCAGCAAAAAAGAAAGAGGGTCAGATAAAGGGAAAACGACATATGAAGGATCAGATAAAGAGAAGACAGATATGATTTTTAAGTGGACAGCTGTAAAGAAAAGTTTTTGTTTTTGTACAAAAGTCTTAAAGTGTACAGTAGAAGGCGGCTACTTTAGCAAAAAGTCACAAAGTAAATAGTAAAGGTGTCGGCCACAAGTCACTATTCATAAACAATAAAGGTCGTTTATGAACAGTAAAGCCACTTGTAAAGAGTCATTTGGAAATTTCTTTGTTTATAAATAGAGAGAAAACGGAAGCCAAAGGCATCCGACATTCCACACTGAACTTTCTCTCTCATTTACTTCTGCAAACCCCCAAAACCCCAATCTGGTATCAGAGCCATTTCAAAACAATCTATTTCAAAACAATCTATTCAAAAATATTCATCTATGGTGAAATCTAGCAACGATGCAAATCTACAAACTGAGGTATGGAAATTTATGAATATGAATAGCTAAACTGCTATATTCCTTATAATCTCCTGAGTATTATATGATATTATCTTCTTGTTATATCGTTATGATGAAAGCTTGATTAAGTTTGCTATGTACGTGGTTAGTAAGCTGCGAGTAAGTAAGCCCAGACTATGCCATCCTAAGGTGGAAACTGGTGAGGACAAGAGAGCCGTTTTAGGGGAGTACACGGTGTTGAGGCGCTGTTAGGGTAACTGATCAAAGATGAAAATGCATAGTAATGACCGAAAAAGACTATTCAAAATAACGCTATAATGATTGGATAATTTCAAATAATGCCTAAAGAGATTAGAGGGAATATTATGTTTAGAAAAAATTCATAAAATGAATTCAAACCAACCAGGTAAAGATCGTAGATATCAGATACTTATCCTATGTATGATAAAAATCTTAGTTCAGATATTAGAAGAAATAACAGAACTCAATGAAACCATAGAATTAATGAACCAAGGATGGACGGAGATGACTGTAGAAGAAATTAGAAAATTAGATAAAGGTTCAGATTAGTAATGATAAACTACGAATATATGGAATACTGGTTAGCAACTATGGAAAATATAAGACTATTAGTGATTTTGTTAGAAACTAATATAAATAATTACATAAGAGAAAGAAATCTAGAACATTTAGAATATGCATTAGAAAATATAAAAGAAATACAGAGATTAGAACCATTAAAAATTGAATATTATAATAAAATGTTTATACAAGATTAATGAATAAAGAACTACAGAAGTCAAGAAAAGGACATATTCAGAAAAACGTCAAAAAATTAAAGAATCAATTAAAAATATTATATCCTGAATATAAGCAATTAAGCTCAAATAAAACAAATAACATTAGACTTGAATACTTAATAGACCTAATTTCAAAAACCGAATATAATTATATAAAATATCTAAAAAAGCAAAAATGAGAAACAATATCGATAACAGCGAAGAATATAGACGACAACTACTTAATAAAATAAATTAAATAACAGATGAAATTAAATTTAGAAAAGAAAGACTAAATTATAATATAATTGCAGGAGTATGTCATATATCAATAAAAACACAAAGAAAAGAAATATTTTATTTAGAAATTCAACTACAACACCTCGAATACAAATTACAACACGGACTTCCATGAACAAAGAAGAATATGCTTTAGAAGAAGAAAAAATATACGAGTCAAAAAGGACTACTAAGTTTTTTACTAATATTTTTTCCATTTTTATTTCTTCTTTATGTTTTTCACATAATTCAGTGAACTATTTTTGTAAAAATTTTATTCTGGATCCTAGTGTATCTATTAATCCTGATTCTTGCCATTCTTTAGTTACTTTTGAATTAAATGGTTCTGGTAACTTTGCATAGTATAATTTTCTTATTTCTTTACTTTCCTCATTCGTATATAGTCCTTTATAGTAGTATTCTTTAAATGCACATGTGTATTCATCCATATAACTCATCTTACATATACTTAATTTATTCAGTAGATTTCTGTTTAGTTCTTTATCTTTTTGTCGTTCATCTATTTCGGTAGTCATACTACTAAATTCATTTCTTATTGCCATGTCATATTTATTTAATATGTCTATAGATGTTGTTGCTGGCTCATTATTAATTTTCTTATTATTTCTTAATGTTTCTAAACATTCTGGTGATAAATTTTGTAACCATATTTTAGCTGTTCCTATAAGTGTCCTTTCTACATATCCAGGGGTATCTGTTATTAATATTTTATTATCTATTAGTTGTTTTGAAATATATCCTATCCATAATTGGATTGTTTTATTTGTATCTGCTACACAGTCTAAATCTAAAAAGTTATATTGTTCTATGTTTTGTCTAGGTGTCCAGTTTTTATTTAGTCTTTTATTCCATAATGTTTTATTTCTATTTTCTCTTTCGTAAGTGTAATAAGTTGGGCTAGTATCTAATCTCTTTGGACTTCTAGTTCCTGACGTACTAGGTTTTTCATCTACATCTTCTACATTAATTTCTATGTTGTTTTCTCTTTCTATTAGGTTAGTATAGGTTTCCGAAGTTTCTGAATATTGATCTAAATCTTCATCATTTTGTTCGCTTATATCGTCTATTCCTATTTTAGGTTGATTTTCTATTGTACCTGATTCTTCTAATAATATTTTAAATTTTTCTATTTCTTCTGTAAGTTTTAACTCTTCACGTTGTTTTTCTTTAGTTTTTAATTTTTCTTCATATAGTTGTTTAAGTTTATCTAATTCTTTTTCTAGTTCTTGGATTCTCGTGTCTTTTTCTTCTTTAATTTGTTGAACTTCTATTTGGGCTTGTTTTTTAATTTTTTCTATTTCCTTTTTCCTATCTATTTCTTCATTTTCTCTGTTTATTCTTACCATTGCTGTTAGACTATCTTCTAGTTTTGCTGATTCTTTTTCTAACATTAAATATAATTGATCTCCTATTTTC
Source organism: Datura wrightii (assembly GCA_035772735.1). NCBI lineage: Eukaryota > Viridiplantae > Streptophyta > Magnoliopsida > Solanales > Solanaceae > Datura > Datura wrightii. The sequence goes on along the minus strand of JASDFA010000007.1, from coordinate 49,855,445 downwards.
TTAAATCTTCGTCCTAAATTTGAGTGTACAATTTTTATTTCTAGTCCTTTTTGACTCGTATATTTTTCTTCTTCTAAAGCATATTCTTCTTTGTTCATGGAAGTCCGTGTTGTAATTTGTATTCGAGGTGTTGTAGCTGAATTTCTAAATAAAATATTTCTTTTCTTTGTGTTTTTATTGATATATGACATACTCCTACAATTATATTATAATTTAGTCTTTCTTTTCTAAATTTAATTTCATCTGTTATTTCATTTATTTTATTAAGTAGTTGTCGTCTATATTCTTCGCTGTTATCGATATTGTTTCTCATTTTTGCGTTTTTAGATATTTTATATAATTATATTCGGTTTTTGAAATTAGGTCTATTAAGTATTCAAGTCTAATGTTATTTGTTTTATTTGAGCTTAATTGCTTATATTCAGGATATAATATTTTTAATTGATTCTTTAATTTTTTGACTTTTTTCTGAATATGTCCTTTTCTTGACTTCTGTAGTTCTTTATTCATTAATCTTGTATAAACATTTTATTATAATATTCAATTTTTAATGGTTCTAATCTCTGTATTTCTTTTATATTTTCTAATGGATATTCTAAATGTTCTAGATTTCTTTCTCTTATGTAATTATTTATATTAGTTTCTAACAAAATCACTAATAGTCTTATATTTTCCATAGTTGCTAACCAGTATTCCATATATTCGTAGTTTATCATTACTAATCTGAACCTTTATCTAATTTTCTAATTTCTTCTACAGTCATCTCCGTCCATCCTTGGTTCATTAATTCTATGGTTTCATTGAGTTCTGTTATTTCTTCTAATATCTGAACTAAGATTTTTATCATACATAGGATAAGTATCTGATATCTACGATCTTTACCTGGTTGGTTTGAATTCATTTTATGAATTTTTTCTAAACATAATATTCCCTCTAATCTCTTTAGGCATTATTCGAAATTATCCAGTCATTATAGTGTTATTTTGAATAGTCTTTTTCGGTCATTACTATGCGTTTTCAGCTTTGATCAGTTACCCTAACAGCGCCTCAACACCGTGTACTCCCCTAAAACGGCTATCTTGGCCTCACCGGTTTCCACCTTAGGATGGCATAGTCTGGGCTTACTTACTCGCAGCTTACTAACCACGTACATAGCAAACTTAATCAAGCTTTCATCATAACGATATAACAAGAAGATAATATCATATAATACTCAGGAGATTATAAGGAATATAGCAGTTTAGCTATTCATATTCATAAATTTCCATACCTCAGTTTGTAGATTTGCATCGTTGCTAGATTTCTCTATAGATGAATATTTTTGAATAGATTATTTTGAAATAGATTGTTTTGAAATGGCTCTGATACCAGATTGGGGTTTTGGGGGTTTGCGGAAGTAAATGAGAGAGAGAGTTCAGTGTGGAATGCCGGATGCCTTTGGCTTCCGTTTTCTCTCTATTTATAAACAAAGAAATTTACAAATGACTCTTTACAAGTGGCCTTTACTGTTCATAAACGACCTTTACTGTTTATGAATAGTGACTTGTGGCCGACACCTTTACTATTTACTTTGCGACTTTTTGCTAAAGTAGCCGCCTTCTACTGTACACTTTAAGACTTTTGTACAAAAACAAAAACTTTTCTTTACAGCTGTCCACTTAAAAATCATATCTGTCTTCTCTTTATCTGATCCTTCATATGTCGTTTTCCCTTTATCTGAGCCTCTTTCTTTTTTGCTACGTATTATCTCACTCCAGCTGTACTTCCGGTATTTTGTCCATATCTTCACCATGGCATTTTGAGCAATGGTTGTCTGGGTACTTTTGTCCGATAACTTTACAGTATCTGGTCAATAGTGCCGGGGAGATGTAGTTTTTTCGTATGGCTCTGGTAGTAGGTATGTCTTCTGGTTTTAGTAAGCTGATTATCCATTGTCTTAATTCTTCCATATCAGCTTCTTTATATTCCTTTGAGTTAGCATATATAATTGTCTGATCTCATGAGTAATAGTTCCAAACTGCATTTCCGTTTAGATAATTATTAGCTAATTCATTTAATATGGTTGCGAGTCCTATTATCCTCTTGTTTGAATAGAACTCTGGTATCTCTGCAAATGTTATTTCATCCTGTTGATCTATCCTTTCGGGGATTATCATCTCCTTTGTTAATCCTATTTTTACCACCTGTATGATGGGTTTTATTTCTTCATATAATATCTCTGCTGGTGCTGAATATATTTTTATGTAGAAAAAAGTGCCTTTGGTTATTCTTTTATATGTAGTGAAGGCTTTGTGTATCTCGGGTATTGTAGCTATTTCGTCTCCCGTTGCTGTGTATACGGTATTGAGCAGTCCGTAATCATAGCAAGTTCTGACTAGGTTCGCATTTGTCTTAGGTTGTGCAATAAGTTTGTTGTAGCCTTGTAGATACTGGGTAACATAATCTTCAGCTGGGTTATCTGTGCTTGTAGATCTTGGGTTTTTATTCAGGAAGGTTTGTATCCTGTGAATGTTTTGTATATATCTGTTGGTTATGTGGTTGTAGGTTTGTTTAGTCTGGTTTAGACTTTCTCTGTATGTTGTAGTTTGTGGAGTGGGAGTGAATGGTATATTTTTCTTGGGTGTAAATGGTTTGTCAAATAGTTGTTTTCTAATAATATTTCTTCTTTCTGCTGTAGATTTTGATGTACCTGCAGCTGTAATAGATGGATTGTTAGCTTGGGTTTTTTGGAGTTTCCCAACGTCTCCTTTTAGCTCTGGAAGTTTAACGTCTTCCGATCGACGTAGTTCCGCGTTTTTTGAGTCACGCTGCTGACTACTAGCTTTGCCTTTTAGCTGCTGTATCTCTTCCTCCATACTTTCCACTTTTTTACAAAGTGTAGTTAGGAGTCCAAGTATCTGTTCCATTTTACCTTCTTCAGGTTTTGCATCTTGAGATGTAATCTGCAATTGTATTCTTTTCAGTTTTGATGACTTCAATTGTGAATGAGAAATTCAATATATTTAATACCAATCTCCTTATCTCTTTTGTTGTTACAGAATCTTGTACTTTTCTAGTTATCCACTATTTTACTTGTGTATTATCTGTTCTAACAATAAATTTGTTATAAACAATATATGGTTCGAATGCTAATAAACATTTATATAATGCAAATAATTCTTTTCTGTTTATTTCCCATTTAATCTGTGGTTCCGTATATGATCCTGAGTGATATCTACAGTGATGTTCTATTTTTTCATTTTCATATTTGTATTTCAGTACTCCTCCATAGCTATGGTTACTAGAATCTGATTCCATTATATAGGTAAATTGTTTATTTTCATCCGGGAAATATAGTTTTGGTAATTTTTTACACATTTCTTTTATCTTTTTTATGTAGTTTCTGTCTTTTTCATCGAAATTATATTCTACATCCTTTTTTAATTTCCTTTGTAATGGCTTTAGATTTTCTGCTAACTTTGGTATATATTCTCGTACTTGGTTAACTAATCCTAAAAAGGATTGTAATTTTTTCTTAGTATCTAATAATTCTTCAGAATTAATTATCTTTTGTACTATATGTGTTTGCATTTTTACTCCGTTTTTGTCTATCTGTATGCCTAGAAATTCTATTTGGTTTTTTAGTATCTCAGCTTTCTTTTCTCTTAAGCCTATTCCTGATATTTCTATTATGTGTATGAATTTTTCTAATAACCTTATATGTTCCTCTTTTGTTCTTGAGTAAAGTAGTATATCGTCTATGTATATTATACAGTTTTCTAGTTGGTTGAAATAATTATCCTTGAAGTGTTGGTATCTTCCTGGTGCATTTTTGTATCCAAAGGGTAATACGTTCCATTCGTAGAATCCTTGTGGTACAGTAAATGCTGTTAGTTGTTTTGATTCTTCTTCTAGCTTTAAGTAGTAAAATCCTGATTTACAATCGAATTTACTGAAATAGTTATATCCTTGTATTTGCCTTATTTTTAGTACCTTATTTGGTATTGGGTAGTTATATGTTTTAGTTTTTGCATTTAGATTCCTATAATCTTTTACCATTCTGCTTTTTCCTCTTTTTTGTTCATTATGTTTGTTTACTATAAATGTCGGACTGTTATGTTTACTATTGCTTTCTTGTATGTAATTATTTTCTAGTAGTTCTTTTATATGCATCTGGAATTCTTTTTGATCTTCAAAATTATATCTCAATGGTTTTTGTGTTATTATACTATTCTCATCTATTAGTTCGATTTTTACTTTTGTTTTATGTTTTTCCCATCCTTGTAATGGGTTTTCATTATATAATGATTTTAACTTATCTTGTAATATTTGTATTTTATCTATTGTGAATATTATCATTTCAATCTTTTGGTTGTTTGGTGTTATATTTTCTAATTTTTGAGTAATTTTTTCGCTTCCTTTTATCCATGGCGTATTTTTTCTTATTTTATTGTTTACTCTTTTTGCTCCTATTTTCTTATTACATGGGGTAGTAAACCACCAATGTGTTTTTGTTATGGTATGTGGGTATAATTTTTCTAAAAATGGCATTCCTAATAATATATCTCTATTAGTGAATTCGTAACTATACATTTCTTCTATTATTAGTATTTTATCCCATATCTGTATTTTTATATTTTTAGCTTTATGTGTTATCATACTACCTTCATTGTTAAATCCAGTAACTATAAGTGGTGTTTTTAGTTTTTCCCATTTATCTTCTGGTAAGCAATTATGTTTACATATATTTGCTCCTGCTCCCGTATCTACCATAGGTGTGTAGTATCTATTGTAATATCCTTCTACTATAGTTTTCATTAGTATATAGATTTTTGTCATTCTTTCATATTAGGGTCCTTTTAATGATTATCTTTTTGTTTTCATAGTGTATTATTAGCTGTCTTTCATCTAGATTATAAGGTTTTACTATTTCCAGCCATTTTATTCCTAAAATAATATTATCTTTTCCTTGGTGTATTTTGAATTTTATCTTTATTGGTATTCCGCCAATAATTAATTCTTGTTCTGTACTTTGTTCCACATTTGTTAGTATTCCTGGTAATTCTGTATTTATATTCTCGTTTCTATCAATTTCTTCTTCTTTTACCAGTTCTGTTGTAATGTAGCTTTCAATCTGTCCTGTATCTATTTTTATTAGATATTTTCGTTGGTTTAGTATTCCTGTTATATAATATTGATAGGGTTGTATTTCATTTATTCTTTGTTCTAATAATCTTGGTTGTATTTCATAATCTATCCTTCTTGAGGTACTATTTCTAGATGATGATGGTGTATCATAGTTTATTCTTTTTGATGTGCTTAATCTTTCTTTTACTATTTCTAAATCTTCTTCAATGTCTATTTCTTTGTAACTATAATCATTATTATCAATGATAGTAACTATTTTATCGAAAGGATTTTCTATTTTAATTCTTTGGATTTTATTTCTAGCCATTATTTTATGTTTTGTTGTTAATACATATAGATTTTTACATCTTGCTGTAAATATTTTACTGCCTGGTGCTAGCTCTATTCCTGACATTTTCCAGTATAGTACTAGTGATTTATCTATGTTTCTGTCATCTAATGCTACTGAGTAGTTAGCACTTATTATAAATTTAAATTTCTGGTATATTAAATTTCCTTTAACTGCGGTTATTATACTTTTTTCTATTGGGTGGATAATTTTGTCATCTGCTAAATATATTTCAATTGGTGTATCTATTCCTTCTCTAAAACATGCTTTTATAAGTATTTCTGTTCCTCCTAAATGTACATATTTTATCGGATTTTTAGCTTTTATTTCTTGGATTTCTTTGTTTATTATCTTTTTATTTATTATGGGTATTTTAGCTTTACCCTGAGTATATTTGCAATCTATTATGTGTTCTTTTTGGCTTACTATGTAATATTCTTCTTGTCTTATTTTAAAGAAATTTCTTAGTTTGGGTACTTCTAGTATTTTATCTATACTTAAATCTAATTCTTTTCCTTTTATTTGTTCAAACATATTATTATCAAATATTATTTTTTGCTCTGTACTTTCACTATCTTGGTATTCTTCTTTACTTATAATTCTTATATCTGTCTCAGTCATTATCTGTTTCGTATTCTATTATCTCATTTTCACTATCTGTTTTCTCATATTCTGTTAGTTCGTATATACTATCGTCATCGTTTAAATTATAGTCTATGTATTCTATTTGTCTGTATTCTTCATTCTCTATTACTACTTCTGATACTTGTTTTTTGGTTATATTCCTAGGCATTTTATAATCTCTAGCTAAATGTCCTAATTTGCCACAATTGTAGCATTTACATCCTGTTATATTTTTCTTAGTTCTGTGAGGTCTTTTTTGTTTGTAATTTTTTATATAGTATCTTTTTCTTGGCTTTTTATACTTGTATTTTGTTCTAAATGGTCTGTATTTTTTGATTCTTTTCTTGTATTTATATTTATTTGTGCATCCAAATTGTGGTGTTGTTCTAGTTGTGCAACATGCTAAGTTTTTTACTAATATTTTTTCCATTTTTATTTCTTCTTTATGTTTTTCACATAATTCAGTGAACCATTTTTGTAAAAATTTTATTCTGGATCTTAGTGTATCTATTAATCCTGATTCTTGCCATTCTTTAGTTACTTTTGAACTAAATGGTTCTGGTAACTTTGCATAGTATAATTTTCTTATTTCTTTACTTTCCTCATTCGTATATAGTCCTTTATAGTAGTATTCTTTAAATGCACATGTGTATTCATCCATATAACTCATCTTACATATACTTAATTTATTCAGTAGATTTCTGTTTAGTTCTTTATCTTTTTGTCGTTCATCTATTTCGGTAGTCATACTACTAAATTCATTTCTTATTGCCATGTCATATTTATTTAATATGTCTATAGATGTTGTTGCTGGCTCATTATTAATTTTCTTATTATTTCTTAATGTTTCTAAACATTCTGGTGATAAATTTTGTAACCATATTTTAGCTGTTCCTATAAGTGTCCTTTCTACATATCCAGGGGTATCTGTTATTAATATTTTATTATCTATTAGTTGTTTTGAAATATATCCTATCCATAATTGGATTGTTTTATTTGTATCTGCTACACAGTCTAAATCTAAAAAGTTATATTGTTCTATGTTTTGTCTAGGTGTCCAGTTTTTATTTAGTCTTTTATTCCATAATGTTTTATTTCTATTTTCTCTTTCGTAAGTGTAATAAGTTGGGCTAGTATCTAATCTCTTTGGACTTCTAGTTCCTGACGTACTAGGTTTTTCATCTACATCTTCTACATTAATTTCTATGTTGTTTTCTCTTTCTATTAGGTTAGTATAGGTTTCCGAAGTTTCTGAATATTGATCTAAATCTTCATCATTTTGTTCGCTTATATCGTCTATTCCTATTTTAGGTTGATTTTCTATTGTACCTGATTCTTCTAATAATATTTTAAATTTTTCTATTTCTTCTGTAAGTTTTAACTCTTCACGTTGTTTTTCTTTAGTTTTTAATTTTTCTTCATATAGTTGTTTAAGTTTATCTAATTCTTTTTCTAGTTCTTGGATTCTCGTGTCTTTTTCTTCTTTAATTTGTTGAACTTCTATTTGGGCTTGTTTTTTAATTTTTTCTATTTCCTTTTTCCTATCTATTTCTTCATTTTCTCTGTTTATTCTTACCATTGCTGTTAGACTATCTTCTAGTTTTGCTGATTCTTTTTCTAACATTAAATATAATTGATCTCCTATTTTCTTAAATCTTCGTCCTAAAGGTGAAGTAGGAGGATGGAAATTCCTAATGAAAGTGTGATGTATTAAAAGTGCTTATAGAAGATAGTCAGTATTACTAGCCATAATAGTACCTACACGCCCTTAGCTTACATTATGACCCATTAAGCCCTACTTGATCTTACTTTCAAACATTCTTAAATTAGTGGAGTAAAATACTAAAGACAAGATTATGGGTCAATACACGTGGTATGTGAATTCTTTGTGAGAATGAGCTTATTTTTTATCCATATACCCATGATGTTATAATTTGAAAACATATGAGCGAAAATGGGTAACTCTCTTGTTGTGAGGGCACATGTTTGAAGAAGGATAAAATTCATGTCGGATTTCTTGATCGGTTAATTTGCATGAGTTTGTTGAGATTGGGAGTCGATTCTTGAGGCTAGGAAGTCTTTACGTAATTATACTTGATTTTAATGGTTAAATCATGCATGCTTTATTTTAAACTTGCTATCTAAAACAATCATTGCAGCCTTAGCTTGAATTGTCTTGCTTCAATTAGCTATGTGTGAGTCTTCATGTGCATGAGATGTAATAGAGTTGTTCGAGTACAAAAAAGGATTCAAGTGTGGGGCAGTGATCTTGGGCATAATTATGTGTCCAAGTTCTATTTTATAACTTAATTTAGTCTAGTAGTCAATTTAATGAATTATATCTCATGTGATTTTTAATATTTATGTGCATAAACTAACCAACATGATTAGTCATTGTTCTATAGGTGTAAAATGCTTAGGACAGACTAAATATGATGGTTAAGGCTTAAGGAGGAAGCTCAGAACAAATTCCAAAAGAGTAGCATGATGTCGCACTAGGGTATGCACATGCTGAGCCACACAGCGTGCCACACAACATAGGAAGAGCGCTAAGCAGCGTGCCACAACAAGGATGCAGTGTGTCACGGTAGGCATCTACGCGCGCCAGGCAGGCCATTCAAGTGAAGCCGCATGACAAGTCCGTGCCACGGCAGGCAACGCACACAGCCTGCCTAAGCCAGTGCCAAAAAACTGTTGCTACACGTTTGCTCCGTCTCACGGAGGAAAATTAGTGCAACCAGCTCCGTGACACAGAGGTAGCCCATGATCGGCCAAAAAGTGCAATTTTTCATTTAGTATAAATTAAAATCTTAGATCCAAAAATCATTTATCACGAAATATCTTTGGCTAAACTGTAAAGGAGCGAAAGGAGAAGTGAAGAACTCTACCTACGGTTCATTGTTTTTCCTTCTCTTTTAATTATACTTGTAAGTACGTTACTCTAATCATGTTTTTGAGTATTTGTACGAACATGAGTGGCTAAAACCCTTCCTCTAGGGTTGAGGCTATGTAATATGATTGTAATTTCATGAATTCTTCGTTGGTTTGAGTTTTAGTTGTTGTTTTGTCTTACATTCTTTACTATTAATGTTTTTATGCTTGATCACCATGAAAACAAACGTGTTAAGCTTGGGTAAAAGCTTGAAAGAGTAACCCTAGGCTAGAACATGAGAATGTAGGGAGCAAGTTCTTAACTTTACGATAGGATTCGCGATTAGGATAGAAATTATACCTAATTTTGCTTTCTTGGTTACTAGAATGGGATGAGCAAGACACCAACTTAGAATTATCACATCGCCACTCGTAGAAGTAGTTGTGAAGCTAAGTCTGGGTAAATGATTAGAGGTACGAAAGTCCATAATCAAGGGTGCAAACTCCATAAACCACATCCATGTATTTTAAATTGCTCATGAATTAGGACGTCACATCCGCACTCAACGATGTAGGTATGTCATGTTTAGAGGCTCGAAATACCATGAACATAGCATTTTAATTATGTGAGCCAACAACTGAAGTTTTCATACTAGAACAATTGTGAATTGTAGCATTGGATTATTATTAGGCCTTAACTCTAGTTGCTTCTTATATTGTTTCTTGAGTATTTTGTGATCGCCCCTAGTCTCAATTCGAATTTCCCAAAAATTTCTATAATCAACACTTGTGAAGGTTAAATTTAACACTTGAACTTGATAATCCTCTGAATTGGTCCAATCCCTGTGGATTCGACACTCAGCTCTTAAAAGGTTCCACTGTATTACCTGTATGACCGCGTACGCTTGTGAGTGCGCTGGAGCGCAACAGCCATAAGCACCAAGATTGCGCAGCAGCTAAGCGAGGCGAGAGTAGATCCTCAGCCACCTCTTAAGTAGCTCTTATAGCCCGTACATTTCAGTAGAGTGCATCATCTAGCTCGAGTGGCGGACAACTTCAAAACTGCTTTTATGTCGTAGCAGCACACCAGGATAAGGGCAAGATGCCAGTAGTAGTCACAGGTATGTTGTGAATTTTGTGTTACTCTTTGTATGTTACTAGCCCCAAAACCCCAGTATTGAATAAGAAGCTCTGTGATGGTTGTTAAGAAGAGATTGTCGATGTGTGATGTGAATAGTTGTGAGTGTAAGGCTCGTAGTGAAGGTTAGGGGTGAAAGCGAAACTAGGAGTTAGTGATTTAGCCCCGACCTTAAGAAAGAGTCAGGAGCTGTAGAATGACGATGTTAAGTTAAGGGGCAGATGGTTAGTATGTGCGAAAAGTCGGATCTTGAGAGTGCTAATAGGAGAATTCCAACCCTAGCAGTTGTGGTAAGTCGATCCCTTTAGGTTTAGATAACTTCTCTTATATTGTAGTTGAAGCTAAGTTATATCCATCTATATGTGCGAGTTCCTAGGATTTCTAGATAACCACTTCAGACAGCGATACCAGTCTTGCTCTACAAATCCTTAAGGTTCATCTTCATGTTATGAATCAACAATGTGTGTCAACTCATGTCTTCCAGTGTGATCAGCTCGAACTCAGTCTTTAGAAGTTGCTTTAGTTGCTCGGTAGAGTAAGTTTACTTCATGTATGTGCTCAGTAATAGTTATCATGAATGATTCATCCTCATGAGTCCGTTACTTTATGTTAGACCAAATATCATGAATTCTAACCCCATAACAGAAAGAAATTTGAGAATGAAGGCTCAGTCCTTATCAGCTCAGTGTGCGTCACAAAGAAAGAATCCTTCTCAGTACTCTATCTAGGTTTGTGGTAGTTTCATGTCATTAAGTTCCTCTTGTGCCCTAACATTTATGTATGATTTAGATGTTCAAGTTCATATTTGTAAGATCAGCCGGAGTCAGATACTCCATTAGTTTCAGCTACAATTGATCAAGTTTGGGATTTTAGTTTTGTCCCTATCCTTTCAATATTTTAGTCAACATTTGAGGATGAAAGTTCCTAAGGGGTAGATATTGTAACACCCCAAAAGTTTCTAAGATTAAAAATTAGGATTTGAAGTGTGGTCTGTAGAAAAATCTATAGCAGTGCCTCAGAACAACTTGTCAAATGAGTCGTTGGTCGATCTAATGACTCGTTAGAGGCAACCATTGGAAGAGTTTCAGAAAAAAATGCCAAGTGTTTTGATGCCACGAGAGGAAGGACAAATCTTTGTGTAAAACAACGACCCGTTGGATGAAATCATGGAAGGCTGGTAGTTTGGACTTCTCAAAAGTGACGAGTCAAGTGACGACTCGTTGTTTGTCATAAGGGGTCGTCATGAGGAGTCGTTGGTTGGAGTTCAGGGTTCTGCCTTGGTGAAGATGGATGGTTACAATGGACCATTTACGCTAAGAATGACCAGTGGTATTGATCGTTGGAAGGGACTCAAGGGTTGGTCCTGTGGTAACGACGGAAGGAATTTGACGAGTCATTGGATCAAGTAACGACTCTCATATTGGTCGTTGGAGGGATTGCAGGTTGAGGAACCAGTGGAGTCAACGGGAAGTGGTGACGAATCGTTACATGAAGTAATGAATCATCTTGTTGGTCATTGGTTGAGGAAGCAAGAATGGTGAAGCAGACCCCATAGGCAACGGATGGTCACCATGAGTCGTGGTGAGGAGCAATGATTCGTGGTGAGGATCATGGTCGCAGATTGGGCCGATTTTAAAGCTTTTTCCCAGGGATATTTTTGTAAAGTACCACACTTCCAGTTTTGAAATTGTGTCATTTTGGGAATTTAAGAGACGCTTTTAGGGGTTTTCTAGCCTAACCTCTCATTCCCTCAATTCTTCTTCCTTCCCCTTTCAAGATTAAGGATTCTACAAGGGATTCCTCAAGGCTTCAAGGTGTAAGTTCAATGTGGGATTTCTCTTAATTAGGTATGTGAATTTTTCAACAAGGACATCCTTCTATCCTTGTGCCCCAAATGTTTTATTTAAAAACCCGATTCCCTTATTGTAGAAAAGCATGATCTAGGGTTTTGATTTATGGATGATTTATTCTATGTCTTCTATGAATTCTAAGACCTACTAGGAGTAAAATTCATTCATTCTTATGGAATTATTTTAATATGTTGATTTATTTTATTAATGGTGAAAATGCATGACTATAGGATTTCCTTCATGAGATAGCTTAAAACTTTAATTGGGATTATGTTATTGTTCACTAGATTATATCAAGAACTTGTATCCATGTCCAAAATATGTGAAGAATGCAAGAGTTCCCTTAAAAACAAGAATATATTCTTGATATATATGTTGAGATGAGATTAGAACTTATGGGCTTGATCGATGGGAAGTATGTATGTGTTTCCATTAAGTTCTCAATGTGAATGTTTTGGGTATAACGTGAACCTATGATAACGGTATAATTATTATCTTCATTATGAATTGGTGTAAATTTCGAAATGGGTTCCATGAAGTAAATATATGCTTCTACCATGATCTTGTTGTACATGTTTAAGGTATGAGTTAATTGTATGGGTTTTCCATAAATTGGAATATATGAATCAATGTATACATGCTAAAGTGTGAATTGGACCTATGGATATTACATGAAACTAAGATATACGTCATATGTTATGAAGTCGGGATTTGAATATTGTGGATGTGAGTAAAGTATGATCTAATCCTATAGATGTTTCATGAATGTAAAATGTGTGGATTAAATGATGATTTGGTACCATGATGATATGAATTATGATAATAAAGCATGAGAATAATCTTCCAGACTTGTGGGCTTGTTTTGAGTAGAAAGTAGCCTAATTAGACTCTAAATGAATTTGGTATGATGTAATTAGTTGAATTCTTATTTCTTTCATTAGCTGTAGTGATTTAGAGTAGTTCTAGTCTATCGGAACTCTCATCAGCTAAGAATGTTTCCCTTAGTCACTCGAGACTCTTATTAGCTAAGAATGTTTCCCTTAGTAAGTCGGGACTCTCATCAGCTGAGAATGTTTCCCTTAGTCTGTCAGAACTCTCCTTAGCTGAATGTATCCTTTAGTCCATCGGGACTCTCATCAGTTGAGAATGTTTCCCTTAGTCTGTCGGGACTCTCAATAGATGAGAATGTTTCCCTTAGTCAGTCAGTGACTCTCTATATCAGAGAATGAACTCCCTTAGACAGTCAGGAACTCTCCACAGCCGAGAATGTCTCTCTTCGACAGTCAGGGACTATCCCTTAGATAGTCAAGGACTTTGCACAGCTGAGAACCTCTCCCTTCGACAGTTAGGGACTCTCTATGATATCAGTCACGGCTTCACTCCTATGTATTTGTTCTGTATATAACCTTTGCATATCAGTTGATCATATTTCAGTAAATGTTTCTTATAAAATTGTTATGTTAATATATATATGTGTCTCTCATACAAGGTTGTTGTATCTCCTTTCAATTATATTACCATTAATGTGTTTAGTTTACTTTCTTCTTGTATACTTGCATTTTTTAGCTTATTTATGTTTCTCGCATACTCAGTCCATTCCAAGTACTGACCATACGCCTTTATGTGCTATATCATGTCATGATATAGATTCAAGTTTCCAGACTCAGTCGCATGGTTAGATGTTCTTCGTTCCCCTATCAGCTACTTGTGGTGAGTCCTCATCTCTCGGGGACACGATTTATATATTTTCATTATGGTTCAGTTTTCAGACTTTGCGAGTTAGCTGGGGGCTTGTCCCATCAACTCATTCGTTTAGTAGAGGCTTTTAGACTTGTCAAGATAGATTCAGCGTTGTATCAAAGTGTTGTTACATTTTTTCTTGTGGTTTTAATTAGACTCTTTAAGTAACTTCTGTTGTATCATGCCATGGGTCAACTTGGAGCCTCTCGGGGTTCCTTGTCCCATGTATCGATTTGGGCTTATGTTCGGGTCATGACAAACTTCCAAGTGGGGATACCAATGTCCTAAAGCACACCTCCCGATCTCTAATGCTCAACCTTCACCTGTTGACAATTCGAACACTTAGCCACAGATTCTGCTATGTCGTTCTTCATGCCATTCCACCAATAGACTTCCAGTAGGTGACGGTACATCTTGGTGGCACCTAGATGGATAGAATATCTGGAACCATGAGCTTTGTGCAACATCCACTCCCTCAAGTCACTAGCATCCCGGACGCAAAAACGCCTCTGATATCAAAGCAAATCATCTCCCCCTTGGGAGAAGACCTCCACCTTTTGATTTTGAACGGCTTAGTTCAACTTTACCAGAGTATGGTCCTCGTCTTGCCTAGATTTAACATCGGTCACTAAAGATGATTCAGATCTATTCTGAATAATAACACCTCCATTCATCGAGTCAACAAGACGAACTCCTAGTCATGCAAGCCGATGCAATCCTTCACTAACTCTTTCCTCTCCTCATCTACATGAGACACACTCTCCATAGAAAGCCTGCCAAGTGTGTCTACCACCATATTGGCCTTGCCCGGATTATAAAGGACACTCATATCATAATTTTTAAGAACCTCCAACCACCTCCTCTGACGTAATGGAGATCCTTCTAGGTAACTACATACAGTACACTTTTGTGGTCCGTAAACACATCTACATGGCCCCCGTACAGATAGTGTCTCCAAATCTTCAAGGCAAATACTACTGCCGCCAACTCGAGGTCATGAGTCAGGTAGTTTTTTTCATGGACATTTAGTTATCTGGAACCATAGGCTATAACCTTACCGTGTTGCATTAGCACATAACCAAGGTCGATCCTTGAAGCGTCACAATATACCACAAACCTATCGGTACTCTCAAGTAGGGTCAACACTGGTGCTGAGGTGAGTCGAGTCTTCAACTCTTGGAGGCTCTTCTCACAAGCCTCCAACCATTGAAACTTCACTTTCTTCTGGGTCAATTTAGTCAACGGTGCCGTAATGGATGAAAACCCTTAAACGAACCTTCGATAATAATTAGCTAAATCCAAGAGACTCCTGATATCCTAAGGACTAATCGGTCTAAGGCCAATTCTTCTCCGCTTCTATCTTTTGAGAGTCCGCCTGTACACCCTCACTTGACACCACATTACCTAAAGATGCCACTGAGTCTAGCCAAAACTCACACTTGCTGAACTTAGCATACAAATGACGATCCTTCAAAGTCTGCAACACCACCCTCAAATGAACGGCATGCTCCTCCTCGCTCCATCAGTATATAAGGATGTCATCTATGAACACGATCACAAGCATATCCAAGTATGGCTTGAACATCCTATTCATCAAATCCATAAAAGTTGTAAGTGCATTCGTTAGTCCAAAAGACGTAGCTAAAAACTCATAGTGGCCATATCGAGTCCTGAAGCCTATCTTCGGGATATCACTCTCCTGAACCCTGAGCTGATTGTATTCGGATCTGAGTTCTATCATTGAGAAACACTTGGCACCCTAAAGCTGGTCAAACAAATCACCAATCCTGAGGAGAGGATACTTGTTTTTGATGGTAACTTTGTTCAATTGCCGATAATCAATGCCCATCTGAAGGGAACCATCCTTCTTTCGGACAAAGAGAACTGGTGCATCCACGGGGATTTACTAGGTCTAATGAAACCCTTTTCTAAAAGATCTTTTAGCTGCTTCTTCAACTTCTTTAGCTCAACCAGAGCTATTTTATAAGGAGGAATAGATATAGGCTGCGTATTGGGAAGAAGGTCAATACCAAAGTTGATCTCCCGCTTGAGAGGAATCCCCAGTAAATCATCTGGAAACACTTATGGGTATTCACACACTACAGGAACTGACTGGATAGTTGGAGTCTTGGATGTAGCATCCTTAACCCTAACTAGATGGTGCACGCAACCTTTAGAAATCATCTTTCCGTCCTTAAGGTAGGAAATTAAGCGACCTACAGGCACAGCTGAACTACCCCTTCACTCTAGGACTGACGATAATCGAAAATCTACCGCACGAGTTCTACAATTTATTGAGGCATAAGATGCATGCATCCAATCCATGCTGTAGATAAATCTGCTAAAGTGACTTTCTGAATGACTGTAACAAGGCAATTTCTATATACCCGTTGAGTTATAACTGAATCACCGATTGGAGTAGAGGCTGAGAAGGGTGTTGATAGGATTTTGGGACTGACTCTGAAACTACTAGCAACATAGGGTGTCACAATAGATAAAGAAGCCCCTGGATCTAACTTTGCAAATACATCAAAGTGGAATACTCGTAACATATCGATGACCACATCTAGTGAAGTCTCCTGCTCCTGTCATGATGCAAGGGAATAAAACCTTTTCTGGCACTGATCATCACCTGCACTGATAGACGCACCCTGCTGAGCTAGGTGGGTTGGTGCTGCTGCTGAACCGGTAGCTTGAGCGCGTCCTCTACCATCACCCTGTCAAGCCAAGGGACACTCTTGGCGCATTTGGCTAGATCTACCACACCCAAAATAGATATTTGATTCCATTAAGCACTCTCCCATATGACTCTTGCCACACTTCCCGCAGGCCAGATGGGTACGCTCTGTCTGCATGCTCCTCTATTCTCTTAAACCTAAGGCTCTGCTCCTCTGATCACCTCGCCGGCTAGATGGAGCACTGGGCGATGATAGCGCTAGAGCTAACGTCTTCTGATGAGAATGCTGGTGATGTCCGCCACCGATCTCTGCTGCGAGAATCCATAATTGTCTGTCCTGGCCCTCTTGGCCTATCTCTCTCTCTCTTAGATGCACCTCCTCCATCTGCTGGGCACACAGAACTAATCGAGGAAAGTTAATGTCCTGGTGAAGCATAGTGGTCCTACAATCTTTGACCAGGTAGTATGCTACTTCGTGCACAAACCGACTCACCCCAACTCTTTGATCAGCCACCATCTGTGGGGAATACTTGGACAAGTGAGTGAACTCCATATCATACTCCTGGACCGTCATGTTACCCTGCCTTAGGTCCACAAACTCAGCTGCTTAATCTTCCTCATACCACGAGGGAAGAACCTGTTACACCCCAAAAGTTCTTGACACTTAGTTGGACTATTCACATGTTTTTTAAGAGTTTTAGAATGCCATATGTGCGAGAAAAGGGCCCGGGGAAAGACCGTGCAAGTGCCAAGTCGGAGTGTCACAAGACAAATGTGACTTATAAATCGCATTCGACAAATGCGACTTATAAATCGCATTCGACAAATGCGACTTAAAGGCCCCAAGTATATGAGGCTCCCACGTCGTCTTAAATCATTTTCCCTTCATATAATTTCCAATAAATGAACAGAAATAGAGGGGAACGAAGGGTTTGGTTAAATTTCCTTTCGTTTACACTGTCAAATGCAGTCCAAACTCGAATTAACTTCGGGTAGCGAAGTATAAAGCTGCGGGGAGCATTCCTGCAAAGTTAGTTTCACGAAATTCGGCCGGCAAATTATCGTCACGCCAAGCTAAGGTAAGTGGAATTGCTCCAAACTAGTGTTAATATACTCCCAGCATTAAAGTGAGTATTTCTCCCTTCTAGGACCCCGAGAAATAGCGAGTTTTCGGTCGTTCTTTTATAAGTCGAAGAATAGGCAGTAGGTATAGCCATAATATGGTTTCTTTCCAAAATAATAGTAGAATTAATTCTATTTTTTCGTGAATATGAATACATTTGGGAGAAATAGCTGAATACTAGCTGAGCTACACCAGCTAATCAGGAAGTCGGCAATTGAGGTATGTAAAGCCAGTTTCTTTCGGCAAGCTAGTAGTTCCAGTATAGCAAATTAGTACAAATTCCAATAGAATGTTTCAGAAGTTGTATATTATATTTAGTAGGAGTTCAATAAGCATGTTAGAATTATTGTACAATGTTCAGCATGAAACTCAGCAAAACAGTATAATTCCCAGCAGAATATTCCAGTATATTTCAATATCAGATTCAACATATTTCAGTATCAGATTCAGTATATTTCAGTATGAGATTCAGAATAGAATACCAAAATATAAATATTATTATCAGATTCAGTATATATATATATATATATATATATATATATATATATATATATTACATGCGGTTATTGCTATTTGTGGAGACACGATTGCTGTGTGTTGGGCACCCTTAGAGCTTCCTTCACCGCCCCAGGGTTAATAGCTGTGTCGACTCGCCCGCCAGAGGGTGAGGATACGTCTCTCTATGGAGTGGCATGCCATCCGCCAGCGGACGAAGATGCGATGCAGATTCCCCATAGCAGGCTGATCAGCACTATACCACACCTCCTGTCGAGCACTTGCGCCCGGGGTGCAAATTACAGTTTTCAGATTACAGATTTCGGATTTCAGATTTCAGGAGTCCTTCAGACCCATATACAACTATAGTTAGGGACCCAGTGAGCCCAAGTTGCATACCCAGGGGGCCGGCTGGATGCTCATAGTTACTAGGTGGATGGTAAGACCTGGGTAGGGGTACATAGATTGTGTGCTGGTTGGTACCTTACAGCTTATGGGGGCTGGTAAGGTTCTTGTATGCTACGTTGTGTTAGTTATTAATAGATAGAAAGTAGACCGCCATGTTATCAGGTATTACTTTTACTCTCTTCAGTAAAGTTACGCTCTTTTCAGTCAGTTTCAGCCCGTCTCCTATTACTTCAATATCTATCAGTATTATTGTTTTCTTTCAATTATTCAGTTATTGCTTGCATACTCAGTACTAGTGGTACTAACGCCCGTTTTGGGACGCTGCATTACTTGCCTGCAGGTACTCATAGATGGAGCAGATCCCTCGTAGTTCCAGCCAGCGTACAGAGTCTTCAGCTCCTGTCATCCGGAGCTTGACAGCTAAAGGTTTACTTCCCTTTTTGTTTGTACAGTATGGGTAGGCTAGGGCCCTGTCCCGACCATCTTATTATTCTTAGAGTCTTGCGGATTGTATATTCCCTATGGTTAGTTGTACTGGTCATATGGGGACGTATGTATGTTTCAGTTCGCATGTGATGGCCGTGTGGGGCCTTGTTCAGTTGTCAGTTGGTGATCTTATCGGTCACAGATCAGTTCAGCACTTGATTATACTTTTCAGTAATAATTAGTCAGCATGGTGGCCTTGTCGGCCTACATAGGTTCCCTTATGCTCAGTTGTTCTGGTTAGCTGTTATATTCCTACAGGTGGCTATAGGCCTAGTCGGCCGGAGGCTGTATTTACAGCCGTTATATAGCCCGTTGTTTTCATAAATCTAGAATTAGAGCCAGCCTGGCACCAGAAATGCTTAGGCTCAATACTCCAGCAGTGCAGGTCCTAGTAGGGCACCAGGTGTCAGTCATGCCTCCCAAGGTGGGGCGTGACAAACTTTGTATCAAAGCAGGTCATATCCCATGGTGTCTGCAAGCCGTGCTAAGTAGAGTCTTGTCTATGGATGTGTTGTGCACCACATACCATAGGCAGGAGGCTGCAAGGCACGATAGGGTGGTTACTCTTTCTTCATATTTAGTCGTGTCATAGAGCATTACAGTATAGGGTTGAGTCCCTAAAGTTTATTATACTCTTTATTTACAGATAAAATGTCAGATCAGCGACATCCTATCAAAGGTAGAAGATTGGACATAGCAATAGGAGAGGGTACCAGCAGGATGCCTCAGCCTCGATTAGAATCATCCCGATCTGAGGGCGATACAGAGGCATCGTCCCGACCTTCTCAGCAGTCTCCACCCCATCAGGAGCCACTCGGGACGACACCACCTCCGATAGTTCCTATACCTACACCATCTGACTAGGAGGTTAGGAGTGCAGTAGTTATGTTAGTGAAAATGATGGCTACTCAGCGCCAGTCAATGCCACCTACAGTGACAGAATCTTCAGGTGGGCCTGGTAGTTCGAGGGTCCGAGAATTCCTAGCACTAGGTCCCCCACAGTTTACCGAGACAGATCGAACAGAGGACCCCCAAGACTTCCTGGATCAGATGCAGAGGATTTTCTAGGTAATGCTTGTTACATCTACAGAGTCGGTTGAATTGGCGGTACTCTGACTGCGGGATATTGCTGTGTTATGGTATGAGAGTTGGGAAAGGTCTCTAGGGAGAGATGTTGCCCCTCCGACCTGGTACAGCTTTTCAGAGGCTTTCCTGGACCGTTACCTACCACGAGAGACCCGACTGGCCCAGATGGACCAGTTTTTACACCTGGAGCAGGGGGCGATGAGTGTTCGAGAATACGCTCTGCAGTTCAATTCTTTGGCCCGATATGCTCCAGCCTTTGTAGACACCATGCCATCCAAAGTCCACCGGTTTATTACAAGGCTGAGCCCAGAGTATATTGAGGCCTGTATGATAGATACTTTGCGGGAAGATATGGATATTGCTCCAGTGCAGGCTTTTGCTCAGACTATTGAGGGCCTCAGACAACGATAATAGGATAACAGACGAACAAGTCAGGAACAGCACTGCAGGGGCAGGTCAGATGAGTTACAGGGGAAGATTCAGAGAGGGCCTAGGCCATGGTTGTCAGATAGGCCACCTAGAACCTCGCCTCCATCACAGCAACAAAGGGGTAGATTCAGTCGCCGAGGACAGTCAGAGTCCGGTGGAAGTTCTCGAACAGTAGATTCATCCCAGTAGAGGAGAGAAGAGCAGGTATACACCACCACTTTGCCTTATTTGCAGTCGACGCCACTCTGGAGCTTACAGATATGGATCCACAAGGTGTTATATATGTGGACAGGAGGGTCATGTGATGAGAGATTGTCCAGCCAGGGGTCAGGGTGACCGGGATAGACAGGATAGGGCATGAGCAGGGTCGCGAGCTCCAGCAGCCCCGGCAAAGCGCAGACCCTCAGTTTCAGCAGGCAGAGGCCGAGGCAGGTCAGGGGCCTCTAGTTCAGGTACAGACCCAAGTCGTACCTATGCATTACCAGGTAGACAGGATTCAGAGGCGTCTCCAGATGTTGTGATAGGTATGATTACTATTTGCTCTCACCCTGCTTATGTATTAATCGATGCGGGATCTACCTTGTCCTATGTTACCCTATTAGTGGCTCGAAAGTTTAGTATTATACCAGAATTGCTTCGGCAACCCTTTTAAGTATCTACACCCATCGGAGACTCTATCATAGCCAGGAGGGTTTATCGAGGGTGTACAGTAGAGGTTGCTAGCCGTCAGACCACAACAGATTTAGTAGAGTTAGAAATGGTTGATTTTGACGCCATTAAGGGTATGGATTGGTTAGCTCCATGCTATGCCAATGTTGAATACTGGACCAAGACGGTCCGATTCCACTTTCCAAGGGAGGAAATACAAGAGTGGAAGGGCAGTACAGCTACGCCACAAGGTAGGTTTATTTCCTATCTTCGGGCGAGAAAGTTGATAGCCAAGGGTGCATTTACCACATTGTTAGAGTTTAGGATGTTCGGGTAGAGCCTCTGACTCCCCAGTCTGTTCCATTGGTGAATGAATTCCTCAATGTATTTCCAAATGAGTTACCTGGTATTCCCCCAGAAAGGGAAATAGACTTTGCAATTGATTTATTGCCGGGCACTCAGCCCATATCAATTCCCCCTTATCGCATAGCTCCTGTTGAACTCAGAGAACTAAAGGAGCAGTTGAAGGATTTGTTAGACAAGGGCTTTATCAGGCCTAGTACTTCACCTTGGGGTGCGCCAGTTTTGTTTGTGAGAAAGAAAACTGGTTCCCTCCGCATGTGTATAGACTATCGACAATTGAATAAAGTCACAGTCAAGAATAAGTATCTGCTTCCCAGAATAGATGATTTATTTGATCAGTTACAGGGAGCCAAATATTTCTCCAAAATTGACTTAAGGTCCGGATATCATCAGGTTCGGGTTCGTGAAAGGGACATTTCAAAGACTGTCTTTAAGACAAGATACGACCATTTTGAATTCTTAGTCATGTCCTTTGGGCTGACGAATGCTCCAGCCGTGTTTATAGACTTGATGAACAGTATTTTCAAACCATACCTGGACTTGTTCGTGATAGTGTTTATTGACGATATTCTGGTGTATTCTCGCTCAGAGGCAGACCACCAGGATCATTTGCGGACAATGCTCCAGCTTCTCAGAGACCGTCAGTTGTATGCCAAGTTCTCTAAATGTGTATTTTGGCTTCAGTAGCGTTTTTGGGTCATATCGTGTCGGATGCTGGTATACAGGTGGATACACAGAATATAGAAGCAGAAAAAGCATGGCTCGGACATACCACTCCGACCGAGGTACACAGTTTCCTAGGGTTAGCAGGGTACTACAGAAGGTTTGTTGATGGATTTTCCACCTTAGCAGAAACTCTGACTAAACTGACGCAGAAGGCAACAAAATTTTAGTGGACTGAGGCATGTGAGCAGAGCTTCTAGGAATTGAAAGACAGGCTAACATCAGCTCCATTGTTAGAATTGCCAGAAGGTACAGAAGGTTATGAAGTTTATTATGACGCTTCGGGTGTTGGGTTAGGATGTGTGTATTGATGCAGCATGGTAAAGTAATTGCTTATGCTTCCAGACAGCTGAAGAAACATGAAAAGAACTATCCTACCCATGACCTGGAATTGGCCGCAGTGATTTACGCATTGAAGATATGGATACATTACTTGTATGGCGTCCACATGGATATTTTCACTCATCATAAGAGCCTACAGTATATCTTCACCCAGAAAGAACTGAACTTGCCGCAGCGTCGCTAGTTAGAGATGTTGAAAGACTATGATGTGAATATTCTGTATCACCCAGGAAGGGCCAATGTGGTGGCATACACCCTTAGCTGTAAGTCTATGGGGAGTTTGGAATACTTACAAGTTGTGCAACGGGAATTAGCCTGGGAATTGCATCAGTTAGCCAGTTTAGCCATTCGTGTAGTAGAAAGAGAGGACAATGAAGCGGTAATCTAGAACACCGCAGTGTCGTCTTTAGTCGTGGAAGTAAAGGAACGCAGTGTGAAGATCCTAGCCTGGTTCAGCTTAGAAACAGAGTTCAGCAAGGAGAGGTGATAGATTTTCAGATAACCGAGGATGGGATATTGCGATATAAAGATCCCCTTTGTTTCCAGACGTTGCAGGGCTTCGCCAGCAGATTATGGGCGAGGTACATTATGCCTGTTATTCTCTCCACCCAGGTTCGACGAAAATGTACCACGATATAAAAGAAATCTGCTGGTGGCCAGGAATGAAGAAGGGGATAGTAGAATTCATATTTCAGTGGCCCAACTGCCAGCAGGTAAAAGCTGAACATCAGTAACCAGGCAGACTGACTCAGGATATAGCTGTGCCTCTATGGAAATGGGAAGCAGTAAATATAAATTTTGTAGCAGGATTACCCCGCACCAGACGTAGATATGATTCGATTTGGGTGATTGTTGACAGACTAACAAAATCAACTTATCTTTTGCCAGTAAGGGCTACCTTTTCCACCGAGGATTATGTTGAGCTGTATATTAGAGAAATAGTCAGGTTACATGGTGTTCCAGTGTCCATTATCTACAACAGAGGGGCACTATTTACAGCTAAATTCTGGCAATCATTTCAGAGAGGCTTGGGACACAGGATAACCTGAGCACAACTTTTCATCCTCGGACAGATGGGTAGACAGAACGCACCATTCAAACTCTCAAGGATATGTTGCAAGCATGTGTGTTAGATTTAGGAGGTAACTAGGATGAACATTTACCACTCATTGAGTTCTCCTATAATAATAGTTACCACTCAGCTATTCAGATGGCGCCTTATGTTTATGGGCAAAAGTGCGGATCTCCAGTTGGTTGGTTTGAGGTAGGAGAATCACCATTGATTGGACCAAATATCATTCATCAGTCAGAGGAAAAAGTAAAGCTTATTAGAGAAGGTTTACTGACTGCGCAGAGCCGCAAGAAATCGTATGCTGACGTGCGGTGCAGAAACTTGGAATTTAATGTGGCTGATTGGGTGTTTCTGAAAGTTTTGCCGATGAAGGGTGTAATGAGATTTGGCAAGAAAGGCAAGCTCAGCCCAAGGTTTGTTGGGCCTTATCAGATTTGCCGAAGAATAGGACAAGTGGCATATGAGTTAGACTTACCCCCAGAGTTAGAATCTGTCCACCCAATTTTCCATGTATCAATGCTGAGAAAGTGCATAGGAGATCCCTCCAGAATTGTCCCAGTCCAAGATGTTCAGGTTACTGAGGAGTTGGCCTATGAAGAAGTTCCAGTAGCCATACTAGACCGGCAGATCCGAGGATTAAGAACTAAAGATGTTGCTTCTATTAAAGTATTATGGCATAACAGGAACCGAGAGGAAATGACTTGGGAAGCAGAAGAAGATACGAAAGCTAGATACCCTCAGTTATTTCAGACTTAGTTAGTCAGAGGTACGTTGATATTGTTGTTTTATGAGTTGCTTTATATTCATGTGTATGAGTGAGATGTTGACTTCAGTTTATTATGTAATGGATGCTATAGTATTATATGGAGTACCTGTATTGGACTTTTCTGCGTTTCAGGATTTTTGAGGTAGTCCATATTACAGGGGAAACTTTGCTGAAATTTTTCAAGAAAAGGTAGAGCAAGTTAAAATTTCTGTAAACGGAAGTTAACATTTGAGGACGAATG
Source organism: Datura wrightii (assembly GCA_035772735.1). Lineage (NCBI taxonomy): Eukaryota > Viridiplantae > Streptophyta > Magnoliopsida > Solanales > Solanaceae > Datura > Datura wrightii. The sequence continues at coordinate 49,830,908 of JASDFA010000007.1, read as the reverse complement.
TTCTTAAGGGGGGAAGGATTTTACACCCCGTAAGTTCTTGATACTTAGTTGGCCTATTCGCATATTGGTTAAGAGTTTTACAATGTCATACATGCGAGAAAAGGACCCGAGGAGAGACCGGACAAGAGCCAAGTCGGAGCATCGCAAGGCAAATGCAACTTATAAATCGCATTCGACAAATGCGACTTATAAATCGCATTCGACAAATGCGAGTTAAAGGCCCCAAGTATATAAGGCTCCCACTTTGTTTTAAATCATTTTCCCTTCATATAATTTCCAGTAAACGAACAGAAATAGAGGGGAACGAAGGGTTTGATTAAATTTCCTTCCGTTTACACCGTCAAACGTAGTCCAAACTAGAAATTAACTTCAGGTAGCGAAGTATAAAGCTACCGGGAGCATTCCTGTAGAGTTAGTTTCATGAAATTCAGCCGGTGAATCGTCGTCACACCGAGCTAAGGTAAGTGGAATTGCTCCAAACTAGTGTTAATATACTCCCAACTAAGGTAAGTGGAATTGGGGCGCTGCATTACTTGCCTACAGGTACTCATAGACGAGGAGCAGATCCCTCATAGTTCTAGCCAGCGTACAGAGTCTTCAGCTCCTTTCATCCGGAGCTTGACAGCTAAAGGTTTACTTCCCTTTTTGTTCGTACAATATGGGTAGGTCGGGGCCCTGTCCCGACCATCTTATTATTCTTAGAGGCTTGCAGATTGTATATTCCCTTTGGTTAGTTGTACCGGTCGTTTGGGGCCGTATGTATGTTTCAGTTTGCATGTGATGGCCGTGTGGGGCCTTTTTCAGTTTTCAGTTGGTGACCTTGTCAGTTATAGATTAGTTCAACACTTGATTATACTTTTCATGATAACTAGTCAGCATGGTGGCCTTGTTGGCCCGCATAGGTTCCCTTATGCTCAATTGTTCTGGTTAGCTGTTATATTCCTACAGGTGGCTATAGGCCTAGTCGGCTGAAGACTATATTTACAGCTGTTATATAGCTCGTTGTTTTCATAAATCTAGAATTAGAGCCAGCCTGGCACCAGAAGTGCTTAGGCGCAGTAGTCCAATAGTCCAGGTCCTAGTAGGGCACAAGGTTCCAGTCATTCCTCCCAAGGAGGGGCGTGACAAAACCTATCTAGAAATGCGCCTTGAAACTCATCCCAACTAATAGGGCCTGCTCCAACTGTCCCTCTATCCTTCCATTGCTTGAACCAAATGAGCCCAACCGTTTTAAGCTAATATGAGGCTAGATTTGTGCACTCCTCCCCGGTCACCCATATGATTTGGGTGATCTTCAGAACCTCATCAATAAACTCATGCGGATCCTCGTCCACCTTCTACTTAAGGAATTCTGGAGAGTTCATTCTCAGAAAATCTCTGACCCTCGTTGTCGTTGCATTCCCATTCTAAGGGACATGTGCTACCACCTGTTGATTGACTTGGGTGGTCAAAGCCTGAGCTAACATCTCTATGGCTTCCTTGAACTCTACGTGGGCAACCTGCTCATGTACATGATCCTCTGGGGCTAGTGGGGCCTGCTAGTGCCCATCCCCATTGCCATTCTCATGAACATTACAATTTCCATTTCTTCTTCCGTTGATGCGGGGAGGAGGCATGATTCTGCAAACGCATATAGCACGAGTTAGAAGGATAGAGAGACATTTCATCGCACAACATAATAATGAAAGAAGGGAACATTTCTTAAATGTTTCATAGCCTCTTCTTCATAAGTGTGGTGCGCTTCACACCCATGAAGAAGACTCTACTTAACGCGGTTCAGAAACCCTAGGAGACTTAGAAACCTAATTCTCTAATAACAAGTTTTTCATGACCCGAACATAGGCCCGGATCGAAACACGTGACAAAGAACCCCGAGACGCTCCAAGTCAACCCATGGCATGAACATGACATCTTAATTCAACATAATCAAGCGAAAGTCTAACATGTATAATATAGCAGAAGTCTGAAAATATCAAAACATCTGAATCCATAACACAAGGATGAAACTGAATACATTTTATGTTTGAAAAGCCTCTACTACTAACGAGTTGATGGGACAAGACCCCAACTAACTCACTATAGTATAACTCATTCGTAATCATAATCATAGGAAAAATTTGTAGAAGCTTAACTTGAGCCAAACTAACATAACATAACAAGCATAAAAACATGTGGAATAATGGGAGAACTCGTCATAACTGACATCATAATGATAGAGCCTTACATGATGCCCCAACTATCTCACTCAAGTAGGAGGAGCCATCCCAGGCTTGTTAGATAAGGGACATGCAGTATGTGATAGCATGAAAAGGGGATCCATTAACATTTGGATATATATATATATATAAACCTACGGTGGCACGTAGTTTTGAGACACCGACATAGTCCTTTGAACGCCGAGCTACTTAGTGCTAGATACTGCTCCCAAAAACATGCACATTAGGGCTCGTATAGTAACTGTAAAATCATTCATGAAGTTCATGGACAAATAAATAATAACATCATTGATCCCCATTTAAAATACATGTTTAGCCATGAACAAGGGCTCATGAATTGGCCAAGAGCCATATATCCATCAATCATGAAATCCATGCATACTTGTAAAACACATAGAAACTTGACATTTCATAAATCCATGATAAGTACTTGGGAGAAATCAATCATAAAGCATAAATCATAATTGGGCTAATTAAGATCAAGATCATAGTGAAATTATAACTTGACTTTTCATAAAACATACATAATTGGGCATAATTAGATTTAAATTCAAATCTCTAAATTTATATTCAAAATAGTCATAAAATCTTTCCCATAGATCATAAAATATGATTTAATACATGGAAGGAATTGAACCATAGATATATCATTGAGAATTTCACAAGAATTGGAATAAACCTCATATATCATGAAACTTGCATTCTAGAATTGAAATCCATGGAATTGAGAAGAATTTAGGGCATGAAAGTGAAAGGAACTCTCATTCCTATACCTGGGTAAATCTGATCAACACTCTCTCTTGAAAGCCCATGGGAAATTGCAGGGAATGTGGAGAGATTCTTCAAACTTGATCTCCAAGTAAAACTCTAAGTTGCATGCAAGGGAATGGTGAGGCTTAGAGTGGGTTTAAGACCCTTAAAACCCTACTAACTGAGCTTAAAATGATGTAGTATAGACCTTAGAGCTTAGGAATGATGAAAATACCCTTAAAGAAAATCCTAGAAATTCTGCACTGCAAGTGACAATGAGCACGACAACGAGTCATTCCTTGATCTAACGGGTCGTTACTTCCCTCATTGCTTTACCCCACTTTTTGGACTCAGGTCTGCTACCATGAATGGTACCATGAGTCGTACCCAGCTCCCATGACTCATGGAAACCATCCGTTGTCACCACTGCCTACCTTCTGGGAACCCTTCCAATGGGACCATACAATGACTCGTCAATCGAAACAACGAGTCATCCTATGACTTGTGCCAATCCTTTTTGACCAGGACCATCCTACCAATGACCCCCTTACAATTACACATTACATGGACTAACGTGTCATTCTGAGACCTATTACTCCCAATTCCGTTCTGCAGATTCTCACCACGAGCACCTCCAATAAGTCGTTAGAACCACCAACGACTAGTACAACTAGTCATTCTGAGAAGAAATCTCAGGTGTTCTACTAATTTTCATTTCAAATCCCGATTATATCCTTAATAACTTCAGGGGTATTACAACATATGAGCTTTGTTGTAGCATGTCTCTCCCTACTTTCTAGTGCCCCTTTCCCCAAATTTCCCTTATTGAGGATGTATATGATGAATGTTGTTGATTGATATAATGTAAGATTAGTGGGGAGTGGGGTTTTATGCTTAAATGGGGCGTGAGGAGATTATTGCTATTGTGTAGTTGAGTTTAGGATGAAGTCTGAGTAACCCCAAGGGATAGAAAGGACCTGATTTGCCCAATGATAGATCGGGTGATACCGTTCTTAAGGGTAAATCATCATTTTAGTTCTTTTTGATTGTATAGTCAATGTTTATACATGATGTGAGTAAATATTTTTTTGAGTTATATGGAGTGCATTTTTAGGCAATGGGGACAATGACCATTGGCTACTCGCCGATCAAGTCCGGCGAAACGCAGATGAAATACCGGTTCGGGCAAATATTAGCTTCAAGCCACTACCTTGACCTTGTGTCACATTGGCGCTTTGTGGATCATGACCAGCGACTCACTAATAAGTCGCCGAAGGAATGTTCACTGACCTAGTGTTCTTCCTATCACCGGTGATTCGCGGATCACTTCCTGTGGTTCGCCGGATTTCCGTCGGTGCGGCCAGATTCTTCATGATGATCCTTTCTCCTATTTCTCATCTAATCTTTAGAGTAGTTGTTGTTTTTTTATTTTATCATTAGAAAAATACAAAAAGAAACATTGTGTATGGCACTAACATCACATTTGTAGACTACAACATCATCCAAGAACCCAAGCAAGGGCAAGGCCCCAGCTTCCTTGTCCACAAAAGGAAATGGGAAAGCAAAGACATCCGCAACATCCACCAACTCTAGGGAAGCCATAATTTTATTTGTGCCTGACATGAAGGGGCACTGCACCATTTGTAAGGACCGTTCCATCACCGTGGAGAAAAGATTTAACTTGGTTGGGTTGCAAGGTTACCTCCCTAATATCACAACACAGTTCACTGACAGGTAATGGCATGTCTTTGCCAATCCACTCCCGGATTATTACCCCAGCCTCGTCCTGGAGTTTTATGTTTTCTACCAGTCTTGGAAGGAGAGAATGCACCATAAGGGCAAGATGGATGAATTTCCTTGCTTGCCTTCAGTTAGGGTGCAAGGTATGGAGGTTGACATCACTCCAACGACCATTAATTATCTATTTTGGGAGGATGTGATTGAAGCTGGCTCGAAATATATGGCCAGAATTGCTGACAAGGAGAATCAGTTCTCATGTATAGCTCTAGTCATTGTCGCAGACACACCCTTCTGTGCTACAATGGGCGGTGAAATTTCTAGCCATGATCTCAAGTTTGAGGCCAAGCTGTGATCAGACCTTATTTGTGTCTAGATCGTACCTTCCAAGAACGAGCAGCGGATTAACTTAGAAGCAGCTATCCTTATCACCTGCATCATGAGAGCGATCGTAAACATTGGGGAAATTGTGGCTGTACAAATAAAGAGGAAAGCAAGGCAAACCAGCAAATCCATGCTATATGTTGTACTCTTCTTTCAATTTTGCTTGCAAGCCCAAGTGCCACTGTTCCCAAATGAAGCCCCTAGCTCCGCCACTGGCGTAATCACAGTAGATCACAAAAGGGACACAAATGCGCTCAAGGTTAAGTGGAAGCAGATGCAGGCCTTTGATTTGCCAAAAGGTTCACTCTCCCATTGTTTTGAGTAGTCTCCACGGGCCCCCATCTGAAGATGCCACAGCCGAGGCATCGGGACAAGCTTCCAGTAAAGTATCTCTTAGGGGAGCATCACCTCCTCCAACATCCTCCCAACCAAGCAGTCTCCACAGGCTTGTGGAAATGACAAACTCTCATGAATGCTAGCTTCAAAAGTTGGTTAAGAGCCTCCTTGCCTTAACCACCAAAGTATTAAAGAGGGAGATAAAGTCCATATATTAGACTCTTAATAAGTAGTGCAAGAGGGTGGATGTTGTGGAGGGGGCTATTACTTCTCAACGGACTAAAGTAAGGGAGTGGAAGAGTCGGACATCAATGAAGGTGCCTGATTTGAGCGGCCTTGATGTAGCGATGGTTGCCCCTTCTACAGTCTGAGGCCCCATAGATGATTTGTTTGAGGGTTAGGAAAGGAGACAGAGGATCTGGGTGATGAAGGCCCTGAGGGAGAGGCTAGAGATGGCACTATTTTTAATGAGGATGGTGAGGACTGACCAACCCAGGGAGTTCTCACCCTCTTTGTTTTGCATGCTTACATTGGGGACAGTGTAGTGTTTATGTTAATGGTGGGATGAGTGTTCTTTAGGGTGGCCATTTGTGGTTTATTTTGTTTATGACTTGATGTAGCCCTTGTCAGGCCTTTTTTTATAATTTGTGAGGAGTTATGAGCCTTTGTCAGGCACACTTTAGAAATATTTGATGATTTCCCTTGTTGGGTTGTTTGTTTTGTTAGAATTTTGAATGAATGAAGTGAATTGTCTTTGATGTTAGTGCTATTGAATGGGTTCTTGCTTTAAATTGCCAATTGTTGCATTGTGACCCAAGTTTGATTTTATTCGCCTTTGTGAATAGTAGATAGTAATCAAACTCCAAGGGTTTTCTTCATACCACGATTCTTTCGCAAGGAGCATTTTCTTTTTCTTTTCTTTTGAATTGTCGAACCGGGTTGACATTTTCCAATGATAGATTATGAAGCGACTCTTTTAAGGGAAAATGCCATGTCTTCCTTTGAGTCTTTTGTTGAATTATTTTTGGAAGGTACCACCAGAAATTTTTTGTGTGGCGTGAAAAAAATGAATATGGGCATTTCAAAAGAAATGTGTAGCAGTCTCTTGTTATGCATTATATATTTCCTGTTTGGCTTATGAATTTGCATGTTCTCAAGTCTTGAATCTAAATCTTGTGACAATGATGAGGTGTGTGAACTCTTTAGGTGTGATACCTTGTGTGGTAAAGATTTTTTAATGAATCCCATGCATCTCTTCTTGTCTAGAACTTTCCCTAAGTGTGACTCAAGGAAAAATCCTAGATGTAGTTGCACTTAGAACATAATTTTAGGCTTTTATTTGACTAGTCACTTTACCCAAAATGACCTCCGAAAATGTCTTCCCTTGCTAGCCAATATTGAGCCTATGGACTGTCTATTCTTGGAAACCACATTACAAGCCAATGTCCCTTTTTGTAACCATCTTCTTGGCACCCATCCTCCCTAATTTTTAGTGGTGAGTGAATGAGAATAATGGGGGCTTGAAGCCCCAAGACATTGGGAGAGTAAAGAAATCAATGAGAAAGAGGCAAAAAGCCTAAGTTTGGGGGTTTACAAGAAAAGGGGAAATATGAGTAGCCTAATTGTGAGGTAGCACCAAATTGTGATCAAAATGAATAAAATGATGGGTTGAAAAACGTTAAGGCACCAAAAGAGACATGACTAGTGAAATGGTGTTACCTCTTGCTTAGACAAGGCTTAATGTGATAGCCAAATGAGATACAAGGAATTCCTTTGAGAAAATAAAAGATGAAAATGGTTGCAAAAGGAGGATTGCCCCCAGTCTTCATCATGACCCACAAGTCCTTATTTATTTTGAGGGTGGTTGCTCTACATTAGTGGCGAATTACACGAAGGGCAACCCTATGGGTAAAGTTGTATGCATGGAGATTTCTTTTGTCAGAGTGAGTGTGATTATCTTTTCTATAATTCCTTATGCGTGCATGGATTTATGATAAAGAAAAGGGATTCACTCTTGTAGCGAGTGGCATCACACCCTTTTGAGGACATACTGGCATTAAGGTAAAGGTGTGATTGAGGCACGAGCAATGCGTGCTCCAAGGAAAACTTTGAATGTGTAGTGAGTACGATTTGAGATGCTATGTGTATTTAATTGGATATTCTATGCCTTGTTTTGTAAAATGAAAGCAGTTGTGAATCATGCCTTTGTACTGTGGTTGCCTCTTGAATCTTTTCCATATTTTTAGGGGGGGGGGATTGCTTCTATTTTTCTGTGAGTTGGTGAGCATTTTGGGTTGTCATAGATTAAGTGGTCATTGATGAATACACTCTTATAGAAAGGCATGTCATTCCTTTTGCTCAACTGATAAGAATTGCATTACAGGACAAGAAATGGTTCAAATTTGGGGTTTTGATGAGTTTATAATTTACCAACTCATTAGGCTCTTAAGCATGAGCTTTAGCTTAGTTTTCAATTCATTTAGTTGGATTTTATGCCCTTTTTGCCTTTTATGTGCAGGTATCTGATTTGAAGAGAAGGAGCATAAATTGGAGTAAAAAGGATGTAATTCAGGTGAAAACTAGCGCTCCACCGGAGGAAACCAGTGAAACGCCAGTCAACTGCAAGCAACCACTAGATTTCTGAGAAACTACAATCGGTAGCTCATGGAAAGCAACCAGCAATGCACCGGTTCTATCATTTATAGATACTGGACGGTGGTGGAGAAATGATGAACTCAATCAGCAGGTCACGGTTGGCAAATGACGAACAGCTGAAGGCATCACCGGAATGCCTTGGAACTTCACTGGACCATAGAAGAAAACAACAGGCAACTCGTGAATAGCGACCGGTGAACCTCCAGTTCCATCGCAAGTGAGGAGACGCCTGAAAGGGGCAAAAATGTCAAAGCCTGAAAAAGAGAAGAATGTTTACCCTATTTTTGTATATATTCTATAAGAAAGCATTCTGAACATATCATTGAATATTCCCTTTACTTTTGGGGAGAGAAAGAACTCTATTGGAGAAGAAAGAAATATTTGAATATTGCTTTTTATCTTCATCTTCTTCTTCAACATGGTATAACTATTATTATAGAAATATTGTGAGTTTGATTTTGCTTACTCTTAATGATAAAATTATTGAGTTTATTAATGAATATGCTCTTGTGTTTCTCAATTATGAGTAGCTATGTGGGAAGCTGAAGAAGATATGATGGCTAGATATCCACATTTGTTCTCTACCAGCTCGTTTCCGACTTGAGGTATCAGTTTTGCCTTATGACTTTATCTAGTTTTCATATTCAGTTCATGTGTGAAAGTTTCTTTTATATGTATGAATGTGTATGTGAAGTACGAGATCAGTTCAACTATACGGTTTTATTCGGAGGTAGTCATTCCGTGAAAATTTTGGTTAAAATGATTAGTATATGGCTGTAAATTGTATGTTTCTATTTGCTTCTTGTTTCCTACATTTGAGGACGAATGTTTCCAAGGGGGAGATATTGTAATACCCCAAAAAGGCCTAATAATAGACCCGAGAGTTGAATTTGAAAGGTGAAGAAAACTGGCAAAAACATCACAGGACGAGTGACTTAACAACTTATGGGTGGATACCATGAGTCGTCGAAAGAAGTCGGGGAATGGGGGGGTTCAGGGAAGCAGTGGTGACAATGGATGGTGCAACGACTCATTGTCGTAGTTACTAGTCATTGGAAGGACTGAGCTTAGGCTAAGGGGGAAACAATGGGGCATCCCACGATTTGTGGTGAGAAGCAACAACCCGATGTTTCTAGTGGTTGTTTGAGGGTTGAGGATTTCAGTGCATTAAGCGGATGGAGACCATGACTCATTGGATTCCACCATGAGTCGTGGTGAGGCTTGTGGAAAGGAAAGTTAGATTTAGTCAAGGGGTTGACAACGGTCGATCCAACGACCCGTTGATTTAAGCAACGACTCGTCCTGACAAGTCATGGGAAGAATCTGAGGATGTCATGAGGCAGTGGATCCAACGAGTTGATACCACGAGTCGTGGTTTGTTGCAACGACCCGTTGGATCGGTGGTTGGTCCGTCCAGAACAGTTTTCACGAAATAATTTTAAGGGCAGTTTAAAATTTTCCACGTTTTAAAACACTAAAACTACGTCGTTTTGTGTATTTTCTGAGGATGTTTTGGTGAGTTAAGTCCTTTATGCATGCCCATTCTCATGCAAAAGCATAGAGAGATTTTTGGGAGATTCAAGGTCTTCTTCCGCAAGTTTCCATCAATTCCTTTGTCGGTATTCAAGGAACTTCGGAGTCAGCACATCCCCAGGTATGTAGGGTTTATAATGGGTGAATCCTTTCACACCCATTCCCAAATTTCGATTAAATCATGAATTCTCCTATTCAAGTTCTATGGGGTTTCATTCAAATGCATGAAAATGTGATTTCTCTTTATGGGATGGATTTAATTGAGTTTTAATTGTTGAATTATGAATGATGGGTAGGTTTTATATTATTTCTTTAAAATCATATTTTAAGCTTTTTAAATCTAAAATGCCCATTGATGAAGATTCATGAAAGTTATGATTTATGATGAATATTCAATATTTTGAGGCTATTGATGATGGAAAAGCATGATTTCAAGTTACCCATGATTATGAGCATATTTTAAAAGAATTGAATATGTCAAAGTACTGGGCAATGCTCACATGTTTAAGAATGATTTACGATTTATGGACGAGTTGCATGATTTATCGATTAACAATATTAGCCGATGAAAAAGGGCCTATGATTATTGGCAAAGCAAGTTTTAATGGGGATCAATGATGATAAATGTTATATCTTAGCCAATGAATCTTTATGCATGATGTTATTGATTTACGTGTGAGCCTATATGCATGTTTTTGGGAGCCGCGTCTAGCACTGAGTAGCCCGGCGTTCAAAGGACTATGCCGATATCTCATAACCACATGCCACCGTGTGTTTTTAATGATATATTGTATTAATAATGATCCCCTCAAGTGTAATATCACGCCTAATGCATGACCCTCACCTGGCAAGCTAGGGTAGGCTCTGCCCATTTGAGTGAGATAGTTGGGGCATCATGAAAGGCTCTTCCATGATGGTGTCGGTTATGAAGAGTCCTCCCAGTTCCACATGTTTTATGCATTGGTATATTTATGTTATTGGCTCAAGTTATGTTTTGATAAAGTTTTCTTATGATTATGAAAATGATTGATTATGAATGATTTGAAAGTGTTGAGCCTTATGTTTTATTACAAAGATTTTGATGTAAGCATGATATCCAAGCTAGGGCAGGCTCTGCCCATTTGAGTGAGATAGTTGGTGCATCATGAAAGGCTCTTCCATGATGGTGTCGGTTATGAAGAGTCCTCCTAGTTCCACATGTTTTATGCATTTCTATATTTATGTTATTGGCTCAAGTTATGTTTTGATAAAGTTTTCTTATGATTATGAAAATGATTGATTATGAATGATTTGAAAGTGTTGAGCCTTATGTTTTATTACAAAGATTTTGATGTAAGCATGATGTCCTTCTTTTATATTATTTATGAGTTTTATTTACTCTAATATATTTGTTTCACTTACCATGCATACTCGGTACATTCCACGTACTGACCGCATACTTTCTATGCTGTATGATTTCATGATACAGGGTCTGGATCTCCAGCTCATCCTTATCCTTAGTCCACCTCATCTTACGCTTCTAGCTTATTTGTGAGTCCTCATGTTCCGAGGGCCGTTTGACAGACTTCCAGGATATTTATGTTTTGGTATTGGTCGGGTTGGTTGGAATGTTGTCCCATCAACCCATCTTATGTCTTAGAGTCTTCCAGACAAGTATGTAGTGCTCAGCTGTGTATATGTCCCATATTTCCTGATGTTATGCTAGAATTACGTTTCCGCTATGTTTTTATGATTATCATTCTGCTTATTTGAATGAGATTAGTTATATTCATGTGCCATGGGTCCACTTGGGGTCACTCGGGGTCCCTTGTCCTATGTCTACGGTTCGGGTGTACGTTCGGGTCATGACAGTAGCACACCCCCTAGTTTTGATGCTCCACTTTCACTTACTGACAATTCAGACACTTAGCCACAAACTCCGCTATGTCCTTCTTCATGTCATTCCACCAATAGACTTTTCGTAGGTCACGGTACATTTTGGTGGCATATGGATGTATAGAATATCGGAAACCATGAGCCCCTCATGCAACATTCGCTCCCTCAAGTCATCGACATCCAGAACACACAAATGACCCTAATATCGAAGTACACCATCTCCTTCTAGGGAGAAGACCTCTACCTTTTGATTCTAAACCTCTTCCTTCAACTTTACTAAAATAGAGTCCTCGTCCTTCCTAGCCTTGACCTCGGTCACCAAGGAAGATTCTGAGCTATTCTGAACAACGATACCACCATCCATCGAATCAACAAGGCGAACCACTAATCTTGCAAGCCGATGCTCATCCTTCACCAACTCTTTCCTTCCGTCTTCTACATGAGAAACACTCTCCATAGATAGTCTGCTAAGGGAATCTACCACCATATTGGCCTTGCCTGGATTATAAAAGAAAACTCATGTCATAATCCTTGAGCAGCTCTAACCATCTCTTTTGCCACAAATTCAGGTGCTTCTGGGTGAACACATACTGTAGGCTCTTGTGGTCCATAAACACATCGACATGGACTCTATACTAATAGTGTCTCCAAATCATCAATGCGAACACTACCACTACCAATTCTAGGTCATGCGTCGGGTAATTCTTCTCATGAGTCTTAAGTTGTATGGAGGCATACATAGTGACCTTACCCATGCTGCATCAACACACAACCAAGACCAACCCTAGATTCATCACAATATACCACAAATCCATCTATACCCTCATGTAGGGTCAATACAGAGCTTGAAGTGAGCCGAGTCTTGACTATAAACTCATAGTGTCCATACTGAGTCTTGAAAGCTTTTTTCGGAATGTCACTCTCTCTAACTCAGAGCTGATGATATCCGAGTCTGAGGTTTATGTTTGAGAAGCATTTGAAACCCTGAAGATGGTCAAACAAATCATCAATCCTGGGGAGGGGATACTTGTTCTTTATTGTAACATTGTTTAACTGACGATAGTAATTGCACATATGAAAAGAACCATCTTTCTTTCGGACAAAGAGAACTGGTGCACCCCATGGGGACTTGCTAAGTCTGATGAATCCCTTATCTAATAGATCCTTTAACTACTTTTTTAACTCCTATATCTCAGCTAGAACCATTCTATAATGAGGAATAGATATAGGTTCTATATTGAGAAGAAGGTGAATAACAAAGTCAATCTCCCGCTCAGGAGGAACTCCTCGTAGATCATCTAGGAAAACCTCCGGATACTCACAAACTATAGGGACTGACTGGAGAGTCGGGGTCTAGGATGTATCATCCTTAACCTAATTTAAATGGTAAACACAACCCTTGGAAATCATCTTTCTGGGCCTTAAGTTAGGAAACAAAGCAACCTACAGGCATAGCTGAACTACCCTTCCACTCTAGGAATGGCTCAGCCAAAAATCGAAACTCTACCGCACGAGTTCTACAATTTACTGAGGCGTAACATGAATGCAACAAATCCATATTAAAGATAACATCAAAGTCAGGCATGTCAAACTCTACTAGACCTGTTGAGTTTACTTTGTGAAGGACTATGACAGGGTAATTCCTGTATATCCGTCGAGCTATAACTGAGTCACCAACTATAGTAGAGACTGAGAAAGGTTCTGATAGGATTTGGGTACTAACTCAAAAACTACTAGCAACATAGGGCATCACAAAAGATAAAATAGCCCTTGGATCTAACAATGCATAAACATCAAGATTAAATACTTGTAATATACTAGTGATCACATCTGCAAAGACCTCCTAATCTTGACTAGTTGAGAGGGCATAAAACTTGTTCTGACGCTGACCACCACTTGCACTAGTGGATGCACCCTACTGAGCTGAGCATGCTGGTGGAGCTGCTGAACTGGAAGTTGGGTCGCGGCCTCTACCATGGCCTTTCCTAGCCACTAGAAAGTCTCTAAGCATATGGATAGGCTTACCGCACCCAATACATGCTCCGGAACCTGCTAAGCACTCTCTGGGGTGCTTCCTGCCACACTTGCTGCAAACAGGAATGCTAGGATCTCCTGACCTACTCCTCTGACCTCTGGAGCCAGATGTCCTTCCCCTCTGTTCGCGCTGAGATCTAAATGGTACACTAGCTGATGATGGCGCTGGAGCTGATGATTCCTGCCACTGGGCCTCTACTAGGAAAACCCAACACTACTCATCCTAGCCCTTTTGGCCTCTCTCTCCTTATTCTTCATCTGATTTTCCTCCATCTATTGGGCGTACATGAATAATCAAGAAAAGTCTAAGTTCACTGTTCAGCATCGCTGCTCTATACTCCCTGAACAGCAAGTTAGACACTCCATGCACAAATCTGTTCATACGGGCCCTTTGGTCTACCACCATCTCCGCCGCATACTTGGACAGTCGAATAAACTCCAAAGCATACTCTTGAACCATCACTTCATTTTACTTCAAATTGACGAACTGCGCTGCCTTTTCCTCCCTCAACTCCTTAGGGAAGAATCTGTCTAAGAAAGCTATCATAAACTCATACCATCTCGGAGGAATTGCTCCCACTACTCTATCGTCTCTACACTGACGGTACTAAATATAAGTAACCCCTTCAACTGATAGGAGGCTAAGTCTATGCTCTCTTCTCCCATCACTCCCATTATATGGGTGATCTTTTGTATCTTCTCTAGAAACTCATGTGGGTCCTCATCCATTCTCGACCCAAGAAACTCAAGGGGATTCATCCTGAGGAACTCCCAAACTTGAGATGCCAATGCGCTCCCACTCTATAGGACATGGACCACCACCTAATGGTTGACCTGAGCGATCAAATCATGGGCCAACATCTAGAAAGCTGCCCTAAACTCCGGATGAGAGACCTACCGGGCAAAGGACTTGCTAGGGCTGGCGGGGCTTGCTGGTGCCCACCTCCATTGCCATTCTCATGGCCATTTCCACTTCCGTTCCTTCTTCCGTTAAGTCAGCATGGAGGCATGATTCTGCAAATGCATAAAGCTAGATTTAGAGGAATAGAGAGATACTTCATTGCACGACATATATCATGAAAGAAAGGAAATTTTCCTAAAAAATTTTGTAGCCTCTTTGTCATAAGTGTGGCACACTTCACACCCATGAAAAACACTCTACTTAACACGACTTTTAGAAATCCTAGGACACACTGAACTTTTTCTCTGATACCAAGTTTGTCACGACCCAAACATAGGCCTGGATATAGACACGGAACCTACAACTATAAATGGCTCCAAGTCAACCCATGGAATGAGCATGATAACTAAAGCTCAACATAAGCAAAATGGAAAAAAAGAATTTTGAAAAAGCGAAAGTTTGAATAATAAAACATTTATCCAATGAAAATAACAAAACATTGAATCCGAAGCTGAATATACAACTCTATGTTTGAAAAGCCTCTAACATATTGACGAGCTGATGGGACAACACCCCAACTAGCTCACTAGAAGTCTGAAATTGAAAATAACAATACTCAACTAACTGAAGGTCCTCAAAGGATCAGTACTCACCAACAAAGCTGTCTGCGATAAACTCTGGAGTTAGTACTTGGAATGTACTGAGTATGCAAGGTAAGTAAAATAGGCTGAGTAAGTAAAAAAATGAGATTATGCATATCAGAAATCATAAAATCATAAGATTTTGAGAGTAAATGTTGCATGCCGATATCTGAAAACATGAATAGACATAAACTAAAGTAAGTACATATGGCTTGCCATATCTGAAATCATAGGTAAAATCTCATAAACTAATCTTTGGGTCAAACCTACTGAAAACATAATATAATATCTTATAGTATATGCATTACTATAATCACGAGGAACAACGGGAGACTCGTCTTAATCGAGAACCACCATGTATGAGCGCATGATGATCCAACATCTTGTCCACGTGGAGGAGAGTCATACTAAGCCTTGCCATGGCGAAGGATTAAGTAAGGTGTGATATCACATTATGCCCTTAGGCCGGGGAAACATTCTCTTGAGAGATCCCAAAGTATACCTATGTTGGCGCATAGTTTATGAGACTGGGGAACCTTGGAACCCCTAGCCTATTTGGTTCTAGACACTACTCCAAAAACATATATAATACTCATATAATCATATATCAAAACCTCACATAAATCTTAACATATAGGGAGTCTTGACTCTAAAACTTGAGATAATGAACTTATTAGCCTTGGCTAAATGATGAGACCATGCTTAACTTGAGTGGGCTTGCCAAATCTTAACATCATGCTTGCATGTGATAGACATCACGATTAAAATCATAGTTACATTCATAGGTAAATCATAAACAATCTTCCATTCTAAACATCTTACCTTACTGGAAGCATAGATCATAAACTCGACTTTTTATGAAACTTGAATAATTGGGCATCATTTTATTAAAACTTGAAATCGTAAATGTATTCAAAATAGGTATTAAACCTACACATGAATCTTAAAACATCATTTGAAACATGAACGGAATTGACCCATGAATTAAACATAGAGAATTTCATAAAGTTGGATTAAAACCTCATAGAATCATACACTTGAATTCATGAACTTGAGAAGGGATTCGGGCATGAGAGTGAGGGGAAGCTCTCATTCATGACTCTACATACCTAGGTAAGCTGATTCTACACCTTTGTTTGAAAGCCCAAGAGATTTTGGGAAGAACTAGGGGACTTCTTAGACTTGATCTTCAATGGAAACCTCTAAACTTGCATGCATGGGAGAGAATGATTTTGAGTAGGCTACACCTTCTTAAAACCTTCCTAACAGAGCTTAAAATGATGTATTTTAGGATTAGGAGCTTAGGAATTATGAAAATACCCTTACTAATTTCGCATGAAAAATCACTCTGCCAGTGCCAACGAGGGACATCACGAGTCGTAAAGTGGAGGGACGACTCTTAACCCTCATTTGTGACATTCACTGGAATTCCAACCTTAAACTCCACCATCTTGACCATGACACACCTGACGAGTCATGAAGTGAGACCACAACTCATGGCTTTACCCGTGGTCCCCCCCGACCACAACTCTTCACTGGCTTGGCACACTCCTCACGAGCCACTCCACGACTCATTGGGTGACCTGATGAGTCATTCTGTGTCTTGTGCAAATTTTTCCTGTTTTCTTCGCTTTAAACCTCGGGTCTGATCTTAGGAGCTTTAGGGATATTACATTCACATACCTGAAAATTAGCAATATATCATCAGAACTCAAATTAGCTATATATCATCAGAAATTATGTCTTAATTTATCACTCTTTTTTTATCACTTTGATAATTCCAAGGAAGGTGCCCTTTTATCTACCACCATACACTCCTTTTTCTTTCCTAGAGCATGTACCACCCCCAACTTAGGCATTAAGCCTTATATACATCAAAGTACTTAAAGGGATGGGTCGGTTCAAAGAAGGTTCAAGAAAAGTCAAATGCTTGTAATGTTGTGGAAAAAGAAAGGATCAAGAGGCACAAGATTGGGGAGAATTGAGATCACACAACTCACGGGTAGGCTATTTAGGCTTCAGAGGAGGTTTTCTCTCAAGTCAAGGCCTAAGACCATATCCACAACCTTCATAATTCCTATAATTCTAGTGACATAATAATGAAGCAAGTTCTAGATGAGGCAAACAATATCGGCGAGTAATCTAGTCCTTTTCACTCATGGCACACAAACTACGTCAACAACTACATTTTAATTTCTCCAATGAGTACATGGATGCATCACAATGATTTTCACACTAGTATTAAGAAAGTTAGAAAATGAGGCATGCTTTCACAACAAAAATCATTAGACTATATTTGATAACTCATTTCAACTTATTCTTGAGGGGGTTTTCACAATGTCATAATCATAACATTTCACATGCTTCTTATTTACATAAAAGTACCTCAAAAAATCATTAATAGGCCATGATTTCTCGAAATACATCCTTAGAAAAGAACCTTGGTGAAGAAAAACTAAGAGGGATCTAACAAAATATAAGAAGTTATGTAGACTATGAAGTGAAAAAATATATATAAACAAGCCCCAAAAAAACTGATTTTATTCACTAAAACATTGTACATGATAAATTAGTACAAGTACCCCCCACCCCGAACTAAAAATAATGCATTTTACTTAGTGTATTAATCAGAGAAAGAATGAGAGATGAGGGTCTCCCTGCGGGCACTCTAAGTGCCTACTGTGGCTGACTGCTGGTGGTGGTGTCTGGCAGTGTACAAGTGGGGCTAGATGAGTGAACCATGTCAAGTGGCTATGTGGATGGTGGAGGAGTCTCAAGGTGTGGGGCTTCTATCTCATGGGAAACACCCGTTGTATCCACCGTGTCCACTAGATCGAGTGTAGTACCATTAATGCCAACTATGAAAGTCTCCCTCTGAGACCACTCCATGGTTGGTGAAATTATGACATCCTCCAGATATTGTAAGGAATCTATGCCTACCTGCAAGGGATGCTCTACAAGTATCTCCTCATCACTCTCTGCCTACTCCTCCTCATTAGGCGACTCACATGTACTCTATTCAAGTGCTCACCTACCGGTTGTGCAGCTGAAGAAGGGGTTATGGGTGCAATGGTATATAATGGTGGCTCCACCATAAATGGATCCATTACTAAGAAGTCTAGCTCTGTTTAATTAAGCTTGTCCATCCATCCCCCAATGCTGAGATGTCGGCCCTAAGGGATGTCATG
This sequence comes from Datura wrightii, assembly GCA_035772735.1. Taxonomy (NCBI): domain Eukaryota; kingdom Viridiplantae; phylum Streptophyta; class Magnoliopsida; order Solanales; family Solanaceae; genus Datura; species Datura wrightii. The sequence goes on along the minus strand of JASDFA010000007.1, from coordinate 49,812,658 downwards.
TCACCCTGCCACCAGCATCAACCCTGGCCTGTCTGTCAGATAATCTACTTAATGCATCTGACTAGGCCTGTTGTTGCTATTTAATGTGGACGAGAGAGGCATGGATTAGTCTATTACGCTGATCAAGTCTACTATGGTTTGATCCAGTCTTTCCATCTTGGCCTTTATAGTATATGCCAGTTATCCTAACCCGAGGATGCCCCCCTAAATAAGAACTGGTTTATATTTGGCTGATGTACTAGTAGATGGCGGTGGTATGGAAGGGGTGGTGAAAGGTTGTACAACAGAGAGGGAGGGAATCTAATGGTATCTGTGGAGGCGGTAGTAGCGAGTGCAACCCTTGTATGCTCTATAGCGGCATCTTCAATGTGCTTGATCACGTCCAAATCAACTCCTCAAAGTGAGAGAGTCTACTCAATTGTATGTAATATAATTTACCCAACTATGAGTCGGAGTTGAATCCACAGGGAGTGAGGAATGATTGCTACTGAAGTTGTAAATCAATTGGAACTAACTAGCATCATTGTTTAGCAACGTGTAAAGTAAATTTTGGGGGAAAGAAAGATCAACACTATGTCTATAAATGTGATAAAAAAACAGGACAAATAGATTTTAGCAAACAATGAGAGAAAACTAGGGATGTCCTATCGACGGGGCATCGATTGGATTGGTAATAATTGATAAGCCTAAAGAACAAATTATAAGCATGAATAGTCATGGACAAGGATATACCCTATGTTTCTCAGCCATTTGGGTGCATTTTACTTGGGTTCTCTCGAACCCCAAGGTCACATAACAAAATAGCCACATTAACTTTGACAAGAGTTGAGCTATTTCTAGCCTCAACTATTGAATAAATTATGAAAACGGGTATTGGCTATCTCTAGCCCAACCCCAACCTTCAAATTCAATTCACACTATTGCTTTCTCACCCAAATCCTACTTCTCTTTCTCAAGAAAAAGCAAGATAAGTAAACATAATTTATGTTTGCAATCATAAATATTTCAGAAAAACTCAGATAAAGCAATAGATTCATGCAAGATAAGTGAATCTAAGATTAAAACAACAACATCCAATCCATTCTAAGACCCTATCAAGCACACACCCCTACTAATAGAATTAGCTACTCATGAATAAAGATAAGAAGATTATACCTATTAATAATTCATCAACATTCATGATTGAATAGAAAACTCAAGCTTTCAAAATATGCTTCAATGGTGGGTTTTTTCCTAGCTACTTGGAGTAGAAGAAAGAAAAGCTCTAATTTCTCCTTATCTTTCTCTCTCTACAATATTCTCTTCCAAAAGGTTCTTCTATTCTACTTTCAAGGGTGTGTACAAATTGGGGAAATTCTGCTCCTTCTCCTTGTGCACCGATTCCCATTTTTGCTCTTAAAAGCATCCAAAGTACCTTTATTCTTGAACTAGACATTATTACCCTTTTCAGCAGGGAGGTCACTGGCACAGCACCTGCATTTCGTTGATACCCATCCATGGTCGTAGGTCATCCACATGTCCAGTCAGTTCATCTTAAATCCCCTCTGTGGTGGCACCTGCATCTTGCAGGTGCCAACCTGCACCTTGCAAACACGTAGGTCTTCTACTTCCAGTAACTTTGCTTTTTGTTCAATTCCTTTCCTTCTTTTGTTTAAGTTCAACACCTACAAAGATAAAGAGAAAAGGAATAAAACCTTCCTTATTGAGTCGAAAACAAAGCAAAAGCCATGCTTAAAAGTCTAATGAGTTGGTAAATTACCAAATCATCAAACCCACAAACTTGAAGTATTGTTTGTTCTCAAGCAAGGTATTTCCTCATAACTAAGAAACTGAATTATGCACGTCATAACACAAGAGTTGCACACAAAAGACCATTAGAACTTACGATAACCCCAAAATCACACACCAACTCAATACAATGAAAAGACTCAAACATTTGCACATACTTCAAGAGGTGACCACAAACAGTTGGCATATTTCACAAATATTATTTCATTCAAAACAAGGGGCATAGCCAACTAAAACAAGATCAAATAGCATCTCAAGTCATTGATAATCCACATTCAAGGTTCGCCTTCCAGTTCATAGCACATTTATCCCGTTCACACTTCTCAATTGGGAAAATACTTTAGCACATACCCTAAGAAAGTCTGAAAAGTTTCAAGATCACATCAAGAGTATGACTTTAGACAAGTTAGCATGTGAATCAAAGTCAATCAAATAATGTGTAACCCATGAGAAGAGAGTTCTCAATTGCAATGTCAAGTGCCTTTCTTTCTCAAAACTCATTTTCTATGCCAAATCTCAAAAATCGAAATTTTGGTGGTACCTCTTAAAAAAAGTGCAATAAAAGACTCAAAAATACATTAGACTTGGCATTTTCTCTTAAGAAAGTCGCCTCTTAATCTATCATAGCGAAATGCCACCTGGTTCGACAATAAAAGAAAAGAAAGAAAAATATTTTTGCTCCTTGGGAAAGAATTGTTGTATAAAGAAAACCCTTGGAATTTATTTGCTATCTACTATGAACAAACACGATTATAAAACATGGGTCATGAAACATTTGAAAAAGTAAAACAGACCTATCATTGACAACTCACATTGTCAACACAAAATTTTCATTTCGACAGAAGCCCCACAAAGGCATTTATTCTACTAGGCATCTCAAACACATTAATAAAATAATAAATCAAGCCCCCAAATAGGTTACAAGAGACAATAGCCAAACAAAGAACCAAAGAGAGAACATACCCCACCCCTAACTAATAATTTACATTGTCCTCAATGTACAATGTAAGAACAAAGATGGGTAAGATCTCCCTGAATTGGCTACTCTTCGGCATCATCATCCGCCTCTTTATTCTCACCACCATTACCTCCCTGTTCAACTGCATCTTCCTCCTCTAAGCCTGCAAATAGGTCATCAATGGGTCCTCGGGCAATATATGGGGAAGCCATGGCTTCGAGGAAGCTCATATCGAGGTTGGCCATGGGTGCCTCGTTCTTCAGCTCTCTGACATCAACTCGGAGAGATGAGACCGCTCCCTCAACCACATCCACTCAGGAGCACAGTTTATTCAAGCTCTTAAACGCATCCTTCATTGCCTTCTTAATCGACCTTAGGATGAGGGCTGGCAAGTATTGAGCCAACCTTTGGAGTTGGTTGATGAGCACTGGATAGGGCATGGAGAGGCATTGATGGTGAGATTTTCTTTTCATTTGGGTTGTGACCACTTCCCTGAAGTTTATTGGAACCCCAGACATGATGCAAACAATGAGTATGGTAGCCTGAATGTGTACCCTCTGATCGTTCTTGGAAGGAATAAGGAAGCAACACACAAGCTCTAGCCATAGTTGGGCCTCGAATTTGAGGTCTTTCCTTGAAATTTTGCATCCCATGGGGCCCATACTAGGTGACCATTGGCAATGATATGAGACACCTAGCCAAATTGATTCTCCTTATCGGCCACCCTTATTGCAAACTTGGTCCCAGAGTCAATTTCATCCTCATGGTAGATAGCATTGATGGCATTCGGAGTGATGTCCACCTCCACTCTATGGATCATCACTGATGGGAGGCAGGAGAACTCATCTGCCTTTCCCTTGTGCTGCATGGAGTCTTTCGTTGCTTGATATGAGGCATAAAACTCTGGCACAAAATTTGAGAAGTAATTTGGAAGAGTTTCTGTGAAAGAATTTCAATGCCTCTCATTGAATTGGGCGTTAATGTTGGGGAAGTCGTCCCCCAACCCTGCCAAATCAATAAGCTTTCTGGTGTGAGTGGAATGTTTTTGTATGTGATGTAATACTCCTTCATGCCCAGCACATAGAGGATGATAATGTCTCTGCTATTAACAGGGGTAGGGATTATCTTTGCCTTGACCTTTCCTTTGTTTTTGGATGAGGAAGGGGCTTTCCCGTTGCCTTGTTGCCTAGAAGAAGTCATGGTCCTGCAAGACAATGTTAGTTCCACAAATAAACCCAAATCTTTTTGTGTTTTTTTGTATATGGACATCAAAAGGAAACAAGTATGTAAAGCTAAGAAAGAAAAGAAAAGGAGATTGGATATCAAACAAAGATGAACACAATCATTGAATCATTGGAGGCACCTGCTCTGAACTTGTATTTCGCAGCCGGGACCTGCAGTTCGCAGGTTCATCGCAAGTGTCAGGAAAAATATCAGAATATTGCATTACCCCCTACATTGCACCTATATTTCGCAGGGTGCAACACAAGATAGGGCAGTTCACCTTAAGCTTAAACCCTCTCCTATGTTCCAACCTGCATTTCGCGGGTTACATCCGTGAGTCACAGGTGCTCAGCACTAGGAAACATCGACTTTCATGCCTTTCAACTACCATTTTCATAAAAGTATGAGCATATCACTTCTAACGGGTACCAAGACTTCCCAGAAAGATCTATCAACCATTTTGACACCCACAAAGACCACTAGGGCCACCCAATGCCTTCCCTTAAGATGGAAGTTACCTCGTCTATCATTGGGAAACGTTAAGTGCCCAAACCAATCCAAATTTATCAAATCAAATGCAAAATTCACCCAACTCCTTCATAATATCACTTTTGCATCCACCATAAAGAACAAAAGGAAGAATGACGATTTTCCCTTAAGAAAGACGTCACCCTATCTATCATAAAAAAAAAATCTTACATTCCAATCACATGGGTTACTCAGATTTCACCCCCAACTAATATTTAAAGACACACAAGCACATGTAATAGATCTAGCATTATGAACAAGAATCTCTACCCATATGAACTTTTTAGAAATTTTGAACTTTCCCACAATACCCACTAATGTCTCCCAAGAGCACTCAAGTACACGTGGTCATCAAGTAATATAGGATTGTTAAGTCTAGATATCGTACCCACAAAGACTTATCAATTTAATCGTTATAAGATTGTCATCTTCATTTCACTAATCTACAAAATAGTTTAAATGAAGATTGTCTTGAGAAATTAAACAATCAAAGCTTTATTTATAAAATTAACTAAAAATAATTATGAGCTTGATTGTGTTTTGATGATGATGAGAGTCTAGGGCAATGGCACTTAGTTGGTTTCAAGCCGAGTTTTCAAGACGTAATTACACTAGTACGATTATTCCTATTGTTGTTAGTTGCAAGTTACTATCTCATTTCTGGCCAGTATCCCTAGCATCCAAGAACTATTTCATGAACCCTAATGCCTATATCCCTATGGTCACAAGAGAATAATGAAACGATGATTATGTCTACTTGTATTTCAACTAAATAGGATTGAAGGGTAAATCCCTATCCTCAACAACAACTTCTATCCTATCACCAATAGGTTCAAGGGTCTTTGAATTCACATTATGCATTTATTTTTAACACTTTCGATTCACTTTTCCAAGTTCAATCAAAAACCAACGGATTACTTACAAGGTGATCAATCTCATAATAATAAATTAACATAAATAAATACAAGTAACCATAATTGAAGAATTGAAACTAGATTAAACTAGTCTTTCAATCATTCAGCCATCCACCATGGCCATAACCCTAGATTATAAGTTTAACCACTCATAGACAAGCAAAAAAAACAAGTACTTAGTCATCATCATATTAAAATACAAGTAAAGAAGAGAAAAACATAGTGTAGAAATTTGTCGTCCTTCCAAACGGCTTACAATCCTCCACAAATGAACTACAAAATATAAAAAAGGTCCAAAGATTGATAAAAGTTTCTTAGCAAACAATCTAAGGCTTATATTTATAGTTAAAACTTCAGATGACGCTTTTCTCCTTTAGAACTTGGCTTTAAAATCAGCATTTTCTGCCCCAGAATGACCCTGGTGTGCCACCCCACTTATCTCACCACAGAGTTAGTCAAATTTCCAATAATTTCAGCTTCGGAGAGGCCCTAACACACCACCCCCTCTTTCTCGCCAAGTTGTTCGTCAAATTTCTTTAAGTCTAGACACCTCTGGTGCAGGCCCCACTCATCTCGCCAAGATTTGTGAAGTGCAATTCTCTGAGGTTCAAGGGCTGGCACATCAAACCTAAAGTTTTGTTTTATGAAGTTTGGGACTTGGTGCGGGGCACCAACCATAGCACCAAACACTTCAGCTACTCAAATCTTCACTCCTTGGATCATTTTGATTCCATTTTGCTTAGTTTCCTACTCAAATTGTTTGTTAGCACATAAAACACACACACACATAAATTTAAGCATAAATTAAGGATTATGAACTCAAAACATGATTAAATATAGGTAAAAACATGGCAAATGGGCATAGAAATATGCCCAATACCACCATCCCACACTTAATCCGTTGTTCATCCTCGAACAATCCTTAAAACATACCTAAATTCATGTTTCACCATCACATTTGACACCTCTATCAACTCACTCAACCAACTAGCCTGGAGCATTCATAAAGTGGTTTATCATAAGCAAGACAATTTTCATCAAGCATATATGAAAGTTTCCCAATCAAGTTTGCTTAACCTCTATAAATGACTCATCATTTCAACACAAAGGGCAAACATGATTAAATGTGATACATTCAACAAGTAGTACACCAAATTAGACCTCTTGTGCCCCTCACTTTTAGTGAGGTTCTTCTCTCAAATTCATCAACGTAAAGACATGGAACACAATAAGTAAGGCACACTCACGCTCACAAATGATATAATGAATATATGTAACATACCATAGGCTTTCCATTCATGTACGTTAAGACTACCTAATTGCTTCAAGAGATTAAGATCACAAGGACTTTTCTTGATTGTAATGTCGGCTAAAGAAAGGGTAGGATTGATATTTCATTAAATAGTGACTACCACCCTAAGCACTTTTAAAACATATTTAACTTTTCTTGTCTACCACCTCTTTTCTTGTTTGTTCATCTTTCATCTACCCGCCCTTGTCTTCTTTTCATGCCCCATTTTTACTACTTGACTGCTAATTTCCTACTCATAGAATAACTAAGGATTTTGCAATGAAATTTCTCTTTTTCATTTCCCTAGATGGAAGTAGGCAACACAATTTTATGGGCACCCCTTCTTCTTACTTTTCTTTTCTTACCATAAATTTTTCTTTTTCCCTTGCAATATACCTTGGTTGACCTTAAATTTCAAGTCTCAAAGTGCCTAAGACTACTTTGGATAAAAATTCTGAGGTCTCACACAAAAAAATGGATTAATCTACTTGCATGGCTAAGAAAGAATAAAGCTTTACGCTCAAAGGGGATTAACTAGGGAGAACATACAAGAAGGTAAAAAAAATGTAGGAAGAACAAAACATGGCCTATACAAATAAATGACTTGATTATCTCTCAAATTCATATCAACTAGTTATCCTACATACACTAAGGCAAGTTCTAGATGCTACAATATATAAATACAAAGCAATTCAGCTCATTTCTCATGTCGACAAGAATCTAAGCAGTTTCTACAACTACACATTCACACAATCATATTGAATGACAAGGTTAATTCATAATTAAGCCCTAAGGATATGTTGAGCCAAATTAAAGAGATATGTGTGTCTCTCATGGATCCTCACTCATGTAATCAAGATGACCACTCTATTTAATCTAGCATAGCTGCTAAGTAGAACATCCACAAGCATATAAGCGGATGACCTACGACTGAATCCTAAAAAAATATGATGAATCTTCCTTAAGACGGTCGTTATCAATCTATCACAGGGAAACATCATTACTCTATGACTATAACGAGACAAAGAAACCAAAAAAATTGACTCCAAATAAAGCAACCGAAAATAACATAGTCAAGACGAACAACAAGTCAAAATATCCTAGGCATCCAAGTCAACATCACCATACTAGCTATTACAACCCATGACCTAAGAATCATCAAGCTAATACTACGAGGAATGACATAATAATTCTATGACCTACTACAAATATAGAAATCAAAGAACAACAAGAATCTATCTTTCCTCCACCCCATACATAAAAAGGTGAACTATCCTCAGTGCACACACAATCATATCATAAAGGAAGAGAAAAAGAACTTCCTGGGTCGCTAAGCCTCATCCTTAAGATTGTACTCCTTATCCTTGTCTGCATCATCATCTTAGCCATCAACCTGCATGGCACCTGTAGTAGCATTATCCTTCTCATCCATATCTAAGTCATTAACACCGTTAGTAAGACAATGGCCTCATCATCATCAAGTGGCTCCTCAAAGGCTGGGCCCACTCGACATATCAATGTAGAACTTTCCGTGAGCGAGTACCGTGCCTCTAAAGTTGTCATCGCCTCTACAGTAGCGGGTTGATATCCTTGCCTTAGCTATAGATATAACATCCCAAATATACGACCCTGCTAGTTCTCATCATGAGCCTGAAAATCAGCTATAGTAAGAAGAGGGACAATGGAAAGGACAGTCTCCTTCACCCTTGTAACGTCCATCATTTTTCCAGCCAAGTGTCCTGCTAGAGGTAAGACAAAGTCTGCATCCTCCTCCTCAATACCTGCCTCCCTTAAGAACATAGTCAAGAGACTGCCATGAAAATATTTTCATCTACAATTTTCCCTTGATCTTCTCATATTATCATGAAGTACAACATCAAAATTGATTGGTATCCCCTTCATCAACTTGTACACCAAGACAATTTGCTCTCGAGTCACCTCTGTCATATGTGTCCCAAGGAGAAAGACAGCACACACCAACTTCACCCACACCTTTGCCTCCTATTTAGATAAGCAAATGCAAGTGTGGAATGAGTGCTGTTTTGATCCCTCTCCCAACGAGCAGATGAGTGCTCACCACATAGAGTGCGACGAATTTCTCTATATGGAGGCTTTTTCAGCAAGATGAAATACTCCAAAGGGTCTACAGCAGGTGTCTCTAAGAAGGCATTGAACCTTTTAGTTGTGAATCACACCACCTGTCCTCTGATCTTTACCTTGGTGCTCTCTCCAAATGAGGTATCCCAGTTTGCGTAAAACACCCTCACGAATGTGAGATTGCACTTCTATGGCTCATTAAAGATGTAACCAACAACCAACTCACATATCTTATCCCGAGTGGCCAAGAATTCAAGTGCCAAGTGGCCTCATCTATCCAATTCTTAGGTGCATACTTGGCTTCTTTTTGAGTGTTGAACCAAGAAAGTCCATGAGGCTCTACCGCTTTTGCTCTAAATCTCCTTGCGGGGCCATGTTTGGAAGTCGAAGAGCTAGCCCCCTTTTTGCCTTTTCTAGTCCTCTTGAGACTTGGTTCCACAACAACTACCTCCTTTCCTTTTGATGCCATGGTACCTAAAAAGAAAAAAATCAATTACTTCACAAAACTAGTTTGTGAACAAAATGACTAACTAATTAAGTGTTGAAGGAGCAAAATCCACCCCACACTTAATTTGCTAGCATACACCTGAGAATTTGTCAAATAGGGTACTCAAGACTTCCCCCATCATCATCCAATCTCAAGAATTCACATTAATTCACTACCTCCAAACTACACAAAGTTCATGAATTTTTCTTCTTCTCTACTCTCCTCTACTTTCAACTTTTTCAAGAATGCCTCAATTAGGACATTCCTCTCACTTTCCTCCTCCAATTCATAATTCAATTCATTCATCTATGGAAGTAGCAATATTCAAATTCATATAACAATCAACAAATAACTTACTGCCATCCAACATTAATTAATCATAAATTTTCAATAACTCAAGCATTCATCACATTCAAGAATTTAACATTCATGTATTTTTCTCTCTCTACAATTTATACATTTACCCACCACTATTCATGACTTCAATTCACCAACTCCCATCATACTCACAAGTTAAGATCACCATATTCAACAAAGAATTAAGCTATCTAACGAAGATACCTGCTATTATGGAAGAATTTAGGACATTAAGCTCATAAAACCCAAAACATGAAATTCAAGCTTTGAACCAACAATGGTGAGTTGGGTTCTAAATCTTGGGGGATAAGGGTGCGGGAGCATGATTTCATCATTTTCTAACCAAAAGAGAAGAAATATACTTACTTGAGTTGAAGATGAGAGCTTCACCAAAACTTTGGAGAAGACAACAATGGAGAGGAGAGGGGAAGAGGGAGTTACGGCTTAAGAGAGAGAGAGAGAGAGAGAGAGAGAGAGAGAGAGGAACTTTTTACTTTTTGTTTTTAATGTTTTTGAGGGGAAAGGATGAATGGGACTTTAAGTTAAGAGGTGGTGCATGGGCTTTTATGTAATTTTTAAGGTCATTTGAGTCAACATTGACTCAATTTGACCAAAAATTTTCGTCCAACTAGCCCTTGGCACGTTGCCCCCTCTGTCTCGCCACAGACTTAGAAAAAAGTTTTTCCTATGGAGGTTGGAGGCTAGTGCGGCGCGCCACCCATAGCCTCACCTGACAAAATTTTTTTTCTTCTAGGATTTAACTCCTGCTGCCCCATGCTAGGCATCTCACCCCAGAATTAATACTTTTTAGCTCAATGTCCCAGCTTGCTCTTGCTTCATACGCCTTGTTCTTCTCCATAACAGAAAGAAAAATAGAAATGTTAGAAGGATGGGTTGCCTCCCACCAAACGCCTTAATTATAGTCATGGCATGACATTCATGGGTTGCGTCCCATGCAGTGCCTGATTTAACATTGCGGTATGACTATGGTCCCTGTCACTCCTTCATGCGAGTTTACTTGTGACCATACCAAGGATCAGCTAAATCTCATGATGCTCAACAACCTGATTACAAACTCCAGGTTCTCCTATCGGCTTCACTGTGAAGTCCTTATAATGAGGTGGCATTCATGCTGCTCTGAACACTTCAATCATAGCCTCCTGACCATCTACCCTCATAGAAATCTTTCCCGGCTTAACCTGTATGACAACGTCGGTGGTCGCTAAAAATCCTCTCCCCAAAATCAGAGGAACTACTATATCTGCCTCACAGTCTACTATTATAAATTCCACCGATAGGATGAAAGGTCCCACCTTTATCAAGACATCTTCAATTATTCCTTCAGGATATGTAGAAAATTGGTCTGCAAGCTGCAATGTCATTGTTGTAGGACGTGGTTCCCAAGTCCAACAGTTCTGAACAAGGATGCAGGGTTCAAATTGATGCTCGCACCAAAATCACATAAGGCCGAACCAACTTCCTTTCTCCCAATAGCAATAGGGATAGTGAAGCTCCTGGGGTCCTTTAGTTTCTTGGGAATTTGTTCTTGATCCAGGAACTGCACTCTTTCATAAAAGCCACAATTTTAAAATCTGTATGCCTCCTTTTATTGTCCATGATATCCCTGAGATACCAGGCTTATTTCAGAACTTCCTGCAAAATCTCTACCAACAGAATATTCACATGCACCTGCTTTAACAACTAAAGAAATTTACTACAAGTTGTGTCCTCTGTCTTCTTCTACAACCTTTGGGGAAATGGGGGAGGTGGCCTAGATACTACAACTTTCAGTTGTGGGTTGCTAGAATCCCCCACTTCAGTCTTGGAACTCACAGCCTGTTCCTAATCAACTTTTTCTTTTCTAGGGATAGCCTCACCTAGCTCCTTACCGCTGCGCAAGAAAATTGCACTCACATTTTCCTTGGGGTTCTTCTCGATGTTACTCCGGGTTCCCCCTTGTGGTCTATTGTTCTGCCGTATGGCTAATTTCCCCATCTTCCTCTCAAGTTCATGGATAGACTTTTGAATCTCATAAACCACCTGTGTTTGCTACACCATCCATTGCTTCATTGTCTTCTCAATAAAACTACTCTGCTGCTGGCCCTATTGTTTTTAATAAGTGTTCTAGGGCCTTTGGAAATTTTGATTCCCTCCCCATGAGGGATTTTCTCCTTTTTGGTACCCCTAATTATAGCCATTACCTACAAAACCTCTACCACGGCTTTATAGTCCCACAAAGTGTATAGATTCAAGAGTAAGAGGACAACCTAAATAGGCATGGCTTTCTCCACACGCCTCACATGATGTTGGTGGGGTTTGCACCTGATGTACCTGTTGTATTTGGCCTCCTGCTGGTGTGGTCACCAACTTACTGATTGCATTTGCCAACTAGATAATGTCTGCCCTGATTGTCATAACACCATCCACCTTAAGCTTTCCTGCCACCTTTGTTGTTGCAAATCCTCTACCTGACTCTTGATAATCCTGACTTCCTACAGACATGACGTTCAAGAGAGCCTCAATTTCATCATAACTTTTGGATAGAATCCATACCTATGCAGTAGCATCAAGGAGTATCATAGACTCGAGCTTTAGACCCTATATGAAGTTGTTCCCAATTATCTCCTTAGGCTGCATATGGTGTGGACAATCCCTCACCCTTGTAACGTTCCCATGCTTGAGCTAGCATTTCCCCATCTTTTTGCACATATCTGGAGATCTTGCCCCTCAATTCTTTAGTTCTTCTAGAAGAAAAGAACTTCTTCATGAACTTATTAGAGAAGATCTACCAAGTAGTGATGGAACCTGAAGGCTCATTTTAAAGCTACTTCTTGGCTTCCCCAATGAGTGAGAAAGGAAAAAGAATCAGTTTGACATATTCATCTGACACGTTCTGGTAATGGAAATTTTCACTCAGCTCCATGAATGTGATCAGATGCCTATAGGGATCCTCGTGTGGCTTATCATGATATTGGCAAGTGTTTTGGACCAACCACACGGTCCCTTCCTTCAGGTCAAAGTTCCCAGTGATGGCCGGTTTGACGATAGTGTTAGAAGCATTCTCCAAATTAGGCCTAGCAAAATGCATCACTGGAACTCCATCATTATCTTCAACCGTTTCCTGCCCATTATTTTCCATAGTTAATCTTTGAAAGGTTCTCTTTATTTCAGGATCAAGATAAGCCAAAAGTGGTCCCTGACTTCTCGTACTTGGCATACACTGAGGCAAACAACCCCGTGAACTTCAAAAAAAACAAGAAACAAACATAAAATATGGACTAGTGAAAGAAAATTCTAACCTACAAGCAATTAAACAATAACCAAGTCCCCGGCAATAGCATTAAAAACTTGATGTCGCCCAAACACACGCAAGTACACGTGGTCATCAAGTAATATAGGATTGTTAAGTCCAGATATCGTATCCATAGAGACTTATCAAATTAATTGTTATAAGGTTGTCACTTTAATTTCACTAATCTACAAAACAGTTAAAATGAAGATTGGTTTGAGAAATTAAACTATCACATCTTTAAATATAAAATTAACTAAAAATGGTTGTGAGCTTGACTGAATTTCGATGATGATGAAAATCTAGGGAAATGGCCCTTGGTTGATTTCTAGCTGAGTTTTTAAGACATAATTACACTAGTATGATTCTTCTTATGATTCTTAATAACAAGTTATTATCCTATTTCTTGCCACTATCCCTAGCATCCAAGAACTATTTCATGAACCCTATGTCACAACCCGAGTTTACACTCTAGCCATAATACGAGACAAGAAACCCCGAAAGGCTCCAAGTCGACCCATTTCATAATCGTAGCATAACACTTAACAATAGAAACGACTAAGTACATGAATAAGCGGAAGGTAATAGCATGAGTTTAATAGAAACCATAAGAACAATTTTAACCACACTTTGATACAACGCCGAATCTATCTAGACGAGTCTGAAATCCTTCTACTAAACTGACAAGTTGCTGGGACAGGCCCCCGTCTAACTCCGAAAACTCTGAAAACTGAAACATAAATGAAATATAAAACATAGATCACATCCGAGAGATGAGAACTCACCACTAGCAGCTGAGAGGGATGAAGTGTATCTAACCACGAGGCTGAGTCTAGAGACCTGAATCTATATCATGAAATGATATAGCACATAAAGGCATGCGGTCAGTACTTGGAATGTACTGAGTATGCGGGAAACGTACATAAACTAAATCATGCAAGTGTACAAGAAGGAAATAAACCAAACACTTTAATGAAAATATAACTTAAAGAAGATACAACAACCTTATATGGGATATACATACACATTTTAACATAACAACCTTATAAGGGCATTTACTGAAATATGATCAACCGATACACAAAGGTTATAAACTGAACTAATACAGAGGACCGAAGCCGTTACTGATATCATAGAGGATCCCTGACTGTCTAAGGGAGAGTCCCTGATTGTCAAAGGGAACGTCCCTGAATATCAAAGGGAAACGTTCTCGGCTAGAGAGGATCCTGAACTGTCGAAGGGAGAGTATGCTCTAATATAGAGAGTCACTGGCTGACCAAGGGAAATGTTCTCAGCTAAGGAGAGTTCCGACTTACTAAGGGAAGCGTTCTCAGCTAAAGAGAATCCTGACTGACTAAGGGAAACACTCTCAGCTAAAGAGAATCCCGACTAACTAACGCTAATCTAAATTGCAATAGCTAATCAGAGACGAGAACATTTACTGATTTCATCATACAACATTCATTTCAAAAGGATTTGGGCTACCTTTGATTACACACAAGCCCAACAGTCTGAAATATCATTCTCATACTTTATCATCATAATTCACATTGTCATGGAGTCAAATCAATATTTGCTCAAGCATCTTGCACTAATGAGCATGCTATAGATTCACATTATGCATTATACTTCATGACATTCAAGTTTCGTATTCATCTCTTTCAACATGTAGCATAGGGTCATGCATGATCCATAGATCCAATTCCTACTTTATTATATATACATTACTTCATTTATTTAGATTTACGGAGAATCCATATATTTAACTCATACTTCAACATTTATAACAAATTCATGGGAGAAGCATACATGTTCATTTCATAAGACCCATTTCTAAATTTACTTCAATCGTGATAAAGATCCAATAATTAGGCCATTATCACAGATTCACCCCATACCCAATCAACTCCATCGAAAATATAATGAAAATGCATATTTCACTTTCAATTTTTCTAACCCATAAACTCTACTCCCATCTCAACGTATTAGTCAATTCCATATTCAAGTTCTTAAGGATAATCATATGATCTTCACATATTTAAACATGGATACACTCTATTATGACAATCGAGTGAACAATAGTAAAGTCCTATTCAAGATTCAAGCCATTCCATGGAGAAAATTCTACAATCATGCATTTTTCATCATCTACCACATAATTCAGGACAACCCATTAACTTATATTTACAATTAATTTATAATCACAATAGATTTTAGAAATCAAAGAAAATGTAGAAGAAATTACCCATCACACAAACATTAGATTATACTTTTCTAGAATAGCTGAATTCGGGTTTTTAATAAAATATTTTAGGACACATGGATGGAAGAATATCCTCGTTGAAGAACCCATATTCCTGCTTCGAAGAATCTCTTGCTTAAACTTGACGTTGAAGTCCTTGAAAGCTTCCTTCAAGGATCCTTGAACTTAAGAGAGGGAAGGAAGAAGGGTTCGAGAGAGTATTTTGAGAAAATGAGAGATTAGGCTTAATAAAACCCTTAAAAATGTCCCCTAAAGCACTTAAAACGATGCCACTTAAAAACTTGGAGCATAGGATTTTACCAAATTACCCCTGTGAAAAACATGAAAAATTTGTCGACATGGGACCACGACCCTCACCACGACTCATGGTGGCCTTCCGTTAGGTGCACTGTTCTGCCTACACAGTTTCAGCTCCTTCAACCCACGACCAACGTGACGAGTCATTACTTCCTCTAACGACTCATTGAACCCACTCGTTAGGTACACTGGAAACTACTTCACGACTTCATCTCCTCCAATCTAACGACTGACATGACAAGTCATTGCCACATATAACTACTCATCATATCCTTCTGTCACCTCTATTTCCTGAGACCTTATCTAGGAACCGTAGCCTCCACCCAATGACCAACTTAATGATTCATTGCTAGACAAAATGACTCGTTAGGTCGTCAGTTACCACCGGACTTGGCCAAACATCAAAACTATTTTCCCCTCGAGTCTGACCATGACTCATGGGGTCTCCTAACGAGTTTTCCCCCGACTCGACCTGAGAAAAAATTTCACCTGTTGTCTAATTTCTCTCCTTATTCTTGGAATCTGATCTTAGAAGAATACGGGGTGTTACAACATCTCCCCCTTAGGAACATTCGTCCTTGAATGTTGGGGAAATATACTGAAAGGATGGGAATAAAACTAAAAATGCCACAACCAATAAATCACCACTAGAACCAATGAAGCATCTAACTTCAGGCTAACCTTACACATCCGGACTGATTATCTAACTGAGGGTTAGGAATTCCTGAGCACGAGTCATTCACAACATCTAAAGCTGCACACATACTTGAGATAATCTGATTCTACTGAGCTACTAAGCAATGTCTAAGGACTGAGCTCGAGCTGACAACACTGGAAAACATGATCTGGCACATGTAACTGATTCATAACATAAAGAAGAGCCTAAAGGATTCATAGAGCAAGACTGGCGTCACCGTTTAAAGAGGTTGCCTAAAAGCCTCGTGAATCTGCACGTAGGGATGGACATAACTTAACTCCAACTGAAATACGAGGGAGGTTATCTTAACCTGAAGGGATCGACATACTGCAACTGCTAAAGCTGGAACTCCCTTATTAGCATTCTAAAGGTCCAAGTGGCTTCACATACTCACCATCTCCCTCTTAGCTTAAAGCCATCATTCTAAGGCTCCCGAATTTTCTTATGGTCAGGCTAATTCACTAACTCCTAGCTTCTCCTTTATCTCTAACCTTCACAGCAAGCTTTACACTATTTACATCACACATCGATCATCTCATTCCAACAATCACTACTGCAGTTGGCAACATACAAGGGGTAATAGAAGATTCACAACATACTTGTGGCCACTACCGACAACTTGCCCTTATCCTGGTGTGCTGCTATGGCATAGGAGTAGTTTTGACGATGTCTGCCACTTGGGCTAGATGATGCACCCTACTGAACCGAGTGGGCTATCGGAGCTACAGAAGAGATGGCCAACAATCTACTCTCGCCTCGCTTAGCCGCTGCGTAATCTCGATGCTTATAGCCCACCTTGCCGCACTAAAAAAAGATATCCAAACTGGCCATGCACACTCCCAAATGGTGCTTCCGACAGCTTATACACAATGGGTATGTAATCTCCCTTACCCTGGGCTTATACGGTACGTTGGTTGTTGAAGGTGCTGGGGTCGATGATTTCTACTGGTACTGTGAGCGATGTCCGCCACTCAAATTCTGCTGGGAAAACTCTAGATCTCCAGTCCTAGTCCTCTTGGCCTCTCTCTCTTTTTCTTTCGCCTACTCTGCTTCCATCTATTGAGCGAATATCACCAAGCAGGGAAAGTCTATATCTCTATGCAACATGGAAGTCCTGCACTTTTTAACAAAGGAGTCTAACACTCCGTTCACGAACCTGCTCACTCGGGCCCGCTGGTCGACTACCATCTCCGGAGCATACTTGGATAACCGGGTAAATTCCAACACATACTCCTGGATAGTCATGTCATTTTGTTTCAACTTAATAAACTCTGCCTCATGTGCCTCCCTCAACTCCCGAGGGAAAAACCTGTCCAAGAACGTTCATAAATTCATCCCAATCCATGGGACCTGCTCCAATTCCCTGACTGTCTTTTCACTGACAAATCCAGATATAAGCGACTCCTTTTAGATGGTAGGAGGCTAATTCTGCATTCTCTATTCCCGTCACCCCCATTTTTAGGGTGATCTTCTGAATCTCTTCCAATAACTTATGCGGGTCCTCATCCACCTTTGACCCCAAGAATTCTGGTGGGTTCATCTAGAGAAAATCTCTTATCCTTGCCGCCGCTACATTCTCATTCTGGGGAACACGAGCCATCGCCTGCTGGTTAATTTGGGCGGTCAAGGCCTGCGCCAACATGTGAAAGGCTACACAAAACTCGGCATGAGTAACATGATCATCCATTGGGTTCGCCGGGGCTGGTGGTACCTGCTGGCGGCTATTACCATGTCTCCTTCCATTCGCTTGTCTTGGAGGCATTATCTACGAGCACGTAAAGCCCAAGTCAGGGAAAGAACTGTTAGAGTTTCATACTCTACGCATGATAAGAATCATGAAGAAAGGGGAACATTTCTAAATGTCTCGTAGCCTCTTCATCATATGTGTTGCGCGCTTCACACCCATGATGAAACCTCTACTTAACGGGGCTTTCAAACACCCTAGGACACTCTAAACCTTTGCTCTAATACAAAGTTTGTCACAATGCAAGTTTACACCCTAGCCGTAACACGGGACAAGAAACCCCGAAAGGCTCCAAGTCGACCCATGTCATAATTGTAGCATAACACTTAACAATAGAAATAACTAACAATATAAATAAGTGGAAGCTAATAGCATCAGTCTAATAGAAACCATAAGAACAATTTTAACCACACTTTGATACAATGTTGAATCTATCTAGACAAGTCTAAAAGCCTTTTCCTAAACTGACGAGTTATTGGGACAAGCCCCCAGCTAACTCCCAAAACTCTGAAAACTTAAACATAAATGAAATATAAAACATAAATCACGCCCTCAATAGATGAGGACTCAACACTAGCAGCTGAGAGGGGATGAAGCGTATCTAACCATGAGGCTGACTTTGGAGACCTAAATCTATATCATAAAATGATATAGCACAAAAGGATGTGCGGTCAGTACTTGGAATGTACTGAGTATGCGGGAAACGTAAATAAACTAAATCATGCAAGTGTACAAGAAGGAAATAATCTGAACACTTTAATGATAATATAACTGAAAGGAGGTACAACAACCTTATATGAGATATACATAAACACTTTAATGTAACAACTTTTTAAGGGCATTTACTGAAATATGATCAAATGATTCACAAAGGTTATAAACTGAACCAATATAGATGACTGAAGCTGTGAATGATATCATAGAGGGTCCTTGACTGTCTAAGGGAGAGTCCCTCACTGTCTAAGTGAGCGTCCCTGAATGTCAAAGGGAAACGTTCTCGGCTGGAGAGGATCCCTGACTGTCGAAGGGAGAGTATGCTCTGATATAGAGTCACTGGCTGACCAAGGGAAAAGTTCTCAGCTAAGGAGAGTTTCGACTGACTAAGGGAAGCGTTCTCAGCTAAAGAGAATCCTAACTGACTAAGGGAAACATACTCAAAAAAAAAGAATCCCGACTAACTAAGGAAAGCATTCTCAGCTAAAGAGAATCCCGACTAACTAAGGCTAATCTAGATTGCAATAACTAATCAGAGATGAGAACATTTACTGATTTCATCATACAAAATTCATTTCAAAAGGATTAGGGCTACTTTCGATTACGCAAAATCCCAACATTCTGAAATATCATTCTCATGCTATATCAACATAATTCACAATGTCATGGAGTCAAATCATATTTGCTAATGCATATTGCACTAACGAGCATGCTATAGATTCACATTATGCATTATACTTCTCGACATCAAGTTCTGAATTCATCTCATTCAATATGTAGCATAGGGTCATGCATGGTCCATGGATCCAATTCCTACTTTATTATAGATACATTACTTCATTTATTTAGATTTACGGAGAATCCATATATTTAACTAATACGTCAACATTTACAACAAATTCATGGGAGAAGCATACGTGTTCATTTCATAAGACCCTTTTTTCAATATACTTCAATTCATGATAAAGATGAAATAATTAGGCCATTATCACATATTCACCCCATACCCAATCAACTCGATCGAAAACATAACAAAAATGCATATTTCACTTTCAATTGATCTAACCCATAAACTCTACTCCTATCTCAATGTATTAATCAATGGCATATTCAAGTTCTTAGGGATAATCATACGATCTTCACATATTTAAACATGAATACACTTTCTTACGACAATCGAGTGAACAATAGTAAGGTCCCATTCAAGGTTCAAGCCGTTCCATGGAGTACATTCCGTAATCATGCATTTTTCATCATCTAACATATAATTCAAGACAACCCATTAACTTATATTCACAATTAATTTATAATCACAATAGATTTTAGAATTCAAAGAAAATGTAGAAGAAATTACCAATCACAAAAACCTTAGATCATACTTTTCTAGAATAGTTGAAATTAGATTTTTAATAAAATATTTTGGGATACAAGGATGGAAGAATATCCTTGTTGAAGAACCCAAATACTTGCTTCGAAGTATCTCCCACTTAAACGTGACCTTGAAGTCCTAGAAATCTTCCTTGAAGGATCCTTGAACTTGATAGAGGGAAGGAAGAAAGATTTGAGAGAATATTTTGAGAGAATGAGAGATTAGGCTTAGAAAAACCCTTAAAAACATCCACTAAAATGCTTAAACGATGCCACTTAGAAATTGGGAGCATAGGATTTTACCAAATTACCTCTGAGAAAAAAATGAAAAATTCGTTGACCTAGGACCATGACCCTCACCACGAGTCATTGGTCCTCACCGCTACTCGTGGTGACCTTCCATTAGGTGCTCTGGTCTACCTGCACAGTTTCATCTCCTTCAACCCACGACCAACATGACAAGTCATTACTTCCTCTAACGACTCATTGAACCCACTCGTTAGGTACACTAGAAACTACTTCACGGCTTTAGCTCCTCCAATCTAACGACTCACATGATGAGTCATTGCCACATCTAACGACTCGTCATATTCTTTCATCAACTCTACTGCCTGAGACCTTATCTAGGAACCCTAGCCTCTACCCAACGACCGACTTAACGAGTCTCTGCCAGAAAATACGACTCTCCAGGTCATCCATTACTACCAAACCTCATAACTGTTTCCGCCACAGGTCTGACCACGACTCGTGGGGTATCCTAACGAGTCGTCCCCCAACTCGTGCTGAGAAAAAATTCCACCTGCTGTCTGATTTCCCTCCTTACACTTGAAATCTGATCTTAGAAGCATACGGGGTGTTACACCCTAACCCCTATATCCTTATGGTCACAAGAGAACAATGAAACGACAATTATGCCTACATGTATTTCAACTAAACAGAGTTGATGGGTATATCCCTATCCTCAAAAATTTATATCCTATCACCAATGGGTTCAAGGGCATTTGAATTCCTGTTCTATATTTATTTTTACCCTTTCGATTCCCATTCTCAAGTTCAATCGAAAGCCAACAGATTGCTTACAAGGTGATCAATCTCATAAATAATAAACTAACAAAAATAAATACAGACAGTCATAATTGAAGAATCGAAACTAGATTAAATTAGTCTTCAAATATTCAACCATCCACCATGGCCACAACCCTAGAAAATATGTTTAACCACTCATATACAAGAGGAAAAATGAATACTTAGTCATCATCATACAAAAATACAAGTAAAGAAGAGAAAAACCTAGTGTAGAACTTTGTCTCCCTTCCAAATGGCTTACAACCCTTCACAAATGAACTGCGGAATGTAAAAAATGATCAAAGATTGATAAAAGATGCTTAACAAATGACCTAAGGCTTATATTTATAGTTGAGCCTTCAAATGACGCTTTTGTCCTCCTAAACATGGCTTTAAAATTAGTATTTTTTTGCCTTAAAATGAACCTGGCGCGCTGCCCCACCTATATCACCACAGAGTTAGTCAATTTCCAACAATTATAGCTTAGGAGAGGCCCTGGCACGCCGCCCCCTGTATCTTACCAAGGTGTTCATCAAATTTCTCTAAGTCTGGACAACTCTAGCACGGGGCACGACTCATCTCACCAAGATTTGTGAAGTGTAATTCTCTGAAATTCAATGGCTAGCGCGGCGCGCCAGCCATAGTACCAACCTAATGTTTTGTTTTCTGATGTCCGGGACTTTGTGCGGACTGCCAGCCATAGCACCAGACCCTTCAGCTTCTTAAATCTTCAGTCCTTGGATCATTTTGAGTCCATTTTTCTTAGTTTCCTGGTCAAAACATTTGTTAGTACATAAAACATGCAAACACACAAATTCAAACATAAACTAAGGATTATAAACTTAAAACATGATAAAATATGGGTAAAAACATTGAATATGGGCATAGAAATATTCCCAACATCACCCATAACAAGCAATTCGCCCATGAGCAAGAAAATGCTTAATGGGGAATGGAGAAAACATGGGTTAAGAAGAATTAGAATACTAGAATGATTTCTATTATAGTACAATCATCAAGAATTCAAAGATAGAGATGAAAAACAATACATACCAAATTGGTGAGAAGAGAAATGAAATATGAATTTTGAAACAAATTCCTTCACAATGGTCAACCCAAAGCTTTTTCTTTATTGTGTTTAGTGAGAGAGAGTGGTTTGATGGTAGAAAATGGTGAAGGTGTGTGGAATTTATATATGGAGGGAAGATGAATGGATTGGTGGGTTTCAAGGTGAGAGTAAATGGGTTTAGTAGGGGAAGTTGAAGTGGTTGGTTGAGGGGTTATGGGAATAGAAAATGGTGAAGAGAGTAGGGGTTTTAGGAAGTGGGAGGAATTTAAAAGACTTGGGTCGGTCAATGGGTCAGTCAACAATTTTAAATTCACCTTATACATGTGCCTGTGCTAGACTTGTGGCTATAGGCATGCACCTACGAACCGCAGTTTCTAATGCAGGTTGCCACATTCCTACCTATTGCACTACCTCTATACCATGCCAAACCTGCATTTTGCGGGTCTGCTCTTGCATTTCGCAAGTTACATCCGATTTTTCAAATTTTGCTAGGTGTTTTGGTTTGGTTCTGTGCCAGACCTTTGTTTCATAGGTGAGGAGCAGAAACCCTCATTTTTCTCAGCCTTTATAGTTCCAAGATGCGCTTGGACTGTTTGTTGCACTTTTGTACCTGTGTTTCGCATGTCGTGCACAGGGCTCGTCCCCTATTTTTCGCACACTTGGTTTGTCATCCAAATCCATCCTACAAAACAAACACAACAAGAACATCAATTGCAACTGAATTCAAAAGCACCGGATTGCCTCCCAAGAAGCGTCATATTTAATATCGCGACACGATGTGTGTGCCCTTTATGCTACGGTTCATCCAAGTAGGTGACCACCACCAGGTCGATTTCTTCTGAAACACCCAAGTACCTTTTAACCCATTGTCCATTCACTTTAAACTTCAGTCCATCTCCCCCTTCAAGCTCAATAGATTCATTTATGAAGACTTGGGATACCTAAAATGGACCCAACCACTTGGATTTAAGATTTTCAGGAAACAACCGCAATCCAGAATTGAACATTAACACCCAATCTTTCAGATCAAATTCCCTATGCAAAATTTTCTAATCAAGGTAGTGCTTCATTCAAGCTATGTATATAGTGGCGCTTTTGGAGGCCCTCATTCTAAACTCATCCAATTCATTAAGGTTCTCCACATTCTCCCAGTCAAATGTAATATCCCAAAAGCTCCTAAGACTAGATAAGAGAAATGGAAATAAGTTCAGTAGAAAAAACTGTATTTTTTCCTTATAGTGACTCGTGGTATAAGTTGTGGTGAGAAGTAATGGATCATAGGAGGAGTCATAACGAGATGTTGAAGTTGGAGGCTCAGACCACGAGTCACACCATGAGCCGTGGGGCGTGGGTACGACTCGTGGTCAGGAGTTATGGTGAGGCACAGGGAATGCCTAGGTTAGAAATGATGGATCATTGTACGACTAGTTGTGGGAAACAATGAGTCGTGATAATGGTCATGGTTTGTAGGTTCTGTGTATGGATGGGTTCATGGGTCAATTCCCTTCATGTTTCAAAGCATATTTTAAGATCTACAAGCAGATTTTATACCTATTTTGATTATTAATTAATGATTTTAAATTTTAGAAAATTATGCCCAATTATGCAAGCTTCATGAAAAGTCAAGTTTATGATTCTATTACGATGTTGATTCTCCTAAGCCTAAATTTATAATTTATTATTTTTGATGTGATTTTCTACAAGTACTCTTCATGATGTTATGAATCTCAAATATGGTGATCTTCTCAAGCATGTATGCTCTTCAAATTTACGAGTGTAAAATTTTGGCCGACTCATGGGCCCTTATTTCATGGCTAATCATGTATTTCAAGTATGATAAAGTATGTTATGATTTTACTATCCATGAACTTCATGTATGATTTCACTATTATTATATGAGTCCTCACATGCATGTTTTTGGGAGCAGTATCCAGCACCTAGTACGCCCGGCGTTCAGGTAAACTTCGTCATCTCAGAAGTAATCGTCGGTGTAGTTTTGTATTCATGGACTATAGGTGGGTCCCTATTAGTAATATCACACCATTTACATCCCTTGCCTAGCAAGCCTAGGATGGCTCTACCCACTTAAGTGAGATAGTTGGGCCATCATGTAAGCTCTATCATGATGGTGTCAGTTAAGACAAGTCCTTCCATTGATCCTTATGTTTTATGCATGATCATGATTACGATACTTTGGCTCAAGTTATGTTTTATGAGGTTTCTCTTATGATTACGATTATGACTAGTTTATGAATGGTTTTGAAAACCTTGAGCCCTCATGTTTATGTTATGATTATCACTTCACATTTTGAACTGCCCTACTCTTACGAACTCTTATGTATTTTATTAGTTCATTTTACACACCTTGCATACTCAATACATCAAAGTACTGACCGCATACTCTATGTTGTGTTGTTTCATGATACAAGTCCGAGAGATCAGACTCAACCACACCATTAGTCCTGCTTCCATAACAGTTTAGTTAGCCAGTGTTGGTAAGTCCTTATCTTCTAAGGACATCAGTTTAGTTTGTTGTTTTGTTATTTCAGCTATATAATTTTGTCTATCTAGTTGGGGATGCTTTCCTATCAACTTATTAGTTATGGTAGAGGTTTTTCAGATAGAATGTAAAATCTCAGCTTGTCAGTGTTGACTCAACTTATTATTAGTATGTGTGTAGACTTCCGCTTATTCATGTTAAGTTTATCATTTTCAATTAACTTATGCTCCTTAGCGGCTATGTTCATACCATGGGTCGACTTGGAGCTATTCGTGGTTGTAGGTTTCATGTCTCGATCTGGGGTCTCAGCTCGAGTCATAACAAACTTGGTATCAGAGCATTAGGTTTTTGAAGTGTCCTAGGGGGTCTGAAAGTCGCGTCAACTAGAGGCTTTTTCATGGGTGTGAAGTGCACCACACTTATGATAAAGAGGCTAAGAAACATTTTAGGAAATTTTCCTTCTTTCATGATCTATGTCATGCAATGAAGTATCTCTCTGTCCTTCTAACTCATGCTATACGCATTTGCGGAATCATGCCTCCATGCTGAATGAATGGTATAAGGAACGGGAATGGAAATAGCAATGAGAATGGCAATGGAGATGGGTATCAGTAAGCCCCGCCAGCCCTAGCAGGTCCTTTGCCCAAGTAGGTCTCTCATGCTGAGTTTAGGGATGCCTTTTAGATGTTGGCCTTGGCTTTGACCGCTCAGGTCAACCAGAAGGCGGTGGCCCATGTCCTGGAAAATGGGAGTGCAATGGCAACTCGAGTTCAAGATTTTCTCAGGATGAATCCCCCTGAGTTTGTTCGGTCGAAAGTGGATAAGGACCCACATGAGTTTCTATAGGAGATACAGAAGATCACCGAGATTATGGGGATGATGGGAGAAGAGAGCACAGACTTAGCCTCCTATCAAATGAAGGGGGATGCTTATATTTGGTACTATCAATGGAGGGACGGTAGAGCCATGGGAGCAGTTCTCGTAAGCTGGGATGAGTTCATGACTGTTTTCTTAGACAAATTCTTCCCTAAGGAGTTGAGGGAGGCAAAGGTGGTGGAGTTCTCCAATTTGAAGCAAAAATGATATAACTATCCATGAGTATGTCTTGGAGTTCATCCTTCTATCCATGTATGCGTAGAGATGGTTGCAGACAAGAGAACCCGTATGAATAGCTTTGTGTATGGAGGTTCCGACTCGCTGGTCAAGGAGTGTAGGACGGTGATGCTGAACAACGACTTAGACTTCTTTCTGATCATATATGCCCAACAGATGGAGGTGGATCAGATGAAAGATAAGGAGAGAGAGGCAAAGAGGCCAGGACAAGCAGTATCAAGTTTTTCCAGCAGAGGTCCAGTGGCGGGCATCATCAGCAGTCATATCAAAGGCCATCAGCTCCAGCGCCGCCATCAGCTAGTGCACTAATCTAGATCTAGGCGCGAACAGAGGGGGAGAACATCAGGCTCTAGAGGTGAGGAGAGCTTAGTATTCTAGTTTGTGGCAAGTGTGGCAGGAAGCACCTCGGAGAGTGCCTAGCAGGTTCAGGTGCATGCTTCAGGTGTGGGAAGCCCAGAAATTTGCTCAGAGACTGCACTTCAGCCAGAGGGGTGATGGTAGAGATGGTGACCTAGTTATCAATTCAGCAGCTCCACCAGCATTGAGCTCAGCAGGGTGCATCCACTAGTGGTGCTGGTGGTCAGCATCAGAACAGGTTCTATGCCCTCTCATCACGTCAGGAGCAGGAAGTCTCTCCGAATATGGTCATTGGTACGCTGCGAGTATTTCATCCTGATGTATATGCATTGTTAGATCCAAGGGCTACTTTATCATTTGTGATGCCTTATGTCGTTATTAGCTTCAAAGTCAGTTCGAAATCCTATCAGAACCCTTCTCAGTCTCTACTCCAGTCAGTGACTCAGTAATAGCTCGACGGGTATACAGAAATTGCCCTATCGCAGTCCTTCAAAAAGTCACCTCAGCCGATCTAGTAGTGTTAGACATGACTAATTTTGATGTTATCTTTGGTATGGACTGGTCCCATGCATGTTATGCCTCAGCAAATTGTAGAACCCGTGTAGTAGAGTTCCGATTTTGGGGTGAGCCAATCCTAGAATGGAAGGGTAATTGACGACCCGAACATAGACTTGGATCTCGACACAGGACAAGGAACCCTAGGAGGTTCCATGTCAACTCATGGCATGAACATAACATCTAAAGCTCAACATAATGACGCGAAAGTCTAACATACAGAATAGCAGAAGTCTGAAAACATAATAACATCTGAACATCTGAATATATTCCACAATTCTGAAGCTTAATACATACTATGTCTGATAAGCCTCTACATACTAAAGAGTTGATGGGACAAGACCACAACTAACTCACTACGGACTAAAACTAAAAACACTAAACATAAACGGAAAAAGGGTCCTCAAGGTTGAGGAATTACTAGCTCTAGCTGAGGGGTGCAAACTCTGAAGATCAGGTTAATGTGGGGTTGAATCTGAATATCAGAGCCTTTATCATGAAATGATACAACATAGAGTATGTAGTCAATGCTTGAAATGTACTGAGTATGCAAGGTAAGTAAAATGAACAATTGAAACACATAAGAGTTCATAAAAATAGGTCAGCATGATCATAAAGTAAGTATCATAATGTACACATTAGGGCTCAAGGTTTTGAACCATTCATAAACCAATCATAATCATAATCGTAAGAGAAAACTTTATAAAACATAACTTGAGCCAAAGTAAAATAAACATAACGATGCATAAATCATTAGGAACAATGGGAGGATTCGTATTAACCGGTACCATCATGATAGAGCTTTACATGATGCCCCACAATTTCTCCCAAGTGGTCAGGACTGTCCCCGGCTTGCCAGGCAGGGGGACGTGAATGTGTGATGATATCACAGGGATCTAATAATATATATATATATATATATATATTATTAAGGTTTATATATATATATTATTAAGGTATATATATATATATATACCTATGGTGGCATACAATTTTGAGACTACGGGGTTTACCTGAACGCTGGGTCTACTCGGTGCTAGACACTGCTCTCAAAAACATGCACGTGAGGGCTCATATAGTAATCGTAAAATCATTTATGAAATTCATGGCCAAATAAAATAACATATGATGGATCCCACTTGAAATACATGATTAGCCATGAATAAGGGCCCATGAGTTGGCTAAGAGTCATAAATCCATAAATCATGAAATTCATGCATACTTGTAGAAAATGTATATACTTGATATTCATAAATTCATGATGAGTACCTGAGAGAAATCATATCGTAAATCATAAATCATAATTTAGGGCTTAAGAAGATCAAGACATAATGGAATCATAACTTGACTTTCAGGAAGCATACATAATTTGGCATCATTTAATTAAAATTTGAAACTATAAATTAATAATCAAAATAGTTATAAAATCTATGTATAGATCACAAAACATGATTTGATATATGAAGGGAATTTACCCATACATAGATCATAGAGAATTTCGCAAGAATTTGAATAAACCCCATAAGATCATGAAGCTTGAATGTAGAATTAAAATTCATGGAATTGAGAAGAACTTTGAGCATGAGAGTGAAAGGAACCCTTATTCATAGCCGCACATACCCGGGTAAATCTGATTTACACTTTCTCTTGAAAGCCCAAAGGTAATTGAAGAGATATTAGGGAAGTTCTTCAAGCTTGATCTCCAAGGAAGAGTTCTAATTTGCATGCATGGAATAGTAAGGCTTAGAGTAGATTTAGCACTCTTAAAACCCTGCTAACTAAGCTTAAAATGACGTATTTTAGGAGCTTAGAGCTTTGGAATTATGAAAATATCTTTAATGAAGAGTCTGGAATTTCTGCACTGCCAGTGACAACGAGTGATACCATGAATCATACTATCATACCACGCTCGTGGTATTTGATCACCCCAAGATACGCTTTATGACTTAAATTAGTCTTGTTTATCTAAGTTATTGTATACATTTTCTTGTAATTTTATATGAAGTGAAGATATGTGCTAACCAACATGATTAGCCTTTGTTTTGTAGGTTTTGATGACTTTTGAGTAACTAATCCATGAGTTGGTGAAGTAGAGGCTTGGAAACGGAATTAACCCGCGAACGTCGGCAAAGAGGAGGCACAAAACAGCCCACCTGCGCGTCAGCAACGTGCCACGGCAGGAAGGCTGATCACAATAGCCCACCTGCACGTTGGCAACGTGCCACGGCAGGCTGGCTGCGCGACATGGAGGTGTCAACGCGCTTCCCAAGCAGCGTGCCAACGCGGCAGGGTGCTGCCGAGGCCAAATTTCGGGTGATTTCCAGAGAGCTTTCGCGTTGCCTCTGTGTCATGGAGGCAGTGCTCCGCGATACACTCCGTGACACGGAGCCATTCCACGATAGGCTAAATTAAGCACGTTCTCCATTTACTATAAATAGAACCCTTAGCTCCTAATTCCATTTGGTCACGATATTATTCTGGAAAACTACCTAGGAGTGAAGGAAGAAGTGGGAGAACTCATGTAGGGTTTGGAAAATTCCCTTCTCATCACCAAATTCATGTAAGTATGTTAGTTTAGTAGTAGTTAGTGTAGTTTTACGAACATGAATGGCAAGAACCCTTCCTCTAGGGTTGAAGCCATGAATTATGATTGTGATTTTATGAAATTGTTTTGGAATTAAGTTATTGATTGATGTTTTCATCTTGCATTCTGGATTGTTGGTTGCTTTTATGATTGATCACCATGAAAGCCTATTTTTTAGCTTGAGTAATAGCTTGAGAAAGCATTACCTAGGTCAGGACATGAGAATGTGAGGAGCATGTTTGTATCTCGGGAGAGATTTTTGTGTCAGGATAGAAATATACCTAACACCGTGCTTGGTTGACACACGGGGGTTATGAAAGACCAACTTGGAATGTCACATCACCACTCGAAGAGGTAGTTGTGAGGATAAGTTGAGTTAAGTGGTTAGACGCACGAAAGTCCCTAATCGTTTCCCCGTAAACCACAACATAATTGATTGCCCGCGACTAGAAATTAAACTCCTCGCTCGCAATGATGCAGTGAGGCTAGATTGCCGTGTTTAGAGGCTCGAAAGACCATAAACATGCAATTCTAATTATGTGAAATAACAATTAATAGTTCCACGCTTAACCCATTGCAAATCGTAGTATCGCATGATTAATTGGTTTTAACTCTATGTTGCTCCTAGAGTAATTTCAGAATATTTCGTTGACCCAAACTTAGACTTAATTAATCTCAATCGAAAATGTCTATAACCAACACTTGAGGTATTTAAGATCCCACTAGAAATGGATAGTTAGAGGAATGGGTCCAGTCCCTGTGGGTTCGACAATCCGGTTCTTAAAAAGAGCCACTATATTACTTGCACGACCCGTACATTGCGGACGCGCGAATTAGGCACGTCAAGTTTTTGGCGCCGTTGCTGGGGATTCGGCGAATTTTTGATAATTTATCTATTTTTTTGTGATTTTTTAATTTCCTAAAGTGTTGAGAAACTTGGTCTTAGTCTGTTTAGTTGCAGGTGACAGGTTGTCCTGCCGAGCTGGCTAGAAATAGAGAGTTTGTGGAACCATTGCTGGAACCTGAACGTCAAATCCTTTTGCGAAGGAGAATAGCTCTAGAGCAAAAGCTGAAGAGACTTCAAGAAAAGGTACAACAACAACCAACCGCGGGACAAGCACAATTGTCATCAGAAGCAATGGCAGCAAGACCAGTTCGTTAAGTGGCAATCCCACTAGCGACGAATGTGACCTCTAGCATTCGTAAACCGAAGCTTGGAGGGCACTTTGAGCTTAAACAGAACATGGTGCAACTGTTACATTCTAGTGGTCAATTCACTGGGATGGCACATGAGGACCCGCACAGCACCTACAGAGCTTTTTAGAGATTAGTGACACGTTTGTCCTCACCGGCGTGTCCACAAATTATGTCTGACTGACCCTCTTCCCATTTTCACTATTGGGAGAGGCAAAAAAGTGGCTGAAGGCTGAGCCGCCGAACTCCATAACTTCATGGAATGACTTCAAATTGAGAAGAAGTTGGAGAAAGAGAGGAACAGAGTGGAGGCTGTTTCCTCTCAACAGCAAAAGAAAAGGAGATGGTTCTCGAACGGGAACCCAGGTATGAGGATGTCCTGAAAAGGATAGTCCACATCGAGTCACGACGGTAAATAAGGCGCTGCTTGGGAGGCAACCCAAGGGTACCTCAGGTACAATTTGTAATTTTGATTTTTGTGTTGCTTTTGTTATTTTCATTTTGTTTGTGTTTTTGGTGGAATGTTAAGCACAGATGGCGGGAAGTCTGAGTACCGAGACGGTGGAAGCTAAAGAGCATGGAAAAGAAGAAGTGTGGGGTCGAACACCCACCTCTTAAAACTTGAAAGGAAAGCATGCTTTTAGCTTGGCATAGAGGCTTAGGGAGTATTTCTCACCCTTTAAATGTTAATTTGATGCTATGAGGACATAACATGATTTAAGTGTGGGGTGAGAAAAATTTCAAAATTTTTGTGCTTAACAAGTTTGTGGTGAATGTAATGCTTGAGAAATTTGAAAAAATTGAAAATTTGAAAATTTTTTGTGAATTAAGCATGACTTCATCACCCGTTGGTTTTTCTTTTTGGTTCTTTTCCGACGGGGGGGTCTTTGAACCGAAGAATAAAGATTTTCTTTTTCTTTCCTTTGTTTGTATATAGTGTTTTTAGTCATAGTTATGGACTGTTTCTGCCGATGGATGGATGACGACCGTCTTGAGGAAAAAATTAGTCGGTAGGTGTTGGAATTTTGAAACCATAACTAATTGGTGCTTGATGTTCTTCTTATGTGCTATACGTGATTGTAAGAGGCAAGTATGTTCAGTGTGAAGCGTGCAAGTGTATAACTTTGTTTGAGACACTTAAGCTCTTGAATTTGACTCAATATGATTGAAGCTTAATTCTGAATTCTTGTGATTAGCTGAGTAAGAGTCTGCTGAATGTGTCTTGATTTGAGCATGTGCCATGAGTGTAAGGTTTTTGAGTATTTTGTGCTATTGTGGATTGTCTAGAACTTGCTTGGTGTGTTTATAAAATGAAATGAAGGATGTGAATTGCAGGAGATGATATAGGCATTTCTTTGAATGAACCAAATTTTTATCCCTCATTTGACCTACCTTGAAAAATTAATCCTAGTTAACCCCATTGAGCCTTGAGCCTATTCTTTGACAGATGCAACATAAGCTTAATCCTTTTTCTTTCATTAGCCTTGAAGTTGAACCAAAACTCCTAAGCGCTTAAAGGAAAAATACGAAAGAGTAAAGGAGTGAGAAGAATGAAAAGGAAGGAAAGGTAGCAAGTTGTAGAAGTGAGAAAAGGACAAAGGTGCACTTGTGTGAAAATGGTTGATTATTAGTAAGGAGTAAGAAAACAAATTAATGAATAATTATTTATAGAGCTCCTTACTAATAAGCTAAAAGTGCCTAAAGAAAGGGGGAACATAAGAGGAAAAAGAAAGCTGAAAGGAGAAAAAGGTGAAGTAAGGGAAGGGAAGTTCGTAATGAGGGCGTGATGTATTAAAAGCGCTTAGGAAAGATAGTCACTATTACTGTCCATAATAGTATCTACCTGCACCCGAGTTACATTACAACCTAAAAAGTCCTACTTGATCTTACATTCACACATCCTTAAATTAGTGGAAAAAAACACTAAGGGAAAGCTTATGGGTCATTACATGATGCATGTGAATTCTTTGTGAGAGTGAGTGTAATTCTATTAATGTACCCACACATGTTGTGAGTTAAAAATTGTTTTTGCGTGTGAAATTGGGTAACTCTCTTTCCGTGAGGGCACATGTTGAATGAAGGATATAATTCATGTGGGATTTCTTAATCAGTTGATTTGCATGAGTTTGCTAATATTGTGAGTCGATTCTTGAGGTTAAGAAGTCTTAACATAGTTGTACTTCATTTCAATGATCAAACCGTGCATGCTCTATTTGTAGCTTGTTATCTTACGTAATCATTATAGTCGTAGCTTGAATTATCTTGCTAAATTAGTTATGTGGGAGTCTCCATATGCATGATATGTAAAAGGTTGTTCGAGGACGAACAAGGCTTTAAGTGTGGGGTTGTGATCACGGGTAAAAATAGCATGCCCGAGATACGCTTTATGACTTAAATTAGTCTTGTTTATCTAAGTTATTGTATACATTTTCATGTAATTTTATATGAAGTGAAGATATGTGCTAACAAACATGATTAGCCTTTATTTTGTAGGTTTTGATGACTTTTGAGTAACTAATCCATGAGTTGGTGAAGTAGAGGCTTGGAAACGGAATTAACCCACGAACGTCGGCAAAGAGGAGGCACAAAATAGCCCACCTGCGCGTCGGCAACGTGCCACAGCAGGCAGGCTGATCACAACAGCCCACCTGCACATTGGCAACATGCCACGGCAGGCTGGCTGCGCGACATGGAGGTGTCAACGCGCTGCCCAAGCAGCGTGACACGCTGCCAACGCGGCAGGGTGCTTCCGAGGCCAAATTTCGGGTGATTTCCAGAGAGCTTTCGCGTTGCCTCCGTGGCATGGAGGCAGTGCTCCGCGATACACTCCTTGACACGAAGCCATTCCACGACATGCTAAATTAAGCACGTTCTCCATTTACTATAAATAGGACCCTTAGCTCCTAATTCCATTTGGTCACGATTTTATTCTAGAAAACTACCTAGGAGTGAAGGGAGAAGTGGGAGAACTCATCTAGGGTTTGGAAAATTCCCTTCTCATCTACCAAATTCATGTAAGTATGTTAGTTTAGTAGTAGTTAGTGTAGTTTTATGAACATGAATGGCAAGAACCCTTCCTCTAGGGTTGAAGCCATGAATTATGATTGTGATTTTATGAAATTGTTTTGGAATTAAGTTATTGATTGTTGTTTTTGTCTTGCATTCTGGATTGTTGGTTGTTTTATGATTGATCACCATGAAAGCATATTTGTTAGCTTGAGTAATAGCTTGAGAAAGCATTACCTAGGTCAGGACATGAGAATGTGAGGAGCATGTTTGTATCTCGGGAGAGATTTTTGTGTCAGGATAGAAATATACCTAACACCGTGCTTGGTGACACACGGGGGTTATGAAAGACCAACTTGGGATGTCACATCACCACTCGAAGAGGTAGTTGTGAGGCTAAGTTGAGTTAAATGGTTAGACGCATGAAAGTCCCTAATCATTTCCCCGTAAACCACAACATAATTGATTGCCCGCGACTAGAAATTAAACTCCTCGCTCACAATGATGCAGTGAGGCTAGATTGCCGTGTTTAGAGGCTCGAAAAACCATAAATATGCAATTCTAATTATGTGAAATAACAATTGATAGTTCCATTCTTAACCCATTGCAAATCGTAGTATCGCATGATTAATTGGTTTTAACTCTATGTTGCTCCTAGAGTAATTTCAGAATATTTCGTTGACCCAAAGTTAGACTTAATTAATCTCAACCGAAAATGTCTATAACCAACACTTGAGGTATTTAAGATCACACTAGAAATGGATAGTTAGAGGAATGGGTCCAGTCCCTGTGGGTTCGACAATCCGGTTCTTAAAAAGAGCCACTATATTACGTGCACGACCCGTACACTTGCGGACGCGCGAATCGGGCACGTCAGTATTCGTCCGTTACTTCCTTCCCTTATTCTTCAGTTCTCAGGTCCTGATACCACGACTGGATAGGACGAGTCATTACATAACACAATGATCTGTTGTATCCTCTCATTACTCCTCTGATGAAACTGCATCTGGACTTCCCACGAGTCACACCACGACTCGTACCTTCATCTTATGAGTCGTGGGTTCCATCCGTTACTTCAACTGGGGGATTTTTCTGCTCTTCCCATAGGCACTTACAATGACTCGTTTCTCACAACGAGAAGTACCATGACTCGTACTATGCATCTTTGACTATTCCAGAACCAACCCATGACGCCTACCTACGAGTTGTACCTTCAACCAACATGTCATTACAAGGCCCGTTGTTCCAACTCCTTCCCACTTAACTGCTAACCATGAGTGGTTCCTACGGGTCGTGGGTTCTTCCTATGACTCGTACCATTAGTCATCCTGAGGCAAATTTTCAGATTTTTCTACTGCTTCTCATTTCAAATTCCCGAGTCTAGTCTTGGGGACTTATGGGGTATTACAATATCTACCCCTTAGGAACATTCGTCCTCGAATATGAATGAATGTACTAAAAGCTGGGGAAAAAGGACTGACATCTCAAATATTGAACATCTAAAGCTGAAAATTGATGGAGTAACTGACTCTGAACTAGAATACTTAACTGAATTTAATTCATGAATCATACGTACATTCATCGACATGAAAGAAACTGGAACACATAAATTGAACATGAAATTGAATAGAGTACTAAGGAAGAAACTGGTACCTAAAGCTAGAATCGGATTGGAAAGGAATAGATGCGGGTATTTAGCCATCATATTTGATTTCGCCACCAAACCTTTACTGAGGCTACCTCCTTATTTCTTAGGCTCCGAACCTAGTGATCAAGTATTTTTACCGGAACCTCCTCGTAACTGAGGGTATCCTTCACACCTATGCTTTCCACTGGAACAACCAATGTCGAATCACCCATGCACTTCTTCAAAAGCGACACATGTGTTCTGGATGAACTTAATCTAATTCTGACGGAAACTCCAACTCATATGCTACCTGACCAACCCGTCTCACAACTCCGTATGAAAAAACATAATGGGGACTGAGTTTCCCTTTCTTTCCAAATCTCGTCACTCCCTTCATGGGAGATACCTTCAGAAAAATCCAATCATGAACTTCAAACTCAAGTTTTCTCCTCCTCACATCCGCAAAGGACTTTTGATAACTCTAGGCTTTCTTCAAGCTTTCCATTATAAGCTG
This sequence comes from Datura wrightii, assembly GCA_035772735.1. Lineage (NCBI taxonomy): Eukaryota > Viridiplantae > Streptophyta > Magnoliopsida > Solanales > Solanaceae > Datura > Datura wrightii. The sequence continues at coordinate 49,777,058 of JASDFA010000007.1, read as the reverse complement.
AACCTTCTTCATAGCCTCATGGACTAAATCTGGTCCTATCATCACATCTTCACCGAATTCAAACTAACAAATAGACGATCTACATCTCCCCATAAAGAGCCTCAAACTGAGCCATCTAAATGTTGGAATGGTAGTTGTTGTTATATGTAAACTCAATGAGAGGCAAATGATTATCCCAACTACCCTTGAAATAAATCACACACGCCCTCAACATATCCTCAAGAGTCTAAATAGTCCGCTCAGCCTGACCATTTCTTTGCAGGTGGAATGTTGTGCTAAGATTGACCCAAGTGCCAAGTCCCTTCTGAAACGATCTCCAAAACTAGGAGGTAAACTAAGTACCTCTATCTGATATGATGGACAAACGCACTCCATGCAACTGAACTAGCTCCCAAATGTACAACTTAGCATAATCCTCCACTGAATTAGTAGTTTTGACTGGTAGGAAATGAGCTGCTTTAGTCAACCTTTATACAACAACCCAAATAGAGTCATACTGTCGGCGAGTACGAGGGAACCCCATAATGAAGTCCATATTGATTTTCTCCCACTTCCAAGTAGGAACGCTAATGCCTTGAAGAACACCTCCAGGTCTTTGATGCTCAACCTTTACCTGTTGACAATTTGGATACATAGCCATAAACTCTGCTTTGTCCTTCTTCATGCCATTCCACCAATAGACTTCTTGTAGGTCACGGTACATCTTGGTGGCACCTAGATGTATAGAATATCCGAAACCATGAGCCTCATAAAACATCTACTCCCTCAAGTCATCAACTTCGGTACGCACACAAAATAATGGCCAATAAATAGTTCTTTGCACATCATCAGAAAAGAAAATGACGAGTAAATGACCCTGATACCGTAGTACACCATCTCCCCCTTAGGAGAATACCTCCACATTTTGATTCTGAACGGATTCCTTTAACATTACTAAAATAGGAACCTCGTCTTCTCTAGATTTGATCTCAGTCACCATGGAAGATTCTAATCCATTTTGAACAACGACACCACCATTCGTCTTGTCGCCAAGACAAACTCCTAGCCATGCAAGCCGATGCACATCATTCACTATCTCTTTCCTCTCCTCATCTACATGGGTCACACTCTCCATAGAAAACCTGCTAAGAGCATCTTCCACCACATTAGCCTTGCCTAAATGATAGAGGACACTCATATCATAATTAAGAAGCTCCAACCACCTTCTTTGACGTAGATTTAGATCATTCTGGGTAAACACGTATTGTAGGATTTTGTGGTCCGTAAACACATCCACATAGACCCTATATAGATAGTGTCTCCAAATCTTCAAGGAAAATACTACAGTCGCCAACTTGAGGTCATGAGTCGGATAGTTCCTCTTATGGACCTTCAGCTGCCTGGACGCATAGGCTATAACCTTACCGTGCTACATTAATACATACCAAAACTGATCCTCGAGGTGACACAATATACCACAAACCCTTCGGTATCTAAGGTAGGGTCAACACTGGGGCTGAGGTTAGTTGAGTCTTCAACTCTTGGAAGCTTTTCTCACAAGCCTCCGACCACTAAAACTTCACCTTCTTCTAGGTCAACTTAGCCAACGGTGCTGCAATGGATGAACCCTTCAAAAAACCTCTAGTAGTAACCAGCTAAGCCCAAGAAACTCCTAATATCTGAAGGACTCACTGCTCTAAGTCAATTCTTTAACAGCTTCTACCTTCTGAGTGTCCACCTGTACACCTTCACTTGACACCACATGACCAAAAAACGCTATTGAGTGTAGCCAAAACTCGCACTTGCTAAACTTAGCATATGATTGGCGATCCTCAAGAGTCTGTAGTACCACCCTCAAATGAGCGGCATGCTCCTCCTCGGTCCGAGAGTATATGAGAATGTCATCTATGAATAGGATCACGAACATATCTAAATACGACTTGAACGCCCTGTTCATCAAGTCCATAAAAGCTATAGGAGCATTTGTTAGTCCAAAATACATAACTACAAACTCATAGTAACCATATCGAGTCCTGAAGGCTATCTTCGGGATGTCACTCTCCCCAACCTTAAGCTGATGATACCCAGATCTGAGGTCTATCTTTGAGAAACACTTGGCACCCTGAAGTTGGCGAACAAGTCATCAATTTTGGGGAGGGAATACTTGTTCTTGATTATTACCTTGTTCAATTGCCGATAGCTAATGCATATCCGAAGGGAACCATCCTTCTTCCGAACAAAGAACGGGTGCACCCCACAGGGATTTTATTGGTCTGATGAAACCCTTGTCTAACAGATCCATCAACTGATCCTTCAACTCCTTTAGCTCAGCTGCAGCCATTCTTCAAGGAGGAATAGATATAAGTTGCGTATAGGGAAGAAATTCAATACCAAAATCAATCTCCTGCTCGGAAGGAATTCTTGGTAAGTCATCTGGAAACACTTCCATATATTCACGCACTACAAGATTGACTAGATAGTCGGGGTTTCAGACGTAGCATCCTTAACCCTAACTAGATGGTACACGCAACACTTAAAAATCATCTTTCTCGCCTAATGTAGGAAATGAAGTGACCTATAGGCACAACTAGACTACCCTTCCACTCTAGGACCGGCTCACTCAAAAACCGAAACTTTACCGCGTAGGTTCTACAATTTACTGAGGCATAACATGCATGTAGACAATCCATGACAAAGATAACATCAAAATCTATCATGGCTAGCTCTACTAACTCTATTGAGGTAACTTTCTGAAGGATTGTGTCGGGGCAATATCTATATACCCATTGAGCTATAACTAAATCACCGACTGGAGTAGAAATTGAGAAGGGTTCTGATAGGATTTCAGGACAAACTCTGAAACTACTAGCAACATAGGGTATCACAAAAGATAAAGTAGCCCCTAGATCTAACAATGTATATACATCAAGGTGGAATACTCGTAACATACCAATGACCACATCTAGAGAAGTCTCCTACTCCTATCAAGATGCAAGGGCATAAAACATATTCTGGCATTGGTCACCACTTGCACTGCTGGACACACCCTGCTAAGATGGGCGTGCAGGTGCTACTGCTGATTTGGTAGCCTGAGCACGACCTCTACTATCACCTTGTGTAGCCAACGGACTCTCCCAGGGCTTGTGCCCGGGTCTACCACACCTAAAATACCTATCTGACCCAATCAAGCACTCCTTTATATGATTCTTGCCACACATTCCGCAAATAGAAAAGGTATGCTCTGCTTGCATGCTCCTCTATCCCCTCGAACCTAATGCTCCCCTCCTCTAATCACCTCGCGGTCTAGATGGAGAACTAGATGATGATGGCGCTGGAGCTAATGACCTCAGATAAGACTGCTGGCGATATCCGCCTCCAAATCTCTATTAGGAGAACCTATAACTGTTTGTCATGGACCACTTGGCCTCTCTCTCTCTCATATGCACCACCTTCATCTACTGAGCATATAAAACCAAGTGAGGAAAATCGATGTCCTGGTGAAGCATAACCGTCCTGCGATCCTTGACTAGGTAGTCTGCTATCCCGTGCACAAACCTTCTCACCCGAGCTCTCTGATTTTCCACCAGCTTCAGTGCATATTTGGACAAGCGAGTGAACTCCAAAGCATATTCCTAGATCGTTATATTGTTCTACTTCGGGTTCACAAGCTCAGTTTCTTTGATTTCCCTCATCTCTCGGGGAAAGAACCGATCCAAAAATGTGATATGGAACTTATCCCAACCAATTGGGCCTGCTCCAACTATCCTGCTATCCTTTCATTGCCTAAACCAGATATGCGCAACCCCTTCCAAATGATACGAGGCTAAATCTGCGGGCTCCTCCCATGTCACCCCATGATTTTGGGTGATCATCAGAACCACATTAATAAACTCATGCAGATCCTCCCCTACCTTCGATCAGAGAAATTCTGAAGGTTTCATCCTTAGAAAATCTCTTACTCTCGCCGATGCCGCATTCCCTTTTTGAGGGACATACACTATTGCCTATTGATTGACTTGGGCGGTCAAAGCTTGAGCAATCATTTGAATGGCAGCCCTAAATTTTGCATAGGCCACTTTCTCGGGCACATGATCCTCGAGGGCTAGTGGGGTCTGCTAGTTCCTATCTCCGTTGCCATTCTCATTGCCATTTCAAATTCCATTCCTTCTCCATTAACTTGGTGAGGAGGCATGATTCTGCAAACGTGTATAGCATGAGTTAGAAGGATAGAGAGACATTTCATTGCATGACATAGATCAAGAAAGAAGGGGAGTTTCCTAAACATTTCGTAGCCTCTTCATCATAAATGTGGCGCGCTTCACACCCATGAAGAAGACTTTACTTAATGCAATGGGAGGTGCACCGTGGACCCCCTACACTGCCTCCCCTATATAAATTTAATTTGTGTATATTTAATTCATTTAGACATTTCCCCAAAGTAGTGAGAGGCTTAGGTGATTTCCCCTTTGGATCTTTAGCATATTGAAGGTATATTAAGCTATCAAATCTTGTCTAATTGCAAATTCTTCTTGGGTAATGAATCTCGGGCCTAAAAAGAACACATCTACAAAGTTGAATCTTTGAAATTGACTCAGTCTGAAGGAGACCTAGCGGGTGGAACTCATAGATATCATCTCTACTAAGACTAGTTTGTCTAAAAGTAATAGTAAGTACTTCTACCCTTCTAATCTTTAAGAATTCATAAGATTCTATCGAGTTGAACTCATTGTTACTTGTTGACATTGTGTTTTACATGATGATGTTGTTGGCCTACTTCTTGAGATAGAATACCCTATTCCCTTGATGTATGAGCTAAGATATGGAGGACTTATGAGTTCTTAATTAAAGCCGGATTGGTAGAGAGGAGTTTGGAAATTGAGGTATGTTAAGGCTAATCTCCTTGGGCAAGTTATTCTCTTCGTATAGTTGATATGACTTGGGCTTTCGTAGTAGTTCGTGTTTATGTTTTTTGTGGTCAGCTACTTCTAGTTGAATTGAGGTTGTAGTACAGAATCCCTTGTCAGGATTAGCCTTATTCTAGCTTTGCCTCTCATTAGAAGTGGCTCAGAGATTACTGATTCGTATTGTTGCCGCCTAGGTTGGCTAGTGATGTTCTGCTGCCTTTCTGAGGCCATAGAGGCTTGTGTTTAGTTGTTGAGAATGTTAAATTGAGAAGCATAGGGTGTAGCTTGGCGATATAAATTTCTATTTTGATGCCTATATATATAGTAAAGCTCACCTACATACCATTGGCATACCTCGAAACCTACATAACTATAATCTTAACAATGTAGCCTTACCTTTGAGTTAGCGGCACCAGGGTTGCCTTACGAACTGGGTGGTAGCTTGCTAGGTGAACTACCTACTTCTAGTAACCATGTAGCTTCATATGACTTATAGCTTGTCGTATAGGTTACTCTGAAAACCACCCTAGCTGGTAGCAAATTGATAGACTATGAGATACACTATATAATCTTATCAGTTGTTAGATATGGGGCCAATGCCTCTGGCTACTCATACAGATGCCCACGTATATGTTTCCTTGAAGGTCTAAGTTCAATTATACCTGCCAACGGGGCTACATATTGCTCACAAGAGCTACATGATATCTGGAATGACTAGATTGAGGCCTGTAGAGCCATATTGAAGTCTATTCACTTATGGATTTCTCTTATGCCGTAGTGGTATCACTAACCCTAGGTAGAGTCTTGTGTCCTCAGGGTGCAGTTATAGGAGCCCAGAAGGCTCACATATAGTTACAGGAGCCTAGAAGCCATAGATACAGTTACAGGAGACCAGAAGGCTCAGATACAGTCACAGGAGCCCAGAAGACTCGGATACAACCTTAGAAAACGAGTATGTTAGTTACAGCTTGCTTATGAAGCTATAGTTGTTCGGCTGTTTGGAATAACTACATGCAAGTGCACGTGGTCAAACAAGTAGTAAGGTGGCTCAACTAAGCCAAGTATCGATCCCACAGGGACCGAACTAAGGTATCAATCTAATCAAGTGTCAATAAACTTTAACTCTAAACTGCAGACAACAGTGTGAAGAAGATCTTGATATTTTGTTTCCTAATTTTATACTAAGTCTAAAACGAATATACAATTTGAGTCTGAACTATAAGTATGAGCATGCTGAGGCTAAAATGAACATGTAGAGAAATAAATTATCGATACAATTTGATTAATCTTTCCTCCGGTTGCTAGTCAAGAATTATTGCCTATGGATTAAAACTCTCGTATTTAACCCAACTTAAGAATCATGAACCTTCCACCTACATCTCTGTGATAAAAAGAAATTCATGTTCTAGCCATACAAACGCGATTACTTAATTGACTAATACGACTTTCAGGTATATCTCTATCCTGAAGGTAAATCAATTCTCAATTTTCCCAAACTAAGTAAAGATCATATCCTATCAATTCACAACTTTCCAATTTCTTGCTCTCTCGAGTGAAACCGGACTTTTTAGATATACATTAACGTTGGCCACACATTAACGCAGTAAGAACAAGAATCAATAGAACAACCATGGAAGAAAAGATGAAAAACCAATTTATCAATAATTACATTTCAATACAAATGTTCTTAACCTCAGCAAGAAGGGAATTTAGCCACTCATTTGTGGATTAAACATTGTTAAATGAGTGTTAATCATACAAGCAGTTGAAATAAAGAAGAAGGAGATAGAGAAGAACCCTGAGATTTTTGTCCCCTCAATTGCCTGTAACCCACGTTCTTGCTCAACTCAGTCAGAATTATTAAAAATGAACCTAAGTGTTCTATTTATACTAGTGGGAATTTTTCCCAAAATAATGAGTAACGTGTCACGGAGTGCATCGCGGAGCACTGCCTCCATGACACGCCACCAACGCGGACCCTCACTGGAATCTGGTCGTCCAGGTATTAAAGCCCAATGTGGCACAGCGTGCAACGCGGGGCTAGGCCAACGTGCCACGGCCCCAACGCGCACCTTCACTGGAATTTGGCATATTTTCAGCATCCGGGCAGAATGCATCCGCGATGGCGGCGTGACACGACTCCATCGCGGAGCCCCTTTAATTCGTGCTTTCCTTGTGCTTTTTCCTTGCTAGCTTACGAGTCCAATCCCAATTTCTCCCAACATGCATCTTAGCTTTGTAAATTATATTTTTCCTGCAAAACCACGCTAATCATGTTGATTAGTATAAATTCACATTTTATTACATTTCACATGAGAATGTACAAACATCGATAGATAAACAAGACAAAATGACACATTTGAGTATCACTTGGGCATATAAATCTGCCACAGATCACTTACCCCACACTTAAATCCTTGTTCGTCCTCGAACAACAATCTTACACCTCATGCAATTGACACCCAATCCTTGCTACTTTGGCTCGACAATTCAAGATACAGTTATACCGATTATTTAATATAGAAAATAATCAAGAAAACATGCATAGTATTATCAATACAACGACCTTCAACACATTAAGGCCTCCTAGACTCAAGAATCGACTCTCGATATCGGCAAACTCATGCAAATCAGCTGATCAAGATATCCGACACGAAATTCAATCTCTCGTCGAGCATGTGCCCTCACAACACAAGAGAATTTTCCCCTTTTTAATCAAATAAACTCAAAGACATTACATGCAGGGGCATATAAACACGATTTCGCTCTCTCTCCCAAAAGACTTCACATGCATCATGTCATGAACCATAGGCTTGCCTTTAGTGTATTACTCCACTAATATAAGGACGCATGATGTAAGATCACGTAGGACTTAACGGGTTGTAATGTAAGCTACGGAACTAGCAAATACTGGGCTAACCAATAATAACAACTAGCCTCCTTAAGCGCTTTTTCAATATATCCCATCAACCTTATGGGCATTGTTTCTTCCTTCATCCTCCCATTCTTGATGTCTGTCTTTATTTTTGTTCCCATATCTTTAAGCACACTCGACTTAATAACAAAGATTAGTTATACGTCTTTTTATATTTAATTTATAGCGAGTGCACCTTTGACCTTTTCTTTCCTTTCATCACTCTGCTTTTTCTTTTCTTTTCACAATTCTCACTCCTTGACACTGTGGGAAAATTATTTTTTTATTAAGCGCTTAAGAGGTTTGGATCAAATTCACGGATAATGAAAAGAAGGGGTTAAGCTCGGTTTACACCTTTTTAACAAAAGAAAAAAATAGGCTAAAGGCTCAATGGGCTAACTAGGATGTACATTCAAGGTAGGTACGATAATGAAAAAAAACTTTCGGTTAAAGCAAAGAAATGCCTACATCCTTTCCTACAATACACATCCTTCATTTTGTTTCGTACACACACCAGGCAAGTTCTAGACACTTCACAATAGCATGGAAGAAACGAAACCTCACCACACATTCATTGCACATGCTCAACTCAAGACATATTCACAGACTCTTCAATCAGCTAATTACAAGAATTCAAACATTAAGCCTCAATCACATCGAATCGAACTCTCTGGTCTAGATATCTCAACATGTTTACAAAGTTGCATGCTTTCATACGAATCACCTTTGCATTTTAAATATCATGTACAACACACAACAAGAATTTCGCAACCATAAAGTAACAACACATTTGGGATACAAGAAAAGAAAAGAAAAAATTAAAAGACAAAAACTACTCCCATAGACTACATTTCCCTTAAGACGGTCATCATCTATCCATCATAGGGAACGATCACTAATTATGACTTCGGTTCAATGGGACTATTCTCGGTAAAAGAACCAAGAACAAAAGCCGAGAAACCCAAAAATAAAAAATTCACGAAAATTTTTAAAAATGTCGATAGTTTCGATGAAACAAAAATATTTACACAAGCAGCTAACAACATTCAACAGCACACAATAGCTTCACATTAATTACAATACAGACATACACACAAAAATCACAGGGTCACAAGTTTTTCCAAGCACAACAACAGAACAGAGACATTAATAACAACAATAACTAGCACCTAACTACTCCCACCCCACACTTAAATCAAACACTGTCCCCAGTGTTCACAAAATTCAGCATAGCACAAAAGTGGGTGGTGAAACTCCCTGATCAATCGAAGTATTCCACTTCTTCGTCAGGTGCCGCTGCCTCATCTCCCATGTATGAATCGCCCCCGTCATCATCATCAGACTCAACATCTGAGTCCTCACGACGTGTCTCCTCATCGATGGGGACATCATAATTAGTGGGCTCCACAAAAGCTAGCCCCACTCGGCATAGAGCCCTGGCATTTTCGCCAAAAGGGTAGTCTAGCTCGAGCTGCCACAGCTCATCTTCTGTTGCCGGCCTCCCGCCTATGTGCAGATGGAGCATCTACATCCCGAACATGCGAGCCACGTACTGATCATCCCGAGCATGTCGCTCGGCTAGTGTGAGAACTGACCCGTGAGTGGTGTGGGGTGCCTTAGTTTTGGTGACATCTAAGGCCCGCCTCTCCATATGTGGGATGTAGTCAAGGGCCTCTTCCTCAATAGCCAGGCCCCTCAGGAACGTGGTCAGTAAGCCACCAAACCCGTACCTGTGCCCTTGATGCAAACGGGCTCTCTTCATGGCGGAGATAATCACCGCCCCAACATTGATCTCCAGCCCTTTCATCAAGGAATAGACCAAACACACACGATCCCGGGTGACATCTGTCATATGCACCCCCGGGATCAGGCAGGAACAAACAATTTTAAGCTATATCCTGGCTTCCCTGTTCATCTGTGGGTAGGGCAATGTATGATGGTAGCCCCTATCTTTATGCCTGCTCCACCGTGCTATGGACCGGGCTCCACACAAAGTGCGTCTGATGTCCGCATATAGTGGAGTGACATTCAGATGCCGGAGTACATGGGCTTCTGTGTCCCGCGCCCCCAAGATGGCATTAAGGTGATGGGGCTTAAAAGTGACTACCTGCCCCCTTATCTTTATGGTGTGACTTCTGAGTGTCGGGTTCCAGTTGGCGTAGAACTCCCGAATCAGGTGAAGATTGCACTCCTTGGGCTTTTCGAAGATGAAGTTCAGCCCGACTGCATCAATCCTGTGGACAATTTTGGGGAATTCTTGTGCCAACGGTTCCCTAGCAATATGCTCCTCGGGGAAGTATTTGCTTTCCTTATGCTTTGTGTACCATTTCTTCCTTTCCTCTGTCACCCATCAGGTTCTGTATTGACGACGTTGGCCGCGCGGTACCGCTGGTGCTGCTGGGACTGCTGTTCCCAGTCTGATTCTTTTCCTCCCGGCGCCCGATGTAGATTCGCCCTTCCTTTTATCTTGCCTGCTTGCCATTGTTTCTGTCAAACCAAACAGACAGTTCAAATGTTATTCAAATTAAAATTAGCTTCGACTAAGGTTGGGTTAAGCTAGGCCACCCCACACTTAGTCTTTAGCCACATCACAACATTACAGCAAGACAATCCTCTTTTTCTAACTTTCAAAATAAAATTTAAAAAAATAACAAAAATGCCTCGTGCATTTAGAGGGTTCGACGGTATAAATTCTATGTACTACTCAGACTTCGTACAGCTAATCCACTATTACCATCGATAACATTTCATCACATAGCACTTAGCGAAAATTTCTATCAACAAAACCGATGTAATTCCCCCAATTTCTATGCAATTTCAACAATTTCATTATCCTGAAAATCCGTCGCGCCCTTAGGATATTAACGTTAAGCACAACATAATTTACCTCACTCAACATGCACAAACCAACAAGAATTTCACATTTCAACTCAATTTTAACTTCTTCATATTCAAATTTTAACCCTAGCTACAATTTCACAAGAATTTCAATCACCCATGTATTTATCGAGTTCATATAATCACAACGATACTACGAACATCAATTAACTATAGCTTACATGAATTCAAGATCAATTTACAATTAGGGAAAGTTTTCCTCACTTCCCATGCTCAAAATTGGAAAAATTAGTCAATAAATGAGATGAAGTTAACAAACATACCTTCAATTCGATGATATCGAAGAAAAGTTGAAGAATTTTAGCTCCTAGGTCCGTGTCACATTGGGGAAGGGGGGGATTCTTGGGTGTTTGATGCGGAGGAGATGAGAAATGGAAATAAATGAGGAAAAAAAGGGGTTAAAAAGGGGTATTTTCGCGTGGGTCACCTAGCAACCCGGTGTGACCCGATGCTAAGTTGCCTTCAACGTGTCACGGAGGTAATGCGGAGCATACCCTCCGTGACATGGAGCCATCGTGCCAGTACTCTGGAATTTTTCAAAAATTCCAGATTACACTTCAACGTGTCACGGAGGGTAACGCGGAGCACTCCCTCCGTGACACGAAGCCATCGCGTAGGCTCTCTGTATTTCCACTTTTTATTATTTTTCTCACCTCGATTTTTCCTTTGCGATCCTTTGCATTTTTTCCCTCTGTTCAACCTGAAATTCATCTCACAACAAGAAATTGGTTAGAATTCCTAGGTTTCAACATAAAACCCAGTTTTTGTTTTTATTTTTATTTTTCTATATACATATATATATATATATATATATATATATATTTTTTTTTTTTTCTCTTTTTTTTCTACTAAATCTACTCAAGTGTTACAATAATTTCACAGGTTACCTCCCGTGCAGCGCCTGGTTTACCATCACGGCTTGACGTCATTAAGCTCAGTCATCCTCTAGGGTGACGGACATTTTCTCTCGACTACCGTCCTCACCCATGTAATGCTTACACTTATCCGGTGGTTTCCCCAATGGTTCCCGTGACTCAACGCTCTGAGCACTATCCGCTCGATCTAGCACATTGATCACTGAGAGTTCCTCGTACACGGCCGGAAGCTTTGTAGCCTTGTACACCTAAAGCACCTCCACCTTGTCATGAGCTCGCATAGTTAGCTGCCCTGCCGCTACATCAATTAGCGCTTTCCCGGTCGCAGAAAGGACGTCCCAAAACTAATGGGACTTCCACGTCTGGCTCAAAATCCAACATGATAAAGTCTACCGGGAAGATAAGGGAGCCCACTTGCACCAGCACGTCTTCCACAATGCCATCAGGTCTGGCTAAGGAACGATCTGCTAGTTGCAAGATCACTGTTGTTGGTCTAGGACTCCCTAGCCCCAACTTCTTGAATACCAATGTCGGCATCAAGTTAATGCTCGCTCCCAAATCACATAATCCGTGAGCTCGGATACTCTGCCCAATTGTAATTTGAATTGTAAAGCTCCCAGGGTCCTTGAGCTTTGTGGGAAACCTATTTTGTATCCGTGAAGTGCACTCCTCCGTAAGCGCCACCGTAGCGTCCTCAGTCAACCTGCTTTTATTTGCCACGATGTCCTTGATATATTTTGCGTACTTCGGCACTCCCTGCAAAACATCAACAAGAGGTAAATTAATGTGTACCTACTTAAGCACCTCCATGAACTTTTTGAAACACGCTTCCTCCTTGTGTTTCCTTAGTCTTTGAGGGAACGGGGGTGGTGGTCTTTCTGGTTCAGCTTCCTTCTCCTTCCCCCTATCATCATTGTGATCCCTCTCCTTTTCACTTGCTTTCGACTGTTGTGGTAATCTTTCCGGTTCCACCTCCTTGAGTTGCAAACCACTCCTTGTGGTCACTACATTTACCTGCTTGGGGTTCGGATCAGTGTCACTCGGAAGTCCTCCTCTCGCCTTAGTGTTTTGAGCTCCAGCAAATTGCCCAAACTGGTAGTCTAGCACCTTTGTAGCTAACTGATTGTTCTTTACATCGGCTGCCAATTTCACGTAATCATCCTGCAATTGAGCTTGGTTAGTTATCATTGTCTTGAACATCTCCTCAATGTTGGGTGATGGTGGTGGAGGAGGTGCATTGTTGCTTCTGTATTGCGACTGATAGTTCTGCTGCCCTCCTTGATTTCTCTGCGCCCCCTGACTCGAACTTTGCCCTTGATGGTTGTTGCTACCCCAAAAGAAATTCGGGTGATTCCTCCAGTTGGAATTGTAGCTGTTGCCATACTGTAGGTGGTTATTTCTCTGTACATTACCAACAAAGTTCACCGAATCAGGATTTTCTCCGCAACACTCGGCTGAGTGTTCATTACTCCCGCACACTTCACACCAAATCTGCTGCACTACATTCACTGGGGCTTGAGATTGGTTCATGCTCATGTTACTGAAGTGGGTGTTGAAATGATTCTGTAACGCAACTATCTATGCAACAATAGCTGTAAAACCATCCACTCCTAAGACGCCTGCTGCTTTCCTTGTTCCTCCTCTTGACGAGTCTGCATTCCACTCCGGATTCCCCTGCGAAATACGATTTAACAAAGTATACAGCTCCTCATAAGTCTTCTCTAATGCTTGTCCTCCAGCTACTGAGTCTAGCAAGATTTTTGTGTGGGGTTCCAAACCCTCTATGAAAGTATGCACCAGCACATCATTGGATTAGTGATGATGAGGACAATCCTGCAACATAGATTTGAATCTCTCCCAGGCCTGATACAGATTCTCTCCCTCTCTCTGTTTAAAACATAGAATTTGACTTCTAAGTCTTGCTGTTTTACCGGATGGAAAGAACCGTATCAAGAATTTCTTTGCAAGATCATCCCACGTGGTGATGGAATTTGGTGGCTCAGCTTTCAACCACCTCTTAGCTTCTCCCAAAAGTGAAAATGGGAACAATGTAAGCCTGACATAATCTGATGACACTCACGCGGGGATGTAAGTGTCACTTATCTCCAAAAAATTTTGGAGATGTTGCTGTGGATCCTCATGACGGAGACCTGTGAACTGCCCGCTGGTGTGCAGCAATTGCACCATGTTCTGTTTAAGCTCGAACCTCCCTCCCGACTCAGGTTTGCGGATGCTAGATGTGACATTGTTAGCATGTGGGATTGCCACCTCGCGAACCGGTCTAGCTGCCATTTCCTTGGGCACTAACATTGCCCTTACAACTAGTGGATTCTGTTTTTGCTCCAGGATTGTTTGTCTAAGCAACTACAGCTTTTTCTCTAGAGCTTCTCTCCTTTGATGATGGAATTGTCTTTCCGACTCTAAAGATGAGTCCACCAGCTCCTTGTCTCTTGCTAGTGTTCAACATAAATTAGTATCTGCAAAATACAGGCTAAGACCAAGTTGTCAACACTCAGAGGAAATAGTAAACTAACACTTAAGAAAAATTTTACCAATTGCCAGTCCCCGGCAACGGCGCCAAAAACTTGTTCGGCTGTTTCGAATAACTACACACAAGTGCACGTGGTCGAACAAGTAGTAAAGTGGCTTAAGTAAGCCAAGTATCGATCCCACAGGGACTGAAATGAGGTATCAATCTAATCAAGTGTCAATAAACTTTAACTCTAAACTGCAGACAACAGTGTGAAGAAGATTTTGATATTTTCTTTCCTTATTTTATACTAAGTCTAAAACGAATATACAATTTGAGTCTAAACTATAAGTATGAGCATGCTGAGGCTAAAATGAACATGTAGAGAAATAAATTATCGATACAATTTGATTAATCTTTCCTCCGGTTGCTAGTCAAGAACTATTGCCTATGGATTAAAACTCTCATATTTAACCCAACTTAAGAATCATGAACCTTACATACAAAACCGATTCCTTAATTGACTAATACGACTTTCAGGTATATCTCTATCCTGAAGGTAAATCAATTCTCAATTTTCCCAAACTAAGAAAAGATCATATCCTATCAATTCACAACTTTCCAATTTCTTGCTCTCTCGAGTGAAACCGGACTTTTTAGATATACATTAACGTTGGCCACACACTAACGTAGTAAGAACAAGAATCAATAGAACAACCATGGAAGAAAAGATGAAAAACCAATTTATCAATAATTACATTTCAATAAAAATGTTCTTAACCTCAGCAAGAAGGGAATTTAGCCACTCATTTGTGGATTAAACATCGTTAAATGAGTGTTAATCATACAAGCAATTGAAAGAAAGAAGAAGGAGATAGAGAAGAACACTGAGATTTTCGTCCCCTCAACTGCCTGTAACCCACGTTCTTGCTCAACTCAGTCAGAATTGTTAAAAATGAACCTAAGTGTTCTATTTATACTAGTGGGAATTTTTCCCGGAATAACGAGCAACGTGTCATGGAGTGCATTGCGGAGCACTGCCTCCATGACACGCCACCAACGCGGACCCTCACTGGAATCCGGTCATCCAGGTATTAAAGCCCAACGTGGCAGGGCGTGCAACGCGGGGCTAGGCCAACATGCCATGGCCCCAACGCGCACCTTCACTGGAATTTGGCATATTTTCAGCATCCGGCAGAATGCATCCGCGATAGAAGCATGGCATGGCTCCATTGCGGAGCCCCTTTAATTCGCGCTTTCCTTGTGCTTTTGCCTTGGTAGCTTCCGAGTCCAATCCCGATTTCTCCCAATATGCATCTTAGTTTCGTAAAATTATATTTTTCCTACAAAACCACACTAATCATGTTGGTTAGTATAAATTCACATTTTATTACAATTCACATGAGAATGTACAAACATCGATAGATAAACAAGACAAAAAGACACATTTGAGTATCACTTGGGCATATAAATCTACCCAAGATCAATAGTGGTAAAAATAAAGCTATATGGATTGATTTGTCAGGGCTAATGGGGGAAAGGTAGGTTATTCTGTGTTGTTTGTACCTTCCAGGCATATGGGTGTTGGGTTAGGTTTGATCTTGGGCAAATTTATATGCCCAAGTGATACTCAAATGTGGAATTTTAGCCTTGTTTATCTATCAATGTGTATACATTCTCATGTAATTGGTAATAAAATGTGAATTTATACTAACCAACATGATTAGCACTGTTTTGCAGGTAAAATGTAATTTTGGGAAGCTTAAATGCATGTTGGAAGATATCAGGGTTGGACTCGGACGTAAGCAAGGGACAAGGCATTGGACAGCATAAAATAAAGGGGCTCCGCGATGGAGCCGTGTCACGCTGCCATTGCGGAGGCCTTCTGCCTGGATAGGGAATTTTCCCCCAATTTCCAGAGAGGGTACGCGATGGGTCCATGGCACGGTGGCATGGCTCCGTGTTGCACGCCGTGCCATGTTGGGCCTTATTTCCTAGACCCCCAGTTCCAGTGAAGGTCCGCGTCGGTAGCGTGTCATGGAGGCAGTGCTCCGTGATGCACTCCGTGACACGTTGCTTGTTATTCCGGGAAAAATTCCCACTAGTATAAATAGAACACTTAGGTTCATTTTTCAATATTCTGACTTGGTGGAGCAAGAACGTGGGTTACAGGCAGTTGAGGGGACGAAATTATCAGGGTTTTTCTCTCTTTCCTTCTCCTTGTATTCAATTGCTTGTATGTTTAACACTCATTTAACGATGTTTAATCCACAAATGAGTGGCTAATTCATCTTCTTGCTGAGGTTATGAACAATTGTAGTGAAATGTGATTGTTGATCATTTTGGTTTTTCATCTTTTCTTCCATGGTTGTTCTATTAATTCTTGTTCTTACTGCATTAATGTATGGCCTACGTTAATGTATATCTAAAAAGTCCGGTTTCACTCGAGAGAGCAAGAAATTGGAAAGTTGTGAATTAATAGGATATGATCTTTTCTAAGTTTGGGAAAATTGAGAATTGATTTACTTTCAGGATAAAAAATATACCTGAAAGTCGTATTAGTCAATTTAGGAGCCGGGTTTGTATGGCTAGAACATGAATTGCATTTAATCACACAAATGTAGGTGGATGGTTCATGATTCTTAAGTGGGGTTAAATACGAGAGTTTTAATCCCTTGGCAATAGTTCTTGACTAGCAACCGGAGGAAAAGACTAACCAAATTATGTCGATAATTAATTTCATTACATGTTTGTTTAACCTCAACATGCTCTCATTCATAGTTCAGACTCACATTAGATAGTTGTTTTAGATTTAGCATAAAAATTATAAATCAAAATATCAAACTTTTGGTTACACTGTTGTCTGCATTTTTAGAATTAAAATATAGTACACTTGAGCAGATTGCACTTCATCCCAGTCCCTGTGGGATCGATACTTGTCTTACTTAAGCCACTTTACTACTTGTTCAACCACGTGAACTTACGTGTAGTTATATACCCATATAACGAGACCGAACAAGTTTTTGGCGCCGTTGCCGGGGACTGGCAATTGGTGAATTTTTCTTAAGTGTAAATTTACTATATTTTTTTTTCTTAGTGCTGACAACTTGGTCTTAGTGTTTGTTTTAATTCTTTTTCATTTTATTTTTTTCTTTTTCGGATACCCTTATTGACATGACATCGTGGAATACAAAGGGTTTAAATGGTGGATACTCATATTTTGGCGAATCTTGTCTGAATTGCGGAGGACACCACTCGTGGCAACACTGTAACACATGCAATATATGTGGTGATCAAGATGGCCTTTGGGATGGCTTTCCGAATGCATATTCCCCTCCCCCAAGCCCCTACTATGATCCTTCTATTGTTTTTTTCTGAATATAGGCATGCTGAAAATGAGGACTTGGGACGCCAAGCTCGAATAGAAGACATGCTGAAACAACTCTTGGAGCAATCAGAAGCAATGAAGGAGGCGATGGCAGTATTGAGAATTAAGCAAGAAGAGAATGCAGGGGCTCTAGAAAGGATGAGCGTCAAATTCACGGAGATGATTGCTGAGGCTGAAGCTTGTGATAATTTGCAGGTAACAATTGTAGCCGATATTCAAGAGGAACTACAAGAGGAAGACAAGGGTGAATTTTTGGATGAAGCCCAACAATTAGAATCTCTTGAGTGTCCCCGTGATGGGCTCACACTTATGGAAAATCTATTCGTGGATGAAGAGATAGAGTATCCCCCAGTTGACATTAATGGAGAGATAGATGTCGATGCTGAGATGGTGTATACAAGTAAGGAGGTCCAGCACAATGTATTTTTAGAGTTGAGGTTTTTGGACCACACTCGAAGCATTTTTTGACATTAAGTTTGGTTGAAAACATAGAAATAGAGCCTTCCAAGCTTATAGAGAAATGTCTAGAGCAGGACCAAGCCCTGTATATTTTGAAATTTTCTAACTCGGAGAAACAAAATGACTTCGCTTACTTAAGGGCCAATAAGTTCAAAAGGCAACATCTACTGCTTGGTCCTTACAATTTTTCACCACCACCCTTGGAGCATAAGAGGAAATTAGAGAAGAAATTAGGGGTGAGATTCATATCCTCAAGGTGGAGGAAAAAGTGGTGAAACTTGATACATCGAGCCGCGACGGTAAACCAGGCGTTGGCACGGGAGGCAACCCGTGAAAAATTTTCTTTGTAAAGTGTGAATAGATTTTTCTTTTTCTTTTTTCTTGATTAACTACAAAATTTTTAGTTTTTGTTTTTGATTTTTAATTTTAGTTAGAGTGAAACCTATAATTCTAACCAATTTCGTGTAGTGAGATGAATTTCAGGTCAAACGGAGGAAAATATGCACGAAATCGCAAAGGAAAATTCGAGGTATGAAAATTAATAAAAAGTGGCAAAACAGTGAGCTAGGGAGATAGCTCCGTCTCACGGAGGAGGACCTCCGCGTTACCCTCCGTGACACATTGAGGTATAAATCCGGAATTTGAAAAAATCCAGAGTACCCTCGCGACAGCTCCGTGTCACGGAGGCAGTGCACCGCGATGCACTCCGTGACACGTTGCCGTGTATATCGCAATGGGTCACACCGGGTCGCCTGGTGACCCGCGCAATTTTCCCACTTTTAAACCCCGAAACCCCCTCACTTTTCCTTATTTTTCACTCACTCCGCGACCAAACCCCCTAAAACCCATCCCCCTTCAACGTGACATGGAATAGGCCAAGAAAATAATTGAGTTTTCTTCAATTCTTCAACTTCAAGGTATGTTCTTCGATTCCATCTCATTTCTTGTCGATTTTCTTCGATATTGAGCATGTGAGGTGAGCTAAGTTTGCCCTAAGTAGAAATTAATCATGAATTCAATTGAATTGTTGTTGATGAATGTTCGGAATATCATTATGATTGCTTGAACTCGTTAATTACATAATTTAATCAAATTTTCTTGATATCATTATTTCTAGGGCTTGTTTTTGAATTTGAAGTGGAAAAATGTAGTGAACTTGTGAAATTCATGCCGGGTTGTACATGTTGAGTGAGATGAGTCTATGTGCTAGTTGTTATCATGTTACAAGACCGACGGATTCTCGGGCTAGGGGAATATTGAAATTTGCAAGAATTGGGTTGGTTGTATAGGTTCGTGTAGATAAATTTTTGTTGTTTTTGTTTCTTTGTTTTTTTTCATTGCTAAGTGCGATGGATTAAAAGGTTATCGATGGTAATGATTGTGGTTAGCTGTACGAAGTTTGAGTAGTACATATTATATATACCATCAAATTTTTGGTATGCACTAAGCATGTTTGTGTAGTTGGTTGTTTATATGTGTAAATAAAGATGATCTTGCCGGTATGTTGTAACTGTAGCTAAGGACTAAGTGTGGGTTGCCTAGCTTAACCTGACCATAGTCAAAGTTAATATCCATTGGCCTAACATTGATCTTGTCTACTTGGGTTGACAGGTAAAATGGCAAGCAGGCAAGAAAAAGGGAAAGGCGCATCAACATGTGGTGCCGGAAGAAAGCGAATCAGACTGGGCACAGCAGTCCCAGTAGCACCAGCGGTTCCACGCGCCAACGCCGCCAATACGGAACCAGATGGGTGACAGATGAGGGGAAGAAGTGGTACGCAAAGCACAAAGAAAACAAGTACTTCCCCGAGGAACATATAGCACGGGAACCATTGGCACAGGAGTTCCCTAGGATTGTCCACCGGATCGAGGCAGCTGGGCTCAACTTCATCTTTGAAGAGCCCAAGGAATGTAACTTGCACCTGATTCGGGAATTCTATGCAATTGGAACCCGACTCTAAGAAGTCACACCATAAAAATCAGAGGGCAAATAGTCACATTTGAGCCCCACCACCTCAATGCTATCATAGGGGTGCGGGACACAGACGCCCACGTGCTTCGATAGTTGAACATCACTCCACCGTATGCGGACATCAGACGCACCTTGTGTGGGACCCGATCGACAGCTAGATGGAGCAGACACAAGGAGAGGGGCTACCATCAGACTTTGCCTTATTCACAAATGAACAGGAAAGCCAGAATATGGCTAAAGATCATCTGTTCCTGCCTAATCCTGGGGGTACATATGATAGATGTAACCCGGGATCGTGTATGCCTGGTGTACTCCCTGATGAAAGGGCTGGAGATCAACGTGGGGGCGGTGATTATCTCCGCCATGAAGAGAGTCTGGTTGCATCAGGGGCACAGGTACGACTTTGGTGGACTACTCACCACCTTCCTCAGGGGCCTAGATGTCGAGGAATAGGCCCTCGATTATATCCCGCAGATGGAGCGGCGGGCCTTAGATGTTACTAAAACTAAGGCACCCGACACTACCCACGGGCCAATGCTTACACTTGGCGAGCGACATGCTCGTGATGATCAGTATATGGCTCGCATGTATGGGATGCAGATGCTCCAGCTGAGGATAGGCGGGAGGCCGGCGACAGAGGAGGAGTTATGGCAGCTCGAGCTAGACTACCCTTTCGACGAGAACGCCAAGGCTCTATGCCGAGTGGGGCCAGCATTTGTAGAGCCCACGGATGATGATGTCCCCACAGACGAGGAGACACGTCGGGAGGACTCCGATGTGGAGTCCGATGATGACGACGGGGGTGATTCAGACATGGGAGATGAAGCAGCAGCACCCGACGAAGAAGTGGAGTACTTTGATTGATCAGGGAGTTCCACCACCCGATTTTTATGCTATTTTAATTTTTGTGAACACTGGGGACAGTGTTCGAGCTAAGTGTGGGGTGGGAGTAGTTAGGTGTTGGGTTGTGTTGTTATGTATGTATGTCCTAATCTATTGTCGTGCCTGTGAAATTTTGTTATTCCCTGTGATTTGTGAATTGTTAAGTTGTTGTTCTATATTGTAAATTTATGTGAAATTGATGTTGCTGAATGTTGCTAGCTGATTTTGAACATATTTTTGTTAATCGAAATGATCGATATTTTTAAATTTTTTTTTCAATTCTTAGGTTTCTCGGCGTTTGTTTTCGGTTCTTTTACCGAGAATGGTCCCATTGAACCAAAGTCATAGTTAGTGACCGTTCCCTATGATGGATGGATGACGACCGTCTTAAGGGAAATGTAGTCGTTAGGAGTAATAAAATTTTTTTTCAATTCTTGGGTTTCTCGGCGTTTGTTTTCGGTTCTTTTACCGAGAATGGTCCCATTGAACCGAAGTCATAGTTAGTGACCGTTCCCTATGATGGATGGATGACGACCGTCTTAAGGGAAATGTAGTCGTTAGGAGTAATTTTTTTCAATTATTTTTCAGTTGTTTTCTTTTGTGGGTTGCATCCCAAAATCTGTAGTTACTTGATGGTTGCAAAATTCTGGTTGCGTGTTGTACATGATATTTAAAATGCAAAGGGGATTCGTATGAAAGCATGCAACTTTGTAAGCATGCCTATTATTTTTTTCTTTTGTCGAAAAGTGTAAACCGAGCTTAATCCTTTCTTTTCATTAGCCGTAAAGTCTATACAAAACTCTTAAGCGCTTAAGAAGAGAAAATCATTTTCCCAAAGTGTCAAAGAGTGAGAATGGTGAAAAGAAAAGAAGAGCTGAGTGCTGGAAGAAAAGAAAAGGTTGAAGGTGCACTTGTTATAAATAAACTATAATGAAGGTGCATGAATAATCTTTGTTGTTGTGTCAAGTGTGCTTAATAAGATGGGCCAAACTAAAGAAAAACGTCAAGAGTGGGAGGATGGAAAAGAAAAAAAGAAACAATGCTCATGAGTTGATGGGATGTGTTGAAAAGGCGCTTAAGGATGCTAGTGGCTATTATTGGCTAACCCAATATTTACTAGTTCCGTAGCTTCGATTACAACCAGTTAAAGTCCTACGTGATCTTACATCGCACTTCTTTATATTAGTGGAGTAATACACTAAGGGCAAGCTTATGGGTCATGACATGATGCATGTGAATTCTTTTGGGAGAGAGAGCGAAATTGTGTTTACATGCCCCTGCTTGAAATTTTGTGAGTTCATATGAGCAAAAAGGGGAAGACTCTCTTGTGTTGTGAGGGCACATGCTCGATGAGAGATTAATTTTTGTGTTGGATATCTTGATCAGCTGATTTGCATGAGTTAGCCAATATTGAGAGTCGATTCTTAAGTCTAGGAGGTATTGATGTATTGAAGGTCATTGCATTGATAGGACCATGCATGTTTTCTTGATGATTTGCTGTATTGAATAATCGGTATGACCGTAGCCTAAATTGTCGAACCAAAGTAGCGAGGTTGGGATGTAAATTGCATGAGGTGTAGGATTGTTGTTCGAGGACGAACAAGGATTTAAGTGTGGGGTAAGTGATCTTGGGCAAATTTATATGCCCAAGTGATACTCAAATGTGGAATTTTAGCCTTGTTTATCTATCAATGTGTATACATTCTCATGTAATTGGTAATAAAATGTGAATTTATACTAACCAGCATGATTAGCATTATTTTTGCAGGTAAAATGTAATTTTGGGAAGCTTAAATGCATGTTGGAAGATATCGGGGTTGGACTCGGACGTGAGCAAGGGACAAGGCAGTGGACAACATAAAATAAAGGGGCTCCGCGATGGAGCCGTGTCACGCTGCCATCGCGGAGACCTTCTGCCTGGATAGGGAATTTTCGCCCAATTTCCAAAGAGGGTACGCAATGGGTTCGTGGCACGGTGGCATGGTTCCGCGTTGCACGCCATGCCACATTGGGCCTTATTTCCTGGACCCCCAGTTCCAATGAAGGTCCGCGTCGGTAGCGTGTCACAGAGGCAGTGCTCCGCGATGCACTCCGTGACACGTTTCTTGTTATTCCGGGAAAAATTCCCACTAGTATAAATAGAACACTTAGGTTCATTTTTCAATATTCTGACTTGGTGGAGCAAGAACGTGGGTTACAGGCAGTTAAGGGGAAGAAATTATCAGGGGTTTTCTCTCTTTCCTTCTCCTTGTATTAAATTGCTTGTATGTTTAGCACTCATTTAACGATGTTTAATCCACAAATGAGTGGCTAGTTCATCTTCTTGCTGAGGTTATGAACAATTATAGTGAAATGTGATTGTTGATCATTTTGGTTTTTCATCTTTTCTTCCATGGTTGTTCTATTAATTCTTGTTCTTACTGCATTAATGTGTGGCCTACGTTAATGTATATCGAAAAAGTCTGGTTTCACTCGAGAGAGCAAGAAATTGGAAAGTTGTGAATTAATAGGATATGATCTTTTCTTAGTTTGGGAAAATGGAGAATTGATTTACTTTCAGGATAGAAATATACCTGAAAGTCGTATTAGTCAATTTAGGAACCGGGTTTGTATGGGTAGAACATGAATTGCATTTAATCACAGAAATGTAGGTGGATGGTTCATGATTCTTAAGTGGGGTTAAATACGAGAGTTTTAATCCCTTGGCAATAGTTCTTGACTAGCATTCGGAGGAAAAGACTAACCAAATTATGTCAATAATTAATTTCATTACATGTTCGTTTAACCTCAGCATGCTCTCATTCATAGTTCAGACTCACATTAGATAGTTGTTTTAGATTTAGCATAAAAATTATAAATCAAAATATCAAACTTTTAGTTACACTGTTGTCTGCATTTTTAGAATTAAAATATAGTACACTTGAGCAGATTGCACTTCATCCCAGTCCCTGTAGGATCGATACTTGTCTTACTTAAGCCACTTTACTACTTGTTCGACCACGTGCACTTGCGTGTAGTTATATACCCATATAACGAGACCGAACAAGGTTCTTGTTTGAATATTATCTGTTAGTTACAGTTCATGTTTATGAGATCGTACAAGTTAACCTCTGGCCCTTATTGCTGATTACTCCTAGTTCCTCCATCAGCTTCTATTCAGTACATATTGTATTAACACCCACGCACGGGGCGGTGAATAATTGCCTGCAGGTTCAAATAGACTGGTTTCGGGACCTCCGTAATAGCCATTCAGATTTAGCAGATTGGCCAGCTTCTTTCCTCTGGAGTTTCCATATGATTAGAGGTTTGCTTGCATTTTGATGTATATTTTTTAGGTAGGCTAGGGCCCTTTCCTGACCAATATCTTACTCTTTAGTGGCTTGCAATCTACGGGTTCTGTTAGAGATGCATTGTTGGTCGTGTGGGCCTAGTTGTTTTTCCACTTGGCAGCCTTGTTGGCTTGTATGTGTGTATATATATATATATGTATAAATATATATATATATATGTATATGCACTTGTAGTTCTTTTGGTCTAATTTAGACAGCATGGTGGTCTTATCGTCCCGCATAAGATGACGTTATGATTGCAACTATTGGGCCAACTATTTTGCAAGTGTATGTTGCGGCTTTGTCAGCTAAGGCTATGTTTTGAGCGGAGATATAACTGATGGTTTTATTGAATATGTGTTGCTAGTATGCACCAGAAGTGTATATGTCTAGCTAGGCCAGCTCAGGGTCCAGTGTGGCATTACTTTTTAGTTACGCCTCCCAATGTAGGGCATGACACACTCATTTGAGGAAGCCCGAACATTTGCTCAGAGACTTCCCTTCAGCTAGATAGGGTCATGGTAGAGATTGTAACCTAGTTATCAGTTCAGCAGCTCCACCAGCATGCTCAGCTCAACAGGGTGCATCCACTAGTGCAGATGGTGGTCAGCGTCAGAAAAGGTTGTATGACCTCTCATCACATCAGGAGCAGGAGGTCTCTTCGAATGTTGTCACTAGTATGTTGTGAGTATTTCATCTTGATGTATATGCATTGTTAGATATAGGGGATACTTTATCATTTATAAAGCCTTATAATTCTATTAGCTTCGAAGTCAGTCCCAAAATCCTATCATAACCCTTCTCAGTCTCTACTCCAATCAGTGACTCAGTAATAGCTCAATGGGTATAAAAAAATTGCCTTATCACAGTCCTTTAAAAAGTCACCTCAGCCGATCTAGTAGAGTAAGACATGACTGATTTTGATGCTATCTTTGGTACGGATTGGTTGCATGCATATTATGCCTCAGTGAATTGTAGAACCCGAGCAGTAGAGTTTCGATTTTCGGGTGAGCCAATCCTAGAATGGAAGGGTGCTTTGTTGTACTTGTAGGTCGCTTCTTTTCCTACCATAGGCTGGAAAGATGATTCCCAAGGGTTGTGTTTACCATCTAGTTCAGGTTAAGGATGCTACATCCGAGACCCCAACTCTTCAGTATGTCCCTGTTGTATGTGAGAACTCTAAAGTTTTCCCAGATGATCTACCAGGAGTCCCTCCTGAGTGGGAGATTGACTTTGGTATTGACCTTCTTCCCGAGATGCAGCCTATATCTATTCCTCCTTACAGAATGGCTCCAGCTGAGCTAAAGGAGTTGAAGGAGCAATTTAAAGATCTTCTAGATAAGGGATTCATCAGACCTAGCAAGTCCCCGTAGGGTGCACCAGTTCTCTTTGTTTGAAAGAAGGATGGGCCTCTTCGTATGTGCATTGACTATCGGTAGTTGAACAAGGATACAATATAGAATAAGTATTCCATCCCCAAAATTAATGACTAAGTTGACCACTTTAGGGTGCTAAGTGCTTCTCAATGATAAACCTCAGATCCGGTTATCACCTGCTCAGAGTTAGGGAGAGTGACATTACGAAGATAGCTTTTAGGATTCGATATGGTCATTATGAGTGTGTGGTTATGTCTTTTGGACTAACGAATTCTCCTGCAGCTTTTATGAATTTCATGAACAGGGTATTCAAGCCATATTTGGACGTGTTCGTGATTGTCTTCATAGACGACATTCTCATATACTCTCGGTGCGAGGAGGAGCATGCCGCTCTATTACACCGCGTAAGTTTTTCATTGTCTAACCGATGTGTACGTGTGCATGTTGAGAGTTCTTAGAATGTGGCACATACGAGAGAAGGGTCAAAGGTGAAATGAGGGAGCACGTTATATAGCAAGCGGGTGGAAAGAGCCAGGGGCAGGCACTACGGGTGCCTTGTCGTGCACCCCTCTCCTATGCAGGGTGTGGCGCATTGAGCCTATACTCCTCTATGATGGGAGGTGCGCCGCGAACCCCCTGCACCACCTCTCCATTATATATTTATGTTTTGTGTATTTAATTCATTTAAATCTTTCCCCAAAGCAGTAGCGGCTTAGGCGATTTCCCCTTTGGATTTTCAGCAAATTAAAGGTAAATTAAGCTATAAAATCTCATCTAATTGCAAATTCTTCTCGGGTAATGAATCCCGGGCCTACAAAGAACATATCTACAAAGTTGAATTTTTGAAATTGGCCTGGTTTGATGGATCCCTAGCAGGTGGAAGTCGTAGAAATCATATCTAGGTAAGACTAGTATGTCTACAAGTTATAGTAAGTACTTCTACCCTTCTAATCTATAAGAATTCGTAATATCCTATTGAATTGAAATCATTGTGAGCTAAGATATAGAGGGATTATAAGTTCTTAATCAAAGAAAGATTGGTAGAGAGGAGTTCGGCAATTGAGGTATGTTAAGGCTAACCTCCTTTTGCAAGTTATTCTCATCGTATAGTTGATAGAACTTGTTCTTTTGTAGTAGTTCTTGTTTACATTTGTTGTGGTTAGCTTCTACGGGTTGAATTGAAGTTGTAGTATAGTATCCCTTGTCGGGATTAGCCTTATTCCAGCTTTGCCTCTCATTAGAAGTGGCCCAAAGATTACTGATTCTTATTGTTGCTGCCTAGGTTGACTAGTGATGTTCTGCTGACTTTCTAAGGCCATAGAGGCTTGTGGTTAGTTGTTGGGCATATCTTGTTAAGTTAGGTAGCATAAGGCATAGCTTGGCAATATAATTTTCTATTTTGAAGCCTATATATGTAGTAAATCTTGCTTACAGGTCATTGGCATATCTCGATGCCTAAAGGACTAGAATCTTGATAAAGTAGCCTTACCTTCGAGTTAGTGGAACCAAGGTTGCCTAACGAACTGGGTGGTAGCTTTCTAGGTGAACTACCTACTTCTAGTAATCGTATAG
This sequence comes from Datura wrightii, assembly GCA_035772735.1. Lineage (NCBI taxonomy): Eukaryota > Viridiplantae > Streptophyta > Magnoliopsida > Solanales > Solanaceae > Datura > Datura wrightii. Next base: position 49,750,041 of record JASDFA010000007.1, on the reverse strand, counting down.
CTTCATACGAATTATAGCTTATCGTATAGTTCAGGTTACAGTTGTTATCGTATAGTGGAGCTGCTAGTTACAGTTCATGTTTGTGAGATCGTACAGGTTAACCTCTAGCCCTTATTGCTGATTACTTTTAGCTCCTCTATCAGCTTCTATTCAGGTTATTATTACTGCCTTACATATTCAGTACATATTATACTGATACCCATGCATGGGGCTCTGCATACTTGTCTGCAGGTTCAAACAGACAAGTTTCGAGATCTATGTAATAGTCGTTCAGATTCAGCAAATTGGCTAGCTCCTCTCCTCCGGAGTTGCTGTATGATGAGAGGCTTTCTTGTCTTTTGATGTATAGTTTTTGGGTAGGCCGAGGTCCTTTCCCGACAAAAATCTTTACAAAAATCTTTCTCTTTACAGGATAGCAGACACTAGGTTTATTAGACATGAGTTATTGGCCACGTGGGCCTAGTTGTTTTGCTAGTTGGTAGCCTTGTTGGCTTGTATACATATATATATATATATATGTATATATATATATGTGCGATTGCCTTGCTGTTGGTCTGATTTAGACAACATGGTGATCTTGTCGGTCCACATAGGATGACATTATTATTGCAATTGTTGGGTCAGCTCTTTTGCACAAGTGTATGTTGCAGCCTTTTCGGCCTAAGGCTATGTTTTGAGCTGAGATATAGCTGATGGTTTTCTTGATTATGTGTTGTTGATATGCACTAAAAGTGTATATGGCCAGCTAGGTCAGCTCACGGTCCAGTGTGGCATTAGGTGCCAGTTACGCCTCCCAAGATGGGGTGTGACAAACTTGATATTAGAGCAACATTATATCCTAGGGAGTCTACAAGCCGTTTCTAGAAGAGTTGTGTTTATAAATGTGTTGTGCACCACATTTTATAAGCAGGAATCTATGAGGCATGATAGTATGGTTACCCCTCTACCTTCTCAAATCGTGCTATAGGGATGAGTTATATAGGGTTGAGTCCCTAAGCTTACATTGTTATATCTGCCTATAGAGATGTCTGATACGATACAGACTACAGCTAGTCGAGAGCTAGATACAACAGTCGAAGAGGGTACCGATTGGGTGCCATAGTTGCCGACCGTGCAGCTTGAGGACAAAAGGGAGACATTTTCTCGATCTCCCCTGCATTCTCCATGGCACTAGGAACCTTCTTGGGCAACATAAGAGCCAACATCACTTTCAATTCTTCCTACACCTTCAGGCCCGGATGTTAGAAGTGCAGTTTATATATTGGCTCAGATGATGGCTGCTCAGAGCCAGCCAGTAGTACCAGTTGTTGTCGATCTTACTAAGGGGCTCGGAAGTTTGAGGGTTCATGGGTTTCTTGCCTTAAGTCCTCAACAGTTTAAGGGAACAGACCATAGAGAGGAACCTCAGAACTTTATAGATCAGTTGTAGAGGTTATTCAGGGTCATGCATGCCTCATCCATAGAGTCAGCTAAGTTAGCATTTTCCGGCTAAGAGAATATAGCAGTTTTGAGGTATGAGAGTTGGGAAAGGTCCAGAGATAGAGATGCACCTTCACCCTCATGGCCTAATTTCTCTTAAGCCTATATAGACCATTACTTGCCTCGAGAGATTCAATAGGCTAGAATAGAGTAGTTCTTACACTTGGAGCAGGGCAGGATGTGTGTCCGAGAGTATGCATTCAGGTTTGATTCCTTGGCTAGATATGCGCTAGCATTTTTTGATACTATGCCAACCAAGGAACACTTGTTTATAGTAGGACATGACAGAGTTCTGTATTACTTCCACATTGCGGGAGGATATGGATATCTCGCAATTTAGGCCTTTGCTCAGAATATAGAGGAAATCAGACTGCATCAGTATGGGGCCGAAAGGGCAGATCAGGAGATTCTCATAGATATATACCCATTTATTTTCAAGTAGAGTTCCAGGGTGAGCTCAGGCCTCATTTTTTAGGTAGGCCACCTAGGCCCTCATCTCGACAGGGACAGGGCAGAAAATTAGATCATCATGGATAGTTAGGTCTCGATGAGAGTTCACGAGCGTCAATCTCACAACATCAGATAATCCGAGACCAAATGAGGCCAACTGTACAACATTGTATTACTTACAATAGGAGAAATTTTGGGAGATGAAGATATGGCTCCACTGCTTATTATTCTTGTTGGCAGGAGGGTCACATGATGAGAGATTGTCTAACTAGAGATTAGAGTGATCGGGGCCAATAGAGTAGGTCCTTAGTAGGGTCACATGCTCCAATACCTTCTGCAGAGCATAGGCCCTTGGCTCTAGAAGGTAGTGGAAGAGGTAGATCAGGGTCGTATAATTCTAGCAGTGGTCCGGATTGCATTATGCATTAGCAGGGCAACATGATTCTAAATCATCGCCTGATGTTGTGACAGGCATATTGAATGTTTGCTCCCACTTGGTATATGCTTTGAGGGATCCAGACTCTACCCTGTCTTATGTTACTCCGCTAGTGGCACGGAAGTTTGCTATAGTACCATAGTTACTTTAGCGACCATTTTCTGTATCTACACCTGTTGGTGAATCTTTTATCGCCAAGAGAATATATCGAGGTTGTACGGTGTAGATTGTTAGAAGCCAAAGATCTATAGACTTAGTAGAGATAGAAATGGTTGACTTTGATGTGATTATGGGCATGGATTGGCTAGCACCATGTTATTCCAATGTTAAGTGCTGGACAAAGACTATCCAATTCCACTTCCCAATAGAGACAATGTGGGAATGGAAAGGCAATGTAGCTATGCCAAAAGGTAGGTTCATATCCTATCTCCAGGTAACGAAGCTGATTGCAAAGGGCTGTACTTATCATATTGTCAGGGCTAGAGATGTGTAGGAAGAATCCCCGACTCTTCATTCTATTTTGGTGGCTAGTGAGTTTCAAGATGTATTTCCAGATGAGCTTGATGGTATTCCCCAGAATGGGAAATTGACTTCTCCATTGATATGCTACCAGATACACAGCCCATACCTATTCCTCCATACATAATGGCTCCTGCCTAGCTAAAGGAATTGAAGGATCAGATGAAAGACTTGTTAGACAAAAGGTTTCATTAGGCCCGCTGCTTTACCATGGGGTGTGCCAGTCTTATTCGTGAAAAATGAAAGATGGCTCACTATGAATATGTATAGATTATCGGCAGCTGAATAAAGTTACTATTAAGAACAAATATTCCCTTCCGAGAATATATGATTTGTTTGATCAGTTGCAGAGGGGAAAAATACTTCTCAAAGATTGACTTAAGGTTAGGGTACCACCAGGTATCGAGATAAGGATATTCTGAGAACAACCTTCAGAACCAGATATTTCCATTTTGAGTTCCTAGTTATGTCTTAAGGGTTGATGAATTCCCCAGCGGTGTTTATGGACCTGATGAAAAGCATATTTAGGTTGTTTCTAGATTTGTTCGTGATAGTGTTTTTAATGATATTCTGGTATACTCATGTTCAGAAGTGGAGCATAGAGATCATTGGCGAACGGTACTCCAGGTCCTTAGAGATCGCAAGTTATACACAATGTTCTTTAAATGTGAATTCTAGTTAAACTCTATAGATATCTTGGGCCATATTGTGTCAGATGCAGGCATTCAGGTTGACTTAAAGAAGATCGAGGTTGTAAGGAATTGGCCCAGACCCACAACTCCAACCAAAGTTCACAGTTTTCTGGGGTTAGATGGGTATTACAGAATATTTGTGGAAGGATTTTCTGCCTTATCAACACCATTGATGAAGCTGACTCAGAAAGCAGCTAAGATCTAGTGGACTGAGGCTTGTGAGTAAGCTTCTGGGGGTTGAAAGAAAGACTAACATCTACACGAATATTAGCCTTTCCAGAGGGTTCAGAGGGCTACACAGTATATGATGATGCTTCAGACATTGGATTGGGATGCGTTCTGATGCAACATAGCAAGGTGATTGGCTATGCTTCGAGGCAGTTAACGAAGCACGAGAAGAACTATACTACCCATGTTTTAGAATTAGCTGCAGTTGTTCATGCTCTAAATATTTGGAGGAACTACTTATATGGTGTCCATGTAGACATATTTACTGATCACACGAACCTCCAGCATATTTTAAGCAGAAAGAATTGAACTTGTGAAAACATCGTTGGCTTGAGTTGCTGAAGGACTATGACGTAGATATCTTGTATTATCCAGGGAAGGCTAACATTGTAGCCAATGCCCTTAGTTGCAGATCCATAGGAAGCCTATTGTATTTGAGGCTGGAAAAGAGAGAATTGGCTTGAGAGATGCATCAGTTGGCTAGTTTAGGAGTCTAATTGATGGACTTAGATATAGCATGGCTATTATACATAATACTGCAGCGTTATCTCTAGTTGTGGAGGTGAAAGAGCGACAGTATGAAGACCCTAGCCTAGTACAGCTTTGAGGCAAGGCTCAGTAGGAAGGGTTTTTGGCCTTTGAGGTAATAGAAGATGGAGTCTTGAGGTCCAGAGGTCGACTCTATTTTCCAGATATGGTAAGGCTTCGCCAGCAGATTATGGCAGAGGTACATTATTCCTATTATTCTCTTGCCCCGGGTTCGACAAAAATGTACTATGATATAAAAGAAATCTATTGGTGGCATGGGATGAAGAAATATATTGTTGAGTTTGTAGCACAGTGTCTTAATTGCAAGCAGGTAAAAGCCAAACATCAGAAATTGGGCAAGCTGACTCAGGAGATAGTCGTACCTATATGGAAGTAGGAAGTAATCAGTATGGATTTTCTTATAGGTTTACCTCGTACGAAGCGTAAATTTTACTCAATTTGGGACATTGTTGGACAGACTAACGAAATTAGCCCATTTCTTGCCAGTAAAGACTTCATTTTTAGCTAAAGATTATGCTGAATTATATTTTAAAGAGATAGTCCGACAATATGGTGTTATAGTATCTATCATCTCTAATAGAGGGGCACAATTTACAATAAGATATCGGAAATCATTTTAGAAAGGTTTGGTGATGCAGGTTAACTTGATTACAGCCTTTCATCCCCAGATAGATGGCCAAGCTGAGCGCACGATTCAGACGCTAGAAGATACATTACAGATTTTTGTGCTAGAATTTCAGAGGAAGTTAGGACGAACACCTACCTCTTATTCAGTTTGCATATAATAACAATTACCATTCCACCATTAAGATGGAACTTTACGAGGCTTTGTATGGGAAAAAATGTAGGTACCCCATAGGATGGTATGAATTAGGTGAGTTAGGGTTGATTGGACCTGACCTGTACATCATTCTGAAGAGAAATAAGCTCATTAGAAAGCATTTATTGATAGCCAGAGTCGTCAAAAGTCCTATTCCATTGTACGAGATAGGTACTTAAAGATTGATGTTGATGACTAGCTATTTCTGAAAGTCTCGCCTATGAAGGGCATTAGAGATTTGACAAGAAAGGAAAGCTTAGCCCTAGATTCATTGGTCCATACCAGATCCTCCGGAAGATAGGCCAAGTGGCTTATGAGTTAGAATTTCCTTTGGGTCTAGAATCTGTTCATCCAGTCTTTCATGTATCGATGCTACAAAAGTGTGTAGGAAACCCTTCTTGGGTTGTCCCAGTCGAGGATGTTCAGATCATATAGGAGTTGTCCTACGAGGAGACTCCAATTGCTATACTAGATCATCAGGTTCGCAGATTAAGGACCATGATGTAGCTTCTGTTGAAGTCTTATGGAGGAACAAAAATATAAAAGAAATGATATGGGAAGCCGAGGACGAAATGAGGTCTAGATACCTTCACTTTTTCCCAACCCTATGATGGTAGAACACAGACTCAGCTAGATACAGTTAAAGTAAGATAGTTCTCAAGTGTTGTATTGTTGTTTTTGTTACCTTTGTTGCTAGTTACTCACCTTTTTGTTATGGAACTATATTTTATTGTTATTTGAAGTGTCCTGTGAGATGCCTATGTTGGACTTTTCTAAGTTTCATATGTCCAGAAAGTCCATATTACAGGGGAGACTCTGCCAAAAATTTTTTGAGTCTCTTAAGATTGAATTACATTCGAGGATGAATGTCCCTAAGGGTGGAATAATGTTACACCCCGTAAGTTTTTCATTATCTAACTGATGTGTGTATGCGCATATCGAGAGTTCTTGGAAAGCGGAACATGTGGGAGAAGGGTCAAAGGTGGAATATGGGAGTGCATTATCAAGCGAGCAGGTGGAAGGAGCCGAAGGAAGGCACTACGGCCGCCGCGCCGCGCACCCTTTTCCCACACAGGGAGTGGCATGTCGCGCCTCTACTCCTATGCAATGGGAGGCACAATTTGGACCCCCAACACCGCCTCCCCTATATATATTTAAGTTTTGTGTATTTAATTCATTTAAACATTTCCTCAAAGTAGTGAGCGGCATAGGAGATTTCCCCTTAGGATTTTCAGCAAATAGAAGGTTAATTAAGCTATCAAATCTCGTCTAATTGCAAATTCTTCACAGGTAATGAATCCCGAGCCTACAAAGAACATATCTATGGAGTTGAATCTTTTCAATTGGCCCGATTTAATGGAGCTCTAACGGGTGGAAGTCGTAGAAATCATCTCTAGCTAAGACTAGTACGTCTACAAGTGATAGTAAGTACTTCTACCCTTCAAATCTAGAAGAATTTGTAAGATTCTATCGGATTGAACTTGTTGTGACTTGTTGCCATTGCGTTTTACGTGATGATATTGCTGGCCTACTTCTTGAGATAGTTACAGTCGTATTCCCTTAACGTATGAGCTAAGATACAGAGGTATTACAAGTTCTTAATCAAAGCAGGATTGGTAGAGTGAAGTTCAAAAATTGAGGTATGTTAAGGCTAACCTCCTTCCACAAGTTATTCTCGTCGTATAGTTGATTTGGCTTTTCCTTTCATAGTAGTTCGTGTTTACGTTTGTTGTGGTTAGCTGCTACGGGTTGAATTGAGGTTTTAGTATAGTATCCCTTGTCAAGATTAGCCTTATTCCAGCTTTTCCACTCGTTAGAAGCAACCTAGAGATTATTGATTTGTATTATTATCTCCTAGGTTAGCTAGTGATGTTCTGCTACCTTTTTGAGGCAATAGAGGCTTGTGGTTAGTTGTTGAGCATTTCTTGTTAAGTTGGGTAGCTTAGGGCGTAGATTGGCGATACAACTTTCTATTTTAACGCCTATATTTATAGTAAAGCTCTCCTACAAGATGTTGGCATACCTTGACGCCTACAGGACTAGAATCTTGGCAAAGTAGCCTTACCTCGAGTTAGTGGAACCAGGGTTGCCTAACGAATTGGGTGGTAGCTTGCAAGGTGAACTTCCTACTGCTAGTGACTATATAGCTTAACACGACTTACAAATTTTTGTATAGGTTACTTTGAAAACCATCCTAGCTTTTAGAAAATTGATATACTATGAGATACCCTATATAGGTAATCTTATCAGCTGTTAGACATGGGGCCAACTCCTCTGCTACTCATACAGAGGCCCACGTACATGTTGCCTAGAAGGGCTAAGTTCAAGTATACCTGCCTACGAGGCTATAGATTGCTCACATGAGCTATATGATATTTAGAAGTCTATTCACTTACGGACTTCCCTTATGTTGTAGTAGCATCACTAACCCTTAATCGAGTCTTGTATGCTCGGGGTGCAGCTACAGGAGCCTAGAAGGCTCAGATACAATTATAGGTGCCCAGAAGGCTCAGATACAACTACAGGAGCCCAGAAGGCTCGAATACAACCTCAAAGGACGAGTATGTTAGTTACAACTTCCCAACGGAGCTACAGTGGTATAGATAGAGGTATATAGATTTACTTGTACTTGTCGGGGCTTATAGGGCCCTAGGTAGGTTATTTTGTGTTGTTTGTACCTTTCGGGCTTATGGGGGTCTAGTTAGGTTCTTGTTTGAATATTACTTGTAAGTTATAGTTCATGTTTGTGAGATCGTACAGGTTAACCTCTGGCCCTTATTGTTGATTACTTTTTGATCCTCTATCAGCTTCTGTTCTGTTTATTATTACTACCTTAAATATTTGGTACATATTGTACTGATACCCATACAGGGGGCTCTGCATACTTGCCTGCAGGTTCAGATAGACAGGTTTCGAGATCTCTGTAATAGAATTTCAGATTCAGCAGATTGGCCAGCTCCTTTCCTCCTAAGTTTGCATATGATAAGAGGTTTGCCTGTCTTTTGATGTATAGTTGTTGGGTAGGCTAGGGTCATCTCCCGAACAATATCTTACTCTTTAGAGGATTGCAGACACTGGGTTTTTTAGGCATGAGTTGTTGGCCATGTGGGCGTAGTTGTTTTGCTAATGGGTAGCCTTGTTTGCTTTTATATATATATATATATATATATATATATATATATGTATGTATGTATATATATATGTATATATATTTGCGATTGTCTTGTTTTTGTCCTGATTAAGACAACATGGTGGTCTTTTCGACACGCATAGGATGATGTTATTATTGCAACTGTTGGGTCAGCTGTTTCGCACAGGTGTATGTTGCGGCCTTGTCATCCTAAGGGTATGATTTGAGCTATGATATAGTTGATGGTTTTCTTGAATATGCGTTGCTGGTATGCACCAGAAGTGTATATGTCCAGCTATTTTAGCTTAGGGTCAAGCGTGACATTAGGTTTCAGTTACGCCTCCCAATGTGGGGTGTGACACGCTCATTTGAGGATTGTGCTACAGACTCTCAAGGATTGTCAGCTATTTGCTAAATTCAGCAAGTGTGAGTTTTAGTTGGACTAAGTGGGATTTTTGGGCCACATGGTGTCAAGTGAGGGTATATAGGTGGACTCTCATAAGATAGAAGCCATGTAGAATTTGCCTAAACTAGTTAGTCCTTCGAATATCAGGAGTTTCTTGGGTATAGCTGGTTACTACAGGATGTTTGTTAAAGGATTTTCCTCCATTACAGCACCATTGACTATGTTGACCCAAACGGAACTCAAATTTCAATGGTCGGGTACCTATGAGAACAGTTTTCAGGAGTTAATAACTCGACTCACTTCAGCCCCAGTGTTGACCCTATTTGAGGGTAACGATGGATTTTTTGTGTATTATGTTGCCTCTAGGGTTGGTCTTGGGTGTGTGTTGATGTATCATGGTAAGGTCATTGCATATTCCTCTACATAGCTTAAGACTCATGAGAAGTATTACCCGACGCATGACCTAGAATTGGCAACAGTGGTATTCACATTGAAGTTTTGGAGATACTATTTGTATGGGGTCCATGTGGATGTGTTTACAGACCACAAGAGCCTACAGTATATGTTTACCCATAAGGATTTGAATTTGCGACAAAGGAGATGGTTAAAGTTGTCCATGGAGAGTGTCCTTTATCATCCGGGCAAGGCCAATGTAGTGGCGGATGCCCTTAGTAGGTTGTCCATGGAGAGTGTTTCTCATGTGAAAGATGGAACGAAGGAGTTGGTGAAGGATGTACATCGGCTTGCATGACTAGGAGTTCGCCTTGTTGATTGAACAGAAGGTGGTGTTATTGTTCAGAATGGTTCAGAATCTTCTTTAGTGAATGAGGTCAAGGATAGGAAAGATGAGGATCCTATTTTGGTAAGTAGAAAGAAATGGTTCAAAATCAGAAGGTAGAGGTTTTCTCCCAAGGGGGAGATGGTGTGCTTTGATATCGGGGTCATTTATGTGTTTCAGACGTTGATGATTTGAGAGAGCAGATGTTGCATGAGGCTCATGGTTCACGGTATTCTATTCATCTAGGTTCCACCAGTCTACTGGTGGAATGGCATGAAGAAGGATATAGCGGAGTTTGTGGCTAAGTGTCCGATTTGTCAACAGGTGAAAATGCAGCATCAAATACCGAGAGGACTGTTACAAGACATCAGTATCCCCACTTTGAAGTGGGAAGAGATCAATATTGATTTCATTATAGGGTTACCTCGCACACATCAAGGGTATGACTCTATTTGGGTGGTTGTACATAGGTTGACTGAAGTAGCCCATTTTCTATCGGTCAAAACTATCGACTCAGCGGATGATTATGCTAAATTGTACATTTGGGAGTTAGTTCGGTTGCATGGAGTTCCCTTGTCTATAATTTCAAACAGAGGTGCTTAGTTCACCTCACAGTTTTAGAGATTGTTTTAGAAGGGACTCAGGTCAAACTTAGCACAACTTTTTACCCACAGACTGATGGTCAGGTTGAACGAACCATTCAGACTCTCGAGGATATGTCGAGAGGATGTGTGATTGAATTCAATGGTAGTTAGGATAATCATTTACCTCTTATCGAATTTTCTTACAACAACAGCTATCACTCTAGCATGCAGATCGCTCCGTTTGACGCTCTTTATGGTAAGAGATGTAGATTGCCTATTGGTTCGTTTGAGGTAGGTGAGGCTACATTAATAGGGCCAGATTTAGTTCATGAGGCTATGGAGAAAGTTCAGCTTATAAGGGAAATGCTGAAAACAGCTCAAATCATCAAAAGTCCTATGCTGATGTAAGGGGAGAACTGGAGTTTGAAGTTGATGATTGGGTATTTTTGAAGGTGTCTCACATGAAGGGACTGATGGGGGTTTGGAAAAACAAGGGAAGCTTAGTCCCTGATATGTTCGTCCCTACAGGATTGTGAGGCGTGTTGGCAAGGTGGCCTATGAGTTGGAGCTACTAGCGGAGTTTGCTCGGTACATCCAGTTTTCTATATCTCATTGTTAAAGAAGTGCGGTGCTGATCCGGATTTGGTTGTCCAGGTGTAGAGCTTAGGTGTGAAGGATAATCTTAGCTATGAGGAGGTACTAGTTGAGATCCTTGATCATCAAATTCGGAAGTTGAGGAATAAAGAAGTAGCTCCGGTGAAAGTCTTGTGGTGGAATCATCTTGTTGAAGGAGCTACGAGGGAGGCCGAAGCAGATATGATGGCTAGATACCCGCATTTATTCCCTTCCGACTTAGTTCCATCATGAGGTATCAGTTTCCTCCTTAGTACTCTATTCAATTTCATGTCTAGTTCATGTCTCTCAGTTTCCTTTATGTCAGTACATGTATGTGTGATTCATGAATTCAATTTGGTCATGTATATCAGTTTGGAGTCTGTCACTCCGTCAGTTTTCAGCTTCAGATGTTCAATATTAGAGATCTCAGTACCCTTCCCTAGTTTTTTTCAGTATGTTTCCCAAGGGGGAGATATTTTAATACCCCCAAAGTTCCTAAGACTAGATGAGAGAAATGTAAATAAGTTCAACAAAAAAATCTGTATTTTTGCCTCAGAGCGATTCATGGTACGAGTCGTGGTGGGTAGTAACGGATCGTGGGAGGAGTCGTAGTGAGATGCTGAAGTTGGATGCTCAGGCCACGAGTCACATCATGAGTAATGGTGCGTGGGTACGACTTGTGGTCAGAAGTCATGGTGAGGCATAGGTAATGCCAGGTTTGGAAAGGACGGATCGTGGTATAACTCATTATATGAAACAACAAGTTGTGATAAGGGTCATTGTTTGGAGGTTCTGTATATTGATGTGTTGTCATGAGTTGTCTTATGACCCGAGTAGGTAACCACGAGTTGTGGTTTGTAACTCATGGAAAAATCCAGAAAAGGTATGAATTGAGGCTCAGTGACAACAACAAGGTGTTACGTCTCGTGATGACTTATAACAACTCATAACAGGCATCCATGATGTGATCTTCAATAACTAGTATTACGACCAGTGGTGACCATGAGTCTTCATTTCATGGTACAACTCGTGGTGAGAGTAGTGACGACTAGCAGTGCCTATTTTCCAAAATTTTAATGAGGTTATTTTCGTAAATCATAAGCTCCTAGGTCCTAAACTACGTTTTTTAAGCCCTGAAAGAAGTGTATTAGGGGAGTTTAACCTATTCTAATTCATTCAACTCCCATGCATGCAAGGTTGGAGGGTTCCATTTAAGATCAAGCCTAGAATCCTCCAATTCTCTTCCAAATCTCTTGGGCCTTTCAAGTCAAGTTAACAATCAGTTTACCCATGTATGTCGGTCCATGAATGAGAGTTTTCTTTCACCCCCATGCCCATGCCAAAATTTCTCCTCAAGTTCATGAATTCTAGTGCTAATTCAAATGCATGATCCCATGGGGTTTTATCCCAATGTTATGAAATTCTCTATGATTTGTTCATGGGTTAATTCCCTTCATGTTTCAAAGCATATTTTATGATCTATAGGCAGATTTTATACCTATTTTGATTATTAATTCATGATTTCAAATTTTAGAAAATTATGCTCAATTATGCAAGTTTCATGAAAAGTCAAGTTTATAATTCTATTATGATGTTGATTCTCCTAAGCCTAAATTTATGATTTATGATCTATTATATGATTTCCTACAAGCACTCTTCATGAATTTATGAATCTCAAGTATGGTGGTCTTCTCAAGCATGTATATTCTTCAAATTTATGATTTTATGATTTTGGCTGACTCACGAGTCTTTATTTCATTGCTAATAACGTATTTTAAGTATGATCGACTATGTTATGATTTAACTAGCCATAAAATTCATGTGTGATTTCACGATTATTAGCCCTCATGTGCATATTTTTGGGAGTAGTGTCTAACACCGAGAAGGCCTGACGTTCAGGCAAACTCCATGGACTCAGAACTTCATGCCAATGTAGGTTTTTATATTCTGGACTCTAGGTGGGACCCTATTAGTGATATCACGCCATTTACGTCACTTTCTTGGGACGGCTCTGCCCACTTGAGCAAGATAGTTGGGGTATCATATAAGCTTTATCATGGTGATGTCGATTAAGATGAGTCCTCCCATTGTTTCTTATGTTTATACATGATCATGATTACATTACTTTGGCTCAAGTTATGCTTTATGAGGTTTCTCTTATGATTATGATTATGACTAGTTTATGAATGGTTTTGCAAACCTTGAACCCTTATTTTTATGTTATGATTATCACTTCATGTTTTGAATTGCCCTACTCTTATGAATTCTTATGTATTTTAATAGTTCATTTTACTTACCTTGCATATTCAGTACATTCAAAGTACTAAACACAGACTCTATGTTGTGTTGTTTCACGATACAGGTCCGTGAGATCAGATTCGGTCGCACTATTAGTCCTGCTTCCGTAACAGTCCAGTTAGCTAGTGTTGGTGAGTCCTCATCTTTCGAAGACATTTAGTTTAGTTTGTTTTTTGTTATTTCAGTTATAGGCTTCTGTCGAGCTAGTTGGGGATGCTGTCCAATCAGCTCATTAGTTATATTAAAGGCTTTTCAGACAATACGTAGAATCTCAGCTTGTCAATGTTGACTCGGTTTATGATTAGTATGTGTGTAGACTTCCGCTTATTCATATTTAGTTTATCAGTTTTCATTAATTTATGCTCCTTAGATGCTATTTTTATGCCATGGGTCGACTTGGAGCCATTCGTGGTTCTAGATTTCGTATCTCGATCTGGGGTCTCAGCTGTGGTCGTGGCATCAAGGTTCAAACTCTTCAAGACCCAAGCTTTATGCTCTAACTATACCAGTAGATGGTAAGCCTTGCCAAAAACCAGCTAATAAGATGACATTCCAATGGGCGTTCTATGGTACACCAAATAGGCGTCATCTACCCGGCTTGCCCAATCTGTTCTATTTGCATTGACTGTTTTATCAATGGACCTTATCTCCTAGTTGGATACTTCTTTTTGGCCACTTGTAAGAATGATAAGAGGTAGAAACTTTATACTTCACACCATGCTTTGAAAGCAAAGCACTAAACAATCGGTTGCAAAAGTGGGAACCTCCGTCACTGATAATAGCTCTCGGGGTGCCAAACATTTAGAAAATATGTTTCTTTTAAAAGGTCTTCACGCTTCTCTCTTCATTGTTGGGCAACGTCACTGCTTCTAGCTACTTTGAAAAGTAGTCTACAACCACAAGGATGTAAGTATTCCCATAATAGCTCACAAATGGTCCCATAAAATTGAACCCCCATATATCAAATAGCTCTACCTCTAGAATCAATGTCAAAGGGAGCTCATGTTGCCTTGAAATACTTCTGGATCATTGGCATTGGTCATAATGCTCATGACTTTGTCAGGCATTATGATGGAGAGTGGACCAGTAGAATCTGCCTTCTAGAACTTTTGCAGTTGTCCTTACATTCCCATAACGGCCTCGAGCGGGTGAATAGTGACATGCCTTAAGGATGGGTATCATCTGAACTGCTGGGACACATCACAAATCATGCCTTCAGCACATATATGGAAGAGATATGAGTCGCTCCAATAAAATTTGCAGACATCATACATGAACTTTTTCTTTTGATGGAAGTTTAAGCCTTCGAGAATGTTGTTGCTAGTTAAGAAGTTAACAAATTCCGCAAACCAAGGTATTAGATCATGAGAACCAACCAAGATGGACGTATTAGGGAAAGAACCATCTATATCACCATCTCCACCCAACCTGCCATCTTTCTCTAACCGAGAAAGATGATCGGCCACCTGATTTCCACATCCTCTCTTATCTTTGACTTCAAAGTCAAACTCTTGTAGCAAAAGCACCCAAGGAATGAGTCTCATTTTTGCATCCTTCTTTGTAATGAGATATTAGAGTATTGCATGATCCATGTGTACCACCACCTTATTCCCCGACAAATATGCTCAAAATTTCTCAAATGCAAACACTATCACAAGCAACTCTTGTTTTGTGACAATGTAGTTGGCTTGAGCATCATTCAGGGCCTTACTAGCACAGTATATATGATGAAAGATCTTCTCTCTCCTTTTCCCAAGTACTGCTCCTAAGGCAACACCACTTGTATCACACATTAATTCAAATGGATTAGACCAATATGGTAAAGTGATGATAGGAGCCGATATAATCTTCTCTTTCATGTCAAGGATATCCCTCATACATGCATCATTAAAGTTGAACTTGGCATCCTTTTCCAATAGCCAAAACAGAGGGTGAACCACCTTAGAAAACTCTTTAATAAACTGGAAATAAAAGCCTGCATGACTCAAGAAACTCCGAATGCCTTTCACATACTTTGGAGGAGGTAGATGAGATATGGCTTCAATCTTCGCTTGGTCCACTTCTATAACCTTCTCAAAAATTTTATGCCCTAACACAATGCCTTCCTTTTCCATAAAATGGCACTTCTCCCAATTAAGAACAAAGTTTGTTTCTTCACACCTTTTCAACACATCATTCAAGTAAACCAAGCAATAATCAAATGAATTTCCCACAACGGAGAAATCATCCATGAAGACTTTCATGGTATCCTCCACCATATCTGAGAAAATTGACATCATACATCTTTGGAATGTAGCTGGAGCATTACAAAGCCCAAAGGGCATCATTTTAAATGCAAATTTCCCATATGGACATGTAAACGTGACCTCTTAATATTCTCGGGCAATCGAAATCTGATTGTATCCCGAATACCCATCCAAAAAATAGTAATATTCTTTACCGGTCAACCGATCTAGCATTTGATCAATGAATGGGAAAAGAAAATGATCCTTCTTAGACTAGGAGTTTCATCCTACAATAGTCCATACTCACTTTCCATAAGATGACTGGACGTGTTTCTATCACCTCATCTTTCCCATTAGGAACTACAAGGAGTCCCCTTTTCTTTGGCATAGATTAGAATGGACTCACCCAACTGCTATCATCTATCGGGTATAGAACTCCTGTATCTAACCATTTGATGATCTATTTCTTACCCACTTTTGCATCGGTTAATTTAAGCACCTTTAATGCTAAATTGTACATTTGGGAGTTAGTTCGGTTGCATGGAGTTCCCTTGTCTATAATTTCAAACAGAGGTGCTTAGTTCACCTCACAGTTTTAGAGATTGTTTTAGAAGGGACTCAGGTCAAACTTAGCACAACTTTTTACCCACAGACTGATGGTCAGGTTGAACGAACCATTCAGACTCTCGAGGATATGTCGAGAGGATGTGTGATTGAATTCAATGGTAGTTAGGATAATCATTTACCTCTTATCGAATTTTCTTACAACAACAGCTATCACTCTAGCATGCAGATCGCTCCGTTTGACGCTCTTTATGGTAAGAGATGTAGATTGCCTATTGGTTCGTTTGAGGTAGGTGAGGCTACATTAATAGGGCCAGATTTAGTTCATGAGGCTATGGAGAAAGTTCAGCTTATAAGGGAAATGCTGAAAACAGCTCAAATCATCAAAAGTCCTATGCTGATGTAAGGGGAGAACTGGAGTTTGAAGTTGATGATTGGGTATTTTTGAAGGTGTCTCACATGAAGGGACTGATGGGGGTTTGGAAAAACAAGGGAAGCTTAGTCCCTGATATGTTGGTCCCTACAGGATTGTGAGGCGTGTTGGCAAGGTGGCCTATGAGTTGGAGCTACTAGCGGAGTTTGCTCGGTACATCCAGTTTTCTATATCTCATTGTTAAAGAAGTGCGGTGCTGATCCGGCTTTGGTTGTCCAGGTGTAGAGCTTAGGTGTGAAGGATAATCTTAGCTATGAGGAGGTACTAGTTGAGATCCTTGATCATCAGATTCGGAAGTTGAGGAATAAAGAAGTAGCTCCGGTGAAAGTCTTGTGGTGGAATCATCTTGTTGAAGGAGCTACGAGGGAGGCCGAAGCAGATATGATGGCTAGATACCCGCATTTATTCCCTTCCGACTTAGTTCCATCATGAGGTATCAGTTTCCTCCTTAGTACTCTATTCAATTTCATGTCTAGTTCATGTCTCTCAGTTTCCTTTATGTCAGTACATGTATGTGTGATTCATGAATTCAATTTGTTCATGTATATCAGTTTGGAGTCTGTCACTCCGTCAGTTTTCAGCTTCAGATGTTCAATATTAGAGATCTCAGTACCCTTCCCTAGTTTTTTTCAGTATGTTTCCCAAGGGGGAGATATTTTAATACCCCCAAAGTTCCTAAGACTAGATGAGAGAAATGTAAATAAGTTCAACAAAAAAATCTGTATTTTTGCCTCAGAGCGATTCATGGTACGAGAATGTTGTTGCTAGTTAAGAAGTTAACAAATTCCGCAAACCAAGGTATTAGATCATGAGAACCAACCAAGATGCACGTATTAGGGAAAGAACCATCTATATCACCATCTCCACCCAACCTGCCATCTTTCTCTAACCGAGAAAGATGATCGGCCACCTGATTTCCACATCCTCTCTTATCTTTGACTTCAAAGTCAAACTCTTGTAGCAAAAGCACCCAAGGAATGAGTCTCGTTTTTGCATCCTTCTTTGTAATGAGATATTAGAGTATTGCATGATCCATGTGTACCACCACCTTATTCCCCGATAAATATGCTCAAAATTTCTCAAATGCAAACACTATCACAAGCAACTCTTGTTTTGTGACAATGTAGTTGGCTTGAGCATCATTCAGGGCCTTACTAGCACAGTATATATGATGAAAGATCTTCTCTCTCCTTTTCCCAAGTACTGCTCCTAAGGCAACACCACTTGTATCACACATTAATTCAAATGGATTAGACCAATATGGTAAAGTGATGATAGGAGCCGATATAATCTTCTCTTTCATGTCAAGGATATCCCTCATACATGCATCATTAAAGTTGAACTTGGCATCCTTTTCCAATAGCCAAAACAGAGGGTGAACCACCTTAGAAAACTCCTTAATAAACTGGAAATAAAAGCCTGCATGACTCAAGAAACTCCGAATGCCTTTCACATACTTTGGAGGAGGTAGATGAGATATGGCTTCAATCTTCGCTTGGTCCACTTCTATAACCTTCTCAAAAATTTTATGCCCTAACACAATGCCTTCCTTTTCCATAAAATGGCACTTCTCCCAATTAAGAACAAAGTTTGTTTCTTCACACCTTTTCAACACATCATTCAAGTAAACCAAGCAATAATCAAATGAATTTCCCACAACGGAGAAATCATCCATGAAGACTTTCATGGTATCCTCCACCATATCTGAGAAAATTGACATCATACATCTTTGGAATGTAGCTGGAGCATTACAAAGCCCAAAGGGCATCATTTTAAATGCAAATTCCCCATATGGACATGTAAAGGTGACCTCTTAATATTCTCGGGCAATCGAAATCTGATTGTATCCCGAATACCCATCCAAAAAATAGTAATATTCTTTACCGGTCAACCGATCTAGCATTTGATCAATGAATGGGAAAAGAAAATGATCCTTCTTAGACTAGGAGTTTCATCCTACGATAGTCCATACTCACTTTCCATAAGATGACTGGACGTGTTTCTATCACCTCATCTTTCCCATTAGGAACTACAAGGAGTCCCCTTTTCTTTGGCATAGATTAGAATGGACTCACCCAACTGCTATCATCTATCGGGTATAGAACTCCTGTATCTAACCATTTGATGATCTATTTCTTACCCACTTTTGCATCGGTTAATTTAAGCACCTTTAATGCTAAATTGTACATTTGGGAGTTAGTTCGGTTGCATGGAGTTCCCTTGTCTATAATTTCAAACAGAGGTGCTTAGTTCACCTCACAGTTTTAGAGATTGTTTTAGAAGGGACTCAGGTCAAACTTAGCACAACTTTTTACCCACAGACTGATGGTCAGGTTGAACGAACCATTCAGACTCTCGAGGATATGTCGAGAGGATGTGTGATTGAATTCAATGGTAGTTAGGATAATCATTTACCTCTTATCGAATTTTCTTACAACAACAGCTATCACTCTAGCATGCAGATCGCTCCGTTTGACGCTCTTTATGGTAAGAGATGTAGATTGCCTATTGGTTCGTTTGAGGTAGGTGAGGCTACATTAATAGGGCCAGATTTAGTTCATGAGGCTATGGAGAAAGTTCAGCTTATAAGGGAAATGCTGAAAACAGCTCAAATCATCAAAAGTCCTATGCTGATATAAGGGGAGAACTGGAGTTTGAAGTTGATGATTGGGTATTTTTGAAGGTGTCTCACATGAAGGGACTGATGGGGGTTTGGAAAAACAAGGGAAGCTTAGTCCCTGATATGTTGGTCCCTACAGGATTGTGAGGCGTGTTGGCAAGGTGGCCTATGAGTTGGAGCTACTAGCGGAGTTTGCTCGGTACATCCAGTTTTCTATATCTCATTGTTAAAGAAGTGCGGTGCTGATCCGGCTTTGGTTGTCCAGGTGTAGAGCTTAGGTGTGAAGGATAATCTTAGCTATGAGGAGGTACTAGTTGAGATCCTTGATCATCAGATTCGGAAGTTGAGGAATAAAGAAGTAGCTCCGGTGAAAGTCTTGTGGTGGAATCATCTTGTTGAAGGAGCTACGAGAGAGGCCGAAGCAGATATGATGGCTAGATACCCGCATTTATTCCCTTCCGACTTAGTTCCATCATGAGGTATCAGTTTCCTCCTTAGTACTCTATTCAATTTCATGTCTAGTTCATGTCTCTCAGTTTCCTTTATGTCAGTACATGTATGTGTGATTCATGAATTCAATTTGGTCATGTATATCAGTTTGGAGTCTGTCACTCCGTCAGTTTTCAGCTTCAGATGTTCAATATTAGAGATCTCAGTACCCTTCCCTAGTTTTTTTCACTATGTTTCCCAAGGGGGAGATATTTTAATACCCCCAAAGTTCCTAAGACTAGATGAGAGAAATGTAAATAAGTTCAACAAAAAAATCTGTATTTTTGCCTCAGAGCGATTCATGGTACGAGAATGTTGTTGCTAGTTAAGAAGTTAACAAATTCCGCAAACCAAGGTATTAGATCATGAGAACCAACCAAGATGCACGTATTAGGGAAACAACCATCTATATCACCATCTCCACCCAACCTGCCATCTTTCTCTAACCGAGAAAGATGATCGGCCACCTGATTTCCACATCCTCTCTTATCTTTGACTTCAAAGTCAAACTCTTGTAGCAAAAGCACCCAAGGAATGAGTCTCGTTTTTGCATCCTTCTTTGTAATGAGATATTAGAGTATTGCATGATCCATGTGTACCACCACCTTATTCCCCGACAAATATGCTCAAAATTTCTCAAATGCAAACACTATCACAAGCAACTCTTGTTTTGTGACAATGTAGTTGGCTTGAGCATCATTCAGGGCCTTACTAGCACAGTATATATGATGAAAGATCTTCTCTCTCCTTTTCCCAAGTACTGCTCCTAAGGCAACACCACTTGTATCACACATTAATTCAAATGGATTAGACCAATATGGTAAAGTGATCATAGGAGCCGATATAATCTTCTCTTTCATGTCAAGGATATCCCTCATACATGCATCATTAAAGTTGAACTTGGCATCCTTTTCCAATAGCCAAAAGAGAGGGTGAACCACCTTAGAAAACTCCTTAATAAACTGGAAATAAAAGCCTGCATGACTCAAGAAACTCCGAATGCCTTTCACATACTTTGGAGGAGGTAGATGAGATATGGCTTCAATCTTCGCTTGGTCCACTTCTTTAACCTTCTCAAAAATTTTATGCCCTAACACAATGCCTTCCTTTTCCATAAAATGGCACTTCTCCCAATTAAGAACAAAGTTTGTTTCTTCACACCTTTTCAACACATCATTCAAGTAAACCAAGCAATAATCAAATGAATTTCCCACAACGGAGAAATCATCCATGAAGACTTTCATGGTATCCTCCACCATATCTGAGAAAATTGACATCATACATCTTTGGAATGTAGCTGGAGCATTACAAAGCCCAAAGGGCATCATTTTAAATGCAAATTTCCCATATGGACATGTAAAGGTGACCTCTTAATATTCTCGGGCAATCGAAATCTGATTGTATCCCGAATACCCATCCAAAAAATAGTAATATTCTTTACCGGTCAACCGATCTAGCATTTGATCAATGAATGGGAAAAGAAAATGATCCTTCTTAGACTAGGAGTTTCATCCTACGATAGTCCATACTCACTTTCCATAAGATGACTGGACGTGTTTCTATCACCTCATCTTTCCCATTAGGAACTACAAGGAGTCCCCTTTTCTTTGGCATAGATTAGAATGGACTCACCCAACTGCTATCATCTATCGGGTATAGAACTCCTGTATCTAACCATTTGATGATCTATTTCTTACCCACTTTTGCATCGGTTAATTTAAGCACCTTTAATGCTCAATATAAGGATTGCAATCTTTTTGAAGATTGATCTTATGAGTGCAAATGCCCAGAGGTATACCAATTATGTTGGCTATAGTCCAGCCTATTACTCGGATATGCTTTCTTAAGACTACCAAAAGTGCCTCCACTTGTTGTTTATTTATTCTAGCCGAGACAATTACAGGCAACACTTCGTTCAACCCAAGATAAGCATACTTCAAATGAGTAGGCAATTGTTTTAGATCTAAAACCAGCGGTATAAGGATTGATGGTTGTGATGGTGGAGTTATTCGATTCTTAAGATCCAGATCAAGCTTTTCTGGTTAGAACGAATAGGACCCCAAACCTTTTATAACGAAAAATATCTCTTTTAACCCTTCGCTTCCTCTACCATCAATATGATCACGGGAAAAAATAGCATGCCCGAGATACGCTTTATGACTTAAATTAGTCTTGTTTATCTAAGTTATTGTATACATTTTCATGTAATTTTATATGAAGTGAAGATATGTGCTAACCAACATGATTAGCCTTTGTTTTGTAGGTTTTGATGACTTTTGAGTAACTAATCCATGAGTTGGTGAAGTAGAGGATTGGAAACGGAATTAACACGCGAACGTCGGCAGAAAGGAGGCATAAAATAGCCCACCGGCGCGTCGGCAACATGCCACGGCAGGCAGGCCGACCACAACAGCCCACCTGCGCATTGGCAACGTGCCACGACAGGTTGGCTGCACGACCAAGAGGTAGCAACGCACTGCCCAAGCAGCGTGACACGCTGCCAACGTGGCAGGGTGCTGCCGGGGCCAAGTTCAGGTGATTTCCAGAGAGCCTCCGCATCCGTAGCGTGTCACGGAGGAAGTGCTCCGCGATGAACTCCGTGACACGTTTCTTGTTATTCTGGGAATGAGTCCTACTACTATAAATAACACACTTAAGTTCATTTTTCATAATTCAGACTTGGTGGAGCAAGGACGTGGGTTACATGCAGTTGAGGGACGAAAAGTTCAGGGTTTGTTCTCTATTTCTTTCTTCTCTAATTCAATTGTTTGTATGATTAACACTCATTTTGTGATGATTAATCCACAAATGAGTGGCTAATTCCCTTCCTTGCTGAGGTTATGAACACTCGTGATGAATTTTGATTATTGATTATATGGTTTTTCATCTTTTTCTTCCATGTTGTTCTATTAATTCTTGTTCTTACTGCATTGGTCTGTGGCCTACATTAATGTACATCTAAAAAGTCCGATTTCACTCGAGAGAGCACGAAATTGGAAAGTTGTGAATTAATAGGATATTGTTCTTTACTTGATTTGGGAAAATTGAGTTTTGATGTGCATTCAGGATAGAAATATACCTGAAAGTCGTATTAGTCAATTTAGGAACCGGAATTGTATGGCTAGGACATGAATTGCATTTGATCACAGAAATGTAGACGGATGGTTCATGACTCTTAAGTGAGATTAAATACGAGAGTTTTAATCTCTTGGCAAATGTTCTTGGCTAGCAACAGGAAGAAAAGATTAACCAATTTATGATGATAATCAGTTTCATTACATGTTCGTTTAACCTCAACATGCTTTTATCCATAGTCCAAATTCAAAGTAGATAATTGTTCTTAGTTTTAGTATAAAATTTATAAAACAAAATATTAACTTTTTGGTTACGTTGTTGTCAGCATATTTAGAAGTAAAATATAGTATACTAGAGCAAATTACACTTAACCCAAGTCTCTGTGGGATCGATACTTGGCTTACTAAAGCCACTTACTACTTGTTCGACCACGTGCACTTGCGTGTCATTTTATATACCCATATAACACACCCGAACAAGTTTTTGGCGCCGTTGCCAGGGACTTGGCAATTGGTGAATTTGTTTTAAGTGTTAATTTACTGTATTTTTGTTTTCTAAGTGCTGACAACTTGGTCTTAGTGTTTGTTTTAATTCTTCTTTATTTTATTTAATTTTTCTGCTTGTTCGTATACCATTATTGACATGACATCGTGGAATACAAATGTTTTAAATGGTGGATACTCATATTTTGGCGAATCTTGTATGAATTGCAGAGGACCCCACTTGTGGCAACACTGTAACACATGCAATATATGTGGTGGTCAAGATGGCCATTGGGATGGCTGTCCGAATGCATATTTCCCTCCCCCAAGCCCCTACTATGATCCTTCTGTTATTTTTTCTGAATATAGGCATGCTGAAAATGAGGACTTGGGACGCCAAGCTCGAATAAAAGACATGCTGAAACAACTCTTGGAGCAATCAGAAGCAATGAAGGAGGCGATGGCAGTATTGAGAATTCAGCAAGAAGAGAATGCAGAGGCTCTAGAAAGGATGAGCGTCAAATTCATGGAGATGATTGCTGAGGCTGAAGCTTGTGATAAATTGCAGGTGACAGTTTTAGCCGATATTCAACAGGAACTACAAAAGGAAGACAAGGGTGAATTTTTGGATGAAGCCCAACAATTAGAATCTCTTGAGTGTCCCCGTGATGGGCTCACACTTATGGAAAATCTAATCGTTGAAGAAGAGATAGAGTATCCCCTAGCTGACATTAATGGAGAGATAGATGTCGATGCTGAGAAGGTGTTTACAAGTAAGGAGGTCAAGCACAATGCAGTTTCAGAGTTGAGGTTTATTGGACCACACTCGAAGCATTTCTCGACATTAAGTTTGGTTGAAAACATAGAAATAGAGGCTTCCAAGCTTATAGAGAAATGTCTAGAGGAGGACCAACCCCCGTATATTTTAAAATTTGCTAACTCAGAGAGACAAAATGACTTCGCTTACTTAAGGGCCAATAGGTTCAAAAGGCAACATCTACTGCTTGGTCCTTACAATTTTTCACCACCACCCCTGGAGCATAAGAGGAAATTAGAGAAGAAATTAGGGGTGAGATTCATATCCTCAAGGTGGAGGAAAAAGTGGTGAAACTTGGTACGTCGTGCCGCGACGTAAAATTAGGCGCTGCTTGGGAGGCAACCCAAGGGTACCATGCGTACCATTTTAAATTCTTGCATTTAAGTTGATTTTATTTATTTTTCATCTTGTGTTGTTTTGGTGGAAAGTTAAGCACAAATGGAGGGGAAGTTTGAGTACCCGTGGAGGAGGAAGCTAACAAGCATGGAAGAGAAAAAGTGTGGGGTCGAACACCCACTTGTGCAAAGTTGAAGGAAGGCATGCTAGTAGCTAGGCCTAAAGGCCTCAGGGAGTATTTCTCACCCTCTTTAAATGTTAATTTTATGCTATGAGGACATAGCATGATTTAACTGTGGGGTGAGGGAAATTTCAAGGGAAATTTCAAATTTTTGTGCTTAACGATTTTTGGTGAATGTAATGCTTGTGAGAAAACTGAAAAAATTGAAAATTTTTTGTGAGTTATGCATGAATTCATCACCTGTTGGTTTTTCTTTTCGGTTCTTTTCCGACGGGGGGTCTTTGAACCGAAGAATAAAGATTTTCTTTTTCTTTCCTTTGTTTGTATATAGTGTTTTTAGTCATAGTTAGGGACTGTTTCCGACGATGGATGGATGACGACCGTCTTGAGGAAAAATTAGTCGGTAGGTGTTGGGTTTTTGAAACCATAACTAATTGGTACTTGATGTTCTTTTTATGTGCTATACATGCTTGTAAGATGCAAGTATGTTCAGTGTGAAGCATGCAAGTGTATAACTTTGTTTGAGACACTTAGGCTCTTGAATTTGACTAAATATGATGGAAGCTTAATTCTGAATTCTTGTGATTAGCTGTGTAAGAGTCTGCTGAATGTGTCTTGAATTGAGCATGTGCCATGAGTGTAAGGTTTTTGAGTATTCTGTGCTATTATGAAATGTCTAGAACTTTCCTGGTGTGTATACAAAACGAAATGAAGGATGTGAATTGTAGGAGATGATTTAGGCATTTCTTTGAATGAACCAAATTTTTATCCCTCATTTTACCTACCTTGAAAAATTAATCCTAGTCAACCCCATTGAGCCGTGAGCCTATTCTTTGACAGTTGCAACATAAGCTTAATCCTTTTTCTTTCATTAGCCTTGAAATTGAACCAAAACTCCTAAGCGCTTAAAGGAAAAATCCGAAAGAGCAAAGGAGTGTGAAGAATGAAAAAGAAGGAAAAGTAGCAATTGTAAAAGTTGAGAAAGGGCGAGGGTGCACTTGTTTGAATACGGGTGAGTATTAGTAGGGAGTAAGAAAATAAATAAATGAAAAGTTACTTATAGAACTCCTTACTAATAAGCTAAAAGCGCCTAAAGGAAGGGGGGAACAAAAGAGGAAAAAGAAAGATGAAAAGAGAAAAAGGTGAAGTGAGGGAAGGGAAGTTGTAATGAAGGCGTGATGTATTAAAAGCGCTTAGGAAAGATAGTCACTATTACTGATCATAATAGTACTTACCCGCACCTGAGTTACATTACAACCTAAAAAGTCCTACTTGATCTTACATTCACCCATCCTTAAATTAGTGGAATAAAACACTAAGGGCAAGCTTATGGGTCATTACATGATGCATGTGAATTCTTTGTGAGAGTGAGTGTAATTCTATGCATGTACCCACACATGTTGTGATTTAAAAATTGTTATTGCGTGTGAAATTGGGTAACTCTCTTTCCGTGAGGGGCACATGTTGAATGAAGGATATAATTCATGTGGGATTTCTTAATCAGTTGATTTGCATGAGTTTGCAAAGATTGAGAGTCGATTGTTGAGGTTAAGAAGTCTTAACATAGTTGTACTTCATTTCAATGATCAAATCAGGCATGCTCTATTTTTATATTGTATCTTACGTAATCATTATAGCCGTAACTTGAATTATCTTGCTAAATTAGTTATGTGGGAGTCTCCATATGCATGATATGTAAAAGGTTGTTCGAGGACGAACAAGGCTTTAAATGTGGGGTTGTGATCACGGGCAAAAATAGCATGCCCGAGATACGCTTTATGACTTAAATTAGTCTTGTTTATCTAAGTTATTGTATACATTTTCATGTAATTTTATATGAAGTGAAGATATGTGCTAACCAACATGATTAGCCTTTGTTTTGTAGGTTTTGATGACTTTTGAGTAACTAATCCATGAGTTGGTGAAGTAGAGGATTGGAAACGGAATTAACACGCGAATGTTGGCAAAGAGGAGGCACAAAACAGCCCACCGGCGCGTCGGCAACATGCCACGGCAGGCAGGCCGACCACAACAGCCCACCTGCGCGTTGGCAACGTGCCATGGCAAGTTGGCTGCGCGACCAAGAGGTAGCAACGCGCTGCCCAAGAAGCGTGACACGCTGCCAACGCGGCAGGGTGCTGCCGGGGCCAAGTTCGGGTGATTTCTAGAGAGCCTCTGCGTCCGTAGCGTGTCACGGAGGCAGTGCTCCACGATGCACTCCGTGACACGTTTCTTGTTATTCCGGGAAAGAGTCCTTTTTTCTCTCTTTCTTTCTTCTCTAATTCAATTGTTTGTGTGATTAACACTCGTTTTATGATGATTAATCCACAAATGAGTGGCTAATTCCCTTCCTTGCTGAGGTTATGAACACTCGTGATGAATTTTGATTATTGATTATATGGTTTTTCATCTTTTTCTTCCATGTTGTTCTATTAATTCTTGTTCTTACTGCATTGGTGTGTGGCCTACATTAATGTACATCTAAAAAGTCCAATTTCACTCGAGAGAGCACGAAATTGGAAAGTTGTGAATTAATAGGATATTGTTCTTTACTTGATTTGGGAAAATTGAGTTTTGATGTGCATTCAGGATAGAAATATACCTGAAAGTCGTATTAGTCAATTTAGGAACCAGAATTGTATGGATAGAACATGAATTGCATTTGATCACAGAAATGTAGACGGATGGTTCATGATTCTTAAGTGAGATTAAATACGAGAGTTTTAATCGCTTGGCAAATGTTCTTGGCTAGCAACAGGAAGAAAAGATTAACCAATTTATGATGATAATCAGTTTCATTACATGTTCGTTTAACCTCAGCATGCTTTTATCCATAGTCCAAATTCAAAGTAGATAATTGTTCTTAGTTTTAGTATAAAATTTATAAAACAAAATATTAACTTTTTGGTTACGTTGTTGTCAGCATATTTAGAAGTAAAATATAGTATACTAGAGCAAATTGCACTTATCCCAAGTCTCTGTGGGATCGATACTTGGCTTACTAAAGCCACTTACTACTTGTTCGACCACGTGCACTTGCGTGTCGTTTTATATACCCATATAACACACCCGAACACAATATTCAAGAGAATGCCTTCTAGCGTCTCCTTGAAGAATGTCTCCTCCACATCCCACTCTATGTCTTCCTCATTAGTGTTGTTTGAAATTGCAGTGGTGTCGTCCTTATTGGCTCTTCGGTCTTCATGCTTGCCCCTGATTCAATGTGAGATGCTAATAAGTTCATTCTTTCCTCTAGATGTCTAATGGACACTTCATCGTCCTTCATCATTTGGGTGAATTCTAGAATATTACTCTTTAGCTCCTAATCCCCAAATCTGTTGAAACAACTCATTCTAAAACCACTTCAAGCATTCTTTCAATTCGTGTGTATGAGGACTCTTCGCTCCGCTGACTACTTGACTCAGCTATACAACCACAATTCTTAACTTGATTGTCATCACAAGGATACCAATAACCTTGGTTGGCCTATTGTACCTCGCATGAAAATCCATCATACACTTTGCTAACCACTCAATTTGATTCATTATTATTATTAACATGGCGTCTTTTATCTCTTCCTTTTTCCATATTTCATTCATCTTTTGGAGAAATTCATCATAAGAAGACACCTCAAAGTTTCGAATTACCCTTTCAAGGGGCTCATCTTCAAACCCCTAACCAGTCAGCAAAACTAACAAATAGTGTAGAAACAACACAATATGCTTAACCAGTTCAAATCAACCACAACTATAGGTTATCAATGCCCATTCCTCGACAATGGTGCTAAAATTGATAACGTCCAAATCCACTTCTCAAAGGGAGACACTGTACACGGTTGTATGTTGTATAATTTACCTAACTATAAGTCGGGGTCGAATCCATAGGGAATGAGGAATCATTGCTACTAAAATTGTAAATCAATCAGAACTAACTAGCATCATTGTATAGCAACTTGTAAAGTCAATTTTGGAGGAAAGAAAGATCAACACTATGTTTATAAATGCGATATAAAAACAGGGCAACTAGATTGTAGAAAACAATGAGAGAAAACTAGGAATGTGATATTGACGGAGCGTCGATTAGATTGGAATTAATTGTTAAGTATAAAGAACCAATTATAAGCATGAATAGTCATGGACAACGATGCACCCGATATTTCTCAACCACTTGAGTGCATTTTACTTGAATTCTCTCAAACCCCAAGGTCACATAACAAAATAGCTACATTAACTTGGAGAAGAGTTGAGCTATTCTAGCCTCAACTCTTGAATGAATTATGAAAATGGGTATTGGCTATCTCCAGCCCAAACCCACACCTTCATAATTTAAGTTCCCACTATTTCTTTCTCACCTAGACCCTACTTCTCTTTCACAAGAAAAAACAAGATAAGTAAACACAATTTATGTTTGCAACCATAAATATTTCCATCAAAACCAAAGAAAGCAATAAATTCATGCAAGATAAGTGAATCTAAGACTAAAACAACACCCAATATATTCTAAGCCCGTATTAAGCACACACCCCTAGCAATAGAATTAGCTACTCATGAATGAAGATAAGAAGATTATACCCATTAATAATTCATCAACAATCATCATTGAATAGAAAACTCAAGCTTTCAAAATATGCTTTAATGGTGGATTTTTCCCTATCTACTTGGAGAAGAAGAAAGAAAAGCTCTAACTTTTATGTACCTTTCTCTCTCTATAATATTCTCTTCCAAAAGGTTCTTCTATTCTACTTTCAAGGGTGTGTACTAATTGGGGAAATTTTGCTCCTTCTCCTTGTGCATAGATTGCAATTTTTTCCCTTAAAAGTATCCACAGTACCTTTGTGCCAGAACTTGACATTTTTACCCTTGTCAGCACGGAGGTCACTTGCACAACACCTGCATTTCACAGGTGCCCATCCATGGTCGCAGGTCATCCAAAGGTTTAGTCAGTTCAGCTTGGATCCCTTCTAAGGTGGCACCTGCATTTTGCAGGTGCCAACCTGCGGCTCGCAGGCCTTCTTTAGCTGCCATATAGTGCAACTTTGTATGGTACCTACGTTTTGCAGGTGCCGAAGTATGGCATGCAGGTCTTTTGCTTCCAACAAATTTGTTTTTTGTTCAATTCTTTTACTTTCTTTGTTTAGGTTCAATACCTGCAAAATCAAAGAGAAAAAGCATAAAACCTTCCTAATTGAGTCGAAAACAGAGCAAAAGCTCATGCTTAAAATTCTAATGAATTGGTAAATTACCAACTCATCAGTGCTCTAGGTCAATCATCAGTGAGGTGTCGACTGGGTCTATCCTCTATCTCTTCCGCCACTCAGCATGCTCGTTGTCTTGGGTCCGCAGTATGTCCACAACAGCAGATGTTGAGATGGAAGTGTCCAGCCTCGATATTGGAGGATTTCTTTCCCTGAGTCGCCCTCTTCCCAATCTTTGAATGGATGATGCTCCCAAGGTTGGCGAAAGAGTGCGTCATAATGCAGGAAATGAGGATTTGCTTCTCCAGCTTTATCTCTATATCGTCATAGGAAGGCTACAACCAACAACTGACGGCTACAAGCTAAAAGTAGGCCTCGACCATAAGGTCCTTTTTATAGATCTTGACACTAGAATTGATTTAATTCATTTTCCCCTAACTGTGATGGATGCCAGCCAAGGTCTTCAGTCATTGATGTTTACCCGGACCATTTGCTCACACTCTTGAGATCTCTCGTGCATCTACCCTGCATAATATTCATTGATTTTATTTGGCCCGCACAGTACGTCCACTGCCCCGACTTTGACTACCTCTAGTAGCTCCTACTTCAACCCTTTCTTCTTCTTAGGCAAAGCCACCGCATATGAAGCATAGAACTTACGGACTATTGCCTCATATATTTTGGTAAGGGGTGAGTAATTTTTTTCCACCTATGAAAAAGGAGAGTCTTCTAAGCCATAAAAAAATTTTCATGCATCCCATTGCTGGAGATTGTTTTCTTCTCGATGAATGTATAATCTCAGTTGAGGAGGAATTTCTCTATCGATCGGCTACCATGAACTGTTGTTCATCTGCCACCTTCTTTTTCCTTAGTTGCTCTTTTCTTTTATCCAAGGTTGTGGGAAAGTGAGCTACTCCTACCTCCTCTTCAGAAAGGAAGTAGAGAAGTTGATGCTTCCCGAGTCTTCCAACTCCAAGTGTTAAGAAGTAGCTGGAATCCTTCTTTCCTTTCCTGGCCTCTTATGAAAGGCCTTCCCCTTGCCCTTTTAGTGCTCTTTAATTGTGATACTTTTTTTGGGTGGCATATCTGTTACAAGTGATCTTGGGCATATTTACGTGCCCAAGTGATATTTATACCGGAGCTTTAGTCGTGTTTTTACCTTATTTTAAGTATAATCTCATGTGTTTTGTGT
This sequence comes from Datura wrightii, assembly GCA_035772735.1. Lineage (NCBI taxonomy): Eukaryota > Viridiplantae > Streptophyta > Magnoliopsida > Solanales > Solanaceae > Datura > Datura wrightii. Next base: position 49,719,449 of record JASDFA010000007.1, on the reverse strand, counting down.
ATATTATGTGCATTAACTAACCAATTTGATTATCTTATGAGTTGGTAAATTACCAACTCATTAGGCTCTTAGACATGAGTTTTTGTTTAGTTTTCATGTCTTTTAGGTGGATTTAATGCTCTTTCTCCTTGGTCTTAGCAGGTATTTAACTTGAGTAGAGAAAGCATGAAATGGAGAAAAAAGCATGAAAATTGAGATGAGGACCAGCGGTTAAGATGAGGACTGGCACTCCATGGAGGACACCGGCAAAAAGCCGATCTTCACAGATACCTACTGGGTTGAAGAATAATGGCTACCAGCGAACCGCAGATAAGCACCGGTGAACCGCCAGTGCCAATGCCAAATTGATCCAGAAGATACTAACACCCGAATGCGATAGACTGATGGATTGCAAATCAGCACCGACGAACCGTCGGTGACTCGCAAGTGAGGTCCGTCAGAAAAGGGAAAAAATGTTTGATTCAGAAAAAGAGGAGCATTTTGTGCCCTACTTTTGTACATTTTAAAAAGAGAACTAAACCTTCTATTCCACATTACTATTCCATTGTATTAAATATTGAATAGTAGTATAGAGAAGTTGGAGAATTAAATTGTAGAGAGAGTAAGTTTCATCTTCTTTTTTGAAAAGGTAGAAAAGCTCCATTGGAGATCAAAATCTTATGCTTGAATTTTCTTACTCATTTTATTGAATGGATATTGAATTATTCCTTAATTCAATGTCTTCTTCTACTTACATGAGTAGCTAAATTCCTTGCTAGGGATGTGTGAATGATTGGGTTGATTTGGATTGAGTATTGTTTAATTGTTCTTATATTTACTCAACTAGTATAATTCTAGTGTTTCATCTATGTTTAATCTAAATACTCATAGTTGCAAATGTAGGTTGTATTTACTTTAAATTTTCTTGAAAAAGGAATTTATAGTATAGGTGATGAAACACTAGTGGGTAATTGGGTGTTAATCATATGGTGTTGGGCTAGAGATAGCCAAAGTCTATCGTCACACATCCATTGAGAATCAAAGGTAGAAATAGTTGATTCTTACCCAAGTTGAGATGGTTGTTGTGAAAAGAACTCCAGGGTTTGAGAAAACCTGAGGTATAAGGCACCTAGCTGGTTCAAAAATGTAAGGTGCCACCTCGTCTACAATTAATAATACTATTGAGTAATGCTAGGAACTGTTAATAATCCCAATCTGATGATGCCTCGATAATATCACACCCCTAGTAGTCTCTCCTTTGTTATTTTCTACATTTTTTCCCTATTCTCGTGAGTGAATTTGTGATTCAATTGACAAGTTCTGATTTTCCCAATTTTTACTCTATTGTTGTTGAGACATTGATGCAAGTTACTTCAATTTGATAGACAACGCTTGCGTGATCAACTACTATTCCCTATGGAATTCGGCCTCGACACTCGTTGGTATATTTATTTTTTCAAAGACTGTTTACACTCTCTCATTAAGAGCAATGAATTTGGACGTAATAAAAAATGGCGCAGTTGCCGGGGAATATAGTTTGATAGCCTTTAGTTGATTATTGAGTTGAGTTGATTTAGCATCTTATGTTCTGTTCTCCCATTGTTGAAATATTTTTTGTATGGTAATGAGTCCCTTTGAAAGGCTACTGAGTAATCCCAATGGGGCATCTTATGTTGAAACCCTCAAATTGATTCATGAGATGTGTAGGACAGAAGAGAGAAAAGATGCAGTGTTGATAGTGATGATGAAGCAAATAGAGTTTCTAGCGAATTGTATGACGGGTTTACATATAAGGTACAAACAAGCCAACCAGGGATATTGGTATCCTTATAATGAAAATCAAGGTCAAAAATTTGTTTGTACAGCTAAAATGAGTAGCCAGGGAAGTGAAGAGTCCTTCTCATCCCGCGTTGAAACCATGCTTGAGGTTGTGCTTGAGCGGGTCCTTTCGACTGATTTAGGGATTTAGGAGCTGCAGAATGATCTCTTGGACCTTAATCAAAAGGTGAAGGACCATTAAGTGTCTATCAGATAGTTAGAGGACAGATTGAACTTGTTAGCATCTCAAATGGCAACCCAACAGGTGATAAAGGAAGAAAAGGCTCCAACCAACCATTATGGAGGAAGAAGCTATGGAATGGGGGATGGAAGAAGAAATTTTGAAATAAAATTTTGAAAGCATTCTCTTGAATAGTGGAGAATTGGAAGAGGTGTGTAATGTGAGTAAAGGTTTGGGCACCTATTCCTTTAAACCGAAGAACCAGACGACCCCACCATCACAACCATCCATCATTTCACCACCAGTATTTGAGCTTAAACTGCTACCTGCTCATTTGCAGTATGTATATCTAGGGGGAAAACCAATCATTTTTTAACCTCCCAAAACCCACCTTCCCATCCTAACACCATCAACACCCACCTTCTTCCTACCCAGTCACCTCTCCTCTCTTAGCCTTTAAAACCTCTCCTACTTCACTCTATTCATCTCATCTCATCTTCCATCACTGTGAAGACACCATAGTTAGGCGAGTTACTAGGCTTCCATCCCCTTACTTATTCTCACATCTCAATTTGGTATATATCTCCTCGTTCTAATGTGCTTATATTAAGAATATGAATCCGAATTCAAGCATGCTAAAGTAGATCTTGGTCACACCCATGTTCCCCATCTTCCATCTTGTATTTTTATTGATTGAATATTTTCCATATTATGAGTATGTTGGGGGTGGTGATTAGATTTCTAAATATTTATGTGCGTGTTTTCTTTAGAAATCATGATTCATAATTTAAATGATTAAGATTTAATTGAGGTGAAGTCTGAGTAGCCCCAAGTGCTTAAAATGTATGATTTGCCTGATGATAGATAGGGTGACGTCTTTCTTAAGGGCAAAATCGTCAGTGTTATTTTAGTAGTATTGCATGTGTAAATAATAGTGATGTGTAGAGAGTGTGTGAATCATGATTCCAGAGGGATTATTATTAGCTGAATTGGATTAAAAGTTAGCAGTGTTCCATCATTGAATCACCGGACATGCCTGATGAAACGCCGGATGAAATGCAGGTCCAGGTGCGAGGTTACAGGCCCGTGTCAATGCACTGCGTTTCACCGGCGTTTCGTGGGTCAAGACTGGAAACTCAGTGATGTGGTGCTAATTCAAAGTATAGCTGCCCTGTTCTCTACCAAATGCCAGCGGTTCATCGGTGTTTCGCAGCTCTCCACCTGCGTCTCACCGGTGGTCCGCTGGTGCCACCAACATAAACATTTCTCTCTTTCCATTTGTTACCATCCAATCCATAGAATTTTGTTCCATAATTTAGATTAGTTCTTGTTTCCCTTTACACTCTTTGTATGGCACTAACATTATCTTGCAGAATCATATATCTGTAGGCAGCAAAGCAAAGGGAGACCCTCAATCACTAACACCGCATCTCAAGAGTTAGATCCCGAGGAGGCCAAGTAAATTTCACAACTTCATTTTGGGCTGGATAATTGGAGGTGTATTATTGTCCTTCAAGGAGACCCAGTCAATCACCAGAGAGACTCAATTTGAGATAGTCTTTCAAGGATGACTTCCCAGACATTTACAATCAGATCAGCAATCGTGATTGGGGGCCATTCACCATACCTATGGACCCTTACTTCCCTGCGTTTGTATGGGAATTCTACGCCCCTTATAAGGCACAACAAATCATTTTAAAGCACAAAGGCCGAGTCGACACAATGCCTTTCCTTCCATTTGTGCTAGTACAGGGTCAAGAAGTGAACATTACCCTAAAGGCAATCAACTCCATCTATTGGCCTGAACCAATCTAGCCAAATTTCAGAGTTCAAAAGGAAGGTGGAAGATAAAGAGACTCAGCTTAACTTGATCACCGAAATAATTGCAAAAGATCAACCACAGTGGGCTACATCAAAAGGAATTATTCACCACCATGATCTAAAGTTTAAATCTCGCGTGTGGTTGGATTTGGTATGTGCTTGGATTATCCCTTCCAAGAATACAACATATGTCTCCATTGAGGTTGCAATTCTTGTGGCCTGCATCATGGATCGGAAACATATCATCATGGGGGAAGTCATTGCAGAACAATTCAAAAGGAAAGCCAAGCAACAGGCATCTTCTTTGCCTTATCCCAGCCTCATTAGTATGTTATGCCTGCAGGCCACATGCCCTCTATTCAGACCAATGGATAGAACAGTGAGGGCTGACGGAGTGATTACACTACCACCAAAACTGATAAGGATGCACCCACTTCAAAGCGACCAAAGGTGACGGTGGACCGAAATAACCCCCCATCTTCCATGTTCTCTAGCACAGCCCCAGGGTCACCAAAGGCCAATAGAGTCAACTCTTCTCTGCCAACCGGCCTTTTAAAGATGACACATATGGCTCATGTTTATAATAGCCAATTGTTGAAGTTACCCAAAGAAATACATCTCATGATTCAACAAGCTATCAAGAAGGCCATGCAACTAATGGTTGAAAAATTGGGTTGCCTCTATGCAAAAGTTGATGTTTTATAAAATGAAGTGATACCTTGAGAGGTGAACTGGCGGGACATAAGGAAATGCTTTCACCTGAAAATATTGAAGTGAATGAACTGCCAGCCGCTAATTCACAGCCTAAGGAAGCATGATCCCACCGAATGATTGGTGCGTGGGGTATGAAAACCCTTTAGAAATTGTGTTCGAGGAACTTTGTGAGCTATCCCCGGTCCTATTGGCCCATGAAATTGATATCAATATCATGATATCGTCCCTAGCCCTGGCAAGGATTTGGACGGCTCTACCTACTTGAGTGTGGTAGTTGGGATCACGTAAGCTCTATGTAGTATGTCGGTTAAAAGACGAGTCTCTTATTGTTCCTCTTGATTTCAAATATGCATATTCATTACTCATGAGATTTATATAAATGCATTTTCTAAACCAGGTTTGAATCAATGTTCAGATTTACTTATAAATGTCAGAATTCAGCTTTGACTCAATCGATTTAGTTATGATGTTATGAAGTTAAGTTATGTTATGTTATGAAGAGATCATGATTTTAGAAAGAATACGTGCAAGACCTACTCTTAGATTCTCAATGTTTACGTTTTACTTAACACATAGTCTTGACTTGTAAGACAAAGAAGTGTGATAAAGATAAGACCATATAAAATGATTATTCATCAAATTTACTATTTTCTAATTTGTTCTTTCGTCGATGGGGCCTTTAAATAATTTTACTTACTTTAGTGTTATTACTTACCTTGCGTACTCAATACATTCCACGTACTGACCGCATACTCTATGATGTATTATTTCATGATGCAGGACCCGGCTCTCAGGTTCATCCCCGCTCGTAGTCAGCTTATCAGAGTTAGCATTCTTATTGTGGGTGAGTCCTCATCTCCCGAGGACTAGACTATTCAGCTTTCCTTTATTTATTTCAGTTTCAGTTTTGTTGAGTTAGTTGGTGTCTTGTCCCATCAACTTGTCATGTTTAGAGGCTTTTCAGACATATGTATGTATTCAGCTTCGGATTTCGTATTCTGATGTTATGTTTACGTTAGACTTCCGCTATGATTATATTATTGGTTATTCAGTTTCTTTGATTGAGTTAGATATATGCTTATGCCATGGGTCGACCTGGGGTCTCTCAGGGCTTCTTATCTTGTGTTGCAATCCGGGCCTCCATTCGGGTCTTGACAAAAAGCTCATAAGAGAGGCCCCAAATAATCTTAACATACCTATGTTGGCACGTAGTTCTGAGGCATAGGGTTGACTGACCCTTAGCCTACTCGGTGCTAGACACTACTCCCAAAAACATGCATATGCTCTCCATCGTTTTTCAATGAAGCTGAACCATCGTCTAGAGACAAAGCTGACTCATAACATACACACATAAATCTGAAATAATAACATGAAGAGCCTTGGCTCAAACCATACCACAAGCTGAAAATAATGGAAGTCTAGACTCCAAACCATGTGGTAAGCTAATTCATTAAATCTTAAAACATACTTGATCATATGGGCTTGCCCAATACTTTCACAGGCTTGAAATAAACTTGATTCACTTTGAAAACATGATCATAGACATGGGTAATTTGAAGTGATACTTTCTTCACAAACATCTCATCAACTTAAGCATATATCTCATGGATATCAACTTTCGTGAACTTCATGGATGGGAATCATACTTTAGAAAACTTGAAATCATAATTTATAATTTAAAACATTGTAAAATCTACCCAATTATCATAATTCAACATTTAAAACATGCTTAGATCATACCCATGATTGATATTTAGGAAGTTCACATGTTGGGTAAAAACCCCATAGATTCATCAATAGAATTTTCATGAATTAGCAGAGAATTGGGCATGGGTGTGGACTATTGCACCCATTCATAGCCTTACATACCTGTAGGGATCTGATTTCACAACTTCCTTGATTGCCTAAAGAGAATTGAGGATGAACTTTGAAGAAGTAGGCTTGACCACCTCTCAAACCTCTAAGCTTGCATACATGAATTAGGATAGGCTTAGAATGACTTAAACCTTCTTAAAACACTCCATTCTGAGCTTAAAATAATGCAGTATAAGCCTTAGGAACTTAGGAATTACGAAAAAGTCTTTAATAAATATGCAGGGAAAAATACACTTCCAGTCCCAACGAGGGACTAGATGAATTGTGCCCACTGACCATAACTTGTGGTCGCCTATCATTACCTGCACTGCCATATTTCTTCTGAGGGTCACCACGAGGGACACCATGATTCGTGGTGTACCTAACAACTTGTGGTGATGACTCGTTAGGTACACTGCCCCTTTTCCATCATCCTTCAACCACCTTTGACCACGGGTGATATAACAGATCATGGGGCTGACCACGGCTCCTGGTCACTTCCGTGGTCACCCCAAACCTGAAATTTTCAATCATAGTCAAATCCCTCCCCACGAGTCACTTAACAACTCGTGGTGTTCCTGATGGGTCATTGGACGACTCTTCCTATGACCTGGTGCAAAAAATCCTGTTTTCTTCGTTTATCCTCCCGTGTCTAATCTTAGGATTTTTGGGGTATTACAATATCTCCCCCTTGGGAACATTCATCCTCGAATGTCTGAAAACATACTAAAAATAGAGTAATTCAATCATCATACTCAAATACGCAAGGTACATGTTGAAAACTGACAGAGTGACTGACATCCGATTTGAACTACATGGCTAAACTGAATTCCCAAATCACACATACATTCATTAACAAGAGAGAAACTGGGGTACATGAGCTGCACATGAAACTGAATAGAGTACTAAGGAGGAACTAATACCTCAAGATGAAACTGAGCCGGAAGGGAACAGATGTGGATATTTAGCCATCATATTTGCTTCATCTTCCCACATAGCTCTATCAACATGTTGATTCCTCCATAAAACCTTGACTGAAGCTACTTCTTTATTTCTTAGTTTATGAACCTGACAACCCAGTATTTCCATCGAAACCTCCTCATAACTAAGGCTGTCCTTCACACCTACGCTCTCCACCGGAACAACTAGAGCCGGGTCACCCAAGCACTTCCTTAAGAGCAATACATGGAAGACTGGATGAACTAAAGCTAATTCTAAGGGCAACTCCAACTCATATGCTACTTTGCCAACCCGTTTCATAATCCAGGAGGGACCAACATAACAGGGACTAAGTTTCCCTTTCTTTCCAAATCTCATCACTTCATTCATGGGAGAGACCTTCAGAAACACCCAATCATCAACTTTGAAGTCAAGCTCCCTCCTCCTCACATCCGCATAGGACTTTTGGCGACTATGAGTTGTTTTTAACCTGTCCCTTATAAGCTGAACTTTCTCCATGGCCTCATGGACTAAATTTTGTCCTATCAAGGTAGCTTCAATGACCTCAAACAAACCAATAGGTGATCTACAGCTCTGCCCATAGAGAGCCTCAAATGAAGCCATCAGAATGCTTGAACGGTAGTTGTTGTTACATATAAACTCAATGAGAGGCAAATGATCATCAATACTCTTGAAATAAATCATATACATTCTCAAAATGTCCTCAAGAGTCTGAATGGTCCGCTTGACCTAACCATCTGTCTGTGGGTGAAATGTTGTGCTAAGCTTGACCTGAGTACCAAGTCCCTTCTTAAATGATCTCCAAAACTAGGAGGTAAACTGTACCTCTATTTGATATGATGGACAATGGCACTCCATGCAACTGAACTATGGCACTCCATGCAACAGAACTAACTTCCGAATGTACAACTTAGCATAATCCTCCTATGAATCGGTAGTTTTGACCGGTAGAAAATGAGCTGTTGTCAACCTGTCCACAACCACCCAAATGGAGTCATACTGTCAACGAGTGCGAGGAAACCCTGTGATGAAGTCCATATTGATCTCCTCCCACTTCCAAGTAGGAATACTAATGTCTTCAAGTAGACCTCTTGGTCTCTGGTGCTCAACCTTCACTTGTTGACAATTCCGACACTTAGCCACAAACTTCGATATGTCCTTCTTCATGCCATTCCACCGATAGACTTCCCATATGTCATGGTACATCATGGTGGCTCCTGGAGGTATAGAGTATCTGGAACCATGAGCTTCATGAAACATCGGATCTCTCAAATTATAAACATCCGGAACACACAAATGACCATGATATCGAAGCATACCATCTCCCCCTTTGGAGAAGACCTCTAGCTTTTGATTCTGAATAGCTTCCTTTATCTTTACCAAAATAGGATCCTCATCTTTTCTAGCTTTAACATCAGTCACTAAGGATGATACTGATCCATTCTGAATAATGGCACCACTATCAGTTGAGTCAACCAGATGAACTCCTTGTCGTGCAAACGGATGCATATCCTTCACCAGCTCCTTCCTCCCCTCATCTACATGGGACACACTCTCTATAGAAAGCCTACTAAGAGTGTCTACTACCACATTAGCCTTGCCTGGATGGTAAAGGACACTCATATCATAATCCTTGAGAAGCTCCAACCACCACCACGACCATAGATTCAGATCCTTTTAGGTAAACACATATTGTAGGCTTTTGTGGTCAGTAAACACGTCTACATGGACCCCGTACAAATAGTGTCTCCAAATCTTCAAAGAAAATACTATTGCCGCCAATTCGAGATCATGAGTCGGATAATTCTTTTCATGGACCTTTAGCTGCCTAGAAGCATAGGCTATAACTTTACCGTGTTGCATTAATAAAACACCATGGCCGATCCTTAAAGCGTTAGAATATACCACAAATCCATCGATACCCTCAGGTAGGGTTAACATCGGTGCTGAGGTGAGTCGAGTCTTCAACTCTTAGAAGCTCCTCTCACAAGCCTCCGTCCATTGGAGCTTCCCTTTATATTGGGTCAACTTAGTCAATGGGGCTGCAATGGATGAAAATCCATCAACAAATCTCCTATAATAACCATCTAAACCCAAGAAACTCTTGATATCCAAAGGATTCACCGATCAAGGCCAATTCTCCACGACTTCTATCTTTTGTGAGTCCACCTATACACCCTCATTTGACACCACATGGCCCAAAAAGGCCACTGATCTCAACTAAAACTCACATTTACTTAATTTATCAGATAACTAGCAACCCTTAAGAGTCTATAGCACCACCCTCAAATGAGCGGCATGCTCCCCCTCGCTCCAAGAGTATATCAGGATGTCATCTATGAACACAATCATGAACATATCCAAGTATGGCTTGAACACCCTGTTCATCAAATTGATAAAAGATACAGGAGTATTCATTAGCTCAAAAGACATAACTACAAACTCATAGTGACCATACCGATTCCTAAAAGTGGTCTTAGGGATGTCACTCTCCCGAACCCTGAGCTGATGGTACCTGGCCTGAAATCTATCTTTGAAAAGCACTTAGCACCTTGAAGTTAGTCAAAAAAATCATTAATCCTTGGAAGAGGATACTTGTACTTTGTGGTAACTTTGTTCAATTGTTGATATTCAACGCACATACGAAGGGAACCATCCTTCTTTCAAACTAAGAGAACTGGTGCACCCCACAGGGATTTGCTTGGTTTGATAAAACCCTTGTCTAAAAGGTCTTCCAATTGCTCCTTCAACTCCTTTAGCTCAGCTGAAGCCATTCTATAAGGGGGAATAGATATAGACTGCATATCAGGAAGAAGGTCAATACCAAAATCGATTTCCCTCTCGGGAGGAATTCCCGGTAGATCATCTGGGAACACTTCTGGGTACTCACACAATATAGGGACTGACTGGATAGTCGGGGTTTCGGATGTAGCATCCTTAACTCTAACTATATGGTACACATAACCCTTAGAAATCATCTTTCTGGCCTTAAGGTAGGAAATGAAGCGACCTACACGCACAACTTAACTACCCTTCCACTCTAAAACTAGTTCACCGCAGAAATCTGAACTCTACTCCATGGGTTCCATAATTGACTGAGGCATAACATGCATATAACCGATCCATGACAAGGATAACATCAAAATCGTTCATGGATAACTCTACTAAATCTGTTGAGGTGATTTTCTAAAGGATTGTGACAGGGCAATTTCTATACACCCGTCTAACTATAACTGAATCACCAACTGGAGTAGCGATTGAGAAGGGTTCTGATAAGATTTTGTGACTGACTCTGAAACTACTAGCAACATACGGTGTCACAAAAGATAAAGTAGCCCCTAAATCTAACAATGCATATAAATCAAGGAATACTTATAACATACCAGTCACTACATCAGGGGAGAGCTCCTACTCCTAATGAGGTGCTAGGGCATAAAATGTATTTTGGCACTATCTGCCACCCGCACTAGTAGAGGCCCCCTGCTGAGCTGGGCGTGCTGGTGGAGCTGTTGAACTGGAGGTCAGGCCTCGGCCCCTATCATGACCTTGTCTAGATGCTGGGAAATCTCTAAGCATATGTCTGGGCTTCCCACACCCAAAACAAGCACCTGAACCTGCAAAACACTGACCTATGTATCTCCGACCACATCTGCTACACTCAGGAGAGCTGGTCTCTGTGGGTCTGGTACTCTATCCTCTAGAGATTGATGCTCTGATCGCACCTGGATCTGGATGGAACACTCATAGCTGAAGGCACAGGGGACGAAGATCTCTGGTGGGACTGCTAATGGTGCCCACTAGGTCTCTGCTGGGAGAATCCGAAACAATCAGTCCTGACCCTCTTGGCCTCTCTCTCCAGCTCACGCATCTGCACTGTCTCAATCTGCTGGTCGTATAGGACTATCTGAGCAAAGTCAAAGTCCTAAATAAGCATCGCGGTGCGGAAATCCTTTACCAAGTAGTTTGCTATCCTATGTAAAAACCTGCTCACTCGGGCTCTCTGATCCACCACCATCTCAGATGCATACTTGGACAGACGAGTGAACTCTAAGTCATACTCTTGAACTGTCATCTTCCGTTGCTTTAGATTAAAAAACTCGGATGCTTTGATCTCCCTGATATCCCAAGGGAAAAACCGATCTAGAAAGGTGGCATGAAACTCATCCCAACTGATAGGGCCTACTCCAACTGCTCTACTATCCTTCAATTGCTTGAACCAAATGTGCGCAGCCCCATTCAACTGGTATGAGGCTAAATCGGCACACTCCTCCCCAGTCACCTCCATAATCTAGGTGATCTTCAGAACCTCATCAGTAAACTCATGTGGATCCTCGTCCACCTTTGGCCCAAGGAACTCTAGAAGGTTTATTCTCAGAAATTCTCTAACTCTTGCCGTCACTGTATTCCCATTCTGAGGGACATGCACTACTGCCTGCTGATTGACCTAGGTGGTCAAGGCCTGAGCTAATATTTGAATGGCTTCCCTAAACTCTTGCATGGGCAACTAGCAAGAGTACGTGCTCCACAAAGGCTGGTGGAGCCTGCTGGTGCCCGTCTCCATTTCCATTCTCATGGCCATTCACATTTCCATTTCTCATTCCATTAACTCTGCAGGGAGGCATGATTCTGCAAATGCATATAGCACAACTTAGAAGGAAAGAGAGACATTTCACCGCACGACATAGATCATGAAAGAAGGAAACATTTCCTAAACGTTTTATAGCCTCTTCATCATAAGTGCGGTGCACTTCACACCATAAAAAAGACTCTACTTAACGTAGCTTTTGGACACCCTAGGACACTTCAAAACCTAATGCTCTGATACCATGTTTTTCATGACCCAAACATAGGCCCGGATCGAGACATGGGACAAGAAACCCCGAGAGGCTCCAAGTCGACCCATGGCATGAACATACGTCTAACTCAATCATAGATAAGCGGAAGATCATCATAAATAACATAGAGGAATTCTAAACATAACATAACATCTTAATACATACATAAGTCTAAAGATGAATACAAACTATGTCCAAAAAACCTCTAATACTGACGAGTTGATAGGACAAGACCCCGGCTAACTCACTATAGTCTGAAAACTGAAAATACTGAACATATATGAACAGAAAGGCCCTCGAAAGATAAGGACTCACCAACTCTGATCGGGAAGTACTAGTGTGGGGAATCTAGCTATCAGCGGGATTGAGTCTAGACATTAGAGCCTGTATCATGAAATAATACAATAGGGAGTATGCGGTCAATACGTGGAATGTACTGAGTATGAAAGGTAAGTAAAACCGCTAAGTAACTAAAATCATAAATATTTCATATCATAAAACATAATAAAGATAAGATTCTGAGGCTTGCATGCTATTTTCGAAAATCATGATGTGAACATAACATAACATCATAATTGAATCGAATGACCGAATGCTGACAACTGATAATCATAAGTAAAACTGAACATTCGGTCAAACCTGTTGAAAACATAACACCATGACTGGTGAACATGCATAATTGAATCACGAAGAACAATGGGAGACTCATCATATAACCGACATTACCATGATAGAGCTTACGTGGTCCCAATTATCACACTCAAGTGGGCAGAGCTGTCCAAAGCTTTGCTAGGGCTGAGGACACTACCATAATATTGATATCAACCTAGTGGTCCCTCTTGGAGGCAGGGGAAGCTAACAAGAGAGGTCCCAAATAATTTAAACATACCTACATTGGCGTGTAGTTCTGAGGCATAGGATTGACTAACCCTAATCCTACTCAGTGCTAGACACTACTCCCAAAAACATGCATATACTCTCCATCATTTTTCAACGAAGATGAACCATCATCTAGAGACGAAGTTGACTCATAACATACATACATAAATCTAAAATCATAACATGAAGAGCCTTCGCTCAAACTATACCACAAGTTGAAAATAATGGGAGTCTAGACTCCAAAACCATGTGACAAGATAATTCATGAAATCTTAAAACATACTTCATCATATGGGCTTGCACAATACTTTCACATGTTTGAAATAAACTTGATTCACTTGGAAAACATTATCATAGACATGGGAAATTCGAAATCATACTTTCTTCATAAACATCTCATCATACTTAAACATATATCTCATGGATCTAACCTTTCGTGAACTTTCATGGATGGGCATCATACGTTAGAAAACTTGAAAATATAATTTATAATTCAAAACATTGTAAAATCTACCAATTTATCATAATTCAACATTTAAAATATGCATAGATTATACCCATGATTGATATTTAGGAAATTCACATGTTGGGGAAAAACCCCATAGATTCATCAATAGAATTTTCATGAATTGAGAGAGAACTAGGCATGGGTGTGGACTATTGCACCCACTCATAGTCTTACATACCTGAAGGGATCTGATTTCACAACTTTCTTGATAGCCCAAAGAGAATTGAGGAAGAACTTTGGAGAACTAGGTTTGATCACCTCTCAAACCTCTAAGCATGCATGCATGAATTAGGATAGGCTTAAAATGACTTAACCCTTTTTAAAACACTCCATTCTGAGCTTAAAACAATGTAGTATAGGCCTTAGGAACTTAGGAATTACAAAAAAGTCCTTAATAAATTCGTAGAGAAAAAAACACTACCAGTCCAAACGAGGGACTGGACGAATCATGCCCACTAACCACGACTCATAGTCGCCTCTCGTTACCTGCACTGCCATATTTCTTCTGAGGGTCACCAGAAGGGACACCATGACTCGTGGTGTACCTGACGACTCGTGGTGATGACCTATTAGGAACACTACCCCTTTTCCTTCATCGTTCAACCATATTTGACCACGGGTAACATAGCCGATCGTGAGGCTGACCACGACTCGTGGTCACACCCATGGTTACCCCAAACTAGAAATTCCCAATAATAGTCAAATCCCTCCCCACGAGTCACTTAACGACTCATGGTGTTCCTAATCATAGGGTTTTCAGGGTATTACAAGAAGCAAAGAGGTGGTTGAAGGCAAAACCACCGAACTCCATCACTAGTTAGGAAGACCTGGCAAGTAAGTTCCTAATCAGATTCTTTCCATCTTGCAAGACTGCTAAATTAAGAAGTGAGTTCTTGAGTTTCAAGCAGCGGCCAGATGAAAATTTATATTTGGCTTGGGAATGGTTCAAGTCATTGTTTAGATATTGTCCCCACCACCAACAGTCAAATAAGGTGCTAGCCCATACTTTTGTGGAGACTCTGGACCCACACACTAGAATTTTGCTAGACTCTGCATTAGATGGGCAAGCACTGGAGAAGACTTATGATGAACTGTACACTCTGTTGAATAGAATTACTCAAGAAAATGCAGAGTGGCACAGTGATGCATCTCAAGGAGTAGGCAAGAGAGCAGCTGGGTTGATAAAGGTTGATAGTATGAAAGTATTGGCATCCCAGGTAGCTTCATTTCATCACCAGATAATGACTCAGTTCAGCGAGCTGAGTATGGCACAGCCATAGGCATATGTAAATGTAGTGCAACTAGCTCCAAGTTGGTGTGAGATGTGTGGAAACAGTGGGCATGGTGTAGACTCATATGGAGCAAATCAAGAGGCGGTGAATTCTGTAGGCAGTATGCCAAGAAACAATCAGAATTTGGGAACACCTACAACCAAAATTGGCAAAATCACTCGAATTTCTCTTGGGGTGTTAATCAAGGGCAGAGTCAGAGTTATCTGTAGCCTCATCAGCAGTACCAATGGAAGGGCAGACAGACTAGTGTTCAATCTAGAAACATTAAGGAGATGTTGTAGAAAATCATGGCCAATTAGCAGCTGATCAGCCAATTAGACTGCAGGGGGTTTACCTAGTGATACAAATACAAACCCACGACAGGTCATGGCCTTAAGTTTTAGAAGTAGCAAACAGTTGGCTGATGCACTATGAAAAAAGAAGTAAAATGAGGTACAACCAGAGTTGATCAGACTAGGTCCATCAGTTGAGAAGGGAAATAAACAGAATGTTGCAGCAAACAAATCACAATCAGCAGTGCAGCCAATATAGAGACCACCGCCACCATTTCTGCAAAGGCTCTAAAAAAGCAAAGAGGATGCTTGTTTCTAGAAGTTCTTTGATATTTTCAAAGAACGTCATATAAATTTTCCTCTGATTGATCTTTTGCAGGAAATGCCCAAGTACGCTAAGTACTTGAAGGATATGGAGTCCAACATGATGAGGCTGATAGATGTCCAGGTTGTAGCACTCACTAAGGAGTGTAGTTTCAGGGTAATGAGCTAGATGCCAAAGAAGCTCAAAGACCTAGAGAGTTTCACCCTCCTCGTAAAAAGTGGTGGAAAATATCTGATGAGGGCCTTGTGATCTAGGGGCGACAGTGAACTTGATGCCCCTGTCACTATTCAATACACTTAATGTTGCAGCTGGCTGACAAGTCGAGGGTGGCCCCAGAAGGGATTATTAAGGATTTTCTCATCAAAGTAGGTAAGTTCATCATACCTGCTGATTTTAGAATTTTAGATTTTGAAGTTAATGACAAGGTACTCCTCATCTTGGGACGTCAATTCCTGGCCACTGGAGGAGGTGTGATTGATGTGAGAGCTGACACCAAGAAAATGAGGATGAATGATGAAGAGGAGATCTTCAGAGTGTATCAAGAGATCAACTCCCCAACACACTACAGAGATCTTTGCAAGATCAATGTACTAGCAGAGGATGAGTGTTGGGTGGTGGATTCTAAAGGTCCACTTCTAAAGGATCTCTTAAAAAGAGAGCCCGAGGTCCACTTTCAAAATGGATAAAAACATGCTGCTAACTAGGCCTAGAGGCCTCAGGAAGTACCTCGAACCCTTGTTTTAATTTTAATTGATGCTTTGGGGCACAACATATTTCAAGTGTGGGGTGAGGGAAATTTCAAATTTTTTGAGGTAGTTTTAGGGTGAATCATGTGCTTGGTTTGAAAAATTATTTCATGGAAAGTCAGAGTTGAGCACAGTTCACCCACCCTTTGGTTATTCTTTTTGGTTCTTTTTTGAAAAGAGGCACTTTAACTGAGAATAAAGTTTGAGTTGTCTGCAAATAGTTGTTTCGGTCATAGTTAAGGATTTTTCCCGATGATGGATGGATGACGACCGTCTTGAGGAAAAATTAGCCACTAGGAAGTTTTGTTTGAACCCTTAACTAATTGATGGCTGGATGCTCTTGTTGAGTACTATACATTTCTGTAAGATGCAAGTAGATGTTAATTGTAAAGCATGTTGAGAAATCATATGTCTCTGTTTAAGACACGTAGGTTCAATAATAAGACTCTATATGTTGTATGCTTAATGTGAATTCATGTGATTAGCTATATTTAGAGTTTGTATGGGTCTGTCATGACTTGGGCATGTGGAATTAGTATAAGGTCTTGTATAATCCATGCTATCATATAGTTTCTATAACTTGCCTGGTATGTTTGCAAAGCTAAATGAGGGATGTTGAATGTAAGAGATGAATTAGGCATTTCTTTGAATAATCTTGTTTTCGTCCTTCGCTTTACATGCCTTAATGTATGATCTCAATTAGGCTCATTGAACCTTTAGCTTATTCTTTGTTAGCCACAATAAAAGTGTAATCCATTTCTTTTAATAGACTGGAATTTGATCCAAAGCTCCTAAGCGTTTAAGTGAAAGATGCAAGAGAATTGAAGGAGTAAGAATATTGAAAAGAAGGGAGATAGTGGTTGTGGAGGTTGAATAAAATATTAGAGGTGTAATGTTCAAAATGCATAAGTTCAAGTAGGAAGTAGAAAAGAGAAAAAGAATGAAAAAGTGTCATGACCCGAATGTACAACCGGATAGTAGACATGAGACAAGGGACCCCGATAGACCCCAAGTCCACCCATGGCACATGCATGCATCTAATCTCATTAAGTAAAGCGGAATACTTAGCGTAAAATATAGCTGAAATGTAAACATAGCATAACACCAGAAATACTAAGCGTACATATGAGTTGAATACTACACATTGTCTGAAAGCCTCTAATACATAAGATGGGTTGATGGGACAACATCCCCAACTAACCTGACCAATACTGAAACATAAATAATATGAAAGTCTATCAAACGGTCCTCAGAACATGAGGACTCACCAGTAATTTGAGAGCATAAGATGAAATGGGCTAAGGATGAGGATGAACCTAAGATCCGGACCCTGTATCATGAAATGATACAACATAGAAAGTATGAGGTCAGTACGTGGAATGTACCTATGCAAGGTAAGAAAAACGAACATTTAAAAGTAAAACAAAAGTCATAAGTAATGTAGGAGAAGGACATCATGCATATATCATAAACTTTGTAAGAGAACTTATGGCTCAAGGCATTCAAATCATTCATAAAGCGTTCATAATCATAATCGTAAGTACACATTATCAAAACATAACTTCAGCCGAAAACATAAATATAACAATGCATAAGACATGCAGAACAATGGGAAAACTCGTCATAACTGACACCATCATGGTAGAGCCTTTCATGTAGCCCCAACTATCTCACTCAAGTGGGCAGAGCCGACCCTGGCATGCCAGGCGAAGGTTGTGCATTAGGCGTGATATCGAATTTGAGAGGATCATTATCAATACAATATATCATTATAAACCCATGGTGGCACATGGTTATGAGACATCAGCGTAGTTCTTTGAACGTCGGGCTGCTCGGTGCTAGACACGGCTCCCAAAAACATGCATTAAAATTAAATGGCTAAGATACAACATTTATCATCATTGATCCCCTTTAAAACATGGTTAGCCAAGAATCAAGGCCCTTTACATCGGCCAACATCATAAATTAATAAATGATGTAATTCATTTCATAAATCATAAATCATTCTTCAACATGTGGGCATTGCCCATTACTTCATCATATTCAATTTTTTCAAAACATTCTCATAAACATGGGTAACATGAATTCATACTTTTCCTTCATCCATAAACTCAAAATATTGAATATTCATGATAAATCATAACTTTCATGAACTTTCATCAAATGATCATTTTCGATTTAAAAGATTAAAACATGATTTTAAAGAAAATGATATGAAACCTTCCCATCATTGATAATTCAATAATGAAAACTCAATTAAATCAAACCCATAAAGAGAAATCACATTTTCATGCATTTGGGTAAAACCCCATAGAACTTGAATAGGAGGATCCATGATTACATCAAAATTTGGGCATGGGTGTGAAAGGAATCACCCATTCTAAACCCTACATACTTGGGAATGGGTTGATTTCGAAGTCCCTTGAATACCCACAAAGAAATTGATGGAAACTTGGGGAAGAAGACCTTGAATCTCTCAAAAAATCTCTCTAAAGTTCTTGCATGAGAATGAGCATGCATGAAGGACTTAACCCACCTTATCACACTAAGAAAATATCCAAAGCGACGTAGTTTTAGGGTATTAAAACATGGAAAATTCGAATAATCCCTTTAAATTATTTCCCTGAAAAATGTTCTGGACAGACCAACGACCAACCCAACAGGTCGTTGCAACAAGCCACAAGTCGTGGTATCGAGTCATTTGATCCACTGCCCCATGATATTCTCAGATTCTTCCTATGACTCACCAGGACAAGTCGTTGCTTCAATCAACGGGTCGTTGGATCTACCGTTGTCAACCTTTGACAAAATCTGACTTTCCTTTCCCCGAGCCTCACCACGACTCGTGGTGGCATCCAACGATTCGTGGTCTCAATCCGTTGAATGCACTGAGATCCTCAACCCTCAAACAATGACTAGAAATAGCAGGTCGTTGTCTCTCATAACGAATTGTGGGATGCCCCTTTGTTTCCCTCTTAGCCTAAGCTCAGTCCTTCCAACAACTGGTAATAACGACTCGTTGTTCCCGAAAATGAGTCGTTACCCGTCCGTTGTCACCACTGCTTCCCTGAACCCCCATTCCACAACTGCTTTCGACGACTTGTGGTACTCACCCACGAGTCATTGAGTCATCCGTTTTGTGATGTTTTTGCTATTTTTCTGCACTTTTCAAATTCGAATCCCGGGTCTATTCTTAGGCCTTTCTGGGGTATTACAATATCTCCCCCTTGGAAACATTTGTCCTTGATCTTGGGAAAAATGGCATGCCCAAGTGATGCTTTATAACTTAGTTTTGTCTTGGTTATCAACTTAATTATATGCATTCTCAAGCACTTCTATCTAAATGTTAATATATATACTAACCAACATGATTAGTTCTTGTTTTTGTAGGTTTAAAATGAATTTGAGGAACTAATCCATGAGTTGGTGAAGTGGAGGCATGGAATTGGAAGTAAAACGCGAACGTCGGCAAGGGGGACACGTGAAACATCCCACCTGCGTGTTGGCAACGTTCCATAGAAGGCAAGCTGCACGACCAGTGAAGTGCCACGACCCCTAGCGCGTTGCACAAGTAGCATGACATGCTGCCAACGCGGCAAGGGGCTGCTTACGGACTGTTTTGGATTTCCAGTGAGCCTACGCAATTCCTCCGTGTCACGGAGGTAAATTGGCGCGTTCACCTCCATGACACGGAGCTATTTCATGTCGGGCATAATTTTATGCACCTCTCATTTACTCTAAGTAGGTCCCTTAGCTCCTAAGAACATTTGGTCACGTAATATTTCTGAAAAACTACCAAGGAGTGAAGGGAGAAGTTGGACAAATCACCAGGGTTCTTAAATTTCATCTTCTCTTCTACCAATTCTTGTAAGTATGTCAGTTTAATTATGTTTTCTTGTAATTATATGAACTTGACTGGCTAGAACCCTTCCTCTAGGGCTGAGGCCACAAGATATGATTGTGACTATGTGAATTTGTGTTTGTTTTAAGTTATTAATTGTTGTTTTGTCTTACGTTCCTAATTATGGTTGTTTTTATAATTGATCACCATGAAAACGCACACGTTACACCTAGATAAAAGCTTGAGAAAGTAAACCTAGGCAAGAACAAAGAATGTAGGGAGCAAGTTTGTATCTTACGTTATAATTCGCGGTTAGGATAAGAAATTATACCTAATTTGCCTTTCTTGGTTGATAAAACGGGATGATAATAAGAAATGAACTTAGAATTTTCACTCCACCACTCAAAGAAGTAGTTGTGAAGCTAAGTTGAGTTAAATGATTAGAGGTGCGAAAGTCCATAATCAAGAGCATAAACCCCGTAAACCACATCCACGTAATTGAATTTCCTACGAACTAGGATGTCGCATCCCCGCTCAATGATGTAGTTGCGAGGCTAGTTTGTTGTGTTTAGAGGCTCGAAAGACCATTAACATGCAATTGTAATTATGTGAGATGAAAATTGATAATTCCATACTTAAACTGCTACAAAGCGTAGTATCGCATGATTATCTGGCCTTAGCTCTAGTTTCTCCTTGAATTACTTCAGAGTATTCCTATGACCACCCCTAGATTTAAATAGAATTTATCGAAAAATTTTATAATCAACACTTGTCAAAGTTAATATCACACTTGAACTTGATAATTACCTGAATTGGTCCACTCCCTGTGGGTTCGACATTCGGCTCTTAAAAAGGGCCACTATATTACTTGTACGATCGCGTACATTTGCGAGTGTGCTGGAGCGCAATAGTCCTCAAATATAGGAAACAAGAAGCAAACAGAAACCTACAATTTACAGCCATATATTGATCATTTTAACCGATTTTTTTATGAAATGAGTACCTCTGAATAAAACCATATAGCTGAACTGATCTCATACTTCACATACACATTTATACATATAAAAGAAACTTGCACACATGAAATGAATATGAAAACTAGATAGATTCATAAGGAAAAACTGATACCTCAAGTCGGAACCATGCCGGTAGAGAACAAATATGGATATCTAGCCATTATATCTGCTTCGGCTTCCTATGTTGCTCCCTCAACATGCTAATTTCTCCATTAAACTTTAACCAAAGCTACTTCTTTATTTCTCAACTTTTTAACTTGACGATCCAAGATTTCAACGAGAATTTCTTCATAACTGAGGCTATCTTTTACCCCAATGTTGTTTACCGGGACCACCAAAGCTGGGTCACCCAAACACTTTTTCAAAAGCGACACATGAAACACCGGATGAACTGAAGATAACTCTAAGGTCAAGTCCAACTCATACGCCACCTTATCAACTCTCCTCACAACCCGGTAGGGGCCAACATAACAGGGACTGAGTTTCCTTCTCTTTTCGAAATACATGACTCCTTTCATGGGAGATTCCTTTAGAAATACCCAGTCATCCTCATTAAACTCCAGATCCCTTATCCTCACATCATCATATGATTTCTGATGACTCTGAGCGGTTTTTAACCAGTCCCTTATCAACTGGACCTTTAATGTCGCCTCGTGAACCGTATTTGGCCCTATAAAAGCTGTCTTGCCAACCTCAAACCATCCGATGGGAGATCTACACCTTCGCCCATAGAAGGCCTCGAACGGTGCCATCTGGATACTAGAGTGATAATTGTTATTATAAGCAAACTCTATCAAGGGAAAATGATCATCCCAACTACCTTTAAAATCCATAACACATTCCCTCAACATATCTTCAAGAGTCTTGATTGTCCGTTCCGCATAGCCATCCTTTTGCGAATGGAATCTTATACTGAGCTTAACTTGAGTCCTAAGTCCCTTTTGGAAAGAATGCTAAAACTGGGAGGTAAACTAAGTACCTTGGTCTGAAATAATAGACAATGGCACTCCATGATGTCGGACCAACTCCTGAATATACAACTTGGCATAATCATCCGTTGAATCTATGGTTTTGACCGGTAGGAAGTGTGCAGCCTTTGTTAACATGTCTACCACCACCCAAATGGAATCATAGTGTCGGCAAGTACGAGATAGGCCTGTAACGAAATCCATATTTATTTCCTCCCACTTCCAAGTGGGAATGCTAATATCATGAAGTACACCTCTAGACCTTTGATGCTAGACTTTCACTTGCTGACAGTTGGGACATTGAGATACGAACTCCGCAATATCCTTCTTCATACCATCCCACCAATAGATTTCTTGCAAGCCCCGATACATCTTCGTGGATCCTTAATGGATGGAATATCTGGTACCATGCGCCTCATGCAATATCCGAACCCTAAAATTATCAACGTCCAAAACACATTGTCGACCCTAGTATCGTAGCACACCATCTCCCCCTTGGGAGAAAACTTCCACCTTCTGACTCTGCAACGGCTCATTCAGCTTCCTCAATATTGGATCCACATGTTGCCTGGATTTAACATCAACCACCAAGGATGATTCTGACCTATTATGTACAACAACACCGCCATCGGTCGAGTCGATCAATCTAACTCCCAGTCTTGCACGTCGGTGAATATCCTTCACCAACTTCTTCTTCCCATCATCAACACGGGACACACTCTCCATTGAGAGCCTATTAAGTGCATCTGCAACCACATTTGCCTTGCCCGGGTGGTAGAGGACACTCATGTCGTAGTCCTTTAGCAACTCCAACCACCTCCTTTGTCGAAGATTTAGGTCTTTTTGTGTAAACACATATTGTAAGCTCTTGTGATCCGTGAACACATCCACATGGACCCCATACAAGTAATGCCGCCATATATTTAACGCAAACACCACCATAGCAAACTCAAGATCATGGGTCGGATAATTCTTTTCATGGACCTTCAGCTGTCTTGAGGCGTATGTTATTACCTTCCCACGCTGCATCAACACACACCCCAGCCCGACTCTCGAAGCATTATAATATAAAACAAAGCCATCAGTACCCTCAGGAAAATTCAACACAAGTGTTGAAGTGAGTCGGGTCTTCAACTCTTGGAATCTTTACGCACACTCCTCTGTTGGAACTTTATCTTTTTGTGAGTCAACTTGGTCAAAGGAGTTGCAATAGATGAAAAACCCTCAATAAACCTCTGGTAGTAGCCATCTAGACCCAAGAAACTCTGAATTTCTAAAGGGTTCACCGATCTAGGCCAATTCTTCACCGCCTCAATTTTCTGGGAATCCACCCTTATTCCTTCGCTTGGTATCACATGACCCAGAAATGCCACCGGGTCTAGCCAAAATTCGCACTTACTGAACTTTGCATATAGCTAACGATCCTTGAGGGTCTTAAGTACTACTCTCAGTTGAGCAGCATGCTCCTCCTCGCTCTGAGAGTAAATCAAGATGTCGTCAATGAACACAATCACGAACATGTCCAAATATGCCTTGAAAACCCTGTTCATTAGATCCATAAAAGCTGCAGGGGCATTGGTTAGTTCGAAAGACATAACAACAAATTCATAGTGACCATACCGAGTCCTGAAAGCGGTCTTCAGGATGTCACTCTCCCGAACACTAAGCTAGTGATACCCGAACCTAAGATAAACCTTGGAGAAGCACCTAGCACCCTGAAGCTGGTAAAACAAATCATCGATCCTGGGTAAGGGGTACCTGTTCTTGACGGTAACCTTGTTCAACTACTGATAGTCAATACACATGCAAAGGGAACCATCCTTCTTTTGAAAAAATATAACTGGTGCACCCCATAGAGACTGGCTCGGTCTAATGAAGCCCTTATCCAACAGATCCTTTAGCTGATCCTTCAATTCCTTTAGCTCGGCTGGAGCCATACTAAAGGGACGAATAGAGATAGGTTGTGTATCGGGTAATAGATCAATACCGAAATCAATTTTCCTCTTCGGAGGAACACCTAGAAAATTATCAAGAAACACCTCCAGATACTCGCACACCACTATAACTGATTGAATAGCCGGGGTCTCAGACTCCACATCCTTAACCCTAATTAGGTGGTACATGCAACCTTTAGAAATCATCTTCCTGGCCTTAAGGTAAGAAATAAACTGACTTGCTGGTACCGCAAACTACCCTTCCACTCCAACACTGACTCACACTGGAAATGAAATTCCACTGTACGGGTCCTACAATTAATTGAAGAATATCATGCAAACAACCAGTCCATGCAAAGAATATTATCAAAGTCAGTCATGGCTAACTCTACAAGGTCTGTGGAGGTAACCTTATGCAACATAGTGACCGGGCATCCTCTATATACTCGTCTAGCTACAACCGAATCACCAATATAGGTCAAAACTGAAAATGGTTCTAACAAGGTCTCAAGACTAACTCCAAGGATACTAGCAATGTAAGGAGTCATGAAAGACAAGGTAGCTCCCAGATCTATCAAGGCAGAAACATCAATATGAAAAACATGCAACATACTAGTGACCATGTCTGTCCAAGTCTCCTACTCCTGGCGCAAGGAAAGGGCATAGAATCAGTTTTGGCGTTGCCCGCCACCTTCATTAGTCGATGCTCCCTGCAGAGCGAAACGGGCTGGAGCTGCGGCTGTCCTGGTGGTCTGTGCACGAACCTTATCATCACTCTGTATATCATATAGGCATGCTCGGCGCATGTGCCCAGGTTTGCCACACCCATAGAAAACATCTAAACCAAGCAGGCACTCCTCATCATGACTCTTGCCACACTTCCCTCAGGCCAGAGAGGTATACTCTAACTGGGTGCCCTTTTGATCCCTCGACCCTGAAGCCTTACTGTTCTGATCACCCCTAGTCCTGGATGGAACACTAGCTGATGACGGTGCTGGGGCTAGTGATCTCTACTGAAATTATGAAAAGTAGCCACCATTGGGCCTCTGATGTGAAAACCCACGGCTATTCGTCTGAGCCCTCTTTTCCTCCCTCTCCCTTGCATGAGCTTCCTCCATCTATTGGGAGTACAACACTATATGAGGAAAGTCCATATCCTGGTGGAGCATAGCAATCCTGCAATCCTTGTCTAAATAGCCAGCCATACCATGAACGAATCAGCTCACCCATGCCCTCTGATCCATCACTAACTCTGGGGCATACTTTGACAGACGAGTGAACTCGAGCGACTACTCTAGCACTGTCATCTTTTCTTTGTTGAGGTTCACAAACTCAGTTGCTTTCAGCTCTCTCATATCCCGACGGAAGAACCTGTCGAGAAAGGCCATGTGGAACTCATCCCAGCTGATAGGGTCCACTCCTACTGCTCTGCTGTCCTTCCATTTCTTGTACCAAATATGAGCGACCTCTTTTAGATGATAAGAGGCCATGTCCACACACTCCCCATTTGTCACCCCCATAACCTGAGTGACCTTCAAGATCCCTTCAATGAACTCATGTGGATCCTCGTCCACCTTTGATCCCGTAAACTCAGGAGGGTTCATCCTCAAGAAGTCTCTAATCCGAGCCGCCGCTACATTGCCATTCTCTGGGACCTGCACAACAGCTTGCTAGTTGACTTGAGCTCAAGGCCTGTGTAAACATCGGAATAGTCGCTCGAACTCAGCGTGGGCGGCTGGCTCTGGTTCTTGGGGCTCCGGAATAGGTGGGGCTTGCTGATGCCCATGGTGATTACCATCTATGTGGATTTCATCATTTCCATTCCTCCTTCCGTTCATTCTCTTAGTAGCCATAATTTTGCAATCGCGAATCGCACGAATTAGAAGGATGGAGAGACTTTTCATCGCACAACATAGAACATGAAAGAAGGGAACATTTCCTAAACGTCTTGTAGCCTCTTCTTCATAGGTGTGGTGCGCTTCACACCCATGAAAAAGACTCTACTCAACGCGGCTTTTAGACACCCAAGGACACTCCAAACCTATGGCTCTGATATCAAGTTTTTCACGACTGAGACGTACACCCAGATCGTAGACACGGGGCAAGGGACCCCAAGAGATCCCAAGTCGACCCATGAAACATGCATGCATCTAATCTCATTAAGTAAAGAGGAATACTTAGCATAAAACATAGCGGAAACATAAACATAACATAACACAAGAAATACTAAACGTACATATGAGTTGAATACTACACATTGTCTGAAAGCTTCTAATACATAAGATGGGTTGATGGGACAACATCCCCAACTAACCCGACAAATAATAAAACATAAATAATATAAAAGTCTATCAAATGGTCCTCAGAACATGAGGACTCACCAGTAATCTAAGAGAGTAAGCTCAAATGGGCTAAGGATGAGGATGAACCTGAGATCCGGACCTTGTATCATGAAACGATACAACAAAGGAAGTATGCGGTCAGTACGTGGAATGTACCGAGTATGCAAGGTAAGTAAAACAGACATTTAAAAGTAAAACAAAACTCATAAGTAACGTAGGAGAAGGACATCATGCATATATCATAAACTTCGTAAGAAAACTTCTGGCCCAATGCTTTCAAATCATTCATAAAGCGTTCATAATAACAATTGTAAGTAAACATTATCAAAACATAACTTCAGCTTAAAACATAAATATAACAATGCATAAGACATTCGGAACAATGGGAGGACTCATCATAACCGACACCATCATGGTAGAGCCTTTCATGATGTCCCAACTATCTCACTCAAGTGGACAGAGCTAACCCTGGCTTGCCAGGAGAGGTTCGTGCATTAGGAGTGATATCACATTTGAGGGGATCATTATCAATACAATATATCATTAGAAACCCATGGTGGCACGTGGTTATGAGACACCGACATAGTCCTTTGAACGTCGGGCTGCTCGGTGCTAGACACGACTCCCAAAAACATGCATATAGGCTCATAAGTAACTCAATAACATAATGCATTAAAATTCAATGGCTAAGATATAACATTTATCATCATTAATCCCCTTTAAAACATACTTAGCCAAGAATCAAGGCCCTTTACATCGGCCAACATCCTAAATTGATAAATCATGTAATTCGTTTCATAAATCATAAATCATTCTTCAGCATGTGGGCATTGCCATTACTTCATCATATTAAATTCTTTCAAAATATGCTCATAAACTTGGGTAACTTGAATTCATGCTTTTCCATTATCCATAAACTCAAAATATTGAATATTCATCATAAATCATAACTTTCATGAACTTTCATCAAATGGGCATTTTCAATTTAAAAGATTAAAACGTGATTTTAAAGAAAATTATATGAAACCTTCCCATCATTCATAATTCAATAATTAAAACTCAATTAAATCAAATCCATAAAGAGAAATCACATTTTCATGCATTTGGGTAAAACCCCATAGAACTTGAATAGGAGGATCCATGATTACATTGAAATTTGGGCATGGGTGTGAAAGGAATCACCCATTCTAAATCCTACATACCTAGGAATGGGTTGATTTCGAAGTCCCTTGAATACTCACAAAGAAATTGATGGAAACTTGGGAAAGAAGACATTTAATCTCTCATACAAATTTTCTAAAGTTCTTGCATGATAATGGGCATTCATAAAGGACTTAACTCACCTTATCGCACTCAGAAAATATCCAAAACAACATTGTTTTAGGGTCTTAAAACGTGGAAAAGTTGAAAATGCCCTTTAAATTATTTCCATGAAAACTGCTCCGGATGGACCAACGACCGACCCAACGGGTTGTTGCACTGAACCTCGACTCGTGGTATCGAGTCGTTGGATCCACTGCCCCATGATATCCTCAGATTCTTCCTATGACTCATCAAGATGAGTCATTGCTTCAATCAATGGGTCGTTGGATCGACCTTTGTCAACCCCTTGACCAAATCTGACTTTCCTTTCCACGAGCCTCACCATGACTCGTGGTGGCATCCAACGGGTCATGGTCTCAATCCGTTGAATGCAATAAGATCATCAACCCTCAAAAAATGACTAGAAACAATGGACCGTTGACTCTCATAACGAATCATAGGATGCCCCATTGTTTCCCCCTCAGCCAAAGCTCAGTCCTTCCAACGACTGGTGATAATGACTCGTCATTCCCGACAATGAGTTGTTACACCGTCCATTATCACCACTACTTCCCTGAACCCCCATTCCATGACTGCTTTTGATGACTCATGGTACCCACCCACGAGTCATTGAGTCGTCCATTCTATGATGTTTTTTCCAGTTTCCTGCACTTTTCAACTTTGACTCTGGGGTCTATTCTTAGGCCTTTTTGGGGTATTAAAAAAAGTATCTAATGTGTGATTACTCTCCACTAATAATATAAGTGTGCTTAAAGAATTAGGGAAACAAAAAGGGAAAGTGATAGATGAAAAAGCAAGAGGTGAAGTAAAAGAAGAAAAGAGGTGCTTAATGAGAGGAAGTGATGTATTAAAAGCACTTAGGGAAGGCAATCACTATTACTGGCCAGAATAGTACCTACACATCTCTTAGCTTATATTACAACCCATAAAGTCCTTCTTGATCTTACTTTTGAATGTTCCTGTATTAGTAGAGTAATACACTAAGGGCAAGCATATGGGTCATTGCATGTTGCATGTGAATTTTTTGTAAGAGTGAGTATAAGTGTCATTCGTATACCTATACATGTTATAAATTGTAAATTTATGAGCTGAAAGTGGGTATCTCTATTGTTTTGAGGGCACATGTTTGAGAAAAGATGAAATTCATATCGGACTTATTGTTTGGTCAAATTGCATGAGTTTTTTGTGGTTGTAGAGTCGATTATTGAGGCTAAGGAGGTCTTAACTTAGTTTTCATGATTTTAGTTGTGTAATATATAACATGCTCTATTTCGAACTTGCCATCCGAGTTAGTCATTGCAGCCTCAACTTGAGTCGCCTTGTATCAATCAGTGATTTGTGAGTCTTCTTTGTGCATAATATGTAAAGGATTTGTTTGAGGATGACAAGACTTTAAGTGTGCGGTAGTGATATTGGGCACATTTACATGCCCAAGTGATATTTATACCCAAGCTTTAGTCGTGTTTTTACCTTATTTTAAGTATTATCTCATGTATTTTGTGTATTTTTATGTGAATGAACTAATCAATGTGATTAGCCCACGTTTGTAGGTAAAATATACTAAGGATGTGCTTAACACAATGATGTATGAGCAAGAAAGAAGCTCAAACGGAGGTTTGAGGAAGTTTCATGAAGTTGGCAAGATAAGTGGGCTGTCGCACAAGGCAGCGTGCCACGCTAGGAAACTAGCACACCCAACGCTGTGCCATGCCCGGTAGATGGCATGACAATGCTAAGCTTGCTGCACGCGAAGGAGGCCATTCCAGTGCTTAGGTGTGATAGAGCCATGCCACGCCATCCAGGCAAGACAACCAACATCATGCCACAACCCAAGTAGGCCATGCCAGTGCCGCCTTCCAGTGTTGCTGTGTGACTGGTCCGTGCCATGGAGGCTATGCTACGTGAAAGGCAGCATGGCACGGAGGCAGAGCACCACAGGAAAAAATGTGACATGTATAAATTGAATACTTGGGTTATTTTATTAGTTTATCATGTATTACTTTCTGAAAACACAGAGGAGCAAAGGGAGAACGAAGGGAACTCTACTTAGGTTCTTTTTTCTTTCATTTTTCCCCTCTAATTTCTACATGAATTCAAAGACTATGTTGAGTTCTCATATTAGTATGAGTTTCTAAAACCCTTCTTCTTGGGTTGAGGCCACATGACATGATTGAATTTTCTTAAATTCCATTCGGTTCAAGTTTTTACTGTTGTTAGTTTTTGTATTCTTGTCATTATTCATTTTAATGCTTGACCACCATTAAAATACCATCGTTAATTATCGACAAACTCGAAAGAGAAAAACCTAGGATAGAATTACAAATGCGAGAAGTGATTTCAAGCCTTTAAGGCTGATTTGCAGTTAGGATGGAAATATACCTAATTCGCCTTATTTGGTTCTAAAAGGGGAAGATAGCTAGACACCTAAGTTTGAATTACCACATCATGCTCTTTCATGTAGTTGTGAAGTCAATGATTAGGTTAAATGGTTAGAGATTTGAAAGTCCATAACCAAGGGCATTAACCCTATAAACCACTCCATTTAGATAATTGCTTATCAATTAGGTTGTCAATCCCCTCTTAATGATGTAGTTGTGAGGCTAATTCAACTAAGTTTAGAGGCTGGAAAGACCATGAACATTGCATTTATCTTGTGAGACAATAAATGAAGTCACATACTTGAACAAATTTGAATGTAGCTATACATGATTGTTTGGTCTTAATACTGGATTCTTCTCATTATTGTTTTCACTTAAAATCGTGATCGTCCTTAGATTTAGAAACAAACAAACTTCAAATCTTGGAAAATTAGCACTTTTTATTTTTGAATTTATACTTGAACTTGTTAATTGACTTAAAATCCAGTCCTTATGAGTTCGACATCCGTCTCTTAAAGAGTCATTGTGTTACTTGTACGACTGCGTGCGCTTAGGCGTGTACTGGAGGCGTAGCAACAAGTTAAATGTTATTCTCTAAATGTTATTAAAAGTAATAGATTGGAATGGGGAAATGCATCTATAAAAGTCCTTCAGAGTTTGCAAACCCATTCTGCGATCCGTAGAAAGGTTTTGTAGTTTACAGAATCGATCTAAAGAACGAAGATTAGACCGCAAAATCTCACAATGACTTGAGAAACATTTAGACGCATTACACAATCATTTTATTAATTGCATTTCTATTTTACTATCAAAAAATGACATCAAAGTTTCCCTTCCTCACCCTACTACTATTGTCAATTTCTGTGGATTGGGTGCCTTTCTGCGAACCGCAGAATGCTGCTGGGACTACATAAAGGCTCCCAGTAGGCGATTTTGACAATTTTTCAATGAATTTTCAAGCTCAATCACAATTCACCCAATCATTTCCATGCAAATAGAAAATTCTTAGCATTAGAAAAAGACCATATGAGGGTACTCAGACTTCCCTTATAGATTTTATAACACCCCGGAAAATTTTTTGGTATTATTTGATGTTTTTATGCTAGGTTAAGGAAAGTACGGGTTGTATACTGGTCTTAGATGACAAGGGAAATGTGTACGATCAAAAAATCAAAGAGTATGTGAAGTTCATAAGTAAGGGTCAACTTTAAATGATCATATCTCCCAATATATAATGAATTGGGAGCCCCAGGACCTATCAAATTAAAGGTCTTTGAGTCTAATTTTAACTGCTTGTCAATTGGAGTTCGGAGTAAGAAGTTATGGGCGCTTTACCGAAGAATCACGAGCGGTGCTGCGGGGATGATGCCTTAGCGCTTCCACCGCCCTATTTACTTAAAATCTGATTTTTCACTTGTAGAAACAATTTTAAGCTAAATCTAAATCGACCAACTTGCTAAGGATTCCATTTATCTTTCAATTCCAGCAGCTAGGACAAGGAAAATCAAGGAGGAACATAAAGAAAAGTTCAAGAAAATCACAAGATAAGTTGAGATTACCTTGCCAAGTATGTTAGGGGTTGTTTTGGAGGTCGTTTTGGCAAGGTTTTGAAGAAGTTTTTCTATGTTTAAAAATCTATTTGGACTTCCTATATATCCATACTTGAGTAGGTGTTGAAATCAGGAGAAAAGGTAAGGATTTCTCACCTTTTAAACCTCTCAAATTGCAAAGCGAAAATCTGGAAATTGGCAATTAAAAGCTGCCGATGGACTGTTTATTAGCTGAGTTTTGCTCGTTTTCCTTAGGCATTTTGGCTGTTTATTTTGCTGGAATTATAATTCATATAGAGGGGTAGAATTACATAAAAACTAAGGTAAAATTTCCCTCATGTTTCTCCCTCAAAAGTTAGTGAAAACTAGTTGAGAAAATGAATAAATGTTGTTAATGTTGCCATGTGTTGTTGTTGCTATTGTGACTGCCTTTGGTTAGTTATTTTGGCGGCATTTTTTGCTATAGATTAAGCTTGTCGTTGGCCTATAAAACCACTGGATTAAGGAGGTTGAAGGCTGATCATTGAGGTAGGAAATCGGCTAGAGAAAAGTTCATCGGAGAAAGGTATGTAAGGCGCCCCGTCTATCTTTCTTTTAAGCACGATTCGTGTGTTGTGAATCGAATGAGAAAGAAAAATATTTAAAAGTATTGAGGCAGTATGTTAAGCTTCATTTAAGCTTTAAATTTCCATGTTTCATTGAGGATAAATGTTAAGATTATGCCAAGCCAAAGTGAGACATCTAAAGTGTGATTTTGTTGATTGTTGTCGTAGTTTTACATTGAGTTGGAGAACCCTCAGCATGGGCATTGTTAGCTGGTCCTTAATGTATGTCATGTGTATATATATGTTATGTTAAATGTGTTTAAAGTTCTGGTTGCTAACTGAAATTAGTGAAAGAGCCAAGATGAGGACATGTAAATGATTTTAAGCCATGTAAAGACGTCGCAAGCTATTGAGGGTAAACGAGCTTATCGAATTAGGATTAACTGGTTATGGTTGTCCTTTATCTTATGTGTATGTTATGAAATATTTCAAGCCAAGGGGATATTTCATAATCCCTTTCCCTTAAGTCGAACGACAAGCTAGCGAGTTTCTGAGCTCTAATGTCCCTTGAACACGATCTATAAATTTTGTTGAAACTCATAGGTCATCCGTAGTTACTTATGATTTATACAAGTTTTTAATACATGCATTTAAGTTCTATTTTCTAGCTTTACATGTTATATGTAATCAGTTCAAGTTATGCATTACAAAGGAGGCCTATGCAGGCCATATGTTTAGTATTCGTCATTTCTATGTTGTACGTATTGAGATGGTCCAGTATAAGCCATATCGGCTCCATTTATGATTTTGTCTAAGATTTATTGAATTTACCCCAGTGTTGTACACCGACTGGAGGTCTTGTTATTTTACCCCAGTGTGGTACACCGGCTGGATGGATTTTACCCCTGTATGGTACATCGGCTGGAGGCATTTTTATTTTTACACCGATATGGTACACTGGTTGGATGAATTGTATATAGATTTTATGATTGTTTGTCTGCTGGCATTTCAGTTATAGTCTTTGTTGTGCATTAGATGGTTGCATTTATACTTCACTAATGAGTTATTGTTAGGTTTCTGTTTTCAGGATTCCGGGTTGTTACTACTCCTTATTTCTGGCCTAGTTATCATTTTTATCTTACATGCTTACAGTTTTCAGCCTTACATACCTATACATTTTATTCGTACTGACGTCCCTTCATCTTGGGACCCTTCCTGTAATCGTGCTGCAGGTACAGGCCGAGGCTTAGATCATCGGATGTAGTAGAAGCCAGATTTCAGCAGAATAGGGTATGCTCCTCTCTTCAAGGAGCTATGTCCTAGTTTGGACTATTTTCAGTTTTGTGTACAGCATGGGTAAGCTGGGGCCCTGTCCCGTGCATTTCAGTTTGTTTACTCTGTAGAGGCTGATGTGGACTAGTTTTTATAGTAGTGTGGGTTTGGAGTCGTATAGGTTTTTCATTGCTTTTCTTAGCTTTGTTATAACCTTGTCGGCTTTTCAGGTTGCATATTTATAATTTGAAGGCATTATTGGCTCAGTATTTATCTTGGTTGGTTGTGACAGGTGGATTGGTCAGCCTTAGTGTTACATTTATAGATGCTATATAGCTGGCTTCTCGATCGACCATGAATCGAGTGCCAGTTGCGCCCTACCCTAGTTCTGGGGCTTGACAGACTTGGTATCAGAGCGAAGTCGTTTCCTAGGGAGTCCACAAAATCATGTCTAGTAAAGTCTTGCTTATGGGTATGTTGTGCATCATACTTATAATCAGGAGGCTACAGGACATTTAGGAATTGTTTCACTTCTTTTACTAATAGTTCATGCTATAGGTCGAGCTCATAAGTACTGTGATATCTAAATCGTGTTATTGTTACAGGAATTGCCTGTGACAAGGAAGATGACTACAAGGTTGATTGGCACAGCCGTTGGGGAGGGTATTAGTCTCCCACCAGTGGATCAGAGAGACAGGTCAGAGGCTCAGAGTGAATCTCCTGCCCCAAGTATTACAGTTCTTCCCGCATCGGCCAGAGCAATGGCAAATAGACCTCCAGCTCCTCCCGCACCAGCAGTACTTGAGGGTAGTAGAGTGGTAGACCCTCCCACGCCTATGGTACCTCCTATTGTTCTGGAAGGACAGGGTCTTGAGGGAGTTGTTCAGCTGATGGATTGTATAACTGCAGGTCAAGAGCGACGATTGGAGGTGATGGAGAGACATAGAGGCCAGACAACTGAGAGTTCCATGGCACGCGAGTTCTTGAGTTTGAGCCCTCCTATATTCACTGGGTCAGACCCGAGCGAGGATCCTCAGGACTTTATCGATCAGACTTATAGGGTGTTAAATGTGATGCGAGCTACAACGACCGCGGAAGTAGAGTAGGCAGCCGTTAGACTACGTGATGTGGCCATATTGTTGTGTGAGGCTTGGGCTCAATCCAGAGGAGCCGATGCACCACCAGCTGAGTGGGAAGAGTTCTCCGAGGCCTTTACGCACCACTATCTACCCCGGGAGCTTCGATAAGCTCGAGCTGAGAAATGTTTGCACCTAGAGCAAGGAAGTATGAGTGTGTGTGAGTATGGTCTTTGGTTTAATTCTCTTTCAAGGTATTCTCCTCAAATGGTTCAGACGATGGAGGATGGAGTTCATCGGTTCATGTTAGGGTTGGGGCTTCATATTGCTTGAGATTGCTTGGGGGTATCTACTCGGGAGCACATGGACATTTCACGAATCTAGGATCTTGTCTAGAGGGCAGAGGATTTGGTTCATCAATTATGGGATACTCGGAGACAGTAGGAGCAACCAAAGAGAGCTAGGACTGTGGGTCCTTACAGAGGGCCACAGGGTGACCCAGGGGTTCAATCATCTAGGTTTCAGTTAGGCCAATAGGGAGTGCCCCACCTTAGTTTTAGGGACAGAGAAGGGACCAAGGCCCATCTCCATCTAGCTCTCGACGACAGGAGCGGGCAGGGCATAGGCGACCATTATTGACGCCTTGTCCCCAGTGTGGGAAATCTCATTCAGGTTAGTGTCGTCATGGATAGAATGTATGTTATAATTGTGGGCAGCCAGGGAACTTTATGAGGGATTGTTAAGATAGGGTCGAGGCGGATCAGGAGCGATCAGCAGTTGCTTCGTCATCCTCCGTTCGACCTCCCAGACATAATCCTCAGAAAGAAACAGGCCGTGGAAGAGGCAAAGGGAGAGAGGCTTCTAGTTCTGGGGCAACCTAGAATCAATTTTATGCTTTGGGCGGTCGACAGGACCAGGAGGTCTCACCTGATGTTGTTATAGGTACTTTGATTATTTATTCTCGTGCAGTATATGTCTTACTTGATCCTGGTTCTACACTCTCTTATGTCACACCATTGGTTGCGAGTCAGTTTGAGACAGTCCCTGAGTTATTATCTATACCATTTGCTGTTTCTATGCCAATTGGCGAATCTGTGTTAGCTAGACGAGTTTACTGAAACTGCATAGTATTTGTATGTGATAGATCAACCTTAGCTGATCTAGTTGAGCTTGAAATGATTTATTTTGATGTCATTTTGGGTATGGATTGGTTGGCGGCATATTATGCTAATGTTGATTGCAGAGCTGAGGTTGTCAGATTCAATTTTCCCGGTGAGCCAGTCCGGGAATGGCAAGGTGATGCCGCTATGCCTAAAGGTAAGTTTATTTCATACCTTAAGGCTCAGAAGTTGATATCCAGAGAAGGTGGTTAGAATTGTTGAAAAATTATGATGTTAGCATTCTATATCATTCGGGCAAGGCATATGTTGTACTGATGTGCTAAGTCGCAAGTCTATGGGTAGCTTGAGTCATATTCAGGTTGACAGGATTGAAATGATGAAGGCTCTATGGCAGTTGGCTAACTTACAAATTCGATTACTGGATGCCGAAGATGGGGGTGTTATTGTCAAAAACACAACAAAATTGTCCTTGGTAGTGGAAGTTAAGCAACGACAATATGATGATGCAGAGTTAGTCTTACTAAGAGACAGTATACCACAACAGAAGCAGAGCCTATTTGATTGTGGACCCAATGGAGTTCTTAGATACTAGGGCTGTCTATGTGTACCTAATATGGGTGAACTACGGGAACAAATTATGAATGAAGCTCATTATTCTCAATATTCAGTACACCCAGGATGTATCGTGACCTGAGGTAGCTACACTGGTGGAATGGCATGAAAAAGGACATCATCGGTCTTATGACTTAGTGTCCCAATTGCTAACAGGTGATGGTTGAGCACCATAGGCCTAGAGGTTTGGTGCTGGATATAGAAATTCCAGCCTAGAAGTGGGAGGTGATTAATATGGATTTTATTACAGGATTGCCTAAAACGAGCAGGAAGCATGATTCTATCTAGGTAAGAGTTGATAGATTAACTAAATGAGCTCACTTCTCGCCAGTTAAGACCACATATGCTGCAAAGGATTATGCTAGGCTTGATATACGAGAGATGGTTCGCCTACATGGTGTCCCCTTGTCCATTATTTCTGACAGAGGTGCTCAGTTCACAACAAACTTCTGGAAGTCTTTCCAGAAAGGCCTGGGTACTCAGGTAAGCCTCAGTACCGCATTTCATCCTCAGACAGACGGACAGGCTGAACGTACCATTCAAACTCTTCAAGATATGTTGCGTGCCTGTGTTTTAGATTTTGGCGGATGCTGGGATGATCATGTTTCCTTGATTGAGTTCGCCTATAATAACAGCTATCAGACAAGTAATCAGATGGCTCCATATGAAGCTTTATATGGGCGAAAATGCAGGTCACCAGTGGGCTGGTTTGAACTCAGTGAGGCAGAGTTATTGGGGCCAGACTTAGTGCAGCAAGCTATTGACAAGGTGAAACTTATTAGAGATCGACTTCAGACAGCCCAGAGTAGGCAGAAGTCTTATGCAGATGTACACTGTCGAGCGCTGGAGTTTTTTGTTAATGATTGGGTCTTCCTGAAATTGTTACCTATGAAAGACGTTATGCGATTTGGCCGAAAAGGCAAGCTGAGTCCTAGATATATTGGGCCCTACAGAGTTATCCGCAGGATAGGAAAAGTGGCCTATGAGTTGGAGTTGCCACCAGAGTTAGCGGCAGTCCACCCAGTATTTCATGTATCAATGTTGCGAAAGTGTATAAGAGACCCAACCCGAGTTATGCCTATTGATGATGTCCAAATTTCTGAGGAGATGACCTACACCGAGGTTCTAGTTGCTATTCTTGACCGCCAAGTCAGAAAACTTCAAACCAAAGAAGTCACCTCAGTTAAAGTATTATTGTGAAGTAATAACATCGAGGAAGTGACTTGGGAGGCTGAGGAGGAAATGAAGAATAAATATCCTCACCTATTTACGATGTTGATGTGATGTTAAGGTATGTGTTTGATACTTAAGTTACTGAGTATCAATTTTGATGCATATTAAGTGAAATTAATTTCCATTCGGGGATGAATGTTCCTAAGGGGGGAAAGTATAACACCCCGGAAAAATTTTGGGTGATTATTTGATGTTTTTATGCTAGGTTAAGGAAAGTATGGGTTGTATATTTGTCGTAGATGACAAGGGAAATGTATACGATCAAAAAATCAAAGAGTATGTGAAGTTCATAAGTAAAGGTCAATTTTAAACGATTATATCTCCCAATATAAAATGAATTAGAAGCCCCACGACATATCAAATTAAAGGTCTTTGAGTGTAGTTTTCAGAACATCAAATTTCTTGTCAATCGGAGTTTGGAGTAAGACGTTATAGGCATTTTACCAAAGCATCACGAGCGGTGACGCGGGCATGACGCCCTAGCGCCTCCACCGCCCTATTTACTTAAAATCTGATTTTTCACTTGTAGAAAACATTTTCAGCGAAATCAAAATAGTTTAGCTTTCTAAGGATTCCATTTCTCTCTCAATTCCAGAAGCTAGGACAAAGAAAATCAAGGAGGAACATCAAGCAAAGTTCAAGAAAATCACAAGAGAATTTGAGATTACCTTGCCAAGTATGTTAAGGGCTGTTTTGGAGCTCGTGTTGGCAATGTTTTGAAGAAGTTTTTCTGCTTTTAAAAATCTATTTGGACTGCCTATATATCCATCTTTGAGTAGGTGCTGAAATCAGGAGAAAAGGTAAGGATTTCGCCCCTTTTAAACCTCTCAAATTGCAAAGAGATAATCTGGAATTTGGCAGCTAAGTGAGCTGCCGATGGACTGTTTGTTAGCTGATTTTTGCTCGTTTTTCTTAGGATTTTTGGCTGTTTATTTTGATGGAATTATAATTCATATTTATGGGTATAATTACAGAAAAAATAAGGTAAAATTTACCTCTTGTTTCTCCCTCAAAAGTTAGTGAAAACTAGTTGAGAAAATGGCTAAATATTGTTGATGTTGCCGTGTGTTGTTATTGCTATTTTGACTGCCTCTTGCTAGTTATTTTGGCTGCATTTTTTGATATATATTAAGTTTGTCGTTGGCCTATAAAACTACTGGATTAAGGAAATTGAAGGATGATCATTGAGATAGGAAATCGACTAGAGAAAAGTTCGTCGGAGAAAGGTACATAAGGCGCCCCGTCTATCATTCTTTTAAGCACGATTTGTGTGTTGTGAATCGAATGAGATAGAAACCTATTTAAAAGTATTGAGGCAGTATGTTAAGCTTCATTTAATATTTAAAGTTCCATGTTTTATTGAGGAAAAATGTTAAGATTATGCCTAGCCAAAGTGAGACATTTAAAGTGTGATATTGTGTTGATTGTTGTCGTAGTTGTACATTGAGTTGGAGACCCCTCAGCGTGGGCATTGTTAGCTGGTCCTCACTATATGTCATGTGTATATATATGTTATGTTAAATGTGTTTAAAGGTCTAGTTGCTAACTGAAATTGGTGAAAGAGCCAAGATGAGGACGTGTAAACGATTTTAAGCCACGTAAAGATGTCGCAAGCTATTGAGGGTAAACGAGCTTTTCGAATTAGGATTAACTGGTTATGTTTGTCCTTTATCTTATGTGTATGTTATGAAATATTTCAGGCCAAGGGGAGATTTCATAATCCCTTTCCCTTAAGCCGAACGACAAGCTAGCGAGTTTTTGAGCTCTAATGTCCCTTGAACACGATCTACAATTTTTTTTAAAACTCTTAGGTCATCCGTAGTTCCTTATGATTTATAAAAAATTTTAATACATGCATTTAAGTTCAATTTTCTAGCTTTACATGTTATATGTACTCAGTTCCAGTCATGCATTACAAAGGAGGCCTATGCAGGCCACATGTTTAGTATTCGTCATTTCTATGTTGTACGTATTGAGTTGGTCCAGTATAATCCATATCGGCTCCATTTATGATTTTGTCTAAGATTTATTGAATTTACCCCGGTGTGGTACACTGGCTGGAGGTCTTGTTATTTTACCCCGGTGTGGTACACTGGCTGGACGAATTGTATATAGATTTTATGGTCGGCTGTCTACTGGCATTTCAGTTATAGTCTTAGTTGTGCATTATATGGTTACATTTATACTTCAATATTGAGTTATTGTCAGTTTTCTGTTTTCAAGATTCCTGGTTGTTACTACTTATTTCTGGCCTAGTTATCACTTTTATCTTACATGTTTACAGTTTTCAGCCTTACATACCAGTACATTTTATTCGTACTGATGCCTCTTCATCTTGGGAACCTTCCTGCTAACGTGCTGCAGGTACAGGTCGAGGCTCAGATCATCGGATGTAGTAGAAGCCAGATTTCAGTAGAATAGTGGTATGCTCCTCTCTTCCAGGAGCCATGTCCTAGTTTGGACTATTTTCAGTTTTTTGTACAGCATGGGTAGGCTGGGGCCCTGTCCCGTGCATTTCAGTTTGTTTACTCTGTAGAGGTTTATGTGGACTAGTTTGTATAGTAGTGTGGGTTGTGTAGTCGTATTGGTTTTCCGTTACTTTGTTTAGCTCTATTGTAGCCTTTTCGACTTTCCAGGTTGCATATTTATAATTGTCAAGGCATTATTGGCCTAGTATTATCTTGGTTGTTTATGACAGGTGGCTTGGTCAGCCTTAGTGTTACATTTATAGATGCTATATAGCTGACTTCTCGATCGACCGTGAATCGAGTGTCAATTGTGCCCTACCCTAGTTCTGGGGCGTGATAGATTTGCACAGAGAATTCAATAAATTATCACTCCAAGCTAAGGTATTCTAAATAAATATCAAGATCAATTACTTCACCTAGACAATGTTAGGGCTCTCAAAGTTAATATAAAATCAATTACCTCCTAACCTAATTCCTCAACCCAGGATTCACCCAAAATAGACTAAGTTTTCACCAAGTTTAATTTGAACCCAAAGAAAAATTTAGAATTGGGGTTTTGGGGGAAATGTTGCTCACTTACTCATCCACAATTCATATCAAATAATCATAACGCACATTCATCCCACAATTAAAGTTCAACAATCGCACGTTGTAAGCTTTAATTAAAATTTTCAACTTTGGGTTTGAAGAGCTTTCCAAAAGATTCCTTGATTTGATGTAGAAAAGATGATGCAAGTGGGAAGATTGGGGCATGGGTAGATGACCTTAGACATGTAAGGTATTAGTTTTCAAATCAAATAGATGTGTGAAGGAGAGAAGTGTAGTTTTTGCTGAAGGAGGAAATGAAGTAGAAACATTTTCAAATTAGAATCGCAACCCTTTTTAAACATTTTGGGGCAATCTAGGTCGTTTTGTGGTGAGAAACGGGTTGTCAAACTAGAATAAAGTTCGCATTCCCATTTTACAATCCCTGTTACTTGAGGTATTGGAGATCCAATTCTATGGTCGCAAGTTGTCAACGCATTTTCGTTCTACGATTCTGCAATGCCCTGGAAATGCCTAAGACTAGACTTGGGAGTTGAAATGAAAACTGGCAGAAAAATCTGAAAATCTACTCAGGACGACTCGTTGAACGGATTGTTGGTGGTACTAATGACCCATGGAAGGTTCCCGTGGTGAGAAGCTGCAAAATCAGCTGGGAAGTAATGGGCCTCAGGACGACCTGTTGGATGTTTTAATGAGTCATTCAATGGAGTCACTGTGAGGTTGGTATTGATCACGGAGGAAGTAATGAGTCATGGTATGACCCTTTGTTGAAAGAAATAGGCCGTTGTCAGCATCTGTTGAGAGGAATCCCGGGTTAGGGCAGTGGTGACGACGACTGGCAGCAACGAGTCGTTGGAGCTTGTAACGATTTGTCCTGTTCGATCGTGGTAGGGGACCTGAGACCTGAATTAGGAATGAGATGACAAGGGGTTGTAACGGACTGTGGGAGCTAGCAATGGTCCATTGTGTCGATCGTTGCCACTAGCAAAGCAGTTTTTCTAGGAAATTCATTGAGGGTATTTTCATCATTCCTAAGCCCTAGGGTCCTCAAGTACGTCGTGTCAAGCTCGAAATAGGGTGTTTAAGAAGGATTATGTCATTCTAATCCTATCATAATTCATGCATGCAAGCTCAGGGGTTTGAGAGGTGATTAACTCTAGTTTTCTTCAAAGTTCTTCCTCAATTCTCATTGGGCAATCAAGGAAGTGGTAGAAATCTGATCTCTTCAGGTATGTAGGGTTATGGGTGGGTGTAATTTCCACACTCATGCCCAGTCCCTCTCTATTTCATGAAATCCTTATTGATGAATTTATAGGGTTTTTACCCAATGTGTGAATTTCCTAATTATTTATCATGGGTATGATCTAAGCATGTTTTGAATGTTGAATTATGATTAATGGGCAGATTTTACAATGTTTTGAATTATAAATTATGTTTTCAAGTTTTCTAAATTATGATGCCCATCCATGAAAGTTCATGATAGTTGAGATCCATGAGATATATGTTTAAGTATGATGATATATCTATGAGGAAAGTATGATTTCAAATTACCCATGTCTATGATCATGTTTTCAAAATGAATCAAGTTGATTTCAAGCATGTTAAATAATGGGCAAGCCCATATGATCAAGTATGCGTTATGATTTTATGTATTTAGCTTACCACATGATCTTGGAGTCTAGACTCTAACTATTTTCAGCTTGTGGTATGGTTTGAACCAAGTCTCCTCATGTTATGATGTCAGATTATGCATGTATGTTATTATTCAGCTTCGTCACTAGATGATGGTCAACTTCATTGAAAAATGATGGAGAGCATATGCTTGTTTTGGGAGTAGTTTTTTAGCACCGAGTAGGCTAAGGGTCAGTCCACCTTGTGCTTTAGAACTACGCATCAACGTAGGGTTATTTATATACTTTGGGACCTCCTTTAGAGATTCCCCTTCCCCAAGGGGCCTTGAGCTTGATATCGATATCATGGTAGCGTCCTTAGCGCTGGCAAAGCTTTGGACGACTCTGCCCACTTGAGTGTGATAGTCAGGACAAACATAAGCTCTATTGTGGTAATTTCGGTTATATGACGAGTCTCCCATTATTCCTCATGATTTCAGTTATGCATGTAAATCAGTCATAACATTATGTCTTTAGCAGGTTTGACCCAATGTTCAGTTTTACTTATGATTATCAGTTTTTAGCTTTGGGTCATTCGACTCAGTTATGATGTTAAGTTATGTTCAGATCATGATTTCAAAAAATAGCATGCAAGCCCAACTCTCAGAATCTTATTTTGATTATGTTTTATACTATGCATGTTTAATGATTTTACTTGCTCAGCGGTTTTACTTACCTTGCATACTCGGTACATCTCACATATAGACTGCATGCTCTATGTTGTATAATTTTATGATACAGGCTCTGATATCTAGACTCGGTCTCGCTGATAGCCAGATTCTCAGTTGTAATACTGCCTGCCCAGAGTTGGTGAGTCCTCATCTTGCGAGGGCCTCTTTTATTCATTTATGTTCTGTATTTTCAGTTTTCAGACTATAGTGAGTTAGTTGGGGTCTTGTCCTATCAACTCGTCGGTATAGAGGCTTTTTCAAACATAGTTTATATTCAGCTTCAGACTCATGTATGTATTCAGATGTTCTATTTAGTTCAGACTTCCGTTATGTTATTTATGATGATCTTCCGCTTTAATATATTTGAGTTAGATGTTATGTTCATGCCATGGGTCGACTTCGAGCCTCTTTGGGTTTTGTATCCCGTGTCTCGATCCGGACTTATGTTCGGGTCGTGACAGATTCACAAAATGGGGCCTTGGATTGCACTTCATACTCAAAAACTGCCATCTCCACTGGTGAATTCTGTGAACCCATTCTACGATCCGAAAACTTTTTCGTGATTCATAGGTAGATCACATTCTTGACTTCTTAGGTGGTTTTCCCAGCTCCCTTTTCTAGTATTTCTATGGTCCCAATC
The DNA here is from genome assembly GCA_035772735.1 of Datura wrightii. Lineage (NCBI taxonomy): Eukaryota > Viridiplantae > Streptophyta > Magnoliopsida > Solanales > Solanaceae > Datura > Datura wrightii. The sequence goes on along the minus strand of JASDFA010000007.1, from coordinate 49,676,059 downwards.
TGCAACAGCAGAATAGTTCTATGATTCACAGATTGACTAAACTTTTGCCAAGTTTCATTTCTTGTTAAGCCTGCACACTTCAACATCCTATCAAAGTAAAACATGCAAACCTGAACCTAAAACAAAATAAATAAAAACAAAACAAAGCATGAGTTGCCTCCGATATAACGTTTGATTTAGCGTCGCGGCAAGATGGGTTACCTCCAAGTATCATGGCTTATCGAGGTAGATTATCTTCAGCAATTTCACTCATCCTGGCTCCACAAATAATACTTCAATCTCTGCCCATTGACCTTGGACCTTTTTCCATCATGATAATCAAGCTCAATAGTCCTATATAGGAATATATAGACAACCTTAAAAGGACTGAACCATTTAGACTTCAATTTTTAGAGAAACAACTGGAATCGAGAGTCAAATAGCAATACCAATTACGTAGGGAAACTCTCTCTTCAAGATTCCCTTGTCATGGAAGTGCTTCATTCGAGTCTTGTAGAATGAAGATCTCTTATAAACCTTTAATCGGAATTCATAAAGTGCATTCAATTTTTCCATCCTCAAGTTTGAGGCATCATTCCAATTCAAGTTCAACTATTTTAAGGCCCAAATTCTTTTTTCTATAACTCCGTGTGAAGATGGAAAGCTTCCCTGAACACCAATTGACATGGAGAAATTCTAATTGGTATATTAGATGCAGTTTAATATGCCCATAGTGCATCATGTAGCTTTCAGGATCAATATGTTCTAGGGCATTCACTGTTTTGGACAAGATGTTCTTGATTTATCAATTGGACACCTCAACTTGCCTCTTGTTTACGGATGACAAAGGGTTTCAACCTTGTGATTAACACCATATTTTTCAAGTAAAGAATGGAATATTTGGTTGCAAATATGAGAGCCCCTATTACTGATGATTTCTCTAAGGGTTCCAAACCTTGTGAAGATGTTCTTTTTCAAGAATGCAGTCACACTTCTTCCTTCATTATTTGGGAGCATCACTGAATCCACCATTTGAAACATAATCGACTGCCACAAGGATGTACTTTTTCCCATTGAAACTCATAAAGGGACCCATGAAATCAATCTCCTAAACATCAAACATGTCTACCTTAAGGATAGGAATCAATGGAATCTCATCTTCATAAAATGCCTCCATGTCATTTTCATTGATCAAAGGACTTCACAAATTCATAGGAATCTTGATAGATGGTTGGCCAATAGAAGCCATTTTGCAAGATTTTTTTGTGGCAGCTCGAGTTCTACTATGGTATCCTCCCATGGGAGAGGAAGGGTATGCTTCAAGTATGGACATATTGTCTAGTTTTGGAATGAATCTACAAATGACATTGTCGGCATACAATCGAAAGAGATATGGTTCATCCTAATAGAATTTTTAGACATCATGAAGGAACTTCTTTTGATGGAAGTTCAAATCATCCGACATTAAATCCTAAGCAAGGAAGTTAGCAAAGCTGGCATACCAAGGGATCATATCATATGATGTCGCCAAGACTTGCTCATCTAGAAAAGACTCATTTATCTCAAGCTGTCTTGTAGGCTCTATGTTCCCTTCAAGTCTAGATAAATGATCTGCAACCTTATTTTCACACCCATTTGATCCTTGACTTCAAACTCAAATTCTTAGAGCCAGAGCACCCATTGAATCAACCTTTTCTTAGCAACTTTTTTTATCCATGAGATGCCAAATGGCAACATGATATGTATGAACTATCACCTTGCTCCCCAAAAATATACTCTAACTTTCCCAAAGGCATATACCACCGCAAGTAACTCTTGTTCTGTTACAGTATAGTTCATTTGTGCACTATTAAGAGTCTTGGTCATATAATATATAGAATGAAAAATCTTTTCATGCATTTGGTAACATGGCCTCTAAAGCTACTTCACTAGCATCACACATTAATTCAAATGGTTCTTACCAATCCAGAGCAGCAATGATTGATGCCGAAGTGAGCTTCTAATTCAAACACAGGAATTCCCTAAGGCATGCATCATCAAAATCAAATTTGGCCACCTTTTCTAGCAACTTGCATATTAAGTTGACAAGTTTGGAGAAATCTTTAATGAACTGCTGATAGAAACAGACATGTCCAAGAAAGCTTCGAACACCATTTATGGTAGTGGGAGGAGGCAATTTGGAAATGACCTCCATCTTGGCTTGATCAACCTCAATCTCAGCTTCAAAAATTTTATGTCCCAAATAATGACTTCTTTCATCATAAAGTGGCATTTCTCCAATTCAAGATCAAGTTGGTTTCCTCGCATTTTTCAACACAAGAGACAAATTCTCCAAGCAATTATCAAATGAGTCCCTAACCACGAAAAAGTCATCCCCAAATATTTCAATCATGTCGGAGAAAATGGCTATCATGCAATGTTGAAAGGTGGTCAGAGCATTGCACAACCTAAATGGCATCCTTTTGTAAGAAAATGTCCCATATGATATGTGAAAGTAGTCTTTTCTTGGTCCTCGGGTGCAATAGTGATTTGGTTGTAGCCCAAACATCCATCCAAGAAGCAATAAAGAGCTCTTCTACAAGCCTATCAAGCATTTGGTTCATGAAAGGCATTGAGAAATGATCCTTCTTGGTCCAATGGTTTGGCTTGCAATAGTTCATATATACTCTCCATCAATGGTTCTCATAGGAATCATTTCATTCTTTGAGTTTGGAAACATGGTCATGCCACACTTCTTTGCAACACATTGAATGGGGCTAACCTATGAGCTATTGGAGATGGGGTATACAACACCAGCATCCAACAACTTCATAATCTCCTTTTTAACCATCTATTTCATGGGGGTTCAATCTATCACGCCCAAACCCAGAGGGCATGACTGGCACCCTATGTCGTACCTGATCGAGCACACCCTGCCACAAAGCTAACTATAACAGGCCAGAACTGACAAGGTTCGACATCACAACACCTATAAGTTCTAAGTAAACATAATAAGAACAGAAGCTGGCTTACCTAACCAACCAAAAAAAATACAATAGGCCATCAAGCCATAGAATGGAAAGTTATCTATACAACAAGGCCCACCTAGCTTATAACAACACTACGACAACCAAAAATATCTATAAACCTCTATGAATACAATAATAGTCAACTGTCCAGGACAGGGCCCCGAACTACTCAAAATACAAATATCTAGAAACTCCAAAAGACCTGACTTTATAGACTCACCTGGAACACCACTAAGCGATCAAGAACTCGATCTACCGGTCGATCAACACCTGCAAGCTTGAATGCAGCACCCCAACTAGTGCGTGAGTACGGAAATATATTAAGTATGCAAGGAAAAAATGAAAACAAGATTCAGATGTCAGATCAATAGGAAAACCAAAAGATATCAATAGAATATAAGTCACAAATCAAGTAAAATAACATAACCTACCTGATCCCATAAGCTTGGAAACTCCAACATAATAAGATAAGTGAATAAACAAATAATCAGTCGGCATCTAGCCGATAGAACTCGCCTGCAACCTCCTGTACTACACATGGACCAATCAACTGTCTTACCTGACTTAACTCTAGGCTCTCCAACGATCACGGCCACTACCAAGTCGCGCCTAGCCTCCGCAGCTATCCAAAACACAAGGAACGACCACAATATAACACAATAAAAAATGTATATCAGTTCACAATCAAGCCTGGCCCGAACAACTTTCGAATCACAGGCTATGCACATTCACATGAGCTCAATCAAATTGGGGGAAACACTTCAATCATAAGGGAACCACACGAGCCATATAATCATACAATTCATAATCAACACTTTATACACAAAAACACAAGTTCACCAAGCCTATGCTCGGATATCAATTCTCATCAACCAACTGTCACAATGCAATACTAGTCTTATAAATCTAGTCGTCCACGAATGTATTCCATGGGAACCAAAAGATCGTAACCTAACAAATCTATCCCTAGGACTTATTCTCAATCGAAGGACTACACTATGACATAACCCTTCATCGATCCTAACCAACAGTAGTCTCGATTTTTCAACAATTGAACACAATTATCCGAGGGAAACCAAAGCCACTACATGCTCACTAACTCATTTATTTAATCCGTCAGAACATCCACAATTCCCCAATCTATAATCAACATTGAAATAGCCCATAAACATGCCTTAAATAGCCCCCAACTCAATCAAAAGGGTCACGACCAACACCGCATTATAGACCATATTCGACACGTTCTATCCCCTACGGACGTATGATAACCAACCAAACTATTGCCCAAGTTCATGAACTCAATAGATGAGGGAAAGAAAAAATCCCAATAGCCCCCAAATAATAGGATTTCGATACAAATATCCATCCATAAGACAATAATTTCTCACAACAAAAATGGGAGTTTGATTCCAATGAAAATCATGCCAAAAGGGGGAAAATGGAAGCCTTAACATACCTCTATGATGCATAATCAAATTTAGCTAAAAACCCAACTATCCACACCAAGAAATACTACCTAGAGGTCAGTCCTAAACACCACCAAATTTTATCTTCCAGAACCCAACAAGATTACAACCCAAAACTCAGCTTAAACAACGAGATTTATATGAATTTGATTATAGAAACTCCAAACTAATCATCTAACAATACTCAAGGATACAAAAATATGATTAAAAGATATAAATCAAGGTAGAAGTGTGCTTACCCAACTAGCACTCATGAAACAACCATGAATCCACCGGAACAACGGCCACAACACGAGCTACATGATGGCTACAATAATCTACCTTAGAAGATGAACTTGGGCAATGAATTTTAAGCTCAAAATCTTGGTGGCTGATCTTGGAAGTATTTTTATGCCCACTTGTCATATTTTACCCATCTTTCATCATGTTCTGAGAAGATTATCCTTATAAAATGCAAGGTTTCATGAAAGTTTTTGTGGAAAGAGTTAATAGATGTATTTATATGATTTTTGTAGTTAAAAAAAGGAAAAATACTCAAAAAAGGTGCAAGGTATGAAGAAAGAATAATGCAAAGAAAACTTGGCCTAGTGAACTAGGAGAAGTGGCGCGCCAAGCATTAAACTCCAGAGAAATTGTGCTCAAGTTGGTGCTATGGTTGAAGTGGCGTTCCAAGCACTAAACTTCAGAATAATTGTGATCAACACTTTGGCGAATTGAGAGAAGTGGAGCGCCAAAGAGGAATAAAACCCCGAAAAATTATTATAACACTCTAGTGCATTGAAAGAAGTGGCGCGCCAACACCTGAACCATAGAATTTTGATCAACACCTTGGTGAAATGACTGAAGTGGCACACCAGGAGCCAAACTTCAGAAGAAATTTAAGCCAAGTCTGGCACATTGGTGAAGTGGCATGCTAGCCTATGTCCGGGAGATATTTTTCTAAGTCCAAAAGCTGAGTTACCTAAGGAAAAAAGGGGAATTTGTTACCAAGCTTGTAAATATGTTCACGCCCAGCGCATACGCAAGCGTATGCGGTCGTACAAGTAATATAGTAGCCCTTTTAAGATCCAGATGTCGAACCCATAGGGACTGGACTTATTTCAGTAAATTATCCAATTCAAGTGTTATATTAAACTTCGCAAGTGTTGATTATAGAAGTTTTCGGTAAATTATAATTACTTTTTGGGGTGTTCACAAAATAATCTGGAAACAATATAAGAAGCAACTAGAGCTAAGGCCGGATAATCATGCAATGCTGCACTTTGTAATGGTTCACGTATGAAGTTATAAATTGTCATCTCACATAGTTGGAAATGCGATGTTCATGGTCTCTCGAGCCTCTAAACATGACAAACTAGCCTCAGAACTACATCGTTGAGCGGGGACATGACATCCTAGTCCGTGGGCAATTAAACTACATAGATGTGGTTTACAGGGTTTGTGCTCTTGATTAGGGACTTTTGTACCTCTAATCATTTATCCTAACTTAGCTTCACAACTACTTCTACGAGTGGTGGAGTGACAATTATAAGCCGGTATCTTACTATCATCCCGTTTTATCAACCAAGCAAGGAAATTTAGGTATACTATTTATCCTAATTGCGAATCATATCGAAAGATAAGAACTTGCTCCCTACATTCCTATGTTCTTGCCTAGGGTTACTCTTTAATGATTTTACCTAGATTAACATGTATGTTTTCATGGTGATCAAGCATTAAAAAATCATAATAAAGAATGTAAGACAAATCAACAATTAACTACTCAAACAAAAATGAATTCATGCATTACAATCATATCACGTAGCCTCAACCCTAGGGGAAGAGTTTTAGCCACTCATGTTCGTACTATAACTTAAAAACATCGTTAGAGTAGAGCACTTACAAGAATAGGTAAAAGAGAATGTAAAATTAGTGAACCCTAGGTGAGTTCTTCACTTCTCCCTTCGCTCCTTTACGGTTTCCCCAAGTTATTTCGTGATAAATGATTTTAGAAGCTAAGGGTTCAATTTATAATAAGCTGAAAAAATGCAAAATTTGGCCTTTGGTGGAATAGCTCTATGGCACGGAGGCTATCACGGAGATTTTCCTATGTGCCACAGAGCAAACGCGGAGGTTCACTGTTTGGTAGCCCCTGCTTATATAAACTAATTTTTTGCTCCGTGGCACGTTGTTGAACGCCCCAATGCTTCTCCGTGGCACGGAGTTAACTCCAAATGTCCCTTTTAGCTTGTCTCATCATCCATAATCCATCCCTTAACATTTATCTTCAATATTTGGACCATTATATTCACATTGAGCTCCATACATTGGCAATTTCAACCTACAAAGAGAGCTAATCATATTTGTTAGTCCATGGCCACAAATTACGCAAAATATATGAGATTATTCTTAAATTAAGGTACAACATGGGTAAAACATGGGTATAAAATAGTATTTGGGCATGTAAATATGCCAAAGATCAAAATACATCGCTAGGGCATTTGTTAGAAGGATACGACAACCTTTAGGGGAAAAAAGCGACAGGAAGTTCCATTTTTCTTCTTAGGTTTTTCTTCATTACTCATTACTTTTTTATTTTTTGAATGATGATTCTTATAAGTTTACTCTTGAATTAATCTAGAGTATTTTCCACAAGCTTGATAGTTGTAGTTTAAAAATTCATTTATGCTAGACATTTAAATCTTCTTCTTAAGATTGTTTATGCTTACATGATTTAATGTTTGTCCCATTAGTCTGATCACCTTTCGAATATATTCTATTGGCTCATTGGTTAAACTCGGAAGAAGGAACTAATGAGGGTTAAATGAAGCATAATGTAGGTTTCAATTCCTTGTCAAGATTTCGGGGAATTGATTTTGTTGTTCTGGATAGGGATATACCCTACAATCATATTTAGTTGAATCAAGTATCTTCAATAGTTGTCTCACAGTTCTACTGCAACCATAGGGATATAGATGTTAGGGTTAGTGAGATAGTTCTTAACTATTTGGGAGAATAAGTTGAGAAATGAATTCGTAACTTGAAAATAACAGTCTTTGAAAGATTTGGTTTAGCATATTTGAACCCTTAAACCAACCTAAAAGAGATAGTGCCAAGACCCTGGATCTTAATTTTCACGCCCCAAAACTGGGGTAGGGCGCGACTGGCACTCGATTCCAAAAAGATCGAGGAACCGGCTATATAGCGTCTGAACTGCAACCCTTAGGCCATTTAGGCTACCTGTCATAGTCAATTATACATAGAAATGGACCGACCAGGCCTTAACAAACATGACAGGATAGAATGCCAACAAGGACACAATAATATCTAAAAAGAAACTATAGAAGGCCAGCTAGGCCACAAAACACACTGGAACTGGACAACTATACAACTAGTCCACAAAAGCCTTTAAAAAAGTAAAGCAATACTTAATGCATGGGAAAAGGCCCCGGCTTACCCATCTACACAACAAAGATTTGTTGAGTTCTTGTGTTAGCATAAGTGGCTAAAACCCGTTGGGACGAGTCGTGGAGAGCATCTGGTATGGGGACAGTGGAAGAAATCATCTATGTGATGACTCATTGTGGGAAACAATGAGTCGTCATTTGTGGTCATGGTGGGAGATGGACCTTAGCATCTGGGAGGTGACGGCTCATCCCACGACCCGTCATGAGTTACCACAGACCATTGTCAGTAGTCGTCGTTTGAGGGGTGAAATTTCTAGTGGGTTTGACGAAAGGAAACCATGACTCGTTTGATTATGTAACGTGTCCTGGTGAGACTCGTTATAGGATGAGGTGACAAAGTTGCAGGAGGAAACAACGGTCGACAGAACGACCCGTTGTATGTTATGACGACCCATCATTTCAAGTCGTGGTTTGAGATGACACCTAAGCCTGGACAGTGTATAGGACGGATCATCACCACGGGTCGTGGTATCTTCCAACGACCCATTGGAGCATCCGTTGGTTCGTCCAGTGAAGAATTTTCTACGTAATCAGTAAGGGTATTTTGTTCATTTCCACATCCTAAGGCCCTGTACTACATTGTTTAAGGCTCGTTTTAGTGGGTTTAAGAAGGGGAAAACCTATTATAAGTTATTTTATTCCATGCATGCAAGCTTGAGAGGTTGAAGAGGTGATTTAGAGAAATTCTTCAAGATTTTCACTTGGGCGATCAAAGAAGTAGTAGAATCAATCCCTTCCAGGTATGTAGGGTTATGAGTGGGTGTTTCCTTCCTCACCCATGCCCAATTTCTATCAAAATATTAGAATGTCCTATGATCAAGTAATGAGGTGTTCACCCAAATATGTGAATATTCAATTTCTTTACATGGGTATGAGTTGATTATGATTTTATTATTGAATTGTGAAGCATGGGCTGATTTTGTAATGATTTCAACTAATATTATATTTCTATCCATATGCATGTGGAAGCCAATTGATGATATGATCATGAAAAGTGAGATATGAGAAATGTGATTGTCACGCCCCACCTTGGGTGGTATGACTGGCACCTAGTGCCCTACTAGGATCTAAACTGACTTAATTAGGCCTGTGCACTCCTAGTGCAAGCCTATTCCCCAATTCAAGAAAACAATGGTCTATATCTCAGTTGTAAATACAACCTCCGGACGACAAGGCCTTATAGCTACCCTTAAAGCAAAACAGCTAACCAAAAACGACAATAACCGGGAATCCTACGCGGGCCGACAAGACCACCATGATATCTAGTTGTGACTGTAAAGTAAATCCAGTGCTAAACTAAACTATGGCCGACAAGGCCACTAATCTATCAGCTAAACAAGGCCCCACACGGCCAACACGTTAACTAAAACACATATGGGCCCCAAACAGCCAATAACAGCTAACCATACGGATATAGAAACAATCAGCAAGCCTCTAGGAGTAATATGATGGTCGGGGCCTACCCATAACCTATACAATCAAAAAAAAGGAGTAAACCTTCTGTCTATAAGCTCCGAAAGAAAGAAGCCGACTCTTCTGCTAATCCTGGTTGGAGGCTAAGACGGACCTGATCCTCGTCGATCCGTACCTTCAGGCAAGTAATGCAGCACCCCAAAAAGGGCGTCAGTACAATATGTACTGAATAGGTAAGGCGATAACTGTAAATTCCTGAAATAAAGAGATAGAAGTGAGAATAACTAAAATGACGGGATAGAGATCATACCTGAGTAATATAACTTCTTACTATTTAATTTATTAATAACCAAAGCAAACAAAAACCATACCTGGCCCCCATAAGCCGGAAGGTACAACCAACATAGAATAACCCACCTGGGGCCCCCGTAAGCCCTGGTGAGTACACTTCAGTTTATATACCCCTATCAAGGTCGCACTGGGTTAGCTAATAGCTATAGTTACCCTACCGGCCTCCTGGGTCTGCAACTAAGACCGCTAGGCCCCTAAATATAGTTGTGTCTAAGTCCAGTGGACTCCTGATATCTGCACCCTGGGCACCAAGCTCGACGGGGGCGTATAGAGCCAACCACGACATATGAGGACCTGGGACCCCATCTTCGTCCCTTGCGGACAACATACCACTCCGTAGAGCGACATCATCTTGCCCCTGGCGGGTGTCGACACAGCTAATAACCCTGGGGTCGGTCATGAAATCTATACAGGCATAATCCATCCCAAACTAACATGGAGTACGAGGTTCAGCTAATAACAACAACTAACCATAATAGACATGCTTTTGGTAATCTTACTGAGATTCAAACTGAGCAATCATGCTAAAGAAACTAACTTGTCGAAGGAAACTACCTTGACATACCTCGTTCGCCGATTACTAATTAACTGGCGAGTTTCAGTTTGTACTCAACTGTTCTTCTCAACTGCAATCGTATTACTGGGGGATATGACTAGTTTCAGTAATAAATTCAATAAATACGATAACTTTATGAATAAATATTAACTATATATCAACTTAACGGAACACGGTTGAAAACTCATAATTTCTCGAAAGTCCAGAAGGAAGAAATGCTTACTTTAAGACTGTGATCGTATTGACAATAGTTTGGAGAAATTCCAATAACTTCAGCTCGGCGGGGTTACGATTTGCTGGGAGAATTTATGTGAAAATAACTCTGTAGCAATGCTCCCTTCAGCCTTAAACTTCAATACCCGAAGTTAATTTGAATTCGGGCAGCATTCTGCAGCGTAAGCGAATGAAATTTATTTGATTTCCTTATACTCTCTCATGTCTGGCCATATATAATTTAAGAAATAAAATGAAATCAAAGGATGGAACATATATATGTACTTGAGGTGGTGGACAGGGTCCGTGGCACAGACCCTGTCGCACCAATTTACGGGCGTGCCACGGAGCCCAACGCGAAGGAAGGGGGTCCGTGACACGCCGCCCCTATCGTGGCCTGTTCCGGCCTTCTCTCACGTGATCTCGATTCTGTGCTCGTTCGACATTTCCCTAGGACCTTTTCTATACATATTGCACTCTAAAACTCTTAACCAACATACAAATAGGCCGTCTAAACATTAGAAACTTACGGGGTATAACAGCCTCCTCCCCTTAAAAACATTCATCCTCGAATGTTAACTTCAGCTTATAGATACCTTAAGTCTTGTAACTACTTATTCTAGAAAAGTTTTTGGCAGAGTCTCCCTTGTAATATGGACTAACTGAAAATCCTGAAACACAGAAAAGTCCAATACAGGCATTTCACATAACACTATAGCAATTGTTTCTCAACAATGTTGTATCTAGCTAAGGAATATATGTAACACATATTATCAGACAAACTGAATCATAAATGTACCTTAACTGCATTGCTTGGCTAAATCTGGAACAAATGAGGGTATCTGGACTTCATATCATCTTCAGCTTCCCAAGTTATTTCTGCTCTATTCTTGTTTCTCCACAATACTTTAACATAGGCAACATCCTTATTCCTCAACCTATGAACCTGTCGATCCAATATAGCTACTGGAACCTCTTCATAGGCTAACTCCTCAGTGACTTGGACATCCTCAACTGGCACAACTTGGGATGGATCCCCCATGCACTTCTGTAGCATCGACACATGAAAGACCGGATGAACAGATTCTAATTCTGAAGACAAATCTAGCTTGTATGCCACCTAGCCTATCCTCTAGAGTATTTGATAGGGCCCAATATATCTTGGGCTAAGCTTCCCCTTTTTACCAAAACTTATCACACCTTTCATTGGCGAAACCTTCAGAAGTACCTACTCACCTACGTCAAACTCCAAGTTTCTTTGTCGTACGTCAGTGTAAGATTTCTGGTGGCTCTGAGCTATCAGCAGATGTCCTCTAATAAGCTTTACTTTCTCTTCTGACTGATGAATTATATCTAGCCCAATTAACCCTAATTCTCCAACCTCGAACCAACCAATGGGGGACTTGCATTTCCGCCCATATAAGGCCTCATAAGGTGCCATTTGAATTGTTGAATAGTAACTGTTATTTTAGGCAAACTCAATAAGCGGTAAGTGCTCCTCCTAGTTGCCCACAAAATCCAGCACACACTCCCGTAACATATCCTCGAGCATTTCAATTGTACATTCTGCCCGCCCGTCTGTTTGAGGATGGAAGGTTGTAGTCAGATTAACCTGCGTCCCTAGGCCCCTCTGAAAGGACTACCAAAATTTAGCTGTAAACTATGCTCCTCTGTCGAAAACAATCAATAACGGAACACCATGCAATTAGACTATCTCTCTGATATACAATTCAGCATAATCTTCAATTGAAAAAGCAGCCCTTACTGGCAGAAAAAGAGTTGATTTCGTCAACCTGTCAACAATCACCCAGATGGAATCAAATCTACGCCTGCTACAAGGTAACCCTATCATAAAATCCATATTAATTGACTCCCACTTCTCCAAAGGAACAGCTATCTCCTGTGTCAGTCCACCGGGTTTCTGATGTTCGGCTTTCACCCGCTGGCAATATTGAGTTACAAATTTTGCTTTCTCCTTTTTCATTCCCGACCACTAGTAATTTTCTTTTATATCATGATACATCTTTGTTGAACCCGAATGAAGAGAATAACGGGAATAATGCACCTCGCCCATAATTTGCTGGCGAAGTCCTGCCGTGTCTGGGACACAGAGGCGATCCCTATATCTCAAAACTCCCTCTTTGGTTACCTTGAAATCTGTTACTTCCCCTCGCTGAACCATATCTCTGAGCTGAACCAGGTTAGGGTCTTTGTATTGTCGTTCTTTCACTTCTACAACTAATGATGATACTGTCGTATTCTAAATTACTGCTCCATTGTCTCCTGAATCTACTATGCAGATGGCTAAACTAGCTAACTGATGCAATTCTCGGGACAGCTCCCGCTGTTCTGGCTTTAGGTGTAATAACCTCCCTATGGATTTATGAATGAGGCATCTGCTACAACATTGGCTCTCCCTGGATGGTACAAAATATTCACACCATAGTCTTTCAACAACTCTAACCAGTGATGTTTCCATAGATTCAACTCTTTCTATGTGAAAATGTACTGGAGGCTATTATGATTAGTGAAAATATCTACGTGAACGCCATATAGATAGTGCCTCAACATTTTCAAGGCACGAATCACCACGACTAATTCCAGGTCATGGGTGGGGTAGTTATTTTCATGCTTCCTCAGCTTCCTAGAAGCTTAAGAAATTACTTTACCATGCTGCATCAGAACACATCCTAACCCAACGCCTGAAGCATTGCAGTATACTGCATAACCCTCTAATCCTTCTGGCAAGGCTAATACTGGTGTTGATGTCAACCTATTTTTCGATTCCTGAAAACTCTGCTCACATGCTTCAGTCTAGTGAAATTTAGCTGTTTTCTGAGTTAACTTTGTTAAAGGCGCTGCTAAGGTAGAATATCCTTCCACGAACCTTCTGTAATACCCTGCTAACCCCAGAAAACTACATACCTCGGTCGGAGTGGTAGGTCTAGGCCATGTTTTTACAGCCTTGATCTTTTGTGAATCTACCTGTATACCAGCATCTGACACAATGTGGCCCAAAAAGGCCGCTGAATTCAGCCAAAATTCACATTTAGAAAACTTCGCATACAGTTGGTCATTCTTGAGAGTTTGGAGCACTGTTCGTAGGTGATCCCGGTGATCTGCCTCTGAGCGGGAATATACCAGAATATCATCAATAAATACTATCACAAACAGGTCCAGATACGGTCTAAAGATGTTGTTCATCAGATCCATGAACACTGTTGGCGCATTCGTCAACCCGAAGGACATGACTAAAAATTCGAAGTGGCCATACCTGGTCCTGAAAGCGGTTTTTGAAATATCGCTCTCGCGAACCCGAACCTGATGGTACCCAAACCTTAAATCAATCTTGGAGAAATATTTCACCCACTATAAATGATCAAAGAAGTCATCTATTTTGGGAAGCGAGTACATATTCTTGGTAGTGACTTTATTCAACTGTCGGTAGTCTATATACATGCAGAGGGAGCCATCCTTCTTTCTCAAAAATAGGATTGGCGCGCCCCACGGTGAAGTACTTGGCCTGATAAAGCCTTTATCTAATAGGTCTTTTAACTGCTCCTTTAATTCTCTGAGCTCAACAGGAGCCATTCGATACGAAGGAATAGATATAGTCTGAGTACCTAGAAATAAACCCATTGCAAAATCTATCTCTCGTTCTGGGGGAATACCAGAAGTTCATCTAGGAATACATCTTTGAATTCATTGCCTACTGGAACTGTCTGAAGAGTTGGAGATTCGCTTGGACGTCCTGAATCTTGACAATGTGATAAATACATCCTTTCGCTATCAATTTTCTCGCCTAAAGATGGGAAATAAACCTACCTCTTGGCATGGTTGCACTACCTTTCCACTCTCATAAAACCTCCCCTAGAAAGTGGAATCGGACAGTCTTGGTCCAACATTCAACAGTGGCATAGCATTTTGCCAGCCAATCCATACCCATAATTGCATCAAAATTAATCATTTCTAGTTCTATCAAATCTACTAAAGTCTGACGACCAGCAACTTCTACTGTGCACCCTCGATAGACCCTCTTAGCTATAATGGAATCACCGACGGGTGTAGACACTGAAAAAGGTCGCCAAAGTAATTCCAGCGTGATACCGAACTTCCGAGCCACTAACGGTGTAACATAAGACAAGGTGGATCTTGGATCTATCAATACATAAACAGAATGAGAGCAAATGTCCAACATACCTGTCACCACATCCGGCGACGACTCTGACTCCTATCATCCTAGTAAAGTATAAGTGCGATCTGGACAGGTACCTGAGCTAGAGGCCCCTGGTCTGCCTCGGCCTCTACCGGTTGGAGCTGAGGGCCTACGCCTTGCTGGAGGTGATAGGGCATGTGACCCTACTGAAGATCTATCCTATCAGTCCCAATCACTCTGACCCCTAGCTGGACAATCTCTCATCTGATGACCCTCCTGTCCACAGGTATAACATGTTGTGGAACCATACTTGCATGCCCCAGAATGACGCCGACTGCAAACATGGCAAAGTGGCATGGTGAATCTACTCTGCTCCGCTCCTCTCTGCTACTGTGAACCTGCTGATCGTGAACTTCCGCTAGGCCATAACTACCCCCGACGACCAGATCCACTCGTCTGCTACAGTTGTGGAGGTGGGGGTCTGGGTGGCCTATTTGAAAATTGTGGTCGGGTTCCACCCTGGGACTCCACCTGCATGTCACTAGGCCTGGCCCGACAGCGCTGCTCCTGATTTACCCTTCTTATTTCCAGTTGCCGCTATTTGATCCCTTCAATATTCTGAGCAAAAGCCTTAACGCAGGCAATATCCATGTCCTCTCATAGAGTGGTTGTAATACAAGCCTCCACATATTCTGGATTCAGGCCCATAATAAACTTGTGCACCCTAGCCAGCATGGTATCTACAAAGGCTGGTGCATATTGGGACAAGGAGTCGAACCTCATAGCATACTCCCAAACACTCATCGACCCCTGCTCTAAATGTAGACACTGATCAACCCAGGCCTGTCTAATTTCCCGTGGTAGGTAGTGATCCAAAAAAGCCTCTGAGAAACTAGGCCAAGTCAGAGGGGAAACACCTCTCCCTCAGGACCTCTCCCAACTCTCGTACAACAGTACTGCAACGTCTCGTAGCAGAAATACCACTAACTCAACCGACTCTATAGGTATAGCATGCACCACCCTAAAAATCTGCTGCATCTAATCCAAGAAATCCTGACGTTCCTCCGCCCGATCCGTCTTTGTGAACTGCGGGGGACTTAGTGCGAGAAACTCTCGGACCCTCAAACTACCAGGTCCTCCTAAGGACTCTGCGACCACAGGCGCCATTGGATGAAGTTGTGCAACCATCATCTGAGCTAGCATAACAACAACACTCCTAACCTCTTGATCCGATGGTACCGGTATAGAGACTGCTGGAGGAAGTGCCATCACATTTGCCGATTCGAGAATCTCCTGGCATAGTGGAGAGTGCTGGGGAAACGGAGATGAAGTCTTCCTGTCACCCCCAGATCGGGCTGACTCTGATTGAGGCACCCTGCTAGTGCCTTCCCCTGCTGCAACATCTAATCTCCTACCAGTCGTGGTGTGTCGCAGGTCTGCCATTTCTCTGTAGATAAAACAATATGGTAAACTTAGGGACTCAACCCTATATTGTACATCTCTACAGCATGATTGGATAAGAAGAAAGAGTAACCATCCTATCATGCCTTGCAGCCTCCTGCCTATAGAATGTGGTGCATAACACATCCACAGAAAAGACTCTACTTAGCATGGCTTGCAGACTCCTTAATATATGACCAGCTCTAATACCAAGTTTGTCACGCCCCACCTTGGGAGGTATGTGCCCTACTAGGATCTAAACTGACTTAATTAGGCCTGCGCACTCCTGGTGTAGGACTATTCCCAACATCAAGAAAACAAAGGGCTATATCTCAGCTGTAAATACAACCTTCGGCCTACAAGACCTTATAGCCACCTGTAAAGCAAAACAGCTAACCAGAAACGACAATAATAGGGGATCCTATGCGGGCCGACAAGACCACCATGATATCTAGTTGTGACTGTAAAGTAAATCCAGCGCTAAACTAAACTATCGCCGACAAAGTCGCTAATCTATCAGCTAAACAAGTCCCCACACGGCCAACACGTAAACTAAAACACATATGGGCCCCACATGGCCAATAATAGCTAACCACAAGGAAATAGAAACAATCTACAAGACTCTAGGAGTAATATGATGGTTGGGACAGGGCCCCGACCTACCCATAACCTGGACAATCAATAAAAAAGGAGTAAACCTTCTGTCTATAAGCTCCGGAAGAAAGGAGACGACTCTTCTGCTAATCCTGGTTGGAGGCTAAGAGGGACTTGCTCCTCGTCTATTCGTACCTGAAGGCAAGTAATGCAGCACCCCAGAAAGGGCGTCAGTACAATATGTACTGAATATGTAAGGCGACAACTGTAAATGACTGAAATAAAGAGACAGAAGTGAGAATAACTGAAATGACGGGATAGAGATCATACCTAAGTAATAGAACTTCTTGCTATCTAATTTATTAATAACTAAAGAAAATAAAAACCTTACCTGGCATCCATAAGTCGGAAGGTACAACCAATATAGAATAACCCACCTAGGGTCCCCATAAGCCCTGGTGATTACACTCTAGTCTATATACCCCTATCAAAGTTGCACTGGGTTGGCTAATAGCAATAGTTATCCTACCGGCACCCTAGGTCTGCAACTAAGCCCGCTCGGCCCCTGATTGTAGCTATGTTTGAGCCCAGTGGACTCCTGATATCTGCACCATGGGCACCAGGCTCGATGAGGGTATATAGAGCCAACCACGACATATGACGACCTGGGACCCCATCTTCGTCCCTTGCGGACGGCATACCACTCCGTAGAGCGACGTCATCTCGCCCCTGGCGAGTGTCGACACAGCTAATAACCCTTGGGTCGGTTATGAAATCAATACAGGCATAATCCACCCCAAACTAACATGGAGTATGGGGTTCAGCTAATAACAACAACTAACGATAATAGACATGCTTCTGGTATTCTTACGGGGATTCAAACTAAGCTATCATGCTAAAGAAACTAACTTGCCGAAGGAAAATACCTTAACATACCTCGTTAGCTGATTACTGATTAACTGGCGATTTTCAGTTCATATTCAACTGTTCTTCTCAACTTCAATTGTATTACTGGGGGAAAATGACTAGTTTCAGTACTAAATTCAATAAAAATGACAACTTTATATATAAATACTAACTATATTTCAACTTATTGGAACACGATTGGAAACTCATAATTTCTCGAAATTCCAAAAGGAAGAAATGCTTATTTTAAGCCTGTGATCGTATTGACACTAGTTTGGAGAAATTCCAACAACTTTAGCTTGATGGGGGTATGATTTTTTGGGCGAATTTCATGAAAATAACTCTGTAACAACGCTCCCTTCAGCCTTAAACTTCAATACCCAAAGTTAATTTGAATTTGATCAGCATTCTGCAACGTAAACAGATGAAATTTATTTGGTTTCCTCATACTCTCGCAAGTCTGGCCGTATATAATATATGAAATGAAATGAAATCAAAGGATGGAACATATATATACTTGAGGCGGTGGACAGGGGTCCATGGAACGGATCCTGTCGCTCCAATTTACGGGCATGCCATGGAGCCCAATGCAGAGGAAGGGGGTCCGTGACAGGCCGCCCCTGTCGCGGCCTGTTTCGGCCTTCTCCCATGCAATCTCGGTTCCGTGCTAGTTCGACCTTTCCCCGGGCCCTTTCCCATATGTATTGCATTGTAATACTCTTAACCAACATATGATAGGCCGTCTAAACATTAGAGACTTATAAGGTGTAATAGTGATAATGATGAGATATTATGATGAAAAGCATGATTTGAAGCTACCCATGTCTATAATGATGTTTTCAATGAGAATTGAGTATTTCTATGTATGATAAAGCTTTGGGAAATGCCCACATGTTAAGTTTAAATGATGATTTTTCCGATCTAAGCTTACCACATTGTTTTGGAGCAAAGACTCCCAAATTATATGTTTTAGCTTGTGGTGTGTTTTGAGTTAAGTCTTACTATGCATAGCTTACCACATGGATTTGGAGCAAAAAGCTCCCAAGTATGTTTTCAGCTTGTGGTATGTTTGAACTAGAGCTTCTCATATGAATGATTTCATATTTGAGATGTATTGATCATTGAGCTTCGTCAATAGACGATGTTGAGCTTCGTTATATATGATGTAGAGCATTGCATATTTTTGGGAGAAGAGTCTAGAACCGAGCAATCTAAGGGTCGATAACCCTATGCCCCAAAACTATGCACCAACATAGGTTGATACTATTATATTATTGGGACCTCCTTTGTGAGCTATCCCTGACCTGAATGGCTCATGAGCTTGATATCGATATCATGGTAGTATCCTTAGCCCTGGCAAGGTTTTGGACGGCTCTCACTTGAGTGTAATAGTCGGTACCACGTAAGCTCTCTATCATGGTTTGTCGTTTAAGTGGAGAGTCTCCCATTGTCTATATGATCCAGATTTTCTTATTCATTACTCATGGTTATTATTTTATACATGCATGTTCTAAAAGCAAGGTTTGACTCAATGTTCAGCTTTTCTATAAATGTCATGTTTCAGCTTTAAGTCATTCGAGTATAAAGCTATGTATTATATGCTATGAAAAGATCATGATTTCAGAAAGAATGCATGCAAGCCCTACTCTCAGTTAATGATGTTTATGTTTTGACGGCATTGTCTTAAAGTGATTTTACTTACTTTAGTTGTTTTACATACCTTGCATACTCGGTACATTCCACGTAATGACTGCATACTTCTTTTGTTGTGTCATTTCATGATACAGGACCCGGCTCTCAGGTTCAGCCCCACTCTTTGACAGCTTATCGGAGTTAATGTCTACTTGTTGGTGATTCCTCATCTTTTGAGGACCAGACTATCTATCTTTTCTTTATGTATTTTAGTTTTCAGCTTATTGAGTTAGTTGGGGTCTTGTCCCATCAACTCATCATGTTTAGAGGCTATTCAGACATATGAATGTATTCAGCTTCGGATTTTATATTCGTATGTTATATTTAATTTAGAATTCCTCTATGATGGTATTGATGGTTGTTTAGTTCTTGATTGAGTTAGATGTATGCTTATGTCATGGATCGACTTGGGGTCTCTGGGGGATCCTTGTCTCGTGTTATGATCCGGGCCTCCGTTCGAGTCGTGACAAACTTGTTATCAGAGCAATAGGTTGGAAGTGTCCTAGGGTGTTTGAAAGTCGTGTTAAGTAGAGTCTTTTTCATGGGTTTGAAGCATGCCACACTTATGAAGAAGAGGCTACGATACGTTTAGGAATTGTTCCCTTCTTTCGAGATATATGTCATGCGATGAAAAGTCTTTATATCCTTCTAATTCATTTTATTCGCGATTGCAGAATCATGGCTCCTTGAAAAATGAATGGAAGGAGGACTAGAGGTGGTGAAGGCTACGAGGATGGAAATGGTTTTGGGCGTCATCTAGTCCGACTAGTTCAGGAGCCTCAAGCACTGGAGCCGGCTGCCCATGCTTAGTTCTGGGTCTCTATTTAGATGCTTGCGTAGGCCTTGACCACTCAAGTGAATCAGCAAGCCATTGTGAAAGTTCAGCAAAATGGCAACATAGTGGCGGCTCAAGTCAGAGACTTCTTAAGGATAAACCCGTCGGAGTTCCTTGGGTCCAAGGTAGATGAGGATCCACATGAGTTTGTTGATGAGATTTTCAAAATCACCTAGGTTATGGGGGAGAATGGGGTTGAGTGCACCGAGTTAGCCTCTTATCAGCTGAAAGGGGTCACGCATATCTAGTTCCATCAATGGAAGGATAGCAGGGTCACAGGAGCAGGTCCGGTCACTTAGGAAGAGCTCCAGGTTGCATTTCCAGACCGGTTCTTTCCTCGGCAGATGAGGGAGTTCAAAATAGCTGAGTTCGTGAATTTGAAGAAAGGGAGAATGACTATTTAAGAGTATGCCCTTGAGTTTACTCGCCTGTCGAAGTATGCCCCAGAGTTGGTAGCCGATCAGAGGATGCGAGTGAGTAGATTCGTCCATGGAGTCACGGGTTATTTGGACAAAGATTGCAGGATTGCCATGCTTCACCAGGATATGGACTTTCCTCAGATAGTGTTGTACACCCAATAGATGGAGGCGACATATTTGAGAGAGAGGGAGGCCAAGAAGGCCAGGACTGAGGACCACAGATTCTCTCAGCAGAGGTCTGAAGGTGGGCATCGAAAGTAGATTCACCAGAGATCATCCGCCCCGGCTTCATCAGCACTGAGTGTGCCATCCCAACCTAGATATGATCAAAGAGGGTGAGCATCAGGATCGAGGGATCAGAACAGTAGATCCGCAGATTCTAGCATCCCAGCTTGTCGCATATGTGGTCGGGGGCACTCAGGCCAGTGCTTGGCAGGTTCAAGTGCTTGTTTCGAGTGTGGGAAACCCAGACACATATTTATAGAATGTCCAGCTGTGAGGAAGGATCAGATTAGGGACCCAGGCCGAGCTTCTAGTTCAACAGCCCCTCCCACACACTCCGCACATCAGGGGGCATCTACTAGAATCATTGGCGGTCAGCGCCAGAAAAGATTCTATGCTTTAGCATCCCGTCAGGAGCAGGAGGTCTCCCCAGATGTGGTCACTTGTATGTTTCGAGTTTTCCATATTAATGTATATGCTTTGCTAGATCCGGGGGCTACCGTGTCTTTTATGACACATTATGTGGCCATTATCTTCGAATTCAGTCCTGATGTCTTGTCAGAACCCTTCTTAGTTTTTACTCTAGTAGGTGACTTAGTTATTGCTAGACGGGTGTGTAGAGATTTCCCAGTCTCTGTCCTTTATAAGGTCACCTCAGGAAATTTGATAGAGTTAGCTGTGATCGATTTCGACGTTATTCTCAGCATGAATTTTCTATTTGCATGCTATGCTTCAGTTAATTATAAAACCCGGGCAGCAGAGTCCAGATTTTTAGGTGAGCTAGTCTTAGAATGGAAGGGTAGTTCAGCTGTGCTTGTAGGTCTATATTTCCTACCTTAAGGCCAGGAAGATGATTTCTAAGGGTTACATGTACCATCTAGTTAGGGTTAAGGATGTCGAATCTAAAAACCTGACTATCCAGACTATTTCAGTAGTACGTGAGTATCCAGAGTTCTTTCCTGATGATTTGCCAAGTCTTCCTCCCGAGCGCGAGATCGATTTCGCTATTGGTCTTCATCCCGATACGCAGCCTATATCTATTCCTCCCCACAGGATAGCTCCAGCCAACCAAAAAGAGTTGAAGGATTAGTTGAATGACTTATTAGATAAGGGCTTTATTAGGCTGAGTAAGTCCCCATAGGGTGCACCAGTGTTATTTGTCTGGAAGAAGGATGGTTCGTTTCGGATGTGCATTGACAATCGACAGGTAAACAAGGTCACCGTTAAGAACAGGTATCCTTTACCCAGGATCGATGATTTGTTTGACCAGCTTCAGGGTGCCAAGTGTTTCTCCAAGATTGATATCAGATCTGGGTATCACCAGCTTAGGGTTCGGGAGAGTCACATCCCGGAAATCACTTTCAAGACTCGGTATGGTCACTGCAAATTTGTTGTTATGTCTTTTGGACTAACGAATGCTCCTGCAGCTTTCATGGACTTGATGAACAGGATGTTCAAGCAATATCTAGACATGTTCGTGATCGTCTTAGTTGATGACATCCTTATATACTCTCGGAGTGAGGAGGAGCATGCCTCTCATTTGAGAGTAGTGCTTCAGACTCTCAAGGATCACCAATTGTATGCCAAGTTCAGCAAGTGTGAATTTTTGTTAGACTCCATGGCATTTTTGGGCCATGTGGTATCGAGTGAGGGCATAAAGGTAGATTCTCAGAAAATCGAGGCAGTGAAGAGTTGTCCCAAATCGGTGAATCCTTTGAATATTCAGAGTTTCTTGGGTATAGCTGGCTACTACCGGAGCTCTATTGAGGGCTTCTCATATATTACATCACCTTTGACCAAGTTGACTCAGAAGAAGGTGAGGTTCCAATGGTCGGAGGCTTGTGAGAAAAGCTTCCAAGAGTTGAAGACTCGACTAACTTTAGCACCAGTGTTGACCCTACTCGAGGGTACCGATGGTTTTGTGGTATATTTTGATGCTTCAAGAATTGGACTCGGGTGTATTTTGATGCAGCGAGGAAAAGTGATAGCATATGCCTCAAGATAGTTGAAAATCCATGTGAAGAATTACCCGACCCATGATCTTGAGTTGGCCACGGTGATGTTCGCATTGAAGATATGGCGACATTATTTGTATGGGGTCCACATGGATGTATTTATGGACCACAAGAGCTTGCAATATGTGTTCATGTAGAAAGATCTCAATCTTCAGCAAAGGAGGTGGTTGGAGCTACTAAAGGACTACGACATGAGTGTCCTTTACCACCCGGGCAAGGCTAATGTGGTAGAAGACGCACTTAGTAGGCTATCTATGGAGAGTGTGTCCCATGTGGATGAGGGAAAGAAGGAGCTGGTGAAAGATGTCCATCGACTTGCAAGGTTGGGAATTAGATTGGTCGACTCGACTGATGGCAGCGTTGTTGTGCAAATCGGATCAGAATCGTCCTTGATGACTGATGCGAAAGCTAGACAAGACGAGGATCCGATTTTGGTAAAGCTGAAAGAAGTCATTCGAAGTCAGAAGGAGGAGGTCTTCTCCCAAGGGGGAGATGGTTTTCTGCGGTACTAGGGTCGCCTTTGTGTTCTAGATGTCGATGATTTGAGGAGGCAGTTGTTGCATGAGGTACATGGATCCAGGTAATCTATCCATCTCGGGTGCCACCAAGATGAATCATGATTTTTGGGAAATATATTGGTGGAACGACATGAAGAAGGATATTGCGGAATTCGTTGCCAGGTTCCCGAACTGTCAGCAAGTAAAAGTCTAGCATCAAAGGTCGGGAGGCGTACTTCAGGATATTAGCATGCCCACTTAGAAGTGGGAAGAGATTAATATGGATTTCATTACAAGATTACCTCGTACTCGCTGACACTATGATTCTATTTGGGTGGTGATAGACAGGTTGACCAAGGCTACACATTTCCTACCATGAAAACCACTGATTCAGTAGATGATTATGCTAAACTTTATATCTGGGAGTTGGTTCGATCACATGGATTGCCCTTGTCCATTATTTCAGACCGAGGTACTCAATTTACCTCTCAATTTTGGCGGTCTTTTCAAAGAGGGCTTGAGACTCAAGTTAAACTCAGCACAACATTTCATCCACAAATGGATAGTCAAGAGGAGCGTACGATTCAAACTCTCGAAGACATGTTGAGAGCCTGATGATGGACTTTAAAGGTAGTTGGGATGATGAATTACCCCTGATCGAGTTTGATTACAATAACAGTTATCACTCTAGTATCCAATTGGCACTGTTCGAGGCTTTTTATTGGCGGAGATGTAGATTGCCCATCGGATGGTTTGAGATTGGTGAGGTAGCTATGATGGGGCCAGATTCGGTTCATGAGGCTATGGTGAAGGTTTAGTTGATAAGGGATAGGCTGAAAACCGCTCAGAGTCGTCAAAAGTCATATGCTGATGTGAGGAGGAGAGAGTTGGAGTTCGAGGTGGACGATTGGATATTTCTGAAGGTATCTCCCATGAAGGGAGTCATGTGGTTTGGAAAGAAAGGAAAACTCAATCCCCGCTATGTTGGTCCCCATCAAATTATGAGGAGAGTTGGTAAGGTAGCGTATGAGTTGGACTTGCCCTAAGAGTTATCTTCCGCGCATCCAGTATTTCATGTATCGCTTTTGAAGAAATTTTTGGGAGATCCAACTTTAGTAGATCCGGTGTACGGCATTGGTGTAAAGGATAGCCTTAGATATGAGGAGGTTTCGGTGGAAATACTAGATCGATAGGTTTAAAGGTTGGTCTTGGGCAGAATTTCATGCCCAAGTGATACTCAAATGCTTCCTTTCGACTTGTTTGTCTATCATTATTGTGTACATTCTCATGTGATTTGTAGTTAAAAGTGAATTTATACTAACCAACATGATTAGTTTTGTTTACAGGTAAAATGGAATTTTGGGAAGCTAAGATACATGTTGGTAAAATCGGGAATGGACTTGGAAACAAGGAGTGAAAAAGGACATGGAAGATCAGTAAAAATAAGGGCTCCGCGATGGAGCCGTGTCCTGTTGCCATCGCGGAGGCACTCAGCCTCAAAGTAAATAAATTTGGCAATTTCCAGTGGAGGTGTGCGATAGCACCGTGTCACGTTGGCCAGGCTCCGTGATGTAGGCCATGGCACATTGAGGTTAAATTGCTTGGGGGGCCGACTTCCAGTGAAGGTCCGCGATACCTCCGTGGCATGGAGGGAGTGCTCCGTGATACACTCCGTGCCACGTTGCTTGTTATTCCGGGAAAAATTCTCAATAGTATAAATAGCACACTTAGATTTTATTTTAAACATTCTGACTGGGTTGAGCAAGAACGTGGGTTACAGGCAGTTTAGGGGAAGAAAATTCTAGGGTTCTTCTCTATATCTTTCTCTTTTATCTCAATTGTTTGTATGAATTCTACTTATTTCATGATATTAAATCCACAAGTGAGTGGCTAAATTCACTTCTTGTTGAGGTTAAGAACAATTGTAGTGGAATGTAATTGTTAATCATTTCATTTTTCATCTTTTCTTCAATGGTTGTTCTATCAATTCTTGTTCTTACTGCATTAATGTTTGGCCAATGTTAATGTATATCTAAAAAATCCAATTTTGATTTTGAAAAGGAAAGAAATTGGAAAGATGTGAATTCGTAGGATATGATCTCTTCTTAATTTGGAAAATTGAGAATTGATTTACATTCAGAATAGAAATATATCTGAAAGTCTTATTAGTCAGTTAAGGAATCAGGAATGTATGGTTAGAACATGAAATTCTTTTATCACAGAAATGTAGATTAAGGCTCATGATTCTTAAGTTGGATAGGAGTCGAAAGTTCCAATCCATAGGCAATAATTGTTGACTAGAAACCGAAGTAAAGATTAACTGAATTATATTGATAAATTAATTCCCTGCATGTTCGTTTTAACCTCATCTTGCTCAATACTATTTTTCAGACTCACATTATAATTTTGCCTTAGATTCGTATTAATTAGTAAACTCAAACTCTCAAAATATTATTTATTTGGTTGTCTGCATTCTTAAATATATAGTTCATTAACACTAAAGTTAGTTAGTACCGTAGCTCAGTCCCTGTTGCATCGATACTTGGCTTTACTTAAGCCACTTTACTACTTGTTCGACCACGTGCACTTGCGTGTAGTCACCACAGAATCTAAACAAAGGTTAAGGAAAAGAAGTAGCTTCAGTTAAAGTATTATGGAGGAATCAGCAGGTTGACGGAGCTATGTGGGAAGCCAAAGCAGATATGATGGCTAAATACCCACACTTATTCTCTACCGGCTCGATGTCAACTTGAGGTATCAATTTTTCTGTATGACTCTATTTAGTTTAATGTTTAGTTCGTGCATGCAATTTTCTTTTATGTATATGAGTGTGTATGTGATTTGCGAATTCAGGTCAGCTGTATATTTTTAATCGGAGGCACTCAGTCCGTTAGTTTTTGGGTTAAATGATCAGTGTCAAAATATGATAATTTCCTGTTTTGTTTTCTGCTTGTTTCCTAGATTCGAGGACGGATAATCCCAAGGGGGAGATATTGTAATACCCTGGAAGTACCTAGGGGTATACTTGGGAGTTAAGATTTGAAAACTGCTGAAATTGGGAAAAATGTTACAGAACGGGTGACCAATGGATCATTGGTCCAACCAACGACCCATTGGGACGAGTCGTGGAAAGCATCTAGTCTGGGGACAGTGGAAGCAACGATTGATGTGATGACTTGTTGTGGGAAACAACGAGTCATCGTTTGTGGTCGTGGTAGGAGATGGACCTTAGCATCTGGGGGGTGATTGGTCATCCCACGACCCGTCATGATTTACCACGGATCGTTGTCGGTAGTCGTTGTTTGAGGGGTGAAATTACTAGTGGCTTCGACGGAAGGAAACCATGACTCGTTTAATGATGTAACGAGTCGTGGTGAGACTCGTTATAGGATGAGGTGAAAAAGTTGCAGGAGGAAAGAACGGTTAACAGAAAGAACCGTTGTATGTTATGATGACCCATCATTTCAAGTCGTGGGTTGAGCTGAGACCTAAGCCTGGCAGTGTACGGGACAAATCGCCACCATGGGTCGTGGTATCTTCCAACGAGCCGTTTGAGCGTCTGTTGGTTCGTCTAGTGAAGAATTTTCTGCGTAATCAATATGGGTATTTTCGTCATTTCCACATCTGAAGGCCCTGTACTATGTCGTTTAAGGCTTGTTTTAGTGGGTTTAAGGAGGGGAAAACCTATTCTAAGTTATTTCATTCCATGCATGCAAGCTTGAGAGGTTGAAGAGGTGACCTAGAGCAATTCTTCAAGGTTTTCGCTCAAATCTTTCTTGGGCAATCAAAAAAGTAGTAGAATCAAGCCCTTCCGGGTATGGAGAGTTATGGGTGGGTATTTCCTTCCTCACCCATACAAATTTATATCTAAATATGATAATGCCCTATGATCAAGTTATGAGGTTTTTACCCAAATGCATAAATCTTCAATTTCTTTACATGGGTATGAGTTGAAGCTTGTTTCGAGTGTGGCAAACCCGTACACAAGCTCAGGAATTTCCCCACAGCCAGGTCAAGCGATGGAGGAGCCTGCACCCTCGCAGCTAGTTCAGCAGCCCCAGCGACACGTCCTATGAAGAAGGGTACTTCGACTGGTCCAGCTGGCGTAGCGCCAGAATCGATTTGCACTTGGCTCTCGACAGGAGCTGGATACTTCTCCCGATGTGGTCATGGGTATGTTGCGAGTCTTTCATATTGATGTTTATGCTCTGCTAGATCCGAGAGCTACACTGTCTTTTGTAACACCTTAAATTGCTAGTAACATTGGGACCAATGTTGAAACTTTGTCAGAACCGTTTTTTGTGTCTACTCTGGTTGGGGATACAGTCGTAGTGAGATGGGTATATAGAGGCTTCCCCATTACAGTATTGCATAAGGTTACCTCCATAGACTTAGTAGAATTGGCTATGACTGATTTTGACATTATTTTAGGCATGGATTGGTTGTTTGCATGTTATGCTTCTGTTAACTGTAGAACTCGAGTGGTGGAGTTTCGATTTTAGGGTGAACCAGTTTTAGAATGGAGGGGTAGTTCAGTGGTACCTATAGGTCGCTTTATCTCCCATCTCAAGGCCCAAAAAATGATTGCTAAGGGTAGTATTTACCATTTGGTTAGGGTTAGGGATGCCACGTCTGAGACACCGACCATCCAATCAATCCCTGTGGTATGTGAATATGCTGAGGTATTTGCAGATGAACTACCAGGTGCTCCTCCCGAGAGGGAGATTGATTTTGAGATTGATGTTTTACCCGACACATAGCCCATATCAATTCCTCCCTACCGAATGGGCCCAACCGAGCTAAAAGAGGTAAAGGAGCAGTTGAAGGATTTTCTGGATAAGGGTTTCATTAGACCGAGTAAATCCCCATGGGGTGCCCCAGTGTTGTTCGTTCAGAAGAAAGATGGTTCTCTCCAGATATGTATTGACTATAGGTAGTTGAACAAGGTCACCGTCAATAATAGGTACCCTTTACCCAAGATTGATGACCTATTCCACCAGCTTCAGGGTGCCAAATGTTTCTCCAAGATAGACCTTAGGTCCGGGTATCACCAACTCAGGGTTCGAGAAAGCGATATCCCGAAGACTACTTTCAGGACCTGGTATGGCCATTATGAATTCGCTGTTATGTCTTTGGGACTAACCAATGCCCTTGCAGCTTTTATGGACCTGATGAACAGGATATTCAAGGCATATCTGGATATGTTCGTGATCGTGTTCATTGACGACATATTAATATACACTAGGAGCAAGGAGGAGCATGCCGCACATCTGAGGGTGGCACTCCAGACCCTCAAGGATAACCAGCTATACGCCAAGGTCAAAAAATATTTGTAGTTCTGGCTGAATTCCGTTGCATTCTTAGGACATGTAGTGTCAAGCGAAGGCATAAGAGTGGACTCCCAGAAAGTAGAGGCGGTAAAGAACTGGCCCAGACCGATAAACCCTTCGGAGATTAGGGGCTTTTTGGGCTTAGCGGGTTACTATTGGAGGTTCGTAGAAGGTTTCTCATCCCTTGTAGCCCCATTGACCAGATTGACTCAGAAAAAGGTGAAGTTCCAATGGTCGGAGGCTTGTGAGAAAAGCTTCCAGGAATTGAAGGGCAGACTCACTTCAGCACCAGTGTTGACTTTACCAGAGGGTTCCGATGGTTTTGTTGTATATTGTGATGCTTCGAGAGTCGGACTGGGATGTGTATTGATGCAGCATGGGAAAGTCGTAGCATATGCTTTCAAACAACTGAAAATTCTTGGGAAGAATTACCTGACCCACGATCTTGAGTTGGCCGCGGTGGTTTTTGCTTTGAATATGTGGAGACACTACTTGTATAGGGTTCATGTAGATGTATTCACTGAACACAAAAGCTTACAATACGTGTTCACGCATAAGGATCTCAATCTTCGACAATGGAGGTGGTTGGAGCTGCTTAAGGACTATGACATGAGTGTCCTTTACCACCCGGGTATGGCCAACATGGTAGCAGATGCCCTTAGTAGACTCTCTTTGGAAAGTGTGTCACATGTGAGTGAAGACAAGAGGGAGCTGGTGAAGGAGGTGCATGGACTTACACGGTTGGGAGTTAGATTAGTTGGTTCGACCGATGTGGGGTAGTAGTCCAGAACGGGTCAGAGTCGTCCTATGTAATAGAGGTGAGGGCTAAACAAGATGAAGATCCAACATTGGTAATGTTGAAAGAAGATGTTCAAAGTCAGAAGGTAGAAGTCTTCTCCAAAGGGGGAGATGGTGTGCTTCGGTACCAGGGTTGCTTATGTGTTCCGAATGTGGGGGATTTGAGGAGTCGAATATTGCATGAGGCTCACGGATCAAAATATTCTATCCATCAAGGTGCCACCAAAATGTATCATGCCTTACGGGAAATCTACTGGTGGAATGGCATGAAGAGGGATATTGCAGAATTCGTAAGCAAATGCCTAAATTGCCAACAAGTGAAAGTTGTGCATCATAGACCAGGGGTGTACTTAAGGTATCAACATTCCTACGTGGAAGTGGGAAGAAATCAATATGGACTTTGTTATCGGTTTACCCCGCACTCATAGACAGTATAACTCCATTTAGAATGTGGTCGACAGGTTGACCAAGGCTGCTCATTTCTTACCAATCAAAACCACCGATACAACAGAAGATTATGCTAAGTTATACATCTGAGACCTAGTTAGATTGCATGGATTGCCCTTGTCCATTATATCAGATAGAGGCACCTAGTTCACCTCTCAGTTCTGGAGATCGTTTCAAAGGGGACTTGGTACCGAGGTCAAGCTCAGTGTCCGGTGGTTTGCTATATGGGGTAAAAACCGACACGCAAGTGCACGTGGTCAAACAAGTAATAAAGTGGCTGACTAAGCCAAGTATCGAACCAAGGAGACTCTGGATAAGTAAAATTGCTTAAGTATACTATATTCTATCTTACCTCTAATTATGCTGACAACAACGTAACCAAAAGTTAAATAATTTTTTGTTTATAAATTATATACTAAAACTATTAACAAATATTTACTTTGAATTGAAACTATGGATATGAGCATGCCAAGGTTAAGAACAAGTAATGAACTTGATTATAATCATAATTCGGTTATTCTTCTCTTCTAGTTGCTAGCCAAGAACATTAGCCTAGAGATTAAAACTCTCATATTTAATCTCACTTTAGAATCATAAACCATCCGTCTACATTTCTGTGATCAAATGCAATTTATGACCTATCAATACAATTCCGATTCCTAAATTGACTAATACGGCTTTCAAGTATATTTCTATCAGGAAAGCACATCAAAACCCAATTTTCCCAAATCAAGTTAAGAACAATACCCTATTAATTCACAACTTTCCAATTTCGTGCTCTCTCGAGTGAAATTAGACTTTTTAGATGTACATTAATGTCGGCCACACACTAATGCAGTAGAAACAAGAATTAATAGAACAACATAGAAGAAGAAGATGAAAAACCATAGAATTCAATAATCAAAATTAATCACCATTGTTCATAACCTCAGCAAGGAAGAGAATTAGCCACTCATTTGTGGATTAATCATCCTAAAACAAGTATTAATCATACAAACAATTGATTGAAAGAAGAAAGAAAGAGAGAAAAACCCTTAGCTTTTTCGTCCCTCAACTGCCTGTAACCCACGTCCGTGCTCCACCAAGTCTAAATTTTCTAAAAATAAGCCTAAGTGTTCTATTTATACTAGTGGGAATTTTTCCCGGAATAACAAGCAACGTGTCACGGAGGCCAACGCGGAGCACTGCCTCCGTGACACTGCGTGGATGCGGACCCTCACTGGAAATCCAGGGTCCGGGAATATAGCCTCAATGTGGCACGGCATGCAACGCGGAGGCTTGCCTCCGTGCCACGGAGCTGTCGCGAGGCTTCACTGGAAATTGCCAAATTAATTCATCCTCCATGCAGTGTGCCTCCGCGATGGTAGCATGGCACGGCTCCATCGCGGAGCCCCTTTACATTGTGCATTCCAATGTCTTTTCTGTGCTCGCATCCAAGTCCAACTCCGATATTGTTCCAACATGCATTTTAGCTCCTCAAAATCATGTTTTACCTACAAAACAGTGCTAATCATGTTGGTTAGTATAAATTCACATTTTATTACCAATTACATGAAAATGTATACACATTGCACAATAAACAAGGCGAAAATGATACGTTTGAGTATCACTTGGGCATATAAATCTGCCCAAGATCACTTACCCCACACTTAAATCCTTGTTCGTCCTCGAACAACACATACACAACTCATGCAAATTACATCCCAACCTTCGCCACTATGGTGCGACAATTTGAGCTACGGTCATACCGATTATTCAATTTTGTAAATCATCAAGAAAACATGCATGGTCTTACAATGCAATGACCTTTAATACATCAAGACTTCCTAGACTTTAAGAATCGACCCTCGATATCGGCAAACTCATGCAAATCAGCTAATCAAGATATCCGACACGAAAATCAATCTTTCATCAAGCATATGCTCTCACAACTCAAGAGAATCTTCCCCTTTATGTTCATGCGACTCACAAACATTCAAGTAGGGGCATGTAGAAATTAATTTCACTCTCTCTCCCAAAAGAATTCACATGCATCATGTCATGACCCATAGGCTTGCCCTTAGTGTATTACTTCACTAATATAAAGAAATGCAAGGTAAGATCTAGTAGGACTTTAATGGGTTGTAATGAAAGCTATGGAACTAGTATATATTGGATTAGCCAATAATAGTCACTAGCATCCTTAAGCGCCTTTTCAACACATTCCCATCAACTCATGAACATTGTTTCTCTCTTTTCTTTTTTCATCATCCCATTCATGCTGGTTTACTTTCATATGGCCCATTTCATCAAACACACTTGACCCAACAACAAAGGGTTTTCATGCACCTTCATTATCATTTCATTATAACAAGTGCCTCTTCAACCTTTTCTTTTCTTTCCTCACTCTGCTTTTCTTTTTCTTTCCACTATTCTCACTCTTTGACACTTTGGGAAAATTTTTCTGTTCTTCTTAAGCACTTAAGAGTTTCGTATAGACTTTACGGCTCATCAAAAGAAGGAATAAAGCTTAGTTTATACAATTTTGGACAAAAGAAAGAAATAATCGGCTAAAGGCTCAACGGGCTGACTAGGGTATACAATCACATAAAAAGGTAGTGTATGACAAGAAAAAAATTGAAACTCTCGGTTAAGACAAAGAAATGCCTACATCCTTTCTAACACTACACCTCCTTCATTTCGTTTTGTACACACACCAGGCAAGTTCTAGACACTTCACAATAGCATGGAATAACAATACCTCACTTCACACTTTATGCACATGCTCGATTCAAGATGCATTCACAGACTCTTTAATTAGCCAATTACATGAATTCAAAAATTAAGCCTCAATCACACCGAATCGAATTCTACAGCCAAGGTAACTCAACATATTTACAAAATTGCATGCTTTCATACGAATCACTTTTACATTTTGAATATCAGTAACATCACGCAACCAAAATTTCACAACCATATAGTAACTACAGGTTCAGTGATGCAATCCACCAAAGAAAAAAAACTGAAAACTAATTAAAATCACTACTCCTACCGACTACAATTCCCTTAAGACGGTCGTCATCCATCCATCATAGGGAACGGTCACTAACTATGACGTCGGTTCAATGGGACTATTCTCGGTAAAAGAACTGAAAACAAACTCCGAGAAACCCAAAATAAAAATCGAAAAAATTTTGCAAAACATTGATCATTTCGATGGAAAAATATTTACAAAATATTTTACTATGTACAAAATATTTTCGCAAAAATTTTAAAAATATCGATCATTTCGATAGAAAAATAAAAATATTTACAAAATTTACAAAATATTTACACTGGCAACCACAACCTTTCACAACACACATCAATTACCAAAAAAATATGTACAGATACAAATACAAATCAGTTTGCACTCACAATCACAGAGAAACATAAACATACATACAAAACAAAGGAAGAACATACAGCAAATCAGCCCAGCCCCAGCACCTAGCTACTCCCCACCCGACACTTAAATCGAACACTGTCCCCAGTGTTCACAAAAATTAAAAAGCACAAAAATTTCGGGTGGTGGAACTCCCTGATCAGTCGAAATATTCGACTTCTTCATCCGGTGCTGCTGCCTCATCGCCCATGTCCAAGTCACCTCCATCGTCGTCATCGAACTCAACATCGGAGTCCTCCCGACGTGTCTCATCGTCCGTGGGGACATCATCGTCAGTGGGCTCAACGAAGGCTGGCCCCACTCGGCACAAAGCTCTGGCGTTTTCGCCAAATGGGTAATCCAGCTCCAGCTGCCATAATTCATCCTCTGTGGCTGGTCTCCCACCAATCCGTAGTTGAAGCATTTGCATACCAAACATCCTTGCCATGCACTGATCGTCACGAGCATGTCGCTCGCCCAGTGTCAGCACTGGCCCGTGTGTGGTGTTGGGGGCCTTGGTTTTGGTAACATCAAGGGCCCTCCGCTCCAACTGTGGGATGTAGTCCAAAGCCTCTTCCTCGACGTCGAGGCCCCGGAGAAAGGTGGTGATGAGTCCGTCGAACCCATACCTGTGGCCCTGGTGTAGTCGGGCTCTCTTCATGGCGGATATGATGACCGCCCCAACATTAATCTCTAGCCCTTTCATCAGGGCATACACCAGGCACACACGGTCCCAGGTCACATCCATCATGTGCACCCCCGGAATCAGGCACGAACAAACTATTTTCAGCCAAATTCTTGCCTCCCTGTTCATTTGAGAATACGGCAGAGTCTGGTGGTAACCCCTCTCCTTATGTCTGCTCCATCGGGCTGTGGATCGAGCCCCACACAAAGTACGTCTGATAACAGCATATGGTGGGGTGATATTCAGCTGGCGAAGAACGTGGGCGTCTGTGTCCCGCGCTCCAATGATGCCATTTAATTTCTGGGGTTCCAGAGTGATAATCTTCCCTCTGATTTTTATTGTGTGGCTTCTGATGGCCGGGTTCCAATTTGCATCGAACTCCCGGACTAAATGTAGGTTGCACTCCTTGGGCTCCTGAAATATGAAGCCGAGCCTAGCTGCCTCGATTCTCTGCACAATATGGGGGAACTCCTGTGCTAGTGGTTCCCGTGCAATATGCTCCTCAGGGAAGTACTTATTCTCCTCATGTTTAGCATACCACTTCTTCCCTTCATCGGTCACCCACCTCGTTCCGTATTGGCGGCGTTGGCCGCGCGGAACAGCTGGGACTGCTGTACCCAGTCTCATGCGTTTTCTCCCGGTGCCTGAAGTAGAAGCACCTTTACCCTTATCCTGCCTACTCGCCATTGTACCTGTCAATACAAATAAACAAGCACCATGTCAAGCTAAATGCATATTAGCTTCGGCTAAGGTCGGGTTAAACTAAGTTTACCCCACACTTAGTCCTTAGCTACTCTTATGATACTACGGCAAGGATCACTTTATTTACACCAAAAACAAACAACTATGCAATTTATGCTTAGTGCGTTCACAAAAAAATTTTCGACAGTATAACTTTTAGCGTACTACTCAGACTTCATACAGCTAATCCCAATCCTACCATCGCTAGCAATTCACCCATCGCACATAGCAACGAAAACAACAAACAAAAACAACGACAAAAATTCTATATACATATGAATCCAAATAACCAAACCAATTTGAACCAGTTTTACATTTTCCCAAAACAGAGAATTCATCGTCTATTACCTTCAAACAATATTTACAACGACTATCTCAATTCACAAACACACCCCGGCATATAATTCACCAATTTATCAAGTTACCCAATTCGATTTCAACAACCCCAGCCCTAGAATTCAATTTTACAATCAAATTCGAATCATTCACGCAATTGACAATTTCAAACGCTAATTACAACATTCCGAACATTTATCAATCAAAGAATAATTCAATTTCATGCTAAATTGCTAATTAGGGTGATTTATCTCACCTCCCATGCTCAAATTCGACTAAAATCGCCAAAAACTTGAGAGAAACGAGGAAAACATACCTTTACGTTGAATAACCGAAGAAACTTGACAAATTGTTTGCTTAGTAGCGTGGCACATTGGTTGGAAGAGGGAACTTAGGTGTTTGGTCGCGGAGAAGAGAGGAAATGGGAAAAAAGGGCAAAAATTCGGGGTTTAAAATGAAAGAAATACGTGGGTCACCCGGCAACCCGGTGTGACCCGTCACAAAATATAGGGCAACATGTCACGGAGGGTAACGCGGAGCCCCTCCTCCGTGACACGGAGCTAACGCGATGGCTCACTTGAATTTTTAAAAAAATCTAGATTTAACCTCAACGTGTCATGGAGGGTAACGCGGAGCCCCTCCTCCGTGACACGGAACCATCGCCCCAGTGCTCTGTCTCTTCATTTTATTCATTTTTTCATACCTTGCCTTTTTCTTCCCGATTCCATGCACATTTTTCTCTGGTTGACCTGAAAATCACCTTACTAAACAAAATTGGTTAGATTAATAGATTTTCCTAACTAAAATGAAAAAATATTAACTAAAACGAAAAATTTATACTAACTCAAGAAATAGAAAAATAAAATAAAAACTATTTACACTTTACTAAACAAAAGAAAAAAATATTTTTCATGGGTTGCCTCCCGTGCAGCGCCTGGTTTATCGTCGCGGCTCGACGTCCTTTATGCTCAGTTATCCACTAGGGTGATGGACGATTTTTCACGATCATTGTCCTCCGCCCAGTAGTGCTTACATCTCTGCCCATTTACCAAGAACGTAGCACTCCGATCTTCTTGCCACAGTTCTACGGCCCCATGAGGGGTCATTCTTACCACTTCGAATGGTCCCGACCATTTAGACCTTAGCTTACCAGGAAACAACTTCAACCTAGAATTAAAGAGCAAAACTTTCTGTCCCGGCTCGAAAATGCGATGCACCACATGCTTATCATGCCATCTTTTGGTTCTTTCCTTGTAGTACTTAGCACTCTCATAGGCATGCCAGTGGAACTCATCAAGTTTATTGAGCTGCATTAGTCTCTTTTTGCCCGCCAGCTCTGAGTCCATATTTAATTTTCTGACAGCCCAGTAAGCTCAGTGCTCTAATTCCACCGGGAGATGACATGCCTTGCCGTAGACCAATCGGTATGGTGAAGTTCCAATCGGTGTCTTATCAGCAGTTCGGTAAGCCCACAATGCATCGTCGAGTTTTCTTGACCAATCATTTCGTTGTGTATTCACCATTTTCTGAAGAATCTGCTTCACCTCCCTATTTGACACCTCTACTTGCCCACTAGTTTGGGGGTGGTATGCTGTTGCCACTTTATGGCGCACCCCATACTTGGCTAGTAATTTCTTGAAACTTGCATTGACAAAATGAGCCCCTCCATCACTGATAATTGCTCGGGGTGTCCCGAACCTTGTGAGGATGTGTTTTTTCACAAACTTCGTTACTACCTTGTTGTCATTTCTGGGGCAAGCTATTGCTTCCACCCATTTTGACACATAATCTACAGCCACCAGGATGTAACGATTACCAAATGATGGTGGGAAGGGACCCATGAAATCAATGCCCCATACATCAAAGGGCTCAACTTCCAGCATATTCTGCAAAGGCATCTCTTGTCTTCTGCCAATTGATCCTGTACGCTGACATCTATCACACATTTTGACATACGCCATAGAGTCTCTGAACAGTGTTGGCCAAAAGAAACCTGACTGTAGAACCTTGTGCGCTGTTCTTTGGCCTCCGTGATGCCCTCCATACAACGAAGAATGGCAGCCCCTCAACACTTCTGCTATCTAACTCTCTGGGATGCATCTTCTCATCACCTGATCTGGTCCCTGTTTGAACAAATATGGCTCATCCCATACATAATGCCGGCTGTCATGCCTCAATTTCCTTCTTTGTTGGTCTGTTGTTTCAGTTGGGTAGACTCCGCTCACTAGCAAGTTGACTATGTCTACATACCAGGGAACTTCAGCTTCTCCCACCGCCAAGATTTGCTCATCTGGGAATTCTTCATTTATGTTATCACTTTCCATCACATGCGACCGACTTTCCAGTCGTGATAGGTGATCTGCTACTTGGTTCTCGCTTCCCTTTCTGTCTCTGATCTCAAGGTCGAACTCCTGCAACAATAAGATCCATCTAATCAATCTGGGCTTAGCATCCTTCTTGTTGAATAGGTACCGAATAGCTGCATGATCGGTGTACACCACAACTTTTGAACCCACCAAATAAGACCTGAATTTGTCAAATGCAAACACCAAGGCTAGCATCTCTTTCTCTGTGACTGTGTAATTGCTCTAGTTCGTATTCAGTGTTTTGCTTGCATAATAAATAGAATGGAAAATTCTATTTTTTCTTTGTCCCAATACGGCTCCCACAGCCACATCACTGGCATCACACATCAGCTCAAATGGTTGTTCCCAATCAGGAGAAGTAAGTATATGTGCTTCTATCAATTTCTGCTTCAACTTTTCAAATGCTGTAACACACTCATCATTCAACTCAAACTTTACCTCCTTTTCTAGCAGTCTGCATAGTGGTCTAGAAATGTTGGAAAAGTTTTTGATGAATCGTCTGTAGAATCCTGCATGACCCAGAAAACTGCGCACACCTTTCACTGACACTGGTGGTGGCAATTTTTCAATAACCTCGATCTTAGCACAATCGACTTCCAACCCCTTTTTAGATACTTTGTGGCCAAGGAGAATCCCCTCCTTCACCAAGAAGTGGCATTTCTCCCAGTTTAATACATGGTTGGATTCTTCACATCGAGCCAACACCCTGTCAAGATTCTACAAACAAGTAGCAAATGAATTACCGAAAATAGAAAAATCATCCATAAATACCTCAACAAAATCCTCAACCATGTCATGGAAAATAGCCATCATGCATCTCTGAAATGTGGCGGGTGCGTTGCATAACCCAAACGGCATCCGCCTGAAAGCATATGTTCCATAAGGACATGTGAAAGTAGTCTTCTCTTGATCCTCCAGAGCTATTTCTATTTGGTTATAACCGGAGTACCCATCAAGGAAGCAATAATACTCTTGTCCTGCCAACCTATCAAGTATTTGATCAATGAAAGGGATGGGGTAATGATCTTTCCTCGTGGCTTCGTTTAGCTTTCTGTAGTCGATATAAATCCGCCAGCCTGTGACGGTTCGAGTAGGAATCAACTCATTTTTCTCGTTGGGGACTACGGTCATCCCCCCTTTCTTAGGAACACATTGAACGGGGCTGACCCACTCACTGTCTTAAATTGGGTAGACCACACCTGCATCAAGCCACTTGATTATTTCTTTCCTTACCACATCCTTCATTGTTGGATTAAGTCTCCGTTGCGGCTGAACGGTTGGTTTGGCTCCTTGCTCCATGAATATCCTGTGTGTGCAGAAAGCTGGATTAATACCCTGAATGTCAGACATTTGCCAACCCATTGCTTTCTTCCTCTTTCTGAGGACACCCAATGCTGCCTTTTCCTGTGCCTCCGTCAAGTCTGCAGAGATGATAACTGGTAACGTCTCCCCCTCCCCCCAAAAGATATATTTTAGGTGGGGAGGCAATTCTTTCAGCTCCAGCTTCGGTGCCTCCTCAACGGATGGTTTCGGCAAAGGCTCTAGAGATCTCATCAATGACTGGAATTCCTGTCTCCTCGAATGATTAGGTGCCCCATTCAACAATTGGACTATTCCACACGCCTCTTTATCCCCAGAATGATCAGAATGCGTTAACGCTCTTTCCAATGGGTCTTGAGATTCAACAACCTGCCTAATTTCTCCATGTTCAACCACACTAATTTCCGAAAGCTCCTCATTTATAGCTGGCAGCTTCATGGCTTTTAGCACATCAAATACCTCTACCTTGTCATGTGCTCGCATTGTAAGTTGACCCGCAGCCACGTCAATTAATGCTTTCCCGATTGCCAAAAAGGGTCGTCCCAAAATAAATGGGACTTCAGCGTCTGGTTCAAAATCCAGAACAATAAAATCAACTGGAAAAATGAGGGATCCCACTTGCACAAGCACATCCTCAACAATGCCATCCGACCTAGCTAAGGATCTGTCTGCTAGCTGCAAGATTACGGTTGTAGGTCTAGGACTCCCTAGACCCAACTTTCTGAATACCGAAGATGGCATCAGATTTATGCTCGCCCCCAAGTCACATAATCCACGGGCTCGGATACTCTGCCCAATTGTAAGCTGGATAGTAAAACTTCTAGGGTCTTTCAGCTTCGTAGGCAGTCTATTTTGGATTCGGGAAGTGCATTCCTCCGTCAAAGCTACCGTGGCATACTCAGTCAAACGACTTTTGTTGGCCACGATGTCTTTAATATATTTAGCATGTTTTGGCACTCCCTGCAAGACATCAATAAGAGGTAAATTAACATGTACCTGATTAAGCACCTCCATAAATTTCTTGAAACACGCCTCCTTGTGTTTCTTGAGTCGTTGAGGGAACAGGGGTGGAGGCCTTTCTGATTCAGCTTCTTTGGTCTTCCCCTTATCCACAAGTTGCTCTCCCTTAACATCTACTGATCCTGACTATTGAGGCGGTCTTTCCGGTTCCACCTCCTTCAGCTGCAAACCACACCTCGTGGTCACTGCATTTACTTGCTTCGGATTAGGATCCGTGTCGCTAGGCAGTCCTCCTCTGGGCCTTGTGTTTTGGGCACTAGCAAATTGCCCAAATTGATACTCAAGAGCCTTGGTCGCTAATTGATTATTCTTCACTTCGGCTGCCAATTTAACATAGTCAGCCTGCAATTGCGCCTGATTAGCGATCATGGTCTTGAACATTTCTTCAATGCTCGGTGATGGTAGTGGAGGAGGGGCATTGTGATTTCTGAATTGAGATTGGTAGTTCTTTTGCCCTCCTTGATTCCTGTGCATACCCTAACTCGAACTTTGGCCTTGTTGGTTGTTGCTACCCCACAAAAAATTTGGATGGTTCCTCCAATTTGAGTTGTAGCTGCTACCAAACTGCTGCTGATTTCTTTGTGCATTGGCCACAAAGTTAACAGAATCTGGGTTTGCTCCACAGCACTCAGCTGAATGCTCACTGCTACCACACACTTCACACCACATTTGCTGGACCGCATTGACTGAAGCTGAAGGCTGGTTCAAATTTATATTGCTGAAGGCTGGTTCAAATTTATATTGCTGAAGTGGTTGTTTAACTAATTCTGCAAGGCAGCTATCTGTGCAGCGATAGCTGTAAATCCATCCACTTCAAGCACTCCTGCTGCTTTCCTTGCTCCACCTCGAGATGAATCTACATTCCATTCTGGATTGCCCTGTGAAATTTGGTTGAGCAAAGTGTACAGCTCCTCATAAGTCTTTTCCAGCGCTTGCCCTCCAGCTGCTGAGTCTAACAAAATTTTAGTATGGGGTTCCAAACCCTCAATAAATGTGTGTACCAACACCTCATTGGACTGATGATGATGAGGATAGTCCCGCAACATGGATTTAAATCTTTCCCAGGCTTGATATAAATTTTCTCCCTCCCTCTGTTTGAAACTTAGAATTTGACTTCTAAGTCTGGTTGTTTTACCAGAGGGAAAAAATCTTATCAAAAACTTCCGTGCAAGATCATCCCACGTTGATATAGAATTTGGTGGTTCAGCTTTCAACCACCTCTTGGCTTCACCAAGTAAGGAAAACGGAAATAGGGTGAGCCGAACATAATCAGGTGACACTCCAGCGGGTATATAAGTGTCACTTATCTCCAAAAAATTCTGGAGATGTTGTTGTGGGTCTTCATGAGGGAGACCGGTAAATTGCCCGCTTGTGTGCAAAAGTTGCACCATATTCTGCTTTAATTCAAATCTCCCTCCAGGCTCTGGTTGGCGGATACTTGAATGTACATTGTTGGCGTGTGGGATTGCCACCTCGCGAACCGGCCTTGCTGCTGCTTCGTCGGGCACTAACACTGCCCTCACAACCGGTGGATTTTGTTGCTCCATAATAGTCTGTCAGAGCAACTGCAGCTTCTTTTGTAGAGCTTCTCTGCGTTTACTATGAAATTCACGTTCAGGCTCTGTATAAGATTCCACCAGCTCCTTGTCCTTGGCCAGTGTTCACAGAAATAAAGTCTGCAAAATACAGGCTAAGACCAAGTTGTCAACACTTAAGAAAATAAAACAAAAATACAGTAAATTTACACTTAACACAATTTCACCAATTGCCTAGTCTCCCCGGCAACGGCGCCAAAAACTTGTCCGGTGGTTTGCTATATGGGTTAAAAACCGACACGCAAGTGCACGTGGTCAAACAAGTAATAAAGTGGCTAAGTAAGCCAAGTATCGAACCAAGGGGACTCTGGATAAGTAAAATTGCTTAAGTATACTATATTCTATCTTACCTCTAATTATGCTGACAACAACGTAACCAAAAGTTAAATAATTTTTTGTTTATAAATTATATACTAAAACTATTAACAAATATTTACTTTGAATTGAAACTATGGATATGAGCATGCCAAGGTTAAGAACAAGTAATGAACTTGATTATAATCATAATTCGGTTATTCTTCTCTTCTAGTTGCTAGCCAACAACATTAGTCTAGAGATTAAAACTCTCGTATTTAATCTCACTTTAGAATCATAAACCATCCGTCTACATTTTTGTGATCAAATGCAATTTATGACTTATCAATACAATTCCGGTTCCTAAATTGACTAATACGGCTTTCAAGTATATTTCTATCAGGAAAGCACATCAAAACCCAATTTTCCCAAATCAAGTTAAGAACAATACCCTATTAATACACAACTTTCCAATTTCGTGCTCTCTTGAGTGAAATTGGACTTTTTAGATGTACATTAATGTCGGCCACACACTAATGCAGTAGAAACAAGAATTAATAGAACAACATAGAAGAAGAAGACGAAAAACCATACAATTCAATAATCAAAATTCATCACCATTGTTCATAACCTCAGCAAGGAAGAGAATTAGCCACTCATTTGTGGATTAATCATCCTAAAACAAGTGTTAATCATACAAACAATTGATTGAAAGAAGAAAGAAAGAGAGAAAAACCCTTAGCTTTTTCGTCCCTCAACTGCCTGTAACCCACGTCCTTGCTCCACCAAGTCTAAATTTTCTAAAAATAAGCCTAAGTGTTCTATTTATACTAGTGGGAATTTTTCCCGGAATAACAAGCAATGTGTCACGGAGGCCAACGCGGAGCACTGCCTCCGTGACACGGCGTGGACGCGAACCCTCACTGTAAATCCAGGGTCCGGGAATATAGCCTCAACGTGGCACGGCATGCAACGCGGAGGCTTGCCTCCATGCCACGGAGTTGTCGCGAGGCTTCACTGGAAATTGCCAAATTAATTCATCCTCCATGCAGTGTGCCTCCGCGATGGTAGCGTGGCACGACTCCATCGCGAAGCCCCTTTACATTGTGCATTCCAATGTCTTTTCCGTGCTCGCATCCAAGTCCAACTCCGATATTGTTCCAACATGCATTTTAGCTCCTCAAAATCATGTTTTACCTACAAAACAATGCTAATCATGTTGATTAGTATAAATTCACATTTTATTACCAATTATATGAAAATGTATACACATTGCACAATAAACAAGGCGAAAATGATACGTTTGAGTATCACTTGGGCATATAAATCTGCCGAAGATCACTCAGCACAGCATTTCAACTGCAAACAGATAGTTAGGGGGAGCGGACTATCCAGACTCTTGAGGACATGCTGAGAGCTAGTGTTATTGACTTCAAGGGTACTTGGGATGAGCATTTACCTCTTATTGAGTTTGCCTACAACAACAACTATCACTCTAGCATCCAAATGGCACCATTTGAGGCTCTCTACGGGCGAAGGTGTAGATCGCCCATACATTGGTTTAAAGTTGGTGAGGCTTTGTTGGTGGGTCCAGATTCAGTCCATGAGGCTATGGAGAAAGTTCAGTTAATCAGAGAAAGGTTGAAAATGGGTCAAAGTCGCCAAAAGTCCTATGCGGATGTAAGTAGAAGAGAGCTTGAGTTCGAGATCGATGATTGGGTGTTTCTGAAGGTATCTCCCATGAAGGGAGTAATGAGATTCGAAAAGAAAGGGAAACTTAGCCCCCACTATATTGGCCCATACTGGATTGTAAGACGAGTAGGTAAAGTAGCCTATGAGTTAGAGTTACCTTCTGAGTTAGCTTTAGTTCATCCTATATTTCACGTATCGCTCTTGAAAAAGTGATTGGGAGATCCAGCTCTAGTGGTTCCAGTGCAAAGTGTTGGTGTGAAGGTGAACCTCAGTTATGAGGAAATTCCCATTGCAATTTTGGATTGTCAGGTACGAAGACTGAGGAACAAGGAAGTAACTTCAGTAAAGGTGTTATGGAGAAATCAGCATGTCGAGGGAGCTACGTGGGAAGTTGAGGTGGATATGATAGCTAAATACCCCCATTTGTTCCCTACCAACATAGTTTCAGTTTGAGGTATCAATTTTTGCTCTAAACGTCTATTCAGTTTTTCATGTTCCATTCATGCGTGTAAGTTTGTTTTACGATATGATATATGTATGTGATGTATGAATTCAGTACAACTATGTAATTATTTTCGGGGTAGTCATTCTGCTAGTTTTCAGCATAAATGATCAGTATTTGCATATGGTGATTGTTTGATTCTAAGTTTCCTGCATGTTTCTAACATTCGAGGACGAATGTTCCCAAGGGGGAGATATTATTACACCCCGGGAACCCAAGGATCAGACCCGGAAGTCAAACAGGGGAAAATATGGAAAATGCTATGGCAGTGCAGAACGAGTCATTAGGCGACTCGTGAGGAGACCCCACGAGTCATTAGGCAGCTTGTGGTATAGTTGGACTGTGCTATGGAGTTGAGATCCCCATGGGTGTGGGAATGACTCCTGGTCAGCCACCACGAGTCGTCAGGTCTCTTGTGGGGTGAGGTTAAGGGTTACCTGGGTGGTTTGACCAGTGTACCTAACGGATGGGACCCCACGAGTTGTGGCTAGTCCTAACAACTCATGAGGTATGTTGTGAGCAAGCCTGTGGAAATTTAATTAAGAATGAGGTAGTATACTTGACGGAAGGTGACCATGACTCATGGTCTCTTGTGACGAGTCGTTGAGTCACCCGTTTCTAGCCCCGTTGACCTGGTATCCAGTGTATTTGACGAATGACCCAATGACCTGTTGTCCACGGTAACGAGTCGTCAGGTCGCCTGTTGGAGTCTCCCAACAATT
This sequence comes from Datura wrightii, assembly GCA_035772735.1. NCBI lineage: Eukaryota > Viridiplantae > Streptophyta > Magnoliopsida > Solanales > Solanaceae > Datura > Datura wrightii. The sequence goes on along the minus strand of JASDFA010000007.1, from coordinate 49,631,600 downwards.
ATTTCCTGTGAATTAGTAAGGGCCTTCTCGTAATTTTCTACGCTCCTAAGACCTAAACTACGTCTTTTTGAGGTTGGGACAGGGTCTTTTAAGGGGAAATAATCCAAGATAAACCTCATTTGATACTTGTAAGACTAGAGAGGAAAGAGGAAAGGGGTTTAAGTATTCTCCTTCAAGTTCTTCAACTTTACATCTAGGGCTTTTCAAGGGAGTTAAGAATCAAGAAGTTCCAGGTATGTGGGGTTTTGAATGGGCAGTTTAGTCCCTACCCACACCCAATTTCTCCCTAATTCTATGTTTAAGTTACCAACTCTTGATGGGGCATACCCCAAATTCATGTTTCCTCAAAAATTTGTATGAGCATGTTGTAGTATGTCTAAAATCATGGGTTTGAATTATTGGGCTATTTTCACTTATTTTATTCAATATTTGATGATTTAATCCCAAAAAGCGCACGTGCCCAAATCATGGGGTTTTTAGTGAAATTCATGGTTATGGTGGTTTCTCAAGCATGAAATGAACTTATAAATTTTAAGCATGTTTTCAATTACTCATGTTATTATGATCATGTTTCCTATAAATTTAAGCATTTCGAGTATGATGGAAATTATGGGCAATGTCCACATGTCGCTTATGATTTATGAACTAGGATTTTGGCCTATCCACGGTCCCAATTGCATGGCTAGTATTACAAATTTTCAAGCAGGTTATGAATATCACGATTTAACTAGCCATGCATGTCATGTATGAATTTTATGAGCACGTTGCATGTTTTGGGAGTAGTAATTAACACCGAGTAGGTTCAGGGCCTAGGTTATGCCCTGAATCTCAAAATTATGTGCCACCATAGGTTATGTTGGTACCGCCTCAGTGTCTGTCCCCTATGCTCTATAGGGTCTTCATGAGTGATATAACGCTTTTTATGGTTCATACCCTTGGCAATATGAACGACCTCCCGACTAGGTCTACAGGTCGGGCTCCATGTGTGCTCATATGGGGTATGTCAGTGTTAAAAATTTCCGTGGTTCCTCATGGTTTTAAGGTATTCATAATTATGTTCTTTTGGCTCAAGTTATGTTTTATGAAATGTCTTCTCACAGGATTATGACTATGACAGGTTTACGAATATTTTGGAAGTACTGAGCCTTATGATATACTTACGTTTTCACTCTTATGATCATGATGTCCCCACTCCTATAAATTTCATGTTTTTCAACATTGTTTTGCATACCTTACATACTCAGTACCTTTCAAGTACTGATCCACATATTTTCAGGATCCGATTCGCAGGTTCACCATCGTTCCTAGCTTGCGCTCAGTTCTGCTCTCAGCTTCTAGTGGTGAGTCCTTATGATTCGAGGGATTCATGTTCGGACCTTATTTACCTTTTGTTTTTAGAAATGTTGGGGTTAGTTGTGGTCTTGTCCCTTCAACTCGTCTATTATGATTAGAGGCTTTCAGACCTATGGGTAGTATTCAGTCGTTTATGTTTGTAATGTTGTACCTTATATCTCATGTTAGGATTTTCAGTTAGTTCATGATTATTAAGTTAAGCTTTCCTCTTTATGCATATGAATTAGAGATATACTCATGCCATGGGTTGACTTGGAGTCTTTCGGGCTGCTTGTCCCGTGTCTACAATCCAGGTGTACTCTCGGGTCATGACAGGTTCATGAGGCGATGGTGAAGGTTCAGTTGATAAGGGATCGGTTGAAAATCGCTCAGACTGGTCAAAAATCGTACGTTGATGTGAGGAGAAGAGATTTGGAGTTTAATGTGGCTGATTGGGTATTTCTAAAGGTATCTCCCAAGAAGGGAGTCATGCGGTTCGAAAAGAAAGGTAAACTCAATCCCCACTATGTTGGCCCCTAGCGGGTGGTGAGAAGAGATGGTAAGGTGGCATATGAATTGGACTTGACCTCGGAGCTATCTTTGGTTCATCCTGTCTTTCATTTGTAACTATTGAAGAAGTGGTTGGGTGATCCAGCCTAGGTAGTTCTGGAAAACTGCACTGGAGTGAAGGACAACCTCAGTTATGAAGAAATTCCCGTTGAAATCTTGGATCGGCATATTCAAAGGCTGAGGAACAATGAAGTAGCTTCAGTAAAGGTGTTATGGAGAAATCAGCATGTTGAGGGAGCTATGTGGGAAGCCGAAGCAGATATGATAGCTAAATTCCCTCATTTATTCCCTACCGGCTCCGTTTCAGTTTGAGGTATCAGTTTTGCCCTAAAACCTTTAATTAGCTTTTCCTATTCAATTCATGTGTACAAGTTTGTTTTATTATATGGTAAATGTATGTGATGTATGAATTCAGTTTAGCTATGTAGTTCCTTTCGAAGGTAGTCATTCCGTCAGTTTTTGACTTAAATGACTGGTAATTGTATATGGTGATATCTTGTTTCTAAGTTTTCTGCATGTTTCATTCGAGGACGAATTTTCCCAAGGGGCAGATATTGTTATATCCCCAGAACCCAAGGATCAGACCCAGAAGTGAAAACAGAGAAAAATTGAAAATCCGCAGCAGGTCACAGAACGACTCGTGAGGTGAGTCGTGAGGAGTGACCTCGAGTCATGAGGTGACTCGTGGTCAGCATGGTGTGGCAGGGCCTGAGTGAGGAGGCCACGGGCTTGACCATGAGTCATGGTAAGACCTCATGACTGGTAAGGTCACCTATGGTCAACCCGGGAGGATTGGCAAAATTGGGATGGACAATGTAGGCCACGAAAGGTGACCATGAGTCGTGGTCTTACCTCATGAGTCGTGAAGTAACCCGTGAGGTTCCTTTGGAGGTTTGGGAAATGGACTCAACGGATCAAGGCAATGAGTCGTGGCCTGTGGCAACGATCTGTTAGGTCCCTCGTGAGGACTGGCGACCAGAAATTCCTGCGTTTTAATAAGGCTGTTTTTGAAATTTCCCAAGTCCGTAAGGCCTAAAATACATCGTTTTTGATATTTTCTGAGTGTGATAAGAGGAGTTAAGTCCCTATTGCATGCCCATTCTCATGTAAAATCTTAGAGAGGTTTGGGAGATTCAAGGCTTTCTTCCCCAAATTTTCATCAATTTCATTGTGGGTGCTCAAAGAGCTTTAAGTCCATCTATTCCCAGGTATGTAGAGTTTTAGAATGGATGAAATTCTTCCTTACCCATGCCCAAATTTTGATTTAAATATGAATCCTCCTATTCAAGTTCTATGGGGTTTTACCCAAATGCATGAAAATGTGATTTCTCTTTATGGGTATGACTTAATTGAGTTTTAATTATTGAATTATGCATGTTGGGTAGATTGTAAATTAACTTCTTCAAAATCATGTTTCAATCTTTTTAAATCTAAAAATGTCCATTGATGAAAGTCCATGAAAGTTATGATTTATGATGCATATTCATTATTTTGAGTTTATTTATGGTGGAAAAGCATGAAATCAAGTTACGCATGTTTATGAGCATGCTTATAGAAAATTGAATATGATGAAGTATTGGACGATGCTCACATGTTAAAGAATGATTTATGATTTATGAAGTGAATTACATGATTTATTGATTTATGATGTTGGCCGATGAAAAGGGCCTTGATTCTTGGCTAAGCAAGTTTTAAAAAATATCAATGATGATAAATGTTATATCTTAGCCAATGAACTTTTATGCGTGATGTAAATGATTTATCTATGGGAGTATATGCATATTTTTGGGAGTCGTGTCTAGCACCGAGCTGCCCGGCGTTCAAAAGACTACGCCGGTGTCTCATAACCACATGCCACCATGGATTACAAATGATATGAAGTATTTATAATGATCCCCTCCAATGTGATATCACGCCTTATGCACGACCCTTGCCTAGCAAGCCAGGGTCGGCTCTGCCCAATTGAGCGAGATAGTGGGGCATCATGAAAGGCTCTACAATGATGGTGTTGGTTATGACGAGTCTTCCCAATTGTTCCACATGTTTTGTGCATTGTTATGTTTATGTTATTGGCTCAAGTTTTATTATGATAAATATTTTTACAACTATGATAATGAATGATTATGAATGATTTAAAAGTCTTGGGCCTTACGTTTTATTACGAAGATTTTGATGTAAGCATGATGTCCTTCTCCTATGTCTATTTATGAGTTTACTTTTAAAATGTTAGTTTTACTTACCTTGCATACTCAGTATATTCCACGTACTGACTGCATACTTTCTATGTTGTATCATTTCATGATACAGGGTCCGGATCTCAAGCTCATCCTTATCCTTAGTCCATCCCAGCCTACGATATCAGCTTGTCTGTGAGTCCTCATGTTCCGAGGGCCATTTGATAAACATTCCTGTTGATTATGTTTCAGTATTGGTCGGGTTAGTTAGGGATGTTTTCCCATCAACCCATCATATGTAGTAAAGGATTTCAGAGAAGTATGTAGTGCTCAACTGTGTATATGTTCAATATTTCATGATGTAGCGTTATAATTACGTTTCTGCTATATCTTTATGATTATCATTCCACTTATTTGAATGGGATTAGTTGTATGTGTGTGCCATGAGTCGAATTGGGGTCTCTTGGGGTCCCTTGTCCCATGTCTACTATCCGGGTGTATGTTCGGATCGTGACAGTCTGCCAGGTTGCTTATAGAGGTAAAGTGTCACGTAATGACCCGTGGTTTGATACCATGAGTAATTGTTTGAAGTTTTGGTGGGACTGGTCCTCATCCTAAGGGAAAGTAACGGGTTGTGGGATGACCTGTTGGGAGGAGCAACGGGTCGTGGTGAGCAATTGTGGGAAGGAGTATTAACAACCTCCTGTTGAGGTAACAAAAGGAAACCACGACTCGTTGGAAGGTGGAACGAGTCATGTTGTGGCTCGTGGGAAGGCTTGGTGCATGTCGTCAAGGGGGAAACAACGGACGACATAACGGATTGTCGTCTGAAGCAAAGACTCGTCCTGTCGAGTCATGGGATTGAATCTGAGAATGTGAAGTCGATAAGTGGACACGACCGACAAATACCACGAATCGTTGTATCCAAGAACGACCCGTTAGGACGGTTGTTGTTACTGCCAGGGCAGAAATTTCAGGAAATTCATTAAGGGCATTTCATCATTCCTAAGTCCTAGGGTCCTAAACTACATCGTTTAAGTCTTGAAATGCGGTGTTTATGAGGGTAAAACCTATCCTAGGCTTATTCATATCCATGCATGCATATTGAAGGGGTTTAGGAGGTGATCAAGTAAGAGTACTTCAAGTTTTTCTTCAATTTTCCATTGGGCTTCCAACGAGTGGTAAAATATGATTTCCCCCAGGTATGTAGTGTTATGAGTGGATGAATCCTTTCAATTCCCTATGTAAATTTTATGAGTTTTTTACCCAATACATGAAATTTTGAATTCTTTACATGGGCATGAGCTAATTGAGTTACTATTATTGAATTATGAATTATGGGCAAGTTTTACATTGCTTTCCATTAATATCATGTTTCAAGCTTTTTAAAATTAAAAATGTCCATTTATGAAAGGTTCATGAAAGTTAAGGTTTGTGATGAATGTTCATGTATGATGAATTATTGATGATGAAAATCATGTTTTGAAGTTACTCATGTTTATAATCACGTTTTCATGTAAATTGAGTATTTTCAAGCATGTTAAAGTATTGGGCAATGCCCACATATTCGAGAATTATTTACGATTTATGATATTGATTTCATGATTGATCGATTTATGATGTTGGCCTACTAAAGGGCCCTTGATTCATGGCTAATCATGTATTTAAAAAGGGACCAATAATGTTAATGTTTATTTGTCCATGAATCTCAATGAATGAAGTTATTGATTTATTCACTAGCGTAATGTGTATGTTTTTAGGAGCAGTGTCTAGCATCGAGTAGCCCGGCATTCAAAGGACTACGCCGGTGTCTCATAACTAGGTGCCAACGTAGGTTTATATTGATACATTACGATGTTAATAAACCCTCTTTCGTGATATCACAGAATGCACGTCCTTTTCCCGGCAAGCCAGGGACGAATCTGCCCACTTGAGTTAGATAGTTGGGGCATCATGTAAGGCTCTACCATGATGGTGTTGGTTATGACGAGTCCTCCCATTTTTCCTCATGTTTTATGCACTATTATGTTTATGTTATTTTGTCTCAACTGATGATTTATAAAGTTTCTCTTATGACTATGGTAATGATTGAATTACGAATGATTTGAAAACCTTGAGCCTTATGTTATCTTATGATATTTATGTTATGAGCATGTTGTCCCACTCTTATGATCTCTTACGAGCTTTTATGTATTTTTAAATTTCCTTTTTACTTACCTTGCATACTCGGTACATTCCACGTACTGACTGCATACTTTATGTTGTATCGTTTCAAGATACAGGCTCCGATCTTCAGACCCAGCACCATTATTAGATTGTCTCGGAGTTTGTTTCCAGCTCTTTGGTGAGTTGTCAGTCTCTGAGGACCAATCTAATTTCAGTTATCTTTTCATGTTTAGTTTTCTAGACTTGCCGGGTTAGTTGGGGGTGTTGTTCCGTCAACCCATCAAATATGTTAGAGGCTTTTAGACTATATGTAGTGTTCAGCTGTTATGGATGTAGTATGTTCCACTTTCCATGTTATACTATGTTTATGCTTCTGCTATGTCGTTATGCTAAGTGTTCCACTTTATTGATATTGTGTTAGATGTATGTTCATGCCATAGGTCGACTTGGAGTCTCGCGGGGCTCCTTGTCCCGTGTTACGATCCGGGTCTACATTCGGGTCGTGACAAACTTGATAATAGAGCAATAGGTTTGAAGTTTCCTAGGGTGTCTGAATGACGCGTTAAGTAGTGTCTTTTTCATGGGTGTGAAGCATGCCACACATATTACGAACAGGCTACGAGATGTTTTGGAAATGTTCCCTTCTTTCATGATATATGTCGTGCGATGAAATGTCTCCCTATCCTTCTAACTCGTGCTATTCACGATTGCAAAATCATGGCTCCCCGTAGGGTAAATGGTAGGAGGGATGGTAATGGGAACGGCCATGAGGATGGCAATAGGGATGGGCATCAGCAAGCCCCAACAGTCCAGGAGCACCATGCACCGGAGCCAGTTGCCCATGCTAAGTTTCAGGCCGCTATTCAGATGTTCGCGTAGGCCTTGACCGCTCAGGTCAATCAGCAGGCAGTGGCGCATGTTTCGTAAAATGGAAATACGGTGGCGGCTCGAGTCAGAAACTTCTTGAGAATGAACCCGCTAGAGTTCCTTAAGTCAAAAGTTTATGAAGACCCGCATAAGTTCATTGACGAGATTGTGAAGATCACCCAGGTCATGGGGGTGAATGGGATTGATTGTGTGGCATTGGCCTCATATCAGTTGAAAGGGGTCGCACATATCTTGTTTCGACAATGGAGAGATAGTAGTGCTGCCGGAGCAGGCCCTGTCACTTGGGAGTAGTTCCATGTTGTGTTTCTCGATCGGTTCTTCCCTCGTGAGATGAGGGAGTTGAAGGTAGCCGAGTTCGTGAATCTTAAGCAAGGGAGGATGATGGCACATGAGTATGCCCTCGAGTTCACTCACTTATCAAAGTACGCCCCAGAGTTAGTGGTTGATCAAAGGGAGCAGGTGAGTTGGTTTGTTCATGGCATGGCGGGCTATTTGGACAAAGATTGCAGGACCGCTATGCTCCACCAGGATATGGATTTCCCTCGGATAGTCTTGTACGTCCAGCAGATGGAGGCGGCACATATGAGGGAGAGAGAAGCCACAAGGACCCGTACAGATAGCCATGGGTTTACTCAGTAGAGATCCAGTAGTGATCACCGACCTAAGTTTCAGAGGAAGTCACTAGCTCCAGCACCATCAGAAACTAGTGTTCCATCAAGACCCAAGGGTGATCAATGGAGCAAGGACTCAGGTTTGAGGGACCAGAGGGGCACACAAGTAGAGCGCACCTTTCCAGCCTGGGGAAAGTGCGGCAAGAGTAATGCCCGTGAGTGCTTGCTTCGCTCGGATATTTGTTATGGGTGCGGTAGATCCGGCCACATGCGCCGAGCGTGTCCATTTGCTAGACAAGATGATGATAGAGGTCGTGCACAAACTACCAGGTATGTAGCAGCTCCAACACGTTCAGCTCCGCAGGGGGCATACACTAGTAGGGGTGGAGTATAGCGCCAAAATAGATTATATGCCCTCGCCTCGCGTCAGGAGCAGGAGACTTCACCGAATGTGGTTACTGGTATGTTACAAGTGTTTCACCTTGATGCTTATGCTTTGTTCGATCCATGGGTTACCTTATCTTTTGTGACACCTTATATTTCTAGTAGCTTCAGAGTCAGTCACGAAATTCTTTCTGAACCATTCTAAATCTCTACTTCCGTTGGTGATTTAGTTGTAGCTAGGTGGGTGTATAGAAGTTTCTCGATCACAGTATTGCATAAAGTCACCTCTGCAGGCCTTGCAGAGTCAGCCATGACTGACTTTGATATTATTCTCGACATGGATTGGTTGTATGCGTGTTATGCCTCTGTTAATTATAGAACCCGTGCGGTGGAGTTTTGCTTTCTGGGTGAGTCTGCCTTAGAGTGGAAGGGTAGTTTGTCCATGGCTATAGGTCATTTTATTTCCTATGTTAAGGCTAGGGAGATGATTTCCAAGGGTTGTGTGTATCATCTGGTTAGGGTGAAGGATGTTGAGTCCGAGACCCCGACTATCCAGTCAATTCCGGTAGTGTATGAGTACCCCGAAGTATTCCCTGATAATTTACCGGGTGTTCCTCCCTAGAGGGAAATTCATTTTGGTATTGATCTTCCTCCCCGACACACAGCCTATATCTATTCCTCCCTATAGAATGGCTCCAGGTAAGCTAAAAGAGTTGAAGGAGCAGTTGAAGGATCTCTTGGATAAGGGTTTCATCAGACCAAGAAAGGCCCCATGGGGTGCACCAATTCTATTTGTCCAGAAAATGGATGGTTCCCTTCGTATGTGCGTTGACTATTGGCAATTAAACAAGGTTACCATCAAGAATATGTATCCTCTACCCAGGATTGATGATTTATTTGAACAGCTTCAGGGTGCCAAGTGTTTTTGGAAGATAGATCTCAGATCCGGGTACCATCGCTCAGAGTTCGAGAGCGCGACATAACGAAGACAGCCTTCAGGACGCGGTATGACCATTATGAGTTTTGTAGTTATGTCTTTTGGACTAATGAATACTCTTGTAGCTTTTATGGACTTGATGAACAGAGTGCTCAAGATATACCTAGACATGTTCGTGATTGTGTTTATTGATGACATTTTGATATACTCTCGATGCGAGGAGGAGCATGCCGCTCATTTGAGGGTGGTGCTACAGACTCTCAAGGATCGCTAGCTATATGCTAAATTCAGCAAGTGTGAGTTTTGGTGAACTCATTTTTGGGCTATGTGGTATCAAGTGAGGGCATAAAGGTGGACTCTCAGAAAATAGAAACGGTGAAGAATTGGCTTAGACCAGTGAATCCTTCAGATATCAAGAGCATTTTGGGCTTAGCTGGCTACTATCAGAGACCTGTTGAAGGTTTCTCATCTATTGAAGCACCCTTGACAAAATTGACCCAAGAAAAGGTGAATTTACAATGGTTTGAGGCTTGTGAGAGGAGCTTTCAGGAGTTGAAGGCTCGACTTACCTCAGCGCCGGTGTTGACCCTACCCGAGGGTACCGATGGGTTCATGGTGTATTCTGATGCTTCAAGGATCGGACCTGGGTGTGTATTGATGTAGCACAGAGCATATTCCTCCAAACAGCTGAAAGTTCGTGAGAAAAATTACCCGACCCATGATCTTGAATTGGCTGTGGTGGTATTCGCCTTGAAGATATGGTGACATTATTTATTCAGGGTCCACGTGAATGTGTTTACAGACCATAAGAGATTACGATATGTGTTTACCCAGAAGGATCTCAATCTCCAGCAAAAGAGGTGGTTGGAGCTACTCAAGAACTATGATATGAGAGTGCTTTACCATCCAGACAAGACAAATGAAGTAGCAGACGCACTTAGTAGACTCTCTATGGAAAGTGTGTCCCATGCGGATGAGAGGAAGAAGGAGCTGGTGAAATATGTGCATCGACTTGCAAGGCTGGGATTTCGATTGGTTTACTCGATCGACGGCGGTGTTATAGTTCACGATGGATCAAATTCATCCTTGGTGACAGATATAAAAGCCAGAAAAGACGAAGACCCTATTTTGGTAAAATTAAAGGAAGTTGTTCAAAATCAAAAAGTAGAGGTCTTCTCTAAAGGGTGAGATAGTGTGCTTCGATACCAGGGTCGCTTATGTGTTTCAGATGTGGATTATTTGAGAAGCTGAATGTTGCAAGAGGCTCATAGATCTAGGTATTTTATCTATCCGGTGGCCACCAAGATGTATCGTGATTTACGGGAAGTCTATTGGTGGAATGGCATGAAGAAGAACATCGCAGAGCTCATAGCTAAGTGCCCAAACTATCAACAAGTGAAGGTCAAGCATCAGAGACCGGGAGGTGTGCTGCAGGACAATAGTATTCCTAGTTGGATGTGTCAAGAAATCAATATGGACTTCATCATAGGGTTGCCTCGCACTCGGCAGCAACATGAGTCCATTTGGGTTATGGTAGACAGGTTGACCAAGGCCGCTCATTTTCTACTAGTCAAAACAACGGATTAAGAGGAGAATTATGCCAAACTATATATTCGGGAGCTAGTTCGATTGCATGGAGTGCCCTTATCCATCATATCAGACAGAGGTACCCAATTTACCTCTTAGTTTTGGAGGTCGCTTCAAAAAGGACTTGGCAGGTTAAGCTCAGCACAACATTTCACCCGCAAATGGATGGTCAAGTGGAGCATACAATTCAGACTCTCGAGGACATGTTGAGAGCATGTGCGATTGACTTCAAAGGTAGTTGGGATGATCATTTGCCACTTATCGAGTTTGAATAAAATAACAACTACCATTCCAGTATTCAGATGGCCCCGTTTGAGGCTCTCTATGGGCAGAGATGTAGATCACCTATTGGTTCGTCCGAAGTTGGTGAAGCAGCGATGATAGGACCATATTTGGTCCATGAGGCTATGGAAAAGGTTCAGCTCATACAGGACATGTTGATAACCACTCAAAGTCGCCAAAAGTCCTATTCCAATGTGAGAAGGAGAGAATTGGATTTCGAAGTAGATGATTTGGTATTTCTGAAGGTGTCTCCCATGAAGGGAGTGATGAGGTTTGGAAAGAAAGGAAAACTTAGCCCTCGTTATGTTGGCCCCTATCGGATAGTGAGATGGGTTAGTAAGGTGGCATATGAATTGGAGTTGCCCTCAGAATTAGCTTCTGTGCATCTTGTTTTCCGTGTATCGCTCTTAAAGAAGTGTTTGGCTGATCCATCTCTAGTTGTCCCGGTGGACATTGTCAGGGTGAAAGACATCCTTACTTATGAGGAGGTTCTAGTGGAAATATTTAATCGTCAAGTTCGAAGGTTAAGAAACAAAGAAGTAGCTTAAGTCAAGGTTTTATGGAGGAATCAGCAGGTTGAAGGAGCTACATGGGAAGCCGAAGCAGACATGATGGCTAGATATCCACACAGGTTCAGCTCAAACAGGACAGGTTGAAAACCACTCAAAGTCGCCAAAAGTCCTATTCCAATGTGAGAAGGAGAGAATTGGATTTCGAAGTAGATGATTTGGTATTTCTGAAGGTGTCTCCCATGAAGGGAGTGATGAGGTTTGGAAAGAAAGGAAAACTTAGCCCTCGTTATGTTGGCCCCTATCGGATAGTGAGATGGGTTAGCAAGGTGGCATATGAATTGGAATTGCCCTCAGAATTAGCTTCTGTGCATCTTGTTTTCCGTGTATCGCTCTTAAAGAAGTGTTTGGGTGATCCATCTCTAGTTGTCCCGGTGGACATTGTCGGGGTGAAAGACATCCTTACTTATGAGGAGGTTCTAGTGGAAATATTGAATCGTCAAGTTCGAAGGCTAAGAAACAAGGAAGTAGCTTCAGTCAAGGTTTTATGGAGGAATCAGCAGGTTGAAGGAGCTACATGGGAAGCCGAAGCAAACATGATGGCTAGATATCCACACTTATTCTCTACCAGCTCAGTTCCAGATTGAGGTATCAGTTTTGGCCCTAAAACTCTATTTAGTTTTCATGTTCAGTTCATGTTCCCAAGTTTCTTTCATATATGTGGATGTGTATATGATTCATGAACTCAGTTCCGCCATGTAGTTTGAATCAGAGATAGTCATTCCATCAGTTTGGACTTAAATGATCAGTATTTGAGTGTAATGATTAATGCATTTCTCTATTTTCTATATGTTTTCCCACATTCGAGGATGAATGTTCCCAAGAGGGAGATATTGTAATACCCCAAAAGTGCCTAAGACTAGACCCAAGATTTAAAAATGAAAGTTGGAAGAATCTGAGAAATTTTCCATAAAATAGGTCACATAATTGATCGTTGGTCCAACCAACGACCCTTGGTAAGCGTCCATGGTGAGGTCTGTCAGGTTTCTATTGGAGGTAACGGGTCACGTAATGACCCTTGGTTTGATACCACAAGTTATTATTTGAAGTCGTGATGAGATTGGTCCTCAGCCTAAAGGAAATTAATGGGTCGTGGGATGACCCATTATGAGGAGCAACAATCGTTGTGAGCAATTGTGAGAAGGAGTTTAAAAATCTCCAGTCGAGGTAATGGAAGGAAACCACGACTCATTTGAAGTGGGAACGAGTCGTGGATCGTGGGAAGGCTTGATGCAGGTTGTCAAGGGGAAACAACGGACGACATAACAGATCATTGTGTGAAGCAAAGACTTATTCTGTCGAGTCGTGGGATTGAATATGAGAAAGTGAAGTCAGGTAGTGGACATGACGAATGGATACCACGAATCGTTGTATCCAAGAACGACCCGTTAGGACGGTTGTTATTACTGCCAGGGCAGAAATTTCAGGAAATTCATTAAGGGCATTTCATCATTCCTAAGTTCTAGGGTCCTAAACTACATTGTTTAAGTCTTGAAATGCAGTGTTTATGAGGGTAAAACCTATCCTAGGCTTATTCATATCCATGCATGCATATTGAAGGGGTTTAGGAGGTGATCAGGTAAGAGTCCTTCAAGTTTTTCTTCAATTTTCCATTAGGCTTTCAAGGAGTGGTAAAATCTGATTTTCCCCAGGTATATAGCGTTATGAATGGGTGAATCCTTTCATACCCATGCCTAATCTCTCTAAAATCATGAAATTTCCGATGTAAATTATATAGGGTTTTTACCTAATGCATGAAATTTTGAATTCTCTACATGGGCATGATCTAATTGAGTTACTATTACTGAATTACAAATTATGGGCAAGTTCTACATTATTTTCCATTAAAATCATGTTCCAAGCTTTTTAAAATTAAAATTCTCATTTATGAAAGGTTCATGTAAGTTAAGGTTTATGATGAATGTTCATGTATAATGAATTATTGATGATGAAAAGCATGTTTTGAAGTTACTTATGTTTATAATCATGTTTTCAAAGTAAATTGAGTATTTTCAAGCATGTTAAAGTATTGGGCAATGCCCACATGTTCAAGAATGATATACGATTTATGATATGAATTTCATGATTGATCGATTTATGATGTTGATCGACTAAAGGGCCCTTGATTCGTGGCTAATCATGTATTTAAATGGGGATCAATGATGTTAATGTTTATTTGGCCATAAATCACAATAAATGAAGTTATTGATTATTCATGAGCCTAATGTGCATTTTTTTGGGAGTAGTGTCTAGCACCGAGTAGCCCGGCGTTCAAAGGGCTATGCCGATGTCTCATAACTATGTGCCACCATAGGTTTATATTGATACATTACAATGTTAATGATCCCCTCTTTCTAATATCACATAATGCATGTCCCTTGCCTGGCAAGCTAGGGGTGACTTTGCCCACTTGAGTGAGATAGTTGGGGCATCATATAAGGCTCTACCATAATGGTGTTGGTTATGATGAGTCTTCCCATTGTTCCGCATGTTTTATGCATTATTATGTTTATGTTATTTTGTCTCTAGTGATGAGTTATAAAGTTTCTCTTATGACTATGGTAATGATTGGATTACGAATGATTTCAAAACCTTGAGCCTTATGTTATCTTATGATATTTATATTATGAGCATGTTGTCCCACTCTTATTATCTCTTATTATCTTTTATGTATTTTTAAATGTCCATTTTATTTACCTTGCATACTTGGTATATTCCATGTACTAACCGCATACTCTATGTTGTATCGTTTTATGATACAGGCTCCAATCTTCAGACCCAGCACCATTATTAGCTTTTCCCGGAGATTTGTATCCAGCTCTTTGGTGAGTGCTCATTCTACGAGGAACAGTCTGATAATAGTTATCTTTACATGTTTAGTTTTCTAGACTTGCCGGGTTAGTTTGGGGTGTTGTCCCATCAACCCAACAGATATGTTAGAGGCTTTCAAACTATATGTAGTGTTCAACTGTTATGGATATAGTACATTCCGCTTTCCATGTTATGTTGTGTTTATGCTTCCGCTATGTCGTTATGCTAAGTTTTCCTCTTTATTGATATTAAGTTAGATGTATGTTCATGCCATAGGTCGACTTGGAGTCTCTCGAGGCTCCTTGTCCCACGTTATGATCTGGGTCTACGTTCGGGTCGTGACAAGAACCCTTCTCAGTGTCTACTCCATTCGGTAATTCAGTTAAAGCTCGAGGGGTATATAGAAATTGCCTTATCACAGTTCTTCAGAAAGTAACCTCAGTAGATTTAGTAGAGCTAGCCATGAATGATTTTGATGTTATCATTGGCATGGACTGGCTATATGCATGTTATGCCCACAGTAAATTGTAGGACCCGTGCAGTAAAGTTTCAATTCCCGGGTGAGCCAGTCATAGAGTGGAACGGTAGTTCATCTATGCTTGTAGGTCGCTTCATTTCCTACGTTAAGGCTAGAAAGATGATTTCTAAGGGTTGCGTGTATCACCTAGTTAGGGTTAAGGATACTACATCAGAAACCTTGACTATCCAGTCAGTTCCTGTAGAGCGTGAGTACCCAGTAGTGTTTCCAGATGATTTACCGGTAATTCCTCCCAAGAGGGAGATCGATTTTCGTATTGACTTTTTTCCCAATATGTAGCCTATATCTATTCCTCCTTACATAATGGCCCCAGCTAAGCTAAAGGAGTTGAAGGAGAAGTTGAAGGATCTTCTTCACAAGGGTTTCATTAGACCTAACAAATCCCAATGGGGTGCACCGGTGCTTTTTGTCCGGAAGAAGGATGGTTCCCTTTGGATGTGCATTGATTATCGGTAATTGAACAAAGTTACCATCAAGAACAGGTATCCTCTCCCAAGGATTAATGATTTTTTCGACCAGCTTCAGGGTGCTAAGTGCTTTTCAATGATAGACCTCAAGTCCGAATACCATCAGTTCAAGGTTCGAGAGACTAACATACTGAAGATAGCCTTCAAGACTTGGTATGGTCACTATAAGTTTGTAGTTATGTCTTTTGGACTAACAAATTCTCCTGCAGCTTTTATAGATTTGATGAAAAGGGTGTTCAAGACATATTTTGCATATGTTTGTGATTGTGTTCATAGATGATATTCTCATATACTCTCGGTGCGAGGAGGAGCATTCCGCTCATTTGAGGGTGGTGCTACAGACTCTTAAGGATCTCCAATTATATTCTAAGTTCAACAAGTGTGAGTTTTGGATAGACTCAGTAGCTTTTTTGGGTCATGTGTTATCATGTGAGGGTGTACAGGGGGGACTCTCAAAAGATAGAAGCGGTGAAGAATTGGCCTAGACCAGTCAGTCCTATGGATATTAGGAGTTTCTTGGATTTCGCTGGTTACTAATGAAGGTTTATTGGAGGGTTTTCGTCCATTGCATCACCATTAACTAAATTGACTCAGAAGAAAGTGATGTTTCAATGGTTGGAAGCCTGTGAGAAGAGCTTCTAAGAGTTGACGAATCAACTCACCTCGGCACCTTTGTTGACCTTACTTTAGGGTACCGATGGGTTTGTGGTATGTTGTGATGCTTCATTGATCGGCCTTGGTTGTGTATTAATGCAGCACGATAATGCTATAGTCTATGATTTAAGACAGCTGAAGGTCCATGAAAAGAATTACCCGACCCACGACCTCGAGTCGGCGGCGGTAGTCTTTGCCTTGAAGATTTGGAGGCACTATCTGTAAAGGGTCCATGTGGATGTGTTTATGGACCACAAAATCCAACAGTACGTTTTTACCCAGAAGGATCTAAATCTGCGTCAAAGAAGGTGGTTGGAGTTTTTGAAGGAGTATGATATGAGTGTCCTTTATCATCCGAGCAAAGCTAATATGGTTGCAGATGCTCTTAATAGGCTTTCTATGGAGAGTGTGTCTCATACAAGGAACGAGACAGTGAAAGATGTGCATCGACTTACACGACTAGGAGTTCTTCTTGTTGACTCGATGGATGGTGGTGTCATATTTTCATAATGGATCAGAATCATCTTTAGTGAACGATGTTAAGACTAGGAAAGATGAGGATCCTATTTTGATAAATTTGAAGGAAGCCGTTTAGAATCAGAAGGTAGAAGTCTTCTCCAAAGGGGGAGATGGTGTACTTCGATATCAGGGTGTTTGTGTGTACCGTGTGTTGATGACCTGAGGGAGCGAATATTGCATGAGGCTCATAGTTCTATATATTCTATACATCCCGGTGCCACAATGATGTACCATGACCTACGGGAAGTCTATTGGTGGAATGGCATGAAGAAGGACATAGTAGAGTTTAAGGCTAAATGTCTGAATTGTCAATAAGTGAAGGTTGAGCATCTAAGACCTGGGGGTGTGCTTCATGAAATTAGTACCCCTACTTGGAAGTGGGAGGAAATCAATATGGACGTCATTACAGTTTTGCCTCGCACTCGTCGACAATATGACTCTATTTGGGTGGTTGTAGACATATTGACTAAGGCAACCCATTTTCCACCGGTCAAAACTATCGATTCAATGGAGGATTATGCTAAGTTATATATTTGGGAGTTATTTTGGTTGCATGGAGTGCCCTTGACCATCATATTTGATAGAGGTACTCAGTTTACCTCTCATTTTGGAGATCGCTTTAGAAGGGGCTTGGCACTCAAGTCAAGCTTAGCATAACATTTCACCCACAAATGGATAGTCAGGTGGAGCGGACCATTCAGACCTTTGAGGATATGTTGAAATCATGAGTGATTGATTTCAAGGGTACTTGGGATGATAATTTGCCTTTCATCAAGTTTGCATATAACAACAGCAACCATTCCAGCATTCAGATGGCTTCGTTTGAGGCTCTCTATGGGCGGAGATGTAGATCGCCTATTGGTTGGTTCAAATTCGGTGAAGCTACATTGATAGGTCCATATTAAGTCCATGAGGCTATGGAGAAAGTTCAACTTATAAGGGACAGGTTGAAAATGACTCAGAGTCGCCAAAAGTCCTATTCGGATGTGAGGAGGAGGGAGCTAGAGTCTTAAGTTGATAATTGGGTGTTTCTAAAGGTGTGTCCCATAAAGGGAGTGATGATGTTAGGAAAGAAAGGCAAACTAACTGTATGAGCATCTATATAACTCCACTAAAATCTACGTATGAAGTGGTAGCACAGAGAGGATGAGGAGCAGGTGTCTCTGAAAATCTCACAGTGTCAGCAAGCACAGTTTGAGCTCCGATACTAGCATCCTAAACTATCGAGCGAGCCTCATTCCTAGTCTGCATGTTAGACTGTGGAGGCAGATTAACTGTATTGTTTCCAATGGAAGCCTCAGCACATGCGGTATTCCTTTGACTAACGGTACGCATTGGAGGCATGATTTGAAACACGTGAATGCACGAGTTAGGAGGAAATAATTATAGAGTTGAATTGTATCGTATGAACTAGAGTATGAAAGAAGGGTGGTATTTCCTAACCCCTTATAGTATCCCTACTATAAGTGTGGCGCATTTCACACCTATAAAAAGGACTCTGGTAGATGCGTCTTTATAGACATCCTAGGACTCTTAAACCTAGGGCTCTAATACCAAGTTTGTCACACCCTGAGCCTACACCATGGGCATGGCTGGAACTCGGAACCACTAATGGTCCAAGCGAATCCTTGGCCTGGCTTACAACTAACTAAATTTACTACGCGGAAGTTGTAAGTATAATGGGCATGCAAAACTCTTTTAGAAATCAAATTTAGTGAATTTTTAGACAACTAAACTAAATAATTCCGTAACTATAATATGATTATAAAGTGTTTATAAAACATTTGAAAAATCCCAACTCAACTAACTAGTCTATGAAGCCTCTAATATTAAAGTAGGGTACCGGGACAAGGCCCCTAGCTACCTTAGTGAACTACTAATGACTGCTACCAAATAAGAGGTAGACTGGAGCCCTCCAGAAAGTAGGAGGCCTCACCAGTGCTGAATGAAAGAGATCATATTGATGCATCTGCAATCAATCCTAAACACCCGAATCTGCATCATATAAAGATGCAGTGCCAAATAGCATTTGTAAGTGGGAATGTATGGTATGTAAAACAGCTAAATGAAACAATAGGCTAAACTAAAATACTAAGCTTAAAGAGTAAAGAAAATAGAAACTGAATGCACTACATAATTTAATAAAACACAAGTATAAATATTGTGTAAAACTGTTATGCAACTTAAAACTGTTTATCAAAGATAAGTTCTAAAAATACTTTAGTTTAGTTGAGAGTTTCTCTAAACCGTCATACACCATGTGAGCGCATAATGTCCAAACTCTGGTCCGACTGGGGGAGCAGTCTAAAAGCCTTTCTAGGGCAGAGGATTAAACTGAACTGTGGTTCATACTAAGCTCTTACTAGGGGCTAAACTAAGGAGTCACTTGAATCAATAGTATGATCCTACCCTTCGCTAGGTATATAGTTTCAAGGTATATGTTATCTGGACCTATACCTATCTCGGTGTTAAATAATTCTCCCAAAACCATAAATGCTCATAAAGTAAAGCCTATCTGAGGAATTGATATATTTGTTGTAGAGCTTTCTAGTTCAAAAATCAATGTATAAATATTTATACTCGTGAGCCTCTATCCTCAAAAACGGTGTTCCAATGGTGAGCCTTTATGTCTCAAAAACTATGTTTCAAAAATATGTTTTTACTTTCTTTCAAAACTCATACGTTGAAGCTAAACTTAACTAAACTATAACCCTTTTTTGAAAAGTTCTCTCTAAAATCTGATGCTAGTGTAGTTATGAAAACAATGCATATGTCTAATATCACAAAGCTTTCAAAAATATCACTTTTGATAAAAATAAAGGTTCGTGTGATAGAATGACATGAACCATCAATCAACAATCATAAAAGATAGGGATATCAACATGTATAGTAATGAAACAACAATGTGTAACTAAAATTATAAGGAAAAAGATCAAACTTACAGATTTTTGGTGAGACCCTAGCTTTTGACTTCATCTAAAACTGAAATTGAAGATGTAATACAGGAGGACAATGGAGTTCCTCACTATGAATAGCCATATATACCACACACACTCCAACCCTACAATGGAGAATAAGGAAAACTAACTCTTAGACCATACAACTAGTTCCTTCAATGATTCCTAAGGTTTTGCATCAATAAATGAACCAAAACCACTCGTTAATCTAACCTTAGGAATGAAGGACAAAACTTACCTAGCCTTTGGGGAATGTTTCACATTGCTTAGGTTTGAGAGAAATGGTCTATCTTGGAAAAAAATCAAAAAATGACTAAGGGCTCTATTTGTAGAGATTAGAAGATCGAGGTCTATGGCTGGGAGGACGGTCCATTCTTATGAACTACCGACTGTCGAGTGGACCATCCTTTTCTTCCTCAGGTCTGACCAAATTCTCCAAATTTATTCCATTGTTAACAAGACGTACCATGGTTCTGAATGACAGTCCATTGATTGTGCCATAGAATATTCAAAAGAGTTAGCCATTTCTCTGATGATTTTCCATGATTGATAGGATGGACCTTCAACTAGAACGATGGTCCGCGGACTCATCCCTGGAAATATTCTAAAGGTTGGACATCTCTCTTATTTTTTTCTACAGTTGACAAGATAGACCATCAATGAAATGACAGGTTGTTAAGTCATCTATGGAAAGCTGGGAAGAGAATAGGGTCATGGGACAGAGCCACAATTTGATCGATGGACCACCTTTAACCCGATGGTTTGTGGAATCGTAGTAAATTCCAAAATAGATCTAAAAACATCTCTAAATAATGTCAAAATGCTGGTTCAAAATTTGAGGTGTTACATTTTATCCATTATAGTTGTAATCACCAGTGCTCGGCCATGCATCAAAGTGTTATCGCTCGTCGTAAGACAAATGTGACATATCATCACATTCTTCTAGAACTTGGCCTAAAATCTTTAAGTCCCTCTTGTAGATAGGAGCAGTGTGGAGGGTGGCTGAGGTTGGTGGAGCTCTAGCAACAACTTTAGCCATCCATGGTTGGACACTCAACCTAGACTCAGCCGTTTCATCAAACGATGGGTGTCAATAGCCACATAGTTCTCACCCCAGTAGTACCGATTGATTGCCTCAGGGTGAATATTAACCAAAACTCCTCTTACTTGCATAAACTAGAGGCTCAACCAATGACCTCGGTCCTGGATTGGTGGCCTGAAGCGTAGCTATATAATGCGTAAAACTCTCAAATGAGAGTTTCGCAATATTGTAATACCCAAAAGTGCCTAAGACAATAATCGGGATTTGAAAAGCAAATAGCAAAAAAATCTGAGATTTTTCTCAGAACGACTCATGGTATGGGTCGTAGGTGGGTCTAATGACCCATTGGAGAAACTCATAGTGAGGGTCTGCAGAAGTAGACTTGGGAGTAACGAGTCTAAGGATGACCCCTTCATTGATATAATGAGTCGTGGTAAGGGAGTCATTGTGAGGGTGGCCAGCATGATACACGGTATGACTCGTTGTATGAGACAACGAGTCGTGGAATGGTTCCGTTGGGAGGATTCCCAGGAAGTGAGCAGTGGTGACAATGGACGAAAAGGATGAGTCGTTAGGGCAAGTAATGACTCGTCCAGTCCAGTCGTGGTAGTAGACCTAAGTCTGGATAATGGAGCGAAACGACGAGTAAGGTAACGACCCGTTGGAGCAAAGAACGAACTATTGTAGGCCTTGTTGTCACTAGCAGTGCAAAAATTCCAGGTTTTTCATTAAGGGTATTTTCGTAATTTTGAAGCCCTAAGGTCCTAAACTACAACATTGTAAGCTCAGTTAGAAGGATTTTGAGGGTGATAAACCTTTTCTAAGCATTTCCACTCCATGCATGCGACTTAGAGCTTTTCCTTGGAGATCAAGCTTGAAGAATTTCCCGCAATTTCTCTCCAATTTCCTTTGGGATTTCAAGAGAGAGTGTAAATCAAATTTACCCAGGTATGTAGGGTTATGAATGGGTGTATTCATCCACTCCCATGCTCAATAACTTCTCAAGTTCATGGAAATCCTAAGTTAATAAATCTATGGGGTTTTAATCCAACTTGTAAATGTTCTAAGTATCTATCATGGGTATAATCCATTCATGTTTCTATGGTTGAATTATGATTCATGAACATGTTTCATAATGTTTTAATTACAAATTCATGTTTTCAAAGCCTTACAATTATGATGTCCAATTATGACAGTTCATGAAAGGTCTAGATTATGATATATGTTTTCAAGAATGATGTGATGTGTATGATGAAAGTATAATTTTGAATTACCTTTGTCTATATTCATGTTTTCAAATATCAATGTCTATTTTACGTATTTTTAAGTTTGGGAAAGACCATATAATCAAGTATCTTTCATGATTTATCTCAATTTAATGTTGTTATCTTACCACAGGGATTTTGGAGTCTAGACTCCCACTCTTTTCAGCTTAAGGTATGGTTTGAGCCAAGGCTCCTCATGTTATTTTTATAGATTTTTGTATATCATGTTATGATTTAGCTTCGTCACCAGAGGATGGTTCAGCTTCATTGAAAAATGATAAAGAGCATATGCATGTTTTAGGAGTAGTGTCTAGCACCGAGTAGGCTAAAGGTCAGCCAACCTTGTGCCTGGGAACTACGTGCCAACGTAGGTATGCTCAGATTATTTGGGACCTCCCTTGTGAGCTTCCCCCGCCCCCAAGGGCCCTTTAGCTTGATATCGGTATCATGGTAGTATCCTTAGCCCTGGAGAGGCTTTGGACAGCTCTGCCCACTTGTGTGTAGTAGTCGAGACCAAGTAAGCTCTATCGTTGTAATGTCGGTTATATGACGAGTCTCCCATTATTCCTCATGATTTTAGATATGCATGTTCATCAAGGATGATATTATGCTTTCAGCAAGTATTACCTAATGTTCAGTTTTACTTATGAATAATCAGTTTTAGCTTTGGGTCATTATATTCAGTTATGATATTCAACTATGTTTAAATCATGTTCTCAGACTCTTATGATGAAATGTTTTATGATATGCATGATCTCTGATTTTACTTAGCGATTTTACTTACCTTGCATACTCGGTACATTCCATGTACTGACTGCATACTCTATGCTGTGTTGTTTCATGATACAGGCTCAGACATTCAGGCCCAGTGCCACTATTAGCCAGATCCTCAGCGATATCACCTTCCATCTAGAGTTGGTGAATCCTCATCCTTTGGGACCCTTTTATCAGTTTATGTTCCATATTTCAGTTTTAGTCTTTAGTGAGTTAGTTGTGTTCTTGTCCCGTCAACAGGTCAGTGGGTAGAGGATTATCAGACATATTGTCTATTCAGCTTCAGGACTGTGTTATGTGTTCAGTTATTAGATGTTATTAGATTTTCAGATTTCTGCTATATTATATATGTTAGACATCCATATATTATGTTGAGTTTGGATGTCATGTTCATTCCATGGATCGTCTTGGAGTCTCTCGAGGTTCTTTGTCCCATGTCTCGATCCGGGTTTATGCTCGGGTGTGACAAATGTGGTATCATAGCATTAGGTTTTGAAGTGTCCTAAGGTGTCTAAAAGCCAGGTTAAGTAGAGTCTTTTTCATGGGTGTGAAGCGAGCCACACCAATGACGAAAAGACTACAAAATGTTTTAGGAAATGTTCCCTTCTTTCATGATCTATTACGTGCGGTGAAATGTCTCTCTATCCTTCTAACTCGTGCTATACGCATTTGCAGAATCATGCCTCCTCGCCGAGTTAATGGAAAAACTAACAAAAATGTCCACGAGAACGGCAATGGTGATGGCATCACCAGGCTCCACCAGCCCCCAAGGATCATGTGCCTGAGCAGGTGGCCCGTGCAGATTTTAGGGTTGCCATTCAAATGCTATCTTATGATTTGGCCGCACAAGTCAACCAACAAGCGGTAGCGCATGTCCCCCATTCCCCAGAATGGGAATGCGGTAGCAGCGAAAGTTAGAGATTTTTCGAGGATGAACCCTCTAGAGTTTCACGGATCGAAGGTAGGCTAGTATTCATATGAATTTATTGATGAAATTCTGAAGATCACCCAGATCATGGGGTTGACAGGAGAGGAGTGCACAGATCTAGCCTCGTATAAGTTGAAAGGGGTTGGGCATATTTGGTTCAGGCAATGGAAGGATAGCAGGATAGTCGGAGCAGGCCTGATTGGTTTGGATGAGTTCCATACCCCATTTTTGGATTAGTTCTTTCCTCGAGATAAGAGGGAAATCAAAACAATGGAATTTGTGAACTTGAGGCAAAACAACATGACGGTCCTAGAGTATGCTTTGGAGTTCACTCGCTTGTCAGATCAGAGGGGTCGAATGAGTCAGTTCGTGCACAAGATAGCAGTCTGTTTGGTCAAAGATTGCCGGATAGTAATGCTCTATCAGGACATTGACTTTCCTTGGATAGTTCTGTACGCCCAACAGATAGAGGCAATACAAGTGAGTGAGCGGGATAGAGAGGCCAACAGGTGCCAAGACTGATAGCTTTTGGTTCTCCCAACAGAGACTTGGTGGTGGGCACCGTCAGCAGTCGCACTAGAGATAATCAACTGTTTGTGGCTAATATCTCCCAGAGTGCAGGTCTAATATAATTCTTAACCTTCTTTCTGTTACGCAGCCTATATTTATTCCTCCTTAAAGAATGGCTCTAGTTGAGATAAAGGAGTTGAACGAGCAGTTGAAGGATCTCTTAGACAAGGGTTTCATCAGACCTAGCAAGTCCCCGTGGGGTGCACCAATTCTCTTTGTCTGAAACAAGGATGGATCCCTCCGGATTTGCGTAGATTATCGGAAATTGAACAAGGCCACAGGGAAGAATAGGTATCCCCTCCACAGAATTGATGACTTATTTGACAGCATCAGGGTGCCAAGTGTTTCTCAAAGATAGACCTCAAATCCGGGTATCATCATCTCAGGGTTAGGGAGAGTGACATTTCGAAGACAGCCTTCAAGACTCAGTATGGTCAATAGGAGTTTGTAGTTATATCTTTTGGACTAACGAATGCTCTTTCAGCATTTGTGTATTTAACGAACAGGGTGTTTAAGACGTATTTGAACATGTTCATGATCGTGTTCGTAGATGACATGCTTATATACTCTCGGAGCAAAGAGAAGCATGCCGCTCATTTGAGGGTGGGTCTACAAACTCTTAATGATCACCAGCTGTATGCTAAATTTAGCAAGTGTTAGTTTTGGTTAAACTCAGTACCATTTTTGGGTCATGTGGTGTCAAGTGAGGGTGTACATGTGGACTCTCAAAAGATAGAAGCTATGAAGAATTGGCCTAGACCAGTTAGTCCTTCAGATATCAGGAGTTTGTTGGGCTTGGCTGGTCACTATAGGAGATTCGTGGAAGGATTTTTATCCATTGCAACACCATTGACTAAGTTGACCTAGAAGAAAGTGAAGTTTTAGTGGTCAGAGGCGAGAAGAGCTTCCATTAGTTGAAGACTCGACTCACCTCAGCACCAGTGTTGACTCTAGCTGAGGGTACCGATGGGTTTGTGGTATATTGTGACGCCTCAAGGATCGGCCTTGGTTGTGTATTAATGCAGCACGGTAAGGTTATAGTCTTTCCTTCCAGGAAGATGAAAGTCCATAAGAAGAACTACCTAACTCACAACATTGAGTTGGCGGCGGTAGTATTTTCCTTGATGATTTGGAGACACTATATGTACGCGGTCCATGTGGATGTGTTACGGACCATAAAAGCCTACAATACGTCTTTACTCAGAAGGATCTAAATCTATGTCAATGAAGGTGGCTGGAGCTTCTCAAAGCTTATGATATGAGTGTCCTTTACCATTTCATCAAGGCTAATGTGGTGGCAGACGCTCTTAGCAGGCTTTCTATGAAGAGTGTGACCCATGTAGATGAGGAGAGGAGAGAATTAGTAAAGGATGTGCATCGGCTTGCACGACTAGGAGTTCGTCTTGTTGACTCGACAGATGGTGGTGTCATTATTCAGAATGGATCAGAATGTTCCTTGGTGACCAAAGTCAAGGCTAGGCAACACGAGGACCCTATTTTGGTAAAGTTGAAGGAAGCTATTCAGAATCACAAGGTGGAGGTTTTCTCCCGGGGGGAAATGGTGTACTACGATATTAGGGTCATTTGTACGACTTGAAGGATTGGATGTTGCAAGAAGCCCATGGTTCTAGATATTTTATACATCCAGGTTCCACCAAAATGTACCGTGACCTACAGAAAGTTTATTCAAGGAATGACATGATGAACGACATATTAGAGTTTGTGGCTAAGTGTCCGAATTATAAATAGGTGAATGTTAAGCATCAAAGACCTGGAGGTGTGTTTCAAGACATTAGTACCCCTACTTGGAAGTGGGAGGAAATCAATATGGACTTATTTACAGGGTTGCCTCATACTAATTGACAGTATGACTCTATATGGTCGTCGAAGACAGGTTGACTAAAGAAGTCCATTTCCTACCAGTCAAAACTACCAACATAGAGGAGGATTATGCTAAGCTATATATTCTGGAGCTAGTTCAGTTGCATGGGGTTCTCTTGTCCATCATATCATATAGAGGCACTCAGTTCACCTCCCAGTTTTGGAGATCATTTCAGAAGGGACTTGGTAATCAAGTCAAGCTTATCACAACATTTTACCCGCAAATAGATGGTCAGGATGAACGGACCATTTTAGACTCTTGAGGACATGTTGAGAGCATGTGTGATTGATTTCAAGGATAGTTGGGATGATCATTTACCTCTCATTGAGTTTGCATATAACAACAACTACCATTCGAGCATTCAGATGGCTCCATTTGAGGCTCTTTCTGGGCTGAGATATAGATCGCCTATTGATTGGTTTAAATTCAGTGAAACTATGTTGATAGGACCAGATTCAGTTCATGAGGCTATGGAGAAGGTCCAGCTTATAAGGTAAAGGTTGAAAATATCTTAGAGTCGCCAAAAGTCCTATGCGAATATGAGGAGGAGCGAGCTTGAGTTCGAAGTTGACGCTTGGGTGTTTTTGAAGGTGTCTCCCATGAAGGGAGTGATTACGTTCGGAAATAAGGGGAAACTTAGTTCCCATTATGTTGTCCCGTACCAAATTGTGAGACATATTGTCAAGGTGGCCTATGAGTTGGAGTTTCCCTCAGAATTGGCTTTAGTACATCCAATTTTCCATGTGTCGCTTTTAAAGAAGTGCATGGGTGATCCAGCTTTGGTTGTCCCGGTGGAGAGCGTAGGTGTGAAGGATAGCCTTAGCTACGAAGAGGTTCTGGATGAAATACTTGATTGTTAGGTTCGGAAGCTAAGAACCGAGGAAGTAGCTTCAGTAAAAGTTTTGTGGCGGAACCAGCATGTTGAGGGACCTATGTGGGAAGCCGAGGAAGATATAACGGCTAAATACCTACATCTATTCCCTTCCTGCTCAATTTCATCTTGAGGTATCAGTTTCCTCCCAAGTACTCTATTCAGTTTCATGTTCAGTTCACGTGCCCCAGTTTCTTTCATGTCAATGCATGTATGTGTGATTCATGATTTCACAACCCAAACGGAGGCTCGTATCGCAACACGGGATAAGGAGCCCCTGAGAGACCCCAAGTCGACTCATGGCATAAGAACACATCTAACTTATCAAGAACTGAATAACAAACAATACAATCATAGTGGAAGTCTAACTTGAATATAACATCAGAATATAAAATCTGAAGCTGAATACATACATATGTCTGAATAGCCTCTAAACATGACGAGTTGATGTGACAATACCACAACTAACTCAACAAGATGAAACTGAATTAATAAAGAAAAGATAAATATTCTAGTCCTCGGAAGATGAGGACTCACCCAAAAAGCTAATGCTAACTCCGATGAGCTGACTAAGAGCAGGGCTGAAACTGAGAGCCAGGTCCTGTATCATGAAACGATAAATCATAGAAGTACGCGGTCAGTACGTGGAATGTACCGAGTATGCAAGGTAAGTAAAACCATTAAAGTAAGTAAAATCAGTTAAAGACAATGCATTAATTAAAAAATAACATTAGAAAATGGAGAATAGGACTTGCATGCATTCTTTCTGAAATCATGATCTCCTCATAACATGATATAACATACTTCATAACATGATAACTGAATCGATTGACTCAAAGTGGAATTCTAACATTTATAAGTTAAAGGTGTACATTAAGTCAAACCTTCTTTAGAATGCGCATTTACATAATTCTCGTAAGTAATGAATATGCATATCTGAAATCATGAAGAACAATGGGAGACTCGTCTTTTAACCGACATACCATGATAGAGCTTACATCGTCCTGACTATTACACTCAAGTGGGCAGAGCCGTCTAAAACCTTAACAGGGCTAAGGAGGCTACCATGATATCGATATCAAGCTAAAGGCCCGTACGGGCAAGCGAAGCTCACAAGAGAGGTCCCAAATCATATAATAGTATAAACCTACATTGGCATGTAGTTATGAGGCATAGGGTGATTGACCCATAGCCTACTCGGTGCTAGACAATATTCCCAAAAACATACATATGCTCTACATCATTTTATAATGAAGCTCTACATCGTCAATTGATTAAGCTCAACATTCAATACATCTCAAATATGAATCATGCATATGTGAAGCTTTACATCAAATATACCACAAGTTGATAAGTATAATTAGGAGCCTTCACTCCAAAACCATGTGGTAAGCTATGCATAGGGAACCTTTAACTCAAAACATACCACAAGCTAGGAATATAAAAATCTGGGAGTCATTGCTCCAAAACAATGTGGTAAGCTTAATTCGGGAAAATCATCATTTAAGCTTAACATGTGGGCGTTGCCCAAAGCTTTATCATACTTAGAAATACTCAATTCTCATCGAAAACATAATTATAAGCATGGGTAGCTTCAAATCATGCTTTTCATCATAATATCTCATTATTATCACATATACTTCACAAATCTCACTTTTCATGATCATCTCATCAATTGGATTCAACGTTCATAAGGCTAGAAATATAATTTTAATTTAAATCATTATGAAGTTAGCCCATGCTTCACAATTCAATAATAAAATCATAATCAATTCATACCCATGTGTAGAAATGGATAATTCATGCATTTGGGTAAAAACCCCATAGATGAATCATGGAATTTCATACTTGTAGAGAGGGATTGGGCATGGGTGTGGAAGAAATCACCTATTCATAACCCTACATACCTGATGGAGGCTGAATCTTACCCTCCCTTGAATTCCCTAAAGAAAATTGAAGGAGAAAACCTTGAATCACCCTTGATCACCTCTCTATCGCTCTTCTATTCTTTTGCATGAATGAATGAAGACTTTAGGATAGTTCCCTCCCCCCTCTTAAACCCACCTTTCATAGCTTAAAACAACGTAGTTTAGGCTTTAGGAACTTAGGAATTATGAAAAGGCCCTTAGTAAATTTGCAAAAAATAACTGCCAGGCGGCCCTAATGGATGACGTGGCGACTCGTGGCCCTGGGCAATGACTTGTGGTGTCAACCGTCATGTGCACTCTCTCTGCATTCGTCTGGGGCTCATCACGAATGACTTCACGACTCGTAACTGGTGACCACGACTCGTGGTCACCATCCACCTGTACATTGCCTCACTATCAGGGATTTCTCATCTGGTTGGTAATGACTGACCCCATGACTCGTGGTGACTGGCCACGACTCGTGGGATCCCTCCGTTCGGTTCACTGCCTCCCCTCTTCATCTCTCAATTGCCACTACCCAACGACTGACTTAACGAGTCGTGGTGACTGACCACGACTTGTGGTCTTGTCCGTGGGGTACCTTTTCCTATAGTTTCAGACCTCATCCATGGCCTTTCCCACGAGTCACATCATGACTCGTGGGAAGCTACAACGGGTCTCCCAACAACTCATTCTGTGACTAGTGCAAAAATTTTAGTTTTGACCATTTAAACTCCCAAGTCTGATCCTTGGGCTCCCACGGTATAACAATATCTCCTCCTTGGGAACATTCATCCTCGACTGTTGGAAAACACATAGAACAACAGAGATATGCAATTATCATTATCAAATACTAATCATTTAAACCGAAAACTGACGTAATGACTACCTCCTCAATATATATAGCTGAACTGAATTCGCAAATAACATGCACACCCATATACATAAAAGAAACTTGCGTGCATGAACTGAACATGAAACTAAATAGAATTTTAGATCAAGATTGATACCTTAAGCTGACATTGAGCCGGTAGAGAATTAATGTGGGTATCTAGCCATCATATTTGCTTCGACTTCCCACGTATCTCCTTCAACATGTTGATTCCTCCATAACACTTTAACTAAAGCTACTTCTTTGTTCCTTAGCCTTTGAACCTGTGGATCCAATATATCCATCGGAACCTCCCCATAGCTAAGACTGTCTTTTACACCAATACTATCCGCGAGGATAACTAAAGCTGGATCACCCAAACACTTATTTAAAAGTGATACGTGAAACACAGGATGCACGGAAGATAACTCTAAGGGAAACTCCAACTCGTATGCCACCTTAACAACCCGTTAAACAATCCGGTAGGGGTCAACATAACGAGGGATGAGTTTTCCTTTCTTTCCAAACCACATCACTCCCGTCATGGGAGATACCTTCAGAAACACCCAGTCATCGACTTCAAATCCTAATTCTCTTCTTCTCATGTCCGTATAGTACTTTTGATGACTCTGGGCAATTTTTAACCTCTCTTATCAACTGAACCTTCTCCATTACCTCCTGAACCGAGTCTGTCCCTATAATTTCTGCCTCACCAACCTCAAACCATCCGATAGGCGACCTAAATCTCCACTCGTAGAGAGCCTCGAATGGTGCCATCTACTAGCGTGATAGCTTTTATTGTAGGAAAACTCGATCAGGGGCAAGTGATCAGCCCAATCACCTTTGAAGTCAATCATGCATGCCCTCAACATGTCCTCGAGGGTCTTAATTGTCCATTCCGCTTGACCATCCATTTGCGGGTGAAACGCCATGCTGAGTTTAACCTATGTATCAAGCCCTTTGAGGAACGACCTCCAAAACTAAGAGGTAAATTGAGTACCTTGATCTGAAATGATAGACAAGGGAACTCCATGCAATCGAACCAACTCACGATAATACTGTTTGGCATAATCCTCCACTAAATCCATGGTTTTGACCGGTAGAAATGTGCAGCCTTGGTCAATCTATCTACCACAAACCAAATAGAATGATAGTGTCAACGAGTACGAGGCAGGCCTATGATGAAATCCATATTAATCTCTTCCCACTTCCAAGTGGGAATGCTAATATCCTGAAGTACACCTCCTGGCGTTTGATGCTCGACCTTTACCTGCTGACAGTTCGAGCATTTGGCTACGAATTCTGTAATATCCTTCTTCATGCCATTCCACCAATATATTTCCCGAAAATCATGATACATCTTGGTGGAACCTGGATGAATAGACTACCTAGATCCATGAGCCTCATGCATCATCTGACTCCTCAAATCATTGACATCGGAAACATATAGGCGACCCTGGTACCGAAGCACACTATCTCCCCCTTAGGGGAAGTCCACCTTCTAACTTCGAACGACTTCTTTCAACTTTACCAAAATCGGATCCTCATCTTGTCTTGATTTCACATCAATCAACCAAGGATGATTCTGACCCGTTCTGGACAAAAACACCACCATCGGTCGAGTCGATCAACCTAATTCCCAACCTTGCGAGTCGATGTACATCTTTCACTAACTACTTCCTTCCTTCATCCACATGGGACACACTCTCCATAGAGAGCCTACTAAGTGTGTCCGATACCATATTAGCCTTACTCGAATGGTAAAGGACACTCATATTGTAGTCTTTGAGTAGCTCCAACCACCTCCTTTGCCAAAGATTGACATCCTTCTGTGTGAACACATATTGTAAACTCTTGTGATCTGTAAATACATCCACGTGGACCCCATACAAATAATGTCGCCTTGTCTTCAAGGAGAATACCACCGCGGCCAATTCAAGATTATGGGTCGGGTAGTTCTTCTCATAGTCTTTTAATTGTCTTAAGGAATATGCTGTCACCTTCACATGGTGCATCAACATACACCCAAGTCTGATCCTCGAAGCATCGCAATACACCACGAATCGATCCGTACCCTCGAGTAGGGTCAACACCTGTGCTGAAGTAAGTCGAGTCTTCAACTCTTGGAAGTTCTTCTCACAAGCCTCCAAATGAAACTTTACCTTCTTCTAAGTCAATTTGGTCAAGGGTGCTGCAATGGATGAGAAACCCTCAAGAAACCTCTAATAGTAGCCAGCTAAATCCAAGAAACTCCGAATATCTGAAGGATTCACCGGTCTAGGCCAATTTTTCACCGCCTCGATTTTCTAAGAATCTACCTTTATGCCCTCACTCGATACCACACGGCCCAAAAATGCTACGGAGTCCAACTAAAACTCACACTTGCTGAACTTGGAATACAATTGGTGATCCTTGAGAGTCTGGAGCACTACTCTCAAATAAGCAGCATGCTCCTCCTCGCTCCGAGAGTATATAAGGATGTCATCAATGAACATGATCACGAACATGTCTATATATTTATTGAACACCCTACTCATCAAGTCCATGAAAGCTACAGAAGCATTCGTTAGTACAAAAATACATAACTATGAACTCATAATGGCCATACCGCATCCTAAAGGCTATCTTGGGGACATGACTCTCCCAAACTATGAGCTGATAATACCCGGACCTAAGATCTATCTTTGAGAAACACTTGGCACCCTGAAGCTGGTAAAACAAATCATCGATCTTGGGTAAAGGATACCGGTTCTTGATGGTGATATTTTCCAGTTGTCGGTAGTCAATACACATGCAAAGAAAACCATCCTTCTTTTTGACAAAGAGAACTGGTGCACCCCATGGAGACTTGCTCGATCTAATGAAACCCTTATCTAACAAGTCCTTCAGCTGCTCTATTAACTCTTGTAGCTCAGCTAGAGCCATCCTGTAGTGAGGAATAGATGTAGGCTACGTGTCGGGAAGAAGGTCAATACCGAAATCAATCTCCCGCTCGGGAGGAACACCTAGAAAATCATCAGGAAAGACCTTTGGATACTTACGTACTACTAGAACTGACTGGATAGTCGGGGTCTCGGACTTGACATCCTTAACCCTAATTAGATGGTACATGTAACCCTTAGAAATCATCTTCTTGGCCTTAAGGTAGGAAATGAATCGACCTACAGGCACAGTTGAACTACCGTTCCATTCTAAGACTGGCTCACCCAGAAATTTCAACACTACTTCCTAGATTCTATAATTAACTGAAGCATAGCATACAAATAGCCAATCCATGCTGAGAATAATATCAAAATTAGTCATGGATAACTCTATCAAATCTATTGAGGTGACCTTATGAAAGACTGAGACTGGGCAACCTCTATACACCCGTCTAGCTATAACTGAGCCACCTACTAGAGTAGAAACTGAGAAGGGTTCTGACAAGACTTTGGGACTGACTCCGAAGCTACTGTCCACATAAGATGTAACAAAAGGCAAGGTAGCCCTCGGATATAGAATAGCATAAAAATCAATAAGGAAAACTCACAACATACCAGTGACTACATCCGAGGAGACCTCTTGCTCCTGACGGGATGCTAAAGCATAGAATATGCACTGACGTTGACCTCTAGATGTGCGAGTAGATTGCCCCTGATGTGTTGAGCATACGAGAGGGGCTGCTGAGCTAAAAGATGGGCCTCGGCCACCAACCTAATCATTTCTTGCAGCTGGAAAATCTCTGAGCATGTGTCCGGGCTGCCCACACCCGAAACAATCACCTGAACCTACCAAATACTGGCCTGTGTGCCCTCGACCACATCTGCAACAAGTTGGGATGCTAGAATCTGTGGGTTTACTTCTATGACCCCTCGAGCCTAATGCCCACCCTCTCTGATCATGTTTTGGCGTGGATGGCACACTCAATGCTGAACATGCCGGGGCTTATTATCTCTGGTGGGTCTGTTGTCAGTGTCCACCACCAGGCCTCTATTGAGAATCTGTAGTCCTTGGTCCTGGCCCTCTTGGCCTCCCTCTCTCTCAAATGCCCCACCTTCATCTGCTATGTATACAACAATATCCGTGGGAAATCCATGTCCTGATGGAGCATAGCGGTCCTACAATCCTTGTCCAAATACCTCGCTACTCCATGGACGAATCTACTCACCTGCATCCTTTGATTGGCTATCAACTCTGGGGCATATTTTGATAGGCGAGCGAACTCAAGCGCATACTCTTGTACGTTCATTCTCACTTACTTCAAATTCACGAACTCAGCTGTCTTCAACTCCCTCATCTCCCGAGGGAAGAACCGATCTAGAAATGCAACATGGAACTCTTCCCAAGTGACTGGACCTACTCCTGCGACCATGCTATCCTTCAATTGGTAAAACCAGATATGTGCAACCCCTTTTAACTGATAAGAGGCCAACTCGGCGCACTCAACTGCATTCACCCCCATGACTTCGGTGATCTTGACAATCTCATCTACAAACTCATGTGGGTCCTGATTTACCTTGGACCAAAGGAACTCCAGCGGGTTTATCCTCAAGAAGTCTCTGACTTGAGCTACCGCTGTGTTGCTATTTCACAAAACATGCACAATGTCCTGCTGATTGACCTGAGCGGTCAAGGCCTGCACAAGCATCTGAATAACGGCCCAGAACTCAGCATAGGCAGCTGGCTCTAGCGCTTGGGGCACCTAAATTGGTGGGCCTTGTTGATGCCCATGACCATTGCCATCCTCGTGGAACTCACCATCTCCATTCTTCCTTCTGTTCATTCTTTGAGGAGTCATGATTCTGCAATAACGAATAGATGAATTAGAAGGATAGAAAAGACTTCTCATCGCACTACATAGATCATGAAAAAAGGGAACATTTCCTAGACGTCTCGTAGCCTATTCATCATAGGTTTGGCGCGCTTCACACCCATGAAAAAGACTCTACTTAACGCGGCTTGTAGACACCCTAGGACACTTCAAAACCTATTGCTCTGATACCATATTTTCCACAACCCGAACGGAGGCCCGAATTGTAACATAGGACAAGGAGTCCCCGAGAGACTCCAAGTCGACCCATGGCATAAGCATACATCTAACTCATCAAGAATTGAATAACCAACAATACAATCATAGCTCAAGTATAACTTGAATATCACATCAGAATATAAAATCTGAAGTTGAATACATACATATGTCTGAATAGCCTCTAAACATGACGAGTTTATGGGATAAGACCCGAACTAACTCAACAAGATGAAACTGAAATACATAAATAAAATATGAATAGTCTAGTCCTCGGAAGATGAGGACTCACCAATATAGCAAACACTACCTCCAATGAGCTGACTAAGAGCGGGGCTGAAGCTGAGAGCCGGGTCTTGTATCATGTAATGATACAACATAGAAGTATGTGGTCAGTACGTGGAATGTACCGAGTATGCAAGGTAAGTAAAACTGCTAAAGAAAGTAAAATCAGTTAAATACAATGCATTAATTAAAACATAACATCATAACTGAATCAATTGACTCAAAGCTGAATTCTGACATTTTTAAGTAAATGTGCGTTTTACTTAAAAATGTCAGAATTCAGCTTTTACTTAAAAATGTGCATTTACATAAATCTCATAAGTAATGAATATGCATATCTTAAATCATGAGGAACAATGGGAGACTCGTCTTTTAACCGACATACCACGATAGAGCTTACGTGGTCTCGACTATTACACTCAAGTGGGTAGGGACGTCCAAAACCTTGCAAGGGCAAAGAACGCTACCATGATATTGATATCAAGCTGAATGCCCAAACGGGCAAGGGAAGCTCACAAGGGAGGTCCCAAATCATATATAGTATAAACCTACGTTGGCACGTAGTTCTAAAGCATAGGATGGTCAACCCATAGCCTACTCGGTGCTAGACAATACTCCCAAAAACATTTATATGCTCTACATCGTTTTATAACAAAGATCAATATCTTTAATTGATAAAGCTCAATATTCAGTACATCTCAAATATGAATCATGCATATTAGAAGCTTTAAATCAAACATACCACAAGCTGATAAGTATAATTAGGAGCCTTCACTCCAAATCCATGTGGTAAGCTATGCATAGGGAACCTTTAACTCAAAATATACAACAAGATAGGAATATAAAAATCTGGGAGTCTTAGCTCCAAAACAATGTGGTAGCTTAATTTGGGTAAATCATCATTTAAACTTAGCATATGGGAATTGCCCAAAGCTTTATCATACTTAGAAATACTGAATTCTCATCGAAAACATAATTATAAACTTGGGTAGCTTCGAATCATGCTTTTCATCATATTATCTCATTATTACCACATATACTTCACGAATCTCACTTTTCATGATCATCTCATCAACGAGCTTCAACATTCATAAAGCTAGAAATATAATTTTAATTAAAATCATTATAAAGTTATCCCATTCTTCACAATTCAATAATAAAATGATAATTAATTCATACCCATGTGTAGAAATGGATAATTCATTTAGTTGGGTAAAAACCCCATAGATCAATCATGGAATTTCATATTTGTAGAGAGGGATTGTGCATGGTTGTGGAAGAAACCACCCATTCATGACCCTACATACCTGATGGAGGCTAAATCTTACCCTCCCTTGAATGCCCAAAAGAAAATTGAAGAACAAAACATTGAATCACCCTTGATCACCTCTCTATCACTCTTCTATTCTTTTGTATGCATGAATGAAGACTTTAGGATAGTTCCCTCTTGTTAAACACACCTTTCATAGCTTAAAATGATGTAGTTTTGGCTTTAGGAACTTAGGAATTACAAAAAGGCGCTTAGCAAATTCGGAGAAAATAACTTCCAGGTGGCCCTAATGGACGACCTGACGACTCGCGGCCCTAGCCAATGACTTGTGGTGTCAACCGCCATGTGCACTGTCTCAACATTCATCTGGGGCTCGTCATGAATGACTTCACGACTTGTTACTGGTGACCACGACTCATGGTCACCATCCGTCCTGTACACTTCCTCACTCTTAGGGATTTCTCATCTGGTTGGTAATGACTGACCCCACGACTCATGGTGACTGATCACGATTTGTTGGATCCCTCTATTGGGTTCACTGCCTCCTCTCTTCATCTCTCAATTGCCATTATCCCATGACTGACTTAACAAGTCATGGTGACTAACCAGGACTCGTGGTCTTGTCCGTGGGGTACCATTTCCCAGAGTTTCAAACCTCATCACTAGCATTTCCCACGAGTCACATCACGACTCATAGGCAGCTCCAATGGGTCTCCCTATGACTCATTCTATGACTCGTTCTATGACTGCTTTTCTCCATTTAAACTCCCGGGTCTGATCCTTGGCTCCCGAGATATATAACACATGAATTCAATTCAGTAATGTATTTTAGTTCAGAGTTAGTCACTCCGTTAGCTTCAGCTTTAGATATTCATTATTTGAAATGTCAGTTCTATTCCCCATCCTTTTAGTACGTTATTCACATTCGAGGATGAATGTTCCCAAGGGGGGGATATTGTAATACCATGAAAGCCTTAAGATCAGACCCGAGGGTTCTAAGAGAGAAAATAGGAATTTTTACACCAGGTCATAGGACGAGTCGTTCGTGACTCGTGAGGTACTTCATGAGTCGTTAAGTTACTCATGAGTGGAAGGGGGTGTTGGCAAGAATTTTGGTATGGGGGTTGCCTATGAGAGAATCCACGACTCATGGTCAGGGAAACGAGTCATGGAGTTGGCCATGGTTAGGAGTTTGGCATGAAGGTTAAATTTTTGTCAGTGTTCATTACGACTTGTCGCCACGAGTCGTGGTGTCGCTCGTGGGAACTGCAGTGTGATGGTTTCCAATGTTGTCAATGGGAGTCGTGATGAGTCATCCTTTCAAGTAACAAATCGTCCGGTCCCTCATTGGGACTGGCAATGTAATTTCTCCTGTAGATTTATTAAGGGCTTTTCCGTAATTCCTAAGCACCTAAGACCTAAACTACATTGTTTTAAGCTCAGATAGTTGTGTTTTAAGAGGGTTTAACTCTTTTTAATCAATCCCTCTCCATTGCATCCATTCATTCAATGGTAGAATGTTTCTAAGGGTGATCAAGTCTAGGATTCATCAATTCTCTTTCAAATTCCTTTGGGAATTCAAGAAAGTTGTGAAATCAGAAGTACCCAGGTATGTAGGGTTATCAATGGGAGTATTCCTTCACTCCTATTCCCAAATCCTTTTCTAAATTCATGGAATTCTTAATTGATGAATCTATGGGGTTCTAACCATTTTGTGAAATTCTCTAAGCATCTATCATCGTAAATCCTATTCATGTTTCTAATGTTGAATTTTTATTCATGATCATGTTTTATAATATTTTCAATTACAATTCATGTTTTCAAATTTTTAAAAATTATAATACCCAATTATTAAAGTTCCTGAAAGGTTGAGATTATGATCCATGTTTTCAAGTTTGATGAGTTGTACATGTGAAAGTATGATTTTGAATTTCCCATGTTTACATTCATGATTTTGGCTATCTAAAGTATGTATAAGTTTTAGCAAGAACATATGATCAAGTATGTTCATGATTTACTTCAATTTCATGTTTTTAGCTTAGCACATGGTTTTGGAGTCTAGATTCCCACTTTTCAGCTTGTGGTATGGTTTGAGTCAAGGCTCCTCATGTTATGTTTTTAGATTATGCATGTATTATTATGACTCATCTTCATCACAAGATGATGGTTCAACTTCATTGTAAAATTATGGAGAGCATAGGCATGTTTTTAGGAGTAGTGTCTAGCACCGAGTAGGCTAACGGTTCAGTCAACCCTGTGCCTTAGAACTACGTGCCAACATAGGTATGTTTACATTATTTGGGATCTACCTTGTGAGCTTTCCCTTCCCCTAAGGGGCCTTCAGCTTGACATCGATATCATTGTATCGCCCTTAGCCCTGACAAGGTTTTAGATTGCTCTACCCACTTGAGTGTAATAGTCGGGACTACGTAAGCTCTATTGTGGTAATGTCAGTTATATGACGAGTCTCCCATTGTTCCTCATGATTTTAGTTATGAATGTTCATCAGTCATGATATTATGTTTTCAGAAGGTTTGATCCAATGTTCACTTTTACCTATGAATAATCAGTTTTAGCTTTGGCTCATTCGATTCAGTTATGATATTTAGTTATATTTAAGTCATGTTTTAAGATACTAGAATGCAAGCCGTACTCTCATAATTTTATGATGAAATGTTTTATGAAATGCATGATTTATGATTTTTACTTAGCGGTTTTTCTTACCGCACATACTCAGTATATTTCAAGTACTGACCGCATACTATAGGATGTATTATTTCATTATATCGGCTCAGACATTCAGGTTCAGTCTCGCCGTTAGCTAGATCCTCAAAATTAGCATCTCCAAGACAGAGTCGATGAGTCGTCATCCTTCGAGGGCCCCTCTTTTTATTAGTTGTATTTAGTATTTTTGGTTTCAGTCCTTAGTGAGTTAGTTGGGGTCTCATCCCATCAACTCGTCAGCATGTAGCGGCTTATCAGACATAGTATGTATTCACCTTTAGAACCGTGTTATGTATTCAGATATTTTGTATGTTAAACTCCCGCATTCTTATGTTGAGCTTTATATGTCATGTTCATGCCATGGGTCAACTTGGAGCCTCTCGGGGTTCTTTGTCTGGTGTCTCGATCCAGGCCTATCTTTGGGTCGTGACACATAACCATTCTCAGTTTCTATTCTGGTTGGTGAATCAGTTAGAGCCAACCGGGTATATGGAAATTGCCAAGTCTCAATGTTGAGTAAAGGTATCCCAGTTTACCTAGTAGAGCTAGACATGATTGACTTCGACCTCATTCATTGCATGGATTGGCTACATTCATGTTATGTCTCAGTCGACTGCAGAACTAGACTCGTCAGGTTTCAGTTTCCTAATGAGCTAGTCTTAGAATAGAAGGTAGCATTTCAGCACCTAAGGATCGGTTTATTTCCTACGTTAAGGCTAGGAAAATGATTTCAAAGGGTTGCATCTATCACTTGGTTATTGTTAGGGATTCTAGCTCTGAGACCCCGACTATTTAGTCAGTCCCAATTGTTAGCGAATTTCCTAACGTCTTTCCCAAAAATCTTTCCACAGTCCCTCCCATGCGGGAGATAGTCTTTTGTATAGACCTTCTTCTAGATAACTAGCCCATCTCTATTCCTCCTTACAGAATGGATCCAGCTGAGCTTAAGGAGTTGAAGGAACAACTGAAAGACCTGCTAGATAAGGGCTTCACCAGACCCAGCATCTCTGCATGGGGTGCTCCAGTGTGGTTCGTGTGAAAGAAATATAGTACACTAAGAATATGCATCGACTACCGTCAACTAAATAAAGTTATAGTTAAGAAAAGGTATCCTCTGCCCAGGATTGTCGACTTGTTCAATCAGCATCAGGTTGCTAGTTTTTTCTCCAAGATAGACCCTAGATTAGGATACCACCGACTCAAGGTCAAAGAATGTGACATTTCGAAAACAGCCTTCAGAACATGGTATGGTCACTACAAATTTGTGGTTATTTCTTTTGGACTAACCAATGCTCCTGCAACATTTATGGATATGATGAACAGGGTATTCAATCCATACCTGGAGATGTTCATCATTGTATTCATAGATGACATCTTGGTATACTCCAGAGATGAGGAGAATCATGCCAAACACCTGAGGATAGTGTTACAGACTCTTAGGGACCATCAATTGTTTGCTAAATTTAATAAGTGTGAATTATGTTTGTCATAGGCTTTCCTCGATCATGTGGTCTAAGATGAAGGTATTCAGGTTGATCCTCAAAATATTGCAGCATAAAAGATTGGCCAAGACCCACTTCTTCATCAGATATCAGGAGTTTCCTATGTCTAGTTGGCTATTACAGATAGTTTGTGGAGGGGTTCTCCTCCATAGCCTCCCTTTTGACCAAACTAACTCAGAAAAAGGTGAAGTTCCAGTGGTCAGATGCTTGTTAGAAATGTTTCCAAGTGTTGAAGACTCGACTCACAACAACTCCGATTTTGACCTTGCTAGAAGGAACAGATGGATTCACGATTTATTGTAATTCTTCCTGAGGTGGCCTCGACTGCATCTTGATGCAGCGGGGTAAGTAATAGCTTACGCCTCCGAACAGCTCAAGGTTCATGAAAAGAACTATCTGACTTATGATCTTGAATTGCCGGCAGTGGTATTTTCTTTGAAGATATGGATACATAACCTCTATGGGGTTCATGTGGATGTTTTCACTGACCACAAGCACCTTCAGTATGTGGTCAGCCAGAAGGAATTGAACCTTCATCAAATGAGGTGGCTGGAATTATTGAAAGAGTATGACATGACTGTGCTATACTACTCTGGCAAGGCCGACATGGTGGATGATGCCTTAAGCAGGATGTCTATGGGAAGCGTTGCTCATGTTGAAGAGGGAAAAAAAGAGCTACCAAAGGATATCCACGGGTTAGCTTGATAGAGAGTGCAGTTAGTTGATTCTGCTGAGGGCGGATTGTAATCCAGAGTGGGTCAAAATCCTCACTAGTGGTCGAGGTTATGTCAAAGTAGGATGAAGACCCCATACTTCTCAAATTGAAAGAAGCAGTTCTAAGAAAAGTGGTGGAGGTTTTCTTTAAAGGGGGAGATGATGTACTTCGTTACCAAGGAAGATTGTGTGTTCCAGATGTATATGACTTGAAACAGTGAATACTGGCTGAAGCACACAGCTCCAAGTATTCTATTAATCTAGGTTCCACGAAGATGTACCATGAACTACGAAAAATCTATTGGTGGAATGGCATGAAGAAGGACATTGTAGAATTTGTAGCTAAGTGTCCGAACTGCCAACAGGTTAAGGT
This sequence comes from Datura wrightii, assembly GCA_035772735.1. NCBI lineage: Eukaryota > Viridiplantae > Streptophyta > Magnoliopsida > Solanales > Solanaceae > Datura > Datura wrightii. The sequence goes on along the minus strand of JASDFA010000007.1, from coordinate 49,590,171 downwards.
TTAACATCAGACACCTGGGGATATGACTCAGCATATAAGTATTCCTACTTGGAAGTGGAAGGAAGTGAATATATACTTCATCACAAGTTTACCTCGTACTCGCCGATAGCATGATTTAATTAGGGTCGTTGTAGATCGGATGACTAAGTCAGCACATTTACTACCGGTTAAGACAACAAACTCAACTTAGGATTATGTTGGACAGTACATCTGGGAGTTATTCAGACTACATGGAGTTCCCTTTTCCATTATTTTAGATAGAGGTACTCAGTTCACCTCGCATTTATGGCAATTATTTCAGAAAGGACTTCGCACCCAGGTCAAACTCAGCATAGCTTTTCACCCATAGACGAATGGACAAGCTGAGTGGACTATAAAGACTTTGGAATATATGGTGAGGTCTTGGGTGATTGATTTCAAGGGAAGTTGGGATAATCTCCTACCTCTCATTGAGTTTGTATATAACAACAGCTACCGCTCCAGCATCCAGATAGCCCCATTTGAGGCATTATATGGAAGGAGGTGTAGAATTGAAATACGATTGTTCGAAGTTGGTGAAGCTACCATAATAGGACCAGACTCAGTCCATGAGGCTATGGAAAAGTTTCAGCTTATCAGAGAAAAGTTGAAAACATCCCAAAGCTGACAGGAATTATATGCAGATGTGAGGAATAGAGAGGTAGAGTTTACTATAAATGATTGGGTTTATCTGAAGATTTCACCTATGAAAAGGGTGATGAGGTTTGGGAAGAGAGGAAAACTTAGTTTGAGATATGTGGGACCTTACAGAATCCTAAGATGCATTGGCAATATGGCCTATGAGTAAGAGTTACCTGCAGAGTTAGCATTGGTGCATCTAGTCTTTCATGTACCATTGCTGAAGAACTGCATCGGTGATCCGACTTCAGTAGTGTCTCTAGAGAGTGTTGGTGTAAAGGAAAGACTCTCTTATGAAGAAGTTCTAGTTGAGATCATGGACTGTCAGGTACGTAAGCTGAGGAATAGGGAGGTTGCATCAGTAAAGGTGTTATGGAGGAATCAACTAGTTGAAGGAGCTACGTAGGAAGCCAAAGCAGAAATGATAGTTAAAAACCCCCATGTTTTCCCTCCCGACTCAGTTACAACTTGAGGTATAAGTTTTCTCTCTAATACTCAATTTAGCATCATGTGTAATTCATGTCTCCCAATTTCTTTCATGTTAGTCCGTGTATTTGTGATTCTTGCATTTAGTTCAGTCAAGTATATCATCCCGTAGTCAGTCACTCCGTCAGTTTTCAACTTCAAATATTCAGTATTTGGGATTTGCAGTTCCTATCCCTAACTTTTTCAGTATGTTTATCCATATTCGGGGATGAATATTTCGAAGGGGGAGATATTATAACAGCCCAAAAGTTCTCAAGATCAGACCTGAGAGTTTAAGAAGAGAAAGGGAAAATGTTGCACCAGGTCACAGGTCGACTCATCCAGTGACCCGTGAAGTCACTCAACAAGTCATGGAGTGACTCATGAAGTGAGTGGCAGGCCAGTATCGAGCCGTTGGTTGGAGTCATGATTTGTGGAGTCACGTCACGACTCGTGAAGTGAGTCATGGTCAAAGTGTTGAGTTAAGAGTGAAAATTTCTAGTGGTGACAACGAGTTGAAGCAACGGGTTATCATGACACCTAACGAGTCATTGGGTGTCCCCTGGGGTGACATGGATGGATGACAACTTTATTTTCAGAGGGACTTAACGTGTGGTGCAATGATCCATTAAGAGTCATGACAAATCGTTAGGTGAAGTTGTTAAGTTAAGCTTAGAAAAAGGGAAGTTGTTAGTGACAACGAGTGAGGACCACGAGTCGTCCTATGACCTAATGAATTGTTGGGTCACTCATGGTCACTGGAAATGAGGTTTTAACAGTCTGAATTCCAGAGGCATTTTTGTAACTTCCCATTATTTTAATGCCTATACCACGTCGTTTTGGGGTTATTCTCGGGGGGATTTAGGGAGTTAGTTGACATTGTCTCCTCTTTCCTCTCATTTTTTTCTAAAGATTAATACGTGAAAACTCAGATAGTTCTCCCAGAGCAAGAACAAGGGTTTTAGTTTCCTTTTAGATTCTCAAGGTCTTCTAAGTAATTTCCCTCCAGTTAAGTGGGATTTCAACAAGGGAATTGCTCTTCCGTTGTGCCCCAAAACTCTTATGAAAACTTATTCAGTTCTATCCCTTTAAGTTTCAATGTTAGGATTGTCTTTTAGATAGATCATGAATTTCCTTGTTGCATAATTCTCGTGATTCTTGAAGATTATTGTTATGGCTAGTTATAATTCTTCTTGATATCTATTTCCATAAAAAATGTGTTTTAGCCCTTACTTTTTAAATCTGATTTGAAGGAGTCTTACATAATCGTCTAGATGCGAATGTTGCTTGATTCTGATAGTTCTTTAAATCACCAAAATAGTACAGTTATATGATCAAAAGTTAATTATTTGATAGTTCAGTCTCAGTCAGTACTTAGCATTTTCAGTGTCTTACAGAAATGTCATCTGATTAGTTTAACTATACTCAGTTTCTTGAGGGGTTCAGTAAAATTCCATAGTCTATAGTTATCAATTATCAGGTTGTTCTTTTGACGATTACAACACTTTAAGTTAAATAAGATCTGGCCAGTCTTAGAACTCTTTGTTTCAGTTGTCAGGTCCTTTAGACTCTTAGGTTACTTCCAGATATGTATTCCTGACTTAAGTCTTAGAACATCAGGTTTGAGCTATCAGCCTAGCAGTCACTATTAGTATTTCCAGTGGGAGTAGGACTTAGCACCGAGCGGTTTGGGGTTCAGTGCACCCAGGTTCCCAGAACTATGTTGTTACCGTAGATCATTAGCCCGAATATCCCTTAAACAGTAATCACCCAGCTCAACCACTATACCCTAGCAAGCTACACTGTGCTTTCACTAATGGGGTGTATAAATCGGTCTCCACGTTTACCTCACGTGGTTATATGTTGATTATAGACTCTCTCACTTATTAGTTTAGTTTAATTCAGTATAGCCTCAGTTTCAGTTCAGCTACGTTTATTAAGATTATAGTATTTAGTTATGATCCTCAGTCAGTACATGTGTTACACTGTTACAATTATATTCAGTGTTTATAAGTTTAGTTGTGTATTTCTACCGTTTTTACTTACATCATACATATTTGGTACATTCAAAGTACTAATGCATATTTTCCATGCTATATCATATTATGATACAGGTGCAGGTTCTCAGTCACAACATCGTCAGTAGTACCCTTCTGGCGATTGGACAACAACATCTTTTGTTGAGTTCTCATCTTTCGAGGATGAGAACTTAGTTTCAACTTATCAATTTTCTTTTGATTTAGAATTTAGAGTTAGCTGGGGACTTTTCCCAGAAACTCACCAGTTCTTAGAAGTCTTTTAGAAATAGTATTGTTTAGCATGTTTTTGCACTAGTCGCATAAATTTCAGTAGTTTATCAAACATGTCTTATTTACAAAAAAGTTATTTAGTTACGCTTTCACAGCTTCTACTATGTTTACTTTATCATACCAGTGTGATGTTAATCCATGGGTTAGCTCGGGGTCACTTATGGTACCAAGTACTGTGCTGCGTCCAGGGTGTAGACTCGGGTCGTGACATCAATAAATAGAATACCAAGACTGGAGGGATCGAGTCTACAATTCCCCCATTAGAAGAAATTAGTTTACCAATATATGGTAGAGTTGTTATCACTTTACCCTTTAAAATTGATATTGTAGACACCAAGGGTGATCCTAATAAAAATGATACACACATATTAATTCAATAAAATAATTATACTAATCAACTACTATACGTAGTCTCTAATTAAATCCTTAAGGTAGGAAATAAATCAACTTTTGACAATAAACAACGCTCTCCTACAATGACAAGGATAAGAAATTGGAAACCCATCCAATATTCAAACAATTAGAATTTTCAAAAGAAAAATTCCGCAAACATTAAGAATTCCGCAAACATTAAGAAAAGTTTGAAATTATAGATGAGCTTATAAAAAGGATTAACAGAAAATTAAAGTCTAAACTAAAATTAAAGGACAATAAAGTCATACGAACAATATATGAAAAATCTAATACTGAAATTAACAAGTTAAGCTATAGATATACAAACAAAAAGAATTATTACAAGAAACTCTCATTCTCGGACATGTAGTATGAAGAAAATGATTTTTTATCTCATACTTCATATTTTGGAAATGAAATCTCTGAATAGAATATTGATGGACTTGTGAAACATCAAATATACATTAATTTACAAAAAATTGAAATAACCATCATGACTTATAAAATGAAAAACTATACAAATAAACAAGTGGTCACTCTGATTGTATTTGGATTCAGAGGTACATTAAAATGTTAGTAATATAATTACCTCACTGGAGATAATAGGCAAAGAGTAATAAATGCCACAATTAATACTCAAGTTATCATGACTGAACCTACTGGGAAAACTTCTGAACATCAAAGCACAGAAGACGCCACCACTACTTTAATTTATAATATAGCTAAACATTCCATCAGACAACCTCGTAATTTCAAAGATAGGATTTTAGAAATATTATCAAATTATCTTGCCCAAAGTCATAAGATTTTAGATTGTACATAGATGTTTTCTTAAACAAGGTTATGGTCGGGTAATTATGATTATTGAAAAGAAAAATTCATAAGTGGTATACCAATATTATTTGCCGAAAAAATTAGGATAAAGTTAAGAGATACATTTGAAGGTAAAATTACTTATGTTCTATTAACATATCGCGACCTCATAAATTTTATAAATGTCATCGGACTTGAATTATGTACATATATGAAGCTTAAAAATCAACTGAAAGAGGACGATAAAATATCCAAAAATGAGATAGAATGGACCCCTTCAAAAGAATCTTCCAAGAAAATTAATATAAGACAAATACTATAAGAATAATCAGAAAAATCTCATTATCATAGAAGAAGATTTAATAAACCCAAATGGGAAATCACAAAGATGAGTTTAAATCTTACAAAAACAATGTTGATAAGTGTTGGAAATGTGGAAAGTTTAGGTTATAGAGCCAGAGATTGTCGAATCACTAACAAAAGGAAAGACAAAATAAATTTGTTAGAAGTTGAGACAAGGTCAAGAATAAATTGTATTCTATTATTAAAGAAAATGAAAAGAGTTATTCCTTTGAAGAGAGCTTCAGTGACGAAGACCAGCTTAATAAATTACATACAATTATGACAACAATGATGCAAATGATCACAGTGGATACACATGATCAATTTGCACCTGTGATAGTCACTCCATAAATGTCATTACTAGTGATAACAAATAAATATTATTTAATGTGATTGATCATATCGAAGATAAAGATCTTAAAAGGAAAACTTTAGTAGTTAAAAGATCTAGTTCTTAATCAACAACATGATCTACTATTTAACCTTTTAATATGAAAAATATTTAAAACAAATTTAAGGAACAAAAGTTGGATACAATGTTACAAGATCTTTAGACTGATTATTACATTTTAAAAAAAGTCAAAGAAGTTGAGCAAAGACTTAACAATCTAGAAATAAAATCATTTTCTAATAAATTACTAAATGAACTCTAACATATGTCAGAACCTGTATTAAGTCAATCCAAACAAAGGGAAATATCAACTTTGAAAAAGACGTTGAAAAAATTGAATATCTAGAAATGTCACGACCCGAGCTGGAACCCCCGATCGAGACACGAGATCTAGAACCACAAATATCTCCAAGCTAACCCATGACATGTGCATAGAAACTCAAGAGAATACATTTAAGCGAGACTTAAATTCCTAACATGAATAAGAGAAAGTCGAAAGTATCTCAATATAACATAAATGGAGTTAACACTCGACAAAAAAAAAACAGAAACATCTACATATCATCTGAAAAGCCTCTAGAACACCTGATGAGCTGATCAAAAAACACCCCCAACTAGCTCGTTAAACTCTAAAACTAAAATGACATATAAGGCATAAACTGAGAGAATGTCCTCAAAATATAAGGACTCACCAAGAACGGACTAAAGCGATCTGAGATGGGAGCAGGACTATCAGTGGCACTGAGTTTGATCGCTTTGACCGATAACATGAAACGATACAACATAAAGTATGCAGTTAGTACTTGGAATGTATTGAGTATGAAGGTAATCAATACGGGCAATAAAATACATAAGAGTTCATGAGAGTAGGACAGTTCAGAACATGATATAATAATCGTCACATAAACATGAGGGCTCAAGATTTTCAAAACTGTTCATAAACTAGTCATAAGAGAAATCATAAGAGAAGCCATCTAAATGATAACTTGAGCCAAAGTATCGTAAACATGATCATGCGTAAAACATAAGGAACAATGGAAGAACTCTTCATAACCGACACCATCATAAGAGAGCTTGCATGATGCCCCAGCTATCTCGCTCAACTAGGCAGAGCCGTCCCAAGCTTGCAAGTCAAGGAACGATATGTGGCATGATATCACTAATAGGGACTCTTAGGGTTAAACCTGAATATATGTAGCAGCATTGGCACGTAGTTATGAGACCTCGAGGTTTGCCTACTCGGTGATAGACACTACTCCTAATAACATGCACATGGCTCATAATAAATATCGTGAAATTATACATGAAGTTCATAGGCTATTTTAAATCATGATAATCGTGAACATGCTTGTAATACGAGAATTAGCCATAAAATAAGGGCCCATCAGTTAGCCATAATCATAAACATGAGTATCGTAAAAATTATGCATACTTGAGAAAATCCTCATACTTGACGTTCATAAATTCATGTAGACTTCTTGTAGGAAATCATGCACCATATGTCATAAAATGTAAATTAGGGATTAAGAGAATTTCAATCACAAAAACTCATAAAGAGGAATATAGCTCTAAGAGTTCATAATCATACTTGTAATGTAAGAGACCATAATTTCATGAGAACTTGTAGGAATTATAAAACTCCAATTAGGGAAATCGTAAATTCTTATAAATCCATCTATACACATAAGAGAATCATGGAGGAATTTCATAACCTAACAAAATCCCTAGAATTTCGAAAAATAGGACTTGGGGAATGGGTGATCATGAATTTGCTATAAGAAGGGGCATGAGGGTGAAAGAACCCATCATTTGAGAAGCCCACATACCTAGGTTCACTGAATTCTAGCTTTAGCTTGACACCCAAAGAGAAAATTTGAGAAGATGAGATGGAAATTGATGAAGAACCCTTGATGGTCTTGGAAGAGGAATTTTGAATTCAAAGTAGGAATGCGGGTATAGTGACCTAGGCTATGTTAAACCATCTAAAATCCTCATTAGGAATACCAAAACGATGTAGTATAGGATTTAAAAGCATAGGATATTATGAAATTGCCCCTGAGAATTGGGCAGAAGTTGAATGACTAGCCGATCTGATAGTGACTATGACGGGCCGTCACACGCCCATGGTCCATTGCCTGAGCTATCATCCTTACACAGAATGACCATTCCCAACCCCTGTAATGCCCCAAAATTTTCCTAGATCAAACTCAGACTTGGCATGAAAAACCCAAAAAGAATAAGAAAATCTTTCTCAGAACTACCGAAACAACAAGTCGTTATCAGCTGTAATGACCCATTTTTTGAGTCATTGTCATCCTTGCAAAAAGTCCTTCTTGAACCAAAGATCCTAGTAATGGGTCATGGAAGAGACCAACGACCCGCCCTGTTGAGCCATTGGGAGAAGTCCGGGAAGGTAAGAAATTCGTTCCAGTGGAAACAAAGTGGAAATAACGACCCATTGTCCCACATAATGGATCGTTGCTTCCATCCATGAGCCAAGTCCACAAAATCCTAGTGGCCAGGATTTGTAGTGACGAAAATTTGTTGCTCAAACCCATGATTCATTGTGTCGCTTGTTGGTTGGTGTCCAAGCTCATGTTCAAAATTCTCTCCAGTAGCCACAAGAGGAACTAATGACCCATTGGTTCATCCAACGAGTCTTTTCCCCCTCCCTTTAATCAGTTTTACTAAGCTTAGATTTCAGGCCCAGGACCAATGACTGGTCCCAATGAGTCATGGTGTCAACCAATTACTTGTTCTGTTACTAGTGGATCCCGACGGGCAGTTTTGCAGAATTTAGTTCAGGGGAATTCTTGTAACTTCTCCTCTTTTTAATCCCTAAACTACATTATTTTAGGCATGTTTAGGTAGGGATTAAAGGGGGTTGATCGACTTAATACCTCTCATTCCTCTCAACTAACGATTTTCAGATTCTAGGAGTTCTAACAGACATTGCAGAGCTAAGCTAGGGCTTTCAGTTTTCTTTCAGAACTCTCCATATTTTTTAAAGAATTCTACTCCAGGTATGTGAAAATTCAACAGGGAAATTGCCCTTCCCTTGTGCCCCAAAAAACCCCTCTATATTCCCTTATCAGTTCTAGTCCTAAATAGTAGAAATACGGTTAATTTTCAGTCAGATTCTAAATATTTCTTGTGGATTGTAGTTCTTATGAATTATTGCTATGTTTTTACTACTTACTAATCATGTTACATTTCTATTCATGAAATATTGTTCTAACCCTAATTCTATGAATACAGTAGACTAGGTCTTGCATGATTTTCTAGATACAAATGTTGCTTGACTTTCATCATTCTTGAATCCCCCATGTTATTGTCATCATGTGAGTTCTCAGTCAGGTTCCATGCTAGTTTAGTCTCAATTGGTAAATAGCCTTTTTAGCATCTTTGAGTAAGTCAACTGATCAGTTTGAAAATAGTCAGTTCTTGAGGAGTTTAGTAATACTCTCAAGTTCTAGTTATCAAATTGTTCTTAGATGGGTACGACGCTTCCAGATAAGTAGTTCTAACCTATCTTAGAACATCAATTTTCAATTATTAGGTCCTATAGACTCTCAGGTTGCTTCCAGATAAGTATTCTTGACTCAGTCTAGGGCATCAGTTTCGAGTTATCAATTTAGTAGTCAAATGAGGACTATCTAGTGGGAGTATGTCTTAGCACCGAGAGGGCTGGGGTTCAATGCACCTAGCTACTCAGAACTATGTTGCCACCGTAGGTATTAGCCCAAATGGGCCTCAGACTTGTGATCACCCATCTCTGCCACTATTCCCTGGCAAAGTACAGTGGGCTCTCACCGATGGGGTGTATACATTAGACTCCACATCTAGATCACATAGTTATATGTTGGTTATAGACTCTCCCACTTGTCAGTACAGTTTTAGTTTTAACTCAATCTCATTTTAACTCAATTCAATCACTCAATTTCAGGACATGTTTATAACCGTTAGTTAGGGTCTATATTGACCTTATCATAGTTATAAGTCAACTTCTATCAGTACTCAGTATCAATTGATCATTTCATATTATCTCATCTTAGTTACTTATTTCTATGCTTTATGTATATCTCACTTACTCAGTAAATTCAAAGTATTGATGCATAATTCCATGTTGTATCATATTATGATACAGGTGCAGGCTCTCAATCGCAACAACATCAGTAGTTCCCTTCAAAAGATCTTAGCAGCAGTACCTATTGATGAGTCCTCATTGATTAAGTACGACATTTTCCTTACATTCAGTTCTTTATTTAGTTAGACTTTAGAGTTAGCTGGGGACTTGTCCCAACAACTCATCAGTTCTTATTTGGCTTTCAGACACAGTTGTTCAGTGTTTATTTCTATTATTTTTACTCTTTTCAAAATAGTATTGTTTGAATAATTATTTTTATGCAGCTTCATCTTATGTTTAAGTCAGTATACCAATGCGATGTTAAGCCATGGGTTCTCTTGGAGTCACTTGTGGCTCCAAATACCATGTCTCGTCCATGGTGTAAAATTGGGTCATGACAAATTTGATATCAGAACACTAGGTTTAGAGTATCCTAGGAAGTCTGAAAGCCGTGTCAAGTAGAGTCCTTTTCATGGGTGTGAAGCACACCACACTTATGAGAGGGAGGCCACAAGGCATTCTTAGGAAATGACCTTTTTGTCCATACTCCTTATTGTGCTTTGAGCTTAATCCCAAAAATGTGCTCCTAACTCATGCTCTATTCATTTTAGCGAAAATATGCCTCCAAAATTAGGAAAAGAAAGGAGGGCTTGCAATGCCAACCGACCTGCCCTACCAGCAGCCCCACAAGATGATCAAGTGTTCTCTGCAGAATTTTGAACGGCAATAGCTGTTGGCTCAGACTATGACCAAATCAGTGAACTAGCAAGTAGTTCCAGTGAATGTGAATGGATCTTCAGCAGTTGCCAGGGTTCAAAACTTCACTGAATTAACCCTTCGGCTTTTCATGGATCTAAACAAGGAGAGGACAAACAAGAGTTTGTGGATGAGGTATGGAAGATCACCCATATTATGGGTGTTAGCTCCATGGAGAGCACTAATCTGGCTGCCTACCAGTTGAAAGGGGTGGCTCAGATCTAGTACAACCAGTGGAAGGAAGGGAAGCCAACTGAAGTAGGATTAGTAGAGTGGGACGAGTTCACTATGTCATTTCTCAACATATTCTTTCCTCAGGAATTGAGGGAGGCCTAGGTCATTGAATTCATGAATTTGAGGCAGGGTAACAGAATAGTGGAAGAGGATGCATTGGAGTTCACTCGACTGTCGAGGTATGTCCCTGAGATGGTAGTTTAGCCGAGAGCTCGTATGCTTAAGTTTGTGAATGGGGTTTCATACTCGGTGCTTAAAGAATGCAGAATTGCGATGCTAATCAAAGACATTGACCTCTCCAGGCTTATCATTCATGCCCACAAGATAGAGGCAGAAAAATTGAAAGATAGAGAGAGGGAAAGTAAGCACGCCAAAACTAGATAGTTTCAATATAGACAACAGAGGTCAGGCGGTAGTAGTCACCCATAGTAGTAGCAGCAGAGACCTCCAGCAACCACATCAGCCGGTGCTCCTTTCCGATCCCGCAAGGACAGAAGGGGTGGAGCATCAGGCTCCCTGTCCCAGAGTCACGCCTCTAGCAACCACTTTCCAACTTGTCTTAAATGAGGCAAGAACCATCAAGGTGAATATTGTATGGGCAAAGAGGGTTGCCTCAGATATGGGAAACTAGGTCACAGGCTAAAGGAGTTTCTGTCAACAGGACCAGGGAAAACATAGTCTACTACTTTAGCAGCCCCAGCAGGTCGTCTAGCTCAGCAGGGTAATACTTCAGGTATGGATGGTGGTCAATGCCAAAACCGCTTTTATTCCTTGCCTTCTTGTCAGGATCAAGAGAGCTAACCTGATGTGGTCACGAGTATGTTACATCTTTTCCATCTAGATTTTTATGCCCTACTAGATCCAGGAGCCACAGTATCATTTGTGACTTCTTACATAGCCATTCGGTTCAATATTAGCCTAGAAGTCCTCCCAGAACCGCTCCCAATCTCTACCCCAGTTGGTGAGTCAATTAGAGTCAGTCGGGTATATAGAAATTGCCCAGTCTTAATGTTGAGTAAAGTTATTCCAATTGATTTAGGAGATCTAGACATAGTCGATTTTGATCTCTTTTTTTGGCATGGATTGATTACATTCCGATTATGCCTCAGTCAACTGCAAAACTAGAGTCTTCAGGTTTTAATATCCCAATAAGCCAGTCTTAAAATTGATATGTAGTGTTTCAGAGCCCAAGGGTCGGTTTATTACCTACCTTAAGGCAAAGAGGATGATTTCGAAAAGGTGCATCTATCACCTAGTTCGAGTCAAACACTCTAGCATCGGAACCCCAACTATTCAGTCAGTTCTAGTTTCCAGCGAATTCCCTAATGTATTTCCCAAAGATTTTCTAGGAGTCCCTCCCCAGTGGGAAATAAACTTCCGCATAGATTTTATTCCAAACACTCAGCCCATCTCTAGTCCCCCTTACATCATGGCTCTAGCTGAGCTTAAGGAGTTGATGGAATAGCTGAAAGACCTTCAAGATAAGGGCTTCATCAGGCCCAACATCTCTCCAAGGGGCGCTCCAATGTTGTTCATCGAAATAAAGATGGTACCCTCAGAATGTGTATCGACTACCGTCAGCTAAACAAAGTTACATTCAAGAACAGGTATCCCCTACCCAAGATTGACAACTTGTTCCATCAGCTTTAGGGAACCAGTTATTTTTCCAAGGTAGATCTCAAGTCGGGATATCATCAGCTTAGGGTTAGGTAATGTGACATACCGAAAATAGCTTTTAGTACTTGGTATAGTCACTATGAATTTGTGGTTATGTTGTTTGGAATAACCAATACCCCTATAGCTTTTATGGATCTAATGAACAGGGTATTCAAACTGTACCCGGACATGTTCATCATTGTGTTCATAGACGACATTTTGGTATACTGCAAAAATGAGGAGGATCATGCCAACCATCTAAGGATAGTGTTGCAGACTCATAGAGACCATTAAATGTTCGCTAAATTAAGTATGTGTGAATTCTGGCTGAAGTCAGTAGCTTTGCTTGGTCATGTGGTCTCAGGTAAAGGTATTCAGGTAGATCCTCAAAAGATAGATGCGGTGAAAGACTGGCCAATACCCACTTCCCCAATAGATATCAGGAGTTCCTTGGGATTAGAAGGTTATTATCGACAATTTATAGAGGGGTTTTCTTCTATTTCATCTCCTCTAACTAAATTGACTCAGAAAGAGGTGAAGTTTCAGTGGTCAGATGCATGTGAGAAGAGTTTCCAAGAGTTGATGACTCGACTAACTAGAGCTCCAGTTTTGACCTTAGATGAAGGAATAGATCGTAATCTATTGTGATGTTTCCAGAGTTGGCCTTGGTTGCGTTCTGATGTTGCGGTGTAAGGTAATATCTTATGCCTCTAGACAGCTTAAAGTTCATGAGAAAAATTAACCGACTCATGATCTTGTATTGGCGGCAATGGTGTTTTCTTTGAAAATATAGAGGCATTACCTTTATAGGGTTCACGTAGATGTTTTCACAAACCGTAAGAGCCTTCAGTACGTGTTTAGTCAAATGGATTTAAATCTTCGTCAGAGAAGGTGGCTGGAGTTGTTGAATAATTATAACATGTGTGCTATACCACTCGGGCAAGGCTAATACGGTTGCAAATTCCTTAAGCAAAATGTCCATGGTGAGCATGTCTCATGTTGAAGAGGGAAAAAAAGAGCTGGCAGAGGATATTCACACATTAGCTCGATTGGGGGTGCAGTTAGTTGATTCAGCGGAGGGAGAAGTTGTAATTCAGAGTGGATCAGAATCCTCACTGGTAGTAGAGATTAAGTCAAAGAAGGATTAAGACCTCCTACTCCTTAATTTGAAAGATGCAGTTCTAAGAAAACAAGTGGAGGCTTTCTCCAAATGGGGAGATGGTGTGCTTTGTTACTAGGGAAGACGATGTCTTCCAGTCATAGATTACTTGAGACAGTGAATACTGGCAGAAGCACATAGCTCCAGATATTCTATCCACCCAGGTGTCACTAAAATGTACTATGACCTACGAGAAATCTACTAGTGGAGCGACATGAAGAAGGACATCACAGAATTTGGGGCTAAGCACTCGAATTTCCAGCAAGTTAAAGTTGAACATCAAAGACCTGGGGGTATGACTCAAGATATCATAATACCTATGTGGAAATGGGAGGAGGTGAACATGGACTTTATTATAGGTTTACCTCGTACTCGTCAGCAGCATAATTCCATTTGGGTGGTACTAGATAGGATTACCAAGTTAGCACATTTCCTACTGATTAAGACCACAGACTCGACTGAGGATTATGCTAGACTTTGCACCTGGGAGTTGGGCAGACTGCATGGAGTCCCCTTATCCATCATTTTAGATAGAGGTACCCAGTTTACCTTGCATTATTGGAAGTCATTTCAGAAAGGACTTGGTACTCAAGTCAAGCTCAGCACAATTTTTCACCCTCAAAGAGATGGACAAGCTGAGCGGACTATTCAGACCTTGGAAGACATGTTGAGAGCTTTTCTGATCGATTTCAAAGGCAGTTAGGATGATTACCTACCTCTCATCGAGTTTGCATACAACAACAGCTGCCACTCCAGTATTCAGATGGCCCCGTTTGAGGCATTATACGATAGGAGGTATAGGTCTCCTATAGGGTGGTTTAAAGTTGGCAAAACTACTTTCTGAGGCGAATTGGCAATGTGGCCTATGAATTAGAGTTACCTTCATAGTTAGCATCAGTACACCCAGTCTTCCATATATCACTATGGAAGAAGTGCATTGGTGATCCGACCTCAATTGTGCCACTAGACAGTGTGGACGTGAAGGATAGTCTCTCATATAAAGAAGTCCCAGTTCAAATCCTAGACCGTCAGGTTCGTAAGCTGAGAAACAAGGAGGTCGCTTTAGTAAAAGTCTTGTGGAGGAACCAGCTAGTAGAGGGGGAAACATAGGAAGAAGAAGCAGACATGATGGCTAAATATCCCCATTTATTCCATTCTAGTTCAGTTTCAACATCAGGTATTAAACTCCTCCTTAGTACTCTATTCAGTTCCATACTCAGTATCTCTATTCATGTTTTCAAAGTGCACTCTAGTTGTGTCAACTTAGTTACTATCTCTGTTTCAGTTTGAAGTCAGCCACTCCTTCATAAATCAATTTATAGATCCATTTTGGGGATTTAAGCTCTTTTCCCAATTTTCCAGCAGCTTTAGTCTTCATTATAGGACGAATGATTCCAAGGGGGAGATATTATAACACCCGCAAATTTTCCTAGACCAAACTCTTTCTTAACATGAAAAACCCAGAAAGAAACAGAAATTTTTTGAACCGGGTGTTATCCCCTCCTGTTGATCAGTTACAGTAAGCTCAGATTTCAGGCCCAAGATCAACGACTGGTCCCAACAAGTCGTGGTGTCAACCAACGACTCGTTGTGTGACTCGTTGGATCTCGACGGTTACTTTTCCAGAATTTAGTTCAGGGGCATTTTTGTAATTTCTCCTCTTTTTAATCCCTAAACTGCGTCATTTTGGGCATGTTTAGTAGAGGATTAAAGGGGTGATCGACTTAATCCCTCTCATTCCTTTCAACTCATGATTTTCAAAATGTCGGAGTTCCAGATAGACATTGGAGAACTAAGCTAGGGCTTTCAATTTTCTTTCAGACTTCTCCATATTTTCTCAAGAATTCTACTCCAAGTATGTGGGAATTCAACAAGGAAATTGTCCTTTCCTTTTTCCCCAAAAAACCCTTCTATATTCCCTTATCAATTCTAGCCCTGAATATCAAAAATAGGGTTAATTTTCAATCAGATTCTAAATATTTCTTGTGGATTGTAGTTCTTATGAATTCTTGCTATGTTTTCATTACTTATTAAACATGTTATGATTCTCTTCATGATATATCATTTTAACCCCAATTCTTTGAATACAGTAGAGGTCTTTCATGATTGTCTAGATAAAAAAGTTGCTTGACTGTGATTGTTCTTGAATTCCCATGTTATTGCCATCATGTGAGTGATTAGTCAGGTTGCATGCTAGTTTAGTCTCAGTCAGTAATAGCCTTTAGAGCATTTTTTAGTAAGTCAACTGATTAGTTTGACGACAGTATTTTCTTGAGAAGTTCAGTAATACTCCCTAGTTCGAGTTATTAGAATATTCTTAGACTGTTACGACACTTCCAGATAAGCAATTCTGGCCTGTCTTAGAACATTAATTTTCAGTTATCAGGTCCTACAAACTGTCATGTTACTTCCAGATAAGTATTCCTGACTCAGTCTAGGGCATCAGTTTTGAGCTATCAGTTTAGTAGTCAAATTAGGACTATCTAGCGGGAGTAGGGCTTAGCACCGACTGTGTTGGGGTTCAGCGCACCTAGGTTTCTAGAACTACATTACAACCATAGGTTTTAGCCCGAACAGGCCTCAGACTTGTGATCATCCAACTCAGCCACTATACCTTGGCTAAGTATAGTGGGCTCTCACTGATAGGGTGTATACATCAGACTCCACGTCTAGCTCACGTGGTTATATGTCGGTTATAGACTCTCCCACTTGTCTGTATAGTTTTAGCTTAGCTTAGTCTCATTCTAACTCAATTCAGTCACTCAGTTTCATGATATATTTATGACCGTCCGTTAGGGTCTATATTGACCTTACCAATTTTATAGCTTAGCTTTTATCATTTATAACACACCAAAATTTTCCTAGACCAAACTCAGACCTTGCAAGAAAAATTTGGAAGAAACCAGAAAATTTTTCCTCAGAACGACTATGCCAACAGGTCATTTTTAGATCCGACGACCCATTTTCTGGGTTGTGGTCAGCCCTGCCTTGGTCCTTCGGGAACCAATGGGACATGGAATGACCCATTATGAGAAACAACAAGTCATCCTACCACTCATTGCATCCCCAACTCAGAACCCAATGATCCCTTTTTAGGAACCCATGAGTCAACCAACGAGTCATCGTTTGATATAATAACTCATGGTGCGACTTGTTAGTTAGGGCCCTCAGGTATTTTTTCAAACTCTTCAGTGGCAACAATGACCCGTTGTATCACACACTGAGTCATTGTGTCCACCCGTGGTGACAAGTACAAGGATCCTCAAAATTTTTCTAGTGGAGATGATGACTCGATACAACGACCTGTTAGATCTACCAACGAGTCGTTGTGTTGTTCATTGTTGGGCTTCCCAGATTTTTCTAGCCTGTGACAACAAGAAGAACGAACAACCCGTTGGTTCATCCAATGAGTCATGGTCCCCCTCATTGCAAATTCCAGTAAGCCAAAAACCCAAGCCCAGGACCAATGACTGGTCCCAACGAGTGGTGGTCTCAACCAATGACTCGTTGTGTGACCCGTTGGTCCCTTATGGGGCAATTTTTCATATTTTCTCCCAAGGTTATTTTAGTAATTTCCTAGCTTTTTAATCTCTAAAACCTGTCATTTTGGGCACGTTTTGGAAATAATTAAATGGGTAATCGACTAGATCCCCCTCATTCTACCTCAACTTTTGGTCTCCAGAGCGAAGAACTCTCAAACAAACTCCTCAGGGAAAGTTAGGGCAATCGATTTTTCTTCTCAGATTCTCAAGAGAATTTCTCTGAGATTTCTTCACCAGGTATGTGAGAATTTAGCAAGGGAATTGTCCTTCCCTTGTGCCCTAAAATCAATCTTAATTTTCTTATCAGTTCTAGTCCCTGAGTTTTTGGTGAATGAATTTCACCTAGATTCTATCTATATTGTGTAGAATATTTTTCATGTTAATTTTTACTAAAATTCCACTATCTAGCTATCATGTTGATACTTATTCTTGTAAAGATGGTTATAGCCCTAGCTTGGAATGCATTAAATTAGAGTCATGCATATTTGATTAGTTATTCATGTTGCTTGATTCTATTAGTGTAGGGATTACCATGTTGTTAATATCAGTTGATTATCTTAGTCAGTTCATGCTAGTCCAGTTTTAGTCAAAACACTAGCCTACTCAGTATTTTCAAAAATGTCAGTTGATCAGTTTGACTATATTCTTTTCTTGAGGTGTCAGTGGTGCCAACCACATGTCAGTTATCGGAATTAATTATCATTTATAAGTTATTAGTTGGTTTTTTAGATGGTTACAACGCTTCTAAATAAGTAGCTCTGACCAGTCTTAGAACCACCAGCTTCAGTTTCAGTTATTCTTTATACGGTTACGACGCTTCCAGATAAGCAGCTCTTGGCCAGTATTGGAACACCAGTTACAAAATCCAATCCGATAAGACTCTTAGGTTACTTCTAGATAAGTATCCTTGACTTAGTCTTGGACCCCAGTTTCAAGCTATCAGCTTAGTAGTTAGACTAGGACTATCCAATGGGAGTAGGACTTAGCACTGAGCAGAACGAGGTTCCAACGCACCAGGTTCCCAGAACTACATTGCCACCATAACTTATTTTATCGGCCTTATAGCCCTAGATTGTGATCACCCAGTTGATGCCTTTATATCCTGGCAAGGTATAGTAGATCCTATCGATGAGGTGTATACATCGAACTCCACGTTTAGCTCACTTGGTTATATGTCGGTTATAGACTCTCACTAGTCAGTACAGTTCCAGTTTAGCTCAGCTTAGTTCAGTTCAGTTTAGCTCATCTCAGTATTTAAGATTTAGGACATGTCTATGACCATCTGGCAGGTTCATTATTGACCATATCAGATATATATGCAGTTGTTTAGATTCTAGTATTTTAGTTGGTCATTTCATGTCATTTCAGTTCACTTATTTGTTTTTTCAAGTTTGTATTATCGCTACTTACACAGTACATTCAAAGTGCTAACGCATATCTTCTATGTTGTATCATATCATGATACCAGCGCAGGTTTCTCAGCCTCAGTATCGTTAGTCGATTCCTTCAGGTGATATCAGCAGCTGCAGTTGGTGAGTCCTCATCCTTAAAGGGTGCTATTTATTTTTTAGTTATTTTCTTTCATTTATATTTTAGAGTTAGTTTGGGGCTTGTCCCAATAACTCATCATTAGTAGATGGGAGAGTTACCACAGGAGTTCATGGATGAGGTACGAAAGATCACCCGAATTATAGGTTTTAGTTTCACTGAGAGTGTTAATCTAGCTGCCTACCAGTTGAAAGGGGTAGCACAGATCTGGTATGATCAGTGGAGAGAAGGGAGACCAGTAGGAGTGGAACCTTTGGAGTGGAAAGAGTTCACCACAACATTCTTACACAGATTCTTCCCCCAGGAGTTAAGGGAGGCTAAGGTTTCATAGTTCATGAATTTGAAACAAGGCAACAAGACCATGGAGGAATATGCATTGGAGTTCACGCGTTGTCAGGATATGCTCCAGAGATGGTAGCCGAGCCAAGGGCTCGCATGCTTAAGTTTGTCAATGGAGTATCAAACCTAGTACTTAAGGAGTGCAGGAACGTGATGCTTATAAAAGATATTGACCTCTCTAGCCTTATCGTTCATGCCCAGAAAATTGAGGCAGAAAAGTTGAAAGATATGGAGCGGGAGAATAAGCGGGCTAGGACTGGTCAACTAGATTATGACCACCATAAGTCTGGCGGTAGTAGTCGCCCACAGTATCAGTAGTAGCAGTAGTAGAGGGATCCAACACCCACCTTAGCCAGTGCCTCTACTTTCCGGTTTGCAAGGATCGGAAGGGTGGAGCATCTGGCTCTCAGTCCCAGAGTCACAGCACCAGCAACCATTATCCATTTTGCCCTAAGTGCGGCAAGAACCATCCAGGGGAATGACTTTAGGGCAAAGAGGGTTGCTTTGGGTGTGAACAGCTAGGTCACTGGCTAAGGGAATGTTTGTCCGCAGGACAGGGGAGATCACAGTCTACCACTTCAGCAGCTCCAGCAGGCCAACCAGTTCAGCAAGCCAAACCTTTAGGTAAGGATGGAGGTCGACACCAAAATCGCTTTTATGCTTTTTCCTCCCGTCAGGATCAGGAGAGCTCACCCGATGTGGTCACAACTATGTTATGTCTTTTCCACCTAGATATGTATGCCTTACTAGATCCAGGAGCCACACTGTCGTTCGTGACTCCTTATGTAGTTGTCTAGTTTGAACTCAGTCCAGAAGTCCTCTCAAAACCATTCTCAATCTCTACCCCATTTGGTGAGTTAGTTAGAACTAGCTGGGTGTATAGAAGCTGCCCAGTCTCAGTGTCGTTCTAGCTGATCTAGTAGAGTTAAACATGGTCGATTTCGATCTTATTCTTGGCATGGATTGGTTACACTCCGATTATGCCTCAGTAGATCGCAGAACTAGAGTCATCAGATTTCAGTTCCCTAATGAGCCAGTTTTTGAGTGAATGGGCAGTAGTTAAGCGCCTAAGGGTCGGTTTATTTCCTACCTTAAGGCAAGTAAGCTCATTACTAAAGGGTGCATTTATCACCTAGTTTGGGTCAAAGATTCCATCTTTGAGACCCCAACTATCCAGTCAATTCCACTCCTGACCTGTTTCCCAAAGATCTTCCCAAAGTCCCTCCCGAGCAGGAAATAGACTTCGGCATAGACCTTCTTTCAGACACTCAGACCATCTCCATCCCTCCTTACAGAAAGGCTCCAGTTGAGCTTAAGGAGTTGAAGGAGCAGCTAAAAGACCTTATTGATAAGGGCTTCACTAGGTCCAAGATCTCTTTATGGGGTGCTCCAGTATTATTCGTGTGAAAGAAAGACAATACTCTCATAATGTGTATCAATTACCGTCAACTGAATAAAGTTACAATTAGGAATAGGTATCCCCTACCCAGGATTGACGACTTGTTCGATCAACTTCAGGGAGCCAACTATTTCTACAAGGTAGATCTCAGATTGAGGTATCATCAACTTAGAGTCAGAGAATATGAGATACCAAAAACAACCTTCAGAACTCGGTGTGGTCACTCTTAATTCATGGTTATAACCTTTGGAATAACTAATGCGCCTACAGCTTCATGGACCTAATGAACAGGGTTTTTAAGAAGTATCTAGACATGTTCGTCATTGTATTCATTGATGACGTTCTGATATACTCCAGAAACAAGGAAGAGTATGCTAACCATTTGAGTATAGTGCTACAGACACTCAAAGACCGCCAGCTGTTCACTAAATTCAGCAAATGTGAATTCTGGTTGAAGTCTGTGACTTTCCTTGGTCATGTCGTCTCATGTGAGGGTATTCAGGTAGATCGTCAGAAGATAGCAGCGATGAAATACTAGCCAAGACCTACTTCCCCAATCGATATTAGAAGTTTTTTATGTCTAGCCGGTTATTATCGATGATTTATAGAAGGATTTTCCTCTATTGCATATGCTCTGACAAAGTTGATTCAGGAAAAGCTGATGTTTCCATGGTTAGATGCGTGTGAGAAGAGTTTCCAGGAGTTGAAGACTTGTCTGACTATTGCACCAGTTTTAACCTTACTGGAAGGAACAAATGGATTCGTAGTATACTGTGACGCTTCCAGAGTGGGACTCGGTTGCGTTCTGATGCAGCAGGGTAAGGTGATAGCTTACGCCTCTAGATAGCTCAAGGTTCATGAAAAGAACTATCTAAATCATGACCTTAAGTTGGTAGTAGTGGTGTTTGCATTGAAAATATGGAGGCATTACCTTTATGGGGCTCACGTGGATGTTATCAGTGATCACAAGAGCCTTCAGTATGTGTTCAGTCAAAAAGACTTGAATCTTTGCTAGAGAAGGTGGTTGGAGCTATTGAAGGATTATGATATAAGTGTGTTGTACCACCCCGACATGGCCAATGTGGTGGCTGATGCCCTAAGCAGGATGTCCATGGGGAGCGTGGCTCATGTTGAAAAAAGCGGAAAGGAACTGGCAAAAGATATTCACAGGTTAGCTCGGTTGGCAGTGCAGTTGGTTTATTCAGCTGAGGGTGGAGTAGTAATGTCATGTGGGTCTGATTGCTTGTTTGTCATTGAAGTTAAGTCAAGGAAGGATGAAGATCCCATACTGCTTAAGCTAAAAGAAGCAGTTCTTAGAAAAGAAGTGGAGGCTTTCTCCAATGGGGGAGATGGTGTGCTTCGTTACTAGGGCATATTGTGTGTACTGGATATAGGTGACAATAGATACTGGCAGAAGCATATAGTTCCAGATATTCCATCCACCCCAGTGCCACTAAGATGTAACATGATCTACGGATATTTATTGGTGAAGCGTCATAAAAAGAGACATTGCAAAATTTGTGGCTAACTGCCCAAACTGCCAGAAGGTTAAGGTGGAACATCAGGGACTGGGAGGTATGACTCAGGATATCAGCATACCCACATGGAAGTGGGAAGAAGTTAATATGGACTTTACTACAGGTCTACCTCGTACTCGCCGGCCGCATGAATCAATGTAGGTGATAGTGGATCAGATGACCAAGTCAACACATTTCCTCCCAGTTAAAACCACAGACTCAACTGAGGATTATAATAGGCTATATATCCGGGAGTTAGTTAGACTGCATGGAGTGCCTTTGTCCATTATATCAGATAGAGGTACCAAGTTCACCTCACACTTTTGAAGTCATTTTAGAAAAGACTCGGTGCCTAGGTCAAGCTCAGCATATCTTTTCACCCTCAGATAAATGAACAAGCTAAGCGGACTATTCAAACCCTAGAAGATATGCTAAGAGCTTGTGTGATCAATTTCAAGGGCAGTTGGGATGATCAACTACCTCTCATCGAGTTTACATACAGCAACAACTACCACTCCAGTATTCAGATGGCCCCGTTTGAGGAATTATATGGTAGGAGGTGTAGGTCTCCTATAGGGTGGTTTGAGGTTGGTGAAGCTACCTTGATAGGACCAAACTCAGTTCATGAAGTGATGCAGAAGGTGCAACTTATCAGGGAAAGGTTGAAAATAACGCAAAGCCGATTGAAATCCTATGTTGATTTGAGGAGAAGAGAGTTAGAATTCGTTGTACATGATTGGGTTTACCTAAATATTCACCCATGAAAGGGGTGATGAGGTTTGGAAAGAAACGGAAAATCAGTCTTAGATATGTAGGACCCTACAGGATTCTGAGGCTAATTGGCAGGGTGTAATATGAGTTAGAAGTACCTCTATAGTTAGCATCTGTGCACCCAGTCTTCCATGTGTCACTATTGAAGAAGTGCATCGGTGATCTGACTTCAGTTGGGCCATTAGACAATGTAGGAGTAAAGGATAGTCTCTCTTAAGAAGAAGTTCCAGTTCAGATCCTAGACCGTCAGGTTCGTAAGCTGAGAAACAAGGAAGTCTCTTCAGTGAAAGTCTTGTGGAGGAACCAGCTAGTTGAGGGAGCCACATAGGAGGCAGAAGTGGACATGATGGTCAAATACCCTCATTTATTCACTTCCAGTTCAGTTCTACCATCAGGTACTAAATTCCTATTCAATACTCTGTTCGATTCCGTACTCATCAGCTCTATTTATATCTTCAATGTACATACTAGTTGCATCAACCCTGTTAGCATGGTTAAATTAGTTTGAAGTCAGTCATTCCTCCTGAAATCACTTCATAGTCTCATTCTGGGAATTGCAGCTTTTATCCCAGTTTTCCAGCAGTTTTAGCCTTCATTCGATGATGAATGATCCCAAGGGGGAGATATTGTAACACCCCAAAAAATTTTCTCGACCAAACTCAGACTTTGCAAGAAAAACCCAGAAGAAACCATAAATTTTTGCCTCAGAATGACTGAGACAACGAGTCGTTGTCAAATCCAATGGCTCTTTGTCTAGGTCGTTGTCAACCCTACCTTGATCCTTCGGGAAACAAGGGGATATGGAATGACCCATTGTGAGAAATAATGAGTCATCCTGTCACTCTTTGCATCCCCAGCTCAGAACCCAGTGATCCCTTTTCAGGAACCCACGAGTCAACTAACGAGTCATCGTTTGATATAACGACTCGTGGTGTGACTCATTATTTGGGGCTCTCAGGTATTTTTTTCCAACTCTTTCAGTGACAACGAGTGGCAACAATGACCCATTGTATCACACAACGAGTCATTGCGTCCACCCGTGGTGACGAGTCCAGGGATCCTCAGAATATTTCCAATGGAGATGACGACTTGATACAACAACCTGTTGGATCTACCAACGAGTCATTGTGTTGCTCGTTGTTGGGCTTCCCAGATTTTTCTTGCCAGTGACAATGGGAAGAACTAATGACCCATTGGTCCCTGTTGGGCAGTTTTCCAGATTTTCTCCCAGGGTTATATTAGTAATTTCTAAAATTGTTAATCTCTAAACCCTGTCATTTTGGGAACGTTTTGGAGTTAATTAAATTGGTATCGACTAGATCCCCCTCATTCTACCTCAACTTTCGATCTCTAGAGCGAAGAACTCTCAGATAGACTCCTCCAGGCAAGTTAGGGCAATCGACTTTTCCGCTCAAAGTCTCAAGAGATTTTCTCTGAGATTTCTTCACTAGGTATGTGAGAATTTAGCAAGGGAATTATCCTTCCCTTATGCCCCAAAATCCATCTAAATTTTCTTATCAGTTCTAGTCCCTGAGTTTTTGGATGTGAATGAATTTCAGCCAGATTCTGTCTAATTGTGTGGAATATTGTTCATGTTAATTGTTACTAAAATTCCACTATCTAGCTATCATGTTGATACTTGTTCTTATAAAGATGGTTTTAGCCCTAGCTTGGAATTCAGTAAATTAGAGTCTTGCATATTTGATAAGTTATTCATGTTGCTTGATTCTATTAGTGTAGGGATTCCCATGTTGTTAATATCAATTGTTTATATTAGTCAGTTCATGCTAGTCCAGTTTTAGTTAGAACACTAGCCTACTCAGTATTTTTAGAAATGTCAGCTGATCAGTTTGACTATAGTTTTTTCTTGAGGTGTCAATGCTGCCTCCAAGATGTCAGTTATCAAAATTAGTTATCAATTAGCAGATATTAGTTGGTTCTTTGGAAAGTTACAATGCTTCCAGATAAGCAGCACTGACCAGTCTTAGAACCACCAACTTCAGTTTCAGTTTGTTCTTTAGACGGTTATGACGCTTCTATATAAGAAACTCTAGCCAATCTTAGAACACCATTTACAGAATCCAGTCCGATAAGACTCTCAAGGTACTTCTAGATAAGTATCCCTGACTTAGTCTTGGGCCCCAATTTCAACCTATCAACTTAGTAATCAGACAAGGACTATCTAGTTGGAGTAGGACTTAGCACCGAGTGTACCGAGGTTTCAGCGCACCAAGGTTCCCAGAACAACGTTGCCATCGTAGGTTATTTTATTGGCCTTATAGCCCCAGAATTTTGATCACCCAATTCATGCCTTTATACTTGGCAAGGTATATTGGGTCCTATTGATGGGGCGTATACATCGATCTCCACGTCTAGCTCACGTGGTTATATGTCGGTTATAGACTCTCCCACTTGTCGGTACAGTTCCAGTTTAGCTTAGCTCAGTTTATTTCAGTTTAGCTCATTCTAGTATTTCATATTTAGGACATGTCTATGGCCACCAGCCAGGTTCATTATGACCATATCAGATATATATTCAGTTGTTCAGATTCCAGTATTTAAGTTGGTCATTTTATGTCATTTCAGTTCACTTATTTGTTTCTTCATTTTTGTATTATCCCTCATTTACTTAGTACATTCAAAGTACTAACGCATACCTTTTATACTATATTGTATCATGATACAGGCGCAGGTTCTCAGCCTCAGCATCGTTAGTCGATTTCTTCAGGTAATATCAACAGCTGCAGTTGGTGAGTCCTCATCTTTTGAGGATGATGTTTATTTTTTAGTTATTTTCTTTTAGTTAGATTTTAGAAATAGCTGGGGGCTTGTCCCAGCAACTCATCATTGGTATATAGCTTTCAGACATAGACTCAGACTTTTAGTATTATTTTTTTCAGATGTATGAACTTTTATCAAATTAGCTTCCTTAAATGATTTTATTATTTAAATCTTCCACTTATGTTTACTCAGAATACGAATGTTATGATAGACCATGGGTTGGCTTGGGGTTACTTGTGACTCTAAGTACCTGTCTCATCCAGGGTATAGACTCAGGTTGGGACATTACTATTCAATATTAGTTGGTCATTTCATGTTATTTCAGTTTAGTTACTTATTTCTATTCTTTATGTATATCTCACTTACTCAGTACATTCAAAGTACTGATGCATATTTTTATGTTGTATCGTATTATGATACAGGTGCAGGATCTCATTCACAGCAGTGTCAGTAGTTCCCTCCCAACAATCTCAGCAACAATACCTATTGGTCTGTCCTCATTGTTTGAGGATGATGTTTTCTCTAGTCAATTCTGCATTTAGTCAGACTTTAGAGATGGTCTGTTAGGTCTGCCATCACCCCTGGACCTGAAAACCTTCCTTCAACGGGCCGTCGCTGGGCTGACTAGTCGTAACACCTACCGTCAAGCCACAACGCCCCAGTGATGAACCGTCACTCTACTAATAAGCGTCATTTGCACCATCGAAACCAAAAAATCTTGCCCAACAGGTCATCACTAGGCTAATAAGCCGTCGGCTCCTCCGTTGACCTCTGCACCAGATCAGCAATTTAAGCTATTTTTCCTCTGAAGAGCCATTTCAAAGTCCGAGGTGTTACAAGAAGATTCTTCAGAATCTAAATCAGGAGTCAAGACTATTATGATAGTAAAAGCCTGGGTTGACACATTCATATCACACTAGTCATAAATAAGAATTAAACTATTCACAAGATTGCATTATTAGATACAAGTACAGATCGAGACTGCATTGTTGAAGGAGTAATCCCCACGAAGTCCTAGAAAAAAAGTATTACATAGTCATTTTCTACAACAAGAAAAAGACTTAAAATCAATTATAAGTTCCATAGAGCACACATATGCAATAATTAAATCTACTTTATTAATGATTTTATAATAATGAAAGATTTAAAAGGAAAAAATAATATTAGATGCCCCAAATGAAACCGTACATTTGTCACGCCCCAGCCTAGGGCATAGGCGAGACCGACACCAGGAGCTATGGCTGGCCCGAGCATATCATTGCAACTGGAATAAAACTGTGAGCCAACAATTAAGAGAAAGAATAACATACTATCCATACATTTGAAATCTGGAATTAAGGCATAACTGAGACATCTTTCATAAAATGTTGCTTCTATATAAAAGGGGAACCATAGGTTAAATCAGAGTTTAAAAATGAAGAGAACATCAACATATTTTCAATGAAGCCTCTAATAACTGAAATATATTAAATTGGTCGGGACAAGGCCCCCAGCTTAACATCTATTGAAACTAGACTTCATTGAGTATGCTAACCCTAAGAAGAGAAAGGGGCTCACCCAAAAACTGAACTGACTAAACCTACTAATCGACTTGCCTATGGGAATATATACCTAAGATTGCATTATAAAATAATGTAGCGCCCCCGACAAGGAGGGGCATTAGTACATGGAATCGTACTGTATATAAGATAGCAAAAAAACTGAATAGAAACAAACTAAAACGGAAGAGATAAGAATTAGAGATCGTAGTGAAACATGCATATAAACATCATAGAAGAGTTTAAATCATGCACTACGCAATTTGTCTTTCGACTAAAAATACTTCAATATTCATTCTTTTAAAAACAATAACACCCATGCATAGCCTTTTATGTCCAAACAACTGAAATTACTATGAAAGTTCGTGGAGTAACTGATTTAGTACACTATGCTTGCATGGAGTCTAACCCCTGGGGATTTACTGGCTAACCCTACCAACTATCTTGCCAGGTAGAAGGCCTAAATTAACTAGCTAGAAAGTTATCTAAATCATCCCATTCACTTTCAGGGTGTATACTGAAGTGCCCGAGATCGGTCACACTTATCCTACATCGGCAAACATAATTTCTGACATGTGCCCATGGATATACTCGTGCCATCTCGGTCATCCATTTACTATATTTTTTAAAATATTAAAATCCTTATAGGCCTCAGGCATCTTAGTCATATTACAAAATTATGAAGCATTGGCCTTATCTGAAGGCAAAATCATAACCCTTGGGCTCTTATTATTGTACAAACATTCCATAAATATAGATTTAAACCAAAAGCTCAAATACATTTAGAAAAGGATTATTCTCATAAAGCATATCTCAATTCTAATGATTCATGGACATGTCTAGCCAAAAATAGCACTACATAATTCATCATACAAGACGTATGGCCTTGGCCAAAATACATATCAGCATTCTCAAAATTAAAGCTGAACTTACGCATTTTCAACATAATGGAAAAATAGTCACTTTTCAACATAATGCAAGAACCTTAGAAAAACATCATAGAAACTAGTCATAAGCTAAAACTATGTTAAATCTTTTCAAAAGTATGCATGTTCTCAAAGAATTTAGTCATGGAATAATGGTTCATAGCTTAAGTTGAAGATAACTTAGAAGTCATGCATAGAGGTAGAAATTAAGAAAACTGGTGGGAAGAAATTAATGTCCCACATTTTAAAGTTTGCCTTGCATATGTTAATTCTTTAAAAGCAAAAAGAATCCACTTAGACGAAATAAAGAGAAAAGGGTTGCTAGGTGTTTGCATTAGGAGAGAATTCTTTCATGAAATCGTAAGAGAGAGGAAGTTATGGTTCACTAATTAAAGCATACATGCAAGGGAAAAATCATAGGAGATGATTAGAAGACTTATGTTGAGCTTGGAAGGGCTTAGGAGTTCTGTTTTAGAGAGTGAAGAAAAATAAGTGCTAGGGTCGGGAAAATCTATTTATAAACGAGGGATAAAACACAGGGGCCGGAATGTGGGGTTGTAGGGATGGATCATCTTCTCAAAGGACGAAATATCTCTTGATTCATCCTTCACTGCAGACAGGACCCACCTTCAAGGAATGGTATGACTGTGTTATGTCTTGTGAAAGGATTGTCTGTCTCTCCCATCGTCTTTCCAAATGTAGAAACCCTAATTTTTACACCTTTTGTAGACGATTAAAGGGATGGTTCATTTCGTCAAAAGATGGTCCAACTTTGCTTCAAGAATATCCAACTCCTCCCGCACTAATTGAAAATCCAAGGGATGGTCCATCCTTCACTTTGACGGAATGTCTTTCACTTTGTAGCTTTCTAGTGTAGTGACATTTTTTAAGCATTACGCACAACATTTCCAACTCCTAACGACTTTTATATCCGGAAAAAGGTTTCAACTACCATCTCCTCCTTACCAGAATCCCTTCCAGGTGTACGGGAAATTATAATATCTCCCCCTTGAGATTATTCAAATGATGACTAATGGTACTCTAGGCTCTGAAATCCTAGAAATATTTCTCCAGAGTTTCTTTGTAACTAGTATTATCCCCAAATTTCACATCATCACAGTAGGTAACTACAACAACAACATTGACGCATGCTTTTATACTATATCATCTTATGATATAGGTTCAGGTTCTTAAGTAGCATGGTTGTTCTCTTTTGGATTCAGCACCACAGTACTCTTTTGGTAAGTCCTCATCTCTCGAGGAGTATGGCTTCATTTTTAGTACTAGTCATTTCAGTTTGTGTTTCAAACATTCGAGTTAGCTGGGAGTTTGTCCCAGTAACTCATCAGCTTATTTTAGAAGGCTCTCAAATAGTGATTATTGTGTCAGCTTGGGATTTTAGAGTTTATTCAAATTTGTTCATTACTAAATATCAGTATACTATTGTTAGATTCTGCTCTTTTATGATTATTCTTAGAAGATAATTTTTTTGTAAAATATACTCTACCAGGTTTTGCTTGGGTCACTTGTGACTCTAAGTACCATGTAACGTGTAGGGCGTCAACTCGGGTTGTGACAAAATTGGTATCAAAGGCTCAGGTTAGAGTATCCTAGGGTGTCTTAAAGCCACATCAAGCAGAGTCCTTTTCATGGGTGTCAAGTGCGCCACACTTATGACAGGGAGGCTATCAGGAATTTTCAAAAAAATTCCCTTTATTCATGATTGTTATCATGCATAGAGTTTAATCTCAAATATTATCCTCCTAACTTGTGCTTTACAGTGGGATTTTCTTCTTAGATGAGGTGGGGGAGAAAAGAAAAAGCTAGTCAGTAAAAGGTGGGATGTGGTGTGAAAAAAAAAAGAAAAAGAAAAGAATGAAATTCGAAGAATAAATAGAAGAGAAGAATGAGAAATATGCCATGTCCACCAGTTAAAAGCTGAAAAAAATGGAGAAAGGGAGAAAAAAAGAGAGAAAAAATTAAAGAGGGGAAAAAGTTAAAAGTGAAGCCAAGAGTTGTGTAGTGCCAAGGGGGTTAGTCACTTTATCCATATTTACCATACTTGTTCCCAAGCCTACATTACAAGCCGAATAAAAGTTCTATAGTGATCCTAATCTAACTGTCCAAAGAACCAGAGTCGAGAAAATAAGGGCAGGTCTATGATATCACATGCACAATCTTTGAACTTCTTTGTGAGAATGAGAGCTTTGTTGCTTGTCCCAGTTTCTTATATGCATATCATTGTGAGTGTTTGGGACTTCATTTGTTGTGAGGGTACATAAGTTGTATTACA
Organism: Datura wrightii; assembly: GCA_035772735.1. Classification (NCBI taxonomy): domain Eukaryota; kingdom Viridiplantae; phylum Streptophyta; class Magnoliopsida; order Solanales; family Solanaceae; genus Datura; species Datura wrightii. Next base: position 49,560,216 of record JASDFA010000007.1, on the reverse strand, counting down.
CACTGCCAGTTGTCCGTGTAAATAACATTAGTAATTTCTTAGTTGTCTATAAATAATTTGATGTCATTTCTAGATCCCTTTGTGTTATGAGTTGTAGTTGCATGTGTACACAACAATCTTGGTTTTGAGTTGAAAAATAGGGATCGATAATTGATAGTGATCATGTGTGCAAATTTTGACATTGTTGGTTGTGAGTCTTCTGTTTTACTTTCTAGTTAAGCATTGTATTTGTAGTAATGTTTTTATTTGCCTGAGGACATGCAAAAGTTCTATGTTGAGGGTGTCGATGTGCCGTAAATTTATGACACTTTCGATGCTTAAAATATAGAAAAAAATGCTTGAACTTAGGTATGTTTATACAAATATGAGGTTATTTTACCTTGTTATTAGGGAAATTAGGTCGGGGAGTTGAATTGCTGAAAAAGAGATAAAATACTGCAAAAAATGGCCTGTTACGAGTAAGAGCACGAGTTGTACCATCTGGGTACGAGCAACTAGTACAACTTCAGAGAATATGCATAAGTGTTGATCTTAAGTATGAATGGTAGTATGAGCCGTACCAAGGAGTCATCATGGAGATTTAGAGAATGTGCACTTGTAGAAGTTCCTAGTACGAGTGAAAGCTATGAGTCGTGATTATAATATACGGACCGTACCAAGGACTTGTGGTGAGATTTAGAGAGTTGGGTACTTGGAAGATTTAGGGGATGAGAAGGTTGTACGAGTCATACAAACATGGTACGAACTATGATAAAGACCCGTATGAGGAATAACAGAGATGCTGTCACGACCCGAGCTAGGATCCTGAACCGAGACACAGGACCTAGAATCACAAGTGTCTCCAAGTCGACTTATGGCATAAACATAGCAACTAAATAGCATTTATTTAAAGCGGAAATTGATAACATAAACATGAATAAGCAGAAGTCTGAATAGCATAATAATAATAAATAGAGTCAACACTCGACATAGTTGAAAATCTATATAATTTCTGATACGCCTACAAACTATCTGATGAGTTGATGGGACAACACCCCCAACTAGCTCGTTAAATTTTGAAACTGAAACAACATAATCAAATGCTAAATTGAATGTCCTCAGAAGATGAGGACTCACCAACAATGGGAACTGAGCTAAACTGTAGAGAATCTGGACTAACAGCGGAAGTGAGCCTGATCATCCAAACCTGTATTATGAAACGATACAACATAGAGTATGCGGTCAGTACTTGGAATGTATTGAGTATGGAAGGTAAGTAAAACATGCTGAGTAAATGTTAATTGAAATCATGCATATAAACATAAATCATTAGATTATGAGAGTAGGGACTGCATGCTGAAATCTGAATTTGAGGCATATATATAGTCATAGACTAAGTATCATATCTGAATAGAATGACCTAAAGCTAAGAATAAAATCATATGACTTTTCATATCTAAATTCATAAGTAAAAGCTCGTGAACTGATCATTCGATCAAACCTGTTGTAAAACATAATATCATAAGTCATGAACATGAATAACTGAAATCATGATTTACAATTGGAGACTTATCATATAACTGGCACTATCACGATAGAGCTTACGTGATGCCCCAACTATAATACTCAAATGGGTAGAGTAATCCAAAACCTTGTCAGGGCTAGGGACAATACCATGATATTGATTTCAAGATAAAGGCCCCTTGCGGGCAGGGAAACTCTCAAGGGAGATCCCAATATAAATATATAAAGCTACGTTAGCGTGTAGTTCTGAGATTGTGGAACCTTGGAACCCCAAGCCTACTTGGTGCTGGACATTACTCCCAAAAACATGCATAGTGCTTCCATCGTTTTTCAATGAAGATGGAATCATAATTACATGTATAACCGAAAATCTGAACATGGGGAGTCTTGACTCCAAAACATATCATAAGTTGTAGTGGGAGTCTTGACTCCAAAACATATGATAAGCTGATCTTATTAGCCTTGGGTAAATTATAAATACATACTTAACTTTTGTGGGCTTGCCCAAATCTTAAAATCACGGTTACTTGAAAAAGACTTCGTAAGTAAAAATCATGGATTCATACATGGGTCATTTATAAACATTCATTCATACTAGATATCTGATCATACTAGAAATCATGAATTACAAACTTGACTTTTCATGAAATTTGCATAATATGGAATAATTTTTAATAACTTAAAATCATGAATTTATAATCAATTTGTGTATAAACTCTTCCTATAAATCTTAAAACATGACTTGGAATATGAAGGGAATTGACCCATAAATATATCGTAGAGAGTTTCATAAAATTGGGTTAAAACTTTAGAGATCTTATACTTTAATTAGAACTTGAATTCATGAATTTGAGAAGAAATTAGGACATGAGAGTGAAAGGAAACTCTCATTCGTAGCCCTACATACCTGGGTCAACTGATTCTCAACTTGTCTTAGAAAGCCGGAGAGAATTATAGATTGATCTTCTAAGAGACTTCAAAGCTTTGCATGCATAGGAAAGCCTAATGACTTGATATAGGCTAAACCCTCTTAAAACACTCCTTTTAGGGATTAAAACGACGTAGTTTAGGATTTAGGAGCTTAGAAATTACAAAAATACCCTTAATAATTTCACAGGAAAAATGCTCACTGCCAGTCATACGACTAGTACCATGAGTATTACAATCGACCTACGACTCATGGATTCCTCCCATAGCTAGCCGGTCTATTTTCTCCAACTCTCTAGTTATATCCATGACTCCTACCATGACTTGTGATTCCATACTACGAGTCGTACAATCACTCGTAGAACCAACACCTAATAACCCAAATGCATACTGTGATTTGTGACCACGAGTCATACCACTAAACTATGACTCGTAGTATGGAATCATGGTCTGGGGAAAGAAGCCTCTGAACTGAACCACGGGTCTTCCTACGACCCATACCTCTTGACCATGACTCGTATCATCAGTCATATTGAGAGAAAATGTCTATTACTTTTTATGCTGAACATATTTCAAATCTTGAATCTAGTCTTAAGAACTTTTGGGGTGTTACAGATGCCAAGTTTTAGAAGTTCATACCACGACAAGATCATACAACTCATGGCATCATTGTACGAGTCGTACCATCCTTTAGTACCTGAGAAGACAGAAAATGAAAGAGTTGCATTACGGAAGCCTCCTACAACTCATAGCATCATTCTACGACTCGAAGGACGAATCCGCAGCAAATCCCTATAAAATTAGGAAAGGATTTCATTGATTGTATAAATATGTTTTAGTTATTTTCCTTAGAGAAATCTGATTCTTTTGACTTGTAATCGTAGTTTTTGGGTTTCCTATGTTCTTGGAGAGAAAATACTCAACTACTTTGACAGAATTCAATATTTTTCTTGGATTTTTGACAAGTGATTATGCAATTGATTCTTGGGTTCTTCTTTCATTAATATTTTAGTGTTCAATTATGTTTTCTTCCATGAAATATGATTTTATTCTTGCAATGATGCTTAGCAAAACCCTCCATAACTACGATTGTGGGAACCATGGTGGAATAACAAACTAGGGTTAACAAAAATTGATTCTAAACCAATGCGAATGCCTGTATTGTTCCTTTCTTCATGTTTAATTTTTCTTAACGGTGTGCAACATTAGGACCAGCTCGAATTCTCTTCTTGCTTGATACTAGAGAAGTAGAGATTAGGAAAAGTGAAGAACAAAAAAGCCTTGAAATTGAGTTTCTTAGAATAGCTTGAGCTGCAGTCGCAGGAGAGTTAGTTTTATAATATTGATAAAGGTTAAAGTGAAATTGCTCATGAGACCTAATCGGGTGATTGAGTAGAGTCATCTAATTGAGATGGATCAGTCATTTATATGAGCATAATTTATCAGTTCTATAGGCTATGTATTGGGATAGATCATGAGAATAATAATCTGACCTAGTTAGGAAGTCATGGGGAACATTTCCCTAGTTAATTGCATAACTATTGATCACAACTCCTGTTCCAAATACTGTTACTTGATTTAAAATTCCCCCTTTATGAAATAATTGAACTAAAAGTGTGGATATTAGAATTAGTATGTATTTTGACTATATGACATGTGGGATCGACTCCAACCTTAGTTGGATTCTTTATGGACAACGTCTGCATTATACTTCTTTAGGGGTGTAATTTGAGCGTTATCATTGTACCGACTAGGTTTAGACGTGTGTATGTGTCTTCTCCTAAGAGGTAATAGGTTACTACACTTTGATGACGCATTGTTAGCAATTTTATAAAGTAACCTCGCCAGTGGTTCGACATACAATAATTGTTATCCCAATTTTTCTATAGATATCGATTATCAAAATCTTATGATTTCATTGTCATTAAATGTTAAAACAAAGAACATGAATAGAAAAGAAAATACAAGAGTGATAGCCATAATATACAACATATATTGTAGACTAATGAAACCTACACTAGCTCCCAAAGCTAAAATAGTAAGTAACAAAGGAGTTACCATGCTTATGGAAGCTAACCATGATCACAACAACATATTTGTCCTGATGATTATTAGTAAAAGATAACTGGCATTTTGACTCGATAACTGAGCTAGAAATTGAAGAAGAAAATTTAAACATTGAGCTGGTAATTTAATTTCTGAATGAATCTATAAATTTAAAATTTATAAGATTTCAATCCTTCTTTCATGTTTCTTCAAGTAAAAGAATGTCAAAATCACGAACTTCATTTTCAAAAGTTCCAAAAGAAAATAAGAAAGAAATAGTTCTTGAAGAGGTTGAGAGAAAATTAATAGGAGTGGATCTCAGAAACAATTTCTAAGGTAGAATATGAATCTTGAGTTTTTAAAATTTATCAATCTAGTGAGTCCTAGTATTAGAGATATGCTAAAAACAAAAGATTCTTTAGGCATGATCAGGTCAAATGAGCAGTTTGAACCAAACTTTAAATGTTTAGATAAACTTATGGAAGATCCCGAAAATACCCTAAGAAGGGAATGATATCGTGAAAAATATTCATTAAAAGAAAGATTATCCTTTAGAAACAGATGGTATGATGACATAAAAAGGATACGATGTAATATCGACTTCTTTAAGTGGTTTGAATACATAGGATAATTAGATGATAAAAAAGAATCATTAAACACAATCGCCAATAAATAGTATAACAAGACTGGGTGATCTAGTCTACAATTCCCCCATTAGAATAAATTAGTTTATCAATATATGGTAGAGTTGCTATCACTTTATCCTTTAAAATTGATATCGTAGATACAAAGGGTGATCCTAAGAATAAGGATATAAACATATTAATTCAACAACATAATTATATTAATCAACTACCATACATAGTCTCTAATCAAATCCTTAAGGTAGGCAATAAATCAACATTGAAAATAAACCAAGCTCTCCTACAATGACAAGGATAAGATATTGGAAACCCATCAATATCCAAACAATCATAATTTATAAAAGAAAAATTCCCCAACTTTAAGAAAAGTTTGAAATTATAGATGAGCTTATAGAACAAATTACTAGAAAATTAAAATCTAAACTAAAATTAAAGGACGATAAAGTCATACGAAAAATATATGAAAAAATTAATAATGAAATTAACAAGTTAATCTCTAGATATTCAAGAAAAAAGAATTATTACAAGAAACCCTCTTTCTCGGATATGTAGTATGAAGAAAATGAATTTTTATCTTATGCTTCACATTTTGAAAATGAAATCTCTGAATAAAATATTGATGGACTTACAAAACATCAAATATACATCAAGTTATAAGAAATGGAAATGACCATCACAATTTATAAAATGAAAAACTATGCAAATAAACAAGTTGCCACTCTAATTGTATCTGGATTCACAGATACATTAAAATATTGGTGGAATAATTATCTCACTAAAGATAATAGGCAAAGAATAATAAATGCCACAGTTATTACTCAAGTTATTAAGACTGAATCTATTGGGGAAACTTCTGAACATCAAAGCAGAGAAGACACCACCACTACTTTAATTTATAATATAGCTAAACATTTTATAGGAGAACCTCATCTTCTAAAAGATAGGAGTTTAGAAATATTATCAAATCTATCTTTCCCAAAGTTAGAAGATCTTAGATGGAATACAGATGTTCTCTTAAACAAGGTTATGGTCGAGTAGATAAGATTATTGAAAAGAAAAATTCATAAATGATTTACCAAGATTATTCGCCGAAAAGGTCAGGATAAAGTTAAGGGATACATTTGAAGGTAAAAGTTTCATAAATGGCACAACACTTGTATTACACTTGAATTATGTACATATATAAAGGTTAAAAATCAACTGACATAGGATAATAAAATATCCAAAAATGAGATAGAAAGCTTTTGTCAAAACATAGGATATATCAGTTATCCACCCCTTCAAATGAAGCTTCCAAGAAAATTAAAACAAGACAAATACTATAAGAATAAATTAGAAAAATTACATTATTATAGAAGAAGATTTAAGAAACCTAAATTGGAAATCACAAAGGTGACTTTAAATCTTACCAAAACAATGCTGATAAGGGTTGGAAACGTGGCAAGTTAGGTTATAGAGCATGAGATTGTCGAATCAGTAATAAAAGCAAAGACAAACTAAATATGTCAGAACTTGAGATGAGGTCAAGAATAAATTGTATTCTATTCTTAAAGTAAATAAACAGAGTTATTTCTCTGAAGAGAGCTTTAGTGACGAAGACCAATGATCTTGGGCAGAATTATATGCCCAAGTGATACTCACATGCTTCATTTCATCTTTGTTATCTATCGGTATTTGTGCATTCACATGTGATTTGTAGTTAAAATGTGAATTTATACTAACCAACATGATTAGTGTTGTTTTGCAGGTAAAATGGAACTTTGGGTAGCTAAGATACATGTTGGTAAAAATCGGGAATGGACTTGGAAGAAAGAAGTGGAAAAGGTCAAGGAAGAGCAGCAAAAATAAGGGCTCCGCGATGGAGCCGTGTCACGCTGCCATCGTGGAGGGATTCTGCCTCGGGTGATTTAATTTTGGCCATTTCCAGTGAAGCCTCGCGTTACCTCCATGACACGGAGGCAATGCCACGTGATGCAAGCCGTGGCACGTTGAGTACAATTACCTGGGACATCAATTTCCAGTGTAGGTGCGTGATTGCACCGTGACACATTGGCTAGGCTCCGCGATGCAGGTTGTGGCATGCCAAGGTGAAAAGTCTGAGGAGCCAAATCCTAGAGAGGGTCCGCGATACACCCGTGGCACGGAGGGAGTGCTCCGCGATACACTCCGTGCCACGTTACTTGTTATTCCGGGAAAAATTCCCACTAGTATAAATAGCACACTTAGGTTTTATTTTAAACAATTCTGACTTGATTGAGCAAGAACGTGGGTTACAGGCAGTTGAGGGGACGAAAATTCTAGGGTTCTCCTCTATCTCTTTCTCTTTTATCTCAATTGTTTGTATGATTTATACTCATTTGATGATGTTTAATCCACAAATGAGTGGCTAAATTCACTTCTTGCTCAGGTTAAGAATAATTGTAGTGGAGTGTAATTGTTGATCAATTTAGTTTTCATCTTTTCTTCAATGGTTGTTCTATCAATTCTTGTTCTTACTGCATTAATGTTTGGCCAATGTTAATGTATATCTAAAAAATCCAATTTTGATTTTGAGAAGGAAAGAAATTGGAAAGTTGTGAATTGGTAGGATATGATCTCTTCTTAGTTTGGGAAAATTGAGAATTGATTTACATTCAGAATAGAAATATATCAGAAAGTCGTATTAGTCAATTAAGGAATCGGTTTTGTATGGCTAGAACATGAAATTCTTTTATCACAGAAATGTAGATTGAAGGTTCATGATTCTTAAGTTGGATAGGAGATGAAAGTTCCAATCCATTGGCAATAATTCTTGACTAGCAACCGAAGGAAAGATTAACTGAATTATATCGATAAATTAATTCCCTGTATGTTCGTTTTAACCTCAGCATGCTCATTACTATAGTTCAGACTCACTTTATAATTTTTCCTTAGATTCTTATAAATTAGTAACTCAAATTCTTAAAATATTATTTATTTGGTTTTCTGTATTCTTAAAGATATAGTTCATTAACACTTAATTTAATTAGTACTATTGTTCAGTCCCTGTGGGATAGATACTTGGCTTACTTAAGCCACTTTACTACATGTTCGACCACGTGCACTTGCATGTAGTCACAGAACCACCGAACAAGTTTTTGGCGCCGTTGCCGGGGACTGGCAATTGGTAAAATTATTTTCTTAGTGTTAGTTTGCAATTTCTATATAAGTGCTGACAACTTGAACTTAGCCTGTCTTTTGCAGATATTGAATTCTGTTGAACACTGGCTAGAGACAAGGAATTGGTGGATTCATACATAGAGCCGGAAAGACAATTTCATCGTCAAAGAAGGGAAGCTCTAGAGAAAAAGCTACAGTTGCTCAGAGAAACAATCCTGGAGCAACAACAGAATCCACCACTTGTGAGGGAAGTATTAGTGCCCGAGGAAATGGCAGCTAGGCCGGTTCGCGAAGTGGCAATCCCACATGCTAACAATGTTACATCAAGTATTCGCAGACCAAAGCCAGGAGGGAGGTTTGAGCTTAAACAGAACATGGTGCAATTGTTGCACACCAGCGGGCAATTCACAGGTCTCCCTCACGAAGATCTATAACAACATCTCCAAAACATTTTGGAGATAAGTGATGCTTACATCCCCGCTGGAGTATCATCCGACTACGTGAGGCTTACATTATTCCCATTTTCATTATTGGGGGAAGCAAAGAGGTTGTTGAAAGTTGAACCACCTAACTCTATCACCACGTGGGATGATCTTGCAAGAAAATTTCTGATACGGTTCTTTCCATCCAGGAAAACAACAAGACTTAGAAGTCAGATTCTAAGTTTTAAACAAAGAGAGGGGGAGAATCTGTATCAAGCTTGGGAAAGGTTCAAATCATTGCTAAGGGATTGTCCTCACCATCACCAGTCCTATGATGTGCTGGTGCATACTTTCATAGAGGGTTTGGAACCCCACACAAAAATTTTGCTAGACTCAGCAGCTGGGGGACAAGCATTAGAAAAGACTTATGAGGAGTTGTATACTTTGTTAAATCATATTTCGCAGGGAAATCCAGAGTTGAATGCGGACTCTTCTAGAGGAGGAACAAGGAAAGCGGCAGGAGTCTTTGAAGTGTATGGTTTTACAACAATCGCTGCACAGATAGCTGCATTGCAAAATCAACTCAACACTCACTTCAGCAATATGAGCTTGAATCAACCTCAAGCCCCAATTAAAGTAGTGCAGCAGATTTGGTGTGAAGTATGCGGTAGTAATGAACACTCAGCTGAGTGTTGTGGTGCAAATCCAGATTCAGTGAACTTTGTTGGGAATGTACAGAGAAATAATCACCAGCAGTATGGCAACAACTGCAACTCGAATTGGAGGAATCATCTGAATTTCTCTTGGGTTAGTAACAGCCATCAAGGGCAGAGTTCGAATCAGGGTGTGCAGAGAAATCAAGGAGGGCAGCAGAATTATTAATCTCAATACAGAGGAAACAACACACCTCCTCCACCACCCACCAGCATTGAGGAAATGTTTAAAGTAATGTTAGCTAACAAAGCTCAAATGCAGGCTGATTATGTGAAATTGGCAGCAGACATAAAAAACAACCAGTTAGCTACAAAGGCATTGGAATACCAGTTTGGACGACTAGCTGGAGCTCAAAACACCAGGCCAAGAGGAGGACTACCTAGCGACACTGACCCGAATCCCAAGCAGGTTAATGTAGTGACCACAAGGTGTGGTTTACAACTCAAGGAGGTAGAACCATAAAGATCGCCTCAGCAGTCAGGAGCAGTGGAGAAAGATAGGGAACATGATGACGAGAGGGAGAAGGAGAAGGCAGCTAAAGCAGAAAGACTACCACCCCCGTTCCCTCAAAGATTAAAGAAACAAAAGGAGGAAGCTTGTTTCAAAAAGTTCATGGAGATGCTTAAATAGGTACACATTAATTTACCTTTGGTTGATGTTTTGCAGAAAGTGCCTAAATATGCAAAGTATATCAAGGACATCGTAGCTAACAAAAGCAGATTGACGGAGTATGCTACGGTGGCGCTTACTGAGGAGTGCACTTCCCGGATACAAAATAGGTTGCCAACAAAGCTCAAGGACCCTGGGATCTTTACAATTCAAATCACAATTGGGCAAAGTATCTGAGCTCGCGTATTATGCGATTTGGGAGCGAGCATTAACTTGATGCCGACATTGGTGTTCAAGAAGTTAGGGCTGGCAGTCCTAGAGCAACTACAGTGATCTTACAGTTAGCGGACCGCTCTTTGGCCAGACCAGATGGCATTGTAGAGGACATGCTGGTGCAAGTGGTCTCCCTTATCTATCCTGTAGATTTCATTGTCTTAGATTTTGAGCCGGATGCGGAAGTCCCATTTATTTTATGACGTCCTTTCTTGGCAACCGGGAGAGCTTTTGATGTAGCTGCAGGGCAGCTAACCATGCGAGCGCATGACAAAGTGGAGGTATTTGATGTATATAAGGCCATAAAGCTTCCGGCCATATGTGAGGAGCTTTCAGCAATCCGTGTGCTAGACCAAGCAGAAATTCTTCAGATTGTTGATTCTCAAGATCCATTGGAAAGAGCATTGTTGATCTCCAATCATTTCGGAGATAGAGATACTTATGAGACGGTGCAAATGTTAAATGAACCAAAGTGGTATCTTAGGAAGCATGACTTTCAGCCTTTAATGAGGTCCCTGGAACCATTGCCGAAACCATCTATTGAGGAAGCACCAAAACTGGAGTTGAAAACATTGCCTCCCCATTTAAAATATATCTTTTTGGGGAAAGATGACATTTTGCCAGTCATCATCTCCGCAGTATTGACGGAGGCACAGGTAAAGGAAGCATTGGTGGTTCTTAAAAGAAGGAAGAAAGCAATGGGCTGGCAAATGTCAAATATTCGGGGTATCAATCCAGCTTTTTGTACACACAAAATTTTCATACAGGAAGGAGTAAAGCCAACTGTACAACCTCAGCGCAGGTTGAATCTGATGATGAAGGATGTGGTTATGAAAGAAGTAATTAAGTGGATTGATGCAGGTGTGGTCTATCCTATTTCGGACAGCGAATGGGTCAGCCCCGTTCAGTATGTCCCAAAGAAGGGAGGGATGACCGTGGTCACCAATGAGAAAAATGAGTTGATCCCTACACGCACCGTCACAGACTAGCGGATTTGCATGGACTACATAAAGCTAAATGAAGCCACAAGGAAAGATCACTATCCTATCCCGTTCATTGATCAGATATTGGACAGATTGGCTAGACAAAAATATTATTGTTTCCTTGATGGGTACTCTGGCTATAACCAAATAGCCATAGCACCGGAAGACCAGGAGAGACTACTTTCACATGTCCTTATGGGTCATTTGCTTTTAGGCGGATGCCATTTTGTTTATGCAATGCACCCGCCACATTCCAGAGATGCATGATAGCGATCTTTCACGACATGGTGGAAGATTTCATCAAGGTATTTATGGATGATTTTTTTGTTTTCGGTAATTCGTTTGCTACTTATTTGCAGAATCTTGACAGGGTGCTAGCTCGCTGTGAAGAATCCAACCTTGTACTCAACTGGGAGAAATGTCATTTCTTAGTCAAGGAGGGTATCTTCCTTGGCCATAAAGTGTCTTGCAAGGGGTTGGAGGTCAATCGTGCTAAGATCGAAGTTATTGAAAAGCTACCACCACCTGTGTCAGTGAAGGGTGTTCGCAGTTTTCTCGGGCACGCAGGGTTCTACAGATGGTTCATTAAGAACATCTCTCAAATTTCTAGACCGATATGCAGGTTTCTACAAAAAGTGGTGAAGTTCGAGTTTGATGAAGATTGTGTCAAAGAATTCGAGGAGTTGAAGCAGAAATTGATAGAAGAACTTATCCTTATTTCTCCGAATTGGGAACAACCGCTTGAACTGATGTGTGATGCAAGCGATGTAGCTGTGGGAGCTGTATTGGGGCAGTGGAGGAATAGAATTTTTCATTCTATTCATTATGCAAGCAAAACACTGGACGCTGCCCAAGTTAATTATACAGTCACAGAAAAGGAGATGCTAGCATTGGATTTTGCGTTTGACAAATTCAGGTCCTATTTGGTGGGTTCTAGAGTAGTGGTGTATATCGATCATGTAGCTATTCAGTATCTGTCTAACAAGAAGGATGCAAAGCCCAGGCTGATCAGATGGATCTTGTTGTTGCAAGAGTTTGACCTAGAGATTAAGGACAGAAAGGGGAGGGAGAATCAAGTGGTTGATCACCTATCGCGATTGAAAAGCCGGTAGCATGTGAAGGAAGGTGACAACATCAAAAAGGAGTTCCCAGATGAGCAGCTCTTGGTAATAAGGGAAGCTGAGATCCCTTGGTATGCAGACATAGTGAATTTGATAGTGAGTGGAGTCTATGCACCTGAGGCTACGACTCAGCAGAGAAAAAAATTGAGGCATGATTGCTAGTATTTTATTTGGGATGAGTTGTACTTGTTTAAGCAGGGACCGGATCAGGTTATGAGAAGATGCATCCCGGAGAGCCATATTGCAGAAGTTTTGAGGAGTTGTCACTCTTCATTGTATAGAGGGAACCACGGAGGCGAGCGGACAGCGCACAAGGTGCTACAGTCAGGTTTCTTTTGGCCTACACTGTTTAGAGACTCTATGGCATACGTCAAAATGTGTGATAGATGTCAAAGGACAGGCACAATTGGTAGGAGGCAAGAGATGCCGCTGTAGCGTATATTAGAAGTGGAGATCTTCGATGTATCGGGTATTGATTTCATGGGCCCATTCCCACCGTCATTTGGTAATAATTACATCTTGGTGGCCGTTGATTATGTATCAAAGTGGGTTGAAGCAACAACTTGCCCTAGGAATGACAACAAGGTGGTAATGAAAATTGTTAAAAAGCACATTTTCACCAGGTTCGGACACCCCGAGCCATTATCAGTGATGGAGGGGCTCATTTTGTAAATGCAAGTTTCAAAAACTTGCTAGCTAAGTATGGGGTACGCCACAAGGTGGCAACAACATACCATCCCTAAACTAGTGGGCAAGTGGAGGTGTCGAACAGAGAAGTGAAGCAGATTCTCCAGAAAACAGTGAATGCACAACGTAGTGATTGGTCAAGCAAACTCGATGATGCATTGTGGGCTTATAGAACTGCTTACAAGACACCAATTGGGACTTCTCCGTACAAATTGGTCTATGGAAAGGCGTGTCATCTACCGGTGGAGCTAGAACACCGATCTTTCTGGGCTGTGAGGAAACTTAACATGGATCTAGAGCTAGCGGGTAAGAAGAGGCTGATGCAACTCAATTTGAACTTGATGAGTTTCATTAGCATGCTTATGAAAGTGCCAAGTGCTACAAAGAGAAAACAAAGAGGTGGCACGATAAGCATATGGTGCATCGGATATTCGAGCCGGGGCAGAAAATATTGCTTTTTAATTCAAGATTGAGGCTGTTTCCAGGAAAATTGTGGTCCAAATGGTCAGGGCCGTTTGAGGTAGTGAGAATGACCCCTCACGGGGCAGTGGAGTTGTGGCAAGAAGATCGAAGTGCCACGTTCTTGGTTAATGGGCAGCATTGTAAGCATTACTGGGGTGAGGACGTTATTTGAGAGAAGACGTCCATTACTCTAGAGGATGATTGAGCGTAAATGACGTCGAGCCGCGACGGTAAACCAGGCGCTGCACGGGAGGCAACCTATGAAATTGTTGTAATAGATGAGTAGAATTAGTAGAAAAAAAAACAAAAGAGAAAAAGAAAAAAATAAATAGAAAAAATTATTGTTGCATTGAAACCTATGAATTCTAACCAATTTCTTGTTGTGAAATGATTTTCAGGTGGAACGAAGGGAAAAAATGCAAAAAAACGCAAAGGAAAAAAATCGAGGTGAGAAAAATAAAAATGGCATGACAGTGAGCCTACGCGTTGGCTCTGTGTCACGGAGGAGGGCCTCCGTGTTACCCTCCGTGACACGTTGAAGGTATTCTGGATTTTTTTAAAATTTCCAGAACACCTACGCGATGGCTCCGTGTCATGGAGGAGGTGCTCCGCGTTACCCTCCGTGACACGTTGAGGTGTAATTTGCGTTGGGTCACCTCGGGTCACCGGGTAACCCGCGCGAAAAACCTCCTTTTTAACCCCAAATTCCTTCATTTTTTCCAATGCTTTCAATTCCTCCGCGACCCACACCCTAAATTCCCTCCTCCCCCAACGTGACACGGACCTAGGCACAAGATTTCTTCAAGTTTTGTTCAATTTCATCGGATTAAAGGTATGTTCTTGAACTTTACCTCATTGTTGCTTGAAATTTCGATTTTTGAGCGTGGGTAGTGATTGAAACTTGTCGTATGTGAAAATTAAGCTTGAATTCATTTAAGTTATGATTGATTGATATTCATAATATCGTTGTAAGTATATGAACTCGATGAATGCATGTTTTAATGAAATTTTGCGAAATTGGTAGCTAGGGTTGGAATTTGAATAGGAAGAAAACTAAACTTGTTTGAAATGTGAAAAAAAATTGGGTTTTGTATGTTGGGTGATGTGAATTATGTCGTGATTAATGTTGAATATGCTAAGTAGACAAGGGAATTTCGGAAAAATGAAATTGGTGAATTGCATAGGTTGTTGAGAACAAAAATTTGGCTAAGTGCTATGATGATTTAATGGAATCGATGGCGATATTGTTATACGTTGTATGAAGTATGAGTAGTACATAGTAATTATTCCATCGAATTATATGAAGGCACTAAGAATGTTGACTGTAAAGATTGTGAAATCATGAATGTCTTGTCGAATTGTTTTAATTGCGGCTAAAGACTAAGTGTGGGGTGATTCAATTAAACCCAACCTTAGTTATATCTAGTTATGATTTGAATAACATTGGGATTGTATGGTTATATGTGCAGGAACAATGTCGGGAAGACAAGACAAAGGAAAGGGAGCGTCCACATCAGGCGCCGACAGAAAAAGAATAAGGTTGGGAACAGCAGTTCCAGCAGCACCAGCGGTTCTGAGAGGCCAACGCCGATAGTACGGAACCCGATGGGTGACCGACGAAGGGAAGAAATGGTATGCAAAACACAAATAAACCAAATACTTCCCGGAAGAACATATAGCAAGGGAGCCGCTGGACAGGAATTCCCACGGATCGTACACCAGATTGACACTGTCGGGATGAACTTCATCTTCGAAGAGCCCAAGTAGTGCAATCTCCATCTAATTCAAGAGTTCTATGCCAACTGGAACCCGACCCTCCGCAGTCACACCGTCAAGGAAAGAGGGCAGGTTGTCACGTTTGAGCCCCATCACTTGAATGCTATATTGGGGGCGCGGGACACAGACGCCCATGTACTCCGATAGCTGAACATAACTCCACCTTATGCGGACATCAGACGCACTCTATGTGGAGCCCATTCGACAACACGGTGTAGCAGGCACAAAGAGAGAGGCTACCATCAGACACTGCCCTACTCTCAGATGAACAGGGAAGCCAGGATCTGGCTAAAAATATGTGTTCCTGCCTGATCCCGTGGGTGCACATGACAGATGTCACCTGGGATCGAGTGTGCTTGGTGTATGCCCTGATGAAAGGGCTTGAGATAAATGTTGGGTCAGTAATCATCTCCGCCATGAAGAGAGCCCGCTTACATCAAGGGCACAGGTACGGGTTTGGTGGTTTGCTTACCACGTTCCTGAGGGGCCATGATATCAAGGAGGAGTCTTTAGATTACATCCCACAGATTGACAGGCGCGCCTTGGATGTCACCAAAACCAAGGCACCTAACACTACTCATGGGCCAGTTCTCACACTAGCCGAGCGACATGCTCGGGATGATCAGTATATGGCCCCATGTACGGGATGCAGATGCTGCAGTTGCGCATAGGCGGGAGGCCAACAACAGAAGATGAGCTGTGGCAGCTCGACTTAGATTACCCCTTTGGCGAGAATTCCCAGGCTCTATACTGAGTGGGGCCAGCTTTTGTGGAGCCTGTAGATGATGATGTCCCCACCGATGAGGAGACCCGCCGTGAGGACTCATATGTTGAGTCAGATGAGGACAACGGGGGGGATTTGGATATGGGAGACGAGGCAACGACACCTGATGAAGAAGTTGAATACTTCGATTGATCAGTGAGTTTCACCACCCACCTTTGTGATATGTTGAATTTTGTGAAAACTGGGGACAATGTTTGGTTTAAGTGTGGGGTGGGAGTAGTTAGGTGCTAGGTGTTTCGTTGCTGTTTTTGTTTATGTGGATGTGTTGTGTTGTTACGCCTGTGAAAAATGTGACCCCGTGACTCTTTGTGATGTGTTTTGTAATTAAGTGGTGTTGTAATGAATGTTAACCTGTTGTGTGTTGTGTGAGCTTTTGTTGAATGGTTGTTGTGTAAATATTTTTTGTTTTCTATCGAAATTATCAAAATTTTTAAAAAATTTTCATTAAATTTCTTTCATTTTGGGTTTCTCGGCATTTGTTTTCGGTGTTTTTACCGAGAATAGTCCCATTGAACCGAAGTCGTAATTAGTGACCATTCCCTATTATGGATGGATGACAACCATCTTAAGGGAAATGTAGTCGATAGGAGTAGTTTCTCTTTATTTTCTTTCTTTTGTTTGTTTCCCAAACGTGTCGCTACTTCATGGTTCGGAATTCTCTATGTGTTGTACATGATCATATGTTGCAAAGGTGATTCGTATGAAAGCATGCAAATGCATAAACACGTTGAGATACCTAGGCCATAATGTTCGATTCGGTGTATCGAGGCTTAATATTGAATTCTTGTAATTAGCTGATTGAAGAGTCTGTGAATATGTCTTGAGTTAAGCATGTGCAATGAGTGTGAGGTGAGTTTTCGATTATTCCATGCTATTGTGAAGTTTCTAGAACATGCCTGGTGTGTGTATGAAACGAAATGAAGGATGTGTATTGTAGGAAAGGATGTAGGAATTTCTTTGATTAAACCGAAAGTTTTTCCATTATCATACCTACCTTGAATGTACATCCTAGTTAGCCCCATTGAGCCTTTAGCCTATTTTTTTCTTTCTTTGAAGAGGTACAAACCGAGCTTAATCCCTTCTTTTCATTAGCCTTGAATTTGATCCAAAACTCTTAAGCGCTCAAGAAAAACAATTTTCCCACAGTGTAAGGGAGTGAGAATTGTGAAAAGAAAGGAAAAGCGGAAGTGGTGAAAGTTAAAGAAAAGGTCAAAGGTGCACTTGATGAAATTAAATAAAATAAAGATGTATAACTAATCTTGGTTATTAAGTCGAGTGTGCTTAAAGAAATGGGTACAAAAATAAAGAAAAATTTCAAGAATGAGAGGATGAAGGAAGAAACAATGCCTATAATGATGGTGGGATGTATTGAAAAGCGCTTAAGGAAGCTAGTTGCTATTATTGGTCAGCCCAGTATTTACTAGTTCCTTAGCTTACATTACAACCCGTTAAGTCCTGCGTGATCTTACATCACACGTCCTTATATTAGTGGAGTAGTACACTAGAGGCAAGCCTATGGTTCATGACATGATGCATGTGAATTCTTTGGGAAAGAGAGCGAAATTGTGTTCATATACCCCTACATGTAATGCTTTGGAAATCGTATGATTGCAAATGGGGAGATTCTCTTGTGTTGTAAGGGCACATGCTTGACGAGAGATTAAATTTCATGTCGGATGTCTTGATCAGTTGATTTGCATGAGTTTGCCAAGATCGAGAGTCGATTCATGAGTCTAGGAGGTCTTAATGTGGGGTATGTCATTGTATTGATAAGACCATGCATGTTTTCTTGATGATTTGCTAGATTAAATAATCGGTATAGCCGTAGATTGAATTGTCGAGCAAAAGTAGCTATGCGTGGGTGTCAATTGCATGAGATGTGAGAGTATTGTTCGAGGACGAACAAGGTTTTATGTATGGGGTAAGTGATCTTGGGCAGAATTATATGCCCAAGTGATACTCAAATGCTTCATTTCGTCTTTGTTATCTATCGGTATTTGTGCATTCTCATGTGATTTGTAGTTAAAATGTGAATTTATACTAACCAACATGATTAGTGTTGTTTTGCAGGTAAAATGGAACTTTGGGAAGCTAAGATACATGTTGGTAAAAATCAGGAATGGACCTTGAAGCAAGGAGTGGAAAAGGTCAAGGAAGAGCAACAAAAATAAGGGCTCCGCGATGGAGCCGTGTCACGCTGCCATCGCGGAGGCATTCTGCCTCGGGTGATTTAATTTTGGCCATTTATAGTGAAGCCTCGCGTTACCTCCGTGACACGGAGGCAATGCCATGCGATGCAAGCCGTGGCACGTTGAGTACAATTACCTGGGACATCAATTTTTAGTGTAGGTGCGCGATTGCACCGTGACACGTTGGCCAGGCTCCGCGATGCAGGTCGTGGCATGCCAAGGTGAAAAGTCTGAGGAGCCAAATTCCAGAGAGGGTCCGCGATACCCCCGTGGCACGGAGGGAGTGCTCCGCGATACACTCTGTGCCACGTTGCTTGTTATTCCGAAAAAAATTCTCACTAGTATAAATAGCACACTTAGGTTTTATTTCAAATAATTCTGACTTGGTTGAGCAAGAACGTGGGTTACAGGCAGTTGAGGGGACGAAAATTCTTGGGTTCTTCTCTATCTCTCTCTTTTATCTCAATTGTTTGTATGATTTATACTCATTTGATGATGTTTAATCCACAAATGAGTGGCTAAATTCACTTCTTGCTGAGGTTAAGAACAATTGTAGTGGAATGTAATTGTTGATCAATTTAGTTTTCATCTTTTCTTCAATGGTTGTTCTATCAATTCTTGTTCTTATGCATTAATGTTTGGCCAATGTTAATGTACATCTAAAAAATCCAATTTTAATTTTGAGAAGGAAAGAAATTGGAAAGTTGTGAATTGGTAGGATATGATCTCTTCTTAGTTTGGGAAAATTGAGAATTGATTTACATTCAGAATAGAAATATATCTTAAAGTCTTATTAGTCAATTAAGGAATCGGTTTCGTATGGCTAGAACATAAAATTTTTTTATCACAGAAATGTAGATTGAAGGTTCATGATTCTTAAGTTGGGTAGGAGACGAAAGTTCCAATCCATTGACAATAATTCTTGACTAGCAACCGAAGGAAAGATTAACAGAATTGTATCGATAAATTAATTCCCTGCATGTTCGTTTTAACCTCAGCATGCTCATTACTATAGTTCAGACTCACTTTATAATTTTGCCTTAGATTCTTATAAATTAGTAAGTCAAATTCTTAAAATATTATTTATTTGGTTGTCTGCATTCTTAAAGATATAGTTCATTAACACTTAAGTTAATTAGTATCGTAGTTCAGTGCCTGTGGGATCGATACTTGGCTTACTTAAGCCACTTTACTACTTGTTCGACCACGTGCACTTGCGTGTAGTCACAAAACCACTGAACGACCAACTTAATATATTGCAAAAATTTTGACAACAGTGACTCAAATGATCTCTGTGGATACACATGAGCAATTTGCACCTGTGATAGTCACTCTGTAAATGTCAGTACTAGTGATAACAAAGAAATCTTATTTAATATGATTGATTATAGTGAAGATAAAGATATTAAAACGAAAATTTTAATAGCTAAAAAATTGTTCTTAATCAACAACATTATCTACGATTGAACCTGTTAATATGAAAATTGTTTTAAATAAATTTAAGGAACAAAAGTAAGATACAATGTTACAAGATCTTTAGACTAAATTATTACATTTAAAAAATAAAGTCAAAGAAGTTGAGCAAAGACTTAACAATCTAGAAATAAAATCATTTTCTAATAAATTACTAGATGAACTAAAATATATGTCAGAACATGGATTACACAATCCAAACCAAGGGAAATGTCAACTTACAAAAAGACGAAGAAAAAATCAAGGATCTAGAAAAGTCTTCAGAAACTATATCAGGAGTAAAGACTATTTTGATAGTAAACGCCTGAGTTGAAACATTCCTATCACATTATTCATAAATAAGAATTAAATTGTTCATAAGATTGCATTATTAGATACAAGTGCAGATCAAAACTATATTGGTAAAGGAGTAATTGTAATACCCCGACAGCCCAAAGATCAGAACCGGGAGTTGAAACAGAGAAAAGTGTAAAAACTGGCACCAGGCACCGAACGAGTTTTGAGGTGACCTGTTGGTGCATCCCACGAGTCGTGATGTGACTCATGGGGAGGCCAGGTGAGGAGTATGGAAATTGGAGAAAAGGACCCCCACGGATGTGACCATGACACATGGTCAGGCCCCATGAGTCGTTACGTCAGTCGTGGGGTGGATGAGTGAGAAAATAAAGAAAGGCAGGAAGTGTACTTGATGGAAGGACCCCACAAGTCGTGGTCAGTCCCCATGATTCGTGGGGTGATTTTCGTGGCCAAGCAGGGAATATTTTTGTTAAAGCTAAGGCAGTGCACTTCATGGATGGTGACGACGAGTCGTGGTCACCAGGTCATGAGTCGTCATGTCTTCTATTAAGAGCCCAGGAGACCTGTTGAGAAGTGTACTTCACAGATGACTCCACGAGTCGTGGCACAGGGTAACAAGTCATTAGGTCCCTTGTTGGGACCACCTGACAGTTATTTTCTACGAATTTAGTAAGGGTTTTTCCGTATTTACTAAGTTCCTAAGGCCTAAACTACGTAGTTCTTAGATTTGAATAGTGACTTTTAAAGGGGTTAAGTTCATTTTAAGCCTCATTCATTCATACATGCAAGGTAGAAGACTAGATAGGGTGATCAAGCCTAGCATTCATCCATTTCCCTACAATATCCTATTGGGCATTTAATGAGGTGTAAGAATCAGCTACCAACAGGTATGTATGGTTATGAATGGGTGATTCCCTTCACACCCATGCTCAATCCCTCTCTAAATCATGAGAATTCTATGTCTAATCTATGGGTTTTTTAACCTAAATGCATGAATATCCTATTTCTATACATGGGTATGATTTAATTATGAATTCTACTATGGAATTATGAAGCATGTGGAATTTTTATACCATTTTCAATTAAATATCATGTTTCTAGTTTTATGAATTACAAAGCCCATTGATGAGAAGTTCATGAAGGATGAGATTTGTGATGAATGTATGATGATGATGAGATATTATGATGAAAAACCTGTTTTAAAGCTACCCATGTTTACAATTATGGTTTTGATGTGAATTGAGTATTTCTAAGTATGATAAAGCTTTGAGCAATGCCCACATGTCTAACTATGAAATTTGATTTCCCGAACTAAGCTTACCACATGGTTTTGGAGCGAAGACTCCCAATTATTTTTTCATCTTGTGGTATATTTTGAGATAAAGCTTCTCATATGCATGATTTCATATTTTAGATGAATTTGATTATTGAGCTTCATCAAGAGATGATGTTGAGCTTCGTTATAAAATGATATTTGTTCGGTCTGTTTCGGTTGATATTATATATTATAAACGGACACGCAAGTGCACGTGGTCAAACAAGTAATAAAGTGGCTAAGTAAGCCAAGTATCGATCCAAGGAGGCTCAGGGTATGTAAAATTTGCCTAAGTATACTATATTCTTATCTTACTTCTAACTATGCTAACAACAACGTAACCAACAGTTAATTGAGTTTTTGTTTATAAAATATATACTAAAACTATTAACAATTATTTACTGTGAATTTAAACTATGGATATGAGCATGCCAAGGTTAAGAACAAGTAATGAATTCGATTATAATAATAATTCGGTTAATCTCTTCTTCATGTTGCTAGCCAAGAACAGTTGCCTAGAAATTAAAACTCTCGTATTTAATTTCACTTAAGAATCATAAACCATTCGTCTACATTTTTGTGATCAAATGCAATTTACGACCTAGCAATACAATTTCGGTTCCTAAAATGACTAATACGGCTTTGAAGTATATTTCTATCAGGAAAGCACATCAAAACCCAATTTTCCCAAATCAAGTTAAGAACAATACCCTATTAATTCACAACTTTCCAATTTCTTTCTCTCTCGAGTGAAATTGGACTTTTTAGATGTACATTAATGTCGGCCAAGCACTAATGCAGTAAGAACAAGAATTAATAGAACAACATGAAAGAAGAAGAAGAAAACCATATCATTTACAATCAAAATTCACTACACATGTTCAAAACCTTAGCAAGGAAGAGAATTAGCCACTCATTTGTGGATTGATAATCCTAATACAAGTGTAAATCATACATACAATTGATTGAAAGAAGAAAGGAAGAGAAGAAATCCCTTAGCTTTTTTGTCCCTCAACTGCTGCTAACCCACGTCCTTGCTCCACCAAGTCTGAACTAATTGAAATAAACCTAAGTGTGCTATTTATACTAGAGGGAAATTTTTCCCGGAATAACAAGCAACGTGTCACGGAGGTCAACGCGGAGCACTGCCTCCGTGACACGGCGTGGACGCGGACCTTCACTGGAAATCCAGGGTCTGGTAAAATAGCCTCAACGTGGCACGGAGGCCAACGCGGATACCTATCTCCATGCCACGGAGCTGTCGCGAGGCCTCACTGGAATTTTCCATTTAATTTCCTCTCCAGCCAGTGTGCCTCCGCGATGGTAGCGTGGCACGACTCCATCGCGGAGCCCCTATATACGCTCGTATCCAAGTCCAACTCCGATATAGTTCCAACATGCATTTTAGCTCCTAAAAATCATATTTTCCTGCAAAACAAATGCTAATCATGTTGGTTAGTATAAATTCACATTTTATTACCAATTACATGAGAATATATACATATTGCACACAAACAAGGCGAAAATAATACGTTTGAGTATCACTTGGGCATATAAATCTGCCCAAGATCACTTACCCCACACTTAAATCCTTGTTCGTCCTCGAACAACACATACACAACTCATGCAAATTACATCCCAACCTTCATCACTATGGTGCGACCATTTACGCTACGGTCATACCGATTATTCAATTTTTGCAAATCATCACGAAAACATGCTTGGTCTTACAATACAATGACCTTTAATACATCAAGACTTCCTAGACTTTAAGAATTGATTCTTGATATCGGCAAACTCATGCAAATCAGCTAATCAAGAAATCCGACACGAAAATCAATCTTTCATCAAGCATGTGCCCTCACAACTCAAGAGAATCTTCCCCTTTTTGTTCATGCAACACACAAACATGCAAGTAGGGGCATATAAAAATTAATTTCACTCTCTCTCCCAAAAGAATTCACATGCATCATGTCGTGACCCATAGGCTTGCCCTTAGTGTATTCCTCCACTAATATAAAGAAATGCAATGTAGGATCAAGTAGGACTTTAATGGGTTGTAACGGGGCTATGGATCTAGTATATATATTGGATTAGCAAATAATAGTCGCTAGCATCCTTAAGTGTCTTTTCAACACATTCCCATCGACTCATGGACATTGTTCCTCTCTTTTCTCTTTTTCTCCCATTCATGCTGGTTTACTTTCGTACTGCCCATTTCATCAAACACACTTGACACAAAACAAAGGGTTTTCATGTACCCTCAATATCATTTAATTATAACAAGTGCCTCTTCAACATCATCTTTTCTTTCCTCACTCTGCTCTTCTTTTTCTTTTCACTCTTCTCACTCTTTAACACTTTGGGAAACATTTTCTTTTCTTTGTAAGCGCTTAAGAGTTTCGTATAGACTTTAAGGCTAATGAAAAGAAGGAATAAAGCTTGGTTTATACAATTTTGGAAAAAAGAAAGAAAGAAATGGCTAAAGGCTCAACGGGCTGACTAGGGTATACAATCACATAAAAAGGTAGAGTTTGACAAGAAAAAAAATGGAAACTATCGGTTAAAAACAAAGAAATGCCTACATCCTTTCCAACACTACACCTCCTTCATTTCATTTTGTATACACACTAGGCAAGTTCTAGACAATTCACAATGGCATGGAATAACAATACCTCAGTTCACACACTTTACGCACATGCTCGAATCAAGATGCATTCACAGACTCTCTAATTAGCCAATAACATGAATTCAAAATTAACCCTCAATCATACTGAATCAAATTCTATAGCCTAGGTAACTCAACATATTTACCAACTTGCATGCTTTCAAACGAATCATTTTCACATTTTGAACATCAGTTACACACGCAACGAAATTTTTGCAACCATAAAGCAACTACAGTTCATTGATGCAATCCACCAAAGAAAAGTTGAAAATAAATTAAAATCCTACTCCTACCGACTACATTCACCTTAAGACGGTCGTCATCCATCCATCATAGGGAACGGTCACTAACTATGACATCGGTTCAATGGGACTATTCTCGGTAAAAGAACCGAAAACAATCTCCGAGAAACCCAAAAAAAATAAAAACCGAAAAATTTTACAACACATCGATCATTTCGATAGAAAGAAAATATTTACAAGTGCAAAATATTTTCGCGAAAAACATTTAAAAAATATCGATCATTTCGATAGACAGAAAAAAAATAATATTTACAAAATATTTACACTGGCAACCATAACTTTTCATAACACACATCATTAACCACACAAACAAATATATACAGATACAACACAAATCAGTTCATAACAGGGAAAACACAAACATACATACAAACCAAGGAAAAACATACAGCAGATTAGAGCCCAAGTCCCAGCACCTAGCTACTCCCCACCCCACACTTAAATCGAACACTTTCCCTAGTGTTCACAAAAATTACAAAACAAAATTTTGGGTGGTGGAACTCCCTGATCAGTCGAAATATTCGACTTCTTCATCTGGTGCTGCTGCCTCGTCCCCCATGTCTGAGTTAGCTCCATCATCGTCATCGGACTCCACATTGAATTCATCACGACGTGTCTCCTCATCAGTAGGGACATCGTCATCAGTCGGCTCCACGAAGGCTGGTCCCACTCGGCATAAGGCTTTGGCATTCTCGCCAAATGGGTAATCCAGCTCCAGCTGCCATAATTCTTCCTCGGTGGCTGGTCTCCCACCAATCCGTAGCTGAAGCATCTGCATGCCGAACATACGTGCCATGTACTGATAGTCACGAGCATGTCGCTCGCCCAAAGTCAGCACTGGCCCGTGTGTGGTGTCGGGGGCCTTAGTTTTTGTCACATCGAGGGCCCTCCGCTCCAACTGCGGAATGTAATCCAAGGCTTCTTCCTCAACATCGAGGCCTCGGAGGAAGGTGGTGATGAGTCCGCCAAACCCGTATTTGTGGCCCTGGTGTAGTCTGGCTCTCTTCATGGCGGATATAATTACCGCCCCAACATTAATCTCAAGCCCTTTCATAAGGGCATACACCAAGCAGACACGGTCCCGGGTCACATCCGTCATATGAACTCCCGGGATCAAGCACGAACATACAATTTTCAGCCATATTCTGGCCTCCCTGTTCATCTGCGAATAAGGCAGAGTCTGGTGGTAACCCCTCTCCTTATGTCTACTCCATCGGGCTGTGGATCGAGCCCCACACAACGTACGTCTGATGTCGGCGTATGGTGAGGTGATGTTTAGCTGGCGGAGAACGTGGGCGTCTGTGTCCCGCGCTCCAACGATGGCATTATATTGCTGGGGTTCTAGAGTGACAATCTGCCCTCTGATTTTTATTGTGTGGCTTCTGATGGCCGGGTTCCAATTTGCGTAGAACTCTCGGACCAAATGAAGGTTGCATTCCTTGGGCTCCTGAAAGATAAATCTGAGCCCAGCTGCTTCAATCCTTTGCACAATACGAGGGAACTCCTGTGTTAGTGGTTCCCGTGCAATATGTTCTTCCGGGAAGTACTTGCTCTCTTTATGCTTAGCATACCATTTCTTTCCTTCCTCGGTTACACACCTTGTTCCGTATTGGCGGCGTTGGCCGCGTGGAACAGCTGGTGCAGCTCGGACTGCGGTGCCCAGTCTCATTCTTTTTCTGCCGGTGCTTGAGGTAGAAGCACCCTTGCCCTTATCCTGTCTACTAGCCATTGTACCTATCAATATAAATTAACAAGCACAAAGTTAAGCTATAAAGATGTTAACTTAGGCCAAGGTCGGGTCACACAAATAATCAAACCAATTTACATAATTTTCGCACTTTCCCAAAAATTCGAGACTTCGTCGTCTTTTAACATTCATACAATATTTACAACGACTTATCTCAATTTACAAACACACCCCGACATCTAATTTATCGAACTATCAAGTCACCCAAGGCAAATTCAACAACCCATGCCCTAGAATACAATTCTACAATCAAATTCGAATTATTCACGTAATCGACAAGTTCAACCGCTAATTACAACAATCCGAACATATATCAATCACAAATAACTCAACATCATGTTAAATTGCTACTTGGGGTGATATATCTCACCTCCCATGCCCAAAGTCGACTAAAATCACCAAAAATTTGAGAGAAACGAGGAAAACATACCTTTGAATTGAAGAACCGAAGAAACTTGAAGTATTCCTTGCCTAATAGCGTGGCACGTTGGTTGGGGAGGGGTATTTGGGTGTTTTGGTCGCGGAGAGTAGAAGAAATGGGGAAAAATTGGGCAAAATCGGGGTTAATTTAAAGAAAAACACGCGGGTCACCTGGCAACCCGGTGTGACCCGGCACCAAATATAAGGCAACGTGTCACGGAGGGTAACGCGTAGCCCCTCCTCCGTGACACGGAGCCAACGCGATGGCTCTCTGGAAATTTTAAAAATCTGGATTTTACCTTCAACGTGTCACGGAGGGTAACGCGGAGCCCTCCCTCCGTGACACGGAGCCAACGCCCCAGTGCACTGTTTCTTCAATAAAATTATTTTTTCATACCTTGCCTTATTTTTCCAGCTTCCATGCATATTTTTCTCCGTTTGACCTGAAAATCACTTCACTAAACGAAATTGGTTAGATTAATAGATTTCCCTAACTAAAATGAAAAATATTAACTAAAACAAGAATCTAAACCTAATCAAGAAAATAAAAATAAAAATAAAAATTATTTACACTAAGAAAAGAAAGAAAGAAAATATTTTTCACGGGTTGCCTCCCGTGCAGCGCCTGGTTTACCGTCGCGGCTCGACGTCCATTATGCTCAATTATCTACTAGGGTGAGGGACGATTTTTCACGATCCTTGTCCTCCCCCCAATAGTTCTCAACCTCATCTGGTGGCCTTCCTGTTAACTCTCGGGAATCATTCATTATATTAGCATTCCCATGATCAATCACATTGATCACCGAGAGTTCCTCATTTACAATCGGGAGCTTGGGTGCTTTGTACACGTCAAACACTTCTATCTTGTCATGTGCCCGCATTGTAAGTTGACCCGCAACTACATTAATTAATGCTTTTCCGGTTGCCAAAAAGGGTCGTCCCAAAATAAATGGGACTTCAGCATCTGGTTCAATGTCCAGAATAATAAAATCGACCGGAAAAATGAGGGAGCCCACTTGCACTAACACATCCTCAACAATGCCATCCGGCTTAGCTAAGGACCTGTCCGCTAGCTGCAAGATTACCGTTGTAGGTCTAGGACTCCCTAGACCTAACTTTCTGAATACCGAAGATGGCATCAGATTTATACTTGCCCCCAAGTCGCATAATCCACGAGCTCGGATACTTTGCCCAATAGTCAGCTGGATAGTAAAACTTCCAGGGTCTTTCAGTTTTGTGGGCAGTCTATTCTGAATCCGGGAAGTGCATTTCTCCGTTAAAGCCACCGTGGCATACTCAGTCAAATGACTTTTGTTAGCCACGATGTCTTTAATATATTTTGCATACTTTGGCACTCCCTGCAAGACATCAACAAGAGGTAAGTTAACATGTACCTGTTTAAGCACCTCCATAAATTTCTTGAAACACGCCTCCTCCTTGTGTTTCTTAAGTCGTTGAGGGAACGGGGGTGGAGGTCTTTCTGATTCTGCTTCTTTGGTCTTCCCCCTATCCGAAGTTTGCTCTCCCTCAACATCTGCTGCCCCTGACTTTTGAGGCGGTCTTTCTGGTTCCACCTCCTTCAACTGTAAACCACTCCTCGTGGTCACTGCATTTACCTGCTTCGGATTAGGATCCGTGTCGCTAGGTAGTCCTCCTCTGGGTCTTGTATTTTGGGCACTAGCAAATTGCCCAAACTCATATTCAAGAGCCTTGGTCGCCAATTGATTATTCTTCACTTCGGCTGCCAATTTAACATAGTCAGCCTGCAATTGTGCCTGATTAGGAATCATGGTTTTGAACATCTCCTCAATGGTAGGTGATGGTGGTGGAGGAGGGGCATTGTGATTTCTGAATTGAGCTTGAAAGTTTTGTTGCCCTCCTTGATTTCTCTGCATACCCTGACCAGAACCTTGGCCTTGTTGGTTGTTGCTACCCCACGAAAAATTTGGATGGTTCCTCCAATTTGAGTTGTAGCCACTACCAAACTGCTGCTGATTTCTCTGTGCATTGCCCACAAAGTTAACAGAATCAGGATTTGCACCACATCACTCAGCTGAATGCTCACTACTACCACACACTTCACACCACCTCTGCTGGACTGCATTGACTGAAGCTGAAGGCTGGTTCAAGTTCATATTGCTGAAGTGGTTATTTAACTGATTTTGCAAGGCAGCTATCTGTGCAGCGATAGCTATGAATCCATCCACTTCAAGCACTCCCGCTGCTTTCCTTGCTCCACCTCGAGATGAATCTGCATTCCATTCTGGATTGCCTTGTGAAATTCGGTTGAGCAAAGTGTACAGCTCCTCATAAGTCTTTTCCAGCGCTTGCCCTCCAGCTGCTGAATCTAACAGAATTTTAGTGTGGGGTTCCA
Source organism: Datura wrightii (assembly GCA_035772735.1). Lineage (NCBI taxonomy): Eukaryota > Viridiplantae > Streptophyta > Magnoliopsida > Solanales > Solanaceae > Datura > Datura wrightii. The sequence goes on along the minus strand of JASDFA010000007.1, from coordinate 49,531,342 downwards.
AACCCTCAATAAATGTGTGTACAAACACCTCATTGGACAGATGATGATGAGGACAGTCCCGCAACATGGATTTAAATCTTTCCCAGGCTTGATATAGATTTTCTCCCTCCTTCTGTTTAAAACTTAGAATTTGACTTCTAAGTCTGGCTGTTTTACCAGAAGGGAAAAATCTAATCAAAAACTTCCGTGCAAGATCATCCCACGTTGATATAGAATTGGGTGGTCCAGCTTTTAACCACCTCTTGGCTTCACCAAGTAAGGAAAATGGAAATAAGGTGAGCCGAAGATATCAGGTGACACTCCAGCGGGTATGTAAGTGTCACTTATCTCCAAAAAGTTTTGGAGATGTTGTTGTGGATCTTCATGAGGGAGATCGGTAAATTGCCCGCTTGTGTACAAGAGTTGCACCATATTCTGCTTTAATTCAAACCTCCCTCATGGCTCTGGTTTGCGGATGCTAGAATGTACATTGTTAGCGTGTGGGATTGCCACCTCGCGAACCGGCCTTGCTGCTGCTTCATCGGGCACTAACACTGCCCTCACAACTGGTGGATTTTGTTGCTCCATAATAGATTGTCAGAACAACTGCAGCTTCTTTTGTTGAGCTTCTCTACGTTGACTATGAAATTCACGTTTAGGCTCTAAGTAAGATTCCACCAGCTCTTTGTCCCTTGCCAGTGTTCACAGAAACAAAATCTGCAAAATATAGGCTAAGACCAAGTTGTTAACACTTAAGAAAATAAAAATAAAAATACAGTAAATTTACACTAAACACAATTTCATAGATTGCCTAGTCTCCCCAGCAACGACGCCAAAAACTTTGTTCGGGCTATTGATCTTGGGCAGATTTATATGCCCAAGTGATACTCAAACGTATTATTTTCGCCTTGTTTGTGTGCAATATGTATATATTTTCATGTACTTGGTAATAAAATGTGAATTTATACTAACCAACACGATTAGCATTTGTTTTGCAGGTAAATATGATTTTTAGGAGCAAAAATGCATGTTGGAAAAATATCGGAGTTGGACTTGGATGCGAGCATGGAGACGACATTGGAATGTGCAGAATATAAGGGCTCCGCGATGGCGCCGTGCCACGCTACCATCGCGGAGGCACACTGCCTGGAGAGGGAATTAATGGACAAATTCCAGTGAAGCCTCGCGACAGCTCCGTGGCACGGAGATAGGCCTCCGCGTTGGCCTCTGTGCCACGTTGAGGCTAATTTACCGGACCCTGGATTTCCAGTGAGGGTCCGCGTCCACGCCGTGTCACGGAGGCAAGGCTCCGCGTTGGCCTCCGTTACACGTTGCTTGTTATTCCGGGAAAAATTTCCCACTAGTATAAATAGCACACTTAGGTTTATTTTAATTAGTTCAGTTTTAGTTCAGACTTGGTGGAGTAAGGACGTGGGTTAGCAGCAGTTGAGGGACGAAAAAGCTAAGAGATTTCTTCTCTTCCTTTCTTCTTTCAATCAATTGTATGTATGATTTACACTTGTTTTAGGATGATCAATCCACAAATGAGTGGCTAATTCTCTTCCTTGCTAAGGTTTTGAACATTTGTAGTGAATTTTGATTGTAAATGATATGGTTTTCTTCTTCTTCTTTCATGTTGTTCTATTAATTCTTGTTCTTACTGCATTAGTGCTTGGCCGACATTAATGTACATCTAAAAAGTCCAATTCACTCGAGAGAGCAAGAAATTGGAAAGTTGTGAATTAATAGGGTATTGTTCTTAACTTGATTTGGGAAAATTGGGTTTTGATGTGCTTTCCTGATAGAAATATACTTGAAAGCCGTATTAGTCAATTTAGGAACCGGAATTGTATTGCTAGGTCGTAAATTGCATTTGATCACAGAAATGTAGACGAATGGTTTATGATTCTTAAGTGAAATTAAATACGAGAGTTTTAATTTCTAGGCTACTGTTCTTGGCTAGCAACATGAAGAAGAGATTAACCGAATTATTATTACAATCGAATTCATTACTTGTTCTTAACCTTGGCATGCTCATATCCATAGTTTAAATTCACAGTAAATAATTGTTAATAGTTTTAGTATATATTTTATAAACAAAAACTCAATTAACTGTTGGTTATGTTGTTGTTAGCATAGTTAGAAGTAAGATAAGAATATAGTATACTTAGGCAAATTTTACATAACCTGAGCCTCCTAGGATCGATACTTGGCTTACTTAGCCACTTTATTACTTGTTTGACCACGTGCACTTGCGTGTCGGTTTATAATATATAATACCAATCGAAATAGCACCGAACAGCTATTTCGGTTGATATTATATATTATAAACCGACACGCAAGTGCACGTGGTCAAACAAGTAATAAAGTGGCTAAGTAAGCCAAGTATCGATCCAAGGAGGCTCAGGGTATGTAAAATTTGCCTAAGTATACTATATTCTTATCTTACTTCTAACTATGCTAACAACAACGTAACCAACAGTTAATTGAGTTTTTGTTTATAAAATATATACTAAAACTATTAACAATTATTTACTGTGAATTTAAACTATGGATATGAGCATGCCAAGGCTAAGAACAAGTAATGAATTCGATTATAATAATAATTCGGTTAATCTCTTCTTCATGTTGCTAGCCAAGAACAGTAGCCTAGAAATTAAAACTCTCGTATTTAATTTCACTTAAGAATCATAAACCATTCGTCTACATTTCTGTGATCAAATGCAATTTACGACCTAGCAATACAATTCCGGTTCCTAAATTGACTAATACGGCTTTCAAGTATATTTCTATCAGGAAAGCACATCAAAACCCAATTTTCCCAAATCAAGTTAAGAACAATACCCTATTAATTCACAACTTTCCAATTTCTTGCTCTCTCGAGTGAAATTGGACTTTTTAGATGTACATTAATGTCGGCCAAGCACTAATGCAGTAAGAACAAGAATTAATAGAACAACATGAAAGAAGAAGAATAAAACCATATCATTTACAATCAAAATTCACTACACATGTTCAAAACCTTAGCAAGGAAGAGAATTAGCCACTCATTTGTGGATTGATCATCCTAAAACAAGTGTAAATCATACATACAATTGATTGAAAGAAGAAAGGAAGAGAAGAAATCCCTTAGCTTTTTCATCCCTCAACTGCTGCTAACCCACGTCCTTGCTCCACCAAGTTTGAACTAATTAAAATAAACCTAAGTGTGGTATTTATACTAGAGGGAAATTTTTCCTAGAATAACAAGCAACGTGTCACGGAGGTCAACGCGGAGCACTACCTCCGTGACACGGCGTGGACGCGGACCTTCACTGGAAATCCAGGGTCCGGTAAAATAGCCTCAACGTGGCACGGAGGCCAACGCGGATGCCTATCTCCGTGCCACGGAGCTGTCGCGAGGCCTCACTGGAATTTGCCATTTAATTTCCTCTCCAGGCAATGTGCCTCCGCGATGGTAGCGTGGCACGGCTCCATCGCGGAGCCCCTATAATTTGTGCATTCCAATATCTTTTCCACGCTCGTATCCAAGTCCAACTCCGATATAGTTCCAATATGCATTTTAGCTCCTAAAAATCATATTTTCCGGCAAAACAAATGCTAATCATGTTGGTTAGTATAAATTCACATTTTATTACCAATTACATGAGAATATATACATATTGCACACAAACAAGGCGAAAATAATACGTTTGAGTATCACTTGGGCATAAAAATCTGCCCAAGATCAGTAGAGCATATGCATGTTTTTGGGAGTAGTGTCTAGCATCGAGTAGGCTAAGGGTCGATCACCCTATGCCTCAGAACTACGCGCCAACGTAAGTTTATACTATTATATATATTACTTCAGGACCTCCATTGTGAGCCATACCCGACCCTAATGTCCCATGAGCTTAATATCGATATCATGGTATCGTCCTTAGCCTTGGCAAGGCTTTGTATGGCTCTACCCACTTGAGTGTGATAGTTGGAACCACATAAGCTCTATCGTGGTATGTCAGCTAAGAGACGAGTCTCCTATTGTTCCTCACGATTTTAGATATGCATGATCATTACTCATGAGATTTATATATATGTATGTTGTAAAGCAAGTTTGCCTCAATGTTTAGCTTACTTGTAAATGTCTGAATTCATCTTTGAGTCAATCGGTTCAGCTATGACGTTATGAAGTACGTTATGTTACGTTATGTTATGAAGTGATCATGATTTAAGAAAGAATGCACGCAAGCCCTACACTTAGATTCTTAATGTTTATGTTTACATTATGCATTATCTTTAAATGATTTTATTTACTTAAGCGATTTTACTTAGCTTACATACTCGATATATTTCAGGTACTGACCGCATACTCTATACTGTATCGTTTTATGATACAGGACCAAACTCTCAGGTTCAACCCCGCTTATAGTCCATCTTCTGAGATAGCATCGTATGTTGTTGGCGAGTCCTCATCTCCTAAGGACTAGACTATTTAGATTTCCTATATATATTTCAGTTTCAGTTTTTTTCGAGTTAGTTGAGGTCTTGCCCCATCAACTCGTCATGTGTGGAGGCTCTTCAAACATATGTATGTATTTAGCTTCGAATTTCATATTCTGATGTTATGTTCAAGTTATACTTCCTCTATGATTATATTGTTGATAATTCAGTTTCATTGATTGAGTTAGATGTATGCTTATGCCATGGGTCGACTTGGGGTCTCTCGAGGCTCCTTGTCCCATGTTGCGATCCGGGCCTCCATTTGGGTCGTGATAAACTTGGTATTAGAGCAATAGTTTTGAAGTGTCCTAGGGTGTTTGAAAGCCACATTAATTAGAGTCTTTTCATGAGTGCGAAACGTGCCACACTTATGACGAAGAGGCTACTAGACCTTTAGGAAATGTTCCCTTCTTTCATGATCTATGTCGTGCGATGAAATATCTCCCTATCCTTCTAATTTGTTTTATTTGCGATTGCAGAATCATGGCTCCCCGGAGAATGAATGGTAGAAGGAATGGGAATGGTGAAGGCCATGAGGATGGCAATGGAAACGGGCACCATCAGGCCCCACCAGTTAAGGAGCACCAGGCACTGGAGTAAGTTGCTCGTGCTGAGTTTCGTGAAGCTATTCAGATGTTTGTGCAAGCCTTGTCCGCTCAGGTCAATCAGCAAGTTGTTGCACACGTTCCTCAAAATGGTAATGCAATGACGGCTCGATTCAGAGACTTCTTAAGAATGAACCCGCTGGAGTTCCTTAGGTCAAAAGTATATGAGGACCCACATGAGTTCATAGATGCGATTGTCAAGATCACCCAAGTCATGGAGGTGAATGGAGTTGAGTGCGCAGAGTTGGCCTCGTACCGATTGAAAGGGGTCGCACATATCTGGTGTCACAACCCGAGAGTACACCCGGATCATAGACACGGGATAAAGAGCCCCAAAAGACTCCAAGTCAATCCATGGCATGAGCATGTATCTAATTCATTCACATAAGGTGAAAAGCTTAACTTAATAATCATGCACTAGATGAAAATCGTAACAAGTGGTGTATGAAACAACAATACAAGATCCAAACATGAAAGGATGAATACTACACATAGGTCTAAAAGCCTCTAATCAAAATAGACGGGTTGAAGGGAAAAGACCCCAACTAACCCCAACATTCTGTAAACAAAAGGTAATTAAAGTCCAAACAAAAAGCCCTCGAATCATGAGGACTCACCACTGAAAGCTGAGAGCAGCGCTGAGCGCAAGCTAGGAACGATGCTGAACCTGTGAACCGGATCCTGAAAATATGTGAGTCAGTACGTGGAAGGTACTGAGTATGTAAGGTATGTAAGACAATGCTTAAAAACATGAAAGTTATAGGAGTGGGGACATCATGATCATAAAAAACTAAAATCATAAGTATATTGTAAGGCTCAAGATTTTTAAAAATATTCGTAAACCTGTCATAGTCATAACATGAGAGAAAACAATTCATAAAATGTAACTTGAGCTAAAGAACCCAATCATACGTGCATTTAAACCATGAGGAGCAATCTGAGGTTTCTTTAACCGACATACCCCATACGAGCACACATGGAGCCCGACCTGTGAGCCTAGTCGGGAGGCCGTCCATACCTTCAAGGGTATGAACCATGAAAGTCGTGATATCACTCATGCAGACTCCGTAGGAATAGGGGACAGACACTTATGTGGTCCCAAACATAACCTACGGTGGCACATAATTCTGATATTCGGGGCGTAACCTAGGCTCCGAACCTACTCGGTGTTAAGTACTAGTCCCATAACATGCAACATGCTCATAAAGTTCATACATGACTTGTGTGGCTAGTTAAATTGTGAAAATCATAACATGCTTGAGAATTCGTGATACTAGCTATGGAAATGGGGCCCTTGGTTCGGCAAAATCATAGTTCATGAATCATAAGCTACATTTGGACATTGCCCATAATTTCAATCATACCTAAAATGCTTAAAGTTATGGAAAACATGAGTAATTGAAAACATGCTTAAAATTCAAAAGTTCATATCATGCTTCAGAAACCACCAAAATCATGAATTTCACTAAAAACTCCACGACTTAGGGTACATGTGCTTTTAGGGATTAAATCATCAATATGGAAGAAAATAAGTGAAAACATCCCAATAATTCAAACCCATGATTCTATACATACTACCACATGCTCATATCGATTTTTGAGGAAACATGCAATTGGGTTATGACCCATCAAGAGTTTGTAATTTAAACTAAGTATCTGAGAGAAATTGGGCATGGTTAGGGACTAAACTACCCATTCAAAACCCCCACATACCTGTAATTACGTGATTCTTAACTCCCTTGAGAAACCCTAGGTGGAAACTTGAGGAATCTTGAAGAAGACACTTGAACCCCCTCCTACTCCCTTCTCTTGATCTTTCTAAATGCCAAATAAGACTTAGCATGAGTTTTTCCTCCTAAAAGGACCCTGTACCGACCTCAAAACGACGTAGTTTATGTCCTAGAAGCATAGGAAGTTACGACAAGGCCCTTACTAATTCACAGGAAATAACTGCCAAGTGGCACTAATAGGCGACTTGACGACTCGTTACCAGGGACAATAAGTCATTTGGTCGTTTCGTCGAGTCCACTAGAATTTTCACCTGGGCTATTAATGGAGGACATGACGACTCGTCCCCCGAGGCAAAGACTCGTTACTAGCTTCTGCCAAGTACACTGCTGCATCCTTAATCAAATTTATACAGGCTTGCTCATGACCCACCTCACGAGTCATTGGGGCTGGCCACAACTCGTGGGGTTCCATTTGTTAGGTACACTGGTCAAACCTCCCGGGTAACCCTTAACCTCACCCCACGGGAGACCTAAAGATTCGTGGTGGCGGACCACGAGTCTTTCCCATGGCCGTTGGGACCTCAACTCCTTAGCACTGTCCAACCATCCCACGAGCCACCTGACGACTCGCAGGGTCTCCTCACGAGTCGTCTAACGACTCGCAGGGTCTCCTCACGAGTCATCTAACGACTCGTTCTACACTGCTGCAACATTTTCCAGATTTTTCCCCGTTTGACTTCCTGGTCTGATCCTTGGGTTCCCAGGGTATAACATCTGGTTTCGCCAGTGGAAGGATAACAGGGTCACCAGAGCAGGTCTTGTCACTTGGGAAGAGTGTCATGTTGCATTCTTGGATTAGTTCTTCCTTCGTGAGAGGAGGGAGCTGAAGGTAGCTAAGTTCGTAAATTTGAAGCAAGGGAGGATGACAGTGCAAGAGTATGCCCTTGAGTTCACTCGCCTATCAAAATACACCGCAGAGTTAGTAGCTGATTAGAGAGCACGGATGAGCAGGTTCGTGCATCGAATAGCAGGCTATTTTGGACGAGGATTGTAGGACTTCTATGCTCCACCAGGACATAGACTTTCCTTGGATGGTTTTGTACACCCAAAATTTGGAGGCAGCACCTCTGAGAGATAGGGAGGCCAAGAGGGCCAAGATCGATGGCCATAGATTCTCCCAGTCAAGATCAGGTGGTGGGAACTGACCGCAGACCCACCAGAGGTCATCAGTCCTAGCATCATTAGCATTGAGTGTACCATCCAGATCGAGGCACGATCAGAGGGGGCGAGCATCAGGATCGAGGGGTTAGAGTAGCAGATCCGCAGATTCTAGCATTCCAGCTTGCCGTAGAAATGGTCAGGGGCACACAGGCCAGTGCTTGGCAGGTTTAGGTGCTTGTTTTGGGTGTGGGAATCCCGAAAACATGCTTAGAGATTGCCTAGTTGTGATACAGGGTCATTATGGGGGCCAAGGCCCAGCTTCTTGTTTAGTAGCCCCTCCCGCACACTCAGTAAATTAGGGGGCATCTACTAGAACAGGAGGTGGTTAGCGCCAAAATAGATTTTATGCCTTAGCGTCCTGCCAGGAGCAGGAGGTCTCCCGGATGTGGTCACTGGTATGTTGCGAGTTTTCAATATTGATGTTTATACTTTGTTAGATCCGGGGGCTACCTTGTATTTTGTGACACCTTATGTGGACAGTAGCTTCAGACTCAATCTTGATGTCTTGTAAGAACCCTTCTCAGTTTCTACTCCAGTAGGTGACTCAGTAGTAGCTAGACGGATGTATAGAGGTTGGCCGGTCTATGTCCTTTAGAAGGTCAACTCAGCAGATTTGATAGAGTTAGCTATGATCAATTTTGATGTTATTCTCTGCATGGATTGGTTATTTGCATGCTATGCTTCAGTTAATTGTAGAACCCGGGCAGTAGAGTTCAGATTTTCGGGTGAGCCAGTCTTAGAATGGAAGGGTAGTTTTCTTGTGCCTGTAGGTCATTTCATTTCCTACCATAAGGCCAGAAAGATGATTTATAAGGGGTGCATGTACCATCTAGTTAGGGTTAACGATGTTGAGTATGAGACCCCGACTATCCAGTCAGTCCTTGTAGTACATGAGCATCTAGAGGTCTTTCCTAATGATTTACCGGGAATACCTCCCGAGCGGGAGATTGATTTTGTATTTACCACCTTCCCGAACACACAACCTATATCTATTCCTCCCTACAGAATGGCTCCAGCCAAGCTAAAATAGTTGAAAGAGCAGTTGAAGGACTTGTTAGATAAGGGTTTTATCAGACCAAGCAAGTCCCCATGGGGTGCACCAGTTCTCTTTGTCCAAAAGAATGATCGTTCTCTTCGCATGTGTATTAATTATTGATAATTAAGAAAAGTCACCATCAAGAAAAGGTATCCTTTACCTAGGATTGATGATTGATTTGAACAACTTCAGGGTGCCAAGTGTTTCTCAAAGATAAATCTCAGGTCCAGGTATCACCAGCTTAGGGTTCGGGAGAGTGACATCCTTAAGACAACCTTCAGGACGCGGCATGGTCATTATGAGTTTGTAGTTATGTCTTTTGGACTAAAGAATGCTCTTGTAGCTTTTATGGACCTGATGAACAGGGTGTTCAAACCATATCGAGACATGTTCGTGATCGTGTTCATTGATGACATCCTTATATACTCGCGGAGCAAGGAGGAGCGTGCCGCTCATTTGAGGGTGGTGCTGCAGAATCTCAGAGATTGTCAATTATATACTAAATTTAGCAAGTGTGAGTTTTGGTTCAACTCCATAGCATTTTTGGGCCATGTGGCATCAAGTGAGGGCATAAAGGTAGATCCTCAAAAATAGAAGCGATAAAGAATTGGCCTAGACTGGTGAATCCTTCAGATATTCAGAGATTCTTGGGGTTTAGCTAGCTACTTTCAGAGGTTTTCTGAAGGTTTCTCATCAATTGCAGCACCCTTGGACAAATTGACCCAGAAGAAGGTGAAATTTCAATGGTCGGAGGCTTGTGAGAAAAGCTTCCAAGAGTTGAAGACCCGACTTACTTCAGCATCAGTTTTAACTCTACTAGACGTTACTGATTGGTTCGTGGTTTATTGTGATGCTTCAAGGATCGGACTTGGGTGTGTGTTGATGCAGCATGGGAAGGTTATAGCATATGCCTCTAGACAGCAGAAGGTTAATGAGAAGAATTACCCGACCCATGATCTTGAATTGGCCGCGGTGGTATTTTCCTTGAAGATATGGCAACATTAATTGTATAGGGTTCATGTGGATGTATTTATGGACCACAAGAGCTTACAATATGTGTTCATGCAGAAAGATCTCAATCTTTGGCAAAGGAGGTGGTTGGAGCTACTCAAGGACTACAATATGAGTGTCCTTTACCATCCGGGTAAGGCTAACGTGGTAGTGGACGCACTTAGTAGACTCTCTATTGAGAGTGTGTCCCATGTGGATGAGGGGAAGAAGGAGCTGGTGAAAGATGTACATCAACTCGCAAGGTTGGGAGTTAGGTTAGTCGACTCGACCGATGGCGGTATTGTTGTGTAGAACGGATCAAAATCATCCTTGGTGACTGATTTGAAAGCTAGACAAGATAAGGACCCAATTTGGTAGAGCTGAAGGAAGTCATTCAAAACCAGAAGGTAGAGGTCTTCTTCAAAGGGGGAGATGGTGTGCTTCGATACGAGGGTCGCCTATGTGTTTAGAATGTTGATGATTTGAGGAGCCGAATGTTGCATGAGGCTCATGGATCTAGATATTCTATCCATCCAGGTGCCACCAAGATGTATCGTGACTTACGGGAAATCTATTGGTGGAATGGCATGAAGAAGGACATTGCAAAATTCGTAGCTAAGTGCCCAAACTGTCAACAAGTAAAGGTTGAGCATCAGAGATCAGGAGGTGTACTTCAGGATATTAGCATTCCTACTTGGAAGTGGGAAGAAATTAATATCGATTTCATCACAGGTCCGCCTCGTACTCGTCGATAATATGACTCCATTTGTGTTGTGGTGGACAGGTTGACCAAGGCTGCTCATTTTCTACCGGTTAAGACCACGGATTTGGTAGAGAATTATGCCAAACTATATATCCGGGAGCTAGTTCGATTGCATGGTGTGCCCTTGTCCATCATTTCAGACAGAGGTGCCCAATTTACCTCTCAGTTTTTGAGGTCGTTTCAAAAAGGTCTTGACACACAGGTTAAGCTCAGCACAACATTTCACTCGCAAATGGATGGTGAATGTTCGGTGCGTTTGTTGGGGTTTCTAAACCGACACGCAAGTGCACGTGGTCAAACAAGTAGTAAGTGGCTTTAGTAAGCCAAGTATCGAACGAAGGAGACTCTGGATAAGTAAAAATTGCTCAAGTATACTATATTCTATCTTAAGTCTAAATATGCTGACAACAAAGTAACCAAAAGTTAAATAATTTGTTTATAAATTATATACTAAAACTATTAACAACTATCTACTTTGAATTGAAACTATGGATATGAGCATGCCAAGGTTAAGAACAAGTAATGAACGTGATTATAATCATAATTTGGTTAATCTTCTCTTCCTGTTGCTAGCCAAGAACATTAGCCTAGAGATTAAAACTCTCGTATTTAATCTCACTTAAGAATCATAAACCATTCGTCTACATTTCTGTGATCAAATGCAATTTATGACCTAGCAATACAATTCCGGTTCCTAAATTGACTAATACGGCTTTCAAGTATATTTCTATCAGGAAAGCACATCAAAACTCAATTTTCCCAAATCAAGTTAAGAACAATACCCTATTAATTCACAACTTTCCAATTTCGTGCTCTCTCGAGTGAAATCGGACTTTTTAGATGTACATTAATGTCGGCCACACACCAATGAAGTAGAAACAAGAATTAATAGAACAACATGGAAGAAGAAGATGAAAAATCATATAATTCAGTAATCAAAATTCATCACCATTGTTCATCACCTCAGCAAGGAAGAGAATTAGCCACTCATTTGTGGATTAATCATCCTAAAACAAGTGTTAATCATACAAACAATTGATTGAAAGAAGAAAGAAAGAGAGAAAAACCCTGAGCTTTTTCGTCCCTCAACTGCCTGTAACCCACGTCCTTGCTCCACCAAGTCTGAATTAATTAAAAATAAGCCTAAGTGTTCTATTTATACTAATGGGAATTTTTCCTGGAATAACAAGCAATGTGTCACGGAGGGTAACGCGGAGGCTTGCCTCTGTGACACGGCATGGACGCGGACCCTTACTGGAAATTTGGGGTCCGGGAATAAAGCTTCAACGTGGCACGGCATGCAACGCTGAGGCTTGCCTCCGTGCCACAGAGCTGTCGCGAGGCTCCACTGGAAATTGACAAATTATTCACCCTCCAGGCAGAGTGCATCCGCGATGATAGCGTGACACGGCTCCATCGCGGAGTAACTTTATATTATGCAGTCCAATGCCTTTTTCGTGCTCGAATCCAAGTCCAACTCCGATATTGTTCCAACATGCCTTTTAGCTCCTCAAAATCACGTTTTACCTACAAAACAATGCTAATCATGTTGGTTAGTATAAATTCACATTTTATTACCAATTACATGAAAATGTATACACATTGCACAATAAACAAGGCGAAAATGATACGTTTGAGCATCACTTGGGCATATAAATCTGCCCAAGATCACTTACCCCACACTTAAATCCTTGTTCGTCCTCGAACAACAAATACACAATTCATGCAAATTACATCCCAACCTTCGCCACTATGGTGCGACAATTTACGCTACGGTCATACCGATCATTCAATATTGTAAATCATCAAGAAAACATGCATGGTCTTCCAATGCAATGACCTTTAATACATTAAGACTTCCTAGACTTTAAGAATCGACTCTCGATATCGGCAAACTCATGCAAATCAGCTAATCAAGATATCCGACACGAAAATCAATCTTTCATCAAGCATGTGCCCTCACAACTCAAGAGAATCTTCCCCTTTTTGTTCATGTGACACACAAACATTCAAGTAGGGGCATGTAAAAATTAATTTCACTCTCTCTCCCAAAAGAATTCACATGCATCATGTCATGACCCATAAGCTTGCCCTTAGTGTATTACTCCACTAATATAAAGAAATGCAATGTAAGATCACGTAGGACTTTAATGGGTTGTAATGGAAGCTATGGAACTAGTATATATTGGGTTAGCCAATAATAGTCACTAGCATCCTTAAGCGCCTTTTCAACACATTCCCATCTACTCATGGACATTGTTTCTCTCTTTTCTTTTTTCATCATCCCATTCATGCTGGTTTACTTTCGTATGACCCATTTCATCAAGCACACTTGACACGACACAAAGGTTTCTCATGCACCTTCATTATCATTTCATTATAACAAGTGCCTCTTCAACCTTTTCTTTTCTTTCCTCACTCTGCTTTTCTTTTTCTTTTCACCATTCTCACTCTTTGACACTTTGGGAAAAATCTTTTTTTGTTCTTCCTAAGCGCTTAAGAGTTTTGTATAGACTTTAAGGCTAATGAAAAGAAAGAATTAAGCTTAGTTTATACATTTTTGGACAAAAGAAAGAAATAATCGGCTAAAGGCTCAACGGGCTGACTAGGGTATACAATCACATAAAAAGGTAGGGTATGACAAGAAAAAAATAGAAACTCCCGGTTAAGACAAAGAAATGCCTACATCCTTTCCAACACTACACCTCCTTTTTTTCGTTTTGTACACACACCAGGCAAGTTCTAGACACTTCACAATAGCATGGAATAACAATACCTCACTTCACACTTTATGCACATGCTCGATTCAAGATGTATTCACAGACTCTTTAATTAGCCAATTACATGAATTCAAAGATTAAGCCTCAATCACAATGAATCGAACTCTACAGCCAAGGTAACTCAACATTTTTACAAAATTGCATGCTTTCATATGAATCACTTTTACATTTTGAATATCAGTTACAACACGCAACCAAAATTTCACAACCATGTAGTAACTACAGGTTCCGTGATGCAATCCACCAAAGAAAAACTGAAAACAAATTAAAATCACTACTCCTACCGACTACATTTCCCTTAAGACGGTCGTCATCCATCCATCATAGGGAACAGTCACTAACTATGACTTCGGTTCAATGGGACTATTCTCGGTAAAAGAACCGAAAACAAACTCCGAGAAACCCAAAAATAAAAATTGAAAAATTTTGCAAAACATCAATCATTTCGATGAAAAAATATATTTACAAAATATTTTAATATGTACAAAATATTTTCGCAAAATTTTAAAAATATCGATCATTTCGATAGAGAAAAAAATAAAATGAAGAAAATATTTACAAAAATGTTTACAGACTTAGCTGGCAACCACAACATTTCACACAACACACATCAATTACCACAATGATGTACAAATACAGAGCAGTTTGCACTTTGCACTTCACAAACACAGGGCAACATAAACATACAAAACAAACAGAGGAAAAACATACAAGCAAACCTGCCCAGCCCCAGCACCTAACTACTCCCCACCCCACACTTAAATCGAACACTGTCCCCAGTGTTCACAAAAATTTTAAATCACAAAATTTGGGTGGTGGAAGTCCCTGATCAGTCAAAATATTCGACTTCTTCATCCGGTGTTGCTGCCTCATCGCCCATGTCCAAGTCACCTCCATCGTTGTCATCGGACTCCACATCGGAGTCCTCCCAACGTGTCTCCTCGTCCGTGGGGACATCATCGTCAGTGGGCTCTACAAAGGCTGGCCCCACTCGGCATAGAGCCCTAGCATTTTCGCCAAATGGGTAATCCAGCTCAAGCTGCCATAACTCCTCCTCCATGGCTGGTCTCCCACCAATCCGAAGCTGGAGCATTTGCATTCCGAACATCTGTGCCATATACTGGTCGTCACAAGCATGTTGCTCGCCAAGTGTCAGCACTGGCCCGTGTGTGGTGTCGGGGGCCTTAGTTTTGGTAACGTCAAGGGCCCTCCGCTCCAACTGCGGGATGTAATCCAAAGCCTCTTCCTCGATGTCGAGGCCCCGTAGAAAGGTGGTGATAAGTCCTCCGAACCCATACCTGTGGCCCTGGTGTAGTCGGGCTCTCTTCATGGCGGATATGATGACCGCCCCAACATTAATCTCCAGCCCTTTCATCAGGGCATACACCAGGCAGACACAGTCCCGAGTCACATCAGTCATGTGCACCCCCGGGATTAGGCACGAATAGACTATCTTCAGCCAGATTCTGGCCTCCCTGTTCATTTGAGAATACGGCAGAGTCTGGTGGTAACCCCTCTCCTTATGTCTGCTCCATCTGGCTGTGGATCGAGCCCCACACAATGTGCGTCTGATATCGGCATATGGTGGGGTGATGTTTAGCTGGCGGAGAACGTGGGCATCTGTCTCCCGCGCTCCGATGATGGAATTTAATTGCTGGGGTTCCAGAGTGACAATCTGCCCTCTGATCTTGATTGTGTGGCTTCTGATTGCCGGGTTCCAGTTTGTATAGAACTCCCGGACTAGATGTAGGTTGCATTCCTTGGGCTCCTGAAATATGAACCTGAGCCCAGCTGCCTCGATCCTTTGCACTATGCGGGGGAACTCCTGTGCTAGTGGTTCCCATGCAATATGCTCCTCGGGGAAGTATTTATTCTCCTTGTGTTTGGTGTACCACTTCTTCCCTTCATTGGTTACCCACCTCGTTCCGTATTGGCGGCGTTGGCCGCACGGAACTGCTGGTGCAGCTGGGACTGCTGTGCCCAACCTAAGTCTTTTTCTCCCGGTGCCTGAAGTAGATGCACCCTTACCCTTATCTTGCCTACTTGCCATTGTACCTGTCAACACAAATAAACAAGCACAGTGTCAAGCTAAATGAATATTAACTTCGGCTAAGGTCGGGTTAACCAAGTTTACCCCACACTTAGTCCTTAGCTACGGTTACGATACTACGGCAAGAATAACTTTATTTGAACCAAAAACTAACAACTATACAATTCATGCTTAGTGCGTTCGCAAAAAAAATTTGACAGTATAACCTTAGCGTACTACTCAGACTTCATACAGCTAATCCCAATCACTACCATCGCTAGCAATTCAACCATCGCACTTAGCAAAGAAAACAACAAAACAAAAACAACAACAAAAATTCTACATACACATGAACCTATATAATCAAACCAATTCGAACAATTTTCAACTTTTTCCCAAAATCCCGAGAATTCATCGTCGATTACATTCAAACAATATTCTACAACGACTTATCTCATTCAATACATACAACCCGGCATATAATTCACAAATTTAACAAGTTACCAATTTCGAATTCAACAACCAAGCCCTAGAATTGAATTTCGCAAGCAAATTCGAATCATTCACGCAATCGACGAGTTCAAACACTCATTACAACATTCTGAACATTTATCAATCAAGGAATAACTCAATTTCATGGTAAATTTCGACTTAGGGTGATTTATCTCACCTCCCATGCTTAATTTCGAATAAAATCGACAAAAACTTGAGAGAGAGTAGGAAAACATACCTCGTAGTTGAAGAACCGAAGAAAACTCGATAATATCTTTGCTTTATACCATGGCACGTTGATGGGAGAGGGAAATTTGGGCGTTTGGTCGCGGAGAAGTGTAAAAAATGAGGGGAAAAGGGGTTTTTCGGGGTTTAAAATGAAGAAAAACACGCGGGTCACCCGGCAACCCGGTGTGACCCGTCACAAATTATAGGGCAACGTGTCACGGAGTGCATCGTGGTGCACTGCCTCCGTGACACGGAGCCATCGCGATAGCCCTCTGGAATTTTTAAAAATTCCAGATTAAACCTCAACGTGTCACAGAGGGTAACTCGGAGGTCCTCCTCCGTGACACGGAGCTATCGCCCCAGCTCACTGTCTCTGCATTTTATTCATTTTTTTCATACCTCGCCTTTTCCTTCACGATTCCGTGCACATTTTTCTCCGTTTGACCTGAAAATCACCTTACTAAACAAAATTGGTTAGATTAATAAGTTTCACTAACTAAAATGAAAAAAAATACTACTAAAACGAAAAATTTGTACTAAATCAAGAAAAAGAAAATTAAAATAAAATCTATTTACACTTTTCGAAATAAAAGAAAAAATATATTTTTCACGGGTTGCCTCCCGTGCAGCGCCTGGTTTACCGTCGCGGCTCGACGTCCTTTATGCTCAATTGTCCACTAGGGTGATGGATGATTTCTCACGATCATTTTCCTCCCCCCAGTAGTGCTCACCCTTATCCGGTGGTCTTCCCATCAACTCTCAGGAATCATCCATTTGTTTAGCATTCCCATGATCAATTACATTGATCACCGAGAGTTCTTCATTCACCATCGGGAGCTTGGGTGCTTTGTACACATCGAACACCTCTACCTTGTCATGTGCTTGCATTGTAAGTTGACCCACAGCTATGTCAATTAATGCTTTTTCGGTTGCCAAAAAGGGTCGTCCCAAAATAAATGGGACTTCCGAGTCTGGTTCAAAATCCAGAACAATAAAATCTACCGGAAAAATTAGGGAGCCTACTTGCACAAGCACATCCTCAACAATGCCATCCGGCCTAGCTAAGGATCTGTCTGCCAACTGCAAGATTACGGTTGTAGGTCTAGGACTCCCTAAACCTAACTTTCTGAATACCGAAGATGTCATCAGATTTATGCTCGCCCCCAAGTCACACAATCCACGAGCTCGGATACTTTGCCCAATAGTAAGCTGGATAGTAAAACTTCCAGGGTCTTTTAGCTTCGTGGGCAGTCTATTTTGAATCCGGGAAGTGCATT
The DNA here is from genome assembly GCA_035772735.1 of Datura wrightii. Lineage (NCBI taxonomy): Eukaryota > Viridiplantae > Streptophyta > Magnoliopsida > Solanales > Solanaceae > Datura > Datura wrightii. Next base: position 49,513,733 of record JASDFA010000007.1, on the reverse strand, counting down.
CCTCCGTCAAAGCTACCGTGACATACTCAATCAAACGACTTTTGTTGGCCACGATGTCTTTAATATATTTGGCATATTTTGGCAGTCCCTGCAAGACATCAACAAGAGGTAAATTAACATGTACCTGTTTAAGCACCTCCATAAATTTCTTGAAACACGCCTCCTCCTTGTGTTTCTTGAGTCGTTGAGGGAATGGGGGTGGAGGTCTTTCTGATTTTGCTTCTTTGGTCTTCCCCCTATCCGAAGTTTGCTCTCCCTCAACATCTGCTGCCCCTGACTTTTGAGGTGGTCTTTCTGGTTCCACCTCCTTCAGCTGCAAACCACTCCTTGTGGTCACTGCATTTACCTGCTTCGGATTTGGATCCGTGTCGCTAGGCAGTCCTCCTCTGGGCCTTGTGTTTTGGGAACTAGCAAATTGCCCAAATTGATACTCAAGAGCCTTGGTCGCTAATTGATTATTTTTCACTTCGGCTGCCAATTTAACATAGTCAGCCTGCAATTGCGCCTGATTAGCGATCATGGTCTTGAACATCTCCTCAATGCTAGGTGATGGTGGTAGAGGAGGGGCATTGTGATTTCTGAATTGAGATTGGTAGTTCTGTTGCCCTCCTTGATTTCTTTGCATACCCTGACCTGAACTTTGGCCTTGTTGGTTGTTGCTACCCCACGAAAAATTTGGATGGTTCCTCCAATTTGAGTTGTAGCCACTACCAAACTACTGCTGATTTCATTGTGCATTAGCCACAAAGTTAACCGAATCTGGGTTTGCTCCACAGCACTCAGCTGAGTGCTCACTGCTTCCACACACTTCACACCACATTTGCTGGACCACATTGACTGAAGTTGAAGGCTGGTTCAAATTCATGTTGCTGAAGTGGTTGTTCAACTGATTCTGCAAGGCAGCTATCTGTGCAGCGATAGCTGTAAATCCATCCACTTAAAGCACTCCTGCTGCTTTCCTTGCTCCACCTCGTGATGAATCAGCATTCCATTCTGGATTGCCCTGTGAAATCTGGTTTAGCAAAGTGTACAGCTCCTCATAAGTCTTTTCCAGCGCTTGCCCTCCAGCTGCTGAGTCTAACAAAATTTTAGTATGGGGTTCCAAACCCTCAATAAATGTGTGTACCAACACCTCATTGGACTGATGATGATGAGGACAGTCCCGCAACATGGATTTAAATCTTTCCCAGGCTTGATATAAATTTTCTCCCTCCATCTGTTTGAAACTTAGAATTTGACTTCTCAGTCTGGCTGTTTTACCAGAGGGGAAAAATCTTATCAAGAACTTCCGTTCTAGATCATACCACGTTGAGATAGAATTTGGTGGCTCAGCTTTTAACTACCTCTTGGCTTAACTAAGTAATGAGAATGGAAATAGTGTGAGCCGAACATAATCAGGTGACACTCCAGTGGGTATATAAGTGTCACTTATCTCCAAAAAGTTCTAGAGATGTTGTTGTGGGTCTTCATGAGGGAGACCGGTAAATTGCCCGCTTTTGTGCAACAGTTGCACGATATTCTTCTTGAGTTCAAATCTCCCTCCAGGCTCTGGTTTGCGGATACTTGAATGTACATTGTTGGCATGTGGGATTGCCACCTTGCGAACCGGCCTTGCTGCTGCTTCGTCGGGCACTAACACTGCCCTCACAACCGGTGGATTTTGTTGCTCCATAATAGTCAGTCTGAGCAACTGCAGCTTCTTTTGTAGAGCTTCTCTGCGTTTACTATGAAATATACGTTCAGGCTCTATGTAAGATTCCACCAGCTCTTTGTCTCTTGCCAGTGTTCACAGAAATCAAGTCTGCAAAATACAGGATAAGACCAAGTAGTCAACACTTAAGAAAATAAAATAAAAATACAGTAAATTTACACTTAGCACAATTTCACCAATTGCCTAGTCTCCCTGGCAATGGCGCCAAAAACTTGTTCGGTGCGTTTGTTGGGGTATCTAAACCGACACGCAAGTGCACGTGGTAAAACAAGTAGTAAGTGGCTTAAGTAAGCCAAGTATCAAACCAAGGAGACTCTGGATAAGTAAAAATTGCTCAAGTATACTATATTCTATCTTAAGTGTAAATATGCTGACAACAAAGTAACCAAAAGTTAAATAATTTGTTTATAAATTATAAAACTAAAACTATTAACAACTATCTACTTTGAATTGAAACTATGGATATGAGCATGCCAAGGTTAAGAACAAGTAATGAACGTGATTATAATCATAATTTGGTTAATCTTCTCTTCCTGTTGCTAGCCAAGAACATTAGCCTAGAGATTAAAACTCTCGTATTTAATCTCACTTAAGAATCATAAACCATCCGTCTACATTTCTGTGATCAAATGCAATTTATGACCTAGCAATACAATTCCGGTTCCTAAATTGACTAATACGGCTTTCAAGTATATTTCTATCAGGAAAGCACATCAAAACTCAATTTTCCCAAATCAAGTTAAGAACAATACCCTATTAATTCACAACTTTCCACTTTCGTGCTCTCTCGAGTGAAATCGGACTTTTTAGATGTACATTAATGTTGGCCACACACCAATGCAGTAGAAACAAGAATTAATAGAACAACATGGAAGAAGAAGATGAAAAACCATATAATTCAATAATCAAAATTCATCACCATTGTTCATCACCTCAGCAAGGAAGAGAATTAGCCACTCATTTGTGGATTAATCATCCTAAAACAAGTGTTAATCTTACAAACAATTGATTGAAAGAAGAAAGAAAGAGAGAAAAACCCTGAGCTTTTTCGTCCCTCAACTGCCTGTAACACACGTCCTTGCTCCACCAAGTCTGAATTAATTAAAAATAAGCCTAAGTGTTCTATTTATACTAATGGGAATTTTTCCCGGAATAACAAGCAACATGTCACGGAGGGTAACGCGGAGGCTTGCCTACGTGACACGGCGTGGACGCGGACCCTTACTGGAAATTTGGGGTCCGGGAATAAAGCCTCAACGTGGCACGGCATGCAACGCGGAGGCTTGCCTCCGTGCCATGGAGCTGTCGCGAGGCTCCACTGGAAATTGACAAATTATTCACCCTCCGGGCAGAGTGCATCCGCGATGGTAGCGTGACATGGCTCCATCGCGGAGCCCCTTTATATTGTGCAGTCCAATGCCTTTTTCGTGCTCGAATCCAAGTCCAACTCCGATATTGTTCCAACATGCCTTTTAGCTCCTCCAAATCACCTTTTACCTACAAAACAATGCTAATCATGTTGGTTAGTATAAATTCACATTTTTTTACCAATTACATGAAAATGTATACACATTGCACAATAAACAAGGCGAAAATGATACGTTTGAGCATCACTTGGGCATATAAATCTGCCCAAGATCAGTGAAGAGGAGGGTATAGTTCAGACCTTCGAGGATATGTTGAGGGCATTCATGATTGACTTTAAAGGTGGGTGGGATGATCAATTGCCCCTGATTGAGTTTGCCTACAATAACAACTATCACTCCAGTATCAGATGGCACCGTTCGAGGCTCCCTATGGTGGAGATGTAGATCGACCATCGGGTGGTTTGAGGTTGGTGAGATGGCAATGATAGGGCTAAATTCAGTTCAGGAGGCAATGGATAAGGTCCAGTTGATAAGGGACAGGTTGACAACTGCTCAAAGTCATCAAAAGTCCTATGCCGATTTGAGAAGGAGAGAACTTGAGTTTGAGGTGGATGATTGAGCGTTTCTGAAGGTATCTCCCATGAAGGGAGTGATGCAGTTTGGAAAGAAAGGAAAACTCAGCCCTCGTTATGTTGGACCTTACCGAATTGTGAAAAGAGTTGGCAAAGTGGCGTATAAAATGGAGTTGCCCTTAGAGTTAGCTTCTGTGCATCCTGTGTTTCATGTATCTCTCTTGAAGAAGTGTTTGGGTGATCCAGCTCTAATTGTCCCAGTGGACAGTGTTGGTGTGAAAGACAGACTTGGTTATGAAGAGGTTTCGCTGAAAATACTGGATCGACAGGTTCGAAGGCTAAGGAGCAAGGAAGTAGCTTTAATTAAAGTGTTATGGAGGAATCAACATGTTAAAGGAGCTACGTGGGAGGACGAAGTGGATATGAGTCACACCATGACTCGTGACTCCCCTAGTGCCATCTATGGGAAAATCAAATTTTGCTTCATTGACCAGCTTCACCACGGCTCACTTCACGAGTCATTAGCCAAACCACGACTCATTACTGACACTCATGGTCACCCCCTTACCAAGAGTTCCTGCCAAGCCTTCTCCACTTCACGAGTAACTTTACGACTCATGAAGTCTCCTCAGGGTCACAAGACGACTCGTCTTGTGACCTGGTAGAGTATTCCCTTTTTTCTCCATTTAAACCCTCAGATCTAATCTTAGGGACTTTTGGGGTATTACAACATCTCCCTCTTGGGAACATTCATCCTCAAATGTGGATAAACATACTGAAAGCTAGGGAATGGAACTTTCATCCCAAACACTAAACATCTAAAGTTGAAATAGATGGAGTAACTGACTCCGAGCTTAAATACATGACTGAATTGAATTCATGAACCATACCTGCATGCACTGACATGAAAGAAACTGATATACATGAACTGAATACAAGAATGAATAAAGTACTAAGGAAGAAACTGATATCTCAAGATGGAACTGAGCTGGGAGGGAAAAGATGCAGGTATTTAGCTATCATATCTGCCTCAACTTCCCACGTAGCTCCCTCAACATGCTTAGTTCTCCACAAGACCTTTACTGGAGCTACTTCTTTGTTCCTTAGCTTCCGAACCCGATGATCAAGTATTTCAACCAGAATAACTTCATAGCTAAGGCTATCCTTCACACCTACGCTCTCCACCGGAACAACCAATGTCAGGTCACCCATGCACTTCTTCAAGAGCAATACATGGAAAACATCGATATACTGAAGCTAAATCTGAGGGCAACTCCAGCTCATAGGCCAACTTGCCAACACATCTCACAATCCTATACGGGCCAACATAGCAGGGAATAAGTTTCCCCTTCTTTCCGAATCTCATCACTCCCTTCATGGGAGACATTTTCAAGAACACCCTATCATCAACTTCAAATTCAAGTTCTCTTCTCCTCACATCCACATAAGACTTTTGACGACTCTGAGCTATTTTCAACGTTTCCCTTATAAGCTGAACTTTCTCCATAGCCTAATTGACTGAATCTGGCCCTATCAACATAGCTTCACCAAATTCAAACCATCCAATAGGTGATCTACACCTTCACCCATAAAGAGCCTCAAACAGAGCCATCTGGATGCTAGAATGGTGGTTTTTGTTATACACAAACTCGATGAGAGGTAAGTGATCATCCCAACTACCTTTGACATCTATCACATATTCCCTCAATATATCCTCAAGATTTTGAAGAGTCCATTTGCCTGACTATCTGTCTATGGGTGAACAGTTGTGCTAAGCTTGACCTGAGTACCAAGTCCCTTTCTGAAACATCCTCCAATACTGGAAGGTAAACTGAGTACCTCTATCTGATATGATGGACAAGGGCACTCCATGCCACTAAACTAGCTCCCAAATATACAACTTGGCAAAATCCTCTGTCGAGTCGGTAGTCTTGACTAGTAGAAAATGAGTTGCTTTAGTCAATCTGTCTACAACCACCCAAATGGAGTCATATTGTCGATGAGTACGAGGCAACCCTGTAATGAAGTCCATGTAGATCTCTTCCCACTTCCAATTAGGGATATTGATGTCTTGTAGCATACCTCTAGGTCATTGATGCTCAACTTATATCGAATACTTATCCCCAAACTCTGCTATGTCCTTCTTCATGACACTCCACCAATAGACTTCCTGTAGGTCACGGTACATCTTGGTAGCACCTAGATGTATAGAATAACGAGAACCATGTGCCTCCTATAACATCTGATCACTCAAATCATCAACACCCCAAAAATAAAAATGACCCTAATATCGAAGTATACCATCTCCCTCTTGGGAGAAAACCTCAAAATTCTAATTCTAAACCGCTTCCTTCAACTTTACTAAAATAAGATCTTTGTCTTTCCTATCCTTGACCTTGGCCACCAAAGAGGATTCTGAACCATTCTGAACAATGACACCACCATCTGTCGAGTCAACAAGGCGAAGCAGGCCGATGCACATCCTACACCAAATCCTTCCTCCCCTCATCTACATGAGTCACACTCTCTATACAGAGTCTTCTAAGAGCGTCTTCCACCACATTGGCCTTACTCGGATGATAAAGGAAACTCATTTCATAATCTTTAAGAAGCTCTAACCACCTTTTTTACGTAAATTTAGATCCATCTGGGTAAAAACATACTGTAGGCTCTTGTGGTCCGTAAACACATCCATATGGACCCCGTATAGATGGTGTCACCAAATCTTTAAGGCAAATACTACCACCGCCAAGTCGAGGTCGTGAGTCAGGTAGTTCTTCTCATGGGCCTTAAGCTATATAGAAGCATTGGCTATCACCTTACCATACTACATTAGTACACAACCAAGGTCGATTCTCGAGGCGCCACAATATACCACAAATCCATCAGTACCCTCAGGTAGGATCAACACTGGTGCTGAGGTGAGTCGAGTCTTCAACTCTTGAAAACTCTTTTCACCACCCTCCAACCATTAAAACTTCATTTTCTTCTAGGTCAACTTAGTCAATGCTACTACAATGGATGAAAACCCTTCAACAAACCTCCTATACTAATCAACTAAACCCAAGAAACTCGTGATATCTGAAGGACTAATTGGTCTAGGCCAATTCTTCGCAGCTTCTATCATTTGAGAGTCTACCTGCATACCCTTACTTGACACCACATGGCCCTAAAATGCTATCGAGTTCAGCCAAAACTCATACTTGCTGAATTTAGCAGACAACTGGTGATCCTTAAGAGTCTGTAGCACCACCCTCAAATATGCGGCATACTCCTCCTCGCTCCAAGAGTATATGAGAATGTCATCTATGAAGATAATCACGAACATATCCATATATATATTGAACACCCTGTTCATCAAATCCATAAAAGTTGTAGGAGCATTCATTATTCCAAAATACATAACTACAAACTCATAATGACCATACCGAGTCTTTAAAGCTATTTTTGGGGTGTCGCTCTCTCTAACTCTTCGCTAATGATATCCGGATCTGAGGTCTATCTTCGAGAAACACTTGACACCCTGAAGTTGGTCAAATAAGTCATCAATTTTGGGGAGGGGATATATGTTCTTGATTGTGACCTTGTTCAACTGCCGATAGTCAATGCACATCCGAAGAGGACCATCCTTCTTTCAGACAAAGAGAACTGGTGTACCCCAAGGGATTTGCTAAGTCTGATGAAACCTTTGTCTAAGAGGTCCTTCAACTGCTCCTTCAACTCTTTTAGCTCAAGTACATCCATTCTATAAGGAGGAATAGATATAGGCTAAGGGTCGGGAAGAAGGTCAATACCAAAGTCGATCTCTCGCTCAGAAGGAATTCCTGGTAGATCATCTAGAAACACCTCTGGATAGTCACACAGTGTAGGAAGTGACTGAATAGTCAGGGTCTCGAACGTAACATCCTTTACTTGAACTAGATGGTGCATGCTACCCTTAGAGATCATCTTCCTGGCCTTAAGGTAGGAAATAAAGCGCCATACAGGCACTTCTGAATTACCTTCCACTCTAGGACTGGCTCACCCGAAAGCCAGAACTCTACTGCACGGGTTCTAAAATCTACTAAGGCATAACATGCATGAAGTCACTCCATGCCAAAGATAACATCAACATCTTTCATGGCTAACTCTACTAAATCTGTTGAGGTTACTTTCTAAAGGATTGTGATAGCGAAATTTCTGTATACCCCTCAGGCTACAACTGAATCACCGACTAGAGTTGAGACTGAGAAAGGTTCTGATAGGATTTCTGGACTGACTCCGAAACTACTTGCAACATAGGGCGTCACAAAAGATAAAGTATTTCCGTGGATCTAACATTTCATATACATCAAGGTGAAATACTCATAACATACCAGTGACTACATCTGGAGAGACCCCCCTGCTCCTGACGAGATGCGTGGGCATAAAACCTGTTCTGACGCTGACCACCACCTGCACTAGTGGAGGCACCTTGCTGAGCTGAGCATGATGGTAGAGCTGCTAAACAAGTGGTTGGGTCTCGGCCTCTACCATGGTCCTGTCTGATTGCTGGACAATCTTTGAGCATATGTTCAAGCTTTCCACACCCGAAACAAGCACCTGTACCTACTAAGCATTGACCAGTATACCTCCTACAACACCTATCACAACCTGGAATGCTGGGGGCTCTATAGGCTTGCTCCCCTGACCTTGAGAGCCTGACGCTCGCCCCCTCGAATTGCACCGAGATCTGGATGGCACACTCATTGCTGTCGGCACTAGGGATGATGATCACTAGTGGGACTTCTAATGATTCCCACCACCAGGCCTATGCTAGGAGAACCCAAAATTGTCAGTCCTGGCCCTCTTGGCCTCTCTCTGTCTCTCACTCACCTGCACCGCCTCTAACTATTGGGCATACAAGACCAACCGTGACAATTAATATCCGGATGAAGCATAGCAGTCCTATAATCTTTGACCAAATAGTCCACTATCCCATGCATGAACCTGCTCACCCGAGCCCTCTGATCGGCCACCATCTCCGATGCATATTTGGATAAGCGGGTGAACTCTAAAGCATACTCCTGGACTATCATGTTGTTCTACCTCAGGTTCACAAACTCCGCTGCCTTGATCTCCCTCATCGCTCAGGGAAAGAATCGGTCTAATAACGCCGTAAGAAACTCATCCCAACCAATGGGACCCCCTCTAACTCCCCTGCTATCCTTCAACTGTCTGAACCAGATATGGGCAACCTATTTCAACTGATAAAAGGCTAGATTTACACACTCCTCCCCCGTCACCCCCATAATTTTGGTGATTTTCTAGATCTCATCAATAAACTCATGTGGATCCTCGTCCACTCTTGATCCAAGGAACTCAAGAGGATTCATCCTAAGGAAGTCCCTTACCCTAATCGTTGTTGCATTCTCGTTCTAGGGAACATGAGCCACCGCCTGCTGATTGACCTGAGCGGTCAATGCCTGCGCCAATATTTGGATGGCTACCCTAAACTCAGCATGAGCAACCTGCTCGGGCACATGATCCTTGAGGGCTGGTGGGGCTTGTTGGTGCCCATCTCCATTATGATTTTCATGGCCTTTTCCATTCCCATTCCTTCTTTTGTTAACTCGGTGAAGAGGCATGATTCTGCAAATGTGTACAACATAAGTTATAAGGATAGAATGACATTTCATCGCACGACATGGATCATGAAAAAAGGGAAATTTCCTAAACATTTCGTAGCCTCTTCCTCATAAGTGTGGCATGCTTCACACCCATGAAAAAGACTCTACTTACCACGGCTTTCAGACACCCTAGGACACCTCAAAACTTAATGCTCTGATACCAAGATTGTCACGACCCGAACCAAGGTCTGGATCTAGACGCGGAACATAGAATAATAAATGGCTCCAAATGGAAACAACATAATAACTAAGGTTCAATATAAATAATGCAGGAACTAAATTCTAAAATAGCGGAAGTCTGAGCATTTAATACATCTGATCAACGGAATGTCACATACTAAATTCGAAGTTGAGTACATAACTATGTCTAATAAGCCTCTACATACTGACAGACTGATGGGATAAGACCCCTACTAGCTCACTAATAGACTAAAACTAAGAGATACTAAAAACAAGCTGATTGAAAGGTCCTCGAAGGATGAGGACTCACCAACAAGCTAGATGTGCTAACTTTGAGAGCTGACTAGCGGTGGGACTAAGCCTGAACGTTTGAGCTTGTATCATGAAATACAACACAGAGTATGCGGTTAGTACTTGGAATGTACCGAATATACAAGGTAAGTAAAATAGCTGAGCAAGTAAAACCGAAAACATGCATATCATAAATCATTACATCATAAGATTTTGAGAGTAAGGCTTGCATGCTATTAATTGAAAATATTATTAAACATAATTGAATCGAATGACCCAAAGTTGAAAACTGATAATCTTAAGTAAAACTAAACATTGAGTCAAACCTGCTGAAACATAATATCATAACTGATGAACATGCATAACTAAAATCATGTGGAACAATGGGAGACTCATCATATAACCGACATTACCACGATAGAGCTTACGTTGTACCGACTATTACACTTAAGTGGGTAGAGCCGTCCAAAGCCTTGCCATGGCTAAGGGCACCACCATGATATCGATATTAAGGCCCCTTGGGGGAATGGGAAGCTCACAAAGGAGGTCCTAAAGAATCTGAATAAACAAATATTGGTACGTAGTTTTGAGGGTCGGGATTGTCTGAACCCCCAGCCTACTCGGTGCTAGACACTACTCCTAAAAATATGCATATGCTCTCCATTATTTTTCAGGGAAGTTGAACCATCGCCTTTTGACGAAGCTAATCATAACATTACATACATAATTTGAAAACCTAAACATGAGGATCCTTGGCTCAAAACGTACCACAAGCTAAAAAGTGGGTATCTAGGCTCCAAAACCATGTGGTAAGCCAATATCATGAAATTGAAGTAAAATCATGTAACATACTTGAACATATGGATTTGGCCAAACTCAAAAATGCTTTGAAATAGACTTGATAGTCAAAATCATGGATATAGATATAGGTAATTCGAAATCATACTTTCATCATACACATCTCATCATAATTGAAAACATAGAACTCAACCCTTCACGAAATTCCATAATTAGGCATCATATTTTTCAAAACATTAGAATCAAAATTTGTAACTAAAATCATTATAAAAATGCCCGTGAATCTTAAAACAATATTAGAAACATGAATAGAATTGACCCATGATAGATACATAGAGAATTTCATCAATTGGATTACCACCCCATAGATTCATCACCCTTGAATTTCATGAATTTAGAAGAGGATTTGTGCATGAGAGTGAAGGAATACTCCCATTAATAACCATACATACCTTGGTAAACTTGATTTCATACCTTCCTTGAATGCCCAAGAGGTTTGGGATGAACTAAGGGGATTCTCTAGCTTGATCTCCAATGGAGCACCTTAATCTTGCATACATGGAGCGGAAAGGCTTAGAAAAGGTTAAGCACTCTGAAAACCCTCCTAACAGAGCTTAAAACGACGTAGTTTAGGACCTAGTATCTTAGGAATTACAAAAATACCATTACTAAAATGCAGGAAAATTAGACATTGCAAATCACCACGAGTGACAACACGACTCATGGTGCCCATGACGAGTCATTAGGTCCAAGTCGTAAAGTCCACTGGAAAGAAGTCCTACTCTGAAATCACTAGCCAGACAACTACTCACTTCACGAGTCGTGAGTCACACCATGACTCGTGACTCCCCTCATGCTATCTCTGGGAAAATCAAATCTTGCATCATTGACCACCTTGACCACGGCTCACTTCATGGGTCGTTACCCAAACCACAACTCGTTACTACCACTCGTGGTCACCCCTTGACCACGATTTCCTGCCAAGACTTCTCCACTTCATGATCCACTTCACGACTCATGAAGTCTCCTCACAAGTCACTTGATAACTCATCCTATGATCTGGTGCAATATTTCCTATTTTCTCCGCTTGAACCCTCGAGCTTGATCTTAGGGACTTTTGGGATATTACATGCTCAAATTACTTTTTTCAATTCTATCAATTTATGGACATGGCTGGACAAAAATAGTATTACATAATTCATCATACGAGGCATGTGGTCTTTGCCAAAATACATATTAGCATTCTCAAAATCAAAGATGAAATTAGGCATTTCCAACATAAGAGCAAAATAGTCATTTTTCAACTTGATGCTAGAACCTTCGTAAAACTTCATAGAAACTAGTCATGAGCTGAAATTATGCTAAATATAATAAAAAGTATGCAAGTTCTCAAAGCATTTAGCCATGGAATAATGGTTCATAGCTTAACTTGAAGATAGCTTAGAAATCTTGCATAGAGGTAGAAAATAGGACAATTGGTGGGAAGAAAATGTACCACATTTTTAAGTTTCGCTTACATACCTTAATGCTTAAAAAGAAAAAAGAAACCATTTAGATGAAATAGAGAGAAAAATACTACTAGGTTCTTGCACTAGAAGAGGGTTCTTTCTTGAAACCGTAAGAGAGAGGAAGCTAGGTTTCACTAATTCAAGCTTACATGCAATGGAAAAATCATAGGAGATTATTAGAAGACTTATCTTGATCTTGGGAGGGCTTGGGAGTTCTGTTCTAGAAGTGAGAGTGAGGAAAAATGAGTGCTATGTTCGGGAAAAACTATTTATAGACGAGGGCTAAAACACAGGGGCCGGAACATGGGGTTGTAGAGATGGTGTTACACCCAAAAAAAATTTTTGATGATTATTTGATGTTCGTATGCTATGTTAAGGGAATTAAGGCTTGTGTATTGGTCATAGGTGAGGAGTGAAACTTGTACAAAGGGAAAAGCAAAGAGTATATGAGATACTTAAGTAAGAGTCAAATTAAATGATCAGATCATATTTCCCAATTTATAATACGTTAGAGGTGCCACGACCTATCAAATTAAAGTTCTTTGAGTATAGTTTTCATAAAATTAAACCACACATTAATCGAATTTCTGAGTAAGAAGTTATAAGCATTTTACTGAGGCATCCCGAGCGGTAATGTGGGAATGACACCCTAGCGCCTCCACCACCCTATTTACTTAAAATCAGATTTTTTTTTACTTGTAGAAAGTATTTCCATCCTAATATAAATTGACCAGCTTGATAAGGTTTCCAATTCTCTCTCAATTGCAGTAGCTAGAAAAAAGAAAAGCAAGGAGGAAGCATCAAGCTAAGTTCAAACAAATCATAAGACAAGTTGAGAATTCTTTGCCAAGTGTGCTAGTGGCTGTTTTTGAGCTCGTTTTGGCAAGGTTTGGAGGGTGATTTGCTGCGTTTTAAAAGCTGTTTGGACTGCTTATATATTAATATTTGAATAGGTACTGAAACCAAAAGGGAAGGTAAGGATTTCATTCCCTTTAAACCTCTCAAATTGCAAATCGGAAAGCTGGAAATTAACTGCTAAGTGAGATGCCGATGGACTATTTTTGAGCTGCGTTTTGCTCCTTTTCCTAAGGCTTTTTGGCTGTTTGTTTGGATGAAATTATACTTCATATCGAGGGGAAGAATAACAGCCGAAGTAAGATAAAATTCCCTCTTATTTCTCCCTCAAAAGCTAGTGAAAATTTGTGGAGAAAATGGCTAAATGTTACTGATGTTGCGGTGTGTTGTTGTTGCTATTGTGACTGCCTTTGGTAAGTTGTTTTGGGATGCATTTTGTGCTACATATTAAACTTGTTATTGGCCTATAAATCCACTAGATTGAGGAGGTTGAAGGATGTCCATCAAAATAGTAAATTGGCTAAAGAAAAGTTCGTCCCAAAAAAGTATGTTAAGGCGTCCTATCCTCGTTGTTCAAGCAAGAATATACACTGAATAAAGGGAAAATATTACTATGTCTTCACATCATATTGAAGAAAGTATAATTCTTTATTAAGGGCCAAAAGTGCATTATATTGAGCTTGAATCGTTGAAACATCTGGAACAAGTAAATGTGAGATGAAATATGTGTTACTCCAATTATGTCATAGTTATAAATCGAGTCTGAAGTCCCCTTATCATGGGCACCGTGAGCTGGTCCTTTACTGTACATTATATATATATGATTTAAAATGTGTTTAATGGCCTGGTTGCTATGTGTTGGTGAAAGAGACAAGATAATGACTTGTAAACGAGTTTAAGCAATGTAAAGATGTCGCAAGCTAGAAAGGGTAAATGAGCTTGTCGAAGTGGAAATTCCTTATCATGGTTGTCCTTTATCTTATATATATTTTATAAGGTACATGAGGCTAAGGGGAGATTCCATGAGCCCTCTCTCTTAAGCTAAAGGTTAGGTTATCCAGTTCCCGAATCCAAAAATGTGCCTAAGTGTTGTCTATGGAGCTTATTGAATTCCTTGTGTCGCCTAATCCTTCTTATAACTTTGAAAGTCATTGAGTATATTCATCTAAGTGTTAATTGAAAGGTTTATGTGACATATGTGCCTATGTGTAGCTATGAATTATAAAAGAGGCCTATTCAGGTTGCAATCTTGGAATTTGTCATTTTTGTTTTATGCCATATGTGTTAGACAAACATGATATTAGCCCAGTCGACTCCAGATATAAGACTATGACCTTACCACTGACCTGGTACATCTAGTGGATAGTTTTCCTTTGGCATATTTGATATATTAAACTTATGACCTTACAACCGACCTAGTACGTCCCGTGGGCAGTTGTCCCTTGGCATATTTGATATATGAGACTTATGACCTTACCACTGATGCAGTTATGTCAGGTGGGTAGTTTTCCTTAAGATATAAGACTATGACCTTACCACCGACCTGGTTATGTCAGGTGGGCATTTGTCCTTCAGATATGAGATTATGACCTTACCACTGATGCGATTTTGTTAGATGGGAAGATGTCCCTTTAGTTATGATACCTCCGAGACAACCATCTCGGTACGGAAGTATTGATTGATCGGATCGGGCATTATTTGATTAGGGGTTGTATAGCTTATGGATAATATAGTGTGACTTGTATATGTTCTTACTTGATTGTATTCACATGATGTGTCATATTTTATTTAGATATCAACTTCCAAGGTTGCAGGTTGTGTCTATTTCCTACATTGGTTTTCAGTATCATGAATATATTTGTATTTACTATTTTAGCCATACATACTAGTACATTTCATTCTTGCTAACATCCGTTCACCTTGAGACCCCTTCTTGCAATCATGTTGCAGGTATAGGCAGAGGCTCAGATCGACAATCGCAATAGGAGCCTGATTTCAGCAGAGTAGTGGTTTGCTACTTTCTTCCAAGAGTTATGTTTCCTTTTTGACTTTTTGAGTTTTGTACAGTTGGGTAGGCTAGGTCCCTATCCCGTGCATTTCAGTTAGCTACTCTTTAGAGCCTTGTATGGACTAGTTGTATAGATGTTTGGGTTGTGTGGCCTTGTTGGCCTTTCATTGTGTAGTTTATCTTATTATATCCTTGTCAGCTTTTCAATTGCTTAATTGTTGTTGTAGATACCTCATGGATCCAATATCTATTTGGTTGGCTTTCTTAGGGGGCCTGGTTGGACTTAGCATTACCGGTATAGAGGCTATATAGCCGGTCTCTTTATTAACTTAGGGTCGAGTGTCAGTTTCAGCCTTTTCTAGGTTTGGACCGTGACAAACTTGGTAGAAGAGAGAATTTGTGTCCCAGGGAGTCCACAAAGCCATGTCTAGTAGGTTCTTGCTTATAAGTATGTTGTGCACCTTACTTATAATCAGGAGGCTATAGGATATCTAGAAGTCATTTCACTTTTGTTTTATTAATAGTCCGTGCTATAGAGCAAGGTCATAAGTATTACGATATCTAAATCCTATTATTGTTTCAGAGTATGCCTGTGACGTGGAAGGTTACTACGAGGTTGGTTGGCACAACTGTAGGAGAGGGCACTAGTATCCCTTTAGTGGATTAGGGAGATAGGTCAGAGGCTCAGATAGAATCCCCTGCCCCAGGTGATATAGTTCCTCCAGCCCAAGTTAGAGCAGTGTCAGGTACACCTCCAGCTCCTCCCACACAAGCAGTACCTGAGGGTAGTAGAGTGGCAGACCCTCCTGCGCTTGTGGTGCCTCCTTATGCTCTGAAAGGACAGGGTCTTTAGGGAGCCGTTCAGCTAATGGCTCGTATTGCTGTTAGATAGGAAAAATAGTTGGAGGCGGTAGAGGGACATAGAGGTCAAGTGGCTAAGAGTTCTAGAGCTCGTGAGGTTCTTTGGTTTGAGCCCTGCAGTAACTACTAGATCAGATCCGAGTGAGGACCCTAGGATTTCATTGATCAGACCTACAGAGTACTGAAGGTAATGCGAGTGACAGGGACAGAGGGAATAGAGTTGGCTGCATTCAGACTACATGATGTGGCTATATTGTGGTATGAGGCTTGGGCTCAATCTAGGGGAGTCGATGCACCTCCAGATAAGTGGTAAGAGTTATTTGAGGCCATTATGCACCAATATTTTCCTCGGGAGCTCCAACAGGCTCGAGCTGAGTAGTTTTTGCATTTAGAGCAGGGCGGTATGAGTGTGCAAGACTATCCCCTTTGATTTAATTCTTTAGCGAAGTATTCTCCACACCTGCTTCAGATAATGGAGGATAGAGTTCATCAGTTCTTATTAGGTATAGGGCTTTATATAGCACGAGATTGTTTGGGGGTATTAACCCGAGAGCATATGGACATAGCATGAATTCAGGCCTTTGCTCAGAGGGCGAAGGATTTAATTCATCAGTTGTGCGATATTCATTGGAAGAAGGAATAAAGAATGAGGATCAGGATTGCTAGTTCCTATAGAGAGCCTTGGGGTGACTCAGGGGCTCAGTCATCTAGGCGTTCAGCACGATTTGTAGAGAGTGCTCCACTTTCTCCATTAGGGAAGAGACAGGACTAGAGTTCAGTTCCTTCACAGTGGCAGGAGTGTCCGGAGCAGGGAAGGCCACCATTAACCCCTTGAACTTATTGTGGAAGTAAACATGTAAGTCCATGCAGTCAATGGAAAGCAGTATGTTATGATTGTGGGCGTCCAGGTCATATCAAGCATTATGACCAAATAGAGGGAGGGGTCAGACTATTCAACGATCCGGATCATCAACGGCTTCATCACCTCCAGATCACCCTTTGAGACCTGGTCCTCAACCTACTTCAGGTCGAGGCAGGGGCCGAGGGGGACAGGCATCTAGCTCAGGGACAGTGCAAAATAGATTCTATGCTTTAGAAGGTCGGCAGGACCAAGAGGTATCCCCTGATGTTGTTATAGGTACTTTGACTATTCATTCTCATGTTGTGTATGCCTCGATTGGTGCTGGTTCTACATTCTCTTATGTTACACCATTAGTTGTGAGTCAGTTTGAGATAGCCACTAAATTACTGTGTAGACCATTTGTTGTTTCTACACCGGTTGGAGAATCTGTGTTAGCTAAGCGGGTCTACCGGAGCTGTGTAGTGTTAGTGTGAAATAGATTGACCTTAGCTGACCTGGTTGAGCTAGAGATGGTTTACTTTGATGTCATTATAGGTATGGATTTGTTGGCAGCGTGTTATTCTAATATTGATTTCAGAACCAAAGTTATTATATTCCATTTTTCGGGCAAGTCATTCCGGGAATGGCGAGGTAATGCCGCTACGCCTAAAGGTATGTTTGTTTCATACCTTAAGGCTCAGAAGCTGATATCCAAAGGTTGTATTTCACATCTGGTTCAGGTAAGAGACTTTGAACATGAGCTTGTAACTCTCCAATCAGTCACCGTAGTAAATGAGTTCCCAGATGTTTCTAGAAGATTTGCCTGGGATTCCTTTGGAAAGGGAGATAGATTTTGTCATTGACTTGCTTCTAGGCATCCAGCCGATATCAATGCCTCCATATAGAATGCCTAGTCGAGCTAAGGGAATTAAAGTAGTACTTGAAAGATTTTGTTGAAAAGGGTTTTATCCTGCCTAGTGTATCACTGTGGGATGCACCAGTATTATTCGTACGGAAGAAAAATGGATCCTTGAGGATGTGTATTGATTATCGACAACTGAATAGGTAACGATTAAGAATAAATATCCGCTTCCCAGTATTGATGAGTTGTTTGATCAGTTATAGGGTGCCAGGTGCTTTTCGAAGATTGAAATAAGATCCGAGTACCACCATTTACGGGTTAGGGAAGTGGATGTCCCCAAGACTGATTTTAGGACCAGGTATGGCCATTATGAGTTTCTAGTGATGTCATTTAGGCTTACTAATGCCCCAGAAGCTTTTATGGACTTGATGAATAGGGTGTTTAATCCCTTCCTTGGTGTACTCATTTTCATTGTTGACATTCTGATTTACTCTCGATCCCAGGATGAGCATGTGGGTCATTTGAGAGATGTGTTACTAACTCTCCTTGAGTATAGGATGTATGCTAAATTTTTGAAGTGTAAATTTTGGTTAACATCTGCAGTTTTCCTTGGTCATGTAATTATAGCTAAAGGTATAAGAATGGATAGTTAGAAAATAGAGGCTGTAAAGAGTTAGCCTAGGCCCTTAAATCCTATAGAGGTTCGTAGTTTTCTAGGTTTGGAAGGTTACTATCACAGATTTGTAGAAGTTTTTTCTACTATCTCCGACGTTGACAAAGTTGCCCATAAAGAAGCTAAATTCCAATGGTTAGAGGTGTGCTAACACAGTTTTTAGGAATTAAAAGATAGGTTGACTTCAGCACCTGTCTTGACTCTTCCAGAAGGTACAGAGGGTTATGCGTTTATTGTGATGCTTCTAGGATTGGCTTAGGTTGTGTTTTGATTCAACGCCTCAAAGTCATTGCATATGATTCGAGGCAGCTAAGGAAGCATGAGTAGAATTACCCTACCCACGATCTAGAGATAGCAATGGTGGTGTTTGCGCTGATGATCTGGTGTCACTACTTGTATGGGTACATGTTGATATTTTTATAGATCATAAGATCCTTCAATACCTATTCCAGTAGAAGGAGTTGAATTCATGCCAAAGAAGGTGGTTAGAATTGCTAAAACATTATAATGTTAGAATTTTGTACCATCTTGGCAAAGCTAATGTTGTGGTTGATGCATTAAGACACAAGTCTATGGCCAGCTTGAATGTTATAGTAGTTGACAGAGTTGAAATGGTGAAGACCATAAAACAATTAGCTAATTTGAATATTCGGTTGCTAAAAAATGAAGATGGAGGTGTAGTAGTTCAGAACACTGCAGAATCCTCCCTGGTGTCAAAAGTTAAGAAGCAACAATATGAGGATATGGAATTGGTAGTGCTAAGAGATAACATTCCACAGTAGAAGCAGGCCTTGTTTGAGTGTAGGTCGGGCAGAGTTCTCAAATACCAGACTCATTTATGTGTGCCGAATGTGGACAAGCTAGGGGAGCAAATCATGAGCGAAGCTCACTACTCTCAGTATTTAGTACATCCAGGTTCCACGAAGATGCATCGTGACCTAAATCAACTATACTAGTGGAACAACATGAAAAAGGACATCACAGGTTTTGTGGTCCAGTGTCCTAATTGCATATAAGTGAAGGTCGAGCATGAAAGGCCTAGAGGATTGACTCAGAATATGGAGATTCCATCCTGAAAGTGGGAAGTGATTAATATGGATTTTATTATTGGGTTTCCGGTAACAAGCAGAAAGTGTGACTCTATTTTGGTAATAGTAGATAGATTGACTAAATCAACTCGCTTTCTACCGGTCAGGATGACTTATGCCGCGGAGGATTATGCCAGGCTATAAATCCGTGAGATAGTTCTCCTACATGGTGTTACCTTATCCATCAATTCATATAGAGGCGCTCAGTTCACGACAAACTTCTAGAAGTCCTTCCAAAAAGGCCTGGACACTCAGGGAATCTTAGCACTACATTTTATCCTCAGATAGATGGATAGGATGAAAGCCCCATTCAGACACTTAAAGATATGTTGCGTGCCTATACTTTAGACTTTAACGGAGGTTGGGATGATCATATCCCTTTGATAGAATTTTCCTATGATAATAGTTATCAGGAAAGCATCCAAATGGCTCTATATGAAGCTTTATATGGGTGACAGTGTAGATCGCCAATCGACTGGTTTGAACTTAGTGAAGCAGAACTATTTGGGCTAGATCTAGTGCAGCAAGCTATGGACAAAGTAAAGCTTATTAGAGATCGACTTCAGACAGCTTAGAGCATACAGAAATCTAATGCTTACAAACGTCGTTGAGCATTGGAGTTTGGTGTTAATGATTGGGTTTTCCTAAAAGTGTCGCGTATGAAAGGCATCATGCGATTTGGCCGAAAGGGAAAGCTGAGCCATAGATATGTTGGGCCTTACAGAGTTATCCGCAGGATAGGCAAAGTAGCCTATGAGTAGGAGTTGCCACCTGCGCTAGCGGTAGTCCACCTAGTATTTCATGTATCTATGTTGTGGGAGTGTATAGGAGACCCGACCGATATTATGCCTATTGATGATATCTAGATTTTTGAGTAGATGACCTATACAGAGGTTCCAAATGTCATCCTTGATCGACAAGTTAGAAAGCTTAGAACTAACGAAGTTGTTCCTGTCAAAATATTGTGGCGAAGTAATAACATTGAGGAGGTAACTTGGGAGGCCAAGGAAGAAATAAATAAGAAGTATCCTCACCTTTTTATGATGTCGATGTGATGTTGAGATATGTATTTGATATCTAAGTTATTTGGTAAACGTTTTGAAGCATTTTAAGTGAAGTTAATTCTTATTCGAGGATGAATGTTCCTAAAGGGGGGAGGATGTTACACCCTAAAATTTTTTTGATGATTATTTGATGTTTATATGCTATGTTAAGGGAAGTATGGCTGTCGTAGGTGAGGAGGGAAACATGTACGAAGGGAAAAGCGTAGAGTATGTAAAGTTCATAAGTAAGGATCAACTTTAAATGACCATATCTCTCAATCTATAATGAGTTAGAAGCTCTACCACCTATTGAATAAAAAGGTATTTGAGTATTCATAACATCAAACTGCTAATTACTTCGAATTTAGAGAAAGACGTTATGAGCATTTTACCAACGCACCCCGAGAAGTGACGTGGGCATGACGCCCTAGCGCCTCCACCGCCCTATTTACTTGAAATCAGATTTTTCACTTGTAGAAAGCATTTCAATGCTAATATAAATTGACCATCTTGCTAAGGATTCCATTTCTCTCTCAATTCCTGTAGCTCAAACAAAGAAAATAAAGGAGGAAACATCAAGCTTAGTTCAAGCAAATCACAATTCAAGTTGAGAATTCCTTGCCAAGTGTGTTAGGGGCTGTTTTGGAGCTCGTTTTTGCAATGATTTGAAGGTGATTTGCTGTGTCTCAAAGGATATTTGGACAGCCTATCCATATTTTAATAGGGATTGAAACCAAGAGGATAGGTAAGGATTTCTTCCCCTTTAAACCTCTCAAATTGCAAAGCGAAAAGCTGGAAATTGGCAGCTAAATGTGCTGCCGATGGACTTTCTTTTAGCTGAGTTTTGCTCCTTTTTATTAGGATTTTTGGCTTTTTGTTTATCTGGAATTATACATCATATTGAGGGGAAGAATTACAGCAGAATTAAGGTAAAATTCCCTCTTGTTTCTCCCTCAAATGCTAGCGAAAATTAGTAGAGAAAATGTCTAAATATTGTTGATGTTGTCGTGTGTTGTTGTTGCTATTGTGACTACCTTTGGTAAGTTATTTTGGACTGAATTTTGTGCTACATATTAAGATTGTTTTTGGCCAATAAATCCGCGGTATTAAGGAGGTTTAAGGCTTTTCACTGAAACAGAAAATTGGCTAAAGAAAAGTTCGTCGGAAAAAGGTATGTTAAGGCGTCCTATCCTCGTTGTTCAAGCACAAACATATATTTCCAAAAGGGATAATATTCTTATGTCTTCAAACTCATATTGAAGCAAGTATAATTATATCCAAAGGGCCAAAAGTGAATGACATTGAGTTTGAATCGTTGAAACATTTGGAACAAGTAAATGTTAGATGAAATACGTATTTCTTCTAATTGTGTCGTAATTATAAATCGCGTCTGAAGTCCTCTTATCATGGGAACCGTGATCTGGTACTTTACTGTATTTTATATACATGTGATTTTAAATGTGTTTAAAGGTCTGCTTGCTATGTGAAGTTGGTGAAAGAGCCAAGATGACGACGTGTAAACGAGTTTAAGCTATGTAAAGATGTCGCAAGCTGGTAAGGGTAAATGATCTTGTCAAAGTGGAAATTCCTTATCATGATTGTCCTTTATCTTATATATATGTTATAAGTAACGTGAGGCTAAGGGGAGATCCTATGATCCCTCTCCCTTAAGCAAAACATTAGGTTATCGAGTTCCCGAATCCAAAATGTGCCTAAGTGTTGTCAGTGGAGCTTGTTGAGTTCCTTAAGTTTCCCGAACCTTCTTATTACTTGAAAGTCATTGATTATATTCATCTAAGTGTTATCTAAAAGGTTTATGTGATATATGTGCTTATGTGTAGCTTTGAATTATAAAAGAGGCATATTTAGGTCATAGTCTTGGAATTTGTCATTTTTGTTTTATTCCATTTGTGTTAGATAGACATGATATGAGCCTAGTAGGCTCTAGATATGATACTATGACCTTACCACCAACTCGGTACTTTCGGTGGGCAATTGTCCTTTGGCATATTTGATATATGTGACTTATGACCTTACCACTGATGGATTATGTCAGGTGGGCAGCTGTCCTCCAGATATGAGACTATGACCTTACCACCAAATCGGTTATGTTAGGTGGGAAGTTTTACTTCCTATATGAGACTATAACCTTACCACCGACGTGATTATGTTAGATGGGCAAATGTCCCTTTAGTTATGATACCTCCGATGGCCATCTCGGTAGGGCGGTATTAACTAATCGGACCAGGTCATTATTTGATTAGGGGTTGTATAGATTATGGATAATGCAGTGTGACTTGTATATGTTCTTACTTGATTGTATTCATATGATGTATCATATTTTTGTTCAGATATCAACTTCCAAGGTTGCATGTCGTATCTACTCCCTGCTTTGGTTTTCAATATCTTGAATGTATATGTGTGTACTATTTCTTCCTTATATACCAGTACATTTCATTCATACAAATGTCCCTTTTCCTGGGGACCCCTTTCCTACAATCGTGTTGCAGGTACAGGTAGAGCCTAGGATAAACAGTCGCAATAGGAGCCTGATTTCAGCAGAGTACTGGTATGTTTCTTTCTTCCAATGGCTATGTTTCCTTTTTGAATTTTTGAGTCGTGTACAGTTGGGTAGGCCGGGACCCTATCCCGTGCATTTCAGTTACCTATTCTTTAGGGGGTTGTGTGGACGAGTTGTATAGTTGTTTAGGTTTTGTGGCCTTGTTGGCCTTTCATTGTGCAGTCCAATCTAGCACCCTGAACAACCTATCTTAGTTTTTACATGTCCTCCGTTTATTTTTGTCTCAAGTCTATTTCAATTTCTGGGAAGAGGGAGTTGGGTTAGCAAAGTCCTCCTTAGTAGACTCTCCCAAGGAAATGTCAATTTGGGCCTACTAGATTGGACTTAAGCTTTCTCCTCTGTGGACTGGGATGTGGACCCCAGAGATGGTGACTCTATGGATGCCACCTGAGCTTAGGGGATAGGTTACACCTCTAATGCTTGGTATGTGGCCCTCCTATTACCTAGAGGCAAGTACTCGTCTCGTTAGTGTGTTGGTCTTTGCTCCTCTAGGTATAATTCTTTTGGGTTTCATTACCTATGATTATGCAAAAAAAAATTAGTACATGGAATTGGAGTAACATGAAATTAGAAAATTTAATGAGGTACATGGAGGAAGGGATGGTCAACACTCTTAAGAGACGGATTGTACCTTGTTCTGTCTATTGAATCAGAACTTCAGGTTTTCTATTTCAACAGAAAGTTGATGACTTTCAAATCCACTCCTCACAAGGAGGAATTTTAAATGATCATGACAATATAAATACCCAACTAAGAGTGGGGATCAAATCCACAGACAATAGTGATTGAATAACGCAAAAGTTATCTATTGACTTGAACTAAAATTGCATCCATGCATTTGAAAATAAAAAAAATATTGGGTGAAAAATGAGATCATAATTTGAATTTAAAATCAACTATCAAGAAAACAAGGCAACCAAATTGAATGAACAATTATGAACAAGGGTCAGGGGTATGCTATTGATGGGGGGTTCGATTGGATTGGGATTAACTAGAAAATTAGACAATTACTCATAAGCATAAATAACTGTAAAAGTGACACCAGATGTTTTTCAACCAATTGGGTGCTCTATTACTTGAGTTTTCTCAAACCCCAATGCTTCAATTAATTAATCACTGTAGCTTAGGAAAGATTTGAGTTATCTCTAGCCTTAAATCCTTAATAGGTACATGATTATGGGTTTTGTCTATCTCTAGTCCTACCCCACACATTCAAGACCCAATTGCCTACCATTGTTTTCTCACCCATATTTAATTTCCCTTTTTCAAGAAAAAATGGAATAAGTAGACATAACCTACATTTTACTCTATGGGTAATTCAATTATAATTTGGGAGAAAATAACAAATTTATACTAAATGAGTAATTACAAGATTAATATAGTTAGACCCAATCTAATCTATCCCCAAGCATGCACACACCCTAGCAAAATATCTAGCTAGTCATAGATGAATGATATAAAAACATGTTGATAAACAAATTCATAAAATTCATCATTAAGGGTAAATAGCAAGCTCAAAAATTGTCTTCAGTGGTGGTTTGTACCTTGAGGAAGAAGAAGAAGAAAAGCAATTCAATTTTTTTTCTCTCTAACTCTACAAATCTTGAATGGATAATTGGTACTTTCTAGAGAATGTACATAAATAGGTTTAAAATGCTCCTCAAATTCCGTGCTTGATGATCTTTCCCTCTTGAAGGCAGCCTCACTTGCGAGTCACCGGCGTTCCACCGGTGCCCGTCTGCAGAACGCCACTCTGTCACACTTGGGGACAGTAACTTTAGGGTCTATCCAAGTGTTGGCACCGGCACTTCACAGGTGCTGACCCGCATTCCACCAGTGCACCTTCCACTTCTATCATGTATGCTCCTATGTTTCAACCGGTGTTTCGTTAGTTCCATCTAGTGGAGCGTCGATACCATCTATTAGGGTTCCGTTCCTCTTCTTTAATTCCATGCTTTTGTCCAATTTCTTGCCTTCTCTCTTTAAGTTAAATGCCTGCAAAAACTAATGATAAAGAGCATAAAATCCTTCCAAATGACTTGAAAACCAGGAAAAAGCTCATGTTTAAAAGCATAATGAGTTGGTAAATTACCAACTCATCAAACCCCCAAACTTAAACTATTACTTGTCCTCAAGCAAGTAAATTCTTTACCGCTGAACTATAGGAGTAAGCAGGTCATTCTACATAAGATTATGCACAAGGGACCACAACAACTCAGGCAACCCAAAGATTTCTCACCAACACAAAGAAAAGAGGAGACTCAAACATTTTATGCAAATGCTTCAAGAGATGACCACAATCAATTAGCATGATTTACATTTGATTCTTTCATTCAAAACAAAGGGCATCTTTTATCAGAACAATCTTGTATAGCATCTTAAGTCATTAGAAATTTACACTCAAAGTTGACCTTCAAGCTCACCATATTCCTATCTCAATCATAACTTTTGGCATGTGCAAGCATGCTCCCCAAGGAGGTGATGCTACTCACAACAAGCGAGAATTCCATTTAATTATCAAGCAATTCACACTCAAGGGATTATTGAATGAAACAAATACACTCACTCTCACAAAGAAAATCTCATGCACATAATTTGTCCCATAGGCTTTCCCTTCGTGTAATTCACCACTAATGTAGAGTCTCTACACTTAAAATCAATTAGGACTTGGAGGTTAGGATGAAAGCTGGGAGTAAAGGGAGCATGACTTTTATGTTCCTGTGGCTAGAACCTCCCTAATGCCTTTTTTATGAATCTTATTTCATATTCCATTCTCTTTTGAGACCACCCTCACCTTATCTCTCCTTAAACAACAGTTTCACGTTTGAAACAAGAGTCTTCCTTATCTCTCCTTAGTTACCACTTTTCATCTCATTTGAGCAATAGGCAACACCTTTCTAAAATTTCGTTCTTTTCACCCAAATAATTCATTCATTTTTTTCATGATATTGTGCTACCTCACATTGAAGCTCGCATCATTTTTCCCATTTTCCTTTTTGCAACACTCAAACTTAGGCTTTTGCCTCATTTTCCCTTTTCTATTTCGACACTTTTGGTACTTGAAGCATCATTTTTGCATTTTTTTCTCACAACTAGCTCTAGGGAGGATGGGTGGTAAAGAGGGATTACGAAAGGGGTAATAGGCTTGTAATGTAGTTTTCAAGGAAAATGCTTAAAGGCTCAACATTGGCTAGCAAGGATTCATGCTCAAGAAGGTAATATGGGTAAAGTAGCTATCAAAAGAAAGCCTAAAATCATCTTCCAAATGCAACTACATCTAGGATTTCGCCTTAAGTCACACTAGGGGCAAGTTCTAGACAATCGTTAATGCAACAGAATTAAACTAAAACCGTTCCTATAAATCATCATCCTCTAAGGGGTTCACACCATTTTCATCACCACATCAAGAGTCATAAAACAAGGTAGCATGTGAATCAAGAAGCCAAACAAAGAATGTGTAACTTATGACAAAAGAGTACTTAGCATTCAAAATCAACTACCCCTTTCCTTCTCAAAGTTCATTTTTTGACAACCATGCCATTTATGAAATTTTTCTAGTGGTATCTCTCGGAAGCCATTGCAATCATTGATTCAAAAAGAACTTTAAACTCGGCATTTTTCCTTAAGACAGTCGCCTCTCAATCCATCATTGGGAAATTCCACCCGGTTCGTCGATAATAGAAAAGAAAAGAAAATCGCTCCTTGGAAAAGAACCATGGTATAAAGTAAATCCTTGAAGTTTATTCACTGACTACTATAAATAAAAATGCGATAATTGAGACTTGGGTCATAAAACATTTGGCAATTGAACACAAACCCAATTAATGTCACTAACAACTTAAGAATAATTTCTTTCATTCATTTTTCATTCATCACATGCCTGACAAGGGCAGCAACAAACAATCACAACAACACAAAAAGATATCAAATTAGCCCGACAAGGGCAGCAAAATATCACTAACAAGCCTGACAAGGGCACAACAACTCAATAATAACCACAAGAGAGAAACATAGAGCTCAACCCACCACTAACTATAACAATACATTGTCCCCAATGTATGCATGAAAAATATAAAGGGTGGTGGGAACTCCCCGAAGTGGCTACTCCTCATCGTCTACATCATGGCATTCATCTCTCCAAGTCTCCTTATCATCATCTAGACCCTCAAACAGATCATCAATGGGACCTCAGGATATAGATGGAGCAGCCATGGCTACATCAAGTACGCTTATGTCCGGATCTTCCCTTGTCTCCTAACTCCTTAACTCTTGCACTTTAGCCCGAATAGATGTCACTTCCCCCTTCACTACATCCACCCGAAAGCATAGCTTTGTCAATATTTCATACACATTCTTCATCTTCTTTTTGACTGTTCGAGCAATAAGGGCCAGGAGATTTTCACCCAGCTTTTGGAGTTGGCTCTCGAGAGAATGTATCATCTTGGCAAGCTTGCGAATTTTGCTTGGGCGAGAGGATGTTAAAGGAGGTGAAGGCCCCCAAAATAGTGCTTCTCCCGATGCATACCATATCTCAGGGTGTGGCATATTAAGGTTGGGAGAGACGGGGTTCTCTTCTATGTCATGGGAGCTGGAGCTTTGGGATCCTCAAAAGCCTATAGCCTTTTTCTCTTCACCTTCGGTGCCACGACATTCCTTTTTCTCTCCACATTGATCACACTGGAGGCGGAGCTCGGAGACTAGTCAGGGAATAGTGGCACCCCTGTATTGAGGCATAGTTGAGAGATAAGCACCGCATATGGCATCGACGTTCCCTACTGCCTGGCTTTTCTCTTCATTTGGTTGGCCACAATCTCCCTGAAGTTGATGGGTACCCCTATCATGATATAGGCAATAACAATAGAAACCTCCAAATTCACTCTTTGGTCATTCTTTGATGGCATAATCTGGCAACACACAAACTCCAACCACAGCTTTGCTTCAAACTTGAGGTCCTACATTGAAATATCCCTACCCATAGAGGCCTATAGTGGCAGACCACTGGGAATGATTGGAGTTATCCAGCTGAATTGATTTTCTTTGTTGGCCACTCTATCTGCATACTCAGTCCCTCGATCAATCTGATCAGCCTACAACAATGCATTTATGGCGGTTGTGATAATATCTACCTCCACACCCCTAATTCGGACTGAGGGAAGATAGGGAAACTCATCAATCCTCCCTTTATGCTTCATAGCCTCTTGGCGTGCCTAGTATGATGCATAAAACTCAAGCACCAAGTTGGTGCAGTACTCCGGAAGAGGCTCAGCAAATGTGTGCCATTCACATTAGTTGAATTGGGTAATGATATTGGGGAAGTCATTCCTCATTCCTGCCAGATCAAATCTTTTCTCTGTTGTGATTGATCTACCTTCACAAATCGCATAGTGTGCCTTCATGTCAGACGCACAATAGATGATTGCCTCCCTAGTGTTGGAGGATGGGTTTCCTTGGCCCTCCCTTTGCTCTTGCTTTTTGTTGTGGAGGGAGCCTTGCCTTTGTCTACCTGCCTACATGAAGTCATATTTCTGCAAAGCCATGTTAGTGCCACAACAAAACAACATTTCTTTTTGTATATTTAACAATGGAAAAGAAAAAGCAACAACTGTCCGAAGCTAAGGAATAAAATTCTTAGGATTAGATGACAAACAAGGTGAAACATTAAAAGCATATATCTGTAGCACCAGCGACTCAAGTGGCGAATCATAGGTGGAACCTATGTGATGCAGCCGAGCCATAGGTCTGGGCAGTTATCTAAGTTGAATTTGTATCCCTCCAGTACTACATAGGAGTTTCGCCGGTCATGATCTACAAAGCGCCGACGAACTGCGTGTTCTGAGCAATAGCCTGAAGCCTCAAACCCCTCACCTGCGCTTGAACCAGCATTTCGCTGGTCTTGACCCGTGACTCGTAGGTGACACGCCACCTATCAGTT
Organism: Datura wrightii; assembly: GCA_035772735.1. Taxonomy (NCBI): domain Eukaryota; kingdom Viridiplantae; phylum Streptophyta; class Magnoliopsida; order Solanales; family Solanaceae; genus Datura; species Datura wrightii. The sequence continues at coordinate 49,484,914 of JASDFA010000007.1, read as the reverse complement.
CTACCCCAAAACAATTATGAAAAACTTCTCTTAAAAATAAGCCTTACTCACACCCTCTCACATTAAGATTCACCCACTCAAATAGCAAAAATAGAAAACATGACGATTTGCCCTTAAGAATGACGTCACCAAATCTATCGTCGGGCAAATGGTGCCTTTTTAGCACATGGTGTTACTCAGACTTCAACCTCAAATATCATATCCAACACATACTTTACCTCATATTTTCAACAAAAATGAACACACACAGCAACAATATGCAATTAATATTCAACCCCCAACATACCCACATAATGAGAAATATTCAACAGTCAAAATGCTACAAATGGGTAATGGAGAACATGAGTGTGGGGGCTTTCTAATCTATCATGCTCAATTTTTAACTCATATTCTCAAAAATCAAGAAATAAGAGAGGGCAAAAATGATACATACCAAATAAGTGATGAGAGAATAAAGAGCAAATAGACTGAAGCTTGGTGTTGACCAATAACGGTGGTTTCATAATGTGGAGTGCTTAAGATTAGTGAAAGTTTGGGTGAGAGGTGGTGAAATGAGAGGTATGAGAATGAGGTTTTTTATAGGTTAAAGAGAGGGAGTGCGATTGGGTAGTGAAAAGGTGGGTGTAAATGATGGGTTTAATGGAGGGAAGTTAGGAAGGTGAAAGGGTATAATTGGGTGAAAAGGTGGAGAGAGAGAAAGTGTGTTCGGGAGGTAAAAAGGGTGTTTTGACCGGTTTTTATAATCTTTTTAAAGTGCTACAAATCGATTTAGTCAATGAGTCAGTCAAGATTTAAAAATACAATTACATGCCTCCACCTACGCTAAACCTGCAACCGCCAGTGAGTACCAACGAAATACCGATTATGCCCAGTTCACTACTCTATAATAGCAACTGACCAACGTTTCACGGATCGTCATCGGTGTTCCACTAGTGAGTCACAGGTCACCCTCTCATTTTTTAATTTCCTCCAGGTGTACTAGTTCACACCTGCGCCAGACCAGCTTACAGCGAAATTCCTTTGGACTTTTGTTGGTGAGACACTGACTTCCTCCTTTTTTATCCAACGTCTGCTTCTCTTGTGCAATAGGGCGGCGACTCGCACTTGAGCATCGGCATTTGGCTGATATAGCACATTGGCTACCCTGTTTTCCTTCTTCTTGTTTCTCATACAATCATCCTACAAAAAAAAAATCAATGAAGCATCAAGGAATCAAAACATAAAAGCACTTGGGTTGCCTCCCAAGAAACGCCTTATTTAACGTTGTGGCACGATGGATAATTCCTCAACTGTCAGTTTTTCGGAGAGTCATCCTCCGAATCAGCCTCATCAACACAAACTTCATCTTGATCATGCCTTATCATTCAAGACCCCTATCACCTTGCACTCATCTGGGGGCTCATTGGTTTGACAAACATCGAAGGTTACTTCCTCACCTCCCACTCAAAATTTCATCTTACCAAGCTCCACATCTACCAAAGCTCTACTTGCTGCAAGTAATGGTCTCCCCAAGATGATAGGTACTTCAATATCCGTATCACAATCTAGCATAATGAAGTCAGTTAGAAGGATGAACTTGTCAATCAGACCAAGACGTCCTCCAACACTCCCACTAGTTACTTTATGGATCGATCTGCCATCAACGGCCTCATTGAGATGGGTTTGGGATTCCGCAACCCCAACTCCTTGTTCTTCTTTGCTAACCTCTGAGGATAAGGAGGTGGAATCCTAGGCTCTTGTCCTATGTTGAGTAAAGCTTCTTTGCTCATTTCCTCTTCAACAGCATCATTCACGGGAGTAACATCAACTGCACGCTTATTCAATCCTTCTTCATCATTAACAACCTTTGGTGCTTTTGGCACCGCATCCATTACTTTGTCACCACTTTATTTTGGATCAACAACATCTTTGGGCTTCACTCCCACATCTTCCAACACTTTGCCACTTCTAGTAACAATCACCATACAATGGCCATCCTTCTTCGAGTTGGGTATGGTGTCACTAGGAAGTGTCCCCTTCATTTGGGGATTCATTTAGGAAGACAAATGATTCATTTGCACTTCCAAGTGCTTAATTGATGTAGAGTGGGAGTTCACTGTTTGAGCGAGGTTAGAAACCTCCCCTTTCAATTCCTTGACCCCCACTATCAGTTGATTCCACACTCTTGAGTACTCTAGCTAGCATTTTTTCAATCTTGGAGCTTCCCACATCACTCACTCCAGGTTGCAATTGGGGATTTTTAGCCTTTGAAGGTGGAACGTATGGGTTTGAGCTTCGGTGATAATGTTCCCCGTCACGATTACCCTATATGTCATTTCTATCTACCCAATCTTGGTTGTCGTGGTTTCTCCAACCTTGATTCTCTTCCATGGGCGCCAAGGGGCTTGATTTGCACCTTGGTACCCCAATCGAGAACCCCCCATTTGATTTGCCATGAATTGGAACTCTTCTTCGTACCTCGGCAATGAAGCTTCATTCTCATATTGCATAGGACTTTGAGTCCCCACAGCATTAACATTCTTTAAATCGGTTCCTAAAACATGCTTTTTGTTCATTCTATCCAAAAGAGCTCTAGCTATACCCTAGGTTTGGTCCACGAGATCCACCCACCAAGTTATTGGATGGAATTGTTGATGGAATCCAAGGAACAATAAAAACTTTGAAGGAGCACTCCATTTGGTAGCCCGTGGTTTGGACAAAGAGCCAATTTCTTGTTGAACCAAAGCCAAGCTTCATGTAAAGGTTCAACTAAGATTTGCTTGAAGTTAGTAATATCATCTCTCATCTGCAATGTCCTATATGGAGGGAAGAACCTATCCAAGAAAGCTTCAGTCAACTCTTGCCATGAAGTGATACATCCGGGAAGGAGTTCCTCTAGCCACATGGTTGTTTCCCCAATCAAAGAAAATGGGAAGAGCCTCAATCTGATTTACTCTTGACTTATATTTGTGATGTTTTAAGGTTTGCATATCTCAAGAAAATTTCGAAGATGTTGATTTGCATCTTCACTTGGTTGACCTCCGAAGAGTCCTTTCATTTGTAGCAGGTGTAACATTGTGCTGGTCACATGGAACACCGCATTCCCTACTATGGCTGGTAGGGAAATTGCACCTGCTATGTCTGGCATCATGGGGTCAGCATCCTCGTGGTCCATATGACCATCCACTGAACCTTCTTGAGAATGTTGGCTAATATCAGTCATCCTAAGAGACACCTAAAAACAACTACAATTCTAAAAAAAAACACAAGATGCTAAAGTAATTCAAATTAACAATCAACTAGGGACTATCTAATCCTATTCCCCGGCAATGGCGCCAAAATTGATGACGTTCAAATCCACTCCTCATGAGGAGGAAGTGTAAATGATCGTCACAGTATAAATAACAAACTAAGAGTTCGGGTCACACTATCACGGCCCGAACGTAGACCCGGATCGTAACACGGGATAAGGAACCCCGAGAGGCCCCAAGTCGACCCATGGCATAAGCAGACATCTAACTTCATGTCACTTAAGGCGGAATACTGAACATACGATATATCAATAACATAAATGTAACATAATATAGCATGACAAGCGGAAAGTACTAGAAATACATATCAGTTGAGTACTACAAACTGTCTGAAAGCCTCTATCATATACGATGCATTTATGGGACAACATCCCCAACAAACCCAGCAAGACTGAAACAAAAGAACATCAACGTATGAACATATGGCCCTTGAAACATGAGGACCCACCAACAGGATGATAGACAACTCAGAGATGGACTAAAGTTGGGGATGAGCCTGAGAGCCAGATACTGTATCATGAAATGATACAGCATAGAAAGTATGCAATCAGTACGTGGAATGTACTGAGTATGCAAGGTAAGTAAAATGGACATTTAAAATATGTAAAACTCATAAATGATCATAAGAGTAGGACAACATGCTCATAACATAAATATTGTAGAATAACATAAGACTCAAGGTTTACAAAACATTCGTAATACAATCATAATCATAATCGTAAGATAAAAGCTTTATTTAACATGACTTGAGCCAATATACATAATCATAAGCATGCATAAACCTTGAGGAATAGTGGGAGATTCTCTTAACCGACATACCCCATATGAGCACACATGGAGCCCGACTTATAACCCTAGTCGGGAGGGTGTCCATACCTTGCCATGGATAGAACCATGAAGGGCGTGATCACACATGAGAAGGGCCATTTGGGCTAGGGGACAGTCACATGGGAGGTCCCAACATATCTTACGGCGGCACGTAGTTTTGAGATCCAGGGAAGAACCTAGGCACCGAACCTACTCGGTGTTAAATACTACTTCCAAAAAATATATAGTGCTCATAGGATAATATCCATGAGATTCATTGGCTAGTTAAATCATGATAATCATAAACATACTTGTAAATACGTGAACTACCATTAAATAAGGCCCGTGAGTCGGCCATAATCATAAATAGTAAATCATGAGGTTCATGCATACTTGTAGATCATACATATACTTCATCAAATCATAATGGGTATTTGAATAAATCCATATTTCAAATTATAAATCATGATGGGTTTGTAAATATCAATAATTGAATTAAAGATCATAACTTAATTTATCATGGATCATACATAATTAGGCTAAATTTAGCAGAAATCGAAATCAATAATTTTATAATCAAAATAGTTGTTGGATCTGATCAAAATTTACAAAACATGATGTAAATCTTGAAATATAATAACCCATTAGTAAATCATTAAAATTCCACAAAATTCAAGTTAAAACCCCATAAGATTTTTGATCAAATTTCATGAATTAGGAGATTGAGCATGGGTGTGAACGAAAACACCCATTCATAGCCCTACATACCTGGGTAAGATCAAATTTCAACACTCTTTGAAAGCCCAAAGGAAAATAGATGAAGAAGGGCTTGAGAACTAGCTTGATCACCCTTAAATCTTCCTAACTTTGCATGCATGTGGAATAGGTTAGGAAGGCTTAACATACCTTAACATACTAAGAAAATAACATAAAATGACGTATTTTAGGGCCTTAGAGTATAGAAATGATGAAAATACCCTTAATAAAATACCCTAAAAAATCTGCACTGTGATCTCGGGCAAAATAGCATGCCCGAGTGACGCTTGATAACTTAATTTAGTCTTGTTTAGCTAAGTAATTGTATACATTTTCATGTGATTTTATATAAATGTAAATATATGTGCTAACCAACATGATTAGCCCTTGTTTTGTAGGTTTCAATGATTTTGAGGAACTAATTGATAAGTTGGTGAAGTAGCGGAATGGAGTCGGGAGCAGATGTGGCGGGCAGGCAGCACCAGCGCGCCAACAACGTGCCACGCCGTTCCAGCTGTACGACAGGGGTGTGCCAACGCGCTGCCCAAGCAGTGTGACACGCTGCCAACGCGGTGACACTCGGCAGTTTCGGCTTCCAAAGGCAATTTCCAGAGAGCTTTCGTGTTACCTCCGTATCACGGAGGCAGTGCTCCGCGATACACTCTGTGACACGGAGCCATTCCACGACAGGCTAAATTATGCACGTTTTACATTTACTATAAATAGGTCCCTTAGCTCCTAAAAACACTTTGTCACGATTTTATTCTGGAAAACTACCTAGGAGTGAATGGAGAAGTGGGAAAACTCATCTAGTGTTTGGCAAATTCCCTTCTCATCTACCAAATTCTTGTAAGTATATTAGTTTAGTTGTAGTTTCTTGTAGTTTTACGAACATGAATGGCTAGAACCCTTCCTCTAGGGTTGAAGCCATGAATTATGATTGTGATTTTATGAAGTTATTTTGGAATTAAGTTATTGATTGTTGTTTTTGTCTTGCATTCTGGATTGTTGGGAGTTTTTATGATTGATCACCATGAAAGCATATATGTTAGCTTGGGCATTGGCTTGAGAAAGCATTACCTAGGTCAGGACATGAGAATGTGAGGAGCATGTTTGTATCTCACGATATAATTTCGTATTAGGATAGAAATATACCTAACACCTTGCTTGGTTGATAAAAAGGGGGTTATTAAAGACCAACTTAGGATTATCGCATCACCACTCGAAGAAGTAGTTGTGAGGCTAAGTTGAGTTAAATGGTTAGACGCATGAAAGTCCCTAATCATTTCCACGTAAACCACAACATAATTAATTGGCCACGAACTAGAAATTAGCATCCTCGCTCATAATGATGCAGTGAGGCTAGTTTGTCGTGTTTAGAGGCTCGAAAGACCATGAACATGCAATTCTAATTATGTGAAACAGCAATCGATAGTTTCATTCTTAACCCATTGCAAATCGTAGGATCGCATGATTATCTGGTTTTAAGTCTATGTTGCTCCTAGAGTAAATTCAGGATATTTCGTTGACCAAAACTAGACTTAATTAAATCTCCTTCGAAAACTTCTATAACCAACACTTGCGAAAGTTATGATAACACTTGAAATTGATAGTTAGAGGGATGGGTCCAGTACTTGTGGGTTCGACATTCCGGTTCTCTAAAAGAGCCACTATATTACTTGCACGACCCGTACACTTGCGGACGCGCGAATCGGGCACTTGCTACCAGAATTTCACTTCCCACGACTGGATCCAACGGGTCGTTGGTTGGACCAACGATCCGTTGGGTCACCCGTCCTACAACATTTTTTCCCAGCTTTTAGTCAACTTTCATTTTTGATCCCGGGTCTAATCCTAAGCATTTTAGGGGTATTAAATATCTCCCCTTTGGGAACATTCATCCTCGAATGTTGTGAATAGACAGAAAATAGAGAAATGCAATCATTATACCCAAATATTGATTGTTTAAACTAAAACTAACGGAATAACTATCCCCGATTCAAACCACATAGATGAACTGATTTCATGATTCACATACACATCCACATACATAAAAAAAACTTGAACACATGAGCTGATCATGAAAACTAAATAGAGTTTTAGGGAAAAACTGATACCTCAAGTTGGAACTGAGCCGGTAGAGAATAAATGTTGGTATCCAGCCATCATATCCGCTCTGGCCTCCCATGTAGCTCCTTCAACATGTTGGTTCCTCCATAACACTTTAACTGAAGCTAATTCCTTGTTCCTTAGACTTCGAACCTGACGATATAATATTTCCAATGGAACCTCCTCATAGCTAAGGTTGTCTTTAATACCAGCATGGTCCACCGGGACAACTAGGGCTGGATCCCCCAAACACTTCTTCAAGGGTGATACATGAAACACAGGATGTATGGAAGATAACTCTGAGGGCAACTCCAATTCATACGCCACCTTGCAAACACTCCTCACAATCCAGCAGGGGCCAACATAGCGGGGACTAAGTTTTCCTTTCTTTCCAAACCGCATCACTCCCTTCATGGTAGATACCTTCAAGAACACCCAGTCATCCACCTCGAACTCAAGTTCTCTCCTCCTAATATCGGAGTAGGACTTTTTGCGACTCTGAGCGGTCTTTAGCCTGTCCCTTATTAATTTAACCTTCTCCATAGCCTCATGAACAGAATGTGGCCCTACCATAGCTGCCTCACCAACCTCAAACCATCCGATGGGCGATCTACATCTCCGTCCATTTAGAGCCTCGAACGGTGCCATCTGAATGCTAGAGTGATAGCTGTTATTGTAAGAAAACTCGATCAGGGACAGGTGATCATCCCAACTACCTTTGAAGTCCATCACGCATGCTCTCAACATGTCTTCAAGAGTCTAGATTGTCCACGCCACTTGGCCATCTATTTGCAGGTGAAATGCTGTGTTGAGTTTAACCTGAGTACCAAGCCATTTTTGAAATGACCTCTAAAACTGAGAGGTAATTGAGTACCTCGGTCTAAAATGATGGATAAGGGCACTCCATGCAATCAAACTAACTCCTGAATATGTAGTTTGGCATAATCCTGAGTCTGTGGTTTTGGCTGGTAGAAAATGAGCAGCTTTGGTCAACCTATCTACCACCACCCAAATGGAGTCATATTGTCAGTGAGTACAAGGTAATCTTGTTATGAAATCCATGTTAATCTCTTCCCACTTCCAAGTAGGAATGCTAATATCCTGAAGTACGCCCCCCAGCCTTTGATGCTCAACCTTCACTTATTGTCTGTTCGGGCACTTGGATACGAATTCTACAGTATCCTTCTTTATGCCATTCCGCCAATAGATTTCCCGTCAATCATGATACATCTTGGTGGCACTTGGATGGATAGAGTACCTAGATCCATGAGCCTCATGCAAAATCCGGCTCCTCAAATCATCAACATCTGGAACACACAGGCGACCCTGGTGCCGAAGCACACCATCTCCCCCTTTGGAGAAGACCTCCACCTTCTGACTTCAAACGGCTTCCTTCAACTTTACAAAAATTGGGTCCTCATCTTATCTAGCCTTCACATATATCACCAAGGACAATTCTGATCCGTTCTACACCATAATACCGCCATCGGTCGAGTCGACCAACCTAACTCCCAACCTTGCGAGTCGATGCACATCTTTCACCAGCTCCTTCTTCCCCTTATCCACATGGGACACACTCTCCATGGAGAGTCTACTAAGTGCGTCCGCTACAATATTAGCCTTATCCGGATGGTAATTGACATTTATATCGTAGTCCTTGAGTAGTTCCAATCACCTTCTTTGCCGTAGATGGAGATCCTTCTGCATGAACACATATTGTAAGCTCTTTTGGTCTGTAAACACATCCGCATGGACCCCATACAAGTATTCTCTCCATATCTTCAATTCGATCACCACTGCAGCCAATTCAAGATCATGGGTCGGGTAATTCTTCTCATGGACTTTCAACTGTCTAGAGGCATATGCTATCACTTTCCCATGCTACATCAATACATACCTGAGTTCGATCCTCAAAGCATCACAATACACCACGAAACCATTAGTACCCTCTGGGAGAGTTAACACCGGTGCTCAAGTAAGTCAAGTCCTTAACTCTTGAAAGCTCTTCTCACAAGCATTCGGCCATTGGAACTTCACCTTGTTCTGGGTCAATTTGGTCAACGGTGCTACAATAGATGAAAAACCCTCAAGAAATCTCCGGTAGTACCCAGCTAAACCCAAGAAACTTCGAATATCTGAAGGATTCACCAGTCTAGGCCAAATCTTCACCATCTCTATTTTATGAGAATCCACCTTGATGCCCTCACTTGAGACCACATGGCCAAAAATGCTACGGAGTTCAGCCAAAACTCGCACTTGCTGAATTTGGCATATAATTGATGATCCTTGAGAGTCTGAAGCACTACTCTCAAATGAGCGGCATGCTCCTCCTCGCTCCGAGAGTATATAAGGATGTCATCAATGAACACTATCACAAACATGTCCAGGTATGGCTTGAACTCCCTGTTCATCAAGTCTGTAAAAGCTGCAGGAGCATTTGTTAGTCCAAAAAATATAACTGCAAACTCATAATGACCATACCGCATCCTCGAGGCTATCTTTGGGATATCACATTCCCAAACTCTGAGCTGATGATACTCGAACCAGAGATTTATCTTTGAGAAACACTTGGCATCCTGAAGCTAGTCAAACAAATCATCAACCTTGGGTAAAGGATACCTGTTCTTGATGGTGACTTTGTTGAATTACCAATAGTCGATGCACATCCAAAGGGAACCATCCTTCTTTCAGAGAAATAAAATTGGTGCACCCCATGGGGACTGGCTCGGTCTATTTAAACCCTTATCTAACAGGTCCTTCAATCGATCCTTCAAATCTTTTAGCTCGGCTGGAGCCATCCTGTAAGGAGGGATAGATATAGGTTATGTTTCGGGAAGAAGGTCAATACCAAGATCAATTTCTCTCCTGGGAGGAACACCTGGTAAATCATTAGGAAACACTTCTGGTTACTCACGCACCACCAGAACTGTCTGGATAGTCGGGGTCTCGGACTCAACATTCTTAACCCTAAATAGATGATACATACAATCCTTGGAGATCATCTTTCTAGCCTTAAGATATGAAATAAAATGACCTACTAGCATGTCCGAACTACCCTTCCACTCCAAGATTAGCTCGCTCGGTAGACGAAATTCCACTACACGGGTTCTACAATTAACAGAAGCATAGCACGCATACAACCAATCCATGCCAAGAATAATATCAAAGTCAGTCATGGATAACTCTACAAGGTCTGCGGAGGTGCCTTTATGCAATATAGTGATCGGGCATCTTCGATACACTCACATAGCTACAACCGAATCACCAACAGGAGTAGAAATCAAAAATGGTTCTGACAAACTATCGGGACTAACTCCAAAGCTACTAGCAATATAAGGACTCACAAAAGACAAAGTAGACCCTGGATCTAAAAAAGCATAAACATCAATATGGATAACTTATAACATACCAGTAACCACATCCGGGGAGACCTCCTACTCCTGACAGCATGCTAAGGCAAAGAACCTATTTTGGTGCTGACCACCGGTTGAACTAGTCGAGGCACCCTGTTGAGAGGGATGTGTTGCTGGGGCAGTTGAACTAGCGGCTGGCATACGGGCTCTGCCACCCCCGATTTGGCCGAAGGGCATTCTTTGAGTCTATGTCCAGGTTTTCAACACCCGAGACAAGCATCCAAGCCGACTAGGCACTCCCCTGAGTGGTTTTTGCCACACCTTTAAGCTGATAGGAGGCCAAATCAACACACTCTCCATTTGTCACCCCCGTGACCTGGGTTATCTTTAGAATCTCCTCGATGAATTCGTATGGGTCCTCATCTACCTTGGACCCAAGGAACTACGGCGGGTTCATCCTCAAGAAATCTCTGACACGAGTCATTGTCGCATTGCCATTTTGTGGAATATGCGCAACAGCCTGCTAGTTAACCTGAGTGGTCAAGGCCTGCGCAAGCATCTGGATAGCTTCCCGAAACTCATCATGGGCAACTGGCTCTAGTGCCTAGGGCTGCTGAACTGGTGGGGCTTGTTGATGCCCGTGTTCATTTCCATCCTCAAGGCCTTCACCATTTCCATTTCTCCTACCATTCGTTCTTCGAGGAGTCATGATTCTGCAATCGCAAATAGCATGAATTAGAAGGATAGAAAGACTTTTCATCGCACGACATAGATCATGCAAGAAGGGAACATTTACTAAACATCTCGTAGCCTCTTTGTCATAAGTCTGGCGCGCTTCACACCCATGAAAAAGACTTACTTAACGCAGCTTTAAGACACCCTAAGACACTTCAAACCTATTTCTCTGATATAAAGTTTGTCATGACCCGATCATAGACTCAAATCGTAACACAGGACAAGGAACATCGAGAGGCCCCAAGTCGACCCATGGCATAAGCATACATCTAACTTCATATCAATTAAGGCAGAATACTGAACATACAATATAGCAGAAACATAAACGTAACATAATATAGCATGATAAGCAGAAAGTACTAGAAATACATATCAGCTGAGTCCTACAAACTATCTTAAAGCCTCTATCATATCTGATGGGTTGATCAGACAACATCCCCAACTAACCCAGAAAGACTGAAAGAAAAGAATGTCAATGTATGAACATATGACCTTCGGAACATAAGGACTCATCAACAGGCTGATAGCTAACTCAGAGATGGACTAATGTTGGGGATGAGCTTGAGAGTCGGGTCCTATATCATAAAACGATACAACATAAAAATTATGTGCTCAGTACATGGAATGTACCGAGTATGCAAGGTAAGTAAAACGGAAATTTAAAATATGTAAAACTCATAAATGATCATAACAGTAGGACAATATGCTCATAACACAAATATCGTAGCATAACATAAGGCTCAAGGTTTTCAAAACACTCGTAATACAATCGTAATTGTAATCATAAGAGAAAAGCTTTATTTAACATGACTTGAGCCAATATACATAATCATAAACATGCATAAATCATGAGGTTCAATGGGAGATTCTCTTAACCAACATACCCCAGTGAACACACGTGGAGCCCGACTTGTAACCTTAGTCGGGAGGGTGTCCGTACCTTGCCAAGGGTAGAGCCATGAAGGACGTGATCACACATGAGAAGGGCCACTTGGGCCTGGGGACAGTCACAAGGGAGGTCCCAACATATCCTACAGTGGCACGTAGTTATGAGATCTGGGGCAGAACCTAGGCCCCGAACCTACTCGGTGTTAAATACTACTCCCAAAACATATATAGTACTCATAGGATAATATGTATGAGATTCTTGGGCTAGTTAAATCATGATAATCATAAACATACTTGTAAATACGTGAACTATCCATGAAATAAGGCCCGTGAGTCGGCCATAATCATAAATCGTAAATCATGAGGTTCATGCAAACTTGTAGATCATACATATACTTTGCTAATCATCAAATCATAATGGGTATTTGAATAAATTCATATTTTAAATCATAAATCATGATGGGTTTGTAAATATCAACAATTGAAGTAAAGACCATAACTCGATTTGTCATGGATCATACATAATTAGGCTATATTTAGTGAAAATCGAAATCAATAATTTTATAATCAAAATAGTTTTAGGATTTGATCCAAATTCATAAAACATGATGCAAATCTTGAAAAATACCCCTTAGTAAATCATTAGAATTCCACAAAATTCAAGTTAAAAACCCTATAAGATTTTTGATCAAATTTCATGAATTAGGAGATATCAGGCATGGGTGTGAATGAAAACACCCATTCATAACCATACATACTTGGGTAAGATCAAATTTCAACACTCTTTGAAAGCCCAAAAGAGAATCGACGAAGAAGGGCTTGAGAACTAGCTTGATCACCCTTAAATCTTCCTAACTTTGCATTCATGTGAATGAATAGGTTAGGAAGGCTTTACATATATTAACATACTCAGAAAATTGCATAAAACAATGTAGTTTAGGGCCTTAGAGCATAGGAATAATGAAAATACCCTAAAAAATCTACACTGGATGCTCCAATGGATGTACCAATGAGTCGTTGAGGATACCACGACTCATGGTACGATCCGTCACCTGCACTGCCAAGACCCTAATCCGGATTCAACCCACAACCCTACAGGACGAGTTGTCCTTTCATCTAATGGGTTGTTGGTTCGATTGTCGTTTGCCTCCTGAAGATCAAGAACTTCTCCTCACAACGAGCCTCACCACGACTCGTTACTTCATCCAACAAGTCGTGGTTTCCTTCCATTAGGTCCACTGGAAATTTACATATTCCCCTACAATGACTCGTGACCACGGATTGTTACATCTAAAAATGATTCATGGGATGACCCGTTACATCCCTAAATGTCAAAGTTCAGTACCCACCACGACTACAAACAACGACTCGTTGATTCCAGCAATGAGTCGTTACATCACCCGTTATTTACACTGCTACCAGAATTTCACTTCCCATGACTAGATCCAATGGGCCATTGGTTGGACCAATGATTCGTTGGGTCGCCCATCCTGCAACATTTCTTTCCTATTTTCAGTCAACTTCTATTTTTGATCCCGGTTCTAGTCTTAGGCATTTTCGGGGTATTACACAGATCCATAGGGAATAGAGATTGAATAACACCAAAGTTGTCTACTGACTTGAACTAAAATTGTGTCCATGTATTTGAAATAAAAATAAAATGGTGGGGGAAAAATGAGATCACATTTTGAATTTAACGTCAACTAACAAGAGAATGAGGCAACCAAATTGGATGAACAATTATGAGCAAGGGCTAGGGGTATCCTATTGATGGGGGTTTTTTTGAATCGAGATTAAATAGAAAATCAGATAATTACTCATAAGCATAAATAATTATGGATAATTTGACACCCAATGTTTTTTAACCAAATGGGTGCTCTATTCCTTGAGTTTTCTCAAACCCCAAGGCCTCCATCAATTAATCCACTATAGCTTAGGAAAGATTTGAGCTATCTCTAGCCTAAAATCTCTAATAGATACATGACTATGGGTTTTGGCTATCTCTAGCCCTACCCTACACATTCAAGACCCAATTTCCTACCATTGCTTTCTCACTCATATTCAATTTTCCCTTTTCAAGAAAAAATAAAATAAGTAGACATAACCCACATGTACAATTATGGGTAATTAACTTATAATTTGGGAGAAAATAATAGATTTATACTAAATGAGTAATTATAAGATTAATATAGTCATACCTAATCCAATCTATCTCTAATCAGGCACACACCCCTAGCAAAATATCTAGCTACTCATAGATGAATAATATAAAAACATGTTGATAAACAAATTCATAAGATTTATCATTAAGAATAAATATTAAGCTAAAAAATTATCTTCAATGGTGGTTTATACCTTGGGGAAGAAGAAGAACAAAAGCAATTCAGTATTTCTCTCTCTAACTCTACAAATCTAAAATGGAATAACTGGTACTTTCTAGAGAATGTATAGAAATAGGTTAAAAATGCTCCTCAAATTCCATGATGGATGATTTTTCCCTCCTGAAGGTGGCCTCACTTGCGAGTCACAGGTGTTTCGTCGGTGCCCATCCGCGGACATCGCTCTGTCGCACTTGGGGGCAGTAACTTTTTGGTCTAGCCGGCATTGGCACCAGCGGTTTGCAGGTGCTGACCCTGATTTCGCTGGTGCACCCTCCACTTTTGTCCAGTATGCTTCTGTGTTTCAATCGACATTTCACCGGTTCCATCCGGTGGAGCGCCAGTCCCATCAGGTAGAGTTTGGGTCTCTTTTTCAATTCCATGCTTTTCACCAATTTCTTGTCCCCTCTCCTTAAGTTAAATTCCTGCAAAAACTAAAGAGAAAGAGCATAAAATCCTTCCAAATAACTTGAAAACCAAGAAAAAGCTCATGTTTAAAAGCTAATGATTTGGTAAGGTTCCACCTCATCAACGGTTCAAGTAGTGAACCATCTTTTGAAAAGGCGGACCATCCCTTGAGTCATTCATTGACTGAACTTGACCATTCGGGTTCAACAGATGGAGACAAGGACGGTCCGTCTTTAAGAAAGACAATCCCTCAATTTCTCCGCTTTCTGGGGGTTTCATAAACTTCCAACATTTAAGTAATTTCATTTTAGCACAAAGTAAAAATATAGGATGGGGCTTTACCAATTTTAGGACCATTTAGAAAATATCATCAACATTCAAGCTTAAATAAACATTCACATAAGCCCCTTAAGATTTTCTAATGAATTTAATCCATGTTCTCACCCAATTCAATTTTAAGCATCGGTTCAATGTTTCCTCCAAGTCAAAGAATCATGTACATAACATTAGGCTTTCATAATAGAGATTAAACAAGAGATTAAGTACCTAAATGAGTTTCCAAGTGCTCGTGTGCTTGAATGATAAAAATCATGAACTACAGGGCTTCAAATCCCTAGTTGCATGCACAGTGAGCTCTATGTGTGCGTGAAGGATGGGTGCAAGCAATGAGAGAAATAAGGTGAGCAGTTATGGAGGTTTGTTTTAGCAAGTGAAAGGGAAATATGTGGGAGAGATGGAAGGGAAACAAGTATCGGTCAAGGGCTTCCTGATATACCTTTTAATTTCAAAATAAATGAGCACGGGTTGGGTCGATTTAGCCCATGGGTAGCATTTTAAAGACAACCCCGGCCCATTTTCACATAACCCAACCTAAATTCATCTAAAAAAGGACCTAAGTGACAGAATTTTAAGATCAAAAGATGTTCTAAAGGACATACCATCTAGCCAGAGTACGGTCCGCGCATTGGACCATCTCTTGGCTAGCCTTACCAGAGCCCTTTTCTTAATTCACGGCAGGGAAGATGGTCCGTCATTTGAGAAGAAGTTCCTTTTATTCGTCTGTCGTTTTAATTCTAAAATTCCCCTTTTATGTTTTGGATCAATTTCCTCCATCTTTTCAAGTTGTATCTACATGCATCAACACCCATTAATCCAAAAATACTTGGGTTGCCTCCCAAGAAGCACTTAATTTAATATTGTTGCATGACGTGGATACTATACATAGTGTAGCATCATTTGGATTGCCTCCCAAGTATCACCTGATTTAACATTGCAGCACAATGAGAGATACCTGATTCAAGCTCACATGGTAAGCGTCCTTGGGATGGGACTTCCTTACTCACTTTCTAGTTTATGTGCCATAGAGGTACTGTTCGCCCATTTGATTCTTTACTTCTTTCTCTTGGGTGATGCAACAAATAGATGCTCAGCTCCTCCATCATCTTTCTTCACCACATTAGCGACACAAATATCCCTAACTCCTATGGTCAATAAATGGCCTCTTATAGCTTTGAAGGTTATACTTTTATTCTTAACCCCAAACATGATTTCATGCTTTTTCGAATCCATTAGTGTCTCCCAATAGCGAGCAAAGGTCTCTCAATTATGATGAGGATGTCCCGATCTACGTCACAATTAAGTACCAAAAAATAAGCATGAAGCATAAATTTCCCAACTTTTACGAGCACATCTTTCACCACCCTCACTGGCGTCTTAGTAGACTTGTCAGCCATTTAGAATCGGATAGAGGTGTATTTCAACATGGTCAATCCCAATTGATTGTATATGGCTAGAGGCATCAAAATTTATACTTATTCCTTTGTCACATAAGGCATGCAAGCAATCCTACCTACCAATTCTATAAGGAATAGTAAATTTCACCTGAATCTTCCTTCTTTTCAACATAAGTGCCGACAATAATGGCACTCACACGGTGCATCACCAGAATCAACTCTTCTTGGTCACATGGAATCTTCCTCATCAGCAACATCTTTAGGTACATAGCAAAACCAGGCATCTCCGTGATAACCTGAAGTGTAGCCTACTTTAGCAGCTCAATGTGTTTTGCAACTTTTGTGAAGGACCCTCCCTCCAATTTTTAGAGTAATAAAGGGGACCTTTTGGTGGAACATAAGAAGTTGAGCTTCGGTTCTAATAGTTGCCACCATTGTGCCAACCCTAATTTTGGCCACCATAATCATTTCCTAGGTAGTATTGACCTTGACCTTGCGGTTGAGGTCTCCACTATCGTTGATATGATCGAGGTGGGTGGCCTTACTGATATTGCTGTCTATATCCACCGAATGAGTTACCAAGATAATCAGCATCTTCAACTTCCATATAAGGTGGCTCTTGGAATGGTTAATATTGATACGGAGGAGTGGGATATCCATGTCCATATTGAGCACCACACACGGCCTCTTCAACTAGATGTACCTTTTCGACCTATCTCTTGGTCAACTTTTTAGTAATTAGGGCTATGTTGGTGTTAATGCAACCATCATTTGATCATGATCCTAGTTCTCCTTCATCAAGTAAGACAATGAAGAAGTACCCATATTTCGCCCTCCATTTTGATCTCCTCCATGGCATTCATGATTGTCCTTTGCAATCTGATCCAATATAATGGTAATCCGGTTAAATGTCTTATCCATGAGACATCCTCTAGCAACATTGTTTGCAGCAAGCTGTGGCAACGGGTCCAAAACTGTATAGAAATTCTCATGCAAAATATGCTTGAGGAAACTCCGGTTGGGCGCCCAAGGTATATATGGCTTGAACTTTTCTCAAGCTTCAAATAATTGATCTCCAAAGAGCTGTCAGAAGTATAAGAGCTTGTACCATGGATCCTCCTTCTTAGGACCACTTTTTGAGAAAGACATTCACAAGATCTTGTCATGTATGGATTGAATTTGGAGGTAGCTTGTGACACCATTCTCTCGCTTCCCTGGCGAAAGAGCATTTGAATACTCTAAGCCAATTATTATGCTTGTGGAGATTGCACACCTTTAAGAAATTCTTTAAATATTGATAAGATTCATTATCAATGGAGTTGTGGAATTAGCTTTCCGTCTTTAGCATGGTGTAAATGCTACCATCTATCTTAAAAGATGTAGCATTCACTCTCGGTGGAACAATGGTGCTTACGTTGTAATACTCCAAAAGCCCCTAAGATAAGAGCCCAGACTTGGAGTAGGAACCAGAAGCAAATCTACAATTTTCCACAGAATAAGTCATGTAATGAGTCATGGTATGAACCAATGACCCGTTATCTGAGTCATGGTAAGCCAGCAGGCCTCCACAAGCTAGTTTTAATGACCCGTGGTACAAGTCATTGGATGGAGTGATGAGTCATTATGTCACTCATCTTGAGAAAGTCCAAAAACATGTCGAATTTCTCTAGAACCAATGAGCCATATGATGAGTCATTGGAGGCGGTAACGACTTGTTCTAATGAGCCGTAGGATGGAAGATCAGAAAAAATGCAATATTAATCCACTGACCACGAGTCACGAATGACTTGTGGTTTCTTCTAATGGGTCGTTCTGTCTGTCCATTTATTGAAGATCAAAAAGTGAAATTTTGGGTCCAAAACTAACAACTGGTCACAACGAGTTATGGTGACAACCAACGACCCATTGTGTGACCCATGATGATTGGACAGGCAGTTTTCAGTACAAGTTCCCATGGGCATTTTTGCAAGTCCCTACTCTTTTAGTTTTTAAAGTAAGTTGTATTGAGATATTTTGGAGGGGGGGTAGGGAGAATTAGTTGACTTTCCCCTCTCATTCTCTCTTAGACTCTCAAAACAAACTGTAGAAACATCATGCTTTCTCTCTCAAGCCAAGTTAGGGTTTCTCCTCAAAGGTCTAAGAATTTCAAGCTCTAGTAAGGGAATCTTCTTCTCTAGGAAAGTAGGACTTCGAGTTTCCTTCCACTCTTGTTGACCAATTATTTTCAGAAACCTTAGCAATATAGTTCCTCTAGAATTCATGAATTAGGGTTTTCATTCCATGTTGATTTCTCTTATATTTTGAAAATGTTAAAAGGTTTCAACAACTAGTATTATATGATACTCATGATGTTAATTTCAGCTTGTATAATATATTTCCATAGACTTGATCGTAGCATGATTTCAGAGATTTTGCTTCATGATCTAGCATTATTTTCAAATAGCATGATCTTTCAAGAACATATGATTTTCTCATGAATTAAATATTTATGTTTTACAGTATTGTCAACATTCTCAGCATACCTAGTATCATTAGTATTATCACCTTATTAGGTCCTATAGACTCTCAGGACACTTTTAGATAAAGTAGTTCTGACTTAGTCTTAGGACATCAGTTTTGAGTTATCAGTATACTATCATTAAATAGTGAGTAAATTATCAGTTGGGAGTAGTACTTAGCACCAAGAGGGCAAGGGTTTGGTGCATTCCGGTTTCCAGAACCACATGATACCGCAGGTTATTAGCCCGAATGGGCATTAGTTAGTGATCACACAGCCATGCCTTTATACCTTAGCAAGGTATATTGGATCTTATCGATGGGGACGTATACGTTGAACTCCATGTTTAGCTCAGGTGGTTATATATCAGTTAATAGACTCTCCCTGAGAGAACTCACATGCATTCTTTCAAAATCATAATCCCTTCATGATATGATAATGCATAACTTTATAACATCAACTAATTGAACTGACTCAAAGTTGAGATGCAACATTTATAGAAAAACTTAACGTTGAGTCAAACCTTAATTTTAGAACATGCATGCATACATAATGATCATGAGTAGTGAATATGCAAATATGAATCATATGGACAATGGAAGAGTCATCACTTAACTGACATACCACGATAGAGCTTACGTGGTCCCGACAGATTACACTCAAGTGGGCAGAGCCATCCAAAACCTTTCCAGGCTGAGGACGCTACCATGATATCGATATCAAGCTCCTAGGCCATTAAGGCCAGGGATAGCTCACAAGGGAGGTCCCAAATATAATAGAATCAACCTATGTTGGCGCGTAGTTCTGGGCATAGGGTTGTCAACCCTTAGCCCGCTCGATGCTAGACTCTTCTCCCAAAACATGCAATGCTCTACATTGTATATAACGAAGCTCAACATCGTCTATTGATGAAGCTCAACATGAAATCATGCATGACTCAACATCGTATGCGACGAAGCTCAACATTGTCTATTGACAAAGCTCATTAATGAAATCATGCATAGACTGGACATCATATGAAAATGAAGCTCAACATTGTCCTTTGACAAAGCTCAATGGTGCCATACATCTCAATTATAAATTCATGAATATGAGAAGCTTATTTCGAAACATACCACAAGCTCAATCATAGGTGGAAGCATCTACTCCAAATCATGTGGTAAGCTACATGTAGAAGTATTTACTCGACATACCACAAGCTAGAATTTATAATAAGAATTGGGAAATTTCTCTTTAAACAATGTGGTAAGTATATGTTGGGAAAATCATCACTTTAATCAATATGTGGGTATTACCCAAAGCTTTATCGTTCTAGAATCCAACCGATTCATTTAGGTGACAACATCAAAACCATGGGTAGTTTTAGAAACATGCTTTTCATCATCAACTTCATCACCACCACACATTTACCATAAATCACTCCTTTTATGAACTCTTCACCCATGGGAGTTTTAGATTCAATTTATTTAGAAAAAAGAAATTTTATAAGAGAAACAAGTTAGAATCCGCCCAAGCTTCGTAAATCATCGATATCAACTCAATCTAATCATACCCATGAATAGAGATATAAAAATCATGCAATTCATCAAAACCCCATAATTCATTATTCATAATTTAACACTAATTGATAGGAATTGGGCATGGGTGTGGAAGGAACACACCCATTAAAACCCTACATACCTGGAAATGAGGAATTCTATCACCCTTCAATAGCCCAAGATCAAATTCCAAAGGAAATTGAATTTGTCTTTGAATCACCTCCTTCAAGCCTTCAACCTTGCATGCATGGGGAGTATTCAATTATAATAGGTCTTCCCCTACTAAAACCCTTCAAAATGAGCCCTAAATGATGTAGTATAGAGCCTTAGGACTAGGAAATAATGGAAATGCCCTTACTGAATTCGCTGAAAACTGATCACTGGGCCAAACAATGAGTGAACCAACGGGGTCGTTGGAGGATAACATAACCCATGGTATCTACCCGTTCTATGCACTATCCCAGTCAACTCGAAATCAAACCACAGACGAACAAGACAAGTCATTCTAGGCTCCAACGGGTCGTTGAACTTGTCGTTGATTACTCCCCCCAAACCTTCTAAAGTTCTACCCAACGAGCCTCACCATGGCTAGTCGTACGCTTCAATGGTTCGTGGTTACTATCCGTCCTTTCTCACTGAGATCTGGGCTCCCTTACCACGGCTACCCACAACGGGTTATTGCAAGCCACAACAGGTCGTTGCATGACCCGTCGTACCTTCCTACTGCCAAGTTCATTTCCTACCACGACAACAACAATGGCTCGTGGTTACTTACCATGGGTCATTGAATCAACCGTTGTTTCCATCTGATACCTAACCACCTTATCCAGCGACCACTAACGACGACCCGTGGTTACTTACAATGGGTCGTTGTACCTATCATCTGCAACCTTTTTCCCAACTTACAGTAGTTTTGCCTTTTAGCTTTCGGGTCTACTCATAAGCACTTTCAGGGTATTACAATATCTCCCCCTTGGAAACATTCGTCCTCGAATGTAGGAAACAAGAAACAAACAGAAACATACAATTTACCATACTCAAATGCTGATTATTTTAATCGAAATTTCACGGAATGACTACCTCCGGAAAGAATCACATAGATGAACTAAATTCAGGCATCACATGCATTTATCATAACATAATTCAAACTTGCACACATGAACTGAACATGGAAATTGATTAGAGAATTAGGGCAGAAACTGATACCTCAAGTAGGAACTGAGTTAGTAGAGAACAAATGTGGGTATCTATCCATCATGTTTGCTTGGGCCTCCCACGTAGCTCCTTCAGCATGTTGATTCCTCCATAAAACCTTAACTGAAGCTACCTCTTTGTTCCTTATCCTTCAAACTTGTCGATCCAAAATTTCAACCGGAATTTCTTCATAAATGAGGCTATCTTTCATACCAACGTTGTCTACTGGAACCACCAAGGCTGGATCACCCAAGCACTTCTTCAAAAGCGACACATGGAAGACGTGATGAACCAATGATAAATCCGATGGTAAGTCCAACTCATACTCCACCTTACCATCTCTTTTCACAATCTTGTATGGACCAATATAGCCGGGACTAAGTTTCCCCTTCTTCCCAAACCGCATGACTCCCTTCATGGGAGATACTTTTAGAAATACCCAGTCGTCCACATCAAACTCCATATCTCTTCTCCTCATATCAGCATACAATTTCTGACGACTCTGAGCGGTTTTCAACCGGTCCCTTATCAACTAAACCTTCACCATCGCCTCATGAACTGAATCTGGTCCTATCATAGCTGCTTCACCAACCTCAAACCATCCGATGGGAGATCTACACCTTTGCCTGTACAGAGCCTCGAACGGTGCCATTTGGATACTAGAGTGGTATCTATTATTATAAGCAAACTCAATTAGGGGAAAATGATCATCCCAACTATCTTTAAAATCCATAACACATGCCCTCAACATGTCCTCAAGAGTCTGGATTGTTCGCTCAACTTGACCATCCATTTGCGGATGAAAGGTCGTGCTGAGCTTGACTTGAGTCCTGAGTCCCTTTTGAAAAGACCTCCAAAATTGAGAGGTAAACTGGGTACCTGTATATGAAATGATGGAAAGAGGCACTCCATGCAACCGAACTAACTCCCGTATGTATAAATTGGCATAATCCTCTACTGAGTCAATAGTTTCGACCGGTAGAAAATGAGCCGCCTTAGTCAACCTGTCCATGATAACCCAAATGGAGTCATATTTCCTACGAGTATGGGGTAAGCCTGTAATGAAGTCCATATTGATCTCTTCCCACTTCCAAGTGGGGATGGTAATATCCTGAAGTACGCCTCCAGGTCTTTGATGCTTGACTTTCACTTGCTGACAGTTTGGACATTTCACTCGAACTCCACAGTATCCTTCTTCATACCATCCCACCAATAGATTTCTTGAAAGTCCAGTACATCTTTGTGGATCCTGGATGAATAGAATATCTGGTACCATATGCCTCATGTAATATCTGAACTCTCAAATCATCAACATCTGGGACACATAGACAACCCTGATATTGTAGCACACCATCTCCCCCTTGAAAGAAAACCTCCACCTTTTGACTCTGCACCGCCTCCTTCAGTTTCCTCAAAATTGGATCCTCATCTTGCCTGGACTTAACATCAACCACCAAGGATGACTCAGACCCGTTATGTACAACAACAGCACCATCGGTTGAGTCGATCAATCTAACTCCTAGCCTTGCAAGCCGGTGCACATCTTTCACCAACTCCTTCTCCCCCTCATCCACATGGGACACACTCTCCATTGAGTGCCTACTAAGCGCATCCGCAATCACATTAGCCTTGCCCAGGTGGTAAAGGACACTTACTTCATAGTCCTTGAGTTACTCCAACCACCTCCTTTGCTGAAGATTTAGATCCTTCTGTGAGAACATGTATTGAAAGCTCTTGCGGTCCGTAAATACATCCATGTGGACCCCATATAAGTAATGCTACCATATCATCAATGCAAACACCACCGCGTCCAACTCAAGATCATGGGTCGGGTAATTCTTCTCATGGACCTTTAGCTGCCTTGAGGAATATGCTATCACCTTTCCACGCTGCATCAACACTCACCCAAGTCCAACTCTGGAAGCATCACAATACACCACGAAACCATTGGTACCCTTGGGTAGGGTCAACACTAGTGCTGAAGTGAGTTGGGTCTTCAACTCCTGGAAGTTTTCCTCACAAGCCTCCGACCACTGAAACTTCACCTTCTTCTGAGTCAACTTAGTCAAAGGCGCTGCAATGGATGAGAAGCCCTCAACAAACCTCCGGTAGTAGCCAGCTAAGCCCAAGAAACTCTGAATATTTGAAGGATTCACCGGTATGGGACAATTCTTCACCGCCTCAATTTTCTGTGAATCTACTCTTATGCCTTCGCTAGACACCACATGGCCCAAGAATGCCACAGAGTCCAACAAGAACTCACACTTGCTGAACTTTGCATACAATTGGCGATCCTTGAGGGTCTGAAGCACTACTCTCAATAGAGCGGCATGCTCCTCCTCACTCCGAGAGTATATTAAGATGTCATCGATGAACACAATCACGAACATGTCCAAATATGGCTTGAATACCTTGTTCATCAAGTCCATAAAAGCTGCAGGAGCATTTGTTAGTTCAAAAGACATAACTACAAACTCGTAATGACCATATCGTGTTCTGAACATCGTCTTCGGGATATCACTCTCCCCAACTCTCAGCTGATGATACCCAAATCTGATTTCTACACTTGAGAAACACTTAGCACCCTGAAGCTAATCAAAAAAATCATCAATCCTGGGTAAGGGGTACATGTTCTTGATAGTGACTTTATTCAACTGCGGATAATCAATGCACATATGAAGGGAACCATCTTTCTTTCGAACAAATAAAACTAGTGCACCCCATGGAGACTGGCTCGGTCTAATGAAGCCCTTATCTAATAAATCCTTTAACTGATCCTTCAACTCTTTTAACTCTGTTGGGGCCATTCTGTAGGGTGGAATAGATATAGGCTACGTATCGGGAAGAAGATCAATACAGAAATCAATCTCCCGCTCGGGAGGAATACTTGGCAAATCATCAGGAAAGACCTCTGGATACTCACGCACTACTAGAACTGACTGGATAGTCGGGGTCTTGGACTCAACATCCTTGACGTTTACCAAATGATACATGCAACCCGTAGAAATCATCATCCTAGCCTGGAGGTAGGAAACAAAGCGACCTACAGGCACAGCTGAACTGCCCTTCCATTCTAAGTCTGGTTCACTCGAAAATCTGAACTCTACTGACTGGGTCCTACAATTAATGGAAGCATAACAAGAATACAACCAGTCCATGCCGACAATAACATCGAAATCGGTCATTGCTAACTCTATCAGATCTGCTGAGGTGACCTTATGGAGGACCAAGATCGAGAAATCTTTATACACCCGTCTAGTTGTAACTGAGTCACCTACAGGAGTAGAAACTAAAAAGGATTCTGACAAGACATCGGGACTGACTCCGAAGATACTGGATACATAAGGTGTCACAAAGGACAAGGTGGCCCCTGGATCTAAAAGAGAATAAACATCAACATGGAAGATGAATAACATACTAGTAACCACGTCCAGGGAGACCTCCTGCTCCTGACGGGATGCTAGGGCGTAGAATCTATTTTGGCACTGACCGCCAGCTGCACTGGTAGATGTCCCCCGATATGCTGAG
Organism: Datura wrightii; assembly: GCA_035772735.1. Taxonomy (NCBI): domain Eukaryota; kingdom Viridiplantae; phylum Streptophyta; class Magnoliopsida; order Solanales; family Solanaceae; genus Datura; species Datura wrightii. The sequence goes on along the minus strand of JASDFA010000007.1, from coordinate 49,459,700 downwards.
CGAGGTGGTGGGGCTACTGAGCTAGAAGCTAGGCCATGACCCCCAACCTGATTCTAAATATTTCTTGTGGATTGTAGTTCTTATGAATTATTGCTATGTTTTTACTACTTACTAATCATGTTACAATTCTATTCATGAAATATTGTTCTAACCTTAATTCTATGAATACAGTAGACTGGGTCTTGCATGATTTTCTAGATACAAATGTTGCTTGACTTTGATCATTATTGAATCCCCATGTTATTGTCATCATGTGAGTTCTCAATCAGGTTGCGTGCTAGTTTAGTCTCTATTGGTAAATAGCCTTTTTAGCATCTCTGAGTAAGTCAGCTAATCAGTTTGACAATAGTCAGTTCTTGATGAGTTTAGTAATACTCTCAAGTTCTAGTTATAAGATTGTTCTTAGATGGGTACGATGCTTCCAGATAAGCAGTTCTAACCTGTCTTAGAACATTATTTTTCAATTATTAGGTCCTATAGACTCTCAGGTTGCTTCCAGATAAGTATTCTTCACTCAGTCTAGGGCATCAATTTCAAGTTATCAATTTAGTAGTTAAATTAGGACTATCTAGTGGGAGTAGGTCTTAGCACCAAGAGGGTTGGGGTTCAATGCACCTAGCTACTCATAACTATGTTGCCACCGTAGGTATTAGCCCAAATGGGCCTCAGACTTGTGATCACCCATCTCAGCAACTATTCCCTGGAAAAGTACAGTGGGCTCTCACCAATGGGGTGTATACATCAGACTCCACATCTAGCTCATGTAGTTATATGTTGGTTATAGACTCTCCCACTTGTCAATACAGTTTTAGTTTTAGCTCAGTCTCATTTTAACTCAATTCAGTCACTCAGTTTCAGGACATGTTTATAACCGTTAGTTAGGGTCTATATTGACCTTATCACAATTATAAGTCAGCTTCTATCAGTACTCAGTATCAATTGATCATTTCATATTATTTCATCTTAGTTACTTATTTCTATGCTTTATGTATATCTCACTTACTCAGTAAATTCAAAGTACTGATGCATAATTCCATGTTGTATCATATTATGATACAGGTGCAGGCTCTCAATCGCAATAACATCAATAGTTCCCTTCCAACGATCTTAGCAGTAGTACCTATTGATGAGTCCTCATTGATTGAGTACGACATTTTCCTTACACTCAGTTCTTTATTTAGTTAGACTTTAGAGTAAGCTGGGGACTTGTCCCAACAACTCATCAGTTCTTATTTGGCTTTCAGACACAGTTGTTCAGTGTTCATTTCTATTATGTTTACTCTTTTCAAAATAGTATTGTTTGAATAATTATTTTTATGCATCTTCCACTTATGTCTAAGTCAGTATACCAATGGAATGTTAAGCCATGGGTTCTCTTGGAGTCACTTGTGGCTCCAAATACCATGTCTCATCCATGGTGTAAAATTGGGTCATGACAAACTTGATATCAGAGCACTAGGTTTAGAGTATCCTAGGATGTCTGAAAGCCGTGTCAAGTAGAGTCCTTTTCATGGGTGTGAAGCACACCACACTTATGAGAGGGAGACCACAAGGCATTCTTAGGAAATGTCCTTTTTGTTCATACTCCTTATCGTGCTTTGAGCTTAATCCCAAAAATGTCCTCCTAACTCGTGCTCTATTCATTTTAGTGAAAATATGCCTCCAAAATGAGGAAAAGGAAAGAGGGCTTGCAATGCCAACCGACCTGCCCTACCAGCAGCCCCACAAGATGATCAAGTGTCCTCTGCAGAATTTTGAACGGCGATATCTGTTGGCTTAGACTGTGACCAAATGAGTGAACTAGCAAGTTGTTCCAGTGAATGTGAATGGATCTTCAGCAGCTGCCAGGGTTCGGAACTTCACCCGAATGAACCCTCCGGCTTTTCATGGATCTAAACTAGGAGAGGACAAACAAGAGTTTGTGGATGAGGTACGGAAGATCACCCACATTATGGGTGTTAGCTCCATGGAGAGCATTGATCTGGCTGCCTACCAGTTGAAAGGGGTGGCTCAGATCTAGTACAACCAGTGGAAGGAAGGGAAGCCAACTGAAAGCAGGATTAGTAGAGTGGGACGTGTTCGCTACGTCATTTCTCAACATATTCTTTCCTCGGGAATTGAGGGAGGCCTAGGCCATTGAATTCATGAATTTGAGGTAGGGTAATAGAACAGTGGAAGAGGATGCATTGGAGTTCACTTGACTATCGAGGTATGCCACTGAGATGGTAGTTGAGCCGAGAGCTCGTATGCTTAAGTTTGTGAATGGGGTTTCAGACCTGATGCTTAAAGAATGAAGAATCGCGATGCTGATCAAAGACATTGACCTCTCCAGGCTTATCATTCATGCCAAGAAGATAGAGGCAGAAATATTTAAAGATAGAGGGAAAGTAAGCAGGCCAGAACTGGATAGTTTCAATATAGCCAATAGAGGTCAGGCGGCAGTATTCACCCATAGCAGCAGCGGCAGAGACCTCCAGCAACCACATCAGCCAGTGCTCCTTCTTTCTGATCCCGCAAGGACAGAAGGGGTGGAGCATCAGGCTCCTAGTCCCAGAGTCACGCCTCCAGCAACCACTTTCCAACTTGTCTTAAATGAGGCAAGAACCATCAAGGTGAATGTTGTATGGACAAAGACGGTTGCCTCGGATGTGGGCAACTAGGTCACAGGATAAAGGAGTGTCTGTCAGCAGGACTGGGGAAAACATAGTCTACTACTTTAGTAGCCCCAGCAGGTCGTCTAGCTCAGCAGGGTAATACTTCAGGTACGGATGGCAGTCAATGCCAAAACCGCTTTTATGCCTTGCCTTCTTGTCAGGATCAAGAGAGCTCACCTGATGTGGTCACGAGTATGTTACATCTTTTCCATCTAGATTTTTATGCCCTATTAGATCTAGGAGCCGCAGTATCATTTGTGACTTCTTACATAGCCATTCAGTTCAATATCAACCTAGAAGTCCTCCCAGAACCGATCCTAGTCTCTACCCCAATTGGTGAGTCAGTTAGAGTCAGTCGGGTATATAAAAACTGCCCAGTCTTAGTGTTGAGTAAAGTTATTCCAATTGATCTAGTAGATCTAGACATGGTCGATTTTGATCTCATTTTTTGGCATGGATTGATTACATTCCGGTTATGCCTCAGTCGATTGCAAAACTAGAGTGTTCAGGTTTTAATTTCCCAATAAGCCAGTCTTCGAATTGATGGGTCGTGTTTCAGAGCCCAAGGGTCGGTTTATTACCTACCTTAAGGCAAAGAGGATGATTTTGAAAGGGTGCATCTATAACCTAGTTTGAGTCAAACATTCTAGCATCGGAACCCCAACTATTCAGTCAGTTCTAGTTTCCAGTGAATTCCCTAACGTATTTCCTGAAGATTTTCTAGGAGTCCCTTCCCAGCGGGAAATAAACTTCTGCATAGATTTTATTCCAAACACTCAACCCATCTCTATTCCTCCTTACATCATGGCTACAGCTGAGCTTAAGGAGTTGATGGAATACCTGAAAGACCTTCAAGATAAGGGCTTCATCAGGCCCAACATCTCTCCATGGGGCGCTCCAATGTTGTTCGTCGAAAGAAAGACGGTACCCTCAAAGTGCGTATCGACTACCGTCAGCTAAACAAAGTTACATTCAAGATCAGGTATACCCTACCCAAGATTAAAAACTTGTTCGATCAGCTTTAGGGAGCCAGTTGTTTTTCCAAGGTAGATCTCAAGTCGGGATATCATCAGCTTTGGGTCAGGTAATGTGACATACCAAAAATAGCTTTTAGTACTTGGTATGGTCACTATGAATTTGTGGTTATGTTGTTTGGAATAACCAATACCCCTGTAGCTTTTATGGATCTAATGAACAGGGTATTCAAACTGTACATGGACATGTTCATCATTGTGTTCATAGACGACATTTTGGTATACTGCAGAAATGAGGAGGATCATGCCAACAATCTAAGGATAGTGTTGCAGACTCATAGAGACCATCAAATGTTCGCTAAATTTAGTATGTGTGAATTCTAGCTGAAGTCAGTAGCTTTTCTTGGTCATGTGGTCTCAGGTAAAGGTATTCAGGTAGATCCTCAAAAGATAGATGCGGCGAAAGACTGGCCAATATCCACTTCCCCAACAGATATCAGGAGTTCCTTGGGATTAGTGGGTTATTATTGACAATTTATAGAGGGGTTTTATTCTATTTCATCTCCTCTGACTAAATTGACTCAGAAAAAGGTGAAGTTTCAGTGGTCAGATGCATGTGAGAAGAGTTTCAAAGAGTTGATGACTCAACTTACTATATCTCCAGTTTTGACATTAGATGAAGGAACAGATGGGTTCATAATCTATTGTGATGCTTCCAGAGTTGGCCTTGGTGCATACTTATGTAGCGGTGTAAGGTGATATCTTATGCCTCTAGACAGCTCAAAGTTCATGAGAAAAATTAACCAACTCATGATCTTGAATTGGCGGCAATGGTGCTTTCGTTGAAAATATAGAGGCATTACCTTTATGGGGTTCACATAGATGTTTTCACAGACCATAAGAGCCTTCAGTACGTGTTTAGTCGGATGGATTTAAATCTTCATCAAAGAAGGTGGCTGGAGTTGTTGAATAATTATGACATGTGTGCTATACCACTCGAGCAAGGCTAATATGGTTGCAAATTCCTTAATCAAAATGTCCATGGGGAGCATGGCTCATGTTGAAGACGGAAAAAAAGAGCTGGCAAAGGATATTCACAGGTTAGCTCGATTGGGGGTGCAGTTAGTTGATTCAGCGGAGGGTGAAGTTGTAATTTATAGTGGATCAGAATCATCACTGGTAGTAGAGATTAAGTCAAAGAAGGATTATGACCTCCTACTCCTCAATTTGAAAGATGTAGTTCTAAGAAAAGAAGTGGAGGATTTCTCCAAAGGGGAAGATGGTGTGCTTCGTTACTAGGGAAGACGATGTCTTCCAATCGTAGATGACTTGAGACAGTGAATACTGGCAGAAGCACATAGCTCCAGATATTCTTTCCACCCAGGTGTCACTAAAATGTATTGTGACCTACAAGAAATCCACTGGTGGAACGGCATGAATAGGGACATCGCAGAATTTGGGGCTAAGCACTCGAATTTCCAGCAAGTTAAAGTTGAACATCAGAGACTTGGGGGTATGACTCAAGATATCATAATACCTATGTGGAAGTGGGAGGAGGTGAAGATGGACTTTATTATAGGTTTACCTCGTACTTGTCAGCAGCATAATTCCATTTGGGTGGTACTAGATAGGATTACCAAGATAGCACATTTCCTACCGATTAAGACCACAGACTCAGCTGAGGATTATGCTAGACTGTGCACCTGGGAGTTGGTCAGACTGCATGGAGTCCCCTTGTCCATCATTTTAGATAGAGGTACCCAGTTCACCTTGCATTTTTAGAAGTCATTTCAGAAAGGACTTGGTACTCAGGTCAAGCTCAGCACAACTTTTCACCCTCAGAGAGAGGGACAAGCTGCATGTACTATTCAAACCTTGAAAGCATGTTGAGAGGTTTTTTGATTGATTTCAAAGGTAGTTAGGATGATTACCTACCTCTCATCGAGTTTGCACATAACAACAACTACCACTCCAGTATTTAGATGGCCCCGTTTGAGGCATTATATGATAGGAGCTATAGGTCTCCTATAGGGTGGTTTGAGGTTGTCAAAATACTTTCTGAGCCAGATTGCCAATGTCGCCTGTGAATTAGAGTTACCTTCATAGTTAGCATCAATACACCCAGTCTTCCATATATCACTATGGAAGAAGTGCATTGGTGATCCGACCTTAGTTGTGCCACTAGACAGTGTGGACGTGAAGGATAGTCTCTCATATTAAGAAGTCCCGATTCAAATCCTAGACTGTCAGGTTCGTAAGCTGAGAAACAAGGAGGTTGCTTTAGTAAAAGTCTTGTGGAGGAACCAGCTAGTAGAGGGGGCCACATGGGAAGAAGAAGCAGACATGATGGCTAACTCCCCATTTATTCCCTTCTAGTTCAGTTTCAACATCAGGTATTAAATTCCTTCTTAGTACTCTATTAAGTTCCATACTAAGTAGCTCTATTCATGTCTTCAAAGTGCACTCTAGTTGTGTCAACTCAGTTAGTATCCCTGTTTCAGTTCGGAGTCGGTCACTCCTTCATAAATCAATTTATAGATCCAGTTTGGGGATTTAAGCTCTTTTCCCAATTTTCCAACAATTTTAGTCTTCATTCTAGGACGAATGATTCCAAGGGGGAGATATTATAACACCCGCAAACTTTCCTAGACCAAACTCATACTTAACATGAAAAACCCAGAAAGAAACATAAATTTTTTGAACTAGGCGTTATCCCCTCCTGTTGATCAGTTACAGTAAGCTCAGACTGGTCCCAAAAAGTCGTGATGTGACTCGTTGTGTGACTCGTTGGATCCCGATGGTTAGTTTTCCAGAATTTAGTTCAGGGGCATTTTTGTAATTTCTCCTCTTTTTAATCCCTAAACTCTGTCATTTTGGGCATGTTTAGTAGAGGATTAAAGGGGTGATCGACTTAATCCCTCTCATTCCTTTCAACTCATGATTTTCAAAATGTGGGAGTTCCATATAGACATTGTAGAACTAAGCTAGGGCTTTCAATTTTCTTTCAGAATTCTCCATATTTTCTCAAGAATTCTACTCCAGGTATGTGGGAATTCAACGAGGAAATTTTCCTTCCCTTTTGCCCCAAAAAACCCTTCTATATTCCCTTATCAATTCTAGCCCTGAATATCAAAAATAGGGTTAATTTTCAATCAGATTCTAAATATTTCTTGTGGATTGTAGCTCTTATGAATTCTTGTTATGTTTTCACTATTTATTAAGCATGTTATGATTCTCTTCACGAGATATCATTCTAACCCCAATTCTATGAATACAGTAGACTAGGTCTTTCATGATTGTCTAGATAAAAATGTTGCTTGATTGTGAGTGTTCTTGAATTCCCATGTTATTGCCATCATGTGAGTGATTACTCAGGTTGCATGCTAGTTTAGTCTCAGTCAGTAAATAGCCTTTTGAGCATCTTTCAGTAAGTCAACTGACTAGTTTGACGACAGTCTGTACTTGAGAAGTTTAGTAATACTCCCTAGTTCGAGTTATCAGATTGTTCTTAGACTGTTACGACGCTTTCAGATAAGCAATTCTGGCCAGTCTTAGAACATCAATTTTCAGTTATCAGGTCCTACAAACTTCATGTTACTTCCAGATAAGTATTCTTGACTTAGTCTAGGGCATCAGTTTTGAGGTATCAATTTAGTAGTCAAATTAGGACTATCTAGTGGGAGTAGGGCTTAGCACCGACCGAGTTGGGGTTCAGCGCATCCAGGTTTCTATAACTACGTTGCAACCATAGGTTTTAGCCCGAACAGGCCTCAGAATTGTGATCATCCAACTCAGCCACTATACCTTGGCAAAGTATAGTGGGATCTCACTGATGGGGTGTATACATCGGACTCCATGTCTAGCTCACGTGGTTATATGTCGGTTATAGACTCTCCCACTTGTCTGTATAGCATTATCTTAGCTTAGTCTCATTCTAACTCAGTTCAGTCACTTAGTTTCATGATATATTTATGACCTTCCATCAGGGTCTATATTGACCTTACCAATTTTATAGCTTAGCTTTTATCATTTATAACACCCCAAAATTTTCCTAGACCAAACTCAAACCTTGCAAGAAAAACATGGAAGAGACTAGAAAGTTTTTCCTCAGAACGACTATGGCAACGGGTCATTTTCAAATCCAACGACCCATTGTCTAGGTTGTGGTCAACCCTGCCTTGGTCCTTCGGGAACCAATGGGACATGGAATGACCCATTATGAGAAACAACGAGTCGTCCTACCACTCATTGCATCCCCAACTCAGAACCTAGTGATCCCTTTTCAGGAACCCACGAGTCAACCAACGAGTCATTATTTGATATAATGACTCATGGTGCGACTTTTTAGTTGGGGCTCTCAGGTATATTTTCAAACTCTTTTAGTGACAACGAGTGGCAACAACAACCCGTTGTATCACACACCGAGTCGTTGTGTCCAGCCGTGGTGAAAAGTATAGGGATCCTCAAAATTTTTCTAGTGGAGATGACAACTCGATACAACGACCTGTTAGATCTACCAACGAGTCATTGTGTTGCTCATTGTTGGGCTTCCCAAATTTTTCTAGCCAGTTACAACAAGAAGAACGAACAACCCGTTGGTTCATCCAACGAGTCATGGTCCCCCTTTGTGCCAATTCCAGTAAGCCAAAAACCTAGGCCTAGGACCAATGACTGGTCCCAACGGGTGGTGGTCTCAACCAATGACTCGTTGTGTGACCCATTGGTCCCTTATCGAGCAATTTTTCATATTTTCTCCCAAGGTTATTTTAGTAATTTCTTAGCTTGTTAATGTCTAAAACCCATCATTTTGGGAACGTTTTAGAGATAATTAAATGGGTAATCGACTAGATCCCCCTCATTCTACCTCAACTTTTGGTCTCCAAAGCAAGAACTCTCAAAAAAACTCCTCAGGGAAAGTTAGGGCAATGGATTTTTCATCTCAAATTCTCAAGAGAATTTCTCCGAGATTTCTTCACCAGGTATGTGAGAATTTAGCAAGGGAATTGTCCTTCCATTGTGCCCTAAAATCAATCTAAATTTTCTTATCAGTTCTAGTCCCCGAGTTCTTGGTGAATGAATTTCACCTAGATTCTGTCTATATTGTGTAGAATATTTTTCATGTTAATTGTTACTAAAATTCCACTATCTAGCTATCATGTTGATACTTATTCTTGTAAAGATGGTTATAGCCCTAGATTGGAATGCATTAAATTAGATTCATGCATATTTGATTAGTTATTCATGTTGCTTGATTCTATTAGTGTAGGGATTCCATGTTGTTAATATCTGTTGATTATCTTAGTCAGTTCATGCTAGTCTAGTTTTAGTCAAAACATTAGCCTACTCAGTATTTTCAAAAAATGTCAGTTGATCAGTTTGACTATAGTCTTTTCGTGAGGTGTCAGTGGTGCCTCCCACATGTCAATTATCGGGATTAGTTATCATTTATCACGTATTAGTTGGTTCTTTAGATGGTTACGACACTTCCAAATAAGTAGCTCTGACCAGTCTTAGAACCACCAGCTTCAATTTCAGTTATTCTTTATACGGTTACAATGCTTCCAGATAAGCAGCTCTTGGCCAGTCTTGGAACACCAGTTACAAAATCCGATCCGATAAGACTCTTAGGGTACTTCTAGATAAGTATCCTTGACTTAGTCTTGGACCCCAGTTTCGAGCTACCAGCTTAGTAGTTAGACTAGGACTATCCAATGGGAGTAGGACTTAGCACTGAGCAGAACGAGGTTCCAGCGCACCCAGGTTCCCAGAACTACATTGCCACCATAGCTTATTTTATCGGCCTTATAGCCCTAGACTTGTGATCACCCAGTTGATGCCTTTATATCCTGGCAAGGTATATTGGATCCTATCGATGAGGTGTATACATCGAACTCCACGTTTAGCTCACTTGGTTATATGTCAGTTATAGACTCGCACTAGTCAGTACAGTTCCAGTTTAGCTCAACTTAGTTCAGTTCAGTTTAGCTTAGCTCAGTATTTCAGATTTAGGACATGTCTATGACCATCAGCCAGGGTCATTATTGACTATATCAGATATATATTCAGTTGTTTAGATTCCAGTATTTTAGTTGGTCATTTCATGTCATTTCAGTTCTCTTATTTGTTTCTTCATGTTTGTATTATCGCTACTTATGCAATACATTCAAAGTGTTGACGCATATCTTCTATGTTGTATCATATCATGATACCAGCGCAGGTTTCTTAGCCTCAGTATCGTTAGTTGATTCCTTTAGGTAATATCAGCAGCTGCAGCTGGTGAGTCCTCATCTTTAAAGGATGCTATTTATTTTTTAGTTATTTTCTTTCAGTTAAATTTTAGAGTTAGTTTGGGGCTTGTCCCAACAACTCATCATTAGTAGATGGGAGAGGAACCACAAGAGTTCATGGATGAGCTACGAAAGATCACCCGAATTATGGGTTTTAGTTCCACTGAGAGTGTTAATCTGGCCGCCTACCAGTTGAAAGGGGTAGCACAAATCTGGTATGATTAGTGGAAAGAAGGGAGACCAGCAGGAGTGGAACCGGTGGAGTGGAAAGAGTTCACCACAGCATTCTTAGATAGATTCTTCCCCTGGGAGTTAAGGGAGGCTAAGGTTTCAGAGTTCGTGAATTTGAAACAAGGCAACAGAACCATGGAGGAATATGCATTAGAGTTTACGCGGTTGTCAAGATATGCTCCAAAGATGGTAGCCGATCCAAGGGCTCGCATGCTTAAGTTTGTCAGTGGAGTATCAAACCTAGTACTTAAGGAGTGCAGGAATGTGATGCTTATAAAAGATATTGACCTCTCCAGCCTTATCGTTCATGCCCAGAAAATTAAGGCAGAAAAGTTGAAAGATATGGAGTGGGAGAATAAGCAGGCTAGGACTGGCCAATCAGATTATGGCCACCATAAGTTTGGCGGAAGTAGCTGCCCACAATATCAGTAGTAGCAGTAGTAGAGGGATCCAACACCCACCTCAGCCAGCGCCCCTACTTTCCGGTCTGCAAGGATCGGAAGGGTGAAGCATCTGGCTCTCAGTCTCAGAGTCACAACGCCAACAACCTATCACACCCCGCCTTGGGGGGTATGACTGGCACCTGGTGCCCTACTAGGACCTGAACTGCTGGACTACTAAGCCTGGGCACATCTGGTGCCTGGCTGGCTCTAACTCACATTTCTGGAAACAAAGAGCTATATAACGGCTGTAAACACAGCCCCCGGCCCATTGGCCTATAGCCTCCTGTACCTGTACTAACAGCTGACCAGAAACCCATCAATATAGGGAAACCTATGCGGGCTGACAAGGCCACCATGCTGTCTAATTATCTATAACTCAATCATAAAATACTAGAAGGCTACGTGACCGGCAAGGTCACCACTACTGTCAAGCTATGGCCCCACACGGCCAACATAAAGGAAACAGAAGTACTAACAGCTAAACAACTGCACGGCCTCACACGACCGGCTCATCTGACCACAGGGAAACATATACAGATTGCAAGCCTCTAGGAATAACAATAAAAATGATCGGGATAGGGCCCCGACCTACCCGTACTATACAACAAAAGAAAATGAAATACACCTCTGGAATTTAGTCTCCGGATGACAGGAGCTGAATACTCGATCGCTGACAGGAATCACGTGGTATCGCCTGCTCGTCTATGAGTACCTGCAGGAAAGTAATGCAGTGCCTCGCCGGGCGTCAGTACCGTTGGTACTGAGTATGTAAAGCAATAACTGAAAGAAATATCTGAAAACAACAATATAACTGATGAAACTGAAGTAGAAAGAAATAGATTAACTGTCTGATAATGTAAGTCATACCTTCTCTTAATTATACTGGAAGGAGCAGGAGTCATACCTGAGGATTTATCATTCTACTGTCGATCTACTCGTATCTATTATAACACGGCATAACATATCATAACATACATAGCACACACAAACCTTACCCGGCCCCCATAAGCCGGGAGGTACAACCAACACGCAATCTATACCCCTACCCCGGTCGTCCCATCTCCTATAATAACTATAAGCATCTTGCCGGTCCCCTGGGTATGCACTTGGGCTTGCTGAGCCCCTGACTATAACTGTACCTGAGTCCGGAGGACTCCTGAATCAACACCCCGGGCGTATCCGCTCGACGGGGGTGTATAAGGGCCGACCAAGGCACAATATGGGGAAAACTGGCATCCCATCTTCGTCCCCTATGGGACGGCATGCCACTCTGTAGAGCGACGTATCCTCGTCCTCTGGCGGACGAGTCGATACAGCTATTAACCCTGGGGCGGTCATGGATGCTAGGTAATCCAACCCCAAACAATACAACAGTCTCAACTAGTAATACTATCTGCATATACCACATACTGAAGCTAATGATAATAAAGTGTTTGTACATACTGCATGCTGAACTAGTGATAGTGATATGTACGTATTTAATACATGCTGAGACTAATAATAGTATATATATATAAATATAATCTTCTGCCATACTATACTGAGTCTAATGCTGAACATGATATAGTATTTCTGTTGAAAACTATGTTGTATACTGAGTTTCTATAGAAACATGATTTACTATTCCTAACATGCTTTCCAACGTCATTTTAACTTATCATTCTATTTCTGAGATGTCTTACAGATACTACATTGCTCTACTGGGTTTCAACTGAATACAATGATATCCTAACATTCTGTGTCACATCACGTACTGAGCATGCTGTGCAATTCCTAATACTTATATTAGAATCTATATCGCGCCAGCAAGTTTCGCGCAAGTTATAACCTGATGCTTCTAATATCATACCAACATTCGTAATAAACATAACACATGACTTCTGAACATTCTATTGGCCTTTAAATTACTGTACTGTACCAAGATTACTAACTTGCCGAGGAAACTAGCTTTACATACCATATCCTCGAACTATCCGTCTGTCGGACGAGGCTCGGCCGGTACTTCAACTATTTTCTCCCAACTGAATTCATAAATATGCCAATTAATACTAAATACAATGTTATTTTAAAGAGCAACGTCACTTTCGATATAGTTTATAGCCTAAACTTAGGCTTATTGAAAGACGGTCGAAAACTCGCTATTTTTCAGAGGTCCAGAAGGGAGAACTATTCACTTCTCAGCTAGGAACACATAGACACTAGTTTAGAGCAATTCCACTCACCTTAGCTCGGTAGCTCGACGATTCGTCGGCCGTATTTCACGAAACTAAATCCGTAGGAATGCTCTCTGCTGCTAAATACCTCGGTATCTGAGGTTAATTTGAGTTTGGACAACGTTTAGCAGCGTAATCGGATGAAAATTATCTTACTTCTTCGTTCTCTCCCTGTTCTCCTGCGTTTCCTGGAAATTTTAAGAGGTTATAATGAAATTAAACCGAAGTGGGGATTTATATACTTGGGCCTGGACAAGGCCAACGTGTCACAGAGCCAACGCGGAGGCTTTACCTCCGTGACACGCTGCCATCGCAGAGGGGTTCTGCCTCGGCCCCTTCCGCGATGGTTCGATAGGTTTCTCGTCCGATCTTTTCCTGGGCCTTTCTCTAGCACATATGGCCTTCAAATATGCTTAAACTACGTGCGAATAGGTCATTTAGGTGCCAGAAATTCTACGGGGTATAACATTCTCCCCCCTTAAGAACATTCGTCCTCGAATGTACACTGCTATCTAGAGGACTACTTAGCTTACTTTCTAGAAAAATTTTTGGCAGAGTTTCCCCTGTAATATGGACTATAGCAAAAACCTGCAATGCAGAAGAGTCCAACACAGGTACTGTACGCAATATTTTAAGATCCACTGGATAACTAAGTATCAATCTTTCTCATTCACATACATACAACTATAAGGTACTGCATAAGTAATAATATGGACATACCTGTCGCCTGACTGGCCTGAAATAGGTGAGGGTACCTAGCTTTCATATCTTCTTTAGCTTCCCACGTCATTTCCTCACGGTTCCTGTTACGCCATAATACTTTGACAGACGCAACATCTTTAGTCCTCAACCTGCGAATCTGTCTGTCTAAGATAGCTACGGGAACTTCCTCATATGCTAACTCTTGTGTGACCTGGACATCCTGAACTGGAACTACTGTAGAAGGGTCCCCTACGAACTTCCTCAACATAGAGACATGGAATACTGGGTGAACAAATGCTAACTCCGGAAGCAAGTTCAATTCGTATGCAACTCGGCCTATTCTTCGCCGGATCTGATATGGCTGGATGAATCTCGGGCTAAGCTTACCTTTCTTGCCAAATCTCATTACCCCTTTCATCGGAGACACTTTCAGATATACCCAGTCATTTACCGCAAATTCTAGATTTCTGCGCCGCATATCTGCATAAGACTTCTGGCGGCTCTGAGCAGTCAGTAAACGTTCTCGGATAAGCTTTATCTTTTCCTCTGACTTCCGAACAATGTCTGGGCCCACCAATGTTGATTCCCCCACTTCAAACCAGCCCACCGGCGATCTACACTTTCGCCCGTATAATGCCTCAAAAGGCGCCATCTGGATGGCTGAATGATAGCTATTATTATAAGCAAATTCTATCAGCGGCAAATGCTCGTCTCAGCTACCACCATAGTCTAGCACACACGCTCGCAGCATGTCCTCGAGCGTCTGGATAGTGCGCTCAGCCTGTCCGTCTGTCTGAGGGTGGGAAGTTGTGCTTAGATTAATCTTCGTCCCCAGCCCCTTCTGGAACAATTTCAAAAACCTAGCCGTGAACTGCGCTCCTCTGTCTGAAATAACGGATACTGGCACTACATGCAATCTGACTATCTCTCGGATATACAACTCCACATAATCTCCAGCCGAGAAAGTAGTTCTAACTGGCAAGGAATGAGCTGATTTAGTCAATCTGTCAACTATTACCCATATAGAGTCATGTCTGTGTCTGGCATGGGGTAATCCTACCACAAAATCCATATTCACCGCTTTCCATTTCCAGAGAGGCACAACTATGTCCTGAGATAACCCGCCTGGTTTCTGATGTTCTGCTTTCGCCTGTTGGCAGTTAGGACACTGGGCTACAAATTCAGCAATTTCTCTTTTCATATCTGGCCACCAGTAGCTCTCTTTGATGTCATGGTAAATTTTTTTGTTGTACCGGGGTGAAGAGAATAATCATTTCTATTACCCGAACGGCTAAATTGACCAATTAATGTATCTTTCTGACCAACTCCAGTTACTCGGGCTGCTCATACACCATACTTCTAATAGATCTATAGCTAAGAGTGGTTGTTGCTCCATTACCTCTTCTTGGCTGATATAACATTTTCATACTTAGAGAGCTCGGCATATAATTGACGATTATACTGACTTGTCTTGCCGAAGAGATCGACAGGTAGTTTGTAGGCGTAGCTAGAGCTTATCTGGCCCTCCGGCCACATGCTAAGGCTACTTGTTGCTGGGATAACCTGAACGACCGTCTGCGCACCTTGTGCCTTTATCTGATCAGAGGATCCTGATATTGACCATGACCTCTAATGATCTGGCTGCATAACCTAAAATAACTTAATAGTCGGGTTGAATGACCCGAATGTGGCAGTACTCTAACAATGCTCTAACTGTTCTACTTGAGTACTTATAGTTCATGCATGACTGCAGACTTGTGGACATCTAATTGCTTTGTTATTTTGCTTGAACCACTGTAAGGCTGGGCTTAATCAAACTTACTCCCAGGCGATCAATCTCTGGGTCTTCACGGGGATTTTACTGATCCCCTGGTCTTAGTAAACACTGTGCTAGCAGGGTACTATCAATTTCTTACGCCTTGTGTGTATCCACTTGGATTTATACTGCTATTCTGGGGAATTCTCGGTCTTATGAGCTATTCTGTAAATACTGGCCTTCTGCTAGGGCTCTATATCTGAATATCTTACGAGAACCAGCTGAAGTACTAGTCTGTCGCTGACTATTGATGTGGACCCTTCCTTGGGGTACCCACGGGTATTGTGACTGGGACGGCCGGCTGATGGGGTGTTCCACACAATAACTGCTAGGTTGGCTAAGGCCGACTCTCACCTACTAGGCTGGGAAAATGACGTACGACCACTTAACATACTAGAACAATTTTGGTATTGCTAATCTCTAAAATTTGCCTATTCGGCCTCTAATCCTGGTTCTAGCACATGCACTACTGTTACCGATCTTCAGGGATGCCTCCCTGCTAATGCAGGCGCCAGCTGGTCGGTAGACCGTCTAACTGCGCCCTTATCATCTAGCCATCTGTTTTAGGCCATTAACTCTGGTAAGCTCCTAGAGCCTAGATCTGACAACAACACATAAGTCTATTAACCTAATAACTGAGAACTGAGATAGTTTCTATGACTTCATACGTGACTCACACTTAACCTTCCCTTTCTCTTCTCCTTTCCCTTTCCCCTTTCTTCTCTCCTTTTCTTTCTTTCTCCTCCCTTTTGGTAAGGGGGGGGGGGGTCCTGCAATGCAATCTGTACATGTTTTCTATTGCTAATCAGCATCTGTGATTGTACCCCTTATAGGCAGCTACTCACAATATATCTATTATCTGTATACATATATATATCAATAGCTACATACAATATGTACTGAATTACGCGGTAATACATAATCTCTGACATGCTTTGCTGAGTCTCATACCGTACATGATACACCGCTTCTATGGCCTAATAATATCTCCTGCCCTGACTTATCATTTCATTGTATTGTCACCCCATTCTGAAAGTAACAAACATAAACACTTTAGTTATTGTCTGTTGTTTGAAATTCCGCCACTCTTGCGGTGTGGGGTCAACGTTCGAATCTTGTGGCCTTACTAGGCATATATTAAGAGCCCATGACTGTCTGCCGGGCCTTATCTCTAGGCTACACTAGATTAGAATTGTTGTATCGGTAACTTCTTAACTTCTCCATAGTGGACATACTGCGGTATTCTGAACCGCAATCTTACTGTCAGCCCGAGGCTTAATCCTTAATACGATTTTTATCAATCCGGGGGTAATTCTAATTTCCCCACAAGATCTGACATTCCTGCTTCTTTCCCTCATCTTACTTAAGCTAAACTCTGGGGTTCAAGGTACCTACTCTTCATTGTTAACAAGATTGTTGGTCCAATATCAGTTCATACTTCCCCTGACTTGCAGTCAGACCTATCTGATTCACATGACCCCTCACCTTTTCGATATCACAACCGGATCATAACTACAATCTTACAGGTATGTCTTGCTATCTGTTAACATACGTGGCGGACTTGGCCTTCTTCTGACTCGAACTTGACTATTACCCGACATTCATCACTAACAGGTCTTTTACCCCTGCTTTGAGTAATCTAACGGTCTTACTTTCTCTACTGGCTTATTATCATAAGGGTCTGCACAACTTACGTAATCATAGGGGCTCTTTATACTTTCTAATACTTACTAGGATCAATCAGCCCATCTTTACTTACTGCTTGATTTGACAACCCCATCTCAAGTCTTATGCCCCTTTACTATACTGGCATCAAAATCAAGAGGTGGAAATAGCCCTTTTCCTATTACAACAAGTAAAAGCATTTAACTGTACCATACCCAAAAAGATGTATTTGGGATTCCTGCATTTCCCTCTCTTTCTTATACTTACCTGGTAGTCTAACCTTGTCTGTAATCTTAATCAGATCTTATACAGCTAATAAATAAATCAACTCATATGCACATTATACTTCTGACTTCCTATTTTGACGTTATCAATGTATACTGGGAATAGTGCTAATAAAGGGATCATGCTAGGAGGTCTCTGATACCTCCTCCTGCTGCTGTAGTTATCATGTAACTGGCTGATGCTCTCTTCTGTTGCTATCTCTAATCTTCTGCCTGTGATAGGGTAATGCTGATCTGCCTTTGTATATGTAATCAAAGAATACGGTAAGTTTTTAGGGACTCAACCCTATACTATATCGCTCTAAAGAACGACTGATTGAGAAGGAAGGGTAACCATCCTATCATGCCTCGCAGCCTCCTGCCTATAGTATGTGGTGCACAACACATCCATAGACAAGACTCTACTTAGCACGGCTTGCAGACTCCCTAAGATACGACCTGCTCTGATACCAAGTTTGTCACACCCCGCCTTGGGGGGTATGACTGGCACCTGGTGCCCTACTAGGACCTGAACTCTTGGACTGCTAAGTCTGGGCACATCTGGTGCCTGGCTGGCTCTAACTCACATTTCTGGAAACAAAGGGCTATATAACGACTGTAAACACAGCCCCCGGCCCATTGGCCAATAGCCTCCTGTACTTGTACTAACAGCTGACCAGAAACTCATCAATATAGGGAAACCTATGCGGGCCGACAAGGCCACCATGCTCTCTAGTTATCTATAACTCAATCATAAAATACTAGAAGGCTACGTGATCGGCAAGGTCACCACTACTGTCAAGCTATGGCCCCACACGGCCAACATAAAGGAAACAGAAGTACTAACAGCTAAACAACTGCACGGCCTAACACGACCGGCTCATCTGACCACAGGGAAACATATACAGACTGCAAGCCTCTAGGAATAACAATAGAAATGATCGGGACAGGGCCCCGACCTACCCGTATTATACAACAAAAGAAAATGAAATACACCTCTGGAATTCAGTCTCTGGATGATAGGAGCTGAATACTCGATCGCTGACAGGAATCACGTGGTATCACCTGCTCGTCTATGAGTACCTGCAGGCAAGTAATGCAGCACCCCACCGGGCGTCAGTACCGCTGGTACTGAGTATGTAAAGCAATAACTGAAAGAAATATCTGAAAACAACAATATAACTGATGAAACTGAAGTAGAAAGGAATAGATTAACTGTCTGATAATGTAAGTCATACCTTCTCTTAATTATACTGGAAGGAGCAGGAGTCATACCTGAGGATTTATCGTTCTACTGTCGATCTACTCGTATCTATTATAACACGGCACAACATATCATAACATACATAGCACACACAAACCTTACCCAGCCCCCATAAACCGGGAGGTACAACCAACACGCAATCTATACCCCTACCCCGGTTGTCCCATCTCCTATAATAACTATAAGCATCCTGCCGGTCCCCTGGGTATGCACTTGGGCTCACTGAGCCCCTGACTATAACTGTACCTGAGTCTGGAGGACTCCTGAATCAACACCCCGGGCGTATCCGCTCGACGGGGGTGTATAAGGGCCGACCAAGGCACAATATGGGGAAAACTGGCATCCCATCTTCGTCCCCTGTGGGACGGCATGCCACTCCGTAGAGCGACGTATCCTCATCCTCTGACGGATGAGTCGATACAGCTATTAACGCTGGGGCGGTCATGGATGCTAGGTAATCCAACCCCAAACAATACAACAGTCTCAACTAGTAATACTATCTGCATATACCACATACTGAAGCTAATGATAATAAAGTGTTTGTACATACTGCATGCTGAACTAGTGATAGTGATATGTACGTATTTAATACATGCTGAGACTGATAATAGTATATATATATATAAATATAATCTTCTGCCATACTGTACTGAGTCTAATGCTGCACATGATATAGAATTTATGTTGAAAACTATGTTGTATACTGAGTTTCTATAGTAACATGATTTACTATTCCTAACATGCTTTCCAACTTCATTTTAACTTATCATTCTATTTATGAGATGTCTTACAGATACTACATTTCTCTACTGGGTTTCAACTGAATACAATGATATCCTAACATTCTGTGTCACATCACGTACTGAGCATGCTGTGCAATTCCTAATACTTATATTAGAATCTATATCGCGCCAGTAAGTTTCGCGCAAGTTATAACTTGATGCTTCTAATATCGTACCAACATTCGTAATAAACATAACACATGACTTCTGAACATTCTATTGGCCTTTAAATTACTGTACTGTAGCAAGATTACTAACTTGCCGAGGAAACTAGCTTTACATACCTTATCCTCGAACTATCCGTCTGTCGGACGAGGCTCGGCCAGTACTTCAACTATTTTCTCCCAACTGCATTCATAAATATGCCAATTAATACTAAATACAGCTTTATTTTAAAGAGCAACTTCACTTTCGATATAGTTTATAGCCTAAACTTAGGCTTATCGAAAGACGGTCGAAAACTCGCTATTTTTCAGAGGTCCAGAAGGGAGAACTATTCACTTCTCAGCTAAGAAAACATAGACACTAGTTTAGAGCAATTCCACCCACCTTAGCTCGGTAGCTCGACGATTCGTCGACCGTATTTCACGAAACTAAATCTGTAGGAATGCTCTCTGCTGCTAAATACCTCGGTATCTGAGGTTAATTTGAGTTTGGACAACGTTTAGCAGCGTAATCGGACGAAAATTATCTTACTTCTTCGTTCTCTCCCTGTTCTCCTGTGTTTCCTGGAAATTTTAAGAGGTTATAATGAAATTAAACCGAAGTGGGGCTTTATATACTTGGGCCTGGACAAGGCCAACGTGTCATGGAGCCAACGCGGAGGCTTCACCTCCGTGACGCGCTGCCATCGCGGAGGGGTTCTGCCTCGGCCCCTTCCGCGATGGTTCGGCAGGTTTCTCGTCCGATCTTTTCCCGGGCCTTTCTCTAGCACGTATGGCCTTCAAATATGCTTAACCAACGTGCGAATAGGTCATTTAGGTGCCGGAAATTCTACGGGGTATAACACAACCATTATCCATTTTGCCCTAAGTGTGGCAAGAACCATCCAGGGGAATGACTTTAGGGCAAAGAGGGTTTCTTTGGGTGTGAAAATTTAGGTCACTGGCTAAGGGAATGTTTGTCAGCAGGAAAGGGGAGATCACAGTCTACCACTTCAGTAGCTCCAGCAGGCTGACCAGTTTAGCAGGCCAAAACTTTAGGTACGGATGGAGGTCGGCACCAAAATTGCTTTTATGCTTTGTCCTCCCGTCAGGATTAGGAGAGCTCACCCGACGTGGTCATGGCTATGTTATGTCTTTTCCACCTAGATGTGTATGCCCTACTAGATCTAGGAGCCACATTGTCGTTTGTCACTCCTTATGTAGTTGTCTAGTTTGAAATCAGCCCAGAAGTCCTCTCAGAACCATTCTCAGTCTCTACCCTAGTTAGTGAGTCAGTTAGAACTAGCTAGGTGTATAGAAACTGCCCAGTCTCAGTATTAACAAAGGTCGTTCCAGCTGGTCTAGTAGAGTTAAACATGGTCGATTTCAATCTTATTCTTGGCATGGATTGGTTACACTCTGATTATGCCTCAGTCGATCACAAAACTAGAGTCATCAGATTTTAGTTCCCTAATAAGCCAGTTTTTGAGTGAATAGGCAGTAGTTCAGCACCTAAGGGTCGGTTTATTTCCTACCTTAAGGCAAGGAAGATCATCACCAAAGGGTGCATTTATCCCCTAGTTCGGGTCAAAGTTTCCATCTTTGAGACCCGAACTATCCAGTCAATTCCAGTTGTTATCGAGTTGCCTGACCTGTTTCCCGAAGATCTTCCTAGAGTCCCTCCCGAGGGGGAAATAGACTTCGGCATAGACCTTCTTCCAGACACTCAGACCATCTCCATCCCTCCTTACAGAAAGGCTCCAGCTGAGCTTAAGGAGTTGAAGGAGCAGCTAAAAGACCTTATTGATAAGGGCTTCATCAGGCCCAGCATCTCTTCATGGGGTGCTCCAGTATTATTTGTGTGAAAGAAAGACAATACTCTCATAATGTGTATCAATTACCCTCAACTGAATAAAGTTACAATTAAGAATAGGTATCCCCTACCCAGGATTGACGACTTATTCGATCAACTTTAGGGAGCCAGTTATTTATACAAGGTAGATATCGAATCGAGGTATCATCAGCTTAGAGTCAGAGAATATGAGATACCAAAAACAGCCTTCAGAACTCGGTATGGTCACTATGAATTTGTGGTTATAACCTTTGGATTAACTGATGCACCTGCAGCTTTCATGGACCTGATGAACAGGGTTTTTAAGAAGTATCTAGACATGTTTGTCATTGTATTCATTGATGACATTCTAATATACTCCAGAAATGAGGAAGAGTATGCTAACCATTTGAGTATAGTGTTGCAGACACTCAAAGACCGCCAGTTGTTCACTAAATTCAGCAAATGTGAATTCTGGTTGAAGTCTATGACTTTCCTTGGTCATGTGGTCGCATGTGAGGGTATTTAGGTAGATCTTCAGAAGATAGCAGCGATGAAAGACTAGCCAAGACCTACTTCCCCAATTGATATTAGAAGTTGTTTGTGTCTAGCCAGTTATTATCGATGATTGGTAGAAGGATTTTCCTCTATCGCATATGCTCTGACAAAGTTGATTCAGGAAAAGCTGATGTTTCCATGGTTAGATGCGTGTGAGAAGAGTTTCCAGGAGTTGAAGACTTGTCTGACTATTGCTCCAATTTTAACCTTACCGAAAGGAACAGATGGATTCGTAGTATACTGTGACGCTTCCAGAGTGGGACTCAATTGCGTTCTGATGCAGCTGGTTAAGGTGATAGCTTACGCCTCTAGATAGCTCAAGGTTCATGAAAAGAACTCTCTGACTCATGACCTTGAGTTGGCAGCAGTGGTGTTTGCATTGAAAATATGGAGGCATTAACTTTATGGGGCTCACGTGGATGTTTTCAGCGATCACAAGAGCCATCAGTATGTGTTCAGTCAAAAAGACTTGAATCTTCGCTAGAGAAGGTGGTTGGAGCTATTGAAGGATTATGATATAAGTGTGTTGTACCACCCCGACAAGGCCAATGTGGTGGCTGATGCCCTAAGCAGGATGTCCATAGGGAGCGTGGCTCATGTTGAAAAAAGCAAAAAGGAACTAGCAAAAGATATTCACAAGTTAGCTTGGTTGGGAGTGCAGTTGGTTGATTTAGCTGAGGGTAGAGTAGTAATGCAATGTGGGTCAGATTCCTTGTTAGTTATTGAAGTTAAGTCAAGGAAGGATGAAGATCCCATACTGCTTAAGCTAAAAGAAGCAGTTCTTAGAAAAGAAGTGGAGGCTTTCCCCAAAGGAGGAGATGGTGTTCTTCATTACCTGGGCAGATTGTGTGTACTGGATGTAGGTGACTTGAGACAATAGATACTGGTAGAAGCACACAGTTCCAGATATTCCATCCGCCCCAGTGCCACTAAGATGTAACGTGATCTACGGATATTTATTGGTGAAACGTCATGAAAAGAGACATTGCAAAATTTGTGGCTAAGTGCCCGAACTGCCAGAAGGTTAAGGTGGAACATCAGGGACTGGGAGGTATGACTCAGGATATTAGCATACCCACATGGAAGTTGGAAGAAGTGAATATGGACTTTATTACAGGTCTACCTCATACTCGCCGGCAGCATGATTCAATTTAGGTGATAGTGGATCAGATGACCAAGTCAACACATTTCCTCCTAGTTAAAACCATAGACTTAGCTGAGGATTATGATAGGCTATATATCCGGGAGTTAGTCAGACTGCTTGGAGTGCCTTTGTCCATTATTTCAGATTGAGGTACCCAGTTCACCTTGCACTTTTGAAGTCATTTAAGAAAAGACTTGGTGCCTAGGTCAAGCTCAGCATAGCTTTTCACCCTCAGATATATCAACAAGTTGAGCGGACTATTCAGACCCTAGAAGATATGCTGAGAGCTTATGTGATCAATTTCAAGGGCAGTTGGGATGATCATCTACCTCTCATCGAGTTTGCATACAGCAACAACTACCACTCCAGTATTTAGATGGCCCCGTTTGAGGCATTATATGGTAGGAGGTGTAGGTCTCCTATAGGGTAGTTTGAGGTTGGTGAAGCTACCTTGATAGCGCCAAACTCAGTTCATGAAGTGATGCAGCAGGTGCAACTTATCAGGGAAAAGTTGAAAAAAACGCAAAGCCGATTGAAATCCTATGTTGATGTGAGGTGAAGAGAGTTAGAAATTGCTGTAGATGATTGGGTTTACCTAAAAATTCAACCATGAAAGAGGTGATGAGGTTTGGAAAGAAAGGGAAAATCAGTCTGGGATATGTAGGACCCTACAAGATTTTGAGGCGAATTGGCAGGGTGTAATATGAGTTAGAAGTACCTCTAGAGTTAGCATCTGTGCACCCAGTCTTCCATGTGTCACTATTGAAAAAGTGCATCGATGATCTGACTTTAGTTGGGCCATTAGACAGTGTAGGAGTAAAGGATAGTCTCTCTTACGTAGAAGTCCAGTTCAGATCCTAGACTGTCAGGTTCGTAAGATGAGAAACAAGGAAGTCTCTTCAGTGAAAGTCTTGTGGAGGAACCAGCTAGTTGAGGGAGCCACATGGGAGGTAGAAGTGGACATGATGGCCAAATACCCTCATTTATTCACTTCCAGTTTAGTTCTACCATCAGGTACTAAATTCCTCTTCAATACTCTGTTCAATTCCGTACTCATCAGCTCTATTTATATCTTCAATGTACATCCTAGTTGCATCAACCCTGTTAGCATGTTTAAATTAGTTTGAAGTCAGTCATTCCTCCTGAAATCAGTTCATAGTCTCATTTTGGGAATTGCAGCTTTTTTCCCAGTTTTCCAACAGTTTTAGCCTTCATTCGATGATGAATGATCCCAAGGGGGAGATATTGTAACAGCCCAAAAATTTTTTACACCAAACTCATACCTTGCAAGAAAAACCCAGAATAAACCATAAATTTTTGCCTCAGAATGACTGAAACAACAAGTCGTTGTAAGATCCAATGACCCGTTGTCTAGGTCATTGTCAGCCCTACCTTGATCCTTCAGGAAGCAAGGGGACATGGAACGACCCGTTGTGAGAAACAACGAGTCATCCTGTCACTCTTTGCATCCCCAGCTCAGAACCTAGTGATCCCTTTCCAGGAACCCATGAGTCAACTAACGAGTCATCGTTTGATATAAAGACTCGTGGCGTGACTCATTAGTTGGGGCTCTCAGGTACTTTTTTCCAACACTTTCAGTGACAACGAGTGGCAGCAACGACTCGTTGTATCACACAATGAGTCGTTGCGTCCACCCGTGGTGGCGAGTCCAGGGATCCTCAGAATTTTTCCAGTGGAGATGACGACTCGATACAACAACCTGTTGGATCTACCAACGAGTCAATGTGTTGCTCATTGTTGGGCTTCCCGGATTTTTCCTGCCAATGACAATGGGAAGAACTAATGACCCATTGGTCCGTGTTAGGCAATTTTCCAGATTTTCTCCCAGGGTTATTTTAGTAATTTCTCAGATTGTTAATCTATAAACCTCGTCATTTTGGGCACGTTTTGGAGTTAATTAAATGGGTACCGACTAGATCCCCCTCATTCTACCTCAACTTTCGATCTCCAGAGCGAAGAACTCTCAGACAGACTCCTCCAGGCAAGTTAGGGAAATCGACTTTTCCGCTCAGAGTCTCAAAAGATTTTCTTTGAGATTTCTTCACTAGGTATGTGAGAATTTAGCAAGGGAATTATCCTTCCCTTGTGCCCAAAATCCATCTAAATTTTCTTATCAGTTCTAGTCCCTGAGTTTTCGGATGTGAATGAATTTCATCCAGATTCTGTCTATATTGTGTGGAATATTTTTCATGTTAATTGTTACTAAAATTCCACTATCTAGCTATCATGTTGATACTTGTTCTTGTAAAGATGGTTTTAGCCCTAGCTTGGAATACAATAAATTAGATTCTTGCATATTTGATAAGTTATTCATGTTGCTTGATTCTACCAGTGTAGGGATTCCCATGTTATTAATATCAATTGTTTATATTAGTCAGTTCATGCTAGTCCAGTTTCAGTTAGAACACTAGCCTACTTAGTATTTACAGAAATGTCAGTTGATTAGTTTGACTATAGTTTTTTCTTGAGGTGTCAATGCTGCCTCCCAGATATCAGTTATCAAAATTAGTTATCAATTGTCAGATATTAGTTTGTTCTTTAGAAAGTTACAATGTTTTCAGATAAGCAGCACTGACCAGTCTTAGAACCACCAATTTCAGTTTAAGTTTGTTCTTTAGATGGTTACGACACTTCTAGATAAGAAGCTCTAGCCAATCTTAGAACACCAATTACAGAATCCGGTCTGATAAGACTCTCAAGGTACTTCTAGATAAGTATCCCTGACTTAGTCTTGAGAAAGAACCATGAATAACAAAACCAAGGACTCTATGCTACGAAAGCAAAATAAAGCTATATTATGAACATAGTAAAATGGACTAAAATGGATTATCATCACACACATTTATAAACTCAATCAAAAGCATCATACAATATAAAACAAGAGTCTTCCTATCAAGAAACATAACAATCAATTTCCACACAGGGCCAAATAATGTCCACCCCACCCTAAAATGGTGCAATGCCCTCAATGCACATACAAAATAAAATAAAAGAGCAAGAGTGCCAAAAACTCCTTGTAGCACTCAAACCATGCTACTCTAAATCATCCCGAGGTGGTACTGAGGGGCTAGCCTTTATGTCATGAGATAGGCCTAGGGTGCGAAGGCATGATTCCTTTATCACAATCCTAAGAGTCTCCTCTTCTGTTATGAGCATTTTAGAATCAACTAGTGGCTCCTCCTGAACCTAGCTCTTTCCTTTGTCAAGTGGAGGAGTAGGAGTAGCTATCTAGGACTAAAATATGAGCATGAACATGCTCCTGTGTATCTAACAATTGCAGCGCTGGAGATTGAGACTAATGGTGTAAGTACTAGGCCTGATACAGAGGAACTGGAACTGCACTAGGAAGAAAGTCCATAAGGATGGAAATGGGTGGTGTCTGATCAAGTAATTGAATTCAAACCACCTCATGTTACTGCTGTCGCATTTGCAAGTTCAGGATGGCAGATTTGGTCTTTGGTAGATCTACTCTAAGGCTTAATACATAAAATGACCTAGCACTTCATCCCAGTCGGCTCAATCTAATGTCCATAGCCTCCAAGCATGAGCTCACGGTCTAATGGGAGCTCTTGATTGTGTCCTTGAGTGACCGAAGAGCATGCTCAATAATGGTTTCCATGAAGGGCAGCAAGTCCTCAACAAGCCTGCTGAGCTACCGCTCCTCTCTATCAAGTCTCCTGGCTAGATCAGGCAAGGAATATCTAGAGCTCAGTAATAATTTCAATGGTGAAGTTGGCATAGATGTAGTGGTGGCTGGGGTAGTTTTTGCCCTATGAGAAGATGAATCTTCTACTGGTTTTGTGTTTGTCTCGATCGTGGGTTGTGTTTGTCATTTCGCATCCTGGTGATATTGGTCACCTGGTGAGCATTAGTTAAAAAATCCTCCCTCGCCAGGTTCGGCACCCTGCCTTCTAGCATAGTGTTGTAACTAAGCACAGTAATGAGAGGGAGGTAGCAATCTATATGGCCCTCTCCTTTAGCTCCAAACACAATATCTTGCCTATATCAATCCTTTTCTTAGCCACTGTAGATGCTACAACTAGAGCATACCTGAATTGGAGATTATTGCCGCTCATAGACGGGCAGATCTGGATGCATACCACATTCCACTAAAACTTGGCCAAAAGTTGTAGCTCTCTCTTGTATATGTCAGTTGTCTCAAGAGTAGCCCAAACTAGAGTACCTTGAGCTATCACTCCACCCATACATCCTCTAGCCCGATTGTCTTGAGAAGATATCCCATTAAACTCAGCGCTGTCAATTGCCTCATATTCAACTCCCAAATAGTGTTGGTTGATCACCTCAAGGCTGATGTCAACTGACACTCCTCTAATCACCACCAATATTTGTGGCTCCATCTGTGATCTCAGCACTGGGTTCGATTGCAGAAGTATCGTCATGTAGATTGTATAGAATTCTCGAACAAGTGTCTGAAACATACTAATCCATGAGATGGAATAAAAACTCCCAATGCTAATACTGAAGCTTCTCCATGCTCTCGGGGTAGAGCTCCAATCCCTTGGCGCTAATAGCACACTCCTCAATAATACTTGTGTGAGGCACTGTGAGGTTGTTGCCCCTACAAATATTGATCTCTTGCACCCTGAACAATCTATCTTAGTTTTTACATGTCCTCCGCTTATTTTTGTCTCAAGTCTATTGCAATTGCTGGGAAGAGGGAGTTGGGTTAGCAAAGTCCTCCTTAGTAGACTCTCCCAAGGAAATGTCAATTTGGGCCTACTAGATTGGACTTAAGCTTTCTCCTCAGTGGACTAGGATGCGGACCCTAGAGATTGTGACTCTATGGATGCCACCTGAGCTTAGGGGATAGTTGACACCTCTGATGCTTGGTATGTGGCCCTCTGATTGCCTAGAGGCAAGTACTCGTCCTCATCCTCGTCCCTAAGTCGGGAACTCGTTAGTGTGTTGGTCTTTGCTCCTCTAGGTACACTTCTTTTGGGTTTCATTACCTATGATTATGCAAAAGAAATTAGTATATTGTATTGGAGTAACATGAAATTAGAAAATTTAAAGCGGTAGATGGAGGAAGGGATGGTCAACACTCTTAAGAGACGGATTGTACCTTGTTCTGTCTATTGAATCAGAACTTCAGGTTTTCTATTTCAACAGACAGTTGATGACTTTCAAATCCACTCCTCACAAGGAGGAATTTTAAATGATCATCACAATATAAATACCCAACTAAGAGTCTGGATCAAATCCACAGACAATAGTGATTGAATAACGCAAAAGTTATCTATTGACTTGAACTAAAATTGCATCCATGCATTTGAAAATAAAAAAAAATATTGGGTGAAAAACGAGATCATAATTTGAATTTAAAATCAACTATCAAGAAAACAAGGCAACCAAATTAAATGAACAATTATGAACAAGGGCCAGGGGTATGCTATTGATGGGGGTTCGATTGGATTTGGATTAACTAGATAATTAGATAATTACTCATAAGCATAAATAACTGTAAAAGTGATACCAGATGTTTTTCAACCAATTGGGTGCTCTATTACTTGAGTTTTCTCAAACCCCAATGCTTCAATTAATTAATCACTATAGCTTAGGAAAGATTTGAGCTATCTCTAGCCTTAAATCGTTCATAGGTACATGATTATGGGTTTTGTCTATCTCTAGCCCTACCCCACACATTCAAGACCCAATTGCCTACCATTGTTTTCTCACCCATATTTAATTTCCCTTTTTCAAGAAAAAATGAAATTAGTAGACATAATCTACATTTGCAACTATGGGTAATTCAATTATAATTTGGGATAAATAACTAATTTATACTAAATGAGTAATTACAAGATTAATATAGTTATACCCAATTTAATCTATCCCCAAGCATGCACACACCCCTAGCAAAATATCTAGCTAGTCATAGATGAATAGTATAAAAACATGTTGATAAACAAATTCATAAAATTCATCATTAAGAGTAAATAGCAAGCTCAAAAATTGTCTTCAGTGGTGGTTTATACCTTGAGAAAGAAGAAGAAGAAAAGCAATTCAATATTTTTCTCTCTTACTCTACAAATCAAGAATGGATAATTGGTACTTTCTAGAGAATGTACATAAATAGGTTTAAAATGCTCCTAAAATTCCGTGCTTGATGATTTTTCCCTCTTGAAGGAAGCCTCACTTGCGAGTCACCGACGTTCCACCGGTGCCCATCCGTAGAACGCCATTCTGTCACACTTGGGGACAGTAACTTTAGGGTCTAGCCAGGTGTTGGCACCGGGGCTTCACAGGTGTTGACCCGCATTCCGCCAGTGCACCTTCCACTTCAATTCTGTATGCTCCTATGTTTCAACCAGTGTTTCGTTGGTTCTGTCTAGTGGAGCGTCGATACCATCCAGTAGGGTTCCGTTCCTCTTCTTTAAATCCATGCTTTTGTCCACTTTCTTGCCTTCTCTCTTTAAGTTAAATGCCTACAAAAACTAATGATAAAGAGCATAAAATCCTTCCAAATGACTTGAAAACCAGCAAAAGCTCATGTTTAAAAGCATAATGAGTTGGTAAATTACTAACTCATCAAACCCCCAAACTTAAACTATTGCTTGTCCTCAAGCAAGGAAATTCTTTACCGTTGAACTATAGGAGTAAGCAGGTCATTCTACATAAGATTATGCACAAGGGACCTCTACAACTCAAGCAACCCAAAGATTTCTCACCAACACAAAATAAAAGAGGAGACTCAAACATTTTATGCAAATGCTTAAAGAGATGACCACAATCAATTAGCATGATTTACATTTGATTCTTTCATTCAAAACAAAGGGCATTTTTTATCACAACAAGCTTATATAGCATCTTAATTCATTAGAAATTTACAGTCAAAGTTGACCTTCAAGCTCACCATATTATTACCTCAATCATAACTTTTTGCATGTGCAAGCATGTTCCCCAAGGAGGTGATGCTACTCACAACAAGAGAGAATCCCATTTAATTATCAAGCAATTCACACTCAAGGGATTATAAAATGAAATAAATACACTCACTCTCATAAAGAAAATCTCATGCACATAATTTGATCCATAGGCTTTCCCTTCGTGTAATTCACCACTAATGTAGAGTCGCTACACTTAAAATCAATTAGGGCTTGGAGGTTAGGATGAAAGCCAGGAGTAAAGGGAGCATGACTTTTATGTTCCAGTGGCTAGAACCTCCCTAATGCCTTTTTTTAAGAATCTTATTTCATAGTCCATTCTCTTTTGAGACCACCCTCACCTTATCTCTCCTTAAACAACAGTTTCAGTTTTGAAACAAGAGTCTTCCTTATCTCTCCTTAGTTACCACTTTTCATCTCATTTGAGCAATAGGCAACACCTTTCTAAAATTTGGTTCTTTTCACCCAAATAATTCATTCATTTTTTTCATGATGTTGTGCTACCTCACATTGAAGCTTGCATCATTTTTCCCATTTTCCTTTTTGCAACCCCCAAAGTTAGGCTTTTGCCTCATTTTCCCTTTTCTATTCCCACACTTTTGGGATTTCAAGCATCATTTTTACATTTTTTTCTCACAACTAGCACTAGGGAGGATGGGTGGCGAAGAGGGATTACGAAAGGGGTAATAGGCTTGTAATGTAGTTTTCAAGGAAAATGCTTAAAGGATCAACATTGGCTAGCAAGGATTCATGCTCAAGAAGGTAATATGGGTAATGTAGCTATCAAAAGAAATCTTAAAATCATCTTCCAAATGCAACTACATCTAGGATTTCACCTTGAATCACACTAGGGGCAAGTTCTAGACAATCGTTCATGCAAGAGAATTAAACTAAAACCTTTCCTACAAATCATCATCTTCTAAGGGGTTCACACCATTTTCATCACCACATCAAGAGTCATAAAACAAGGTAGCATGTGAATCAAGAAGCCAAACAAAGAATGTGTAACTTATGACAAAAGAGTACTTAGCTTTCAAATTCAACTATCCCTTTCCTTCTCAAAGTTCATTTTTTTACAACCATGCCATTTAAGAAATATTTCTAGTGGTATCTCTCGGAAGCCATTGCAATCATTGATTCAAAAAGAACTTTAAACTCGACATTTTTCCTTAAGAGAGTCGCCTCTCAATCCATCATTAGGAAATTCCACTCGGTTCGTCGATAATAGAAAAGAAAAGAAAATCGCTCCTTGGGAAAGAACCATTGTATAAAGAAAATCCTTGAAGTTTATTCACTGACTATTATAAATAAAAATGCGATTATTGAGACTTGGGTCATAAAATATTTGGTAATTGAACACAGACCCAATTAATGGCACTAACAACTTAAGAATAATTTCCTTCATTCATTTTTCATTCATCACATGCCTGACAAGGGCAGCAAAATATCAATAACAAGCCCGACAAGGGCGCAACAACTCAATAATAACCACAAGAGAGAAAAATAGAGCTCAACCTACCACTAACTATAACAGTACATTGTCCCCAATGTATGCATGAAAAATAGAAAGGGTGGTGGGAACTCCCTGAAGTGGCTACTCCTCATCGTCTACATCATGGCCCTCATCTCTCCAAGTATCCTTATCGTCATCTAGGCCCTCAAATAGATCATCAATGGGACCTCAGGATATAGATGGAGTAGCCATGGCTACATCAAGTGCGCTTATGTCCGGATCTTCCCTTGGCGCCCGGCTTCTTAACTCTTGCATTTCACCCCGAATAGATGTCACTGCCCCCTCCACTACATCCAACCAAGAGCATAGCTTTGTCAAGATGTCATAAACATTCTTCATCTTCTTTTTTACTGTTCGAGCAATATGGGCTAGGAGATTTTCAGCCAGCTTTTGGAGTTGGCTATCGAGAGAATGTTCCATCTCGGAAAGCTTGTGAATTTCGCTTGGGCGAGAGGATGTGGAAGGAGATGAAGGCCCTCGAAATAGTGCTTCTCCTGATGCATGACCATGTCTTAGGGTGTGGCATATTAAGGTCGGGAGAGACGAGGTTCTCTTCTATGTCATGGGAGGTGGAGCTTTGGGATCCTCAAAAGCCTACAGCCTTTTTCTCTTCACCTTGGGTGCCTCGACATCCCTTTTTCTCTCCACATTGATCACACCGGAGGCAGAGCTCGGAGACTAGTCAGGGAATAGTGGCACCCCTTTATTGAGGCACAGCTGAGAAATAAGCACCGCATATGGCATCGACGTTCCCTACTGCCTGGCCTTTCTCTTCATTTGGTTGGCCACAATCTCCCTAAAGTTGATGGGTACCCCTGTCATGATATAGGCAATAAGGATATCAACCTCCAAGTTCACTCTTTGGTCATTCTTGATGGCATAATCTGGCAACACACAAACTCCAACCACAGCTTTGCTTCAAACTTGAGGTCCTACATCGAAATATCCCTACCCATAGAGGACTATAGTGGCTGACCACTAGCAACGATTGGAGCTATCCAGCTGAATTGATTTTCTTTGTTGGCCACACTATCTGCATACTCAGTCCCTGGATCAATCTGATCAGCCTACAACAATGCATTTATGGCGGTTGGGGTAATATCTACCTCCACACCCCTGATTCGGACTGAGGGAAGACAGGGAAACTCATCAATCTTCCCTTTATGCTTGATAGACTCTTGGCGTGCCTGGTATGATGCATAAAACTCAAGTACCAAGTTGGTGCAGTACTCCGGAAGAGGCTCAGAAAATGCATGCCATTGACGTTAGTTGAATTAGGCAATGATATTGGGGAAGTCATTCCTCATTCCTGCCAGATCAAATCTTTTCTCTGTTGTGATTGATCTGCCTTCACAAATGGCATAGTGTGCCTTCATGTCGGACACACAATAGATGATATCCTCCCTAGTATTGGAGGATGGTTTTCCTTGGCCTTCCCTTTTCTCTTGCTTTTTGTTGTGGAGGGAGCCTTGCCTTTTTCTACCTGCCTGCATAAAGTCATATTTCTACAAAGCCATGTTAGTGCCGCAACAAAACAACATTTCTTTTTGTATTTTTAATAATGGAAAAGAAAAAAAAGCAACAACTGTCCGAAGCTAAGGAATAAAATTCTAAGGATTAGATGACAAACAAGGTGAAACATTAAAAGAATATATCTGTAGCACCAGCGAGTCAAGTGGCGAATCATAGGTGGCAACCCGTGAGATGCAGCCGAGACATAGGTCTGGGCAATTATCTAAGTTGAATTTGTATCCCTCCAGTACTACATAGGAGTTTCACCGGTCATGATCTGCAAAGCACCGGTGAACTACGGGTTCTGAGCAATGGCCTGAAGCCTCAAACCCCTCACCTGCGCTTGAACCGGCATTTCGCTGGTCTTGACCCGTAACTCGCAGGTGACACGCCACCTATCAGTTCTACCCCAAAACAATTATGAAAAACTTATCTCAAAAACAAGCCTTACTCACACCCTCTCACATTAAGATTCACCCACTCAAATAGCAAAAATAGAAAACATGACGATTTGCCCTTAAGAACGACGTCACCAAATCTATCGTCGGGAAAATGGTGCCTTTTTAGCACATAGAGTTACTTAGACTTCACCCTCAAATATTATATCCAACACATACTTTACCTCATATTTTCAACCAAAATGAACCACACAGCAACAATATGCAATTAATATTCAACCCCTAACATACCCACATAATGAGAAATATTCAACAGTCAAAAAGCTCAAAATGGGTAATGGAGAACATGATTGTGGGGGCTTTCTAATCTATCATGCTCAATTTTTAACTCACATTCTCAACAATCAATCAAGAAGAGAGGGCAAAATTTATACATACCAAATAAGTGATGAGAGAATAAAGAGCAAATAGACCAAAGCTTGGTGTTGACCAATAACGGTGGTTCCATAATGAGGGGTGCTTAAGATTAGTGAAGGTTTGGGTGAGAGGTGGTGAAATGAGAGGTATGAGAATGGGGTTTTTTATAGGTTGTAGAGAGGGAGTGTGATTGGGTAGTGAAAAGGTGGGTGTAAATGATGGGTTTAATGGAGGGAAGTTAGGAAGGTGAAAGGGTATAGTTGGGTGAAAAGGTGGAGAGAGAGAGAAAGTGTGTTGGGGAGGTAAAAAGGGTGTTTCGACCGGTTTTGATAATCTTTTTAAAGTGCTACAAATGAATTTAGTCAATCAGTTAGTCAAGATTTAAAAATACAATTACATGCCTCCACCTACGCTAAACCTATAACCGCCAGTGAGTACCAACGAAATACCGATTAAAGCATTGATGACTTCTTGTATGCCCAATTCACTACTCTATAACAGCAACTGACTAGCATTTTTTGGATCGTCATCGGTGTTCCACTAGGGAGTCACAGGTCACCCTCTCATTTTTTAATTTCCTCCAGGTGTACTAGTTCACACCCGCGCCAGACCAGCTTACAGCGAAATGCCTTTGGAGTTTTGCTAGTGAGACACTGACTTCCTCCTTTTTTATCCAACGTCTGCTTCTCTTGTGCGATAAGGTGGCGACTCGCACTTGAGCATCCACATTTCGCTGATCTAGTGCATTGGCTACCCTATTTTCCTTCTTCTTGTTTCTCATCCAATCATCCTACAAAAACAACATCAATAAAGCATCAAGGAATCAAAACATAAAAACACTTGGGTTGCCTCCCAAGAAGCGCCTTATTTAATGTCGTGGCACGATGGATACTTCCTCAACTGTCAGTTTTTCAGAGAATAATCTCCAAATCATCCTCATCAACACAAACTTCATCTTGATGTTGCCTTATCATTCAAGACCCCTATCACCTTGCACTCATCCGGGGGCTCATTGGTTTGAGAAACCTCGAAGGTTACTTCCTCACCTCCCACTCAAAATTTCATCTTACCAAGCTCCACATCTACCAAAGCTCTACCTGCTTCAAGTAATGGTCTCCCCAAGATGATAGGTACTTCAATATCCATATCACAATCTAGTATAATGAAGTCATTTGGAAGGATGAACTTGTCAACCGGACCAAGATGTCCTCCAACACTCCCACTGGTTTCTTTATTAATCGATCTACCATCAACAGCCTCATTGAAATGGGTTTGGGATTCTGCAACCCCAACTTCTTGAAAATAATGAGAGGCATCAGATTTATGCTTGCTCCAAGATAACATAGGGCCTTTTTGAACACGCACAACCCAATGGTGCAGGGAATAGTAAAGGCTCCCGGATCCCTCTCTTTTGGGATCGAGACTGCTTGTCATCATAGCACTATAATAGTGTGTTACTTCCCCAACACTAGCATCAACGACCTTATTTTTCATCAACAATTCTCTCATAAATTTGGCATAACCCGACATTTGAGCGATGCATCCACCAGAGGTATATTAATGGACAATTTACTATACATCTCAATGAATTTTTGAAACTGATTATCCTCCTTCTTATTTGCTAACCTCTAAGGATAAGGAGGTGGAATCCTAGACTCTTGTCCCATGTTGAGTAAAGATTCTTTTCTCATTTCCTCTTCAACAGCATCATTCACGGGAGTAACATCAACTGCACGCTTATTCAATCCTTCTTCATCATTAACAACCTTTGGGGCTTTTGGCACCGCATCCATTACTTTATCACCACTTTCTTTTGGATCAACAACATCTTTGGGCTTCACACCCACATCTTCCAACACTTTGATACTTCTAGTAACAATCACCATATAATGGCCATCCTTCTTCGGGTTGGGTATGGTGTCACTTGGAAGTGTCCCCTTCATTTGGGGATTCATTTAGGAAGACAAATGATTCATTTGCACTTCCAAGTGCTTAATTGATGCTGAGTGGGAGATCACTGTTTGAGCGAGGTTAGAAACCTCCCCTTTCAATTCCTTGACCCCCACTATCAGTTGATTCCACATTGTTGAGTACTCTAGCTAGCATTTCTTCAATCTTTAAGCTTCCTACATCACTCACTCTAGGTTGCAATTGGGGATTTTTAGCCTTTGAAGGGGGAACATATGGGTTTGAGCTTTGGTGATAATGTTCCCCATCACGATTACCCTATATGTCATTTCTATCTACTCAATCTTGGTTGTCGTGGTTTCTCCAACCTTGATTCTCTTCCCGTGGGCGCCAAGGGCCTTGATTTGGACCTTGGTACCCCAATCGAGAACCCCCCATTTGATTTTCCATGAATTGGAACTCTTCTTCGTACCTCGGCAATGAAGCTTCATTCTCATATTGCATAGAGTTTGAGTCCCCACAGCATTAACATTCTTTGAATCGGTTCCTACAACAGGCTTTGTTATCAACTTGAGTTGGGTCATCATTTTTTCTAGGGTCTCATTCCTTTATTTATCTCTTCTCTGCATCTCAGCAGTTAGAACACTTGGACTAGCACCATTTGCGGGTATTTCAGTGTCCTTCGTGTGCCAAGCTCGATTTGTTTTGTTCATTCTATCCAAATGAGCTCTAGCTATACCCTAGGGCTGGTCCATGAGAGATCCACCCACCAAGTTATTAGATGGAATTGTTGATGGAATCCAAGGAACAATAAAAACTTTGAAGGAGCACTCCATTTGGTAGCCTGTGGTTTCGACAAAGAGCCAATTTCTTGTTGAACCAAAGCCAAGCTTCATGTAAAGGTTCAACTAAGATTTTCCTGAAGTTAGTAATATCATCTCTCATCTGCAACATCCCATATGGAGGGAAGAACCTATCCAAGAAAGCTTCAGTCAACTCTTTCCATGAAGTGATACACCCGGGAGGGAGTTCCTCTAGCCCCATGGTTGCTTCCCCAGTCAAAGAAAATGGGAAGAGCCTCAATTTGATCGAGTCTTGACTTATATTTCTGATGTTGTAAGGTTTCCATATCTCAAGAAAATTTCGAAGATGTTGATTTGCATCTTCACTTGGTTGACCTCCGAAGAGTCCTTTCATTTGTAGCAGGTGTAATATTGTGCTGGTCACATGGAACACCGCATTCCCTACTGTGG
Source organism: Datura wrightii (assembly GCA_035772735.1). Taxonomy (NCBI): domain Eukaryota; kingdom Viridiplantae; phylum Streptophyta; class Magnoliopsida; order Solanales; family Solanaceae; genus Datura; species Datura wrightii. Next base: position 49,422,803 of record JASDFA010000007.1, on the reverse strand, counting down.
CTGGTAGGCAAATTGCACCTTCTATGTCTGGCATCATGGGGTCTGCATCTTCGAGGTCCATATGACCATCCACTGAACCTTCTTGCGAATGTTGGCTAATATCAATCATCCTAAGAGACACATAAAAACAACTACAATTGTAAAAACAAAACACAAGATGCTAATATAATTCAAATCAACAATCAACTAGGGACTATCTAATCATATTCCCCAGCAATGGCGCCAAAATTGATGACGTTCAAATCCACTCCTCATGAGGAGGAAGTGTAAATGATCGTCACAGTATAAATATCCAACTAAGAGTTCGGGTCACATTGTCACGACCCGAACGTAGACCCGGATCGTAACACGGGACAAGGAACCCCGAGAGGCCCCAAGTAGACCCATGGCATAAGCATACATCTAACTTCATATCACTTAAGGAAGAATACCGAACATACAATATATCAATAACATAAACGTAACATAATATAGCATGATAAGCGGAAAGTACTAGAAATACATATCAGATGAGTACTACAAACTGTCTGAAAGCCTCTATCATATCCAATGCGTTGATGGGACAACATCCCCAACTAACCCATCAAGACTAAAACAAAAGAACATCAACGTATGAACATATGGCCCTCGGAACATGAGGACTCACCAACAGGATGATAGCCAACTCAGAGATGGACTAATGTAGGGGATGAGCCTGAGAGCCGGATACTTTATCATGAAATGATATAGCATAGAAAGTACGTGCAATGTACTGAGTATGCAAGGTAAGTAAAACGGACATTAAAAATATGTAAAACTCATAAATGATCATAAGAGTAGGACAACATGCTCATAACATAAATATCGTAGAATAACATAAGACTCAAGGTTTTAAAAACATTCGTAATACTATCATAATCATAATCATAAGATAAAAGCTTTATTTAACATGACTTGAGCCAATATACATAATCATAAACATGCATAAACCATGAGGAACAGTGGAAGATTCTCTTAACCGAGATACCCCATATGAGCACACATGGAACCCGACTTGTAACCCTAGTCGGGAGGGTGTCCATACCTTGCCAAGGGTAGAACCATGAAGGGCGTGATCACACATGAGAAGGGCCATTTGGGCCATGGCACATTCACATGGGAGGTCCCAACATATCTTGCGGCGGCACGTAGTTATGAGATCCGAGGCAGAACCTAGGCCCCGAACCTACTCGGTGTTAAATACAACTCCCAAAAAATACATAGTGCTCATAGGATAATATCCATGAGATTCATGGGCTAGTTAAATCATGATAATCATAAACATACTTGTAAATACGTGAACTAGCCATGAAATAAGGCCCGTGAGTCGGCCATAATCATAAATAGTAAACCATGAGGTTCATGCATACTTGTAGATCATACATATACTTCATCAAATCATAATGGGTATTTGAATAAATCCATATTTCAAATCATAAATCATGATGGGTTTGTAAATATCAATAATTGAATTAAAGATCATAACTCAATTCATCATAGATCATACATAATTAGGCTAAATTTAGTAGAAATCGAAATCAATAATTTTATAATCAAAATAGTTTTTGGATGTCAAAATTCACAAAACATGATGTAAATCTTGAAATATAATAACCCATTAGTAAATCATTAAATTTCCACAAAATTTAAGTTAAAACCCCATAAGATTTTTGATCAAATTTCATGAATTAGGAGATTGAGCATGGGTGTGAACGAAAACACCCATTCATAACCCTAATACATGGGTAAGATCAAATTTCAACACTCTTTGAAAGCCCAAAGGAAAATAGATCAAGAAGGGCTTGAGAACTAGCTTGATCACCCTTAAATCTTCCTAACTTTGCATGCATGTGAATGAATAGGTTAGGAAGGCTTAACCTACCTTAACATACTAAGAAAATAACATAAAATGACGTAGTTTAGGGCCTTAGAGTATAGAAATGATGAAAATACCCCTAATAAAATACCCTAAAAAATTTGCACTGGACGCGCCAACGGACGTACCAACTAGTCCTTGGAGAATCGCATGATCATGGTACGATCCGTCACCTGCACTGCCTAGACCCTGATCTCGGATTCAACCCACAACTCTATAGGACGAGTCGTCCTTTCATCTAACGGGTCGTTGGTTCGATCGTCGTTTGCCTCCTGAAGATCCAGAACTTCTCCTCACAATGAGCCTCACCATGACTCGTTACTTCATCCAACGAGTCATGGTTTCCTTCCATTAGGTCCACCAAAAATTTACATATTCCCCTACAGCAACTCATGACCACAGATCATTACATCTCATAACGATTCGTGGGATGACCCTTTACATCCCTAAATGTCAAAGTTCAGTACCCACCACAGTTACAAACGACGACTCATTTTTCCCAGAAACGAGTCGTTACATCACCCGTTATTTACATTGCTACCAGAATTTCACTTCCCACGACTGGATCCAATGGGTAGTTGGTTGGACCAACGATCTGTTGGGTCACCCGTCCTGCAACAATTTTTTCCCAATTTTCAGTCAACTTTCATTTTTGATCACAGGTCTCATCTTAAGCACTTTCGGGGTATTACAATATCTCCCACTTGGGAACATTCATCCTCGAATGTTGGGAATATACAGAAAATACAGAAATGCAATCATTATACCCAAATATTGATTTTTTAAACTTAAACTAACGGAATGACTATCCCCGATTCAAACCACATAGATGAACTGATTTTGATGATTCGCATACACATCCACATACATAAAAAAAACTTGAACACATGAGCTGAACATGAAAACTAAATAAGTTTTAGGGAAAAACTAATACCTCAAGTTGGAACTGAGCTGGTAGAGAATAAATGTTGGTATTTAGCCATCATATCCACTTTGGCCTCCCATGTAGCTCCTTCAACATGTTGGTTCCTCCATAAACTTTAACTGAAGCTAATTCCTTGTTCCTTAGCCTCCGAACCTGACGATCTAATATTTCCAACGGAACCTCCTCATAGCTAAGGTTGTCTTTAATACCAGCATTGTCCATCGGGACAACTAGGACTGGATCCCCCAAACACTTCTTCAAGGGTGATACATGAAACACAGGATGCACGGAAGATAACTCTGAGGGCAACTCCAATTCATACGCCGCCTAGCCAACTCTTCTCACAATACGGTAGGGGCCAACATAGCGGGGACTAAGTTTTCCTTTCTTTCCAAACCGCATCACTCCCTTCATGGTAAATACTTTCAAGAACACCCAGTCATCCACCTCGAACTTAAGTTCTCTCCTCCTAACATCGGAGTAGGACTTTTGGCGACTCTGAGCGGTCTTTAGCTTGTCCCTTATCAATTTAACCTTCTCCATAGCCTCATGAATAGAATGTGGCCCTACCCTAGCTGCCTCACCAACCTCAAACCATCCGATGGGCGATCTACATCTCTGCCCATATAGAGCCTCAAACGGTGTCATCTGAATGCTAGAGTGATAGTTGTTATTGTAAGAAAACTCGATCAGGGACAAGTGATCATCCCAACTACCTTTGAAGTCCATCACGCATGCTCTCAACATGTCTTCGAGAGTTTGGATTGTCCGCTCCACTTGGCCATCCATTTGCGGGTGAAATGCTGTGTTGAGTTTAACCTGAGTACCAAGCCCTTTTTGAAATGACCTCCAAAACTGAGAGGAAAATTGAGTACCTCGGTCTGAAATGATGGATAAGGGCACTCCATGCAATCAAACTAACTCCCAAATATATAGTTTGGCATAATCCTGAGTCTGTGGTTTTGGCTGGTAGAAAATGAGCAGCTTTGGTCAACCTATCTACCACCACCCAAATGGAGTCATATTGTCAGCGAGTACGAGGTAATCCTATTATGAAATCCATGTTAATCTCTTCCCACTTCCCAGTAGGAATGCTAATATCCTGAAGTATGCCTCCCAGCCTTTGATGCTCAACCTTCACTTATTGACTGTTTGGGCACTTGGATACGAATTCTGCAATATCCTTCTTCATGCCATTCCGCCAATAGACTTCCCGTAAATCATGATACATCTTGGTGTCACCTGGATGGATAGAGTACCTGGATCCATGAGCCTCATGCAACATCCGGCTCCTCAAATCATCAACATCTGGAACACATAGGCGACCCTGGTGCCGAAGCACACCATCTCCCCCTTGGGAGAAGACCTCCATCTTCTGACTTCAAACGGCTTTCTTCAACTTTAAAAAAATTTGGTCCTCATCTTATCTAGCTTTCACATCTATCACCAAGGACGATTCTGATCCGTTTTACACCATAATACCGCCATCGGTCGAGTCAACCAACCTAACTCCCAACCTTGCGAGTCGATGCACATCTTTCACCAGCTCCTTCTTCCCCTCATCCACATGGGACACACTCTCCATGGAGAGTCTACTAAGTGCATCCGCTACCATATTAGCCTTACCCGGATGGTAATTGACATTTATATCGTAGTCCTTGAGTAGTTTCAACCACCTTCTTTGCCGTAGATGGAGATCCTTCTACGTGAACACATATTCTAAGCTCTTGTGGTCTGTAAACACATCCGCATGGACCCCATACAAGTATTCTCGCCATATCTTCAATGTGATTACCACTGCGGCCAATTCAAGATCATGGGTTGGGTAATTCTTCTCATGGACTTTGAACTATCTAGAGGCATATGCTATCACTTTCCCATGCTACATCAATACATACCCGAGTCTGATCCTCAAAGCATCACAATACACCACAAAACCATTAGTACCCTCTGGGAGAGTTAACACCGGTGCTAAAGTAAGTCTAGTCTTTAACTCTTGAAAGCTCTTCTCACAAGCATCCGACCATTGGAACTTCACCTTCTTCTGTGTCAATTTGGTCAAAGGTGCTGCAATAGATTAAAAACCCTCCAAAAATCTCCGGTAGTAGCCAGCTAAACCCAAGAAACTCCAAATATCTGAAGGATTCACCAGTCTAGGCCAATTCTTCACCACCTCTATTTTCTGAGAATCCACATTGATGCCCTCACTTGAGACCACATGGCCCAAAAATGATATGGAGTTCAGCCAAAACTCGCACTTGCTGAATTTGGCATATAATTGATGATCCTTGAGAGTCTGAAGCACTACTCTCAAATGAGCGGCATGCTCCTCCTCACTCCGAGAGTATATAACGATGTCATCAATGAACACTATCACAAACATGTCCAGGTATAGCTTGAACACCCTGTTCATCAAGTCCATAAAAGCTACCGAAGCATTTGTTAGTCCAAAAAACATAACTACAAACTCATAATGACCATACCGCATCCTCAAGGCTGTCCTTGGGATAACACATTCCCAAACTCTAAGCTGATGATACTCGAACCAGAGATCTATCTTTGAGAAACACTTGGCACCCTGAAGCAAGTCAAACAAATCATCAACCCTGGGTAAAGGATACATGTTCTTGATGGTGACTTTGTTCAATTGCCTATAGTCGATACACATCCTAAGGGAACCATCCTTCTTTCAGAAAAATAAAATTGGTGCACCCCATGGGGACTGGCTCTGTCTAATGAAACCCTTATCTAACAGGTCCTTCAATTGATCCTTCAACTCTTTTAGCTCAGCTGGAGCCATCTTGTAAGGAGGGATAGATATAGGTTGTGTGTCCAGAAGAAGGTCAATACTAAGATCAATTTCTCTCCTGGGAGGAACACCTGGTAAATCATTAGGAAACACTTCTGGGTACTCACGCACCACCAGAACTGTCTGGATAGTCGGGGTCTCAGACTCAATATTCTTAACCCTAAATAGATGATACATACAATCCTTGGAGATCATCTTTCTGGCCTTAAGATATTAAATAAAATGACCTACCGGCATAGCCGAACTACCCTTCCCTCCAAGACTGACTCACCTGGTAAACGAAATTCCACTACACGGGTTCTATAATTAACAGAAGAAAAGCACGCATACAACCAATCCATGCCAAGAATAATATCAAAGTCAGTCATGGATAACTCTACAAGGTCTGCGGAGGTGACTTTATACAATATAGTGATCGGGCATCTTCAATACACTCACATAGCTACAACCGAATCACCAACAGGAGTAGAAATCGAAAATGGTTCTAACAGACTCTCAGGACTAACTCCAAAGATACTAGCAATATAAGGACTCACAAAAGACAAAGTAGACCCTGGATCGAAAAAAGCATAAACATCAATGTGGAAAACTCGTAACATACCAGTAACCATATCCGGGGAGACCTCCTGCTCCTGACAGGATGCTAAGGCAAAGAACCTATTCTGGTGCTGACTGCCGGTTGAACTAGTCGAGGCACCCTGTTGAGGTGGACGTGCTGCTGGGGCAGCTGAACTAGCGGCTGGCATACGGGCTCTGTCACCCCCTGATTTGGCCAAAGGGCAATCTCTGAGTCTATGTATGGGTTTGCCACATTCGAGACAAGCATCCAAGCCGACTAGTCACTTCCCTGAGTGGTTTTTGCCACACCTCGCACAGGCTAGGAAGGTGCATTCTATCTACATGCTACCCTGGCCTCTCAAATCTGGAGCCCTGCTCCTTTGATCCCCTCATGATATAGATGGTGTATTGGCGGATGATGGTGTTAGAGTAAAAAACCTGTGTTGAGACTATTGGCCCTCTCATCCTCTCTCTGCCTCCGATACACTAACTCCATATGCTGGGCATGAAACACTATGTGGGGAAAATCTATATCTCGATGCAACATGGCAATCCTACAATCCTTATACAGGTAGTCTGCCACTCCATGCACAAATCGGCTCACTCAAACCCTCTAGTCTGCCACCAACTCAGGTGTATACTTGGACAACCGGGTGAACTCCAAAGCATCCTCCTAAACTGACACATCACCCTGTTTCAAATTTACAAACTTGGCCGCCTTTAGTTCCCTTATCTCACGAGGGAAGAACATATCCAAAAATGTCGTGTGAAACTCTTTGCAACCTATAGGGCCTGCACCCACTGCCCCAGCATCACTCCATTGCTTGAACCATATATGCGCCACCCCTTTAAGCTGATAGGAGGCCAAATCAACACACTCTCCATTTGTCACCCCCATGACCTGGGTGATCTTTAGAATCTCCTCGATGAATTCGTACGGGTCCTCATCTACGTTGGACCCAAGGAACTCCGGCGGGTTCATCCTCAAGAAATCTCTGACACGAGCCGCCACCGCATTGCCATTCTGTGGAATATGTGCAACAGCCTGCTGGTTAACCTAAGTGGTCAAGGCCTACGCAAGCATCTGGATAGCTACCCGAAACTCAGCATGGGCAACTGGCTCTAGTGACTAGGGCTCCTGAACTGGTGGGGCTTGCTGATGCCCGTGTCCATTTCCATCCTCATGGCCTTCACCATTTCCATTTCTCCTACCATTCGTTCTTCGAGGAGTGATGATTCTACAATCGCAAATAGCATGAATTAGAAGTATAGATAGACTTTTCATCGCATGACATAGATCATGGAAGAAGGGAACATTTACTAAAAATCTCGTAGCCTCTTTGTCATAAGTGTGGCACGCTTTACACCCATGAAAAAGACTCTACTTAACGCAGCTTTCAGACACCCTAGGACACTTCAAACCTATTGCTCTGATACCAAGTTTGTCACGACTCGAACATAGACTCGAATCGTAACATGGGACAAGGATCACTGAGAGGCCCCAAGTCAACCCATGGCATAAGCATACATCTAACTTCATATCAATTAAGGCAGAATACTGAAGATACGATATAGCGGAAACATAAACGTAACATAATATAGCATGATAAGCAGAAAGTACTAGAAATACATATCAGCTGAGTCCTACAAACTATCTGAAAGCCTCTATCATATCTGATGGGTTGATCTGACAACATCCCCAACTAACCCAGCAAGACTGAAACAAAAGAATGTCAACGTATGAACATCTGGCCTTCGGAACATAAGGACTCACCAACAGGCTGATAGCTAACTCAGAGATGGACTAATGTTGGGGATGAGCTTGAGAGTCGGGTCCTATATCATGAAATGATACAACATAAAAAGTATGTGCTCAGTACATGGAATGTACCGAGTATGCAAGGTAAGTAAAAAGGACATTTAAAATATGTAAAACTCATAAATGATCATAAGAGTAGGACAATATGCTCATAACACAAATATTGTAGCATAACATAAGGCTCAAGGTTTTCAAAACATTCGTAATACAATCGTAATTGTAATCATAAGAGAAAAGCTTTATTTAACATGACTTGAGCCAATATACATAATCATAAACATGCATAAATCATGAGGAACAATTGGAGATCCTCTTAACCAATATACCCCAGTGAGCACACATGGAGCCCGACTTGTAACCCTAGTCGGGAGAGTGTCCATACCTTGCCAAGGGTAGAGCCATGAAGGACGTGATCACACATGAGAAGGGCCATTTGGGCTAGGAGAAAGTCACAAGGGAGGTCCCAACATATCCTACAGTGGCACCTAGTTATGAGATTCGACGCAGAACCTTGGCCCCGAACCTACTCGGTGTTAAATATTACTCCCAAAACATATATAGTACTCATAGTATAATATGCATGAGATTCATGGGCTATTTAAATCATGATAATCATAAACATACTTTTAAATACGTGAACTAGCCATGAAATAAGGCCCGCGAGTCGGCTATAATCGTAAATCGTAAATCATGAGGTTCACGCATACTTGTAGATCATACATATACTTTGCAAATCATCAAATCATAATGGGTATTTGAATAAATCCATATTTTAAATCATAAATCATGATGGGTTTTAAAGCATAAATCATGATGGGTTGGGTCGATTTAGCCCATGGGTAGCATTTTAAAGACAGCCCCGGCTCATTTTCACAAAACCCAACCTAAATTCATCTCAAAAAGGACCCACGTGACAGAATTTTAAGATCATAAGATGCTCTAAAGGACAGACCTTCTAGCCAGAGTACGGTCCGCGCATCGGACCATCATTTGACTAGCCTTACCAGAGCCCTTTTCTTAACTCACGGCAGGGAAGATGGTCCATCATTTGAGAAGAAGTTCCTTTTGTTCGTCTATCATTTTAATTCCAAAATTCCCCTTTTATATTTTGGATCAATTTCCTCCATCTTTTCAAGTTTTATCTACATGCATCAACACCCATTAATCCAAAAATACTTGGGTTGCCTCCCAAGAAGCACTTAATTTAATATCGTTGCATGACGCGGATACTATACATAGTGTAGCATCATTTGGATTGCCTCCCAAGAATCACCTGATTTAACATTGCAGCACAATACAAGATACCTAATTCAAGCACATGGTAAGCGTCCTTTGGATGGGACTTCCTCACTCACTTTCTAGTTTTGGTGCCACAGAGGTACTACTCGCCCATTTGAATTTTTACTTCTTTCTCTTGGGTGATGCAACAAATAGATGCTCAGCTCCTCCATCATCTTTCTTCACCACATTAGCAACACAAATATCCCTAACTCCTATGGGCAATAAGTGGCCTCTTATAGCTTTGAAAGTTATACTTTTATTCTTAACCCTAAACATGATGTCATGCTTTTTCGAATCCATTAGTGTCCTCCCAATATCCAGCAAAGGTCTCTCAATTATGATGAGGATGTCCCCATCTACGTCACAATTAAGTACCAAAAAATCAGCATGAAGCATAAATTTCCCAACTTTTACGAGCACATCTTTCACCACCCTCACCGGCGTCTTGATAGACTTGTCAGCCATTTAGAATCGGATAGAGGTGTATTTCAACATGGTCAATCCCAATTGATTTATATGGCTAAAGGCATCAAAATTTATACTTATTCCTTTATCACATAAGGCATGCAAGCAATCCTATCTACCAATTCTATAAGGAACAGTAAATTTCATCCGAATCTTCCTTCTTTTTAACATAAGTGCCGACAATAATGGACTAACATGGTGCATCACCAGAATCAACTCTTCTTGGTCACATGGAATCTTTCTCATCAGCAACATCTTCAGGTACATAGCAAAACCAGGCATCTCCGTGATAACCTGAAGTGTAGCCTACTTTAGCAGCTCAATGTGCTTTGCAACTTTTGTGAAGGACCCTCCCTCCAATTTTTAGAGTAATAAAAGGGACCTTTTGGTGGAACATAAGAAGTTGAGCTTCGGTTCTGATAGTTTCCACTATTGTGCCAACCCTAATTTTGGCCACCATAATCATTTCCTAGGTAGTATTGACCTTGACCATGCGGTTGAGGTCTCCACTATCGTTGATATGATCGAGGTGGGTGGCCTTACTGATATTGTTGTCTATAGCCACCGAATGAGTTACCAATATAATCAGCGTCTTCAACTTCCATATAAGGTGTCTCTTGGAATGGTTAATATTGATATGTAGGAGTGGGATATCCATTCCCATATTGAGCACCACTCACGGCCTCTTCAACTAGATGTACCTTTTTGACCTCTCTCTTGGTCAACTTTTTAGTAATTAGGGCTATGTTGGTGTTAATGCAACCATCATTTGATCACGATCCTGGTTCTCCTTCATTAAGTAAGACAATGAAGAAGTACCCACATTTCTCCCTCCATTTTGATCTCCTCCATGCCATTCATGATTGTCCTTTGCAATCCGATCCAATATGATGGTAATCCGGTTAAATGTCTTATCCATGAGACATCCTCTAGCAACATTGTTTACAGCAGATTGTGGCAACGGGTACAAAACTGTATAGAACTTCTCATGCAAAATATGCTTGAGGAAACTTTGGTTGGGCGCCCAAGGTATATATTGCTTGAACTTTTCTCAAGCTTCAAATAATTGATCTCCAAAGAGCTGTCAGAAGTATAAGAGCTTGTCCCATGGCTCCTCCTTCTTAGGACCACTTTTTAAGGAAGACATTCATAAGATCTTATCATGTATGGATTGAATTTGGAGGTAGCCTGTGACACCATTCTCTCGCTTCCCTAGCGAAAGAGCATTTGAATACTCTAAGCCGATTATTTTGCTTGTGGAGATTGCACACCTTTAAGAAATTCTTTAAATATTGATAAGAATCATTATCAATGGAGTTGTGGAATTAGTTGTCCGTCATTAGCATGGTGTAAATGCTACCATCTATCTTAAAAGATGTAGCATTCACTCTCGGTGGAACAATGGTGCTTGCGTTGTAATACTCCAAAAGCCCCTAAGATAAGAGCCCAGACTTGGAGTAGGAACTAGTAGAAAATCTACAATTTTCCACAGAATAAGTCGTGTAATTAGTCGTGGTATGAATCAATGACCCGTTATCTGAGTCATGGTAAGCCAGCAGGCCTCCACAAGCTAGTTGTAATGACCCGTGGTACAAGTCATTGGATGGAGTGATGAGTCATTATGTCACTCATCTTGAGAAAGTCCAAAAACTTGTTGAATTTTCTCTAGAACCAGTGAGCCATATGATGAGTCGTTGGAGGCAGCAACTACTTGTTCTAATGATCGATAGCATGGAAGATCAGAAAAAATGCAATATTGATCCACTGGCCACGAGTCACAGAATAACTTGTGGTTTCTTATAATGGGTCATTCTGTCTATCTATTTATTGAAGATCAAAAATTGAAATACTGGGTCCAAAACTAACAACTGGTCACGACGAGTTGTGGTGACAACCAACGACCCATTGTGTGACCCATGATGATTGGACGGGCAGTTTTCAGTACAAGTTCCCATGGGCATTTTCGCAAGTCCCTACTCTTTTAGTTTTTAAAGTTGTATTGAGATATTTTGGAGGGGGATTAGGGAGAATTAGTTGACTTTCCCCTCTCATTCTCTCTTAGACTCTCAAAAGAAACCGTAGACGCATCATGGTTTCTCTCTCAAGCCAAGTTAGGGTTTCTCCTCAAAGCTCTAAGAATTTCAAGCTCTAGTAAGGGAATCTTCCTCTCCAGGAAAGTAGGACTTCACTAGAGTTTCCTTCCACTCTTGTTGACCAATTATTTTCAGAAACCTTAGCAATATAGTTCCTCTAGAATTCATGACTTAGGGTTTTCATTCCATGTTGATTTCTATTATATTTTGTAAATGTTTCAAGGTTTCAATGACTAGTATTATATGATACTCATGATGTTAATTTCATCTTGTATAATATATTTCCATAGACTTGATCGTAGCATGATTCAGAGATTTTGCTTCATGATCTAGGATTATTTTCAAATAGAATGATCTTTCAAGAACATATGATTTTCTCATGAATTAAATATTTATGTTTTACAGTATTGTCAGCATTCTCAGCATACCTAGTATCATTAGTATTATCACTTTATTAGGTCCTATACACTCTCAGGACACTTTTAGATAAAGTAGTTCTGACTTAGTCTTAGGACAACAGTTTTGAGCTATCCGTATACTATCAGTAAATAGTGAGTAAATTATCAGTTGGGAGTAGTACTTAGTACCAAGCGGGACAGGGTTCGGTGCATTCAGGTTTCCAGAACCTCATGCCACCGAAGGTTATTAGCCCAAATGGGCATTAGTTAGTGATCACACAGCCATGCCTTTATACCCTAGCAAAGGTATATTGGATCCTATCGATGGGGACGTATACGTCGAACTCCATGTTTAGCTCAGGTGGCTATATATCAGTTAATAGACTCTCCCAGAAAGAACTCACATGCATTCTTTCAAAATCATAATCCCTTCATGATGTGATAATGCATAACTTTATAACATCAACTAATTCGAATGATTCAAAGCTGAGATGCAACATTTATAGAAAAACTTAATGTTGAGTCAAACCTTAATTTTAGAACCTGCATGCATACATAATGATAATGAGTAGTGAATATGCAAATATGAATCATATGGACAATGGGAGACTCGTCACTTAACCGACATTCCACGATAGAGCTTACGTGGTCCCAACTATTACACTCAAGTAGGCAGAGCCGTCCAAAACCTTTCCAGGCTGAGGACGCTACCATGATATCGATATTAAGCTCATGGGTCATTAAGGCCAGGGATAGCTCACAAGGGAGATCCCAAATATAATAGAATCAACCTATGTTGGCGCGTAGTTCTGGGCATAGGGTTGTCGACCCTTAGCCCGCTCGAGATGCTAGACTCTTCTCCCAAAACATGCAATGCTATACATTGTATATAACGAAGCTCAACATCGTCTATTGATGAAGCTCAACATGAAATCATGCATGACTCAACATCATATGCAACGAAGCTCAACATTGTCTATTGACAAAGCTTATTAATGAAATCATGCATAGACTGGAAATCATATGAAAATGAAGCTCAACATTGTCCTTCGACAAAGCTCAATGGTTCCATACATCTCAATTATAAATTCATGCATATGAGAATCTTATTTCGAAACATACCACAAGCTCAATCATAGGTGGGAGCATCTACTCCAAATCATGCGGTGAGCTACATGTAGAAGTATTTACTCGACATACCACAAGCTAGAATTTATAATAAGAATTGGGAAATTTCTCTTTAAATAATGTGGTAAGTATATGTTGGGAAAATCATCACTTTAATCAATATGTGGGTATTACCCAAAGCTTTATCACTCTAGAATCCAATCGATTCATTTAGATGATAACATCAAAATCATGGGTAGTTTTAGAAACATGCTTTTCATCATCAACTTCATCACCACCACACATTTACCATAAATCACTCCTTTTATGAACTCTTCACCCATGGGAGTTTTAGATTCAAATTTTTTAGAAAAAACAAATTTTATAAGAGAAACAAGTTAGAATCCGCCCAAGCTTCGTAAATCATCAATATCAACTTAATCTAATCATACCCATGAATAGAGATATAAAAATCATGCAATTGATCAAAACCCCATAATTGATTATTCATAATTTAACACTAATTGATAGAAATTGGGCATGGGTGTGGAAGGAAGACACACATTAAAACCCTACATACCTGAAAGTAAGGAATTCTATCACCCTTCAATAGCCCAAGATCAGATTCCAAAGGAAACCTGGAATTTGGCCTTGAATCACCTCCTTCAAGCCTTCAACCTTGCATGCATGGGGAGTATTCACTTATAATAGGTCTTCCCCAACTAAAATCCTTCAAAATGACCCCTAAACGATGTAGTATAGAGCCTTAGGACTAGGAAATAACAGAAATTCCCTTACTGAATTCGCTGAAAACTGATCATTGGGCCAAACAACGGGTGAACCAACGGATCTTTGGAGGATAACACGACCCGTGGTATCTACCTGTGCTATGCACTGTCCTAGTCATATCTCGAAATCAAACCACAGACGAACAGGATGAGTTGTTCTAGGCTCAAACGGGCCGTTGAACTTGTCGTTGATTGCTCCCCCCCAACCTTCTAAACTTCTAACCAATGAGCCTCACCACAGCTCGTCGTACGCTTCAATGGGTCGTGGTTACTATCCGTCCTTTCTCACTGAGATCGAGGCTCCCTTACCACGGCTACCCACAATGGGTCCTTCCAAGCTACAACAGGTCGTTGTATGACCTGTTGTACCTTCCTACTGCCAAGTTCGTTTCCTACCACGACAACAACGATGGCTCATGGTTACTTACCACCGGTCATTGAATCAACCATTGTTTCCATCTGATACCTAACCACCTTATCCGGCGACCACCAACGACGGCCTGTGGTTACTTACAACGGGTCATTGTACCTATCATCTGCAACCTTTTCCCTAACTTACAGCAGTTTTGCCTTTTAGCTTCCTAGGTCTACTCATAAGCACTTTCAGGGTATTACAATATCTCCCCCTTGGGAACATTCATCCTCGAATGTAGAAAACAAGAAACAAATAGAAACATATAATTTATCATACTCCAATGCTGATTATTTTAACCAAAATTTTCCGGAATGACTACCTCCGAAAATAACCAAATAGATGAACTAAATTCATGCATCACATACATTTATCATAACATAATTCAAACTTGCACACATGAACTGAACATGGAAACTTATTAGAGAATTAGGGCAGAAACTGATACCTCAAGTAGGAACTGAGCCGGTAGAGAACAAATGTGCGTATATATCCATCATGTTCGCTTTAGCCTCCCACGTAGCTCCTTCAGCATGTTGATTCCTGCATAAAACCTTAACTGAAGCTACCTCTTTGTTCCTCAGCCTTCGAACTTGTCGATCCAAAATTTCAACCAGAATTTCTTCACATACCAACGCTGTCTAATGGAACCACCAAGGCTGGATCACCCAAGCACTTCTTCAAAAGCGACACATTGAAGACGTGATGAACCAATGATAACTCCGATGGTAAGTCCAACTCATATTCCACCTTACCATCTCTTTTCACAATCTTGTATGGACCAATATAGCCGGGATTGAGTTTCCCTTCCTTCCCAAACCTCGCATGACTCCCTTCATGGGAGATACTTTTAGAAATACCCAGTCATCCACATCAAACTCCAAATCTCTTCTCCTCACATCAGCATACGATTTCTAATGACTCTGAGCAGTTTTCAATCGGTACCTTATCAACTAAACATTCACCATCGCCTCATGAACCAAATCTGGTCCTATCATAGCTGCTTCACCAACCTCAAACCATCTGATGGGAGATCTACACCGTCGCCTGTACAGAGCCTCGAACGATGCCATTTGGATACTAGAGTGGTAACTATTATTATAAGCAAACTCAATTAGGGGCAAATGATCATCCCAACTGTCTTTAAAATCCATAACATATTCCCTCAACATGTCCTCAAGAGTCTGGATTGTTTGCTCATCTTGACCATCCATTTGTGGATGAAAGGTCGTGCTGAGCTTGACTTGAGTCCCTCGTCCCTTCTGAAAAGACCTCCAAAATTGAGAGGTAAACTGGGTACCTGTATCTGAAATGATGGAAAGAGGCACTCCATGCAACCAAACTAACTCCCGTATGTATAACTTGGCATAATCCTCTGCTGAGTCGGTAGTTTTGACTGGTAGAAAATGAGCCGCCTTAGTCAACCTGTCCACGATAACCCAAATGAGTCATATTTCCTACGAGTCTGGGGTAAGCCTGTAATGAAGTCCATATTGATCTCTTCCCACTTCCAAGTAGGGATGGTAATATCCTGAAGTACGCCTCCGGGTCTTTGATGCTCGACTTTCACTTGCTGACAGTTTGGACATTTCGCTGCGAACTCCACAGTATCCTTCTTCATACCATCCCACCAATAGATTTCTCGCAAGTCCAGTACATCTTCGTTGATCCTGGATGAATAGAATATCTGGTACCATGTGCCTCATGTAATATCTGAACTCTCAAATCATCAACATCTGGGACGCATAAACGACCCTGATATCATAGCACACCATCTCCCCCTTAGGAGAAAACCTCCACCTTTTGACTCTGCACCGCCTCCTTCAGTTTCCTCAAAATTGGATCCTAATCTTGCCTGGACTTAACATCAACCACCAAGGATGACTCTGACCCGTTATGTACAACAACAACACCATCGCTCGAGTTGATCGATCTAACTCCTAGCCTTGCAAGCCGGTGCACATCTTTCATCAACCCCTTCTCCCCCTCATCGACATGGGACACACTCTCCATTGAGAGCCTACTAAGCGCATCCGCAACCACATTAGCCTTGCCCAGGTGGTAAAGGACACTCATTTCATAGTCCTTGAGTTACTCCAACCACCTTCTTTGCTGAAGATTTAGATCCTTCTGTGTGAACACGTATTGAAAGCTCTTGTGGTCCGTTAACACATCCACATGGACCCCATACAAGTAATGCCACCATATCATCAATGCAAACACCACCGCGTCCAACTCAAGATCATGGGTCGGGTCATTCTTCTCATGAACCTTCAGCTGCCTAGAGGCATATGCTATCACCTTTCCACGCTGCATCAACATACACCCAAGTCCAACTCTGGAAGCATCACAATACACCACGAAACCATTGGTACCCTTGGGTAGGGTCAACACTAGTGCTGAAGTGAGTCGGGTCTTCAACTCCTGGAAGTTTTCCTCACAAGCCTCCGACTACTGAAACTTCACCTTCTTCTGAGTCAACATAGTCAGAGGCACTGCAATGGATGAGAAACCCTCAAAAAACCTCCGGTAGTAGTCAGCTAAGCCCAAGAAACTCTGAATATCCGAAGGATTCACCGGTATGGGCCAATTCTTCACCGCCTCAATTTTCTGCGAATCTACTCTTATGCCTTCGCTGACACCACATGGACAAACAATGCCACAGAGTCCAACAAAAACTCACACTTTCTGAACTTTGCATACAATTGGCGATCCTTGAGGGTCTAAAGCACTACTCTCAAGTGAGCGGCATGCTCCTCCTCGCTCCGAGAGTATATTAAGATTTCATCGATGAACACAATCACGAACATGTCCAAATATGGCTTGAATACCCTATTCATCAAGTCCATAAAAGCTCTAGGAGCATTTGTTAGTTCAAAAGACATAACTACAAACTCGTAATGACCATATCGTGTTCTGAACGCCATCTTCGGGATATCACTCTCACCAACTCTGAGTTGATGATACCCAGATCTGATATCTACCTTTGAGAAACACTTAGCACCCTGAAGCTGATCAAAAAAATCATCAATCCTGGGTAAGGGGTACCTGTTCTTGATAGTGACTTTGTTCAACTGCGGATAATCAATGCACATACGAAGGGAACCATCTTTCTTTCGAACAAATAAAATTGGTGCACCCCATGGAGACTGGCTCGGTCTAATGAAGCCCTTATCTAGTAAATCCTTTAACTGATCCTTCAACTCTTTTAACTCGGCTGAGGCCATCCCGTAGGGTGGAACAGATATAGGCTGCGTATCGGGAAGAAGATCAATACAGAAATCAATCTCCCGCACGGGAGGAATACTTGGCAAATCATCAGGAAAGACCTCTTGATACTCACTTACTACTAGAACTGACTGGATAGTTAGGGTCTCGGACTCAACATCCTTGACCTTAACCAAATGATACAAGCAACCCATAGCAATCATCATCCTGGCCTTGAGGTAGGAAACAAATCGACCTACGGCCACAGCTAAACTGCCCTCCCATTCTAAGACTGGTTCACTCGGAAATCTGAACTCTACTGACCGGGTCCTACAATTAATGGAAGCATAACAAGAATACAACCAATCCATGCCGAGAATAACATTGAAATCGGTCATTTCTAACTCTATCAGATCTTTTGAGGTGACCTTATGGAGGACCAAGATCGAGCAATATCTATACACTCGTCTAGTTGTAACTGAGTCACCTACAGGAGTAGAAACTAAAAAGGATTCTAACAAGACACCGGGACTGACTCCGAAGTTACTGGATACATAAGGTGTCACAAAGGACAAGGTGGCCCCTGGATCTAACAGAGCATAAACATCAACATGGAAGACTCATAACATACTAGTAGCCACGTACGGGGAGACCTCCTGCTCCTGACGGGATGCTAGGGCATAGAATCTATTTTGGCACTGCCAGCCAGCTGCACTGGTAGATGCCCCCTGATGTGCTGAGCGAGGAGTTGGGGCTGCTGAGCTAGAAGCTGGGCCACGACCCGCAACCTGATCCTGTCTCGCTGATGGACAATCTCTAAGCATGTGTCTGAGTTGCCCGCACCCGAAACACACACTCGAACCTACCAAGCACTGGCCTGCATGCCCTTAACCACATCTACGACAAGCTGGAACACTTGAATCTGTGGGCCTGCTGCTCTGACCCCTCGAGCTTGATGCTCGCCCTCTCTGATCATGCCTAGGTCGAGATGGCATACTCAAGGATGATGAAGTTGGGGCGAATGGTCTCTAGTGGGTCTACTGATGGTGCCCACCTCCTGACCTAAGCTCAGAAAATCGGTGATCATCAGTCCGGGCCCTCTTGGCCTCTCTCTCTCACGAATGTGCCGCCACCATCGGTTGGGCATACAAAACCATCCGAGGAAAGTCCATTTCCTAATGGAGCATAGAAATCCTGCATTCCTTATCCAAGTAACCTGCTATCCCATGCACAAACCTGATCACTCGCGCCCTCTGGTCAGTCACTAACTTAGGAGCATACTTCGATAGGTGGGTGAACTCAAGGGAATACTCTAGTACTATCATCCTCCCTTGTTTCAGATTTACGAACTCAGCTACCTTCAGCTCTCTCATCTTTCGAGGGAAGAACCGATCCAGGAATGCAACATGGAACTCTTCCCAAGTGACCGGACCTGCTCCAGCAACCCTGCATCCTTCCATTGACGGAACCAGATATGTGCAACACCCTTCAACTGGTATGAGGAAAACACTGCACCCTTATAACCACATACACGAACTCATGTGGGTCCTCATCTACCTTGGACCCAGGAAACTCCGGCGGGTTCATCCTCAAGAAGTCCCTAACTCAAGTCGCCGCTGCACTAACATTCAGTGGAACATGAGCAACAACCTGCTAATTGACCTGAGCGGTCAAGGGCTGCACAAGCATCTGGATAGCGGCCCGAAACTCAGCATGGGCGGCTAGCTCCGGTGCTTAAGGCTCCTGAACTAGTAGGACCTGTTGATGCCCATGACCCATGCCATCCTTGTGGCCTTCACCATCTCCATTTCTCCGTCCGTTCACTCTTCGAGGAGCCATACTCTGCAATCGGGAATAGCACGAATTAGAGGGATAGAAAGACTCTTCATCGCACGAAATAGACATGAAAGATGGGAACATTTCCTAGAATGTTTTGTATCCTCTTCGTCATAAGTGTGGCGTGCTTCACACTCATGAAAAAGACTCTACATAACGCGGCTTTCAGACTCCCTATGACACTTCAAACCTATGGCTCTAATACCAAGTTTGTCACGACCTGAACGGAGGCCCGGATCATAGACACGGGACGAGGGACCCCAAGTCGACCCATAGCAAAAGCATACAACTAACTCATTCAAAAACTGAGGAAAACACGAAAATAATCTGTTACACCCCGTAAATTCTTGATATTTAGATGGCCTATTTGCATGTTGGTTAAGAGTTTTAGAATGCCATACATGCTAGAAAAAGGCCCGGGGGGAAGACCGAAAAGGCACCACATTGAAGCGTCACAAGAGGAGGCCAGGCAGACCCCCTCCGCGAAGGCAACGTGCCATGGAGGCTGCCTCTCCGCGATGGCCAACGTGCCATGGAGGGCTTGTCCAGGCTCCACTATATAAAGTCCCACTTCAATTTTTAATCATTTATTTCCATTTCATTTCCAGTGAGCGACCAGAGAAAGAAAGAGATGAGGGTTTCCTCTAAAATTCCATCCGATTACGCCGTCAAACACAGTCCAAACTCAAATTAACTTCGGATACCGAAGTATTAAGCTGCAGGGAGCATTCCTACGGAGTTAGTTTCGTGAAATTCGGCCGGTGAACCATCGTCCTACCGAGCTAAGGAAAGTGGAATTGCTCCAAATTAGTATCAATATGCTCCTATTCATAAAGTGAGTATTTCTCCCTTCTGAACTTCCGAGAAATAGCGAGTTTTCGGCTGTTTTTCGATAATTCAATGTTTGGGCTATATATATATTCAAAGTAGTGTGTTCTTCTGGAATATTAATGAATTTACTTCTAATTGCTGTGTATATGAATGTAGTTGGAAGAAATAGCTGAATATTGGCCGAGTTACGTCAGTTAGTCCAAAAGTCAGAAACTGAGGTATGTAAAGTCAGTTTCTTCGGCAAGTTAGTAATTCTAGTATAGTAAAATAGAATAAATTCCATAAGGAAGTTCCAGAAACTGAGTATTAAGTATGTTTGTATTATTACGTCATATCCAGAATAAAAGTCAGTAAATCAGCCTCAGACAGCAAGATCTTATCCCAGACTCAGTTTTACTCACTATTAGATTCAGTTTAATTCAACAAGAGAATTAGAATAGAATATCAGAACATGGATAGTATTTTTAGATTTAATATACATGTCATATGTGATTACTGTTTCTTGTTGAGACTTGTTTGTGATATGTGGGCACCCTTAGAGCTTCCTTGCCACCCCAGGGTTAATAGCTGTGTCGACTCGCCCGCCAGAGGGTGAGGATACGTCACTCCAAGGAGTGACATGTCGTCCGTAGTAGGACGAAGATGGGATGCAGCATTCCCCATAGAAGGATGATTAGCATTATAGCATACCCTGTCGAGCGCTTGCACCCAGGGAACAGATTACAGATTACAGATACAGATCTTGAATTACAGTTACAAGAGTCCTCCAGACTCAGATACAGTTATAGTCAGGGGCCTAGAGAGCCCAAGCTGCATACCTAGGGGGCCGACGGGATGCTCGTAGTTATTAGGTGAGTGGAGTGAATTTATTTTTGGATGGTTTGACCAGGGTAGGGGTATATAGATTGCATGTTGATTGGAACCTTCTGGATTATGGGGGATGGTATAGGTTCTTGTATGCTACATATATATATATATATATATATATATATATGTTACTTATTAAATTGATAGATAGGTAGACACCACATCGACAAGTATGATTCTTATCTTCTTTCCAATACAATTGAGCTCGGTACAGATTCTGCTATTCCAGGTAGTTTTAGCTATCCTCTGTCATTTCAGTAACTACCAGTTTCCTGTTTATCTTCAGTTATGTTCAGTTTGCTTTGCATACTCGGTACCAGTGGTACTAACGCCCATTTGGGGGCGCTGCATTACTTGCTGCAGGTACTCGTAGACGAGGAGTCGATCCCTCGTAACTCCAGCCGGCACACAGAGTCATCAGCTCCTATCATCCGGAGCTAGACAGCTAGAGGTTTACTCCTTTTATTTTGTTATGCGGTATGGGTAGGTCGGGGCCCTGTCCCGGCCATCTTATTAGTATTCTTAGAGGCTTGCAGATTGTATATTCCCTGTGGTTAGCTGTACTGGTCGTGTGAGGCCGTGTGTATGTTTTGGTTTGTTTATGATCGTCGTGTGGGGCCTTATTCAGTTGATAGTGGTGACCTTGTCGGTCACAT
The DNA here is from genome assembly GCA_035772735.1 of Datura wrightii. Taxonomy (NCBI): domain Eukaryota; kingdom Viridiplantae; phylum Streptophyta; class Magnoliopsida; order Solanales; family Solanaceae; genus Datura; species Datura wrightii. Next base: position 49,400,857 of record JASDFA010000007.1, on the reverse strand, counting down.
AGCAGATTAGCACTTGTTATCTTGATTCAGAAATAACTAAACAGCATGGGGGCCTTGTCGGCCCATATAGGTTCCCTATTGAAATAGTTGTTCTGGGTAGCTGTTGTTTTCTTATAGGTGGCTATAGGCCTAGTCGGCCGGAGGCTGTATTTACAGCCGTTATATAGCCCGTCATTTTATTGAATCCAGAGTTAGAGCCAGCCGGGCACCAAAAGTGCTTAGGCTCAGCTAGTCTAGCAGTCTAGGTCCTAGTAGGGCACCAGGTGCCAGTCATGCCTCCTAAGGAGGCGCGTGACAAATTTGGTATCAGAGTCGGTCGTGTCCCAGGTAGTCTGCAAGCCGTGCTAAGTAGAGTCTTGTCTATGGTTATGTTGTGCACCACATACTATAGGCAAGAGGCTGCTAGGCATGATAGGATGGTTACTCTTTCTTCCTAATCAGTCGTGCTGTAGAGCGGTACAGTATAGGGTTGAGTTCCTAAAACTTATCATACTCTTTGGTTACAGATATAAAGTCAGATCAGCGACACCCTATCATAGGCAGAAGATTGGTTATAGTAGCGGGAGAGGGCACCAGCCAGTTGCAGGGTAACTACAGCAGCAGGAAAAGGTAGCAGGGGCCTCCCAATGTGATACCTCCATCGGTACCATCCCCTGTATATTTCTATAACTTCAGAGTAGGAAGTCAGAAGCATAGCGTATATACTAGTTGATTTATTTACTAGATATATAAGATCTGATTAAGATGACATATAATATTAGATTATCGGATAGATGTGAAAAAGAGAGGGAAATGCAGGATTCCCACCTCCATCCTTTTAAATGTGGTACAGTTCCATGTTTCTGTTTCGTTGCAGTAAGAAAAGGCTATTCCTACCTCTTAGTTTTGATTCCAGTATAGCATAGGGCATAAGGATTGAGGCGATGTTGTCCAAGGTAAGCAGTAAGTGAATATGGGGTGGTTGATTCCAGGGAGTGTTAGAAAGAGTAAGGAGCCCTATGATTACGTAAGTGGTGCAGACCCTCACGGCAATAAGTCAGAAGAGCGAGTAAGACTAATAGCTTACTCGAAGTGGGTGTAAAAGACCTGTCAGTGATGAACTCCCGGTAATAATTAAGTTCGAGTCAGAAAAAGGCTGAGTCCGCCATAACACGCTAAGAACGGCAGGATATACCTGCAAGATAATAGTTATGATTTTAGTTGTGATATCGAAAGGTAGGGAGGTCATATGAATCAGATGGGTCTAAATGCAGGCTCAAAAAAGTATAAGCTAAGACTTGGCCGGTAATCTTATTAACAATGTAAGGCAAGTACCTTGAACCCCAGAGCTTAGCTTAAGCAAGATAAGGGGAAGAAGCAGGAATACCAGATTTTGAGGGGAAATTAGAATCACCTCCAGATTGGGAGAATATCGTGTATTAAGGACTAAGCCTCTGACTAACAGTTAAGAGACAGTAAGATTGTAGTTTATGATGTTGCGGTACGTCTGCCTACGGAGAAGGTAAGAGGGTGCTGACCCGGAGACTCTAATCTAGTGTGGCCTAGAGGCAAGGTTCAGCAGATAGTCACGGGCCCTCAATATAATGACAAGTAAAGCCACAAGGTCCGGAGGTTGACCCCATGTTGTAAGAGTGGCGAAATTTCAAACAACAGATCATAACTAAAGTGCAAGTGTTTGTTGCTTCCAGAATGGGACGAAAATCTGATGAAATGGTACGAGAGGACAGGAGATATCATTAGATTGTAGAAGCAGTATATCATATGCAGTATGAAATTCAGTAAAGCATGTCAGAGGTTAAGAATTACTACAAAAATTCAGGATGTATAGTACCTAGTTGTTGATATATATATATATATATATATATATATACAGATATCAGATATGCTATGAGTAGCTGCCAATAGGGGTTACAGTCACACAGATTCTTGTTAGCTGCTAGGAAGTATATACAGATCGTACTGCAGGACCCCTCGCCAAAAAGGGGGCAGGGTAAGTGTGATCCACGTATGAAGCCATAGAGACTTTCCCAGTTCTCAGTTTATTGAGTTAATGGACTTATATGCTGGTTGCCATATTTAGACTTCAGAAGCTCACAAGAGCTAGTAGCCTGAATCAGGTGGTTAGATGATACGGGCACAGTTAGACGGTCTAACGACCAGCCGGCGCCTGTATTAGCAGGGAAGCATCCCTAAAGACCAGTAACATTATTGCATGTGCCAGAACAAGAAATAGAGACCGAATAAGCATATTTCAGAGGTTAGAAATACCAGAATTTTCTAGTATGTAAAGTGGTCCACATCAGTAGTCAGTGACGGACTAGTACCCCAGCCGGTTCTCGTAAGATATTCAGATACAAAGTCCTAAGAGAAGGCCAGTCTTTACAGAATTGCTCATAAGACCGAGAATTTCCCAGAACAGTAGTATAAATCCGAGTGGATACGAATAAGGCATAAGGAATTGGTAGTACTCTGCTAGCATAGTGTTTACTAAGACAAGGAAAATCCCTATGAAGATCCAGGGACTGATCGCTTGAGAGTAAGTCCGAGTAAGCCCAACTCTACAATTGTTCAATTAGAAGAACAAAGTAGTTAGCTGTCCACAACTCTGCAGTTATGCATGAGCTACAGATGTTCGAGTAGGACATTTAGAGCATTGTTAGACTACTTCAGCATTCGGATCATTCAACCCAGCTATTCAGTTATTCACAGATATTCAGCCAGATTATTAGAGATCATGATTACTATCAGGATCCTCTGATCAGATATGTGCACATGGTGTGCAGATAGTCATACAGATTATCCCAGCAGCAAGTAGCACTAGCATGTGGGCCATAAGGCCAGATAAACTCTAGTTATACAGAGAGATTACTTGTCAGTTTCTCCGGTATGATAAATCAGTATGACCGTCAATTACATGCCAATTTCTCTAAATGTGAATCTGGCTGAATTCAGTAGTCTTTGTGGGCACATCGTGTCGGAGGTTGGTATACAAATAGATACACAGAAAATAGAAGCAGTGAAAACATGGCCAAGACCTACAACTCTGACCGAAGTCCGCAGTTTTCTGGGATTAGCAAGGTACTATAGAAGATTTGTTGAGGGATTCTCCACCATAGCTGCACCTCTGACTAAGCTGACACAGAAAGCAGTAAGGTTTCAGTGGACGGAGGCATGTGAGCAGAGTTACCAAGAATGGAAAGACAGGTTGACCTCCGCCGCAGTGTTAGCATTGCCAAAAGGTACAGAGGCTTATGCAGTTTATTGTGATGCTTTGGGTGTTGGGTTATGATGCATGTTGATGCAGCATGGTAAAGTAATTGCTTATGCTTCTAGACAGCTGAGGAAGCACGAAAAGAATTATCCTACCCATGACCTGGAACTAGCCGCAGTGATCCACGCCGTAAAGATATGGAGACATTACTTGTATGGCATCCATGTGGATATTTTCACTGACCATAAAAGCCTACAGTATATCTTCACTCAGAGAGAGTTGAATCTATGGCAGCGTCACTGGTTGGAATTACTGAAGGATTATGATGTAAACATTTTGTATCACCCGGGAATAGCCAACGTACTAGCAGATGCCCTCAGCCGCAAATCTATGAGGATTTTGGCGTACTTATAGCCCGAGCAGCGGGAGTTGGCCAGAGAAATACACCAGTTAGCCAGTTTAGTCGTTCGTGTAGCAGAAATAGAGGACAACAGAGCGGCAATTTAGAACTCCGTTGTGTCATCATTAGTTGTGGAAGTAAGGGAACGACAGTATGAAGATCCTGACCTGGTTCACCTTAAAGATAGAGTTCAGCAATGAAAAGCGCCAGATTTTCAACAAACTGAGGATGAAGTGTTACGATGTAAAAGTCGCCTTTGTGTACCAAATATTTCAGGGCTTCGCCAACAAATTATGAGTGAAGTACATTACGCCCGCTATTCTCTCCATCCAGGCGCGACGAAAATGTACCATGATATCAAAGAAATCTATTGGTGGCCAGGTATGAACAGGGAAATAACAGAATTCATAGCCCAGTGTCCTAACTGCCAGCAATTAAAAGCGGAACACTAGAAACCAGGCGGATTGACTCAAGATGTAGTTGTGCCTCTTTGGAAATGGGAAGCAGTAAATATGGATTTTGTAGTAGGATTACCCCATACTAGACATAGAAATGACTCGATTTGGGTAATTGTTGATAGACTGACAAAATCAGCCCATTTTCTACCAGTAAGGGCTACTTTCTCGGCCGAAGATTATGCTGAGTTGTATATCAGAGAAATAGTCAGACTACACGATGTTCCAGTATCCATTATCTCTGACATAGGGGCGCAATTTACAGCTAAATTTTGGAAATTTCATAGAGGCCTGGGAATATAGATTAATCTGAGCACAGCATTCCACCCTCAGACAGATGGGCAGGCAGAACGCACTATTCAGATGCTCGAGGATATGTTGTGAGCGTGTGTGTTGGACTTTGGAGGTAGCTGGGATGAGCACCTACCACTTATTGAGTTTGCTTATAACAATAGTTACCACTCAGCTATCCAGATGGCGCCCTATGAGGCTTTGTATGGGCGAAAATACAGATCACCAGTTGGCTGGTTTGAAGTAGTTGAGTCAGCATTGTTTGGGCTGGATATTATTCATCAGTCAGAGGAAAAGGTAAATCTTATCAGAGAATGCCTACTGACTGCTCAGAGCCGCCAGAAATCGTACGCTGATGTACGGCGCAAAAACCTGGAATTTGATGTGAATGACTGGGTGTTTTTGAATGTTTCTCCTATGAAAGGGGTGATGAGATTCGGCAAGAAAGGTAAGCTCAGCCCAAGGTTTGTTGGGCCTTATCAAATTCGTCGACGAATAGGCCAAATAGCATAAGAGTTGAACTTATCTCCAGATTTAGAGTCTGTTCATCCAGTTTTCCACGTGTCTATGCTGAGGAAGTATATAGGAGACCCCTCTAGAGTTGTCCTAGTTCAGGATGTCTAGGTTATGGAAGAGCTGGCTTATGAAGAGGTTCCAGTAGCCATACTAGACCGACAGATTCACAGGTTGAGAACTAAACATATTGCTTCTGCCAAAGTATTATGGAGTAAGAGGAACCGAGAGGAGATGACTTGGGAAGAAGAGGAAGATATGAAAGTCAGATATCCTCAACTGTTCCAGAATTAATCAGCCAGAGGTATGTTAGTATTGTTGTTTTATGAATTGCCTTATATTATGTGGATAAATGAAATAGTTGACTCTAGTCTATTGCGTGATGAATACTATAGTATTGTGTGGAGTACCTGTATTGGACTTTTCTACATTTCAGGATTTTTAAGATAGTCCATATTACAGGGGAAACTCTGCCAAAATTGTTCTTGAACAAGTCAAGTAAGTTGAAATTCTAGAGAGTAGAAGTTTACATTCGAGGAAAAATATTCTTAAGGGGGGAAGGATGTTACACCCTGTAAATTCTTGACATTTAGATGACCTATTAACATGTTGGTTAAGAGTTTTAGAATGCCATACATGCTAGAAAAAGGCCCGGGGGAAGACCGGACAAGCGCCACGTTGAAGCGTCGCAAGAGGCGACCCTGCATCCTTCCATTGACGGAACCAGATATGTGCAACACCCTTCAACTGGTATGAGGCAAACACTGCACACTTAACACTACTCACCCCCATGACCTGGGTGATCTTGATAACCTCATCCATGAACTCATGTGGGTCCTCATCTACCTCGGACCCAAGAAACTCTGGCGGGTTCATCCTCAAGAAGTCCCTGACTCAAGCCGCCGCTGCACTACCATTCTACGGAACATGCGCAATAGCCTGCTGATTGACCTGAGCGGTCAAGGCCTGCGCAAGAATCTGGATAGCGGCCCGAAACTCAGAGTGGGTGGCTGGCTCCGATTCCTAAGGCTCCTGAACTAGTGGGACCTGTTGATGCCCATGACCCGTGCGATCCTTGTGGCCTTCACCATCTCCATTTCTCCGTCCGTTCACTCTTCGAGGAGCCATACTCTGCAATCGCGAATAACATGAATTAGAGGGATAGAAAGACTCTTCATCTCATGAAATAGACATGAAAGATGGGAACATTTCCTAGAATGTTTCATAGCCTCTTCGTCATAAGTGTGGCGCGCTTCACACTCATGAAAAAGACTACTTAACGCAGCTTTCAGACTCCCTATGACACTTCAAAGCTATGACTCTAATACCAAGTTTGTCACGACCCGAACGGAGGCCCGGATCATAGACACGGGACAAGAGACCCCGAGGGACCCCAAGTCGACCCATAGCAAAAGCATACAACTAACTCATTCAAAAACTGAGGAAAACACGAATATAATCTGTTACACCCCGTAAATTCATGACATTTAGATGGCCTATTTGCATGTTGGTTAAGAGTTTTAGAATGTTATACATGCTAGAAAAAGGCCCGGGGGAAGACCGGACAAGCGCAATGTTGAAGCATCGCAAGAGGAGGCCAGACAGACCCCCTCCGTGATGGCAGCGTGTCGCGGAGGCTGCCTCTCCGCAATGGCCAACATGCCATGGAGGGCTTGTCCAGGCTCTACTATATAAAGTCCCACTTCGGTGTTTAATCATTTATTTCCATTTCATTTCTAGTGAGCGACCAGAAACAGAGAGAGACGAGGGTTTCCTCTAAAATTCTGTCCGATTACGCCACCGAATGCAGTCCAAACTCAAATTAACTTTGGATACCGAAGTATTAAGCTACAGGGAGCATTCCTACGGAGTTAGTTTCGTGAAATTCGGCCGGCGAACCGTTGTCCTACCGAGCTAAGGTAAGTGGAATTGCTCCAAATTAGTGTCAATATTCTCCTAGCCCTAAAGTGAGTATTTCTCCCTTCTGAACTTCCGAGAAATAGCGAGTTTTCAGTTGTTTTTTGATAAGTCAAAGTTTGGGCTATATATATATTCAAAGTAGTGTTTTCCTGGAATATTAATGAATTTACTTCTAATTTCTGCGTATATTAATGCAGTTGGAAGAAATAGCTGAATATTGGTCGAGTTACGTCAGTTAATCCAAAAGTCAGAAATTGAGGTATGTAAAGCCAGTTTCTCCGGCAAGTTAGTAATTCTAGTATAGTAAAATAGAATAAATTCCAGAAGGAAGTTCCAGAAACCGAGTATTAAGTATGTTTGTATTATTATGTCATGTCCAGAATAAAAGTCAGTAAATCAGCCTCAGACAGCAAAATCTTATCCTAGACTCAATTTAACTCAGTATTAGATTCAGTTTAATTCAGGAAGAGATTCAGAATAGAATATCAGAACATGGATAGTATTTTCAGATTTAATATTCATGTTATATGTGATTACTTGTCACGCCCCACCTTAGGGGGTATGACTGGCACCTGGTGCCCTACTAGGACCTGACCTACTGAACTGTTAAGCCTGGGCGCATCTGGTGCCTGGCTGGCTCTAACTCACATTTCTGGAAACAAAGGGCTATATAACGGCTGTAAATACAGCCCCCGGCCCATTGGCCTATAGCCTTCTGTACCTGTATTACAGCTGACCAGAAATATGTTAATTCAGGGGAACCTATGCGGGCTGACAAGGCCACCATGCTGTCTAGTTATCTGTAACTCAAACATAACATACTAAAAAGCTACGTGACCGGTAAGGTCACCACTACTGGCAAACTGTGGCCCCACACGGCCATCACAAAAGAAAGAAGGAGTAAAGGCAACTATACAACTGCACGGCCTCACACGACCGGCTCATCTGACCACAGGGAATGTATACAGACTGCAAGCCTCTAGGAAGGATAATAGAAATGATCGGGACAGGGCCCCGACCTACCCGTACTGTACAACAAAAGGAACTGAACTACACCTCTAGAAATTCAGTCTTCGGATGACAGGAGCTGAATACTCAACCGCTGATGGGGATCACGTAGTATCGCCTGCTCGTCTATGGGTACTTGCAGGCAAGTAATGCAGCGCCCCACTGGGCGTCAGTACCGCTAGTACTGAGTATGTAAGGCAACTAAAATAATATAACTGAAAACAACATCTAAAAGCAATAATATGACTGATGAAGCTGAAGTAGAAGGAATAACTTGACTATCTAATAATGTAAACCTTACCTTCTCTCAATCTTTACTGGAAGGGATAAGAGTCATACCTGGAACGTATCGTGCCACTTCTGATCTACTGGTAGCTAACATAACATGACATAACATGAAATAACATAACATAGCACACACAAACCTTACCCGGCCCCCATAAGCCGGGAGGTACAACCAGCACAGAATCTATACCCCTACCCCGGTCATCCCATCTCCTATAGTGGCTGTAAGCATCCTGCCGGTCCCAGGGTATGCACTTGGGCTCGCTGAGCCCCTGACTATAACTGCATCTGAGTCCGGAGGACTCCTGAATCTGCACCCGGGCGTATCCGCTCGACTGGGGTGTGTAAGGGCCGATCAAGGCACAAATATGGGGAAAAACTGGCATCCCATCTTCGTCCCCTGGCGGGACGGCATGCCACTCCGTAGAGTGACGTATCCTCGTCCTCTGGTGGACGAGTCGATACAGCTATTAACCCTGGGCGGTCATGGATGCTAGGTAATCCAACCCTAAATAATACAACGGTCTCCACTGGTAATACTGTCTGTGTATCTCACATGCTGAGGCTAATAGGGGTAAAGTATCATATATATTACATGCTAGGCTAATGATAGTAATCTGTACGTATTTAATACGTGCTGAGGCAGGTAAAGATATATAAATATGGATATAGTCTCCTGCCGGCTGTACTGGGCAAATGCTATATAAGATAATGTTTCTACTGAAAACTCTATTGTTTACTAAGTTTCTGTATACACTATATGCTGGACTAGTGATAGAAATAAGTACATACTTAATACATGCTGAGGCTGGAAGTACTATATATGTATGTACGAATATAATCTTTCTACTGAACTACGCTGTATACTGACTTTCTATAGTAACATGATTTACTAATCCTGACATGCTTTCGGAACTTCATTTTAGCCTGCTATTCTATTTCTGAAGTGCTTTACGGGTATTGTACTACTTCACGGGGTTTCAGCTGAACACAACAATATCTTAACATGGCATATTACATCGCACACTGAATATACTGGGCAATCTCTAACGCTTGCGTTAGAATCTATATCATACTGATGGGTTTCATACGCATTACAACCCAACGTTTTCTCACATCGTACCAATATTCATAATAAGGCAATACTCGACTTCTGAACATTCTACTGATCCGTAATTTATTACGCTATACTGATATTACTTAACTTGCCGAAGGAAACTAACTTTACATACCTTCTCTTTGAATTATTCGTCCGTCGGACGAGGCTCTGTCGGTACTTCAACTATTTTCTCCCAACTGCATTCATAAATACGTCAATTAATACTAAATACAGCTTTATTGAAAAGAACGACATTACTTTCGATATAGTTTATAGCCTAAACTTAGGCTTATCGAAAGACGGCCAGAAACTCGCTATTTTTCAGCGGCCCAGAAGGGAGAAATATTCACTTCTCAGCTAGGAACACATAGACACTGATTTAGAGCAATTCCACTTACCTTAGCTCGGTGGCTCAATGATTCGTCGGCCGTATTTTACGAAACTGAATCCTTAGGAATGCTTTCTGCTGCTAAATACTTCGGTATCTGGAATTAATTTGAGTTTGGGCAGCGTTTGGCAGCATAATCGGACAAAAATTATTTAATTTTCTTCGTTCCTTTTCTCCCTCTGCCGGTTGCCCTCTGTTCTCTGGAAATTTAAAAGATTTTTTATCAATTAAAACCGAAGTGGGGCTTTATATACTTGGGTCTGGACAAGGCCAACGTGTCACGGAGCCAACGCGGATGCTCCTCCTCCGTGACACGCTGCCATCGCGGAGGGGCTCTGCCTCGGCTCCTTCCGCGATGGTTCGACAGGCTTCTCGTCCGATCTTTTCCCGGGCCTTTCTCCCACACGTATGGCCTTCAAATATGCTTAACCAACGTGGGAATAGGTCATCTAAGTGCCGGGAATTCTACGGGGTATAACATTCTCCCCCCCTTAAGAACATTCGTCCTCGAATGTACACTGTTATCTAGAGGACTTTCCGGATCCTCTGGAATATGGAAAAATTTACTTTATGGAAAAACATCGGCAGAGTTTCCCCTGTAACATGGACTATCACAAAAACCTGAAATGCAGAAAAGTCCAACACAGGCACTGCACACAATGTTCTAAAATTCACTGGACAACTAAATACCACTTCTTCTTTATCATTTACAACATACAATCATAAGGATATGTTGTGCACACAATGTATAAGTAATGATACGGACATACCTGTCATCTGACAAGGCCTGGAATAGGTGAGGGTATCTGATTTTCATATCTTCTTCAGCCTCCCATGTCATTTCCTCCCGATTTCTGTTACGCCATAATACTTTGACAGACGCAATATCTTTAGTTCTCAATCTACGGATCTGTCTGTCTAAGATAGCTACTGGAACCTCCTCATATGCTAACTCTTCAGTGACCTGGACATCCTGAACCGGAACAACTGTGGAAGGGTCTCCGATGAACTTCCTCAACATAGATACATGGAATACTGGGTGAACAGATGCTAACTCCGGAGGCAAGTTCAATTCGTATGCAACTCGGTCTATTCTCCGCCGAATTTGATATGGCCCAATGAATCTTGGGCTAAGCTTGCCTTTCTTACCAAATCTCATCACCCCTTTCATTGGAGACACCTTCAGGTATACCCAGTAATTTACCGCAAATTCTAAATTTCTACGCCGCATATCTGCATACGACTTTTGGCGGCTCTGAGCAGTCAGTAAGCATTCCTTGGATAAGCTTTACCTTTTCCTTTGACTGCTGAACAATGTCTGGGCCAACTAACACTAATTCTCTGATTTCAAACACCGTCCGGTGATCTGCATTTTTGCTCGTATAATGCCTCAAAAGGCGCCATTTGGATGGCTGAATGATAGCTATTATTGAAGACAAATTCAACTAACGGTAAATGCTCACTTTGGCTACTACCGAAATCTAGCACACACGCTCGCAACATGTGTTCGAGCGTCTAGATTGTGCGCTCAGCCTGCTCATCTGTTTAAGGATGAAATGTTGTGCTCAAGTTAATCTACGTTTCTAGACCTCTGCCACAATCTAGCTGTAAATTGTGCTCCTCTATCTGAAATAATGGATGCCGGCATTCCATGCAATCTAACTATTTTTCTGATAGATAATTCGCATAATCCTCCGCCGAGAAGGTAGCTTCCACTGGTAGGAAATGAGCTAATTTTGTCAGCCTGTCAACTATTATCCAAATGGAATCATGTCTGTGTCTGGTACGGGGTAATCCTGCCACACAATCCACACTCACTGCTTTCCATTTCCAGAGAGGCACATCTATGTCTTGAGTTAACCCACCTGGTTTCTGATGTTCTGCCTTCACTTGTTGGCAGTTAGGACACTGGGCTACAAATTCAGCAATTTCTCTTTTCATACCTGGCTACCAGTAGTTTTCTTTGATATCATGGCACCTTTTCGTCGCGCCTGGGTGGAGAGAATAGCGGGCGTAATGCGCCTTGCTTATAAGCTGCTGGCGATGCCCCCAAAATACCTGGAACACAAATGCGGCCTTTATATCGTAACACTTCATCCTTGGTTATCTGAAAATATGTCACCTCTCCTTACTGAACCTTATGTTCAAATTGAACCTGGCTAGGGTTTCTATACTGTCGTTCCTTTACTTCCACCACTAACGACAACACTGCGACATTCTGTATTATCGCTCTGTTATCTTTTATTTCTTCTATGTGAACGGCTAGACCGGCTAACTAGTAAAATTCTCGGGTCTATTCCCGCTGTTCAGACGGCAAGTATGCCAACTCCTCATAGATCTACAGCTAAGGGAATCTACTACCGTATTAGCCCTTCCCGGGTGATACCAATTTCTCGCTTTTTAAGGCATAAACTACTGCAACTACCTCAAGGTCATGGGTAAGATAATTCTTTTCACGTCCCTTCAATTGCCTGAAAGCATAAACTGTTACTTTACCATGCTGCACCAACCCTCTGTACCTTCTGGCGATACTAACACTGGAGTTGATGTTAACCTGGCTTTTAACTCTTGGAAGTTCTGCTCACACGCCTCAGTCTACTGGAACTTTGCTACCTTCTGTGTCAATTTAGTCAAAGGTGCTGCTAAGGTGGAAAGTCCTTCCACGGACCCTCTGCAGTACCCAGCTAACCGCAGGGACTGCGTACTTCGATTGGAGTGGTAGGTCCAGGCCAGATCTTCATTACTTCGATTTCTTTTTCTGTGTATCTATCTGTACACCAGCCTCCGACACCATGTGACCAAAAAGGCTACTGGACTCAACCAAAATTCACATTTACCAATTTGACATATATCTGACGGTCATACTGGTTTATTATACCGGAGAATCTGACAAGTAATCTACCGGTATAGTTAGAGCTTATCTAGCCCTCTGGCCGCATGCTAAGGCTACTTATTGCTAAGGTGACCTTGAACGACTATCTGCACACCATGTGCCCGTATCTTATCAGGGGGTCCTGATATTGATCATGACCTCTAATGATCTGGCTGCATAACCCTAAATAACTGAATAGTCGGGTTGAATGACCCGAATGTGGCAGTAGTCCCACCATACTCTAACCGTGCTACTTGAGTGCTTATAGTTCGTGCATAACCGCAAACTCGTGGGCATCTAATTGCTCTGTTATTTTGCTTAACCCACTGGAAGGCTGGACTTATTCAACTTACTCCCAGGCGATCAATCTCTGGACCTTCACGGGGAGTCTACTGATCCCCTGATCTTAATAAACACTGTGCTAGCAGGGTACTATCAATTTCTTATGCCTTGTGTGTATCCACTTGGATTTATACTGCTATTCCGGGGGAATTCTCAGTCTTATGAGTTATTCTGTAAATACTGGCCTTCTGCTAGGGCTCTGTATCTAAATATCTTACGAAAAGCAGCTGAAATACTAGTCTGTCGCTGACTACTGATGTGGACCCTTCCCTGGGGTACCCACGGGTATTCTGACTGGGGCGGCCGGCTGACTTATGGGGTGTTTCGCATAATAACTGCTAGGTTGGCTACGGCCGACTGTTGCCTATAAGGCTGGGAAAACGACGTATGACCACTTAACATGCTAGAACAATTCTGATATTGCTAACCTCTGAAAATTGCCCATTCGGCCTCTAATCCTGGTTCTAGCACATGCGCTACTGTTACCGATCTTCAGGGATGCCTCCCTGCTAATACAGGCGCGAGCTGGTGGATAGACCGTCTAACTGCGCCCTTATTATCTAGCCATCTGTGATTGTATCCCTTATAGGCAGCCACTCACAACCTATCTATTATCTGTATATATATCGCTAGCTACGTACAATATGTACTGATTTCTGCGGTAGTTCATAATCTCTGACAGGTTCTGTTGAGTCTCACATCGTACATGATACATCGCTTCTATGGCCTAATAATACCTCCTGCCCTAACTTATCATTTCATTGCATTGTCACCCCATTCTGAAAATAACAAACATAAACATTTTAGTTATTGTTTGCTATTTGAAATTCGCCACTCTTGCGATGTGGGGTCGACGTTCGAATCCTATAGCCTTACTAGGCATATACTGAGAGCCCATGACTATCTGCTGGGCCTTATCTCTAGGCTACACTAGATTAGAATTGTTGTATCGGTAACTTCTTAGCTTTTCCATAGCGGACATACTGCGGTATTCTGAACCGCAATCCTACTGTCAGCGCGAAGCTTAATCTTTAATACGATACTTTATCAATCCGGGGTAGTTCTAACTTCTCCCCAAGATCTGACATTCCTGCTTCTTCCTCTCATCTTGCTTAAACTGAACTCTGGGGTTCAAGGTACCTGCCTTTCATTGCTAATGAGATTACTGATCAAGCCTCGGCCTATACTTCTTCTGGCGTATATTCAAGCCCATCTGATTCACATGAGCTCTATATCTTTCGAGGTCACAACTAGATCATAACTATAATCTTACAGGTATGTCTTGCTATCTGCTAGCATATAAGCCGGACTTGGCCTTTTCTGACTCAAACTTGACTATTATTAGACATTCATCACTAGCAGGTCTGTTACCCCTACTTCGGGTAAGCTAACAGTCTTACTTTCTTTACTGACTTGTTATCATAAGGGTCTTTAAACTTTCTAATACTTACTAGGATCAATCAACCCATCTTTACTTACTGCATGCTTTGGTAACCCCATCTCAAGTCTTATGCCCTTCTACTATACTGGTATCAAAACCAAAAGGTGGGAATAGCCCTTTTCTTATTGCAACAAGTAAAAGCATTTAATTGTACCATACCCAAAAAGGTGTATTTGGGATTCCTGCATTTCCCTCTCTTTTCATACTTACCTGGTGATCTGACCTTATCTGTAGTCACAATCAAATCTTATATAACTAATAAGTAAATCAACTCATATGTACATTATGCTTCTGACTTCCTATTCTGACGTTATCAACGTATACTAGAAATAATGCCAATAAAGGTATCACGCTGGGAGGTCTCTGATACCCCCTCCTGCTGCTGTAGTTATCACGTAACTGACTGATGTTCTCTTCTGTTGCTATCTTTGATCTTTTGCCTGTGATAAGGAAATGCTGATCTGCCTTTGTATCTGTAATCAAAGAATATGGTAAGTTTTTAGGGACTCAACCCTATATTGTACCGCTCTAAAGCACGACTGACTGAGAAAGACGGGTAACCATCATATTATGCCTCGCAGCCTCCTGCCTATAGTATGTGGTGCACAACACATCCATATACAAGACTCTACTTAGCACGGCTTGCAGATTCCCTGGGATATGACATGCTCTGATACCAAGTTTGTCACGCCCCACCTTGGGGGGTATGACTGGCACCTGGTGCCCTACTAGGACCTGACCTGCTGAACAGTTAAGCCTGGGCGCATCTGGTGCCTGGCTGGCTCTAACTCACATTTCTGGAAACAAAGGGCTATATAACGGCTGTAAATATAGCCCCCGGCCCATTGTCCTATAGCCTTCTGTACCTGTATTACAGCTGACCAGAAACATGTTAATTCAGGGGAACCTATGCGGGCCGACAAGGCCACCATGCTGTCTAGTTATCTGTAACTCAAACATAACATACTAAAAAGCTACGTGACCGGTAAGGTCACCACTACTGGCAAACTGTGGCCCCACACGGCCATCACAAAAGAAAGAAGGAGTAAAGGCAACTATACAACTGCACGGCCTCACACGACCGGCTCATCTGACCACAGGGAATGTATACAGACTGCAAGCCTCTAGGAAGGATAATAGAAATGATCGGGACAGGGCCCCGACCTACCCGTACTGTACAACAAAAGGAACTGAACTACACCTGTAGAAATTCAGTCTCCGGATGACAGGAGCTGAATACTCAACCGCTGATGGGGATCACGTGGTATCGCCTGCTCGTCTATGGGTACCTGCAGGCAAGTAATGCAGCGCCCCACTGGGCGTCAGTACCGCTGGTACTGAGTATGTAAGGCAACTGAAATAATATAACTGAAAATAACATCTAAAAGCAATAATATGACTGATGAAGCTGAAGTAGAAGGAATAACTTGACTATCTGATAATGTAAACCTTACCTTCTCTCAATCTTTACTGGAAGGGATAAGAGTCATACCTGGAACGTATCGTGCCACTGCTGATCTACTAGTAGCTAACATAACATGGCATAACATGAAATAACATAACATAGCACACACAAACCTTACCCGGCCCCCATAAGCCAGGAGGTACAACCAGCACAGAATCTATACCCCTACCCCGGTCATCCCATCTCCTATAGTGGCTGTAAGCATCCTGCCGGTCCCAGGGTATGCACTTGGGCTCGCTGAGCCCCTGACTATAACTGCATCTGAGTCCGGAGGACTCCTGAATCTGCACCCGAGCGTATCCGTTCGACTGGGGTGTGTAAGGGCCGATCAAGGCACAAATATGGGGAAAAACTGGCATCCCATCTTCGTCCCCTGGCGGGACGGCATGCCACTCCGTAGAGTGACGTATCCTCGTCCTCTGGTGGACGAGTCGATACAGCTATTAACCCTGGGCGGTCATGGATGCTAGGTAATCCAACCCCAAACAATACAACGGTCTCAACTGGTAATACTGTCTGTGTATCTCACATGCTGAGGCTAATAGGGGTAAAGTATCATATATATTACATGCTGGCCTAATGATAGTAATATGTACGTATTTAATACATGCTGAGGCAGGCAAAGATATATAAATATGGATATAGTCTCCTGCCGGCTGTACTGGGCAAATGCTATATAAGATAATGTTTCTACTGAAAACTCTGTTGTTTACTAAGTTTCTGTATACACTATATGCTGGACTAGTGATAGAAATAAGTACATACTTAATACATGCTGAGGCTGGAAGTACTATATATGTATGTACGAATATAATCTTTCTATTGAACTACGTTGTATACTGACTTTCTATAGTAACATGATTTACTAATCCTGACATGCTTTCGGAACTTCATTTTAGCCTGCTATTCTATTTCTGAAGTGCTTTACGGGTATTGTACTACTTCACGAGGTTTCAGCTGAACACAACAATATCTTAACATGGCATATTACATCGCACACTGAATATACTGGGCAATCTCTAACGCTTGCGTTAGAATCTATATCATACTGATGGGTTTCATACGCATTACAACCCAACGTTTTCTCACATCGTACCAATATTCATAATAACGCAATACTCGACTTCTGAACATTCTACTGATCCGTAATTTATTACGCTATACTGATATTACTTAACTTGCCGAAGGAAACTAACTTTACATACCTTCTCTTTGAATTATTCGTCCGTCGGACGAGGCTCGGCTGGTACTTCAACTATTTTCTCCCAACTGCATTCATAAATACGTCAATTAATACTAAATACAGCTTTATTGAAAAGAACGACATTACTTTCGATATAGTTTATAGCCTAAACTTAGGCTTATCGAAAGACAGCCAGAAACTCGCTATTTTTCAGCGGCCCAGAAGGGAGAAATATTCACTTCTCAGCTAGGAACACATAGACACTAATTTAGAGCAATTCCACTTACCTTAGCTCGGTGGCTCGACGATTCGTCGGCCGTATTTTATGAAACTGAATCTGTAGGAATGCTCTCTGCTGCTAAATACTTCGGTATCTAGGATTAATTTGAGTTTGGGTAGCGTTTGGCAGCGTAATCGGACAAAAATTATTTAATTTTCTTCGTTCCTTTTCTCCCTCTGCCGGTTGCCCTCTGTTCTCTGGAAATTTAAAAGATTTTTATCAATTAAAACCGAAGTGGGGCTTTATATACTTGGGTCTGGACAAGGCCAACGTGTCACGGAGCCAACGCGGAGGCTCCTCCTCCGTGACACGCTGCAATCGCGGAGGGGCTCTGCCTCGGCTCCTTCTGCGATGGTTCGACAGGCTTCTCGTCCGATCTTTTCCCGGGCCTTTCTCCCACACGTATGGCCTTCAAATATTCTTAACCAACGTGGGAATAGGTCATCTAAGTGCTGGGAATTCTATGGGGTATAACATTACTCTTGCTTGTTGAGACTTGTTTGTGATATGTGGGCACCCTTAGAGCTTCCTTGCCGCCCCAGGGTTAATAGCTGTGTTGACTCGCCCGCCAGAGGGTGAGGATACGTCACTCCAAGGAGTTGCATGCCATCCGTAGTAGGACGAAGATGGGATGCAGCATTCCCCATAGCAGGCTGATCAGCATTATAGCATACCCTGCTGAGCGCTTGCGCCCAGGGAACAGACTAAAGATTACAGATACATATCTCAGACTACAGTTATAGGAGTCCTCCGGAATCAGATACAGTTATAGTCAGGGGCCCAAAGAGCCCAAGCTGCATACCTAGGGGGCCGGCGGGATGCTCGTAGTTATTAGGTGAGTGGAGTGAATTTATTTTTGGATGGTTTGACCCGGGTGGGGGTATATAGATTGCATGTTGATTGGCACCTTCCGGCTTATGGGGGCTGGTATAGGTTCTTGTATGCTACATATATATATATATATATATATATATATATATATATGTTACTTATTAAATTCATAGATAGCAGGACGCCGCATCGACAAGTATGATTCTTATCTTCTTTCCAGTACAGTTGAGCTCGGTACAGATTTTGCTATTCCAGGCAGTTTAGGCTATCTTCTGTCATTTCAGTAACTATCAGTTTACTGTTTATCTTTAGTTATGTTCATTTGGTTTGCATACTCGGTACTAGTGGTACTGACGCCCGTTTGGGGGTGGTGACCTTGTTGGTCACATAGCAGATTAGCACTTGTTATCTTTATTCAGAAATAACTAAACAACATGGTGGCCTTGTCGGCCCGCATAGGTTCCCTATTAACACAGTTGTTCTAGGTAGCTGTTGTTTTCTTACAGGTGGCTATAAGCCTAGTCAGTCAGAGGCTGTATTTACAGTCGTTATATAGTCCGTCGTTTTCTTGAATCTAGAGTTAGAGCCAGCCGGGCACCAGAAGTGCTTAGGCTCAGCTAGTCCAGTAGTCTAGGTCCTAGTAGGGCACCAGGTGCCAGTCATGCCTCCCAAGGCGAGGCGTGACATAATCTCAGCAAAAGTCTAAAGCAATATCACATAAGAATTAACATCCAAAAATGAATACATGACTAAGTTTGAAAAGCCTCTAATCTGGACGAGCTAATGGGACAAGACCCCAACTAGCTCCACAATGCTGAAACTGAAATATATAGAAGAAACTGAAAGTCTAGTCCTCGGATAATGAGGATTCACCAACTTTGAACAGGTGCAACTTTCAATAAGCTGACTAAGATCGAGGCTAAAGCTGTGAGCCGGGTCCTGTATAATGAAATGATACAACATAGAAAGTATGCGGTCAGTATGTGGAATGTACCGAGTATGCAAGGTAAGTAATAAGTAAAATCATCCGAACAAACCATTTCATAACACAAGAATTTATAAAATTTAGAGAACTCACATGCATTCTTTCGAAATCATAATCCCTTCATGATGTGACAATGCATAACTTTATAACATTAACTAATTCGAATGACTCAAAGTTGAGATGCAACATTTATAGAAAAACA
Source organism: Datura wrightii (assembly GCA_035772735.1). Lineage (NCBI taxonomy): Eukaryota > Viridiplantae > Streptophyta > Magnoliopsida > Solanales > Solanaceae > Datura > Datura wrightii. Next base: position 49,381,686 of record JASDFA010000007.1, on the reverse strand, counting down.
GAACGTTGAGTCAAACCTTACTTTTAGATCATGCATGCATACATAATGATCATGAGTAGTGAATATGCAAATCAGAATAATATGGACAATGGGAGACTTGTCACTTAACCAATATACCACGATAGAGCTCACGTGGTCCCGATTATTACACTCAAGTGGGAAGAGCCGTCCAAAACCTTTCCAGGCTGAGGGCGCTACCATGATATTGATATAAAGCTTATGGGACATTAAGGTCGTGGGTAGCTCACAAGGAAGGTCCCAAATATAATAGAATCAACCTATGTTGGCACGTAGTTTTGGGGCATAGGGTTGTCAACCCTTAGCCCGCTCGGTGCTAGACTCTTCTCCCAAAATATGCAATTCTCTACATCGTATATAACAAAGGTCAACATCATCTATTGATGAAGCTCAACATGAAATCATGCATGACTCAACATTATATGCAACGAAGCTCAGCATTGTCTATTGACAAAGCTCATTAATGAAATCATGCATGACTAGACATCATATGAAAATGAAGGTCAACATTGTCCTTCAACAAAGCTCAATGGCTCCATACATCTCAATTATAAATTCATCCATATGAGAAGCTTATTTTGAAACATACCACAAGGGCAATCATAGGTGGGAGCATCTACTCCAAATCATGTGGTAAGCTACATGTAGAAGTATTTACTCGACATACCACAAGCTAGAACTTATAATAAGAATTGGGAAATTTCTCTTTAAACAATGTGGTAAGCATATGTTGAAAAAATCATCACCTTAATCAACATGTGGGTATTACCCAAAGCTCTATCATTCTAGAATCTAATCGATTCATTTAGGAGACAACATCAAAATCATGGGTAGTTTTAGAAACATGCTTTTCATCATCAATTTCATCACCACCACACGTTTACCATAAATCACTCCTTTTATGAACTCTTCACCCATTGGCGTTTTAGATTCAATTTTTTTAGAAAAAATATTTTTATAAGAGAAACAAGTTAGAATCCGCCCAAGCTTCATAAATTATCAATATCAACTCAATCTAATCATACCCATGAATAGAGATATAAAAATCATGCAATTGATCAAAACCCTATAATTGATTATTCATAATTTAACACTAATTGATAGGAATTGGGCATAGGTGTGGAATGAAGACACCCATTAAAATCCTACATACCTGGAAATGAGGAATTCTATCACCCTTCAATTCCCCAAGATCAGATTCCAAAGGAAACCTTGAATTTGGCCTTGAATCACCTCCTTCAAGCCTTCAACCTTGCATGCATGGGGAGTATGCACTTAGAATAGGTCTTTCCCTACTAAAACCAATCAAAATGAGCCGTAAACGATGTAATATATAGCCTTAGGACTAGTATATGACGAAAATGCCCTTACTGAATTTGCTAAAAACTGATCACTAGGCCAAACAACGGGTGAACCAACAAGTCATTGGAGGATAACACGACCCGTGGTATCTACCTATGCTATGAACTATCCCAGTCATATCTCGAAATCAAACCACAAACGAATAGGATGAGTCGTTCTAGGCTCCAATGGGTCATTGAACTAGTCATTGATTGCTCCCCCCGAACCTTCTGAACTTCTACCCAACGAGCCTCACCACGTCTCGTCATATGCTTCAACGAGTCGTGGTTACTATCCGTCCTTTCTCATTGAGATCTAGGCTCCCTTACCACGACTACCCACAACGAGTCGTTGCATGACCCGTCATACCTTCCTACTGCCAAGTCCACTTTCTACCACGACAACAATGATGGCTCATGGTTACTTACCAAGGGTCGTTGAATCAACCGCTATTTCCCTGTGATACCTAAACACCTGATCCCAGGACCACTAACGACGGCCCGTGGTTACTTACCACGGGTCGTGGTACCTATCATCCTGCAACCTTTTTCCCAACTTACAATAGTTTTGCCTTTTAGCTTCCCGGGTCTACTCCTAAGCACTTTCGGGGTATTACACTCCCTTAGTTCAATTTAAGTTTTTAGCTATAGTTACAGTTTTAGTTTTCAGTGCATGTACATGACCCTAAAATTAGTTCTACTAATATTTTAATTATTTTCAAATTGTCATGTTATCCTTAGTATTTATACATTTAGATAGGGTCGTTGCACATTAGTTCAGTCATACCTTCAGATTTTACTAGAATGTTTTTATACCTCAGTTGCATACCTCTCATACTTAGTACATTCTAAGTTTTGACCGCATACTCTTTATGCTATATCATTTTATGATATTGATTCAGGTACTCAGGCACATCGTCGCAGTTAGACTCGTTCCAATGTTCACCAGCAGCTGTTAGTGGTGCGTCCTCATCTTCCGAGGACTGGAGTAATTTTTCTTTATTTCAGTATCTTTGCCCTTGTTTTTAGTTTCAGACTTTGTAGTTAGCTGGGGACTTATACCAGCAGCTCATCAGTTTGTATAAGCTTTCAGTCAGTGTAGTAGTATTTCTAGCTTTGTCACTTAGTGTTAGTTATCCATTGTTCTTTATTCATAAAATTAATGTTTTATATTCCATTTAGCTTTCGCTCAGTTTCTTTATGATCTTATATCATGTTAGACATATGTCATGCTATGGGTTAGCTTGGGGTCACTTGTGACTCTAGACACCGTGTCGCGTCCAGGATGTAGATTCGAGTCATGAAAAATCATTTTTATTTATTTGAAAGGAGAAAAAAAAGGTAATATCGATACCGAAATATTAATTCGAATTAACATGAATCACAATGACAATGAACAAGAATTGACAATTGGTAACATAAGTAAATATAGAATCCACGCAACCCCACAGAAAAATTTATTTTTATAAATAGTTTATTTTAAATATTTAGTTTTAAAAAGTTGTATCTTGCTCAGACCAATAAATAGAGGTGAGGTTATAGTTAAAGCTGGGGTATCAAAGCAGTACTCATTCTCACCCAATAATGGGCCCCCAAAGTAAAATTACCCAAGCACCAGATGTCTATCCCCTGAGCGTGAGGTAGAGTGTTGAAGAATGAAAAAAATTCCCATAATAACATCCAAAACAACTCTCCCATTAGGGAGGTGGAAACGGTGGTTTGCAAAACAAAATCCAACAAAGAGTCGAGATCATATCATACAATGATTAGAGGTTAGATTCACCAAGTATTGTAAATTAGTTCACACAAGCATGCGTCATGTCTAAACGTAAAGTAAATTTTTGGGGGATTGGTTTGAACTAGTATAAAATAAAAATGTAAAATCAAAGCAGGGGAAAATGATTGTTCCTAGCAAGATGAAAGACTAGGGGTGTGAATTTTATGGGGCACTAACTTGATAGATATTATGTAAGAGCCTTAGATTCAATTAGTCCATGGATAGCCTTGGCTTTGGGCTACACTCTAAGTTTCTCAAACAAAAGAGTGTGTCTACTTTAGGTTCTCTCAAACTCCGATGTCAAAATCTACTAAACAACTGTCAATACCTGAGCATAGACCTCGGATTGAGACACGGGACCTAGAACTACGAATGGCTCCATGCTAACCCATGGCACATACATAGAATGATTAAGAGCATAAACTAAGTGGAAGTAAAGCATCAATTATAACATGAGCGGAATTCAAAACATTAGGGAGGTTCTAGACACTTGAACTAAATGATTTCCTACCCTCACCCCTAGCCTACATTATGGCCCACAAGTCCTTAGTGATTCTAAACTTGGCGATTCTATATTAGGGGTGAGTTACCTGAAGCGCAAGCCTATGGGTCAATGTGTGTACACTTGAATATCTTTGAGAGAGTGAGCGTTTCTACATTATCTTATAATCCCTATTGTGTGAATTGCATAATTGTGAGTGGGATTCTCTCTTTTGATGAGTGGCATTACATCCTTGGAGTAAATGTGAAAGTCTTGATCTCAATCAAGAGGTGTGAATGTGAAAAGTTGTATTGTGAGATTTTAGGCAAACAGTGAGGGTTGGATGTCAATGATTTGAGATACTTGAGGATTTTGGTTGAAATGAAAATGACCCTGATTTGAATTGAAAGAGTGATGGTGATTGTTGCCAAGCACTTGTGGTGGTATCAATTGAAATTTGTGCACTTGTTTGAGTCTTTATAATTTTTGAGTTTTTTTTGTGATTTTGGAGTTATTTTGAGTCTTAGTGGTCCTGTGTGCAGCCCTCGTTATGTGATAAGCTTAAGTCAATTCCATTTATGTATGAATTCTTTGCTTGAGAATATGCAATATAGTTCATGTTTGGGGGTTTGATGAGTTGGTAATTTACCAACTCATTTGGCTCTTAAGCATGAGTTATTACTTTATTTTAACATAATTTGGACAAGTTTTATGCCTTTTCTCCTCTTTTGTGCAGGAATTTAGTTGAAATAAAGAAGATGAAGAAATTGAACCGAAAGTAATCTATCGGAAGAAAAACAAGAATATGTGTGTCACAAGTCTGCATCTGCATTTAGAAAGTGCCATGTAGGAAGATCTAGAAATTTGCTGGAACCAGACATGCGTGTCATAGATTGGTATCTTCAGACTGCAAGTGAAAATGCAGATGCTTTAGATGGAGCATTGCCTGGGCCTGAAGAAGCATCTGCGGTCCGCACATTGGCACCTGCGAAATGCAAGTGCCAACGCAAGAGACCTGCACCACTTTTTAAGGGCAAAATCATCCAGATGGGCAAACATGTACCTAAGAAGCTTTCATGGGAATTTTTCGATAGTTGTACAAGAAATTTATGGAGGAATTTAACCGCATTTATAGATACAACACATTCGAGAAGAGAGAGAATACAACATAGAGAACATTTTAGAGAGTGAGTGACATAATACATTTTCTGATTTTCTTTTTCATTCTCTTTGGGGAAAACACCATTGTTGAAGGCTCAAAAGCTGAGAATTGATTTTATTTGCTAATGATATGTTATACCCCGTAGAATTTCCGGCACTTAGATGACCTATTCGCACGTTGGTTAAGCATATTTGGAATCCATACGTGCTAGGGAAAGGCCCGGGAAAAGATCGGATGAGAAACCCGTCGAACCATCGCGGGAAGAGCCGAGGCAGAGCCCCTCCGCGATGGCAGCGTGTCACGGAGGTGAGGCCTCCGCGATGGTTCTGTGACACGTTGCCCTTGTCCAGGCCCAAGTATATAAAGCCCCCACTTCGAGTTAAACTCATTTTCATCACTTAGCAATTTCCCGAAACGTAGTGAACAGAGGGAAAACGAAGGGAGATTATAAATTATCGTCCGATTACGCCGTCAAACGCTGCCCAAACCCAAATTAATCCTAGATACCAAGGTATTTAGCAGTATAGAGCATTTCTATGGAGTTAGTTTCGCAAAATACGGCCGACGAATCGGCCAGCCACCGAACTAAAGTAAGTAGAATTGCTCTAAATTTATGTCTATGTGTTCCTAGCGGAGAAGTGAATATTTCTCCCTTCTGGGCCACTGAAAAATAGCGAGTTTTCGACCGTCTTTCGATAAGCCTAAGTTTAGGCTATAAACTATATCGAAAGTAACGTTGCTCTTTACAATAAAGCTGTATTTAGTATTGATTGACGTATTTATGAATGCAGTTGGGAGAAAATAGTTAAAGTACCAGCCGAGCCTCGTCCGATGGACGAATAGTAGAAGATAAGGTATGTAAAGTTAGTTTCCTTCGGCAAGTTAAGTAATATCAGTGTAGTGTAACAAATTACGGACCAGTAGAATGTTCAGAAGTCAAATGTTGCATTATTATGAATGTTGGTATGATGTGAGAAACATTGGGTTGTAATGTGTATGAAACCTATCAGTATGATATAGATTCTAACTCAAGCGTTAGAGATTGCCCAGTATATTCAGTGTGTGATGTAATATGCCATGTTAAGATATTGTTGTGTTCAGCTGAAACCCCGCAGAGTAGTACAGTATCCGTAAAGCACTTCAGAAATAGAATAGCAGGCTAAAATGAAGTTCAGAAAGCATGTCAGGAATAGTAAATCAGGTTACTATTGAAAATCAGTATACAACATAGTTCAGCAGAAAGACTATATTCGTACATATATATATAGTACTTCCAGCCTCAGCATGTATCAAGTGTGTACATATTTCTATCACTAGTCCAGCATATAGTGTATACAGAAACTTAGCAAACAGCAGAGTTTTCAGCAGAAACATTATCTTATATAGCATTTGCCCAGTACAGCCCGGCAGGAGACTATATTCATATTTATACATCTTTACCTGCCTCAGCACGTATTAAATACGTACAGATTACTATCATTAGTCAGCATGTAATATATATGATACTTTACCCCTATTAGCCTCAGCATGTGAGATACCCAGACAGTATTACCAGTTGAGACCGTTGTATTGTTTGGGGTTGGATTACCTAACATCCATGACTGCCCAGGGTTAATAGCTGTATCGACTCGTCCGCTAGAGGACGAGGATACGTCACTCTACGGAGTGGCATGCCGTCCCGCCAGGGGACGAAGATGGGATGCCAGTTTTCCCCATACTTGTGCCTTGATCGGCCCTTACACACCCCAGTCGAGCGGATACGCCCGGGTGCAGATTCAGGAGTCCTCCGGACTCAGATGCAGTTATAGTCAGGGGCTCAGCGAGCCCAAGTGCATACCCAGGGGACCGGCAGGATGCTTACAGCCAGTATAGGAGATGGGATGACCGGGGTAGGGTATAGATTCTGTGTTGATTGTACCTCCCAGCTTATGGGGGCCGGGTAAGGTTGTGTATGCCATGTTATGTTATGTATGTTGTGTTATGTTATATTAGACATGAGTAGATTAGTAGTAGAATGATACGTCTCCAGAAATGACACCTACTCCCTCCAGCATGATTAAGAACAGGTACGATCTACACCATCAGACAGTTAATCTACTCCTTCTTATTTCAGTTTTGACAGTTATGTTATTGATTTCAGATATCCCTTCAGTTCTTACAGATTCAGTTATCTCCTACTATTCAGAATTTTTAGTTATATTGCTTGTATTCAGCTGTATTCAGTTTGCTTTACATACTCAGTACCAGCGGTACTGACGCCCGGTGGGGCGCTGCATTACTTGCCTGCAGGTACCCATAGACGCGCAGGCGATACCACGTGATCCCCATCAGCGGTCGAATATTCAGCTCCTGTCATCCGGAGACTGAATTTCTAGAGGTGTAGTTCAGTTCCTTTTGTTGTACAGTACGGGTAGGTCGGGGCCCTGTCCCGATCATTTCTATTATCCTTCTTAGAGGCTTGCAGTCTGTATATATTCCCTGTGGTCAGATGAGCCGGTCGTGTGGGGCCGTGCAGTTGTATAGTTGCCTTTACTCCTTCTTTCTTTTGTAATGGCCGTGTGGGGCCATAGTTTGCCAGTAGTGGTGACCTTGCCGGTCACGTAGCTTTTCAGTATGTTATGCTTGAGTTACAGATAACTAGACAGCATGGTGGCCTTGTCGGCCCACATAGGTTCCCTTGAATTACCTTGTTTCTGGTCAGCTGTAATACAGGTACCGAAGGCTATAGGCCAATGGGCCGGGGGCTGTATTTACAGCCGTTATATAGCCCTTTGTTTCCAGAAATTTGAGTTAGAGCCAGCCAGGCGCCAGATGCGCCCAGGCTTAACAAGTTCAGCAGGTCAGGTCCTAGTAGGGCACCAGGTGCCAGTCATACCCCCCAAGGTGGGGTGTGACATGATAAATGAAATTGAAAATTTTTTCCTTGGTATAATTTCTCTTTCGTTAATTACGAGTAGCTAAATTCCCTTCTAGGGATGTGTTTGGATTATGGGTGTTTTGATCTAAGTGGGTATTGATTTATTGATCTTAGAATTGAGTAGAAACCATAGATCTATTAATTTCTTCATGTTATAATTAGATAATTAATGGTTGCAAATATTAATTGAGCTCTCTAACTTTTCTTTTGCTTGAAAAAGGAAAGTGAAGTTGGGTAAGACTTCAGTGATGAATTGGAGTTTTTGACATATGGGTTGGAGCTAGAGATAGTCTAAACCCAATTCAAACCTCATTAAAGGGTTAGAGCTAGAAATAATCTAAACCCTTCCTCAAGCATGTTGGTTTTATAGTAGATTTTGACATTGGGGTTTGAGAAAATCCAAAGTAGAAATATTCTTTGGGTTGAGAAACTTAGGGTACAGCCATAGCCTAAAGCCAAGGCTATCCATACACTAATTGAATCTAAGACTCTTAGTTAATACCTATCAAATCAATGCCCCATCAAATGCATACCCCTAGTCTCTCATCTTGCTAGCAACAATCATTTTTCCCCTTGCTTTGATTTAAGTTTACATTTGAAGTCGTTGTTCAACATATTCCCCTAAATTTTATTTTATTGTTTAGATATGATGCATGCTTGTATGAATTAATTTACGACGTTTGGTGAATCTAACCTCCAATCATTGTGGATTCGACCCCAACTTGGGTTACTTGTTATGCGACGACTGTAGCCACCTCCCTAATGGGAGAGTTGTTTTGGACGTTATCATTGAATACAAGTTGAGAGAGTACTCATGAGAAGAGAAAGATCTTTATTTAAGAAACTGACCGAATTCAATCATTTTTTGTGCCAAAATCCGTGAAGTAGAAGAACTAACCCGTTTTATCGATCTCTTTAGCGCCAAAACCCGCGAATAAAAGACAGGCCAATGCGGTCAGTTTATAATTTAAAATAATTGAAAAATAATTTTAGAAAACCGACAGAGTCAGTTGTTTTTTGATCAAATATTTGATCAACTTATTCTTAAAAATTACTGAATTACTAATCGACGCGGTCGGTAATTTAATTTTCTTATAAAAAAATCGATTGATGAGCATCTATTGAAAAAAATAAAAATCATAAACCAAGATAGATCATTTGTCTGATGGTAGAATAGTATCTTACCGCAATAAATATGGGGATTTAATCCTCGACTGGAGCAGTTTTATAATTATGTAAGTGGAAAAAGTCGGTCGAGTCAATCAGTTTTTTTTTTTTCTCGTCATGTATCACAAAAGCAGATAAATGTTATGTTGAGCACACCGACCGAGTTTGTTGATTTGTTGGACTGAACGACTTCCTTCTAACAACCAAATTTTGGTCAGTTTACCACGATCAATTTTCAATATCAATCTTGGGCCTTTTGAATTGAGCTTTGGTCATATTGTTGGTGGAGGTTTTGGGTATTTAAGAAGGCGATGTAGTTACCGCTAAAATAATGACCCTCTTCTTCAAAGTTAAAGACAAATTTAGACAATTTTGCATAGTTCTGAAATACATTGATCCTTTTCCTTGTGAAAAATATTCATGTGTAAGAAGTTTCTACAGTTAGTAAATAAGAACTGCATATTGAATCAATATTGTAAAGGCAGGGGGTATATTTCATCTCAAGTATTGACGAACAAAGTTTGGACCACTTGGCAAAGTTTAAAAAAAAAAAAAAGGATTTAAGACCACTTTTACCAATGAGGGACAAGGTATGTTGTCTTCCAAATTGTTACTAGCAGAAATTACAACAGTTTATCAAACGAGATTTGCCTTAAATGAAAAAGTAGATCTGTATAATGACGGTTTGCAATAATTATAAGCAACATTAATATAAGTTTCCGTGTTTTCAGCGGGTTTATTATTTATTCACGCATGGACAAAGTGTTGTTCCTTTTAATAATAAAAAGACACAGCGCATGCTACAGCTATAATGATCGCTAATTAATTAATCAGTTTTCCTTTCAAGTTTCAACAAATGAAAAACTGTAATGACACAGCACGCGTGCTGGTTATCATTTGGTTTGAAGAATGACAATTAACCTACGCAAGCTGATCGCATCTATTTTATATATATATACACACACACACGTCGAGGTTGAAGTTTCAGCAAAACCCGATAGAATATCTGGCATAAATGGGAAACGCTAGTACCAGCGGAACAAAACAGAGACGTTGGCCGAAGAGGATCATACTGGTGCGCCATGGTGAGAGTGAGGGTAATGTAGATAAAAATGTCAACGCTACCGTACCTGACCATAGAGTACAACTCACAGAGAAAGGCAAAGAGCAAGCCAAGAAAGCTGGGGAACTTATCCGTGGCGTGGTTGGAAAGTCCAAGGTCTATTTCTATGTATCTCCTTTCTTGCGCACCCGCGAGACGCTGAATGAGATAGGTGCGGCGTTTTCTGGCAGCGAAATCACAGGAGTAACTGAAGAATGCAGGTTGAGAGAAATGGACTATGCCAAATTTAATAATATAGAGAAGATGGAGGAATATAAGAAGGAAAGAGAGAGATATGGAAAGTTCTTCTACCGATTCCCCCATGGAGAATCCACCGCCGATGTCTACGATCGGGTTTCAGGTAACTTTATTTATATCTCCCCCTTTCAGTTCAATTAATTTTACTTATTAATTTATGTAATGTAATTTAACTGGACTTAAAATTTTACAAATATGAAGTGATTTTGCAATTTTTCAATATTATTTTGAATATAAATACATTTTAAAATAGAAGAATGCATAACGTTTTGCCAATTAAATAAAATCTAGTATGAATAAAATATTGATAGTATCATAAATAAAAAATATCCCCCCTCCCCCCCCCCCCTCCCCTCTCTTTTTTTGAATTTTTTTATTTTTCAATTGTATTTATGTATTTTGAAGGAGGAATTTTTCGGTAAATCTCTGTATTTTTGCCTTGATTTTGCACCACCAAACTATTTTTGCAAATACAAATGATATATGAGCGAATAAATACAAGTGAAATTAAACTGAATGAATATACGTGATATAGCAGCGAATAAATACAAGTTAAAATTAGAGCAAATAAATACATTCCCCCAGTATTTTCTGTTGTTTGTATACTTGTATATACCCAAATTATATTCATCGATTAAATGAATGCATATCATGATTATATGCATCAAGATTTTATGTGTTGATTTAGAGTGAATGAATACAAGTGACACAAACTGATAAATTGATATATTAGTGCGAATGAATACAAATGAAATTAGACCAAATAAATGCAAGTGATATAAGAGTGAATGAATACAATGAAATTAGAGGGTAAATGAATATAATCCCCTGTATTTTTTTATTTGTATCTTTGTATACATATTAACTCCATTTGTCGAAACAGATTATATTTATATGAATACAGTCGTCTGAGAGCGAGAGAGGAGAAAAGAGGTGAGCGATAGAGAGCAAAAGAGATTAGAAGATCTCAAATAGGTATTATGAAGGAAAAATATCTAATCTATAGCTAGAAATTGCTAATAAGCCCAAACTATAGACATTTTTAAAAATTACCTTGTTAAAAATGGAAGAAAAAACGAAGAAAAGATGTGTTTTCTTTTGGGATAGTTATCCATATGTACAACTCAAAGAAACAGTTTACAGTGATCATAACCCAATAATTTTTTAAACCTAAACTAACCAACATAAGTTCTCATTGAAATTTGTGAAGTCAAATCTCTTTCAATGTTATTATTTTTAAATTTTTCCCTGAACAATCATAGAGTTCTCTTAATTTTTTTATTTGACATTGTTAAAATCTGTATCACATGATATAAAAAAAGTGTGAATATATTTTTATACATTATATATACATTAAATATATACATTTATAACTTAATATATTACATATATATAATATATAATGTGTAACTATTTTTTATAATTATATATAAGTGATGTATATACTTCGTATAATCATACATAAGCAGTGTATAATTATATATAAACAATATATTCATACTATTTCTGAGGAATTGGAATAAAGGATGAATATATGTCAGAGAGAGAGGAAGTAAGACAATTATATATTATTTAATAAAATTATTGTTGCCATTTTAGAAATCAATTATAATTATCCCACTACATAGACCTATTATCCAAAATTGAAAACAAAAACGTGTACACCATTTGTTTAAAAGGCAAAAAAAAGAAGAAAATAACAAGAAAAAGGAGTAAAAGTTGAAGACACATTAACGTTTTTGGATTCTTCGATCTAAAGTAGCACTACTAAATACTTATTTTATAGCCGCTTATACTAAATTAGGTAGGAAATTGATAGTTAGGCCAAAAAGGGTTAGTAGATGACCAAATGGTCATTCTCCTTAATTTCCCCTTTTTCTTCCATACACATATATACTTTCTTCGGTTTTATTGAAAGACAATAATAAATTTATTTTAATTTATTTTAAATAATTATTTTTTTTTAAAAGACATCTATTTTTAGTATAAGAATCAACTGAAACAAAATGGGGAAAGTACATTAATATAGACCCCCTGATTAGTATATCGTTAATTGAAAAACGTAAAGTTTAATTTCTAAAAGAACTGAACTTTTAACTCTTTATTTCTTTGATTGTCTTCTAATTGGGTGGTACAAAGCGTAGAAACCATTTACTATTGGGACTGCAACATGTCATAACTTAATCTAATGTAATTAACTGATGAAATACAGGTTTCATGGAATCAGTGTGGAGGGATATAGAGAAGGACAAAATACCTCATTGTGCTAACGACAACCTAAATCTTATTATAATCAGTCACGGACTTACCATACGAATTTTGCTCATGAGTTTGTTTAGATGGAGGGCAGAACAGGTGGAAAGCCTAATAAGTCCAAAAAATGCGGAGGTTCGAATCATGGAATTAGGGCATGAGGGCAAGTATAGCCTTGCATTACATCATGATGATAAAACATTAGAGAAATGGGGACTGTCCCCTCAAATGATTGTTGATCAAAAGAAGAGGGCTTACGGTCCTAAGGCTGACCTTGATCCTAAGTGCTTCTTAAAATAAATAACTCAATGTTTATCGTGCCGCTTTTGATTTGATTATGTGGTTTCTATGATTGTATGATGAAAAACTGACATTCCATATTCTACTAGTTTTAATTGTTTGTGAGCTCATGTTTAAAGTTTGTATGCCGACGTTCATTATTACAAGTTTTGTAGTACTATTAATATTATCAAAATATAAACTTTTAATAAATAATTATAAGTACATGAAAAAGAATTATAAATTTATGTGAATGATCAATATATATGAATCATCGCATGATGACTTGCTGGTTGAGACCAAGATAATTGATTATTATTTAGACATACAAAAATGAACAATAAAGATTTTATTACATAAATGCGTTTTGTATTACTTATTTTGATTTTATGAGGTACAAATATAATGAAGCGCATCTCATCATACACTCCCTTATAGACGATATTCCCCGTGCATGATCCTTTAACCCATTTTAGTTGCTCTATCATGACCGAAATTTTTTCTCACATTGATATCCCTCTTGAAAGTGCAACGTAAAGTTGGCTATATGAGAAAACATCTTATAGTATATGATTGTTGGGCCATGTGCATTATTTAATTAGGATCATTGAAAAATATAAACGTACAAAAACCTATTTTTCAAAAAATTTAAAAATATGTCCTTCATTTTTGGGAGAAAGTTATGCTCTTGAAAAACCCTATACCCTCGATAAGCAGTTGTTGTCCATGGCAGCTCAGGCAACTGGTCAGTCGTCCATGTTGGTTGACCAGTTCTCTCTAATCTCCCCCTCCCATTTTCCTTTGTTGTACAATACCAAAACCATTCCAGACACACAAATCCCTCCTAAATCTCTCAAAACCCATCCAATCCTAATTTGAGTTATCCCTAGAACCCTGAATCCTCCACACTAGCCAACTACTCTCAGATAAATAAGGAGAACTATTAGAATTATGCGCAGAAGTTTCTTGCTTCGATACCCTATTCTCAATTGAACCAGGCACAACCCATTCCTACCAAAATAGTCTTAATGTTAAAAGGTGGGCCGACATTTAAATGGGTTGAAGCAGAAGTAGATCGAATGAATACCATTGAAGATTTGAAGTTTGCAATTGTGGAAAGTTCTCATATGATTGACCTACACTTTCTCATATGATTGACCTACACTTGATGAGTTGCAAAAGATCATCCCTAACCAATGTGCTATGAAAGACGAGTATACCATTGGTTTCTTTCGTAATAGACATGCTTTAATTAGATGAGCCATTAAGGAAGACATCATTAACATTATGTACAGAAGTTCATATTATTTAAAAGCAAAGGATGGCTATTCGGATTTGATGCAACCACTAATATTTGACGCGAACTTCAAAATTAACATTGAAATATCACAAGCTTTGGCATGAATTTCTTTTCCCAATTGTCTTCTCATGTTCTATGTAAAAGGAAGCTTTATTTACACTTGTATCTGCAGTTGGGAAGCCACTAGAACTAGATATGGCTACATTGAATATAACCAGACCTAATTGTTGAAGAGAAAGTTAAAGTAGACTTGTTCTCTACATTACCAAAGCTTATTAACATGGAGATTGAGAATGACAAAACTAGAGATAGTAGAATCGAGAAGGTGAGTATTCAATATGATTTACAACCAAAATATAATACTCATCGTAGAATTCAGGGACATGCCAAGGAAGGATGTCGTATACTACATTCAGAATTAATGCCTCCTAAAGTGGATAAACTGAAGAGGAAAAGGAGATAGAGAAGTACTACAAACAAGAATGCATCCCTCAAAGCACTACCCAATGAAGATTTTGTCAAGTGAAAAGGTGGTAGGGAACTCAGATATTGTAACGCTATCCAGAATGGCAAAGGAAACAGGAATACAAAATAGGTAAAGGATGATAGAAAGGATAACAGAGAAACTAACAACCAAAATCACTTTCAGATGCTAACACAAGCAGAAGGATCATCGATCAATATAGATAAAATGCATATTAATAGTGAACATGTGTCATAGTCACAAACTTAGATGTATGGAGGCCACACAAAATAGAATCCACAAAGATTTTTAAGGAAAATATACAAAGCGCTATTGATAACACTTAAGAATGGGTGAAGGAGACTTTTGAAAAGGCAAAGAGTATAGAGTAGTAGAAAGCACTTAACAATGCCTCAAAGATATAGAGAGACTGTCGCGCCCTGCCTTGGGAGACATGACTGACATCTGGTGCCCTACTAAGACCTGAACTGCTGAGTTGACTGAGCCTAAGCACCTCTGGTGCAGGGCTGACCCTAATTCTAGAATCAAGAAAACAACTGGCTATATAGTGGCTGTAAATTCAACCCCCGGCCAACAAGGCCTATAGGCACCTGTGAAAATAAACATCTAACCAGAGACAACCAATCATAGGGAGTCCTATGCGGGCCGACAAGGCCATCATGATATCTAGATATAACTAGAAACTAAAATCAGATGTTAAACTGAACTATGACTGATAAGGCCGCCAATCAACAGCTACAAAAGGCCCCACACGGCCAACACACATAATCTAAAACACATATGAGCCCCACACGGCTGATATCATCTAGCCATAGGGAAGTAACACAATCTGCATGCCTCTAGGAGTAATAAGATGGTCAGAACAGGGCCCCAACCTACCCATACTGTACAACCAAAGAAGTAAACCTCTATCATACAAGCTCCGGAAGAAGGGAGCTGACGGTTCTATACGAATGACTGGAACTACGAGGGACCTGCTCCTCGTCTATCTGTACATGTAGGCAAGTAATGCAGCGCCCCAGAATAGGGTGTCAGTACCACAAGTACTGAATATGTAAAGCAATAACTTTAAATGATTGAAAGTAGGAAATAGAACTGACAATAACTGAAGTAAAGAAAACGTACTAAAAATGACTGAAGTAGTGAAATCAGGGCTAAACATAACTGTAATAAGGAGGGTAGGGGTCATACCTGACAAAAGAGGCATCTTACTATCTAACTATTAGTAACTAAAGCAAGCATAAACTTTACCTGGCTCCCATAAGCCGGAAGGCACAACCAGCACATAATAACCCACCCAGGCACCCATTAGCCCTAGTGAGTACACCTCAATCTGTATACCCCTATCCAGGTCATACTGCATCAACTACCAGCTATAAGCGTCCTGCCGATCCCCTGGGTCTGCAACTGGGCCTGCTCGGCCCCTGACTGTAGCTGTGTCTGAGTCCGGAGGACTGCTGATATCTACACCCTAGGCAAAAACACTTGGCGGGGGTGCGTATAAGGCCAACCACAACATATGAGGATCTGGATCCCCATCTTCATCCCTTGCGGACGGCATGACGCTCCGTAGAGCGACGTATCCTCTCCCTTGGTGGGCGGCGACACATGTATTAACCCTGGGGTGGTCATGGAAGCTATACAGGTATAATCCAGCCCAAAATAATACAATTTACGAGTCTCAACTGACAACAACAACTAGACATGATAACATACTCCTGACATGCTTTACTGGGATTCATACTGGACTACTATGCTGAAGAAACTAACTTGCCGAAAGAAAATGCCTTAACATACCTCGTTCGCTGTTTACCGATTAACTGGCGAGTTTCGGCTCGTGTTCAACTGCCCTTCTCAACTTTAATCATATTAACAGGAGAATAGGGATAACTTCATTACTATATTCAAAAAAAATGATAGCTTATATATATACTGACTATACTTCAACTTATCGAAAGACGATCAAAAATTCATAATTTCTCGGGAATCTAAAAGGGAGAAATACTTACTTTAGGCACGTGATCGCATTGACACTAGTTTGAAGCAATTCTATCAACTTAAGCTCGGAGGGATGATGATTTTCCGGGCATATTTTACGAAAATAAGTCCGCAGCGATGCTCCCTATAGCTTTATACTTCAATACCCGGAGTTAATTTAGATTTGGACGGCATTTAGCGGCGTAATCGGATGATTTCCCAATGTTTTCCTCGGTTCCCCCTGTTCTGGCCGTGATTTGTAAATAATGATTTAACTTCTAAGTGTGAGACCTTTATATACTTGAGGAAGCAGACAAGGCAACGTGGCACTCTACCGAACGCGCCAATTTACGGGCGTGCCACGTTGGCTAACGCGGAGCTTCTCCAGGCCACTTTTCCCCTTTGGGCAGCTTAGTTCAGCCTCCTCCCGCGAAATCCCAACTTGACACCCGTTCAGCCTTTCTCCGAGCCCTTTCCTCATACGTATGGCACTCTAAAGCTCTCAACCAACATACAAATGGGCTGACTAAATATTAGAAACTTATAGGGTGTAACAGAGATATGGTAGAAAATGATATTGAAGTGGAAAAGGGTGAAATTGAAAATATGAACAATTCCCAACTGGGTATTACCATATATAAGAAATAAGTGAATACTACCAATAACCAAGCAGTTAATGAAACAACATGATAGAGGAGAAAGGGATGAGAAGAAAGTAAGAAAGGGATGAGAAGAAAGAAGAAATTGTAGCGAGAGTGGAACCTCCTGACATTCAAGATAAAGACATAAATGTTGATCCAATAAAGGAGAATATAGAGGATGTTCTTATACACCAAAAGAAGTAGCTTCTATATTGTCACGCCCCAAAACTAGGGGAGGGAGCGACTGGCTCCCGATACCTGACTGATTGGGGAGCTGGCTATACCTTGTCTATAATTGTAACACTTAGACTGTCCAGACTATTTGTCATAGTAAACTGGAGTAAATATTTGGATCCATAAGGTCTAAACTACGACTAATAAATAATTGAATTGCCGACAAGGCCATGAGCATGCTAAACCATGCAATAGAAAGTTGATAAGGCCACAAACTAAATAATACTATACATACTAAGTCTAAAAAGCCTTTAAAGAGTAAAATGAAACTGATGGACAGAACAGGGCTTCGACCTACCTATAACTCAAACTCAAACTCAAAAGCCACAAACTCAAACTCACGTTGAAATAACTAAGCCTATCTCCAGGAAGAAAACAACATTCCAACACATCCGCTAATCTCATGAACGGCTACTGCAACTGGAAATCTTAGCCTCTACCTGTATCGGCGGCACAAACGCAAGTCTCCAGGTGAAGAAACATCAGTAAGAATGAGATGTACTGGTATGTTAGAGTGAAACTGTAAACATTAATACATCCAAGATACTGAAAATAGAGTAGCGAATAAATACAACCTGCGACTCTGGAAGCTGATACCTGAACAAATATTGATACATTATGTTAATACAACCAAGTAAGCACATATATAAGTCATACTACATTATCTATAAGCTATACAACACCTCAAACAATAACCTAGTTTGGTCAATCAATACTACCCTGCCGAGATGGCCATCTCGATCGTATCATAACTGAAGGGACATTTGTCCACCTGACATAACCGCGTCAGTGGTAAGGTCAGAGTCTAGTATCTAAAGGACAACTGCCTACCTAACATAACCGCGTCGATGGTAAGGTCATAAGTCTAATATTTGAAGGATAACTACCCACCAGACATAACTGCATCAGTGGTAAGGTCATAATCTCATATTTGAAGGACAACTGCCCATCTGGCATATCGACATTGGTGGTAAGGTCATAAATCTCATATATCAAATATTCCAAAGGACAACTACCCACTGGATATACCAGGTCGGTGGTGAGGTTATAGTCTCACATCTGGTGCTGACTGGGCTCATATCATGTCTATCTAACACATAATGCATAAAAATGATTAATTTCGATACTGTGACCTGAATACGACTCTTTCATAATTCATAGTTGCACATTAACACATATACCACATAAAACTTTCAAAGAACACTTAGATAAACATACTCGATGATTTTCACAATTATAAGAAGGTTCAGATGACATAAAGAATTCAACAAGCTCCACAGACAACACTTAGGCACATTTAGGATTTCAGAACTCAATAACCTGACGTTCAGCTTAAGGGAGAGGATCATGGAACCTCCCCTTAGCCTCACATACCTCATAACATATATATTGGATACAAGACAACCATGCTATAGTATTCCCGTTTTGACAAGCTCATTTACCGTTACTACATTGTGACATCGATTCATAACTTAGGTTCGCTTATGCATCATTTAAGTTTCATACTTTTATATCGTGAATTGTGAGTGTACCTCGTTTGTTCAACATCATATCACATTTCAACGTTACTTATAAACAGGAAGACATAGCTCGTGTATCTTAAACTTTAACATGAAAACTCATAGGCGTCTAGCGGCTGCCTTAAGACAAATAAAAAATCATAGTCATACTTTAGACAACATAGGAATGGCTCGTATGAAACTTTAACATATCTGAGGACCTTAGGGAAGCTTAACGTCATTATAAAATGTTTAGAAACTTCAAGGAATAATCCTTTAAGACTTGAAAAATAATCAAACACTTAGGACAAATAACCAAAGATAATTATTTAGAAAGTACGATGAAAAACTTCTCTTTAACTTGAGTTACTATCTCAAAAAAAAAAATTTCTAATCATATCATGAGAAGTTAACACTTTACTGACCATTCATCAGCTTAACACATACTGAACATAAACAACTTTATTTATAACTCTTCCATTAAATATCTTTAGAACAAGTCAATCTTGCTAACCATTTGCCTACCTTGTTCACAATCGTAACCCTTATCGTCTAAGTTAAAAATCTAGCTCTACTTTCCGTATTCGTCATAACTTCTTTTACAAACATGATTCATCACTCCACACTTAAGTTTTTACTCTCGTGTTCACTATTCCACCAATTCTCATATGCACTTACCTTTTTACCCAATTGACAACCTTATCTCTTAAACCTCGTCTTGCTTATATTTTAACATCGTTCAAAGGTACTTGAAATTAATTACGGACAGAGAGCATATCACTCACATATTACCTTAAATGGTCTAACATTTACTCTTATCTTTCCTTTGTTATGAACGCCTCAACTTTTACACTTGGATTAACTTCCTTACACACATACAACTTTCAAAGAACATGCAAAATGTCTACTTAAAGCCTTAAACTATTCTCAGGAGGTCCTGATAACTCAAGAGCTCTAATATAACATGTAGTGACACTCTAAAGCAATCCTTGTTGCCTTAGCATGTAAATTGAACATACTCATAAGCGTATATATTCTTATTTTTGTATAACCTGCAAACATCGAGATACTTTGTATAACCTTGCCATAAAGATGATTATATAGACATATAGATAGTTTACACATTTGAGTTCTATTTTCCATGTTTAATGTATTAGTTAATTAAGAAACACGTTAATTAGTCGCTTATTTAAGGGAGAGGGATTGGTGGACCTTCTCATGGCCCTAGATACCTTAAAACATGTATATAAGAGGGTAGGCAACTAACATAAGGCAATTCCATTTTGTGACCCTATTAGCCCTTATTGACTTAGAACCAATTTCAAATGTTAGGTTCGTCCGTGCGTTGTTGTCTTGCCATGTTTACCAATTTTCTTAGAAACCAAAATGTAAAACACCTTTGAAGCCACACATACATAAAATAATATAAAGGACCAGCTCACAGTACCTACGATGAGGGAACTTCAGACTCAATATACAACTACGACCATAATCGAAGACAATTGCCTTTTTCACTTAACATTCATGTTTTCCAACTCTTTAGCAATACATAACTTAATACCAAGTAATTCTAACACCTGAGCAGAACCATAATATTCTACTACATAATCTTAAGTACAAGGGAATGCCAGATTCATCCTCGGCATGAATTCGTGCTTGAAAATAAAGAGACAAAGAGCGCCTTACATACCTTGTTTTGACTAGTTTTCCTTAGTCGCTTCTTTCCTCCAACAACCAGGTTTACTCTTACTCTTACTCATGTAACAAGGCTGTTTTGAGCCAATTTCCTAGACAACATGTCACCGCAACAGCAGCCATCATAACAACACAAAACAACATTTCAATACTTTGTTTTAACTTGTTTCCACCACTTTTAAGGGAAAAATGGAAAGGAAGAACTTACCTAGCTATTCTTTTGATCACTCCACACCATAAAAGGAGTAAATTTCTAGAAAACTACAACTATATCAACCTTAACAAATGGGCATAAGCTTCACCAAAAACACACCAAAAAGGAGCCAAACCATCTTCATCTTCTAGCCTTAGCCAAGGAAATTCTTGCAAGTTTAATAGCTAGAAATGGTTGCCCTTTTCTTGTCTTCCACTGGAAGGAGTATCTAGGCATCTTAACATGGTTGCAAGCACAACAACTTCACTTCCAAAAGAATGGAAGCAACTTCAGCCAAAAACACATTAGAAAAACAACTTAGTTTAGCTTCCAAATTTTCGGCTTTTAGCTAAGATTTTTGGTAAGTTTAGAGGGTAAGATCCTTACCTCCTTCTTTACATCCAACCATTACCAAAAGGAAGTATATATGAAGCTTAATACTGCTTCAAAAATGCAGCAAAGACATCACAAACATGTTGCCAAAAGGTAGCAACAGGACTCACTGATGCCTCTCTTCAACTTTGCAATAATCTTTTTCACTTGGATTGAATTTTGGTTGATGAATTGCTTTGATTTATCTTGGTTCTTGGATGGAAAGTATATAGTTAAGTGTCCCCTAAGTATGCAGCACGAATTTGGATAGGAATGATATGATTTGGGCATCAAATATTTTAAATAAATAGGGGTAGGGCGGTGGAGGCGGTGCTTATGTCACTACTTAATGGGGCCTCAGTAAAATATTCATAACTTTTTACTCCGAACTCCGATTGACAAGAGCTTTAATGTTCTAAAAACTAGACTCAACGACCTTTAATTTTATAGCATAGGACTTCTACTCTTTGTAGATCAGGATATATGGACATTTAAAGTTGACTTTTACTTATGAATTTCACATACTTTTTGCTCTTTCCTTCGTACTTGTTTCCCTCCTTTCCTACGATTAATATACAACCCATACTCCCTTAACAAGAAATACAGACATCAAATAATCATCAAAAAAATTTTAAGGTGTAAGATCCTCTCTCCCTTAAAATCATTCATCCTCGAATGATGGTTATTCTTGGTAGACGTAGCTTGGCCATTATACCCTTCACTTTTCTTTGACCTTTTTCATAAATGTAAATTCCATATATTCGTAAGAAACCTCTATTTCTCAACTCAATCTATTCATATAACATGAGATAGGAATGCCTTAACACCACATAATCGGTGAACTTTTCTAACCGTAAGAAAATTTATACACTTCCACAGGAGTGATGATTAACTCCAATGCCACCTTTCTATTCACCGTTTAAGATATAGGATTAGTGTGAAGAATGTCTAAAATCTAAAGCTGCTCTCTTACCCTTGACTTTACCACAGCATGTTACTACCAGTCCTGAAAATGGGGGCTAAAAAAAATTAAAGTCTGATCTAGGAAAAAAGTAGAGATTGAATATCAGTACTTGGAAGAAGTTGAATCAAATCTTTTGTTTGAGAAATAGTCATATCTCTCCGGGTAGTCACCTCAAAACATCGTCGAACCAGATAGGGTCCTAAATCTGATACAAATCCATGGACTTTATCATTCATATTTCACACCATGTATAGAGCATATTGGGCCAAAAAATTAAACTTGAGGCTATATTCATGAACACTCCTGCTGCCCTATTCTAGGTGCAAGAACTGGTTAGCTCGAACCTGTCGAAGTTCCCATGGAAAGTACTAATCCATGAAAGCTTTTGAAAATTCCTCTTATTTAGCTGGAGGTGCATTAGCTCCCCTGGATCGCTCCCAATCTTCAAACCATAGGATAACCAAATTTCATAGCTTAAATGATCCCAATTTCACTACCTCTATTCCCGTAGCCCGCATAATACGTAGTATTCCATATATCTGATCAATGAAAACCTGCGAGTCCTCATTCGGGTCTGATCCAGTAAAGACTGAAAGACTTAAGCTCAAAAACTCACGAGCCCTATAACTCTCAGGAGTTCTTCCCCTAGATCTTGTTATCGACTCCAACTGCTGATTTTGAGTTGCCACCACTCGGATTAACATCCAAAATGTTTTCTCAAAATATCCTAACTCCTGATACACTTGAAGGTAGAGCAGGTGCTGAAGGATCAACAACTCTATCTCCAAACAGGTGCTGAAGGATCAACAACTCTATCTCCTCCTATCTCTACTGGAACTAGGACAACAGGAGGGGCTGAATCCCTTTTCTGCTATGGCTCCGACCAAAACTTGAAAGAACTATGGTACTGGGAGTGGGAAACTCTCTTCAACCCTCTAATCTATTTCTCTGATAGAAAAGAGGATGAGTGGAACCCTTTCTAATATAAGTTCTGATAAATTTTGTAGCCATATACCTTATTAAAGGAGAATTCTAAAACATAGGCATGATTTAGATTTCAAACACTACTTACATCTTTGCTCAATAGCATGATCTATTAATGAACAAAGTGAAACAACTCCTAAATGTCTTGTAGCCTCCTGATTATAAGTATGGTGCACAACATACCAAGAAGCAAGACTTTCTAGACACGACTTATGGACTCTTTAGGATACGACTTTGCTCTGATACCAAGTTTTTCACGCCCCAAAACTAGGGGAGGGCGCGACTGGCTCCCGATACCTTACTGACAGGGAAGCTGGCTATACCTTGTCTATAACTATAACATTTAGGCCATCCAGAACACCTTCCATAGACAACTAGAGTAAATATATGGACCCATAAGGTCTAAACTACAACAAATAAATAATTAAAATGCCGATAAGGCCATGAGTATGCTAAACCATGCAATAGAAAGCCGATAAGGCCACAAACTGAATAATACTATACATACTAAGTCCACAAATCTTTTAAAGAGTAAACTAAAACTGATGGTTAGAATAGGGCTCCAACATACCTATAACTATAACTCAAACTCACGCTGAAATAACTAAGTCCTAGTTCCAGGAAGAAAGGAGTATACCAACACATCCGTTGATTTCATGAACTGCTACTGCAACTGGCAATCTCAGCCTCTACCTACATCTGTACCACGAATGTAGGTCCAAAGGTGAAGAGATGTTAGTGTGAATGAAATGTACTAGTATGTAAGACTGAAACTGTAAACATAAATGCATCCAAGATACCGAAAATCAGAGTAGGGAATAGATACAACTTGCGACTCTAGAAGCTAATATCTGACCAAAATATTATACATTGTGTGAATTCAACCAAATAAGAACATATACAAGTCATACTACATTATCCATAAGCTATACAATCCCTAATAACATAATGACCTAGTCTAGTCAACCAATACTGCCCTGCCGAGATGGCCATCTTGGTGGTATCATAACTGAAAGGACATCTTCCCACCTAAAATAACCGCATCAGTGGTAAGGTCATAGTTTCATATCTGAAGGATAACTTCCCACCTGACATAACTGCGTCGGTAGTAAGGTCATAGTCTTATATCTGAAGGACAACTGCCCACTTGACATAACCGCGTTGGTGGTAAGGTAATGTTGTATCTAATGGAAAACTATGCACCTGACATAACTACATCAGTGGTAAGGTTATAAGTCTCATATCTAAAGGACATCAGCCTACCTAACATAATCGCATCGGTGGTAAGGTCATAAGTCTCATATCTGAAGGAAAACTGCTCACCTAACATGACCACGTCAGTGATAAGGTCATAAGTCTCATATATCAAATATGTCAAAAGAAAACTACCCACCAGATGTACCAGGTCGGTGGTAAGATCATAGTCTCTTATCTGGAGCCGACTGGGCTTATATCATGTCTATCTAACACATATGGCGTAAAAATGATTAATTTCAAGACTGGGACCAGAATAGGACTCTTTCATAATTCATAGTTGCACATAAGCACATATATCACATAAACCTTTTAAATAAAACTTAAATGCACATACTCAATTATTTTCACAGTTCTATGAAGGTTCGGATGACATAAGGATTTCAACAAGCTCCACAGACAACACTTAGACACATTTAGGATCCGGGAACTCAATAACCTGACATTTAGCCTAAGGGAGAGGAATCATGGAACCTCCCCTTAGACTCACATAGCTCATAACATATATATAAGATATAGGACAACCATGATATGGTATTCCCATTTTGACAAGCTCATTTACCCTTACTAGATTGTGACATCGATTCTTAACTTAGGTTCGCTTATGCATCATTTAAGTTTCATACTTTTATATCGTGAATCGTGAGTGTACCTCATTTGTTCAACATCATATCACATTTCAACGTTACTTATAAACAGGAAGACATAGCTCGTGTATCTTAAACTTGAAGCTCTTTAACTTGAGAACTTGTAGGCGTCTAAGGGGTGCTTTAAGACAAATAAAAACTCATAGTCATACTTTAAACAATATAGTAATGGCTCGTAGGAATCTTTACAATTTTTGAGGATCTTAAGGAAGCTTAACAACATTCTAAACAGTTTAGAAACTTCCAGGAATAATCCTTTAAGACTTGAAAAATAATCCAACACTTAGGACAAATAATCAAAGTTAATTGTTTAGAAAGTATGACAACGAACTTTCTTTAACTTGAGTTACTTCTCAAAAATAATCAATTCTAATCATTTCATAAGAAGTTAACACTTTACTGTCCATTAATTAACTTAACACATACTGAACATAAACAACTTTATTTATAACTCTCCTGCTAAACGTCTTTGGAACTGGTTCAATCTTGCTAGCCATTTTCCTAGCTTGTTTACAATCATACCCCTTATCGTCTAAGTTAACAACGATAGCTCCACTTTTTGTATTCATTATAACTTCTTTCCAAACATGATTCATCATTCCACACTTAAGTCTTTACTCTCGTGTTCACTATTTCATTAACTCTTATACGCACTTACTTTTTTACCTAATTGACAACCTTATCTCTTAAACCTCGTCTTGCTTATATTTTAATATCGTTCAAAGGTTCTTGAAATCAATTATGGACACAGAGCATATAACTCACATATTACCTTAAAAGGTCTAACATTTACTCTTGTCTCTCCTTTGTTACTAATGCCTCAATTTTCACACTTGGATTAACTTCCTTACACACATACAACCTTCAAAGAACATGCAACATGTCTACTTAAAGCCTTAAACAATTCTCAGGAGGTCCAGTTGACTCAAGAGCTCTAGTATAACATATAGCGGCGTTCTAAAGGCAATCCCTGCCGCCTTGGAGTTTAACTTAAACGTAAGCATAAGCATATATATTCTTATATTTGTATAACCTGCAATCATCAAGATACTGTGTATAACCTTCCATAAGCATGGTTCCATAGACATATCAATAGTTTACATATTCGAGTTCTATTTTCCAAGTTCAACGTATCAGTTAATTAAGAAATGTGTTAATTAGTTGCTTAGATTAAGGAAGAGGGATCACTTCTCATGGACCTAGGTACATTAAAACATGTATATAAGAGGGTAGGAAACTATCATAAGACAATTCTATTTTGTTACCCTCGTTAGCCCTTATTGACTTAAACCGATTTCAAATGTTAGGTTCGTCTGTACGTCATCGTCTTGCCATGTTTACCAATTTCCTTAGAAACCAAATTTAAATTACCTTTGAAGCCATAAATACATAAAATAATTTAAAGGATCAGCTCACAGTACCTATGCAGAGGGAACTTCAAACTCAATATACAACTACGACCATAATCGAAGACAATTGCCTTTTTCACTTTACATTCATGTGTTCCAACTATTTAGCAATCCATGACTTAATACCAAGTAATTATAACACTTGATAAGAACCATAATATGCAACTACAGAAGCTTAAGTACAAGTGAATACCGGATTCATCCTCAGCATGAATTCGTGCTTGAAAATCAAGAGCAAAGAGCACCTTACATACCTTGTTCCGATGAGTTTTCCTTTGTCGCTTATTTCCTCCTACAACCACATTTAGTCTTCCTCAATTCTTTGAATTTATAACCATGTAACAATAATTGTTTGAGAAAATTTCCTAGCCAAAACATCACCCCAACTGCAACCATAACAACAACACAAAAGAATATTTCAATACTTTGTTATAACTTGTTTCCACAACTTTTAAGGGAAAAAATGAAAGGATGAACTTACCTAGATTTTATTGTGATAAGTCCCCACCATAAAAGTTGTATATTTACAGCAAAACACAACTGTATCAACCTCCGAAAATGGGCATAAACTTCACCCAAAACACACCAAAAACTAGCCACAAAACCAACTTCAAGTTCTAGCCTTAGCCAAGGAAATTCTTGCAAGTTTAATAGCTAGAATTGATTGCCCTTTTATTCTATTCCACTCCTACTAATATGGAGTATCTAGGTAGCTTAACAAGGTTGCAAAGACAGCAGCTTCACCACCGAAAGCATGAAAGAAACTTCAGCCAAACACACATTAAAAAAACAACCTAGTCTAGCTTTCAAATTTTCAGCTTTTAGCTAAGATTTTTGGTAAGTTTAAAGGGTAAAATCCTTACCTCCTTCCTTGAATCCAACCATTACCAGAAGGGAGTATATATTCTGTTTAATACTGCTCCAAAAATGCAGTAAACACATCACAAATAAGCTGCCAAAAGGCCGCAACAAGATTCACCGATGCCTCTCTTCAGCTTTGCAATGATCTTCTTCACTTGGCTTGAATTTTGGTTGATGAATTGCCTTGATTTATCTTGGTTCTTGTCTGGAAATTATAGAGAGAAGTGTTCCCTAAGCAGGTAGCTCGAATTTGTATAGGAATGATATGATTTGGGCATCAAACAACTTAAATAAATAGGGGTAGGGTGGTGGAGGCGGTGCTTACATCATTACTTAATAGGGCCTTAGTAAAATGCCCATAACTTTTTACTTTGAACTTCAATTGACAAGCTCTTTGATGTTTTGAAAACTAGACTCAAAGAACTTTAATTTGATAGTTTGTGGGACTTCCAACTTATTATGGATTGGGAGATAAGATTAGGAGATATGATTATTTAAAGTTGACTCTTACTTATGAACTTCAAATATTCTTCTCTCTTCCGTTCATACATGTTTCCCTCCTCACCTACTATCAATATACAATCCATACTTCCTTTAACAAAATATAAAACCATCAAATAATCATTAAAATTTTTCTGTGGTGTGACATATATTAAATGCAGGAAACCTGGGAAACATAGTTGTGCTATCAGAGACTAGGAAAATATAGATCAGAACATGAACAATAATGTCATATCAGTCACACCATTGGAAATTGAAGAATCAAGGTTGGATCAAGTGGTTGCCACATAACTACCATCAATAGAAGAAGAGCTAATAAACAAAACAAATAGAAAAACTATCACCAACATTAGTCTAATATCTGAGAAGAAGAAAGGTTCCACTATCAACAAACTACATGTTATTGTCACATAGAGTAGGAAGGAATTAGTGATTGAGTCAAATGAAAGGGACATAAATACTAAGAAGGAGGAGGATATCATAAAAGATAAAGTAGCAACAGGAGAGTCATTATCAAAAACCATAAAAAAGCAAAAAGAATTCTAGAACAAGTGCACAACAACCTAGTAGGGTCACAACAAGAAAGAATCTATCAAGCATATCTCTCAATAATGAAGAAAGCCTTTATTTGGAATATCAGATTTGTGAAAACACAAATAGCCTTTAATAGGCTATAAATGATTAATAGGCATCATAAGTTCTTTTTGAATAGCTTTGCTGGAACCTTTCTAGTAAAATAGGCATATTCAAAAATGTAGAAGGAAGTTGGGAATGCCACATACAAGGGGAAACTATAATGGTAAAATATGGTATGTTGTGGGATAACATATTGATGTGGAAATCATTATGTATATAGAA
Source organism: Datura wrightii (assembly GCA_035772735.1). NCBI lineage: Eukaryota > Viridiplantae > Streptophyta > Magnoliopsida > Solanales > Solanaceae > Datura > Datura wrightii. The sequence continues at coordinate 49,353,059 of JASDFA010000007.1, read as the reverse complement.
CAACAAATTAATTTGAAGTTGTTCTTTCTGGAAGATAACAAACATTGTTTCATGACATTACTATATACTAAATGCTTCGAATTTGAATGGTTGACTTTGTGGGACAATATTTACCAACTTACAATAAATACGGATACACCTTGGTTAGTGGGAGGTGAATTTAATATTATTATAAATGATGAGGAAAATTTGGGTGCTTACTAGTACAACTGTAGGAGTATGAAGATTTTGCTTTCTGTATTAATTCTAGTGAAATAGAGGAAATCAAATTTAAAAGAAGCCTTTTTACATGGTGGAATGGTAGAGCAGAGGAAGATTACTTATTTAAAAGACTTGACAAAATTGTGATTATCCAAGTTTACAACAATGGTTCACAGATATTGAAGTGGAACACTTATCAAGGACAAGATCAGACCATGCTCCAAGTCTCTTAACATTGGGAGATCAAAGCCAAAGCATACAAAAACATTTTAAATTCTTGAAGTTATGGATTGAGCGGGATGTATTTATGGAAATAGTTAGAGCGAACTAGAAAACAGATGAATAAAGTAACTATTTCTATCAGTTTAAACAGAATCTCAAGCATATTAAGAAGGCTCTATCTAATTGGAGCAAGAAACTTTTGGAGATATTTTCAAACAACTTATTGTTAGGGAGGAAGTTTCTAGACTAAAGGAACATCTATTAAAAGAAGACTATTCTTCATGTAATAGAACCATTTTACAGCAAGCTCAGGAGGAGTTGAAAAGGAACCTACATTATGAGGAAGAATTTTAGACATAAAAAGCAGGTCTTACATGGTTCCTGGAGGAAGATAAGAATATAAAGTTATTTCATTAGGGGAAGAAAATACAAGATGGTGATGACATATGGATGTAGGATGAAAATCAGATGGTTGTTGGAGCTCTTTAGTTTTACCAAAAATAGGTCAGACAGGAAAATGAAACCATAGACTTTAACATTCTTGAAAATATCCATGACATGATCAAAGGTGAGCAGATTGATAATATTTGTCAAATCCCAACCAGGGAGGACGTTAGAGGCATATTGTTCAAACTAAATGATGATAACATCTGTGGCCTAGTTGGTATGTTAGGAGTTTTTTTCTCAAACTTGTTGAGAGATTGTTGGAAATGAGACCTCTCAGTCTGAGTAACTTCATTAATAAAGTTATATCAAGACTAATTCATGATAGATTGGAAGACATTTTGTCAAAGGTGATATATTCTAATCAACCAGGTGTAGTGCCCCGTACTTCTCAACACACATACGACTAAGTTAATATCAACATAAGTACTTAAACACTGGATGATGAAGTGATATTTGTGCATAGAGTTTAAAATGAAAAAATGGGTATAAGTGTTAAGTTAAAGTATACGGATGATAGTTTGAAAATTGCAATAAAAATAAGTGAGGTTCTTATTTGACTTAATTAAGCTTATTTGAGTCACTGACTTACTAGGGATGTGAGTCCCGACATACTAAAGGTAAACATGCTCAATTGGAAACTAGGGATGTAAGTCCCGACAAACTAAAGGGAAACATACTCAACTGGTGACTAGGGATGTGAGTCCCGACGGGCTAGAGCTAGTCTAATTACTACAGCTAATCAGAGATAAGAACATTCACTGTTTTCATCGTACAACATTCATTTTGAAAGGATTAAGGCTACTTTCTAATACACACAAGCTCAACTGTCTGACATATCATTCTCATGCTTTATCATCATCATTCACATCATCATGGAGTCAAATTAATATTTTTTCGAGTACCTTACACCGACGAGCATGCTATAGGTTCACATTATGCACTATACTATCACATCATTTTCAATTCCAATTCATCACATTAAGCATGTAGCATAGGGTCATGCTTGGTCCATAAGTTAAATTTACACTTTATCAAGGACACGAGACTTCATTTATTTAAATTTATGGGCAACCCATACATTTAACTCGTACCTCATCATTTACAACACAACCATGGGTGGAGCATTCATGTTTATTTCATAAGGCCCATTTCCTAATATAGTCCAATTCATGAGGAAGATAAAGTAATTAGACTATTATCATAGATTCATCTCATACCCATTCAATTCAATCGAAAACACGATGATAATACATAATTTTACTTACAATTGTTCAAACCCATAAACTCCAAAATCATCTCAATATAATCATTAATGACATAATCGGGATATTAGGAACAATCATACGATTTTCACACAATTTAAGCATAGACATGAGTTACTACGATAATTAAGTGAACAATAACCAAATCCCATTCAATACTCAAGCCAATTTATGAAAAACATTCCACACCCATGCATTTCCATCATCTAATCCACCATTCAAGACAACCCCTTAATTTTATCCCAATTAAATTCATAACAACAATAGATTTTTGACAATTAGAAAGATGTAGAAGAAATTACCAATCACACAAAACTTAAATCATACTTTTCTATATTAATGAAAATGGGTTTATAATAAAGCATTTTTTGTGGCACAAGAATGAAAGGATATCCTTGTTGAAGACCCGCATACCTGGTAGAAGAAGTCCCACACGAAATTTCTCCTTGAAGCTTTGATGAACACCTTGGTGAAACCCTTGAATTTGAGAGAGGGAACGAAGAAAGGTTTGAGAGAGTATTTTGAGAGAATGCGATATTAGGCTTAGGAAAACCCTTAAAAACGTGCAAGGTAAAACCCATAACGACGTAGTTTAGAATTAAAAGTGTAGGAGTTTACGAAAATGCCCCTGGAGAAAATTGGAAAACTGCCCGAACTGGAGCCACAAAACATGTGAAGAGTCCTTATCACCTCAAATGACTCGTCATCACGCCCATTAGGTACACTGGAATTTCTTTAAAGCCACAGCTTCTCCCCTCAAACGACTAACTTGATGGGTCTTTATCACACCTAATGACTTGTCACCTCCTTCCGTCAACCACACTGTTAAGACTTAACGCAAGGATCCTATCCTTCACCAAACCACCCACCTAATGAGTCATTGCCAAGAAAGACCACTCGTCAGGTCGTCCGTGGCCACGGGGCTTGCCATCCCCTCTTACAGTTCCTCAGAGCTCAGGCCACAATCCATTAGGTCTCCTAATGAGTCATTCTCTGACTCGTTCTGAGGCAAGTTTCTGCATTTTTCTGCTGAGCTTCATCTAACTCCGGGGTCTGATTTCAAGGACTTTTGGGGTGTTACAATATCTCCCCATTGGGAATATTCATCCTCGAATGTTGGCTGAACACACTGAAAAGATATAGACGAAACTGAAATCCAAAAAACAATCAATCACAGCTAACACCAACGGAGTATACAACTCTGGACCAACTTTATACACCAAAATCAAATATCCACATCGAACATGCATACCATGGCACATGAGAAACCAGAGTACATGAAATCAACGTAGAACTAGATAGAACACCAAAAAGAATTCCTTCCCTTTTTTCCTGGCACTGAACCGATATGGACTAAACCTTCATTCTCAAATCGCTTCTTGATACAAGCCTAGAATTCACGATATCCAATCTAATTGAGAGTAAGGAATTCAGGAGCATAAATCATTCACGACATCTAAAATTGAGCACATACATGAGATAAACCGACTCTACTAAATTAATAAACCACTTCTAAAGACTGAGTTCGATTTGACCACATAGGAAAACATAGATTAACACACATAACTGATTCATAACATGAAAATGAGCATAAAGGACTCATAGAGTAAGTCTAGCATCACTGTCTGAAGCGGTTACCTCTAAACCTTGGGAATCTGCACATAGGGATAGACATAGCTTAACTTTAACCGTAATACAGGGGGGGGTTATCTGAACTTGAAGAGACCGACATCTGGCAACTGCTAAGGCTGGAAATCCCTTACTAGCATTCTCGAGGTCCGACATACTTCACATACTCACTATCTCCCCCTTATCTTAAAGTCATCATTCTAAGCCTCCCGAATCTTTCTTAGGGTCAAGAAAATTTACAAGCTCCTAGCTTCTCTTCCGCAGCTAACCCTCACTACAAGCCTCAAACTAACAGTTATTTTCATCACACATCAAATTCTCTTCCTAAAAATCATAAAAACGCTTCTTATTCAATATAGAGATTGGTAACATATAAGGGTAACAAGATCCAAAACGTACCTGAGGCCACTACCGGCGCCTTGCCCTTGTCCTGGCATGTTGCTATGGCATAGGAGTAGTTTTGACAATGTCCGCTACCCTGGCTAGATGATGTACCCTGCTAAAATGGGCGGGCTATCGTACCTACTGAAGAGGTAGCCGAGAATATACTCTCACCTTGCTTAGCTGCTGCGCAATCTTGGTGCTTATTGCCTAACTTGCCCCACCAAAAACAAACATCTGAGCCAGCCATGCACACTCCCAAAATGGCGCCTTCCACTGCTTATACACAACATATACGTAATCTCCCTTACCGTGGGCTTATACAGAACACTGGCTGCCAAAGGTTTTGAGGCCGATAATTTCTACTAGAAACATAAGTGATGTCCACCACTCGACCTCTGCTAAGAGAACTCTAGATCTCCAGTCCTAGACCTCTTGTCCTCTCTCTCTTTTTCTTTCGCCTGCTCTGCTTCCATCTGTTGAGCGAATATCACCAAGCGTGGGAAATCTATGTCCCAGTGTAACATGGTAATCCTGCATTCCTTGACCAAGGACTCTGACACTCTATTCACGAACTTGCTTACTTGGGCCCGCTGGTCTGCTCCTATCTCTGGTGCATACTTGGATAACCAAGTATATTCCAACACGTACTCCTGGACAGTCATATCATTCCATTTCAGGTTAATGAACTCCGCTGCCTTTGCCTTTCTCAACTCCTGAGGGAAAAACCTATCAAAGAATCCTGTCCTAAATTCATCCCAACCTACGGGACCAGCTCCAACTCCCCGACTGTCCCTCCACTGACAATACCAGATACAAGAAACTCCCTTTAACTGGTAGGAGGCTAGGTCTGCGCTCTCATTCCCCGTCACTCCCATGATGTGAGTAATCTTCTGAATCTCTTCAAAGAACTCATACGGGTCGTCATCCACCTTTGACCCTAAGAATTCGGGTGGGTTCATTAGAAGAAAATCTCTTATCCTTGCCGTCACTTCATTTCCCTTTTGAGGTACACGAGCCATCATCTTTTGGTTAATCTGAGCGGTCAGGGCCTGCACCGACATGTGAAAGGCTGCTCGGAACTCGGTATAAGTAACATGATCATCCATTGGGTTCGCTTGAGCTGGTGGTGCCTGCTGAAGGCCGTTACCACGTCTCCTTCCATTCACTCATTTGGGAGGCATTATCTGCGAGCGCGTAAAGCACGAGTCAGGGAAGGAACTGTTTAGGGCCTCATACTCTACGCACGATAAGAATCACAAAGAAAAGGGGAAATTCCTAAAATGTCTCGTAGCCTCTTCGTCATAAGAATGGCACGATTCACACCCATGAAGAAGACTCTATGTAATGTGGCTTTCAGACACCCTAGGACACTCTAAACCTTGTCTTTGATACCAAGTTTGTCACGAATCGAGTTTACACCCTAGCCGTAACACGGGACAAGGAACCCCGAAAGGCTCCTAGTTGACCCATGGCATGATCATACCATAACACTTAACAACAGAACGTCTAATAACATGAATAAGCGGATGCTAATAACAAGAATATAATATAACCCATAAGAGAAATTTAGTAACATTTAGATACAATGCTAAAACTGTCAAAATAAGTCTGAAAGCCTTCTACTAAACTGACCAGTTACTAGGACAAGCCCTCAACTAACTCTCAATATCTGAAAACAAAAACATAAGGAAAATGAAACATAAATTCACGTCCTCAGAAGATGAGGACTCAAAACTATCAACTGAGAGAGGATGGAGCATATCCAACCATGAGGCTAAGTCTAGAGACCTGAATCTATCTAATGAAATGATATAGCACAAGAAGCGTGCGTTCAGTACTTGGAATGTACTGAGCATGCGGGAAGCGTAATTAAACTAAACATACAATTATACAAAGAGAAAGTAATTAAAATACACATTAATAGTAATATAACTGAAAGGAGATACAACAATCTTATATGAGATTTACATATAAATGTTAACATAATCACTTTATAGGGATATTCATTAACATAAGATAAACTGACGCGCAAAACATAATAAACGGAAATAATACAGAGGTACGATGGCGTGATTGATATCAAAGAGAGTCCCTGACTATCCAAGGAAGGGTCCCTGACTGTCTAAGGGATACGCCTCGGCTAAAGGAAATCCATGACTATCTAAGGGAGAGTATGCTATAATATATAGAGAGTCACTGATTGACTAGGGATGTGAGTCCCAACAGACTAAAGGAAAACATGCTCAACTGGGAACTAGGGATGTAAGTCCCGATAGACTAAAGGGAAAAATGCTCAACTGGTAACTAGGGATATGAGTCCCGATCGACTAGGGATGTGAGTCCCGACCAACTAGGGATGTGAGTGCCGACGGGCTAGAGCTAGTCTAAATTACTACAGCTAATCAGAGATAAGAACATTCACTGTTTTCATCATACAACATTCATTTTGAAAGGATTAGGGCTACTTTCTAATACACACAAGCTCAACCGTCTGACATATCATTCTCACGCTTTATCATCATCATTTACATCATCATGGAGTCAAATCATTATTTGTTTGAGCACCTTACACTAACGAGCATGCTATAGGTTCACATTATTCCCTATACTATCACGACATTTCCAATTCCAATTCATCACATTCAGCATGTAGCATAGGGTCATGCATGATGGTCCATAAGTTCAATTCACACTTTATGAAGGACACGAGACTTTATTTATTTAAATTTACAGGCAACCAATACATTTAACTCGTACCTCATCATTTACAACAATACCATGGGAGGAGCATTCCTGTTTATTTCATAAGACCCATTTCCTAATTTAGTCCAATTCATGAGGAAGATAAAGTAATTAGGCTATTATCATTGATTAATCTCATACCCATTAAATTTAATCGGAAACATGATGATAATACATAATTTACTTACAATTGTTCAAGCCCATAAACTCCAAACTCATCTCAACATAATCATTAATGACATAATCGGGTTATTAGGAATAATCATACAATTTTCACACAATTTAAGCATGGACATGAGTTACTACAATAATTAAGTGAACAATAACCAAATCCCATTCAATACTCAAGCCAATTTATGAAGAACATTCCACACCCATGAATTTCCATCATCTAATCCACCATTCAAGACAACCCATTAATTTTATCCCAATTAAATTCATAACAGTAGTAGAATTTTGACAATTAAAAAGATGTAGAAGAAATTACCCATCACAAAAACCTTAAATCATACTCTGCTAGATTAATTGAAAATGGGTTTTTAGTAAAGCATTTTTTTGTGGCACAAGGATGAAAGGATATCCTTGTTGAAGACCCACATACCTAGTAGAAGAAATCCCACATGAAATTTCTCCTTGAAACTTTGATGAACACCTTGGTGAAACCCTTGAACTTGATTAGGCTCAGGAAAACCCTAAAAAACATGCAAGGTAAAACCCAAAATGACGTAGTTTAGAAGTTAAAAGCGTAGGAGTTTTATGAAAATGCCCCTGTAGAAAACTGGAAAAACTGCTCGAACAGGAGCCACGACTCACGTGACGAGTCGTTGTCACCTCAAACGACTCGTTGTCACGCCCTTTAGGTACACTGGAATTTCTTTAAAGCCACAGCTTCTCCCCTCTAATGACTGACTTGACGGGCTGTGATAGACTTGACGGGCCATTATCACACCTAACGACTCATCACCTCTTTCCGTCAACCACACTGTTAAGACTTACCCTGGGATCCTATCCTTCACCCAACGACCCACCTAATGAGTTGTTGCCAAGAAAGACGACTCTTCAGGTTGTCCATGGCTACTGGGCTTGCCATCCCTTCTTACAATTCCTCACGAGTTAGGCCACGATCCACTAGGTCTCCTAACGAGTTGTTCTCTGACTCGTTCTGAGTCAAGTTTCTGCATTTTTCTGCTGAGCTTCATCTAACTTCGGGGTATGATCTCAAGGACTTCCGGGGTGTTACAATATCTTCTGCTTGGGAATATTCATCCTCGAATGTTGGTTGAACATACTGAAAAGATATATACGAAACTGAAATCCCAAAAACAATCCATCATAGCTAACACCAATGAAGGATACGATTCCGGACCAACCTTATACACCAAAATCGAATATCCACATCGAGCATGCATACCATGGCATAGGAGAAATCAAAGAACATGAAATCAACGTAGAACGAGACAGAACACCATAAAGAATTCGTCCCCTTCTTTCCTGGCACTGAACCAATACGGTCTAAACCTCATTTTGAAATCGCTTGTTGATAAAAGGCTAGAATTAACAGTATCCAATCTAACTGAGGGTAAGGAATTCAGGAGCACGAATCATTCACGACATCTAAAACTGAGCTCATACATGAGATAATCTGACTCTACTGAATTAATAAACCACTTCTAAAGACTGAGTTTGATCTGACCACATAGGAAAACATGTATTAACACACATAACTGATTCATTTGAAAATGAGCATAAAGGACTCATAGAGCAAGTATTGCATCACTATCTGAAGCAGTTACCTCTAAACATCAGGAATCTGCACATAAGGATAGACATAACATAAATTTAACTACAATACAAGGGGGGTTAGTTGAACCTGAAGAGACCGACATCCCGCTACTGCTAATTCTGGAACTCCCTTACTAGCATTCTCAAGGTCCGACTTACTTCACATACTCAGTATCTCCCCCTTATCTTAAAGTCATCATTCTAAGACTCCCAAATCATCCTTAAGGTCAAGCAAATTTACAAGATCCTAGCTTCTCTTCCACTGCTAACCTTCACTACAAGCCTCACACTAACAGCTATTTTCATCACAGATCAAATTCTCTTCCCAACAATCACAACAACACTTCTTATTCATTATAGAGGTTTGCAACATATAAGGGCAACAAGATCCAAAATGTACTTGAGGCCACTACCAGTGCATTGCCCTTGTCCTGGCGTGTTGCTATGGCATAGGAGTAGTTTTGACGATGTCCGCTACCCTGGCTAGATGATGTACACTGCTGAAACGGGGGGATATTGGAGCTACTGAAGAGGTGGCCGAGAATCTACTCTCGCCTCGCTTAGCCGCTGCGTAATCTCGGTGCTTATGACGACACTAAAAACAAACATCTGAGCTGGCCATGCACACTCCCAAATGGTTCCTTCAACAGCTGATACACAACGAATACATAATCTCCCTTACCCCGGGCTTATACGGAATACTGGCTGTCGAAGGTGCTAGGGCCGATAATTTCTGCTGGCAACGTGAGCGATGTCCACCACTCAACCTCTGTTGAGAGAACTCTAGATCTCTAGTCCTAGCCCTCTTGGTCTCTCTCTCTTTTTCTTTCGCCTGCTCAGCTTCCATCTATTGAGCGAATATCACCAAACGTGGGAAATCTATCTCCCGGTGTAACATGGCAGTCCTGCATTCCTTGACCAAGGAGTCTGACACTCTATTCACGAACCTGCTCACTCGGGCATGCTGGTCAGCTATCATCTCTGGTGCATACTTGGATAACCAAGTAAATTCCAACGTGTACTCCTGGACAATTATCATTCTGTTTCAGGTTAATGAACTCCGCTGCCTTTGCCTCCCTCAACTCCTGAGGGAAAAACCTATCCAAGAATGCTGTCCTAAGTTCATCCCAACCTACGGGACCTGCTCCAACTCTCTGACTGTCCCTCCACTAAAAAAACCATAAGCAACTCCCTTTAATTGGTAGAAGGCTAAGTCTGCGCTCTCATTACCCATCACTCCCATGATGTGAGGTAATCTTCTGAATCTCTTCCAAGAACTAATACGGGTCCTCATCCACCTTTGACTCTAAGAATTTGGGTGGGTTCATCCAGAGATAATCTCTTATCCTTGCCGCCACTTCATTTCCCTTCTAAGGGACACGATCCATCATCTTCTGGTTAATCTGAGCGGTCAGGGCCTGCGTCAACATGTGAAAGGCTGCTCGAAACTGGGCATGAGAAACATGATCATCCATTAGGTTTGCCTGAGATGGTGGTACCTGATACGGCCGTTACCACGTCTCTTTCCATTCACTCGTCTAGGAGGCATTATCTACGAGCACGTACAACACAAGCAGGTAAGGAACTTTTTAGAGCCTCATACTCTACACACGAGAAGAATTATGAAGAAAAGGGGATATTCCTAAAATGTCTAGTAGCCTCTTTGCCATAAGTGCGGCGCACTTCACACCCATGAAGAATACTCTACGTAACGCGACTTTTAGACACCCTAGGACACTCTAAACCTTGGCCCTGATACCAAGTTTGTCACGACCCGAGTTTACACCCTAACCGTAACATGGGACAAGAAACCCCAAAAGGCTCCCAGTCGACCCATGGCATGATCATAGCATAACACTTAACAACAGAATGACTAATAACATGAATAAGCAGAAGCTAATAACAAGAATCTAATGTAACCCATAAAAGAAATTTAGTAACACTTAGATACAACGCTGAAACTGTCTAAACAAGTCTGAAAGCCTTCTACTAAACTGATGAGTTACTGGGACAAGCCCCCAGCAAACTCTCAACATCTGAAAACTAAAACATAAGGAAAATGAAACATAAATTCACGTCCTCGGAAGATGAGGACTTACCACTATCAGCTGAGAGACGATGGAGCATATCTAACCATAAGGCTAAGTGTGGAGACCTGAATCTATATCGTGAAACAATATAGCACAAGAAGCGTGCAGTCAGTACTTGGAATGTACTGAGCATGCGAGAAGCGTAATTAAACTAAACTTACAATTATACAAAGAGAAAGTAATTTAAACACACATTAATAGTAATATAACTGAAAAGAGATACAACAATCTTATATGAGATTTACATATATATTTTAACATAATCACTATATAGGGACATTTATTAACATAGGATCAACGATGCTACGACTGATATCAAAGAGAGTCCCTGACTATCCAAGGGAGAGTCGCTGACCATGAAAGGAGAGTCCCTGAGTGTGTAAGGGATACGTCTCGGCTAGAGGAAATCCTTGACTGTCTAAGGGAGAGTATGCTATGATATATAGAGAGTCATTGAATGACATGGGATGTGAGTCCCGATAGACTAAAGGAAAACATGCTCAACTGGGAACTAGGGATGTAAGTCCCGACAAACTAAACGAAAACATGCTCAACTAGTAACTAGGGATTTGAGTCCCGACCGACTAGGGATGTGAGTCCCAACGGGCTAGAGATATTCTAAATTACTACATCTAATCATAGATAAGAACATTCACTATTTTCATCATACAACATTTATTTTGAAAGGATTATGGCTATTTTCTAATACACACAAACTCAACTGTCTGACATATCATTCTCATGCTTTATCATCATCATTCATATCATCATGGAGTCAAACCAATATTTTTTCAAGCACCTTACACTAACGAGCATGTTATAGGTTCACATTATGCACTATACTATCACGATATTTCCAATTCCAATTCATCACATTCATCATGTAGCATAGGTTCATGCATGGTCCATAAGTTCAATTCACACTTTATTAAGGACACGAGACTTTATATATTAAAATATACGGGCAACCCGTACATTTAACTCGTACCTCATCATTTACAACAAAACCATGGGAGGAGCATTGTCACAACCCAAGTTCACACCCTAGCCGTAACACGGGGATAAGAGACCCCGAGGGCTCCAAGTCAACCCATGACATAATCATAGCATACACTTAACATCGGACATGAATAACAACATAAATAAGATTAAGCTAATATCAACAATTTAATATAAAACATGAGGACAATTTAGCAACACTTTTATACAACGCTGAATATGTCTATACAAGTCTGAAAGCCTTCTACAAAATTGATGAGTTGCTGGGACAAGTCCCCAGCTAACTCCCAAAGTCTAAAAATCAAAACATAGTAAAATAAGAACAATAAACCACATCCTCAGAAGATGAGGACTCACCGCTAGTAGCTGGGAGAGAGATAAGTGTATCTAGCCATGTGGCGGAACCTGGAGACCTGAATCTATATCATGAAATAATATATCATAAGAGGCGTACGGTCAGTACTTGGAATGTACTGAGCATGTAGGAAGCGTAATCAACTAACTCATAAGCATATACAAAAAGGAAGTATATAAAAACACAATAATAGTAATGTAATTGAAATGAGATACGACAACCTTATATGAGATTCACATATTCATATCAACATAACCACATTATAAAGACATACATCATTATAAGATCAACTGATATGCAAAAGTAATAATAAAAAATAATACAGAGGTACGATGCCGTGACTGATATCAAGAGGGTCCTTGATGTCCAAGGAAAGTTCCTAACTATCTAAGGGACCATCCCTGACTATTAAAGGGAAACATTCTTACCAACGAGAATCCCCGACTGTCAAAGGGAGAAAATGCTCTGATATAGAGAGTCACTAACTGGCTAGGGATGTTAGTCCCGACCGACTAAGGAGAAACATGCAAGGCTAGTAGCTAGGGATGTTAGTCCTGACTAACTAGGGAAACATTCTCTCTAATGAGAATCTCGACTGACTAGGGAATCATTCTTTCTAACGAGAATCTAGACTGATAGGGAAACATTTTTTCTAATGAGAATCCTGACTGACTAGGGAAACATTCTTTCTAATGAGAATCCCGACTGACTAGGGAAACATTCTTGCTAACGAGAATCCCATAGATTTACCTTGTGCATTATACTATCATGAAATTCCAAACTCCAAATTCATCTCATTCAACATGTAGCATAAGGTCATGAATGATTAATAGATTCCACTCCTACTTTATCATATTGTTATACCCCGGGAATCCAAGGATCAGACCCGGAAGTAAAAATGGATAAAAACTGAAAATTCGCACCAGGTCATAGAACGGCCCATGAGGTGAGTTGTGAGGAGTTACCACAAGTCATGAGGTGACTCGTGGTCACGTGGTCTGGCAAGGCCTGAGTGAGTAGGCCACGGGCTTGACCACAAGTTGTGGTCAGACCTCACGACTTGTGAGGTCACCCGTGGTCAACCCTGGAGGATTGGCAAGTGGGGATGGGAAGTGTAGGCCATGGAAGGTGACCACGAGTCGTTGTCTGACCTCATGACTCATGAAGTCATTCGTGGGGTCCCCTTGGAGGTTTGGGAAGTGGACTTAATGGACCATGGCCACGAGTCATTCCCTGTGGCAAAGACCTGTTAGGTCCCTCTTGGGGACTGGCAACTAGAAATTCATGCATTTTAATAAGGGTGTTTTCGTAATTTCCTAAGTCCCTAAGGCCTAAAATACATCATTTTGGATATTTTCTGAGTGTGATAAGAGGAGTTAAGTCCCTATTGCATGCCCATTCGCATGCAAAATCTTAGAGAGGTTGTGGGAGATTCAAGGCCTTCTTCCCTAAATTTTCATCAATTTCTTTGTGGGTGTTCAAGGAAGTTTAAGTCCATCCATTCCCTGGTATGTAGGGTTTTAAAATGAGTGGAATTCTTTCTCACCCATGCCCAATTTTGATTTAAATCATTAATCCTCCTATTTAAGTCTATGGGGTTTTACTGAAATGCATGAAAATGTGATTTCTCTTTATGGGTATGATTTAATTGAGTTTAGTATTAAATTATGAATGATGGGCAGGTTTTATCATTATTTTCCCTTAATCATGTTTCAAGCTTTTAAATCCAAGTTTCCTATTTGAAGAAGTCCATGGAAGTTATGACTTATGATGAATACTCTATAATTTGAGTTATTTGATGATGGAAGAGCATGATTTTCTAGTTACCCATGTTTATGAGAATATTTTAAAAAAATTGAATGTGATGAAGTATTGGGAAATACTCACATGTTCACGAATGATTTATGATTTATGAAACGAATTAAATGATTTACCGATTTTTGATGTTGGCCGATGAAAAGGGATTTAATTCTAAGTATGCTTTAAAGGGGATCAACGATTATAAATGTTATACCTTAGCCAATGTGTTTTAAAGCATGATTTTATTGATTTATGTATGAGACTATATGCATGTTTTTGGGAGTCGTGTCTAGCACCAAGAAGCCTGGCGTTCAAAGGACTATGCTGGTGTCTCATAACCACGTGCCACCTTGGGTTTGTAAATGATATGATGTATTGATAATGATCCCCTCAGAATGTGATATCACGCCTTATGCACGACCCTCGCCTGGCAAGACAGGGTCGGCTCTGCCTACTTGAGCGAATAGTGGGACATCAAGAAAGGCTCTACCATAACGGTGTCGGTTACGACGAGTCCTCCTATTGTTCCGCTTGTTTTATACATTGTCATGTTTATGTTATTGGCTCAAGTTATATCTTCATAAAGTTACTTATGATTATGATAATGAATGATTATGAATGATTTGGAAGTCCTGAGTCCTATGTCTTAGTACAAAGATTTTGAGGCAAGCATGATGTCCTTCTCTTATGTCTATTTATGAGCTTACTTTACTTTCAAAATGTCACCCCCCAAAAATGGGGTAGGGCGCAACTGACGCTCGGTTAATGATTGATCGAGAAGCTGGCTATATGATATCTGTAATTGTAACACTTAGGCCATCCAGGCCACCTGTCACAATCAACTGAAGAATAAACTGGACCCATAAGTCTCAACAATACCGGGTAAACAATCAAAATGCAACCAAGGCAATTAGTGTGCTAAACCAACAAACAATAAGACGACGAGGCCAAAAACTGAATAACACTGTACACACTAAGTCCACAAAGCCTCTAAAGAGTAAACTGACTGATGGTCAGAACAGGGCTCCGACCTACCCATAACTGCATCTCAAAACTCAAGCATAAATAACTAAGCCCTAGCTCCAGGAAGAAAGGAGCATACCAACCATCTGTTGATCTCATGAACTGCTACTCAACTGGCCATCCTGACCTCTACCTGCACCTGCGGCACGGAAGTAGGTCCCCAAGCAAAGGGACGTCAGTAAAAATGAAATGTACTGGTATGTAAGGTTGAAACTGTAACCATGAGATAAAATCCTGTAATAACTAACTTAGCACATAAACATATAAAAGATAAATATAACCTGGAACTCTGCAACCTGTAATTGATAACAACTTACTATAACATAACTGAACTCAAGATAACTGAATCAGGAATAAGGAATGGTAACAACCTGAAATCTTGGAAACTGAAACCTGATAATAACTCTATAATGAGATGAAAATGCAATTAAGAAATACACAAGAAAGAAACTATAAATATAATGCCAGAGACTAGACCGTAAATCCATATATAAAATTCGTCCAGCTTGCGTACCACACTGGGGTAAAATAAAATATCTCCGGCCGATGTACCACACCGGGGTAAAATAAAAATATCTCCAGCCGGTGTACCACACCGGGGTAAAATAAAAATATCTCCAGCCGATGTACCACACCAGGGTAAAATAAAAATATTTCCAGCCAATGTACCACTCCGGGGTAAAATAAAAATATCTCCAGCTGATGTACCACACCGGGGTAAAATAAAAAGATCACCAGCCAATGTAGCACATAGGGATAAAATAAAAACAAATCTTAATCACCATCCTAAATGGAGCTGACAGAGCTCATACAAACTATCTGAATACTAGAAACTATAAAATATGCTGATCAGTAACTATAACATGTGTAGGATCTTACCATGACCCCTAATACTATAAATATGCCATACACATATAGGTCTTTCATTTAGCACTTAAATACATACATATGCTGTGAATGAATTCTAGGGAAGTTCCTAGAACTGGAATATCATAAAGACATGTGTAGACTCATGTTCATGATTTTAAACATCTCCTAGCAATTCTAACACGAGGAGCAGAGAGGAATCACTTAACCTAACATTTTCTATTGACAATCTTAGCATTCATTTCGTGCTTATACTCGTTTGACTTTCATACTTTCATATCAAGAATTATGAGCATACCTCATTCATTGCACATCATATCACATCTCGAGGTAACTTATGAACAGGAAGACATAACTTGTGAATCTCAAACCTGGAGCTCTTTAATATACAAATGCTAGGCAACTGTCTAGGGGCTGCCTTAAGATAAATAAAGACTTATAGTCGTGCTTCAGACAATGTAGGAAAAGAACATGTGAAATATTGCAATATATGTGGAGCTTAGAAAAGCTTAGCAACATTATAAACAGTTTAGAAACTTCCAAGAAAAATAAAATCCTTTAAAACTTGAAAAAGTTAATCCAACTCTTAGAACAAATAATCAAAGATAATTGTTTAAAAGTACAATGAAGAACTTCTCTTTAACTTGAGTCAGTATCTCAAAATATTCGATTCTAATTATTTCTTAAGGAGTTAACACTTTATTGGCCTTTCATTAGCTTAACACAACTGAACATAAACAACTTTATTTATAACTCTTTTGCTAAACGTCTTTAGAACAGGGTAAACCTTGCTAGCTATTTGCCTAATTCATTAACAATCGTAACACTTAATATCAAATTTAACAACCTTTAGCTCTACTTTTGATAATCATCTTAAATTCTTTTCCAAACAGGATTCGTCATTCCCTACCTAATTATTTACTCTCGTGTTCACTATTCCAGAAATTATTGTATGCACTTACCTTCTTACCTAATTGCCAACCTTGTCTCTTAAACTCGTCTTGCTCATATTTTAACGTCACTCAAAGGTTCTTGAAATCAACTATGGACAGAAGGCATATACCTCATATATTACCTTAAAAGGTCTAACATTTACTCTTATCTCTTCTTTGCTAAAAGCGCCTCAACTTTTACACTTAGGTTAATTTCCTTACACATCAACAACTTTCAAAGAACATGCGACGTGTCTACTTAAAGCCTGCAATTCTTAGGAGGTCTAGATAACTCAAGAGCTCTAATAAACATATAGAGACTTTCTAAAGGCAATCCTTGCCGCTTTAGCGGGTAATTTGAATATAAGCATAAACACACACACACACACACACACATATATATATATATATATATATATATATATATATATATATATATATATATATATATATATATATATATATATATATATATTATGATTTTCATATAACATGTTAACATCAAGATATTTTGCATAACCTGCCAATAAAGATGGTCCCATAGAAATATCCATAGTTTACCTATTCGGTTTCTATCTTCCAAGTTTAACGTATCGGTTAATTAAGAAACATATTAATTAGTCTCTTAGCTTAAGGGAGAGGGATCAAGAAAGCTTCTCATAGACCTAGGCACCTTAAAACATGAATATAAGAGGGTAGGTAACTGTTGTAGGGAAATTCCATTTTGTTACCCTCGTTAACCCTTACTGAGTTAAAACCGATTTCAACTATTAGATTTGTCCACGCGTTGTCGTCTTTCCATGTTTAACAATTTCCTTAGCAACCATAATGTGAAACAACTTTGAAACCACAAACACATAATGTAATGTAAAGGACCAGCTCACAGTGCCCACGCCGAGGGAACTTCAGAATCAATTTACAACTATGACCATAATCGAATGCAATTGCCCTCTCCGCTTTACATTCATGTGTTCCAACTCTATAGAAAACACACAACTTAATACCAAGTAATTATAACAACTGGGAAGAACCATAATATGCTACTACATAAGCTCAAGTACTGGGGAATGCCGGATTAATCCTCGGCATTAATTCAGGCTTGAAAATCAAGAGACAAAGAGCGCCTTTACATACCTTTTTTTTCCGGCGAGCTTTCTTATGTCTTTTATTTCTTTCAACAAAAAGAACTTTTTACCCTTAAATTACTTGGGTTTATCACCAAGTGAAAAAGCTTTTTCAAGACAATTTATCCAGCCAAAATATTAAATCAATAGGCAGTCACAACACAAACAAATAAGGCGACACTTAGCATTTCTTATTTTAACTTGTTTCTACAACTTTGGGGGAAAATGGAGGTAGGAATCATGAAAAACTCCCACAAATATAGAGTATATTCTCATCAAAACACAGCTATTTCAACCTTCAAAAAAGAGAAGAAATTCAACAACAACATACCAACAACGGCAGCCCAACATAACCTCCAACTTCTAGCTTTAGCTAGGATTTTTAGGCAAGTTAAGCAATTAGAAACACTTACCATTGGCAGGAGAATATTTTTGGATATAATAGGAGTATTTTCCTCCAAATCACTTCCCAATAATGCAGCAATATTGCTTCCCAAAACGCAGCAAAATAACAGCACAACAACCTCAACAAGTCAACATACAAACCATAACTTTCTTCTAGTTTTCCTTCAAAAATTCATACACTTATTAGAGATTTCAAAAGAGGTAAGTGACTTACTATTTATTATGAACTATTCCTACAAAAATGGAGTATAACATTAGCTCAAAATAGTCCAAACACGCAGCAACAATACTGCCAAAATGAAGATACAAGGAAGCAACAACTTCACCGCAATGTTGCCTTCACTTCCATCAACTTTTTCTTGAGTTTTGATGGTGTTTTCTTGAGGGATTTCCTCTTGGTTTATAAGGCTTTTCTACTGTAAAAGAGAGAGGATTTCAGAGGGTAATCAAGCACCTCAAACCTGGAAAATTTGAAAATAATTTCATAACCAAAAACTTAAAATATAAAGGTGTTGGGCGGTGGCCGTTTTTAGGGCAGTGGCCATGTCGCTGCCCGATAGCGCTACCGTAAAATACCTAAAACTTTTTATTCCTAACTCCGATTGATGAGACGTTTGATGTTCTGAATACTAGACTCAAATACCATTATTTGATAGGTCGTGGGGAGTCAAATTCATTATATACTAGGAGATATGGTTATTTAAAGTTAACCCTTACTTATGAACTTCACATACTCTTCGGTTTTCCATTCGTACACATTTCCCTTGTCATCTACGGCAAATATAAAACCCGTACTTCCCTTAACATATCATACAAACATCAAATAATTATTAAAATTTTTTTGGGGTGTAACATAAAGTCTCCATTTTACTTACCTTGCATACAAGGTACCTTCCACGTACTGACCGCATACTTTTTATGTTGTATAATTTCATGATACAGGGTCCGGATCTCAGGCTCATCCTCATCCTTAGTCCATCTCGGCTTAAAATTCCATTTTATTGGTGAGTGCTCATGCTCCGAGGGCTGTTTGATTGAATTTCATGTTGTTTATATTCAGTTTTGGTCGGGTTAGTTGGGGATGTTGTTCTATCAACCCATCTTATGTATTAGAGGATTTCAAACAAGTATGTAGTGCTCAGCTATGTATGTGTTTAGTGTTTCATCGTGTTACGTTATAACTATATTTTCGCTATGTTTTTATGATTATCATTTCTCTTATTGAATGATACTAGTTGTGTGCATGAGCCATGGGACGACTTGGGGTCCCTCGGGGTCCCCTGTCCCGTTTCTATGATTCAGGTGTACGTTCAGGTCGTGAAAAACTTGGTATCAGAGCAATAGGATAGAAACCTAGGATGTCTGAAATCCACGTTAAGTAGAGTCTTTTTCATGGGTGTGAAGCACCCACACCTATGACGAAGAGGCTACTAGACGTTAAGGAAATGTTCCCTTCTTTCATGTCTATGTTGTGCGATGAAAAGCCTTTCCATCCTTCTAATTCGTGCAATTCGCAATTTGCAGAACTATGGCTCCTAGAAAGATGAGCGGAAGGAGGAATGGAAATGATGAAGGTCATGGAGATGGAAATGACCATGGGCATCAGCAAGTCCCACATATTCAAGAGCCCAAGGCACTAGAGCCAGCTACCCATGCTGAGTATCGGGCAGCCGTCCAGATGTTGGTGCAGGCCTTGACCGCTCAGGTCAACCAGCAGGCTATTGCGTAGGTCCCGCAGAATGGCAATGCAGTGGTGGCTCAGATCAGAGACTTCTTGAGGATGAACCCTCTTGAGTTCACGGGATCAAAGGTGGATGAGGATCCACATGAGTTTATTGAAGGGATCTTGAAGGTCACTCGGTTATGGGTAGTGTGTAGACTTGGCCTCATATCAGCTAAAAGAGGTCACTCATATTTGGTACAAGCAATGGAAGGACATCAGGGCAGCGGGAGCAGGCCCTATCAGCTGGGATGAGTTCAACATGGCCTTTCTCGATAGGTTCTTCCTTCAGGAAATGAGGGAGTTGAAAGCAGCGGAGTTTGTGAACCTCAAGAAAGGAAAGATGACGATGTTGGAGTATTCACTTGAGTTCACTCATTTGTCGAAGTACGCCCCAGAGTTGGTGATGGATTAGAGGGCGCGGTGAGCTGATTTATTCATGGCATGGCCGATTATTTAGACAAGGATTGCAAGACAGCCATGCTTCACCAGGGTATGGACTTTCCTCGGATAGTGTTGTATGCCCAACAAATGGAGGAGGATTATGCGAGGGAGAGGGAGGCAAAGAGGGTTTGGACGGACAACCATGGGTTTTCACATCAGAGGTTCGATGGTGGCTACCGTCCACAGTTTCAACAGAGGTCACTAGCCCCAGCACCACCATCAGCTAGTGTTCCATCTAGAACCAGGGGTAATCAGAGGAGCAGGGTTCAGGATCGAGGGACCAGAGGGGCACCCAGCTAGAATATACCTCTCCAGCTTGCGGGAAGTGCGGCAAGAGTCACACTGGAGAGTGCCTGCACGGCTCGAATGTTTGTTATGGGTGTGGTAGATCCGCGCACATGCGCCGAGCATGCCCATATGCTAGACAGGGTGATGACAGGGGTGGTGCATAGGCCACCAGGATAGCAGCAGCTCCATCCCATTTCGCTCCGCAGGGAGCATCGACTAGTGGGGGTGGGGGGTAGCGCCAAAACCGATTCTATGCCCTTGCCTCGCGCCAGGAGCAGGAGACTTTGCCAGACGTGGTCACTGGTATGTTGCGTATCTTTCATATTAATGTTTATGCCTTGCTAGATTTGGGAGCTACCTTGTCTTTCATGACTCCTTACATTTCTAGTAGCCTTGGAGTTAGTCCTGATACCTTGATAGAACCGTTTTCAGTTTCTACCCCTATTGGTGATTTGGTTGTAGCTAGGTGTATTTGTAAGGGGTGCCTGGTCACAGTGTTGCACAAGGTTACCTCTGCAGACATGGTAGAGTTATCCATGACTGACTTCGACATTATTCTTAGCATGGATTGGTTATTTGCATGTTATGCTTCGATTAATTGTAGAACCTGTACAGTGGAATTTTGTTTTCTAGGTGAGTCAGTGTTGGAGTGGAAGGGTAGTTTAGCGGTACTAGCAGGTCGGTTTATTTCATATCTTAAGGCCAAGAAAATGATCTCTAAAGGTTGCATGTACCACCTAGTTATGGTTAAGGATGTGGAGTCCGAGACCATGACTAACCAGTCAGTTGGTGATGGGCGAGTATCCGGAGGTGTTTCCTGACGATTTGCTCGGTGTTCCTCTGGAGAGGGAAATTGACTTCAGTATTGATCTATTGCTAGATACACAGCCTATTGCTATCCCTCCTTACATGATGGCCCCAGCTGAACTAAATGATTTGAAGGATTAGTTAAAGGATCTATTGGATAAGGGCTTCATTAGGCCAAGCCAGTCTCCATGGGGTGCGCTAGTTCTATTTGTCCGAAATAAGGATGGTTCCTTTCGCATGTGTATTGACGATCGGCATTTGAACAAGGTTACCATCAAGAAAAGGTACCCCTTACCCAGGATCGATGATTTGTTTGACCAGCTTCAGGGTGCCAAGTGCTTCTCCAAGATTGATCTCAAGTCCGAGTATAACAAACTCAGAGTGCGGGAGAGTGACATCCCAAAAATTGCTTTCAGGACTCGGTATGGTCACTGCGAATTTGTTGTTATGTCTTTTGGACTAACCAATGCCCCCGAAACTTTTATGGATCTAATGATCAGGGTTTTCAAGGCATATTTGGACATGTTCGTGATTGTGTTCATTGACGACATCTTAATATACTCTGGGTAAGGAGGAGCATGCCACTCATTTGAGGACAGTGCTGCAAACCCTCAAGGATCATCAGCTATATGCAAAGTTTAGCAAGTTTGAATTTTTTCTAAACGTGGTGGCGTTTCTGGGATATATGGTGTCAACCAAAGGTATAAGGGTAGACTCCCAAAAGATAGAGGCGGTGAAGAATTGGCCCAGACCAGTGAATCCTCAGAAATTCATAGTTTCTTAGGCTTAGCAGGCTACTACAGAAGATTTGTTGAGGGCTTTTCATCAATTGCATCCCCCTTGACTAGGTTGACTTAGAAAAGGGTGAAATTCCAATGGTCGGATGCTTGTGAGAAAAGCTTCCAAGACCTGAAGACCTGACTCACTTCAGCACCAGTGTTGACCTTACCTGAGGGTACTGATGGCTTTGTAGTGTATTGTGATGCTTCGAGATTCGGGATGGGATGTGTGTTGATGCAGCGTGATAAGGTAATAGCATATGCCTCGAGACAGCTGAAAGTTCATGAAAAGAATTACCTAACCCATGATCTTCAGTTGGCCGTGGTGGTGTTTGCATTGAAGATATGGCAACATTACTTGTATGGGGTCCATGTGGATGTATTTGTGGATCACAAGAGCTTGCAATATTTGTTCATACAGAAGGATCTAAATCTTCGGTAGAGGAGGTGGTTGGAATTACTTAAGGACTACGACATGACTATTCTCTACCGCCCGGGCAAGGCTAATGTGGTTGCGGATGCACTTAATAGGCTCTCCATGGAAAGTGTGTCTTATTTGGATGAGGGAAGGAAGGATTTGGTGAAGGATCTCCACCGACTTGCAATACTGGGAGTTAGATTGATCGACTCGACCGATGGAGGTGTTGTGGTGCATAACGTGTCAGAATCGTCCTTAGTGGTCGATGTTAAATCTAGGCAAGATGAGGATCCAATATTGAGGATGCTAAAGGAGGCAGTGTGGAGTCAGAAGGTGGAGGTCTTCTCCCTAGGGGGAGATGGTGTGCGACGATACCAGGGTCAGCTATGTGTTTCGGACGTCGATAATTTGAGAGTTTGAATATTGCATGAGGCACATGGTACCAGATATTCCATTCATCCAGGATCCACAAAGATGTATCGGGACTTGCGAGAAATCTATTGGTGGGGTAATATGAAGAAAGATATTGCAGAGTTCATAGCAAAATGTCTAAACTGCCAGCAAATGAAAGTCGAGCATCAAAGGCCAGGAGGCGTACTTCATGATATCAGCATCCCCACTTGGAAGTGGGAAGAGATTAATATGGATTTTTTTACAGGACTACCCTGTACTCGCCGGCAATATGACTCCATTTGGGTGGTGGTCGACGGGTTAACCAAGGATGCACACTTCCTACCGGTCAACACCACCGATTCAATGGATGATTATGCTAAGTTGTATATCCGGGAGTTGGTTCGACTTCATGGAGTTCCCTTGTCTATTATCTCAGACCGAGGTACTCAATTTACCTCTCAATTCTGGTATTCTTTTCAAAAAGGACTTGGGATGCAGGTTAAGCTCAGTACAACATTCCACCACAAACAGACGGCCAGGCAGAACGAACCATCCAGACCTTTGAGGATATGCTGAGGGTATGTGTTATGGATTTTAAAGGTATTTGGGATGATCATTTTCCCTTGATCAAGTTTGCTTATAATAACATTTAACACTCTAGTATCCAGATGGCACTATTCGAGGCTCTTTACGGGTGGAGGTGTAGATCTCCCATCTGATGGTTCAAGGTTGGTGAGGTAGCTATGATATGACCAGATTCAGTTCATGAGGCGATGGTGAAGGTTCGATTGATAAGGGACCGATTGAAAACTGCTCAGAGTCGTCAGAAATCGTATGCTGATGTGAGGAGAAGAGATTTGGATTTTGTTGTGGACGACTAGGTATTTCTAAAGGTGTCACCCATGAAGGGAGTCATGCGTTTTGGGAACAAAGGGAAACTCAGTCCCTGCTATGTTGGCCCCTACCGGGTTGTGAGAAGAGTTGGTAAGGTGGCATATGAGTTGGACATGCCCTCGGAGCTATCTTTGTTTCATCCCATCTTTCATGTGTCACTTTTTAAGAAGTGTTTGGGTGATCCAGCCTTGGTAGTTCCGGTAGACAGCATTGGAGTGAAGGACAGCCTCAGTTATGAAGAAATTACCGTTGAAATCTTGGATCATCAGGTTCGGAGGCTAAGGAACAAAGAAGTAGCTTCAGTTAAAATATTGTGGAGAAATCAGCATGTTGAGGAAGCTACATGGGAAGCCGAAGCAGAGATGATAGTTAAATACCCTCATTTGTTCCCTACCAACTCAGTTTCAGTTTGAGGTATCAGTTTTGCCCTAAACCTTTAATCAGTTTTTCCGGTTCAGTTCATGTGTACAAGTTTGTTTTAAGATATGATAAATGTATGTGATGTCTTAATTCAGTTTATCTATGTAGTTTCGGAGGTAGTCATTCTATTTGCTTTTCGCTTAAATGACCGGTAACTATATATGGTGATAGATTATTTCTGAGTTTTTTGCATGTTTATAAAATTTGAGGACGAATATTCTCCAGGGGGAGATATTGTTATACCCCGAGAACCCAAGGATCAGACCTGAGAGTAAAAACGAAGAAAAACTGAAAACTCACACCAAGTCGCAGAATGACCCATGAGGTGAGTCATGAGGAGTGACCACAAGTCGTGAGGTGACTCATGGTTAGTGTGGTGTGGCAAGGCTTGAGTGAGAAGGCCATGGGCTTGACCATGAGTCGTGGTCAGACCTCACGACTCGTGAGGTCACCCGTGGTCAACCCTGGAGGATTGGCAAGTGGGGATGGGCAGTGTAGGCCACGAAAGGTGACCACGAGTCATTGTCTAACCTCACAACTCGTGAAGTCATCCGTGGGGTCCCCTTGGATTTTTGGGCAATGGACTTAACAGACCATGGTCATGAGTTGTTCCCTGTGGCAACGACCTGTTAGGTACCTCACGGGGATTGGCGAACAGAAATTCCTGCGTTTTAATAAGGGTGTTTTCGTAATTTTCTAAGTCCCTAAGGCCTAAACTACGTCGTTTTGGATATTTTCTAAGTGTGATAAGAGGAGTTAAGTCCCTATTGCATGCCCATTCTCATTCAAAAGCTTAGAGAGGTTGCAGGAGATTCAAGGCCTTCTTCCCTAAATTTTCATCAATTTCTGTGTGGGTGTTCAAGGAACTTTAAGTCCATCCATTTCCAGGTATGTAGGGTTTTAAAATGGGTGGAATTCTTCCTCACCCTTGCCCAATTTCGATTTAAATCATGAATCCTCCTATTCAAGTCTATGGGGTTTTACTCAAATGCATGAAAATTTGATTTCTCTTTATGGGTATGATTTAATTGAGTTTAATTATTAAATTATGAATGATGGGCAGGTTTTATCATTATTTTCCCTTAATCATGTTTCAAGCTTTTAAATCCAAGTTGCCCATTTGAAGAAGTCCATGGAAGTTAGGACTTATGATGAATACTCTATAATTTGAGTTTATTGATGATGGAAGAGCATGATTTTCTAGATACCCATGTTTATGAGCATATTTTGAAAGAATTGAATATGATGAAGTATTGGGAAATGCCCACATGTTAAAGAATGATTTATGATTTATGAAACGAATTACATGATTTATCGATTTATGATGTTGGCCGATGAAAATGGCTTGGATTCTTGGATAATTATGTTTTAAAGGGGATCAATGATGATAAATGTTATACCTTAGCCAATGAATTTTAATGCATGATGTTATTGATTTATTTATGAGCCTATATGCATGTTTTTGGAAGTCGTGTCTAGCACCGAGCAGCCCGGTCTAGCACCGAGTAGCCCGGCATTCAAAGGACTATGCTGGTGTCTCATAATCACGTGCCACCGTGGGTTTGTAAATGATATGATATATTGATAATAATCCCCTCAGAATGTGATATCACTCCTTATGCACGACTCTCGCCTGGCAAGCTAGGGTCGGCTCTACCCAATTGATAGTGGGGCATCATAGAAGGCTCTACCATGATGGTGTCGGTTATGACGAGTCCTCCCATTGTTCCGCATGTTATATGAATTGTCATGTTCATGTTATTGGCTCAAGTTATATCTTGATAAAGTTACTTACGATTATGATAATGAATGATTATGAATGATTTGAAAGTCTTGAGCCCTATGTCTTATTACGAAGATTTTGAGGCAAGCATGATGTCCTTCTCCTATGTCTATTTATGAGCTTACTTTACTTTTAAAATGTCTGTTTTACTTACCTTACATACTTGGTACCTTCCACGTACTGACCGCATAATTTCTATGCTGTATCGTTTCATGATACAGGGTCCGGATCTCAGGCTCATCCTACTCCTTAGTCCATCTTGGCTTACACATCCAATTTATTGGTAACTCCTCATGCTTCGATGGCCGTTCGATTGACTTTCATGTTGTTTATGTTCAGTTTTGGTCGGGTTAGTTGGGGATGTTGTCCCATCAACTTATCTTATGTAGTAGAGCCATTCAGACAAGTATGTAGTGCTCAGCTATGTATATGTTTAGTGTTTCATGATGTTATGTTATAACTACGTTTTGCTATGTTTTTATGATTATTGTTCTGCGTATTGAATGAGACTAGTTGTATGCATGAGTCATGGGTCGACTTGGGGTCCCTCGGGGACCCTTGTCCCGTGTCTACGATCCGGATGTACGTTCTGGTCGTGACACATAGATACATGGCTTCATTTATTTCAAAACATACCACAAGCTAACATTTATAAAATTTGGGAGACTTCGCTCCAAACAATGCGGTAAGCTTATTTCGGGAAAATCATCATTTTAAATCAACATGTGGGCATTACTCAAAGCTCCTTCACACTTGTATTGAATAAATTCATTTTGAAAACAATGAAGTAATCATGGGAAGTTGTAGAACATGCTTTTCATCATCAACCTCATCATCATCTCAAATTTATCATCAATCACTTCTTTTACGATATTTTCATCCATGGGCATTTTAGATTCAATAATTTGGACCACAATTTTTGTAAGGAAAAACAATTTAGAATCCTCCCAAGCTTCATAATCTATCAATATAAATACAATCTAATCATATCCAATCAATTAAATTGAAAACATGGTGATAATACATAATTTACTTTCAATTGCTCAAGCCTACAAACTCCAACTCATCCCAACATAGTCACTAATGTCATATTGGGTCATTAGGGTTAATCATACAATATTTCCACAATCCCATCATGTTCATGAATTACTACGATAATCAAGTGAGCAATAAACAAATCCCATTCAATTCTCAAACCAATTTATGAAGAACATGCTAGATTCTTGCATTCCCAACATATAATCCACATTTCAGAGCAACCCATTAATATACGTTCCAAATAAATTCATAATTTCATAGGATTTTAGCATTTAAGAAGAATATAGAAGAATTTTCTCATCTTACAAGCCCTGGGTCATGATTTTCTAGATTAATTGAATACGTGGTTTTAATGAAAACATTTTGGGACACAAGGATGGAATATCCTTTAGAAGACCCGCATACCTGGTAGAAGAATTCCCACTTGAATATGCACCTTGTAGCTTTGGAGGAAAAACCTTAGGGAACCTTGATATTGAAAAGAGAAGAAGGAGAGTTGAGAGAATGAGGGTTTAGGCATGAAAAACCCCTAAAAATGTCCTAAACAATATACAAAATGATGTAGTTTAAAAGTTAAAAGAATAGGAGTTTAAAAAAATGCCCCTGGACAAAACTGGAAAAACTTCCCGAACTGGAGCCATGACTCACGTAACGAGTCGTCGTTACTTCAAATGACTCGTCACTTTGCCTTTAAAGTACACTGGAAATTTCCTTCAGAACTTTTGCTCCCTCAACTCACGGCTAACATGATGAGTCATTGTTGCTCCTAACGACTCGTTAAGTCCACCCATTAAGTACACCGGATACACTCACGACTTCAACTCTTCACCACCCAACGACCGACCTAACGAGTCGTTGCCAGGCATGAAGACTCGTTAGGTCTTCCGTGGCCATTGGGCTTGCCATCCCCTCCTTATAGTTCCTCAAAGGATAGACCATGATCCGTTAGGTCTCCTAACAAGTAGTTCTATGACTCGTTCTGAGGCAATTTTCTGCTGATGTTTCTACTGAACTTCATCTAACTCAGGGGTATGATCTCAAGGACTTCCGGGGTGTTAAAATATCTCCCCCTTGGATGTAGAACAATAGATTAATTTGAAGTTGTTCTTTCTGGAAGATAACAAACATTGTTACATTACATTAGTATATGCTAAATGCTTCGAATTTGAATGGTGGACTTTGTGGGATAATATTTACCAACTGACAGTAAATACGGATACACCTTTGTTAGTGGGAGGTGAATTTAATATTATTATAAATGATGAGGAAAACTTGGGTACTTACTACTACAACTGCAGGAGTATGAATATTTTGCTTTCTGTATTAATTCTAGCAAACTAGAGGAAATCAAATTTAAAAGAAGCCTTTTTACATGGTGGAATGGTAGAGCAGAGGAAGATTGCTTATTTAAAAGACTTGACAAAATTGTGATACCAAGTTTACAACATTGGTTCATAGAGATTGAAGTGGAACACTTATCAAGGACAAGATCAGACCATGCTCCAAGTCTCTTAACATTTGGAGATCAAAGCCAAAGCATACAAAAACATTTAAAATTCTTGTAGTTATGGATTGAGAGGGATGTATTTATTGAAATAGTTAGAGAGAACTAGAAAATGGGGGAATAAAGTAACTATTTCTATTAGTTTAAACAGAATCTCAAGCATATTAAGAAGGCTCTATCCAATTGGAGCAAGGAGATATTTTCAAACAACTTATTATTAGGGAGGAAGTTTCCAGACCAAAGGAATATCTATTAGAAGAAGACTATTCTTCAAGTAATAGAACCATTTTACAGCAAGCTCAGGAGGAGTTGAAAAGGAACCTACATTATGAGGAAGAATTTTAGAGATAAAAAGCAGGTCTTACATGGTTCTCGGAGGAAGATAAGAATATAAAGTTCTTTCATTAGGGGAAGAAAATACAAGATGGTGATGACATATGGATGTAGGATGAAAATCAGATGGTTGTTGGAGCTCTTTAGTTTTACCAAAAATAGGTCAGACAGGAAAATGAAACCATAGACTTTAACATTCTTGAAAATATCCTTGACGTGATCAAAGGTGAGCAGATTGATAATATTTGTCAAATCCCAACCAGGGAGGATTTTAGAGGCATATTGTTCAAACTAAATTATGATAACATCTGTGGCCTAGTTGGTATGTTAGGAGTTTTTTTTATCAAACTTGTTGGGAGATTGTTGGAAATGAGACCTCTCAGTCTGAGTAACTTCATTAATAAAGTTATATCAAGACTAATTCATGATAGATTGGAAGACATTTTGTCAAAGGTGATATAATCTAATCAACCAAGTGTAGTGCCCCGTACTTCTCAACACACATACGACTAAGTTAATATCAACAAAAGTACTTAAACACTGGATGATGAAGTGATATTTGAGCGTAGAGTTTAAAATGAAAAAAATGGGTATAACTGTTAAGTTAAAGTATAAGGATGATAGTTTGAAAATTGAAATAAAATAAGTGAGGTGCTTATTTGACTTAATTAAGCTAATAGGTGACAAGTAGGTGTATCACCTACTCAAGATAAAAGGACCAAGATAAGAGGGACTGTCACGACCCAAGTTTATACCCTGGCCGTAACATGGGACAAGGAACCCCGAAAGGCTCCTAGTCGATCCATGGCATGATCATACCATAACACTTAACAACAGTACGACTAATAACATGAATAAGCAGAAGCTAATAACAAGAATCTAATATAACCCATAAAAGAAATTTAGAAACACTTAGATACAATGCTGAAACTGTCTAAACAAGTCTGAAAGCCTTCTACTAAACTGACGAGTTACTAGGATAAGCCCCCAGCTAACTCTCAACATCTGAAAACTAATACATAAGGAAAATGAAACATAAATTCACGTCTTCGAAAGATGAGGATTTACCACTATCAGTTGAGAGGGGATGGAGCGTATCTAACCACGAGGCTGACTATGGAGACCTGAATCTATATCATGATATGATATAGAACAAGAAGTGTAGGGTTAGTATTTGG
This sequence comes from Datura wrightii, assembly GCA_035772735.1. Classification (NCBI taxonomy): domain Eukaryota; kingdom Viridiplantae; phylum Streptophyta; class Magnoliopsida; order Solanales; family Solanaceae; genus Datura; species Datura wrightii. The sequence goes on along the minus strand of JASDFA010000007.1, from coordinate 49,322,796 downwards.
AATGTACTGAGCATGCGGGAAGCATAATTAAACTAAACATACAATTATACAAAGAGAAAGTAATTTAAACATGCATTAATAGTAATATAACTAAAAGGAGATACAACAATCTTATATGAGATTTACATATATATGTTAACATAATCACTTTATAGGGACATTTATTAACATAAGATCAATTGACACGCAAAACATAATAAACGGAAATAATATAGAGGTACGATGTCGTGACTGATATCAAAGAGAGTCCCAGATTGTCCAAGGGAGAGTCCCTGGCTGTCAAAGGAGAGTCTCTGACTGTCTAAGGGATACGTTTCAACTAGAGGAATTCCCTGACTATCTAAGGGAGAGTATGCTCCGATATTTAGAGAGTCACTGACTAACTGGGGATGTGAGTCCCGACAAACTAAAGGAAAACATGCTCAACTGGGAACTAGGGATGTAAGTCACGACAGACTAAATGAAAACATGCTCGACTAGTAACTAGGGATGTCAGTCCCGACTGACTAGGGATGTGAGTCCCGACAGACTAGGGATGTAAGTCCCGACGGGCTAGAGCTATTCTAAATTGCTACAGCTAATCATAGATAAGAACATTCGTTGTTTTCATCATACAACATTCATTTTGAAAGCATTAGGGCTACTTTCTAAAACACACAAGCTAAACCATCTGACATATCATTCTCATGCTTTATCATCATCATTCACATTATCATGGAGTCATATCAATATTTGTTGGAGCACCTTACACTATCGAGCATGCTATAGGTTCACATTATGCACTATACTATCACGACATTTCCAATTCCAATTCATCACATTCAGCATGTAGCATAGGGTCATGCATGGTCCATAAGTTCAATTCACACTTTATCAAGGACACGAGACTTCATTTATTTAAATTTTTGAGATACCCATACATTTAACTCGTGGAGCATTCCTGTTTATTCCATAAGACCCGTTTCCTAATTTAGTCCAATTCATGAGGAAGATAAAGTAATTAGGCTATTATCATAAATTCATCTCATACCAATTCAATTTAATCGAAAACATGATGATAATAAATAATTTACTTAAAATTGTTCAAGCCCATAAACTCCAAACTCATCTCAACATAATCACTAATGACATAATCGGGTTATTAGGAACAATCATATGATTTTCACACAATTTAAGCATGGACATGAGTTACTATGATAATTAAGTGAACAATAACCAAATTCCATTCAATACTCAAGCCAATTTATGAAGAACATTCCACACCCATGCATTTCCATCATCTAATCCACCATTCAAGACAACCCATTAATTTATATCCCAATTAAATTCATAACAATAGTAGATTTTTGAGAATTAAAAAGATGTAGAAGAAATTACTCATCACACAAACCTTAAATCATACTTTTCTAGATTAATAGAAAATGGGTTTTTAATAAAGCATTTTCTCGTGGCACAAGGATGAAAGGATATCCTTGTTGAAGACCCGCATACTTGGTAGAAGAAGTCCCACACGAAATTTCTCCTTGAAGCTTTGATGAACACCTTGGTGAAACCCTTGAACTTGAGAGAGGGAAGGAAGAAAGGTTTGAGAGAGTATTTTGAGAGAATGGGAGATTAGTCTTAGGAAAACCCTTAAAATAGTGCAAGGTAAAACCCAAAATGACGTAGTTTAGAAGTTAAAAGTGGAGGAGTTTAAAAAAATGCCCCTGGAGGAAACTGGAAAAACTGCCTGAACTAGAGCCACGACTCACGTGATGAGTCATTGTCACATCAAACTACTCGGTGTCATGCCCGTTCGGTACACTGGAATTTCTTTAAAGCCACAGCTTCTCCCCTCTTACGACTGACTTGATGGGTTGTTATCACACCTAACGACTCGTCACCTCCTTCCGTCGACCACACTTTTAAAACTTAACCCAAGGATCCTATCCTTCACCCAACGACTCACCTAACGAGTCATTTCCAGGTAAGACGACTCGTTAGGTTATCCATGGCCACTGGTGACTCGTTAGGTCTCCTAACGAGTCGTTCTTTGACTCGTTCTGAGGCAAGTTTCTGCTGATTTTTCTGCTGAGCTTCATCTAACTTCGGGGTCTGATCTCAAGGACTTCCGGGGATTTACAATATCTCTCCTTTGGGACTATTAATCCTCGGATGTTGGCTGAACACACTGAAAAGATATAGACAAAACTGAAATCCTAAAAACAATCAATCTCAGCTAACACCAACAGAGTATACGATTCCGGACCAACCTTATACACTAAAACCGAATATCTATATTGAACATGCATACCATGGCACAGGAGAAACCGGAGGACAGGAAATCAACGTAGAACTAGACAAAACACCGAAAAGAATTCTTCCCCTTTTTTTCTGGCACTGAACCGATACGGACTAAACGTTCGTTGTCAAATCGCTTCTTGATATAGGGCTCGAATTCACGGTATCCAATCTAACTGAGGGTAAGGAATTCAGGAGCACGAATCATTCATTGCATCTAAAACTGAGCACATACATGAGATAATCTAACTCTACTAAATTAATAAACCAATTCTAAACAGTCAATTCGATTTGAACACATAGGAAAACATGGATTAAAACACATAACTGATACATAACATGAAAATGAGCATAAAGGACTCATAGAGCAAGTCTAGCATCACTGTTTGAAGTGGTTACCTCTAAACCTCGGGAATCTGCACATAGGGATAGACATAGCTTAACTTTAACCGCAATACAAGGGGGGGTTATCTGAACTTGAAGAGACTAACATCTCGCAACTGCGAAGGCTGGAAATCCTTTACTAGCATTCTCAAGGTCTGACTTACTTCACATACTCACTATCTCCCCCTTAGCTTAAAGTCATCATTCGAAGACTCCCGAATCTTCCTTAAGGTCAAGAAAATTTACAAGCTCCTAGATTCTCTTCCGCCGCTAACCTTCACTACAAACCTCACACTAATAGCTATTTTCATTACGCATCAAACACTCTTCCCAAAAATCACAACAACGCTTCTTATTCAATATATAGGTTGGCAACTTATAAGGGTGACAAGATCTAAAACACACTTGAGGCCACTATCGGCACCTTTCCTTTGTCCTGGCGTGTTCCTGTGGCATAGGAGCAGTTTTGACGATGTCCGCCACGCTGGTTAGATGATGCACCCTACTGAAATGGGCAAGCTATCGGAGCTACTAAAGAGGTAGCCGAGAATATACTCTCGCATTGCTTAGCCACTGCGCAATCTCGATGCTTATGGCCTACCTTGCCGCACCAAAATCAAACATCTGAGACGACCATGCACACTCCCAAATGGTGCCTTCCACAGCTGATGCACAACGGATACATAATCTCCCTTACCCTGGGCTTATACAGAACACTGGCTATCGAAGGCGCTGGGGCCGATAATTTTTGCTGGCAACATGAGCGATGTCCGCCACTCGACCTCTGTTGAGAGAACTCTAGAAATCCAGTCCTAGCCCTCTTGGCCTCTCTCTCTCTCTTTTTCTTTCGCCTGGTCTGCTTCTATCTGTTGAGCGAATATCACCAAGTGTGGGAAATCTATGTCCTGATGTAACATGGCAGTCTTGCATTCCTTGACCAAGGAGTCTGACACTCCATTCACGAACCTGCTTACTCGGGTCCGCTGCTCGGCTACCATCTCTGGTGCATACTTGGATAATCGAGTAAATTCCAATGCGTACTCTTGGACAGTCAAATCTTTTTGTTTTAGGTTAATGAACTCCTCCTGTCTTTGCCTCCCTCATCTCCTGATGGAAAAACCTGACAAGAATGCTGTCCTAAATTCATCCCTACCTACGAGACCCACTCCAACTCCCCGACTGACCCTCCACTGAAAATACCAAATATAAGCAACTCCCTTTAACTGGTAGGAGGCTAAGTATGCCCTCTCATTCCCCGTCACTCCCATGATGTGAGTAATCTTCTAAATCTCTTCCACAGACTTATATGGGTCCTTATCCACTTTTGACCCTAAGAATTTGGGTGGGTTCATCGGGAGAAAATCTCTTATCCTTGCCTCTGCTTCATTTCCCTTCTGAGGGATACGAGCAATCGTCTGCTGGTAAATTTGAGCGGTCAGGACCTGCACCAACATGTGAAAGGCTACTCGGAACTCGGCATGAGTGACATGATCATCCATTGGGTTCGCCTGAGATGGTGGTACTTGCTAGCGGCCGTTACCACGTCTCCTTCCAGTCACTTGTATGGGAGGCTGTATCTGCGAGGGCGTAGAGCATGAGTTAGGGAAGGAACTATTTAGAGCCTGATACTCTACGCACGATAAGAATCATGAAGAAAATGGGACATTCCTAAAAAGTCTCATAATCTCTTCATCATAAGTGTGGCGTGCTTCACACCCATGAAGCAGAATCTACGTAATGCGACTTTTAGACATCCTAGGACCCTCTAAACCTTGTCTTTGATACCAAGTTTGTCATGACTCGAGTTTACACCCTAGCCGTAACATGGGACAAGGAACCCTGAAATGCTCCCAGTTGACCCATGACATGATCATAACACAACACTTAACAACAAAACGACTAATAACATTAATAAGCGGAAGCTAATAACAAGAATCTAATATAATCCATAAGAGAAATTTAGTAACACTTAGATACAATGCTGAAACTGTCTAAACAAGTCCGAAAGCCTTCTACTAAACTGACGAGTTACTGGGAAAAGCCCAGAGCTAACTCTCAACATTTGAAAACTAAAACATAAGGAAAATGAAACATAAATTCATGTCCTCGGAAGATGAGGACTCACCACTATTAGCTGAGAAGGGATGGAGTGTATCTAACCACGAGGCTGACTCTGGAGACCTGAATCTATATCATGAAACGATATAGAACAAGAAGCGTGCGGTCAGTACTTGGAATGTACTGAGCATGCAGGAAGCGTAATTAAACTAAACATACAATTATACAAAGAGAAAGTAATTTAAACACGCATTAGTAGTAATATAACTGAAAGGAGATACAACAATCTTATATGAGATTTACACATATATATATATAATATATTAACATAATCACTTTATAGGGACATTCATTAACATAAGATCAATTGACGCGCAAAACATAATAAAAGGAAATGATACAGAGGTATGATGTCGTGACTAATATCAAAGAGAGTCCCTGACTGTCCAAGGGAGAGTCCCTGACTGTCAAAGGAGAGTCCCTGACTGTCTAAGGGATACATCTCGGCTAGAGGAAATCCCTGACAGTCCAAGGGAGAGTATGCTCTGATATATAGATAGTCACTGACTGAATAGGGATGTGAGTCCCGAAAAACTAAGGAAAACATGCTCAACTGGGAACTAGGGATGTAAGTCCCGACAGACTAAAGGGAAACATGCTCAACTAGTAACTAGGGATGTGAGTCTCAACCGACTAGGGATGTGGGTCCCGACCGACTAGGGATGTGAGTCCCGACCGACTAGGGATGTGAGTCCCGACGGGCTAGAGCTAGTCTAAATTACTACAGCTAATCAAAGATAAGAACATTCATTGTTTTCATCATACAACATTCATTTTGAAAAGGATTAGGTCTACTTTCTAATACACACAAGCTCAACCTTCTGACATATCATTATCATGCTTTATCATCACCATTCACATCATAATGGAGTCAAATCAATATTTGTTCGAGCACCTTACACTAATGAGCATGCTATAGGTTCACATTATGCAATATACTATAACGATATTTCCCATTCCAATTCATCACATGTAGCATGCAACATAGGGTCATGAATGGTCCATAAGTTCAATTCACACTTTATCAAGGACACGAGACTTCATTTATTTAAATTTATGGGCAAACTATACATTTAACTCGTACCTCATCATTTACAAAAAAACCATGGGAGGAGCATTGTAATGACCCGAGTTCACACCCTAGCCGTAATACAGGACAAGGAACCTCGAAGGGCTTCAAGTCGACCCATGGCATATTCATAACATACACTTAACATCATACATGACTAACAACATAAATAAGCGGAATCTAATATCAAGAATTTAATATAAAGCATGAGGACAAATTAACAACACTTAGATACAATGCTGAATCTGTCTAGACAAGTCTGAAAGCCTTCTACTAAACTGATGAGTTGCTGGGGCAATCCCCCTGCTAACTCCCAAAGTCTAGAAAAAGAAACAAAGTAAAATAAGAACAATAAAACACGTCCTCGGAAGATGAGGACTCACCACTAGAAATTGGGAGAGAGAGTAGCGTACCTAGCCACGCGGCGGAACCTGGAGACTTGAATCTATATCATGAAATGAAATAGTACAAGAGGCGTGCGGTCAATATTTGGAATGTACTGTGCATGCATGACCCGTAATCAACTAATTCATAAGAATATACAAAAAAGAAGTATATAAAAACATAGTAATAGTAATGTAATTGAAATGAGATACGACAACCTTATATGAGATTCACATATTCATATCAATATAACCATATTATAAGGACATACATCATTATAAGATCAACTGATACACAAAATTAATAATCGTAAATAATACAGAGGTACGATACTGTGACTGATATCAAGAGGGTCCCTGACTATCCAAGGAAAGTTTCTGATTGTCTAAGGGAGCGTCCCTGACTATCAAAGGAAACATTCTTACTAACGAGAATCCCCGACTGTCAAAGGGAGAAATGCTCTGATATAGAGAGTCACTGACTGGCTAGGGATGTTAGTCCCAACCGACTAAGGATAAACATACATGGCTAGTAGCTAGGGATGTTAGTCCCGACTAACTAGGAAAACATTCTTTCTAATGAGAATCGTGACTGACTAGGAAAACATTTTTTCTAACGAGAATCCCGACTGACTATAGAGACATTCTTTCTAACGAGAATCCCAACTGACTAGGGAAACATTCTTTCTAACGAGAATCCCAACTGACTAGGTAAACATTCTTGCTAACGAGAATCCCATAGATTCACCTTGCGCATTATACTATCATGACATTCCAAACTACGAATTCATCTCATTCAGCATGTAGCATAAGGTCATGCATATTTAATAGATTCCACTCCTACTTTATCATAGATACATGTCTTTATTTATTTCAAAACATACCACAAGCCAACATTTATAAAATTTGGGAGACTTCTTTCCAAACAATGCGGTAAGCTTATTTCAGGAAAATCATCATTTTAAATCGACATGTGGGCATTACCCAAAGCTCCATCACACTTGGATCTAATCACTTCATTCTGAAAACTACGACATAATCATGGGTAGTTTGTAGAACATGCTTTTCATCATCAACCTCATCATCATCTCTGATCTTGGGCATAATTACGTGCCCAAGTGCTATTTTATAGCTTAATTTAGTTATATTTGTCTAATTATACACTTACATTCTTATGTGATTTTGTATAAATTTGGGTATGTACTAACCAACGTGATTAGTCCTTGTTTTGTAGGTGAAAAATGCATATGAAGGACTAAATAATGATGGGTGAAGTGAAGGAATGAAGTTGCGAGTTAATGGCAATGGATGGAAAGAAAACATGCCATGGAAAGGCTGGCTGCGCTAGGCAGCGTGGCACGTTGTGCGTGTGCCGCGCCCAACGTCGTGCCACGCCAAGGCCATGCACGCGAGATCATCCCTCCAAGGCGCCTGTGCGACAGCGTCCGTTCCACGTTAGGCACTGTTGCGCTTCGCAGGCTGTGTCACGCTTGCCATCGCGCAGGATCAGCGTCGTGCCACGCCAGTTGTCTGCCTTGCTTCGGCCAAGCAACATTTAAATGCAATTTCCAGTGGGCTTCCGCGTTACCTCTGTGGCACAGAGGCAAATTGGCGCGTTCACCTCCATGCCACGGAGCCATTCCACGGCAGGCAAAAAAATTGCAAAATCCCATTTACTATAAATTCAACCCTTAGTTCCTGAAATCATTCGGTCACAAAATATTTTCTGAAAATCATAGAGGAGCGAAGGGAGAAGTGAAGAACTCACCTAGGGTTCACTAATTTTACATTCTCTTTTACCTATTCTTGTAAGTACTCTACTTTAACGATGTTTTTAAGTTATTGTACGAACATGAGTGGCTAAAACCCTTCCCCCAGGGTTGAGGCCACGTGATATGATTGTAATGCATGATTCATTTCGGTTTGAGTTGTTAATTATTGTTTTGTATCACATTCTTTACTATGATTGTTTTTATGCTTGATCACCATGAAAACATACATGTTAAGCTAGGTAAAAGCTTGAAAGAGTAACCCTAGGCAATAAAATAAGAATGTAGTGAGCAAGTTCTTATCTTTCGATATGATTCGCAATTAGGATTAATAATATACCTAAAATTGCCTTGCTTGGTTGATAAAACAGGATGATAGTAAGACATCAACATAGAATTGTCACTCCACCACTCGTAGAAGTAGTTGTGAATCTAAGTTAGGTTAAATGATTAGAGGTATGAAAGTCTCTAATCAAGAGCACAAACCCCGTAAACCACATTCATGTAGTTGAATTGCCCAGGAACTAGGATGTCACATCCCCGCTCAACGATGTAGATGTGAGGCTAGTTTTTCGTGTTTAGAGGCTTGAGAGACCATGAACATTGCATTTCAAACTATGTGAGACAATAATTGATAATTTCATACGTGAACCATTACAAAGTGTAGCATTGCATTATTATCCGGCCTTAGCTCTAGTTGCTTATTATATCGCTTCTAGATTGTTTTGTGACCACCCGAAAAATGAATTATAATTTACCGAAAACTTCTATAATCAACACTTGTGAAGGTTAATCTTACACTTGAACTTCATAATTTGCTGAATTGGTCCAGTCCCTGTGGGTTCGACATCCGTCTCTTAAAAAGGGCCATTGTATTACTTGTACGACGGCGTACACTTGCGAGTGCGCTGGAGCGCAACAATCTCACATTTATCATCAATCACTTCTTTTACGAAATTTTCATCCATGGGCATTTTAGATTCATAATTTGGACTATAAATTTTTGTAAGGAAAAACAATTTAGAATCCACCCAAGCTTCATAATCTATCAATATAAATACAATCTAATCAAACCCAATCAATTAAATTGAAAACATGTTGATAATACATAATTTACTTTCAATAGCTCAAGCCCACAAACTCCAACTCATCCCAACATAGTCATCAATGTCATATTGGGTCATTAAGGTTAATCATACAATATTTCCACAATCCCATCATGTTCATGAATTACTACGATAATCAAGTGAGCTATAAACAAATCCAATTCAATACTCAAGACAATTTATGAAGAACATGCTACACTCTTGATTTCCCAACATATAATCCATATTTCAGAGAAACCCATTAATTTACATTCCAAATAAATTCATAATTTCAAAGGATTTTAGCATTTAAGAAGAATATAAAAGAATATTGAAGAATTTTCTCATCTTACAAGCCTTAGGTCATGCTTTTCTAGATTAATCGAACATAGGTTTTTAATGAAAATATTTTGGAACACAAGGATGGAAGAATATCCTTGTTGAAGATCCGCATACCTGGTAGAAGAATTCCCACCTGAATATGCACCTTGATGCTTTGGAGGAAAAACCTTGGGGAACCTTGATATTGAGAGGAGAAGAAGGAGAGTTGAGAGAATGAGGGTTTAGGCATGAAAAACCCCTAAAAACAGCCTAAACAATATACAAAATGATGTAGTTTAAAAGTTAAAAGCATAGGAGTTTAAAAAAATGCCCCTGGAGAAAACTGGAAAAACTTCCCGAACTGGAGTCACGACTCACGTAACAAGTCGTCGTCACTTCAAATGACTCATCGTCTTGCCTGTTAAGTACATTGGAAATTTCCTTCAGAACATCAGCTCCCTCAACTCACTAATAACATAATGAGTCGTTGTTTCTCCTAACGAGTCGTCAAGTCCACCCGTCAAGTACACTGGATACACTCACAACTTCAACTCTTTACTACCCAACGACCAACCTAATGAGTCGTTGGTAGGCATGACGACTCGTTAGGTTATCCGTGGACATTGGGCTTGCCATCCTCTCCTTACAGTTCCTCACGGGTTAGACCACGATCCATTAGGTCTCCTAACGAGTCGTTGTGTGACTCATTCAGAGGCAAGTTTCTGCTAATTTTTCTGCTGAGCTTCATCTAACTCCGAGGTCTGATCTCAAGGACTTCCAGGGTGTTAAAAGCATTCCTATTTATTTCATAAGACCCATTTCCTAATTTAGTCCAATTCATGAGGAAGATAAAGTAATTAGGCTATTATTATAGATTCATCTCATACCCATTGAATTTAATCGAAAACATGATGATAATACATAATTTAGTTACAATTGTTCAAGCCCATAAACTCCAAACTCATCTCAACATAATCATTAATGACATAATCAAGTTATTAGGAACAATTATATGATTTTCACACAATTTAAGCATGGACATGAGTTACTACAATAATTAAGTAAACAATAACCAAATCCCATTCAATACTTAAACCTATTTATGAAGAACATTCCACACCCATGCATTTCCATCATCTAATCCACCATTCAAGACAACACATTAATTTATATCCCAATTAAATTCATGACAGCAATAGATTTTTGAGAATTAAAAAGATGTAAAAGAAATTACCCATCACACAAACCTTAAATCATACTTTTCTAGTTTAATTGAAAATGGCTTGTTAGTAAAACATTTTATTGCGGCACAAGGATGAAAGGATATCCTTATTGAAGACCCGCATACCTGGTAGAAGAAGGCCCACACGAAATTTCTCCTTGAAGCTTTGATGAACACCTTGGTGAAACCCTTGAACTTGAGAGAGGGAAGGAAGAAAGGTTTGAGAGAGTATTTTGAGAGAATGGGAGATTAGGCTTAGGAAAACCCTTAAAAACATGCAAGGTAAAACCTGAAACGACGTAGTTTAGAAGTTAAAAACATAGGAGTTGATGAACATGCCCCTTGAGAAAACTGGAAAACTGCCCGAATTGGAGCCACGACTCACGTGACGAGTCGTTGTCACCTCAAATGACTCATCGTAATGACCATTAGGTACACTGGAATTTATTTAAAGCCATAGCTTCTCCCCTCTAACAACTTACTTGACGGTTAGTTATCACACCTAACGACACATCACCCACTTTCGTCAACCACACTGTTAAGACTTAACCCAGGGATCCTATCCTTCACCCAACGACCCACCTAACGAATCATTGCCAGGAAAGATGACTCGTCAGGTCGTCCTTGGCCACTGAGCTTTCCATCCTTCTTACTGTTTCTCATGGATAAGGCCACGATCCATTAGGTCTCCTAATGAGTCATTCTCTGACTCGTTCTGAGGCAAGTTTATGCTGATTTTTCTACTGAGTTTCATCTAACTCTGGGGTCTGATCTCAAGGGCTTCGGGGGTGTTACAGAGACAAGTAGGTGCATCACCTGCTTAAGTTAAAGGACTTAACTGTGGTCCAAATGAAGCCCAAATGTTGGCCCAACACTATAGCCCAAATCTAGTAGACATAAGTATAAATAAATTAAGGTCAAGTAGGTGCATAACCTAATTGGATTTTGAGGTTGTTATAGGGACAAGTAGGTACATGACTATAACACCTCATACCCTCTTACACATATACGATTAAGTTAATGTCGATGAAGGTGCTTAAGCTCAAGGCGATGAGGTGATATGTGGGTCAAGAGGTTAAATTTCAAAATGTGTACAAGCATTAAGTTCAAGCCTAAGGATAAAGGTTTGGAAATGGGATATAATAATTAAGGTGCTTGCTTGATTTATTTACGCTAAAAAGTGATAAGTTGGTGAATCACCTACTTATGCTAGATGAACCATTTTATAGAGATCAAGTTAGGGCAGCAACTACATAAGTTATTGGGCCTAATAGTGGAATAAATGGAGATTAATGTTGGCCCAAAAAGTGACACAAAAAGCTGGCACAAAATGAATACAAAGTCAGTTGCCAATGTTGACCAAATTTTGGCCAAACATAGAGTCAAATTGCAGCCAACAAATCAACCAATTGGAGGCCCAAATGGAGGTCTACTTTGGTCAAGAACCCATGAAGTACTGTATCCCAAATTGATGTCCAAAATGGGTCAATAAGGTCTTCCATAAGGATCTCTTATAAGTACAAAAGAGTGAATAATTCCAGCATTCATACTTAGACAAAAATCTGGAAAATTCTCCAAGTTCTCTCCCTTTCTTCCTTCTCCAAAACTAGATGCCTCTTTGATCTTAAAACTCTTATTATCTTGGTGTTAATCTTCTTCAGATATCTAGAAAATCATGTGGTAAAAAATTGATGAAATATGACAGCCCCTTTTTCCAAATTGAGCACCCAAAGTTGTAAAGTTTAAGAAGCTTTCTCCTCTCTTTTTGTGTATTCATGAAATAATTCTTAAGCTCTTCAAGACTACAAGAAAAAGAGGATAAGAACCCCCTTCAATTGTGGTAAGTACTCTTCCCAAGTTCATTTTTTGTATAGAAGCTTAGGTGGATAGTATATGTTGTTAAGAACTCGAGGGACGATGATAAAAATCCGTGAGTATAATATGTTGTTGTGGTATTTTAGGTTGTAATGCTTTGTCTAGGGGCTGTTTTGTGTGTTTTATATGGTTTGGGACAGTATGTTGGTGTAATTATATATGGTGTTGAATGGAAAAGGAGAGTATGATGATACACCATCAAAGTAACACCAATACATATAATCTGCCCGAAAGTTGTTTATCTACTATTTTGGTGAAGTTGAGTTGTATTCAAGGGCTAATATTAGTTTTATTATGCACTTATATTTTAGATTAACTTGATGAAGTAATATCCAAGTTGTGCTAGGCATAATCATTGAAATAAATAATGTATGTTAAGGTTTCTCATTTCTTTGCCAGCATGAATCTAGCGAAAGTTTTCTTTCTTGAGTTTCCTTTTTCATTGTGATCCCTAATCAAATATTAGAATGTATAAGAGAAAAGTTTAGCAAGTCAAGTCCTTATTCACCTCCAATGGTTAAATTGAGTTTCAAAGAAAACTCTTTCAATTCAAGTTTAAAGAACCTAGCCAAGAAGAGTCTTAAAAACTAACATAAGTGGCTACAAGAATCAATCTTTTAATAATACTTTTCATGTAAGTGTTAGTGTGCACCAAGGCACTATTTCCATATTGATGTACTATATAAGAATGAGTTAGTGTGCGTCAAGGCGCTACTTCCAAATTGAGACACTATATATGCATGTGTTATTGTGCGGCAAGGCGTTACTGGCATGTTGGGGCACAATATATGTAGGAGTTAGTGTGCACCGATGCGCTACTGTCATATTAAGTCACCATATATGTGTGAGATTGTCACGATCCAAAAATAGGACCGGATCTAGACATGAAACCTAGAACCATGAATGACTCCAAGTCAACCCATGACATGGATATGATAACTAAATATCAATATTAAACAAAACTGATAACTGAATTCTGAAATAGTAGAAGTCTAAATAATAACATGTCTAGCCAACGGTAATATCATAACACTAAGTCCGAAGCTGAATATACAAATCTATGTCTGAAAAGCCTCTACAAACTGATGAGATACTGGGACAAGCCCCTAACTATCTCTAAGTCAGAAACAAACTAATAGAATGATACTGAAGGATAGATGTTCTCGAAGGATGAGAACTCAGCCAAGGCAGGGTCTGAACTGGAGCAAGAGCTGGACTAACGACATGACTGATTTTGATCACTAGGACCTGTATCATGAAATGATACAACTAGAGTATACGGTCAGTACTTGAAATGTACTGAGTATGCAAGGTAAGTAAAACAGACTGAGAAAGTATAAACTAAAATCATGTATATTAACATAATTCATAACATCATAAGATTAAGGACTACAGGCTGATATATGAAAATATGAATAGTCATAAACTGGATCTCATAACTGAATCGAATGACCAAAGATGAAACTGAAATTCATCAGTAAAATTGATAACATAATCATTGGGTAAAACCTACTGAAAACATAATATCATAACTGATAAAACATATATAACTGAGATCATGAGGAATAATGGGAGACTCATCATATAACCAACACTATTATGATAGAGCTTACGTGATCCCAACTATTACACTCAAGTGGACAGAGTCTTCCAATGCCTTACCAGGGATAAGGGTGCTACCATGATATCAATATCAAGATGAAAGCCCTTTCAGGGCAGGGAAATCTCACAAAGGAGGTCCCAAAGTAAATGGATAATCCTATGTTGGCGCATAGTTCTGAGACCCGGGGTTTTCATGAACCCCTAGCCTACTCGGTGCTAGACATTGCTCCTAAAAATATGCAAAGTGCTCACCAATTTTTCAATGAAACTGATACCATACCATAAGCTAAAAGTGGGAGTATAGACTCCAAAACCATATGGTAAGCCGATTTATTGAACTAAACTGAATCATGAAAACATGATAAATCTGAGTGAGATTACCCAAAATTTGAAGATCATGTATACTTGAAATAAACTTTACTAGTCAAAATAATAGATTAAATGGGTAATTAGTAAACATACATACATGCTAGATACTTCATCATACTTGAAATCATCAATCATAGACTAAACTTTTTCATGAACTTGCATAAATTTGGAAAAGTCTTCTAAAACATGAACTCATGAATTTATAATCAAAACATGTAAAAAATTTGTCCATTAATCATCAAATATACTTTAAAACATAGAGGGAATCGACCCATAAACAATTTGTACGAATTCTGTGATATTAGATTGAAATCCCTTTTTGATCATGATTTGAATTGAGACTTGGTTCATGAAATTGAGGTGAATTATGAGCATGAGAGTGAAAGGAACCCTCATCATGGCCTCACATACCTTGAAGAACTGAATCTAAACTTTCCCTAGAAAGCCCAAAAGATTTGGAGAAGAACTTGAAGGATTGTAGGCTTGATATTCAATGGAGAGGTCTAGAATTGCATGCATGGGAGGGGAATGGTTTAGAATTGGTTTAACCCTCTTAACACCCTCCGAACAAAGCTTAAAATGACGTATTTTAGGGATT
Organism: Datura wrightii; assembly: GCA_035772735.1. Lineage (NCBI taxonomy): Eukaryota > Viridiplantae > Streptophyta > Magnoliopsida > Solanales > Solanaceae > Datura > Datura wrightii. The sequence continues at coordinate 49,307,721 of JASDFA010000007.1, read as the reverse complement.
AGGATCTTAGAAATTACGAAAATGCCCTTACTAATTTTGAAGGAAAACTACTACTGGCAGTCCTAACGAGTCGTTGGGACCACTAACGACTCGTGGTCCTCACTCATTACCTTTTCTGGAAAAATCTTCTATTACTGAACTTCTTCTTTAACTAACAACTGACATGACAAGTTGTTAACAGGGATGACAACTCGTTACCTCCTATCGTTGTCACCACTGGAAATCCTATCCTTCAATCTCAGCCATCCCGACATTGACCAACTTGATGAGTCATGATCTGACACGAGGACTCATTCCGTGTCTCGTTAGGTCTCCTGGTCTGCAACTTCCTCGACACATAACGGGTACCTTAACGACTCATGTCAAATATGAGTCGTTATACCATCTGAGATGACCTCCTGACAATGACTCCTTACCATCCTGACACCCCTTAATGAGTCACTCAACGATTCATCAAGTGACCTAACAAGTCATTCTGTGGCTTATGCAAATTTTCCCTGATTTCTTTGATTAAACCCTCGGGTCTGATCTTAGGGGATTTTGGGGTATTGCAGAGTTAGTGTGTACCGAGGTGCTACTTCCATATTGAGGCACTATATACACATGAGTTAGTGTGCGCTGAGGTGATACTACCATATTGAGGCACTATATACACATGAGTTAGTGTGCGCTGAGGTGCTACTACCATATTGAGGCACTATACATATACGCGAGTTAGTGTGCTCCAAGGCTCTACTGCCATATTGAGGCCATTACACACACATACACACACACAAAGTGCACCAAGGCACAAAGAGTACTTATAATGTTTTATAGGGTGAGTTGAGGCATATGTTGAGTTTATTTTTATATGAGTAAAGGAGATAAAATCTTAATGAGTCTTACATATTTCAGTGTCTAGGTTTCCTATTATATCCTTCTCTCAGTTACCATTTCATCTTACTTACATAATATTTTTTCCTTACATACTAGTACTTTCTTTCGTACTAGTGTCCCTATTTCTTGAGGGACGCTGTATTTTCTTACAAGCTAGATCGAGATCCAGATAGACCTCTCCGGTAGGAGCTGTAAACTTCAGCATTTTTGATAAACTTCAATTCTTCCTAGAGCTGAAGAGTTAGATGTCCAACTTTACTTTTGAATATGTGTATAGTAAATGGGTAGGTCGGGGCCTTGTTTCGACTATATGTCAGTCATCTTACACTTAGAGGCTTATAGATGTTTGTGTGGGTTTTAAGTATGTCGTGTATTGCCTTGTCGTCCTTATATTTAGTTGTTGTACTATTTATAGCCTTTTCAGCTAGTTGTTAAATCGCTAAGGTACTTGCAGCTTGTTAGTATCATATATGCATGTTTTGAGGTTGTCAATTTGTTCATACTTATATATTGTAGTCGTGTTATCATGGAGACCTAGTTTGCCCAATTGCTATTCGAGTTGTAAGAGTTTCAGTGGCTATCTCGGCCAAGTGAGGAACCGGGTGCCAGTCATGCCTCCACAGGTTTAGGGCGTGAAAGAATTGGTATCAGAGCACATTGGTCCTTGGAAGGTCTACAAGTCATGTCTAGTAGAGTCTTGCTATTGGGTATGTTGTGCACCACACTTATAATCAGGAGGCTACATGGCATACAAGGATAGTTACCTTTCTGTTATATTTTATAATCGTACGAATAAAGTTGAGTCATAAGAATCTGGGTCTAACTCATACTTTATAATGTTGTTATAGCCATGCCTTTGACGAGGTTGAATATCGCTACTCGACAAGAAAATAGAGATGTGGAAGAAGGCACTAGTCGTGCCCCGTTTGGACAAGGAATTGGGCATGAAGAACAAAGTGAATAATCAGTATCGTTGGCATGTCCAGGGTTCCAGAGATAGAGGAAACGGGAAGGGATCCAGTAAACTCAACCCCCCCATGTTCCACCCTCTCTTGAAGAAGTGGTTAGGGAGACCCAATTCCCCCGTTTCCCTCACTTCAATCAATAGTTGTCACGACCTGAAGGTAGACCCAGATCATAACACAGGACAAGGAGCCCCGAGAGATCCCAAGTTGACCCATGGCATGAGCATACATATAATTCATTCACATAAGTGGAAGACTTAACATAAGGAATAACGGGAACATATCGAATCATGACATATCACACCGGTAGAATTATTTAGACATACATAACCTGAATTCTGCACTTAGTCTGAAAGCCTCTACTACAATGATGGGTTGATGGGACAACACCCCTAACTAAGCCGAACATGTACTGAAACATAAGTATCAACATGTCTAGGAAATATCCCTCGTAACATAAGGACTCACCAATATGTTGAAAGCAAACTCTGAGACGATCTAGGGATGCGGGTGAGCCTGAGAGCTGGATCTTGTATCATGAAACTATACAACATAGAAAGTATGCAGTTAGTACATGGAATGTACCGAGTATGCAAGGTAAGTAAAATGGTCATTAAAAATATTTAAAACTCAGAAATGATCATAAGAGTAGGGAATCATGCTCATATCGTAAACATCGTAACATAACATAAGGCTCAAGATTTTCAAAACACTCGTAATACAACATAATCGTAATCATAGGAGAAAAGCTTAACCTAACATGACTTGAGCCAAAATACATAATCATAAGCATTCATAAATCATGAGGAACAATGGGAGATTCTCTTAACCGACATACCCCATATGAGCACACATGAAGTCCGATTTGTAAACCTAGTCGGGAGACCATTCGTACCTTGCCAAAGGTAGAACCATGAAGGGAGTGATATCACCATGAAAAGGGCAATTTGGGCCGGGGACAGTCACAAAGGAGGTCTCAACATACCTATGGTGGCACGTAGTTTATGAGATCTGGGGCTTAACCTGAGCCACAAACCTACTCAGTGTTCGATACTACTCCAAAAACATATATAGTGCTCATAGTATAACATGCATGAATTCATGGGCTAGTTAAATCATGATAATCATAAACATACTTGTGCATACATGAACTAGCAATGACATAGGGCCCGTGAGTCGGCCAAAACATAATTCATGAATCATAAAGTTCATACATACTTGTAGATCATGCATATGGCTTGAAATTCATAAAATCATGATGGGTAATTGATTAAATCAACTTTTTAAACCATAATTCATGCTGGGCTAGTAAATATTAGTAATGGAAAAATATATCATAAATCGATTCATCATAGGTCATGCATAATTAGGCTAAATTTCAAAAGAATTCGATAATTGATAACATTATAAATAAATAAATTTACAAAATCTGATCAAAACCCCATAGAATACGATAAGGTTCGAAAATCACAAAGCCTATTAACAACCATTAGATTTTTATATAAATCTACTTCAAAACCCCATAAATTTTTGATAGAATTTTCATGAAATCGTAGGTGATGGGCATGGGTGTGAAAGGAATCACCCATTGATAGACTTACATACCTAAAAACAACTGATTCTTAATCTCCCTTGAATGCCCATGAAGGAATTTGAAGGATTTGAAGAGAGAAGCCTTGAATCACCCTATGATCACCTCTCTATACTCTCAAGCTTGCATGCATGTCATGAATGACTTAGAATAGGTTTTCCCCCTCTTAAAACCCACTAAAACGTGCCTTAAACAATGTAGTATAGGCCCCTATGACTTAGGAATTATGGAAAAACCCTTATTAAAATCATAGAAAATAACTGTCAAGTGGTCCTAACGGACGACTTGACGACTCGTCACTGGGGCAAATGACTTGTCATGCTGCTCGTCGAGTACACTGTCTAGACTGACATCCTGGGCTCGCAATGACTAACATAACGACTCGTTAGGGGTGACCACGACTCATGGTCACAAATAATCAAGTGCACTGCCTCAATTACATCACTTCACACTCATATCACCCCACGACTCACACCACGACTTGTTACCACACCCAATGAGTGGTGGTCAGCTTCCGTTAAGTGCACTGTCTTGCCTTATTCTATTTTACTTCTCCCTTACCCCACAACTAACCTAAGGACTCGTGGTGTCTGACCACGAGTCATTCCCACGCCCGTGGGGACCCCTTTTCCTCCAAACATCCCAACTCCTTCCTAGCCTCCCCACGAGTCACTTGACGACTCGTGGGCTGTCCTCACTAGTCGTCCAATGACTCATTCTGTGCCTGCAACACCAGTTTTACATCTCCCCTTTTTGACTCCCGGGGCTGATCCTTGGATTCCCAGGGTATTACAATAGTTGGGGACATGGAGAAAGAAATCTGATTGCTGACACAGATAGTAATATTATAGCAACAACAAATGGTTGGATCTTTTGAGAGCTCTAAGAGTTCAAGAGTTCGGGAATTTTTAAGCTTGAATCCTCCTATATTTATAGGTTCTAATCCAAAGGAGGACCCCCAAGAGTTTATTGATCAACTTCACAGGGTACTTAAAGTCATGCATACCTCAGTGATAGAAGTAGTGGAATTGGCATCTTTCTGACTACGAGACATGGCTATTTTATGGTGTGAGGCCTGGGATAGATCTAGGGGATCATATGCACACCAGCTGAATGGGAGGAATTTTTAGCAGCCTTTCTGGACCAGTATCTTCCGTGAAAAGCTAGATTAGTTTTTGAACCTCAAACAAGGCAGCATGAGTGTTCAAGAATACAATTTCAGGTTTGATTCCTTAGCCAGATATGCTCCTTCCTTTGTAGACACAATGCAATCCAGAGTCCACCACTTTGTGAATAGTTTTGCACCCCATCTAATGAACAAATTCACTATTGCATCCTTAAGCAAAAGTATGGATACTTCCGAAATCCAATTAGTTTCCCAAAACTTGGAGAATCTCCAGAATCAATTTTGGGATAGTCAAACAAAAGGAAGAGAATAGGGAAAAAAAGCTAGATCTTCAGAGTCTTATGGAGGATTCCAAGATGGTATTAGGCCCTAGCCTACCCGCCAGCCAACCTATTCTGCAGATGATACTCCACCCATAGTCATAGTGACCCAGATATGTAACACCCTAAAGGTCTCTAATATTAGTCTTGGGATTTAGAATATGATCGGTAGAAAAATCTTCAATTTTTCTCAAAACGACTCGTTGTATGAGCCATGGTTTGATGTCATGGGTCATTAGAGCAGTCGTGGTATGCATTAATTCTCCCTGGCCCAGTAACAATGATTTGTGGTAAAAGCCATAGGAGGCACTAACGAGTCAAGGTACAACCCATTGTAGGGAGAAACAAGTCGTGAAAGGCAGTCGTGGTTTGGGTCTGTTTAAGGAAGGTCCGATGTCACGAGTCAAGTTACGACTCATTGTAGGAAACAATGAGTTGTTGTAGATAGTCATGGGGTGAAAGTGTAGAAGATGGGACCCTTAACCATGAGTCAAGGTATGACATTATAGGAGATTCGTGTGACACTCGTGGTTGGAGAACCAGAGAACCAAATATTTTTTCTGGCAAACAACGAAAGAACACCACAAGCCATTGTTTGGTGGAACAATTCGTGGTACGACTCTTGGTGCCTGGCAGTTAGTTTTTAATTACATGTTCCCAGGGGCATTTTTGTAAATTTTTATGCTTCTAACTTGTCGTTTTATGCTTCCTAAGGGTCAGATTAAAGGGGTTTAACTTAGCTAAATTATTCATTTCTTTCAAAGAGCGATAGTTGGAAATTTCCCTCAAGATCAAAGCAAAGGTTCTTCATCAAACCTCTTCAAATCTCCTTGGGCTTTTCAAGGGAAGTTTAGGAGTTAATTACCAGGTATGTATGGATGTGAATGGGGGTTTTATTCCACCCTCATGCCCTTTCCAAATTGAAATCATGATTTAGACTTCCCATGCATAAATTTTTTAATTCTAGGGCTCTATGCAATTGTGGTTGAATTTCTCATGTTCCTCTACAAAATCGATTCTCTCATGATCTAATTTACGTTCTAATGATTATGATTGTATGTCCCTTATTAATTCGCTCATGAATCTAGATATTTATAGTCTCAAGTATGATTTTATGAACTTCTAAGGTTTGATTCAAAATGCATGAAATTATATGATTCTCTTATGATTTCAAGTCTCTTAAGATTCAAGTAAGAATTATGATTATAGTACATGTTGTTACACCCCGTAAATTCTCGACATGTAGATGGCCTATTTGCATGTTGGTTAAGAGTTTTTGAATTCCATACATGCTATACAAAGGCCCGAGGGAAGACTGGATAAACATCACATCAAACCATCACAGGAGGAGCCGGGGCAGAACCCCTCCGAGATGGCGCCGTGCCATGGAGGCCCTGTCCAGGCCCCACTATATAAACCCCCACTTCGTTTATTTCATGAAATTTCTCATTATTTCCAGTAAGAAATAGAGGGCAAACCAGAGAGTGGGAAACACGAACAAAATATATCATTTTCCTTCCTATTACGCCGTCAAACGCGGTCCAAACTCAGATTAAACCTAGATACCGAAGTATAAAGCTGCAAAGAGCATTCCTACGGGTTTAGTTTCATGAAATTCGGCAGGCGAACCATCGTGCTACCTAGCTAAGGTAAGTGGAATTGCTCCAAATTAGTGTCAATATACTCCTAGCCCTAAAGTAAGCATTTCTCCCTTTTGGACTTTTGAGAAATAGCGAGTTTTCGACCGTTTTTCGATAAGCCAAAGTTTGGGCTATATAAATATTAAAAGTGATATTTTCTATCAGAATATTAATGTATTTAGTACTAATTGATATATATATTGATGCAGTTGGGAGAAATAGCGGAATATTGACCGAATTACGCCAATTAGCTGGGAAATCAGAAATGGAGGTATGTAAAGCTTGTTCCTTCGGCAAGTTAGTAATCCTAGTATAGTAAATAGCGTGAACTCTAGAAGAAAGAATTCAGAAGTCAAGTATTGAAACCAGTATGAATCCAGCAAGCATGTTTTATGTTATTATGCTATATTTGGAATCAAAGTCAGTAAATCAGTATCAGACGGCCAGATATTATTTCAGATACAGTTAGCCCAGTAACAGAATTAGTTTAATATAGAAAGGAGATTCAGAATAGAATATCAAAACATGGATAGCATTTTTAGATCGAACATGCTTGTTGTATGTGAATATTGTGTGTTAAGACCTGTTTGTGCTATAAGGGCACCCTTAGAGCTTCCTTGCCTCCCCAGGGTTAATAGCTGTGTTGACTCACCTGCCAGAGGGTGAGGATACATCACTCAAAGGAGTGGAATGCCGTCCGCAGTAGGATGAAGATGGGATGCAGCATTCCACATATCAGGCTGATCAGCATGGCATTATAGCTTACCCTGTCGAGCGCTTGCGCCCAGGGGGCAGATTACAGATACAGATACAGATACAAATTACAGTTTATAGTTTATAGTTACAAGAGTCCTCGGGACTCAGATACAGTTATAGTCAGGGGCCCAGAGAGCCCAAGCTGCATACCCAGGGGCCGGTTGAGATGCTCGTAGTTAGTAGGAAAGTGGAGTGATTTACTTTTGGATGGTTTTGACCTGGGTAGGGGTATATAGATTGTGTGTTAGTTGGCACCTTCCGACTTATGGGGGCTGGTATAGGTCCTTGTGTGTTATATATGTATATACATGTTATTTATTAGCTTATAGATAGCAAGATGCCACGTCGACAAGTATGCTTGTACCTTACCTTCAGTACAGATAAGCTTATTTCAGATCTCGCCAGCCTAGAAAGTTTCAGCTGCTTTTTGCTATTCGGAACTACCAGTATTATTGCTTATATTCAGTTATGATCAGTTTTCTTTAATACTTGGTACCAGTGGTACTGACGCCCATTTGGGGTGCTGCATTACTTGCCTGCAGGTACTCATAGACGAGGAGTCGATACCTCGTGATTCCAGCCAGAACACAGAGTCGTCAGCTCCTGTCATTTAGAGCTCAATAGTTAGAGGTCTCCTCTATTTTCTTTGTTATACAGTATGGGTAGGCCGGGGTCCTATCCCAACCATCTTATCAGTATTCTTAGAGGCTTGCAGACTGTATATTTCCCTGTGGTTAGCTGTGTTGGTCGTGTGAGGCCATGCGTATGTTTTAGCTATTTATATTGGCTGCGTGGGGCCTTATTCAGTATATAGTTGGTGGCCTTGCCGGTCACAGAGTAGTTTAATTCCTGGTTCAGTTCCTCAGTGAAAATTAGTCAGCATGGTGGCCCTGTCGGCCCATATAGGTTCCCCTACATGAATGTGATTTTGGTTAGCTGATGTTGTAGTATAGGTGGCTATAGGCCTAGCCGGCCGGAGGCTGTAATTACAGCCGTCATATAGCCCGTTGATCCCATGAATCAGAGTTAGAGCCAGCGAAGCAGCAGAAGTGCTTAGGCTCAGCAGTCTAGCAGTTCAGGTCTTAGTAGGGCACCAGGTTCCAGTCATACCCCCCAACGCGGGGCGTGACAAACTTGGTATCAGAGCAGGTCGTGTCCCAGGGAGTTTGCAAGTCGTGCTAAGTAGAGTCTTGTCTATGGGTGTGTTATGGACCACATTAGGAGGCTGCAAGGCATAATAGGATGGTTACTCATTCTTCATATTCAGTCGTGCCATAGAGCAGTACAGTGTAGGGTTGAGTTCCTAAAACTTATTATACTCTTTGTTTACAATTAAAATGGCAGACCCGCGACATCCTGCCACAGACAGGAGACTAGATACTGCAGTAGGTGAAGGCACTAGCAGGATGCCTCAGCTACATTTAGAATCAGCCTGATTTGAGGGCGATACAGAGGCATTATCACAGCCTTCTCAGCAGCCCCCACCTCACCAGGAGCCATTCGGAACGACACCGCCTCCGATTGCTCCTGTACCTACCCCATCTGACCAGGAAATACGAAGTGCAGTAGTTATGTTGGCACAAATGATGGCCACTCAGCGCCAGTCAGTGCCACCCGTAATAGTAGAGCCATCAGGTGGATATGGTAGTTCAAGGGTCAAGGAATTTTTGGCATTAGGTCCCCCATAGTTCATAGGGTCAGATCAGGCAGAGGACCCCCAGGATTTCCTAGACCAGATGTAGAGAATCCTCCGGGTCATGCATGTAACACCTATAGAATCAGTTGAGTTAGTAGTATTCCGGTTGTGAGACATTGATGTGTTGTGGTACGAGAGCTGGGAAAGGTCTCGAGGGAGGGATGTTGCCCCTCCGACCTGGTCCAGCTTCTCAGAGGCCTTCTTGGATCGTTATTTGCCACGGGAGATCCGGCAGGCCCGGATGGACCAATTCTTGCACTTGGAGCAGGGGCGAGGAGCGTACCAGAATATGCCCTACAGTTTGATTCCTTAGCCCTCTATGCTCCAGCGTTTGTGGACACCATGCCATCTAGAGGTCCACCGGTTTATTATGGGTCTGAACCCAGAATACATTGAGGCATGCATGACAGCTACACTGCGGGAGGATATGGACATTGCCCGGGTGCAGGCCTTTTCCCAGGCTATTGAGGGCCTTAGACAGTGGCAACAGGACAGTAGACGTATAAATCAGGAGCAGTGCCGCAGGGATAGATCAGATGAAATACAGAGGGAGATTAAGAGAGAACCCAGGCCCCAGTGGTCAGACAGGCCCTCTAGACGCCCACCTCCATTTCAGCAGCAGAGGGGTAGATTCATCCGCCGAGGATAGTTAGAGTCTGACGGTAGCTCCCAAATGGTAGATTTACCTCAGCAGAGGAGGGTAGAGCAGAGCAGATACACCCCCCCACCCTGCCCTATTTGTAGCCGGCCTCACACTGGAGCTTGTAAATATGGCTCCACAGGGTGTTACATATGCAGGAAGGAGGGGCACATGATAAAAGACTGTCCAGCCAGGGGACAAGGTAGCTGAGATAGCCAGGACAGGGCATTACCAGGGCCGCGAGCTCCAGCAGCCTCGGCAGGGCGTAGGCCCTCAAGTTCAGCAGGTAGAGGCCGAGGTAGATTAGGAGCGTCTAGTTCAGGTACGGGCCCAATCCATACCTATGCATTATCAGGGAGGCAGGACTCAGAGGTGTCTCCAGATGTGGTAACAGTATGATGACTATTTTCTCATACCCTATTTATGTATTGATTGATCCAGGGTCTACTTTGTCCTATGTTACCCCATCTGTGGCTCTAAAGTTCAGTGTTGCACCAGAATTGCTTCAACAGTCTTTTTCAGTATCTACACCCGTCGGTGACTCCATTATAGCGAGAAGGATTTATCGAGGGTGTACGGTAGAGGTTGCTGATCGTCAGACTATAGTAGATCTGGTAGAACTAGAGATGATTGATTTCGATGCCATTATGGGTATGGATTGGTTGGTGCCGTGCTATGCCAACGTAGAATGTTGGACCAAGATGGTCTGATTCCACTTTCCAGGGGAGGCAGTACGAGAGTGGAAGGGCAGCACAGCTATGCCAAAAGTTAGGTTTATTTCCTATCTTCAGGCGAGGAAGTTGATAGCTAAGGGATGCATTTACCACCTAGTCAGAATCCAGGATGTTCGTGTAGAGCCTTTTATTCTCCAGTCCATTTCAGTGGTTAATGAATTCCCTGACGTATTTCCAGATGAGCTACCTGGTATTCCCCCAGAAAGAGAAATAGATTTTGCAATCGATTTGCTACCAGGCACTCAACCTATATCAATTCCTCTGTATCGTATGGCTCCTGCTGAACTCAGAAAGTTAAAGGAGCAACTGAAAGATCTGTTAGATAAGGGCTTTATCAGGTCGAGTACTTCACCTTAGGGTGCGCCAGTTCTATTTGTGAGAAAGAAGGATGGCTCGCTCCGATGTGTATAGATTACCGGCAGTTGAATAAGGTTACAGTTAAGAATAAGTATCCGCTTCCCAGAATAGATGATTTGTTTGACCAGTTACAGGGGGCCAGATATTTCTCTAAGATTGACTTACGGTCCAGATACCATCAGGTTCGAGTCCATGAAAGAGACATTCCCAAGACAGCCTTCAGGACCAGATACGGCCATTTTAAGTTCCTAGTCATGTCCTTTGGGCTGATGAATGCCCCAACAGTATTTATGGACCTGCTGAACAGTATCTTCAGACCATACTTGGACCTGTTTGTGATAGTGTTTATCGACGATATCCTGGTGTATTCTCGTTTAGAGGCAGACCACCAGGCTCATTTACGGACAGTGCTCCAGATTCTCAGGGACCGTCAGTTGTATGCCAAGTTCTCCAAATGTGAATTCTGGCTGAAATTAGTGGCTTTCTTGGGGCATATTGTGTCGGATGCTGGTATACAGGTAGACACGCAGAAAATAGAAGTAGTAAAAACGTGGCCCAGACCTACCACTCCGACAGAAGTCCGCAGTTTTTTGGGATTAGCAAGATACTATAAGAGATTTGTTGAGGGATTCTCCACCATAGCGGCACCTCTGACTAAGCTGACGCAGAAAGCAGTAAAGTTCCAGTGGACAGAGGCATGTGAGTAGAGTTTCCAAGAATTGAAAGACAGATTAACCTCCGCCCCAGTGTTAGCATTGCCAGAAGGTACAGAGGGTTATGCAGTGTATTGCGACACATCGGGTGTTGAGTTAGGATGCGTGTTGATGCAGCATGGTAAAGTAATTGCTTATGCTTCCAAACAACTGAGGAAACATGAAAAGAATTATCCTAACCATGACCTGGAACTAGCCGCGGTAATCCACGCCCTAAAGATATGGAGACATTATTTTTATGGCATCCATGTGGATATTTTCACTGACCATAAGAGCCTACAGTATATCTTCACTCAGAGGGAGTTGAATTTGCGGCAACATTGCTGGTTGGAGTTACTGAAAGATTATGATGTGAACATTCAGTATCATCCGGGAAGGGCCAATGTAGTGGCAAATGTCCTCAGCCGCAAATCTGTGGAGAGTTTGGCATACTTGCAGCCCGAGCAGCGGGAGTTGGCTAGAGAAATGCACCAATTATCCAGTTTAGCCATTCGTGTAGCAGAAACAGAGGACATCAGAGCGGTAATTCAAAACACTGCTATGTCGTCATTAGTTGTGGAGGTAAAGGAACGACAGTATGAAGATCCTGACCTGGTTCAGCTTAAAGACAGAGTTCAGCAAGGGAAAGCACCAGATTTTCAGGTAACTGAGGATGAAGTGTGGCGATGTAAAGGCCGCCTTTTTGTTACAAATATTTCAGGGCTTTGCTAGTAGATTATTAGTGAGGTACATTACGCCCGATATTCCCTCTACCCAGGTGCGACGAAAATGTACCACGATATCAAAGAAATCTACTGGTGGCCAGGTATGAAAAGGGAAAAGCAGAATTTGTAGCCCAGTGTCCTAACTGCCAACAAGTAAAAGCGGAACACTAGAAACCAGGTGGATTGACTTAGGACATAGTTGTGCCTCTCTGGAAGTGGGAAGCAGTAAACATGGACTTTGTAGCAGGATTACCCCGTACCAGGTATAGACATGATTCAATTTGGGTAATTGTTGATAGATTAACGAAATCATCCCATTTCCTGCCAGTAAAAGGTACTTTCTCTACCAAAGATTACACCGAATTGTATATTAGAGAAATAGTTAGATTACACGGTGTTCCAGTATCTATTATCTCTGACAGAGGAGCACAATTTACAGCTAGATTTTGGCAGTCATTTCAGAGAGGTATGGGAACGTAGATTAATTTGAGCACAACATTCCACCCTCAGACGGATGGATAGGCGGAACGCACTATTCATACGCTCGAAGATATGCTACGGGCGTGTGTGCTGGACTTTGGAGGTAGCTGGGACGAGCATTTACCGCTGATTGAGTTTGCTTATAACAATAGTTATCACTCAGCTATCCAGATGGCGCCCTTTTAGGTGTTGTATGGGCGAAAATATAGATCGCCAGTTGGCTGGTTTGAAGTAGGAGAGTCAGTGCTGATTGAGACAGATATTATTCATCAGTCAGAGGAGAAGGTAAAGATTATCAGAGAACGCCTACTGACTACTCAGAGCCGCCAAAAATCATATGCTGATGTACGACGCAGAAACCTGAAATTTAATATGAATGACTGGGTGTTTTTGAAAGTTTCTCCAATGAAAGGGGTGATGAGATTCAGCAAGAAAGGTAAGCTTAGTCCGAGATTCATTGGACCTTATCAGATTCGCCGGAGAGTAGGCCAAGTGGCATATGAGTTGAACTTGCCTCCAGATTTAGAGTCCGTTCATCCAGTTTTCCATGTATCTATGCTAAGTAAGTACATAGGAGACTGCTCCAGAGTTGTCCCAGTCCAGGATGTCTAGGTTATGGAGGAGCTGGCCTATGAAGAGGTTCCAGTAGCCATACTAGACAGACAGATTCGTAGATTGAGAACTAAAGATGTTGCTTCTGTCAAGGTACTGTGGCGTAATAAGAACCGAGAGGAGATGACTTGGGAAGTAGAGGAAGACATGAAAGTCAGATATCCTCACTTATTCCAAGCCTAGTCAGCCAAGAGGTATGTTGGTATTGTTTTCTTATGAAATGCCTTATATTATATGTATAAATGAGATAACCGACTCTAGTCTTTTACGTGATGAATGCTATAGTATTGTGTGGAATGCCTGTATTGGACTTTTCTGCATTTCAGGTTTTTGAGATAGTCCATATTAGAGGGGAAACTCTGCCGAAATTTTCCTCAAAGTAAGTTGAGTAAGTTGAGACCCCTATAAATAGAAGTTTACATTCGAGGGCGAATATTCTTAAGGGGGGGAGGATGTACACCCCGTAAATTCTCGACATGTAGATGGCCTATTCACATGTTGGTTAAGAGTTTTTGAATGCCATACATGCTAGAAAAAGGCCCGGAGGAAGACTGGATGAACATCACATCGGACCATCGTGGGAGGAGCTGGGGCAAAAACCCTCCGCGATGGCGCTGTGCCACGGAGGGAGATCCTCCGTGATGGCGTCGTGCCACGGAGGCCCTATCCAGGCCCCACTATATAAACCCCCACTTTGTTTATTTCATGAAATTTCTCATAATTTCCAGCAAGAAATAGAGGGTAAACCAGAGAGAGGGAAACACGAACAAAATCTACTATTTTCCTTTCGATTATGCTGTCAAACGCGGCTCAGACTCAGATTAAACCTAGATACCGAAGTATAAAGCCGCAAAGAGCATTCCTACTATTTAGTTTCATGAAATTCGGCCGGCGAACCGTCGTGCTACCGAGCTAAGGTAAGTGGAATTGCTCCAAATTAGTGTCAATATACTCCTAGCCCTAAAGTAAGCATTTCTCCCTTTTGGACTTTCGAGAAATAGCGAGTTTTAGACCGTTTTTCGATAAGCCAAAGTTTGGGCTATATAAATATTAAAAGTGATATTTTCTCTCAGAATATTAATGTATTTAGTACTAGTTGATATATATATTGATGCAGTTGGGAGAAATAGCGAAATATTGACCGAATTACGCCAATTAGCTGGGAAATCAGAAACGGAGATATGTAAAGCTTGTTCCTTCGGCAAGTTAGTAATCCTAGTATAGTAAATAGCGTGAACTCTAGAAGAAAGAATTCAGAAGTCAAGTATTGAAACTAGTATGAATCCAGCAAGCATGTTTTATGTTATTATGCTATATTTGGAATCAAAGTCAGTAAATCAGTATCAGACGGCCAGATATTTTTCAGATACAGTTAGCCTAGTAACAGAATTAGTTTAATATAGAAAGGAGATTCAGAATAGAATATCAAAACATGGATAGCATTTTCAGATCGAACATGCTTGTTGTATGTGAATATTGTTTGTTGAGACCTGTTTGTGCTATAAGGGCACCCTTAGAGCATCCTTGCCTCCCCAGGGTTAATAGCTGTGTTGACTCACCTGCCAGAGGGTGAGGATACGTCACTCAAAGGAGTGGAATGCCGTCTGCAGTAGGATGAAGATGGGATGCAGCATTCCCCATATCAGGCTGATCAGCATAGCATTATAGCTTACCCTATCGAGCGCTTGCGCCCAGGGGGCAGATTACAGATACAGATACAGATACAGATACAGATTATAGGAGTCCTCCGGACTCAGATACAGTTATAGTCAGGGGCCCAGAGAGCCCAAGCTGCATACCCGGGGGGCCGGTTGAGATGCTCGTAGTTAGTAGGCGAGTGGAGTGATTTACTTTTGGATGGTTTTGACCCGGGTAGGGGTATATAGATTGTGTGTTGGTTGGCACCTTCCGACTTATGGGGGCTGGTATAGGTCCTTGTGTGTTATATATGTATATACATGTTATTTATTAGCTTATAGATAGCAAGACGCCACGTCGACAAGTATGCTTGTACCTTACTTTCAGTATAGATAAGCTTATTTCAGATCCTGCCAGCCTAGACAGTTTCGGCTACTTTCTGTTATTCGGAACTACCAGTATTATTGCTTATATTCAGTTATGCTCAGTTTGCTTTACATACTCAGTACCAGTGGTACTAACGCCCATTTGGGGCGCTGCATTACTTGCCTTCAGTTACTCATAGACGAGGAGCTGATACTTCGTGATTCCAGCTAGCACACAGAGTCGTCAGCTCCTGTCATCCGGAGCTCGGTAGTTAGAGGTCTCCTCTATTTTCTTTGTTATACAGTATGGGTAGGCGGGCGCCCTGTCCCAATCATCTTATCAGTATTCTTAGAGGCTTGCAGACTGTCTATTTCCCTGTGGTTAGCTGTGTCGGTCGTGTGAGGCCGTGCGTATGTTTTAGCTGTTTATATTGGCGCGTGGGGCCTTATTCAGTATATAGTTGGTGACCTTGCCGGTCACAGAGTAGTTTAGTTCCTGGTTCAGTTCCTCAGTGAAAATTAGTCAGCATGGTGGCCCTGTCAGCCCGCATAGGTTTCCCTATATGAATGTGATTCTGGTTAGCTGATGTTACAGTACAGGTGGCTATAGGCCTAGCCGGCCGGGGGCTGTAAATACAGCCGTCATATAGCCCGTTGATCCCATGAATTAGAGTTAGAGCTAGCCAAGCACCAGAATTGTTTAGGCTAAGTAGTCTTGTAGTTCAGGTCCTAGTAGGGCACCAGGTGCCAGTCATACCTCCTAAGGCGGGGCGTCACACATGTTTTCTATTAGAATTCCGCATGAACCCATGATTTACAAGATATGGTGATTTTACCCCATTATGCATGATTTTTATGAAATTCAAGTCTTGTATCATGGCCTACCTTAGACACTAAATTCATGGCTAGCTCACGTATATTGACATTTTATGAATTTCATGATTTAAACTAGCTGTATAAACCTATGTTAATGATTATGATATGAGCACTATATATGTTTTGGGAGTAGTATTTAACACTGAGTTGACTGGGGTTTGTTCGGTCTGTTTGTTATATGGGTATATAAAACAACACGCAAGTGCACGTGGTCGAACAAGTAGTAAGTGGATTTAGTAAGCCAAGTATCGATCCCACAGAGACTTTGGTTTAGTGCAATTTGCTCAATTTTACTCTATTGTACTTCTGAATATGCTGACAACAAAGTGACCAAAAAGTGGATATTTTGTATTATAGATTTTTATACAAAAACTAAGAACAATTATCTACTTTGAATTTGGACTATGAATAAGAGCATGCCGAGGTTAACCAACATGTAATGAAATTGATTATCATCATAAATTGGTTAATCTTTTCTTCTAGTTGCTAGCCAAGAACAATTGCCAAGAGATTAAAACTCTCGTATTTAATCTCACTTAAGAATCATGAACCATCCGTCTACATTTCTGTGATCAAATGCAATTCATGTTCTAGCCATACAATTGAGGTTCCTAAATTGAGTAATACGACTTTCAGGTATATTTCTATCCTGAATGCACATCAAAACTCAATTTTCCCAAATCAAGTTAAGAACAATATCCTATTAATTCACAACTTTCCAATTTCGTGCTCTCTCGAGTGAAATCGGACTTTTTAGATGTACATTAATATAGGCCACACACCAATGCAGTAAGAACAAGAATTAATAGAACAACATGGAAGAAAAAGATGAAAAACCATATAATCAATAATCAAAATTCATCACAAGTGTTCATAACATCATCAAGGAAGGGAATTACCCACTCATTTGTGGATTAATCATCATAAAACGAGTGTTAATCATACAAACAATTGAATTAGAGAAGAAAGAAAGAGAGAAAAAACCCTGAACTTTTCGTCCCTCAACTGCCTGTAACCGACGTCCTTGCTCCACCAAGTCTGAATTATGAAAAATGAACTTAAGTGTTCTATTTATACTACTGGGAATTTTTCCCGGAATAATGAGCAACGTGTCACGGAGTGCATCGCGAAGCACTACCTCCGTGACACGCCATGAACGCGGACCCTCACTGGAACTGGGGGTCCGCGAAATTAAACACCAACGTGGCACGACGTGCAACGCGGAGGCTAGCCACCGTGCCACGGAGCAGACGCGAACCTCCACTGGAAATTGGATGACTTTTCACCCTCCAGGCAGAATGCCTCCGCGATGGCAGCGTGACACGGCTCCATCGCGGAGCCCCTTTAATTCGTGCAGTCCTATGCCTTTTTCAGCCTCGATCCGGTGAACCATTCTGGGGAACTCCTGTGCCAAAGGCTCCCGTGCTATATGCTCCTCGAGGAAATATTTGTTCTCTTTATGCTTGGCGTACCACTTTTTCCCCTCGTCAGTCACCCATCTTGTTCCATATTAGCGGCGCTGGCCGCGTGGAACTGCTGGTGCAGCTGGGACTGCTGTGCCCAGTCTGAGTCTCTTCCTTCCGGTGCCTGAAGTTGATGCACCTTTCCCTTTATCTTGCGGGCTTGCCATTTTACCTGTCAACCCAAGTAAACAAGCTCAATGTTAAGCTAAATAAATATTAACTTCGGCTAAGGTCGGGTTACGCTAAGTTACCCCACACTTACTCCTTATCTATAGTTATAACAATACGACAAGAATAACTTTATTTACATCAAACAACCAGCTATACAATCATGCTTAGTGCGTTCAAAAAGAAAAATTCGACGGTATAACTTGTGCGTACTACTCAGACTTCGTACAGCTAATCACAATCACTACCATCGCTAGCATTTTAACTATCACACTTAGCAAAGAAAAACAAGAAAACAAAAACGACAACACAAATTTATATACACGAACCTATCCAACCAACCAACTTCTAACAAATTTCAACATTTTCCCCCAAACCCAAGAATTCATCGTCTATTAACATCATAACACTTTGTACAATGACTCATCTCATTCAACACGTACAACCCGGCATACAATTCACACTTTCAACACATTTCTAACATCACATTCAACAACAAGCCCTAGAATTGATTTTTGCAATCAAATTCGACTAATTTATGCAATCGACAAGTTCAAACAATCATAACGACATTCCGAACATTTATCAATCAACAAATAATTTGAATTCATGCTTAATTTCGACTTAGGGCGATTTAGTTCACCTCCCATGCTTAAAATCAAAGAAAATCGACAAAAACTTGAGAGGGAATCGGAAAACATACCTTGGAGTTGAATAAGTGAAGAAAACTTGGAAAATTTGTTGCCTTAACCCGTGGCACGTTGCTGGGAGAGGGGTTTTGGGACGTTTGGTCGCGGAAGAAATCGAAAATGAGGGGAAAAGGGGAGTTTTCGGAGTTTAAAAGGTAGAAAAACACGCGGGTCACCCGGCAACCCGGTGTGACCCGTCGCGATATACAAGGCAACGTGTCACGGAGTACATCGCGGTGCACTGCCTCCGTGACACAGAGCCATCGCGATAGCATTCTGGAAATTTTTAAAATTTCCAGGTTACACCTCAACGTGTCACAGAGGGTAACGTGGAGGTCCTCCTCCGTGACACGGAGCTATCGCCCTAGCTCACTGTCTTCTACATTTTATTAATTTTTCATACCTCGACTTTTCCCTCACGATTCCGTGCACATTTTCCTCCGTTTGACCTGAGAATCATCTCACAAAACAAAATTGGTTAGAATAATAGGTTTCACCTAACTAAAAATAAAAAATACTAACTAAAATGAAAAATTTTGTACTAAATCAAGAAAAACAAAAAGAAAAATCTATTTACACCTTACAAAATGAAAGAAAAAAATTTTCACGGGTTGCCTCCCGTGCAGCGCCTGGTTTACCGTCGCGGCTCGACGTCATTTAAGCTCAATTGTCCGCTAGGGTGATGGATGATTTCTCTCGATCACTGTCCTCCCCCCAGTAGTGCTTACACCTATCCGGCGGTCTTCCCATTAACTCTGGGGAATCCTTCATCTGTTTAGCATTACCATGATCAATCACATTGATCACCGAGAGTTCTTCATGCACCATCTGGAGCTTGGGCGCTTTATACACATCAAATACCTCTACTTAGTCATGTGCTCGCATTGTGAGTTGCCCCGCAGCTACGTCGATTAATTCTTTCCCGGTTGCCAAGAAGGGTCGTCCCAAAATAAATGGGACTTCCGCGTCTGGTTCAAAGTCCAGCACAACAAAATCTACCGGGAAAATTAGGGAGCCAACTTGCACTAGAACATCCTCAACAATGCCATCCGGCCTAGCTAAGGATCGATCCGCCAATTGCAAGATTACGGTTGTAGGTCTAGGACTCCCTAAACCCAACTTTCTGAATACCGAAGATGGCTTCAGATTTATACTTTCCCCCAAGTCACACAATCCACGAGCTCGGATGCTCTGCCCAATAGTAAGCTGGATACTAAAACTTCCAGGGTCTTTTAGCTTTGTGGGCAGTCTATTTTGGATCCGGGAAGTGCACTCTTCCGTTAAAGACACCGTAGCATACTCAGTCAACTAACTTTTGTTGGCCACGATGTCCTTTATGTACTTGGCATATTTAGGCACTCCCTGCAAGACATCAACAAGAGGTAAATTAACATGTACCTATTTAAGCACCTCCATGAATTTCTTGAAACACGCCTCCTCTTTGTGTTTCTTGAGTCGTTGAGGGAACGGGGGCGGAGGTCTTTCTGATTCAGCTTCTTTGGTCTTCCCCCTTTTCAAACTTTGCTCCCCCTCAACTGCTGCTGCTCCCGAATGTTGAGGTGGTCTTTCTGGTTCCACCTCCTTCAACTGCAAACCACTCCTTGTGGTCACTGCATTTACCTGCTTGGGATTCGGATCCGTGTCGCTTGGCAGTCCTCCTCTAGGCCTTGTATTTTGGGCACTAGCAAATTGCCCAAATTGATACTCAAGAGCCTTGGTAGCTAACTGATTGTTTTTCACTTTGGCTGCCAATTTCACATAGTCAGCCTGCAATTGAGCTTGGTTAGCTATCATGGTCTTGAACATCTCCTCAATGCTGGGTGATGGTGGTGGATGAGGTGCATTGTTATTTCTGAATTGAGATTGGTAGTTCTATTTCCCTCCTTGATTCCTTTGCACACCCTGACCCGAACTTTGGCCTTGATGGTTGTTGCTACCCCATGAGAAGTTAGGATGATTCCTCCAATTTGAATTGTAGCTACTACCATACGGCTGGTGATTTCTTTGTGCATTACCCACAAAGTTTACCGAGTCAGGATTGGCTCCACAGCACTCAGCTGAGTGCTCACTGCTTCCACACACTTCACACCACAATTGCTGGACTGCATTAACCGGAGCTGAAGGCTGGTTCAAAGTCATGTTGCTGAAGTGGTTGTTCAATTGATTTTGCAAGGCAGCTATCTGTGCAACGATAGCTGTAAACCCATCCACTTCTAGCACTCCTGCTGCTTTCCTTGTCCCACCTCGTGATGAATCAACATTCCATTCTGGATTGCCCTGTGAAATCCGGTTTAGCAAGGTATACAGCTCCTCATAAGTCTTTTCCAGCGCTTGCCCTCCAACTGCTGAATATAGCAATATTTTGGTGTGGGGTTCCAAACCCTCAATAAATGTGTGCACCAACACCTCATTGGACTGACGATGATGAGGACAGTCCTGCAATATGGATTAAAATCTCTCCCAGGCTTGATATAAATTTTCTCCCTCCCTCTGTTTGAAACTCAGAATTTGACTTCTAAGCCTTGCTGTTTTACCAGAGGGAAAAAACCTTATCTAGAACTTTCGTGCAAGATCATCCCACGTTGAAATAGAATTTGGTGGCTCAGCTTTCAACCACCTCTTGGCTTCTCTGAGTAATGAGAATGGAAATAATGTAAGCCGAACATAATCAGGTGACACTCCAGCAGGTATGTAAGTGTCACTTATCTCCAAAACGTTTTGGAGATGCTGTTGTGGGTCTTCATGAGGGAGACCGGTAAATTGCCCGCTTGTGTGCAACAATTGCACCATATTTTGCTTGAGTTCAAATCTCCCTCCAGGCTCTGGTTTGCGGATACTGGATGTAACATTATTGGCATGTGGGATTGCCACCTCGCGAACCGGCCTTGCTGCTGCTTCTTCGGGCACTAACACTGCCCTTACAACCGGTGGATTTTGTTGCTCCATAATTATCTATCTGAGCAACTGCAGCTTTCTTTGTAGAGCTTCTCTTCTCTTACTGTGAAATATACGTTCAGGCTCTATATAAGATTCCACCAGCTCCTTGTCTCTTGCCAGTGTTCACAGCAATTAAGTCTGCAAAGTACAGGCTAAGACCAAGTTGTCAACACTTAGAAAATAAAAATACAGTAAATTAACACTTAAAACAAATTCACCAATTGCCAAGTCCCCGGCAACGACGCCAAAAACTTGTTCGGTCTGTTTGTTATATGGGTATATAAAACAACACGCAAGTGCACGTGGTCGAACAAGTAGTAAGTGGCTTTAGTAAGCCAAGTATCGATCCCACAGAGACTTGGGTTAAGAGCAATTTGCTCAAGTTTACTCTATTTTACTTCTGAATATGCTGACAACAAAGTGACCAAAAAGTGGATATTTTGTATTATAGATTTTTATACTAAAACTAAGAACAATTATCTACTTTGAATTTGGACTATGAATAAGAGCATGCCGAGGTTAACAAACATGTAATGAAACTGATTATCATCATAAATTGGTTAATCTTTTCTTCCAGTTGCTAGCCAAGAACAATTGCCAAGAGATTAAAACTCTCGTATTTAATCTCACTTAAGAATCATGAACCATCCGTCTACATTTCTGTGATCAAATGCAATTCATGTTCTAGCCATACAATTCCGGTTCCTAAATTGACTAATACGACTTTCAGGTATATTTCTATCCTGAATGCACATCAAAACTCAATTTTCCCAAATCAAGTTAAGAACAATATCCTATTAATTCACAACTTTCCAATTTCTTGCTCTCTCGAGTGAAATCGGACTTTTTAGATGTATATTAATATAGGCCACACACCAATGCAGTAAGAACAAGAATTAATAGAACAACATGGAAGAAAAAGATGAAAAACCATATAATCAATAATCAAAATTCATCACAAGTGTTCATAACCTCAGCAAGGAAGGGAATTAGCCACTCATTTGGGGATTAATCATCATAAAATGAGTGTTAATCATACAAACAATTGAATTACAGAAGAAAGAAAGAGAGAAAAAACCCTGAACTTTTTGTCCCTCAACTGCCTGTAACCGACGTCCTTGCTCCACCAAGTCTGAATTATGAAAAATGAACTTAAGTGTTCTATTTATACTACTGGGAATTTTCCTGGAATAATGAGCAACGTGTCACGGAGTGCATCGCGGAGCACTGCCTCCGTGACACGCCATGAACGCGGACCCTCACTGGAACTGGGGGTCCGCGAAATTAAACACCAACGTGGCACGACGTGCAACGCGGAGGCTAGCCACCGTGCCACGGAGCAGACGCGAACCTCCACTGGAAATTGGATGACTTTTCACCCTCCAGGAAGAATGCCTCCGCGATGGCAGCGTGACACGGCTCCATCGCGGAGCCCCTTTAATTCGTGCAGTCCTATGCCTTTTTCCTTGCTCGCATCCAAGTCCAACTCCGATATCATCCAACATGCATTTTAGCTTCCCGAAATCACATTTTACCTACAAAACAATGCTAATCATGTTGGTTAGTATAAATTCACATTTTATTACCAATTACATGAATGTGTATACACATTGCTAGATAAACAAGGTGAAAATGATACTTTTGAGTATCACTTGGGCATATAAATCTGCCCAAGATCAGGGTTCTAGCACACCCATGTCTTAGAACTATGTGCCAATGTAGCCATGATGGGGTTCTCCATGAGAGTGTCTCCCATGCCCGAATGGGCCACCCATGAGTGATATCATGCCTTGGCATGATACGGACAACATTCTAACTAGGGTTTTATTGGTCGGGCACTATTTATGCTTATGTGGAGTATGTCAGTTATAAGTATCTCTCATTATTCCTTAATTTCTATATATATTTATGTTCATGCCTTATGATTATATGAATTATGGTATTTTGGCTCAAAACATGCTTTTCGAGTTTTTACTTGTGGAAATAGTCACATTTAGCTTTATGTTAAAATTTTTGGAAGTTTGAGCCCTCATGTTCAGATTATGATCAACATCTTACATTTTAAACTATTTACTCTTATGATCTCTTCTATACTATTTTACTAGCATGCTTTACTTACCTTACATATTCGACACATTCAATGTACTGACCGCAAACTCTATGTTCTATCGTCTCATGATATAGGTTCGGGTGATCCTTCTCAGCCCTGTCGTTAGCTCGCTCCGCTCAGACCAGCTTAGTTCCCAGTCTTGGTGAGTCCTCATCTTCTAAGGATAATTATCAGTTTATGCATTACACCTATGTCCTTTAGTTTCAGTCTTTAGTAGGCTAGTTGGGGATGTTGTCCCATCAACTCATCAGATGCTTAAAGGCTTTTCAGACAACTTGTATAGATTTTTTCAGCAATGTTGGTTCACATTTACCTTTATGTTGATATACTATGCAGACTTCCGCTTACACCATGTTCATTCTTTATTTTCTGCTTAGTAATTCTCTTAATCATGCTATGTATGTGCCATGGGTTAGCTTAGAGCTGTTCATGGTTCTAGGTCCCGTTTCTCGATCTGGGGTCCCATCTCTAGTTGTGACAAACTTGGTATCAGAGGAAAGGTTTAAGTGCGTCCTAGGGTATCTGAAAGCTGCGTTAAGTAGAGTTCTTTTCATGGGTGTGAAGAGCACCACACTTATAGGGAAGAGGCTACGATATTTTAGGAATTTTTTTGCATGATCTATGTCGTGCGATGAAGTACATCTCCCTACTCCTCTAACTCGTGCTATATGTTTGGTCCGTTTGGTATAACTACACGCAAGTGCACGTGGTCGAACAAGTAGTAAAGTGGCTCAAGTAAGCCAAGTATCGATCCCACAGGGACTGGACTAAGGTATCAATCTAATCAAGTGTCAATAAACTTTAGCTCTAAACTGCAGACAACAGTGTGAAGAAGATTTTGATATTTTGTTCCTAAATTTTATACTAAGTCTAAAACGAATATACAATTTGAGTCTGAACTATAAGTATGAGCATGCTGAGGCTAAAATGAACATGTAGAGAAATAAATTATCGATACAATTTGGTTAATCTTTCCTCCGGTTGCTAGTCAAGAATTATTGTCTATGGATTAAAACTCTCGTATTTAACCAACTTAAGAATCATGAAACTTCCACCTACATCTCTATGATAAAAAGAAATTCATGTTCTAGCCATACAAAACCGATTCCTTAATTGACTAATACGACTTTCAGGTATATTTCTATCCTGAAGGTAAATCAATTCTCAATTTTCCCAAATTAAGAAAAGATCATATCCTATCAATTCACAACTTTCCAATTTCTTGCTCTCTCGAGTGAAACCGGACTTTTTAGATATACATTAATGTTGGCCACACATTAACGCAGTAAGAACAAGAATCAATAGAACAACCATGGAAGAAAAGATGAAAAACCAATTTATCAATAATCACATTTCAAAAGAAATGTTCTTAACCTCAGCAAGAAGGGAATTTAGCCACTCATTTGTGGATTAAACATTGTTAAATGAGTGTTAATCATACAAGCAATTGAAATAAAGAAGAAGCAGATAGATAAAAACCCTGAGATTTTCGTCCCCTCAACTGCCTGTAACCC
This sequence comes from Datura wrightii, assembly GCA_035772735.1. NCBI lineage: Eukaryota > Viridiplantae > Streptophyta > Magnoliopsida > Solanales > Solanaceae > Datura > Datura wrightii. The sequence continues at coordinate 49,282,751 of JASDFA010000007.1, read as the reverse complement.
ACGTTCTTGCTCCACCAAGTTAGAATAATTAAAAATGAACCTAAGTGTTCTATTTATACTAGTGGAAATTTTTCCCGGAATAACAAGCAACGTGTTACGGAGTGCATCGCGGAGCACTGCCTCTGTGACACGCTACCAACGTAGACCCTCATTGGAATCCGGTCGTCCAAGTATTAACACCCAACGTGGCACGACGTGCAACGCAGGGCTAGGCCAACGTGCCACGGCCCAAACGCGCACCTTCACTGGATTTTGGCATAATTTCAGCCTCCAGGCAGAGTGCATTCGCGATGACAACGTGACACGGCTCCATCGCGGAGCCCCTTTACTTCGTGCTTTCCTAGTACTTTTTCCCTTGCTAGCTTCCGAGTCCAATCCCGATTTCTCCTAACATTCATCTTAGCTTCGTAAAATTATATTTTTCCTGTAAAACCACGCTAATCATGTTGGTTAGTATAAATTCACATTTTATTACAATTCACATCAGAATATACAAACATCAATAGATAAACAAGGCAAAATGACACATTTGAGTATCACTTGGGCAGATAAATCTGCCTAAGATCACTTATCCCACACTTAAATCCTTGTTCGTCCCCGAACAATAATCTTACACCTCATGCGATTGACACCCAATCCTGGCTACTTTGGCTCGACAATTCAAGATGCGGTTATACCAATTATTTAATATAGAAAATCATCAAGAAAACATGCATAGTCATATCAATACAATGACCTTCAACACATTAAGACCTCCTAGACTCAAGAATCGACTCTCGATATCGGCAAACTCATGCAAATCAGCTGATCAAGATATCCGACACGAAATTCAATATCTCGTCGAGCATGTGCCCTCACAACACAAGAGAATGTTCCCCTTTTTAATCACATGAACTCAAAGACATTACATGCAGGGGCTTATAAACAAGATTTCACTCTCTCTCCCAAAAGAATTCACATGCATCATGTCATGAACCATAGGCTTGCCTTTAGTGTATTACTCCACTAATATAAGGACGCGTGATGTAAGATCACGTAGGACTTAACGGGTTGTAGTGTAAGCTAGGAAACTAGCAAATATTGGGCTAACCAATAATACAAACTAGCCTCCTTAAACGCTTTTTCAATAGATCCCATCAACCTTATGGGCATTTTTTCTTCCTTCATCCTCCCATTCTTGAAGTCTGTCTTTATTTTTGACCCCATATCTTTAAGCACACTCGACTTAATAACATAGAGTAGTTATACGTCTTCATTATATTTAATTTATAATGAGTGCACCTTTGACCTTTTGTTTCCTTTCATCACTCTGCTTTTTCTTTTCTTTTCACCGTTCCCACTCCTTGACACTGTGGGAAAATTATTTTTTTTCTTGAGCGCTTAAGAGTTTTGGATCAAATTCACGGATAATGAAAAGAAGGGGTTAAGCTCGGTTTACACCTTTTTGACAAAAGAAACAAAATAGGCTAAAGGCTCAATGGGCTAACTAGGGTGTACATTCAAGGTAGGTACGATAATGAGAGGAAAAAGAAACTTTCGGTTAAAGCAAAGAAACGCCAACATCCTTTCCTACAATACACATCCTTCATTTCGTTTTGTACACACACCAGACAAGTTCTAGACACTTCACTATAGCATGGAAGAAACGAAACCTCACCACACACTCATTGCACATGCTCAACTCAAGACATATTCACAGACTCTTCAATCAGCTAATTACAATAATTCAAACATTAAGCCTCAATCACACCGAATCGAACTCTATGACCTAGGTACCTGAACATATTTACAAAGTTGCATGCTTTCATACGAATCACCTTTGCATTTTAAATATCATGTACAACTCGCAACCAGAATTTCGCAACCATAAAGTAACGAAACGTTTGGGATACACACAAACAAAAGAAAAAAAACTTAAAAAGAACAAAAGAAATCTACTCCTATCGACTACATTTCCCTTAAGACGGTCGTCATCCATCCATCATAGGAAACGGTCACTAATTACGAATTCGGTTCAATGGGACTATTCTCGGTAAAAGAACTGAAAACAAACGCCGAGAAACCCAAAAATAAAAAGTTTCACGAAAAATTTTAAAAATATCGATAATTTCAATAAACTAAAAATATTTACAAAACCAGCTAACAACATTCAACAGCACACAACAGCTTCACATTCATTACAATACAGACATACACACAAAAGTCACGGGGTCAAGTTTTTTCAAGCACAACAACAGAATAGAGACATTAATAACAACAACAACCAGCACCTAACTACTCCCACCCCACACTTAAATCGAACATTATCCCCAGTGTTCACAAAATTCAGCATAACACAAAAGCGGGTGGTGAAACTCCCTGATCAATCGAAGTATTCCACTTCTTCGTCAAGTGCTGCTGCCTCGTCTCCCATTAATTGCCCCCGTCGTCATCATCTAACTCAACATTGGAGTCATCACGACATGCCTCCTCATCTGTGGGGACATCATCATCAGTGGGCTCCACAAAAGCTGGCCCCACTCGGCATAGAGCCCTAGCATTTTCGCCAAAAGGGTAGTCTAGCTCGAGCTGCCACAACACATCTTCTATTGTCGGCCTCCCGCCTATGCGTAGCTGGAGCATCTGCATCCCGAACATGCGATCCATGTACTAATCATCCCGAGCATGTCACTCGGCTAGTGTAAGAACTGGCCTGTGAGTGGTGTCGGGTGCCTTAGTTTTGGTGACATCTAAGGCCCGCCTCTCCATCTGTGGGATGTAGTCAAGGGCCTCTTCCTCAATATCCAGGCCCCTCAGGAACGTGGTCAGTAATACACCAAACCCGTACCTGTGCCCTTGATGCAAACAGGCTCTCTTCATGGCGGAGATAATTACCGCCCCAACATTGATTTCCAGCCCTTTCATCAAGGCGTAGACCAAGCACACATGATCCCGGGTGACATCTGTCATATGCACCCCCGGGATCAGGTAGGAACAAACAATCTTAAGCCATATCCTGGCTTCCCTGTTCATCTGGGAGTAGGGCAATGTTTGATGGTAGCCCCTCTCCTTATGCCTGCTCCACCGTGCTGTAGACCGGGCTCCACACAAAGTACGTATGATGTCTGCATATGGTGGAGTGATATTCAGCTGCCGAAGCACATGGGCGTCTGTGTCCCGCGCCCCCAAGATGGCATTAAGGTGATGGGGCTCAAAAGTGACTATCTGCCCCCTTATCTTTATGGTGTGACTTCTGAGTGTCGGGTTCCAGTTGGCGTAGAATTCCTGAATTAGGTGCAGATTGCACTCCTTGGGCTCTTCAAAGATAAAATTCAGCACGGCTGCCTAAATCCTATGGACAATCCTGGGGAATTCCTGTGCCAATGATTCCCTAGCAATGTGTTCCTCGGGGAAGTATTTGTTTTCCTTATGCTTTGCGTACCATTTATTCCCCTCCTCTGTCACCCATCGGGTTCCGTATTGCTGACGTTGGCCGCGCGGAATCGCTGGTGCTGTTGGGACTGTTGTTCCCAGTCTGATTCTTTTCCTTCCGGCGCCCGATGTAGATGCGCCCTTTCCTTTATCTTGCCTGCTTGCCATTGTTTCTGTCAAACCAAATAGACAGGTCCAATGTTTTTCCAATTAAAATTAGCTTTGACTAAGGTTGGGTCAAGCCAGGCCACCCCACACTTAGTCTTTAGCCACAATCACAACATTACGGCAAGATCATACTTATTTCCACTTTACAAAAAACAAAAACACAACAAATATGTCTCGTGCATTCAGAGAATTCGACGGTATAAATTCTTTTGTACTACTCAGACTTCGCACAACTAACCACAACATTACCATCGATCACATTTCTCTACATAGCACTTAGCAAGGAAAAAAAAGAAAAAATTTATCTACATAAACCTATACAATTCACCCATTTCTTGCATATCACAATTTCGTTACCCCGAAAATCTATCGGTCTTTTAGCATATTAACAGTTAGCACAACCAACTAATCCCACCCAACATACACAACCCAACAAGAATTTCACATGTCAACTAAATTTTTCCCCTTTTCATATTCAAATTCAAGCCCTAGCTACAATTTTACAAAAATTCTATCAAGCTATATAATTATCGAGTTCATACAATCACAATGATATTACGAACGTCAATCAACAATAACTCAATTGAATTTAAGCTTAATTTCTACTTGGGAAAAGTTTTGCTCACATCACATGTTCAACATTGAAAAATTCGACAAGAATTGATATAGAGTTAAAGAACATACCTTCAATTCGATGAAATGAAGAAAACTTGATGAAAATGTGTGCCTAGGTCCGTGTCACGTTGAGGGAGAAGGGGTTTTTGGGATGTTTGTCGTGGAGGGGATGAAAAATGAGGGGAATTTGGGGTTAAAAAGTGGGGATTTCGCGCGGGTCACCCAGTGACCCGGTGTGACCCGATGCGAATAACACGTCAACGTGTCACGGAGGGTAGAGGAGCACCCCCTCCGTGACATGGAGCCATCACGCAGGTGTTCTGAAATTTGTAAAAATTCCAGAATTGCCTTCAACCTGTCACAGAGGGTAACGCGGAGGCCCTCCTCCGTGACACGGAGCCATCGCGTGGGCTCACTATTTTGCAACTTTTTATTATTTAATTTTTTTTCTTACCTCGATTTTCTCCTTTACGATTCTTTACATTTTGCCTTCCGATCAACCTAAAATTTATCTTACAACAAGAAATCGGTTAGAATCCCAAGGTTTGAAAACATAACACAATATATTTTTTTTTATATTTACATTTTTATATATATATTTTTTTCTTTTTATTTTTCTCCTTTTTTTTTCTTTTTTTTTTCTTTTTCTTAACTAATGTACAAATACAATACAACAAATTCACGGGTTGGCTCCCGTGCAGCGCCTGGTTTACCGTCGCGGCTCGACGTCATTAAGCTTAGTCATCCTCTAGGGTGACGGATGTCTTCTCTCGACAACTGTCCTCACCCCTGTCAAGCTTACACCTCTCCGGTGGTTTCCTTAATAACTTCCGTGACTCAACGCTCTGGACAACATCAACTCGATCAATCATGTTGATCACCGAGAGTTCCTCGTACACGGCCGGGAGCTTGGTGGCCTTGTACACATCAAACACCTCCACCTTGTCGTGTGCTCGCATAGTTAGCTGCCCTGCAGCTACATCAATCAGTGCTTTCCCGGTCACCAAGAAAGGACGTCCCAAAATAAATGGGACTTCCGCGTCTGGCTCGAAGTCCAGCACAATGAAGTCTACCGGGAAGATAGGGGAGCCCACTTGCACCAGCACGTCCTCCACAATGCCATCAGGTTCTTGCCAAGGAATGATCTGCTAGTTGCAAGATCACTGTTGTTGGTCTAGGACTCCTTAGTCCCAACTTCTTGAATACTAATGTCGGCATCAAGTTAATGGTCGCTCGCAAATCACATAATCCGCGAGTTCGGATACTCTGCCCAATTGTAATTTGTATTGTAAAGCTCCCAAGGTCCTTGAGCTTTCTAGGCAACCTGTTTTGTATTCGGGAAGTGCACTCCTCCGTAAGAGCCACCGTAGCGTACTCATTCAACCTACTTTTGTTTGCCACGATGTCCTAAATATATTTTGCGTACTTTGGCACTCCCTGCAAAACATTAACAAGAGGTAAGTTAATGTGTACCTGTTTAAGCACCTCTATGAACTTTTTGAAACACGCCTCCTCCTTGTGTTTCTTTAATCTTTGAGGGAACGGGGGTGGTGGTCTTTTTGGTTCAGCATCCTTTTTCTTTCCCCTCTCATCACTTTGCTCCCTCTCAGTTTCTACTACTCCGGACTATTGAGGTGGTCTTTCTGGTTCCACCTCCTTGAGTTGCAAACCACTCCTCGTGGTCACTGCATTTACTTGCTTGGGGTTGGGGTCAGTGTCACTCAGAAGTCCTCCTCTAGGACTGGTGTTTTGGGCTCTAGCAAATTGCCCAAACTGGTACTCCAGCGCCTTGGTAGCTAACTGATTGTTCTTTACATCGGCTGCCAATTTCACGTAGTCAGCCTGCAATTGAGCTTGGTTAGCTATCATTGTCTTGAACATTTCCTCAATGCTGGGTGATGGTGGTGGAGGAGGTGCATTGTTGTTTCTGTATTGTGACTGATAGTTCTGCTGCCCTCCTTGATTTCTCTGCGCCCCCTGACTCGAACTTTGCCCTTGATGGTTGTTGCTACCCCAAGAGAAATTCGGGTGATTCCTCCAGTTGGAATTGTAGTTGTTGCCATACTGTAGGTGGTTTTTTCTCTGTACATTACCAACAAAGTTCACCGAATCAGGATTTGCTCCACAACACTCAGCTGAGTGCTCATTACTCCCGCACACTTCACACCAAATCTGCTGCACTACATTCATTGGGGCCTGAGACTGGTTCATGCTCATGTTACTGAAGTGGGTGTTGAGTTGATTCTGTAATGCAGCTATCTGTGCAGCAATAGCTGTAAAACCATCCACTTCTAGGACTCCTGCTGCTTTCCTTGTTCCTCTTCTTAACGAATCCGCATTCCACTCCGAATTCCCCTGCGAAATACGATTTAACAAGGTGTACAACTCCTCATACGTCTTCTCTAATACTTGTCCCCCAGCTGCTGAGTTTAGCAAAATTTTTGTGTGGGGCTCCAAACCCTCTATGAAAGTATGCACCAACACATCATTGGATTGGTGATGATGAGGACAATCCCGCAACATATATTTGAATCTCTCCCAGGCATGATACAGATTCTCTCCCTCTCTTTGTTTAAAACTTAGAATTTGACTTCTAAGTCTTGCTGTTTTACCGGATGGAAAGAACCGTATCAAGAATTTCTTTGCAAGATCATCCCACGTGGTGATGGAATTAGGTGGCTCAGCTTTCAACCACCTCTTAGCTTCTCCCAAAAGTGAAAATGGGAACAATGTAAGCCTGACATAATCTGATGACAATCCAGCGGGGATGTACGTGTCACTTATCTCCAAAAAATTTTGGAGATGTTGCTGTGGATCCTTATGAGGGAGACCTGTGAACTGCCCGCTGGTGTGCAGCAATTGCACCATGTTCTGTTTAAGCTCGAACCTCCCTCCTGGATCAGTTTGCGGATGCTAGATGTGACATTGTTAGCATGTGGGATTGCCACCTCGCGAACCGGCCTAGCTGCCATTTCCTCGGGCACTAACATTGCCCTTACAACTAGTGGATTCTGTTGTTGCTCCAGGATTGTTTGTCTGAGCAACTGCAGCTTTTTCTCTATAGCTTCTCTCCTTTGACGATGGAATTGTCTTTTCGGCTCTAAAGATGAGTCCACCAGCTCCTTGTCTCTTGCCAGTGTTCAACATAAATTAGTATCTGCAGAATACAAGCTAAGACCAAGTTGTCAACCCTAAGAAGAAATAGTGAACTAACACTTAAGAAAAATTTACCAATTGTCAGTCCCCGAAAACGGTGCCAAAAACTTGTTCGGTCCATTTGGTATAACTACATGCAAGTGCACGTAGGCGAACAAGTAGTAAGGTGGCTCAAGTAAGCCAAGTATCGACCCCAAAGGGACTGGACTAAGGTATCAATCTAATCAAGTGTCAATAAACTTTAGCTCTAAACTGCAAACAACAATGTGAAGAAGATTTTGATATTTTGTTCCTAAATTTTATACTAAGTCCAAAACGAATATACAATTTGAGTCTGAACTATAAGTATGAGCATGCTGAGGCTAAAATGAACATGTAGAGAAATAAATTATCGATACAATCTGGTTAATCTTTCCTCCGGTTGCTAGTCAAGAATTATTGCCTATGGATTAAAACTCTCGTATTTAACCCAACTTAAGAATCATGAACCTTCCACCTACATCTCTGTGATAAAAAGAAATTCATGTTCTAGCCATACAAAACCGATTCCTTAATTGACTAATACGACTTTCAGGTATATTTCTATCCTGAAGGTAAATCAATTCTCAATTTTCCCAAATTAAGAAAAGATCATATCCTATCAATTCACAACTTTCCAATTTCTTGCTCTCTCGAGTGAAACCGGACTTTTTAGATATACATTAATGTTGGCCACACATTAATGCAGTAAGAACAAGAATCAATAGAACAACCATGGAAGAAAAGATGAAAAACCAATTTATCAATAATCACATTTCAATACAAATGTTCTTAACCTCAGCAAGAAGGGAATTTAGCCACTCATTTATGGATTAAACATCGTTAAATGAGTGTTAATCATACAAGCAATTGAAATAAAGAAGAAGAAGATAGAGAAAAACCCTGAGATTTTCGTCCCCTCAACTGCCTGTAACCCACGTTCTTGCTCCACCAAGTCAGAATAATTAAAAATGAACCTAAGTGTTCTATTTATACTAGTGGGAATTTTTCCCGGAATAACAAGCAACGTGTCACAGAGTGCATCACGGAGCACTGCCTCCGTGACACGCTACCAATGCAGACCCTCGCTGGAATCCGGTCGTCCAAGTATTAACACCCAACGTGGCACGGTGTGCAACGTGGCGCTAGGCCAATGTGCCATGGCCCAAACGCGCGCCTTCACTGGATTTTGGCATAATTTCAGCCTCCAGGCAGAATGCATCCGCGATGGCAGCGTGACATGGCTCCATCGCGGAGCCCCTTTACTTCGTGCTTTCCTTGTACTTTTTCCCTTGCTAGCTTCCGATTCCAATCGCGATTTCTCCCAACATTTATCTTAGCTTCGTAAAATTATATTTTTCCTGCAAAACCACGCTAATCATGTTGGTTAGTATAAATTCACATTTTGTTACAATTCACATGAGAATATACTAACATCGATAGATAAACAAGGCAAAATGACACATTTGAGTATCACTTGGGCATATAAATCTGCCAAAGATCATTTTACACATTTGCATAAATATACCTCCACACTGAGTCAATGGAAGAAGAATTAACAATGGTAATGGCCATGGAAATGGCAATAGATGGCTCAGCTAGCCCCACCAGCTCCAATTGATCCTTTACCAGAGAAGGTTACTCATGTGAGTTTTGGGCCTCTTTCTAGATTTTTTCCTGGGCTTTAATAGCCCAGGTCAATCAGCAAGTTATGGCTCATGTGAACCAAAATGGTAATGCGGCAGCAACGAGAGTGTGAGACTTCTTCGGGATAAATCCAATTGAGTTTCTTGGGTCCAAGGTGGATAAGGACCCATATGATTTCATAGAGGAGGTTCAGAAGATAACCCAGATTATGGGGGTACTGGAGAGGAGAGTGCAGACCTAGCCTCCTATCAGTAGAAGGGGGTTGCTCATATATGGTTCCGACAGTGGAAGGAGAGTACGGGAGTTGGTGTAGTTCCCATTGGTTGGGATGAGTTTGTTACCACTTTCTTGGACAGATTCTTTCCTTGAGAGTTGAGGGAGGAAATGGAAGCCAGTTTGTTAATCTGAAGTAGAAGAACATGACTGTCTAGGAGTATCCTTTGGAGTTTACCTAGGGTTGTCCAAGTATGCACCAGAGATGGTGGCTAATCCGAGGGCTCGTATGAGCAGGTTCATGAATGGGGTGGTAGATTTATTGGTCAAGGAGTGCAGGACCACCTTGCCGATTAATGATATAGATATCTCCCAACTAATCCTATATGCCTAGTAAATAGTGGTAGAGTAGATGAACGAGAAGGAGAAAGAGACCAAGAGGGCTAGGACAGGCATCCATGGGCATTTCCAGTGGAGATCTGGTGGTGGATATCACCCTCAATCCCACCAAAGGTCATTAGCCCTAGCCCCATTATTAGCTAGTATTCCATTCAGACCTACATATAACAGGTGGGGTGGAGCATCAAGCTCTAGAGGATAAGGGAGCATAGCAGGGGAGCACACTTTTCCAGCCTATATGAACTGCAGTATGAACCACCATGGGTAATGCTTTATTGGCTCAGATGCTTGTTTCGGGTGTGGTAAACTCAGACACAAACTTAGGAATTGCCTTTCAGCCAGACAAGGCGACAGTGGGGTCTACACCCCAGCCACTAGTATAGTAGCTCCCACAGCTCACCCATTTCAGTAAGTTACATCATCTAGTGCAGGTGGTAGCCAGCACCAGAGCAGGTTCTATGCACTATCATCTCGTCAGGAGCAAGAGGTCTTGCCCGATGTGGTCACTGGTATGTAACGAGTATTCCATCTTGATGTGTATGTATTATTAGATCCAGGGACTAACTTATCTTTCGTGACTCCTTATGTTGCTGTTAGTTTTTGAGTTAGTCCTGAAATCCTATCTGAAACCTTCTCAGTCTCTACTCCTATTGGTGAGTCAGTTTTAGCTCGATGAGTATACAGAAATTGCCCTGTCATGATTCTTCAGAAGGACACTTGAGAGACTTAGTGGAGTTAGATATGACTGATTTCGATGTTATATTTTGTATGGATTGGTTACATTCTTGTTATTCTTTAGTAAATTGTAAAACCCATACGGTAGAGTTCCAATTTTCTAGTGAAGCAGTCCTAGAGTTGAAGAGTAGTTCAGCTGTGCCTGTAGGTCGCTTTGTTTCATACCTCAAGGCCAGGAAGATGATCTCCAAAGGTTGTGTGTACCATCTAGTTCTGGTCAAGGATTCTACGTCCGAGAGCTCAACTCTTCAATTAGTTCTGTTTGTATGTGAGTATCCGAAGGTGTTTCCAGATAATCTACCAGGAGTCCCTCCTGAGTGGGAGATTGACTGTGGTATTTGATCTTCTCCCTAATATGAAAACCATATCCATTCCTCCTTATAGAATGGCTCCAGTGGAGCTAAAGGAGTTGAAAGAGCAATCGAAGTATCTCTTAGATAAGGGTTTCATAAGGCCCAGTAAGTCCCCATGGGGTGCTCATGTTCTCTTTGTTCGGAAGAAGGATGGTTCTCTTAGAATGTTCATTAATTATCGATAATTGAACAAGATCAAAATCAAGAATAAGTATCCCTTCCCTAAGATTGATGACTTATTTGACCAACTGAAGGGTTCTAAGTGCTTTTCAAAGATAGACCTCAGATCCGGCTATCACCAGCTCAGAGTTAGAGAGAGTGACATTCTGAAGATAGCCTTCAGGACTCGCTATGGTCACTACAAGTTTGTAGTTATGTCTTTTGGACTAAGGAATGCTCCTGAAGCTTTTATGGACTTGATGAACAGAGTGTTCAAGTAGTATTTGGATATATTCATGATTGTCTTCGTAGATGATATCCTTATCTACTCTCAGAGCGAGGAGGATCATGTAACTCATTTGAGGATTATGTTGCAGACTCTCAAGGATTGCCTGCTATTTGTTAAATTCAGCAAGTGTGAGTTTTGTCTTAACTCAGTAGCATTCTTAGGTCATGTGGTGTCTAGCGAAGGTGTTCAGGTGGACTATCAAAAGATAAAAACGGTAAAGAAATGGCCTAGACCTGTCAGTACAAATATTTTGGAGCTTTTTGGGCTTAACTGGATACTACAGGAGTTTCATAAAGGGATTTTCGTTCACTGCAACACCATTGACTAAGTTGACCCAGAATAAAGTCAAATTTCAATGGTCGGATGCTTGTGGTAATAGTTTTAAGGATTAAAGACTCGACTCACTTCAGCTTGATATTGACCTCACCGGAGGGCACAAATGGCTTCATTGTGTATTGTGATTCCTCTAGGGTTGGTCTTCGTTGTGTGTTTAGGCAGCATGGTGAGGTCATTGCATATGCCTCTAGACAGTTTAAGACTCATGAGAATAATTATCTGATGCATGTCCTAGAGTTGGCAGCTGTGGTGTTTTCTCTGAAGATTTGGAGGCAGTATTTGTATGGGGTAGATGTGGATGTGTTCACGGGCCATAAGAGCCTTCAGTAGTGTTTACTTAGAATGACCTAAATTTGCGGTAGAGGAGATGGTTAGAGCTTCTCAAGGACTATGACATAAGTGTCCTTATCATCCAGGTAAGGCCAATATAGTGGCAGAAGCTCGTAGTAGGTTGTACATGGAGAGTGTGTCTCATGTTGAAAATGGGAGAAAGGAGTTGGTGAAAGATGTCCATAGGCTTGGTCGTTTAGAGGTTCGCCTTACAAATTCGACAGATGGTGGTATTATTGTTCAGAATGGGGCAGAATCTTCATTGGGGATAGAGATTAAAGCAAGGCAAGATGAGGATCCTATCTTAGTGAAGCTAAAGGAAGCTGTCAAAAATCAGAATGGAGAGGTTTTCTCCAAAGGGGGAGATAGTGTACTTCGATATTAGGGCCGATTGTGTGTTCTGGCTATGGATGACTTGAGAGAGTAGATGTTGAGTGAGGGTCATGGCTCTATGCACTCTACCCATCCAGGTGCCACCAAGATATATCATAATATGTGGGAAGTTTATTGGTGGAGTGGCATGAAGAATGGTATAGCGGAGTTTGTGGCTAAATGCCCAAATTGCCAACAGGTGAAGGTTGAGCATCAGAGACCTAGAGGTATGATTTAGGGCAACATTACTACTTGGAAGTGGGAATATATCAATATGTACTTCATTATAGTCTTGCCTCATACATGCTAAAAGTATGACTCCATGTGGGTGATTGTGGACACGTTAACCAAATTAGCCATTTTCTATCGGTCAAAACTATCGATTCATTCGAGGATTATGCAAGATTGTACATTCAGGATTTGGTTCGGTTGCATGGAGTTCCTTTGTGTATAATCTCAAATAGGAGTACTCAGTTCACCTCTCAATTTTAGAGGTCGTTTTAGTGGGGCTTTGGTACTCAAGTGAAGCTTAGCATGACTTTTCCCCCATAGACCGATGGCCAGGCTGAGCGGACCTTTCAGACTCTTGAGAACATGTTGAGAGAGTGTGTGATTGATTTCAAGGGTAATTGGGATGATCACTTGCCTCTCATCGAGAGAGTGTGTGATTGATTTCAAGGGTAGTTAGAAAGTAAGTCTAGAAAACCCTATCTACACCTAGGTCCATGGTGGGAAGTATTGGGGAAGTTGGATTTAGACTTGAATTTGAGGAATGAAAATTGTGCAAGAATTTTGAGTTACTGGCTAACGGGAACCACTGTAGTGGTGGAATTGCCGCTGCAGCGAGGCCGTCATGACAGTTAGAGATTCGCTGTGACTGGGAGGATGGGCTAGCTATTCAGTCTGTCGTGGTGGGGTCCTGACTGCCATAGCGGGTTCGCTGCAGCGGAGAACAGGAGGTAGTAAGACGTTTTTAAGTTGGGATTTCAGAGTTTTTCACACATAACACTAAGGTATGACTTTTGAGAAGGGTGAAGGGGATTTTTCAGAGGTTGAAGCAACTGTTCATCCCAAGGTAAGAATCTTAACTAGTTTTCTTCCTTTTTGATCTTCTAACATGCTAGAACCAATGGTTGGTCTTAGTTGGTATTCTCTAGGATGAAAACCCTAGGTTATGGAAACTAGGGAGACTTGAAGGAAAAGGGTTGGATGTTGATTCCTAGGCCTAAAAGTGAGTAATTAACACTTCTTAGTAGTAATGCGATTATAGAAAACTTATTTCACCATTCTTTGACACCTAGAATTGATAAAGGTTGGACCTTGTTGAGTTAGAACTAATATAAAAGGGTTTTGGAGTAAAACTTTTAGAAAACAAGTTGAGATAACCGATGTAGGGGTACAACGCAACCCCTTAGAACAGTGAATTTGATCAGCACATTAGGTAGAATGAGGGTTAGAACTGAAGTTCTAGGATGGAATGGAGTATAGATGATTAAATGAAATTTTACTTTGCTTGTATTAGATTTTGAATGTTTGGCCACCTTAGGAAAGGAAAAATCTACTACGGAATAGTGCATTCTTTCTTCCGAAAATTGAGGTAGGTTATGGTTTGTAAGGAGTTAGACTTCAATTAATAATTTCTTGTGCTGCAATTTAACGAGGAATATTGATGATCATATTTGTGGCTATGAATGTGTTTTGAAGTGATATTATGTGAATTTAATTATATCCATAAGTTGTCATATGTATCTGTTGCGCCCAACAGCACACGCAAGTACACGTGGTCGTACAAGTAATATAGTGGCTCTTTCTAGCCGGATATCGAACTCACAGGGACTAAAGATTTAGTGATTTTTTGCTATTTTGGTATTCACGATTATTTCACACAAGTGTGTAAGATCTCCAAGAGTTTACAAGTGTTATAAGTGTAAAAATAATGAAAGTAACAGAAAATGAATTAAAGGACATAGATTTGATCAATATTCAAGATTATTCTAAGGTTAAGGCATGGGATGCAATCCTATACAACATGTATTTTTCTTCAGCTAAGTTCTGTATCTGGTTGATGGTTATGAGTAATTAAGGTCATGGTCTTTCGAACCTCTAGTTGTTTGCCTAAAATGACTTTTGCAACTACACTTATTAAATTGTGATGCAAGAATTCATCTTAAGTCTAGAAACATTTGCTCCCTTTTTCAATTGAATGTGGTTGTAGGTATATTTCTATCCCACACGCTAATCGTATCTATAATGTACTACAAAGATAAGAACACATTTTATTATTCTTTGTTCTACCCTAGTAATTCCTCTTTCAGATTCATTAAGATTACAAAGTTATCTTAATGCTGGCCAAACATTAAAATACATGAAGCAAAAATATAAGAACAACCATTCATGAGAGAAAAACTTACATTGAAAATGAAATCATGTTATATATTCATGCAAATAGCCTCCACCTTAGAATGGGGTAATTAGCCACTCATTCTTTGATTAAACATCTCCCAACAAGTTTTAATAATAGGAAAAATTGAAATTAGAAGAAAAGAGAAGAGAAAGAACCCTACAATTTTATGTAGTTCAACTGCCACTTTCCCACGTCCTTGCTAAAATCCAGATAATGAAATAATAATAACTAAGTGTTCTATCTATACACAGGTGGAATAAAGCAGTGATCAACCAGCTCTGTGGCACGAAGGCTAACATGGAGGATCAGCTCTGTGACACGGAGCAAATATGCACCCTCACTGAAAAGCTACTCCATATTGAAAACCACTCAACATGTCATAGAGACCACTGCGGAGACTTGGCTCTATGACACGGTCTTATCGCGGTCCTTCACTAGATATTTACTCCAGGATGAAAAACCCCTCAGCGTGGCATGGAGGCCATCGAGCCACACATGCTCCATGGCATGTTGCTATCGCGGAAATCCACTATTTTCTGCCTTCCAAACTAAAATTTTCTACCAAGGAATTGTGACACATTGTTGAGCGCAACCAATCTCCAACGTGGAATGGACTTGACTCCAACATCACTTTTTAGCTTTCTTAACTTCCCATACTTCAACTTTGAGCATCCATTTGCAAAGTCAAGCTAAGTTTACTATATTTTCTACCTACAAATAGTCCAATCACATTTATTAGTCCACAAGCATTAACATTCAAAACATTCTTGAATACATAGGTATTATCCTCAACTAGGCTACAGTATGGGTGAAAACATGGCGTTTGGTCTTATAAATACACCCATCATTACCACCACACACTTGCAACCTTGTTCATCCTTGGACAATCCTTTTACATCATTGACATGATTTAAGCATTACTGTTGTGCTCCAGCGCACTCGCAAGTGTACGCGGTCGTACAAGTAATATAGTGGCCCTTTTTAAGAGACGGATGTCGAACCCACAGGGACTGGACCAATTTAGCTAATTATCAAGTTCAAGTGTGATATTAACTTTCACAAGTGTTGATTATAAAAGTTTTCAATAAATTCTATTTAAATCTAGGGGTGGTCACAGGAATACTCTGAAGTAATTCAAGGAGCAACTAGAGTTAAGGCTAGATAATCATGCGATACTACGCTTTGTAGCAGTTTAAGTATGGATTTATCAATTTTCATCTCACATAATTACAATTGCATGTTCATGGTCTTTCAAGCCTCTAAACACGACAAACTAGCCTCGCTACTACATTGTTGAGTGGGGATGCGACATCCTAGTTCGTAGGCAATTCAATTACGTGGATGTGGTTTACGGGGTTTATGCTCTTGATTAGGGACTTTCGTACCTCTAATCATTTAACTTAACTTATCTTCACAACTACTTCTTCGAGTGGTGGAGTGACAATTCTAAGTTGATTTCTTATTATCATCCCGTTTTATCAACCAAGCAAGGCAAATTAGGTATAATTTCTTATCCTAACCGCGAATTATATCGTAAGATACAAACTTGCTCCCTACATTCTTTGTTCTTGCCTAAGTTTACTTCCTCAAGCTTTTATGTGGGTGTAACATGTGTGTTTTCATGGTGATCAATCATAAAAACAACCATAATTAAGAACGTAAGACAAAACAACAATTAATAACTTAAAACCAAAATGAATTCACATAGTCACAATCATATCTTGTGGCCTCAACCCTAGAGGAAGGGTTCTAGCCATTCAAGTTCGTATAATTACAAGAAAACATAATTAAAGTAACATACTTACAAGAATTGGTAGAAGAGAAGATGAAATTTAAGAACCCTAGGTGAGTTCTTTCTCTTCTCCCTTCACTCCTTGGTAGTTTTTCAGAAATATTACGTGACAAAATGTTTTTAGGAGCTAAGGGACCTATTTATAGTAAATGAGAGGTGTATAAAATTATGCCTAGCATGAAATAGCTCCGTGTCACGGAGGTGAACGCGCCAATTTACCTCCGTGACACGGAGGAATCGCGTAGGCACACTGGAAATCCAAAACAGTCCGCAAGCAGCTCCCTGTCGCGTTGGCAGCGTGTCACGCTGTTTGTGCAGCGTGCTAGGGGCCGTGGCACGTCATTGGTCGTGCAGCCTTCCTGCCGTGGCACGTCTCCAACGCGCAGGTGGGCTTTTTAGCATGTCCCCCTTGCCGACGTTCGCATTTTATTTCCGATTCCATGCCTCCACTTCACCAACTCATGGATTAGTTCCTCAAATTCATTTTAAACCTACAAAAACAAGAACTAATCATGTTGGTTAGTATATATATATTTACATTTACATACAAGTGCATGAGAATGCATATAATTAAGTCGATAACCAAGACAAAACTAAGTTATAAAGCATCACTTGGGCATGCCATTTTGCCCAAGATCAATTACCATCAATAATGGGATCAGCTCACTCACACCTAGTTATGCTAAACGTTTTAATCATGGCATACAATTCATTGAATCAAGCATGATCTTCACATACAACATTCATTAGCAGAATCACATACCCTAATGAATAACTTTTCAACTAAAAATCCATCCAGCATAGTTACATTATAGTGGCGAGGTCATTAGCTTCACCACAGCGTTACCATCATGTGCTGTCACTTTTATGCAATGTCCCTACCCTCATGAGACAAATATGTTCACATTCTAGAAAATTATTCTCTCACGCTCCAAAGAATATTTCAAGCATACCTAACATACCATAAGTTTGCCTGCAGTGTACTATTCAACCAAGCATGACATCAACTTGTAGAATCAAGGGCTTTCCATGGTTGTAATGTCAGATACGGGATGAGCTGAATTATTTGGTTCATAGTGACTCTTATCCCTATGCACTTTAAGATACTTACATATTTCCCTTTTTATCGCTTCACTTCTTTAGCACTTCATTACTCCTTTTTTAGTTTATTTTTCCCCTCACTCACTTATCCTCATCCGTGACGTAACGAGTGTTTACCCATGGCTTATACTCACAAATAAAAAATCTTATTCTTTCCGAATTTCCAATATTCAGATCTTGACCATCAAGTTGGGTCCACACACCCATCATTTTCCCCCTTACTATTTCACCTTTTCCTTTGATCTACTGTCTCAATAAAGTGCAATAGGGCCTATTTGGATAAAATTAACATCGATGCCATTTGAACAAAAAGGATAAGGCTAATTAGTACGGTTGTAACAAAGAATAGGCTTAAAGGCTCAAACGGGATTCACTAGGGATAATATCATGGTAAGGCACAATGAGTGATACAACAAAGTAATTTAGGTTCACAAAGAAGTGCCTTAATAATCTTCGAAAAATTTAAATCCAATTTTAGTTTTTCGTACACACAAGGCATATTATAGATGCTAGTTAGCAAGAAATATAACAAGTTTTCACCACTCATGGCACCATGGTTCAAACTTGGTTAGCCTAGACCTCTTTTACTATTACATCCACATTGAGTGACAAGCACAATCAAGCATATAATTTTATATTTTAGGGTTAAACACGAAAGCCTTATGTAAAACCCAAAATATTTCTAAGACTAGTTTGGGAAGTTGAATATGTTTATCAGAGAAGTCTGCAATTCACTCTCAGTACGATGCTAGTAAGACTCATAGTAAGCTGGTACAGGTCGTAGGAAGAGTTGTGGTAAAGATCAAAGGCTCATCCCCCTGACCATGAGTCCATAGAACGAGTCGTGGTTTGGTGGTACATCTCATGGTCATGGAGTCGTTACATGCTGCTGAGCTGTTAGGTGTTGGTCATATGAGTGATTGTATGACTAGTAGTAAGGGAATTACAAGTCATGCTAGGAGTCGTGGAAATAATCAGAAAGTTGGAGGATTGGACTGGCTAGCTATGGGAGGAAATCACGAGCCGTAGGTTGGTTGTACGACTCTTCGTACGGGTCGTATGACTGGCAGTGAGTATTTTTCTAGATGAATCATTAAGGGTATTTTTGTAATTCCTAAGCTCCTAACTTCCTAATGACGTCCTTTTAAGCCTTGAAAGGAGTTTTTAATGAGGGTTTAGCCTACTCTAAGTCATTAGACTCCCATGCATGCAAGATATTGAGATCCCTCTTCAAGATCAAGCTAGAATTCTCCCTAACTCCTTCCCCAATTCTCTTAGGCTTTCAACACTAGTTTGAAGATCAGTTTACCCAGGTATGTAGGGCTATGAATGAGGGTGTCCTTCCACCCTCATGCCCAAATATCTCCTCAAGTTCATGAATTCAAGTTTTAAATTAAGTGTATTACTTCCTAGGGTCTTAACCCAATTTTTAAAAATTACCTATGATATGTTTATGGATCTAATCCTCTTAGGTTTTAAAGTATGTTTTTAATGTCTAATGGATAGATTTTATCACAAATTGATTATAAATTCATGATTTCAAGTTATTAGAAATTATGCCCTATTATGCAAGTTTTATGAAAAGTCAAGTTTATTATTCATGATTTCAAGTATGATGAGATATCTAGAATAAATGAATGTTTATGAACTTCTCACATAAGAATTCGTGATTTTGACTTATTAAGTCTATTTCAAATATGCATGATTTTATGATTTGGGAAAGCCCATACAAGTTAAGTATGTTTTTATTATTTAGCCCAGGATAATAAGATCAGCTTATCATATGGTTTGGAGTCAAGACTCCCAATGTAGCTTATGATTTGTATAAATTATGATATCAACTTTTTTAAAAATGATGTGAGCACTATCCATGTTTTTGGGAATAGTATTTAGCATCGAGTAGGGTTGAGGCCTGATGTTTCCTCGGTCTCAGAATTATACGCGAAAGTAGGTATATGTATACATGTTTGTGACCTCTTAACAAAATTTTTCCCCTCCCCCAAGGGGCCTCATCTTGATATTGATATCAAGGTTTAGTGTCCTTAGCTTTGGCAAGGTTTTGGACGGCTCTGCCCACTTGAGTGTGATAGTTGGGGCATCATGTAAGCTCAATCGTGATGGTGTCAATTATGACGAGTCTCCCATTGTTCCTCATGATTTCAGCTACTCATGTTGAGGACTTATTATATTATGTTTTACAATAGATTTAACCCAATTATCAGTTTATGAGCTTTTACTTACGATTTTAGCTATGTCAAGTCATATGATTTCTATTTATAAATCTTGGGTCACTATGTTCAGTTATGATAACCAACTTATGACTATGTATATCTCAAATACAGTTTTCAGCATGCAATCCTTTCTCTCATGATGTATTTGATTTATATTTATATGCATGATTTCAATTAATATTTACTAAGAATGTTTTACTTACATTATATACTAAGTACATTCAAAGTAATGACTGCATACTCTATGATATAATCGTTTCATAATATAGGTTTAGGTGATCCAACCCAGTCTCGCAGATAGCTCCTCTTGAGTCCTCATCTCTCGGGACATTCATTTAGTTATGTTGATTATGTCAGTTTTGTTTCAGACTTGGAGATAGCTGGTGGCTTTTCCCAGCATCTCATCAAATAGTAGAGGCTTATCAAACATAGACTAGTATGTTCAGTTTTGAGATTTAACAATGTGATGTTATCATATGATATATGTTTATGTTATTTAGACTTTTGTTTATTCATGTTTAAGTTACCAGTTTGTGATCTTGAGTTGCTATGCACATGCCATGGGTTGACTTGGAGCCATTTGTGGTTCTAGGTTCCGTGTCGCGATCCGGGGTCCCAGCTAGGTTATGACAAACATAGTATTAGAGCAAAGGTTTAGAGTGTCCTACGGTGTTTGAAAGCCACGTTAAGTAGAGTCTTTTTGTCACGACCTGAACATAGGCTCGAATCAAGACAAGGGACAAGGAGCCCCGAAAGGCTCCCATTCGACCCATGGCATTAACATAACATCTTACTCAGTAAAATAAAGCGGAAGATCAACATAACTAACATAATGGAAGTCTAATCATAACATAAAATCAGAACTAGAATTTACATCATACATGACAAGATGATTACTACACAAAGTCTGAAAGCCTCAACATATCTGATGGATTGCTGGGACAACAGCTCCAACTAACCCGAAACGTCTAAAACTGAAGGAAAACATAACAACCATAGATACTGAATGTCCTTAGAGGATGAGGAATCACCAATGCTAGCTGGACAGGTCTGAGTGGGAAAACAAGGGCTAAGGATGCTGCTGAGAAAGATATCGGACCTGTATCATGAGATGATATAGCATAGAGTATGCGGTCAGTATGTGGAATGTACCGAGTATGCAAGGTAAGTAAAATGGATAGTTAAAATACATAAAATATCATAAGATTAGGAAAGCATGACCATTAAATATCATAATGTAAACATAAGGGCTCAACGTTTTTGAAACATTCGTAAATCATCCATAATCATAATCATAAGAGAAAAGCTTTATTAAACATGACTTGAGCCAAAGTACATAATCATAATCACTCATAAATCACGAGGAACAGTGAAAGATTTATATAACAAACATACCACATAAGAGCACATGGAGCCCGACTTGTAAACCCCTAGTCAGGTGGGTGTTCGTACCTTGCCAAGGGTAGAACCATGAAGAGAGGTGTGATATCACAACGAAAGGTCCATTTGGGAAAAGGAGACAATATCATGGAGGTTCCATTGTGGCTATGTTGGCACGTATTTCTAAGACTCGGGGTATGCTTGGACCCCATAATACTCCCAAAACATATATAGTTCTCATAGGATAATATACATGAGATTCATGGGCTAGTTTAAAATCATGATAATCATAAGCATGCTTGAAATATGTGAACTAGTCATGAGTAAGGCCCGTGAGTTGGCCAAAATCATAAATCCATAAACCATGAAGTTCATGCATACTTGTAATTCATTTATAGTTGATCTTCAAAAATTCATCATGAACATTTAAGAGAAATCATATCATAAGTAATAAATGTTACACCCCGTAAGTTTCTAATATTTAGACGGACTATTCGTACATTGGTTAAGAGTTTTAGAGTGTAATACATACAAGGAAAGGGCCTGGGGAAAGGTCGGACGAGCACGGAGTCGGGACCGCGCGGGAGGAGGCCAGGCCAGCTGCCCAAATGGGCAGTGTGGCACGGACCGTGCCCTCCACGATGGGCTCCGTGGCACGCCAATAAGTTAGCCTGTCCACTGCCTCAAGTATATATAGGTTCCACCCTTTGATTTTATTTCACTTTCTATATATATAAACGGCTAGAGAAGTGAGAGTACGAAGAAAATGAATTAAATTCCTCCGTTTATGCTGCTAAACGCCACCCAAATTCAAATTAACTTCGGGTATTGAAGTTTAAGGCTACAGGGAGCATTGCTACGGAGTTATTTTCACGAAATTCACCCGGTGAATCATAACTCCGCCAAGCTAAAGTTGTTGGAATTGCTCCAAACTAGTGTCAATACGATCACAGGCTTAAAGTAAGCATTTCTCCCTGCTGAACTTTCGAGAAATTGTGAGTTTTCGTTCGTGTTCCATCAAATTGAAATATAGTTAATATTTATATATAAATTTATCGTTTTCTCCGAATTTGGTATTGAAATTAGCCTCATTCTTCCAATAATACGAATGCAGTTGAGATGAGCAGTTGAATATGAGCTGAAACTCGCCAGTTAATCAGTAATCGGCGAACGAGATATGTTAAGGCAGTTTCCTTCGGCAAGTTAGTTTCTTTAGCATGATAGCTTAGTTTGAATCCCAGTAAGAATACCAAAAGCTTATTTATTATGATTAGTTTTTGTTATTAGAAAAATTCGTATTCCATGTTTGTTTGGGAAGGATTATGCCTATATTGCCTTCATGACCGACTCCAGGGTTATTAAATGTGTCGACGCCCGCCAGGGGAGAGATGACGTTGCTCTACGGAGCGGTATGCCGTCCGCCAAGGACGAAGACGGGGTCCTAGGTCCTCATATGTGGTGGTTGTCTCTACACACCCCCGTTGAGCCTGGTGCCCGAGGTGCAGATATCAGGACTCCACTGGACTCAAACACAACTATAGCCAGGGGCCGAGCGGGCTCAGTTGCAGACCCAGGGGGCCGATAGGACAGTTATAGTTATTAGTTGACCTAGTGCAACCTCGATAGGGGTATATAGACTGAATTGCACTCACCAAGGCTTATGGGGGCCCAGGTGGGTTATTCTGTGCTGGTTGTACCTTCCGACTTATGGGGGCCAGGTAAGGTTTTTGTTTGCTTTAGTTATTAATAAAGTTAGATAGCAAGGAGATCTATTACTTAGGTATGATCTCTACCCCCTTCATTTCAATTATTTTAAGTTATATTTCTTTATTTCAGTCATTTACAGTCATCACCTTACTTATTCAGTACATATTATACTGACACCCTTTCTGGGACGCTACATTACTTGCCTACAGGTATGGATAGACGAGGAGCAGGTGACTCATAGCTTTAAGCCCGTATCATCAACGCAGTTAGCTCCTTTCTTTCGGAGCTTGTAGACAGAAGGTTTACTTCTTTTGATTATACAGTTCGTGGGTAGGTGGGGGCCCTATCCCGACCATCATATTACTCTAAGAGGCTTGCAAATTGTTTCTGTTTCCCTATGGTTAGCTGTTATCGGCTTTGTGGGGCCGATATGTATTTTAGTTTACGTGTTGGCCATGTGGGGCCTTGTTTAGCTGGCAGATTAACGGCCTTGTTGGCCATAGTTTAGCTTAGCACTGGTTTTACTTTACATTCATAACTAGATATCATGGTGGTTTTGTCGGCCCGCATAGGATTCCCTGTTGTTGTTGTTTCTAGCTAGCTGGTTTTCTTTACCAGGAAGTTATAAGGCCTTGTCGGCCGGAGGTTGTATTTACAGCCGAGATATAGCCCGTTGTTTCTTGAATTGAGAAGTAAGCCTACACCAGGAGTGCACAACCTAACTTAATAATTTCAGATCCTAGTAGGGCACCAAGTGCCAGTCATACCTCCCAAGGTGGGGCGTGACAATAAATCATAATGGGCTAATGAACACCAAAATTAAAATGGAATCATAACTTGAACTTTCATGAAATATGCATGATTGGGCATAGTTTGTAGAAGTTTAAATCTAAATAGCTATGAAATCTACCCATGATTCATAAAACATGAATTTATACATGAGAGGGATTAACCCATAGATAGATCATAAGGATTTCATATGAGTTGTGATAAAACCCCATAGAATTATCAATAGAATTTAATGAATTAGAGAGGAGTTGGGCATATGTGTGAACAATCACCCATTCATAAACCTACATACCTGAGAAGAACTGATTCTACAACTCCCTTGATTGCCCAATGAAGAATGGATAAAACTTGAAGAACTAGGCTTGATCACCTCTCCTAAACCTCTAAACTTGCATGCATGACGACTCATTCCGTGACCTGGTGTAGAAAATCCTGTTTTCTCCATTTCAACTCCCGGGTTTGATCTTAGGGTTTTCGGGGTATAACAATATCTCCCCGTTGGGAACATTCATCCTCGAATGTTTAAAATCATATAGAAAAGCAGAGAATGCAATCATCATACTCAAATACTGATCATATAAGCTGAAAACTGACGTAATGACTGACTTCGATTTGAACTACATGACTGAACTGAATTCTCGAACCACACATACATCCATTTACATGAAAGATAACGAGGTACATGAGCTTAGAGTTTTTGGGAAAAAACTAATACCTCAAGCTAGAACTGAGCCGGAAGGGAATAGATGTGGGTATCTAACCATCATGTCTGCTTCGTCTTGCTATGCAGCTCCCTCAACATGCTGATTCCTCCATAAAACTTTAACTGAAGCTATTTCTTTGTTTCTTATCCTTCAGACCTAACGATCCAATATTTCCATTGAAACCTCTTTATAACTAAGGCTATCTTTTGCACAGACACCATCCACCGGAACAACTAGAGCTGGATCACCCAAACACTTCTTTAAGAGCGATACATGAAAAACAGGATGAACGGAAGCTAATTTTGAGGTCAACTCCAATTCATATGCCACCTTGCCAATGCGTTTCACAAGCATGTTTGGGCCAACATAACGGGGACTAATTTTACCTTTCTTTCTGAACCTCATCACTCCCTTCATGGGAGACACCTTTAGGAACACCCAATCATCAACTTCAAACTCAAGTTCTCTCCTTCTCACATCTGCATATGACTTTTGGTGACTCTGAGCTATTTTTAGCCTGTCCCTTATACGCTAAACTTTCTCCATGGCCTTATAGACTGAATCCAGTCCTATCATTGAAGCTTCACCTACTTCAAATCAACCAATAGGCGACCTACATCTCTGCCCATAGAGAGCCTCAAACAGAGCCATCTGAATGGTAGAATGATAGTTGTTGTTATATGCAAACTCCATGAGAGGCAAATGCTCATCCCAAATACCCTTGAAGTCAATCACGCACGCTCTCAGCATGTCCTCAAGAGTCTAAATAGTCTGCTCCGTCTTACCATCGGTTTGCGGATGAAATGTTGTACTGAGCTTGACCTGAGTACCAAGTCCCTTTTGAAACGACCTCCAAAACTAGGAGATAAACTGAGTACCTCTGTCTGATATGATGGACAAGGGCACTGCATGCAACTGAACTAGCTCTCGGATGTATAGTTTGGCATAATCCTCCACTGAGTCAATAGTTTTGATCGGTAGAAAGTGAGCTGCTTTGGACAACTTGTCCACGACCACCCAAATAGTGTCATACTGTTGGCGAATGCGAGGAAACCCTGTAATGAAGCCCATATTGATCTCCTCCCACTACCAAGTGGGAATACTAATTTCTTGAAGTACACCTCCTGGTCTCTGTGCTCGACCTTCACTTGCTGACAGTTCGGACACTTGGACACAAACTCCGCTATGTCCTTCTTCATGCCATTCCACTAATAGACTGCCCTAGGTCGTGATACCTCTTGATGGTACCTGGATGTAAAGAGTATCTGGAACCAATATCCTCGTGTGACATCTGATCTCTCAAATCATCAATATCTGAAACAAACCAACTACCCTGATATCGAAGCACACCATCTCCCCCTTTGGAGACGACCTCTACCTTTTTTATCGAGAACGACTTCCTTCAACTTCACCCAGATAGAATCCTTGTCTTACCTAGTTTTTACCCCGGTCATCACGAAAGATTTTGATCCATTCTGAATAATGACACCACCATCCATCGAGTCAACAAGACGAACTCCTACAATTCATGTTAAGAATTTTTTTTGAAAGTCTCGAACCTCTGAGTTTTTCGCATTTTATGGTAAAAAATCAGGCTAAACACACAAAATGATCAAATCCACCCGAAACTCATATGAAATCCCCAGGTCACAACCCAAATACACAATTCAATCATAAAACCCATTCCAGACGATTGGAATCATCAAATTACCAATACAAGGTTGTTTTGGTCGGAAGTTCACCGTGGTCATACTTAGCCTCCCTAAAGCTTGTAAATTCCACCAAAGGTTCTAATAACTCTTGAATCACCTCGGGATACCCGCACACTACCCAACTAAGTCATAAATCGCCATCCAAAACCAACAGAGCCTTCAGAATATAAATCCTAGCTCATTAACCTAAAACATTGATATTGGTCAAACCTCTCAAACGTCACACCCTCCAAAATCGAAAATCTTGTCTAATCGCCATTGGATCATCCCGAGAATTATGTCATCTATCTTCACAAGTCATAACTAACCAAATAATGATACGGAAAGGTTCGACCTAGGAAAATGTACCTACAATCACAAAATGACGATATGTGTTGTTACACTCCCAGGCTTGGCTAATAATCATGCTTCTTGAACTTCTACATACCAGACACTTATGGCAAGGACAAGGAGATATCCTAAACATACACCTTTTAACCATAATTTCCACCTTGAGGAAACATCCATAGAGTTTAGAGATTAAACATACACCTTTTAACCATTATTTCCACCATGAGGAAACATCCATAGGGTTTAGAGTAAGGGAATCATGAGCATGAATCATTCAAGAAATCTAAGTGTTATACCCCGTAGAATTCCCAGCACCTAGACGACCTATTCGCACGTTGGTTAAGCATATTAGAAGGCCATATGTGCTAGAGAAAGACCGGGAAAAAGATTGGACGAGAAACCCGTCGAACCATCGCGGGAGGAGCCGAGGCAGAGCCCCTCCGCGATGGCAGCGTGTCACGGAGGTAAGGCCTCCGCGATGGCTCCGTGACACGTTGCCCAAGTTCAGGCTCAAGTATATAAAGACCCCACTTCGGTTTAATATCATTTAACTCATTTTAATTTCCAGAACACGCAGCAAAACAGAGGAAGACAAAGGAGGGATTATAATTTTCGTTTGATTACGCTGCCAAACGCTGCCCAAACTCAAATTAATCCCAGATACCAAAGTATTTAGCAGCAGAGAGCATTCCTACGGATTCAGTTTCGTAAAATACGGCCGACGAATCGTCGAGCCACCGAGTTAAGGTAAGTGGAATTGCTCTAAATTAATGTCTATGTGTTCCTAGCTGAGAAGTGAATATTTCTCCCTTCCGGGCCGCTGAAAAATAGCGAGTTTTCGACCGTCTTTCGATAAGCCTAAGTTTAGGCTATAAACTATATCGAAAGTGACGTTGCTCTTTACAATAAAGCTGTATTTAGTATTAATTGACGTAATTATGAATGCAGTTGGGAGAAATTAGTTGAAGTACCGGCCGAGCCTCGTCTGACGGATAGTTCAAGGATAAGGTATGTAAAGCTCGTTCCCTCGGCAAGCTAAGTAATATTGACACAGTATAGTAATTCACAGGCCAGTAGAATGTTCAGAAGTTAAGTATTGCGTTATTGTGAATGTTGATACTTAGAAGCATTAAATTACAACTTATGTAAGACTTACTAGTACGATATAGATTCCAGTATAAGTGTTAGAAACTGCACAGCATGCTCAGTATATGATGTAATACGAAATGTTAAGATATTGTTGTATTCAGTTGAAACCTCGCAATGCAATATCCGTAAAGCACTTCAAACACAGAATAGCAGGCTAAAATGGAGTTTAAAAAGCATGCTAGGAATAGGAAATCATGTTAATACAGAAACTTAGTAAACAGTATAGTTTTCAGCAGAAACACTATCTTGTATGGCCTTTGCCCCAGTACAGTTTAGCAGGAGACTATATCTATATATAAATATATTTACCAGCCTTAGAACGTATCAAATACGTACAAATTATTATTATTAGTTCAGCATGTAATGTATACGATACCTTACCCCTGTTAGCCTCAGCATGTGAGATACACAGACAACATTACTAGTTGAGACCGTTGTATTGTTTGGGGTTGGACTACCTAGCATCCACGACCGCCCCAGGGTTAATAGCTGTATCGACTCGTCCGCCAGAGGACGAGGATACGTCACTCTACGAAGTGGCATGCCGTCCCGCAAGGGGACGAAGATGGGATGCCAGTTTCCCCATATTTTGCCTTGGTCGGCTTTATACACCCCCGTCGAGCGGATACGACCGGGTGTTGATTCAGGAGTCCTTCGGACTCAGGTACAGTTATAGTCAGGGGCTCAGTGAGCCCAAGTGCATACCCAGGGGACCGGCGGGATGCTTACAGCCATTATAGGAGATGGGATGACCGGGGTAGGGGTGTAGATTCTGTGCTGATTGCACCTCCCGGCTTATGGGGGCCGGGTAAGGTTTGTGTGTGCCATGTTATGCTATTTCATGTTATGCCATGTTATGTTAGACACGAGTAGATCAGCAGTAGTGGGATATGTCTCCAGGTATGACTTTTACTTCTTTCCAGTGTAAATGAGAAAAAGGTATGACTTACATTATCAGGCAGTTAATCTGTTTCTTCCCACTTCAGTTTTAACAGTTGCATTATTGTTTCAGTTATTGCTTTACATACTCAGTACCAGCGGTACTGACGCCCGGTGGTGTGCTGCATTACTTGCCTGCAGGTACTCATAGACGAGCAGGCGATACTACGTGACTTCCTGTCAGTGGTCGAGTATTCAGCTCCTGTCCTCCGGAGGCTGAATTTCAGAGGTGTATTTCAGTTCCTTTTTGTTGTATAGTACGGGTAGGTCGGGGCCCTGTCCTGATCAGTTCTATTGCTATTCCTAGAGGCTTGCAGTCTATCTATATTCCCTGTGGTCAGATGAGCCGGTCATGTGAGGCCGTGCAGTTGTATAGCTGTTAGTATTCCTTCTTTCTTTTATGTTGGTCGTGTGGGGCCGTAGTTTGCCAGTAGTGGTGACCTTGCCGGTCACGTAGCTTTTAGTACTTCATGATTGAGTTGGAGATAACTAGACAGCATGGTGGCCTTGTCGGCCCGCATAGGTGTCCCTGAGTTGATATGTTTCTGGTCAGCTGTTAGTATAGGTACAGGAGGCTATAGGCCAATGGGCTGGGGGCTGTGTTTACAGCCGTTATATAGCCCTTTGTTTCTAGAAATATGAGTTAGAGCCAGCCAGGCACCAGAGGTGCCCAAGCTTAGCAGTCTAGCAGTTCAGGTCCCAGTAGGGCACCAGGTGCCAGTCATACCCCCCAAGGCGGGGTGTGACAAACTTGGTATCAGAGCAGGTCGTAACCCAGGGAGTCTGCAAGCCGTGCTAAGTAGAGTCCTGTCCATGGATGTGTTGTGCACCACATACTATGGGTAGGAGGCTGCAAGGCATGATAGGATGGTTGTCTTTTAATCTTATTCAGTCGTGCTGTAGAGCGGTACAGTATAGGGTTGAGTCTCTGAAAGCTTATTATATTCTTTGGTTACAGATAATGTCAGACCAACAACATCCTATCACAGGTCGGAGCTTAGATATTGCAGCAGGGGAAGGCACCAGCAGGATGCCTCCCCCTTATTTGGAAACAGCCCGATCAGAGGGCGCTACAGAGGCATCGTCCCAGCCTCCTCAGCAGTCTCCACCACGTCGGGAGCCACTTGGGGCGACAGTACCTTCAGCAGTCCCTATACCGACACCTTCCGACCAGGAGGTTAGGAGTGTTGTGGTTATGTTAGCACAGATGATGGCTACTCAGCGTCAGCCAATACCATCTACAGTTGCAGAATCATCAGGGGGGCCCGGTAGTTCGAGGGTCCGAGAATTCTTGGCTTTGAATCCCCCACAGTTTACAGGTTCGGACCGGATAGAGGACCCTCAGGATTTTCTGGATCAAATGCAGAGGATCTTCAGGGTTATGCATGCCACGCCTACCGAATCAGTTGAATTGGCAGCATTTCGATTACGGGATGTTGCGGTGTTATGGTACGAAAGCTGGGAGAGGTCCCGAGGGAGAGATGTTTCCCCTCCCACCTGGTCCAGCTTTTCAGGAGCCTTTCTGGATCACTATTTGCTGCGGGAGATTCGACAGGCCCGGGTAGACCAGTTCCTACATCTAGAACAGGGGGCCATGAGTGTTTGGGAATATTCCTTGCGGTTTGATTCTTTGGCTCGATATGCACCGGCCTTTGTTGATACAATGGCATCTAGAGTGCACCGTTTTATTATGGGGCTGAATCCAGAATATGTTGAGACTTGTCTTACAGCCACACTGCGAGAGGACATGGACATTGCTCGAGTTCAGGCATTTGCCCAAAATATTGAGGGCATCAGACAGCGACAACGGGAGATCAGAAGGGTCGGTCAGGAGCAGCGTCACCGGGATAGGCCAGTTGAGTTACAGAGAGAGGCCCGGGGAGGACCCAGGACACGATTGCCCGACAGGCCGCCCAGGCCCTCGCCTCGGCCACAGTCGCAAGGGGGTAGATTCAGCCGCAGGGGGCAGTCAGAGACTGGTAGAGGCTCGCAGGTGGTAGATTCATCATTATAGAGGAGGGCGGAGCAAAGTAGGTATACCCTACCACTTTTCCCTATATGCAGTCGACGCCATCCTGGAGCATGCAGATATGGCTCCACCGCATGTTATATTTGTGGCCAAGAAGGCCATTTGATGAAAGATTGCCCAGCCAGAGGTCGAGAGGACCGCGATAGACAGGATAGGGCATCAGCAGGGTCACGAGCCACAGCATCCTCGACTGGGCGCAGGCCCTCAGTTTCAGCAGGCAGGGGTCGGGGTAGATCAGGGGCCTCCAGTACAGGTGCGGGCCCAAGCCGCACAATGCCTTACGAGGGAGGCAAGATTCAGAAGCGTCGCCTGATGTTGTGACAGGTATGCTAACTATCTGCTCACACCCTGCTTATGTGTTAATTGATCCAGGGTCTACTTTGTCCTATATTACTCCATTTGTGGCACGGAAGTTTAGTATTGTACCAGAATCATTACAGCAGCCCTTCTTAGTATCTACGCCCGTCGGTGACTCTATCACAGCTAGCCGAATCTACCGCGGGTGTACAGTAGAGATTGCTGACCGTCAAACCACAGTAGATCTGGTCGAGTTAGAAATGATACACTTCGATGCCATAATGGGTATGGACTGGTTAGTGCCATGCTTTGCCAATGTTGAATGTTGGACCAAGACGGTCCGATTCCACTTCCCAGGAGAAGCAGTACGGGAGTTGAAGGGCAGCACCGCTACACCAACAGGTAGGTTTATTTCCTACCTTCAGGCGAGAAAGTTGATATCTAAGGGGTGTATTTATCATCTGGTCAGAGTTCAGGATGTCTAAGCAGAATCTCTGACACTCCAGTCTGTCACAGTGGTAAATGAATTCCCAGATGTATTTCCTGATGAGTTACCTAGTATTCCCCCAGAAAGGAAAATAGACTTTGCTATCGACTTGTTACCAGGCACTCAGCCAATATCAATACCTCCCTATCGTATCGCTCCTGCAGAACTCAGAGAATTAAAGGAGCAGTTGAAAGACTTGTTAGATAAAGGTTTATCAGGCCGAGTACTTCACCGTGGGGTGCGCCAGTTTTATTCGTAAGAAAGAAAGATGGCTCACTCCGAATGTGCATAGATTATCGGCAGCTAAACAAAGTTACAGTGAAGAACAAGTACCCGCTTCCCAGAATTGATGACTTATTTGATCAGTTGCAGGGAGCCAGATACTTTTCTAGGATTGACTTGCGGTCCGGATATCACCAGGTCCGAGTCCGTGAGAGAGATATTCCTAAGACAGCGTTCAGGACCCGATATGGACATTTTGAATTTCTAGTTATGTCCTTTGGGTTAACGAATGCCCCAGCAGTCTTTATGGACCTGATGAATAGTATTTTCAGACCTTTCCTAGACTTGTTCGTGATAGTATTCATTGATGATATTCTGGTGTATTCACGCTCTGAAGCAGATCACCGGACTCATTTGCGGACAGTGCTCCAGATTCTCAGGGACCGCCAGTTGTATGCTAAATTTTCGAAGTGTGAATTCTGGCTTAACTCAGTGGCCTTTTTAGGGCATATCATCTCAGACGCTGGTATACAGGTAGACAAGCAGAAGATAGAAGCAGTTAAGTCATGGCCTAGGCCTAATACCCCACTGAAGTTCATAGCTTTCTGGGGTTGGCAGGATATTATAGGAGGTTCGTTGAGGGGTTCTCGACCATTGCAGCACCTCTAACTAAATTGACACAGAAAGCAGCAAAGTTTCAATGGACAGAGACATGCGAGCAGAGCTTCCAGGAATTGAAAGACAGATTAACCTCCGCTCCAGTGTTGACATTACCGGAAGGCATAGAAGGTTATTCAGTTTATTGTGACGCGTCAGGTGTTGGGTTAGGCTGTGTGTTGATGCAGCATGGTAGAGTGATTGCATATGCTTCCAGACAGCTGAGGAAACACGAAAAGAATTATCCTACCCACGACCTGGAATTGGCCGCAGTAATCCACGCCTTAAAAATGTGGAGGCATTACCTGTACGGCGTCCATGTTGATATTTACACAGATCATAAGAGCCTACAATACATTTTCACTCAAAGGGAGTTGAATCTGTGGCAACGCCGCTGGTTGGAGCTGTTAAAAGACTATGATGTGAATATTCTATACCACCCCGAAAAAGATAATGTTGTAGCAGATGCCCTGAGCCGTAAGTCAATGGGGAGTTTAGCGTATTTGCGACCTGAGAAGCAGAAGTTAGCCAAAGAAATTCATCGGTTAGCTGGTCTAGCCGTGATCTTGGGCAGATTTATATGCCCAAGTAATACTCAAACGTATCAATTTTACCTTGTTTGTTGTGCAATGTGTATATAATATCATGTAATTGGTAATAAAATGTGAATTTATACTAACCAACATGATTAGCATTTGTTTTGCAGGTAAATGTGATTTTTAGGAGATAAAATGCATGTTGGAACTATGTCAGAGTTGGACTTGGATGCGAGCGTGGAAAAGACCTTGGAATGCACATTTTATAGGGGCTCCGCGATGGAGCCGTGCCACGCTACCATCGCGGTAGCACACTGCCTGAACAGGAATTAAAATGGCAATTTCCAGTGTGCCTTCGCGTCAGCTCCGTGGCACGGAGAGAGGCCTCCGCGTTGGCCTCCGTGCCACGTTGAGGCTAATTTACCGGACCCTGAAATTCCAGTGAAGGTCCGCGTCCACGCCGTGTCACGGAGGTAGTGCTCTGCGTTGGCCTCCGTGACACGTTGCTTGTTATTCCGGGAAAAATTTCCCACTAGTATAAATAGCACACTTAGGTTTATTTTAATCAGTTTTTAGTTTTTAGACTGAGTTCAGAAGTGGAGAGCAAGGACGTGGGTTAGGAGCAGTTGAGGAATGAAAAAGCTAAGGGATTTCTTCTCTTCTTTTCTTCTTTCTATCAATTGTATGTATGATTTACACTCATTTTAGGATGATCAATCCACAAATGAGTGGCTAATTCTCTTCCTTGCTGAGGTTTTGAACATGTGTAATGAATTTTGATTATAATTGATATGGTTTTCTTCTTCTTCTTTCATGTTGTTCTATTAATTCTTGTTCTTACTGCATTAGTGATTAGCCAACATTAATGTACATCTAAAAAGTCCAATTTCACTCGAGAGAGCAAGAAATTGGAAAGTTGTGAATTAATAGGGTATTGTTCTTAACTTGATTTGGGAAAATTGGATTTTGATGTGCTTTCCTGATAGAAATATACTTGAAAGCCGTATTAGTCAATTTAGGAACCGGAATTGTAGTGCTAGGTCATAAATTGCATTTGATCACAGAAATGTAGACGGATGGTTTATGATTCTAAAGTGAAATTAAATACGAAAGTTTTAATTTCTAGGCGAATGTTCTTGGCTAGCAATATGAAGAAGAGATTAACCAAATTATCATGATTATCAAGTTCATTACTTGTTCTTAACCTTGGCATGTTCATATCCATTGTCTGAATTCACAGTAAATAGTTGTTATTAATTTTAGTATATATAGTTTAGAAACAAAAACTCAAGTAACTGTTGGTTACATTGTTGTTAGCATAATTAGAAGTGAAATAGGAATATAGTAAACTAGGCAACTTTACATATCTTGAGCCTCCTTGGATCGATACTTGGCTACTTAGCCACTTTATTACTTGTTTGACCACGTGCACTTGCGTGTCGGTTTATAATATATAATACCAATCGGAATAGCACCGAACAAGTTTTTGGCGCCGTTGCCGGGGAGGCTAGGCGATTTGTGAAATTGTGTTTAGTGTAAATTTACTGTATTTTTATTTTTATTTTCTTAACTGTTAACAACTTGGTCTTAGCCTGTATTTTGCAGAGTTTGTTTCTGTGAACACTGGCAAGGGACAAAGAGCTGGTGGAATCGTACTTAGATCCTGAACGTGAATTTCATAGTCAACGTAGAGAAGCTCTACGAAAGAAGCTGCAGTTGCTTAAACAGTCTATGATGGAGCAACAAAATCCACCAGTTGTACGGGCAGTGTTAGTGCCTGATGAAGCAGCAGCAAGGCCGGTTCGCGAGGTGGCAATCCCACACGCCAACAATGTACATTCTAGCATCCGCAAACCAGAGCCTGGAGGGAGGTTTGAATTAAAGAAGAATATGGTACAACTCTTGCACAGAAGCAGGCAATTTACCGGTCTCCCTCATGAAGATCCACAACAACATCTCCAAAACGTTTTGGAGATAAGCGACACTTATATACCCACTGGAGTGTCACCTGATTATGTTTGGCTCACCTTATTTCCATTTTCCTTACTTGGTGAAGCCAAGAGGTGGTTAAAAGCTGAACCACCCAATTCTATATCAACGTGGGATGATCTTGCACGGAAGTTTTTGATCAGATTTTTCCCTTCTGGTAAAACAGCCAGACTTAGAAGTCAAATTCTAAGTTTTAAACAGAGGGAAGGAGAAAATCTATCTCAAGCCTGGGAAAGATTTAAATCCATGTTGCGGGACTGTCCTCATCATCATCAGTCCAATGAGGTGTTGGTACACACATTTATTGAGGGTTTGGAACCCCACACTAAAATTCTGTTAGATTCAGCAGCTGGAGGGCAAGCGCTGGAAATGACTTACGAGGAGCTGTACACTTTGCTCAACCGAATTTCACAAGGCAATCCAGAATGGAATGCAGATTCATCTCGAGGTCGAGCAAGGAAAGTAGCGGGAGTGCTTGAAGTGGATGGGTTTACAGCTATCGCTGCACAGATAGCTGCTTTGCAAAATCAGTTAAACAACCACTTCAGCAATATGAATTTGAATCAGCCTTCAGCTTCAGTCAATGCAGTTCAACAGATGTGGTGTGAAGTGTGTGGTAGTAGTGAGCATTCAGCTGAATGCTGTGGTGCAAATCCTGATTCTTTTAACTTTGTGGGAAATGCACAGAGAAATCAGCAGCAGTTTGGTAGTGGCTACAACTCAAATTGGAGGAACCATCCGAATTTTTCGTGGGGTAGCAACAACCAACAAGGCCAAAGCTCAGGGCAGGGTATGCACAGAAACCAAGGAGGGCAACAAAATTATCAAGCTCAATTCAGAAATCACAATGCCCCTCCTCCACCACCATCACCTACCATTGAGGAGATGTTTAAAACCATGATCGCTAATCAGGCACAATTGCAGGCTGACTATGTTAAATTGGCAGCCGAAGTGAAGAATAATCAGTTGGCGACCAAGGCTCTTGAATATCAGTTTGGGCAATTTGCTAGTGCCCAAAATACGAGACCCAGAGGAGGACTACCTAGCGACACGGATCCTAATCCAAAGCAGGTAAATGCAGTGACCACGAGGAGTGGTTTACAGTTGAAGGAGGTGGAACCGGAAAGACCGCCTCAAAAGTCAGGAGCAGCAGATGTTGAGGGAGAGCAAATCTCAGATAAGGGGAAGACTAAAGAAGCTGAACTAGAAAGGCCTCCACCCCCGTTCCCTCAACGACTTAAGAAACACAAGGAGGAGGCGTGTTTCCAGAAATTCATGGAGGTACTTAAACAGGTACATGTTAACTTACCTCTTGTTGATGTCTTGCAGGGAGTGCCAAAATATGCGAAATATATTAAAGACATCGTGGCTAACAAAAGTCGTTTGACTGAGTATGCCACGGTAGCTTTAACGAAGGAATGCACTTCCCGTATTCAGAATAGGTTGCCCACAAAATTGAAAGACCCTGGAAGTTTTATTATCCAGCTTACGATTGGGCAAAGTATCCGAGCTCGTGGATTATGCGACTTGGGGGCAAGCATAAATCTGATGCCATCTTCGGTATTCAGAAAGTTAGGTCTAGGGAGTCCTAGACCTACAACGGTAATCTTACAGCTAGCAGACAGGTCTTTAGCTAAGCCGGATGGCATTGTTGAGGATGTGTTAGTGCAAGTAGGCTCCCTCATTTTTCCAGTCGATTTCATTGTTCTAGATTTTGAACCAGATGCTGAAGTCCCATTTATTTTGGGACGACCCTTTTTGGCAACCGAAAAAGCATTAATTGATGTAGCTGCGGGTCAACTCACGATGCGAGCACATGACAAGGTCAAAGTGTTCGATGTGTACAAGGTACCTAAGCTCCCGACTGTTTATAAGGAACTCTCGGTGATCAACGTGATTGATCATGGGAAGGCTAATGGAATGAGTGATTCCCGAGAGTTACTAGGTAGGCCACCGGATAAGGTTGAGAACTACTGGGGGGATGACCATGATCGGGACAAATCGTCCATCACCCTAGTAGACAAGTGAGCATAAAGGACGTCAAGCCGCGACGGTAAACCAGGCGCTGCACGGGAGGCAACCCGTGAGAAAAATATTATATTTTTCTTCTTTTTGCACAGTGTAGTTAGTTTTTATCTTTATTTTTGTTTTTATTTGTTTATTTCCAATTTTTATTTTTCTTTTTCTTTTCTTGATTAGGTTTAGATTTTCATTTTAGTTAGTATTTTTTATTTTAGTTAGGGAAATCTATTAATTTAACCAATTATTATTTAGTGAGGTGATTTTCAGGTATAACGGAGGAAATATACATGGAATCGAGAAAATGAGGCAAGGTATGAAAAGTCAAATTAATTGAAGAAACAGTGCACTGGCGCGTTGGCGCCGTGTCACGGAGGTAGGGCTCCGCGTTACCCTCCGTGACACGTTGAGGGCAAAATCTGGATTTTTCAAAAATTCCAGTAAGCCAACGCGTTGGCTCCGTGTCACGGAGGAGGGTCTCCGCGTTACCCTCCGTGACACGTTGCCGTGTATTTGGTGTCGGGTCACACCGGGTTACCGGGTGACCCGCGTGTTTTCTTAATTTAAAACCCCAGATTTCGCCCCATTTCTTCCCATTCCCTCTTCCCTCCGCGACCAAAACACCTATTTCCCCCTCCCCAAGCACCGTGCCACGTTCCTAGGCAAGGAATACGTCAAGTTTCTTCTGTTTCTCAATTCAAAGGTATGTTTTCATCGTCTATCTCAATATTTTGGCAATTTTTGTCAAATTTGGGCATGTGAGGTGAGATATGTCACCCTAGGTAGAAATTAAACATGAATGTTGGATTATTTGTGATTGATATATGTTTGGATTGTTTTAATTAGCATTTGAACTTATCGATTGCGTAAATAATTCGAATTTGATTATAGAATTGTATTCTAGGGCATGAGTTGTTGAATTTAACTTGAGCGACTTGATAAGTCGGCAAATTAGATGCCGGGGTGTGTTTGTAAATTGAGAGAAGTCGTGGTAAATATTGTGTAAATGTTAAAAGACGACAAATTCTCGAATTTTTATGGGAAAATGCAAAAAGTGTGTAAATTGGTTAGATTGTTTGGATTAGATTGTATATAGAATGTTTTTATCGTTGTTTTTATTTTGTTGTTGTTTTTGTTGCGAAGTGCGATGTGTGAATTGTTAGCGATAGTAGGATTTGGATTAGCTGTATGAAGTCTGAGTAGTACGCTAACCGTTATGCTGTTGAAATTTTTTTTGTGAACGCACTAAGCATGAAGTGTATAGTGTTGTCTGTGGTTTAATTAGAGTTATCTTTGCCGTAACTTTGTAGAAGTAGCTAAGGCCTAAGTGTGGGGTAAATGTTGTGTAACCCGACCTTAGCCGAAGTTAACAAGTTTTTAGCTTAACTTTGTGCTTGTTTGTGTAAATTGACAGGTACAATGGCGAGCAGACAAGATAAAGGCAAGGGTGCTTCTACCTCAGGCACCGGTAGGAAAAGGATGAGACTGGGCACCGCAGTCCCAGCTGCACCCGCTATTCCGCGCGGCCAACGCCGCCAATACGGAACAAGATGGGTAACCGATGAAGGGCAGAAATGGTATGCTAAGCATAAAGAGAACAAGTACTTCCCTGAAGAATATATTGCACGGGAACCACTTGCACAGGAGTTCCCTCGCATCGTACAGAGAATCGAGGCAGCTGGGCTCAGCTTTATTTTTTAGGAGCCCAAGGAGTGCAACCTTCATTTGGTCCGGGAATTTTATGCAAATCGGAACCCGGCCATCAGAAGCCACACAGTGAAAATCAGAGGGCAGATTGTCACTCTGGACCCCCAGCAGCTGAATACCATCGTTGGAGCGCAGGACACAGACGCCCACGTTCTCCGCCAGCTAAACATCACCCCACCGTACGCTGACATCAGACGTACGTTGTGTGGGGCTCGATCCACAGCCCGATGGAGTAGACATAAGGAGAGGGGTTACCACCAGACTCTGCCTTATTCGCAGATGAACAGGGAGGCCAGAATATGGCTGAAGATTGTGTGTTCGTGCTTGATCCCGGGAGTCCATATGATGGACATGACCCGGGACCGTGTCTCCTTGGTGTATGCCCTTATGAAAGGGCTTGAGATTAATGTGGGGGCGGTAATAATATCCGCCATGAAGAGAGCCAGACTGCACCAGGGCCACAGATACGGATTTGGAGGACTCATCACAACCTTCCTCTGAGGCCTCGACATTGAGGAAGAAGCCTTGGACTATATTCCGCAGTTGGAGCGGAGGGCCCTCGACGTGACAAAGACTAAGGTCCCCGACACTACACACGGACCTGTATTGACTTTGGGCGAGCGACATGCTTGTGACGATCAGTACATGGCCCGTATATTTGGCATGCAGATGCTTCAGCTACGGATTAGTGGGAGACCAGCCACCGAGGAAGAATTATGGCAGCTGGAGCTGGACTACCGCTTTGGCGAGAACGCCAGAGCCTTATGTCGGGTGGGACCAGCCTTCGTGGAGCCTACTGATGATGATGTCCCTACTGATGAGGAGACACGTCGTGAGGACTCCGATGTGGAGTCCGATGACGACGATGGAGCTGATTCAGACATGGGCGACGAGGCCGCAGCACCGGATGAAGAAGTCGAATATTTCGACTGAGCAGGGAGTTCCACCACCCAAAATTTTGTGCTTTGTATTGTTGTGAACACTGGGGATAGTGTTCAATTTAAGTGTGGGGTGGGGAGTAGCTAGGTGCTGGGACAAGGCTCTAATTTGCTGTATGTTTTTTTTCCTTGGTTTGTATGGATGTTTGTGCTTTCCCTGTGGTGAACTGATTTGTGATGTATCTGTATATATTTGTTTTGTGGCTGATGATGTGTGTTTTTGAAAGTTATGGTTGCCAGTGTAAATATTTTGTAAATTTTGTAAAAAAAATTTTCTATCGACATGATCGATATTTTTCAAAATTTTTGCGAAGATATTTTGCAATTATCAAAATCTTTTGTAAATATGTTTCTATCGAAATGATCGATGTGTTGCAAAATTTTTTCGATTTTTATTTTTTTGGGTTTCTCGGAGTTTGTTTTCGGTTCTTTTACCGAGAATAGTCCCATTGAACCGATGTCATAGTTAGTGACCGTTCCCTATGATGGATGGATGACGACCGTCTTAAGGGAAATGTAGTCGGTAGGAGTAGGATTTTTATTTGTTTTTAGTTTTTCTTTGGTGGATTGCATCAATGAACTGTAGTTGCTTATGGTTGCTAAAATTTCGTTGCGTGTTGTAACTGATGTTCAAAATGTGAAAGTGATTCATTTGAAAGCATGGAATTCGGTAAATATGTTGAGTTACCTAGGCTATAGAATTTGGTTCAGTATGATTGAGGCTTAATCTTGAATTCATGTGATTGGTTAATTAGAGAGTCTGTGAATGCATCTTGATTCGAGCATGTGCATGAAGTGTGAAGTGAGGTATTGTTATTCCATGTCATTGTGAATTGTCTAGAACTTGCCTGGTGTGTATACAAAACGAAATGAAGGAGGTGTAGTGTTGGAAAGGATGTAGGCATTTCTTTGTTTTAACCGATAGTTTCCATTTTTTTTTTCTTGTCAAATTCTACCTTTTTATATGTTGTATACCCTAGTCAGCCCGTTGAGCCTTTAGCCGATTTCTTGCTTTCTTTTGTCCAAAAGTGTATAAACTAAGCTTTATTCCTTCTTTTCATTAGCCTTAAAGTCTATAAGAAGCTCTTAAGCGCTTACAAAGAAAAGAAAATGTTTCCCAAAGAGTGAAAAGAAAAAGAAAAGCAGAGTGAAGAAAGAAAAGATGATGTTGAAGAGGCACTTGCTATAATTAAATGATAGTGAGGGTACATGAAAACCCTTTGTTTTGTGTCAAGTGTGTTTGATGAAATGGGCTGTATGAAAGGAAACCAGCATGAATGAGGGAAAAAGAGAAAAGAGAGGAACAATGTCCATGAGTCGATGGGAATGAGTTGAAAAGGCGCTTAAGGATGCTAGCGACTATTATTGGCTAATCCAATATATATATACTAGATCCATAGCCCCGTTACAACCCATTAAAGTCCTATGTGATCCTATATTGCATTTCTTTATATTAGTGGAGTAATACACTAAGGGCAAGCCTATGGGTCATGACATGATGCATGTGAATTCTTTTGGGAGAGAGAGTGAAATTAATTTTTATATGCCCCTACTTGCATGTTTGTGTGTTGCATGAACAAAAAGGGGAAGATTCTCTTGAGTTGTGAGGGCACATGCTTGATGAAAGATTGATTTTCGTGTCGGATTTCTTGATTAGCTGATTTGCATGAGTTTGCCGATATCAAGAATCAATTCTTAAAGTCTAGGAAGCCTTGATGTATTAAAGGTCATTGTATTGTAAGACCAAGCATGTTTTCGTGATGATTTGCAAAAATTGAATAATCGGTATGACCGTAGCGTAAATTGTTGCACCATAGTGACGAAGGTTGGGATGTAATTTGCATGATTTGTGTATATGTTGTTCGAGGACGAACAAGGATTTAAGTGTGGGGTAAGTGATCTTGGGCAGATTTATATGCCCAAGTGATACTCAAACGTATCAATTTTACCTTGTTTGCTGTGCAATGTGTATATAATATCATGTAATTGGTAATAAAATGTGAATTTATACTAACCAACATGATTAGCATTTGTTTTGCACGTAAATGTGATTTTTAGGAGCTAAAATGCATGTTGGAACTATGTCGGAGTTGGACTTGGATGCGAGCGTGGAAAAGACCTTGGAATGCACATTTTATAGGGGCTCCGCGATGGAGCCGTGCCATGCTACCATCGCGGTAGCACACTGCCTGAACAGGAATTAAAATGGCAATTTCCAGTGTGCCTTCGCGTCAGCTCCGTGGCACGGAGAGAGGCCTCCGCGTTGGCCTCCGTGCCACGTTGAGGCTAATTTACCGGACCCTGAAATTCCAGCGAAGGTCCGCGTCCACGCTGTGTCACGGAGGTAGTGCTCCGCGTTGGCCTCCGTGAAATGTTGCTTGTTATTCCGGGAAAAATTTCCCACTAGTATAAATAGCACACTTAGGTTTATTTTAATCAGTTTTTAGTTTTTAGACTGAGATCAGAAGTGGAGAGCAAGGACGTGGGTTAGGAGCAGTTGAGGAACGAAAAAGCTAAGGGATTTCTTCTCTTCTTTTCTTCTTTCTATCAATTGTACGTATGATTTACATTCATTTTAGGATGATCAATCCACAAATGAGTGGCTAATTCTCTTCCTTGCTGAGGTTTTGAACATGTGTAATGAATTTTGATTATAATTGATATGGTTTTCTTCTTCTTCTTTCATGTTGTTCTATTAATTCTTGTTCTTACTGCATTAGTGATTGGCCAACATTAATGTAAATCTAAAAAGTCCAATTTCACTCAAGAGAGCAAGAAATTGGAAAGTTGTGAATTAATAGGGTATTGTTCTTAACTTGATTTGGGAAAATTGGGTTTTGATGTGCTTTCCTGATAGAAATATACTTGAAAGCCGTATTAGTCAATTTAGGAACCAGAATTGTAGTGCTAGGTCATAAATTGCATTTGATCACAGAAATGGAGACGGATGGTTTATGATTCTAAAGTGAAATTAAATACGAAAGTTTTAATTTCTAGGCGAATGTTCTTGGCTAGCAATATGAAGAAGAGATTAACCAAATTATCATGATTATCAAGTTCATTACTTGTTCTTAACCTTGGCATGTTCATATCCATTGTTTGAATTCACAGTAAATAGTTGTTATTAATTTTAGTATATATAGTTTAGAAACAAAAACTCAAGTAACTGTTGGTTACATTGTTGTTAGCATAATTAGAAGTGAAATAGGAATATAGTAAACTAGGCAACTTTACATATCTTGAGCCTCCTTGGATCGATACTTGGCTACTTAGCCACTTTATTACTTGTTTGACCACGTGCACTTGCGTGTCGGTTTATAATATATAATACCAATCGGAATAGCACCGACAAGCCGTTCGAGTAATGGAAACAGAAAATAATGGAGCAGTAATTCAGAATTCTGCGGGGTCATCATTAGTTACAGAGGTAAAAGAACGACAGTACGAGGATCCCGATTTAGTCCAGCTCAGAGATAGAATTCAGAAAGGTAAGGAGCCAGATTTTCAGATAACCGAGGATGATGTGCTACGTTGTAAGGGCCGCCTCTGTGTCCCGAATGTTTCAGGGCTTCGCGGACTAATCATGCATGAGGTACATTATGCTC
Source organism: Datura wrightii (assembly GCA_035772735.1). Taxonomy (NCBI): domain Eukaryota; kingdom Viridiplantae; phylum Streptophyta; class Magnoliopsida; order Solanales; family Solanaceae; genus Datura; species Datura wrightii. Next base: position 49,239,826 of record JASDFA010000007.1, on the reverse strand, counting down.
GCTATTCCCTTCATCCAGGAGCCACTAAAATGTACCACGACATCAGAGACATCTACTGGTGGCCAGGTATGAAAGCTGAGATAGCTGAATTTGTATCTAGATGTTCTAATTGTCAGCAGGTGAAAGCAGAGCACCAGAAACCGGGCAGTTTGACGCAAGAGATAACGGTACCTATGTGGAAATGGGAAGCAATAAACATGGATTTTGTAACAGGGTTACCCCGTACTAGACGCAGAAATGATTCCATTTGGGTAATAGTTGATAGGCTGACAAAATCAGCTCATTTCCTACCAGTGAGGGCTACCTTCTCAGCTGAGGATTATGCCGAATTATATATCAGAGAAATAGTTAGATTGCATGGAGTGCCGGTATCTATCATTTCAGACAGGGGAGCACAGTTTACAGCTAGATTCTGGCAGTCATTTCAGAAAGGTTTGGGAACGCAGATTAACTTGAGCACAGCATTCCATCCTCAAACAGATGGGCAGGCTAAACGTACAATTCAGACGCTCGAAGATATGCTACAAGCATGTGTGTTAGATTTTGGGGGTAGCTGGGATGAACATCTCTCGTTAATTGAATTTGCTTATAATAATAGCTACCATTCAGCTATTCAGATGGTGCCTTTCGAGGCATTATACGGGCAAAAATGTAGATCGTCGGTGGGCTGGTTTGAAATAGGAGAATCAGCATTAGTTGGCCCAGACATTGTTCGGCAATCCGAGGAAAAGGTAAAGCTTATCCGAGAACGTTTACTGACTGCTCAGAGCCGCCAGAAGTCCTATGCAGATATGCGGCGCAAAAATCTAGAATTTGCGGTAAATGACTGGGTATACCTGAAAGTGTCCCCGATGAAAGGGGTAATGAGATTTGGTAAGAAAGGCAAGCTTAGCCCAAGATTCATTGGGCCATATCAGATTCGGCGAAGAATAGGCCGAGTTGCATACGAGTTGAACTTGCCACCAGAGTTAGCATCTGTTCACCCAGTATTCCATGTTTTTATGTTAAGGAAGTTCGTAGGGGACCCTTCTACAGTAGTTCCAGTTCAGGATGTCCAGGTCACAGAAGAGTTAGCATATGAAGAGGTTCCCGTAGCTATCTTAGACAGACAGATTCGCAGGCTGAGAACTAAAGATGTTGCATCTGTCAAAGTATTGTGGCGTAACAGGAATCGTGAGGAAATGACGTGGGAAGCAGAAGAAGATATGAAAGTCAGATACCCTCACCTATTTCAGGCCTAGTCAGGCGACAGGTATGTCCGTATCATTACTTATACAGTACCTTATGGTTGTATGTTTGTAAATGATAAAGAAAAAGTGATATTTAGTTATCCAGTGGATCTTAGAATATTGTGTGCAGTGCCTGCGTTGGACTTTTCTGCATTTCAGGTTTTTGCAATAGTCCATATTACAGGGGAAACTCTGCCGAAATCTTTCTAGAAAGTAAAGTAAGTAGTCCTCTAGATAACAGTGTACATTCGAGGACGAATGTTCTTAAGGGGGGGAGAATGTTATACCCCGTAGAATTCCCGGCACCTAGACGACCTATTCGCACGTTGGTTAAGCATATTAGAAGGCCATACGTGCTAGAGAAAGACCGGGAAAAAGATCGGACGAGAAACCCGTCGAACCATCGCGGGAGGAGCGGAGGCAGAGCCCCTCCGCGATGGCAGCGTGTCACGGAGGTAAGGCCTCCGCGATGGCTCCGTGACACGTTGCCCAAGTTCAGGCTCAAGTATATAAAGCCCCCACTTCGGTTTAATATCATTTAACTCATTTTAATTTCCAGAACACGTAGCAAAACAGAGGAAGACGAAGGAGGGATTATAATTTTCGTTCGATTACGCGGCCAAACGCTGCCCAAACTCAAATTAATCCCAGATACCGAAGTATTTAGCAGCAGAGAGCATTCCTACGGATTCAGTTTCGTAAAATACGGCCGACGAATCGTCGAGCCACCGAGTTAAGGTAAGTGGAATTGCTCTAAATTAATGTCTATGTGTTCCTAGCTAAGAAGTGAATATTTCTCCCTTCTGGGCCGCTGAAAAATAGCGAGTTTTCGACCGTCTTTCGATAAGCCTAGGTTTAGGCTATAGACTATATCGAAAGTGACGTTGCTCTTTACAATAAAGCTGTATTTAGTATTAATTGACGTAATTATGAATGCAGTTGGGAGAAATTAGTTGAAGAACCGGCCGAGCCTCGTCCGACGGATAGTTCAAGGATAAGGTATGTAAAGCTCGTTCCCTCGGCAAGCTAAGTAATATTGACACAGTATAGTAATTCACAGGCCAGTAGAATGTTCAGAAGTTAAGTATTGCGTTATTGTGAATGTTGATACTTAGAAGCATTAAATTACAACTTTTGTAAGACTTACTAGTACGATATAGATTCCAGTATAAGTGTTAGAAACTGCACAGCATGCTCAGTATGTGATGTAATACGAAATGTTAAGATATTGTTGTATTCAGTTGAAACCTCGCAATGCAATATCCGTAAAGCACTTCAGACACAGAATAGCAGGCTAAAATGGAGTTTAGAAAGCATGCTAGGAATAGGAAATCATGTTAATACAGAAACTTAGTAAACAGTATAGTTTTCAGCAGAAACACTATCTTGTATGGCCTTTGCCCCAGTACAGTTTAGCAGGAGACTATATCTATATATAAATATATTTACCAGCCTCAGCACGTATCAAATACGTACAAATTATTATTATTAGTTCAGCATGTAATGTATACGATACCTTACCCCTGTTAGCCTCAGCATGTGAGATACACAGACAGCATTACTAGTTGAGACCGTTGTATTGTTTAGGGTAGGACTACCTAGCATCCACGACCACCCCAGGATTAATAGCTCTATTGACTCGTCCACCAGAGGACGAGGATACGTCACTCTACGGAGTGGCATGCCGTCCCGCAAGGAGACGAAGATGGGATGCCAGTTTCCCCATATTTTGCCTTGGTCGGCTTTATACACCCCCGTCGAGTGGATACGCCCGGGTGTTGATTCAGGAGTCCTTCGGACTCAGGTACAGTTATAGTCAGGGGCTCAGTGAGCCCAAGTGCATACCCAGGGGACCGGCAGGATGCTTACAGCCATTATAGGAGATGGGATGACCGGGGTAGGGGTGTAGATTCTGTGCTGATTGCACCTCCCGGCTTATGGGGGCCGGGTAAGGTTTGTGTGTGCCATGTTATGCTATTTCATGTTATGCCATGTTATGTTAGACACGAGTAGATCAGCAGTAGTGGGATATGTCTCCAGGTATGACTTTTACTTCTTTCCAGTGTAAATGAGAAAAAGGTATGACTTACATTATCAGGCAGTTAATCTGTTTCTTCCCACTTCAGTTTTATCAGTTGCATTATTATTTCAGTTATTGCTTTACATACTCAGTACCAGCGGTACTGACGCCCGGTGGGGTGCTGCATTACTTGCCTGCAGGTACTCATAGACGAGCAGGCGATACTACGTGACTTCCTGTCAGCGGTCGAGTATTCAGCTCTTGTCCTCTGGAGGCTGAATTTCAGAGGTGTATTTCAGTTCCTTTTTGTTGTACAGTACGGGTAGGTCGGGGCCCTGTCCCGATCAGTTCTATTGCTATTCCTAGAGGCTTGCAGTCTGTATATATTCCCTGTGGTCAGATGAGCCGGTCGTGTGAGGCCGTGCAGTTGTATAGCTGTTAGTATTCCTTCTTTCTTTTATGTTGGCCGTGTGGGGCCGTAGTTTGCCAGTAGTGGTGACCTTGCCGGTCACGTAGCTTTTAGTACTTCATGATTGAGTTACAGATAACTAGACAGCATGGTGGCCTTGTCGGCCCGCATAGGTTTCCCTGAGTTGATATATTTCTGGTCAGCTGTTAGTACAGGTACAGGAGGCTATAGGCCAATGGGCCGGGGGCTGTGTTTACAGCCGTTATATAGCCCTTTGTTTCCAGAAATATGAGTTAGAGCTAGCCAGGCACCAGAGGTGCCCAGGCTTAGAAGTCTAGCAGTTCAGGTCCCAGTAGGGCACCAGGTGCCAGTCATACCCCCCAAGGCGGGGTGTGACACTAAGCTGGGCATATACTTGATATAGCACGATCTTATGAGCGATAGGGAAAATCTTAAGGACCGAGTTCATAGAGTTGAGCATGCTAAGAGACATGAGTTCACATACGTAACGAGGGTCATGACATGAAATTGAATTACGGAGTCACGGTGTAATATTGGGATCGCTTACAAAAGGGGTTACCTATCATCTTAGGGTTCTGAACATAAGCATGAATTGAGCATAGCATCGAGTGAAACATAAGGGAAACATCTAAAGGATAATGGATTGACTACCCCTAGATACTATTTCTAGAACTTCCTTACTAGAAAACTTAAGACTTGACTTTGCCCTTCATTTACCATCTCCTTCATCATTTATGGCCATCATTCTAAGGCTTTAGGATCCTTCATTAAGGTTAGACTAACATCACTAGCTCCGGAAGATTTCATACTTATAACCATTTCCTACCTTCCACGAAATAAATCTCAGATTAAAATGCACAAAGGGATCTTGTACCTTGTAAAGTAGTCCTCTGAACTAGCAATCATGCAAGGTTTGATATGAAGACTTATAACGTATCTGTGACTACATCTGTGGTTTGCTGCCACCTACTCTAGGTAACCTGCACTGCTGAGATGGACAGGCAGCAGACCTTATAGCTGGTGCACGGGCTCCATAGTCACCCGATCTAACGGAAGGGTAATATCCAAATCTGTGTCTGGGCTTACCGCACTCGAAACAAGCATCCTTGCAAATCAAACACCTTCCCGAGCAGTTTCTACCACACCTTTGGAAAGCTGGCCAACTGGACGGGGCTACTAAAGGGGTGGCTGGGGCACGACCTCTCTAGCCGTCTCACTTGGCTGAAAGGCAATCTCTGTGTGTATGACTGGGTTGGACACAATAGAAGAAAACCTTTGAACCCACCAAGAACCCTCCTAGGTGGTTCTTCCCGCAACGCTAGCAAACGGGATAAGTAATCTCCATCACCTGGGGCTTGTATTCCCGAACTTGAGCTAAAGGCCTCTGTTGGGGTTAACAGTGACTCCCACTACTTGACCCCTACTGGGAACTCTCAAGGTTTTTGGTTCAGGCCTCTTGTTCCTCCTTTCTTCCCCCTCAAACTCTCCACCCATATTTGAATCACCAAACATAGATGGGTTCCTCTTTGCAAGATCTTGAACCCTAGTAGCTGTTGCCTTCCCGGTAGGGTTCGTTGATTCGATAGTCGTCTGGTTAGGCTGGGTGATCATGGTCTGTATCAACACTCGGATTGCAGCCCCAAGTTCTGCATCCATAACTTGCCTGAACATTGGATCCATTGGGGTGGTGAGGCTGGATGACTCCTGCTATTGTTTAGAGAAGACATGTTTCTGCACATGCGTATAGCATGAGTAAGAGGAATGGAAAGAGTCTAACTCATACCATGAGATAGAGTCATGAAAGAAGGGAACATTTCCTAAACGTCTCGTAGCCTCTTCATCATAAGTGTTGCGCACTTCACAACCATGAAAAAGACTCTACTTAACGCGGCTTTCAAACACCCTAGGACACTTCAAAACATAGTGCTCTGATACCAAGTTTGTCACGACCCAAACATGGGCCCGAATCGAGATACGAGACAAGAAACCCCGAAAGTCTCCAAGTTGACCCATGGCATGAACATAACATATAACTCAGTAAGATAAAGAGGAAGATCAACATAACTAACATAACAGAAGTCTAAGCATAACATAAAACGAGAACTAGAATTTTTATCATGCATGACAAGATGATTACTACGCAAAGTCTGAAAGCCTCTAATATATCTGATAGGTTGATGGGACAACACCCATAACTAACCCAACAGGTCTGAAACTGAAGGGAAACATAACAAATACAGATACTAAGTGTCCTCAGTGGATGAGGACTCACCAAGTCTAGCTGGACAGGTCTGTTTGGGAAAATAGGGGCTAAGGATGCTGTTGAGAAAGATCCCTTGGACCTATATCATGAGACGATACAACATAGAGTATGCGGTCAGTATGTGAAATGCACTGGTATTCAAGGTAAGTAAAACGGACAGTTAAAATACATAAAAGTTTATAAGAGTAGAACAACATGATCATAACGTAAATATCATAATGTAAACATAAGGGCTCAAGGTTTTCAAAACATTTGTAAATCATTCATAATCATAATCATAATCATAAGAGAAAAGCTTTATTAAACATGACTTTAACCAAAGTACATAATCATAATCATGCATAAATCATGAGGATCAATTGGAGATTCTTATAACCGACATAACCCATGTGAGCACACATGGAGCCCTACCTATAAACCCCTAGTCGGGAGGGTGTTCGTACCTTTCCAAGGGGAGACCTATGAAGAGAGGTGTGATATCACAACAAATGGCCCATTCGGGCAAAGGGGACAGTATCATGAAGGACCCATCGTGGCTACGTTGGCACGTAGTTTTTAGACTAGAGGTATGCTTGGACCCCTAGTCTACTCGGTGTTAGATACTATTCCCAAAACATATATAGTGCTCATAGGATAACATATATGAGATTCATGGGCTAGCTTAAAATCATGATAATCATAAGAATGCTTGAAATACGTGAACTAGCCACGAAATAAGGCCTGTGAGTTGGCCAAAATCATAAATCCATAAACCATGAAGTTCATGCATACTTGTAATTCATTTATACTTGATTTTCATAAATTCATGATGAGAATTTGAGAGAAATCATATCATAAGTCATAAATTATAATGAGCTAATGAACATCAAAATCAAAATGGAATCATAGCTTGAACTTTCATGAAATATGCATAATTGGGCATAGTTTGTAGACATTTAAATCTAAATAGATATAAAATCTGCCCATGATTCATAAAACATGAATTATACATGAGAGGGACTAACCCATGGATAGATCATAAGAATTTCATAAGAATTAGAATAAAACCCCATAGATTTATCAATAGAATTTCATGAATTAGAGAGGAGTTGGGCATGGGTGTATCACGACCCGAATGGAGGCTCGGATCAAGACACGGGACAAGAGCCTCGAGAGACCCCAAGTCGACCCATGACATAAGCATCCATCTAACTCAATCAATAAAACTGAAGAATTAACATGAAAATCTTAGCGGAAGTCTGAAATTAACATAACATCAGAATACACGTAATCTAAAGCTGAATACATCTTTTTTGTCTGAAAAGACTCTAAGTCTGATGAGTTGATAGGACAAGACCCCAACTAACTCACCAAAACTGAAAAATTGAAAATACATAAAGAAAACTGATAGAGCATGGTCCTTTGGAGATGAGGACTCACCAATAGGAGTAGGATGCAAACTCTAAAAGGTTGGCTAAGGACGAGGCTAAGTCTAAGTGCCGGGGCATGTATCATGAAACAATACAACATTGAGTATGTGTTCAGTACGTAGAATGTACCAAGTATGCAAGGTGATCTTGGGCAAATTTATATGCCCAAGTGATACTCAAAAGTACCATTTTAGCCTTGTTTATCTACCAATGTGTATACATTCTCATGTAATTGGTAATAAAATGTGAATTTATACTAACCAACATGATTAGCATTGTTTTGCAGGTAAAATGTGATTTCGGGAAGCTTAAATGCATGTTGGATGATATCGGAACTGGACTTGGATGCGAGCAAGGGAAAAGGCATTGGACAACATGAATTAAAGGGGCTCCGCGATGGAGCCGTGTCACGCTGCCATCGCAGAGGCATTCTGCCTGGATAGGGAAAATTCGCCCAAATTCCAGAGAGGGTCCGCGTTTGCTCCGTGGCACGGAGGCCTGGCTCCGCGTTGCACGCCGTGCCATGTTGAGCCTTAATTCCCGGACCCCCAATTCCAGTGAGGGTCTGTGTTCGTAGCGTGTCATGGAGGCAGTGCTCCGCGATGCACTCCGTGATATGTCGCTTGTTATTCCGAGAAAAATTCCCAGCAGTATAAATAGAACACTTAGGTTCATTTTTCATAATTCTGACTTGGTGGAGCAAGGACGTGGGTTACAGGCAGTTGAGGGACGAAAATATCAGGGTTTTTTTCTCTCTTTCTTTCTTCTTTAATTCAATTGCTTGTATGATTAACACTCATTTTAAGATGTTTAATCCACAAATGAGTGGCTAATTCCTCTCCTTGCTGAGGTTATGAACAATTGTGATGAAATTTGATAATTAATTATTTGGTTTTTCATCTTTTATTCCATGTTGTTCTATTAATTCTTGTTCTTACTGCATTAATGTGTGGCCTACGTTAATGTAAATCTAAAAAGTCCGGTTTCACTCGAGAGAGCAAGAAATTGGAAAGTTGTGAATTAATAGGATATGTTCTTTACTTGGTTTGGGAAAATTGAGTCTTGATTTGCTTTCAGGATAGAAATATACCTGAAAGTCGTATTAGTCAATTTAGGAACCGGAATTGTATGGCTAGGACATGAATTAGATTTGATCACAGAAATGTAGACGGATGGTTCATGATTCTTAAGTGAGGTTAAATACGAGAGTTTTAATCTCTTGGCAAATGTTCTTGGCTAGCAACTGGAGGAAAAGATTAACCAAATTATGATGATAATTAATTTCATTACATGTTCGTTTAACCTCAGCATGCTCTCATTCATAGTTCAGATTCAAAGTAGATAATTGTTCTTAGCTTTAGTATAAAAATTATAAAACAAACTATCAAACTTTTGGTTACACTGTTGTCTGCATTTTTAGAAGAAAAATATAGTACACTTGAGCAATTTTCACTTCATCCAAGTCTCTGAGGGATCGATACTTGGCTTACTAAGGCCACTTACTACTTGTTCGACCACGTGCACTTGCGTGTCGTTTTATATACCCACAATCACGCGAACAAGTTTTTGGCGCCGTTGTCGGGGACTTGGCAATTGGTGAATTTGTTTTATGTGTTAATTTACTGTATTTTTATTTTCTTAGTGTTGACAACTTGGTCTTAGCCTGTATTTTGCAGACTTAATTGCTGTTGAACACTGGCAAGAGACAAGGAGCTGGTGGAATCGTATATAGAGCCAGAAAGGATATTTCACAGTAAACGAAGAGAAGCTCTACAAAGAACGCTGCAGTTGCTCGGACAGACGATCATGGAGCAACAACAGAATCCACCGGTAGTACGGGCAGTGTTAGTGCCCGAAGAAGCAGCAGCACGGCCAGTTCACGAGGTGGCAATCCCACATGCCAATAATGTTACATCTAGTATCCGCAAACCTGAGCCGGGAGGGAGATTTGAACTTAAACAGAATATGGTGCAGTTGTTGCACACTAGCGGGCAGTTTACCGGTCTCCCTCATGAAGATCCACAGCAGCATCTCCAAAATTTTTTGGAGATAAGTGACACTTACATCCCCGCTAGAGTGTCATCAAACTATGTCCGGCTTACATTGTTCCCATTCTAATTATTGGGAGAAGCCAAGAGGTGGTTGAAAGCTGAGCCATCGAATTCCATTTCTACGTGGGATGATCTTGCACGGAAGTTCTTGATACGGTTTTTTCCCTCTGGTAAAACAGCAAGACTTAGAAGTCAGATTCTAAGTTTCAAACAGAGAGAGGGAGAAAATTTATATCAGGCCTGGGAGAGATTTAAATCCATGTTGCGGGATTGTCCTCATCATCATCAGTCCAATGATGTGCTGGTGCACACATTTATTGAGGGTTTGGAACCCCACACCAAAATATTGCTAGACTCAGCAGCTGGAGGGAAAGCGCTGGAGAAAACTTATGAGGAGCTGTACACCTTATTGAACCGTATTTCGCAGGGCAATCCAGAATGGAATGCTGATTCATCAAGAGGTGGAACAAGGAAAGTAGCAGGAGTGCTAGAAGTGGATGGGTTTACAGCTATCACTGCACAAATAGCTGCATTGAAAAATCAACTTAACACCCACTTCAGCAACATGTCATTGAACCAGCCTCAAGCCCTAGTTAATGCAGTACAGCAGATGTGGTGTGATGTGTGTGGAAGCAGTGAGCACTTAGCTGAGTGTTGTGGAGCCAATCCAGACTCGGTAAACTTTGTGGGCAATGCACAAAGGAACCACCAACAGTATGGTAGTAGCTACAACTCCAATTGGAGGAATCATCCTAATTTCTCATGGGGTAGAAACAACCATCAGGGCCAAAGTTCGGGTCAGGGTGTGCAAAGGAACCAAGGAGGGCAGCAAAATTATCAAGCTCAATTTAGAAACAACAATGCACCTCCTCCACCACCATCACCCAGCATTGAGGAGATGTTCAAGACCATGATAGCTAACATAGATCAATTGCAGGCTGACTATGTGAAATTGGCAGCCGAAGTGAAAAACAACCAGTTAGCTACCAAGGCGCTTGAATATCAATTTGGGCAATTTGCTAGTGCCCAAAACACAAGGCCCAGAGGAGGACTGCCGAGCGACACGGATCCCAATCCCAAGCAGGAAAATGCAGTGACCACAAGGAGTGGTTTGCAGCTGAAAGAGGTGGAATCAGAAAGACCACCTCAGCAGTCGGGAGCAGCAGAAGTTGAGAGGGAGCAAAGTACTGAGAGGGGGAAGACTAAGGAAGCTGAATCAGAAAGACCTCCACCCCCGTTCCCTCAACGACTAAAGAAACACAAGAAGGAGGCGTGTTTCAAGAAATTCATGGAGGTATTGAAACAGGTACATGTTAACTTACCTCTTGTTGATGTCTTGCAGGGAGTGCCGAAATATGCTAAGTATATAAAGGACATCGTGGCAAACAAAAGTCGATTGACTGAGTATGCTACGGTGGCTCTGACGGAGGAGTGCACTTCCCGGATTCAAAATAGACTGCCCACAAAGCTAAAAGACCCTGGGAGTTTTACTATCCAGATTACTATTGGGCATAGCATCTGAGCTCGTGGATTGTGTGACTTGGGAGCGAGCATAAATTTGATGTCGTCTTCGGTATTCAGAAAGTTGGGCCTAGGGAGTCCTAGACCCACAACGGTAATCTTGCAGTTGGCGGATCGATCCTTAGCCAGGCCGGATGGCATTGTTGAGGACTTTCTGGTGCAAGTTGGCTCCCTAATTTTCCCGGTAGATTTTGTCGTGCTGGACTTTGAACCAGACGCGGAAGTCCCATTTATTTTGGGACGTCCTTTCTTGGCAACCGGGAAAGCACTAATTGACGTAGCCACGGGGCAGCTAACGATGTGAGCACATGACAAGGTAGAGGTGTTCGATGGGTACAAGGCACCCAATCTCCCGACGGTGCATGAAGAACTCTCGGTGATCAATGTGATTGATCAAGGTGATGATAAGCAGATGAAGGATTCCCGAGATTTAATGGGAAAACCACCGGAAAGGTGTAAGCACTACTGGGTGGAGGACGGTGATCGAGAGAAATCGTCCATCACCCTAGCGGACAATTGAGCTTAACGACGTCGAGCCACGATGGTAAACCAGGCGCTGCACGGGAGGCAACCCGTGAAAAATTTTTCTTTCATTTTGTAAAGTGTAAATAGAATTTTCTTTTCTTTTACTTTTTCTTGATTTACAACAAAATTTTTCGTTTTAGTTTTTGTTTATTTGTATTTAGAGTGAAACCTATAATTCTAACCAATTTTGTATAGTGAGATGAATTTCAGGTCAAATGGAGAAAAATATGCATGGAATCGTGAAGGAAAAGTCGAGGTATGAAAAATTAATAAAAAGTGGCAGACAGTGAGCTGAGGCGACAGCTTCGTGTCACGGAGGTGGACCTCCGTGTTACCTCCGTGACACGTTGAGGTACAATCTGGATTTTTTAAAAAATTTCTAGAACAGTCTCGCGATGGCTCCGTGTCATGGAGGCAGTGCACCGCGATGCACTCCGTGACACGTTGCCTTGTATATCGCGACGGGTCACACCGGGTCGCTGGGTGACCCGCGCGATTTCCTTACTTTTTAACCCCAAAAACCCTCCCTTTTCCCTCATTTTTTAATTCCTCCGCAACCAAACCCCCCAAAACCCATCCCCTATCAACGTGACACGGAGTAAGGCAAGAAATTCACCAAGTTTTTTTCGATTCTTCAAAGACAAGGTATGTTCTTCGATTCCCTCTCAAATTCTTGTCGATTTTCTTCGATTTTGAGCATGGGAGGTGAGCTAAATTGCCCTACGTAGTAATTAATCATGAATTTGAGTTAATTTTTGTTGGTGAATGTTCGGAATGTCGTTATGATTGCTTGAACTTGTCGATTGCATAACTAAATTGAATTTGATTGATAATATTAATTCTAGGGCTTGTATTTTGAATTTAAAGTTGAAAATGTATTGAAATTGTGAATTTTATGCCGGGATGGATGTGTTGAATGAGATGAGTCAATGTACAAATTGCTAGGATGTTAATAGAACGACGAATTCTCGGGTTAAAGGAATGTTGAAATTTGTAAGAATTGGTTGGTTGTATAGGTTTATGTAGATAAATTTTTGGTTGTTGTTTTTGTTTCTTTGTTTTTTGTTGCTAAGTGTGATGGGTAAAATGTTAGTGATGGTAGTGATTGTGATTAGTTGTACGGAGTCTGAGTAGTACGCAGCAGTTATACCGTCGAATTTTTCGAACGCACTAAGCATGATTGTATAGTTGTTTATTGTGTGTAAATAAAGACAATCTTGCCGTAGTGTTGTAACTATAGCTAAGGACTAAGTGTGGGGTAGCCTAGCGTGACCCGACCTTAGCCGAAGTTAATATCAGTGAGCTTAACATTGATCTTGTTCAGTTGGGTTGACAGGTAAAATGGCTAGCCGGCAAGATAAAGGAAAAGGCGCATCAACTTCAGGCGCCGGAAGGAAACGAATCAGACTGGGCACAGCAGTCCCAGCTGCACCAGCAGTTCCACACGGCCAGCGCCGCCAATACGGAACGAGATGGGTGACCGATGAGGGGAAAAAGTGGTACGTGAAGCACAAAGAAAATAAATATTTCCCCAAGGAGCACATAGCACGGGAACCATTGGCACAGGAGTTTCCTAGAATGGTCCACCGGATCGAGGCAGCTGGGCTCAATTTCATCTTTGAAGAGCCCAAGGAATGCAATCTGCACTTGGTTCGGGAGTTCTATGCCAATTGGAACCCGACGATCAGAAGTCACACCATAAAGATCAGAGGGCAAATAGTCACTCTGGAGCCCCACCACCTCAATGCCATCATAGGAGCGCGGTACACAGACGCCCACGTACTCCGATAGCTGAACATTACCCCACTGTGTGAGGACATCAGACGCACATTGTGTGGGACCCGATCAACAGCTAGATGGAGCAGACACAAAAAGAGGGGCTACCACCAGACTTTGCCCTATTCACAGATGAACAGGGAAGCCCGAATCTAGCTGAAGATAGTCTGCTCATGCCTTATCCCGGGGGTACATATGACAGATGTAACCCGGGATCGTGTATGCTTGGTGTACGCCCTGATGAAAGGGCTGGAGATCAATGTAGGGGCGGTAATTTTCTCCGCCATGAAGAGAGCCCGGTTGCACCAGGGGCACAGGTATGGCTTTGGTGGACTACTGACCACCTTCCTCAGGGGCCTCGATGTTGACGAGGAGGCCCTTGACTATATCCCGCAGTTGGAGCGGCGGGCCTTAGAAGTTAATAAAACTAAGGGTCCCGACACCACCCACGGGCCAGTTCTTACACATGGCGAGCGACATGCTCGTGACGACCAGTATATGGCTCGGATGTATGGGATGCAGATGCTCCAGTTGAGGATAGGTGCAAGGCCGGCGACAGAGGAGGAGCTATGGCAGCTCGAGCTAGACTACCCCTTCGGCGAAAACGCCAGGGCTCTATACCGAGTGGGGCCAGCATTTGTAGAGCCCACAGACAATGATGTCCCCACAGACGAGGAGACACGTCGGGAGGACTCCGATGATGACGACGGAGGCGACTCGGACATGGGAGATGAAGCAACAGCACCCGACGAAGAAGTGGAATACTTTGACTGATCAGGGAGTTCCACCACCCGATTTTGTGCTATTTTAATTTTTGTGAACAATGGGGACAGTGTTCGAACTAAGTGTGGGGTGGGAGTAGTTAGGTGCTGGGCTGGGCTGTTTTGTTTGTATGCTCTCTTCTGTTGTCATGTATGTTGTTTGTCCCTGTGAGTGTGAATTGTTAAGTTGTTCTATATTTGTAAATGTTTGTTAAATTGATGTGTGTTGCTGAATGTTGCTAGATGATTCTGATTCTATACATATTTTTGTTATCGAAATGACCGATATTTTTTTTATTTTTCTATCGAAATGATCGATATTTGCAACATTTTTTAATTCTTGGGTTTCTCGGTGTTTGTTATCGGTTCTTTTACCGAGAATGGTCCCATTGAACCGAAGTCATAGTTAGTGATCGTTCCCTACGATGGATGGATGACGACCGTCTTAAGGGAAATGTAGTCGTTAGGAGTAGATTTTTTTTCAATTATTTTTCAAATTTTCAGATTTTTTTCTTTGGTGGATTGCATCCCGGAACCTGTAGTTACTGGATGGTTGCGAAATTCTGGTTGCGTGTTGTACATGATGTTTAAAATGCAAAGGTGATTTGTATGAAAGCATGCAACTTTATAAATATGTTGAGATACCTAGGCTGTAGAGTTCGATTCAGTGTGATTGAGGCTTAATGCTTGAATTCCTATAATTAGCTGATTGAAGAGTCTGTGAATACATCTTGAATCAAGCATGTGCAAAAAGTGTGATGTGAGGTGTTGATATTCCATGCTATTGTGAAGTGTCTAGAACTTGTCTGGTGTGTGTACAAAACGAAATGAAAGAAGTGTATTGTAGGAAAGGATGTAGGCATTTCTTTGTTTTAACCGAGAGTTTCTATTTTTCCTTGTCGTACACACCTTGATTGTATACCCTAGTCAGCCCATTGAGCCTTTAGCCTATTATTTTTTTTCTTTTGTCAAAAAGTGTAAACCGAGCTTAATTCCTTCTTTTCATTAGCCGTAAAGTCTATACAAAACTCTTAAGCACTTAAGAAGAGAAAATCATTTTCCCAAAGTGTCAAAGAGTGAGAATGGTGAAAAGAAAAAGAAAAGCAGAGCGATAGAAGAAAAGAAAAGGTTGAAGGTGCACTTGCTATAAATAAACGATAATGAAGGTGCATGAATAATCTTTGTTGTTGTGCCAAGTGTGCTTAATGCAATGGGCCATACTAAAGAAAATCATCAAGAATGGGATGATGGAAAAAAAAAAGAAACAATGTCCTTGAGTTGATGGGATGTGTTGAAAAGGTGCTTAAGGATGCTAGTGGCTATTATTGGCTAATCCAATATTTACTAGTTCCGTAGCTTCCATTACAACCCATTAAAGTCCTACGTGATCTTACATCACACTTCTTTATATTAGTGGAGTAATACACCAAGGGCAAGCTTATGGGTCATGACATGATGCATGTGAATTCTTTTGGGAGAGAGAGCGAAATTGTTTTTACATGCCCCTGTTTGAATGTTTGTGAGTCATATGAGCAAAAAGGGGAAGATTCTCTTGTGTTGTGAGGGCACATGCTTGATGAAAGATTGATTTACGTGTCAGATATCTTGATCAGCTAATTTGCATGAGTTTTCCAATATCGAGAGTCGATTCTTAAAGTCTAGGAGGTCTTAATGTATTGAAGGTCATTGCATTGATAAGACCATGCATGTTTCTTGAGGATTTGCTGTATTGAATAATCGGTATGACCGTAGCCTAAATTGTCGAACCGAAGTAGCGAGGTTGGGATGTAAATTGCATGAATTGTATGTTTGTTGTTCGAGGACGAACAAGGATTTAAGTGTGGGGTAAGTGATCTTGGGCAAATTTATATGCCCAAGTGATACTCAAAAGTACCATTTTAGCCTTGTTTATCTACCAATGTGTATACATTCTCATGTAATTGGTAATAAAATGTGAATTTATACTAACCAACATGATTAGCATTGTTTTGCAGGTAAAATGTGATTTCGGGAAGCTTAAATGCATGTTGGATGATATCGGAGCTGGACTTGGATGCGACCAAGGGAAAAGGCATTGGACAGCATGAATTAAAGGGGCTCCGCGATGGAGCCATGTCACGCTGCCATCGCGGAGGCATTCTGCCTGGATAGGCAAAATTCATTCAAATTCCAGAGAGGGTCCGTGTTTGCTCCGTGGCACGGAGGCCTGGCTCCGCGTTGCACGCCGTGCCACGTTGAGCCTTAATTCCCGGACCCCCAATTCTTGTGAGGGTCCGCGTTCGTAGCATGTCATGGAGGCAGTGCTCCGCGATGTACTCCGTGACACGTTGCTTGTTATTCTGAGAAAAATTCCCAGCAGTATAAATAGAACACTTAGGTTCATTTTTCATAATTCTGACTTTGTGGAGCAAGGACGTGGGTTACAGGCAGTTGAGGGACGAAAATATCAGGGTTTTTTTCTCTCTTTCTTTCTTCTTTAATTCAATTGCTTGTATGATTAACACTCATTTTAAGATGTTTAATCCACAAATGAGTGGCTAATTCCTCTCCTTGCTGAGGTTATGAACAATTGTGATGAAATTTGATCATTAATTATTTGGTTTTTCATCTTTTCTTCCATGTTGTTCTATTAATTCTTGTTCTTACTGCATTAATGTGTGGCCTACGTTAATGTAAATCTAAAAAGTCCGGTTTCACTCGAGAGAGCAAGAAATTGGAAAGTTGTGAATTAATAGGATATGTTCTTTACTTGGTTTGGGAAAATTGAGTCTTGATTTGCTTTCAGGATAGAAATATACCTGAAAGTCGTATTAGTCAATTTAGAAACCGGAATTGTATGGCTAGGACATGAATTGCATTTGATCACAGAAATGTAGACGGATGGTTCATGATTCTTAAGTGAGGCTAAATACGAGAGTTTTAATCTCTTGGCAAATGTTCTTGGCTAGCAACTGGACGAAAAGATTAACCAAATTATGATGATAATTAATTTCATTACATGTTCGTTTAACCTCAGCATGCTCTCATTCATAGTTCAGATTCAAAGTAGATAATTGTTCTTAGCTTTAGTATAAAAATTATAAAACAAACTATCAAACTTTTGGTTACACTGTTGTCTGCATTTTTAGAAGTAAAATATAGTACACTTGTGCAATTTGCACTTCATCCAAGTCTATGAGGGATCGATACTTGGCTTACTAAAGCCACTTACTACCTGTTCGACCACGTGCACTTGCGTGTCATTTTATATACCCACAATCACGCGAACACAAGGTAAGTAAAAATCATTTAAAACATGCATAATATAAAACATAAACACATAAGAATATGAGAGTAGGGCTTGCATGCTATCTTTCTGAAAACATGATCTCAACATAACAAACATCATAACTGAATCGATTGACCCAAAGCTAAAATCTGATAGTCATAAATAAAGGTAAACATTGAGTCAAACCTGCTTTAGAACATATATAGATATACACAACATGAGTGATAAACATGCATAATTGCAATCATGAGGATCAATGGGAGACTTGTCTGTTAACCAACATACCACGATAGAGCTTACATGGTCCCAACTATCAAACTTAAGTGGGTAGAGCTGTCCAAGGCCTTGCAAGGGCTAAGGATGATATCATGATATCGATATCAAGCTTGGGGCCCAATCGGGGCAGGGGATAGCTCAGAAGGGAGGTTCCAAAGTTATATATATATATATATAAACCTACATTGGCGCGTAGTTCTGAGGCATAGGGCGATCGACCCTTAGCCTACTTGGTGCTAGACACTACTCCAAAAAACATGCATATGCTCTCCATTGTTTTTCAATGAAGTTCACCATCGTCTATTGACGAAGCTCAATGATCAAATACATCTCAAATCTAAAATTATATATATGAGAAGCTTTAGCTCAAACCATACCACAAGATGAAAAATAATTGGGAGTCTTTGCTCCAAAACCATGTGATAAGCTCAATTCAGAGAAATCGTAAATCATACTTTAATATGTGGGCATTTCCCAATACCTCAACATGCTTGAAAATACACAATTCACCCGAAAATGTGATTATAAACATGGGTAACTTGAAAACATGATTTTCATCATGATATATCATCATTCTAGAACATTCAACATAAATCTCAACTTTCATGAATTTCTCATAAATGGGCATTTTAAATTTATAAAACTTGAAACATGATTTTAATGGAAAACATAGTAAAACTTGCCCATGAATCATAATTCAATGATAGCAACAAATTTGAATCACACCCATGTAGAGAATCGGGAATTTCATGCATTGGGTTAAAACCCCATAGAATCAACGTAGGAACTTCATGATTTAAGGAGAGATTGGGCATGGCTATGAATGGATTAACCCATTCATAACCCTAAATACCTTATAATTTCTGATTCTTACACTTCTCTGATTGCCCAAGAGGAATTGAAGAGAACTTGAAGGTGGACAAGCTTGATCACCTCTCTAACGCTCTATCTTTGCATGCATGAGCAAGAATTGCCTAAAATGAACTTAACCCTCTTAAAACTCATCATTCATAGGCGTTAGGATCATAGGAATTATGAAAAACCCTTTACTAAATTCACAGGAAATAACTGACCGCCAGTCCCCATGAGCGACTGGACGACTCGTTACTCAAGGCCACGACTCGTGGCCTCTAATGTCATGTACACTGCCAGAGGGTTCGTTTAGGGCTCATCTGCTACACCCTATAGGATTTTAATGTTTAGATGGCCTAGTCATACATTGGTTAAGAGTTTTAGAATGCAATACATACGAGAAAGGGCCCAGGGGAAGGTCGAACGAGCACGGAGTTGGGACCGCATTGGAGAAGGCCGGACCAGCTGCCCAAAGTGGAAACGTGGCATGGACCCTCCCTGGCACGTTGGGCTCTGTGGAACGGCCCAAAATTGGCTCAACAGGGTCCGTGCCACGGACCCCGTGTCGACCGCCCAACTTATATATAAGTTCAATGTTCTTTTCATTGTTCACTTCAAATTAAAACAGACCCGCGACCAGAAGTAAATCTACACAAATTTCAGGTGATTTTCCTCCGTTTACACCACAAAACGCCACCTGAATTCAAATTAACTTCGGGTATTGAAGTTTAAGGCTGCAGGGAGCATTGCTACGGAGTTGTTTTCACGAAATTTGCCCAGCAAATCATAACACTGCCGAGCTAAAGTTGTTGGAATTGCTCCAAACTAATTTCTATATGATCACAGGATTCAAGTAAGCATTTCTCCCTTCTGGACTTTCGAGAAATTATGAGTTTTCGACCGTGTTCCATTAAGTTGAAATATAGTTAATATTTAGATATTAAGTTATTGTTTCAAGCCGAATTTGGTATTGAAATTCGTCTATTTCATCTAGTATAATGGTGACAGCAGGAAAGAGCTGACGAATCCAAGTTGAAACTCGTCGGTTATCTGGGAAACAATAGTTGAGGTATGTAAGGCTTAACCCTCGGCAAGTATACTCGTCGTACAATGTTACGACTTATGTTCTAGAATAGAAATGACGATTTCATATACCGTAGATAGCTGCTACCATTGGATTGTGATTAGACATGTTGTAATTAGTTGTTGCTATTATATAGAGATTAGACACGCTATGATTAGCTGCTATAAGTAGATTATGATTATATATCTTCTGGTTAGTTGCTAGAGAGCGTATATAGATTATACCGCAGTGTCTCTTGTCGAGAAGGAACATGTTAGGTGTGATACGCGCTAGAAGCGTCATAGAAGGTCTTCTATTCTCCTGTTCATTTTATTAGTAGAATTGTATGTTCAATTGCCAATTCCAGATCTTAGAAGCTCGTGAGTAGTTATTGGGTAGTGAGTTGAATTGTATAGGTACGACTGGGTGATACAACTACTAGTTTGGCACATGGGTTGCCAGAAAAGCATTCCTGGGAGATCGTGACGTGCCCGCACGCCCTAAGGCCAGAAATATAGGCAAAATAGTTATATTTTAGAATTAGTGACACTAGGGTTATCTAGTGCACCAAGTGGCAACCTGCCATTCTATCAGCCATTACTAGAGGTTGACAGTCCTAGTTGACTTAGCAGTTATTATACAGGTCGCCCAACAAGCCAACCCAATCATCCAGGTCAAATAGCCCCATAGGTACCCCAAGGACGGGGACCTTATCAGCAGTTAGAGTTCTTATAAGGTACTTAGCTACAGATTTCCAGGAGTGACTAAGCCTATATAAACTTGCCTATAAGGTCAAGAATTGCCCAAAAAAGTACTATAAGATCCGACTAGACCAAGATGAGGTCTAACGCACTAGTAGTACCATGATAGTATAGTACAGCCCACAGGCTAAGGATGTTAGTAAACTTCCTATGGGGGATTACGGGTCGATCGCTCAAAAGCATGTTTGGCCAGTACCAGCCCTATAGTTATCTTAAGTAGAGGAGCTAAGTAGTTAGTCATTCGCGACCCCGCAGTTGTTTATGAGTTAGAGTCATCCGGGCAGGACATTCACAGTTATGTTAGACCACTATAGATCTCACCCTATTCAGTCCAGACTGTTAGAGATCATGATTACTATCAGGATCCTCTGATCAGATATAGGTGCACGGCGTGCCTTCTAGCAGCTTTACAAACCATCCTAGGGGGCGTGCAGTGGTGGCGTTAAGCCCAAAAGGCCAAATACGCCTTTGAGTGGCTAGATTGAGATGTTAGTACAACACCTTGGTTAGGGTTGCCCTCACTTAGGAGCCATCCACGACCACCCCAGGGTTACTAGCTGTGTCGACACCTACCAGGGGTGAGATGAAGTCGCTATACGGAGTAATATGCCATCCGCGAGGGACGAAGATAGGGTCCCAGGTCCTCATATGCTGTGGTTAGCTCTATACACCCCCGTCGAGCCTGGTGTCCGAGGTGCAGATATCAGGAGTCCGTTGGACTCAGACACAACTACAGTTCAGGGTTTGAGCGGGCTTAGTTGTACACCCAAGGGACCGGTAGGTTGGCTATAGTACTGGTGGAGTCATAAAAACCTAGGTAGGGGTATATAGATTAAGATGTGCTCGCTAGGGCTTATGGGGGCCTGAACGAGTTATTCAGTGTTGATTGTACCTTCCGGCTTATAGGGGCCAGGTGAGGTTCTTATTTGTATTCTTGTCTGCTAGTTATAGTTTATAAATGTGTAATTATACAGTCTTATCTTGCATACATGTAGTATTGGTTAGATGCAGATTACAAGCCAACAGGCGTATAGGTTAATCTTTCCGCCCTTCTTTTATTTCGCTTCCAATCTTTATCAGCTTGTCTATTGCCTTACATATTCGGTACATATTGTACTGATGCCCTCCCCTGGGCGCTGCATTACTTGCCTGCAGGTTTAGACAAACAGGGTTCAGGATCTCCAGTAATAGCTATTTAGAGTCCACAGTTAGGACAACTCCTTTCATTAGGAGTTTCCAGGTTGTAGAGATTTCGGTATTCCAGTCATATAGCATTTTTGGTAGGCCGGGGCCCTATCCCGACCACTATTTTTACTCTTAGAGATTTATAGACTACAGTCGTCAGTTAGTTAGTTGTATGTTGGCCGTGTGGGGGCCTTAATCAGTTATGTTTCGTATAATGGCCGTGTGGGGCCTAGGATAGTAGTTTGTCTCCATTTCTGTTATAACTAGACAGCATGGTGGCCTTGTCGGCCTGTATAGGATCCCCTCTGTTGTCTGTTGTTGGTTAGCTATTTTACTTTACATGTGGCTATACGGCCTTGTCGGCCGAAGGCTTTATTTACAGCCGAGATATAGCTCATTGTTTTATTGAAGTGGGTCGTAGGCAGGCACCAGACATGCATAAGCCTAGCCAGGTCAATTAGTTGCGAGTGTGGCACCAGGTGTCCGTCATGCCTCCGAAGGTGGGGCGTGACATCATCAAGGGGGATCTCACAATTCATTACCAGTGACCACGAGTCGTGGTCACCACTCGTCACATGCACTGCCTTAATTCCAAATAACTTCCTAGATGACCACGACCCACCCCACGAATCATGGTGACTGACCACGACTTGTGGGTACCTTTCATAGGGTACACTACTATTTTATCTTCACCTTCTCAAAATCACTGCCCACGACTGACTCAACAAGTTGTGGGGCATGACCACGACTCGTGGTCATGTCCGTCAGGACCTTAACTCCCAAAAATCCAATTAACACCCTGATCCTCACCACGAGTCACATCACAACTCATGGTCTGCCCCACGGGTCACAGAACGAGTTGTTCTGTGACCTGATGCTAGATTTCAAATTTTCTCCATTTCAACTCCTGGGTCTAATTTTTCGGCTTCCGGGGTAGAACAATATCTCTTGCTTTGGAACATTCATCCTCGAATGATGGAAAACATACAAAAAAAGTAGAGAAATGCAATCTTCATATTCAAATACTGATAATTTTAGTTGAAAACAGATGGAATGACTATCTTCGATTCAAACTACATAGCTGAACTGAATTCACAAATCATACATACATCCATATACAAAAATAAAACTTGGTCACATGAACTAAACTTGAAACTAAAAAGAGTTTTAGGGAAAAAACTGATACCTCAAGTTGAAACTAAGTCGGTAGGTAATAAGTGTGGGTATCTAGCCATCATGTCTGCTACGGCTTCCACGTAGCTCCCTCAACATGCTGATTCCTCCATAAGACTTTCACTAAAGCTACTTCCTTGCTTCCTAGCCTTCGAACCTGATGATCCAGTATTTCCACCGAAATCTCTTCATAACTAAGGCTGTCTTTCGCACCAACACTATCCACCGAGACAACTAGAGCGGGATAACCCAAGCATTTCTTTAAGAGCGATACATGGAAAACAGGATGCACGAAAGCTAATTCTGAGGGCAACTCCAATTTATATGCCACCTTCCCAACCTATTTCACAATTCGGTAGGGCCCAATGTAATGAGGACTAAGTTTTCCTTTCTTTCCAGACTGCATCACTCCCTTCATAGGAGATACATTCAAAAACACTCAATCATCCACTTCAAACTGACGTTCTCTCCTTCTCACATCGGCATAGGACTTTTGGCGACTTTAAGCTGTTTTCAACCTATCTCGTATGAGCTGAACCTTCTCCATAGCCTTATGGACTGAATATATGGTTCTATCAATGTAGCTTCACCAACTTCGAACCAACCAATAGGCGATCTACATCTTCGCTGATAGAGAGCCTCAAATGGAGCCATCTAAATACTAGAATGGTAGCTGTTATTGTATGCAAACTCGATAAGAGGCAAATGATCATCTCAACTACCTTTGAAGTCAATCACACATGCTCTCGACATGTCCTCGAGAGTTTGAATTGTCTTCTTCACTTGACCATCCATTTGCGGCTGAAATGCTATGATGAGCTTAACCTGAGTACCATGTCCTTTTTGAAATGCCTCCAAAACTGAGAGGTAAATTGGGTACCTATGGGGGGATTCGAATCGCCTATCTTTCCCCTTCTTGTTTACAAGAAAAAAAAAAAAGTGACTGAACTATGATGTACAAGGGCACTCCATGCAATCAAACTAGCTCCCGGATATATAACTCAGCATAATCCTCCGGCGAATCCGTGGTTTTGACCTGTAAAAAATGAGCGGCCTTGGTCAACTTGTCTACCACAACCCAAATGGAGTCATATTACCGTCGAGTACGAGGTAAACCTATGATGAAGTCCATATTGATTTTTTCCCACTTCCAAGTAGGAATACTGATTTCCTAAAGCATACCTACGGGTCTCTGGTGCTCGACCATCACTTGCTTATAGTTCGGACACTTAGCTACAAATACCCTAATGTCCTTCTTCATGCCATTCCACCAATAGACTTCCCGTAAGTCACGGTACATCCTGGTGGAACCTGTATGGATAGAATACCTAGATCCATGAGCCTCGTGCAATATCTGGCTCCTCAAATCATCAACATCTGGAACACATAAGCGACCCCAGTACCGAAGCACACCATCTCCCCCTTTGGAGAAGACCTCCACCCTCTGATTCTGAATGGCTTCCTCTAACTTTACCAAAATTGGGTCCTCATCTTGTAAATCTTTTACATCAGTAAACAAGGACGATTCTGGTCTGAACAATAACGCCGCCATCGGTCGAGTCAACCAACCGAACTCCCAACCTTACGAGTCGATGCACATTCTTCACCAGCTCCTTCTTTCTCTCATCCACATGGGACACTATTATACCCCGAAATCCTAAAGATCAAACCCGAGAGTTAAAATGGAGAAAAACTTAAAAAATTGGCATCAGGCACAGAACGGGTTGTGAGATGACCCGTGGGAGCAACTTACGAGTTATGATGTAACTAGTGGTGAGGCCCAGGTGATGAGTTTGAAATTTGGGAAATGGGATCCCCGCGGATGTGACCACGTGTCGTGGTCAGGCCCCACGACTTGTTAGATCAGTCGTGGGAAGTGGTGATTGAGAAAAGAGAAAGAAGAAGGCAGTGTATCTAACGGAAAGACCCCACGAGTCATGGTCAGTCACCATGATTCATGGGATGAGTCGTGACCTGCAGGGTAAAGTTTAATATAGATTGAGGCAGTGTACATGATGAGTGGTGACCACGAGTCATGGTCACCTAGTAACAAATCGTTAAATAACCCATGACGAGCCCAGATGACTTCATAAGCAGTATACTTGATGGATGATGCCACGAGTCATGGCCCAAGGTGACGAATGTCCCTTATGGGGACTAATTGGCAGTTATTTTCTGCGAATTTAGTAAGGGCTTTTTTGTAATTCCTAAGATCCTAAGGCCTAAACTACATCGTCTTGAGTTATGAATGATGAATTTTAAAGGGGTTAAGCTCATTTTACGGTATTTTCATTCATGCATGAAAAGATAGAAGGTTAGAGAGAGTGATCAAGCTTATTCTTCTTCAAATTCTCTCCAATTCTTCTTGGGCAATCAAAGAAGTGTAAGAATCAGCTACAATCAGGTACGTAGGGTTATGAATGGGTGAATCCTTTCACACCCATGCCCAATCCCTCTCAAAATCATGAATTTCCTATGTCAAATCTATGGGGTTTTAACTCAATGCATGAATTTTCTAATTCTCTATATAGGTATGGTCTAAATATGTTTCTACTATTGAATTACGATTTATGGCAAGTTTTATATTGTTTTCAACAAAAAATCATATTTCTAGTTTTATGAATTAAAAAGCCCGTTGATGAGAAGTTCATGAAAGATGAGATTTGTGATGAATGTATGATTATGATGAGATATTATGATGAAAAACATGTTTTAAAGTTACCCTTGTTTATAATCATGTTTTCTAGGTGAATTGAGTATTTTTCAAGTATGTTAAAGTATTTGGCAATGCCCACATGTTCAAGTATGATTTATGATTTCCCGAATTAAGCCTACCACATGATTTTGGAGCGAAGACTCCCAATTATCTTTCAACTTGTGGAATGGTTTGAGTTAAAGCTTCTCATATCCATTATTTCAGATTTGAGATGTATTCGATTATTGAGCTTCGTTAATAGACGATGTTGAGCTTCATTGAAAAACAAAAAAAAAGATGTAGAGCATATGTATGTTCTTTAGAGTAGTGTCTAGCCCCGAGTAGGCTAAGGGTCGATCACCTTATGCCTCAGAACTACGCGCCAACATAGGTTTATACTATTATATATATTACTTTTGGGCCTCGCTTGTGAGCTATAACCTACCCTATTGGGCCTTGAGCTTGATGTTAATATCATGGTATCTTCCCTAGCCCTGGCAAGGCTTTGGACGGCTCTACCCACTTAAGTGTGATAGTTGGTATCACATAAGCTCTATCATGGTATGTCGGTTGAAAGACGAGTCTCCCATTGTTCCTTTCAATTATGCATGTTATCACTCATGTTATATAAATCAATATATGTTCTAAAGTAGGTTTGAATCAGTGTTCATCTTTACTTATGACTATCAGATTTCAGCTTTGAGTCAATCGATTCATTTTGATGTTATGTTATGTTATGATGAGATCACGATTTCAGAAAGAATTTATGCAAGACCTACTCTCAGATTCTTATTGATTATGTTTACTTTATTCATGTTCTTAAATGATTTTACTTATTTGAGCGGTTTTACTTAATTGTATACTCGGTACATTTCATGTACTGACCGCATACTCTATGTTGTATCATTTCATGATACAGGACTTGGCACTCAGACTCAGCATCGTTCATAGCCAGTCTTCAGAGTTAGCATCTTACGCTTGTTGGTGAGTCCTCATCTCTTGAGGTCTAAACTTATTCAGATTTCCTCTATGTATTTTTAGTTTAAGTTTATTGAGTTAGTTAGGGTCTTGTCCCATCAACTTGTCAGGTTTAGAGGCTTTTCAGACAAAGGATGTATTCAGCTTCAGATTTTGTATTCTGATGTTATGTTTATTTTATACTTCTGCTAAGATTAACATGTTGATTCTTCAGTCTTATTGGTTGAGTTAGATGTATGTTCATGCCATAGGTCGACTAGGAGTCTCTTGGGGCTCCTTGTCCCGTTTGCGATCCGGGCCTCCGTTCAGGACAAACTTGGTATCAGAGTAATAGGTTTGAAGTGTCCTAGGGAGTTCAAAAGCTGGATTAAGTAGAGTCTTTTTCATGGGTGTGAAGCACGCCACACTTATGATGAAGAGGCTACGAAACATTTAGGAAATGTTCCCTTCTTTCATGATCTATGTCGTGCGATGAAAAGTCTCCCTATCCTTCTAACTCGTGCTATTTGTGATTGTAGAATCATGGCTACCCTCAGAGTAAATGGTAGGAGAAAATGGAAACGGAGATGGCCACTAGGGTGGCCAAGGAAATGGGCATCAGCAGGCCCTGTCAGTTCAGGAGCACCATGCACCGATACCGGTTGCCCATGCTGAGTTTTGGGCAGCTATTCAAATGCTCTCGCAGGCCTTGACCGCTCAGGTCATTCAGCAGGCGGTTGTGCATGTCCTGCAAAATGGCAATGTAGCGATGTCTCAGGTCAGGGATTTTTTAAGAATGAACCCACCGTAGTTCCTTCGGTCTAAGGTAGATGAGGACCCCCATGAGTTCATAGATGAGATTGTGAAGATCACCCAAGTCATGGGGCTAAATGGAGTTGAGTGTGTGAAGTTGGCCTCATATCAACTAAAAGGGTCGCACACATGTTGCTTTCTTAGTTCAATTCTTCCCTCGTGAGATGAGGGAGCTTAAGGAAGCCGAGTTCGTGAATCTTAAGCAAGGGAGGATAACGATGCAAGAGTATGCCCTTTAGTTCACTCGACTATTAAAGTACGCCCCAGAGTTAGTGGCTGATTAGAGGGCGCATGTGAGCAGGTTTGTTCATGGTGTGGCAGGCTATTTGGACAAGGATTGCAGGATCTCCATGCTCCATCAGGATATGGATTTCCCTTGGATAGTTTTGTACGCCTAGCAGATGGAGGCGACACATATTAGGGAGAGAGAGGCCATGAGGGCCAGGACCGATGACTACAGATTCTCTCAATCGAGGTTAGGTAGTGGGCACCAACAGCAGACCCACTATATATCTTCAGACCCAGCATCTTCAGCATTGAGTGTGCCATCCAGGCCTAGGAACGATCATAGCAGACAGGCAGCAGGTTCTAGGGTTCAGAGCAGCAAACCCGCAGATTCTAGCATCCCATCTTGCCACATATGTGGTCGGAGGCACACGGGCCAGTGATTAGAAGTTACAGATGCTTGTTTCGGGTCTGGGAAGCCCGAACACATGCTCAGAGATTTCCCAGCATTGAGATAGGATCATGATGTGGGCAGAGGCCCAACTTTAAGTTCAGCAGCCCCTCCAGCATGCTCACAACACCAGGGAGCATCTACTAGCACAGGTGGCGGTCAATGCCAAAACATATTCTATGCCTTAGCATCCCTCCAGGAGTAGGAGGTCTCCTCGAATGTGGTCACTGGTATGTTATGTGTTTTCCATCTTTATGTGTATGCTTTGTTAGATCCGGGGGCTACCTTGTCTTTTTTAACACCTTATATGGCCAGTAGCTTCGGAGTCAGTTCCGAAGTCTTGTTAGAACCCTTCTCAGTTTCTACTACAGTAGGTGAGTCACTTGTAGCTAGATGGATGTATAGAAGTTTCCCGATCTCAGTCCTTTAGAAAGTCACGTCAATAGATCTGAAAGAGTTAGCCATGACCGATTTTGATGTTATTCTCGACATGGATTGGCTATTTTCATGTTATGCCTCAGTTAATTGTAGAACCCGGGTAGTAGAATTCAGATTTCTAGGTGAGCCAGTCTTAGAGTGGGAGGGTAGTTCAGTTGTGCCTGTAGGTCATTTCATTTCCTACCTTAAGGCCAGAAAGATGATTTCTAAAGTTTGTATGTACCATTTGGTTAGGGTTAAGGATGTTGAGTCCGGACCCCGACTATCCGATCAATTCCAGTGGTATGTGAGTATCCAGAAGTCTTCCCAGATGATTTACTGCAAATCCCTCTAGAGCGGGAGATTGATTTTGTTATTGACCTTCTTCCCGATATGAAACCTATATCTATTCCTCCCTATAGAATGGCTCCAGCCGAGCTAAAAGAGTTGAAGGAATAATTTAAGGACCTGTTAGATAAGGGTTTCATTAGACCGAGCAAGTCCCCATGGGGTGCACCAGTTCCCTTTTTCCGAAAGAAGTACGACTCTCTTCATATGTGTATTGATTATCACCAATTGAACAACGTCACCATCAAGAACAGGTATCCTTTACCCAGGATTGATGATTTAATTGACCATCTTCAGGGTGCCACGTTCTTTTCAAAGATAGATCTCAGATCCGAGTACCATCAACTCAGAGTTCCTAAGAGCGATATTCCGGAGACAGCCTTTGGGACGCGGTATTGTCACTATGAGTTTGTAGTTATGTCTTTTGGACTAACAAATGCTCCTGCAGCTTTTATGGACTTGATGAACAGGGTGTTGAAGCCATACCTGGATATGTTCATGATTATGTTTATTGATGAAATCCTGATATACTCTCGGAGCGAGGAGGAGCATGTTGCTAATTTGAGAATAGTGCTACAGACTCTCAAGGATCGCCAATTATATGCTAAATTCAGCAACTGCGAGTTTTGGTTGAATTCTGTAGCGTTTTTGTGTCATGTGGTGTCAAGTGAGGGTATAAAGGTAGATTCTCAGAAAATAGAAGCAGTGAAGAATTGTCCTAGACTGGTAAGTCCTTTAGATATTCAGAGCTTTTTGGGTTTAGTCGGCTACTATCATTTTTGGAAGGTTTCTCATCTATTCCAACACCCTTGACCAAATTGACCCACAAGAAGGTGAAATTCCAATTGCCGGAGGCTTGTGAGAGGAGCTTTCAGGAGTTGAAGACTCAACTTACTTCAACACCGATGTTAACTCTACCGGAGGGTACCGATGGGTTTGTGGTGTATTGTGATTCTTCAAGGATCAGACTTGGGTGTGTATTGATGCAGCATGCGAATGTTATAGCATATGCCTCCAGACAACTAAAAGTTCATGAGAAGAATTACCTGACCCATGATCATGAATTGGCTGTGATTGTATTCGCCTTGAAGATATGGTGGCACTATTTGTACGGGGTCCACGTGGATGTGTTTATGGACCATAAGAGTTTACAATATGTGCTCACCCAGAAGGATCTCAATATTCAGAAAAGGAGGTGGTTGGAGCAACTTAAGGACTATGATATGAGTGTCCTTTACCATCCAGGTAAGGCCAATGTAGTAGCGGACGCACTTAATAGACTCTCTACGGAGAGTGTGTCTTATGTGGATGTGGGGAAGAAGGAGCTGGCGAAAGATGTGCATCAACTTTCAAGGTTAGGGGTTCGGTTGGTTGACTCGACCGATGGCGGTGTTATTGTTCGGAATGGATCGGAATCATCCTTGGTGACTGATGTGAAAGCTAGACAAGATGAGGACCCAATTTTGGTAAAGTTAAAGGAAACCGTTTAAAATCAGAAGGTGGAGGTCTTCTCCAAAGGGAGAGATGGTGTGCTTCGGTACTAGGGTCGCCTGTGTGTTTCAGATGTTGATGATTTGAGGAGCCGAATGCTGTAAGAGGCTCATGGATCCAGGTATTCTATCCATCCAGGTGCCACCAAGATGTACCGTGACTTACGAGAAGTCTATTGGTGGAATGACATGAAGAAGGATATTGCAGAATTCGTAGCTAAGTGTCTGAACTATTAGTAAGTAAAGGTTGAGCATCAGAGACCAGGAGGCGTGCTTCAGGATATCATTATTCCTACTTGAAAATGGGAAGAAATCAATATGGACTTCATCACAGGTCTACCTCGTACTCGTCGGCAATATGACTCCATTTGGGTTGTGGTAGACAGGTTGATCAAGGCCGCTCATTTTCTACCAGTCAAAACCACGGATTTAGTGGAGGATTATGCCAACTCATATATCCGAGAGCTAGTTTGATTTGATGGAGTGCCCTTTTCCATCATATCATACAGAGGTACTTAATTCACCTCTTAATTTTGGAAGTCGTTTCAAAAAGGACTTAGTACTCAGGTTAAGCTCAACAATATTTTACCCGCAAACGGATGGTCATGCAGAGCAGACAATGCATACTCTCGAGGAAATGTGGAGAACATGCGTGATTGACTTCAAAGGTAGTTGGGATGATCATTTGCCTCTTATCGAGTTTGCATACAATAACAACTACCATTTCAGCATTCAGATGGCTCCGTTTGAGGCTCTCTATGGGCGGAGATGTAAATCGTCTATTGGTTGGTTCGAAGTTGGTGAAGTTGCGATGGTAGGACCAGAGTAAGTCCATGAGGCTATGGAGAAGGTTCAACTCATACGGGACAAGTTGAAAACAACTCAAAGTCCTCAAAAATCCTACGTCGATGTGAGGAGGAGAGAGCTTGAGTTCAAAGTGGATGATTGGGTATTTATGAAGGTGTCTCCCGTGAAGGGAGTGATGAGGTTTGGGAAATAAGGAAAACTCAGCCCTCGTTATGTTGGCCCCTACCGGATAGTGAGACGGGTTCGCAAGTTGGCATATGAATCAGAGTTTCCCTTAGAATTAGCTTCCGTGCATCCTGTTTTCCATGTATCGCTCTTAAAAAAGTGTTTGGGTGATCCAGCTCTAGTTGTCCAGATGGACTATGTTGGTGTGAAAGACAGCCTTAGTTATGAGGAGGTTCCAGTATAAATACTGGATCGTCAAGTTCGAAGGCTAAGGAACAAGGAAGTAGCTTCAGTCAAAGTGTTATGGAGGAATCAACATGTTGAAGGAGCTACGTGGGAAGGCGAAGAGGATATGATTGCTAGATACCCTCATTTATTCTTTACCGGCTCAATTCCAGCTTGAGGTATCAGTTTTACTCTCAAACTCTACTTAGTTTTCATGTTTAGTTCATGTGCCCAAGTTTCTTTTATGTATATGGATGTATGTATGGTTCGTGAATTCAGTTCAGTTATGTAGTTTGAATTGGAGATAGTTATTCCGTCAGTTTTCAGCTTAAATGATCAGTATTTGAATATGATGATTGCATTTCTCTGCTTTTCTATATGTTTTCAAACATTCGAGGAAGAATGTTCCCAGGGGGGGAGATATTGTTTTACCTCGGAAGCCCAAAGATCAGACCGGGTAGTTAAAACGGTGAAAAACATAAATAATGGCATCAGGAACAGAACGGGTCGTGAGGTGATCCGTGGGAGTAGCCCATGATTCATGATGTGACCCGTGGTGAGGCCCAGGTGATGAGTTTGAAATTTGGGAAATGGGATCCCCACGGACGTGACCATGAGTCGTGGTCAGGCTCCACGACTCGTTAGTTCAGTCGTGGAGAGTGGTGATTGAGAAAAGAGAAAGAAGGCAGTGTATCTAATGGAAGGACCCCATGAGTCGTGGTCAGTCACCACAATTCGTGGGATGAATTATGACCCGCAGGGTAAATGTTAACTGAGATTGAGGCAGTGTACATAATGAGTGGTGACCACGAGTGTTGGTCACCCAATAATGAATCGTTAAGTCACTCGTGACAAGCCCAGATGACTTCATAAGCAGTGTACTTGACGATTATGCCACAAGTCATGGCCCTAGGTGACGGGTCATTATGTACCTCGTGGGGACTAACTGGCAGTTATTTTTTGCGAATTTAGTAAGTGCTTTTCTATAATTCCGAAAATTCTAAGGCTTAAACTACATTGCTTTGAGTTATGAATGATGACTTTTAAAGGGGTTAAGTTTATTTTAGGCCATTCTCATTCATGCATGCAAAGATAGAAGGTTAAAGAGGGTGATCAAGATTCTTCTTCTTCAAGTTCTCTTCAATTCCTCTTGGGCAACCAAAGAAGTGTAAGAATCAGCTACAATCTATTATGTAGGGTTATGAATGGGTGAATCCTTTCACACCCATGCTCAATCGCTCTCTAAATCATGAATTTCCTATGTCAAATCTATGGGGTTTTAACCCAATGCATGAATTTCCTAATTCTCTACATGGGTATGGTCTAAATATATTTCTACTATTGAATTATGATTTATGGGCAAGTTTTATATTGTTTTCAATCAAAAATCATGTTTCTAGTTTTATGAATTAAAAAGCCCATTGATGAGAAGTCCAGGAAAGATAAGATTTGTGATGAATGTATGATTATGATGAGATGTTATGATGAAAAGCATGTTTTCAATCTACCCATATTTACAATCATGTTTTCGAGTTGAATTGAGTAATTTCAAGCATGTTAAAGCATTAGGCAATGCCCATATGTTCAAGTATGATTTATGATTTTCCAAATTAAACCTACCACATGATTTTGGAGCGAAGACTCCCAATTATATTTCAGCTTGTGGTATGGTTTCAGTTAAAGCTTATCATGTGCATGATTTCAAATTTTAGATGTACTTGATTATTGAGCTTCGTCAATAGATGATGTTGAGCTTCGTTGAAAAAAAATAATGTATAGCATATGCATGTTTTTTGGGAATAGTGTCTAGCACCGAGTAGGCTAAGGGTCGATCACCCTATGCCTCAAAACTACGTGCCAACGTAGGTTTATACTATTTTGTATATTACTTTGGGACCTCCCTTGTGAGATATCCCCTGCCCTATTGGGCCACAATCTTGATATCGATATCATGGTATCGTCCCTAGACCTTACAAGGCTTTGGACGGCTCTACCCACTTGAGTGTGATAGTTGGGACCATGTAAACTCTATTGTGCTATGTCAGTTAAAAGACGAGTCTTCCATTGTTTGTCATGATTTCAATTATGCATGTTATCACGCATGTGATATAAATCAATATATGTTTTAAAGAAGGTTTGGCTCCATGTTCAAATTTACTTATGACTATCAGATTTCAGCTTTGAGTCAATCGATTCAGTTATGATGTTATGTCATGTTATGAAGAGATCATGATTTCAGAAAGAATGCATGCAAGCACTACTCTCAGATTCTTATTGATTATGTTTTACATTATGCATGTTCTTACATGATTTTACTTATTTGAGCGGTTTTACTTACCTTGCATACTCGGTATATTCCACGTACTGACCGTATACTCTATGCTATATCATTTCATTATATAGGACCCGACACTCAGGCTTAGCCCCGTTCAGAGCCAGTCTTCAGAGTTAGCATCTTATGCGTTTTGGTGAGTCCTCATCTCTCGAGGACTCGACTTGTTCAGATTTCCTCTATGTATTTTCAGTTTCAGCTTTATTGAGTTAGTTGGGGTCTTATCCCATCAACTCATTAGGTTTAGAGGCTTTTCAGATAAAGGATGTATTCATCTTCAGATTATGTATTCTAATGTTATGTTTATTTTAGACTTCTGCTAAGATTATCATGTTGATTCTTTAGTCTTATTGGTTGAGTTAGATGTATGTTCATGCCATGGGTCGACTCGGAGTCTCTCGGGGCTCCTTGTCCCGTATTGCGATGTGGGCCTCCGTTCAGGCCGTGACATACACATTCTCCATGGAGAGTCTACTAAGTGCGTCCGCTACTACATTAGCCTTGCCTGGATGGTAAATCACAGTCATATCATAATCCTTAAGTAGCTCCAACCACCTCCTTTGCCGAAGATTTAGATCCTTCTAGGTAAACACATATTGTAAACTCTTATGGTCTAGAAACCTTCAACAAATCTCCTATAGTAGCCAGCTAAACCCAAAAAGCTCCGAATATCTGAAGGATTCACCGGTCTAGGACAATTCTTCACCGATTCTATTTTCTAAGAGTCCACCTTTATGCCCTCATTTGATACCACATGGCCCAAAAACGCCACGGAGTTCAACCCAAACTCGCACTTGGTAAATTTTGCATATAATTGGCAATCCTTGAGAGTCTGCAGCACTACTCTCAAATGAACGACATGCTCCTCCTCGCTCTGAGAGTATATCAAGGTGTTATCAATAAACACAATCATGAACATATCCAGGTATTGCTTGAACACCGTGTTCATTAAGTCAATAAAAGATATAGGAGCATTCGTTAGTCCAAAAGACATAACCACAAACTCATAATGACCATACCGCATCCTAAAGGCTATCTTTGGGATGTTGCTCTCCTGAACTCTAAGCTGGTGGTACCCGGATTTGAGATCTATCTTCGAAAAACACTTGGCACCTTGAAGCTGGTCAAATAAATCATCAATACTGGGTAGAGGATACCTGTTTTTGATGGTGACCTTGTTTAATTGTCGATAATCAATACACATACGAAGAGAACCATCTTTTTTTCGGACAAATAGAACCGGTGCACCCTATGGGGACTTGCTGGGTCTAATTAAACACTTATCTAATAGGTCCTTCAACTGTTTCTTCAACTCTTTTAGCTCGGCTAGAGATATTCTATAGGGAGGAATACATATAGGCTGCGAGTGGGGAATGAGGTCAATACCAAAATCAATCTCCCGCTCGGGAGGGATTCCTGATAGATCCTCTGGGAAGACTTCCGGATACTCACATGCTACCATGACTAACTGGATAGTTGGGGTGGCGTATGTCGCATATAACTAGATGGTACACACAACCCTTAGAAATCATCTTTCTGGCCTTAATGTAGGAAATAAAATGACCTATAGGCACAACTGAACTACCCCACCACTCTAAGACTAACTCAGCTGAAAATCTGAACTCTACTGCCCGGGTCCTACAATTAACTGAGGCATAACATGCAAATAGCCAATCCATGTTGAGGATAACATCAAAATCGGTCATGGATAACTCTACTAGATCTGCTGAGGTTACTTATGAAGGACTGTGATCGGGCAACCTCTATACACCCGTCTAGCTACGACTGAATCACCAACTAGAGTTGAAACTAAGAAGGGTTCTGCAAGACTTCGGGACTGACTCCAAAATTACTAGCCACGTAAGGTGTCACAAAAGACAAGGTATCCCCCGAATCTAACAAAGCATATACATCAACATGAAAGACTCGTAACATACCAATGACTAGATTCAGGGAGACCTCCTACTCCTGGAAGGATGTAATGCATAGAATCTATTTTGGTGTTGACTGCCACCTGTGCTTGTAGATGCCCCATTCTGTGTTGAGCGTGCGGTGGGACTGCTGAATTGGAAGTTGGGCGTCGACTCCCATCATGGCCCTGTCTCGCCACTAGGAAATATCTGAGCATATGTCCAGGCATCCTACACTCGAAACAAGCACCTGATCCTGCCAAGCACTGGCCTGTGTGCCCCCCACCTCATCTACCACAGGTTGGGATGCTAGAATCTGCGGGCCTACTGCTATGACCCCTATAGGCTGATGCTCGCCCTCTCTAGTCGTTCCTACATTGGGATGTCACACTTAACACTGAATATGATGGGGCTAAAGATCTCTTGTGGGTCTGCTGTCGGTGCCTACCACCTTACTTCGGCTGAGAGAATCTGTAGCTATCAATCCTGGCCTTCTTGGCTTCTCTCTCCCACATATGCTCCGCCTCCATCTGCTGGGCATATAAGACTATCCAAGGGAAATCCATATCTTGATGGAGCACAGCGGTCCTGCAATCCTTGTCCAAATAACCTGCCACCCCATGGACAAACCTGCTCACTCGCGCCCTGTGATCAACTACTAGCTCTAGGGCATACTTTGATAAGAGAGTGAACTCAAGGGCATACTCTTGTATCATCATCCTCCCTTGATTAATATTCACGAACTCAAATACCTTCAACTCCCTCATCTCACGAGGGAAGAACCGATCTAGGAACGCAACATGAAACTCCTCCTAAGTGACAGGACCTGTTCCGGCGGCCCTACTATCTTTCCAATGTCGAAACCAGATGTGTGAAACCCATTTCAGATGATATGAGGCCTAACTCATCACACTCAACTCCATTTACCCCATCACATGGGTGATACTCACAATCTTATCAATGAACTCATGCAGGTCCTCATCTACTTTTGACCTGAGGAACTCTAGTGGGTTCATTCTCAAGAAATCTCTGACTCGAGCTGCCACCGTATTTCCATTTTGCATAACATGCACCACTACATGCTGGTTGACAAAAGCGGTCAAGGCCTAGGCTAGCATCTAAATAGCTGCTCAAAACTCAACATGGGCAACCGGCTCCGGTGTGGAGTGCCCCTGAACTCGTGGGCTTGCTGATGCCCATCACCGTTGCCATCCTCGTGGCCATTTCCATTTCCATTCCTCCTACCATTAACATTGCAGGGAGCCATGATTCTGCAATCACGAATAGCATGAGCTAGAAGGATAGGGAGACATTTTATCGCATGACATAGATCATTAAAGAAGGGAACATTTCCTAAATGTTTCGTAGCCTCTTCGTCATAAGTGTGGTGCACTACACACTCATGAAAAAGACTCTACTCAATGCGACTTTCAGACACCTTAGGACACTTCAAAACTATAGCTCTAATACCAAATCTGTCACGACTCGAATGGAGGCTCGGATTGAGATACGGGACAAGGAGCCTTGAGAGACCCCAAGTCGACCCATGGCATAAGCATTCATCTAACTCAATCAATAAATCTGAAGAATTAACATGAAAATCTTAGTGGAAGTCTAAAATAAACATAACATCAGAATACACACAATCTGAAGCTGAATACATCCTTTTTGTCTAAAAAGCCTCTAAGTCTGATGAGTTGATGGGACAAAACCCCAAATAACTCACTAAAACTGAAAACTGATAATACATAAAGAAAACTGATAGAACATGGACCTCAGGAGATGAGGACTCACCAATAGGCGTAGGATGCTAACTTTGAAAGGCTGGCTAAGGACGGGGCTGAGTTTGAGTGTCGGGGCCCGTATCATGAAATGATACAGCATAGAATATGCGGTCAGTACATGTCTGTACCGAGTATCAATGACCACGAGTAGTGGTCACCACACATCACATGAACTGCCTTAATTCCAAATAATTTCCATCCTACTGACCATGAACCAGCCCACGAATCATGGCGACTGACCACGACTCATTTGGAGCTTTCGTATGGTACACTGCCATTTTATCTTCACCTTCTCAAAATCACTGCCCACGACTGACTCAACGAGTCGTGAGGCCTGACCACGATTCATTGTCATGTACGTGGGGACCTTAACTCCCAAAAATCCAATTAACACCCTGATCCTCAACAAGAGTCACATCACGACTCGTGGTCTGCCCCTATGGGTCACAAAATGACTCGTTCTGTGACCTAATACCAGATTTCAAATTTTCTCCGTCTCAACTCCTGGGTCTAATCTTTGGGCTTCTGGGGTATAACAACGTGTGAATAATTTCACCCATTCATAACCCTACATACTTGAGAAGAACATATTCAACAAATCCCTTGATTTCCCAATAAAGAATTGATGGAAACCTTGAAGAACTAGGCTTGATCACCTCTCCAAAACCTCTAAACTTTCATGCATGAATTAGGAATGTCTTAGAATGAACTTACCCTTCTTAAAAGTCACTATTCAGAGATTAAAACGACGTAGTTTAGGCCTTAGGTTCATAGAAATTACAGAAAAACCCTTAATAAACTCGCAGGGAAAACAGATTGCCAGTCCCAAGGAGGGACTGGAGGAGTCGTCGTCCATGGCCATGACTCATGGCCAAAGGTCGTCAAGTACACTGCCAACCTTTCACCTGAGGCTCATCACGGGAGACCTAACGAGTCATTACTGGTGACCAAGACTTGTGGTCACCTCTTTTTACCTTCACTACTCGAAATTCCCCCTTCTTCAACCAATCTTGACCACGACAGACTCAACGAGCTTTGGGGATGACCACAACTCCTGGTCATGCCCATGGTGACCCAAAAATATGAATCTACAACTTAGGTCATACACCTCACCACGAGTCACTCAACGACTCATTATCATCCTAATGGATCACAGGATGACTCATTTTGTGACCTGGTGCAGAATATCCTATTTTCTCTATTTTAACTCTGGGGTCTGATCATAGGGTTTTCCACATATAACACTTTTCCATGGGTGTGAAGCACGACACACTTATGGGGAAGAGGCTACAAGACATTTTAGGAAATTTCCCTT
The DNA here is from genome assembly GCA_035772735.1 of Datura wrightii. Taxonomy (NCBI): domain Eukaryota; kingdom Viridiplantae; phylum Streptophyta; class Magnoliopsida; order Solanales; family Solanaceae; genus Datura; species Datura wrightii. The sequence continues at coordinate 49,201,329 of JASDFA010000007.1, read as the reverse complement.
CTTTCATTATCTAGGTCGTGCAATGAAGTGCCTCTTTACTCCTCTAACTCGTGCTATACATGTTTGCAAAAATATGCCTCCACATCGAGTGAATGGTAGAAGGAATGGCAATGAAGATATGCATCAGCAGGCCCCGCCAACACTAGTGGATCCTTTTCCCGAGCAGGTCACTCATGAAGTGTTTATAGAGGCATTTCAAATATTGGCATAGACCATGATCGCTCAGGTCAACCAGCAGGCAGTGGCCATGTTCCCTAGAATGGGAACGCGGCAGCGATGAGAGTGTGAGACTTTCTCAGGATGAACCCACCTGAGTTTCTTAGGTCGAAGGTGGATGAGGACCCACATGAGTTCCTTGAGGAGGTGCAGAAGATCACCCAGATTATGAAGGTGATGGGAGAGGAGAGTGAAGATTTAGCCTCCCATCAGCTGAAGGGGGTTGCTCACATATGGTTCCATCAGTGGAAGGATAGTAGAGGGGTTGGAGCAGTTCCTATTGGTTGGGATGAGGTTATGACTGCTTTCTTAGATAGGTTCTTCCCTAGGGTGCTGAGGGAGGAAAAGGCTACGGAGTTCATGAACCTGAAGTAGAATCATAGGACAATTCAAGAGTATGACTTGGAGTTTACCCAGTTATCCAAGTATTCACCGGAGATAGTTGTTGATCCTAGGGCTTGTGTGAGTACGTTTGTGAATGGAGTGGCAGATTCCTTGGTAAAGGAGTGCAGAACTGCCATATTGATCAATGACATAGATTTCTCACGGTTGGTCATATACACCCAGCAGATAAAGGCAGAGAAGATGAAGGAGAAGGAGAGAGAGGACAAGAGGGCCAGGATAGGAAGTTATAGACAGTTCCAGCAGAGGTCCGATGATGGACATCGCCCTCAGTCCCACCAGAGGTCGTCAACCCCAGCTCCATCATCAGTCAGTGCTCCGTCTAGACCTAGGTGTGATCAAAGGGGTAGGGCATCAGATTCTAGAGGTTAGAGGAGCATGCCAGGTGTTGCGCCCCAGCGCACGCGGTCGTACAAGTAATATAGTGCCTCTTTTAGGAGCTGGATGTCGAACCCACAAGGACTGGACTAATTCAGTGAATATTCAAGTTCAAGTGTTAAGTTAACTTCCACAAGTGCTGATTTTAGAGATTTTGGAAAATTGTAATTAAATCTAGGGGTGATCACAGAATAATAGGGAAACAATAACAAGAAGCATCTAGATTTAAGGCCTGACAATCATGTAATGCTATAATTCACAATGGTTCAAGTGTCAAAATTTTAGTTGTTGTCTCACAAAGTTAAAATGCAGTGTTCATGGTCTTTTGAGCCTCTAAACACAACAAACTAGTCTCGCACCTACATCATTGAGTGGGGATATGACGTCCTAATTTGTGAGCACTTTAACACTATGGATGTTGTTTGTGGGGTTTATACCCTTTATTATAGACTTTCGTACCTCTAATCATTTAACCTACCTTAGCTTCACAACTACTTCTATGAGCGATGATGTGATAATCTAAGTCAGTGACTAGGTATCATCCCATTTTATCAACCAAGTAAGGCAAATTAGTTATAATTTCTATCTTAACCGCGAATCGTATTATAAAGACAAGAACTTGCCCCTTACATTCTTTCGTTCATACCTAGGGTTAATCTTTCTAGCTTTTGCCTATGCTTAACAAGTTCATTTTCATGGTGATCAAGAATAAAAAAACCAATAATTGAGAATGCAAGACAAAACAACAATCAAAACTCAACCCAAAAATGAAGATTAAGCAATTACATTCATATCATGTGGCCTCAACCCTCGAGGAAGGGTTTTAGCCACTCATGTTTATACAATTACTTAGAAACATGTTTAAAATAAAGTACTTACAAGAATGGTAAAAGAAAATGAAATTTCTTAAACCCTAGGTAGAGTTTCCTTCCTTCTCCCTTCGCTCCTTTCCATTTATCAAAAAATATTTTGTGATAATGAATTTAGGAGCTAAGTGTTTAATTTATATTAAATGGAATTTTTTTCAATAATTTGCCAAGGAGGGGCCAGCTCCACGCCACGCTGCCCATTGTGTATCTCAGCTTTCGTTGCACGGACTGGTCGAGCAGGTGCACTGGAATCTTGTTGCTGGCATGTCATGGCATGGGCAGGCTGTGCGTGTTGCCTACGTGACACAACATCCATCGTGAAGCAGGCAAGGCATGGCACGGAGGTGGTCGCACTATTCGATAGGCCCGGCAACCCGGTGTGACCCGGTACTGAATAAAGGGCAACGTGTCACGGAGGGTAACGCGGAGCCCCTCCTCCGTGACACGGAGCCAACGCGTTGGCTCTCTGGAAATTTTTAAAAAATCTGATTTTGCCTTCAACGTGTCACGGAGGGTAACGCGGAGCCCCTCCTCCGTGACACGGAGCTAACGCCCCAGTGCACTGTTTCTTCAATAAAAATTATTTTCATACCTTGCCTTATTTTTCCCGCTTCCATGCATATTTTTCTCCGTTAGACCTGAAAATCACCTCACTAAACGAAATTGGTTAGATTAATAGATTTTCCTAACTACCATGAAAAAAATACTAACTAAAACGAAAAAATATGTACGAAATCAAAAAAAAGAAAAATTAAAAATAAAAAAAAATACAAATTATGTACACTATACTAAAAGAAGAAAAATAGAATATTTTTCTTTTCACGGGTTGCCTCCCGTGCAGCGCCTGGTTTACCGTCGCGGCTCGACGTTCATTATGCTCAATTATCTACTAGGGTGAGGGACGATTTTTCACGATCCTTGTCCTCCCCCCAGTAGTTCTCAACCTCATCTGGTGGCCTTCCTGTTAACTCTCGGGAATCATTCATTATATCAGCATTCCCATGATCAATCACATTGATCACTGAGAGTTCCTCATTTACAATCGGGAGCTTGGGTGCTTTGTACACGTCAAATACTTCTATCTTGTTATGTGCCCGCATTGTAAGTTGACCCGCAGCTACATCAATTAATGCTTTTCCGGTTGCCAAAAAGGGACGTCCCAAAATAAATGGGACTTCAGCATCTGGTTCAAAGTCCAGAACAATAAAATCTACCGGAAAAATGAGGGAGCCCACTTGCACTAACACATCCTCAACAATACCATCCGGTTAAGCTAAGGACCTGTCTGCTAGCTGCAAGATTACTGTGGTAGGTCTAGGACTCCCTAGACCTAACTTTCTGAACACCGAAGATGGCATCAGATTTATACTTTCCCCCAAGTCGCATAATCCACGAGCTCGGATACTTTGCCCAATAGTCAGCTGGATAGTAAAACTTCCAGGGTCTTTCAGTTTTGTGGGCAGTCTATTCTGAATCCGGGAAGTGCATTCCTCCGTTAAAGCCACCATGGCACACTCAGTCAAGCGACTTTTGTTAGCCACGATGTCTTTAATATATTTTGCATACTTTGGCACTCCCTCCAAGACATCAACAAGAGGTAAATTAACATGTACCTGTTTAAGCACCTCCATAAATTTCTTGAAACACGCCTCCTCCTTGTGTTTCTTAAGTCGTTGAGGGAACGGGGGTGGAGGCCTTTCTGATTCTACTTCTTTAGTCTTCCCCCTATCAGAACTTTGTTCCTCCTCAACATCTGCTGCTCCTGACTTTTGAGGCGGTCTTTCCGGTTCCACCTCCTTCAACTGTAAGCCACTCCTTGTGGTCACTACATTAACCTGCTTCGGATTAGGATCCGTGTCGCTAGGTAGTCCTCCTCTGGGTCTTGTATTTTGGGCACTAGCAAATTGCCCAAACTGATATTCAAGAGTCTTGGTCTCCAACTGATTGTTCTTCACTTCGGCTGCCAATTTAACATAGTCAGCCTGCAATTGTGCCTGATTAGCGATCATGGTTTTGATATCTCCTCAATAGTCGGTGATGGTGGTGGAGGAGGGGCATTGTGATTTCTGAATTGAGCTTGATAGTTTTGTTGCCCTCCTTGATTTCTCGGCATATCCTGACCAGAACTTTGGCCTTGTTGGTTGTTGCTACCCCACGAAAAATTTGGATGGTTCCTCCAATTTGAGTTGTAGCCACTACCAAACTGCTGCTGATTTCTCTGTGCATTGCCCACAAAGTTAACAGAATCAGGATTTGCACCACAGCATTCAGCTGAATGCTCACTACTACCACACACTTCACACCACATCTGCTGGACTGCATTGACCGAAGCTGAAGGCTGGTTTAAGTTCATATTGCTGAAGTGATTATTTAACTGATTTTGCAAGGCAGCTATCTGTGCAGCGATAGCTGTAAATCCATCCACTTCAAGCACTCCCGCTGCTTTCCTTGCTCCACCTCGAGATGAATCTGCATTCCATTCTGGATTGCCTTGTGAAATTCGGTTGAGCAAAGTGTACAGCTCCTCATAAGTCTTTTCCAGTGCTTGCCCTCCAGCTGCTGAATCTAACAGAATTTTAGTGTGAGGTTCCAAACCCTCAATAAATGTGTGTACCAACACCTCATTGGACTGATGATGATGAGGACAGTCCCGCAACATGGATTTAAATCTTTCCCAGGCTTGATATAGATTTTCTCCCTCCCTCTGTTTAAAACATAGAATTTGACTTCTAAGTCTGGCTGTTTTACCAGAAGGGAAAAATCTAATCAAAAACTTCCGTGCAAGATCATCCCACGTTGATATAGAATTGGGTGGTTCAGCTTTTAACCACCTCTTAGCTTCACCAAGTAAGGAAAACGGAAATAAGGTGAGCCGAACATAATCAGGTGACACTCCAGCGGGTATATAAGTGTCACTTATCTCCAAAAAGTTTTGGAGATGTTGTTGTGGATCTTCATGAGGGAGACCGGTAAATTGCCCGCTTGTGTGCAAAAGTTGCACCATATTCTGCTTTAATTCAAATCTCCCTCCAGGCTCTGGTTTGCGGATGCTAGAATGTACGTTGTTAGCGTGTGGGATTGCCACCTCGCGAACCGGCCTTGCTGCTGCTTCATCGGGCACTAACACTGCCCTCACAACTGGTGGATTTTGTTGCTCCATAATAGATTGTCGGAACAACTGCAGCTTCTTTTGTAGAGCTTCTCTACGTTGACTATGAAATTCACGTTCAGGCTCTAAGTAAGATTCCACCAGCTCCTTGTCCCTTGCCAGTGTTCACAGAAACAAAATCTGCAAAATACAGGCTAAGACCAAGTTGTTAACACTTAAGAAAATAAAAATAAAAATACAGTAAATTTACACTAAACACAATTTCACAAATTTGCCTAGCCTCCCCGGCAGCGGCGCCAAAAACTTGTTCGGTGGGTTGTTGGGGTTATAAAACTGACACGCAAGTGCACGTGGTCAAACAAGTAATAAAGTGGCTAAGTAAGCCAAGTATCGATCCAAGGAGGCTCAGGGTATGTAAAAATTGCCTAAGTATACTATATTCTTATTTTACTTCTAACTATGCTAACAACAACGTAACCAACAGTTAATTTAGTTTTTGTTTATAAAATATATACTAAAACTATTAACAATTATTTACTATGAATTTAAACTATGGGTATGAGCATGCCAAGGTTAAGAACAAGTAATGAATTCGATTGTAATAATAATTCGGTTAATCTCTTCTTCATGTTGCTAGCCAAGAACATTAGCCTAGAAATTAAAACTCTCGTATTTAATTTCACTTAAGAATCATAAACCATTCGTCTACATTTCTGTGATCAAATGCAATTTACGACCTAGCAATACAACTCCGGTTCCTCAATTGACTAATACGACTTTCAAGTATATTTCTATCAGGGAAGCACATCAAAACCCAATTTTCCCAAATCAAGTTAAGAACAATACCCTATTAATTCACAACTTTCCAATTTCGTGCTCTCTCGAGTGAAATTGGACTTTTTAGATGTACATTAATGTTGGCCAAGCACTAATGCAGTAAGAACAAGAATTAATAGAACAACATGAAAGAAGAAGAAGAAAACCATATCATTTACAATCAAAATTCACTACACATGTTCAAAACCTTAGCAAGGAAGAGAATTAGCCACTCATTTGTGGATTGATCATCCTAAAACAAGTGTAAATCATACATACAATTGATTGAAAGAAGAAAGGAAGAGAAGAAATCTCTTAGCTTTTTCGTCCCTCAACTGCTGCTAACCCACGTCCTAGCTCCACCAAGTCTGAACTAAAACTGAACTCCTTAAAATAAACCTAAGTGTGCTATTTATACTAGAGGGAAATTTTTCCCGGAATAACAAGCAACGTGTCACGGAGGTCAACGTGGAGCACTGCCTCCGTGACACGGCGTGGACGCGGACCTTCACTGGAAAACCAGGGTCCGGTAAATTAGCCTCAATATGGCATGGAGGCCAATGCGGAGGCCTATCTCCGTGCCACAGAGCTGTCGCGAGGCCCCACTGGAATTTTCCATTTAATTCCCTCTCCAGGCAGTGTGCCTCCGCGATGGTAGCGTGGCACGACTCCATCGCGGAGCCCCTATAATTTGTGCATTCCAATGTCTTTTCCACGCTCGTATCCAAGTCCAACTCCGATATAGTTCCAACATGCATTTTAGCTCCTAAAAATCATATTTACCTGCAAAACAAATGCTAATCATGTTGGTTAGTATAAATTCACCTTTTATTACCAATTACATGAGAATATATACACATTGCACACAAACAAGGCGAAAATAATACGTTTGAGTATCACTTGTGCATATAAATCTGCCCAAGATCACTTACCCCACACTTAAATCCTTGTTCGTCCTCGAACAACACATACACAACTCATGCAAATTACATCCCAACCTTCGTCACTATGGTGCGACCATTTACGCTACGGTCATACCGGTTATTCAATTTTTGCAAATCATCACGAAAACATGCTTGGTCTTACAATACAATGACCTTTAATACATCAAGACTTCCTAGACTTTAAGAATTGATTCTTGATATCGGCAAACTCATGCAAATCAGCTAATCAAGAAATCCGACACGAAAATCAATCTTTCATCAAGCATGTGCCCTCACAACTCAAGAGAATCTTCCCCTTTTTGTTCATGAAACACACAAACATTCAAGTAGGGGCATATAAAAATTAATTTCACTCACTCTCCCAAAAGAATTCACATGCATCATGTCATGACCCATAGGCTTGCCCTTAGTGTATTACTCCACTAATATAAAGGCATGCAATGTAAGATCACGTAGGACTTTAATGGGTTGTAACGGGGTTGTGGATCTAGTATATATATTGGATTAGCCAATAATAGTCGCTAGCATCCTTAAGCGCCTTTTCGACACATTCCCATCGACTCATGGACATTGTTCCTCTCTTTTCTCTTTTTCTCCCATTCATGCTGGTTTACTTTCGTACTGCCCATTTCATCAAACACACTTGACACAAAACAAAGGGTTTTCATGTACCCTCAATATCATTTAATTACAACAAGTGCCTCTTCAACATCATCTTTTCTTTCTTCACTCTGCTTTTCTTTTTCTTTTCACTCTTTAACACTTTGGGAAACATTTTCTTTTCTTTGTAAGCGCTTAAGAGCTTCGTATAGAATTTAAGGCTAATGAAAAGAAGGAATAAAGCTTAGTTTATACAATTTTGGACAAAAGAAAGAAATAAATCGGCTAAAGGCTCAACGGGCTGACTAGGGTATACAACACATAAAAAAGGTAGAATTTGACAAGAAAAAAAATGGAAACTATCGGTTAAAAACAAAGAAATGCCTACATCCTTTCCAACAATACACCTCCTTCATTTCGTTTTGTAAACACACCAGGCAAGTTCTAGACAATTCACAATGGCATGGAATACCAATACCTCACTTCACACTTCATGCACATGCTCAAATTAAGATGCATTCACAGACTCTCTAATTAGCCAATCACATGAATTCAAAATTAAGCCTCAATCATACTGAATCAAATTCTATAGCCTAGGTAACTCAACATATTTACCAAATTGCATGCTTTCAAACGAATCATTTTCACATTTTGACCATCAGTTACACACGCAACGAAATTTTTGCAACCATAAAGCAACTACAGTTCATTGATGCAATCCACCAAAGAAAAATTAAAAACAAATTAAAATCCTACTCCTACCGACTACATTTCCCTTAAGATGGTCGTCATCCATCCATCATAGGGAACGGTCACTAACTATGACATTCGGTTCAATGGGACTATTCTCGGTAAAAGAACCGAAAACAAACTCCGAGAAACCCAAAAAAATAAAAACCAAAAATTTTTGCAACACATCGATCATTTCGATGGAAAGAAAATATTTACAAGTGCAAAATATTCTCGAAAATTTTTGAAAAAAATATCGATCATCTCGATAGAAAAAATAAAAAAATATTTATAAAATATTTACACTGGCAACCATAACTTTTCATACCACACATCATTAACCACACAAATAAATATATACACATACACCACAAATTAGTTCATAACAGGGAAAGCACAAACATACATACAAACCAAGGAATAACATACAACAAATTAGAGCCCAAGTCCCAGCACCTAGCTACTCCCCACCCCACACTTAAATCGAACACTGTCCCTAGTGTTCACAAAAATTACAAAACAAAATTTCGGGTGGTGGAACTCCCTGATCAGTCGAAATATTCGACTTCTTCATCTGGTGTTGCTGCCTCGTCGCCCATATCTGAGTCAGCTCCATCGTCGTCATCGGACTCCACATCGGAGTCCTCACGACGTGTCTCCTCATCAGTAGGGACATCGTCATCCGTCGGCTCCACAAAGGTTGGTCCCACTTGGCATAAGGCTCTGGCATTCTCGCCAAATGGGTAATCCAGCTCCAGCTGCCATAATTCTTCCTTGGTGGCTGGTCTCCCACCAATCCATAGCTGCAGCATCTGCATGCCGAACATACGTGCCATGTACTGATCGTCATGAGCATGTCGCTCGCCCAAAGTCAGCACTGGCCCGTGTGTGGTGTCGGGGGCCTTAGTTTTTGTCACATCGAGGGCCCTCCGCTCCAACTGCAGAATATAGTCCAAAGCCTCTTCCTCAATGTCGAGGCCTCGGAGGAAGGTGGTGATGAGTCCGCCAAACCCGTATCTGTGGCCCTGGTGCAGTCTGGCTCTCTTCATGGCAGATATAATGACCGCCCCAACATTAATCTCAAGCCCTTTCATAAGGGCATACACCAAGCAGACACGGTCCCGGGTCACATCCGTCATGTGAACTCCTGCGATCAAGCACGAACACACAATCTTCAGCCATATTCTGGCCTCCCTGTTCATCTGCGAATAAGGCAGAGTCTGGTGGTACCCCTCTCCTTATGTCTACTCCATCGGGCTGTGGATCGAGCCCCACACAATGTACGTCTGATGTCGGCATACGGTGGGGTGATTTTTAGCTGGCGGAGAACGTGGGCGTCTGTGTCCCACGCTCCAACGATGGCATTAAATTGGTGGGGTTCCAGAGTGACAATCTGCCCTCTGATTTTTATTGTGTGGCTTCTGATGGCCGGGTTCCAGTTTGCATAGAATTCCCGGTCCAAATGTAGGTTGCACTCCTTGGTCTCCTGAAAGATAAAGTTGAGCCCAGCTGCCTCGATTCTCTGCACAATACGTGGGAACTCCTGTGCAAGTGGTTCCAGTGCAATATGTTCCTCGGGGAAGTACTTGTTTTCTTTATGTTTCGCGTACCACTTCTTCCCTTCATCGGTTACCCATCTTGTTCCGTATTGGCGGCGTTGGCCGCGCGGAACAGCTGGTGCAGCTGGGACTGCAGTGCCCAACCTCAATCTTATCCGTTCGGTGCCTGAGGTAGAAGCACCCTTGCCCTTGTCCTGTCGACTTGCCATTGTACCTGTCAATATACATAAACAAGCACAAAGTTAAGCTAAATACAAGTTAACTTAGGCTAAGGTCGGGTTAAACTAAGTTTACCCCACACTTAGTCCCTAACTATATTTACAATACTTCTGCAAGGATTACTCTATTTACAACCTCAAACACAAGCAACTATAAGGTATATTGCTTAGTGCGTTCACGAAAAATTTCGACAGCATAACGGTTAGCGTACTACTCAGACTTCATACAGCTACTCCCAATCCTACTATCGATAGCAATCCAATCATCGCACTTAGCAACAAAACAAAAAAAACAAAAACAACAACGAAAATTCTATGTACATACAAATCTAAATAATCAAACCAATTTACAAAATTTTCGCATTTTCCCCAACAATTCGAGAATTCATCTTCTCTTAACATTCATACAATATTTACATCGACTTATCTCAATTTACAACCACACCCCGGCATCTAATTCATCAAACTATCAAGTTCCCCAGTTCAATTTCAATAACTCAAGCCCTAGAATGCAATATTTCAATCAAATTCGAATTATTCACATAATCGACAAGTTCAAACGCTAATTACAATAATCCAAACATAATCAATCACAAAATAATTCAACATCATGTTTAATTGCTACTTGGGGTGATATATTTCACCTCACATGCTCAAATTCGACTAAAATCGCCAAAAACTTGAGAGAAACGATGAAAACATACCTTTTAGTTGAAGAACCGAAGAAATTTGACGTTTTCCTTGCCTATTAGTGTGGCACGTTGGTTGGGGAGGGGGAATTGGGTGTTTTGGTCGCGGAGGAGGAGAGAATGGGGAGAAAAGAGGCAAAATCGGGGTTAATTTAAAGAAAAACACGCGGGTCACCCGGCAACCCGGTGTGACCCGGCACTGAATAAAGGGCAACGTGTCACAGAGGGTAACGCGGAGCCCCTCCTCCGTGACACGGAGCCAATGCGTTGGCTCTCTGGAAATTTTTATAAAATCTGATTTTGCCTTCAACGTGTCACGGAGGGTAACGCGGAGCCCCTCCTCCGTGACACGGAGCCAACGCCCCAGTGCACTGTTTCTTCAATAAAAATTATTTTCATACCTTGCCTTATTTTTCCCGCTTCCATGCATATTTTTCTCCGTTAGACCTGAAAATCACCTCACTAAATGAAAAAATACTAACTAAAATGAAAAAATTTATACGAAATCAAAAAAAAGAAAAATTAAAAATAAAAAATAAAAAATACAAATTATGTACACTATACTAAAAGAAGAAAAATAGAATATTTTTCTTTTCACGGGTTGCCTCCCGTGCAGCGCCTGGTTTACCGTCGCGGCTCGACGTTCATTATGCTCAATTATCTACTAGGGTGAGGGACGATTTTTCACGATCCTTGTCCTCCCCCCAGTAGTTCTCAACCTCATCTGGTGGCCTTCCTGTTAACTCTCGGGAATCATTCATTATATCAGCATTCCCATGATCAATCACATTGATCACCGAGAGTTCCTCATTTACAATCGGGAGCTTGGGTGCTTTGTACACGTCAAATACTTCTATCTTGTCATGTGCCCGCATTGTAAGTTGACCCGCAGCTACATCAATTAATGCTTTTCCGGTTGCCAAAAAGGGACGTCCCAAAATAAATGGGACTTCAGCATCTGGTTCAAAGTCCAGAACAATAAAATCGACCGGAAAAATGAGGGAGCCCACTTGCACTAACACATCCTCAACAATACCATCCGATTTAGCTAAGGACCTGTCCGCTAGCTGCAAGATTACTGTGGTAGGTTTAGGACTCCCTAGACCTAACTTTCTGAACACCGAAGATGGCATCAGATTTATACTCTCCCCCAAGTCGCATAATCCACGAGCTCGGATACTTTGCCCAATAGTCAATTGGATAGTAAAACTTCCAGGGTCTTTCAGTTTCGTGGGCAGTCTATTCTGAATCCGGGAAGTGCATTCCTCCGTTAAAGCCACCATGGCATACTCAGTCAAGCGACTTTTGTTAGCCACGATGTCTTTAATATATTTTGCATACTTTGGCACTCCCTGCAAGACATCAACAAGAGGTAAATTAACATGTACCCGTTTAAGCACCTCCATAAATTTCTTGAAACACGCCTCCTCCTTGTGTTTCTTAAGTCGTTGAGGGAACGGGGGTGGAGGCCTTTCTGATTCTGCTTCTTTAGTCTTCCCTCTATCAGAACTTTGTTCCTCCTCAACATCTGCTGCTCCTGACTTTTGAGGCGGTCTTTCCAGTTCCACCTCCTTCAACTGTAAGCCACTCCTCGTGGTCACTGCATTAACCTGCTTCGGATTAGGATCTGTGTCGCTAGGTAGTCCTCCTCTGGGTCTTGTATGTTGGGCACTAGAAAATTGCCCAAACTGATATTCAAGAGCCTTGGTCGCCAACTGATTGTTCTTCACTTTGGCTGCCAATTTAACATAGTCAGCCTGCAATTGTGCCTGATTAGCGATCATGGTTTTGAACATCTCCTCAATAGTCGGTGATGGTGGTGGAGGAGGGGCATTGTGATTTCTGAATTGAGCTTGATAGTTTTGTTGCCCTCCTTGATTTCTCTGCATATCCTGACCAGAACTTTGGCCTTGTTGGTTGTTGCTACCCCACGAAAAATTCGGATGGTTCCTCCAATTTGAGTTGTAGCCACTACCAAACTGCTGCTGATTTCTATGTGCATTGCCCACAAAGTTAACAGAATCAGGATTTGCACCACAGCATTCAGCTGAATGCTCACTACTACCACACACTTCACACCACATCTGCTGGACTGCATTGACCGAAGCTGAAGGCTGGTTTAAGTTCATATTGCTGAAGTGATTATTTAACTGATTTTGCAAGGCAGCTATCTGTGCAGCGATAGCTGTAAATCCATCCACTTCAAGCACTCCCGCTGCTTTCCTTGCTCCACCTCGAGATGAATCTGCATTCCATTCTGGATTGCCTTGTGAAATTCGGTTCAGAAAAGTGTACAGCTCCTCATAAGTCTTTTCCAGTGCTTGCCCTCCAGCTGCTGAATCTAACAGAATTTTAGTGTGAGGTTCCAAACCCTCAATAAATATGTGTACGAACACCTCATTGGACTGATGATGATGAGGACAGTCCCGCAACATGGATTTAAATCTTTCCCAGGCTTGATATAGATTTTCTCCCTCCCTCTGTTTAAAACATAGAATTTGACTTCTAAGTCTGGCTTTTTTACCAGAAGGGAAAAATCATATCAAAAACTTTCGTGCAAGATCATCCCACGTTGATATAGAATTGGGTGGTTCAGCTTTTAACCACCTCTTAGCTTCACCAAGTAAGGAAAACGGAAATAAGGTGAGCCGAACATAATCAGGTGACACTCCAGCGGGTATATAAGTGTCACTTATCTCCAAAAGGTTTTGGAGATGTTGTTGTGGATCTTCATGAGGGAGACCGGTAAATTGCCCGCTTGTGTGCAAAAGTTGCACCATATTCTGCTTTAATTCAAATCTCCCTCCAGGCTCTGGTTTGCGGATGCTAGAATGTACGTTGTTAGCGTGTGGGATTGCCACCTCGCGAACCGGCCTTACTGCTGCTTCATCGGGCACTAACACTGCCCTCACAACTGGTGGATTTTGTTGCTCCATAATAGATTGTCGGAACAACTGCAGCTTCTTTTGTAGAGCTTCTCTACGTTGACTATGAAATTCACGTTCAGGCTCTAAGTAAGATTCCACCAGCTCCTTGTCCCTTGCCAGTGTTCACAGAAACAAAATCTGCAAAATACAGGCTAAGACCAAGTTGTTAACACTTTAGAAAATAAAAATAAAAATACAGTAAATTTACACTAAACACAATTTCACAAATTTGCCTAGCCTCCCCGGCAGCGGTGCCAAAAACTTGTTCGGTGGGTTGTTGGGGTTATAAAACCGACACGCAAGTGCACGTGGTTAAACAAGTAATAAAGTGGCTAAGTAAGCCAAGTATCGATCCAAGGAGGCTCAGGGTATGTAAAAATTGCCTAAGTATACTATATTCTTATTTTACTTCTAACTATGCTAACAACAACGTAACCAACAGTTAATTTAGTTTTTGTTTATAAAATATATACTAAAACTATTAACAATTATTTAATATGAATTTAAACTATGGGTATGAGCATGCCAAGGTTAAGAACAAGTAATGAATTCGATTGTAATAATAATTCGGTTAATCTCTTCTTCATGTTGCTAGCCAAGAACATTAGCCTAGAAATTAAAACTCTCGTATTTAATTTCACTTAAGAATCATAAACCATTCGTCTACATTTCTGTGATCAAATGCAATTTACGACCTAGCAATACAACTCCGGTTCCTCAATTGACTAATACGACTTTCAAGTATATTTCTATCAGGGAAGCACATCAAAACCCAATTTTCCCAAATCAAGTTAAGAACAATACCCTATTAATTCACAACTTTCCAATTTCGTGCTCTCTCGAGTGAAATTGGACTTTTTAGATGTACATTAATGTTGGCCAAGCACTAATGCAGTAAGAACAAGAATTAATAGAACAACATGAAAGAAGAAGAAGAAAACCATATCATTTACAATCAAAATTCACTACACATGTTCAAAACCTTAGCAAGGAAGAGAATTAGCCACTCATTTGTGGATTGATCATCCTAAAACAAGTGTAAATCATACATACAATTGATTGAAAGAAGAAAGGAAGAGAAGAAATCTCTTAGCTTTTTCGTCCCTCAACTTCTGCTAACCCACGTCCTAGCTCCACCAAGTCTGAACTAAAACTGAACTCCTTAAAATAAACCTAAGTGTGCTATTTATACTAGAGGGAAATTTTTCCCGGAATAACAAGCAACGTGTCACGGAGGTCAACGCGGAGCACTGCCTCCGTGACACGGCGTGGAAGCGGACCTTCACTAGAAATCCAGGGTCCGGTAAATTAGCCTCAACGTGGCACGGAGGCCAACGCGGAGGCCTATCTCCGTGCCACGGAGCTGTCGCGAGGCCCCACTGGAATTTGCCATTTAATTCCCTCTCCAGGCAGTGTGCCTCCGCGATGGTAGCGTGGCACGGCTCCATCACGGAGCCCCTATAATTTGTGCATTCTAATGTCTTTTCCACGCTCGTATCCAAGTCCAACTCCGATATAGTTCCAACATGCATTTTAGCTCCTAAAAATCATATTTACCTGCAAAACAAATGCTAATCATGTTGGTTAGTATAAATTCACCTTTTATTACCAATTACATGAGAATATATACACATTGCACATAAACAAGGCGAAAATAATACGTTTGAGTATCACTTGGGCATATAAATCTGCCCAAGATCAATCATCTCAGAATTAGAGAAAGTGACATTCCGAAGACAGCCTTTAGGACTGGATATGGTCACTTTGATTTTGTAGTTATGTCTTTTCAACTAACGAATGCTCGTGAACATTTACGGATTTCATGAATAGGGTGTTCAAGCAGTATCTGGATATGTTCATGCTTGTCTTCATTGATGATATTCTCATATACTCTCGAAGCAAGGAGGAGCATGCCACTTATTTGAGGATTGTGTTACCGACTCTCAAGGTTCACCAGTTGTTTGCGAAATTCAGGAAGTGTGACTTTCGGCTAAACTCAATAGCATTTTTGGGACATGTGGTGTCTAGCGAGGGTGTGCAGGTGGACTCTCAAAAGATAGAGGCAGTAAAGAATTGGCCTAGACCATTTAGTCCTTCAGATGTTTGGGGTTTTTTTGGGTTTTGTTGGCTACTACAGGAGACTCGTTGAGGGATTTTCATCCATTGCATCACCGTTGACTAATTTGACCTAGAAGAAGGTCAAATTTCAGTGGTTGGATGCTTGTGAGAAGAGTTTACAGGAGTTAAAGACGCAACTCATTCAACCCCAGTATTTACCCTTCCGGAAGGCACAAATGGCTTCGTGGAATATTGTGATGCCTCTAGGGTTGGTCATGATTGTGTGTTGATGCAACATGGTAAGTTCATTCCGTATGCCTCTAGAAAGATTAAGACTCATGAGAAGAATTACCTGATGCATGACCTGGAGTTGGCAACTGTGGTGTTTGCATTGAAGATTTGGAGGCATTACTTGTATGGGGTGCATGTGGATGTGTTCACGGACCATTAGAGCCTTCAATATGTGTTCACTCAGAAGGACCTGAATTTGCAACAAAGGAGATGACTAGAACTTCTTAAGGACTATGAAATGAGTGTCCTTTATCATCCTAGAAAGGCCAATATAGCACCGGATACTCTTAGTAGGCTATCAATAGACAGTGTGTCTCCTGTGGAGGACGGGAGGAAAGAGTTGGTAAAGAATGTCCGTAGGCTTGCTCGTTTGGGGGTTTGCCTTACAAAGTCAAAGGATGGTGGTGTGATTGTTTAGAATGGGTCATAATCTTCTTTAATGAATGAGGTCAAGGCTAGGAAAGGTGAGGTTCCTATCTTGGTAAAGTTGAAGGAAGCGGTTCGAAATCAGAAAATGGAGGTCTTCTCCCAAGGGGGAGATAGTGTACTCCGATATAAGGCCGATTGTGTATGCCAGATGTTGATTACTTGAGAGAGGAGCATTGATATCAGTATTCTATCCACCAAGGTGCCACCAAGATATACCATGATCTACGGAAAGTCTCTTGGTGGAATGGTATGAAGAAGGATATAGCAAAGTTTATGGTTAAGTGTCTGAATTGCTAGCAAGTGAAGGTTGTGCATCAGAGACCTAGAGGTACGCTTCAGGATATTAGTATTCCTACTTGGATGTGGGAATAGATCAATATGGACTTCATTACAGGATTGCCTTGTACCCGCTGACTTTATGACTCTCTATGGGTGATTATGGACAAGTTGACCAAATCAACTCATTTCTTATTGATCAAAACTATCGATCTATTGAGGATTATTCTAGACTATACATTTGGGAGTTAGTTCGGTTGCATGGAGTTCCATTATCCATCATCTCTGATAGGGGTACTCACTTTAGCTATTAGTTTTGGAGATCGTTCCAGAAGGGTATCAGTAGTCAAGTAAAGCTTAGCACAACTCTTCACTTTCAAATAGATGGTCAGGCCAAGCAGACCATTTAGATTCTTGAGGTATGTTGAGAGCGTGTTTGATCTATTTCAAGGGTAGTTGGGATGACCACTTGCCTCTCATTGAGTTTGCTTACAATAATAGTTATTACGCCTGCATTTAGATGGCTCCATTTGAGGCTCTTTATAGGTGGAGACGTAGATCACCTATTGGCTGGTTTGAGGTAGGTGAGGCTACATTGATAGGGCCAGATTCAGTTCATGAGGCCACAGAGAAAGTTCAGCTTATCAGGGAAAGGCTAAAAATAGCTCAAAGTCATCATAAATCTTATGAGGATGTTATATGGAGAGAGCTTGAGTTTGAGGTTGATGATTAGGTATTTCTAAAGGTGTCTCCTATAAAGGGAGTGATGAGGTTCGAAAAGAAAGGGATGCTAGTTCCCTGATATGTTGGTCCTTATAGGATTCTGAGGCGAATTGGCAAGGTGGCATATGAGTTGGAGCTACCGACGGAGTTAGCTTCAGTACATCCAATATTTAATGTATCCTATTGAAGAAGTGCATTGGTGACCCGGCCTTAGTTGTTCTGGTGGAGAGCATAGGTGTGAACGATGGCCTTACCTATAAGGAAGTTTTGGTTGAGATCCTTGATCGTCAGTTTCGTAAGTTGAGGAGCAAGGAAATAGCTTCAATAAAGGTTTTATGGAGGAATCAGCTAGTTGAGGGGGTTACGTGGGAAGTCGAAGTAGATTTGATGGCCAGATACCCATATGTTTTCCCTTCCGACTCGATTTCAGCATGAGGCATCAGTTTCTCTCCTCAGTACTCTATTCAGTTTCACGTCATGCTCATGTCTCTAAGTTCCATTCATATCATAGCATGTATGTATGACTCATGAATTCAGTTTAGTCATGTATTTTAGTTCGAAATCAGTCACTCCTTCAGTTTTCAGCTTCAGTTGTTCAATTTAGGTATTGCAGTTCTTTCCCTAGACCTTCAGTATGCTTAATCTACATTCAAGGATGAATGTTCCCAAGGGGGAGATAATGTAACACCCCAAATTTTCCTAAGACTAGATTTGGGAAGTTGAATATGTTCAGTAGAGGAGTCTGCAATTCTCCCAGTGCAATTGCTAGTACAACTTGTTGTAAGCTGATATGGGTCTTTGGAAGACTCGTGGTAAAGTTTAGGGGCTCATCCCCCAGACCACCAGTCTACAACACGAGTCGTGGTTTAGTGGTACGACTCATGGTCATGGAGTCGTAACATACAGTTGAGTTGTTAGGTGTTGGTCATACGAGTGATTGTACAACATGTAGAAGGAAAATGCAAGTTGTGGTAGGAGTCATGGAAATAATCACAAAGTTGGAGGATTGGACTGGTTAGCTATGGGAGGAAACCACGAGTCGTAGGTTGGTTGTACGACTTGTGGTACGGGTCATATGACTGGCAATGAGTATTTTTCTAGATGAACCATTAAGGGTATTATCATAATTTCTAAGCGCCAAACTTCCTAGTGACGTCATTTTAAGCCCTGGAAGGAGTGTTTTAAGATGGTTTATCATACTCTAAGTAATTAGAATCCCATGCATGTAAGATATTGAGATACCTCTTCAAGATCAAGCTAGAATTCTCCCCAATTCTCTTGGGCTTTCAAGGATAGTTTGAAGATCAGTTTACTTAGGTATGTAGGGCTATGAATGAGGGCTTCCTTGCACCCTCACCCCCAAATTTCTCCTCAAGTTTATGAATTCATGTTTTGAATCAAGTGTATTAATTCCTAGGGTTTCCATCCAATTTTATGAAATTATCTATGATATGTTAATGGGTCTAATCCTCTCAGGTTTTAAAGTATGTTTTAAAGTCTAATGGGCAGATTTTAGCACAAATTGATTATAAATTCATGATTTCAAGTTATTAGAAATTATGTCCTATTATGCAAGTTTTATGAAAAGTCAAGCTTATGATTCATGATTTCAAGTACGATGAGACATCTAGTATGAATGAATGTTTATGAACTTCACACATATGAATCAATGTATTTTACTTATGAAGTCTATTTCAAGGATGCATGATTTTATGATTTGGGCAAGCCCATACAAGTTACGTATGTTTTTATGATTTAGCCAAGACTAATAAGATCATCTTATCATATGGTTTGGCGTCATGACTCCCAATGCAACTTATGATACGTTTTGGAGTCAAGACTCCCAATGTTCAGATTTCAACCTATGTATAAATTATGATTTCAGCCTTGTTGAAAAACGATGTGAGAACTATGCATGTTTTTAGGAGTAGTGTCTAGCACCGAGTAGGCTTAGGGCCCGATGTTTCCCCGATCTCAAAACTACGCGCCAACGTAGGTATATGTATACATGCTTTGGACCTCTCAATAGAGTTTTTCCCCTAGCGCAAGGGCCTTCACCTTGATATCCATATCATGGTTTAACATCCTTAGCCCTGACAAGGTTTTGGACAGCTCTTCCCACTTGAGTGTGATAGTTAGGGCATCACCTAAGCTCTATCGTGATGGTGTTGATTATGACAAGTATCCTATTTTCCTCATGATTTCAGTTACTCATGTTTAGGACTTATGATATTATGTTTTATAGTAGATTTGACCCAACGACCAGTTTATGATCTTTTACTTACGATTTCATCTATGACAAGTCATATGATTTTTATTTCTAAATCTTAGGTCACTATGTTCAGTTATGATAATCAACTAATGACTATGTATGTCTCAGATACAGTTTTCAGCATGCAGTCCTTACTCTCATGATCTATTTAATTTATATTTATATGCATGATTTCAGTTAATACTTTTTAAATGTGTTTTACTTACCTTGCATAATCAGTACATTCAATGTATTGAATGCATACTCTATGCTATATCGTTTCATGATATAGGTTCAGATGATCCAGCCATGTCTCACCGATAGGTTGCTTCCCTCTTAGTCCAATTAGCCCTGTTGGGTGAGTCCTCATATCTTGGGACATTTACTTAGTTATGTTGATCATGTTAGTTTTGTTCATACTTGGAGATAACTAGGGGCTTGTCCTAGAATCTCATCAGATAGTAGAGGCTTATCAGACATAGACAAGTATGTTCAGTTTTGAGATTTAGCGATGTGATGATATCATTTGATATATGTTTATGTTATTTAGATTTCTGCCTATTCAAGTTTAAGTTACCATTTTTTGCTTTAATTTGTGATCTTCAGTTGCTATGCACATGCCACAGGTTGACTTGGAGGAAATCCTGGTTCTAGGTCTCGTGTCTCAATTCGGGGTCCCATCTCGAGTCATGACACCTTCTGTGATCCTACCATTCTTCTCATTGCTATTGCTTTTTTGAGTGAATGTCTCATGAAATCTAGCATTTAACTAAGTGGAGTACTCTAGATCACTAGCATACGTCAATCGCACCTAAATTAGCAGTAACAATAGATCATTTTCAGGTTGGTATGAATGATGTGAACTTATGGGGATATTGATATTGTTGATGTGTGTGCTAAGTGTGAATGAATCTATTGTATTCTTGAGAATTTTAGAACTGTAAGCATGCTATGATTTTGTCTCATGACCTGGCTGAGACCCCGATCAAGACATGGAACCTAGAACTACGAATGGCTCCAAGTTTACCCATGTCATGAACATAGTGGCTAAAGAGCATATATCAAGCGGAAACTGATAAACTTATCACAAAAAAGTGAAAGACTGAATACATATCAATCATAAATAGAGTCAACAGTGATAAAGCTGAAATTCTACACATTGTCTCATAAGACTCTAACATGTCTGAAGAGCTGATAGGACAACATCCCCAACTAACTCACTAAGTCTAAAAACTGAAATAACATAACTCAACAACAAACTGAAGATCCTTGAAGGATGAGGACTCACCACAGTGGAAACTGAATTGGACTAAGCTGCAGGAGAACTGGGCTAATGGTAGAACTCAGTCTGATCATCTGAACCTTTATCATGAAATGATATTGTATAGAATATTCAGTCAGTACTTGGAATGTACTGAGTATGTAAGGTACGGAAACATGCTGAGTAAGCATAAACTGAAATCATGTATATAAACATAAATAAAAAGATCAAAAGAGTAAGGACTGGATGCTGATATTTGAAAACATGTATAGCTATAAGTTGAATATCACATCTGAATAGAATGACCCAAATCTAAAAATAGAAATCATATGGTGTTACACCCCATGAAAGTTAACGAATAGTAGACATACGCGTGAATTTGAAGTAGATAAAGAGAATACGACGTGTGTAGAGAAGCCTCGGAAGTCGGGTCGAGTGAGACCAGGCCCCTTAGGGCCAGCGCGACGCGCCAGCCGGCAGGACACCAGCCAGTGTGGCATGCCAGTCCACTAGCGCTTTGAGAGGCACGAGGCACTAGGACATTGGCACCTTGAGAGGCGCGAGGCGTCGGGCACCTTGGCGCTTTGAGAGGTGCGGGGCGTCGACCTCTTGGCGCTTTGGCCAGTGTAGGGCGCACCACCCAGGCCATTGCGGGGAGCCCGCCAGGCCACCGCCCTAATGTATATAAATAGCCCCTTTGTTTAAATTCAATTCATTTCCAAAAAAAGGGAGCTATAGCCAGAGAATGGGGGATATGAAGAAATTAAATAATTTTTGTCCAATTACGCTATCAAATGCCGTCAGAACTCCGATTAACCTTGGGTATTGAAGTTTAAGGCCATAGAGAGTATCGCTACATAGTTATTTTCACAAAATGTTCCCAGAAAATAGTCATCCTGCCAAGCCAAAGTCGTCAGAATTATGCCAAAGTAGTTTCTATACGATCACAAGCTTCAAGTAAGCATTTCTCCCTTCAAGACTTTTGAGAAATAACGAGTCTTCGATCGTGTTCTGTTAAGTTGAAATATAGTTAATATTTATATATAAAGTTTAACTATATTTATATATAAAGTTTTCCTTTTTGTCGAATATAGTGTTAAAACTAGTCCTATTCTTCCCGTAACACGATTTCAGTTGGGAAGAGCTGTTGAATACGAATTGGAACTTACAGTTAATAAGAAACTGACAATTAAGGTATGTTAAGGAAGTTTCCTTCGGCAAGTTAGTTCCTATAGAATTATAATTTAGTTTAAATCCTTGTAAGACAATCGGAAGTACGTTAATCATGAATAGTTGTTCTTATTAGCTGAGACTATTAATCCACGCAAGGTTTGGGATTTGATTTGCCTATATATCCCTCCATGACCAACCCCTGGGTTATTAGCTGTGTCGACGCCCGCCCGAGGCGAGATGACATCGCTCCAGAAAAAGCAGCATGTCGTACGCGAGGGACAAAGATGGGGTATGACCTTGATAGGGGTATATAGATTCATGTCTACTCACCAGGGCTTATGGGAGCCCCAGGTGGGTTGTTTTGTGCTACTTGTTTCCGGCTTATGGGGCCAGGTAAGGTTCTTTTTTTGCTTTAATTATTGATTGATTAGATAAGGGAAGCCCCGGCTATTCAGGTATGACTTCTATTCCTTTTCTTTCCGTCATTTCAGCTTTACCTTTTATATTCAGTCATTTACAGTTATCGCCTTACATACAGTACATGTTGTACGGACGCCCTTTTTGGGACTCTGCATCAGTTACCTGCAGGTACAAATAGACGAGGAGCAGGTCCCTCATAGCTTCCAGCCAACATTACAGGGCCGTTAGCTCCCTTCTTCCGGAGCTTGTAGATAGAAGGTTTATCTCTTTTGTTTGCATAGTTTATTGGTAGGTCAGGGCCCTGTCCCAGCTATCATATTACTCCTAGAGGCTTGCGGATTGTTTCTATTTCCTGTTGTTAGCTGTTGTTGGCCGTGTGGGGCCTATATGTGTTTTAGCTTACATGTTGGTCGTATGGGGCCTTTAGCTGATAGATTAGCGGCCTTATCGTCCATAGTTTAGAATATCTCTGGATTTACTTTATAGTCATAACTAGACATCATGGTTGTCTTGTCGGCCCATATAGGATCCCCCATTGTTGTTGTTTCTAGCTAGCAGGTTTTCTTTTATAGATGGCTATAAGGCCTTGTCTGTCGGAGGTTGTGTTTAAGCCGAGATATAGCCCATTGTTTTCTTGATTTGAGGGGTAAGCCTGCACCTGGAGTGCCTAGGTTAGTCAGTAAGTCATTTCATATCCTAGCAAGGCACTAGGTGTTAGCCATGCCTCCCAAGGTGGGGCATGACAAACTTGGTATCAGAGCAGGTCGTATCCCAAGGTGTCTACAAGCCGTGCTAAGTAGAGTCTTATCTATAGATGTGTTGTGCACCACATACTATAGGCATGAGGCTGCGAGGCATGTTAGGATGGTTACTCTTCTTCCTTATTAAATTGTGCTATAGAGTTGTACGATATAGGGTTAAATCCCTAAGATTACCATATTCTTTTTGTCTACAGAGAAATGTCGAACCCGCATCCTACGACTGGCAGGAGATTGGACGTGGGAGAAGGAGAGGGCACTAGCAGGGTGCCCCAGTCAGAGTCATCCCGATTTGAGGGAGATAGGGAGATTTCATCTAGATCTCCCCAACATTCTCCACCACGCTAGGAGCCTCTTGGAGCGGCAAATATGTCAACACCCCCTCCAGCAGTACCTATATCGATACCGTCCAACCAGGAGGTTAGGAGTACTGATGGTATGTTGGCTCAGATGATGGCCGCACAGCGTCAAACTGTGGTACCGGTGGTTGTAGAATCTTCAAGAGGGCCTGGTAGCTCGAGGGTCCGAGTGTTCCTTGCACTGACCCCCTCTGCAATTCACAGGGACAAATCGTGATGAGGACCCTCAAGATATCCTGAACCAGTTGCAGCCAATTTTTAGGGTAATGCATGCCACCGCTACAGAATCAGTGGAGCTAACAGTGTTTCAGTTGCGGGACATTGCAGTACTATGGTATGAGAGCTAGGAAAGGTCCCGAGGCAGAGAAGTTCCCTCACCAACTTGGCCCAGTTTCTTAGAGGCTTTCTTAGATCATTATTTGCCATGGGAGTTTCACCAGGCCAGGGTAGATCAGTTTTTGCACCTAGAGCAGGGTTTGATGAATGTTCGAGAATATGCTATGAGATTCGATTCCTTGGCCCGATATGCACCGGCCTTTGTGGATACTATGCCAGCCAGGGTGCACCAGTTCATTATGGGGATGAATCCAAAATACGTGGAACCCTGTATCACAACTACCTTGTGAGAGGACATGGATATTACTCGTTTTCAGGCATTTTCCCAGAATATTTAGGGAATCCGACAGCGGTAGCGAGGGATAGAGAGGGCAAGTCAGGAGCAGCGCTGTTGAACTAGAACTAGTGATATGCAGACAGAGTCCCAGGGTGGACCCAAACCATGATTATCAGATAGGCCACCCAGAACCACACCTCCACAACAGCAGTAGGGGAGCAGGTTTAGTCGTCGGGGACAACCAAGGCCCGGCGAGAGCTTACGATTAGCAGGATCACAACAATAGAGGGGGTTGGAGCAGAGCATATTTACTGTACCACTTTGTCCTATTTACAGCCGACGTCATTCTGGCGCATGCAGGTATGGTTCTGTGACATGTTATGCATATGGACAAGAGGGTCATCGGATGAGGGACTGACTGGCTCGAGGTCAAGGTGATCAGGATCGACGGGATAGATCTTCGATGGGGTCACATGCCCCAGCCCCTCTAGCAGGGCGTAGGCCCTCAGCTATAGTCGGCAGAGGCCGAGGCAAGTCAGGGGTTTCTAGTTCAGGTACCGGTCCAGATCGCACATATGCTTTACCGGGGCGATAGGATTCAGAGTCGTCGCTGGATGTTGTGACAGGTATGCTGGACATTTTCTCTCATTCCGTATAGGCTTTGATAGACCTAGTCTCCACTTTATCTTATGTTACACAGTTAGTGGCTTGGAAGTTCGGTGTTACACCAGAATTGCTTCAGTGACCTTTTTCAGTGTCTACCCCCGTCGGTGATTCCATTATAGCTAAAAGGGTCTATCAAGGGTGCACAATAGGGGTCGTTGGCCGTCAGACTTTAGAAGATTTGGTAGAATTAGAGATGATCGATTTTGATAAAACTATTGGTATGGATTGGTTGGCGGCATGCTATGCCAATGTCGAAAGTTGGACCAAGACTGTCCAATTCCACTTCCCGAGGGAGGTTGTATGGGAGTGGAAAGGTAGTGCAGCTACGCCTAAAGGTAGGTTTATTTCCTATCTTCGGGCGAAAAAATTGATAGAAAAGGGATGTATTTATCATATTGACAGGGTTCAGGATGTCCAAGCAGGATCTCCGACTCTTTTAATCTATTCCAGTGGTTAATGAATTCCAAGATGTATTCCCAGATGAACTTCCTGGTATTCCCCCAAAACGGAAAATCGACTTTGCAATTGACTTATTACCAGGTACATAACCTATATCTATTCCTCCGTACCGGATGGCTCCTGCTGAGCTCAGGGAATTAAAGGAGAAGTTGAAAGATTTTCTAGATAAGGGCTTCATTAGGCTGAGTACTTCACCGTGGGGCACGCCAATCCTATTTGTGAGAAAGAAGGATGGCTCCCTCTGTATGTATATAGACGATCGACAGCTGAATAAAGTTGCAATCAAGATTAAGTACCCGGTTCCCAAAATAGATGACTTGTTCAATCAGTAACAGGGGGCGAAGTGTTTTTCCAAGATTGATTTAAGATATGGGTACCATCAGATTCGAGTCCGATAAAGAGATATTCCAAACGCCGCTTTCAGGACCAGATATGGCCACTTTGAATTTCTAGTTATGTCCTTCGGGTTAAAGAATGCTCCAACGGTGTTTATGGAGTTGATGAACAGTATTTTCATATCGTATCTAGACCTTTTTGTGATAGTATTTATTAATGATATTCTGGTGTATTCCCACTCAAAAGTAGAACATCATGATAATTTGTGGACAGTGCTCCAGATTCTCAGAGATCGTTAGTTATATGCAAAATTTTCCAAGTGTGAGTTTTGGCTGAATTCAGTGGCCTTTCTAGGTCATGTTGTGTCAGAAGTTTGTATCCAAGTATTGGTATCTAGGTAGACTCCTAGAAGATTGAGGCGGTAAAAACATGGCCTAGGCCGACAACTCCAACCGAGGTACGCAGTTTCTTGGGATTAGCCGATTACTACAAAAGGTTTGTGGAAGGGTTTTCTACTCTGTGCGCCTTAGACCAAGTTAACTCAGAAAGCATCCAAATTTCACTATACTGAAGCATGTAAACAGAGTTTTCAGGAGCTGAAAAACAGACTGACCTCAACAATAGTATTAGCCTTACCAGAAAGATCAGAGGGTTACACAGTGTACTGCGATGCTTCAGGTGTCAAGTTAGGATGTGTTCTCATGCAGCATGGTAAGGTAATTTCTTACACTTCGAGAAAACTAAGGAAGCATGAAAAGAACTACCCCACCCATGACCTAGAATTAGTCGCAGTCATCCATGCCTTAAAAATATGGAGGCACTATCTATACGATGTTCATGTAGATATTTTCACTGACCGCAAGATCCTCCAGTATATCTTCACACAGAAAGAGTTGAATCTATGGCAGTGCCACTGGTTAGAATTATTGAAAGACTATGATGTAAATATTATGTATCATCCGGGAAAAGCCAATGTTGTAGCAGATGCCCTCAATTGCAAATCTATGGGGAGTTTAGCATACTTGAGGTCAAAACAACGGGAAATAGCTCGAGAATTACATCGATTAGCGAATCTGGCCATCAGTATAGTAGATTCAGGAGACAGTGGGGCAGTGATACAGAATACTATCGTGTCATCATTGGTGGTAGAAGTGAAAGAGCGGCAGTATGAAGATCCTAACCTAGTTCAACTTAGGAGTAATGCTCAGCGAGGGGAAGTAGCAGATTTTAGGGTAGCTGGATATGGAGTTTTGAGGTATAGGGGTCACCTTTGTGTGCTGGATGCAGTAGGGCTTCGCCAGTAGTTTATGGGCGAGGTACATTATTCTTGTTATTCTCTTCATCCAGGTTCAACAAAGATGTAACATGATATAAAGGAAATTTATTGGTGGACGGCAATGAAAAAAGAAGTAGAAGAATTTGTTGCTCAATGTCCTAATTGCCAGTAGGTGAAGGATAAAAATCAAAAACCTGGTGGATTGACACAAGAAATAGTAGTGCCTATGTGGAAATGGGAGGCGATTAATATGGACTTTGTGACAGGGTTACCACGTACCAGTTGTAAATTTTATTCTATCTGGGTCATCGTTGATAGGTTGACAAAGTCAGCGCATTTTCTGCCTGTTAGGGCCACTTTCTCAGCTAAGGATTATGCCGAGCTCTACATCAGAGAGATAGTCTAATTACACGGTGTTTTGTTATCGATTATTTCCAATACAGGGGCACAATTCATAGCTAAATTCTGGCAATCCTTCCAAAAAGGTTTGGGGACACAAGTTAACCTGAGTACAACCTTCCATTGTCAGACAGATGGGCAAGCAAAATGCACAATTCGGACGCTCGAAGATATGCTACGGGCGTGCGTGTTAGACTTTGGAGGCAACTGGGATGAGCACTTGCCACTTATTGAATTCGCATATAACAACAGTTACCATTCAGCAATTCAGATGGCGCCTTATGAAGCTTTATATGGAAGGAAGTGTAGATCCTCGGCAGGTGCGCAGGCTGAGGACTAAAGATGTCACTTCTGTTAAAGTATTGTGGAGGAACAAGAATAGAGAAGAAATAACTTGGGAGGATGAGGATAATATGAAATCCAGATATCCACATCTATTCTAGGCCTAGTCCAGATTACGTAGTTAAGGTAAGTTGTTGACTCAGTTGCTGTTTCATGATTTGTGTTATATAATATTCAGTTGACTCCAGCTTTATTGTGAAATACTTGTTATAGTATTACGTGAGATGTGTGTGTTGGACTTTTCTACATTTCAGGGTTTTCAGATAGTCCATGTTACAGGGGGGACTCTGCCAAAAGTTTTCCAGAATAATAGTCCTAAAAGGATAAACCCCTAATCTCATCACACCCTTCATCGGTGAAACTTTTAGGAATACCCAGTCACCCACATTAAATTCCAAGTTTCTACGCCGCACGTCAGCATAAGATTTCTGGCAGCTTTGAGCAGTCAGTAGATGTTCCATGATAAGCTTTACTTTCTCCTCTGACTGATGAATAATATCTGGCCCAATCAATGCTGATTCTCCTACCTCAAACCAACCAACTGGAGATCTGCACTTCCGCCCATACAACGCTTTATAAGGCGCCATCTGAATTACTGAATTATAACTTTTATTATAGGCGAATTCAATAAGTGGTAGATGTTCATCCCAACTACCTCCAAAATCTAACAGACATGCTCGTAACATATCCTCGAGTGTCTGGATAGTACGTTCTGCCTGCCCGTCTGTCTGAGGATGGAAGGCTGTGCTCAGGTTAACCTGCGTCCCCAAGCCTCTCTGAAATGATTGCCAAAACTTAGCTTTAAACTGTGCCCCTCTATTGGAGATAATTGACAATGGAACACCATGTAATCTGACTATTTCTTTAATATACAACTCAGCATAATCTTCGGCTGAAAAGGTAGCCCTTACTGGCAGAAAATGAGCAGATTTTGTCAACCTGTCAACAATTACCCAGATCGAATCATATTTGCGCCTAGTGCGAGGAAATCCTACTACAAAATACATATTAACTACTTCTAATTTCCATAGAGGCACAACTATCCTGTATCAGTCTGCCTGGTTTCTAATGTTCAGCTTTTACCTGTTGGCAATTGGGATACTGAGCTACAAATTCTGCTATCCCCTTTTTCATTCCTGGCCACCATTAGATCTCTTTTATATCATGGTACATCTTTGTTTAACTTGGATGGAGAGAGTAATGGGCATAGTGTACCTCGCCCATAATTTACTGCCGAAGCCTTGCAACGTCTAGAACACAGAGGTGATCCTTATATCTCAAAACTCCATCATCGATGACCTGAAAATCTGTCACTTCCCCTCGCTGGACTCTATTCCAGAGCTGAACCAGGCTAGGATCTTCTGTAGAAATGTTCCCTGCAGCCTTATACTTCGATACCCGAAGTTAATTTGACTTTGGACAGCGTTTGACGGCGTAATCTGATGGAAATCTATAGGAACCCTCATTCTCACCCTATTTCTGGTTGTGTGAATATGGAAAATAAGTTAAAGTTGAATAGTAAGGCCTTTATATACTTGAAGCCAGTTTTATAGCTATGTGGCACGCTGGCCATCGCGCCAATTTGGCTCTGTGCCACGCTGGCCATTGCGGAGGAGATGCCTCCATGCCACGTTGCCCCTCTGGGCAGCACGATTCGGCCTCCTCTTGTGAAAATCTAACTTGGCACTCGTTCGGCCTTCCCCAGGCCCTTTTCTCGCACGCATGGCATTCTAAAACTCTCAACCAACATGCGAATAGGCCAACTAAGTGCTAGAAACTTATGGGGTGTAACATCCTCCCCCCCCCCCCCCTTAAGAATATTCATCCTCGAATGTTAACTTCTACTTGCAAGAATCTTAACTTGCCACTATTTAACGAATGTTCTTAAGGGGGGAAGGATGTTACACCTCATGAGAGTTAACGAATAGTTGGCGTACGCGTGAATTTGAAGTAGATAAAGAGAGTAAGACGCGTGTAGACAAGCCTCAAAAATCGAGGCGAGCGAGACCAGGCCGCTCAGGGCCAGCACAACGAGCCAGCCGGTAGGACACCAGCCAGCACAGCGCGCCAGGACACTGGCGCTTTGAGAGTCTCCAGGCGCTAGGACATTGGCTCCTTGAGAGGCGCGAGGCACCAGGAACCTTGGTGCTTTGAGAGGCGTGGGGCGCCGGCCTCTGGCGCTTTGGCCAGCACGGGGAGTCGCCCAGGCCACCGCCCTAATGTATATAAAAATCCCCTTGGTTTAAACTCAATTCATTTCCAAAAAATAGGGGAGCTACAGCTAGAGAGTGAGGGATACGAAGAAATTAAATAATTTTCGTCCGATTATGCTATCAAATGCCGTTAGAACTCCGATTAACCTTGGGTATTGAAGTTTAAGGCCATAGAGAGTATCGTTATGGAGTTATTTTCACAAAATTCTCTCGGCAAATTGTTGTCCCGCCGAGCCAAAGTCGTCCAAATTATGCCAAACTAGTTTCTATACGATCAGAAGCTTCAAGTAAGCATTTCTCCCTTCTAGACATTCGAGAAATAATGAGTTTTCGACCATGATCCGTTAAGTTGAAATATAGTTAATTTTTATACATAATGTTTCCCTTTTTGCCGAATTTAGTGTTAGAACTAGTCCTATTCTTCCAGTAACACGATTTCAGTTGGGAAGAGCTCTTGAATATGAATTGGAACTTACCAGTTAATTAGAAACTGGCAATTGAGGTATGTTAAGGCAGTTTCCTTCGGCAAGGTTAGTTCCTATAGCATTATAATTCAATTTAAATACCTGT
The DNA here is from genome assembly GCA_035772735.1 of Datura wrightii. Taxonomy (NCBI): domain Eukaryota; kingdom Viridiplantae; phylum Streptophyta; class Magnoliopsida; order Solanales; family Solanaceae; genus Datura; species Datura wrightii. Next base: position 49,171,000 of record JASDFA010000007.1, on the reverse strand, counting down.
AAGACAATTGCAAGTACGTTAATCATGAATAGTTGTGAAATTAGCTGAGACTAGTAATCTACGCACGATTTAGGATTTGATTTGCCTATATAGCTCTCCATGACCAACCTCAGGGTTATTAGATGTGTCGACGCCCGCTAGGGGCGAGATGAAGTCACTCCAGAAAGAGCAGCATGCTGTCCGCGAGGGACAGAGATAGGGTCCTAGGTCCTTATAGAGTCCATTCCATGGTTGGACTGTTATATATACGCCATATAGGCACCATATCCCCCACGAGCCTGGTGCCCAGGGTGCAGATATCAAGAGTCCACTGGACTCAGACACAGCTATAGTTAGGAGCCAAGCAGGCTTAATTGTAGACCCAAGGAACTGGCAGGATGGCTATAGTTTACCAGTATGACTCGTTATGACCTTGATAGGGGTATATAGATTCATGTCTACTCACTAGGGCTTATGGGAGCCCCAGGTGGGTTGTTCTGTGCTGGTTGTACCTTCCATCTTATGGGGGCCAGGTAAGGTTCTTGTTTGCTTTAGTTATTAATAGATTAGATAAGGGAAGCCCCAACTATTCAGGTATGACTTCTATTCATTTTCTTTCAGTCATTTCAGCTTTACCTTTTATATTCAGTTATTTACAGTTATGGCCTTACATATTCAGTACATGTTGTATTGACGCCCTTTCTGGGGCCTGCATTACTTGCCTGCAGGTACAGATAGACGAGGAGCAGGTCCCTCGTAGCTTCTAGCCAGCGTTACAGGGAAGTTAGCTCCCTTCTTCCGGAGCTTGTAGATAGAAGGTTTATTTCTTTTGTATGCATAGTTTATGGGTAGGTTGGGGCCCTGTCCCAGCCATCATATTACTCATAGAGGCTTGCAAATTGTTTCTATTTTCCTGTGGTTAGATGTTGTTGGTCGTGTGGGGCCTATATGTGTTTTATCTTACATTTTGGTCTTGTGGGGCCTTTAGCTGATAGATTAGCAGCCTTGTCGGCCATAATTTAGCATAGCTCTGGATTTACTTCACAGTTATAAGTAGACATCAAGGTGGTCTTGTCGGCCCGCATAGGATCCCCCATTATTGTTGTTTCTGGCTTTCTTTTACATATGGCTATAACGCCTTGTCGGCCAGGGGTTGTGTTTACAGCCAAGATATAGCCCATTGTTTTCTTGATTTGAGGGGTAAGCCTGCACCAATAGTGCCTTGGCTTAGTCAGTAAGTCAGTTCAGATCCTACTAGCGCACTAGGTGCCAGTCATGCCTCCCAAGGTGGGGCGTGACATATGGCTTTTCATAACTAAAAACATAAGTGAAATCTTGTAAACTGACCATTAGGTCAAATTTGCTATAAAAGATAATATCATAAGTCATAAACATGCAGAACTGAAATCATGAGGAACAATTAAAGAACTCATCTTAATCGACACCATTATGATAGAGATTACATGATGCCCTAACTATCTCGCTCAAGTGGGCAAAGCCATCCAAAACCTTGTCAGTACTAAGGATGCTACTACGATATTGATATCAAGTTGAAGACCCTCTGGCAGGCGGGGAAAACTGTGTTAAGAGGTCCCAAATAAAAATATACCTACATTGGCGCTTAGTTCTGAGACCGGGGAACTTTAGAACCCCAAGCTGACTTGGTTCTAGACACTACTCCCAAAAATATGCATAGTGCTCCCATCAATTTTCAATGAAGCTGAATTCATAATCACTTGCATAGTCTAAAAGCTGAACATGTGGATTGTTGACTCCAAAACATATCATAAGCTATGGTGGGAGCCTCGACTCCAAAACATATGACAAGCTAATCTTATTATCCTTGGCATGAAAACATATTTAACTTGTGTCGGCTTGCCCAAATCTTAAAATCATGCATACTTGAAATAGACTTCATAAGTCAACATCATAATTTCATACATGGTAATTTGTAAACATTAAATCATGCTAGATATCTCATCATACTTGAAATCATAAATCATAAACTTGACTTTTCATGATATTTGTATAATTGGGCATAATTTTTCTAAAACTTGAAATCATAAATTTATAATCAAAATAGGTATAAAATATTCTTATAAATCTTAAAACATACTTTGAAACATGAAGGTAATTGACCCATAAACAATTCATGGAGAATTTCATGAAATTGGGCTAAAACACCCATATGATCATAAACTTGAATTCATGAACTTGAGGTGAAATTTTGGCATGAGAGTGAAAGAAAACTCTCATTCGGATCCTTACATACCTGGGTAAGCTGAATATAAATTAGATTTTGAAAGCCCAAGAGATTTAGGGAGAATTGAGGAATTTCAAGTTTGATCTTCAAGGAAAATCCTCTAAACTTGCATGCATGGGAGTTGAATGAATTAGAATAGGTTAAACTTCCTTAAAACCCTCTTTTCAGAGCTTAAAATAACATCATTAGGAAGTTAGGAGCTTACTGATGAACGGTGAATTGACGCAATTCTTAGCAACATTTTGCTCATACATTACTATGTTTTGAGAAAAAATTATGTGTATTGCACATATTTTATGATATATTTGTGTAAAAGAGACGACACACATGAGTAGATTCTTTCAGGGATTAAAGTGATGAATTTGGGTTTAAATATAGCTTAAAAGTGCAAGAATGGCAAATCGGGGTTGACGAGACGAATATGTAGAAGTTGGCACCACATAGGCATAGCTGTACTATGGCTTGCGCGCCGCACAGGCATTTCAGCGCAGCCAGAGGCATGCTGCACAGGAATTTTGGTGCAATCAGAGGCGCGCCACACAGGTATTTCTGTGCTAAGGGCGGCACAAGGCACAGACAAGTTGGGGCGTCTAGAAAAGTCAAACCCCAATTCTACTAGGAACAGAAGATGCAAAACCCAATTCAAATCAAAGAAGGAGCAACGAAGGTTTATTCTACTATTATAAATACCCTCTCACAACATGTTTTTAGGTGTCGAAGGCCAAGTCCTATTATTGTCTACTCCATCCAACACATAGGGAGATTAAATTCACAGTGTTGCATAATTCAACTTGTGTAATAGTTTAGTTGGCAATTGTTGGAAATTTGTCAAGTACTTGTGGAACCTTTATCTTGGAGATTTTTGTTGAACAAGTAAATATTTGTGTAAGCATTTTATTATGATTTCTTCTACATCTTTTATTTGTTTTCTCATAAACAAGAGCGGCTAAATCTCTTAGGCTAGAGTTATGGGAATCGTGATGGATTAACGAAGGTAGGAATAATAGAATATTGACTCTTGAATAGTGAATTAAGTGATTGTTATTCTCTTTGATTTAATTTAGTTTTAGCGGTTGCAAACATTGAAACAAGCCCGTAACTTGAACATTCCCGAGCAAGGAGGTTGAAGTTAGGAAAAGAGAGTAACAATGACAATTTGAGAATAATAATTCTCATCTAATTAACTTGAGCTCTAACCGAGGATAGTTAAAGTCAAGACTTGTTGTAAAGCTATAATATACACACTTTTGAGACCAAGAAGAGATGGGTGGAAAGAATATATTGTCTATTGGCGCACTTAACGCATGCACTTTGAGTCTGAGAGGAGATAAGTGTAGTCTCCAAGTCAAGAAACATTAGATGTACTAAACATATGTCTTACACAAAATTCACCAGGATAGATCACTAGTAAAAGCTTACTAAATTATGAAGTCATAGGAAATACAATCCTAGTTTAGTCATAGTAATTTTATTAACAACTCAAAAACTATCAGCATTATTTTCTTTTTATTTTTATTTGCAAACCCCCCTTCCGAAATATTGATTACAAGTTAGTTTATTTATCGTTAACATATTATTTCTTCCTATTCCCTGTGGGATCAAACCCAACCTTTATTGGGTTACTATAGTTGGCAGCGATTGCTTATACTTCAAATGTGAGGTGTAATTTGGGCGTGATCATATTTTGGCGCCGTTGCTAGGGATTACAGATTTGAAATAAGTTAATTGGTGTATAAGCTGGACTTTCATCTTATCATCTCCCCCTTACCTTAAAGTCATCGTTCTAAGTCTCTTAGACCCTCTCTTAAGGTTTGGCTGACGTCAATAGCTCTTGACTTTCCATTCGCCCTAAAGCTGCCACTGAAAACTTTATACTTATAACATCTCTTACCCTCCATGGAAAGAATCTTATACAAAAAATGCTAAACAGACCTTATGCCTTATACTGGGGATATTCTTGGGCCTAGCAACATGCAAGGTTCGACATGAAAAAAACTCATAACATACCTATGACTACATTTGAAGTTGACCGCCACCTGCACTAGATAACCCGCCTTATTGATATGGGCGAGCTGTCAGAGCTACTGATATGGTGGTTGGAGAACTGGCTCTACCCTTGCTTGGACTAGCCGATGGGCAATCCCTCCGCATGTGTCCGGGCTTACCATAACTGAGACAACCATCTATGCCAACCAAACACTCTCCTTAGTGTTTCCTACTGCATTTCAGGCAAGCTGGCCGACTGGACAAGGCTGCTGGAGGGGTGGCCGGGGAACGACCTCTCTGGCCACTGTGCTTGGCTAATAGGCAGTCTTTGAGTTTATGATCGAGCTGGCCACACCAAAAGAAACCATCATATGAACCCATCAAGAACTTCCATGGGTGGTTCTTCCCACATCTTCTGCATACTGGGTATGTCACCTCCCTTACCCTAGCCTTGTTTCTCCAAGTCGAAACTAGAGATCTCTGCTGAAGTTGAAGGTGATATTCAACACCTGAACTTTGCTGGAAAAACTCAAAGTTCCCCATCCGTGCCCTCTTGTTTCCCTTTCCTCTCCCCTTAAACTCCTTATTCTCTTTCGAACCAAGAAACCTAGGCAGACTCTTTCCCGAGAAGCCCTGCACCTTAGTAGCTGACGTCTCTCCGGTGGAGTTTGTGGGTGTGATTGCCTGCTGGTTACGCTGAGTGGTCATGGCATGTGCCAACACTCTGAATGTCACGACACGAACGTACACCCGAATCGTAAACACAGGACAAGTAGCCTCGAGAGACCCCAAGTCGACCCACGAAATTAGTATACACATCTAATTCATTCACATAAGTGGAAGACTTAACATAAGGAAACGAAATCATGACACATCACACCGGAAGAATCACTTAGACATACATAAGTTGAATTCTATACTCTGTGTGAAATCCTCTACTAAAATGATGGGTTGATGGGAAACACCCCCAACTAACCCGAACATGTACTGAAACATAAAGAAGCAACATGTCTATTAAATAGCCCTCGGAACATGAGGACTCACTAATACGCTGGAAGCAAACTATGAGACGATCTAAGGATGCGGGTGAGCCTGAGAGCTGGGTCCTGTATCATGAAACGATACAACATAGAAAGTATGCGGTTAGTAAGTGGAATGTACCGAGTATGCAAGGTAAGTAAAATGGACATTTAAAAATGTATTTAAAACTCAAAAATGATCATAACAGTAGGGCATCATGCTCATATTATAAACATTGTATCATAACATAAGGCTCAAGATTTTCAAAACATTTATAGTACAAACATAATTGTAACTATAAGAGAAAAACCTTACTTAATGTAACTTGAGCCAAAATACATAATCATAAGCATTCATAAATCACGAGGAATAGTAGGAAATTCTCTTAACCGACATACCCCATATGAGCACATATGAAGTCCGACTTGTAATTCTAGTCGGAAGGCCATTCGTACCTTGCCAAGGGTAGAACCATGAACGGGTGTGATATCACCGGGAAAAGAGCCAATTGGGCCGGAGACAGTCACAAAGGAGGTCCCAACTATCATGCCCCACCTTAGGAGGTGTGACTTACACTTGGTTCCCTACTAGGACCTGAACTACTGAGCTGATTCAGCCTAAGCACCTCTGGTGCAGTGCTGACTCTAACTCTAGAATCAAGAAAACAACGGGCTATATAGCGGTTGTAAATACAACCCCCGGCCGACAAGGCCTATAGCAACCTATGAAAATAAACAGCTAACCAGAGACAAACAATCATAGGATGTCCTATACGGGCCTAAAAGGCCACTATGATATCTAGTTATAACTAAAAAGTAAAATCAGATGTAAAACTAAACTATGACCGACAAGGCCACCAATCAATCTCTAAACAGGGCCCCACACGGCCAACACACATAATCTAAAACACATATGGGCCCCACACGATCTATATCATGCAACCACAGGGAAGTAACACAATCTGCAAGCCTCTAGGAGTAACAAAATGGTCAGGACAGGGCCCCGACCTACCCATACTATACAAACAAAAGAAATAAACCTCTATCACACAAGCTCTGGAAGAAGGGAGCTCACGGTTCTGTACGGCTGATTGGAACTACGAGGGACCTGCTCCTCATCTATCTGCACCTGCATGCAAGTAATGCAGCCCCCTAGAAAGGGTTTCAGTACCACAGGTACTGAATATGTAAGGCAGTAACTTTAAATGACTGAAAGTACGAAATAGAACTGACAATGACTGAATTAAAGAAAATCGAATGAAGATGACTAAAGTAGTGAAATCAGGGCTAAACATAACCATAATAAGGAGAATAGCGGTCATACCTGACAAATGAGGCGTCTTACTGTCTAGCTATCAGTAACTAAAGCAAACATAAACCTTACTTGGCCCCTATAAGCTGGAAGGTACAATCAGCACAGAATAACCCACCTGGGCCCCCATTAGCCTTAGTGAGTACACCTCAATCTATATACCCCTATCCAGGTCATACTAAGTCAACTACCAGCTTTAAGCGTCCTGCAGATCCCCCGGGTCTACAACTAGGCCCGCTCAGTCCCTGACTGTTGCTGTGTCTGAGTTCAGAGGACTCCTGATATCTACACCTCGGGCGTAAACGCTCGGCGGGGGTGTGTATAAGGCCAACCAAGGCATATGAGGTTCTGGATCCCCATCTTCGTCCCTTGCGGACGGCATGCCGCTCCGTAGAGCGACATAATCTCGCCCTAGTGGCCGGCGACATAGCTATTAACTATGGGGTGGTCACGGAAGTTGTACAGGTGTAATCCAGCAATACAAATTACGAGCCTCAACTGACAACAACAACTAGACAGGATAACATACTCCTATCATGTTTTACTGGGATTCATACTGGACTACTATGCTGAAGAAACTAACTTGCCGAAAGAAAATGCCTTAACATACCTCCTTCGCTGTTTACTAATTAAGTGGTGAGTTTCGGCTCGTGTTCAACTGCCCTTCTTAACTGTAATCATATTAATGGAAGAATAGGGATACTTTATTACTATATTCGAAGAAAATGATAACTTATATATATATATATTGACTATACTTCAACTTATAGAAATACGATCAAAAACTCATAATTTTTCGGGAATCTATAAGAGAGAAATACTTACTTTAGGCACGTGATCATATTGACACTAGTTTGAAATAATTCCACCAACTTAGGCTCGGCGGGATGAAGACTCTCCGGGCGTATTTTACGAAAATAACTCTGCAGCGATGCTCTCTGCAGCCTTATACTTCACTACCCAGAGTTAATTTAGATTTGGACGGCGTTTAGCGGCGTAATCGGATGATTTTCAATAGTTTCCCTTCGTTCTTACCTCTGCTGGCTAAGGTTATTTGGAAAATAACATAACATCTAAGTGTGAGGCCTTTATATACTTGAGGCGGCAGACAAAGCAACGTGGCACTCTGCCGCTCGCGCCAATTTATGGGCATGCCACGCTAGGCAATGCGGAGGAGGCTGCTCCATGCCACTTTGGGTAACGCGGAGGGGGCTGCTCCATGCCACTTTGCCCCTTTGGGCAACTTGGTTCGGCCTTCTCCCGTGAAATCCCGACTTTGCACTCATTTGTCCTTTCCCTGAGCCCTTTCCTCTTACGTATGACACTCTAAAACTCTCAACTAACGTATGAATAGGTCGACTGGACGTTAGAAACATACGGGGTGTAACACCAATATACCTACAATGGCACGTAGTTTATGAGATTCGTGGCTTAACTTGAGCCCTGAACCTACTCGGTGTTCGATACTACACCCAAAATATATATAGTGCTCATAGTATAACACGCATGAATTCATGGGATAGTTAAATCCTGATAATAATAATCATACTTGTACATACATGAACTAGTCATGACATAGGGCGTGTGAGTCGGCCAAAACATAATTCATAAATCATAAAGTTCATACATACTTGTAAATCATGCATATAGCTTGAAATTCATAAAAATCATGATGGATAATTAATAAAATTCATAATTTAAATCATAAGTCATGCTAGGCTTGTAAATATCATTATAGGAAAGTAAATCATAAATCGGTTCATCGTGGGTCATGCATAATTAGGTTAATTTTAAAAGAAATCGAAATTTATAACATTATGAACAATTTGAATCATAAAAGTTGATCAAAACCCTTTAGAATATAATAAGATCCAAAAATCACAAAACCCATCAACAATCAATAGCTTTTATATGAATCTACTTCAAAACCCTATAAGTTTTTGATAGAATTTTCATGAAATCATAGAGAATTGACATGGGTGAGGATAGAAACACCCATTGATAGCCTTACATACCTAAAAACAACTGATTCTACAATCTCCTAGCTTCCCCAAAAGGAAATAGATGAAGACCACCTTGAAATCACCTTGATCACCCTTCTATCACCTTCCGAAACCCTTGGATGCATGAATGAGAACTTAGGCTAGTGTATTCCCTTTTAAACAACCCATTCTGATGTTAAAACGACGTAGTATAGGATCCTAGGACTTGGGAATTATGTAAAAGCCCTTACTAAAATCGCTGAAAATAATTGCCAGGTGGTCCTAATGGACGACTTGATGACTCGTTGCCAGGGCCAACAACTCGTTGGGTTACCCGTCGGGTACACTGCTTGACCAACTTTTGGGGCTCATAACAATAGACATAATGACTCGTTAGGGGTGACCATGGATCCTGGTCACCAGTCGTCAAGTACACTGCTCCTATCATATTACTTTACTTACAAATCACCCTTTTCATACACCACGACTCATTGCCTGACCTAACGAGTCATGATCTGCTCCCGTCAAGTACATTGGTTGACCTCTTCAATTTGTCACACACCCTTACCCCACGGTTGAACTAACGACTCGTGGTGACTGACCACGAGTCATTCCCTCGCCTGTGGGGAACCCTTATCCTCCAACTTCCAGCTCTTCACTAGCCTTCCCCACGAGCCACCTGATGACTCGTGGGCTGGTCTCACGAGTCATCCAACGACTCGTTCTGTGTCTGCAACTTGAATTTTCAATTTTTCACCGTTTTGACTTTCAAGTCTGATCCTTGGGTTCCCAGGGTATAACAATATCTCCTCCTTGGGAACATTCATCCTCGAATGTTAAAAACACACAGAAACTCAGAAACATGCAGTCATCATATGCAAACACTGATTATTTAAATCGAAAATGGGCAGAATGACTACCTCCGAAAGGAACTTCATAGCTAAATTGAATTCATACATCACATCCATCTATCATAACATAAATCAAAATTATGCACATGAACTGAACATTGAAACTGATTAGAGAATTAGGGATTAAACTGATACCTCAAACTAAAACTGAGCCAGTAGGGAACAAGTGAGCATATTTAGCCATCATAGCTGCTTTGGCTTCCCACGTAGCTCCCTCAACATGCTAGTTTCTCCCTAATACCTTCATCGAAGCTACTTGCTTCTTCCTCAGCCTCTGTACCTGGCAATCCATAATTTCCACCGGAACTTCTTCATAGCTAAGGCTATATTTTACACCGACGCTGTCTTGGGACTACTAATGCTGGATCACCCAAGCACTTTTTCAAGAGCGACACATGAAACACGGGACGTACAGAAGATACAAATCTGATGGCAAGTCCAACTATTCTCATGACCCGATAGAGGCCAACATAGCGGGGACTGAGTTTTCCTTTCTTCCAAAACCGCATGACTCCCTTCATGGGAGATACCTTTAGAAAAACCCAATTGTCTACCTCAAACTTCCAAATCTCTTCTCCTCACATCAGCATATGATTTTTGATGACTCTGAGCGGTTTTCATCATGTCCCTTATCAATTGAACCTCTTCCATAGCCTCATGAACCAGATTAGGTCCTATCATAGCTGCCTCACCAACCTCAAACCATCCGATGGGCGATCTACACCTTCACCCATAAAGAGCCTCGAATGGTGCCATCTGGATGCTGGAGTGATAGCTGTTATTGTAAGAAAACTCAACCAAGAGCAAGTGATCATCCTGATCTTGGGCAGATTTATATGCCCAAGTGATACTCAAACGTATCATTTTCACCTTGTTTATTGTGTAATGTGTATACATTTTCATGTAATTGGTAATAAAATGTGAATTTATACTAACCAACATGATTAGCATTGTTTTGTAGGTAGAATATGATTTTGAGGAGCTAAAATGCATGTTGGAACAATATCGGAGTTGGACTTGGATTCGAGCACGAAAAAGGCATTGGACTGCACAATATAAAGGGGCTCCGCGATGGAGCCGTGTCGCGCTACCATCGCGGAGGCACACTGCCTGGAGGGTGAATAATTTGTCAATTTCCAGTGGAGCCTCGCGACATCTCCGTGGCACGGAGGCAAGCCTCCGCGTTGCACGCCGTGCCACATTGAAGCTTTATTCCTGGACCCTAAAATTCCAGAGAGGGACTGCGTCCACGCCGTGTCACGGAGGTAGTGCTCCGCGATGCACTCCGTGACACGTTGCTTGTTATTCCGGGAAAAATTCCCACTAGTATAAATAGAACACTTAGGCTTATTTTTAATTAATTCAGACATGGTGGAGCAAGGACGTGGGTTACAGGTAGTTGAGGGACGAAAAAGCTCAGAGTTTTTCTCTCTTTCTTTCTTCTTTCAATCAATTGTTTGTATGATTAACACTTGTTTTAGGATGATTAATCCACAAATGAGTGGTTAATTCTCTTCTTGCTGAGGTTATGAACAATTCTCTTATTTTTAATGTTTGTATGATTAACACTTTTTGCGCTGTTGCCGGGGAGACTAGGCAATTGGTGAAATTGTGTTAAGTGTAAATTTACTGTATTTTTATTTTATTTTCTTAAGTGTTGACAACTTGGTCTTAGCCTGTATTTTGCAGACTTGATTTCTGTGAACACTGGCAAAGGACAAGGAGCTGGTGGAATCTTATATAGAGCCTGAACGTGAATTTAATAGTAAACGCAGAGAAGCTCTACAAAAGAAGCTGCAGTTGCTCAGACAGACTATTATGGAGCAACAAAATCCACCGGTTGTGAGGGCAGTGTTAGTGCCCGACGAAGCAGCAGCAAGGCCGGTTCGCGAGGTGGCAATCCCACATGCCAACAATGTACATTCAAGTATTCGCAATCCAGAGCCTGGAGGGAGATTTGAACTCAAGCAGAACATGGTGCAACTGTTGCACACAAGCGGGCAATTTACCGGTCTCCCTCATGAAGACCCACAACAACATCTCCAGAACTTTTTGGAGATAAGTGACACTTATATACCCGCTGGAGTGTCACCTGATTATGTTCGGCTCACACTATATCCGTTCTCATTACTTGGTGAAGCCAAGAGGTGGTTAAAAGCTGAGCCACCAAATTCTATCTCAACGTGGGATGATCTAGCACGGAAGTTCTTGATAAGATTTTTTCCCTCTGGTAAAACAGCCAGACTTAGAAGTCAAATTCTAAGTTTCAAACAGAGGGAGGGAGAAAATTTATATCAAGCCTGGGAAAGATTTAAATCCATGTTGCGGGACTGTCCTCATCATCATCAGTCCAATGAGGTGTTGGTACACACATTTATTGAGGGTTTGGAACCCCATACTAAAAATTTTTTAGACTCAGCAGCAGGAGGGCAAGCGCTGGAAAAGACTTATGAGGAGCTGTACACTTTGCTAAACCGGATTTCACAAGGCAATCCAGAATGGAATGCTGATTCATCTCGAGGTGGAGCATGGAAAGCAGCAGGAGTGCTTGAAGTGGATGGATTTACAGCTATTGCTGCATAGATAGCTGCCTTGCAGAATCAATTAAACAACCACTTCAGCAATATGAAGTTGAACCAGCCTTCAGCTTCAGTCAATGCGGTCCAGCAAATGTGGTGTGAAGTGAGTGGCAGCAGTGAGCACTTAGCTGAGTGCTGTGGAGCAAACCCAGATTCTGTTAACTTTGTGGGCAATGCACAACGAAATCAACAGCAGTTTGGTAGCGGCTACAACTCAAATTGGAGGAACCATCCAAATTTTTCGTGGGGTAGCAACAACCAACAAGGCCAAAGTTCGGGTCAGGGTATGCCAAGAAATCAAGGAGGGCAACAGAACTACCAATCTCAATTCAGAAATTACAATGCCCCTCCTCCACCACCATCACCTAGAATTGAGGAGATGTTCAAGACCATGATCGCTAATCAGGCGCAATTGCAGGCTGACTATGTTAAATTGGCAGCCGAAGTGAAAAATAATCAGTTAGCGACCAAGGCTCTTGAGTATCAATTTGGGCAATTTGCGAGTGCCCAAAACACAAGGCCCAGAGGAGGACTGCCTAGCGACACGGATCCAAATCCGAAGCAGGTGAATGCAGTGACCACAAGGAGTGGTTTGCAGCTGAAGGAGGTGGAACCAGAAAGACCAGCTCAAAAGTCAGGAGCAGCAGATGTTGAGGGAGAGCAAACTTCGGATAGGGGGAAAACCAAAGAAGCTGAATCAGAAAGACCTCCACCCCCGTTCCCTCAACGACTCAAGAAACACAAAGAGGAGGCGTGTTTCAATAAATTTATGAAGTTGCTTAAACAAGTACATATTAATTTACCTCTTGTTGATGTCTTGCAGGGAGTGCCAAAATATGCCAAATATATTAAAGACATCGTGGCCAACAAAAGTCATTTGACTGAGTATGCCACGATAGCTTTGACGGAGGAATGCACTTCCCGAATCAAAAATAGACTGCCCACGAAGCTAAAAGACCCTGGAAGTTTTACTATCCAGCTTACTATTGGGCAGAGTATTCGAGCTCGTGGATTGTGTGACTTGGGGGAGAGCATAAATCTGATGCCATCTTCGGTATTCAGAAAGTTAGATCTGGGGAGTCCTAGACCTACAACCGTAATCTTGCAGTTAGCAGACAGATCCTTAGCTAGGCCGGATGGCATTGTTGAGGATGTGCTTGTGCAAGTGGGATCCCTAATTTTCCCGGTAGATTTTATTGTTCTGGATTTTGAACCAGACGCGGAAGTCCCATTTATTTTGGGACGACCCTTCTTGGCAACTGGGAAAGCATTAATCGACGTGGCTGCGGGTCAACTTACAATGCGAGCACATGACAAGGTAGAAGTGTTCGATGTGTACAAAGCACCCAAGCTCCCGATGGTGAATGAAGAACTCTCGGTGATCAATGTAATTGATCATGGGAATGCTAATCAAATGGATGATTCCCGAGAGTTGAGGGGAAGACCACCGGATAAGTATAAGCACTACTGGGGGGAGGACAAGGATCGTGAGAAATCGTCCATCACCCTAGTGGACAATTGAGCATAAGAGACGTCGAGCCGCGACGGTAAACCAGGCGCTGCACTGGAGGCAACCCGTGAAAAATATATTTTTTTTCTTTTATTTTGTAAAGTGTAATTAGATTTTATTTTAATTTTCTTTTTCTTGATTTAGTACAAATTTTTCGTTTTAGTTAGTATTTTTCATTTTAGTAGTGAAATCTATTAATCTAACCAATTTTGTTTAGTGAGGTGATTGGTAGGTCAAACGGAGAAAAATGTGCACGGAATCGTGAAGGAAAAGGCAAGGTATGAAAAAATGAATAAAATGAAGAGACAGTGAGCTGGGGCGATGGCTCCGTGTCACGGAGGAGGACCTCCGCGTTACCCTCCGTGACACGTTGAGGTTTAATCTGGAATTTTTAAAAATTCCAGTGAGCCATCGCGATGGCTCCGTGTCACGGAGGCAGTGCACCGCGATGCACTCCGTGACATGTTGCCCTATATTTTGTGACGGGTCACACCGGGTTGCCGGGTGACCCGCGTGTTTCCCTTCATTTTAAACCCCGATTTTATTCCCTTTTCCCTCATTTTCTCACTTCTCCGCGACCAAACACCCAAATTTCCCTCTCCCATCAACGTGCCATGGTATTAAGTAAAGAAATTATCGAGTTTCCTTCAGTTTTTCAACTACGATGTATGTTTTCCTATTCTCTCTCAAGTTTTTGTCAATTTTAGTCGAATTTGAGCGTGGGAGGTGAGATAAATCACCCTAAGTAGAAATTTAGCATGAAATTGAGTTATTCTTTGATTGATAAATGTTCGGAATGCTGTAATGAGCGTTTGAACTTGTCGATTGCGTGAATGATTTGAATTTGATTGTGAAATTCAATTCTAGGGCTTGGGTTGTTGAAATCGAGAGGGGTAACTTGGTAAATTGGTGAATTATATGCCGGGGTGTGCTTGTGAATTGAAATAAGTCATTGTAGAATGTTGTTTGGATGTAATAGACGACGAATTCTCGGGTTTTGGGAAAATGTGAAAATTGCTCGATTTGGTTGGTTATATAGGTTCATATGTATATAGAATTTTTGTTGTTGTTTTTGTTTTGTTGTTCTCTTTGCTAAGTGCGATGGTTGAATTGCTAGTGATGGTAGGATTGGGATTAGCTATATGAAGTCTGAGTAGTACGCTAAAAGTTATATTGTCGAATTTTTCTTTGCGAACGCACTAAGCATAAATGGTATAGTTGTTTGTTTTTGGGTGCAAATAAAGTGATCCTTGCCGTAGTATTGTAACCGTAGCTAAGGACTAAGTGTGGGGTAAACTTATCTTAACCCGACCTTAGCCGAAGTTAACATGCATTTAGCTTGACATTTTGCTTGTTCATTTGTGTTGACAGGTACAATGGCAAGTAGGCAGGATAAGGGTAAGGGTGCATCTACTTCAGGCACCGGGAGAAAACAACTTAGACTGGGCACAGCAGTCCCAGCTGCACCAGCAGTTCCGCGCGGCCAACGCCGCCAATACGGAACGAGGTGGGTAACCGATGAAGGGAAGAAGTGGTACACCAAACACAAGGAAAATAAATACTTCCCCGAGGAGCATATTGCACAGGAACCACTAGCACAGGAGTTCCCCCGCATAGTGCAAAGGATCGACGCAGCTGGGCTCAGCTTCATATTTCAGGAGCCCAAGGAATGCAACCTTCATCTAGTCCGGGAGTTCTATGCAAATTGGAACCCGGCAATCAGAAGCCAGACAATAAAAATCAGAGGGCAGATTGTCACTCTGGAACCCCAGCAATTGAATGCCATCATTGGAGCGCAGGACACAGACGCCCACGTTCTCCGCCAGCTGAACATCACCCCACCATATGCCGATATCAGACGCACATTGTGTGGGGCTCGATCCACAGCCATATTGAGCAGACATAAGGAGAGGGGTTACCACCAGACTCTGCCGTATTCTCAAATGAACAGGGAGGCCAGAATCTGGCTGAAGATAGTCTGTTCGTGCCTAATTCCAGGGGTGCACATGACTAATGTGACCCGGGACCGTGTCTGCCTGGTGTATGCCCTGATGAAAGGGCTAGAGATTAATGTTGGGACGGTCATCATATCCGCCATGAAGAGAGCCCGACTACACCAGGGCCACAGGTATGGGTTCGGTGGACTTATCACCACCTTTCTCCGGGGCCTCGATGTCGAGGAAGAGGCTTTGGACTACATCCCGCAGTTGGAGCGGAGGGCCCTTGATGTGACCAAAACTAAGGCCCCCGACACCACACACGGGCCAGTGCTGACACGTGGCGAGCGACATGCTCGTGACGACCAGTACATGACATGGATGTTTGGTATGCAAATGCTTCAGCTTCGGATTGGTGGGAGACCAGCCACGGAGGAGGAATTATGGCAGCTCGAGCTGGATTACCCATTTGGCGAAAACGCCAGGGCTCTATGCCGAGTGGGGCCAGCCTTTGTAGAGCCCATTGACGATGATGTCCCCACGGACGAGGAGACACGTCGGGAGGACTTCGATGTGGAGTCCGATACCGACGATGGAGGTGACTCGGACATGGGCGATGAGGCAGCAGCACCTTATGAAGAAGTCAAATATTTCAACTGATCAGGGAGTTCCACCACCCAAAATTTTGTGATTTTAATTTTTGTGAACACTGGGGACAGTGTTCGATTTAAGTGTGGGGTGGGAAGTAGTTAGGTGCTGGGGCTAGGCTGGTTTGCTGTATGTTTTTCCTCTATTTGTTTTGTATGTTTATGTTGCCCTGTGTTTGTGAAGAGCAAAATGCAAACTGCTCTGTATTTGTACATATTTGTGGTAATTGATGATGTGTGTTGTGAAATGTTGTGGTTGCCAGCTAAGTCTCTGTAAAAAAATTTGTAAATATTTCTTCATTTAATTTTTTTTTTTTTTTGTTTTTTGTCTCTATCGAAATGATCGATATTTTTAAAATTTTGCAAAAATATTTTGTTCATATTTAAAATATTTTGTAAATATTTTTTCCATCGAAATGATCGATGTTTGAAATTTTTTTCAATTTTTATTTTTGGGTTTCTCGGAGTTTGTTTTCGGTTCTTTTACCGAGAATAGTCCCATTGAACCGAAGTCATAGTTAGTGATCGTTCCATATGATGGATGGATGACGACCGTCTTAAGGGAAATGTAGTCGGTAGGAGTAGTGATTTTAATTTGTTTTCAGTTTTTTTCTTTGGTGGATTGCATCACGGAACATGTAGTTACTATATGGTTGTGAAATTATGGTTGCGTGTTGTAACTGATATTCAAAATGTAAAAGTGATTCGGATGAAAGCATGCAATTTTGTAAATATGTTGAGTTACCTTGGCTGTAGAATTTGATTCGGTGTGATTGAGGCATAAATTTTGAATTCATGTAATTGGCTAATTAAAGAGTCTGTGAATGCATCTTGAATCGAGCATGTGCATGAAGTGTGAAGTGAGGTGTTGTTATTCCATGCTATTGTGAAGTGTCTAGAACTTGCCTGGTGTGTGTACAAAACGAAATGAAGGAGGTGTAGTGTTGGAAAGGATGTAGGCATTTCTTTGTTTTAACCGAGAGTTTCTATTTTTTTTCTTGTCATACACTACCTTTTTATGTGATTGTATACCCTAGTCAGCCCGTTGAGCCTTTAGCCGATTATTTATTTCTTTTGTCCAAAAATGTATAAACTAAGCTTAATTCTTTCTTTTCATTAGCCGTAAAGTCTATACAAAACTCTTAAGCGCTTCAGAAGAACAAAAGTTTTTTCCCAAAGTGTCAAAGAGTGAGAATGGTGAAAAGAAAAAGAAAAGCAGAGTGAGGAAAGAAAAGAGAAGGGTGAAGGTGCACTTGTTATAATGAAATGATAATGAAGGTGCATGAAAAACCTTTGTTGTTGTGTCAAGTGTTTTTGATGAAATGGGCCATACAAAAGTAAACCAGCATGAATGGGATGATGAAAAAAGAAAAGAGAGAAACAATGTCCATGAGTTGATGGGAATGTGTTGAAAAGGCGCTTAATGATGCTAGTGGCTATTATTGGCTAATCCAATATGTACTAGTTCCATAGCTTCCATTACAACCCATTAAAGTCCTACGTGATCTTACATTGCATTTCTTTATATTAGTGGAGTAATACACTAAGGGCAAGCCTATGGGTCATGACATGATGCATGTGAATTCTTTTCGGACAGAGAGTGAAATTAATTTTTACATGCCCCTACTTGAATGTTTGTGTGTCACATGAACAAAAAGGGGAAGAATCTCTTGAGTTGTGAGGGCACATGCTTGATGAAAGATTGATGTTCATGTCGGATATCTTGATTAGCTGATTTGCATGAGTTTGCCGATATCGAGGGTCGATTCTTAAAGTCTAGGAAGTCTTGATGTATTAAAGGTCATTGCGTTGTAAGACCATGCATGTTTTCTTGATGACTTACAATATTGAATGATCGGTATGACCGTAGCATAGATTGTCGCACCATAGTGGCAAAGGTTGGGATGTAATTTGCATGAATTGTGTGTTTGTTGTTCGAGGACGAACAAGGATTTAAGTGTGGGGTAAGTGATCTTGGGCAGATTTATATGGCCAAGTGATACTCAAACGTATCATTTTCGCCTTGTTTATTGTACAATGTGTATACATTTTCATGTAATTGGTAAGAAAATGTGAATTTATACTAACCAACATGATTAGCATTGTTTTGTAGGTAGAATATGATTTTGAGGAGCTAAAATGCATGTTGGAACAATATCGGAGTTGGACTTGGATTCGAGCACAAAAAAGGCATTGGACTGCACAATATAAAGGGGCTCCGCGATGGAGCCGTGTCACGCTACCATCGCGGAGGCACACTGCCTGGAGGGTGAATAATTTGTCAATTTCCAGTGGAGCCTCACGACAGCTCCGTGGCATGGAGGCAAGCCTCCGCGTTGCACGCCGTGCCACGTTGAAGCTTTATTCCTGGACCCTAAAATTCCAGAGAGGGTCCACGTCCACGCCGTGTCACGGAGGCAGTGCTCCGCAATGCATTCCGTGACACGTTGCTTGTTATTCCGGGAAAAATTCCCACTAGTATAAATAGAAAACTTAGGCTTATTTTTAATTAATTCAGACTTGGTGGAGCAAGGACGTGGGTTACAGGCAGTTGAGGGACGAAAAAGCTCAGGGTTTTTCTCTCTTTCTTTCTTCTTTCAATCAATTGTTTGTATGATTAACACTTGTTTTAGGATGATTAATCCACAAATGAGTGGCTAATTATCTTCCTTGCTGAGGTTATGAACAATGGTGATGAATTGTGATTATTGAATTATGTGGTTTTTCATCTTCTTCTTCCATGTTGTTCTATTAATTCTTGTTTCTACTGCATTGGTGTGTGGCCGACATTAATGTACATCTAAAAAGTCCGATTTCACTCGAGAGAGCACGAAATTGGAAAGTTGTGAATTAATAGGGTATTGTTCTTAACTTGATTTGGGAAAATTGGGTTTTGATGTGCTTTCTTGATAGAAATATACTTGAAAGACGTATTAGTCAATTTAGGAACGGGAATTGTATTGCTAGGTCATAAATTGCATTTGATCACAGAAATGTAGACGGATGGTTTATGATTCTTAAGTGAGATTAAATACGAGAGTTTTAATCTCTTGGCTAATGTTCTTGGCTAGCAACAGGAAGAGAAGATTAACCAAATTATGATTATAATCAAGTTCATTACATGTTCTTAACCTTGGCACGCTCATATCCATAGTTTCAATTCAAAGTAGATATTTGTTAATAGTTTTAGTATATAATTTATAAACAACAATTATTTAACTTTTGGTTACGTTGTTGTCAGCATATATAGAAGTAAGATAGAATATAGTATACTTGAGCAATTTTTACTTATGCAGAGTCTCCTTGGTTCGATACTTGGCTTACTTAGCCACTTTATTACTTGTTTGACCACGTGCACTTGCGTGTTGGTTTTTAACCCCTAACCAAAGCACCGGACACATCCCAACTACCCTTAAATCCATCACACAAGCTCTCAACATTTCCTCGAGAGTCTGGATTGTCTACTCCACCTGACCATCCGTTTGCGGATGAAATGTTGTGCTGAGTTTAACCTGAGTATAAAGCCCTTTTTTAAAAGACCGCCAAATCTGAGAGGTAAACTAGGTACCTCGGTCTGAGATAATAGACAAGGGCACTCCATGTAATCGCACCAACTCCCGAATGTACAGTTTGGCATAATCATCCGTTGAGTCTGTGGTTTTCACCGATAGGAAGTATGCATCCTTGGTCAACTGGTCAACCACCACCGAAATAGAATTGTAGTGTCGGCGAGTACGAGGTAGGCCCATAATAAAATCTATATTAATCTCTTCCCATTTCCAAGTGGGAATGCTAATATCCTGAAGTACGCTTCCCGGCCTTTGATGCTCGACTTTCACTTGCTGACAGTTCGGGCACTTGGCTACATATTTTGCAATATCCCTCTTCATGTTGTTCCACCAATATATTTCTCACGAATCATGAAACATCTTGGTGGTTCCCGGATCGATAGAATACCTGGATCCATGTGCGATATGTAATATCCCGTCCCTCAAATTATCAATATCTGGAACACATAGACGATCCTGGTACCGCAGCACCCCATCTGCCCCTCGGGAGAAAACCTCCACTCTCTAACTCTGAAAGGCTTCCTTCAGTTTCACCACCATCGAATCCTCGTCTTTCCTAGCTTTCTCATCAGTCACCAAGGACGATTCTGATCCATTTTGCACAACAACCTCTCCATCAGTTGAGTCGACCAGTCTACCCCCAACCTCACAAGTCGATGGACATCTTTCACCAACTCCTTATTTTCATCATCCACGT
This sequence comes from Datura wrightii, assembly GCA_035772735.1. Taxonomy (NCBI): domain Eukaryota; kingdom Viridiplantae; phylum Streptophyta; class Magnoliopsida; order Solanales; family Solanaceae; genus Datura; species Datura wrightii. The sequence continues at coordinate 49,150,609 of JASDFA010000007.1, read as the reverse complement.
GGGACACACTCTCCATAGAGAACCTACTAAGTGCTTCCGCTACCACATTAGCCTTACCCGGGTGGTAAAGAACACTCATATCGCAGTCCTTAAGTAGCTCCAACCACCTCCTTTGCCAAAGATTTAGATCTTTCTGCTAAACACATACTGCAAGCTCTTGTTGTCTGTAAACACATCCACGTGGACCCCATACAAGTAATGCCACAATATCTTCAATTCGAACACCACCGCAGCCAACTCAAGATCATGGGTCAGGTAATTTTTCTCATGGAATTTCAACTGTCTTGAGGCATATGCTATCACTTTCCCATTCTGCATCAACACACACCCAAGTCCGATTCTCAAAGCATCACAACACACCACAAAACCATCGATACCTTCGAGTACGGTCAACACTGGTGTTGAAGTTAGTCGAGCCTTCAACTCTTGGAAGCTTTTCTCACAAGCCTCCGACCATTGGAACTTTACCTTCTTCTGAGCCAACTTGGTCAAAGGTTCCGCAATAGATGAAAAGCCCTCAACAAATTATTGATAGTAAGCTGCTAATCCCAAAAAGCTCCTGATATCTGATGGGTTCACCGGTTTGGGCCAATTCTCCACTGCCTCGATTTTCTGAGAATCTACCTTTATGCCCTCACTTGATACCACATGGCCCAAAAATGCCACGGAGTCCATACAAAACTCACACTTGCTGAACTTTGCATACATCTGACTATCTTTGAGGGTCTGAAGCACTACTCTCAAGTGAGAGGCACGCTCCTCCTCACTCCAAGAGTATATAAATATATCATCGATGAACATGATCACGAACATGTCTAGATATTTCTTGAATACCCTATTCATCAAGTCCATGAAAGTTGCAGGGGCATTGGTTAGTCCAAAAGACATAACAACAAATTCATAGTGACTATACGTAGTCCTGAAAGTGGTTTTCGGGATGTCACTCTCCCGAACCCTGAGCTGGTGATACCCGTACCCGAGATCAATCTTGGAGAAACACTTGGCACCCTGAAGCTGGTCAAAAAAATCATTGATCCTGAGTAAAGGATATCTGTTCTTAACAGTGACCTTGTTCAACTGCCTATAGCCGATGCACATCCGAAGCGAACCATAATTTTTTCAGATGAATAACACTGGTGCACCCCATGGGGACTTGCTCCGTCTGATAAAGCCCATATCTAACAGGTCCTTCAACTTATCCTTCAACTCCTTTAGCTCCGTTGGAGCCATCCTATAGGGAAGAATAGAGATGGACTGCATATCGGGTAAGAGATCAATTCCGAAATCAATTTCTCTAATAGGAGGAACACCTGGCAAATCATCGAGAAAGACCTTCGGATACTAACAAGCAACCAAAACTAACTGGATTGTCGGGGTCTCGGACTCAACATCCTTAACCCAAACTAGGTGATACATGCAGCCCTTAGAAATCATTTTCCTGGCCTTAAGATATGAAATAAACCGACCGGCTGGTACAGCTGAATTACCCTTCCTCTCTAACACTGACTCACCCAAAAACCAGAATTCCACCGCACGGGTCCTACAATTAATCGAAGCATAGCATGAAAACAACCAATCCATGTCTAAAATGATGTCAAAGTCAGTCATAGCTAGCTCTACTAAGTCTACGGAGGTGAGCTTATGCAATACTGTATTGGGACAACCTCTATACACCCGCCTAGCTACAACTGAATCACTGATTGGGGAAGAGACTGAGAATGGTTCTGACAGGATTTCAGGGCTAACTCCAAAACTACTAGCAATATAAGGGGTCAAAAATGATAAAGTAGCTCCTAGATCTAATAATGCATAAGCATCAATATGGAAAACTTGAAACATACCAGTTACCACATTTGGTGAAGCATACTGCTCCTGGAGGGATATCAAAGCATAAAAGCTATTTTGGCACTGACCGCTTTCTGCACTAGTCGAGGCACCATGCTGAGGTGGACGTGCTGCTGGAGAGGCAGAACTGGCTGCTGTCACACAAGCTCCATGCCTAAGTGATACTCAAATGCTTTATTTCGACTTGTTTATCTATTATTATGTGTATATTCTCATGTGATTCTTTGGTAAATGTGAATTTATACTAATCAACATGATTAGTGTTGTTTTGCAGGTAAAAGGAAATGTTGGAAGCTAATATATATGTTGGTGAAGTGCGGGAATGGACTTGGAAGCAAGAAGTGGAAGTTGACAAGGGAAAGTGGCAAAAATAAGGGGTCCACGATGGCGCCGTGTCACGCTACCATCGCGGAGGCATTCTGCCTGGATGAATTATTTATGTCAAGTTCTAGTGAAGGTGCACGATAGCACCGTGGCACAGAGGCAAGGCTTCGTGATACAAGATGTGCCATGTTGAGGTGCAATTACCTGGGAGCCGATTTCCAGCGAGGGTCCGTGATATCCCTGTGGCACGGAGGGAGTGCTCCGCGATACACTCCGTGCCACATTGCTTGTTATTCCGAGAAAAATTCTCAATAGTATAAATAGCACACTTAGGTTTTATTTTAAACATGTTGACTTGGTTGAGCAAGAATGTGGGTTGCAGGCAGTTGAGAGGACGAAAATTTTAGGGTTATTCTCTTCCTTTTTCTCTTTAATTTCAATTGCTTGTATGAATTCTACTTATTTGAAGATGTTTAATCCACAAATGAGTGGCTAATTCACCTCTTGCTGAGGTTAAGGATAATTGTAGAGGAATGTAATTATTAATCAATTCAGTTTTCATCTTTTCTTCAATGGTTGTTCTATCAATTCTTGTTTCACTGCATTAATGTTTGGCCAATGTTAATGTATATCTTAGAAATCCAATTTTGATTTTTAAAAGGAAAGAAATTGGACAGATGTGAATTGGTAGGATATGATCTTTTCTTAGTTGAGAAAATTGAGAATTGATTTACATTCAGAATAGAAATATATCTGAAAGTCTTATTAGTCATTTATGGAATCGGTTATGCATGACTAGAGCAGGAGATTGTTATATCACAGAAATGTAGAATAAGGTTTCATGATTCTTTAATTAGATAGGAGTCGAATGATCCAATCCATTGGCAATTTATTCCTGACTAGCAATCGAAGAGAAGATTGATTAAAGTGAATTAACAAATTACATCCCTTCATGCCTGCCTTAACCTCAGCTTGTTCATTGCTATTGTTCAGACTCAAATTATAATCTTGACTTAGATTCTTATTACTTAGTGACCTTAACTCATAAAACATTATTTATTTGGTTGTCTGCATTCATAGAGATATCGTTCACTGACGCTTAAGTTAATTAATACCGTAGTTCAGTCCCTGTGGGATCGATACTTGGCTTGAAATAAAGCTACTTTACTACTTGTATGACCACGTGCACTTGCGTGTAGTTTTGGGTCGAACAAGTTTTTGGCGCCGTTGCCGGGGACTAAAAATTGGTAAATTTAATTTCTTAGTGTTAGTTCACAAATTCAATATAAGTGTTGACAACTTGATTTTAGCATTTCTCTTGCAGGTATTGAATTTTTTTTTTGAACGCTGGCAAGAGATAAGGGGTTGGTGGATTCATTTATAGAGCCAGAGAGACATTTTCATCGCCAAAGAAGGGAAGCTCTAGAAAAGAAGCTGCAGTTACTAAGATAGGAAATTCTGGAGTAGCAACAGAATCCACCACTTGTGAGGGCAGTTTTAGTACCCGAGGAGATGGCAGCAAGACCGGTCCGCGAAGTGGAAATCCCACATGCAAATAATGTTACATCTAGTATTCACAGACCAGAGCCAGGAGGGAGGTTCGAGCTTAAGCAGAACATGGTGCAGTTGTTGCACACCAGTGGGCAATTCACAGGTCTCCCTCATGAAGATCCACAGCAACATCTCAAAAATTTTTTGGAGATAAGTGACACTTACATTCCCGCTGGAGTATCATCTGACTATGTGAGGCTTACATTATTCCCATTCTCATTATTGGGCGAAGCAAAGAGGTGGTTGAAAGCTAAACCACCTAATTCTATCACCACTTGGGATGATCTTGCAAGAAAGTTTTTGATACGATTCTTTCTATCTGGGAAGACAGTCAGACTTAGAAGTAAGATTCTAAGTTTGAAACAGAGAGAGGGTGAGAATTTGTATCAAGCTTGGGAGAGATTCAAGTCAGTTCAAAGGGATTGTCCTCATCATCACCAGTCTAATGATGTGTTGGTGCATACATTCATTGAGGGTTTGGAACCACATACTAAAATTCTATTAGATTTAGCAGCTGGTGGGCAGGCATTGGAGAAGACTTATGAGGAGCTCTACACTTTATTAAACCGTCTTTCACAGGGAAATCCAGAATGGAATGCGGATTCAACTCGAGGAGGAACAAGGAAAGCTGCAGGAGTTTTTGAGGTGGATGGTGTTACAGCTATTGCTGAACAGATAGCTGTATTGCAAAATCAACTCAACACCCACTTCAGCAATATGAGATTGAATCAAGCACAAGCCCCAGTCAATGCAGTTCATTAGGTATGGTGTGAAGTATGTGGGAGTAGTGAACACTCAGCTGAGTGTTGTGGTGAAAATCCAGACTCGGTGAATTTTGTTGGGAACGTCCAGAGGAACAATAATCAACACTATGGAAACAATTACAACTCAAATTGGAGGAATCATCCAAATTTCTCTTGGGGGAGTAAGAGCCATCAAGGATAGAGTTTGAATCAGGGCGTGCAGAGAAATCAAGGGGGGCATCAGAATTTTCAGTCTCAATACAGAGGAAACAATGCACCTCCCCCATAACCCAACAACATTGAGGATATGTTCAAAACAATTATAGCTAACCAAGCCCAAATGCAGGCTGATTATGTGAAATTAGCGGCTGACATGAAAATTCAGCAGTTAGCTACAAAGGCGTAGGAGTACCAGTTTGGATAGTTAGCTGGAACTCAAAACACCAGGCCCAGAGTAGGACTACCGAGTGATACTGACCCAAACCCCAAGCAGGTCAATGCAGTGACCACAAGGAGTGCACTATAACTTAAGGAGGTGGAACCAGAAAGACCACCTCAGCAATCTGGAGCAGTGGAAAAATATGGGGAACATGATGATGTGAGCGGGAAGGAAAAGGCAGCTGAGACAGAAAGACCACCACCCCCGTTCCCTCAGAGATTGAAGAAGCACAAGGAAGAAGCTTGCTTTAAGAAGTTCATGGAAGTGCTGAAACAGGTACACATTAATTTACCCTTGGTTGATGTTTTGCAGGGAGTGTTGAAATATGCCAAGTATGTTAAGGACATCGTAGCAAACAAAAGCAGATTGATGGAGTATGCTACGGTGGCGCTTACTGAGGAGTGCACCTCCCGAATACTGAACAGGTTGCCAACAAAGCTCAAGGATCCTGGGAGCTTTACCATTCAGATTATAATCGGGCAAAGTATTCGAGCTCGTGGATTATGTGATTTGGGAGAAAATAAACTTGATGCCGACATTGGTGTTCAAGATGTTGAGGTTGGGCAGCCCTAAACCAACTACTGTGATCTTGCAGCTAGTTGATCTTTCTTTGGCCAGACCAGATGGCATTGTAGAGGATGCGCTAGTGCAAGTGGGCTCCCTCATTTTCCTGGTGGATCTTATTATCTTGGATTTCGAGCCAGATGCGGAAGTCCCATTTATTTTGGGACGTCCTTCCTTGGCAACCGGGCGAGCGTTGACTGATGTGGCTACTGGGCACCTAACCATGCGAGCACATGATAAAGTAGAGGTTTTTGATGTGTATAAGGCCATGAAGCTACCGGCCAACTATGAGGAGCTATCAGCGATCAATGTGCTAAATAAGGAATCAATTTTGTAGATTGTTGACTCTCAGGACCCATTAGAGAGAGCTTTGATGGGCTCTGATCATTTTGGAGTCAGTGCTACGTACGAGATGGTGTTGATGCTGAACGATCCAAAATGGTTTCCCAGGAAGCAAGATTTTCAGCCATTGATGAGGTCCTTGGAACCATTGCCAAAACCATCAATTGAGGAGGCACCAAAATTGGAGTTGAAGACATTGCCTCCATATCTGAAATATGTATTTTTGGGGAAAGATGACACCTTGCCAGTCATCATCTCCGCAGAACTGACAGAGGCACAAGTGAAGGATGCATTAGTGGTCCTCAAGAGGCGGAAGAAAGCAATGGGGTGGCAAATGTCAGACATCAGTGGAATTAATCCAGCTTTTTGCACACACAGGATTTTTATGGAGGAAGGATCAAAGCCAACTATGCAACATCAGCGGAGGTTGAATTCGATGATGAAGTATGTAGTTATGAAGGAAGTGATCAAGTGGCTGGATGCAGGTGTGGTATATCCAATTTCAGACAGTTAATGGGTTAGTCTAGTTCAGTGTGTTCCAAATAAAGGAGGGATGACCGTGGTCACCAACGAAAAAAATAAGCTAATTCCCACATGCACAGTCACAGACTGGCGGATTTGCATGGATTACAGGAAGCTAAATGAGGCCACGAGGAAAGATCATTAACCTATTCCATTTATTGATCAGATATTGGACAGGTTGGCAGGTCAAGAGTATTATTGTTTCCTTGATGGATATTCTGGCTATAATCAAATAGCCATAGCACCGAAGGACCAGGAGAAGACCACTTTTACATGTCCTTATGGGACATATGCTTTCAGGCGGATGCCATTTGGTCTATGCAATGCACCAGACACATTCCAGAGATGCATGATGGCGATCTTTCATGATATGGTGGAAGATTTTGTCGAGGTATTTATGGATGACTTTTCTGTTCTCAGTAATTCGTTTTCTACATGTTTGCAAAATCTTGATAGGGTGCTAGCTCGATGTGAAGACTCTAACCTTGTGCTCAACTGGGAGAAATGTCATTTTTTTTGTCAAGGAGGGTATCATCCTTGTCCATAACGTGTCATGCAAGGGGTTGGAAGTCGATCGTGCAAAGATTGAAGTGATCGAAAAGCTACCACCACCAGTGTCAGTGAAGGGTGTTCGTAGTTTTCTCGGACATGCAGGGTTCTACAGACTGTTCATCAAGAACTTCTTAAAAACATCTAGATCGATATGCCGGTTGCTAGAAAAAGAGGTGAAGTTCGAGTTTGACAAGGATTGTGTTAAAGCATTCGAGGAGTTAAAACAGAAGCTGGTAGAAGCGCCTATTCTCATTTCTCCAGATTGGGAGAAACCGTTTGAATTAATGTGTGATGCAAGTGACGTTGCTGTAGGAGCTATATTAGGGCAGCGGAGGAATAAAATTTTTCATTCCATTTATTATGCAAGCAAAACACTTGACGCAGCCCAGGTCAATTATACAGTCATGGAAAAGGAGATGCTAGCATTGGTGTTCGCATTTTATAAATTCAAGTCCTACTTGGTGGTTTCTAAAGTAGTGGTGTATACTGATCATGCAGCAATTCGGTATCTTTTAACAAGAAGGATGCAAAGCCCAGACTAATCAGATGGATATTGTTGCTACAAGAGTTTGACCTAGAGATTCAGGATAGTAAGAGGAGCAACAATCAAGTGGCAGATCGCCTATCGCGATTGGAAAGCCAGTTGCATGTGAAGGAAGGTGATGGTATCAAAGAAGAGTTCCCAGATGAGCAGCTCATGGCAATAAGGGAAGCTGAAATCCCTTGGTATGCAGACATTGTGAATTTGCTGGTAAGTGGAGTCTACCCACCGGAGGCTACGGCTCAGCAAAGAAAGAAGTTGAGACATGATTGCAGGTATTACATATGGGATGAGCCGTATCTATTTAAGCAGGGACCGGATCAAGTGATGAGATGATGCATCCCAGAGAGCCATATTGCAGAAGTATTGAGGAGTTGTTACTCATCGTTGTATGGAGGGCACCATGGAGGCGAGCGGACTGCTCACAAGGTGTTACAGTCAGGTTTCTTTTGGCCTACACTATTCAGAGATTCTATAGCATATGTAAAAATGTGTGATAGATGTCAAAGAACAGGCACAATTGGTAGAAGACAGGAGATGCCACTGCAGTAGATATTAGAAGTGGAGATTTTTTATGTATGGGGAATAGACTTCATGGGCCCGTTTCCACCGTCATTTGGTAATCGTTACATCTTGGTAGCAGTTGACTATGTATCTAAGTGGGTCGAGGCAACAACTTGTCCCAGGAATGACAAAAAGGTGGTGACGAAATTTGTGAAAAAGCAAATTTTCACCAGGTTTGGGACACCCCGAGTTATTATTAGTGATGGCGGGGCTCATTTTGTGAATGCGAGTTTCAAGAATTTGCTAGCTAAGTATGGGGTGCGGCACAAGGTAGCAACAACATATCATCCCCAAACTAGTGGGCAAGTGAAGGTGTCAAATAGAGAGATAAAGCAGATTCTACAAAAGACAGTGAATGCACAATGAATTGATTGGTCAAGCAAACTCGACGATGCATTGTGGGCTTATAAAACTACATACAAGACACCCATTGGGACTTCTCCGTACAGATTGGTCTATGGAAAGGCATGTCATCTACCTGTGAAGCTGGAACATCGAGCTTTTTGGGTCGTGAGAAAGTTGAACATGGATCCGGAGCTAGCAGGGAGGAAGAGGCTGATGCAACTCAGCGAACTAGATGAGTTTCGATGGCATGCCTATGAAAGTGCCAAATGCTACAAGTAGAAAATGAAGAGTGGCACGACAGTCATATGGTTTATCGGATCTTTAAGCCGGGGCAGAATGTGTTATTATTTAATTCAAGATTGAAGCTTTTTCCAGGTAAGTTGCATCCAAGTGGTCAAGGCCATTTGAAGGGGTGAGAATGACCCCACACGGGGCGGTGGAGTTGTGGCAAGAAGATAAAAGTGCCACATTTTTGGTGAATGGGCAACGATGTAAGCATTATTAGGGTGATGTCATTATTCGAGAGAAGACGTCCATCACTCTAGAGGATGATTGAGAATGAGTAGCATCGAGCCGCGATGGTAAATCAGGCACTGCACGGGAGGCAACCCGTGAATGTGCTGTAATAGAAGAGTAGAATTATTTGAAAAAAAAAGAAAAAGAAAAACAAAGAAAAAGAAAAATAAAAATTGTTGCGTTGCAACCTATGATCTCTAACCAATTTCTTGTGGTGAAATGATTTTCAGGTGGGACGGAGGGCAAAAATACAAAAAATGCAAAGGAAAAAAAATCAAGGTGAGAAAATAAAAATTGGCATTTCCAGTGAGCCTGCACGATGGCTCCGTGTCATGGAGGAGGGCCTCCGCATTACCCTCTGTGACACGTTGAGGTGTATTTCGGATTTTTTAAAAATTTCCAGAATACCTGCACGATGGCTCCGTATCACGGAGGCAGTGCTCCGCGTTACCCTCCGTGACACGTTGAGGTGTATTTCGCGTCAGGTCACCTCGAGTCACCAGGTAACCCACGCGAAAAACCTCTTTTAAACCCCAATTTCCTTCATTTTTTTTCTATTCTTTCATTCCCTCCGCGACCCACACCTAAAATCCCCTTCTCCCCCAACGTGACATGGACTTAATGATCAACTTCCTTCGAGTTTTCTTCAATTTCACCGAAGTAAAGGTATGTTCTTGAATTTTTCCTGAGTATTGCTTAAATTTTCTATTCTTGAACATGTTTTGTGATGAAACTTTGCCCTAAGTGAGAAATAAGCTTGAAATCAATTGAGTTATGATTGAATAATGTTCATAGTATTGTTATGAGTAGATTAACTCAATGATTGCATGTTTTGTTGAAATTCTTGCGATATTGATAGCTAGGGTTGAGGATTGAATAGGAAGAAGACAAAATGCATGTAAATGTTGATAAATTGGGTTGTGCATGTTGTTTGAAGTGAAATGTAGTGTGATTGATGTTGAATATGCTATGTTAGAAGAGGGATTTTCAGGAGAATGCAATTGGAGAATTACGTAGGTTGTTGAAAAAAAAATTGCAAAGTGCTAATGATGAGGTCACTGAATCGATGGAGAAATTTTTATTCATTGTACGAAGTCTGAGTAGTACAAAGTAATTGTTCCATCAAAGTATATGAACGAACAAGTAAGCATTTTGAATGCTAAGAATGGCAAAATCATGAATGTCTTGTCGAATTGTGTTGATTGCGGCTAAAGACTAAGTGTGGGGTGATCCAATTAAACCCAACCTTAGTTGTAGCTAATTATGAATTGAATAACATTGAGTCTGTATGTTTGAATGTGCAGGAACAATGTCAGGCCGACAAGACAAAGAAAAGGGCACATCCACATCGGGCGCCAGCAGAAAGAGGGTGAGATTGGGAACAACAGTTCCAGCAGCATCAGCGGATACGGAACCAGATGGGTGACTGATAAGGGGAAGAAGTGGTATGCTAAACATAAAGAAACCAAATACTTCCCGGAGGAGCAGATAGCACGGGAACTGATCTTGGGCAAATTTATATGCCCAAGTGATACCTAATTGTGTCATTTTATCCTTGTTTATATATCAATGTTTATACACTCTCATGTGATTTATAATAAAATGTGAATTTATACTAACCAACATGATTAGCATTGTTTTGCAGGTAAAAGGTAATTTTGGGAAGCTAAAATGCGTGTTGGGAGAGATCGGGGTTGGACTCGGATGTTAGCAAAAGACAAGGCATTGGAAGGCACAAAATAAAGAGGCTCCGCGATGGAGCCGTGTCATGCTGCCATCGCGGAGGCCTTCTGCCTGGATAGGGAATTTTTGGCCAAATTCCAGTGAGGGTGCGCGTTGGGTCCGTGGCACGGTGGCCTAGCTCTGCATTGCACGTCGTGCCACATTGGGCCTTATTACCTGGACACCCAATTTCCAGTAAGGGTCCGCGTTTGTGGCATGTCACGGAGGCAGTGCTCCGCGATGCACTCCGTGACACATTGCTTGTTATTCCGGGAAAAATTCCCACTAGTGTAAATAGAACACTTAGGTTCATTTTTCAATATTCTGACTAGGTGGAGCAAGAATGTGGGTTACAGGCAGTTGAGGGGACGAAAATATCAGGGTTTTTCTCTATCTCCTTCTTCTTGAGTTCAATTGCTTGTATGTTTAACACTCATTTAACGATGTTTAATCCACAAATGAGTGGCTAATTCCTCTTCTTGCTGAGGTTAAGAACAATTGTATTGAAATGTGATTGTTGATTAAGTTGGTTTTTCATCAATTCTTCCATGATTGTTCTATTGATTCTTGTTCTTACTGCATTAATGTGTGGCCTATATTAATGTACATCTAAAAAGTCCGGTTTCACTCGAGAGAGCAAGAAATTGGAAAGTTGTGAATCAATAGGATATGATCTTTTCTTGGTTTGGGAAAATTGGGAATTGATTTACCTTCAGGATAGAAATATACCTGAAGGTCATATTAGTCAATTAAGAAACTGGTTTTGTATGGCTAGAACATGAATTTCGTTTAATCACAGAAATGTAGGTGGACGGTTCATGATTCTTAAGTTGGGTTAAATACGAGAGTTTTAATCCATTGGCAATAGTTCTTGACTAGCAACCGGAGGAAAAGTTAACCAATTGATATCGATAATTTATTTCCTTACATGTTCGTTTAACCTCAGCATGCTCACATTCATAGTTCGGACTCAAATTATATAATTCTTGTAGACTTAGGATAAAAATTAGAAATCAAAATATCAAACTCTTCGTCACACTGTTGTCTTCATTGTTAGAATTAAAATATTGTACACTTGAGTAATTTGTTACCTCATCCCAGTCCCTGTGGGATTGATACTTGGCTTACTTAAGCCACTTTACTACTTGTTCGACCACGTGCACTTGCGTGTAGCTATACACCCATAGCAAACAACCGAAAATTTTTTTGGTGCCGTTGCCGAGGACTGGCAATTGGTGAATTTTTCTTAAGTGTAAATTTACTATATTTTTTTTCTTAAGTATTGACAACTTGGTCTTAGCCTGTATTTTGCAGATTTTAATTTCTGTAGAACACTGGCAAGAGACAAGGAGCTGATGGACTCATATTTAGAGCCTGAAAGATTATTTCATCGTCAACGGAGAGTAGCTCTAGAGAGAAAGCTGCAGTTGCTCAGACAAACAATTATGGAGCAACAACAGAATCCACCAGTAGTACGGGCAATGTTAGTGCCCGAGGAAGTAGCAGCTCGGCCGGTTCGCGAGGTGGCAATCCCACATGCTAACAATGTCACATCTAGCATCTGCAAACCTGAGCCAAGAGGGAGGTTCGAGCTCAAACAAAACATGGTGCAATTGCTGCACACCAGTGGGCAGTTCACAGGTCTCCCTCATGAGGATCCACAGCAGCATCTCCAAAATTTTTTGGAGATAAGTGAAACTTATATCCCCGCTGGAGTGTCATCAGATTATGTCAGGCTTAAATTGTTCCCATTTTCACTACTGGGAGAAGCCAAGAGGTGGTTGAAAGCTGAGCCACCTAAGTCTATTTCTACGTGGGATGATCTTGCAAAGAAATTCTTGATAGGATTTTTTCCCTCCGGTAAAACAGCAAGACTTAGAAGTCAAATTCTAAGTTTCAAACAGAGAGAGGGAGAAAATCTATATCAGGCTTGGGAGAGATTCAAGTCTATGTTGCGGGATTGTCCACATCATCATCAATCCAATGATGTGCTGGTGCACACTTTTATAGAGGGTTTGGAACCCCATACAAAAATCTTGCTAGACTCAGCAGCTGGGGGACAAGCATTGGAGAAAACTTATGAGGAGTTGTATAACTTGTTAAACCGTATTTCGCAGGGCAATCTGGAGTGGAATGCTGATTCATCAAGAGGAGGAACAAGGAAAGCAGCAGGAGTTCTAGAAGTGGAAGGTTTCACAGCTATTGCTGCACAGATAGTTGTTTTACAGAATCAACTCAACACCCACTTCAGTAACATGACAATGAACCAGCCTCAAGCCCCAGTGAATGCAGTGCAGCAGATTTGGTGTGAAGTGTGCGGAAGCAGTGAGCACTCAGCTAAGTGTTGTGGAGCAAATCCTGACTCGGTGAACTTTGTGGGAAATGTACAGAGGAACAACCACCAACAGTATGACAATAGCTACAATTCCAACTGGAGGAATCATCCGAATTTCTCTTAGGGTAGCAACAACAATCAGGGGCAAAGTTCGAGTCAGGGGGCGCAGAGGAATCAAGGAGGGCATCAGAACTATCAGGCATAATATAGAAACAACAATGCACCTCCTCCACCACCATCACCCAGCATTGAGGAGATGTTCAAGACGATGATAGCTAACCAAGCTCAATTGTAGGCTGACTATGTGAAATTGGCAGGCGGGGTGAAGAACAACCAGTTAGCTACTAAGGCACTTGAATATCAATTTGGGCAATTTGCTGGAGCCCAAAATACCAGGCCTAGAGGAGGACTTCCGAGCGACACAGATCCCAATCCTAAGCAGGTGAATGCGGTGAACACAAGGAGTGGTTTGCAGCTGAAAGAGGTGGAACCAGAAAGACCACCTCAACAATCGGGAGCAGCAGAAGTCGAGAGGGAGCAAAGTGAAGAAAGGGGGAAGAAAAAGGTAGCTGAATTAGAAAGACCACCACCCCCGTTCCCTCAAAGATTAAAGAAACACAAGGAGGAGACGTGTTTCAAGAAATTCATGGAGGTGCTGAAATAGGTACATATTAACTTACCTCTTGTTGATGTTTTGCAGGGAGTGCCGAAATATGCAAAGTACATAAAGGACATCGTGGCAAACAAAAGTCGGTTGACTGAGTATGCTACGGTAGCTCTCACGGAGGAGTGCACTTCCCGGATACAAAACTGACTGCCCACCATGCTCAAAGATCCTGGTAGCTTTACTATACAAATTACAATTGGGCAGAGTACCTGAGCTCGCGAATTATGTCATTTGGGAGCGAGCATTAATTTGATGCCGTCATTGGTATTCAAGAAGTTGGATTTAGGGAGTCCTAGACCAACAACAGTGATCTTGCAACTAGCGAATCGGTCCTTAGCCAGACTTGATGTCATTGTGGAGGATGTGCTGGTGCAAGTGGGCTCCCTTATCTTCCCGGTAGATTTCATCGTGCTGGCTTTTGAACCAGATGCGGAAGTCCCATTTATTTTGGGACGTCCTTTCTTGGCGACCGGGAAAGAGTGTTGATGCACTCCGATCATTTTGGAGATAGAGACACTTATGAGGTGGTCCAAATGTTGAATGAGTCACAAAGGCATCCGAGGAGACAGGAATTTCAATCATTGATGAGGTCCCTAGACCCGTTGCCGAAACCATCCATTGAGGAGGCACCAAAGCTGGAATTGAAAGAATTGCTTCCCCATTTAAAATATGTCTTTTTGGGGGAAAATGAGACGTTACCAGTCATCATCTCCGCAGAATTGATAGAGGCACAGGAGAAAGAAGCATTGGGTGTCCTCAGAAAAAGGAAGAAAGCAATGGGTTGGCAAATGTCAGATATTCAGGGTATCAATCTAGCTTTTTGCACACACAGGATTTTCATGGAGACAGGATAAAAACCAACCGTTCAGCCGCAACGAAGGCTAAATCCAGCAATGAAGGATGTGGTGAGGAAAGAAATAATCAAGTGGCTTGATGCAGGTGTGGTCTACCCGATTTCAGACAGTGAATGGGTCAGCCCCGTTCAATGCCTTCCAAAGAAAGGAGGGATGACCGTGGTCACCAATGATAAAAATGAGTTGATTCCTACATGAACCATCATAGGCCGACGGATTTGCATGGACTATAGAAAGCTGAATGAAGCCACAAGGAAAGATCATTATCCCATCCCGTTCATTGATCAAATACTAGATAGGTTGGCTGGACAGGAATATTATTGTTTCCTTGATGGGTACTCTGGTTATAACCAAATAGCCATAGCTCCTAAGGACCAAGAGAAGACTACTTTTACCTGTCCTTATGGGACATATGCTTTTAGGCGGATGCCATTTGGGTTATGCAATGCACCCGCCACATTCCAGAGATGCATGATGTCTATTTTCCATGACATGGTGGAGGATTTTGTTGAGGTATTTATGGATGATTGTTTTGTTTTCGGTAATTCATTTGCTACTTGTTTGCAGAATCTTGACAGGGTGCTGACTCGATGTGAGGAATCCAACCTTGTACTAAACTGGGAGAAATGCCACTTCTTAGTCAAGGAGGGTATTGTCCTTGGCCATAAAGTGTCTAAAAAGGGGTTGGAATTCGATCGAGCTAAGATCGAGGTTATGGAGAAGTTGCCACCACCTGTGTCGGTGAAAGGTGTTCGCAGTTTTCTTGGGCATGCAGGGTTCTACAGACGGTTCATCAGAAACTTTTCCAAATTTTCTAGACCATTATGCAGGTTGTTAGAAAAAGAGGTAAAGTTTGAGTTGAATGATGAGTGTGTTAAAGCATTCGAGGAGTTGAAGCAGAAATTGATAGAAGCACCTATCCTGACTTCTCCGGATTGGGGACAACCATCTGAGTTGATGTGTGATGCGAGTGACATGGTTGTGGGAGCTGTATTGGGGCAAAGGAAAAATAGAATCTTTCATTCTATTCATTATGCAAGCAAAACGCTGAATATGGCCTAAAGCAATTACACAGTCACAGAGAAAGAAATGCTAGCGTTGGTGTTTGCATTTGACAAATTCAGGTCCTATTTGGTGGGTTCAAAAGTAGTGGTGTACACCGATCATGCAGCGATTCTGTACCTATTTAACAAGAAGGATGCTAAGCCCAGATTGATCACATGGATCCTGTTGTTGCAAGAGTTCGATCTTGAGATCAAGGACAGAAAGGGGAGCGAGAATCAGGTGGCAGATCACTTATCGCGATTGGAGAGCCGGTCGCATGTGATGGAAAGTGATACCATCAATGAGGAGTTCCCGGATGAGCAGCTCTTGGCAGTAGGGGAAGCTGAAGTTCCTTGGTACGCAGATATAGTCAATTTGCTAGTGAGTGGAGTCTACCCACCTGAGGCAACAGACCAACAGAGAAGGAAATTGAGGCATGATTGCCGGCATTTTGTTTGAGAGGAACCATACTTATTTAAACAGGGACCGGATTAGGTGATGAGAAAATGCATCCCAGAGAGTCAGATTGCAGAGGTGTTGAGGAGCTGTCACTCTTCGTTGTATGGGGGTCACCATGGAGGCGAGCGAACAACACACAAGGTTCTACAGTTAGGGTTCTTTTGGCCTACACTGTTCAGAGACTCTATGGCATACGTCAAAATGTGTGACAGATGTCAGCATACAGGAACAATTGGTAGAAGACAAGAGATGTCGCTGTAGAATATACTGGAAGTAGAG
Source organism: Datura wrightii (assembly GCA_035772735.1). Lineage (NCBI taxonomy): Eukaryota > Viridiplantae > Streptophyta > Magnoliopsida > Solanales > Solanaceae > Datura > Datura wrightii. The sequence goes on along the minus strand of JASDFA010000007.1, from coordinate 49,134,401 downwards.
ACCTTTGATGTATGGGGCATTGATTTCATGGGCCCATTCCCACCGTCATTTGGTAATCGTTACATCTTGGTGGCTGTAGACTATGTATCAAAATTGGTGGAAGCAATAGCTTGCCCCAGGAATGATAACAAGGTGGTAACAAAATTTGTGAAAAAACATATTCTTACCAGGTTCGGGACACCTCGAGCCATTATTAGTGATGGAGGGGCTCATTTTGTCAATGCAAGTTTCAAGAAACTACTAGCCAAGTATGGGGTGCGCCACAAAGTGGCAACAACATACCACCCTGAAACTAGTGGGCAAGTAGAGGTGTCAAATAGAGAAGTGAAGCAGATTCTCCAGAAAACGGTAAATACACAACCGAATGATTGGTCAAGAAAACTTGATGATGCGTTGTGGGCGTACAACACTACTTACAAGACACCGATTGGAACCTCACCATACCGATTGGTCTATGGGAAAGTGTGTCATCTGCTGGTGGAGCTAGAGCATCGAGCCTTCTAGGCCGTGAGGAAATTGAATATGGACTTGGAGCTAGCGGGCAAGAAGAGATTAATGCAACTCAGTGAACTTGAAGAGTTCCGCTGGCATGCTTATGAGAGTGCTAAGTACTACAAGGAAAGAACAAAAAGGTGGCATGACAAGCATGTGGTGTACCGCATTTTTGAACTAGGGCAGAAGGTATTGCTCTTCAATTCAAGATTGAAGTTGTTTCCGTGAAAGCTGAGGTCCAAATGGTCGGGGCCATTTGAAGTGGTGAGAATGACCCCGCATGGGGCAGTAGAGTTGTGGCAAGAAGATCGGAGTGCTACTTTCTTAGTCAATGGGCAGAGATGTAAGCACTATTAGGGTGAGGACGGTGGTCGAGAGAAAATGTCTGTCACCCTAGTAGATGACTGAGCTGAATGATGTCGAGCCGCGATGGTGAACCAGGCGCTGCACGAGAGGCAACCCGTGAAATTTTTCTTTGTAAATTGTGAATAGATTTTTTTTTCTTTTTCTTGATTAACAACAAAATTTTTTAGTTTTTATTTTTTGTTTTTATTTTTATTTTGAGTGAAACCTATAATTCTAACCTATTTCTTGTAGTAAGATGAATTTTAGGTTGAACGGAGGGAAAATATGCAAGGAATCGCAAAGGAAAATTCGAGGTATGAAAATCAATAAAAAGTGGCAAAACAGTGAGCTAGGGCGATAGCTCCGTGTCACGGAGGAGGGCCTTCGCGTTACCCTCCATGACACGTTGAGGTGTAAATCTGGAATTTTAAAAAAATTCCAGAACACCCTCGCGATAGCTCCGTGTCACGGAGGGCGTGCTCCACGTTACCCTCCGTGACACGTTGCAGTGTATATCGCGACGGGTCACACCGGGTCGCCGGGTGACCCACGCGAATTTCCCACTTTTAAACCCCGATTCCCCCTCAATTTTCCTTATTTCTCACACACTCTGCGACCAACCTCCCTAAAACCCCTCCCCCTTCAACGTGACACGGACTTAGGCCAAGAATTTCATCAAGTTTTCTTCAAATCTTCGAATTCAAGGTATGTTCTTCAATTCCATCTCATTTCTTGTCGATTTTCTTCGATATTGAACATGTGATATGAGCTAAACTTGCCCTAAGTAGAAATTAAGCGTAAATTCAATTGAATTATTGTTGATGGATGTTCGGAGTATTATTGTGATTGCTTGAACTCCTTAATTGCATAATTTAATCGAATTTTTGATACAATCATAGCTAGGGCTTGCTTTTGAGTTTGAAGTGGAAAAATTTAGTGAACTAGTGAAATTCATGCTGGGTTGTACATGTTGAGTGAGATGAGTCGATGTGCTAATTGTTATTATGCTAAAAGACCGATGAATTCTCAGGTTGGGGGAATATTGAAATTTGCAAGAATTGGGTGAATTGTATAGGTTCATGTAGATAAATTCTTTTTTTTTTCATTTCTTTGTTTCTCCTTTCTAAGTGCGATGGGATAAAATGTTATCGATGGTAATGATTGTGGTTAGCTGTACGAAGTCTGAGTAGTACATAGAATATATACCGTCGAATTCTCCAAATGCACTAAGCATATTTGTTATGTTCTGTTGGTTGTTTGTGTAGATAAGCATGATCTTGCCTTAATGTTGTAATTTTGGCTAAGGACTAAGTGTGGGGTAGCCTAGCTTAACCCAACCTTAGTCGAAGCAAATTTTAGTTGGCTTAACATTGATCTTGTCTACTTGGGTTGACAGGAAAAATGGCAAGCAGGCAGGACAAGGGAAAAGGCTCATCAACATCTGGAGCCGGCAGAAAAAGAATCAGACTGGGCACAGCGGTCCCAGCAGCACCAGCGGTTCCACGCGGCCAACGCCGTCAATATGGAACCAGGTGGGTGAATGAGGAGGGGAAGAAGTGGTACGCAAAGCACAAGGAGAGCAAGTACTTCCCCGAGGAACACATAGCAAGGGAACCGTTGGCACAGGAGTTCCCCAGGATTGTCCAGAGGATCGAGGCAGTTGGGCTGAACTTCATTTTTGAAGAGCCCAAGGAATGCAACTTGCACTTGATTCGAGAATTCTATGCCAACTAGAACCCGACTCTCAGAAGTCACACCATCAAAATAAGGGGGCAAATAGTCACTTTTGAGCCCCACCACCTCAATGTTATCTTAGGGGCGCGGGACACAGACGCCCACGTGCTTCGACAACTAAATATCACTCCACCATATGCGGACATCAGACGCACTTTGTGTGGAACCCGATCGATGGCTAGGTGGAGCAGACATAAGGAGAGGGGCTATCATCAGACTTTTCCCTACTCACAGATGAACAGGGAAGCCAGGATATGGCTTAAGATCGTGTGTTTCTGCCTAATCCCGGGGGTGCATATGACGGATGTAACCTGGGATCGTGTATGCTTGGTGTACGCCCTGATGAAAGGGCTGGAGATCAATGTGGGGGCGGTGATTATCTCCGCCATGAAGAGAGCCCGGTTGCATCAGGGGAATAGATACGGATTTGGTGGATTACTCACCACATTCCTGAGGGGCCTGGACATAGAGGAAGAGGCCCTTGACTATATCCCACAGATGGAGCTGCGGGACTTAGATGTCACCAAAACTAAGGCTCCCGACACCACCCACGGGCCAGTTCTTACACTAGGCGAGCGACATGCTCGGGATGATCAGTACATGGCTCGTATGTACGGGATGCAGATGCTCCAGCTACGGATAGGCGGGAGGCCGGCAACAGAGGAGGAGCTATGGCAGCTCGAGCTAGACTACACTTTTGGTGAAAATGCCAGGGCTCTATGCCGAGTGGGGCCAGCTTTTGTAGAGCCCACGGCTGATGATGTCCCCATGGATGAGGAGACACGTCGTGAGGACTCCAATGTGGAGTCCGATGATGATGATGGGGGCGATTCAGACATGGGAGATGAGGCAGCAGCACCTGATGAAGAAGTGGAGTATTTTGATTGATTAGGGAGTTCCACCACCCATTTTTTTGTCCTATGTTAATTTTTGTGAACACTAGGGACAGTGTTCTTTATAAGTGTGGGGTGGGAGTAGTTAGGTGCTAGTTCTGTTGTTATGTATGTTCTGTTTTGTTGTTGTGCCTACTGATGAAAAATTTTGTGACCCTGTGATTTGTGATTGTGAAGTTTTGTTCTGTATTGTAATTAATTGTGAAACTGTTGTGTGTTGCTGAATATTGCTAGCTGATTTTGTACATATTTTTTTTTGTTTATCGAAATGATCGATATTTTTAAAATTTCTTTTTTTTTAATTCTTGGGTTTCTCGGCGTTTGTTTTCGGTTCTTTTACCAAGAATGGTCCCATTGAACCAAAGTCCTAGTTAGTGACCGTTCCCTGTGATGGATGGATGACGACTGTCTTAAGGGAAATGTAGTCGTTAGGAGTAGATTTTTTTCATTTATTTGTTAGTTGTTTTCTTTTGTGGGTTGCATCCCAAAACCTATAGTTACTTTATGGTTGCGGAATCCTGGTTGCGTGTCGTACATGATATTTGAAATGCAAAGGTGATTCGTATGAAAGCATGCAACTTTGTAAATATGTTAAGATACCTATGCCATAGAGTCGATTCAGTGTGATTGAGGCTTAATGTTCGAATTCTTGTAATTAGCTGATTGAAGAGTCTGTGAATGCGTCTTGAATTGAGCATGTGCAATAAGTGTGAAGTGAGGTTTTGTTTATTCCATGCTATTGTGAAGTGTCTAGAACTTGCCTGGTGTGTGTACTAAATGAAATGAAGGAGGTGTATTATAGGAAAGTATGTAGGCATTTCTTTGTGTTAACCGAAAGTTTCTCTGTTTCATTATTGTACCCACCTTGAATGTACACCCTAGTTAGCCCATTGAGCCTTTAGCCTATCATTTGTTTCTTTTGTCAAAATGGGTAAACTGAGCTTTACCCTTTCTTTTCATTAGCCATGAATTTGATCCAAAACTCTTAAGCGCTTAAGAAGAGAAAATAATTTTCCCAAAGTGTCAATGAGTGAGAATGGTGAAAAGAAAAGAAAAGCCGAAGTGATGAAAAGAAAGAAAAGGTTGAAGGTGCACTTGTTTTAAATTAAATATAATGAAGATGTATGAATAATCTTTGTTATTGAGTCAAGTGTGCTTAATGAGATGGGTCAAAATAAAGACAGACTTCAAGAATGGGAGGATGAAGAAAGAAACAATGTCCATGAGTTTGATGGGATGTATTGAAAAAGCGCTTAAGGATGCTAGTGGATATTATTGGCTAGCCCAATATTGACTAGTTCCGTAGCTTACATTACAACCCGTTAAAGTCCTACGTGATCCTACAGCACATTTCATTATATTAGTGGAGTAATACACTAAGGGCAAGCCTATAGTTCATGACATGATGAATGTGAATTCTTTTGGGAGAGAGAGTAACATTGTGTTTATATGCCCCTGCATGTAACCGTTAGAGTTCATGTGGTTAAAAAGTGAAAATTCTCTTGCATTGTGAAGGCACATGCTTGATGAGAGATTAATTTTCGTGTCGGATATCTTGATCAGCTGATTTGGATGAGTTTGCCAATATCGAGAGTGGATTCTTAAGTCTAGGATGTCTTATTGTATTGAAGGTCATTGCATTGATAGGACCATGCGTGTTTTCTTGATGATTTGCTGTATTGAATAATTGGTATGACCGTAGCCTGAATTGTCGAACCAAAGTAGCGAGGTTGGGGTATAAATTTCATGAGGTGTAAGATTGTTCTTCGGGGACGAACAAGGATTTAAGTGTGGGGTAAGTGATCTTGGGCAAATTTATATGCCCAAGTGATACCTAATTGTGTCATTTTATCCTTGTTATCTATCAATGTTTATACACTCTCATGTGATTTATAATAAAATGTGAATTTATACTAACCAACATGATTAGCATTGTTTTGCAGGTAAAAGGTAATTTTGGGAAGCTAAAATGCGTGTTGGGAGAGATCGGGGTTGGACACGGATGTTAGCAAAAGACAAGGCATTGGAAGGCACAAAATAAAGAGGCTCCGCGATGGAGCCGTGTCACGCTGCCATTGCGGAGGCCTTCTGCCTGGATAGGGAATTTTTGGCCAAATTTCGGTGAGGGTGCGCGTTGGGTCCGTGGCACGGTGGCGTAGCTCCGCGTTGCACGCCGTGCCACGTTGGGCCTTATTACATGGACACCCAATTTCTAGTAAGGGTCCGCGTCTGTGGCGTGTCACGGAGGCAGTGCTCCGCAATGCACTCCGTGACACGTTGCTTGTTATTCCGGGAAAAATTCCCACTAGTATAAATAGAACACTTAGGTTCATTTTTCATTATTCTGACTGGGTGGAGCAAGAACGTGGGTTACAGGCAGTTGAGGGGACGAAAATATTAGGGTTTTTCTCTATCTCCTTCTTCTTGAATTCAATTGTTAGTATGTTTAACACTCATTTAACGATGTTTAATCCACAAATGAGTGGCTAATTCCTCTTCTTGCTGAGGTTAAGAACAATTGTATTGAAATGTGATTGTTGATTAAGTTGGTTTTTCATCTTTTCTTCCATGGTTGTTCTATTGATTCTTGTTCTTACTACATTAATGTGTGGCCTATATTAATGTACATCTAAAAGGTCCGGTTTCACTCGAGAGAGAAAGAAATTGGAAAGTTGTGAATCAATAGGATATGATCTTTTCTTGGTTTGGGAAAATTGGGAATTGATTTACCTTCAGGATAGAAATATACCTGAAGGTCGTATTAGTCAATTAAGGTACCGATCTTTTATGGCTAGAACATGAATTTCGTTTAATCACAGAAAATGTAGGTGGACGGTTCATGATTCTTAATTTGGGTTAAATACGAGAGTTTTAATCCATTGGCAATAGTTCTTGACTAGCAACCGAAGGAAAAGTTAACCAAATGATATTGATAATTTATTTCCTTACATGTTCGTTTAACCTTAGCATGCTCACATTCATAGTTCAGACTCAAATTATATAATTCTTGTAGACTTAGGATAAAAATTAGAAATCAAAATATCAAACTCTTCGTCACACTGTTGTCTTCATTGTTAGAATTAAAATATAGTACACTTGAGTAGTTTGTTACCTCATCCCAGTCCCTGTGGGATCGATACTTGGCTTACTTAAGCCACTTTACTACTTGTTCGACCACGTGCACTTGCGTGTAGCTATACACCCATAGAAAAGAACTGAACAGGAACCACTGGCGCAGGAATTCCCGTGGATTGTACACAGGATTGACACCGCTGGGCTAAACATCATTTTCAAAGAACCTAGGGAGTGAAATCTCCATCATATCCGGGAGTTCTATGCCAATTAGAACCCGACCTTACGCATCCACACCATAAAAATCAGAGGACAGGTAGTCACATTTAAGCCCCACCACTTGAATGCAATCTTGGGGGCGCGGGACACCGACGCTCATGTCCTCCGTCCGCTGAACATCACTCCACCCTATGGGGACATCAGACGCACCTTATGTGGAGCCCGATCGAGAGCTAGGTGGGGTATGCACAAGGAGAGGGGCTACCATCAGACATTTCCCTATTCTCAGATGAACAAGGAGGCCTGGATTTGGTTGAAGATTGTGTGTTCATGCCTGATCCCAAGGGTGCACATGACAAATGTCACCCGGGATAGAGTTTGCTTGGTGTATGCCCTGATGAAGAGGTTGGAAATAAATGTGGGGGCGGTGATCATCTCCGCCATGAAGAGAGCCCGACTACATCTGGGGCATAGATACGGGTTCGGTGATCTGCTTACCACGTTCCTAAGGGGCCACAATATTGAGGAGGAGGCCCTAGATTACATCCCTCAGATCGACAGGCGTGCCTTGGATTTCACCAAAACCAAGGCACCTGACACTACTTATGGGCCGGTGCTCACACTAGCCGAGCGACATGCTCGGGATGATTAGTACATGGCCCGCATGTATGGGATGCAGATGTTGCAGCTGCGCGTCGGAGGATGGCCCACAACGGAAGATGAGCTGTGGCAGCTCGAGTTGGATTACCCATTCAACAAGAATGCCAGAGCTTTATGCAGAGTGGGGCCCGCATTTGTGGGGCCCGCATTTGTGGAGCCCGTAGATGATGATGTCCCTACTGATGAGGATACACGTCGGGAGGACTTAGATGTTGAGTCTGACGAGGACGATAGGGGCGATTCTGACATGGGGGACGAAGCACTGGCATCTGATGAAGAAGTTGAATACTTTAAATGATCAGGGAGTTTCACCACCCAACCTTTGTGATATTTTGAAATTATGTGAACACTGGGGACAGTGTTCGGCTTAAGTGTGGGGTGGGAGTAGTTAGGTGCTAGCTATTTTGTTTATGTTTTGTTTATGTTTGTTGTGCTTGTGCTAAATGTGACCTTGTGACTCTGTGTTTCGTGTTCTGTAATTAATGTTGGTGTTGTAATGAATCTTGAGCTGTTGTTGTGTTGCTGTTGTGTATGATGTGTAAATATTTTTCAAATTATATTTTTATCTTTTTCTATCAAAATTTTTTTTGTTGAAATTTTTATGTTGGGTTTCTCGATTTTTGTTTTTGGTGCTTTTCCCGAGAATAGTCCCATTGGACCGACGTCGTATACAGTGAATGTTTCCTATGATGGATGGATGACGACTGTCTTATGGGAAATGTAGTCGATAGGAGTAGTTTTTTTTTCTTTTTCTTTTTCTTCTTTCTTTTGTTTGTTTCCCAAACATATCGCTAATTAATGGTTCGGAATTCTTGTTACGTGTTGTACATGATATTAAGATGCAAAGGTGATTCGTATGAAAGCATGCAAATGTGTTAAACATGTTGAGATACCTAGGCCATAGAATTCGATTCAGTGTGATCAAGGCTTAATAGTGAATTCTTGTAATTAGCTGATTGAAGAGTATGTGAATATGTCCTACGTGATGTTACATCACCCGTCCTTATATGAGTGGAGTAAAACACTAGAGGCAAGCTTATGGCTCATGACATGATGCATGTGAATTCTTTGGGAGAGAGAGAGAAATCGTATTCATTACCCCTACATGTAGTGCTCGGAAAATCTTCTGATGGCAAAGTAGGTAATCCTCTTGTGTTGTGAGGGCACATGCTTGAAGAGAGATAAAATTTCGTGTCGGATGTCTTGATCAGTTGATTTGCATAAGTTTGCCAAGATCAAGAATCGATTCTTGAGGTTAGGAGGTCTTAATGTGGTGTACTTCATTGTATTGATGAAACCATGCATGTTTTCTTGATGATTTGCTATCTTAAATATCTGTATAACCATAGTTTGAATGGTCAAGCCAAATTAGCTATGCGTGGGGTTCAATTGCAGGAGATGTGAAAGTATTGTTCGAGGACAAACAAGGTTTTAAGTGTGGGTTAAGTGATCTTGGGCAGAATTTCATGCCCAAGTGATACTCAAATGCTTCATTTCGACTTATTTATCTATTATTATGTGTATATTCTCATGTGATTCTTTGATAAATGTGAATTTATACTAACCAACATGATTAGTATTGTTTTACAGGTAAAAGGAAATTTTGGAAGCTAATATATATGTTGGTGAAGTGCGGGAATGGACTTGGAAGCAAGAAGTGGAACTTGACAAGGGAAAGTGGCAAAAATAAGGGCTCCGCGATGGCGCCGTGTCACGCTACCATCGCGGAGGCATTCTGCCTGGATGAATTATTTATGTCAAGTTCCAGTGAAGGTGCGCGATAGCACCGTGGCACGGAGGCAAGGCTCCGCGATACAAGTCATGCCACGTTGAGGTGCAATTACTTGGGAGCCGATTTTCAGTGAGGGTCCGCAATATCCCCGTGGCACGGAGGGAGTGCTCCGCGATACACTCCGTGCAACGTTGCTTGTTATTCCGCAAAAAGTTCTCAATAGTATAAATAGCACACTTAGGTTTTATTTTAAACATGCTAACTTGGTTGAGTAAGAACGTGGGTTGCAGGCAGTTGAGAGGACGAAAATTCTAGGGTTATTCTCTTTCTTTTTCTCTTTAATTTCAATTGCTTGTATGAATTCTACTTATTTGAAGATGTTTAATCCACAAATGAGTGGCTAATTCACCTCTTGCTGAGGTTAAGGATAATTGTAGAGGAATGTAATTATTAATCAATTCAGTTTTCATCTTTTCTTCAATGGTTGTTCTATCAATTCATGTTTTACTACATTAATGTTTGGCCAATGTTAATGTATATCTTAGAAATCCAATTTTGATTTTTAAAAGGAAAGAAATTGGACAGATGTGAATTGGTAGGATATGATCTTTTCTTAGTTGAGAAAATTGAGAATTTATTTATGTTCAGAATAGAAATATATCTGAAAGTCTTATTAGTCATTTATGAAATCGGTTATGTATGGCTAAAGCATGAGATTCTTATATCACAGAAATGTAGAATAAGGTTTCATGATTCTTTAATTGGATAGGAGTCGAAAGATCCAATCCATTGGCAATTAATTCCTGACTAGCAACCGAAGAGAACATTGATTGAAGTGAATTAAGAAATTACATCCATGTATGCTTGCCTTAACCTCAGCTTGTTCATTGCTATTGTTCAGACTCAAAGTATAATCTTGACTTAGATTCTTATTACTTAGTGACCTTAACTCATAAAACATTATTTATTTGATTGTCTGCATTCATAGAGATATCGTTCACTGACGCTTAAGTTAATTAATATCGTAGTTCAGTCCTTGTGGGATCGATACTTAGCTTGAAATAAAGCCACTTTACTGCTTGTACACGTGCACTTACGTGTAGTTTTGGGTTGAACACTCCACCAACCCCTGATCTAGCTGAGAGGCAATCCTTAAGTCTATATTCGGGTTTGCCACACCTGAAGCAAGCATCCGAGCCAACTTAGCACCTCCCAGGGTGATTCTTGTTGCACCTTACACAAACTGGGAAAGAGCGCTCCATCTGCATGCTACCCTGGCCTCTCGACTCTGAAGCTTTGCTCCTCCAATATCCCCCGAATCTAGATGGTGTGATGGTCGATGATGGAGCTAGAGCGATAGACCTGTGCTGGGACTGCTGATGTTGTCCACCCCCTGTCCTGATCTGAGAAGCCCCGTAGCGGTCGGTCCTGGACCTTTTGGACTCCCTCTGCCTCCGGTAGACCGACTCCATCTGCTGAGCATGAAACACAACGCAGGGAAAGTCAATATCTCGATGTAGCATGGAGATCCTGCAATCCTTGTCCAAACAATCCGCCACTCCATGCACAAAACAACTCACCCGATCCCTCTGGTCCGCCACCAACTTTGAAGCATACTTGGATATTCGGGTGAACTCCAATGCGTACTCCTGAACGGACTTGTTACCCTATTTCAAATTAACAAACTTGGCCGCCTTAAGCTCCATCTCTTGAGGGAAGAACCGATCCAAAAATGCCACGTGGAACTCTTCCCAACCTATTGGGCCTGTACCCACTGCCCAGGCATCTCTTCACTGCTTGAACCATATGTGAGCCACCCCCTTAAGCTAATAAGAGGTCAAGTAAACAAACTCCCTATTGTTCACCCCATAACCTAGGTGATCTTTAGAATTTCCTCAATGAAATCGTGTGGATCCTCGTCCACCTTCGACCCCGTGAACACAGGAGGGCTCATCCTTAAGAAATACCTCACCTAGCTGCCCCCGCATTCCCATTTTGAGGGTAATGCACCACCATCTGATTATGAACCTGGGCTGCCATAGCCTGTGCCAGCATCTGAATCGCTGCCCTAAACTCAGCGCGGGTAGCTAGCTCTGGTGCGTGCTACTCATGAACGGGTGGGCTAGCTGATGCTCATCACCATTGGCACCCTCATGATCATTACCGTGACCATTTCTTCTGGCGTTCACTCTGCGTGGAGGCATGATTCGGCAACTGCGAATAGCACTAATTAGAAGGGTAAAGAACTTTAATCACACAACATAGATCATGAAAGAAGGGAACATTTCATAAACATCTCGTAGCCTTTTTATCATAAGTGTGGTGCGCTTCACACCCATGAAAAAGACTCTACTTAGCGCGGCTTTCAGAAACCCTAGGACACTTCAAACCTATTGCTCTAATACCAAGTTTGTAACGACCCGAACGTACACCTGGATCATAGACACGGGACAAGTAGTTCCGAGAGACCCCAAGTCGACCCATGGTATGAGCATACATCTAATTCATTCACATAAGCGGAAGACTTAACATAAGGAAATGAAATAATGACATATCACACCGGCAGAATCACTTAGACATATATAAGTTGAATTTTATACTCTGTCTGAAAGTCTCTACTAAAATGATGGGTTGATGGGAGAACACCCCCAACTAACCCGAACATGTACTGAAACATAAAGAAGCAATATGTCTATCAAATAGCCCTCTGAACATGAGGACTCACCAATACACTGGAAGAAATCTCTGAGACGATCTAAGGATGCGGGTGAGCCTGAGAGTTGGGTCCTGTATCATGAAATGATACAACATTGAAAGTATGCGGTCAATATGTGGAATGTATTGAGTATGCAAGGTAAGTAAAATGGACATTTAAAAATGTATTAAAAACCCATAAATGATGATAAGAGTAGGGCATCATGCTCATATCGTAAACATCGTAACATAACATAAGGCTCAAGGTTTTCAAAACATTTATAGTACAAACATCATCGTAATCATAAGAGAAAAAGCTTACTTAACGTGACTTGAGAAAAAATACATAATCATAAGCATTCATAAATCATGAAAAACAGTGGGAGATTCTCTTAACCGACATACCCCATATGAGCACACATGAAGTCCGACTTGTAAACCTAGTCGGGAGGCCATTCATACCTTGCCAAGGGTAGAACCATGAAAGGGCATGATATCACCATGAAAAGGGCCAATTTGGCTGGGGACAGTCACAAAGGAGGTCCCAACATATCTACGGTGGCACGTAGTTTATGAGATCCGGGGCTTAACTTGAGCCCCGAACCTACTCGTTGTTTGATACTACTCCCAAAACGTATATAGTGCTCATAGTATAACATGCATGAATTCATGGGCTCATTAAATCCTGATAATCATAATCATACTTGTACATACATGAACTAGCCATGACATAGGGCCCGTGAGTCGGCCAAAACATAATTCATAAATCATAAAGTTTATACATACTTGTAAATCATGCATATAGATTGAAATTCATAAAAATCATGATGTGTAATTGATAAAATCCATAATTTAAATCATAATTCATGCTAGGCCTGTAAATATCATTATAGGAAAGTAAATCATAAATCAGTTCATCATAGGTCATGCATAATTAGACTAATTTCAAAAGAAATCGAAATTGATAACACTATGAACAATTTGAATCATAAAAGTTGATCAAAAACCTTTAGAATATAATATGATTCAAAAATCACAAAACCCATCAACAATCAATAGCTTTTATATAAATCTACCTCAAAACCCCATAAGTTTTTGATAGAATTTTCATGAAATAATAGAGAATTTACATGGGTAAGAAAAGAAACACCTATTGATAGCCTCACATACCTGAAAACAACTGATTCTACAATCCCCTAGCTTTCCCAAAAGGAAATTGATGAAGAACCCCTTGAAATAACCTAGATCACCCTTCTATCACCTTCCCAAACTCTTGCATGCATGAATGAGGACTTAGGCTAGTCTATTCCCTCTTAAACCACCCTTTCTGATGTTAAAACAACGTAGTATAGGACCCTAGGACTTAGGAATTACGGAAAAGCCCTTACTAAAATCGCTAAAAATAACTGCCAGGTGGTCCTAACGGACAACATGATGACTCGTTGTCAGGGCCAACGACTCATTGTGTTACCCATCGGGTACACTGGTTGACCAACTCTTGGGGTTCATAACGACGGACATAACTACTCGTTAGGGGTGACCACAACTCATGGTCACCAGTCATCAAGTACACTGCTCCTATCATATCACTTCACTTACAAGTCACCCCAAGACTCACACCACGCTCATTGCCTGACCTAACAAGTTGTGGTCTGCTCTCGTCAAGTACATTGGTTCACCTCTTCAATTTTTCACACACCCTTACCCCACGGTTGACCTGACGACTCATGGTGACTGACCACAAGTCGTTCCCTCACCCGTGGGGAACCCTTATCCTCCAACTTCCTGGTCTTCACTAGACTTCCCTACGAGCCACATGACGACTCATGGGTTGATCTCACGAGTTGCCCAACGAATCGTTCTGTGCCTGCAACTTGAATTTTCAGTTTTTCACCATTTTGACTTCCGGGTCTGATCCTTGGGTTCTTGGGGTATAACACTAAAGGCAGCCCCGAGCTCCACATCTGTAACTTGACCGAATAGGGGCCCTGCTAGAGTTGGTAGGGCTGGCTGACCTCCGTTGGTTCTTTTGGGAGACATACTTCTGCAAACGTGTATATCATGAGTTAGGAGAGTAGGAGAGTTGAACTTCATAACATGAGATAGAATCATGAAAGAAGGGAAATTTCCCAAACGTTTCATAGCCTCTTCATCATAAGTGTGGCGCGCTTCACACCCATGGCAAAGACTCTACTTAATGCGGCTTTAAGACACCCTAAGACACTCTAAACGTTTTCTCTAATAACAAGTTTGTCACGACCCAAACATAGGTCTGGACCGAGACATAGAACCTAGAACCACGATGGCTCCAAGTCAACCCATGGCATGAACATAGTGGCTAAATAGAATAATTTAATGGAAACTAATAAACTAAATATGAATAAGCGGAATTCTGCATTCATAAGTGGAATTTGATAACTAAAATATGAACAAGCAGAAATCTGAAACACAATTCAACTATTCAGAGTCAATGTTGACAAGCTGAGATCCTACATATTGTCTAAAAAGCCTCTAACATAACTGAAGAGTTTATGGGACAACATCCCCAACTAGCTCACTATAAGTCGGAAATTGAAAGTAACACACCTTAACAATCTGAAGGTCCTAAAAAGGATGAGGGCCCACTAATAATAGAACTGGACTAACCTGTGGGACTGAGTCTGAACGTTTGAACCTGTATCATGAAATAATACAACATAGAGTATGTGCTTAGCACTTGGAATGTACTAAGTATGCAAGCTAAGTAAAATAGGCCGAGTAAGTGATAACTGAAATCATGCATATAAATATAAATTAGTAGATCATGAGAGTAAGGACTGCATGTTGATATCTAAAAACATGAATAGTCATAAACTAAATCACATAACTGAATCGAATGACCCAAAGGTGAAACTAATATCATAAGTAAAAGTAGATAAACCGATAACTAGGTCAACCTGCTGAAAACGTAACATCATAAGGTATAAACATGCATAACTGAGATCATGAGGAACAATAGGAGACCCGCCATATAACTGATACCATAACGATAGAGCTTATGTGATCCCAATTGTTACACTCAAGTTGCAGAGCTGTCCAAAGTCTTACAGGGCTAAGGGAATTACCGTGATATCAATTTTAAGATGAAGGCTCATTCGAGGGAGGGGTAGCACACAAGGGAGGTCCCACATTAAAAATATAATCCTACAATGGCGTGTAGTTTGGAGACTCGGGGTTTTCATGAACCCCTAGCCCACTCAGTGCTAAACACTACTCCCACATACATGCAAGGTGCGCACCATCATTTTTCAATGAAGCTGAAACCTTACCATAAGCTGAAAAGTGGGAATAGAGATTCCAAAATCCATATGGTAAGCTGATTCATAGAGTCAAACTGAATCATGAAAACATGCTTAATCTGTTTGGGATTACCCAAAATTTGAAGATCATGCATACTTAAAATAGGCTTCACTAGTCAAAATCATAGATTTGTATATTAAAAAATTCATAAATATTCATTCGTACTTGATAACTCCTCATACTTGAAATCATGGGCTCATAAGCTTGAAATTCATAAATTATGCACAATAGGGCATAACCTTCATAAACTTAAAATTATGAATTAGTAAGTAAATTGAGAGCAAAAACTTCCCAAATAACCATAAATCATCAATTGAAACATGAAAGAATTGAACCCATATAGATAGCTTGGAAGATTACATTCAATTGGGTTAAACCTTAGAATTTCACAATTTAGAACTTGAGAAGTAGAAATCATGAATTTGGGCTTGAAAGGGCATGAGGGTGGAAGAATTTATTCCATTCATAACCCTACATACCTAGGTTGATCATCCCTTAACTTTTCTTGAAAAGCCCAAGTAGATTTGAAGAGGTTTGAAGAAGAACCTTAGTCCCTTTTTTGAGAAAAAATTCCACTATCGATCTTTTGGAGAGGGTAAGGATTTAAGCTAGGTTAATCCCTTTAATCTAACCTAAAGGGATTCCAAAATGCCCCCAACTAACAAATGCCCCCAACTAACAAATTAAAACCTAGAACTGGCAGTTACTACGACCAATAGTACGGGTCATGGATTCATTGTATAACCCATACTGAGTTTCATACAATGCTTGGTTCTGCTTAACTAAACAACTCATAACATTTTAATCTAAACTCCAATTGATACGATGTCGGATGTGTTTGAAAGAAGACTCAAAGGGCTTCTATTTGATAAGCTTAATCACCTAAAAATACTTTGTGAAAAGGGAGATATGATCGTTTGAAGTTGACCCTTATAAGAACTTATACAAAAACTCAATCAGTAAGAAAGCTCCCGACTCAACTTTGTGCCAGAGGTTCCTTATGACCATAATTTGCATCCAATGCACTTCTTACCCTTAGGAATTGATCTTAACACCTTGTTTCCATAAATTCATTGGGTTATGGTCTATCCTTATAACTAGTAGGGTTCCAAACTTAGCCCGAAAGTCAGAGGAATACAACATCTCAACTCATGACTGAAACAATGAATCATACCATCATATTACAACTCGTAATTAGTCTTTGTAGCTATTGATCGTTCCCTGAATATCATATAACCCTCCTATCTATGATCCTTCCCTATGGCTTGTACCACCCTGGTACGGATCATAGGATCTAGTCGTGGTTTCCTTCCCATTCTACTAATCTCTCTGAACTCATACTACGATTCATGGTAGGACTCGTACCTCCATGTCACAAGTCGTACTAAGACTCATGCTAGGATTTTCCACTTGCCTGCTTCCCCTCTAAAGCTTTTGTTATGGCTCTCGATATGACTCGTACGATGCTCCCACGAGTCATATTGAGGGCCGTCCTAAGAAAAAATTTTAGTTTCTCTACTGGTTCCGATTCCATATGTGTCTTAGGAACTTTAGGGGTGTTACATTACCTCCCCTTTGTAAACATTCACCCTCGAATGTAGACTAAGCATACTGAAGGGCTAGGGAAGGAACTACAATCCCAAAACTGAACAACTAAAGTCAAAAACTAATGGAGTGACTGACTGCAAACTAAAATGCCTGGCTAAACTAAATTCATGAAACATACATGCATTCTATTATATAATCCTTTCCTAACATAATTGGAAGCTCCTATAATAAATTGATAGCTTTTGGAAAGGGAGGACCGACCCCATCATCTCCACCCCGTAGTAACTACGAGATCACCCCCTGGATGCCAAAAGGAAACTTAGAGAAAGGAACTTGACATGAATATTGAATAAAGTACTAAGGACGAAACCAACACCTCAGGTTGGTACTTTGTCGGAAGGGAATAGATGTGGTATATAACAATTGTATCTGCTTCGGCTTCCCACATAGCTCCCTCAACAAGTTGATTCCTCCACAAAATCTTCTAAAGCTGCTCCCTTGTTTCTCAACTTCTGAACCTGATGATTAAGGATCTCAATCGAAACTTCCTCATAGGTAGGGCTATCTTTCACACCTATGCTCTCCACTAGAGCAACTAAGGTTGGGTCACCAATGCACTTCTTCAATAGAGATACATGGAAAACTGGATGTACCGAAGCTAACTCCGTTGGTAGCTCCAACTAATATGTCACTTTGCCGACTCACCTCAAAATCCTATAAGGACCAACATATCGGTAAGATTCCCTTTCTTTCCGAACCTCATCACCGCCTTCATGGGAGACACCTTCAGAAATACCCAAACATCATCCTCAAATTCAAGCTCTCTCTTCTCGTCATCCGCATAAGATTCCTGATGACTCTATGCTGTTTTTCATCCTTTCTCTAATAAAATGAACTTTCTCCATGGCCTAATGAACTGAATCTAACCCTATCAATGTAGCCTCACCTACCTCAAACCATCCAATAGGTGATCTATACCTCCCCATAAAGACCCTCAATTGGATCTATCTGAATGTTGGAATGATAACTGTTATTGTAAGCAAATTTGATGAGAGGCAAGTGACCTTCTAAATACCTTAAAAAATCAATCACAGGAGCTCTCAACATATCCTTCTCGATTTGAATAGCCTACTCTGCCGACCCTCTGTTAGTGGGTGGACAACTGTGGTAAGCTTCAACTGAGTACCAAGACCCTTCTTAATCAATCCTCAAAACTAAGAGATGAACTAAGTACCTCTATTTGAAATAATGAATCATGCCACTCCATGTAATCGGAGTAACTCTCAAATTTTCAATCTAGCAAATTTTCAGCTGAATTAGTAGTTTTGGTTGATAAGAAATGAGTTGCCTTGGTCAACCTGTCCACAACCACCCAAATAAAGTCATACTGTCGGCGGGTACAAGGCAACCCTACAATGAAATCTACCTTAATCTCCTCCCACTTCCAACTAGGAATATTGATACCCTATAGCATGCCTCCCGGCCTCTCATGCTCCACCTCCTCAGCCTATACTTCTCTCCACACCCCTATATATAATAAAGTCTGAGTCTGACAACACACTTTCCATCACTTTCGGACCTAGCTCAGCAGCACCTCTTGCAATCTAAAGTTATCCACTAAGAACATTACTCCCCTCCCTTAACAAGAAAGTCGCGCAAGTTTGAGCTCTAATTAAGAGTCACTAGTCACACCATACTATGATTCACTTGTACATCACCACCTCATGCAAGCCTATCATCTATGATTAGCCCATGGCTCCTTGTAGCTAACACTATTCGAGAAATCTCCTATCTTCTACGCTTGGCTAATAGTTGTGCTGTATGAACTTCTGCAGCTCCTGTGGCAGGAAAAGAATTATCCTGAATGAACACAATGTATCCATCAATTCCATCATGGGGTAACTTATATTGGGTTTAGAGTAAGGAAATTGAGAGCACGAATTGTTCAAGAAATCTGAGCTAGGCATATAGTTGATATAGCATGATTTTATGAACCGCTAAGGCAAATCTTAATGACTAAGTTCATAGAGTTGGGCATGCTGAGAGACATGAGTTTACATACATAACAAGGGTCATGACATGAAGTTGAGATTTATAGAATCATGAAAGAAGACTGGGACCACCATCTAAAGTGGTTACTTCTCATTCTATGAATCTAAACATGAATACACGTAAGGAGTACTTGGATCTTAGACATGGGCTTAACATTTTTACATACAACATGAGTAGAGTATCCTATTGACTGAAGTACAGGAAAACACTTGAGTAAGCATGTATCCATCTCCCATAGCTGCTGATCCTGGACTTTCCATCTTATCATCTACCCCTTAGCATAAAGTCATTGTTCTAAGGCTCTAGACCCTCCTTTAAGGCTAGGCTGGCATCACTAGCTCTTGACATTCCATTCACCCCTAAGGATACCACAGTAATCTTTATACTTATGACCATCTCTTACCCTCTATGGAAAGAATCTTATATAAAAAAATTCTAAAAGAGTCCTTGTACCTTATATTGGCGAAATTCCTAGGCGTAGCAACATGCAAGGTTCGACATACAAAAAGTACATAACATACCTACAACTACATTTGAAGCTACCTATCACCTGCACTAGATAACCCACCCTGCTGAGATGGACGAGCTGTCGGAGCTACTTATCCGGTGGCTGGAGCACTAGCTCTACCATTGCCCGGACTAGATGATGGACAATCCCTGCGTATGCGTCAGGGCTTACCACAACCGAAAAAACCATCTCTACAAGCCAAACACTCTATCGAGTGTTTCCTACTGCATTTCAGGTAGGTTGGCCGACTAGACAGGGCTACTGAGGTGTCGTCAGGACACGACCTCTCTGGCCACTCTGCTTGGCTGATGGGCAATCTTTGAGTTTATGACCAGGATGGCCACACAAAAAGCAACGATATTAACCCATCAAGCACTTCCATGGGTTCTTCCCAAATCTTCTGCACACCGGGTATGTAACATCCTTTACCCTAGCCTTGTTTCTCTGAGTCAAAACTAGATATCTCTACTAAAATTTAAGGTAATTTCCACCACCTGACCCTTGTTGGAAAAACTCAAAGTTCCCCGTCCTGGACCTCTTGTTTCCCTTTCCTCTCCCCTTGAACTCCTTATTCACTTTCGAACCAAGAAACCTAGGCGGACTCTTTCCCGAGAAGCCCTGCACCCTAGTAGATAACGTCTATCCAGTTGAGTTTGTGGGTGCAATTGCGTGCTAGTTAAACTAAGTGGTCATGGCATGTACCAACACTCTGAAGATAGCCTAGAGCTTCGCATCCGTAACCTAACTAAATAGGGGCCTCGCTGGATGGTGGGGCTAGCTGACCTCCATTAGTTCTTAGGGAAGACATACTGCTACACACATGTATAGCATGAGTTGGGAGATTAAGAGAGTTGAACTTTATAGCACGAGATAGAATCATGAAAGAAAGAAAATTTCCTAAAACGTTTCATAGACTCTTCATCATAAGTGTGGCACGCTTCACACCTATGAAAAAGACTTTATTTAATGTGGTTTTCAGATACCCTAGGACACTCTAAACTTTTGCTCTAATACCAAATTTGTCACTACCCAAACATAGGTCCTGATTGAGACACAGAACCTAGAACCACGAATGGCTCCAACTAAACCCATGGCCTGAACATAGAAGCTGAAGAGCATAATTTAACAAAAACTAATATATTAAACATGAATAAGTGGAAGTATGCATACATAAGCGGAACCTAAAAACTCAAATATCAAAAGGCGGAAATCTAAAACACACTTCAACCACACAAAATCAATGTTGACAATCTGAGATCCAACATATTATCTAAAAAGCCTCTAACATAACTGAAGAGCTAATGAGACAACATCTCAAACTAGCTTACTTTATTTCTGAAACTGAAAGTAACACAACTCGACAATCTGAAGGTCCTCGAAGGATGAGGACTCACCAATAAGAGAACTGGACTAAGCTACGGGACCGAGTCTGAACGTCTGAACCAGTATCTTGAAATGATATAGTACAAAGTATGTGTCAGTACTTGGAATGTACTGAGTATGCAAGGTAAGTAAAACAGGATTAGTAAGTGTTAACTAAAATCATGCATATAAATATAAATTAGTAGATCATGAGAGTAAGGATTGCATGTTGATATCTAAAAACATGAATAGTCATAGCTGAATCAAATGACCCTAAGCTAAAACTAAAATAATAAGTAAAAGTTGATAAATTGATTACTAGGTCAACCTACTAAAAACATAATATCATAAGGTATAAACATGCATAACTGAGATCATGAAGAACAATAGGACACTCGCCATATAACCGATACTATCACAATAAAGCTTATGTGATAGTACACTTAAGTGGACAGAGCCGTCCAAAGCCTTGCCAGGGCTAAGGGCAGTACCCTAATATCGATATCAAGATAAAGGCCCATTCGGGGAAGGGGAAGCTCACAAGGGAGGTCACAAGGAAAATATAATCCTACGTTTGCACGTAGTTTTGAGACCTGGGGTTTTCATGAACCTCTAGCCTAGTCGGTGCTAGACACTGCTCCCACAAACATGCAAGGTGCTCAACATCATTTTTCAACAAAGATAAAACCATACCATAAGCTAAAAGGTTGGAGTAGAGAATCCAAAATCCATATGGTAAGCTGATTTATAGAGTTAAACTATATCATGAAAACATGCTTAATCTGAGTGGGATTACCTAAAATTTGAAGATCATGCATACTTGAAATAAACTTCACTAGTCAAAATAATCAATTCATATATTTAAGAATGCATAAATATCCATGCCTACTTGATAACTCCTCATACTTGAAATCATGGGCTCATAAGCTTGAAATTCATAAATCATGCATAGTAGGACATAATCTTCATAAACATAAAATCATGATTTAGCAAGTAAACGGAGAGTAAAAACTTCCCTATTAGCCATAAATCATCGATTGAAACATGAGATAAGTGAACCCATAGAGATAAAATGGAATATTATATTGAAGGGTTAAACCCTAGAATTTCACAATTTAGAACTTGAGAAGTAGAAACCATGAATTTGGACTTGAAAGGGCATGAGGGTGGAAGAATTACCCCCAATCATAACCCTACATACCTGGGTTGATGATCCCTTGACTTGTATTGAAGATCCCAAGAAGATTTGAAGAGGTTTGAAGAAAAACCCAAGTCCCTTTCTTGAGAGAAAACCCCACTATCGATCTTTTGGAAAGGGTAAGGATTTAGGCTAGGTTAATCCCTCTAATCTGACCTAAGGAAGCCCAAAATGACATCATTTAGGAGTTATAAACATAGGAGTTTACTAAAATGCCCCCAAATTATCAAATTAAAACCTACAACTGGTAGTTACTATGATAAACAGTATGGGTCATGGTTTGATTGTACGACCCGTACTGAGGTTTGTATAATGCCTGGTGCTGCTTCAGTAAATCACTCATAAATTTTTACTCCAAACTCCAATTGATGCAAGGTTAGATGCATTGGGAAGAAGACTCAAAGGGATTCTATTTAATATTTGGAATTACCCAAAAACACTTTGAGAAAAGGAGCTATGGTCATTTGAATTTGACCCTTATAAGAACTTTTACGAAAACTCAACCGGTAAGAAGGCTCCCAACTCAACTTTGTGATAAAGGTTCTTTATGATATTAATTTGCATCCAATGCACTTATTACCCTTAGGAATTGTTCTTAACACCTTGTTTCCATAAATTCATCATGTTTGGGTCTATCCGTATTTCTAGAAGTGTTCAAAACTTTGCCTACAAGTCTGAGGCGCATAGTATCTCAACTCACGACTGAAATGATGATTCATACCATCATATAAATACTCGTACTAAGCCTTTGTTGCTACTAATACTTCCCTGAACCTCCTACCTATGATCCTTCTCTACGTCTCGTACCACCCTAGTACAGATTATAGGATCTAGTTGTGGTTTCCTTGCCACTTTCTACTAATCTCTATGAACTCATACTATGAGTCTTGGTAGGACTCGTACCTCCATGTTACACGTTGTACTGAGAGTCATGCTAGGATGTTCCACTTGCTTTCTTCCCCACTGAACCTCTTGTTATGCTGCTTGGTATGACTTGTACCATGCTCCCACGAGTCGTACTGAGGGTCATCCTGAGAAAAAATTCCAGTTTCTCTACTGGTTCTGATTCCATATCTAGGGTCTAGTCTTAGGAACTTTTGGGGTGTTACATTGAATAAGTATAAATTGAAATCATGTATATTAATATAAGTCATAACATTATAAGAGTAGGGACTACATGCTGATATCTTAAAACATGAATAGTAATAAACTGGATCTCATAACTGAATCGAATGATCCAAAGCTGAAATTGAAATTCATAAGTAAAACTGATAACCTAATCATTGGGTCAAACCTACTGAAAACATAATATCACAACTATTAAACATGCGTAATTGAGATCATGAGGAGCAATGAAAGAGTCGTCATATAACTGAGACTATCACAATAGAGCTGAAGTGATCCCAACTATGACACTCAAGTGGGCAGAGCCGCCCAAAGCCTTGCTAGGGCTAAGAGAGAGCTACCATGATATCGATATCAAGCTGAAGGCCCATTTGAGGGAGGGGAAGCTCACAAGGGAGGTCCTAAAGTAAATGTGAAATCCTAGATTAGCACATAGTTCTGAGACTCGGGGTTTTCATGAGCCCCTAGCCTACTCGGTGCTAGACACTGCTCCCAAAAACATGCAAAGTGCTCGACATCATTTTTCAACAAAGCTGAAACCATACCATAAGCTGAAAGTGAGAGTATAGACTACAAAACCATATGGTAAGCTAATTTATAGAACTAACTAAATCATGAAAACATGCTTAATCTGAGTGGATTACCAAAAAACTGAAGATCAGGCATACTTGAAATAGACTGCACTAGTCAAAATCATAGATTCATGTATGGGAAATTTGTAAACATGCATACATGCTAGATAGTTCATCATACTTGAAATCATCAATTATAACCTAAACATTTCATGAACTTGCATAATTGGGCAAAATCTTCTAAAACTTTAACTCATGAATTTATAATCAAAAAATGTATAGAATCTACCCTTTACTCATTACACATACTTCAAAACATAGAGGGAATTGACCCATAAATAATTTGTAAGAATTCTATCAAATTAGATTTAAATCCCTTTTTGATCATAATTTGAATTGAGACTATTACACCCCATAAGTTTCCATGGATTAGTGGACGTGTGGGTGCGCTTGTGATAATGTTTGGAGCACAGCATGTGCCGGAAAAGGCCCGAAGAGGGGATCGTGCATCGTTGAGCGAGCAGGAGGCTGAAGTAGAGGCAGGGCATAAGGAGCATCGCATCGCGCCCCTGCCCCAGCGCCTTGAGCGGCATGTTGCGCCCGTGTATTGGCGCCATGGGCGGGGCATCATGGACACTACCTTAACTATATATAAGTGTAAGTATAGAATGTTATGTCATTTTAAATTTTTACAGAGAGGGCTTCGACTTGGGCGACGGGTTCACGAGGTTTTGCACTTTTAGAAGATGAATTACGCTGTCAAATCACCTCTAAACGTCAATTCTTCCCTATAATGATTCCTAGGCCTACGAAGAATGTCTCTACGGAGTTATTTCTTCAAAATAGGCCTGGACCGATGGAGTCCCCCCGAGTAAAAGTTGTACAAATCAGTTCTAATCAAGTCCTAAGCCCCTACAAGTGATAAGTAAGTATTTCTATCTTCTAAACTCTTACAAATTCATGAGTTTTCGACCGAACTTGGGTTGATTATACATGGTGGTCATTGTGAATATTATTGAATGTTTCTAGCTATTTTCTTGGATTGAAAACAGATTTATTACATCAATATAGAGGTTATGAGATGGAGGAGTTGTTGGTTCTATTCAGGAAGAGGATTGGGCGAGTAGAAAACGACTATTGAGGTATGTGAAGGCTTATCTCTTCGGCAAGTTACTCCCATCGTCCTACACTTTTGTAAGTAAGTTGTAAGTATGTTTGTTGTGATTAGCTATTATAAGTAGATAAGGATTAGATATGTTGTGGTTAGCTGCTATGAGACAAATTGATATTATACCATAGTATTCCCCATAGGGAAAAAATATGCATAGTGTGACAAACTCTAAGAGCGTCACAAAGATTTCCCTATTCATTTGTTCTCAGTATTAGTGGGATTCTGACGTCTTACTATCGTACTAAGGCCTTAGACGATTTTGGGTAGCTGTTGGGCCTAACTTGGTAAAGTTGTATAGCACAGGGCATAGCGGGGTGATATAACATTCTGTTTTACACTCATATAGGCAGTAAAGCTCGCCAGTAGGCCTGTGGCGTACCTTGATGCCTCCAGGGCCAGAATATTGATAGGATGGTTTTACCTTCGAGTAGATGGCACCAGGGTTGCCTAATGATCTGAGCAATAGCCTGCCATATGATTGGCTACTATCAGTGAATGTTAGCTTCAGTCGACCTACGTCTTGTTGTGTAGGTCAGTCAGGCAACCACTCTAGTTGGTAGGAATCTGATAAACTAAGTAACTTCTTGAGTGGAAAAAGTTTTCAGGTATTAGATGTGGGGCCAACACCCCGGTCTACTCTTGTAGACACCCACATACATGTTGTCGTGGAGGACTAAATCTAGATATATTTGCCTACGGGGCTATGAATTGCTTGAGGGAGCTATATGTTGTCTAGACAGACCAAGTTAATGCCTAAAGGACTAGAACCATAGTACCATAGTATTACCTTCATGCTAAGAATTATAGTAAGATGCCTGTGGGAAGTTAGGGCTGACTGCTTAGGAGCACGTCGGATTAATAACAACCCTACAGTCGTTCTAAGATAAAGAACTAGATAGTTGGTTGCCTGCAACCTTGTTGTTACTTATGAGCTATCATCATCCTAGAATGGCCTTCAGAGTATCGCTTAGGTCACCCCAAACCTCGCCCAAGTCTATCTAAACTGACAAAGGCTGTAATCGCTGCCAGGACCCACTGGTCAGGTATAGGCGTATGAGTTGCGCCTGTTGGCAGCTATATAGACTATTTGAGGGGTGAGTAGCAGTTGTGTTAAGCCTAAAGATCTTGGAACGCCTATTGACTGATTGTATGAGGCTATAGCATCATGCCCCTGTAGGGATTGACCCACCTTAGTTGGTGTCCCGTCAAAAAACGACCTCAGGATTACTAAATATATCATTGCCTATGGGGCGATAGATTGCTCAGAGGAGCTATGTGCCATTTGAAAGGACTATATTTAGACCTGCAAGGCCATATCAAAGTCCATTCGTGTATGGATTTCCTTTATGCCATAATGGCATTACTGACCCTCAGTGGAGCCTTGTGAGTCAGAGGTGCAGTTACAGAAGCCGAGAGGGCTCGGATACAGTTGCAGTCCTAGAGGCCGGATAGGTTTGGTTGCAGCTACTTGTGACACCCTAGTGACCTGGATAGGGGTATGTAGATTAAACTGTACTTGTGGTGGCTTATGGGGGCCCAAGTAGGTTATCTTTGTGTTGACTGTACCTTCCAAGCTTATGGGAGCCAGGTTAGGTTCTTGTTTGTATATTTTCTTACTAGATATAGCATATGAATATATAATCGTACAACTTATGCACTTATTTGTATAGTTGTCTACTAGATGCAGGCTATGATTATAAAAGCATTCAGGTTAACTTATGCTCCTTTTTGCTGATTACTTTCAGTTCTTTATCATCTTTTATTCAGTTATTATTATTTCCTCACATACTTGGTACATATTGTACTAACGCCCACACATAGGGCACTACATACTTGCCTGTAGGTTTAGACAGACAGGTTTCGAGACCTCCTTTAGCAGCTATTTAGAGTCAGCAGATTGGTCAGCTCCTTTCATTTGGAGTTGGCAGATGGTAGAGCTTTTCTTGTCTTTTATTATATAATTTTTGGGTAGGCCGGGGCCCTGTCCTGACTAATATGTTTCACTCTTATAGGCTTGCAGACAACAGTCTTTAGTTCCTAGCTAGTTGTACGTTGTTGGCTGTGTGGGGCCTATATATGCTATGTTTTGTGCACTAGCCATATGCGGCCTAGTTTAGCTATTAGTTAGAAGCCTTGTCGGCTATAGTTCATATATGACTGCCTATTTTGTTTTATGACTTAGACAGCATGGTGTTCTTGTCGGTCCACATAGCATCCTTTTATTATTGTGACTGCTGGGTTAGTTGTTCCTTTACAGGTTTGATGTGTGGCCTTGTCAGGCCGAAGGTGTGTTTACAGTCGAGATACAGCTGTTTGTTTCTTGATTTTGTGTTACTGGCAGGCACCAGAGGTGCTTATGGCCAGCTAGGTCAGTCCAGGTCCTAGTGTGGCATTAGGTGTTAGTTACGCCTCCCAAGGTGGGGCGTGACAGAGACTTGATTCATGGAATTGAGGAGAATTAGGAGCATGAGGATGAAAGGAACTCTTATTCATGGCCTCACATACCTGGAAGAACTAAATATACACTTGCCCTAGAAAGCCCAAGGAATTTGGAGAAGAACTTGAAGGGTTCTAGGCTTGATCTTCAAAGGAGAGGTATAGACTTGCATGAATGGGAGGGGAAGGGTTTCGAATAGGTTTAACCCTCTTAAAACCTTCCTGACAGAGCTTAAAATGACGTAGTTTAGGGTTTTGGAGCTTAGGAATAATGAAAATGCCCTTACATAAATCGCAGAAAATTTCACTCTGCCAGATGTCACTACTCAGACCACGAGTCGTACCTCGATACCACAACTCGTGGTTACCATCCATAGTCACCATTGTTCTTCCCTAAATTTTTGAAGTTTTCCACAGGTCAGACCACGACTCGTACCACCAAACTATGACTCATTAAACCTACCCGTGATCACTATTTCCAAGATCCTCATTTCCTTCTCATGAGTGCAGACCACGACTTGTTGTTTCCTATAACGGGTCATACAATGATTCATACTTTCCAACTAGGGTAACTCAGTCCTCAAACCATGGTTTATCCGATGACACATAACATAATACCACGAGTCATACCTTGACTCATTGTTACTGGACTCCTCCTGCATATTCTAAACACAAACACCTCCTACAAGTCGTACCTTCTCATCACGACTCGTACCATGAGTTGTTCTGTGCAAAATTTTCCCTCTTTTCTACTTAACACATTTCAAATATTAGGTCTACTCTTAGGAACCTTTGAGATTTTACAATATCTTCTCCTTGGGAACATTTATCCTAAAATGTGGGGTAAACATACTAAAAAGCTGGGGAAAGAAATTGAAATTTCAATTACTGAACATTTGAAGCTAAAAACTTATGGAGTGACCGACTGAACTGAATTCATGGATATGCACATGACTGAACTGAATTCATGGATTACTCATACATGCACTGACATAAAAGAAACTGAGAGACATGAACTTGACATGAAACTAAATAGAGAATTAGAGAGGAAACTAATACCTCATGCTAGAACTTTGTCGGTAGGGAAAAGGTGTGGGTATTTAGCCATCCTATTTGCTTCAGCTTCTCTTATAGCTCCATCAAAAAGCTGATTTCTCCACAGAACCTTTACTGAAGCTACTTTTTTGTTCCTCAACTTCTAAACCTGATCAATGATCTCAATTGGTACCTCCTCATAGTTAAGCTTATCCTTCACACCTATTCTCTCCACCGGGACAACCAAAGTTGAATCACCAATGCACTTTTTTAACAATGATACATGAAAAACTGGATGTACCGAAGCCAACTCCGCTGGTAGCTCCAACTCATAGGACACCTTGCCAACATATCTCACAATCATATATTGAACAATATATCGGGGACTAAGCTTCTCTTTTTTTAGAACTTCATTACTCCCTGCATAGGAGACACCTTTCAGAACACCCAATCATCAACTTCAAACTCGAGTTCTCTCCGTCTAACATCCGCATATAACTTTTGACGACTCTGAGTTATTTTCAGCCTTTCCCTTATAAGCTGAACTTTCTCCATAGCCTCATGAACTGAATCTGGCGCTATCAATGTAGCTTCACCTACCTCAAACCAACCAATAGGTGATCTACATCTCCACACATAAAGAGCCTCAAATGGAGCCATCTGGATGCTAGAATGGTAGTTTTTATTATAAGAAAACTCAATAAGAAGTAACTGATCATCCCACATACCTTTAAAGTCAATCACACAATATATCCTCGAGAGTCTGAATGGTCCTCTCAGTCTGACCATCTGTCTGTGGGTGAAAAGTTATGCTAAGCTTGACCTGAGTTCCAAGTCCCTTCCGAAACAATCTCCAAAATTGTGAGGTAAACTGAGTATCTATGTCTTAAATGATGGATAAATGCACTCCATGCAATCGAACTAACTCACAGATGTACAATTTGGCATAGTCCTCCACTGAATCGATAGTATTGATCGATAGAAAATGAGCCACTTTCATCAATCTGTTTACAACTACCCAAATAGAGTCATATTGTCGACGTGTGCGAGGGAACCCTGTGATGAAGTCCATATTGATATTTTCCCACTTCCAAGTGGGAATTCTAATGTCTTGTAGCACTCCTCTCGGGTCTTGGATGCTCCACCTTCACTTGTTGACAATTCGGACACTTAGCCACGAACTCCACTATTTGTTTCTCCATGCCATTCCACCAATAGACTTCCAGTAGGTCACACTACATCTTAGTGGAACTAGATGTATAGAATATCGGGAACCATGAGCCTCACACAACATCCGTTCTCTCAAATTATCAACGTCCAGAATACATAAACGACCCTAGTACTGAAGGACACTATCTCCCCCTTGGGAGAAAACCATTACCTTCTGATGTTGAATCGCTTACTTCAACTTTACTAAAATAGGATCCTAACCTTGTCTAGCCTTGACTTCAGTCACTAAAGAAGATTCTGACCCATTCTGAACAATGACACCGCTATCTGACGAGTCAACTAGGCGAACCTTTAACCGTGCAAGCCGATACACATCCTTTACTAACTCCTTCCTTTCATCCTCCATAGGAAAAACACTCTCCATCGATAGCCTACTAAGGGCATCCACCACTACATTAGCCTCGCCTGAATGATAAAGGGAACTCATGTCATAGTCTTTCAGTTGCTCTAACCATTTCCTTTGTCGCAAATTCAAATCCATGGGTGAACACATATTGTAAGCTCTTGTGGTCTGTAAACACATCCACATGGATCCCATACAAATAGTGTCTCCAAATCTTCAATGCGAACACCATCGTTGCTAATGCCATATCATGGGTCGGGGAATTCTTCTCATGAGTCTTAAGCTATCTAGAGGCATATGCAATGACCTTAACATGATGCATCAACACACACCCAATACCAACCCTAGAGGCATCACAATACACAACAAACCCATCTATACCCTTACGTAGGGTGAATATAGTGGCTGAAGTGAGTCAAGTCTTTAACTCTTTAAAACTCTTCTCACAGGCACTGGACCACTGAAATTTGACTTTTTTCTGAGTCAGTGTAGTCAATGGTGCTGTAATAGATGAATATACTTCAACAAACCTCCTATAATAGCCAGGTAAACCTAAGAAACTCTTGATATCCGAAGGATTAACTAGTCTGCGCCAATTCTTTACAGCTTCTATCTTTTGAGAGTCCACCTGCACACCCTCACTTGACACCACATAACCCAAAAATGCTACTGAGTCCACCAAAACTCTCACTTGATGAATATAGCGAATAGATGGCGATCCTTGAGGGTCTGTAGCACAATCCTTAAATGAGTGGCATGCTCCTCCTCGCTCCGAGAGTATATGAGAATATCACTAATGAAGACGATCATGAACATGTCCAAGTATGGTTTGAACACCCAATTCATCAAATCCATAAAATCTATAGGAGCATTCATTAGTTCAAAAGACAAACTACAAACTCATAGTGACCATATCTAGTCCAAAAACCTATCTTTGGAATGTCACTCTCCCTAACTCTGAGCTAATGTTACCCACATCTGAGGTTCTATCTTTGAGAAGCACTTAGTACCCTGAAGTTGGTCAAACCAGTTATCAATATTGGGCAGGGGATATCAGTTCTTGATGTAAACTTGTTCAACTGCTGGTAGTCAATGCACATACGAAGAGACCCATCCTTCTTTCGAACAAAGAGAAATGGTGCGCCCTATGGGGACTTGCTAGGTCTGATGAAGCCCTTATCCAAGAGATCTTTCAATTGTTCTTTCAACTCCTTTAGCTCATATGGAGCCATTATGTATGGAGGAATGGACATAGGCTGCGTATCTGGAAGAAGGTCAATACCAAAGTCAATCTCCCACTTGGGAGGGACTCGTGGAAGATCATCTGGGAAAACCTCCGGATACTCACACACAACAAGGATAGACTGAAGAGTCAAAGTATCGGATGTATCATCCTTAACACGAAACCCTTGGAAATCATCTTTCTAGCATTAAGGTAGGAAACAAAGCAACCTACAGGAACAGCTGAACTACCCTCCCATTCTAGGACTGGCTCACCCGAAAATCAAAACTCTACCATACGGGTTCTACAATTCACTGAGGATAACATGCATGCAACCAATTCATACCAATGATAACATCAAAATCTTTCATGATCTAACTCTATTTAACCAGCTGAGGTAAATTTTTCAAGGAGTGTGACAGGGTAATTTCTGTAAATCCATTGTGCTATAATTGAGTCATCGACTGGAGTGGAGATTGAGAAGGGTTCTGATAGGATTTCAGGACTGACTCTGAAACTAATAGTAACACAGGGCATCAAAAAAGACAAAGTAACCCCTAGATTTAGTAATGCGTAAACATCAAGATAGAATACTAGTAAAGTACCAGTGACCACATCTGGAGAGAGCTCCTGCTCCTAACAAGATGAGAAGGCATAAAACCTATTCTGATACTGACCACCACTAGTACAAGTGGATGCGCCCTACTAAGCTAAGCGTGCTGGTAGAGCTGCTAAATCGGTAGCTGGGTCACGATCTCTACCATGGCCCTGTCTGGATGCTAGAAAATCTCTGAGCATGTGGACGGGCTTCCCGCACCTAAAACATGCACTTGAACCTGCTAAGCATTGTTCGGTATGCCTCCAACCGCACCAGCCACAAACTAGAATGCTAGGCTCTAGTGACCTGCTCCTCTGACCTCGAGAGCTTGATGTCTTTCCCCTCTAATTGCGACTAGACCTGGATGGCACACTGGCTGACGACGGTGTTGGAGCTAATAATCTCTAGTGGGATTTCTGATGAGTTCCGCCACCAGACCTCTGCTGGGAAAACCCAAAGTTGTCCGTCTTGGCCCTCTTGGCCTCTCTCTCCCTCTTCCTCATCTGCACCACCTCTATCTGCTGGGCTTACAAGACTGATCGAGAGAAGTCAATTTCCTAATATAACATGGTGTCCTGCAATCCTTGATCAATGAATTTTCTACTCCATTCATAAATCTACTCACTCGAGCCATCTGATTGACCACCATCTCTGGCACATATTTGGATAACCGGATAAACTCTAGAGCATACTCCTGGACGGTCATGTTGTTCTGGTTCAAATTCACGAACGTCTGCCTTGATTTCCCTAATCTCCCGGGGAAAGAATTGTTCTAAGAATACGGTGAGGACCTTATCTTGACCAGTGGGACCCGCTTCAATTCCTCGGCTATCCTTCCACTGCTATACCATATATGAGCAACCCCCTTCAACTGATAGGAGGCTAAGTCTGCACAGTCCTCTCTCATCACTCCATAATCTGGGTGATCTTTTGGATTTCCTCAATGAACTTATGTGGGTCCTCATGCACTCTCGACCCAAGAAACTCAGGGGGATTCATCCTAAGGAAATCTCAGACTTTAGTCGCCACTGCGTTCCTATTTTAGAGAACATAAGCCACTACTTGCTGATTAAGCTGAGCGGTCAATATTTGTGCCAACATCTAAATGGTTGTCCTAAACTCAGCATGGGCAACCTGCTCGGGCACGGGATCCACCGGGGCTGGTGGGGCTTACTGGTGCCCATCTCCAGTCATTTCCATGGCCATTCCCGTAGCCACTCTTTCTTTCTTTAACTCGGCATGGTGGAATGATTCTGCAAATGTGTATAGCATGAGTTACAAGGATAGAGAGATAGTTCATCGCACGACATAGATCATGAAAGAAGGGAAATTTCCTAAAATGTTTTGTAGCCTCTTCGTCATAAGTGTGGCGCTCTTCACACCCATCAAAAAGACTCTACTTTATGTGACTTTCGGACAACCTAGGAAACTTCAAAACCTAAGGCTCTGATACCAAGTTTTTCACAACCAGAACATAGGCCCGGATCTAGATACAGAACCCCAGTTCGCTCGGTGCTAAGTCCTACTCCCACTGGAAACCTATACTGAGCTGCTAGATTGATAGATCGGAATTGGGGTCCAAGACTAATCGGGAACATATAACTGAAAGTACCCTGAGAGTCTTATTGGACCAGATTCTGAAACTGGGTTCTAGACTAGTCAGAGCTACTTATCTGTAAGCATCGTAACCGTCTAAGAACAAACTGTAAACTGAACTGGGGTCCTAAGACTGGTCAGAGCTATAAATGTATATAATTGAAATGTCATGACCGCCTAATGGACCAATAAACTATAATCTGAATCTTATTCTAATAAGTGAGAGTCACCACTAACACCTCGAGAAATTCTATAGTCAAACTAATCGGCTCACATTTTTGACTAACACTAGATATTCTAGTATTTTGACTGAACCTGAACTGACAACTCTGAGTAATGCAGATTATATACACCTTCTGACTGAATCTAACTATCATACATGTAATCGAGTTTCTAACACATAGAATTATTATAGGAGCCCTTAACTCAGACAGATGCACGCAATTCTAAAGAATTCAATGTTTAAACAGGATTCTAGTTTCTGACTTTTCAAGAGCTACGGCTAAATTTCTAATTCGCTGGATCAAGCAACATTTTAGTTACAAACGGTGGAAAATAGCTACAATTAACATAGGATAGGATTCCACATGAATTAATCAAAGAACGATAATAATATCTTCAAATTTGCAATCTCAGGGCTAGGACTAAAAGTGGAAAGAGAGAGAGTTTTAGGGGACGCAAGGGGAGAACAATTTCCTTGCTGAATTTCCACATACCTGTAGAAGAAACCCTAGTGAAAATTCCTAAGAAGAACTAAGAAGAATATCAAACTCTTGCTCCTGCTCTGCGCTTTCAAAGAAGTTCTTACGTTTTGTTCTTGAGGGAGTTGAGAGAAATGAACGGAAAGGGTCGTTCTAACCCTTTAATGCCCTCCTATACAAACCCAAAACAACATGGTTGCAAGTTTACAAAGATGGGGAAATACTAAAATACCCCTGGCAAAAAGAAATGAAGACTGCTTGACCTTGGACAATGGATCTCAGAACGGGTCTTGGTTCAAAAAAAGGTCCATTGAAAGCTGTTGTTGGTTTTGGATTCTGAAGCTGACTTTACTGGAAAGACCATGGGAGGATACTATGGTCCATTGGAACAAAGAACTGGCCATTGACACCTTTCGTTAGAACAGGTTGAAAAACTGGGCATAGAAACAACGAGTCATCACAATGACTCATTGGAAGGACCATCGGGTCGTTGTATCCACTCGTGGTCCATACTGTTGGGTTCTAGAACTGGACGACATGTGGTAGCAATGGCTCATTGGTAGTAACCACGGGTTGTTTTTCCCATTCGTTGTCTTAGGGAAAGGTCCGGTAATCCTCTGAACTCGAAATTCAACAGACGACAAGACGGCTCATTGTTAGTTTCAATGGATCATCCTATGTGTCGTTTTTCCCCCCTGGAAGAAACTTGTTGCAACCCACGACCCTCTACAACGGTCCATTGTGTGGGTCGTCTGAGACAGAAAAAATTTCTGGTTTTCCTATAGTTTTTCATTCAATGTTTGAACTTGGTCTAGGAAAGTTTTGGGGTGTTACAAAAGAACTGTAATTGAATGCATGGAAACCATGCTCCAAGCTTTCTTGGAGCGGGAGTCTAACTTTGAGAAGGATGTTGACTCCTTAATACCCATTGAATTGTCTATTCCTCAAGAAGAGATGGTTGAAGAAGAGATTTTGAGCTCAATGGATGAGCCAAGATATCTTTATGACCACAATGAAAATTGTGGAATTGAAGAAGAGCAACAATTTGAAGAAGAAATCTCTAGCTCTCAAAAAGAAGAAGTTGTGGATATGTTGAGAATCATAATGGGAAGTGTGAACAATAGAGTTGAGTCTTAACTAATTGGTGGGAGTATAACATGATAATGAGGAAGATATCTAAAACATGGATTTTTCCATGGAAAGATTTTTTTCAAAAATTACAAAGTTTCCATCATGAATCAAAACTTGACCAAGTGGAAATTTTAAGCGATTTGCCAACCAACCAACCCAAAAATAATGCAAGATGCCAAAATTGAAGAAGTGACACTAGAGTGGCAAAGACAAGTCGATCAAAGCATTTTTGAGGACTCTTGTACACTTGGGGGTAAGGATGTCAAGAAGGAGGCATTCTTGAAAGTGGAGCTACTTAGAACACATTCCAATTATTTTTCAATATTGTACTTGGTTGACGATATGAAAATTGAGGCAATCAAGTCTATGGAGGATTTGTAGAGGAAGGTCAAAGTTGCTTCATTCTAAAGTTTGTCATGCCAAAAGAGAAAAAGCACATCTCTCTTTTAAGGGCCAAGAAATTCATGATGCGACATCTATCACTTGGTGCCTCTATCTTTACACCACCACCCCTCAAGAAGAGTAGAAAATTGGAAAAGCAACTAGGGGTGCAATTCATAAGTTCAAAATGGATAGAAAAGTGGTGAAATTGATGATGTCGTGCTGTAACATTAAATCAAGCACTGCTTGAAAGGCAACCCAAGGTAATTTCATTATTAATTTTTAGAGTTGATATGTTTGTTCAGGTGTGTAGGAATTAAGTCTTAAACCATAATTTTTGGGCAGGAATGTTGGGAACAGGATGGGGAAAAAGTCGGCTCTATAGCACATGAAGCATTGCATTGCATAGCACCATCTGCCACACGGAATGGAATGACACTGAAAATTTCCACTGCCTTTAGGTACACGACGCGGTTGGCCTGCACTGCACCGAGTCGTGCTGCGCACTAACCGGTTGAAATGTAAGAATAGCCACAGATGATAACGATTAGAGACCTAGGGAGTTCTTCTTTTACACTTTTACTTTATGCTTTACTAATTTAGCACTGAGAACAGTGCTGCCGATTAAGTGTGGGGCGGTAGAAGTAAACTTCACTACCATGCATGCTTTAATTGCTAAATTTGTACATGGTGGGCCTAGTATTTTTTTGGGGCGTTGATGACTTATGTTGCATACTTCAGTTGTTTGTAGTATGTTTTTTGTAGTTTTATTTTATTTTTTGAGTTTCACCGGTTTTTCTTTTTGGTACTTTTTTGGTGGATAGTCCCTTAGAACCGATAAGAGAGTCTAAATTTAGTTTCTTTTAGTCATAGAGTCATGACTTATCTCGATGATGGATGGATGATGACCGTCTTAAGAGAAAATTAGTCATTAGGAAAAGCAAGAACTTAAGGCCTTACGAATGCTAGGTGTTTCACTTGGGTATCATTGAGATTTTGCAAAATTCGCTCAAAATGCATGAAAAATGTAGAAGCACTTAGTCTTTTGGAACTTGACTTTTGTTGAAAAATTGGGCTTAATTACATTATGCATGTAATATGGATATATGTGTTTATGCAATCTTGATTTCCATTGTTAAGTCATTTATGCCATTGTGAGAGTGAGGAAATGTAGTATACTCCGTTCTTGCAATTTGATGTCTAGAACTTTCCCAGTGTGTGTGCAAAAGAAATAAAGATGTTGAATCTAGTAAGTGATACATTCTTTTCCTTGGAAGCCTATTTATATCCAGTTTTTACCTACCTTTGTGTAATTGTCCTACTTAGACATTTTGAGTCTTAGCCTATTCTTTTGATAGCCATATTACAAGCTTAATCCCTTCTTATTCTATTTACTTTTGTCTGATCTAAATGATTCCTAGAGCACTTTGATGAAAAATTTTGAATGAAAGGAGCATAAGTTGAGAAGTGAAAGAAAAAGCTAAAAGTGTGAAAATTAAAGGAAAAGAAAAGGGTGAAACTTGCTAAACAAGGATGGTGATGTTAGTGGGAAAGAAAAAGAAGAAAGAGCTTGGAAAATTTTTTTGATGAATAAAAAGAAAAAATTGTGAATGAGCTTAATGTTGAAAAAAATCCCCACTAGTCACCTAAAGTTGAAAAAATTGAAAGAATAAAAGGAGATATAAGGAAAAAAATAGGAGATTGAGAGAAGTGCTACAAAAAATCAAAGAATTGTGAAGTATTAAAATGCTTAGAGAGCTTAGCCACTATCTTGATCAAATAGTTCCTACCTGTCCCTTAGCCTACATTAGAACCAAGTCAAGTCCTGGTTAATCCTTGATTTGATGTTCTATATTAGTGGAGTATTACTAAGCGCAAGCCTATGAGTCGTCTTTTGTATATGTGTTGAGTTCTTTGGGAGAGTGAGCGAAAATGTTTATTTATGCCCATGTTCATAATACATATATCTTGTGTGTGAAAGGGAAACTTCCCAAATAGTGAGGGGCACAATGGTAAGACTTTGGTACATCTTGATTGATAAATTACATATGATTCATGTTGGCCCAAAATTATATTTGTTGAGCTAGTTCTAAAAGCTAAGTGATTGAAAACATTGACATTTTAATGTTGAACTTATATTCATGAGAGTGAATTATGTGATCTTTCTTGATTTGCCTAATGATCCTAACTGTAAGTAGACCTATTCGTAGGGTGAATTGGAGAAGGGAAGTAGTAGATTGTTCGAGGAGGAAAAATAGTTTAAGTGTGGGGTTGTGATGAACAACGAATCTACGCAATTCTTAGCAATATTTTGTCCATTCTTTACTATGTATTGAGAAGAAATTATCTGTATTGCATGTGTTTTATGATATATTTGTAAAAAAGAGCTAACACACATTATTAGATGCTTTCAAGGCTTAAATTGATGAAATTTGGCTTAAATGTAGCTTAAAATTGCAAGAATGGCAAAATGGGGTTGATGAGACGAATATGTAGAAGTTGGCAGCGCACAGGCAAGGTTGTGCTATGGCCTGCGCACCGCATAGACATCTCGGTGCTATGGGCGGCGCAAGGCACAGGCAAGTTGGGGCATTCAGAAAAGTCAAATCCCAATTCTACTAGGAACAAAAGATGCAAAATCCAATTCAAATCCAAGAAGGAATAACGAAGGCTTAGTCTACTATTATAAATACCCTTGCATAAAATGTTTTTAGGTGTCGAAGGCCAAGTCCTATTATTGGGCTACTTCATCCAACACATAGGGAGATTAAATTCATAGTGTTGCACAATTCAATTTTTGTAATAGTTTAGTTGACAATTGTTGAAAATTCATCAAGTTCTTGTGGAACCTTTAGCTTGGAGATTTTTGTTGAACAAGTAAATAATTGTGTAAGTATTTTATTATGATTTTGTCTAAATATTTTATTTGTTTTCTCATAAACATGAGCAGCTAAATCTATTAGGCTAGGGTTGTAGTAACCATGATGGATTAACGAAGGTAGACATAATAGAATAGTGATTCTTGAATGGTGAATTAAGTGGATTGTTATTCTCTTCGTTTTAATTTAGTTTTAGCGGTTGCAAATGTTGAAACAAGCCCATATCTCTAACTTGCCCGACCAAGGAGGTTGAAGTTAGGAAAAGAGAGTAACAATGGCAATTTGAGATTAATAATTCTCATCTAATTAACTTGAGCTCTAACCGAGAATAGTTAAAGTCAAGACTTGTCGTAAAGCTATAATATATACACTTTTGAGACCGAAGGAGATGGTTGGAAAGCATCTATTGTCTGTTGGTGCACTTAACATGTGCATTTTGAGATCGAGAGGAGATAAGTGTAGTCTTTAAGTCAAGAAACATTAGATGTACTAAACATAAGTCTTACACAAAATTCACCAGGATAGATCACTAGTAAAAGTTTACTAAGTTATGAAGTCATGGGAAACACAATCTAGTTTAATGTTAGTAATTTGTAAACAAGTCAACAACTGTTAGCATTATTTCATTTTTATTTTCATTTGCAAACCCCCCATCTAAAATATTGATTACAAGTTAGTTTATTTACCGTTAAGATATTATTTCTGCCTATTCCCTATGGGATCGACCCGAACCTTTTTTGGGTTACTATATTTGACAACGACTGCTTTATACTTCAATTGCAAGGTGTAATTTTGGCATGATCACTTAGGATTTACGAGAATTCCCTTAATGAATTCACAAGAAAATTGTTCTGTCAGCTGTTATGACTCGTACCACGAGTCGTACAATCCTCCTTCGGCTCGTGGTATCCTCCTGTATTGACTAAGTCCAAAACCTCAAATCCTCTGAATATTTCCATGAATCCTACTACAACCTGTAACTCCATACTACAAACCATACCATCACTCGTACAATGAATCCCTTGATAATCGAAAGGACTTACTACGACTCCTGACCATGGGTCATACCCACATACTATGACTCATAGTGGGGATTTGTGGTCTGGGGAACAAAATCTCTGATCTGAACCATGGGTCTTCCTACAACCCGTACTACCAACCTATGACTCGTAGGTTGAGTCGTACTAAGGCAATTTTCCAACTTTTCCTGCTGATCACATTTCAAATCTCGATTCTAGTCTTAGGGAACTTTTAGGATATTACAATATCTCCCTTTTGGGAACATTCATCCTCGAATATGGGTTAAACACATTGAAATGCTGGGGAAAGGAACTGCAATCCCAAATACTGAACATCTGAAGTTGACAACTGACAGAGTGACTGAGTCCAGACTGAAATACATGACTGAACTTAATTCATGATTCATACATACATGCTAAAAATGAAAGGAACTGAGGGCATAAATTGAACATGAAACTAAATAGAGTATTATAGAGGAAAATGCTACCTTATGTTGAAATTGAGCCAGTAGAGAAAAGATGGGGGGTATTTAGCCATCATATCTACTTCGTCTTCCCACGTAGCTCCCTCAACAAGTTGATTCCTCACAAGACTTTCACCGAAGAAACTTCTTTGTTTCTCAACTTTTGAACATGACGATCAAGGATCCCAACGGGAACCTCCTCATAGCTAAGGCTATCTTTTACACCTATGCTCTCCACCAGAACAACTAAGGTCGGGTCCCAATGCACTTCTTCAACAATGATACATGGAAAACTGGATGTACTGAAGCTAACTCCGCTGGCAACTCCAACTCATAGGCCACCTTGCCAACACGTCTCACAATCCTGTAAGGACCAACATATCAAGGATTAAGCTTCCCTTTCTTTTCTAACCTCATCACTCCTTTTATGCGAGACACTTCATGAATACCCAATCATCAACTTTAAACTCAAGTTCTCTCCTCCTCACATCAGCATATGATTTCTGTCGACTCTGGACTATTTTTAGCCTTTTTATAATAAGATGGACTTTCTCCATGGCATCATAAACTGAATCTAGCCCTATCAATGTAGCCTCGCCTACCTCGAACCAACCAACAGGCGATCTACGCCTCCGCCCATAGAGAACCTCAAACAGAGCCATCTCAGTACTAGAGTGATAACTCTTATTATAAGAGAACTCAATGAGAGGTAAATTGTCATCCTAAATACCCTTGAAGTCAATCACACACTCTCTCAACATATCCTCTAGAGTGTGAATGTTCAGCTCAGCCTGATGATCTGTTTGTAGGTGAAAAGATGTGGTAAGCTTGACCTGAGTACCATGTCCCTTCTGAAATGATTTCTAAAACTGTAAAGTAAATTGCGCACCTCTATATGAAATTATGGACAAAGAAACTCAGTGCAACCGCACTAACTCCCAAATGTACAATCTATCATATTCCTTAGATGAATCGATTATTTTGATTGGTAGAAAATTCACTACTTTGGTCAACCTATCTACAACCACCCAAATAGAGTCATATTGTCGGTGTGTATGATGCAACCCTGTGATGAAGTCCATATTGATTTCCTTCTACTTATAAGTAGGGATACTGATGTCTTGTAGCATACTCCCAGGTCTCTGATGTTTAACTTTCATTTGTTGATAGTTTGGACACTTAGCCACAAACTCTGCTATGTCCTTCTTCATGCCATTCCACCAATAAACTTCCCATAGATCACGGTACATCTTGGTGGCACCTAGCTAGATAGAATATCAGTAACCATAAGCCTCATGCAACATCCGCTCCATCAAGTCATCAACACTCGGATCACATAAATGACCCTGATAATGAAGTACAGCATCTTCCCCTTGGGAGAAGACCTCCACCTTCAGATTCTAGACCTCTTCCTTTAGCTTTACTAAGATAAGATCCTCGTCTTGCTTATCCTTGACCTTCGGTCATCAATGAAGATTCTAAGCCATTCTAAATAATGACACCACTATACTTCACAAACTCTTTCCTCCCATCTTCCACATGTGACACACTCTCCATGGACAGCCTACTGGGGACATCCATCATAACATTGGCCTTGCCCCAATGATAAGAGACACTCATGTCATAATTCTTGAGAAGTTCGAACCACCTCCTTTGTCGAAGGTTCAAATCCTTTTGAGTGAACACATACTGAAGGCTCTTGTTATCTGTAAACATATCCATATGGACCCCATACAAGTAGTGTCTCCAAATCTTCAATGCAAACACCACTGTTACCTACTCTAGGTCATGCATTGGGTAATTCTTCTCATGAGTCTTAAGTTGTCTCGAGGCATATGCAATGACCTTACTATGTTGCATCAACACACAACCAAGACCAACCCTAGAGCCATCACAATACACAATGAATCCATCTGTGCCCTTGGGTAGTGTCAATATTGGGGCTGAAGAGAGTCGAGTCTTTAGCTCCTAAAAAACTCTTCTCACATGCATCAGACCATTGAAATTTGACTTTCTTCTGGATCAACTTAGTCAAAAGTGTTGCAATGGATGAAAATCCTTCAACAAACCTCCTGTAATAGCCTGCAAAACCCAAGAAGCTCCTGATATCCAAAGGGCTAACTAGTCAAGGCCAATTCTTCACCGCTTCTATCTTTTGAGAGCCCACCTGCACACACTCATTAGAAACCACGTGGCCGAAAAATGCTACTGAGTCTAACCAAAACTCACACTTGCTGAATTTAGCAAACAACTGGCCATCCTTGAGAGATCGTAGTACAATACTCAAATGAGCGGCATGTTCCTCCTCGCTCTGAGAGTATATGAGAATACCGTCTATGAAGACAATCACAAACATGTGTAAATACTGCTTGAACACCCTATTCATCAATTCCATGAAAGCTATAGGAGAATTTGTTAGTCAACTATGAACTCATAGTGTCCATACCGAGTCCTGAAGGCTATCTTCGGAATGTCACTCTCCCTAACTCTAAGCTGGTGGTAGTCGGACCTGAGGTCTATCTTTGAGAAGCACTTAGAACTTTGAAGTTGGTCAAACAAGTCATCAGTTCTGCGGAGGGGATACTTGTTCTTGATTGTCACCTTGTTTAACTGTCGATAATCAATGCACATTCTAAGGAAACCATCCTTCTTCCGAACAAACAGAACTGGAGCACCCAATGGGGACTTACTAGGCTTGATGAAACCCTTATCTAGAAGATCTTTCAATTGCTCTTTCAACTCCTCTTTCAACTCCTTTAGCTCAATGGAGCCATTTTTTAAGAAGGGATGGATATAGGCTGCATATCAGGGAGAAGGTCGATACCAAAGTCAATCTCTCTCTCGGGAGGGACTCCTGGTAGATCATCTGGGAACACCTCCGGATACTCACACACTATAGAAACTAACTGAAGAGTTGTGGTCTTGGATATCACATCCTTAACCTAAACTAGATGATACACACAGGCTTTAGAAATCAGCTTACTGGCCTTAAGATAGGAAATAAAATGACCTATAGGCATAACTGAACTACTCTTCCATTCGAGGAGTGGCTCACCCGAAAATCAAAACTTTACCATACGGGTTCTACTTTTCAGTAAGGCATAAAATGCATGCGATCAATCTATACCGAAGATAACGTCAAAATCGGTCATGTCTAACTCTACTAGATTGGATGAGGTGACTTTCTAAAGAACTGTGATAGGGCAATTCCTATATACCCTTCGAGCTATAACTAAGTCATGAATTGGAGTAGAGACTGAGAAGGGTTCTAATAGGATCTCGAGAATAGCTCTGAAACTAATAACAACATAGGGAGTCACAAAAGATAAGGTATCCCTTGGATCTAACAATGCATATACATCAAGATGAAACA
Source organism: Datura wrightii (assembly GCA_035772735.1). Lineage (NCBI taxonomy): Eukaryota > Viridiplantae > Streptophyta > Magnoliopsida > Solanales > Solanaceae > Datura > Datura wrightii. The sequence continues at coordinate 49,091,277 of JASDFA010000007.1, read as the reverse complement.
CTCGCAACATACCAGTGACCACATTTGGAGAGACCTCCTGCTCTTGAAGAGATAAGGGGGCATAGAATTTGTTCAGATGCTAGCCACCACCTGCACTAGTGGTGCGCCCTACTGAGCTGAGTGTGCTGGTGGAGCTGCTGAACTGGAGGCTGGGTCACGACCCCTACTATTGCCTTGTCTGGCTACTGGCAGTCTCTGAGCTGGTGTTTGGTATTTTCGCACCTGAACTTGCTAAGCACTCTCCAGTGTGCCTCCTACCAAACCTGTCGCAAACTGGAATACTGGGCTCCCCTGATATGTTCCCCTGACCTCAAGAGCCTGATGCTCTACCCCGCTGATCACGCCATGATCTCGATAGGACATTAGTTGATGATGGTGCTGGGGCTGATGATCTCCGATGGGACAGGTTACCATGTCCTCCACCAGGTCTCTACTGAAACTATTTGTAACTCCTTGTCTTGGCCCTCTTTTCTTCCCTCTCCTTCTCCCTTATCTGATCAGCCTCTAGCCGTTGGGCATATATGACCAATTGTGAGAAGTTTAGATCACTATTCAGCAAATTGTGAAGCAAAGGCAAGTTACGGCTCATGGTACGAGTTGTACCATGGATGTCGTGGAAAGTTCCAGGAGAAATTGCACAAGCCAGGTATCTTGGTATGGGTGGCAATCACAAGTCGTGAAACCTACCTAAGATCGATACAAAGGAGCCTGTCACACCCTACCTTGGGTGATGTGAGTGGAACCTAGTGCCACACTAGACTCAGAGATGACCTAGCTGGCAATATGCACCTATGGTTCCTGCCAGCAACACATAATCAAGAAAATAAACAGCTATATCTCGACTGTAAACAAAGCCTTACACCGACAAGGCCGCACAAAGGACTTGCATAAAAACAGCTAACCCAACAATCACAATAATAAAAGGATCCTATGCCGGCCAACAAGATCACCATGCTTTCTAAGTCATAAAAAAGGAAGGAAGGTGGTTATATATAAACTACAGCCACCAAGGCTTCTAAATGATATCTAAACTAGGCCACATGTGTCCAACATACTATACATAACACATATAGGGCCCACACGGCCAACAACAATCAACTAGCTAGGAGCTGTAATTTGCAAGCCTCTAAGAGTGAAATAGTGGTCGGGACAAGGCCCTAACCTGCCCAAAAACTGTACAACGAAAGTAGGAAAACCTTCTCTAGCTGGAAACTCTGAAGGAAAAGAGCTCACCAATCTGCTAACTCCGAACAGCTACTAAGGAGGTCCTAAAACTCGTCTATCCGAACTTGCAAGAAAGTATGCAGTGCCTCATATGCGGGAATTAGTACAATGTGTATTGAATATGTAAGGCAGTAATAGAAATAGCTGAATGAAAGCTTCTAAAAGAACTGAAAATAATTAGCAACTAAATCAGAATCTAACCCGCACAATATCATAAGCATGAGCTATAACTAGTAAATAATATTCAAATAAGAACCTAACCAGACCCCCATAGCTTGGAAGTTACAATCAACGTAGAGATAACCTACCTGGGCCCCCATAAGCCCCAGCAAGCGCCAATCAGTCTACATACCCTTATTGGTACCCCTAAGGCCCCACAAGTGCCTGCAACTGCGTCTCAGGCACACCAGGCCCTAGTGAGGGTCGGTAATGCCATTTTGTCTTAAAAAGAGTTCATTAGAGACTTAAATATGGCCCCAAAGGCTTCACTTTAGTCCTTTCAGACAATTAATAGCTCCGTAAGCAATTTAGTAGCTCCATAAGCAATTTAGGTTCATAGCTCTGAAAGCAGTCTATAGTTTTGTAAATGATGGCAACATCGTAGCTCCGTATGCAATCTATAGATCCATAAGTGTCACGACCTGAACATAGGCCCCAATTGAGACACGGGACAAAGAACCCTGAGAGGCTCCAAGTAGACCCATGGCATGAACATGACATCTAACGCTCAACATAATAATGCAGAAGTTTGACATACAAAATAGCGGAAGTCTAAAATCTAATAACATTTGAATATCTGAACACATAACACGGTTTTGAAGCTAAATACATAATATGTCTGATAAGCCGTTACATATTGATGAGTTGATGGGACAAGACCCCAAGTAACTCACTAAGGATTGAAACCAAAAATACTGAATACAACTGATAAAAAGGGGGGCCTTCGAAGGATGAGGACTCACCAACTCTGATTTGGAGATGCTAACTGAAATACCCTGAGAACACAAGATTCAGACTCGGGAGTCAAAATGGGGAAAATGCAAAATTAGTGTTGCAGGCATAGAACAAGTCATTGGATGACTCGTGAGGACAACCCATGAGTTGTCAGGTGACTCGTGGGGAGGCCAGGAAAGAGTTGGGATGTTTGGAGGAAAAGGACTCCCCACGGGCATGGCAATGACTCGTGGGTACGAGTCATTAGGTCAACCGTGGGGTAAGGGAGAAGGAAAATAGAAGAGGTCAGACCAGTGTACTTGATGGAAGCTGACCACGACTCGTTGGGTTAGATAACGAGTCGTGGTGTGAGTCGTGGGATGAATTATATGTTAAGTGATGTGATTGAGGTAGTGAACTTGATGACTAGTGACCACGAGTCGTGGCCACCCCTAAAGAGTCATTACGTTAGTCGTTACGAGACCAGGAGTTCAGGCAGGTAGTGTACTCGACGAGAAACATGACGTGTCGTTCCCCCCAGTGACGATTCATGAAGTCATCCATTAGGACCACCTGGCAATGTTTTCCTGCGAATTCCGTAAGGGTCTTTTCGTAATTCCTATACTACGTTGTTTAAGGCTTTGTTTTAAGAGGGGAAAACCTATTCTAAGCTATTTCATTCCATGCATGAAAACTCGAGAGTTTGAAGAGGGGATTTAGAGCATGTTTTGAAGGTTTCCATTGGAATCTTATCTTGGGAAATCAGAGAAGTGGTAGAATCATCCATTCCAGGTATGTAGGGTTATGAGTGGGTATCTTCTTCCACACCCATGCGCAATTTCTATCGAATTATGAAAATCTCCTATGATCAAGTTATGGGGCTTTTACCAAATTGCATAATTCTTGAATTTCTATACATGGGTACAAGTAGATTATATTTCTATTGATGAATTATGAAGCTTGGGAAGATTTTAAATTGTTTTCAATCAAAAATTGTGTTTTCTAATTTAAGAAATTAAATGCCCATGAATGAGAAGTTCATGAAAGAAGAGAATGATGATTTATGAGTGTTCGGTCTCATTATATGGGTATATAACTACACGCAAGTGCACGTGGTCGAACAAGTAGTAAAGTTGCTTAAGTAAGCCAAGTATCGATCCCACAGGGACTGGGATAAAGTGCAATCTGCTCAAGTGTACTATATTTTAATTCTCAAAATGCAGACAACAGCGTAACCAAAAGTTTGATATTTTGATTTATAATTTTTATGCTAAATCTAAAACAACTATCTAATGTGAGTCTGAACTATGAATGAGAGCATGCTGAGGTTAAACGAACATGTAATGAAATTAATTATCGACATAATTTGGTTAGTCTTTTCCTCCGGTTGCTAGTCAAGAACTATTGCCAAGAGATTAAAACACTCGTATTTAACCCCACTTAAGAATCATGAACCATCCACCTACATTTCTGTGATTAAATGCAATTCATGTTCTAGCCATACAAACCCGGTTCCTAAATTGACTAATACGACTTTCAGGTATATTTCTATCCTGAAAGTAAATCAATTCTCAATTTTCCCAAACTAAGAAAAGATCATATCCTATTAATTCACAACTTTCCAATTTCTTGCTCTCTCGAGTGACACCGGACTTTTTGGATATACATTAACGTAGGCCACACATTAATGCAGTACGAACAAGAATTAATAGAACAACCATGGAAGAAAATATGAAAAACCAATATGATCAACAATCACATTTCACTACAATTGTTCATAACCTCAGCAAGAAGATGAATTAGCCACTCATTTGTGGATTAAACATCGTTAAATGAGTGGTAAACATACAAGCAATTGAATACAAGGAGAAGGAAAGAGAGAAAGACCCTGAGAATTTCATCCCCTCAACTGCCTGTAACGCACGTTCTTGCTCCACCAAGTCTGAATATTGAAAAATAAACCTAAGTGTTCTATTTATACTAGTGGGAATTTTTCCCGGAATAACAAGCAACGTGTCACGGAGTGCATCGCGGAGACTGCCTCCTTGACACACTACCGACGCGGACCTTCACTGGAATTGGGGGTCCAGGAAATAAGGCCAACCGTGGCACGACGTGCAATGCGGAGCCATGCTACCGTGCCACGGACCTATCGCGTACCCTCTCTGGAAATTGGGCGAAAATTCCCTATCCAGGTAGAAGGCCTCCGTGATGGCAGCGTGACACGGCTCCATCGCGGAGCCCCTTTATTTTATGCTTTCCAATGCCTTGTCCCTTGCTCGCATCCGAGTCCAACCCCGATATCTTCCAACATGTATTTAAGCTTCCCAAAATTACATTTTACCTGCAAAACAATGCTAATCATGTTGGTAAGTATAAATTCACATTTTATTACCAATTACACGAGAATGTATACACATTGATAGATAAACAAGGCTAAAATTCCACATTTGAGTATCACTTGGGCATATAAATTTTCCCAAGATCACTTACCCCACACTTAAATCCTTGTTCGTCCTCGAACAACAATCCTACACCTCATGCAATTTATATCCCAACCTCGCTACTTTGGTTCGACAATTTAGGCTACGGTCATACCGATTATTCAATACAGCAAATCATCAAGAAAACATGCATGGTCCTATCAATGCAATGACCTTCAATACATCAAGACCTCCTAGACTTAAAAATCGACTCTCGATATTGGCAAACTCATGCAAATCAGCTGATCAAGATATCCGACACGAAAATTAATCTCTCATCAAGCATGTGCCCTCACAATACAAGAGAATTTTCCCCTTTTTGATTATATGAACTCACAAAATTTCTAGCAAGGGCATATACACACAATTTCGCTCTCTCTCCCAAAAGAATTCACATGCATCATGTCATGACCCATAAGCTTGCCTTTAGTGTACTACTCCACTAATATAAAGAAGTGTAATGTAAGATCACGTAGGACTTTAACTGGTTGTAATGGAAGCTACGGAACTAGTAAATATTGGGTTAGCCAATAATAGCCACTAGCATCCTTAAGCGCCTTTTCGACACATCCCATCAACTCATGGACATTGTTTCTTTTTTTCTTTTTCATCCTCCCATTCTTGACATTTTTCTTTAGTTTGGCCCATCTTGTTAAGCACACTTGACACAACAACAAAGATTATTCATGCACCTTCATTATAGTTTTATTTATAACAAGTGCACCTTCAACCTTTTCTTTTCTTCCATCACTCGGCTTTTCTTTTCTTTTCACCATTCTCACTCTTTTGGCACTTCGGGAAAATGATTTTCTCTTCTTAAGCACTTAAGAGTTTTGTATCAAATTTATGGCTAATGAAAAGAAGGAATTAAGCTTGGTTTACACTTTTTTGACCAAAGAAAAAAATATAATAGGCTAAAGGCTCAACGGGCTGACGAGGGTATACAATCAAGGTGGGTACGACAATGAAAAATAGAAACTTTCAGTTAAAACAAAGAAATGCCTACATCCTCTCCTACAATACACCTCCTTCATTTCGTTTTGTACACACACCTGGAAAGTTCTAGACACTTCACAATAGTATGGAATAACAAAACCTCACTTCACACTTATTGCACATGCTCAAGTCAAGATGTATTCCAGACTCTTCAATCAGCTAATTACAGGAATTCAAACATTAAGCCTCAATCACACTGAATCGAACTCTATGGCCTAGGTATCTCAATATATTTACAAAGTTGCATGCTTTCATATGAATCACCTTTGCATTTTAAATATCATGTACAACACGCAATCGGAATTTCGCAACCATAAAGTAACTACAGGTTTTGGGATGCAACCCACAAAAGAAAAACGACTGAAAAATAATTGAAAAAGCTACTCCTAACGACTACATTTCCCTTAAGACGGTCGTCATCCATCCATCATAGGGAACGGTCACTAACTAGGACTTCGGTTAATTGGGACCATTCTGGGTAAAAGAGCCGAAAACAAACGCCTAGAAACCCAAGAAGAAAAAAAAGGAAATTTGAAAATAAAATTTTAAAATATCAATCATTTCGATAAACAAAAATATGTACAAAATCAGCTAGCAACATTCAGCAACACACATCAGTTTCACATATATTTACAATACAGAACAACAACTTAACAATTCACAAATCACAGGGAACAACAAAATTTCACAGGCACGACAACAGATTAGAATATATACATAACAACACAGCCAACACCTAACTACTCCCACCCCACACTTATCTCGAACACTGTTCCCAGTGTTCACAAAAGTTAAAATAGCAGAAAAATTGGGTGGTGGAACTCCCTGATCAATCAAAGTACTCCACTTCTTCATCAGGTGCTACTGCTTCATCTCCCATGTCTGAATCACCCCCATTGTCATCATCGGACTCCACATCGGAATCCTCCCGACGTGTCTCCTCATCTGTGGGGACATCATCATCCGTGGGCTCTACAAATGCTAGCCCCACTCGGCATAGAGCCCTGGCATTCTCGCCGAAAGGGTAGTCTAGCTCGAGCTGCCATAGCTCCTCCTCTGTCGCCGGCCTCCCGCCTATCCTCAGTTGGAGCATCTGCATCCCGTACATGCGAGCCATATACTGATCATCACGAGCATGTCGCTCGCCAAGTGTAAGCACTGGCCCGTGGGTGGTGTCGGGTGCCTTAGTTTTAGTGACATCTAAGGCCCGCCGCTCCATCTGCGGGATATAGTCAAGGGCCTCTTCCTCAATATCTAGGCCCCTCAGGAAGGTGGTGAGTAGCCCACCAAATTTGTATCTGTGCCCCTGATACAACCGGGCTCTCTTCATGGCGGAGATAATCACCGCCCCCACGTTGATCTCTAGCCCTTTCATCAGGGCGTACACCAGGCATACACAATCCTGGGTTACATCTGTCATATGTACCCCCGGGATTAAACCGGAACAAATGATCTTTAGCCATATTCTGGCTTCCCTGTTCATCTGTGAATAGGGCAAAGTCTGATGGTAGCCCCTCTCTTTGTGTCTGCTCCATCTAGCTGTCGATCGGGTCCCACACAATGTGCGTCGGATGTCCACATACAGTGGAGTGATGTTCAACTGTCGAAGAACGTGGGTGTCTGTGTCCCGTACCCCTATGATAGCATTGAGGTGGTGGGGCTCAAATGTGACTATTTGCCCTCTGATTTTTATGGTGTGACTTCTTAGAGTCGGGTTCCAATTGGCATAGAATTCCCGAATCAGGTGCAAGTTACATTCCTTGGGCTCTACAAAGATGAAGTTGAGCCCAGCTGCCTCGATCCGGTGCACAATCCTAGGGAACTCCTGTGCCAATGGTTCCCGTGCGATGTGTTCCTCAGGGAAGTACTTGTTTTCTTTGTGCTTTGCGTACCACTTCTTCCCCTCATCTGTCAGCCATCTGGTTCCGTATTGGCGGCGTTGGCTGCGTGGAACCACTGGTGCTGCTGGGACTGTTGTGCCCAGTCTGATTCGCTTTCTTCCGGCGCCAGATGTTGATGCGCCTTTCCCTTTTTCTTGCCTGCTTGCCATCTTACCTGTCAACCCAAGTAGACAAGATCAATGTTAAGCCAATGAATATTAACTTCGATGAAGGTCGGGTTAAGCTAGGCTACCCCACACTTAGTCCTTAGCCAAATTTACAACATTCCGGCAAGATCATCTTTATTTACACACATAAACAACCAACTATACAAACATGCTTAATGCATACGAAGAATTCGATGGTATATATAATATGTACTACTCAGACTTCGTACAGCTAACCACAATCATTACCATCGATAACCTTTTAATCCATCGCACTTAGCAAGGAAGAAAAAAACAGAAAGAAACGAAAACAACAAGAATTTATCTACACGAACCTATACAACCAACCCAATTCTTGCAAATTTCAATATTCCCCTAACCCGAGAATCCATTGGTCTTTTAACATGATAACAACTAGCACATCGACTCATCTCACACAACATGTACATCCCGGCATGAATTTCACAAGTTCACTACATTTTTCCACTTCAAATTCAAAAACAAGCCCTAGAAATGATGATATCAAGAAAATTCGATTAAATTATGTAATTAACGAGTTCAAGCAATCATAATGATATTTCGAACATTCATCAACAACAATTCAATTGAATTCATGATTAATTTCTACTTAGGGAAAACTTAGCTCACCTCACATGCTCAATATCGAAGAAAATTGACAAGAAATGAGATGGAATCGAAGAACATACCTTGAAGTTGAAGAATTGAAGAAAACTCAGTGATTTTCTTGGCGTATTCCATGTCACGTTGAAGGGGGATGGGTTTTGGGGAGTTTGGTCACGGAGTGAGTGAAAAATAAGGAAAAGTGAGGGGGTTTCGGGGTTTAAAAGTGGGAAAATCGCGCGGGTCACCCGGCGACCCGGTGTGACCCGTCGCGATATACACGGCAACGTGTCACGGAGTGCATCGCGGTGCACTGCCTCCGTGACACGGAGCTGTCGCGAGCCTGTTCTGGAATTTTTTTAAAAATTACGGATTTATACCTCAATGTGTCACGGAGGGTAACGCGGAGGTCCTCCTCCGTGACACGGAGCTATCGCCCTAGCTCACTGTTTTGCCACTTTTTATTGATTTTCATACCTCGAATTTTCCTTTGTGATTCCGTGCATATTTTCCTCCGTTTGACCTGAAATTCATCTCACTACACAAAATTGGTTAGAATTATAGGTTTCACTCTAAATACAAATAAAAACAAAAACAAAAACTAAAAATTTTGTTGTTAATCAAGAAAAAGAAAAAGAAAAAATCTATTCACACTTTACAAAGAGAAAAAATTTTCACGGGTTGCCTCCCGTGCAGCGCCTGGTTTACCGTCGCGGCTCGACGTATCAAGTTTCACCGCTTTTTCCTCCACCTTGAGGATATGAATATCACCCCTAATTTCTTCTCTAATTTCCTCTTATGCTCCAGGGGTGGTGGTGAAAAATTGTAAGGACCAAACAGTAGATGTTGCCTTTTGAACTTATTGGCCCTTAAGTAAGCAAAGTCACTTTGTCTCTCCGAGTTAGCAAATTTCAAAATATACGGGGCTTGGTCCTCCTCTAGACATTTCTCTATAAGCTTGGAAGACTCTATTTCTATGTTTTCAACCAAACTTAATGTCGAAAAATGCTTCGAGTGTGGTCCAATAAACCTCAACTCTGAAAATGCATTGTGCTTGTCCTCCTTACTTGTAAACACCTTCTCAGCATTGACATCTATGTCTCCATTAATGTCAACTGGGGGATACTCTATCTCTTCTTCCATGAATGGATTTTCCATAAGTGAGAGCCCATCACAGGGACACTCAAGAGATTCTAATTGTTGGGCTTCATCCAAAAATTCACCCTTGTCTTCCTCTTGTAGTTCCTCTTGAATATCGGCTAAAACTGTCACCTGCAATTTATCACAAGCTTCAACCTCAGCAATCATCTCCGTGAGTTTGATGCTCATCCTTTCTAGAGCCTCTGCATTCTCTTCTTGCTGAATTCTCAATACTCCCATCGCCTCCTTCATTGCTTTTGATTGCTCCAGGAGTTGTTTCATCATGTCTTCTATTTGAACTTGGCGTCCCAAGTCCTCATTTTCAGCATGCCTATATTCAGTAAAAACAACAGAAGTATCATAGTAGGGGCTTGGGGGAGGGGAATATGCATTCGGACAGCCATCCCAATGGCCATCTTGACCACCACATATATTGCACGTGTTACAGTGTTGCCAGGAGTGGTGTCCTCCGCAATTTAGACAAGATTCTCCAAAATATGAGTATCCACCATTTAAACCATTTGTATTCCACGATGTCATGTCAATAAGGGTATCCGAAAAAAGAAAAAAAATAATAATAAAAAAAAAGAATTAAAACAAACACTAAGACCAAGTTGTCAGCACTAAGAAAAAAAATATAGTAAATTTACACTTAAGAAAATTTCACCAATTGCCAGTCCCCGACAACGGCGCCAAAAACTTGTTCGGTCTCGTTATATGGGTATACAACTACACGCAAGTGCACGTGGTCGAACAAGTAGTAAAGTGGCTTAAGTAAGCCAAGTATCGATCCCACAGGGACTGGGATAAAGTGCAATCTGCTCAAGTGTACTATATTTTAATTCTCAAAATGCAGACAACAGCGTAACCAAAAGTTTGATATTTTGATTTATAATTTTTATGCTAAATCTAAAACAACTATCTAATGTGAGTCTGAACTATGAATGAGAGAATGCTGAGGTTAAACGAACATGTAACGAAATTAATTATCGACATAATTTGGTTAGTCTTTTCCTCCGGTTTCTAGTCAAGAACTATTGCCAAGAGATTAAAACTCTTGTATTTAACCCCACTTAAGAATCATGAACCATCCACCTACATTTCTGTGATTAAATGTAATTCATGTTCTAGCCATACAAACCCGGTTCCTAAATTGACTAATACGACTTTCAGGTATATTTCTATCCTGAAAGTAAATCAATTCTCAATTTTCCCAAACTAAGAAAAGATCATATCCTATTAATTCACAGCTTTCCAATTTCTTGCTCTCTCGAGTGAAACCGGACTTTTTGGATATACATTAACGTAGGCCACACATTAATGCAGTACAAACAAAAATTAATAGAACAACCATGGAAGAAAAGATGAAAAACCAATATGATCAACAATCACATTTCACTACAATTGTTCATAACCTCAGCAAGAAGATGAATTAGCCACTCATTTGTGGATTAAACATCGTTAAATGAGTGTTAAACGTACAAGCAATTGAATACAAGGAGAAGGAAAGAGAGAAAAACCCTAAGAATTTCGTCCCATCAACCACCTCTAACCCACGTTCTTGCTCCACCAAGTCAAAATATTGAAAAATGAACCTAAGTGTTCAATTTATACTAGTGGGAATTTTTCCTGGAATAACAAACAACGTGTCACGGAGTGCATCGTGGAGACTGCCTCCGTGACACGCTACCGACGCGGACCTTCACTGGAACTGGGGGTCCAGGAAATAAGGCCCAACGTGGTACGGCGTGCAACGCAGAGCCATGCTACCGTGCCACGGACCTATCGCGTACCCTCTCTGGAAATTGGGCAAAAATTCCCTATCCAGGCAGAAAGCCTCCGCGATGGCAGCGTGACACGGCTCCATCGCGGAGCCCCTTTATTTTATGCTTTCCAATGCCTTGTCCCTTGCTCGCATCCGAGTCCAACCCCGATATCTTCCAACATGCATTTAAGCTTCCCAAAATTACATTTTACCTGCAAAACAATGCTAATCATGTTGGCTAGTATAAATTCACATGTTATTACCAATTACATGAGAATGTATACACATTGATAGATAAACAAGGCTAAAATTCCACATTTGAGTATCACTTGGGCATATAAATTTGGCCAAGATCAATGAGATTTGATGATGAAAAGCATGTTTCTAAAGCTACCCGTGATTATGATATTGTTTTCAAGATGAATTGAGTAGATCCAAGCATGATAAAGTTTTGGGCAAAGCCCTTATATCGATTATGATGATGTAGTATCTCTAAAGTAAGCTTACCACATGGTTTTGGAGTAGATGCTCCCACTTATCTTTGAGCTTGTGGTATGTTTTGAAATAAATCTTCTCATATGCATGAATTCATGATTGAGATGTATGTTATTATTAAGCTTCATTTTCACACGATGTCGGTTTTATGCATGATTTCATTATTGAGCTTTGTCAAATGATAATGTTGAGATTTGTTTCATATGATGTTGAGTTTATGCATGATTCTATTATTGAGCTTCGTCAATAGATGATGTTGATCTTCGTTATACATGATGTAGAGCATTGCATGTTTTGGGAGAGGAGTCTAGCACTGAGTGGGCTAAGGGTCGATCACCCTATGACCCAAAACTATGTGCCATCGTAGGTTGATACTATTATGTTATTGGGACCTCCCTTGTGAGCTATCCCCAGCCCTAATGGCCCATGAGCTTGATATCGATATCATGGTAGCATCCTTAGACCTGACAAGGTTTTGGAAGGCTCTACCCACTTGAGTATGATAGTCGGGATCACGTAAGCTCTATCATGGTATGTCGATTAAGTGACGAGTCTCCCATTGTCTATATGATTCAGATTACATATTCATTACCCATGGTTATTATTTTTAAACATGCATGTTCTAAAAGCAAGGTTTGACTCATTGTTTAACTTTTCTATAAATGTCATATTTCAGCTTTGTGTCATTCGAGTCAGTTATGATGTCATGAAGCTATGCATGGTAATGTTATGAAAAGATTATGATTTCAGAATGAATGCATCCACTCCTTCCTCTTAGATTTGAAAGCTTATGATGTGCTATGAAATGTTTTAAATGATTTACTTTACTTTAGCGGTTTACTTGCCTTGCATACTTGGTACATATCACGTACTGATCGCATACTTTCTATGTTGTATCGTTTCATGATACAGGACCCAGCTCCCAGGCTCAGCCCCGCTCGTAGTCGGTTGTCAGAGTTAGCGCCTACTTGGTTGGTGAGTCCTCATCCTTCGAGGGCTAGACTTTTAGTTTCCTCATGTATTTTAAGCTTTAGTATTGTTGATTTAGTTGGGATCTTGTCCATCAACTCGTCCAGATTATAGGCTTCTCAGACTTATGTATGTGTTAGCTTTGGATGCTTATTCTGATGTGATATTGAGTTAGATTTCTGTTGAGTTATATTGATGATTTCTTCAGTTTATCGAATGAGTTAGATGTATGCTTACGCCATGGGTTAACTTGGGGTCTCTCGGGGTCCCTTGTCCCATGTCTACGATCTGGACCTTTATTCAGGTCGTGACAAACTTGGCATCAGAGCAATAGGTTTGAAGCTTTCTAGGGTGTCTGAAAGACACGTTAAGTAGAGTCTTTTTCATGGGGGTGAAGCGCGGCACACATATGATGAAGAGGCTATGAGACATTTAGGAAATGTTCCCTTCTTTCATGATCTATGTCGTGCAATGAGAATTGTTTCTATCCTTCTAATTCATGCTAATCGCGATTGCAAAATCATGGCTCCTCAAAGAATGAATGGTAGGAGAAATGAAAATGGAGAAGGCCACGAGGATGGCAATGGTTATGGGCATCAGCCGGCCCCACCAGTTCAGGAGCCTCAGGTACCGGAGCCAGCCGCTCATGCTGAGTTTCGGGATGCTATCTAGATGCCTGCTCAGGCCTTGACCGCTCAGGTCAATGAGCAGGCCATTGCGCATGTTCTGCAAAATGGCAATGCAGTGGCGGCTTGAGTTAGAGACTTCTTAAGGATGAACCTGTCGGAGTTTTTAGGGTCCAAGGTAGATGATGACCCGTATGATTTCATTGATGAGATTTTCAAGATCGCCCAAGTCATGGGGGTGAGTAGTGTTGAGTGCGCAGAGTTGGCCTCCTACCAGTTGAACGGGTTGCACAAATCTGGTTTCTCCAATGGAAGGATAGCAGGGTCACAGGAGCAGGTCCGATCACGTGGGAGGAGTTTCAGATTGCATTCCTAGATTGGTTCTTCCCTTGAGATATGAGGGAGTTGAAGGTAGCTAATTTTGTAAACCTAAAGCAGGGAAGGATGACAATGCAAGAGTATTCCCTTGAGTTCACTCGCCTATCGAAATATGCCCAGGAGTTAGTGGCTGACTAGAGTATGCAGGTGAGCAGATTTGTGCATGGTATAGCAGGGTATTTGGACAAGGAGTGCAGGATTGCTATGCTTCACTAGGATATGGACTTCCCTCGAATAGTGTTGTACGCCCAGCAGATGGAGGCAGCACATTCAAGAGAGAGGGAGGCCAAGAGGGCCAAGACTAAGGACCACAGATTCTCTCAGCAGAGGTCCGGTGGTGGGCACCGCCAGCAGACTCACCAGAGATTATCCTCCCCCGCATCTTCGGTATTAAGTGTGCCATCTAGGCCTAGAAATGATTAGAGAGGGAGAGCATCAGGCTCTAGTAGTAAGAGAAGTAGACCCGCAGATTCTAGCATTCGAGTTTGTCGCAAGTGTAGTCGGGGGCACACTGGCCAGTGCTTGGCAGGTTCAAGTGCTTGTTTCGAGCATGGGCAGCCCGAACACATGCTTCGAGATTTCCACTTGCAAGGCAGGATCAGGTTGGGGGCCGAGACCCAGCTTCTAGTTCAGCAGCCCCTCCCCCACGCTCAGCACATCAGGGTGCATCTACTAGCACAACTAACAGTCAGTGCCAGAACAGATTCTATGCTTTAGCTTCCTGTCTGAAGAAGGAGGTCTCCCGAAATGTGGACACTGGTATGTTGCGAGTTTTCCATATTGATTTTTATGCTTTATTAGATCCGGGGGCTACCTTGTCTTTTGTGACGCCATATCTGGCCAGTAGCTTCGGAGTCAATCCCGATGTCTTGTTAGAACCCTTCTTAGTTTCTACTCTAGTAGGTGACTCAGTTATAGCTAGACAGATGTATAGAGGTTGCCTAGTCTCAGTCTTTCATAAGGTCACCTCAGCAGACTTGATAGAGTTAGCCATGATTGGTTTCGATGTTATTCTCGGCATGGATTGGCTATTTTCATGCTATGCTTCAGTTAATTGTAGAACCCAGGCTGTAGAGTTCAGATTTTCGGGTGAGCCAGTCTTAAAATGGAAGGGTAGTTCAGCTGTGCCTGTAGGTCGATTCATTTCCTACCTTAAGGCCAGGAGATGATTTCTAAGGGTTTCATGTACCATCTAGTTAGGGTTAAGGATGTCGAGTCTGAAACCCCGACAATCCAGTCAATTCTAGTCATACGTGAGTATCTAGAGGTCATTCCTGATGATTTGCCCGGTTTGCTATTACACCCCGTATGTTTCTAGCACTTAGTTGGCCTATTCGCATATTGGTTGAGAGTTTTAGAATGCCATATGTGCGAGAAAAGGGCCCGGGGAAAGGCCGAACAAGTGCCAAGTCGGATTTTTGCAAGAGAAGGCCGAACCACGCTGCCCAGAGGGGCAATGTGGACCAGACGCCCCTCCTCCGCGATGGACAATATGGCACGGAGCTAGATTGGCATGATGGCCAGCATGCCACGTTGCCATGCTTCGGCTTCCAAGTATATAAAGGTCTCCCACTTCGTTTTTAAGTCATTTCTCATATTATTTTTAGGCTAAACAACCAGAAAACAGAGGAGGACGAAGGGATACTATAAATATCCGTCCGATTACGCCGTCAAATGCAGTCCAAACTCAAATTAACTTTGGGTACCGAAGTATAAACCTACAGGGAGCATTTCTACGAAGTTAGCTTCGCGAAAATTGCTCGGCGAAGCGTCGACCCGCCGAGTCAAAGTGATTGGAATTGCTCCAAACTAGTGTTAATACACTCCTAGCATTAAAGAGAGTATTTCTCTCTTCTAGACTTCCGAGAAATTATGATTTTTCGATCGATCTTCGATAAGTTGAAGAATAGTCAATAGATATATATATATATATAAAGTATTGTTTCTTCCAGTATAGTAATGAAGTTAGATCTATTCTTTCGTGAATATGATTACAGTTGGAAAGAACAGCTGAATACTAGCCGAACCTCGCCAGATAATCGGTAAACCGGCAGTCGAGGTATGTAGGCCAGTCTCTTTCAGCAAGTTAGTTTCTCCATTATAGTAAAACAATATGAATCCCAGTAAGATATTTAAGAAACAGCATATCATGCTCAGTATGAAATTTAGTAAAGCACATCAAAAGTATTATATCATGTTCAATATGAGACTCAGTACATCATGTTAGAGATTATATTATTATCTTATTTAGTGTGTATTATATGTAGTTAATGTTATCAGTTGAGACTTGATTGTTTTGTTTTAGGCTGGATTACCCGTATAGCTTTCGTGAGCCCCAGGGTTAATGGCTGTATCAACTCGTCCGCTAGAGGGCGAGGATACGTAGCTCTATGAAGTGGCATACCGTCCGCCAGGGACGTAGATAGGATGCCAGTTCCACATATTTTGCCGTGGTTGGACTTTATACACCCCCGTCGAGCGCTTGCCCCCGGGGTATTGATTTCAGGAGTCTTCCGGACTCAGGTACAACTATAGTCAGGGGCCAGCGGGGCCAAGCTGCATACCCAGGGGATCGGCAGTATGCTTATAGCTACTAGGTGATGTGGTATGACCTGGGTAGGGGTAAATAGATTGTGATGATTTCACCTTCCGGCTTATGGGGGCCAGGTAAGGTTTATGTTATGTTGTTTTAGTCAATTGATATATAGACAGTAGAATGCCACGTTATCAGGTATGACTCTTATGCCACGTTATCAGGTATGACTCTTACTCTTCTCAGTATAGCTATGTTAGCCCTGATTCCTCTATCTCAGTCAGTTTCAGTCTGTTTCCTATTACTTCAGTTACTGTCAGCTTTATTACTTACTTTCAGTTGTTTTCAGTTATTGCTTTACATACACAGTACCAGTGGTACTAACGCCCATTTGGGGCGCTGAATTACTTGCCTGTAGGTACACATAGATGAGGAGCAGATCCCTCATAGTCCCAGTCAGCGATACAGAGCCTTCAACTCCTTTCATTCGGAGCTTGAAAGACAGAGGTTTACTCTCCTTTTGATTTTCCAGTATGGGTAGGCCGGGGCCCTATCCCGACCATCTTATTATTCCTAGAGGATTGCAGATTGTATATTTTCCCTGTGGTTAGATGTATTCGCCCTGTGGGGCCTTATTCAGTTGTTAGTTGGTGGCCTTGTCGGTCATAGATCAGTGTAGTGCTCGATTTCATTTCTCAGATATAACTAGACAGCATGGTTGCCTTGTCGGCCCGCATAGGATCCTTTGTAGTTGGTTGTTCTGGTTAGTTGTTTATATCCTTATAGGTGGCTATAGGCCTTGTCGGCCGGAGGCTATGTTTACAGTCGTTATATAGCCTGTCGTTTTCTTGAATCCAGAGTTAGAGCCAGCCTGGCACCAGAAGTGCTTAGGCTCAGTTAGTCCAGTAGTCCAGGTCCTAGTAGGGCACCAGGTTCTAGTCATGCCTCCCAAAGTGGGGCGTGACAAACTTGGTATCAGAGCAGGTCGTATCCCAGGGAGTTTGTAAGCCGTGCTAAGTAGAGTCTTTTCTATGGATGTGTTGTGCACCACATACTATAGACAGGAGGCTGCAAGGCATGATAGGATGGTTACTCTTTCTTCTTATTTAGTCGTGCTATAGAGCGGTACAGTATAGGGTTGAGTCCCTGAAGCTTACTATACTCTTTGGTTACAGATAAAATGTCAGATCAGCGACATCCTATTACAGGAAGAAGATTGGATACAGTAGTAGGAGAGGGCACCAGCAGGATGCCTCAGCCTCGATTAGAATTAGCCCGATCTGAGGGCGATACAGAGGCATCGTCTCGATCTTCTCAGCAGTCTCTATCACATCAGGAGCCTCTTGGGTCGACACCACCTCATGCAGTTCCTATACCTATACCATCTGACAGGAGGTCAGGAGTGCAGTAGTCATGTTAGCATAGATGATGGTTGCTCAGCGTCAGTTGATGCCATCTACAGCTGCAGAATCATCAGGAGGGCCCGGTAGTTCGAGGGTGCGAGAATTCCTGGCATTAAGTCCCCTGCAGTTTACAGGGATGGATCAGACAGAGGATCCGCAGGATTTCCTAGACCAGATGTAGAGGATCTTTAGGTTAATGCATGCCACACCCACAGAGTCGGTTGAATTGGCAGTATTTCGGTTACGGGACATCACTGTGTTGTGGTATAAGAGTTGGGAGAGGTCCCGAGGGAGAGATGTTTCCCCTCCAACCTGGTTCAGCTTCTCATAGGCTTTTCTGGATCATTATCTACCAAGGAGATTCGACAGGCCCGGGTTGATCAATTTTTACGCCTAGAGCAGGGAGCAATGAGCACTCGAGAATACGCCATGCAGTTTGATTCCTTGGCCCGATATGCGCCAGCCTTATTGGATACCATGCCATCAAGAGTACACCGTTTCATTATGGGGCTAAATCCAGAATATGTTGAGACTTGTATTACGGCTACTCTACAAGAGGACATGGATATTGACTGAGTACAGACATTTGCTCAAAATATTGAGGGCATCAGACAGCGGCAACGGGAGATCAGGAGAACCAGTCAGGAACAGCGCCGCAGAAATAGGCCAGATGATTTTTAGGGGGAGGCCCGGGGAAGTCCCAGGTCACGGTTATCAGATAGGCCGCCTAGACCCTCGCCTCCATCACAGAAGCAGAGGGGCAGGTCCAATCGCTGAGGGCAGTCAGAGCCCGGCGGTAGTTCACGAGCAGTAGATTCACCACAGATGAGGAGGGCAGAGCAGAGCATGTATACACTACCACTTTGCCCTATTTGCAGTCGACGCCACTCTGGAGCTTGCAGATATGGCTCCACAGGATGTTATATTTGTGGCCTGGAGGGTCATCTGATGAGAGATTGTCCGGCTAGGGGTCAGGGTGATCGAGATCGACAGGATAGGTCATCAGCAGGGTTACGAGCTCCAGCATCCCCAGCAAGGCGTAGGCCCTCAGTTTCAACAGGTAGAGGCCGAGGCAGATCAGGGGCCTCCAATTCAGGTGTAGGCCCATACCGAACCTATGTATTACCGGGGAGAGAGGATTCAGAGTCATCACCAGATGTTGTGATAGGTATGTAGAATATTTGCTCTCATCCTGCTTATGTGTCGATAGATTTGGGATCCACCTTGTCCTATGTTACACTGTTAGTGGCTCGGAAGTTTAGTATTGTTCCAGAATTGCTTTGGCGACCTTTTTTAGTATCTACACCCATTGGTGACTCTATCATAGCCAGAAGGGTCTATCAGGGGTGTACAGTAGAGGTTGCCAGTCGTCAGACGATAGCAGACTTGATAGAGTTAGAGATGGTTGATTTTGACGCCATTATGGGTATGGATTGGTTAGCTCCATGTTATGCCAATGTTCAGTGCTGGAACAAGACTGTCCGATTCCACTTTCCAGGGGATGCAGTACGGGAGTGGAAAGGTAGTACAGTTACGCTGAAAGGTAGGTTTATTTCCTATCTTCAAGCAAGGAAATTGATAGCAAAGGGGTGCATTTACCACATTGCCAGAGTTCAGGATGTTCGGGCAGAACCTCCGACCCTTCAGTCTGTTCCAGTGGTTAATAAGTTCCCTGATGTATTTCCAGATGAGCTTCCTGGTATTCCCCCAGAAAGGGAAGTTGATTTTGCAATTGATTTGTTACCAGCACTCATCCCATATCTATCCCCCCTTATCGGATGGCTCCTGCTGAACTCAGAGATTTAAAGGAACAATTGAAAGATTTGCTAGATAAGGCCTTTATCAGGCTGAGTACCTCACCATGGGGTGCGCCAGTTCTGTTCGTGATAAAGAAGGATGGCTCCCTCCATATGTGTATAGACTATCGGCAACTGTATAATGTTACTATCAAGAATAAGT
Organism: Datura wrightii; assembly: GCA_035772735.1. Taxonomy (NCBI): domain Eukaryota; kingdom Viridiplantae; phylum Streptophyta; class Magnoliopsida; order Solanales; family Solanaceae; genus Datura; species Datura wrightii. The sequence goes on along the minus strand of JASDFA010000007.1, from coordinate 49,071,705 downwards.
ACCCGCTTCCCAGAATAGATGACTTATTTGACCAGCTACAGGGAGCAAGGTATTTTTCCAAGATTGACTTAAGATCCGGATATCATCAGGTTCGGGTTTGTGAAAGGGATATTCCAAATACTTCCTTCAGGACCCGATACGACCACTTTGAATTCTTAGTTATGTCCTTCGGGCTGACAAATGCACCAACAGTGTTTGTGGACCTAATGAATAGTATCTTCAGACCATACCTGGACTTGTTCATGATAGCATTTATTGATGATATTATGGTGTATTCTCACTCAGAGGCAGACCACCAGGATCATCTACGGACAGCGCTCCAAATTCTCAGAGACCGCCAACTATATGCAAAATTTTCCAAATGTGAATTTTGGTTGAATTCAATAGCCTTCTTGGGCCATATTGTGTCAGATGCTGGTATACAGGTAGATACACATAAGATAGAAGCAGTGAAAACATGGCCTAGACCTACCACTCCGACCAAGGTACACAGTTTCCTGGGATTAGCCGGGTACTACAAAAGGTTTGTGGAAGGATTTTCCACTTTAGCGGCACCTTTAACTAAATTGACGTAGAAGGAAGCAAAGTTCCATTGGACTGAGGCATGTGAGCCGATCTTTCAGGAACTAAAAGACAAATTGACATCAGCACCAGTGCTAGCATTACCAGAAGGAACAGAGGGTTATGCAGTTTATTGTGACGCTTCGGGTGTTGGGTTAGGATGTGTGTTGATGCAGCATGGTAAAGTGATTGCTTATGCTTCCAGACAACTGAGGAAGCATGAAAAGAACTACCCTACCCATGACCTGGAATTAGCCGCAGTAATTCATGCCGTGAAGATATGAAGACATTACTTGTATGGCGTTCATATGGATATTTTCACTGATCACTAAAGCCTACAGTATATCTTCACCCAGAAAGAGTTGAATTTGCGGCAGCGTCACTGGTTAGATCTGTTGAAAGACTATGATGTGAATATTTTGTATCACCCAGGGAGAGCCAATGTGGTAGCAGACTCCCTTAGCCATAAATCTATGGGGAATTCGGCATACTTGCAGCCCGAGCAGCGGGAATTGGCCTGAGAATTGCATCAACTAGCCGGTTTAGCCATTTGCATAGCAGAAACAGGGGACAACAGAGCAGTAATCCAGAACACCGCAGTATCATCATTAGTCGTGGAAGTGAAGCAACGGCGGTATGAAGACCCTAGTCTAGTTCGGCTTAGAAAAAAAGTTCAGCGAGGAGAGGTGACAGATTTTCAGGTAACCGAGGATGGAGTGTTGAGATATAAAGATAGCCTTTGTGTTCCAGACGTTGCAGGGCTTCACCAGCAGATTATGGGTGAGGTACACTATGCTTGTTATTCTCTCCATCTAGGTTCGACGAAAATGTACCACGATGTAAAAGAAATCGACTGGTGGCCAGGAATGAAGAAAGGGATAGCAAATTTGTAGCACGATGTCCCAATTGCCAACAGGTAAAAGTTGAACATCAAAAACCAGGCGGACTGACCCAGGATATAGTTGTGCCTCTATGGAAATGGGAAGTAGTGAACATGTACTTTGTAGCAGGATTACCTCGCACCAGGCATAGATATGATTCGATCTGGGTAATTGTTGACAAGTTGACAAAATCAGCTCACTTTCTGCCAGTAAGGATTACCTTTTTAGCCAAAGATTATGCAGAGCTATATATTAAAGAAATAGTCAGGCTGCACAGTGTTCCATTGTTAATTATTTCCGACAGAGGGGCGCAGTTTACAGCTAGATTTTGGCAATCATTTCAGAGACGCTTGGGGACGCAGGTTAACCTGAGCACAGTCTTTCATCCTCAGATAGATGGGCAGGCAGAATGTACCATTCAGACGCTCGAGGATATGTTGCGAGCATGTGTGTTAGATTTTGGAGGTAGCTGGGATGAACACCTACCGCTTATTGAGTTTGCCTATAATAACATTTACCATTCAACAATTCAGATGGCACCTTATGAAGCGTTGTATGGGCGAAAGTGTAGATCTCCAGCTGGTTGGTTTGAAGTAGGAGAATCAGCATTGATTGGGCCAGATATCATTCATCAATCAGAGGAAAAAATAAATCTTATCAGGGAACGCTTACTAACTTTTCAGAGCCGCCAGAAATCGTATACTGACGTGCGGTGCAAAAACTTGGAATTTAATGTGAATGACTGGGTGCTTTTGAAAGTTTCACCAATGAAGGGTATAATGAGGTTTGGTAAGAGAGGCAAGCTTAGCCCAAGGTTTATTTGGCCTTATCAGATTCGCCGAAGAATAGGCCAGGTGGCATATGAATTAGGTCTACCTCCAGAATTAGAATCTGTTCACCCAGTTTTCCATGTATCAATGCTGAGAAAGTGCATAGGAGATCTCTCCAGAATTGTCCCAGTCCAAGATGTTCAGGTTATAGAAGAGTTAGCCTATGAAGAAGTTCCAGTAGCCATACTAGACCGGCAGATCCGTAGACTAAGAACTAAAGATGCTGCTTCAGTCAAAGTATTATGGCGTAATAGGAACCGAGAGGAGATGACTATGGAAGCAGAAGATGATATGAAAGTTAGATATCCTTAGTTATTCCATACTTAGTCAGATTATGCAGCTAGAGGTACGTTGTTATTGTTGTTTCATGAGTTTCTTTATATTCATGTAAATGTGGAGTAACTGACTCCAATTTATTATGAAATGAATACTATAGTATCGTGTGGAGTACCTGTATTGGACTTTTCTGCGTTTCAGGATTTTCGGATAGTCCATATTACAGGGAGGACTCTGCTGAAATTTCTCCAGAATAAATAGTGGCATGTTAAGATTCTTGCAAGCAGAAGGTAACATTCGAGGATGAATGTTCTTAAGGGGGGGAGGATGTTACACCCCATAAGTTTCTATCACTTAGTTGGCCTATTCCCATGTTGGTTGAGAGTTTTAGAATGCCATACGTGCGAGAAAAGGGCCAGGGGAAAGGCCGAACAAGTGCCAAGTCGGATTTTCGCAAGAGGAGGCCGAACCGCACTGCCCAGAGGGGCAACGTGGACCAGACGCCCCTCCTCTGTGATGGCCAACGTGGCACGGAGCTAGATTCACGCGATGGCCAGCATGCCACGTTGCCATGCTTCGGGTTCCAAGCATATAAAGGCCTCCCACTTCGTTTTTAAGTCATTTCTCATACTATTTTCAGTGAAAACAACTAGAGAACAGAGGAGGACGAAGGGCTACTATAAATTTCCGTCTGATTACGCTATCAAACGCAGTCCAAACTCAAATTAACTTTGGGTACCGAAGTATAAAGCTGCAGGGAGCATTTCTACAGAGTTAGTTTCACGAAAATCGCCCGGCGAAGCATCGACCCGCCGAGTCAAAGTGATTGGAATTGCTCCAAACTAGTGTTAATAAACTCCCAGCATTAAAGTGAGTATTTCTCTCTTCTAGACTTTTGAGAAATTATGAGTTTTCGATCGTTCTTCGATAAGTTGAAGAATAGTCAATAGATATATATATAAAGTATTGTTTCTTCCAGTATAGTAATGAAGTTAGCTCTATTCTTTCATGGATATAATTACAGTTGGAAAGAACAACTGAATACTAGTCGAACCTTGCTAGATAATCGGTAAACCGGCAGACGTAGTAGGTAAAGCCAGTCTCTTTCGGCAAGTTAGTTTCTGCAGTATAGTAAAACAATATGTATCCCAATAAGATATTTCAGAAATAGTATATCATGCTCAGTATGAAATTTAGTAAAGCACGTCAGAAGTATTATATCATGTTCAGTATGAGACTCAATACAGCATATTAGAGATTATATTATTATCTCATTCAACATGTATTATATGTAGTTATTGTCATCAGTTGAGACTTGATTGTTTATTTTTGGGCTAGATTACCCGTATAGCTTCCGTAACCTCCCCAGGGTAAATAGTTGTATCGACTCATCCGCCAGAGGGCGAGGATACGTCGCTCTACGGAGTGGCATGCCGTCTGCCGGGGACGAAGATGGGATGCCAGTTCCCAATATTTTTCCGTGGTTGAACTCTATACACCCCCATCGAGCGCTTACGCCCGAGGTGTTGATTTCAGGAGTCCTCCGGACTTAGGTACAGCTATAGTCAGGGGCCAGCGGGCCCAAGCTGCATACCCAGGGGACCGGCAGGATGGTTATAGCTACTAGGTGATGTGGTATGACCTGGGTAGGGGTAAATAGATTGTGATGATTTCACCTTAAAGCTTATGGGGGCCAGGTAAGGTTTATGTTATGTTGTTTTAGTTAATTGATTGATAGACAGTAGAATGCCATGTTATCATGTATGACTCTTACTCTTCTCAGTATAACTATGTTAGCCCTGATTCCTCTATCTCAGTCAGTTTCAGTCCGTTTCTTATTACTTCAGTTACTGTCAGCTTTATTACTTACTTTCAGTTGTTTTCAGTTAATGCTTTACATACACAGTACCAGTGGTACTGACGCCCATTTGGGGCGCTGAATTACTTGCCTGCAGGTACACATAGATGAGGAGAAAATCCCTCGTAGTCCCAGTCAGCGATATAGAGCCTTTAGCTCCTTTCATCCGAAGCTTGAAAGACAGAGGTTTACTCTCCTTATGATTGTGCAATATGTGTAGGCCGGGGCCCTGTCCCGGCAATCTTATTATTCCTAAAGACTTGTAGATTGTATATTTTCCCTGTGGTTAGCTGTATTGGCCATATGGGGCCTTATTCAATTTTTAGTTGGTGGCCTTGTCGATCATAGATTAGTGTAGTGCTCGATTTCATTTCTCAGATATAACTAGACAATATGGTGGCCTTGTCGGCCCTCATAGGATCCCTTGTAGTTGGTTGTTCTGGTTAGCTGTTTATGTCCTTACAGGTAGCTATACGCCTTGTCGGCCGGAGGCTGTGTTTACAGTCGTTATATAGCCCATCGTTTTCTTGAATCCAGAGTTAGACCCAGCCTGGCACTAGTAGTTCTTTAGTTAGTCCAGTAGTCCAGATTCTACTAGGGCACCAGGTGCCAATCATGCCTCCCAAGGTGGGGCGTGACATTTGCCTCCTGAATGGGAGATTGATTTCCGGATAGATCTTCTTCCTAACACGCAGCCTATATCTATTCCACCCTACAAAATGGATCCAGCTGAGCTAAAAGAGTTGAAGGACCTGTTAGATAAGGGCTTTATTAGGCTAAGTAAGTCTCCATGGGGTGCACCAGTGTTATTTGTCCGAAAGATAGATGGTTCTCTTCGGACGTACATTAACTATCAGTAGTTGAACAAGGTTACCACTAAGAACAGGTATCCCTTACCAAGGATCGATAATTTGTTTGACCATCTACAGGATTCCAAGTGTTTCTCCAAGATTGATCTTAGATCCGGGTATCACCAGCTCAGGTTTTGGGAGAGTGACATTCCGAAAACCGATTTCAAGACTTGGTATGGTCACTACGAATTTTTTGTTATGTCTTTTGGACTAACCAATGCTCCTGCAGCTTTTAGGGATCTACTGAACAGGACGTTCAAGGCATATTTGGACATGTTCGTAATTGTGTTCATTGATGACATCCTTATATACTCTCAGAGCGAGGAGGAGCATGCCGCTCACTTAAGAGTAGTGCTTCAGACCCTCAAGGATCGTCGGTTATATGCAAAGTTCAGCAAATGTGAGTTTTGGTTTGACTCCATGGCATTTTTGGGCCATGTGGTATCGAGTGAGTGCATAAATATAGATTCTCAAAAAATTGAGGCGGTGAAGAATTGGCCCAGACTGGTGAACCCATCAGATATCAGGAGCTTTTTTAGCTTAGCGAGGTACTATCAGATATTTGTTGAGGGCTTTTCATCTATTGCAACACCTTTGACCAAGTTGACTTAGAGGAAGGTAAAGTTCCAATGGTCGGAGGATTGTGAGAAAAGCTTCCAAGAGTTGAAGACTCGACTCACTTTAGCACCAGTGTTGACCCTACCCGAGGGTACCGATGTTTTTGTGGTGTATTGTGATGCTTTGAGAATTAGACTCGGGTGTGTGTCGATGCAGCATGGGAAAGTCATAGCATATGCCTCAAGACAGTTGAAAGTCCATGAGAAGAATTACCCAACCCATGACCTTGAGTTTGCCGCGGTGGTATCCGCATTGAAGATATGGCAGCATTACTTGTATGGGGTCCACGTGGATGTATTCACGGACCACAAGAGCTTCCAATGTGTATTCACACAGAAAGATCTCAATCTTCGGCAAAGGAGGGGGTTGGAACTACTAAAGGACTACAACATGAGTGTCCTTTCCCACCCTGGTAAGGCTAATGTGTTAGCAGACGCACTTAGTAGTCTCTTTATGGAGAGTGTGTCCCGCATGGATGAGGGAAGGAAGGAGTTGGTAAAAAATGTCCATCGACTTGCAAGGTTGGGAGTTGGATTGGTCGACTCGACCGATGGCGGTGTTGTTGTGCGAAATGGATCAGAATCGTCCTTGATGGAAGATGTGAAAGCTAGACAAGACGAGGATCCGATATTGGTGAAACTGAAGGAAGTCGTTCAGAGTCAGAAAGTGGAGGTATTCTCCCAAGGGGGAGATGGGGTGATTTCGGTACCAGGACCGTCTATGTGTTCCAGATATTAACAATTTGAGGGACTGGATATTGCATGAGGCACATATATCCAGGTATTCTATCCATCCGGGTGCCACCAAGATGTATCATGATTTGTGGGAAATATATTGGTGGAATGACATGAAGAAGGATATTACAGATTTTGTAGCCAAGTGCTCGAACTGTCAGCAAATGAAAGTCGAGCATCAAAGGCCTGGAGGCGTACTTTAGTATATTAGCATTCCCACTTGGAAGTGGGAAGAGATTAATATGAATTTCAGTACATGCCTACCTCGTACTCACCGACACTACGATTCTATTTGGGTGGTGGTAGACAGGTTAACCAAGGCTGACACTTTCTACCGGTCAAAACTACAGATTCAGTGGATGATTATGCCAAACTGTATATCTAATAGTTGGTGCCATTACATGGAGTTCCCTTTTCTATTATCTCAGACCGAGGTACTTAGTTCTGGCGTTCTTTTTCAGAAAGGGCTTGGGACCAGGTTAAACTCAGCACAGCATTTCACGGATGGTCAGACGGAGTGGAAAATTCAAACTCTCAAGGACATGTTAAGAGCATGTGTGATGGACTTTAAAGGTAGTTGGTATGACCACTTAATTGAAACCTGCTGAAAACATAATATCATGACTGATTAACATGCATTATTGAAATCATGAGGAATAATGGAAGACTCATCATATAACCGACATTACCACGATAGAGATTACGTGGTCCCGACTATTACACTCAAGTGGGCAGAGCCGTCCAAAGCCTTGCTAGGGCTAAAGGCGCTACCATGATATCGATATCAAGTTGAAGGCCCCTTGGGGGTAGGGAAATCTCACAAAGGAGGTCCCAAATATTCTGAATATACCTATGTTGGCACGTATTTCTAAGGCACAGGGTTGACTGAACCCTTAGCCTACTCGATGCTAGACACTACTCCCAAAAACATGCATATGCTCTCCATTATTTTTCAATGAAACTAAACCATGGTCTTGCGATGAAGCTGAATCATAATAATACATGCATAATATGAAAACATAATACGAGGAGCCTTGGCTCAAACCATACCACAAGCTGAAAAGTGGGAGTCTAGATTCCAAAACCATGTGGTAAGCTAATAACATGAAATTGATGTAAATCATGAACATACTTGATCATATGGTCTTGCCCAAACTTATACATACTTTAGATATTCAAAATCATGAACTTAAACATGGGTAATTTGAAATCATACTTTCATCATATACATCTCATCATACTTGAAAACATGGGCCATAATTTCAACCTTTCATGAACTTTCATAATTGGAAATTATAATTTGTGAAACTTTGAAACATGAATTGTAATTGAAAACATTATAAAACATGCCCATGAATCTAAATTCAACATTAGAAACATGACTAGGATTTACCCATGATAGATGCTTAGAGATTTCACAAGTTGGGTTAAAATCCCATAGATTCATGAACTAAGAATTCCATGAATTTAGAAAAGGATTTGGGCATGGGAGTGAAGGAATACTCCCATTCATAACCCTACATACCTGGATACTTCTGATTTCGCACCCTTCTTGAATTCTGAAAGGAAATGGGGAAGAACTCGATGAATTCTAGGCTTGATCACCCTTAGAAACTTCTAGTCTTGCATGCATGGAGAGGGATTGGTTTAGAATGACTTAAACCCTCTTAAAGCACACCTATCTAAGCTTAAAACGATGTAGTTTAGGTCTGAGGAGATTAGGAATTATGGAAAAGCCCTTAATAATTTCACAGTACAAACCACACTACCAATCCAAATGAGGGACTGGACGACTGGTTACCACTGACCATGACCAGTGGCCTACTTCTCGTTGCCAACACCGGAAACCTTCACTTTTCCAGTCACCACGAGGGACACCATGACTCATGGTGTACCTAACGACTCGTACTGACTAGTCATTGGGAACACTTCCAATCATCCAATCATTCATGTCGGCTTCTTGACCACAACCAACCTAACAGCTCATGGCCCTGACCATGAGTCATGGATTCTCCTGTGGTCAACCCCTAGATCACCGTTCTTAGCCAACTTTTCCTCCACTCCACGAGTCACTTAACAACTCATGGGGTACTTCACGAGTCGCTGGACGACTCGTCCTATGACCTAGTGCAACAATTCCTATTTTTCTCTATTTGAACCCTCGGGTCTGATCTTAGGGTTTTGGGGTATTACAATATCTCCCCCTTAGGAATACTCATCCTCGGATGTGGGTAAGCATATTGAAAAGCTAGGGAATAGAACTGACATCTCAAGTACTGAACATCTAAAGCTGAAAACTGACAAAGTGACTGGCTCCGAACTGAAATACATGACTGAATTGAATTCATGAATCATACATACATACATTAACATTAAAGGAACTGGGACACATGGAATTAACATGAAACTAAGTAGAGAACTAAGGATAAAATTGATACCTCAAAGATGAAACTGAGCCAGAAGGGAATAGATGCGGGTGTTTAGCCATCATATCTGCCTCGGCTTCCCACGTAGCTCCCTCAACATTCTAGTTCCGTCACAAAACCTTTACTGAAGCTACTTCCTTGTTCCTAAGCTTCCGAACCTGACGATCAAGTATTTCAATCAGAACCTTTTCGTAGCTAAGTCTATCCTTCACATCTATGCTCTCCACTAGGGCAACCAAAGTCAAATAACCCATGCACTTCATTAAAAGCGACACATGGAAAACTTGATGCACTGAAGCCAATTTTGAGGGAAACTCTAACTCATAAGACACCTTGCCAACATGTCTCACAATCTGGTATGGGCCAACATAACGGGGACTAAGTTTCCCCTTCTTTTCGAACCTCATCACTCCCTTCATGGGAGGCACCTTCAAAAACACCCAATCATCAACTTCGAACTCAAGCTTTCTCCTCCTCACATGTGCATAGGACTTTTTTGCAACTCTGAGCTGTTTTCAACCTTTCCCTTATAAGCTGGACCTTCTCCACAGCCTCATGAACTGAATCTGGTCCTATTAACGTAGTTTCACCCACTTCAAACTAGCCAATAGGTGATCTACATCTTTGCCCATAAAGAGCCTTAAATGGATCTATTTGAATGTTATAATGGTAGTTGTTGTTATATGCAATCTCAATGAGAGGTAAATGATCATCCCAACTACCATTGAGATCAAACACACACACACACTCAACATGTCTTTAAGAGTCTGAATGGTCCGTTCCGCATGACCATCAGCTTGCAGGTGAAATACTGTGCTAAGCTTGACTTGAGTACTAAGTACCTTCTAAAACGATCTCCAAACCTGGGAGGTAAACTAAGTACCTCTATCTGATATGATGGACAAGGGCACCCTATGCAACCGAACTAGCTCCCGATATTGTACAACTTAGCATAATCCTCTGTTGAGTCAGTAGTTTTGACTGATAGGAAATGGGCTGCTTTAGTCAACTTGTATATGACCATCCATATAGAGTCATATTGTCAATGCATACGAGGCAACCCTATAATGAAGTCCATATTGATTTCCTCCCACTTACAAGTAGGGATACCAATGTCTTCAAGCATACCTCCAGGTCTTTGATGCCTAACCTTCACCTGTTGACAATTCGGACACTTAGCCACAAACTCTGCTATGTCCTTCTTCATGACATTCCACCAATAAACTTCTTATAGGTCACGATAAATCTTGGTGGCACATGGATGTATAGAATATCCGGAACTATGAGCCTTATGCAACATCCGCTCCCTAAAGTTATCAACACCCGGTACACATAAATGACCCTCATATCGTAGTACACCATCTCCCCCTTGGGAGAAGACCGCCACCTTCTGATTCTGAACAGCTTCCTTCAACTTTACAAAAATAGGGTCCTTGTCTTGCCTAGCCTTGACTTCGGTCACCAAGGAAGATTCTGATTCATTCATAACAATGACACCACCATCGGACGAGTTAACTAGATGAACTCCTAGTCGTGCAAGCCGATGCATATACTTCACTAATTCTTTCCTCTCCTCATCTACATAGGTCACACTCTCCATAAAAAACCTGCTAAGAGCATCTTCCACTACATTAGCCTTGCCCGGATGGTAAAGGACACTCATATCATAATCTTTGAGAAGCTCCAACCACCTTCTTTGACATAGATTTAGATCCTTCTGAGTAAACACGTACTGTAAGCTTTTGTGGTCCGTAAACATATCCATATGGACCCCGTACAGATTGTGTCTCCAAATCTTCAAGAAAAATACTACCGTCACCCACTCAAGGTCGTGAGTCGGGTAGTTCTTCTCATGGACTTTCAGCTACCTGGAAGCATAGTCTATAACCTTATCGTGTTGCATTAATACACAACCAAGGCCGATCCTGCATCACAATATACGACAAACCCATCGGTACCCTTAGGTAGAGTCAACACTGCTGCTGAGGTGAGTCGAGTCTTCAACTCTTGGAAGCTCTTCTACCAGGCCTCTGACCATTGAAACATCACTTTCTTCTAGGTCAACTAGTTAACAGTGCTACAATGGATGAAAGTCCTTCCATGAATCTCCCGTAGTAACCAGTCAATCCCAAGAAACTCCTAATATCTGAGGACTAACTGGTCTAGGACAATTCTTCATAGGTTCTATCTTTTGAGAGTCCACCTGTACACCCTCACTTGACACCACATGACCCAAAAATTCTACCGAGTTTAACCAAAATCACACTTGCTAAATTTAGCATACAGATGGTGATCCTTAAGAGTCTGTAGCACCATCCTCAAATAAGCAGCATGCTCCTCTTCCCTCTGAGAATATATAAGAATGTCATCTATGAACATGATCACGAATATGTCCAAATACAGCTTGAACACCCTATTTATCAAATCCATAAAAGTTGTAGGAGTATTCATTAGTCCAAAAGACATAACTACAAAGTCATAGTGACTATACCGATTCCTGAAGGTTGTCTTCGGAATGTCACTCTCCCTACCCTAAGCTAATGATACCCGGATATGAGGTCATCTTTGAAAAACACTTGGCACCCTGAAGTTGGTCAAAAAAGTCATTAATCCTGGGGAGAGGATACCTGTTCTTGACTGTGACCTTGTTCAATTGCCGATAATCTATGCACATCTGGAGGGATCCATCATTCTCTCGGACAAAGAGAACTCGTGCACATCATGGGGATTTTCTTGGTCTAATGAAACCCTTGTATAAAAGATCCTTCAACTGCTCCTTCAACTTCTTTAACTCAGCTGGAACCATTCTGTAAGGAGGAATTGATATTGGCTACATATCGCAAAGAAGGTCAATACCAAAGTCGATCTCCTACTCGGGAGGGATTCCTGGTAAATTGTTTGGAAACACCTTTGGATATTCACACACTACGGGAACTGACTGGATACTTAGGGTTTAAGATGTAGCATCCTTAACCCTCACTAGATGGTACACGCAATCTTTAGAGATCATCTTTTTGGCCTTAAGGTAGGAAATGAAACGACCTACAGGCACAGCTGAACTACCATTCCTTTCTAGGACTGGCTCACCCTGAAGCCGGAACTTTACCACATGGGTTCTACAATTTACTATGGCATAACATGCATGTAGCCAATCCATGCCAAAGATAACATCAAAATCTATCATGGCTAGCTCTACTAAATCTGCTGATGTGACTTTATGAAGGACTTTGACAAGGCAATTTCTATATACCCGTCAAGTTATAGCTGAATCACCCACTGGAGTAGAGACTAAGAAGGGTTCTGATAGGATTTCGGGACTAATGCCAAAACTACTAGCAACATAGGGCATCACAAAAGATAAAGTAGCCCCTGGGTATAACAAAGCATAAATATCAAGGTGGAATACTCATAACATACCAGTGACTACATCTGGGGAGACCTCCTGCTTATGACGCGATGCGAGGGCATACAATCTATTCTGATGCTTACCACCACCTGCACTAGTGGAGGCTCCCTGCTAAGTTGAGCTTGCTGGTGGGGCTGATGAACTAGTGGCTGGGTCTTGGCCTCTACCATGGCCCTGTCTAGCTGTTGGACAATCTCTGAGCATATGTCTTGGCTTTCCCACACCCAAAACAAGCAGCTATACCTGCTAAGCACTGACCAGTGCGTCTTCAGGCATACCTATCATAAACTAGAATATTAGGCACCACAGATCTACTTGCCTAACCTCGAGAAACTGATGCTCGTCCCATCTGGTCGCGCCTATATCTGAAGGCACACTCGTTGTTGTGCTGATGATCTCTAGTGCGACTGTTGACGATGCCCACCACCAGGTCACTGTTGGGAGAATCCAAAGCTATCAGTCCTGGCCCTTTTGGCCTCTCTCTCTCGCTCACTCACCTGTACTGCCTCTATCTGCTCGGCGTACAAAACTATCCATGAGAAGTCAATATCCTAATGAAGCATCGTAGTCCGCCAATCCTTAACAAAATTGTCCTCTATCCCATGCAGAAATAGACTCACTCATCTCATCTATACCAAGTCTGGCACGCCCCACCTTGGGAGGGGTGGCTGGCAGCTAGTGGCACACTGGACTCTGAGTTAACCTAGCTGAGCATATGCACCTCTGGTGCCTTCCAGCAACACATAATCCAAAAAACAAATAGCTATATCTTGGTTGTAAACACAACCTTAGGCTGACAAGGCCGCACAACAAACCTGCATAAAAACAGCTAATCCAACAATCCTAATAATAAGAGGATCCTATGCGGGCCGACAAAACCATCATGCTATCTAACTCATAACAAAAGGAAGGCAAGAAGTGATATATAAACTATAGCTGACAAGGCTACTAACAAATATCTAAACTAGGCCCCATGCAGCCAACATACAAAACACAACACATATAGGCCCCACACGGCCAACAACGAACAACTAGCAAGGAGATGTATTCTGCAAGCCTCTAAGAGTGAAATAGTGATCAGGACCCTACCCAAAAATTATACAAAATAAGCAGGCAAACCTTCTCTAGTTGGCAACTCCAAAGGAAAGGAGCTGACAATCTGCTAAAGCTAAACAACTGCTAAGGAGGTCCTGAACTCGTCTATCCGAACCTACAGGCAAGTATGCAGCACCGATATGTGGGTGTCAGTACAACATGTACTGAATATGTAAGGCAATAATAGAAATAGCTGAATGAAAGATGCTAAAATAACTGAAAATATTTAGCAACGGAATCGAAATCAGAATCTAACCTGCACAATATCATAATCATGAGCTACAACGACAAGATAATATTCAAACAAAAACCTAACCAAGCCTCATAAGCCTGGAAGGTACAATCAACACAGATATAAAGTACCTGGGCCCCCATAAGCCCCAGCAAGCACCAATTAGTCTATATACCCCTATTGGTACCCCTAAGGCCCCGCAAGTGCCGGCAACTGCGTCTCGGGCACACTAGGCCCTAGTGACGGTTGGTAATGCCAATTTGGTGTAAAAGGAGTTCATAGGAGACTTCAATGTGTCCCTAAAGGCTTCACTTTATTCCTTTCAGAAAATTAATAGCTCCAAACAAATTAAGAAGCTCCGTGAGCAATTTAGGTTCGTAGCTCCGAAAGCTGTCTATAGTTCTATAAATGACAGCAGCATCATAGCTCCGTAAGCAATCTATAGCTCCGTAAGCGTCAGCAGCATCGTAGCTCTGTAAGTAGTTTATAGCTCTGTAAGGAGTTCATACAACTAGTAGCCCCTCAGCTATACATGGTGGGAGGCAGTAGGAAATACGATCAACCCCAACCAGGGATACTACACTACAATCTCAAATCTATTCGTAACGACTAACTACAACATTCAAATTCTTAGGTTACTACGGAAGTACAAGTCGTATCAGTGTTATAATGAGAATAACTTGTTGAAGAGATTAGCCTTAACATACTTCAATTATCGAATTTTGTTCACCCAATCTGTTCCAACCTAAAGCTGGAAATTCCTCCAAATTACAACCCTTACACTAAGGGAATAAAGCTCTTCTCAATTCAAGGAAATGGCTAGCAAAAACATCCTTAAAGCACAATAATCTACAAATCATACTCTATCCAATTCAGCCGAAAGCTTACAAATTCCCGATTGTTTTAGAAGGTAGAAATACTTACTTATCACTTGTCCATTAGAAGTGATTTCTACAACTTCTACTCGGTGCCCCCTGCATCTTGCTTCGGCCTCCTGCCCACTCGACAACGTGCTCTCGCGCTCATCCCTCGAGCCCTTTCCTGCTTGTTTCGTACTCCAAAACTCTCAACATACATACGCATGCATTGGTTAACCAAGGGAGACATACGGAGTGTAACATCATCCCCCCTTAAGAGAATTCATCCTCGAAAGTAATCCAATTTTAAGAGACTCAACTCCTTAACCATTGCCAGAAAATTTCGACAGAGTCTCCTCTGTAATATGGACTATTCGGAAACCTGATACACAGAAAAGTCCAACATAGGTATCTCACAAGAAGCTACAAGAAACTATACAACATAGCTCCATAACATAAAAGCAAGCAACTAATCAACACTGGTAACATAAGCAACTAGACAATAACTGAATGAAAATCTCACCTTAACTATACAATCTAAGTCAAGCCTAAAATAGATAAGGGTATCCAGACCTCATGTCGTCCCCAGCTTCCCAAGTCATCTCCTCTACATTTCTGTTCCTCCATAAGACTTTAACAGAGGCTACATTTTTAGTCCTCAATTTACAAACCTTTTGATCTACTATCACAACTAGAGTCTCTTCATAAGACAACTCCTCAGTGACTTGAACACCTTAACCAGGACAACCCGAGAAGGGTCTCCTATGCACTTTTGTAGAATTGACACATGGAATACTGGATGAACAGACTCTAGTTTTGAAGGCAACTGTAACTTATAAGTCACATGGCCTATCTTTCGCAGGATCCGATATGGGCCAATAAACCTAGGGCTAAGCTTGCCCTTCTTGCCAAATCTCATAACTCCCTTCATAGGCGAAACCTTATAGAATACCTAATCATCAACATAAACCTCTAAGTGTCTATGCTAAACATTGGAATTGGACTTCTGATGACTCTAGGCTGTCAGCAAACGCTCTCAGATAAGTTTCACTTTTTCTTCTGATTGATGTATCATATCAGTCCGACCAACCCTGATTCCCCTACTTCAAACCATCCTATGGTGGACCTATATTTCTACCCATATAAAGCCTCTTAAGGTGCCATCTTAATTGAAGAATGGTAGTTATTATTATAAGCACACTCAATGAGAGGTAGGTGCTCATCCCTATGACATGTTATAGGCACTTTTGTAGAATCGAGGACATCTCCTGAGTTAGCTTGCCAAGTTTTTGATGTTTAGCTTTTACTTGCTGAAAGTTAAGACATTGAGCTACAAACTCAACTCTACTTTCTTCATCCCAGGCCACCAATATATCTCCTTTATATCATGGTAAATCATTGTCAAACCCGGCTGAAGAGAGTAACGAGAATAATGCACTTCTGCCATAATGTAATGCGAAGCTCTGCTATATCCAGAATGCAGAGTCAACCTCTGGACCTCAAGACATCGTCTCCCAATACCTCAAAGGCCAATAGTTCACCCTGCTGAACCTTGTCTCTGAGATGCACTAGGCTAGGGTCCCCGTATTGTCGCTCCTTCACTTCTACAACTAGAGATGACACTGCCGTATTCTGGATCACAACCCCATTTTCATCTGATTCCAATAATTGAATTCCCAAACTGGCCAACTGATCTAGTTCCTAATCTAGTTCTCTCTTTTTTGGGCCCAAGAATGATAGACTGCCCATGGATCTGCGACTAAGAGAATCAAATACAACATTAGCTTTCCTTGGGTGGTACAATATGTCGATATCATAGTCTTTCAACAAATCAAGCCACCGGTGTTGTAGCAAATTCAGCTCCTTCTACTTGAAAATATATTGAAGGCTCCTGTGATCAGTAAATATGTCCACATGCACCCCATACAAGTAATGACTCCATATCTTCAGAGATGAACCACGACAGCTAACTCTAAATCATGGGTGGGGTAGTTCTTTTCGTGCTTCCTAAACTATCTCGAAGCATAGGCAATTACCTTGTTGTGCTGCATCAAAACACACCCTAACCCAATGCCTGAAGCATCACAATATACTACATAACCCTCTAAACCCTCTGGTAGGTCCAACACTGGTCAAATGTCAATCTGTCCTTCAACCCTTGAAAACTCTTCTCATAAACTTCGGTCCACTGAAACTTGGCTGCCTTCTGAGTCAGCCTTGTCAATGGTGCTGATAGAGCAAAGAATATCTCTATGAACCTCCTATAATACCCAGCTATCCCAAAAAGTTGCGTACCTCCATTGGAATCGTTGGTGTGGGCCAAGTCTTTACAGCTTCTATTTTCTGTAAGTCAACATGAATACCTGCATCTGATACAATATGTCCCAAGAAAGCTACAGAGTTCAACCAAAACTCACATTTGGAGAACTTTGAATACGATCTCTAAGGACCTAGAATACTACTCGCAAATGATCTCTATGTTCAGCTTCTGAGCGTGAGTATACCAAGATATCATCAATAAACACAATTATGAACAGATCTAAATATGGCCTGAAAATGTTGTTCATCAAGTCCATGAACAATACTGGAGCTTGTGGACATGACTAGAAACTCAACATGACCGTATCTGGTTCTAAAGCTATTTTCAGAGTATCTCTTTCTTGAACATGTACCTGGTGGTATCCTGACCTCAAGTCATCTTTGAGAAATATTTTCCCCCTTACAACTAATCAAACAAGTCATCTATCCTGGGATGGGGGTATTTATTCTTAATAGTAACCTTATTCAGCTATCGATAATTTATACACATTCGAAGGGAGCCATCCTTCTTCCTTACAAACAAAATTGACGCACCCCACGGTGAAGCACTAGGCCCAATAAAGCCCATATCTAACAAGTCTTTCAATTGTTCTTTCAGTTCCTTCAGTTCGGAAGGAGCCATTCAGTACGGAGGAATGGATATGAGTTGTGTACCTAGTGGCATATCAATAGAGAAATCAATTTCTCGCTCTGGGGAATACTAGGAAGATCGTCTGGAAATACATTCGAAAAATCACTGACCATAGGAATAGACTGAAGAGTCGAGGATTCTGCCTATGTATCCCGAATCCTAACAATATGATAAATACAGCCCTCCGCTATCAGCTTTCTCACTCGAAGATAGGATATGAACCTTCCTTTTAGCGTAGCTGCATTGCCTTTCCATTCTAGCACTACCTCCTTGGGAAAGTGAAATTAGACAGTCTTGGTCCAGCACTCCACATTTGCATAACATGGCGCTAGCCAATCCATGCCCATAATTACATCAAAATCAATCATTTCTAGCTCCACTAAGTCTGCTAAAGGCTGGAGACCAACAACCTCTACTGTACAGCCCCGATAAATCCTCTTAGCAATAATAAAGTCACCAACAGGTGTGGATACAGAAAATGGTTACTGAAGCAATTCTGGTGTTATACCAAACCTCCATTCCACTAGGGGAGTAACATAAGACAAGGAAGAACCTGGATCTATCAAAGCATAAATTGGGTGAGAGAAAACATCCAGCATACCTATCACAACATCTGGTGACGAATCTAACTCATGTCGCGTTGGTAAGGTGTAAGTGTGATCTGGACCATTGCGAAAACTGGATGCACCTGATCTACCTCTGCCTCTACTGGCTGGAGTTGAGGGCCTACGCTCCGCCAAAGGTGCTGAAGCATGTGACCCTGTCGAGGACCTATGTTGTTGGTCCCGATTACCTTGGTCCCTGGTCGGACGATCCCTCCTCATGTGACCCTCTTTCCCACAAGTATAGCAAGTAGTAGAGTTGTATCTACACCTCCTAAAATACAATTGCTATAAATGCTACAATGCGGTGCAACGCGCCTGCTCTAATCTGAACCTCTCTGCTGCTGGGAGCCTGACGCTCGTGAACTCTCACTAGGACCTGACTGTCCACGATGATCTGACCTGCTGCCCTGCTGTTGCGGAGGCAAAGGTCTAGGTGGGCTACTTGGAAACCGAGGTCTGGGCCCACTCTGAAACAATACCTACAAATCAGTGGGCTTATCCCTCCAGTGCTGCTCCCGACTCATCTCTCAGCCTCATGCTGACGCTGCCTAATTGCCCTCTATATTCTGAGCAAAAGCCTAAATGAATGAAACATCCAGGTCTTTGCGCAACGTGGCTACAATACAAGCCTCCACATACTCTGTAGAAAGCCACATAATGAATCTGTGTATCCTAGCTGGCATAGTATCAACAAAAGATGGAGCATATCTTTCCAAGGAGTCAAAACTCAGTGCGTACTCCCGAACGCTCATCCTGCCATACTCCAGATGTAATAACTGATCCACTTGGGCCTGTCGGATCTCTCGAGGCAGATAATGATATATGAAGGCCTTCAAAAAACTATACCAAGTAGGTGTGGATACATCTCTGCCTCTGGACCTTTCCCAACTCTCATACCATAGTATTGCTATATCTCATAGATGAAACACTGCCAACTCAACTGACTCTATGGATGAAGCATGCATTACCCTGAATATCCTCTACCACTGATATAAGAAGTCTTGAGGATCCTCTCTAGGGTATGTCCCCATAAACACCGAAGGACTCAAGGCAAGAAACTCACGAACCCTCGAACTTCTGGGTCCTTCAGTATATTCAACAACAACTAGTGCCACTAGCTGGCACTTAGCGGCCATCATCCGAGCCAACATGTAACTGCACTCCTAACCTCTTGATCTGAAGGTATAGGGATGACTAGGGGTGGTACTAGTGTATCTGCTTCCCTGGGGGGCTCCTGGTGTGGTGGAGAACGTAGGGGAGATTGAGGTGATGGCTCCCTTTCGCTGGCGCTCTGCTAGATCCCTCTCCTGCAGCGATATTAGACTCCTGACCAGCCATAGTCTATCGTGCATCGGACACTTTCTCTGTAGATAAGCAGAATAACATAAGCATTGGGACTCAACGCTAGACAACTTAACTCTATAGCACGATTTAAGAAGGAAGGAGGGTAACCACGTTATTATGACTCATAGCCTCTTGCTTATAGAATGTGGTGCACAACACATTCATAAAAAAACTCTACTAGACACATCTTGCAGAATCCCTAGGATGCGACGTTGCTCTGATACTAGGTTTTCACACCCCAGCTTGGGAGGTGTGACTGGCACCTAGTGCCACACTAGACTCTGAGCTAACCTAGGTGGGCATATGCACCTTTGGTTCCTGCCAGCAACACATAATCAAGAAAACAAACATCTATATCTCTGGTTTAAACACAACCTTAGGCCGACAAGGCCGCACAATGAACCTACATAAAAATAGCTAACCCAGCAATTACAATAATAAAAAAATCCCATGCGGGACGACAAGACCATCATGTTGTCTAAGTCATAAAAAAAGGAAGGCAGACAGTTATATATAAAATATAGCTGACAAGGCTTCTAACAGATATCTAAACTAGGCCCCATGCGTCCAACATACAAAACATAACACACATAGGCCCCACACGGCCAACAACGAACAACTAGCTAGGAGTTGTAGTCTGCAAGCCTCTAAGAGTGAAATAGTTGTCGAGACAAGGCCCCAACCTACCCAAAACCTGTGCAACAAAAGCAGGCAAACCTTCTATAGCTGGCAACTCTGAAGGAAAGGAGCTTTCCAATCTGCTAACTCTGAACAGCTTCTAAGGATGTCCTGAAACTCGTCTATTCGAACCTGCAGGCAAGTATGCAGTGCCCCATATATGGGCGTCAGCACAACATGTACCGAATATGTAAGGCAATAACAGAAATAGCGAATGAAAGATGCTAAAAGAACTAAAAATAATTAGAAACGAAATCAGAATCTAACCCGCACAATATCATAATCATGAGCTACAACTAGCAAATAATATTCAAACAAGAACCTAACCAGGCCTCCATAAGTCAAGAAGGTACAACTAACACAGAGATAACCTACTTGGGCCTCCATAAGCCCCGGCAAGCGAAAACCAATCTATATACCCCTATTGGTACCCCTAAGGCCCCGCAAGTGCCTGCAACTGTGTCTCGGGCACACCAGGACCTAGTGAGGGTCGCTAATGCCATTTTGGCGTAAAAGGAGTTCATAGGTGACTTCAATGTGTCCCCAAAGGCTTCACTTTAGTCCTTCGAAACAACTAATAGCTCCATAAGCAATTTAGTAGCTCCGTAAGCAATTTAGGTTCGTAGCTCTGAAAGTAATCTATAGTTCTGTAAATGACAGCAGCATCGTAGCTCCAAAACCAATCTATAGCTCCATAAGCATCAGCAGCATTGTAGCTCCATAAGCAATTTATAGCTTCATAAGCAGTTCGTACAACTAGCAGTCCTCAACTATTCATGGTGGGAGGAAGTAGGAAATACGATCAACCCCAACTAGAGATACTACGCTACAATCTCAAATCTATTCGTAATGACTGACTACAATATTTAAATTCTTAGGTTACTAAGGAAGTACAAGTCCTTTCAGTGTTATGATGAGAATAACTTGCAAAGAGATTAGCCTTAACATACCTCAATTGTTGATTTCTGTTCACCCAATCTGTTCCAACCTAAAGCCGGTAATTCCTCCAAATTGTAGCCCTTATGCTGAGAGAATAAAGTTGTTTTCAATTCAGGGAAATGGATAGCAACAATATCCTTAAAGCGCATTAATCTACAAATCAAACTCTATCCAATTCAGCTGAAAGCTTACAAATTCCTGAGAGTTTAGAAGGTAGAAATACTTACTTGTTACTTGTAGATGCTTAGGACTCAATTAGAAGTGATTTTTACAACTTTTACTTGGTGGGACTCCGACAATACGAGCTAAATTTCTAGAAATAAGTCCATATATACGTTCCTCATAGGCCTAAAATTTGTTGTCCAAGATAAATTTGCATTTAAATGGAGTTTAGAGGCGTAATTCGGCTCCAATCCGAAGAAAATCTCATAAAAATATTGCCCAAGTTTGAAGCCCTCTATTTAAAATGTTTGAAAATAATTTATCATTCACACACTTAACATATATATACACTTGAGGCGGTGGCAGGGGGCGCGGTGTGTTGCCCATTGCGCCAATATACGGGCGCTATGTGGCGGCGCATACACAGGTGTGGGCTGCACAGTGCAACGCCTGGTGCGCCCTACCTCCGGTTCCAGCCTCCTGCATGCTCAAGAACGTGCTCGTGCGCTCAACCCTCGAGCCCTTTCCTGCATGTGTCGTATCCAGAACTCTCAGCATACATATGCACGCATCGGTTAACCAACTGATACTTACGAGGTGTAACAGAGCCGTGGAAAAGACCACAAGAATAGAATACTGGTAGAACTCAATGTACGAGAAGGACTCACGGATCATGGAATGAAGATACGAGTCCTACCATGCGATTTATGAAAGTTAATAGAAGATAGCCATTGCAAAGATCAAGCCACAAAAAGATTGTATGACTCGTATGTTCTTGGTATTTGTCGTACCAGAAGTCAACACTTAGCCAGATTTAGCAAAAGCCAACATACAAGTCAAGATACGACCCGTATAATCCTATTATGGGTCATCGGTGAAGGCGGTGACAGGTTTTGGTAATTTCCCTATTTAATTGGAGAAGGTTCCAATTATTTATATAAATACGCTTTAGGTTATTTTCAATAAAGAGAGATGATTAGAAGTGATTAGATGCAATTGGAAACAAGTTTTTGTGAATTTTAATTCAAGTCTTGGTGATTTCTTTCTTTGAATTTCTTCTTTGTTCTTGGATTACTCAACATCAATTCTTTAAATATTCAAAACAGGTTTTCTTTGAATCATCATTGTAAGTACTCAATTATGTGTTTGTCTATGAATGCTAATAACAATCTTACAACCATGACAGGCTAAAACCTCCACAACTAGGATTGTGGGAACCATGGTGGATTAACAATCTAGGGTTACACAAGGTGATTCGAAGCCAATTCTAAACACTTGCATTATATTCTCTTCATCTTTAATGTTTTCTAATGAAGCAAAATGTTAAGACTTGCCTGAATTATTTACTTGATTGAACCTAGAGAACTAGAGATTAGGAAAAGAGAATTACAACAGAGCCTTAATCTTTATGGGTCATTGTACGACTTGAGTTGTGGCCGCAGGATAGTTAATTTGGAACAAATTGATAATGGTTGAATTGAAATTGTTCATGAGACCTAACCCGGTAATTGAATATAGTTAATAATGCTCAAACCACACCTCTTACTGAAGTGAGAAGCAGACGTTGTCAATAAAGAACCCAACTAGAGGTTGGGGTCGATCCCACAGGGAATACGGAGACTGGATTATAGCTGGTAACTGAACTTGTAAGGTAGTTACTTCAAAATAGAGGGATTCTAAAGAAAATCAATAATAAAAGCAAATATCAAAATTCTGATGTTAACTCAAATCAAAAGATAACTAGGGTTTATGTTCCCCATGGGTTCATAACTGCTTCGGGTATACACTCGTGATTATCACCAATACTTACTTATAGAACTAATAACTTAGGTTTATTCAAACAACCGACCAGTCCCTATTGAATGAATATACTCAATTACTCGACCAATTCTCATGAGTGGTTTCAAATTAGCCATTATCACTAAATTTCAGATTTAACTATCCTGCGATCACATCTCAAGTTAATACAATGATCATCAAGATCAAGGCTCCGTTATAACTATCTTTTCCTAATCTCTACCTCTTTGACCGAAGCAAATACAGAATTCGGGCATGTCCTAACGTTGCGCATCGTTAAGAAATGTTTAAGCATGAATAGAATACAATATAAGTGTTTGTATTGGTTTTAAGATCACTTTGTGTAACCCTAGCTTGTTAATTCACCATGGTTCCCACAACCCTAGCTATGGAGGTTTTAGCCTCTCATAGTTGCAGGTTTTAGCCTCTCATAGTTGCAAGGTTGTGATTAGCATTCATGATTATGAATAAAAATCAATACTTACAATAATGATTGAGAAAAACACTTCCTTCAATTACTCCACAAAATCTTGAAAAATAAAGTAGTAAGAACAAGAAGAATTCAAGAATAGGTTGATCACAAGTTAAGACCAACTCAATCCTATCTTTCTCAAGGTTTCTACTCTCTAAACTATCAAACTGATGTCCTCTATAAAAATAAAACCTAAAACATATTTATACAAACACAAGAATCCTTTTCCTAAGCCAACGGGGTAAATTTCCATATCTGTCGCTGCCAGTGCAACGATTCGACCTACGATCCGTAGCATGCTCCTATGATCCGTAGCTTTCTCTCGTACAATCTCAGCTGGCTAAATTCTGGCTAAGTGTTGGATCTGGGTACAACTCGTACCATCAACTCACAACTTGTACTGAGATCTCGTACTTTGAATCAGAGATTTTGATGTTTTTTTGAAGTTCATCGCGACCAGAATGGTACGACTCATACCTTCGCCTTACGGGTCATACTTTCTTCTCGTAGCGGGAGTCTGACTCAGATGCAATTCTTCTGGATTTCATCACGACTTCCTCATTACGATTCGTACAGGCCTGCTACGAATTGTATTGGGACTCGTGGGTCACATCTGGTCAACCTTAACTTTCATCAACTTCTGACGGCCACCAGTACGACTCGTTGGTCCTTTCTACATCCCTACTATGGTCTGCACTTTTTGCCCATTTTGCACTTTTCAAGCTATCTTCTGCAATTTTCAGTTCCAACACCTATTTATCCTGTAACAAAAGGAAAAGTACCTCATATCCACATAAATACACCTAAGTCCATGTTATTTTCTTAGTTTTGAGTGTAGAATGTGTTGTAAACCCACAACACATCAACACCCTCAACTTAAGACTTTTGCATGTCCTCAGGCAAAGAAAAGAAAAACTAAAACACAACGCTCAACTAGAAAATAGACTTAAGATACTACAGCCAATACTCAAACAAACCTGCACTTTCTATACAAACTCTATTGACCCTTTCTCATGGAACCACATCAGCTAATGTATTACAAACAACCTTAAAACATCATAAAGCAGGGACCAAATCATGTCATCTAGCTATGAATAGGCAATCAAGTCATCACCAATGTTTTTCACACAAACCAACAGTAAAAGCAAACATAATCCATGTACCCTCACATAAATGAAGTCCCCACTCAGATGTGAAATGTAAACATGATATGGGACTAAGTAAGGAGCTCACTCTCTCAAAGAAGTTGCGAGTATTATGTGTCAGATACCATAGGTTTGCCCGTATTTTCTCTACATTGCTTTTTCAGATGGTCGAGTTAAGATCACTGTAGGACTTGGTATGGCTTGTAATGTAGGCTCAGGGCTGGACATGATAATGATGGAAGATTTTATAAGTTACTATTCCTTCCTTGGCACTACATATATTGGATACACCATTCACCTAATTCGCCCTTTTATCCTTTCATTCCCCTTTTCTCCCCTTTTTCTCCTTTTTATTCACATTTGCATGGGTGTAGTGAGTTGAAATTTTTTTTAGCATTTTCAAAATTTCTTTGAGCTTTATTTTTCAACATCTACAACATTTTTTTATCCTTTTCTTTTCATATCACCACACCTCATTTTCCACAATTTCTTTCTTTTCTTTTCTTTTTCCTTTCTTCCATTCCCACCTTTTATGCACCCCTACTCTATCCACCCTCAACTTAAGCATTTTGTTTATGTTGAGGTTCACAATATCCAAGGGAGGACCAGGGCCAAAAAAGGTTCATTACAAAAAATGGGTACGGTTAATCCATACATAAAAGAAACATGTCTATTTAGGCTCAAACTTAGGATCAAGGGATTCATGCAACTTTTGGTAGGGAAATATAGGCTAAAAGTGAAATAAACAAACAATAGCCTATGATCATATCCTAACCAACCATCCTTAGCCTATGAAGAGACCAACTAGGCAAGTTCTAGACCTACAACACAATACCGAACTGACTAATATACCTCACTCACACATGGTAAATGAACTATTTTCACCTCACTTGTCTGGTTTATACACGGCTTAACAAAACTACTCATGCTGACAAAATAAATGACATCCAAAGATCCACAGCAATCATGCATGTTGTCACAAATACATAGCTACTGTATAAGAAAATTTTTAAATAGGGTCAATTTTTTACAAAAAACAAAACTAGTGCAATTTTCTTGGGTGAGTACTCCTAAGGTACTTTCTAATTAAACAAAAATCACAAACTAAAAATAAAAATCCTACACATGCCGATTACACTAGATAGCATATCTGAGGGAAAAGAAACATGCAAGAAAAACCCTCAGACAGAACAAAAATCCCAAAAATCACAAGTACACCCCCTTCCCTTTTTTAAAAATTTAGCTTCATTCCCGAAGCATCATCTAGAAGATCATAGGGAAGAGAACATACTTGTGGCGCACTAGGTGCTCTTGTCATCTGGCGGAGGTGGTACCTCCGCTGCAATAGTGGCACTAGCGGTAGCCGGCGCTCTCAATTGTGTGTCAATAGGGGGAGTGATCCCCCCCCCCCTCAACAGTCGTGGCCGCTTGGACGGCCTTTGAAAATGTTTGGGATGAATGTGGCTCTTCCGAAGGGTCATGGCCACGGGCAAGCTCGGGCTGGGGTGCGGTGGAGCTGCCTTCTCCTCTAGCTCTCTCATGGAGCTCGGTCATATGTGTGTCATGAGTCACCATGCTCATTGCTCTAGCCCACTTGCACTCTTTCCTCTCCTTCTTTCTTCTTTTTCTCAAACTCTCCTCACTAGCATCTTTAGTAGCTCTCTTTTTGCCTTTATCACTAGCTGCGGTCGGCTCCCAGTATGCTACCAAATCAATGTCCTCATCTAGGTCTAGAAGAGTGGGGGCTGCTAAAACTGTTGGTTTTCATGATGACAACTCAACTACATGGCTCTGAAGAGCTCCCAACTCCGCACAAAAACTATTGGTATTGGTCTGCTCTGCCATTGTCTTATTGAAACGGATCTCAAAACTATATAGGCAGGCATGTAGAGCCTGAGTTGTCGCCTCTATATCTTACTTAACCAATGGTTTGACATTATCCATCATGGCCTGAATCTTACGCTCTGGCATGGTCAATCTCTTAGCTAGCTTTTGGAGGAAGTCCTGTGGTACCAAGATGTACCCTACTAGTGTCTGAGCCTGCATGTTGGGCAGTGGTGTAGTTAAGGTGTTGAGAGCTGGCTTTGAATGACCGACGTCTGTAGTCGGTGTCTCGCTTTGCTCCTGTTTCATGGGGACGTTCACCTGTACGTCCCCTGCTGGCTGGGCTATTGGGATAGCTGTGGGAATCCTGGATCTACTTACCGGGTTTATCTCATCCCGGATAAGGCCTATGTCTGCAATCCTTTGGCCTCCAATCAACCGCTCATCACCCCATGGAACTTCTGCTTCCATACATAATATGAATACCAGACTCGGGAATGGGTGTTGTGCTTACTCCCACTACCCAATCTCGTATCTCATCGGTTATGATCCTCGGAATATTGATGCGGTAATGAGACATGAGGCATACAACCAAAGCTGCTCTGTCATCACTCAGTGGGTTGTCATTGACTGTAGGTGCTAACCAATGGAGTACTAGCGTCCAGTAGGCTTTTGCAATGAAGTTTAGTGAATTCTTGGTCACCTACTTTCCTCTTGTAACCCATTCAGCCTCATCCTTGTTCTCAGCAATCACCTCAGCTAGCCATTGCAGTTGCCTCTGTCGCTCTTGCACATTCAAGGATCTGATCTGCATCATTGCCTCCACCTTGTAATCATACTCTGGCATCATCCTGGTAGGAAAGAACTTTGGGCCATACAACAATCGAGAAATGGTCCACTCGGATATATCAACTTCTTGACCTCGAACCATAACACTCTCCAGAGGAGGCTGGTCCTTTATTTTCTGCCTTTCCTTTGCCTTTACCTCCATTGTGGACAAGTAGTTGGCAAAGAACTTCGGAACTATGTTTTCTGTGTACTGTGTTGGAGTCTTGGCCATCCACTCAACCATAGAAGCTAAAAATCCGCTTCAAATCCTCAATTTCATTCCATGCAATTGTGAGGATCCGAGGTTCTTCTTGAATTCTCCTCCATGGCTTATTTTTTACAGTGAGAGAGATGCCTTGTCATAGATTTCTTTGGCTCCCGGCACTCTCCACCAGATTGTACGGTTTTCCCTAGGTGGGGTCTGCTCTTGTGCAACAACAGGAGCCTCTTCCTCCAACTCATCACTGCCGCTTCCTGCTTCACTCTGGGTCTCTCCTAACCCTTCTTAAGCATTGGAGTCGCTCCCTGACTTTTGTCGTTCCTCTCTAACTCCCTCTTCATACTGGGGGAGCTTGAGAGGATGTGCCAGTGGCTACTTCAGCTTAGGCATTTGCTCTCACCCTAGTGGTTCTGGTTCCATCATTGTCCAAGGTGTCTACTTTATACTCCTCAATCTAACCACTAGGTGAGTCTCTGCCTTTTCAGACTCCGAGTTAGTCGATTCATCAATCAATCTCCTCTGGGTTGTTGGTTTGTCTGCCCTACATTTCTATGTCATTCTACTTGTTATCAAGATTTGCAAATAACTAGGGTAAGTGTTCCCCATGGATTCATCACTACTTTGGGTATACACATGTGAGCTATCCCAATGCTTACTTGTAGAACTAACAACTAAGGTTCATCCAAACGACTAGTTCGTCCCTATTGGATGACTATACTCAATTACCGAGTTAGGTCTCATGAGCGATTTCTTTCTAACCATTATCAATATGTTCCAAATTTAACTTTCCTGCGACCATAGCTCAAGTTAATACAATTATCATAAAAACCAAAGCTTTGTTGTAACTCTCTTTTCCTAATCTCTACTCTCTAGATTCAAGCAAGTAAAGAATTCAGGCAAGTCCTAACGTTGTACACCATTAAGAAATGTTTAAAGATGAAGAAAATATAATACAAGCATTTAGCATTGATTTTGAATCACTTTTATGTAACCCTATTTCGTTATTCCATCATGGTTCCCACAACCCTAGTTGTGGAGGTTTCAGCCTCTCATGATTGTAAGATTATATTTAGCATTCATAGACAAACACATAATTAAATACTTACAATAATAATTGGAAGAAAACCTGCTTTGAATATCAATGAACAATCTCCAGAACAATTGATGAAATCAAGTGTTGATCCTAAGAATTGCTCTCCATGACTTGATTAAAATTCACAACTAATACTTTTCACACATCTCTACTACTTCTCTCTAGATGTTCTACTAAAATAAAACATAAAAGGTATTTATACAGACATTAGAAATCTTTTCCTAAGCTAACAAGAAATTTTCCATATCTGGCGCCGGCTTGACTTACGACTAATCCTACGACCCGTAACAGGATTGTAAGAGTCGTACCTGCCTCTCATACATCCTTGGCTGCTGCAGATTTATCTAAGTGTTGGTAGCAAGTAAGACTCATACCATCATCCTACAAGTTGTACAATCCATCCGTGTCTTGGCTCTGTGAACTTTGACATCTTCTGAAGTTTTCTACGAGTGTTGCGGTATGCCTCGTACCTTCCTCTTATGACTCGTACTTTGTTGTTGCATTTGAAGTTTTGCCAATTCTTTAAGAATCATTGATTCTCACCATGGCTCATGGTATGGGTCGTAAATGGTTGTTATGATCCGTAGGTTCCACCGTATCAAGAGACTGTCTTGTGCAATTTTTCTGATGATTTCAACGACTCCAGTTACGACTCGTACTGAGAATCGTACTTTGCCTTCCTCTTATTTCAGCCTTCTGATTTTCACCATGATTCTCAGCAGGACTCGTACAATCAAGGTACAGCTCGTACTGAGATTTGCATTTGGCTAATTTTCTGCACTTTTATGCATCTTTTGCATATTTTTCTCCAACACCTATTTTTCCTAAAAACAAAGTAAAAGTACCTCATATCCATATAAACATACCTAAGTCCATGTTATTTTCTTAGTTTTAATTTTTGAAAGTGTTGTAAACTCACAGCATATCAATACCCTCAACTTAAGACTTTTGCATGTCCTCAGGTAGAAAACAAAAAAAACTAAAACGATGCTTAACTAGAAAATAAAACTAGGATACTACAGCCAACAATCAATCAAAATTTGCACCATAACTCAAACAGCTTTTGACCCTTTTTCCCGTGAACCAAATCAACATATGCACATCAAGCAACCACAGAACATGATAAACAGGGATCAAGATATGTCATCTTGCTATTAACAGATAGTCAAATCATCACCAATGCTTTGCACACAGACAACTTGCAGAATCAAATACAAACTATGTACCCACACAACAAATGAAGTCTCCCACTCATAAATATAGAAAAATATGAAACATGGGACTGAATAAATAAGACTCTCACCCTCATAAAGAAGTTTCAAATATTTCATGTTGAGTATCATAGGTTTGCCCTTATTTTCTCTACTTCAAGTTGTTAGATAGTAAGGCTGGGATCACTATAGGACTTGATTCAGCTTGTAATGTAGGATTTTGGGATGGGTATGATAGATATGGAATCTTTTTAGTGAATAAACCCCTCCTTCACACTACATACATGTGGCTCCAATTTTTCACTTTTTCACCCTTTATGCTTTTTCAACTTTTTCCTCCCTTTCCACCATTTTATTTTGCATTTGTATGGTTGTGGTGTATTTTCGCAAATTCTTATTCATCTTTCTGTTTTTGTATATTGTTTTTCAATTTTTCTTTTTCTTTTACTTTTTCTGTTTCTTCTTTTTCTTCTTATTTTATCACACCACACCTCATTTTTAACCCTTTTTCTTTTCTCTTCCTCTTTCACCTCCCCAAGATTTATGCACCCCTACTCTAGCCACCCTCAACTTAGGCATTTTGTCTGTGTTGAGGTTCACAATGTCCAAGAAGGGACCAGGGCCAAAACAGGTTCACTATAAAAATGGGTACGGTTATTGGTTAATCAAAGAAAAATGGTTTATTTGAGGTTCAAAATTGGGATCAAGGGAATAACATCATTTTGGGAGGATCATTTAAGCTAAAAATGGGCTAAACAAAAATGGCCTATGATCCTTTCCTTACCAACCATCCTAAAACCTATGAAAAGACCAACCGGGCAAGTTCTAGATCCTCTATACAGTATTAAACTAGGTATTAGACCTTACTCACTCATGGTACATGTCTTGCATTCATTCTACCTATCCGGTTTATACATGGCTAACAAGAACTACTCATTCTAATACACTAAATGACATAAAAAGATCCACAGAAATCATACTTTGCAATCAACAAATACATAGCTAACCAAAAAAATTTAAACAGCGTCAATTTTCACATATTCAAAACTAGTGCAATTTATTGGCTGAATACTCCTAAGTTACTTTCTAATTAAATAAAAACACAAAAATTAAAATCTTAAACATGTCAGTTCTACTAGATAGCATGCCTGAGGGAAAAGAAACACTGCAAGAAAAATCTTCGAACGAATCCAACAAAATCCCAAAAATACAAGTTCACCCCCTCCCCTTTTTAAAAAGCATGCTTTGTCCTCGAAGCATAAAATGTGAAGCAGAAGGAAGCAAACATACCTTCGGCGCACTAAGCGCGCTTGTCATCTTGTGGAGGTGGTACCTCCGCTGCAATTGTGGTGCTGGTGGTGGAGGACGCACTTACTAAGGTATCAGTAGAGGGAATGGTTACCCCCTCAGTAGTAATGGTCACCTCTACAACCTTCGGAATCACTAGGGATGAATGTGACTCGCCCAAAGGGTCCTTTCCACCCGCAAGCTCAGCATAGGCAGTGGTGGAGCTACCTACTCCTTTTGCTCTCTCAAGCAGCTCCGACCGATGCTCTTTGTGATGACTCTCCAATGTCACCCACTTGCACTCTTTCTTTTCTCTCTTTATCTTCTTCTTTATGGTCTCGTCTCCAACACCCTTAGAAACCCTCTTTTTCCCTTTCTCCTTCTCGGCTCCTGTAGGCTCCCAATAAGATGCCAGATCAAGCTCTTCTTCAATGCCAATGTCAAGGTCAAGAAGAGTGGGGGTTGCTATAATTTCCGACTATCGTGATGTCAGCTTGGAAACTTGGCTCCTAAGAGCCCCCAACTCCCCACGGAGGCTGCCCGTGTCAGTCTGCTCGGTCATACGCATATTAAATTTGCTCTCAAGGCCATCTAGCCTGACGTGTAGGCCTGTGCAGCTGTCTCAATCTCAGCCCTTACCCAGGACTTGACGTTCTCCATCATAGACCAAACCTTCTTCTTAACTACGGTCAGTCTCTTGGCTAGCTTCTAGAGAAATTCCTGAGCCACTAGTATGTATCCGATTGTAGTCTGGCTCGGGAGGCCCATTGGTGGTGCGGCGGAGGTCCTAGGAGATGCCTTTGAATGAACGTCATCTGTAGCCAGTGTCTCGCCCTGCCCCTATGAGGTGGGGGAATTCACCATGCGCCCCCAACTATCCATGATATTGGGACTGCGGTCGAAAGTCATGCCCGGCTTACCGGGTTCATCTCATCTAGGATTAAGCCAATATTTGCGATCCACTGTCCTTCGATTAAGTGCTCCTCACCATGAAGCACCTTGGTCCTGCCTTTGTGCAAAGCCTGTATACGAGACTCGGAAAATGGGATGGTAGTGCTCAATCCCATAGCTCGATCCCAGATCTCCTCCGCAATGACCCTCAGGATATTGATGGGGTATCTAAATATGATACATGCCACCAAAGATACTCTATCAGTGCCGAGGGTATTGTCATTTACTTTCGGGGCCAACCGGTGGGCACTAACATCCAACAGGCTTTTTCTATAAAGTTAGGAGAATTCTTTGTGACCTGTTTGCTGCTAGTGACCCATTTTGCTTCTTTTTTGTCCTCAGCAATGACCTCGAACAACCATTGAATCTGCCTTTGCCTTTCATCAAAGCTAATCTGCTTGATCTATTTCATAGCATCCACCTGATAGTCATACTTCAGTGTAGCGTGTGGTGGTATGAGTTGGGGCCCATATAACACCCGAGTAATAGTACGCTCGGATATATCCACTTGCAGCCTCGTACCATGATGCTCTCCATCTTGGGCTGATCTTTCAATTTTTGCCCCTTTTTTTCTTTCTACTCCATGGTTGCCAAATAATTGGTGTAGAACTCCCGGAGGATCTCTGAAGCATATCGATCCGAGGCTCTAACCATCCAGTTGAACCTATAGAAGCTAAATATCTGCTTCATCTCCTCCGTCTCGTTCTATGTATTGTTGAAGATCTATGGCTCTTGTTGAATGCTCCGCCTAGGTTTGTTCTTGGCAATGAGATCAATAACCTGTTCATATATCTCCTGGGATCCTGGTACTCTACACTGAATGGTACGGTTCTCCCTAGGCGGAGTCTGCTCTTGCTCGGCATTGGTGCCTCCTCCTCAGATCCAAACTCACTATTTGTATCGCTGGATTGGGCCTCCTCGGACCCCTCTTCTTCATTAGAGCCTCTATTGGACTCTTGGTCTCTTTTCTCAGCTCCTTCCTCATACTGGGGAGCACCATAAGATGTAGTAGTAGCCTCCATGGCCTGGGATTTTGCTATCGCCCTAGTGGTTTGGGTCCCGTTAGTATCAAATATGTCAACCCATTATTCCTCCACTGAAACACTAGGGGTGTTGCCCACTTTTTCGGATTCAGAGGTTTCATCTGTCAATGCCCTCCAAGCAATTGCCTTGGATGCTTTTCTTTCCTATGTCATTGTACCTGTGGAGAAAAAGGGATAGAATTCAAAATCAGAGAAAAATAAAGCAAGAAAAAAATCCTCTGTAATTTATCACAGATCAACAGTACGAGTCATACCTTAGAGGTACGATTCGTACTGAGACTCGTAATGTCTCAGATCAATGTTATGCCTCTGAGGTATGACTCGTACCATGAAGGTAAGAGTAGTACCATGAAGGTATGTTCTGTACCACGAGTCATATGAGGATTCCCCTTGAAAACAAATGTTCTGTATTTTTCCACGACTCATGGTACGACCCTTAAGTAGATTCCACAAGTAGTAGGAAGGATCGTACTGTCACTTTAGGACTTAACTCTTTTCAAACACTTTGTTTGATTTCCATGTACGACTCATAACAGGATATTACGAGTCGTACTAGGATTCATACCTCATGGTTTTTACAAGTTTGGTTTGGGATAGTCCCAACGAACCATCCTACGAGTCATAGTGTGAAACCACAAGTCGTAAGAAGGCTTGTGAAGCCTGTCCCTTCCTTATTTTCAATCAGTTTGTAGGTGATTTTGATTTTGTGTTGGGTACTTAGAATTCCCTAAGTCCAGACATGCATTCATCATGTTTTAATAGCTACCCATTCCTCCCCTTTATACTCACAACCCGTAACTTAAATTTAATAGTTCATTGTGAAATTTTTACATGTTAGATACCTACGCAGTCACACATTAACTTGTTCATATCACTGGTCATTGTCCTATTTATTTTTTTAGAGCATTTAGAGGACTCCCAGGGATTAAGCAAGTTAGCTCAAGCATAACAGGTCTTTTTTACTAAATTCAAAGCATAACACTTACTTGAATGATGTGCAACGCTGCTTACTTCAACTAGACATCAGGAACTAGGGTTGTAATTGGAATTTAATAGTGTTATCTGAGTAGAAAGCTTTCTCAATTGATCGTCATTCTGAATCACGAGTGTGAGGGAGCATGAGTTCTTTCGTGAATTTGATTGAGTGTGTGGGAGAAGGTTTCGGTCTATTTGATGTTTAAATAAGTTTTAGGTCAAATTTGAAAAATCTGGGCCGATATGGGTAATTTTAAGCTTTTTGACCCATCACGACTCGTACCACTAGTCATAGGAAGGGCCTACGACTCATCCTTAGGACTCATAACAGAGAGGTTGAGAATACTTACCTGTGGACCTAAGTACATCTTACGACTCGTACTATGAGGGTACGACCTGTATGATGACTCATAGGTCTCTCTTACTTTGAGATGCATGTCTTGCATAGTTCATAAACACAGTGAGTACTATGACCCATACAATGAAGTTACAAGTCGTAGGACCAACCATACCCTGAACTCATGCACTGAGATACATCTCTGCTTCTCACCATGACTCGTACTACGGTCCATACAATCCTCTTACGAATCGTACTGAGAACTGTAGCACCAGTCTATTCAGCAATTTTTCTACCAGCTATTTTTGTTTCCCCTATACACTGAACACACATAAGTCAATAAACTTGAGTTGCCTCCCAAGAAGCGCTTGATTTAACATCGTGACACGACGCAGGTGGTTCGGTTACTATGAATTCACCAAACCACCTCATTGGTTGCCTCCTAAGAAGCGCCTGGTTCAATGTCGCGGCACAGCACAAGTCTCTTGACTGCTCAGACTTTGTCAAGGAACTCGAATTCATCCTCGATTTCTGAGACCACTCTTTACTCCTTTGGTTGCTTTATTGAACGGCAGACATTAAAGGTGACTCTTCTTTATTGAGTCTGAATTTCAAGTGGCCATCCTCTACATCTACTAAAGCCTTCCCAGTGGCAAGGAATGGTTTCCCCAAAATGACGAGGACCTCAAAATTTACCTCGCAATTGAGGATTATGAACTCTGTTGGGAATATGAATCTATCCACTTTAACAAGCACATTAAACAGGATCCCTATAGGCTTCTTCACAGTGTGGTCGGCCATCAGTAGCCGCATAGTAGGTAGTGAGGGGGCTCCCAAGACCAGCTGCTTAAACACAGCTAACGGCATTAGATTGATGCTTGCTCCCAAGTCGTAGAGTGCCCTCGCGAACTCAACATCACCAATTGTACATGCAATGGTGAAGGCACCTAGATCTTCCTTCTTTTGGGCAAGACACATGAGGCTATAGTGCTACAATGATGCACATTATCCACAGGCTCATAGCTCACGGACCTTTTCTTTGTAACAAATCTTCATAAACTTGGCGTATCCCAGCATCTGTTCCACTACCTCGACCAATAGTATGTTTATAGATAATTGTTTTAGCATTGATAGGAATTTCTAAAACTTATCATTCTCCGCCTTCTTCTTCATTCTTTAAGGGAACAGTGGCGGTGGTCTTGGAATAGCCTTGTAAATTTGTGTTGCTCCTTGCTTCTCTCCTTGTTCAGCCTTAGGCCCCTTTTCAACAACTGGAGCCTCAGTCATCACAGCATCCTCAACATGCTCATTCTTAGCAACCTCATCCTCATCATGATTATGCTTTATTTCTTCCTTTGAAGCTCAACTACAACCAGTAGAGGAGGATCAACCGTGTTCTTTCCACTCCTAGTCATCATAGTCATGCAATGACCATCATTTTTCAAATTCTGGAATGTGTTTCTAGGTTGTGGACCCTTTTGCCTAGGGTTCATGGATGCTGACAGTTGCCCTAGCTGTTATTCAATCTGCTTGATAGTCGTAGCATGTGACTCAACTCTCTGACCCATACTCGATAGATACTTATAAGTGTCTTTTAGCTGATCATCTGTGGATCTAATCTTCTTTAGCATCTCAGCCATCATGCTCTCCAACTTTGACTGTCCAACCTCCCCTCACGTGCATTTGGAGGCACGTACAATCCTTCTCGGTCGTTGCGGTAACCGTCATTCCTTCTCCATTCTCCCTTGTGCTCACGACCTCGACTTCTGTCTCTATACCCATTTCAATTGTAATTGTCTCTGTGTTGGTTCCGACCTTGGTTTCCAAAACCTTGGCACTAAGTGTCTTTTATAGATCCTTGGGCATCGGGTCAGAAACCTACCACCTGGTTGTCCAAGAAGTTTGCCTCCTCCTCGGGATCTGAGTGCTCAGGCTCTAGCTCCTGTACTTGTGTCCCCTCTACATTAACTTTTATGGATCTAGTGCCCATGATATGCTTCGTGAGCAGGTCTAACGATGTGCACATGTGACCAATTCCTAGTCATGTTCTTCCTTCTTCCTTCATTAGTCTGCAGTCAAAAAAACAGCATATGTACTAGCACTAGCTTCCGATTCTTGGGTGTGCATACTTTGTTTGTTTTGGTCACTCTATCTAGAATTGTGGCAGCTTGCTCCCAGGTGTGGCCCATTAGTGCTCCTCCCATCACTGTGTCTTCTACAGCTTTAGTACTGCTGTTCAGGAATCTATAGAAAATCTCCAACAAACTATTATCAGGAATTTTGTGGTTCTGGTACTTGGTAAACTTCTTCTTAAGCTGTTGTATTTTGGAGGGTGGGAAGAATCTCTCTAGAAAATCCTGTTTGAGCCCCCTCCAGTTGGTAATAGAGTCATTGGGCAACTCTGATAACCATAGTGTGGCCTCCCCAAATAGTGAGAAGGGGAAGAGTCTTAACCTTATTGTGTTCTGGATGACTCCGGGCAACCTGTACACCCTGCATATTCCCACAAAGTTCATTTGGTTCCAATTAGCATCATCAGTTGCATGACCACTAAACACCCCCTTCATGTTCAATAATTGGATCATGGTGCTAGTGATGTCAAATTTTGCCCCAGCAGGCAATGGTGGTGGTACAATAGCTCCGGTTGACCCGACTTCATCAATGTCCGAGTCATCCTCACCGAAGAATTGAGGGGCATATCTTTGGCCTCTGTTGCCCCTTCTATGGCAACCAGCATTGACAACCTCACCTCAAGCATCCTCCGCATCCTGAAGTGTAGCTTGCCGAGCTAGCTCGTCTTGCCTAGCTTCTTCATCAATACGGGCATCTCTCTGCTCTTGGTTCTCCATCATTCGCAGTGTTATTTTGAGCTTGAGATCCAAAGGAATCAGGGGGTTTCCACTCCGAAGGGTAATTGGCATTCACCAAGCAACAACCTGTGGATATCCAAAAATAAAAAGAAAACATAATTCAAGAAATAATAACCAAAATTTAAATACAAGCAATTAATCTAATCTTAGTCGTATTCCCCGGCAACAGCACCACTTGTTGATAACACTCAAACTCACACTTCCTGGTAAAGTATGAAACAGACGTTCTTAATAAAGAACCCAACAAAGAGGTTGGGGTCAAACCCATAGGTTATATGGTAAGATCTAGATTAATGTCGATACTTAAACTTGTTGGTAAGTTATCTCCAAATTGGGGGCAAAGAAAAATAATATCAAAACAAGATTGTAATTGTGATTGTTATCAAGATATGCAAATAACTAGGGTAAGTGTTCCCCATGGATGAACAACTACTTCGGGTATACACACGTGATCAATCCCAATGTGTTACACCCCGTAAGTTCTTAACACTTAGTTGGCCTATTCGCATGTTGGTTAAGAGTTTTAGAATGCCATATGTGTGAGAAAAGGGCCCGGGGAAAGACCAGACAAGCGCCAAGTCAGAGCGTCGCAAGGAAAATGCGACTTATAAATCGCATTCGACAAATGCGACTTATAAATCGCATTCGACAAATGCAACTTAAAGTCCCCAAGTATATAAGGCTCCGTCAAACGCAATCCAAACTCAAATTAACTTCAAGTAATGAAGTATAAAGCTGCAGGGAGCATTCCTGCGGAGTTAGTTTCATGAAATTCGGCCAGCGAATCCTCGTCACGCCGAGCCAAGGTAAGTGGAATTGCTCAAAACTGGTGTTAATATACTCCCAACATTAAAGTGAGTATTTCTCACTACTAGACTTTCAAGAAATAGCGAGTTTTCGGCTGTTCTTCGATAAGTCGAAGAATAGGCAGTAGGTATATCCATAAGTATGGTTTCTTTCCAAAATAATAGTAGAATTAATTCTATTCTTTCATGAATATGAATACAGTTGGGAGAAATAGCTAAATACTAGCCGAGCTACGCCAGTTAATAAGAAAGTCGGCAGTTGAGGTATGTAAAGCCAGTTTCTTTCGGCAAGCTAGTAGTTCTAGTATAGCAAAATAGTACGAATTTTAGTAGAGTGTTTCAGAAGTTGTATATTATGTTCAGAATGAAATTTAGTAAGCATGTTAGAAATATAATACAGTGTTCAGCATGAAATTCAATAAAACAGTATAAGTCCCAGCAGAATATTCCAGAAATATTATGACAGATTCAGTATATTTCAGTATTAGATTTAGTATATTTCAATATGAGATTCAGAATAGAATACCAGAACATAAATATTATTATCAAATCTAGTATATATATTACATGTGCCTATTGCTATTTGTGGAGACATGATTGTTCTATGTTGGGCACCCTTAGAACTTCCTTGACCGCCCCAGGGTTAATAGCTGTGTCGACTCGCCCGCCAGAGGGTGAGAATACGTTTCTCTACGGAGTGACATGTCATCCGCCAGCGGACGAAGATGGGATGCAGATTCCTCGTAGCAGGCTGATCAGCACTTTACCACACCCCCTGTCGAGCGCTTGCGCCCGGGGTGCAGATTTCAGATTTCAGGAGTCCTCCGGACTCAGACACAGCTATAGTCAGGGGCCCAGCAAACCCAAGTTGCATACCCAGGGGGCCGACTGGATGCTCATAGTTACTAGGTGGATGGTATGACCTGGGTAGGGGTATATAGATTGTGTGCTGGTTGGTACCTTACGGCTTATGGGGGCTGGTAAGGTTCTTGTATGCTATGTTGTGTTAGTTATTAATAGATAGAAAGTAGACCGCCATGTTATCAGGTATGACTCTTACTCTCTTTAGTAAAGTTACGCTCTTTTCAGTCAGTCTCAGCCCGTCTCCTATTACTTCAGTATCTATCAGTATTATTGTTTGCTTTTAGTTATTTTCAGTTATTGCTTGCATACTCAGTACCAGTGGTACTGACGCCCATTTTGGGGTGTTGTGTTACTTGCCTGCAGGTACTCATAGACGAGGAGCAAATCCCTCGTAGTTCTACCCAGCGTATAGAGTCTTCAGCTCCTATCATCCGGAGCTTGACAGCTAAAGGTTTACTTCCCTTTTTGTTTGTACAGTATGGGTAGGCTGGGGCCCTGTCCCGACCATCTTATTATTCTTAGAGGCTTGCAGATTGTATATTCCTTATGGTTAGTTGAACCGGTCGTATGGGGCCGTGTGTATGTTTTTAGTTTGCATGTGATGGCCGTGTGGGGCCTTGTTCAATTGTCAGTTGGTGACCTTGTCGGTCACAGATCAGTTCAGCACTTGATTATACTTTTCAGTGATAACTAGTCAGCATGGTGTCCTTGTCGGCCCACATAGGTTCCCTTATGCTCAGTTGTTCTGGTTAGGTATTACATTCCTACAGGTGGCTATAGGCCTAGTCGGCCGGAAGCTGTATTTACAGTTGTTATATAGCCCATTGTTTTTATAAATCCAGAATTAGAGCCAGCCTGGCACCAGAAGTGCTTAAGCTCAGTAGTCCAGCAGTCCAGGTCCTAGTAGGGCACCAGGTTCCAGTCATGCCTCCCAAGGTGGGGCATGACAAACTTGGTATCAGAGCAGGTTGTATCCCAGGGAGTCTGCAAGTCGTGCTAAGTAGAGTCTTGTCTATGGATCTGTTGTGCACCACATACCATAGGCAGGAAACTGCAAGGCATGATAGGATGGTTACTCTTTCTTCACATTCAGTCGTGCCATAGAGCAGTACAGTATAGGGTTGAGTCCCTAAACCTTACTATACTCTTTGTTTACAAATAAAATGTTAGATCAGCGACATCCTATCACAGGCCGAAGATTGGATACAGCAGCAAGAGAGGGCACCAGCAGGATGCCACAGTCTCGATTAGAATCATCCCGATCTGAGGGCGATACAGAGGCATCGTCCCGACCTTCTCAACAGTCTCCACCCCATCAGGAGCCACTCGGGACGACACCACCTCCGAAAGTTCCTATACCTACACCATCTGACCAGGAGGTCAGGAGTGCCGTAGTTATGTTACCGCAAATAATGGCTACTCAACGCCAGTCAATGCCACCTACAGCTGCAGAGTTATCAGGTGGGCCTGGTAGTTCGAGGGTCCGAGAATTCCTGGCACTATGTCCCCCACAGTTTATCGAGACAGATCGAACAGAGGACCCCCAGGACTTCCTGGATCAGATGCAGAGGATTTTCCGGGTAATGCATGTTACATCTACAGAGTCAGTAGAATTGGCGGTATTCTGACTGCGGGATATTGTTGTGTTATGGTATGAGAGTTGGGAAAGGTCTCGAGGGAGAGATGTTGCCCCTCCGACCTAGTCCAGCTTTTCAGAGGCCTTCCTGGACCGTTACCTACAAAGAGAGATCTGACAGGCCCGGATGGACCAGTTTTTACACCTGGAGCAGGGGGCGATGAGTGTTCGAGAATACGCCCTACAGTTCGATTCTTTGGCCTGATATGCTCCAGCCTTTGTAGACACCATGCCATCCAGAGTCCACCGGTTTATTATGGGGCTGAACCCAGAGTATATTGAGGCTTGTATGACAGCTACTTTGAGGGAAGATATGGATAGTGTTCGAGTACAGGCTTTTGCTCAAACTATTGAGGGCCTCAGACAGCGTCAACAGGATAAAAGATAAAAAATTCAGGAACAACGCCGCAGGGACAGGTCAGATGAGTTACAAGGGGAGATTCAAAGAGGGCCTAGGCCACGGTTGTCAGATAGGCCACCTAGACCCCTGCCTCCATCACAGTAGCAGAGGGGTAGATTCAGTCACCGAGAACAATCAGAGTCTAGAAGAAGTTCTCGAACAGTAGATTCACCCTAGCAGAGGAGGGCAGAATAGAGCAGGTATACACCACCACTTTTCCTTATTTGCAGCCGACGCCACTCTGGAGCTTGCAGATATGGCTCCACATGGTGTTATATATGCAGACAGGAGGGTCATGTGATGAGAGATTATCCAGCTAGGGGTCAGGGTGACCGGGATAGACAGGACAGGGCATCAGCAGGGTGGCGAGCTCCAGCAGCCGCAGCAGGGCGCAGGCCCTCAGTTTCAGCAGGCAGAGGCCGAGGCAGATTAGGGGCCTCTAGTTCAGGTGCGGGCCCAAGCCGTACCTATGCATTACCAGGGAGAGAGCATTCAGAGGTGTCTCCAGATGTTGTGATAGGTATGATGACTATTTGCTCTCACCCTGCTTATGTATTAATCGATCTGGGATCTACTTTGTCCTGTGTTACCCCATTAGTGGCTCGAAAGTTCAGTATTGTACCAGAATTGCTTCGGCAATCCTTTTCAGTATCTACACCCGTCAATGACTCTATTATAGCCAGAAGGGTTTATCGAGGGTGTACAGTAGAGGTTGCTAACCGTCAGACCACAGCAGATTTGGTAGAGTTAGAAATGGTTGATTTTGACGCTATTATGGGTATGGATTGGTTAGCTCCATGCTATGCCAATGTAAAATGTTGGACCAAGATG
Source organism: Datura wrightii (assembly GCA_035772735.1). Lineage (NCBI taxonomy): Eukaryota > Viridiplantae > Streptophyta > Magnoliopsida > Solanales > Solanaceae > Datura > Datura wrightii. Next base: position 49,029,812 of record JASDFA010000007.1, on the reverse strand, counting down.
GTCCAATTCCACTTTTCAGGGGAGGCAGTACGAGAGTGGAAGGGCAGTACAGCTATGCCAAAAGGTAGGTTTATTTCCTATCTTCGGGCGAGAAAGTTGATAGCCAAGGGGTGCATTTACCACATTGTCAGAGTTCAGGATGTTCAGGTAGAGCCTCCGACTCTCTAGTATGTTCTAGTGGTTAATGAATTCCCCGATGTATTCCCATATGAGCTACCTGGTATTCCCCCAGAAGGGAAATAGACTTTGCAATTGATTTATTACCAGACACTCAGCCCATATCAATTCCCCCTTATCGCATGGCTCCTGCTGAACTCAGAGAACTAAAGGAGCAGTTGAAAGATTTGTTAGACAAGGGCTTTATCAGGCCGAGTACTTCACCTTGGGGTGCGCCGATTATGTTTGTAAGAAAGAAGGATGGTTCCCTCCGCATGTGTATAGACTATCGACAACTGAATAAAGTTACTGTCAAGAATAAGTATCCGCTTCCTAGGATAGATGATCTGTTTGATTAGTTACAGGGAGCTAGATATTTCTCCAAAATTGACTTAAGGTCCGGATATCATCAGGTTCGGGTTCGTGAAAGGGACATTACAAAGACTTCCTTCAGGACCAGATACGGCCATTTTGAATTCTTAGTCATATCCTTTGGGCTGACAAATGCTCGAGCTGTGTTTATGGACCTAATGAACAGTATTTTCAAACCATACCTGGACTTGTTCGTGATAGTGTTTATTGACGATATTCTAGTGTATTATCGCTCAGAGGCATACCACCAGGATCATTTGCGGACAGTGCTCTAGATTCTCAAGGACCATCAGCTATATGCCAAGTTCTCAAAATGTGAATTCTGGCTGAATTCAGTAGCCTTTTTGGGTCATATCGTGTCGGATGCTGGTATACAGGTAGATACCCAGAAAATAGAAGCAGCAAAAGCATGGCCCAGACCTACCACTCCGACCGAGGTATGCAGTTTCTTGGGGTTAGCAGGGTACTACAGGAGGTTTGTTGAAGGATTTTCCACCATAGCAGCACCTCTGACTAAACTTACGCAGAAGGCAGCAAAATTTCAGTGGACTGAGGCATGTGAGCAGAGCATCAAGGATATGAAAGACAGGCCGGTATCAGCTCCAGTGTTAGCATTTCCAGAAGGTACAGAAGGTTATGCAGTTTATTGTGACGCTTCGGGTGTTGGGTTAGGATGTGTGTTGATGTAGCATGGTAAAGTAATTGTTTATGCTTCCAGACAACTGAGGAAACATGAAAAGAACTATCCTACCCATGACTTGGAATTGGCCGCAGTGATTCACGCCTTGAAGATATGGACACATTACTTGTATGGCGTCCACATGGATATTTTCACTGATCATAAGAGCCTACAGTATATCTTCACCCAGAAAGAACTGAACTTGCGGCAGCGTCGCTGGTTAGAGCTGTTGAAAGAATATGATGTAAATATTCTGTATCACCCAGGAAGGGCCAATGTGGTGGCAGACTCCCTTAGCCGTAAGTCTATGGGGAGTTTGGCATACTTACAGCCTGTGCAGCGGGAATTAGCCCGAGAATTGCATCAGTTAGCCAGTTTAGTCGTTCGTGTAGCAAAAACAGAGGACACCAGAACATCGCAGTGTCGTCTTTAGTCGTGGAAGTAAAGGAACGGCAGTTTGAAGATCCTATCCTGGTTTAGCTTAGAAATAGAGTTCAGCAAGGAGAGGTGACAGATTTTCAGATAACCGAGGATGGGGTATTGCGATATAAAGATCGCCTTTGTGTTCCAGACGTTGTAGGGATTCGCCAGCAGATTATGGATGAGGTACATTATGCCCGTTATTCTCTCCACCCAGGTTTGATGAAAATGTACTACGATATAAAATAAATCTACTGGTGGCCAGGAATAAAGAAGAGGATAGCAGAATTCGTAGCTCAGTCTCCCAAATGCCAGTAGGTAAAAGCTGAACATCAGAAACCAGGCGGACTGACTCAGGATATAGTTGTGCCTCTATGGAAATGGGAAGCAGTAAATATGGATTTTGTAGTACGATTACCCCACACCAGGCGTAGATATGATTCAATCTGGGTGATTGTTGACAGACTGACAAAATCAGCTCATTTTCTTCCAGTAAGGGCTACCTTTTCCGCCGAGAATTATGTTGAGTTGTATATCAGAGAAATAGTTAGGTTGCATGGTGTTCCAGTGTCCATTATCTCTGATAGAGGGGCGTAGTTTACAACTAAATTCTAGAAATCATTTCATCCTCAAACAGATGCGCAGGCAGAACGCACCATTCAAACGCTCGAGGATATGTTGTGAGCATGTGTGTTGGATTTTGGAGGTAGTTGGGATGAACATCTACCACTCGTTGAGTTCACCTACAATAACAGTTACCATTCAGCTATTCAGATGGCGCCTTATGAGGCATTATATGGGAAAAAGTGCAGATCTCCAGTTGGTTGGTTTGAGGCAGGAGAATCAGCATTGATTGGGCCAGATATCATTCATCAGTCAGAGGAAAATGTAAAGCTTATCAGAGAACGTTTACTAACTGCTTAGAGCTGCTAGAAATCTTATGCTGACGTGCGGCATAGAAACTTGGAATTTAATGTGGGTGATTGGGTGTTTCTGAAAGTTTTTCCGATGAAGGGTGTAATGAGATTTGGCAAGAAAGGCAAGCTCAGCCCGAGGTTTGTTGGGCCTTATCAGATTCACCGAAGAATAGGCCAAGTGGCATATGAGTTAGACTTACCTCCAGAGTTAAAATCTGTCCACCCAGTTTTCCATGTATCAATGCTGAGAAAGTGCATAGGAGATCCCTCCAGAATTGTCCCAGTCCAAGATGTTCAGGTTACAGAGAAGTTGGCCTATGAAGATGTTCCAGTAGCCATACTAGACCGACATATCCGCAGATTAAGAACTAAAGATGTTGCTTCTGTCAAAGTGTTATGGCGTAACAGGAACCGAGAGGAAATGACTTGGGAAGAAGAAGAAGATATGAAAGCCAGAAACCCTCAGTTATTTTAGACTTAGTCAGCTAGAGGTATGTTGATATTGTTGTTATATGAGTTGCTTTATATTCATGTGTATGAGTGAGATGTTGACTTCAGTTTATTATGTAATGGATGCTATAGTATTATATGGAGTACCTGTATTGGAATTTTCTGTGCTTCAGGATTTTTGAGATAGTCCATATTACAGGGGAAACTCTACCAAAATTTTTCCAAAAAAGGTAGAGCAAGTTAAAATTTCTGTAAACGGAAGTTAACATTCGAGGACGAATGTTCTTAAGGGGGGAAGGATGTTACACCCCTAAGTTCTTGACACTTAGTTGGCCTATTCGTATATTGGTTAAGAGTTTTATAATGCCATACGTGCGAGAAAAGGGTCCGGGGAGAGACCGGACAAGCGCCAAGTCGGAGCGTCGCAAGGCAAATGCGACTTATAAATCGCATTCGACAAATGCGACTTAAAGGCCCCAAGTATATAAGGCTCCCACTTCATTTTAAATCATTTTCCCTTCATATAATTTCCAGTAAATGAATAGAAACAAAGGGGAACGAAGGGTTTGATTAAATTTCCTTCCATTTAAACCGTCAAACGCAGTCCAAACTCAAATTAACTTCGGGTAGCGAAGTATAAAGCTGCAGGGAGCAATCCTACAGAGTTAGTTTCGTGAAATTCGGCCGGCGAATCATCTTCACACCGAGCCAAGGTAAGTGGAATGGCTCCAAACTAGTGTTAATATACTCCCAGCATTAAAGTGAGTATTTCTCCCTTTTAGACTTCCGAGAAATAGCGAGTTTTCGGTTGTTCTTTGATAAGTCGAAGAATAGGCAATAAGTATATCCATAAGTATGGTTTCTTTCCAAAATAATAGTAGAATTAATTCTATTCTTTCGTGAATATGAATACAGTTGGGAGAAATAGCTAAATACTAGTCGAGCTACGCCAGTTAATCAGAAAGTCGACAATTGAGGTATGTAAAGCTAGTTTCTTTTGGCAAGCTAGTAGTTCTAGTATAGCAAAATAGTATGAATTTCAGTAGAGTGTTTCAGAAGTCGTATATTATGTTTAGTATGAAATTTAGTAAGCATGTTAGAAATATAATACAATGTTCAACATGAAATTCGGTAAAACAGTATAAATCCCAGCAGAATATTTCAGAAATATTATTACAGATTCAGTACATTTCAATATGAGATTCAGAACAGAATACCATAACATAAATATTATTATCAGATCCAGTATATATATTACATGTGCCTATTGCTATCTGTGGAGACATGATTGTTCTGTGTTGGGCACCCTTAGAGCTTCCTTAACCGCCCCAGGGTTAATAGCTGTGTCGACTCACCCACTAGAGGGTGAGGATACGTCGCTCTACGGAGTGGCATGCCGTCCGCCAGCGGACGAAGATGGGATGCAGATTCCCCATAGCAGATTGATCAACACTATACCACACCCCCTATCGATCGTTTGCGCCGGGGTGCAGATTTCAAATTTCAGGAGTCCTCCGAACATAGATACAGCTATAGTAAGGGGCCCAGCGAGCCCAAGTTGCATACCCAGGGGGCCGGCTGGATGCTCATAGTTACTAGGTGGATGGTATAACCTGGGTAGGGGTATATAGATTACGGGTTATGGGGGCTGGTAAGGTTCTTGTATGCTATGTTGTGTTAGTTATTAATAGATAGAAAGTAGACCACCATGTTATCAGGTATGACTCTTACTCTCTTCAGTAAAGTTACGCTCTTTTCAATCAGTCTCAGCCCGTCTCCTATTACTTCAGTATCTATCAGTATTATTGTTAGCTTTCAGTTATTTTCAGTTATTGCTTGCATACTTAGTATCGGTGGTACTGACGCCCGTTTTGGGGCGCTGCATGACTTGCCTACAGGTACTCATAGACGAGGAGCAGATCCCTTCCTAGTTCCAGCCAGTGTATAGAGTCTTCAGCTCCTGTCATCCAGAGCTTGACAGCTAAAGGTTTACTTCCCTTTTTGTTTGTACAGTATGGGTAGACCGGGGCCTGTCCCGACCATCTTATTATTCTTAGAGGCTTGCGGATTGTATATTCCCTATGGTTAGTTGTACCAGTCATGTGGGGCCGTGTGTATGTTTTTAGTTTGCATGTGATTGCCGTGTGGGGCCTTGTTTAGTTGTCAGTTGGTGACCTTGTCAGTCACAGATCAGTTCAGCACTTGATTATACTTTTCAGTGATAACTAGTCAGCATGGTGGCCTTGTCGGCTCGCATAGGTTCCCTTATGCTCCGTTGTTCTGGTTAACTGTTACATTCCTACAGGTGGCTATAGGCCTAGTCAGCCAGAGGCTGTATTTACAAGCGTTATATAGCCCGTTGTTTTCATAAATCCAGAATTAGAGCCAGCCTGGCACCAGAAGTGCTTAGGCTCAGTAGTCCAGTAGTCCAGGTCCTAGTAGGGCACCAAGTGCAATTCATGCCTCCCAAGGGGGGGCGTGACATAATGCTTACTTGTAAAACTGATTGGATGACTATACTCAATCACTGGGTCAGGTCTCATGAGCGATTTCTTTCTAACCGTAATCAATATGTTCCAAATTTAACTATCTTGCGACCACAGCTCAAATTAATACAATGATCATAAAAACTAAGGCTTTATTGTAATTCTCTTTTACTAATCTCTACTTCTCTAGGTTCAAGCAAGTAAAGAATTCGGGTAAGTCCTAGCGTTTTACACTATTAAGAAACGTTTAAAGAAGAAGAGAATACAATACAAGCGTTTAGTATCGATTTTGAATCACTTTTGTGTAACCCCATTTCGTTATTCCACCATGGTTCCCACAACCCTAGTTGTGGAGGTTTTAGCCTCTCATGATTGTAAGATTATATTTAGCATTCATAGAAAAACACATAATTAAATACTTACAATAATAATTGTAAGAAAAACTGCTTTGAATATCAATGAACAATCTCAATAACAATTGATGAAATCAAGTGTTGATCCTAAGAATTGCTCTCCATAACTTGATAAAAATCACAAATAATACTTTTCACAAGTCTCTACTACCTTCTCTCTAGATGTTCTACTAAAATAAAACATAAAAGGTATTTATACTGAAATTAGAAACCTTTTCCTAAGCTAATAGGGAATTCTTCATATCTGGCGCCGGCTTGACTCACAACTGATCCTACGACCCATAACAGGATTATACGGGTCGTACCTTACTCTCGCACATCCTTGGTTACTACAGATTTATCTAAGTGTTGGTAGATGGTACGACTCATACCATTGTCCTACGAGTCGTACAATCCTTTCGTGGCTTGGCCCTGAGAAATTTGACATCTTCTGAAGTTTTCTACGGGTGTTGCGGTACGCCTCGTACCTTCCTCTTACGACTCGTACTTGCTTGTTGCATCTAAAGTTTTGCCAATTCTTTAAGAAACATTGATGCTCACCATGGCTCATGGTATGGATCGTAAATGGTTATTATGATCTATAGGTTCCACTGTACCAAGAGACTGCCTTGTGCAATTCTCTCTGAAGATTTCCACGACTCCAGTTATAGCTCGTACCATCTTGGTACGGCTTGTACTGTGAGTCATACTTTGCCTTCCTCTTATTCTAGCCTTCTGAATTTCACCACGATTCTCAGTACGACTCGTACAATCAAGGTACAACTTGTACTGAGATTTGTACTTGGATGATTTTCTGCACTTTTATGCATCTTTTGCACATTTTTGCTCCAACACCTTTTTCCCTGAAAACAAAGTAAATGTACCTCATATCCATATAAACATACCTAAGTACATGATATTTTCTCAGTTTTAAGCATCGGAAGTGTTGTAAACTCACAGCACCAGTCGCAAGATAGTTAATTTGGAACAAATTGATAATGGTTGAATTGAAATTGCTCATGAGACCTAACCCGGTAATTGAGTATAGTCATCCATAGGGATGAACCAGTCATTTGGATGAACCCTAGTTATCATTTCTACAACTAAGCATTGGGATAGATCATAAGTGTAAACCCAAAGTAGTTATGAACCCATGGGGAACACTTACCCTAGTTAATCGCAAATCTTGATAAAAAACAACTGATTTTCAATCTTGTTTTATAATTGTTTTCTATAAACCCCCCTTTTTGGAGATAATATACCTAAAAGCTTAAATACTTGTGTTAGTCTATATATTACCATATTCCTTGTGGGTTCGACCCTAACTTTTGTTGGATTCTTCATTGACAACGTCCTCTTCATACTTTATAAGGAGTGTGAGTTTGAGCGTTATCAGTCACCCCCACAATCTAGGTGATCTTCTACACTCCTCAATGAACTCACGAGGGTCCTCATCCTCCTTCAACCCTAGAAACTCAGGTGGATTCATCCTGAGAAAGTCTCGTACTCTTGCCGCTGCTACGTTCCCATTCTGAGTAACATAAGCCACTGCCTGTTGGTTGACCTGAGCAGTCATTTCCTGTGCCAACATATGAAATACCACTCTAAACTCGGCATGAGTGACCTGCTCAGGCATAAGATCTGCTGGTGCTGGCAGAGCCTGCTGATGCCCGTCTCCATTTCCATTATCGTGACCATTTCTGTTGCCATTCCTTTTTCCATTCACTCAGTGTGTAGGTATACTTCTTCAATCGCATATAGCATGAGTTAGAAGGATGGACAGATACTTTATCGCACGACATAGATCATGAAATAAGGGAAATTTCCTAAAACGTCTTGTAGCATCTTCCCTATAAGTGTGGCTCGCTTTAGCCCATCGAAAAGACTCTACTCAACGCGACTTTTAGACACCCTAGGATACTCTAAACATTTGCTTTGATACCAGGCTTGTCACGACCTGAGATGAGACCCCAGATCAAAACACGAAACCTAGAACCATGAATAGCTCCAAGTCGACCCATGGCATGAACATAGCGGCTAAAGAGCATATATCAAGCGGAAACTGATAAATTGATCATGAATAAGCGAAAGTCTAAATACATAATAATCATAAATAGTGCCTGATCTTGGCCAAATTTATATGCCCAAGTGATACCTAATTGTGTCATTTTAGCCTTGTTTATCTATCAATGTTTATACATTCTCATGTGATTTATAATAAAATGTGAATTTATACTAACCAACATGATTAGGTTATTTTGCAGGTGAAATGTAATTTTTGGAAGCTAAAACGAGTGTTGGGGAAGATCGGGGATGGACTCGGATGATTAGAAAAGGACAAAGCATTGGACGGCAAGAATTAAAGGGGCTCCGCGATGGAGCCATGTCACGCTGCCATCGTGGAGGCCTTCTGCCTGGCTAGGGAATTTTTGGCCAAATTCCAGTGTGGGTGCGCGTTGGGGCTTTGGCACATTGGCCTAGCCCCGCGTTGCACGTCGTGCCACGTTGGGCTTTATTACCTGGACAGTCTATTTTCAGTGAGTCTCCACGTCTGTGGTGTGTCACAGAGGCAGTGCTCCGCGATGCACTCCATGACACGTTGCTTGTTATTCTGGGAAAAATTCCCACTAGTATAAATAGAACACTTAGGTTTTATTTTTAATTCTGACAAGGTGGAGCAAGAACGTGGGTTACAGGCAGTAGAGGGGACGAAAATCTCAGGGTTTTTCTCTATCTCCTTCTTCTTTATTTCAATTTCTTGTATGTTTAACACTCATTTAACGATGTTTAATCCACAAATGAGTGGCTAAATCCTCTTCTTGCTGAGGTTAAGAACAATTGTATTGAAATGTGATTATTGATCAATTGGGTTTTTCATCTTTTCTTCCATGGTTGTTCTATTGATTCTTGTTCTTACTGCATTAATGTGTGGCCAATGTTAATGTATATCTAAAAAGTCCGGTTTCACTCGAGAGAGCAAGAAATTGGAAAGTTGTGAATTAATAGGATATGATCTTTTCTTAGTTTGGGAAAATTGAGAATTGATTTACCTTCAGGATAGAAATATACATCAAAGTCATATTAGTCAATTAAGGAATCAGTTTTGTATGGCTAGAACATGAATTTTGTTTAATCACAGAAATGTAGGTGGATGGTTCATGATTCTTAAGTTGGGTTAAATACGAGAGTTTTAATCCATTGGCAATAATTCTTGACTAGCAACCGGAGGAAAGATTAACCAAAATTGTATCGATAATTTATTTCTTTACATGTTCATTTAACCTCAGCATGCTCACATTCATAGTTCAGACTCAAATTATATACTCATTTTAGACTTAGCATAAAATTAGAAACCAAAATATCAAACTTTTCTTTACACTGTTGTCTGCATTTGTAGAGTTAAAGTATAGTGACACTTGAGTAGATTGTTACCCTCACCCAGTCCCTGTGGGATCGATACTTGGCTTACTTGAGCCACTTTATTACTTGTTTGACCACGTGCACTTGTGTGTTGTTGTGAAAACACCGAACAGTGCCAACACTGACAAAGAAGAAATTCTACACATTGTCTAATAAGCCTCTAACATGTCTGAAGAGCTGATGTGACAACATCCTCAACTAACTCACTAAGTCTGAAAACTTAAATAACAAAACACAACAACAAACTGAAGGTCCTCGGAGGATGAGGACTCACCATAGCTAAAACTGAACTGGACTAAGTTGTGGGAGAACTGACTAACGGCGGAATTGAGTCTGATCGTCTTAACCTATATAATGAAAAGATAAAACATAGAGTATGTGGTCAGTACTTGAAATATACTGAGTATGCAAGGTAAGTAAACATGCTGAGTAAGTATAAACTAAAATCATGCATATAAACATAAATCACAAGATCATAAGAGTAAGGCCTACATGTTGATATCTGCAAACATGTAAAGCCATAAGCTATATATCACATCTGAATAGAATGACCCAAAGCTACAAATAGAAATCATATAGCTTTCCATAATTGAAATCATAAATAAAAGCTTATAAGCTGACCATTGGGCCAAACCTGCTGTAAGACATAATATCATAAGTCATAAACATGTATAACTGAAATCATGAGGAACAATGGGAGGACTCGTCTTATGAAACCATCATGATAGAGCTTACGTGATGCCCCAACTATTTTGCTCAAGTGGGCAGAGCCATCCAAAACCTTACCAGGGCTAAGGACCCTACCATGATATCGATATCAAGCTGAAGGCCCTCTCGCAGGCGGGGAAAATTCTCTTGAGAGGTCCCAAATATAAATATACTTATGTTGGCGTGTGGCTCTGAGATTGGGGAATCTTGGAACCCCAAGCCCAATCGGTGCTAGACACTACTCCCAAAATTATGCATAGTGCTCCCATCGTTTTTCAAAGAAGCTAAATTCATAATCACATGCATAGTCTAAAATATAAACATGGAGAGTCTTGACTCCAAAACATATCATAAGTTGTGGTGGGATTCTTGACTCCAAAACATATGATAAGCTGATCTTATTAGCCTTGGCTAAATCATGAAAAAATACTTAACTTGTGTGAGCTTGCCCCAAATCATAAAATCATGCATACTTGAAATAGACTTCATAAGCCAAAATCATAAATTATATATGCTAATTTGTAAACATTCAATCACTCTAGATATCTCATCATACTTGAAATCATAAATCATAAACGTGACTTTTCATGAAATTTTCATAATTAGGTATAATTTTTCTAAAATTTGAAATCATGAATTTATAATCAAAATAGGTATAGAATCTTACCATGAATCTTACAACATACTTCGAAACTTGAAGGGAATTGACCCATAAACAATTCATGTAGAATTTCATGAAATTGGGCTAAAACCCCATAAGATCATAAAAATTGAGACTTGAGTTCATGAACTTGAGAAGAAATTTGGGCATGATATTGAAAATAATCTCTCATTCGAAAGCCCTACATACCTTGGTAAGCTGAATCTAAACTTGACTTTGAAAGCCCAAGAGATTTGGGGAAGAATTGAGGAATTTCAAGCTTGATCTTCGAAGGAAAACCTCTAAACTTGCATGCATAGGAGTTGAACGAATTAGAATAGGTTAAACTCCCTTATAACCCTCTTTTCAAAGCTTAAAACGATGTCATAAGAAGTTAGGAGCTTAGGATTTATGAGAAGGCCCTTAATAAATTTGCAAGAAAACTGTTCTGTCAGTTGTTACGACTCGTACTACAAGTCGTAAGATCCTCCTATGACTCGTGGTATCCTCCCTTAATGGCCAAGTCCAACACCTCAAATCCTCTGAATATTTTCATGAATCCTACTATGATCCGTAACTCCATACTACGAATCATACCAGCACCGTATAATCAATCCCTTGATAATCCTAAGGACTTACTACAACTCCTGACCACGGGTCATACTCACATAGTATGACTCGTAGTTGGAATTTGTGGTCTGGAGAAAAAATCTCTGATCTGAACCATGGGTCTTCCTATGACCCGTACTACCAACCTACAAATCGTAGGTTGTGTCGTACTGAGGCAATTTCCCAACTTTTCCTGCTGATCACATTTCAAATCTCGAGTCTAGTTTTAGGGACATTGGGGTATTACATTTTATGTGCGATTTTTTGTTATATTCATCATGAATGATAGCTAAAGTAATGAAGAAACTGTAGTGGTAACCTTCTATATATGTTGTAGGAAATTTGACTAAGTGCAGTGGAGTCGAGCTAGTTCCTAAGAAGTACCGCTGCAATGGAAGCATTTTTGTTGTGGAGAGATGTCACGACCCGAGTCTATACCCTGGACGAGACACAGTACTTGGAGTCACAAGTAACCCCAAGCCAACCCATGGTCTATCATAACACTATTAATATGAGTAATCATAAGCGGAAGCTTTAAATAATAAAATCATTTAAGAAAGCTAATTTGATAGAGTTCATACATCTGGAAAAAAAAACAATACTGAATGTCTAAGTCAATGTTTGAAATCCATATACTAATGATGAGTTGCTGGGATAAGCCCTCAGCTAACTCTAAAGTCTAACTGAAAAAAAATTAACTGAAAATAAATATCATCCTCAAAAGATGAGGAGTCACCAATTGCTTCTGTTGATATCGCCCAAAGGAATTGACTAATGATGCTGAGGCTGAGAACCTACGCCTCTATCATGATACGATACAGCATAGAAGGTATGTGTCAGTACTTGGAATGTACTAAGTAAGAGAGAGATATAATAAACATGAAAGAGCAAGTAACTAAACTGAGATGACATGAAATGACCAACTGAAATACTGAAAACTAAACAACTGATATATAACTGATATAGTAAATAATGACCTTGGCTGATGGTCATAAACATGTCCTAAATCTGAGGTATTGATCTGAGCTAAGCTGCACTAAACTGAGCTAAACTGAAATTGTACTAACTAGTGGGAGAATCTATAACCGACAAATAACCATGTGAGCTATACGTGGAGTTTGATGTATACGCCCCATCGATAGGACCCAATATACCTTACCAGGGTATAAAGGCATGAACTGGGTGATCACAAATCTAGGTTTATAGGGCCAATAAAATAACCTACGGTCGCAAAATAGTTTTGGGAACCTGGGTGCGCTGGAACCCTGGTCCGCTCGATGCTAAGTCCTACTCCCACTGAATAGTCCTAATCTAACTACTAATATGATAGCTCGAAACTGGGGTACAAGACTAAATTAGGGATACTTATCTGGAAGTACCCTGAGTTTCTGATCAGACCAGGTTCTGTAACTGGTGTTCTAAGACAGGTCAGAGCTGCTTATCTTAAAGCGTTGTAACCGTCTAAAGAACAAACTAAAACTAAAGATGGTGGTTCTAAGACTGGTTAGATCTGCTTATCTGGAAGCATCGTAACCTTCTAAACAATATATTGGTATCTGATAACTAATAACTTATTCTGATAATTGATATTAGGGAGGCACTACTGACACCTTAAGAAAAGACTATAGTCAAACTAATCAGCTGACATTTCTGAAAATACTGAGAATGCTAATATTCTGACTGAAACTGGACTAGCATGCAAATGACTGAGATTTCAACTGATATTAATAATATGGGAATCTCAAAACTGATAGAATCTAGCAATATGAATAACTAATCAAATATGCAAGACTCTAATTTTACTACATTCAAAACTAGGGCTAAAACCATCTTTACAAGGACAAGTATCAACATGATAGCTAGATAGTGTAATTTTAGTAACAATAAACATGAACAATATTCCACATGATATAGATAGAATCTGGCTGAAAATTTATTCATATTCGAAAACGCAGGGGCTAGAACTAATAAGAAAATTTAGATGGATTTTGGGGGCACAAGGGAAGGACAATTCCCTTGCTAAATTCTCGCATACCTGGTGATGAATTTCTTGTGAAAGGATCTGAAGAATCTGAGGAGGAATTGAAAGCTCGAGTTTTATCCTTAGAAGTCTTTTTGTCTGTTTCTTCGTATAGAGTCTGAGTATTGAGAGAGAAATGAGTGGAATACGAAGACTACCCCTCTAAACCCCTTAAATATAACCCCAAAATGACGTAGTTTAGGGATTAAAAAGGTGAGAAGTTAATAACCCTAGGAGAAAGTCTAGAAAACTGCCCGACAGGAGACCAACGGGTGACACAACGAGTCATTGGTTGACATCATGACTCGTTGGGACCAGTCGTTGGTCCTGGGCTTGGATGCTTGGCTTACTAAAAATGGCAACAGGTGAGGACCACGACTCATTAGAAGAACCAATGGGTCGTTGGTACCTCCTGTGGCCACTGGCAGGGTCTGGAACAAGCACTGGGCCCCCTCCCCTAACGGGTGACACCACAACTCGTTGGTTGGGACAATGAGTGATTGTCACCTCTTGTTCTATCTACTATAAATCCTGAAGGATTCTTGGAGCTTGACAACACAAGTGGACACAATGACTCATTGTGTGATACAACAAGTCATTATTGCCACTTGTTGTCACTAAAGGAGTTGGTTGAAAAATACTTGGGAGCCCTAACTAACAAGTCATACCACGAGTTGTTATATCAAATGACGACTCATTGTTTGACTCGTGGGTTCTAGGAAGGGATCAATTGGGTTCTGAGTTGGGGATGCAACGAGTGATAGGACGACTCATTGCTCCTCAAAACGGGTCTTTCCATATCTCTTTGGTTCCCGAAGGATCATGGAAGGGCTGACTACAACCCAGACAATGGGTCGTTGTAGCTGACGACAACTTGTTGTCTTGGTCATTCTAACGCAAAAATTTCTGGTTTAATCTGCTGAGTCTAAGTTTGGTCTAGGAAAGTTTTGGGGTGTTACTTGAGACCACGGCGGCGGCCAAGTAACCACTACAGTGGGACCTTAAATAGTGTTAGACCTGCCTAAGCTATTCAAAGTAGTATGTTCTTGGTTATGGTTAAAGATTCTTAAACTGTTGGGTTATTGTATTATTGTTAAATCATTGTATATGTTAATTATTACTTAAGGTTCCTCTGATGCCTACCAGTGCATGGTGTTTGTACTAATGTTACTCCTACACTTCTTTTTTGAGTGCAAACTGTGATACAGGAAGGTCCAGTCAACCTCATTTGTAGAAGTCATAGCGAGAAATTCAAGGGTGAGCAGGTTTACTCTTGTGGACTACTGCAATCCTCTTGAAGAAGATGTCTCTTTTCCATACATGAACTTGTTAATTTTGTTTTTGTTCCTTGTAGATTATGATTAGGTAGATATCTTCAGTATGATGACTTTCAGTTATTGGGATGTAAAGTAAAGATGTTGCAAGTATTCTTTATATTTCTTATAAAACTTCCATCTTTTTTCTTTTATTTTATGAGTGATTATTTTTAAGTATGAATGTTGTAATTGGATGAACAAGTTGAATGTTGGTTCACCCACCGGGGGGTTAATGTGGGTGTCAATGGCTGCCACTTAGGTCGTGACATATTTATTACTGAAAGTTGACTTTTCACAATTAAAAGTTACTAGAATATTCAATTATTTATTAATTCAATTTACGAGTTAACTCATAATCTCGGCTAATTTTGAGGAAATTAATTTTTGAAAATGTGCACTATTTATTAAGATTTTAAATTATAGACATAATTCAACTTCCAGATTCGTTGGTGAAACAACTTGTTTGTAACTCAAAATACATAAAAGATCTTTAATTTAATTAGCAACAAGTGTTTTAATTAGATAAAACTTTATAAAAATCCTTTCTTTCAAATTATTGTTTTTGGCCTCAATCTTGCCAAAGTCAATTTGATTCCCAGAAAACGTACGAACCCAAACAACTTTAGGGTTAAAATAGGACACCTAATTCTGAAAGAAGTTTGAACCTTTTTTGAGGAGAATCAAAATTAACCATTTTGTATCTTAAAGAATTTTTAAAAATAAATTCATTATAAAAATATCTTTGGACTTAAAAATTTCAGCTATAATTTAAAGCCAATCATATCACTATTTACTTTGCAGATTAAAAAAATAAAATAAAACTAGTAACTAATTATGGTGATTATGAATTTTTATTTTCTTTCACAAATTCATCTGGTTTAAGTAAGAAGTTGAAATAAAACAAATGTTAGTAACAAGTGTTACAAAGGACAAATATAAGTATAGAATTGAAGAAAAATAAATAGGAATGTAGTTTGGGCTTTCTAGCTCAAATTCAATCACTGTGTGATCTTATTAGCCTTGGCTAAATCATGGAAACATACTTAACTTTTGTGGGCTTTCCCCAGATCTTAAAATAATGCATACTTGAAATAGACTTCATAAGTCAAAATCATAAAATATAAATGATAATTTGTAAACATTCAATCATTCTAGATATCTCATTATACTTAAAATCATAATTCATAAACTTGACTTTTCATGAAACTTGCATAATTGGGCATAATTTTTCTAAAACTTGAAATCATGAATTTATAATCAAAATAGGTACAAAATTTGCCCATGAATCTTAAAACATACTTTTAAACATGAAAACGTTTGACCCATAAACAATTCATGAAGAATTTCATGAAATTGGGCTAAAACCCCATAAGATCATAAACTTAAATTGAGACTTGAATTCAAGAACTTGAGGAGAAATTTGGGCATGAGAGTGAAAAGAAACTCTCATTCGAAGCCCTACATACCTGGTAAGCAAAATCTAAACTTGAGTTTGAAAGCCTAAGAGATTTGGGGAAGAATTGAGGAATTTCAAGCTTGATCTTCAAGAGAAAACCTCTAAACTTGCATGCATGGGAGTTGAACGAATTAGAATAGGTTAAACTCCCTTATAACCCTCTTTCAAAGCTAAAAACAACGTCATTAGGAAGTTTTTGAACCATTTCTAAGGAGAATCAAAATTAACCATTTAGTATCTTAAAGATTGTTTAAAAATCAATTCATTATTAAAATATCTTTGGACTTACAAATTTCAGCTAAAATTTAAAGCCAATTCAAATCACTATTTACTTTGTGGATTAAATAAATAAATAAATAAGACTAGTAACTAATTAAAGTGATTACGAATTTCTATTTTCTTTCACAGATTCATCTGGTTTAAGTAAGAAAAAGAAATAAAACAAATGTTAGTAACAAGTCTTACAAAAGGGCAAATATAAGTATATGAATAAACAATGAATAGGAATGTAGCTTGGGCTTTCTAGCTCGAATTCAATCATTGTATGATCTGTTGTTACTGCTAATTTTAGTGGGATTGAAGTACAAATTCCTCCTTTACCTCCACTTAGTCATATGCTCTTAATCATACCATGTATATGCCATGAGTTAGCTTAGAGCCATTCATAGTTGTAGGTCCCGTTTCATGGTCTGGTGTCCATGCTCGGGTCCTAACAAATTTGGTATTAGAACAACAGATTTAGGCGGGTCCTAGGGTGTCCAAAATCTGCGTTTAGTAGAGTATTTTTCATGGGTGTGAAGGGCGCCACACTCATGAGGAAGAGGCTACAAGATATTTTAGGAAACTTTCCTTCTTTCATGATCTATGCCGTGTGATGAAGTCTAACTCTCTCTGTTTCTCTAATTCGTGCTATACATGTTTGTAAAAATATGCCTCTCCACTGAGTTAACCCAAGAGGAATATAAACGGCAATGGCCATGGGAATGGTAATAGAGATGGGCATCATCCAGCCCTACCAGCTCCAGTGGACCTTTGAATGAGCAAGTCAACCATGCTGAGTTTAGGGCTGCTTTTTAGATATTGGCACAGGCTATGACAGCCCAGGTCAACCAGTAGACGGTTGCCCATGTGAACACTAATGAGAATGTTGTAGCAGCTAGTGTGCGAGACTTCACAAGAGTTTCATGGTTCTAAGGTGCACGAGGATCCACAATAGTTCCTTGAGGAGATCCAGAAGATTTATCAAATTATGGGAGTTTCGAGAGAGGAGAGTGTAGATTTGGCCTCCTATCAACTTAAGGGGTAGCTTACATTTGGTTCTGACAATGGAAGGAGGGTCATGGAGTAGGTGCAGCTCCTATTAGTTAGGATGAGTTCATTACGGTGTTCTTAGACAGGTTCTTTCCCCGAGAGTTGAGGGAAGTGAAGGCAACAGAGTCCGTCAATTTGAAGCAGAACATCATAACTATTCAGAAGTATGCCCTGAAGTTCACCCAGCTATCTAAGTACGCTCCAAAGATGGTTGCGGTGCTAAGGGCTTGCATAAGCAAGTTCGTGAATGGGGTCTCAGATTCGCTGGTCAAGAAGTGCAGGACTACTATGCTTATTAGTGATATGGATATCTCTTGGTTGATAATTTATGCTCAACAGATGAAGGATAGGGGGAGAGAGGACAAGAGGGCTAGGACACAGAGCTTTGGGTATTCTTAGCAAAGGGCCGGAGATGGAAATCACCCACAGTCCCACCAGAGGTCATCATTCCTAGCCTTATCATTAGCCAGTGTACCCTCTAGACCCAGAGGTGATCAGAGAGGTAGCACATCAGGCTCAAGGGGTCAGAGGAGCATGTCAGGGGAGCACACTTTCCCAGCTTATAGAAAGTGTTGTAAGAACCACCCAGGAGAGTGCTTGGTTGGCTCAAATGTTTGCTATGGGTGTAGAAGCCCGGACACAAGCTTAGGGATTGCCCATCAGCCAAACAAGGTGACGGTAGAGGTCGTGCCCTAGCCACCACATCAACAACTCCAGTAGCTCACCTACCTTAGCAGGGCACATCTTCTAGTGCTGGTGGCAGTCAGTGCCAGAATCGCTTATATGCCCTTTCCTTATGCCAGGAATTATAGAGTTCACCAAATGTGGTCATGGGTATTTTATGAGTCTTCCATCTTGATGTTTATGCATTGCTAGACCCAGGGGCCATATTATCCTTAGTGATTCCTTATGTTACTACCAGTTTCGGTGTTAGCTCTAAAATCCTTTCAGAACCCTTCTCAGTCTCTACTCCTGTTGGTCAATCAGTTATAGCTCGACGGGTATACAGAAATTGCCCTATCACAGTTCTTCAGAAAGTCACCTTAGTCGACTTAGTAGAGTTAGACATCACATATTTTAATGTCATCTTCGGTATGGATTGGTTTTATGCTTGCTATGCTTCAGTTAATTATAGAACCCAGTCGGTAGAGTTTCCATTTCCGGGTGAGCCAATCTTAGAGTGGAAGGGTAGTTCAGTTGTACCTATAGGTCGCTTTGTCACCTACCTTAAGGCCATTTAGATGATTTCCAAGGGTTGTATATATCATCTAGTTCAACACCTACCTTAAGGCCATTAGATGATTTCCAAGGGTTGTATATATCATCTAGTTCAACTTAAGGATTTTAATTCTGAAACCCCGAATCTTCAGTCAGTCCCTACTATATGTAAGTATGCTAAGGTGTTCCTAGAAGTCTCTCCCAAGTGGGATATTGAATTTGGTATTGACCTTCTCCCTGATACGCAACTCATATGAATTCATCCTTACAAAATGGCTCCTGCCGACCAAAAGGAGTTGAAGAAACAATTTAAAGATCTCCTAGATAAGGGTTTCATCAGGACTAGTAAGTCTCTATGGGGTGATCCGATCCTCCTGGTTTGAAAGAAAGATGCCTCTCTCAGAATGTGTATTGATTACCGTCATTGAACAAGGTCACAATCAAGAATAAGTATCCCCTCCCCAGGATTGATGACTCTTTTGACCAGCTTCAAGATGCCAAATAATTTTCGAAGATAGACCTTAGATGCGGCTATCACCAGCTCAAGGTTAGGGAGAGTGACATTCCGAAAACAACATTCAAGACCCAATATGGTCACTATGAGTTTGTAGTTATTTCTTTTGGACTAACAAATGATACTGCAGCTTTTATGGATTTGATGAACAGGGTGTTTAAGCAGTATTTGGATATGTTCATCATTGTTTTCATAGATGATATCCTCATATATTCTCAGAGCGATGAGTGGTATGTCGCTCATTTGAGGATTGTATTATAGATCTCAAGGACCATTAACTATTTGCTAAGTTTAGCAAGTGTGAGTTTGGCTGCAGTCGGTTGCATTTCTTGGTCATGTTGTGTCTAGTGACGGTGTTCAGATATACTCTTAGAAGATAGAGGTGATGAAGAATTGTCCCAAATCTGTCAACCCTACCAACAGTAGGAGCTTTTTGCGCTTAGCTAGCTACTATCAGAGGTTCCTAGAGGGTTTTTCATCCATTGCAGCATCTTTGACTAAGTTGACCCAAAAAAGGTTAAATTTTAGTGGTCCGATGAGTGTGAGAAGATTTTCCAGGAGTTAAAGACTTGACTCACTTCAGCTCCAATTTTGACCCTGCCGGAGAGAATGGGTGGCTTTGTTGTGTATTGTGATGCTTCTCGGATTGGCCTTGGGTGTGTTGATACATCCTAGGAAGGTCATTTCTTATGCCTTGAGATAGCTTAAGATTCATGAGAAGAATTACCCGATGCATGATTTTAACTTAGCAGCGATTGTGTTTGCCTTGAAAATTTGGAGGCACTATTTGTATAGGGTGCATATGAATGTGTTCACAGAACACAAAAGCCTTCAGTATGTGCTTACTCAAAAGGATTGAATTTATGACAAAGGAGAAAGCTTGAGCTTCTTAAGGATTAGACATGAGTGTCCTTTACCATCCGAGCAAGGCCAATGTAGTGGCGGATTCTCTTAGTAGGTTGTCCATGGAGAGTGTCTCCCATGTTGAGGATGGGAGAAAGGAATTGGTGAAAGATGTCCATAGGCTTGCTTGTTTAGGGTTCACCTTATTGATTCAGCAGGTGGTGGTATTATTGTTCAGAATGGGTCAGAATCTTTATGGTGATGGAGGTTAAATCAAGGCAAGATGAGGATTCCATCGTAGTGAAGTTTAAGGAAGCTATCCAAAATCAGAAGGTGGAGGTTTTATCCCAAGAGGGAGATGGTGTACTCCAATATCAGGGTCGATTGTGAGTTACAAATGTGGATGACTTGAGAGAAAAAATATTGAGAGAGGCTCATATCTCTCGGTATTCTATCCAGCTAGGTTCCACCAAGATGTTTCGTGACCAACGAAAAGTCTATTGGTGGAATTGCATGAAGAAGGAGATTGCAGAGTTTGTGGCTAAGTATCCAAATTGTCAACAGGTGAAAGTTGAGCATCAGAGATCGGAAGGTATGCTACAAGATATTAGTATTCCTACTTGGAAGTGGGAAGAGATCAATATGGACTCCATTATAGGGTTTCCTTGTACACACTGATAGTATGACTCCATTGGGTGATTGTGGATCGGATGACCAAATCATCACACTTCTTACCAGTCAAAACTATCAATTCAATCAAGGACAATGCTAGACTCTATATTTAGAATTAGTTTGATATTTCATGAGGTTTCATTGTCTACCATCTCGAATAGGGAGTACTTAGTTCACCTCTCGGTTTTGGAGATCGTTTTAGAAGGGCCTTGGTACTTAGGTAAAGCTTAGCCCAACTTTTCACCAATAGACAGATGGTCAGGCCAAGTGGACTATTTAGACTATTGATGACATGTTGATACCTTGTGTGATTGATTTAAAAGGTAGTTGGGATGATCACTTCAATCTCATTGAGTTTTCCTATAACAACAGTGACCACTCCAGTATCCAGATGGATCCATTTGAGGCTCTTTATAGGCAGAAATATAGATCACTTATTGGATGGTTTAAGGTATGCGAGGCTACATTGATAGCACCAAATTCAGTTTATGATGATATGGAGAATGTTCAACTTATTAAAGAAAGGATGAAGACAGCTCAGAGTTGTCAAAAATCTTATGGGGTGTTAGGAGGAGAGAGTTCGAGTTTGTCATTGATGATTGGGTGTTTCTAAAGGTGTCTCTCATGAAGGGAGTTATGAGGTTTGGAAAGAAGGGAAAGCTTAGTCCCCAATATGTTGTTCCTTATAGGATTCTGAGACGAGTTGGCAAAGTGGCTTATAAGTTGGAGTTACCAGCGAAGTTAGCTTCGGTGCATCTAGTTTTCCATGTATATTTGCTAAAAAAGTGCATTGGAGATCTAGCTGTAGTTGTTCCGGTAGAGAACATTGATGTGAAGGATAGCCTACCTATGAGAAGGTGTCGGTTAAGATCCTTGATCGTCAGGTTTGCAAGTTGAGGAACAAGGAGGTAGCTTCGGTGAAGGTTTTATGGAGAAATCAGCTAGTTGAAAGAGCTACTTGGGAAGTCGAAGCAAATATGATGACTAGATACCCGCATCATTTCCCTCCCAGATCAATTCCAGCATGAGGTACCAGTTTCCTCCTTAGTACTCTATTCATTTTCATGTCATGTATATGTCTCTCAGTTTCTCTCATGTCTTAGCATGCATATATCTTTCATGAATTCAATTTAGTCATGTATTTCAGTTTGGAGTCAGTCACTCCGTTAGTTTTTAGTCTATATCCTTTCAGTTTTGGGATTGTAGTTCTTTCCTTATCCTTCTAGTCTGCTTAATCTAGATTTGAGGAAAAATGTTCCCAAGGGAGAGATAATGTAACACCCCAGAAGTCTCTACGATCAGACCCGAGGCGTGAAATAAAGAAAACAAGAAAAATTACACAAGGTCATAGAACGAACCATCAAGTGACCCATTAGGACACTTGATGGGTTGTTAAGTGACCCGTTAGGTGGTGGAAGTTGGTGAAATCTTGGGTTCCAGAGAGTCTTAACGGCTGGGGGAAAGATCCATTAAGTGTAATGACGAATCGTTAAGTGGAGGCATCAAGAGAATATCAGAGAAATTGATTTTTGTTCCAATGGTATAAGAGTGGCTTCTAAAAACCCTTCAAGTCCACTAATGGGTCATTATATGACCCGTTATTATTGCCGGGGTGAATTTCTTAGCCGAGTTATTAAGGGTATTTCCATACTTCTTATGTACTTAACTCCTAAACTAAGTCATTTTGAGCTCAAAAGAGGGTGTATTAAGGGGTTTTATTCATTCCTAACCCTCATTTTCTTCAATGCATCTGAAGTTGAAGGTCCAATCCTCTCAAGCCCTCTAGCAATCAAGGTTCTTCTTCTTCTCCAATTCTCTTGGGTTTCAAATCCTAGCAAGGTCACTTTAAGACCAGGCATATAGGGTCATGAATGGGGGATTTCTTGCACTCTCATCCCTAATTTCATTTTAATATCATGAATTTAAGGCTCCAATCATTATTTTATGAATTTCTAGGGATAGACCCAATTTTGATGAAAACTCTTATGATCTTCTATGAATTCAATTCTCTTATGATCCAATCTATGAGTTATGATTATGATTACTTGTTTTCTAATAGAATCTCCTATGAACCTATGATTTTCAAGTTATGATGTTTTTACTCAATTATCTATGATTTTCATGAATCTCAATCTTATGTATCATGGCGGACTCAGCAGCATTGTTTTCATGGCTAGTTCACGTATGTCAAGTTTATCTATGGATTCATGATTTTCAAATAGCCCATGTAAAAAAGTATGTTTCGAGATTATGTCTATGAGTAATAAGCATGTTTTGGAAGTAGTACTTAGCATCAAGTAGTCCGGGGTTCAGCGCACCCAAGTCTTCGAACTACATGCCACCATAGGTATATCATAATAGGGGCCTCACCAGAGAGTGTCCTCCCTCCCCCCCCCCCCCCCCCCGCCCGAATGGGCTCACAAGTGATATCACGCCTTTATCATTCTTTGCCCTGGCAAGGCTTAGAACGGTTTTGCCAACTTGAGTGAGATAATTGGGCATCATTTACTCATTCATGATAGTGTCGATTATGAGAATATTCCACTATTCCTGATTTTCTATGCATGTTCATGTTCAGGACTTATGCTTTTATGACTTATGATATTTTGGCTCAATATATGCTTTATGAGGTTTTAATTATGAAATCATTCATGTCCAGCTTTATGAATCAGTTTTGAAAACCTTGAGCCATTATACATAGTTATGATCAGAAACTCATGTTTTAGCTTGCTTTATACTCATGATTTCAGAATATCGTTTTACCATCATATTTTACTTATTCTAAATACTCAGTATATTCAAAATACTAATCGCATACTTTCACACTATATCGTCTCATGATATAGGTTAAGGTAGTCAGTCTCAGCCCCAATGTTAGCTTCACTCCCATTTCAGTCCAGTTCAGCCCCAGCTCGAGTGAGTCTTCATGATTTCAGGACGTCAATTTTGATACATGTTCTTTCTTTTATGTCTTTCAATTCTCAGATATTGATAGAGCTAGTCGGGGGTGTTGTTCCATCAGCTCATCTATGACTAGAGGCTTTTCAAACAACTATGTTTAGATGCTTCAGCGGTGTAGACTTGTAGTCTCGTTTATGCTTTATGAGATTCTTGACTTCCCCTCATGTTATGATTTATTCTTTACTTCTGCTTAATCATATGTTCTTAATTATGCTATGTATATGGCATGGTTAGCTTGGATCCATTCATGGTTCTAGGTCCCGTGTCGCGGTCCGGAGTCTATGCTCAGGTCCTGACAGAGAGAGCGGAGAGGTTTTGGCTTGGGACCATTGTGAGGGAGAGAGGGTGAAGGAGTCTGGCAAGCATGATGTTTTTGGGAAGGGGATAGGGTTGGATAAGCCTAAAAATAAGTTGCCACTTTTTCTGATTTTCTTTGAAGTCGTTCGATCATCTTGATCGAACGGCTAAGATTAAATCTCAAAAAATAAAACAATACACACACACATACATACATATATATACACATACATATATATATATATACACATACATACATATATATACACACACACACACATATAAATACATACATACATACATACATATATATATACACATATTTGTGTTTGTGTGTGTCTATATTAGATATGGAGAGGGTAATAAAATAGCCAAAATGACTAAAATTAAATCATTCTTCAAAAATCAATTTAAGATAAAATCGACATGAATTATTTCTCAATTAATTAATCAAACTTTTTGAACTTAACAAAAATAAAATAATCATTTATAAAAATGGACTAGCTAATATAATTAAACTGTAATGACCTCAATTTCAGTAAAATAAAATACGTACTTAATATGACACTCAATTTTTATATAAATTAATTTTCAAACTAATCAAATACATATATTTAAAATTTATTATATATATACTTGATATGACACTTATTTTTTATCCAAATTAATTTTCAAACTAATCAAATCTATTAGTATTAACTTTCAAATAAAAATGGAAAAATAATGCCAAAAATAATTCTAAAATATTTTTGACTTCGTAAAATAAATATTTTACTCTCACCAACAGATCCATTTGCAACCCCTTTGCAAATCTTACCTAAATGGTATTTCTTTCCTGTATTTCAAATACTTCATATAGTGCCCAATAAATTATTGGGAGTTCTTTATGGTTTCAGTACCTGCTGGATTATTAACAGTACCTTTTTTAGAGAATGTTAATAAATTTCAAAATCCATTTCGCCATCCAGTAGCGATGATGTACCAAGAAATCAGCGGTTCCTAATGAAATAGGCAACAAAGCCACCTTGCCACCCACTGCCACTAAATCACCACCACCCCAAGTTAAACTGGTGCTTGTTGCTGCACCAGGAGCCGTCGCACCAGGTGCTAAAGCATGGGTGTTTTGTATCCATTGAGCAAAAACGGGTTGTAATTGTATAGTGATATCTGAAAACATATCTTGAGGACGCCCTAAAGCGCTCATGGTATCATTATGAATATACAAATCAAAACTGTGAAAGCCAAGAAATATACATGCCCAGTTGAGATGGGATATGATAATTATAATTCGAGAAGCTTGAATAATTAATTAAAAATATGGAGGATCAAAACTGGGTGTCAACAAATACCATCAGCTAATGATCAGGGAAGCAAACATCCCAAAAATGGTTTTTCAAATGAGATACAGACATATTAAATTTCTTGTCATGTCCTTTAGCTTAACGAATGCTCCAGCAGCTTTTATGGATCTAAAGAACAGAGTGATTAAACCCTTTCTTAATCTGTTTGTTATTGTGTTTATAGATGACATCTTTATATATTCACAAAGTAAAGAAGATCACACAGGTCATCTTTAGGCAATATTACAGACACTCCCGAGATCACCATCTATATGCCAAATTTTTCATGTGTGAGTTTTGGTTGGGGGCAGTAGGATTTCTGGGACACATGATCTCCAGGGAAGGTATCAGCATGAATTTCAAGAAAATAGGGGCAGTAAGGATTGGCCTAGACCTACGACACCTATAGAAGTTCATAATTTTTTAGCCCTAGCTGGCTATTATCGAAGATTTATGGAAGTCTTTTCCTCCATTGTCGCACCTTTGACTAAATTAACCCATACATCAGTTAAATTTCCGTGGTCAAAAACATGTGAGCAGAGCTTTCAAACTTTAAAAGAGACCTACATCAGCACCAGTGTTGGCCCTTTTGGAGGGGACAGAGGAGTATGTTGTATATTGTGATGCTTCAAGAATTGGGTTAGGTTGTGTCTTGATGCAACATGAAAAATTCATTGTATATGCCTCAAGACAGCTGAGAAAACACGAGCAGAACTATTCAACCCACAATCTTGAGTTAGCAGAAGTGGTGTTCGCCTTAAAGATATGGCGTCACTATTTATATGGAGTTCATGTTGACATATTCACATATTACAAAAAGCCTTAAGTATAGTTTTAAGCAACGAGAGTTGAATTTGAGGCAAAAGAGATGGTTTGAGTTGTTAAAAGATTATGATGTTGATATCCTATACCATACCGGCAAGGCTAATGTAGTAGAAGATGCCCTTAGCCGCAAATCTGTGGGTAGTTTGAAGAATGTGAAATTAGATAAAGTAGAGATGACTAAAGAGCTACATCATATGGCCGGTTTGAGAGTTCGGCTCCTAGATCCAAATGACGAAGGAGTTATCCTTCATAATATGGTAGAATCATCACTTATATTAGAATTAAAGGAGCAACAATACGATGATCCATAATTAGTATGATTGAGGGATGAAATCCCATAATAAAAGAAGCCTAGGTTGGGACTTAAAGAAGATGGAGTTTCTTAGATATCAAGACTGGCTATGTGTGCCAGATGTAGGGAGACTCCAAGAAAGAATTACGGCAGAATTTCATCACTCTCGATATTCAATTCACCCAGGAGCTACAAAGATGTACCACGATGTTAAAGAGATCTATTGGTGGAATAATATGATAAATGATATTGCATAATTTGTGAATCAGTGCCAGATTGTCAACAAGTAAAGGTAAAGCACCAGAAACCTGAAGGATTAACCCAAATCACAGAGATTCAAATATGGAAATGAGAAGTGCTTAATATGGATTTAATTATAAGGTTGCCTTGCGCTAATCGAAAGTATGACTCTCTATGGGTAATAGTGGACAGGCTCACAAAGTCTGCTCACTTTCTACCTATCAAGACTAATTACACATCTGAGGATTATGCTAAATTATATATAAAGGAGATAGTGCGATTTCATGGCATGCTAATTTCTATCATCTCATATATGGGTGCTCAATTTACTTCACATTTCTGGAGGTCTTTCCAACGAGGATTAGGTACTCAGGTGAACCTTAGTAGGGCATTGCATTCCCAAACTGATGGTCAAGCTGAGCGTATTATTCAAATGCTTGAAGATAAGTTATGGGCATGTGTGTTGGACTTTAAGGGAAGTTGGGACGATCATTTACCCCTTACTCAATTTGCATATAATAATAGCTACCATGACAGTATTCAAATGGCCCTTTATGAAGCATTATGTGGACAAAAACGTTGATTTTTAATTGGCTAGTTTGAAGTCGTAGAAGCTAAATTATTAGGACCTGATTTGGTACATCAAGCCAAAGAAAAGATAAGGTTGGAGAATGATTACTGACAGCTCAGAGCAGGTAGAATTCATATTCAGATGTGCGACACTAGGAGTTAAAGTTTAATTTTGACGATTGGGTGTTCCTAAAAGTTTTTTCGATAAAGGACATTATGAGATTTGGTAAGAAAGGTAAGCTTAGTTCAACATGTATTGGGCTATAAAAAATCACTTGAAGAATAAGCCAAGTAGCGTATGAGCTAGAGTTGCCTTTAGAATTAGAGGCAGTTCACCCGGTCTTTCATATGTCAATATTATGAAGATCCATAGGAGATCCCTCTCGTATTAGCGCAGTAAAAGATGTGCAGGTTACAAAAGATTTCTCTTATGAAGAGATTCATATTGCTATCCTTGATTGCTAGATTTGAAATCTGTAGACTACAAAGATAGCCTCCGTGAGAGTACTTTAGAGAAAAAATAATGTAAAAGAAAAAACATAGGAAGTAGAAGACAAAATTGTTATACCCCGAAATCCCTATGATTAGACCCGGGAGTTGAAACGGAGAAAAATAGCAATTTCTTCACCAGGTCACAAGACGATTCATCCAGTGACCCATTAGGAATGTCCACGGGTCATTAAGTGACTCGTGGGGAAAAGCTGGGACTTGTTGGAAATTTTTGGTTTTTGGGTGACCAAAGATGTGACCACAAGTTGTAGTCAGCATCACGACTCATCATGTCAGTCGTGGTCAAGGATGATATGAAAGGAGAAGAAAATCAACAGTGCACTTAATGGGTCATCACCATGACTCCTCAGGTACACCATGAGTCGTGGTGTTCCCCGTGGTGACCCCCAGGAGAATTTTGACAGTGAAGGTGACAGGAGGTGACCATGAGTCGTGGTCACCGCTAACGATCCCTTCAGTCCCTCGTGGTGACCAGTAAAGATGGAGTCCAGTGAAAATGATGACTAGCAGACCACGAGTCGTGGTCCAAGGCAACGACTCGTCCAGTCCCTAATTGGGACTGGCAGTCTATTTTTCCCCGCAAGTTTATTAAGGGCATGCAAATAACCAGTCCATGCCAAGGATAACATCAAAATCAGTCATGGCTAACTCTAGTAAATCTACTGAGGTTACTTTCTGAAGGACAGTGATAGGGCAATTTCTATAGACCCGTCTCACTATAACTGAATCACCAACTGGAGTAGAGACTGAGAAGGGTTCTGATAAGATTTCGGGACTGACTTCGAAACTACTAGCAACATAGGGCGTCACAAAAGACAAAGTTTCCCCTGGATCTAACAATGCATAAACATCAAAGTGGAATGCTCGTAACATACCGGTAACCACATCCTGTGAAATCTCCCGCTCCTGGAGGGAGGCAAGGGCATAAAACCTATTCTGGCGTTAGCCGCCACCTCCACTGGTGGATGCACCTTGCTAGA
This sequence comes from Datura wrightii, assembly GCA_035772735.1. Taxonomy (NCBI): domain Eukaryota; kingdom Viridiplantae; phylum Streptophyta; class Magnoliopsida; order Solanales; family Solanaceae; genus Datura; species Datura wrightii. The sequence goes on along the minus strand of JASDFA010000007.1, from coordinate 49,001,198 downwards.
TTGAGTGTGCTGGTGCTATTGCTACTGATCTAGTAGTTTGAGCACGGCCTCTACCATCACCCTGTCTAGTCAAAGGACACTCTCGGCGCATATGGCCAGATTTACCGCACCCATAACAGATATCCGATCCCAACAAGCACTCTCCTGTATGACTCTTGCCATACTTCCTGCAGGCCAAAAAGGTGAGCTCTATCTGGATGCTCCTCTGGTCCCTCGAACCTAAGGCCCTTCTCCTCCGATCACCTCTGGGTCTATATGGGACACTAGCTGATGATGGAGCTGGAATGACCTATGATGAGACTGCTGGCGATGTCTGCCTCCCGATCTCTGTTGAGAGAACCCATAACTATCTTTCCTGGCCCTCTTGGCCTCTCTCTCTCTCAGATGGACCGCCTCCATCTGCTGGGCGTGCAAAAATATCTTGGGAAAATCAATATCCCGATAAAGCATTGCGATCCTACAATCCTTGTCCAGTTAGTCCACCACCCCATGTACAAACCTGCTCACCCAAGCGCTCTGATCAGCCACTAGCTTTGGTGCATACCTGGACAAACGGGTGAACTCCAAAGCATACTTCTGGACTGTCATCTTCCCTTGCTTCAGGTTTACGAACTCCACGTCTTTAATAACCCTTATCTCGCGAGGGAAGAACCGATCTAGAAATGCGATATAAAACTCCTCCCAACCAACGGGACCTGCTCCCACTGTCCGACTATCTTTCCACTGCTTGAACCAGATATGCACAACTCCTTACAACTGATAAGAGGCTAAGTTGGCGCATTCCTCTCTGGTCACCCCCATGATCTAGGTGATGTTCAGAATCTCATTGACAAACTCATGTGGATCCTCTTCCACCTTTGATCCAAGGAACTCGGGAGGGTTCATCCTCAGAAAATCCCTACCTCTTGCCGCTGCTGCATTTCCATTCTGAGGGATATGCGCCAACGCCTGCTGATGGACTTGGGCGGTCAAGGCCTGGGCTAACATCTAAATGGATGCCTTGAACTCTGCGTGGGAAACTGGCTCGGGTACGTGCTTCGCATGGGCTAGTGGGGCTTGCTGGTGCCCGTCTCCATTGCCATCCTCGTGGCCATTTTCATTTCTGTTTCTCCTTCCATTAACTCTGCGAGGAGGCATGTTTCTGCAAATGTGTATAGCATGAGTTAGAAGGATAGAGAGACATTTCATTGCACGACTTAGATCTTGAAAGAAGGGAACATTTTCTAAACATTTCATAGCCTCTTTGTCATAAGTGTGGCGCACTTCACACCCATGAAAAAGACTCTACTTAACACCTCTTTCAGACACCCTAGGACACTTCAAAACCTAATGCTCTGATACCAAGTTTGTTAGGACCCGAACATAAGCCCGAATCGAGACATGAGACAACAAACCCCAAGAGGCTTCAAGCGGACTCATGGCATGAACATACATCTAACTCAATCATAGATAAGCGTAGGATCAATATGAATAACATAGCGGAAGTTTAAACAATTGTAACATCCGAATACATACATGAATCTAAAGCTGAATATAAACTATGGCCGAAAAGCCTCTAACATTGACGAGTTGATGGGACAAGACCACAACTAACTCACTATAGTCTGAAAACTAAAAATACGAAATACAACTGATAATAAGGGCCCTTGCAAGATAAGGACTCACCAACTGAGACTGAGAAGTGCTAACTCCGAAAGTCTGACTAGTGGTGGAACTGGGCCTACATATCGGAGCCTGTATCATGAAAAGATACAGCATAGAGTATGCAGTCAGTACGTGAAATGTACTGAGTATGAAAGGGTAGTAAAAATGGACAATTAAAATACATAAGAGTAGGACGACATGCTCATAGCGTAAATATCATAATGTAAACATAAGGCTCAAGGTTTTAGAAACATTCGTAAATCATTCATAATCATAATCATAAGAGAAAAAAAATTATTAAACATGACGTGAGCCAAAGTTCATAAACATAACCATGCATAAATAATGAGGAACAATCAGAGTACTTGTCATAACAGAAACCATCGTGGTGGAGCCTTACATGATGCCCCAACTATCTCACTCAAGTGGGCAGAGTCATCCTAGGCTTTCCAGGCAAGGGACGTGCAATATGTGATATCCCGAAGAGGAGATCCATTAACATTGGAGTATATATAAATAAACCTATGGTGGCACGTAGTTTTGAGACACCAGCATAGTCTTTTGAACACCAGGATACTCGGTGCGAGATACTGCTCCCAAAAACATGCACATTAGGCTCGTATAGTAACCGTAACATCATTCATGAAGTTCATGGCCAAATAAATTACAACATCATTGATCCCCATTTAAAATACATGTTTAGCCATGAACAAGGGCCCATGAATTGGCCAAGAGTCATAAATCCATAAATCATGAAATCCATGTATACTTGTAAACATGTATAAACTTGACATTTCATAAATCCATGATAAGTACTTGACAAAAATCAAATCCTAAATCATAAATCATAATTGGGCTAGTTAAGATCAATATCATCATGAAATCATAGCTTGACTTTTCAGAAACATTCATAATTGGGCATAATTGGATTTAAAAATCAAATCTATAAACTTATATTTAAAATAGTTACAAAATCTGCCCATAGATCATAAAACAACTTTAGAAACATGCTTGGATCGTACCCATCATTCGGTAAGAACCCCATAAATTCAACAATTAGAATTTTCATGAATTAAGAGGGAATTGGGCATGGGTGTGGACAATTGCACCCATTTATAGCCTTACATACCTGAATAGACCTGATTTTCACACTTCCTTGATAGCCCAAAGAGAATTGAGGAAGAACTTCGTAGAACTAGGCTTGATCACCTCTCAAACTTCAAAACTTGCATGCGTGAATTAGTTTAGGCTTAGAATGGCTTAAAACTTCTTAAAACACTCCATTCTGACCTTAAAACGATGTAGTTCAGGCCTTAGGAACTTAGGAATTACGGAAAAACTATGCCTCAGACAATTGTAGAACCCATGCAGTAGATTTCAGATTTCCAGGTGAGCCAGTCCTAGAGTGGAAGGGTAGTTCAGTTGCGCTTGTAGGTCATTTCATTTTCTACCTTAAGGCTAGAAAGATGATTTCTAAGGGTTGTGTGTACTATCTAGTTAGGGTTAACAATGCTACATCTGAAACCCCGACTATCCATTCAGTTCCAGTAGTATGTGAGTATCTAGAAGTTTTCCCAGATGATCTACCAGGAATTCCTCCCGAGAGGAAAATTGATTTTGGTATTGACCTCCTTCTTGATACGCAGCCTATATCTATTCCTCATTACAGAATAGCACAGCCGAGTTAAAGGATTTGAAGGAGAAATTAAGAGACCTCCTAGACAAGGGTTTCATTAGAACTAGCAAATCCCCGTAGGGTGCACCAGTCCTCTTTGTCCAGAAGAAAGATGATTCTCTTTGTATGTGCATTGATTATCGGAAATTGAACAAGGTCACCATCAGGAACAGGTATCCTCTTCCCAAGTTTGATGATTTATTTAATCAGCTTTAGGGTGCTAAGTGTTTTTCAAAGATAGATCTCAGATCCAGATATCATCAGCTCAGGGTTCGGGAGGGTGACATCCCAAAGATAGCCTTCAGGACTCGGTATGATCACTGTGAGTTTGTAGATTTGTCTGTTGGACTAACAAGCTCCTGCAGCTTTTATGGATTTGATGAACGGGGTGTTCAAGCCATACTTGGACATGCTCGTAATTGTGCTCATAGATGACATCCTAATATACTCTCGGAGCGAGGAGGAGCATGCCGCTCATTTGAGGCTGGTGCTACAGACCTTGAAGGATCGTCAGTTGTATGCTAAATTCAGAAAGTGCGAGTTCTCATTAAACTCAGTGGCATTTTTGGGTCATGTGGTATCACATGAGGGTATACAGGTAGACTCTCAGAAGATAGAAGCAGTGAAGGATTGGCCTAGACCAGTGAATCCTTTGGATATCAAGAGCTTCTTAGGTTTAGTTGGGTATTATCGGAGATTTGTCAAGGGTTTTTCATCTATTTCAGCACCATTGACCAAATTGACACAAAAGAAAGTGAAGTTCCAATGGTCAGAGGCTTGTGAGAGGAGCTTCCAAGAGTTGAAGACTCGACTCACCTCAGCACCAGTGTTAACCCTACCTGACGGTACCAATGGGTTTATGGTATATTGCGATACTTCTAGGATCGGCCTTGGTTGTGTATTGATGCAGCATGGTAAAGTGATAGCATATGCTTCCAGGCAGCTGAAGGTTCATGAAAAGAATTACCCGACTCATGATCTCGAATTGGCGGCGGTAGTATTTTCCTTGAAGATTTGGAGACACTATTTGTACGGGGTCCATGTAAATATGTTTACGGAATACAAAATCCTACAATATGTGTTTAACTAGAAGGATATAAATCTACGCCAAAGGAGGTAGTTGGAGTTACTCAAGGACTATGATATGAGTGTCCTTTACCATCCGAGCAAGGCTAATGTGGTAGCAGATGCTCTTAGTAGGCTTTCTATGGAGAGTGTGTCCCATGTAGATGAGGGTAGGAAGGAGATGGTGAAGGATGTGCATTGGCTTACACGGTTGGGAGTTCATTTGGTTGGTTCGACCGATGGTGGTGTTATTGTTCAGAATGAATCAGAATCATCCCTTGTGACTGATGTAAAATCTAGACAAGACGAGGATCCTATCTCGGTGAAGTTCGATGAAGTCGTTCAAAATCAGAAGGTAGAGGTCTTCCCCAAAGGGGGAGATGGTGTGCTCCAATATCAGGGTCATTTGTGTGTTCCGGATGTTGATGATTTGAGAGATCGAATGTTGCACGAGGCTCATGATTCCAGATATTCCATACATCCAGGTTCCACTAAGATGTACTATGACCTACGGGAAGTCTATTGGTGGAATGGCAAGAAGGACATTGCAGAATTTGTGGCTAAGTGACCGCATTGCTAATAGGTGAAAGTGGAGCATCAAAGACCAAGAGGTGTGCTTCAAGACATCAATATTCCTAGAAGTGGGAGGAGATCACTATGGATTTCATCACAGGATTTTCTTGCACTCATCGGCAGTATTACTCCATTTGGGTGGTTGTGGACAGGTTGACCAAAGCAGCTCATTTCTTACCAGTCAAAACTACCAATTCAGTGAAGGATATGCTAAGTTGTACATTTAGGAGCAATTTTGGTTGCATGGAGTGCCATTGTCCACCATATCGGATAGGGGTACTCAGTTTACCTCCCATTTTTTGAAATTGTTTAAAAAGGGACTTGGTACTCAGGTCAAGCTCAGTACAGCATTTCACCCGCAAATGGATGGTCAGGCAGAGCGGACTATTCAAACTCTCGAGGACATGTTGAGAGCGAGTGTGATTGACTTCAAGGGTAGTTGGGATGATCATTTTCCTCTCATTGAATTTGCGTATAACAACAGCTACTATTGCAGCATTCAGATGGCTTCGTATGAGGCTCTCTATGGGCGGAGATGTAGATCTCCTATTGGTTGGTTTGAAGTCGATGAAGCTCCGATGATAGGACCAAATTTATTCCATAAGTCCATGGAGAAAGTTCAGCTCATAAGGGATAGGTTGAAAACAGCTCAAAGTCGCCAAAATGCTTATGTGGATGTGAGGAGCAGAGAATTTGAGTTTGAAGTCGATGATTGGGTGTTTCTAAAGGTGTCTCCCATGAAGGGAGTGATGAGGTTCGAAAAGAAAGGGAAACTCAGTCCTCGTTATGTTGGTCCATACTAGATTGTGAAACAGGTTGGCAAGGTGGCATATGAGTTGGAGTTGCCCTCAGAATTAGCTTCAGTTCATCCAGTTTTCTATGTAACACTCTTAAAGAAGCATCTGGGTGATTTATCTCTGGTTGTTCCGGTGGAAAGTGTCGGTGTGAAAGAAAGCCTTAGTTATGAAGAGGTTCCAGTGGAGATACTGGATTACCCAGTTCGTAAGCTAAGAAACAAAGAAGTAGCTTCAGTCAAGCTTTTATGGAGGAATCAGCATGTTGAGGGAGCTCGTGGGAAGCCAAGGTGGATATGATGGCTAAATACCCACATTTATTTCCTTCCATCTCAGTTTCAGCTTGACGTATCAGTGTCCTCCTTAGTACTCTATTTAGTTTCATGTTCATCTAATGTATCCTAATTTCTTTCACGTAAATAGATGTATGTGTGATTCAGGAATTCAATTCAGTCATGTGGTTCAAATCGGAGTTAGTCACTCCGTCAGTTTCCAGCATGATGTTCAGTATTTGAGTATGATGATTGCATTTCTCTGTTTTTCTATATGATTTTCAACATTCGAGGACAAATATTCCCAAGGAGAGATATTATTATACCCCGAAGTGACCCTTCAGGAACCCCACGGGTCGTTAAGTGACCCGTGGGGAAAGGCTGGGACTTGTTGGAAATTTTTAATTTTTGGGTGACCACGAATGTGCCCACGAGTCATGGTCAACATCATGATTCGTCATGTCAGCCATGGTCAAGTATGATATGAAAGGAGAACAAAATCAATAGTGCACCTAACGGGTCATCACCACGACTCGTCAGGTACACCACGAATCGTGGTGTTCCCGATGGTGACCCCCAGGAGAATTTTGGCAGTGAAGGTGATGGGAGGTAACCATGAGTTGTGGTCACCGGTAATGATCCGTTCAGTCCCTCGTGGTGACCAGTGAAGATGGAGTCTAGTGAAGACAACAACTGGCAAACCACGAGTCGTGTTCCAAGGCAACGACTCGTCTAGTACCTCATATGGGACTAGCAGTCTGTTTTTCCCTGTGAGTTTCCATAATTCCTAAGTTGCTAAGGCCTAAACTATGTCATTTTAATGTTAGAATGGAGTGTTTTAAGAAGGGTAAAGTCATTCTAAGCCCACCCTAATTCATGCATGCCAAGTTTAGAAGTTTGAGAGGTGATCAAGCCTAGTTCTACAAAGTTCTTCCTCAATTCTCTTTGGGCTATATAGGAAGCATGAAAATCAGGTCTATTTAGGTATGTAAGTCTATGAATGGGTGCAATGTTTCACACCCATACCCAATTCCCTCTCAATTCATGAAAATTCTAATTGTTGAATCTATGGGGTTTTAACCCAATGTGTGAATTCTCTAAGTATCGATCATGGGTACGATCCAAGCATGTTTCTAAAGTTGTTTTATGATCTATGGGAAAATTTTGTGACTATTTTAAATATAAGTTTATAGGTTTGATTTTTAAATCCAATTATGCCCAATTTTGAATTTTTGTGAAAATTCAAGCTATGATTTCATGATGATCTTGATCTTAACTAGCCCAATTATGATTTATGCTTTATGATTCAATTTCTCTCAAGCACTTATCATAGATTTACGAAATGTCAAGTTTATACATGTTGACAAGTATGCATGGATTTCATGATTTATGTATTTATGACTCTTAGCCAATTCATGGGCCCTTGTTCATGGTTAAACATGTATTTTAAATGGGGATCAATGATGTTGTTATTTATTTGGCCATGAACTTCATGAATGATGTTACGACTACTATACGAGCCTAATGTGCATGTATTTTGGAGCAGCGTCTAGCACCGAGTAGCCCGGCGTTCAAAAGACTACGCTGGTGTCTCAGAACTACATGCCACCGTAGGTTTATTTATATATATTCCAATGTTAATGGATCCCCTATTCGTGATATCACATACTGCATGTCCCTTGCCTGGAAAGCCTGCGACGACTCTGCCCACTTGAGTGAGATAGTTGGCGCATCATGTAAGGCTCCACCATGATGGTGTCAGTTATGACGAGTCCTCCCATTGTTCCTCATGATTTATGCATGGTTATGTTTATGCACTTTGTCTCAAGTCATGTTTAATAAAGTTTTTTTTCTCTTATGATTATGATTATGAATGATTTTACAAATGTTTTGAAAACCTTGAGCCTTATGTTTACATTATGATATTTACGTTATGAGCATGTCGTCATACTCTTATGAACTCTTATGTATTTTAACTGTCCGTTTTTACTTACCTTGCATACTCTGTACATTCCACGTACTAACTTCATACTCTATGTTGTATCATTTCATGATACATGCTCCGATATCCACGCCCAGTCTCGCCGCTAGTCAGACTTCCGGAGTTAGCACTTCTCAGTCTCAGTCGGTGAGTCCTCATCTTGCGAGGGCCCTTCTTATCAATTGTATTTCGTCTTTTCAGTTTTCAGACTATAGTGAGTTAGTTGGGGTCTTGTCCCATCAACTCGTCAGTGTTAGAGGCTTTTCGGACATAGTTTATATTCAGCTTTAGATTCATGTATGTATTTAGATGTTACGATTGTTTAAACTTCCGCTATGTTATTCATGTTGATCTTCCACTTATCTATGATTGAGTTAGATGTATGTTCATGTCATGGGTTGACTTGAAGCCTCTAGGGGTTTCTTGTCTCATGTCTCGATCCGGTCCTATGTTCGGACAAAAATGAAATATAAATATCCCCACTTGTTTTCTAGCTCTAAGTTAAAGAAACTCAAAAGAACGAGACTAGAATTTCAAGGGAGTAAAGTAAGTCAATTTGTTTAGATTTTGTACGTCATATGAGAATGTGATATAATTATTTTGGTTCTAAAGTTATTTGGATGTTGTTGTATTACCCAGTGAGGCATATAGATTGGATTTTACTTAGTTTCAGGTTTTTGGATAGTCCAAAATACAAAGAAACTCTACAAAAATTTTAAGTCATCCTAATAATATAAGTCTTATACCTATTGCCCCCATTCGAGAACGAATGATCCTAAGGGCGGAGGATGTAACACCCATACCCTCCAACATGTATATGATTAAGTTAATATCGATGAAGATGCTTAAGCTCGAGGTGAGGAGGTGATATTTGGGTCAAGAGTTGAAATGTCCAAATATTTATAAGCGTTAAGTTGAAACCTAAGGATAAAGGTTTGGAAATAGGATAGAATAATTAAGGTGTTTGCTTGACTTTTTCACGCTAAAAGATGAAGCATCTACTTACACTAAATGAACCATGTTATGGGAATAAAGTTGGGGAAGAAAATAAATAATTTATTGGGCCTAATAGTAGCCCAAATAGATCTTAAATTTGTGCCAAAAAGTGACACCAAAAGCTGGCCCAGAATAAATATAACGTTAGCCAAATTATGGCCCAACATAATGCCAAATTGCATCCACCAAATCAATAAATTGGAGGCCCAAATAGAGGTCTACTTTGGCCTAAAACCCATGACCCATTGTATCCCAAATTGAGGTCCAAAATAGATCAAAAAGGTTGGCCATAAGGATCCGTTATAATTCCCAAAGAGTGACAGCATTCATACTTAGCCAAAAATCTAAAATATTCTCCAAGTTCTCTCCCTTTCTTCCTTCTCCAAGAACAGGCTTTTAAGATGAGTAAAACTATTATGATCTTGGTGTTAATCCTCTTCATATATCTAACAAATCATGTGGTAAAATATTGATGAAGTATGGAAGCCCCTTTCCCCAAATTGAACACCCAAATTTGTGTAAAGTTTAAGAAGTTTTCTCTTCTCTTTTAATGTGTATGTGAAGGAATTCTTAGGCTTTTCAAGACTAAAAGAAAAAATAAGACAAGAACTCCCCTTCCAGTGTGGTAAGTACTGTTCGAGCCAAACTACACGCAAGTGCACGTGGTCGTACAAGTAGTAAAGTGGCTTTATTTCAAGCCAATGATCGATCCCATAGAGACTGAACTACGGTAGTAATTAACTTAAGTGATAGTGAACGATATCTCTATGAATGTAGGCAACCAAACAAATGATGTTTTATGAGGCAAGATTAATGAGTAATAAGGATCTAAGTAAAGATTATAATTTGAAGTCTAAAAAATAGCAATGAACAAGTTGAGGTTAAGGCAAGCATGCAGGGATGTAATTTCTTAATTCAAATCAGTCAATCTTATCTTCGGTTGCTAGTCAGGAATTAACCGCCTATGTATTGGATCTTTCGACTCCTATCCAATTTAAGAATCATGAGACCTTATTCTACATTTCTGTGATATAAGAAACTCATGCTCTATCCATGCATAACAGATTCCATAATTGACTAAGACTTTCAGATATATTTCTATTCTGAACGTAAATCTTTTCTCAATTTTCTCAACTAAGAAAAGATCATATCCTACCAATTCACATCTGTCCTATTTCTTTCCTTTTCAGAATCAAAATTGGATTTCTAAGATATACATTAGCATTGGTCAAACATTAATGCAGTAAAAACAAGAATTGATAGAACAACCATTGAAGAAAAGATGAAAACTGAAATGATTAATGATTACATTCCTCTACAATTGTCCTTAACCTCAGCAAGAGGTGAATTAGCCACTCATTTGTGGATTAAACATCTTCAAATAAGTAGAATTCATACAAGCAATTAAAATTAAATAGAAAAAGGAAGAGAATTAACCCTAGAATTTTTGTCCTCTCAACTGCCTACTACCCACGTTCTTGCTAAAAAAGGTCAGAATGTTTAAAATAAAACCCAAGTGTGCTATTTATACTATTGGGAATTTTTCCTAGAATAACAAGCAACGTGGCACAAAGTGTATCGCGGAGAACTGCCTCCGTGCCATGGTGCTATCGCGCACCTTCACTGGAACTTGAGGTTCCAGGTAATCACACTCAACGTGACACGACGTGCATCGCGAAGCACTGCCTCCGTGCCACGTAGGTAACGCAAACCTCCACTGGAACTTGACATCATTTATTCATCCCAGGCAGAATGCCTCCGCGATGGTAGCGTGACACGGAGCCATCGCGGAGCCCCTATATTTGCCAACTTCCCTTGTCAACTTCCACTTCTTGCTTCCAAGTCCATTCCCGCACTTCACCAACTTGTAGATTAGCTTCCAAAAATTCCTTCTACCTACAAAACAACACTAATCATGTTGGTTAGTATAAATTCACATTTATGTAACAATCACATGAGAATGTACACATAACAATAGATAAACAAGTAGAAATGAAGCATTTGAGTATCACTTGGGTATGAAATTCTGCCCAAGATCACTTACCCCACACTTAAAACCTTGTTCGTCCTCGAACAATACTCTCACATCTCATGCAATTGAAACCCACGCATAGCTAATTTGGCTCGACCAGTCAAGCTACGGCTATACAAATTATTTAAGATAGCAAATCATCAAGAAAACATGCATGGTTTAATCAATAAAATGAAACACACCACCTTAAGACCTCCTAACCTCAAGAATCAATTCTCGATCTTGGCAAACTCATGCAAATCAACTGATCAAGACATCCGACACGAAATTTTATCTCTCATCAAGCATGTGCCCTCGCAACACAAGAGAATTACCCCATTTGCACTCATAAGATTTCAAAAGCACTGCATGTAGGGGTATATGAATACGATTTCGCTAGCTCTCCCAAAGAATTCACATGCATCATGTCATGAACCATAAGCTTGCCTCTAGTGTTTTACTCCACTAATATAAGGATGCTTGATGTAAGATCACGTAGGACTTAATGGGTTGTAATGTAAGCTAAGGAACTAGTAAATACTGGGCTAACCAATAATAGCAACTAGCTTCCCTAAGCGTTTTTCAATGCATCCCACCTTCATTACAGACATTGCTTCTTCCTCCATCCTCTCATTCTTGAATTTTCTTCTTTGTTTTTGTTCCCATTTCTTTAAGCACACTCGACTTACTAGCAAAGAGTATTTATGCATCTTATTTTTTTTGTTTCTCCTTCATTGATTTTCTTACTCTCTACTATTAATTACTCAATTTCAACAAGTGCACCTTTGACCTTTTCTTTAGCTTTCACAACTTCCGCTTTCCTCCCGTTTCACACTTCTCACTCCTTTACACTTTGGGAAAATTATTTTTCTTAAGCGCTTAAGAGTTTTGGATCAAATTCACGGCTAATGAAAAGAAGGGATTAAGCTCGGTTTGTACCTCTCAAAGAATAGGCTAAAGGCTCAATGGGGATAACTAGGATGTAACATTCAAGGTAGGTATGATAAGGGAGAAACTTTCGATTTATTCAAAGAAATGCCTACATCCTATCCTACAATCCACATCCTTCATTTCATTTACTATACACACCAGGCAAGTTCTAGACACTTCACAATAGCATGGAATAGTTGAAACCTCACCTTATACTCATTGCACATGCTCAACTTAAGACATATTCACAAACTCTTCAATAAGCTAATTACAAGAATTCACTATTAAGCCTCGATCACACCGAATCGAACTCTATGGCATAGGTATCTTAACATGTTTAACACATTTGCATGCTTTCATATGAATCACACTTGCATCTTAATACCATGTACAACGCGTAACAAGAATTTCGAACCATTAATTAGCGACACGTTTGGGAAACAAACAAAAGAAAGAAGAAAAAGAAAAAAAACTACTCCTATCGACTACATTTACCTTAAGACGGTCTTCATCCATCCATCATAGGGAACAGTCGCTATCTACGGCGTCGATTCAATGGGACTATTCTTGGAAAAAGCACCGAAAACAAAAACCGAGAAACCCAACATAAAAATTTCAACAAAAAATTTCGATAGAAAAAGATAAAAATATAATTGAAAAATATTTACACATCACACACAACAGCAGCTAAGGATTCATTACAACAGCAACATCAATTACAGAATATGAAACACAGAGTCATAGGGTCTCAATTAGCATAATCACAACAAACATAAACAAAACAGCTAGCACCTTGCTACTCCCACCCCACGCTTAAGCTGAACACTGTCCCTAGTGTTCACATAATTGCAAAATATTACAAAGGTTGGGTGGTGAAACTCCCTGATCAATCAAAGTATTCAATTTCTTCATCAGGTGCCAGCGCTTCGTCTCCAAGATCAGAATCGCCCCCGCCGTCCTCGTCCGACTCAACATCTGAGTCCTCCTGGCGTGTCTCCTCATCGGTGTGGACGTCATCATCCATAGGCTCCATAAATGCGGGCCCCACTCGATATAGAGCTCGGGCATTTTCGTTGAATGGGTAATCCAACTCGAGCTGCCACAACTCATCCTTCATTGCGGGCCGTCCACCGATGCGCAGTTGCAACATCTGCATCCCGCACATGCGGGCCATGTATTGATCGTCTCGAGCATGTCGCTCGGCTTGTGTGAGCACAGGCCCATAAGTAGTGTCAGGTGCCTTGGTTTTGGTGACATCTAAGGCACGCCTGTCAATCTGAGGGATGTAATCTAGGGCCTCCTCCTCAATACCGTGGCCCCTCAAGAAGGTGGTAAGTAGACCACAAAACCCGTATCTATGCCCCTGATGCAGTCGGGCTCTCTTCATAGTGGAGATGATCACCGCCCCAACATTGATTTCCAACCCCTTCATCAGTGCATACACCAGAAAAACTCTATCCCGGGTGACATCAGTCATGTGCACCCCGGGTATCAGGCACAAACAAACAATCTTCAACCAAATTCGGGCCTCCCTGTTCATCTGAGAATAGGGCAATGTCTGATGGTAGCCCCTTTCCTTGTGCCTACCCCACCTGGATGTCGATCGGGCTCCACATAAGGTGTGTCTGATGTCTGCATAGGGTGGAGTGATGTTCAGCTGCAAAGGACATGAGTGTCTGTGTCCCGGGCGCCCAGGATTGCATTCAAATGGTGGGGTTCAAAGGTGACAACTTGTTCTCTGATTTTGATGGTGTGGCTGCGTAAGGTCGGGTTCCAGTTGGCATAGAACTCCCGGATAATATGGAGATTGCATTCTCTGGGTTCTTCAAAAATGAAGTTTAGCCCAGCAGTGTCAATCCTGTGTACAATCCGCGGGAATTCCTATGCCAGTGGTTCCCGTGCTATCTGCTCCTCCGGGAAGTATTTGGTTTCTTTATGTGTGGCATACCATTTCTTCCCTTCATCCGTCACCCATCTGGTTCCGTACTGTCGGCGTTGCCCTCAAGGAACCGTTGGTGCTGCTGGTACTGCTACCCCTAATCTTACTCTCTTTCTGCTGGCGCCCGATGTGGATGCACCCCTGCCCTTGTCCTGTCTTCCTGACATTGTTCTTGTACATTCAAACATACAGTCCCAATGTTATTTAAGTCATAGTTAGCTACAACTAAGGTTGGGTTTAATTGGATAACCCCACACTTAGTCTTTAGCCGCAATCAATACAATTCGATAAGACAATCATGTTTTTGCAATCCTTAATTCTCAACATGCTCAGTTCATTCATTCAAGTCGATGGAATAATTACTTTGTACTACTCAGACTTCATACAATGAATTATAAAAATTCCTCTATCGATTCAATTATATCATCATGAGCACGTTGCAATTTTGGTTCACAACCTATGTTAATTCTCCATTTATATTCTCCTGAAAATCCCTCTTCTATCCTAGCATATTCAACATCAATCACAATACATTTCACTTCAAACAACATGCACAACCCAATTTTAACATTTTAATGCATTTTGTCTTCTTCTTATTCAATCCTCCACCCTAGTTATTAATATCGTAAGAATTTCACAAAACATGCAACTATTGAGTTAATCTACTCACAACGATACTATGAACATCATTCAATCATAACTCAATTGATTTCAAGATTATTTCTCACTTAGGGCAAGGTTTCATCACAAAACATGTTCAAGAATTGAAAATTTGAGCAATAATAAGGAAAAATTCAAGAACATACCTTTACTTTGATGAAATTGAAGAAAACTCAAAGGAATTTGATCACTAGGTCCGTGTCACATTGGGGGAGAAGGGAATTTTGGGTGTGGGTCGTGGAGGAAATGAGAGATAGGGAAAAAATGAAGGAATTTGGGGTTAAAAGGGGGTTTTTTGCGCGGGTTACCCGGTGACCCGACGCGAAATACCCTCAACGTGTCACAGAGGGTAACGCGGAGCACTTCCTCCGTGACACGGAGTCATCGCACAGGTGTTCTGGAAATTTTTAAAAATCCGGAATACACCTCAACGTGTCACGGAGGGTAACGTGGTAGCCCTCCTCCGTGACGCGGAGGCCATCGCATAGGCTCACTGGAATGTGCCAATTTTTATTTTCCTACCTTAATTTTTTCCCTTTGCGCTTTTTTGTATTTTTGCCCTCCATTCCACCTGAAAATCATTCAACCACAAGAAATTCGTTAGAACTCATAGGTTGCCTCTCAACAAATTTTATTTTTCTTTTCCTTTGTTTTTCTTTTTTTTTTCAAATAATCCTACTCTTCTATTACAACACATTCACGGGTTGCCTCCCGTGCAGTGCCTGATTTACCGTCGCGGCTCGACGCTATTCATTCTCAATCATCCTCTAATGTGATGGACATCTTCTCTCGAATAACGTCCTCATCCCAATAATGCCTACATATTTTCCCGTTCACCAAGAATGTGGCACATCTATCTTCTTGCCACAACTCCACTGCCCCGTATGGGGTCATTCTCACCACCTCAAACGGCCCTAACCACTTGAACCGCAACTTTCCTGGAAAAAGCTTCAACCTTGAATTAAATAACAACACTTTCTGTCCCGGCTCAAAGATCCGATGCACCATATGCCTGTCATGCCACCTTTTAGTTTTCTCCTTGTAGCATTTGGCACTTTCATAGGCATGCCATCGAAACTCATCTAGTTCACTGAGTTGCATTAACCTCTTCTTCCCTGCTAGCTCCGGATCCATGTTCATCTTTCTCACGGCCCAAAAAGCTCGATGTTCCAGCTCCACAGGCAGATGACATGCCTTTCCATAGACCAATTTGTATGGAGAAGTCCCAATGGGTGTCTTTTATGTAGTTTTGTAAGCCTACAACGCATCATCAAGTTTGCTTTACCAATCAATTCGTTGTGCATTCACTGTCTTCTGTAGAATCTGCTTTATCTCTCTATTTGACACCTCCACTTGCCCACTAGTTTGGGGATGATACGTTGTTGCTACCTTGTGCCGCACCCCATACTTAGCTAGCAAGTTCCTGAAACTTGCATTCACAAAATGAGCCCCTCCATCACTGATAATAGCTCGGGGTGTCCCGAACCTGGTGAAGATTTGCTTTTTCACAAATTTCGTCACCACCTTATTGTCATTCCTAGGACAAGCTGTTGCCTCGACCCACTTAGATACATAGTCAACCGCTAGCAAGATGTAACGATTACCAAATGACGGTGGAAACGGGCCCATGAAGTCTATTCCCCATACATCAAAAATCTCCACTTCTAATATCTGTTGCATTGGCTTCTCCTGTCTTCTACCAATTGTGCCTATTCTTTGACATCTATCACACATTTTTACATATGCTATAGAATCTCTAAACAGTGTAGGCCAAAAGAACCCTGACTGTAGCACCTTGTGAGTTGTCCGCTCTCCTCTGTGGTGCCCTCCATACAATGATAAGTGACAACTTCTCAATACTTCTGCAATCTGGCTCTCTGGGATGCATCGTCTCATCACTTGATCTGGTCCCTGCTTAAACAGATACGGCTCATCCCATATGTAATACCTGCAATAATGTCTCAACTTCTTTCTTTGCTGAGCCGTAGCCTCTGGTGGGTAGATTCCACTTACCAGCAAGTTCACAATATCTGCATACCAAGGGATTTCAGCTTCCCTTATTGCCAAGAGTTACTCATCTGAGAACTCTTCCTTGATACTATCACCTTCCTTCACATGCAAACGGCTTTCCAATCGTGATAGGTGATCTGCCACTTGATTCTCGCTCCCCTTTCTGTCCTGAATCTTAGGTCAAACTCTTGTAGCAACAATATCCATCTGACTAGTCTGGGCTTTGCATCCTTCTTGCTAAACAAATACCAAATTGCTGCATGATCAGTATACACCACTACTTTCGAACCCACTAGGTAGGACCTGAATTTATCAAATGCGAACACCAATGCTAGCATCTCCTTTTCCGTGACTGTATAGTTGACTTGGGCTGCGTCAAGTGTTTTGCTTGCATAATAAATGGAATGAAAACTTTTATTCCTCCGCTGCCCCAATACAGCTCCTACAGCCACGTCACTTGCATCACACATTAATTCAAAGGGTTGTTCCCAATCCGGAGAGATGAGAATAGGCGCTTCTACCAGCTTCTATTTTAGCTCCTCAAATGCTTTAACACAATCCTCGTCAAACTCGAACTTCACCTCTTTTTCTAGCAACTGGCATATTGGTCTAGAAATTTTAGAGAAGTTCTTGATGAACCATCTGTAGAACCCCGCATGTCCGAGAAAACTGCGAACACCCTTCACTGACACTGGTGGTGGTAGCTTTTTGATCACTTCAATCTTTGCACGATCGACTTCCAACCCCTTGCATGACACCTTATGGCCAAGGATGATACCCTCCTTGACTTAAAAAATGACATTTCTCCCAGTTGAGCACAAGGTTAGAGTCTTCACATCGAGCTAGCACCCTGTTAAGATTCTGCAAACATGTAGCAAACGAATTACTGAAAACAGAAAAGTCATCCATAAATACCTCGACAAAATCTTCCACCATATCGTGAAAGATCGCCATCATGCATCTCTAGAATGTGGCTGGTGCATTGCATAGACCAAATGGCATCCACCTGAAATCATATGTCCCATAAGGACATGGAAAAGTGGTCTTCTCCTGATCCTCCGGTGCTATGGCTATTTGATTATAGCTAGAATATCCATCAAGAAAACAATAATACTCTTGACCTACCAACCTGTCCAAAATCTGATCAATAAATGGGATAGGATAATGATCTTTCCTTGTGGCCTCATTGAGCTTCCTGTAATCCATGCAAATGCGCCAGCCTGTGACTGTGCGTGTGGGAATCAGCTCATTCTTTTCGTTGGTGACCACGGTCATCCCTCCTTTCTTTGGAACACACTGAACTGGGCTAACCCATTCACTGTCTGAAATGGGATATACCACACCTGCATCAAGCCACTTGATCACTTCCTTCCTAACTACATCCTTCATCACCGGATTCAACCTCCGCTGATGTTGCATAGTTGGCTTGGATCCTTCTTCCATAAAAATCCTGTGTGTGCAAAAAGCTGGACTAATTCCTCTGATGTCCGACATTTGCCAACCCATTGCTTTCTTCCACCTCTTGAGGACCACCAATGCATCTTTCACTTGTGCCTCTGTCGGTTCTGCAGAAATGATGACTGGCAAAGTGTCATCTTCCCGCAAAAATACATACTTCATATGTGGAGGCAATGTCTTCAACTCCAATTTTTGTGCCTCCTCAATTGATGGTTTTTGCAATGGTTCCAAGGACCTCATCAATGGCTCAAAGTCTTGCTTCCTGGGAAACCATTTCGGCTCGTTCAGCATCTGCACCATCTCATGCGTAGCACTGTCTCCAAAATGATCGGAGCCTATCAAGGCTCTCTCCAATGGGTCCTGTGAATCAACAATCTGAAGAATGGATTCCTGATTTAGCACATTGATTTCTGATAGCTCCTCATAAATGGTCGGTAGCTTCATGGCCTTGTACACATCAAACACCTCTACTTTGTCATGTGCTCGCATGTTTAGCTGCCCAGCAGCCACATCGATCAAAGCTCGCCCGATTGCCAAGAAAGGACGTCCCAAAATAAATGGGACTTCCGCATCTGGCTCGAAATACAAGATAATAAAATCCACTGAGAAAATGAGGGAGCCCACTTGCACTAGCACATCCTCCACAATACCATCTTGTCTGGCCAAAGAACGGTCAGCTAGCTACAAGATCACAGTAGTTGGTCTAGGGCTGCCCAGCCCCAACTTCTTGAACACCGATGTCGGCATCAAGTTTATGCTTGCTCCCAAATCACATAATCTGCGAGCTCGAATACATTGCCCAATGTAATCGGAATGGTAAAGCTCCCAGGATCCTTGAGCTTTGTCGGCAACCTATTCTGTATTCGGGAGGTGCACTCCTCAGTAAGCGCCACCGTAGCATACTCCGTCAATCTGCTTTTGTTTGCTACGATGTACTTGATGTACTTGGCATATTTTGGAACTCCCTACAAAACATCAACTAAAGGTAAATTAATATGTACCTTTTTCAGCACTTCCATAAATTTCTTAAAGCAAGCTTCTTCCTTGTGCTTTTTAATCTCTGAGGAAACGGGGGTGGTGGTCTTTCTATCTCAGCTGCCTTTTCCTTCCCCCTCACATCATCATGTTCCCCATCTTTTTTTGCTGCTCCAGATTGCTGAGGTGGCCTTTTTGGTTCCACCTCCTTAAGTTGAAGTCCACTCCTTGTTGTAACTGCATTGACCTGCTTGGGATTTAGGTCAGTATCACTTGGTAGTCCTCCCCTAAGTCTGGTGTTTTGAGCTCCAGCTAACTGTCCAAACTGATACTCCAATGCCTTTGTAGCTAACTGCTGATTCTTCATGTCAGCTGCAAATTTCATATAATCAGCCTGCATCTGCGCTTGGTTAGCTATTATTGTCTTGAACATATCCTCAATGCTGCTGGGTGGTGGAGGAGGTGCATTATTTCCTCTATATTGAGACTGAAAATTTTGATGCCCCCCTTGATTTCTCTGCATGCCCTGATTCGAACTCTGTCCTTGAAGGCTATTACTCCCCTAAGAAAAATTCAAATGGTTCCTCCAATTTAACTATTGCCATATTGTTGATTATTGTTCCTCTGGGCGTTCCCAACAAAATTTACCGAGTCTGGATTGGCACCACAACACTCAGCTGAGTGTTCATTACTCCCACATACTTCACACCATACCTGATGAACTGCATTGACTGGGTCTTGTGCTTGATTCAAGGTCATACTGCTGAAGTGGGTGTTGAGTTGATTTTGCAACGCAACTATCTGTGCAGCAATAGCTGTAAAACCATCCACCTCAAAGACTCCTGCCGCTTTCCTTGTTCCTCCTCGTGTTGAATCCACATTCCATTCTGGATTTCCCTGTGAAATACGGTTTAACAAAGTGTAGAGCTCCTCATAAGTTATCTCCAATGCCTGCCCACTAGCTGCTGAATCTAACAAAATCTTAGTATGTGGTTCCAAACCCTCAATGAATGTATGCACCAACACATCATTAGACTTGTGATGATGAGGACAATCCCTTAACATTGACTTGAACCTCTCCCAAGCTTGATACAAATTCTCACCATCTCTCTGTTTGAAACTTAGAATCTGACTTCTAAGTCTGGTTGTCTTCCCAGATGGAAAGAATCGTATCAAAAACTTCCATGCAAGATCATCCCAAGTGGTGATAGAATTAGGCGGTTCAGCTTTTAACCACCTCTTTGCTTCCCCCAATAATGAGAACGGGAATAATGTAAGCCTCACATATTCAGATGATACTCCAGCAGGGATGTAAGTGTCACTTATCTCCAAAAGGTTTTGGAGATGTTGTTGTGGATCTTCATGAGGGAGACCTGTGAATTGCCCACTGGTGTGCAATAACTGCACCATATTCTGCTTAAGCTCGAACCTCCCTCCTGGCTCTGGTCTGCGAATACTGGATGTAACATTATTTGCATGTGGGATTGCCACTTCGCGGACCGGTCTTGCTGCCATATCTTCGGGCACTAAAACTGCCCTTACCAGTGATGGATTCTGTTGCTGCTCCAGAATTGCTTGTCTTAGCAACTGCAGCTTCTTCTATAGAGCTTCCCTTCGTTGGCGATGAAATTGTCTCTCTGGCTCTATAAATGAATCCACCAACCCCTTATCTCTTGCCAGCGTTCAGAAAAATTCGATACCTGCAACAAAAAGGCTAAATTCAAGTTGTCAACACTTACATTGAATTTGTGAACTAACACTAAGAAATTAAATTTACCAATTTTCAGTCCCCAGCAACGGCGCCAAAAACTTGTTCGAGCCAAACTACATGCAAGTGCACATGGTCGTACAAGTAGTAAAGTGGCTTTATTTCAAGCCAAGTATCGATCCCACAGAGACTGAACTACGGTGGTAATTAACTTAAGTGATAGTGAACGATATCTCTATGAATGTAGACAACCAAACAAATGATGTTTTATGAGGCAATATTAATGAGTAATAAGGATCTTAGTAAAGATTATAATTTGAAGTCTGAACAATAGCAACGAACAAGCTGAGGTTAAGGCAAGCATGCAGGGATGTAATTTCTTAATTCAAATCAGTCAATCTTATCTTCGGTTGCTAGTCAGGAATTAACCGCCTATGGATTGGATTTTTCGACTCCTATCCAATTTAAGAATCATGAGACCTTATTCTACATTTTTGTGATAAGAAACTCATGCTCTATCCATGCATAACAGATTCCATAATTGACTAATACGGCTTTCAGATATATTTCTATTCTGAACGTAAATCTTTTCTCAATTTTCTCAACTAAGAAAAGATCATATCCTACCAATTCACATCTGTCCAATTTCTTTCCTTTTCAGAATCAAAATTGGATTTCTAAGATATACATTAACATTGGCCAAACATTAATGCAGTAAAAACAAGAATTGATAGAACAACCATTGAAGAAAAGATGAAAACTAAAATGATTAATGATTACATTCCTCTACAATTATCCTTAACCTCAGCAAGAGGTGAATTAGCCACTCATTTGTGGATTAAACATCTTCAAATAAGTAGAATTCATACAAGCAATTGAAATTAAAGAGAAAAAGGAAGAGAATTAACCCTAGAATTTTCATCCTCTCAACTGCCTACTACCCACGTTCTTGCTAAAAAAAGTCAGAATGTTTAAAATAAAACCTAAGTGTGCTATTTATACTATTGGGAATTTTTCTCGGAATAACAAGCAACGTGGCACGTAGTGTATCGCGGAGAACTGCCTCCATGCCACAGTGCTATCGCGCACCTTCACTGGAACTTGAGGTTTCAGGTAATCACACTCAACATGACACGGCGTGCATCGCGGAGCACTGCCTCTGTGCCACGGAGGTAACGCGAACCTCCACTGGAATTTTACATCATTTATTCATCCCAGGCAGAATGCCTCCGCGATGGTAGCGTGACACGGAGCCATCGCGGAGCCCCTATTTTTGCCAACTTCCCTTGTCAACTTCCACTTCTTGCTTCCAAGTCCATTCCCGAACTTCACCAACTTGTAGATTAGCTTCCAAAAATTCCTTCTACCTGCAAAACAACACTAATCATGTTGGTTAGTATAAATTCACATTTATCTAAGAATCACATGAGAATGTACACATAGCAATATATAAACAAGTAGAAATGAAGCATTTGAGTATCACTTGGGCATGAAATTATGCCCCAGATCAAGTACTCTACCCAAGATCATCTTTTTGTATGGAAGTTCGAGTGGAGAAATCTTATTATAATATTATTTAGAACTCACAGGACAGTGATAGGAAGTCGTAAGTTCAATATGTTGTTGTGGTATTTCGGGTGTAATGCTTTGTGTAGGGGCTGTTTTGTGTGATTTCTATTGTTGGGGGCAGTGTGTTTTTGTAAGTATATGTGGTGTTGAATGCAAAAGAAGAGTCTAATGATACACCATCATAGTTACGCTAATACATACAATTTGCCTGAAAATCATTTATCTAGTATTTTAGTGAAGTTGAGTTGTGTTCAAGGGCTAACATTAGAATCATTATGCACCTATATTATACATTAACTTGATAAATAAATATCCAAGTTGTTCTAGGCGTAATCGTTGAAAGAAACAAGGTATGTTAAGGTTTCTCATTTCTTTGCCGGCATGAAACTAGAAATAGAAGTTTTTTTTTGTCGAGTTTCCTTTTTTATTGTGATTCCTAATCAATATTTAGAAAGTATAAGATAAAAACATAGAAAGTCAATTCCTTATTCGGATCCAATGGTAAATTGAGTTTGAAAGAGTACCCTTTCAACTCAAGTCCAAAGAAGCTAGCTAGGAGTAGTCTTAATAACTAACGGAAGTGGCTATAAAAATTAACATTTTTAATAATACTTTTCATGCATGTGCTAATTTGCGCCATGGCGCTAGTGACATATTGAGGCACTATATATACACGAGTTAATGTGCGTCGAGGCGCTATTGACATATTGAGGCCCTATCTATGTGTGAGTTAGTGTGCGTCGAGGCACTACTGCCATATTAAAGCACTATATATATGCGTGAGTTAGTGTGCGCCAAGGCGCTACTACCATATTGAGGTCATTATATATATACAGAGTGCTTCAAGCAAAGAGTACTCAGGGTGTGATATAAGGTGAGTTGAGGCATGTGTTGAGTTTATTTTTAAATGAGTAAAGGAGATAAAAAATTTAGTGAGTCTCGCATATTTCAGTTTCCAGATTTCACATTATATCTTGCTCTCAGTTACTATTGCAGCTTACTCAAATAATATTTTTACTTTACATACCAGTACTTTCTTTAGTACTGTACTGACATCCCCATTTCTTGGGGGATGCTGCATTTTCTTGCAGGCCCAGATCAAGATCCAAATAGACCTCTCCAATGGGAGCTGCAGAGTTCAGCGGTTTTGGTAAGCTCCAATTCTTCCTAGAGTTGAAGATTTAGAA
Organism: Datura wrightii; assembly: GCA_035772735.1. NCBI lineage: Eukaryota > Viridiplantae > Streptophyta > Magnoliopsida > Solanales > Solanaceae > Datura > Datura wrightii. The sequence continues at coordinate 48,977,751 of JASDFA010000007.1, read as the reverse complement.
GTCCAGTTTTACTTTTGAGTATGTGTATAGCAGATGGATAGGTCACGGCCCTGTCCCGACTATATATCAGTCATGTTACTCTTAGAGGTTTGTAGATGTTTGTGTGGATTTTGAGCATGTTGTGTATGGCCTTTTCGGCCTTCTATTTAGTTGTTGTACAGTTCATAGTCTTGTGAGCTTCTTGTTCATTTCCTAAGGTACTTGCAACATGTTAGACTTATATATGCATGTTTTGAGGTTGTCAATTTATTCATAATTATACTATAGTCGTGTTATCATGGCAACCTAGTTGGCCCAATTGTTATTTGAGTTGTAAGGATTTCAGTGGTTAGCTCGGTCAAGTGAGGCACCGAATGCCAGTCACGCTTCTCAGGTTTGGGGCATGACATCACCTACTCGACCAATTTATGGCAAAAAATATTGGACAAAGGCAGTCAAAGTTGGATCTATTAGAGGCCCAAAATTTAAGATAAAGCTGCCTGAATATTTGACCCATGGTGGCCTAACAAAATGGACCAAATCCAGTCCAAATTGTACAAGAGAGAGGAGTCCAACCCCTTTATAAGGTTAATGTTCGTTCAAATAATTCACTCTATACTTAGCAAAAAATTTAAAAATTCTAGCTAGCTCTCTCCTCTCTCCTTTCACCTCCAAGCAGCTGCCTAAAAACCCCCTAGGGTTCTTAAAGATTGTCTCTCCTTCTAGGCTTAAGGTAAGTGAAAAATACTTAAAAGTTTGGTGAAGTATTCCATGTAGAATTAAGAGGATAGGAGGGTGTAATACCCCAAAAGTTCCTAGGACTAGATGAGAGAATTGGAAATGAGTTCAGTAGAAAAATCTACATTTTTGCCTCAGAATGACTCGTGGTAGGAGTCAGTAATGGACCGTGGGAGGAGTCGTAGTGGAATGTTGAAGTCGGATGCCCAAACCATGAGTTAGACCATGAGTCATGGTGTATGGGTAAGACTCGTGGTTAGGAGTCGTGGTGAAGCACAGAGATGCCAGGGTTGGAAAGGACGAAACGTGGTACGACTCATTGTGAAAAATAATGAGTCGTGATAAGGGTCGTGGTTTGGAGGTTCTATGTATGAATGGGTTGTCACTAGTGGTGTTAAAACCCGTGGAAGGAAACCACGAGTTGTGGTTTTTAACCTGTGGAAAAATTTACAGAAAGTGAGAATTGAGGCTCAGTGACAACGAGAGGTGTTACGACCCATGATGACATGTAATGACTCATCGTAGGAATTCGGAATGAGATCCTCAGGAACCATCCTTACAACTAGTGGTGAAAATGGGAGGTGACCATGAGCTGTCACTTCATAGTATAACTCGTGGTGAATGTCATGACGACTGGCAGTGCTTATTTTCCAAAATCTTTACTAAGGGTGTTTTCGTAAATAAGCTCCTAGGTCCTAAACTACGTCATTTTAAGCCCTGAAAGAACTTTATTAAGGTGATTTAACCTATTCTAATTCATTTAACTTCCATGCATGCAAGTTTAGAGGTTTTCCATTGAAGATCAAGCCTAGAATCCTCCACTTCTCCTCCAAATCTCTTGTATTTTCAAAGTCAAGTTGAAAATTAGTTTAACCAGGTATGTAAGGCCATGAATGAGAGTTTCCTTTCACTCTCATACCCAAATTTCTCCTCAAGTTCATGAATTCAAGTGTATGATCCTATGAGGTTTTATCCCAATTTTATGAATTTCTCTATGATTTATTTATGGGTCAATTCCATCCATATTTCAAAGCATATTTTAAGATCAATGGGCATATTTTATACCTATTTTGATTATAAATTCATGGTTTCAAATTTTTAGAAAGTTTTTCCCAATTATGCAAGTTTCATGAAAAGTCAAGTTTATGATTCTATTATGATTTTGATTCTCCTTAGCGCTAATTTATGGATTATGATTTATGATATGATTTCCTACAAGTACTCTTCATGAATTTATGAATTTCAAATATGGTGATTTTATCAAGCATATATGTTCTTCATGATTATGAGTTTATGATTTTGGCCAACCCACGGGCCCTTATTTTGTGGCTAATCATGTATTTCAAGTATAATCAAGTATATTATGATTTAACTAGCCATGAACTTCATGTATGATTTCACGATAATTATGTGAGCCCTCATGTGCATGTTTTTAGGTGTAGTGTCTAGCACCGAGTAGGCCCGGCATTCAGGTAAACTCTATGGTCTCATAACTATGTGCCACCGTAGGTATATATATTCATGGTTAACCCTACGCGGTCCTTATTAGTGATATCATGCCATTTACGTCCCTTGCCTGGCAAGCTTGGGACGGCTCTGTCCACTTGAGTGAGAGAACTGGGGCTTCATGTAAGCTCTATCATAATGATGTCGGTTAAGATGAGTCCTCCCATTGTTCCCTTATGATTTATGCATTGTCATGCTTATGATACTTTGGCTCAAGTTATGATTTACAAGGTTCCTCTTATGATTACGATTATGACTAGTTTATGAACAGTTTTGAAAACCTTAAGCCTCACATTTATGTTATGATTATTACTTTATGCTTTTAACTGTCCTACTCTTATGAACTCTTATGCATTTTATTAGCCCATTTTTTACTTACCTTGGATACTCAATACATTCAAAGTACTGACCGCATATCCTTTGTTGTATTGTTTCATGATACAGGTCCGAGCGATTAGACTCAGTCGCGTTGTTAGTCCTGCTTTTGTATTAGTCCAGTTTAGCCAAAGTTAATGAATCTTCATCTTCCAAGGACATTCAGTTTAGTTGGTTGTGTTGTTGTTTCAGTTTCAGGCTTTTACCGAGCTAGTTAGGGATGTTGTCCCATCATCTCTTCAGTTATGAGAGGCTTTTCAAACAATATGCATACTCTCAGCTTGTCAGTGTTGACTCGGTTTATGATTATTATATGTATAGACTTCCTCTTATTCATGTTTCATTTATCAATTTTTGCTAATTTATGCACTTTAGTCGCTATGTTCATGCCATGGGTTGAGTTGGAGCCATTCGTGGTTCTAGGTTCCGTGTCTCAATCCGAACCTATGTTCGAGTCTTGGAAAACCTTGTATCATAGCAAAGGTTTAGAGTGTCCTAGGGTGTCTGAAATCCGTGTTAAGTAGGGTCTTTTCCATGGGTGTGTTGCATGCCACACTTATGGGGGAGAGGCTACAAGATGTTTTAGAAAATTTTCCTTCTTTCATTATCTATATCATGCGATGAAGTATCTTTCTATTCTTCTAACTCATGCTATACGAATTTGCATAATCATGACTCCACGCCCTATGAATGGAAGAAGGAAAGGAATGGAAATGGCCATTAAGATGGCAATAGAGATGGGCACCAACAAACCCCGTCAGCACCAGCAGGTCCTCTGCCCGAGCAGGTCTCTCATGCTGAGTTTAGGGCAATTTTTCAATTATTGGCTCAGGCCTTGACTGCTCAGGCCAACCAGCAGGCAGTGGCCCATATCCCTCCGCATGGGAATGCAGCGGCAGCTCGAGTTCGATATTTCCTCAAGATGAATCCCCCTGAGTTTCTTGGATCGAGGGTAGATGAGGACCCACATGAGTTTCTGTAAAAGGTACAGAAGATCACCCAAATTATGGGGGTGATGGGAGAACAGAGCGCAGACTTAGCCTCCTATCAGCTGAAGGGGGTTGCTTATATTCTGTACCATCAGCAGAGGGATGGTAGGGCAGTAGGCACAATTACCATGAGCTGGGAGGAGTTCATGATAGCCTTTTGTTATATCCCAGAAACCCAAAGATCAGACCCGGGAGTTGAAATAGTGAAAAACTTAAAATCTGGCATCAAACGTAGAATGAGTTGTGAGGTGACCCGTTGGTTCAACCCACGAGTCGTGACATGACTTGTGGTAAGGTCCAGGTGAAGAGTTGGAGATTTGGGAAATGAGATCCCCACGGACCTGACCACAAGTCGTGGTCAGTCCCCACGACTCGTTAGGTCAGTCGTGGGGAGTGGTGGTTGATTAAAGAGGAAAATAAGGACAGTGTACTTGATGGTAGGACCCCACGAGTCGTGGTCAGTCCCCACAATTTGTGGGATGAGTCATGATCAAGCAGGGAATAATTTTATTGAGGCTAAGGCAGTGTACCTGACGGATGGTGACCACGAGTCATTAAGTCACCCATGAAGAGCCCAGGAGACCTAACAAGCAGTGTACCTGACGAATGACTCCACGAGTCGTGGCCCTTGAGGACGAGTCGTTAGGTCCCTCGTTGGGACCATCTGGTAGTTATTTTTTGTGAATTTAGTAAGGGTTTTTTCATAATTTTTAAGATTCTAAGACCTAAACTACGTCGTTTTAAGTTATGAATGATGATTTTAAAGGGGTTAGGTTCATTTTAGGCTATTTTCATATTCATGCATGCAAAAGTGATAGACTAGAGAGGTGATCAAGGCAATCCTTCAAGGTTTTCTTCAATTCCTTCTTGGGCATTCAAGGGAGGGTAAGAATCAGCCATTTACAGGTATGTAGGGTTATGAGTGGGTGTATTCGATCACACCCATGCCTAATCTCTCCTAATTCATGAAGTTTGTTCAAAAATCTTATGGGGTTTTACCTTAAATCTTGTGGAATTCTAATGATCTATCCATGGTTATTATTTTCCATGATTTACTCTATATTTTATGAATCATGATCAGATTTTTCAATTAATTCGATTATAAATTTATTGATTTCAAATTCTACCAAATTATGCCTAATTATGCATGTTCTATGATGAATTAAGTTATGATCTCTACTTCTATCATTGATATTCATAATCCCATTATGATTTATGATTCATAATATGTATTTATCCAAATGGTCATTGTGAATTTATGATTTACAAAGCCTATACATGACTTACAAGTATGCATGAACCTCATGATTTTACTAATTATGTTTTGGCCGACTCACGAGCTTTATCCTCATGGATAGTCACGTATTACAAGCATGCTTACGATTATCATGATTTAACTAGCCCATGAATCTTATGCATATTATACTATGAGCACTATATATATTTTGGGAGTAGTATTTAACACCGAGTAGGTTCAGGGCCAGGTTTTGCCCCAAATCTCAGAATTACGTGCCACCGTAGGACATGATGGGACCTCCCTTGTGACTGTCCCCTTTGCCCAAAAGGGACCTTTCATGTGTGGTATCACGCCCTTTCACACTTCTACCTTTAGCAAGGTACAGACACCCTCCCGACTAGGGATTTACAGGTCGGGCTCCATGTCTGCTCATATGGGGTATGTCGGATATTAGAATCTCCCACTGTTCCTCATGATTTATGCATGTTTATGATTATGCACTTTGTCTCAAGTCATGTTCAATAAGGTTTTTCTCTTATGATTATGATTATGACCAATTTACGAATGTTTCAAAAACCTTGAGCCTTATGTTATTATATGCTACTTATGTTATGAGCATGTTTTCCCACTCTCATGATGTCTTATGAGTTTTTATGTATTTTTAAATGTCCTTTTTACTTACCTTACATACTCGGTACATTTCACGTACTGACCGCATACTCTATGTTGTATCGCTTCATGATACAGGACCCGGCTCTCAGGCTCAGCCCCGCTCATAGTCAGTCTCTTGAGATAGCGTCGTACAAGTGGATGAGTCCTCAATCTCGAGGACTAGACTATTCATATTTTCTTCATGTATTTTCAGTTTCAGCTTGTTAAGTTAGTTAGGGTCTTGTCCCATCAACTCGTCATGTTTAGAGGATTTTCAGACTTATGGTTATATTCAGCTTCAGATTGTGTATTCTGATGTTAAGTTAAATTTAGACTTCCACTATGATTATCTTGTTGATTCTTCTATTTTATTGATCGAGTTAGATGTATGCTTATGCCATGGGTCGACTTGAAGTCTCTTGGGTCTCCTTGTCCCCTGTTTGCAATCCGGGCCTCCATTGGGGTTGTGACAAACTTGGTATCAGAGCCATAGGTTTGAAGTGTCCTAGGGAGAGAGAGGCCAAGAGGGCCAAGATAGGTAGCTTTGGGTTTTTCTAGTAGAGGCCCAGTGGCGGACATCGCCAACAGTCCCACCAGAGGTCATGGCCCTAGCACCATCATCAACTAGTGTTCCATTCAGACCTCAGGGTGATCGAAGGAGCAGGGAATTAGGTTCAAGGGGATAGAGGGATACGCCGGTAGAGTGCACCTTTCCAGTCTGCGAAAAATATTGTAAGAACCACATAGGAGAGTGCCTAGTCGGATCAGATATTTTCTTCGGGTGTGGGAAACCGAGCACATGAGCAGGGAGTGTCCTTTGGCTAGGTAGGGCGATAGCAGAGGTCATGCTCAGACTACCAGTTCAATAGCAGCTCCAGCAGCACGTCCTTCTCAACAGGGTGCATCCATTAGTGCAGGTAGTGGTTAGCGTCAGAATGGATTTTATGCCCTCTCATCTCGTCAGGAGCAGGAGGTCTCTCTAGATGTGGTCACCGGTATGTTGTGAGTATTTCATCTTGATGTGTATGCTTTGTTAGATCCAGGGGATACTTTATCTTTTGTGACGCCTTATTTTGCTATTAGTTTCAAAGTTAGTCCCGAAATCCTATCATAACATTTCTCAGTCTCTACTCCAATCGGTGACTCAATTATAGCTCGAAGGGTATGCAGAAATTACCCTGTCACACTCCTTCGAAAAGTCACCTCAGCCGATCTAGTAGAGTTTGACATGGCTGATTTTGATGTTATCTTTGGTATGGATTGGTTTAATGCATGTTATGCCTCAGCGAATTGTAGAACCTATACGGTAGAGTTTTGGTTTTTGGGTGAGCCAGTCCTAGAATGAAAGGGTAGTTCAGCAGTGCCTGTAGGTCGCTTTGTTTCCTACCTTAAGGCCAGAAAGATGACTTCCAATGGTTCTGTTTACCATTTAGTTCGGGTTAAGGATGCAACATCCAAAATCCCAACTCTTCGGTCAGTCCCTATAGTATGTGAGTATCTGGAGGGTTTTCCAAATGATTTACCAGGATTCCCTCCTGAGCGGGAGATCGACTTTGGTATTGACCTTCTTCCTGATACGCAGCTTATATTTGTTCCTCCTTATGGAATGGCTCCAGCTAAGTTAAAAGGAGTTGAAGGAACAATTGAAATATCTTCTAAATAAGGGATTCATTAGGCCTAGTAAGTCCCTGTGGGGTGCACCAGTTCTCTTTGTTCAGAAAAAGGATAGATCTCTTCGAATATGCATCAACTATCGGCAGTTGAACAAGGTTACAATCAAGAAGAAGTACCCCCCCCCCCCCCCCAGAACTGATAACTTGTTTGATTAGCTTTAGGGTGCCAGGTGCTTCTCAAAGATAGACCTCAAATCCGGGTATCACTAGCTCAAGGTTAGGGAGAGTGACATTCCAAAGACAGCTTTCAAGACTCGGTATGGTCACTATGAGTTTGTGGTTATGTCTTTTAGACTAATGAATGCTCCTGTGGCTTTTATGAATTTGATGAATAGGATGGTCAATCCATACTTAGATATGTTCGTGATTTTCTTCATAGACAACATCCTCATATACTCTCGAAGCAAGGAGGAGCATGCCACTCATTTGAGGATTGTGCTACGGACTCTCAAGGATCACCAGTTGTTTGCTAAATTCAGCAAGTGTGAGTTATGGTTGGACTTAGTAGCATTTTTGGGCCACGTGGTGTCTAGTGAGGGTGTGGAGGTGGACTCTCAAAAGATAGAAGCTGTAAAGAATTGGCCTAGACCAGTTAATCCTTCGTATATCAAGAGCTTCTTGGGTTTAGTTGGCTATTGCAGGAGGTCTGTTGAAGGATTTTCATCCATTGTTGCACCTTTGACTAAGTTGACCCTAAAGAAATTCAAATTTTAGTGGTTCAGTGCCTGTGAGAAGAGTTTTCAGGAGTTAAAAACTCGACTCACTTCAGCCCCAGTATTGACCCTACTTGAGGGTACAGATGGATTCGTTGTGTATTATGATGCCTCTAGGGTTGGTGTTGGGTGTGCGTTGATGTAGCATAGTAAGGTCATTGTGTATGCCTCTAGACAGCTTAAGACTCATGAGAAGAATTAACCGACGCACGACCTGGAATTAGCACTGGTGGTGTTCGCTTTGAATATTTAGAGACACTATTTGTATGGGGTCCATGTGGATGTGTTTAAGGACCACAAGAGCCTACAGTACGTGTTCACTCAAAAGGACCTAAATTTGCAACAGAGTAGATGGTTAGAGCTGCTCAAGGACTATGACATGAGTGTCCTTTATCATTCAAGCAAGGCCAATGTAGTGGCGGATGACCTTAGCAGAATTTCCATGGAGAGTGTTTTTCATGTGGAAGATGGAAGGAAGGAGTCGGTGAAGGATGTGCACCGGCTTTCACGACTAGGAGTTCGCCTTGTGGATTCGATAGACAGTGGTGTTATCGTTCAGAATGATTCAGAATCTTCTTTGGTGACTGAGGTCAAGGCTAGGCAAGATGAGGATCCTATTTTTGTGAATTGAAGGAAGCGGTTCAGAATCAAAAGGTAGAGATCTTCTCCCAAGGAGGAGATGGTGTACTTCGTTATCAGGATCATCTGTGTGTTCCAGGTGTTGATGACTTGAGAGAACGGATGTTGCATGAGGCAGTATTTTATCCACCCAGGTGCCATCAAGATGTACCATGACCTAGGTAAGTCTATTGTGGAATGGCATGAAGAAGGACATAGCGGAGTTTGTGGCTAAGTGTCTGAATTGTCAGCAAGTGAAAGTATCATGTCATAAACCTTGAGAAGCTTTAACCATCTCCTTTGTCACAATTTCATGTCCTTCTGGGTAAACACATATTGAAGAATCTTGTGGTTCGTGAACACGTATACATGCACTCCATACAAATAATGTCTCCAAATCTTCAATGCAAACGCCACTGCTGCCAATTCCAGGTCGTGCGTCAGGTAATTCTTCTCATGAGTCTTGAGTTGTCTAGAGGCATATGCAAGCATCAAAGACCCATAGGTGTGCTGTAAGACATCATTATCCCTATATGGAATTTGTAGAAAATCAATATGGACTTCATCACATGGTTGCCTCGCACACATCGATAATATGACTCTATTTGGGTGGTTGTAGACAGATTGACGAAAGCAGCTCATTTTCTATCGGTCAAGACTACCGACTCAATGGAGGATTATGCTAAATTGTACATTCGAGAGTTAGTTTAGTTGCATGGAGTCCCCTTGACCATCATTTCAGATAGAGGCACTCAGTTTACCTCATAGTTTAATAGATCATTTCATAAGGGACTTGGTACTTAGGTCAAGCTTTGCATAGCTTTTCACCCACGGGCAAATGGTCAGGCTGAGCGGACCATTCAGACTCTCGAGGATATGTTGAGAGCATGTGTGATTCACTTCAAGGGTATTTGGGATGATCATTTACCTCTTATCGAGTTTGATTACAACAACAGTTACCACACCAGTATTCAGATGGCTCCGTTTGAGGCTCTTTATTGGCGGAGATGTAACTCGTCTATTGGTTAGTTTGAGGTAGGTGAAGCTATATTGATAGGGCTAGATTCCTTTCATGAGGCTATGGAGAAAGTTCTGCTTACAAGGGAAAGGCTGATAATAGCTTAGAGTCGTCAAAAGTCTTATGCTGGTGTGAAAAAGAGAGAACTTGAGTTTGAAGTTGATGATTGGGTGTTTTTGAAGGTGTCTCCCCAAGAAGGGAGTGATGAGGTTCGGAAAAAAAGGGAAGCTTAGTCCCCTATATGTTGGTCCCTTCAAGATTGTGAGACGTGTTGGCAAGGTGGCCTATGAGTTGGAGCTACCAGCGGAGTTGGCTTTGGTGCATTCAGTTTTTCATGTATCATTGTTAAAGAATTGCATTGGTGATCTGACTTTGGTTGTTCTAGTGGAGAGTGTAGATGTAAAGGATAATCTTAGCTATGAGGAGGTTCCCGTTGAGATCCTTCATCGATAGGTTCGGAAGTTAAGGAACAAAGAAGTAGCTTCAGTGAAAGTCTTGTGGAGGAATCAGCTTATTGAAGGAGCTATGTGGGAGGCCGAAGCAGAGATGATGTCTAGATACTCGCATTTATTCCCTTCTGACTCAGTTCTAGCATGAGGTATCAGCTTCCTCCTTATCACTCTATTCAGTTTCATGTCTAGTTCATGTCTCTCAGTTTCCTTTATGTCAGTGCATGTATGTGTGATTCATGAATTCGGTTCATCCATGTATCTCAGTCTGGAGTCGGTCATTCCGTTAGATTTCAGCTCCAGATGTTCAGTATTTGGGATTACAGTTCCTTTCCCTAGACTTTTTGTATGTATACCCCACATTCGAGGAAAAATATTCCCAAGGGGGAGTTATTATAATACCCCAAATGTTTCTAGGACTAGATGAGAGAATTGGAAATGAGTTCAACAGAAAAATATACATTTTTGCCTCAGAACAACTCGTGTTAGGAGTTGTGGTGTGAAGTAACGGACCGTGGGAGGAGTCGTAATGGAATGTTGAAGTTTGATTCCCAGACCACGAGTCGTGGTGCGTGGGTATGACTCGTGGTCAGGAGTTGTGGTGAGGCACAGGGATTCTAGGGTTGGAAAGGACGGCTCGTGGTATGACTCATTGTGGGAAACAATGAGTCGTGAAAAGGGTCATAGTTTAGAGGTTCTATGTATGGATGGGTTGTCACGAGTGTTGTTACTACCCATGGAAGGAAACTACGAGTCGCGGTTTGTAACCCGTGGAAAAATTCAAAGAAAGTGAGAATTGAGGCTCAATGACAATGAGAGGTGTTACGACCCGTGATGACATGTAACAACTCATCATAGGCGTCCGTGATGTCATCCTTAGGAACCAGTCTTACGAATCAATAGTGACAATGGGAGGTGACCACGAGTCGTCACTTCATGGTATGGATTGTGGTGAGAGTCGTGACGACTAGCAGTGCTTATTTTTCATAATTTTTATTAAGGGGTATTTTCGTAAATTCTAAGCTCCTAGGTCCTAAACTACGTTGTTTTAAGCCCTCAAAGAAGTGTATTAAGGGATTTTAACATATTTTAATTTATTCAACTTCCATGCATTCAAGTTTAGAGGTTTTCCATTAAAGCTCAAGCCTAGAATCCTCCAATTCTCCTTCAAATCTCTTAGGTTTTCAAAGTCAAGTTGAGAATCAGTTTACCCAGGTATGTAGGGCCATGAATGAAAGTGTCCTTTCACTCTCATGCCCAAATTTCTTCTCAAGTTCATAAATTCAAGTGTTAATTCAAGTGTATGATCCTATGGGGTTTTATCCCAATTTTATAAAATTCTCTATGATTTATTTATGGGCCAATTCCCTCCATGTTTCAAAGCATATTTTAAGATCTATAGGCAGATTTTATACCTATTTTGATTATAAATTCATGGTTTCAAGTTTTTAGGAAGTTTTTCCCGATTATGCAAGTTCATCGATTATGATTCTATTATGATTTTGATTCTCCTAAGCCACAATTTATGGTTTATGATTTATGATATGATTTCCTACAAGTACTCTTCATGAATTTATGAATTTCAAGTATGCTAATTTTCTCAAGCATGTACGTTCTTCATAATTTATGAGTTTATGATTTTGGCCGACTCACGGGCCCTTATTTCATGGCGAATCATGTATTTCAAGTATAATCAAGTATGTTATGATTTAACTAGCCATGAACTTCATGTATGATTTCACGATAATAATTATATGAGCTCACGATAATTATATGAGCCCTCATATGCATGTTTTTGGGAGTAGTGTCTAGCACTGAGTAGGCTTGGCGTTCAGGTAAACTCCATGGTCTCAGAATTACATGCTACCGTAGGTATATATATATTCATGATTAACCCTACGGGGTCCCTATTAGTGATATTACGCCATTTACGACCCTTGCATGGCCATCTTGGGACGGTTCTGCCCACTTGAGTGAGATAGCTGTAGCATCATGTAAGCTCTATCATGATGGTTTCGGTTAAGACGAGTCCTCCCATTGTTCCCTTATGATTTATGCATTGTCATGTTTACGATACTTTGGCTCAAGTTATGATTTACAAGGTTCCTCTTATAATTACGATTATGACTAGTTTATGAATAGTTTTAAAAACCTTGAGCCTTACGTTTACGTTATGATTATCACTTCATGCTTTGAATTGTCCTACTCTTATGAACTCTTATGCATTTTATTAGTCTATTTTTACTTACCTTGCATATTCAGTACATTCAAAGTACTGCCACATACCCTATGTTGTATCGTTTCATGATACAGGCCCGAGTGATACTCAATCGCGCCGTTAGTTGTTCGGCTGTTCGGTTGGTATTATATATTATAAACCGACACGCAAGTGCACGTGGTCAAACAAGTAATAAAGTGGCTAAGTAAGCCAAGTATCGATCCAAGGAGGCTCAGGGTATGTAAAATTTGCCTAAGTATACTATATTCTTATCTTACTTCTAACTATGCTAACAACAACGTAACCAACAGTTAATTGAGTTTTTGTTTATAAAATCTATATATACTAAAACTATTAACAATTATTTACTGCGAATTTAAACTATGGATAAGAGCATGCCAAGGTTAAGAACAAGTAATGAATTCGACTATAATAATAATTCGGTTAATCTCTTCTTCATGTTGCTAGCCAAGAACAGCAGCCTAGAAATTAAAACTCTCGTATTTAATTTCACTTAAGAATCATAAACCATTCGTCTACATTTCTGTGATCAAATGCAATTTACGACCTAGCAATACAATTCCGGTTCCTAAATTGACTAATACGGCTTTCAAGTATATTTCTATCACGAAAGCACATCAAAACCCAATTTTCCCAAATCAAGTTAAGAACAATACCCTATTAATTCACAACTTTCCAATTTCTTGCTCTCTCGAGTGAAATTGAACTGTTTAGATGTACATTAATGTCGGCCAAGCACTAATGCAGTAAGAACAAGAATTAATAGAACAACATGAAAGAAGAAGAAGAAAACCGTATCATTTACAATCAAAATTCACTACACATGTTCAAAACCTTAGCAAGGAAGAGAATTAGCCACTCATTTGTGGATTGATCATCCTAAAACAAGTGTAAATCATACATACAATTGATTGAAAGAAGAAAGGAAGAGAAGAATTCCCTTAGCTTTTTTGTCCCTCAACTGCTGCTAACCCACGTCCTTGCTCCACCAAGTCTGAACTGATTAAAATAAACCTAAGTGTGCTATTTATACTAGAGGGAAATTTTTCCCGGAATAACAAGCAACGTGTCACGGAGGTCAACGCGGAGCACTGCCTCCGTGACACGGCGTGGACGCGGACCTTCACTGGAAATCCAGGGTCCGGTAAAATAGCCTCAACGTGGCACGGAGGCCAACGCAAAGGCCTATCTCCGTGCCACGGAGCTGTCGCGAGGCCTCACTAGAATTTGCCATTTAATTTTCTCTCCAGGCAGTGTGCCTCCGCGATGGTAGCGTGGCACGGCTCCATCGCGGAGCCCCTATAATTTGTGCATTCCAATGTCTTTTCCACGCTCGTATCCAAGTCCAACTCCGATGTAGTTCCAACATGCATTTTAGCTCCTAAAAATCATATTTTCCTGCAAAACAAATGCTAATCATGTTGGTTAGTATAAATTCACATTTTATTACCAATTACATGAGAATATATACATATTGCACACAAACAAGGCGAAAATAATACTTTTGAGTATCACTTGGGCATATAAATCTGCCCAAGATCACTTACCCCACACTTAAATCCTTGTTCGTCCTCGAACAACACATACACAACTCATGCAAATTACATCCCAACCTTCGTCACTATGGTGCGACCATTTACGCTACGGTCATACCGATTATTCAATTTTTGCAAATCATCACGAAAACATGCTTGGTCTTACAATACAATGACCTTTAATACATCAAGACTTCCTAGACTTTAAGAATTGATTCTTGATATTGGCAAACTCATGCAAATCAGCTAATCAAGAAATCCGACACGAAAATCAATCTTTCATCAAGCATGTGCCCTCACAACTCAAGAGAATCTTCCCCTTTTTGTTCATGCAACACACAAACATTCAAGTAGGGGCATATAAAAATTAATTTCACTCACTCTCCCAAAAGAATTCACATGCATCATGTCGTGACCCATAGGCTTGCCCTTAGTGTATTACTCCACTAATATAAAGAAATGCAATATAGGATCACGTAGGACTTTAATGGGTTGTAACGGGGCTATGGATCTAGTATATATATTGTATTAGCCAATAATAGTCGCTAGCATCCTTAAGCGCCTTTTCAACACATTCCCATCGACTCATGGACATTGTTCCTCTCTTTTCTCTTTTTCTCCCATTCATGCTGGTTTACTTTCGTACTGCCCATTTCATCAAACACACTTGACACAAAACAAAGGGTTTTCATGTACCCTCAATATCATTTAATTATAACAAGTGCCTCTTCAACATCATCTTTTCTTTCCTCACTCTGCTTTTCTTTTTCTTTTCACTCTTTAACACTTTGGGAAACATTTTCTTTTCTTTGTAAGCGCTTAAGAGTTTTGTATAGACTTTAAGGCTAATGAAAAGAAGGAATAAAGCTTAGTTTATACAATTTTGGACAAAAGAAAGAAAGAAATCGGCTAAAGGCTCAACGGGCTGACTAGGGTATACAACATATAAAAAGGTAGAATTTGACAGGAAAAAAAATGGAAACTATCGGTTAAAAACAAAGAAATGCCTACATCCTTTCCAACACTACACCTCCTTCATTTCGTTTTGTATACACACCAGGCAAGTTCTAGACAATTCACAATGGCATGGAATAACAATACCTCACTTCACACTTCATGCACATGCTCGAATCAAGATGCATTCACAGACTCTCTAATTAGCCAATCACATTAATACAAAATTAAGCCTCAATCATACTGAATCAAATTCTATAGCCTAGGTAACTCAACATATTTACCAAAATTGCATGCTTTCAAACGAATCATTTTCACATTTTGAACATCAGTTACACACGCAACAAAATTTTAGCAACCATAAAGCAACTACAGTTCATTGATGCAATCCACCAAAGAAAAATTAAAAACAAATTAAAAATCCTACTCCTACCGATTACATTTCCCTTAAGACGGTCGTCATCCATCCATCATAGGGAACGGTCACTAACTATGACATCGGTTCAATGGGACTATTCTCGGTAAAAGAACCGAAAACAAACTCCGAGAAACCCAAACAAAATAAAAACTGAAAATTTTTGCAACACATCGATCATTTCGACAGAAAGAAAATATTTACAAGTGCAAAATATTTTCGCGAAAATTTTTGAAAAATATCGATCATCTCGATAGAAAAAAAAATATTTACAAAATATTTACACTGGCAACCATAACTTTTCATAACGCACATCATTAACCACACAAACAAATATATACAGATACAACACAAATCAGTTCATAACAGGGAAAGCACAAACATACATACAAACCAAGGAAAAACATACAGCAAATTAGAGCCCAAGTCCCAGCACCTAGCTACTCCCCACCCCACACTTAAATCGAACACTGTCCCCAGTGTTCACAAAAATTACAAAACAAAATTTCGGGTGGTGAAACTCCCTGATCAGTTGAAATATTCGACTTCTTCATCTGGTGTTGCTGCCTCGTCGCCCATATCTGAGTCAGCTCCATCGTCGTCATCGGACTCCACATCGGAGTCCTCACGACGTGTCTCCTCATCAGTAGGGACATCGTCATCCGTCGGCTCCACGAAGGCTGGTCCCACTCGGCATAAGGCTCTGGCATTCTCGCCAAATGGGTAATCCAGCTCCAGCTGCCATAATTCTTCCTCGGTGGCTGGTCTCCCACCAATCCGTAGCTGAAGCATCTGCATGCCGAACATACGTGCCATGTACTGATCGTCACGAGCATGTCGCTCGCCCAAAGTCAGCACTGGCCCGTGTGTGGTGTCGGGGGCCTTAGTTTTTGTCACATCGAGGGCCCTCCGCTCCAACTGTGGAATATAGTCCAAAGCCTCTTCCTCAATGTCGAGGCCTCAGAGGAAGGTGGTGATGAGTCCGCCAAACCCGTATATGTGGCCCTGGTGCAGTCTGGCTCTCTTCATGGCGGATATAATGGCCACCCCAACATTAATCTCAAGCCCTTTCATAAGGGCATACACCAAGCAGACACGGTCCCGGGTCACATCCGTCATGTGAACTCCCGGGATCAAGCACGAACACACAATCTTCAGCCATATTCTGGCCTCCCTGTTCATCTGCGAATAAGGCAGAGTCTGGTGGTAACCCCTCTCCTTATGTCTACTCCATCGGGCTGTGGATCGAGCCCCACACAACGTACGTCTGATGTCAGCGTATGGTGGGGTGATGTTTAGCTGGCGGAGAACGTGGGCGTCTGTGTCCCGCGCTCCAACGATGGCATTAAATTGCTGGGGTTCCAGAGTGACAATCTGCCCTCTGATTTTTATTGTGTGGCTTCTGATGGCCGGGTTCCAGTTTGCATAGAATTCCTGGACCAAATGAAGGTTCCACTCCTTGGGCTCCTGAAATATAAAGTTGAGCCCAGCTGCCTCGATTCTCTGCACAATACGTGGGAACTCCTGTGCAAGTGGTTCCCGTGCAATATGTTCCTCGGGGAAGTACTTGTTTTCTTTATGTTTCGCGTACCACTTCTTCCCTTCATCGGTTACCCATCTTGTTCCGTATTGGCGGCGTTGGCCACGCGGAACAGCTGGTGCAGCTGGGACTGCAGTGCCCAATCTCAATCTTTTCCGTCCGGTGCCTGAGGTAGAAGCACCCTTGCCCTTGTCCTGTCGACTTGCCATTGTACCTGTCAATATAAATTAACAAGCACAAAGTTAAGCTATAAAGATGTTAACTTAGGCTAAGGTCGGGTTACATAACGTTTACCCCACACTTAGGCCTTAGCTACTTTTACAAAACTACGGCAAGGATAACTCTACTTACACCAAAGACAACAACTATACATTTTATGCTTAGTGCGTTCACAAAAATTTCGACAGCATAACGCTTAGCGTACTACTCAGACTTCATACAGCTAATTCCAATCCTACTATCGCTAACAATTCAACCATCGCACAAGCAATAAAAACAAAAACTAAAAACAACGACAAAAACATTCTATATACAAACGAATCCAATTAATCAAACCAATTTACACAATTTTCGCATTTTCCCCAACAATTCGAGAATTCGTCTTCCTACAACATTCACACAATATTTACCTCGACTTATCTCAATTTACAACCACACCCCGGCATCGAATTCATCAAATTATCAAGTTCCCCAATTCAATTTCAATAACTCAAGCCCTAGAATGCAATATTTCAATCAAATTCAAATTATTCACATAATCGACAAGTTCAAACGCTAATTACAACAATCCGAACACAATCAATCACAAAATAATTCAACATCATGTTTAATTGCTACTTGGGGTGATATATTTCACCTCACATGCTCAAATTCGACTAAAATCGCCAAAAACTTGAGAGAAACGATGAAAACATACCTTTTAGTTGAAGAACCGAAGAAATTTGACGTTTTCCTTGCCTATTAGCGTGGCACGTTGGTTGACGAGGGGGAATTGGGTGTTTTGGTCGCGGAGGAGGAGAGAAATGGGGAGAAAAGGGGCAAAACTTAGGTTAATTTAAAGAAAAACACGCGGGTCATCCGGCAACCCGGTGTGACCCGGCACTGAATAAAGGGCAACGTGTCACGGAGGGTAACGCGGAGCCCCTCCTCCGTGACACGGAGCCAACGCGTTGGCTCTCTGGAAATTTTTAAAAAAATTTGATTTTGCCTTCAACGTGTCACGGAGGGTAACGCGGAGTCACTCCTCCGTGACACGGAGCCAACGCCCCAGTGCACTGTTTCTTCAATAAAAATTATTTTCATACCTTGCCTTATTTTTCCCGCTTCCATGCATATTTTTCTCCGTTAGACCTGAAAATCACCTCACTAAATGAAATTGGTTAGATTAATAGATTTTCCTAACTACCATGAAAAAATACTAACTAAAACGAAAAATTTGTACGGAATCAAGAAAAAGAAAAATAAAATAAAAATACAAATTAATTACACTCTACTAAAAGAAGAAAAATAGAATATTTTTCTTTTCACGGGTTGCCTCCCGTGCAGCGCCTGGTTTACCGTCGCAGCTCGACGTCCATTATGCTCAATTATCTACTAGGGTGAGGGACGATTTTTCATGATCCTTGTCCTCCCCCCAGTAGTTCTCATCCTCATCTAGTGGCCTTCCTGTTAACTCTCGGGAATCATTCATCATGTTAGCATTCCCATGATCAATCACGTTGATCACCGAGAGTTCCTCATTTACAATCTGGAGCTTGGGTGCTTTGTACACGTCAAACACTTCTATCTTGTCATGTGCCCGCATTGTAAGTTGACCCGCAGCTACATCAATTAATGCTTTTCCGGTTGCCAAAAAAGGTCGTCCCAAAATAAATGGGACTTCAGCATCTGGTTCAAAGTCCACAACAATAAAATCGACCGGAAAAATGAGGGAGCCCACTTGCACTAACACATCCTCAACAATGCCATCCGGCTTAGCTAAGGACCTGTCCGCTAGCTGCAAGATTACCGTTGTAGGTCTAGGACTCCCTAGACCTAACTTTCTGAATACTGAAGATGGCATCAGATTTATACTTGCCCCCAAGTCGCATAATCCACGAGCTCGGATACTTTGCCCAATAGTCAGCTGGATAGTAAAACTTCCAGGGTCTTTCAGTTTCGTGGGCAGTCTATTCTGAATCCGGGAAGTGCATTCCTCCGTTAAAGCCACCGTGGCATACTCAGTCAAACGACTTTTGTTAGCCATGATGTCTTTAATATATCATACTTTGGCACTCCCTGCAAGACATCAACAAGAGGTAAGTTAACATGTACCTGTTTAAGCACCTCCATGAATTTCTTGAAACACGCCTCCTCCTTGTGTTTCTTAAGTCATTGAGGGAACGGGGGTGGAGGCCTTTCTGATTCTGCTTCTTTAGTCTTCCCCCTATCAGAACTTTGTTCCTCCTCAACATTTGCTGCTCCTGACTTTTGAGGCGGTCTTTCCGGTTCCACCTCCTTCAACTGTAAGCCACTCCTCGTGGTCACCGCATTTACCTGCTTCGGATTAGGATCCGTGTCGCTAGGTAGTCCTCCTCTGGGTCTTGTATTTTGGGCACTAGCAAATTGCCCAAAATGATATTCAAGAGCCTTGGTCGCCAACTGATTGTTCTTCACTTCGGCTGCCAATTTAACATAGTCATCCTACAATTGTGCCTGATTAGCGATCATGGTCTTGAACATCTCCTCAATGGTAGGTGATGGTGGTGGAGGAGGGGCATTGTGATTTCTGAATTGAGCTTGATAGTTTTGTTGCCCTCCTTGATTTCTCTGCATACCCTGACCAGAACCTTGTCCTTGTTGGTTGTTGCTTCCCCACGAAAAATTCGGATGGTTCCTCCAATTCGAGTTGTAGCCACTACCAAACTGCTGCTGATTTCTCTGTGCATTGCCCACAAAGTTAACAGAATCAGGATTTGCACCACAGCACTCAGCTGAATGCTCACTACTACCACACACTTCACACCACATCTGCTGGACTGCATTGACTGAAGCTGAAGGCTGGTTCAAGTTCATATTGCTGAAGTGATTGTTTAACTGATTTTGCAAGGCAGCTATCTGTGCAGCGATAGCTGTAAATCCATCCACTTCAAGCACTCCCGCTGCTTTCCTTGCTCCACCTCGAGATGAATCTGCATTCCATTCTGGATTGCCTTGTGAAATTCGGTTGAGCAAAGTGTACAGCTCCTCGTAAGTCTTTTCCAGCGCTTGCCCTCCAGCTGCTGAATCTAACAGAATTTTAGTGTGGGGTTCCAAACCCTCAATAAATGTGTGTACCAACACCTCATTGGACTGATGATGATGAGGACAGTCCCGCAACATGGATTTAAATCTTTCCCAGGCTTGATATAGATTTTCTCCCTCCCTCTGTTTAAAACTTAGAATTTGACTTCTAAGTCTGGCTGTTTTACCAGAAGGGAAAAATCTAATCAAAAACTTCCGTGCAAGATCATCCCACGTTGATATAGAATTGGGTGGTTCAGCTTTTAACCACCTCTTGGCTTCACCAAGTAAGGAAAACGGAAATAAGGTGAGCCGAACATAATCAGGTGACACTCCAGCGGGTATATAAGTGTCACTTATCTCTAAAAAGTTTTGGAGATGTTGTTGTGGATCTTCATGAGGGAGACCGGTAAATTGCCCGCTTGTGCGCAAGAGTTGCACCATATTATGCTTTAATTCAAACCTCCCTCCAGGCTCTGGTTTGCGGATGCTAGAATGTACATTATTAGCATGTGGGATTGCCACCTCGCGAACCGGCCTTGTTGCTGCTTCATCGGGCACTAACACTGCCCTCACAACTGGTGGATTTTGTTGCTCCATAATAGATTGTCGGGACAACTGCAGCTTCTCTTGTAGAGCTTCTCTACGTTGACTATGAAATTCACGTTCAGGCTCTAAGTAAGATTCCACCAGCTCCTTGTCCCTTGCCAGTGTTCACAGAAACAAAATCTGCAAAATACAGGCTAAGACCAAGTTGTTAACACTTAAGAAAATAAAAACAAAAATACAGTAAATTTACACTAAACACAATTTCACAAATTTTCCTAGCCTCCCCGGCAACGGCGTAAAAAACTTGTTCGGCTGTTCGGTTGGTATTATATATTATAAACCGACACGCAAGTGCACGTGGTCAAACAAGTAATAAAGTGGCTAAGTAATCCAAGTATCGATCCAAGGAGGCTCAGGGTATGTAAAATTTGCCTAAGTATACTATATTCTTATCTTACTTCTAACTATGCTAACAACAACGTAACCAACAGTTAATTGAGTTTTTGTTTATAAAATCTATATATACTAAAACTATTAACAATTATTTACTGCGAATTTAAACTATGGATAAGAGCATGCCAACGTTAAGAACAAGTAATGAATTCGATTATAATAATAATTCGGTTAATCTCTTCTTCATGTTGCTAGCCAAGAACAGTAGCCTAGAAATTAAAACTCTCGTATTTAATTTCACTTAAGAATCATAAACCATTCGTCTACATTTCTGTGATCAAATGCAATTTACGACCTAGCAATACAATTCCGGTTCCTAAATTGACTAATACGGCTTTCAAGTATATTTCTATCAGGAAAGCACATCAAAACCCAATTTTCCCAAATCAAGTTAAGAACAATACCCTATTAATTCACAACTTTCCAATTTCTTGCTCTCTCGAGTGAAATTGGACTGTTTAGATGTACATTAATGTCGGCCAAGCACTAATGCAGTAAGAACAAGAATTAATAGAACAACATGAAAGAAGAAGAAGAAAACCATATCATTTACAATCAAAATTCACTACACATGTTCAAAACCTTAGCAAGGAAGAGAATTAGCCACTCATTTGTGGATTGATCATCCTAAAACAAGTGTAAATCATACATACAATTGATTGAAAGAAGAAAGGAAGAGAAGAATTCCCTTAGCTTTTTCGTCCCTCAACTGCTGCTAACCCACGTCCTTGCTCCACCAAGTCTGAACTGATTAAAATAAACCTAAGTGTGCTATTTATACTAGAGGGAAATTTTTCCCGGAATAACAAGCAACGTGTCACAGAG
This sequence comes from Datura wrightii, assembly GCA_035772735.1. NCBI lineage: Eukaryota > Viridiplantae > Streptophyta > Magnoliopsida > Solanales > Solanaceae > Datura > Datura wrightii. The sequence continues at coordinate 48,956,034 of JASDFA010000007.1, read as the reverse complement.
GTCAACGCGGAGCACTGCCTCCGTGACACGGCGTGGACGCGGACCTTCACTGGAAATCCAGGGTCCGGTAAAATAGCCTCAACGTGGCACGGAGGCCAACGCGGAGGCCTATCTCCGTGCCACGGAGCTGTCGCGAGGCCTCACTGGAATTTGCCATTTAATTTTCTCTCCAGGCAGTGTGCCTCCGCGATGGTAGCGTGGCACGGCTCCATCGTGGAGCCCCTATAATTTGTGCATTCCAATGTCTTTTCCACGCTCGTATCCAAGTCCAACTCCGATATAGTTCCAACATGCATTTTAGCTCCTAAAAATCATATTTTCCTGCAAAACAAATGCTAATCATGTTGGTTAGTATAAATTCACATTTTATTACCAATTACATGAGAATATATACATATTGCACACAAACAAGGCAAAAATAATACTTTTGAGTATCACTTGGGCATATAAATCTGCCCAAGATCATTAGTCCTGCTTCCATATTAGTCCAGTTTAGCCAGAATTGGTGAGTCCTCATCTTACGAGGATATTCAGTTTAGTTGGTTGTTTTGTTGTTTCAGTTTTAGGCTTTTACCGAGCTAGTTCGGGATGTTGTCCCATCAGCTCTTCAGTTATGTTAGAGGCTTTTCAGAAAATATGTAGAATCTCAGCTTGACTCGGTTTATGATTATTATGTGTGTAGACTTCTGCTTATTCATGTTCACTTTATCAGTTTCCGCTAATTTATGCTCTTTAGACGCTACATTCATGTCATGGATTGACTTGGAGCCATTCGTGGTTTTAGATTTCGTGTCTCGGTCCGAACCTATGTTCGGGTCGTGAAGGGTATAGATATGGCACTCGCTTTCCCTAATTTGGTTGAAACTATAACCTCGAATATTAAGAGATCTTCTTTTCTTCTTTAATTTATATGTAAAGGAAAAGCAAGCTCTTGAAGACTATAAGAAAAAGGGATTAAAAACCTCCACCAAGAAGGTAAGTTCTGCTCAAATTTCTCCCTTTCTTTATAGAAGTTTGGATGGAGAATTCTATGTAAATTGTTGTTAAGAACTCAAGGGGCGGTGATCGAAAGTCGAAGTTTAATATTATGTAATTGTATTACAGAAAGAGCAGACTGTTAGGGGTTGTTACATGTTTTTGGTGGTTGGGGTAGTAAGGTTGGTGTGGGTGTACTTCTGTTGAAGTGGGAGAGAAGAGTGTAGCAATACACCATTTAAAGTACAGCTTATATGTACATTCTATCCTAATTATGTTTGGCTACTGTTTCGCCAGGTCATATAGTGATTAGTGGCTAATGTTAGCTTCATTATGTACTTATATTATAGATTAACATATTAAAAGAAGGGCCAAGTCGTGCTAGTCCTAATTGTCGGATAAAACAAGATATGCAAGGCTAAAACCTCTTTCACTGTTAAGGCACGAACTATTGTCACATGTTTCCCACGTATAAGCTAATAAAGCTTAGATTACATTTGTTAAGAGTACCTATATGTGTGATATATTTTGCACATATACTCTCTAAATTGCTTGAGGTGTTTATTTGATCATATACTTCAATTATTTACATGTTCCTTACATTTAGATGTCACTCCCATTGTGTTAAAATCGTCAATATCGTCTCATAGAGTCCTTACTTGTTCAATTATATAGTTTATATGTTTCCTCTTGAAAATATATATTTTGTAAACTGAAAACTCTTAATACATTTTGTAAATGTATTTCTTATTATATATATGTAGGTGATTCTTCCATAAAAAAGAAGAGAAAAAAGAACACGATACTTAAGATAGTTTTCTTATTCATTGTCTCGTGCTCCTCCTACTTCCTCTCATTTGAAATAATTTCTTTTGTTAACTCGACATAACTCGACATCTATTAAGAGCATCTAAAAAAGAAGAATATGAATGCAATATAGCTAAAGGATAGACCAGATTCGACTCTATTCGAACTTTTTTGATTAATCCCAATATTCCCCACCTGTCCAACTGTTGTTGAGCAATTTTTGAATATCAAACCGAACTCAACACAATACCCAGATGCTACTAACACCTAAAAATGAAGATAACAAACACACAAGACTTACTTCGAAGGAACCACATTATCTTTGGTTGGAGAGTCGAAAGTAGTCTGCCCAGTCCTATTTACTGCATTCACCTAACGCTGCTTTCCTAATTAGAATGCTCACAAGTAATTCCACTTTTTAAAATTAATTAATCATCATCACATCTCTGTTTAATGAGATGGCTGCAGTTCTGTGAGTGGGCGACATTCTTCAAACACCATAAATGTGAAAGCACAGTGGCTATATTCAGCGACTTCAATGCCAAAATTAAGAAATAGAAAGAGTAACTGTGTAATCCGTTGTTTGGAAGAGAACACAAGAAGAAGAGGGATGTCATACTCCACGAGCTAGGTGTTAACAAAACTTGTTTACATCGTAACATGTAAAATTGCTACTGTGATTAATTTTACAAAAGGACTAACCTGTAACTACTGGAAAGAGAATAAATCATTCTAACTACAAATTGGTGTCTATTCAAGGAACTAGACTACAATAATTTAATGTTACGCAAGCTTTTCTTGAATTTGGCATTATACAACTAAAATCATTCTGGTGCACCAAAACTGGCAAAGATTTAGTATACATCTGATGTTATTTAGGCTCAATCCCCAGCTGTTTTATACTACAAACTCCCCCACGATATCCCTTATTACTCCCGATCCATGGCTTGCCCATGCATGAAATGACGTTCATCTGCAACAGTAAAAAGACATGATGAATACCAGGTAAGGAAGAATGTGACTATGTGAGCTAGTAGAAAGCCGATGCGGGGCATTGAAGTTTATAACAGTGCATGCAGCACAAACAGCACAAAATATACCAGATGCAATTTGTGATAATCAAAGCAGTACATTTTTTTTCGTTTTATTCTACTAATGTTTATAGGTGTGCAGAAACACCAACACTGGAGATTACACGCCTCATTGAGAAATGCGCTGACAACATTACTGATGGTGAACACATTCTATATCGTAAAGACACCTTTCCACCCCCACCTCCGGAAAAAAGGAGAAACCCCCTTCATATTTTCACTTCCACAAAATCACCTTTTTTTTTTGGACGAGATTCATTCATGATCCACCAAAATTGTTTTAGATAGTAAAAACTGTAAACAAGCAGGTTAGAACAATTTAATTTAAATTGTACAAGACAAGGTAGTTTGGTACGCTATGCGATTCTAACAGATTAAAATCTGTTATTCTTGTTTTTTTGGGGAAACACAAACAATAGGAATCAAATAGAATGATTCCTAATGTTTCTTTTTCCAACAAAAAGGCATAATAAGAAGTCAGACTAAGTAAGATTGATCACTTGTTTCCAGTCCTCATTTTCCCAGAAACATCCAAAAATCTTCCCAAATAATTTTTCCATTATAAACATAGTTTTAACTTTTAACTGTAGACCATTTAAAAGGAATGCCCCAAATAACTGCTGCAAGCTCGATATGGGCTCTATCATCTTTTACTTCCTAGTACCAGTTTGTTCAATTACTCTCAACCTCCCCTCGCCTCTTCACCATCATGAAAGCAAGTTGACCACCTAATCTAGGAATTACACTGCAAGCCAACCTCCATTAGTTTCACAAGATTTTGGAGATTCCTCGTTAAACACAACTCATCTTCCATTGTTGGAATACCATTTCTTTCTGCACGTCCCACTAATGCTCCAGTTAACTCCCATAGCCCGTCAATTGTTAACTATATTAAGGGTGTGTTTGGTATGAAGGAACATGTTTTACGTTTCTTGGAACATAAGTAGTTTTCTTACTGCTTTCTAATACTTGACAAGTAAAAAATATTGTCTCAAAAGCATTTATATATACAACATACTAAAGTAGTCCCGAAAGTGGGGTACGGGGAGGATAAAGTGTACGCAAACGCCTACCTTAGAGGTAGAGAGGTTGTTTCCGATAGACCCTCGGCACAAGGAAAAATAAATCAAAGCAATCCAGAAAAAGAGGTAATGGATGTGAAAGCATAAGTATAAGAAACAACGACAATAACAAAAATTCAAGGACAAGACACTACAAAAGTAATACTACTACTAAGGAATAGCTAGACAACGCTCTACTACCTGCTAACCTACTACCCTAATCGGTGTCCTCCACAACCTCCTATATTAGGCCATGTTCTCGAGAAGTATTTATAGATAATCTAGGCAAATACTATGGGGAGTAGAGGTGGGATAGGGGCTTTGGAGGTCGGGTGGGGTGCGTTGGAGGGTAAGGATGAGATAATCAATGTTATGAGAAAATTGGAAAATATTTTCCTCCATACAAACCGCACCCTAATTATTATTCTTCCTTCTTATCTGAGAAGAGTCAAGAGTGGTTCTGCTCAGTCTATTGAATAGAGTCGAGTGGTTCCACAAGGGCTTTAGAATTATCAAAGAATTTTAGAGGAATTAGAATACACAGTAATACTACTTTTACAACACACAGAAAGCAATGAGACAAAATGAGGACTGCAGACTTAGAAAAGGTCATAGGGTAAAGTCCCCAAATGCAAACGAATTTATAGCAATGCCAAAAATGAGAAAGAAATGAAAAACCATTTTCCACAAAACCATACCACTTTCACCATCAGATAACTCCCCAAGCCTTGAAATGGCATCTAGAAGTGCCTGCTCATGCTCCTACAGAAGAAAAAAATTCAGTATCCTTGTGCAATAAATTTGTGTGTTAACAGCCACTGGAAAGTTGAGTGTCCATAACCTTCAGCACTTTCCTTGCTTTCTCAGCCTCCAGAGGATCTGGATGACCAGCGCCAAAGATCCTCTCCACCTAACCACATTAAACAGTCTATGAATCAATGTACAAAGAGAAATGTGAGGCACACAACAAATGCAGCACTTACTTCTTTGATCAATGTATCAGTATGAAGTAACTGAATATCATCAGATCCCTTCTTTCCTATGCCATTCTGTGATGGCAGAAAATCTTTTCTGGACTGAGCTTTAGTCAAGCCCCTACCTCTCCCTGCACCTGGAGCACTATCACGTCCAGCAGGTCTAGTCATGGCATGACCTGGTCCACCATAATTTCCATGATGAGAAATTCCAGGGTCTTCACCCTCCCACTGAATATCCTCAGGAGAAATCTGTCAGAATAGGGAAATACAAGTCTAAACATTGAAGAAGCTCTTCAAAAACAACTGAAAGAAATGTTGGAAAACAACACTGATTACCATATGCCATATAGATTACCATGCGCAAATTATGAAGAATTAATGACAGGTGAATGAGGAGCTACATTTAACAGGAAAACTTAGATTGTTCACATTTTGGAATATCAGGGATGTAACAGGCATACATCTTGATGCCTCTCCAAAATGCTGCAGATGAATATTATCATGCAATACCAGACAGAGAAATGAGGAAATGTCCATTCTTTGGAATGGCAATCCACTGAGCAAGTTAGTATGTCAATACCAGAATTAGAAGTCTCCTCATGTGATTAAAGAGGCCAACATCCTGCCTATGGCAAGGCCCATGAGGAGCTAGGGAGCCCGGGTCGGAGTCATGATCGAACATGGCGCTTGCTTGGAGGATTTAGTTAAGAAATAAAGTTGCGCCTTTGCTATCAGCTATAGTTTTTGGCATGATGGTAAGCGCTTGATCCTAACAAGTGGTATCAAAGTCAAGGTCATGGGTTCGATTCCCAAGAGCAACATGCTACATGAGGCAGGTGTTGGGAGGGAGATTGTTGGGTGAGGCCAACAACCTGCCTATAGCAAAGCCCATGAGGGGCTAGGGAGCTCGGGTCGGAGTCATGATCGAACATGGCGCTTGCTTGGTGGATTTAGTTAAGAAATAAAGTTGCGCCTTTGCTATCTGAAAGAAGTGGTCTTATTGGTTGCTTGGAAGAGCAAACTTACCCACAAAAAGTTTAAGACATTCTTAACCACATTACAAACCAATGAAATACATATCATACAATATTCCCAAGTGGTAGAACAGCAATGTTTCTTGGTACCACCAACCTCATAAACCAATATGAAAATGATTTTCCAATAGGACAAGCCAAAAGATCATTTAAATGTTTTATTTCATGAAAAAATATCATCTAACTACCTCAGCAAGGTTGACCCATTCCCACGTCTCATTTGCAGTACCCATATCATAAACAAGAGCATGTCTACCCTGAAAATTTGCATGAAGATTTCAGCATTCAACCATGGGGAGAAAAAAGAGTAAGTGTTCCAAGTAAAAAGGATCAGGCATACCTCAGCTCGGTTAAAATCAGTTATGAGTGCTTCATAAAAATTATTGTCATCAGGCCATCTAGTTCTCACTTTCCTTCCAATCAATGTATCAAATGATGCTGCTTCACCAGGGTCAGAAACCCGATTACCAAATTGGGCTCTTCCGGAAGGACCAGGAGTAGGGTACTGCATTTTCATCGAAGACGCACCAGGCATCATCTGGCCCTATGAAGATACAAATAGCAGGAAAATATCAGAACTATGATCGGTATGCAAGCATCCAAGGTTCTTAGCAGGAGTCCACCCGACTTACAGATTTATGTTTTTTTCCCTTCAGCCCCACCATTGGTCCTCTCTTTGCAGCAGATGAAGATGGTTGGTTTGCAGCAGTCACTGGAGGTGGATGAAAAGTAGGAGATGGTCCAGCAAAGGATTGAGAAGGTAAGGACTTGGCTATCTTGTGTTTCTTCCGCGACGCTGAGACAGAAGGGCTGGGTATTGGATCATGAACAGATTGACCAGCACCAAGCATACCAGGTTGATGCCCACCAGATTGCCTCCACTCCCTAAACGAAAGCAATAGTCTAATGTTAGCCTCTCAGAGCTTGACAAATTCCGAAATATGCAAAGATTAACTAAATAAATTCAAGAGGGTAATGTGAGGAGTAGCTGTTAAAGCAGACCTTATTCTCCTGATGACATCATCATCATTAACTCTAGCAAGAAGTTCTCTATGTTCTTCATTGGACAACCGTAACTCTTTTCTTAACTCAGTTATCAAGCTTTCTTTCTCCTGAAGAAAATATATTAGTGGAGCAGTCATTTAAACCTGATCAAAATAATGCAAAAACAGTGCACAAGTATACCCATGTAATGGCATCAGCTTGAGCTTTAAAGGCTCTTAGAACCGAACTGTATGCTTCTTGCTCAAGTTGGTGAATTTGGGCCTCCATATCTGTTTCACCGTACATCCTCTGGTAGGGGCCAGAACCAATGACAGCAGATCTTCCATTTCCAGCAATGCGACCACTACCTCTTGGAATCCTATTTTGATGTGATGGAGGAAGATCATCATCAGTTCCTGCATAATATTGAGAGTCTTAGAGATCTAGAATGCTAGTAACCCTATGCATTAAACAGAATTAAAAAACACAATACAAATAATAAAACTCATCTGTATTAGCACCACACTATTAGAAAGATACATAAACTTAGTTGCCAACACATACTTCTATACAATGTTCGGTATTTCGATTTTTTTTTATATATGCCGAATACCAAAAAAAATCAAATGCATACCAAACACCATAATACCGACAGTATCTTGATAGGATAATTCAGCATCTATCATGCACAGCCCTAACTCCAGCTACGGAGTCACTTTTCAACTGAACAGAAGATAAATGTTTTTCCATAACTAGTTCTCGAGTCGGGTGTTGCACGTGCCTCTAATATCAAATAGTACAGACAGTGTCAATCATAATTAAGCTGGAGTGTAATGAGCCATAAAAAATGAGAAGACAAAAGCACAACCAAATATTGATAGAAGACTAAAGTCAAAGTCTATACCATCTCTTAGCAGAAAGATAGTCTACCCATGTTTCTAGCAGTAAGAGTTATGGATAATTTGAAAGCCTTTTGATCCAGAAGCCTCCATCAACAAATTCCAATAAGCTAACAGATGATAAAGTAATTTCCAAACAAATAAAATTGACAAAAATTTCATTTATCGAAAAATATTTTATCAAATGTGTCATTGCTATAAGCTTATTACACAATGGGAAAAATAATACTCTTTTTAACATAGATATTATCTCAATAGAAAAATATATAGATCATAGATCTCTTCTTTTAATGAACTGGGCCTTCTTTTAAACTAAAATATATAGTAGTAATTCAGTGGATAATACTTTTAAGAAGTCACTAGTAAATAACACCCACATTTTCACCACCACTTGAATAAAGACCGTCATTGAACATCTATCCTTGGCTTAGATTACTTATTTCCTAAAATTTCGCATGCTCGTCCTCGATTATATATGTTGTGTCAGCAAAGGGATGTATGTTTAATAATGCGCAAAACATACTTCATATCCTGGAAAGTAAATGAAATATCGAGAACGAATATATTGTTTTGACATATCACCAAATTCAACTACCAAAATAAAATTTTGAGCATGCATGATTTTTAATCAAGAGAAAAAGATCATGGATATAATGTAATAATATAACTTAAAAAGAGTAAGAAAAAAATTACTGACTAATTTGAGAGAGTTACAGCAAAAACAACTTATGTTTCAGCAAAGAAAGCTTCTTGATTTGCCTTGAAATATGTTGAAAGAAAACCTAGTAGTAGTATCAAAGTCGAAAAGCTTTAAGCCGATGAATTTGGTAGAATATTTGAATGGTAATATATAGCCAGGTTCCAACTATCTTTTTGGAAATTGGAAAGCCATCTTCAAATAAATTCTCTTTAAATTCTGCCTTGATGTCCACTACGTATTTAATGTGCAGGTAATGAAACTTTAATCAGATAGTATATGATTTTTGTATCTATTTAGTGCTTTATGACTTTTTCTCTTCCTTTCTACCTAACCTCCACCGTTTAGTCGTGTATTAAATTTTCCAATAAACACTTTCGAATTCTGCAAAGTCTTTTCATACCAGAAAAAATGTTGGTTAATATATTTGATTATGACTTAATAATTTCTTAAGGGTATTATAGTCTCTCAAAGGGTTATTTTGGTCTTCCAATATTTCACTTTGGGGCATCCACTTTTAAAATAATATAGATTTGAATGCAGGCCATTTTGCTAAAATAAGTTGGAAGACCTTTTTTCCTACATAATTTTATGTTTCCTTACTTGAAACCATACAAGTTACATTTTAAAAGTAGACACATAATATCATACTTATTAACTTCAAAATCATTTCTAGTAGGAAGAGTATTATTTATCATTGATTCTTGGTTCAGAAACAATGAACGGAGAATAGAGAGACGGATCTGGTTTTGGGGAATATTTCTCCCGTGAATCCATGTACACAGAATCTTGAATCTAGAGGTTAAATAATTAACAGAGTTATAGAGGATACTAAAAGTGTATCAATATTTTAAACTTGAAGGACTACTAGTGTTCCGTGTCAAAGAAGAGGGATGACTTTGAGTCTAAAATCAAAGATAAAGAACTATTTTGATATGGATACAAGTATCACATTCTGTGCAATATACATTGACACTAAACCTAAACTGCATTGGAGAACCAAAAATATCAACCATACAACAATTCCAAGTCAGTTATGCGGCTATATGAATTCCATTCAGCTCCATCTGAACCCATTTCATTTCACTAAAAGATAATGTGTGGAATCCTAATATGAGCATACCGACATGTCTAAGCCTAAACCCAAATTAGTTGGAATCACCTATACCATAGTGTTTAAATTTGTTCCTAAGCTCGCATTCATTTCGAGAGATGGTATGTCATTTAAGACAACCTCCTTCCATGTGAATTATGTTTATCTTGTCCCCTTAACCCTTCAAACATCATTGTTTTATCCTAGGAACTGAAGTGTTTGGAGATTTACATAAGACATGACCATACGAGCTTCTTTAATTTTATACCACTTCTAAAATTTCCAAACTAAGATTTCATATTTTACAATATTTCATATCACGGGCATTCAAGTCACATACCCCTCCATAATGGAAATTCAGGTACCGACTATGTTCACGTTTTTCTCCATCATAACAAAGTAAATGTTTTGAATTTAGAAGAAGAGAAAATTTAAAGGATATTTTTTATGTTCAATGTTTTTAGTTTGAGCTCATTATTTCATAGAACACATTAATTCTTACAAGAAAATCAATCTAAATTTCTCTATAGCAAATAACCATGGAAGAGGACACATACAGGAAAGCAAATAGCAGCAAAGTGACGAAGACATCTCAAAGAAAAAGTTAAAAAAGAAGAGAATTCCTTAAAATATGCCGGAACTAAACAGATTGAATAGAACTGCTAAAAATTTCCAAGTCCAAGAACCTAGTCGTAATAATAAGAGACAGACAATTGGAAGGTTTCACGTAAATAATAATGCACATGCTAGCAAGTTCCACTAACCCTTAACCCAAACCACACTGGACAACCCTAATTGAACATCAAGTTGCAGAAGAAAAAAAAAAACACTTTTTTGTGAATGTAAAAACTCACCACTGCTATCGTATGGCTCGTAGTCCATAACCAGCTCGCAAACTGGAACTTCAAGAACCGAATAGAATAGAGTGAAGCCGAAAATATATCAAATCAAATTGAACTCAAGTCCAACAGAAAACGAGACAACCAAAGTGGCGCCGTTTAGGGTTGCATAATTAAGGGTTAGGGTGTTACAAGTAGGCAAATCAATTGGGTGTGATTCAGAGAGAGAGAGAGAGAGAGAGAGAGGGGCAAAGGTGAAGGAAGTATGAGCTTGCGAGCGCGGACGTGAAACAGGTTTTTAATATTTAGTTTAATGCAAGGATTTGAATTCCGCCTCCTTTGATCTTTTGCCGTTTTTTTTTCCGTTTGATCTTTTGTTGTTGAATCAATCGATTTTGCCCCCAAAAGAATATGTTTTTGCCACGAGGAAATTGGAAGCACGTGTGTTTGGCAGCTGAATTATGAATTTATGATATAGTTACCCATTGGTTGGACAATCTTCCGAGTCGCTTGTTAGGGTGAGTGAGGGACTCATCCTTTCATTTGAATGTCGTGAACTCATAATTTTTCGATTCTATTCCATAAACTAAATTAGTGAAGTTAGTGCTTTTTATGATCATAAAATAAATTTATTAAATTTTATAAATATCTTTTTGTAATTTAAGTCAATGAAGATACATTTTCATATATAAGTATATAAATTTTAATTCTATAAATTGGATAAATTACTAATACAAATATTTTTTGATCTGCTTCATCATCCTTCATGTCATTTAACGCTAAACACATATTCTTTTACGTAATAGGTGGGCAATTACTGTTTACTTTTATTGAAAGTCTGTCACGCCCCAAAACTAGGGGAGGGCGTGACTGATTTCCGATACTCGACTGACCGGAAAGTCGGTTATATAACATCTATAACTGTAACACTTAGGACAACCAGGCCACTTGTCACAGTCATCTATGACTCAAAAAAGGACCGACCAGGTCTCTACATACAATAATAAGAGATAAGCTGTCAATACGACCACAATAGAAACTGAAACAAACTGCGAAAAGCTAGTAAGACACATACAGAACTGAAACTGTACAACTAGTCCACAAAAGCCTCTAAAGAGTACATAAACTGAATGCACGGGACAGGACCCCGTCAACCCAAACTGTACAGCAAAACTTAAGAGACAAGGTGGACCTCAACTCTTGAAAAAAGGGAGCATACCAACTCTCGACTGAAGAGAAACTCCTACTGCAGCTGACGTATGGGTCTCTATCCTTCCCTACAGCATAATTGCAGGGGGTCCCCAAGCGAAGGGACATCAGTATGAAAGATATACTGAAAGTTGTAAATACAACAGTAATATCGAAAATAACTAAACCAGGGATAGAAGCACTTACGACCTGGAATCTGTCAACATTAATCATGACAAGAAATAACTGTCAATAACTCAAGGGATAGGATAGGGAAAGACAACTTATAACTCTATAACATGCTACCCTCTATGTAAGGATATGTGCATAAATCAATTGACTCATATGCAAGGACTTTCTATACTTGGACCAAAGTTACTAGAACTAACTCCAGGCTACCTGATACTCAAACCAGGATTTTAAGAGTTACTTGATACTTTCTTTGACTAGGATTTTATAAGTTGTCTGATACTCGGACTAGAATTTTCACAGCTGCCCTGATACTTGGACCAGGATTTTCATATATAGCACCTGCACAAATAGCCCTCTAATTCTTGGATTGGATAATATGCAAATCGATAGTTGGACCGGCAAATGCATATCATGATATGATTGACTCAGGAAATGGATCTAACTTTGGGGACAACTGAATGCAATACCCCTTAGAATTGGTAGGAGGGGACTTATAAATTAACTTGACTTAGAAGCTTAATTAGGAACTCAAGACTTGAGGAACTAAGAACTTAACTTAGTCTGCAGACCCTTGGAGTGAACTATGGATACTTAGACCCAACTTTGAATACTCAAACTCAACTCAAAATACTTGGATTTGACTTTGGAGTACTTGGGCTTGACTTGGCGTACTTAGACTTGATTTTAGAATACTTGGATTCACTTAGAGTTCTTGAACTTACTTAGTATACTTAGAGTCACTTGAGTACTTAGACTTACTCACATGCACTTAGAGTTCTGGAACTTACTCAGGATACTTAGAGTCACTTAGAGTACTTAGACTCGCTTTAGAGTACTTAGACTTAACATAATATGCTTGGGATCCGTTGTAGCTTGATTTAGAACTCGAAACTCCGTAACTTAACACCTAACTTTATGAAGAGGAATCATAGAATCTCCCTGTAGTCTCTAATACCTCAAACCAGCCACATACGAAAGTATATAACTATCTCATAGAATCATCATTTCAGCAAACTCATTTACCCTCGTTAAGCTTAACATTATCTTATTAAATTTTGGTCGTTCTATATGTCGTCGTCTTAATCTCTTTACTAATATCATGTAGCAATAAAAAAATTAAGCAAGATTAACATCACATATCACACAATACAAAGGACCATCTCACAGTGTCACGCTAAAGGGTCTGCAGACTCAGTTTACATCTACGATGACAACGAAACAATATCGCACTTCATTCGCTGCTTCGGCAAGATACAATCTCATCACCTTAACCTCAATTCAACATAGAACTTATAGCTTTTAGAAGTAGCTTAACATACTGATTTACACACACAACAAGAGCACATTTACTCGACATCAACTTACAAACATAAATTGTGCGCAAAGAAGGACGAAAGGCTCATGACATACCTTAGTACGTCGAATCCAACTTTCGGTGACCAACTTCCTTAAGTGTAAGCTTGTAGTACCTCCAACCTTCAGCTCATAATTCATGACAACTTCAAGGAATTCTGGGCAGCAACAACATATAACAAGAATACAACCAGTCAACAACGCAACTACTAGAATTTTCTCCAAGTTCTGACTTTATGAATACATGGAAATTAAGGGTGAGATTCACTTACACTTTCCTTGGAAATGATTAACACAAAGGTAGGAGTGTTCTCCTTCACCTTCACTGCCCAGAACGAGCTCAAACTCATAACAACTCGACAACTAACTTCGTAGAAACATCCCTTATGTTTTCAAGAACTAACAACCGAACTTGCTCTCATTTGGTGTTGATTTGATGGCTTAATTTTTCTTGGATTTGGCTTGAAAATATAGGGAGAATAACTCCTCTAAGCAAGTAGCTCCTTTAGGGATTAGATGAAAAATATTTTCCACAAAGAACAACTTAAAATATAAAAGGGTGGGGGGGTGGAAGTGGCGGGCGCGTTGCGCTAGGAAGTGCACCTCACTGCCCCTTCAGAAGTTCAGGGGTGGGACGCGCCGTGCTTGGCAATGCGTCAGCTTGACCCTTGCCGGGTCGTTCGCTGAATCGTCCACGTGTTGACCCTCGATACATCATGCCGTATACACTTGAGACACCTCACTTTCCTTATCATGATCATACAAACACCTTAATCACTTGATATTAACATACTTTCAACATTTAAAATGATAAAAATTTTCTAGAGTATAACATCTATGTGTGCTTTAAATAAAAAAAAAGATAGAGAACATTAATTTTGTACCTTTCCCTTATTCTAATTATTTTTAGTATTTTTAATTACATACAAAAAGATTTTAGTCTTCAAATTTAACTCATATAGATTTGATTTCAAGTTTACTATTTTTTTTCCCATCATTGAGAAATTTTAGACATAATTAAATAATTTTATTAGATCTAAAAGATCTTATAAAATATATATGTGAATTACCTTTCAATTATTTTCTTAATTTTTCAAAAATTACAGAAAGAGAAAATACCTTTTTAAAATTTTGATGTTTTTCCATTCATTTAATTGATTCTTGAGTTTGTTTTATAGTTAAATTTAATAAACTTTAAAGTTAAAGAAGAAGGAAATTAAAATTAAAATAACAAAGAGAATGAAAAAATGACACAAATGACTTAATTATTTTAATTTCATTATAACCTTTTATAATTTCAACTTTAATGACTTTTTATAATTTGATTAGCTGAATTATTAAAACAGTTATATTTTTATGGTAGAAGTTCTTTTTTCTAATAGTAGTAGTAATCTATATCTAAGTATAAAATAGACTAACATCAGCATGCCTCTTGAGCTCTATTTACATTTATTTTTTTTCTGACTTTTTTGAAATTTTTTCATTTAAAATTATTTTTTTAATTCTTAAAATTTATTTATTTAATTAATATCATTTACTTAATTAATGTCATTTACTCTTATTACATAAGAAATGTCTTTCCATTGCATGTCTATAATGGCATCACTTCAGCTCAACCAAAAAATCATAATCTCATCTCCCTCTCGATCTAGATTTTTTCATCAGAATCTCATCTGCAGGTAATTTTCAATTGACAGTAAACTCCTGAGCAAATACAATTAAAAATCTCATCTGGGTTTTCTTGATTTCTTTGAAACAGAAAGAAAGAGGGGTAAAAAATAGGGTTTATCCATTAACAGATTTGGTTATAGCACTGTCAAAATTGGACAAGCTAGATGCTATGGAAGAGAAGAAACCGACCCCACCACCATACCTCTTAGGTTCCCATCTTTGTTGGCCGCCATCGATGAAAAAACACTCTTTTTCTTTGTTTTTTTTTAGTTTTGGACGAAAAACAAGATTATCAAGCAAGATCTGTTGAACCTAGAATTTTGAAAAAGAAAAGTGGAAAATTGAGGAGAATTAAAGTGAGATTTTGGGGGTATAGGTAAAAAGGATTGCAGAGCCGACTAAGGAAAGAAGAGAGGAGGAAGGAAGGTCAGTGGCGGGTCCTCTTTCCAATTTTGATACTCCCATTTGAAGTTAAAAATGTCATTTTTCTCAATGAATTGAATCTTCTTTGGTCCGCCTCCAATTATAAGAGATTTATGCGTCTAAGCTTTTTATTTAATCAGATCATGTTATTCTTCTATTTATCTTTATGACTAGGTGACTTATCCATGCTTCACGTGAAAATAATATACATTTGTCGTTGACTCTTGTTGAAGAATGACTGATCTAAAGATTATGTCAAACATTGAGTACTTATGGGAGAAAAATAAGTAAAGCTCCTTGGACTGGGAATGATCTTGTGCTTTCTCTCCGCTCTATGATTGAGTGTTATGACTCTTTGACATGCCATTACTTAGATATTGTTTGCTGTATGATTTTCTGTTACCTTCATGTTCCTTCCTTCACTGTTCAAATGTTATCTGCTTATCTAATCTTTAGTGACTCCTGTTGCTTCTGTTAATTGTCCATGATGGTGGTTATTACCAATGTCTGTTAAAGACATCTATGAGTTTCCCCTTAAATGTACTTACAACTGATTCCCACTTATGTGATGTGCAATATTTCAAAATGGATATCAATAACTTTGATAGTTATGGTGGT
The DNA here is from genome assembly GCA_035772735.1 of Datura wrightii. Taxonomy (NCBI): domain Eukaryota; kingdom Viridiplantae; phylum Streptophyta; class Magnoliopsida; order Solanales; family Solanaceae; genus Datura; species Datura wrightii. Next base: position 48,940,132 of record JASDFA010000007.1, on the reverse strand, counting down.
ATTGAACATGTTGAGTACTGTTTTCAAGTATGTTCTGATCTAACTTTGTGATGCAATACTGATTTACTTTCATTGTCCTTCTCCTTTTGTCTCTAGTCACTGTTATAATATTCTTCTTCCTTTATAATTTACCGACTTTACCGGTAACTTGCTTTTTTGGTCCACATTGTTGTTTGTTGAATCAATTTAACTCCATGTCAAAGCATACTAGCATTATGCTACTGCTGTCTGGAGTTCTATTTGTGTAGTTTAAACATGGATAAAGGTGGTGCATTGTAATACCCCGGAAAGGCCTAAGAATAGACTCGGGAGTTGAATTTGAAAAGTTCATAAAATTGGCAAAAATCACAGGACGGGCGATTCAACGACTCGTGGATGGATACCATGAGTCATCGAAAGCAGTCGTGGAATGGAGGGTTTAGGGAAGTAGTGGTGACAACGGACGGTGTAACGACTCGTTGTCAGGAACAACGAGTCGTTGTTACCAGTCGTTGGAAGGACTGAGCTTACGCTGAGGGGGGAAACAATGGGGAATCCCACGATTCATGGTGAGAAGCAATGGCCCGTTGTTTCTATTCGTTGTTTGAGGGTTGAGAATTCTAGTGCATACAACGGATGGAGACCATAATTCGTTGGATGCCACCATGAGTCGTGGTGAGGCTCATGGAAAGGAAAGTCAGAATGGTCAAGGGGTTGACAATGGTCGATCCAACGATCCATTGATTGAAGCAATGACTCATCTTGATGAGTCGTGTGAAGAATCTGAGGATGTCACGAGGCAGTGAATCCAACGACTCGATACCACGAGTTATGCTTTGGTGCAACGACCCGTTGGATCGGTCGTTGGTCTGTCCGGAGCAGTTTTCAAGGGAAATTTTATTAAGGGAATTTTTGACTTTTTCATGCTTTGAGACCCTAAACTACGTCGTTTTGTGTATTTTTCTGAGTGGGTTAAGGTGGGTTAAGTCCCTAATGCATACCCATTCCCATGCAAGAGCTTTAGAGAGGTTTTAGGGAGATTCAAGGCCTTCTTCTCCAAGTTCCCATCAATTTCTTTGTGGGTATTCAAGGAACATCAAAATCAGCCCATCCCTAGGTATGTAGGGTTTAGAATGGGTGATTTCTTTTACACCCATGCCCAAATTTCAAATTTAATCATTAATCCTCCTATCCAAGTTCTATGGGGTTTTATCAAAATGCATGAAATGTGATTTCTCTTTATGGGTTTGATTTAATCGAATTTTAATTATTGAATTATGAATGATGTTTCAATCTTTTATGTTTTATATTATTTTCTTTAAAATTATGTTTCAATTTTTTAAATCGAAAATGCCCATTTGGTGAAGGTTCATGAAAGTTATGATTTACAATGAATATGCAACATTTTGAATTTATTAATGAAGGAAAAACATGAATTCAAGTTACCCATGTTTATGAGCATATTTTGAAAGAATTGAATATGATGAAGTATTGGGAAATTTCCACGTGTTGAAGAATGATTTATAATTTATGAAGCGAATTACATGATTTATCGATTTATGATGTCGGCCGATGAAAAGGGCTTATGAATCTTGGCTAAGCATGTTTTAAAGGGGATCAATGACGATAAATGTTATATTTTAGCCAATGAATCTTAATGTATGATGTTATTGATTTATTATGAGCCTATATGCATGTTTTTGGGAGCCGTGCCTAGCACCGAGCAGCCCGGCGTTCAAAGGACTACGCCAGTGTCTCATAACCATGTGCCACCATGGGTTTCTAAATGATATGATGTATTGATAATGATCCCCTCAAATGTGATATCACGCCTAATGACGACCCTCGCCTGGCAAGCCAGGGTCGGCTCTGTCCACTTGAGCGAGACAGTGGGGCATCATGAAGGCTCTACCATGATGGTGTCGATTATGAAGAGTCCTCCCATTGTTTCGCATGCTTACTTATGATTATGATTATGAACTCTTTATGAATTATTTGAAAGCCTTGAGCCTTATGTCTTCTTACGGAGTTTATGAGATATGCATGATGTTCTTCTCCTACATTTACTTATGAGTTTTATTTTACTTTTAAATGCTCGTTTTACTTACCTAGCATACTCGGTACATTCCACGTACTGACCACATACCTTCCATGATGTATTATTTTATGATACTGGGTCCGGATCTCAGGCTCATCCTCATCCTTAGTTCATCTTAGCTTACGTTCTCAGCTTATTGGTGAGTCCTCATATTCTGAGGGCTGTTTAACAGACTTTTATGTTATCTTATGTTCCAGTATTGTTCGGGTTAGTTGGGGATGTTGTCCCATCAACCCATCATATGTAATAGAGGCTTTCAGACAATGTGTAGTATTTAGCTCATGCGTACGGTTAGTATTTTCTGGTGTTATGCTATGTTTACGTTTCTGCTTGTTTATGCTAAGTATTCAGCTTTATTAAATGAGATTAGATGTATGCATGTGCCATGGGTCGACTTGGGGTCTCTCGGGGTCCCTTGTCCTGTGTCCACGATCCGAGTGTATGTTCTGGTCGTTACAAACTTGGTATCAGAGCAATAAGTTTGAAGTGTCCTAGGGTGTCTGAAAGCCGCATCAAGTAGAGTCTTTTTCATGGGTGTGAAGCGTGCCACACCTATGACGAAAAGGGTACTAGACGTTTAGGAAATGTTCCCTTCTTTCATGTTCTATGTCGTGTGATGAAAAGTCTCTCCATCCTTCTAATTCGTGCGATTCGCGATTGCAGAATTATGGTTCCTAGGAGAATGAACGAAAGGATGAATGGAAATGATGAAGGCCACAGAGGTGGCAATGACCATGGGCATCAACAAGCCCCACCTGTTCAGGAGCCCCAGGCACCAGAGTCAGCCGCCCACGCTGAGTTTCGAGCGGCTATTCAGATGTTGGCGCAGGCCTTGACCACTCAGGCCAACCAGCAGGCTATCGCGCAGGTCCCACAGAATGGCAATGCAGCGGCGGCTCGGATTAGAGACTTCTTGAGGATGAACCGTCCTGAGTTTACGGGATCAAAGGTGGACGAGGATCCACACGAGTTCATTAAAGGGATCTTGAAGGTCACTCAGGTTATGGGGGTGACAAATGGGGAGTGTGTGGACTTGGCCTCTTATCAGCTAAAAGAGGTCGCTCATATTTGGTATAAGCAATGGAAGGACAGCAGGACAACGGGAACGAACCCTATTAGCTGGGATGAGTTCCACATGGCCTTTCTCGACAGGTTCTTCCCTCGGGAGATGAGGGAGTTGAAAGTAGCTGAGTTTGTGAACCTCAAGCAGAGAAAGATGAAAGCGTTGGAGTATTCGCTTGAGTTCACTCGTTTGTCAAAGTACGCCCCAGAGTTAATGATGGATCAGAAGGCGCGGGTGAGCCGATTCATTCATGGTGTGGCTGGTTATTTAGACAAGGATTACAGGACTGCTATGCTCCCCCAAGATATGCACTTTCCTCGCATAGTGTTGTACACCCAACAGATGAAGGCGGCTCATGCGAGGGAGTGGGAGGAAAAGAGGGCTCGGATGGACAGCCATAGGTTTTCACATCAGAGGTCCGGCGGTGGCTACCGTCCATAATTTCAGCAGAGATTACTAGCCCCAACACCGTCATCAGCTAGTGCTCCATCCAGGCCCAAGGGTGATTAGAAGAGCAGGGCTTCAGGGTCGAGGGATCAAAGGGGCACCCAGTTAGAGTATACCTCTCTAGCCTGCGGGAAGTGCGGCATGAGTCATGTCCGAGAGTGCTTGCTCGGTTCTGATGTTTGCTATGGGTATGGTAGATCTGGGCACATGCGCCGAGCATGCCCATATGCTAGATAGGGTGATGATAGGGGTCGTGCACAAACCACCAGGACAACAGTAGCTCCAGCCCGTTCCGCTCCGCAGGGAGCATCGTCTAGTAGAGGTGGCGGACAATGCCAAAACCGATTCTATGCCCTTGCCTCGCGCCAGGAGCAGGAGACTTCGCCAGACGTGGTCACCGGTATGTTGAGTTTTTTTCATATTGATGTTTATGCCTTACTAGATCCGGTAGCTACCTTGTCTTTTGTGACTCCTTACATTGCTAGTAGCCTTGGAGTTAGTCCCGAGGCTTTGTCAGAACCGTTTTCAGTTTCAACCCCTATTGGTGATTTAGTCATAGCTAGACGAGTATATACAGAATGCCTGGTCATTGTGTTGCATAAGGTTACCTCCGTAGACCTTGTAGAGTTAGCCATGACTAACTTTGACATTATTCTTGGCATGGATTGGTTGTTTGCATGTTATGGTTTGATTAATTGTAGGACCCGTATGGTGGATTTCGTTTTTCGGGTGAGTCAGTGTTAGAGTGGAAGGATAGTTCGGCGGTACCAGTAGGTCGGTTTATTTCCTACCTTAAGGCTGATAACGCTTAAACCACACTTCCAATTGAAGTATGAAGCGAACCTTGTTAATAGAGAACCCAACTAATAGGTTGGGGTCGAACCCACAGGGAATATGGAAGATCTAGATTACAGCCGGTAGATGAACTTGTATGGTAATTAATTCACAATAGGGGGATTCTAATAAAAAGCAATAATAAAAATAAATAGCAGTCAAGATTATACTTGTAAATCAATAATTAAATGATAACTAGGGTTTGTGTTCCCCATGGATTCATAAAAGCATTGGGTATACACTCATGTCGTTAGCAATACTTACTTACAGAACTGATAACTTAGATTCATTCAAATGATCGACCAATCCCTATTGAATGACTATCCTCAATTACTCGACCAAGTCTCATGAGTTTTGCAAACTAACCGTTATCACTAAGTTCTAGATATAACTATCCTTCGACCACAGGTCAAGTTAATACAATGATCATCAAGATCAAGGCTCTGTTGTAATTCTCTTTTCCTAATCTCTACCTCTTCGACCAAAGCAAGTAAAGAATTCAGGCACTTCCTAATGTTGTAAACCGCTAAGAATCATTAAAGATGAAGAGAATACAATATAAGTAATTAGTATTGGTTTTAGAATCACTTTGTGCAACCCTAACTAGTTAATCCACCATAGTTCCCACAACCCTAGCTATGGAGGTTTTAGCCTCTCATAGTTGCAAGGTTGTGATTTACGTTCATGATTGAAAACATAAAGCAATACTTACAAAGATGTTTGAGGAAAACAATCCCTTCAATTAAACCATGAAATCTTGAATAACAAGTAGCAAGAACAAGATGAATTCAAGAAAAGATTGATCACAAGGTTGAACTAACTCAATTCTCTCTTCCAATGATGTAAAATTGCTTATTACAATGTTTTCCTACCAGAATTAAGTCTATTCGTCATCCTCTATTAAAAATAAAACATAAAAAGTATTTATAGAGACACAAGAATCCTTTTCCTAAACCAACATGACTGTTTTCCATATCTATCACCGACCTCATCACAGGTCCACTTACGACTCGTAGGGGCTTCTAATGGATCGTGACATCAACTCGTGGCTTGGAGTATTGGCTAAATTTTGGCTAAGTATTGGGCCAAGGTACGATTCGTACCAACATGCTACGACTTGACACCCATGGCTTGATCCTGATCTTTTGAACTTTTTCTGAACTTCACCACGATTGGTATGGTACGACTCGTAACTCCATCTCACGGGTCGTAGGGTGCTCTCATACTGAGAATCAACCTTCTATGCAGTTCTTCTAGATTTCATCACGACTGGCTTACCACGACTCGTACCACCATGGTACGATCCATGAAATGTCTCATAAGTTCAGTCTTCCAGGTTAAAATTTTCATCTTTTGATCAAGGCCCTCAGTGCGACTCGTAGGTCCATCCTACGGATCATATTGTGGTCCGCACTTTTTGTCCTTTTTTGCACACTTTTAGCTTCCTTTTGCAATTTATTGTTTCAACACCTATTTATCCTAAAATCAAAGGAAAAGTGCCTTATATCCACATAAATACACCTAAATCCATGCTATTTTCTTAGTTTTGAGCGTCAATAGTGCTGTAAATTCACAGCACATCAACACCCTCAACTTACGACTTTTGCATGTCCTCAGGCAAAGAAAAAGAAAAACTAAACACGACGCTCAACTAGAAAATAAACTTAAGATACTACAGCCAAAACTCAAACAAATTTGTGCACTTTATATACAAACTCTATTGACCCTTCCTCTTGAAACATCATTAGCTAATGTATTGCAAACAACCTCAAAACATCATATTTAGGGATCAAGACATGTCATCTAGCAATCAACAAGAAATCAAGTCATCACCTATGCGTTTCACACAGACCAATGGTAAAATCAAACATAACTCATGTACCCTCACAAAAAATAAAGTCCCCATCTAGTATGAAGTATCAAATGAAACATGGGACTAGGCAAATGAAGCACTCACTCTCTCAAAGAACTGCAAGTATTATGCATCAGATACCATAGGTTTGCCCTTATTTTCTCTGCTTTGTTTTGATAGATGGTCAAACTAAGATCACTATAGGACTTTATATGGCTTGTAATGTAGGCTTAGGGCTGGACATGATAAAGATGAAAGATTTTATTAGTGACTATCCCTTCCTTGGCACTACATTCATTGGTTTCACCATTCTCCTATTTCACCCTTCATTCTTTGTCTTCTTTTCTTCCCTTTTTCCTATTTTATGAACATTTGCATGGGTGAGGTGATTTTTCACATTTTTCAATACTTTCAAGCTATTTTGAATTTCTCTTCTTTTTTTCAATATTCTCAAATTTTCAGCTTTTACTTTTTCACCTCACCACACTTTATTTTTCACCATTATTTGTTCTTTTTTTTTTCTTTTCTTTTCTCCCGTTCCCACCATTTTATGCACCCCTACTTTAGCCACCCTCAACTTAAGCATTTTTCTTGTGTTGAGGTTCACAATATCCAAGGAAGAACCAGGGCCAAACAGGTTCATTATAAACAAATGGGTACGGTTAGAGGTAAATCAAAGAAATATGGTCAATTAAGGCTCAAACTTGGGATCAAGGGATTCATGACACTTTGGTAGGCCATACAGGTAAAAAGTGAGCCAACACAAAAATGGCCTATGATCATCTCCTAACCATCCTCAACCTATGCAGAGACCAACCAGGCAAGTTCTAGATCTTCAACAACATACCGCAACAGATACTAAAACCTCACTCACACATGGTACATGAACTATTTTCACTTTACCTATCTGGTTCATACATTGCTTAAGAAGACTAGCACTATCAATAACTAAATGACATAAAACTTCCACAGAAATGTCACACCCCGCCTTGGGGGGTATGACTGGCACCTGGTGCCCTACTAGGACCTGACCTGCTGGACTGCGAAGCCTGGGCACATCTGGTGCCTGGCTGGCTCTAACTCACATTTCTGGAAACAAAGGGCTATATAACGGCTGTAAATACAGCCCTCGGCCTATTGGCCTATAGCCTTCTGTACCTGCACTAGCAGCTGACCAGAAACATAGTAATTCAGGGGAACCTATGCGGGCCGACAAGGCCACCATGCTGTCTAGTTATCCGCAACTCAAACATAACATACTAAAAAACTATGTGACCGGCAAGGTCACCACTACTGATAAACTATGGCCCCACACGGCCAACATAAGAAAGAAAGAGTAAAGGCAACTATACAACTGCACGGCCCCACACGACCGGCTCATCTGACCACAGGGACTACATACAGACTGCAAGCCTCTAGGAATAGTAATAGAAATGATCGGGACAGGGCCCCGACCTACCCATAATATACAACAAAAAGAACTGAACTACACCTCTGAAATTCAGCCTCCGGATGACTGGAGCTGAATACTCAACCGCTGACAGGGAGTCACGTAGAATCGCCTGCTCGTCTAAGAGTACCTGCAGGCAAGTAATGCAGCGCCCCACCAGGCGTCAGTACCGCTGGTACTGAGTATGTAAAGCAACAACTGAAAAAGATATCTGTATCAATAATATAACTGATGAAACTGAAACAGGAAGAACTAGATGATCTGTCTGAAGATGTCAGTCGTACCTGTTCTCAATCATACTGGGAGGAGTAGGTGTCGTGTCTGGAGACGTATCATTCTACTACTAATCTACTCATGTCTAATGTAACATAACATGACATACATAACATAACATGGCATACACAACCTTGCCCGGCCCCCATAAGCCGGGAGGTACAATCAACACAGAATCTATACCCCTACCCCGGTCATCCCATCTCCTATAGTGGCTGTAAGCATCCTGCCGGTCCCTGGGTATGCACTTGGGCTCGCTGAGCCCCTGACTATAACTGTACCTGAGTTCGAAGGACTCTAAAATCAACACCCCGGGCGTACCCGCTCGACGGGGGTGTATAAGGGCCGACCAAGGCACAATATGGGGAAACTGGCATCCCATCTTCGTCCCCTTGCGGGACGGCATATCACTCCGTAGAGTGACGTATCCTCGTCCTCTGGCGGACGAGTCGATACAACTATTAACCCTGGGCGGTCAGGGATGCTAGGTAATCCAACCCCAATCAATACAACGGTCTCAACTAGTCATGCTGTCTGTGTATCTCACAAGCTAAGGCTAACAGGGGTAAAGTATCATATAAATCACGTGCTGAGCTAATAATAGTAATCTGTAGGTGTCTGATACATGCTGAGACAGGTAAGTATAAATATGAATATAGTCTCCTGTCAAACTGTACTGGAGCAAAGGCTATACAAGAGGGTGTTTCTGCTGAAAGCTATGCTGTTTACTGAGTTTCTGTATTAACATGATTTCCTATTTCTAACATGCTTTCTAAACTTTATTTAGTTACTATTTTATGTCTGGAATGCTTTACGGATACTGTACTACTTCACGAGGCTTCAGCTAAACACAACCATATCTTAACATGGCATATTACATCATATACTGAATATACTGGGCAATCTTAATCACTTACGTTCGAATCTATATCATACGGATAGGTATCGTACACGTTACAACCCAAAACTTCTCATATTGCACCAATCTTTAAAATAAGACAATAATCGATTTCTGAACATTCTACTGGTCTGTAAATTACTATACTGCTTCAATGTTACTCAACTTGCCGAGGAAACTTAACTTTACATACCTTATCTTTGAATATTCGTCCATCGGACGAGGCTCGGCCGGTACTTCAACTATTTTCTCCCAACTGCATTCATAAATACGTCAATCACTACTAAATACAACGTTATTGTAAAGAGCGACGTTACTTTCGATTTAATTTATAGCCTAAACTTAGGCTTATCGAAAGACGGTCAAAAACTCGCTATTTTCCAGCGGCCTAGAAGGGAGAATTATTTACTTCTCAGCTAGGAACACATAGACATTAATTTAGAGCAATTCTACTTACTTTAGTTCGGTGGCTCGCCGATTCGTCGGCCGTATTTCGCGAAACTAACTCCGTAGAAATGCTCTCTGCTGCTAAATACCTTGGTATCTAGGATTAATTTGGGTTTGGGCAGCGTTTGACAGCGTAATTGGACGATAATTTATAATTTTTCTTCGTTTTTCCTCTTTCTCTGATTTCTCTCTCTGTTTTCCTGGAAATTTCTAAGTATATACTGATTTAAAATCGAAGTGGGCTTTATATACTTGGGCCTGGACAAGGCCAACGTGTCACGGAGCCAACGCGGAGGTTCCTCCTCCATGACACGCTGCCATCGCGGAGGGGCTCTGCCTCGGCTCCTTCCGCGATGGTTCGACAGGTTTCTTGTCCGACCTCTTCCCGGGCCTTTCCCTAGCACGTATGGCTTCCAAATATGCTTAACCAACGTGCGAATAGGTCATCTAAGTTCCGGGAATACTACGGGGTATAACAAGAAATCATGCATTGTTGTCACAAATACATAGCAAAAAAAAATTTAAAATAGGGTCAATTTTTCAAAAACAACAAAACTAGTGCATAGTCAATGGCTGAGTATTCCTAAGTTACTTTCTAATAAAAAAAATCACAACTAAAAATAAAAAAAAATCCTAACACATGACGGTTCTACTAGATCGCATGTCTAAGGAAAAAGAAACACGACAAGAAAAACCCTCAGGCGACCAATAATATACCAAAAATACAAGCACACCCCTATTTTAAAAAACTGAGCTTCGTACTCGAAACACAAATATACGCATGAAGGGAAAAATGGACATACCTGTGGCTACTCAGACTTCGCCTCTGTCATCTCGTGAAGGTGGTACCTCCGCGATAGTAGTGGCGCTAGCGGTGGCCGGCGCACTCAATGGTGTAACAATGGGGGTAGTGGTACCCCCCTCAGTGACTGTAGCTGTTTGAACGACCTCTGTGGAAATCGGGGCTGAATGTGGCTCACCCGAAGGGTCATGGCCACTGGCAAGCTTGGGCTGAGCTGTGGTGGAGCTTCCCACTCCTCTAACTATAATGCCCCGGAAGCTCAAAATCAATATCCGGGACTTAATTCAGAAAAACTGAAAAAACTGCAGAAAAGTTGCAGAACGACCAACCTGATGGGTCATTAAGGGACCCAACGACTCTTCAGGCAAGCCGTGAGAAGGATGCCAAGAATATGTTTCAGTGTTCCTAACGGATGACCCCACGAGTCATTGTCAGGCCATACGACTCGTTAAGTCGCCCGTTGCCAAGCTGGAGTTTTAGAATTTGAGAAGTAGATAGTGTACTTGATGGGTGTTCAACACGGGTCGTTGTCAGTGGGAACGACTCATTGAGTGACCCGTGACTAGCCTTGTATTAATTTCCCAGGGGTTGAGATAGTATGGTCGACGACTGGTGACCACAAGTCGTGTCTGGTGACCACGACTTATTAAGTCACTCGTGGTCACCCACTAGAATTTCCAGGCTGTGTACCTTACGGGCATGACCATGAGTCGTTTACAGACACCACGACTCATTAGGTCACCCTTTAGGAGCACCTGACAGTTTTTCCCAGCGAATTTTTGGGAACTATTTAGTAAATTCCTATTCTCCAAAGCATTAAACCACATCATTTAAGCACCAGTTTCAAACGTTTTAGTGGGGGTAATGGGTTCTTTTCCTCATTCCCCACTCAAACTTCCCAGAAACAGAACGCAGAGTTCCTCTCAGAGCAGTTCAAAGCTTCAAACTAGGGCATATCCTTCTTTTTTAATTCTCCAGCAATTCCTCCAGGCTTCTTCATCAAGTATATGGGGTTTTAGCAAGGGGATTGTTCTTCCCTTGTGCCCCAAGATCCTCCTCAGTTTCTTCTAGTAATTCTAAGCCCTGAGTTTTCAAGTATGAGAAATTTTCATGTTTATTTTTATTAATTTCACTTAGAATGGTGTTCATATTTAATGTTGATACGATCTTCATCAGTTCCTCATCAGTTTGTCAGTATTATTAAAAAAGTGAATATGAACCCTAATCTTCGAGTAAAGGTTCTTGCTCCCTAAATTTTTCTTTTGTTAAGGAAGAGTGCTTTGAGATGAATTCTTTGATTTTTCTTTCTATTCGCATGTGTTGAGAAATGTCCCATGAATGAGAATGATTGTTGCACTGTTGGATGAAACTCTCAAATTCATGAAATTTGCCTTTTAGTATGAATTTGTCCGTGTTGTCGACATGAATGATCTCTCTATTAGCTGCTAAGAAATCCAGTTAGTTAGAATATAGAACTCTATCAGTCTAGTCTCAGTCAGAACCATATTAGTCTAGTTTCAGTCAGATTTTTTTTGTAACCTCCGTGTTGTCCAGAAAATGTCAACTGATCAGTTTGAGTCTAGTTTATTTTTGAGGTGTCAGTGGTGCCTCCCAATTTTTAGACTCAGATTCAGATTTCAGTTATTTGTTCCATTAGGCGGTCATGACATTTAGTTATAGCTTTGACCAGCCCCAGGACCCCAGTTTAGTTATTAGTTTTTCTGTAGACGGTTACGACGTTTCTAGATAAACAACTCTAATCAGTCTTAGAACCCAGTTCCAGATTCTGGTCCGATAATGATCTCAGGGTACATGCAGTTATTCGTCCCTGACTAGTCTTGGGCCCCAGTTTTGAGCTATCAGTGTAGTAGTTCAGTTTAGGTTTTCCAGTGGGAGTAGAACTTAGCTCCTAGCTGGTCGGGGTTTCAGCGCACCAAGAACTACGTTGCCAGTATAGGAGTCAGTATTACTTGGCCTGATTTGCCCCAGATATATTTTTTTTGTGATCACTCTGTTCATGCCTTTATACCCTGGCAAGGTATATTGGGTCCTACCGGTGGGGTGTATACATCGGACTCCATATCTAGCTCATGTGGTTAAATATCGGTTAAAGACTCTCCCACTAGTCAGTCCAGTTCAATGTTAGATTAAGCAGCTCAGTTCAGTACAGTATCCCAGATTCAGTGTTTCAGACTTAGGGCATGTCCATGACCATCAGATAGGGTCGTCTTGACCATTTCAGATTATAGTAGCAGTCCGGTTCAATTTACTTATTGGTCATGGCGTGTCATTTCAATTCAGACTTTATATTTAGTATGTCTCTCCCACTTACTCAGTACATTCAAAGTACTGATGCAAGCTTTTCATGTTGTATCGTTTCATGATACATCTACAGGTTCTCAGGTTCAGCACAAATAGTTACTTCAGTTTCAGAGCATTCCATTCCAGCAGATTAAAGTGCGAATCCTCCTCATTCAGGGCTTGTTTATTTATTTCATTTGGTTCTATTTATACTTAGAGTTAGCTGGGGGTTTGTCCCAACAACTCCTCAGTTAGATGGCTTTCAGACCAATATGGCTTTCAGTGTATTAAGTGTATTTAAAGATTTGAACCTTTATTTTCAGATTTGTTCTTCTTAAATACTTTATGCTATTATTTTTAAGTTCCGTTGTGTATGTTTACTCAGAATGTTAGTGTCTGTTAGACCAGGGGTTGACTTGGGGTCACTTGTGGCTTCAAGTGTTACGTCCAGGGTGTAGTCTCGGGGTGTGACAAACTTGGTATCAGAGCCCTAGGTTTAGAGTATCCTCGGCAAGTCTGAAAGCAGCATCGAGTAGAGTCCTTTTCATGGGTGTGAAGCGCGCCACACTTATGACAAGGAGTCTACAAGATGTTATTAGGAAAATTCCCCTTTTTTTCATGTTCTTTATCGTGTGTTAACGTCCAATTCCAGAGACGTCTTTCTAAAATGTGTCCTTTTCCTTTCAGTGAACCATGCCTCCTCGACGTGGAAATGGACAAAGAGCCAGAAACGCCAACAGACCTGCTTCACCAATTCCGACAGTTCCTCAGGAAGACTCTTTGACTATCGCCGAATTCAGGGCAGCCATTCAGTTGCTTGCTCAGACCATCACCAATCAAGTGAACCAGCAGATGGTTCCAGTAGCCACAAGTGGGTCTGCAGCTACTGCTCGGGTGAAGGATTTCACCTTGATGAACCCTCCAGACTTTCACGGAACAAAGATGGGAGAGGACCCACAAGGCTTTATAGATGAGATCAGAAAGATCACCCGAATCATGGGTGTCAGCTCCTCCGAGAGTGCTGACCTGGCTGCCTACCAGCTGAAAGGGGTAGCCCAGGTTTGGTATGAGCAGTGGAAGGAGGGGTGGTCAGCAGAAGCGGGAACGGGTGAGTGGGAGGAGTTTCATACAACTTTTCTAGATAGGTTCTTTCCCTGGGAGTTGAGGGAGGCTAAGATGACAGAGTTTATAAACCTACGGCAGGGCAACCGGATAGTGGAGGAGTATGCTCCGGAGTTTACTAGACTATTAAAGTATGCTCCAGAGATGGTGGTCGAGCAGAGGGCTCGCATACTGAAGTTTGTTAATGGAGTGTCTAATCAGGTCCTCAAGGAGTGTAGGACCGCGATGTTGATCAAAGACATGGATTTGTCCAGCCTAATTATTTATGCTCAACAAATTGAGGCCGAGATGTTGAAAGATATGGAGCGTAAGAACAAGCGGGAAAGAACTGGTCATACAAATTTTGGCCACTAGAGGTCTGGCGGTGGTAGCCGCCCACAACAGCAACAACAATAACAATAGTAGAGGGCCCCAACACCTAGCTCAGCCAGCACACCAACCTTTCAGTTCCACCAGGATTGGAGGGGTGGGTCATCTGGCACTCATTCTTAGGCCCATAATTCAGGAAACAAGTATCCATCTTATCCCAAGTGTGGTAAGAATCACCCAGGGGAATGCCTTCAAGGATGAGAGGGTTGTTTTGGCTGTGGACAGCTTGGACACAGGCTTAGGGAGTGCCCATCAGCAGTGTGAGGGAGATCACAATCCACTATCTCATCAGCTCCAGTAGGCCGACCAGCTCAGCAGGACAACCCATCAGGTACAGATGGCGGTCAATGCCAGAATCATTTTTATGCCCTCTCTTCTCGTCAGGATCAGGAAAGTTCACCTGACATAGTTATTGGTATGTTACGTCTCTTTCATCTAGACGTGTATGCAATCCTATATCCAGGAGATACTCTTTTGTTTGTAACTCCTTATGTAGCAGTTTAGTTTTACATCAGTCCAGAGGTCCTATCAGAATCCTTCTCAGTTTCCACCCTAGTTTGTAAGTCAGTTAGAGCCAGCCGGGTGTATAGAAACTTCCCAGTATCAGTCTTGAATAAAATCATTCTAGCTGATCTTGTAGAGCTAGACATGGTCGACTTCGACCTTATTCTAGGCATGGATTGGTTACATTCCTGCTATGCCTTAGTTGACTGCGTGTCTAGGGTTGTCAAGTTTCAATTTCCAGATGAGCCCGTGTTAGAATGGTCGGGCAGCAGTTCAGTGCCTAAGGGTAGGTTTATATCCTACCTTAAGGCCCATAAACTCATTTCCAAAGGGTGTCTATATCATCTGGTTCGGGTCAAAGATTCCAACTCTGAGACCCCAACCATTCAGTCAATTCCAGTTGTCAGCAAATTCCCAGATGTATTTCCTGAAGATCTTCCTGGAGTTCCCTCTGAACGGGAAATAGACTTCGAGATAGATCTCCTTCCAGATACTCAGCCCATCTCCATCCCTCCTTACAGAATGGCTTCAGCTGAGCTTAAGGAGTTGAAAGAGCAGCCAAAAGATCTTCTTGACAAGGGTTTCATCAGACCCAACATCTCTCCGTGGGGTGCTCCAGTGCTATTCGTGCGTAAGAAAGACGGTACCATCAGAATGTGCATAAATTACCGTCAGCTGAACAAAGTCCCAGTCAAGAACAAATATCCCTTACCTAGAATTGATGACCTGTTTGACTAGCTTCAGGGAGCCAGTTGTTTCTCCAAGATCGATCTCAAGTCAGGATACCATCAGTTAAGGGTTAGAGAAAGTGATATACCGAAAATAGCATTCAGAACTCGGTATGGTCACTATGAGTTTATGGTGATGTCCTTTGGGTTGACTAACGCCCCAACAGCCTTCATGGACCTAATGAACAAGGTTTTCAAGCCTTATCTAGATATGTTCTTTATCGTATTTATCAACGACATTCTAGTGTACTCCAGAAATGAGGAAGAGCATGCCAATCACCTAAGGTTAGCATTGCAGACTCTCAGAGATCGCCAGTTATTCTCCAAGTTCAATAAATGTGAATTCTGGTTGAAGTCTGTGACCTTCTTGGGTCATGTGGTCTCAGGTGAAGGGATACAAGTAGATCCTCATAAAATAGCAGCAGTGAAGGATTGGCCCAGACCTACCGCTCTGACAGAAATCTGGAGTTTTCTGGGCTTAGTGGGTTATTATCGACGGTTTGTAGAAGAGTTCTCCTCCATAGCCTCTCCTCTGACCAAGTTAACTCAGAAGAAGGTGAAATTCCAATGGTCAGATAAGTGTGAGAAGAGTTTCCAGGAGTTGAATACTCGACTCACTACCGCTCCAGTGTTAACCTTGCCAGAAGGAACAAATGGTTTGGTGGTATATTATGACGCCTCCAAAGTTGCACTTGGTTGCATTTTGATGCAGAGGGGCAAAGTGATAGCCTATGCCTCCAGAAATCTCAAAGTTGACCAGAAGAATTATCCAACTCATGACTTGGAGTTGGCAGCGGTGGTATTCGCATTAAAAATATGGAGACACTACTTGTACGGAGCTCACGTGGATGTGTTCACAGATTACAAGAGTCTTCAGTACGTCTTTAGCTAGAAGGACCTAAACCTCCGACAGAGAAGGTGGTTAGAGCTCCTGAAAGATTATGACTTGAGTGTGCTGTATCACCTGGGCAAGGCCAATGTTGTGGCTGACGCCCTAAGTAGACGATTTATAGAAAGTGTAGCCATTTGGAGGAAGGAGAAAGGGAGATAGCAAAGGAGGTTCACAGACTAGCTCAGTTAGGGGTGCAACTAGTAGACTCAGTCGAAGGTGGAGCAGTAGTACAAAGCGGGTTAGATTCATCTTTTGTAGTTGAAGTTAAATTTAGACAAGATGAAGATCCAGTTCTACTTAAACTCAAGGAGGCGGTTCTTAGAAAAGAAGTTGAGGCTTTCTCCCAAGGGGGAGATGGAGTACTCCGTTATCAGGGAAGGTTGTGTGTGCCAGATATCGGTGAGTTGAGACAATAGATTTTGGCTAAGGCACACAACTCAAGGTATTCTATTCACCCTGTTGCCACTAAAATGTACAACGACTTGAGGGACATTTACTGGTGGAACAACATGAAAAGAGACATTGTCGAATTCGTAGCTAAGTGCCCGAACTGCCAGCAGGTCAAGGTGGAACATCAAAGGCCAGGGGGAATGACTCAAGATATCAGTATACCCACGTGGAAGTGGGAAGAGGTAAATATGGACTTTATTATGGGTCTACCTCGGACTCGTCGGCAACATGACTCTATCTGGGTGGTAGTAGACCGGATGACTAAGTCATCATATTTCCTCCCAATCAAAACCATAGATTCAACTGAGGATTATGCTAAACTTTATATTCAGGAGCTGGTTAGACTTCATGGGGTGCCATTGGCTATTATTTCAGACAGGGGTACCCAGTTCACCTCTCATTTCTGGAAGTCTTTTCATAAGGGACTTGGCACTCAAGTCAAGCTCAGTACAACTTTTCACCCCAAATAGATGGGCAAGCTGAGCGGACTATTCAGACTCTAGAGGATATACTACGAGTGTGTGCGATCGATTTTAAGGGTAATTGGTATGACCATCTACCTCTCATCGAATTTGCGTACAACAACAATTACCATTCCAGCATTCAAATGGCCCCATTTGAGGCATTGTATGGTAGGAGGTGTAGATCTCCTATAGGATGGTTTGAAGTCGGTGAAGCTACTTTGATAGGGCCAGACTCGGTTCATGAGGCAATGCAGAAAGTTCATCTCATCCGAGAAAGGTTAAAAAAAGCTCAGGGCCGCCAGAAATCTTATGCGGATGTGCGGAGAAGAGACTTGGAGTTTGCAGTTGATGATTGGGTGTACTTGAAAATTTCACCCATGAAAGTGGTGATAAGGTTTGGAAAGAAGGGGAAGCTCAGTTCAAGGTATGTGGGACCTTATAGGATTTTGAGGTGTATCGGCAAGGTAGCCTATGAGCTAGAGTTACCTTTAGAACTAGCAGTTGTACATCTAGTTTTCCATGTATCACTTTTGAAAAAGAGTATCGGAGATCCAACCTCTGTGGTGCCATTGGATAATGTGACAGTCAAGGATAGCCTCACCTATGAGGAGGTACCAGTTCAAATCCTAGATCGATAGGTTCGCAGATTGAGGAATAAGGAAATAGCTTCAGTCAAGGTTTTATCGAGGAATCAGCAAGTTGAAGGAGCTACGTGGTAGGCCGAAACAGATATGAGGGCCAAATACCCACACTTATTCTCTACCGACTTTGTTGTAGTTTGATATGTAAATTTTGTTTTAAGACCTGAACTAGTTGTTGAATTCACTTCATGTATCTAAATTTTTTTTCTAACTTTGGTTGTGTCTATGAAAAGCAAAATTGAGTTCAGTTATATTCTCCAAATTGGAAGTAGCCTCTTCGGTCATTTTGAAGTTGAATGAGTAGTATTTAAATGTTTTGATTGTTATTTTTCTATTTGCTATGAGTTTTCTAACATTTGAGGATGAATTTTTCCAAGGGGGAGATATTGTAATGCCCCGGAAGCTCAAAATCAATATTCGGGACTTAATTCAGAAAATCTGAAAAAACTGTAGAAAAGTTGCAAAACGACCAACCTGACGGGTTGTTAAGGGACCCAACGACTCTTCAGGTTAGCCGTGAGAAGGATGCCAAGAATATGTTTCAGTGTTTCTAACGGATGACCCCACGAGTCATTGTCAAGCCACACAACTCGTTAAGTCGCCCGTTTCCAAGACGGAGTTTTAGAATTTGAGAAGTAGACAGCGTACTTGACGGGTGGTCACCACGGGTCGTTGTCAGTGGGAACGACTCGTTGAGTGACCCATGACCAGCCTTGTATTAATTTCCCAGGGGGTGAGACAGTGTAGTCAACAACTGGTGACCATGAGTCATGTCTAGTGACCACGACTCGTTAAGTCACTCATGGTCACCCACTGGAGTTTTCAGGCAGTGTACCTTACGGGCATGACCACGAGTCATTTGCAGACACCACGACTCATTAGGAGCACCTGTCAGTTTTTTCCAGCAAATTTTTGGGGACTATTTAGTAAATTCCTATTCTCCAAAGCATTAAACCATGCCATTTAAGTACCAGTTTCAGATCTTTTAGTGGGGGTAATGGGTTCTTTTCCTCATTCCCCACTCAAACTTCCCAAAAACAAAATGCAGAATTCCTCTCAGAGAAGTTCAGAGCTTCAAACTAGGCAGATCCTTCTTCTTCAATTCTCTAGCAATTCCTCCAAGCTTTTTCATCAAGTATGTGGGGTTTTAGCAAGGGGATTGTTCTTCCCTTGTGCCCCCAAGATCCTCCTCAGTTTCTTCTAGTAATTCTAAGCCCTGAGTTTTTGAGTATGAGAAATCTTCATGTTTATTTTTGTTAATTTCACTTAGAATTGTGTTCATATTTATTGTTGATACGACCTTCATCAGTTCCTCATCAGTTTTTCAGTATTATTACAAAAGTGAATATGAGCCCTAATCTTTTAGTAAAGGTTCTTGCTCCTTAAAATTTTCTTTTGTGAAGGAAGAGTGCTTTGGGATGAATTCTTTGATTTTTCTTTCTATTCGCATGTGTTGAGAAATATCCCATGAATGAGAGTTGATTTTTGCACTGTTGGATGAAACTCCCAAATTCATGAAATTTGCCTTTTAGTATGAATTTGTTCGTGTTGTCGGCATGAATGATCTCTCTATTAGCTTCTTAAAAATTCAGTTAGTTAGAATACAGAACTCTATCAGTCTAGTCTCAATCAGAACCATATTAGTCTAGTTTCAGTAAGATTTTTTTTTGCAACCTCCGTGTTGTCCAGAAAATGTCAACTGATCAGTTTGACTCTAGTTTAGTTTCGAGGTGTCAGTGGTGCCTCCCAGTTTTCAGACTCAGATTCAGATTTCAATTATTTGGTCCATTAGGTGGTCATGACATTTAGTTATAGCTCTGACCAGCCCCAGGATCCCAGTTCAGTTATTAGTTGTTCTATAGATGGTTACGACGCTTCTAGATAAGCAACTCTGATCAGTCTTAGAACCCAGTTCTAGATTCTGGTCCGATAAGGCTCTCAGGGTACATGCAGTTATTTGTCCCTGACTAGTCTTGGGCCCTAGTTTCGAGCTATCAGCTTAGTAGTTCAGTTTAGTTTTCTAGTGTGAGTAGAACTTAGCACCGAGCGGGCTGTGGTTTCAGCGCACCCAAGTTTCCAGAACTACATTGCCAGCGTAGCAGTTAGTGTTACTTGGCCTGATTGGCCCCAGATATTTTTTTTTGTGATCACTCAGTTCATGCCTTTATACCCTGACACGGTATATTGGGTCCTACCAATGGGGTGTATACATCGGACTCCACGTCTAGCTCATGTGGTTAAATATCGATTAAAGACTCTCCCACTAGTCAGTCCAGTTCAGTGTCAGATTAAGCAGCTCAGTTCAGTACAGTATCCCAGATTCAGTGTTTCAGACTTAGGGCATGTCCATGACCATCAGACAGGGTCGTCTTGACCATTTCAGATTATATTAGCAGTCCACTTCAGTTTACTTATTGGTCATGGCATGTCATTTTAGTTCAGACTTTATATTTAGTATGTCTCTCCCACTTACTCAGTACATTCAAAGTACTGATGCATGCTTTTCATGCTGTATCATTTCATGATACAGCTGCAGGTTCTCAGGTTCAACACAGATAGTTACTTCAGTTTCAGAGCATTCCATTCCAGCAGATCAGAGTGTGAGTCCTCCTCATTCGAGGGCTTGTTTATTTATTTCATTTGGTTCTATTTATAATTAGAGTTAGCTGGGGGTTTGTCCCAGCAACTCCTCAGTTAGATGACTTTCAGACAAATATGGCTTTCAGTGTATTCAAAGATTTGAACCTTTACTTTCAGATTTGTTCTTATTAAATACTTTATGTTATTATTTTAAAGTTCCGCTGTGCATGTTTACTCAGAATGTTAGTGTATGATAGACCAGGGGTTGACTTGGGGTCACTTGTGGCTTCAAGTACCGTGTTACATCCAGGGTGTAGGCTCGGGACGTGACACTAATTCTCTCATGCAGTTTAGTCATATGCTCCTCATGAGCTCGCATACTCTCTGCTTTAGCCCGCTTGCGCTCTTTCTTCTCCTTCTTTTTCTTCTTTTTCACACTCTCCTCACCAGCATCTTCAGTAGCTCTCTTTCTTCCTTTATCACCGGCTGCAATTGACCCCCAATATGCTGCCAAGTCAATATCCTCCTCAAGCTCTACATCCAGGTCTGGAAGAGTTGGGGCTGCTATAACAATTGATTTCCATAAATACAACTCAACCACTTGGCTTTGAAGAGCCCCCAATTCCGCATGGACACTACCAGTGTCTGACTGCTACGCCATCCTCAAGTTAAATCTGCTCTCAAAACTATCTAGGCAGGCATGAAGGGCCTGAGCTGCTGCATCTATCTCGGATTTGACCCATGGCTTTACATTCTCCATCATTGCCTGAATTTTGCGCTCGGCCATGGTCAATCTCTTTGCCAGCTTCTGGAAGAAATCTTGCGGTACCAAGATGTACCCTGTTGGAGTCTGAGTCTGTACACTGGGCAGTGTTGTAGCTGAGGTGCTGGGAGCTGACTCTAAATGACCGACATCTATAGCCGGTGTCTCGCTTTGCTCTTGAGTATTGGGGACATTCACCTGCACATCCCCTGCTGGCTGAGCTTCTGGGATGGCTGTGGGCATTCTGGATCTGCTTACCGGGTTCATCTCATCCCAGATAACGCCTATGTCTGTAATTCTTTGGCCTCCGATCAATCTCTCATCACCCCGCTGTACTCTCGCCTCCTACACAAAATGTATACAAGGCACGAAAATGGAATAGTAGTGCTTACTTCCACTGCCCTGTCTCGTTTCTAGGTAGCTATGATCCTCGGGATGTTAAGAGGGTAGCGGGACATGAGGCATGCCACCAACGCCGCTCTATCAGCACTCAGCGTGTTATCGTTAACTGTGGGTGCTAATCAATGTCTCACCAATGTCCAGCAGGCCTTTGCGATGAATTTTAATGAATTCTTTGTCACCTTCTTGCCACCTGCTACCCATTTAGCCTTGTCCTTTTTCTCAACTATCACCTCTGCTAGCCATTGCAACTGCCTCTGTTGCTCACCCTTGCTTAGACTCCTAATCTGTTTCATTGCCTCCACCTTGTAATCATACTCGGTTGTTAACCTTGTTGGTCTGAACTGAGGTCCATATAACATCTTTGCAATAGTCTGGTCGGATACATCAACTACTCGCCCTCAGACTAGAACACTCTCCAAGCGAGGCTTCTCCTTTATCTTTTGCCCCTCCTTTACTTTCTACTCCATTGTGGCTAGGTAGTTGGCGTAGAACTCCCTGATGATCTCCTCTGTGTATTGTGAAGGGGTCTTGGACATCCAATCTAACCCATAGAAGCTAAAAATACACTTCATCTCCTCAACTTCATTCAAGGAATTAGTGAGGATCCGCGGTTCTTCTTGGATGCTTCTCTTTGGTTTGTTTTTAGCGGTGAGAGCGATGCCTTGTTCATATATCTCTTTAGCACCCAGCACTCTCCACCGCATTGTTCTGTGCTATCTGGTAGGGGTCTCCTCCTCCACTTCTTCCTCACTGCTTTCTGCATCATTCTGGGTCCCTTCTGACCCTTCCTCAGTGTTGGAGTCGGTTCTCGGCCTTTGTTATTCCTCTCTAGCCCCCTCTTCAGATTGGGGATCTTGAGCGGATGTGGCCATAGTTTCTTTAGCTTGGGCCTTTGCTCTTTCCCCAGTGGTTCTTGTTCCATCTGTATCTGAGGTGTCTACTTGATAATCCTCAAGCGAACCACTAGGTGAACCTCCAGCTTTCGCAGACTCTGAGTTCGTTGTTTCATCTATCAATTGCCTACGGGCTTGTGTTTTGTCTGCCCTGCATTTGTATGTCATTGTACCTGGTGAGAAAGAGGTTAACATTCCATTTTTGAAAAATAAAAATCAGATAGAAGAAATGCAGTATCTCATCACAGATCCTCAGTACGAGTCGTAACCCTGATGGTGCCCCACGACTTGCAGGTACGACTCGTACCATGAAGGTACAATCCGTACCTTTAGTCGTCTGATGAAGTCCCATTTTGCACAAATTCTGATTTTCACCACGACTCATGGTATGACCCGTAGGTCGATTCCATGAGTCGTAGGGTGGGCTTCCCAAATCGATTTTTCAAGATAAGGGGTACGAGAACTCAGTACGATTCATAGTGTCAACCTACGACCCGTACTGTGCTACATACCCTTTTTCAGCCCAGTTTTACGATTCTTTTTTATTAGTGTGTAGGTGTTTGTTTTGCACATTTTTGGGTACTCAGGTTTTCCCCAGGTCTAGCATTAGGTACCCTACCTTTTTACACCACGTAATCCTCCCCTACCCATGACTCCCTTTGGGTGTTCTAGGGACAAAATTCAATTAATTTCCAGTGGGTTTTCGATCGAATTGGAGTTGTTCACTCATACCCATTGATTTTCAAGCATACCCAGTGATTCTTATGGGTTTTCGATTCCCTCAAGTTCACTTTCAAGCATTAAGAACTTAGAATGTAAGATCTGCGATTCATAGACTGGAAATCAAATGCGAGGGCTTTGCACACTCAGCTGAAGCAAGAATTTCTAGCTTAATTTCTTGATGTTGGGAGACTACGGGTGTTGGGAATAAAGTTCTCAAGTCGTGTGTTTTAGGGTTTTGAGGTGTTAGCATGGGAAGATGGTTGATTTTGAAGTTTAAGTAGGTGAGGGTCAATTTAAAATTTTGGGCCGAATCGGGTCAATTTGACCCATCACGACTCGTACTACGAGTCGTAGGAGCAACCTACGACTCGTCCCTAGCCCGTAATGACTTTAGTTACAGAGAACTTACCTGGTGACCTACAAGAGCATCCTACGACTCATACCACGAAGGTATGAATCGTAGGATGAGTCGTAGGTTAGACTTTGCTTAGAATTTTCTCTGCTTTTCACCACCACTGCTACCACGACTTGTAAGACCTCACCGCGAGTTGTACGGAGATCATGTAGCAGCAGATTTTTTAGCCACCTATTTTTTTCCCTACACACTGAGCATACATTAGATCAATGACTTGGGTTTCCTCCTAAGAAGCGCTTAATTTAACGTCGCGGCACGACGCAGGTGGTCTGGTTACTCAGATTTCACCAAAGCACCACTTGGGTTGCCTCCCAAGAAGCGCCTGATTTAACGTCGTGGCACGATGCAAGTTTCTTGACTACTCAAAATTCGTCAAGTGACTCATACTCATCCTCAAGTGCTGAGATCACACTAAGTTCCTTTGATTGCTTCATAGTCCGATAGTTGTTGAAAGTGACCTCTTATTTGTTTAGCCTGAATTTTAACAAGCCAACTTCCACATCCACTAGAGCTCTCCCAGTAGCGAGGAATGGTCGCCCCAGAATGATGGGAACCTCATAATCGACCTCATTATCCAAGATAACGAAGTCCATTGGTAATATAAACTTATCAACCTTGACGAGAACATCAACTAGGATGCCCACTGGTCTCTTTACTATTTTGTCGGCCATCAGTAGCCGTATGTTAGTTGGTGT
The DNA here is from genome assembly GCA_035772735.1 of Datura wrightii. NCBI lineage: Eukaryota > Viridiplantae > Streptophyta > Magnoliopsida > Solanales > Solanaceae > Datura > Datura wrightii. Next base: position 48,916,047 of record JASDFA010000007.1, on the reverse strand, counting down.
GGGGGCTCCCAATCCTAGCTTCTTGAAGACCGCCAAGGGCATTAGATTAATGCTAGCTCCTAGATCACAGAGTGCCCTTGTGAACTCGACATTACCAATGGTGCAAGGTATCGTGAAGGCACCTGGGTCTTCCTTTTTCTGAGCTAAGACCCTTGTTTCTATGGCACTGCAGTGATGGACATTGTCAACTGGATCATAGCTTACAGATCTTTTCTTTGTCACCAGGTCCTTCATGAATTTTGCATATCCCAACATCTACTCTAGTGCTTCGACCAATGGTATATTCACAGAAAGTTGTTTGAGCATTGAAAGAAATTTTTGGAATTTATCGTTATCCGCCTTTTTCTTCATCCTTTGTGGGAATGGTGGCGGTGGTCTCGGGATAGCCTTTTGTATTAGAGTTGCCCCTTGATCCATGTCACATTCCTTCTCACTCCTAGGGGCCTTTTGCAACCCATCATGCTGTGTCTCATCACCAATCTCTTCTTCCTCCATCGCGCTCTCTTTCCTCCTTTTAACTTTAATAGGGAATGGGGGGTCAACTGTGGTTTTATCACTCCTAGTCATTACTGCCATGCAATGAGCATCATTCTTTGGATTCTGGACAGTTTTGCTAGGGAATGTACCCTTTTGTATAGGGTTCATTAATGCCGACAGTTGCCCAAGTTGGTGTTCTATCTGCTTGATGGCGGTGGCATGAGATTCTACCTTCTGACCCATGCTAGATAAGTCACTTCAAATTTCTTTTAACTGATCATCCGTGGACCTCACCTTTTTTAGCATTTCGGCCATTATACTCTCCAACTTTGATTGTCCGGCCTCCCCTTCTTATGTGTTATGAGGCACATAGACTCCAGCCTAGTCATTGCAATATCCGTAATTTCTTCTCCATTCTCCCTCTCGCTCACGACCACGACTCATATCTCTGAACCCGTTCTTGTTGTAGTTGTCTTTGTACTAGTTCCGAACTTGATTTCCAGAACCTTGGCGCCAATTGTCTTGTCCAAACACTTGGGCGTTGTCTCGGAAACCCGCCACCTGGCTATATAGGAAGTTTGCCTCCTCCTCAGAATCATAGTGATCTGCTCCTTGCTGCCTTCCTTGTGTTCCCACTGCATTTACCTATTTGGCTCCTGCTCCCATGATATGCTTTGTCAGCAAATCCAATGATGTGCACATGTGAGCCAACTTCTGATCACGTTCTTCCTCCTTCCTTCGTTGGTCTGCAGTCAAACCAACAACATATGTACCTACCACTATATCAGCCTCCCTCGTATGCCAGGCCCTGTTTGTCTTTGTCACCTTGTCAAGGATAGTGGCTGCTTCCTCCCATGTGTGACTCATCAATGCTCCACCCGACACCGTATCTACTACAGCCTTGGTGCTATTATTAAGAGACCTATAAAAGATTTCCAGCAAACTGTCATATGAGATTTTATGGTTCGAGCACTTAGTCAACTTCTTTTTGAACCTCAACCAGGTTTCATGAAATTCCTCCGTCTTAATCTGCCGGAAATTATAGATCTCATCTTTTAACTGTAACATCCTTGATGGGGGAAAGAATCTCTCCATGAAGGCTTGTTTAAGCTCCCTCCAATTGGTTATGGAGTCATTGGGCAACTCCGATAACCACAAAGTAGATTCTCCTGATAGAGAGAAAGGAAAGAGTTGGAGTCTTATCGCATCCTGGCTTACTCTAGTCAACCTGTATGCCTTGCATATTCCTATAAAATTAATCAACTGCAGGTTGGCGTCATCCACTGCGTGGCCACTGAACACCCCCTTCATGTTTAGCAGTTGAATCATGGTGCTCGTAATGTTGAATTTGGCCCCAGCGGGCAATGGTGGTGGCACAATTGCTCCAGTTGACCCAACCTCATCAATATCTGGGTCATCATCATAGAAGAACTGAGGGGAAAATATCTGAGCTCGGTTGCCCCTCCCATATTGACCATCATTTACCACCTCATCTCTATTATCACCAGCTTGCTGAAGTGCAGCTAACAGAGCTAGCTCGGCTTGCCTAGCTTCTTCAGCTAAGCGGGTTTCTCTCTGCTCAGGGTTTTCCATTCTATGCAGTGCTCGTTCAATTTCGAGATTTAGTGGAATAAGGGGGTCTCCTCTACTCCGAGTGCTTGGCATTCACCGGAGGACAACTTGTGGGTATCAAAGAAAAACACAAAAATAAACGTAATTAAGGAAATAATTACCAAAAAGTCAAATACAAGAAAATAACCTAGTCTTAGCCATGTTCCCTAGCAACAACACCACTTTTTGATAACGCTCCAACCACACTTCCAACTGATGTATGAAGCGGACGTTGTCAATAAAGAACCCAACTAATAGGTTGGGGTCGAACCCGCAGGGAATATGGAAGATCTAGATTACAGCCCGTAGATGAACTTGTATGGTAATTACTTCACAATGGGGGGATTCTAATAAAAAGCAATAATAAAAGTAAACAATAGTCAAGATTATATTTGTGAATCACTAATTAAAGGATAACTAGGGTTTGTGTTCCCTATGGATTCATAACAACTTTGTGTATACACTCGTGATCTTTACCAATACTTACAGAACTGATAACTTAGATTCATTCAAATGATCAACCAATCCCTATTGAATGACTATCCTCAATTACTCGACCAAGTCTTATGAGTTTTGAAAACTAACCGTTATCACTAAGTTCCAGATATAACTATCTTGCGACCACAACTCAAGTTAATACAATGATCATCAAGATCAAGGCTCCGTCGTAATTCTCTTTTCCTAATCTCTACCTCTTTGAGCAAAGAAAGTAAAGAATTCTGGCACTTCCTAACATTGTACACTGCTAAGAATCATTAAAGATGAAGAGAATACAATATAAGTAATTAGTATTGGTTTTAGAATCACTTTGCGCAATCCTAACCAGTTAATCCACCATAGTTCCCACAACCCTAGCTGTGGAGGTTTTAGCCTCTCATAGTTGCAAGGTTGTGATTTGCATTCATGATTGAAAACATAAAACAATACTTATAAAGATGATTGAGAAAAATAATCCCTTCAATTAAACCATGAAATCTTGAATAACAAGTAGCAAGAACAAGATGAATTCAAGAAAAGGTTGATCACAAGGTCGAACCAACTCAATTCTCTCTTCCAATGATATAAATTTTTCTTACTACAATGTTTTCCTACTAGAATTAAGTCTATTCGTTGTCCTCTATTAAAAATAAAACATAAAAAGTATTTATAGAGACACAAGAATCCTTTTCCTATACCAATAGGACTGCTTTCCATATCTGTCGTCGACCTCGTCATGGGTCCACCTACGACTCGTAGGGGCTTCACACGGATCGTAACATCAACTCGTGGCTTAGAGTGTTGGCTGAATTTTGGCTAAGTGTTGGGCCAAGGTACGATTCGTACCAACATGCTATGACTCGTACATTGACACCCGTGGCTTGATCCTGATCTTTTGAACTTTTTCTGAACTTCACCACCACCGGTATGGTACGACTCGTACCTCCATCTCACAGTTCGTAGGGTGCTCTCATACTGAGAATCAGCCTTCTGTACAATTCTTTTGGATTTCATGACGACTATCTTACCACAACTCGTACCACCATGGTACGATCCATGACAAGTCTCATAAGTTCAATCTTCAAGGTTAAACTTTCAGCTTTTGATCAAGGCCCTCAGTATGACTTGTAGGTCCATCCTATGGATCGTACTGTGGTCTACACTTTTTCCCCTTTTTTGCACACTTTTAGCTTTCTTTTGCAATTTATTATTCCAACACCCATTTATCCTGAAATCAAAGGAAAAGTGCCTCATATCCACATAAATACACCTAAATCCATGCTATTTTCTTAGTTTTAAGCGTTAATAGTGCTATAAATTCACAGCACATCAAAGGCCAGGAAGATGATCTCTAAAGGTTGCATGTACCACCTAGTTAGGGTTAAGGTGTGGACTCCGTGACCTCGACCATTCATTCAGTTCCAGTGGTGTGCGAATATCCGAAGGTGTTTCCTAATGATTTGTTAGGTGTTCCTCCGGAGAGGGAAATTGATTTCAGTATTAATCTATTACCCGATACATAGCCTATCTCTATTCTTCCCTACAGGACCGCTCCAGCCGAGCTAAAAGAATTGAAGGATTAGTTAAAGGATCTGTTGGATAAGGGATTCATTATACCGAGCCAGTCTCCATGGGGTGCACCAATTCTATTTATTCGAAAGAAGGACGGTTCCCTTCGCATGTGTATTGACTATCGACAGTTGAACAAGTTACCGTCAAGAACATGTACCCCTTACCCAGGATCGATGATTTGTTTTACCATCTTCAGGGTGCCAGGTGCTTCTCCAAGATTGATCTCAGGTCCAGGTATCACCAACTCAGGGTTCGGGAGAGTGACATCCCAAAGACCGCTTTCAGGACTCGGTATGGTCACTATGAATTTGTTGTTATGTCTTTCGGACTAACCAATGACCCTGCAGCTTTTATGGATCTAATGAATAGGGTGTTCAAGGCATATTTGTACATGTTCGTGATTGTGTTCATTGACGACATCTTGATATACTCACGGAGCGAGGAGGAGCATGCCGCTCACCTGAGAGTAGTACTTCAGACCCTCAAGGATCGTCAACTATATGCAAAGTTCAGAAAGTGTGAATTCTGTTTAGACTCGGTGGCATTTCTGGGTCATGTGGTATCAAGCAAAGGCATCAGGGTAGATTCCCAAAAAATTGAGGCGGTGAAGAATTGGCCTAGACCGGTGAATCCTTCAGAAATTCAGAGTTTCTTGGGTCTAGCTGGCTACTATCGGAGGTTTGTTGAGGGTTTCTCATCTATTACGGCACCTTTGACTAAGTTGACTAAAAAAAAGGTGAAGTTCCAATGGTCAGAAGCTTGTGAGAAAAGCTTCCAAGAGTTTAAGACCTGACTCACTTCAGCACCAATGTTGACTTTGCCCGAGGGTACTAAAGGCTTTGTTGTATATTGTGATGCTTTGATAGTCGGACTGGGTTGTGTGTTGATGCAGCGTGGGAAGGTAATAGCATATGCCTCGAGACAGCTGAAAGTTCATGAAAAGAATTACCCGACCCATGATTTCGAGTTGGCTACAATGGTGTTTGCATTGAAGATATGGCGGCATTACTTGTATGGGGTCCACATGGATGTATTTACAGATCACAAGAGCTTGCAATATGTGTTCTCACAGAATGATCTAAATCTTCGGCAAAGGAGGTGGTTGGAGTTACTTAAGGACTACAACATGAGTGTCCTTTACCACCCGGGCAAGGCTAATGTGGTGGCGGATGCACTTAGTAGGCTCTCTATGGAGAGTGTGTCCCACATGGATGAGGGAAAGAAGGAGTTGGTGAAGGATGTCCACCGGCTTGCAAGATTGGGTGTTAGATTGTTAGACTCAACCGATGGCGGCGTTATTGTGCAGAATAGGTCAGAATCGTCCTTGGTGGTCAATGCCAAATCTAAGCAAGATGAGGATCCGATTTAGAGGAAGCTGAAGGAAGCAGTGCGGAGTCAAAAGGTGGAGGTTTTCTCCCAAGGGGGAGATGGTGTGCTATGATACCAGGGTAGACTATGTATTTCTGATGTCGATAATTTAAGGGTTCGAATATTACATGAGGCACATGGTACCAAATATTCTATCCATCCGGGATCCACGAAGATGTATTGGGACTTGTGAGAAATCTATTGGTGGGATGGTATGAAGAATGATATTGCGGAGTTCATAGCTAAATGTTCAAACTGTCAGCAAGTGAAAGTTGAGCATCAAAGACCGAAAGGTGTACTTCAGGATATTAGCATTCCCACTTGGAAGTGGGAGGAAATAAATATGGATTTCGTTATAGGCTTACCTCGTACTCGCTGACACTATGATACCATTTGGGTGGTGGTAGACAGGTTAACTAAGGCTGCACACTTCCTACCTGTCAAGACCACAGATTCGGCGGATGATTATGCCAAGTTGTATATTTGGTAGTTGGTTCGACTTCATGGAATGCCCTTGTCTATTATTTCAGACCGAGGTACTCCATTTACCTCTTAGTTTTGGAGGTCTTTTTAGAAGGGACTCGGGACTCAAGTCAAGCTCAGCACGGCTTTTCATCCGCAAACAGATGGCCAAGTCGAGCGAACAATCCAGACTCTTGAGGACATTTTAAGGGCATGTGTTGTGGATTTTAAAGGTAGTTGGGATGATCATTTGCCCTTAATCGAGTTCGCCTATAATAATAGTTATCACTCCAGTATCCAGATGGCACCATTCGAGGCTCTTTATGGGAGAAGGTGTAGATCTCCCCTCGGATGGTTTGAGGTTGGCGAGGCAGCTATGATAGGGCCAGATTCAGTTCACGAGGAAATGGTGAAGGTTCAGTTGATAAGGGGCCTGTTAAAAACTGCTTAGAGTTATCATAAATCGTATGCTGAAGTGAGGAGAAAGGATCTGGAGTTTAATGTGGATGACTGGGTATTCCTAAAGGTATCTCACATGAAGGGAATCATGCGGTTCGGAAAGAAAGAGAAACTCAGTCCCCACTATGTGAGTCCCTACTGGGTTGTGAGAAGAGTTGGTAAGGTGGCATATGAGTTGGACTTGCCATCGAAGTTATCTTTAGTCCATCCCATCTTTCATGTATCACTTTTGAAGAAGTGTTTGGGTGACCCAGCCTCGGTAGTCCTGGTAGATAGCATTGGGGTAAAAGATAGCCTCACTTATAAAGAAATTCCCATTGAAATCTTGGATCATCAGGTTCAGAAGTTGAGAAACAAAGAAGTGGCTTCGGTTAAAGTTTTATGGAGAAATCAACATGTTGAGGGAGCTACGTGGGAAGCCGAAGCGGATATGATGGCTAGATATTCACATTTGTTCTCTACCGGCTCGGTTCCAACTTGAGGTATTAGTTATGCCTTATGACTCTATCTAGTTTTCATATTCAGTTCATGTGTGCAAGTTTTTTTTTATATGTATGAATGTGTATGTGAAGTATGAGATCAATTCAGCTATATGGTTTTATCCGGAGGTAGTCGTTCCGTGAAAATTTCGGTTAAAATGATCAGTATATGGTTGTAAATTGTATGTTTCTATTTACTTCTTGTTTCCTACATTTGAGGACGAACGTTTCCAAGGGGGAGATATTGTAATACCCCGGAAAGGCCTAAGAATAGACCTGGGAGTTGAATTTTAAAAGTGCAGAAAACTGGTAAAAACATCACAGGATGGGCGACTCAATGACTCGTAGGTGGATACCACGAGTCATCAAAAGCAGTCGTGGAATGGGGGGTTCAGGGAAGCAGTAATGACAACGGACGATGTAACGACTCGTTGTCAAGAACAATGTATCGTTGTTACTAGTCGTTGGAAGGACTGAGCTTAGGCTGGGGGGGACAACGAGGCATCCCATAATTCGTGGTGAGAAGCAACGACCCGTTGTTTCTAGTCATTTTTTGAGGGTTGAGAATTCCAATGCATACAACGGATGGAGACCATAACTCGTTGGATGCCACCACGAATCGTGGTGAGGCTCATGGAAAGGAAAGTCAGAATGGTCAAGGGGTTGGCAATGGTTGATCCAACGATCCATTGATTGAAGCAACGACTTGTCCTGACGAGTCGTGGGAAGAATCTGAGGATGTCATGAGGTAGTGGATCCAACGACTCGATACCACGAGTCGTGGTTTGGTGCAATGACCCACTGGATCGCCGGTGTCTCATAACCACGTGCCACTGTGGGTTTCTAAATGTTATGATGTATTGATAATGATTCCCTCAAATGTGATATCACGCCTAATGAACGACCCTCTCCTGGCAAGCCAGGGTCAGCTCTGCCCACTTGAGCGAGACAGTGGGGCATCATGAAAGTCTCTACCATGATGGTGTCGGTTATGACGAGTCCTCCCATTGTTTCACATGTTTTATGCACTGTTATATCTATGTTATTGGCTCAAGTTATGATTTGATAATGTTTACTTACGATTATGATTATGAACGCTTTATGAATGATTTGAAAGCCTTGAGCCTTATGTCTTCTTACGGAGTTTATGATATATGCATGATGTCCTTCTTCTACGTTTACTTATGAGTTTTATTTTACTTTTAAATATCCGTTTTACTTACCTTGCATACTCGGTACATTCCACGTACTGACGGCATACCTTCTATGCTGTATCATTTCATGATACAAGGTCCGAATCTCAGGCTCATCCTCATCCTTAGTTCATCTCAGCTTATGTTCTCATCTTATTGGTGAGTCCTCATGTTTCGAGGGCTATTTAACAGACTTTTCTATTATCATATGTTCTAGTATTGTTCGGGTTAGTTGGGGATGTTGTCCCATCAACCCATCGTATGCAATAGAGGATTTCAGACAATGTGTAGTATTCAGCTCATGTGTACGCTTAGTATTTTCTGGTGTTATGCTATGTTTAAGTTTCCACTTGCTTATGCTAAGTATTCCGCTTTATTAAATGAGATTAGATGTATGGATGTGCCATGGGTCGACTTGGGGTCTCTCGGGGTCCCTTGTCCCGTGTCTACGATTCGGGTGTACGTTCGGGTCGTGACATGTGTCTTCCTCTAGCATGCACATATCAACTTGAGATATACATGCCCAAATTAATTGACTGCATAAATTCTAGGATTTGAACATGTGACATAGTTTGGATAAAAAATATTTAAATCAAATTGACAGTCATTTTTATTTAAATAAAGAGATGATACCCAGGGACCAACCTAATATATCCAACTATAAACAAAGCACATCAAATTTTCGTGGTATACTGAGTATTCTGATAAACTAACTTAGCGCCATAGATCGTGATGCTCTTGTTTCATTTTTCATATCCATCCTGAGCTCAAGAAACGAGCAAGTTGCTTCAAATTGCTTGGATGAGCAAACAAATAGAGTTCCTTCAGCTTGTGTCTGCACAGGGTTCTTACGATATCTCCCCACCAAGGAACTCTATATTCTAACAGTCAAATTCTTATTGTCTTTGGAAGGAAATTAAGAAGTGAACAACTAAGAAATTTTCACACTTGAGTTTAAAGAAACAACAACAACAACATACCTAGTGTAATCCCAGGTCTGGGGAGGATAGAATTGACAGTCATTTTTATTGTGTAGTCCAGGTAAGCCTATTTTTACTGAATTCCGGTCAGACAAAATTTGCGTGTCAGTTTTATAGATTATTTACTAAGTAAAGCCTCTTAAGTAGTTGACCTTCTCGATCTTAAGTTGATTTTTCATGGAAATTATTTAATTTTTTGTTTATAGATTTCTGTGTTTCTTGTTTGTGATTGAGGTATAGTTGTTAGTTTACACATTTTTGCTTCCTGTATAGATTAGATATTCAAAAGAATATCCAAAGACACACTACCACAGTAGAATAATTATGGTTGAGAATATGGATAACGTCTCCCAATCCCAAGAAATAGGACATGCTTTCCCAAGTTGGCCTCACTTAAGTATTACAGTAGCCTTACTCCTCTTCTTAATATTTCTGCATTCATTTCCGTCACATCTAGTTTTCCTTCTAGACTAGGTAATGCGAACGAGGTTTCAATTTACCCCTTCCAAGGGAAATTACAAAGTTCTTTGCTGTCACATGCAACTTTAGCTTTATACCCTTTTCATTAAGAAACACTTAACAGAGCGTATATCTTGGATTGACACCTCAACGATCACAAATATCCAAACTGGTTATTCTGTTTTCCTATTTAACCTTGAACATCCATTTTTCCTTTTTGTGTTATACCCCAAGAATTCAAAGATCGAACCTGGGAGTTGAAATGGGGAAAAACTGGAAATGGGTGCCTCAATTGCAGGCCGAGTCGTTGGTCTCCTCACGAGTCGTCAGGTGACTCGTGGGGAGGACTGGAGAAAATGAAGGTTAGAGGTCCTCACGGGTGTGGGAACGACTCGTGGTCAGCCACCACGAGTCGTTGTTATACCACGGGAACCCAAGGATCATACCCGGGAGTCTAAACGGAGAAAAACTAAAAATTCACACCAGGTCACAGGACGGTTCATGAGGTGGCTAGTTAGGTGGGACCACGAGTCGTTAAGTTACTCATGGTCAGGCTGGGTTTGGCAGAGTTTTTGGGAAGCCACGGGGGTGACCACGAGTCGTGGTCAGACCTCATGACTCGTGAGGTCACCCGTGGCAAAGATGGAATGCATGGCCAGGGACTTGAGGTAGTAGGGACCAAGGGTGGTGACCACGAGTCATGGTCAGCCACCACAATTCGTTGGGTCCCTTGAGCTTGTTTGGGCAGTAGACATCATAGATTCAGGCCCACGAGTCGTGCCCCCTGGCAACGACTCGTGAGGTCCCTCGTGGGGACTGGTAACCAAAAAATTTCTGCGTCTTTAGTAAGGGTATTTTTGTAATTCCTAAATTTCTAAGGCCTAAACTATGTCATTTTAAGGTCTGAATAGGGTCTTTTAAGGGGGATTAGTCCATGTTAAGCCTCATTCATGCATGCAAGAGTTTAGAGAGGAGTCTATAAGGTGTTTCAAGGTGTTCTTCCCCAATTTCTCTAGATCCCATCTTGGGCTTTCAAGGGAGGTTAAGAATCAAGTGTTTCCAGGTATGTAAGGTCCTCAATGGGTGAATTTTTCCAGACCCTTGCTCCTACTCTATGATTCTACTTACAATTTATCAAAAAAAAAAAACTCATGGGGTTTTGTATTTGATTACATAAATTATAATGATTTAAATTGTGGGTTTTGTGATTTTGAAATATTATCATAATCTATGGATTTCGATCATCTTTTGAGTTTTAGATTGATTATAATAATGTTGATTTTGATTTTCTAAGCAATTAAGCTTAATTATGCATGCCCCATCATGAGTCGAATTATAAACTATTTTTACCATTGATGTTCTTTATGAGCCCAACATGAATTATGTTTTAAATTATGAATTTATTTTTACTACGCATTATGATTATATGAAATTCAAGCTATGCACATGATCTACAAGTAAGTATGAATCTTATTATTCATGAGTTATGTTTTTGGCCGACTCATGGGCCTCATGTCATGGCTAGTTCACATATGTTCAAGCATGTTTACGATTATCATGATTTAACTAGCCCATGAACTCATTTATGTATAATTTTGAGCACTATATATGTTTTGGGAGTAGTATCGAATACCGAGTAGGTTCAGGGCTTAGGTTAATCCCGGATCTCATGAACTACATGCCACTGTAGGTATGTTGGGACCCTTTCATGTTAGTCCCTTTCCCAATGGCCCTTTTCATGGTGATATCACACTTTTATGGTTCTACCCTTGGCAAGGTACGAACACCCTCCCGATTAGTTTTACAAGTTGGGCTTCATGTGTGCTCATATGGGGTATGTCGGTTAAGAGAATCTCCCACTGTTCCTCATGATTTATGCATGTTATGATTATGTATGTTGGCTCAAGTTATGTTAAGCAAAGCTCTTCTATTAAGAGTATGATTATGTTTATGTTATGAATGTTTTGAAAACCTTGAGCCGTATCATATGTTATAACAGTTTATGATATGAGCATGCTGTCCTACTCTTATGATCTTTTATGAACTTTATATATATTTTAAATATCCATTTTACTTACCTTACATACTCAGTACATTCCACGTACTGACCGCGTACTTACTATGCTGTATCGTTTCATGATACAGGTCCCAATTCTCAGGCTCATTCTCACCTGTAGCTAGTTTCAGCCCTGCTCTTAGTGTACTTGGTTATTCCTCATGTTCCGAGGGCTACATGTTCACACTCTATGTTATTTCTTTCAATTTCTGAATGTTGGATTAGTTGGGGAGTTGTCCCATCAATCCGTTCTTCATGTTTAGAGGCTTATCAGACTACAAGTTGTATTCCATCATATTGTATAAGTCTAGTACTGCTTTTCCCTTATGCTATGTTGTGATTACGTTCTTTATGTTAAGTTTTCCGCTCATGTGATTGAAATAGATATATGCTCATGACATGGATCGACTTGGGGTTTCTCGGGGCTCCTTGTCCCGTGTCTATGATCCGGGTATGCGTTTGGGTCACGACAAACTTGGTATTAGAGCCATAGGTTTTGAAGTGTCCTAGGGATTCTGAAAGCCATGTTAAGTAGAGACTTTTTCATGGGTGTGAAGCACGCCACACTTATGATGAAGAGGTTACTAGACGTTTAGGAAATGTTCCCTTTTTTCATTATCTATATCGTGCGATGAACGTCCTTTACTCTTCTAATTCGTGCTATTCGCGTTTTCAGAATCATGCCTCCACGTCGAGTAAATGCAGGAGAAACAGAAATGGTAATAATCATGAGGGTGCCCATGATGGTGAGCATCAACCAACTCTAGCCGTCCATGAGGAGCACGTACCAGAGCCAGCTGCCCACTCCAAGTTTAGGGAAGCAATTGAAATGCTGGAACAGGCCATGACTGCCGAAGTCTAGAATTAGACGGTGGCACGTTTCCCTCAGAATGGGAATGCAGCGGTAGCTAGGGTGAGGGATTTCTTGAGGATGAGCCCTCCGGAGTTCACGGGGTCAAGGGTGGACAAGGATCTACATGATTTCATTGAGGAGATTCTGAAGATCACCCAGGTTATGGGGGTGAATTATGGGGAATGCATTGACTTGACCTCCTATCAGCTAAAGGGGGTAGCACATATATGGTTTAAGAAATAGAGAGATGCCAGGGCGGCAGGTGCAGGCCCGATAGGTTGGGATGAGTTTCACACCGCATTCATGGATCTATTCTTCCCACGAGAGATGAGGGATCTCAAGGCAGTCGAGTTTGTGAATCTGAAGCAGGGTAACTTGTCTGTCCAAGAGTATGCATTGGAATTCTCCCAATTATCAAAATATGCTTCGGAGTTGGTGGTGGATTAGCGGGCTCGGGTGAGCCATTTTATGCATGGAGTAACAGATTACTTGGACAAGGATCGCCATTCTTCATCAGGAAATTGATTTTCCCCATATTGTATTGCATGCACAACAGATGGAGTCGGTCTACAGGAGGCAGAGAGAGGCTAAGAGGGCGAGGACCGACAATTACGGGGTTTCTCAGGCCAGGTCAGGGGTGGACCACGTCAGCAGACCCCAGCACAGGTCCATTGCTCCAGCTCCATCATCGGCCAGCACGCCATCCATGTTCAGGGGAGACCAGAGGAGCAAGGCTATAGGCTCGAGGGATCATGGTAGCATGCAGGTGGAGCGCACTTTTCAAATTTGTGCGAAGTGCGGCAAGAATCATCCCAGAGGTGCCTGATCAGCGTGGATGCTTGTTTTGGGTGTGGCAAGCCCGGACACAGGATCAGAGATTTCCCTATAGCCAGTTCTGCCGCCCAGCAGCACAACCCCCTCAGCAGGGTGCTTCCACTAGTTCAACAGGTGGTTAGCTCCAAAATAGGTTTTACGCCGTAGTGCCTCGCCAGAAGCAGGAGGCTTCGTCATATGTGGTCACGAGTATGTTGCGAGTCTTTCATATCAATGCTTATGCTTTGTTAGATCCGGGAGCTACATTTTCTTTTGTGACGCCTTACATTGCTAGTAGCTTTGGAGTTAATCCTGAAATTTTGTCAGAACCGTTCTCTGTGTCTACTCCAGTCGGTGAATTAGTGGTAGCTAGGCGGGTATACAGAGGTTGCCCCATCACAGTGTTGTATAAGGTTACCTCCGCAGATTTAATAGAGCTGGCCATGACTGATTTTGATATTATTCTGGGCATGGATTGGTTGTTTGCATGTTATGCTTCGGTTAACTGTAGAACCCGAGAGGTGGAGTTCTGTTTTCCGGGTGAACCAGCTTTAGAATGGATGGGTAGTTTAGCGGTACCTATAGGTCGCTTTATCTATTACCTCAAGGCCAGGAAAATGATCTCTAAGGGTTGTATGTACCAGCTAATTAGGGTTAAGGATGTAGAGTCCGAGACCCTGACTATTCAGTCAGTTCCAGTGGTGTGTGAGTATCTAGAAGTTTTCCCCAATGATTTGCCAGGTGTTCCTCCGGAGAGGGAAGTTGATATCGGTATTGATATATTACCCGATACGCAGCCTATCTCCATTCCTCCTTACAGGATGGCTCCAACTGAGCTAAAAGAGTTAAAGGAATAGTTGAAGGACTTGTTGGATAAGGGTTTCATTAGACCGAGCAAGTCTCCATGGGGTGCACCAGTTCTTTTTGTTCGAAAGAAGGATGGATCCCTTCGGATGTGTCTTGATTATCGGCAGCTGAATAGAGTCACTGTTAAGAACAGGTACCCCTTGCCTAGGATTGATGATTTATTTCAACAGCTTCAGGGTTCTAGGTGTTTCGCGAAGATAGATCTAAGGTCTGGGTATCATTAGCTCAGAGTTCGGGAGAGTGACATCCCAAAAACCGTTTTCAAGACTCGGTATGGTCACTATCAATTTGTTGTTATGTCTTTTGGAATAACCAATGCTCTTGAAGCTTTTATGGACCTGATGAACAGGTGTTCAAGCAATATCTGGACATGTTCATAATTGTGTTCATTGATGAAATCCTTATATACTCTCGGAGCGAGGAGGAGCATGCCGCTCACTTGCGAATAGTGCTTCAGACCCTCAAGGATCGTCAGTTGTATGCAAAGTTTAGAAAATATGAGTTTTAGTTGGACTCAGTGGCATTTCTAGGCCACGTGGTATCAGGTGAGGACATAAAAGTAGATTCTCAAAAAATTGAGGCGGTGAAGAATTGGCCTAGACCAGTGAGTCCTTCAGAAATTTAGAGTTTCTTGGGCCTAGCAGGTTACTAACGGAGATTTGTTGAGGGTTTCTCATTTATTGAGGCACCTTTGACCAAGTTGACTCAGAAAAAGGTGAAGTTCCAATGATCGGAGGCTTGTGAGGATAGCTTCCAGGAATTGAAAACCCGACTCACATCAGCACCTTCACTTTACCCAAGGGTACGGATGACTTTGTTGTATATTGTGATTCTTTGAGAGTCGGACTGGGATGTGTGTTGATGCAGCATGGAAAGAAATAACATATCCTCTCGACAGTTGAAAGTTCACTAAAAGAATTACTGACCTATGATCTTAAGTTGGCCGCGGTGGTGTTTGCATTGAAGATATGGCGGCATTACTTGTATGGGGTCCATGTGGATGTATTCACGGATCATAAGAGCTTGCAATATGGTTTCACTCAAAAAGATCTCAATCTTCAGCAAAGGAGGTGGTTGGAGTTATTAAAGGAGTACGATATGAGTGTTTTTTACCACATGGGCAAGGCTAATGTGGTGGCGGATGCACTTAGTAGTCTCTCTATGGAGAGTGTGTCCCACGTGGATGAGGGAATACACCTCTGGAATTCACCTCTGGAATTCAGTCTCCGGATGACAGGAGCTGAATACTCGATCGCTGACAGGAATCACGTGGTATCGCCTGCTCGTCTATGAGTACCTGCAGGCAAGTAATGCAGCGCCCCACCGGGCGTCAGTACCGCTGGTACTGAGTATGTAAAGCAACAACTGAAAGAAATATCTGAAAACAATAATATAGCTGATGAAACTGAAGTAGGAAGAAATAGATTAACTGTCTGATAATGTAAGTCTTACCTCTTCTCAATTATATTAAAAGGAGTAGGAGTCATACCTGGAGACGTATCGTTCTACTGCTGATCTACTCGTATCTAACGTAACATGGCATAACATAACATAGCACACACAAACCTTACCCGGCCCCCATAAGCCGGGAGGTACAACCAGCACAGAATCTATACCCCTACCCCGGTCATCCCATCTCCTATAAACCCTGTAAGCATCCCGCCGGTCCCCTGGGTATGCACTTGAGCTCGCTGAGCCCCTGACTATAACTGCATCTGAGTCCGGAGGACTCCTGAATCAACACCCGGGCGTATCCGCTCGACAGGGGTGTGTAAGGGCCGATCAAGGCACAAATATGGGGAAAACTGGCATCCCATCTTCGTCCCCTGTGCGACGGCATGCCACTCCATAGAGCGACGTATCCTCGTCCTCTGGCGGACGAGTCGATACAGCTATCAACCCTGGGGAGGTCATGGATGCTAGGTAGTCCAACCCCAAACAATGCAACAGTCTCAACTAGTAATACTATCTGCATATCCCACATACTGAAGCTAATAGTGGTAAAGTATTTGTATATACTATATGCTGAGCTAGTGATAGTAATATGTACGTACTTAACACATGCTGAGGCTGGTAATAGTATATATGTATAAATATAGTCTTCTGCCAGACTGCACTGGGTCTAATGCTGAACAAGATATAGTGTTTCTGCTGAAAACTATGTTGTATACTGAGTTTCTATAGTAACATGATTTACTATTCCTAACATGCTTTCTAACTTTATTTTAACTTATCATTCTATTTCTGAGATGTCTTACAGATGTTACATCGTTCTATTGGGTTTCAACTGAATACCCTAACATTTCGTATTACACCACATACTGAGCACGCTGTGCAGTTCCTAACACTTATATTAGAATCTATATCGTGCTAGCAAGTCTTGCGCTGATCATAACATGATGTTTCTAATATCGTACCAACATTCGTAATAAACATCATACATGACTTCTAAATATTCTACTGGCCTTTAAATTACTGTACTGTACCAAGATTACTAACTTGCCGAGGAAACTAGCTTTACATACCTTATCCTCGAACTATCCGGCTGTCGGTCGAGGCTCGGCCGGTACTTCAACTATTTTCTCCCAACTGCATTCATAAATATGTCAATCAATACTAAATACAACTTTATTTTAAAGAGCAACGTCACTTTTGATATAGTTTATAGCCTAAACTTAGGCTTATCGAAAGACGGTCGAAAACTCGCTATTTTTCAGAGGTCCAGAAGGGAGAAATATTCACTTCACAGCTAGGAACACATAGACACTAGTTTAGAGCAATTCCACTTACCTTAGCTCGGTAGCTCGACGATTCGTCGGCCGTATTTCACGAAACTAAATCCGTAGGAATGCTCTCTGCTGCTAAATACCTTGGTATCTGAGGTTAATTTGAGTTTGGACAACGTTTAGCAGCGTAATCGGATGAAATTATAATACCTTCTTCGTTCTATTTCCTTTCTCTGATGGTTTCCTCTATTTTCTGGAAATTTCACAAGTGATTAATGATTAAAACCGAAGTGGGGCTTTATATACTTGGGCCTGGACAAGGCCAACGTGTCACGGAGCCAACGCGGAGGCTTCACCTCCGTGACACGCTGCCATCGCGGAGGGGTTCTGCCTCGGCTCCTTCCGCGATGGTTCGACAGGTTTCTTGTCCGATCTTTTCCCGGGTCTTTCTCTAGAACGTATGGCCTTCAAATATGCTTAACCAACGTGCGAATAGGTCATCTAGGTGCCGGGAATTCTATGGGGTATAACATTCTCCCCCCCTAAGAACATTCATCCTGGAATGTACCCTGTTATCTAGAGGACTACCTAACTTTTTTTCTAGAAAAATTTTGGCAGAGTTTCCCCTGTAATATGGACTATAGCAAAAACCTGAAATGCAGAAAAGTCCAACACAGGCACTGCACGTAATATTTTAAGATCCACTGGATAACTAAGTATCAATCTTTCTCATTCACACACATACAACTATAAGGTACTGCATAAGTAATAATACGGACATACCTGTCGCCTGACTAGGCCTGAAATAGGTGAGGGTATTGGGCTTTCATATCTTCTTCAGCTTCCCACGTCATTTCCTCACGATTCCTGTTACGCCATAATACTTTGACAGACGCAACATCTTTAGTCCTCAACCTGCGAATCTGTCTGTCTAAGATAACTACGGGAACCTCTTCATATGCTAACTCTTCCGAAACCTGAACATCCTGAACTGGAACTACTGTAGAAGGGTCCCCTACGAACTTCCTTAACATAGAGACATGGAATACTGGGTGAACAGATGCTAACTCCGGAGGCAAGTTCAATTCGTATGCAACTCGGCCTATTCTTGGCCGAATCTGATATGGCCCAATGAATCTCGGGCTAAGCTTTCCTTTCTTGCCAAATCTCATTACCCCTTTCATCGGAGACACTTTCAGATATACCTAGTCATTTACCGCAAATTCTAGATTGCTGTGCCGCGTATCTGCATAAGACTTCTGGCAGCTCTGAGCAGTCAGTAAACGTTCTCGGATAAGCTTTATCTTTTCCTCTGACTGCCGAACAATGTCTGGGCCAACCAAAGCTGATTCCCCCACTTCAAACTAGCCCATTGATGATCTACATTTTTGCCCGTATAATGCCTCGAAAGGCGCCATCTGGATAGCTGAATGATAACTGTTATTATAAGCAAATTCAATCAACGAAAGATGCTCATCCCAATTACCCCCAAAATCTAATACACACGCTCGCAACATATCTTCGAGCGTTTGGATAGTCCGCTCAGCCTGCCCATATGTCTGAGGGTGGAATGCTGTGCTCAAATTAACCTGCGTTCCCAAACCCCTCTAAAACGACTGCTAGAATCTAGCTGTAAACTGTGCTCCTCTATCTGAAATGATGGACGCCGGCACTCCATGTAATCTAACTATTTCTTTGATATATAATTCGACATAATCCTCAGCCAAAAAGGTAGCCTTCACTGGCAGGAAATGAGCTGATTTTGTCAGCCTGTCAACTATTACCCAAATGGAATCGTTTCTGCATCTGGTACGGGGTAACCCTGTTACAAAATCCATGTTTATCGTTTCCCATTTCCACGTAGGCACCGTTATATGTTGTGTCAAACCGCCCGGCTTCTGGTGCTCCGCTTTCACCTGCTGACAGTTAGAACATTTAGATACAAATTCAGCTATCTCAACTTTCATACCTGGCCACCAGTAGATGTCTCTGATGTCATGGTACATTTTCATCGCCCCTGGATGGAAGGAATAGCGAGCGTAATGTACCTCATGCATGATCTGCCCACGAAGCCCTGAAACATTCGGGACACAGAGGCGGCCCTTACAGCGTAACACATCATCCTCCGTCATTTGGAAATCTGACTCCTTACCTTTCTGAATTCTATCTCTGAGCTGGACTAAATCAGGGTCCTCGTACTGTCGTTCTTTTACCTCTGTAACTAATGATGACACAGCAGAATTCTGAATTACTGCTCTATTATTTTCTGTTTCCATTACTCGAACAGCTAAACCAGTTAACTGATGAATTTCTTTGGCTAACTTCCGCTTCTCAGGTCGTAAATACGCCAAGCTCCCCATTGACTTACGGCTCAGGGCATCTGCAACAACATTGGCTTTTCCGGGGTGGTATAGAATATTCACATCATAATCTTTTAACAACTCCAACCAGCAGCGTTGCCATAGATTCAACTCCCTCTGAGTGAAGATGTACTGTAGGCTCTTATGATCTGTGTAAATATCAACATGGACGCCGTACAGGTAATGCCTCCATATCTTTAAGGCGTGGATTACTACGGCCAATTCCAGGTCGTGGGTAGGGTAATTCTTTTCGTGTTTCCTCAGCTGTCTGGAAGCATATGCAATTACTCTACCATGCTGCATCAACACACAACCTAACCTGACACCTGACGCGTCGCAATAGATTGAATAACCTTCTGTGCCTTCCGGCAATGCTAATACTGGGGCGGAGGTTAATCTGTCTTTCAGTTCCTGGAAGCTCTGCTCGCATGCCTCTGTCCATTAAAACTTTGCTGCTTTCTGTGTCAATTTGATTAGAGGTGCCGCAATGGTCGAGAACCCT
This sequence comes from Datura wrightii, assembly GCA_035772735.1. NCBI lineage: Eukaryota > Viridiplantae > Streptophyta > Magnoliopsida > Solanales > Solanaceae > Datura > Datura wrightii. Next base: position 48,896,333 of record JASDFA010000007.1, on the reverse strand, counting down.
TCAACGAACCTCCTGTAATATCCTGCCAACCCCAGAAAGCTACGAACTTCAGTGGGAGTGGTAGGCCTAGGCCATGACTTAACTGCTTCTATTTTCTGCTTGTCTACCTGTATACCATCATCCGACACAATATACCCTAAAAAGGCCACTAAGTTAAGCCAAAATTCACACTTAGAAAATTTAGCATACAGCTGACGGTCCCTGAGAATCTGGAGCACTGTCCGCAAATGAATCCAGTGATCTGCTTCAGAGCGAGAATACACTAGAATGTCATCAATGAATACTATCACGAACAAGTCCAGGAAAGGTTTGAAAATACTGTTCATCAGGTCCATGAAGACTGCCGGGGCATTCGTTAACCTGAAGGACATGACTAGAAATTCAAAATGTCCATATCGGGTCCTGAACGCTGTCTTAGGAATATCTCTCTCACGTACTCGAACTTGGTGATATCCAGACCGCAAATCAATCTTAGAAAAGTATCTGGCTCCCTGCAACTGATCAAATAAGTCATCAATTCTGGGGAGCGGGTACTTGTTCTTTACTGTAACTTTGTTTAATTGCCGATAATCTATGCACATTCGGAGCGAGCCATCTTTCTTCCTCACAAATAAAATTGGCGCACCCCACGGCGAAGTACTCGGCCTGATAAAACCTTTATCCAATAAATCTTTCAACTGCTCCTTTAATTCTCTGAGTTCTGCAGGAGCCATGCGATAAGGAGGAATCGATATCGGCTGGGTGCCTGGTAATAAATCAATAGCAAAGTCTATTTCCCTTGCTGGGGGAATACCAGGTAACTCGTCTGGGAACACATCAGGGAATTCATTCACCACTGGAACAGACTGGAGTGTCGGAGATTCTGCTTGGACATCCTGAACTCTGACCAGATGGTAAATACATCCCTTAGATATCAATTTCCTCGCTTGAAAGTAGGAAATAAACCTACCTTTTGGCGTAGCAGTGCTGCCCTTCCACTCCCGCACTGCTTCTCCCGGGAAGTGGAATCGGACCGTCTTGGTCCAACATTCAACGTTGGCAAAACACGATACTAACCAGTCCATACCCATTATGGCATCGAAGTCTATCATTTCTAACTCGACCAAATCTATTGTGGTCTGACGGTCAGCAACCTCTACTGTACACCCGCGGTAGATTCGGCTAGCTGTGATAGAGTTACCGATGGGCGTGGATACTAAGAAGGGCTGCTGCAATAATTCTGGTGCAATACTAAACTTTCGTGCCACAAATGGAGTAATGTAGGACAAAGTAGACCCTGGATCAATCAACACATAAGCAGGGTGTGAGCAGATAGTTAGCATACCTGTCACAACATCAGGCGACGCTTCTGAATCTTGCCTCCCTGGTAAGGCATATGTACGGCTTGGACCCGCACCTGTACTGGAGGCCTCTGATCTGCCCCGACCCCTGCCTGCTGAAACTAAGGGCCTGCGCCCAGTCGAGGATGCTGTGGCTCGTGACCCTGCAGATGCCCTATCCTGTCTATCTCGGTCCTCTCGGCCTCTGGCTAGGCAATCTTTCATCAAATGGCCTTCTTGGCCACAATTATAACATGCGGTGGAGCCATATCTGCATGCTCCAGGATGGCGTCGACTGCATATAGGGCAAAGTGGTAGGGTATACCTACTCTGCTCCGCCCTCCTCTGTAATGGTGAATCTGCCATCTGCGAGCCTCTGCCAGTCTTTGTCTGCCCCATGCGGCTGAATCTACCCCCCTGTAGTTGTGGTGGAGGCGGGGGCCTGGGCGGCCTGTCTAACAATCGTGGCCTGGGTCCTCCCCGGGCCTCCCTCTGTAACTCAACTGGCCTGTCCCGACGACGCTGCTCCTGATTGGCCCTTCTGATCTCCCGATGTCGCTGTCTGATGCCCTCAATGTTCTGGGCAAATGCCTGAACTCGAGCAATGTCCATGTCCTCTCGCAGTGTGGCCGTAATACAAGTCTCAACATATTCTGGATTCAACCCCATGATAAAGCGGTGTACTCTGGATGCCATGGTATCAACAAAGGCCGGTGCATATCGAGCCAAAGAATCAAACCGCAAGGAGTATTCCCGAACACTCATGGCCCCCTGATCTAGATGCAGGAACTAGTCTACCCGAGCCTGTCGAATCTCCCGCGGCAAATAGTGATCCAGAAAAGCTCCTGAAAAGCTGGACCAGGTGGGAGGGGAAACATCTCTCCCTCGGGACCTTTCCCAGCTTCCATACCATAACACGGCAATGTCCCATAACCGGAATGCTGCCAACTCAACTGATTCTGTAGGCGTGGCATGCATAACCCTGAAGATTCTCTGCATTTGATCCAGAAAATCCTGAGGGTCCTCTGTCCGGTCCGTACCTATAAACTGTGGGGGATTCATAGCTAAGAACTCCCGGACCCTCGAACTACCGGGCCCTCCTGATGACTCTGCAACTGTAGATGGCATTGGCTGACGCTGAGCAGCCATCATCTGTGCTAACATAACTACAGCGCTCCTAACCTCCTGGTCGGAAGGTGTCGGTATAGGGACTGCTGAAGGTAGTGTCGCCCCAAGCGGCTCATGATGTGGTGGAGACTGTTGAGAAGGCTGGGACGATGCCTCTGTAGTGCCCTCTGATCGGGCTATTTCTAAACGAGGGGGAGGCATCCTGCTGGTGCCTTCCCCTGCTGCAATATCTAAGCTCCAGCCTGTGATAGGATGTCACTGGTCTGACATTATCTGTAACCAAAGAATATAGTAAGCTTTTAGGGACTCAACCCTATATTGTACCGCTCTACAGCACGACTGAATAAGAATAAAAGACAACCATCCTATCATGCCTTGCAGCCTCCTACCCATAGTATGTGGTGCACAACACATCCATGGACAGGACTCTACTTAGCACGACTTGCAGACTCCCTGGGATACGACCTGCTCTAATACCAAGTTTGTCACACCCCGCCTTGGGGGGTATGACTGGCACCTGGTGCCCTACTAGGATCTGAACTGCTGGACTGCTAAGCCTGGGCACATCTGGTGCCTGGCTGGCTCTAACTCACATTTCTGGAAACAAAGGGCTATATAACGGCTGTAAACACAACCCCCGGCCCATTGGCCTATAGCCTCCTGTACCTATAATAACAGCTGACCAGAACATGCAACTATAGGGAAACCTATGCGGGCCGACAAGGCCACCATGCTGTCTAGTTATCTGCAACTCAGCAATAAAATACTAGAAGGCTACGTGACCGGCAAGGTCACCACTACTGTCAAACTTATGGCCCCACACGGCCAACATAAAAGAAACAAAAGTACTAACAGCTAACAACTGCACGGCCTCACACGACCGGCTCAACTGACCATAGGGAAATATATACAGACTGCAAGCCTCTAGGAACAGCAATAGAAATGATCGGGACAGGGCCCCGACCTACCCGTACTGTACAACAAAAGAAAAAATGAAATACACCTCTGGAATTCAGTCTCTGGATGACAGGAGATGAATACTCGATCGTTGACAGGAATCACGTGGTATCGCCTGCTCGTCTATGAGTACCTGCAGGCAAGTAATGCAGCGCCCCACCGGGCGTCAGTACCGCTGGTACTGAGTATGTAAAGCAACAACTGAAAGAAATATCTGAAAACAATAATATAGCTGATGAAACTGAAGTAGGAAGAAATAGATTAACTGTCTGATAATGTAAGTCTTACCTCTTCTCAATTATACTGAAAGGAGTAGGAGTCATACCTGGAGACGTATCGTTCTACTGCTGATCTACTCGTATCTAACGTAACATGGCATAACATAACATAGCACACACAAACCTTACCCGGCCCCCATAAGCCGGGAGGTACAGCCAGCACAGAATCTATACCCCTACCCCGGTCATCCCATCTCCTATAAACCCTGTAAGCATCCCGCCGGTCCCCTGGGTATGCACTTGGGCTCGCTGAGCCCCTGACTATAACTGCATCTGAGTCCGGAGGACTCCTGAATCAACACCCGGGCGTATCCGCTCGACAGGGGTGTGTAAGGGCCGATCAAGGCACAAATATGGGGAAAACTGGCATCCCATCTTCGTCCCCTGTGCGATGGCATGCCACTCCGTAGAGCGACGTATCCTCGTCCTCTGGCGGACGAGTCGATACAGCTATCAACCCTGGGGCGGTCATGGATGCTAGGTAGTCCAACCCCAAACAATGCAACAGTCTCAACTAGTAATACTATCTGCATATCCCACATACTGAAGCTAATAGTGGTAAAGTATTTGTATATACTATATGCTGAGCTAGTGATAGTAATATGTACGTACTTAACACATGCTGAGGCTGGTAATAGTATATATGTATAAATATAGTCTTCTGCCAGACTGCACTTGGTCTAATGCTGAACAAGATATAGTGTTTCTGCTGAAAACTATGTTGTATACTGAGTTTCTATAGTAACATGATTTACTATTCCTAACATGCTTTCTAACTTTATTTTAACTTATCATTCTATTTCTGAGATGTCTTATAGATGTTACATCGTTCTATTGGGTTTCAACTGAATACCCTAACATTTCGTATTACACCACATATTGAGCACGCTGTGCAGTTCCTAACACTTATATTAGAATCTATATCGTGCTAGCAAGTCTCGCGCTGATCATAACATGATGTTTCTAATATCGTACCAACATTCGTAATAAACATCATACATGACTTCTAAATATTCTACTGGCCTTTAAATTACTGTACTGTACCAAGATTACTAACTTGCCGAGGAAACTAGCTTTACATACCTTATCCTCGAACTATCCGGCTGTCGGATGAGGCTCGGCCGGTACTTCAACTATTTTCTCCCAACTGCATTCATAAATATGTCAGTCAATACTAAATACAACTTTATTTTAAAGAGCAACATCACTTTTGATATAGTTTATAGCCTAAACTTAGGCTTATCGAAAGACGGTCGAAAACTCGCTATTTTTCAGAGGTCCAGAAGGGAGAAATATTCACTTCACAGCTAGGAACACATAGACACTAGTTTAGAGCAATTCCACTTACCTTAGCTCGGTAGCTCGATGATTCATCGGCCGTATTTCACGAAACTAAATCCGTAGGAATGCTCTCTGCTGCTAAATACCTCGGTATCTGAGGTTAATTTGAGTTTGGACAACGTTTAGCAGCGTAATCGGATGAAATTATATTACCTTCTTCGTTCTATTTCCTTTCTCTGATGGTTTCCTCTGTTTTCTGGAAATTTCATAAGTGATTAATGATTAAAACCGAAGTGGGGCTTTATATACTTGGGCCTGGACAAGGCCAACGTGTCACGGAGCCAACGTGGAGGCTTCACCTCCGTGACACGCTGCCATCGCGGAGGGGTTCTGCCTCGGCTCCTTCTGCGATGGTTCGACAGGTTTCTCGTCCGATCTTTTCCCGGGTCTTTCTCTAGCACGTATGGCCTTCAAATATGCTTAACCAATGTGCGAATAGGTCATCTAGGTGCCGGGAATTCTACGGGGTATAACATATACTACATCGTTTAAGGATCATTTTAGTGGGTTTTTAGCAGGGGAAAACCTATCCTAAGTCATTCTTCCCATGCATGCAAGTTTGAAGGTTTGAGGAGGAGATTCAAGGCAAGATCTCAAGGTATCCATTGGAATCTCAGCTTGGGCAATTAGAAGGTGTTAGAATTCACCATTTCCAGGTATGTAAGGCTATGAGTGGGTGCCTCCTTCCATACCCATGCCCAATTTCTATCAAATCATGATAATTGCCTATGCTCAAGTATGGGGTTTTCATCCAATTGCATGATTCTTCAATATCTATACATGGGCATGATTAAATTATGTTGGTATTGGTGAATTGTGAAGCTTGGGAAGATTTTAAATTGTTTCCAATCCAAATTGTGATTTCTAAATTATGAAATTGAATGCCCATGGATGAGAAGTTCATGAAAGAAGAGAATGATGTTGAATGTATGATGATAATGAGATTTGATGATGAAAAGCATGTTTCTAAAGCTACCCATGATTATGATGTTGTTTTTCAAAATGAATTGAGTAGATCTAAGTTTGATAAAGCTTTGGGCAATGCCCACATGTTGATTTTTCCGAAATAAGCTTACCACATTGTTTGGAGCGTAGTCTCCCAAATTTCATAAATTCTATCTTGTGGTATGTTTTGAAATAAAACTTCTCATATGCATGAATTCATAATTGAGATGTATGTCATTATTGAGCTTTGTCAAAGGACAATGTTGAGCTTCATTTTTATATGATGTCCAGTCTATGCATGATTTCATTAATGAGCTTTGTCAATAGATAATGTTGAGCTTCGTTTCATACGATGTTGAGTTATGCATGATTTCATATTGAGCTTCGTCATTAGACAATGTTGAGCTTCGTCATTAGGCGATGTTGAGCTTCGTCAATAGACGATGTTGAGCTTCATTATATACGATGTCGAGCATTGCATGTTTTTAGGAGAAGAGTTTAGCACTGAGCAGGCTAAGGTTCGATCACCGATGCCCCAGAACTACGCGCCAACGTAGGTTGATACTATTATATTATTGGGACCTCTCTTGTGAACTATCCCCAGCCCAATTGGCCCTTTGCGTTTGATACCGATATCATGGTAGCGTCCTTAGCCCTGGCAAGGTTTTGGATGGCTCTGCCAAGTACAAATTAAGTCAAGTTTTTGCTCTTTTTTTTGATATTTTAGCCTAACTCATTGATTAAGAATTAAGAGACTTAGTGAATTTAATTAATACCAAAAACCCCCTCTTGGTGAAAAGTCAAGAAATCCACAAAAAATAAAAATGAATATAATTAGGCTAATTTAGGGGGTAGAGAATACGAGATAGGGAATATGGATTCTTTCACATCTCGATTCTATTTTTGAAAAAAATGATTCAGCGAAGAAAACAAAATCAGAAACAACAATCACATTCCAGCTAACATTTCGAATTTTACCACGTAAGCTCTATCATTGTATGTCGATTAAGTGTCAAGTCTCCCACTGTCTATACTATTTAGATTTGCATATTCATTACTTATGGTGATTACTTTACTCATGAATGTTCTACAAGTAAGGTTTGACTCATTGTTCAGCTTTCAAAATAAATGTTATGTTTTAGCTTTGAGTCAGTCGAGTCAGTCATGATGCAATAAAGCTATGTATGGTCATGTTATGATGAGATTATAATTTCAGAAAGAATGTATGTATGCCTTTCCACTCATGTTTGAAAGCTTATGATATGTATGAAATGCTTTAAATGACTTACTTTACTAAAGCAGTTTTACTTATCTTGCATACTCGGTACATTCCATGTACTAACCGTATACTTTCTATTTTGTATCATTTCATGATACAGGACCCAGCTCCCAGGCTCAGCCCCGTGCATAGTCGGTTGTCAGAGTTAGCTTCTACTTGATTGGTTAGTCCTCATCCTTCGAGGGCTAGATATTCAGTTCCTTATGTATCTTTTAGTTTCAGCATTGTTGAGTTAGTTGGGGTCTTGTCCCATCAACTTGTCCAGATTAGAGGCTTTTCAGACTTACGTATGTGTAGCTTCGGATATTATTCAGATATGATGTTGTTTTAGACTCCCGCTGAGATTATATTCATGTTTTCTTTAGTTTATTGAATGAGTTAGTTGTATGCTTATGCCATGGGTCGACTTGGGGTCTCTCGGTGTCCTTTGTCCCGTGTCTATGATCCGGGCCTCCATTCGGGTCATGACATTTTGATCCACTTCCTCCTCCATCCACTCATTTAGAAACTCTTTCAGTTCAATTTATTTTTTCCTGTAGATGTTGGAGACTTAAGTTACTTTTTGCAGTATGGCAGCTGCCTTTGGTTCACCAAGGAACGATATATTCTAACAGTGAAATTCTTATTGTCTTCAGAAGGAAATTAAGAAGTGAAAAGCTAAGAAAGTTTCACACTTGAGTTTAAAGCAACAACAACAACATACCCAGTGTAATCCCATAAGGTGGGGTCTGGGGAGGATAGTGTATGTATGCTGACCTTACCCCTACCTTGGAAGGTAAAGAGGTTGTTTCTGACACACCCCGGCTCAACACTTAAGTTTAAAGCATCGGAAATAAATCAGTGTGCTTAGTTTTCATTATAATTTGCATCTTTCTTAATCTTTGACATCCACTTTCATTTCATACTTCTTCACAATCTAAAACAACAATGTTAAATCTCATCATCAATCTTCTTTTGATGTTTTTAGCATTATACTTCAGCAGAGAGCTGTTTGAGTGCTTTCAAAGCTCCACTTGATCCAAATACTTCTCTTGGTGGTTTCTCTGGTAATAATTACTCTGAGGTACTTCTTTTTTCTCTTTGTGCATAAAATTCGCGATTCAAATAATTGATTACAATGTTAGTGTAAGTTGTATCCTGCTGATATAAATGTTTCTGAGACAGGCTTCCGCTTTCATTGTGACATGTCCTGTGAATAACGCAATTGATAAAGAAGACAACTATTCTAAGAAAGTAGTCCCCTGGGAAAAGGCTTTCATTTAGTTAGTGAAGGTTTGCATATTGTACTATGCTCCTTTGACTAATAGTTCATGCCACTATGTTCCTTCTAAGGACTCTAAAAAGTTTGACAATATTTTATTTGATAATATAGAATCAACATTGACATACTCAATGGTTTCTTTGAATTTCTACCTTCACCTTTCTTATTCAATAATTGTTTTTATAAAAGCTGAAAGTGTTGTAGAAAATAATATTTAAGAAACAACCTTTAAATATTGCATAAGAAACATTGGGTCTTATACTAGAGAGTCCAAATGTTGCTTTAAAGCCCATGAAAAAGAGCCGATTGTCCCTTTTTTGAATCTCTCTTTTCTTCATTGGCCACGTTATTGCTTGGAAGCACTCAAAGTCTTCAAAGACAAGAGATTTTCTGCTTCCGTGAAAATTCTTTGAGAGTTCAAGACTTTGCAGATCCCTTTTCTTTGATTTCTAAATTATCGTATCTTTTTTACTTAATTCTTTGATTGCAGATGTACTCTCATTGAGCATAATTATTTGAAGTATAGGTCAATCTCTTGAGTTTTAGTTAAAAATTCAGTTATATTATTTCAAAAGAGAGGTTTTCTTGTGGTTCGAATGATTTGCTGTTATTATTAATTCTCATAGTTTTATTTCTTTAATATATGCTCTTTCTTGCTATTTTGTTGCTATTTTATTTCTCTATTTTATTTTTATTTTGTATGTTGTGAACTCAATTGGGAGAATGTCATCATAGTTCCTTTTTGTTAATGTAATTAGTCCTTTTATCTTCATCTTTTTCCAATTTATTATTATTACTCTAATTAACGACATTCTTCCATAATTTCTTATGTAATATAAAATATCTTATGAATCATAGAAAATTGTGATACACAGGACTACTAATTAGTCATGGAATGATCTTGTAGTCCATGACTTACCCACAGTCGTTAACCTTGTCTACAAAATAACTTGATAGAAAATTCACTACGTGGTCCATTCATTGGTAAGTTCAGAAGACTTTGCTAAAAGATTTTATACTTTCAACACTCTTTGATACTAACCAATTACTTATATGGATGTATTATTATGAAATTAAAATAGGGAACCTTGATAGCTTTGGCATCGTTCTCAGAAGGAAGACAAACTGTGATAGCTTTGCTCAGTGCAATTGCTTACTTGAGTCATATGACCACTCCACTTGGTGTGGTTTCTACCACATCCTTTCTTGGTGAGGTAATTAAGTACATTGCAAAATTAGATCATCTTTTCTTTTTTCTCTATGATTAAACTTGATAGCAATAATTATATAATGTGTGCTTTTGTCAACAGATCACTACTATATTCAGTCTTTCAGAATTTAATCCAAGAAGGTATTCACTTATCATTAGCTACAAGTCTACAACTGATTTTTGTTTTTTCATCATTGTACTCAATTGATGATGACATTTTTTTCCCAGTGTGCCTATGTCAAAATTTGTCAACGCCTTATGTGCTCAGCTTGGGGTTGGTTGTTATGCATTTCTGACTGCAATTGCTGGAACTAATCTAATTAATTATATCATATTCACTGATAATTGACGAAGTAATTTGCATTTTTCACCATAATTCTTCAGAACTTAATTACTTTCCACATTGATACAGGGAAGAACTGTTGTCTAAATGCCTCTATGATCAATTTTTTCTTAAAGAACGAGCCTTAATCCATATTGACTAAGAACTTTGTTCCTTTGGCTCAAAGTAAGTCCTCTTCAATAATATGTCCTTTACAATAGAAAATTTTTGGTGGAACTCAGTTTTGAGACTAGCTATTTTCTAAGAGAAAGATAAAATCTAGATAAAAGTATCCCTAGCTGAACACAAAAAATTTCACATACGAGGTTGGAGTTCAAAATTTTGACAAATTAAACTCTAGCATAATGTGTTGGAGTAACTCAGGGACCACATCCTTGCATTCTGAAGGAGTTTTTCCTTGAGTTCGAACTCAAGGACAAAATTCTTACATTCTTAGATATAGAATCATGAACTCAAAGACTTTTTCCTTCAGTTCTCACTTTGACAAATATTGTGGTAAGAGTTCGAAATCATGGACAGAATCCACCTACGTTGCTTAGCAAGTTTGAATTCCATGAATCATTTCTAGAATTTGAACTTAAGGTTTGAACTCAAGGACTCTTCTCTTGAGTTTGTAATTCTATAGCTAAAACTCAAGGATTTTGTAGCTAAGCGTTAATAATTAATTTTGAAATGGTGGCTAATTCCTCATCGCCAATCTAAATTATCCATTTTATCCATATTTTCACTTGTAATTTTGATTCACGTATGATCATTAAATTTTATCCATTATAGTAATAAAATCATAAAAATTAAGTCAAGTGACTTTTGAATCTATATATATAAAGTTGAGTAGCTTTCTAAGTATACTAGGCTACGTTGAGTGACCATATGGGATATATCTCAAGTAAAGTTAAATGATCATACGTAAAATTAATCCCTAATCATAGAGTTTAACCATTCCATTAATGATGTTGTTGAACTATATATGCAATGATGATGTGACCAAATTCATTTAGCTAAGATATACATGTAAAAGCTAAAACTGTAAATCCACAATCAAATGACAAAATTCCAACAAATTAAAAATCATTACCTGGCTTAGAAAGCTTCAATGCTCAATTATAAGACAACAATTCCATTTCCTCTACGGTTTGCGCACTGGCTGCTTGCGCAGGAACCTGTTCCAGAAAAAGGGAAAACATTAATTTTGAGCAGTGAACTCGCGATAATTTCAAAATCAATCAATAAGGTAATAGTAAAATGACGATTGAAGTTGAAACCTAAACGACCTTGCCAAGTAATTGAATCATAGACATTCTAGAATAAGTAACTACAGATTTAAGCATAGTGTTTGATGCTCCCAGAACTGACATCAACCATCCCAGTGCCTGTTCAAATTCATAACATTCACTATTACCGATCAGTTAATTAACATAAAGTGATGACTTCTGATGGTACAAAGTTTTAATAATTAATTTTGAGATGGTGGCTAATTCCTCATCGCCAGTTTGAATTTTATCCATTTTATCCACATTATTATCCATTTTATCCATATTTTCACTTGTGATTTAGATTCACGTATGATCATTAAACTTTATCAATTATAGTAACAAAATCATAAAATTAAGTCAAGTGACTTTTGAATCTATATATATAAAGTTGAGTGGCTTTCTAAGTAAACTGGGCTACATTGAGTGACCATATGAGATATATCTCAAGTAAAATTCAATGCTCATACATAAAATTAATCCCTAATCATAGAGGTTAACCATTTCATTAATGATGTTGCTGAACTATATACGCAATGATGAATTAAAATGCAGCTGTTAGAAATGGAATCCTAAGGAAATATGACTATGGGAGCACCAAGTACAATTTGGCACATTATGGTGAAGCTAAACCTCCACAGTATAACTTGATTACCTCAAATTCCACGATGTGTGGAAATTACATGTTCAATATGTCAAGGATTATGCTCATGCAGATTTCATTATTGTAACTACGGCTAAGGATATTGTCTTTAACCAGATTGTCACCTTCTTTAGAGTCCAACACTGATTAAGCTCTCTCTATATATGTTGATGGAGTTTTTGTATTGTATTTTGTTGTCCGATAGAAAATAATGTAAAAAGTAAGTTAGAAAATGGTGGTATAACGAATATTCAGGCATTACATTGAAAATGCAGAGAAGAAAATAATTGATTTAATGACCTATAAGACTTCCTTTAGTTTGTCTCTATAATTACCTTATATTTGTCTGTTGCAGCTTTTACTTAGAAATGCAAGGTTGGAGAGTTTGGAATTATAGTGGGTTAAGTCTGATGACTAAACCAACTCAAGTTAGTTAATTAAAGCAGAATATAAAGTTCATTGAGGTTGCAAAAGGGCCTCTTGCTTAATGAAATAAAAAGAATAGGAAGGATGTTGGGGATGTCAAAAGTTCCAAAAACCAAAATTGGGTGCATTTTACAAGGATTTATTTTTAATAGCAAAAGTTGGAGTATACTAATGTCCTATAAGTATTCTTTTGACAGTGTTTTTGTGGTGCTATATCAATAAAACACTTACCATTTCTCAATAAAAAAGTTTCCAAAAAGTTATAGCTATTATGTGCTAGAAGGAGATTGTTAATAATCAAACAAAAGCCTTCTTATTCTTTAGATGTGCTATGCAGTTGTTTATTCTCTGCTTGGTACCAACAATATACAAAAATGTTTGGAGTACCTAATAACCATCTCTATTGAGTTCTTGAATGGCAACAATAGTTGCTTCATTCTTCCCATCTGCAGGCTTAATGTTACCCTTGTATACACATCCAAAACCTCCTTCTCCAATCTTAAGTAACCTATTATAATGATTAGTTGCACCCTTTCTGCACCACCACCTAAAATATCTGATTTTCTCTGATCTTGAAGTACCACTGGTGCTGATTTTCTATCCCTATTTCTGTTCCCATCCTTGAAGTAAAAGAAACACTTCATTTTCCTCCTCTTATAAATTTTGACAGAGCTTTCAAGATTCATTTTTTTGCTCCCCAAATCTACGAACAGGCACTGAATTCCTCCATAAACCACAACAGTAAAATTAAGAGACTCTAACTACATGAAGAATAGCCTTTTAACCAAAAATCCAAGTACACAAGCGGAAAAACGTTAAAATGGATATAAAAGAAGGGAAAATTGATTGCCTCTATGGGAAAACGGAAAGCAAATGCTGGAATGAAAAAGTTAGCTCACTGTAAAGTTAAAAAGCGAATATGTCATAAGTTTTATCTATTTTGGAGATTGAATTTATTGGGCTTGAATTAACTTCAATCAGCAGGAACTTACCATTTGAGTAAAAAAATTTTGGCCAACTAGATTAAGAAAGCAGTTCCATTTCTCCATCTAGGTAAAAGTTTGTACCATTTCTATAATTGACAAAAGATCAGTATGGATGGAAACTCATACAATAGTTCTTATAATATGTAGATTGAAAGACATTTTTCATCTAGGATATGCATATGACCGATGACCATGTACAAGCACCACACAGTTGCCTTGCAGAAATAAGTTGTTGGACAATGATAGGGATTTGCCCTTTGCAAATAAAAGAAAGCTTCTCTATGATGAATGCTTTTCTACCTCATTACTACAGAAATATTTCTAAATGTACATGTTGGTTAAATCGTTAAAATAAGTTCGTGCAAGATCTTGCCTCCCACCATTTTGAGAGTCTCTGACTGCAAATGAGAATTTTTAACTTCAGCCAAAATAGACTCTATTAGTAATTTGACTCTCTAGCTAATGTGAAGTTTCATAATTCTAAAAGCATTTACGTCAATATTTTCTCTTTTATGCCAAAAAGTTGAACATAGCTGTACAAAAAAGTATACTCAATCAGGGTGGATTGAAGATTGACCATCAAAAGAGATAGAAACACAATAAACTAACTCATTGAAGCTACATATAGTAATGAAAAGCCAAAGAATATAGCTATTACAGTCCTAACACTAGAAGATACATTGTTAAAGAAATTATCTAAATCAAGATTATTAATTTTAGCATGGCAATTACCATGTAGCAGTCAGGACCAAAAGTTTATTTCCCAGTACTAAACATGGACAAAAATTCAAAGTTGATGAAAATACTACTTGTATGTGTAATATGCATAGATAAACTTAGAACTAATCAGGTAATTTCATTGCCCATACCTTCAAATAAATGTCAATGGCCCTATATATCCTATCTTCAGTGATCCTGCCTTGGAGGCTTCTATACTTGAACCAAATAAGATAAATCTCGCTCAAAATTCTGAACACTCAATATAAACGTGGGAAATGACTTGACATAAACTTGATGTTCACCAACATGGTGTGGCAGTTGATCAGGAGAAGTGAAAAATCAAGTGCAACTATTGGGGTAAAGTTGTTTCTGGTTTTAATTAGCTTAGACACCACTTAGGAGACGTTCGTGTAGATGTAACGCCTAGCTTGGAGGCTCCTATACTTGAATCAAATAAGCAGATCTCACTCAATGTTCTGAAACTGATAATAGAAAGTATAATGACGTGAATTCAGAAGTAGCTGGTAGCTGTGTTGTAGATTCAGCCTCACAAGAGATTTCAAAATCTATAGGGAGATTTTTTTAACAAAGCAGGAACATATGAAGTTAACATAATTTTCGGGAAGACATGCTTCAAATCATCAAAATGGTTATGAGGAAGTAGCATTAGAAAACAGGTTCAATGGTGGTATAGACGTCATAAAGATGAGCATACCATTTTGATGATTTGAAGCATGTCTTCCTGAAAATTATGTTAACTTCATTAATTCCTGCTTTTAAAAAAAATCTCCTGTAGATCTTGAAATCTCTTGTGAGGATGAATCTACAACACAGTTACCAACTACTTTTGAATTCATTCCATTATGCTTTCTATTATCAGTTTCAGAACTTTGAGTGAGATCTGTCTAATTTGGTTCTACTATAGGAGCCTCCAAGCTAGGAGTTACATCTGCATGAACGCCTCCTAAGTGTGTTTAAGCCGATTAAATAGAAACAACTTTATCACAATAGTTGCACTTGATTTTTCACTTCTTCTGATCAACTACCACACTATGTTGACGAACATCAAGTTTATCTCAAGTCATTTTCCACGTTTATATTGAGTTTTCAGAACTTTAAGTGAGATCTATCTTATTTGGTTCAAGTATAGGAGCCTCCAAGGCTGAATCACTGAAGATAGGATGTACAGGACCTTCGACATTTATTTGAAGGTATGCACAATGAAATTACCTAATTAGTTCTAAGTTATCTGAGCGTATTTACGCATACAAGCAGTATTTTCATCGATTTTGAAACTCCACATCAGCTAGAGAGTCAAATTACTAATAGAGTCTACTTTGTTGAAAGTTAATAATTCTCATTTGCAGTCAAAAACATCCAAGATGGTGGGAGGCAAGATCTTGCACGAATTTATTTTAATGATTTAACCGACATGTACATTTAAAAATATTTCTATAGTAATAAGGTAACAAAACAGTAATCATGGATAACCTTCCTTTTATTTGCAAAGGGAAAACCCGTGTCAATGTCCAACATCTTATTTCTAGGAGGCAATTATGTGGTGCTTGCACATGGTCATCGGTCATATGCATATCCTAGATGGAAAATTCTTTTCAATCTACATATTATAAGAACTGCTGTATGAGTTTCCATCCGCCTTGATCTTTTTTCAAGTATAGAAATGCTACAAACTTTTAGCTAGCTGGAGAAATCGAACTACTTTCATAATCCTGTTGACCAAAATCTTTTTAATGAAATTCAAGCCCAATAATTATTTGCATAGTTAAATAATGAAGAAGAATAGAGTCAGGATAAACCATACAAGTATGGTTATCATCACCTCAAACTAAAGTTAAGCGACATTAACAAAGCAAATTCTTTGTCAAAATACATCTACTGGTGTCACTAAACTAAATTGTCTAAGCTTAAACAATAGTAAAAGGTCATGAGAAACATTAAACTCTCTACTTCTTGCACTTATTTGTGTCTTCATCACTTAGCCCCATCAATGACATGTACTTCCTCAGGATCTTCCAAATTCTCCAATAAGACATCAGCAAATATCTGTTTGTTATGTGAAAGTAAATTTAACATGTCTTTTAAGTATGTTCATCATAAGAATAAGTAGAAACCTCATACTTGAAATAGTACTTCAAAATACCTTTTCTTTGGACAGTTCTTTGATTCCGTGAGGTTTTGGTATGCTTTCATCCTCTGGTAAGCTCTTCACCTGCAAAAGCAAGAAGTTAAAAAGATGTTTTTACAAACTATATGAGATTGTGTATTACAAACTTCAATAGTCTATATTGCAATACCTTTTTTCTTCTCCTTGCATGCACTCTAATTCCGATTTATCATCTAGAATCCAAACCTTTGATACTATAAAATTTTCAAGCCCCTCTTTCAAATTGTATGTATTTAATTTAAGCTTAAACACAAAAGCTTTCCCGCAAAGCCTTTCAATTTGGACAGGAACATCATTGTTATTCGATGACAGCTTGTTGAACAACTTGTGAGTTGATGTATCGAGGATTTTTTCAGCCACATCATTGAATAAGACAAAAGTACTTTCCCCAGTTCTGTCTTTCACTTTTATGTGTATCTTGTACCTAAATTTATAAAAAATAATTTACATTAATTAGTTATATAAAACAAATTCACAGCCCTTCCAAGATCCTTACTTCACCAAAGGAAACTTGCATTCTTTTTTGTAGTTGGGGCATAGATAAACACCATTTGCAGGTTCAATCTTCTTTGAGCACATATTACATGAAATGTAGTACCATCTAAAATAGTTCGCTACTTCTACAATTTTGCTCCACACAGTAACAATTTATTCCTACAATTATTAAGAAAAATACAATTATCAATCTTGTTGAAGTGTGGAAATGGCTAATAAAAAATCTAAGAAGCAAAAGATAACCTGTATGTCAAGACTCCAATCGGACTCCAACAAATTCTTAATGTCCATCCGGTTCATAAACATCTCTTCCTCAATCGGAATGCTATTAACATTAGAACTTTCAATAATTTGTACTCCCGTGGACATGGTGGAAAACTTTTGCATCAAAGATCTTACATAATCTACATTAAGATTAACGTATATTTTGCTAGCACGTGTGGTGGAGAAACTAACTTCACCTATTAACAATGGATGTAATAAAATTGCGGTGACAAATTCTTCATAATGTTAGCACATAAATATAGAGCATCTAACAGTTAACTCTAAAGCAATACCAAGGACTTCCTTAACCGTTGTGGAAGTTACAATCACTATATATGGCCCTGAATCCTTTGTGTGGAAGTAAGGAGCAACTTCTCTCCCAAATATTTCCATAACGTAATTTTTTATTTCACCGAACTATCCAGAAAAAGAAAACTCAGAATATAATACTTTATTTAAAGCTAATCAAAAGAAATGACCAAGTGTTTGATTCCAAAATAATACTGTTTCCTTTGAGACACAATTAAATATAGTAAAGAGATGAAATTTTCCAAAATTTTTGCATTTTGTATTACAAATTCACCTTTAGGAAGATAATCTACATTAAGATTAACGTATATTTTGCTAGCACGTGTGGTGGAGAAACTAACTTCACCTATTAACAATGGATGTAATAAAATTGCGGTGACAATTTCTTCATAATGTTAGCACATAAATATAGAGCATCTAACAGTTAAATCTAAAGCAATACCAAGGACTTCCTTAACCGTTGTGGAAGTTACAATCACTATATATGGCCCAGAATCCTTTGTGTGGAAGTAAGGAGCAACTTCTCTCCCAAATCTTTCCATAACGTAATTTTTTATTTCGCCGAACTATCCAGAAAAAGAAAACTCAGAATATAATACTTTATTTAAAGCTAATCAAAAGAAATGACCAGTGTTTGATTCCAAAATAATACTGTTTACTTTGAGACACAATTAAATATAGTAAAGAGACGAAATTTTCCAAAATTTTTGCATTTTGTATTACAAATTCACCTTTAGGAAGATAACTAAATAAAACTACTTGAAATGAGATGAGCGGCTTACTAATTAGTAAGAATTTGTCCCTTTTCCTCCACTTCGATCCAGCGCTCTCCATTTCACCAACTCCATATAAACAACCAATTACGTCTATAAATGAAGAGCAAAAAGTTTTTGTTGGGATAACAGTTATAATTAAATAATTTGTCAAAAATTTGGAAATCATAAAAATATATATACCTGATAAGATCATGTTATTGTTCACCCTTGATTCAATCAATTATGGTTTAATAAAGTGAAATCTATTTATAGGAATATCAACAATATCTCCAGTTAAATTCTTGATTGCAGTTGAGGGAAAGAAAATAATTTTCAGTGGGTTTTCAACCAGTCTATATGCACCACTACTTTCAACTACTTTGAAGTTCTTGATGACAAATAATAAACATTCACTCAACTTGTTCTTGAACCTGTTAACATAATTTTTTCTGACTATAGCATGCACCAAATCTCTCTGACATGTAAAAACAACATGTGCTTTTAGAATTAAGACTGTGAAAAAGAATGTGTATTTAAGAAAAATAATTAATGAGGTACCTTTTCATCAACAAATATCATTTCCAAACTGATCAACTCGCCATCTTTTTTGGAATTAATTTCCTCCCACATTCTACAAATCCTAACCCTGATCATCAAATCATCTCTATCAGTAACCAAGTCTGAAAGAAATGAATAGGCCATCTGAAATCTGAACAACTCAATTAAAAGCAAGAGAGACTAAGCAAGCTGCAAGATGAAAAAAAGTTACTTCTTATCTATATATAGCACACAAAAGAGTATGAAAAGGTGCAAGAATTAATTAAATGCAGTTATTGCAAGATTAATACACATTAAAACTTATTGTAACTACAAATGATTAAGAGGAGGAAGAGAAACAACTGCTGGACCTGTTAATTTTATTTTTTGGAAGATTAAGATAATTATTATTGATTTTTGAAGAAAGTGTAACTGAATAAGAGTGGGAGGAAGATATGGGGTTTGTCAAGTTGGTTAATTAGAAAGTATGACTGAATAAGAGTGGGAGGAAGATGTGGGGTTTGTCCAGTTGTTTAATTATTAGTAGTAATTTTTATCTGTTAAGAAGCTCTTTTCTAGTAGAAACCTTCAAAATATTTTTTGAATGTAATTAGCATAAGCAGCGGCAAGGGCATAACGGTAATAAGTAGCGGCGAGCGCATAATGGTAATTAGCAGTAGCCTTGATCAGTTCCTCTATAATGAATCACAAGTTCTGTATCAACTGCTTACCACTAGTTGCACTATAACTTTTCCACTTCCTCCAGTTATCTCTTTACCTATTTGCCGAATTGCATTGTGAAAAAAAATGCAAAAATCCCAAATCTCAAGTGATGATTACAGAAAAAGGATAGTAACAGTGGTAGAATATCTATGCCATCAATGCCTCATAGCAGTAATTTAAGGGGTGTAGCAAGACATGGTAGTATGGGCAGTTATGGCATTGATTTAAAGGGTGACTTTTGATAGTTCTAAACTCGAAAGGTGAGAACCCGAATTGTACATAGTTGATATAAGTTTTGTCCTGCCACCACTACCCTCAGATTTTACTCCCCTTGAACTTGATGAGCCTTTCAAATTATGTAATGACAATATCACTGATACAGATTTAGCAGGAAGTTTCCTATCAAGTCGTTCTAACTAAATTCACATAGATGCAATTCTTTTTACACGCTGTCTAAATAGTGTAACTGTGAAGTGTTCAATCTCATAGAAAATATGGGATTTGCCTACACATTTAATAGGAATGAACTATTATTGATTTTGGGAAAAACTTAACCGAGTAAAAGTGGGAGGAGGATGTGGGATTTCTGCAGTTGTTTAGCAGGAAGATTCGTTATATATTTTTCCAGTGTTGAATCTACAACAAAGTGAAGGAAATCAACTTTTTCCCTTCAAGCACACAACTAAAAGCTATAGAAATAGACAAATTTTCGGACCCAAATGAAATGTCCACAATAGACAACATACCTCTCTATATCTTTAAACAAGTCACCTCTGTCACGACTACTCTGCCTTTAGAAAAGTTTTGGTGATTTTACATGGGTTGGTACTGGCTGCAGGATAAAGAAAAGGAAATAAAAAATATATGGTCGTTCAGTTGATCGGGATGTCAATGGATCAATCTCCACTAGTTCATCAACAGTTGGCTAAAAGGAATACAAGTATGGACCATCACTTCAAGCTAAAGTTAAAAGACATTATCAAAGAAAATTCTTTGTCACCACACATCTACTGGTGACACTAAACTAAAAGACAACGAACAGTAAAAAGTCAGAAGAAAAACTAAATTCTCTAATTCTTGCAATTATTTGTGTAGGTTTCTTCTTTTCCTACTCTTAGCTCCATCAATGACATGTAGCTCTTCCTCCAGAACTTTCAAGCTATCTAATAAAATATCAACAGATAGTTGTTTGTTTTCTAAAGTTATGAAGCTAATATGTGACAGAACAAATTAAAGATACAATCAATTTACCATGATGATTCATTGAACAAACTATCAAATATTTACATTACCATGAAAGATTCATTATAAAAAAATGACCAAAAACTTATACTCTTAGGGTCTCAGTCGTATTTTTCCCATGGTTCTGTCCTCTCCACCATAACAGCTTCTTAAAGATTGAGTCATAAGTTACATCATGTAAAATGCTACTTAAAGAATGATATGTCTAATCTAATGGATTAAGTTTTAAATTATAAACATTAAGAACATGCATGTTTTGGCCAAATTTCATTTAAAAATGGGCAAGTTTAATTTTATAATATTTGCAAGAACAGAAAGGTACCTGCATGTATTCAGTTAGTGCATATTAGAATCATTGAGACAATATAAAATTAAACTCTATACTTACAACAACTATAGAAGTTTAAAAATAAGAACAACAGTAGTAGGATTAGCATGCAGGGAAGTGGAAAAAATCATACATTTCTGTGAATTTTTTTAGTAGTCTTTCTCTTTACAAGAAATTAGGATAAGGAGTTTAATTTGATTTTTTTTATTACTGTATGAACTCTAATATGAATAAAGTGAATCACTTTAGTCTGAGATGCAACAACATAGTGGGAAAATTTCAAATCTCATATAGTACAAACACGGTTCAAATTTGAAGTAAAGGTGATTTACCTTATTAAACCAAGAAGTATAAACCATGTAGAACTTATAAAAGAACTGATATGAACTTAAAACAAAAGTTAAACCAAGTCCATTAAACTATCACCATGCCAATACTCTTCTCAATTCATGGCTGTTCGAGTCCACTTTTAACAAAAAGAATATTTTAAATTTAACAGATTCAATTTTTACATCGTTGAACAAACATGACGCAATGTATTATCATGATATTCATCTCCAAACCTCCTTTATATAGCAGAAATATTATTTATATAATTTATGTAATATTATTTAATTAAACATAAAATTTAACAAAACTAAATTTGGAAAAAAAAATATTATAGTTTAAAAACATTTAAAATAATTATGTGACTATGAATTATTTTATTAAAAAGAACACAAAAATTATTTTAAAAAAACTATTTTAAACAATGAAATTGAAAAAACTACATAAACTAGGATAGATGAAAAAATTGCTCACCATAGGCTAAAATTTCTATCGGACACTGAATTGGTTAAATAAAGATAAAATATGTGTTGACAACAGGTTCTGATAAAATATGTCATTGTATAGTCAAGAAAGGTGTATTTAACTGCAAGATTTCATACACATGTAGCCTCTGAATACCTCTTTCCCCCATCAATGCCACAGTATCCAGTTAGTTTAACAAGATTTGGGTGGTCTACCACTCCCAAAAATTGCACTTTTGCTACCCATTTTTTATGACCCTGCATAATAATTAGAGGATCAACACAACACTACAGCTTACAATAAGATAACAACTTAAAAACATTTAACTTCTAAAATAAAGGCTTCAGATTTAAGTTTGCAAGATCTAGAGCGAGATGCGTCAATCATAAATTGCTGCAAAGTAATGTTGGAAACTAGAACTTTCAACTAACGACAACAAAAGTGGAACAAGATGCCAAGATTCTCATGGTGCTCATTATACTTCATGGATATTTAATTTCTATTTAACAAATTTAAACTTGAAAGGGGAGCTTTTTCATCAATTAAATCAAATTTCTACAAACTGCAAGTTATATAGATATGATCCACATTCAAACAGCAATTAAATGATCAACCTGAACCTAAGATAGCTAAAAATAACTTGGAAATAGTATTGCTAGCAAAGTGCATGGAGAAAACAGAAATGCATATGGAACAAAGTTGGCTAGATTCTTCTCTTCCACATGCAAGATATATACGTATAACACATACATCTACTGAATAGTCCTATTTGGATGCTGAAGCAGTTGAATTTCAAGGGCATCAATTCTTTGCTCTTTTCAGTAAAGATGAAAGAATAAACATAAACTTTTTCCAAAGAAAGAAGCCAAATTGTTATATTGTACGTATCATACCCCTTCACTTCACTAACATAGAAATTTAAAAAAACAGAAAAGACAACTGAAATTACATTTCATACATACCTTTAAAGACACCAACGAATGATGATATCTTTAATGCTTCATTACCAGACAAGGTTGATATTAACAGTTCCACAGATTGCAATAATTTAACACATAAGGCCATAATCAAGCCACTAAAACACATATGTGGGCATTTAAAAATTTGCAGTATGGTCACTAAACTATGGTTGCCAATCAAACGTAACATAAATTGAAGGATCTGATACACATATTATAAGAAAAAACTTGGTACCAACAATATACAAAAATGTTTGGAGTACCTGATAACTATCTCTATTGAGTTTTTGAATGGCAATAAAGGTGCTTCACCCTTCCCATCTCCAGGCTTAATGTTACCCTTGTATACACATCCGAAACCTCCTTCTCCAATCTTAAGTAACCTATTAAAATTATTAGTTGCTTGTTTAAGCTTATAGAATGCGAAGACCTTCAAATTCAGACCTTTCCCTTCATACACACCAAAGAAGCTACAGGTAGATGAAATTGAATATGAAGACTTAGTCACCCTCTTTTTTCACCACCACCTGAAATATCTGACCAAAAATCCAACTATACAAGAGAAAAAAAGTGTAAAAATGGATATAAAAAAGGGGAAAATTGATCGCCCAGATGGGAAAGTGGCAAGAAAATGCTGGAATGACAGAGTTAGCACACTGTAAGGTGAAAAACAAATATGTTATAAGTTTTATCTATTCTAGAAATTGGTCTATTTGGTTGTTTGCACCTGTCTTACAAGATATTTAGTTGATCAATGTTTAATGTTTATTTTTACATTGTGGTGTAAAACGTATGCCGCAAATGTTAAATGATAATTAGATTTAAAGAGTGAGTATGAAAGGACAGAGAATTGATTTAGGAGTGTAATAATTCATAAATTAATACAAATTAAGAATTTTTGCAGTTACAAATGAGGAAGGTGAACGAATGAATTAATGAACTTAATAATTCATAATTTAATACACATTAAACAATTTTGTAGTTACAAATGAGGAAGATGAAAGAATGAATTAATGAACTTTCCAGTACAAATAAATATGAAAATTCACACCTGTTGCTTCAAACATGTTACTGTTGTTTGAGCTTAGACAAAATTGCTGATTCCTTTTACCTTTTTAAGTTTAGTGACACGATCAGAAGTGCGTTGACAAATAAATAATCTCTTTTATTAACCTAAATTATGAGTTTGGTTGTTTGCATATGCCTTATCGAAAAATTGGTTGATTGGTGGCTTTTTCTAATGTAGGTAAAATTTCTCTACTGAGAAAATTCCTATGTGAGTGTTTTTCTATTTTCTTCTTCTTAGTTTATTTCTTTTGTTGCCCCAGAAAAGGAGGAGATTTTTGGGCTACTGGTTATTTAATCTGTTGTTGTTTATCTTGTGGTTGTTTATTAGTTGGTATTTCAATGTGTTTTGAGGTATCTTGAATTGGGTAAGTGAAATTTTAGATGATCGTCAAAGGCGATTAAGTCATTTTCATGGATGAACTGGAAGTAAGAAAACTTAAATATCCCACTACTAAAACAGAAGCTCTTCTTATGAGGATTTTGATTGAAGGTCTGTAATTTTTTTCACTTTAGTAAGAAAATATTTGTTGTTTTGGTAGAGATCATATTGCATATAGTCACTTTTATTCATCACACTTCCACATATTAGGCTTCTATGTGCAAATTAATTTGACTTCTGTCTGTGGACTCAGTTCTATCTTTCTTTGTGGTGCTGTTATTTTTTGTCACCACTTTTTCTACATCGCAGCTTAAGTCCTGCCATTAGTGCCCTCCAAGACCAGCTGAGAGAGAATGAAATTCGGGTACGAATGCTTATTTATTTTCTAATCTTCATCTTTTGTACTTCTTTCTTTAGGTTTTTCCTTCCATTGAATTAAGAGACTTTGGAGTTGATATTTATATTATCCAAGAAAATAAAAGAAAAGAAAAAGAAAGTTCGTGAAAGATTTGTTTGCTTGTACCTACTTAAGTGCTTCAATGGTTATTTTGCTAGAGATATTGGAACCAAGATTTCCACTACTATGTTAATTGCTACTTTTATTCAAGATCAAGACAGAATAATGGAAGGTGGAGTGGTAATAATCGTGCGTCATTTTGTTGGTTCCTTTGTTCTTTAGTTGTTTAACTTTTTAGTTCTTTTGTTGTTTGACCTATGCTAAAGAGATATTCCATTTATTATCTGGCTGCTTTCAAGTTTGTCTTATGTTTGGTTCACTATTATTTACTCATCAGGATTCCTAAAGTTCATACCCCTGCTTTTTTCCCCAAGGTATCTACTTTGCACAGTGGGGTCTGTGTACATCAAATCCAAGAGGCTCTCGCCAAGCATACCCTTAAAGATCTGGAAGCCTAACTTTATATTTCTGTAAATTTGACCCTCTTTTGTTTGTTCCTTATCAGGGATTTTAGTACAGGAAAGAAATTCATATACATTTGAATCTTTGTTCAAACTTTCATGTAAGACATTTAAGTACATCTGTTCACTCGTGAAAGAAGAGTTTATGGTTAAACCTACAAACATAACTGCTGATGTCAAGTACATCTGTTCACTCGTGAAGGAAGAGTTGATGGTTAAACCTACAAACATAACTACTCTCAGCGGCAAGTTTTTGTCTCTAGATGACTGAGTTCTTGTTGCCTTGAGAAGGCTGAACTCAGGAAACTCACTATCAACTGTTGGTGAGTCTCTTGGCGATTTGTGGAAACCATGGAAGAAAAAGGCTTTCATCATACCCATTGGCCTTCAAATCAAGAAGACATGGAAGAGATAAAGCTGAAATTTGAGAATATTCAAGTCCTTCCCAATTGTTCTGGTGCCGTCGCCACCACACATATCATGTTTTGCCTCTCTACAACTAATCTATCAAGTAAATTTTGTACCCTTCCACTTCTTTTATTTCCAAATTTTTTCCCATTTTCACAAATTTCCTTTTAAAAACTCATGTTCTTTCTCCCTACAAAACTTAAAGTAAGTTTGGAAGATAAATCCTTGATAAGATAACTTTGATTTAGAAATACCTTATTCCATATGTGCGGCATGTTGGTCAGGTATCTAAATTTTTATCATTTGGTTAGATGTAAATATCTCAATTTTGTTAAGATCTAATACATCTTTTTCTTCAATACCTCTTTACCATGCTAACTCATATATTAATATTGAGATTATTTTAACTATGAAAGATTAATTATTATGAGGAAATTAATACAAAATGAAGTTCACGTTATGATCATTAATAATGAATTTAGAGGAGGAAGGTAGAGAAGAAAAAGGAAAGATAAAAATTGTAACACCCCGAAACATTCCTAGAGCAAATTAGAACGTTGCATGAAAAACCATAGGAAAACCAGAAATTTTTTTCTGTCTCATACGACCCCCACAATGGACCGTTGGTGGAACTAACAAATGGTTGTAAGTGGTCGTGGTTAGTGGCAGCCTTTCCTTAGAGGGGAAACAACGAGACATAGGACGACTCATTGTTCCTAACAACGAGCCATCCTGTCGTCCGTTGAATCCCAAGCTCAGAGGATTACCAGACCTTTCCCTGAGCAACGAGAAGGAACAACGGCCCATGGTTATTACCAATGAGTTGTTGTTACCACCCGTTGATCAGTTCTAGAACCTAGCAGTGTAAACCACGAGGGGATACAATGACCCGTTGGTCCTACCAACGAGTCATTCTTATCAGCCGTTGTCCCCGTGCTAGTTTTCTTACCAGTTCCTATGGGGGTATCTACGACCCGTTGTTTCTTCCAATGAACCGTTGTACCTAATGGTGGGACACCTCCAGTAGACCTTGTTTCTGAACCCAGAAACCACGACCAGATTCAACGGGCCTTTGTTCCTACCAACGACCCATTCTGAGGTCCGTTGTTTAGTGTCGGGCAGTTTTCAGTTCTTTCTGCCAGGGGTATTTTAGTACTTTCCAAGCTTTTTTATTACCAAACCTTGTTGTTTTGGGGTCTTGGGAGGGAGCAAAAAGGGATAGAACGACAATTCCCCTTCCCCCTTCACTCGTCCTCTCAAAAACCAGAGCATAGAAACAGTCAGGAGTTTCAGAGCAGAAGCTAGGGCAAACGTTCATCTTCTCAGTCTTTCTTCAAGATTTTTATCAGATTTTCTTCTACATGTATGTGGAAATTTAGCAAGGAGATTGTTCTCCCCTTGCGTCCCTTAAAAACCCTCTCTTAGTTAACTTTCAGTTCTAGCCCTAAACTTATGAAATTTAAGATATTGTTGCCGTTCTTGGATTAAATCATGTAGAATATGGACTTATGTTAATTGTAGCTATCTTTCCCACTAGCTGTTAATAAAAATGATGCTTGTTCCACCAACTTTAGAAATTCAACCCTAACTGTTGAAATGTCAGAAATTAGACTCCTGCTTAGGATTTGAATTCTTGAGAATTGGTTGCATCTTTCAGAGTTAGGGGCTTCTATAATGCCTTTATGTGTTAACAACTCAGTTACTTGTATGATATTCAGATTCAGTTAGAAAGTCTATATACTTTGTACTTTCTTGAAATTGTCAGTTCCGTTGCAGTCACAGTATTAGAATATTTCTGTGTTAGTCAGAAATGTCAGCTAATCAGTTTAATGATGGTCTCTTCTCAAGGTATCTGTGGTGCCTCACAGTTATCAGACTTAGACTCAGATTACAGTTATTTGGTCCATTAGGCGGTCATGACATTCCAATTATAGCTCTGACCAACCCCCGGACCCCAGTTCAGTTATCAATTGTTCTTAAGATGGTTACGACGCTTCCAGATAAGCAGCTCTGACCAGTCTTAGAACTCAGTTTCCAAATCTGGTCCTATAAGGCGCTTAGGGAACTCTCTGATAGTATCCCTGGGTCAGTATAGTCTTGGGCCCCAGTATCGAGCTATCCGCTTACCAGTAGTAGCAGTAATAGGATTATCTAGTGGGAGTAGGACTTAGCAACGAAAGGGTCGGGGCTCCAACGCACCTAGGTTCCAGAACTACGTTGCCACCGTAGGTTATATATATTTACTTGTCCTCATTTCCCCTTTGATAGTGATTCTCGCAGTCCATGCCTTTATACCTTGGCAAGGTATATTGGGTCCTACCGATGGGTGTGTACATCAGACTCCACATCTAGCTCGCGTGGTTATATGTCGGTTATAGCCTCTCCCACTAGTCAGTACAGTTTGCTCTCAGATTCTTCAGCCCAGATTAGTTCAGTGTAGTATTACAAACTCAGTATTTCAGACTTAGGACATGTTTATGACCATCAGCCAGGGTCACTTTTGACCATATCAGTTTATTATCAGTTGTATCAGTATTCAACATTTTAGTTGGTCATTTCATGTCGTATCAGCTCAGTTACCAGTTCTGTCATGTTATTCATATTTCTCTCACTTACTTAGTACATTCAAATTACTAACGCATACTTTTATGCTGTATCGTTTCATGATACAGTTGCACGTTCTCAGACCCAGCTCAGATAATCATCACAATTTCAGAGCCTCTACCTCAGCAGCCGAAGTGTGAGTCCTCATCATTTGAGGGCCTTGTTTATTTTCTTCAGTTGAGTTATGATTTTCTATAGACTTAGAGTTAGCTGGGGGCTTGTCCCAGCAACTCCTCAGTAGATGGCTTTCAGACCATACTTGTTTTCAGAGATGTATTTAAGAAAATGTCACTTTCTTCATTACTTTTAGTTTTTACATTTTCTTAAACTAGTTAATGTTGTTAATTAAAAGTTCCGCTGTGCATGTTTACTCAAAATGCTAGTGTATGATAGACTAGGGGTTGTCTTGGGGTAACTTGTGGCTTCAAGTACAGTGTTGCGTCCAGGGTGTAGGCCCGTGGCATGACAAACTTGGTATTAGAGTGCTAGGTTTAGAGTATCCTCGGAAAGTATAAAAGCCACATCGTGTAGAGTCCTTTTCATGGGTGTGAAGAGCTCCTCACTTATGGTGAGGAGGCTACGAGATGTTATTAGGAAAATTCCCCTTTTGTTCATGCTCTTTATCGTGCGTTAAAGCCCAATTCCAAAGATGTCTTTCTAACTCGTGTCCTATTTCCTTTTCACTGAACAATGCCTCCTCAACGTGTAAATGGACGAACGGCCGGAAACGCCAACAGACCTTCCCCACCAGCTCCGGAAGCTCCTCAGGACGATTCCGTATCTACTGCCAAATTCTTGGCGGCCATTCAATTTCTTGCCCAGACCATCACCAACCAAGTGAACCAGCAGGTGGATCCAGTATCCACAAATGGGTCTACAACTGCTGCTCGGGTGCGGGATTTCACCCGGATGAACTCTCTAGACTTTCACGGAAGAAAGGTGGAAGAGGACCCACAAGGATTTGTATACGAGATCAGAAAGATCACCCGGATTATGGGTTTCAGCTCCTTCGAGAGTGCGTACCTGGCTGCCTACCAGCTAAAAAGGGTAGCCCAGGTTTGGTATGAATAGTGGAAGGAGGGGCGGTCAGCAAAAGCAGGACTGGTTGAGTGGGAGGAGTTTCATACAGCTTTCTTGGATAGGTTTTATCCCTGGGAGCTGAGGGAGTCTAAGATGGCAGAGTTTATGAACCTACGATAGGGCAACCGGACAGTGGAGTAGTATGCTTTGGAGTTCACCAGATTATCAAAGTATGCTCCAGAGATGGTGGCCAAGCCAAGGGCTAGCATGTTGAAGTTCATCAATGGAGTATCTAATCTGGTCCTCAAGGAGTGCAGGACCGCGATGTTGACCAAGGACATGGATTTTTCCAGCCTAGTTGTTTACGCTCAATAGAATGAGGCCAAGAAGCTGAAAGATATGGATCAAAAGAACAAGCAAGCAAGAATAGACCATTCAGATTTTGGCCACCAGGAATCTGGCGGTAGTAGCCGCCCACAACAGCAGCAACAAAAATACAGGGCCCCAACACCTAGCTTAGCCAGCGTCCCAACCTTTTGATCTCGCCAGGATCGGAGGGGTGGGTTATCGGGCACTCAGTCTCAGGTCCACAGTTCAGGGAACAGGTATCCAAAGTGCCCCAAGTGTGGCAAAAATCATCCTGGAGAGTGTCTACAGGGTAGGGAAGGCTGTTTTGGTTGTGGACAACTTGAGCATCGAATCAAAGAATGTCCGTCAGCAGGGAGAGGAAGATTACAATCCACTACCTCAGCAGCTCCAGTAGGCCGACCAGCTCAGCAGACCAACCCATCAGGTACAGATGGCGGTTAGCGCCAGAATCATTTTTATGCTCTCTCTTCTCGTCAGGATTAGGAAAGCTCACTTGACGTAGTTACTGGTATGTTACGTCTCTTCCACCTAAACGTATATGCCCTCCTAGATCCAGGAGCTACCCTTTCATTTGTAACTCCATATGTAACAGTTCAGTTCAACATCAAGCCAGAGGTCCTATCAGAACCCTTCTCAGTCTTCACCCTGGTTGGCGAGTCAATTAGAGCCAGTCGGGTGTGTAGAAACTGCCCAGTCTCAGTCTTGAGTAAAGTCATACCGACTGATCTTGTAGAGTTAGACATGGTCGACTTTGACCTTATTCTCGGCATGGATTGGTTACACTCCTGCTATGCCACAGTCGATTGCAGAACTAGAGTTGTCAGATTCCAGTTTCCTAATGAGCCAGTTTTAGAATGGTCGGGTAGCAGTTCAGCTCCTAAGGGTAGATTTATTTCCTACCTCAAGGCCTAGAAACTCATTTCCAAAGGATGTCTATATCATTTGGTTTGGGTCAAGGATTCCAACTCCGAGACCCCAACCATTCAATCAGTTCCAGTTGTCGCGAGTTCTCAGATGTATTTCCTGAGGATCTTCCCCGAGTTCCCCCTGAATAGGAAATAGACTTCAGAATAGATCTCCTCCCAGATACTCAGCCCATCTCCATCCCTCGTTACAGAATGGCTCCAGCTGAACTTAAGGAGTTGAAGGAGCAGCTAAAAGATCTTCTTGAAAAGGGATTTATCAGACCCAACATCTCTCCGTAGGGTGCTCCAGTGCTATTCGTGCGCAAGAAAGACAGTACTATCAGAATGTGCATAGATTACCGTTAACTAAACAAGGTCACAGTTAAGAACAAATACCCTTTTCCTAGAATTGATAATCTATTCGACCAACTTTAGGGAGCCAGTTGCTTTTCCAAGATTGACCTCAGGTCGAGGTACCATCAATTAAGGGTTAGAGAGAGTGACATACCGAAAACAACATTCAAAACCCGGTAGGGTCACTATGAGTTTGTGGTGATGTCCTTTGGGTTAACAAATTCCCCAGCAGCCTTCATGGATCTAATGAACAGGGTTTTCAATCCGTACCTAGATATGTTCGTCATCGTATTTATTGACGACATTCTGGTGTATTCCAGAACTAAGGAAGAGCATGCCAATTACCTAAGATTATCATTACAGACCCTCGGAGATCGCCAGCTATTCGCTAAATTTAACAAGTGTGAATTCTGGCTAAATTCTATGTCATTCTTGGGTCATGTGGTATCAGGTGAGCGGATACAAGTAGATCCTCCCAAAATTTTAGCATTAAAGGATTGGCCCAAACCCACCTCTCCGACTGAGATCAGGAGTTTCTTGGGCTTAGCAGGCTATTACCGATGGTTTGTTGAAGGTTTCTCCTCCATAGCATCCCCTCCGAACAAATTAACCCAGAAGAAGGTGAAATTTTAGTGGTCATATGAGTGTGAGAAGAGTTTTCAAGAGTTGAAGACTCGGCTCACTACCGCTCCAGTTTTGACCCTGCCAGAAGGAACAGACGGGTTTGTTGTATATTGTGATGCCTCCAGAGTTGGACTTGGCTGCGTTCTAATGCAGCGTGGCAAGGTGATAGCCTATGCCTCCAGGTAGCTCAAAGTTCATAAGAAGAATTATCCAACTCATGACTTGGAGTTGGCAACAGTGGTATTCGCGTTAAAAATATGGAGACATTATTTGTACGGGGCTCACATGGATGTGTTTACAGATTACAAAAGCCTTCAGTATGTGTTCAGCTAAAAAGACCTAAACCTGCGCCAGAGACGATCGTTGGAACTGTTAAAATATTATGACATGAGTGTGCTGTATCACCCGGGCAAAACCAACGTAGTGGATGATGCTCTAAGCAGAGTGTCTATGGGCAGCGTGGCTCATGTGGAAGAAGGTAAAAAGGAATTAGCAAAGGAAGTTCACAGACTAGCCCGGTTAGGGGTGCAGCTGGTAGACTCAGCCGAAGGTAGGGTAGTAGTACAAAGTGGGTCAGATTCATCCTTGGTAGTTGAGGTTAAGTCCAGACAAGATGAAGATCCAGTTTTACTTAAACTCAAGGAATCAGTTCTTAGAAAGGAGGTTGAGGCTTTCTCCTAAGGGGGAGATGGAGTGCTCCATTACCAGGGAAGATTGTGTGTGACAGATGTTGGCGAATTGAGACAGCAGATTTTGGTTGAAGCACATAGCTCAAGGTAGTCCATTCATCCTGGTGCTACCAAAATGTACCGCGATTTGAGGGACGTTTACTGGTGGAATGACATGAAAAGAGATATTGCCGAATTTGTAGCTAAGTGCCCCAACTGCCAGCAAATCAAAGTGGAGCATCAAAGGCCAGGGGGCATGAATCAAGATATCAGTATACCCACGTGGAAGTGGGAAAAAGGTAAATATGGACTTTATTACAAGTCTACCTTGAACTCGCCGACAACATAACTTACTCTGGGTAGTAGTAGATCGGTTGACCAAGTCAGCTCATTTCCTCCCAGTCAAAACCACTGACTCAGTGGAGGACTATGCCAAACTTTATATCTGAGAGTTAGTCAGACTTCATGGAGTACCGTTGTCCATCATTTCAGAAAGGGGAGCATAGTTCACCTCACACTTATGGAAGTCCTTTTAGAAGGAACTAGGCACCCAAGTTAAACTCAGTATCACTTTTCATCCGTAGACCGATGGGCAAGCTAAGCGACCATACAAACCCTGGAAGATATGCTAAGAGCGTGCATGATCGATTTTAAGGGAAATTGGGATGGCCATTTGCCTCTTATCGAGTTTGCGTACAACAATAGATACCATTCTAGGGTGGTTTGAAGTTGGTGAAGCTACCTTGATAGGGCCAGACTTAGTGCATGAGGCAATGCAGAAAGTTCAACTCATTCGAGAAAGGCTGAAAATAGCTCAGAGTAGTCAAAAATCCTATGCTGATGTGCGGAGAAGAGAATTGGAGTTTGTAGTTGTGATTGGGTATACCTGAAAATCTCGCCCATGAAAGGGCTGATGAGATTTGGGAAAAAGGGAAAGCTCAGTCCACGATATGTGGGACCCTATAAGATACTAAGACGGATTTGTATGGTGGCCTATGAGTTACCTTTACAACTAGCAGTAGTACACCCAGTTTTCCATGTGTCACTTCTGAAGAAGTGCATCGGTGATCCAACTTCAGTAGTGCCATTGGACAGTATGGAGATAAAGGATAGTCACACATACGAGGAGGTACTAGTCCAGATCCTTGACCGCCAGGTTCGTGAGCTGAGGAATAAGGAGATAGCTTCAGTTAAGGTGCTATGGAGAAATCAACAAGTTGAGGGAGCACATGGGAAGCGGAAGTAGACATGATGGCCAAATACCCTCACTTGTTCCCTTCCAGTTCAGACCCAAAATCAGGTACTAAATTCCTTCTCAGTACTCTACTCATTTCCATACTCATCAGCCTTATTTAGATTTTCTGCGTGCATTCGAGTTGCATCAGCTCAGGTAGTATAGTTAAGTCAGTTCGGAGTCAGTTACTCCTTCAAAAATCAGTAATAGCCTCAATTTTGGAAATCTCAGCTCTTTTCCTAGTTTTGGCCTTCACTCGAGGACGAATGATCCCAAGGGGGGAGATATTGTAACACCCCGAAACTTTCCTAGACCAAATTCAAATGTTGCATGAAAAACCATAGGAAAACCAGAAATTTTTTTCTATCTCAGACGACCCCCAAAACGGATCGTTGCTGGAACCACCAGACGGTTATAAGTTGTCGTGGTTAGTAGCAACCTTTCCTTCGAGGGGAAACAATGAGACATATGACGACTCATTGTTCCTAACAACGAGCCATCCTGTCGTCCGTTGAATGTCAAGCTCAGAGGATTACCGGACCTTTCCCTGAGGCAACGAGAGAGAACAATGGCCCGTGGTTATTAACACCCGTCGATGAGTTTCAAAAGCCAGCAGCGTGAACCACGAGGGGATACAACAGCCCATTGGTCCTACCAACGAGTCGTTCTTATCACCCATTGTCCCCGTGCCAGTTTTCTTACCAGTTCCTATGGGGGGTATCTACAACCCGTTGTTTCTTCCAATGACCCGTTGTACCTAATGGTGGGACACCTTCAGTAGACCTTGTTTCTGAGCCCAGAAACCACGACCAGATTCAACGGGCCTTCGTTCCTACCAACGACCCATTCTGAGGTCCGTTGTTTAGTGTCGGGCAGTTTTCAGTTCTTTCTGCCAGGGGTATTTTAGTACTTTCCCAGCTTTTTTATTCCCAAACCTTGTTGTTTTGGGGTCTTGGGAGGGAGTAAAAAGGGATAGAACGACAATTCCCCTTCCCCCTTCACTCATCCTCTGAAAAACCAGAGCGTAGAAACAGTCAGGAGTTTCAGAGCAGAAGCTAGGGAAAACATTCATCTTCTCAGTCTTTCTTCAAGATTTTTATCTACTTTTCTTCTACATGTATGTGGAAATTTAGCAAGGAGATTGTTCTCCCCTTGCTTCCCCTAGAAACCCTCTCTCAGTTAACTTTCAGTCCTAGCCCTAAACTTACGAAATTTAAGATATTGTTGCTGTTCTTGGATTAATTCATGTAGAATTTGGTCTTATGTTAATTATAGCTATCTTTTCCACAAGCTGTTAATAAAAATGATGTTTGTTCCACCAACTTTAGAAATTCAACCCTAACTGTTGAAATGTCAGAAATTAGATTCCTGCTTAGGCTTTGAATTCTTGAAAATTGGTTGCATCTTTCAGAGTTAGGGGCTTTTATAATTCTTGTATGTGTTAACAACTCAGTTACTTGTATGATATTCAGATTCAGTCAGAAGGTCTATATACTTTGTACTTTCTTGAAATTGTCAGTTCCGTTGCAGTCATAGTATTAGAATATTTCTGTTTCAGTCAGAAATGTCAGCTGATCAGTTTGATGATGGTCTCTTCTCGAGGTATCTGTGGTTCCTCTCAGTTATCAGACTTAGACTCAGATTACAGTTATTTGGTCCATTAGGCGGTCATGACATTCCAATTATAGCTCTGACCAGCCCCCAGACCCCAGTTCAGTTATCAGTTATTCTTAAGACAGTTACGACGCTTCCAGATAAGCAGCTCTGACCAATCTTAGAATTTAATTTCCAAATCTGGTCCTATATGATGCTCAGGGAACTCTCTGACAGTATCCTTGGGTCAGTATAGTCTTGGGCCCCAGTATCGAGCTATCCGCTTACCAGTAGTAGCAGTAATAGGATTATCTAGTGGGAGTAGGACTTAGCAACGAAAGGGTCGGGGTTCCAGCGCACCTAGTTCCAGAACTATGTTGCCACCGTAGGTTATATATATTTACTTGTCCTCATTTCCCCTTTGACAGTGATTCTCACAGTCCATGCCTTTATACCCTGGCAAGGTATATTGGGTCCTACCGATGGGTGTGTACATCAGACTCCACGTCTAGCCTGCATGGTTATATGTCGGTTATAGCCTCTCTCACTAGTCAGTACAGTTTGCTCTCAGATTCTTCAGCCCAGATTAGTTCAGTGTAGTATTACAAACTCAGTATTTCAGACTTAGGACATGTTTATGACCATCAGCCAGGGTCACTTTTGACCATATCAGTTTATTATCAATTGTATTAGTATTCTGCATTTTAGTAGGTCATTTCATGTCGTATCAGCTCAGTTACCAGTTCTGTCAAGTTATTCATGTTTCTCTCACTTACTTAGTACATTCAAATTACTAACGCATACTTTTATGATGTATCATTTCATGATACAGTTGCACATTCTCAGACCCAGCTCAGATAATCATCACAATTTCAGAGCCTCTACCTCAGCAGCCGAAGTGTGAGTCCTCTTCATTTAAGGGCCTTGTTTATTTTCTTCAGTTGAGTTATGATTTTCTATAGACTTAGAGTTAGCTGGGGCTTGTCCCAGCAACTCCTCAGTAGATTGGTTTCAGACCATACTTGTTTTCAGAGATGTATTTCAGAAAATGTCACTTTCTTCATTACTTTTAGTTTTTACATTTTCTTAAACTAGTTAATGCTGTTAATTAAAAGTTCTGTTGTGCATGTTTACTCAAAATGCTAGTGTATGATAGACTAGGGGTTGTCTTGGGATAACATCAGCCAGATCTTTTCCCATGGGCTTCTTATGCCCCCCCCAGTTGCTCCATCACTTATTTGCTATAGAGTCTTCTTACTGATAAATTCCCATCCCTATGGTGCTTCCGTGTCATTTTATCTAATTCTATTGATAAACCTTTGACTATATTCATCTCCTTCAGTAACTCAGCAACTCTTCCTACTTCTCAATCATTTATGTGTCTTCTAAAAGTTAGGTTCCATCCTTGTTGAGACCATATGTCAGAGAGTTTTGCAAGTACAAGTATACTAAGCAATAAGCATCATATACTACCTGGCCATGGCGAGGTGTATGTCAATACTCTCATACTATTGGCCCACCTACGGAAGTATGGACTAATTCAATACTGAAGCAGCCATTTGGAATGTTGATCTAATATCTTAAACCATTCATTGCTTCTGTGCTCAACCCCAAATCTATCTTCATAACAATATTAGATATCTAGAGTAAATTAAAGAACTCCATCCTTTTGAAAATTCAGTTGCTATCATAGAGACTCGAGACTCTAACCAACTACCACCAGTAAGTAAGAGAGAGAAACAGGAGAGAATTTCAGAATATTTGGTGTTTCCAGGAAACTATTATGATATTATAGTTTACATGAATGAATGAATGAGAAAAAGAAAAAAAGAACTACTACTACACAAGATGTAATCAACAGGTAAATAGACTGGTAAGATTACATCAGTCAATAGATATGGAGGAAATTCCAAAGAAGAAGTTTGTCAATTAGAAAAAGGTAATAATCAAAATGTGAAGTCAACATGATGCAATAGATCATGAATTGATTTCCAATTAAACCAGGCAAATCGAAAATCACATGAATTCAATTGATAGATATTTGTGACCAGTAGCAATTCTCGACAACCAATTAAGTGGCTTGATGTAATTTCTAACTCAGTGTACAAAAAAGGATGCACCAATCACAGCAGGGACAGAAGGAGTAGTTGGAAGCACAAAGTCTCAGTCTGTCAAACTTATTTTCAAAAGGATTGTAAAGCTAGAAATAACATCTTCTTCCATCATATCTATGGGCCCATTATCTGGAAAGAAATCAGAAAATAATGGGGATAGAATAACTCGTAAGTAATTAATTCTTTATTGAGTGTAGTTATTTCTCTAGCTCTGTCAAAGAAATAAAATGGAGTGCAATGTGCAAATATGTTGTTGAGTTAAGTTTCCTGGATTATTAAATATGTTAAAAGAACTTCTTGCCTTCCTTGAGTGTGTTCTTTGTTGAATTTGAGGATGAAAAATGAATGGATGGTTGAATGGTTATAGAATTCAAATATAATAAATTCAATATGAATCGGAGGAAAATATGAACTGTTATTGATTTTTGGAAAAAACTTAACTGAGACACATCATAAAACTGTAGCAATAGACAAACTTGTGAACCCAAATAAAATGTCCACAATAGACAACACACCTATATTCTACATCTTTAGTCAAGCCACCTGTGTTACGACTGCTCTGGCTTCGACAAAAGTTTGGTGATTTTACACAGGTTGGTGGTGGCTGGAGCATAAAGAAAAGGAAATAAAAAGTATATGGTCGTTCAATCGATTGGGATGTCAACAGCTCAATAACCTAATATACACTTTAGCATGCTCAAAGGCCATAAAACAGAAAACAAATAACACAATAACAAAGCAGATTATAATTATGGTAGACCTCAACTAAAAGTTCATATTAATGTAAGTGATTGGTGATGAGAATGTAGTATCTTCTTCAGTTCAGCCTAATTATTCAACGAAAGGACTTCAAATTGGGAAAAAAGAATAAACGGACACAAAATAGAATGGACAACATAATTCAAGAGGTTTGTAGCATAGAAGGGAAGTAGGAATTCAATAGCACTTCAACTACAAATTTCACATTTATGTGGCAATAGGTCAACAGAAATAGTCATTATGTTACGAATCAGTAATTATGTCAAAATAAGGAGGTTCTTATTAAGTGACGTAAGAAACTAATGTAAACAGGCAGGGGATAGATGAGCACTGCCTCAAGTCAGTGGACAACACTGATCAAGTAAAGCTAACTAAGAAGTAAAAGAGAAGGGGGAGAGTGAAAAACCTTTCAAATGCTTGCAAAATGTCCACCATCAAAAGTCGATTGCGGAGATCATACTCAAAACAACCATTGGGAACATTTTCAATAGGATTGGGAACGGTTTCAAGTATTTAATTGATGTCAAGAACTCCAATATACAACATTATATAATAAAAAAATAGATCTTCTTTTTTAAATATGGTTCTGTACCAAAAAGGCCAATCGTGTATACCAACAGGAACCAATCTACATGCTTGTACTTAAAATTAAATAAACGGCTATTCCGCATTACTAATATTTATTGGTCCTAAAGTATCATACAAAAAATGACACCAGATAAATACTTCAAGAAAAATTAATGTTGCATATACTTGTAGTTAGATGGAAGTCCAGAGGAAAAAGAACCTCAAAGAAATCACCTTGACTTTGGGTGAACCAAGCATAGAAGTCCACTTAAGCTGCAGTAAGCATAAGAGAAAATTTCATATTTAAGACGAAAAAATAATAGAGAAGTGATGCATTTGCTATTAATCATAAAGACACAAAATAAATTCATGTGATGCTTTATTGTAACTTACAATGTTCAATCTGTTCAACCAAAGTCTAATGTTTATTCTTACTATAATATAAAACAATGACACATATGTTTCAAAAATGATAAGTAATAGTTTGTATAATCAATACAGGTGGTGTTTGAAAGTCCAAACAAATTTGTCGACATCAGAATAAATTATGGAACAGAAATGACGAAGTAATATGAAGATCAAGATGCTTCCAACAGGATAAAAGTAAGCATTGTGAACTTAAAAATAAAGGCAAAGAATAATACTGCGTGCCAACATGTTATCAAAAAAGTTTATGACAATTAATTATGGAGAAGCATATAGGAAACTGAAAACAACTGTTGCTTAAAACAAAATTTATCTTTCACAAATCGCACAAAAATGTCTACTATAATAAAGAATCAAGAACTATAATTAAAAAGATTCAAAAACTAAGTTTTCTTCGAAACTAATACAAATGTCCTCAAATAACATCTCTTGAAGAGGTGATCCAATAACATAACATTCCCCAAGATAGTTTCCTAACTTCGTTCTAAAAACTAAACCAAATCCAAACAACATCAAATATGAGAAGGACAACCAAAAACCATACTGAATGATTGGAAGACCAGTAGAATTACAAATATGAATCTATTTTAAAATGAATCTCCTTGATGCCTAAAAAAAATGAAGTTATTTTAAAAAATCTACCATGAGATCAAACTTAGTATATTTCAAGATATATTAGCTGAAAATAAGTTCCAACATTATGGCTAGAAATCCATCTCTTAGCTTCCTTAATAGTTAGAATTAGCTTTGTGACCTAAAGATCATTCAAAATATTCAAATTATGCCATTATGGTATGTTTCTGCTTAAACATTGAAAACAAAAGTGATTCCCTTAAAAGTTACAAGTGAACCCTCCAATATGACAAGTTTTGTACTTGATTAGTAAAAGTAGAAGTTCTATATTATTTCTTGACAAGAAATTTAGTTGATAACAAATTATCTTTTGAGATAAGAAGGGCATTATGAAGACTACAATATTTCCATTCAAAAGCTAAAGTTATCTTCGATATAACATATAAGAAAAAGAATTTACCATATTTATATTCTTTGTAACTATGAAGAAGTCGCACAACTTTTTCTTTATCATCTAAAAAGTCATACAGACTCTATTGTTTGATATAATCTCTATTTTTTCTAGATAAACATCTATGAATTCCATCACATTTCATTGTTATAGATGGTTCAAAAAGAGTTTGATATAAGTAGGTCCAAGAAAGAAGATCAACAGAAATGCCATTGAAATTAAACAGAACAATAAATTGAAAGTCAAACTCTACCTTATTAGACTCTAGAGCTAATTATATTGTAGCATCCAGATGAAAGATCAATCTCCCCCGTCTCTCCTTGTCTGCAACCTGAAATTCAATTTCTCTTACAAGTTAAAAATTTTAATTGGAAATGACAATTCTTAAGGATGAAAAGACTTGATTAAATATGTTACATGCACAAAAAAAGCTTTGTTTAAGCACACACTTTAGTCAACACTAACATGTGTTTAAATGAAATAT
This sequence comes from Datura wrightii, assembly GCA_035772735.1. NCBI lineage: Eukaryota > Viridiplantae > Streptophyta > Magnoliopsida > Solanales > Solanaceae > Datura > Datura wrightii. The sequence goes on along the minus strand of JASDFA010000007.1, from coordinate 48,856,140 downwards.
AGAATCAATAAAGTACTAAAGAACCATCAAAACATTAAAATAAAATTCCAACTTTCTTACACTGCCAAATAATTACCACTACTAATGCCAATGTTAAAACAATTGATGTTATACACTCCCTCAACTATGAAAGTATATATAGATAATAAACCAAAAAAACAAAAAAAGAAACATAAATATGTTACTCCATAAAGCATATATATTTAAAGAAAGTATGTAAAATTATTTTCAATCCAGATCAATTCTTTAAAACATATTTATAAATAATGTCATATACAGATAGTGTTTTTGGCACAATGATTTGGTTGCATAATTTTCTAAGAGAGTTTAGTGGTGAATAAAAAATTAGAGGACTCATACACTGACTAATTTTTCTAGCTTTTGGAACTACAAAGAATTGTTGAACATATCTCAGTTGATAGAAGAGCAACCTAAGGGAGATATTTAAGATCACCCATGATATATTCCCTTAGTTCTGTGTCATTTCAGAGCTTAAATTTCTCTCCACTCAGTCTCTTTCCTTCTTCAGTGAGTTCAGAGAATGTTGAGCTTTTGAGTACTACGGAGTCTCTTAGACTTGCTGTCCAGTCAGCTAAAATATCTAGGAATCTCATATGGGTGTCAACAATTGCTTGCAAAAGGAAAGTAAGACACAAATTCAAAAGTTGCAGATTAGCTTTAAAAATGAGAACTGTACGTATTCTTCTCTTTTTTTTATACTCCTCTTCACTTTTTTATTTCCCTTTCTCAGTTTAAAAAATGAGAAGAATTGTACATACCCTTTACTTGTCTTTGTATTCCTTCTATTTAGTTTTTTTCCCTTTTTTCCCTTTCTATTCTCTCGCACAAACATGAACTCTTTCTATTCCCTCGCACAAACATAATTCCATATAAATATACACATTCTTTCTATATATATCTAACGCATTTTTTCACGCCCCGGGCCTACACAAAGCGCTTAAGTGAAAAATCCAAAAGAGTAAAGGAGTGAGAATTGTGGAAAAGAAGGAAAAATAACGGTTGGGGGAGTTGAGGAAAAAATTAGAGGTGCACTTATTTGAAAATGCGTGAGTATTGGTAGGGATTAAGAGAACAAAAGAGTGAAAAAGTTGCTTAAGTGCTCCTTACTAATAAGCTAAGTGTGCTTAAAGAAATGGGGAAACAAAAGAGGAAATTTATGAGTGAAAAGAATAAAGGTGAAGTAAGAGAAGAGATGTCTGTAATGAAAGTGTGATGAATTAAAAGCGCTTGAGGAAGATAACCACTATTACTGGCCAGAATAGTACCTACCTGTCCCTTAGCTTAAATTACAACCTGATAAGTCCTACTTGATCTTACTTTCAAACATTCCTAAATTAGAGGAGTAATACACTAAAGGTAAGCTTATGGGTCAATACATGATACGTGTGAATTCTTTGTGAGAGTGAGTTGAATGCTTATTCGTATACCCATACATGTTATAATTGTAAAACTTGCAAGTGAAAAATGGGTATCTCTCTTGTTGTGAGGGAACATGTTTTGAGAAAATATAGAATTCATGTTGGACTTCTTGATAGGCTAATGTGCATAAGTTTGCTGTGGTTGTAGAGTCGATTCTTGAGGCTAGGAGGTATTAAGTTTGTTGTATTGGATTTGAATTGTGTTATATATTATATATATAACATGCTTTATTTGAACTTGCTATCTAAATTAGTCATTGTGGCCTTAATTTGAGTCGTCCTGCGTCAACTGGTAATTTGTGAGTCTTCCTTGTGCATGAGATGTAAAGGATTTGTTCGAGGACGAACAAGGCTTTAAGTGTGGGGTAGTGATCTTGGGCATATTTACATGCCCAAATACTATTTTATACCCATGTTTTACCTATGTTGTACCTTAAGTAAAGAATAATCTCATGTATTTTGTGTAATTTGTGGCCATGGACTAACAAATATGATTAGCTCTCTCTGTTGGTTGAAATTGACAATGTATGGAGCTCAATGTCTAGATAATGGTCCTAATCTTGAAGATAAATGTTAAGGGACGGATTATGGATGATGAGACAAGATAAAAAGGACATCTGGAGTCAATTCCATGCCACTGAGAAGCTTTGGGGAATTCAACAATGTGCCACGGAGCAACGAATTAATTTATATGAGTAGGGGCTACCAAATAGTGAGCATCCACGATAGCAGAGTGTCACGGAGGCAAATCTCTACGATAGGCAGTGTTTCACGAAGGAAAATCTCCGTGATAGCTAGCGTGAGATGAAGCTGTTTCACCATAGGCCAAATTTTGCATTTTTCCAACTTATTATAAATTGAACCCTTAGCTTCTAAATTCATTATCACGAAATATTTTGAGAGCAACAGAAAGGAACGAAGGGAGAAAGAAAGAACTCTACCTAGGGTTCAATAATTTTCATTCTCTTTTAACTATTCTTGTAAGTAATCTACTTGAATCATTGAACATGAGTGACTAAAACCCTTCCTCTAGGGTTGAGGCCACATGATATGATCGTAATTGCATGAATTCTTCTTTGGTTTGAGTTTTTAGTTGTTGTTTTGTCTTACATTCTTCATTATTGTTGTTTTTATGCTTGATCACCATGAAAACAAACTCGTTAAGCTTAGGTAAAAGCTCGAAAGAGTAACCCTAGGCTAGAACACAAGAATGTAGGGAGAAAATTGTTATCTTTATGATAGGATTCGCGGTTAGGATAGAAATTATACCTAATTTCCCTTGCTTGGTTAGTAAAACGGGATGATAGGTAGACACTAACTTAGAATTGCCACATCACTGCTCATAGAAGTAGTTGTGAAGCTAAGTTAGGTTAAATGACTAGAGGTACGAAAGTCCATAATCAAGGGCACAAACCCCATAAACCACATCCACGTAGTTAAATTGCTCACGAATTAAGACATCACATCCTCGCTCAACGATGTAGGTGTGAGCCTAGTTTTTCAAGTTTAGAGGTTCAAGAGACCATTAACATTGCATTTTAACTATGTGAGACAATAACTGAAGTTTTCATACCTGAACCATAGTGAATTGTAGCATTGCATAATTATTAGGCCTTAACTCTAGTTGCTTCTTGAATTGTTTCTCGATTGTTTTGTGATCACCCCTAGATTTAATCAAAATTTCCCGAAATTTCTACAATTAACATTTGTGAAGGTTAATTTTACACTTGAACTTGATAATTCGCTGAATTAGTCCATTCCCTGTGGGTTCGACATCCGGCTCTGAAAAAGGGCCACTGTATTACTTGTATGACCGCGTGCGCTGGAGCGCGAACAACACACGCAAGATTCTAAATTCTATTAAACTGAGAACTAGGGCTAAATCATTCCACTAGATACACTTATCACAAACTTCTAGAAATAGGGAATAATAAAGCAGTTAAAATCATGAGAAATATATCACGCGAATTTTTAAAGATATTAGTCTGACAATCTTCTACATTTCGAATCCTCGAGGCTTTATTGATAGAGAAAATAGGGAAGATTTTTGGGGACACAAGGGAAGAGCTATTCCCTTGTCGAATTCCCACATACCTGTCTTAGAAATCCGTGAAGAAGAAAGCTTGAATGTCTGCAACTGATGAGGAGCCCTAGATTCTGCCTGAGAGAAGTGACATGGGTTCTACGATTGAATTCTGAAAGTGTACATGGGGAATGAGGGGGAAAACCGTTCAATCCTTGTAATATCTATGAAATTATACTTAAAATGATATAGTTTAGGGACTAAATAAGTGGGAAATTACAAAAATTTCCTTGGAATAAAAATAGGAAAACTGACCAACAGGGACCCTACGGGTCACTTAACGAGTCGTTGTTTGTGAGCACAACTCGTTGGGACCTCTCGTTGGTCCTACTACCCAGGTGATGGTATCACAAGGTCTGGCAACGAGGAACACCATGGATTGTTGGTTCCTCCCGTGGTCACTGAATTAGAATTTGAAAAACAAACTGGACCCTCTCCCAACTGGTGACATAACGACTCATTGGTGGGGACAACAAGTCATTTTCACCTCTCGTTCTGCTCACTAGAAATCCTGAATAATTCCTGAGATGTACACTATGGGCGGTGAAGATGAGTCGTTGCTCGACCTAATGACTAGTCCCCTCTTCTCGTCGTTAGACTGCCTCAGGGGTTAAGATTCACTAGAACCCTTCCGACGACCTACTCAACAACTCATCACTTGACCCAATGAGTCGTCGTGTGAGTCGTCACCCTTGGGCTCCTGAATTAACATTCCCTTCTTGAGCCACGAGTCTGACCATGACTCATCTAGTCATTGGATGAGTTGTTCCATGACTCATTCTGCGGAAAAAATTCTTGTTTTCCTTTGGATTTTCCTAGCAAGGTCTGAGTCTGGTCTAGGGAAGTTTCGGGGTGTTACAGGTGCTAGATTGTGAGGAAGTGGAAAAGAAAGAAAAAGTTAAAGAAAAAGCGAGGTGTGGTGTAAAAAGAAAAAGTGAATTAAAAAATGAGCTGAATTGTTAAAAGAAAAGAAAAAGAATTGAAAAAGACGAGAAACAAAATATATAACACTCACACATTGCATTTGAATGGTGAAAAAGGGAGGAAAAAGATGAAAGGAGAAGAAATGGGTAAAAAGTGTAATGTGAAGCCATGTTGTTTAGTGCCAAGGAGGGTTTGTCACTAATATCCATATATACCATACCCAACCCGAAGACTACATTACAATCCATGAAAAGTCCTAAAGCAAACCTAGCCTAATTGTCTGAAAAGCCACAATAGTGAAAATAATGGCAAGCCCATGGTATCTGATGTGCAATATTTGAAACTTTGTTGTGAGAGCGAGAGTCTTACTTTATTAGTCTAAAGTTTCATATTTCTATATATCTATGAGTTTTGGGGACTTCATTTGCTATGAGGGTACATGGTTTGAATTGTATTCTGCTAGTTGTCTATGTTAATAGCACTAGTGATAGCTTAATTCTCTACTGATAGTTAGATGCCATACCTTGATCCCTGTATGTCATGAGTTGTAGTTTCATGTGTGCATAGCTGGGTTGGTTTGAATGAAAAAGGGGACAAAAGCGGATAATGATTTTTTGTGAAAATTTGGTCATATTGGCTGTAGGTCTTCTAGTTTACCTTCTAGTTTAGCATTGTTTTATAGTTTAGTTTAGTTTTCCTGAAGACATACAAAAGTATTAAGTTGAGAGTGTTGATGTGTTGTGGGTTTACAACACTTTCGACGCTTAAAACTAAGGAACGAAGCATAGTCTTAGGTGTATTTATATGGATATGATGCACTTTCGCTTTATTTTCATGGAAATTAGGTGTTGGAGTTGAGATATGCAAATGAAGTGAAAAAAGTGAAAAAAAGGGCCAAGTACAAAACCTCAGTATGAGTCGTACAATCTTGGTACGAGCCATACTGAGAGTCGTGGAAAAGTGTAAAAGATGAGCTTAAGGTAAAGGCCAAGTTACAACTCATGGTACGAGCCATACCAAGGCATTCATAGAAAACTTCAGAAGAAGCTGAACTTGGTTTGTCTCCTAGTACGGGTAGCAACCAGGGATCATGATACCTATCTACAACTGATTGTCCGTACAACATGAAACCTAAGGAGATAATTAAGCAGAACTTTATATAGGGTCTGAAGCCCAAGTCAGAGATCCTACTTGATGCTACCGCACAGGGACAGATTTTGTCCAAAAGCTATTATGAAATTGAGGCTCTCTTGAACCTCATGTCAGCGGGAAGTCAGGATTATCAAGACTCAAGTAGAGGATTCACAGCATCTAAGGTGCTAGAGAAGCTTGAGGTAGATGGCGTTACGACAAACAGAGTAGACATTAGCAAGCTGGCGAAATGGTCATCTTTAATGCATAAGTTAGGAATCCATGAGAGACACTCATATCTCTTTAAGTTGACTCAAAATGATTCTCAGGGATTAATAATGAAAACAGAAATGTTATTCAATATGATTGAGTATTGTGTAGCTGTAGAAAATCGACTAGATTCTTGTTGCCATGAGAAGTGAGCTAAATTATCTTGTGTGTAATATTGTAACATCTAGAACTTGCCATAGTGTGCATAGGATAGCTAGTAGTTAGGGAGTTAGAATATGATCAGGGCATTTATTTGAAGAATCCAATTGTTTCCCATGTTGTTTACCTTCATGTACATTCTCCCTAGTAAACCCCATTTGAGATATAAGCCTTACTCTTTCTTAGCCACAAAAGTAGCTTAATCCCTTTCTTTGTGAGACCACAAACTTGTTGATCTAAAGCAGTGTTACGCACTTTGAGATTTGAAAGTAAAGGTCCACCGAAGTATAATTTTAAGGGAAAAAGAAGAAAAACAAAATTGTGGGAAGAGAAGAAAAATAGGAAAGGGGTGCCCATAGAATTCTATCGTTTAGTTGTTTCTAGGACAATGAAAAGATATAGCTTTAATTGCAAAATTCTTATTGATTTTATAAGCAAGACTAGCATTCAAGTAGTTAAAAAGGGGAATGAGAAGAAAAGAAAGAAAAAGCGTGAGTTAGTGAAGGGTGAGCATCAAGGAAAAAAATGGTGGACTTGAAAAGTGAAAAATGTCTAAAAAGTTCTTAGGGCGGTAGTCATTATAAAAGAAATGTCATTCCTACCCATCCCTTAGCCGATATTACAACAAGAAAAAGGGGCAGTATTCATTATAAAAGAAATATCATTCCTACCCATCCCTTAGCTGACATTACAACCAGAAAAGGGCCTTGTGATCCGAATCACTTAAAACAAACAAATAGTTTAAATTTACATGAAGGGCAAGCTTATGATATGTGACATATGTACATTACATATTTCTAAGTGTGAGAGTGCCTTGCTTTCTATGTTCCATGTGTTTGTATTAATAATCTGAGAAGGAACATCACGAAAAGTGAGGGGCACAAAATGTCTGAGTCGGTATACTATTTGTTGCATATTTTATACTTAATCATATTGGCCCTATGTTTTGAAAAGATGAGTCAATTATAGAGGTTGTGCATTCTTGAGTGTGAAACCTTTACATGTTCTTGATGAGAATTGTTATATGTTGATGAACCACTTGTTTCATACTCAATGCTACGAACAATGGTTTAAGTGTGGGGTGGTGATGTTGGGCATATTTCTATGCCCATTTTCCTTGTTTTTCCCCATATTTTACCTTTTTTTGAGTTCATAATCCTTATGAAATGAATAAATTAATATGTTTTAGGTTTTTGTATGCTAATAAACAATTTGTTGCACAAAATTATTCTAAACCAATACTAATGCTTGTATTGTATTCTCTTCCTCTTAAATTTTTCTTAATGAAGTGTAACGTTAAGACTTGGCTGAATTCTCTACTTGCTTGACTCTAGAGAGGTAGAGATTAGAAAAAGAGAATAACAATAGAGCCTTGAACATTATGGTTCATTGTATGACTTGAGCTGTGGTCACAACATAGTTAATTTGGAATTAATTGATAATGTTTAAAGTGAAACTACTCGAGAGACCTAATCCGATAATTGAGTATAGTCATATAATAGGGACGAACTAATTATTTGGATGAACCTATGTTATCAATTCTACAAGTCAAGTATTGGGATAGATCACAAGTGTAAGACCCCAAGTAGTTCTGAACCTACATGGAACACTTCCCTAGTTAATTGCATCATCTTAATAACAAATCAATTATCAATATTGTTATATGTTTACTTCCTTACAAAAACCCCTTTTGGGAAATAGCAGACTTAAAAGCTTAAATACTAGTGTTATTCTATATCTTGACCATATTTCCTGTGGGATCGACCCCAACCTAGTTATGTATAGCTTAAATAGTTATGTATTTTGGACTAACAAATACTCCTACATCTTTTATTGAATTGAAGAATAGGGTGTTCAAGTAGTATTTAGATATGTTCATGATTGTTTTCATAGATGATATTCTCATATACTCTTGGAGGGAGGGGGAGCATGTCGCTCATCTGAGGATTGTGTTGCAGGCTCTCAAGGATTTCCAGTTGTTTGCTAAATTCATCAAGTGTGAGTTTTGGCTGAACTCAGTAGCATTTTTGGTTCATATAGTGTCTAGAAAGGGTGTGTATATAGAATCTCAACAGATAGAAGCAGTTAAGAAGGGGCCTATACCTATTAGTCCTACATATATTAGGAGCTTTTAAGGTTCAGTTGGCAACTACAGGAGGTTCGTAGAGAGATTTTCAACCATTGTAGCATTAATGACTAAGTTGACCCAGAAGATGGTCAAATTTCAGTGGTCGGATGCTTGTGAGAAGAGTTTTCAGGAGTTAAAGACTCGACTCACTTCAACCCCAGTATTGACTATACTGGAGGGAACAAATGGTTTTGTTGTGTATTGTGATGCTTCTAGGGTTGGTCTTGGTTGTGTGTTGATGCAGCATGGCAAGGTCATTGCGTATGCCTCAAAACAACTTAAGACTCATGGGAAGATTTATACTGATGCATGACCTAGAGTTTGCAGTGGTGGTGTCTTCTTTGAACATTTGGAGACACTATTTGTATGGGGTGCATGTGGATGTGTTCATGGACCACAAGAGCCTCCAGTACATGTTCACTCTGAAGGACCTGAATTTATAGCAAAGGAGATGGCTAGAGCTTCTCGAGGACTATGACATGAGTGTCTTTTATTATTCGGGCAAGCCAATGTAGTGGCGGATGCTTTTAGTAGGCTATCCATGGAGAGTGTCTCATGTTGAGGATGGGAGAAAGAAGTTGATGAAGGAGGTCCATAGGCTTGCTCGTTTGGGGTTTCACTTTATAGATTCAACGGATGGTGGTGTAATTGTTCAGGTTATTATAGAGAGGCTAAAAATAACTCAGACTCGTTAGAAATATTATGCAAATGTTAGGCGGAGAGTTTTTGAGTTTGAGGTAGTTGATTGGGTGTTTCTGAAGGTGTCTCCCACGAAAGGAGTGATAAGATTCAATAAGAACAGAAAGCTTATTCCCCGATCTTTTGGTCCTTATAGGATTCTAAGGTGAGTGTGAAAGGTGGCATATGAGTTGGAGTTACTAGTAGAGCTAGCTTCAGTGCGTCCAGTTTTCCATGTATCAAAGTGCATTGTTGACCCAACTTAGTTATTCCAGTAGAGAGCATTTGTGTGAAGGATAGCCTTACCTATGAGGAGGTTTCCATTGTGATCCTTGATCGTCAGGTTTGGAAGTTGAGGAACAAGGAAGTAGCTTCAGAGAAGGTTTTCTGGAGAAATCAGCATGTTGAGGGAGCTATATGGGAAGCTGAAGCAGATATGATGGCTAGATACCTGCATCTTTTGCCTTCCGGCTCAGTTCTAGCATGAGGTACCAATTTCAACCATAGTACTCTATCCAGTTCATGTCAAGTTCATATCTCTAAGTTTCTTTCATGTCATTACATGAGTGTATGTTTCAAAAATTTAGTTCAGTCATGTATCTCAGTTCGGAGTCAATCACTCTGTCAGTTTTCAGTCTATGGCTTTTAGTTTCGAGATTGCATCTTGTTCCCTATCTTTTTAGCTTCATTAGCCCACATTCGAGGACGAATATTCCTAAGGGGCAGATAATGTAACACCCTAAAAGTTCCTACATTCAATCCCTAGACTGGTACAAGATTCAGTAGAAAAATCTGCAATTTTCTCTTAGAACAACTCGTGGTATGAGTCGTTGTTCCATGGTACGAGTCATAGGAGGAATCATGGTGAGCCAACAGTTTCCCTAACTTGTGAGAATGACTTGAGGAACGATTCATAGGATGATGTAGTAAGTTGTGTTCAAGAGTCATGATAAGCCTCTGGTTGCCAGGTCTTGGGCATATGAGTCAAGGTATGACCCGTTATATGGTGTGACGGGTCATGCTAGGACTCATTGTAGGAAAACAATGAATCATTGTGAGGCCCGTAGTTTGAGAAGACAGAGAACCTGAAAATTTGATTGGCTAACAATTGAAGGACACCATGAGTTGTTGTTTGGTGGTACGACCCATGGTGCCTGGCAGATAGATTTTAATTACAGTTCAAGAAGAAAGTCGTCATTTTCCCTAATTAGGGTCTGCCCGATGGGGTATTGCTCCAAAGTTCTTATCGGTCTCTTGATTCTATCAACAAATCAGTGGCTAATAATTTTGTCATCAGTTCAATCATGGACCAAACATTTGGCATGGCTAAGGAACTTCTTGATAGGATGACAAAGACTAATAGAGCATGGCACACTAGAGACAATGAGGTGTCCGCAAATTGTACATCTTCCAACCAGCTAGAAACCAAGTTGAGAAGGCGAGATAAAAGTGGGATGAAACATTAGCTAAGATGATGACTCAAGTTGAGTTAATGGCCAAGAATATTTTGGGATCCAGAATAAAAGGCGTCAATGTTGTTGGTACCCAATGTCACAACCCATATAACGAAGATGTTCCGCAACCGAGATATGATGAGGAGTGTCAATTGATGGTTGGCCAGATAGTGGGTTTCTATCAAGGATATCAAGGTGCCTACAATGTCCCTTGGAATCCTTGTGATGGGAACCAAGGTTGGAGAAATCTATAAAACAAGGAAGGGGTGATAAGGATAGCCGATGGAGAAACCAGGAGCCTGAATGGGTGGGGATAGGTACTATAGAAGTGCAAACCCTTATATCACCCCTCCCAAAGATGATGTGGCCCTAGTGCAGCCTAGCATAAGTGATGTGGGTAGTTAAAAGATTGAGGATATGCTTTCAAGATTATTGAAAAAAGTGGAGTCCACCAATAGTAGTATTAAAGTATTGAATGAGGAGTTGTCTAACCTTGCCCAAATAGTGAGCTCCCATTCAACTTCAATCAGACATTTGGAAGCCAAAATGAATCATCTGTCCACCCAAATGAACTCAAAAATGAAAGGAACCCTTCCTAGTGACACGATGCGAATCCAAAGAAAGATGCCCATTGTATGGCCATTTTCACAAGGAGTGGGAAGGTCATTACTATTGTAGGTGATAAGTCCAAAGGGGTTGTTGGTCTAAAACCAATGAAGAAGACTTGAACGAAGAGTTACCAGTGCTTGAGGAGGAAGTGGTTGAAATTCCTCCTAAAGATATGAATGTTGATGAAAAGGGTGAAGGGGCCCCAAATGCTAAAAGCCAAGAGCCTAGAATTCCACCTCATTACCCTCAACAGTTAACTAAAAAGAAAGAGTATAACTAGTTCAAGAAGTTTATCAATATGTTTAGCAAGTTGTCCATCAATATACCACAAGTAGATGCGTGCATTGCTCCAAATATCGGGTTATGCTAAATTTATGAAATAGCTCCTAAATAAGAAAAGAGTTGTGGATGCAGACATAGTGGAGGTGTCGCATACTATAGTGCAATGATGGCAAGAAACCTTGCTATGAAAAGAGATGATCCTGGACCATTCACTATTCCTTACACCATTGGGGTGTACGTGTTTAACAATGCTCCCAGCGACCTAGGGGCGAGCATAAATTTGATGTTCCTTATGATTTTCAAAAATCTAGGATTGGGAAGTACCAAGCCTACCACAATGAGGTTCTTAAGCCTGATCGATCTTTAAAGCGCCCCGTGGGAATTCTTGTGGATGTGTTGGTCAAGGTAGACACATTAGTCCTTCCAGCTAACTTTCTTTTGTTGGATTGTGATGTGGATATTGTGGTGCCCATCATTTTAGGGTGACCATTCTTGGCCAACGGCCGAGCTCTAATAGATGTTGAGCTTGGAGAATTAAAATTCTGAGTGGGTGGTGAGGAAGTGACATTCAAAGTATGCCAACCTATGAAACTACCTAATGAATTCAAAGTAATAGATTTGATGGATGAGGAAGACAAGCAAGAGAAGGATCTTGAGGTGGAGGACATCCCTTATGATGAGTGATATTATTTTGACATGCAACCATCATGCCATGATATTAAATCAAGCACTTCTTGGGAGGCATCCCATGTGTCTTTGAATTTCCTTTATACATTACATTTGGTTGTTTTTGTTGCATAGGAGAATTGGATTGTGAATAAGGTGGAAGAAAATAGAGTAGGGGCACCTGTGTGAGACCTACAAAATGCAGGTACTAACCTACAGAGCACAGGTCAAGTGCAGGAGTGAGGAAGAATGCTAGGAAATATGATGAGAACCTATGCATCACCCACGAAATGCTGGTGTAAATCTGTGGAGTGCAGGAGTGATGCAATGCACCTAGAAAGAAAATGAGAAAAATTAAAGTGACCTACGTCTCACTTGATAAATGCATGTGCAAACCCGCGAGTGTGCCACATCTCTAGGGAAGTGGACTGAACAAACATGAATTCGACATGCATCTAGGTTGCAGTTCGCAAGTGGAAATTTGCGGCCGCGGAACCAATCCAGGCGCATGTATGACTTAAATTTTTTTAAACATTGACCAACCCATTGACCAACCCATTGACCAACCCGACCCAAGTCTGACCCATGTCTTTTAAACTTCTTCCCCACTTCTCAAAACCCCTATTTTCTGCACCACTTTTCCAATTTCATGACCCCTGAACCATCTTTCCAACTTCCCACATTCCACCATTAAATCCACCTTCAATCGCCACCAATCCTTTCACATTCTCTCCTTCTATAAAACTCACCCGTTCATTCATTTTCTGCGGTCACTAGCTTTTTCACTTACCAAACAAGAGAAACAAGGGCTTGGGTCGGCTATCTTGAGCAAAAGTTTTCAAGTACAAATTTCATCTCCTTCCTCACTCTAATTGGTATGTGTTGTGATTTTCATCTCTACATCTTTGAGCTTAGTAAAATATGTAGCATCAAAAGCATGATAAGTCTACATATTCTATGACATATGTTTTCACCATTTCCTCTTAAGTGTTCTTCATGTTCTTGATAGAATTTAATTTTAGTGGATATTGTGGGTGAGTTCAAAATTGCAAATTTAAGGGGTACGTATTCTTATTTCTTGATGCTAAATCTATTGGGTGTGCTATTATACTTTGAAATTGGTGTTGAGGGTGAAATCTGTGTAACCCATTTTCTTGGGATGCATAATTTGTCCCAATAATAGATAGAGTGACATCTTTTCATGGGGAAGTAATCATTTCTTCTTGTGTGCTTAATAAAGTAGATGAAAATGTGATAATGTATGTGAGTTTTGTGAAGTGTTGAACTTTATTTTATGAATGCGGTCCAGATGAGTCACTTTATGATTCCCGATGATAGATGGGGTAACGTCCTTCTTAAGGGAAGCCTTTAAGTAGTCATAATGGTATTTTTTATTGATTGATATTGTGGTATGTCTTTTAGGGAAGTCTGAGTACTTGATAGATAATAATTTTGTGCATACTTTGTTGGAAAATTTGAGTAACATCATTTGGGTTGAAATTTGGGCATTTTTCGGCAACTGTATGCTGCAAATCTAGAACTACGAAATACAGTTGTTCTGTAGGAATGAGGACTGAGCTTTAGGCTCACTTCCTTAATGTTGTGTTACTCTAGAAAGCTATTGATCCCCATCTACAAAACGTAGATGCAACGTAGGTGTTGGTATTAACAGACAGTATTTCTCTTAGCACCTGCAGGCTGCCAGTCCCTCCCTGCGAAATGCAAGTGTAGTGCAGGTGCTACCAATTTGTTTGATATCCAATATCCTTTTGTTCCTTTCATTAGCCTAGTATAGTTATTGTCTTCTATTGTCCATAATGAAAAATAAAGATTGTGGTTTGGTTTGGTTGTGGTACTCACATGATCTTTTAGGAACAAGACTTTACCTATGTAACAAGACAAGGGGAAGGCCCTAGCCTCCTCCAAAAGTCAAGGGAAAGGCAAGGAAAAGGCAACTCTAGCCTCTACTAACAATAGAGATGCCATCTGATTCTATATGGAAGGCATGGAAGTATATTACATCAACTATCAGGATCGGGCGATGAACCTGGAAAAGTGCTTCAATATAGCAGGGATGGGGTAAGACGTCCCCAATATCAATAAGCAATTTGCAGAGAGATAGTGGCCCCATTCTTGGATGCGCAACCTGGCTATTACCCCAACCTAGTAATGGAGTTCTATTCCTTATATCAAGTGAGACAAGACTCAACAAAACACACTGCGAAGGTGGATGACTTCCCAAATCTTCCATCAGTCAGGGTTCATGGAGTAGAGGTGGATGTCACCCCTGATGCAATCAGTTGTATCTATTGGGGTGAGGAAATTAAACCAGGGACATAGTTCGCACAAAAGGTGGCAACCAAAGCTAATTCATGCCTGTGGGTGGCTTAGACTATCGCAGATGGGCAACCTTTATGGGCTACCATGGGAGGAGAAATTCAAAGGCATGACCTCTAATTCAAAGCCAAACTGAGGCTTAAGTTGGTGTGTAGTCATCTCATACCATCCAAGAATAACTAGAGGGTAAATATTGAGGTTGCTATCCTGATAGAATATATCATGACTAGGGTGCATGTCAACATTGGTGAGATGGTCACCACACAATACAAAAGAAAAGTCTAGGTAGAAAGGTCTCTCTATGCCTTTCTATATCCTCCTCAGCCAGTTATTGTAACACCCAGAAACTCCCCTACAATCAAGCCCTAGACTGGTAGCTAATTCAGCAGAAAAATCTACAATTTTCTCTCAAAATGACTCGTGGTACAAGTCGTTGTTCAATGGTACGGATCGTAGGAGGAATCGTGGTGAGCCATTAGTTTCCCTAACTTGTGATAACGAGACATAGAACAAGTTGTGGGATGATGTAATGAGTTGTGGTCAAGAGTCGTGATAAGCCTCTTGTTGTCAGGTCTTGGACATACGAGTCAAGGTACGACTCATTGTGTGGTGTGACGGTTCATGGTTCGAGTCATGGTATGACTCGTTATAGGAAACAATGAGTCATTCTGAGGCACGTAGTCTAAGAAAATAGAGAACTTGGAAATTCGACTAGCTAACAATGAAAGGAAACCATGAGTCATTGTTTGGTGGTACAACTCGTGGTACGACCCATGGTGCCTAGCAAACTTATTTTAGTTACGTGTTCCCCAGGGTATTTTTGTAAATTCCTAAGCTTCTAAACCCTATGTGATGTTGTTTTTCCCTTCTTAAAGAGTGTTTTAGGGGGTTTAACCTAGCCTAAGTCATTATGCTCTAATAATTAGATTAGTTTTGAAATCCTTTTCCAAGATTAAGCAAGGGTTCCTCATCAAATTCTCTCCCAATCTTCTTGGGTGTTCAACAAAAGCTTAGAAATCATTCAACCCAGGTATGTAGGGCCATGAATGGGGGATTTCTTCCACCCTCATGCCCAATTTCTTCTTTAACTCATGAATTCAATCCTCCAAGCATGTCAAATTGAATTCTAGGCTTTTACTCAATTTTCATGAAATCTCCCATGCTATCTCTATGAGTTTAATCCTCTCATACTTTAATTGATGTTTTATGACTATTAGAACATATCTAAACCTTGATTTATTTATTAATTCATGATTTCAAATTTATGAAGATTATGCCCTATTATACATGATTTATGAATTTCAAGCTTATGAGTCCATGATTTCTAGTATGATGAACTATCTAGTATGCTTGAATGTTTATTAATTCTTAACTTACAATCCCATGATTTTGAAGTATGAAGCTTATTTCAACTATGTATGATTTCTTGATTTGGGAAAACCCATGTAAAGTTAAGTACATTTATCATGATTTTAGCCAAGGCTTACAAGATCAGTTTGAAAGAGATATTTGGAGTCAAGGCTCCCAATATTGAAATTCAAGCTTTGTTTTGTGAATACGATTATGAGTAATATGCATGTTTTGGGAGTAGTGTATAGCACTGAGTAAGCCAGGGAATCCGAGGACCCAAGTCTTTGAACTACACGCCAACGTAGGATATATTCTTAGTTAGGACCTCTTAAGAGAGTGTTTCCCCAGCTCGAGGATACACCATGATATCACACCTTATTCATCCTTTTCCCTGGGAAGGCATAGGATGACTCTCCTCTTCATGGTCAAGATGTGGGATCATCATGCGCTTACATGTGATGGTTGTCAGTTATGACGAGTCTCCTATTGTTCCTCATGTTTTTAGTTACTCATGTTTATGTCTTATAATAATATATTTTATAACATATTTGACCCTTTGATAAGCCTTTGAGTTTTCACTTATGTTATCAAATACAACACACTACATGATTTCTATTTCTAAACCTCGAATCATTATATTCATCTTTTTATGAATAGCTTATGATTAAGCATATTTCAGATATATCTTTTTCAGCATACAACCCTTACTCTCATGATCTATCTTGAGCTGTATTTATGATTTCAACTATCATTTTACTAGCATGTTTTACTTTCTCTACATACTCAGTATATTTAAAGTACTGACCGCATACTCTATGCTATATTGTCTCATGATATAGGTTCAAGTGATCCATCTTAGTCCCTCTGATAGTTCACTCCTGATTAGTCCATCTCTATTCCCGCTTGGGTGAGTCCTTATGCTCCGAGGATGTTATTAGCTTTATGTTTTCATCATGTCTTTTAGTTTCAGACATAGTGAGCTAGTTGGGGGTTTGTCCTATTAGCTCGTCATAGTAGTAGAGGCTTTCAGACAATCATGAATAGACAGTTCAACATCATTTATTTGTGTTTACGCTTTTGTCCATATGATAAGATAACTTCCTATTATATCATGTCCATGCTTTTTTTCTATCTAGTAAGGCCCTTATCATACTATGTATGTGCCATGGGTAAGCGTGGAGTCATTCATGGTTCTAGGTCCCATATCTTGATCTGGGGTCTCAACTCGGGTCATGACAGTAATGTGCTAAAGTAGGGATTCTCTATTTTCCTAATGAAAATCCTAGCTTTGCTACTGGGGTGATTGATGTTGAGAAAAAGAGAGATGCAGATAAACCCAAAAGAAAGCAGAAGAGACTAGAAACATAGGATACCCCATAGGACTCCACAGCCCGTGATTTTGATGAGGTCCTATTAGCCTCCGACCTTAATGTTCCTACTCTCAAAATATTGAGACATGCTTCTGCAAAAGTGCCACGTCAGGGATCTTCACCTTCATCTTCAACTTCCAAGCAGAGTGTCGTCAAAAACTGGTCGATATGACCCACTCTCATGAAAACCAGCACTCATCGAGAAGTTGATTAACAACACAATGAAGGATGTTTTTGATAGATTAAATAAGTTGTGCTCCCAAGTTGTTATGGTTGAGGGATCCATCTCTTTTCTCCAAGAGAAAGTGAGAGAATTGAGGAGCAGGACACCAATAGCTAATCATGATATGAGTTTCTTTGATGAAGCAATCGCTGCTACACACACAGCTCGAGGCCCTGTTGATGACTTGCTTATGGGCCTAGGAGAGAACGATGAGGCTGAGCATGAGGAGAATGGTGGTGAGGCTAAGGGGCCTGATGATGATGGAGATCAGTAGCTAGTTAAGGGAGTTCTTATCCTTATTCTTCATTTTTACATTGGGAACAATATATAATTTTTTGTTGGGGGTGGGAGTGCTGCTTCTTTTGTTGTTGGTCATGCTATTTTTATTTGATTATTTACTCTTTTAGTCTTTGTCGGGCTTGCTCTTGATGTTTCTAAGAATTCTGCATGGTTGCTGATTTGAATGAATGCCCTCGTCGAGCTTGTTTTGAATTATTGAATATTTTTGGGCTATTTTTCTTGCTTTGATGATATGAGTGCCATTAACAGGTTGGTTTTGCATTCAAATTAATTCTTGACCCGTGCTTTATAATTTCCTCTATAGATAGTTAATAGTAATAAACTCCAAGAATTTTCTTTATACCACGGTTATTTCCAAAGGAGCAATTTTTTTTGTGGGTTGAACTGGGTGACATTTCCCTATGATAGATTGAGAGGAAACTTTCTTTAGGGGAAATGTCGTGTCTTTGAGTCATTATTGCACTTACTTTGATCGCTACCACTAAAAAATTTTTTGTATTCGGAATAGAAAAATGGGTTTTGAAGTTAAAAAGGGGCGCATGAATTTGAAAAGAACGCTCTCTTGTCATGAGTTGTACATTCTTTATTTGCCTTTTTGATTTGCAAAATGAGTGTGTAGAACTCAGAATATCTTGTATAAAATCATGCTTGTGAATTGATCTTGAGGATAGATGAACTCCTTAGAGTGTGATGCGTTGTACGGTGAGAATTTTGTGCTTAATTCTTATGTGTGCATATCATCTAGAACTTTCCCCGAATGTGATTCAAGGTGAAATCCTTGATATAGCTGCACTTGAAAAATGACCTTAGACCATTTTAGGATAATCACATCACCACAAAATGACCTCCTTGAACATCAACCCCCATTAACCACTGGTTGAGCCTTAATTCATTTCTTGGAACCACATTATAAGCCTTATACTCTTTTTAATCCTCTTCTTTGGCACCCATTCCTCCCTAATTGCTAGTGATGAAAGAAAATTGGGGCTTGATACTGAAGCTTTGGGGAGGAAGAAAATGAAGTGTGATGTAGGCCAAAGCCAATGTTAGGGGGTTACAAAATAGGAAAAAGAGGAATGAGATTCAATGTGAAGTAGCACCAACTATTTGATGAGCAGAATAACATAGCTGCTTGAAAGACCATTGATAAAAAAAGGAAAAATTTAATGATGCTACCTCTTGGTTAGAGAGGCTTAATATAAAGATTAAGGAGTTGAAAAAGTGGTTCTTGAAAAACAAAATGAAGGATGAGAATGGAGAAATAAGGTTAAATAGACTCAATAAGTGTAGCGGGATGGTTGCATGATTTCACAAAAGGAATTAGGAAGGTTCTAGTCACTAGAGATAAAAGTTGTCCTACCTTTGACTCCTAGACTTCATTATGACCTGCAAGTACTTAGTGATTCCAATTGTAACAACTCTACATTAATGATGAATTATATGAAGGGCAAGCCTATGGTTTAATGTGTATGCACTTGAATTTCCTTGAGAGAGTGAGCACCTTTGCATCATCTTGTAATTCCTATGTAGTGAATTGCATGAATATGAGAAGGATTCTCTCTTTTGTTTTGCACCACTTCCTTGGAGTAAATTCTAAAACTTGTACTTTCAATTGAGAGGTATGAATACAACCAGCTATGCAGTGAACTTTGAGGCAAACCTTGAATGTTGATGGTCAATGACTTGAGATGCTTGTGAACCTTGATTTGTTTGAATATGCATGTGGTTTTAATTGAAAGAATAAAAATGAGATGTGCCAAATGCTTGTGGTTACTAATTGAATTTGTGCATCATGTTTTGAGTCTTTTTATTTTCTTGAGTCGATGTGAGATTTTAAGGTTCTCTTAAGATTTAGAAGTTCCTTGTATAGCTCTTATGTTGTGGGTGCTTAATTCAATTCTAAGTTGTGAACGAATGCCTTTCTTGAGGACAAGCAATGATTCAAGTTTAGGGGTTTGATGAGTTGGTCATTCATTAATCTTTTTAGCATGAACTGTGGCTTTGTTTTTACACAAATTGGGGAGGTTTCATACCTTTTCTCTTTGATTGTGTAGGTGTTGAACTTATACAATGAAAATAGAAGAATTGAATAAAAAACTTTCACAACCCGTACGTAGACCCGGATCGTACACGGGACAAGGAACGCCGAGAGGCCCCAAGTCGACCCATGGCATAAGTATACATCTATCTTCATTCACTTTAATGGGAATACCGAATGTAATACATAGCGGAAACGTAAACATGGCATAGCATATCATAACATAAGGAGATATCTAGACATACACGCAAGATGAGTACTACATAGTGTCTGACTACCTCTACTGCATAAGATGGGTTGATGGGACAACACCCCAACTAACCTGGCCAAGTACTAAAACATAAAATAACATAAGGGGTCTAGTAAAATGGCACTCAGAACATGAGGATCACCAACAAGCTGAAGGTGAACTCTAGGATGGTCTAAAGATGAGGATGAGCCTGAGAGTTGTGTCTTGTATCATGAAACAATACAACATAGAAAGTATGTGGTCAGTACATGAAATATACCGACTATGTAAGGTAATTAAAATGGACATAGAAAATATGTATAACTCATAAAATATCATAGGATTAGGACATCATGCTCATATCATAAATATCGTAACATAACATAACATAAGGCTCAAGGTTTTCGAAACATTCATAATACTTCGTAATCATAAGCATGAGATTAAAGTATATTGAACATAACTTGAGCCAATATTGTAATCATAAACATGCATGAATTATGAGGAAAAGTGGGAGATTCTCTTAACCGACATACCCCATATGAGCACGCATGAAGCCCGACTTGTAACCCTAGTTGGAAGGGTGTCTGTACCTTGCCAAGGGTAGGATCATGAAAGTGTGATATCACCATGAAAAAGGCAATTTGGGCCAGGAAAAGTCACGTAGAATGTCTCAACATACCCACAGTGGCACATAGTTTATGAGATCCGAGGCAGAACCTAGGCTCGAACATACTCGGTGTTCGATACTATTCCCAAAACATATATAATTCTCATAGTATATCATGCATGAATTTATGGGCTAGTTAAATCATGATAATCATAGATATATTTGTACATATGTGAACTATCCATGACATAAGGCCCGTGAGTCGGCCAAAAACATAATTCATGAATAATAGGTTTCATGCATATTTGTAGATCATACATATAACTTGTAAATCATCAAATAATGATGGGCAATTGGATAAATCCATATTTAAAATCATAAATCAAGATGGGCTTGTAAATATCAACAATAGAAGTGAAGATCATAAATCAATTCATCATAGATCTTACATAATTAGGCTTAATTTAGTAGAAATTGAAATCAATAATTTGATAATCAAAATAGTTATAAAATCTGATCAAAATTCATAAATATAATTTAAATCACAATTTAAAACAGCCAATTGGTAAATCATTAAAATTCCACAAGATTTGAATTAAAACCCCATGATATTTTTGATAGATTTTCATGAATTAATAGAGAATGGGTATGGGTGTGAAAGGAAACGCCCATTCGTAACCCTACATACCCGGGTAAGATCATATTCTAGAGTTCTTGAATGCCCAAGGGAGAATTGATAGGGAAAAGCTTGATTTTATGCTTGATCTCTCTAGAATTCTCTTAGTTTGCATGCATGGGAATGACTTGAGAAAAAGGGACTTAACCTATCTTGTTATGCCAGAAAAATATATAAAACGGTGTAGTTTAGGGCCTTAGAGCATGGAAAGGTCGAAAATACCCTTAATAAATATTCCCTGAAAAATTGCACAGATCAATCCAACGAGTCGTTGGAAGCTTCCACGACTCGTGGTATGGGGCGTCGTATGCATTGCCCAGGCCCTGAACCCGAATTCTTACCACGACCAGATAGGACGACTTGTCCTTTGATCAAATGGATCGTTGAGTCAATTGTTACTAGCCCCTTTACAACCCTAAACATCCCTTACCACGAGCCTCATCACGACTCATGGTTGCTTCCAACGAGTCGTGGTCTCGATCCATTACCTGCACTAGAAATTCTTGAAACCAAATAACGACTGCTTACCGCGGGTCGTTATAACTCATGATGGGTCGTTGGATGACTCGTTACATCCTCAAATACCAATTTCCAGCTCCACCCATGATTATAAATGACTCATTGTTCCAAGCAACGAGTCGTTACATCATCCATTGTATCCACTACCACCAGGACTGTTACACTTTGAAATTTTTTTAATGATTATTTAATGTTTTTATGCTATGTTAAGGTAAGTACGGGTTATATATTGATCGTAGATGACAAGGAAAATGTGTACGAATTGAAAAGTAAAGAGTATGTGAAGTTTATAAGTTAGGGTCAATTTTAAACAATTATATCTCCCAATATATAATGAACTAGAAGCCCCACAACCTATTAAATTAAAGGTATTTGAGTCTAGTTTTCATAACATCAAACCGCTTGTCAATCGAAGTTTGAAGTAAAAAGTTATGGGCATTTTACTGAAGCCTCATTAAGCAGTGCCGTAAGCACCGCCTCCACGGCCCTACACCTATTTATTTAAGTTGTTGGCTTCTCAAATCATGTCATTCCTATACAAATTCCAGCTGCCTGCTTAGGGGATACTTCTATATGTATTTTACATCCAAAAACTAAGATAAATCAAGGCAAATCATCAACTAAAAATTCAAGCAAAGTGAAGAAGATCGTTGCAAAGTTGAAGAGAGGCATCAGTGAGTCTTGTTGTTGCGTTTTGGAAGCATGTTTATGATGTTTTTTTACTTATTTTATGGAGAATTAATAGGATTCATGTATACTCCCTTTTTGTAATGGTTGGACTCAAGGGAGGAGGTATGGATACTATCCTTTAAACTTACAAAAAATCTTAGCTAAAAGCTTGAAAATTGGAAGCTAGGCTAGGTTGTTTTTTTCATGTGTGTTTAGCTGAAGTTTCTGCCATTGTTTGTGCAGTGAAGCTGCTTTGTTTGCAATCATGTTAAGATTCCTAGATACTCAATCTTAGTAGGAGTGAAAGATAAGAAAAGGGTAATCATTTCTAGCTATTAAACTTTCAATAATTTCCTTAGCTAAAGCTAGAAGTTAAAGTTGGTTTTGTGGATCATTTTGGTGTGTTTCTGGGTGAAGTTTCTGCCCCTTTTTAGAGGTTGATACAGCTGTGTTTTTTTGGTGTTATACTCCTTTTTTAATGGGGAGTAATCACAAGAAAATCTAGGTAAGTTCACCCTTTCATTTTTCCCCTTAAAGGCTGTGGAAACAAGTTAAAACAAAGTAATGAAATGTTGTTTGGTATTGTTGTTATGGCTTCTGTTGGGATGACATTTTGTCTAGGAAATTGGATCAAACCAGACTTTTTACATGATTATAACTTCAAAGAATTTAAGAATACTAAACATGGTTGTCGGAGGAAGGAAGCGATTAAGGAAAACTCGTCGGAAGAAGGTATGTAAGGCTCTCTTTGTCTCTTGATATCAAGCACGAACTCGTGTTGAGGATGAATCGGGCATTCCCCTGTACTTAATTTATGTAGTAGAATATTATGGTTCTTCCCTGTTCTTTGAATTACTTGGTATTACATCATGTATTTGCTAAATAATTGGAACACATGAGTGTAAAGTGAACAGGGCAATTGCCTTCGATTATGCTCATAGTTGTAAATTGAGTCTGAAGTGCCCTCAGCATGGGCATTGTGATCTGGTCATTTACATTATGTTATTTATTTTTGGTGTCAAAGTTGTTCACATTAGGGTTGCTAAGGAAATTGGTAAACATGGTAAGACGACGATGCGCGGACAAACCTAACATTTGAAATTAGTTTTAACTCAATAAGGGCTAACGAGAGTGACGAAATGGAATTGCCTTACAATAGCTACCAACCCTCTTATATGTATGTTTTAAGGTGCCTAGTTCCATGAGAGGGTCCCCCAATCCATCTCCCTTAAGCTAAGCGACTAATTAACGCGTCTTTTCATCAACCGATACGTTAAACTTGGAAAATAGAACTCGAATGTGTAAACTATTAATACTTCTACAGAACCATCTTTATGGGAAGGTTATGCACAATATCTTGATGTTAGCAGGTTATAAAAAAACCATAATATATGTATACGCCTATTCTTACATTCAAGTTACACGCTAAGGAGGCATGGATTGCCATTAGAAAGTCGGTATATGTTTGTTAGAGCTCTTGAGTTATCTAGACCTCCTGAGAATTGTTTAAGGATTTAAGTAGACATGTTGCACGTTCTGTGAAAGTTGTATATGTGTAAGGAGGTTATCCCAAGTGTAAAAGTTGAGGCGCTAGTAGCAAAGGAAAGATAAGAGTAAATGTTAGACCTTTTAAGGTAATATGTGAGTTATATGCTCTCTGCTTGTGGTTGATTTCAGAAAACCTTTGAATGATGTTAAAATATGAGAAAGATGAGGTTTAAGAGATAAGGTTGGCAGTTAGGTAAAAAGATAAGTGCGTATAAGAATTGATGGAATAGTGAACACGAGAGTAAATAATTAAGTAGGGAATGATAAATCCTATTTGAAGGAGAAGTTAAGATTAATACGAAAAGTAGGGATAAAGATTGTTAACTTAGATGATAAGGGTTACAATTGTGAATGAGTTACACAAATGGCTAGAAAGATTTACCCTATTCTAAAGACGTTTAGCGAAAATGTCATAAATAAAGTTGTTTATGTTCGGTTTGTGTTAAGTTGATGAAAGGCCAATAAATGGTTAACTTCTTATGAAATAATTAGAATCAAATATTTTTGAGATAGTAACTCAAGTTAAAGAGAAGTTGATGAACAACACAATGAAGGATGTTTTTGATATCTTAATTAATTTCTGCTCCCAAGTTGTTATGGTTGAGGGATCCGTCTCTTTTCTCCAAGAGAAAGTGAGAGAATTGAGGAGCAGGACACCTATAGCTAATCATGATGTGAGTTTCTTTGATGAAGCAATCGCTGCTACACACACAGCCCGAGGCCCTGTTGATGACTTGCTTATGGGCCTAGGAGAGGACGATGAGGCTGAGCATGAGGAGAATGGTGGTGAGGCTAAGGGGCCTGATGATGATGGAGATCAGTAGCTAGTTAAGGGAGTTCTTATCCTTATTCTTCATTTTTACATTGGGAACAATGTATAATTTTTTGTTGGGGGTGGGAGTGCTGCTTCTTTTGTTGTTGGTCATGCTATTTTTATTTGATTATTTACTCTTTTAGTCTTTGTCGGGCTTGCTCTTGATGTTTTTAAGAATTCTGCATGGTTGCTGATTTGAATGAATGCCCTCGTCAGGCTTGTTTTGAATTATTGAATATTTTTGGGCTATTTTTCTTGCTTTGATGATATGAGTGCCATTAACGGGTTGGTTTTGCATTCCAATTAATTCTTGACCCGTGCTTAATAATTTCCTCTATAGATAGTTGATAGTAATAAACTCCAAGAATTTTCTTTATACCACAGTTATTTCCAAAGGAGCAATTTCTTTTTGTGGGTTGAACTGGGTGACATTTCCCTATGATAGATTGAGAGGAAACTTTCTTAAGGGGAAATGCCGTGTCTTTGAGTCATTGTTGCACTTACTTTGATCGGTACCACTAAAAAATTTTCTGTTTTTGAATAGAAAAATGGGTTTTGCAGCAAAAAAGGGGCGCATGAATTTGAAAAGAACGGTCTCCTGTCATGAGTTGTACATTCTTTATTTTCCTTTTTGATTTGCAAAATGAGTGTGTAGAACTCAGAATATCTTGTATAAAATCATGCTTGTGAATTGATCTTGAGGATAGATGAACTCCTTAGAGTGTGATGCCTTGTACGGTGAGAATTTTGTGCTTAATTCTTATGTGTGCATATCATCTAGAACTTTCCCCGAATGTGATTCAAGGTGAAATCCTTGATATAGCTGCACTTGAAAAATGACCTTAGACCATTTTTGGATAATCACATCACCACAAAATGACCTCCTTGAACATCAACCCCCATTAACCACTGGTTGAGCCTTAATTCATTTCTTGGAACCACATTATAAGCCTTATACCCTTTTTAATCCTCTTCTTTGGCACCCATTCCTCCCTAATTGCTAGTGATGAAAGAAAATTAGGGCTTGATACTGAAGCTTTGGGGAGGAAGAAAATGAAGTGTGATGTAGGCAAAAGCCAATGTTAGGGGGTGTACAAAATAGGAAAAAGAGGAATGAGATTCAATGTGAAGTAGCACCAACTATTTGATGAGCAGAATAACATAGCTGCTTGAAAGACCATTGATAAAAAAAAAGGAAAAATTTAATGATGCTACCTCTTGGTTAGAGAGGCTTAATATAAAGATTAAGGAGTTGAAAAAGTGGTTCTTGAAAAACAAAATGAAGGATGAGAATGGAGAAATAAGGTGAAATAGACTCAATAAGTGTAGAGGGATGGTTGCATGATTTCACAAAAGGAATTAGGAAGGTTCTAGTCACTAGAGATAAAAGTTGTCCTACCTTTGACCCCTAGACTTCATTATGACCTGCAAGTACTTAGTGATTCCAATTGTAACAACTCTACATTAATGATGAATTATATGAAGGGCAAGCCTATGGTTTAATGTGTATGGACTTGAATTTCCTTGAGAGAGTGAGTGCCTTTGCATCATCTTGTAATTCCTATGTAGTGAATTGCATGAATATGAGAAGGATTCTCTCTTTTGTTTTGCACCACTTCCTTGGAGTAAATTCTAAAACTTGTACTTTCAATTGAGAGGTATGAATACAACCAGCTATGCAGTGAACTTTGAGGCAAACCTTGAATGTTGATGGTCCATGACTTGAGATGCTTGTGAACCTTGATTTGTTTGAATATGCACGTGGTTTTAATTGAAAGAATAAAAATGAGATGTGCCAAATGCTTGTGGTTACTAATTGAATTTGTGTATCATGTTTTGAGTCTTTTTATTTTCTTGAGTCGATGTGAGATTTTAAGGTTCTCTTAAGATTTAGAAGTTCCTTGTATAGCTCTTATGTTGTGGGTGCTTAATTCAATTCTAAGTTGTGAACGAATGCCTTTCTTGAGGACAAGCAATGATTCTAGTTTAGGGGTTTGATGAGTTGGTCATTCATTAATCTTTTTAGCATGAACTGTGGCTTTGTTTTTCCACAAATTAGGGAGGTTTCATATCTTTTCTCTTTGATTATGTAGGTGTTGAACTTATACAATGAAAATAGAAGAATTGAATAAAAAACTTTCACAACCCGTACGTAGACCCGGATCGTAACACGGGACAAGGAACGCCGAGAGGCCCCAAGTCGACCCATGGCATAAGCATACATCTATCTTCATTCACTTTAAGCGGAATACCGAATGTAATACATAGAGGAAACGTAAACATGGCATAGCATATCATAACATAAGGAAATATCTAGACATACACGAAAGATGATTACTACATACTGTCTGACTACCTCTACTGCATAAGATGGGTTGATGGGACAACACCCCCAAATAACCTGGCTAAGTACTAAAACATAAAATAACATAACGGGTCTAGTAAAATGGCCCTCAGAACATGAGGATCACCAACAAGCTGAAGGTGAACTCTGGGATGGTCTAAAGATGAGGATGAGCCTGAGAGTCGGGTCTTGTATCATGAAATGATACAGCATAGAAAGTATGCGGTCAGTACGTGAAATATACCGACTATGTACGGTAATTAAAATGGACATAGAAAATATGTAAAACTCATAAAATATCATAGGATTAGGACATCATGCTCATATCATAAATATCGTAACATAACATAACATAAGGCTCAAGGTTTTCGAAGCATTCATAATACATTCGTAATCATAAGCATGAGAGTAAAGTATATTGAACATAACTTGAGCCAACATATGTAATCATAAACATGCATGAATCACGAGGAACAGTGGGAGATTCTCTTAACTGACATACCACATATGAGCACAGATGAAGCCCAACTTGTAACCCTAGTTGGGAGGGTGTCCGTACTTGCCAAGAGTAGGACCATGAAAGTGTGATATCACCGTGAAAAGGGCCATTTGTGCCGGTAAAAGTGGCATAGAAGGTCCCAACATACCTATAGTGGCACGCAGTTTATGAGATCCGAGGCAGAACCTAGGCCCGAACCTACTTGGTATTCAATACTACTCCCAAAACATATATAGTGCTCATAGTATATCATGCATGAATTCATGGGCTAGTTAAATCATCATAATCATAAACATATTCGTACATACATGAACTAGCCATGACATAAGGCTTGTGAGTCGCCCAAAAACATAATTCATGAATCATAGGTTTCATGCATATTTGTAGATCATACATATAATTTGTAAATCGTCAAATCATGATGGAAAATTGGATAAATCCATATTCAAAATCATAAATCATGCTGGGCTTATAAGTATCAACAATTGAAGGGAAGATCACTAATCAATTCATCATAGATCTTACATAATTAGGCTTAATTTAGTAGATCAAAATCAATAATTTGATAACCAAAATAGTTGTAAAATATTATCAAAATTCATAAAATATAAATTAAATCAAAATTTAAAACAACCCATTGGTAAATTATTAAAATTCCACAAGATTTGAATTAAAACCCCATGAGATTTTTGATAGATTTTCATGAATTAATAGAGAATGGGCATGGGTGTGAACGGAAACACCCATTTGTAATCCTACATACCTGGGTAAGATTAGATTCTATAGTTCTTGAATGCCCAATAGAGAATTGATAGGGAAAACCTTGATTCTATGCTTGATCCCTCTAGAATTCTCTTAATTTGCATGCATGGGAATGGCTTGAGAAAAAAGGGACTTAACCTATCTTGTTATGCCTAGAAAAAGACATAAAATGACGTAGTTTAGGGCCTTCATGAAAAGGTCGAAAATACCCTTAATGAATATTCCCTTAAAAACTGCACCGATCGATCCAATGGGCGTACCAATGAGTCGTTGGAAGCTTTCACGACTCGTGGTATGGCTCGTCATATGCACTACCCAGGACCTGAACCCAGATTCTTACTACGGCTCGATAGGACGACTCATCCTTTGATCTAATGGATCATTGAGTCAATCATTACTAGTCCCTTCACAACCCTGAACATCCCTTACCACGAGCCTCACCACAACTCATGGTTGCTTCCAATGAGTTGTGGTCTCCATCCATTACATGCACTAGACAACTGCTAACCATGGGTCATTATAACTCATGACTGGTCATTGGATGACACCTTACATCATCAAATACCAATGTCCAGCTCCACCCACGATTACAAACAACAACTCGTTGTTCCAAGCAATGAGTCATTGCATCATCCATTGTATCCACTGCCACCAAGACTGTTACACCCCAAAAAATTTTTGGTGATTATTTTATATTTGTTTGCTATTTTAAGGTAAGTATGGGGTATATTGATCATAGATGACAAGGGAAATGTGTACGGATAGAAAAGCAAAGAGTATGTGAAGTTTATAAGTTAGGGTCAATTTTAAACGACTATATCTCCAAATATATAATGAACTAGAAGCACCACAACCAATCAAATCAAAGGTATTGAGTATAGTTTTCAGAACATTAAACCTCTATTCAATCGAAGTTTGGAGTAAATAGTATGGGAATTTTACTGAAGCCCCATTAAGAAGTAATGTAAGCACCGCCTCCACCGCCCTACCCCCATTTATTGTTTGCTGCTCAAATCGTATCATTCCTATCCAAATTCCAGATGCATTCTTAGGGGATACTTCTCTCTGTATTTTATAGCCAAAAACCAAGATAAATCAAGGCAAATCATCAACCAAAAATTCAAGCCAAGTGAAGAACTTCACTACAAAGTTGAAGAGAGGCATCGGTGAGTCTTGTTGCTGCATTTTGGAAGCATGTTTATGATGTTTTTTTCTTCGTTTTTGGAGCAGTAATAGGCTTCATATATACTACATTTTTTTAATGGTTGTATTCAATGGAGGAGGTAAGGATGATATTCTTTAAACTTACCAAAAATCTTAGCTAAAAGCTTGAAAATTGGAAGCTAGGCTAGGTTGTTTTTCATGTGTGTTTAGTTGAAGTTTCTGCCATTCTTTGGGTAGTGAAGCTTCTACGTTTGCAACCATGTTAAGCTTCCTAGATACTCCATCTTAATAGGAGTGGAAGACAAGAAAAGGGTAAACATTTCTAGCTATTAAACTTGCAAGAATTTCCTTAGCTAAAGCTAGAAGTTAAAGTTGGTTTTGTGGCTCATTTTTGGTGTGTTTCTAGGTGAAGTTTTTGCCCATTTTTAGAGGTTGATATAGCTGTGTTTTTCTGGGAATATATTCCTTTTATGCTGGGGAGTAATCACATGAAAATCTGGGTAACTTCACCTTTTCATTTTTTCCCTTAAAGGCTGTGGAAACAAGTTAAATCAAAGTAATGAAATGTTGTTTTGTATTGTTGTTATGGCTTCTATTGGGATGACATTTTGTCTAGGAAATTGGCTCAAACCAGACATGTTACATGAGTATAACTTCAAGGAATTGAATAATACTAAACATGGTTGTTGGAGGAAGGAAGCGATTAAGGAAAACTCATCGGAACAAGGTATGTAAGGCACTCTTTTTCTCTTGATTTCAAGCACGAACTCATGTCGAGGATGAATCTGACATTCCCCTGTACTTAATTTATGTAGTATCATATTATGGTTCTTCCTATTCTTTGAATTACTTGGTATTACGTTATGTATTTGCTAAAGAGTTGGAACACATGAGTGTAAAGTGAAGAGGGCAATTGCCTTCGATTATGCTCATAGTTGTAAATTGAGTCTGAAGTCCCCTCAGTGTGGGCACAGTGAGATGGTACTTTACATTATGTTATGTATTTGTGGTGCTAAAGGTGTTCACATTAGGGTTGCTAAGGAAATTGATAAACATGCTAAGACGACGATGCGCGGACAAACCTAACATTTGAAATTGGTTTTAACTCAATAAGGGCTAATGAGAGTGAAGAAATGGAATTGACTTACAATAGCTACCAACCCTCTTATATGTATGTTTTAAGGTGCCTAGTGCCATGAGAGGGTCCCCCTATCCCTCTCCCTTAAGCTAAGGGATTAATTAACGGGCTTCTTCATCAACCGATACGTTAAACTTGGAAAATAGAACTCGAATGTGTAAACTATTGATAATTCTATAGAACCATCCTAATGAGAAGGTTATGCAAAATATCTTGATGTTAGCAGGTTATACAAAAACCATAATATATGTATGCACTTATGCTTACATTCAAGTTACACGCTAAGGCCGCATGGATTGCCATTAGAAAGTCGCTATATGTTTATTAGAGCTCTTGAGTTATCTAGACCTCCTGAGAATGTTCAAGGCTTTAAGTAGACACATTGTACATTCTTTAAAAGTTGTATATGTGTAAGGAGGTTAACCCAAGTGTAAAAGTTGAGGCACTAGTAGCAAAGGAAAAATAAAAGTAAATGTTAGACCTTTTAAGGTAATATGTGAGTAATATGCTCTCTACCTGTAGTTGATTTCATAAAACCTTTGAATGACGTTAAAATATGAGAAATATGAGGTTTAAAAGATGAGGTTGGAAGTTAGGTAAAAGGATAAGTGCGTATAAGAATTGCTGGAATAGTGAACACGAGAGTAAATAACTAGGTAGAGAATACAAATCCTGTCTGAAGGAGAAGTTAAGATTAATACGAAAAGTAGGGCTAAAGGTTGTTAACTTAGATGATAAGGGTTAGAATTGTGAATGAGTTATAAAAATGGCTAGCAAGATTTACCCTATTCTAAAGACGTTTAGCGAAAGAGTTATAAATAAAGTTGTTTATATTTGATTTGTGTTAAGTTGATGAAAGGCCGGTAAATGGTTAATTTCTTATGAAATGATTAGGATCGAATATTTTTGAGATAGTAACTCAAATTAAAGATGTAATACCATAGGAGTGCTTAGGAATAACTTGGGGAGTTAAGAATTCAAAGTGCAGAAATCAAGGGAAAATGTTGCAGGATGAGCCATAGAATGACTCGTGGTAGAAAACCACGAGCCATTGTATGTGTTCGTGATGTGAAGACAGGCCTGGTGGTAGGGTGGACCACGGGCGTCACAACGACCCGTTGTGAGGAGGCACGGGTCGTTGTTCGTGGTCGTGGGAAGGAAGTGGATCTTGGAAGTGGCTAAGACGGTTTGAAACCATGGTTTGTGGTTTGGAAGGACGACTCGTCCTGTTGAGCCGTGGGTGCAAATCAGAAATCGGGAAGTTTGGTAGTCTAGACCACGAGAGTTTACCACGGGTCATGGTATCTTCCCACGGTCTGTTGGTTCAATCGTGGGATCGTTCAGTGCAGGTTTTTCTGTGATTTTAGTAAGGGAATTTCTGTCATTTCATAGTCCCAAGGCCCTATACTACGTCGTTTAAGGCTCATTTTGAGGGGTTTTGGTAGGGGAAGACCTATTCTAAGTGCATACTCCCCATGCATGCAAGGTTAAAGGCTGGAAGGAGGTGATTCAAGGCCAAAATTCAAGGTTTCCTTTGGAATATGATCTTGGGTAATTGAAGGGTGGTAAAATTCCTCATTTCCAGGTATGTAGGGTTTTAATGGGTGTTCTCCGTCCACAGTCATGCCCAATTTCTCCCCATTCGAATGAATCTCCTATGATCAAGTGTGGGACCTCTACCCAATTGCATATTTTATCAATCTTTATACATGGGCATGAATTATTTATGTTAGTATTGAATATGAAGCATGGGCAAATTTTTAAAGTGTTTTCAATTTAACTTGAGTTTTCTAGTTTTATGAAATTAAAGGCCCATGGGTAGGGAGTTGATAAAGAAGGGATTTTCGATGAATGTATGATGTTGATGAGATTTTGACAATGAAAAGCATGTTCTAAGTTACCCATGTCTATAATCGAAGTATTGGATATGAATCTAGTATAGTCAAGTGTGATGAATTTTTGGGTAGTGCCCAATGTTGAGTATGAATAATGATTTTCTCGAATTAACTTTATTACCTTGTTTTGGAGTGAAATATCCCAAATTATAATGCTTTCAAATGAATTGCATGAGTTCAAGCATGATAAGGTTTTGGGCAAGGCCCTTATATTGATAATGATGAGGTGATATTTCTAAAGTAAGCTTACCGCAAGATTTTGGAGTAAAGGCTTCCATTATTCTTTGAGCTTGTGGTATGTTTCATAGTAAAGCTTCTCATATGCATGAATTCATAACTGAGATGTATGTTGTCATTGAAATTCGTTTCATACGATGTCGAGTTTAAGCATGATATCATTATTGAGCTTTGTCAATAGACGATGTTAAGCTTCGTTTCCATATGATGTTGAGTTTATTCATGATTTCATGTTGAGCTTCGTCACTAGATGATGTTGAGCTTCGTAGTTATACGATGTAAAGTATTGCATATTTTGGGAGAAGAGTCTAGCCCCGAGTGTGCTAAGGGTCGATAACCCTATGCCTCAGAACTACGCACCAACATAGGTTGCTTCTATTATATTATTTGGACCTCCCTTATGAGATATCCTCAGCCCGATTGGCCCTTCAGCTTGATACCGATATCATGGTAGCGTCCTTACTCCTGGAAAGATTTTGGACGGCTCTACCCACTTGAGTGTAATAGTCGGGACCACGTAAGCTCTATCGTGGTATGTTAGTTAAGTGACGAGTCTCCGATTGTCCATATGATTCAGATTTGCATATTCACTACTCATGATCACTATGTATACATGCATGTTTTAAAAGTAAGGTTTGACTCAATGTTCAGCTTTTCTATAAATGTTGCATCTCAACTTTGAGTCATTTGAATTAGTTGATGTTATAAAGTTATGCATTATCACATCATGAAAGGGATTATGATTTCGAAGAATGCATGTGAGTTCTCTCAGTTCTCTAAACGCTTATGTGTGAAATGATTTGTTTGGATGATTTTACTTACTATAGTTATTTTACTTACCTTGCATACTCGGTACGTTCCACGTACTGACCGCATACAATCTATGCTGTATCATTTCATGATAGAGGACCCGGCTTGCAGCTTCAGCCCCGGTGTTAGTCAGCTTATTCAAGTTAGCAACTGTTCAGAGTTGGTGAGTCCTCATCCTTCGAGGACTACACTTTCAGTTTCTTATATGTATTTCAGTTTTTGTATTATAGAGCTAGTTGGGGTCTTGTCCCATCAGCTCATCTAGATTAGAGGCTTTTCAGACTTAGACATGTATTCAGTTCCGCATATTTATTCTTATGTGATGTTTCTTTAACCTTCCACTGAGAGTATATTCGTGTTTTCTTCAGTTTTGAATGAGTTAGTCGTATGCTTATACTATGGGTCGACTTGGGGTCCCTCGGGGTCCTTTGTCCCGTGTCTATGATTCGGGCCTCCGTACGGGTTGTGATAAACTTGGTATCAGAGCCATAGGTTTGAAGTGTCCTAGGGTATTTGAAAGCCGCGTAAGTAGAGTCTTTTTCATGGGTGTGAAGCGCGCCACACTTATGATGAGCAGGCTATGAAATGTTTTAGGAAATGTTCCCATCTTTCACGATGTATGTCATGCCATGAAAAGTCTTTATATCCCTCTAATCCATGCTATTCACGATTGAAAAGTATGGCTCCTCGAAGAGTGAACGAACGGAGAAAAATTGTGAAGGCCACGAGGATGGAATGGATTGTGGGCATCAGCAGGTACCACCAGTTCAGGAGCCTCAAGCACCAGAGCCAGCCGTCCACGTTGAGTTTCGTGCTGCTATCCAGATGCTTGCGCAGGCCTTGACCACTCAGGTCAATCAGCAGGCCGTTGTGCATGTTCCGCAGAATGGCAGTGTAGCGGCGGCTCGAGTCAGGGACTTCTTGAGGATGAACCCGCTGGAGTTTCTTGGGTCCAAGGTAGATGAGGACCCACATGAGTTCGTGGATGAGGTTGTCTGGATCACCCAGGTCATGGGGGTGAGTAGTGTTGAGTGCGCAGAGTTAGCCTCCTACTAGGTGAAGGGGGTTGCACATATCTGGTTCCATCAATGGAAGGATAGCAGGGTCTCCGGAGCAGGTTCGGTCACTTGGGAAGAGTTCCATGTTGCATTACTGGATCGATTCTTCCCTCGAGAGATGAGGGAGCTAAAGGTAGCTGAGTTCGTAAATCTGAAGCAAGGGAGGATGACAGTATTCCCTTGAGTTCACCCACCTATCGAAGTATGCTCCTGAGTTAGTGGCTGACCAGAGGGCATGAGTGAGAAAGTTTGTGCATGGGATATCAGGTTACTTGCATACGGAATGCAGGATTGTTATGCTAAAATCAGGATATGGACTTTCCTCGAATGATGTTGTACGCCCAGCAAATGAAGGCGGCACATTCGAGAGAGAGAGAGAGGCCAAGAGCGCCAGGAATAATGATCACAGATCTCCTCAACTTAGGTCAAGGTGTGGGCACCATCATTAGACCCACCAGAGATCATCCACCTGAACTTCATTAGCTTTGAGTGTGGCATCTTGGCCTAGGCACGATCATTGAGGGCGAGCCTCAGGCTTGAGGGGTCATAGTAGTAGGCCCACAGATTCAGGTGTCCCAAATTGTTGCAGATGTGGCCGAGGGCATGTAGGCCAGTGCTTGGCAGGTTCGGGTGCGTGTTTCGAGTGTGGGAAACCCTGACACATGCTTAGAGATTGTCCAGAAGCGAGATAGGATTAGGTTGGGGACCGTGGCCAAGTTTCTGGCTCAACAGCCCCACCCCTTCGCTCAGCACATCAGGAGGCATCTACCAGTGCAACTGACGGTCAGTGCCAGAACAGATTCTATGCCTAGCATCCCGTCAGGAGCAGGAGGTCTCCTCGGACGTGGTTATTGGTATGTTATGAGTCTTCCACATTGATGTTTATTCTTTGTTAGATCCAGGGGCCACCTTGTCCTTTGTGACACCTTATATAGCCAGTAGCTTCAGAGTCAGTCCCGATGTCTTGTCAAAATCCTTCTCAGTTTCTACTCCTGTAGGTGACTCAGTTACAGCTACACGAGTGTATAGAGATTGCCCATTCTTGGTCCTTCATAAGGTCACCTCAGCAGATTTGATAGAGTTAGTCATGACCAATTTCGATGTATTCTCGGCATGGATTTGTTGTATGCTTGTTATGCTTCCATTAATTGTAGGATCTGGTCAGTAGAGTTCAGATTTTTGGGTGAGCCAGCCTTATAATGGAAGGGTAGTTCAGTTGTTCCTGTAGGTCATTTCGTTTCCTACCTCAAGTCCAGGAAGATGATTTCTAAGGGTTGCTTATATCATTTGGTTAGGTCAAGGATATTGAGTCTGAGACCCCAACTATCCAGTCAGTCCCGTAGTACGTGAGTATCCAGAGGTCTTTCATGATGATTTGCCAGGTATTCCTCCCGAACAAGAGATTGACTTCAGTATTGACCTTCTTCCCAATACGCAACCTATATATATTCCTCCCTACAGGATAGCTCCAATCGAGTTAAAAGAGATGAAGAATCAGTTAAAGGATTTACTAGATAAGGGCTTCATTAGACTGATCTAGTCTCCATGGGGTGCACCAGTTTTATTTGTTCGGAAGAAAGATAGTTCTCTTCGTATGTGCATTGATTTTCGACAGTTGAACAAAGTCACTGTCAAGAACAGGTACCTCTTACCCAGGATCGATGATTATTTTTATCAGCTTCAGGATGCTAAGTGTTTGTCGAAGATAGATCTCAGATTTGGGTATCATCAGCTAAGAGTTCAGGAGAGTGATATCCCGAAGACGGCATTCAAAACATGGTATGGTCATTACGATTTTGTAATTATGTCTTTTGGACTAACGAATGCTCCTGCATCTTTTATAGACCTGATGAACAGGGTATTCAAGCCATATTTGTACATGTTCGTGCTCGTGTTCATTGATGACATCTTGATATACTCTCGGAGTGAGGAGGAGCATACCACTCACTTGAGATTAGTGCTTCAGACCCTCAAGGAGAGCCAATTGTATGCAAAGTTCATCAAACGTGAGTTATGGTTGGACTCCATGGCATTCTTGGCTATGTGGTGTCTAGTGAAGGCATAAAAGTAGATTCACAGAAAATTGAGGCGGTGAAGAATTGGCCCAGACCGGTGAATCCTTCAGATATTTAGAGTTTCTTGGGCTTAGCTGGCTACTACCATAGGTTTGTTGAGGGTTTCTCATCCATTGCAGCGCCTTTGACTAAGTTGACTCAGAAGAAGGTGAAGTTTCAATGGTTGGAGGCTTGTGAGAAAAGCTTCCAAGAGTTGAAGACTCGACTGACTTCAGCACCAGTGTTGACCCTACCTGAGGGCAAAAATGGTTTCGTGGTGTATTGTGATGCTTCCAGAGTTGGATTTGGGTGTGTGTTGATGCAGCATGGTTGGGTGATAGCTTATACCTCTCGACAGCTGAAGGTGCATGAGAAGAATTACCCAACCCATGATCTTGAATTAGCCGCGGTGGTGTTCTCATTGAAGATATGGCGGCATTGCTTATATGGGGTCCATGTGGATGTATTTACGGATCACAAGAGCTTGCAATATGTGTTCACCCAGAAGGATCTAAATCTTCGGCAAAGGAGGTGGTTGGAATTGCTAAAGGACTATGATATGAGCGTCCTTTACCACCCGGGCAAGGCTAATATGGTTGCGAATGCACTTAGTAGGCTCTCTATGGAGAGTGTGTCCCACGTGGATGAGGGAAAGGAGTTGGTGAGAGATGTCCACTGACTTGCAAGGTTGGGAGTTAGATTGATTGACGCAATCGATGGCGTTGTTGTTGTACATAACAGGTCAAAATCATCCATGGTGGTTGATGTTAAGTCCAGGCAAGATGAGGATCCAATTTTGAGGAAACTGAATGAGGCAGTGCAGAGTCAAAAGGTGGAGGTTTTCTCCCAAGGGGGAGATGGTGTGCTACAATATCAAGATCGTCTATATGTCCCATATGTTGATGATTTGAGAGTATGGATATTACATGAGGCACATGGTACCGGATATTCTATTCATCCAGGACCCACGAAGATGTATCGGGACCTGCGAGAAATCTATTGGTGGGATGGTATGAAGAAGGATATTGCAGAGTTCTTAGTGAAATGTCCAAACTGTCAGCAAGTGAAAGTCGAGCGTCAAAGACCCGGAGGCATACTTCAGGATATTAACATTCCCACTTGGAAGTGGGAAGAAATCAATATGGACTTCATTACAGGCTTACCCCGGATTTCTAGGCAATATGGCTCCATTTGGGTTATCGTGGACAGGTTGACTAAGGCGACTCATCTTCTACCGATAAAAACTATCGACTCAGCGAAGGATTATGCCAAGTTGTACATACGGGAGTTAGTTCGGTCTCATGGAGTGCCTTTGTCCATCATTTCAGATAGAGGTACCCAGTTTACCTCTCAGTTTTGGAGGTCCTTTCATAAGGGACTTGGGACTTAAGTCATGCTCAGTACAGCCTTTCATCCACAAACGGATGGCCAAGCTAAGCGAACAATCCAGACTCTTGAAGACATGTTGAGGGCATGTGTTATGGATTTTAAAGGTAGTTGGGACGATCATTTGCCCTTGATTGAGTTTGCCTATAATAACAGTTACCACTCTAGTATCCAAATGGCACCATTCGAGGCTCTTTACAGGCGAAGGTGTAGATCTCCCATTGGATGGTTTGAGGTTGGTGAGGCAACTATGATAGGAACAGATTCGGTTCATGAGGCGATGGTGAAGGTTCAGTTGATAAGGGACCGGTTGGAAACCACTCAGAGTCATCAGAAATCATATGCTGATGTGAGGAGAAGAGATTTGGAGTTTGATGTGGACGACTGGGTGTTTCTAAAGGTATCTCCCATGAAGGGAGTCATGAGATTTGGGAAGAAAGGGAAACTCAGTCCCCACTATGTTGGTCCCTACCAGGTTGTGAGAATAGTTGGTAAGGTGGCATGAGTTGGACTTGCCATCGGAGTTATCTTCGGTTCATTCAGTCTTCCATGTGTCGCTTTTGAAAAAGTGTTTGGGTGATCCAGCCTTGGTAGTCCTGGTAGACAACTTTGACGTAAAAGACAGCCTCAGTTACGAAAAAATTCCCATTGAAATTTTGGGTCGCCAGGTTCAAAAGTTGAGGAACAAAGAAGTAGCTTCGGTTAAGGTACTATGGAGAAATCAGCACGTTGAAGGAGCTACATGGGAAGCTGATGCGGATATGATGGCTAGATACCCATATTTGTTCTCTACCGTCTCAGTTTCAGCTTGAGGTATCAATTCTGCACTCAGACTCTAATTAGTTTCCATGTTTGAACTGTGCGTAAGTTTCTTTTTATGTATGTGGATGTGTGTATGATTGGTGAATCCAGCACAGCTGTATAGTTTGAAA
The DNA here is from genome assembly GCA_035772735.1 of Datura wrightii. Lineage (NCBI taxonomy): Eukaryota > Viridiplantae > Streptophyta > Magnoliopsida > Solanales > Solanaceae > Datura > Datura wrightii. The sequence continues at coordinate 48,817,355 of JASDFA010000007.1, read as the reverse complement.
TGAAGGTAGTCATTCCGTCAGTTTTTGGCTTAAATGATCAGTATTTGATTATGACAATTGTATGTTCTATTTTCTGATTGTTTCCTACATTCGAGGATGATTGTTCCCAAGGGGGAGATATTGTTATACTCCGGAGTTCTTAGGAATAACATGGGGAGTTAAGAATTCAAAGTGCAGAAATCTAGGAAAACTGTTGCAGGACGAGCCATAGAACGACTCGTGGCAGCAAACCACGATCCATTGTATGTGGTCATGGTATAAAGCCAGTCCTGATGGTAGGGTGGAGCACGGGCATCACAACGACCCGTTGTGAGGAGGCATGAGCCGTTGTTAGTGGTTGTGGGAAGGAAGTGGATCTGGGAAGTGGCTAAGACGGTTTGAAACCACGGTCCGTGGTTTGGAAGGACGACTCGTCTTGTCGAGCCATGGGTGCAAATCAGAAACTGGGAAGTCAGGTAGTCTAGACCACAGGAGTTTACCACGGGTCGTGGTATCTTCCCACGGTCTGTTGGTTCAATCGCGGGATCGTCTAGTGCAGGTTTTTCTGTGATTTTAGTAAGGGCATTTCTATCAATTTCCTAGAACTAAGGCCCTATACTACGTCGTTTAGGGCTCATTTTGAAGGGTTTTAATGGGGGAAGGCCTATTCTAATATCATACTCCCCAAGTATGCAAGGTTGACGACTTGAAGGAGGTGATTCAAGGCCAAAATTCAAGGTTTCCTTGGAATATGATCTTGGGTAATTGAAGGGTGGTATAATTCCTCATTTCCAGGTATGTAGGGTTTTAATGGGTGTTCTCCTTCCACACCCAGGCCCAATTTCTCCCTAGTCGAATGAATCTCCTATGATCAAGTGTGGGACCTCTACCAAATTGCATAATTCTCAATCTTTATACATGGGTATGAATTGTTTATGTTCTTAGTATTGAATATGAAGCATGGGCAAATTTTTAAAGTGTTTTCAATTTAACTTGAGTTTTCTAGTTTTATGAAATTAAATGCCCATGGGTAGGGAGTTCATAAAGAAGAGATTTTCGATGAATGTATGATGTTGATGAGATTTTGACGATGAAAAGCATGTTCTAAGTTACCCACATCTATAATCGAAGTATTGGATATGAATCTAGTATAGTCAAGTATGATGAAACTTTGGGTAGTTCCCAATGTTGAGTATGAATGATGATTTTCTCGAATTAACTTTATTACCTCGTTTTGGAGTGATATCTCCCAAATTATAATGTTTTCAAATGAACTGAATGAGTTCAAGCATGATAAGGTTTTGGGAAAGGCCCTTATATTGATGATGATGAGGTGATATTTCTAAAGTAAGCTTACCGCAAGATTTTTGTGTAAAGGCTTCAACTATTCTTTGAGCTTGTGGTATGTTTTATAGTAAAGCTTCTCATATGCATGAATTCATAATTGAGATGTATGTTGTCATTGAGCTTCGTTTCATACGATGTCGAGTTTAAGCATGATATCATTATTGAGCTTCGCCAATAGACGATGTTGAGCTTTGTTTCCATACGATGTTGAGTTTATGCATGATCTCATGTTGAGCTTCGTATTTATACGATGTAGAGCATTGCATATTTTGGGAGAAGAGTCTAGCACTGAGAGGGCTAAGGGTTGATAACCCTACGCCCCAGAACTACGTGCCAACATAAGATGATTCTATTATATTATTGGGACCTCCTTTGTGAGCTATCCCCGGCCCGATTGGCCTTTCAGCTTGATATCGATATCATGGTAGCGTCCTTAGCCTTGCAAGGTTTTGGACGGCTCTGCCCACTTGAGTGTATTAGTCAAGACCACGTAAGATGTATCGTGGTATGTCGGTTAAGTGATGAGTCTCCCATTGTCCATATGATTCAGATTTGCATATTCACTACTCATGATCACTATGTATGCATGCATGTTCTAAAAGTAAGGTTTGACTCAAAGTTCAGCTTTTCTATAAATTTTGCATCTAAACATTGAGTCATTTGAATTAGTTGATGTTATAAAGTTATGCATTGTCACATTATGAAAGGGATTATGATTTCGAAGAATGCATGTGAGTTCTCTCAGTTCTCTAAAAGCTTATGTATGAAATGATTTGTTTGGATGATTTTACTTATTATAGCGGTTTTACTTACCTCACATACTCGGTACATTCCACGTACTGACCGCATATGCGGTCAGTACGTGGAATGTACCGAGTATTTAAAGGTAAGTAAAACGGACATTCAAAATATATAAAACTCATAAAACATCATAAGAGTAGGACATCATGTTCATATCATAAATATCGTAACATAACATAAGGCTCAAGGTTTTTGAAGCATTCATAATACATTCCTAATCATAAGCATGAGAGTATAGTATATTGAACATAACTTGATCCAACATACATAATCATAAACATGCATGAATCATGAGGAACAATGGGAGATTCTCTTAACCGACATACCCCATATGAGCACACATGAAGCTCGACTTGTAACCCTAGTCGGGAGGGTGTCCATACCTTTCCAAGGTTAGGACCATGAATGTGTGATATCACCATGAAAAGGGCCATTTGGGCCAGGGATAGTCGCATAGGAGGTCCCAACATACCTACGGTGACACGTAGTTTATGAGATCTAGGGTAGAACCTAGGCCCATAACCTACTCGGTGTTCGATACTACTCCCAAAATATATATAGTGCTCATAGTATATCATGCATGAATTAATGGGCTACTTAAATCATGATAATCATAAACATATTTGTACGTGAACTAGCCATGACATAAGTCCCATGAGTCGGCCAAAAACATAATTCATGAATCATAGGTTTCATGCATACTTGTAGATCATACATATAACTTGTAAATCAGTAAATCATGATGGGAAATAGGATAAATCCATATTTAAAATCATAAATCATGCTAGACTTGTAAATATAAAAAATTGAAGTGAAGATCATAAATCAATTTATCATAGATCTTACATAATTAGGCTTGATTTAGTAGAAATCAAAATCAATAATTTGATAATCAAAATAGTTGTAAAATCTAATCAATATTCATAAATATAATTTAAATCACAATTTAAAACAACCCGTTGGTAAATCATTAAAATTCCACAAGATTTGAATTAAAACCCCATAAGATTTTTGATAGATTTTCATGAATTAATAGAGAATGGGCATGGGTGGAACGGAAACACCCATTCGTAATCCTACATACCTGGGTAAGATCAGATTTTAGAGTTCTTGAATGCCCAATGAAGAATTGATAGGGAAAAGCTTGATTCTATGCTTGATCTATCTATAATTCTCTTAATTCCCATGCATGGGAATGGCTTGAGAAAAATGTACTTAACCTATCTTGTTATGCCCATAAAAATACATAAAAGGACGTAGTTTAGGGCCTTATAGCATGGAAAGGTCGAAAATATCCTTAATGAATATTCCCTAAACAAAATGCACAGATCGATCCAACGGGGGTACCAATGAGTCATTGGAAGCTTCCACGACTCGTGGTATGGCCCTTCGTATGCACTGCCCAGGCCCTGAACCCAGATTCATACCACAACTAGATAGGAAGACTCATCCTTTGATCAAATGGATCATTGAGTCAATCGTTATTAGCCCCTTCACAACCCTGAACATCCCTTACCACAAGCCTCACCATGATTCATGGTTGCTTCCAACGGGTCGTGGTCTTGATCCGTTACCTGCACTGCAAATTCTAGCAACTAAATGAGTTCTAACCACTGGTCGTTATAACTCACGATGGGTCGTTAGATGACTCGTAACATCCTCAAATACCAAGGTCCAGCTCCACCCACTATTACAAACAATGACTCATTGTTCCAAGCAACGGGTCGTTGCATCATCCATTCTATCCACTGCCACCAGGACTCCCCTTACCACCACTGGATCCAATAGGTCGTTGGTTGGACCAACAATCCGTTGGGTCATCCATCCTATGCACTTTTCTCCAGTTTTCAACCAACTTCCCATTTTGATCCCAGGTCTAATCTTAGGCATTTTTTGGGGTATTACAAAAACACTCTGTTGGAAGTGAAGAACATGCGTGCCACACATTGGCACCTGCAAAATGCAAGTGCCACGTAGTCAGCACTGTGTATGGAAAGAAAAGGAACTACAAAATGTAGGTGCAACCACAGAAGGACTTTAAGCAACACTCCCATGACATGCTAGTGACCTGCATCCGCAAGTGACCAATGTACTTACAAGGGAAAAAATGTCCATCTCTGCCACAAAAGTACCTGAGAAGCTTCTAATGGAAAACTTGGAAAGCTGTGCAAGGAGAACGTTCAGATTTTACCCAATATTATACACGCCCAAGGAAGAACATATGAGAGAGAAGCATTGAATTGTAAAGAGAAGTAGTGAGAGAAAGAGTAGAGTACATTATTCTTCTTCTTTTTCAATGTTTGAGCTAAGTATACCATTATTGCAGATTTCGAAAGCTTAAATTAGTTATTCAATATGATGATGATTGTTGATGATTCATCCATTGCTATATTTTCTCTATCTCTATTAATAAGTAGCTAAATTTCTAGCTAGGCGTGTGTGCTTGGTAAGTACTTAAACATGATTGGGTATTGATAAATTTCTATTTAATCTATAAGCATGGATCTATTGTTTCCTCTGAATTGTAATTGAGAAATTAGTGGTTGCAGACACTATTTACCTTACTTATCTTGCTTGAGCTTGAGAAAAAAGAGTGGGATTTGGGTGAGGAAACAATAGTAAGGATTTGGAGTGTAGATGAGTGGGATTGACTAATGTCACCCAAGCGCACGCAAGTGCATATTGTCATCAAGTAATATAGGACTAGAAGTCCCAATTATTGATCCTTCAGAGACTTGTTAGCTTAATCGTTTAAGGTTACTTCTTTATTTCATTATTCTACAGTTGAAATGGGGAACGGTTTGGAGAATTAAACTACTAAAAACTTAAAATACAAAATTAACAAAAGACTGTTTCAAACTTGGTTTTACTTTGGGTGATGATAAAAATCTGGAGAAATGGCACTTTTGCTTCAAGTTGATTATTCAAGATGTGATTACGCTATAACGATTCTTCCTATGATTGCTAGTTGCAAGTTACTATCCCATTCCTTCCACTCTCCCGAGCATCCAAGAAATATCTCATGAACCCTAACGCCTATATCCCTATGGTCATAGGATAAACATAAAATAACGGTTATGACCACCAGTATTTCAACTAAACAAGGTTGAAGGGTATATTCCTATCCTCAAAACAACTTCTATCCTCTCACCAATGGATTTAAGGGTCTTTGAATTCGTGTTTTATATTTACCTTTAACCATTTCGGTTCCCTTTCTCAAGTTCAACTGAAAGCCAATAGATTTACTTACAAGGTGATCAGTCTAGTAAATAAGCAATTATAACAAGTAAATATAAACATAAAGAAGAATCAAAACTAGCATAAATCAGTCTTTCAAACTTCAACTATCCACCATGGGAAAAACCCTAGAGTATGAGTTTAGCCACTCATAGACAAGTGGAAAAACATAGACTTAATCATCATCATTTAGATTAAAACGATAAAGAAAAGAAGAAACCTAAGTAGAAACTTGTCTCTCCTTACAAGATGTTTTACAACCCTCCACAAATGAGATACGTAATGTAAAAGTAATCCAAAGATTTCTAACAAACGACCTAGAGGATATATATATTGTTGAGCCTTCAAATGATATTTCTGCCCTCAAATACTTGGCTTTAAAATCAGCAAATTTCATCCCAGAATGGGTTTAGTGCTCAGCCCCTTCCATAGTCCCAAGTTGGGCTCAAGTTTCCTCTGAAGTTAAACTCTGGGCACCTAATACCAAGGAGTTATCCAAATTTCAACACTTCTGGATCATCCGGGCGTCCAACGCCACTCATAGCCCCTGAGTGTTAGCCAAATTTCATGGCTCTAGAACCTTTCTGGCACCCACTCCCATCCATAACACCAGAATTTTGAGAAATGCCTCTAAGTCTAGAATGCTTCTAGGGCTTCGCGCCTCTCATCTCACCAAGGTGTTGAATGAAACATCTTTTGAAGTTAGGGACTTGGCGCCTAGAACCCACCATAGCCCCAACTTTAGTTCACAATCTTTTAAAGTTTGGGACCTAGCACCCGATGCCAGCCATAGCCCCAGGTCCTTCTTTTCACACTCTCAAATCATCACACCTTGGGGCTAATTTCGGTCCTTTTCCTTGGTTTCTTGCTCAAAACATCTCAAGTAATTTGTTAGCTTACAAAACACACAAAAACAAGAATTTATGCATTTCCTAAGATTATAAACTCAAAAAAAGGTAAAAGATGGACAAAAACATGGAAAATGAGCATAGAAATATGCCCAACATCACCAACCCACAGTTAAACCATTGTTCGTCCTCGAACAATCCTTAGTTACATACATAAACTCATCTTTTACCACCACACTTGGTACCTCTATCAATTAACACTCAAATGGTTAGCATAGAGCATAAGATTACGTGGTTCATCAAGATACATCAATTCAAACCAATTACAACTAGAGTTCTCACAATCAAAACTGCACAACCTCTGAAATTGACTGACTTTTTTACAAAATAAGGCCAGTATGATCAAGCATAAAATATTCAACAAATAGTAAACCAACTTAGTTATATTGTGCCCCTTACTTTTAGTGATATTCCTCTCTCAAATTATCAATGCAAATATATGGAACATAGAAAGAAAGGCACCCTCACGCTCACAAATGACGTAATGCACATATGTTGCATACCATAAACTTGTCCTTCATATACATTTAGACTACTTAGGTGTTTCAAGAGATTCAGATCACAAGGACTTTTATTGGTTGTAATGTCGTCTAGGGGATGGGTAGGAATGTTATTTCTTTTATAGTGACTATCACCCTAAGCACTTTTAAGATATTTTTACTTTTCTTCTTGTCCACCACCTTTTTCTTGTTTGTTCACCGTTCAGCTAACTCACCCATTTTCTTTTCTTCTCATGCCCTTTTTTCACTACTTGATTACTAGTATATTCTTATAGAATCAATAAGGATTTTGTAATTAAATCTCTATCTTTCATCGTTCTAGCCTCAAGTAAACAACACAATTTTTGTGGGTACCCCTTCTTCCTATTTTCTCTTCTTACCACAAATTTTCTTTTCCCTTAACATTATACTTCGGTGGACCTTCACTTTCAAGTCTCAAAGTGTCTAAGACTACTTTGGATCAATAAATCCGAGGTCTGACAAAAAAATAGATTAAGCTACTTTCATGGCTAAGAAAGAGTAAGGCTTATGGCTCAAAGGGGGTTAACTAGGGAGAATGTGTCAGGAAGGTAAAACAAACATGGAAAATTATGGCTCTTTCAAAGAAATTCCATGATAATTTCCTGACTCCCTAATAACTAGCTATCCTACATACACTAAAGAAAGTTCTAGATGCCACAATATGTATAAACAAGAAAATTTAGCTCATCTATCATGGCAATCAATAATCTAATCAATTTTCTATAGCTACATCCACACAATCATATTGAATGACATTTTTTATTATTAAGTAATTAAAATCATCTTAAGTCAAATTAAAAAAGATGTGTGTGGCCTCATGGATTCCTCACTTATGTATTCAAGATGACCATTTTATTGACTCTAACATAACTGCTAAGTAGAATGCCAACAAGCATTGAAGTGAATGATCTATGACTCAATCCTAAAAATTAAAAGACATGACTAATTTCCCTTAAGACGGTCATCATCCATCCATCATAGGGAAGGATCACCACATCTAAGATGGCAAAAACAAAAAAAAAACTTGAATCTAAAATAAACAATTCCCCCATTTCAAAGGTCTCCACTTCGAAAAAGAATCAAGTCCATAAGAAAAATCAAAGGTTAGGTGAGATGCACCATTTTATAAAATTTTCAAATAAAAACTTCATGGCATACTCACACTTCACCTCAAAATCCAGGGAGACATACATCACTCGACACTTAAAGTCTTGCTCTGTCTTAAAAGCATCTAAAATTAAAAATTAGATAAGAGTGAGAAATTACTCCCTCGGGCCCTCTAAGGCCTAGCTAGCAATAGGTTTCTTGGATTCATGGGTCGCATGACCCCACACTTAAGCTCAGACCATACTCCTTAGCTTTGATTTTGAATACTCAGACTTCCCCTTCTTTGCAAAAGAAAAACAAAAAAAATCATTATATAAACACAAGAAAAACTACACAATTATAGATTGGGTTGCCTTCCAAAAGCACCTGATTTAACATCACGGCATGATGTCATCATGTTTCACCACTTTTTCTTCCACTTTGAGCTTATGAATTTCACCCCCAATTTCTTTTCCAATTTTCTGTTATGCTCAAGGGTCGGTGGTGTAAAGATGAAGGGACCAAGTAATAAATGTTGCTTCTTACCCTTCTTCTCCTTAAGTGAGGGATGTCATTGTGTTTCTTTAAGATAATTAATTTTAGAATATAGGGGTGTTGTTCCTCATCTACACATTTCTCCATAGGCTTGGAAGGCTCTATTTGTAGGTTTCCCACCAAAGACAATGTTTAAAAGTGTTTGGAAAGAAGATCCATACACCCTAACTCTAAGATTTCATTATGCTTGACATCCTCACTTTTATCCATCTCCTCAACATCAACATCAGCCAACAAAGAATAGTCTAATGGTTGGGCTTCTTCTTTTTGTTTCATACATTGGCTAGTATCCACAACACTTTGTAGTTGGGTCTTAGATGCATTCAAAAGACCCTGTAGGTCATGGATACTTGAGCCAAATTGTCCTATATCTTGTTTGAGCTCTATTCTCCCTTCCACTTGAGGTTCCTCTTGAGGATTGGCTAAGACCATGACTTGCAAATATTACAAGGTGCAGCCTTAACCATCACCACTAGAGCTTAGTACTCATCCTTTTTAAGGCTCCTCCCTATTCAGTAAGTTACTCCCTCATTACTTCCATATGCTCCAGGATTAGTTTTTCCATATCGCTTATTTGAGCATGATGTTACTCCTCTTCATTATTCCTGCAAGCATAAAAAACAATAGGAGGATCATAATAGGGGCTTGGGGAAGGGGAATAAAAGTTCGGGCAACTACTCCAATGGCCATCTAGACCACCATTTAAACCACAAGCATGATAGTGTTGCCACAAGTGGGGTCCTCCACAATTCAGACATGTATCACCAAAATATGAATACCTGACATTCAACTCATTTATATACCAAGATGTCATATTAAGAAGAGTTCCATAATACTAAGAAAAAGGAAATGAAATCTATACAATATACATAGAATAGAAGAATAAAAATCCTAATATACAGACGATTAATTAATCTTCAAGTCCCCAACAATCGCGCCAAAAACTTTATGTCGCCCAAGTGCACATGATCGTCATGTAATATAGGACATGAAGTCCCGATTATCGATCTCTCAAAGACTTGTCAGCTCAATCGTTTAAGGTTACTTCTTTATTTTGTTATTCTAACAAACAGTTGAGGGGAATGGTTTGGAGAATTAAACTACTAAAAAAATTAAATATAAAATTATCTACAGACTGTTTCAAACTTGCTTTTACTTCAGATTATGATGAAAATCTAGGAAAATGGCATTTTTGCTGCAAGTTGAGTTTACAAGACGTGAATACGCTATTACTATTCTTCCTATGGTTGCTAGTTGAAAGTTACTATCCCATTCCTAGCCACTCTCTCGAGCTTCCAGGAACTATCTCATGAACCCTAATGCTTATATCCCTATGGTTGCAGGAGAAATATGAAATGATGGTTATGTCTACTTGTATTTCAACTAAATAGGGTTGAACTATATATCCCTACCCTCAACAACAACTTCTATCCTCTCACCAATGGGTTCAAGGGATTTTGAATTCCTATTTTATTTTTACCTTTAACCCTTTTAGTTCCCTTTTCCAAGATCAACCGAAAGCCAACAGATTTACTTATAAGGTGATCAGTCTAGTAAATAAGCAATTATAATAGGCAAATATAAACAACCACTAAAGAAGAATTAAAACTAGCATAAATTAGACTTTCAAACTTCAACCATCTACCATGGACAAAACCCTAGAGCATGAGTTTATCCACTCATAGACAAGTTGAAAAACACAGAATTAATCATCATCATTCAGAGTAAAATGATAAAGAAAAGAAGAAACATAAGTAGAAACTTGTCTCTCCTTTCAAGCTACATTATGCAAAAGTGATCCAAAGATTGCTAACAAATGAACTAGAGGCTATATTTATAGTTAAACCTTCAAATGATGTGTGTGCCTCAAGTACTTAGCTTTAAAATAAGCAAATTTCATCCAGAAATAGGTCAGGCACACCGCCCCCCTCCATAGCCCCAAGTTGGGCTAAAGATTCCTATGAAGTTTAGCTTCGAATGCCCAGCCCCATCGATTGCACGAAAGAGTTAGTCAAATTTTAACACTTCTGGATTATTCGAGCACCCTGCGCCATTCATAGGCCTCGTGTGTTAGTCAAATTTCTTGGTTCTAGAAAATCTCTAGCGCCCAGGCTCATCCATAGCACGAGAATTTTAATAAATCTCTCTAAGTTTGGAATGCTTGTGGGGCTTCGGTCTCTCATCTCATCGAGGTGTTGAATGAAACATCTTTTGAAGTTAGCAACCTAGCACCTGACACCAGCCATAACCCCAGCTATGGTGCACAATCTTTTGAAGTTTTGGACCTGGAGCCCGGTGCTAGCCATAGCCCTAGGACCTTCTTCTCACACTCTCAAATATTCAAACCTTGGGCTAATTTGGCTCTTTTTTCTTGGTCAAAATATCTCAAATCATTTGTTAGCTTACAAAACGCACAAAGACATGAATTTATGCATTTCCTAAGGATTATAGACTCAAAAAAAGGTAAAAGATGGGCAAAAACATGGTAATTGGGCATAGAAATATGCCCAACATCATTGAGCTAGAGATAGTCAAAACCCACATCTCCATTCCAATAAAGGGCTGAGGCTAGAGATAGCTTGACCCTTCCTTAGGATTTGTGGATTATTATTTGATTGTGATCTTGGGATTTGAGAAAATTCAAATCAAAAGCATCCTTGTGGTTGGGAAAAAAGAGGATGTATTTTTATCCATGCTATAAATTGAAGTTATAGCAATTGAATCAATCCCAATCTAGTCGACACATCATCTATTGCACATACCTAGCCCTTTCCCATTACTTGCAACAAATCATTTGCTCAATCTCATTTTATAATTTTGAATTCGATATTGATTTCCCCCAATTTTATTTTACACATGTTAACAATGATGCATTCTAATTTGAGTTAGTTTACAACTTTTGGAGTATCATTCTCAATTCCTTGTGGGATTCGACCCTAACACCCGTCGGGAATTTTATTTTTGATAATGACCACTAACACTTCCCTTAATTAGGAGAGATATATTGAGCATTATCAGCTGGTACCAAGGAGGATGACTATGTGTTTGATTGGTACAACCGTAGGAGAGGGTACTATTCACCTCCTAGTGGATTAGGGAGATAGGTTAAGGCTTAGAGCGAGTCCCCTGACCCAAGTGCTATAGTTCCTCCATAGCAGCAGCAGATAGACCTCCAGCTCCTCTGGTATTAGACTTGGGCTCAATCCAGAGGAGTCGATGCATAGCCAACCAAGTGGGAGGAGTTCTCTGAGGCCTTTTTGCACCACTATCTACCCTATGAGCTTTGACAGGCTCGAGCTGAGTAGTTTTTGCATTTAGAGAAGCGCAACATGAGTGTGCGGAGTACTACCTTTAGTTTAATTCTTTGGCCAGGTATGCTCCGTACCTGGTTCAGATATTGGAGGATAGGGTTTATCAGTTCGTGCGAGGGTTAGGGACCCATATAGCTCGTGATTGCTTAGGGTATCTACCCAGGAGCATATGGATATTGCACGATGCAAGCCTTTTCTTAGAGTGTCGAGGATATGATCAACATAATTCATGTCACTTGTAAGGGACAGGAGTAGAGGAAGAGGGCCAGAACTATGAGGTCTTACAAAGAGTCTACAGGAGACTCTATAGTTCAATCATCCAGACAGTCGGTTCAACCTGCGGAGAGTAATCCACCTCAGCTACAAGGATTGAGGAGAAACCAGAATTCAGCTCCATTCGATTCCCAATGTCAGGAGAGACCTTTTGTACCCCCGTATGCTCAGTACGATAAGAATCATCAAGGGAAGTGTTATTTGGGTTAGGATGTATGTTATTATTGTGGACAGCTTAGCCACTATATGCGATAGTGTCCGATGAGGTCTATGGGTGATGACACACAGTTGGCAGGTTTAGTAGAAACATCATCACCATTAGTCCAACCTCCAAGGCCTAGCTCCCAGCAAATAGTGGGTTGTGGTAAGGGTAAGAGTTAAACCTCTAGTTTAGGGGCAGTGCAGAACCACTTCTATGCTCTAGGAGTCATTGTTTAATATTGTTATAGGTACTTTGATTATATTCTCCCATGTTGTTTATGCTTTGAATTATCCAGGATCTACTTTTTTGTATGTTACTCCTCTAATAGAGCGTCAAATTGAGGTAGCTCCTGAATTGTTAGCTAAATCGTTTGTTTTATCTACGTCAATTGGCGAATTTGTGTTAGCTGAAAGAGTGCATCGTGGTTGTACGATTCTAGTATGTGATAGATCTACATGAACTAATCTAGTTGAGCTTGGAATGGTGGATTTTTGATATTATCATGGGCATGGATTTTTTAACGGTGTGTTACACTAATGTTGATTGCCGAGCAAAGATTGTTTTTTTCAAATTTTCAAATGAGTCAGTCCTGGAATGGATGAGTAATGCTGCTACACCTAATGGTAAGTTTATTTCATACCTTAAGGCCCAAAAGATGGTATCTAAAGGTTGCATTTCTCACTTAGTTTGTGTTAGAGACTTGAATAGAGCTGGCGATTTTCCAGTCAACCCCAGTGGTAAATGCGTTTTCAGTAGTCTTCCTAGAGGACTTACTTGGAGTTCCTCCTAAGAAGGAGATAGACTTTTCCATCGATCAACTTCCACATACTCATCCCATATCGATCCCTCCTTATAGGATAGGTTTGACAGAGCTAAAGGAAATGAAGAAGCAACTAAAAGAATTTCTTAAGAAGTGATTCATTCAACCTAGTGTATCACCTTGGGGTGAATCAGTTCTGTTTGTGAAAAATAAAGATGGATCATTAAGAATGTGTATTGACTACAGGTAGTTGAATAAGTGACAATTAAGAATAAGTATTCACTTACCAAGATTGATGACTTATTTTATCAGTTACAGGGTACTAGATGCTTTTCGAAGATTGACTTTAGGTCTAGATACCACTAGTTACGAGTTAGGAAAGTTGATATCCCTAAGACTTCCTTCAGAACTAGATACGACCATTATGAGATCTTAGTGATGTCATTTGGGCTTACTAATGCCCAAGAAACTTTTATGGATTTGATGAATAGGGTGTTTAGGCCCTTACTTGATGTATTTGTGTTTGTTTCTATTAATGACATCTTGATTTATTTATGATCAAAGGCCGAGCATTCATATCACATGAGAGCTGTGTTACCAACTCTCTCCAGGAGCATAAGTTGTATGCTAAATTTTCTAAGAGTGAATTTTGGCCAACATTTGTGGCTTTCCTTGGTCATGTAATTATAACTGAAGGTGTAAGAGTGGTTAGTCAGAAAATAGATGCGGTAAAGAGTTGGTCCAGACCCTTGAATCCTACTAAGGTTCGTAGTTTCCTGGGTTTGGCAGGTTACTATCGCAGATTTGTAGAAGGTTTTTCTACTATCTCCATGCCGTTGAAAAAGTTGACTCATAAAGTAGCTAGGTTCCAGTGGTCAGAGGTGTACAAGTGTAGTTTTAAGGAATTTTAAAGAGAGGTTGACTTTAGCACCTGTCTTGACTCTTTTAGAAGGTACAGAGGGTTATATGGTTTATTGTGATGCTTACTAGATTGTCTTAGGCTATGTTTTGATGCATGTCACAACCCGAATGGAGTCCCGGATTGAGACACAGGACAAGGAGCCCTGAGAGACCCCTAGTCGACCCATGGCATGAAGATACATGTAACTCGATCAACAAAATAGAAGAATTAACATGATAATCTTAGCGGAAGTCTGAAATAATCATAATATCAAAATACACACAATCTGAGGTGAATACATTATTCTGTCTGAAAAGCCTCTAAACATGATGAGTTGATGGGACAAGAACTCAATTAACTCAATAAAGACGAAAACAAACAAAATACATAGAGGAATCTGAATAAGCATGATCTTGGGAGATAAGGACTCACCAACAAGCGAAAGGTGCTAAATCTGCAAGGCTAGCTAAGAATAGAGCTAAGCTTGAGTGCCGGAGCCTATATCATGAAATGATGCAGCATAGATTGCAGTCAGTACATGAAATGTACTGAGTATGCGAGGTACATAAAACCACTTAGATAAGTAAAATCATTTAAAACATGAATAATAATAAACATAAACAGGTAAGAATCTGAGAGTAGGGCTTGCATGCTATTTTTCTAAAATCGTGATCTCAACATAATATAACATAACATCATAACTGAATCAATTGGCTCAAAGCTGAAATCTAATAGTCATAAGTAAAGCTGAACATTGAGTCAAACCTGCTTTAGAACATATATAGATTTATATAACATGAGTGATAACATGCATAATTGAAATCATGAGGAACAATGGGAGATTCGTCTTTTAACCGACATACCACGATAGAGTTTATGTGGTCCTAACTGTCACACTCAAGTGGGTAGAGCCATCCAAAGCCTTGCCAGGTCTAAGGATGATACCATGATATCGATATCAAGCTCGTGGCCCAATAGGGTAGGGGATAGCTCACAAGGGAGGTCCCAAAGTATATATATATATATATATATATATAATTTTATATAAATATATATAATTATAAACCTACGTTGGCACGTAGTTCTGAGGCATAGGGTGATCGACCCTTAGCCCACTCAGTTCTAGACACTACACCCAAAAACATGCATATGCTCTCCATTGTTTTCCAATGAAGCTCAACATCGTCTATTAATGAAGCTCAACAATCAAATACATCTCAAATATGAAATCATGCATATGAGAAGCTTTAGCTTAAACCATACCACATGCTGAAAAATAATTGGGAGTCTTCGCTCCAAAACCATGTGGTAAGCTCAATTTGGGAAATCATAAATCATACTTGAACATGTGGGCATTGCCCAATACATTAACATGCTTGAACATACTCAATTCACATTGAAAACATGATTATAGACATGGGTGACTTGATAACATCCTTTTCATTAATAATATCTCATCATACTACGACATTCATCATAAATCTCAATTTTCATAATTTTCTCATAAATGGATATTTTAATTTATAAAGCTTGAAACATGATTTTAATTTAAAACAAAGTAGAACTTGCCCATGAATCATAATTCAATCGAAGAAACATATTTAAATCATACCCATGTAGGGAATTAGGAATTTCATGCATTGGGTTAAAACCCCATAGAATTTACATAGGAAATTCATGATTTAGAGAGGGATTGGGCATGGGTGTGAACAGATTCACCCATTCATAACCCTACATACCTGATTATAGTTGATTCTTACACTTCTTTGATTGCCCAAGAGGAATTGAAGACAACTCGAAGGAAAACAAGCTAGATAACCTCTCTAACTCTATATCTTTGCATGCATGAATGAGAATGGCCTAAAATGAACTTAACCCCTTTAAAACTTATCATTCATAACTTAAAACGATGTATTTTAAGCCTTAGGATCATAGGAATTATGGAAAAGCCCTTAACAAAATTCACAGAAAAAAATAACTGCCAGTCAGTCCCCACGAGGGACATGATGACTTGTCACCTCTATCCACGACTCGAGGCATCGTCTATAATGTACACTTCCTAACAAATCACCTCGTCTCATCACGAGGGACATCATGAATCATTACTAATGAGCACGACTCATGGTCACCACTCGTCACATGCACTGCCTCAATTCCGAATAATTTTTATCTAGCTGACCACGACCCATCCCATGAATCATGGGGTCCTTCTATTAGGTGCACTACCTTACACTTTCCCCCTTCTCAATTCCTGTGGCCATGGCTGACCTGACGAGTCATGGGGCTTGACCACGACTCGTGGTCATGCCCGTGTTGACCCCCTTTAATACTTCTTTAACTCGACCCAGTACTTCACCACGAGTCATCCCACGACTCGTGGTCCTTCCCCACGGGTCACAAAATGACTCATTCTATGACTTGGTGCAAAATTTTTAGTTTTTCTCTATTTCAACTCCTGGGTCTGATCTTTGGGCTTCTGGGGTATAACAACACAACACGGTAAAGTCATTGCCTAAGCTTTTAGGCAGCTGAGGAAGAACGAGCAGAATTACCTTACCCATGATCAAGAGTTGGCAGCGATGGTGTTTTCTTTGAAGATCTAGCATCAATACTTGTATAACGTACATGTTGATATTTTTACAGATAATAGGAGCCTTAAGTACTAGTTCCAACAAAAGGAGTTGAATTTACGAAGGAGAAGGTGGTTAGAATTGCTGAAGGATTTTGATGTTAGTATTCTATACCATCCTAGAAAAGTTAATGTTGTGGCTAATGCATTAACAATTAGTCTATAGGCAGTTTGAGTGATATAGAAGCTGATAGCGTTGAAATGGTGAAAACCATACAACAGTTAGCTAACCTGTATATTCGGTTGCTAGATACTAAAGATGGAGGTGTAGCAGTTCAGAAAACTGCAAAATCCTCCCTGGTGTCAAAAGTCAAGCAACAATAATATGAGGATCCAAAATTGGTAGAGCTAAAAGATAGTATTCCACAAAAGAAGAAGGCCGTGAGTGTGGGCCAAATAGAGTTCACAGATACCAGGCTCATTTATGTGTGCCGAATATGGATAAGCTATGGGAGTAAATTATAAGTGAAGCTTACTATTCTCGATATTTAGTACATCTAGGTGACATGAAGATGTATCATGTCTTAAAATACCTATGCTGGTGGCATGAAAAAGGACATCACAAGTTTTCTGGTCCAGTGTCCTAATCACCAGCAGGTGAAGGTGTCACAACATAAACATAGGCCCAAATCGAGACATAGAACCTAGAACCATAAATGGCTCCAAGTTAACACATGGCATGAGCATGATAACTAACTCAACATAATCAAGGCGAAAAGAAAACTGAATTCTGAAATAGCGGAAATATGAATGCTAAACATTTGAAAAACGAAAATACATAACACTAAATCTGAAACTGAATACAACACTATGTCTGAAAAGCCTCTACATACTAATGAGTTGATGGGGCAAGACCCCAACTAGCTCACTAACAATATGAAACTAAAAATAGCAACAATACAACTAACTAAAGGAGATCGAAGTATGAGGACTCACCAATAACTGGCTGAACTGAACTCTGATGACTGGCTTATGAAGAGACTGACCCAGAACGTATGAGCCTGTATAACGAAATGATACGGCATAGAGTATGTGGTCCGTACTTGGAATGTACTAAGTATGAAAGGTAAATAAAATGGATCAATCAAAATACATAAGAGTTCAAAAGAGTAGGACAATTCAAAATATAAAATGATAGTCAAAACATAAATATGAGACTCAAGATTTTCAGAACTATTCATAAACTAGTCATAATCATAATCACAAGAGAAACTTTGTAAAAACATAACTTGAGCCAAAGCATTGTAAACACGACAATGCATAAATCATGAGGAATAATGGGAGAATATGTCTTAACCGACACCATCATGATAGAGCTTACATGATGCCCCAACTATCTCGCTCAAGTGGCTAGAGCCATCACAGGCTTGCCAGTCCAAGGATATACATGACGTGACATCCTAATAGGGACCCGCCTAGAGTCCATAAGGGTAAACCTACGTTAGCGCATAATTCTGAGACCATGTGGTTTACTTGAATGTCAGGCCTACTCGGTGCTAGACACTGCTCCTAAAAACATACACATGAAGGCTCATATAATAATCGTGAAGTCATATATGAAGTTCATTGCTAGATAAATCATAACATACTTGATCATACTTGAAATACATGATTATCCATGAATTAGGACCCGTGAGTTGGCAAAAATTGTAAACTCATAAATCATGAAGAATATATATGCTTGAGAAAATCACTATACTTAAATTACATAAATACATGAAGAGTAATTAAAGAAAATTATGCCATAAATCATAAATCATAATTTAGGGCTTAGGAAGATCAAAATCATAATAGAATCATAAACTTGACCTTTCATGAAACTTGCATAACTGGGCCTAAACAGATTAAAATTTGAAACCAAAGGGTGTTACATCCTTCTCCCTTAGAAACTCCTTGAATGTTGGACAATACGCATGATTCAATTCTAAGTACTATCACATGACTGAGCTGACACAATCACAGATCTCTTGGGTATATCACAGACAACTGTAGAAAAGATGACCCTGCACTATACCAAGGGGCAAAACACAACTCTAACAAAAATCTAGCCACTGGTCGGCTATAATCCATTATATTACAAACATTCCTTGCACAAGTCAGCAATATGAGTCTTGACTAGACTCCTATCACATCTGACTTCTCGCGAGATTTTGATCCAGAAGAAAGGGTAATGATCATGAATGTCCTGTAGCCTCCTGTTTATAAATACATTGCATAATGCACACATAAACAAAACTCTACCCGACATGCTTCATAGACTCCCTAGGACACAACCTACTCTAATACCAAGTTTGTCACATCCCCGAACCTGGGGAGGCATGACTGGCACCCTATATCGCACTTGATTGAGCATACCCTACCACAAATTAACTACAACAGGCTAGAACTGACGAGGTTCGTCATCAAAACACCTATAAAATAAGTAAGAGATAGACTATGATAGAAGCTAGTTCATAGACCAACACAAATACAAAAAATAGGCCAATGATGCCTCAAAATCGAATACAACCTAGACAATAGGGGACTTCTAGGACTAAAACAGCAACACCATAACCTAGATTACATCTACAAGCCTCTATGAGTACAAGAACAAACAAATGAATGGTACAAGGCCCTAAAACTACTCATAAAAAAACCACTGGCAACTCTAAAATACTTGGAGATAACCTACTTAGCTAGAACTCCACACAACGATAAAGAACATGAGCTACATGTCAGTCAACACCTATAGGAATGAATGCAGCACCCCCAACTAGGGCATCAGAATAGAAATGTACTGAGTATATAAGGAATAAAAGACAATAAAGTTCATATTTTAAATGAATAAATATATTGAGTATTTGCAGGAAGTACAAAAGGAACCAATAGCCAACATATTTTTGAAATTATGTAAAGCAAACAAAACTTGCTTGGTCCCCATAAGAACAGCAAGTCCAAAACAACCAAATTAAAGCAAGAAGAACCTACCTGGCTCCCATAAGCCTGACAAGTCCAAAGCAACGGTCAAATGAAGAATACGAATAATTAATTAGCATATAGCCGACATGACCAGCTATCACCATTTGTACTACATAGGATTCATTTAAGTTGTCTTACCTAGCTCAACTCTTGGCCCTCCAATGATCAAGGCCATCAGCAAGTCACCTCTAGCCTCCACAACAACCAAATAAGGAAAAATATAGCACTATATAATATGTATATCAATTTGCAGTCAAGCCTGGCTAGAACATCTCATGACACATAGGCTATTCTTGTTTGCATGAGCTCAATCATACTGGGGGAAACTCATCACGACCCTAAAAAGTCTCTAGCATGTCGGAACAACTCTCGCACATGCTTTGGCTCGACCCTACTGGAGGAAGTACTCATACTCCTTAGGTCAGCTCCAATCCCTAGGCTTAACCCAAAGCTAGACCCACTCTCACGCATTGGGTATTTGCTAAGCCCTAAGGTACCAAGTTAGTACACTCAATTTACACAAAGGCACCACACAAGTCACAAATTTTACAACCAACAATTACATATCAAAGACAAGTCAAAAAATTCCACATAGGGCACCCCATATCCACCAAACAACTACCACAATGCAGCCCTAACCTCATATATCCTGTTGTCCACCCATGCTCCACAAGCAACCTGAGGATCATCATCCTATCAGGTATACCAGCCTAAGAGGTGTTACCCTTGACACAAGACCCTAATACATGTACTTAGCCAATTATATCCCAAATTTTCCAATAGACAACCTAGATTCACCAACATGATGATCATAATTACCTGAACAAGTCTAGCAACCAAATCATCGCACCATCCACCTAAGTATACCAAGCCATCAATTTCTAGCTACAAAAATTCCCTAAAATATAGGCCAAATCTAGTAGTTTGTACGAGTTATCATCCACAAAATCATCCCGCGAGCGCCATCACCGAGACGTATATACTGCTTACTCCAATTTCCCTCATCAATATCAAATCTGAGCCACCAACCATCCTAGTCAAATTCACCCAAATTCACCTATATTCACATAGAAATATTTCCCCAAGTTCAAAAATTAAGGTCGTACCCAATGTCAAAACAAAATTCACATTCAACACTTACTAATGTCCTACTAGCGCACGACAATTGATCAAACTATCGCCCGATTCATGGCCTCAAATAGTGAGAGAATGTGTAAGTCCAAACAGCCCTCGAACAGAAAGATAATCAACACAAAATTAAGCCATAAAGTAGCAGGCTCGCATTATAACAACAAGAGCTCGATTACGATGAAATTCATACCAAAAGGAGAAAATGGAAGCCCTAAATACCTCTATGACAACAAATTGAAATTAGCAAAAACTCTTACTTTCTGTACAAAGAAAACACTTCCTTAAGCAGCCTTCAACATCACAAAATGATGCCTTGAATCACTTCTCAACATCACCATAAATGTAGCTTCAAGAACCCAACAAGTAGGCAACACAAAATACGGTCTAAACGATGAATTTTTCTATGGATATAATTATAGAAGCTTCTACTCGATGCACTAACAGTACTCACATGTTCATAAATAGAATACCAAGATAGAAAGCAATGAGAAAGAGTTCTTACCCATCTGGTACACACGAAACAACCACAACAAGATCAACACAATGAAAGCAACACGAACTAGATGGAGGATTACAACTTTTGAGCATTAAATTCAATATTGAACCATGGATTTATGACTGAAAATCATCAAGATCATCAAGATTATGCAGAGGAGAGAGTTTCCACCATCCTCACACTAAAATGAATTTAAGATATGACCACAAACCAAGGAGATTTTATATAGTCCTCCACCGACTTGGCTAGCTATGACGTGCTTGCTTATGCAGTCTCGCAAAAATGAAAACATCTCACTATTCTAAAGTTGTATTAGAGAATGGCTTAATTTGTTGGAATTAGAATTATAGACCTGAAAATTTGATAGGTCGTAGGCCTCTAAATCTTAATATATTGGGAGAAAAGTTCCTAGACATCTAACCTAAATTTCAGAGAATTTATGAGATAAATTTGCAATAACTTTTGCCGGCTTTTATTTTACAAATTTATTGATGTCAAATATTAGCATATGACCATATAGTGATTTGAATACCTCATAAAATATCCTTCTTATCATATTATGTACTCTTAGTCCTACCTCAAAAGTATGAATTTATTGCTTAAATTAAACAGGGTGTTACAAAAGCAATGTTAGTTTCCATGTTTGCAATCATCTGGTCTCATTCCTATTTCTCCTTCATTAGATGGCTCATTGATGAGGCACCAATAGTGACACCCCCGACTGTTATCTCCTACATGTAGAGCTTGATTATGCTTGGTTATTATACCTAGAATGGTGGTGATACTGTTATAAGTTTCATTCATAAAATAGCCACATGCCACATTATTTGCCATCGTTAGGAAAGACAGTACAACCTAGTGTAAAACTTCTCTAGAAGAATAATTTTATGGAACCTAGGAGTAGGAGCTCTAAGAATATACTGCTCGAACCTCTCCCACGCCTCGAAAAACTACACTCATAGTAATTACTTGAAGTGAAAGATCATGTCTCTTTGTTCCGCCTTCTTGCTTGTGGGAAACCACTTCTTCAAAAACATATTTACCAACTTAGTCCATTTGTGGATAGAGTTTGGTAGAAAATTATGGAGCTAGTCACTGGCTTCCCTAGCAAGTGAGTATTTAAAGACCTTCAGATGAATAACATCATCAAATAAATTATTCTATTTCTGTATATTTCATACCTCCAGGAAATTGTTTAGGTGGTAATGTGGGTCCCGATCAGTGAAGTTATGAAATTGACCCTCAACGTTTAGCATGGTGTATATTTTTCCCTTAATCTTGAAGGTGGCAGCATTATTTCGTGGAAGCACTATAACACTCGCATAATCGATGTTGTCATTTATCTAAGCAAAGACATTCTCATTTTTGATGTTCAGGACAGTGCCATGATCACCTAATTCATGGCAAAGAAAATAAGGTGTCATGACTCGAGCGTAGTCCCGGATCGTAACACGAGACAAGGAACCCCGAGAGGCCCCAAGTCAACCCATGGCATAAGCATACATCTAACTTCATTCACTTTAAGTGGAAGACTGAACATAAGGCATAACGAAACGTAAACATAACATAGCATATCATAACATTCGAAAGTACTAGACATATGCATAAGGCTGAGTACTACATACTGTCTGAAAGCCTCTAACAAGTAAGATGGGTTGATGGGACAACACCCCCAACTAACCTGGCCAAATATTGAAACATAGAACATCATACATGCTTAATCAAATGGCCCTTGAAAAATGAGGACTCACTAACAGAGCTGAAAGCTAACTCTGGGATGGACAAAGGATGAGGATGAGCCTGAGAGCCGAGTTTTGTATCATAAAATGATATAGAACAGAAAGTATGCGGTCAGTACATGGAATGTACTGAGTATTCAAGGTAATTAAACGGACATTTAAAAGTATGTAAAGGAACTCATAAAGCATCATAAGAGTAGAACATCATGCTCATATTGTAAATATCGTAACATAACATAATATAAGACTCAAGGTTTTCAAAACATTCATAATAATTCGTAATTATAATCATGAGAGATAAGATATTTTGAACATAACTTGAGCCAATACACATAGTCATAAACATGCATAAATCATGAGAAACAGTGGGGGATTCTCTTAACCAGCATACCCCATATGAGCACACATGAAGCCCGACATGTAACCCTAGTCGGGAGGGTGTTCGTACCTTGCCAAGGGTAGAACCATGAAAGTATGATATCTCCATGAAAAGGGCCATTTGGGCAGGGAAAAGTCACAAAGAAGATCCCAACATACCTACGGTGGACCGTAGTTTATGAAATCCGGGACAGAGCCTAGGCCCCGAACCTACTCGGTGTTCAATACTACTCCCAAAACATATATAGTGCTCATAGTATAACATGTATCAATTCATGGGCTAGTTAAATCATTATAATCATAAACATTCTTGTACATACGTGAACTAGCCATGACAAAAGGCGTGTGAGTCGGCCAAAACATAATTCATGAATCATAGGTTTCAGGCATACTTGGAGATCTTACATATAACTTGTAAATCATCAAGTCATGATGGGTAATTGAATAAATCCATATTTCAAATCATAAATCATGCTGGGTTTGTAGATATCAACAATTAGTGTGTAGATCATAAATCGATTCATCATAGGCCATGCAGGATTAGGCTTAATGGAGTAGAAGTCGAAATCAATAATTTAATAAGAAAAATAGTTGTAAAATCTGATCAAAATTCATAAAATATTATGTAATTCTCAAATCATAACAACCCATTAGTAAATCATTAGATTTTCACAAAATTGAATTCAAAATCCCATGAGATTTTTGATAGATTTTCATAAATTAATAGAGAATGGGCATGGGTGTGAACGAAAACACCCATTCGTAACCCTACGTACCAGGGTAAGATCATATTCCAATGTTCTTCGGATGCCCAAGGGAGAATTGATGGAGAAGAGCTTGAACTAGGCTTGATCTCTCTAAAATTTTCCTAACTTACATGCATGGGAATTAGGATAATTAGAGGGTCTTGACCTATCTTATTGTTATACCCCATAAGATTCCCGGTAACTAGATGGCCTATTCGCGCGTTGGTTAAGCATATTTGGAAGCCATACGTGCTAGAGAAAGGCCCGGGAAAAGACCGGACGAGGCAACCTGTCGAACCATCACGAAAGGAGCCGGGGCAGAGCCCCTCCGCGATGGCAACGTGTCACAGAGGTGGAGCCTCCGCGTTGGCTCTGTGACATGTTGGCCCTGTCCAGGTCCAAGTATATAAAGCCCCACTTTGGTTTAATTTCATTTAAATCATTGAAAATTTCCAGAGAAACGTAGAAAACAGAGAGGGACGAAGAAGGTTAATATATAATCATTCGATTACGCTGCCAAACGTTATCTAAACTCAAATTAACCTCAGGTACCGAGGTATTTAGCAGTAGAGAGCATTCCTACGGATTTTGTTTCACGAAATACGGCCGACGGATCGTCGAGCTACCAGGCTAAGGTAAGTAGAATTGCTCCAAACTAGTGTCTATGTGCTCCTAGCTGTGAAGTGAATACTTCTCCCTTCAGGACTTCTGAAAAATAACAAGTTTTCGACCGTCTTTCGATAAGCCTAAGTTTAGGCTATAATTGTATCGAAAGTGACATCGTCCTTCAGAATAAAGTTATATTTAGCACTAATTAACGTGTATATGAATGCAGTTGGGAGAAATAGCTGGAGTACTGACCGAACCCCATCCGACAGTCAGATAACTCGAGGTTAAGGTATGTGAAGTTATTTTTTGGCAAGTTGGTAAGCCTTAGCTTGATAAATCATAGTAAACTCCGTATTTGTAACTCTCGGAGTTGAATGTTGAGAATCAAGTAAGTCTAATAGATTCTGAGTTGTGTTGTCATATCGTATTCAGTCCGAAAGTTAGTAAATCATGCGCCAAAGGGCGAGTTAGCATTCCAGATTCAGTATTGCCTATTGTATGATTAGCAAGCATGTTGTAGAATAAAAAGATACAGATTTTCAGAATAAAGCTAGTAAAGTAAAATCAGATAGACAGACAGTTTTATGGCTACAGATTAGCCATTTAGACAGGTAGTATCCCGGCTACAGATTAGCCAAACAGTTAAATAAAGATTTCAGAATCAGTATAATAAAGAAAGAGATTAGAATAAGAAATCAGATTTTAGATAGTTTTTTCAGTTATACATGCTTGCTATTTATATGTGCTATTTGTTTTTTGAGACTTGATGTGGCGTGAGGGCACCTTATTGAGCGTCCTCGCCGCCCCTGGGTTGGTAATCATGTCGCCCACTGAGCGGGTGGGTTTACGTTGCTCCAAGGAGTGGCATGTCGTCCCCAGCTTGGACGAAGATGGGATGAAGCTTTCCACATAGCAGTCTGATCAGCATTACAGGTGCAGCTCCGGTATCAGATAGCCCTGTTGAGCTGTGTCCAGGGAATCAGACCCTATTTGTTACTGTCTGTACAGATCTCATTACAGGTGCAGCTCCGGTTCTAGATAGCCTTGTTGAGTTGTGTCCAGGGAACCAGACCCTATCTGTTACTGTCTACACAGGAGTCCTCCGGACTCAGACACGGTTATTTATATCGGAGGCTATGGCCCGAGCCGGAGACCCAGGGGGCCGATAGAGGAGCTCCAAGTGAGCAGATGAGTGGAGTGATTTATTTTTGGCTGATTTTGACCCGGGTAGGGGTATATAGATTGTTTGCTTGTTTGGCGTCGTCCGACTTATGGGGGTTGGTATCGGCTCTTGTTTGCTATATATATATATATATATATATATATATGTATTTATGTGTTATATGTTAGTTGATAGACAACAGGCCGCCGCGTTTACAGGTACGCTCCTGCCCTATCACAACACAGGAAGTCTGATTCAGTTCATATCAGTTCTTACAGATTCAGTATTCCCCTGCTATTCAGAATTGCTAGTTATGTTATTGTATTCTGTTATATTATTTCAGTTGCTTTGCATACTAAGTACTAGCGGTACTGACACCCGGTGGGGCATTGCATTAAAGCCTGTAGGTACTCATAGACGAGGAGGCGATCCCTCATGATCCTAGCCAGCGCAGAGTCATCAGCTCCTGTCATCCGGAGCTTGATATTTCAGAGGTTTACATCATTTCCTTTTGTTTTATAGTACGGGTAGGTCGAGGCCCTATCCCGACCATCTTATCAGTATTCCTAGAGGCTTGCAGTCTGTATATATTTCCCTGTGGTCGGTTGAGCCGATCGTGTGAGGCTGTGCATTTTGTTTAGCTGTTCAGCATTGTTGCTTATGTTGGCTATGTGGGGCCATAGTATGATAGTAGTGGTGACCTTGCCGGTCATGTAGCTATTCAGTATTGTTCTATTGAGTTACAGATAACTAGACAGCATGGTAGCCTTGTCGGCCCGCATATGTTTCCCCTTTGTAAGTATGTTTCTAGTTAGCTGACGTTTCTTACAGGTGGCTATAGGCCTAGTCGGTCAGAGGCTGTATTTACAGTCGTTATATAGCCCGTTGATTTCATGAATCTGAGTTAGAGCCAGCCAGGCACCAGATGTGCTTAGCCTCACCAGCTAGCAGTCTAGATCCTACTAGGGCACCAAGTGTTAGTCATACCCCCCAAGGCGGGGCGTGACAAACTTGGTATCAGAGCAGGTCGTGTCCTAGGGAATCTGCAAGCCGTGCTAAGTAGAGTCTTGTCTATGGATGTGTTGTGCACCACATACTATAGGCAGGAAGCTGCGAGGTATGATAGGATGGTTACTCTTCTTTCTCAGTCAGTCGTGCTATAGAGCGGTACAGTATAGGGTTGAGTCCCTAAAACTTATCATATTCTTTGTCTACAGATAAGAATGGAAGATCAACGACACCCTGCCACAGGCAGAAGACTAGACACAACAGCAGGAGAAGGCACTAGTCGGATGCCTCAGCTTCAGTCAGAGTCAGCCCGATCTGAGGGCGATATAGAGGCTTCATCACAGCCCTCTCAGCAGTCCCCCTCACATCAGGAGTTGTTGGGCACTACACCGCCCACGATAGCTCCTGTGCCTTCGCCATCAGATCAGGAGGTTCGTAGCGCTGTAGTTATGTTGGCACAGATGATGGCCACACAGCGCCAGTCAGTGCCACCTGTAGCAGCAGAGCCTTCAGGTGGGTCAGGTAGTTCCAGGGTCAGGGAGTTTTTGGCACTAGGTCCCCCACAGTTCGCTGGGTCAGATCAAGCAGAGGACCCCCAGGATTTCCTAGACCAGATGCAGAGAATTTTTCGGGTTATGCATGTGACCCCTACAGAATCAGTTGAGCTGGGAGTGTTTCGGTTTTGGGACATAGCTGTATTATGGTACGAGAGTTGGGAAAGGTCTCGAGGGAGAGATGTTGCCCCTCCGACCTGGTCTAGCTTCTCAGAGGCTTTCCTGGACCGTTATTTGCCGCGGGAGATTTGGCAGGCCCGGATGGATTAGTTTTTCCATTTGGAGCAGGGGGCGAGGAGTGTACGAGAATATTCCCTACAGTTTGACTCCTTAGCCCGCTATCCTCCAGCCTTTGTGGACACTATGCCATCCAGAGTCCACCGGTTCATTATGGGTCTGAACTCGGAATATATTGAAGCTTGTATGATGGCTACGTTACGAGAGGATACGGATATTGCCCGAGTACAGGCCTTTGCTCAGACCATTGAGGGTCTTAGACAGCGGCAACAGAGTAGTAGACAGACCTGTCAGGAACAGCGCCACAGAGATAGATCGGATGAGATGCAAAGGGAAGTTCAGAAAGGACCCAAGCCTCGACTATCAGATAGACCCCCTAGACCCCCACCTCCACCACAGCAGCAACAGCAGCGAGGTAGATATGTGCAACGAGGGCAGTCAGAGCCCAGTGGCAGTTCTAGAACAATAGATTCCTCGCAGCAGAGAAGGGGAGAACAGAGCAGATTTGCACCCTCATCCTGCCGCTATTGTAATCGACCACACTCTGGAGCTTGTAAATATGGCTCCACTGGGTGTTATATTTGTGGACAGGAGGGGCGTCGGATGAGAGATTGTCCGACTAGAGGTCAAGGGAGTAGAGACAGTCAGGACAAGGGATCCGCAGGGCCACGAGCCCTAGCAGCCTCAGCGAGGCGTGGACCTTCAGGCTCCGTAGGCAGAGGCCGAGGTAGATCAGGAGCTTCCAGTTCAGGTACGGGTTCAAACCGTACTTATGCACTACAAGGGAGATACGATTCAAAGGCATCTCCAGATGTAGTGACAGGTATGATGACTATCATTTTTGCCCTGCTTATGTATTGATTGATCCAGGATCCACTCTGTCATATATTACCCCATTGGTGGCATGAAAGTTCAATATTGCACCAGAATTATTGCAGCAGCCCTTTGTAGTATCCACGCCCGTCGGTGACTCTATTATAGCTAGCAAAATTTACCGAGGGTGTACAGTGAAGGTTGCTGATCGCCAGACTACAGTAGATCTGGTAGAGTTATAAATGATTGATTTCGATGCCATAATGGGTATGGATTGGCTAGTGTCGTGCTACGCCAATGTAGAATGTTGGACCAAGACGGTCCGATTCCACTTTCCAAGAGAGGTAGTGCGAGAGTGGAAAGGAAGCACAGCTACTCCAAAAGGTAGGTTTATTTCCTACCTTCAGGCGAGGAAATTGATAACTAAGGGATGTATCTACCACCTAGTCAGGGTTCAGGATGTCCGAGCAGAATCTCCGACACTCTAGTCTGTTCCGGCGGTGAACGAGTTCCCTGATGTGTTTCCAGATGAGTTACCTGGTATTCCCCCAGAAAGGGTGATCTTGGGTAGATTTATATGCCCAAGTGATACTCAAAAGTATCATTTTCGCCTTGTTTATCTAGCAATGTGTATACATTTTCATGTAATTGGTAATAAAATGTGAATTTATACTAACCAACATGATTAGCATTGTTTTCTAGGTAAAATGTGATTTCGAGGAGCTAAAATGCATGTTGGATGATATCGGAGTTGGACTTGGAATCGAGCACGGAAAAAGGCATTGGACTGCACAAATTAAAGGGGCTCCGCGATGGAGCCGTGTCACGCTGCCATCGCGGAGGCATTCTGCCTGGAGGGTGAAAATTGATCAATTTCCAGTGAAGGTTCGCGACAACTCCGTGGCACGGTGGCTAGCCTCCGCGTTGCACGCCGTGCCACGTTGGTGCTATATTCCCGGACCCCCAAATTCCAGTGAGGGTTCACGTTCACGGCGTGTCACGGAGGCAGTGCTCCGCGATGCACTCCGTGACACGTTGCTCATTATTCCGGGAAAAATTCCCACTAGTATAAATAGAACACTTAAGTGTATTTTTCATAATTCAGACTTGGTGGAGCAAGGACGCGGGTTACAGGCAGTTGAGGGACGAAAAGTTCAGGGTTTTTTCTCTCTTTCTTTCTTCTTTAATTCAATTGCTTGTATGATTAACACTCATTTTAGGATGATTAATCCACAAATGAGTGGCTAATTCTCTTCCTTGCTGAGGTTATGAACACTTGTGATGAATTTTGATTATTGAATTATTTGGTTTTTTGTCTTTTTCTTCCATGTTGTTCTATTAATTCTTGTTTCTACTGCATTGGTGTGTGGCCTACATTAATGTACATCTAAAAAGTCCGATTTCACTCGAGAGAGCACGAAATTGGAAAGTTGTGAATTAATAGGATATTGTTCTTTACTTGATTTGGGAAAATAGAGTTTTGATGTGCTTTCCTGATAGAAATATACTTGAAAGCCGTATTAGTCAATTTAGGAACCGGAATTGTATTGCTAGGTCATGAATTGCATTTGATCACAAAAATGTAGACGGATGGTTTATGATTCTTAAGTGATATTAAATACGAGAGTTTTAATCACTTGGCTAAGGTTCTTGGCTAGCAACTGGAAGAAAAGATTAACCAATTAATGATGATAATCAGTTTCATTACATGTTCTTTAACCTCAGCATGCTCTTATTCATAGTCCAAATTCAAAGTAGATAATTGTTTGTAGTTTAGTATAAAATTTATAAAACAAATTATTCACTTTTTGGTTACGTTGTTGTCAGCATATTTAGAAGTTAAATATAGTATCGTATACTTAAGCAAACTTCACTTAATCCGAGTCTCTGAGGGATCGATACTTGGCTTACTAAAGCCACTTACTACTTGTTCGACCACGTGCACTTGCATGTCGGTTATATAATACACATACTACCAACTGAACAAGTTTTTGGCGTCGTTGCCGGGCACTTGGCAATTGGTGAAATTGTGTTAAGTGTCTATTTACTGTATTTGTATTTTCTTTTCTTACGTGTTGACAACTTGGTCTTAGCCTGTATGTTGCAGACTTAATTGCTGTGAACACTGTCAAGAGACAAAGAGCTGGTGGAATCTTATATAGATCCTGAACGTATATTTCACAGTAAACGGAGAGAAGCTCTACAAAGGAAGCTGCAGTTGCTCAGACAGACCATTATGGAGCAACAAAATCCACCGGTAGTAAGGGCAGTGTTAGTGCCCGAAGAAGCAGCAGCAAGACCGGTTCGCGAGGTGGCAATCCCACATGCCAACAATGTTACATCCAGTATCCGCAAACCAGAGCCTGGAGGGAGATTTGAACTCAAGCAAAATATGGTGCAATTGTTGCACACAAGCGGGCAATTTACCGGTCTCCCTCATGAAGACCCACAACAGCATCTCCAAAACTTTTTGGAGATAAGTGACACTTATATACCCGCTGGAGTGTCACCTGATTATGTTCGGCTTACATTATTTCCGTTCTCATTACTCGGAGAAGCCAAGAGGTGGTTGAAAGCTGAGCCACCAAATTCTATTTCAACGTGGGATGATCTTGCACGGAAGTTCTTGATAAGATTTTTCCCCTCTGGCAAAACAACAAGACTTAGAAGTCAAATTCTAAGTTTCAAATAGAGGGAGGGAGAAAATTTATATCAAGCCCGGGAGAGATTTAAATCCATGTTGCGGGACTGTCCTCATCATCATCAGTCCAATGACGTGTTGGTGCACACATTTATTGAGGGTTTGGAACCCCATACCAAAATTTTGCTAGATTCAGCAGCTGGAGGACAAGCGCTGGAAAAGACTTATGAGGAGCTGTATACCTTGCTAAACCGGATTTCACAGGGCAATCCAGAATGGAATGCTGATTCATCACGAGGTGGAACAAGGAAAGCAGCAGGAGTGCTTGAAGTGGATGGATTTACAGCTATCGCTGCACAGATAGCTGCCTTGCAAAATCAATTGAACAACCACTTCAGCAACATGACTTTGAACCAGCCGTCAGATCCAGTTAATGCAGTCCAGCAATTGTGGTGTGAAGTGTGTGGAAGCAGTGAGCACTCAGCTGAGTGCTGTGGAGCAAATCCTGATTCGGTAAACTTTGTGGGTAATGCACAAAGAAATCACCAGCAGTATGGTAGTGGCTACAATTCAAATTTGAGGAACCATCCAAATTTTTCATGGGGTAGCAACAACCATCAAGGCCAAAGTGCGGGTCAGGGTATGCAAAGGAATCAAGGAGGGCAACAGAACTACCAATCTCAGTTCAGAAATAACAATGCCCCTCCTCCACCACCATCACCCAACATTGAGGAGATGTTCAAGACCATGATCGCTAATCAAGCGCAATTGCAGGCTGACTATGTTAAATTGGCAGCCGAAGTGAAAAATAACCAGTTAGCGACCAAGGCTCTTGAGTATCAATTTGGGCAATTTGCTAGTGCCCAAAATACAAGGCCCAGAGGAGGACTGCCGAGCGACACGGATCCGAATCTGAAGCAGGTAAATGCAGTGACCACAAGGAGTGGTTTGCAGCTGAAGGAGGTGGAACCAGAAAGACAACCTCAAAATTCGGGAGCAGCAGAAGTTGAGGGGGAGCAAAGTTCGGATAGGGGGAAGACCAAAGAAGCTGAATCAGAAAGACCTCCACCCCCGTTCCCTCAACGACTCAAGAAACACAAGGAGGAGGCGTGTTTCAAGAAATTCATGGAGGTGCTTAAACAGGTACATGTTAACTTACCTCTTGTTGATGTCTTGCAGGGAGTGCCGAAATATGCCAAATACATAAAGGACATCGTGGCCAACAAAAGTCGTTTGACTGAGTATGCTATGGTGGCTTTAACTGAGGAGTGCACTTCCCGCATCCAAAATAGATTGCCCACAAAGCTAAAAGACCCTGGAAGTTTTACTATCCAGCTTACTATTGGGCAAAGCATCCGAGCTCGTGGATTGTGTGACTTGGGGGCAAGTATAAATCTGATGCCATCTTCGGTATTCAGAAAGTTGGGTCTAGGGAGTCCTAGACCCACAATCGTAATCTTGCAGTTGGCGGACCGATCCTTAGCTAGGCCGGATGGCATTGTTGAGGATGTTCTAGTGCAAGTTGGCTCCCTAATTTTTCCGATAGATTTTATTGTTCTGGATTTTGAACCAGACGCGGAAGTCCCATTTATTTTGGGACGACCCTTCTTGGCAACCGGGAAAGCATTAATCGATGTAGCTGCGGGGCAACTGACAATGCGAGCACACGACAAGGTAGAGGTGTTTGATGTGTATAAAGCACCCAAGCTCCCGATGGTGCATGAAGAACTCTCGGCGATCAATGTAATTGATCATGGTAATGCTAAGCAGATGAAGCATTCCCGAGAGTTATTGGGAAGACCACCGGATAGGTGTAAGCACTACTGGGGGGAGCATGGTGATCGTGAGAAATTGTCCATCACCCTAGCGGACAATTGAGCGTAAATGACGTCGAGCCGCGACGGTAAACCAGGCGCTGCACGGGAGGCAACCCGTGAAAAATAATTTTTTTCTTTCATTTTGTAAAGTGTAAATAGATTTTTCTTTTTTTTTCTTTTCTTGATTTATTACAAAATTTTTCGTTTTAGTTAGTATTTTTTTATTTTTAGTTAGGTGAAACTTATTATTCTAACCAATTTTATTTAGTGAGATGATTTTCAGGTCAAACGAAAGAAAATGTGCACGGAATCGTGAAGGGAAAGGCGAGGTATGAAAAATTAATAAAATGTAGAAGACAGAGAGCTGGGGCGATAGCTCCGTATCACGGAGGAGGACCTCCGCGTTACCCTTCGTGACACGTTGAGGCATAACCCGAAAATTTCAAAATTTCCAGAATGCTATCGCGATGGCTCCGTGTCACGGAGGCAGTGCACCGCGATGCACTCCGTGACACGTTGCCGTGTAAATTGTGACGGGTCACACCGGGTTGCCGGGTGACCCGCGTGTTTTCTACCTTTTAAACCCCGATTTCTCCCCTTTTTTTCCCTCATTTTCATTTTCCTCCACGACCAAACGTCCCAAAACCCCTCTCCCACCAACGTGCCACGGCTTAAGGCAACAAATTACCAAGTTTTCTTCGCTTATTCAACTACAAGGCAAAATGGCAAGCAGGCAAGATAAAGGGAAGGGTGCATCAACTTCAGGCACCGAAAGAAAGCGACTCAGACTGGGCACAGCAGTCCCAGCTGCACCAGCAGCTCCACGCGGCCAGCGTCGCCAATACG
Organism: Datura wrightii; assembly: GCA_035772735.1. Classification (NCBI taxonomy): domain Eukaryota; kingdom Viridiplantae; phylum Streptophyta; class Magnoliopsida; order Solanales; family Solanaceae; genus Datura; species Datura wrightii. Next base: position 48,783,710 of record JASDFA010000007.1, on the reverse strand, counting down.
GAACGAGATGGGTGACTGACGAGGGGAAAAAATGGTATGCCAAGCACAAAGAGAACAAATATTTCCTCGAGGAGCATATAGCAAGGGAGCCATTAGCACAGGAGTTCCCCAGAGTGGTTCACCGGATTGAGACAGCTAGGCTCGGTTTCATATTTCAGGAGCCCAAGGAATGCAACCTGCACCTGGTCCAGGAGTTCTATGCTAATTGGAACCCGGCAATCAGAAGCCACACCATCAAGATCAGACGGCAGATAGTCACTCTGGAACCCCAACAGCTAAATGCCATCATAGGAGCGCGGGACACAGACGCCCACGTTCTCCGCCAGCTGACCATTACCCCACCGTATGCTGACATCAGACGCACACTGTATGGGGCTCGATCCACAGCTAGATGGAGCAGACATAAAGAAAGGGACTACAACCAGACTCTGCCATATTCTCAAATGAACAGGGAAGCCCGAATCTGGCTGAAGATAGTCTGCTCGTGCCTAATCCCGGGGGTACACATGACTGATGTGACCCGGGACCGTGTTTGCCTGGTGTACGCCCTGATGAAAGGGCTGGAGATTAATGTCGGGGCAGTCATTGTATCCGCCATGAAGAGAGCCCGACTACACCAGGGCCACAGGTATGGTTTCGGTGGACTACTCACCACCTTTCTCAGAGGCCTCAACGTCGAGGAAGAGGCTTTGGATTATATCCCGCAGTTGGAGCGGTGGGCCTTGGATGTGACCAAAACTAAGGCCCCCGACACCACCCACGGGCCAGTGCTAACACTTGGCGAGCGACATGCTCGTGATTACCAATACATGGCGCGGATGTTTGGGATGCAAATGCTCCAGCTCAGGATCGGTGGGAGACCAGCCACGGAGGAGGAGCTATGGCAGCTCGAGCTAGATTACCCGTTTGGCGAAAACGCCAGGGCTCTATGCCGAGTGGGGCCAGCCTTTGTAGAGTCCATCGATGATGACGTCCCCACGGACGAGGAGACACGTCGAGAGGACTCCGATGTGGACTCCGATGACGACGACGGAGGCGACTTGGACATGGGAGATGAGGCAGCAACACCTGATGAAGAAGTGGAATACTTTCACTGATCAGGGAGTTCCACCACCCGATTTTGCGCTATTTGATTTTTGTGAACACTGGGGACAGTGTTCGATTTAAGTGTGGGGTGGGAGTAGTTAGGTGCTGGGCTGGGCTGGTTTGCTTGTATGCTTTCCTCTGTATATTTACATGTTTTGTTTCCCTGTATTTGTGAATTTTTAAATTGTTCTGTATCTGTACATATTTGTGAAATTGGTGTGTGTTGTGGAATGTTGCCAGCTGAGTCTGTAACAATTTTTTATAAATATTTTTTTTTGCTTATCGAAATGATCGATATTTTTAAAATTTTGTGAAAATATTTTGTTCATATTTAAAATTTTTGTAAATAATTTTTCTATCGAAATGATCGATGTTTTGCAAAATTTTTTCAAATTTTTTATTTTGGGTTTCTCGGCATTTGTTTTCGGTTCTTTTACCGAGAATGGTCCCATTGAACCGACGTCATAGTTAGTGACTGTTCCCTATGATGGATGGATGACGACCGTCTTAAGGGAAATGTAGTCGATAGGAGTAGTTATTTTAATTTATTTTCAGTTTTTTCCTTTGGTGGATTGCATCCCGGAACCTGTAGTTACTATATGGTTGTGTGTTGTACCTGATATTCAAAATTCAAAAGTGATTCATATGAAAGCATGCAATCTTTTAAATATGTTGAGATACCTAGGCTGTAGAGTTCGATTCGGTGTGATTGAGGCTTAATGTTTGAATTCATGTAATTAGCTGATTGAAGAATCTGTGAATACATCTTGAATCGAGCATGTGCATAAAGTGTGAAGTGAGGTATTGTTATTCCATGCTATTGTGAAGTGTCTAGAACTTGCCTGGTGTGTGTACAAAATGAAATGAAGGAGGTGTATTGTTGGAAAGGATGTAGGCATTTCTTTGTTTTAACCGAGAGTTGCTAATTTTTTCTTGTCATTCTTCCCCTTTATGTGATTGTATACCCTAGTCAGCCCTTTGAGCCTTTAGCCTATTATTTCTTTCTTTTGCCCAAAAAGCTTAAACTGAGCTTAATTCTTTCTTTTCATTAGCCGTAAAGTCTATACAAAACTCTTAAGCGCTTAAGAAGAAAATAATGTTACCAAAGTGTCAAAGAGTGAGAATGGTGAAAAGAAAAAGAAAAGCAGAGTGAGGGAAGAAAAGAAAAGGTTGAAGGTGCACTTGCTATAAATAAACGATAATGAAGGTGCATGAATAACCTTTGTTATTGTGTCAAATGTGTTTAATGAAATGGGCCATACTAAAGTAAATCATCAAGAATGGGATGATGATGAAAAAAGAAAAAAGAGAAACGATGTCCATGAGTTGATGGGAATGTGTTGCAAAGGCGCTTAAGGATGCTAGTGGCTATTATTGGCTAATCCAATATATACTAGTTCCATAGCTTCCATTACAACCCATTAAAGTCCTACGTGATCTTACATTGTATTTCTTTATATTAGTGGAGTAATACACTAAGGGCAACCTTATGGGTCATGACATGATGCATGTGAATTCGTTTGGGAGAGAGAGTGAAATTATTTTTACATGCCCCTACTTGAATGTTTGTGTGTCACATGAGCAAAAAGGGGAAAGATTCTCTTGAGTTGTGAGGGCACATGCGTGAGGAAAGACTGATGTTCATGTCGGATATCTTGATTAGCTGATTTGCATGAGTTTGCCGATATCGAGAATCAATTCTTGAAAGTCTAGGAAGTCTTAATGTAGTGAAGGTCATTGCATTGTTAAGACCATGCATGTTTTCTTGATGATTTGCAATATTGAATGATCGGTATGACCGTAGCTCAAATTGTCACACCATAGTAGCGAAGGTTGGGATGTAAATTGCATGACTTGTATGTTTGTTGTTCGAGGACGAACAAGGATTTAAGTGTGGGGTAAGTGATCTTGGGCAGATTTATATGCCCAAGTGATACTCAAAAGTATCATTTTCTCCTTGTTTATCTAGCAATGTGTATACATTTTCATGTAATTGGTAATAAAATGTGAATTTATACTAACCAACATGATTAGCATTGTTTTCTAGGTAAAATGTGATTTCGAGGAGCTAAAATGCATGTTGGATGATATCGGAGTTGGACTTGGAATCGAGCACGGAAAAAGGCATTGGACTGCACAAATTAAAGGGGCTCCGCGATGGAGCCGTGTCACGCTGCCATCGCGGAGGCATTCTGCCTGGAGGGTGAAAATTCATCAATTTCCAGTGAAGGTTCGCGACAGCTCCGTGGCACGGTGGCTAGCCTCCGCGTTGCACGCCGTGCCACGTTGGTGCTATATTCCCGGACCCCCAAATTCCAGTGAGGGTCCGCGTTCACGGCGTGTCACGGAGGCAGTGCTCCGCGATGCACTCCGTGACACGTTGCTCATTATTCCGGGAAAAATTCCCACTAGTATAAATAGAACACTTAAGTGTATTTTTCATAATTTAGACTTGGTGGAGCAAGGACGTGGGTTATAGGCAGTTGAGGGACGAAAAGTTAAGGGTTTTTTCTCTCTTTCTTTCTTCTTTAATTCAATTGCTTGTATGATTAACACTCATTTTAGGATGATTAATCCACAAATGAGTGGCTAATTCTCTTCCTTGCTGAGGTTATGAACACTTGTGATGAATTTTGATTATTGAATTATTTGGTTTTTTGTCTTTTTCTTCCATGTTGTTCTATTAATTCTTGTTTCTACTGCATTGGTGTGTGGCCTACATTAATGTACATCTAAAAAGTCCGATTTCACTCGAGAGAGCACGAAATTGGAAAGTTGTGAATTAATAGGATATTGTTCTTTACTTGATTTGGGAAAATAGAGTCTTGATGTGCTTTCCTGATAGAAATATACTTGAAAGCCGTATTAGTCAATTTAGGAACCGGAATTGTATTGCTAGGTCATGAATTGCATTTGATCACAGAAATGTAGACGGATGGTTTATGATTCTTATGTGAGATTAAATACGAGAGTTTTAATCTCTTGGCTAATGTTCTTGGTTAGCAACTGGAAGAAAAGATTAACCAATTTATGATGATAATCAGTTTCATTACATGTTCTTTAACCTCAGCATGCTCTTATTCATAGTCCAAATTCAAAGTAGATAATTGTTTGTAGTTTAGTATAAAATTTATAAAACAAACTATTCACTTTTTGGTTACGTTGTTGTCAGCATATTTAGAAGTTAAATATAGTATCGTATACTTAAGCAAACTTCACTTAATCCGAGTCTCTGAGGGATCGATACTTGGCTTACTAAAGCCACTTACTACTTGTTCGACCACGTGCACTTGCGTGTCAGTTATATAATACCCATACCACCAACCGAACAAAGGGAAATAGATTTCGCTATTGATTTATTACCAGGCAGTCAGCCTATATCAATTCCTCCTTATCGTATGGCTCCAGCAGAACTCAGAGAGTTGAAGGAGCAGTTAAAAGATTTGCTAGATAAAGGTTTCATCAGGCCGAGTACTTCACCATGGGGTGCGCCAGTTCTATTTGTGAGGAAGAAAGATGGCTCGCTCCGTATGTGCATAGATTATCGGCAGTTGAATAAAGTTACAGTAAAGAATAAGTATCCGCTTCCCAGAATAGATGATTTGTTTGATCAACTACAAGGGGCCAGATACTTTTCCAAGACTGACTTGCGGTCCGGATATCACCAGGTTCGAGTTCGTGAAAGAGATATTCCCAAAACGGCGTTTAGGACCCGATATGGACACTTTGAATTTCTAGTTATGTCCTTTGGGTTAACGAATGCCCCAGCAGTATTCATGGACCTGATGAATAGTATTTTCAGACCATACCTGGACCTGTTCGTGATAGTGTTTATTGATGACATTCTGGTGTATTCTCGCTCTGAAGTAGATCACCAGGCTCATTTACGGACAGTACTCCAGATTCTCAGGGACCGCCAATTATATGCTAAGTTCTCCAAGTGTGAATTCTGGCTTAATTCGGTAGCCTTCTTAGGGAAAATTGTGTCGGATGCTGGTATACAGGTTGACACGCAGAAGATAACAGCAGTTAAAACCTGGCCTAGGCCTACCACTCCGACCGAAGTCCGCAGTTTTCTGGTATTAGCAGGATATTACAGGAGGTTTGTTGAGGGATTCTCTACCATAGCGGCACCTCTGACCAAACTGACACAGAAAGCAGCGAAGTTTCAGTGGACAGAGGCATGTGAGCAGAGCTTCCAGGAGTTAAAAGACAGATTAACCTCCGCCCCAGTGTTAGCATTGTCGAAAGGTACAGAAGGTTATTCAGTGTATTGCGATGCATCAGGCGTTGGGTTGGGTTGTGTGTTGATGCAACATGGTAAGGTGATTGCGTATGCTTCCAGACAGCTGAAGAAACACGAAAAGAACTATCCTACCCATGACCTGGAGTTAGCCGCAGTGATCCACGCCTTGAAAATGTGGAGACATTACTTGTATGGCATCCATGTTGATATTTTACAGATCACAAGAGCCTACAGTATATCTTCACTCAGAGGGAGTTGAATCTGCGACAACGTCACTGGTTGGAGCTGTTAAAGGATTATGATGTGAATATTCTGTACCACCTGGGAAAATCCAACGTAGTAGCAGATGCTCTTAGCCGTAAATCCATGGGAAGTTTGGCATATCTGCAGCCCGAGCAGCGGGAGTTGGTCAGGGAGATACATCAATTAGCCAGCCTAGTCGTTCGTATAGCAGACACAGAGGACAACAGAGCGGTAATTCAGAACACCATTGTGTCTTCATTAGTTATGGAAGTAAAAGAACGGCAATATGAAGATCCTGACCTGGTCCAACTTAAGGGCAGAATTCAGCAAGGGAAAGTGCCAAATTTTCGAATAACTGAGGAAGAAGTGTTGTTATGTAAAGGCCGCCTCTGTGTTCTAGATGTTTCAGGGCTCCGCCAGCAGATTATGAACGAGGTACATTACGTCCGTTATTCTCTTCACCCCGATGCGACGAAAATGTACCTTGATATCAAGGAAAACTACTGGTGGCCAGGTATGAAAAGAAAAATTGCTGAATTTGTAGCCCAGTGTCCTAACTACCAACAAGTAAACGCGGAACACCAGAAACCAGGCGGGTTAACTCAGGATATAACTGTGCCTTTCTGGAAATGGGAAGTAGCGAATATGGATTTTGTAACAGGATTACCCCGTACCCGACACAGACATGACTCTATATGGGTGATAGTTGACAGATTGACCAAATCAGCTCATTTCCTGCCAGTAAGAACTACCTTCTTGGTCGAAGATTATGCGGAGTTGTATATCCGAGAAATAGTCAGGTTGTATGGAGTACCAGTATCCATTATTTCAGACAGAGGAGCACAATTTATGGCTAGATTTTGGCAGTCGTTCCAGAGGGGTCTGGGAACGCAGATTAATTTGAGCACAGCATTCCACCCTCAGATAGATGGACAGGCTGAGCGCACTATTCAGACGCTCGAGGACATGCTGCGAGCGTGTGTGCTAGATTTTGGAGGTAGCTAGGACGAACATTTACCGTTAATTGAATTTGCTCATAATAACAGCTATCACTCGGCTATTCAGATGGCGCCTTTTAAGGCTTTATACGGGCGAAAATGCAGATCGCCGGTTGGCTAGTTTGAAATAGGAGAATTAGCATTGATTGGGCCAAACATCATTCGACAGTCAGAGGAGAAGGTAAAGCTTATCAGAGAATGCTTACTGACTGCACAGAGCCGCCAGAAATCATATGCAGATGTGCGGCGCAGAGACCTGGAATTTAATGTGAATGACTGGGTCTTTCTGAAAGTATCTCCGATGAAAGGGGTGATGAGATTCGGCAAGAAAGGTAAGCTCAGTCCGAGATTTTTTGGGCCTTATCAGATTCGTCGAAGGATAGGCCGAGTAGCATATGAGTGGAACTTGCCTCCAGAATTGGAATCCGCTCATACGGTCTTTCATGTATCTATGCTGAGGAAATGCATAGGAAACCCGTCCAGAGTAGTCCCAGTCCAGGATATCCAGGTTATAGAAGAGCTGGCCTACGAAGAGGTTCCAGTAGCCATCCTAGACAGACAAATTCGTAGATTGAGAACTAAGGATATTGCGTCTGTCAAGGTATTGTGGCGTAACAGGAACCGAGAGGAGATGACGTGGGAGGCTGAGGAAGATATGAAAGCTAGATATCCTTACTTATTCTAGGCCTAGTTAGGCGACAGGTATGTCCGTATTATTACTTACGCAGTACCTTATGGTTGTATATGTATAAATGAGAAAGATTGATGTTTAGCTATCAAGTGAATCTTAAAGTATTGTGTGCAGTACCTGTATTGGACTTTTTTGCGTTTTAGGTTTTCGAGATAGTCCATATTACAGGGGAAAGTCTGCCGAAATCTTCATAGAAATAAGTTGAGTTAATTGAATAGTCCTCTAAAAAGCAGTTTCATTCGAGGACGAATGTTCTTAAGGGGGGGAGAATGTTATACCCCATAAGATTCCCGGCACCTAGATGGCCTATTCGCGCATTGGTTAAGCATATTTGGAAGCCATACGTGCTAGAGAAAGGCCCGGGAAAATACCGAACGAGGAAACCTGTCGAACCATCACGGAAGGAGCCGGGGCAGAGCCCCTCCGCGATGGCAACGTGTCACGGAGGTGGAGCCTCCGTGTTGGCTCCGTGACATGTTGGCCCTGTCCAGGCCCAAGTATATAAAGCCCCACTTCGGTTTAATTTCATTTAAATCATTGAAAATTTCCAGAGAAACGTAGAAAACAGAGAGGAACAAAGAAGGTTAATATATAATCGTTCGATTACGCTGCCAAACGTAGTCTAAACTCAAATTAACCTCAGGTACCGAGGTATTTAGCAGTAGAGAGCATTCCTACGGATTTTGTTTTGCGAAATACGGCCGACAGATCGTCGAGCTACCGGGCTAAGGTAAGTAGAATTGCTCCAAACTAGTGTCTATGTGCTCCTAGTTGTGAAGTGAATACTTCTCCCTTCTGGACTTCTGAAAAATAACAAGTTTTCGACCGTCTTTCGATAAGCCTAAGTTTAGGCTATAATTGTATCGAAAGTGACGTCGTCCTTCAGAATAAAGTTATATTTAGCACTAATTAATGTGTATATGAATGCAGTTGGGAGAAATAGCTGGAGTACTGACCGAGCCCCGTCCGACAGTCGGATAACTCGAGGTTAAGGTATGTGAAGTTATTTTTCGACAAGTTAGTAAGCCTTAGCTTGGTAAATCATAGTAAACCCCGTATTTGTAACTCTCGGAGTTGAATGTTGAGAATCAAGTAAGTCTAATAGATTCTGAGTTGTGTTGTCATATTGTATTCAGTCCGAAAGTTAGTAAATCATGCGCCAAAGGGAGAGTTAGCATTCCAGATTCACTATTGCCTATTGTATGATTAGCAAGCATGTTGTAGAATAAAGAGATACAAATTTTCAGAATAAAGCTAGTAAAGTAAAATCAGATAGACAGACAGTTTTATGGCTATAGATTAGCAGTTCAGACAGATAGTATCCCGGCTACAGATTAGCCAAACAGTTAAACAAAGATTTTAGAATCAGTATAATACAGAAAGAGATCAAAATAAGAAATCGGATTTCAGATAGTCTTTTCAGTTATACATGCTTGCTATTTATATGTGCTATTTGTTTTTTGAGACTTTATGTGGCGTGAGGGCACCTTATTGAGCGTCCTCGCCGCCCCTGGGTTGGTAATCGTGTCGCCCACTGAGCGGGTGGGTTTACGTCGCTCCAAGGAGTGGCATGCCGTCCCCAGCTTGGACGAAGATGGGATGAAGCTTTCCCCATAGCAGTCTGATCAGCATTACAGGTGCAGCTCCAGTATCAGATAGCCCTGTTGAGCTGTGTCCAGGGAATCAGACCCTATATGTTACTGTCTGTACAGATCTCATTACAGGTGCAGCTCTGGTTCCAGATAGCCCTGTTTAGTTGCGTCTAGGGAACCAGACCCTATATGTTACTGTCTGCACAGGAGTCCTCCGGACTCAGACACGGTTATTTATATCGGAGGCTATGGCCTGAGCCGGAGACCCAGGGGGCTGGTAGAGGAGCTCCGAGTGAGCAGATGAGTGGAGTGATTTATTTTTGGCTGGTTTTGACCCGAGTAGGGGTATATAGATTGTTTTCTTGTTTGGTGCCGTCCGGTTTATGGGGGTTGGTATCGGCTCTTGTTTGCTATATATATATATATATATGTATTTATGTGTTATATGTTAGTTGATAGACAGCAGGCCACCGCGTTTACAGGTACGCTCCTGCCCTATCATAGCACAGGAAGTCTGATTCAGTTCATATCAGTTCTTATAGATTCAGTATTCCCCTGCTATTCAGAATTGCTAGTTATGTTATTGTATTCAATTATATTATTTCAGTTGCTTTGCATACTCAGTACCAGTGGTACTGACGCCCGGTGGGGCGCTGTATTACTTACCTGCAGGTACTCATAGACGAGGAGGCGATCCTTCGTGATCCTAGCCAGCGCAGAGTCATCAGCTCCTGTCATCCGGAGCTTGATATTTCAGAGGTTTACATCATTTCCTTTTGTTGTATAGTACGGGTAGGTCGGGGCCCTATCCCGACCATCTTATCAGTATTGCTAGAGGCTTGCAGTATGTATATATTTCCCTGTGGTCGGTTGAGCCGGTCGTGTGAGGCCGTGCGTTTTGTTTAGCTGTTCAGCATTGTTGCTTATGTTGGCCGTGTGGGGCCATAGTCTGATAGTAGTGGTGACCTTGCCGGTCACGTAGCTATTCAGTATTCTTCTATTGAGTTACAGATAACTAGACAGCTTGGTGGCCTTGTTGGCCCGCATAGGTTTCCCCCTTGTAAGTATGTTCTGGTTAGCTGACGTTTCTTACAGGTGGCTATAGGCCTAGTCGGCGGGAGGCTGTATTTACAGCCGTTATATAGCCCGTTGATTTCACGAATCTGAGTTAGAGCCAGCCAGGTACCAGATGTGCTTAGGCTCACTAGCTAGCAGTCTAGATCCTACTAGGGCACCAGGTGCCAGTCATACCCCCCAAGGCGGGGCGTGACACTTATCATGCCTAGAAAAATACATAAACGATGTAGTTTAGGGCCCTAAAAATTATGAAAAGAACCTTACTAGAATCGCAGGATTTTACTGACTGGTAGTCCCCACGAGAGACTGGAGGACTCATCCCCAGGTGCCACAACTCGTGGCCACAAACCGTCAAATCCACTGCCTATTTCCATCAGGGGACCCCCGAGGGACCCTATGAATCATGGTGGCTGACCATGACTCATTTTCTTCACCCGTGATTCCCACTCTCCATGATTTCCTTGCCACACCTCAGTCCTGACCACGGGTTACTCCACGAGTCATGTGGCCTAACCACGACTCGTGGTCATGCTTGTGGTGACCCCTCTCGAACACACTCCTCTTTCCTTGACCACGAGTCACCCCACGACTCGTGGTCCCTCCTAACGGGTCACCTAATGACTTGTCCTGAGATCTGGTGCAGAATTTCATTTTTTCTACATTTCAACTCTCGGGTCTGATCTTTGGGCTTCCGGGTTATAACAATATCTCCCCCTTGGGAACATTCATCCTCGAATGTTGGATAACTCACAGAAAGTAGAGATATGCAATTTTCATAATCAAATACTGATCATTTAAATCAAAAACTGATGGAATGACTACTTCCAATTCAAAATGCATAGCTGAGCTGAATTCAGGAATCATATATACATCCACACACATAATAGAAACTCGCGCACATGAACTGAACATGAAACAAGCTAGAGTTTTAGAGCAAAACTGATACCTCAAGTCGGAACTGAGCCGGTAGAGAATAAATGTGGGTATCAAGCCATCATATCCACTTCAGGCTCCACGTAGCTCCTTCAACATGCTAATTCTTCCATAGCACTTTAACTAAAGCTACCTCCTTGGTACTTAGACTTCAAACCTATCTATGCAGTATTTCCACCCGAACCTCCTCATAGCTAAGGCTGTCTTTTACACCAACACTATCACCGGGACAACTAAAGATGGATCACCCAAACACTTCTTCAAAAGTTATATGTGAAACACAGGATGCACTGAAGATAACTCTGAGGGAAACTCCAACTTGTATGCCACTTTACCAGCCCGTTTAACAATCTGATAGGGGCCAACATAATGAGGGATGAGTTTTCCTTTCTTTCCGAATCGCATCACTCCCTTCATGGGAGATACATTCAGAAACACCCAATCATCGACTTCAAATTATAATTCTCTTCTTTTCATTTTCGCATAGGACTTTTGACGACTCTGGGCAGTTTTCAACCTATCTCTTATCAACTATACCTTCTCCATTGCTTCATGAACCGAGTCCATCCCTATCATTGCCACTTCACCAACCTCAAACCATCCAATGGGCGACCTATATCTCCGCCCGTAAAGAGCCTCGAATGGCGCCATCTGAATACTAAAGTGATAGCTGTTATTGTAGGCAAACTAGATCAGGGGCAAGTGATCATCCCAACCACCTTTGAAGTCTATCACACATGCCCTCAACATGTCCTTGAGGGTCTGAGTTGTTCGTTTCGATTGACTATCCATTTGTGTATGAAATGTTGTGCTGAGTTTAACCTGAGTCCCAAGCCCTTTTTGGAATGAACGCCAAAACTAAGAGGTGAATTGAGTAACTTAGTCTGAAATGATGGACAAGGGCACTCCATGCAATCGAACCAACTCCCGGATATATAGCTTGGCGTAATCCTCCGCTGAGTCCATGGTTTTCACGGTAGAAAATGTGCAGCCTTGGTCAACCTGTCTACCACAACCCAAATGGAATCATATTGTCGGCGAGTACGAGGTAACCCTGTTATGAAATCCATATTAATTTCTTCCCACTTCCAAGTAGGAATGCTGATATCCTAAAGTACTCCTCCCGACCTTTGATACTCAACCTTTACTTGCTGATAGTTCGGACACTCCACCAATAGATTTCCCGTAGGTCATGGTACATCTTGGTGGTACCCGGATTGATAGAATACCTAGATCCAAGAGCCTTATGCAACATCCGGCTCCTCAAATCATTGACATCCAGAAGACATAGGTGACCCTGGTACCGAAGCACACCATCTCCCCCTTGGAAGAAGACCTCCACCTTCTGACTTCGAACAACTTTCTTCAACTTTACCAAATTCAGGTCCTCGTCTTGTCTAGCCTTCGCATCAGTCACCAAGGACAATTCTGATCCGCTTTGAACAAAAACACTGCAATCGGTAGAGTCAACCAACCTAACTCCTAACCTTGCGAGATTATGCACATCTTTCACCAGCTCTTTCTTTCCTTTATCCATGTGGGACAAACTCTCCATGGAGAGTCTACTAAGTGCATTCTCCACCATATTAGACTTACCCGGATGGAAAAGAACACTCATATCGTACACTCATATCGTAGATTGAGGTCCTTTTGTGTGAACACATATTGTAAGCTCTTGTGGTCCGTAAACACATCCATATGGACCCCATATAAGTAATGTCGCTATTTCTTCAAGGCAAATACCACCATGGCCAACTGTAGATCATGGGTCGGGTAATTCTTCTCATGGATCTTCAACTGTCTAGAGGCATATGCTATCACCTTCCCTCGCTACATCAATACACAACTGAGTCCGATTCTCAAAGAATCACAATACACCACGAAACCATCCGTACCCTCGGGTAGGGTCAACACCAGACTGGTAGTGAATCGAGTTTTCAACTCTTGCAAGCTCTTCTCACAAGCCTCCAACCATTGAAACTTTACCTTGTTTTGAATCAACTTGGTCAAAGGTGCTGTAATGATGAAAAACCCTGAACAAATCTCCAGTAATAGCTAGTGAAACTCAAGAAACTCTGAATATCCAAAGGATTCACCGGTCTAGACCAATTTTTCACCGCCTCAATTTTTTGAGAATCTACATTTATGCCCTCGCTTGATACAACATGGCCCTAAAATGCTACCGAATTCAACCAACACTCACATTTACTAAACTTGTCATACAATTGGAGATCCTTGAGAGTCTGAAGTACTACTCTCAAATGAGCGGCATGCTCCTCCTCGCTCAGAGAGTATATAAGGATGTCATCAATGAACACGATCATGAACATGTCCAGGTACGGCTTGAACACCCATTCATCAGGTTAATAAAAGCTGCAGGAGCATTTTTTAGTCCAAAAGACATAACTACAAACTCATAATGACCATATCGCATCCTGAAAGGTCTCTTTGAGATATCGCACTCCCGAACTCTGAGCTGATGATATCTAGACCTGAGATCTATCTTTGAGAAACACTTCGCACCCTGAAGCTGGTCAAACAAATCATCGATTCTGTGATGTGGGTACCTGTTCTTGATGGCGACTTTGTTCAATTATCGATAATCAATGCACATGCGAAGCGAACCATCCTTCTGCCAAATAAATAAGATTGGTGCATCCCATGGAGACTTGCTCGATCGAATGAAGTCCTTATCTAATAGGTCCTTCAACTGATCCTTCAACTCTTTTAGCTCAGCTGGAACCATCCTATATGGAGGGATAGATATAGGTTGCATGTCAGGTAAAAGGTCAATACCAAAATCAATCTCCCTCTCGGGAGGAACACATGGCAAATCACAAGGAAAGACCTCTGGATACTCACGCACCATCGGAACTGACTGGATAGTCGGGGTCTCGGACTCAATATCCTTAACCCTAACTAGATGATACATGCAACCCTTAGAAATCATCTTTTTGGCCTTAATATAGGAAATGAAACGGCCTACAGGTACCGCCGAACTACCCTTCCATTCTAAGACTAACTCACCCGAAAAATGGAATTCCACTGCACAGGTTCTACAATTTACAAAAGCATAACGCGCATACAACCAATCCATACCAAGAATAATATCAAAGTCAGTCATGGATAACTCTACTAGGTCTGGAGAGTGGACTTTATCCAAAATAGTAACTGGGCATCATCTATACACCCGCCTTGCTACAACCGAATCACCAACAGGAGTAGAAACTAAAAATGGTTCTGAGAGAGTCTCGGGACTAACTCCAAAGCTACTAGCAATGTAAGGAGTCACAAAAGACAAAGTAGCCCTCGGATCTAACAAAGCATAAACATCAATATTGAAAACTCACAACATATCAGTGACTACATCCGGGGAGACCTCCTACTCCTAGCGGGGTGCTAAAGCATAGGACCTATTTTGGCACCAACCGCCGACTGAACTGGTCGAGGAACCCTGCTGAGTGGGACGTGTTGCTGGAGCAGCTGAACTGGCTGTTGGCGTATGGGCTCCGCGCCCCCTAATCTGGCGGAAGGGCAATCCCTGAGTCTGTGTCCGTGCTTGCCACATGAAAAAAAACCATCCATGCCAACTAAGCACCTCCCTGAGTGATTCTTACTGCACTTCACACAAGCTGGGAAAGTGCACTCTATCTGCATGCTACCTTGGCCTCTTGAATCTGGATCCATGCTCCTTCGATCCCCTCAGAATCTTAGATGGCGTACTAGCTGATGATGGTGCTGGAGTAATAGACCTATGCTGAGATTTCTGGCTCTATCCACCCCCTGATTTGGCTTGAGAAGGCCCATAACTATCGGTCTTGGCCCTCTTGGCCTCTATCTTCCTCCGATACACCAAATCCATCTTCTAAGAATGCAACATAATGCGAGGAAAATCTATATCCCGATGCAACATGCCAATCCTACAATCCTTATCTAGGGAGTCGGCCACTCCGTGCACAAATTGGCTCATTACAATCGTCTAGTCTGCCACCAACTCTGATGCATGTTTGGATAGTTGGGTGAACTCCAAAACGTACTACTGAACCGACATGTCACCCTTCTTCAAGTTGACAAACTCGGCCGCCTTTTGCTCCCTCATCTCTTGATGGAAGAATCAATCCAAGTATGTTGTGTGAAGCTCTTCCCAACCTAAGGGCCTGCACCCACTGCCCTAGCATCTCCTCACTATCTGAACCATATATGTGCCACCCCTTTTAGCTGGTAGGAGTCCAAATCAACACAATCTCCAGTGGTCACCCCCATAACCTGGGTGATTTATAGAATCTCCTCGATGAAATCAAGCGGATTTCATCCACCTTGGACCCAAGGAACTACGAAGGGTTCATCCTCAAGAAATCTCTAATCCGGGCTGCTGCCTCATTGCCATTTTGTGGGATATGCACAATAGCCTGCTAGTTTACCTGAGAGGTCAAGGCCTGCGCCAACATCTGGATAGCCGTCCGAAACTCCACGTGGGCAACTGGCACTGGTGCCTAGGGCTCCTAAACAAGTGGGGCTTGCTGATGCCCGTGACCATTGCCGTCCTCGTGGCCTTCACCATTTCCATTTTTTCTTCTGTTCAATCTTCTAGGATCCATGATTCTGCATTTCGAATAGCATGAATTAGAAGGATAGAAAGACTTTCATCGCACGACATGGATCATGAAGAAGGGAACATTTCCTAAAAATCTCGTAGCCTCTTAGTCATAAGTGTGATATTCTTCACACCCACGAAAAAGACTCTACTTTACGCGACTTTCAGACACCCTAGGACACTTCAAAACCTATGGCTCTGATACCAAGTTTGTCACGACCTGAACGTAGTCCCGGATCGTAACACTGGACAAGGAATCCTGAGAGGCCCCAAGTCAAACCATGGAATAAGCATACATCTAACTTCATTCACTTTAAGCGAAAGACTTACCATAAGGCATAATGGAACGTAAATGTAACGTAGCATATCATAACATTCGGAAGTACTAGACATACACATAAGGCTGAGTACTACATACTATCTGAAAGCCTCTAACATGTAAGATAGGTTGATGGGACAACACCCCCAACTAACCCGACCAAATACTGAAACATAGAACGTTATACATGTTTAATTTAATAGCCCTCAAACCATGAGCACTCACCAACAAAGCTGAAAGTGAACTCTAGGATAGACTAAGGATGAGGATGAGCCTAAGAGCTGAGTCCTGTATCATAAAATGATACAACATAGAAAGTATGCGGTCAATACGTGAAATGTACCGAATATACAAGGTAAGTAAAACAGACATTTAAAAGTATGTAAAGGAACTCATAAAACAACATAAGAGTAGAACATCATGCTCATAACGTAAATATCATAACATAACAAAACATAACATAAGTCTCAAGGTTTCCGAAACATTCATAATACAATCGTAATCATAATCGTGAGAGAAAAGCTATTTTGAGCATAACTTGAGCCAACATACATAGTCATAAACATGCATAGATCATGAGAAATAGTGGGAGATTCTCTTAACCGACCTACACCATATAAGCACACATAAAGCCCGACTTGTGACCCTAGTCGGGAGGGTGTTCGTACCGTGCCAAGGGTAGAACCATGAAATTGTGATATCACCATGAAAAGGTCCATTT
The DNA here is from genome assembly GCA_035772735.1 of Datura wrightii. Taxonomy (NCBI): domain Eukaryota; kingdom Viridiplantae; phylum Streptophyta; class Magnoliopsida; order Solanales; family Solanaceae; genus Datura; species Datura wrightii. Next base: position 48,767,210 of record JASDFA010000007.1, on the reverse strand, counting down.
GGGTCGGGGAAAGTCACAAAGGAGGTCCCAACATACCAACGGTGGGACGTAGTTTATGAGATCCGGGGCAGAGCCTAGGCCCCGAACCTACTCGATGTTCGATAGTACTCCCAAAACATATATAGTACTTATAGTATAACAAACATGAATTCATGGGCTAGTTAAATCATGATAATTATAACCATACTTGTACATGCGTGAACTAGCCTTGACATAAGGCCCGTGAGTCAGCCAAAGCATAATTCATGAATCATAGTTTTCATGCATATTTGTAGATCATACATATAACTTGTAAATCAACAAGTCATGATGGGTAATTGAATAAATCCATATTTCAAATCATAAATCATGTTGGGTTTATAAATATCAACAATTGTGTGTAGATCATAAATCAATTCATCATAGGTCATGCATGATTAGACTTAATCGAGTAGAAATCAAAATCAATAATTTTATAAGAAAAATAGTTGTAAAATCTGATAAATATTCATAAAATATGATGTAATTTGCAAATCATAACAACCCATTAGTAAATCATTAGATTTTCACAAAATTGAATTCAAAACCCCATGAGATTTTTCATAAATTATCATAAATTAATAGAGAATGGGCATGGGTATGAACGGAAACAACCGTTAATAGCCCTACACATTAGGGTAAGATTAGATTCCAAAGTTCATTGAATGCCCAAGGGAGAATTGATGGAGAAGAGCTTGAACTAGGCTTGATCTCTCTAAGAATTTCCAAACTTGCATACATGGGAATATGGATAATTAGAGGGTCTTAACCTATCTTATCATTCCCAGAAAAATACATAAAAGGACATAGTTTAGGTCCCTAGAGCATAGAAACTATGAAAAGACCCTTTCTAAAATCGCAAGGTTTTGCTGACTGCCAGTCCCCACGAGGGACTGGACGACTAGTCCCCAAGTGCCATGACTCGTGGCCACAAACCGTCAAGTCTGCTAACTGTTTCAATCAAGAGACCCCAAGAGATACCCCACGAATTATGGTGGCTGACCACGACTCGTGGTCTCCACCTGTGATCCCCACTGTTCGTGATTTCTTTTCCAAACCTCAGTCTAGACCACGGATGACTCCACAGTCGTGTGGCCTGACCATGACTTGTGGTCCTGCTTGTGGTGACCCCTCAAGACCACACTCCTCTTTCCTTGACCATAAGTCACCCCACGACCCAGATGGTTTTACGAATGGTGGAACCAATTCGTAGGAAATAAACAAGTATTGTCAAAACATTTTCAAACACAGTTTGAAAAATTTCAGGTAGAGCAGAATATTTCTACCCTACCAGAAAATATTAAATTGTGTAAGTTTTTTATTGCAAAAAGAATTTCATATATTATCAGCTGGTCCTTTGATATTCATGAAATTGAAAGGATTAAATATCTTAGTAAGACCATCAAAATCAAAGGTTGAGCACCAACACCCCAGGAAGATAAGGAAACTTCAAGTTCTTCATTACGACAGGATTCCCAACTGTCCAAGGAAGAGTTAAAAAGAAGGCTCCAGCAGGCCTTGTCAAATTTGGAAAAAGATACCCAACAAAAATAGATAATGGAATTATTAGATACTGCATCATCTCATACAAGTGAACCAAGCAATGGAGACATGCTAGATCCGCAAGGGATAGCTCAAGCTTATCTTCTCAACTAAAGAAGGCGGCCAGACTATCCTTTCAGAAAAATGAAAAGATACTACAATCAAAGGCAGTGGACCCCTCAAGAATCCACCTAAAAAACAATGCAGCAAAAAGACAAGCCACATCAGGTCAAAATGGAATCTCTACAGACTCCCATGCAGATGAAGACGAATCTTCATCAAATTCCAAGGTCACATCAGGACAAATATCAAATTTCAAGGAAATCAAGTTTCAAGAAGATGAAGACATCTTTTAAATAGATCCGTGTAAAATTAAATCTGCCACGTGTGGACACATGTAAATAAATAGCAGGTAGTATTTAGTTGACTCATCATATTGAGGTCTATTTAAAGACCTTCACCTTGTATTAAGAGGGGCATTCGGAAAACACTACACTCACTTCCAAATTGCCCAAACCTCTCTATGTTCTCTAGTTTTCCTTCTTATCAATAAACAGCTCTTTGTAAGTATCTTTTTCTTCTACTTTATTACTACTTGCAGTATTTTATTTTATTTAGCTCCTACCTTTGTAATTAACTTCCAAGTTATTTTCTACTTGCAGTATTTTATTTTATTTAGCTCCTACCTTTGTAATTAACTTCCAAGTTATTTTCTATGATCTGTTAAATGGTATCAGAGCCATGTTGGCCGGAGGAGTATGAGTTTGAGTAACTAAATCTTCATACTATCCCAGAGCCAGTTAAAATTATGTTGCTCTTAAGCGGTTATTTCTGTGTCTAGTTTTGCTGATACTCTTACTCTATTTTCTTAGTTTTATTTCTTAAGTTGGGTAATCGTTTAATCACGGTCTAGACGTTGGCAAGCCTGTATTCTCCGTTGGATTAGCTCTAAAGTTTTGATACTAGAGCCGGAACCGGATGGCGTTCCCGTCACCAAACCTAAAGGAATAAGATAAAAGAAATTAGATAAGATAACTAGTAAATACTTCACAAAGAAATAACTATTAAGGAGTAACATCTAAAGTAGATATTGGCCCCAGGATAGTACTAACATTTCCCTGAATATTTTGTATTATATTAAAATTTATGCTTACGCATCCATTTACACAACAAATAAAATACTACAACAGGAGAAAATGGATATGTTTAAAATATCAAAGTAACTATAAAAAGAAAAGAGAAGAAATATTAAAGAACTTAGACTATTATAAAAAACTAATACCTTCAGATACTCTGGATAATTATTCTAGAAAAATAACTAGAAAATCAATTCTTGACAATCTAATAAGGTTATATAATGAATTATGTTTTGTTAGTCATAATTTGTCTATACAAAGAACACAATTAGATAATATATTAATTATTCAGTTAAAACTATCAGCACATTTTTAATGGATATCTCTGAAAATCAGAATATAATAAATAGTATTAATATTTCTGCCACAACTTCTAAAATAGCTAAGATAGAGAGCATTTTACAAAATTGGAATATCCCAAAGGAACGTTTTGAAAAGGTATATAAGACTGGACACTTTAATTTTATTAAAAATTATAATATTAAAACCTCTAAATCTACGGTCGCTATTAATAAATCTATTGAGACTATTAAACTATTAGCAGCTGAAGACATTAACAGATATAGGAAAAACTATAAGTTTCTCCACATAGGACTTGTCCAGGTCGCGGTTAAACCATTGTATCGATTAGGCTTAGACGTGCCTATATGTCTTCTATTAAGAGACAATAGGCTAATAAACTTTGATGATTCATTATTAGCAGTATTATAAAGTAACCTAGCTAATGGCCCGGTATATTTTAACTGTTATCCCAATTTTTTTATAGATATTCATGATCAAAATGTTATGGATACCCTAACATTAAATGTTAAAACAAAAAACATGAATAGCAAAGAAAATACAAGAGAAATAGCCATAATATACAAGGTATATTACAGGCTAATGAAAACTACCCTTGCTCCAAAAGCAAAAAATAGTAAGTAACAAAGGGGTTACCATGCTTATGGAAGCCAATCACAATCACAACAATATTTTCGTCCCAAAAATGATAAAATGGGATGATGTGTTAGTAAAGGATAATTGACATTTTGACTCCATAACGGAGCCAGAAATTGACGAAGAAAATTCAACCATTGAGCAGGTCATACAATTTCCGGATGGATCTATAGATTTAAAATTTCTAAGATCCCAATTTTTTAGTCATGCTTCTTCAAGTAAAAGAATGTACTTTTCAAGACCTTCATTTTCATAAACGCCAGAAGAAAAGGAGGTAACACTTGAAGACATAAAGAAAAAACTAAAGGGAGTAGATTTCTCTGAAACAATTCCTAAGGTTGAATATGAACCTAGAATTACCAAAAGAACAAGTCCCACAGCTAGTGAGATGCTAGAAGTAAGAGACTCTTTATGCATGATTAGATCTGATGAGGAGTTCGAACCAGACTTTGAATATTTAGATAAACTCTGGTTAGATCCTGAAAATAGCATAAAAAGGCAATGGTATGTAGAAAAATATTCACTAAAGGAAAGATTATCCTTTAGAAAAAAATGGTGCGCCGATATGAAAAGGATGAGATGCAATATAGAGTTCTTTAAATGGTTTGAGTACACAGGAAAATTGGATGATCAAAAGGAATCATTGAGCATGATTGTTAATAAATGGCATACCAAAACTAAGGTGGTTGAATCTATAATTCCCCCACTAGAGGAAATTAGTTTACCGATAGATGGTAGAATTGTCACAGCTACACCTTTTAAAATTGATATAGTAGACACCCAAGGTGATCCTAAGAATAAAGATATAAATAGATTAATTCAACAAAAAAATTATACTAATCAATTACTATATGTAGTCTCTAATCAGATCCTTAAGACTGATAATAAATCAATTTTCAAGGATAAACCTAGCCCTTCCTACAATAATAAAAACTTAGAAACCCATCCAATATTTAAACTACCAGAATTTTCCAAAGATAAATTCCCCAAGTTTCAAGAAAAGTTTGAAATCACAGATGATCTTATGAAAAAGATTAATGAAAAGTTAAAGGCTGAATTAAAATTAAAGAATGAATTAGAATTAAAGGATGAATTAAAATTAAAAGATGATAAGGTCATGAGAACAATATCCGAAAAGTCTGATAGTGACATTAATAAGTTAAGCTCTAAATATTCCATCAAAAAGAATTATTATAATAAACCCTCATTCCCGGATATGCAGTATGAAGAAAATGAATTTTTATCTCATACATCACACTCTGGAAATGAAATTGCTGAATGGAATATTGATGGACTTGCAGAACATCAGATATACAACAAGTTACATGAAATGGGAATAGCCATTACGGCCTATAAAATGAAAAACTGCACGGATAAACAAGCTGCCACTCTAATTATATCTGGATTTATAGGGACATTAAAATATTGGTGGAATAATTATCTCACTGAAGATAATAGAAATAGTGTAACAAATGCTACAACCATCACTCAAGTTATTAAGACTGAATCTACAGGACAAACTTTTGAAAATCTATGCGTAGAAGACGCCACCGCTACCTTAATTTATAGTATAGCAAAACATTTTATAGGAGAACCTCAACTTTTTCAAGATAGGAGTTTAGAAATACTATCCAACCTATCTTGCCCAAAGTTAGATGACTTTAGATGGTATAAGGATGTATTCCTCAACAAGGTTATGGTCAGAGAAGACTGTAGTCATGATTATTGGAAAGAAAAATTCATAAGTGGTTTACCAACATTATTCGCTGAAAAGTTCAGAATAAAATTAAAAGATAGATTTGATGGAAGAATTCCTTATAGCCAATTAACCTATGGCGACCTTATAAGTTTTATAAATGTCACAGGACTTGAATTATGTACAGATATGAAACTTAAAAATCAACTTAAAAAGGATAATAAAATATCCAAAAAGGAAATAGTAAGCTTTTGTCAAGATTTTGGATACATCAAGTTGTCTGCCCCTTCAAAATAGTCATCCAAGAAAATTAAAAGAAGACACAAGCACTATAAAAATAAATCTGAAAAACCCCATCATTACAGAAAAAGATATAAAAGGCACAAACGAGAAGCCAACAAAGGTGGCTTTCAAGGAAATAATGATAAGTGTTGGAATTGTGGAAAATTTGGCCATAGGGCTAAGGATTGTAAGGTCCCTAATAAAAAGAAGGATAAGATCAATATGTTAGAACTTGAGCCAGAAATAAAAGATAGATTATATTCTATTCTTGATGAATATGATAATAATTCTTCCCCTGAAGAAAGTTTCACTGATGAAGACCAGCTTAATATAGCATATAGTTCTGACAATAGTGACTCAACTGATCATTGTGGATGTACGGGAGCAATCTGCACCTGTGATAGCCACTCAGTAAATGTCATTACCAATAATAACAAGGAAATCTTCTTTGATATGATTGATCATATTGAAGATAAAGATCTTAAAATAAAATATTTAATAGAATTAAAAAATATAGTTCTTAACCAACAACATGACAAAGAAACAGTTGAGCCTTTTAATATGAAAAATATACTAAATAAATTTAAAGAAAAAAGGTCTAGTAAAACAGTACAAGATCTTCAAACCGAATTATTACATATTAAAAATGAAGTCAAAGAAGTTAAGCAAAGACTTAACAAGCTAGAAACAGATGCCCTTTCTAATAAACTATTAAATGAACTAGAACCAATTCAAGAATCTGAGTTGTATCGATCCGAACCAGGAGAAACATCTAAAGTAGATAAAGGTGAAGAAGAAGATGAGTCTCTAGGGAGCTCTCTAGAAGGTAAATCAGGGGTAAAACCTATTGCAATAGTTAAAGCCCAGAGCTGGCATATACCTATCACATTGGTTATAAATAAAAATTATACTATTCACAAAATTGCATTATTAGACACAGGTGCAGACCAAAACTGCATTATTGAAGGAATAATCCCTACTAAGTACCTTGAAAAAAGTACAACGCGGTTATTCTCCGCGACAGGTGAAAGACTCAAAATAAATTATAAGCACCATAAAGCACACATATGCAATAATGGAATCTGCTTTATTAATGATTTTGTAATAACTAAAGATATAAATGAAGAAATAATATTAGGCACCCCCTTTATAACCCAAATAAAATCCTATGTCGCTGATCTAGACGACATCCACACTACTGCTCTAGGAACAGATATCATTTTTCCCTACCTAAATAATATGTCAAAAGAAGAAAGTGAATTTATAAAAGAAAAAATTATCTTTAGGAGAAATCTGCTTTCCCAACGAATAAACTATTTAAAGGACGAGATAAAATTTAAACGGATTGAATCTGCTTTAAAAAATCTGAAGGTAGAAGCCAAAATTAAAAGCCTACAAGAATTCATAGAACGAGAAGTCTGTTCAGAATTACCTAATGCCTTTTGGATAGGAAACGCCATATTATTGAGGGATTCAACGAGAAGAATATCCCTACTAGGGAAAGACCTATTCAAATGAATCAGGAGTTAATGGAATATTGTAAAAAAGAAATCAATGATTTACTTGATAAAAAGATTATTAGACCCTCCAAATCACCATGGAGTTGTTCAGCATTCTATGTCAATAATAGTGCGGAAAAAGAAAGAGGGGCCCCAAGGCTAGTCATTAATTATAAGCCCCTTAACAAAGTTTTAAAATGGATCAGGTATCCAATACCCAATAAAAGAGATCTTCTTAAAAGAACTTATAAAGGTAACATTTATAGTAAGTTCGAATGAAATCCGGATTTGAGCAAATACAGATAGCAGAAAAAGATAAATATAAAACAGCTTTTAATGTACCTTTCAGACAATATGAATGGAATGTAATGCCATTCGGATTAAAAAATGCACCGTCTGAATTTCAGAATATAATGAACAACATATTTAATCCACATAATCATATTTCTATAGTCTACATAGATGATGTTTTAATATACTCGGAAGATATTGATCAACACTTCAAACATATCCAGACCTTTTTAAAAGTTGTTAAGCAAAACAGATTAGTAGTAAGCGCTAAAAAGATTAAGTTATTCCAGACTGCTATTAGATTCCTTGGTCATGACTTATATCAAGGAACCTATAAACCCATTTGTAGAGCCATAGAGCTCTCATCAAAATTTTCAGATGAATTAATTGATAAAACTCAGCTTCAGAGATTGTTAGTAAGTCTCAATTATGTTGCAGATTTTATTCCAAATATTAGACAGGTTTGTAAGCCTCTTTATCAGCGTCTTAAGAAGGATCCAGTCCCATGGGGATTAGAACAAACAGAGACAGTCCAAAAGATAAAATCAATAGTTCAAAAACTCCCATGCCTAGGAATACCACATCCAGGGCATTCATGATAGTAGAAACTAACGCCTCAGACATAGGATATGGAGGCATCCTTAAACAAAAAATCTCCCTAGAAAACCTCGAACAATTAGTAAGATTCACTTCAAGAATCTGGAATAATACTCAGAAAAATTACAGCACCATTAAATAGGAAATTCTGGCTATAGTGTTATGTATCACAAAATTTCAAGACGACCTAATAAATAAAGAATTTTTACTAAGAGTAGACTGCAATGCAGCCAAAGATGTTTTACAAAAAGATGTAAAAAATCTGGTTTCTAAACAAATATTTGCCAGATGGCAGGCTTTGTTATCCAGCTTTGATTTTCAAATCGAGTTCATACAAGGAGAAAATAATTCTCTCCCAGATTTTTTGACTAGGGAATTTCTACAGGGAACTAAATGAGACCCGGAACACCAGGTATAAGGACCTTGAGGCCTCCATTTCAGCCTTTCAAACCAGAAGAAATAATGAAAAGACCCTTCAAAGAGGAGGAAAAACCAAAACCAGAAAATAAATATTCAGTTTTGGCAGAATTCCCATCTTTGCCAAAAGCTACTATTCCGTCCCCATTAAAGGAACCCATAACCAGTCAGACCAGATTACAACCATTAAAGTCAATTTTTAAAGGAGACTCTTCATCAGGAGACAAAAATCTCTATCCAAACCAAGGACAGGTATGAAATGAAGCCACCAGAGACATACTCTGAGGCAGTTCTGCCAGCAACTCCGGAAAAGAAAATGGAAAAAAATATTCCAAATAAACAGCAGTTTGAGCTAACAGTTTTACACGTACTGCCGATCATGGCCCTCGATAAAAAATATGAAGGTTTTGGAGTACCCGAGTTACTAAAACCCTGCTACACAAATTGGAATTATGTGGAGACAGATGATCCCCTTAAAACTCGAAGGTATTATGAGTTCATTTTAACAGACACCGATTCAGTAAAAATTGAGCATAAATTAAAATTTCCGGATAATCCTGATAGTATTCAATACTCGAAGTTCACAATTAAAAGAATTTTAAGTCGGTTTGAATGGTTTGTAGATCATCTGCACACACCCATTCCCCTATCAAGAACCCATAGACCCCAAACATACAACTGGTATGATTATAAGGCAGCCTGGTATAATTTTATGTATCTAAAGCCTTACACTCACTCTTGGTTTGTCAAGTATTCAGAAGAAATGAAAAGCGCGATCATTCCCAGATGGTTTTACGAATGGTGGAACCAATTCGGAGGAAATAAACAGGTATTGTCAAAACATTTTCAAATACAGTTTGAAAATTTTCAGGTAGAGCAGAATATTTCTACCCTACCGGAAAATATTAAATTGTGTAAGTTTTTTATTGCAAAAAGAATTTCATATATTATCAGCTGGTCCTTTGATATTCATGAAATTTAAAGGATTAAATATCTTAGTAAGACCATCAAAATAAAAGGCTAGGCAACAACACCCCAGGAAGATAAGGAAACTTCAAGTACTTTATTATGATAGGATTCCCAACTGTCCAAGGAAGAATTAAAAAGAAGGCTCCAGCAGGCCTTGTCAAATTTGGAAAAAGATACCCAACAAAAACAAATAATGGAATTATTAGATACTGCATCCTCTCATACAAGTGAACCAAGTAATGGAGACATGCTAGATCCGCAAGGGATAACTCAAGCTTATCTTCTCAACTAAAGGAGGCGGCCAGACTATCCTTTCAGAAAAATGAAAAGATACTACAATCAAAAGCAGTGGACCCCTCAGGAATCCACCCAAAAAACAATGCAGTAAAAAGACAAGCCACATCAGGACAAAATGGAATCTCTACAGACTCCCATGCAGATGAAGACGAATCTTCATCAAATTCAAAGGTCACATCAGGACAAATATCAAATTTCAAGGAAATCAAGTTTCAAGAAGATGAAGACATCTTTTAAATAGATCCGTGTAAAATTAAATCTTCCACGTGTGGACACATGTAAATAAATAGCAGGTAGTATTTAGTTGACTCATCATATTGAGGTCTATTTAAGACCTTCACCTTGTATTAAGAGGGGCATTCGGAAAACACTACACTCACTTCCAAATTTCCCAAACCTCTCTATGTTCTCTAGTTTTCCTTCTTATAAATAAACAGCTCTTTGTAAGTATCTTTTTCTTCTACTTTATTACTACTTGCAGTATTTTATTTTATTTAGCTCCTACCTTTGTAATTGCAGTATTTTATTTTATTTAGCTCCTACCTTTGTAATTAACTTCCAAGTTATTTTCTACGATCCGTTAAATGGTATCAGAGCCATGTTGGCCGGGAGGAGTATGAGTTTGAGTAACTAAATCTTCATACTATCCTAGAGCCAGTCGAAATTATGTTGCTCTTAAGCGGTTATTTTTGTGTCTAGTTTTGCTGATACTCTTACTCTATTTTCTTAGTTTTATTCCTTAAGTTGGGTAACCGTTTAATCACGGTCTAGAAGTTGGAAAGCCTGTATTCTCCGTTGGATTAGCTCTAAAGTTTTGATTCTAGAGCCGGACCCGGATGGTGTTCCCGTCACCAGACCTAAAGGAATAAGATAAAAGAAATTAGATAAGATAATCAGTAAATACTTCACAAAGAAATAACTATTAAGGAGTAACATCTAAAGTAGATATTGATTCCAGGATAGTACTAACATTTCCCCGAATATTTTGTATTATATTAAAATTTATGCTTACGCATCCATTTACAGAACAAATAAACTACTACTATAGGAGAAAATGGATATGTTTAAAATATCAAAGTAACTATAAAAAGAAAAGAAAAGAAATATTAAAGACCTTAGACTATTATAAAAAAGCTGGATAACAAAGCCTGCCATCTGGCAAATATTTGTTTAGAAACTAGATTTTTTATATCTTTATGTAAAACATCTTTGGCTGCTTTGCAGTCTACTCTTAGTAAAAATTCTTTATTTATTAGGTCGTCTTGAAATTTTATGATACATAACACTATAGCCAGAACTTCCTTTTTAATGGTGCTGTAATTTTTCTGAGTATTATTCCAGATTCCTGAAGTGAATCTTACTAATTGTTTGGGGTTTTCTAGGGAGATTTTTTGTTTAAGGATGCCTCCATATCCTATGTCTGAGGCGTCAGTTTCTACTATCATGAATGCCCCTGGATGTGGTATTCCTAGGCATGGGAGTTTTTGAACTATTGATTTTATTTTTTGGACTGTCTCTATTTGTTCTAATCCCCATGGGACTGGATCCTTCTTAAGACACTGATAAAGAGGCTTACAAACCTGTCTAATATTTGGAATAAAATCTGCAACATAATTGAGACTTCCTAAGAATCTCTGAAGCTGAGTTTTATCAATTAATTCATCTGGAAATTTGGATGAGAACTCTATGGCTCTACAAATGGGTTTTTAGGTTCCTTGATATAAGTCATGACCAAGGAATCTAATACCAGTATGGAATAACTTAATTTTTTTAGCACTTACTACTAATCCGTTTTGCTTAACAACTTTTAAAAAGGTCTGGATATGTTTGAAGTGTTGATCAATATCTTCCGAGTATATTAAAACATCATCTATGTAGACTATAGAAATATGACTATGTGGATTAAATATGTTGTTCATTATATTCTGAAATTTAGACGGTGCATTTTTTAATCCGAATGGCATTACATTCCATTCATATTGTCCGAAAGATACATTAAAAGCTGTTTTATATTTATCTTTTCCTGCTATCTGTATTTGCCAAAATTCGGTTCATATCGAACTCACTATAAATGTTAGCTTTATAAGTTCTTTTAAGAAGATCTCTTTTATTGGGTATTGGATACCTGATCCATTTTAAAACTTTGTTAAAGGGCTTATAATTAATGACTAGCCTTGGGGCCCCTCTTTCTTTTTCCGCACTATTATTGACATAGAATGCTGAACAACTCCATGGTGATTTGGAGGGTCTAATAATCTTTTTATCAAGTAAATCATTGATTTCTTTTTTACAATATTCCATTAACTCCTGATTCATTTGAATAGGTCTTGCCCTAGTAGGGATATTCTTCTCGTTGAATCCCTCAATATATGGTAACTCAATAATATGGCGTTTTCTATCCCAAAAGGCATTAGGAAATTCTGAACAGACTTCTCGTTCTATGAATTCTTGTAGGCTTATAATTTTGGCTTCTACCTTGGAATTTTTTAAAGCGGATTCAATCCGTTTAAATTTCATCTCGTCCTTTAAATAGTTTATTTTTTGGGAAAGCAGATTTATCCTAAAGATAGTTTTTTCTTTTATAAATTCAATTTCTTCTTTTGACATATTATTTAGGTAGGGAAAAATGATATCTGTTCCTAGAGCAGTGGTGTGGATGTCGTCTAAATCAGCGACATAGGGTTTTATTTGGGTTATAAAGGGGGTGCCTAATATTATTTCTTCATTTATATCTTTAGTTATTATAAAATCATTAATAAAGCAAATTCCATTATTGCATATGTGTGCCTTATGGAGCTTATAATTTATTTTGAGTCTTTCACCTATCGCGGAGAATAACCGCGTTGTACTTTTTTCAAGGTACTTAGTAGGGATTATTCCTTCAATAATGAAGTTTTGGTCTGCACCTGTGTCTAATAATGCAATTTTGTGAATAGTATAATTTTTATTTATAACCAATGTGATAGGTATATGCCAGCTCTGGGCTTTAACTATTGCAATAGTTTTTACCCCTGATTTACCTTCTAGAGAGCTCCCTAGAGACTCATCTTCTTCTTCACCTTTATCTACTTTAGATGTTTCTCCTGGTTCAGATCGATACAACTCAGATTCTTGCATTGGTTCTAGTTCATTTAATAGTTTATTAGCAAGGGCATCTGTTTCTAGCTTGTTAAGTCTTTGCTTAACTTCTTTGACTTCATTTTTAATATGTAATAATTCGGTTTGAAGATCTTGTACCGTTGTACTAGACCTTTTTTCTTTAAATTTATTTAGTACATTTTTCATATTAAAAGGCTCAACTGTTTCTTTGTCATGTTGTTGGTTAAGAACTATAATTTTTAATTCTATTAAATATTTTCTTTTAAGATCTTTATCTTCAATATGATCAATCATATCAAAGAAGATTTCCTTGTTATTATTGGTAATGACATTTACTGAGTGGCTATCATAGGTGTAGATTGCTCTCGTACATCCACAATGATCAGTTGCGTCACTATTGTCAGAACTATATGCTATATTAAGCTGGTCTTCATCAGTGAAACTTTCTTCAGGGGAAGAATTATTATCATATTCATCAAGAATAGAATATAATCTATCTTTTATTTCTGGCTCAAGTTCTAACATATTGATCTTATCCTTCTTTTTATTAGGGACCTTACAATCCTTAGCCCTATGGACAAATTTTCCACAATTCCAACACTTATCATTATTTCCTTGAAAGCCACCTTTGTTGGCTTCTCGTTTGTGCCTTTTATATCTTTTTCTGTAATGATAGGTTTTTTCAGATTTATTTTTATAGTGCTTGTGTCTTCTTTTAATTTTCTTGGATGCCTCTTTTGAAGGGGCAGACAACTTGATGTATCCAAAATCTTGACAAAAGCTTCCTATTTCCTTTTTGGATATTTTATTATCCTTATTAAGTTGAGTTTTAAGGTTCATATCTGTACATAATTCAAGTCTTGTGACATTTATAAAACTTATAAGGTCGCCATAGGTTAATTGGCTATAAGGAATTCTTCCATCAAATCTATCTTTTAATTTTATTCTGACCTATTCAGCGAATATGTTGGTAAACCACTTATGAATTTTTCTTTCCACTAATCATAACTACAGTCTTCTCTGACCATAACCTTGTTGAGGAATACATCCTTATACAATCTAAAATCATCTAACTTTGGGCAAGATAGGTTGGATAGTATTTCTAAACTCCTATCTTGAAAAAGTTGAGGTTCTCCTATAAAATGTTTTTCTATACTATAAATTAAGGTAGCGGTGGCGTCTTCTACACATAGATTTTCAAAAGTTTGTCCTGTAGATTCAGTCTTAATAACTTGAGTGATGGTTGTAGCATTTGTTACACTATTTCTATTATCTTCAGTGAGATAATTATCCCACCAATATTTTAATGTCCCTGTAAATCCAGATATAATTAGAGTGGTAGCTTGTTTATCCGTGCAGTTTTTCATTTTATAGGCCGTAATGGCCATTCCCATTTCATGTAACTTGTTGTATATCTGATGTTCTGCAAGTCCATCAATATTCCATTCAGAAATTTCATTTCCAGAGTGTGAAGTATGAGATAAAAATTTATTTTCTTCATACTGCATATCCGGGAATGAGGGTTTATTATAATAATTCTTTTTGATGGAATATTTAGAGCTTAACTTATTAATGTCGTTATCAGTCTTTTCAAATATTGTTCTTATGACCTTATCATCTTTTAATTTTAATTCATTCTTTAATTTTAATTCAGCCTTTAACTTTTCATTAATCTTTTCCATAAGATCATCTGTGATTTCAAACTTTTCTTGAAATTTGGGGAATTTATCTTTGGAAAATTCTGGTAGTTTAAATATTGGATGGGTTTCTAAGTTTTTATTATTGTAGGAAGGGCTAGGTTTATCCTTGAAAATTGATTTATTATCAGTCTTAAGGATCTGATTAGAGACTACATATAGTAATTGATTAGTATAATTATTTTTTTGAATTAATCTATTTATATCTTTATTCTTAGGATCACCTTGGGTGTCTACTATATCAATTTTAAAAGGTGTAGCTGTGACAAATCTACCATCTATTGGTAAACTAATTTCCTCTAGTGGGGGAATTATAGATTCAACCACCTTAGTTTTGGTATGCCATTTATTAACAATCATGCTCAATGATTCCTTTTGATCATCCAATTTTCTTGTGTACTCAAACCATTTAAAGAACTCTATATTGCATCTCATCCTTTTCATATCGACGCACCATTTTTTTCTAAAGGATAATCTTTCCTTTAGTGAATATTTTTCTACATACCATTGCCTTTTTATACTATTTTCTGGATCTAACCAGAGTTTATCTAAATATTCAAAGTCTGGTTCGAACTCCTCATCAGATCTAATCATGCATAAAGAGTCTCTTACTTCTAGCATCTCACTAGCTGTGGGACTTGTTCTTTTGGTAATTCTAGGTTCATATTCAACCTTAGGAATTGATTCAGAGAAATCTACTCCCTTTAGTTTTTTCTCTATGTCTTCAAGTGTTACCTCCTTTTCTTCTGGCGTTTTTGAAAATGAAGGTCTTGAAAAGGACATTCTTTTACTTGAAGAAGCATGACTAAAGGATTGGGATCTTAAAAATTTTAAATCTATAGATCCATTCGGAAATTGTATTACCTGCTCAATGGTTGAATTTTCTTCATCAATTTTTGGCTCCGTTATGGAGTCAAAATGCCAATTATCCTTTACTAACACATCATCCCATTTTATCATTTTTGGGACGAAAATATTGTTGTGATTGTGATTGGCTTCCATAAGCATGGTAACCCCTTTGTTACTTACTATTTTTGCTTTTGGAGCAAGGGTAGTTTTCATTAGCCTGTAATATACCCTGTATATTATGGCTATTTCTCTTGTATTTTCTTTGCTATTCATGTTTTTTGTTTTAACATTTAATGTTAGGGTATCCATAACATTTTGATCATGAATATCTATAGAAAAATTGGGATAACGGTTAAAATATACCGGGCCATTAGCTAGGTTACTTTGTAATACTGCTAATAATGAATCATCAAAGTTTATTAGCCTATTGTCTCTTAATAGAAGACATATAGGCACGTCTAAGCCTAATCGATACAAAGGTTTAACCGCGACCTGGACAAGTCCTATGTGGAGAAACTTATAGTTTTTCCTATATCTGTTAATGTCTTCAGCTGCTAATAGTTTAATAGTCTCAATAGATTTATTAATAGCGACCGTAGATTCAGAGGTTTTAATATTATAATTTTTAATAAAATTAAAGTGTCCAGTCTTATATACCTTTTCAAAACGTTCCTTTGGGATATTCCAATTTTGTAAAATGCTCTCTATCTTAGCTATTTTAGAAGTTGTGGCAGAAATATTAATACTATTTATTATGTTCTGATTTTCAGAGATATCCATTAAAAATGTGCAGATAGTTTTAACTGAATAATTAATATATTATCTAATTGTCTTCTTTGTATAGACAAATTATGACTAACAAAACATAATTCATTATATAACCTTATTAGATTGTCAAGAATTGATTTTCTAGTTATTTTTCTAGAATAATTATCCATAGTATCTGAAGGTATTAGTTTTTTATAATAGTCTAAGTTCTTTAATATTTCTGTTCTTTTCTTTTTATAGTTACTTTGATATTTTAAACATATCCATTTTCTCCTATTGTAGTATTTTATTTGTTCTATAAATGGATGCATAAGAATAAATTTTAATATAATACAAAATATTCGGGGAAATGTTAGTACTATCCTAGGGCCAATATCTACTTTAGATGTTACTCCTTAATAGTTATTTCTTTGTGAAGTATTTACTGGTTATCTTATCTAATTTCTTTTATCTTATTCCTTTAGGTCTGGTGACGGGAACACCATCCGGGTCCGGCTCTAGTATCAAAACTTTAGAGCTAATCCAACAGAGAATACAGGCTTGCCAAAGTCTAGACCGTGATTAAACGGTTACCCAACTTAAGGAATAAAACTAAGAGAATAGAGTAAGAGTATCAGCAAAACTAGACACAGAAATAACCGCTTAAAAGCAACATAATTTCGACTGGCTCTAGGATAGTATGAAGATTTAGTTACTCAAACTCATACTCCTCCCGGCCAACATGGCTCTGATACCATTTAACGGATCGTAGAAAATAACTTGGAAGTTAATTACAAAGGTAGGAGCTAAATAAAATAAAATACTGCAAGTAGTAATAAAGTAGAAGAAAAAGATACTTACAAAGAGCTGTTTATTGATAAGAAGGAAAACTAGAGAACATAGAGAGGTTTGGGAAATTTGGAAGTGAGTGTAGTGTTTTCCGAATGCCCCTCTTAATACAAGGTGAAGGTCTTAAATAGACCTCAATATGATGAGACAACTAAATACTACCTGCTATTTATTTACATGTGTCCACACGTGGCAGATTTAATTTTACACGGATCTATTTAAAAGATGTCTTCATCTTCTTGAAACTTGATTTCCTTGAAATTTGATATTTGTCCTGATGTGACCTTGGAATTTGATGAAGATTCGTCTTCATCTGCATGGGAGTCTGTAGAGATTCCATTTTGTCCTGATGTGGCTTGTCTTTTTGCTGCATTGTTTTTTGGGTGGATTCCTGAAGGGTCCACTGCTTTTGATTGTAGTAGCTTTTCATTTTTCTGAAAGGATAGTCTGGCCGCCTCCTTTAGTTGAGAAGATAAGCTTGAGCTATCCCTTGCGGATCTAGCATGTCTCCATTGCTTGGTTCACTTATATGAGAGGATGCAGTATCTAATAATTCTATTATCTGTTTTTGTTGGGTGTCTTTTTCCAAATTTGACAAGGCCTGCTGGAGCCTTCTTTTTAATTCTTCCTTGGACAGTTGGGAATCCTGTCGTAAAGAAGAACTTGAAGTTTCCTTATCTTCCTGGGGTGTTGGTGCCCAGCCTTTGATTTTGATGGTCTTACTAAGATATTTAATCCTTTCAATTTCATGAATATCAAAGGACCAGCTGATAATATATGAAATTCGTTTTGCAATAAAAAACTTACACAATTTAATATTTTCTGGTAGGGTAGAAATATTCTGCTCTACCTGAAATTTTTAAAATTGTGTTTGAAAATGTTTTGACAATTTAAAAAGGTAGGAGCTAAATAAAATAAAATACTGCAAGTAGTAATAAAGTAGAAGAAAAAGATTCTTACAAAGAGCTATTTATTGATAAGAAGGAAAACTAGAGAACATAGAGAGGTTTGGGCAATTTGGAAGTGAGTGTAGTGTTTTCCGAATGCCCCTCTTAATACAAGGTGAAGGTCTTAAATAGACCTCAATATGATGAGTCAACTAAATACTACCTGCTATTTATTTACATGTGTCCACACGTGGCAGATTTAATTTTACATGGATCTATTTAAAAGTTGTCTTCATCTTCTTGAAACTTGATTTCCTTGAAATTTGATATTTGTCCTGATGTGACCTTGGAATTTGATGAAGATTCGTCTTCATCTGCATGGGATCTGTAGAGATTCAATTTTGTCAACTTCTTTTGAATCAACTTGGTCAAACGTGCTGTAATGACGAAAAACCCTGAACAAATCTCCAGTAATAGCTAGTGAAACTCAAGAAACTCTGAATATCCAAAGGATTCACCGGTCTAGACCAATTTTTCACCGCCTCAATTCTTTGAGAATCTACATTTATGCCCTCGCTTGATACCACATGGCCCTAAAATGCTACCGAATTCAACCAACACTCACATTTACTGAACCTGTCATACAATTGGAGATCCTTGAGAGTCTAAAGTACTACTCTCAAATGAGCGACATGCTCCTCCTTGCTCAGAGAGTATATAAGGATGTCATCAATGAACACGATCATGAACATGTCCAGGTATGGCTTGAATACCTATTCATCAGGTCAATAAAAGCTGTAGGAGCATTTTTTAGTCCAAAAGACATAACTACAAACTCATAATGACCATACCGCGTCTTGAAAGGTCTCTTCGAGATATCGCACTCCCAAACTCTGAGTTGATGATATCCAGACCTGAGATCTATCTTTGAGAAACACTTGGCACCCTGAAGCTGGTCAAACAAATCATCGATTCTGGGATGTGGGTACCTGTTCTTGATGGCGACTTTGTTCAATTGTCGATAATCAATGCACATGCGAAACGAACCATCCTTCTTCCAAACAAATAAGACTGGTGCATCCCATGGAGACTTGCTCGATCGAATGAAGTCCTTATCTAACAGGTCCTTCAACTGATCCTTCAACTCTTTTAGCTCGGCTGGAACTATCCTATAAGGAGGGTTAGATAGAGGTTGCATGTCAGGTAAAAGGTCAATACCAAAATCAATCTCCCTCTCGGGAGGAATTCATGGCAAATCACCAGGAATGACCTCTGGATACTCACGCACCACCGGAACTGACTGGATAGTCGGGGTCTCGGACTCAATATCCTTAACCCTAACTAGATGATACATGCAACCCTTAGAAATCATCTTTTTGGCCTTAATATAGGAAATGAAATGGCCTACAGGTACCGCCGAACTACCCTTCCACTCTAGGACTAACTCACCCGAAAAACGGAATTCCATTGCACAGGTTCTACAATTTACAGAAGCATAACGTGCATACAACCAATCCATACCAAGAATAATATCAAAGTCAATCATGGATAACTCTACTAGGTCTAGAGAGCGGACTTTATCCAAAATAGTAACCGGGCATCCTCTATACACCTGCCTTGTTACAACCGAATCACCAACAGGAGTAGAAACTAAAAATGGTTCTGAGAGAGTCTCGGGACTAACTCCAAAGCTACTACCAATGTAAGGAGTCACAAAAGACAAAGTAGCCCTCGGATCTAACAAAGCATAAACATCAATATTGAAAACTCACAACATATCAGTGACTACATCCGGGGAGACCTCCTGCTCCTAGCGGGGTGCTAAAGCATAGGACCTATTTTGGCACTAACCGCCGACTGAACTGGTCGAGGAACCCTGCTGAGTGGGACGTGTTGCTGGAGCAGCTGAACTGGCTGTTGGCGTACAGGCTCCGCGCCCCCTAATCTGGCGGAAGGGCAATCCCTAAGTCTGTATCCGTGCTTGCCACACGAAAAAGAAGCATCCATGCCAACTAAGCACCTCCCTGAGTGATTCTTGCTGCACTTCACACAAGCTGGGAAAGTGCGCTCTATCTGCATGCTACCCTAGCCTCTTGAATCTGGAGCCATGCTCCTTCGATCCCCTCAGAATATTAGATGGCGTACTGGCTGATGATGGTTCTGGAGCAGTAGACCTGTGCTGAGATTTCTGGCTCTATCTACCCCCTGATTTGGCTTGACAAGGCCCATAACTATCGGTCTTGGCCCTCTTGGCCTCTATCTTCCTCCGATACACCAAATCCATCTTCTATGCATGCAACATAATGCGAGGAAAATCTATATACCGATGCAACATGCCAATACTACAATCCTTATCTAGGGAGTCTGCTACTCCGTGCATAAATCGGCTCATTGGAGTCGTCTAGTCTGCCACCAACTCTGATGCATGTTTGGATAGTTGGGTGAACTCCAAAGCGTACTACTGAACCGACATGTCACCCTTCTTCAAGTTGACAAACTCGGCCGCCTTTTGCTCCCTCATCTCTTGAGGGAAGAATCAATCCAAGTATGTTGTGTGAAGCTCTTTCCAACCTACAGGGCCTGCACCCACTGCCCTAGCATCTCCTCACTGTTTGAACCATATATGTGCCACCCCTTTTAGCTGGTAGGAATCCAAATCAACACAATCTCCACTGGTCACCCCCATAATCTAGGTGATTTATAGAATCTCCTCGATGAAATCAAGCGGATTTCATCCACCTTGGACCCAAGGAACTACGAAGGGTTCATCCTCAAGAAATCTCTAATCCGGGCTGCTGCCTCATTGCCATTTTGTGGGATATGCACAATAGCCTGCTAGTTTACCTGAGAGGTCAAGGCCTGCACCAACATCTGGATAGCCGTCCGAAACTCCACGTGGGCAACTGGCTCTGGTGCCTAGGGTTCCTAAACAAGTGGGGCTTGCTGATGCCCGTGACCATTGTCGTCCTCGTGGCCTTCACCATTTCCATTTTTTCTTCCGTTCAATCTTCTAGGATCCATGATTCTGCATTTCGAATAGCATGAATTAGAAGGATAGAAAGACTTTCATCACACGACATGGATCAAGAAGAAGGGAACATTTCCTAAATATCTCATAGCCTCTTAATCATAAGTGTGATGTGCTTCACACCCACTAAAAAGACTCTACTTTACGCGGATTTCAGACACCCTAGGACACTCCAAAACCTATGGCTCTGATACCAAGTTTGTCACGACCCGAACGTAGTCCCAAATCGTAACACTGGACAAGGAATCCTGAGAGGCCCCAAGTCAAACCATGGAATAAGCATACATCTAACTTCATTCACTTTAAGCAAAAGACTTACCATAAGGCATAACAGAACGTATACGTAGCATATCATAACATTCGGATGTACTAGACATATACATAAGGCTGAGTACTACATACTGTCTGAAAGCCTCTAACATGTAAGATAGGTTGATGGGACAACACCCCCAACTAACCCGACTAAATACTGAAACATAGAACGACATACATGTTTAATTTAACAGCCCTCAAAACATGAGGACTTACCAACAAAGCTGAAAGTGAACTCTAGGATGGACTAAGGATGAGGATGAGCCTAAGTGCCGAGTCCTGTATCATAAAATGATACAACATAGAAAGTATGCGGTCAGTACGTGAAATGTACCAAATATACAAGGTAAGTAAAACATACATTTAAAAGTATGTAAAGGAACTCATAAAACAACATAAGAGTAGAACATCATGCTCATATCGTAAATATCATAACATAACAAAACATAACATAAGGCTCAAAGTTTTCGAAACATTCATAATACATTTGTAATCATAATCGTGAGAGAAAAGCTATTTTGAGCATAACTTGAGCCAACATACATAGTCATAAACATGCATAGATCATGAGAAACAGTGGGAGATTCTCTTAACCGACCTACCCCATATAAGCACACATAAAGCCCGACTTGTGACCCTAGTCGGGAGGGTGTTCGTACCGTGCCAAGGGTAGAACCATGAAATTGTGATATCACCATGAAAAGGTCCATTTGGGTCGGGGAAAGTCACAAAGGAGGTCCCAACATACCAACGGTGGCACGTAGTTTATGAGATTCGGGGCAGAGCCTAGGCCCCGAACCTACTCGATGTTCGATAGTACTCCCAAAACATATATAGTACTTATGGTATAACAAACATGAATTCATGGGCTAGTTAAATCATGATAATTATAACCATACTTGTACATGCGTGAACTAGCCATGACATAAGGCCCGTGAGTCAGCCAAAGCATAATTCATGAATCATAGTTTTCATGCATATTTGTAGATCATACATATAACTTGTAAATCAGCAAGTCATGATGGGTAATTGAATAAATCCATATTTCAAATCATAAATCATGTTGGGTTTATAAATATCAACAATTGTGTGTAGATCATAAATCGATTCATCATAGGTCATGCATGATTAGACTTAATCGAGTAGAAATCAAAATCAATAATTTTATAAGAAAAATAGCTGTAAAATCTGATAAATATTCATAAAATATGATGTAATTTGCAAATCATAACAACCCATTAGTAAATCATTAGATTTTCACAAAATTGAATTCAAAACCCCATGAGATTTTTGATAAATTATCATAAATTAATAGAGAATGGGCATGGGTATGAACGGAAACAACCGTTCATAGCCCTACACACTAGGGTAAGATCAGATTCCAAAGTTCATTGAATGCCCAAGGGAGAATTGATGGAGAAGAGCTTGAACTAGGCTTGATCTCTCTAAGAATTTCCAAACTTGCATACATGGGAATGAGGATAATTAGAGGGTCTTAACCTATCTTATCATTCCCAGAAAAATACATAAAAGGACATAGTTTAGGGCCCTAGAGCATAGAAACTACGAAAAGACCCTTACTAAAATCGCAAGGTTTTGCTGACTGCCAGTCCCCACGAGGGACTGGACAACTAGTCCCTAGGTGCCATGACTCGTGGCCACAAACCATCAAGTCTGCTAACTATTTCCATCAAGAGACCCCAAGAGATACCCCACGAATTATGGTGGCTGACCACGACTCGTGGTCTCCACCTGTGATCCCCACTGTTCGTGATTTCTTTTCCAAACCTCAATCTAGACCACGGGTGACTCCACAGTCGTGTGGCCTGACCATGACTTGTGGTCCTGCTTTTGGTGACCCCTCCAGACCACACTCCTCTTTCCTTGACCATAAGTCACCCCACAACTCGTGGTCCCTCCTCACGGCAATACCAACAACAATAGCTCCCTGCCCTTTGGTGAACTATTTTGGCTACATTGGTGATACATATTAGTCTTGTTGTTTTCCTATAAATTTAAGAGACTAAGAAGGTTAAATTTTGGTCATTGAATTTGGAAATCAGCTAAGCAAAGTTCATATCATCGAAAAAAGGTATGTAAGGCGTCTAGTTCATTGTTCTTTCAAGCATGATTCCTGTGTTGTGAGTTGAATGAGCTAGAAACTTCACATGTGTGTTGAGGAAGTATGTCAAGCTATGTATAAGCTTTAAATCCCATGTTTGACTTAAGATAAATGTTGAGATCATGTCTAGACCAAAGAGGCATTTAAAGTGTGATATCGTGTTGATTGTTGTCGTAGTTGTACATCGAATTGGAGACCCCTCAGCGTGGGTATTGTTAGCTTTTCCTTTATATTATGTGGTATATGTTATATTTACTATTTATGAGGTTCTGGTCACGTTATAAAATTAGAAATATAAGCTAAGATGGCAACGTAAGAAAGCATATGCTAAGAATGAACGTCAAGTTAGTAAGGGTAAATGATGATACCAATACAGAAATTCCTTGATATGGTTGCTTAAATTTATGTATATATGTTTTAAATTTATTAAGGATTAAAATAAATTCCATAACTTCTATTTCTTATGTTACTGACAACTTACCAAGTTATCGGGTGCAAAAGTAGCGAACGTTGACACTAAATATTCCTAATTGAGTCTGAGTTCTCCTAGTTAAGTTCAAGTTGTGTCTAAGATTTTCATATTGAATCCAAGTATTCAAGTGGAGTCCATGTATTCCAAGTTGGGTCTGAGTATCCAAATTTGGTTCTAAGAACCAGTAAGAGAGGTCCAGTGTCATGTTTCTCGAGTCTCATGTTCATTTTAGGCTTCCAAGTCTAATTATGTCTTATGTCCCCTCTTGTCAGTTGGTAGGGGTAGTTTGTGCAGTTGGTCCTCAGAGTTGTACCTATTATCTAAGTTAGTTATATTGAATTATTAAGTTGTTGGTCTAAGTATCAATTTGCTCATTTGCATGATTTACATTATTTACCGAATGCCCTTTCTAGTTCGAGCATTATATGGCTAATTGTACAATGCTGCATGCCGTCTCTGATCCAAGTATTAGATGGCTGAATGTGTCAAGTAATATGTATGAAAATCCTGGGGCAAGTATCAGGTTGACCATATAAAATCCTGGTCCAAGTATTAGGCAAATCTTAAAGTCCTGGTCTGAGTATGAAGCCCCTAATACTAAAATTCTGGTGCAAGTATCAGGTAGCCATCGATTCAATTCTCGTAAACTCTAGTCCTAGTATCAAAAGCGTTGGCCTATGATTCAGTTATGTTATACTCATGAACATAGTCTGCATATAGGGTAGTTAATTATAGAGTTGTAGAGTATCTCTCTCTATCCTATCTTCTGAGTTACCATTGTTTATGTTGATGGGTTTTAGAGTGTCAAGTTGTTGCTATTCCCTTCTCTGATTCAGTTATCTTTGGTATGGCTTTATTTACAGCTTTCAGTTTACATGGCAGTGCATTTCTTTATACTAATATCTCTTCACTTGGGGACCCCTATAATTATGTTAAAGGTGCAAAGAGGAGCTCCAATCGATCGATACAGTAGGAGGCCAGATCCAGCGAAGAGTTGATATGCTCCTTTATTTTAGGAGCCCTATGATTGGTTTGGTCCTTTTGATTTTTGATGTACATATGGATAGTTCGGGGCTCTGTCCATGCATTCAGTATTATTTACTCTTTTTGAGGCTTTTGTGGACTTGTTGAACAGTTTAGTTTTTGTGTAGTTTGTGGTGTAGCTGGCCTTCCACAGTTCTTTTCAGTTGTTATCATAGCCTTGTTGACATTTTATCTTGTCATGTTTGTTGAGACTTGGCCGTCCAATTCCATGTTATAGTTGACTATGATACGTGGCCCAAATGGCCTAAGGGTTACAGTCCAAATGCTATATTTCTGGCATCTCGATCTCTTCAGAATTGAGAGCCAATCACACCTTACCCCTATTTTAGGGTATGGAAAATGTGGTATCAGAGCAATGTCCTAGGGAGTCTACAAAGCTGTGTCTAGTAAAGTCTTGCTTATGGGTATGTTATGTATCATACTTATAATATGGAACCTACATGACATTTAGGAGTTGTTTACTTCTTTTACTAATAGTGCATGCTATAGAGCGAGGTCATGTATTGCGACAGCTAAGTCATGTTATTGTTTCAGAGTATGCCGGTAATGAATTGGTATTTTACCAACTCATAAGCTTTTTAGCAAGAACTATGGCTTTGTTTCAACAAAAATTAGGGAGGTTTTATGCCTTTTCTCTTTGATGGTATAGGTGTTGAACTTAGACAAGGAAAACAGAAGAATTGAACAAAAAGCATTTCACTAGAAGTGAAGAACATGTGTGCCACACATTGGCACCTGGGAAATGCAGGTGCCATGCAACAAGCACTGTTTATGGAGAAAAAAGTACTTGCGAAGCACAGGTTGCCACCTGCAAAATGTAGGTGCAACCATAGGAGGACTTCAAGCAACACTGTCATGACATGAGAGGGACTTGCGACTCGCAGATGAGCACCTGGGAAATGCAGGCGTGCAAGTGACCAACATACTGACAAGGGAAAAAATATCTAACCTTTGCACAAAAGTACTTGAGAAGTTTCCAAGGAAAAACTTGGAAAGCTATGCAAGGAGAATATGCAGATATTACCCCAAATTGTACGTACCCAAGTGAGAACATATGAGAGAGAAGCATTGAATTGTAGATAGAAGTAGAGAGAAGTAGTGAGAGAAAGAATAGAGTACATTGTTCTTTTTCTTTTTCAATATTTGAACTAAGTACACCATTATTGCAGATTTTGAAAACTTAAATTTGTATCCATGCTATCCATGCTAGAAATTTAAGTTAAGACAATTGAATCAATCCCAATCTAGTTGACACTTCATCTATTGCACATCCCAATCCCTTTTCCATTACTTTCAAAAAATCATTTGCTCAATCTCATTTTAGAATTTTGAATTCGATATTGATTTCCCTTTTCCCCCAATTTTTATTCTACACTTGTTAATAATGATACATTCTAATTTGATTTAGTTTACAACTTTTGGAGTATCATGCTCAATTCCTTGTGGGATTGGACCTTGAGACCCATCGGGTATTTTGTTTTTGTTAACGACCTCTACCACCTCCCTTAATCAAGAGAGATGTATTAAGTGTTCTCAAGAAACGGTGATGTTGCCGGGGAATTGAGTTATTGCCGTTAGTTGTTTAGTAATTCAAAATTTTATTGCATCTTGAGTTTCTTTTACATTATTTATTATGTTTTTGTTGTTTGCTGAGGTTGTAAAAATGAGCCACATTATAAACGATGGTAGAATGGATGGTTTAATGGAAGGAGAGGATGATCTTGTGATAAATGTTGTAGCTGGTGGCATTCGCCTACCACTATGATAGGGAATGTGGTCTTCCATGTAACAAGAACCATCTTGCGTCTTTTGCAAATGAAGGGGTTGTTCGGAGAACAATATAGTAAGCATGTTAATCGGCACCTCAGAAACTTTATTGAAAATTTTCAAATGTTCAATATAACTAACATCTGCCAAAAATCCATCCATTTGAGATTATTCCCATTCTCTTTAACGGGAGAGGCCACAGTTTGGTTGGAGGAGTTGCCTCCCGATTCCATCACATTGTGGAATGAGCTAACTGAAGAATTCCTTGATAGATTTATTCCCCCTTCCCAGATTCCCCAATTGAGGGATGAGATCACAAATTTCAGGAAACTTCCAAGAGAGACAATTCATAATGTGTAGCTTTGTTTAAGAAGAAAGTCGCCATTTGCCCCAATCATGGTCAGCCCGATGGGTGTTGCTCGAAAGTTTTTATTGATCTCTTGATTCGATCAATATATTAGTGGATAACAATATTTTCGGTAGTTCAATCATGGACCAAATGTTTGGCATGGATAAGGCGCTTCTTGATAGGATGATAGAGACTAATAAATCATGGCACACTAGAGACACCGGGGTGTCCGAAAATTGTACATCTTTCAACCAGCTAGCAACCGAGTGAAAAAGGATAAATCAAGAGCAGGCTGACACATTAGCTACGATGATGACTCAAGTTGAGTTAATGGCCATGCATATTTGTGGATCTGGAACAAAGGACATCAACATTGTTGGGACTCAAGGTCACAACACATATAAGGAAAATGTTTCGCAACCATGATATTATGATGATTGTCAATTTATGGCTGGCTAGATAATGGGTTCTCGTCAAGGATATCATGGTGCCAACCAAGGCCCTTGGCATCCTCGCCATGGGAACCAAGGTCAAAGAGATCTAGATAACCAAGGATAGGATGATAGGGATAGCCAATGGAAAAATTGTGAGCCTGAATGGGATGGGATAGGTACCATCGAAGTGTAAACACTTATATCCTCCCTCCGAAAGATGATATGGACATGGTGTATCCTAGAGTAAGTGATGTGGGTAGTTCTAAGATTGAGGAGATGCTTTCGAGAGTATTAAAGAAAGTGGAGTCCACCGATAGTTATGTTAAAGAATTGAAAGGGGAGATGTTTAACCATGCCCGAATAGTGAGGTCCTATTCAGCTTCAATCAAACATTTGGAAGCCCAAACGAATCATCTTTCCACCCAAATGAACCCAAGAATGAAAAGCCTTCCTAGTGATACAATGTCGAATCCAAAGAAAGATTCCCATTGTACGACCATCATCACAAGGAGTGGTAAGGTCGTTACTAATGTGGGTGATAAACCCAAAGTGGTTTTTGGTTTGAAACCAGTTGAAGAAGTCTTGAGGGAAGAGGTGCCATATGTGCCTATTCGTGTTGCGGATGAGAAATTGCTCAAGAAGGAGGAGGTTGAAATTACTCCTAAAGATGTGAATGATGATGAAGTGGGCAAGGGGCCACAAATGCTAAAGGCCAAGATCCTAGATTTCCACCTCCTTACCCTTAGTAGCTAACTAAAAAGAAAGAGGACAACCAGTTCAAGATGTTTATCAATATGTTTAGCAAGTTTTTCTATCAATATACCGCTGGTAGATGCATTTCTCCAAATACCGGGTTTGCTAAATTTATAAAGGAGCTCCAAAAGAAGAAAAGAGTTGTAGATATGGGAAAAATGGAGGTGTCACATAATTATAGTGCAATGATGGCAAGCAACCTTGCTACGAAAAGAGATGATCTCGGACCATTCACTATTCCTTGCACCATTAGGATGTACATGTTTAACAAAGATCGTAGTGACCTAGGGACGAGCATAAATTTGATGTCCCTTTTGATTTTCAAAATGCTAGGATTGGGAAGTCCCAAGCCTACCACAATGAGGTTGCTTATGGCTGATCGATCTGCATAGCGCCCCATGGTAATTCTTGTGGATGTGTTGGTCAAGGTAGACACATTCATCCTTCCAGTCGACTTTGTTGTGTTGGATTGTGATGTGGATATTGAGGTGTCCATCATTTTAGGGCGACCATTACTGGCCACCAGGTGAGCTCTAGTAGATGTTGAGCTTAGAGAACTGAAATTTCGAGTGGGTAGTAAAAAACTGACATTCAAAGTATGCCAAGCTATAAAACTACCTAATGAATGCAAAGTAATAGATGTGATGGATAAGTAAGAGGAGTAAGAGAAGGATCTTGACGTGGAGGACAACCCTCATGATGGGTGATACTATTTTGAGATTAAACCATCGTGCCACTATGTTAAATCAAGCATTTCTTGGGAGGCAACCCATGTCTCTTTAAATTTCTCTTTATCTTTACATTTGGTTGTTTTTGTTATGTAGGAGAATTTGATTATGAATAAGGTGGAAAAAAACTGAGTAGGAACACATGCATGGGACCTATGAAATATGGGTACTAACCTACGGAACGCATGTCAAGTGCAGGAGTGAGGCAGAATGCCTAGAAAATTGATGAGACCTATGCCTCACCTACAAAACACAAGTGTAAATCTACAGAGTGTAGGTGTAACACAGGGCTGAGGCAGTGCACTTGGGAAGAAAATGAGAAAAATCAAAGAGACCTGTGTCTCACCGACTAAATGCAAGTGTAAACCCGCGAGACGCAGGTGCACCACATCTCTAAGGATGTGGACTAAAAAAAACATGAATTCCACCTACATCTGGACTACGATTCACAAGTGGCAATCTACAGCCGTAGAACCAACACAAGCACAAGTATGACTTAAATTTTTTGGAACGTTAATCGAATCATTGACCAACACCACCCAAGTTCTACCCATGTCTTTTAAACTTCTTCCACACTTCCCAAAACTCCCATTTTCTACACCACTTTCCCATTTTCATAACTCCTCAACCACCTTTTCAACTTCCTATATTCCACTATTAAATCCACCTTCAATCCCACCAATCCCTTCATATGTCTCCTTCTTTAAAACTCACCCCTTCTTCCATTTTCTACCATCACTAGCTATTTCACTTACCAAACAAGAGAAGCAAGGGCTTGGGTTGGCTATCTTGAGCAAAAGTTTCCAAGTTCCAATTTAACCTCCTTCCTCACTCGTATGTCTTGTGATTTTCATATCGATATCTTTGAGCATAATTAAATATGTAGCATCAAGAGAATGATAGGTCTACATTTTCCATGACACATATTTTCTCCATTTTCCCTTAAGTGTTCTTCATGTTCGTGATAGAATTTGATTTTAGTGGATATTGTGTGTGAGTTCAAAATTGCAAATTTAAGGGGTGTGAATTGTTGTTTCTTGATGCTAAATCTATTGGGTGTCCTATAATACATTGAAATTGGTGTTGGGGGTGAAAACTGAGTAACCTATTTGTTTGGGATGCACAATTTGTCCCAATGATAAATAGAGTGACATATTTCTTAAGGGAAAATCATCCTTTCTTCTTATGTGATTGATAAAGTAGATGAAAATATGATAATGTGGGTGAGTTTTGTGAAGTGTTGAACTTGATTCGATGAATGTGGTTCAAATGAGTCACTCGATGATTCCTGATGATAGATAGGGTAACATCCTTCTCTAGGGAAGTTGTTAAGTAGTCATAATGGTCTTGTTTATTGATTGAAATTGTGGTATATCTTTTAGGGAAGTTTGAGTATCCATTAGATAATAATTTTATTCATCCTTGCTTGAAAAATTTGAATAACATCACTTGGGTTGAATTCCGGGCACTGTTGGGCAACTGTGTGCTACAGATCTGCACCTGCAGAATGCAGTTGCTGGGCAGGATTGAGGATTGAGCTTCACGCTCACTTCCTTAAAGCTGTGTTACATCTATGAGCCGCAGATCTCCATCTGCGAAATACAGATGCAACATAGGTATTGGTCTAAGCAGATAGTGTTTCTCCTTAGCACCTGTGAGTCACCTAGGGGCTGCAGGTGCTGCCAGTTTGTTTGCTATCCAATCTCCTTTTGTTCCTTTCATTAGCCTAGTATAGTTGTTTTCTTTGATTATCCGTAATGAAAAAGTGAAAAAATATTTTTGCTTGGTTGTGGCATTCACATGATCTTGTAGGAAAATGACGTTATCTAAGTAATAAGTCAAGGGGAGGCCCCAACCTCCTCCAAAAGCAAAGGGAAAGGCAAGGCAAAGGCATCTCTAGCCTCTACTAACAGCAGGGATGCCATCTGGTTCTGTATGGAAGGCATGGAGGCTTATTATATCAACTATCAGGACCGACTATTGTCCTTGGAAAAAATGCTTCAGTCTTGCTGGGCTGGGGCAAGACTTCCCCAACATCAATAAGCAATTCATGGAGTGACAGTGGCACCCATTCTAGGATTCGCAACCTGGCTATTAACCCAACCTGGTAATAGAGTTCTATGCCTCATATCAAGCGAGACAAGACTCAATGAAACACCCCGGAAAGGTGGATGAGTTCCCAAATCTTCCATCAATCAAGGTTCATAGAGTAGAGGTAGATATCACCCTTGATGCAATCAACTCTATCTATTTGGGTGAGGAAATTAAACCAGGGATCGAGTTCACATAAAAGGTGGCAACCAAAGCTAATCAATGTCTATGGGTGGGTCAGATTATCACAGATGGGCAACCTTTTTGGGATACCATGGGAGAAGAAATTCCGAGGCAAGACCTCAAATTCGAAGCCAAACTGTAGCTTAAGTTGGTGTATAGTTATCTCATACCCTCCAAGAATGACCAGTAGGTAAATATTGAGGTCACTATCCTAATAGAATGCATCATGACTGGGGTGCATGTCAACTTTTGTGAGATAGTCTCCACACAATTTAAAAGGAAGGCCAGGTAGCAAGGTCTCTCTATGCCATTCCCCGTCCTCATTAGCCAGTTATTGAATCACCCAAAAGTCCCTATAATCAAGTCCTAGACAGATAGCAGATTCAGCAGAAAAATCCCCAATTTTCTCTTATAAAGACTCATGGTACGAGTCATTGTTCCATGGTATGGGTCGTAGGAGGAATCGTGGTGAGCTAGTAGTTTTCCTAACAAGTGATAATGAATCGAGGAACGATTCATGGCATGATGTAATGAATTATGTTAAAGTTTATGAAGATTATGCTCTATCATACATGGTTTATGAATTTCGAGCTTATGAGTCTATGATTTCAAGCATGATGAATTATCTAGTATGCATGACTGTTTATGAATTCTTAACTTACGATTACATGATTTCGAATTATGAAGCTTACCTCAAGTATGTATGGTTCCATGATTTGGGAAAACCCATATAAAGTTAAGTATGTTTGTCATGATTTTAGCCAAGGCTTACAAGATCATTCTGAAAGAGATATTTGGAGTCAAGACTCCCTACTAGTTAGATTTAAGCTATGTTTTGAGAATATGATTATGAGCAATATGCCTGTTTTGGGAGTAGTGTCTAGCACCGAGTAGGCTAGGGATTCCAAAGACCCTGGTCTCTGAACCATGCCCAACATAGGATATATTCTTATTTGGGTCCTCTCTAGAGAGTGTTTCCCCTGCCAGAGGGCACAGCATGATATCACACCTTATTCGTCCTTTGCCTTGGCAAGGATTAGGATGTCTCTACTCCACATGGGCAAGACGTGGGATCATTATGCACTTATACATGATGGTTTTCGATTATGACAAGTATGCCATTATTCCTCATGTTTTAAGTTACTCATGCTCATGTCTTATTATATTATATCTTATAGCATATTATACCCATTGATCAACCTATGAGTTTTCACTTATATTTTCAAGTACAACATATAAGATTTATATTTCTAAACCTTGGGTCATAATGTGAAGCATTTGATCAATAGCTTATGATTATGCATATTTCAGATATATGGCTTTCAACATGCAGCCCTTACTTTCATGATCTATCTTGAGATGTATTTATGATTTCAACTATCATTTTACTAACATGTTTTACTTTCTCTATATACTCAGTACATTCAAAGTATTGACCGCATACTCTGTGTTATATTGTCTCATAAGATAGGTTCAAGTGATCCATCTCAGTCCCGCGAATAGTTTGCTCCCGATCAATCCAGCTCTATACCCCCTTGGGTGAGTCCTCATGCTTCGAGGATATTATTAGCTTTATATCTTTATCATGTCTTTCAGTTTAAGACTTAGTGAGCTATTTGGTAGTGTTGTCCCATCTGCTTGTTGTAGTAGTAGATGTTTTTCAGATAATCATGTATAGACGGTTCAACGTTGTTGATTTGTGTTTACTCTTTTGCCCCTATGATATGCAAACCTCCGCTTATATCATGTTCATTCTTTATTTATATGTAGTAAGGCCCTTATCATGCTATGTATGTACCATGTGTTAGCTTGGAGCCATTCGTGGTTCTAGGTTTCGTGTCTCGGTTCGGGGTCTCAGCTCGAGTCATGACAAACTTCGTACCAGAGCCAAGATTTAGGTGTGTCCTAGGGTGTCTGAAAGCTTCATTAAGTAGAGTATTTTACACAGTTGTGAAGCGCGCTGCACTTATGGGGAAGAGGCTACAAGACATTTTAGGAAATTTTCCTTCTTCAATGATCTAAGTCGTGTGATGAAGTACCTCTTTATTCCTCTAACTCGTGATATACGCATTTGTAGAAACATGCCTCCACACTGAGTCAATGGAAAGCCATGGAAATGGCAATAGAGACGGGCTTCAGCCAGCCCTACCTCCAATGGATCTCTTGCTCGAGCAGGTTACTCATGCCGAGTTCAGGGCCACTTTTCAGATGTTGGCTCGGGCTATGATAGCGAAGGTCAACCAGAAAGTAGTGGCCAATGTCCACCAAAATGGGAATTCAGCAGTAGCGAGAGTGCAATACTTCCTCAAGATGAACGTATCTAAGTTTCTTGAGTCGAAGGTGGATGAGGACCCAAATGAGTTCGTAGAGGAGGTTCTGAAGATCACCCAGATTATGGGGGTGACTACAGAGGAGAGTGTAGACTTAGCCTCCTATCAACTAAAGGAGTTGCTCGTATATGGTTCCGGCTGTGGAAGGAGAGCAGGGTGTAGGTGTGATTCTCATTGGTTGGGATGAGCTTGTTACCGCTTTATTGGATAGATTCTTTCCTCAAAAGTTGAGGGAGACAAAGGCAGCTGAGTTCATCTATCTGAAGAAAAACAACATGACTGTTTAGGAGTATACCTTGGAGTTTACCTAATTTTCCAAGTATGCATCGGAGTAGGTGGCCGATCTGAGGGCTCGTATGAGTATGTGAATGGAGTGGCAGATTCATTAGTCAAGGAATGTAGGATCAAAATGTTGATCGAAGATATAGTTTTCTCCCAAGTGATCATATATGCCCAGCAGATAGAGGCGGAGTAGATGAAGGAGAAGGAGAGAGAGGCCAAGAGGGATAGGATAGGGAATCATGGACACCTTCAGTAGAGATCCAATGGTGGGCATCGCCCTCACTTCCACCAAAGGTCGTCAGCTCAAGCTCCATCATCAGCTAGAATTCCATCCATACCCAGACGTGGCCATAGGGGTGGAATATCAGGCTCTAAAGGTCAAAGGAGCATGTCAGGGGAGCACACATTTCCAGCTTGTAGGAAGTGAGGGAAGAAGCACCCTAGTGAGTGTTTGGTTGGTACTGATGGTTGTTTTGGGTGTGGGAAGCCCAGACATATGCTTAGAGATTTTACTTCAGCTAGGCAGGGTGACGATAGATTTCGTGCCCCAGCTATCACTTTAGCAACTCTAGCAACTCGCCCATCTCAACAGGGCACCTCTTCTAGTGCAGCAGGCGGACAATGCCAGAATAGATTCTATGCAATATCATCTCGATTGGAGCAGGTCTCCCAATGTGGTCACTGGTATGTTACGAGTATTCCATCTTGACATTCATGCATTGTTAGATCCAGGGGCTACATTATATTTCGTGACTTCTTATGTTGCTGTTAGTTTTGTAGTCAATCTTGAAATCCTGTCAGGACCCTTCTCAGTCTCTACTCCCATCGGTGAGTTAGTTTTTGCACGATTAGTATATAGAAATTGCCCTATCACAATTCTTCAGAAAGTCACCTCAGCCAACATAGTGGAGTTAGATATGATTGACTTTGATGTTATAATTGGTATGGATTGGCTCTTTTATGTGAGTATTCGGAGGTGTTTTCAGATTAACTACTAGGAGTACCTCTCGAGCGGGAGATTGACTTTGGTATTGACCTTCTCCCTGATATGCATCCCTGATGTGCTATAGGTTTACAATACCTACGACACTTAAAACTAAGGAAATAAGCATGGTCATAGATGTGTTTATACGGATACACACTTTTGCTTTATTTTCAGAGAAATTAGGTGTTGGAGTTGAAATCTGCAAATGAAGTGAAAAGAGTGCAGAAAAAAGGCAAGTAAAAGACCTCAGTACGAGCCATACAATCAGGGTGCAAGCCATACCGAGAGTTGAGGAGAAGTTCAAAAGATGAGCTTAAGTGAAAGGCCAAGTTACGACTCGTGGTATGAGCTGTACCAAGGCAGACGTAGAAAACTTTAGAAGAAGCTGCACTGGGTTAGTCTTCTAGTACGATTAGCAACCATAGATCGTGATACCTAGCTACGATCCATACCAAGGAGCCATGGTAATGTTCAGAAGGATTGAGGAGTGGCATATCTCAAGGTATGAGAGGCAGTCACGAGGCATAGGAGGAAGGTGCGAGTCATACCAAGACTCGTGAAATTATTCAGAGGATGTCAGAAATCTCAAATTCAGACCACGGCAGGATTGTATGACTCGTAGGATCATTTATGAGTCATACCAATTTCAAACACTTAGCCAAAAAAGTTGCCTGACATTGTACGAGCAGAGGTATAACCCATACAATCACGGTACGAGTCGTAGGTGAAGGGAGTGGTAGTTTATCAGTTTTCCTGTTCATTTAGGAAAGGTTACTAATTATTTGTATAAATACTTTTTTAGTTTATTTTATTTAGGGGTTCGATTTTTTTAACTAGTATCCAACTTTTGGGAATATCGAAAATAACTTTTAGAGAGATTCTTGCATTGATTCTTCCATAGTTCATGAATTCTTCTTCATTATTTTTGTGCAATCGTCAAGTGAGTTTACATTTCAATCATCAATGTAAGTTCTAAATTATGTTTTCGTCTATGAATGCCAATTGTTTTGTACAATCATGAGAGGCTAAAACCTCCACAACTAGGGTTGTGGGAACCATGGTGAATTAACAAACTAGGGTTTGGACAAAGTGATTCTAAACAAATACCAATGCTTGTATTGAATTCTCTTCATCTTAAATGTTTCTTAATGAAGCGCAACATTAGAACTTGCCCTAATTCTCTACTTGTTTGAATCTAGAGAGGTAGGGATTAGGAAAAGAGAATAACAACAAAGCCTTGAACATTATGGTTCATTGTATGACTTGAGTTGCGGTCGCAGGATAGTTAATTTGGAACTAATTTGTAACATTTAAATTGAAACTACTCGAGAGACCTAATTCGGTAAGTGAGTACAGTCATCCAATAGGGATGAACCTATGTTTCCAGTCATTTGGATAAACCTATGTTTCCAGTTCTACAGTCAAGTATTGGGATAGATCATGAGTGTAAGACCTGAAGTAGTTATGAACCCATGTGGAACACTTCCCTAGTTAATTGCATCATCTTGGTAACAAATCAATTGTCAATACTGTTGCGTGTTTACTTCCTTACATAACCCCCCCCATTAGGAAATAACAGACTTAAAAGCTTATATACTAGAATTATTCTATATCTTGACCATATTCCCTATAGGATCAATCTCAACGTACTTGGGTTCTTTATTGACAACGTCCGCATCATACTTTTACAGGAGTGTGATTTGAGCGGTATCAAAAGTGGTAACGTTGCCAAGGAATAAACCTTAGGATTATAGTAATTGTTGTGTTTAACTTTTAGTTGTTATTTCCTCATTTATGTTTTGTTGTGTTTTTGATACTCATAGGTTGTCTCTCAGTGAATGCCAAGTACTCGACGGAGCGGAAACCCTTTGATTCCACTTGATCATGAATTAGAGCGAACACTACATAGGATGGAAAATAATGAGCAAAGAGAGTCCCATTTGGCAAAAGCATCTCATCAAGCTGAGATAGCTCAACAAGCTGCACTTTAGGAAGTAGAGGATGCTCGTGATGAGGCAGTGAATGCTGGCCACCATGGAAGGGGCAATAGGGGCCAAAGATATGTTTCACAGTTCTATGCTGATGATGACCTAGATATTGATGAACCCGGGTCAAGTACCACTACCTTTGCCTGCTGGGCAAAGTTTGATATCACTAGCACCATGATTCAGCTGCTGATGAAAGGACTATTTAGTGGTAATATAGTTGAATACGCGAATCTGCACTTAATGAACTTCGTTGGTATATGCAAGGCATACAGATTACCATGTGTAAACTAGGATGCTATAAGATTTAGACTCTTCCCGTTCTCTCTATCTAGAGAGGCCACAATTTGGTTATCAAAGTTGCCCAATCATGCCATAACCAACTGGAGGGATCATCGGCCTTCTTGGAAAGATTCTTTCCACCCTCCACGATGCTATAGTTAAAGGACGAGATCTATAATTTCTTCAAACTTAAGACAGAGGAACTTCGTGAGACATGGCTAACATTTAAAAAGAATCTGACTAAGTACCCAAATCATAAAATTCCCGATGACAATTTGTTGGAAATCTTTTACAGGTGTCTAAACAATAGCACTAAGGCTGTAGCAGATATGGTGGCAGAAGGAATATTGATGGATCACTCATGGGAGCTCGCAACTATTATACTTGATCAAGTGACTAAGATGAAAAGGGCCTGGCATACTAGGGAAGTAGAAACAACTACAAGTACATATACTATTAGTATGACTGCAGATCAGCACAGAAAGGAGGAGGACCATGATCAAGAGTTAGCTTACATGAGGACATCCTTAGACCTACTCATGAAGCATATTATGGGCTCTAGTGTGGAGAAGGTAAATGTAGTTGGAGCTCAAGGCCAGGAGCCAAGGTTTGAACAGTTGGATTTCGAGGAGGAGGCAAACTTCTTGGACAACCAGGTAGCTAGTTTTCGAGTCAACAACCAAGGGTCTAGACAAGACATATGGCAATAAGGATCTAGCAATCAAGGTCGGAACCAGTATTGAGACAACTAAAACATGAATAGATATAGGTGTAGGATCAGAGGTCATGAGCCAGAAGGAGAAGGGAGAAAGAATGATGGCTACCACAATGATCATGTAGGTTTATATGTTCCTCTAAATGCTCGTGTGGGTGAGGTTGGACCTTCAAAATTGGAGACCTTGATGGTTGAGATTCTATGGAGGGCTAAATCAATAGATGAATTGCTAAAGGTTATTAGGGGTGATATATCTGGCATAGCCAGAAGGTTGAGTCCCGCACCACAACAATTAAGCAAATTGAGCAGCAGCTTGGTCAAATGTCTGCATCCCTAAACCACAGGAAAAAGAGGACACTTCCTAACAACACAATCCATAACCTAATGAACAACAGTCATTGTATGGCTTTGATGACTAGGAGTAGAAAGACCACTATTGATCTGCCGCTATTGGTTGTAGTTGAAATGGAAAGATAGAAGGAGATCGAGCTTAATGAGGATGATGAGGTTGTTTATTGAGGTCTTACAAGTAAGGCTGAGTTGAAAAAGGATCAAGGAGGTAAAAAGGAGGATGGAGTTGAT
The DNA here is from genome assembly GCA_035772735.1 of Datura wrightii. Lineage (NCBI taxonomy): Eukaryota > Viridiplantae > Streptophyta > Magnoliopsida > Solanales > Solanaceae > Datura > Datura wrightii. Next base: position 48,728,958 of record JASDFA010000007.1, on the reverse strand, counting down.
AAAGGGTGGGAACAAGGATCCACATAGGTGTATAGGGCCATTCTTCGACCACCGCCACCATTACAGCAGTGGATGAAGAAGAAGGGGGAAGATGGTAAGTTTCAGAAATTCCTCTCTATGCTAAAACAGTCATCTGTGAACATACTATTGGTCGAGGCATTAGTGTAGATGCCCGGATATGGAAATTTTATAAAGGACCTTGTGACTAGGAAGAGGTCCATGAGCTATGAGTCAGTGGGTAACTTGCGTCATTGCAGTTCCATAGCCTCACAGGTTCTTTCCTATAAGAAGGAGGATCCAGGTGCCTTCACCATTCCTTTTGTGATTTGTGACATTGAGTTCATGAAGGTACTGTGTGACTGAGGAGTGAGCATCAACTTGATGCTATTAGTTGTGTTCAGGCAGTTGGGCTTAGGAACTCCACACCAATGACGATGTAGCTGTTGATGGTTGATAGCATAGTTAAAAAGCCAGTGGGGATCATTGTTAATGTTCTAGTTAAGGTGGATCAATTCATCTTCCCAACGGACTTCGTGATCCTCGATTACGAGGTTGATTTTGAGGTTCGTATCATTTTAGGGGTACCATTCCTCACCACTAGGAGAGCTTTGGTAGACGTTGAGGCTGGCCAGTTAAAGTTCAGGCTGAATAAGCAAGAGGTCACCTTTAATGTCTGCCGGTCAATGAAGCAACCCAATGAGTAAAAGGTTTTGTCTGCTATCAATGATGATTCTGAGTCTCTTGACGAATTCTGAGTAGTCAAGAGACTTTCGTCGTGCTGCGATGTTAAATCAGGTACTTCTTGAGAGGCAACCCATGAGGAGGTTTGGTGATGTCTGAGTAACCAAACCACCTAAATCGTGTCGTGATGTTAAATTAAGCATTTCTTGGAAGGCAACCCAAGTATCTTAACTTATATGTACTCAGTGTGCAGGTGAAACAAAAATTGGTGGGTGAAAATTGCAGCACAAGACTGTACTATGAGTATCAATATGAGTAGTAGGACCGCTACGACTTGTAATACTGTCTGTGGTTAAATGTATAGACTTGGTCAGATGCATGTGTTCATGTTATGGTTGGCCATTACAAATCGTGCCTCCATGGCACAAGTCATAATACCCATTGTAAGGATGAACTATGCTAAGTGTGGAAGTGCAGAGGATAATGGCCTATGAGCCACAGTACGTACCATCATGGTATGACTCGTATCATTCACTCGTAGGTCCTAAGGTAAGTTTTCTTAGTTTCTTGCTACGAGTCTATGGGACGAGCCGTAGATATGACGTACGACTCATGGTACGAGTCGTAATGGGAAAAATTAATTATATTGACCCGACTTAAATCTATATTAAATCAAATTTGTTGGACCAAACACCCACGTAAACAAAAAGCATGACTCACGAGCACCTCCATTCTATCTTCCATTACCCATAACTCAAGCATGAAATTGTTGAGCTCAAATCAATGCAAATAAGTTTGCACAAGTCAGTTGAATTCCTAACCCAAAAGCTAAAGCAAGCAAGAAATCATGCAGGAACTTGAAATCTCAAGTAACTGATTATTTCCTCTGTTGAAATTTCTTGCTAAGAGATGGTCGAAATTGAACTGTGGTTCCTAAAAATCTTGTAAAAGAGGATGATGAATGTGATCAGGGCCTGAATATGCATAATTATAAATGGGTTTAGGAATCAAAATGGTCAAACACAAAATATGATTATAGATAATGAGTTACAGGGTGTGAAGCACGTTTGGGGATTAACTGGTCGATAAAATTAATGAAAGTTGCATATTTTAGATGGAGAATTCTGAGTAGCCATTCAAAAACAAGTTTACCTACACAACTGGACATGAATAAGGTGAGGACAGGCTTCACAAGCCCTCTTACGATTTGTGGTTTCATACTATGACTCGTAGGATGGCTCAGTGGGATTTTCCAAGGCATCTTAACTGAAAGCTCATGGTACGGGACCTAGTACGACTCGTGATATCTCACTATGATTCGTACCTAGTGTTCATACCAAGAAGCAGGGAGGGCCAAGTTCAAAAAATCCTTAATATGACTCATGGAATCCAATTACAATACATATCATGAGTCGTATAAAAGTACTAAGAACCATAATTTTAGGGAATTCAACATACGACCCTTAGTACGAACCATTAAACTTGGTACGAGTCATACAAGGAATCATGATAGTGTCATAACATACTACGAGTCTTAGTACGGATCGTACCATCATGGTATGACTCGTACTGATGACTCATGAAAAATTACTAAGGATGATATTTTTTCTTTTTTTTCTCCGATCTTACATACTAACCTTTTTATCCACGGGTACAATGAAATTCAAAAGCAAAATCAAACAAGGCCAAAAATAAGAGGGCCAAGGCTGAAATTGCTGCTTGGAGGGTATTAAGAGAAGAGCCCTCAAACTCCGACCAAGTAGGCAACACCCCTAGTGGTTTGATGGATGAATACCAAGTGGATATAGCAGACACTGATAAGCCGTGGACCACCAGGGCACAAGCCAAGGTTCAGGACAAAGCTACTTCCGCTGCTCCAACAGCTGCTCCTTAGTCTGAGGAAGGAGTAGGTGATCGGGCTTAGGAGTCTGGTAGTGGCTCAAATATTGAGGAGAAGTTTGAGGAGGCCCAGTCCGGAGATGGTAATGATGAGGTCGGGTCTGATGTAGATGCTACTAAGGAAGAAGATGATTAGACCTCGCCATGACAGAGTCAAACTAGGAGGTGGTAAGTTTTCGGTCTGTTTCGCAACTACACGCAAGTGCACGTGGTCGAACAAGTAGTAAAATGGCTAAAGTAAGCCAAGTATCAATCCCACAGGGACTGAACCAAAGTAGTAATCGAATTAAGTGTTAATGAACTCTAACTCTAAAAATGCAGACAACAATTTAAAGAAGATTTTGAGAGTTGGTTTCTTAATTTAGACTAATCTAAAACAAAATTATAAAGTGAGTCTGAACTATAGTAATGAGCAAGCTGAGGCTAAAACGAACATGCAGGGAAGTAATTTATCAATACAATTCGGTTAATCATTCCTTCGGTTGCTAGTCAAGAATTATTGCCTATGGAGAGAAACTTTCGTATTCTACCCAACTTAAGAATCATGAACCTTCAACCTACATTTCTGTGATAAAAGAATTTCATGTTCTAACCATACGAAACCGATTTCTTAATTGACTAATACGACTTTCAGATATATTTGTATTCTGAAGGTAAATCAATTCTCAATTTTCCCAAACTAAGAAGAGATCATATCCTACCAATTCACAACTTTCCAATTTCTTTCCTTTTCAAGATAAAATTGGATTTTTTAGATATACATTAACATTGGCCAGACATTAATGCAGTAAGAACAAGAATTGATAGAACAACCATGGAAGAAAAGATGAAAAACCAAAATGATCAACAATTACATTCCACTCCAAATGTTCTTAACCTCAACAAGAAGTGAATTTAGCCACTCATTTGTGGATTAAACATCATAAAATGAGTATAAATCATACAAACAATTGAAATAAAGGAGAAAGAGTTAGAGAAGAACCCTAAGATTTTTGTCTCCTCAACTGCCTGTAACCCACGTTCTTGCTCAACTCTGTCAGCATTCTTAAAAACAAACCTAAGTGTGCTATTTGTACTAGTGGGAATTTTTTTCCTGGAATAACAAGCAACGTGTCACGGAGTGCATCGCGGAGCACTGCCTCAGTGACACGGTGCAAACGCGGACCCTCACTGGAATTTTATGTTCCAAGTAAATATAGGCAACGTTCCACGACATGTAACGCGGGGCTTGGCCAACGTGCCATGGCGCTGTCGTGAACCCTTACTAGAATTTGACAAAATAACTCATCCGAGGCAGACTGCCTCCGCGATGGCAGCATAACACGGCTCCATCGTGGAGCCCCTTTATTTGGTGCTTTTCTTGACCTTTTCCATTGCTCGCTTCTGAGTCCATTCCCAATTTTCACCAACATGCAACTTAGCTTCCTAAAATTACATTTTTCCTGCAAAACAACACTAATCATGTTGGTTAGTATAAATTCACATTTTAACTACAAATCACATGAGAATGTACAAATAACGATAGATAAACAAGACGAAATAGAGCATTTGAGTATCACTTGGGCATATAATTCTGCCCAAGATCACTTACCCCACACATAAAACCTTGTTCGTCCTCGAACAATACTCTCATATCTCATGCAACTGACACCCACGTATAGCTACTTTGGCTCGACAATTCAAGCTACGGTTATACCGATTATTTAATATAGAAAATCATCAAGAAGATATGCATAGTCTCATAAACACAATGAAATTCACCATATTAAGACCTCCTAGACTCAAGGATCGACTCTCGATCTCGGCAAACTCATGCAAATCATCTGATCAAGACATCCGACACGAAATTCAATCTCTCATCAAGAATGTGCCCTCACAACACACGAGAATTACCCCTTTTTCAATCATATGATTTCCAAAGCATTACATGTAGGGGTATATGAACATGATTTCGCTCTCTCTCCCAAAGAATTCACATGCATCATGTCATGAACCATAGGCTTGCCTCTAGTGTATTACTCCACTAATATAAGGAAGCATGATGTAAGATCACGTAGGACTTAACGGGTTGTAATGTAAGCTCAAGAACTAGTAAATACTGGATAACCAATAATATCATCTAGCTTTCTTAAGCGCTTTTCAATACATGCCCCCACAATTATGGGCATTGTTTCTTCCTTCATCCTCCCATTCTTGAAGTCTTTCTTTATCTTTGTTACCATTTCTTTAAGCACACTCGACTTAATAACAAAGCTTAGTTATACATCTTCATTTTATTTATATTCGGCTAGTGCACCTTTGACCTTATCTTTACTTTCACCACTTCTACTTTTCCTTTCTTTTCACACTTTTCACTCCTTGACACTGTGGGAAAATTATTTTTTTCTTGAGCGCATAAGAGTTTTGGATCAAATTCACGGCTAATGAAATGAAGGGATTAAGCTCAGTTTCTACCTCTTCAATGAAAGAAGAAAAAAATAGGCTAAAGGCTCAATGGGGCTAACTAGGATGTGCATTCAAGGTAGGTATGATAAGAAAAAAAACTTTCGGTTTAATCAAAGAAATGCCTACATCCTTTCCTACAGTACACATCCTTCATTTCGTTTCATACACACACCAAGCAAGTTCTAGAAACTTCATAATAGCATGGAATAATCGAAACCTCACCTCACACTCATTGCACATGCTCAACTCAAGACTTATTCACAGACTCTTCAATCAGCTAATTACAAGAATTCAATATTAAGCCTCAATCACACCGAATCGAACTCTATGGCCTAGGTATCTCAACATGTTTCACATTTGCATGCATTCATATGAATCATCTTTGCATCTCAATATCATGTACAACACGCAACAAGAATTCCGAACCATGAAGTAGCGACACGTTTGGGAAACAACCAAAAGAAAGAAAATAAAAGAAAGAAAAAAACTACTCCTATCGACTACATTTCCCTTAAGACGGTCGTCATCCATCCATCATAGGGAACATTCACTATTTACGACTTCGGTTCAATGGGACTATTCTCGATAAAAGCACCGAAAACAAAGGCCGAGAAACCCAATCATAAAAAATTCAACAAAAATTTTAAAAATATCAATAATTTCGATAGAAACAAAAATATTTACACAACCAGCTAACAACAACTCAACACAACACCAGCTTAACATTCATTACACACTGAATTACAATACAAAACATACGCACTAAATCACAGGGTCATAATTTTTTCACAGGCACAACAACACAAGACATAAAAAAACAAAAACCACAACGAAACATACAACACCTAACTACTCCCACCCCACACTTAAACTGAACACTGTCCCAAGTGTTCACAAAATTCAATTTATCACAAAGGTGGGTGGTGAAACTCCCTGATCAATTAAAGCATTCAACTTCTGCGTCAGGTGTCGTTGCCTCGTCCCCCATAACTGAATCACCCCCGCTGTCCTCATCTGACTCAACATCTGAGTCATCGCGGCGTGTCTCCTCATTAGTGGGTACATCATCATCTACAGGCTCCACAAAAGCTGGCCCCACTCGGCATAGAGCCCGGGCATTTTCGCCAAAGGGGTAATCTAGCTCGAGCTTCCATAGCTCATCTTCTGTTGCTGGCCTCCCGCCTATGCGCAACTGCAACATTTGCATCCCGTACATGTGGGCCATATATTGATCATCCCGAGCATGACGCTAGGCTAGTGTGAGAACTGGTCCGTGAGTGGTGTGGGGTGCCTTGGTTTTGGTGACGTCCAAGGCACGCCTATCCATTTGCAGGATGTAGTCTAGGGCCTCCTCCTTGATGTCAAGGCCCCTCAGAAACGTGGTCACCAAACCACCAAACCTGTACCTGTGCCCTTGATGCAAACGGGCTCTCTTCATGGCGGAGATGATCACCGCCCCAACATTAATCTCCAGCCCTTTCATCAGGGTATAAACCAAGCACACACGATCCCGGGTGACATTTTTCATGTGCACCCCCGGGATCAGGCAGGAACACACAATTTTAAGCCAAATCCTGGCTTCCCTGTTCATTTGAGAGTAGGGCAGCATTTGATGATAGCCCCTCTCCTTGTGCCTGCTCCACCGTTCTGTCGAACAGGCTCCACACAAAGTGCATCTGATATCCGCATAGGGTGGAGTTATGTTCAGCTGCCGGAGTACATGGGCGTCTGTGTCCCGCGCCCCCAAGATGGCATTCAGGTAATGGGGCTCAAAGGTGAAAACCCGCCCCCTTATCTTGACGGTATGACTGCGGAGTGTCGGATTCCAGTTTGCGTAGAACTCCCGAATCAAATGGAGATTGCACTCCTTGGGCTCTTCAAAGATGAATTTCAGCCCAGCAGCGTCAATCCGGTGTACGATTCTGGGGAATTCCTATGCAAGTGGCTCCCTTGTAATGTGCTCCTCAGGGAAGTATTTGGTCTCCTTGTGCTTTGCATACCATTTCTTCCCTTCATCCGTCACCCGTCGAGTTTCGTATTGACGGCGTTGGCCGCGTGGAACCGCTGGTGCTGCTGGAACTGTCATTCCTAGTCTAATCCTTTTTCTCCTGGCGCCTGATGTAGATGTGCGCTTTCCTTTGTCTTGCCTGCTTGACATCGTTCCTGTCAAATCACACAGATAGTCCCAATGTTATTCAAGTCAAAAATTTGCTTCGATTAAGGTTGGGTTGGGTTAGGCCACCCCACACATAATGTTTAGCCACAATGAAAACAATTCGGCAAGAAAATCATTCTTTTCCAATTTTTATCAATCAACATGCCTCGTGCATTTAGATAAGTCAATGGAATAATGACTAAGTACTACTCAGGCTTCATACAACTAATCACAATTTCACCATCGATTCCATTACATCACATAGCACTTAGCCCAAAATTTTTCTCAACAACAACAACCTATGTAATTCACCAATTTCATTTTCCCAAAAATTTCCTTATTTATTTAGCGTATTCATCCATATTCACAACATCGTTTACATCACCCAACATGCACAACCCAATTATTTTCAAATTTTCAACCAAATTTAGTTTCTTCCTATTCAAATTCCAACCCTAGCTACCAATTTCGCAAAAATTCAATCAAATATGTATTTATCGAGTTCATATAATCATAATGATACTACGAACATCAATCAACAATAACTTAAATGAATTCATGCTCCATTTACACTTAGGGCAAGCTTTAGTCACCTCACATGCTCAAAAATTGAAAATTTCAGCAAAAATTGAGGTTAAGTTCAAGAACATACCTTTAATTCGATGAACTTGAAGAAAAGTTGAAGAAAATTCGATCCTAGGTCTGTGTCACGTTGGGTGAGGGGGGATTTTAGGGGTTTTGTCGTGGAGGGGAGTGAGAAATGGGAAAAATGAGGTGTTTTCGGGGTTAAAAAGAGGATTTTTCGCGCTGGTCACCCGGCGACCCGGTGTGACCCGTCGCGAATAACACTTCAACGTGTAACGGAGGGTAACGCGGAGCACCCCCTCCATGACACGGAGCCATCACGCAAGGGTTCTGGAATTTGTGCCAATTCCAAAATACCTTCAACGTGTCACGGAGGGTAATGCGGAGGCCCTCCTCCGTGACACGGAGCCATCGCGCAGGCTCACTGTTTTTCCACTTATTAAATTTTTTTTTTCTTCCCACCTCGATTTTTGCTTTTTTTGCGATCCTTTGCATTTTTGCCCTCCATTACACCTGAAAATCATCTCACAACAACAAATTGGTTAGAATTTATAGGTTTCAAACACGAACACATTTTTTTTTGTTTTTATTTTTTTTGTTTTTATTTTTATTTTTATTTTTATTTTCTTTTTGTTTTTCTTTTTAACTAATTCTACTCATCTATTACAATAATTTCACGGGTTGCCTCCCGTGCAATGCCTGGTTTACCGTCGTGGCTCGACGTCATTAAAGCTCAATCATCCATTAGAGTGACAGACGTTTTCTCTCAAATAACGTCCTCACTCCTATAATGCTTACACCGCTGCCCATTAACCAAGAATGTGGCACTTCGATCTTCTTGCCACAACTCCACTGCCCCGTACGGGGTGTCCTCAATCAGTGGTTTTCCCACTGGATCTCGAGAATCAACAATCTGAACAATATCTGCTTGATTTAGCACGTTGATTGCTGAAAGCTCCTCATATATGGCCGGAAGCTTCGTGGCCTTGTACACATCAAATACCTCCACCTTGTCATGCGTCCACATAGTTAGATGCCGTGCGGCTACATCAATCAAAGCTTTCCCGGTTGCCAAGAAAGGACGTCCCAAAATAAATGGGACTTCCGCATCCGGTTCAAAATCCAGCACAACAAAATCTACCGGGAAGATAAGGGAGCCCACTTGCACCAGCACGTCCTCCACTATGCCATATGGTCTGGCCAAAGAATGATTCGCTAACTGCAAGATCGCTGTAGTTGGTCTAGGACTGCCCAGCCCCAACTTCTTGAATACCGATGTTGGCATCAAGGTAATGCTCGCTCCCAAATCGCATAGTCCACGAGCTCGGATACTTTGCCCAATTGTGATTTGAATTGTAAAGCTCCCAGGGTCCTTGAGATTTGTTGGCAACCTGTTCTGTATCCTGGAAGTGCACTCCTCTGTAAGCGCCACAGTAGCATACTCTGTCAATCTACTTTTGTTCGCCACGATGTCCTTGATATATTTTTCATACTTCGGCACTCCCTGCAAAACATCAACAAGAGGTAAATTAATGTGTACCTGTTTAAGCACCTCCATGAACTTTTTGAAACACGCTTCCTCCTTGTGTTTCTTTAATCTTTGAGGGAACGGGGGTGGTGGTCTTTCTACTTCAGCTACCTTCTCCTTCCCCCTCTCATCATCGTGTTCCCTTTCTTTCTCCACTACTCCTGACTGCTGAGGTGGTCTTTTTGGTTCCACCTCCTTAAGTTGTAAACCACTCCTTGTGGTCACTACATTTACTTTCTTGGGATTCGGGTCAGTGTCACTCGGTAGTCCTCCTCTTGGCCTGGTGTTTTGAGCTCCAGCTAGTTGCCCAAACTTGTACTCTAACGCCTTTGTAGCTAACTGATTGTTCTTTACATCTGCCGACAATTTCACATAGTCAGCCTGCAATTGAGCTTGGTTAGCTATCATCGTTTTAAACATTTCCTCAATACTGGGTGGTGGTGGTGGAGGAGGTGCATTTTTGCTTTTGTATTGAGTCTGATAGTTCTGCTGCCCTCCTTGATTTCTCTATGCACCCTGATTCAAACTCTAGCTATTACTACCCCAGGACAAATTCAGATGATTCCTCCAATTAGAGTTGTAGTTGTTGCCATACTGGTGGTGATTATTTCTCTGTACATTACCAACAAAGTTCACTGAATCTGGATTTGCACCACAACATTCAGCTAAGTGTTCATTACTACCGCATACTTCACACCAAATCTGCTGCACTACATTAACTGGGGCTTGAGATTGATTTAAGCTCATGTTGCTGAAGTGGGTGTTGAATTGATTCTGTAGCGCAGCTATCTGTGCAGCGATAGCTGTAAACCCATCCACTTCCAAGACTCCTGCCGCTTTCCTTGTTCCTCCTCTAGAAGAGTCCACATTCCACTTTGGATTTCCCTGCGAAATATGATTTAACAAAGTTTACAGCTCCTCATAAGTCTTTTCTAATGCTTGTCTCCCAGCTGTTGAGTCTAGCAAAATTTTTGTGTGGGGTTCCAAACCCTCTATGAAAGTATGCACCAGCACATCATTAGACTGGTGATGGTGAGGACAATCTCGTAACATGGATTTGAATCTTTCCCAAGCTTGATACAGATTCTCCCCCTCTCTTTGTTTAAAACTTAGAATCTGAATTCTAAGTCTTGCTATTTTCCCGGATGGAAAGAACCGTATCAAGAATTTTCTTGCAAGATCATCCCAAGTGGTAATGGAATTAGGTGGCTCAGCTTTCAACCACCTCTTTGCTTCTCCCAATAGTGAAAATGGGAACAATGTAAGCCTTACGTAATCAGATGATACTCCAGCAGGGATGTAAGTGTCACTTATCTCCAAAAAGTTTTGGAGATGTTGTGGATCCTCGTGAGGGAGACCTGTGAATTACCCGCTGGTGTGCAGCAATTGCACCATGTTCTGTTTAAGCTCAAACCTCCCTCCTGGCTCAGGTTTGCAAATACTTGATGTAACATTGTTAGCATGTGGGATTGCCACTTCGCGAACCGGCCTAGCTGCCATTTCCTCAGGCACTAACACTGCCCTTACAAGTGGTGGTTTCTGCTGTTGCTCCAGGATTGTCTGTCTGAGCAATTGTAGCTTTTTCTCTAGAGCTTCCCTTCTTTGACGATGGAACTGTCTTTCCAGCTCTAAGTATGAATCCACCAGCTCCTTGTCTATTGCCAGTGTTCAGCAGAATTCAATATCTGCAAAAGACAAGCTAAGATCAAGTTGTCATCACAATATAGAAATCGTAAACTAACACTTAAGAAAACAATTTTACCAATTGCCAGTCCCCGGCAACGGCGCCAAAAACTTGTTCGGTCTATTTCGCAACTACACGCAAGTGCACGTGGTCGAACAAGTAGTAAAATGGCTAAAGTAAGCCAAGTATCGACCCCACAGGGACTGAACCAAGGTAGTAATCGAATTAAGTGTTAATGAACTCTAACTCTAAAAATGCAGACAACAATTTAAAGAAGATTTTGAGAGTTGGTTTCTTAATTTAGACTAATCTAAAACAAAATTATAAAGTGAGTCTGAACTATAGTAATGAGCAAGCTGAGGCTAAAACAAACATGCAGGGAAGTAATTTATCAATACAATTCGGTTAATCATTCCTTCGGTTGCTAGTCAAGAATTATTGCCTATGGAGAGAAACTTTCGTATTCTACCCAACTTAAGAATCATGAACCTTCAACCTACATTTCTGTGATAAAAGAATTTCATGTTCTAGCCATACGAAACCGATTTCTTAATTGACTAATACGACTTTCAGATATATTTCTATTCTGAAGGTAAATCAATTCTCAATTTTCCCAAACTAAGAAGAGATCATATCCTACCAATTCACAACTTTCCAATTTCTTTCCTTTTCAAGATAAAATTGGATTTTTTAGATATACATTAACATTGGCCAAACATTAATGCAGTAAGAACAAGAATTGATAGAACAACCATGGAAGAAAAGATGAAAAACCAAAATGATCAACCATTATATTCCACTCCAAATGTTCTTAACCTCAGTAAGAAGTGAATTTAGCCACTCATTTTTGGATTAAACATCAACAAATGAGTATAAATCATACAAACAATTGAAATAAAGGAGAAAGAGTTAGAGGAGAGCCCTAAGATTTTTGTCTCCTCAACTGCCTGTAACCCACGTTCTTGCTCAACTCTGTCAGCATTCTTAAAACTAAACCTAAGTGTGATATTTATACTAGTGGGAATTTTTTTCCCGGAATAACAAGCAATGTGTCACGGAGTGCATCGCGGAGCCCTGCCTCCGTGACACGGTGCAAACGCGGACCCTCACTAGAATTTTATGTTCCAGGTAAATATAGGCAACGTGCCACGGCATGTAACACGGGGCTTGGCCAACGTGCCACGGCGCTGTCGCGAACCCTTACTGGAATTTGACAAAATAACTCATCCGAGGCAGAATGCCTCCGCGATGGCAGCGTGACACGACTCCATCGCGGAGCCCCTTTATTTGATGCTTTTCCTTGACCTTTTCCACTGCTCGCTTCCGAGTCCATTCCCAATTTTCACCAACATGCAACTTAGCTTCCTAAAATTACATTTTTCCTGTAAAACAACACTAATCATGTTGGTTAGTATAAATTCACATTTTAACTACAAATCACATGAGAATGTACAAATAATGATAGATAAACAAGACGAAATAAAGCATTTGAGCATCACTTGGGCATATAATTCTGCCCAAGATCAGTAAGTACTCGATGCTTAGAAAATTTATGAGCAAGATCTTGCTCTCACCTCCGAGCATCACCCAAGGCAGAGGAACCACGAATCCTGACCAGTGCATTAAATTAGGTCGAGGAGATGAAGAAGATTTTTTGATTCTATGGATCTGACTAGATGGCTAAGGCCCGTAACAACTACAGTGTTGCATTAGTCAGGGAGTTCTATGCCAACTATTTGTCCACGATGGAGCAGAAAGCAAGAGCTGGGTAGAAACTTAAAGAGCAACCTAAGCTTGATAGTGTGATGGTCCAGAGGCATGCAATTATATCTCCAAGAGGACCATTACACGGATGCTATATGGGACACAATACCGAGCTCCAAATGCCACAGTTGAGTTTGACTATCGAGCAGAGTGGGTGACCAGTAGTCTGCAGGTCACTAAAGCCTCACTAAATATTATAGCTATGGCGTGTTGGATAGTGTTCCACCATAGGCTGACCCCGATAGTGAATGAAAACATCCTCAGTGCAGATAGAGCAACATTGGTAGCGTGTATCTTGTCTAGATACGCCATCAACATATCGAGGGAAATAGTAGTAGAGATTCGGGATCATGCTATAGGTTTGAGCACCACTATTCCATTCCCAAGTCTCATTCACTAGCTTTGTAGAGATGTTGGGGTGAGTGTGATAGAGAGGATTGACACAAAGGTTGGGGGACACAAAACTGTAGACATAGTATTGATTTGGGATGAGATTAACTCGGTGAGTCAGGTTAGACTACCTGCAGTAGTTCCACCATCACAGCTAGCAGGGGCAAGCATATAGATGCCCCTTACTCACAAGAGAAGAGTGAGATGCCAGCTACATAGGCAGGCCACATAGCAGTAGCTCCGACTTCATCCTCCACTCCTCCATTGGGTATTTCTATCCAGGTTCTAGCCGCCTATGCCTTGGATTCATAGGAAATCCTCCAAAAGATATCCAAATAATTGACGTTGATCGAGAAGATGGTTAGCGTGATGATGGAGAATATCAAGCCTTGGGTGAAGGCTGAGATAGAGGAGGCTGCTAGAGGTTTGCATGGCTGGTTGGAAAGCTTTAAGCTATGCTTCAATGAGTGCTTAGTTGGTCAGCTGGACACGGGCAGTTTGAGGGATGAGCTGGGAGCTTTGCGGAGCCAAGTAGCCGAGTTGTCGTTCAGATAGCCGGCAATATTAGCATCCGCCATCATTCAAGACTTAGATGTTGAGCTCGATGAGGAGCTAGATTTGGAGGCATATTAGGTTCCTACAGCGACTGGTGGAGAAAAAGGGAAAAAGAGGGTCTCGGAAGTAGTTGAAGACGAGCCTACAAAGAAGAAGAGGAAGAGAAAGGAGAAAAGAGAGAGCAAGCGGGAGGCAGTGGATAGCCTAAAAACTCATTACAAACATATGTCAAAGATGCATGAGAGAGCGAAAGGAGCGGGGAGCTCCACCATTGTCCTGGGTGAGCTTGAGAGTGGCAAGGACCCTTTGGGTGAGCCACAACCAGCCAGAGTTGATATAGAGGTTGTTGAGGCAACTATCATAGTTGAGGGGGTGACCATTGCTTCGAGTGATGTCCCACTGAGTGCACCAGCCACCGCTAGTGCTACGACCGCAGCAGAAGGGACTGTGCTTGCACACTCATCTCCGTAGGATGAGAGAAGTTCTTAGAACACCACACATATGTCCCTTTCTCAGTTCTTACATTTTATGCTTTAGAGACAAAGCAATGCTTTTTAAAAGGGGGGTGTATACATGATTTTTGGGTTTTGATTTTTTTCCGAGAATTTTTGTTGTCGTGTTTGTTTTCCCTAGGATATGCTATCTAGTAGAACCGACATGTTTAGAATGTTGTTTTTGTGTTTTGTTTTACTAGCAGTATTTAGGAGTACTTTACAGCCAATAAATGCACATGTTTTGAAATTGTGAAAAAATGACCCATTTTAAATAAAATTTCATATCTAGCTGTGTATGTTAATTGCAATGCATGATCTTTGTGAATCTTTGTATGGAATTTAATACATTAGTATGAGTAATCATAGCATAGCTGTGTATGAACCGGATAGGTAGAATCGATGCAAAACTGTACCGTGTGTGAGTGAGGATGCTTACCTAGTTCGATACTGCGTAAATCATCTAGAACATACCCGATTGGTCTTAACATAGATTGTAGGATGGTTGGTTAGGAAATGATCATAGGTTATTTTTGTTTTAGCCCATTTTAGATTAAATTACCCTACAAAATAAAAATGATTCCCTTGATCCCTTCTTTGAGCCTAAAAGTTTACTATTTTTCTTTGATTACCTATTCACCTTTCCCATGCTTATAACGAACATGTTTGGTCCTGGTCCCTCCTTGGACATTGTGAACCTCAACTCAGGAAAAATGCCTAAGTTGAGGGTGACTATAGTAGGGGTGCTGCCACACCCCGAGTCTATACCCTGGATGACCCACGGTACTTGGAGTCACAAGTATCCCCAAGTCAACCCATGGTCTATCATAACACTGGAATTCTGATTAAAAACATAGCGGAAGCTTTAAAATAATAAAACCATTCATGAAAAAGAACTAAATCACAAGGTTTTAAACAATTGAAACAAAACTAAGAATTTGAATCCCTTTCTGAGTCTGAAAGCCATCTATATGATGAGTTTCTAGGACAAGCCCCCAGCTAACTCTAAGTCTAACTGAAAGAAAAACATCTGAAGAAAAATAATCATCGTCCTCGAATGATGAGGACTCACCACTAGAGCAGCTAAAAACTCCTAGATGTGATCTGCTAACGGGGCTAACACTGAGGACCTGCAGCTGTATCATAAAATAATATAGCATAAAAGGTATGTGTCAGTACTTTGAATGTACTGAGTAAGTAGGAGAAACTATGACACGGAGAATAAAGTAACTGAACTGTAAAGACATGAAAGGACCAATTGAAATACTGAAACTGAATAAACTGAAATATAATGAGATGGTAAAAATGACCCTGTTTGATGGTCAAAGACATGCCCTAAATTTAAGATATTGATCTGAAGTACTGTACCAAACTAATCTGAACTGAGCTAATATGATCTAGTGGGAGAGTTTATAACCGACATATAACTACGTGAGCTAGACGTGGAGTCCAATGTATACACTCCATCGATAGGACCCAATATTCCATGCCAGAGTATAAAGGCACGAACTGGGTGATCAAACGTTCGGTCCATGAGGCCAATAAAAAATAACCTTAGTGGCAACGTAGTTCTGGGAACCTGGGTACATTGGAACCCCGATCAGCTCGGTGTTAAGTTCTACTCCTACTGGATAGTCCTAGACTTACTACTAATCTGATAGCTCAAAACTGGGTCCCAAGACTAAGTCAGGAATACCTATCTAGAAGTACCCTGAGAGTCTTATCGGACAGGATTCTGTAACTGGTGTTCTAAGATTGGTCAAAGCTGCTTATATGGAAGCATCGTAACCATCTGAAGAACAAACTATAATATGAAACTGGGGTCCTAAGGCTGGTCAGAGCTACTTATATACAAGTTTCATGACCGCCTAAAGAACCACTAAAATCTGATATCGAATCTAATACTGATAATTGAGAGGCACCACTGACACCTAGAGAATCTACTGTAGTCAAAATGATCAGCTGATATTTCTAGCCAACACTAACTCTAATAATCTGACTAAATATTCAACACACACTAACAATATGAGGATATCTAATCTATTATAATCAATCTACAGGGAAACTAATCTAACACACTGATCTTGGGCATATTTACATGCCCAAAAACTATTTTATACCCATGTATGTTGTACCTTAATTTCAGAATAATCTCATGTATTTTGCGTAATTTGTGGCTTTAGCTCTCTTTGTATATTGAAATTGCCAATGTATGGAGCTCAACATGAAGATAATGGTCCTAATCTTGAAGATAAATGTTAAGGGACGGATTATGGATGATGAGACAAGCTAAAAAGGACATTCAGAGTCAACTCTGTGCCATGGAGAAGCATTGGACATTCAACAACGTGCCACGGAGAAACCAATTAATTTATATGAGCAGGGGCAGCCAAACAGTGAGCATCCGTCACAGCAGAGTGTCACGAAGCCAAATCTCCATGATAGGAAGCGTGTCACGGAGGCAAATCTCTGTGATAATCAACATGACACGGAGCTTTTTCACCACAGGACAAATTTTGAATTTTTCCAAATTATTATAAATTGAACCCTTAGCTTCTAAATTTAGTATCACAAAATATTTTGAGAACAACGGAAAGGAGCGAAGGGAGAAAAGATGAACTCTACCTAAGGTTCAATAATTTTCATTCTCTCTTAACTATTCTTGTAAGTACTCTACTTGAATCATGTTTTTAAGTATTTGTACAAACATGAGTGACTAAAACCCTTCCTCTAGGGTTGAGGACACATGATATGATTGTAATTGCATGAATTCTTCTTTGGTTTGAGTTTTTAGTTGTTTTTTTGTCGTACATTCTTCATTATTGTTGTTTTTATGCTTGATCACCACGAAAACAAACTCGTTAAGCTTAGGTAAAATCTTGAAAGAGTAACCCTAGGATACAACACAAGAATGTAGGGAGTAAGTTCTTATTTTTACGATAGGATTCGCGGTAAGGATAGAAATTATACCTAATTTTCTTTGCTTGGTTAGTAAAATGGGGTGATAGCTAGACAATGACTTAGAATTGTCACATCACCGCTTGTAGAAGTAGTTGTGAAGCTAAGTTAGGTTAAATGATTAGAGGTATTAAATTCCATAATCAAGGGCACAAACCCCGTAAACCATATCCACGTAGTTAAATTGATCACAAATTAGGACGTCACATTTCCACTCAATGATGTAGGTGTGAGATTAGTTTGTCCTATTTAGAGGCTTGAGAGACCATAAACATCGCATTTTAACTATGTGAGACACCAACTGAAGTTTTCATACTCGAACCACTATAAATTGTAGCATTGCATGATTGTTAAGCCTTAACTGTAGTTGCTTCTTGAATTATTTCTCGATTGTTTTGTGATCACCCCTAGATTTAATCAGAATTTCTCGAATTTTCTACAATCAATACTTATGAAGATTAATTTAACACTTGAACTTGATAATTCGCTGAATTAGTCAATTCCTTGTGGGTTCGACATCCGGCTTTGAAAAAGGGCCACCGTATTACTTGTACAACTGCGTACACTTGTGCGTGCGCTGGAGCGCGAACAACAAGTTTTTGGTGCCTTGACAGGGATTGGCGAAATTGGTGAATTTCTTGTTTTGTGTTAGTGTCTATTTTTCTATGTGTTGAAAAAAATATTATTTATTAGTTTTATATTTCTTTTATTTTTGTTTGTCGTTTGATACCCTTCTTGACATGACATCATGGAACATAAATGGGTTGAATGGTGGATACTCCTATGTCAATGATCTTGCATGAATTGTGGAGGAGCCTTCTTGTGGAAACATTTTCCGACTTGTAGTATATGTGGTGGTCAGGATGGCCATCAAAATGTTTTTCAAATTCATATGCCCCTCCCCTAAGCCCCTACTATGATCCTTCTGTTGTTTTTGATGAGTACAGGAATGATGAAAAGGAGGAATTGGAACACCAAGCTCAGATAGAAAACATGTTAAAACAGGTCCTTGAGCAGACAAAAGTGACGTGGGAGCAGATGGAAGTAATAGGGTTTCAGACTAAGTAAAATGGAGAGGCCCTAAAAATGATAAGCACCAAGTTCACGGAGTTGATGACTGAGGCTGATGATTGCATTGATTTGCAAGTGATGGTTCTAGCCAATACTCAAGCGGGGCTACAAGGAGAAGAGAATGGTGAGTTCTTGGAATAAGCACAACAGTTAGAAGCTCTTGAGAGTCTGCGTGATGGTCTCACACATATGGACAATCCATTCATAAAAGGAGAGATAGAGTTCCAACCATTTGACTTTCATGTGGAGTTAGATGTTGATCTGGACAAGGTGTACACAGTTAAGGAAGTCAAGCACAATGTCATTTCAGAGTTGAGGTTACCTAACTCGAAGCATTTCTCGACGTTAAGTTTGGTTGACAACCTAGAAATAGTGTCTTCCAAGCTTGTAGAAAAAAGTCCAGAGGAGGAATAAGCCCCGTATATTCTAAAATTTGCTAATTCTGAGAGACAAAATGACTTCAATTACGTAAGGGCCAATTAGTGCCAGAGGTGACATCTGCTGCTTGGTCCTTTCAATTTTTCACCACCACCCCTGGAGAATGAGAGGAAACTAGAGAAGAAATTAGGGGTGAGATTCATATGCTCAAAGTGGAGGAAAAAGTGGTGAAACTTGAAGCGTCGTGTAGTGATGTAAAATAAGGTGCTACTTGGGAGGCAACCCAAGAGTACCACAGGTACAATTTCTCTTTCTCTATTTGTATATTGTTTATCTTCACTTTTTGTTTTTGTTTTTGTTGGTGTGACTTAAGCACAGATTGAGGGGTAGTCTGAGTACCCTTAGAAGAGGAAGCTAAGGAGAATGTCGAAGCGCAAGTGTGGGATTGAGGATCCCTAAGATGAAAAATTGACAACGCATGCTGCTAGCTAGGCCTAGTGGCCGTAAGAAGTATCTCTCACCTTTACTCTTTCTTTTACATTATGCTTTGGGTACATAGCATAAATTAAGTGTGGGGTGAGGGAAATTTCAGAATTTTAGGTTAAGTTATTTCGGGTGAATGTGGTGCTGGGTATAATGTTTTTGTTGAAAGAATTTGAATTGAGCATAGTTCACCCACCCTTTGGTTTTTCTTTTTGGTTCTTTTCCGAAGGGGGGCACTTTGAACCGAGAAATAAAAATTTTCATTTTCTTGTATAGAACTTTTCAGTCATATTTAGGGACTTTTCCCAATGATAGATAGATGGTGACCATCTTGAGAGAAAATTAGTCAATAGGTGTTGTGTTTGAACCCTGAGCTGATTGACAGTTTGATGTTCTTGTTATGTATTGTACATGATTGTAAGATGCAAGTGGTTTTAATTGAGATGTATGTTAACCAGTTGTATAACTTTGGTTGAGGCACCTAGGCTCTTGAATGTGACTCTATGTGCTTAAAGCTTAATTATGAATTCTTGTGATTAGCTGATCGAAGAGTCTACTTAATCTATCTTGAATTGAGCAAGTGCCGTGAGTGTAAGGTTTTTGAATATTCCATGCTATTGTGTACTGTCTAGAACTTTCCTAGCATGTATACAAAAAAATGAGGGATGTCAATTGTAGGAGATGATTTAGGCATTTCTTTGAATAAGCCTAATTTTTATCTCTCGGTTTACCTACCTTGAATATCTGATCCTAGTTATCCCCATTGAGCGTTAAGCCTATTCTTTGATAGCTGCAAACTAAGCTTAATCCTTTTCTTTCAATAGCCTTGAAGTTGATCCAAAACTCCTAAGCGCTTAAGTGAAAAATCCAAAAGAGTTAAGGAGAGAGAATTGCGGAAAAGAAGGAAAAATAACGGTTGGGGGATTTGAGGAAAAGATTAGAGGAGCAATTGTTCGAAATGCATGAGTATTAGTAGGGAGTAAGAGAAAAAAAGAATGTAAAAGTTGCTTAAGTACTCCTTACTAATAAGCAAAGTGTGCTTAAAGAAATGGGGAAACAAAAGAGGACATTTATGAGTGAAAAGAATAAAGGTGAAGTAAGAGAAGAGATGTCCATAATGAAAGTGCGATGTATTAAAAGCACTTGGGGAAGATAGCCACTATTACTGGACAAAATAGTACCTACCCGTCCCTTAGCTTACATTAAACCCTGATAAGTCCTACTTGATCTTACTTTCAAACATTCCTAAATTAGCGGAGTAATACACTAAAGGAAATCTTATGGGTCAATGTATGATGCATGTGAATTCTTTGTGAGAGTGAGTTTAATGTTTTTTCATATATCCATACATGTTATAATTGGAAACCTTACGAGTGAAAAATGAGTATCTCTCTTGTTGTGAGGACACATGTTTGAGAAAAGATAGAATTCATGTTGGACTTCT
This sequence comes from Datura wrightii, assembly GCA_035772735.1. NCBI lineage: Eukaryota > Viridiplantae > Streptophyta > Magnoliopsida > Solanales > Solanaceae > Datura > Datura wrightii. The sequence continues at coordinate 48,708,447 of JASDFA010000007.1, read as the reverse complement.
TAATTGGCTAATGTGCATGAGTTTGCTGTGGTTGTACAGTTGATTCTTGAGGCTAGGAGGTCTTAACTTGGTTGTATTAGATTTGAATTGTGTTATGTATTAAATATATAAAATGCTTTGTTTGAACTTGCCATCTAAATCAGTCATTGTAGCCTTAATTTGAGTCGTCTTGCCTCAATTGGTAATTTGTGAGTCTTCCTTATGCATGAGATGTAAAGGATTTGTTCGAGGACGAACAAGGATTTAAGCGTGGGGTAGTCATCTTGGACATATTTACATGCCCAAATATTATTTTGTACCCATGTTTTACACATGTTGTACCTTAATTTAGGAATAATCTCATGTATTTTGTGTAATTTGTGGCCATGGACTAATTAATATGATTAGTTCTCTTTGTAGGTTCAAATTGCCAACGTATGGAGCTCAATGTGAAAATAATGGTCCTAATCTTGAAGATAAATGTTAAGGGACGGATTATGGATGATGAGACAAGCTAAAAAGGACATTTGGAGTCAACTTCGTGCCACAGAGAAGCATTGGGGCATTCAACAATGTTCCACCGAGCAAAAAAATAATTTATATGAGCAGGGGCTGCCAAACAGTGAGCATCCGCGACAGCAAAGTGTCACAGAGGCAAATCTCCACGATAGGCAGCGTGTCACGAAGGTAAATCTATGCCATAGCCAATGTGACACGTAGCTATTTCACCACAGGACAAATTTTGAATTTTTCCAACTTATTATAAATTGAACCCTTAGCTTCTAAATTCATTATCACAAAATATTTTAAGAACAACGGAAAAGAGCGAAGGGAGAAAGGATGAACTCTACCTACGGTTCAATAATTTCATTCTCTTTTAACTATTCTTGTAAGTACTCTACTTGAATCATGTTTTCAAGTATTTTCACAAACATGAGTGACTAAAACCCTTCCTCTAGGGTTGAGGCCACATGATATGATTGTAATTGCATGAATTATTCTTTGGTTTGAGTTTTTAGTTGTTGTATTGTCTTACATTCTTCATTATTATTGTTTTTATGCTTGATAACCATGAAAACAAACTCGTTAAGCTTAGTTAAAAGCTCAAAAGAGTAACCCTAGGATAGAACAAAAGAATGTAGGGAGCAAGTTCTTATCTTTACGATAGGATTCGCGATTAGGATAGAAATTATACCTAATTTTCCTTTCTTGGTTAGTAGAACGGGATGATAGCTAGACACTGACATAGAATTTTCATATCAGGACTTTTAGAAGTAGTTGTGAAGATAAGTTAGGTTAAATGATTAGAGGTACGAAAGTCCATAATCAAGGGCACAAACCCCGTAAACCACATCCACATAGTTAAATTGCTCACGAATTAGGACGTCACATCCCCGCTCAATGATGTTGGTGTTAGACTAGTTTGTCGTGTTTAGAGGCTGGAGAGACCATGAACATCGCATTTTAACTATGTGAGACAACAACTGAAGTTTTCATACTCGAACCACTATGAATTGTAGCATTGCATGATTAGTAGACCTTAAATCTAGTTGCTTCTTGAATTGTTTCTCGATTGTTTTGTGATCACCCCTAGATTTAATCAGAATTTCCCAAAATTTCTATAATAAACACTTGTGAAGGTTAATTAAACACTTGAACTTGATAATTCGATGAATTAGTTCAGTCCCTGTGGGTTCGACATCCGTCTCTGAAAAAGGGGCCACTATATTACTTATACGACTGCGTACGCTTGTGCGTGCGCTGGAGCGCAAACACCAAGTTTTTGGAGCCATTGCTGGGGTGTTATACCCCGTAGAATTCCCGACACTTAGATGAACTATTTGTACGTTGGTTAAGCATATTTGAAAGCCATACGTGCTAGGGAAAGGCCCGGGAAAAGATCGGACGAGAAACCTGTCGAACCATCGCGGGAGGAGCCGAGGCAGAGCCCCTCCGCGATGGCAGCGTGTCACGGAGGTGAGGCCTCCGCGATGGCTCCGTGACACGTTGCCCAGGTTCAGGCCCAAGTATATAAGCCCCACTTCGGCTTAAAATTCATTTCTTCATTAGTAAATTTCCAGAAACGCTGTGAACCGAGGGAAGACGAAGAAAATTAAATATTTTCGTCCGATTACGCTGCCAAACGCTGCCCAAACCCAAATTAATCCTAGATACCAAGGTATTTAGCAGCAGAGAGCGTTTCTACGGAGTTAGTTTCACAAAATACGGCCGACAAATCGGCGAGCCGCTGAACTAAAGTAAGTAGAATTGCTCTAAATTAATGTCTATGTGTTCCTAGCTGAGAAATAAATAATTCTCCCTTCTGGGCCGCTGGAAAATAGCGAGTTTTTGACCGTCTTTCGATAAGCCTAAGTTTAGGCTATAAATTAAATCGAAAATAACGTCGCTCTTTACAATAATATTGTATTTAGTATTGATTGACGTATTTATGAATGCAGTTGGGAGAAAATAGTTGAAGTACCGGCCGAGCCTCGTCCGACGGATGAATAGTCGAAGATAAGGTATGTAAAGTTAGTTTCCTTCGGCAAGTTAAGTAATATCAGTATAGCGTAACAAATTACGGACCAGTAGAATGTTCAGAAGTCGAGTATTGCGTTATTATGAATGGTGGTACGATGTGAGAAACATTGGGTTGTAATGTGTATGAAACCTAACGGTATGAAATAGATTCTAACGCAAGCGTTAGAGATTACCCAGTATATTTAGTGTATGATGTAATATGCCATGTTAAGATATTGTTGTGTTCAGCTGAAACCCCGTGAAGTAGTACAATATCCGTAAAGCACTTCAGAAATAGAATAGCAGACTAAAATGAAGTTCAGAAAGCATGTCAGGATTAGTAAATCCTGTTACTATAGAAAGTTAGTATACAGCGTAGTCTAGCAGAAAGATTATATTCGTACATACATATATAGTACTTCCAGCCTCAGCATGTATTAAGTATGTACTTATTTCTATCATTAGTCCAGCATATAGTGTATACAGAAACTTAGTAAACAGCAGAATTTTCAGCAGAAACATTACCTTATAGCTTTTGCTCAGTACAGCCCGACAGGAGACTATGTTCATATTTATACATCTTTACCTGCCTCAGCACGTATTAAATACGTACAGATTGCTATCATTAGCCCAGCATGTAATATATATGATACTTTACCCTTAGTAGCCTCAGCATGTGAGATACACAGATTGCATTACCAGTCGAGACCGTTGTATTGTTTGGGGTTGGATTACCTAGCATCCATTACCGCCCCAGGGTTAATAGCTGTATCGACTCGTCCACCAGAGGACGAGGATACGTCACTCTACGGAGTGGCATGCCGTCCCGCCAGGGGACGAAGATGGAATGCCAGTTTTTCCCCATATTTGTGCCTTGATCGGCCTTACACACCCCAGTCGAGCGGATACGCCCGGGTGCAGATTCAGGAGTCCTCTGGACTCAGATACAGTTATAGTCAGGGGCTCAGCGAGCCCAAGTGCATACCCAGGGGACGGGCAGGATGCTTACAGCCAGTATAGGAGATGGGTTGACCGGGGTAGGGGTATAGATTCTATGTTGATTGTACCTCCCGTCTTATGGGGGCCGGGTAAGGTTGTGTATGCCATGTTATGTTATGTATGTTATGCTATATTACAGTAAATACGAGCAGATTAGTAGTAGAATGATACGTCTCCAGGTATGATTCCTACCCCCTTCAGTATGATTAAGAACAGGTACGATCTACACTATCAGACAGTTATCTACTCCTTCTTATTTCAGTTTTGACAGTTATGTTATTGATTTCAGATATACCTTCAGTTCTTACAGATTCAGTTAGCTCCTACTATTCAGAATTTTTAGTTATATTACCTGTATTCAGTTTGCTTTACATACTCAGTACAAGCGGTACTGACGCCCAGTGGGGCGCTGCATTACTTGCCTGCAGGTACCCATAGCCGAGCAGGCGATACCACGTGATCCCCATCAGCGGTTGAGTATTCAGCTCCTGTCATCCGGAGGCTGAATTTGTAGAGGTGTAGTTCAGTTTCTTTTGTTATACAGTATGGGTAGGTCGGGGCCCTGTCCCGATCATTTCTATTATCTTTCCTAGAGGCTTGCAGTCTGTTTATATTCCCTGTGGTCAGATGAGCCGGTCGTGAGAGGCCGTGCAGTTGTATAGTTGCCTTTACTACTTCTTTCTTTTGTAATGGCCGTGTGGGGCCATAGTTTACCAGTAGTGGTGACCTTGCCGGTCACGTAGCTTTTCAGTATGTTATGCTTGAGTTGCTGATAACTAGACAGCATGGTGGCCTTGTCGGCCCGCATAGGTTCCCCTGAATTGCCTTGTTTCTGGTCAGCTGTAGTACAGGTACAGAAGGCTATAGGCCAATGGGCCGGGGGCTGTATTTACAGCCGCTATATAGCCCTTTGTTTCCAGAAATTTGAGCTAGAGCCAGCCAGGCGCCAGATGCGCCCAGGCTTAACAGTTCAGCAGGTCAGGTCTTAGTTAGGCACCAGGTGCCAGTCATACCCCCCAAGGTGGGGCGTGACAAACTTGGTATCAGAGCAGGTCGTATCCCAGGGAGTCTGCAAGCCGTGCTAAGTAGAGTCCTGTCAATGGATGTGTTGTGCACCACATACTATGGGTAGGAGGCTGCAAGGCATGATAGGATGGTTGTCTTTTATTCTGATTCAGTCGTGCTATAGAGCTGTACAGTATAGGGTTGAATTCCTAAAAATCTTACCATATTCTTTGGTTACAGATAATGTCAGACCAGCGCCATCCTATTACAGGTCGGAACTTAGACATCGCAGCAGGAGAAGGCACCAGCAGGATGCCTCTCCCTCATTTGGAGACAGCCCGATTAGAGGGCCCTATAGAGGCTTCATCTCAGCCTCCTCAGCAGTCTCCACCACGTCAGGAGTCACTTGGGGCGACATTACCTTCAGCAGCCCCTATATTGACTCCTTCTGATCAGGAGGTTAGGAGTGCTATAGTTTTGTTAGCACAGATGATGGCTGCTCAGCGTCAGCCAATGCCATCTACAGCTGCAGAATCATCAGGAGGGCCCGGTAGTTCGAGGGTCCGAGAATTCTTAGCCCTGAATCCCCCACAGTTCACAAGCACGGACCGAACAGAGGACCCCCAGGATTTTCTGGATCAGATGCAGAGAATCTTCAGGGTTATGCATGCCACGTCTATCGAGTCAGTTGAGTTGGCCGCATTCCGGTTACGGGATATTGCGGTGTTATGGTACGAAAGCTGGGAAAGGTCCCGAGGGAGAGATGCTTCCCCTCCCACCTGGTCCAGCTTTTCAGGGGCCTTTTTGGATCATTATTTGCCGCGGGAGATTCAACAGGCCCGGGTAGACCAGTTCCTACATCTAGAACAGGGGGCTATGAGTGATCGGGAATATTCTTTGCAGTTTGATTCTCTAGCCCGATATGCACCGGCCTTCATTGATACCATGGCATCCAGAGTGCATCGCTTCATTACGGGCTTGAATCCAGAATATGTTGAGATTTGTACTACAGCTACACTGCGAGAGGACATGGATATTGCTCGTATTCAGGCATTTGCTCAGAATATTGAGGGCATCAGACAGTGGCAACGAGAGGTCAGAAGGGTTAATCAGGAACAACGTCGCCGGGACAGGCCAGTTGAATTACAGGGAGAGGCCCGGGGAGGACCCAGGCCCCGAATGTCAGACAGGCCACCCAGGCCCCCGCCTCCGCCACAGTCACGGGGGGGTAGATCCAGCCGCAGGGGACAGTCAGGGACTGGTAGAGGCTCGCAGATGGCAGATTCACCATCATAGAGGAGGGCAGAGCAGAGTAGGTATACCCTACCACTTTGCCCTATATGCAATCGACGTCATTTTGGAGCATGCAGATATGGCTCCACCGCATGTTATATTTGTGGCCAAGAAGGCCATTTGATGAAAGATTGCCCAGCCAGAGGTCGTGAGGACCGGGACAGACAGGATAGGGCATCAACAGGATCACGAGCTACAACATCCTCGACTGGGCGTAGGCCCTCAGTTTCAGCAGGCAGGGGTCGAGGCAGATCAGGGGCCTCCAGTACAGGTGCGGGTCCAAGACGCACATATGCCTTACCAGGGAGGCAAGATTCAGAGGCATCGCCTGATGTTGTGACAGGTATGCTAACTATCTGCTCACACCCTGCTTATGTATTAATTGATCCAGGGTCTACTTTGTCCTATATTACTCCATTTGTGGCACGGAAGTTTAGTATTGTACCAGAATCATTACGGCAACCCTTCTTGGTATCTACGCCCGTCGGTGACTCTATCACAGCTAGCCGAATCTACCGCGGGTGTACAGTAGAGATTGTTGACCGTCAGACCACAGTAGATCTGGTCGAGTTAGAAATGATAGACTTCGATGCCATAATGGGTATGGACTGGTTAGTGCCATGCTTTGCCAATGTTGAATGTTGGACCAAAACGGTCCGATTCCACTTCCCGGGGGAAGCAGTACGGGAGTGGAAGGGCAGCACCGCGACGCCAAAAGGTAGGTTTATTTCCTACCTTTCGAGCGAGGAAGTTGATATCTAAGGGGTGCATTTACCATCTTGTCAGAGTTCAGGATGTCCAAGCAGAATCTCCGACACTCCAGTCTGTTCCAGTGGTAAATGAATTCCCAGATGTATTTCCTGATGAGTTACCTGGTCTTCCCCCAGAAAGGGAAATAGACTTCACTATTGACTTGCTACCAGGCACTCAGCCAATATCAATACCTCCTTATCGTATGGCTCCTGCAGAACTCAGAGAATTAAAGGAGCAGTTGAAAGACCTGTTAGATAAAGGTTTTATCAGGCCGAGTACTTCCCCGTAGGGTGCGCCAGCCTTGTTTGTGAGAAAGAAAGATGGCTCGCTCTGAATGTGCATAGATTATCGGCAGCTAAACAAAGTTACAGTAAAGAACAAGTATCCGCTTCCCAGAATTGATGACTTATTTGATCAGCTACAGGGAGCCAAATACTTTTCTAAGATTTACTTGCGGTCCGAATATCACCAGGTCCGAGTACGTGAGAGGGACATCCCTAAGACAGCATTCAGGACCCGATATGGACATTTTGAATTTCTGGTTATGTCCTTCGGGCTAACAAATGCCCCAGCAGTCTTTATGGACCTGATGAACAGTATTTTCAGACCCTTCCTACACTTGTTCGTGATAGTATTCATTGATGATATTCTGGTGTATTCTCGCTTTGAAGCAGATCACCGGACTCATTTGCGAACAGTGCTCCAGATTCTCAGGGACCGCCAGTTGTATGCTAAGTTTTCGAAGTGTGAATTCCGGCTTAACTCAGTGGCCTTTTTAGGGCATATTGTCTCAGACGCTGGTATACAGGTAGATAAGCAGAAGATAGAAGCAGTTAAGTCATGGCCTAGGCCTACTACCTCGACTGAAGTTCATAGTTTTCTGGGGTTAGCAGGGTATTATTGGAGATTCGTTGAGGGATTCTCAACCATTGCAGCACCTTTAACTAAATTGACACAGAAAGCGGCAAAGTTTCAGTGGACGGAGGCATGCGAGCAGAGTTTCCAGGAATTGAAAGACAGGTTAACCTCCGCCCCAGTACTAGCACTGCCGGAAGGCACAGAAGGTTATTCAGTCTATTGCGACGCGTCAGGTGTCGGATTGGGTTGTGTGTTGATGCAGCATGGTAGAGTAATTGCATATGCCTCCAGACAACTGAGAAAACACGAAAAGAATTACCCTACCCATGACCTGGAATTGGCCGCAGTAATTCATGCCTTGAAGATGTGGAGGCATTATCTGTACGGCGTCTATGTTGATATTTATACAGATCATAAAAGTTTACAGTACATTTTCACCCAGAGGGAGTTGAATCTGCGGCAACGCCGCTGGTTAGAGTTGTTGAAAGACTATGATGTGAATATTTTGTACCACCCCAGAAAAGCTAATGTGGTAGCAGATGCCCTGAGCCGTAAGTCAATGGGGAGTTTGGCGTATTTGTGACCCGAGAAACAGAAATTAGCTAAAGAAATTCATCAGTTAGTTGGCCTAGCCGTTCGAGTAATAGAAACAGAAAATAATGGAGCAGTAATTCAGAATTCTGCAGTGTCATCATTAGTTACAGAGGTAAAAGAACGGCAGTATGAGGATCCCGATTTAGTCCAGCTCAGAGATAGAGTTCAGAAGGGTAAGCAGCCAGATTTCCAGATAACCGAGGATGGTGTGCTACATTGTAAGGGCCGCCTTTGTGTCCCGAATGTCGCAGGACTTCGTGGGCAGATCATGCATGAGGTACACTACGCTCGCTATTCCCTTCACCCAAGGGCGACGAAAATGTACCACGACATCAGAGACATCTACTCGTGGCCAGGTATGAAAATTGAGATAGCTGAATTTGTATCTAGATGTGCTAATTGTCAGCAGGTGAAAGCAGAACACCAGAAACCGGGTGGTTTGACTCAGGAGATAATGATACCTATGTGGAAATGGAAAGTAATAAACATGGATTTTGTAACTGGGTTACCCCGTACTAGACGCAGAAATGATTCCATTTGGGTAATAGTTGACAGGCTGACAAAATCAGCTCATTTCCTGCCAGTAAGGGCTACCTTCTCAGCTGAGGATTATGCCGAATTGTATATCAGAGAAATAGTTAGATTGCATGGCGTGCCGGTATCTATCATTTCAGATAGGGGAGCACAGTTTACAGCTAGATTCTGGCAATCGTTTCAGAAAGGTTTGGGAACGCAGATTAATTAGAGCACAGCATTCAATCCTCAAACAGATGGGCAGGCCGAACGTACAATTCAGATGCTCGAAGATATGTTACGAGCGTGTGTGTTAGATTTTGGGGGTAGCTGGGATGAACATCTTTCGTTAATTAAATTTGCTTATAATAATAGCTACCATTCAGCTATTCAGATGGCGCCTTTCGAGGCATTGTACGGGCAAAAATGTAGATCGCCAATGGGCTGGTTTGAAATAGGAGAATCAGCATTAATTGGCCCAGACATTGTTCGGCAGTCCGAGGAAAAGATAAAGCTTATCCGAGAACGTTTACTGACCGCTCGGAGCCGTCAGAAGTCATATGCAGATAGACGGCGCAGAAATCTAGAATTTTCGGTAAACGACTGGGTATATCTGAAAGTTTCCCCGATGAAAGGGGTAATGAGGTTTGGCAAGAAGGGCAAGCTTAGCCCAAGATTCATTGGGCCGTATCAGGTTCGGCGAAGAATAGGCCGCGTGGCATACGAGTTGAAGTTGCCTCCAGAATTAGCGTCAGTACACCCAGTATTCCACATTTCCATGTTAAGAAAGTTCGTAGAGGACCCTTCTACAGTAGTTCCAGTCCAGGATGTTCAGGTCACAGAGGAGTTAGCCTACGAAGAGGTTCCCGTAGCTATCTTAGACAGACAGATTCGCAGGCTGAGAACTAAAGATGTTGCATCTGTCAAGGTATTGTGGCATAACAGAAATCGGGAAGAAATGACGTGGGAGGCTGAAGAAGATATGAAAACCAGATACCCTCACTTATTTCAGGCCTAGTCAGACGACAGGTATGTCCGTATCATTATTTACACAGTACTTTATGGTATGTATGTTGTAAATGATAAAGAAAGAAGTGATATTTAGTTGTCCAGTGGATTGTAGAATATTGTGTGCAGTGCCTGTGTTGGACTTTTTCTGCATTTCAGGTCTTTGCGATAGTCCATATTAGAAGGGAAACTCTTCCAAAATTTTTCCAGAAACTAGAATAAGCAGTCCTCTAGATAGCAGTATACATTCGAGGACGAATGTTCCTAAGGGGGGGGAGAATGTTATACCCCGTAGAATTCCCGGCACTTAGATGACCTATTCGCACGTTGGTTAAGCATATTTGAAAGCCATACGTGCTAGGGAAAGGCCCGGGAAAAGATCGGACGAGAAACCTGTCGAACCATCGCGGGAGGAGCCGAGGAAGAGCCCCTCCGCGATGGCAGCGTGTCACGGAGGTGAGGCCTCCGCGATGGCTCCGTGACACGTTGCCCAGGTTCAGGCCCAAGTATATAAGCCCCACTTCGGCTTAAAATTCATTTCTTCATTAGTAAATTTCCAGAAACGCTGTGAACCGAGGGAAGACAAAGAAAATTAAATATTTTCGTCCGATTACGCTGCCAAACGCTGCCCAAACCCAAATTAATCCTAGATACCAAGGTATTTAGCAGCAGAGAGCGTTTCTACGGAGTTAGTTTCGCAAAATACGGCCGACAAATCGGCGAGCCGCCGAACTAAAGTAAGTAGAATTGCTCTAAATTAATGTCTATGTGTTCCTAGCTGAGAAGTAAATAATTCTCCCTTTTGGGCCGCTGGAAAATAGCGAGTTTTTGACCGTCTTTCGATAAGCCTAAGTTTAGGCTATAAATTAAATCGAAAGTAACGTCGCTCTTTACAATAATATTGTATTTAGTATTGATTGACGTATTTATGAATGCAGTTGGGAGAAAATAGTTGAAGTACCGGCCGAGCCTCGTCCGACGGATGAATAGTCGAAGATAAGGTATGTAAAGTTAGTTTCCTTCGGCAAGTTAAGGAATATCAGTATAGCGTAACAAATTACGGACCAGCAGAATGTTCAGAAGTCGAGTATTGCATTATTATGAATGGTGGTACGATGTGAGAAACATTGGGTTGTAGTGTGTATGAAACCTAACGGTATGAAATAGATTCTAACGCAAGCGTTAGAGATTACCCAGTATATTCAGTGTATGATGTAATATGCCATGTTAAGATATTGTTGTGTTCGGCTGAAACCCCGTGAAGTAGTATAGTATCCATAAAGCACTTCAGAAATAGAATAGCAGACTAAAATGAAGTTTAGAAAGCATGTCAGGATTAGTAAATCCTGTTACTATAGAAAGTTAGTATACAGCGTAGTCTAGCAGAAAGATTATATTCGTACATACATATATAGTACTTCTAGCCTCAGCATGTATTAAGTATGTACTTATTTCTATCATTAGTCCAGCATATAGTGTATACAGAAACATAGTAAACAACAGAATTTTCAGCAGAAACATTACCTTATAGCTTTTGCTAAGTACAGCCCGGCAGGAGACTATGTTCATATTTATACATCTTTACCTACCTCAGCACGTATTAAATACGTACAGATTGCTATCATTAGCCCAGCATGTAATATATATGATACTTTACCCTTAGTAGCCTCAGCATGTGAGATACACAGATTGTATTACCAGTCGAGACCGTTGTATTGTTTGGGGTTGGATTACCTAGCATCCATGACCGCCCCAGGGTTAATAGCTGTATCGACTCGTCCACCAGAGGACGAGGATACGTCACTCTACGGAGTGGCATGCCGTCCCGCCAGGGGACGAAGATGGGATGCCAGTTTTTCCCCATATTTGTGCCTTGATCGGCCTTACACACCCCAGTCGAGCGGATATGCCCGGGTGCAGATTCAGGAGTCCTCCGGACTCAGATACAGTTATAGTCAGGGGCTCAGCGAGCCCAAGTGCATACCCAGGGGACCGGCAGGATGCTTACAGCCAGTATAGGAGATGGGTTGACCGGGGTAGGGGTATAGATTCTGTGTTGATTGTACCTCCCAGCTTATGGGGGTCGGGTAAGGTTGTGTATGCCATGTTATGTTATGTATGTTATGCTATATTACAGTAAATACGAGCAGATTAGTAGTAGAATGATACGTCTCCAGGTATGATTCCTACCCCCTTCAGTATGATTAAGAACATGTACGATCTACACTATCAGACAGTTATCTACTCCTTCTTATTTCAGTTTTGACAGTTATGTTATTGATTTCAGATATCCCTTCAGTTCTTACAGATTCAGTTAGCTCCTACTATTCAGAATTTTTAGTTATATTACCTGTATTCAGTTTGCTTTACATACTCAGTACCAGCGGTACTGACGCCCAGTGGGGCGCTGCATTACTTGCCTGCAGGTACCCATAGCCGAGCAGGCGATACCACGTGATCCCCATCAGCGGTTGAGTATTCAGCTCCTGTCATCCGGAGGCTGAATTTCTAGAGGTGTAGTTCAGTTTCTTTTGTTATACAGTATGGGTAGGTCGGGGCCCTGTCCCGATCATTTCTATTATCTTTCCTAGAGGCTTGCAGTCTGTTTATATTTCCTGTGGTCAGATGAGACGGTCGTGAGAGGCCGTGCAGTTGTATAGTTGCCTTTACTACTTCTTTCTTTTGTAATGGCCGTGTGGGGCCATAGTTTACCAGTAGTGGTGACCTTGCCGGTCACGTAGCTTTTCAGTATGTTATGCTTGAGTTGCAGATAACTAGACAGCATGGTGGCCTTGTCGGCCCGCATAGGTTCCCCTGAATTGCCTTGTTTCTGGTCAGCTGTAGTACAGGTACAGAAGGCTATAGGCCAATGGGCCGGGGGCTGTATTTACAGCCGCTATATAGCCCTTTGTTTCCAGAAATTTGAGCTAGAGCCAGCCAGGCGCCAGATCCGCCCAGGCTTAACAGTTCAGCAGGTCAGGTCTTAGTTAGGCACCAGGTGCCAGTCATACCCCCCAAGGTGGGGCGTGACATGGGGATTGGAGAAATTGGTGAATTTCTTGTTTTGTGTTAGTGTCTATTTTTCTAAGTGTTGAAAAAAATTATTTATTAGTTTTAGACTTCTTTTATTTTTGTTTTTAGTTTAATACCCTTTTGACGTGACATCATGGAACATAAATGGGTTGAATGGTGGATACTCCTATGTCAATGATTCTTGCATGAATTATGGAGGACCCCGCTAGGGGAAACATTGTCTGACTTGCAGTATATATGGTGGTCAGGATGGGCATTGGAATGGTTTTCCAAATTCATATGCTCCTCCCCCAAGACCCTACTATGGTCCTTCTGTTTTTTTTATGAGTACAGGAATGATGAAAAGGAGGACTTGGATCACCAAGCTCAGATAGAAAACATGTTACTAGGTCCTTGAGTAGACAGAAGTGATGAGGGAGCAGATGGAAGTAATGGGGTTTTGAAATAAGGAAAAGGGAGAGGCCCTAAAAATTATAAGTGCCAAGTTCGCGGAGTTGATGACTGAGGCTGACGATTGCGTTGATTTGCAAGTAATGGTTTTAGCCAATACTCAAGAGGGACTGCAAGGAGAAGAGAATGGTGAATTCTTGGAACAAGGTCAACAGTTAGAAGCTACTTAGAGTCTAGGTGATGGTCTCACACATATGGCCAATCCATTCATAAAAGGAGAGATAGAGTTCCAACCATTTGACATTCATGTGGAGTCAGATGTTGATGTGGACAAGGTGTACACAAGTAAGGAGGTCAAGCACAATGCACTTTCAGAGTTGAGGTGTATTGTACACATTCGAAGCATTTCTTGACATTAAGTTTAGTTGACAACCTAGAAATAGAGTCTTCCAAGTTTGTAGAAAAAAGTACAGAGGAGGAATAATCCCCCTATATTCTGAAATTTTCTAATTCTGAGAGACAAAATGACTTCACTTATGTAAGGGCCAATAAGTGCCAGAGGTGACATCTACTGTTTGGTCCCTCCATTTTTTCACCACCACCCCTGGAACATGAGAGGAAACTGGAGATGAAATTAGGAGTGAGATTCATATCCTCAAAGTGGAGGAAAAAGTGGTGAAACTTGATGCGTCGTGTTGTGATGTAAAATAAAGCGTTGCTTGGGAGGCAACCCAAGAGTACCATAGGTGCAATTTCTCTTTCTCTATTTGTATTTTGTTTATCTTCACTTTTTGTTTTTGTTTTTGTTGGTGTGGCTTAAGCACAGATTGAGGGGTAGCCTGAGTACCCTTAGAAGAGGAAGCTAAGGAGCATGTCAAAGCGCAAGTGTGGGGTTGAGGATCCCCAAGATGAAAAATGGAAAACGCATGCTGCTAGCTAGGCCTAGAGGCTTTAAGAAGTATCACTCACCCTTAGTCTTGCTTTTTAATTATGCTTTGGGGACATAGCATAAATTAAGTGTGGGGTGAGGGAAATTTCAGAATTTTTTGCTAAGTTATTTTGGGTGAATGCGGTGCTGGGTATAATGTTTTTGTTGAAAAAATATGAATTGAGCACAGGTAACCCACCCTTTGGCTTTTCTTTTCGGTTCTTTTCAGAAGGGGGAACTTTGAACCAAGAAATAAAAATTTTCTTTTGTTTGTACATAACTTTTCAGTCATAGTTAGGGACTTTTCTTGACAATGGATGTAAGACGACCGTCTTGAGGGAAAATTAGTCAATAGGTGTTGTATTTGAACCCTGAGTTGATTGATAGTTTTATGTTCTTGTTATGTGTTGTACATGATTGTAAGATGCAAGTGTTTTTAATTGAGAAGCATGTTAACCAGTTGTATAACTTTGGTTGAGATACCTAGGCTCTTGAATGTGACTTTATGTGCTTAAAGCTTAATTCTAAATTCCTATGATTAGCTGAGTTAAGAGTCTACTTAATCTTTCTTGAATTGAGCATGTGTCATGAGTGTAAGGTTTTTGAATATTCCATTCTTTTGTGTAGTTTAGAACTTTCCTAGTGTGTATACAAAACGAAATGAGGGATGTCGATTATAGGAGATGATTTAGGCATTAATTTGAATGAGCCTAATTTTTATCCCTCGCTTTACCTACCTTGAAAGTCTGATCCTAGTTAGCCCCATGAGCTTTAAGCCTATTCTTGGATAGCTGCAACATAAGCTTAATCCTTTTCTTTGAATGGCCTTGAAGTTGATCCAAACTTCCTAGGCGTTTAAGTGAAAAAACCAAAAGAGTAAAGGAGTGAGAATTGTCAAAAAGAAAGAAAAATAACGGTTGGGGGAGTTGAGGAAAAGATTAGAGGTGCACTTATTTTAAAATGCATGAGTATTGGTAGGAAGTAAGAGAACAAAAGAGTGAAAAAGTTTCTTAATTACTCCTTACTAATAAGCTAAGTGTGCTTAAAGAAATAGGGAAACAAAATAGGAAATTTATGAGTGAAAAGAATAAAGGTGAAGCAAGAGAAGAGATGTTCGTAATGAAAGTGTGATGTATTAAAAGCGCTTGGGGAAGATAGCCACTATTACTAGCCAGAATAGAACCTACCCGTCCCTTAGATTACATTACAACCTCATAAGTCCTGCTTGATGTTACTTTCAAACATTTCTAAATTAGCGGTGTAATACACTAAAGGCAAGCTTATGGGTCAATATCTGATGCGTGTGAATTCTTTGTGAGAGTGAGTTGAATGCTTATCATATACCCATGCATGTTATAATTGTAAAACTTGCAAGTGAAAAATGGGTATCTCTCTTGTTGTGAGGGAACATGTTTGACAAAAGATAGAATTCATGTTGGACTTCTTGATTGGCTAATGTGCATGAGTTTGTTGTGGTTGTAGAGTCGATTCTTGAGGCTAGGAGGTGATAACTTGGTTGTATTGGATTTGAATTATGTTATATATTATATATATATATATATATATATATATATATCATGCTTTATTTGAACTTGCCATCTAAATCAGTCATTGTAGCCTTAATTTGAGTCGTCTTGCATCAATTGGTAATTTGTGAGTCTTCCTTGTGCATGAGATGTAAAGGATTTGTTCGAGGACGAACAAGGCTTTAAGTGTGGGGTAGTGATCTTGGGCATATTTACATGCCCAAATACTATTTTATATCCATGTTTTATCCATGTTGTACCTTAATTTAAGAATAATCTCATGTATTTTGTGTAATTTGTGGTCATGGACTAACAAATATGATTAGCTCTCTTTTATAGATTTAAATTGCCAATATATGGAGCTCAATGTGAAGATAATGGTCCTAATCTTGAAGATAAATGTTAAGGGACGGATTATGGATGATGAAACAAGCTAAAAAGGACATTTGGTGTCAACTCCGTGCCACTGAGAAGCATTGGGGCGTTCAACAATGTTCCACGAGGCAAAGAATTAACTTATATGAGCAAGGGCTGCCAAACAGTGAGCATCCGCGATAGCCTGCGTTACATGAAGTTGTTTCACCACAGGCCAAATTTTGCATTTGTTCAACTTATTATAAATTTAACCCTTAGCTTCTAATTCATTATCACGAAATATTTTAAGAACAACAAAAAGGAGAGAAGGGATAAAGGAAGAACTCTACCTAGGGTTCAATTATTTTCATTCACTTTAAACTATTCTTGTAAGTACTCTATTTTAATCATGGAACATGAATGACTAAAACCCTTCCTCTAGGGTTGAGGCCACATGATATTGTTGCAATTGCTTATCCTTGGTTTGAGTTTTTAGTTGTTGTTTTGTCTTACATTCTTCATTATTTTTTTTTTGTGCTTGATCACCATGAAAACAAACTCGTTAAGCTTAGGTAAAAGCTCAAAAGAGTAACCCTAGAGTAGAACACAAGAATGTAGGGAGAAAGTTGTTATCTTTACGATAGGATTCACGGTTAGGATAGAAATTGTACCTAATTTCCCTTGATTGGTTAGTAAAACGAGATGATAGCTAGACACCGACTTAGAATTGTCACATCACCGCTCGTAGAAGTAGTTGTGAAGCTAAGTTAGTTTAGATGATTAGAGGTACGAATGTCCATAATCAAGGTCACAATGCCCATAAACCACATCCACGTAGTTAAATTGCTCAAGAATTAGGATGTCACATCCCCGCTCAACGATGTAGGTGTGAGACTAGTTTGTCGTGTTTAGAGGCTGGAGAGACCATTAACATCACATTTTAACTATGTGAGACAACAAATGAATTTTTCATACTCAAACCACAGTGAATTGTAGCATCGCGTGACTATTAGGGCTTAACTCTAGTTTCTTCTTGAATTTTTTCTCGATTGTTTTGTGATCACCCCTAGATTTAATTAGAATTTCCCAAAATTTCTATAATAAACACTTGTGAAGGTTAATTTTACACTTGATCCTGATAATTCTATGAATTAGTCCAATCCCTGTGGGTTCGACATCTGACTCTAAAAAAGGGCCACTGTATTACTTGTATGACCGCGTGCGCTAGAGCATGAACAACACACGCAAGATTCTAAATTCTACTGAACTGAGAACTAGGGATAAATCATTCCAGTAGATACAATTCTCAAAAATTTCTAGAAATAGGGAATAATGAAGTAGTTAAAATCATGTGAAATATATCATTCGAAATTTTAAAGATATTAGTCTGACAATCTTCTGCATTTCGAATCATCAGGGCTTAACTGATAGAGAAAATAAGGAAGATTTTTGGGAGCACAAGGGAAGAGGTATTCCCTTGTTGAATTCCCATATACCTGGCTTAGAACTCCCTGAAGAAGAAATCTTGAATCTTTGCAACTGATGAGGAGCCCTAGATTCTGCTTGAGAGAAGTGACATGGGTTCTACCATTGAATTCTGAAAGTGTACGTGGGGAATGAGGGGGAAAACCATTCAATCCCTCTAATATCTCTGAAGTTATAGTTAAAATAACATTCTTTAGGGACTAAATAAGTGGGAAACTATAAAAATGTCCCTGTATTAAAAATCTGAAAACTGACCGACAGGGACCTTATGGGTCAATCAACGAGTCATTGGTTGTGAGCATTACTCGTTGGGACTTCTCGTTGGGACCTCTCGTTGGTCCTACTACCCGGGTGATGGTATCACAGGGTCTGGAAACGGGGAACACCATGGGTTGTTGGTTCCTCCCCTGGCCACTGAATAAGAATTCGAACAACAGACTGGACCCTCTCCCAACTAGTGACATAATGACTCATTGTTAGGGACAATGAGTCATTGTCAGCTCTCGCTCTGCTCAATATAAATCCTGAAGGATTCCTGAGATGGACACCATGGGTGGTGCGAGTCATTGCTCTACCTAATGACTCGTCCCCTCCTCTCGTCATTTGCACTGCCTTAGGGGTTAAGCTTCACCAGAACCCTTCCGATGACCGACTCAATAACTCATCACTTGACCCAATGAGTCATCGTGTGAGTCATCACCCCTGGGCTCCTGAATTAACAGTTCCTTCTTGAGCCACGAGTCTGACCATGCCTCGTCTAGTCACTGGATGAGTTGTGCCGTGACTCATTCTGCGAAAAAATTTCTTGGTTTCCTTTGGATTTTCCTAGCAAGGTATGAGTCTGATCTAGGGAAGTTTCAGGGTGTTACAGGTGCTAGATTGTGAGGAAGTGGAAAAGAAAGAAAAAGTTAAAGAAAAGTGATGTGTGGTGTAAAAAGAAAAAGTGAATTAAAAAATTAGATGAATTGTTAAAAGAAAAGAAAAAGAATTGAAAAAGAGGAGAAAAAAAATACACAACACTCACACATTGCATTTGAATGGTGAAAAAGAGAGGAAAAAGCTGAAAGGTGAAAAAGACAGGAAAAAGCTGAAAGGAGAAGAAATGGGTAAAAAGTGTAATGTGAAGCCATGTTGTGTAGTGCCAAGGAGGGTTAGTCACTAATATCCATATCTACCATATCCAACTCGAAGACTACATTACAAGCCATGAAAAGTCCTAAAGCGATCGTAGCCTAAATGTCTGAAATGCCACAATAGAGAAAATAAGGGCAAGCCTATGATATATGATGTGCAATACTTGAAACTTTGTTGTGAGAGCGAGAGTCTTACTTGATTACATCGAAGTTTCATATTTCTATATATCTATGAGTTTTGGGGACTTCATTTGTTATGAGGATACATGGTTTGAATTGCATTCTGCCAGTTGTCTATGTGAATTACACTAGTGATAGCTTAATTTTATACTGATAGTTAGATGCCATATCTTGATCCCTATATGTCACGAGTTGTAGTTTCATGTGTGCATAGCTGGCTTGGTTTGAATAAAAAAGGGGACAAAAGATGATAATGGTTTTTTGTGCAAGTTTGGCCATATTAGTTGTAGGTATTATAGTTTACCTTCTAGTTTAGCGTTGTTTTACAGTTTAGTTTAGTTTGCCTGAGGACATACAAAAGTCTTAAGTTGAGAGTGTTGATGTGTTGTGGGTTTACAACACTTTTGATGCTTAAAACTAAGGAAAGAAGCATAGTCTTAGGTGTATTTATATGGATATGATGCACTTTTGCTTTATTTTCATGGAAATTAGGTGTTGGAGTTGAAATATGCAAATGAAGTGAAAAAAGTGCAAAAAAGGGCTAAGTACAAAACCTCAGTATGAGTCATACAATCTTGGTACGAGCCATACTAAGAGTCATGAAAAAGTCTAAAATATGAGCTTAAGGCAATGGACAAGTTACGACTCATGGTACGAGCCATACCAAGGCAGTCATAGAAAACTTCAGAAGAAGCTAAACTTGGTTAGTCTCCTAGTATGGGTAGCAACCACGGATCATGATACCTACCTACAAATGATGTTGGGCATATTTCTACACCCATTTGCCTTGTTTTTGCCCATATTTTACCTTATTTTGAGTTCATAATCCTTATGAAATGCATAAATTCATATGTTTTGTGTGTTCTGTATGCTAACAAACAATTTGAGGTTTTTTGAGCTGGAAACAATGGAAAAGGACCCAAAATGAACTAATGTTGAAGATTTGAGAAGCTGAGAAGAAGGTTCAGGGGCTATGGATGGCGCCCAGTGCCGACCCTCCACTCCTTGATAAAATTTCATCATTTTTTGTTTTATGGCTGGTGCCCTGCGCCAACTCCTTGACATTTAAA
This sequence comes from Datura wrightii, assembly GCA_035772735.1. NCBI lineage: Eukaryota > Viridiplantae > Streptophyta > Magnoliopsida > Solanales > Solanaceae > Datura > Datura wrightii. The sequence continues at coordinate 48,688,826 of JASDFA010000007.1, read as the reverse complement.
AGATGATCATTCAACATCTTGGCGAGATGGTGGGCGTGGAGCTCCATAGCTTCCCAGACATAGAGAAAATCACCAAAATTCTGGTGAGATAGAGGAGGCCACATGCCGAAAGGGTCAAAATGTGCAAGAATTTGACTAACACTCTGATGCTATTGTGAGAGTGGCACGCTAGAGCTGTTAGAAGTGTAGAAAAATTGGCTAAGTCCTTGGTGAGATGATGGGGGTGGCACAATAGATCCATCCTAAAGCAGACATTGTTGGAAATTTTACTAAGTCTATGGTGAGATGGTGTGGGCGGTGCGCTAGACTCTTCTGGAGCGGAAATTGCTGATTGAAGCTAATTGTAGGAGTATAGAAGCATCATTTGAAGGATCAACTACAAATACAATCGCTAGGTAATTTGTTACAGATCTTTTGACAGTCTTTTGTTCATTTTTACATTATGTAGTTCATCTGTGGAGACTTACAAGCCCTTTGGAAGGAAGACAAAGTTTTACACTAGGTTTCTTCTCTTCTTTACTCTTTATTTCAAATGATTATGATTAAGTATCCATTCTTGCACTTGTATATGAGTGACTAAACTCATACTCTACGATTTTGGCCATGGTGGATGATTGAATGTAAGAGAGACTAATTTAATGTAGATTTGATTATTCATTATGGTTGTTTGTATATACTTTTTTTAATTTCTTATTTTATGAGACTGATCACCTTATAAGTAAATCTGTTGGCTTTTGATTCAACTTGGGAAAGGGAATCGAAAGGGTTAAAGGTAAATACAAAACAGGAATTCAAAGACCGTTGAACCCATGGCGAGAGGATAAAAGTTGTTGAGGATAGCAATATACCCTTCAACCATTTAGTTGAAATACAAGTAGGAAAAATTATTGTTTCAGGTTTCTCCTGCGACCATAAGGATAAAGGCATTAGGGTTCATGAAATAGTCCTTTGATGTTAGGGATAGTGGAACGGAATGTGATAATTACTTGCAACTAACAATCATGGGAAGAATCATTCTAGTGTAATCACGTCATGAGAACTCAACCTGAAACCGAACAAGTGCCATTTCCTTAGATTTTCATCATCATCAAAGTAAAACCAATCTTGCAACCGTCTTTAGTTATTTTTTACATTTAAAGTTTTAGTATTTTATTTTCCCAAAGTATTCCCTATTTAAACTATTTTGTTAGAATAGCAAAATAAATTTATAACCTTGTGACGATTTAACTGACAAGTCTCTATGGGTATGATTATCAGGGCTTCCAATCCTATATTACTTGACGACCACGTGATCTTTATGCGCTTGTGCGACATCAAGTTTTTTACACCATTTACGGGGAAGTGAACATTATTTAATCATTTGTAGGTTAGGATTTTATTCCGATGTTCTCTATTTTATGTCTGTTTTTTTTTTGTGAAGTTTATTGTTTGCTCAGTGTGTGCCAAGTACGAAAAGTCAAGAATCACTTTTGACTTCTCTTGATCCTAAAATGAAGAGGACCTTTAGAAGGTTAATCATGGAGAACAATGAGCAAGTACGGCATGATAACCAAGAGAGAGTTCTAGTGTTGAACTTTGCTAGGCAAAACTTGAAGACCGCATCTAAAGCAATCATCAAACCAGCTATCACTGGGATCTTTGAGCTGAAGGAAGGGACCATGCAGTTGGTCAAAAAAATTTCCAATATCAGGGCATGCCGCATGTGGATCCTCACAGGCATCTGATGAAGTTCGTGGAGTTGAGTGAAAATTTCCATTTCCAGAACATGTTAGATGAATATGTGAAGCTGACTTTGTTTAAATTCTTACCGACTGTTGAAGCCAAGGAGTGGTTTTAAATTGAGCTAGCAGGTTCCGTCGCCATATGGGAGGCTTTTTACAACAAATTCATCAACAGGTTTTTCTCTTCAAGGAGAACCAAGAAATTAAGAGGGAAGATTTTCGAGTTTGTACAAAAAGATGGTCAGACCTTAGCTTTGGTGTGGGAATGTTACAAGGGCTATTTGAGGGATTATCCGCACCACATGCAACCTAAGGAGATAATTAAGCACAAATTTCTAGAGGGTCTGAAGCCTGAGTCAAAGATCCTACTTGATGCTACCGCACAGGGACAGATTCTATCCAAAAACTATGATGAAATGAGGCTCTCTTAAACCTCATGTCAATGGGAAGTCAGGATTATCAAGACACAAGCAGAGGATTCGAAGCATCTAAGGTGCCAGGGAATCTTGAGGTAGATGGTGTTATAGCAATCAGAGTAGACATTAGCACACTGGTGAATGTGATTAGCAAACTTCTAACCACACCAGCAGGAAGCCAAGTACAATAGGTACATCAGGTGTAGACTCCATCACCATCTTGTGAAGCATCTGGAGAAGGTCATGCCTATGTAGGTTGTCCACTTAATCACTAATCTGTATTTTCTATGTGGGACAATAAAATCATGGTGGAGGTTTTATAGGTAATGGCCATGATATGGGTACCGAAATGAAGAAAATCCCTCACGGGGAGGGAACCAAAACTTCCAAAGGCCCCAGAATAATTATCCAATGGCTTAAGTCCAGCAGTTGAGCAGTTCTCTTGAGGATACGATGAAGAAATGGATGGTGCAATAGACTCAGGTAGTGAACAAGATGCAAAAGTCCATTCCTGAGCTTGAGAAGTAGATGAGGATATTGTCCCTACAGTAGACAACTAGACCGAAAGGGGTACTTTCGAGTAACACCGAGAAGAACCCCAATGAAAATGTGAATGCAATCTCTTTGCGTAGTGAAAAGGAGCTGGGTGAGCTTAATAACAAGGTTGATGATGATCAGGTTTGTTATACCCCAAAAGCCCAAAGATCAAACCCGAGAGTTGAAATGAAGAAAGATTTAAAATTTGGCATCAGGCACAGAATGGGTCGTGAGGTGACCCGTAAGAGCAGCCCACGAGTCGTGATGCGACTTGTGGTGAGGCCCATGTGATGAATTTGAAATTTGGAAGTAGACTCCCCGCGGACATGACCTTGAGTCATGGTCAGGACCCATGATTCGTTAGGTTAGTCGTGGGAAGTGATGATTGAGAAATGAAAAGAAATAGACAGTGTACCTAACAGAAGGCACCCACAAGTCGTGGTCAGCCACCACGAGTCTTGGGATGGGTAGTGGCCAGCAGGGGAAGGCTTGATTGAAACTAAGGTAGTGTACAAGATCGTGATGTCACCCGTGATGAGCCCAAATGATCTGATAAGCAGTTTACCTAACGGACGACCCCATGAGTCGTGGCCCTTGACGACGAGTCATTAGGTCCCTCGTGGGACCAACTGGCAGTTATTTTCTGCGAACTTAGTATGGGATATTCCATAATTCATAAGCTCCTAAGGCCTAAAATACACCTTTTTGAGTTATGAGTTATGACTTTTAAAAGGGTTAAGTTCATTTTAGGCCCTCTCTAAATCATGAATTTCCTATGTCTAATCTATGGGGTTTTAACCCAATGCATGAATTTCCTAATTCTCTACATGGGTATGATTTAAATATGTTTCTAATATTAAATTATGATTTATGGGAAAGTTTTATATTTTTTTCAATTAAAAGTAATGTTTCAAGTTTTATGAATTAAAAGGCCAATCGATGAGAAGTTCACGAAAGATGACATTTGAGATGAATGTATGATTATGATGAGATATTATGATGCAAAGCATGTTTTCAAGATACCCATGTTTATAATCATATTTTCGTTGTGAATTGAGTATTTTCAAGCATGTAAAAGTATTGGGAAATCCCCACATGTTCAAGAATGATATATGATTTCCCGAATTAAGCTTACTACATGGTTTTGAAGTGAAGCCTCCCAATTATTTTCCAGCTTGTGGTATGGTTTGAGTTAAAGCTTCTCATATGCATAACTTCATCTTTGAGATGTATTTGATTTATGAGCTTCATCAATAGACGATGTTGAGCTTCGTTGAAAAATGATGTAGAGCGCATGCATGTTTTTGGGAGTAGTGTATAGCACCGAGAAGGCTAAGGGTCAATCGCCTCAGAACTACGCGCCAGTGTAGGTTTATACATTTATTACTTCAAGACCTCCCTTGTGAGCTATCCCCTGCCCTATTGGGCCATGAGCTTAATATCAATATCATGGTATCATCCCTATCCCTGGCAAGGCTTTAGACGACTCTACCCATTTGAGTGTGATAGTTGGAACCACATAAGCTCTATCGTGGTATGTCGGTTGAAAGACAAATCTCCCATTGTTTCTCGTGGTTTCAGTTATGCATGTTCATCATCCATGAGATTTATATACCATATATGTTCTAAAACAGGTTTGACTCAAAGTTCAGTTTTACTCATGACTATCAGATTTTAGCTTTGAGTCAATTGATTCAGTTATGATGTTATGTTATGTTATGTTATGATGAGATCATGATTTCAGAAAGAATGCATGCAAGCCCTACTCTCAGATTTTTAATGTTTATGTTTTATATTATGCATGTTCTTAAATGATTTTACTTATATAAGCGGTTTTACTTACCTTGAATACTCGATATATTCCATGTACTGACCGCATACTCTATGTTGTATCGTCTCATGACACTGGATCCGACTCTCAGGCTCAGACTCGTTCGTAGTCAGTCTTCAGAGTTAGCATCTTATGTTGTGGGTGAGTCCTCATCTCTCGGGGACTAAACTATTCAGATTTTCTCCATGTATTTTGAGTTTCAGCTTGTTGAGTTAGATTGGGTCTTGTCCCATCAACTCTTCATGTTTAGATGCTTTTCAGATAAAAGATGTATTTAGCTTCAGATTATGTATTCTAATGTTATGTTTGATTTAGACTTCCGGTATGATTATCTTGTGGCTTCTTCAGTTTTATTATATGAGTTAGATGTATGCTTATGCCATGGGTCGATTCGGGGTCTCTCGAGGCTTCTTGTCACGTGTCTTGATTCGGGCCTCCGTTCAGGTCTTGAAAAACATGGTATTAGAGCAATAAGTTTGTAGTGTCCTAGGATATCTGAAAGCCACGTTAAGTAGAGTCTTTTTCATGGGTGTGAAGCACTCCACACTTATGACGAAGAGGCTATGAGATGTTTAGGAAATGTTCCTTTCTTTCATGATCTATGTCATGCGATGAAATGTCTCCATATCCTTCTATTTCGTGCTATTTGCGATTGCAGAATCATGGCTCCCTAAAGAGTAAATGGTAGAAGGAATGGGAATTGTGAAGGCCATGAAGGTGGCAACAGAAACGGGCACTAGCAGGCCCCACCAGTTCAGGAGCACCAGGCACCAGAGCCAATTGCCCATGCTAAGTTTCGGGAAGCTATCCAGATGCCTATGCAGGCCTTGACCTCTCATATGGATTCTTATATGCATAATTTCAGCTTTGAGATGTATTTGATTTATGAGTTTCGTCAATACACGATGTTGAGCTTCATTGAAAAATGATGTAGAGCACATGTATGTATTTGGGAGTAGTGTCTAGCACCGAGTAGGCTATGGGTCGATCACCCTATGCCTTCGAACTATGCGCCAATGTAGGTATATACATTTATGACTTAGGGACCTCCCTTGTGAGCTATCCCTTGCCCTATTTGGCCAGGATCTTGATATCGATATCATGGTATCGTTCCTACCCCTGGAAAGGCTTTTGACAACTCTACCCACTTGAGTGTGATAGTTGGGACCACATAAGCTCTATTGTGGTATGTCGGTTAAAAGATGAATCTCCCATTGTTCCTCATGATTTCAGTTATGCATGTTCATCATCCATGAGATTTATATACCATATATGTTCAAAAGAAGGTTTGACTTAATGTTCAGTTTTACTCATGACTATTAGATTTTAGCTTTAAGTCAATCGATTCAGTTATGATGTTATGTTATGTTATGTTATGATAAGATCATGATTTCATAAAGAATGCATGCAAGCCCTACTCATAGATTCTTATTATTTATATTTTACATTATGCATGTTCTTAAATGATTTTACTTATATAAGTGGTTTTACTTATCTTGCAAACTCGGTACATTTCACGTATTGATCGCATACTCTATGATGTATCGTCTCATGATATAGGACCTGGCTCTCAGGCTCAGACCCATTCGTTGTCTGTCTTCAGAGTTAGCATCTTACATTGTGGGTGAGTCCTCATCTACCGAGGACTAGACTATTCAGATTTTCTCCATGTATTTTCAGGTTCAGCTTGTTGAGATAGTTGCAGTCTTGTCCCATCAACTCATCATATTTAGAGGCTTTTCAGACAAAAGATGTATTCAATTTCAGATTATGTATTCTGATGTTATGTTTGATTTAGACTTCTGCTATGATTATCTTGTGGTTTCTTCAGTTTTATTATATGAGTTAGATGTGCTTATTCCATGTGTCGACTTGGGGTCTCTCGGGGCTCCTTGTCCCGTGTCTCAATCTAGGCCTCCGTTCGGGTCGTGACAAGGTTAAGAAGTCCAAGAGTGAGGTCGGGGAATCAATAAACTCACAACCAAAAGTTATAGTAGTTGGACCACCGCTGCTATTTCCACAGAGATTTCACAAGCAGAAAGAGGATATAGCTTGCAAGAGGTTTCTTGACTTGTTGAAGCAGGTACATGATAATATTCCTATGGTGGAGCTTTTGCATGATGTTCCAAAATATGCTAAGTACCTAAATAATATTATGGCCAACAAGAGGCAGTTGAAAAAACTTGAAACTGTGGCTCTTACAGAAGAGTGCAGTTCTCTGGTTCAAAATAAAATTCCTAAAAAGTTGAAAGATCCCGGGAGCTTCACCCTTCCTGTGGTGATTAGAGATAAGGAAGTTGGTTCAGCCTTATGTGATTTGGGATCTTGTATCAATTTAATGTCTGCATCCCTGTTCAAATCTTTGGGTTTAGGTGAACCTCGTCCCACCATAGTGACTCTACACCTTTCAGACCAATCTCTGGCCTATCCTGATGGAATAATAAAGGATGTCTTATAAAGGTGGGACCTTTCATTGTTCTGGTGGACTTCATAATCCTAGATTACGAAGCTGATGTAGCAGTTCCCCTTATTTTGGAGAGAGTATTTCTAGACACTGATGATTCCATCATACAGGTAAAGACGAGCAAGATGTCTATGAAGGTGGATGGTCAAGAATCTATTTTCGAGGTGTTTAGATCAGCAAGGATGCATCCTCACTATGAGGACTTCACAGTTAAGCCAGCAGTAGAACCTAGAGGATGTAATTAGTTGGTTGAGCAACGTGGGCTACATGAAAGTTCACTGAATTATCAGTTTGGTCACCATTTCACTCGAATAAAGAAGTGACAGTGACCATAGTCATGCCGTGATGTTAAATCAGGCGCTTCATGGGAAGCAACCCATGAATGTTGTACCATGACTATAACTAAGGCGTTTGGTGGGAATCAACCCATTGCTCTAACATTTTTATATTTTTCTTTGTTTTGTAGAGACGAACAGAGCTTTGGAGGCAGAAATAGTTGGGAAAATTAGACTAGAAAAGGTTAAGACTGGGGTGAGATACCTAGAGTGGGGCGCTAGGTGTTAAACTCTAGAAGAATAAAATCTGATATGGTGCACTATGGGTGGCTGCCACACCAACCTCAGTCCCCGAAGAAAAAAAAATTTCTATGTCTGTGGTGAGACAGAGGGTAAGGCGCGCCAGGTGCCTCTTGGCCAAAAATATTTTTGTCAAAATGGGTCAAGTTGACCCAAAGACCTAAAAACAACTAAAATAAACCTAGGCCCCCACACCTTTATTTGAATTCCCACTCATCCTCTTCCTTCAAAAGTTTGAAAAACAAAAAAGGCAAAAAAATTCTCTCTCCTCCCTCTCTTAAAACCTGTAACTCCCCTCACCCTCTCCCTTCTATTGTTGTCTTCTTCAAGGTTTGGTGAAGCTCCTCTTGTCAACTCAAGTAAGTATCTTTCTTCTCTCTTTTTTAGGTAATGTTGAAAGTATGGTCCCACACCCTTCTTCCCAATGATTAAGACCCAAATCACCATTGTTGATGAAAAGCTTAGATCTCATATTGTGGGTTTCATGAGCTTTAATGTCTTAAATACTTCCATGATAATGTGTATCCTTATTGGGTTAACTTATTTTTGGTTGAATATCATGATTTGATGTTATGGGGATGAATTGGGATGGTGAATTGAATTCATGAATTTGGTGGATAGATCCATTAATTATAGAGAGAGAAAGTACATGGGTATTGAATTATTGAATGTGAATAACTCTTGAGTTGTTGAAATTCATGCTATTTCATTATGGGTGGTAGTAAATTATTTGTTGGGTTGTTGAATGAGTTGAATAATTCTACCTCCATGTATGAATTGCTTGATTAAGAATTGAAGGAGGGAAAGTGAGAGGGATGGCCAATTAAGGCAATCTTGAAAAGCTAAATAAGAGAGGAGAGTTGAAGAATTCATGAACTTGGTTGTAGGTAGAGTTGGTGATTGACTTATTGTTGTGAGGTTGGACGATGATGGGGAAGTCTTGAGTACCACTTTTGATAAAGTGTCACCACTATGCTAGAGAACTAAGTGTAGGGTCAATTTTGTACCTTCAACACTTAATTAGTTAGCTTTGTTATTCACGGATTAATCGTATGTAGTTCTTTATTTTTGCTTGACAGGTATCGTGGCACCAAAAGGAAGTAAAGGAATGGAAATTGAGGTAGCAGGTAAAGGTTTAAAAGGCTCTAGAAAGGTACAAAGGGAGCTAGTTCCTCAGCAGCAAAGGCTGGCCCTGCTAAATGATTTGGAGCACAGGCTGTAGAGCCTCATGGGCATACTTGATTCAACACACAGAAGGAGGCTAAGTAAGCTCCTAAAAAGTGGATTAATGGGGGCTGCCTGTCGCTTGAGTTCCCTGCTATTAGGGACAAAGTCTGTGTGTTGGGTTTGGGCTACCTCTTTGATGAGCTAGAGAAGTTCAACCTCACCTTCATAAGGGAGTTCTACGCAAACTGGGACACATAATATGGAGAAAGCGATGAAGTCAAGATTAATAGTCAGGTGGTGTAGTTCACTACTAAAACATTCAATGCTTTCCTTCACACAAAACCGATAGACCTATTTGATTATGTTTTTATATTAGAGAAGCCTCCATACCGTGATATCCGCCACTCTTTGTGGTGAGAGATCAGCTGTAGCGTTGGGAAAGAGACCATTAGAGCGTTAATTGTACTTTACCGTCCCTATATGATAAGGAGGTTAAGGTGTGGATAAAGATTATCAGTGCTTCATTTCTCCTTGGGACCCACATCACTGATGTCACTAGAGAGTGGGTTCTGCTGGTGTACATGCTAATAAAAGGGCTACCACTAAATTTTGGCATAGTGCTTCAAGGCAACATGAGGAAAGTGAGGGACAATTGTAGATTGAAATATTGTTATGGTAGTCTCTTGACTCAGTTTTTGAGAAGCCAAGGCTTTAAAGTGGAAGAGTCAGACTTCCGGTGACCTAGAGCAGGGCCCTTAGTTAGCAAGATAATGGATGTTACCAAGGTTGAGGAGCCCAGCTATTCCACAACTCCATCCCTTTCCATAGCTGATCGTTAGGCTCATGATGAAAGCTGGTAAGGTCGCATATTCGGCATGTTGGAATTACAAAAGAAGATAAGAGGCCGACCTGCCACAGCCGAGGAGATAGCAGCCCTTGAGGATAGATACCCACTCATGGAGTGTGCCATGCATATGTGTAGAGCGGGGCCTGCCTTCGAGGAGTCGCTTGATGATGATGAGGCCATTATGCTGATTGACGGTGTTGATGATCTGGATAACAAGGAGGAGAAGGATGATGCTACTATGGGCACCATGCAGTTTGATGGTGATGATGAAGATGATGAGGATTAGGATTACAATCCAGATGTGATGCAGTGGCCCAGGAAGTTCCTTTTCCCTACCTTTTGATATGATTGTATGTGCAATGGGGATAGTGCCCTGTTTAAGTGTTGGGGGAGAAAATATTCTTGTTTGTTCTTTAATTTCTATATTTGTAGTAGGCATAGCATAATTTCATTCTCCATAGTAGTAGCTCTATGATTTGGTAGGTCTTGGTTTGTAATAGCTAGTATGATGCTAATGACTTGTGATGCCTTGGGATGTTGGATACTACGTTTGTCGTTAATAGTTGGATTGTTAGTTTTAGTTTAATTTCTTTTAGTTTGTGTTGTTCATCAAGGGTGAGTATTTTCCTTAAGCTTTGTTTGAAACTATTTTTTTTAAATTGGCATATCTCACCCAACCTTCTATTTTTTCTTATGGCCTCGATTCTTTTCTGAAGGGAAGTATCTTTGAACCAGGTAAATTTTTAATGCTTTAGGAGTTGTTGTAGTCTTAGAGTAGTGACCCTTCCCTATGATAGATGGATGACAACCATCTGAAGGGAATTTCATTGTATGACTTGAGTTGCGGTCACAACATAGTTGATTTGGAACTAATTGATAATGTGTAAAGTGAAACTACTCGAGAGACTTATCCGATAATTGAGTATAGTCATCCAATAGGGATGAACTAGTCATTTGGATGAACCTATGTTATCAGTTCTAGAAGTGAAGTATTGGGATAGATCACAAGTGTAAGACCCGAAGTAGTTCTGAACCTACAAGGAACACTTCCCTAGTTAATTGCATCATCTTGATAACAAATCAATTATCAATACTGTTATGTGTTTACTTCCTTACAAAAACCCCTTTTGGGAAATAGAAGACTTAAAAGCTTAAATACTAGTATTATTCTATATCTTGACAAAATTTCTTGTGGGATTGATCCCAACCTAGTTATGTATAGTTTGAATAGTTATTCTTTGGACTAACAAATGCTCCTGCATCTTTTATGGACTCGAAGAACAGGGTGTTCAAGTAGTATTTGGATATGTTCATGATTGTTTTCATTGATGATATTCTCATATACTCTCGGAGTGAGGAGGAGCATGCCACTCATTTGAGGATTGTGTTGCAGACTCTCAGGGATTGCCAGTTGTTTGCTAAATTCATCAAGTGTGAATTTTGGTTGAAATCAGTAGCATTTTTAGGTCAGATAGTGTCTAGCAAGGGTGTGTAGGTAGAATCTCAATAGATAGAAGCGGTGAAGAATTGGCCTAGACCTATTAGTCCTATAGATATTAGGAGCTTTTTAGGTTCAGCTGGAAACTACAGGATGTTCTTAGAGGGATTTTCAACCATTGTAGGATTATTTACTAAGTTGACCCAGAAGACGGTCAAATTTCAGTGGTTGGATGTTTGTGAGAAGAGTTTTCAGGAGCTAAAAACTCGACTCACTTCAGCGCCAATATTGACTATACCGGGGGGCACAGATGGTTTTGTTGTGTATTGTGATGCTTCTAGGGTTAGTCTTGGTTGTGTGTTGATGCAGCATGGAAAGGTCATTGCGTATGCCTCTAAACAACTTAAGACTCATGGAAGGATTTATACTGATGCATGACCTAGAGTTGGCAGGGGTGGTGTCTGCTTTGAAGATTTGAAGACACTACTTGTATGGGGTGCATGTGGATGTGTTTAAAGACCACAAAAGCCTCCAGTACACGTTCACTCAGAAGGACTTGAATTTACGGCAAATGAGATGGCTAGAGCTTCTCGAGGACTATGACATGAGTGTCTTTTATTATTCGGGCAAGCCAATGTAGTGGTGGATGCTCTTAGCAGGCTATCCATAGAGAGTGTCATGTCGAGGATGGGAGATAGGAGTTGATGAAGGAGGTCCATAGGCTTTCTCGTTTGGGGTTCACTTTACAGATTCAACGAATGGTGGTGTTATTGTTCAGCTTATTAGAGAGAGACTAAAAATAGCTCAGAGTCATTAGAAATCTTATGCAAATGTTAGGCGGAGAGTGCTTGAGTTTGAGGTAGATGATTGGGTATTTCTGATGGTGTCTCCCACGAAAGGAGTTATGATATTCAATAAGAACGGAAAGCTTATTCCCCGATATGTTGGTACTTATAGGATTCTAAGGTGAGTGGGAAAGGTGGCATATGAGTTGGAGCCACCAGTAGAGCTAGCTTCAGTGCGTCCAGTTTTCCATGTATCAAAGTGCATTTTTGATCCAGCATTAGTTATTCCAGTAGAGAGCATTGGTGTGAAGGATAGCCTTACCTATGAGGAGGTTCCAATTAGGATCCTTGATCGTTAGGTTTGGAAGTTGAGGAACAAGGAAGTAGCTTCACTGAAGGTTTTATGGAGAAATCAGCTTGTTGAGGGAGCTATATGGGAAGCCGAAGCAGATATGATGGCTAGATACCTGCATCTTTTGCCTTCCGACTCAGTTACAACATGAGGTACCAATTTTAACCATAGTACTCTATCTAGTTCATGTCAAGTTCATATCTCTAAGTTTCTTTCATGTCATTTCATGAATATATGTTTCAAAATTTTAGTTCAGCCATGTATCTCAGTTCGGAGTCAGTCACTCCGTTAGTTTTCAGTCTACGGCTTTCAGTTTCGAGATTGCATCTTGTTCCCTATCTTTTTAGCTTTATTAGCCCACATTCTAGGACGAATATTACTAAGGGGGAGATAAATGTAACACCCCAAAAGTTCCTATATTCAATCCCTAGACTGGTAGCAGATTTTCTAGAAAAATCTGCAATTTTCTCTTAGAATGACTCGTGGTATGAGTTGTTGTTCCATGATACGATTCGTAGGAGGAATCATGGTGAGCCTATAGTTTCCCTAACCAGTGAGAATGACTTGTGGAACGATTCGTGGGATGATGTATCAAGCTGTGGTCAAGAGTCATGATAAGCCTTTGGTTGCCCGGTCTTGAGCATACGAGTCATGGTACGACTCGTTATATGTTGTGACGGGTTGTTCTACGACTCATTGAAGGAAACAATGAATCATTGTGAGGCCCGTAGTTTGAGAAAACAGGTAACTTGAAAATTTGATTAGCTAACAATTGAAGGAAACCATGAGTTGTTGTCTGGTAGTACGACCCGTGGTGCCTGGCAGATAGATCTTAATTACGGTTCAAGAAGAAAGTCGTCATTTTCCCTAATGAGGGCCTGCCTAATGGAGTATTGCTCCAAAATTCTTATCGGTCTCTTGATTCTATCAACAAATCAGTGACTAATAATTTTGTCAGCGGTCTGATCTTGGGCAGAATTATATGCCCAAGTGATACTCAAATGCTTCATTTCGTCTTGTTTATCTATCGTTATGTGTCCATTCTCATGTGATTTGTAGTAAAAATGTGAATTTATACTAACCAACATGATTAGTGTTTTTTTGCAGGTAAAATGTAATTTTGGGAAGCTAAGGTACATGTTGGTAAAAATCGGGACTGGACTTGGAAGCAAGGAGTGGAAAAGGTCAAGGAAGAGTAGCAAAAATAAGGGCTCCGCGATGGAGCCGTGTCACGTTGCCATCGCGGAGGTATTCTGCCTCGGGTGATTTATTTTGGCCAATTCCAGTGAAGCGCGATTGCGCCATGACACGTTGGCCTGGCTTCGCGCTGCAGGTCATGGTACGCTAAGGAGAAATTGCTGAGGAACTTGATTCCAGAGAAGGTCCGCGTTTGCACCGTGGCACGGAGGGAGTGCTCCGCGAAACACTCCGTGCCACGTTGCTTGTTATTCCGGGAAAAATTCTCACTAGTATAAATAGCACACTTAGGTTTATTTTTAAACATTCTGACCTGGTTGAGCAAGAACGTGGGTTACAGGCAGTTGAGGGGATGAAAATTCTATGGTTCTTCTCTATCTCTTTCTCTTTTATCTCAATTGTTTTGTATGAATTACACTTATTTTATGATGTTTAATCCACAAATGAGTGGCTAAATTCACTTCTTGCTGAGGTTAAGAACAATTGTTGTGGAATGTAATTGTTGATCAATTTAGTTTTCATTTTTTCTTCAATGGTTGTTCTATCAATTCTTGTTGTTACTGCATTAATGTTTGGCCAATGTTAATGTATATCTAAAATATCCAATTTTGATTTTGAAAAGAAAAGAAATTGGGAAGTTGTGAATTGGTAGGATATGATCTCTTCTTAGTTTGGGAAAATTGAGAATTGATTTATATTCAGAATAGAAATATATCTGAAAGTCTTATTAGTCAATTAAGGAATCGGTTTTGTATGGCTAGAACATGAAATTCTTTTAACACAGAAATGTAGGTTGAAGGTTCATGATTCTTAAGTTGGGTAGGATACGAAAGTTTCAATCCATAGGCAATAATTCTTGACTAGCAACCGAAGGAAAGATTAACTGAATTGTATCGATAAATTACTTCCCTGCATGTTCGTTTTAACCTCAGCATGCTCATTACTATGTTCAAACTAACTTTAGAATTCTGTCTTAGATTCGTAGAAATTAGGAAACTCAAACTCTCCAAATATTGTTTAATTGGTCGTCTGCATTCTTAAAGTTATAGTTCATTAACACTTAAGCTAATTATTACCTTAGTTCAGTCCCTGTGGGATCGATACTTGGCTTACTTAAGCCATTTTACTACTTGTTCGACCACGTGCACTTGCGTGTAGTTACCAAACCCACGAACAAGTTTTTGGCGCCGTTGTCGGGGACTGGCAATTGGTAAAATTGTTTTCTTAGTGTTAGTTTACAATTTCTATATAAGTGCTAACAACTTGATTTTAGCCTTTCTTTTGCAGATATCGAATTCTGTTGAACACTTGCAAGAGACAAGGAGCTGGTGGATTCATACTTAGAGCCAGAAAGACAGTTCCATCGTCAATGAAGGGAAGCTCTAGAGAAAAAGCTACAGTTGCTCAAACATACAATCCTGGAGCAACAGCAGAATCCACCACTTGTGAGGGCAGTGTTAGTGCCCGAGGAAATGGCAGCTAGGCCGGTTCGCGAAGTGGCAATCCCACATACTAACAATGTTACATCAAGTATTCACAAACCTGAGCCAGGAGGGAGGTTTGAGCTTAAACAGAACATGGTGCAATTGTTGCACACCAGCGAGCAATTCACAGGTCTCCCTCACGAAGATCCACAACAACATCTCCAAAACTTTTTGGAGATAAGTGACACTTACATCCCCGCTGGAGTATCATCCGATTACGTAAGGCTTACATTATTCCCATTCTCATTATTGGGAGAAGCAAAGAGGTGGTTGAAAGCTGAGCCACCTAACTCTATCACCACTTGGGATGATCTTGCAAGAAAATTTTTGATACGGTTCTTTCCATCCGGGAAAACAGCAAGACTTAGAAGTCAGATTCTAAGTGTTAAACAAAGAGAGGGGGAGAATCTGTATCAAGCTTGGGAAAGGTTCAAATCTATGTTACGGGATTGTCCTCACCGTCACCAGTCCAATGATGTACTGGTGCATACTTTCATAGAGGGTTTGGAACCCCACACAAAAAATTTGCTAGACTCAGCAGCTGGGGGACAAGCATTAGAAAAGACTTATGAGGAGCTGTATACTTTGTTAAATCGTATTTCGCAGGGAAATCCAGAGTGGAATGTGGACTCTTCTAGAGGAGGAACAAGGAAAGTGGTAGGAGTCTTGGAAGTGGATGGTTTTACAGCTATCGCTGCATAGGTAGCTGCGCTGCAAAATCAACTCAACACCCACTTCAGCAATATGAGCTTGAATCAACCTCAAGCCCTAGTTAATGTAGTGCAGCAGGTTTGGTGTGAAGTATGCGGTAGTAATGAACACTCATCTGAGTGTTGTGGTGAAAATCTAGATTCAGTGAACTTTGTGGGGAATGTACAGAGAAATAATCACCAACAGTATGGCAACAACTACAACTCGAATTGGAGAAATCATTCGAATTTCTCTTGGGGTAGTAACATCCATCAAGGGAAGAGTTCGAATCAGGGTGCGCAGAGAAATTAAGGAGGGCAACAGAACTATCAGACTCAATATAGAGGAAACAATGCACCTCCTCCACCACCCTCTAGCATTGAGGAAATGTTTAAAACAATATTAGCTAACCAAGCTCAATTGCAGGCTGATTATGTGAAATTGGTAGCAGACATAAAGAAAAATCAGTTAGCTACAAAGGCGTTGGAGTACCAGTTTGGAAAACTAGTTGGAGCTCAAAACACCAGGCCAAGAGGAGGACTACCGAGTGACACTGACCCGAATCCCAAGTAGGTTAATATAGTGACCACAAGGAGTGGTTTACAACTCAAAGAGGTGGTACCATAAATACCACCTCAACAGTCAGGAGCAGTGGAAAAAGAGAGGGAACATGATGATGCGAGGGGGAAAGAGAAGGCAGTTGAAGCAGAAAGACAACCACCCCCGTTCCCTCAAAGATTAAAGAAACACAAGGAGGAAGCTTGTTTCAAAAAGTTCATGGAGGTGCTTAAATAGGTACACATTAATTTACCTTTGGTTGATGTTTTGCAGGGAGTGCCTAAATATGCAAAGTATATCAAGGACATCGTAGCTAATAAAAGCAGATTGACGGAGTATGCTACGGTGGCGCTTACTGAGGAGTGCACTTCCCGGACACAGAACAGGTTGCCAGCAAAGCTCAAGGATCCTGGGAGCTTTACAATTCAAATCACAATTGGGCAAAGTATCCAAGCTCGCGGATTATGTGACTTGGGAGCGAGTATTAACTTGATGCCGACATTGGTGTTCAAGAAGTTGGGGCTGGGCAGCCCTAGACCAACTACAGTGATCTTGCAATTAGCGGACCATTCTTTGGCCAGACCAGATGGCATTGTGGAGGATGTGCTGGTGCAAGTGGGTTCCCTTATCGTCCCGGTAGATTTTATTGTTCTGGATTATGAGCCGGATGCGGAAGTCCCATTTATTTTGGGACGTCCTTTCTTGGCAACCGGGAGAGCTTTGATTGATGTAGCTGCAGGGAAGCTAACCATGCGGGCGTAGGACAAAGTGGAGGTATTTGATGTATATAAGGCCACGAAGCTTCCGGCCATATATGAGGAGCTTTCAGCAATCCATGTGCTAAATCAAGCAGAAATTCTTCAGATTGTTGAATCTCGAGATCCATTGGAAAGAGCATTGATGAGCTCCGATCATTTCGGAGATAGAGATACTTATGAGATGGTGCAAATGTGGAATGAACCACAATGGTATCTTAGGAAGCATGAATTTCAGCCTTTAATGAGGTCCCTAGAACCATTGCCGAAACCATCGATTGAGGAAGCACCAAGACTTGAGTTGTGGCAAGAAGATCGAAGTGCCACGTTCTTGGTTAATGGGCAACGTTGTAAGCATTACTGGGTGAGGACGTTATTCGAGAGAGGACGTCCATCACTTTAGCGGATGATTGAGCGTCAATGACGTCGAGCCGCGAGGGTAAACCAGGCGCTGCACGGGAGGCAACCCGTGAAATTTTTGTACTAGATGAGTAGATTTAGTTGAAAAAGAAAAGAAAAAAAAGAAGAGAAAAAGAAAAAGATAAAAAAATTGTGTTTGCATTGAAAACTATGAATTCTAACCAATTTCTTGCTTGGAAATGATTTTCAGGTGAAACGGAGGGCAAAAATGAAAAAAGCGCAAATGAAAAAATTCGAGGTGAGAAAAATAAAAAATGGCATGACAGTGAGCCTACGCGTTGGCTCTGTGTCACGGAGGAGGGCCTCCGCGTTACCCTCTGTGACACGTTGAAGGTATTTTGGATTTTTTAATAATTTCCAGAACACCTATGCGATGGCTCCGTGTCATGGAGTGTGTGCTCCGCGTTACCCTCCGTGACACGTTGAGGTGTAATTCGCGTCGGGTCACACCGGGTCGCCGGGTAACCCGCGCGAAAAACACCCTTTAAATCCCGATTCCCCTCTAACTTTTCCCCATTTTCCATTCCCTCCATGACCAACACCCCAAATTCCCTCCTCCCCCAACGTGACACGGACCTAGGCACAAGTTTTATTCAACTTTTCTTTGATTTCATCGGATTAAAGGTATGTTCTTGAACTTAACCTCATTCTTGCTTGAATTTTTGATTTTTGAACATGAGAGGTGAGTGAACCTTGCCCTAAGTGCAAATTGAGCTTGAATTCATTTAAGTTATGATTGATTTATGTTCATAATATCGTTGTGAGTATATGAACTCGATGAATGCATGTTTTATTGAATTTTTGCGAAATTGGTAGCTAGGGTTGGAATTTGAATAGGAAGAAACTAAATTTGGTGGAAATGTGAAAAAAAAAATTTGAGTTGTGCATGTTGGGTGATGTGAATGATTTTATGAATATAGATGAATATGCTAAGTAGACAAGGGAATTTTCGGAAAAATGAAATTGGTGAATTGCATAGGTTGTTGAGAACAAAAATTTCGCTAAGTGTTATGTGATGTAATGGAATCGATGGCGATATTGTATTCGTTGTACGAATTCTGAGTAGTACATAGTAATTATTCCATCGAATTATATGAAGGCACTAAGAATGTTGACTGTTAAGAATTGTGAAATCATGAATGTCTTACCGAATTGTTTTAAATTGCGGCTAAAGACTAAGTGTGAGGTGATTCAATTAAACCCAACCTTAGTCGTAGCTAGTTATGATTTGAATAACATTGGGATTGTATGGTTATATGTGCAGGAACAATGTTGGGCAGACAAGATAAAGGAAAGGGAGCGTCCACATCGGGCGCCGGCAGAAAAAGGATAAGGTTGGGAACAGCAGTCCCAGCAGCACCAGCAGTTCTAAGAGGCCAACGCCGACAATACGGAACCCGATGGGTGACTGATGAAGGGATGAAATGGTATGCAAAACACAAAGAAACCAAATACTTCCCGAAAGAGCATATAGCAAAGGAGACGCTGGCACAGGAATTCCTGAGGATCGTACACCGGATTGACACTGCCGGGCTGAACTTCATCTTCAAAGAGCCCAAGGAGTGCAATCTCAATCTGATTCGGGAGTTCTATGCCAGCTGAAACCCGACCCTCCGCAGTCACACTGTCAAGATAAGGGGGCAAGTTGTCACCTTTGAGCCCCATCACCTGAATGTTATATTAGGGGCGCGGGACACAGACGCCCATGTACTCCGGCAGCTGAACATAACTCCAGCTTATGCGAATATCAGACGCACTCTGTATGGAGCCCATTCGACAGCACGGTGGAGCAGGCACAAGGAGAGGGGCTACCATCAGACACTACCTTACTCTCAGATGAACAGGGAAGCCAGAATTTGGCTAAAAATTGTGTGTTCCTGCCTGATCCCGGGGGTGCACATGACTGATGTCACCCAGGATCGAGTGTGCTTGGTGTATGCCCTGATGAAAGGTCTTGAGATAAATGTTGGGGCGGTGATCATCTCCGCCGTGGAGAGAGCCCGACTCCATCAAGGGCACAGGTACGGGTTCGATGGTTTGCTGACCACATTCCTGAGGGGCCATGATATCGAGGAAGAGGCCCTGTACTACATCCTGCAAATTTATAGGCGTGCCTTGGATGTCACCAAAACCAAGGCACCTGACACTACTCACGGGCCAGTTCTCACACTAGCCGAGCGACATGCTCGGGATGATCAGTATATGGACCGCGTGTACGGGATGCAGATGCTGCAGTTGCACAAAGGCCGGAGGTTAGCAACGGAGCATGAGTTATGGCAGATCAAGTTGGATTACCCCTTTGGCGAAAATGCCGGGGCGCTATGCAGAGTGGGGCCAGTATTTGTGGAGCCGGTAGATGATGATGTCCCCACTGATGAGGAGACACATCGTGAGGACTCAGATGTTGAGTCCGATGAAGACGGTAGGGACGATTCGGATATGGGAGACGAGGCAATGACACCTGATGAAGAAGTTGAATACTTCGATTGATCAGGGAGTTTCACCACCCACCTATGTGATATGTTAATTTTTTTAAACACTAGGGACAGTGTTCGGTTTAAGTGTGGGGTGGGAGTAGTTAGGTGCTAGCTGTTTCGTTGTTGTTTATGTTTATGTTTATGTCTTGTGTTGTTGTGCCTGTGAAAAAAATGTGACCCTGTGATTTTGTGTGGTATGCTCCGTAATGTAATTCGGTGTGTAATTAATGTTAAGCTGTTGTTTGTTGTGCGAGCTGTTGTTGGTTGGTTGGTTGTGTAAATATTTTTTTGTAAATATTTTTTTTCCTATCGAAATTATCGATATTTTTAAAATTTTTTTGTTGAATTTTCTTATGATTCGGTTTCTCGGCGTTTGTTTTCGATGCATTTACTGAGAATAGTCCCATTGAACCGAAGTCGTAAATAGTGACCGTTCCCTATGATGGAAGGATGACGACCGTCATAAGGGAAATGTAGTCGATAGGAGTAGTTTTTTCTTTCTTTTATTTTCTTTCTTTTGTTTGTTTCCCGAATGTGTCGCTACTTCATGGTTCGGAATTCTTGTTGCGTGTTGTACATGATATTATGATGCAAAGGTGATTCATATGAAAGCATGCAAATGTGTAAACATGTTGAGATACCTAGGCCATAGAGTTCAATTCGGTGTGATTGAGGCTTAATATTGAATTCTTGTAATTAGCTGATTGAAGAGTCTGTGAATATGTCTTGAGTTGAGCATGTGCAATGAGTGTGAGGTGAGTTTTCGATTATTCCATGCTATTGTGAAGTGTCTAGAATTTGCCTGGTGTGTGTACGAAACGAAATAAAGGATGTGTATTGTAGGAAAGGATGTAGGCATTTCTTTGATTAAACCGAAAGTTTTTCCATTATCATACCTACCTTGAATGTACATCCTAGTTAGCCCCATTGAGCCTTTGGCCTATTTTTTTCTTTCTTTGAAGAGGTACAAACCGAGCTTAATCCCTTCTTTTCATTAGCCTTGAATTTGTTCCAAAACTCTTAAGCGCTCAAGAAAAACAATTTTCCCACAGTGTAAAGGAGTGAGAAGTGTGAAAAGAAAGGAAAAGTGGAAGTGGTGAAAGTAAAAAAAAAGGTCAAAGGTGCACTTGCTGAAATTATATAAAATAAAGATGTATAACTAATCGCTGTTATTAAGTCGAGTGTGCTTAAAGAAATGGGAAAAAAATAAAGAGGAAAATTCAAGAAAGAGAAGATGAAGGAAGAAACAAGGCCCATAATGATGGTGGGATGTATTGAAAAGCGCTTAAGGAAGCTAGTTGCTATTATTAGTTAGCCCAGTATTTACTAGTTCCTTAGCTTACATTACAACCCGTTAAGTCCTACGTGATCTTACATCATGCGTCCTTATATTAGTGGAGTAATACACTAGAGGCAAACCTATGGTTCATGACATGATGCATGTGAATTCTTTGGGGGAGAGAGCGAAATCGTGTTCATATACCCCTACATGTAATGCTTTGGAAATCATATGATTGAAAAGTGGGAAATTTCTCTTGTGTTGTGAGGGCACATGCTTGACAAGAGATTGAATTTCGTGTCAGATGTCTTCATCAATTGATTTGCATGAGTTTGCCAAGATCGAGAGTCGATTCTTGAGTTTAGGAGGTCTTAATGTGGTGTATGTCATTATATGGATGAGACCATGCATGTTTTCTTGATGATTTGCTATATTAAATAATTAGTATAGTCGTAGCTTGAATTGTCGAGCCAAAGTAGCTATGCGTGGGTGTCAATTGCATGAGATATGAGAGTATTGTTCGAGGACGAACAAGGTTTTAAGTGTGGGGTAAGTGATCTTGGGCAGAATTATATGCCCAAGTGATACTCAAATGCTTCATTTCGTCTTGTTTATCTATCGTTATGTGTGCATTCTCATGTGATTTGTAGTTAAAATGTGAATTTATACTAACCAACATTATTAGTGTTGTTTTGCAGGTAAAATGTAATTTTGGGAAGCTAAGATACATGTTGGTAAAAATCGGGAATTGACTTGGAAGCAAGGAGTGGAAAAGGTCAAGGAAGAGCAGCAAAAATAAGGGCTCCATGATGGAGCCGTGTCACATTGCCATTGCAGAGGCTTTCTGCCTCGGGTGATTTATTTTGGCCTATTCCAGTGAAGGTTCGTGATTGCGCTGTGACACGTTGGCCTAGCTTCGCGTTGCAGGCCATGGCACGCCAAGGAGAAATTGCTGAGGAACCTGATTCCAGAGAGGGTCCACGTTAGCCCCGTGGCACGGAGGGAGTGCTCCGCGATTCACTCCGTGCCACGTTGCTTGTTATTTCGGGAAAAATTCTCACTAGTATAAATAGCACCCTTAGGTTTATTTTTAAACATTCTGACTTGGTTGAGCAAGAACGTGGGATACAGGCAGTTGAGGGGATGAAAATTCTAGGGTTCTTCTCTATCTCTTTCTCTTTTATCTCAATTGTTTTGTATGAATTACACTTATTTGATGATGTTTAATCCACAAATGAGTGGATAAATTCACTTCTTGCTAAGGCTAAGAACAATTGTTGTGGAATGTAATTGTTGATCAATTTAGTTTTCATTTTTTCTTCAATGGTTGTTCTATCAATTCTTGTTCTTACTGCATTAATGTTTGGCCAATGTTAATGTATATCTAAAAAATCCAATTTTGATTTTGAAAAGAAAAGAAATTGGGAAGTTGTGAATTGGTAGGATATGATCTCTTCTTAGTTTGGGAAAATTGAGAATTGATTTACATTCAGAATAAAATATATCTGAAAGTCTTATTAGTCAATTAAGGAATCGGTTTTGTATGACTAGAACATGAAATTCTTTTATCACAGAAATGTAGGTTGAAGGTTCATGATTCTTAAGTTTGGTAGGATACGAAAGTTTCAATCCATAGGCAATAATTCTTAACTAGCAACCGAAGGAAAGATTAACTGAATAGTATCGATAAATTACTTCCCTGCATGTTCGTTTTAAACTCAGCATGCTCATTACTATTCTTCAGACTCACTTTAGAATTCTGTCTTAGATTCGTAGAAATTAGGAAACTCAAACTCTCCAAATATTGTTTAATTGGTTGTCTGCATTCTTAAAGTTATAGTTCATTAACACTTAAGTTAATTATTACCTTAGTTCAGTCCCTGCTGGATCGATACTTGGCTTACTTAAGCCATTTTACTACTTGTTCGACCACGTGCACTTGCGTGTAGTTACCAAACCCGCGAACATGGTCCAATCATGGACCAAACATTTGGCATGGCTAAGGCACTTCTTCATAAGATGACAAAGACTAATAGAGTATGGCACACTAGAGACAATGAGGTGTCCGCAAATTGTACATCTTCCAACCAGCTAGAAACTGAGTTGAGAAGGCGAGATAAAGAATAGGATGAGACATTAGCTAAGATGATAACTCAAGTTGAGTTAATGGCCAAGAATATTTTGGGATCCAGTACAAAAGGCATCAATGTTGTTGGGACCCAAGGTCACAACCAATATAAGGAAGATTTTCCGCAACTGAGATATGATTTGGAATGTCAATTGATGGCTGGCCAGATAATGGGTTTTTGTCAAGGATATCAAGGTGCCAACAATAGCCCTTGGCATCCTCGTGATGGGAACCAAGGTTGGACAAATCTAGATAACCAAGGATGGGGTGATAAGGATAGCCTATGGAGAAACCAGGAGCCTGAACGGGTGGGGACAGGTACTATAGAAGTGCAAACCCTTATATCACCCCTCCCAAAGATGATGTGGCCAAGTGCAGCCTAGCATAAGTGATGTGGGTAGTTCAAATATTGAGGATATGGTTTAAAGATTATTGAAATAGGTGGAGTCCACCAATAGTGGTATTAAAGGATTGAATGCGGAGGTGTCTAACCTTGCCCGAATAATAAGCTCACATTCAACTTCAATCAAACATTTTTTGAAGACAAAATGAATCATCTGTCCACCCAAATGAACTCAAAAAGGAAAGGAACCCTTCCTAGTGACACAATGTGAATCCAAAGAAAGATGCCCATTGTATGGCCATTGTTACAAGGAGTGGGAAGGTCATTACTAATATAGGTGATATGTCCAAAGTGGTTGTTGGTCCGAAACCAATTGAAGAAGACTTGAATGAAGAGGTACCAAATGCGCCTATTTGTGTCGCGGATGAGAAAGAGCTCGAGGAGGAAGTGGTTGAAATTCCTCCTAAAGATGTGAATGTTGAAGAAAAGGGTGAAGGGGGCCCAAATGCTAAAGGCGAAGAGCCTAGAATTCCACCTCCTTACCCTCAACACTTAACTAAAAAGAAAGAGTATAACCAGTTCATGAAGTTCATCAATATGTTTATCAAGTTTTCCATCAATATACCACAAGTAGATGCATGCATTGCTCCAAATGTTAGGTTATGCTAAATTTATGAAAGAGCTCCTAAAGAATAAAAGATTTGTGGATGCAGACTCAATGGAGGTATCACATATTATAGTGAAGTAATGGCAAGCAACCTTGCTATGAAAAGAGATGATCCTAGACCATTCACTATTCCTTGCACCATTGGGGTGTACGTGTTTAACAGAGCTCTTAGCCACCTAGGGTGAGCATAAATTTGATGCGCCTTGTGATTTTCAAAAATATAGGATTGGGAAGTACCAAGCCTACCACAATGAGGTTGGTTAAGCCTGATCAATCTATAAAGTGCCCCGTGGGAATTCTTGTGGATGTGTTGGTCAAGGTAGACACATTAATCCTTCCAGCTTACTTTCTTTTGTTGGATTGCGATGTCGATATTGAGGTCCCATCATTTTAGGGTGACCATTCTTGGACCGGGTGAGCTCTAATAGATGTTGAGCTTGGAGAATTAAAATTTTGGGTGGGTGATGAATAAGTGACATTCAAAGTATGCCAACCTATGAAACTACCTGATGAATTCAAAGTAATAGATTTGATGGATGAGGAAGACAAGCAAGAGAAGGATCTTGAGTTGGAGGACATCCCTTATGATGAGTGATACTATTTTGACATGAAACCATCATGCCGTGATATTAAATCAAGCACTTCTTGGGAGGCAACCCATGTGTCTTTGAATTTCGTTTATACATTACATTTGGTTGTTTTTGTTGTGTCGGAGAATTGTATTATGAATAAGGTGGAAGAAAAAAGAGTAGGGGAACCTGTGTGGGACCTACAAAATGTAGGTACTAACCTACGGAGCGTAGTTCAAGCGCCGGAGTGAGGCAGAATGCTTGGAAATATGATGAGAACCTAAGCGTCACCCACGAAATACAGGTGAAAATCTGCGGAGTGCAGGAGTGATGCAGTGCACCTAGAAACAAAATGAGAAAAATTAAAGTGACCTACGTCTCACTTGCTAAATGCATGTGCAAACCCGCGAGACGTAGGTGTGCTGCATCTCTAAGGAAGTGGACTGAACAAACATGAATTCCACATGCATCTGGATTGCAGTTCGCAAGTGGAAATTTGTGGCTGTGGAACCAATGCAGGCACATGTATGACTTAAATTCTTCTAAACATTGACCAACCCATTGACCAACCCAACCCAACTCTGACCCATGTCTTTTAAACTTCTTCCCCGCTTCTCAAAACCCCTATTTTCTACACCACTTTCCCATTTTCATGACCCCTAAACCATCTTTCCAACTTCCTACATTCCACCATTAAATCCACCTTCAATCCCCACCAATCCCTTCACATTCTCTCCTTCTATAAAACACACCCCTTCATCCATTTTCTACGGTCACTAGCTTTTTCACTTATCAAACAAGAGAAACAAGGG
The DNA here is from genome assembly GCA_035772735.1 of Datura wrightii. Classification (NCBI taxonomy): domain Eukaryota; kingdom Viridiplantae; phylum Streptophyta; class Magnoliopsida; order Solanales; family Solanaceae; genus Datura; species Datura wrightii. The sequence goes on along the minus strand of JASDFA010000007.1, from coordinate 48,663,314 downwards.
CTTGGGTTGGCTATCTTGAGCAAAAGTTTTCAAGTTCAAATTTCATCTCCTTCCCTATTCTAATTTGTATGTCTTGTGATTTTCATCTTGACATCTTTGAGCTTAATAAAATATGTAGCATCAAAAGCATGATAAGTCTACATATTCTATGACACATGTTTTCACCATTTCCTCTTAAGTGTTCTTCATGTTATTGATAGAATTTTATTTTAGTGGATGTTGTGGGTGAGTTCAAAATTGCAAGTTTAAGGGGTACGTATTCTTATTTATTGATGCTAAATCTATTGGGTGTGCTACTATACTTTGAAATTGGTGTTGGGGGTGAAATCTGTGTAACCCATTTGCTTTGATGAACAATTTGTCCCAATAATAGATAGAGTGACATCTTTTTAAGGGAAATTGTCATTTCTTCTTGTGTTCTTAATAAAGTAGATGAAAATGTGATAATTTATGTGAGTTTTGTGAAGTGTTGAACATTATTCGATGAATACTATTCTGATGAGTCATTTGATGATTCCCGATGAAAGATGGGGTAACGTCCTTCTTAAGGGAAGCCTTTAAGTAGTCATAATGGTATTTTTTTTATTGATTGATATTGTGGTACATCTTTTAGGGAAGCCTGACTACCTGTAAGATAATAATTTTGTTCTTACTTTCTTGGAAAATTTGAATAACATCGTTTGGGTTGAATTCTGGGCACTGTTGGGCAACTGCATGCTGCAGATCTGGACCTACAGAATACAGTTGCTGCGAAGGAATGAGGACTGAGCTTTGGGCACACTTCCTTAATGTTGTGTTACTCTAGCAAGCTGCAGATCCCCATCTGCAAAACATAGATGCAACGTGAGTGTTGGTATCAATAGACAGTATTTCGCTTAGCACCTGCGACTCACCTGCGGGTTGCCAGTCCCTACCTGCGAAATGCAAGTATAGTGCAGGTTCTATCAATTTGTTTGATATCCAATCTCCTTTTGTTCCTTTGATTAGCCTAGATAGTTATTGTCTTTTATTGTCCATAATGATAAATACAAAAAGATTTTGGTTTGGTTGTGGTACTCACATGATCTTTTAAGAAAAAGACTGAACCTATGTAACAAGACAAGGGGAAGGCCTCTTCCAAAAGTCAAGGGAAAGGTAAGGAAAAGGCAGCTCTAGCCTCTACTAACAGCAGAGATTCCATCCGGTTCTGTATGAAAGGCATGGAAATATATTACATAAACTATCAGGATCGGGAAATAACCCTGAAAAATGCTTCAATATAGTGGGGATGGGTAAGACGTCCCCAACATCAATAAGAAATTTGTAGAGAGATAGTGGCCCCATTCTTGGATGCGCAACCTGGCTATTACCCAAACCTAGTAATGGAGTTTTATTCCTTATATCAAGTGAGACAAGACTCAACAAAACACACTGCGAAGATGGATGACTTCCTAAATCTTCCATCAGTCAGGGTTCATGGAGTAGAGGTGGACATCACCCCTGATGCAATCAGCTCTATAAATTGGGGTAAGGAAATTAAACCAGGGACATAGTTTGCACAAAAGATGGAAACCAAAGCTAATTCATGCCTACTATCGCAGATGGGTAACCTGTATGGGCTACCATGTGAGGAGAAATTCAAAGGCAAGACCTCTAATTCGAAGCCAAACTGTGGCTTAAGTTGGTGTGTAGTCTTCTCATACCATCCAAGAATAACCAGAGGGTAAATATTGAGGTTGCTATCCTGATAGACTATATCATTACTAGGGTGCATGTCAACATTGGTGAGATAGTCACCACATAATACAAAGAAAAGGCTAGGCAGCAAGGTCTCTCTATGCTTTCTATATCCTCATCATCCAGTTATTGTAACACCCAGAAAGTCCCCTACTATCAAAACCTAAATCGGTAGCTAATTTGGCAGAAAAATCTATAATTTTCTCTCAAAATGACTCATGGTACAAGTCATTGTTCAATGGTACGGATCGTAGGAGGAATCGTGGTGAGCCAGTAGTTTCCCTAAGTAGTGATAACGACACATAGAAAAATTTGTGGGGTGATTTAATAAGTCATGGTCAAGAGTCGTGATAAGCCTCTAGTTGTCAGGTCTTGCACATACGAGTCAAGGTACGACTCATTGTGTAGTGTGGCGAGTCGTGGTTCAAGTCATGGTATGACCTTTTGTAGGAAACAATGAGTCATTCTGATGCCCGTAGTTTGAGAAAACAGAGAACCTGGAAATTTGACTGGCTAACAATGAAAGGAAACCACGAGTCATTGTTTGGTGGTACAACTCGTGGTACGACCCGTGGTGCCTAGCAGACTGATTTTAGTTACGTGTTCCCTAGGGTATTTTTGTAAATTCCTAAGCTTCTAAACCATATGTGATATTGTTTTTCGCTTCTTAAAGAGTGTTTTAGGGGGTTTAAACTAGCCTAAGTCATTATGATCTTATAATTAGATTAGTTTTGAAATTCTCTTCCGAGATCAAGCAAGGGTTCCTCATCAAATTCTCTCCCAATCTTCTTGGGTGTTCAAGAAAATCTTATAAATCATTCAACCCAGGTATGTAGGGCCATGAATGGGGGATTTATTCCACCCTCATGCCCACTTTCTTCTTTAACTCATGAATTCAAGCCTCCAAGCATGTCAAATTGAATTCTAGGTTTTTACTCAATTTTCATGAAATCTCCCATTTTATCTCTATGGTTTTAATCCTCGCATACTTTAAGTGATGTTTTATGACTATTAGGAAAGATTTAAACCTCAATTTATTTATTAATTCACGATTTCATGTTTATGAAGCTTATGCCCTATTATAAATGATTTTTGAATTTCAAGCTCATGAGTCTATGATTTCTAGTATGATGAACTATCTAGTATGCATGAATGTTTACGAATTCTTAACTTAGGATCCCATGATTTCGAAGTATGAAGCTTATTTCAAGTATGTATGATTTCTTGATTTGGGCAAGCCCATGTAAAGTTAAGTACATTTATCATGATTTTAGCCAAGACTTACAAGATCAGTTTTAAAGAGATATTTGGAGTCAAGACTCCCCAATATTGAGATTTAATCTTTGTATTGTGAATTATTTGTAATATGCATGTTTTGGGAGTAGTGTCTAGCACTGAGTAAGACAGGGATTCCGAGGACCTAGATCTTTGAACTACACGCCAACGTAGGATATATTCTTATTTAGGAACTCTTAAGAGAGTGTTTCCCCCACCTGAGGATACACCATGATATCACACCTTATTCATCCTTTTCCCTGGGAAGGCTTAGGATGCCTGTCCTCTACATGGGCAAGGCGTGGGATCATCATGCTCTTACACGTGATGGTTGTCAGTTATGATGAGTCTCCCATTGTTCCTCATGTTTTCAATTACTCATTTCACTAGACCTTATTTTATTTTATGTTTCAGTACTTGGCTGGGTTAGTTGGGGGTGTTGTCCCATCAACCCATCTTATGCAGTAGAGGCTTTCAAACAGAATGTAGTACTCAACTTGCGTGTATGTCTAGAGATTTCCTTATGTTATGATATGCTATGCCATGTTTACATTTCCTCTATGTCTTACATTCGGTATTTTGCTTAAAGTGAATGAAGTTAGATGTATGCTTATGTCATGTGTCTCCTTGGGGCCTCTCGGGGTTCCTTGTCCTGTGTTACAATCCGGGTCTATGTCTGAGTCATGACAGTTTTTTGTTCAATTCTTCTGTTTTCCTTGTATAAGTTCAACACCTACACAATCAAAGAGAAAAGGTATGAAACCTCCCTAATTTGTGTAAAAACAAAGCCATAGTTCATGCTTAAAAGCTTAGTGAATTACCAACTCATCAAACTCGAAACTTGAATCATTGCTTGTTCTTAAGCAAGGCATTCACTCACAACTTAGAATTGAATTAAGCACCCACAACATAAGAGCTTTACAGGGGACTACTAAAGCTTAAGACAACCTTAAAATCTCACATTTCAAGAAAATAAAAGGACTCAAAACATGTTGCACAAATTCAATTGGTAACCACAAGCATTTGGCACATCTCACTTTTATTCTTTCAATTAAAACCAAGTGCATATTCAAACAAATCAAGGTTCACAAGCATCTCAAGTCATTGACAATCAACATTCAAGGTTTTCCTCAAAGTTCACTGCACAGCTGGTTGTATTCATACCTCTCAATTGAAAGTACAAGTTTTAGAATTTACTCCAAAGAAGTGGTGCAAAACAAAAGTGAGAATCCTACTCATACTCATGCAATTCACTACTTTAGGAATTACAAGATGATGCAAAGATGCTCACTCTCTCAAGGAAATTCTAGTGCATACACATTGAACCATAGGCTTGACCTTCATATAATTCATCATTGATGTAGAGTTGTTACACTTGGAATCACTAAGTACTTGCATGTCTTAATGAAGGCTAGGGATCAAAGGTAGGACAACTTTTATCTCTAGTGACTAGAACCTTCCTAATGCCTTTTGTGAAATCATGTAACCATCCCATTACACTTAGTGAGTCTATTTCACCTTATTTCTCCATTATCATCCTTCATTTTGTTTTTCGAGAACCACTATTTCAACTCCTTAATCTTTCTATTAAGCCTCTTAAACCAAGAGGTAGCATCATTCAATTTTTTCTTTTTCTTTTTTTTAATCAATGGTCTTTCAACCAGCTATGTTATTATGTTCATCAAATAGTTGGTGCTACTTCACATTTAATCTCATTCCTCTTTTTCCTATTTTGTACACCCACAAACTTTGGCTTTTGCCTACATCACAATTCATTTTCATCCATCCTAAATCTTTGATATCAAGCCCCATTTTTCTTTCATCACTAGCAATTAGGGAGGAATGGGTGACAATAAAGAGGATTAAAAAGGGTATAAGGCTTATAATGTGGTTACAAGAAATGAATTAAGGCTCAACCAGTGGTTAACAGGGGTTGATGTTCAAGGAGGTCATTTTGTGGTGATGTGATTATCCAAAAATGGTCTATGGTCATTTTTCAAGTGCATCTATATCTAGGATTTCACCTTGAATCACATTCGGGGCAAGTTCTAGATGATATGCACACATAAGAATTAAGCACAAAAATTCTCACTACACAAGGCATCACACTTTAAGGAGTTCATCTATCCTCATGATCAATTCACAAACATGAGTTTAAACAAGCTATTCTGAGTTCTACACACTCATTTTGCAAATCAAAAAAGCCAAATAAAGAATGTACAACTCATGACAAGAGAGTGTTCTTTTCAAATTCATGCGCCCCTTTTTAACTTTAAAACCCATTTTGCTATTCCAAATAAAGAAATAATTTTAGTAGTACCGATCAAAGTAAGTGCAACAATGACTCAAAGACACGACATTTCCCCATAAGAAAGTTTCCTCTTAATCTATCCTAGAGAAATGTTACCCGGTTCAACCCATAAAAAAAGAATTTGCTTCTTTGGAAATAATCGTGGTATAAAGAAAATCCTTGGAGTTTATTACTATCTACTATCTATAAAGGTAATTATAAAGCATGGGTCAAGAATTAATTGGAACGTAAAACCAACCTGTTAATGGCACTCATATCATTAAAGCAAGAAAAATAACCCAACAATATTCAATAATTCAAAACAAGCCCGACGAGGGCGTTCATTCAACTCAGCAACCATGCAAAATTCTTAGAAACATCAAGAGCAAGCCCGACAAAGACTACAAGAGTAAATAATCAACTGAAAAATAGCATGACCAACAAGAAAAGAAGAAGCACTCCCACCCCCAACAAAAAATTATACATTGTTCCCAATGTAAAAATTGAAGATATAAGGAAGGATAAGAACTCCCTTAACTAGCTACTCATCTCCATCATCATCAGGCCACTCAGCCTCACAAACATTCTCCTCATGCTCGGCCTCATCGTCCTCTCCTAGGCCCATAAGCAAGTCATCAACAGGGCCTCGGGCTGTGTGTGTAGCAGCGATTGCTTCATCAAAGAAACTCACATCATGATTGGCTATAGGTGTCCTGCTCCTCAATTCTCTCACTTTCTTTCGGAGAGAAGAGACAGATCCCTCAACCATAACAACTCAGGAGTAAAACTTATTAAAGCTATCAAAAGTATCCTTCATTCTGCTTTTCATCGACTTATCGATGAGTGCTAGTTTTCATGAGAGTGGGTCATATCGACCAGTTTTTGACGCCCAAACTTCTTGGAAGATGAATATGGTGGTGAAGATCCCTGACATGGCACTTCCGCAGAAGCATGTCTCAATATTTCGGGAGTAGGAACATTGAGGTCGGAGGCTAATAAAACCTCATCAAAATCACGAGCTGCAGAGTCCTATGGGGTACCCTATGTTTATAGTCTCTTCTACTTTCTTTTGGGTGCATCTGCATCTCTCTTTTTCTCAACGTCAATCACCCTAGTAGCAGAGCTAGGATTTTCATTAGGAAAATAGGGAATCCCTACTTTAGCACATTACTATCATGACCGGAGTTGAGACCCCGGATCGAGACATGGGATCTAGAACCATGAATGACTCCATGCTAACGCATGGCACATACATAGTATGATAAGGGCCTTACTAAATAGAAAACAAGCATGAACATTATATAAGAGGAAGTTTGCTTATCATACGGACAAAAGCATAAACATAAATCAATGATGCTGAACTATCTATACATGATTGTCGGAATTGATCGGGAGCGAACTATCAGAGGGACTAAGATGGATCACTGAACCTATATCATGAGACAATATAGAATAGAGTATGCGGTCAGTACTTTGAATGTACTGAGTATGTAGAGGTAAAACATGCTAGTAAAATGATAGTTGAAATCATAAATAGAGCTCAAGATAGATCATGAGAGTAAGGGTTGTATGCTGAAAGCCATAGATCATGTAGTGTGTTGTATTTGATAACATATGTGAAAACTCATACGATGATCAAAGGTTAAAATATGTTATAAAATAAATTATTATAAGACAGCCGGGTCCTGTATCATGAAACGATACAACATAGAAAGTATGCGGTCAATACGTGGAATGTACCAAGTATATAAGGTAAGTAAAATGGACATTCAAAATATGTAAAACTCATAAAACATCATAGGAGTAGGACATCATGCTCATATCATAAATATTGTAACATAACATAACATAAGGCTCAAGGTTTTTGAAGCATTCATAATACATTCTTAATCATAAGAATGAGAGTAAAGTATATTGAACATAACTTTATCCAACATGCATAATCATAAACATGCATGAATCATGAGGAACAATGGGAGATTCTCTTAACCAACATACCCCATTTGAGCACATATGAAGCCCGACTTGTAATCCTTTGGGAGGGTGTCCGTACCTTGCAAAGAGTAGGACCATGAAAGTGTGATATCACCATGAAAAGGGCTATTTGGGCCGGTAAAAGTCATGTAGAAGGTCCCAACATACCTACAATGGCACGTAGTTTATGAGATCCGAGGCAGAACCTAGGCTCGAGCCTACTCGGTGTTCGATACTACTACCAAAATATATATAGTGCTCATAGTATATCATGCATGAATTCATGGGCTAGTTTAATCATGATAATCATAAACATATTTGTACATACGTGAACTATCCATGACATAAGGCCTGTGAGTCGGCCAAAAACATAATTCATGAATAATAGGTTTCATGCATATTTGTAGATCATACATATAACTTGTAAATCATCAAATAATGATGGGCAATTGAATAAATCCATATTTAAAATCATAAATCAAGATGGGCTTGTAAATATCAACAATAGAAGTGAAGATCATAAATCAATTCATCATAGATCTTACATAATTAGGCTTAATTTAGTAGAAATCGAAATCAATAATTTGATAATCAAAATAGTTGTAAAATCTGATCAAAATTCATAAAATATAATTTAAATCACAATTTAAAACACCCCATTGGTAAATCATTAAAATTCCACAAGATTTGAATTAAAACCCCATGAGATTTTTGATAGATTTTCATGAATTAATAGAGAATGGGCATGGGTGTAAACGGAAACACCCATTCATAATCCTACATACCTGGGTAAGATTAGATTCTAGAGTTCTTGAATGCCCAATAGAGAATTGATATGGAAAAGCTTGATTCTATGCTTGATCTCTCTAGAATTCTCTTAATTTGCATGCATGGGAATGGCTTGAGAAAAAGGGACTTAACCTATCTTGTTATGCCTAGAAAAGTACATAAAACAACATAGTTTAGGTCCTTTGAGCATAGAAAGGTCGAAAATACCCTTAATGAATATTCCCTGAAAAACTGCATAAATCGATCCAACGGGCATACCAACGAGTCGTTGGAAGCTTCCACGACTCGTGGTATGGGCCGTCATATGCACTGCCCAGGCCTTGAACCTGAATTCTTACCACTTCTCAGCAGGATGACTCATCCTTTGATCAAACAGATCGTTGAGTCGATCATTACTATCCCCTTCACAACCCTGACCATCCTTACCACGAGCCTTACCACGACTCAAGGTTGCTTCCAACGAGTCATGGTCTCAATCCGTCACCTGCAATGGAAATTCTAGCAACCAAATGATGATTGCTGACCATGGTTCATTATAACTCATGATGGGTCATTGGATGACACGTTACATCCTCAAATACCAATGTCCAGCTCCACCCAAAATTACAAACAATGACTCGTTGTTCCAAGCAACGAGTCATTGCATCATCTGTTGTATCCACTGCCATCAGGATTGTTACACCCTAAAACATTTTTGGTGATTATTTTATGTTTGTTTTCTATGTTAAGGTAAGTACGGGTTGTATATTGATCATAGATGACAAGGGAAATGTGTACGAATGGAAAAGCAAAGAGTATGTGAAGTTTATAAGTTATGGTCAATTTTAAATGACTATACCTCCAAATATATAATGAACTAGATGCCCCACAGCCTATCAAATTAAAGGTATTTGAGTCTACATTTTAGAACATTAAACCTCTGGTCAGTCGAAGTTCAGAGTAAAATGTTATGGGCATTTTACTGAAGCCCCATTAGGCAGCAACGTAAGCACCGCCTCCACCGCCCTACCCCTATTTATTTAAGTTGTTTGCTGCTCAAATGATATCATTCCTATCCAAATTCTAGCTTCCTTCTTAGGGGATACTTCTCTCTATATTTGACAGCCAAAAACCAAGATAAATCAAGGAAAAATCATCAACCAAAAATTCAAGCCAACTAAAGAACTTCATTCCAAAGTTGAAGAGAGGCGTCGGTGAGTCTTGTTGCTGCATTTTGTAAGCATGTTTATGATGTTAATATTTGGAGCAGTAATAGGATTCATATATACTCCCTTTTGTTAATGGTTGGATTCAAGGGAGGAGGTAAGTATACTATCCTTTAACTTAGCAAAAATCTTAGCTAAAATCTTGAAAATTGGAAGCTCGGCTAGGTTGCTTTTTCATGTGTGTTTAGCTGAAGTTTCTGCCATTCTTTGGGTAGTGAAGCTTCTATGTTTGCAACCATGTTAAGATTCCTAGATACTCCATATTAGTAGGAGTTGATGACAAGAAAACAGTAACCATTTCTAGCTATTAAACTTGCAAGAATTTCCTTAGCTAAAGCTAGAAGTTAAAGTTGGTTTTATGGCTAATTTTTGGTGTGTTTCTGGGTGAAGTTTATGCCCATTTTTAGAGGTTAATATATCTGTGTTTTTATGGTAATATACTCCTTTTATTCTGGGGAGTAATCACATGAAAATCTAGGTAAGTTCACCCTTTCATTTTTCCCCTTAAAGGCTGTGGAAACAAGTTAAAACAAAGTAATGAAATGTTGTTTTGTATTGTTGTTATGGCTTCTGTTACATTTTGTCTAGAAAATTGCCTCAAACCATACTTTTTACATGAGTATAACTTCAAGGAACTTAAGAATACTAAACATGGTTTTTGGAGGAAGGAAGTGATTAAGGAAACTCGTCGGAACAAGGTATGTAAGGCGCTCTTTGTCTCTTGATTTCAAGCAAGAACTTATGTCGAGGATGAATCGAACATTCCCTTGTACTTAATTTATGTAGTAGAATATTATGGTTCTTCCCTGTTCGTTGAATTACTTGGTATTACGTTATGTATTTGCTAAAGAGTTGGAGCACATGACTGTAAAGTGAAGAGGCAATTGCCTTCGATTATGCTTATACTTGTAAATTGAGTCTGAAGTCCCCTCTGCGTGGGCACTGTGAGCTGATCCTTTACATTATGTTATGTATTTGTTGTTTCAAAGGTGTTCACGTTAGGGTTCATAAGGAAATTGGTAAACATGGTAAGACGACGATGCGCAGACAAACCTAACATTTTAAATTGGTTTTAACTCAATAAGGGTAAACGAGAGTGATGAAATGGAATTGCCTTACAATAGCTACCAACCCTCTTATATGTATGTTTTAAGGTGACTAGTGCTATGAGAGGGTCCCCCTATCCCTCTCCCTTAAGCCAAGCGACTAATTAATGCATTTCTTCATCAACCTATACGTTAAACTTGGAAACTAGAACTCAAATGTGTAAACTATTGATATTTCTACAGAACCATTTTTATGGGCAGGTTATGCACAGTATCTTGATGTTAGTAGGTTATAAAAAAACCAAAATATATGTATACACTTATGCTTACATTCAAGTTACACGCTAAGGCATCATGGATTAGCATTAGAAAGTTGCTATAGGTTTATTAGAACTCTTGAGTTATCTAGACCTCTTGAGAATTGTTTAAGGATTTAAGTAGACACGTTGCACATTCTTTGAAAGTTGTATATGTGTAAGGAGGTTAACCCAAGTGTAAAAGTTGAGACGCTAGCAGAAAAGGAAAGATAAGAGTAAATGTTAGACCGTTTAAGGTAATATGTGATTTATATGCTCTCTGCCTGTAGTTTGATTTCAGAAAACCTTAAAATGAACTTAAAATATGAGAAAGATAAGGTTTAAGAGATAAGGTTGGCAGTTAGGTATAAATATAAGTGAGTATAAGAATTGCTGGAATAGTGAACATGAGAGTAAATAATTAAGTAGGCAATGCCAAATCCTGTTTGAAGGAGAAGTTAAGATTACTACGAAGAGTAGGGCTAAAGGTTGTTAACTTAGACGATAAGGGTTACAATTGCAAATGTTTACGAAAATGGATAGCAAGATTTACCCTATTCTAAAGATGTTTAGTGAAAAGTTAGAAATAAAGTTGTTTTTGTTCGGTTTGTATTAAGTTGATGAAAGGCAGGTAAATGGTCAATTTCTTTTGGAATGATTAGAATTAAATATTCTTAAGATAGTAACTCAAGTTAAAGATGTAATACCCTGGGAGTGCTTAGGAATAACTTGGGGATTTAAGAATTCAAAGTGCAGAAATCTAGGAAAAATATTGCAAGACGAGCCATAGAACGACTCGTGGTAGAAAACCACGATCCGTTGTATGTGGTATTGGTGTGAAGCTAGGCCTGGTGGTAGGGTGGACCACGGGCGTCACAACGACCCATTGTGAGGAGGCACAGGCTGTTGTTAGTGGTCGTGGGAAGGAAGTGGATCTGGGAAGTGGCTAAGATGGTTTGAAACCACGGTCTGTGGTTTGGAAAGATGGCTCATCCTATCGAGCCATGGGTGCAAATTAGAAACTAGGAAGTTTGGTAGTCTAGACCACGGGAGTTTACCACGGGTCCTGGTATCTTCCCACGGTCTGTTGGTTCAATCGTGGGATCGTCCAGCGCAGGTTTTTCTACGATTTTAGTAAGGTAATTTCAATCATTTCCTAGTACTAAGGCCCTACACTACGTCGTTTAAGGCTTGATTTGAAAGGTTTTAGTGGGGGAAGACCTATTCTAAGTGCATTCTCCCTATGCATGTAAGGTTGAAGGATTGAAGGAGGTGATTCAAGGCTAAAATTCAAGGTTACCTTTGGAATCTGATCTTGGGTAATTGAAGGGTGGTAGAATTCCTCATTTCCAGGTATGTAGGGTTTTAATGGGTGTTCTCCTTCCACACCCATGCCCAATTTCTTCCTATTCGAATGAATCTCCTATGATCAAGTGTGGGACCTCTACCCAATTGCATATTTTCTCAATATTTATACATGGGTAAGAATTGTTTATGTTCTTTGTATTCAATATGAAGCATGGGCAGATTTTTAAAATGTTTTAAATTTAACTTGACTTTCTAGTATTATGAAATTAAAGGCCCATGGGTAGGGAGTTTATAAAGAAGAGATTTTCAATGAATGTATGATGTTGATGAAATTTTGATGATGAAAACATGTTCTAAGTTACCCATGTCTATAATCAAAGTATTGGATATGAATCTACTATAGTTAAGTATGATGAAGCTTTTTGTATTGCCCAATTTTGAGTACGAATGATGATTTTCTCGAATTAACTTTATTTCCTCCTTTTGGAGTGAAATCTCCCAAATTATAATGTTTTCAAATGAATTGAATGAGTTCAAGCATGATAAGGTTTTGGGCAAGACCCTTATATTGATGATGATGAGGTGATATTTCTAACGTAAGCTTACCGCAAGATTTTTGAGTAAAGGCTTCCACTATTCTTAGAGCTTATGGTATGTTTCCTATTAAAGCTTCTCATATGCATGAATTCATAATTGAGATGTATGTTGTCATTGAGCTTTGTCTCATACGATGTCCAGTTTAAGCATGACATCATTATTGAGCTTCGTCAATTGACGATGTTGAGCTTCATTTCCATACGATGTTGAGTTTATACATGATTTCATGTTGAGCTTCGTCACTAGACGATGTTGAGCTTCATATTTATATGATTTAGAGTATTGCATATTTTTGGAAAAGAGCCTAACACTAAGAGGGCTAAGGGTCGATAACCCTATGCCCCAGAATTATGCGCCAACATAGGTTGATTCTATTATATTATTGGGACCTCCCCTGTGACCAATCCCTATCCCGATTGGCCCTTCAGCTTGATATCGATGTCATGGTAGCGTTCTTAGCCCTGACAAGGTTTTGGATGGCTTTGCCCACTTCAGTGTAATAGTCGGGACCACGTAAGCTCTATCGTGTATGTTGGTTAAGTGACGAGTCTCCTATTGTCCATATGATTCATATTTTCATATTCACTACTCATGATCACTATGTATGCATGCATGTTCTAAAAGTAAGGTTTGACTCAATGTTCAGCTTTTCTATAAATGTTGCATCTCAGCTTTGAGTCATTCTAATTAGTTGATGTTATAAAGTTATGCATTGTCACATCATGAAAGGGATTATGATTTCGAAGAATGCATGTCAGTTCTCTCAGTTCTCTAAAAGCTTATGTATGAAATGATTTGTTTGGATGATTTTACTTATTATAGCGGTTTTACTTACCTTACATACTTGGTACATTCCACGTATTGACTGCACACTTGCTATGCTGTATCGTTTCATGATACACGACCCGTCTTATAGCTTCAGCCCCGATCTTAGTCAGCTTATTCAAGTTAGCACCTATTCACAATTGGTGAGTCCTCATCCTTCGAGGACTAAACTTTCAGTTTCTTCTATGTATTTCAGTTTTAGTATTGTAGAGCAAGTTGGAGTCTTGTCCCATCTGATCATCCAGATTAGAGGCTTTTTAGAGTTGTAAATGTATTCAGTTTGGGATTTTTATTGTTATGTGATGTTTCTTTAGTCTTCCGCTGATAGTATATTCGTGTTTTCTTCAGTTTTGAATGAGTTAGTTGTATGCTCATACTATGGGTCGACTTGGGGTCCCTCGGGGTCCCTTGTCCCGTGTCTGCGATTTGGGCCTCCATTCGGGTTGTGACAAACTTGGTATCAGAGCCATAGGTTTGAAGTATGCTAGGGAGTCTGAAAGCCATGTTAAGTAGATTATTTTTCATGGGTGTGAAGCGCGCCACACTTATGATGAGGAGGCTACGAATCATTTTAGGAAATGTTCCCATCTTTCATGATCTATGTCGTGCGATGAAAAGTCTTTCTATACCTCTAATTCGTGCTATTCGCGATTGCAAAGTATGGCTCCTCGAAGAGTGAACGGACAGATAAATGGAGATGGTTAAGGTCACGAGGATGGAATGGGTCGTGGGCGTCAGCAGGTCCCACCAGTTTAAGAGCATCAGGCACTGGAGCCAGCCACACTTAGTTTCGGGCCACTATCCAGATGCTTGCGCAGGCCTTGACCGCTCAGGTCAATCAGCAGGCCGTTGCGCATGTTCCACAGAATGGCAATGCAGCGATGGCTCGAGTCAAGGACTTTTTGAGGTATGAACCTGCCAGAGTTTCTTGGGTCCAGAGTAGATAAGGACCCATATGAGTTCGTGGATGAGGTTGTCAAGATCATCCAGTTCATGGGGGTGAGTAGTGCTGACAGCACAGAGTTGGCCTCCTATTAGTGGAAGGGGGTTGCGCATATCTGGTTCCGTCAATGGAAGGATAGCAGGGTCATCGGAGTAGGTCCGGTCACTTGGGAAGAGTTCCTTGTTGCATTCCTGGATCAGTTCATCCCTCAGGAGATGAGGGAGCTGAAGGAAGCTGAGTTCATAAATCTGAAGTAAGGAAGGATCACAGTACAAGAGTATTCCCTTGAGTTCACCCACCTATCGAAGTATGCTTCTGAGTTAGAGGCTGATCAGAGGGCGCGAGTGAGCAGTTTTGTGTATGGGATAGTGGGTTACTTGGATAAGGAATGCAGGATTGCTATGCTCCATCAGGATATTGACTTTCGTCAGATGGTGTTATACGCCCAGCAAATGGAGGCGGCATATTTGAGAGAAAGAGAGACCAAGAAGGCCAGGACTAATGATCACAGATCTCCTCAGCTTAGGTCAGGAGGTGGGCAACATCAGCAAACCTACCAGAGATCATCCGCCCCAGCTTCATCAGCTTTGAGTGTGCCATCTTGGCCTAGGCACGATAAGAGAGGGTGAAGATCAGGCTGGAGGGGTCAGAGCAGCAGGCCCACAAATTCAAGTGTCCCAGCTTGTCGCAAATGTGGCCGAGGGCATGCAGGCCAGTGCTTGGCAGGTTCGGGTGCGTGTTTCAGGTGCGGGAAACTCGGACACCTGCTTAGAGACTATCCAGCAGCGAGACAAGATCACGTTGGGGGCCGTGGCCCAGTTTTCTGCTCAGCAACCCCACCCCCTCGCTTAGCATATTAGGGGGCGTCTACCAGTGCAGCTGGCGGTCAGCGCCAGAATAGATTCTATGTCGTAGCATCCTGTCAAGAATAGGAGGTCTCCCCAGATGTGGTTAATGGTATGTTACGAGTCTTCCATGTTGATTTTTATGCTCTGTTTGATTCAGGGGACACCTTGTCCTTTGTGACACCTTATGTATCAAGTAGCTTCGGAGTCAGTCCCGATGTCTTGTCAGAATTCTTCTCAGTTTCTACTCCTGTAGGTGACTCAGTTACAACTAGACGGGTGTATAGAGATTGCCCAGTCTTGGTCCTCCATAAGGTCACCTCAGCAGATCTGATAAAGTTATCCATGGCCGATTTCGATGTTATTCTCGGCATGGATTGGTTGTAGGCTTGTTATGCTTCCATTAATTGTAGGACACGGTCAATATAGTTCAGATTTTTGGGTGAGCCAACCTTAAAATGGAAGGGTAGTTCAGTTGTGCCTATGGGTCATTTCGTTTTCTACCTCAAGGCCAGGAAGATTATTTCTAAGGGTTGCTTGTATCATTTGGTTAGGGTCAAGGATATTGAGTCTGAGACCCCGCCTATCCAGTCAGTCCCAGTAGTACGTGAGTATCCAGAGGTCTTTCCTAAGGATTTGCCAGGTAATCCTCTCGAGCGAGAGATTGACTTCAGTATTGACCTTCTTCCTAATATGCAGCCTATATCTATTCCTCCCTACAGGATGGCTCCAGCTGAGCTAAGAGAGTTGAAAGATCAGTTAAAGGATTTACTAGATAAGGGCTTCATTAGACCGAGCTTGTCTCCATGGGGTGCACCAGTTTTATTTTTTTGGAAAAAAGATGATTCCCTTCATATGTGAATTGATTATCGATAGTTGAACAAAGACACTGTCAAGAATAGGTACCCCTTACCCAGGATCGATGATTTTTTCGATCAACTTCAGGATGCTAAGTGTTTCTCGAAGATAGATCTCAGATCTGGGTATCATTAGCTCAGAGTTCGGGAGAGTGATATCCTGAAGACGGCATTCAGAACACGGTATGGTCATTACGAGTTTGTAGTTATGTCATTTTGACTAATGAATGCTCCTGTATCTTTTATGGACCTGATGAATAGGGTGATCAAGCCATATTTTGACATGTTTGTGATTGTGTTCATTGATGACATCTTGATATACTCTCGGAGCAAGGAAGAGCATGTCGCTTACTTGAGAGTAGTGCTTCAGACCCTCAAGGACCACCAATTGTATGCAAAGTTCAGAAAGTGTGAGTTTTAGTTGGACTTCGTGGCATTCTTGGGCTATGTAGTGTCTAGAGAAGGCATAAAAGCAGATTCACAGAAAATTGAGGTGGTGAAGAATTGGCCCAGACCAGTGAATTCTTCGGATATTTGGAGTTTCTTGGGCTTAACTAGCTACTACCGGAGGTTTGTTGAGGGTTTCTCATCCATTGCAGTGCCTTTGACTAAGTTGACTCAGAAGAATGTGAAGTTTCAGTGGTCGGAGGCTTGTGAGAAAAGCTTCCGAGAGTTAAAGACTCAACTTACTTTAGCACCTGTGTTGACCCTACCTGAGGGCAACGATGGTTTCGTGGTGTATTGTGATGCTTCCAGAGTTGGACTTCGGTGTGTGTTGATGCAGCATGGGAGGGTGATAGCTTATGCCTCTTGACAACTGAAGGTGCCTGAGAAGAATTACCCGATCCATGATCTTGAATTGGCCGCGGTGGTGTTTGCATTGAAGATATGGCGGCATTACTTGTATGGGGTCCACATGGATGTATTTATGAATCACAAGAGCTTTCAATATGTGCTCACCCAGAGGGATCTAAATCTTCGGCAAAGGAGGTGGTTGGAATTGCTAAAGGTCTACGATATGAGCGTTCTTTACCACCCAGGAAAGGCTAATGTGGTTGCGAATTCACTTAGTAGGCTCTCTATGGAGAGTGTGTCCCACGTTGATGAGGGAAAGAAGGAGTTAGTGGGAGATGTCCACCGACTTGCAAGGTTGGGAGTTAGATTGATCGACGCGACCGATGGCGGTGTTGTTGTACATAACATGTCAGAATCATCCTTGGTGGATGATGTTATGTCTAAGCAACATGAGGATCCAATTTTGAGGAAACTAAAGGAAGCGGTGCAGAGTCAAAAGGTGGAGGTTTTCTCCCAAGGGGGAGATAGTGTGCTACGATATCAGGGTCGTCTATGTGTTCCAGATGTTGATGATTTGAGAGTCCGGATATTACATGAGACACATGGTACCAGATATTCTATTCATCCAGGATCCACGAAGATGTATCGGGACTTGCGAGAAATCTATTGGTGGGATGGTATGAAGAAGGATATTGCGGAGTTCGTAGCAAAATGTCCAAACTGTCAGCAAGGGAAACTCGAGCATCAAAGACCTGGAGGCATACTTCCGGATATTACCATTCCCACTTGGAAGTGGGAAGAAATCAATATGGACTTCATTACAGGCTTACCCCAGATTCGTAGGCAATATGAGTCCATTTGTGTTATCGTGGACAGGTTGACTACGGCAGCTCCCTTTCTACTGGTAAAAACTACTGACTCAGCGGAGGGTTATGCCAAGTTGTACATACGAGAGTTAGTTCGGTCATATGGAGTGCCTTTGTCCACCATTTTAGATAGAGGTACCCAGTTTACCTCTTAGTTTTGGAGGTCCTTTCAGAAGGGACTTGGGACTAAAGTCAAGCTCAGTACGGCCTTTCATCCGCAAATGGATGGTCAAGCCGAGAAAATAATCCAGAATCTTGAGGACATGTTGAGGGCATGTATTATGGATTTTAAAGGTAGTTGGGACGATCATTTGCCCTTGATCGAGTTTGCCTATAATAATAGTTACCACTCTAGCATCCAAATGGCACCGTTCAAGGATCTTTACAGGCAAAGGTGTAGATCTCCCATCGGATGGTTTGAAGTTGGTGAGGCAGCTATGATAGAACCATATTCGGTTCATGAGGCGATGGTGAAGGTTCAATTGATAAGGGACCGGTTGAAAACCGCTCAGAGCCGTCAGAAATCATATGCTGATGTGAGGAGAAGAGATTTGGAGTTTGATGTGGATGACTGGGTGTTTCTAAAGGTATCTCCCATGAACAGAGTCATATGGTTTAGGAAGAAAGGGAAACTCAGTCCCCTCTATGTTGGTCCCTACCAGGGTGTGAGAAGAGTTGGTATGGTGGCATATGAGTTGGACTTGCCATCGGAGTTATCTTCGGTTCATCCCATCTTACATGTGTCGTTTTTGAAAAAGTGTTTGGGTGATCCAGCCTTGGTAGTCTCGGTAGACAGCTTTGAGGTAAAAGATAGCCTCAATTAAGAAAATATTCCCGTTGAATTTTTTGATCTCCATGCTCGGTAGTTGAGGAACAAAGAAGTAGCTTCGGTTAAGATACTATGGAGAAATCAGCACGTTGAAGGAGCTACGTGGGAAGCTAAAGCTGATATGATGGCTAGATACCCACATTTGTTCTCTACCGACTGAGTTTCAGCTTGAGGTATCAGTTCTGCACTCAGACTCTAATTAGTTTTCATGTTTGAACTATGCGCGTAAGTTTCTATTATGTATTTGGATGTGTGTATAATTGGTTAATCTAGCTCAGTTGTATAGTTTGAAATGAAGGTAGTCATTGGGTCAGTTTTAGGCTTAAATGATCAGTATTTGATTATGATAAATGTATGTTTTGTTTTCTGATTGTTTCCTACATTTGAGGATGAATGTTCCCAAGGGGGAGATATTGTAATACCCCAAGAGTGCTTAGGAATAACTTGTGGAGTTAAGAATTCAAAGGGCATAAATCTGGGTAAAATGTTGCAGGACGAGCCATAGAACGACTCGTGGTGGCAAACCACGAGCTGTTGTATGTGGTCGTGGTGTGAAGCAAGGCATGGTGGTAGGGTGGACCACGGGAGTCACAACAACCACTTGTGAGGAGGCACGGGCCATTGTTAATGGTCGTGGGAAGGAAGTGGATCTAGGCAGTGGCTAAGATGGTTTGAAACCATGGTCCATTGTTTTGAAGGCGAATCATGCAATAGAGCCATGGGTGCAAATAAGAAACCGGGAAGTTTGGAAGTCTAGACCACGGGAGTTTACCACGGGTCGTGATATCTTCCAACGGTTCATTGGTTCAATTGTGGGATCATCCAGTGCAGGTGTTCTGTGATTTTAATAAGGGCATTTCTATCATTTCCTAGTCCTAAAGCCCTATACTACGTCATTTAGGGCTCATTTTGAAGGGTTTTGGTTGGGGAAGACTTATTCTAAGTGCATACTCCCCATGCATGCAAGGTTGAAGGCTTGAAGGAGGTAATTCAAGGCCAAGATTCAAGGTTTCCTTTGGAATCTGATCTTGGGTAATTGAAGGGTGGTAGAATTTCTCATTTCCAGGTATGTAGGGTTTTAATGGGTGTTCTCCTTCCACACCCATGCCCAATTTCTCCCTATTCAAATGAATCTCCTATGATCAAGTGTGGGACCTCTACCCAATTGCATATTTTCTCAATATTTATACATGGGTATGAATTGTTTATGTTCTTAGTATTGAATATGAAGTGTGGGCAGATTTTAAAGTGTTTTCAATTTAACTTGCGTTTTCTAGTTTTATGAAATTAAAGGCCCATGGGTAGAGAGTTCATAAAGAAGAGATTTTCGATGAATGTATGATGTTGATGAAAGCATGTTCTAAGTTACCCATGTCTATAATCGAAGTATTGGATATGAATCTAGTATAGTCAAGTATGATGAAGCTTTGGGCAGTGCCCAATGTTGAGTATGAATGATGATTTTCTCGAATTAACTTTATTACCTCATTTTGGAGTGAAATCTCCCAAATTATAATGTTTTCAAATGAATTGAATGAGTTCAAGCATGATAAGGTTTTGGGCAAGGCCCTTACATTGATGATGATGAGGTGATATTTCTAAAGTAAGCTTAACGCAAGATTTTAGAGTAAATGCTTCCACTATTCTTTGAGATTGTGGTATGTTCCATAGTAAAGCTTCTCATATGCATGAATTCATAATTGATATGTATGTTGTCTTTGAGCTTCATTTCATACGATGTCGAGTTTAAGCATGATATCATTATTGAGCTTCATCAATTGACGATTTTGAGCTTCGTTTCCATATGATGTTGAGTTTATGCATGATTTCATGTTGAGCTTCATCACTAGACGATGTTGAGCTTCGTATTTATACGATGTAGAGTATTTCATATTTTGGGAGAAGAGTCTAGAACCGAGGGGCTAAGGAACGATAACCCTAAGCCCAAAAACTACACACCAACATAGGTTTATTCTATTATATTATTAGGACCTCCCTTGTGAGCTTTCCCCGGCCCGATTAGCCCTTCAGCTTGATATCGATATCATGGTAGAGTCCTTAGCCCTGGCAATGTTTTGGACGGCTCTGCCCACTTGAGTGTAATAGATGGGACCAGGTAAGCTCTATCGTGGTATATCAGTTAAGTGACGAGTCTCCCATTGTCCATATGATTCAGATTTGCATATTCACTACTCATGATCACTATGTATGCATGCATGTTCTAAAAGTAAGGTTTGACTCAATGTTCAGCTTTTCTATAAATGTTGCATCTCAGCTTTTAGTCATTCGAATTAGTTGGTGTTATAAAGTTATACATTCTCACGTCATGAAAGGGATTATGATTTCGAAGAATGCATGTAAGTTTTCTCAGTTCTCTAAAAGCTTATGTATGAAATGATTTTTTTGGATGATTTTACTTATTATAGTGGTTTTACATACCTTGCATACTCGGTACATTCCACGTACTGACCGCATACTTTCTATGATGTATCGCTTCATGATACAGGACCCAGCTCGCAGATTCAGCCCCGTTCTTAGTCAGCATATTCAAGTTAGCACCTGTTCAGAGTTGGTGAGTCCTCATCCTTCGAGGACTATACTTTTCGTTTCTTCTATGTATTTTAGTTTCATTATTGTAGACATAGTTGGGGTCTTTAACCATCATCTCGTCTAGATTAGAGGCTTTTCAAACTTAGACATGTATTCAGTTTTGGATGCTTATTCTTATGTGATGTTGCTTTTGACTTCCGTTGAGAGTATATTCATGTTTTCTTTAGTTTTGAATGAGTTAGTTGTATGCTCATACTATGGGTCGACTTGGGGTCGCTCGGGGTCCCTTGTCCCGTGTCTATGATCCGGGCTTCCGTTCGGGTCGTGACAAAAGAGAAGTTCTTCATCGTACTTTTTAAACAACTATATTTGATTATTTGTTCTAAGAGTTGGATTAACTTTTTCAAGTTTCAAAAAAAAAATTCTTGGAAGTTTCTAAACTGTTTGTAATGCCGCTAAGCTTTTTAAGCTCCTTACATATTGCAAAGTTTCACACAATCCTTTCCTAAGTTGTCTAAAGCACGATTATAAGTCCTTATTTTTCTTAAGGCAGCCCCTACACAGTTGCCTAGCATTTTTATGTTAAAGAGCTCCAAGTTTGAGATACGCGAGTTATGTCTTCCGGTTCATAAGTTACGTTGAGATGCGATATGATGTACAACGAATGAGGTATGCTCACAATTCTTTATATAAAAGTATGAAAGTCAGACGAGTGTAATCACGAAATGAATGTTAACATTGTTAATGGAAAGTGTTAAGTTAAGATATTCCTCTCTCCTCCTCTTGTTAGTATTGCTAGGAGATGTTTAAAATCATGAACGTGTGTCAACATAGTCTTTATGATATTCTAGTCCTAGGAACTTTCCTAGAATTCATTCACAACATATGTATGTATTTAAATCTAAATGAAAGACCTATATATGTATGGCATAATTGTAGTATTTGGGGTTGTGGTAAGATCCTACACATGTTATAGTTATTTTTATTTTACCCCAGTATGATACACCAACTGGAGATAACCCTATTTTACCCCAGTATGGTACACTAGCTGGAGATATTTTTATTTTACCCCGGTGTGGTACACCGACTGGAGATATTTTTTTTACCTTGTGTGGTACACCGGCTGGAGATATTTTTATTTTACCCCAGTGTGTTACACAGGCTGGATGATTTTTATATATGGATGTATGGTTGCTTGGTCGCTGGCATTACAAATATAGTTTCTTTCTTAATTGCATTTTTACCTCATTATAGAGTTATTATCAGGGTTCAATTACCAGGATTCCTAGTTGTCACTATTCCTTATTCCTGGTTCAGTTATCTTGAGTTCACTTATGTTATAATGAGTTTTTATCAATTACAGGTTGCAGAATACCAGGTTATATCTGTCCTTTATATGTTATGTGCTGAGTCAATTATTGCAGGATTGTTATCTCATGTTTACAGTTTCAGCCTTACATACTTGTACATTTCATTCGTACTGATGTCTCTTCGCTTGGGGACCTGTGTTCATGTCGCAGATGCAGGTAGAGGTCGGGATTTCCAGTTGCAGTAGCAGTTCGTGAGATCAACGAATGTGTTGGTATGCTCCTTTCTTCCTTGAGCTAGGGCTTAGTTATTTATGCTTGAGTTTTGAGATGCAGTTATGGGTAGGCCGGAGCCCTGTTCCAACCATCAGCCAGTATACTCTTTAGAAGCTTTGTGGACTTAGTGCATACAGTATTATTCAGTTTGTGGCCTCGTCATCTTATTGCTGTTTGGTTTAGCATACTCATTGACTTGGTTGCATTTTAGTTGTTTCCCCTATATTGTTGAGACCTTATGGGTCCAGTTTTTACTCTAGTTGATTGTGACAGGTGGCCTGGATGGCCTAAGTGTTACAGTTACAGATGTCATATAGCCGGTTTCTCGATCAATCGTGAATCGAGTTCCAGTTGCGCCCTACACTGGTTTTAGGGCGTGAAAAGGACTCCCCTTACCACAACTGGATCCAATGGGTCGTTGGTTGGACCAACGATTCGTTGGGTCGTCCGTCCTGTGCACTTTTCTCCAGTTTTCATCAAACTTCCCATTTTGATCCCGGCTCTAATCTTAGGCATTTTCGGGGTATTACAATATCTCACTCTTGGGAATGTTCCTCCTCGAATGTTGGAACAAGAAGAAAACAAAGGCATGCAATCCTTACACCCAAATACTGATCATTTAAACCGAAAACTAATGAAATACTACCTCGGATTCATATCACATAGCTAATCTGATTTCATACTTCACACACACATCCATATATATAAAAGAAACTTGAACACATGATTTGAACTTGAAAACTAAATAGAGTTATAGGGAAACACCGATACCTCAAGTCGGAACTGAGCTTGTAGAGAATAACTGTGGGTATTTGGCCATCATATCTGCTTCAGCTTCCCACGTAGCTCCTTCGACATGTTGATTTCTCCATAATACTTTCACTGAAGCTACTTCCTTGTTCCTTAGCATTCGAACCTGGTGATCTACTATTTCCACCGGAACCTCCTCATAGCTAAGGCTATCTTTTACACCAACACTGTCTATCGGGACTACTAGAGCTGGATCTCCCAAACATATCTTCAAAAGCGATACATGAAACACAGGATGCACAGAAGACAACTCTGAGGGAAACTCTTACTCATACGCGACCTTACCAACTCTCCTCACAACCTGGTAGGGACCAACGTAGCGGGGACTGAGTTTTCCTTTCTTTCCGAACTGCATTACTCCCTTCATGGTAGATACCTTCAGAAATACCCAATTGTCCACCTTGATCTACAACTCTCTCCTCCTTACATCAGCATATGAATTTTGACGACTCTGAGTGGTTTTCAGCCTGTCCCTTATCAATTGAACCTTCATCGAATCCTGATGAACCGAATACAGACCTATCATAGCTTCCTCACCAACCTCAAACCATTCGATTGGTGATCTACATCTCCGCCCATAAAGAGCCTCGAACGATACCATCTGAATGCTAGAGTGATAGCTGTTATTGTAAGCGAACTCGATCAGTGGCAAGTGATCATCCCTACTACCTTTGAAGTCCATTACACATGCTCTTAACATTTCCTAGAGTGTTTGGATTGTCCGTTCCGCTTGACCATCAGTCTTTGGATGAAATGCTGTCTAAGCTTAACCTGAGTCCGAAGCCCTTTTCTGGAAAGACTGCTAAAACTGAGAGGTAAATTGAGTACCTCGGTCTGAAATAATGGACAGGGGCACTCCATGCAATCGAACCGACTCCCGGATATAAGGCTTGGCGTAATCCTATGCTGAGTCCATGGTTTTCACCGGTAGAAAATGTGCAGCCTTTGTGAAATTGTCCGCCACCATCTAGATAGAATCATATTGTCGGCGAGTACGAGGTAATCCTGTGATGAAGTCCATATTAATCTCTTCCCACTTCCAAGTAGGAATGCTGATATCCTAAAGTAATTCTCCCGGCCTTTGATGCTCAGCCTTTACTTGTTGACATTTCGGGCACTTGGCTACGAATTCTGCAATATCCTTCTTCATGTCATCCCACCAATAGATTTCTCATAAATCACGATACATCTTAGAGGCGCCCAGATGGATAGAATGCCTGGATACATGGGCCTCATAAAATATCCGTCTCCTCAAATCATCAACATCTGGAGCACATAGGCGACCCTGGTACCGAAGTACACCATCTTCCCCTTGGGAGAAAACCTCCACCTTCTGACTCCGAATGGCTTCCTTCAACTTTACCAAAATCGGGTCCTCATCTTGTCTAGATTTCACATCAGTCACTAATTATGATTCAGATCCGCTTTGCACAACAACACCGCCATCGACAGAGTCAACCAGCCTTACTCCTAACCTTGCGAGACGATGCACATCTTTGACCAACTCCTTTTTCCCTTCATCCACATTGGACACACTTTCCATGAAAAGTCTACTAAGTGCGTCCGCTACCACATTAGGCTTACCTGGATGGTAAAGAACTCTTGGAAGCTCTTATCACAAACCTTCGACCATTGAAACTTCACCTTCTTCTGAGTCAACTTGGTCAAAGGTGCTGCGCTTGATGAAAAACCTTCACCAAATCTCCGGTAGTAGCCAGCAAGGCCCAAGAAGCTTTGAATATCCAAAGGATTCACCGGTCTAGGCCAATTCTTCACCGCATCGATTTTCTGAGAATCTACTTTTATGCCTTCGCTTGTTACCACATGGCTCAAAAATGCTACTGAGTTCAACCAAAACTTGCACTTGCTGAACTTTGCATACAATTGGCGATCCTTGAGAGTCTGAAGTACTACTCTCAAATGAGCGACATGCTCCTCCTCGCTCCGAGAGTATGTAAGAATGTCATTGATGAACACGATCACGAACATGTCCAGGTATAGCTTGAATAGCCTGTTCATTAGGTCCATAAAAGCTACAGATGCATTTGTTAGACCAAAAGACATAACTACAAACTCATAATGACCATACCGTGTCCTGAAGGCTATCTTCGGGATATCACACTCCCGAGCCCTGAGCGGTAATACCCGGACCTGAGATCTATCTTTGAGAAACACCTTGCACCCTAAAGTTGGTCAAACAAATCATCAATCTTGGGTAGAGGATACCTATTCTTAACAGTGACTTTGTGCAATTTCCGACAATCAATACACATCTGAAGCGAACCATCCTTCTTTTGAACAAAAAAGACTGGTGCGCCCCATGGAGACTTGCTCGGTCTGTTGAAACCCTTATGAACAGGTCCTTCAACTGATCCTTCAATTCCTTTAGCTCGGTTGGAGCCACCCTGTAAGGAGGAATAGAGATACGCTGCGTATCAGGTAGAAGATTAATACCAAAATCAATTTTCCTCTCAGGAGGAACACCTGGTAAATCATCTGGAAACACTTCTTGTACTCACACACCATCGAAACTGACTAGATAGTCAGGATCTCAGACTCAGCATCCTTAACCCTAACTAAATGATTCATGCAATCGTTAGAAATCATCTTCCTGGCCTTAAGATATGAAATAAATCGACCTACTGGTACAGCCAAACTACCCCTGCACTCCAAGACTGACTCACCAGGAAAACGAAATTCTACTGCACGAGTTCTACAATTAACAGATGCATAACATGCATACAACCAATCCATGCCAATAATAATGTTGAACTCGGTCATGGCTAACTCTACAAGGTCTGTGGAGATGACTTTATGCAATATAGTGATCGGGCATCCTCTATACACCTGCCTAGTTACAACCGAATCACCAACAGGAGTAGAAAATGAAAATGGTTCTGATAAAGTCTCTGGACTAACTCTAAAGCTACTAGAAATGTAAGGAGTCACAAAAGACAAGGTAGCCCCCGCACCTAGCAAAGAATAAATATTAATATAAAAAATACACAACATACCAGTGACCATATCCGGGGAGACCTCTTGCTCCTGACCGGGTGCTAAAGCATATATCCTGTTTTGGCGCTGACCGCCGGCTGAACTAGTTGAGGCACCTTGCTGAGGGGGACATGCTGCTGGGGCGGCTGAACTGGGTGCTGGAATACGGGCTCCACCATCCCCTGATCTGGCTGAAGGGAAATCCTAAGTCTGTGTCTGGGTTTGCCACACCCGAAACAAGCATCCGAACCAACTAGGCACCTCCTTGAGTGGTTTGTGCCGCACTTCGCATAAGCTAGAAAAGTGCACTCCATCTGCATGCTACCCTAGCCTCTCGAGTCTGCAGCATTGCTCCTCTAATCCCCTCTGAATCTAGACGGCGTACTGGCCGATGATGGTGCTGGAGCAATAGACCTTTCTGAGACTGCTGACGCTACCAACCGCCTGATCTAGCTTGCGATGCACCATAACTGTCGGTCCTAGCCCTCTTGGCCTCTATCTGCCTCCGATACACCAATTCCATCTACTGAACATGCAACACAATGCGGGGAAAGTCTATATCCTGATGCAACATGGCAATCCTACAGTCCTTATCCATATAGTCTGCCACTCCATGTACAAAACAACTCACTCGAGCCCTTTGGTCCGCGACCAACTCTGGCGCATACTTGGATAGACGAGTGAACTCCAATGCATAGTCCCAAACGGATATATCACCCTGCTTCAGTTAATAAACTCAGCCTCCTTAAGCTCCCTCATCTCTCAAGGGAAAAATCGATCCAAGAATGCCGTCTGGAACTCTTCCCAACCAATAGGGCCTGCACCCACAGCCCTAGCATCTCGCCACTGCTTGAACCATATATGAGCCACCCCCTTTAGCTGATAGGAGGCCAAATCAACCCAATCTCAATTGCTCACCCCCATAACCTGGGTGATCTTTAGAATCTCCTCGATGAAATCATGCAGATCATCATCCACTTTGGACCCAAGGAACTCCGGATGGTTCATCCTCAAAAAATATCTAATCAGGCCGCTGTCGCATTGCCATTTTGTGGGATATGTGAAAGAGCCTGCTAGTTGACCTGAGCCGTCAAGGGCTACGCCAACATCTGAATAGCTGCCCGAAACTCCGCATGGGAAATTGACTCTGGTGCCTAGGGCTCCTTAACAGGTGGGGCTTGCTGATGCCCATGATCATTGCCATCTTCGTGGCCCTTATTTTTTCGTTCCTTCTTCCATTCATTCATATGGGAGCCATGATTCTGCAATCGCAAATAGCACAAATTAGAAGGATAGAAAGACTTTTCATCGCATGACGTAGATCATGAAGATGGGAACATTTCCTAAATGTCTCGTAGACTCTTCTTCATAAGTGTGGCGTGCTTCACACCCATGAAAAAGACTCTACTTAACGAGGCTTTCATACACCCTAGGACACTTCAAAAACTATTGCTCTGATACCATATTTGTCACGACCAAAACATAGACCCGGATCATAACATGGGACAAGGAACCCCGAGAGGCCCCAAGTCGACCCATGGCATAAGCATACATCTAACTTCATTCACTTTAAGTGGAATAACAAACGTAATACATAGTGGAAACATAAACATGGCATAGAATATCATAACATAAGGCAAACTCTAGATATACATGCAAGTTGAGTACTACATACTTTTCGAAATCCTCTACTGCATAAGATGGGTTGATGGGACAATACCCCCAACTAACCTGGCCAAGTATTGAAACATAAAATAACATAAGGTCTATTCAAATGGCCCTCGAGACATGAGGTCTCACCAACAAGCTAAAGGTGAACTCTGGGATGGTCTAAAGATAAGGATGAGCCTGAGAGCCGGGTCCTATATCATGAAATGATACAACATACAAAGTATGAGATCAGTACGTGGAATGTACCTAGTATTTAAGGTAAGTAAAATGGACATTCAAAATATGTAAAACTCATAAAACATCATAGGAGTAGGACATCATGCTCATATCATAAATATCATAACATAACATAATATAAGGCTCAATGTTTTCGAAGCATTCATAATACATTCGTAATCATAAGCATGAGAGTAAAGTGTATTGAACATAACTTGAGCCAACATACGTAATCATAAACATGCATGAATCATGAGGAACAGTGGGAGATTCTCTTAACCGACATACCCCATATGAGCACACATGAAGCCCGATTTGTAACCCTAGTCGGGAGGGTATCCATACCTTGCCAAGGATAGGACCATGAATGTGTGATATCACCATGAAAAGGGCCATTTGGGCCAAGAACAGTCGCATAGGAGATCTCAACATACCTACAGTGGCACGTAGTTTGTGAGATCTGGGGTAGAACCTAGGCCCCGAACCTACTCGGTGTTCGATACTACTCCAAAAACATACATAGTGTTCATAGTATATCATGCATGAATTAATGGACTACTTAAATAATGATAATCATAAACATATTTGTACGTGAACTAGCCATGACATAAGGCCCATGAGTCAGCCAAAAACATAATTCATGAATCATAGGTTTCATGCATACTTGTAGATCATACATATAACTTGTAAATCACCAAATCATGATGGCAAATAG
This sequence comes from Datura wrightii, assembly GCA_035772735.1. Classification (NCBI taxonomy): domain Eukaryota; kingdom Viridiplantae; phylum Streptophyta; class Magnoliopsida; order Solanales; family Solanaceae; genus Datura; species Datura wrightii. The sequence goes on along the minus strand of JASDFA010000007.1, from coordinate 48,634,319 downwards.
GATAAATCCATATTTGAAATCATAAATCATGCTAGGCTTGTAAATATAAAAAACTGAAGTTAAGATCATAAATCAATTCATCATAGATCTTACATAATTAGGCTTAATTTACTAGAAATCAAAATCAATAATTTGATAATCAAAATAGTTGTAAGATCTGTCAATATTCGTAAAATATAATTTAAATCACAATTTAAAACAACCCATTGGTAAATTATAAAAATTCCACAAGATTTGAACTAAAACCCCATGAGATTTTTGATAGATTTTCATGAATTAATAGAGAATGGGAATGGGTATGGACGGAAACACCCATTCTTAATCCTATATACCTGGTTAAGATTAGATTCTAGAGTTCTTGAATACCCAATGGAGGATTGATAGGGAAAAGCTTGATTCTATGCTTGATCTCTCTAGAATTCTCTTAATTTGCATGCATGGCAATGGCTTGAGAAAAAGGTACTTAACCTATCTTGTTATGCCCAGAAAAATACATAAGACGATGTAGTTTAGAGCCTTAGAGCATGGAAAGTTCTAAAATACCCTTAATGAATATTCCCTAAAAAACTGCACAGATCGATCCAACGGGTGTACCAACGAGTCGTTGGAAGCTTCCACGACTCGTGGTATGGCCCTTCGTATGCACTGCCCAGGCCCTGAACCCGGATTCTTACCACAGCTCGATAGGACAACTTGTCCTTTGATCAAATAGATAGTTGAGTCGATCGTTACTTGCCCCTTCACAACCCTAAACATCCCTTACCACAAGCCTCACCACGACTCGTGGTTGCTTCTAACGAGTCATGTCGATCCATTACCTGCACTGGAAATTCTAGAAACTAGACGATGAGTGCTGACCATAGGTCATTATAACTCACGACGAGTTGTTAGACGACCTGTTACATCCTCAAATACCAATGTCCAGCTCCACCCATGATTATAAACAACGAGTCGTTGCATCATCCATTGTATCCACTGCCACCAGGACTCCCCTTACCATGAATGGATCCAACAGGTCGTTGGTTGGACCAACGATCCATTGGGTTGTCCATCCTGTGCACTTTCCTCTAATTTTCAGCCAACTTCCCATTTTGATCCCGGGTCAAATCTTGGGCATTTTTAGGGTTATACAAAAACACTCTGTTGGAAGTGAAGAACATGCATGCCACACATTGGCACCTGCAAAATGCAAGTGCCACGTAGTCAGCACTGTGTATGGAGAAGAAAAGGACCTGCAAAATGTAGATGCAACCACAGAAGGACTTCAAGTAACACTCCTACAACATGCTAGCGACCTGCATCTGCAAGTGACCAATGTACTTACAAGGGAATAAATGTACATCTCTGGCACAAAAGTACCTGAGAAACTTCTAAGGGAAAACTTGGAAAGCTGTGCCAGGAGAACGTGCAGATTTTACCCAAAATTATACACGCCCAAGGGAGAACAAATGAGAGAGAAACATTGAATTGTAGAGAGAAGTAGTGAGAGACAGAGTAGAGTACATTATTCTTCTTCTTTTTCAATGTTTGATCTAACTACACCATTGTTGCAGATTTTGAAAGCTTAAATTAGTTATTCAATATGATGATGATTGTTGATGATTTACCCATTGCGATATTTTCTCTATCTCTATTAATAAGTATCTAAATTGCTAGCTAGGCATGTGTGCTTGATGAGTACCTAAACATGATTGGGTATTGATAAATTTCTCTTTAATCTATAATTATGGATCTATTGTTTCCTCTGAATTTTAATTGAGAAATTAGTGGTTGCAAACACTAGTTTACCTTATATTGCTTCAGCTTGAGAAAAAAGAGTGGGATTTGGGTGAGGAAACAATAGTAAGGATTTGGAGTGTAGATGAGTGCACACATAAGCGCATATGGTCATCAAGTAATATAGGACTAGAAGTCCCAATTATTGATCCTTCAAAGACTTGTTAGCTTAATCAGTTAAGGTTACTTCTTTATTTCGTTATTCTACAGTTGAAATGGGGAATGGTTTGGAGAATTAAACTACTAAAGACTTTAAATATAAAATTAACTAAAGACTGTTTCAAACTTTATTTTACTTTAGATGATGATAAAAATCTAGAGAAATGACACTTTTGCTTCAAGTTGAGTTTTCAAGACGTGATTATGCTATAACGATTCTTCTTATGATTGCTAGTTGCAAGTTACTATCCCATTCCTCGCCACTCTCCCGAGCATCCAAGAACTACCTCATGAGCCCTAACGCCTATATCCCTATGATCACAAGATAAACATGAAACGACGGTTATGCCCACAAGTATTTCAACTAAACGGGGTTGAAGGGTATATTCCTATCCTCAACAACAACTTCTATCCTCTCACCAATGGATTTAAGGATCTTTGAATTCCTGTTTTATATTTACCTTTAACAATTTTGGTTCCCTTTCTCAAGTTCAACTGAAAGCCAACAGATTTACTTACAAGGTGATAAGTCTAGTAAATAAGCAATTATAAAAAGTAAATATAAACATGAAGAATAATCTAAACTAGCATAAATAAGTCTTTTAAACTTCAACCATCCACCATGGGAAAAATCCTAAAGTATGAGTTTAGCCACTCATAGACAAGTGGAAAAACATAGATTTAATCATCATCATTTAGAGTAAAACGAGAAAGAAAAGAAGAAACCTAAGTAGAAACTTGTCTATCCTTACGAGATGTTTTACAACCCTCCACAAATGAGATACATAATGTAAAAGTAATCCAAAGATTGCTAACAAACAACCTAGAGGATATATTTATTGTTGATCCTTCAAATGATATTTCTGCCCTCAAATTCTTGGCTTTAAAATAAGCAAATTTAATCCTGGAATGGGTCTGGTGCTCAGCCCCCTCCATAGTCCCAAGTTGGGCTCAAGCTTTCTTTGAATTTTAACTCTGGGCACCCAGCCCCATCCATAACACCAAGGAGTTAGCCAAATTTCAACACTTCTGGATCATCCGGGCGTCCAACGCCACTCATAGCCCCCAAGTTTTATCCAAATTTCATGGGTCTAGAACCTTTTTGGCTCCCAATCCCATCCATAACACCAGAATTTTGAGAAATTCCTCTAAGTATAGAATGCTTCTGGGGCTCCGCGCCTCTCGTCTAGCCTAGGTGTTGAATGAAACATCTTCTGAAATTAGGGACCTAGCGCCTAGCACCCACCATAGCCCTAGCTTTAGTGCACAATCTTTTGCAGTTTTGGACCTGGCACCCAATGCCAGCCATAGCTGCAGGTCCTTCTTTTCACACTCTCAAATCATCACACCTTGGGGCTAATTTGGGTCCTTTTCCTTAGTTTCTTTCTCAAAACATCTCAAATAATTTGTTAGCTTACAAAACACACAAACACATGAATTTATGCATTTCCTAAGGATTATAAACTCAAAACAAGGTAAAGGATGGACAAAAACATGGAAAATGGGCAAGAAATATGCCCAACATCACCAACCCACACTCAAACCATTGTTCGTCCTCGAACAATCCTTAGTTACATACATAAACTCATCTTTTACCACCACACTTGGTACCTCTATCAATTAACACTCAAATGGTTAGCATAGAGCATAAGATTACGTGGTTCATCAAGATACATAAATTCAAACCAATTACAACTAGAGTTCTCACAATCAAAACTACACAACCTCTGAAATTTACTCACTTTTTTTTCAAAATAAGGCCAGCATGATCAAGCATGAAATATTCAACAAATAGTAAACCAACTTAAACATCTTGTGCCCCTTACTTTTAGTGATATTCCTCTCTTAGATTATCAATGCAAACATATGGAACATAGAAAGCAAGGCACCCTCACGCTCACAAATGACGTAATGCACATATGTTGAATACCATAAGCTTGTCCTTGATGTACAGTTAGACTACTTAGGTGTTTCAAAAGATTCAGATCACAAGGACATTTCTTGGTTGTAATGTCGTCTAAGGGATGGGTAGGAATGATATTTCTTTTATAGTGACTATCACCCTAAGCACTTTTAAGATATTTTTTCATTTTCTTCTTGTCCACCACCTTTTTCTTGTTTGTTCACCATTCAACTACTTCACCCTTTTTCTTTTCTTATCATGCCCTTTTTTCACTACTTGATTACTAGTATATTCATATAGAATCAATAAGGATTTTGCAATTAAATCTCTATCTTTCATCGTTCTAGAATCAAGTAAACAACATAATTTGTGTGGGCACCCCTTCTTCCTATTTTCTCTTCTTACCAAAAATTTTCTTTTCCATTAACATTATACTTCGGTGGACCTTCACTTTGAAGTCTCAAAGTGCTTAAGACTACATTGGATCAATAAGTCTGAGGTCTGACAAAAAATAGATTAAGCTACTTTCATGGCTAAGAAAGAATTAAGGCTTATAGCTCAAAGGGGGTTAACTAGGGAAAATGTGTCAGGAAGGTAAAACAAACATAGAAAATTATGGCTCTTTCAAAGAAATTCCATGATAATTTCCTGACTCCCTAATAACTAGCTATCCTACATACCCTAAAGAAAGTTCTAGATGCCACAATATGTATAAACAAGACAATTTAGCTCATCTCTCATGACAATCAAGAATCTAGTCGATTTTCTATAGCTACATTCACACAATCATACTGAATGACATTTTTCATTATTAATCCCTTAAAATCATCTTGAGAAAAATTAAAAAGATGTGTGTGTCTCATGGATTCCTCACTTATCAAGATGACCACTTTATTGAATCTAACATAGCTGCTAAGTAGAATGCCAACAAGCATAGAAGTGAATGATCTATGACTCAATCCTAAAAAGTAAAAGACGTGACTAATTTACCTTAAGACGGTCATCATCCATCCATCATAGGGAAGGGTCACCATATCTAAGATAACAAAAACAAAAAAATATAGAATCTAAATTGAACAATTCACCCGTTTCAAAGGTCTCCCCTTCAAAAAAGAATCAAGGCCATAAGAAAAACCAAAGGTTAAGTGAGACACACTGTTTTATAAAATTTTCAAACAAAAACTTGATGTCATACTCACCCTTCACCTCAAAATCCAGGGAGACATACATCACCCCACACTTAAATCTTGCTCTGTCCTCAAAGCATCTAAAATTAAAAATCATATAAGAGGGAGAAAAATTACTCCCTGGGGCCCTCTAGGGCCTAGCTAGCAATAGGTTTCTTGGATTCATGGGTCGCACGAACCCACACTTAAGCTCAGACCGTACTCCTTAGCTTTGATTTTGAGTACTCAGACTTACCCTTCTTTGCAAAAGAAAAACAAAAAAATCATTATATAAAAACAAGAAAAACTACACAATTAAAGATTTGGTTGACTCCCAAAAGCACCTGATTTAACGTCGCGGCATGATGTCATCACGTTTCACCACTTTTTCTTCCACTTTGATCTAATGAATTTCACCCCCAATTTCTTTTCCAGTTTTCTGTTATGCTCAAGGGCCGGTGGTGTAAAGATGAAGGGACCAAGTAATAAATGTTGCTTCTTTCCCTTCTTGGACCTTAAGTGAGGGATTTCATTGTGTTTCTTTGGCATAATAAATCTTAGAATATAGGGGTGTTGTTCCTCATCTACACATTTCTCCATAGGCTTGGAAGGCTCTATTTATAGGTTTCCCACCAAAGACTATGTTTAAAAGTGTTTAGAATGAAGATCCATACACCCTAACTCTATGATTGCATTATGCTTGACATCCTCACTTTTATCCATCTCCTCAACATTAGCATCAGCCAAAAAGAATATTCTAATGGTTGGGCTTCTTCTTCTTGTTTCATACATTGGCTTGTATCCACAACACTTTGTGGTTGGGCCTTAAATGCATTCAATAGACCCTGTAGGTTAGGGATACTTGAGCCAAATTGTCCTATATCTTATTTGAGCTTTATTCTCCCTTCCACTTGAGGTTCCTCTTGAGTATTAACTAAGAGCATGACTTGCAAATCATTACAAGTTGCAGCCTTTACCATTATCTCTAGAGCTTAGCACTCGTCCTTTTTAAGGCTCCTTCCAATTCAGTAAGCTACTCCCTCATTACTTCCATATGCTCCAGGATTAGTTTTTCCATATCGCTTATTTGAGCATGATGTTCCTCCTCTTCATTATTACTGCAAGCATAAAAAACAATAGGAGGATTATTATAGGGGCTTGGGGAAGGGGAATAAAAGTTCAGGCAACTACTCCAATGGCCATCCAGACCATCATTTAAACTACAAGCATGATAGTGTTGCCACAAGTGGGGTCCTCCAAAATTCAGACATGGATCACCAAAATATGAATACCCAACATTAAACTCATTTATATACCAAGATGTCATATTAAGAAGAGTGCCATAATACTAAGAAAAGGAAAATAAATCTATATAATATACACATAATAGAAAAATAAAAATCCTAATCTACAAATGATTAATCAATCTTCAAGTCCCCAACAATGGTGCCAAATACTTTATGTCTCCCAAGAACACATGGTCATCATGTAATATAGGACTTGAAGTCCCGATTATCGATCCCTCAAAGACTTGTCAGCTCAATCGTTTAAGGTTACATCTTTATTTTTTTATTCTATCAAGTAGTTGAGGGGAATGGTTTGGAGAATTAAACTACTAAAAACATTAAATATAAAATTATCTACAGACTATTTCAAACTTTCTTTTACTTTAGATGATGATGAAAATCTAGGAAAATGACACTTTTTCTGCAAGTTGAATTTACAAGACGTGATTATGCTATAATTATTCTTCCTATGGTTGCTAGCTAAAATTTACTATCCCATTCCTAGCCACTCTCTCGAGCATCCAAGAACTATCTCATGAACCCTAATGCCTATATCTCTATGGTTGCAAGAGAAATATGAAATGATGGTTATGTCTACTTGTATTTCAACTAAATAGGGTTGAACTATATATCCCTACCCTCAACAACAACTTCTATTCTCTCACCAATGGGTTCAAGGGATTTTGAATTCCTATTTTATATTTACCTTTAACCCTTTTAGTTCCCTTTTCCAAGATCAACCGAAAGCCAACAGATTTACTTACAAGGTGATCTGTCTAGTAATAAGCAATTATAATAGGCAAATATAAACAACCACTAAAGAAGAATTAAAACTAGCATAAATCAGTCTTTCAAACTTCAGCCATCCACCATGGACAAAATCCTAGAGTATGAGTTTATCCACTCATAGACAAGTGGGAAAACACAAATTAATCATTATCATTCAGAGTAAAATGATAAAGAAAAGAAAAAAACATAAGTACAAAGTTGTCTCTCCTTTCAAGCTACATTACAACCCTCCACAAATGAGATACATAATGAAAAAGTGATCCAAAAATTGCTAACAAATGACCTATAGGCTATATTTATAGTTGAACCTTCAAATGATGCTTCTGTCTCAAGTACTTGACTTTAAAATCAGCAAATTTCATCCCGAAATGGGTCAGGCACGCCGGTCCCCTCCATAGCCCCAAGTGGAGCAAAAGTTTCCTATGAAGTTTAGCTTCGGACGCCTAGCCCCATCGATTGTACGAAGCAGTTAGCAAAATTTTAACACTTTTGGATCATTCGGGCGCCCTGGGCCACTCATAGCACCCATGTGTTAGTCAATTTCTTGGTTCTAGAACATCTCTAGACTTCCACCAATATTATATTCATGTTTTCTTTAGTTTTCGAATGAGTTAGTTGTATTCTTATGTTATAGGTCGACTTGGGATCCCTCGGGATCCCTTGTCCCGTTTCTATGATCTGGGCCTCCGTTCGGGTTGTGACAAACTTGGTATCAAATCCATAGGTTTGAAGTGTCCTAGGAAGTCTGAAAGCCGCATTAAGTAAAGTCTTTTTAATGAGTGTGAAGCGCGCCACACTTATGACGAAGAGGCTATGAAATGTTCTAGAAAATGTTCCCATCTTTCATGATCTATGTCATGCGATGAAGAGTCTTTCTATCCCTCTAATTCGTGCTATTCGTGATTGCAAAGTATGGCTCCTCGAAGAGTGAACGGACGGAGAAATAGAGATGGTGAATTCCATAAGGATGGCATGGGTCGTGGGCATCAGCAGGTCCCACCAGTTCATGAGCCTCAGGCACCGGAGCCAACCGCCCATGCTGAGTTTCGAGACGCTATGCAGATGCTTGCGCAGGCCTTGACCGTTCAGGTCAATCAGTAGGTTGTTGCGCATGTTCCGCAGAATGACAGTGCAGCGGCAGCTCGAGTCAGGGACTTCCTGAGGATGAACCCGCCGGAGTTTCTTTGGTCCAAGGTAGATAAGGACCCACATGAGTTTGTGGATGAGGTTATCAAGATCACCCAGTTCATGGGGGTAAGTAGTGTTGAGTCTACAAAGTCGGCCTCCTACCAGTTGAAGGGGGTTGCACATATCTGTTTCCATCAATGGAAGGAAAGTAGGGTCACTGAAGCAGGTCCGATCACTTGGGAAGAGTTCCATGTTGCATTTATGGATCGGTTCTTCCCTCGGGAGATGAGGGAGCTGAAGGCAGCTGAGTTCGTAAATTTGAAGCAAGGGAGGATGACAGTACTAGAGTATTCCCTTGAGTTTACCTGCCTATTGAAGTATGCTCCTGAGTTAGTGACTGACCAGAGGGCGCGAGTGAGTAGGTTTATGCATGGGATAGCAGGTTACTTGGATAAGGAATGAAGCATTGCTATGCTCCATCAGGACATGGACTTTTCTCGTATGGTTTTGTACGCCCAGCAGATGGAGGCGACATATGAGAGAGAGAGAGAGAGAGGCCAAGAGGGCTAGGACTGATGATCACAGATTTCCTCATCTTAGGTCAGAAGGTGGGCACCGTTAGCAGACCCACCAGAGATAATCCGCCCCAACTTCATCATCCTTGAGTGTGCCATCTCGGCCTAGGCATAATCACAGAGGGCGAGCATCAGGCTCAAGGGGTTAGAGCAGCAGGCCCATAGATTCAGGTGTTTGAGCTTGTCGCAGATGTGGTCGGGGGCATACAGGCTAGTGCTTGGCAGATTCGGGTGCATGTTTCAGGTGTAGGCAACCCAGACACATGCTTAGAGATTGTCCAGCAGTGAGATAGGATTAGGTTGGGGGCCGTGGCCCATCTTCTAGCTCAGCATCCCCACCCCCTTGCTCAGCACATCAGGGGGCATCTACTAGTGCAACTGGCGGTCAGCGCTAGAACAGATTCTATGCCCTAGCATCCCGTCAGGAGTAGGAGGTCTCCCCAAATGTGGTTACTGGTATGTTATGAGTCTTCCATGTTGATGTTTATACTCTATTAGATCTAGGGGCCATCATGTCCTTGGTGACTCCTTATGTAGCCAATAGCTTTGGAGTCAGTCCCGATGTCTTGTCAGAATCCTTTTCAGTTTCTACTCCTGCAGGTGACTTAGTTAAAGCTATACGGGTGTATAGACATTGCCCGGTCTTGGTCCCCCATAAGGTCACCTCAGCAGATCTGATAAAGCTAGCCATGACCGATTTCGATGTTATTCTCAGCATGATTGGTTGTGTGCTTGTTATGCTTCCATTAATTTTAGGACCCGGTCAATAAAGTTCAGATTTTCGGGTGAGCTAGTCTTAGAATGGAAGGGAAGTTCAGTTTGTTCCTATAGGTCACTTCATTTCCTACCTCAAGGCCAGAAAGATGATTTCTAAGGGTTGCTTGTATCATTTGGTTAGGGCCAAGGATGTTTAGTCCGAGACCCTGACTATCCAGTCAGTTGCAGTGGTACGTTAGTATCCAGAGGTCTTTCTTGATGATTTGCCAGGTATTCCTCCCGAGCGGGAGATTGACTTCGGTATTGACCTTCTTCCCTATACGAAGCCTATATCTATTCCTCCCTACAGGATGGCCCCAATCGATATAAAATATTTGAAGGATCAGTTAAAGGATTTACTAGTAAGGGCCTCATTAGACCGAGCTAGTCTCCATGGGGTGCACCAGTTTTATTTGTTCGGAAGAAAGATGGTTCCCTTTGTATGTGCATTGATTATCGACAGTTGAACAAAGTCACTATCAAGAACAGGTACCCCTTTCCCGGCATTGATGATTTGTTAGATTAGCTTCAGGGTGCTAAGTGTTTTTCAAAGGTAGATCCCAGATTTGGGTATCATCAGCTTAGTGTTCGGGAGAGTTATATCCCGGAAATGGTGTTCAGAACACGTATGGTCATTATGAGTTTGTAGTTATGTCTTTTGTACTAACGAATGCTCCTTCAGCTTTTATGGACTTGATGAACAAGGTACTCAAGCCATATTTTAACATGTTCGTGATCATGTTCATTGATGACATCTTAATATACTCTCGGAGTGAGGAGGAGCATGCCACTCACTTGAGAGTAGTGCTTCAGACCCTCAAGGATCGCCAATTGTATGCAAAGTTCAGCAAGTGTGAGCTTTGGTTAGACTCCGTGGCATTCTTGGGCCATGTGGTGTCTAGCGAAGGCATAAAAGTAGATTTGTAGAAAATTGAGGCGGTGAAGAATTGGCCCAAATCGGTGAATCCTTCGGATATTCAGAGTTTCTTCGGCTTAGTCGGCTACTACCGGAGGTTTGTTGAAGGTTTCTCATCCATTGTAGTGCCTTTGACTAAGTTGACTCAGAAGAAGGTGAAGTTTCAGTGGTCAGAGGCTTGTGAGGAAAGCTTTCAGGAGTTAAAGACCCGAATCATTTCAGCATCAGTGTTGACCCTACCCGAGGGTACCGATGGTTTTGTGGTGTATTGTGATGCTTCCAAAGTTGGACTTGGGTGTGTGTTTATGCAGTGTGGAAAGGTGATAGCATATGCCTCTAGGCAGCTGAAGGTCCATGAGAAGAATTACCCGACCCATGATCTTGAGTTGGCCCCGGTGGTGTTTGCATTGAAGATATGGTGGCATTACTTGTATGGGGTCCATGTGGATGTATTTACGGACCACAAGAGCTTGCAATACATGTTCACATAGATGGATCTAAATCTTCGGCAAAGGAGGTGGTTGGAGCTACTCAAGGACTATGACATGAGTGTCCTTTACAACCTGGGCAAGGATGCACTTAGTAGGTTCTCAATGGAGAGTTTGTCCTGTATGGATAAGGGGGAGAAGGAGTTGGTGAAAGATGTGCACCGGCTTGCCAGGCTAGGAGTTAGACTGATCGGCTCGACCGATGGCGGTGTTGTTGTACATAATGGGTCAGAATCTTCCTTGGTGATTGATGTTAACTCCAGGCAAGATGAGGATCCAATTTTGAGGAAACTGAAGGAGGCGGCGCAGAGTCAAAAGGAAGAGGTTTTCTCCCAAGGGGGAGATGGTGTGCTACGATATCAAGGTCAGCTATGTGTCCAAGATATTGATGATTTGAGAGTTCGAATATTACATGAGGCACATGGTACCAGATATTCTTTTCATTCCAGGATCCACGAAGATGTATCGGGACTTACGAGAAATCTATTGGTGGGGTGGTATGAAGAAGCATATTGCGGAGTTCGTAGTGAAATGTCCAAACAGTCAGCAAGTGAAGGTTGAGCATCAGAGACCCAGAGGCATACTCTAGGATATTACCATCCCCACTTGGAAGTGGGAAGAGATAAATATGGACTTCATTACAGGCTTACCACGGACCCATAGGCAATATGACTCCATCTGGGTTATTATGAACAGGTTGACTAAGGATGCTCATTTCCTACCGAGCAAGACCACGGATTCAGTGGATGACTATGCTAAGTTATACATATGAGAGTTAGTTTGATTGCATGGAGTTCCTTTGTCCATCATTTTAGATAGAGGTACCCAATTTATCTCTCAATTTTAGAGGTCTTTTCAGAAGGAACTCGAGACTCAAGTCAGCTCAGTACGACTTTTCCATCCGTTTTTTCATCCACAAATGGATGGTCAAGCTGAGCAAACAATCCAGACTCTTGAGGACATGTTGAGGGAATGTGTTATGGATTTTAAAGGAAGTTGGGATGATCATTTTCCCCTGATTGAGTTTGCTTATAATAACAGTTACCACTCTAGTATCCAAATGGCTCCATTCGAGGCTTTTTATGGGTGGAGGTGTAGATCTCCCATAGGATGGTTTGAGGATGGTGAGGAAGCTATGAGAGGACCGAATTCGGTTCATGAGGTGATGGTGAAGGATCATTTGATAAGGGATCGGTTGAAAACCGCTCAGAGTCATTAGAAATCATATGCTGATGTGAGGAGAAGAGATTTAGAGTTTGATGTGGACGATTGGGTATTTCTAAAAGTATCTTTCATGAAGGGAGTCATGCGGTTTGCGAAGAAAGGGAAACTCAGTCTCCGCTATGTTGGTCCCTACCAGATTGTGAGAAAGTTGGTAAGGTGGCGTATGAGTTGGACTTACCATCGGAGTTATCTTTTGTTCATCCCGTCTTCCATGTGTCGCTTCTAAAGAAGTTCTTGGGTGATCCGGCCATGGTGGTTCCAGTAGACAACATTGGTGTGAAAGACAACCTCAGTTATGAAGAAATTTTGATTGAAATTTTTGATCGACAAGTTTGAAGGCTGAGGAACAAAGAGGTAGCTTCAGTTAAGGGTTTATTGAGGAATCAACATGTTGAAGGAGCTACGTGTGAGGCTGAAGAAGATATGATGGCTACATACCCACATTTTTTCTCTATTGGCTCAATTCTGACTTGAGGTATCAGTTTTTTCCCTAATTCTCTTATCAGTTTCCATGTTCAGTTCATGTGCGCAGTTTGAATTATGTTATGATAAATGTATGTGATGGCTGAATTTAATTCAACTATGTGGTTGTTTTCGGAGGTAGTCATTCCATGAAATTTCGATTAAAATAATCAATATTGAAGTATGATAAATTGTATGTTTCTGTTTGTTGCTTGTTTCCTACATTTGAGGACGAATGTTCCCAAGGGGGACATATTGTAATACCCCGGAAGTGTTTAGGAGTGGATCCGGGAAGCTAAAAGACAAAACTGTTGTAAGTTGGGAAATAGGTTGCAGGACAACAGGTACCACGACCCATGGTAAGTAACCAAGGCCGTTGTTGGTGGTCGTGGGTTCAGGTGGTTAGGTACTAGAGTGAAACAATGGTTGATTCAACGATCCGTGGTAAATAACCACGAGTCTTCGTTTGTTGTCGTGGTAGGAAGTGGACTTCGTAGTAGGAAGCTACGATAGGTCATGCAATGACCCATTGTGGCTTGCAATGACCCGTTGTGGCTTGCAACGACCCGTTGTTGGGAGTTGTGGTAAGGGAGCCCAGATCTCAGTGAGGAAGGACGGATAGTAACCATGACCCGTTGAAACATATGACGAGCCGTGGTGAGGCTCATTGGATAGAAGTTCAGAAGGTTCGGGGGGAGCAATCAACGACTAGTTCAATGACCCATTGGAGCCTAGAACGACTCATCCTATTTGTCCGTGGTTTGATTTCGAGATATGATTGGGACGCTGCATAGAATGGGTAGATACCACGGGTCGTGTTATCCTCCAACGACCTGTTGGTTCACCCGTTGTTTGGCCCAGTGTTCAGTTTTCAGCAAATTCAGTAAGGGCATTTCTGCCATTTCCTAGTCCTAAGGCTCTATACTACGTCGTTTAGGGCTCGTTTTGAAGTGTTTTAGTAGGGGAAAACCTATTCTAAGTGCATACTCCCCATGCATGCAAGGTTGAAGGCTTGAAGGAGGTGATTCAAGGCCAAATTCAAGGTTTCCTTTTGAATATGATCTTGGGCAATTGAAGGGTGATAGAATTCCTCATTTCCAGGTATGTAGGGTTTTAATGGGTGTCTTCCTTCCACACCCACGCCTAATTCCTATCAATTAGTGTTAAATTATGAATAATCAATTATGGGGTTTTGGTCAATTGCATATTTTTTATATCTCTATTAATGGGTGTGATTAGATTGAGTTGATATTGAAGATTTACGAAGCTTGGGCAGATTCTAACTTGTTTCTCTTATAAAATTTATTTTTCTAAAAAATGAATCTAAACCGCCCATGGGTGAAGAGTTCATAAAAGGAGTGATTAATGGTAAATATGTGGTGGTGGTGATGAAAAGCATGTTTCTAAAATTACCCATGATTTTGATGTTGTCTCCTAAATGAATCAATTGGATTCTAGAATGATAGAGCTTTGGGTAATACCCACATGTTGATTAAAGTGATGATTTTCCCAACATATGCTTACCATATTGTTTAAAAAGAAATTTCCCCAATTCTTATTATAAATTCTTGCTTGTGGTATGTTGAGTAAATACTTCTACATATAGCTTACCACATGATTTGGAGTAGATGCTCCCACCTATGATTGAGCTTGTGGTATGTTGCAAAATAAAGCTTCTCATATGTATGAAATTATAATTGAGATGTATGGCACCATTGGGATTTGTCGATGGACAATGTTGAGCTTCATTTTCATATGATGTCCAGTCTATGCATGATTTCATTAATGAGTTTTGTAATAGACAATGTTGAGCTTCGTTGCATATGATGTTGCGTCATGTATGACTTCATGTTGAGCTTCGTCAATAGACAATGTTGAGCTTCATTATATATGATATAGAGCATTGCATGTTTTGGGAGAAGAGTCTAGCACCGAGCGGGCTAAGGGTCGACAACCCTATGCTCCAGAACTACGCGCCAACGTAGGTTGATTCAATTATATTTGGGACCTCCCTGGTGAGATATCCCCGACCTTAATGTCCCATGATCTTGATATCGATATCATGGTAGTGTCCTCAGCCCTGACAAGGTTTTGGATGGCTTTGCCCACTTGAGTGTAATAGTCGGGACCATGTAAGCTCTATCGTGGTATGTCGGTTAAGTGACAAGTCTCCCATTGTCCATATGATTTAGATTTGCATATTCACTACTCATGATCATTATGTATGCATTCATGTTCTAAAAGTAAGGTTTGACTCAACGTTCAGTTTTTCTATAAATGTTGCATCTCAGCTTTGAGTCATTTGAATTAGTTGATGTTATAAAGTTATGCATTGTCACATTATGAAGGGATTATGATTTCGAAAGAATGCATGTGAGTTCTCTCAGTTTTCTAAAAGCTTATGTTATGAAATGGTTTGTTCGGATGATTTTACTTACTATAGCGGTTTTACTTACCTTGCATACTCAGTATATTCCACATACTGACCGCATACTTTCTATGCTATATCACTTCATGATACAGGACCCGGCTCGCAGATTCAGCCCTGATCTTAGTCAGCTTATTCAAAGTTGCACCTGTTCAGAGTTGGTGAGTCCTCATTCCCCGAGGACTAGACTTTCAGCTTCTTCTATATATTTCAGTTTCAGCATTGTGGAGCTATTTGGGGTCTTGTCCCATCAGCTCCAGATTAGAGCCTTTTCAAACTTAGTCATGTATTCAGTTTGGGATGTTTATTCTTATGTGATGTTGCTTTAGACTTCTGCCGAGATTATATTCGTGTTTTCTTCAGTTTTCGAATGAGTTAGTTGTATGCTTATTCTATGGGTCGACTTGGGGTCCCTTATCCCGTGTCTATGATCCAGGCCTCCGTTCGGATCGTGACAGAAGGCAACACAAAATACGGCCTAAACGACGAAATTTTTCTATGGATATAATGATAGAAACTTCAACTCGATACACTAACAATACTCACAAGTTCATAAATAGAATACCAATATAGAAAGTAATGAGAAAGAGTTCTTACCCAGCTGGTACACACGAAGCAACCACAACAAGATCAACACAATGAAAGCAACGCGAACTAGACGGAGGATTACAACTTTTGAGCCTTAAATTCAATATTGAACCATGGATTTATGGCTCAAAATCATCAAGATTATGCATAGGAGAGAGTTTACACCATCCTCACACTACTATAAATGAATTTGGGATATGACCACAAACCAATGAGACTTTATATAGTCCTCCACCGACTTGGCTAGCTATGACATGCTTGCTAATGCAGTCTCGCAAAAATGAAAACATCTCAATGTTCTAAACTTGTATTAGCGAACGGCTTAATCTGTTGGAACTAGAATTATAGACCTAAAATTTTATAGGTCGTAGGCCTGTAAATCTTAATATATTGGGAGAAAAGTTCCTAGATATCTAACCTAAATTTCAGAGAATTTAAGAAATAAATTTGCGATAACTTTTTCCGGCGTTTATTTTACAAATTTATTGACATCAAATATTAGCATATGACCATATAGTGATTTAAATACCTCAAAAATATCCTTCTTATCATATTATCTACTCTTAGTCTTACCTCAAAAGTACAAATTTATTGCTTAAATTATACAGGGTGTTACAAAAGCAATGTTAGTTTCCATGTTTTCAATCATTTGGTCTCATTCCTAGTTCTCCTTCATAAGATGGCTCATTGATAGGGCACCAATAGTGACACCCCCAGCTATTATCTCCTACATGTAGAGCTTGATTATGCTTGGTTATTATGCCTAGAATGGTGGTGATACTGTTATAAGTTTTATTCATAAAATAGCCACATGCCACATTATTTGCCACCGTTAGGTAATAGAGTCCAACCTAGTGTAAAACTTCTCAAGAAGAATATTTTTATGGAACCCAGGAGTGGGAGCTCTAAGAATATACTGCTCGAACCTCTCCCAAGCCTCAAACAACTACACTCCTAGTAATTACTTGAAGGGAAAGATCATGTCTCTTTGTTCCACCTTCTTGCTTGTAGGAAACCACTTCTTCAAAAACATATTTACCAACTTAATCCATGTGTCGACAGAGTTTGGTAGAAAATGATGGAGCTAGTCTCTAGCTTCCCCAACAAGTGAGTATTTAAAGACCCTCAGATGAATAACATCATCAAATACATTATTTTGTTTGTGTATATTTCATACCTCTAGGAAATTGTTTAGGTGCTAATGTGGGTCCTGATTAGTGAAGTTATGAAATTGACCCTCAACGTTTAGCATGGTGTATATTCTTCCCTCAATCCTGAAGGTGGTAGCATTATTTGGTGGAAGCACTATAACACTCGCATAATTGATGTTGTCATTTATCTACGCAAAGACATTCTCATTTTTGATGTTCAGGATACATGCCATGATCATTTGATTCACGACAAAGTAAACAAGGTGTCACGACCTGAACGTAGTCCCGGATCATAACACGAGATAAGGAACACTGAGAGGCCCCAAGTCAACCCATGGCATAAGCATACATCTAACTTTATTCACATTAAGAGGAATACTGAACATAAGACATAACGGAATGTAAACTTAACATAACATAACATATCATAACATTCGAAAGTACTAGACATATACATAAGGCTGAGCACTACATACTGTCTGAAAGCCTCTAACATGTAAGATGGGTTGATGGGACAACACCCCCAACTAACCCGGCCAAATACTGAAACATAGAACATCATACATTCTTAATCAAATGTCCCTCGAAACATGAGGACTCACCAACAAAGCTGAAAGCTAACTCTGGGATGGACTAAGGATGAGGATGAGCCTGAGAGTCGAGTCCTATATCATAAAATGATATAGCATAGAAAGTATGTGGTAAATATGTGGAATGTACCAAGTATGCAAGGTAAGAAAACAGACATTTAAAAGTATGTAAAGGAACTCATAAAACATTATAAGAGTAGAACATCATGCTCATATCGTAAATATCGTAACATAACCTAACATAAGGCTCAACGTTTTCAAAACATTCGTAACACATTCGTAATCATACTCATGAGAGAAAAGCTATTTTGAACATAACCTGAGCCAATACACATAGTTATAAACATGCATAATTCATAAGAAACTGTGGGAGATTCTCTTAATCGGCATACCCTATATGAGCACACATGAAGTCTGACTTGTGACCCTAGTCGGGAGGGTGTTCATACCTTGTCAAGGGTAGAAACATGAAAGTGTGATATCTCCATGAAAAGGGCCATTTGGTCTTGGGAAAGTCACAAAGGAGGTCCCAACATACCTACGGTGGCACGTAGTTTATGAGATCCGAGACAAAGCCTAGGCCCCGATCCTACTTGGTGTTCGATACTACTCCTAGAACATATATAGTGCTCATAGTATAACATGCATGAATTCATGGGCTAGTTAAATCATTATAATCATAAACATTCTTGTACATACATGAACTAGCCATGGCATAAGGCCTGTGAGTCGGCCAAAACATAATTCATGAATCATAGGTTTCATGCATACTTGTAGATCTTACATATAACTTGTAAATCATCAAGTCATGATGGGTAATTGAATAAATCCATATTTCAAATCAAAAATCATGATGGATTTGTAAATATCAACAATTAGTGTGTAGATCATAAATCGATTCATCATAGGTCATGCATGATTAGGCTTAATGAAGTAGAAATCGAAATCAATAATTTTATAAGCAAAATAGTTGTAAAATCTGATCAAAATTCATAAAATATGATGTAATTCGCAAATCATAACAACCCATTAGTAAATCATTAGATTTTCACAAAATTGAATTTAAAACCCCATGAGATTTTGGATAGATTTTCATAAATTAATACAGAATGGGCATGGGTGTGAACGGAAACACGCATTCGTTACCCTACTTACCAGGGCAAGATCAAATTCCAAAGTTATTCGAATGCCCAAGGGAGAATTGATGGATAAGAGCCTGAACTAGGCTTGATCTCTCTAAAATTTTCTTAACTTGCATTCATGGGAATGATGATAATTTTAGGGTCTTAACCTATCTTATCATGCAAAGAAAAATACATAAAACAACGTAGTTTAGGGCCCTAAAGCATATAAATTACGAAAAGACCCTAACTAAAATTGCAGGGTTTTACTGACTGCCATTCCCCACGAGAGACTAGACGACTCGTCCCTAGGTGCCACGACTCGTAGCCACAAACCGTCAAGTTCAGTGCCTATTTTCATTTGGGGACCCCTGAGGGACCCTATGAATCGTGGTCTCCTGCTATGATCCCCACTGTCCATGATTTCCTTGCCGCACCTCAGTCTAGACCACGGGTGACTCCACGAGTCGTGTGTCCTAACCACAACTTGTGGTCATGCCCATGGTGACCCCTCTAGACCACACTCCTATTTCCATGACCACGAGTCACCCCACGACTCGTGGTCCCTCCTCACAGGTCATCTAACGACCCTTCCTTAGATCTGGTGCAAAATTTCAGTTTTTCTCCATTTCAACTCTCGGGTCTAA
Source organism: Datura wrightii (assembly GCA_035772735.1). Taxonomy (NCBI): domain Eukaryota; kingdom Viridiplantae; phylum Streptophyta; class Magnoliopsida; order Solanales; family Solanaceae; genus Datura; species Datura wrightii. The sequence continues at coordinate 48,615,166 of JASDFA010000007.1, read as the reverse complement.
TTTTTGGGCTTCTGGGTCATAAAAATATCTCTCCTTTGGGAACATTCGTCCTTGAATGTTGGATAACACACAGAAAGTAGAGATATGCAATTTTCATAATCAGATACTGATCATTTAAATTGAAAACTGATGGAATGACTACCTCCGATTCAAAATGCATAGCTGAGCTGAATTCACGAATCATACATACATCCACATACATAAAAGAAACTTGCGCACATGAACTGAACATGAAACAAACTAGAGTTTTAGAGAAAAACTGATACCTCAAGTCGGAATTGAGCCGGTAGAGAATAAATGTGGGTATCAAGCCATCATATCCACTTTTGCCTCCCACGTAGCTCCATAAACATGATAATTCCTCCATCACACTTTAACTGAAGCTACTTCCTTGTTCTTTAGCCTTCAAACCTATCTATCCAGTATTTCCACCCGAACCTCCTCATAGCTAAGGTTGTCTTTTACACCAACACTGTCCACTGGGACAACTAAGTTGGATCACCCAAACACTTCTTCAAAAGAGATATATGAAACACAGGATGCATAGAAGATAATTCTTAGGGAGACTCCAACTCGTATGCCAGCTTACCAACTCGTTCAACAATCTGGCAGGGGCCAACATAATAAGGGCTCAGTTTTCATTTCTTTCCAAACCGTATCACTCCCTTCATGGGAGATACCTTCAGAAACACCTAATCATCGACTTCAAATTCTAATTCTCTTCTTCTCACGTCCGCATAGGACTTTTAACGACTCTGGGCAATTTTCAACCTGTCTCTTATCGACTGAACCTTCTCCATTGCCTCATGAACCGAGTTCGTCCCTATCATTGCCACCTCACCAACCTCAAACCATCCGATGGGCGACCTACATCTCCACCCATAAAGAGCCTCGAATGGCACCATCTGAATACTAAAGTGATAGTTGTTATTGTAAGCAAACTAGATCAGGGGCAAGTGATCATCCCAACCACCTTTGATGTCAATAACACATGCCCTCAACATGTCCTCGAGGGTCTGAATTGTCCTTTTTGATTGACCATCCGTTTGTGGATGAAATGTTGTGCTGAGATTGACCTGACTAAGCCCTTTTAGGAATGACCGCCAAAATTGAGAGGTGAATTGAGTACCTCATTCTGAAATGATGGACAAGGGCACTCCATGCAATCAAACCAACTCCCAGATATATAGCTTGGCATAATCCTCCATTGAGTCTGTCATTCCCACTGGTAGAAAATGTGCAGCCTTGGTCAACCTGTCTACCACAACCCAAATGGAATCATACTGTTGGCGAGTACGAGGTAACCCTGTTATGAAATCTATATTAATTTCTTCTCACCTCCAAGTAGGAATGTTGATATCCTGAAGTACTCCTCCCATCTGTTGATGCTCAACCTTTACTTGCTGATAGTTCAGACACTTGGCTACGAATTCTGCAATATCCTTTTTCTTTCCAATCCACCAATAGATTTCTCGTAGGTCATGGTACATATTTGTGGTACCCGGATGGATAGAATACTTGGATCCAAGAACCTCATGCAACATCCGGCTCCTCAATCATTGATATCCGGAACACATAGGTGACCCTGGTATCGAAGCACACCATCTCCCCCTTGGGAGAAGATCTCCACCTTCTGGCTTCAAATAACTTTCTTCAACTTTACCAAATTTAGGTCCTCGTCTTGTCTAGCCTTCACATCAGTCACCAAGGACAATTCGGATCTGTTTTGAACAACAATACTGCCATCTGTAGAGTCAACCAACCTAACTCCTAACCTTGTGAGACGATGCACATCTTTCACCAGCTCTTTCTTTCCTTCATCCAAATGGGACACACTCTCCATTGAGATTCTTCTAAGTTCGTCCTCCACCACATTAGCCTTACCCGGATGGTAAAGAACACTCATATCGTAATCTTTGAGAAGCTCTAACCACCTCCTTTGCCGTAGATTAAGGTCCTTTTGTGTGGACACATATTATAAGCTCTTGTGGTCTGTAAACAAATCCATATGGACCCCGTACAAGTAATGTCGCCATTTCTTCAAGGAAAATACCACCATGGCCAACTCTAAATCATGGGTTGGGTAATTCTTCTCATGGATCTTCAACTATCTAGAGGTATATGCTATCACCTTCCCTCGCTGCATCAATACACAACCGAGTCCGATTCTCTAAGAATCACAATACACCACAAAACCATTCATACCCTCGAGTAGGGTCAACACCGGAGTGGTAGTGAGTCGAGTTTTCAACTCTTGGAAGCTCTTCCCACAGCCTCTGACCATTGGAACTTTACCTTCTTTTGAGTCAACTTGGTCAAAGGTGCTACAATTGATGAAGAACCCCAACAAATCTCCACTAATAGCCAGTGAAACTCAAGAAACTCCGAATATCGAAAGGATTCACCAGTCCAGGCCAATTTTTGGCCACCTCGATTTTCTTAGAATCTACATTTATGCCCTCGCTTTATACCACATGGCCCTAAAATGCTATTGAATTCAACCAAAACTCGCATTTACTGAACATGGCATACAATTGGACATCCTTGAGAGTGTGAAGTACTACTCTCAAATGAGCGGCATGCTCCTCCGCGCTCTAAGAGTATATAAGGATGTCATCAATGAACACGATTATGAACATGTCCAGGTACGGATTGAACACCCTATTCACCAAGTCCATAAAAGCTACATGAGTATTTGTTAGTCCAAAATACATAACTACAAACTCATAATGACCATACCGCATCCTGAAAGCTCTCTTCGGGATATCGCACTCCCGAACGCTGAGCTGATGATATCCCGACCTGAGATCTATCTTAAAGAAACACTTGGCACCTTGAAGCTGGTCAAACAAATCATCAACTCTGGATAGTGGGTACCTGTTCTTGACAGTGACTTTGTTCAATTGCCAATAACCAATGCACATGCGAAGCGAACCATCCTTCTTCTGAACAAATAAGACCGGTGCATCCCATGGAGACTTGCTCGGTCGAATGAAGCCCTTATCTAATAGGCCTTCAATTGATCCTTCAACTCTTTTAGCTCGACTGGAGCAATCCAATAAGGAGGGATAGATATAGGATGCATGTCAGGTAGAAGGTCAACACCAAAATCAATGTCCCTCTCGGGAGGAACACCTGGAAAATCACCGGGAAAGACCTCTAGATATCACGCACCACCAGAACAGATTGGACAGTCGGGGTCTCGGACTCAACATCCTTAACCCTAACTAGATGATACATTCAACCCTTAGAAATCATCTTTCTGGCCTTAATATAGGAAATGAAACGACCTATAGGTACTGCCTAACTACCCTTCCATTCCAAGACTGACTCACCCGGAAAATGGAATTCCACTACACGGGTTCTATAATTTACAGAAGAATAACATGCATACAACCAATCCATACCAATAATAATATCAAAGTCAGTCATGGATAACTCTACCAGGTCTACGGAGGTGACTTTATGCAAAATAGTAACCGGGCATCATCAATACACCCGTCGAGCTATAACTGAATCACCAATAGGAGTAGAAACTGAAAATGGTTCTGACAGAGTCTGGGGACTAACTCCAAAGCTACTAGAAATGTAAGGAGTCACAAAAGACAAAGTAGCCCTCAGATCTAAAAAAGTATAAACATCAATATGGAAAACTCGCAACATACCAGTGACTACATCCGGGGAGACCTCCTGCTCCTAGCGGGGTGCTAAAGCATAGAACCTGTTTTGGCACTGACCGCCAGCTGAACTAGTAAAGGCACCCTGCTAAGGGGGACATGCTACTGGAGCGGCTGAACTGGCTGCTGGTGTACGGGCTCCGCCGCCCCCTGATCTGGTTGAAGGGCAATCCCTGAGTCTGTGTCCGGGTTTGCCACACCCGAAACAAGCATCCAGACCAACTAAGCATCTCGCTTAGTGATTCTTGCTGCACTTCGCACAAGCTGGGAAAGTACGCTCTATATGCATGCTACCCTGGCCTCTTGAATCTGAAGCCATGCTCCTCTAATCCCCTCAAAATCATAGATGGCGCACTGACCGATGATGGTGCCGGAGTAATAGGCCTGTGCTGAGATTGCTGGCGCTTTCCAACACCTGATTTGGCCTGAGAAGTCCCATAGCTGTTGGTCCTAGCCCTCTTGGCCTCTCTCTGCCTTCGATACACCAACTCCATCTGCTGAGCATGCAACACAATGCGGGTAAAATCTATATCCCGATGCAACATGGCAATCCTACAATCCTTATCCAAGTAGTCTGCCACTCCATGCACCAATTGGCTCACTCGAGTCCTCTGGTATGCCACCAACTGTGGTGCATGTTTGGATAATCAGGTGAACTCTAAAGAATACTCTTGAACCGACATGTCACCCTGCTTCAAGTTAACAAACTCGACCGCCTTTTTCTCCCGTATCTCTTGAGGGAAGAATCAATCCAAGAATGTTGTGTAAATCTCTTCCCAACTTATAGGGCCTGCACCCACTGCCCTAGCATCTCTTCACTATTTGAACCATATATGTGCCACCCCTTTTAGCTGGTAGAAGTCCAAATCAACATAATCTCCACTGTTCACCCCCATAACCTGGGTGATTTATAGAATCTCTTCGATGAAATCATGCAGATCTTTATCCACCTTGGACCCAAGGAACTCCGGATGGTTCATCCTCATGAAATATCTAATCGTGGTCATTGCCTCATTGTCATTCTGTGGGATATACGCAATAGCCAGCTAGTTGACCTGAGCGGTCAAGGCCTGCACCAATATCCGGATAGTCGCCCGACACTCTGCATGGGCAACTGGCTTTGGTGCCTAGGGCTCCTGAACAGGTAGGTCTATCTAATGCCCGTGACTATTGCCATCCTCGTGGCCTTCACCATTTCCATTTCTTCTTTTATTCATTCTTCTAGGAGCTATGATTCTACATTTACGAATAGCACGAATTATAAGGATAGAAAGACTTTTCATCGCACGATATAGATCATGAAGAAGGGAACATTTCCTAAAGGTCTCATAGCCTCTTAATCATAAGTGTTTCATGCTTCACACCCATGAAAAAGACTCTACTTTACATGGCTTTCAGACACCCTAGGACACTTCAAAACCTATGGCTATGATACCAAGTTTATCATGACCCGAACGTAGTCCCGGATCATAACACTGGACAAGGAACCCGGAGAGGCCCCAAGTCAACCCATGGCATAAGAATACATCTAACTTCATTCACTTTAAGCAGAAGACTGAACATAAGGCATAATGGAACATAAACATAACATAGCATATCATAACATTCGGAAGTACTAGACATATACATAAGGCTGAGTACTACATACTATCTGAAAGCCTCTAACATGTATGATGGGTTGATGGGACAACACCCCCAACTAATCGAATATTGATTAATACGTAATCGATCGAACACTACTTGAAAACGGCTCTTCTGCTCCGAAACGAACTGTTCCAAATATTCCTGGAAATTCTTGCTCCCATTGGACCATTTGTATCTATATGCATCAGGATCTCGATTCATGGATCTCTCGGTTAGAGAAATCAAAATAAGAGGCTTGAACCTTTCTTCTGACTCTTTTTCAAATTTGATAAATATTGGTTGATCTAGATCCACTTCATTTATCACAATGAATTATATTTGTTCGATACATTATTGTCAATATAAATATTGAATATTGAAAAAAAACAAAAGAAATTTCAATTGAAAACAATAAAAAAGATTTAAAAAAAAAGGACTTGTGTTGGATTGGCACTACAAATCGAATCCAAATAAAATAGATACAAAAAAGTATAGATGGGAGAATAAATAAAGAATAAGTGGAAAACAAAAATACAATTTACTTAAATTTATTGAATCCATAATGGATTCAATCAAGTTAAGTGAGATAAGCAAACTTTATTTCTTTTTTAGCTTTAGTAGAGTTCCAATGAAAAACGGAAAACCACCCAATTGAAGGAAATGTCCGAATTCAGAGAACTCTGGGATGAACTAAGGATGAGGATGAGCCTAAGAGTCGAGTCTTGTATCATAAAATGAACATCATAGAAAGTATTCGGTCAATACGTAGAATGTACCGAATATGCAAGGTAAGTAAAACGGATATTTAAAAGTATGTAAAGGAACTCATAAAATATCATAAGAGTAGAACATCATGCTCATATCATAAATATCGTAACATAACATAACATAAGGCTCAAGGTTTTCGAAACATTCATAATACATTCGTAATCATAATCATGAGAGAAAAGTTATTTTGAACATATCCTAAGACAATATACATAGTCATGAACATGCATAAATCATGAAAAACAGTGGGGATTCTCTTAACCGACCTACCCCATATGAGCACACATGAAGCCCGACTTGTGACCCTAGTCGGGAGGGTGTTCATACCTTTCCAAGGGTAGAACCATGAAATTGTGATATCACCATGAAAAGGGCCATTTGGGTCGGGGAGAGTCAGAAAGGAGGTCCCAACATGCCTATGATGGCACGTAGTTTATGAGATCTGGGGTAGAGCCTAGGCCTCGAACCTACTCGTTGTTCGATACTACTACCAAAACATATATAGTGCTTATAGTATAACATGCATGAATTCATGGGCTAGTTAAATCATTATAATCATAAACATACTTGTACATATGTGAACTAGCCATGACATAAGGCCTGTAAGTTGGCTAAAACATAATTCATGAATCATAGGTTTCATGCATACTTGTAGATCATACATATAACTTGTAAATCAATAAGTCATGATGGTTAATTGAATAAATCCATATTTAAAATCATAAATCATGTTGGGTTTGTCAATATCGATAATTGGTGTGTAGATCATAAATCGATTCATCATAGGTCATGCTTGATTAGGCTTAATCGAGTAGAAATCGAAATCAATAATTTTATAAGCAAAATAGTTGTAAAATCTTATTAAAATTCATAAAATATGATGTAATTTGAAAATCATAACAACCCATTAGTAAATCATTAGATTTTCACAAAATTGAATTCAAAACCTCATGAGATTTTTGATAAATTTTCATAAATTAAAAGAGAATAGGCATGGGTGTGAACGGAGACACCCATTCATAGCCCTAAATACCAGGGTAATATCATATTCCAAAGTTCTTCGAATGCCCAAGGGAGAATTGATGGAGAAGATCTTGAACTAGGCTTGATCTCTCTAAAAATTTCCTAACTTACATGCATGGAAATAAGGATAATTAGAGGGTCTTGACCTATATTATCATTCCAAGTACATAAAATGATGTAGTTTAGGGCCCTAGAGCATAGAAATTACAAAAATAACCTTACTAAAATCGTAGGGTTTTGCTGACTGCCAGTCCCCACGAGGGACTAGACAACTCGTCCCCAGGTGGCTGATCACGACTCATGGTCTCCACCCGTGATCCCCACTGTCCATGATTTCCTTGCCACACCTCAGTCCAGACCACGGGTGACTCCACGAGTCATGTGTCCTGACCATGAATTTTGGTCATGCTCGTGGTGACCCCTCCAGACCACACTCCTCTTTCCTTGACCACAAGTCACCCCATGACTCGTGGTCCCTCCTCATGGCAATACCAACTACAATAGCTCACTGCCCTTTGGTGAACTATCTTTGCTACATTTGTGATACATATTAGGCTTGTTGTTTTCCTATAAATTTAATAGACTAAGAAGTTTAAATACTGGTCATCGGAATAGGAAATCAGCTAAACAAAGTTCATCAGAAAAAGGTATGTAAGGCGTCCTGTTCGTTATTCATTCAAGCATGATTCCTGTGTTGTGAGTTGAATGAGATAGAAAACTTCTCATGTGTGTTGAGGAAGTATGTCAATCTATGTATAAGCTTTAAATCCCATGTTTGATTTAAGATAAATGTTGAGATAATGTCTAGCCCAAAGAGGCATTTAAAGTGTGATATCGTGTCGATTGTTGTCGTAGTTGTACATTGAGATGGAGACCCCTCAGTGTGGGTATTGGTAGATTTTCCTTTATATTATGTTGTATATGTTATATTTATGATTTATGAGGTTCTAGTCACCTTATAAAATTAGAAATACAAGCTAAGATGGCAAAGTAAGAAAGCGTATGCTAAGAACGAACGTCAAGTTAGTAAGGGTAAATGATGGTACCAATACAACAATTCCTTGATATGAAATTTATGTATATATGTTTTGAAGTTATTAAGGCTTAAAATAAATTCCATAACTTCTATTTCTTATGTTACTGACAAGTTACCGAGTTACCGGGTGCAAAAGTACTGAACGTTGACACTAAATATTCATAATTAAGTCTGAGTTCTCCAAGTTAAGTTCAAGTTGAGTCTAAGATTTTCATAGTGAATCCAAGTATTCAAGTGGAGTCCATGTATTCCAAGTTCGGTCTGAGTATCCAAATTTTATTCTAAGAACCAGTAAGCAAGGTCCAGTGTCATGTTCCTTGAGTCTCATGTTCATTTTAGGGTTCCAAGTCAAATTATGTCTTATGTACCCTCCTGTCAGTTGGTAGGGGTAGTTTGTGCAGTTGGTCCTCCAAGTTGGACCTATTATCTAAGTTAGTTACATTGCATTATTCATTTGTTGGTCTAAGTATCAGTTTGCTCATTTGCATGATTTACATTATTTACCGAATGACCTTTCTAGTTCGAGCATTATATGACTAATTGTGCAATGTTGCACGCCCTCTCTGATCTAAGTATTAGATGGCTGAATGTGTGAAGTAATATGTATGAAAATCCTGGTCCAAGTAACAGGTTAGCCATATAAAGTCCTGGTCCAAGTATTAGGCAAATCTTAAAGTCCTGGTCTGAGTATCAAGCAGCTAATAGTAAAATCCTGGTCCAAGTATCAGGTAGCCATTGAGTCGAATCTCATCAAAAGTCCTGGTCCAAGTATTAGGAAAATCTTAAAGTCCTGGTCTGAGTATCAAGCAGCTAATAGTAAAATCCTGGTCCAAGTATCAGGTAGCCATCGAGTCGAATCTCATCAACTCTGGTCCTAGTTTCAAAAGTGTTGGCCTATGAGTCAGTTGTGTTATACTCATGCACATAGTCTGCATATAGGGTAATTAATTATAAAGTTATAGAGTATCTCTCTCTACCTTATCTTTTGAGTTACCATTGTTTATGTTGATAGGTTCCCGAGTGTCAAGTTGTTGCTATTGCCTTCTATGATTCAGTTATCTTTGGTATTGCTTTATTTATAGCTTTCAGTCTTACATACCAGTGCATTTCTTTATTCTAACATCTCTACACCTGGGGACCCCTACAATTATGCTAAAGGTGCAAAGAGGAGCTCCCATCAATCGATACAATAGGAGCCCAGATCCAACGAAGAGTTGATATGCTCCTTTATTTTAGGATCCCTATGATTGGTTTGGTCCTTTTGAGTTTTAATGTAAATATGGATAGGTCGGGGCTCTGTCCCATGCATTCATTATTATTTACTCTTTTCGAGGCTTTTGTGGACTTATTGAATAGTTCAGTTTTTGTGCAGTTTATGGTCTAGCTAGCCTTCCACAGTTCTTTTAAGTTGTTATCATGGCCATATTGACATTCTATCTTGTCATATTTTTTGGGACTTGGCCGTCCATTTCTATGTTATAGTTGACTGTGATAGGTGGCCCAAATGGCCTAAGGGTTACAGTCCAGATGCTATATATCTGGCATCTCGATCTCTTCGGAATCGAGAGCCACTCGCGCCTTACCCCTATTTTAGGGTGTGGCAAATGTGGTATCAGAGAAATGTCCTACGGAGTCTACAAAGTCGTGCCTAGTAAAGATCTTTCTTATGGGTATGTTGTGTATCATATTTATAATCTGGATCGTACAGGACATTTAGGAGTTGTTTACTTCTTTTACTAATAGTTCATGCTATAGAGCGAGGTCATAAGTATTGCGATAGCTAAATCATGTTATTATTTCAGAGTATGCCGGTGATGAGTTGGTATTTTACCAACTCATTAAGCTTTTTAGCATGAACTATGGTTTGTTTTAACAAAAATTAGGGAGGTTTATGCCTTTTCTCTTTGATGGTGCAGGTGTTGAACTTAGACAAGGGAAATAGAAGAATTGAACAAAAAGCATTTTACTGGAAGTGAAGAACATGCGTGCCACACATTGGCACCTGGGAAACGCAGGTGCCATGCAGTCAACACTGTTTATGGAGAAGAAAAGGACTTGCGAAGCACAGGTTGCCACCTGCAAAATGTTGGTGCAACCACAGGAGGACTTCAAGCAACACTGTCATGACATGAGAGGGACTTGCGGCTCGCAGATGAGCACCTGGGAAATGTAGGTGCACTGCAAGTGACCAACATACTGACAAGGGAAAAAATATCTAACTTTGGCACAAAAGCACTTGAGAAGCTTCCACGGAAAAACTTGGAAAGCTATGCAAGGAGAATGTGCAGATTTTACCCTAAATTATACGTACCCAAGGGAGAACATTTGAGAGAGAAGCATTGAATTGTAGAGAGAAGTAGGAAGAAGTAGTGAGAGAAAGAATAGAGTACATTGTTCTTTTTTTTTCAATATTAGAACTAAGTACACCATTATTGCAGATTTTGAAAGATTAAATTTGTATCCATGCAATCCATGCTAGAAATTGAAGTTAAGGCAATTGAATCAATCCCAATCTAGTTTAAACTTTATCTATTGCACATCCCAAGCCCTTTTCCATTACTTGCAACAAATCATTTGCTCAATCTCATTTTATAATTTTTAATTCGATATTGATTTCCCTTTTCCCCCAATTTTTATTTTACACTTGTTAATAATGATACATTCTAATTTGAGTTGGTTTACAATTTTTGGAGTATCATGCTCAATTCCTTGTGGGATTGGACCTTGAGACCCATCAGGTGATCTTGGGCAAAATTATATGCCCAAGTGGTACTCAAATGCTTCATTTTATCTTGTTTATCTATCGTTATGTGTGCATTCTCATGTGATTTGTAGTTAAAATGTGAATTTATACTAACCAACATGATTAGTGTTGTTTTGCAGGTAAAATGTAAATTTCGGAAGATAAGATACATGTTGGTAAAAATCGGGAATAGACTTGGAAGCAAGGAGTGGAAAAGGTCAAGGAAGAGCAGCAAAAATAAGGGCTCCGTGATGGAGCCATGTCATGTTGCCGTCGCGGAGGCATTCTGCCTCGGGTGATTTATTTTGGCCAATTCCATGAAGGTTCGCGATTGCGCCATGACACGTTGACCTGGCTCCGCGTTGCAGGCCGTGGCACGCCAAGGAGAAATTGCTGAGGAACCTGATTCCAGAGAGGGTCCGCGTTAGCCCCGTGGCATGGAGGGAGTGCTCCGCGATACACTCCGTGCCACGTTGCTTGTTATTCCGGGAAAAATTCTCACTAGTATAAATAACACACTTAGGTTTATTTTTAAACATTCTGACTTGGTTGAGTAAGAACGTGGGGTACAGGAAGTTGAGGGGATGAAAATTCTAGGGTTCTTCTCTATCTCTTTCTCTTTTATCTCAATTGTTTGTATGAATTACACTTATTTGATGATGTTTAATCCACAAATGAGTGGCTAAATTCACTTCTCACTGAGGTTAAGAACAATTTTAGTGGAATGTAATTGTTGATCAATTTAGATTTCATTTTTTCTTCAATAGTTGTTCTATCAATTCTTGTTCTTACTGCATTAATGTTTGGCCAATGTTAATGTATATCTAAAAAATCCAATTTTGATTTTGAAAAGAAAAGAAATTGGGAAGTTGTGAATAGGTAGGATATGATCTCTTCTTAGTTTGGGAAAGTTGAGAATTGATTTACATTCAGAATAGAAATATATCTGAAAGTCTTATTAGTCAATTAAGGAATCGGTTTTGTATGGCTAGAACATGAAATTCTTTTATCACAGAAATGTAGGTTGAAGGTTCATGATTCTTAAGTTGGGTAGGATACGAAAGTTTCAATCCATAGGCAATAATTCTTGACTAGAAACCGAAGGAAAGATTAACTGAATTGTATCGATAAATTACTTCCCTGCATGTTCATTTTAACCTCAGCATGCTCATTAATATTATTCAGACTCACTTTAGAGTTTTGTCTTAGATTCGTAGAAATTAGGAAACTCAAACTCTCCAAATATTGTTTAATTGGTTGTCTGCATTCTTAAAGTTATAGTTCATTAATACTTAAGTTAATTATTACCTTAGTTCAGTCCCTGTGGGATCGATACTTGGCTTACTTAAGCCATTTTACTACTTGTTCGACCACATGCACTTGCGTGTAGTTACCAAACCCGCGAACAAGTTTTTGGCGCCGTTGCCGGGGACTGGCAATTGGTAAAATTGTTTTCTTAGTGTTCGTTTACAATTTCTATATAAGTGCTGACAACTTGATCTTAGCCTGTCTTTTGCAGATATCGAATTCCGTTGAACACTGGCAAGAGACAAGGAGCTGGTGGATTCATACTTAGAGCTGGAAAGACAGTTCCATCGTCAAAGAAGGGAAGCTCTAGAGAAAAAGCTACAGTTGCTCAGACAGACAATCCTGGAGCAACAGCAGAAACCACCACTTGTAAGGGCAGTGTTAGTGCCCGAGGAAATGGCAGCTAGGCCGGTTCGCGAAGTGCCAATCCCACATGCTAACAATGTTACATCAAGTATTTGCAAACCTGAGCCAGGAGGGAGGTTTGAGCTTAAACAGAACATGCTGCAATTGCTGCACACCAACGAGCAATTCACAGGTCTACCTCACGAAGATCCACAACAACATCTCCAGAACTTTTTGGAGATAAGTGACACTTACATCCCCGCTGGAGTATCATCCGATTACATAGGGCTTACATTATTCCCATTCTCATTATTGGGAAAAGCAAAGAGGTGGTTGAAAGCTGAGCCACCTAACTCTATCACCACTTGGGATGATCTTGCAAGAAAATTTTTGATACGGTTCTTTCCATCCAAGAAAACAGCAAGACTTAGAAGTGAGATTCTATGTTTTAAACAAAGAGAGGGGGAGAATCTGTATCAAGCTTGGGAAAGGTTCAAATCTATGTTACAGGATTGTCCTCACCATCACCAGTCCAATAATGTGCTGGTGCATACTTTCATAGAGGGTTTGGAACCCCACACAAAAATTTTGCTAGACTCAGTAGCTGGGGGACAAGCGTTAGAAAAGACTTATGAGGAGTTTTATACTTTATTAAATCGTATTTTGCAGGGAAATCTAGAGTGGAATGCGGACTCTTCTAGAGGAGGAACAAGGAAAGTGGAAGGAGTCTTGGAAGTGGATGGTTTTACAGCTATCGCTGCACACATAGTTGTGCTGCAAAATCAACTCAACACTCACTTCAGCAATATGAGCTTCAATCAACCTCAAGCCCCAGTTAATGTAGTGCAGCAGGTTTGGTGTGAAGTATGCGGTAGTAATGAACACTCAACTGAGTGTTGTGGTGCAAATCCAGATTCAGTGAACTTTGTGGGGAATGTACAGAGAAATAATCACCAACAGTATGGCAACAACTACAACTCGAATTGGATAAATCATCCGAATTTCTCTTGGGGTAGTAACAACCATCAAGGGCAGAGTTCGAATCAGGGTGCGCAGAGAAATCAATGAGGGCAGCAGAACTATCAGACTCAATATAGAGGAAACAATGCACCTCCTCCACCACCCACCAGCATTGAGGAAATGTTTAAAACAATGTTAGCTAACCAAGCTCAATTGCAGGCTGATTATGAGAAATTGACAACAGACATAAAGAACAATCAATTAGCTACAAAGGCGTTGGAGTGCCAGTTTAGACAACTAGCTGGAGCTCAAAACACCAGGCCAAGAGGAGGACTACCGAGTGACACTGACCCGAATCCCAAGCAGGTTAATGCAGTGACCACAAGGAGTGGTTTACAACTAAAAGAGGTGGAACCAGAAAGACCACCTCAGCAGTCAGGAGTAGTTGAAAAAGAGAGGGAACATGATGATGTGAGGGGGAAGGAGAAGGCAGTTGAAGCAGAAAGACCACCACCCCCGTTCCCTCAAAGATTAAAGAAACACAAGGAGGAAGCTTGTGTCAAAAAGTTCATGGAGGTGCTTAAACAGGTACACATTAATTTACCTTTGGTTGATGTTTTGCAGGGAGTGCCTAAATATGCAAAGTATATCAAGGACATCATAGCTAACAAAAGCAGATTAACGGAGTATGCTACGATGGCGCTTACTGAGGAGTGCACTTCCCGGATACAGAACAGGTTGCCAATGTTACACCCCGTAAATTCTCGACATGTAGATAGCCTATTTGCATGTTGGTTAAGAGATTTTGAATGCCATACATGCTAGGAAAAGGGCCCGGGAAAAGACCGGATAAGAAATCCGTCGAACCATCGCGGAAGGAGCTGGGGCAGAGCCTCTCCGTGATGGCAACGTTCCACGGAGGGAGGGCCTCCGCGTTGGCTCCGTGTCAAGGAGGCCCTGTCCAGCCCCAAGTATAAAAGCTTCCAACTTTGGTTTTAATGTTAAATTTCATATAATTTTCCAGAGAAGTGGAGGGAAAATAGAGAGAACGAAGGTTCTTTGATAGTATTCGTCCGATTACGCTGCCAACGCGGTCCAAACTCAAATTAACTCTAGATACCGATGTATTAAGTAGTAAGGAGAATTCCTATGGATTTAGTTTCGTGAAATTCGACCGGCAAATCATCGGGCTACCGAGCTAAGGTAGGTGGAATTGCTCCAAATTAGTGTCAATATACTTCTATCCCTAAAGTGAGTATTTCTCCCTTCTGGACTTTCGAGAAATAGCAAGTTTTTGACCGTTTTTTTGGTAAGCCAAAGTTTGGGCTATATATATATTAAAAGTGATACTTTCTTCCAGAATATTAGCATATTTAGTTCTAATTGACATATATATGAATGCAGTTGGGAGAAATAGCGGAAGTACTGACTGAACTATGCCATTTAGTCAGGAACTTCGAAGCGAAGGTATGTAAAGCTAATTCCTTCGGCAAGTTAGTAATCCAGTACAGTAAATAGCGTGATGTATAGAAGAAAGAACTCAGAAGTCGAGAATTAGGTCCAGTTTGAATTTAGCAAGCATGTTTTATGATATCATGATATATATTCAGAATAAAAGTTAGTAAAGCAATATCAGACAGTCAGATAATATCCCAGATACAGAATAGCCAGACAGTCAGATCATACCTCAGTTACAGTATAGTCAGACAGTCAGATAATATCTCAGATACAGTATAGTTCAGTATGAGAATCAGTATAACACAGAAAAGAGTTCAGAATGAGGAATCAGAGTACAGATAGTATTTTCAGTTTAAACATGCTTGCTATATGTGATTATTGTTTGTTGAGACCTATTTGTGTTATGAGGGCACCCTTTGAGCGTCCTCCCCGCCCCTGGGTTGGTAACTGTGTCGACCCACCGTGAGGGTGGGGATACGCCACTCCAAGGAGTGGTATGCCGTCCGCAGTAGGACGAAGATGGGATGGAGCATTCCCCATATTAGGCTGATCAGCATAGTAGTATAGCTTACCTTGTTGTGCACTTGCGTCCAGGGGGCAGATTGCAGATACAGATATAGATACAAATACAGATTACAGTTTACAGTACAGGAGTCCTTCGGGTTCAGACACAGTTATTTATATCAGAGGCTAGAGCCCGAGCTGGAGACCCAGGTGGCCGGTAGAGGTGCTCGTAGTTAGTAGACGAGTGGAGTGATTTATTTTTGGATGGTTTTGACCTGGGTAGGGGTATATAGATTGTTTGTTAGTTGGCACCTTTCGGCTTATGGGGGCTGGTATAGGTCCTTGTATGTTATATATGTATATATATATGTTATTTATTTGCTGATAGACAGCAGATCACCTCATCGACAGGTATGATTCTACCTTACCTTCAGTATAGATAAGCTTATTTCAGATTCCATTAGTCCAGACAGTTTCAGATACTTTCTACTGTGCAGAATCTCTAGTTATGTTGTTTATATTCAGTTATGTTTAGTTTGCCTTACATACTCGGTACCAGTGGTACTGACGCCCATTTGGGGTGCTGCATTACTTGCCTGCAGGTACCTGTAGACAAGGAGCCGATCCCTCGTGATCACAGCCAGCGCAGAGTCATCAGCTCCTATCATCCGGAGGTTGATATTCAGAGGTGCATATCATTTTCTTTTATTGTGCAGTACGGGTAGGTTGGGGCCCTGTCCCGACCATCTTATCAATATTCTTAGAGGCTTGCAGTCTGTATATATTTCCCTGTGGTTAGTTGTGTCAATTGTGTGGCGTCGTGCGTATGTTTAGTTGTTTATGTTGGCTGTGTGAGGCCTTATCCAGTCAGTAGTGGTGACCTTGCCGGTCACGTAGTTGTTCAGCATTTGTTATATTGATTTAGAGTTAACTAGACAACATGGTGGCCTTGTTGACCTGCATAGGTTCCCCTATATGAATGTGATTCTGGTTAGCTGATGTTATAGTATAGGTGGCTATAGGCCTTGTCGGCCGGAGGCTGTATTTACAGCCGTTATATAGCCCGTTGTTTCCGTGAATCAGAGTTAGAGCCAGCCAGACACTAGACGTGCTTAGGCTCAGTAATCTAGCAGTTCAGATCCTCATAGGGCACCAGGTGCCAGTCATACCCCACAAGGCGGGGCGTGATAGCCAACAAAGCTCAAGGACCCTGGGAGCTTTACAATTCAAATCACAATTGGGCAAAGTATCTGAGCTCGCGGATTATGTGACTTGGGAGCGAGTATTAATTTGATGCCAACATCGGTGTTTAAGAAGTTGGGGCTGGGCAGTCCTAGACCAGCTACAGTGATCTTGCAATTAGCAGACCATTCTTTGGCCAGACCAGATGGCATTGTGGAGGACGTGCTGGTGCAAGTGGGCTCCCTTATCTTCCCGGTAGATTTTATTGTTCTGGATTTTGAGCCGAATGCGGAAGTCTTATTTATTTTGGGACGTCCTTTCTTGGCAACCGAGAGAGCTTTGATTGATGTAGCTGCAGGGCATCTAACCATGTGGGCGCATGACAAAGTGGAGGTATTTGATATATATAAGGCCACGAACCTTCCGGCCATATATGAGGAGCTTTCAGCAATCCATGTGCTAAATCAAGCAGAAATTCTTCAAATTGTTGAATCTCGAGATCCATTGGAAAGAGCATTGATGAGCTCCGATCATTTCGGAGATAGAGATACTTATGATATGGTGCAAATGTGGAATGAACCACAATGGTATCTCAGGAAGCATGACTTTCAGCCTTTAATGAGGTCCCTAGAACCATTGCCGAAACCATCGATTGAGGAAGCACCAAGACTGGAGTTGTGGCAAGAAGATCGAAGTGCCACGTTCTTGGTTAATGGGAAACGTTATAAGCATTACTAGGGTGAGGACGTTATTCGAGAGAAGACGTCCATCATTCTAGAGGATGATTGAGCATCAATGATGTCGAGCAGCAACGATAAACAAGGCACTGCACGGGAGGCAACCCGTGAAATTGTTGTACTAGATGAGTAGAATTAGTTGAAAAAGAAAAGAAAAAAAAAAGAAGAGAAAAAGAAAAAACAAATTGTGTTTGCATTGAAACCTATGAATTCTAACCAATTGCTTGCTTGGTAATGATTTTCAGGTGAAACAGAGGGCAAAAATGCAAAAAAGCGCAAAGAAAAAAATTCGAGGTGAGAAAAATAAAAAATGGCATGACAGTGAGCCTACGCGTTGGCTCTGTGTCATGGAGGAGGGACTCCGCGTTACCCTCCGTGACACTTTGAAGGTATTCTGGATTTTTTTAAAATTTCCAGAACACCTACGCGATGGCTCCGTGTCACGGAGGGTGTGCTCCGCGTTACCATCCGTGACACGTTGAGGTGTAATTCGCGTCGGGTCACACCGGGTCGCCGGGTAACCCGCGCGAATAACACCCTTTAAACCCCGATTCCCCTCTATTTTTCCCCATTTTCCATTCCCTCCGCGACCAACACCCTAAATTCCCTCCTCCCCCAACGTGACATGGACCTAGGCACAAGTTTTCTTCAACTTTTCTTCGATTTCATCGGATTAAAGGTATGTTCTTGAACTTAACCACATTCTTGCTTGAATTTTCAATTTTTGAACATGAGAGATGAGTAAGCCTTGCCTTAAGTGCAAATTGAGATTGAATTCATTTAAGTTATGATTGATTGATGTTCATAATATCGTTGTGAGTATATGAACTCGATGAATGCATGTTTTATTGATTTTTTGCGAAATTGGTAGCTAGGGTTGGAATTTGAATAGGAAGAAACTAAATTTGGTTGAAATGTGAAAATTTTTTTTTGAGTTGTGCATGTTGGGTGATGTGAATGATGTTGTGAATATAGATGAATATGCTAAGTAGACAAGGGAATTTTCGAAAAAATGAAATTGGTGAATTGCATAGGTTGTTGAGAACAAAAATTTCGCTAAGTGCTATGTGATGTAATGGAATCGATGGCGATATTGTATTCGTTGTACGAAGTCTGAGTAGTACATAGTAATTATTCCATCGAATTATATGAAGGCACTAAGAATGTTGACTGTTAAGAATTGTGAAATCATGAATGTCTTGCCGAATTGTTTTAAATTGCAGCTAAAGACTAAGTGTGGGGTTATTCAATTAAACCCAACCTTAGTCGTAGCTAGTTATGATTTGAATAACATTGGGATTGTATGGTTATATGTGCAGGAACAATGTCGGGCAGACAAGATAAAGGAAAGGGAGTATCCACATCGGCCGCCGACAGAAAAAGGATAAGGTTGGGAATAGCAGTCCCAGCAGCACCAGCGGTTCTGAGAGGCCAACGCCGACAATACGGAACCCGATGGGTGACTGATGAAGGGAAGAAATGGTACGCAAAACACAAAGAAACCAAATACTTCCCGAAAGAGCATATAGCAAGGGAGCCGCTGGCACAAGAATTCCCGAGGATTGTACACCGGATTGACACTGCCGGGCTGAACTTCATCTTTGAAGAGCCCAAGGAGTGCAATCTCCATCTAATTCGGGAGTTCTATGCCAACTGGAACCCGACCCTCCGTAGTCACAGTGTCAAGATAAGGGGGCAAGTTGTCACCTTTGAGCCCCATCACCTGAATGTTATATTGGAGGCGCGGGACACAGACGCTCATGTACTCCGGAAGCTGAACATAACTCCACCTTATGCGGATATCAGACGCACTCTGTGTGGAGCCCGCTCGACAGCACGGTGGAGCAGACACAAGGAGAGGGGCTACCATCAGACACTGCCTTACTCTCAGATGAACAGGGAAGCCAGGATTTGGCTAAAAATTGTGTGTTCCTGCCTGATCCCGGGAATGCACATGATAGATGTCACCCGGGATCGAGTGTTCTTGGTGTATGCCCTGATGAAAGGGCTTGAGATAAATGTTGGGGTGGTGATCATCTCCGCCATGAAGAGAGCCCGACTCCATTAAGGGCACAGGTACGGGTTCGGTGGTTTGCTTACCACGTTCCTGAGGGGCCATGATATCGAGGAAGAGGCCCTGGACTACATCCCACAAATTGATAGGGCGTGCCTTGGATGTAACCAAAACCAAGGCACCTGACACTACTCACGGGCCAGTTCTCACACTAGCCGAGCGACATGCTTGGGATGATCAGTATATGGTCCGCATGTACGGGATGCAGATGTTGCAGTTGCGCATAGGCGGGAGGCCAGCAACGGAGGATGAGTTATGGCAGCTCCAGTTGGATTACCCCTTCGACGAAAATGCCAGGGCGCTATGCAGAGTTGGGCCAGCATTTGTGGAGCCGGTAGATGATGATGTCCCCAGCGAGAGGAGACACGCCGTGAGGCCTCAGATGTTGAGTCCGATGAAGACGGCGGGGACGATTCGAATATGGGAGACGAGGCAACGGCACCTGATGAAGAAGTTGAATAATTCGATTGATCAGGGAGTTTCACCACCCACCTATGTGATATGTTGAATTTTGTGAACACTAGGGACAGTGTTCGATTTAAGTGTGGGGTGGGAGTAGTTAGGTGCTGGCTGTTTCGTTGTTGTTTTTGTTTATGTGACCCTGTGCTTTTGTGTGGTATGCTCCGTACTGTAATTCGGTGTGTAATGAATGTTATGTTGTTGTGTGTTGTGTGAGTTGTTGTTGGTTGATTGGTTGTGTAAATATTTTTTTGTAAATATTTTTTGTTTTCTATCGAAATTATCGATATTTTAAAAAAAAAAATTGTTGAATTTTCTTATGATTGGGTTTCTCGGCATTTGTTTTCGGTGCTTTTACCGAGAATAGTCCCATTGAACCAAAGTCGTAAATAGTGACCGTTCCTATGATGGATGGATGACGACCGTCTTAAGGAAAATGTAGTCGATAGGAGTAGTTTTTTCTTTCTTTTATTTTCTTTCTTTTGTTTGTTTTCCGAACGTGTGGCTACTTCATGGTTCAGAATTCTTGTTGCGTGTTGTACATGATATTAAGATGCAAAGGTGATTCATATGAAAGCATGCAAATGTGTAAACATGTTGAGATACCTAGGCCATAGAGTCCTATTCGGTGTTATTGAGGCTTAATATTGAATTCTTGTAATTAGTTGATTGAAGAGTCTGTGAATATGTCTTGAGTTGAGCATGTGCAATGAGTGTGAGGTGAGTTTTCGATTATTCCAAGATATTGTGAAGTGTATAGAACTTGCCTGGTGTGTGTACGAAATGAAATAAAGGATGTAGGCATTTCTTTGATTAAACCGAAAGTTTTTCCATTATCATACCTACCTTGAATGTACATCCTAGTTAGCCCCATAGAGCCTTTAGCCTATTTTTTTCTTTCTTTGAAGAGGTACAAACCGAGCTTAATCCCTTCTTTTCATTAGCCTTGAATTTGATCCAAAACTCTTAAGCGCTCAAGAAAAATAGTTTTCCCACAGTGTCAAGGAGTGAGAATTGTGAAAAGAAAGGAAAAGCGGAAGTGGTGAAAGTAAAGAAAAGGTCAAAGGTGCACTTGCTGAAATTAAATAAAATAAAGATGTATAACTAATCGTTGTTATTAAGTCGAGTGTGCTTAAATAAATGGGAACAAAAATAAAGAGGAAAATTCAAGAAAGAGAAGATGAAGGAAGAAACAAGGCCCATAATGATGGTGGGATATATTGAAAAGCGCTTAAGGAAGCTAGTTGCTATTATTGGTTAGCCCAGTAGTTACTAGTTCCTTAGCTTACATTACAACCCATTAAGTCCTACGTGATCTTACATCACGCGTCCTTATATTAGTGGAGTAATACACTAGAGGCAAGCCTATGGTTCATGACATGATGCATGTAAATTCTTTGGGAGAGAGAGCGAAATCGTGTTCATATACCCCTACATGTAATGCTTTGGAAATCATATGATTGAAAAGGGGGAAATTTCTCTTATGTTGTGAGGGCACATGCTTGACGAGAGATTGAGATTCGTGTTGGATGTCTTGATCAGTTGATTTGCATGAGTTTGCCGAGATCGAGAGTCGATTCTTGAGTTTAGGAGGTCTTAATGTGGTGTATGTCATTATATGGATGAGACCATGCATGTTTTCTTGATGATTTGCTATATTAAATAATCGGTATAGCCGTAGCTTGAATTGTCGAGGCAAAGTAGCTATGTGTGGGTGTCAATTGCATGAGATGTGAGAGTATTGTTTGAGGACGAACAAGGTTTTTAAGTGTGGGGTAAGTGATCTTGGGTAGAATTATATGCCCAAGTGATACTCAAATGCTTCATTTCGTCTTGTTTATCTATTGTTATGTGTGCATTCTCATGTGATTTGTAGTTAAAATGTGAATTTATACTAACCAACATGATTAGTGTTGTTTTGTAGGTAAAATGTAATTTTGGGAAGCTAAGATACATGTTGGTAAAAATCGGGAATGGACTTGGAAGCAAGGAGTGGAAAAGGTCAAGGAAGAGTAGCAAAAATAAGGGCTCCGCGATGGAGCCGTGTCACGTTGCCATCGCGGAGGCATTCTGCATCGGGTGATTTATTTTGGCCAATTCCAGTGAAGGTTCGCGATTGCGCCGTGACACGTTGGCCTGGCTTCGCGTTGCAGGCCGTGGCACGCCAAGGAGAAATTGCTGAGGAACCTGATTCCAGAGAGGGTCCGGGTTAGCCCCGTGGCACGGAGGGAGTGCTCCGCGATACACTCCATGCCACGTTGCTTGTTATTCCGGGAAAAATTCTCACTAGTATAAATAGCACACTCAGGTTTATTTTTAAACATTCTGACTTGGTTGAGCAAGAACGTGGGTTATAGGCAGTTGAGGGGACGAAAATTCTAGGGTTCTTCTCTATCTCTTTCTCTTTTATCTCAATTGTTTTGTATGAAATACACTTATTTGATGATGTTTAATCCACAAATGAGTGGCTAAATTCACTTCTTACTGAGGTTAAGAACAATTGTAGTGGAATGTAATTGTTGATCAATTTAGATTTCATTTTTTCTTCAATGGTTGTTCTATCAATTCTTGTTCTTACTGCATTAATGTTTGGCCAATGTTAATGTATATCTAAAAAATCCAATTTTGATTTTGAAAAGAAAAGAAATTGGGAAGTTGTGAATTGGTAGGATATGATCTCTTCTTATTTGGGGAAAATTGAGAATTGATTTACATTCGGAATAGAAATATATCTGAAAGTCTTATTAGTCAATTAAGGAATCGGTTTTGTATGGCTAGAACATGAAATTCTTTTATCACAGAAATGTAGGTTGAAGGTTCATGATTCTTAAGTTGGGTAGGATACGAAAGTTTCAATCCATAGGCAATAATTCTTGACTAGCAACCGAAGGAAAGATTAACTGAATTGTATCGATAAATTACTTCCCTGCATGTTCGTTTTAACCTCAGCATGCTCATTACTATTGTTCAGACTCACTTTAGAATTCTGTCTTAGATTCGTAGAAATTAGGAAACTCAAACTCTCCAAATATTGTTTAATTGGTTGTCTGCATTCTTAAAGTTATAGTTCATTAGCACTTAAGTGAATTATTACCTTAGTTCAGTCCCTGTGGGATCGATACTTGGCTTACTTAAGCCATTTTACTACTTGTTCGACCACGTGCACTTGCGTGTAGTTACCAAACCCACGAACATCAGGCATTTTGTTTTTGTTAATGACCGCTACCACCTCCATTAATAGAGAGAGATGTATTAAGTGTTCTCAAAAAATGGTGACGTTGCTGGGGAATTGAGTTATTGCCATTAGTTTTTTAGTAATTCAAAATTTTTATTGCATCTTGAGTTTATTTTACATTGTTTATTATGTTTTTGTTGTTTGCTGAGGTTGTAAAAATCAGCCACACTAGCAACGTTGGTAGAATGGATGGTTTAATAGAAGGAGAGAATGATCTTGTGATCAATGATGTAGCTGGTGGTATTCACCTACCACCCATGATAGGGAATGCGGTCTTCCACGTAACAAGAACCATGTTGCATCTTTTGCAAATGAAGGGGTTGTTTGGAGGACAATCTAGTAAGGACGCTAATCGGCACCTCAGAAACTTTATTGAAATTTGTCAAATGTTCAATATAACTAAAATCTACCAAGAATCCATCCATTTGAGATTATTCCCGTTCTCTTTAATGGGAGAGGCCATAGTTTGGTTTGAGGAGTCGCCTCCCAATTCCATTACATTGTGGAATGAGCTAACAAAAGCATTCCTCGATAGATTCATTCCCCCTTCCCAGATGTTCCAACTGAGGGATAAGATCACAAATTTTAGGCGACTTTAGGGAGAGCCAATTCATAATGTGTGGCTTCGTTTAAGAATAAAGTCGCCATTTTCCCCAATCATGGTCTGCCCGATGGGTGTTGCTCGAAAAATTTTGTCGGTCTCTTGATTTTATCAATAAATTAGTGGCTAACAATCTTTTCGGTAGTTCAATCATGGACCAAACATTTGGAATGGATAAGGAACTTCTTGATAGGATGAAAAAGAATAATAAATCATGGCACACTAGAGACACCGAGGTGTCCGCAAATTATACATCTTTCAACCAGCTAGCAACCAAGTGGAAAAGGCTAGATCAAGAGCAGGCCGACACATTACCTAAGATGATGACTCAAGTTGAGTTAATGGCCATGAGTATTTGTGGATCTGGAACAAAAGACATCAACATTGTTGGGACTCAAGGTCACAACCCATATAAGGAAGATGTTTCACAACCAAGATATTATGATGATTGTCAATTTATGGCTGGCTAGATAATGGGTGCTCGTCAAGGATATCATGGTTCCAACTAAGGCCCTTGGCATCCTCGCCATGGGAACCAAGGTCAAAGAGATCTAGATAACCAAGGATAGGATGATAGGGATAGCCGATGGAGAAATTGTGAGGCTGAACAGGATGAGATTGGTACCATCAAAGTGTAAACACTTATATCCTCCCTCCGAAAGATGATGTGGCCATGGTGTAGCCTAGCGTAAGCGATGTGGGTTGTTCTAAGATTGAGGATATGCTTTCGAGAGTATTGAAGAAAGTGGAGTCCACCGATAGTTATGTTAAAGAATTGAAAGGGGAGATGTTTAATCATGCCCTAACGGTGAGCTCCTATTCAACTTCAATCGAATATTTGGAAGCCCAAATGAACCGAAGAATGAAAAGAACCCTTCCTAGTGATACAATGTCAAATCAAAAGAAATATTCCCATTGTATGTCCATCGTCACAAGGAGTGGGAAGGTCGTTACTAATGTGGGTGATAAACCCAAAGTGGTTGTTGGTCTGAAACCAATTGAAGAAGACTTGAGGGAAAAGGTGCCAAATGCGCCTATTCGTGTTGCGGATGAGAAAGTTCTCAAGAAGGAGGAGGTTGAAATTACTCCTAAAGGTGTGAATACTGATGAAGAGGGCAAGGGGCCCCAAATGCTAAAGGCCAGGAGCCTATAGTTCCACCTCCTTACCCTCAGTGGTTAACTAAAAAGAAAGAGGACAACCAGTTCAAGATGTTTATCAATATTGTTTAGCAAGTTTTTCTATCAATATACCATTGGTAGATGCATTGCTCAAAATGTCGGGTTTGCTAAATTTATAAAGGAGCTCCAAAAGAAGAAAAGAGTTGTAGATATGGGTACAATGGAGGTATCACATCATTGTAGTGCAATGATGGCAAGCAACCTTGCTACAAAAAGAGATGATCTCGGACCATTCACTATTCCTTGCACCATTGGGGTGTACATGTTTAACAAAGATCTTAGTGACCTAGGGACGAGAATAAATTTGATGTCCCTTTTGATTTTGAAAATGCTAGGATGGGGAAGTCCCAAGCCTACCACAATGAGGTTGCTTATTGCTGATCCATCAACAAAGTGCCTCGTGGTAATTCTTGTGGACGTGTTGGTCAAGGTAGACACATTCATCCTTCCAGTCGACTTTGTTGTGTTGGATTATGATGTGGATATTGAGGTGCCCATCATTTTAGGGTGACCATTATTGGACACCAGGAGAGCTCTAGTAGATGTTGAGCTTAGAGAATTGAAATTTCGAGTGGGTAGTAAAAAAATGAAATTCAAAGTATGCCAACTTATAAAACTACCTGATGAATGCAATGTAATAGGTGTGATGGATAAGTAAGAGGAGTAAGAGAAGGATTTTGAGGTGGAAGACAACCCTAATGATGGGTGATACTCTTTTGAGATGAAACCGTCATGCCACTATGTTAAATAAAGCGCTTCTTGGGAGGCAACCTATGTCTCTTTAAATTTCCTTTTTGCTTTACATTTGGTTGTTTTTGCTATATAAGAGAATTGGATTGTGAATAAGGTGGAAAAAAATTAAGTAGGGGCACCTGCGTGGGACCTATAAAATATAGGTACTAACCTACATAATGCAGGTCTAGTGTAGGAGTGAGGCAGAATGCCTAGCAAATTGATGAGACTTGTGATTCACCTGCAAAACACAACTGTGAATCTACAGAGTGCAGGTGTAACAAAGGACTGAGTCAGTGCACTTGGGAGGAAAATGAGAAAAATCAAAGAGACCTGCATCTCACCTGCTAAACGTAGGTGTAAACCCGCGAGACGCAGGTGCACCACATCTCTAAGGCAGTGGACTGAACAAACATGAAATCCACCTGCATCTGTACTGTGATTCACAAGTGGCAATCTGCAGCCGTAGAACCAACACAAGCACAAGTATGACTTAAATTTTTTAAAATGTTGACCGAACCATTAACAAACACGACCCAAGTTCTACCCATGTTTTTTAAGCTTCTTCCCCACTTCCCAAAACTCCCATTTTCTACACCACTTTCCGATTTTCATAACTCCTCAACCACCTTTTCAACTTCCTATATTCCACTATTAAATCCATCTTCAATCCCACCAATCCCTTCATATATGTCCTTCTTTAAAACTCACCCTTTCTTCCATTTTCTACCATCACTAGCTATTTCACTGACCAAACCAGAGAAGCAAGGGCTTGGGTTGGCTATCTTGAGTAAAAATTTTCAAGTTCCAATTTCACCTCCTTCCTCACTCTAATTGGTATGTCTTGTGATTTTTAACTCGGTATCTTTGAGCATAATTAAATTTGTAGCATCAAAAGAATGATAGGTCTACATTTTCCATGACACATATTTTCCCCATTTTCCCTTAAGTGTTCTTCATGTTCATGATATAATTTGATTTAGTGGATGTTGTGGGTGAGTTCAAAATTTGCAAATTTTAAGGGTATGAATTGTTGTTTGTTCATGCTAAATCTATTGGGCGTGCTATTATACTTTGAAATTGGTGTTGGGGGTGAAAACTGAGTAACCTATTTGCTTGGGATGCACAATTTGTCCCAATGATAGATAGAGTGACATATTTCTTAAGGAAAAATAATCATTTCTTCCAGGAAGATGGATGAGTTCCCAAATCTTCCTTCAATCAAGGTTCATAGAGTAGAGGTAGATATCATCCTTGATGTAATCAACTCTATCAATTTTTGTGAGGAAATTAAACTAGGGATTGAGTTAACATAAACGGTGGCAACCAAAGATAATCAATGTCTATGGGTGGCTCAGACTATCAGAGATGGGCAACCTTTTTGGGATACCATGGGAGAAGAAATTCCGAGGCAAGACCTCAAATTCAAAGCCAAACTATAGCTTAACTTGGTGTGTAGTCATCTCATACCCTCCAAGAGTGACCAGTGGGTAAATATTGAGGTCGCTATCCTTATAGAATGCATTATGACTGGGGTGCATGTCAACTTTTGTGAGATAGTCGCCACATAATTCAAAAGAAAGGCCAGGTAGCAAGGTCTCTCTATGCCATTCCCCATCCTCATTAGCCAGTTATTGAAACACCCCAAAAGTCCCTATAATGAAGTCCTATACTGGTAGCAGATTCAACAGAAAAATCCCCAATTTTCTCTTAGAAAGACTCATGGTACAGGTCATTGTTCCATGGTACGGGTTGTAGGAGGAATCGTGGTGAGCTAGTGTTTTCCTAACAAGTGATAATTAATCGAGGAACGATCATGGAATGATGTAACGAGTTGTGTTCGGGTTTATGAAGATTATGCCCTATAATATATGGTCTATGAATTTCAAGCTTATGAGTCTATGATTTCCAGTATGATGAATTATCTAGTATGCATGAATGTTTATGAATTCTTAACATACGATTCCATGATTTTGAATTCTGAAGCTTACCTCAAGTATGTATGATTTCATGATTTGGGAAAGACCATGTAAAGTTAAGTATGTTTATCATGATTTTACCCAACCTTACAAGATCAGTTTGAAAGAAATATTTGGAGTCAAGACTCCCTACTATTTAGATTTAAGCTATGTTTTTAGAATATGATTATGAGCAATATGCATGTTTTGGGAGTAGTGTCTAGCACCGAGTAGGCTAGGGATACCGAGGACCATGGTCTCTGAACTATGCCCAACATAGGAATATATTCTTATTTGGGTCCTCTCTAGAGAGTGTTTCCCCCGCCCGAGGGCACACCATGATATCACACTTATTCTTCCTTTTCCTTGGAAAGGCTTAAGATAGCTCTACTCCACATGGGCAAGACGTGGGATCATTATGAACTTATACATGACGATTGTTGATTATGACGAGTCTCCCATTATTCCTCATTTTTTAGTTACTCATGTTCATGTCTTATTATATTATATCTTATAGCATATTAGACCCATTGATCAACCTATGAGTTTTCACTTATATTTTCAAGTACAACATACATGATTTCTATTTCTAAACCTTGGGTCATAATGTTAAGCATTTGATCAATAGCTTATGATTATGCATATTTCAGATATATGGCTTTCTACATGCAGCCTTTACTTTCATGATCTTTCTTGAGCTGTATTTATGATTTCAACTATCATTTTACTAACATGTTTTACTTTCTATATATACTCAGTACATTCAAAGTACTGACCGTATACTCTGTGTTATATTGTCTTATGATATAGGTTCAAGTGATCCATCTCAGTCCCGCCGATAGTTTTCTCCAGATCAATCCAGCTCTATACCACCATGGGTGAGTCCTCATGCTTCGAGGACATTATTAGCTTTATATTCTTATCATGTCTTTCAGTTTAAGACTTAGTGAGCTATTTGGTGGTTTTGTCCCATCTGCTTATTGTAGTAGTAGATGTTTTTCAGATAATCATGTATAGACGGTTCAACATTGTTGATTTGTGTTTATGCTTTTTCCCCTATGATATGCAAACCTCAGCTTATATCATGTTCTTTAGAATTAATTATTTTTTGTACTATATGTGTTTGCATTTTTATTCCATTTTTATCTATTTGTATTCCTAGGAATTCTATTTGATTTTTTAATATTTCAGCCTTTTTTCTACTTAAGCTTATTCCTGATATTTCTATTATATGCATAAATTTGTCTAATAATTTTATATGTTCTTCTTTTGTTCTTGAATAAAGTAGTATATCATCTATGTATACTATGCAATTTTCTAGTTGATTAAAGTAGTTATCCATAAAATGTTGATATCTACCTGGTGCATTTTTATATCCAAAAGGTAGTACATTCCATTCATAAAATCCTTGTGGTACCGTAAATGCTGTTAATTGTTTTGATTCCTCTTCTAGTTTTAGATGGTAAAATCCTGATTTACAATCAAATTTACTAAAATAATTGTATCCTTGTATCTGTCTTACTTTTAGTATTTTGTTTGGTATTGGGTAGTTATATGTTTTAGTTTTTGCATTTAAATTTCTATAATCTATAACCATTCTGCTTTTTCCTCTTTTTTGTTCACTATGTTTATTTACTATAAATGCTGGACTATTATGTTTGCTATTACTTTCTTGTATATAATTATTTTCTAGTAATTCTTTTATATGCATTTGAAATTCTTTTTGATCTTCAAAATTGTATCTCAGTGGTTTTTGCGTTATTATACTATTTTCATCTATTAGTTCAATTTTTATCTTTGTTTTATGTTTTTCCCATCCTTGTAATGGATTTTCATTATATAACGAATTTAACTTATTTTGTAATGCCTGTATTCTATCAATTGTGAATATTATAATTTCTATTTTGTGATCACTTGACGTTATATTTTCTAATTTTTGGGTAATTTTTTCACTTCCTTTTATCCATGGTGTATTTTTTCTTACCTTGTTACTAACTCTTTTTGCTCCTACTTTCTTATTACATGGGGTAGTAAACCACCATTGTGTCTTTGTTATGGTATGTGGGTATAATTTTTCTAAAAAGGGCATTCCTAATAGTATATCCTTATTGGTAAATTCATAACTATACATTTCTTCTATTGTTAATATTTTATCCCATATTTGTATTTTTATGTTTTTAGCCTTATGTGTTATCATACTTCCTTCATTATTAAATTTGGTAACTATTAATGGTGTTTTTAATTTTTCCCATTTACTGTCTGGTAAGCAGTTATATTTACACATATTTGCTTTTGCTCCTGTATCTATCATAGGTGTGTAGTATCTATTATAATATCATTCTGCTATTATTTTTGTTAATATATAGATTTTGGGCATTATTCTATATCAAAGTTCTTTTAATAATTATCTTCTTATTTTCATAATGTATTATTAGTTGTTTTTCATCTAAATTATAGGGTTTTACTGTTTCTAGCCATCTTATTCCTAAAGTAATATTATCTTTTCCTTGATATATTTTGAATTTTATTTTTATTGGTACTCCTCCAATAATTAATTCTTGTTCTGTACTGTGTTCTGTATTTGTCAGTATTCTAGGTAATTCTGTATTTATATTTTCGTTTTTATTAATCTCTTCTTCCTTTACTAATTCTCTTGTAATATAGTTTTCAATTTGTCCTGTGTCTATTTTTATTAAATACTTTCGTTGATCTAGTATTCCTGTTATGTAATATTGGTAAGGTTGTATTTCGTTTATTTTTTGTTCTAATAATTTTGGTTGTAATTCATAGTCTATTCTTCTTGAGGTACTACTTCTTGATGATGATGGTGTATCATAATTTATTCTTTTTGATGTACTTAGTCTTTCTTTTACTATTTCTAAATCTTCTTCAATATCAATTTCTTTATAACTATAATCATTATTATCAATGATAGTAACTATTTTGTCAAAAGGGTTTTCTATCTTAATTCTTTGAATCTTATTTCTAGCCATTATGTTATATTTTGTTGTTAGTACATATAAATTTTTACATCTAGCTGTAAATATTTTACTGCCTGGTGCTAACTCTATTCCTGACATTTTCCAGTATAATCCTAATGATTTGTCTATATTTCTGTCGTCCAAGGCTACTGAATAATTTGCACTTATTATAAATTTAAATTTTTGGTATATTAGATTTCCTTTAACTGCACTTATTATGCTTTTCTCTATAGGGTGAATTATTCTATCATCTGCTAAATATATTTCTATTGGTGTATCTATTCCTTCTCTGAAACATGCTTTTATTAGTATTTCTGTTCCTCCTAGGTGTACGTATTTTATTGGATTCTTAGCTTTTATTTCTTGGATTTCTTTATTTATTATCTTTTTATTTATTATGGGTATTTTAGCTTTTCCTTGCGTATATTTGCAGTCTATTATGTGTTCTTTTTGGCTTACTACATAGTATTCTTCTTGTTTTATCTTAAAGAAATTTCTTAATTTGGGTACTTCTAGTATTTTATCTATGCTTAAATCTAATTCTTTTCCTTTTATTTGTTCAAACATATTGTTGTCAAATATTATTTTTTGTTCTGTACTTTCACTGTTTTGGTATTCTTCTTTACTTATTATTCTTATATCTTTCTTAGTCATTATCTGTCTCGTATTCTTTTATCTCATTTTCACTTTCTGTTTTTTCATATTCTGTTAATTCATATATGCTATCGTCATTGTTTAAATCGTAGTCTATATATTCTAGTTGTTTGTATTTTTCATTTTCTATTATTACTTCTGATATTTGTTTTTTAGTTATATTTCTGGGTATTTTACAATCTCTAGCTAAGTGTCCTATTTTGCCACAGTTGTAGCATTTACATTCTGTTATATTTTTCTTAGTTCTATGAGGTCTTTTTTGTTTATAATTTTTTATATAATATCTTTTTCTTGGTTTCTTATACTTGTATTTTGTCCTAAATGGTCTGTATTTTTTTATTCTTTTCTTGTATTTATATTTGTTTGTACATCCAAATTGTGGTGCTGTTTTTGTTGTACAACATGCTAAGTTTTTTATTAAGATTTTTTCCATTTTCATGTCTTCCTTATGTTTTTCACATAATTCTGTAAACCATTTTTGTAAGAATTTTCCCTAGCTCCTAGTGTATCTATTAATCCTGATTCTTGCCATTCTTTAGTTATTTTTGAACTAAATGGTTCTGGTAGTTTTGCATAATATAATTTTCTTATTTCTCTGCTTTCTTCATTCGTATATAATCCTTTATAGTAATATTCTTTAAATGCACATGTATATTCATCTATATAACTCATTTTACATATACTTAATTTATTTATTAGATTCCTATTTAGTTTCTTATCTTTTTGTCGTTCATCTATTTCAGTTGTCATGCTACTAAATTCGTTTCTTATTGCCATTTCATATTTGTTTAATATATCTATAAATGTTGCTGCTACTTTATTATTGGGTTTCTTATTATTTCTTAGTGTTTCTAAACTTTCTGCTGATAAGTTTTGTAACCATATTTTTGCTGTTCCTATGAGTGTTCTTTCTATATATCCAGGGAAATCTGCTACTGTTATTTTATTATCTATTAGTTGTTTTGAAATATATCCTATCCATAATTGGATTGTTTTATTTGTATCTGCTACACAGTCTAGATCTAAGAAGTTATATTGTTCTATGTTCTGTCTAGGTGTCCAATTTCTGTTTAACCTTTTATCCCATAATGTTTTATTTCTATTTTCTCTTTCGTAAGTATAATAAATTGGGCTAGTATCTAATCTTTTTGGGCTTTTAGTTCCTGACGTACTAGGTTTTTCATCTACATCTTCCACATTAATTTTTATATTATTTTCTTTTTCTATTAGGTTAGTATATGTTTTTGAAGTTTCTGAATATTGATCTAGATCTGCTTCTGAATTTTCATTATTTTGTTCATTTATTTCATCTATTCCTATCCTAGGTTGGTCTTCTAATGTACTTGTTTCTTCTAGTAATGTTTTAAATTTTTCTATTTCTTCTGTGAGTTTTAATTCTTCACGTTGTTTTTCTCTAGCTTTTAATTTTTCTTCATACAATTGTTTAAGTTTTTCCAATTCTTTTTCTAATTCTTGGATTCTTGTATCTTTTTCTTCTTTAATCTGTTGTACTTCTATTTGGGCTTGTTTTTTAATTTTTTCTATTTCTTTTTTCCTATCTATCTCTTCATTTTCTTTATTAATTCTTACCATTGCTGTTAAGCTATCTTCTAGTTTTGCCGATTCTTTTTCTAACATTAAATATAATTGCTCTCCTATGAAGTGAAGTGAAAAGAGTGCAGAAAAAAGGCAAGTACAAGACCTTAATACAAGATGTACAATCAAGGTACAAGCCATATCGAGAGTTGAGGAGAAGTTCAAAAGATGAGCTTAACGGAAAGGCCAAGTTACGACTCGTGGTATGAGTTGTACCAAGGCAGTCGTAGAAAACTTTAGAAGAAGCTACACTGGGTTAGTCTCCTGGTACTATTAGCAACCACGGATCGTGATACCTACCTACGATCTGTACCAAGGAGCCATGGTAATGTTTAGAAGAATTGAGGAGTGGCACATCTCAAGGTATGAGAGGCAGTCACGAGGCATAGGAGGAAGGTACGAGTCATACCAAGACACTCGTGAAATTATTCAAACGATGTCAGAAATCTTAGATTCAGACCACGACAGGATTGTATGACTCGTAGGATCATTTATGTGTCATACCAATTTCAAACACTCAGCCAAAAAAGTTTCCAGACATTGTACAAGCAGAGTTATGACCCATACAATCACGGTACGAGTTGTAGGTGAAGGAAGTGACAGTTTAACAATTTTCCTGTTCATCTAGGAAAGGTTACTAATTATTTATATAAATACTTTTTTAGTTTATTTTAGTTAGGGGTTCGATTCTTTTGACTAGTATCTGACTTCTGGGAATATCGAGAACAACTTTTGGAGAGATTCTTGCATTGATTCTTCCATTGTTCTTGAATTCTTCTTCATTATTTTTGTGCAATCGTCAAGTGAGTTTACATTTCAATCATCAGTGTAAGTTCTAAATTATGTTTTCATCTATGAATTCCAATTGTTTGTTACAATCATGAGAGGCTAAAACCTCTACAACTAGGGTTGTGGGAACCATGGTGAATTAACAAACTAGGTTTTGCACAAAGTTATTCTAAACAAATACTAATTCTTGCATTGTATTCTCTTCATCTTAAATGTTTCTTAATGAAGCGCAACATTAGAACTTCCCTGAATTCTCTACTTTCTTGAATCTAGAGAGGTAGGGATTAGGAAAAGAGAATGACAACAAAACTTTGAACACTATGATTCGTTGTATGACTTGAGCTGCGGTCGCA
Organism: Datura wrightii; assembly: GCA_035772735.1. Taxonomy (NCBI): domain Eukaryota; kingdom Viridiplantae; phylum Streptophyta; class Magnoliopsida; order Solanales; family Solanaceae; genus Datura; species Datura wrightii. The sequence continues at coordinate 48,581,191 of JASDFA010000007.1, read as the reverse complement.
GGATACTTAATTTGGAACTAATTTATAACATTTAAATTGAAACTACTCCAGAGATCTAATCCGGTAAGTGAGTACAGTCATCCAATAGGGATGAACCAGTCATTTGGATGAACCTATGTTATTAGTTCTACAGTCAAGTATTGGGATAGATTTGAGTGTAAGACCTGAAGTAGTTAGGAAACCATGGGGAACACTTTCCTTGTTAATTGCATCATCTTGGTAACAAATCATTTGTCAATACTGTTGCATGTTTACTTCCTTACAGAACCCCTCATTAGGAAATAACAGACTTAAAAGCTTATATACTAGCGTTATTCTATATCTTTACCATACACCTTGTGGGATCGACCGCAACGTAGTTGGGTTCTTTATTGACAACGACCGCGTCATACTTTTACAGGAGTGTGATTTGAGTGTTATCAAAAGTGGTACCATTGCCAGGGAATACAACTTAGGATTAGAGTAATTGCTTGTGTTAAATTTTAGTTGTTATTTCCTCATTTATGTTTTGTTGTGTTTTTTGACACTCATAGGTTGTCTCTCAGTGAATGCAAAGTACTCGACAGAGCGGAAACCCTTTGATTCCACTTGATCATGAATTATAGCGAACACTGCATAGGATGGAAAATGATGAGCAAAGAGAGGCCCGTTTGGCGGAAGAAGCTCATCAAGCTGAGATAGCTCAACAAGTTGCACTTCAGGAAACAGAGGATGCTCGTGATGAGGTAGTGAATGCTGGCCACCATGGAAGGGATAATAGGGGCCAAAGGTAGTATTCTCAGTTCTAGATGATGATGACCTAGATATTGATGAAGCCGGGTCAAGTACCACTACCTTTACCTGTTGGGAAAAGTTTGATATCACTAGCACCATGATTCAGCTGCTAAATATGAAAGGGCTGTTTAGTGGTAATGTAGTTCGATACACGAATCTGCACTTAATGAACTTTGTTGGTGTATGCAAGGCATACAGATTACCAGGTGTCAACTAAGATGCTATAAGGTTTAGACTCTTCCCATTCTCTCTATCTAGAGAGGCCACAATTTGGTTATCGGAGTTGCCCAATCACTCCATAACCAACTGGAGGGATCTTAAATTGGCCTTCTTGGAAAGATTTTTCCACCCTCCAGGATGCTACAGTTAAAGGACGAGATCTATAATTTCTGCCAACTTAAGATGGAGGCACTTCATGAGACATGGCTGACATTTAAAAAGAAGCTGACTAAGTACCCAAATCATAAAATTCCCGATGATAATTTGTTGAAAATCTTTTACAGGTCTCTAAAAAACAACACTAAGGCTAGTAGATACGATGGCAGAAGGAATATTGATAGATCACTCATGGTAGCAAGCAACTATTATACTTGATCAAGTGACTAAGATGAAAAGGTCCTGGCATACCAAGGAAGCAGAAACAGCTACAAGTACATATACTATTGGTATGATTGTAGATCAGCATAGAAAGGAGGAGGAGCATGATCAAGAGTTAGCTTCAATGAGGACATCCATAGTCCTACTCACAAAGTATATTATGGGATCTAGTGTGAAGAAGGTAAATGTAGTTGGAGCTCAAGGTCAGGAGCCGAGGTTTGAATAGTCGATTTTGAGGAGGAGGCAAACTTCATGGACAACCAGGTAGCAAGTTTCCGAGCCAACACCTAAGGGTCTAGACAGGACATATGGCAACAAGGATCTAGAAATCAAGGTCGGAACCAGTATCGAGACAACTAAAACATGAATAGATATAGGTGTAGGAGCAGAGGTCATGAGCGAGAAGGAGAAGGGAGAAAGAATGATGGATACCACAATGATCATGTAGGTTTATATGTTCCTCCAAATGCTCGTGAGGGTGAGGCTGGACCTTAAAAATTAGAGAACTTGATGGTTGAGATTCTATGGAGGGCTAAATAAATAGATGAATTGCTAAAGGTTATTAGGGGTGATATATCTGGCATAGCTAGAAGGTTGAGTTCGATGCCACAACAACTAAGCAAATTGAGAAGCAGCTTGGTCAAATGTCTGCATCCCTAAACCAGAGGCAAAAGAGGACACTTCCTAACAACACAATCCATAACCTAAAGAAAAAAGTCACTGTATCGCTGTGATGACTAGGAGTATAAATACCACTATTGATTCGCCCCTATCGGTTGTAGTTGAAATGGAAAGCCAGAAGGAGATTGAGTTTAATGAGGATGATGAGGTTGTTGATCTAGATCTTACAGGTAAGGCTGAGTTGACAAAGGATCGAGGAGGTACAAAGGAGGTTGGAGTTGATAAAGGGTGGGAAAAAGGAGCCACACAGGTGTATAGGGCCATTCTTCGACCACCGCCACCATTCCATTAGTGGATGAAGAAGGAGGAAGATGGTAAGTTTAGAAATTCCTCTATATGCTTAAACAGTCATCTGTGAACATACCATTGGTCGAAGCATTAGTGCAGATGCTCGGATATGGCAATTTTGTAAAGGACCTTGTGACTAGGAAGAGGTCCGTGAGCTATGAGCCGGTGGGGAACTTGCATCATTGCAGTGCCATAGCCTCACAGGTTCTTGCCTATAAGAAGGAGGATCCAGGTGCCTTCACCATTCCTTGTACGATTTGAGACTTTGAGTTCATGAAGGTACTATGTGACTAAGGAGTGAGCATCAACTTGATGCTATTAGTTGTGTTCGGGCAGTTGGGCTTAGGAACCCCACACCAATGACGATGTTGCTATTGATGGTTGATAGCATAGTTAAAAAACCAATGGGGATCCTTCTTGATGTTCTAGTTAAGGTGGATCGATTCATCTTCCCAACAGACTTTGTGAACCTAGATTGCGAGGTTGATTTTGAGGTTTCTATCATTTTAGGGATACCATTCCTTTCCACTGGGAGAGATTTGATAGACGTTGAGGCTGGCTAGTTAAAGTTTAGGCTGAATAAGCAAGAGGTCACCTCTAATGTGTGCTGGTCAATGAAGCAACCCAATGAGTACAGGGTTGTGTTTGCTATCAATGATGACTCTGAGTCTCTTGATGAATTCTGAGTAGTCAAGAGACTTGCGTCGTGCTACAATGTTAAATCAGGTACTTCTTGAGAGGCAACGCATGAGGAGATTTGGTGAAGTCTAAGTAACCAAACCACCTACATCGTGCTGTGATGTCAAATCAAGCACTTCTTGGGAGGCAACCCAAGTATCTTAACTTATGTATGCTCAGTGTGCAGGTGAAACAAAAACTGGTGGGTGAAAATTGCAGCACAAGACTGTACTATGGGTCTTAGTATGAGTAGTAGGACCATGCTTGGACTTGTAGTACTGTCTGTGGTTAAAAGCAGAGACTTGGTCAGATGCATGTGTTCAAGTTATGGTTGGCCATTACAAATCGTACCTCCATGGCATGAGTCATAATACCCACTGTAAGGATGAACGATGCTAAGTGTGGAAGTGCAGAGGATAATGACCTGTGAGCCATAGTACGGTACATACTATCATGGTATTACTCATACCATGCACTCGTAGGTCCTAAGGTAAGTTTTCTCAATTTCTTGCTACGAGTCTGAGGGACGAGTTGTAGATATGACCTACAACTCATGGTATGAGTCATGATGGGAAAAATTAATTAAATCGACATGACTCAACCTGAATTTTTTAATTCACCCCAAACCTATTTTAAATCAAATTTGTTGGACCAAACTCCCACGCTAACAAAAAGCATGACTCACGAGCACCTCCATTCTATCTTCCATTACCCGTAACTCAAGCACGACATTACTGAGCTCAAATCAATGCAAATAAATTTGCACAAATCACTGGAATTCCTAACCCAAAAGATAAAGGAAGCAAGAAATCATGTAAGAACTTGAAATCTCAAGTAACTGATTATTTCCTCTGTTGAAATTTCTTGCTAAGAGATGGTCGAAATTGAATTGTGATTCCTCAAACTCTTGTAAAAGAGGATGATGAATGTGATTAGGGCCTGAATATGCATCATTATAAATGGGTTTAGGAATCAAAATGCTCAAACACAAAATATGATTATAGATGGTGTGAAGCACATTTGGGATTTAACTGGTCGATAAAATTAATGAAAGTTGCATAACTTAGATGGAGAATTCTGAGTACCCTTTACCTACACAACTGTACATCAATAAGGTGAGGACAGGCTTCACAAGCCCTCCTATGATTCGTGGCTTCATACTATCACTCGTCGGATGGCTCAATGGGATTGTCCAAGGAATCTTAACTGAAAGCTCATAGTACGGGACCTAGTACGACTCGTGATATCTCACTATGATTCGTACCTAGTGTTCGTACCAAGAAGCAGGGAGGTATAAGTTCAAAAAGTAACTGTACGATCCTTAATACGACTCGTGGAATCCAATTACGATATATATCACGAGTCGTATAAAAGTACTAAGAACCATAATTTTAGTAAATTCATCATACAACACTTAGTACGAACCATTCAACTTGATACGAGTCGTACCAAGGAACCATGATAGTGTCATAGCATACAACGAGTCTTAGTACGGATTGTACCATCATGGTGTGACTCGTACTAATGACTCATGAAAAATTACTAAGGATGATATTTTTGCTTTTTTTTCTCCGATCTTACATACAAACCTTTTTATCCACAGGTACAATGAAATTAAAAAAGAAATCATACAAGGCCCAAGACAAGAGGGCCAAGGCTGAAATTCCTGCTCGGAGGGCATTGAGAGAAGAGCCCTCAAACTCCAACTGAGTAGGCAACACTGCTAGTGGTTTGATGGATGAATACCAAGTGGATACAACAGACACTGATAAGTTGTAGACCACCAGGGCACAAGCCAAGGTTCATGACAAAGCTATTTCCGCTGCTCCAATAGCTGCTCCCTAGTCTGAAGAAGGAGCAAGTGATCGGGCTTAGGAGTTTGGTAGTGGCTTAAATATTGAGGAGAGGCTTGAGGAGTCCCAGTCGAAAGATGGTAATGATGAGGTCAGGTCTGAGGTAGATGCTATTGAGGAAGAAGATGATTAGACCCCACCATGAGAGAGTCAGACTAGGAGGTGGTAAGCACCCGATGCTCAGGAAATTTATGAGCAGGATCTTGCTCTCACCTCCAAGAATCACCTAAGGCAGAGGAACCATGGATCCTGACCAGTGCATTAAATGAGGTTGAGGAGATGAAGAAGATTTTTAGCTTCTATGGATTTGACTGGATGGCTAAGACCCCTAACAGCTACAGTGTTGCATTAGCCAGGGAGTTCTATGCCAACTATTTGGCCACGATGGAACAGAAAGCAAAGGCTGGGTAGAAACTAAATGAGAAACCTAAGCTTGATAGTATGATGGTCCAGAGGCATGCAGTTATATCTCTAAGAGGACCATTACACGGATACTATATGGGCCACAATACCAAGCTCCAAATGCCACAGTTGAGTTCGACTATAGAGTAGAGTGGGTGACCAGTGGTCTGCAGGTCACTAAAGCCTCACTAAATATTATAGCTATGGCGTGCTGGACAGTGGTCCACGACAGGCTAGCCCCGATAGTGAATGAAAACATTCTCAATGCTGATAGAGCTGCATTGGTGGTGTGTATCATGTCTAGATACGCTATCAACATATTGAGGGTAATAGCAGAGGAGATTCGGGATCATAGGTTTGAGCATCACTATTCCATTCTCTAGTCTCATTCACTGGCTTTGTAGAGAATCTAGGGTGAGTATGATAGAGAGGATTGACACAGAGGTTGGGGGACACAAAACTGCAGACATAGGATTAATTTGGGATGAGATTAACTCAGTGAGTTAGGTTAGACTACCTGCAGTAGTTCCACCATCACAGCTAGCAAGGGGCAAGCATATAGATGGCCATAACTCACATAGTAGAGTGAAATGCCAGCTACAGAGGCTAGCCACATAGCAGTAGCTCTGACTTCATCCTCCACTCCTCCATTGGATATTTCTAGACAGGTTCTAGCGGGCTATGCCTTGGTTTCATAGGAATTCCTCCAAAAGATATCCAAATAATTGATGTTGATCCAGAAGATGGTTAGCATGATGATGGAGAATATAAAGTTGTGGGTGAAGGCTGAGATAGAGGAGGCCTCTAGAGGTTTGCATGGCTGGTTGGACAGCTTTAAGCTATGTTTCAGTGAGTGCTTAGTTGATCAGCCGGACACGGGCAGTTTGAGGGATGAGCTGGGAGCTTTCCGGAGCCAAGTAGCTGAGTTGTGGTTTAGATAGCCGGCAATATTAGCAGCCCCCATCATTCCGGAGTTAGATGTTGAGCTTTATGAGGAGCTAGATTTGGAGGCATATTGGGTTCCGACAGCGGCCGGTGGAGAAAAAGGGAAAAAGAGGGTCTCAGAAGTAGTTGAAGATGAGCCTGCAAAGAAGAATAGGAAGAGAAAGGAGAAAAGAGAGTGCAAGTGGGTGGCAGTGGATATCCTAAAAACTCATGACAAGCATATGCCAAAGATACATGAGAGAGCTAGAGGAGCGGGGAGCTCCACCATTGTCCTGGGTGAGCCTGCAAGTGGCAAGGACCCTTTGGGTGAGCCATGATCTTAGGCAGATTTATATGCCCAAGTGATACTCAAAAGTATCATTTTAGCCTTGTTTATCTAGCAATGTGTATACATTTTCATGTAATTGGTAATAAAATGTGAATTTATACTAACCAACATGATTAGCATTGTTTTGCAGGTAAAATGTGATTTCGGGAAGCTAAAATGCATGTTGGATGATATCAGAGTTGGACTTGGATGCGAGCAAGGAAAAGGCATTGGACAGCGTGAATCAAAGGGGCTCCGCGATGGAGTCGTGTCACGCTGCCATCGCGGAGGAATTCTGCCTGGAGGGTGAAAATTCACCAAATTTCCAGTGAAGGTCCACGTTTGCTCCGTGGCACGGAGCCAGTGCTCCGCGATGCACGTCGTGCCACGTTGAGCTTGAATTCCCGGACCCCCAGTTCCAGTGAGGGTCCGCGTTCATGGCGTGTCACGGAGGCAGTGCTCTGCGATGCACTCCGTGACACGTTGCTCATAATTCTGGGAAAAATTCCCACTAGTATAAATAGAACACTTAAGTTCATTTTTCATAATTCAGACTTGGTGGAGCAAGGACGTGGGTTACAGGCAGTCGAGGGACGAAAAGTTCAGGGTTTTTTCTCTCTTTCTTTCTTCTCTAATTCAATTGCTTGTACGATTAACACTCGTTTTATGATGATTAATCCACAAATGAGTGGCTAATTCCCTTCCTTGCTGAGGTTATGAACACTTGTGATGAATTTTGATTATTGATTATATGGTTTTTCATCTTTTTCTTCCATGTTGTTCTATTAATTCTTGTTTCTACTGCATTGGTGTGTGGCCTACATTAATGTACATCTAAAAAGTCCGATTTCACTCGAGAGAGCACGAAATTGGAAAGTTGTGAATTAATAGGATATTGTTCTTTACTTGATTTTGAAAAATTGAGTTTTGATGTGCATTCAGGATAGAAATATACCTGAAAGTCGTATTAGTCAATTTAGGAACCGGAATTGTATGGCTAGAACATGAATTGCATTTGATCACAGAAATGTAGACGGATGGTTCATGATTCTTAAGTGAGGTTAAATACGAGAGTTTTAATCTCTTGGCAAATGTTCTTGGCTAGCAACAGGAAGAAAAGATTAACCAATTTATGATGATAATCAGTTTCATTACATGTTCGTTTAACCTCAGCATGCTCTTATCCATAGTTCAAATTCAAGGTAGATAATTGTTCTTAGTTTAGTATAAAATTTATCAAACAACTTATCAACTTTTTGGTTACGTTGTGTTCAGCATATTTAGGAATAAAATATAGTATACTTGAGCAAATTGCACTTAACCCAAGTCTCTGTGGCATCGATACTTGGCTTACTAAAGCCACTTACTACTTGTTCGACCACGTGCACTTGCGTGTCGTTTTATATACCCACAAATCACACGAACAAGTTTTTGGCACCGTTGCTGGGGACTGGCAATTGGTGAATTTTTCTTAAGTGTAAATTTACTATATTTTTTTCTTAGTGCTGACAACTTGGTCTTAGTGTTTGTTTTAATTCTTTTTCATTTTATTTTTTCTTTTTCGGATACCCTTATTGACATGACATTGTGGAATACAAATGGTTTAAATGGCGGATACTCATATTTTCGCGAATCTTGTCTGAATTGCGGAGGACACCACTCGTGGCAACACTGTAACACGTGCAATATATGTGGTGGTCAAGATGGTCATTGGGATGGCTGTCCGAATGCATATTCCCCTCCCCCAAGCCCCTACTATGATCCTTCTGTTGTTTTTGCTGAATATAGGCATGCTGAAAATGAGGACTTGGGACGCCAAGCTCAAATAGAAGACATGTTGAAACAACTCCTGGAGCAATCGGAAGCAATGAAGGAGGCGATGGCAGTATTGAGAATTCAGCAAGAAGAGAATGCAGAGGCTCTAGAAAGGATGAGCGTCAAACTCACGGAGATGATTGATGAGGCTGAAGCTTGTGGTAAATTGCAGGTGACAGTTTTAGCCGATATTCAAGAGGAACTACAAAAGGAAGACAAGGGTGAATTTTTGGATGAAGCCCAACAATTAGAATCTCTTGAGTGTCCCCGTGATGGGCTCACACTTATGGAAAATCCATTCATGGAAGAAGAGATAGAGTATCCCCCAGTTGACATTAATGGACAGATAGATGTCGATGTTAAGAAGGTGTATACAAGTAAGGAGGTCAAGCACAATGCAGTTTCAGAGTTAAGGTTTATTGGACCACACTCGAAGCATTTTTCGACATTAAGTTTGGTTGACAACTGAGAAATAGAGTCTTCCAAGCTTATAGAGAAATGTCTAGAGGAGGACCAAGCCCCGTATATTTTGAAATTTTCTAACTCGGAGAGACAAAATGACTTTGCTTACTTAAGGACCAATAAATGCAAAAGGCAACATCTACTGCTCGGTCCATACAATTTTTCACCACCACCCCTGGAGCATAAGAGGAAATTAGAGAAGAAATTAGGGGTGAGATTCATATCCTCAAGGTGGAGGAAAAAGCGGTGAAACTTGATATGTCGTGCCGCGACGGTAAACCAGGCGCTGCACGGGAGGCAACCCGTGAAAATTTTTTCCTTCATTTTGTAAAGTGTAAATAGATTTTTCTTTTTCTTTTTCGTAATTTACTACAAAATTTTTCGTTTTAGTTATTGTTTTTAATTTTAGTTAGGTGAAACCTATAATTCTAACCAATTTTGTATAGCGAGATGATTTTCAGGTCAAACGGAGGAAAATGTGCATGAAATCGTGAAGGAAAAGTCGAGGTATGAAAAAATTAATAAAATGTAGAAAACAGTGAGCTGGGGCGATAGCTCCGTGTCACGGAGGAGGACCTCCGCGTTACCCTCCGTGACACGTTGAGGTATAATTCGGAAATTCTAAAAATTTCCAGAATGCTATCGCGATGGCTCCGTGTCACGGAGGCAGTGCACCGCGATGCACTCTGTGACACGTTGGCTTGTATATCGCGACGGGTCACACCGGGTTGCCGGGTGACCCGCATGTTTTTCTACCCTTTTAAACCCCGAAACCTCCCCTTTTCCCCTCATTTTCAATTTCCTCCGCGACCAAACATCCCAAAACCCCTCTCCCATCAACGTGCCACGGCTTAAGGCAACAAATTTCCGAGTTTTCTTCGATTATTCAACTACAAGGTATGTTTTCCGATTCCTTCTCAAGTTTTTGTCGATTTTCTTTGATTTTAAGCATGGGAGGTGAGCTAAATTGACCTAAGTCGAAATTAAGCATGAATTCGAGTTATTTGTTGATTGATAAATGTTTGGAATGTCTTTATGATTGTTTGAACTTGTCGATTGCATAAATTATTTGAATTTGATTGATAATCTCAATTCTAGGGCTTGTTGTTGAATTTAAAGTTGGAATTGTGTTGAAATTGTGAATTTTATGCCGGGTTGTACGTGTTGAATTAGATGAGTCATTGTACAAATTGTTAGGAATGTTAATAGACGATGAATTCTCGGGTTTGGGGGGAAATGTTGAAATTTGTTCGAATTTGGTTAGTCGGATAGGTTCATGTATATAAATTTTTGTTGTTATTTTTGTTTCTTTGTTTTTCTTTGCTAAGTGCAATAGTTAAAATGTTAGCGATGGTAGTGATTGAGAGTAGTTGTACGAAGTCTGAGTAGTACACAGAAGTTATACCGTCGAATTTTCTTTTGAACGCACTAAGCATGATTGAATAGCTGGTTGTTTTGATGTAAATAAAGATATTCTTGCCATAGGTTGTAACTGTAGCTAAGGACTAAGTGTGGGGTAACTTAGCGTAACTCGACCTTAGCCGAAGTTAATATTTATTTAGCTTAACGTTGAGCTTGTTGACTTGGGTTGACAGGTAAAATGGCAAGCCGTCAAGATAAAGGGAAAGGTGCATCAACTTCATGCACCGGAAGGAAGAGACAAAGACTGGGCACAGCAGTCCCAGCAGCACCAGCAGTCCCACGCGGCCAGCGCCGCTAATATGGAACAAGATGGGTGACTGACGAGGGGAACAAGTGGTACGCCAAGCACAAAGAGAACAAATATTTCCCCGAGGAGCATATAGCATGGGAGCCATTGGCACAGGAGTTCCCAAGGATGGTTCACCGGATCGAGGCAGCTGGGCTCAATTTCATATTTGAGGAGCCCAAAGAATGCAACATGCACCTGGTTCGGGAGTTCTATGCCAACTGGAACCCGTCAATCAGAAGCCACACCATCAAAATCAGAGGGCAGATAGTCACTCTGGAGCCCCACCAGCTCAATTCCATCATAGGAGCGTGGGACACAGACGCCCACGTCCTCCGACAGCTGAACATTACCCCACCATATGCTGACATTAGACGCACACTGTGTGGGGCCTGATCTACAGCTAGATGGAGCAGGCACAAGGAAAGGGGCTACCATTAAACTCTGCCATATTCTCAAATGAATAGGGAAGCCCGAATCTGGCTGAAGATAGTCTGCTCCTGCCTCATCTCGGGGGTACATATGACTGATGTAACCCAGGATCGTGTTTGCCTGGTGTACTCCCTAATGAAAGGGCTGGAGATAAATGTCGGGGCGGTTATTATATCCGCCATGAAGAGATCCCGGTTGCACCAGGGGCACAGGTATGGTTTCGGTGGACTAGTCACCACCTTTCTCAGGGGCCTCGATGTTGAGGAGGAGGCCCTCGATTATATCCCGCAGTTGGAGCGGCGGGCTTTAGATGTTACCAAAACTAAGGCTCCTGACACCACCCACGGGCCAGTGCTGACACTTGGCGAGCGACACGCTCGTGATGACCAGTACATGGCGCGGATGTATGGGATGCAGATGCTCCAGCTCAGGATAGTTGGGAGGCCAGCGACAGAGGAGGAACTATGGCAGCTCGAGCTAGATTACCCGTTTGGCGAAAACGCCAGGGCTCTATGCCGAGTAGGGCCAGCCTTTGTAGAGCCCACAGATGATGACGTCCCCACGGATGAGGAGACGCGTCGGGAGGACTCTGATGTGGAGTTCGATGATGACAACGGAGGCAAATCGAACATGGGAGATGAAGCAGCAGCACCCGACGAAGAAGTGGAATACTTTGATTGATCAGGGAGTTCCACCACCCGATTTTGTGCTATTTAATTTTTGTGAGCATTGGGGACAGTGTTCGGATTAAGTGTGGGGTGGGAGTAGTTAGGTGCTGGGCTGGGCTGTTTTGTTTGTCTGTTCTCCTCTGTTATTTTGTATGTTGTGTTTCCCTGTGGTTGTGAATTTTCAAATTGTTCTATATTTGTAAATATTTGTGAAATTGATGTGTGTTGTTGAATGTTGCCAGCTGATTCTGTAAATATTTTTTCTGTTTATCGAAATGATCGATATTTTTTTTAAAAAAAAATTCTTTAAAATATTGTGTACATAAATTTTTTTTCTTTTCCTATCGAAATGATCGATATTTTGCAAATTTTTCAACTTTTTAATTTTGGGTTTCTCGGCGTTTGTTTTTGGTTCTTTTATCGAGAATGGTCCCATTGAACCGACGTCTTAAGTAGTGATTGTTCCCTATGATGGATGGATGACGACCGTCTTAAGGGAAATGCAGTCGTTAGGAGTAGATATTGTTTTTCAATTATTTTTAGTTTTTTTGGTGGATTGCATCCCGGAACCTGTAGTTACTATATGGTTGCGAAATTTTGGTTGCGTGTTGTACATGATATTCAAAATGCAAAGGTGATTCGTATGAAAGCATGCAATCTTGTAAATATGTTGAGATACCTCGGCTGTAGAGTTCGATTCAGTGTGATTGAGGCTTAATGTTTGAATTCCTGTAATTGGCTGATTGAAGAGTCTGTGAATACATCTTGAATCGAGCATGTGCATAAAGTGTGAAGTGAGGTGTTGATATTCCATGCTATTGTGAAGTGTCTAGAACTTGCCTGGTTTGTGTACAAAACGAAATGAAGGAGGTGTATTGTAGGAAAGGATGTAGGCATTTCTTTGTTTTAACCGAGAGTTTCTATTTTTTTTCTTGTCATACTCCCCCTTTCTGTGATTGTATACCCTAGTCAGCCCTTTGAGCCTTTAGCCTATTATTTCTTTCTTTTGTCCAAAAAGTGTAAACCGAGCTTAATTCCTTCTTTTCATTAGCCGTAAAGTCTATACAAAACTCTTAAGCGCTTAAGAGGAGAAAATAATTCTCCCAAAGTGTCAAAGAGTGAGAATGGTGAAAAGAAAAAGAGAAGCAGAGTGAGGGAAGAAAAGAAAAGGTTGAAGGTGCACTGGTTATAAATAAATGATAATGAAGGTGCATGAATAATCTTTGTTATTGTGTCAAGTGTGCTTAATGAAATGGGCCATACTAAGGAAAATCATCAAGAATGGGATGATGAAAAAAAAAAGAGAGAAACAGTGTCCATGAGTGATGGGATGTGTTGAAAAGGCGCTTAAGGATGCTAGTGGCTATTATTGGCTAATCCAATATTTACTAGTTCCATAGCTTCCATTACAACCCATTAAAGTCCTACGTGATCTTACATTGCATTTCTGTATATTAGTGGAGTAATACACTAAGGGCAAGCTTATGGGTCACGACATGATGCGTGTGAATTCTTTTGGGAGAGAGAGTGAAATTGTTTTTACATGCCCCTACTTGAATGTTTGTGTGTCACATGAGCAAAAAGGGGAAGATTCTCTTGAGATGTGAGGGCACATACTTGATGAAAGATTGATTTTCGTGTCGGATATCTTGATTAGCTAATTTGCATGAGTTTGCCGATATCGAGAGTCGATTCTTAAAGTCTAAGAAGTCTTAATGTATTGAAGGTCATTTCATTGATAAGACCATGCATGTTTTCTTGATGATTTGCAATATTGAATGATCAGTATGACCGTAGCTTAAATTGTCGTACCATAGTAGCGAGGTTGGGATGTAAATTGCATGAATTGTATGTTTGTTGTTCGAGGACGAACAAGGATTTAAGTGTGAGGTAAGTGATCTTGGGCAGATTTATATGCCCAAGTGATACTCAAAAGTATCATTTTAGCCTTGTTTATCTAGCAATGTGTATACATTTTCATGTAATTGCTAATAAAATGTGAATTTATACTAACCAACATGATTAGCATTGTTTTGCAGGTAAAATGTGATTTTGGGAAGCTAAAATGCATGTTGGATTATATCGGAGTTGGACTTGGATGCGAGCAAGGAAAAGGCATTGGACAGCATGAATCAAAGGGGCTCCGTGATGGAGCCGTGTCATGCTGCCATCGCGGAGGCATTCTGCCTGGAGGGTGAAAATTCACCAAATTTCCAGTGAAGGTCCACGTTTGCTCCATGGCACGGAGCCAGTGCTCCGCGATGCACGTCGTGCCACGTTGAGCTTGAATTCCCGGACCCCCAGTTCCAGTGAGGGTCCGCGTTTATGGCGTATCACGGAGGCAGTGCTCCGCGATGCACTCCGTGACACGTTGCTCATAATTCCGGGAAAAATTCCCACTAGTATAAATAGAACACTTAAGTTCATTTTTCATAATTCAGACTTGGTGGAGCAAGGACGTGGGTTACAGGCAGTTGAGGGACGAAAAGTTCAGGGTTTTTTCTCTCTTTCTTTCTTCCCTAATTCAATTGCTTGTACAATTAACACTTATTTTATGATGATTAATCCACAAATGAGTGGCTAATTCCCTTCCTTGCTGAGGTTATGAACACTTGTGATGAATTTTGATTATTGATTATATGGTTTTTCATCTTTTTCTTCCATGTTGTTCTATTAATTCTTGTTTCTACTGCATTGGTGTGTGGCCTACATTAATGTACATCTAAAAAGTCCGATTTCACTCGAGAGAGCACGAAATTGGAAAGTTGTGAATTAATAGGATATTGTTCTTTACTTGATTTTGGAAAATTGAGTTTTGATGTGCATTCAGGATAGAAATATACCTGAAAGTCGTATTAGTCAATTTAGGAACCGGAATTGTATGGATAGAACATGAATTGCATTTGATCACAGAAATGTAGACGGATGGTTCATGATTCTTAAGTGCGGTTAAATACGAGAGTTTTAATCTCTTGGAAAATGTTCTTGGCTAGCAACAGGAAGAAAAGATTAACCAATTTATGATGATAATCAGTTGCATTACATGTTCGTTTAACCTCAGCATGCTCTTATCCATAGTTCAAATTCAAGGTAGATAATTGTTCTTAGTTTAGTATAAAATTTATCAAACAACTTATCAACTTTTTGGTTACGTTGTTGTCAGCATATTTAGGAATAAAATATAGTATACTTGAGCAAATTGCACTTAACCCAAGTCTCTATGGGATCGATACTTGGCTTACTAAAGCCACTTACTACTTGTTCGACCACGTGCACTTGCGTGTCATTTTATATACCCATATAACACAACGAACAAGCCACAGTCAGCCAGAGTTGATATAGAGGTCGTTGAGGCAACTACCATAGTTGAGGGGGCGACCATTGCTTCGAGTGATATCCCATTGAGTGCACCGGCCACCGCTAGTGCCACGACTACAGCAGAAGGGACTGTGCTTGCACACCCATCTCTGTAGGATGAAAGAAATGCTTAGAACACCACATGTATGTCCCTTTCTCAGTACATACATTTTATGGTTTAGAGACAAAGCATGTTTTTTAAGGGGGGGGGGGTGTACATATGATTTTTGGGTTTTGATTTTCGTCCGAGGATTTTTGTTGTCGTGTTTGTTTTCCTTCGGATATGCTATCTAGTAGAACCGACATGTTTAGGATGTTTTTTTTGTGTTTTGTATTACTATAAGTATTTAGGAGTACTTTACAGGCAATAAATGCACATGTTTTGAAATTGTGAAAAAATAACCCATTTTAAATAAAATTTCGTATCTAGCTGTGTATGTTAATTGCAATGCATGACCTTTGTGGATCTTTGTATGGCATTTAATACATTAATATGAGTAATTGTAGCTTAACTGTGTATGAACCAGATAGGTAGAATCAATGCAAACCTGTACCATGTGTGAATGAGGATGCTTACCTAGTTCAATATTGCATAAATCATCTAGAGCTTACCTGGTTGGTCTTAACATAGGTTGTAGGATAGTTGGTTAGGAAATGATCATAGGCTATTTTTGTTTTAGCCAACTTTAGCTTAAATTACCCTACAAAATAAAAATGATTCCCTTGATCCCTTCTTTGAGCCTAAAAGATTATTAATTTTCTTTGATTACCTATTCACCTTTTCCATGTTTATAATGAACATGTTTGACCCTGGTCCCTCCTTGGACATTGTGAACCTCAACTCAGGAAAAATGCCTAAGTCGAGGGTGACTATAGTAGGGGTGTTATCACACTGCGAGTCTATACCCTGGACAAGACACGGTACTTGGAGTCACAATAACCCCAAGTCAACCCATGGTCTATCATAATATTGGAATTCTGAGTAAAAACATAGTGAAAGCTTTAAAATAATAAAACCATTCATGAAAAAGAACTAAATCACAAGGTTTTAAACAACTGAAACAAAACTAAGAATTTGAATCCCTGTCTGAGTTTGAAAGCCATCTATCTGATGAGTTGCTAGGACAAGCCCCCAGCTAACTCTAAGTATAACTGAAAGAAAAACAACTAAATAAAAATAATCATCGTCCTCGAAAGAAAAGGACTTATCACTGGAGCAGCTGAAAACTCCTGGATACGATTTGCTAACGGGGCTAAGACTGAGGACCTGCAGCTGTATCATAAAATGATATAGCATAAAAGGTATGTGTCAGTAATTTGAATGTACTGAGCAAGTAGGAGAAACTATGATATGGAGAATAAAGTAACTGAACTGTAAAGACATGCAATGACCAACAGAAATACTGAAACTGAATAAATTGAAATATAATGAGATGGTCAAAATGACCCTATTTGATGATCAAAGACATGCCCTAAATTTGAGATTCCGATCTGAAGTACTGTACTAAACTAATCTGAACTGAGCTAATCTGAGACTAAACTAAACTGACTAGTGGGAGAGTCTATAACCGACATATAACTACATGAGCTAGACGTGGAGTCCGATGTATACACCCCATCGATAGGACCCAATATACCTTGCCAGGGTATGAAGGCATGAAGTGGGTGATCACAAGTCTGTTCCATGAGGCCAATAAAAGTTGGCACATAGTTCTGGGAACCTGGGTGTGTTGGAACCCCGATTTGCTCGGTGCTAAGTCCTCCTCCCACTAGATAGTCCTAGAATGACTACTAACTTGATAGCTCAAAACTGGGTCCCAAGACTAAGTCAGGAATACCTATCCGAAAGTACCCTGAGAGCTTTATCGGATAGGATTTTGTAACTGGTGTTCTAAGACTGGTCAGAGCTTCTTATCTGGAAGTGTCATAACCGTCTGAAGAACAAACTGTAATATGAAACTAGGGTCCTAAGGCTGGTCAGAGCTACTTATCTAGAAGTTTCATGACCGCCTAAAGAACCACTAAAATCTGATATCGAGTCTAATACTGATAATTGGGAGGCACCCTGACACCTCGAGAATTAACTATAGTCAAACTGATCAGCTGATATTTCTAGACAACACTGACTCTAATAATCTGACTAAATATTCAACATACACTAACAATATAAGGATCTCAAATTTGTTAGAATCAATCTACAGGGAAACTAATCTAACATGCTAATCTTGGGCATATTTACATGCCCAAATACTGTTTTATACCCATGTATGTTTTACCTTAATTTAAGAATAATCTCATGTATTTTGTGTAATTTGTAGCTTTATCTCTCTTTGTAGGTTGAAATTGCCAATGTATGGAACTCAATGTGAAGATAATGGTCCTAATCTTGAAGATAAATGTTAAGGGACGGATTATGGATGATGAGACAAGCTAGAAAGGACATTCGGAGTCAACTCCGTGCCATGGAGAAGCATTGGGACGTTCAACAACGTGCCACGGAGCAAAGAATTAATTTATATGAGCTGGGGCTGCCAAACAGTGAGCATCCATGACAGCAGAGTGTCACGGAGGCAAATCTCCGCGATAGGCAGCGTGTCACGGAGGCAAATCTCTGTGATAATCAGCGTGACACGGAGCTGTTTCACCACAGGCCAAATTTTGAATTTTCCCAACTTATTATAAATTGAACCCTTAGCTTCTAAATTCATTATCACGAAATATTTTGAGAACAACGGAAAGGAGTGAAGGGAGAAAAGAAGATCTCTACCTAGGGTTCAATAATTTTCATTATTTTTTAACTATTCTTGTAAGCACTCTACTTGAATCATGTTTTTAAGTATTTGTACGAACATGAGTGACTAAAACCCTTCCTCTAGGGTTGAATTGTAATTGCATGAATTCTTCTTTGGTTTGAGTTTTTAGTTGTTGTTTTGTCGTACATTCTTCATTATTGTTGTTCTTATGCTTGATCACCATGAAAATAAACTCGTTAAGCTTAGGTAAAAGCTCGAAAGAGTAATCCTAGGCTAAAACACAAGAATGTAGAGAGCAAGTTCTTATCTTTATGATAGGATTTGTGGTTAGGATAGAAATTATACCTAATTTTCCTTGCTTGGTTAGTAAAACGGGATGATAGCTAGACACTGACTTAGAATTGTCACATCACCGCTTGTAGAAGTATTTGTGAAGCTAAGTTAGGTTAAATGATTATAGATATGAAAGTCCATAATCAAGGGCACAAAACCCGTAAGCCACATCCACGTATTTAAATTGCTCACGAATTAGGACGTCACATCCTCGCTCAATGATGTAGGTGTGAGACTAGTTTGTCGTGTTTAGAGGCTCGAGAGACCATGAACATCGCATTTTAACTTTGAGAGACAACAACTGAAGTTTTGATACTCGAACCACTATGAATTGTAGCATTTCATGTTTATTGGGCCTTAACTCTAGTTGCTTCTTGAATTATTTCTCGATTGTTTTGTGTGATCTTGGGCAGATTTATATGCCCAAGTGATACTCAAACGTACCATTTTTACCTTGTTTGTTGTGCAATGTGTATATAATATCATGTATTTGGTAATAAAATGCGAATTTATACTAACCAACATGATTAGCATTTGTTTTGCAGGATAATGTGATTTTTAGGAGCAAAAATGCGTGTTGGAACTATGTCGGAGTTGGACTTGGATGCGAGCGTGGAAAAGACCTCGGATGGCACATTTTACACTGGCTCCGCGATGGCGCCGTGCCACGCTGCCATCGCGGTAGTACACTGCCTGGAGAGGAAATTAAGTGGCAGATTCCAGTGAGGCATCGCGACAGCTCCGTGGCACGGAGACAGGTCTCCGCGATGGCCTCCGTGCCACGTTGAAGCCAATTATCCGGACCCTGAAATTTCCAGAGAAGGTCCGCGTCCACACCGTGTCACGGAGGCCGTGCTCCGCGTTGTCCTCCGTGACACGTTGCTTGTTATTCCGGGAAAAATTTCCCACTAGTATAAATAGCACACTTAGGTTATTTTTAAAGGGGTCTTTTTTTAGTTCTAGTTTTTAGCAGAGTTCAGGAGTGGAGAGAGGAACGTGGTTTTGTGGCAGTTGAAGAATAGAAAAGAGAAGAGTTTTCTTCTCTTCCCTTCTTCTTTTCCTTCAATTGTATGCATGATTTACACTCATTCTAGGACGATTAATCCAAGAATGAGTGGCTAATTCCTTTCTTGCTGAGGTTTTGAACTTGTGTAATGATTATTGGTAATAATTGATATGGTTTCTTCTTCTTCTTGCATATTGTTCTATTAATTCTTGTGCTTAGTACATTCTTGATTGGCCACCATTAATGTATATCTAAAAAGTCCAATTTCACTCGAGAGAGCATGAAATTGGAAAGTTGTGAATTAATAGGGTATTGTTCTTAACTTGATTTGGGAAAATTGGGTTTTGATGTGCTTTCTTGATAGAAATATACTTGAAAGCCGTATTAGTCAATTTAGGAACCGGAATTGTAGTGTTAGGTCATAAATTTCATTTGATCACAGAAATGTAGACGAATGGTTTATGATTCTAAAGTGAAATTAAATACGGAAGTTTTAATTTCTAGGCAAACGTTCTTGACTAGCAATATGAAGAAGAGGATGACCAAATTATCATAATTATCAACTCCATTACTCGTTCTTAACCTTGGCATGAGCATATCCATTGTCTGAATTCAACGTAAATAATAGTTGTTAAGTTTAGTATATAATTAGTTTAGAAACAAAACTCCCTAAATTCTTGATTGGATAGTTGTTAGCATAGTTAGAAATAGAATAGAAATATAGTGAACTAGGAAATTTTGCATATCCAGAGCAGCCTCCTTGGATCGATACTTGGCTACTTAGCCACTTTATTACTTGTTTGACCACGTACACTTGCGTGTCGGTTTTTAACACATACCGAACCAGCCGGACAAGTTTTTGGCGCCGTTGCCGGGGAGGCTAGGCGATTTGTAAAATTTTGTTTAGTGTAAATTTACTGTATTTGTGTTTTATTTTCTTAAGTGTTAACAACTTGGTCTTAGCCTGTATTTTGCAGATTTTTATTTCTGTGAACACTGGCAAGGGACAAGGAGTTGGTGGAATCTTACTTAGAGCCAGAACGTGAATTGCATAGTCAACGTAGAGAAGCTCTTCGGAACAAGCTGCAGTTGCTCAAACAGTCTACGATGGAGCAACCCAATCCACCAGTTGTACGGGCAGTGTTAGTGCCCGAGGAAGTAGCAGCCAGGCCGGTTCGCGAGGTGGCAATCCCACACGCTAATAATGTACATTCCAGCATCCGCAAACCAGAGCCTGGGGGAGATTTGAGTTAAAGCAAAATATGGTGCAACTTTTGCACACGAGCGGGCAGTTCACCGGTCTCCCTCACGAAGATACGCAACAACATCTCCAGAACTTTTTGGAGATAAGTGACACGTACATACCCGCTGGAGTGTCACCTGATTATGTTCGGCTCACCTTATTTCCATTTTCCTTATTGGGTGAAGCCAAGAGGTGGTTAAAAGCTGAACCACCCAACTCTATATCAACTTGGGATGATCTGGCAAAGAAGTTCTTGATCAGATTTTTCCCTTCAGGTAAAACAGCTAAACTTAGAAGTCAGATTCTAAGTTTTAAACAGAGGGAAGGAGAAAATCTTTATCAAGCCTAGGAAAGATTCAAGTCCATGTTGCGAGACTGTCCTCATCATCATCAGTCAAATGAGGTGTTGGTACACACTTTTATTGAGGGTTTGGAACCCCACACTAAAATTTTGTTAGACTCAGCAGCTGGAGGGCAAGCGCTGGAGAAGACTTATGAAGAGTTGTACACTTTGCTCAACCGAATCTCACAAGGCAATCCAGAATGGAATGCAGATTCTTCAAGGGGTGGAGCAAGGAAAGCAGTGGGAGTGTTCGAAGTGGATGGATTCACAGCTATCGCTGCACAGATAGCTGCTTTGCAAAATCAGTTAAACACTCACTTCAGCACTATGAATTTGAACCAGTCTTCAGCCTCAGTTAATGCAGTCCAATAGATGTGGTGTGAAGTGTGTGGTAGTAGTGAGCATTCAGCTGAGTGCTGTGGTGCAAATCCTGATTCTGTCAACTTTGTGGGCAATGCACAGAGGAATCAACAGCAGTTTGGTGGTAGCTACAACTCGAATTAGAGGAATCATCCGAATTTTTCGTGGGGTAGCAACAATCAACAAGGCCAAGGTTCAGGGCAGGGTATGCACAGAAACCAAGGAGGGCAACAAGGCTATCAGAATCAGTTCAGAAATCACAATGCCCCTCCTCCACCACCATCACCGACTATTGAGGAAATGTTCAAGACCATGATTGCCAACCAGGCACAATTGCAGGCTGACTACGTCAAACTGGTAGCCGAAGTAAAGAACAATCAATTGGCAACCAAGGCTCTTGAATATCAGTTTGGGCAATTTGCTAGTGCCCAAAATACTAGACCCAGGGGAGGACTACCTAGCGACACGGATCCAAATCCTAAGCAGGTAAATGCAGTGACCATGAGGAGTGGTTTACAATTAAAGGAGGTGGAACCTGAAAGACCGCCTCAGAAGTCAGGAGCAGTAGATGTTGAGGGAGAACAAACCTCAGATACGGGGAAGACCAAAGAAGCTGAACCAGCAAGGCCTCCACCCTCGTTCCCTCAACGACTTAAGAAACACAAGGAGGAGGCGTGTTTCTAGAAATTCATGGAGGTACTCAAACAGGTACATGTTAACTTACCTCTTGTTGATGTCTTGCAGGGTGTGCCGAAATATGCAAAGTATATCAAAGACATCGTGGCCAACAAAAGTCGCTTGACTGAGTATGCCATGGTGGCTTTAACAGAGGAATGCACATCCCGTATTCAGAACAGGTTGCCCACTAAACTAAAGGATCCTGGAAGTTTTACCATCCAGCTGACGATTGGGCAAAGTATCCAAGCTCGTGGGTTATGCGACTTGGGGGCAAGTATAAATCTGATGCCATCTTCGGTATTCAGAAAGTTAGGGCTAGGGAGTCCTAGACCCACAACAGTGATCTTGCAGCTAGCAGACAGGTCCTTAGCTAAGCCGGATGGCATTGTTGAGGATGTGCTAGTGCAGGTAGGCTCCCTCATTTTTCCGGTAGATTTCATTGTTCTGGATTTTGAACCAGATGCAGAAGTCCCATTTATTTTGGGACGACCATTTTTGGCAACCGAAAAGGCATTGATCGATGTAGCTGCGGGTCAACTCACAATGCGAGCACACGACAAGGTTGAGGTGTTCAACGTGTACAAGGCACCTAAGCTCCCGACTGTCTATAAGGAACTCTCGGTGATCAACGTGATTGATCATGGGAATGCAAATGGAGTGAGTGATTCCCGAGAGTTACGAGGTAGGCCACCAGACGAGGTTGAGAACTACTGGGGAGATGACCATGATCGGGACAAATCGTCCATCTCCCTAGTAGACACGTGAGCATAAAGGCTGTCGAGCCGCGACGTTAAACCAGGCGCTGCACAGGAGGCAACCCGTGAAAAATATTTTTTTTCTTTCCTTATTGTAAAGTTTTTCTTTTATTCTATTTTCTTTCCTTTTTCTTGACTAGGCTTAGATTTGCATTTTAATTAGTAATTTTTATTTTATTTTTTTTTAGTAGGGAATCTATGAATTTAACCAATTTTTGTTTAGTGAGGTGATTTTCAGGTATACCGGAGGAAAAATACTTGGAATCGAGGAAACGAGGCGAGGTATGAAAAATAAAATTTGATGGTGAAACAGAGTACTGGCGCGTTGGCGCCGTGTCACGGAAGCAATACTCCGCGTTGACCTCCGTGACACGTTGAAGGCGAATCTGGAATTTTTTTAAATTCCAGTAAGCCAACGTGTTGGCTTCGTGTCACGGAGGAGGGGCTCCGCGTTACCCTCCGTGACACGTTGCCCTTATTCCAGTGCCGGGTCACACCGGGTTTCCGGGTGACCCGCGTGTTTCTTTTAAATAAACCCCCAATTTTCGCCCAAATTTCCCCATTCCTTCTACCCTCCGCGACCAAACACCCATTCCCCTACCTCCAAGCTCCGTGCCACGTTGATAGAAAAGGAACACGTCAAGTTTTTTTCGGTTCTTCAAATCCAAGGTATGTTTTCATCTTCTATCTCAAATTTCTGGCGAGTTTTGTCACTTTTGAGCATGTGAGGTGTGATATATCACCCTAGGTAAAAAAATTAAACATGATGTGAATTATTTTGTGATTGATTATGTTCGGATTATTGTAGTTGACGTTTGAACTTATCGATTGATTGAATAATTCAATATTGATTGTCGAATTGAGTTCTAGGGCTTGGGTTGTTGGATTTTAACGTGGGTAACTTGATAGTTTGATGAAATTGGTGCCTGGGTGTGTTTAGTAGTTGAGATAAGTCGTGGTAACTATTGTTTAATTGTGGAAAGACGACTAATTCTCAAATTTTTGTGGGGAAGTGCATAATATGTGGATTGGTTGAATTGCTTAGATTAGTTGTATATAACAGGTTTGTATTGTTGTTCTTATTTCTGTTGTGGTTATTGTTGCTAAGTGCTATGGGTGAATAGCTGTCGATGGGAGGATTGGGTTAGCTGTATGAAGTCTGAGTAGTTCGCTAGCCGTTATGCTGTCGAAATTTTGTGAACGCACTAAGCAACATGTTTATAGTTGATTGTGTTTGGGGGTGTAAATAGAGTTATCCTTGCTAAAATGTTGTAGATATTGTTAAAGACTAAGTGTGGGGTAAATTTTGTTTAACCCGACCTTAGCCGAAGCTAACAAGTTTTTAGCTTAATATTGTGCTTGTCTGTGTAAATTGACAGGTACAATGGCTAGCCGACAAGATAAAGGCAAGGGTGCCTCAACCTCAGGCACCGGCAGAAAGAGAATGAGACTGGGCACTGCTGTCCCAGCTGCACCTGCTGTTCCACGCGGTAAACACCACCGATACGGAACACGATGGGTCACCGACGAAGGGAAGAAATGGTATAATAAGCACAAGGAAAGCAAATACTTCCCGGAGGAATATATTGCAAGGGAACCACTTGCACAGGAGTTCCCTCGCATGGTGTAGAGGATTGAGGCAGCTGGGCTCAGTTTTATTTTTCAGGAGCCCAAGGAGTGCAACCTTCACTTGGTCCGGGAATTCTACGCCAACTGGAACCCGGCCATCAGGAGCCATACTATTAAAATCAGAGGGCAGATTGTCACTCTGGAACCCCAGCAGCTGAATGCCATCATTGGAGCGCGGGACACAGACGCCCACGTTCTCCGCCAGCTCAATATCACCCCACCGTACGTCGACATCAGACGTACGTTGTGTGGGGCTCGATCCACAGCCCGATGGAGGAGACACAAAGAGAGGGGTTACCACCAGACTCTGCCTTATTCGCAGATGAACAGGGAGGCCAGAATCTAGCTAAAAATGGTATGTTCGTGTTTGATCCCGGGAGTGCATATGACAGACGTGACCCGGGTCCGTGTCTGCCTGGTGTATGCCCTTATGAAAGGGCTTGAGATTAATGTGGGGGCGGTTATAATATCCGCCATGAAGAGAGCCAGACTACACCAGGGCCACAGATACGGGTTTGGCGGACTCATCACCACCTTCCTCCGAGGCCTTGACATCGAGGAAGAAGCTTTGGATTACATTCCGCAGTTGGAGCGGAGGGCCCTTGATGTGACAAAAAACAAGGCCCCCGACACTACACACGGACCTGTGCTGACTCTGGGCGAGCGACATGCTCGTGACGACCAGTATATGGCCCGTATGTTCGGCATGCAGATGCTGCAGCTACGGATAGGTGGGAGACCAGCCACCGAGGATGAATTATGGCAGCTGGAGCTGGACTACCCCTTCGGTGAGAACGCCAGAGCTTTATGCAAGGTGGGGCCAGCCTTTGTGGAGCCGACTGACGACGACGTCCCTACTGATGAGGAGACACGTCGTGAGGACTCTGATGTAGAGTCCGATGACGGCGATGGAGCTGATTCAGATATGGGCGACGAGGTCGCAGCACCGGATGAGGAAGTCGAATATTTCGACTAAGTAGGGAGTTCCACCACCCAAAATTTTGTGCTTTGTATTTTTGTGAACACTGGGGACAGTGTTCGATTTAAGTGTGGGGTGGGGAGTAGTTAGGTGCTGGGTCATAGGCTCTAAACTTGCTGTATAATTCTTCGTTGACGTTATGTATGCCTGTGTTTTCCCTGTTGTTGTGAACTGATTTGTGATGTATGTGTATATATTTGTGTTGTGGCTAATGATGTGTGTTTTGAAAGTTATGGTTGCACTTGTAAATATTTTGTAAATTTTATAAATATTTTTTTTTCTCTCTATCGATATGATCGATATTTTTCAAAATTTTTGCGAAAAGATTTTGCATTTATCAACATAGTTTGCAAATATTTTCTATCGAAATGATCTATGTGTTGCAAAAATTTTGAAGTTTTATTTTTGGGTTTCTCGGAGTTTGTTTTCGGTTCTTTTACCGAGAATAGTCCCATTGAACCGATGTCATAGTTAGTGACCATTCCCTATGATGGATGGATGACGACCGTTTTAAGGGAAATGTAGTCGATAGGAGTAGATTTTTTTTTAGTTTCTTTGGTGGATTGCATCAATAAACTGTAGTGCTTATGGTTGCTAAAATTTCGTTGCGTGTTGTAATTGATGTTCGAAATGTGAAAATGATTCGTTGGAAAGCATGCAATTGTGTAAATATGTTGAGTTACCTAGGCTAGAGAATTTGGTTCATTATGATTGAGGCTTAATCTTGAATTCATGTAGTTGACTAATTAAAGAGTCTGTGAATGCGTCTTGATTCGAGCATGTGCATAAAGTGTGAGTGAGGTTTTGCTATTCCATGTCATTGTGAATTGTCTAGAACTTGCCTGGTGTGTATACAAAACGAAATGAAGGAGGTGTAGTGTTGGAAAGGATGTAGGCATTTCTTTGTTTTAACCGTTAGTTTCCATTTTTTTCTTGTCAAATTCTACCTTTTTATATGTTGTATATTCTAGTCAGCCTGTTGAGCCTTTAGCCGATTTCTTTCTTTTGTCCAGAATTGTATGGACTAAGCTTTATTCCTTCTTTTCATTAGCCTTAAAGTCTATAAGAAACTCTTAAGCGCTTATAAAGAACAGAAAATTGTTTCCCAAAGTGTTAAAGAGTGAAGAGAGTGAAAAAAAGCAGAGTGAAGAAAGAAAGATGATGTGGATGAGGCACTTGTTGTAATTAAATGATAGTGAGGGTACATGAAAAACCCTTTATTTTGTGTCAAGTGTGCCTGATGAAATGGGCTGTATGAAAGTAAACCAGCATGAATGGGAGAAAAAGAGAAAAGAGAGGAACAATGTCCATGAGTCGATGGGGATGAGTTGATAAGGCGCTTAAGGATGCTAGCTACTGTTATTGGCTAAACCAATATATATACTAGATCCATAGCCCAGTTACAACCCATTTAAAAGACCTATTTGATCCTACATTGCATTTCTTTATATTAGTGGAGTAATACACTAAGGGCAAGCCTATGGGTCATGACATGATGCATGTGAATTCTTTTGGGAGAGAGAGTGAAATTAATTGTTATATGCCCCTACTTGCATGTTTGTGTGCTGCACGAACAGAAAAGGGAAAGTTCTCTCGAGTTGTGAGGGTACATGCTTGATGAAAGATTGCTTTTCGTGTCGGATTTCTTTATTAAGTTGATTTGCATGAGTTTGCTGATATCAAGAATCAATTCTTAAAAGTCTAGGAAGCCTCAATGTATTAAGGTCATTGTCTTGTACGACCAAGCATGTTTTCTTGATGATTTGCAAAAATCGAATAATCGGTATGACCGTAACGTAAATGGTTGCACCATAGTGACAAAGGTTGAGATGTGATGTGCATGATTTGTGTATGTGTTGTTCGAGGACGAACAAGGATTTAAGTGTGGGGTAAGTGATCTTGGGCAGATTTATATGCCCAAGTGATACTCAAACGTACCATTTTTACCTTGTTTGTTGTGCAATGTGTATATAATATCATGTATTTGATAAGAAAATGCGAATTTATACTAACCAACATGATTAGCATTTGTTTTGCAGGATAATGTGATTTTTAGGAGCAAAAATGCGTGTTGGAACTATGTCGGAGTTGGACTTGGATGCGAGCGTGAAAAAGACCTCGGATGGCACATTTTACACTGGCTCCGCGATGGCGCCGTGCCACGCTGCCATCGCGGTAGTACACTGCCTGGAGAGGAAATTAAGTGGCAGATTCCAGTGAGGCATCGCGACAGCTCCGTGGCACGGAGACAGGCCTCCGCGATGGCCTCCGTGCCACGTTGAAGCCAATTATCCGGACCCTGAAATTTCCAGAGAAGGTCCGCGTCCACGCCGTGTCACGGAGGCCGTGCTCCGCGTTGGCCTCCGTGACACGTTGCTTGTTATTCCGGGAAAAATTTCCCACTAGTATAAATAGCACACTTAGGTTATTTTTAAAGGGGTCTTTTTTTAGTTCTAGTTTTTAGCAGAGTTCAGGAGTGGAGAGAGGAACGTGGTTTTGTGGCAGTTGAAGAATAGAAAAGAGAAGAGTTTTCTTCTCTTCCCTTCTTCTTTTCCTTCAATTGTATGCATGATTTACACTCATTCTAGGACGATTAATCCAAGAATGAGTGGCTAATTCCTTTCTTGCTGAGGTTTTGAACTTGTGTAATGATTATTGGTAATAATTGATATGGTTTCTTCTTCTTCTTGCATATTGTTCTATTAATTCTTGTGCTTAGTACATTCTTGATTGGCCACCATTAATGTATATCTAAAAAGTCCAATTTCACTCGAGAGAGCATGAAATTGAAAAGTTGTGAATTAATAGGGTATTGTTCTTAACTTGATTTGGGAAAATTGGGTTTTGATGTGCTTTCTTGATAGAAATATACTTGAAAGTCGTATTAGTCAATTTAGGAACCGGAATTGTAGTGTTAGGTCATAAATTTCATTTGATCACAGAAATGTAGACGAATGGTTTATGATTCTAAAGTGAAATTAAATACGGAAGTTTTAATTTCTAGGCAAACGTTCTTGACTAGCAATATGAAGAAGAGGATGACCAAATTATCATAATTATCAACTCCATTACTCGTTCTTAACCTTGGCATGAGCATATCCATTGTCTGAATTCAACGTAAATAATAGTTGTTAAGTTTAGTATATAATTAGTTTAGAAACAAAACTCCCTAAATTCTTGATTGGATAGTTGTTAGCATAGTTAGAAATAGAATAGAAATATAGTGAACTAGGAAATTTTGCATATCCAGAGCAGCCTCCTTGGATCGATACTTGGCTACTTAGCCACTTTATTACTTGTTTGACCACGTACACTTGCGTGTCGGTTTTTAACACATACCGAACCAGCCGGACATTGTGATTAACCCTAGATTTAATAAGAATTTCCAGAAATTTCTATAATCAACACTTGTGAAGGTTAATTTAACACTTGAACTTGATAATTCATTGAACTAGTCCAATCCTAGTGGGTTCGACATTCGGCTCTGAAAAAGGGCCACTGTATTACTTGTACGACCGTGTACGCTTGTGCATGCGCTGGAGCGCGAACAACAAGTTTTTGGTGTCGTTGCTAGGGACTGGCAAAATTGGTGAATTTCTTGTTTTGTGTTAGTGTCTATTTTTCTAAGTGTTGAAAAAAAATTATTTATTAGTTTTATATTTCTTTTATTTTTGTTTTTAGGTTGATACCCTTCTTGACATGACATCATGGAACATAAATGGGTTGAATGGTGGATACTCCTATGTTAATGATTCTTGTCTGAATTGTGGAGGACCCCGCTTGTGGCAACATTGTCCGACTTGCAGTATATGTGGTGGTCAGGATGACCATTGGAATGGTTGTCCAAATTCATATGTCCCTCCCCCAAGCCCCTACTATGATCCTTCTGTTGTTTTTGATGAGTACATGAATAATGAAAAGGAGGACTTGGAACACCAAGCTCAGATAGAAAACATGTTAAAACAGGTCCTTGAGCAGACATAAGTGATGAGGGAGCAGATGGAAGTAATGGGGTTTCTGACTAAGGAAAATGGAGAGGCCCTAAAAATGATAAGCGCCAAGTTAATGGAGTTGATGATTGAGGCTAACAATTACATTGATTTGAGAGTAAAGGTTCTAGCCAATACTCAAGAGGGAATGCATAGAGAAGAGAATGGTGAGTTCTTAGAACAAGCTCAACAGTTAGAAGCTCCTAAGAGTCTCCGTAATGGTCTCACACATATGACCAATCCATTCATAAAAGGAGGATAGAGTTCCAACCATTTGACATTCATGTGAAGCCACATGTTGATGTGGACAAGGTGTACACAATTAAGGAGGTCAAGCAAAATGCATAGAGTTGAGGTGTATTATACCCCACTCGAAGCATTTCTCTACATTAAGTTTGGTTGACAACCTAGAAATAGAGTCTTCCAAGCTTGTTGAAAAAAGTCTAGAGGAGGAACAAGCCCCGTATATTCTGAAATTTCCTAATTTTGAGAGACAAAATGACTTCACTTACGTAAGGGCCAATAAGTACCAGAGGAGACATCTACTGCTTGGTCCTTTCATTTTTTCACCACCACCCCTGGAGCATGAGAGAAAACTAAAGAAGAAATTAGGGGTGAGATTCATATCCTCAAAGTAGAGGAAAAAGTGGTGAAACTTGATACATCCTGCCGTGACGTAAAATAAGGCATTGCTTGGGAGGCAACCCAAGAGTACCACATGTCCAATTTCTCTTTCTCTATTTGTATTTTGTTTATCTTCACTCTTTGTTTATGTTTTTGTTGGTGTGACTTAAGCACAGATTGAGGGGAAGTCTGAGTACCCTTAGAAGAGGAAGCTAAGGAGCATGTCGAAGCGCAAGTGTGGGATTGAGGATCCCCAAGATGAAAAATGGACAATGCATGTTGCTAGCTAGGCCTAGAGGCCTCAAGAAGTATCTCTCACCTTTAGTCTTTCTTTTAAATTATGCTTTGGGGACATATCATAAATTAAGTGTGGGGTGAGGGAAATTTCAAATTTTTAGGCTAAGTTATTTCGAGTGAATGTGGTGCTAGGTATAATGTTTTTGGTTAAAAAAATTGAATTGAGCATAGTTCACACACCCTTTGACTTTTCTTTTTGGTTCTTTTCCGAAGGGGGCCACTTTGAACTGAGAAACAAAATTTTCATTTGCTTTTACATAACTTTTCAGTCATATTTAGGGACTTTTCCTGATGATAGGTGGATGACGGCCATCTTGAGAGAAAATTAGTCAATAGGTGTTGTGTTTGAACCCTGAGCTGATTGATAGTTTGATGTTCTTGTTATTTATTGTACATGATTGTAATATTTAAGTGGTTTTAATTGAGAAGCATGTTAACCAGTTGTATAACTTTGGTTGAGACACCTAGGCTCTTGAATGTGACTCTATGTGCTTAAAGCTTAATTCTGAATTCTTGTGATTAGCTGAGTTAAGAGTCTACTTAATCTATCTTGAATTTAGCATGTGCCGTTAGTGTAAGGTTTTTGAATATTCCATGCTATTGTGTAGTGTCTAGAACTTTCCTGGTGTGTATGCAAAACAAAATGAGGGATGTCGATTGTAGGAGATGATTTAGGCATTTCTTTGAATGAGCCTAATTTTTATCTCTCACTTTACCTACCTTGAATATCTGATCCTAGTTAGACCCATTGAACCTTAATCCTATTCTTTAATAGCTACAATATAAGCTTAATCCTTTTCTTTCAATAGCCTTGAAGTTGATCCAAAACTCCTAAGCGCTTAAGTGAAAAATCCAAAAGAGTAAAGGAGTGAGAATCGTGAAAAAGAAGGAAAAATAACGGTTAGGGCAGTTGAGGAAAATATTAGAGGCGTACTTGTTTGAAAATGCATGAGTAGTAGTAGGGGTAAGAGAACAAAAGAATGAAAAAGTTGCTTAAATACTCCTTACTAATAAGCTGTGAAAAGAATACAGGTGAAGTAAGAGAAAAGATGTCCATAATGAAAGGGTGACGTATTAAAAGCGCTTGGGGAAGATAGCCACTACTACTGGACAGAATAGTACCTATCCGTCCCTTAGCTTACATTACAACCTGATAAGTCCTACTTGATCTTACTTTCAAACATTCCTAAATTAATGGAGTAATACAATAAAGGAAGTCTTATGGGTCAATATATGATGCATGTGAATTCTTTGTGAGTGTGAGTTGAATGCTTTTTCATATACTCATACATGTTATAATTGGAAACTTGCGAGTGAAAAATGAGTATCTCTCTTGTTGTGAGGGCATATCTTTGAGAAAAGATAGAATTCATGTTGGACTTCTTGATTGGCTAATGTGCATGAGTTTGCTGTGGTTGTAGAGTCGATTCTTGGGGCTAGGAGGTCTTAACTTGGTTGTATTGGATTTGAATTGTGTTATGTATTAAATATATAACATGCTTTATTTGAACTTGCCAGTTAAATAAGTCATTGTAGCCTTAATTTGAGTCGTCTTGCATCAATTGGTAATTTGTGAGTCTTCCTTGTGCATAAGATGTAAAGGATTTGTTCGAGGACGAACAAGGCTTTCAGTGTGGGGGAGTGATCTTTGACATATTTACATGCCCAAATACTATGTTATACCCATGTGTTACCCATGTTGTACCATAATTTAAGAATAATCTCATGCATTTTATATAATTTGTGGCCATGGACTAACAAATATGATTAGCTCTCTTTGTAGGTTGAAATTGCCAATGTATGGAGCTCAATGTGAAGATAATGGTCCTAATCTTGACGATAAATGTTAAGGGACAAGCTAAAAAGGACATTTGGAGTCAACTCCATGCCACAGAAAAACATTGGGGCGTTCAACAACGTGCCATCGAGTAAAGAATTAATTTATTTGAGCAGGGGCTACCAAAAAGTGAGCATCCATGACAGCAGAGTGTTACGGAGGCAAATCTCCGCGATAGATAGCGTGTCATGAAGGTAAATCTTAGCCAGCGTGACATGGAGTTGTTTCACCAGATGACAAATGTTACATTTTTCCAACGTATTATAAATTGAACCATTAGCTTCTAAATTCAGTATCATGAAATATTTTGAGAACAACAGAAAGGAGCGAACGGAGAAAGGAAGAACTGTACTTAGGGTTCAATAATTTTCATTCTCTTTTAACTATTCTTGTAAGTACTCTACCTGAATCATGTTTATAAGTATTTGCACGAACATGTGTAACTAAAATCCTTCCTCTAGGGTTGAGGCACATGATATGGTTGTAATTGCATGAATTTTTCTTTGGTTTGAGTTTTTAGTAGTTTTATCTTACACTCTTCATTATTATAGTTTTTATGCTTGATCACCATGAAAACAAACTCATTAAGCTTAGGTAAAAGCTCGAAAGAGTAACTCTAGGCTAGAACACAAGAATGTAGGGAGCAAGTTCTTATCTTTACGATAGGATTCACGGTTAGGACAGAAATTATACCTAATTTGCGTTTCTTGGTTAGTAGAACGGGGTGATATTTAGACACCGACTTAGAATTTTCATATCATCGCTCATGGAAGTAGTTGTGAAGCTAAGTTAGGTTAAATGATTAGAGGTACGAAAGTTCGTAATAAAGGGCACAAACCCCGTAAACCACATACACGTAGTTAAATTGCTCATGAATTAGGATGTCACATCCCCGCTCAATGATGTAGGTGTGAGACTAGTTTGTCAAGTTTAGATGCTTGAGAGACCATGAACATCGCATTTTAACTATGTGAGACAACAAATGAAATTTTCATACTTGAACCACTATGAATTGTAGCATTGCATGATTATTAGGCCTTAACTCTAGTTGCTTCTTGAATTATTTTTCGATTGTTTTGTGATCACCCCTAGATTTAATCAGAATTTCTCAAAATTTCTATAATCAAAACTTGTGAATGTTAATTTAACACTTGAACTTTATAATTCGCTGAATTAGTTCAGTCCCTGTGGGTTAGACATCCATCTCTGAAAAAGGGCCACTGTATTACTTTTACGACCGCGTACGCTGGAGCACGAACAACATGTTTTTGGCGCCATTGCAGAAATTGGTGAATTTATTGTTTCGTGTTAGTGTCTATTTTTCTAAGTGTTGAAAAAAATTATTTATTAGTTTTTAGACTTCTTTCATTTTTGTTTTTAGTTTGATACACTTCTTGACATGACATAATAGAACATAAATGGGTTGAATGGTGGATACACCTATGTCAATTATTCTTGTTTGAATTGTGGAGGACCCCACTAGTGGCAACATTGTTCGACTTGCAGTATATGTGGTGGTTAGGATGGCCATTGGAATGGTTGTCCAAATTCATTTTCCCCTCCCCCAAGCCCCTACTATGGACCTTTTGTTGTTTTTGATGAGTAGATGAATGATTAAAAGGAGGACTTGGAAAACCAAGCTCAGATAGAAAACATGTAAAATAGGTCCTTCAGCAGACAGAAGTGATGAGGGAGCAGATGGAAGTAAAGGAGTTTCATAATAAGGAAAATGGAGAGGCCCTAAAAATGATAAGCGCCAAGTTCGCGGAGTTGATGACTGAGGTTGACGATTGCATTGATTTGCAAGTAATTATTTTAGCCAATACTCAAGAGGGGCTACAAGGAGAAGAGAATGGTGAGTTCTTGGAACAAGCTCAACAGTTAGAAGCTCCTGAGAGTCTCCGTGATGGTCTCACACATATGGCCAATCCATTCATAAAAGGAGGGATAGAGTTCCAACCGTTTGACATTCATGTGGAGTCAGATATTGATGTGGAAAAGGTGTACACAAGTAAGGAGGTCAATCACAATGCAGTTTCAGAGTTGAGGTGTATTGTAGCCCACTCGAAGCATTTGTCGACATTAAGTTTGGTTGACAACCTAGAAATAGTGTGTTCCAAGCTTGTAGAAAAAAGTCCAGAGGAGGCACAAGCCCCTTATATTCTGAAATTTGCTAATTCTGAGAGACAAAATGAATTCACTTATGTAAGGGCCAATAAGTTCCATAGGCAACATGTACTGCTTGGTCCTTTCATTTTTTCACCACCACCCCTGGAGCATGACAGGAAACTAGAGAATAAATTAGGAGTAAGATTCATATCCTCAATGTGGAGGAAAAAGTGGTGAAACTTGATGCGTCGTGCCGTGACGTAAAATAAGGCGTTGCTTGGGAGGCAACCCAAGAGTACCACAGGTACAATTTCTCTTTCTCTATTTGTATTTTGTTTATATTCACTTTTTGTTTTTGTTTTTGTTGGTGTGGATTAAGCACAGATTGAGGAGAAGTCTGAGTACCCTTAGAAGAGGAAGCTGAGGAGCATGTCAAAACACAAGTGTGGGGTTGAGGATCCCCAATATGAAAAATGGAAAACGCATGCTGCTAGCTAGGCCTAGAGGTTTTAAGAAGTATCTCTCACCCTTATTCTTGCTTTTAAATTATGTTTTGCGGACATAGCATAAATTATGTGTGGGGTGAGGGAAATTTCAGAATTTTTGCTAAGTTTTTTCGGGTGAATGTGGTGCTAGGTATAATGTTTTTTTTGAAAAAAATTTGAATTGAGCACAGTTCACCCACCCTTTGGTTTTTCTTTTTGGTTCTTTTTCAAGGGGGCAACTTTGAACCGAGAAATAAAAATTTTCATTTGTTTGAACATAACTTTTCAGTCATAGTTAGGAACTTTTCCAGACGATAGATGGATGATGACTGTCTTGAGGGAAAATTAGCCAATAGGTGTTGTATTTGAACCCTGAGCTGATTAATAGTTTGATTTTCTTGTTATGTGTTGTACATGATTGTAAGATGCAAGTGGTTTTAAGTGAGAAGCATGTTAACCAGTTGTATAACTTTAGTTGAGACACCTAGGCTCTTGAATGTGACTCTATGTGCTTAAAGCTTAATTCTGAATTCTTGTGATTAGCTAAGTTAAGAGTCTACTTAATCTATATTGAATTGAGCATGTGCCGTGAGTGTAAGGTTTTTTAATATTTCATGCTATTGTGTAGTCTAACACTTGTCTGGTGTGTATACAAAATGAAATGAGGGATGTTGATTGTAGGAGATGATTTAGGCATTTCATTGAATGAGTCTAATTTTTATCCCTCGCTTTACCTACCTGGAATGTCGGATCTTAGTTAGCCCCATTGAGCTTTAAGCCTAATCTTTGATAGCTACAACATAAGCTTAATCATTTTCTTTCAATAGCCTTGAAGTTGATCCAAAACTCCTAAGTCCTTAAGTGAAAAATCCAAAAGAGTAAAGGAGTGAGAATTGTGAAAAAGAAAGAAAAATAACGGTTGGGGGAGTTGAGGAAAAGATTACAGGTGCACTTATTTGAAAATGCATGAGTATTTGTAGGGAGTAAGAGAACTAAAGAGTGAAAAACTTGCTTAAGTGCTCCTTATTAATAAGCTAAGTGTGCTTAAAGAAATGGGGAAACAAAATAGGAAATTTATGAGTGAAAATAATAAAGGTGAAGTAAGAAAAGAGATGTCCATAATGAAAGTGTGATGTATTAAAAGCGCTTGGGGAAGATAGCCACTATTACTAGCTAGAATAGTACCTACCCGTCCCTTAGCTTACATTACAACCTGATAAGTCCTACTTGATCTTACTTTCAAACATTCCTAATTTAGCAGACTAATAAACTAAAGGTAAGCTTATGGGTCAATACATGATGCATGTGAATTCTTTGTGAGAGTGAGTTTAATGCTTATTCATATACCCATGCATGTTATAATTGTAAAACTTGCGAGTGAAAAATGGGTATCTCTCTTGTTGTGAGGGCACATGTTTGAGAAAAGATAGAATTCATGTTGGACTTCTTGATTGGCTAATGTGCATGAGTTTGTTGTGGTTGTAGAGTCGATTCTTGAGGCTAGGAGGTCTTATCTTGGTTGTATTGGATTTGAATTGTGTTATGTAATAAATATGTAACATGCTTTATTTGAACTTGCCATCTAAATCAGTCATTGTAGCCTTAATTTGAGTCGTATTGCAACAATTGGTAATTTGTGAGTCTTCCTTGTGCATAAGATGTAAAGGATTTGTTCGAGGATGAACAAGGCTTTAAGTGTCGGGTAGTGATCTTAGGCATATTTACATGCCCAAATACTATTTTATACCCATGTTTTACCCATGATGTACCATAATTTATGAATAATCTCATGTATTTTATTTAATTTGTGGCCATGGACTAACAAATATGATTAGCTATCTTTGTAGGCTGAAATTGCCAATGTATGGAGATCAATATGAAGATAATGGTCCCAATCTTGAAGATAAATATTAAGGGACGGAGTATGGATGATGAGACAAGCAAAAAAGGACATGTGGAGTCAACTCCGTGCCATTGAGAAGCATTGGGGCGTTCAACAACTTGCCACATAGCAAAGAATTAATTTATATGAGCAAGGGCTGCCAAACAGTGAGCATTAGTGACAGCAGAGTGTCATGGAGGCAAATCTCTGTGATAGGCAGCATGTCACGAAGTCAAATCTCCGCTATAGCTAGCGTGACACAGAGTTGTTTCACCACAGGCCAAATTTTGCATTTTTCCAACTTATTATAAATTGAACCCTTAGCTTCTAAATTCATTATCATGAAATATTTGGAGAACAACGGAAAGGAGAGAAGGGATAAAGGAAGAACTCTACCTAGGGTTCAATAATTCTCATTCTCTTTTAACTATTCTTGTAAGTAACCTACTTAAATCATGGAACATGAGTGAATAAAACCCTTCCTCTAGGGTTAAGGCCACATGATATGATTGTAACTGCATAAATTCTTCTTTGGTTTGAGTTTTTAGTTGTTTTTTTGTCTTACATTCTTCATTGTTGTTGTTTTTATGCTTGATCACCATGAAAACAAACTCATTATGCTTAGGTAAAAGCTCGAAAGAGTAACCTTAGGGTAGAACACAAGAATGTAGGGAGAAAATTTTTATCTTTATGATAGGATTCACGGTTAGGATAGAAATTATACCTAATTTTCCTTGCTTGGTTAGTAAAATGGGATGATAGCTAGACATCGACTTAGAATTGCCACATCACCGCTCATAGAAGTAGTTGTGAAGCTAAGTTAGGTTAAATGATTAGAGGTATGAAAGTCCATAATCAAGGGCACAAACACCATAAACAACATCTACATAGTTAAATTGCTCACGAATTAGGACGTCACATCCCCGCTCAATGATGTAGGTGTGAGACTAGTTTGTCATGTTTAGAGGCTCGAGAGACCATTAACATCACATTTTAACTATGTGAGACAACAACTGAAGTTTTCATACTCAAACCACAGTGAATTGTAACATTGCATAATTATTAGGCTTAACTCTAGTTGCTTCTTGAATTGTTTCTCGATTATTTTGTGTTCACCCTTAGATTTAATTGAATTTCCTGAAATTTCTATAATCAAAACTTATGAAGGTTAATCTTACACTTGAACTTGATAATTCGCTGAATTAGTCCAATCCCTGTGGGTTCGATATCCGGCTCTGAAAAAGGGCCACTGTATTACTTGTATGACCTTGTGCATTGGAGCGTGAACAACACACGTAAGATTCTAAATTCTACTGAACTGAGAACTAGGGCTAAATAATTACACTAGATACAATTCTCACAAATTTCTAGAAATAGGGAATAATGAAGAAGTTAAAATCATGAGAAATATATCACACGAAATTTTAAAGATATTAGTCTGACAATCTTCTACATTTCGAACCGTCAGGGCTTAACTGATAGAGAAAATAGGGAAGATTTTTGGGGACACAAGGGAAGAGCTATTCCCTTGTTGAATTCCCACATACCTAGCTTAGAAATCCCTGAAGAAGAAATCTTAAATCTCTACAACTAATTAGGAGCCCTAGATTCTTCTTGAGAGAAGTAACATGGGTTCTATGATTGAATTCTGAAAGTGCACGTGGGGAAGAGGGGGAAAACAGTTCAATCCCTCTAATCTATCTGAAACTATACTTAAAAAGACATAGTTTAGGGACTAAATAAGTGGGAAATTACAAAAATGTCCCTGGAATAAAAATATGAAAATTGACCGACAGGGACCCTACGGGTCAATCAACGAGTCATTGGTTGTGAGCACGACTCATTGGGACCTCCCGTTGGTCCTACTACCTGGGTGATGGTGTCATAGGGTTTGGAAATCGGGAACACCATGGGTTGTTGCTTCCTCCCGTGGCCACTGAATAAGAATTCGAACAACAGACTGGACCCTCTCTCAACTGGTGAGATAACGACTCATTGGTGGAGGAAAACTCCTGAGATGGGCACCATGGGTGGTGACAACGAGAGGTTGCTCGACCTAATGACTCATCCCCTCCTCTCATCGTTAGCACTGCCTCAAGGGTTAAGCTTTACCAGAACCCTTCCAACGACCGACTCAATAACTCATCACTTGACCCAATGAGTCGTCGTGTGAGTCGTCACCCCTGGGCTCCTGAATTAACATTTCCTGCTTGAGCCACGAGTCTAACCATGACTCGTCTGTTCACTGGATGAGTTGTTCCATGACTCTTTTTGTGTAAAAATTTCTTTTTTTCCTTTGGATTTTCCTAGCAAGATCTGAATCTAGTCTAGGAAAGTTTCGGGGTGTTACAGGTGCTAGATTGTGAGGAAGTGCAAAAGAAAGAAAAAGTTAAAGAAAAGTGAGGTGTGGTGTAAAAAGAAAAAGTGAATTAAAAAATGAGCTGAATTGTTAAAAGAAAAGAAACATAATTGAAAAAGACGAGAAAAAAATACACAACACTCACACATTGCATTTGAATGGTGAAAAAGGGAGGAAAAAGCTGAAAGGAGAAGAAATGGGTAAAAAGTGTTATTTGAAGCCATGTTGTGTAGTGCCAAGGAGGGTTAGTCACTAATATCCATGTCTACCATACCCAACCCAAAGACTACATTACAAGCCATGAAAAGTCCTAAAGCGATCCTAGCCTAACTGTCTAAAAAGCCACAATAGAGAAAATAAGGGCGAGCCTATGGTATTTGATGTGCAATATTTGAAACTTTGTTGTGAGAGCGAGTGTCTTACTTAATTAGTCCAAATTTTCATATTTCTATATATCTATGAGTTTTAAGGACTTCATTTGCTATGAGGGTACATGGTTTGAATTGCATTCTTCTTGTTGTCTATGTGAATAGCACTAGTGATAGCTTAATTCTCCGTTGATAGTTAGATGCCATATATTAATCCTTGTACGTCATGAGTTGTAGTTTCATGTGTGCGTAGCTAGCTTTGTTTGAATGAAAAAGGTGACAAAAGCTGATAATGGTTTTTTGTGCATATTTGGTCATATTGGTTGTAGGTCTTATAGTTTACCTTCTAGTTTAGCGTTGTTTTATAGTTTTGTTTAGTTTGCCTGAGGACATACAAAAGTAAGTTGAGAGTGTTGATGTGTTGTGGGTTTACAACACTTTCGACGCTTAAAACTAAGGAAAGAAGCATAGTCTTAGGTGTATTTATATGGATGTGATGCACTTTTGCTTTATTTTCATGGAAATTAGGTGTTGGAGCTGAAATATGCAAATGAAGGGAAAAAAGTTTTAAAAAGGGCCAAGTACAAAACCTCGGTATGAGTCGTACAATCTTGGTACGAGCCATACTGAGAGTCGTGGAAAAGTCTAAAAGATGAGCTTAAGAAAAGGCCAAGTTACGACTCCTGGTACGAGCCATACCAAGGATGTCATAGAATACTTCAGAAGAAGCTGAACTTGGTTAGTTTCCTAGTACGGGTAGCAACCACGAATCGTGATACCTACCTACGACTGATGTTGGGCATATTTCTATGCCCATTTGCCTTGTTTTTGCCCATATTGTACCTTATTTTGAGTTCATAATCATTATAAAATGCATAAATTCATATGTTTTGTGTGTTTTGTATGCTAACAAACAATTGAGGTGTTTTGAGCAGGAAACAAGGGAAAAGGACCCAAAATTAACCAAGGTTGAAGATTTGAGAAGCTGAGAAGAAGGTTTGGGGGCTATGGTTGGTGCCTAGTGCCCGACCCTCCACTCCTTGATAATATTTCATCATTTTTAGTGTTATGGATGATGCCCTGTGCCAGCTCCTTGACATTTAAAAGATGATCATTCAACATCTTGACGAGATGGTGAGCGTGGAACTCCATAGCTTCCAAGACATAGAGAAAATCACCAAAATTCTGGTGAGATAGAGGAGGCCGCATGCCCAAAGGGTCAAAATGTGCAAGAATTTGACTAACACTATGGTGCTATGGTGAGAGTGGCACGCTAGAGCTGTTAGAAATGTAGAAAAATTGGCTAAGTCCTTGGTGAGATGATGAGGGTGGCACAATAGGTCCATCCCAAAGCACACATTGTTGGAAATTTGACTAAGTCTATGTTGAGATGGTGGGGACGGTGCGCCAGACCCTTATGGAGCGGAAATTGCTGATTGAAGCTCATTGTTGGAGTGCAGAATCATCATTTGAAGGCTCAACTATAAATACAACCCCTAGGTCATTTGTTACAGATCTTTTAATAGTCTTTTGTTCATTTTTACATTATGTAATTCATCTGTGGGGGGGTGTAAGCCGTTTGGAAGGAAGACAAAGTTTTACACTAGGTTTCTTCTCTTATTTACTTTTTATTTCGAATGATGATGATTAAGTATCTATTCTTGCACTTGTATATGAGTGCCTAAACTCATACTCTACGATTTTGTCCATGGTGGATGGTTGAATGTAAGAAAGACTAATTTAATCTAGATTTGATTATTTATTATGGTTGTTTGTATTTACTTTTTTTAATTTCTTATTTTATGAGACTGATCACCTTATAAGTAAATCTGTTGGCTTTTGATTGGACTTGGGAAAGGGAATCGAAAGGGTTAAAGTTAAATACAAAACAGGAATTCAAGGACCCTTGAACCCATTGGTGAGAGGACAGAAGTTGTTGTTGAGGATAGGGATATATCCTTCAACCCTGTTTAGCTGAAATATAAGTACGCAAAATCATTGTTTTATGTTTCTCCTGCAACCATAAGGATATAGGCATTACGGTTCATGAAATAGTCTTTTGATACTAGGGATAGTGGAAAGGAATGGGATAGTTACTTGCAACTAGAAACCATAGGAAGAATCATTCTAGTGTAATCACGTCATGAGAACTCAATCTGAAACCGAACAAGTGCCATTTCCTTAGATTTTCATCATCATCAAAGTAAAACCAATCTACCAACCGTCTTTAGTTATTTTTACATTTAAAGTTTTAGAAGTTTATTTTCCCAAATTATTCCCTATTTCAACAATTTTGTTAGAATAGCAAAATAAAGTTATAACCTTGTGATGATTGAACTGACAAGTCTCTATGGGTATGATAATCGGGGCTTCCAATCCTATATTACTTGACGACCACGTGCGCTTTACGCGGTTGTGCAACATCATGTTTTTTATGCCACTGCTGGGGAATTGAATATT
This sequence comes from Datura wrightii, assembly GCA_035772735.1. Lineage (NCBI taxonomy): Eukaryota > Viridiplantae > Streptophyta > Magnoliopsida > Solanales > Solanaceae > Datura > Datura wrightii. The sequence continues at coordinate 48,539,735 of JASDFA010000007.1, read as the reverse complement.
ATTTGATCATTTGTAGGTTAGGATTTTATTCTGATGTTCTCTATTTTATGTTTGTTTCTTCTTTCTTTTTTGTGAAGTTTACAAGTTGTTTGCTCAGTGTATGCCAAGTATTAAAAGTCAAGAATCACTTTTGGCTTCTCTTGATCCTAAAATTAAGAGGACCTTTAGAAGGTTAATCATGGAGAACAATGAGAAAGTATGGGGTGATAACCAAGAGAGAGTTCTAGTGTTGAACTTTGCTAGGCCAAACTTGGAGACCTCTTCTAAAGCAATTGTCAAGCCAGCTATCACTGGGATCTTTGAGTTGTGTGTTGATGCAGCATGGCAAGGTCTTCGGTGTGTGTTGATGCAGCATGGCAAGGTCATTGCGTATGCCTCTAAACAACTTAAGACTCATGGGAAGATTTATACTGATGCATGACCTAGAGTTGGCAGTGGTGGTGTTCTCTTTGAAGATTTGGAGACACTATTTGTGTAGGGTGCATGTGGATGTGTTCATGGACCACAAGAGCATCCAGTACACATTCACTCAGAAGGACCTGAATTTACGGCAAAAAAGATGGCTAGAGCTTCTCGAGGACTATGACATGAGTGTATTTTATTAATCGGGCAAGCCAATGTAGTGGCGGAATCTCTTAGTAGGCTATCCGTGGAGAGTGTCTCATGTCGAGGATGGGAGAAAGGATTTGATGAAGGAGGTCCATAGGCTTGCTCGTTTGGGGGTTCACTTTACGGATTCAACGAATGGTGGTGTTATTGTTCAGCTTATTAGAGAGATGCTGAAAATAGCTCAGAGTCATTACAAATCTTATGCAAATATTAGGTGGAGAGTGCTTGAGTTTGAGGTAGATGATTGGGTGTTTCTGAAGGTGTCTCCCATGAAAGGATTTATGAGATTCAATAAGAACGGAAAGCTTATTCCCCGATATGTTGGTCCTTATAGGATTCTAAGGTGAGTGGAAAGGTGGCATATAAGTTGGAGCTACCAGTAGAGCTAGCTTCAGTGCGTCCAGTTTTCCATGTATCAAAGTGTATTGTTGACCTAGCCTTAGTCACTCGTGTAAAGGATAGCCTTACCTATGAGGAGGTTCCGATTGTGATCATTGATCATCAAGTTCGGAAGTTGAGGAACAAGGAAGTAGCTTCAGTGAAGGTTTTATAGAGAAATCAGCTTGTTGAGGGAGCTATATGGGAAGCCGAAGCAGATACGATGGCTAGATACCTGCATCTTTTGCCTTCCGGCTCAGTTCCAGCATGAGGTACTAGTTTCAACCATAATACTCTATCCAGTTTCATGACAAGTTCATATCTCTAAGTTTCTTTCATGTCATTTCATGAATGTATGTTTCAAGAATTTAGTTCAGTCATGTATCTCAGTCCGGAGTCAGTCACGCCGCCAGTTTTCAGTATATGGCTTTCAGTTTCGAGATTGCATCTTGTTCCCTATCTTTTTAGCTTCATTAGACCACATTCAAGGACAAATATTCCTAAGGGGGAGACAATGTAACACCCCAAAAGTTCCTACATTCAATCCCTAGACTGGTAGCAGATTTAGTAGAAAAAATTGCAATTTTCTCTTAGAACGACTCGTGGCATGAGTCATTGTTCCATTGTAGGATCGTAGGAGGAATCATGGTGAGCCAATAGTTTCCCTAAATAGTGAGAATGACTTGTGGAACGATTCATGGGATGTGTAACAAGTTGTGGTCAAGAGTCGTGATAAGCCTCTGCTTGCCAGGTCTTGGGCATACAAGTAAAGGTACGACTCGTTATATGGTGTGATGGGTCATGCTACGAGTCATTGTAGGAAACAACGAATCATTATGAGGCTCGTAGTTTGAGAAAATAGATAACTTGAAAATTTGATTGGCTAAGAATTAAAGGAAACCATGAGTTGTTGTTTGGTGGTACGACCCGTGGTGCCTGGCAGACAGATTTTAATTACGGTTCAAGAAGAAAGTCGTCATTTTCCCTAGTTAGGGTCTGCCCAATGGGGTATTGCTCCAAAGTTTTTATTGGTCTCTTGATTCTATCAAAAAATCAGTGGCTAATAATTTTATTACTGGTTCAATCATGCACCAAACATTTGGCATGGCTAAGGAACTTCTTGATAGGATGACAAAGACTAATAGAGTATGGCACACTAGAGACACTGAGGTGTCCGCAATTTGTACATCTTCCAACTAGCTAAAAACTGAGTTGAGAAGGCAAGATAAAGAGTGGGATGAAACATTAGCTAAGATGATGACCCAAGTTGAGTTAATGGCCAAGAATATTTTGGGATCCAGAACAAAAGGCGTCAATGTTGTTGGGACATAAGGTCATAACTCATATAAGGAAGATGTTTCGCAATCGAGATATGATGAGGAGTGTCAATTGATGGTTGGCCAGATAATGGGTTTCTATCAAGGATATCAACGTGCCAACAATGGCCTTTGGCATCCTCGTGATGGGAACCAAGGTTGGAAAAATCTAGATAATCAAGGATGGGGTAATAAGGATAGCCGATGGAGAAACCAGGAGCCTGAACGGGTGGAGACAGGTACTATAGAAGTGCAAACCCTTATATCACCCCTCCCAAAGATGATCTGGCCCCAATGCAGCCTAGCATAAGTGATGTGGGTAGTTCAAATATTGAGGATATGCTTTCAAGATTATTGAAAAAAGTGGAGTCCACTAATAGTGGTATTAAAGTATTGAATGGGAAGGTGTCTAACCTTTCCCAAATAGTAAGCTCCCATTCAACTTCAATCAAACATTTGGAAGCCAAGAGATTAAAGTCATCTTCCTCCTTTTTCCCAAGAAGTCGACGGCGTGGGGATTGAAGGTGGATTTAATGGTGGAATATGGGAAGTTGGAATGATGGTTCAGGGGTCATGAAAATGGAAAAGTGGTGCAGAAAATAGGGGTTTTGAGAAGTGGGGAAGAAGTTTAAAAGACATGGGTCAGACTTGGGTCATGCATGAATTTATGGGCTAGTTAAATCATGATAATCATAAATATATTTGTCATATGTGAACTATCCATGACATAAGGCCCGTGAGTCGGCCAAAAACATAATTCTTGAATAATAGGTTTCATGCATATTTGTAGATCATACATATAACTTGTAAATCATCAAATCATGATGGGCAATTGGATAAATCCATATTTAAAATCATAAATCAAGATGGACTTGTAAATATCAACAATAGAAGTGAAGATCATAAATCAATTCATCATAGATCTTACATAATTAGGCTTAATTTAGTAGAAATTGAAATCAATAATTTGATAATCAAAATAGTTATAAAATCTGATCAAAATTCATAAATATAATTTAAATCACAATTTAAAACAGCCAATTGGTAAATCATTAAAATTCCAACAGATTTGAATTAAAACCCCATGATATTTTTGATAGATTTTCATGAATTAATAGAGAATGGGTATGGGTGTGAACGGAAACACCCATTTGTAACCCTACATACCTGGGTAAGATCATATTCTAGAGTTCTTGAATGCCAAAGGGAGAATTGATAGGGAAAAGCTTGATTTTATGCTTGATCTCTCTAGAATTCTCTTAATTTTCATGCATGGGAATGACTTGAGAAAAAGGGACTTAACCTATCTTGTAATGCTAGAAAAATATATAAAACGGTGTAGTTTAGGGCCTTAGAGCATGGAAAGGTCGAAAATACCCTTAATGAATATTCCCTGAAAAACTGCACAGATCGATCCAACGAGTCGATGGAAGCTTCCACCACTCGTGGCATGGCGCGTCGTATGCACTGCCCAGGACCTAAACCCGAATTCTTACCACGGCTAGATAGGACGACTTGTCCTTTGATCAAATGGATCGTTGAGTCAATTGTTACTAGCCCCTTTACAACCCTAAACATCCCTTACCACGAGCCTCATCACGACTCATGGTTGCTTCCAACGAGTCGTGGTCTCAATCCATTACCTGCACTAGAAATTCTAGAAACCAAATAACGACTGCTTACCGCGGGTCATTATAACTCATGATGGGTCGTTGGATGACTCGTTACATCCTCAAATACCAATTTCCAGGTCCACCCATGATTATAAATGACTCATTGTTCCAAGCAACGAGTCGTTGCATCATCCATTGTATCCACTACCACCAGAAATGTTACACTCTGAAATTTTTTTAATGATTATTTAATGTTTTTATGCTATGTTAAGATAAGTACGGGTTATATATTGATCGTAGATGACAAGGAAAATGTGTACGAATTGAAAAGTAAAGAGTATGTGAAGTTTACAAGTTAGGGTCAATTTTAAACAATTATATCTCCCAATATATAATGAACTAGAAGCCCCACAACCTATCAAATTAAAGGTATTTGAGTCTAGTTTTCATAACATCAAACTTCTTGTCAATCGAAGTTTGAAGTAAAAAGTTATGGGCATTTTACTGAAGCCCCATTAAGCAGTGCCGCAAGCACCGCCTCCACGGCCCTACCCCTATTTATTTAAGTTGTTTGCTTCTCAAATCATGTCATTCCTATACAAATTCCAGATGCCTGCTTAGGGGATACTTCTCTCTGTATTTTACATCCAAAAACTAAGATAAATCAAGGCAAATCATCAACTAAAAGTTCAAGCAATGTGAAGAAGATCATTGCAAAGTTGAAGAGAGGCATCAGTGAGTCTTGTTGTTGCGTTTTGGAAGCATGTTTATGATGTTTTTTACTTATTTTATGGAGCATTAATAGGCTTCATGTATACTCCCTTTTTTTAATGGTTGGACTCAAGGGAGGAGGTATGGATACTATCCTTTAAACTTACAAAAAATCTTAGCTAAAAGCTTGAAAATTGGAAGCTAGGCTAGGTTGTTTTTTCATGTGTGTTTAGCTGAAGTTTCTGCCATTGTTTGTGCAGTGAAGCTGCTTTGTTTGCAATCATGTTAAGATTCCTAGATACTCCATCTTAGTAGGAGTTAAAGACAAGAAAAGGGTAATCATTTCTAGCTATTAAACTTTCAAGAATTTCCTTAGCTAAAACTAGAAGTTAAAGTTGGTTTTGCGGATCATTTTTGGTGTGTTTCTGGGTGAAGTTTCTGCCCATTTTTAGAGGTTGATACAGCTGTATTTTTTTGGTATTATACTCCATTTTTAATGGGGAGTAATAACAATAAAATCTAGGTAAGTTCACCCTTTCATTTTTCCCCTTAAAGGCTGTGGAAACAAGTTAAAACAAAGTAATGAAATGTTGTTTGGTATTGATGTTATGGCTTCTGTTGGGATGACATTTTGTCTAGGAAATTGGCTCAAACCAGACTTTTTACATGATTATAACTTCAAAGAATTGAAGAATACTAAACATGGTTGTCGGAGGAAGGAAGCGATTAAGGAAAACTCGTCGGAACAAGGTATGTAAGGCGCTCTTTGACTCTTGATATCAAGCATGAACTCGTGTTGAGGATGAATCGGGCATTCCCCTGTACTTAATTTATGTAGTAGAATATTATGGTTCTTCCCTGTTCTTTGAATTACTTGGTATTACATCATGTATTTGCTAAATAATTGGAACACATGAGTGTAAAGTGAACAGGGCAATTGCCTTCGATTATGCTCATAGTTGTAAATTGAGTCTGAAGTCCCCTCAGAATGGGCATTGTGAGTTTGTCATTTACATTATGTTATTTATTTGTAGTGTCAAAGTTGTTCACATTAGGGTTGCTAAGGAAATTGGTAAACATGGTAAGACGACGATGCGCGGACAAACCTAACATTTGAAATTAGTTTTAACTCAATAAGGGCTAACGAGAGTGACGAAATGGAATTGCCTTACAATAGCTACCAACCCTCTTATATGTATGTTTTAAGGTCCTAGTTCCATGAGAGGGTCCCCCGATCCCTCTCCCTTAATCTAAAAGCGACTAATTAATGCTTTTTTTCATCAACCGATACGTTAAACTTGGAAAATAGAACTCGAATGTGTAAACTATTAATATTTCTACAGAACCATCTTTATGGGAAGGTTATGCACAGTATCTTGATGTTAGCGGGTTATAAAAAAACCATAATATATGTATACTCCTATTCTTACATTCAAGTTACACGCTAAGGCGGCATGGATTGCCATTAGAAAGTCGGTATATGTTTGTTAGAGCTCTTGAGTTATCTAGACCTCCTGAGAATTGTTTAAGGATTTAAGTAGACATGTTGCACGTTCTGTGAAAGTTGTATATGTGTAAGGAGGTTATCCCAAGTGTAAAAGTTGAGGCGCTAGTAGCAAAGGAAAGATAAGAGTAAATGTTAGACCTTTTAAGGTAATATGTGAGTTATGTGCTCTCTGCATGTAGTTGATTTCAGAAAACCTTTGAATGATGTTAAAATATGAGAAAGATGAGGTTTAAGAGATAAGGTTGGCAGTTAGGTAAAAAGATAAGTGCGTATAAGAATTGATGGAATAGTGAACACGAGAGTAAATAATTAAGTAGGGAATGATAAATCCTGTTTGAAGGAGAAGCTAAGATTAATATGAAAAGTAGGGCTAAAGATTGTTAACTTAGATGATAAGGGTTACAATTGTGAATGAGTTACATAAATGGCTAGAAAGATTTACCCTATTCTAAAGACGTTTAGCGAAAGAGTCATAAATAAAGTTGTTTATGTTCGTTTTGTGTTAAGTTGATGAAAGGCCAATAAATGGTTAACTTCTTATGAAATGATTAGAATCGAATATTTTTGAGATAGTAACTCAAGTTAAAGAGAAGTTCTTCATTGTACTTTTTAACAATTATCTTTGATTATTTGTTCTAAGACTTGGATTAACTTTTTCAAGTTTTAAAGAATTTTATTTTTCTTGGAAGTTTCGAAACTATTTATAATGTTGCTAAGATTTTCTAAGCTCCTCATATACTGCAAAGTTTCACACGAGCCTTTCCTATATTTTCTAAAGCACAACAATAAGTCTTTATTTATCTTAAGGCAGACCCTAGACAACTTGCCTAGCATTTTTATGTTAAAGAGCTTCAAGTTTGAGATATGCGAGTTATGTCTTCCTGTTCATAAGTAACGTTGAGATGCGATATGATGTACAACGAATGAGGTATGCTCACAATTCTTGATATAAAAGTATGAAATTCAAACGAGTAGAAGCACGAAATGAATGTTAACATTGTTAATGGAAAGTGTTAAGTTAAGTTATTCCTCTCTGCTCCTTGTGTTAGTATTGCTAGGAGATGTTTAAAATCATGAACGTGTGTCTACACAGTCTTTATGATATTTCAGTCCTAGGAACTTCCCTAGAATTCATTCACAACATATGTATGTATTTAAATGCTAAATTAAATACCTATATGTGTATGGCATAATTGTAGTATTTGGGGTCATGGTAAGATCCTACACATGTTATAGTTACTGAGTCGGCATATTTCATGGTTGTCAGTATACAGATAGTCTGTATGAGCCCCATTAGCTCCATTTATGATTGCGATTGAGATTTATTTTTATTTTACCCTGGAATGATACACCGACTGGAGATATCCTTATTTTACCCCGGTGTGGTACACCAGCTAGAGATATTTTTATTTTACCCCGATGTGGTACACCGGCTAGAGATATTTTTATTTTACCACGGTATGTTACACAGGCTGGACGAATTTTATATATGGATGTATGGTTGCTTGGTCGCTGGCATTACAATTGTAGTTTCTTTCTTCTGCATTTCTTAATTGCATTTTTACCTCACTATAGAGTTATTATCAGGGTTCGGTTACCAGGATTCCAGGTTGTTACTATTCCTTATTCCTGGTTCAGTTATCTTGAGTTCACTTATGTTATAATGAGTTGTTATCAATTACAGGTTGCAGGGTACCAGGTTATATCTATCCTTTATATGTTATGTGCTGAGTCAATTATTACAGGATTGTTATCTCATGTTTATAGTTTCAACCTTACATTCTAGTACATTTCATTCATATTGACGTCCCATCGCTTGGGGACCTACGTTTATGCCATAGATGCAGGTAGAGGTTGGGATTACCAATTGCAGTAGCAGTTCGTGAGATCAACGAACGTGTTGGTATGCTCCTTTCTTCCTGGAGTTTGGGCTTAGTTATTTATGCTTGAGTTTTGAGATGCAACTATGGGTAGTCGGAGCCTTGTTACGACCATTAGTCAGTTTACTCTTTAGAACCTTTGTGGACTTAGTGTGTACAGTGTTATTAAGTTTGTGGCCTCGTCGGCTTATTGTTGTTTGATTTAGCAGACTCATTGCCTTGGTTGCATTTTAGTTGTTTCCCCTGTATTGTTCAGAACTTATGGGTCCAGTTTTTACTCTAGTTGATTGTGAAAGGTGGCCTTGATGGCCTAAGTATTACAGTTACAGATGTCATATATCCAATTTCTCGATCAATCATGAATCGAGTGCCAATTGCGCCCTACCTCAATGTTGGGGCTTGAAAAGGACTCCCCTTACCATGAATGGATCCAACGGGTCGTTGGTTGGACCAACGATCCATTGGGTCGTCCGTCCTGTGCACTTTTCTCCAGTTTTCAACCAACTTAGCATATTGATCCCGGGTCTAATCTTAGGCATTTCTAGGATATTGCAATATCTCCCCCTTGGGAACATTCATCCTCGAATGTTGGAAACAATAAGAAAACAAAGGCATGCAATTCTTACACCCAAATACTGATCATTTAAACCGAGAACTAATGGAATGACTACCTCCGATTCATATCACATAGCTAATCTGATTTCATACTTCACACACACAGCCATATATATAAAAGAAACTAGAACACATTATTTGAACATGAAAACTAAATAGAGTTATAGGGCAACACTGATACCTTAAGTCGTAACTAAGTCGGTAGAGAATAAGTGTGGGTATTTAGCCAACATATCCGCTTCAGCTTCCCACGTAGCTCTTTCAACGTGCTGATTTCTCCATAATACTTTCACTGAAGCTACATCCTTGTTCCTTAGCTTTTGAACCTGGAGATCTACTATTTCCACCAGAACCTCCTCATAGCTAAGGCTATCTTTTACACCAACGCTGTCTACCGGGACTACAAGAGCTGGATCTCCCAAACATTTCTTCAAAAGCAATACATGAAACACAGGATGCATAGAAGACAACTCTGAGGGCAACTCCAACTCATACGCGACCTTACCAACTCTCCTCCACAACCCAGTAAGGACCAGCATAGCGGAGATTGAGTTTTCCATTCTTTCCAAGCTGCATTACTCCCTTCATGGGAGATACCTTCAGAAGTACCCAATCGTCCACCTCGAACTCCAACTCTCTCCTCCTCACATCAGCATATGACTTTTGACGACTCTGAGCACTTTTCAGCCCGTCCCTTATCAACTGAACCTTCACCATAGCCTCATGAACCGAATATGTCCCTATCATAGCTGCCTCACCAACCTCAAAACATCCGATGGGTGATCTACATCTCTTCCTATAAAAAGCCTCGAACGGTGCCATCTGAATGCTGGAGTGCTAGATTTTATTGTGAACGAACTCGATCAGTGGCAATTGATCATCCGAACTACCTTTGAAGTCCATCACACATGCTCTCAACATGTCCTCGAGAGTCTGGATTGTCCGTTTCGTTTGACCATCAATCTACGGATGAAATGTTGTGCTGAGCTTAACTTGAGTCCCAAGCCCTTTCTGGAAAGACCGCTAAAACTGAGAGGTAAATTGAGTACCTCGGTCTAAAATAATGGAAAAGGACACTCCATGCAATCGAACCAACTCCCAAATATATAGCTTGGCATAATCCTCCACTGAGTTTGTGGTTTTCATCGGTAGAAAATGTGTAGCCTTGGTCAACCTGTCCACCACCATCCAGATGGAATCATATTGTCGGCGAGCACGAGGTAATCTTGTGATAATGTCCATATTAATCTCATCCCACTTTTAAGTAGGAATGCTAATATCCTGAAGTACTCCTCCCGGCCTTTGATGCTCAACCTTTACTTGTTGACAGTTCTGGCACTTGGCTACGAAATCTGCAATATCCTTCTTCATGCCATCCACCAATAGATTTCTCGTAAATCACGATACATCTTAGTGGCACCCGGATGGATGGAATACCTGGATCCATGGGCCTCATAAAATATCCTGCTCCTCAAATCATCAACATCTGGAACACATAGGCGACCCTGGTACTGAAGCACACCATCTCCCCCTTGGGAGAAAACCTCCACCTTCTGACTCCAAACGACTTCCTTCAACTTTACCAAAACTGGGTCCTCATCTTGTCTAGATTTCACATCAGTCACTAATGCCGATTCGGATCAGCTTTGCACAACAAAACCACCATCGATAGAGTCAACCAACCTAACTCTAACATTGTGAGACGATGCACATCTTTCACCAACTCCTTTTTCCCTTCATCCACGTGGGACACACCCTCCATGAGAAGTCTACTAAGTGCGTCCGCTACCACATTAGCCTTACACGGATGGTAAAAAACACTCATATCAGTCTTTGAGTAGCTCTAACCACCTCCTTTGTTGTATATTGAGGTCCTTTTTTGTGAACACATATTGTAAGCTCTTGTGGTCCGTAAACACATCCTCATGGACCCCATACAAGTAATGTCTCCATATCTTCAATGCGAATACCACCGCGGCCAACTCTAGATCATGGGTCGGGTAATTTTTCTCATGGATCTTTAACTATATAGAGGCATATGCTATTATCTTCCCTCGCTGCATCAATACATACCAAGTCCGATTCTCGAAGCATCACAATACACCACAAAGCCATCTGTACCCTCAGGTAGGGTCAACACCAGTGCGGCAGTAAGTCGAGTCTTCAACTCTAGGAAGCTCTTCTCACAAGCCTCCGACCATTGAAACTTCACCTTCTTCTAAGTCAACTTGGTCAAAGGTGTTGCGATTGATGAAAAACCTTCAACAAATCTCCGGTAGTATCAAGCTAACCCCAAAAAGCTCTGAATATCTGAAGGATTCATTGATCTAGGCCAATTCTTCACCTCCTCAATTTTTTGAGAATCTACTTTTATGCCTTCGCTTGTTACCACATGACACGAAAATGCTACCGAGTTCAACAAAAACTCGCACTTGTTGAACTTTGCATACAATTGGTGATCCTTGAGAGTCTGAAGCACTACTGTCAAATCGGCAGCACGCTCCTCCTCGCTCCAAGTGTATATAAGGATGTCATTGATGAACACGATCACGAACATGTCCAAGTACTTGAACACCCTGTTCATCAGGTTCATAAAAGTTGCAGGAGCATTTGTTAGTCCAAAAGACATAACTATAAACTCATAATGACCATACCGCGCCTTGAGGGCTATCTTCAGGATATCACACTCTCGAACCCTGAGCTGGTGATATCCGAACCTGAGATCTATCTTTGAGAAATACCTTGCACCCTTAAGCTAGTCAAACAAATCATCAATCCGGGGTAGAGGGTACCTATTCTTAATGGTGACTTTGTTCAATTGTTGATAATCAATGCACATCCAAAGCGAACCATCCTTCTTTTGAACAAATAAGACTGGTGCACCCCATGGAGACTTGCTCGGTCTGATGAAACCCTTATCAAAAGGTCCTTCAACTGATCCTTCAACTCCTTTAGCTTGGTTGGAGCCATCCTGTAAGGTGCAATATAGATACTCTACGTATCGGGTAGAAGATCAATACCAAAATCGATTTTTCTCTATGGAGGAACACCTGGTAAATCATCCAGAAATACTTTTGGGTACTCACACACCACAGGAACTAACTGGATAGTCGGGATCTCGGACTCAACATCCTTAACCCTAACTAAATGATACATGAAACCCTTAGAAATCATCTTCCTGGCCTTAAGATATGATATAAATCGACCTGCTAGTACAGTCGAACTACCCTTCCACTCCAAGACTGACTCACCCGGAAAATGGAATTCCACTGCACGGGTTCCACAATTAATAGAAGCATAACACACATACAACCAATCCATGCCAAGAATAATGTCGAAGTCAGTCATCGCTATCTCTACAATGTCTGTGGAGGTGACTTTATGCAATATAGTGACCGGGAATCCCCTATACACCTGCCTAGCTACAACCGAATCACCAACAGGAGTAGAAACTAAAAATGGTTCTGATAGAGTCTCGAGACTAACTCCAAAGCTACTAGCAATGTAAGAAATCAAAAAAGACAAGGTAGCCCTCAGATCTAGCAAAGCATAAACATTAAGACGAAAAACACGCAACATACCAATGACCATATCCAGGGAGATCTCCTGCTCCTAATGGGGTGTTAAATTATAGAACTTGTCTTGGCGCTGACCACTGGCTGAACTAGTTGAGGCACCCTGCTGAGGAGGACGTGCTGCTGGGGCGGCTAAACTGGCTGCTGGCATATGGGCTCCACCACCCCCTCATCTGGCTGAAGGGCAATCCCTAAGTCTGTGTCTGGGTTTTCCACACCTGATACAAGCATCCAAACCAACTAGGCACCTCCCTAAGTGGTTCTTTCCGCATATCGCACAAGATGGAAAAGTGTGCTCCATCTGCATGATACCCTGGTCTCTCGAGTCTGGGGCCCTGCTCCGCTGATCCCCTCTGAATGTAGACAACGTATTGGCCGATGATGGTGCTGGAGAAATAGACCTATCTGAGACTGTTGACGCTACCCACCCCCTGATCTGGCCTGGGATGCCCCATAGCTATCGGTCCTGGCCCTCTTATCCTCTCTCTGCCACCGATACACCGACTTCATCTACTGAGCATGCAACACAATGCGGGGAAATTCTATATCCTAATACAACATGGCGATCCTACAGTCTTTATCCAGATAGTCCGCCACTCCATGTATAAAACAGCTCACCCGATCCCTTTGGTCCACCACCAACTCTGGCGCATACTTGGATAGACGGGTGAACTCCAATGTGTTCTCCTCAACGGACATGTCACCCTACTTCAATTAATAAACTCAACTGCCTTAATCTCCCTCATCTCTCAAGGGAAAACCAATCCAAGAATGCCACATGGAACTTTTCCCAACCTATAGGGCCTGGACCCACTGCCCTAGCATCTCGCCACTACTTGAACCATATGTGAGCTACCCCCTTTAGCTGATAGGAGGACAAATCAACACAATCTCCATTGCTCACCCCCATAACCTAGGTGATATTTAGAATCTCCTCGATGAAATCATGCAGATCCTCATCCACCTTGGATCCAAGGAACTCCGGAGGGTTCATCCTTAAGAAATCTCTAATTCGGGCCACTACCGCATTGCCATTTTGTAGGATATGTGCAAGAGCCTGTTGGTTGACCTGAACGGTCAAGGCCTGCGCCAGCATCTGAATAGCTGCTCGAAACTCCGCCTGGGCAACTGGCTCTGGTGCCTGGGGCTCCTGAACAGGTGGGGCTTGCTGATGCCCATGATCGTTGCCATCTTCGTGGCCTCACCATTTCCGTTCCTTCTTCCATTCATTCTTATGGGAGCCATGATTTTGCAATCGCGAATAGAATGAATTAGAAGGATAGAAAGACTTTTCATCGCACGACATAGATCATGAAGAAGGAAACATTTCCTAAACATCTCTTAGCCTCTTCTTCATAAGTGTGGCGCGCTTCACACCCATGAAAAAGACTGTACTTAACGAGGCTTTTAGAAATCCTAGGACACTTCAAAACCTATTCCTCTGATACCAAGCGTTTCATGACCCGAACATAGATCCAAATCATAATATGGGACAAGAAACCCCGAGAGGCCCCAAGTCGACCCATGGCATAAGCATATATCTAAATTCATTCACTTCAAGCAGAATACCAAATGTAATACATAGCAGAAACATAAACATGGCATAGCATATCATAACATAAGGAAATCTCTAGACATACACGCGAGCTAAGTACTACATATTGTTTGAAAGCCTCTACTGCATAAGATGGGTTGATGGGACAACACCCCCAACTAACCTGGCCAAGTTCTAAAACATAAAATAACATAAGCTCTAGTCAAACGACCCTTGGAATATGAGGATTCACCAAAAAGATGAAGGTGAACTTTGGAATGGTCTAAAGATAAGGATGAGCCTGAGAGCCGGGTCCTGTATCATGAAACAATACAACATAGAAAGTATGCGGTCAGTATGTGGAATGCATCGAGTATGTAGGGTAAGTAAAACGGACACTCAAAATATGTAAAACTCATAAAACATCATAAAAGTAGGACATCATGCTCATATCATAAATATCGTAACATAACATAACATAAGGCTCAAGGTTTTCGAAGCATTCATAATACATTCGTAATCATAAGCATGAGAGTAAAGTATATTGAACATAACTTGAGCCAACATACGTAGTCATAAACATGCATGAATCATGAGGAACAGTGGAAGATTCTCTTAACCTACATACCCCATATGAGCACACATGAAGCCCGACTTGTAACCCTAGTTGGGAGGGTGTCCGTACCTTGCCAAGGGTAGGACCATGAATGTGTGACATTGTCATGACCCAAACGTACACCCGAATCGTAGACACGGGTCAAGGAGCTCCGAGAGATCCCTAGCCGACCCATGGCATGAGAATACATCTAATCAGTCACATGAGTGTAAGACTTAGCATAGAGAAAGTAATCATAACATAACATGAGGGGAAATAGTACAATACTGATACGATACGGCGGAACATGACTTTTTGCCTGATAAGCCTCTAAACATGAAAGGCGGATTGATGGGACAACTCCCCAACTAATCCAACATCCAGAAATTGAAGGAATAACATGTAGTGTGAACATGTAGCCCTCATAACATGAGGACTCACCAAATACGCAGAGTGCAAGTTTGAATCTATCTACAAGTGAGGATGCGACTGAGAACTGGACCTGTATCATGAGACAATACGGCATTGAAAGTATGCGGCTAGTATGTGGAATGTACTGAGTATGCAAGGTAAGTAAAATGAACATTTAAAACATGTACAAAACTCATAAGTGATCATAAGAGTAGGATAACATGCTCATAACATAATTATCATAATATAACATAAGGCTCAAGATTTTCGAAACATCCGTAACGTAAACATAATCATAATCATATTAGAAGAGTCTTAATTAACATAACTTGATCCAACATTCATAATCATAAACATATATAAATCATGAGGAACAGTGGGAGATTCTCTTAACCGGCATACCCCATATGAGTACACATGAAGCCCGACTTGTAACCTTAGTCGGGAGGGGGTTCGTACCTTGCCAAGGGTAGGAACAATGAAGGGCATGATCACACATGAAAAGGGCCAATTGGGCCAGGGACAAACATGAAAGGGTCCCAACATACCTTCGATAGAATGTAGTTCATGAGATCTGGGGCTTAACATGGGCCTCGAACCTACTTGGTGCTCGATACTACTCCCAAAACATATATAGTGCTCATAATAATACATACATGAGTTCATGGGCTAGTCAAATCATGATAATCATAAACATGATTGAACATACGTGAACTAGCCATGACTTGAGGCCCGTGGGTCGGCCAAAAACATATTTCATGACTGATAAAATTAATGCATACTTGTAGATTATGCATATGGCTTGAAATTCATAAGTTAATAATAGATGACATAATAAGTTCATATATAAATTCATAATTCATGCTTGGATTATCAAAACACCAATGGATCGATGGATCCTAAGTCGATTCATCATAGGGCATGCATAATCAAGCTCAATTGTTTAGAAATTCGAAACCAACAACATTATACTCAAACTAATTCTCAAAACACAATCAAAATCAGTAGATTATGGTAAGATTTCAAAGTCACAAGACCCACAATTAAATCATTTAATTTTATACAAATCAAATACAAAACCCCATGAGTTTTCAAATAAATTTTGAATAATTAATATAGAAGGAGCATGGGTGTGGAAGAATCCATCCGTTGAAGACCTTACATACCTGGTATTATCAACCCCTAACCCTACTTAAAATACCAAGAATGAAATTGAAGGAATTGAGGTGAAAAGCTTGAAATCTCCCCTTGAATCACCTCTCAAAGTTTTTGCATGCATGAATGGGAGTTTAGAATAGGTCGTCCTCTCAAAACCGAGTTTTTCCCAAGCCAAAATGACGTAGTTCAGGGCATTATATCATGAGAAAGTCAAAACTACCCTTAATGAACCTGCCCTAAAAACTGGCCGGATGGAACCAACGAGTGGTACCAATGGGTCGTGGAAACAACCCATGGACCGTTCTGTCTTTTTGTTGAATGAATTGTTGAATGCCTTCTCTTCGATACATAACAAACGGACGAACAGGATGGGTATTACTATGATCCAACTGGTCATTTCTTCGGTCGTTGACTGCTCCCCCGAACCTTCTGATTTCTATCAAACGAGCCCCACCACGGCTCGTTTTACACTTCAACCGATCGTGGTTACTATCTATCCTTCCTCACTGATATCTAGACTCCCTTACCACAGTTTCCCACAACAAGTCATTGCAAGCCACAACGGGTCATTGCATGACCCGTCGTACCTTCCTACTACCAAGTCCACTTCCTACCATGACAACAAACAATGACTCGTGGTTTCTTACCACAGATCGTCGAGTCAACCGTTGTTTTCCTATAATACCTAACCACCTGAACCCACAACCACCAACTACGGCCCGTGGTTACTTACCACGGGTCGTGGTACCTGTCGTCCTACAACCTTTTCCCCAACGTTCAGTAGTATTGCATTTTAACTTCCCGGGTCTACTCCTAAGCACTTCCTGGGTATTATAGATATCACCATGAAAAGGACCATTTTGGCTAGGGACAGTCACATAGGAGGTCCCAACATACCTACGGTGGCACGTAGTTTATGAGATCTAGGGTAGAACCTAGGCCACGAACCTACTCGGTGTTCGATACTACTCCTCAAACATTTATAGTGCTCATAGTATATCATGCATGAATTAATGGGCTAGTTAAATCATGATAATCATAAACATATTTGTACGTGAACTAGCCATGACATAAGGCCCGTGGGTCGGCCAAAAAGATAATTCATAAATCATAGGTTTCATGCATACTTGTAGATCATACATATAACTTGTAAATCATCAAATAATGATAAGAAATAGGATAAATCCATATTTAAAATCATAAATCATGTTGGGCTTGTAATATAAACAATTGAATTGAAGATCATAAATCAATTCATCATAGATCTTACAAAATTAGGATTAATTTAGTACAATTTAAAATCAATAATTTGTTAATCAAAATAGTTGTAAAATCTGATCAATATTCATAAAATATAATTTAAATCACAATTTAAAACAAACCATTAGTAAATCAATTAAATTCCACAAGATTTGAATTAAAACCCCCTTAGAGTTTGATAGATTTTCATGAATTAATAGAGAATGGGCATGGGTGTGAATGAAAACACCTATTTGTAATCCTACATACCTGGGTAAGATCAAATTCTAGAGTTCTTGAATGCCCAATGGAGAATTGAGAGGAAGAAGCTTGATTCTATGCTTGATCTCTCTAGAATTCTCTTAATTTGCATGCATGGGAATGGCTTGAGAAAAACAGACTTAACCTTTATTGTTATGCCCAGAAAAATACATAAAACGACGTAGTTTAGGGCCTTAGAGCATGGAAAGGTCGAAAATACCCTTAATGAATATTCCCTAAAAAACTGCACAGATCGATCCAACGGGCATACCAACGAGTCTTTGGAAGTTTCCATGACTCGTGGTATGGCCCGTCATATGCACAGCCTAGGCCCTGAACCCAGATTCTTACCACAGCTTGACAGGACGAGTCGTTCATTGATCAAACGGATCGTTGATTCGATCATTACTAGCCCCTTAACAACCCTGAACATCCCTTATCACAACCCTCACCACGACTCGTGTTTGCTTCCAATGAGTCGTGGTATCGATCCATTACCTGCACTGGAATTTCTAGCAACTAAATGACAACTGCTGACCACGGGTCGTTATAACTCACGATGAGTCGTTAGATGACCCGTTACATCCTCAAATACCATGGTCCAGCTCTATCCCATGATTACAAACAATGAGTTGTTACATCATCCATTGTATCCACTGCCACTAGGACTCCCCTTACCACGATTGGATCCAATAGGTCGTTGGCTGGACCAATTATCCGTTGGGTCATCTGTTGTGTGCACTTTTCTCCAGTTTTCAGCTGACTTCCCAGTTTGATCCCGGATCTAATCTTAGGCATTTTCGGGGTATTACAAAAACACTCTGTTGGAAGTGAAGAACATGCGTGCCACACATTGGCACCTTCAAATTGCAAGTGCCACGCAGTCAGAACTGTGTATGGAGAAGAAAAGGACCTGTGAAATGTAGGTGCAATCGCAGAAGGATTTCAAGCAACACTCCCATGACATGCTAGCGACCTGCAGCTCACAGATGGGCACCTGCAAAATGCAGGTGCTGCGCAAGTGACCAACGTACTTACAAGGGAAAAAATGTCCATCTCCGGCACAAAAGTACCTGAGAAGCTTCTAAGCGCAAACTTGGAAAGCTGTGCAAGGAGAACATGCAGATTTTACCCCAAATTATACATGCCCAAGGGAGAACATATGAGAGAGAAGCATTGAATTATAGAGAGAAGTAGTGAGAGAAAGATTAGAGTACATTCTTCTTCTTCTTCTTCAATGTTTGAGATAAGTACACCATTGTTGTAGATTTTGAAAGCTTAAATTAGTTATCCGATATGATGATGATTGTTGATGATTTACCCATTGCTATATTTTCTCTATCTCTATTAATAAGTAGTTAAATTGCTAGCTAGGCGTGTGTGCTTAATGAGTACTTAAACATGATTGGGTATTGATAAATTTCTCTTTAATATATAAGCATGGATCTGTTGTTTCCTCTGAATTTTAATTGAGAAATTAGTGGTTGCAAACACTAGTTTATCTTACTAATCTTGCTTGAGCTTGAGAAAAGAGAGTGGGATTTGGGTGAGGAAACAAAAGTGAGGATTTGGAGTGTAGATGAGTGGGATTGACAAATGTCACCTAATCACATGCAAGCACATATGGTCGTCAAGTAATATAGGACTAGAAGTCCCAATTATTGATCCTTCACAAACTTGTTAGCTTAATCGTTAAAGCTTACATCTTTATTTCATTATTCTGCAGCTGAAATGGGGAATGGTTTGGAGCATTAAACTACTAAAAACGTTAAATATAAAATTAAATAAAGACTGTTTAAAACTTGGTTTTACTTTAGATGATGATAAAAATCTAGAGAAATGGCACTTTTGCTTCAAGTTGAGTTTTCAAGATGTGATTACGCTATAACGATTCTTCCTATGATTACTAGTTTCAAGTAACTATCCCATTCCTTGCCACTCTCCCAAGCATCCAAGAACAATTTCATGAACCCTAATGCCTATGTCCCTATGGTCGTAGGATAAACATGAAACAACGGTTATGCCCACTTGTATTTCAACTAAATAGGGTTGAAAGGTACATTCCTATCCTCAACAACAACTTCTGTCCTCTCACCAATGGATTTAAGGGTCTTTGAATTCCTGTTTTATATTTACCTTTAACCATTTCGGTTCCCTTTCCCAAGTTCAACCGAAAGCCAACAGAATTACTTAGAAGGTGATCAATCTAGTAAATAAACAATTATAACAAGTAAATATAAACATAAAGAAAAATCAAAACTAGCATAAATTAGTCTTTCAAACTTCAACCATCCACCATGGAAAAAAACCTAGAGTATGAGTTTATCCACTCATAGACATGTGGAAAAACATAGAGTTAATCATCATCATTTAGAGTAAAACAATAAAGAAAAAAAGAAACCTAAGTAGAAACTTGTCTCTCCTTACAAGATGCATTACAAACCTCCACAAATGAGATACGTAATGTAAAAGTAATCCAAAGATTGCTAACAAACGACCTAGAGGATATATTTATTGTTAAGCCTTGAAATGAAATTTCTTCCCTCACGTACTGCGTTAAAATTAGCAAATTTCATCCCGGAATGGGTCTGGTGCTCAGCCCCCTCCATAGTCCCAAGTTGAGCTCAAGTTTCCTCTGAAGTTTAAATCTCGGCACCCAGCCCCATCCATAACACAAAGGAGTAGCCAAATTGCAACACTTCTGGATCATCCGAGCGTCCAATGCCACTCATAGCCCCCGGGTGTTAGCCAAATTTCATTGATCAAGAACCTTTCTGGATCCTAGTCCCATCCATAACACCAGAATTTTGAGAAATGCCTCTAAGTTTGGAATGCTTCTGGGGCTCCGCACCTCTCATCTCGCCAAGGTGTTGAATGAAACATCTTCTGAAGTTAGGGACCTGGTGCCCAGCACCCACTATAGCCCCAACTTTAGTTCACAATCTTTTAAAGTTAGGGACCTGGCACCCGATGCCAGCCATTGCCCCAGGTCCTTCTTTTCACACTCTCAAATAATCACACCTTGGGGCTAATTTGGGTCCTTTTGTCACGCCCCCAAATTGGGTAGGGCGCAACTGGCACTCGATTCATGATTGATCGAGAAGCTGGCAATATGACATCTGTAACTGTAACACTTAGGCCATCCAGGCCACCTGTCACTATCAACTGGAGTATAAATTGGACCCATAAGGTCTCAACAATACATGGTAAACAACTGAAATGCAACCAAGTCTATGAGTATGCTAAACCAAGCAACAATAAGCCGACAAGGACACAAACTGAATAACGCTATACCCACTAAGTCCACAAAGCCTTTAAAGAATAAACTGACTGATGGTCGGAACAAGGCTCCGACCTACCCATAAGTGCATCTCAAAACTCAAGCATAAATAACTAAGACCTAGCTCTAGGAAAAAATAAGCATACCAACCATCCGTTGATCTCACGAACTACTACCTGCACCTGTGGCATGAATGCAGGTCCCCAAGTGAAGGTACGTCACTACAAATGAAATGTACTGGTATGTAAGGCTGAAACTATAAACATTAGATAACAATCATGTAACAACTGACTCATCACATAAACATATAAAGGATAGATATAACCTGGAACTCTGCAACCTGTAATGGATAACAACATACTATAACAAAATTGAACTAAAGATAACGAAACCAGGAATAAGGAATAGTAAAAACTTGGAATCCTAGAAACCAAAACCTGATAGTAACCCTATAATGAGAAGAAAATGAAATTGAGAAATGCACAAGAAAGAAACTAAAATTGTGATGCTAGCAACCAGCCAACCATAAATCCATATATAAAATTCATCCAGCCGGTGTACCACACCGGGGTAAAATAAAAGTATCTTCAGTCGGTATATCATACCGGGGTAAAATAAAAATATCTCCAGCCAGTGTACCACACCGGGGTAAAATAAAAATATCTCCAGCCGGTGTACCATATCGGGTAAAGTAAAAATATATTCAGCCGGTGTACCACACTAGGGTAAAATAAAGATATCTCCAGCCGGTGTACAACACCGGGGTAAAATAAAATAAATCTCAATCGCAATCATAATGGAGCTGATAGGGCTCATACCAATTATCTGGATAATGACAACCATGAAATATGCCAACTCAGTAACTATAACATGTGTAGTATCTTACCACGACCCCTAATACTACAATTATGCCATACACATATAGATCTTTCATTTAACATTTAAATACATACATATGCTGTGAATAAATTCTAGGGAAATTCCTAGAACTGGAATATCATAAAGACAGTGTAGACACATGTTCATGATTTTAAACATCTCCTAGCAATACTAACACGAGGAGTAGAGAGGAATAACTTAACTTAACATTTTCTATTAACAATCTTAGCATTCATTTTGTGTTGCGTTTGACTTTCATATTTTCATATCAAGAATTGTGAGCATACCTCATTCATTGCACATCATATCACATCTCGAGGTAACTTATGAACAGGAAGACATAACGTGGAGCTCTTTAACATAAAAATGCTAGGCAACTATCTAGGGGCTGCCTTAAGATAAATAAAGACTTATTGTTGTGCTTTTGACAATATAGGAAAGGCTCGTGTGAAACTTTGCAATATATGAGGAGCTTAGAAAAGCTTAGCAGCATTATAAATAGTTTAGAAACTTCCAAGAAAAATAAAATCCTTTAAAACTTGAAAAAGTTAATCCAACTCTTAGAACAAATAATCAAAGATAATTGTTTAAAAGTACGATGAAGAACTTCTCTTTAACTTGAGTCACTATCTCAAAATATTCTATTCTAATATTTCTTAAGGAGATAACACTTTACAAGCCTTTCATTAGCTTAATACAATTGAACATAAACAACTTTATTTATAACTCTTTTACGAAACATCTTTAGAACAGAGTAAATCTTGCTAGCCATTTGCCTAACTCATTAACAATCGTAACACTTATGATCAAATTTAACAACCTTTAGCTCTACTTTTCGTATTCATCTTAAATTCTTTTCCAAACAGGATTCGTCATTCCCTACCTAATTACTTACTCTCGTGTTCACTACTCCAGTAATTCTTGTACGCACTTACCTTCTTATCTAATTGCCAACCTTGCCTCTTAAACATCGTCTTGCTCATATTTTAACATCACTCAAAGGTTCTTGAAATTAACTACGGACAGAGGGCATATACCTCACATATTACTTTAAAAGGTCTAACATTTACTCTTATCTCTCCTTTGCTACTACGGCCTCAACTTTACACCTAGGTTAATTTTCTTACACATCTACAACTGTCAAAGAACATGTGGCGTGTCTACTTAAAGCCTTAAGCAATTCTCAGGAGGACTAGATAACTCAAGAGCTCTAATAAACATATAGCGACTTTCTAAAGGTAATCCTTGCCGCTTTAGTGCGTAATTTGAACATAAGCATAAATGTATATATATTATAATTTTTGTCTAAACTTTTAACATAAAGATATTGTGCATAACCTACCAATAAAGATGGTCCCATAGAAATATCAATAGTCTATCCATTCGGGTTCTATTTTCCAAGTTTAACGTATTGGTTAATTATGAAATGCATTAATTAGTCTCTTAGATTAAGGGAGAGGGACTGGGGAAGCTTCTCATGGCCATAGGTACCTTAAAACATGAGTATAAGAGGGTAGGTAACTGTTGTAAGGAAATTCCATGTTGTTACCCTCGTTAGCCCTTATTGAGTTAAAACTGATTTCAATTATTAGGTTTGCCCGCGTACCGTTGTCTTGCCATGTTTACCAATTTCCTTAGCAACCATAATGTGAAATAACTTTGACAGCACAAACACATAAAATAGTGTAAAGGACCAGCTCACAATTCCCACGTCGAGGGGACTTCAGACTCAATATACAACTATGACCATAATCGAAGGCAATTGCCCTCTCCGCTTTACATTCATGTGTTCCAACTATTTAGAAAATACACCATTTAATAACAAGTAATTATAACAACTGGGAAGGACCATAATATGATACTACAGAATCTCAAGTATAGGGGAATGCTGGATTAATCCTTGACATGAATTTGTGCTTGAAAATCAAGAGACAAAGAGCGCCTTACATGCCTTCTTTCTCCGGCGAGCTTTCTTACGTTGTTTCTTTCTTTCAACAACCAAAACTTTAGACCCTTAAATTAATTGAGTTTATCACCTACTGACAAGGCTGTTTCAAGCAAATTTATACAGCAAAAACATTACCTCAATAGGCAGTCACAACACAAACAAATAAGGCAACACTTAGCATTTCTTATTTTAACTTGTTTCTAGAACTTTGGGGGAAAATAGAGGTAGGAAATTACCTCACTTTTCTCATGTAAAACTCCCACAAATATATATTATATACTCAGAAAAACACAGCTGTTCCAACCTTCAAGAACAAGCAGAACTTCAACAACAACATACCAACAACGGCAGCCCAATATAACCTCCAATTTCTAGCTTTAGCAAGGATTTTTAGGCAAGTTTAGCAATTAGAAACACTTACCCTTGGCATGAGAATATTCTTGGATATAATAGGAGTATTTTCCTCTAAATCACTTCCCAATAACACAGAAATCTTTCTTTCCAAAACGCAGCAACATAACAGCACAACAACTACAACAAGTCAACATACAAACCATAACTTTCTTCTAGTTTTCCTTCAAAAATTCATACACTTATTAGAGATTTCAAAAGAGGGAAGTGACTTACTATTTCTTATGAACAATTCCTACTAAGATGGAGTATAACATTAGCTCAAAATAGTCCCGAACACGCACCAACAACACTGCCAAAATGAAGCTACAAGGCAACAACAACGTCACCACAACATTGCCTTCACTTCCATCAACTATTGCTTGAGTTTTGATGGTGTTTTCTTGAGGGATTTCCTCTAGGTTTCTAAGGCTTTGCTACTGTAAAGGAGAGAGTATTTCAGAGGGTAAGCAAGCACCTCAAACCTGGAAAATTTGAAAATGATTCATAACAAAAAACTTAAAATATAAAGGTGTTTGGGCAGTGGCCGTTTTTAGGGCGGTGGCCATGTCACTGCCCGATAGTTCCACTGTAAAATGCCTATAACATTTTATTACGAACTCCAATTGAAGAGCTGTTTGATGTTATGAAAACTACACTCGATGATCTTTAATTTGATAGGTTGTGGGGCTTCTAGTTAATTATATATTGGGAGATATGGTCGTTTAAAGTTGACCCTAACTTATATACTTTACATACTCTTTGTTTTTTTCCATTCATACACATTTCCCTTGTCATCTACGAACAACCTGCAATTCCCTTTACATAGAATACAAACATCAAATAATCACCAAAATTTTTCTGGGGTGTAACATCCTCCCCCTCTTAGAAACATTCATCCTCTAATGTCATAACACCTTTAACTCATCCCTGTCTTCTGTCATAAACATACATTCCATATATTTGTAAACATATTCTTTCCAGTCATTACTTCATATCAAACTATACTTATTCAACTCAATCTATTTATCTAATCTAAGACAGACAAGCCTTAACACCACATAATCGATGAACTTTTCTAACCATAACCAAATTTATACACTACCATGACAAATTATTAACTACAGTACCACTTTTCATTCACTACTTAAGATACAAGTTCAATGTTAAATCTGAAGTTGCACTTTTACCTTTGCTTTTACAATGGTCCACTATTGACGGTCTTAATAACAGAAACTAAAGCCTGATCTAAGGACAAAGAAGGAACTAAATATCTAGGATAAACTAAATGTCTGGCCACCTGGGGCCTTGAAACACTACATGGGGCCATAAATAACCCTGTTGACCTAGTCTCCCCACTTTATTCTACTTCTCTGTAGGTACTTGGAGACGGTATATCAGATTCCTCTATCTTTTGAGCAAATGCTTGTATCTAAGCAATAGTCATATCTGTCTGGGTATACATTCCCGAAAACTCTAGAACTAGATGGGGTCCCAAACATAATACAATTGATATACTCTATTCCTCATGTTCTGCACCCTATCTGAAGCATATTGGCCAAAGAATTAAACTTGAGACTATATTCATGAATACTCATGCTGCCGTGTATTAGGTACAAAAACATACTAACTCGAATTCATTGAAGTTCCTGTGATAAGTATTGATCGGTAAAAGCTAGGGGATTTAGGATCAAAACCCACAGGCACTAAAGCTCTCAGAAGTATTTCCCTAGAACCTGCCATTAATTTCAGCAGCTGATTTTTGAAATGTCACTATTCCGGTTAACATCTTAAATTCTTTCTCAAAATCTCACCCCTTTGATATACCAAAAAGGTGTTGGAGGATCAATGACTCTACCTCCTTCTGTCTCTTCTAATATTGGGACAATATGAGGGGCTGAAGCCCTTCCCATGGTATCTCTGACTGGAACTAGAAGAACTGTAACATGGGGAGTAAAACAAAACTCACTTCGAGCATATATTCTATTTCTCGGATAAACAGGAAGGCGTCTGGGACCCTTTCAAGCATCAGTGTTGATAAATCTTGTAGCCATCTATCTTACTCTAGGTGAATTCTAAAACATAAGCACGATTTAGACTTTAAATAGCCCTTACATCTTTTCTCTATAGCATGATCTATTATTGAACAAAGTGAAACAACTCCTAAATTCCCTGTAGCCTTCTGATTATAAGTATGGTGCACAACATACCCATAAGCAAGACTCTACTAGACACGATTTGTGGACTTCCTAGGATATGACTTCGCTCTGATACCAAGTCTGTCATGCCCCAAAACTGGGTAGGGTGCAACTGGCACTCGATTCATGATTGATCGAGAAGCTGACTATATGACATCTGTAACTGTAACACTTAGGCCATCCAGACCACCTGTCACAATCAACGAGAGTATAAACTGGACCCATAAGCTCTCAACAATACATGGTAAAGAACAAAAATACAACCAATTCTATGAGTATGCTAAACCAAGAAACAGTAAGCCGATAAGGCCACAAATTGAATAACACTGTACCCACTAAGTCCACAAAGCCTCTATAGAGTAAAATGACTGATGGTTGGAATAGGGCTCTGACCTACTCCATAACTGCATTTCAAAACTCAAGCATAAATAACTAAGACCTAGCTCCAGGAAGAAAGGAGCATACCAACCATCCGTTGATCTCACGAATTGCTATGGGCAATCCTGACCTCTACTTGCACCTGCGGCACGAAGGCAGGTCCCCAAGTGAAGGAACGTCGGTACGAATGAAATGTACTGGTATGTAAGGCTGAAACTGTAAACATGAGATAAGAATCTTGTAAAAACTGACTTAGCACATAAACATATAAAGGATATATATAACCTGGAACTCTGCAACCTGTAATTGATAACAACTTACTATAACATAATTGAACTAAAGATAAAGGAACCAGGAATAAGGAATAGTAACAACTTGGAATCCTTAAAATCGAAACCTGACAGTAACTCTATAATGAGATGAAAATGCAATTGAGAAACGCACAGGAAAGAAACTATTACTGTGATGTCAGCAACCAACCAACCATAAATCCATATATAAAATTCGTCCAGTCGGTGTACCACACCAGGGTAAAATAAAATTATCTCCATCTGGTGTATCATACCGTGGTAAAATAAAAATATCTCCAGCTTGTGTACCACACCGGGGTAAAATAAAAATATCTCAAGCTGATGTACCATACCGGGGTAAAGTAAAAATATCTCCAGCCGGTGTACCACACCAGGGCAAACTAAACATATCTCCAGCCGGGGTACCACACCGGGGTAAACATCCTATGGTTGCTAGTTGAAAGTTACTATCCCATTCCTAGCCACTCTCTCGAGCATCCAAGAACTATCTCATGAACCCTAATGCCTATATCCCTATGGTTGCAGGAGAAATATGAAATGATGGTTATGTCTACTTGTATTTCAACTAAATAGGGTTGAACTATATATCCCTACCCTCAACAACAACTTCTATCCTCTCACCAATAGGTTCAAGGGTTTTTGAATTCCTATTTTATATTTACCTTTAACCCTTTTAGTTCCCTTTCCCAAGATCAACCAAAAGCCAACAGATTTACTTACAAGGTGATCAGTCTAGTAAATAAGCAATTATAATAGGCAAATATAAACAACCACTAAAGAAGAATTAAAACTACCATAAATCAGTCTTTCAAACTTCAACCATCCACCATGGCCAAAATCCTAGAGTATGAGTTTATCCACTCATAGACACGTGGGAAAACACAGACTTAATCATCATCATTCAGAGTAAAAAGATAAAGAAAAAAAGAAACATAAGTAGAAACTTGTCTCTCCTTTCAAGTGGCATTACAACCCTCCGCAAATGAGATACATAATGCAAAAGTGATCCAAAAATTGCTAACAAATGACCTAGAGGCTATATTTATAGTTTAACCTTCAAATGATGCTTCTACCTCAAGTACTTGACGTTAAAATTAGTAAATTTCATCCTGAAATAGGTCAGGTGCGCCACCCCTTCCATAGCCCCAAGTTGGGCTAAAGTTTCATATGAAGTTTAGCTTCGGACGCCCAGCCACATCGATTACACAAAGGAGTTAGTCAAATTTTAACACTTTTGAATCATTCGGGCGCCCTGCGCCACTCATAGCCCCTGTGTATTAGTCAAATTTCTTGGTTCTAGAACATCTCTAGCGCCCAAGATCATCCATAGCACAAGAATTTTAAGAAATATCTCTAAGTCTGGAATGCTTGTGGAGCTCTGGTCTCTCATCTCATCAAGGTGTTGAATGAAACATCTTCTAAAGTTAGCAACCTATCACCCTAAGCCAGCCATAACCCCAGCTTTGGTGCACAATCTTTTGAAGTTTTGGACCTGGAGCCCGGTGCTAGCCATAGCCCCAGAATCTTCTTCTCACACTCTAAAATCTTCACACCTTGGGCTAATTTCGGTCTTTTTTCCTTGGTTTCCTGCTCAAAATATCTCAAATCATTTTTTACCTTACAAAACATACAAAGACATGAATTTATGCATTTCCTAAGGATTATAGACTCAAAACAAGGTAAAAAAGGGGCGAAAACATGGTAAATGGCATAGAAATATTCCCAACATCATTGAGCTAGAGATAGTCAAAACCCACATCTCCATTCCATTAAAAGGCTGAGGCTAGAGATAGCTTGACCCTTCCTCAGTATTTGTGGATGATTATTTGATTGTGATCTTGGGTTTTGAGGAAATTCAAATTAAAAGCATCCTTTTGGTTGGGAAAAAAGAGGATGTATTTATATCCATGCTATCCGTGCTAGAAATTGAAGTTATGGTAATCGAATCAATCCAAATCTAGTTGACACATCATCTATTGCATATCCCTAGCCATTTCCCATTACTTGCAACAAATCATTTATTCAATCTCATTTAATAATTTTGAATTCGATATTGATTTCCCTTTTCCCCCAATTTTATTTTACACATGTTAACAATGACGCATTCTAATTTGAGCTAGTTTACAACTTTTGGAGTATCATGCTCAATTCCTTGTGGGATTCGACCCTAACACCCGTCGGGTATTTTATTTTTGATAATGACCACTAACACTTCCTTTAATTAGGAGAGATATATTGAGCGTTACCAGCTGGTGCCGAGGAGGATGACTACGTGTTTGATTGGTACAATCGCAAGAGAGGGTACTATTCACCCCTAGTGAATCAGGGAGATAGGTTAAGGCTTAGAGCCAGTCCCCTGCCCCAAGTGCTATAGTTCCTCCATCACCAGTTAGAGCAGCAACAGGTAGACCTCCATCTCCTCTCGCTCTAGCAGTACTTGAGGGTGATATAGTGGCAGCCCTTCCCGCGCTTGTGGTACCTCCAGTTGCTCTAGAAGGATAGGCTCTTGAGGGAGCCTTTTAGCTGATGGATCATATTATTGTTGGATAGGAGCAATGGTTGGAGGCAATGGAGGGACATAAAGGTCAGGAAATTTAGACTTCTAGAGCTTGTGAGTTCTTGGGTTTGAGCCATCTGGTGTTTACTAGACCAGACCCGAGTGAGGACCCCCAAAATTTCATTGATCAGACCTACAATATGTTGAAAGTCATGGGGGCGCCTTGGATAGAGAGGGTAGATTTGGCCGTATTCAGACTACATGATGTGGTTATTTTGTGGTATTAGGCTTGGGCTCAATCCAGAGGAGCCAATGCATAACCAACCAAGTGGGAGGAGTTCTCTGAGGCCTTTTTGCATGAGTATCTACCCCTAGGAGCTTTGACAGGCTCAAGATGAGTAGTTTTTGCATTTAGAGAAGCACAGCATGAGTGAGTGGAGTATTGCCTTCAATTTAATTCTTTGGCTAGGTATGCTCTGTACCTGGTTCAAATGATGGAGGATAGGGTTTATCAGTTCATGCGAGGGTTAGGGACCCATATAGCTCGTGATTGTTTAGGGGTATCTACCCAGGAGTATATGAACATTGCACGGATACAATCCTTTGCTTAGAGTGTCAAGGATATGATCAACACGATTCATGATACTTGTAGGGGACAGGAGTAGAGGAAGAGGCTCAGAACTGTGAGGTCTTACAGAGAGTCTAAAAGAGACTCTATAGTTCAGTCCCCCAAACAGTCGGCTCAACCTACGGAGAGTAATCCACCTCAACTACAAGGATCGAGGTGAGACCATAGTTCAGCTCTATTCGATTCCCGATGTCAGGAGAGACCTTTGATACCCCCATATGCTCAGTGCGATAAGAAGCATCCAGGGAAGTGTTGTTTGGGTTAGGATGTATGTTATCATTATGGACAACTTGGCC
Organism: Datura wrightii; assembly: GCA_035772735.1. Taxonomy (NCBI): domain Eukaryota; kingdom Viridiplantae; phylum Streptophyta; class Magnoliopsida; order Solanales; family Solanaceae; genus Datura; species Datura wrightii. The sequence goes on along the minus strand of JASDFA010000007.1, from coordinate 48,509,528 downwards.
ACTATATGCGGTAGTGTCCGATGAGGTCTAGGGGTGATACCGCACAGCTGACAGGTTCAGTAGCAACATCATCACCGTCAGTCCGACCTCCCATTCCTAGCTCCCGGCCTATAGTGGGTTGTGGTAAGGCTAAGAAGGGGGAAACCTCTGGTTTAGGGGAAGTGCAGAACCACTTCTATGCTCTAGGAGTCATTGCTTAATATTATTATATTCTCCCATGTTGTTTATTCTTTGAATTATCCAAGATCTACTTTTTTGTATGTTACTCCTCTAATAGAGCATCAATTTGAGGTAGCTCCTGAATTGTTGGCTAAGCCGTTTGTTATATCTACATCAATTGGCAAATCTGTGTTAGCTGAAAGAGTGCATTGTCGTTGTACGATTCTAGTGTGTGATAGATCTACATGAACTAATCTAGTTGAGGTTGGAATGGTGGATTTTGATGTTATCATGGGCATGGATTTTTTAACGGTGTGTTACTTTAATGTTGATTGCCGAGCAAAGATTGTTTTTTTAAAATTTTCAAATGAGTGGGTAATGTAGCTACACCTGGTAAGTTTATTTCATATCTTAAGGTCCAAAAGATGGTATCTAAAGGCTACATTTCTCACTTAGTTTTAGTTAGATACTTGACCAGAGCCGGCGATTTTCCAGTCAACCCTAGTGGTAAATGAGTTTTCAGTAGTCTTCCCAGAGGACTTACTTGGATTTCCTCCTAAGAAGGAGATATACTTTGCCATTGATCAACTTCCACATACTCATCCCATATTGATCCCTCCTTATGGGATGGGTCCGACAGAGTTAAAGAAGTTGAAGGAGCAACTGAAAGATTTTCTTGAAAAGAGATTCATTCGACCTAGTGTATCACCTTGGGGTTCATCAGTTCTCTTTATGCAAAAGAAAGATGGATCATTAAGAATGTGTATTGACTATAGGTAATTCAATAAAGTGATGATTAAGAATAAGTATTCACTTCCCAAAATTGATGACTTATTTGATTAGTTATAGGGTACTAGATGCTTTTCGAAGATTGACTTTAGGTCTAGATACCACTAGTTATGAGTTAGGAAAATTGATATCCCTAAGACTGCCTTCAGAACTAGATACAACGATTATGAGATCTTAGTGATGTCATTTGGGTTTACTAATTCCCAAGCAACTTTTATGGATTTGATGAATGGGGTGTTTAGGCCCTTCCTTGATGTATTTGTGTTTTCTTCTATTAATGACATCTTGATTTATTTATGATCAAAGGCCGAGAATTCAGATCACCTGAGAGTTGTGTTACCAACTCTCTACAGGAGCATAGGTTGTATGCTAAATCTTCTAAGAGAGAATTTTGGCTAACATTTGTGGCTTTCCTTGGTCATGTAATTACAACTGAAGGTATAAGAGTGGTTAGTTAGAAAATAGATACGGTAAAGAGTTGGCCCAGACCCTTGAATCCTACTGAGGTTCGTAGCTTCCTGGGTTTGGCAGGTTACTATCGCAGATTTTTAGATGCTTTTTCTACTATCTCTATGCCATTGAAAAAGTTGACTCATAAAGTAGCTAAGTTCCAGTGGTCAGACGTGTGCAAGTGTAGTTTTCAGGAATTTAAAGATAGGTTGACTTTAGCACCTATCTTGACTCTTTTAGAAGGTACAGAGGGTTATATGGTTTATTGAGATGCTTACTAGATTGGCTTAGGCTATGTTTTGATGCATGTCACAACCCGAACGCAGGCCCGGATCGAGACATAGGATAAGAATCCCCGAGAGACCCCTAGTCGACCCATGACATGAACATACATCTAACTCCATCAACAAAATAGAAGAATTAACATGATAATCTTAGCGGAAGTCTGAAATAATCATAACATCAAAATATACACAGTTTGCGGTGAATACATTCTTTTGTCTGAAAAGCCTCTAAACATGATGAGTTGATGGGACAAGACCCCAATTAACTCAATAAAGTAGAAAACAAACAAAATACATAGAGGAATATGAATAAGCATGATCCTTGGGAGATAAGGACTCACCAACAAGCGAAAGGTGCTAACTCTATAGGGATGGCTAAGAATGGAGCTAAGCCTGAGTGTCGGAGCCTTTATCATGAAACGATATAGCATAGAGTATGCAGTCAGTACATGAAATATACCGAGCATGCAAGTAAAACCGCTTAGATAAGTAAAATCATTTAAAACATGCATAATAATAAACATAAATAGGTAAGAATCTGAGAGTAGGGCTTGCATGCTATTTTATAATGATCTCAATATAACATAACATAACATAACATCATAACTGAATTGACTGACTCAAAGCTGAATCTGATAGTCATAAGTAAAGTTGAACATTGAGTCAAACCTGCTTTAGAACATATATAGATTTATATAACATGAGTGATAACATGCATAATTGAAATCATGAGGAACAATGGGAGATTCGTCTTTTAACCGACATACCACGACAGAGCTTACGTGGTACTAACTATCACACTCAAGTGGGTATATCTGTCCAAAGCCTTGCCAGGGAAGTACGTGTTGTATATTGGTCGTAGTTGAGGAGGGAAATATGTACGAAGGGAAAAGTGAAGAGTCTATGAAGTTCATAAGTAAGGGTCATTGTTAAATGAGTATATCTCCTAATCTACAATGAGTTAGGAGTTCTACAACCTATCAAACCAAAAGTGTTTGAGTCTAGTTTTTAGAACATCAAACCGCTCGTTAATCAGAGTTTGGAGTAACAAGTTATAAGCATTTTATGGTAGCATCATCGAGTAGTGATGTGGCCACCGCCCTTAAATGCCTCCACTGCGCTACTTACTTAAAAATCAAATCTTTATTTGTGGAAAACATTTCCATCCTAACCTAATTTGACCTGCTTGCTTATACTCTACAATTCTCTCAATTTTCCAGAATATAACCAGGGAAATGTGAAGGGAAAAACATCAAGTTAAAATCCCATCCAAACACAAGACAAGTGAAATAGCTCATTTGTAAAGTGAAGGTGAGCTAGGGACTATTTTTGGAGCTCATTTTGGCAGCGATCTTGGGGGAGGTTTACTGCATTTTAAAAGCTATTTAGACTGCCTATATGTCCATATTTTAATAAGGATTAAATCCAAGAGTAAAGGTAATAATTTTACCCTCTTAAACCCCCTCAACATGCTAGTGAAAAACTGGAATTTGGTAGCTAGAGTGAGCTGCCGTTAAACCGTTTTTGAGCTGAGTGCTTGTTCAATTTTTCTAGGATTTTTGGCAGTTTCTTTGGCTGGAAATATGCTTCACTTTGAGGGAAAGGATTAAAGCAGAAGTTAGGTAACTTTCCCTTCTTATTTTCTCCCTCAAAAGCTTGTGAAAAAAAGTAAAGAAAATGGCTATACTTGTTGGTATTGGCATGAGCTATTGTTGTTGTTGTGACTGCCATTTGGTGAATTATTTTGCTGCATTTTGTGATACAGATTAGGTTTGCTGTTTTCCTATAAATTTTAGATACTAGGAAGGTTAAATACTGGTCATTTAAGTAGAAGATCGACTAAGGAAATTTCACCGGGAAAAGGTATATAAGGTGTCCCATCCGTTGTTCTTTGAAGCGCTTTTAAACCTGTTTGCAGAGGCTCGTGCACTGATTTATGTTCTATAATCCCAGGGTCTTTCACTCGATTTGTGTGTTGTGAGTTGAATGAGCCAGCTACCTTCTGATATGTGTTGAGGCAGTATATCAAGCTATATATAACCTTTAAGTCCCATGTTTTATTGAAGCTAAAAGTTGAGATCATGTCTAGCCCAAAGAGGCATTTAAAGTGTGACATAGTATCAATTGTTGTCCTAGTTGTACATCGAGTTGGAGACCCCTCGACATGGATATTGTTATCTAGTCCTTTACTGCATGTTGTATATGTTATTTTGATCATGTATGAGGTTCTGGTTACCATTTGGAATTAAAAATTGAAGCTAAAATGGCGACATAAGAATAATGTACGCCTAAGAACGAATGTCAAGTTAGTATGGTAAACGAGGGTACCAACACAACTTTTCCTTGATCTAGTCACCTACCTTTATGTATATAAATTTTAACATTCTTAAGGCTTAAAAGAAATTCTATAACTCTTATTCCTTAAGTTATTGACAAGTTACCAAGTTACCAAGTTACCGTGTGCTAAAGTACAAACTTCGATGCTAAGTATCCATAATTGAGTCTGAGTTATCCCAGTTGAGTCTAAGTTTTTTATATTGAATCCATGTATTCAAGCGGTGACCAAGTATTCCAAAGTTAGTTCTAAGAATCCATAAGCGAGGTCTGATAACGCTCAAATTACACCTCTGAAGAAGTATAACGCAGTCGTTGTCAATAAAGAATGCAACTAAGGTTGGGGTCGATCCTATAGGAAATATGGTCAAGATATTAACTAATTCTAATATTTACACTTTTATTTTAGTTAATTCTAAAGGGGTTTTTAACAAAAATAATTAAATGACAGTATTTTGGAATGGTGTTGTTATCAAAGATATGCAATTAACTAAGGAAGTATTCCCCATGGCTTCTTAACTAGGTTGGATTATTATACTTGTGATTTATTCCAATACTTAGCCTATAGAAGTGACAGCAGTGTTCATCCAAATGACTAATTCACCCCTATTAGATGACTATAATCAATCACCAGGTTAGTTCTCATGAGTGCTTTCAACTAACCTTTATTAATAACTCCAAACTAGCTTTCCTCGATCACAGCTCAAGTTATTCAATGTAAATTAATTTCAAGGCTTTGTTGTCTTTCTCTTTTCCTAATCTCTACTTCTCTAAGTTCAAGCAAGTAAAGAATACGGGCTAGTCCTAATATTGTACACCATTAAGAAACAATTAACATGAAGAGAAGAACAATACAAGCATCTATATTGGTTAGAATCACGTTTTGTTAACCCTAATTCATTAATTCATCATGGTTCTCACAATCCTAGATATGGAAGTTCTATCCGCTCATAATTTCATGAAAGAAATCAGAAATTATAGAATAAATCATAATTAACAACTTACAATATTGAAGGAATAAAAACCCAATAATTGATTGCGCAATAATATTTTAAGGAATCAAGAACCCAATGAAGACAACTAATGTTTGGTTCATGTATTTCGTTATCCAACAAGTGTTGGGGAACACCAAAAAATGATTACATGAAAAGTCTCGGATCTCCTAATGAAAAATAAAAAGAAAATATTTATACAATTTATGAAAATCCTTTACTAAATTAACAGGGATTGCTCCACGGGGATGACCTACAAATCGTAGAATGATGCTACGAGTCATGGTCTGCACTCATGGTATGATCTACAACTTCTGGATCTCTCAAGTACAGGAGGCTGGTACAACTCATACATTGCTACTACGAGTACTAGGTGTCAGTCGTGGTCTATACTTCTGAAAGATGGAATCTTTAAGTGTCAACCTATAGGTCCTTCATATGACTCATACCATACTGGTATGACCCGTGCAATCAAATTGTTCCTTAATGATGCCAAGTATCTGACTCTCTAATTCTCACCACGAGTCTATTAGTACGACTCCTAAATTATTGTCATGACACATGGCATTTGTTCGTACATTGAAATCTTCTAGTGAACATCTTTTGAATCTCTGCTACGGGCACTCAGTACGGCTCGTAACTAGGTGGTACAGCTCGTACTGTGACCTATAGCAGACCATTTTTTGCATTTTGCACCTCTTTTCCAAAATCCAACTTCAGAACCTGGTTTCCTTGAAAATACAGAAAAAGAACCTCATATCCATATAAACATACCCAAGTTGTAACATCTTTTCTATATTTTAAGTGTCAAAAGTGTCGTAAAACCACGAAAAGTCAAGGTCCATGTCATGTTCCTCGAGTCTCATGTTCATGTAAAGTTTCCAAATCAAGTATGTCTTATGTCCCCTCCTGCTAATTGCAAGGGATAGTATTTTCAGTTGGTTCTTCGAGTTGGACCTGTTATCTAAGTCAGCTATATTGCATTATTTAGATGCTTATCTAAGTATAAGTTTGCTCATTTGCATTATTTGCTTTATTTTCCACATGTCGTCTCTAGTATGAGTATCAGATAGATGATTGTGCAATTCCACACACTTCTCTGGTCCGAGTATCAGATGGAATTATGCGAAGGAATATGTATGAAAATCTTGGTCCAAGTATTAGGTTGGCCGTATAAAGTCCTGTCCCAAGTATCAGACTCTTAAAGTCCTGGTCCGAGTATCAGGCAGTCATACTAAAATCCTGGTCCAGGTATCAAATAGCCACCGAATCGATTCTCATAAACTTTGTCCAAGTGTCAGAAGTGTTAGCATATGAATCAGTTATATTATACTCATACATAGAGTCTGCATATAGGGTAGTTAGTTGTAGAGTTATAGAGTATCTCTCCCTACCCTATCTTTTGAGTTATGTTCAACTATTCTTTGCCATTGTTTATGTTGAAAAGTTACAAAGTGTTAGGTTGTTGCTATTCCTTTCTCTAATTCAGTTATCTTTGGCATTGTTAAATTTACAAATTTCAATGCATTTCTTTGTACTGACGTCTCTTCGTCTAAGGACCCCTGTAATCGTGCTACAGGTGCATACAGGAGCTCAGATCGATTGTTATAGTAAGAGCCCAAATCTAGTGAAGAGTTAGTATCCTCCTTTATTTGAGGAGCCCTATGTTTGGTTTGGACATTATGAGTTTTGATGTACATATGGGTAGGTCAGGGCCCTATCAATCCTCTGCATTTAGTATTATTTACTCTTTTAGAGGCTTTTGTAGAATAGTTGTACAGTTGTTCAGTTTTACTGCAATTTGTGGTTTAGCTGGCTTTTCGCAGTTTTTTTCAATTGTTATCATGGCCTTGTTAGCATTCTATCTTGTCATGTTTGTTGAGACCTGGCCGGTCCATTTCCATGTAATAGTTTACTATTACAGGTGGCCCAAATGGCCTAAGGGTTATAGTCTAGATGTAATATAGAAGGCTTTTTGATCTCTTCGGAATCGAGTGCCAGTCACGCCCTACCCAATTTTGGAGCATGGAAGATACATTCTACGCGAATATAGTAACCCAATAAGGTTGTGGTCGAATTCCAGAAGAAATAGGTATGAAAAGGCTATTGGAATGAGTAAATATATGATTTTTCATATAATGATGACATTCCATCAAGGTTGAAATAATTTGTATTTAAACTAAAGATTATTCTAGAATGTAAGTGTTTGTAATCAATCGAGTAAAGAACCGAGGTTGTTTCCCATTATGGGTTTCTCCACCTAAGTTTCTCAATCAAAGACACCGAGAGCGACTTTGTATTCATATGCAGATAATCCCTACGTGATCACTTAATATTTTCTAATAGTTAATTAATGCTTCTCTTAATTAGTTCTTTGGAATAAATCATATTTAAATAAAACCAACTATTTTCTACCATACGAATTCAACTTATTCCTAAGCGAATTTGTTAAACAACGGTTAGTACCATGAGTTCTTGTTAATTAATCCTTCAAAATCCTAAATAACTTTTTCAAGTATAATTAAAATCAATTGGCATGAATTGATATTTGCAACCACTGACCCTAATTAGAAAATACAAATTAATTAAATATATTTAAATTCACCATCGATGTTCAAGAAGAGATTCATAGGTTTTGCAACCATATTAGGTTCACAACCATAATAGAGAATTTAGCTCATGATGAAACAAGAAAATCAAAATATTGGATCAATCATAAAATTTACTTATAAAACTTGAGAAATTATTATGTCAAGAACACCAAATTGATCTTCGAAAACTAGCAAGAAGTTACATCTACAATGCTCCACAAATAGTTCATGATATTTTCGTTTGATAACTCCCTCAAAAAGTAATATATAAACTACTTATAGTAAGTTAGGAATCCAAATTCAACTTCTACTCAAAGTTGCCCAAGCATCACTTATGGACCATTGAAATGATTTACCATCGAAAGAATGTGTCACAAGTGGTCTTCTCTTGTTCACATTCAATGGTCATAAGTGATTAGTGGACTATAAAATCAACATACAATCTGTAAAATTGCTCCGTAAATTTCTTCTTGCCTCAGGCAACTTCCACTATACGTTATTTTGTGGTTTGTACTTTTGACTTGAGGCCTGTATCTATATTTTTTTTGTTGAACTCCAAGTTACAACATCTCTAATCCAGACTTAAGGTTCCTATCTATGGCTCATAGATAGATTCTATAGTCCATAGCTAGCATAGTACTTTTTCCTATTAGCTAAATATTCCATTTTTCCTGCATACCCTCTGCAGTTCATCTATGATCGAACAAACAGACTACAGAATCTATCTACTGCCCATATGTTATAATTTTTAGCAGATTTGCCTAGTTTTTGGATCTTTCTTCAAATTTATCTAGATTCCTAAGACTCAGAATAATAACATCAGAAATAACTATTTAAAGAACTTAAAGACATTTAGATATATCTAAAAAAGATACAAATGTGTCATATTATCTTGGCATATCATCTATTCTCTATGGGATTCAACTCCAAACTAGTTGGATTACTACATTTGCACACACTATGTTACATCATATTTAGGTATAATTTTAAGTGTATCGATGTCCAATCTCAAATTTCACCCAAATACGATTTGTAATTGCCCTAAACACCAATTTCTATTCTATGACATCCCAAAATTTTTTTGATGATTACTTGAAGTTTGTATGCTATGTTAAGGGAAGTACGGATTATATGTTAGTTGTAGATGACAGGGGAAATATGTACGAATGTAAACGCAAAGAGTATGTGAAGTTCATAAGTAATGATCAATTTTAAACAATCATATCTCCCAATATATAATGAATTAGAAGCTCCAAGACCTATCAAATTAAAGGTCTTTGAGTCTAGTTTTCAGACATCAAACCACTTGTCAATCAGAGTTCATAGTAAGAAGTTATGGGTATTTTACTGAAACCCCCCAACAATGATAGGGGCATGGCGCCCTAGTGCCTCCACCGCCCTGTTTACTTAAAATCTGATTTTTCACTTGTAGAAAACATTTTCATCTTAATCTAAATCGACCAGATTGCTAAGGATTACATTTCTCTCTCAATTCTAGCAACTAGGACAAAGAAAATCAAAGAGGAAACAGTAAGCAAAGTTCAAGCAAATCACAAGACAAGTTGAGAATACTTTGCCAAGTATGCTAGGGGCTATTTTGGAGCTCATTTTGGCAAGGTTTTAAAGGTATTTTTCTACGTGTCAAAATATTTTTGTACTTCCTATTTATCTATCTTTGTGTAGGTATTGAAACCAAGAGGATAGGTAAGGATTTCGCCCCTTTTAAACCTCTCAAATTGCAAAGCGAAAAGCTAGAAATTGATAGCCAAGTGAGCTGCGGATGGACTGTTTGTGAGCTGAGTTTCGCTTGAGGGGAAGAATTATAGAAGAACTAAGGTAAAATTTCCTCTTGTTTCTCCCTCAAAAGTTACTGAAAACTAGTTGAGAAAATGGCTAAATTTTGTTGATGTTGTTGTGTGTTGTTGTTGCTATTGTGACTACCTTTGGTTAGTTATTTTGGGCTGCATTTTGTGTTGCAGATTAGCTTTTGTTGGCCTATAAAACCACTGGATTAAGGAGGTTGAAGGCTGATCATTGAAATAGGGAATTGGCTAAAGAAATGTTCATCAGAGAAAGGTATGTAAAGAGCCTATCCATCGATCTTTTAAGCACGATTTGTGCATTGTGAATTGAATGAGGAATCAACCTCTTTACAAGTATTGAGGTAGTATGTTAAGCTTCAAATAAGAATTTAAAGTTTCATGTTCGAGTGAGATTAAATGTTGAGATTATGTCTTGCCTAAGCGAGGCATTTAAGGTGGGATATCGTTTTAATTATTGTCGAGTTGTACATCGAGTTGGGGACCCCTCAGCGTGGGCATTGTTAGCTGGTACTTACTGTATGTTATATATGTGCATGATGTTAAATGTGTTTAAAAGTCTAGTTGCTAACTGAAATTGGTGAAAGATCTAAGATGATGTCGTGTAAACGATGTTAAGCCAAGTAAAGACGTCGCAATCTATTAAGGTAAATGAGCTTATTGAATTAGGATTGCCTTGTTATGGTTGTCCTTTATCTTATGTGTATATTATGAAATATGTCAGCCCAAAGGAAGATTTCATAATCCCTTTCCCTTAAGCCGAATGACAAGCCAGTGAGTCTCCGAGCTCTAATGTCCCTTTGAACACAATCTATAAATCTTGTTGAAACTCTCAGGTCATCTGCAACTCCTTATGATTTATACAAGTTTTTAGCGTTCCTGATAGAAAATGACGACTCCTTCAGAAAAACAAACTTATTCAAGTTCTTTTTCCCAAAGATGTCCCGCTCCCACTTCTTATGCCTATCAACAAGAGCCCAGCCCCTGGTGAATACATGCATTTAAGTGCTATTTTCTAGCTTTACATGTTATATGTGCTCACTTGCAGTTATGCATTATGAAGGAGGCCTATACAGGCCCCAGATTTAGTATTCGTCATTTCTATGTTATACGTGTTAAATTGACCCAGTACAAGCTATATCGGCTCCATTTATGATTATGACTAAGATTTATGGATTTTACCTCGGTGTGGTACACTGGTTGGAGGTATTTTTTTATTTTACCCTGGGGTGGCACACCGACTGGACGGATTTTACCCCTGTATGATACACTGGCTGGAGGAATTTTTTATTTTTTACCCCGGTATGGCACACTAGCTGGATGAATTTTATATGGATTTTATGGTCAACTGGCCGCTAGAATTTCAATTGTAACTTTTGTTGTGCATTAGATGGTTGCATTTACACTTCAATATTGAGTTATTGTCAGGTTTTGATTTTCAGGATTCTAGGTTATTGCTATTCCTTATTTCTGGCTTAGTTATAATTATTATCATATATGTTTACAATTTTTAGCCTTATATACCAGTATATTTTATTCGTATTGATGTCCCTTCATCTGGGGACCCCTCCTGCAATGGTGCTGCAGATACATGCCAAGGCTCAAATCATTAGACGCAATAGGAGCCACATTTCAGCAGAATAGTGGTATGCTCCTCTCTTCCAGGAGCCATGTCCTAGTTTTGACTATTTTGAGTTTTGTGTACAGCATGGGTAAGCTGGGGCCCTATCCCGTGCATTTCAATTTGTTTACTCTATAGAGGCTGATGTAGACTAGTTTGTATAGCAGTTTTGGTTGGGTAGTCGTGTTGGTTTTCCATTGTTATGTTTAGCTTTATTGTAGCCTTTCCGGCTTTCTAGATTGCTTATTCATCATTATCGAGACCTTATGGGTCCAATATTATCTTGGTTGGTTGTGACAGGTAGCTTATTCATCCTTAATGTTACATTTTCATATGCTATATAGCCAGCTTCTCGATCAATCATGGATCGAGTAGCAGTTGCAGCCTACCCTAGTTTTGGGACGTGACAAACTTGGTATCAGAGAAAAGTCGCATCCTAGGGAGTCCATAAAGCAGTTTCTAGTAGTATCTTGCTTATGGGTATGTTGTGCACCATACTTATAATCAGGAGGCTATAGGACATCTAGGAATTGTTTAACTTCTTTTACTAATAGTTTGTGCTATAGGGCGCGGTCATAGGAACTGCGATATCTAAATTGTGTTATTGTTTCAGAGTATGCACGTGACAAGGAAGATAACTACGAGGATGATTGACACAACCGTTGGAGAGGGTACTAGTCGCCCTTCAGTGGAGCAGGGAGATAGGTCAGAGGCTCAGAGTGAATCTCTTGTCCCAGGTATTACAGTTTCTCCAGCAACGGTTAGAGTAGTGGCAGACAGGCCTCCAGCTCCTCCCACACCAACAATACCTGAGGGTAGTAGAGTGGAAGACCCTCCTACGCCTGTGTTACCCTCGGTTGTTTCGGACGGACAGGGTCTTAAGGGAATTGTTCAGTTGATGGCTCGTATAGCCGCAGGTCAGGATCGGCGATTGGAGGCTATAGAGAGACATAAAGGCCAGGAAATTGAGAATTCCACAACCTGCGATTCTTAGTTTGGGCCCTCCCATATTCACCGGATCAGACCCGAGCGAGGATCCTTAGGACTTTATTGAGCAGACACTGTAACCCTGGAAGCCCTAAGGTTAGACCTGGGAGTTAAAAAGGAGAAAAACTGGAAATCTGGAACCAGGTCACAGAATGACTCATTCTGTGACCCGTGGGGTAGACCACAGGTCATTAGGTGACTCATGGTGAGCTTCAGGGTGTGAGTTGGAATTTTGGGACTTAAAGGTCCCCACAGACGTGACCACGAGTCGTGGTCGGACCCCAAGACTCATTGAGTCAATTTTAGGCAAGGATTTTAAGAAGGTGAAGGAGACCTAGCAGTGTACCCTAAGGAAGGTCTCCATGAGAGGTGGCCTGTCACCACGATTCGTGGAATTGGTCGTGGTCAGCATGATGGGTTTAATTTGAAATCCAAGGCAGTGAAGGTCATGACTCGTGATCACCAGTAATGACTCGTGAGGTCCCCGGTGAGGAGCCCCAAATGAACAGTTAGGTAGTGTACTCGACTACTGATGCCACGACTCGTCCAGGCCTCTCGTCAGGACTAGTAATCAGTTATTTTCTACAAGTTTAGTAATGACTTTTCTGTAATTCCTACGATCCTAAGGTCTAAACTACATCATTTTAAGCTATGAATAATGAGTTTTAAGAGGGGTAAATTCATTTTAGGCCATTCTTACTCATGCATGCAAAGTTAGGGAGTTAGAGAGGTGATCAAGCTCATTCTCCTTCAAGTTTTCTTCAATTCCTCATTGGGAAATCAAGGAGTGATAAAATCATATCTTCCCCAAGTATGTAGGGTTATGAATGGGTGAATCCATTCACACCCATGCCCAATCTCTCTCTAAATCATGAAAATTTCTATGTGGATTCTATGGGGTTTTAACCCAATGCATGAAATACCTAATTCTCTACATGGATATGATTTAAATGTATTTATACTATAGAATTATGATTCATGGGAAAGTTTTACATTGTTTTCAATTAAAATCATGTTTCAAGCTTTATGACTTAAAATGCCCAATTATGAGAAGTTCAAGAAAGTTGAGATTTATGAGGAATGTTCATGTATGATGAGATAGTATGATGAAAAATATATTTCAAGCTACCCATATTTATGATCATATTTTCAAGTGAATTATGTATTTTCAAGCATGTTAAAGTATCAGGCAATGCCCAAATGTTCAAGTATGATTATGAATTTTATGAATTAAGCTTACCACATGGTTTCGGAGCAAAGACTCCCAATTATGTTCAACTTTTGATAGAAAACTGATTCTTGAACCCCTTTCACGCTCATGTCACATCAAGGTACTGCAGAAAAAAACAACAAAATCCGATCCTATTTATCGTAATCGATTAGTTAACATGTTGGTTAACCGTATTCTGAAACAAGGAAAAAAGAAGGAGCGGAGAAGGAAGAACAACCGTTTGACTTTGGCACATGAGGTGGTGGGTTTGGCTAGGTAACATAATGGAAATGTATCGGACTGCAAATCCTGGAATAACGGTTCGACCCCGTCCTTGGCCTCGAGGAGTGGTGAGCAGCACGGAACTTCTTTCAATCAAATGGCATAGTGTTTCCCCCTCTTTCGATCATGCCTATCCAGATTCTCTCGATCCAGCCAAACAAAAAGCCAATCCTTACCAAAGGAGTAAATAGAATAGAATAATCTACCTTCTTTTTTCCTTCCCGTTGATTCCCCTTTGAGCCAAGGCTTTTCATGTATGATTCAGATTTATATGTATTCATGATTATTCAACTTTGTCTATAGACGATGGTCAGCTTCATTGAAAATGATAGAGAGCATATGCATGTTTTTGGGAGTAGTGTCTCGCATCGAGTAGGCTATAGGTTAGTCAACCCAATGCTTCAGAACTACGCGCCAACGTAGGTATGATCAGATTATATTGGGACCTCTTATGCGAGCTATCCTCTGCCCCGATTTGGCCATGAGCTTGATATCGAGATTATGGTTTCATCCTTAGCCCTGGCAAGGCTTTGGATAGCTCTACCCAATTGATTGTGATAGTTCAGACCATGTAAGCTCTATCGTGGTATGTTGGTTAAAAGATGAGTCTCCCATTGTTCCTCATGATTTCAGCTATGTATGATTGTCACTCATGATATATCTATATATGTTCTAAAGCAGGTTTAACCCAATGTTATGTTTTATTTATGACTATCATATTTCAACTTTGGGTCAATCGATTCAGTTATGATGTTATATTATGTTGAGATCATGTTTTCAGATATATAACATGCAAGACCAACTCTCAGATTCTTATTTTTGTTATGTTTTATATTATGCATGTTTTGAATGATTTTTACTTATTTAAGCGGTTTTACTTACCTTGCATACACGGTACATTCCACATACTGACCACATACTCTATGTTATATCGTTTTATGACACAGGCCCCAGCACTCAGACTCAGCCCCGTTCTTAGCCAGCCTTTCAGAGTTATCAACCCACATTTGTTGGTGAGTCCCATCTTCCGAGGACCATGCTTTATCAGTTTTCTTTTTTGTATTTTAATTTTTCATCTTGAGCGAGTTAGTTGGGGTCTTGTCCCATCAACTCATCAGACTTATAGTCTTTTCAGACAAAAGAATGTAATTAGCTTCAGATTCATGTGTATTTATGATGCTGTTCTTATTTAGACTTCCGCTAAGTTCATCATGTTAATTCTTCCATTTTATTGATTTAGTTAGATGTATGTTCATACCATGGGTCGACTTGGGGTCTCGCGGGTCTCCTTGTCTCGTGTATCGATCTGGGCCTGTGTTCGGGTCGTGACAAACTTGGTATCATAGAAATAGGTTTGAAGTGTCCTAGGGTGTCTAAAAGCTGCATTAATTAGAGTCTTTTTCATGGGTGTGAAGAGCGCCACACTTATGATGAAGAGGCTACGAGATGTTTAGCAAATGTTCCCTTCTTTCACAATCTATGTCGTGTGATGAAATGTCTCTCTATCCTTCTAACCCGTGCTATTCATGATTGCAGAATCATGGATCCCCTCAGATTTAATGGTAGGAGGAATGGGAATGGAAACGGCCACAAGGATGGAAACGGAGACAGGCACCAACAAGCTCCACCAGTCCAGGAGCACCATACACCAGAGCCGGTTGCCCATGCTGAATTCCGGGCAGCTATTCAGATGCTAGCACAGGCCTTGACCGCTCATGTCAACCAGCAGGCAGTGTCGCATATCTCGCAAAACATAAATGCAGTGGCAGCTCGAGTCAGAGATTTCTTGAGGAGGAACCCGGCAGAGTTTCTTGGTTCCAAGGTGGACGAGGATCCACATGAGTTTATTGACAAAATTATGAAGATCACCCAAGTCATAGGGTTGAATGGAGTTGAGTGTGCTGAGTTGGCCTCATACCAGTTGAAGGGGGTCGTACAAATCTGGTTTTGACACTGGAAAGATAGTAGGGTCGCCGGAGCAGGCCCTGTCAGTTGGGAGGAGTTCCATGTCGCGTTTCTAGATTGGATTTTCCCTTATGAGATGAGGGAGTTGAAGGGAGCTTGATATGTAAATCTCAAGCAAGGAAGGACGACGGTGCAAGAATATGCCCTAGAGTTTGCTCGTTTGTCAAAGTACGCCCCAGAGTTAGTGGTTGATGAGAGGGCGCGAGTGAGCAGGTTTGTTTATAAGGTGGCGGGCTATTTAGACAAAGATTACAGGAATGCTACACTGCACTAGGATATGGATTTCCCTTGGATAGGTTATACGCCCAGCAGATGGAGGTGGCGCATATGAGGGAAGGGAGGCCAAAACTGCCCGGATAGATAGCTATGGATTCTCCCAGTCGAGGCCAGGTGGTGGGCACCGAAAGTAGACCCACTAGAGATCTTCAGCCACAACATCTTCATTGTTGAGTGTTTCATCTAGACCTAGGCACGACTAGAGAGGATGAGCATCACGCTCTAGGGGTCAGAGCAGCAGGCCCATAGATTCTAGAATCCTAGTTTGCGGCAGGTGTGGCCAGGGGCACACAGGCCAGTGCTTGGCAGGTATAGGTGCTTGCTTCGGGTGTGGGAAGCCCGAACATATGCTTGGAGATTTCCTAGCAGTGAGACAAGGCCATGATGGGGGTCGAGGCCCAGCTTCCAAATCAGTAACTCCACCCGCACGCTTAGCACAGCAGGGGCCATCTACTAGTATAGGTGGTGGTTAGCGCTAAAATAGATTCTATGCCTTAGCATCCCACCAAGAGCAGGAGGTCTCCTCGGATGTAGTCACTGGTATGTTATGAGTTTTCCATCTTTATGTATATGCCTTGTTGAATTTGGGGACTACCTTGTCTTTCGTGACACCTTACATGGATAGTAATTTCAGAGTCAGTCCCGAAGTCCTGTCATAACCCTTCTCAGTCTCTACCCAAGTAGGTGATTCAGTTGTAGCTAGACGGGTGTATAAAGGTTGCCCAATCACAGTGTCACACCCCGCCTTGGGGGGGGTACGACTGGCACCTGGTGCCCTACTAAGACCTGACCTGCTAGACTGTTAAGCCTGGGCGCGTCTAGCGCCTGGCTGGCTCTAACTCAGATTTCTGGAAACAAAGGGCTATATAACGGCTGTAAATATAGCCCCCGGCCCATTGGCCTATCGCCTGCTGTACCTGCACTAGCAGCTGACCAGAAACATAGTAATTCAGGGAAACCTATGCGGGCCGACAAGGCCACCATGCTGTCTAGTTATCTATAACTCAAACATAGCATACTAAGAAGCTACGTGACCGGCAAGGTCACCACTACTGGCGAACTATGGCCCCACACGGCCATTACAAAATAAAGAAAGAGTAAAGGCAACTATACAACTGCACGGCCTCACACGACCGGCTCATCTGACCATAGGGAATATAAACAGACTGCAAGCCTCTAGGAAAGATAATAGAAATGATCGGGACAGGGCCCCGACCTACCCGTACTGTACAACAAAAAGAACTGGACTACACCTCTAGAAATTCAGTCTCCGGATGACAGGAGCTGAATACTCAACCGCTGATGGGGATCACGTGGTATTGCCTGCTCGTCTATGGTTGCCTGCAGGCTAGTAATGCAGCGCCCCACTGGGCGTCAGTACCGCTGGTACTGAGTATGTAAAGCAAACTGAATACAACTGAATACAAGTAATATAACTAAAAATTCTGAATAGTATGAGATAACTGAATCTGTAAGAACTGAAGGGATATCTGAAATCAATAACATAACTGTCAAAACTGAAACAAGAAGGAGTAGATAACTGTCTGATGGTGTAGATCGTACCTGTTCTTAATCATACTGAAGGGAGTAGGAATCATACCTGGAGACGTATCATTCTACTACTAATCTGCTCGTATCTACTGTAATATAGCATAACATACATAACATAACATGGCATACACAACCTTACCCGGCCCCCATAAGCCGGGAGGTACAATCAACACAGAATCTATACCCCTACCCCGGTCAACCCATCTCCTATACTGGCTGTAAGCATCCTGCCGGTCCCCTGGGTATGCACTTGGACTCGCTGAGCCCCTGACTATAACTGCATCTGAGTCCGGAGGACTCCTGAATCTGCACCCGGGCGTATCCGCTCGACTGGGGTGTGTAAGGGCCGATCAAGGCACAAATATGGGGAAAACTGGCATCCCATCTTCGTCCCCTGGCAGGACGGCATGCCACTCCGTAGAGTGACGTATCCTCGTCCTCTGGCGGACGAGTCGATACAGCTATTAACCCTGGGCGGTCATGGATGCTAGGTAATCCAACCCCAAACAATACAACGGTCTCAACTGGTAATACTATCTGTGTATCTCACATGCTGAGGCTACTAGGGGTAAAGTATCATATATATATTACATGCTGGGCTAATGATAGTAATCTGTACGTATTTAATACGTGTTGAGGCAGGTAAAGATATATAAGTATGAATATAGTCCCCTGCCGGGCTGTACTGAGCAAATGCTATATAAGGTAATGTTTCTGCTGAAAATTTTGCTGTTTACTAAGTTTCTGTATACACTATATGCTGGACTAATGACAGAAATAAGTACATACTTAATACATGCTGAGGCTGGAAGTACTATATGTGTATGTACGATTATAGTCTTTCTGCTGAACTATGCTGTATACTAATTTTCTATAGTAACCTGATTTACTATTCCTGACATGCTTTCTAGACTTCATTTTAGCCTGCTATTCTATTTCTGAAGGGCTTTACGGATACTGTATTACTCCGCGGGGTTTCAGCTGAACACAACAATATCTTAACATGGCATAGTACATCACACACTGAATATACTGGGCAATCTCTAACGCTTGCGTTAGAATCTATATCATACTGATAGGTTTCATACACATTACAACCCAATGTTTCTCACATCGTACCAACATTCATAATAACGCAACATTTGACTTCTGAACATTCTACTGGTCCGTAATTTATTACGCTATACTGATATTACTTAACTTGCCGAAGGAAACTAACTTTACATACCTTATCTTCGACTATTCGTCCGTCGGACGAGACTCGGCCGGTACTTCAACTATTTTCTCCCGACTGCATTCATAAACGCGTCAATCAATACTAAATACAACTCTATTGTAAAGAGCGACATTACTTTCGATTTAATTTATAGCCTAAACTTAGGCTTATCGAAAGACGGTCAAAAACTCGCTATTTTCCAGCGGCCCAGAAGGGAGAAATATTTACTTCTCAACTAGGAACACATAGACATAAATATGGAGCAATTCTACTTACTTTAGTTCGGCGGCTCGCCGATTCGTCGGCCGTATTTCGCAAAACTAACTCCGTAGAAATTCTCTCTGCTGCTAAATACCTTGGTATCTAGGATTAATTTGGGTTTGGGCAGCGTTTGGCAGCGTAATCGGACGAGAATATTTAATTTTCCTACGTTTCTCTCTGCTTGCTGCGTTTCTGGGAATTTCACTGATAAGAAATAATTTTTCAACTGAAGTGGGGCTTATATACTTGGGCCTGAACCTGGGCAACGTGTCACGGAGCCATCGCGGAGGCCTCACCTCCGTGACACGCTGCCATCGCGAAGGGGCTCTGCCTCGGCTCCTCCCGCGATGGTTCGACGGGTTTCTCGTCCGATCTTTTCCCGGACCTTTCCCTAGCACGTATGGCTTTTAAATATGTTTAACCAACGTGCGAATAGGTCATCTAAGTACCGGGAATTCTACGGGGTATAACACACAGTCCTTCAGAAAGTCACCTCAGCAGATTTGGTAGAGTTAGCCATGACCGATTTTGATGTTATCCTCGGCATGGATCGGCTATTTTCATGTTATGCCTTAGTTAATTGTAGAACCCGGGCAGTAGAGTTTAGATTTCCGAGTGAGCCAATCATAGAGTGGAAGGGTAGTTCAGTTGTGTCTGTAGGTTGTTTCATTTCCTACCTTAAGGCTAGAAAGATGATCTAGAAAGGTTGTGTGTACCATCTAGGTAGGGTTAAGGATGCTACATCTGATACTCTGACTATCCAGTAAGTCCCAGTAGTATGTGAGTATCCAGAAGTCTTTCCAGATGATCTACCGGGAATCCCTCCGGAGCGGGAGATTGATTTTGGTATTGACCTTCTTCCTGGTACACAACATATATCTATTCCTATATACAGAATGGCTCCAGCCAACCTAAAAGAGTTGAAGGAGCAGTTGAAGGATCTTTTCGATAAGGGTTTTATTAGACCGAGCTAATCCCCATGGGGTGCACTAGTTCTCTTTGTCTTTAAGAAAGATGGTTCCCTTTGTATGTGTATTGACTATCGGCAATTGAACAAAGTCACCATCAAGAATAAGTACCCTTTACCCAGGATTGATGATTTGTTTGACCAGCTTTAGGGTGCCAAGTGTTTCTCAAAGATAGATCTCAGATTCGGATACCATCAGCTCAGGGTTTGGGAGAATGACATCCCGAAGATAGCCGTTAGGATGTGGTATGGTCATTATGAGTTTGTAGTTTTGTCAGTTGTACTAATGAATTCTGCTTTTATGTTCTTCATTAGTAGGGTGTTCAAGAAATACTTGGATATGTTCGTGATTGTGTTTATTGATAACATCTCGATATACTCTCGGAGCGAGGAGGAGCATGTCGCTCATTTTAGCGCGGTTCTATAGACTCTCAAGGATCTCCAGCTATATTCTAATTCAACAAGTTCGAGTTTTTGTTGAACTCGGTAGCATTTTCGGGTCATGTGGTTTCAAGTGAGGGCATAAAGGTAGACTCACAGAAGATAGAGGGGGTGAATAATTGGCCCAAACTGGTGAATCCTTCAGATATCAGAAGTTTCTTGGGCTTAGCTGGATACTATCAAAGGTTTGGTCGAGGGTTTTTCATCTATAGAAGCACCGTTGACCCATAAAAAGGTAAAGTTCCAATGGTCGGAGGCTTGTGAGAAGAGCTTCCAGGAGCTGAAGACTCGACTTACTTCAGCATCGGTGTTAACTCTACCTGAGGGTACCAATGGGTTCATGGTGTATTGTGATGCTTCAAGGATCAGACGTGGGTGTGTATTGTTGCAGCACCGAAAAAGTTATATCTTACGCTTCTAGACAACTAAAAGTGCATGAGAAGAACTACCCGACCCATGATCTTGAATTGTCCGTGGTGGTATTCGCCTTGAAGATATGGAGACATTATTTGTACAAGGTCCACATAGATGTGTTTACAGACCATAAGAGTTTACAATATGTGTTAACCCAGAAGGATCTAAATCTTCGGCAAAGGAGGTGGCTGGAGCTACTTAAGGATTATGACATGAGTGTTCTTTATCATCTGAGAAAGGCTAATGTAGTAGAAGACGTACTTAGTAGGCTCTCTATGGAGTGTGTGAGCCATGTGGATGATGGAAGAAAGGAACTGGTGAAGGATGTGAATCAACTTGCAAGGTTGGGAGTTCGGTTGGTTCACTCGACCAATGGCGGTATTATAGTTCAGAATGGATTAGAATCGTCCTTGGTGACTGATGTAAAAGCTAGGCAAGATGAGGACCCTGTATTGGTAAAGTTAAAGGAGGCCGTTCAGAATCAGAAGGTGGAGGTATTATCCAATGGGGGAGATGGTGTGCGTCGATACTAGGGTCGCTTATCTGTTCCGGATGTTGATGATTTGAGAAATCATATGTTGCATGAGGCTCACGGTTCCAGATATTCAATTCATCCAGGTGCCACCAAGATTTACAGAGACCTACGAGAAGTCTATTGGTGGAATGGCATGAAGAAGGACATAGAAAAATTTGTAGCTAAGTGCCCAAACTGTCAGCAGGTAAAGGTTGAACATCAAAGACCAGGAGGTGTGCTTAAGGATATCAGTATTCCTACTTGAAAGTGGGAAGAAATCAATATGGACTTTATCATAGTGTTTCCTTACACTCGACAACAATATGACTCCATTTGGGTTGTTGTGGATAGGTTGACCAAAGTCGCTCATTTCCTATCGGTCAAAACCACATATTCGGTGGAGGATTATTCCAAACTATACATCTGAGAGCTAGTTCGGTTGCATGGAGTGCCCTTTTCCATCATATCAGATAGAGGTACCCAATTTACCTCCCAGATTTGGAGGTCGTTCCAGAAAGGACTTGGTACTTAGGTTAAGCTCAGCATAGCATTTCACCCGCAAACGGATGGTCAAACAGAGCGGATAATTCAGACTCTTGAGGACATGTTGAGAGCATGCGTGATTGACTTCAAAGGTAGTTGGGATGATCATTTGCCTCTTATTGAGTTTGCATACAATAACAACTACCATTCTAGTATTCAGATGGCTCGGTTTAAATCTCTCAATGGGTGGAGATGTAGATCGCCTATTGGCTGGTTCGAAGTTAGGGAAGCTGCAATAATAGGACTAGATTCAGTCCATAAGGCTATGAAGAAGGTTTAGCTTATACTAGATAGGTTGAAAACAACTCAAAGTCGCCAAAAGTCCTATGCCGATGAGAGAAGTAGAGAACTCGAGTTTAAAGTGGATGATTGGGTGTTTCTGAAGGTGTCTCACATAAAGGGAGTGATGGGGTTTGGAAAGAAATAAAAACTTAGTCATCGTTATGTTGTCCCCTACCGGATTGTGAAACGGGTTGGCAAGGTGGCATATGAGTTGGAGTTTCCCTCAGAGTTAGCTTCCGTGCATCCTGTTTTCTATGTATCACTCTTAAAGAAGTGTTTGGGTGATCCGGCTCTAGTTGTCCTGGTGGACAATGTTGGTGTGAATGACAGCCTTAGTTATGAAGAGGTTCTAGTGGAAATACTGGATCGTCATGCTCGAAGGCTAAGAAATGAGGAAGTAGCTTCAGTTAATGTTTTATGGAGGAACCAACATGTTGAAGGAGTTACGTGCAAAGCCGAAGCAGACATAATGGCTAGATACCCACATTTATTCTCTACCGGCTCAGTTCCAGCTTGAGGTATCAGCTTTCCTAGTACTCTAGTTAGATTTCTTATTCACTTTATGTGCCTAAGTTTCTTGTATGTCGAAGTATGTATGTGTGGTTTGTGAATTCAATTCAACTATGTAGTTCAGATCGGAGGTCTTCATTCCATCAGTTTTCAGCTCTAATGATCAGTATTTGAATATGATGATTGCATTTCTCTACTTTTCTGTATGTTTTCTAATATTCGAGGATGAATGTTCCCAAAGGGGAGATATTGTAATACCCCAGAAGCCCTAAGTCAGACCCGGTAGTTGAAACGGACAAAAACTAGAAATCTTGCACTAGATCATAGAACTAGTCGTTCTATAACCCATGGGGTAGACCACGAGTCGTGAGGTGACTTGTGGTAATGCTCAGGGTGTGAGTTGGAATTTTGGGATTTGAGGTCCCCACAGACGTGACCACGAGTCGTGGTCAGACCCCACGACCCGATTGAGTTAGTCGTGGGCAACGATTTTGGGAAAGTGAAGGAGACCTGGCAGTGTACCCTACGGAAGGTCCCCACTAGTCATGGTCAGTCACCACAATTCGTGGGATGGGTCGTGGTCAGCATGATGGGTTTAATTTGAAATTCAAGGCAGTGAAGGTGATGAGTGGTGACCACGAGTCGTGGTCACTAGTAACGACTCGTGACGAGCCCCAGATGAATTGTTAGGCACTGTACTCGACGACCGATGCCACTACTCGTTACCTTGGATGACTACTCGTC
Source organism: Datura wrightii (assembly GCA_035772735.1). NCBI lineage: Eukaryota > Viridiplantae > Streptophyta > Magnoliopsida > Solanales > Solanaceae > Datura > Datura wrightii. Next base: position 48,486,325 of record JASDFA010000007.1, on the reverse strand, counting down.
CAGTCCCTCATTGGAACTGGCAGTTAGTTAGTTTCTGTGAGTTTAGTAAGGGATTTTCTGTAATTTCTATGATCCTAAGGCCTAAACTACGTCATTTTAAGCTATGAATAATAGGAGGGATAAATTCATTTTAGGTCATTCTTACTCATGCATGCAAAGTTAGAGAGTTAGAGAGGTGATCAAGCTCATTGTCTTTCAAGTTTTCTTCAATTCCTCACTGGGCAATCAAGGAGTGATAAAATCATATCTTCCCCAACTATGTAGGGTTATGAATGGGTGAATCCGTTCATACTCATGCCCGATCTCTCTTTAAATCATGACAATTTCTATGTAGATACTATGGGGTTTTAACCCAATGCATGAAATTCCTAATTCTCTACATGGGTATGATTTAAATGTATTTCTATTATTGAATTATGATTCATGGTCAAGTTTTACGTCGTTTTCAATAAAAATCATGTTTCAAGCTTTATGAATTAAAATGCCCACTTATGAGAAGTTCATGAAAGTGGAGATTTATGAGGAATGTTCATATGATGAGATATTATGATAAAAACATGTTTTCAAGGTACCCTTGTTTATGAACATGTTTTCAAGCAAATTACGTATTTTCAAGCATGTTCAAGTATCGGGCAATGCCCATATGTTCAAGTATGATTTGATTTTCACAAATTAAGCTTACCACATGGTTTTGGAGCGAAGACTCCCAATTATGTTCAGCTTGTGGTATGGTTTGAGCCAAGGCTCCTCATGTATGATTCATATTTATATATATTCATGATTATTCAGCTTTGTCTGTAGATGATGGTCAGCTTCGTTGAAAAATGATGGAGAGCATATGCATGTTTTTGGAAGTAGTGTCTACCATCGAGTAGGCTATGGGTCAATCAACCTAATGCCTTAGAACTACGCGCTAACATAGGTATGATCAAATTATATCGGGACCTCCTATGCGAGCTATCCCCTACCCCAATTAGGCCACGAGCTTGATATCGATATCATGGTATCTTCCTTAGCCCTAGCAAGGCTTTGGATGGCTCTACCCACTTGAGTATGATAGTTGGGACCACGTAAGCTCTATCGTGGTATGTTGGTTAAAAGATGAGTCTCCCATTGTTCCTCATGATTTTAGTTATGCATGATTGTCACTCATGATATATCTATATATGTTCTAAACCAGGTTTGACCCAATGTTCAGTTTTATTTATGACTATCATATTTCAGCTTTGGGTCAATTGATTTAGTTATGATGTTATGTGATGTTGAGATCATGTTTTTAGAAAGATAGCATGCAATCCCTACTCTCAAATTCTTAATTTTGTTTTTTTATATTATGCATGTTTTAAATGATTTTTACTTATTTAAGTGGTTTTACTTACCTTGGATACTCGGTACCTTCCACGCACTGACCGCATACTCTATGTTATATTGTTTTATGATACAGGGCCCGACACTCAGACTCAGCCCCTTCCTTAGCCAGCCTTTCAGAGTTAGCATCCCATATCTGTTGGTGAGTTCTCATCTTCCTAGGACCAAGCTTTATCAGTTTTCTTTATGTATTTTCAGTTTTCATCTTTAGCGAGTTAATTGGGTTATTGTCCCATCAACTCATCAGACTTAGAGGCTTTTCAGATAAAAGAATGTAATCAGCTTCAAATTCATGTGTATTTCTGATGTTATACTTATTTTAGACTTCCGCTAAGTTTATCATGTTAATTCTTCCATTTTATTGATTGAGTTAGATGTATGTTCATGCCATGGGTCGACGTGGGGTCTCACAAGGCTCCTTGTCCAGTGTCTCGATCCAGGCCTGTGTTCGGGTCGTGACAAAGGGTGTTGAAGCTAATGCGAGCTGCAGTGATTGAGGAAGTAGAGTTGGTGGCCTTGAAACTACATGACGTGGCTATATTGTAGTATGAGGCTTGGGGTGAATCCAGAGGAGCCGATGCACCGCCAGTTGAGTGGGAAGTGTTCTTTGAGGCCTTTTTGCACCACTATCTACCCCAGGATCTTCGACAGGATCGAGCTGAGCAGGTTTTGCATCTATAGAAGGGTAGTATGAGTGTGCATGAGTATTGCCTTCAGTTTAATTCTCCTTCTAGGTATGCTCCGCATATGGTTCAGATGATGGAGGATAGAGTTCATCAATTTGTGTTGGGGTTGGGCTTCATATAGCTTGAGATTGTTTGGGGTTATCTACTCAGGAGCACATGGAGATTGCACAACTTCAGGCTTTCTCCTAGAGGGCGGAGGATTTTGTTCATCAATTACAGGATACTCGGAGATAGTAGGAGCAAAGGAAGAGTGTTAGGACCATGGGTCCTTATAGAGGGCCGCTAGGTGACCCAGGGGTTCAGTCATCCAAGCAGTTAGTTAGGCTTGTAGGGAGTGCCCCACCTCAGTTTCAGGGACAGAGAGGAGACCAGGGCCTAACTTCGTCTAGCTCTCGACGATAGGAAAGGGTCGGGTAGTGGAGACCACCATTATCGCCTTGTCCTTAGTGTGGGAGATCTCATTCAGGTCAGTGCCATTAGGAGCAGAATGTATGCTATCATTGTGGGCAGCCAGGGCACTTTATGAGGGATTATTTAGATAGGGTCGAGGATGACCAGGCGCGATCAAAGCAATCTATAGTTTCTTCATCATCCTCCATTCGACCTCCCATACATGATCCTTAGTTGGCAGCAGGCCGTGATAGAGGAAGAGGGAGAGAGGCTTTTAGTTCTGAGGCAATCCAGAATCGATTTTATGCTTTGGGCGGTCAACAAGACCAAGAGGCCTCACCTGATGTTGTTACAGGTACTTTAATTATTTATTCTCGTGAAGTATGTCTTGCTTGATCTTGGTTCTACACTCTCTTATGTTACATCATTGGTTGCGAGTTAATTTGAGACAGTCCTTGAGTTAGTATCTATATCATTTGTTGTTCTGTGCCAATTGGCAAATCTGTGTTAGCTAGACGAGTTTATTGAAACTATGTAGTATTGGTATGCGATAGATCAACCTTAGCTAATCTAGATGATCTTGAAATGGTTGATTTTATGTCATCATGGGTATGGATTTGTTGGCAGCATATTATGCTAATGTTGTTTGCAGAGCCAAGGTTGTTAGATTTCATATTCCCGGTGAGCCAGACCAGGAATGGCAAGGTAATGCGTCTACGCTTAAAGGTAAGTTTATTTCATACCTTAAGGATTAGAAGTTGATATCCAAAGGCTGTTTCTCACTTGGTTTGGTTAAGAAACTTGGAATGTGAGTCTGTGACTCTCCAGTCAATTCCTATTGTAACTGATTTCCCTGAGGTCTTTCCAGAGGATTTTCATGAAATTCCTTCTGAAAGAGAGATAAATTTTTCTATTGATATACTTCCAGATACTCAGCCTATATTGATCCCTCCTTACAGAATGGCTCCAGCAGAGCTAAGGGAATTGAAAGAGCAGTTGAGAGACTGCTTGAGAAGGGATTCATTCGACCTAGTGTATCATCTTGGGGTGCACCAGTGCTCTTTGTACGAAAGAAAGATGGGTCGTTAAGAATGTGTATTGACTATAGGAAGCTGAATAAGGTTACAATTAAAAACAAGTACTCATTTCCCAGGATGAGGACCTGTTTGATTAGTTACAGGGTGACAGATGTTTCTCAAAGATTGATTTAAGATCCGGGTACCATCAGTTACGGGTTACGGAAGTTGATATCCCTAAGACTGCCTTCAGAACCAGATATGGCCATTGTGAGTTCTTAGTGATGTCATTTAGGCTTACTAATGCCCCAATAGCTTTTATGGATTTGATGAATAGGGTGTTTAGGCCCTTCCTTGATGTATTCGTGATTGTCTTTATTGATGACATCCTGATTTATTCACAATCAGAGGCTGAGCATGTAGATCACCTGAGAGCTGTGATACCAACTCTCTCCTGGAGCACAAATTGTATGCTAAATTTTCTTAGTGAGCATTTTTTGCTAACATCTGTGGCTTTCCTTTGTCATGTAATCACAGCTGAAGGTATAAGAGTGGATGGTTAGAAGATAGAGGCAGTAAAGAGTTGGCCTAGACCCTTGAATCCTACAGAGGTTCATAGTTTTATAGGATTGGTAGGTTTCTATCGTAGATTTGTAGAAGGTTTTTCTACTATCTCCGCACCATTAACAAATTGACTCATAAAGCAACTATGTTTCAGTGGTCAGAGGCATGTGAGCATAGTTTTTAGGAGTTGAAAGATAGGTTGACCTCAACACCTGTCTTGACTCTTCCAGAAGGTATAGAGGGTTATGTGCTTTATTGTGATGCCTCCAGGATCAGCTTAGGCTTTATTTTGATGCAATATGGAAAAGTCATTGCCTATGCTCCGAGGCAGCTAAGGAAGCATGAGCAGAATTAACCTACCCATGATTCGAGGCAGCTGAGGAAGCACGATCAGAATTACCTTACCCATGATTTAGAATTGGCAGCGGTAGTGTTCATATTGAAGATCTGGCTTCACTACCTGTATGGGGTAAATGTTGATATTTTTATAGATCATAAGAGCCTTCAGTACCTATTCCAACAGAAGGAGTTGAATTTATGCCAGAGAAGGTGGTTACTATTGCTGAAAGATTATGATATTAGCATCTTGTATCATTCGAGCAAGGCAAATGTTGTAGCTGATGCATTAAGTCGCAAGTCTATAGGTAGCTTGATTCATATTCAGGTTGATAGGATTGAAATGACCAAGACTCTACAGCAGTTGGCTAACTTAAAGATTCGGTTACTGGATGCCGAAGATGGGGGTGTTATCATCCAAAACACCGTCGGATCGTCCTTGGTAGCGGAAGTTAAGAAACGGTAATACGATGACGCAGAGTTAGTCTTATGGGAGACAGTATATAGAAGTAGAAACATAGCCTATTTGATTGTGGATCCAATGGAGTTCTTAGATACCAGGGTCGTCTATGTGTACCTAATGTAGGTGAGCTACAGGAACAAATTATGAATGAGGCTCATTACTCTAGATATTCAGTGCATCCAGGTGCCACGAAGATATATCATGACCTGAGGCAGCTATATTGGTGGAATGGCATGAAAAAGAACATCACAGGTCTTGTAACTCAGTGTCCCAATTGCCAGCAGGTGAAGGTCGAGCACCAAAGGCCTGGAGGTCTAGTGTAGTATATAGAAATTCTAGCCTGGAAATAGGAGGTGATTAAATGAATTTTATTACAGGATTTCCTTGAACAAGAAGGAAGAATGATTCTATTTGGGTAATAGTAGACAGATTGACTAAACCAGCTCATTTTTTGCCAACAAGGACAACTTATGTGGTAGAGGATTATGTTAGGCTGTATATACAAGAGATAGTTCACCTACATGGCGTCCCTTTATCAATTATTTCTGATAGAGGTTCTCAGTTCACAACAATCTTCTAGAAGTCTTTCCAGAAAGGTCTAGGCACTCAGGTAAGTCTTAGTACTGCATTTCATCCTCAGACAGACGGACAAGCTGAACGCACTATTCAGATGCTTGAAGATACGTTGCGTGCCTGTGTTTTAGATTTTGGTGGAAGTTGGGATGATCATGTTTCCATGATTGAGTTCTCCTATAATAACAGCTACCAGGCGAGTATTTAGATGACCCCATATGAAGCTTTATATGGGCGAAAGTGTAGGTCGCTAGTGGGATGGTTTGAACTCAGTGAGGCAGAGTTATTGGGGCTAGACTTAGTGCAGTAGGCTATTGACAAGGTGAAACTTATTAGAGATCGACTTCAGACGGCCCAGAGCAGGTAGAAGTCTTATACAGATGTACGTTGTTGAGTGTTGGAGTTTGTTATAATCATTAAAAGAACTTTAATATGAAAGAATGACAAAAATATATATACTAATGAAAATAATAGTAGAAGGCTACCAGACAGTCAAAGTAGCCTATGAGTTGGAATTACCACCAAAGCTAGTGGCAGTCCACCCAGTATTTCATTTATCGATGTCGCAGAGGTGTATAGGATACCCATCCCATGTTATGTCTGTCGATGATGTTCGAATTTCTAAGGAGATGACCTACACCGAGGTCCCAATTGTGATTCTTGACCGGCAAGTCAGAAAACTTTGAACCAAAGAAGTCACCTCGTTAAAGAATTATGGCATAGTAATAACATTGAAGAAGTAACTTGGGAGCCTAAGGAGGAAATGAAAAAGAAATATCCTCACCTATTCACGATGTCGACATGATATTGAGGTATGTATTTGATACCTAAGTTACTAAGTATCTATTTTTAAGCATATTAAGCGAAATTAATTTTCATTCGGCGACGAATGTTCCTAAGGCGAGGGAGAGAATATTACACCCTAGAAAATGTTTGGTGATTATTTGATATTTGTATGCTATGTGAAGGGAAGTACGAGTTGTATATTGGTCGTAGATGACAAGAGAAATGTGTAAGAATGGAAAAACAAAGAGTATGTGAAGTTCATAAGTAAGAGTCAATTTTAAATGACCATATCTCCCAATATATAATGAATTAGAAGCTCCACAACCTATCAAATTAAAGATCTTTGAGTCTAGTTTTCAGAACATTAAAACACTTGTTAATCGGAGTTTAGAGTAAGAGGTTATGGGCATTTTACCGAAGCTCCCTAAGCAATGACAAAGGCATGACGCCCTAGTGCCTCCACCGCCCTATTTAGTTAAAATCTAATTTTTCACTTGTAAAAAATAGTTTCATCTTAATCTAAATCAACCAGCTTTCTAAGGATTACATTTATCTCTCAATTCTATCAGCTAGAACAAAGAAAATCAAGGAGGAAACATTAAGCAAAGTTCAAGCAAATCACGAGACAAGTGGAGAATACTTTGCCAAGTGTGCTAGGGGCTGTTTTGGAGCTCGTTTTGGCAAGGTTTTAAAGGTGTTTTTCTGCATTTAAAAATCTGTTTGGATTTCCTATATATCTATATTTGCGTATGTATTTAAACCAAGTGGAAATGTAAGGATTTTTCCCCTTTTAAACCTCTCAAATTGCAAAGCAAAAAGCTGGAAATTAGCAGCTAAGTGAGCTGCCGATGGACTATTTTTGAGCTGAGTTTTGCTCATTTTCCTTAGGCTTTTTGGCTGTTTCTTTTTCTAGAATTATACTTCATATTTAGGGGAAGAATGTCAGAAGAACTAAGGTAAAATTTCCTCTTGTTTCTATCTCAAAAGTTAGTGAAAACTAGTTGAGAAAATGGCAAAATATTGTTGATGTTGCCGCGTGCTGCTGTTGCTGTTGTGACTGCCTTTGGTTAGTTATTTTGGGATGCATTTTGTGCTATAGATTAAGCTTGATGTTTTCCTATAAAATCACTGGATTAAGGAAGTTGGAGGCTGATCACTGAAATAGGAAATCGGCTAAAAAAAAGTTCATCGGAGAAAGGTATGAAAGGCGCCCGTCCATCGATCTTTTAAGCACAATTTTGCATTGTAAATTGAATGATCTAGAAACCACTTTACAAGTCTTGAGGCAGTATGTTAAGCTTCACTTAAGCATTTAAATTTTCATTTTCAAGTGAGGTTAAATGTTGAGATTATGTCTAGCCCAAGTGAGGCATTTAAAGTGGCATATCATGTTGATTGTTGTCGTAGTTGTACATCGAGTTGGAGACCCCTTACTGTGGACATTGTTAGCTGGTAATTAATATATATTATATATGTGTGTGATGTTAAATGTGTTTAAAGGTCGGGTTGATAACTGAAATTGGTGAAAGAGCTAAGATGATGACGTGTAAATGATTTTAAGCCAAGTAAAGATGCCGCAAGCTATTAAGGATAAATGAACTTATTGAAATAGGATTGCCTTGCTATCGTTGTCCTTTATCTTATGTTTATGTTATGAAATATTCCAATCCAAGGGAAGATTTCATAATCCCTTTCCTTAAGCCAAACGATAATCTAGTGAGTCTCCGAGCTCTAATGTCCCTTTGAACAAGATCTATAAATCTTGTTGAAACTCTTCGGTCATCCGTAGTTCCTTATGATTTATAAAAGTTTTGAATACATGCATTTAAGTGCTATTTTCTAGCTTTACATGTTCTATGTGTTCACTTGCAGTTATGCATTACGAAGGAGTCCTATGTAGGCCATAGATTTAGTATTCGTCATTTCTATATTATACGTGTTAAATTGGCCGAGTACAAGCCATATTAGCTCCATTTATGATTATGATTAAGATTTATTAATTTTACACCGGTGTGGTACTCTGGATGGAGGTATTTTTATTTTACCCCAGTGTGGCACACCGGCTGGACAAATTTTACCCTGGTGTGGTACACTGGATGGACGAATTTATGGTTAGCTAGCCACTGGCATTTCAGTTATAGTTTTTATTGTACATTAGATGGTTGCATTACAGTTCCATATTGAGTTATTGTCAAGTTTTGATTTTCAGGATTCCAAGTTATTGTTATTCCTTATTTTTGGCTCAGTTTTCATTATTATCTGATATGTTTACAGTTTTTTGACTTAAATACTAGTACATTTTATTCATACCGATGTCCCTTCATCTGGGAACCCCTCCTGCAATCGTGCTGCAGGTACAGGCCGAGGCTTAGATCATCAGACACAATAGGAGCCAGATTTCAGTAGAATAGTGGTATTCTCCTCTCTTCCAGGAGTCATGTCCTAGTTTTGAATATTTTGAGTTTTGCATACAACATGGGTAGACTGGCTCCCTATCCCGTGCATTTTAGTTTGTTTACTCTGTAGAAGCTGATGTGGACTGGTTTGCATAGTAGTTTTGATTGTGTAGTCATGTTTGTTTTCCAATGTTATGTTTAGCTTTATTGCAACCTTGTCGGCTTTCCAAATTGCTTATTTGTCATTATCGAGACCTTATAGGTCCAGTATTTATCTTGGTTGGTTGTGATAGGTGGCTTGGTCTGCTTTAGTGTTACATTTTCAGACACTATATAGCCGGCTTCTCGATCAATCATGGATTGAGTACCAATTACGCCCTACCCTAGTTTTGGGGCATGACGTATTCTCTTAAGTTTGGAATTAAAATACCTAATTTCCCATCTCAAACCCTTAATTATAATGCTAATAGACACATGAAAATGATCGCAATGAAGTTTAGCATCTTACCCCCATGATGAATCTTGAAAATCCCTTAAAAGGTCTCTTCAATCCAACGTCTAGGGCTCAAAATTTTCTTAGAAATGTCAAATCCTGATGTGGAGAATATATTAGGTCTTGCATGTACCCTTTTAGAGATTATGGCCTATAGCCATCAAGATTGTGACTAGCTTAGCCCAGTCCTTCGCAATCACGGCTAGGTGCCACACGATCACAACCTACTGCCCTATCCCCAAACCTTGCCCGAACGTGTGCATACCCTCACGACCAAGAGACCCCTCACCCCTATCTCCTCTTCATGATCGTGGCACTCTGGCCCACGATCATGATGGGTAAATACTGTCACTAGAACCTATAAAATTTAGAGCCTTGACTTGTTCATTTAATCCCTAAAACTCACCCAAACCCCTCGTAATGCAGACCAAATGTACAAATCACTCCAAAATACTCTATGATTATGTTTGAACACTCAAATCATTTAATCTGAGGTCATCTAGGCACTTATTTGAATGTGAATGACTCTTAATCTTCAAATTGACTAGTTAGAACTTAAGTATTTGAATCACTTCTAAGCCTCTCAAACCTATCCAAACTATCCATCTACGTCATAAATAATCATCCGAACCTACAATCACTTTCAAACCTTAATTTTGAGACTGTTTACCCTAAAATGTTGATTTTGTACAACTTACATTTATTTTTTCTCCAAACCTCTAGTTTTTTTCTCTTCTAATATGCATTTGGGTGCCTCTAGACTGTGTGCTTTTTTCTAGATGTCATAATTCATATTTCAATCCCACAGCTTGTCATTTAGGGAAAAAGAGTTTCAATACTCAAAAAAATGAGATGGGTCATTATGTGGTGCCCCAGTTTTTCTAATTTTTCTAAGATTGTGTTGTACAGACCTAGGTCATTTTATATCATATAAATACGGTTTCCTACATGGATTGGATACATCTGAATTATTTTGAGATTGGTGCCAGTGTTGGAGGAGTTCATTATCGAGTTTATCTCTTTTTCTTCTCTAGTTTTTCATCATTTTTGTATTATCATGAATCCTTATATTCGTGCTCGAATCATAAGTAGCTAAACTCTTAGGTTTAGGATTGTAGAACTACATGAATATTGATTCTTTAAAGTTTCAATGACGTTTATGTGGTTTATCATACTCTTTTACTTAATTAATCTTGAGTATAATTAATTTGTTGTTTAGCAATAGTAAAATACCATCAATGAATTTTAAATTAAACTCAAAAGTGAGAATTCAAGATTATAATAAGATTAAATAGATCATGTTCTTAATCCTGGATATAGGTGAGTGGAATGTGCAATCAACTTATTATATCCTTGTAAATATTGGGTAACATAGTCTTCTTCTGGGTTTTTAGTGGTTATGAATAGTGGATTTTTGTTTAAGTAGGTTTGTATTTTGTGAATATTCTGAATGTAGGTATTGGATATATGGTTGTAGGTCTGTCTGGCTTGGTTTAAGCTTTCTTTGTATGTACTTGTTTGTGGAGTTGGAGGTATATTTTTCATCGTAAATTGCTTGTCAAATAGCTGCTGTTTTCTGATAATGTCTCTTCTTTCTTTAGGTCCTGATGTACCTGCAGAAGAAGTAGATGGGTTGTTAGCTTGGGTTTTAAGGAGTTTCCCAACGTCTCCTTTTAGCTCTGGAAGTTTGGTGCCTTCCGATTGGCATAGCTCTGCGTTTTTTAAGTCACGCTGCTGACTGCTATCTTCTTCCATTCTTTTTATTTCCGCGTTTTTTAAGTCACGCTGCTGACTGCTATCTTTGCTTTTCAGCTGGTTTACTCCATGGACATATAGGTGTGAAAGTTACTTGAGTAGGCAAGTAATAACTTAAGAGATGTGTTCTTGTTAAGGTTCACTCCGCAGACATATAGGCATTAAAGTTACTTGAGTAGGAAAGCAAGAACTTGAGAGATTCTTACAAATAATATTAACCCTATTAACCACTAAACTAGATAAATTACTAAGTCAATTCAAATGGATACCCAAAAGGATTGTTGGCAAAATTATAGCCCTTGAATTATTCTTCTCATCATTTTAACTCTTATGTTTTCCTACTCAGACTTGATCACTGTTGCTTTACATTACTATTTTTATATTCTTGTAGTTGTTTAGTGAATGAAAAATCACTCTTGGAAAATTACTTGAATAAATATTTGATATTAACTTAATTCAGATAACCATTAATCATTAGTCTTTGTATATTCGATACTCGATTTAATCACTTTATTACTTGGAAATCATATATATTTGTGTCTATATTTGAGAGCAAAAGTGAGTTAGTCCATAATTTGAAGAGTCAATACTATAACTTTTAAAAAGAAAAAGAGCTGCTCATTATACGTAACTAATAGGATAATGAGTTGGTGTTGCTACTACTTCATGCAATTGTCGTTTCTCTATTTGAAATTCAATATGATTTCCTAAAGGCAACATACAATTATACAAAGATGGAAGATAGGAAATACTTTGAATAAGGTAAAAGCAACACGCGGAGCTAGTTTTCTACAAATTGATTTTGAGTAGATTGAAGGAGTAGATTTCAAACTATTTATAGTTCAAGCACAAAAATTTAGTCGCAAATCTCTGAATTTCGATCATATATATTTGATTATGTCCTAATCTTTCTAATTATCATTATTTGGTTGACTGTTACATATTATTCTCATTGTTAATCTTCAAAGCGAGTAGGAATGTAAAAAATAAATGAATAATTTTCTCTTGAGAGTTAAATTTTCTGAACTTCACACAAAAATGTCTGAAGTTCAATCATTTATATATGACTTCATGCATAAATGTAGAGCTAGTTTTCTACACACTTCTTTGAGCAGATTGAAGGTTTAGATTTCAAACTATTTGTGGTTCAAGCAGAAAAATTCAGTGACAAATGCCCGAAGTTCAATCATATATATATATATTTGATTATACCCAATTTTTTATTATCATTATTTGATTGACTGTTACGTACTATTTCCATTATTTAATCTTCTAATCGAGTAATAATGTCAAAAAGAAATGAATAAGATCCTCTTGAGAGTTAAGTATTCTGAATTTTTTATATAAATGTCTGAACTTCAGTCATTTATGTATGAACTTCATACACAAATACCTGAACCTTTCAGTTATATTTGTTCAGAGTTCATGAATAAATACTTCAAATTTAAGAATTCAATTTTTCCTTACTAATAATCCAACATCTTTAGGAAAAAATATAGGTTTGACCTTGCCAGGCTAAGCTTTAGATGAAAATAACAATAGTTTAATGCCAAAGTTCATATGCATAATTTTGCATATGTTTGAAATTGGTTCCAAAGAAAGTAAACTTGAAAAGATTTATAATGCAACTATGCTTTAATGAGTGCAATAACCTAGAATCGGCTATTCTTCCACTTTTCCCTTTAAATTGTCAAGCCATCCCTATGAAAACTTCATTGTATATAAAGGGGAGAGGGGGGAGGAATTAGGAAAAAGAATATAGATGTCCATAAAAAGAAACATATTTACATGAGAATGCCTCTTCAGTTTGATGTCCCCAAAATAATTACATGAATATCCTATTTCCTTTTTGTGTTGACCTCAACACTGCAACATTTTTTTTTATCTCTTAGTTGTCACCATCACATTACTTGATTTCTTTTTTTCCTTCTTTCTTTAATTTTTTTTTTGTTTTTTTAAAAGTTTGTTTAACTTTCTGTTATTATTTTTTTAAGTCTTTTTTGTCTTTTTGTTTCACCTATTAAAGATAAAAATAAAATATATGAAAAAGAACATAGTAGTTATCTTAAGACTAATAAAAATATAGAAAAATTAGATAACTAGACTACAACAAGACTTAATTAGACAGACTAAAATCACTAGTTATTTATTAAAATTAAAATTAATAAAAAATATTTTTTATACGTTTTTGTTTATTTTTTTCCCCAAATCATTATTCTTTATTTTTTCATCATAATTTGATTTCATACTCAATTTTTGCTTCTTTCTTTTCTTTAATTGTTATTTAATTTAGTTATTTCTCTACCCCCTATTTTCTACTTTTTTAATCATTTTTTCTTTATTCTTTATGTTTTTCTCTTTTTTCGTTCATTTACTTTATTCTCAAATACATTATTCTTTATTTTTCACCAAAATGTAAGAGAAAAATGGGTTTCAAAATTGTCTTTGTGGATCAAATTTGGAGATTAATTGATAACAATTGGTACTCTGTTTTGATTAATGATCAAAGTTATGATTTCTTGCATTCTGTATGGAGTGCTACTATGAATTATCTAGCATATGTTGATAATATTATCTTCACATCTTCATACAAAAAATCTTAAGTGTTTATAATGAATACCCTTAAAGAGTATGAAAATATCTCTAGCCATCTCATTAATAAAGATAAGAGTGTCTACTATGTGTTCAAGAATATAGCAGCTACAGAGGTAGAGGAGGTTGTCACGACCCGAACATAGGCCCGGATCGAGGCACGGAATCTAGAACCATAAATGGCTCCAAGTCAACTCATGGCATGAGTATGATCACTAACTTAACATAATCAAGGCGGAAAGAACTGAATTCTGAAATAGCGGGAGTTTGAATATTAAACATTTACCCAATGGAAATATCACAACACTAATCCGAAGCTAAAAATACAAACTATGTCTGAAAAGCCTCTACATACTGATGAGCAGATGGGACAAGCCCCCAACTAGCTCACTAACAATCTGAAATTGAAATTAGCAACAATGCAACTAACTGAAGGTCCTCGAAGGATGAGGACTCACCAACAACTAGCTGAACTGAACTCTGCTGACCAGCTAGCGTAGAGACTGACCCTGAACGTATGAGCCTGTATCATGAAATGATAGACCACAGAGCATGCGGTCAGTACTTAGAATATACTGAGCATGCAAGGTAGATAAAATGGACCAATCAAAATACATAAGAGTTCATAAAAGTAGGATAGTTCAAAACATGCAATAATAGTCATAACATAAACATGAGGCTCAAGATTTTCAAGAACTATTCATAAACTAGTGATAATCATAATCATAAGAGAAACCTTGTAAAAACATAGCTTGAGCCAAAGTATTGTAAAAATGATATGCATAAATCATGAGGAACAATGGGAGGACTCATCTTAACCAATACCATCAAGATATAGTTTACACGATGCCCCAACTATCACGTTCAAGTGGGCAGAGCCGTCCCAGACTTGCCATGCCAAGGACGTATATGACGTGATATCACTAATAGGGACCCACCTAGAGTCCATAAGCATAAACCTATGTTGGCATGTAGTCTTGAGACCACGGGGTTTTCCTGAATGTCGAGCCTTCTCGGTGCTAGACACGGCTCCCAAAAACATGCACATGGAAGCTCATATAGTAATCATGAAGTCATACATGAAGTTCATGACTACATAAATCATAACATATCTGTGCCAACATCTAGATGGATGCCCTAAACTCAGCATGGGCAACCTGCTCAGGAACATGATCCTCGGGGGCTAGTGGGGCTTGATGGTGCCCATCTCCGTTGCCATTCTCATGGCCATTTCTATTTCCGTCGCCGTTCATTCTTTTGTAAACTCGACATGAAGGCATGATTCTACAAATTCATGTAGCATGAGTTAGAAGGATGGAGAGACATTTCATCGCATTACAAAGATCATGGAGGAAGGATAATTTCCTAAAACACTTCATAGCCTCTTTTTCATAAGTGTGGCGCGCTTCACACCCAATGAAAAGACTCTACATAACGTGAATTTCAGACACCCTAGGACACATTGAATCTTTGTTCTGATACCAAGATTGTCACGACCTAAACATAGGTCTAGATCGAGACACGGAACCTAGAACCATAAATGGCTCCAAGTCAACCCATGGCATAAGCATGATCACTAACTCATCATAATCAACGCGAAAAGAACTAAATTCTAAAATAGCAAAAGTCTAAATATTAAACGTTATCCAACAAAAATATCGCAACATTAAATCCAAAGCTGAAAATACAAACTACGTTCGAAAAGCCTCTACATACTGATGAGCTGATGGGACAAGACCCCAACTAGCTCTCTAACAATCTGAAACTGAAATTAGCAATAATGCAACTGACTGAAGGTCCTCGAAGGATGAGGATTCACCAACAGCAGGCTGAACTGAGCTCTACTGATCGGCTAGCAGAGAGACTGAGCCTGAACGTCTAACCCTGTATCATAAAATGATGCAACATAGAATATGCAGTCAGTACTTGGAATACATTGAGTATGCAGGGTAAATAAAACTAACCAATCAAAATACATAAGAGTAGGACAATTCAAAACATGCAATGATAGTCATAACATAAACATGAGGCTCATGATTTTCACAACTATTCATAAACTAGTCTTAATCATAATTATAAGAGAAACCTTGTAAAAATATAACTTGAGCCAAAGTATTGCAAACATGACAATGCACAAATTATGAGGAACAATGGGAGGACTCATCTTAACCGACACCATCATGATAGAGCTTGCATGATGCCCTAACTATCTCACTCAAGTGGGCAGAGTCGTCTTATACTTGCCAAGACAAGGACATACATAACGTGATATCACTGATAGGGATCCACCTAGAGTCCATAATAATACACATACGTTGGCACGTAGTTTTGAGACCATAGGGTTTACCTAAATGTCGGGCCAATTCGATGCTAGATACGGCTCCCAAAATCATGCACATGGAGGCTCATATAATAATCATGAAGTCATACATGAAGTTTATGACTAGATAAATCATAACATACTTGGTCATACTTAAAATACATGGTTAGACATCAATTAGGGCCTGTGAGTCGGCCAAAATCATAAACTCCTAAATCATGAAGAATATATGGGCTTGAGAAAATCACTATACTTGAAATTCATAAAAATTAATGAAGAGTACTTAAAGGAAATCATATCATAAATCATAATTTAGGGTTTAAGAGAGTCAATATCTGTCACGCCCCATAACTGGGGGGAGGGCGCGACTAGCTCCCTATACCCGACTGACTGGAAAGTTGGCTATATAACATCTGTAACTGTAACACTTAGGCTGTCCAGGCCACTTGTCAAAATCAACTAGAGTACAAACTGGACCCATAATATCTCAACAATACAGGGTAAACAACTGAAATGCAAACAAGGCTATGAGTATGCTAAACTAAACAACAAAAAGCCGACAAGGCCACAAACTGAATACCATTGTACACAGTAAGTCCACAAAGCCTCTAAATAGTAAACTGACTGATGGTCGGAATAGGGCTTCGACCTACCCATAACTGTATCTCAAAACTCTAATTGAAACAAAACCAATCTTAGCTCCAGAAAGAATGGAGCATACCAACACATCCACTAATCTCACGAACTGTTATTACAATTGGAAATCCCGACCTCTACCTACACCCGCGGCACGAATGCAGGTCTCCAGGCGAAGGGACGTCAATACGAATAAAATGTACTGGTATGTAAGGCAGAAAACTATAAACATGTAATATAGCAATGATAACTGAGCTAGAAATAAGGAATAGTAACAACCTGGAATCCTGGAAAGTGACACCTGGAAATAAGTCAATATTGAAGTGCAAATGCAACCAAGTAATTCACAAGAGAAACTATAACTGTAATGCCAGCAACCAGCCAACCATAAATCCATATATAAAATTCGTCCAGCCGGTGTACCATACCAAGGAAAAATAAAAATATCTTCAGCTGATGTATCACACTGGGGTAAAATAAAAATATCTCCAGCCGATGTACCACACCGGGGTAAAATAAAAATATCTCCAGCTGATGTACTGTCACACCCCGCCTTGGGGGGTATGACTGGCACCTGGTGCCCTATTAGGACCTGAACTGCTAGACTGCTGAGCCTGAGCACGTCTGGTGCCTGGCTGGCTCTAACTCAGATTCAGGGAAACAACGGGCTATATGACGGCTGTAAATACAGCCTCCGGCCGACTAGGCCTATAGCCACCTATACCTGTGCTGACAGCTAACCAGAAACATATCAATATAGGGAAACCTATGCAGGCCGACAAGGCCACCATGCTGCCTAGTTATCTGTAACTCAACAATGAAATACTAGATAGCTACGTGACCGGCAGGGTCACCACTACTGTCAAGCTATGGCCCCACACGGCCAACACAAAGGAAACAGAAGTACTAACAGCTAAACAATTACACGGCCTCACACGACCGGCTCGTCTAACCACAGGGAAATATATACAGAGTGCAAGCCTCTAGGAATAGCAATAGAAATGATCGGGACAGGGCCCCAACCTACTTGTACTGTACAACAAAAGAAAACGAAATACACCTCTAGGATTCAGTCTCCGGATGACAGGAGCTGAATACTCGATCGCTGACAGGAATCACGAGGTATCGCCTGCTCGTCTATGAGTACCTGCAGGCAAGTAATGCAGCGCCCCACCGGGAGTCAGTACCACTGGTATTGAGTATGTAAAGCAATAACTGAAGGAAATATCTGAAAATAACAATACAACTGATGAAACTGAAGTAGGAGGGAATATATTAACTATCTGATAATGTAAATCATACCTTCTCTTAATTATACTGGAAGGAGTAGGAGTCATACCTGGAGATGTATCGTTCTACTACCGAACTACTCGTGTCTAATGTAACATGGCATAACATAACATAACATAATATAGCACACACAAACCTTACCCGGCCCCCATAAGTCGGGAGGTACAACCAGCACAGAATCTATACCCCTACCCCGGTCATCCCATCTCCTATAATCACTGTAAGCATCCTGCCGGTCCCCTGGGTATGCACTTGGGCTCACTAAGCCCCTGACTATAACTGCATCTGAGTGCAGAGGACTCCTGAATCAACACCCGGGCGTATCCGCTCGACAGGGGTGTGTAAGGGCCGACCAAGGCACAATATGGGGAAAACTGGCATCCCATCTTCGTCCCCTGTGGGACAGCATGCCACTCCGTAGAGCGATGTATCCTCGTCCTCTGGCGGACGAGTCGATACAGCTATTAACCCTGGGGCGGTCATGGATGCTAGGTAATCCAACCCCAAAACAATACAACGGTCTCAACTGGTAATACTATCTGCATATCCCATATACTGAAGCTAATAGTAGTAAAGTATTTGTACATACTATATGCTGAGCTAGTAATAGTAATATGTACATACTTAACACATGCTGAGACTAACAATAATATGCATATATAATATATAATCTTCTGCCATACCGTACTAAGTCTAATGCTGGACAAGATATAGTCTTTCTGCTGAAAACCATGTTGTATGCTGAGTTTCTATAGTAACATGATTTGCTATTTCTAATATGCTTTCTAAACTTCATGTTAACCTATCATTCTACTTCTGAGATGTCCTACAGATATTACATTGCTTTACTGGGTTTCAACTGAATACGATAATATCCTGACATTTCGTACTACATCATATACTGAGCATGTCGTGCAGTTCCTAACACTTGTATTAGAATCTATATCGTGCTAACAAGTTTCGTGCTAATTATAACCTGACGCTTCTAATATCGTACCAACATTCGTAATAAACACAACACATGATTTCTGAACATTCTACTGGCCTTTGTAATACTTTACTATACCGAAATTACTAACTTGCCGAGGAAACTAGCTTTACATACCTTATCCTCGAACTATCCGTCTGTCGGACGAGGCTTGGCCGGTACTTCAACTATTTTCTCCCAACTGCATTCATAAATATATCAATTAATACCAAATATAACTTTATTTTAAATGAACAACGTCACTTCGATGTAATATGTAGCCTAAACTTAGGCTTATCAAAAGACGGTCGAAAACCCGCTATTTTTCAGAAGTCCAGAAGGGAGAAATGTTCACTTCACAGCTAGGAACACATAGACACTAATTTGGAGCAATTCTACTTACCTTAGCTCGGTAGCTCGACGATTCGTCGGCCGTATTTTACGAAACTAAATCCGTAGGAATGCTCTCTGCTGCTAAATACCTCAGTATCTGAGGTTAATTTGAGTTTGGACAACGTTTAGCAGCGTAATCGGATGAAAATTATATTACCCCCTTCGTCCTTTTCTCTTCTCTGCTGTTTCCTCTCTGTTTCACTGGAAATTATAAGTTTTATTGAATTTAAAACCGAAGTGGGGCTTTATATACTTGGGCCTGGACAAGGCCAACGTGTCACGGAGCTAACACGGAGGCTCCATCTCCGTGACACGTTGCCATCGCGGAGGGGCTCTGCCTCGGCTCCTACCGCGATGGTTCGGCAGGTTTCTCGTCCGATCTTTTCCCGGGTCTTTCTCTAGCATGTAGGGCTTTCAAATATGCTTAACCAACGTGCGAATAGGTCATCTAGGTGCCGGGAATCCTACGGGGTATAACATGTACCACACCGGGGTAAAATAAAAATATCTCCAGCTGATGTACCACACCGGGGTAAAATAAAAATATCTCCAGCCGATGTACCACATTTGTGTAAAATAAAAATATCTCCAACCGATGTACGACATTGGGGTAAAATAAAAATATCTCCAGCCGATGTACCACACCAAGGTAAAATATAAATATCTCCAACCGATGTAGCACATCAGGGTAAAATAAAAATATCTCCAATCGATGTACCACACCGGGGTAAAATATAAATATCTCCAGCCGATGTACTACACCGGGGTAAAATAAAAATAATTCTCAATCATAAACATAAATAGGGCCGATATGGCTTATATTGAGTCAATTTAACATGTATGGAATATACATGACAAATGTTAAATCTGTGGCCGGAATAGACCACTTTCGTAACCCATAAATGCAAGTGAGCACCCACATCATGTGAAGCCAGAAAATATGTATATATATCACGTAAAGCTGTCAAATTATACATGAACATGTTGACTCAGTTACTTGAAGGACCTTCAAGATGTTTAGACAACATAAGAACTTTTGTAGGCTTACAAACAATGTCCTACAAATAGTCCAACCAATTTAACATATTACTTGGATAGAAACACATAGAGCTCACTTCTACACAATTCTTTAACATCTGGGAACTGCAAATATATACTGCCTACTAGGTGGTTCCTTTACCTGTATCAACAACTATACATTGGAATTTCATTGTCAAATTTATCATGTAGATAAACACATATAGTTCTTAATTCATTAGACTTATTTGCAGGAAAACATGGAAATTATAACTAGGAACTTGGAGTTATTTTTCATATACATAGAGTTGAGAACTGAACTATAGACATACCACGTATGAGACTTTTATATAATGTATAACTTGTATTTAGTTAACTGCATGACCTCCAGGAGACTTCCTTGTATTCAAAGTTCTGAGCTTAACTGATCATTATCATATCTTGCACTTATACTTACTTAGACATTAGGAACATTGGTACATGGGAGAATCTCTCCTCTAAATTTAGGAAATTCAACTGATAACTCAACAAGAGCTAAACATAAAGATGCATGACTTAAATATAACTGAAAGAATTCAACTGTATGTTATAACATGAAAATCATATACATTAAGACTCCTTACTGGAAAGACATATAAAGACTTGAGTTTTTAGACTCGTATAGAACATCAGGCACTTGACCGAGACATTACCATAATTCTCGAAATATGATCTCTCAAAAACTTCTTAGATCAACTAGCACATTTCAACATAAATTAGGGAAGTAAAGACATAACTTAAGGATCTGAGACTTGGAGCTCTATAACTTAGGAACTCGTGAGTACCCCTCTAAGTGATTCCTTATAGGCAAATAAATATATATAGTCGTAATTGGGGTGATGCTGGATTGACTTACATAACTTTGCAATTATCTGCGGAGCTTAAGAAAGCTTACATAATCATAAGTGTCTGAGAAGATCCTAGGATTACCCTTTTCAGACATGGTAGAAAATTTTAACACGTAGAATAGATAACTTAACATAATCGTTTAGGTATATAGCAGAGAGCTTCTCACTTAAGTTACTATTTTACAGACGTTCAACTCTAATTATTTCGTAGAAGGTTAACACTTTAGTGGTTATTCATCAACGTGACACATATTGAACATAAACAACTTTATTTATAACTCTTTTGCTAAACGTCTTCAGAACAGGGTTAATCTTCCTAGTTGTTGCCTACCTCGTTCACCATTGTAACCTGTATCGTCTAATTTAACAATATTTAGCTCTGCTTTCCTTATTCATCTTAACTTCTTTGCCAAAAATTATTCACTCTACAATCAAGTCTTTACCCTTGTGTTTACCATTCCATCAATTCTTATACGCACTTACCTCTTTGCCTAATTGACAACTTAGCCATGTTTTCCCAGTTAACAATGTATCGACTTAGCTTATTCGCTACGTGCCGCTTGCTTAGCTTTAAAGAGGAAAAACGTAAAATATACTTTTTGCCTTAATCACTTTAAAATATAAACATATAGGAGGGATTAACAATATTATTAAAACATCATTTCAATAATCTCGTTTACCCTCAATCGGCTTAGCGTCATCTTCTTAGCTTAACTTCAATTACATGTCGTCGTCTTAGCATTTCCTACCAATTTCACTAAGTGACCAGATATTAACATATATTCAACATCAAATATACAATATATTGCAAAGGACCAGCTCATGGTGCCCACGTTAAGGGGACTTCAGACTCGATTTAGAACTACAGCAATAGTCGTATAAAAAGTACGTCTTTCACTTCACATTTGTTCGCTTCAACCATTCTTAATGATTCAAGATTTATGCAAAGTATTTCCAACCCTTTGGAAAGGATTATACATGCCTCAATATGATTTTAAGAACATAGGAATATTGATCCTTTCAATAACTCAGTTTTGTGCTTGAAAAACAAGGAAAGGGACGCCTTTACATACCTTGGCACGTCGACTCTAATTTTTCTGAAAATCTTCCTTTCAATCTTACTCCTTAAGGATCCTTCCAAGTACAATTTACAAATCCAACAATCAGCAACTTCACTTCACCAAAGTTCTGGAAACATTGGGCAGCAACATGACACAAAAACACACAAAGAAACAACAACACAATACTACAATATTCTCCAAGTTATAACCTCATAATCTTAAAGAAATCAAAAGGGGAATTACTTACCCTTTATTGGATATGTTATTAGATAAAGTAGGAGTAAACTCCTACTCTTTCCTCTGGCTAGAATTATCTAATTACGCAGCAATACCACAATCAACCACAAGACAACAATAAACCATAACTTTCTTCCAAGGTTCTCTTTTTAAATCCCAAAAGAGACAAGAGTGAAGTTTCTTACTTGGGATATCTTTTCACCATGTGATAGGGATTTGAATTCTCTGAATTTTGAAAAAAAGTTCAACTAAAACGGAGTAGATATGAGCTTTCTAGCTCAATTTTAATTCATATAGGTGGGCTGGACAAGGTCTGGGCGGCGCCCGCGTCCGGTGCTCGTGCGACATGCCCTCGCGCGCGCACGCCTGGGCGCTTTCCCAACCGACAGTGCTGTCTTCAAACGAGCATAAATGTTTACTCCAAACTCCGATTGACGAGCAATTTTTTTCACTATAAACTAGACTCAAATAACTTTCATTTGATATGTTATGGGACTTGTGGAACATTATATGTTTGGATATATGACCATTTAAAGTTGATCCTTATTTACAAACTTCACATACTCTTCGCTTTTCCCTTTGCACATGTTTTCCTCCTCACCTACGGATAACATACAACCCATAATTCCCTTAATATGACATATAACCATCAAATAATCATAAAAAAAATTTCGGGGTGTAACAATATCATAATAGAATCATAAACTTGACTTTTCATGAAACCTGTATAATTAAGCATAAATTGATTAAAAATTCAAATCATGAATTAATAACCAAAATAGGTATAAAATCTGCCCATATATCTAAGAATGTGATTTGAAATATGAAGGGAATTGACCCATAGATAAATCATAGAAAATTTCATAATGTCAGGAATAAGCCCCATAAGATCATAAACTTGATCTAGAACTTAAATTCATGGAATTAAAGAGAATTTTGAGCATGAGAGTGAAAGAAACTCTCGTTCATAGCCCTATATACCTAAAAAATCTGATTCCACACGCTTCCCTGAATGCCCATGGGAATTGGAGGAGAATTGGAGGGTTTCAAGCATCATATTCAAAGAGAAACCTCTACTTTTGCTTGCACGGGAGTTGAATGAATTAGGATAGGCTAAACCTTTTTTAAAATCCTCCTAATAGAGCTTAAAATGATGTAGTTTAGGATTTAGGAGTTTTGGAATTATTAAAATGCCCTTAATAAAAAATCATGAAAATGGGGACTGCCAGTCTTCACGAGTCTCACCATGAGTTGTACCAAGAAGTAATGACTCATGGCTACCTCTCGTGGTCACCATTGCTCCTCCCTGAAGCATCTCTGAATCTTACCATGATTATATATCATGATTCATGGTGTCCTACCATGAGTCGTACTATCAGTCATGACATCATCTCCTTCACCTGCCAATTCCTAACCATGACTTTCATCATGACTCGTGGTTAATTACTACAAGCCTTACCAATATCCATGACATCATACCTCGACACCACAAGGAAACTCATCATGAATCCTAACCATGAGTCATACCTACACCTCACGACTCGTGGTATGGCTCGTGATCTGTACCCCAACTTCAGAAATCCACCACGACTTTGACCACGATACATCATTTCCTATTATGATTCACACCACGAGTCATTCTGGTGAAAAAATTTAGATTTTTTTGCAGAACGTATTTCTAATTCTCCCATATATTTCTTAAAAACTTTTGTGGTATTACAAAGGTGGAATATTATACTGATTTTGTGAGAGGTGAGTTTCTTTTTTCATTCCAGAAAGAAGAAAAGCTATTAAATGAGCTCATAAAGAAGGTGAAACAAAGGCTTCAAAACTGGAAGGGAAGACTATTGATTTTTGAGGAAAAGTTGTGTTGATAAATAGTGTGCAGCAACATGCCTATTTATCTGTTATTAGTTGTAACACCCCAAAAAGTTCCCTATAAGATTTTAGACACAAAGCAAAGAACTAGCAGAGATTAACACCAGGACACAAGATGACCCAAGGAATGGGTCATTATATGATGACCCATCCTGAGGAAGTCATGAATCTTGTGAAAAGTTTGCCTTAGAACTAATGAGTTAAGCGATGACTCATTACATCTTACGACGGGTCATGGTATGGGATCATGGGATGTGATTCAGAGTACTTTTCAAGGTAGGTTCAGGGGACCACAAGGCAATGTATGGGTCATTGCAAGGACTGACGAGCCATTTAGTTGGCTCATTGTCACTATCAGGAAGATTTTTAATGCGAGTTTCTAAGGATATTATTATAACTTTCTATGCTTTTAATACCTAAGTGAGGTCATTTTGAGTTCCAAAGGGGATGATTATGGATTATACTTATCCTAAACCCTCATTCTTTTCATACACCGTAAATTGAAGATTCATCCTCGCAAGTTTCGCAAGCTCCTAAGGTTCTTCCTCATCTCAATTCTCTTGGAACTCAATTATAGGAATGAATCCACCAAAGACCAGGTATGTAGAGTCATGAATGGGGGATTCCTTCCACCCTCATGTCCAATTTAAACTCAATTTCATGAATTCAAGTTTTCAATTATGATTTATACAGTTTTCTAGGGTTACATCCTTTTGACGAAAACTCCATGATCTCTTGGGAAATTGATTCTTTCATGAATTGAATTATTTTTTTTAATTACAATTACATGATTTATATGAAAACTCTCATGAACCTCTACTTTTATGTCATGATGAATTATCCAATTATGCATGAATTTCATGTATCTCAATCTTAAGTATCATGGCTGATATTTCGACACTGTTTTCATGGTTGGTTCATGTATGTTAAGAAAGTTACAAATTTCATGATTTAAACTAGCCCATTAATAACGTTTAAAACAACACTCTCATTAGGAGGTCGCTATGGTCGTTGCAAAACAAGTAACCTAAGAAAGAGTTAGGGTCAAATCCACAAGGATTGGATGTTAGATTCACCAAACGTCGTATATTAATTCACACAAACATGCATCATGACTAGAAAATAAAATAAAATTTGGGATAATAGATTAAAAAACTTCAAATGTAAAATTTAATCAAAGCAAGGGTAGAAACAGTTGTCAATAGCAAGATGAGAAATTACGGGTGTGCATTGGATGGGGAATTGACTTAATAGGTATTAACTAAGAGTTTTAGATTCAATTAGTGCATGAATAGACTTGGTTTTGAACTACACCCTAAGTTTCTCAACCAAAAGAGTGTGTTTACCTTGATTTTTCTCAAACCCCAAAGCCAATCTAAACAAATCATCTAAACAATGCTTAAGGAAGAGTTTAGACTATTTTTAGCTCTAGCTCTTTAATGGAGTTTGAATTCTTGGATGTTGACCATTTCTAGCTCCAACCCATAAATTAGAACTCCAAATCCTCACTATTGAATTTTTACCCAACCTCACATTCCTTTTTGAAGTAAAAGTAAGGTTAGAGAGCTTAATTAATATTTGCAACCATCAATTATTAAGTTAAAACTTGAGGAACTCAATAGATCCATGCTTTCTACTCAAATCTAAGATTAATTAGTCAATACCCACTTAGATCTAAACACTCATCATATACACATACCCCTAGAAGAGAATTTCTCTACTCATAATTAAGGGAAGAGAAATTATACCAAGAAAAAATATCTCAATTCCATTCATCATCAGCAAATAAAATCAATTCTCAGCTTTTGAGCTTTCAACAATGGTGTTATTCCCAAGAGAATCAAGAAGAACATCATAAAATTGTACGATCTCTGCAATATTCTCTCTATTATACTCTCTATTCAATACAATGTCTATTTTACCATGTACACCAATAATTGGGGTAAAAATTTAGCATATAGTCTTTGCACAGCTATCCAAAAATGCCCTTGGAAGCTTTTCAAGTACACTTGTTCCTTTTTGGACGATTTTGCTCTTCAACAGTGATGTGGGTCACTTGTACTGGCGTTTGCATTTTGTAGGTGCCATTTTGCGGCTCGCAGATCCCTTTTTAGGCCTAAGAAATGCTCCCTTTTATTCCATCTGTGGTGGCATATATGGTCCACAGATACCAATCTGCGACTCGCATGACTGATTCTAGCTAATCTCCAGATCATCCTGTGTGGCACCTACTAAATCCAAATATAATTGTGTGGCATGCATGTCCGCGTTTGTCTTCTAGTAGATTTCTTTCAGTTTAATTCCTTCATATTCTTAGTTTCAATCAAATGCCTATATAAAATAAGAGAAAAGGTATAAAACCTTTCTAAATCATGTTAAAACAAAACAATAGCTCATACTTAAGAGCCAAATGAGTTGGTAACTTACCAACTCATCAAATCCCCAAACTTGAACTATTGCTTGTCCTCAAGCAAAGCATTCACTCATAAATGGAATTGACTTAAGCTTATAACATCATAAGGGTTGCAAATAGGACCAGTAGACTCAAAATAACCCCAAAATCACAAAAAAGACTCAAACAGGTGCAAAAATTTCAATTGGTACCACCACAAGTACTCGGCAAACAGTATCATCATTCTTTCAGTTCAAGTCAGGGAATTTTTCATTACAATCAAAAATCAACAAGAATCTCAAATAATTGACATCCAACCTTCAAGGTTTGCCCAAAAACATCACTACATAACTTGTCGCATTCATATCTCTCAGTTGAGATTAAGACTTTCACATTTACTCTAAGAATGTAATGTCACTCACAAAAGAAAGATAATCCACTAAACATCTTTCAATTAACACAATAGGGATTATAATATGATCTAGAAATGCTGACTCTCTCAAAGATATTCAATTGCACACACATTGACCCATAGGCTTGCCCTTCCTGTAACTCGCCACTAATGTAGAGTTACCAAGCTTGAAATCACTAAAGACTTGTGAGTCATAATGTATTCTAGGGGTAAGGACAAGTATCATTTAGTTCAAGTAACTAGAAATTATCTAACACTCGTATGACACAAATCACCATCCTGCTTACATTATGGAGTCAATGGTCACCTTATCTCTCCTTTTCACAATCTCAATTTTCCTAAAGAGCCACCCTTTTAAACACCTTGTCTTTAAACATTAAGCCTCTCTATAAAAGATATAACACCTCTCAATTCTTTTTTATTCTTTTGATTAGAGGTTTTCAACCAGCCATTTTGTTTTTACATTAAGCAACCAGTGCTACCTAATATAGCAGCTGATTCCTCTTTTCCTCTTTTGTACATACCCCCACACTTAAGCTTTTGCCTATATCAACATTTCATTTTCTCTTTCTCCCCCACATCTTTGGGCTTTAAAGCCCCATTTCTTCTTTCCATCACTAGCAATTATGGAGCAGCAGTGTCAAAGGAGAGGATTCAAAGAGGTTTTAAGGCTTGTTATGAGGTTTCCAAAGAAAAAAATTTAAGGCTCAAAAATTGGTTAACTAGGATCAATGTTAAAGGAAGGCCTTGCTTTCTGTCAAGTGACTATCCAAAAAGGGACTAAGGTCATTTTCCAAGCTCAACCACATCTAGGATTTCCACTTGAATCACATTCGGGGAAAGTTCTAGATGATATGCATACATAAGAATCAAGCAATAGTCGTATCAGACAAGACATCACAATTCCAAGGAGTCTAGTTATTATCAAAATTAGGTGAAAAGTATGACTTTTGAAAATTTATTCGAGTTCCACAAAACTCATTTGCGAATCAAAAAGCCAAAAAAAGAATGTAGGCATCTTTATAAGAGAATGTTTTTAAAGTTCAATTACCTCTTTCTTCTCAAAAATTAAATTTCTTTGCCAAGAGAAAAATTTTTAGTGGTTACTCTCAAGATAAGTGCACAAAGATACAAAATGATACTAAGACTTGGCATTTCTCCTTAAGAAAGTGATCTCTCAATCCATTAAATATTTCCCAGTTCGATACAAAAATTAAGATAAGAAAAAGTTTGTCCTTACAAAAGAATCATGGTTTAAATAAAACCCTCTGAGTTTATTTACTAGCTACTATTTACAAAGGCGATTGCTACGCACCGGTAGTAAGTCAACTGGAGTGTAAAACTAACCTAGCATTAGCAAGCAATGATGATGTTCCCTTAAGAGTGGTTTCATCCAATCCATCATAGGGCCAAATCATGCATCACAAAGAAGTGGGTTACTCAGACTTCACCCCCAAGAGAAATAATGCATTGTCCTTGATGCGCAAGGTTAACTAAATAACTGAAAAATGGGTGAGAGAGCTCCCTGGATCAATGGATACATGTGTGGTGCAGATTTACTCCTGCGGCCACATGCTTAACGAGGTGTGTAGGGAAGAATTATTCCCCACGAGCTTCAGTGATCTACTTGAGGACCCTCGTTGTCCTTGTATGCTGCACAATTGAATCTACGTTCCACATGTACTTTGGTCGACCCCTGCACCAGATCTGTGTGCTGCACATGGGTATCTGCAGGTCAAATGCCCAATGCAAATGCTCCCATGTTTTAAGCCCCAAATAAGGACTTTCTAGCTTTTTGTATGTGTTTCACCTGTGGGATGCAACCCTGGAATTGTGGTCGCAGAGGGAAACACACTTGGTTATGAATGGGACCTATCTTTTTTTGAGTTTTTGGTCAGGGAATGTGCTGCACCTATGTGCTGCAGAACCCCATATGTGGCTCCTAGATGTGCTGCAGATGCCCTCCAGTCTTCTCCTGAGATGGCTTCAGTTAAGCTCTATGCTACCTAACATAAGAACAAAAACAACAACTAATTAAGAGCAAAATATATGCTTGGGTTACCTCCCAAGAAGTGCTTGATTTATTATCATGGCATGACAAAAAATCTCATGTTAAGGCTCATAAAGATAAGTGACCCTAATTAGGTTGACCACTTCAGGAATACCCAAATATTTCTTGACTCGTTGACAATTCACCTTAAATTTTAGCTCGTCTTCCCCTTAAAGCTCGATGTCTCTATTTGCAAAAGCTTGGGACACTTTGAATGGACCTGACCACTTAGAGTTCAATTTTCCTGGGAATAAACAAAGCCTCAATTTAAATAGAAGCATCCATTCTCCTAGAGCAAACTCCCATTTCAATAGTCTGATCATAGAGGTACTTCATTTGGCTTTACACAGAGAAGCACTCTCATAAGCTCACTTTTTGGACTCATCAATTTCATTAAGATTCTCAAAACTTTCATGGCAGATTTCCCCCAATCAAGATTCAAGGTTTTCAATTCCCACATAGCCTTATGTTCCAATTCTATAGGTAAAGGACAAGTTTTACCAAAAACCAACTGGTAGGGGGAAAATATATCTGACTCTGATACTGGGTCTAACTCAGAGAACCAACTGAACCATACAACATAACTGACTTAGATAACTGGTCCAACTCAGATTACCTACTGAACATAACACTCTAGCAACTGATAGAAAGCGGACATAAAACATACCTTGACTTGAAAGCTTAACATGAACATGAGACTCGAATAATATGACATTGGACCTCGCTTACCAGTTCTTAGAACCAACTTTGGATATTTAGAATCAACTTTGGAATACTTGGACTCCACATGAATACTTATATTTAATTTAAAAAACTTAGACTTAACATGAACTCATTTGGGAGAACTTAAGCTCAATTATGGATACTTAGCGTCAATGTTCGCTACTTTAGCACATGGTAACTCTATAACTTGTCAATAACTTAAGGAATAGGAGTTAGGGAATATCTTTTAATCTCTAAGAACTTTAAAACATATATACATAAAAGTAGGTGACCATATCAAGGAATTGTTGCATTGGTATCCTCGTTTACCGTTACTAGCTTGATATTCATTCTTAGCATACGTGATTCTTACGTCGCCATCTTAGCTTCACATTTCTAATTTCATAAGGTGTCCCGAACCATAGACATGATCAAAATAACATATATAAAATAATATAAAGGAGAAACTAACAATTCCCACGCTGAGGGGTCTCCAACTCGATGTACAACTGTGACAACCAATCGACACAACATTACACTTTAAACACCTCTTTGGGCTAGACATAATCTCAAAATTTAGCTTCAATTGAATATGGTACTTAAAGATTAAATATAAATTGACATACTGTCTCAACACACATGAGAAATTTGTTTTCTCATTCAACTCACAAAGCACGCATCATGCTTGAAAGAACAACAGATGGGATGCCTTACATACCTTTTTACGGCGAACTTTCCTTAGCTGATTTCCTACTTCAATGACCAGCATTTAACCTTATTAATCTCTTGAATTCATAGGTTAAAGACAAGATTAATCTGTATTAGAAAATTCAGCCAAAATAATTCACCAAAAATGGCAGTCAGAACAACAACAATAACTCACGGCAACACCAACAACTAGATAAATTTTCTTTATTTATTTTCACAAGCTTTTGAGAGAGAAATAAAAAGAAAAAATTACCTAAATTATTCTGTAATCCTTCTTGTCAAAGTGAATTATATTTATATTCAAAGAAACTTCCAAAATCTTAAAAACAATTGAGCAAGAGCTCAGCTCAAAAATAATCCAATAGCAGCTCACATAGCTGCCAAATTCCATCCTTGTTGCTTGTAATTTAAGGGGATTAAAGAAGGTACAACTCTTAACTTCTTCTTGGATTTAATCCTTGTTCAAAGGTGTACATATAGGCAGTATAAACCATCTTCAATACGCAGCAAGTCCCCTCCAATGCACTGCCGAAACAAGCTCCAAAACAGTCACCAAAATGGCAGTCCACAAGGCTTTCTTTGGCTAGGATTTCATATAAGTTTAGTAGATTTAATTACTTATCCTTTTACTTGAAGTAATTATTCAGTAAAATAGGAGCGTTCTCCTTCAATTTTCTTCTAGAAAATGCAGCACCTTGGCTGTCCAAAATGCAGCAAAACAGCCTACAAATACACCACCTTCACCTTGCAAAAGAACTCTTAATTTATCTTGTGATTTGATGGAATTTAACTTGGTGTTTCCCCTTCACTTTGCCTTGGTTATTTAATGAAAATTGAGAGAATATAAGGGTGGAAACAATCAGCTCAATTCTAGAAAAGATGAAAGTGATTTCATAATACAAAACTCAAAATATAAAAGGGTTTGGGTGGTGGCCACGTCACTGCTCGACAGTGCAACCGTAAAATGCTTATAATTTTTATTTCAAACTCTGATTTTTGAGTGGCTAGATGTTCTGAAAATTAGACTCAAATACCTTTAATTTGAAAGGTCTTGAGGCTTCTAACTCATTATAAATTTGGAGATATGGTCATTTAAAGTTGACCCTTACTTATAAACTTCACATACTCTTTGTTTTTCCCTTCATACATATTTTCCTCCTCACCTATGACCAATATACAACTCGAAATTCCCTTAGAATACCATAAAAATATCAAATAATTACTAAAAACATTTTGAGGTGTAATACGTCTAATGTGTGGTTTGATATTTGGATTAGATTTGATCCTCTATATCAATGCCTCTCGGGATTTTCATTTGGATAATAGAATTGATAGCCTGAGTCATTTTGTGGTGGAGGGTGGCTGGAATTAGAATTTTCTACAACAACATCTCCTTTGTGACATAGTTGAACATGTTAACAAAGTGGATCTGATATATGTAGAACTGTGGGATCTCCCTAGGTGGATGGTTATAAGTTTTGGAAACTTCACTGTTAAAAGTGTGTGGAACCTTCTAAGGCAAAGGAAACAAAAATAGTTCTTTTATAAAAAGATATGAATTAAACGACTTCCATTCAAAGTGTGTTTCTTCCGGTAGAGAATTTGGAAAAAGATAGTACCAGATGAAGTAGTGCTAGGTGTGGTTTTACTATGATTTCTAAATGAAGATGTTTTGAAATTCCTAATCAAGAAATCTTAGATCATTTGTTTATAACTGGCCAATTTGCAGAAGATATATGGAGGTATTTAACACAGTAGCAAAATTTTAGATTATTTTATTCATGTTAATCAGATAATTCATAAATGGTGGAGTTCTAGTTGTGTACCTAAGCTTGAGCCTCTTTTTCAAGTAGCTTCGGCTATTATTCTATGGAAAATTTGAAAATGAAGAAACAAAAAGGTACATGATGGAATATGAATAAAAGAAGGATAATTTATGAAATAAATTATAATCTCCAAATTCTTGTGAAGTAGAGATACCCAGGGTTAAAAAATATTCCTTTTAATTGGTGGCAACTGGTATAATTATTTGAAGATCAAAGACCAACGATAAATTACATTAAGGTGACATGTACTAAGCCATTTATAGAGTGGTTTAGATGCATTAGAGACGGGGCCTCTGGAGGCAACCCTGGGCTAAGTTCTACAACTTTTGGTATAAGAAACTCAAAGGGTGATTTTTATATTCCAGGATGAAATAGATTGAGCAGAATACTAATATATGTGCTAAAACTTTGGCTAACAAAGATGGATTAGAATACCACAAAGGAGCAGGGTTTGTTCCCTGTTATAATTGAGATTGATTCTCTATTTATAAGGAATGTGTTAGAAGAATCATAGTATTTTCCGTGAAACATTTGTAGTATAGTGAAAAAAATTAACAAGCAAGGGCATGAGAAGAGAATAAAATCGTTCATGTAATGAGTGAGGGAAATAAAGTCGCAGATTTTTTTGTTGACTTAACTTTTGATTTTGCAGATATCAAGGAATTTATGAATAACCAAGACATACCAACTAAAGCAAAAGCTCTCATCTACTTGGACAAAACACAAATTCTAAATCTTAGAATAAAAATATTTAAGGAACCAGACTAATGATTCTTTTCTAGGTTAATTCAACAGCAAGTAGGAGATACAATAACAGTAGTAGATAGTAAGAGTATAAGAATAAATGACAAATTCTATTACACTCTATAATAGTATGAAACCTAACTTATTGTTTTTCTACCACGTGTGATATTAGTTTTATTGAGAGCTCATCCTTTTAGGAGAGGGGTAAATAGACTTGATTTAGTATGTTAGACTCGAGTAACATAGTTTTGCTGGAAACTAGACGGTAGAAACTGAAAGACTTGACGTCAATAGTTCAAACAAAGGAATACGTCTTTCTATTTTTGATGGCACAACACCTGCTTGCGAGCTTGTCATGACCTGAAAATAGGCCCGGATCAAGACACGGAACCTAGAACTATAAATGGATCTAGTTTAACCCATGGCATGAACACAATAACTAAAGTACAACATAAATAAAATCGATAACTGAGTTCTGAAATAGCAGAAGTCTAAATATTAAAGCATCTGAACAACAGAATGTCAAAACTCTAATTGCAAAGCCGAATACAACACAATGTTTGAAAAGCCTCTGACATACTGACGAGCTGATAGGACAACACCGCAACTAGCTCACTACAAATCCCAAACTGAAAGATGATAATAAAAAAGCTAACTGAAGGTCCTTGAAGGATGAGGATTCACCAATAGGAGCACTGGATAAGCTTAGGAGTCTGTCTAGCGACGGGGCTGAATATGAACGTCTGAGCCTGTACCATGAAATGATATAATATAGAGTATATGGTCAGTACTTGAAATTTACCAAGTACTCAAGGAAAGTAAAACAACTGAATAAGTTAGATTGACATCTTGCATAACATAAATTATATCATTATAAGATTCTGATAATAAGGACTGCATGTTGACATCTTGAAAACATGATTAAACATAAGCTGAATTTCATAACTAAATCAAATGACCTAAAGCTGAAGCTGATATTCATAAGACTGATAGACTAAACAGTGGGTCAAACCTGTTAAAAACATCATATCATAATTGATAAACATGCATAACTGAAATCATGAGAAATAATAGGAGACTCGTCATATAACCGACATAATCATGATAGAGCTTACATGATCCCAACTGTTAGACTCAAGTGGGCTGAGCCGTCCAAAGCCTTGCCAGGGCTAAGGGCACTACGATGATATCATATCAAGCTAAAGGCCCCTTGGGGGCGGGGAAGCTCACAAG
This sequence comes from Datura wrightii, assembly GCA_035772735.1. NCBI lineage: Eukaryota > Viridiplantae > Streptophyta > Magnoliopsida > Solanales > Solanaceae > Datura > Datura wrightii. Next base: position 48,452,154 of record JASDFA010000007.1, on the reverse strand, counting down.
GGGGTCCTAATGAATGTAAATAACCTACGCTGGCACATAGTTCTGAAACCCGGGGTTTAGCTGAACTCCTAGCCTACTTGATGCTAGACACTACTCTAAAAAACATGCATATGTTCTCCATCACTTTTCAATGAAGCTGAACCATCGTCTTTCGAAGAAGCTGATCATGAAATTACATGCATAGTATGAAATCTATATATAAAGAGCCTTGGCTCACTGAGCTGAAAAGTGGGAGTCTAGAATCCAAAATCATGTGGTAAGATAATATCATGAAATATATCTAATTCATGAAATATACTTAGATCATGTGGGCTTTCCCAAACATAGACATGCTTGAAATAGACTTGATATTCAAAATTATGGATACATGCGTGGGTAAATCATAGTCGTACTTTCATACTAGACACCTCATCATGCTTGAAAACATAGATCATAATCCCAACTTTTCATGAAACTTGCATAATTGGGCATCATATTTTAAAAACTTAAAATCATAATTTGTAATTAAAATAATTATAGAACATGCCCATGAATCTTAAAACATCATTAGAAACATGAAGAGAATTGATTCATGATTGGACATAGAGAATTTTATAGGTTGGATTAAAACCCCATGGAAACACACACTTGAATCATGAATTGAGGAGAGATTTGGGCATGAGAGTGAAGAGAAACTCTCATTCATAACCCTGTATAACTAAGTAAATCTGATTTCACACCCTTCCTTGAATGCCCAGGAGATTTGGGGAAGAACTAAGGGAATTCTCAAGCTTAATCTACAATGGAGAACTCTAATCTTGCATGCATGGGATAGAATGGCTTAGGATAGGTTAAGCACTCTTGAAACCCTCCTAACAGAGCTTAAAATGACATAATTTAGGACCTAGGAGCTTAGGAATTATGAAAAAACCCTTACTAAAATACAAGAAATTTAGACACTAGCAGTCCTGATGAGTGACCTCACGACTAGTGGAATCCTATCTGTTAAATCCACTGGAAAATTCAAGCCTCCAACTCAACCTCTTGGTCGCAACCAACTTCATGAATCATGAAGTCACTTCACGACTCGTGGTTGCCTCCCGTGGTCACCCCCTAACCACAAATTCTCACCAACCATCCTCCACTTCATGAGTCACTCCACGACTCGTGGAGTCCCCTAACAGGTCACTGGATGACTCATCCTATGACCTGGTGTAGTATTTCCTATTTTCTCCGCTTGAACCCTCAGGTCTGATCTTAGGGACTTTTGGGGGTATTACAATATCTCCCCTTCGGAACATTCATCCTCAAATGTAGATAAACATACTGAAAAGCTGGGTAATGGAACTGTCATCCCAAAATACTGAACATCTGAAGCTAAAAACTGACAGAGTGACTGACTCCGAAGTGAAATACATGACTGAACTGAATTCATGAATCACACATCCATACACTAACATGAGAGAAACTGGAATACATGAACTAGTCACAAAACTGAATAGAATATTTGGGAGGAAACTGATACCTCAAGCTAGAACTGAGCTGGGAGGGAAAAATGCGGGTAGTTGGCCATCATATTTACTTCAGCTTCCGACGTAGCTCCCTCAACAAGTTGATTCCTACACAAAACCTTTACTAAAGATACCTCTTTGTTCTTTAACATCTAAACCTAATGATCAAGGATATCAACTGGTACCTCCTCATAGCTAAGGCTATCCTTCACACGTACACTCTCCACCGGAACAACCAAAGTTGGGTCACCAATACACTTCCTCAAGAGCGAAACATGGAAAAATAGATGTACTAAAGCCAACTCTGAGGGCAACTCCAACTCATAGGCCACCTTGCCAACATATCTCACAATCTTGTACAAGCCAACATATCAAGGGACCAAGCTTCCTTTTCTTTTCAAACATCATAACTGCCTTCATGGGGGACACTTTTAGAAACACCCGATTATCAACTTCAAATTCACGTTCTCTCCTCCTCACATCCGCATAGGACTTTTGACAACTCTGAGATGTTTTTAGCCTTTCCCTAATAAGTTGAACATTCTCCATAGCCTTATGAACTGAATCTGGCCCTATCAATGTAGCTTTACCTACTTCAAACCAACTAATAGGTGATCTACATCTCCGCCCACAAAGAGCCTCAAACGGAGCCATCTGAATGCTGGAATAGTAGTTGTTGTTATATGCAAACTCAATAAGAGGTAAATGATCATCCTAACTACCATAAAGTCAATCACACATGCTCTCAACATATCCTCGAGAATCTGAATGGTCCATCTGCGGGTTAAAGTTGTGCTAAGCTTGACCTGAGTACCAAGTCCCTTCTGAAATGACTTCCCAAAAGTAGGAATTAAACTGAGTACCCCTATCTGATATGATGGAAAAGGGTACTCCATTCAACCGAATCAACTCCCGAATGTATAATTTGGCCTAGTCCTCCGCCGAGTCAGTAGTTTTAACTAATAGAAAATGAGCTACTTTAGTCAACCTATCTATGACCACCCAAATAGAGTTATACTGTCGAAGAGTATGAGGCAACCCTGTAATGAAGTCCATATTGATTTCCTCCCACTTCTAGGTACGGATACTAATGTCTTGAAGCACACCTCCAGGTCCTTGAAGCTTGACTTTCACTTGCGCACAATTCAGACACTTAGCCACAAACTCCGCAATGTCATTCTTCATGTCGTCCAGCAATATACTTCCTGTAGGTCACAGTACATCTTAGTGGAACTTGGATGTATAAAATATTGGGAACTGTGAGCCTCATGTAACATCTGATCTCTCAAGTCATCCATATCTTGAACACACAAACAACCCTGATAATGAAGCACACCATCTCCCCCTTTTGAAGAAGACCACTACCTTCTGATTCTAAACCGCTCCTTTCAACTTTACCAAGATCGGATCCTCATCTTGTCTAGACTTGACTTCAGTCACGAAAGAGGATTCTCAACAACAACACCACTATCTATTGAATCAATAAGACGAACTCCTAATCAAGCAAATCGGTGCACATCCTTCACCAACTCATTCTTTCCATTTTCCACGTGAGAAACACTCTCTATGGATATCTTGCTAAGAGCATCTTCAGCTATGTTGGCCTTGCCTGGATGGTAAAGGACACTCATGTCATAATCCTTGAGAAGCTCTAACCACATCCATTGTCGCAAATTCAGATCTTTATGTGTAAACATGTATTGTAGGATATTGTGATGCATGAACACATCTGCGTGTACCCCATACAAGTAGTGTCTCCAAATCTTCAATGCGAACACCACTACAGCCAATTCTAGGTCATGCGTTGGATAATTCTTCTCTTGAATCTTGAGCTGTCTACAAACATACACAATGAATTTGCCATGTTGCATCAACACACAACCAAGTCCAACCCTAGAGGTATCATAATACACCACAAATCCTTCTATGCCCTCGGGTAGGGTCAATATTGGGGCTGAAGTGAGTCGAGTCTTTAACTCTTGAAAACTCTTCTCACATGCATACAACCATTAAAATTTGACTTTCTTCTAGTTCAACTTAGTTAACGGTGCTACAACGGATGAAAATTCCTCTAAAAAGCTTCTGTAGTAACCAGCTAAACCTAAGAAACTCTTAATAACGAAGGGCTAACTAGTCTAGGCCAATTCTTCACCGCTTCAATCCTTTGAGAGTCCACCTGTACACCCTCACTTGGCACCATATGACCCAAAAATGCTACAGAGTCCAACCAAAACTCACACTTGCTAAATTTAGCAAACAACTGGTGATCCTTGAGAGTCTGTAGCACAATCCTCAAATAAGCAGCATGCTCCGCCTCGCTCCTAGAGTTAATGATAATATCACGTATGAACACAATCATGAACATGTCCAAATATGGATTGAACACCTTGTTTATCAAATCTAGAATAGTTGCAAGAGCTTTTTTTAGCCCAAAAGACATAACCACAAACTCATAGTGACCATACCGAGCCCTAAAAGCTATCTTTGGGATGTCACTTTCCCTAACTCTGAGCTGATGATAACTGGACCTGAGATCTATCTTTGAGAAGAATTAAGCACCCTGGAGTTGGTCAAAAAAATCATCAATTCTAGGAAGAGGATACTGATTCTTGATGATAACTTTGTTCAACTGTCGCTAGTCGATGCACATATAAAGAGACCATCCACCTTTCAAACAAAGAGAACTGGTGCACCCACGGGGATTTGCTAGGTCTGATGAAACCCTTGTCCAAGAGATCCTTCCACTACTCTTTCAACTCCTTTAACTCAGCTTAAGATAAGGAGGAATAGATATAGGCTACGTATTGGGAAGAAGGTCAATACCAAAGTCAATCTCTCACTCGGGAGGGACTCCGAGTAAATCTTCTGGGAACACCTTCAGATACTTACACACTATAGGACCTGACTGGAGAATCGGGGTCTCAGATGTAGCATCCTTAACCCGAACTAGATGGTAAACACAACCCTTAGAAATCATATTTCTGACCTTAAGGTAGGAGCTAAAGCGACCTACAGGCACAACTGAACTACCCTTCCACTCTAGGACTTGCTCACTCAAAAATCGAAACTCTACTGCATGGGTTCTACAATTCACTGAGGCATAACATGCATGAAGCCAATCCATGCCAAAGATAACATCAAAATATGTCATGTCTGACTCTACTAAATCTGCTAAGGTGACTTGCTGAAGGACTGTGATAGGATAATTTCTATATACCCGTTGAGCTATAACTAAGTCACCGACTGGAGTAGAGACTTAGAAGGGTTTTGATAGGATTTCGGGACTGACTCCAAAACTACCAGCAATATAGGGAATCATAAAAGATAAAGTATCCCCTGCATCTAACAATGTATACACATCAAGATAGAGTACTCATAACATACCAGTGACCATGTCTAGGGAGACCTCCTGCTCCTGACGAGATGAGAGGGTATAAAACCAGCTTTGTTGCTGACCACCACCTGCACTAGTGGATGTACCCTATTGATCTGAGTGTGCTGATTGAGCTGCTGAGCTGGTGGCTGGGTCTCGATCTCTACCAAAGCCCTGTCTGGCCATTGGAGAATCTTTGAGCATATGACCGAGCTTCCCATACCCGAAACATGCACCTGTACCTGCTAAGAACTAACCTGTGTGCCTCCTACCACACCTGTCACACGCTGGAATGCTGGGCTCTATGGGCCTGCTCCACCGACCTCGAGAGCTAATGCCCATCCCCTATGATCACGCCTTGATCGGGATGGCACACTTGCTACTGACAGTGCCATGACTGACTGTCTCTAGTTGGACTGCTGACGATGTCCACCACCAGGACACTATTGGGAAAACTCAAAACTATCTGTCTTGGCACTCTTGGCCTCTTTCTTCCCCTCCCTTATCTGCACCACCTCTACCTACTGGGCATACAGGACTAATTAAGAGAAGTCATATCTTGATGAAGCATCGGTCCTGCATTCCTTGACCAAGTAGTCCACTACCCTATTCACAAACCTGCTCACTCGAGCCCTCTAATCAGCCACCATCTCCGGTGCATATTTTGACAAATGGGTGAACTCTAGAGCATACTCTTGAACTGCCATATTGTTCCACTTCAAATTCATGAACTTCGCTGCCTTGATCTTCCTCATCTCCCAGGGAAAGAATTGATCTAAGAATGCAGTGAGAAACTCATACTAACCAATGGGACCCGCTTTGACTCCCCGGCCATCCTTTCATTGCCTGAACCAAATATGTGCAAACCCTTTCAATTGATAAGAGGCTAGGTCTGCACACTCCTCCCCCATCACTCCCATAACTTGAGTGATCTTATGAATATCATCAATAAACTCATGTGGATCCTTGTCCACTCTCGATCCAAGAAACTCAGGAGGTTCATCCTAAGGAAGTCCCTGACTCTGGTTGCCGCTGCGTTCTCATTCTGGGAACATGAGCCACCGCATGGTGATTCACCTAAGTGGTCAATTCCTGTGCCAACATCTAGATGGCTGCCCTAAACTCAACATGGGTAACCTGCTCAGGCACATAATTCTCTGGGGTCCATGGGGCTTGCTGGTGTCCATCTCCATTGCCATTCTCCTGGCCATATTCGTTTCCGTTCCTTCTTCCATTACCTCGGCGTGGAGGCATGATTCTACAAACATATCACGACAAGAACATAGGCCCGGATAGAAGATACGGGATAAGGAACCTCGAGAGACTCCAAGTCGATCCATGGCATGATATAGAGGCCAAGAGCATACAACAGGCGGAAAAAGTTAAAATAAATCATGCTTAAATGGAAGTATGTATACATATAAACCTAAAATAAAGTCAGCAATTACAAGCTGATTTCTACATAATATCTAAAAAAGCCTCTAACATAACTGATGAGCTGATGGGACAACATCCCCAACTAGCTTGATGAAGTCTGTAATAAAAAGAACATAACAATGGATAACTAAATGTCCTCGAAGGATGAGGACTCACCAACACTGGCTGAACAGGCCTAAGGAGGAAGCAAGACTAGTGATGCGACTGAAACTGATCCCTCGGACGTGTATCATGAAACAATATAGCATAGAGTATGCGGTCAGTACTTAGAATGTACTGGGTATGCAAGGTAAGTAAAAAAGAATAGTTAATATACACAAGAGTTCATAAGAGTAGGACTCGCACTATCATAAAGTAAATATCATAATGTAAACATAAGGCTCAAGGATTTCGAACCTTTCTTAATCAAATCATAATCATAGTTATAAGAGAAAACATTATAAAACATAACTTGAGTCAAAGTAACATAAACATAACCATACATAAATAATGAGGAATAATGCAAGGACTCGTCTTACCTGACACCATCATGATAGAGCTTACATGATGCCCAACTATTTCGCCCAAGTGGTCAGGACCGCCCCAGGCTTGCCAGGTAAGGGATGTGCAGTATGGTGATATCATAGGGATCCAATAATAAATGTATATACCTACAATGGCACGTAGTTCTAAGACCACAAGGTTTACCGGAACTCTGGGTCTACTCGGTGCTAGACACTGCTCCCGAAAACATGTACGTGAGGGCTCATATAGTAATCGTGTAGTTCATGGACAAATAAATAATAACATACTGGATCCCACTTGAAATACATAATTATCCATGAATAAGGGCCCATGAGTTGGCCAAGAGTCATAAATTCATAAATCATGAAAAACATGCATATTTGTGAAAATACATATACTTGATATTCATAAATTCATGATGAGTACTTGAGAGAAATCATATCAATAATCATAAATCATAATTTAGGGCTTAAGAAGATCAAGATCATATTGATTTCATAAATTGACTATTCATGAACTTACATAATTGTGCATAATTTAATTCAAATTTGAAACTATGAATCGATAATCAAAATAGTTATAAAACCTGCCCATAGATCATAAAACATGATTTGATACATCAAGGGAATTGACCCATAGATAGATCATAGAGAATTTCACAAAAATTGAAATAAACCCCGTAAGATCATGAACTTAAATCTAGAATTGAAATCCATGAAATTGAGAAGAATTTTGATCATGAGAATAAAAGGAACTCTCATTCATAGGCACACATACCTGGGTAAATTTGATTTACACTCCCTCTCGAAAGCCCAAAGGAAATTGGAGAAAAATTGGGAAAATTCCTAAAGCTTGATCTTTAAGGAAGAACTCTAAACTTGCACGCATGGAATGGTAAGGCTTAGGATAAGTTTAACACTATTAAAACCCCTCTAACTAAGCTTAAAACAACATAGTTTAGGACCTTAGGGCTTAGGAATTATGAAAATACCCTTAATGGAAAGTCTAGAAATTTTGCACTGGTAGTGACCTTGACCAATGCCACGACTCGTGATCTCCGTCCATTACTTCCTTCATTATTTCTTAAATTCTCGGGTCCTGGCACAGATGAAAATACACAATGATTTTTTTCTTTCTCCCGTCGTCACCATTGACTCCTCATCAACATTTTTCTGAGACTTCTACCACGAGTCCGCCAATGACTCGTACCTCCAAACAATGGATCGTTAGACCCATCCATTTCTTTTGGGCTAATTTTCACTACACCTTCTCACAAGCACTTTTCTCTGCTTGTGGCTTCTCACAACGAGTCGTACCATAACTCACGCCATCAAACCCTAACATCACAGAGAGCAACAACGACCCTCATCCATGACTCGTTACATCAACCTATAGGTCATCCTTAGACCCATTACCACAGAATCGCTTACTGCAGAACCTGACAACGGGTGGCTCCCATAGGTCATTAGACCCTCCAACGAATTATACCACGAGTCGTTCTGAGTAATAGCTCAAATTTTTCTACTGCTTCTCATTTTAAATTTTCGAGTCTAGTCTTACACACTTCCAGGGTATTAGAATATCTCCTCCCTGGAAACATTCATCATTGAATGTGAATGAACGTATTGAAAAGCTGGGGAAAGCAACTGCCATACCAAATACTAAATATCTAAAGCTGAAAACTGACGGAGCGACTGACTCCGGACTAGAGTACATCACTGAACTGAATACATGAATCACACATACATACATTAACATGAAAGAAACTGGAACACATGAACTAAATAAGAAACTGGATAGAATACTAAAGAGGAAACTAATACCTCAAGCTGGAACTGAGCTGGGAGGGAATAGATGCGGGTATTTAGCAAGCATATCTACTTCGGCTCCCATGTTGCTCCTTCAACAGTTGATTTCATCACAAAACCTTTACTGAAGCTACTTGTTTCTTAGATTCCAAACTTGATGATCAAGTATTTCCATCGGATCCTCTTTGTAGCTAAGGCTATCCTTCATACCTACATTCTCCATCGGGACAACCAAAGCTGGATCACCCATGCACGTTTTTAAAAGTGACACATGGAAAATTGGATGCACTGAAATCAATTCTGAGAGCAGCTCCAACTTATAAGCCATCTTGCCAACACATTTCACTATCCTGTACGGGCCAAACATAGCAGGGAATGAGTTTCCCCTTCTTTTCGAACCTCATTACTCCCTTCATGGGAGACACCTTCAAAAACACCCAATCATCAACTCGAAATCAAGCTCTTTCCCTTATAAGCTGAACCTTCTCCATAGCCTCATGAACCGAATCTGGTTCTATCAAAACAGCTTCCCTAACCTCAAATCAACCAATAGGTAATCTACACCTCCACCCATAAAGAGCCTCAAATGAGCCATCTGGATGCTGGAATGGTAACTGTTGTTACATGCAAACTTGATGAGAATTAAATGGTCAGCCCAACAACCTTTGAAATCAATCACACATGCTCTCAACATATCCTCAAGAGTGTGAATTGTCCGCTCAGCCTGACCATCTGTCTACGGGTGAAAAGTTGTGCTAAGCTTGACCTGAGTACCAAGTCCCTTCTAAAATGACCTCCAAAATTGGGAGGTAAACTGAGTACCTCTATTTGATATGATGGAGAAGGGCACTCCATGAAATTGAACTATCTCCCGCTATACAACTTAACATAATCCTCCATTGAATTGGTAGTTTTAACTGGTAGAAAATGAGCTGCTTTAGTCAACCAGTCTACAACCACCCAAATAGAGTCATACTGTCGATGAGTACGAGGTAACCCCGTAAAGAAATCCATATTGATTTCCTCCCACTTTCAAGTACGGATATTAATGTCTTGAAACACACCTCCAGGTCTTTGATGCTCAACCATCACCTGTTGACAATTCGGACACTTAGCCACAAACTCTGCTATATCCTTCTTCATGCCATTCCACCAATAAACTTCCCATAGGTCACAGTACATCTTGGTGGCACCTGGATGTATATAATATCTGGAACCATGAACTTCATGCAATATCCGCTCCCTCAAGTCATCAACTCCCGATACATACAAATTACCCTAATATTGTAGTACACAATATGCCCCTTGGGAGAAAACCTCCACCTTTTGATTTTGAACAGCTTCCTTCAATTTTCCCAAAACAAGATCCTCGTCTTGCCTAGCCTTGACTTCGTCACCAGAGAGGACTCTGATCCATTCTTAACAATGACACCACTATCTGTTGAGTCAACAAGACGAACTCCCAACCATGCAAGCCGATGCACATCCTTCGCCAACTCCTTCCTCCCCTCATCTACATGAGACACATTCTTCATAGAAAGTCTGCTCAGGGCGTCTGCCACCACATTGGCCTTGCCTAGATGATAAAGGACACTCATACCATAATCTTTAAGAAGCTCTAATCACCTTCTTTGATGTAGATATAGATCCTTCTTGGTAAACACATACTGTGGGCTTTTGTGGTTTGTAAACACATCCACATGGATCCCGTACAGACAATTTCTCAAAATCTTCAAGCAAATACTACCACTGCCAAGTCGAGGTCATGAGCCGGATAGTTCTTTTCATGGACTTTCAGCTGCCTAGAAGCATAAATTATAACCTTACCGTGCTGGATTAGTACAAAAGAAAGGCCAATTCTTGAGGCATCACAATATACCACAAACCCATCGATACCCTCAAGTAGAGTCAACACTGGTGTTGAGGTGAGTCGAGTCTTCAACTCTTAGAGGCTCTTCTCACAGGCCTCCAACCATTGGAACTTCACTGTGAGTTTCTTGCTTTGAGTTCTCTGCAGTTTATGGGGACAGACCACAGAGAGGACCCTCAACACTTTTTAGATAAGTTACAAAGGATATTCAAGGTTATTCATGCCTCATCCACAGAGTCAATTGAGCTAGCGGTATTCAGGCTACATGATATAGCAGTTTTGTGGTACGAGAGTTGGGAGAGGTCCAGAGGCAGGGGTGCACCTCCACCTACTTGGCCCAGTTTCTTTGAGGCCTTCATAGATCATTATTTTCCTTGAGAGATCCGATAGGCCAGAGTAGAACAGTTCTGAGCAGGGCAGGATGAGTGTTCGCTAAAATCCTATTTCTTAATTCTAATTCATTATAAATCCACCTCAAATAAGATTTTTAAAAAATAGAATTTGTTTATTTTCTATTTAAATATGTTATATATATAATGTCATTTTATCCCTTCCTTGAAAAGGTAAGACACGGGTACTTGGTTCACTCTATTTCTTTATTTTCTCATTAGTTTTATTTTCTTAACTTCACGAAAGAAAGAACTCAAACTTGGTGATAAAGGCTTCTTGATTCGTAATGAAGAATTTCTTCTATTTTATCTATTTTTTCTGGGTCCCACCCTTATTCCGAAAAATGGGAATAAGGATAAGGATCTTCTTCAGTGAATCCCTCTTGTTCTTGTTTAGTCAGAGTATGCACTGAGATTTGACTCCATTGCTAGATACGCACCAACTTTTGTCGCTACAATGCCATCCAGGGTACACCGATTCATAGCAGGGCTTGATCTAGAGTATGTTGAGTCTTGTACTATAGCTGCGTTGCGAGAGGACATGGATATATCATAGATTCAGGACTTTTCCCAGATTATAAAACTGATCGCGTATGGCCGAGGGGGGAGACAGGGAGCAGCACAGAAGGTCCAGACCAGTTGATATATATACAGAGCCCTTGGGTGGACCTAGACCTAGATTCTTAGGAAGGCCACCTAGGAGTTTTCCCCAGAAGCAGCAAGGTAGCAATTCGGATCATTGCGGGCAGTCCGTTCCAGGCGAGAGTTCACGAGAATCAAGCTCGTAGCAGTAGAGAGGCTCCGACCAAATGAGGCCAACCATGCCGTGTTATGCTACATATGGTAGGAGGCATTTTGGGAGATGCAGATATGGTTCCACAACTTGCTATTCTGTTGGACAGGAGGGTCACATGATGAGGGACTGCCTCAATAGAGATCAGGGTAATATGAGTCAGCAGACTAGATCATCAGTCGGATCACATTCGCCAGCACCTTCTATAGGGCGTGGGCCCCAGACTTCAGCAGGTAGAGGTAGAGGAAGAATGGGAGCCTCCAGTTTTGGTAGTGGTCGGAATCGTACTTATGCATTAGCAAGGCCACAGGACTCTGAGTCATCACTAGATATAGTGACAGATACACTAAATGTTTGTTCCCACTTTGTATATGCTTTGATAGATCCAGACTCCACTCTTTCCTATATTACTCTATTGCTAGCAGCGAAATTTTGTATAGTACTAGAATTTCTCAAGCGACCATTTTCTGTCTGTTCACCTATTGGTGAATCCATTATCGCTAGGAGAGTTTATCGAGGTTGTATGGTGGAAATTGCTGACTGTCAAACCTCTATAGATTTGATAGAGTTAGAGATGAATGATTTTGATATAATTATGGGCATGGATTGTCTAGCATCGTGTTATGCCAATGTTGAGTGTTGGAAAAAGATTATTAGATTCCTTTTCCATGGAGAAGCAATTTGGGAATGGAAAGGAATTATAGTTGCACCTAAAGGTAGGTCATATCTTATCTCTGGGCAAGGAAACTAATTGCAAAAGGTTGTATCTATCATATTGTCAGAGTTTAGGATGTGTAGGCAAAATCCCCGACTCTTTAATTTATTTTAGTGGTGAGTGAATTTCCCGATGTGTTTCCAGATGAGCTCCCTAGTATTCCCCTAGAAAGGGAAATTGATTTTTCCATATGCGACCAGATATACAGCCTATATCTATTCCTCCTTACAGAATGACTCTTGCTGAACTAAAGGAGTTGAAGGATCAACTGAAAGACTTGCTTGATAAAGTCTTTATCAGGCTTAGTGCTTTGCCTTGGGGTGCGTAAGTCTTGTTTGTGAGAAAGAAAGATGGCTTCCTACAAATGTGTGTAGATTACCGGAAGCTAAATAAAGTCACTATTAAGAATAATATCTCCTTCCGAGGATAGATGACTTGTTTGATCAATTGCAAGGTGCCAATTATTTTCCCAAGGTTGATTTGAGATCAAGGTACAATCAGGTATGAGTTAGGGAGAAAGATATTTCAAAGACAGCTTTTAGAACCAGATATGGCCACTTTGAGTTCTTGGTGATGTATTTCAAATTTATGAATGCCCCAGCAGTGTTTATGGACCTAATGAATAGTATATTCAGGCCATTCTTAAATATTTTTGTGATAGTATTTATTGATGATATCCTTGTATATTCACGTTCAGAGGCTGAGCATAGAGATCATCTACAAGCAATACTCCAGATACTTAGAGATCATGAGTTATACGCCAAGTTCTCTAAATGCGAGTTCTAGTTGAATTTTGTGGCTTTCTTGGGCCACATTATGTCAGATATAGGCATGCAGGTTGACTCGCAGAAAATAGAGGCCGTGACCACAACTCCAACCAAAGTTTGCAGCTTTATGGGGTTAGCTAGGTATTACAGAAGATTTGTGGAAGGATTCTCTGTCCTATCGGCACCATTGATGAGGCTGACTCAGAAGGAAACTAAGTTTCAGTGGACTGAGGCTTGTGAGCAGAGTTTTTAGGGATTGAAAGACACACTAACATCTGCATCAATATTAGCCTACCAGAAGGCTCAGAGGGCTATGCTATATATTGTGACACTTCAGGCGTTGTCTTGGAGTGTGTTCTGATGCGGCACAACAAGGTGATTGCCTATGCTTCGAGGAAATTAAGGAAGCATGACAAGAATTACCCAACACATGATTTAGAGTCGGCTGCAGTTGTGCATGCGTTGAAGATCCGGAGACATTATTTATATGGTGCTCATATCGGCATCTTTACAGATCATAAAAGTCACCAGTATATCTTTAAAAAGAAAGAGTTGAACCTGCGGCAACGTCATTGGCTTTAGTTGCTGAAAGACTACGATGTGATATCTTGTATCACCCATGGAAGGCTAACGTTGTAGCCGATGCCCTTTGTTGTAGATCCATGGGCAGCTTGTCACATCTGAGCCCATAAAAAAGAGAATTGACTCGAGAACTTCACCAGTTGGCTAATTTCTAAGTCCGGTTGATAGACTCATATGGTAGCGGGGTTGTGATTCATAACACTACGACGTCATCGCTAATTGTGGAGGTGAAAGAACATTAATATGAGGATCCTATCTTAGTATAGCTTAGAGGCAGGGCTCAGTAGGATGGGTCATTGATCTTTGAGATAGTAGGAGATGGAGTCTTGAGATTCAGAGGTCGACTCTATGTTTCAGATGTTGTAGGGCTTCGCCAACAGATCATGGCAGAGGTACATTATTCCCGCTATTCTCTTCACCCGCGTTTGACAAAGATGTACCACGATATAAAAGAAATCTATTGGTGGCATGGGATGAAGAAAGATATTGCTGAGTTCGAAGCACAATGTCCCAATTGCCAGTAGGTAAAAGCTGAACACTAGAAGCCCGACGAGTTAACTCCGGAGATAGACATTGCTATATTGAAATGGGAAGCAATCAACCCTGTACTACGCGTAAATTTTACTCTATTTGGGTCATTGTGGACAAGCTGACAAAATTAGCCCATTTCTTGCAAGTTAGGACTACACTTACAACTAAAGATTATGTTGAGGTGTATATCAGAGAGATAGTCAAACTATATGGTGTCCCATTATCTATTATTTTTGATAGAGGGGCATAATTTACAGCCAATTTCTGGAAGTCATTCCATAAGGGATTGGGGACACATGTTAATCTGAGTACAACTTTTCATCCCTAGATAGATGGCCAGGCTGAGCGCGCGATTTAGATACTCGAGGATATGTTATAGGCATGCGTGCTAGACTTCAGAGTAATTTGGGATGATCACCTACCTTTTATTGAGTTTTTCATATAATAATAGTTACTATTCTAGCATTAAGATGGCGCCTTATGAGGCCTTGTATGGGCAGAAATGCAGACCCCCCCCCCATCGGATGGTTTGAGGTAGGAAAATTTAGGCTGACTGGACCTGACTTGATACATCAATCTGAATAGAAAGTTAAGCTCATTAGGGAGAGATTATTGACAACTCAAAGTCATTAGAAATCTTACTCGTATGTACGACCTGGAGATTTGGAGTTCTGTGTTGATGACTAGGTATTCCTGAAAGTCTCACCTATGAAGGGCGTATGAGATTTGGAAAGAAGGGAAAGCTTAGCTCGAGATTCGTTGGGCCATACTGAATCCTCAAGCAAACAGGTCGAGTTGCTTATGAGCTAGAGTTGCCTCCAGGGCTAGAATATGTTCATCCAGTTTTCCATGCATTGATGCTATGAAAGTGAATAGAAGACCCTTCTTAGGTTGTCCCAGTTGAGGATGTTCATATCATAGAAGAGTTTTTCTATGAGGAAACTCAGTTGTCATATTAGATCGACAGGTCCGTAGATAGAGAACCAAAGATGTGGCTTCCATTAAAGTCCTCTAGAGAAATAGGAATATGGAAGAAGTGACCTGGGAAGCTGAGGACAATATGAGATCCAGATATCCTCACTTGTTTCATACCCTAGGAGAATGGCATATCAATTCAGATTACGACAATTGAGGCGAGATACCTATTCAGACTTTATATTGTTGCTTATTATTATTGTTGTTGGATTTTGTGCGCATTATAATTGTGTAGCTATATTATTTAGCTATTTCTGTCATTCTATGAGACTTCTAGGTTGGACTTTTTGTAACACCCCAAAGTTCCTAAGATTAAAATAAGGATTTGGATTATGCTCAGCAGAAAAATCTACAAAAGTGCCTCAGAATGACTCGTCCAATGAGTTTTTGTTAGATCTAATGAATCGTTAGAGGCAGTCGTTGGAAGAGTTTCAGAAAAGGTGCCATGTGTTTAGATGCCACGAGAGGAAGTACGAGTCATTATATGACACAATGACCCATTCGAGGCAGTCGTGGTGAGCTTGCAGACTTGGACTACTCGGAGGGAACGAGTCAGGTGATGACTCATTGGTTGCCTTAATGGGTCTTCATGAGGAGTCGTTAGTTGGTGTTCACGATTTCGAGTTGGTGATGAAGGATGGTGGCAATGGATTGTTGATGCTAACAATGACCCGTGGTGTTGATCGTTGGAAGGGACTCAAGGGTCGGTCCATTGGGGACAACGGAAGTACTAACGAGTTGTTGGATCAAGCAACGACTCATTATGTCGGCTTTTGGATGGATGGCAAGTTGATGAATCAGTGGAGTCAATGGGAGCTGGTGATGAGTCGTTGGTTAAAGTAACGACTCATCCTGTCGATCATTGGCTGAAGAAGCTGAAGCTGTGAAGCAGGCCCAAGAATCAACAGATGGTCACCACGAGTCGTGGTAAGGACCAAAGACTCATACCACGACTCGTGGTGAGGGTCGTGGTCTCAGATGGGACAAAATTTTAAGTTTTTCCCAGGGGTATTTTGGTAAATTCCTATGCTTTCAGTTTTAATATGGCGTCATTTTGGGCTTTTAAGGGACATTTTTAGGGGGATTTTCTAGCCTAACCTCTCATTCCCTCAACTCTTCTTCCTTCCCTCTCAAGATCAATGATTCAACTAAGGGTTTCCACAAGGCTTCAAGGTGCAAGTTCGAGCGGAATTGCTCCTACCAGGTATGTGGGTTTTTCAACAAGGATATACTTCCGTCCTTATTCCCCAAAATGTTTTATCAAAATCCCGATTTCACTATTCTAGAAAAGCATGACCTAGGGTTTCGATTTACGGACGATTTTTTCTATGTCTTTTATGAATTCTAAGACCCATTAGGATTAAAAGTTAATTATGCTGACGGGGTTACTCTAATATCTTGAATTATATGCTTAATGGTGAAAATGCATGATAATAGGAATTCTTTCATGAGATAGATTAACACTTAGATTGGGATTTTGTTATTGTTCACTAGATTATATCATGAGCTTGTAACCATGTCCAAAATATGTGAAGATAGTAAGAAATCCTGTAAAAACTAGAATATATGTTGGATAGATATGTTGAGATGAGATTAGAATTTATGGGCTTGATCAATAGAAAGTAAGTATGTGTTTTCCTTATCTTTTCGTTGAAATTGTTTTGGGTATGAGGTAAACCTATGATTATGGCATAGTTATCATATCTTCTTTATGAATTGGGGTAAATTTCAAAATGGGTTACATGAAATAAATATATGCTTCTACCATGATCTCATTGTACAATGTTTAAGGTATGAGTTAAGTGTAGGGATTTTCCCATAAATATAAAATATGTGAAATAATGTATCTATGTTAAAGTGTAAATTGGACCTATGGATCCTACATGACCCTATGTTATATTTCATACGTTGTGAACTCATAACTTGAATATTGTGGAGGTGTGTAAAGTATGATATGAATCTATAGATGTTAGTAAATGTAAGATGTGTGGATTAAATGATGATTTGGTACCATAATGATATGAATTATGATGATAAAGCATGTGAATGATATTACAGACTGTTGGGCTTGTTGTTAGTAGAAAGTAGCCCTAATCCTTTCTAAATGAATGTTGTATGATGAAACCAGTAAACGCTCATGTTTTTGATTAGCTGTAGTAGCATAGACCAGATGTATAATATCAGATCTGTACTCCTCAAGTTCTAGTTAGCCAGGGACTCTCCATAGCCGAAAATGTTTCCCTTAGTCGGTCAGTGACTCTCCCTAGCTGAGAATGTTTCCCTTAGTCAGTTAGGGACTCGTCATAGCTGAGAATGTTTCCCTTAGTCAGTCAGGAACTCCCCATAGCCGAGAATGTTTTCCTTAGATTAGTCAAGATTCCCCATAGCTGAGAATATTTCCCTAATTCAGTTGGGACTCTCCATAGCAGAGAATGACTCCCTTAGTTTATGTTATCAGTATGGCTCAGTTCTGTATAGTTCATACTTCAGTTTTAAAACATATGTAACATAATGCAATGCAGACTCAGTTATTAGCAAATATTTAGTACAATGTAAGACACTAGCTTCAGCTTTATCTCTCATTATATGTTTAGTACTTGACCCTTACATATGAGTGTGATGATGCTTTTGAATATGAGTTCCAAATGCAAGTTTCATGTTGATATGTGTATGTGACTCAGGAAAGGCTTGTTGCATTCTAAATCAATTATATGTCAATGTACTCAGTTTATTTCCCTCTTGTATACTTGTATGTTTGTTTGTGTATGTTTTCCCACATGCTCAATACATTTCAAGTACTGACCACATATTTTATGTGTTATATCATTTCATGATATAGATTCAGGTATCCAGAATCAGCCCCCTAAGTAGACACGCTCCTTCTTCCATCTCAGCAGATTGTGGTGAGTCCTCATCCCTCAAGGACGAGGTCTATGTTCTTGTTTAGATGTATTTTAGTTTTCGGGATTTAGGAGTTAGCTAGGGACTTGTCCTAGTAACTCATCAGTTTAGTAGAGGCTTTCAGACATGTGTAACCATATTCAGTCTATGTATTATGCTTTTTCTAGACCATGTCCTTAAGTTTTAAATTTGGCTCTTAAAGTTAGCTTCCGCTCAGTTATGTTTCTGCTAGCCATTTATATTGTTAAGTGTTATGCTATGATTATGCCATGGGCCGACTTAGAGCCTTTTGGGGTTCTTTGTCTCATGTTACGACTAGGGTGTAAACTCGGGTCGTGATAAACTTGGTATCAGAGCAAAGGTTTAGAATGTCCTAGGGTGTCTGAAAGCCACATTAAGTAGAGTCTTCTTCATGGGTGTGAAGCACGTCACACTTATGACGAAGAGGCTACGAAACATTTAGGAATGTTCCCTTTTCTTCATGATTCCTATCATGTGTAGAGTGTGAAGCTCTAACAATTCCTCCATTGACTCATGCTTTACGTCCTTACAGATAATGCCTCCCAGAAGAGTAAATGGAAGAAGGAATGGTAATGGCCACCAGCAGGCACCACCATCCCTAGAGAACCCGATGGACGATCATGTTACTCATGCCGAGTTCCAGGCAACCCTTAATATGTTGGCACAGGCCATGACCTCCTAGATTAATCAGCAGGCGATGGCTTGTGCTCCCCAGAATGGTAATGTAGCGGCGGCAAGGGTAAGAGATTTCCTCAGGATGAACCCATTCGAATTCGTGGGGTCAAAGGTAGACGAGGACCTGTATGAGTTCTTAGAAGAGATCTAGAAGATCACCCAAATCATGGGGGTAATGGGAACTAAGAGCGCAAACTTAGCCTCCTACCAGCTAAAAGGAGTTGCGTATATATGGTTTTTCCAGTGGAGAGAAAGTCGAGGAATAGGAGCAGGCCCTGTAGGTTGGGATAAATTTATGACTGCATTCCTGGATAGGTTTTTCCCTAGGGAGTTGAGAGAGGCAAAGGCGACATAATTCATCAACTTGAAATAGAATGACATGAATGTCTAGGAGTACGTGTTGGAGTTCACCTGGTTATACAAGTATGCACCAGAGATGTGTAGCCGACTAGAGGGCCCGAGTGAGCAGGTTCGTGAAGGAGTGTCAGACTCCTTGGTTAAAGAGTGCAGGACTGCCATGTTGCACAGGGATATAGATTTTCCATGGTTGGTGGTATTTGCTTAACAAATGGGAGCGGAGCAATTGAAGGCAAAAGAGAGAGAAGCCAAGAGGGCCAGGATAGGAGATTTAGGGTTTTCCCCACAGTGGATGAGTGGTGGACATCGCTCACATTCCCAGCAGAAATCATCAGCCCTAGCACTTTCAACAGTCAGTGCTCCGTACAAACCCAGAGTAAGAGAGATTACATATCCATCGTGTACCAGCTGTGGAAAGCACCATTTGGGAGAATGCATGGCCGACTTGGATGTTTGTCTTTGGTGCAGCAAGTTGGGCCATAAGCACAAAGATTGCGCAGCGGTGAAGCGAGGTGAGAGTAGATCCTCGGTCACCTCTTCAGTAGCTCCGTTAGCCCGTCCATTTCGGCAGGGTGAATCATCTAGCCCGGGTGGTGGACATCGGAAAACCACTCCTATGCCATAGCAGCTTACCAGGATAAGGGCAAGTCGCTAGTAGTGGCCATAGGTATGTTGTGAATCTTGCGTTACTCTTTGTATGTTGCTAGCCCCCAAACCCCAATATTGAATAAGAAGCTTTGTGATGGTTGTTGAGAGGAGATTATTGATGTGTGATGTGAATAGTTGTGAGTGTAAGGCTTGCACTGAAGGTTAGAGGTGAAGGAGAATCTAGGTATTAGTAATTTAGCCCTGACCTTAAGAAAGATTCAAGAGACTTAGAATGACGACTTTAAGCTAAGGGGGAGATGGTAAGTATGTGCGACAAGTCGGATTTGAGAACGACGGGTCATTCCATATCAGCTCAGTGTCGGTTAAAGGGAAAGAATCCTTCTCAGTGTGCTATCTAGTTCCATGTTAGTTTCATGTCTTTCAGTCCCTCTTATGCCTTAGCATGCATGTACGATTTAGATATTCAGTTCAGATGTATGAGGTCAGCCTGAAGTCAGATACTTCATTCTTTTGGGTCAACTTAGTCAACAGTGCTGCAATGGATAAAATTCCTTCCACAAACCTACTATAGTAACTAGCTAAGCCTATGAAACTCCTGATATCTGAAGGACTCACTAGGCTAGGCCAATTCTTCATAGCTTCTATCTTTTTAGAGTCCACCTATACACCCTCACTTGACACCACATGACCCAAAAATGGTATCGAGTCCAATCAAAACTCGCACTTGCTGAATTTAGCATATAGCTGGCGATCCTTTAGAGTCTGTACCACCACCCTCAAATGAGTGGCATGCTCCTCTTCGCTCCGAGAGTATATGAGAATGCCATCTATAAACATGATCATGAACATATCCAAATACGGCTCGAACACCCTGTTCATCAAATCCAAAAAAGTTGCAGGAGCATTCATTAGTCCAAAAGACATAACTATAAACTTATAGTAACCATACCAAGTCCTGAAGGCTGTCTTCGAAATGTCACTCTCCTGAACCCTGACCTGATGATACCCGAATCTGAGGTCTATCTTTGAGAAACACTTGGCACCCTGAAGTTGGTCAAACAAGTCCTCAATTCTTGGGAGAGGATACCTATTCTTGATAGTGACCTTGTTCAACTGCCGATAATCAATACACATTCAAAGGGAACCATCCTTCTTCCAGACAAAGAGAACTGGTGCACCCCCAAGGGATTTGCTTGGTTTGACGAAACCCTAGTCTAAGAGATCTTTCAATTACTCCTTCAGCTCCTTTAGATCAGATGGAGCCATTCTGTAAGGAGGAATAGATATAGGCTATGTATCAGGAAGAAGGTCAATGCCAAAATTGATCTCCAACTCGGGAGAAATTCCCGGCAAATCATCTAGAAACACTTCTAGATATTCCCACACTACAGGAACTGACTGAATAGTCTGGGTTTCGGATGTAGCATCCTTAACCCTAACTAGATGGTACACACAACCTTTAGAGATCATCTTTCTAGACTTAAGGTAGGAAATGAAATGACCTACAAGAACAGCTGAACTACCCTTTCATTCTAGGACTGGCTCACCCAAAAACTGAAACTCTACCACACGGGTTCTACAATTTACTGAGGCATAACATACATGTAGCTGATCCATGCCAAAGATAACATCAAAATCTATCATTGCTAGCTCTACTAAATTTGCTGAGGTGACTTTCTGAAGGACTGTGACAGGCAATTTCTATATACCCCTCGAGCTATAACTGAATCACCAAGTAGAGTAGAGACTGAGAAGGGTTTTGATAGGACTTCAGGATGGACTTCGAAACTACTAGCAACATAGGGTGTCACAAAATATAGAGTAGCCCTTGGATCTAACAATGCATATACATCAAAGTGGAATCGATGACCACATCTAGTGAAGTCTCCTACTCCTGCCGAGATGCAAGGGAATAAAACCTATTCTGGCGTTGGCCACCACCTGCACTGGTGGACGCACCCTACTGAGCTAGGTGGGTTGGTGCTGCTGCTAAACTGATAGCCTGAGCACAGCCTCTACCATCATCCTGCCTAGCCAAAGGACACTCCCAGTGCCTATGCCCGAGTCTACCACGCCTAAAACAAATATCTGAGCCAATCAAGAACTCCCCTATGTGATTCTTGCCATGCTTCCTGCAGACTGAAAAGGTATGCTCTGCCTGCATGCTCCTCTATCCCCTCGAACCTGATGCTCTACTCTTCTGATCACCTCGCGGTCTAGATGGAGCACAGGTCGATGATGGCGCTAGATCTAATGACCTCTTATGAGACTGCTAATGATGTCCTCCTCCAGATCTCTGCTGGAAGAACCCATTACTGTTCGTCCTGGCCCTCTTAGCCTCCCTTTCTCTCAAATGCACCACCTCTATCTGTTGAGCATACAAAACCAATCGAGGAAAGTCAATGTCCTATTAAAGCATAGCGGTCCTACAATTCTTGTCCAGGTAGTCCAGTATCCCATGCATAAACCTTCTCACCCGAACTCTCCGAATAGCCACTATCTCTAGTGCATACTTGGACAAGCGGGTGAACTCTAAAGCAAGCGGGTGAACTCTAAATCATACTCCTGGACTATCATATCATTCTGCTTCAGGTTCACAAACTCAACTACTTTGATTTTCCTCATATCTCGGGGAAAGAATCAATCCAAAAATGCGGTATGGAACTCATCCCAACCAGTGGGACCTGCTCCAACTACCCTACCATCCTTCCACTATATGAACCAGATATGTGAAACCCCTTTCAACTGATACGAGGCTAGATCTGCGCACTCCTCTCTTGTCACCTCCATGATCTGGGTGATATTCAAAATTTTATCAATAAATTCATGCGTATCTTCGCCCACCTTCGATCCAAGAAACTCTAGAGGGTTCATCCTAAGAAAATCTCTAACCCTAGTTGCTACTGCATTGCATTCTGGGGAACATGCCCTACGCTTGCTGGTTAACCTGAGCGGTCAATTCCTATGCCAACATCTAAATGGCTACCCTAAACTCTGCATGGGCAACCTGCTCGGGAACATGATCATCTGGAGCTGGTGCGGCCCATCCCCATTTCCATTCTCATGGTCATTTCCATCTCTGTTTCTTCTTCTGTTAACTCGGTGAGGAGGCATGATTCTGCAAATGCATATAGCAGGAGTTAGAAAGATAGAGAGACACTTCATCGTACAACATAGACCATGAAAGAAGGGATATTTCCTAAAATATTTTGTAGCCTATTCTTCATAAGTGTGGCACGCTTCACACCCATGAAAAAGACTCTACTTAATGGGGCTTTCAGATACCCTAGGACACTTCAAAACCTATTGAGTCTGATACCAAGTTTGTCACGATTAAGCAAAGGCCCGGATAGAGACACAGGACAAGAAACCCCAATAGACTTCAAGTTGACCCATTGGTATAAATATAGAGGCTAAGATCATATAACAAGCAGAAAATGATAAAATAAACATGCTTAAGAGGAAGTATCCATACACATCGACCTAAAATAAAGTAGCAATGACAAGTTGATTTTTATATTATGTTTGAAAAAGCCTCTAACATAACTGATAAGCTGATGGGACAACATCCCCAACTAGCTCGACAGAGTCTATAATTGAAAGAACTTAACAATGGATAACTGAATGTCCTCGAAGTATGAGGACTCGATAGCACTAGCTAGATAGGCCTGAGGAGGAAGCAAGACTAGTGATGCAGTTGAGACTGATCCCTCGGACCCGTATCATGAATCGGTACAACATAGAGTATGAGGTCAATACTTAGAATATACTGAGTATGCAAGGTAAGTAAAAACAAATAGTTAAAATACATAAGAGTTCATAAGAGTAGGACCGCATGATACTAAAGCAACTATCATAATGTAAACATAAGGCTCAAGATATCAAACCTTTCATAATCCAATCATAATCATTGTTATAAGAGAAAACTTTATAAAATATAACTTGAGCCAAAGTAACATAAACATAACCATGTATAAATCATGAGGACCAATGGGAGGATTTGTCTTAACCGACACCATCATGATAGAGCTTACATGATGCGCAACTATTTTACCCAAGTGGCCAGGACTGCCCCAGGCTTGTCAGGCAAGGGACGTGCAATATGGTGATATCATAGGTATCCAATAATAAATGTATATATCTATGGTGACACCTAGTTCTGAGATCACGGAGTTTACCTGAATGACGGGTCTACTCGGTGCTAGACACTGCTCCCAAAAACATGCACGCGAGGGCTCGTATAGTAATCGCAAAATCATTCATGAAGTTCATGGCCAAATAAATAATAATATACTGGATCCCACTTGAAATACATGATTATCCATGAATAAGGGCCCATGAGTTGGCCAAGAGTCATAAATTCATAAATCACGAAGAACATGCATACTTGTGAATATACATATACTTGATATTTATAAATCCATAATGAGTACTTGAGAGAAATCATATTAATAATCATAAAAGAATAATTTAGGGCTTACGAAGACCAAGATCATAATGGAATCATAAATTGACTATTCATGAACTTACATAATTGGGCATAATTTAATTAAAATTTTAAATTATAAATTACTTATCAAAATAGTTATAAAATCTTCCCAAAGATCATAAAACATGATTTGATACATGAAAGGAATTGACCCATAGATAGATCATAGAGAATTTCATAGAAATTGGAATAAACCCCATAAGATCACGAACTTAAATCTAGAATTGAAATCCATGGAACTGAGAAGAATTGTGAGCATGAGAGTGAAAGGAACTCTCATTCATAGCCTCACATACCTGGGTAAATCTGATTTACACTCCCTCTCAAAATCCCAAAGAAAATTGGAGAAAAATTAGGGAAAAATTCTTCAAGCTTGATCTCCAAGGAAGAACTCTAAACTTGCATGCATGAAATGGTAAGACTTAGGATAGGTTTAACACTCTTAAAATCCTTCTAACTTAGCTTAAAACGATGTAGTTTAGGACCTTAGGGTTTAAGAATTATGAAAATACCCTTAACAAAAGGCTGGAAATTTTGCACGGGCAGTGACCACCACCGATACCATGGGTCGTCCTTCGATACCACGACTCGTGGTCTCCGTCCATTACTTTCTCCATTATTTCTTCAATTCTCAAGTCCTGTTACAATGACTCGACAGAATGGGTCATTACTAGACACAACGATTCATTACTTCCTCCCCTCGTCACCACTGAATCCTTAACAACATTTTTCTGAGACTTCTACCATGAGTCCACTAATGACTCGTACCTCCGAACAATAGGTCGTTGGACCCATCCATTGCCTCAGGGCCAATTTTCGCTACACCTTCTCATGAGCACTTTCCATTATTTGTGGCTCCTCTCAATGAGTAGTACCATGACTCGCGCCATCAAACCCTGACATAATAGAGACCAACAACGACCCTCATCCATGACTCGTTACATCAACCAATGGGTTGTCCTTAGACCCATTACCACAGAATTTCATACTGTAGAACCTAACAAGGGGTGGCTCCCACGGGTCATTAGACCCTATAATGACTCGTTCCATGAGTCGTTCTAAGTAATATCTCATATTTTTCTTCTTCTTATCATTTCAAGTTCCCTAGTATAGTATTAGGCATTTTGGGGGTATTACAAAACATGTATAGCACGAGTTAGAAGGATAGAGAGGTTCTTCATCGCGACATAGATCATGAAAGAAGGGAAATTTCCTAAAACGTCTTGTAGCCTCTCCTCCATAAGTGTGGCGCACTTCACACCCATGGAATAGACTCTACTCAACGCGGATTTCAGAAAACCTAGGACACTCTATACCTTTTCTTGGATACCAAGTTTGTCACAAATCGAACATAAGCCCGGATCAAGACACGGAACCTAGAACCATAAATGGTTCCAGGTTGAGCCATGGAATTAACATGATAACTAAGCTTCAACATAAATAAAATGGATAACTGAGTTCTAAAATAGCAGAAGCATCTGAACTACATAATGTCAAAACTCCAAGTCTAAAGCTGAATACAACACAATGTTTGGAAAGCCTCTAACATACTGACGAGCTGGTGGGACAACACCCCAACTAGATCATTGGAAGTGTGAAACTAAAAGATTATAATAACAAAGCTAATAGAAGGTCCTCGAAGGACGATGACTCACCAACTGGAGAATTGGACAAGCTCGGGAGTCTAGCTAGCGGTGGGGCTAAACATGAACATCTGAGCCTGTTCATGAAACGATACGGCATAGCGTATACGATCAGTACTTGGAATGTACCAAGTATACAAGGCAAGTAAAATAGTTGAGTAAGTAAGATTGAAATCATGCATAACATAAATCATATCATCATAAGATTATGAGAGTAAGGACTGCCTGTTGATATCTTTAAAACATGATTAAACATAAGCTAAATTTCATAATTAAATTGAATAATCCAAAGCTAAAACTGATATTCATAAGTAAAACTAATAGACAGAATAGTGGGTCAAACTTGTTGAAAACATCATATCATAACTAATAATCATGCATAACTAAAACCATGAGGAACAATGGGAGACTCGTCATAAAACCAACATAATCACGATAGAGCTTATGTGATCCCAACTATTACACTCAAGTGGGCTGAGCCTTCCAAATCCTTGTCAGGGCTAAGGGCGCTACCATGACATCGATATCAAGCTGAAGGACCCTTGTCGGTGGGGAAGCTCACAAGGGAGGTCTCAATGAATCTGAATAACCTACGTTGGCACGTAGTTCTGAGGCCCAGGATTAGCTGAACGCTAGCTTACTTGGTGCTAGACACTACTCCCAAAAACATGCATATGCTTTCCATCATTTTTCAATGAAGCTGAACCGTCATCTTTTAATGAAGCTGATCATTAAATTACTTACATAGTCTCAAATTTAAATATAGGGAGCCTTGGCTCAAAACATACCACCAGTTGAAAAGTGGGAGTGTAGATTCCAAAATCACGTGGTAAGCTAATATCATGAAATAGAGCTAATGCACGAAACATATTTAGATCATGTGGGCCTGCCCAAACATAAACATGCTTGAAAT
Organism: Datura wrightii; assembly: GCA_035772735.1. NCBI lineage: Eukaryota > Viridiplantae > Streptophyta > Magnoliopsida > Solanales > Solanaceae > Datura > Datura wrightii. The sequence goes on along the minus strand of JASDFA010000007.1, from coordinate 48,425,312 downwards.
ACACCTAATAGTCAAAATTATGGATACATGCATGGGTAAATCATAATAATACTTTCGTACTAGACATCTCATCATGCTTGAAAACGTAGATCATAACCCAACTTTTCATGAAACTTACATAATTGGGCATCATATTTTAAAACCTTGAAATCATAATTTGTAATCAAAATTATTATAAAACATGCCCATGAATCTTAAAACATCACTAAAAACATAAAGAGAATTGACTCGTGATTGGAACATAGAGAATTTTATAGGCTTATAGGTTGGGTTAAAACCCCATTGAACCATACACTTGAATTCATGAATTGAGGAGGGATTTGAGAATGAGAGTGAAGAAAAACTCCCATTCATAACCCTTCATGCCTGGGTAAATCTAATTTCTCACCCTTCCTTGAATGCCCAAGATTTGGGGAAGAACTAAGGGAATTCTCAAGCTTGATCTCCAATGGAGCACTCTAATCTTGCATGCATGGAATAGAATGGATTAGAATAGGTTAACCGCTCTTAACACCCTTCTAAAAGATCTTAAAATGACATAGTTTAGGATCTAGGAGCTTAGGAATTACAAAAATACCCTTACTAAAATGCAGGAAATTTAGACACTACCAGTCCTCATGAGCGACCTCACGACTCATGGAGTCCTATTCATGAAGTCCACTAGAAAAGGTAAGTCTCAAACTCAACCTCCTGGTCATGACCAACTTCACGAATCGTGAAGTCACTTCATGGGTCGTGGCTGCCTCCTATGGTCACCTCCTGACCACGAGTTCTCACCAACCATCCTCCAGTTCACAAGTCACTCCACGACTCATGGAGTCATCTAACAGGTCACTGGATGACTCATCCTATAATTAGTGCAGTATTTTCTATTTTCTCCTCTTGAACCCTCGGTTCTGATCTTAGAGACTTTCTGGGTTTTATAGAGCTTGAAGTATGTAAAATGTCTACAAATCAAAGCTTGATTTTGTTTGACTAAAGATTTAGAGGGTTCCTCTATTTTGATCCTCCGTGCAAAACTTCATAAAATTAAGAGCTGGGAAATGCACCTTTGTTGTCATGGGAATCCATGGAAACCTTTCCAGATCTAAAGTTGTAGTCAGTGGAGATGTTGAGGAAGATGGTCGATTGGATTCTTTGCCAATTTACTAATTAATATATGTACCTAGATCATTTCTCTTTTGTTTTATTTTTCCTCGGTGTTGGGTCGAGTTCTTTGATCCCGATATTTAGGTCGAGATTAGTTTTTGATTTGTTTTAATAATAAGGCCCCAGGTGATAACGCTCAAACTCACAATTTCGAACAAAGTATGAATCAGACATTGTCAATAAAAAAACCCAACTAAGAGGTTCGGGTCGAACCCACAGGGAATATGGAAGATCTCGACTAATGCCAGTAAGTGAACTTGTTGGTGAGTTATCTCCAAATTGGGAGGTTTAAACAAAACAATTTTAAAGAAAAAGTTATAATTGTGATTTAAATCAAGATTTGAAAACAACTAGGGTAAGTGTTCCCCACAGATTCATAACTACTTCGAGTATACGCACGTGACCAATCCCAATGCTTACTTGTAGAACTAATAACTAGGGTTCATCCAAATGTCTGGTTCATCCCTATTAGATGACTATACTCAATCACCAGGTTAGGTTTCATGAGCATTTCAAACTAACCTTTATCAATATGTTCCAAATTTGACTATCCTGTGACCACATCTCAATATAATATAATGATCATAAAGACCAAGGCTTTGTTGTAATTCTCTTTTCCTAATCTCTACTTCTATAGGTTCAAGCAAGTAAAGAATTCGGGCCAGTCCTAATGTTATACACCATTAAGAAATGTTTAGACATGAAAAGAATACAATACAAGCTTTTCGCATTGGTTTTGAATCACTTTTGTGCAACCCTAGTTTGTTAATCTATCATGCTTCGCACAACCCCTAGTTGTGGAGGTTTTAGCCTCTCATAGTTGTAAGATTGTAATTCGTATTCATAAACAAACACATAATTTAAATATTTACAACAATGATTGGAAAAAAATCAGACTTGATTATTCAAGAACATCCTCAAGAACAATGTGAGAAATCAAGAATTTGATCCCAAGAATTGCTCCTCAATAATCGATAAAAATCCACAAAAGTAACTATTCACAGTCTAACAGCTCAGTTTTGTCCTTCCCCTTTCCTCAAAACCCAGCTGCTTGATTTGTTTCAGTGCCTCCACCCGGTACTCATATTCTGCCATAACATGTGGAGGTATGAATTGGGGCCCATATAGTATCCGAGCAATGGCGCGCTCAGATATGTCAGCCTCTCCGCCTCTGACTAGAACACTCCCCGGGTTGGGCTGATCTTTCAACTTTTTCCCTTCTTTGGCCTTTTGCTCCATGGTCACCAAATAGTTGGCATTGAATTTATAGACAATTTTTGGAGTGTACTGGTCCGGGGCCCTAGCCATCTATTCAAAGCCATAGAAACTTAATATCCGCTTTATCTCCTCCACCTCATTCAATGAATTCGTGAGGATCCGCGACTCTTCTTGATGCTTCACCTAGGTTTGTTTTTGGCTGTGAGAGCAATGCCCTGCTCATATATCTCCTGAGCTCCTAGCACTCTCCACCAGATAATGCAGTTCTCCCTAGGCAGAGTCTGCTCCTGCTGGCGTTTGGTGCCTTCTCCTTTAAACCAGCACCGCTACTTGCCTCTTTGGATTGGGTCTCCTCGGACCCCTCTTATGTATTAGAGCAACCTCCCAACTCCTTATCTCTTTCCTCAGCTCCCTCCTCAAACTTGGGAGTTCTAGTAGATGTGGCAGTAGCCGCCACAACTTGGGCTCTTGTCTTCGCCCTGGTGGTTCAGGTCCCATCGGTGTCCAATGTATCCACCCTATACTCCTCACTGAACCACTAGTTGAGCTTCCTACTTGATCAGATTCAGAGGTTTCATCAAGTAATGTCCTCCGTGCAGTTGCCTTTGATGCTTTGTGCTTCGTTGTCACTGTACCTGTAGAGAAGAAGGTTAGAATTCCATAACTGAGAAAAAGAAAGAAAAAATTGTGTCCTCTGAAGTTTGTCACGAGTCAATAGTACGACCCTTACTGAGACCAGTAATGTTCTCAAGTCAATGCTACACCTCTGAGGTACGACTCGTACCATGAAGGTATGGATCATACTACAAGTCATATGAGGATACCTTGTTCACCAATTTTTTTGTATTTTTCCACTACTCATGGTATGACTACCACGAAGTTACAGATCATACCACAAGTCATATGAGGATACCCCTGTTCACCAAAATTTTTTGTATTTTTTCACAACTTATGGTACGACTCATAGGTCGATTCCACGAGTCGTAGGAAGGGTCATACTGTCACTGTGGACTTGACCCTTTCCAGCTTTTTGGTACGACTGCCAGGTACGAATCATAGTAGTAAACCACGAGCCATACTAGGATTCGTACCTTAGGTATTTTCAAATTTGTCTTGGGGAAGTCCCAATGAGCCATCCTACAAGTTGTAGCATGTAACCACAAGTCGTAAAAAGGATCGTGAAGCCTATCCCTGCCTCAATTTTGGTTTAGTTTACATGGACTTTTATTCTATCTTTTGGGTGCTCGGAATTCCCCAACTCTAGGCATGCATTTTAATCCATTCTACAATTACTCATCTCTCCCTTTCTTAATCACTACCCATAACTCAGTTTTCTAGAGGTTCATTGCGCAATTTCATCAACTTCGAGTTCATTACCGGTCACACATGGCTTAATCACACCCCTGGTCACTGTCCTTTTCAAATTTTTTGAGCAATAGCAACGACTCGCAGGGGGTTAAGCTCAGATACATCAAGGATATAAATTTTATCAAATTTAACACAATATACTTACTTGATACTTATTTACTTCGACTGGTAGTCAAAAATTATTGTTGGAAGAGATTGATCTAAGCAAGAAGTTGCTCGATTGAACATTGATTTTGAGTTTCGGGTGTGAGGAAGTCGTGGGTTTTGGTCGTGACTTTTGTTTTGATTGTGTGGGAGAAGGGTACACTCTGTTTTGAGTTTAAATAGGTTATAGGGCCGATTTGAAAAGCCTGAGCCGAGTCGGGTATTTTTAGGATTTTTGACCCGTCATGACTTGTACTGTTCGTCTTGTTTGGTATAACTACACGCAAGTGCACGTGGTCTAACAAGTAGTAAAGTGGCTCAAGTAAGCCAAGTATCGATCCCACAGGTACTGGACTAAGTTATTAATCTAATCAAGTGTCAATGAACGTTAACTCTAAAATGCAGACAACAGTGTGAAGAAGATTTTGATATTTTGTTTCCTAATTTTATACTAAGTCTAAAATGAATATATAATTTGAGTTTGAACTATAAGTATGAGCATGCTGAGGCTAAAATGAACATGTAGAGAAATAAATTATCAATACAATTTGGTTAATCTTTCCTCCGGTTGCTAGTCAAGAATTATTGCCTATGGATTAAAACTCTCGTATTTAACCCAACTTAAGAATCATGAACCTTCCACCTACATCTCTGTGATAAAAAGAAATTCATGTTCTAGCCATACAAAACTGATTCCTTAATTGACTAATACGACTTTCAGGTATTTCTCTATCCTGAAGGTAAATCAATTCTCAATTTTCCCAAACTAAGAAAAGATCATATCCTATCAATTCACAACTTTCCAATTTCTCGCTCTCTCTAGTGAAACCGGACTTTTTAGATATACATTAACGTTGGCCACACATTAATGCAGTAAGAACAAGAATCAATAGAACAATTATGGAAGAAAAGATGAAAAACCAATTTATCAATAATCACATTTCAATACAAATGTTCTTAACCACAACAAGAAGGGAATTTAGCCACTCATTTGTGGATTAAACATCGTTAAATGAGTGTTAATCATACAAGCAATTGAAATAAAGAAGAAGGAGATAGAGAAAAACCCTGAGATTTTCGTCCCCTCAACTGTCTGTAACCCATGTTCTTGCTCCACCAAGTCAGAATAATTAAAAATGAACCTAAGTGTTCTATTTATACTAGTAGGAATTTTTCCTGGAATAACAAGCAACGTGTCACGGAGTGCATCGCGGAGCACTGCCTTGGTGACACGCCACCAACGCGGACCCTCACTGGAATCCGGTCGTCCAGGTATTAAGGCCCAACATGGCACGACGTGCAACGTGGGGCTAGGCCCACGTGCCACGGCCCCAACGCGCACCTTCACTGGAATTTGGCATAATTTCAGCATCCCGGCAGAATGCATCCGCGATGGCAGCGTGACACGGCTCCATCGCGGAGCCCCTTTAATTCGTGCTTTCCTTGTGCTTTTTCCCTTGCTAGCTTCCGAGTCCAATCCCAATCTCTCCCAATATGCATCTTAGCTCCATAACTTTATATTTTTCCTGCAAAACAACGCTAATCATGTTGGTTAGTATAAATTCACATTTTATTACAATTCACATGAGAATGTACAAACATCGATAGATAAACAAGGCAAAATGACACATTTGAGTATCACTTGGGCATATAAATCTGCCCAAGATCACTTACCCCACACTTAAATCCTTGTTCGTCCCCGAACAATAATCTTACACCTTATGTGATTGACACCCAATCCTGGCTATTTTGGCTCGACAATTCAAGCTACGGTTATACCGATTGTTTAATATAGCAAATCATCAAGAAAACATGCATAGTCTTATCAATACAATGACCTTCAACACATTAAAACCTCCTAGACTCAAGAATCGACTCAAGAATATCGGCAAACCCATGCAAATCAGCTGATCAAGATATCCGACACGAAATTCAATCTCTCGTCGAGCATGTGCCCTCACAACACAAGAGAATGTTCCCCTTTTAATCACATGAACTCAAAGACATTACATGTAGGGGCATATAAACAAGATTTCGCTCCCTCTCCCAAAAGAATTCACATGCATCATGTCATGAACCATAGGCTTGCCTTTAGTGTATTACTCCACTAATGTAAGGACGCGTGATGTAAGATCACGTAGGACTTAACGGGTTGTAGTGTAAGCTACGGAACTAGCAAATACTGGGCTAACCAATAATAACAACTAGCCTCCTTAAGCGCTTTTTCAATACATCCCATCAACCTTATGGGCATTGTTTCTTCCTTCATCTTCCCATTCTTGAAGTCTGTCTTCATTTTTGACCCCATATCTTTAAGCACACTTGACTTAATAACAAAGATTATTTATACATCTTCATTATATTTAATTTATAGCGAGTGCACCTTTGACCTTTTCTTTCCTTTCATCACTTTGCTTTTTCTTTTCTTTTCACAATTCTCACTCCTTGACACTGTGGGAAAATTAATTTTTCTTGAGCGCTTAAGAGTTTTGGATCAAATTCATGGATAATGAAAAGGAGGGGTTAAGCTCGGTTTAAACCTTTTTGACAAAAGAGAAAAAATAGGCTAAAGGCTCAATGGGCTAACTAGGATGTACATTCAAGGTGGGTACGATAATGAAAAAAAACTTTCGGTTAAAGCAAATAAATGCCTACATCCTTTCCTACAATACACATCCTTCATTTCATTTCGTATATACACCAGGCAAGTTCTAGACACTTCACAACAACATGGAAGAATCGAAACCTCATCATACACTCATTGCACATGCTCAATTCAAGACATATTCACGGACTCTTCAATCAGCTAATTACAAGAATTCAAACATTAAGCCTCCATCACACCAAATCAAACTCTATGGCCTAGGTATCTCAACATATTACAAAGTTGCATGCTTTCATATGAATCACCTGCATTTTAAATATCATGTACAACACGCAACCAGAATAATGTCGCAACCATAAAGTAACAACACGTTTGGGATACAAACAAACAAAAGAAAAAAAATTAAAAAACTACTCCTATCGACTACATTCTCTTAAGATGGTCGTCATCCATCCATCATAGGGAACGGTCACTAATTAAGACTTCGGTTCAATGGGACTATTCTCGGTAAAAGTACCGAAAACAAACGCCGAGAAACCCAAAAAAAAAATTTCACAAAAAATTTTAAAAATATCGATAATTTCGATAAAACATATTTACACAACCGGCTAACAGCATTCAACAGCACACAACAACTTCACATTAATTACAATACAGGCATACACACAAAAATCACAGGGTCACAAGTTTTTCCAAGCACAACAACAGAACAGAGACATTAATAACAACAACAACCAGCACCTAACTACTCCCACCCCACACTTAAATCGAACACTGTCCCCAGTGTTCACAAAATTCAGCATAGCACGAAAGTGGGTGGTGAAATTCCCTGATCAATCGAAGTATTCCACTTCTTCGTCAGGTGCCATTGCCCCGTCTCCCATGTCTGAATTTCCCCCGTCGTCATCATCTGACTCGACATCGGAGTCGTCACGACATGTCTCCTCATCTGTGGGGACATCATCATCAGTGGGCTCCACAAAAGCTGGCCCCACTCGGCATAGAGCCCTGGCATTTTTGCCAAAAGGGTAGTCTAGCTCGAGCTGCCACAACTCATCTTCTGTTGCCAGCCTCCCGCCTATGCGCAGCTGGAGCATCTGCATCTCGAACATGCGAGCCATGTACTGATCATCCCGAGCATGTCGCTCGGCTAGTGTAAGAACTGGCCCGTGGGTGGTGTCGGGTTCCTTAGTTTTGGTGACATCTAAGGCCCGCCTCTCCATATGCGGGATGTAGTCAAGGGCATCTTCCTCAATATCTAGGCCCCTCAGGAACGTGGTTAGTAATCCACCAAACCCGTACCTGTGCCCTTGATGCAAACGGGCTCTCTTCATGGTGGAGATGATCACCGCCCCAACGTTGATCTCCAGCCCTTTCATCAGGGCGTATACCAAACACACACGATCCCAGGTGACATCTGTCATATGCACCCCCGGGATCAGGCAGGAACAAACAATCTTAATCCATATCCTGGCTTCCCTGTTCATCTGTGAGTAGGGAAATGTCTGATGGCAGCCCCTCTCCTTATGCCTGCTCCACCGCGTTGTAGACCGGGCTCCACACAAAGTGCATTTGATATCCGCATATGGTGGAGTGATATTCAACTGCCGAAGCACATGGGCGTCTGTGTCCCGCGCCCCCAAGATGGCATTAAGGTGATGGGGCTCAAAAGTGACTATCTGCCCCCTTATCTTTATGGTGTGACTTCTGAGTGTCGGGTTCCAGTTGGCGTAGAATTCCCGAATTAGGTGCAGATTGCACTCTTTGGGCTCGTCAAAGATAAAATTCAGCCCGGCTGCCTCAATCCTGGGGAATTCCTGTGCCAATGATTCCCTATCAATGTGTTCCTCGGGGAAGTATTTGCTTTCCTTATGCTTTGCATACCATTTCTTCCCCTCCTTTGTCACCCATCGGGTTTCGTATTGCCGACGTTGGCCGCGTGGAACCACTGGTGCTGCTGGGACTGCTGTTCCCAGTCTGATTTTTTTCCTTCCGACGCCCGATGTAGATGCGCCCTTCCCTTTATCTTGCTTGCTTGCCATTGTTTCTGTCAAACCAAACAGACAGGTCCAATGTTATTCCAATTAAAATTAGCTTCGACTAAGGTTGGGTTAAGTTAGGCCACCCCACACTTAGTCTTTAGCCACAATCACAACATTACGGCAAGATCATACTTATTTCCAATTTACATAAAAAACAAAAGCACAACAAATATGCCTAGTGCATTCAGAGAATTTGACAGTATAAATTCTTTTGTACTACTCAGACTTCGTACAACTAACCACAACATTACCATCGCTCACATTTCTATACATAGCACTTAGCAAGGAGAAACAAAGAAAAAAAATTTATCTACATGAACCTATACAATTCACCCATTTCTTGCATCTCACAATGCCGTTACCCTGAAAAACCGTCGGTATTTTAGCATATTAATAGTTAGCACAACCAACTCATCTCACCCAACATACACAACCCAACAAGAATTTCACATGTCAACTAAATTTTTCCCCTTTTCATATTCAAATTCAAGCCCTAGCTACAAATTTCGCACACATTCAAACAAACATGTATTTATCGAGTTCATACAATCACAACAACACTACGAACATCAATCGACAATAATTTAATTAAATTCATGCTCAATATACTCTTAGGGCAAGTTTTCCTCACTTCTTATGCTCAAAATCGGAAAAATAAGACAAGAAATGAGATGAAGTTAACAAACATACCTTAAATTCGATGATATCGAAGAAAAGTTGAAGAAAATTCTATCCTTGGTCCGTGTCACATTGGGGGAGGGTGGATTTTGGGTTGTTTGTCGCGAAGGGGAGTGAAAAAATGGGAAAAATGAGGAAAAAAGGGGTTAAAAAGAAGGTTTTTCGCGCGGGGCACCCAGCGACCCGGTGTGACCCGTCGCGGAATTGCCTTCAACGTGTCACCAAGGGTAACGCGGAGCATGCCCTTCGTGACACGGAGCCATCGCGCCAGTACTCTGGAATTTTTCAAAAATTCCAGATTACACTTCAACGTGTCACAGAGGGTAATGCGGAGCATGCCCTCCGTGACACGGAGCCATTGTGTAGGCTCACTGTTTTTCCACTTTTTATTATTTTTCTTACCTCGATTTCTCCTTTGCGATCATTTGCATATTTATCCTCCGTTCAACCTGAAATTCATCTCACAACAAGAAAATGGTTAGAATTTATAGGTTTCACATCAAATACAAATTTTGTTTTTATTTTTATTTTTCTCATTTTTTTATTTTTTTTATTTTTTTTTCTTTTTTTTCTTGTTTCTACGAAATCTATTAAAGTATTACAAAAATTTTCACGGGTTGCCTCCCATGCAGCGCCTGGTTTACCATCGCAGCTTGACGTCATTAAGCTCAGTCATCCTCTAGGGTGACGGACATTTTGTCTCGACTACCGTCCTCACCCCAGTCATGCTTACACCTCTCCGGTGGTTTCTCCAATAACTCACGTGACTCAACGCTCTGGACAACATCAGCTCGATTAATCACGTTGATCACCGAGAGTTCCTCGTACACGGCCGGGAGCTTGGTGGCCTTGTATACATCAAACACCTCCACCTTGTCGTGTGCTCGCATGGTTAGCTGCCCTGCAGCTACATCAATCAGCTCTTTCCCAGTCGCCAAGAAAGGACGTCCCAAAATAAATGGGACTTCCGCGTCCGGCTCGAAGTCCAGCACAACGAAGTCTACTGGGAAGATGAGGGAGCCCACTTGCACCAACACGTCCTCCACAATGCCATCAGGTCTTGCCAAGGAACGATCTGCTAGTTGCAAGATCACTATTGTTGGTCTAGGACTCCCTAGCCCCAACTTCTTGAATACCGATGTCGGCAACAAGTTAATGCTCGCTCCCAAATCACATAATCCACGAGCTCGGATACTCTGCCCAATTGTAATTTGAATTGTAAAGCTCCCAGGGTCCTTGAGCTTTTTGGGCAACCTGTTTTGTATCCGTGAAGTGCACTCCTCCGTAAGAGCCACCGTAGCGTACTCAGTTAACCTACTTTTGTTCACCACGATGTCCTTAATATACTTTGCGTACTTCGGCACTCCCTGCAAAACTTCAACAAGAGGTAAGTTAATATGTACCTGTTTAAGCACCTCCATGAACTTTTTGAAACATGCCTCCTCCTTGTGTTTCTTTAATCTTTGAGGGAACGGGGGTAGTGGTCTTTCTGGTTCAGCCTCCTTTTTCTTCCCCCTCTCATCACTTTGCTCCCGACTGTTGAGGTGGTCTTTCTGGTTCCACCTCTTTAAGCTGTAAACCACTCCTTGTGGTCACTGCATTCACTTGCTTGGGGTTGGGATCAGTGTCACTCGGAAGTCCTCCTCTAGGCATGGTGTTTTGGGCTCCAGCAAATTGCCCAAACTGGTACTCCTGCGCCTTGGTAGCTAACTGATTGTTCTTTACCTCAGCTGCCAATTTCACATAATCAGCCTGCAATTGAGCTTGGTTAGCTATCATTGTCTTGAACATCTCCTCAATGCTGGGTGATGGTGGTGGAGGAGGTGCATTGTTGCTTCTGTATTGTGACTGATAGTTCTGCTGCCCTCCTTGATTTCTCTGCGCCCCTTGACTCGAACTTTGCCCTTGATGGTTATTGCTACCCCAAGAGAAATTCGGGTGATTCCTCTAGTTGGAATTGTAGTTGTTGCCATACTGTAGGTGGTTGTTTCTCTGTATATTACCAACAAAGTTCACCGAATCAGGATTTGCTCCACAACACTCAGCTGAGTGTTCACTACTCCCACACACTTCACACCAAATCTGCTGCACTACATTCACTGAGGCTTGAGACTGGTTCATGCTCGTGTTATTGAAGTGGGTGTTGAGTTGATTCTATAACGCAGCTATCTGTGCAGCAATAGCTGTAAAACCATCCACTTCTAGGACTCCTGCTGCTTTCCTTGTTCCTCCTCTTGACGAATCCGCATTCCACTCCAGATTTCCCTGCGAAATACGATTTAACAAGGTATACAACTCTTCATAAGTCTTCTCTAATGCTTGTCCCCCAACTGCTGAGTCTAGCAAGATTTTTGTGTGGGGTTCCAAACCCTCTATGAAAGTATGCACCAGCACATCATTGGATTGTTGATGATGAGGACAATCCCGCAACATAGATTTGAATCTCTCCCAGGCCTGATACAGATTCTCTCCCTCTCTCTGTTTAAAACTTAGAATTTGACTTCTAAGTCTTGCTGTTTTACCGGATGGAAAGAACCGTATTAAGAATTTCTTTGCAAGATCATCCCACGTGGTGATGGAATTTGGTGGCTCAACCATCTCTTAGCTTCTCCCAAAAGTGAAAATGGGAACAATGTAAGCCTGACATAATCTGATGACACTCCAGCGGGGATGTAAGTGTCACTTATCTCCAAAAAATTTTGGAGATGTTGCTGTGGATCCTCATGAGGGAGACCTGTGAATTGCTCGCTGGTGTGTAGCAATTGCACCATGTTTTGTTTAAGCTCGAACCTCCCTCCTGGCTCAGGTTTGCAGATGCTAGATGTGACATTGTTAGCATGTGGGATTGCCACCTCGCGAACCGGCCTAGCTGCCATCTCCTCGGGCACTAACATTGCCCTTACAACTGGTGGATTCTGTTGTTGCTCCAGGATTGTTTGTCTAAGCAACTACAACTTTTTCTCTAGAGCTTCTCTCCTTTCACGATGAAATTGTCTTTCCGGCTCTAAATATGAGTCCACCAGCTCCTTGTCTCTTGCCAGTGTTCAATAGAAATTAGTATTTGCAAAATACAGGCTAAGACCAAGTTGTCAACACTAAGAAGAAATAGTAAACTAACACTTAAGAAAAATTTACCAATTGCCAGTCCCTGGCAACGGTGCCAAAAACTTGTTCGGCTTGTTTGGTATAACTACACGCAAGTGCACGTGGTCGAACAAGTAGTAAAGTGGCTCAAGTAAGCCAAGTATCGATCCCACAGGGACTGGACTAAGGTATTAATCTAATCAAGTGTCAATGAACGTTAACTCTAAAATGTAGACAACATTGTGAAGAAGACTTTGATTTTTTGTTTCCTAATTTTATACTAAGTCTAAAACGAATATATAATTTGAGTCTGAACTATAAGTATGAGCATGCTTAGGCTAAAATGAACATGTAGATAAATAAATTATCAATACAATTTGGTTAATCTTTCCTCAGGTTGCTAGTCAAGAATCCGTGACACGCCACCAACGCGGACCCTCACTAGAATCCGGTCGTCCAAGTATTAAGGCCCAACGTGGCATGGCGTGCAACGCGGGGCTAGGCCAACATGCCACGGCCCCAACGCGCACCTTCACTGGAATTTGGCATAATTTTAGCATCTCGGCATAATGCATCCGCGATGGCAGCGTGACACGGCTCCATCACAGAGCCCCTTTAATTCGTGCTTTCCTTGTGCTTTTTCCCTTGCTAGCTTCCGAGTCCAATACCGATCTCTCCCAAATTGCATCTTAGCTCCATAACTTTATATTTTTCCTGCAAAACAACGCTAATCATGTTGGTTAGTATAAATTCACATTTTATTACAATTCACATGAGAATGTACAAACATCGATAGATAAACAATGCAAAATGACACATTTGAGTATCACTTGGGCATATAAATCTGCCCAAGATCATGTACCACGAGTCATAGGAAGGCCCTATGACTCGCCCCTTGGACCCATAATAGAGAGATTGATAAACTTGCCTGCCGACCTACAAGTGCATCTCATGACCCGTACGACTGGGGTACAATTTGTACAATGACTCATACGTCTTTGCTATTTGTTGAGGTCCATGCCTTTGATAGTTCATAGGCACAGTAGGTACTATGATCCGTACACTTAAGTTATGAGTCGTGGGACTAACTGTACCTTAAACTCATGCACTAAAGTACATCTCTGGTTCTCACCACTACTCGTGCTACGAATCGTACAACGCTCTCAGGGGTCGTACTGAGAATCATAGCACCTGCCTCTTCAACAATTTTTCTGCCACCTACTTTTGTTTTTCCTGCACACTAAACACACATTAGTTAAGTCACTTGGGTTGCCTCCTAAGAAGCACTTGATTTAACATCACGGCACGATGCAGGTGGCTCGACTCACAGAATTCACCAAGCTACCACTTGGGTTGCCTCCCAAGAAGCGCCTGATTTGATGTTGCGGCACGAAACAAGTTTCTTGACTACTCAGACTTCATCAAGGAACTTGGATTCATCTTCTATGGCTAAGACCACTAAATATTCTTTCGGTTGCTTCATTGACCGGTGAATGTTGAAGGTGACCTTTTCTTTATCTAGTCTGAAATTTAACTAGCCAGCCTCCACATCTACTAAGGCCCTTCCAGTACCAAGGAATTGTTTCCCCAAAATGATGGGGACCTCATAATCAACCTCGCAATCAAGGATCACGAAGTCTGTTGGGAATATAAATCTGTCAACTTTGAATGGCACATCAAACAGGATCCCCGCAGGCTTCTTCATAGTTCTGTCGGCCATCAGCAGCCGCATAGTAGTTGGTGTGGGGGCTCCCAAGCCCAACTACTTAAACACAGCCAATGGCATCAGATTTATGCTTGCTCCTAGATCACAAAGTTCCCTTGGAAACTCAACATCTCCGTTTGTTCATGGAATGGTAAAAGCACCTGGATCTTCCTTTTTCTGGGCCCTATGGCACTACAATGGTGACACATTATCAATGGGCTCATAACTCATGGACCTCTTCTTCGTCACAAGGTCCTTCATGAACTTAGCATATCCGGGCATTTTTTCCAATGCCTCGACCAATGGTATGTACACAGATAATTGTTTGAGCATTAACAAGAATTTCTTAAACTTACCATTCTCCGCCTTCTTTTTCATTCTTTGAGGGAACGGTGGCGGTGGTCGCAGAAGAGCCTTGTATGTTTGTGTTGCTCCATATTCAACTTCAGGCCCTTTTTCACAAACTAGGACCTCGGGAAACTTAGCATCCTCATTATATTCCTTCTCAGTGACATCGTTATTGTTCGGATGCTTTTGGGTATATAGCTACACGCAAGTGCATGTGGTCGAACAAGTAGTAAAGTGGCTTAAGTAAGCCAAGTATCGATCCCACAGGGACTGGGCGAGGGTAACAATCTACTCAAGTGTCACTATACTTTACTCTAAAAATGCAGACAACAGTGTAACGAAAAGTTTAATATTTTGGTTTCTAATTTTATACTAAGTCTAAAACAATTATATAATTTGAGTCTGAACTATGAATTTGAGCATGCTGAGGTTAAACGAACATGTATAGAAACAAATTACGATACACTTTGGTTAATCTTTCCTCCGGTGCTAGTCAAGAATTATTTCCAATGGATTAAAATTCTCATATTTAACCCAACTTAAGAATCATGAACCGTCCACCTACATTTCTGTGATAAAATGAAATTCATGTTCTAGCCATACAAAACCGATTCTTTAATTGACTAATACGACTTTCAGGTATATTTCTATCCTGAAGGTAAATCAATTCTCAATTTTCCCAAACCAAGAAAAGATCATATCCTATTAATTCACAACTTTTCAATTTCTTGCTCTCTCGAGTGAAACCGGACTTTTTAGATGTACATTAACGTTGGCCACACATTATTGCAGTAAGAACAAGAATCAATAGAACAACCATGGAAGAAAAGATGAAAACCCAAATTGATCAATCATCACATTTCAATACAATTGTTCTTAACCTCAGCAAGAAGAGGATATAGCCACTCATTTGTGGATTAAACATCATTAAAATGAGTGTTAAACATACAAGCAATTGAAATAAAAAAGAAGGAGATAGAGAAAAACCCTAAAATTTTCGTCCCCTCAACTGCCTGTAACCCACATTCTTGCTCCGCCAAGTCAGAATTCTTAAAAATTAGCCTAAGTGTTCTATTTATACTGGTGGGAATTTTTCCCGGAATAACAAGCAACGTGTCACAGAGTGCATCACGGAGCACTGCCACCGTGACACGCCATTGACGCGGACCCTTACTGGAATTTGGTTGTCCAGGTATTAAGTCCCAACGTGGCAAGGTGTGCAACACGGGGCTAGGCCAACGTGCCACGGCCCCAACGCGCACCTTCACTGGAATTAGGCAAAAATTCCATATCTAGGCAGAAGGCATCCGCGATGGAAGCGTGACACGGCTCCATCGCGGAGCCCCTTTAATTTGTGCCTTCAAGTGCTTTTTCCCTTGCACGCATCCGAGTCCAACCCCGATCTCTCCCAACACACATTTTATCTTCCCAAAATTGTATTTCACCTGCAAAATAATGCTAATCATGTTGGTTAGTATAAATTCACATTTTATTATCAACATGAGAATGTATAAACATCAATAGATAAACAAGGCTAAAATGACACATTTGAGTATCACTTGGGCATATAAATTTGCCCAAGATCAGTTATCTTCTTTAATCACGCTCTCTTTCTTCCTTTCATCTATAATCGGTAGAGAGGGGTCAATAGTAGTCTTTCCACTCCTAGTCATCACAGTCATACAGTGACCATCATTCTTTGGATTTTGGACTGTGTTGCTAGGTAGTGTACCCTTTTGCCTAGGGTTCATAGATGCTGACAGTTGCCCTAGTTGTCCAGAAATGCCCTTCTAACTCGTGATCTGTTTTGTTTCAGTGAACCATGCCTCCGATAAGAGGTAACGGAAGACGGGCTAGTATAGCCAACAGACCTACCCTACCAGCTGATTAGATATCTACTGTCGAATTCAGGGCGGCCATTCAACTGTTAGCCCAAACAGTCACCAACCAAGTGAACCAACAGGTGTTTCTGATAGACACAAATGGGTCTGCAGTAGCTGCGAGGGTGACGGACTTCACCTGTATGAACCCTCTATCTTTTCAGGGATCCAAAGTATGGGAGGATCCCTAAGAGTTCATGGATAGGATCAGGAAGATTACCCGCATTATGGGTGTTGGCTCTTCTGAGAGTGCTGACCTAGCTGCCTATATCTAAAAAGGGTAGCTTAGGTCTGGCATGACCAATGGAAAGAGGAGCGGCCAGCGGAAGCAGGACCAGTAGAGTGGGAGGAGTTCCACACAGATTTCTTGGACAGATTTTTCCCTCGGGAGATGAAGGAGGCAAAGGTGGAGGAGTTTATCAATTTGAGACCTGGCAACAGGATAGTGGAGGAGTATGCTCTGGAGTTTACTAGGCTATCTAAGTACGTTGCATAGATGGTAGCCGAGACAAGGGCTCACATGTTGAAGTTTGTGAACGGAGTGTTGCATTTGGTCCTCAAAGAGTGCAGGACGGCGATGTTGATTAAAGATATGGACCTCTCCAGCTTGATTGTCTATGCCCAGCAGATTGAGGCTGAAAATATGAAGGATATGGAGTGAAAGAACAAACGGGCAAGGACTGGCCAGTCAGATTTCAGCCATTAGAGTTCTCGCGGTAGTAGCTGCCCACCGCAGCAGCAGCAAAGAGACCCAACACCCAGTTCAGCCAGTGCCCCAAACTTTTGGTCCCTCCAAGATCGGAGGGGTGGATCATCTAGAGCTCAGTCTTTGGCCCACAGTACCAGAACAAATATCCAACTTGTCCTAAGTGTGGTAGGAACCACCCGGGAGAATGCCTTCAGGGTCGAGAGGGCTATTTTGGTTGTGGGCAGCTTGGACATTGGCTTAGGGAGTGCCCATCAGCAGGGTGAGGGAGATCACAATGTACTACATCATTAGCTCCAGCAGGCCGACCAGCTCAGTAGGCCATCATATCAGGTACAGATGGCGGTTAGTGCTAAAATCGTTTTTATGCTCTTTCTTCACACCAGGATCAGGAGAGCTCACCTGACGTAGCCACGGGTATGTTATGTCTCTTCCATCTAAACGTTTATGCCCTCCTAGATCTAGGAGCCACTCTTTCATTCGTGACTCCCTACATAGCAGTCCAGCTTAATATCAATCCAAAGGTCCTCTCAGAACCATTCTCAATCTCCACCCCAGTTGGCGAGTCAATTAGAGCTAGTCAGGTGTATAGTAACTTCCTAGTCTAAGTACTGAATAAAGTCATCTTAGATGACCTCAAAGAGTTAGACATGGTCAATTTTTATCTTATCCTGGGCATGGATTGGTTACACTCCTACTATGCCTTAGTTGATTGTAGAACTAGAGTTGTCAAGTTCCAGTTTCCAAACGAACCAGTGTTAGAATGGAAGGGCAGCAGTTCAACGCCTAAGGGTAGGTTTATTTCCTACCTTAAGGCCCAGAAACTCATCTCCAAGGGATGTATCTATCATCTAGTTCAGGTCAAGGACTCCAACTCTGAGACCCCAACTATCCAGTCAGTTCTAGTGGTCAGCGAGTTCCCAGATGTTTTTCCTGAGGATCTTCCCAGAGTTCCCCCTAAGCGGAAAATAGATTTCGGGATAGATCTCCTTGCAGATACTTAGCCCATCTCCATCCCTCCTTACAGAATGGCTCCAACTAAGCTTAAGAAGTTAAAGGAGAAATTGAAAGATCTTCTTGACAAGGGTTTTATCAGACCCAGCATCTCTCCCTGGGGTGCTCCAGTACTATTCGTGTGTAAGAAAGATGGTACCCTCAGAATGTGCATAGATTATCACCAGCTGAACAAAGTCACAGTCAAGAACAGGTATCCCCTACCAAGAATTGATGACCTATTTGACCAACTTCAGGGAGCAAGTTGTTTCTCCAAAATCGATCTCAGGCCAGGATACCATCAGTTAAGGGTTAGAGAGTGTGACATACCGAAAACAACATTTATAACTCGGTATGGTCACTACGAGTTTATGGTGATGTCCTTCGGGCAACCAACACCCCAGCAGCCTTCATGAATTTGATGCATAGGGTCTTCAAGCAGTACATGGATATGTTCATCATTGTATTTATCGACAACATTCTAGTGTACTCTAGAAATGACGAAGAGCATGCCAATCACCTAAGGTTAGCAATACAGACACTCAGGGACCTGCAGTTGTTTGCCAAGTTCAGCAAGTGCGAATTTTGGTTAAAGTCCGTGACTTTCTTAGGTCATGTGGTCTCAGGTGAAGGAATACAAGTAGATCCCCACAAGATAACAACAGTGAAAGATTGTCCCAGACCTGCCTCTCCTACTGAAATCAGGAGTTTCCTAGGCTTAGCTGGATATTGTCGATGGTTTATGGAAGGTTTTTCCTCTATAGAATCAACTCTGACTAAGCTAACTCAGAAGGAAGTGAAATTTCAGTGGTCGGATGATTGTGAGAAGAGTTTTCAGGAGTTAAAGACTTGACTCATGATCTTGGGTAGATTTATATGCCCAAGTGATACTCAAACGTATCATTTTCGTCTTGTTTATTGTGCAATGTGTATACATTTTCATGTAATTGGTAATAAAATGTGAATTTATACTAACCAACATGATTAGCATTGTTTTGTAGGTAAAACATGATTTTGAGGAGCTAAAATGCATGATTGAAACAATATCGGAGTTGGACTTGGATGCAAGCACGAAAAAGACGTTGGACTGCACAATGTAAAGGGGCTCCGTGATGGAGCCGTGCCACGCTACCATCGCGGAGGCACACTGCCTGGAGGGTAATTTAATTGTCAATTTCCAGTGGAGCCTCGCGACAGCTCCGTGGCACGGAGGCAAGCCACCGTGTTGCATGCCGTGCCACGTTGAGGCTTTATTCCCGGACCCCAGATTTCCAGTGAGGGTCCGCGTCCACACCGTGTCACGGAGGCAGTGCTCCGCGTTGGCCTCCGTGACACGTTGCTTGTTATTCCGGGAAAAATTCCCAACAGTATAAATAGAACACTTAGGCTTATTTTTAATTAATTTAGACTTGGTGGAGCAAGGACGTGGGTTACAGACAGTTGAGGGACGAAAAAGCTAAGGGTTTTTCTCTCTTTCTTTCTTCTTTCAATCAATTGTTTGTATGATTAACACTTGTTTTAGGATGATTAATCCACAAATGAGTGGCTAATTCTCTTCCTTGCTGAGGTTATGAACAATGGTGATGAATTTTGATTATTGAATTGTATGGTTTTTCATCTTCTTCTTCTATGTTGTTCTATTAATTCTTGTTTCTACCGCATTAGTGTGTGGCCGACATTAATGTTCATCTAAAAAGTCCGATTTCAGTCGAGAGAGCACGAAATTAGAAAGTTGTGAATTAATAGGGTATTGTTCTTAACTTGATTTGGGAAAATTGGGTTTTGATGTGCTTTCCTGATAGAAATATACTTGAAAGCCGTATTAGTCAATTTAGGAAACGGAATTGTATTGCGAGGTCATAAATTGCATTTGATCACAGAAATGTAGACGGATGGTTTATGATTCTTAAGTGAGATTAAATACGAGAGTTTTAATCTCTTGGCTAATGTTCTTGGCTAGCAACTAGAAGAGAAGAATAACCGAATTATGATTATAATCAAGTTCATTACTTGTTCTTAACCTTGGCATGCTCATATCCATAGTTTAAATTCAAAGTAGATATTTGTTAATAGTTTTAGTATATAGTTTATAAACAAAATTATTTAACTTTTGGTTACGTTGTTGTTAGCATATATAGAAGTAAGATAGAATATAGTATACTTGAGCAATTTTTACTTATCCAGAGTCTCCTTGGTTCGATACTTGGCTTACTTAGCCACTTTATTACTTGTTTGACCACGTGCACTTGCGTGTCGGTTTTTAACCCCTACCAAAGCACCGAATAAGTTTTTGGCGCCGTTGCCGGGGAGACTAGGCAATCGGATGAAGAAGTCAAATATTTCGACTGATCAGGGAGTTACACCACCCAAAATTTTGTGATTTGAATTTTTGTGAACACTGGGGACAGTGTTCGATTTAAGTGTGGGGTGGGGAGTAATTAGGTGCTGGGGCTAGGCTGGTTTGCTTGTATGTTCTTTCCTTTGTTTGTTTTGTATGTTTAAGTTTCCCTGTGTTTGTGAAGTGCAAACTAGTTTGTATCTGTATATATTTGTGGTAATTGATGATGTGTGTTGTGAAATGTTGTGGTTTGCCAGCTAAGTTTGTAAAAAATTTTGTAAATATTTTCTTATGTTTTTTTTTCTCTATCAAAATGATCAATATTTTTAAAATTGTGCGAAAATATTTTGTACATATTAAAAATTTTGTAAATATTTGTCCATCGAAATGATCGATGTTTAAAATATTTTTTTTCAAATTTTTTTTTTGGGTTTCTCGAAGTTTGTTTTCGGTTCTTTTACCGAGAATAGTCCCATTGAACCGACGTCATAGTTAATGACCATTCCCTATGATGGATGGATGACGACCGTCTTAAGGGAAATGTAGTCAGTAGGAGTAGTGATTTTACTTTGTTTTTAGTTTTTCTTTGGTGGATGCATCACGGAACCTGTAGTTACTATATGGTTGTGAAATTATGTTTGCGTGTTGTAACTGATATTCAAAATGTAAAAGTTATCGTTTGAAAGCATGCAATTTTGTAAATATGTTGAGTTACCTTGGCTGTAGAATTCGATTCGGTGTGATTGAGGCTTAATTCTGAATTCATGTAATTGGCTAATTAAAGAGTCTGTGAATGCATCTTGAATCGAGCATGTGCATGAAGTGTGAAGTGAGGTGTTGTTATTCCATGCTATTGTGAAGTGTCTAGAACTTGCCTGGTGTGTGTACAAAACGAAATGAAGGAGGTGTAGTGTTGGAAAAGATGTAGGCATTTCTTTGTTTTAACTGAGAGTTTCTATTTTTTTCTTGTCATACACTACCTTTTTATGTGATTGTATACCCTAGTCAGCCCGTTGAGCCTTTAGCCGATTATTTCTTTCTTTTGTCCAAAATTGTATAAACTAAGCTTAATTCTTTCTTTTCATTAGCCGTAAAGTCTATACAAAACTCTTAAGCGCTTAAGAAGACCAGAAAAAATTTTCCCAAAGTGTAAAAGAGTGAGAATAGTGGGAAGAAAAAGAAAAGCAGAGTGAGGAAAGAAAAGAAAAGGTTGAGGAGGCACTTGTTGTAATGAAATGATAATGAAGGTGCATGAAAAACCTTTGTGTCATGTCAAGTATGTTTAATGAAATGGGCCATACGAAAGTAAACCAGCATGAATGGGATGATGAAAAAAGAAAAGAGAGAAACAATGTCATGAGTTGATCGGAATGTGTTGAAAAGGCGCTTAATGATGCTAGTGGCTATTATTGGCTAATCCAATATGTACTAGTTCCATAGCTTCCATTACAACCCATTAAAGTCCTACGTGATCTTATATTGCATTTCTTTATATTAGTGGAGTAATACACTAAGGGCAAGCCTATGGGTCATGACATGAGGCATGTGAATTCTTTTGGGAGAGAGAGTGAAATTAATTTCTACATGCCCCTACTTGAATGTTTGTGTGTCACATGAACAAAAAGGGGAAGATTCTCTTGAGTTGTGAGGGAACATGCTTGATGAAAGATTGATGTTCGTGTCGGATATCTTGATTAGATGATTTTCATGAGTTTGCCGATATCGAGGGTCGATTCTTAAAGTCTAGGAAGTCTTGATGTATTAAAGGTCGTTGCATTGTAAGACCATGCATGTTTTCTTGATGATTTACAATATTGAATGATCGGTATGACCGTAGCTCAAATTGTCGCACCATAGTGGCGAAGGTTGGGATGTAATTTGCATGAGTTGTGTATGTGTTGTTCGAGGACGAACAAGGATTTAAGTGTGGGGTAAGTGATCTTGGGCAGATTTATATGCCCAAGTGATACTCAAACGTATCATTTTCGTCTTGTTTGTTGTGCAATGTGTATACATTTTCATGTAATTGGTAATAAAATGTGAATTTATACTAACCAACATGATTAGCATTGTTTTGTAGGTAAAACATGATTCTGAGGAGCTAAAATGCATAATTGGAACAATATCGGAGTTGGACTTGGATGCGAGCACAAAAAAGACGTTGGACGGCACAATGTAAAGGGGCTCCGCGATGGAGCCGTGCCACGCTACCATCGCGGAGGCACACTGCCTGGAGGGTGATTTAATTGTCAATTTCCAGTGGAGCCTCGCGACAGCTCCGTGGCACGGAGGCTAGCCACCGCGTTGCATGCCGTGCCACGTTGAGGCTTTATTCCCGGACCCCAGATTTCCAGTGAGGGTCCGCGTCCACGCCGTGTGACGGAGACAGTGCTCCGCGTTGGCCTCCATGACACGTTGCTTGTTATTCCGGGAAAAATTCCCAATAGTATAAATAGAACACTTAGGCTTATTTTTAATTAATTCAGACTTGGTGGAGCAAGGACGTGGGTTACAGGCAATTGAGGGACGAAAAAGCTAAGGGTTTTTCTCTCTTTCTTTCTTCTTTCAATCAATTGTTTGTATGATTAACACTTGTTTTAGGATGATTAATCCACAAATGAGTGGCTAATTCTCTTCCTTGCTGAGGTTATGAACAATGGTGATGAATTTTGATTATTGAATTGTATGGTTTTTCATCTTATTCTTCTATGTTGTTCTATTAATTCTTGTTTCTACTGCATTAGTGTGTGGCCGACATTAATGTTCATCTAAAAAGTCCGATTTCAGTCGAGAGAGCACGAAATTGGAAAGTTGTGAATTAATAGGGTATTGTTCTAAACTTGATTTGGGAAAATTGGGTTTTGATGTGCTTTCCTGATAGAAATATACTTGAAAGCCGTATTAGTCAATTTAGGAATCGGAATTGTATTGCGAGGTCATAAATTGCATTTGATCACAGAAATGTAGACGGATGGTTTATGATTCTTAAGTGAGATTAAATACGAGAGTTTTAATCTCTTGGCTAATGTTCTTGGCTAGCAACTAGAAGAGAAGAATAACCGAATTATGATTATAATCAAGTTCATTACTTGTTCTTAACCTTGGCATGCTCATATCCATAGTTTAAATTCAAAGTAGATATTTGTTAATAGTTTTAGTATATAATTTATAAACAAAATTATTTAACATTTGGTTACGTTGTTGTCAGCATATATAGAAGTAAGATAGAATATCGTATACTTGAGCAATTTTTACTTATCCAGAGTCTCCTTGGTTCGATACTTGGCTTACTTAGCCACTTTATTACTTGTTTGACCACGTGCACTTGCGTGTCGATTTTTAACCCCTACCAAAGCACCGAACAACTCACTACCGCTCCAGTTTTAACCTTTTGCTGGAAGGATCAGATGGGTTGGTTGTTTATTATGATGCTTCCAAAGTTGGACTCGGTTGCGTTCTGATGTAGCAGGGCAAAGTGATAGCCTATGCCTCCAGACAGCTCAAAGTTCATGAGAAGAATTATCCAACTCATGACTTGGAGTTGGCAGCGATGGTATTCGCGCTAAAAATATGGAGACATTACCTTTATGGGGATCATGTGGATGTGTTCACAGATCACAAGAGCCTTCAGTATGTGTTCAGCCAAAAGAACCTAAACCTGCATCAGAGATGGTGGTTGGAGCTGCTAAAGGACTATGACATAAGTGTGTTATATCATCCGGGTAAAGCCAATGTGGTGGCTGACGCCCTAAGGAGTTTACATACAACAACAATTACCACTCTAGCATTCAGATGGCCCCATTTGAAGCATTATATGGAAGAAGGTGTAGATCACTATAGGGTGGTTCGAGGTTGGTGAAGCTACCTTGATAGGGCCAAACTCAGTTCATGAGGCAATGCAGAAAGTTCAGCTTATCCGAGAAAGGTTGAAAACAGCCCAGCCAATGTGCGGAGGAGAGAGTTGGAGTTTGCAGTTGATGACTAGGTTTACTTGAAAATCTTGCCCATAAAAAGGGTGATAAGGTTTGGCAAAAGGGAAAGCTCAATCCGAGGTATGTGGGACCTTACAAAATTTGGAGGTGTATCAGCAATATAGCCTATGAGCTATAATTACAATTGTAACTACCAGATGTACACCTAGTTTTCCATGTGTCACTTTTGAAGAAGTGCATTGGAGATCCAACCTCAGTTGTGCCATTGGATAGTATAGGAATAAAAGACAGTCTCTCATATGAGGAAGTGCCAGTCCAAATCCTTGACCATCAAGTTTGTAAGCTAAGGAGCAAGGAGATAGCTTCAGTCAAGGTTTTATGGAGAAATCAACAGGTTAAAGGAGCTACGTTGGAGGCCGAAGCAGATATGATGGCCAAATACCTGCATTTGTTCTCTACCGGCTCTAGCACAACTCGAGATATTAGTTTTGACCCTAGAACTTAATTTAGTTTTCATGACTCAGTTCAGTTGTTCACTTCTCTTTTATGTTTTTGAATATATGTATGCAAAGAGAATTCAGTTCAGTTATGTATTTTGAAACGGAGGTAGTCGTTCCGTCAGTTTTGGAGCTAAATGAATAGTATCTGGAATTTTGATGGTTATTCTATGCTTTCCTATGTGTTTTCTAACATTCGAGGATGAATGTTTCTAAGGGGGAGATATTTTAATGCCCCAGAAACTCAAAGACTATATCCGGGACTTAAATCAAAAAATTTGGAAATTTGTAGAAAATGTCTCCGGATGACCTACCTATCGAGTCATTGTGAGACCTAACGACTCGTTAGATCAGTTGTGGGAAGGAGGAATTAGAAGTGAGAAGTGAAAAGCAGTGTACTTGATGGATTGTGACCACGATTCATGGTCACCTATAACAACTCGTCATGTTCCCTGTTATTAGCCCTAGTTAGCTGTTAGGCAGTGCACGTAATGAGTGTCACCACGAGTCAGTCATCAGTGGCGATGACTCATTGTGTAACTCGTGGTCAAGACTAGTATAGAACTTCATAAGTGAGGCAGTGAGGTCAACGACTGGTGACCATAAGTCATGGTCAGTGACCACAACTCGTTAGGTCCCTCGTGGTGACCTACAAGGTAATCAGGGGCAGTGTACTCAACCGATGTGACCATGAGTCATGGTCAGTCACCACTCATTAGGTCACCCATTAGGGTCACCATGAGTTTTTCCCAGCGATTTTCTAAGGGCTATTTAGTAATTTCCTTTCTCCTAAGCTTTAAACCACATTGTTTTGGACGTAAAATCAGACTTATCAGAGGGTTTGGACGGTTCCTCCCCTCATTCTCATATTTATTCTCAGAAAACTTATCGAAAGTTCTCTCAAGAAACTCTCTAGCAGGCTTAGGGTTTTCTCTCATCGCAGCAGTTCAGGTCTTCTTCTTCAGGGAATTTTCAGCAAATTATATGGGAATTCAACAAGGGAATTGTTCTTCCCTTGTGTCTCCCAAAATCCTCCCATAATTTCCCTATCAGTTTAGCCTTGAGTTCTTCGAATATGAATAAATTTTCATGTTGGTTTCATTAATTTCAATTGGGATAATATCCATGTTTTAATATTCATATGATCTTCATCAGTTCCTAAGTAAATTGTTGTTGTTCTTTCCAAAGTAATTTACAGTCCAAAATTCTCGAGTAAAAATTATTGCGTATTAAATTCCATCTAGTTTGTGAAGTATGTTTTGGGCTAAATTTCCTAGTAATTTTTATTATAAATATATGTTGATTAATTATTCCATTGATGAGAACGATTTTATCCTTGTTGGATGAGATTCCTTTAAATTCTTGAAATTTCGCTATATTATGAAATTTTCGTGTTGTTGGAATGAGTTGAGTTCTCTTTTAGCTGCTCAGTAGTTTAGATCAGAAAGAATGTAGAACCTCTTTAGAATTATACAAAAAGTGTCAACTGATCAGTTTCGCTTCAGTCTTTTCCCGAGGTGTCAGTGGTGCCTCCTAGTTATCAGAATCAGACTCAGAATCCAGTTTATTGGTCCATTAGGCGGTCATGACATTTTATATATATAGCTCTGACCAGCCCCAGGACCCCAATTTAGTTTACAGTTTGTTCTTAGATGGTTACAATGCTTCCAGATAAGCAACTCTGGTCAGTCTAGAACCCAGTTTCAGAGTCTAGTCTAATAAGACTCTCAGGGTAGTTTTAGTTATATGTTCTTGAGTAGTCTGGGACCCCAGTTTCGAGCTATCAGCCTAGTAGTTCAGTTTAGGTTTTCCAATGGGAGTAGGGCTTAGCATTTAGCAGGCTAGGGTTCCAGTGCACCCAGGTTCCCAGAACTACGTTGCCAGCGTAGGTTACAGTGACTTTTGTGATCACCCAGTTCATGCCTTTATACCCTGGCAAGGTATATTGGGTCCTACCGGTGGGGTGTATACATCGGACTCCACGTCTAGATCATGTGATTATATGTCAGTTAGAGACTCTCCCACTAGTCAATCCAGTTCAGTTCAGAATAAGTAGCTCAGTTCGATTCCAGTTCTATCAGTTTAAGTCAGTGCAGTACAGTATTTAAGATTCAGAACTCTCAGACTTAGGGCATGTCTTTGACCATCAGACAGGGTCATCTTGACCATTTCAATACATTAGTAGTTTAATTCAGCTTACCTATTGGTCATCGCGTGTCATTTTAGTTTAGACTTTATATTCAGTTATGTTTTCTCCCACTTACTCAGTACATCAAAGTATTGACACATACTTTTATGCTGATTGTTTCATGATACAGCAGCAGGTTCCCAGACTCAGCAGTGTTAGCCGCCATGATTCAAATCCTCAGCCGCAGTTGAAGTGTGAGTCCTCATCATTTGAGGGCCTTATTCCATTTTCTTATAGTTAGTTTATAATTTTTATTTAGACTTCAAGTTAGCTGGGGGCTTGTCCCAGTAACTCATCAGTTAGAAGGCTTTCAGTCTATAGATTTTTAGATTTCATGTTTTAAGCTTCATCTTAAATTTCATAAAAATGCTTTTATGTTATTACTTCAAAATTCCTATTGTGCAGGTTTTAACATATTACCAGTGTATGATAGACCAGGGGTTGACTTGGGGTCACTTGTGACTTCAAATACCATGTTACGTCCAGGGTAGTCTCGGGGCATGACAATAGTGTTCGTTCAAGTTCGAGATCCAATGAAATCTGGGGGTTTCCACTTTGATGAGTACTTTGCATTCACCAAGCAATAACCTGTGGAAATCCAAAAAAAAGAAAATGTAATTCAGGAAAGAACAACCAAAATTCAAATACAAGCAATTAATCTAATCTTAGACATATTCCCCGGCAACGGTGCCACTTTTTGATAATGCTCAAACTCACACTTCCTGACAAAGTATTAAGTGGATGTTGTCAATAAAGAACCCAACTAAGAGGTTGCGGTCGAACCCCCAGGGAATATGGAAGATCTCGACTAATGCCGGTAAGTGAACTTGTTGGTGAGTTATCTCCAAATTGGGGGGTTTAAAGAAAACAATGTTAAAGCAAATATTATAATTGTGATTTAAATCAAGATTTGAAAACAACTAGGGTAAGTGTTCCCCATGGATTCATAACTACTTCGGGTATACGCACGTGATCCATCACTATGCTTACTAGTAGAACTGATAACTAGGGTTCATCCAAACAACTGGTTCGTCACTATTGGATGACTATACTCAATCACCGGGTCAGGTCTCATAAGCGCTTTCAAACTAACCGTTATCAATATATTCCAAATTCAATTATCATGCGACCACATTTCAAGTTAATACAATGATCGTAAAGACCAACACTTTGTTGTAATTCTCTTTTCCTAATCTCTACTTCTCTAGGTTCAATCATGTAAAGAATTTGGACAAGTTCTAACGTTGTACACCATTAAGAAACATTTACATATGAAGAGAATACAATACAAGATTTTTTCATTGGTTTTGAATAACTTTTGGGCAACCCTAGTTTGTTAATCCGCCATGGTTCCCACAACCCCTAGATGTGGAGCTTTTAGACTCTCATGGTTGTAAGATTGTAATTTGTATTCATAAACAAACACATAATTTAAATACTTACAGAAATGATTGGAAGAAAATCATATTTGATTCAATAACAACCTCAAGAACAATGTGAGAAATCAAGCATTTGATCCCAAGAATTTCTCCTCAAAAATCGATAAAAATCCACAAAAGTAACAATTCACACGTCTAACAACTCAGTTCTTTCCTTCCCCCAATAAAATAAAACATAAAGGTTATTTATACAGAAATGAAAAACTTTTTCCTAAGCTAACCAGAAATTTTTCATATCTGGTATCGACTGTGCCACGATTTGTCCTACAACCCGTTGCAGGATTGTACGGGTCGTACCTGCTGTCCGTAAGTTCTTGGATTCTACATATTTGGATAAGGTTTGGTGTCTTGGTATGACTCGTACCTTCTTCCTACAAGTCAAACATGGCTTTCGTGGTTCGGCTCTGAGAACTTTGACATCTTCTGGAATTCTTCACGAGTGTTGTGGTACGACTCGTACCTTCTTGCCATGACTTGTACTGTCTATATTGTCTAAAGTTCTGCCAAATAATGAAAGTTCTCTGAAGTTCACCATGACTCCTAGTACAATTCGTACATTGATGCTATGGTTCGTGAGTCCATCCATACCAGGAGTTTGCCTTTGTGCAATTTCTTCTGAATATTTCCACGACTCCAGTTACGACTCGTACCATCATGGTATGGATTGTAGTGAGTGTTGTAGGTTGCTTTCTTCCAATTTCAACCTTCTAACTTTCATCACGGTTATCAATACAGTTCGTACAATCAAGGTATGACTCGTACTGAGACTAGTAATTTGACTGATTTTCTGCATTTTGAA
This sequence comes from Datura wrightii, assembly GCA_035772735.1. Taxonomy (NCBI): domain Eukaryota; kingdom Viridiplantae; phylum Streptophyta; class Magnoliopsida; order Solanales; family Solanaceae; genus Datura; species Datura wrightii. Next base: position 48,396,199 of record JASDFA010000007.1, on the reverse strand, counting down.
ACTTCTTTTGCACATCTTTGCTCCAACACTTATTTTCCTTGAAATCAAAGTAAAAGTTCCTTATATCCATATAAACATACCTAATTCCATGCTATTTTCTCAGTTTTAAGTATCAAAAATTCTATAAGCTCATAGCACATCACTAGGCTATTTTTAATTTTAAAATTTTAATTTAATACTCATTTTTTGCTCCTTTTTTATTTTTATATTTTTTTCTTTTTCATTTTTTTCTAATTTCATTTAATTCTTTCTTTCTTCATAATCTAATTTTATTCAGTTTTTTACTCTTTTTCTTCATTTTTCTTTTTTAATTTCTAGTGATTTTCATTGAGGTCTGCTCCAGTCCTTCAGTGAGACACTCCTTAGTCCTCTATGATAGTATCACAATATATCTATATACTGACATGATATCATTGATCATTGCTTCAGTCCTTTCTGTGACGCTCCTCAATCCTACATAATATCATTACAAAATATCTATATACTGACATGGTATTATGTAGGACTATTTCAGTCCTTCAATGATACATTCCTCAGTTCTCCTTGATATCATCACAATATATTTATATACTAGTGTCACGCCCCGCCTTGGGGCGTATGACTGGCACCTGGTGCCCTAGTAGGACCTAAACTGCTATATGGTGAGCCTAAGCACATCTGGTGCCTGGCTGGCTCTAACTCAAATTTCTGGAAACAAAGGGCTATATAACGGTTGTAAACACAGCCTCCGGCAAACTGGACTATAGCCACCTGTACCTGTAATCACAGCTAACCAGACATATATATACATAGGGGGAGACCTATGCGGGCCGACAAGGCCACCATGCTGTCTAGTTATCTGTAACTCAATAATAGCATACTAAATAACTACGTGACCGGCAAGGTCACCACTACTATCAACTGAGGCCTCACACAGCCAACATAAACTGAAATGCTAAACAGCTATAACAAACTGCACGGCCTCACACGACCGGCTCAACTGACCACAGGGAAATATATACAGACTGCAAGCCTCTAGGAATACTGATAGAATGGTCGGGACAGGGCCCCGGCCTACCCATACTGTACAACAAAAGGAAATGATATAAACCTCTGAAATTTCAAGCTCCGGATGACAGGAGCTGATGACTCTACGCTGGCTAGGATCACGAGGGATCGCCTCCTCGTCTATGAGTACCTGCAGGCCAGTAATGCAGCGCCCCACCGTGCATCAGTACCGCTGGTACTGAGTATGCAAAGCAACTGAAATAACATAACTGAATACAATAACATAACTAGCAATTCTGAATAGCAGGGGAATACTGAATCTGTAAGAACTGATATGAACTGAGTCAGACTTCCTGTGCTGTGATAGGGCAGGAGCGTACCTATGGACGCGGCGGCCTGCGGCCTATTAACTAACATGTAGCATGTAAATACATATATACATATATAGCAAACAAGAGCCGATACCAACCCCCATAAGCCAGACGGCGCCAAACAAACAAACAATCTATATACCCCTACCCGGGTCAAAACCAACCAAAAATAAGTCACTCCACTCATCTACTCGCTTCGGAGCTCCTCTACCGGCCCCCTGGGTCTCCGGCTCGGGCCATAGCCTCCGATATAAGCAACCGTGTCTGGGTTCGGAGGACTCCTGTGTAAACAGTAACAGATAGGGTCTGGATCCCCGGACACAACTCTACGGGGCTATCTGAAACCGGAGCTACACCTGTAATAACTGAATGTACAAACAGTAACAGATAGGGTCTAATTCCCTGGACACTGCTCAACAGGGCTATCTGATACCGGAGCTGCACCTGTAATGCTGATCAGACTGCTATGGGGAAAGCTTCATCCCATCTTCGTCCAAGCTGGGGACGGCATGCCACTCCTTGGAGCGACGTAAACCCACCCGCTCAGTGGGTGACACGATTACCAACCCAGGGGCGGCGAGGACGCTCAATAAGGTGCCCTCACGCCACAATAAGTCTCAACAAACAAATAGCACATATAAATAGCAAGCATGTATAACTGAAAAAGGCTATCTGAAATCTGATTTCTTATTCTGATCTCTTTCTGTATTATACTGACTCTTTACTGATTATACTGATTCTGAAATCTTTATTCAACTGTTTGGCTAATCTGTAGCCAGGATACAATCTGTCTGAATGGCTAATCTGTAGCCACAAAACTGTCTGTCTATCTGATTTTACTTTACTGACTTTTTTCTGAAAATTTGTCTCTTTTTATCCTACAACATGCTTGTTAATCATACAATAGGCAATACTGAATCTGGAATGCTAACTCGCCCTTTGGCACATGCTTTACTAACTTTCGGACTGAATATGATACGGCAGCATAACTCGGAATCTACTAGACTTACTGATTCTCAATATTCAACTCCGGGAGTTACAAGTACGGAGTTTACTATGATTTACCAAGCTAAGGCTTACTAAGTTGCCGAAGAATAACTTCACATACCTTAACCTCGAGTTATCCGACTGTCGGACGGGGCTCGCTTAGTACTCCAGCTATTTCTCCCAACTGAATTCATATATATGTCAATTAATACTAAATACAACTTTATTCTAAAGAACGACGTCACTTTCGATATAATTAGAGCCTAAACTTAGGCTTATCGAAAGACGGTCGAAAACTCGCTATTTTTCAAAAGTCCAGAAGGGAAAAGTATTCACTTCACAACTAGGAGCACATAGACACTAGTTTGGAGCAATTCTACTTACCTTAGTCCGGTAGCTCGATGATTCGTCGGTCGTATTTTGCGAAACTAAATCCGTAGGAATGCTCTCTGCTGCTAAATACCTCGGTACCTGAGGTTAATTTAAGTGTGGACAATGTTTGGCAGCGTAATCGAATGATAATATATAACCCCTCTTCGTCTCTCCCTATTCTCCTGCGTTTTTTGGAAATTATAATTAGTTTAAATGAAATTAAACCGAAGTGGGGCTTTATATACTTGAGCCTGGACAGGGCCAACGTGTCACGGAGCCAACGCGGAGGCTCCACCTCCGTGACACGTTGCCATCGCGGAGGGGCTCTGCCTCGGCTCCTTCCGCGATGGTTCGATAGGTTTCTCGTTCGGTCTTTTCCCGGGCCTTTTTCTAGCACGTATGGCTTCCAAATATGCTTAATCAACGCGTGAATAGGCCATCTAGGTGCCAGGAATCCTACGGGGCATAACATTCTCCCCCCCTTAAGAACATTCATCCTCGAATGTAAACTTCTATCTGGAGGATTTCTCAACTTACTCAATTTGTTTTTAAGAAAATTTCGGCAGAGTTTCCCCTATAATATGGACTATCCCAAAAACTTGAAATGCAGAAAAAGTCCAATACAGGTACTGCACACAATACTTAAGATTCACTTACATCAATCTTTCTCATTTATAGATATACAACCATAAGGTACTGCATGAATAATAATACGGACATACCTGTCGCCTGACTAGGCCTGGAATAAGTGAGGATATCTAGCTTTCATATCTTCCTCAGCCTCCCACGTCATCTCCTCTCGGTTCCTGTTACGCCACAATACCTTGACAGACACAATATCCTTAGTTCTCAATCTACGAATCTATCTGTCTAAGATAGCTATCGGAACCTCTTCATAGGCCAGCTCTTCTGTAACCTGGATATCCTGGACTGGGACTGCTCTGGACGGGTCTCCTATGCATTTCCTCAGCATAGATACATGAAAGACCGGATGAACGGATTCCAGTTCTGGAGGCAAGTTCAACTCATATGCTACTTGGCCTATCCTTCGACGAATCTGGTAAGGCACAACAAACCTCGGACTGAGCTTACCCTTCTTGCCAAATCTCATCACTCCTTTCATCGAGATACTTTCAGAAATACCCAGTCATTCACATCAAATTCCAAGTCTCTGCGCCGCACATCAGCATATGATTTCTGGCAGCTCTGTGCAATTAGTAAGCATTCTCTAATAAGCTTTACCTTCTCCTCTGACTGCTGAACAATGTCTGGCCCAATCAATGCCGATTCCCCTATTTCAAACCAGCCAACCGGCGATCTGCACTTCCGCCCGTATAAAGCCTCGAAAGGCGCCATCTGAATAGCTGAGTGATAGCTATTATTATAAGCAAATTCAATTAACGGCAAATGCTCGTCCCAGCTACCTCCGAAGTCTAGCACACACGCTCGCAGCATGTCCTCAAGCGTCTGAATAGTACGCTCAGCCTGTCCATCTGTCTGAGGGTGGAATGCAGTACTCAAATTAATCTACATTCCCAAACCTTTCTGAAATGACTGCCAAAATCTAGCTGTAAACTATGCTCCTCTGTCTGAAATAATGGATACTGGTACTCCGTGCAACCTGACTATTTCTCGGATATACAACTCCACATAATCTTTGGCCGAGAAAGTAGTTCTCACTGGCAGGAAATGAGCTGATTTTGTCAATATGTCAACTGTCACCCATATAGAGTCATGTCTGTTTCTGGTACGGGGCAATCTTGCTACAAAATCCATATTCACGGCTTCCCATTTCTAGAGAGGCACCACTATGTCCTGAGTTAACCCGCCTTGTTTCTAATGTTCTGCTTTCACCTGTTGGCAGTTAGGACACTAGGCTACAAATTCAGCAATTTCTCTTTTCATACCTGGCCACCAGTAGTTTTCTTTTATATCATGGTACATTTTCATCGTACCGGGATGAAGAGAATAACGGGCGTAATGTACCTCGTTCATAATCTGCTGGCGGAGCCCTGAAGAATCTGAAACACAGAGACGGCCTTTACAACACATCACTCCATCCTCTGTTACCTGGAAATTTGGCGCTTTCCCTACGGAATTTGATCTTTAAGCCGGATCAGGTCAGGATCCTCATATTGCCGTGCTTTCACTTCCACAACTAATGATGACACGACGGTGTTCTGAATTACCGCTCTATTGTTCTCTGTTTCTGCTACACGAACGGCTAGGCTGGCTAATTGATGTATCTCCTTGACCAACTCCCGCTTCTCGGGCCGCAAATGCGCCAAACATCCCATTGACTTACGACTGAGAGCATTTGCTACAACATTAGCTTTTCTCGGGTGGTACAAAATATTCACATCATAATCTTTCAATAACTCCAACCAGCGATGCTGTCGCAAATTCAGCTCCCTCTGGGTGAAGATATACTGTAGGCTCTTGTGATCTGTGAAAATATCCACATGGACGCCATACAAGTAATGTCTCCACATTTTTAAGGCGTGGATCACTGCGGCTAACTCCAGGTCGTGGGTAGGATAATTCTTCTCGTGTTTCCTCAGTTTTCTAGAAGCATACGCAATCACCTTACCATGCTGCATCAACACACAACCCAACCCAACGCCTGATGCATCGCAATACATTGAATACCCTTCTGTACCTTTCGGCAATGTTAACACTGGGGCGGAGGTCAATCTATCTTTCAGCTCCTGGAAGCTCTGCTCGCATGCCTCTGTCCACTGAAACTTCGCTGCTTTCTGCGTCAGTTTGGTCAGAGGTGCCGCTATGGTAGAGAATCCCTCAACAAACCTCCTGTAATATCCCGCTAATCCCAGAAAACTGCGGACTTCGGTCGGAGTGGTAGGCCTAGGCCATGATTTGACTGCTTCTATCTTTTGCGTGTCAACCTGTATACCAGCATCCGACACAATATGTCCTAGAAAGGCTACTGAATTAAGCCAGAATTCACACTTGGAGAACTTAGCATATAACTGGCGGTCCTTGAGAATCTGGAGCACTGTCCGTAAATGAGTCCGGTGATCTGCCTCGGAGAGAGAATACACCAGAATGTCATTAATAAACACGATCACGAATAGGTCTAGGTACGGTCTGAAAATACTATTCATCAGGTCCATGAATACTACTGGGGCATTTGTTAACCCAAAGGACATAACTACAAATTCAAAGTGTCCATATCGGGTCCTGAACGCCGTTTTGGGAATATCTCTTTCACGAACTCGAACCTGGTGATATCCGGACCGCAAGTCAATCTTAGAAAAGTATCTGGCTCCCTGCAACTAATCAAATAAGTCATCAATTCTGGGAAGTGGGTACTTGTTCTTCACTGTAACTTTGTTCAATTGCGATAATCTATGCACATACGGATCGAGCCATCTTTCTTCCTCACAAACAGAACTGGCGCACCCCATGGTGACGTACTCAGCCTGATGAAACCTTTATCTAGCAAATCCTTCAACTGCTCCTTTAATTCTCTGAGTTCTGCAGGAGCCATACGATAAGGAGGAATCGATATAGGCTGAGTGCCTGGTAATAAATCAATAGCAAAATCTATTTCCTTTTCTGGGGGAATACCAGGTAACTCATCCGGAAATACATCAGGGAACTCATTCACCACCAGAACAGACTGGAGCGTCGGAGATTCTGTTCGAACATCCTGAACCCTGACCAAGTGGTAAATACATCCCTTAGTTATCAATTTCCTCACCTGAAGGTAGGAAATAAACCTACCCTTTGGAGTAGCGGTGCTGCCTTTCCACTCTCGCACTGCCTCTCCTGGAAAGTGGAATCGGACCGTCTTGGTCCAACATTCTACATTGGCATAGCATGGCACTAGCCAATCCATACCCATTATGGCATCGAAATCAATCATTTCTAGCTCCACCAGATCTACTGTAGTCTGGCGGCCAGCAACCTCCACTGTACACCCTCGGTAAATTCTGCTAGCTATAATAGAGTCACCGACGGGTGTGGATACTGCAAAGGGCTGCTGTAATAATTCTGGTGCAATATTGAACTTTCGTGCCACAAACGGGGTAATATATGACAGAGTGGATCCTGGATCAATAAATACGTAAGCAGGGCATGAACAGATAGTCATCATACCTGTCACTACATCTGGAGACGCTTCTGAATCCTGTCTCCCTGGCAATGCATAAGTACGGCTTGAGCCCGTACCTGAGCTGGAAGCTCCTGATCTACCTCGGCCTCTGCCTACTGAACCTGAAGGCCCACGCCCCGCTGAAGCTGTTGGGGCTCGTGGCCCTGCGGATCCCCTGTCCTGACTATCTCTACTCCCCTGACCTCTGGTCAGACAATCCCTCATGTAGTGCCCCTCCTGCCTGCAAATATAGCACCTCAAGGAGCCATATCTACAAGCTCCGGTGTGAGGTCGGCCGCAAGTAGGGCAGGGTGGGGGTGTAAATCTGCTATGTTCCCCCCTCCTCTACTGCGGGGAACCTACTGTTCTGAAACTACCACAGGGCCCTGACTGCCCTCTCCGAACATATCTACCTAACTGCTGCTGCTGCTGTGGTGGAGGTGGGGGTCTAGGGGGTCTATCTGATAGTCGAGGCCTGGGTCCTCTCTGAACCTCCCTTTGTATGTCAGCTGGTCTGTCTCTGCGGCACTGTTCCTGACTGATCTGTCTACTACTCTGCTGCCACTGTCTAAGACCCTCTATGGTTTGAGCAAAAGTTGTACTCGGGCAATGTCCATATCCTCTCGTAACGTCGCTGTCATACATGCCTCAGTATACTCCGGATTCAGACCTATGATAAATCTGTGAACTCTCACTGGCATAGTATCAACAAATGCTGGAGCATAACGGGCTAAGGAGTCAAACTGTAAGGCATACTCACGTACACTCCTCGCCCCCTGCTCTAGATGTAGAAACTGATCCATCCGGGCCTGCCGGATCAAGTGGCAAATAACGATCTAGAAAGGCCTCCGAGAAGCTGGTCCAGGTCGAAGGGGTAACATCTCTCCCTCGGGACCTTTCCCAACTCTCGTACCATAATATAGCTATATCCCGTAACCGGAACACTGCCAGCTCAACAGACTCTGAGGGGGTCACATGCATAACTCGGAATATCCTTTGCATCTGATCTAGGAAGTCCTGGGGTCCTCTGCTGGATCTGATCCTGTAAACTGCGGGGGACCCAGTGCCAAAAATTCCCTGACCCTGGAACTACCTGACCCACCTGACCCACCTGAAGGCTCTGCTGCTACAGGTGGCACTGACTGGCGCTGTGTGGCCATCATCTGTGCCAACATAACTACAGCGCTACAAACCTCCTAATCTGATGGCGAAGGCACAGCAGCTATCGGGGGCGGTGTAGTGCCCAACGGCTCCTGATGTGGGGGGACTGCTGAGAGGGCTGTGATGAATCCTCTATATCGCCCTCAGATAGGGCTGACCCTGACTGAAGCTGAGGCATCCTACTGGTGCCTTCTCCTGGTACTGTGTCTAGTCTCCTGCCTGTGGCAGGGTGTCGCTGATCTACCATTCTTATCTGTAGACAAAGAATACGATAAGTTTTAGGGATTCGACCCTATATTGTACCGCTCTATAGCACGACTGACTGAGAAAGAAGAGTAACCATCCTAAGATGCCTCGCAGCCTCCTGCCTATAGTATGTGGTGCACAACACATCCATAGTCAAGACTCTACTTAGCACGGCTTGCAGACTCCCTGGGACACGACCTGCTCTGACACCAAGTTTGTCACGCCCCGCCTTGGGGGGTATGATTGACACCTGGTGCCCTAGTAGGACCTAAACTGCTATCTGGTGAGCCTAAGCACATCTGGTGCCTGGCTGGCTCTAACTCAAATTTCTGGAAACAAAGGGCTATATAACGGCTATAAACACAACCTCCGGCCAACTGGCCTATAGCCACCTGTACCTGTAATCACAGCTAACCAGAAATATATATACATAGGGGGAGACCTATGTGGGCCGAAAGGCCACCATGCTGTCTAGTTATCTGTAACTCAACAATAGCATACTAAATAACGACGTGACCGGCGAGGTCACCACTACTGTCAACTGAGGCCTCACACGGCCAACATAAACTGAAATGCTAAACAGCTATAACAAACTACACGGCCTCACACGACCGGCTCAACTGACCACAGGGAAATATATACAGACTACAAGCCTCTAGGAATACTGATAGAATGGTCGGGACAGGGGGGCCTACCCATACTGTACAACAAAAGGAAATGATATAAACCTCTGAAATTTCAAGCTCCGGATGACAGGAGCTGATGACTCTACGCTGGCTAGGATCACGAGGGATCGCCTCCTCGTCTATGAGTACCTGCAGGCAAGTAATGCAGCGCCCCACCGGGCGTCAGTACCGCTGGTACTGAGTATGCAAAGAAACTGAAATACATAATTGAATTAAAATAACATAATGAGCAATTCTGAATAGCAGGGGAATACTGAATCTGTAAGAACTGATATGAACTGAGTCAGACTTCCTGTGCTGTGATAGGGCAGGAGCGTACCTGTGGATGCAGCGACCTGCTGCCTATTAACTAACATGTAGCACGTAAATACATATATACATATATAGCAAACAAGAGCCGATAGCAACCCCCATAAGCCGGACGACGCCAAACAAGCAAACAATCTATATACCCCTACCCGGGTCAAAACCAACCAAAAATAAGTCACTCCACTCATCTACTTGCTTCGGAGTTCCTCTATCGGCCCCCTGGGTCTCCGGCTCGGGCCATAGCCTTCGATATAAGCAACCGTGTCTGGGTCCGGAGGACTCCTGTGTAGACAGTAACAGATAGGGTCTGGATCCCTGGACACAACTCTACGGGGCTATCTGAAATCGGAGCTACACCTGTAATAACTGAATTTACAGTCAGTAACAGATAGGGTCTGATTCCCTGGACACTGCTCAACAGGGTTATCTGATACCGTAGCTGCACCTGTAATGCTGATCAGACTGCTATGGGGAAAGCTTCATCCCATCTTCGTCCAAGCTGGGGACGGCATGCCACTCCTTGGAGTGACGTAAACCCACCCGCTCAGTGGGTGACATGATTACCAACCCAGGGGCGGCGAGGACGCTAAATAAGGTGCCCTCACGCCACAACAAGTCTCAACAAATAAATAGCACATATAAATAGCAAGCATGTATAACTGAAAAAGGCTATCTGAAATCTGATTTCTTATTCTGATCTCTTTCTGTATTATACTGACTCTTTACTGATTATACTGATTCTGAAATCTTTATTCAACTGTTTGGCTAATCTGTAGCCAGGATACTATCTGTCTGAATGGCTAATCTGTAGCCACAAAACTGTCTGTCTATCTGATTTTACTTTACTGACTTTATTCTGAAAATCTGTCTCTTTTTATCCTACAACATGCTTGCTAATCATACAATAGGCAATACTGAATCTGGAATGCTAACTCTCCCTTTGGCACATGCTTTACTAACTTTCGGACTGAATACGATACGGCAACACAACTCGGAATCTACTAGACTTACTAATTCTCAACATTCAACTCTGGGAGTTACAAGTACAGAGTTTACTATGATTTACCAAGCTAAGGCTTACTAAGTTGCCGAAGAACAACTTCACATACCTTAACCTCGAGTTATCTGACTGTGGGACGGGGCTCGGTCAGTACTCCAGCTATTTCTCCCAACTGCATTCATATATATGTCAATTAATACTAAATACAGCTTTATTCTGAAGAACGACGTCACTTTCGATATAATTATAGCCTAAACTTAGGCTTATCGAAAGATGGTCGAAAACTCGCTATTTTTCAAAAGTCCAGAAGAGAGAAGTATTCACTTCACAGCTAGGAGCACATAGACACTAGTTTGGAGCAATTCTACTTACCTTAGTCCGGTAGCTCGACGATTCGTCGGCCGTATTTCGTGAAACTAAATCCGCAGGAATGCTCTCTGCTGCTAAATACCTCGGTACCTGAGGTTAATTTGAGTTTGGACAACATTTGGCAGCGTAATCGAACGATAATATATAACCCCTCTTCGTCTCTCCCAGTTCTCCTATGTTTTCTGGAAATTATAATGAGTTTAAATGAAATTAAACCGAAGTGGGGCTTTATATACTTGAGCCTGGACAGGGCCAACGTGTCACGGAGCCAACGCGGAGGCTCCACCTCCGTGACACGTTGCCATCGCGGAGGGGCTCTGCCTCGGCTCCTTCCGCGATGGTTCAACAGGTTTCTCATTTGGTCTTTTCCCGGGCCTTTTTCTAGCACGTATGGCTTCCAAATATGCTTGATCAACGCACGAATACGCCATCTAGGTGCCGGAATCCTATGGGGTATAACAACTAGAATGGTATTGATGTCACCCAAGCGCACGTAAGCGCGCATGGTCGTCAAGTAATATAGGATTGTTAAGTCCAAAGTGTCAATTTAATCGTTATAAGGTTGTCACTTTGATTTTGCTAATCTACGAAAAAAATAAATTGGATATGGATTTGAAAAATTAAATACTAAACTTCAAATGTAAGGATTAACTACAAATCAATTCAAGCTTAATTGTATTTCAATAATGATGACAAACTAGGGAAATGGCACTTGGTTGGTTTCCAGTTGAGTTTTCCAAACGTAATTAAACTAGCATGACTCTTCCTACGGCTATATAGTTTCAAGTTACTATCTCATTTCTTGCCACTATCCCTAGCATCAAAGAACTATATCATGCATCGTAATGCCTATATCCCTATGGTCACAAGAGAACATGAAACGATGATTATGCAAACTTGTATTTCAACTAAACAGGGTTGGAGGGTATATCTCTATCCTCAACAACAACTTCTATCATATCACCAATGGGTTCAAGGGTCTTTGAATTCCCATTATGGATTTATTTTTTACCCTTTCGATTCCCTTTCCCAAGTTCAATCAAAAGCCAACAGATTACTATAACGTGATCAACCTCATAAATTATAAATTAAAACAAATAAATACAAACAACCATAGAGAAGAATCAAAACCAAGTTTATTACGCTTTCAAACAATCAACCATCCACCATGGCCATAACCCTAGATTATAAGTTTATCCACTCATAGACAAGCGGAGAAATGAATAAGTAGTCATCATTATACAAAAATATGAAGTAAAAAAGAGGAAACCTAGTTGTAGAACTTTTTCTTCCTTTCCAACGACTTAAAAGCTGTCATGGAAAAAATACGAAAAAGAAAATGAGTTGAGACTCCTCTCGGCATCTCAACCTCTTCTCAATATCACTCTGACTAAAAATTGATAAAAGATGATTCCCCGATGTGTAACAAACAACCTAGTCCACATATATATAGATGAGTCTTTAAATGACGCTTCTGCCCTTCAAGACTTGGCTTTAAAATTAGCATTTTTTACCCTAAAATGGGCCTAGCGCGCCGCCTCTCCTATCTCACCATAGACTTAGTCAAGTTTTTAGCAATTTTCAGCTCCAAAATAGGCCTGGGATGCTGCCCCAGCCATAGCACCAGCCAGAGATTTTTTTTCTCTAAAGTTTGAGTGCTGGTGCGAGGCGCCAACCATAGCACCAGACTATGAATTTATTTCTCTGAAGTTTGGGACTTGGTGCGAGGTGCCAGCCACAGCACCAGAACCGTCAGATTCTCTAATCTTCATTCCTTGCATCATTTTGAGATCCTTTTGCTTAGTTTTCCGCTCAAATCAACTAAAATCATTTGTTAGCACATAAAAACTACATACATGAATTCAAGCATAAAATAAGTATTATGAGCTCAAAACATGATCAAATGTGGATAAAAACGTGGCAATTGGGCATCAAAATATTCCTAACATCACCATCCCACACTTAAACTATTGTTTGTCCTCGAACAATCCTTAAAACACTCCTAAAATCATGTTTCACTATCACGCTTGACACCTCCATCAACTCATACTCAACCAACTAGCATGGAGAAAATGTAGAGAGTTTTATCATCATACAAAAATCTCAACAAAGCACATAGAAAGATTTCACAATAAAGAACACGCAACCTCTATAAATAAGTTATCTTTTCAACACAAAGGGCCAACATGATTAAGTCTGATGCATGCAACACGTAGTACATTGAATTAGAACTCTTGTGCCCCTCACTTTTAGTAATGTTCCTCTCTTAACATCATCAATATAAGACATGGAACATGAATAGTAAGGCACACTTACTCTCACAAATGATGTAATGCACACATGCAACATACCATAGGCTTACCCTTCATGCACATTTCGACTACCTAATTGTTTCAAGAGATTAAGATCACAAGGACTTTTGTTGGTTGTAATGTCGGCTAAGAGACAGGTAGGAATGATATTTCATTTAATAGTGACTACCACCCTAAGCACTTTTAAGACATATTTGACTTTACTTGTCCACCACCTCTTTCCTTGCTTGTTCATCTTTCCTCTACTCACCCTTGTCTTTTCTTTTCATGCACCATTTTTTCCTCTACTTGACTGCTAGTTTTCTAATCATAGAATAGCTAAGGATTTTGAAATTAAAACTCTCTTTTTAAATTCCCTAGCAGCAAGTAGATAACACAATTTTTATGGGTACCCCTTCTTCTCATTTTTCTTTTCTTACCAAAAAAACATTTTTCTTTTTCTTTTTCCCTTAAGATTATAGTTCGGCAGACTTTAACTTTCAAGTCTCAAAATGCTTAAGACTACTTTGGATCAACAAGTCTGAGGCCTCACAACAAGAGGTATTAAGCTACTATTGAGGCTAAGAAAGAATAAGGCTTTTAGGCTCACGGGGTTAACTAGAGAGAATGACTAGGAAGGTAAAATAATTAAGGGAAAACATGACTTTTCAAAGAAATGCCTTGATCATCTATCAACTCCCTACCAACTAGTTATCTTAGATACTCTAAGGCAAGTTCTAGATACTATAATATATACATACAAAGCAATACAGGTCACCTCTCATGGCAGCAAGAATCTAATTAGTTTCTACAGCTACACATTCAGACAACCATATTAAATGGCAAATTAATTTCATAATTAAGCCATGAGAATATGTTGAGTCAAATTAAAGAGATATGTGCGTCTCGCAAGGATTCTAAAGGGTAAATCAAGATAACCACTCTTTTTACTCTAGCATAGCGTCTAAGAAGAATATCAACAAGCATACAAGTGGATGATCTACGACTCAATCCTAAAAAAATAAAATTATGATCCAACTTCCCTTAAGATGGTCATCATCCATCTATCATAGGGAAATGTCATTACTCTACAACGACATGACTCCTAAAAATGAAAAATTTACCCGGTTCAAAAGGCTCCCCTTCGAAAAAGAACCAAAGACATAAGAAAAATCGAAGGGTGGATGAGACATGCCATTTTCAAAAAAAAAATTCAATCAACTTATGAGCGCATACTCACCCTATACTACAAAGACTCGAACCAAATGAAACCAAAAATTTTAAAATTACCCTAAAACAAATAAAATAAAACATAGCATAGTCAAGACAAAAATACAAAGTCAAACATCCAAGGCATCCAAGTAGTCAACATAATCATATTATCTATTACAAACCAAGACCTACAAATCATAAATCTACTGTTACCAGGAATATAAAGATGCTACAACCTACAAATATAGAAATTAAAGATTAATAGGAATTTAGCTTTCCTCCACCCTACAATTAAAAAGGTGCATTGTCCTCAGTGCACAAATAATCACATCATAAGGGAGAGAAAAGAAACTTCTTGGTCGCTACATATCATCCTACATGAAAACCTATAGCAACATAGTAGAGAGGGGCCTGTGGAAGGGGCAATCTTCTTTACCCTGATGACGTCTATCATCTATCCAGCCAAGTTCCCTGCCAAAGGTAAAATGAGATCTGCATCCTCCTCCTTGATACCTGCCTCTCTCAAATACATGGTCAGGAGAATGTCGTGAGAATATTTCCATCTATAGTTGTCTCGTGATCTCATTATACCATGGCAAATCACAACTACAAAATTAATCAGTATACCCTTCATCAGCATGTACACCAAAATACTACGCTCACGAATCACCTCTGTCAAATGTGTCCTAGGGAGAAAATGGCACATAGCAGCTTCACCCACATCTTTGCCTCCCTATTCAAATACGCAAATGCAAGTGTGGAACGGGTGCCATTTCGATCCCTTGCCCAACGGGTGGATGAGTTCTCCCCACACAAAGTGTGGCGGATGTCTCTATATGGTTGCTTCTCCAACAAGATGAAGTATTGTGAAGGATCTACTGTCGGTGTAGCTAGAAAAGCATTTAACCTCTTGGCTGTGAATGGCACCACCTTTCCTCTAATTTTGACCTATGTAATATTTTCTAATGAGGTGTCCCTATTTGCGTAAAATTCCCTCACCAAAGTGAGGTTGCACCTCTCTGACTCATTAAAGATATAGCCAACTCCTAACTTCCGTATCTTTTACCGAATAGTCGAGAACTCCAATGCCAGGAGACCCTTATCTATCCAGCTCTTTGGGGCATACTTGGCTTCTTTTTGAGTGTTAAACAAAGTAATCCCTTGAGGCTCAACTACTTTTGCCCCAAATCTTCTTGTGGAGCCTGCTTTGGGAGCCAAGAAACTAGCATCCGTCTTCCTTGGTCTACCCCTCTTTTGTCTTTTCTTGGCTACAATCACCTCCTTTCTTTTTGATGTCATTGTACCTATCAAGAAGAAAAATCAAGATTTCACAACATTAGTTTGTGAACCAAATGGCTAACTAATTAAGTGTGGAAAGTGCAAAATTTGCCCCACAATTAATTTGCTAGCGTATGTGTGAGAATTTATCAAATAGGGTACTCAAGACTTCCCCCATCATCATCCAATCTCATCAATCTACTTTTAATTCACTAACTCATACTACACCAAGTTCATGTATTTTTCTTTCTTTTAAACTCTCCTCTAGCTTTTTTTTTCAAGATTGCACGATTTAAGTTATCCCTGATAATACTCAAACCATACCTCCTATCGAAGTATGAAGTGGACGTTGTTAATAAAGAACCCAACTAGAGGTTAGGTTTGATCCCACAGGGAATATGGAATGATATAGAAGAACGCTGGTACTTAAGCTTTTTAGCCAATTATTTCCTAAAGGGGGGAAAATTATAAAATTAACAAGTAACAAGAAATATTATTGAGAAATTGAAGGTTGATTCCAAATTAATGTGATTAACTAGGGTAAGTGTTTCTCATGGATCCTTAATTACTTTGGGTTTTACACTAGTGATCTATCACAATACATTACTTGTAGAACTGATAACATATGTTTATCCAAACGACTGATTCGTCCCTATTGGATAACTGTACTCAATCACTGGGTCAGGTCTCATAAGCGATTTCAATTTAACCGTTATCAATTTATTCCAAATTTAACTATCCTGCGACCAAAGCTCAAGTTAATAAAATGATCATAAAAATCAAGGCTTTGTTGTAGTTCTCTTTTCCTAATCTCTACCTCTCTAGGCTCAAGCAAGTAAAGAATTCAGGCATGTCCTAATATTGCACACCATTAAGAAACGTTTAAGCATTAAGGGAATGCAATACAAGCGTTTAATATTGATTTAGAATCACTTAGTGCAAACCCTAGTTTGTTAATTCACCATGGTTCCCACAACCCTAGTTATGGTAGTTTTAGCCTATCATGTTCATAAGTAAATTAATAGAATTCATAGACAAAAGCACAAATTAATACTTACAATGATGATTGGAAGAACCTTCACTTGATTAATGCAAAAATAAGGAAGAACAATGTTACAATCGTATCTCAAATATGTCTTCTAAAACATCTCAAAAATTACTCTAAAAACTTGTTAAGAAAAAACTCCAACTTTTTAAACTTCAAGACTTTTTCCCCACTTATCTATTACATAAAAATAAAAAAGGTATTTATAGTAGCAGATTTGTGCTTTGCTTTTTCCTTAACGAATTTGATTTAGGATTTGAAGTTCCTTTTTCTAGTTGAAGTATGAGATAAATTTTGGCAGTTGGAAACCCCTTGGTGCGTCGTGCATCGCAAAGCGCCTGAGTGAAAGGTGCCTCACCCCTTTTGTGGAACTGGGAGGCCTGCGCCTCACTCCAGGCAGTGTGCCTTCCTTGCCACCGCGTTGTGTGACTTGTAACGCCAAGACTACTGGCTCCTCGCGTGGTGCATCGTGCTGCAGTTCCTTTGATGTGTGCGGTTGATCGCGCGGTGTGGCCAATAGTCGCTTCAAGCTTTGATGTTTTCATCGTTCAATCCAACTTATTCACATGTATTCCAAAAGCCTCAAATACACCCAAATCCATCATATTTTTGCCCTGAAAGATCTAATCACATGTTGTAACACCCCGAATGTTTCTAAGATCAGATTCCAAGTTTAAAGGGAGAACTCAAGTAGGAGATGGAAAATTTTGCACAGAATGAGTCGTGGGATGACTCATTAGGTGACCCCACAAGACGTGGTCAGACATGTGGGGAGCAGTCAAGGGATGTAATCTGGACCAGTGGCCACGAATGACCCAACGAGTCGTTAGGTAACCCCATGACTCGTTAGGTTGATCGTTGGGTGGAGGTTGGAATTTCTGGTGGGTTGGGACAGTGGAGACAACGGGAGGTCAGAATGAGTCGTTATGTCAAGGAACGACTCGTGGAGTTGGTCATCGGCAGGCCTGAAGGATTTTGAGAATTTGAAGCAGTGCACTCCATGACTCGATCTCCATGAGTCGTTACCCAACCCCATGACTCGTGGGGTGCCCCATGGGGTCTGGTAGAGTGATTTTGCCTGCGTTTTTTGCAGGTGCATTTTTGTAAAGTCCTATGTTGTTAACTTCTAATCTACATCATTTTGAGTGCTATGTGGGACGTTTTTAAGGGTTTTTCCTAGTCTAATTTCTCATTCTCTCAAAATAATCTCTCAAACCCTTCTTCCTCCTCTCCTTTCAAGATTCAAGGGTTTCACCAAGGTGCTCATCAAAGATTCAAGGTGTGATCTCGAGCGGGGATTCTTCTACTAGGTATGCGGGTCTTTCAATAAGGATAGTCTTCCATTCTTGTGCCCCAAAATGTTTTTATCAAAATGCCCAATTTCAATTATTCTAGAAAAGTATGACCTAGGTTTTTGTGTGATGGGTGATTTTGTCTATAATTCT
The DNA here is from genome assembly GCA_035772735.1 of Datura wrightii. Classification (NCBI taxonomy): domain Eukaryota; kingdom Viridiplantae; phylum Streptophyta; class Magnoliopsida; order Solanales; family Solanaceae; genus Datura; species Datura wrightii. Next base: position 48,378,323 of record JASDFA010000007.1, on the reverse strand, counting down.
CTAAATTTCGAGACCCATTATGATTATGAGATTTATTATGATGTATAATAATTGGGTTACTTGAACTATGTGTTGGATGATGAGAAATATGCGAGATTATGGAATGTTTTCATATAATGACTTAAACTTTGAATGAGGCTTTATTATCATTCACTCAATTATCATAATTACTTGCATCTATGTTTAGATATTTGAAAATCGAATGATTATCCCTAAGAACTGAATGCACCATTGAATAGATATGTTGAGAAGAAATTAGAGTTTATGGGCTTGAATAATTGAAAGTAAAGATATGCATTTCCCTTATGCTTTTGATGGAATTGATTGGGTATGAGGTAATTTATGGTAAAGGCCAAATTAATGCATCCTTCACATGAATTGAAGTAAATCTCCAAATGGGTTTTATGAAATGAAAATGTATGCTTCTTCCATAATCTTTTTGTAAATGTACAAGTTATGTGTTAAGTACATGGCTTCCCGTAAATCTAGAATATATGAATCAATGTATGCACGTTAAGGTACAAATTGGATCTATATCATGAATGACTCTATTATACATGTTGAATGATATGACGCCGGAACTTAAATGTTGTGGAAGCATTATGCATGATGTGAATCTAAAGATGCTCACTAATGTAAGACCTTTGAAGAAATACTGATATGGGTCCATGACGATATGAATTATGATGATAAAGCATGAGAATGATATTTTAGAATATTAGGCTTGTTGTTAGTAAAAAGTAGCCCGGATCCTTTTGAAATGATGTTGTATGATGAAAGTAGTGTATGTTCATGTTTCTGACAAGTTGTATTAGCATAGACTAGATATATAATGTCAGTCAGTACTCCTCGTGTTCTAGTTAGCCAGGGACTCTCCATAGCCGAGAATGTTTCCCTTGGTCATCTCGGGATCCTCCATAGAAAAGAGTGACTCCCTATTTCAGTCAAAATCCTCCATAGTAGAGAGTGACTCTCTAGTTCAGTCGGGATCCTCCATAGAAGAGAGTGACTCTCTAGTTCAGTCAGGATCCTCCATAGCAGATAGTAACTCCCTAGTTTAGTTAGGTTCCTCCATAGTAAAGAATGACTTCCTTAGTTCAGCTGGGACTCTCCATAGTAGAGGATGACTCCCTTAGTTATGTTATTAGAATGATCCAGTTCCGTATGATTTAGATTTTAGATTATAATAGATTTAATATGATGATAATCCGACTTAGTTGTCATCAGTGATCCAGTATAGTGTGTGATGCTAGTTTTAGATTCAACTCTTATTAAACATTCAAAACTTGACCCTTATGCATGAGTTCGATGATGTATCATAAAGTGAGATCTAAAGGAAAGTTTAAGGTCTCTATATGTGTATGTGAATCATAAGAGGATAATGGCATGTTAATCAGTTATGTTGATGTACTTTGTTATTTCCTCATTACATATCCGTATATTTTAATTATTTATGTTATCCCGCATGCTCAGTACATTCCAAGTACTGACCGCACACCTTTTGTGCTATATCTTTTCATGATATAGATTTAGGTCTCCAGATTCAGCCTCGTGGTTAGATACGCTTCCTTCCCTCTCATCTTCCTATGATGAGTCCTCATCTCCCGAGGACGTGATTTATGTTTATGCTTTCTTTATGTTACAGTTTTAGATTTTAGGAGTTAGCTGGGGCATTGTCCCAACAACTCATCAGTTTAGTAGAAGGCTTTTAGACTTGTCTAGACAAATTCAGCGTTGTATCTAAGTGTTGTTAAAAGTTGTTCTTATATCTTTTATTAGATTCTTGCTATTGGCTTCCACTTATTCATGTTGTTAGTCGTTTCTATTGTTAAGTGATATGCTATGATTATGCCATGGGTCGACTTGGAGCTTTTTGAGGTTTCTTGTCCCATGTCACGGCTAGGGTGTAAACTCGGGTTGTGACACATGCATTAGCTCTTTTCACCAATATATAACATAAACACATACAAACACACATAAATTTATTCTCAAAACATAGTAAAGTATGGGCAAAATATGTCTATGAAGTGTGTAAGTACGCCCTTCATGAACACCCCACACTTAAACTATTGCTCGTCCTCGAACAATATACTACTTCCCATCTCAAATTTAAGAAAAAAAATCATCCTACGAGTAGGTCGACTTGCACTTAGGATCATGAGACAAATCAAAGAAGCTCAAATAATTCACTTGCATGCATGTAGGATCAACATCAAAATGTCAAAGTTCGAAATCACTTAGCTTTTGAAAACTAACTCATCAAGACATATTTTGGGCCAACATGAATTATATGAAATTTAGCAATCAAGATTTATCAAATTCTTACCATTGTGCCCCTCACAATTTGGAGAGATTCCCGTTCACACACAAGATATAGAATAAAATTAACTTTTGCATAAATATAATAAAATCCATTCACTCTCCCAAAGAACTCAATATACATGCAAACGACAACCCATAGGCTTGCCCTTAGTGTAATACTCCGCTAATATAGAATTATGAATCAAGGATCAATTAGGACTTAAATTTGGTTGTAATGTAAGCTAAGGGACGGGTAGGAACTATTTGGCTAAGATAGTGACTATCCTCCCTACGCACTTTAATACTTCACAACACTTTGATTTTTAGCACATTCTTCAAATTCCAAATTTTCTCCTTATACCTCCTTTTATTTTACAATTTTCAACTTGGGTGACTAGTGGGGATTCTTCTTTTAATTATTGTGCTCATTCACACTTTTTTTTTCATCTTCAATTTTTTCAAAGCTCTTTCTTTTTTTTGTTTTTCCACTAACAATCATCCTCCCTGTTTAGCAAAATTTCACCTTTTTATTTTCTTCCAATTCACCACACTTATTAGCTTTTCCCTTAATTTTTTCAATTATGCTCCTTTCCTACAAAAATTTTTCATTAATGTGCTCTAGGAGTCATTTCAATCAAATACAAGTCAATAGAACAAAAAGGGATTAAGCTTGTAATATGGCTATCAAAAGAATAGGTTAAGGCTCAACATGGCTAACTAGGATAACTAAAATCAAGGTATGTAAAATAGGACAAAAACAAGGTTACCAAAGAAACGCCTATACCACTTCCTAAATCCATCATTCTTATTTCTCTTTGCACACACACCGGGCAAGTTCTAGACTTCAAATTGCAAGCATGGAATATGTCAAAAATTCCTCACTCACGCAATGGCACAAAATGCTTTAACAATGGAGATCAAGATCACATAAACACATATATTCATATTGCATGCATAACATAATTAAGCCCATTTTTTCAAGTACAAGAGTTAAGTTCCCAAAAGATTAAGTGTTTCTACCTTTTTCATGCATTTTTGAGTGAATTTAATAAAGTCTCAATGATACCTAAAGTGAAGCGCCTATCATTCGTAGGGTCCAAGCTTTTGTTCTTCCTAATGAATAATTTACCCTTATGATGGTCATCATCCATTCATCATCAGGCAAAGTCATGACTTAATGACTGAAAATAAAGAAAATAAAAAAAATCTAGACTCTTTTATCGGTTCTAAGGGACTATCCACCGGAAAAGTACCTAAAACAAAAATCGGAGGAACCCAAAATAAAATAAAACTAAAAAAATACTACAAACCAACAAGAATGCATGATAATTCATAAATACCAAAAAAACTAGGCCTACCATGTACAAATTTAGCAATTAAGGAATGCATGATAATATGAAGTTCACTTCTCCCACCCCACACTTAATTAATTACACTGTCCTAGTGCTAAAACAAATAAGCATAAAGTAATAGAGTGAAAGAAGAACACCCTGGGCCTCTACTCCTCATCTTTTGTGGGGGAAAGTGCAGCTCCCCCCATCTCAGAATCTTTCTCCTCATCATCACTAGACTCTATATCTGAGTCTACTCTTGCCATCTTGTCCTTCCTGGAAACATCATCATCAAGAGGCTCTCGTATCCAGGCCCAACTCTGCAAAGGGCTCTTAGAGGGTAGTTTATGCTAAGCTGTTATAGTTTCTCCTCAGTCACACCATTCATCCTCATCTGGAGCATTTGCATACCATATAAGTGGCTCAACATGTTGTCAATTCGCGCATGGCGCTCATTGACAGTAATGACTGGACCATTTATACCTTTTGGTTCCTTCGTTTTTGTCACATCAACCCCTCTAGATCATAAGCAGGTCTATAGTCTGCTTCCTCCTCCTCAATGTCGTGCCCCCGCAAAAATTGGGTCAAGAGACCCCCAAATCCGAAGTTTTGTCTTTTTTAGCCATTGCTCTTTTCAACACATTTTTAATGAGAACCCCCACATTAATTGGCATTCCATTCATTAGCGAATATACAAGACACACTCTTTCTCTAGTCACATGGGTTATATATTTTCTAAGCACCAAACAAGCACATATTGGTTTTAACCAAACTAGTGCCTCTCAACTTAAGTGAGCATATGGAAGCGAAACATTATACCCAAATTGTTGGTGGAGAGTTCACTATGCAACAGAATTAGGGCCACACAAATTATGTCTAATATTCCTATAAGGAGGTTACTTCACAAAGTCAACAAAGGATTGTGGGTCAACATTAGGTGTCCCAAGTAATCTATTCAAAGCTTTAGGTGCAAACTCAATAATTTGACCCCTTATTTTAACTTGGTTCGGCCTTTCCTTTGGCATCCAATTTGCAAGGAATTCTCTTACCATATTCAAGTTATAATCACCCGGTGCATTAAACATAAAACCAAGACCAAGGGTGGGTATTCTATCAACCATATGAGTGAAAAATAGTGACAAGCAATTTCTATCAATAAACATATCATGTGAATATTTCGATTCCTTATGTTCCTTGAATCATTTTTTACCTTCTTTCTCCGTGACCCAAAGGACACCATATCGCCTCAATGGTGGTGGTGCCATACTCACATATTCATGCTCCTCTTAAATAGGTCTCCTTGCTCTTTTTGACCCATGGCTTGAAGAAGCCACTCCTTTCCCTTTGTTTACTTTTGGTTCCACTTGTGGAGGTTTTAGAAGAAAAATGATATACTTTGTGATTTGGGTGAAAACATTTGGGGATTTTGATGAAAAGATGAAGATTTGAGAGAGTTTACTTAGGGAATTTTAATGGTTCGGCATGGTTCTCACAAGAATGAACTGCAAAAAATTAGGTCTAGGCCTTTTAAAGTGCTCCTTAAAGCAGGAAATTCCAATTTTGCCCTTAAAATTTTTGCCTGTACACCTGTTGCACGTCGCAGTGTTGAAAGCTGCCGGATTCGTTGCTCGTTGCGTGCCCGTGTGCGTCAACTGACCCTGCACGTAGTGCCTCTGTGTGTGGAGTGTGTCTTGTGCGTCACGCCAGGTCGTGTGGCACTTGTGCCTGCGCCTCGTGCTAGGCCTTGTGCTGCTTGGCCTAGGCGTTGCTCGATGCGTGCGTTTAACTATTTTTCTCCCCGTGTTCACTGTTTAAGCTCATTTTTTGTTGAAAATCATGACCTATCACCTGCACACTTGAACAAACACATAAAAATGGAAAATTTATCTTAGGTTGCCTCCCAAGTAGTGCCTGATTTAACACTGCGACATGACACAGGTATCTTGATTACTCAGACTTCATCAAGATGCCTGTTGAGACCGTGCTCACATCTTGGCCACTTGTTTTAGCACGCTGCCCTGTGACACGTCAGAAAATAAAAGAAAAATTAAAAAAATAGGAAATAAACAGTAAAAGTTAAACACAAGCAATTAATCTAATCCTAAGTCGTATTCACCGACAACGGCGCCACTTTTTGATAATGCTCAAACCATACCTCCTGCCGAAATATGAAGCGGACGTTGTCAATAAATAACCTAACTAAGAGGTTGGGGCTGAACCCACAGGGAATATGAAAGAGCTAGACTAAAGCCAGTAAGTGAACTTGTTAGGTAGTTACTCCAAATTGGGGGTTCTAAAGAAAACTGTCACACCCCGCCTTGGGGGTATGACTGGCACCTGGTGCCCTACTAGGACCTGAACTGCTGAATTGCTAAGCCTGGGCACATCTGGTGCCTGGCTGGCTCTAACTCACATTTCTGGAAATAAAGGGATATATAACGGCTGTAAACACAGCCCCCGGCCCATTGGCCTATAGCCTCCTGTACCTGTACTAACAGCTGACCAGAAACATATCAATATAGGGAAACCTATGCGGGCCGACAAGGCCACCATGCTGTCTAGTTATCTGTAACTCAACAATAAAATACTGGAAGGCTACGTGACCGGCAAGGTCACCACTACTGTCAAGCTATGGCCTCACACGGCCAACGTAAAGGACACAAAAAGTACTAACAGCTAAACAACTGCACGGCCTCACACGACCGGCTCATCTGACCACAGGGAAATATATACAGACTGCAAGCCTCTAGGAATAACAACAGAAATGATCGGGACAGGGCCCCGACCTACCCGTACTATACAACACAGAAAAAGAAATACACCTCTGGAATTCAGTCTCCGGATAACAGGAGCTGAATACTCGATCGCTGACAGGAATCACGTGATATCGCCTGCTCGTCTATGAGTACCTGCAGGCAAGTAATGCAGCACCCCACCGGGCGTCAGTACCACTGGTACTGGGTATGTAAAGCAATAACTGAAAGAAATATCTGAAAGCAACAATGTAACTGATGATGCTGAAATAAGAAGGAATAGATTAACTGTCTGATAATGTAAGCCATACCTTCTCTTAATTATACTGGAAGGAGTAGGAGTCATACCTGGAGACGTATCACTCTACTGCTGATCTACTCGTATCTAATGTAACATGGCATAACATAACATAACACACACAAACCTTACCCGGCCCCCACAAGCCGGGAGGTACAACCAGCACGGAATCTACACCCCTACCCCGGTCATCCCATCTCCTATAACCCTGTAAGCGTCCTGCCGGTCCCCTGGGTATGCACTTGGGCTCGCTGAGCCCCTGACTATAACTTCATCTGAGTCCGAAGGACTCCTGAATCAACACCCGGGCGTATCCGCTCGACAGGGGTGTGTAAAACCCGACCAAGGCACAATATGGGGAAAACTGGCATCCCATCTTCGTCCCATGTGGGACGGCATGCCACTCCATAGAGCGACGTATCCTCATCCTCTGGCGAACGAGTCGATACAGCTATCAACCCTGGGCGGTCATGGATGCTAGGTAGTCCAACCCCAAACAATACAACAGTCTTAACTAGTAATACTATCTGCATGTCCCACATACTGAAGCTAATAGTGGTAAAGTATTTGTATATACTATATGCTGAGCTAGTGACAGTAATATGTACGTACTTAACACATGCTGAGGCTGGTAATAGTATATATGTATAAATATAGTCTTCTGCCAGACTACACTGGGTCTAATGCTGAACATGATATAGTCTTTCTGCTGAAAACTATGTTGTATGCTGAGTTTCTATAGTAACATGATTTACTATTCCTGATATGCTGTCTAACCTCATTTTAACTTATCATTCTACTTCTGAGATGTCTTATAGATATTACATTGCTTTACTGGGTTTCAACTGAATACAATGATATCCTAACATTCTGTGTCACATCACATACTGAGCATGTTGTGGAATTTCTAATACTTATATTAGAATCTATATCGCGCCAGCAAGTTTCGCGCAAGTTATAACCTGATGCTTCTAATATCGTATCAACATTCATAATAAACATAATACATGGCTTCTGACATTCTATTGGCCTTTAAATTACTGTACTGTACCGAGATTACTTAACTTGCCGAGGAAACTAACTTTACATACCTTATTCTCGAACTATCCGGCTGTCGGACGAGGCTCGGCCAGTACTTTAACTATTTCTCCCAAATGCATTCATAAATATGTCAATTAATACCAAATATAGCTTTATTCTGATGAACAACGTCACTTCGATGTAATTTGTAGCCTAAACTTAGGCTTATCGAAAGACGGTCGAAAATTCGCTATTTTTCAGCGGTCCAGAAGGGAGAAATATTCACTTCGTAGCTAGGAACACATAGACACTAATTTAGAGCAATTCCACTTACCTTAGCTTGGTGGCTCGACGATTCGTCGGCCGTATTTCACGAAACTAAATCCGTAGGACTGCTCTCTGCTGCTAAATACCTCGGTATCTGAGGTTAATTTGAGTTTGGACAACGTTTAGCAGCGTAATCGGACAAAAATTATATTACTACTTCGTTCCTTTTTCCTTCTCCTGCGTTTGCTCTCTGTTTTCTGAAGTTTATATGATTTAATTCTAAAATAAACCGAAGTGGGGCTTTATATACTTGGGCCTGGGCAAGGACAACGTGTTACGGAGCCAACGCGGAGGCTCCACCTCCGTGACATGCTGCCATCGCGGAGGGGCTCTGCCTCGGCTCCTTCCGCGATGGTTCGACAGGTTTCTCGTCCGATCTTTTCCCGGGCCTTTCTCTAGCATGTATGGCCTTCAAATATGCTTGACCAACATGCGAATAGGTCATCTAGGTGCCGGGAATCCTACGGGGTATAACATTCTCCCCCCCCCCCTAAGAACATTCGTCCTCGAATGTACACTGCTATTTAGAGGACTACTTAACTTATTTTCTAGAAAAATTTCGGCAGAGTTTCCCCCGTAATATGGACTATAGCAAAAACCTGAAATGCAAAAAAGTCCAACACAGGTACTGCACGCAATATTTTAAGATCCACTGGATAACTAAGTATCAATCTTTCTCATTCACACATGTACAACTATAAGGTATTGCATAAGTAATAATACGGACATACCTGTCGCCTGACTAGGCCTGAAATAGGTGAGCGTATCTAGCTTTCATATCTTCTTCAGCTTCCCACGTCATTTCCTCACGATTCTTGTTACGCCACAATACTTTGACAGACGCAACATCTTTAGTCCTCAACCTGCGAATCTGTCTGTTTAAGATAGTTATTGGAACCTCTTCATAGGCTAACTCTTCTGTGACCTGGACATCCTGAACTGGAACTACTATAGAAGGGTCTCCTACGAACTTCCTTAACATAGAGACATGGAATACTGGGTGAACAAATGCTAACTTCGGAGGCAAGTTCAATTTGTATGCAACTCGGCCTATTCTTCGCTGAATCTGATATGGCCCAATGAATCTCGGGCTAAGCTTGCGTTTCTTGCCAAATCTCATCACCCCTTTCATTGGAGACACCTTCAGATATACCCAGTCATTTATCGCAAATTCTAGATTTCTGCGCCGCATATCTGCATAAGACTTCTGGCGGCTCTGAGTAGTCAGTAAACGTTCTCGGATGAGCTTTATCTTTTCTTTTGACTGCCGAACAATGTCTGGGCCAACCAACACTGACTCTCCGATTTCAAACCAACCATTCGGCGATCTGCATTTTCGCTTGTATAATGCCTCAAAAGGCGCCAACTGGATGGCCGAATGATAGCTATTATTATAAGCAAATTCTATCAACGAAAGATGCTCATCCCAATTACCCCCAAAATCTAATACACACGCTCGCAATATATCTTCGAGCGTCTGGATAGTCCGCTCAGCTTGCCCATCTGTCTGGGGGTGGGAAGCTGTGCTTAAATTAATCTGCGTCCCCAGCCCCTTCTGGAATGATTTCCAAATCCTAGCCGTGGACTGCGCTCCTCTGTCTGAAATAACGGATACTGGCACTCCATGCAATCTGACTATCTCTCAAATATACAACTCCGTATAATCTTCAGCCAAGAAAGTAGTTCTAACTGGCTGGAAATGAGTTGATTTAGTCAATTTGTCAACTATTACCCATATAGAGTCGTGTCTGTGTCTGGTACGGGGTAATCCTGCCACAAAATTCATATTCACTGCTTCCCATTTCCAGAGAGGCACAGCTATGTCCTGAGTTAACCCGCTTGGTTTCTGATGTTCTGCTTTAACCTGTTGGCAGTTAGGACACTGGGCTACAAATTCAGCAATTTCTCTTTTCATACCTGGCCACCAGTAGTTCTCTTTGATGTCATGGTACATTTGTCGTACCGGGGTGAAGAGAATAACATGCGTAATGTACCTTGTTCAGAATCTGCTGGTGGTGCCCCAAAATATCTGGAACACAAATGCGGCCTTTATATCGCAACACTTCATCCCCGGTTATCTGAAAATATGTCACCTCTCCTTACTGAACCTTGTGTTCAAGTTGAACCTGGCTAGGGTCTCCATACTGCCGTTCCTTTACTTCCACCACTAATGACAACACTGCGACATTCTGTATTATCGCTCTGTTATCCTTTATTTCTGCTATGTGAACGGCTAAACCGGCTAACTAGTGTAATTCTCGGGTCTATTCTCGCTGTCCAGGCTGCAAGTATGCCAACTTCCCATAGATTTACATCTAAGGGCATCTGCTACCATATTAGCCCTTCCTGGTGATACAAAATTTTCACTCTTTAAGGCATAAACTACTGCAGCTAACTCCAGGTCATGGGTAAGATAATTCTTTTCACGTTTCTTCAACTGCCTGAAAGCATCAGCTATTACTTTACCATGATGCATCAACCCTTTGTACCTCCTGGCGATACTAACACTGGAGCTGATGTTAACCTGGCTTTTAACTCTTGGAAGTTCTGCTCACACGCCTCAGTCTGCTGGAACTTTGCTGCCTTTTGTGTCGATTTAGTCAGAGGTGCTGCTAAGGTGGAAAATCCTTCCACAAACCCTCTGCAGTACCCGGATAACCGCAGGGATTGCGTATTTCGATCGGAGTGATAGGTCTAGGCTATGTCTTCGCTATTTCGATTTTCTGTATATCTATCTGTACACCGGCCTTCGACACAATGTGACCAAAAAGGCTACTAAACTCAACCAAAATTCACATTTACAAAGAATTGGCATATAACTAACGGTCATACTGGTTTATTATGCCAGAGAATCTGACAAGTAATCTACCGGTATAGCTAGAGCTTATCTGGCCTTCTGGCCGTATGCTAAGGCTACTTGTTGCTAAGGTAACCTTGAACGACTATCTGCACACCATGTGCCCGTATCTGATCAGGGGGTCCTGATATTGACCATGACCTCTAATGATCTGGCTGCATAACCTTAAATAACTGAATAGTCGGGTTGAATGACCTGAATGTGGCAGTAGTCTAACAATGCTCTACCCGTTCTACTTGAGTACTTATAGTTCGTGCATAACCGCAGACTTGTGGGCATCTAGTTGCCCTGTTATTTTTCTTAAATCACTGTAAGGCTGAGCTTAATCAACCTTACTCCCAGGCGATCAATCTCTGGATCTTCACGGGGAGTCTACTGATCCCCTGGTCTTAATAAACACTGTGCTAGCAGGGTACTATCAATTTCTTACGCCTTGTATGTATCCACTTGGATTTATACTGCTATTCTGGGGAATTCTCGGTCTTATGAGCTATTCTGTAAATACTAGCCTTCTGCTAGGGCTCTGTATCTGAATATCTTACGAGAACCAGCTGAAGTACTAGTCTGTCACTGACTACTGATGTGGACCCTTCTTTGGGGTACCCACGGGTATTCTGACTGGGGCGGCCGGCTGACTTATGAGGTGTTTCACATAATAACTGCTAGGTTGACTAAGGCCGACTCTCACCTACAAGGCTGGGAAAATGACGTACGACCACTTAACATACTAGAACAATTCTGGTATTGCTAATCTCTGAAATTTGCCTATTCGGCCTCTAATCCTGGTTCTAGCATATGCACTAATGTTACCGATCTTCAGGGATGCTTCCCTTCTAATGTAGGCACCAGCTGGTCGGTAGACCGTCTAACTGCGCCCTTATCATCTAGCCATCTGGTTTAGGTCATTAACTCTGGTAAGCTCCTAGAGCCTAGATCTGGCAACAACACGTAAGTCTATTAACTTAATAACTGAGAACTGAGATAGTTTCTATGACTTCATACGTAATTCACACTTAATCTGCCCTTTCTCTTCTCCTTTCCCTTTCTCCTTTCTTTTCTCCTTTTCTTTCTTTCTTCTCCTTTTTTTTTTTTGGCAAGGGGGGGTCCTGCAATGCAATTTGTACATGCTGTCTATTACTAATCAGCATCTGTAATTGTACCCCTTATAGGCAGCTATTCACAGCATATCTATTATCTGTATATATATATATATATATATATAACAATAGCTACGTACAATATGTACTGAATTCTACGGTAATACATAATCTCTGACATGCTCTGTAGAGTCTCATACCGTACATGATACACCGCTTCTACGGCCTAATAATATCTCCTGCCCTGACTTATCATTTCATTGCATTGTCACCCCATTCTAAAAGTAACAAACATAAACACTTTAGTTATTGTCTGCTGTTTGAAATTCCGCCACTCTTGCGATGTGGGGTCGACGTTCGAATCTTGTAGCCTTACTAGGCATATATTGAGAGCCCATGACTGTCTGCTGGGCCTTATCTCTAGGCTACACTAGATTAGAATTGTTGTACCGATAACTTCTTAACTTTTCCATAGCGGACATACTGTGGTATTCTGAACCGCAATCTTACTGTCAGCCCGAGGCTTAATCCTTAATATGATATTTTATCAATCTGGGGGTAATTCTAATTTCCCCACAAGATCTGACATTCCTGCTTCTTTCCCTCATCTTACTTAAGCTGAACTCTTGGGTTCAAGGTACCTGCTCTCCATTGTTAACAAGATTACTGGTCCAGTATCAGTTCATACTTCCCCTGACTTGCAGTCAGACCTATCTGATTCACATGACCCCTCACCCTTTCGATATCACAACCGGATCATAACCACAATCTTACTGGTATGTCTTGCTATCTGTTAACATACGTGGCGGACTTGGCCTTTTTCTGACTCGAACTTGACTATTACCTGGCATTCATCACTAACAGGTCTTTTACCCATGCTTCGGGTAAGCTAACGGTCTTACTTTCTCTACTGGCTTATTATCATAAGGGTCTGCACAACTTACGGAATCATAGGGGCTCTTTATACTTTCTAGTACTTACTAGGATCAATCAGCCCATCTTTACTTACTACTTGATTTGGCAACCCCATCTCAAGTCTTACGCCCCTTTACTATACTAGCATCAAAATCAAGAGGTAGGAATAGCCCTTTTCTTATTGCAACAAATAAAAGCATTTAACTGTACCGTATCCAAAAAGATGTATTTGAGATTCCTGCATTTCCCTCTCTTTCTTATACTTACCTGATGGTCTGACCTTGTCTGTAATCTTAATTAGATCTCATATAGCTAATAAATAAATCAACTCGTATGCACATTACACTCCTGACTTCCTATTCTAATGTTATCAACGTATACTGGGGATAGTACCGATAAAGGTATCATGCTGGGAGGTCTCGGGTACCTCCTCCTGCTGCTGTAGTTATCATGTAACTGGCTGATGCCTTCTTCTGTTGCTATATCTGATCTTCTGCCTGTAATAGGGTAATGCTGATCTGCCTTTGTATCTGTAATCAAAGAATACGATAAGTTTTGAAAGACACCACCCTATACTGTACCGCTCTAAAGCACGACTGACTGAGAAGGAAGGGTAACCATCCTATCATGCCTCGCAGCCTCCTACCCATAGTATGTGGTGCACAACACATCCATGGATAGGACTCTACTTAGCATGGCTTGCAGACTCCCTGGGATACAACCTGCTCTGATACCAAGTTTGTCACACCCCGCCTTGGGGGTATGACTGACACCTGGTGCCCTACTAGGACCTGAACTGCTGAATTGCTAAGCCTGGGCACATCCGGTGCCTGGCTGGCTCTAACTCATATTTCTGGAAACAAAGGGCTATATAACGGCTGTAAACACAACCCCCGGCCCATTGGCCTATAGCCTCCTGTACCTGTACTAACAGCTGACTAGAAACATATCAATATAGGGAAACCTATGCAGGCCGACAAGGCCACCATGCTGTCTAGTTATTTGTAACTCAACAATAAAATACTGGAAGGCTACGTGACCGGCAAGGTCACCACTACTGTCAAGCTATGGCCTCACACGGCCAACGTAAAGGACACAAAAAGTACTAACAGCTAAACAACTGCACGGCCTCACACGACCGGCTCATCGGACCACAGGGAAATATATACAGACTCCAAGCCTCTAGGAATAACAACAGAAATAATCGGGACAGGGCCCCGACCTACCCGTACTGTACAACACAGAAAAAGAAATACACCTCTGGAATTCAGTCTCCGGATGACAGGAGCTGAATACTCGATCGCTGACAGGAATCACGTGGTATCGCCTGCTCGTCTATGAGTACCTGCAGGCAAGTAATGCAGCGCCCCACCGGGCGTAAGTAATGCTGGTACTGGGTATGTAAAGCAATAACTGAAAGAAATATCTGAAAGCAACAATGTAACTGATGATGCTGAAATAAGAAGGAATAGATTAACTGTCTGATAATGTAAGTCATACCTTCTCTTAATTATACTGGAAGGAGTAGGAGTCATACTTGGAGACGTATCACTCTACTGCTGATCTACTCGTATCTAATGTAACATGGCATAACATAAAATAACATAACACACACAAACCTTACCCGGCCCCCATAAGCCGGGAGGTACAACCAGCACGGAATCTACACCCCTACCCCGGTCATCCCATCTCCTATAACCCTGTAAGCGTCCTACCGGTCCCCTGGGTATGCACTTGGGCTCGCTGAGCCCCTGACTATAACTGCATCTGAGTCCGAAGGACTCCTGAATCAACACCCGGGCGTATCCGCTCGACAGGGGTGTGTAAAACCCGACCAAGGCACAATATGGGGAAAACTGGCATCCCATCTTCGTCCCCTGTGGGACGGCATGCCACTCCGTAGAGCGACGTATCCTCGTCCTCTGGCAGACGAGTCGATATAGCTATCAACCCTGGGGCGGTCATGGATGCTAGGTAGTCCAACCCCAAACAATACAACAGTCTTAACTAGTAATACTATCTGCATGTCCCACATACTGAAGCTAATAGTGGTAAAGTATTTGTATATACTATATGCTGAGCTAGTGACAGTAATATGTACGTACTTAACACATGCTGAGGCTGGTAATAGTATATATGTATAAATATAGTCTTCTGCCAGACTACACTGGGTCTAATGCTGAACATGATATAGTCTTTCTGCTGAAAACTATGTTGTATGCTGAGTTTCTATAGTAACATGATTTACTATTCCTGATATGCTGTCTAACCTCATTTTAACATATCATTCTACTTCTGAGATGTCTTACAGATATTACATTGCTTTACTAGGTTTCAACTGAATACAATGATATCCTAACATTATGTGTCACATCACATACTAAGCATGCTGTGGAATTCCTAATACTTTATTAGAATCTATATCGCGCCAGCAAGTTTCGCGCAAGTTATAACCTGATGCTTCTAATATCGTATCAACATTCGTAATAAACATAATACATGGATTCTGACATTCTATTGGCCTTTAAATCACTGTACTGCACCGAGATTACTTAACTTGCCGAGGAAACTAACTTTACATACCTTATTCTCAAACTATCCGGCTGTCGGACGAGGCTCGGCCAGTACTTCAACTATTTCTCCCAACTGCATTCATAAATATGACAATTAATACCAAATATAGCTTTACTCTGATGAACAACGTCACTTCGATGTAATTTATAGCCTAAACTTAGGCTTATCGAAAGACGGTCGAAAACTCGCTATTTTTCAGTGGTCCAGAAGGGAGAAATATTCACTTCGCAGCTAGGAACACATAGACACTAATTTAGAGCAATTCCACTTACCTTAGCTCGGTGGCTCGATGATTCATCGGCCGTATTTCACGAAACTAAATCCGTAGGACTGCTCTCTACTGCTAAATACCTCGGTATCTGAGGTTAATTTGAGTTTGGACAACGTTTAGCATCGTAATCGGACGAAAATTATATTACTACTTCGTTCCTTTTTCCTTCTCCTGCGTTTGCTCTCTATTTTCTGAAGTTTATATGATTTAATTCCAAAATAAACCGAAGTGGGGCTTTATATACTTGGGCCTGGACAAGGCCAACGTGTCACGGAGCCAACGCAGAGGCTCCACCTCCGTGACACGCTGCCATCACGGAGGGGCTCTGCCTTGGCTCCTTCCGCGATGGTTCGACAGGTTTCTCGTCCGATCTTTTCCCAGGCCTTTCTCTAGCACGTATGGCCTTCAAATATGCTTGACCAACGTGCGAATAGGTCATCTAGGTGCCGGAAATCCTACGGGGTATAACATTAACAAATAATTAAAAAAATACAGTTAAAACTTTGGTTCAAATCAAGAATGAAAGATAACTAGGGTCTTGTGTTCCCCATAGGTTCATAACTGCTTCCAGTATACATACGTGATCATCACCAATCCTTACTTGTAGAATTGATAACTTAGGTTCATTAAAATGACTAGTTCGTCCCTATTGAATGACTATACTCAATCACCGGGTCAGGTCTCATGAGCGATTGCAAACTAACCGTTATCAATATGCACAAATTTAACTTACCACAACTCATGTTAGTACAATGATTATCAAGATCAAGGCTTTGTTGTAATTCTCTTTTCTTAATCTCTACCTCTCTAGGCTAAAAAAAATAAAGAATTCGGACAAGTCCTAATGTTGTACACTATTAAGAAACGTTTAAGCATGAAGAGAATTCAAGTGTTTTGCATTGGTTTTGAATCACTTTTATGTAACCCTAGCTTGTTAATCTACTATGGTTCCCACAAACCTAGTTATGGAGGTTTTAGCCTCTCATAGTTGCAAGATTGTGATTTTCTTTCATGATTAAATACATAAATCAATACTTACAATTATGGATGAGAGAAAAACTTCTTTGTGTAAATCAACAAAATCCTTAAGAACAACGTATGAAAATCAGGAGAAAATCAAGAAAAAGTTGATCACAAGTCAAACAACTCAATTCTATCTTCTAACCCTCAATTTGCACGTCATTTAATCAGTTCTAACTCATGTCTAATGATATCCCTTGAAAATAAAACATAAAACATATTTATACAGACATAAAAATCCATTTTCTAGGCTAATAGGGTGAATTTCCATAACTGAAGCCACCTGCGTCATGATCATTCCTACGACCCGTAGCAGGTATGTATGGGTCGTACCTGCTTCCCCTATGTCATTTGGCTGGATGAAATTTAGCTAAGTTTTGGACCTTGGTACGACTCATACATGCTTCCTACGAGTCGTACTGTGCTTCCGTGGCTTGACTTTGAGACTTTGCAATTTTTCTGAAGTTCTTCACGAGTGCTATGGTACGACTCATACCTTGATGCTACGACTCATACTTTCTATCCGTATTAGGAGTCAGCCTCTTGTGCAAATCTTTTGAATCTTTACAAGACTTCTATACTACGGCCCGTACAAGTATTGTACGACTCGTACTGAGAGTCATAGGATGCACCCTTCATCCTTAGCCTTCTGAAACTTCTCCCGACCTTCAGTACTGCTCGTAGTACCTTCCTATGGCTCGTACTGAGAATTGTGATTTAGGCCTATTTTCTACACTTTCAGGCTATCTTTTGCACATTCTTGCTCCAACACCTATTTATCCTGTAACTAGAGAAAAAGTGTCTTATATCCATATAAATATACCTAAGTCCATGCTATTTTCTTAGTTTTGAGCATTGAAAGTGTTGTAAACTCATAGCACATCAACACCCTCAAGTTAAGACTTTTGCATGTCCTCAGGCAAAGAAAAAGAAAACTAAATACGATGCTCAACTAGAAAATAAACCTAGGATACTACAACCAATACTAAACAAAACTTGCACTATACATTCAACAATTTTCTGACCCTTTTCCATGAACCAACATCAGCTAACGTACCACAAGCAACCACAAAATATGATAAATAGGGATCAGGATATGTCATCTAGCTATCAACAGGCAATCAAATCATCATCGATGTTGTTTCACATAGATCAATGGTAAAAGTAAACATAATCCATGTACCTTTACAACAAATGAAGTCCCCACTCACAGATATAGTGTCAAATATTGCATGGGACTAAACAAGCAAGCTACTCACTCTCACAAAGAAGTCTCAAGTGCTATGTATTAGATACCATAGGCTTGCCCTTATTTTCTCTGCTTCATTTTATCAGATGGTCGGATTAGGATCATTATAGGACTTGTTGTGTCTTGTAATGTAGGATTTGGGGTTGGAGATGATAAATATGAAAGATTTTATAAGTGACTATCCCTTCCTTGGCACTACATATATTGGCTACACCATTCACCTGTTTCAGCCTTCATGTTTTTCATTCCTTTTCTTCCCTTTTCACCTCTTTTATGTGCATTTCTATGGGTATGGTGTATTTTCAACTTTTTCAAACATTTTTTTATTTTGAATGTTCTTTTTCAAGATTTTCAAATTTTTTCATCTCTTTTTTTTCTTTTATTTCACACCATACCTCATTTTTAACCTTTTCTCTTCTCTTTCCCTTTTTCTCGTTTCCATTATTTATGCACCCACACTCTAGCCACCCTTAACTTAGTCATTTTGCCTATGTTGAGGTTCACAATATCCAAGGAAGGATCAGGGTCAAAAAAGGTTCATTATAAAAAAAATGAGTACGGTTCATTGGTTAATCAAAGGAAAATGGTCTATTAAAGGCTCAAAATTGGGATCAAGGAAATCATATGATTTTGGTAGGGTTATTTAGGCTAAAAGTGAGATTAACAAAAATGGTCTATGATCATATCCTAATCAACCATCCTTAGCCTATGCAAAGAGCAACCAGGCAAGTTCTAGATCTTTAACACAATACTGAGCTAAGTATTACACCTCACTCACTCATGGTACATGACATATATTCACTTTACCTATTTGTTTACACATGGCTTAACAAGACTCATCATGCTAATAAACTAAATGACATCAAAAGATTCACAAGAATCATGTATGCAGTCACCAAATACATAGCTAATGCATCAAAAAATTTTAAATAGGCTCAAATTTTTTCAAAACTCAAACTAGTGCATTTTCATTGGCTGAGTACTCCAAATTTATTTCCTAATTAAACAAAAATCCCAAAATAAAAACCCTAAACATGTCGGTTCTACTAGATAGCATGTCTGAGGAAAAAAAACAAGGCAAGAGAAACCCTCGGACGAATTAAAAATCCCAAAAATCACAAGTACACCCCCTCCCCTTTTCGAAAATTAAGCTTCATCCCTGAAGCATGAAAGACAAGAATATAGGGAAGGGAACATACCTATGGCGCTCTAGGCGCTCTTGTCGCCCTGCGAAGGAGGTACTTCCACTGTAATCGTGGCGCTAAGGGTGGCCGACGCACTCATTAAAGTATCCATAGGGGGAGCAGTTACCCCCTTAGTAGTATTGGCCGCTTCTATGGCCTCTGTGTCAATCGGGGCTGAAGGTGGCTCACCCAAAGGATAACGACCACTGGCAAGATCGGGATGAGTCATGGTGGAGCTGCCTGCTCCTCTAGCTCGCTCCTACAGCTTTGACAAATGTGAGTCATGAGTCTGCAGGCTCTCTGCTCCGGCCCGCTTGCGTTCTTTCCTTTCCTTCTTCCTTCTCTTCTCAGACTCTCCTTTCCAACATACTCAGAAGATCTTTTCTTTCCCTTATCTCTAGCAGCTATCATCGGCTCCCAATATGCCGCCAGATCAATCTCCTCATCGGGCTCTGCGTCGAGGTCTAGAAGAGTGGGGGCTGCTACAACTGTCGGTTGTCGTGATGACAACTCGACTACTTGGCTCTGAAGACCCCCAACTCCTTACGGAGACTGCTGGTGTCCGTCTGCTTCACTATCGGCATGTTGAACCGGCTCTCAAAACCATCCAAGTGAGCATGTAGAGCCTGAGCTGCTATATCTATCTCCTCTTTGACCCATGGCTTTACGTTTTCCATCATAGCTTGAATTTTTCGTTCAGCCATGGTCAACTGTTTGGCCAGTTTTTTGGAGGAAGTCGTGAGACACTAGAACATGCCCTGCTGGAGTTTGAGTCTGCAGCCTAGGCTGTGGCACAGCTGAAGTGCTAGAAGTTGACTCTGAATGACCAGCATCTGTAGCCAGTGTCTCGCTCTACTCCTGTAAGGTGGGGGCATTCACCTGTGCACCCCCTGCTAGTTGGACTGATGGAATTGCGGTGGGAATCCTGGCTCGGCTTACCGGGTTCATATCATCCCGGATAAGGCCGATGTATGCAATTCTCTAGCCTCGGATAAGATTCTCCTCACCCCATCGTATTGGCACCCCTGCCTCAGTGCATAGTCTAAATACAAGACTCGGGAATGGAATGGTAGTGCTCACTCCTACCGCCCAATCTCGTATCTCCTCTACAATGATCCTCAGGATGTTGATAGGATAACGAAACATGAGGCATGCCACCAAAGCTACTCTGTCAGTACTCAATGTTTTTTCGTTGATTGTGGGTGCTCACCAGTGGCGTACTAGTGTCCAACAAGCTTTTGCTATGAAGTTGAGCGAGTTCTTTGTCACTTGGTTTCCACCAGTAACCCATTCAGCTTCTTTCTTATTCTCAGCAATCACACCCGCCAACCATTGCAGTTGCCTCTGCCTTTCCTACAATCCCAAATTCCTGAACTGCTTCATTGCCTCCACCCTGTAAGCATACTCAAGCATCATCCGTGTAGGCACGAACTGTGGTCCATACAAAACCAAAGAGATAATCTGCTCTGATATGTCTAACTCTCGTCTTCGTACCAACACACTCTCCATTTGGGGCTAGTCTTTTATTTTCTTCCCCTCCTTCGCATTTTTCTCCATGGTGGCCAAATAGTTGGCGTAGAACTCCTTGACCAATCCTGCGGTATACTGAGCTGGAGCCTAGGCCATCCACTTGAAACCATAGAAGCTGAATATCTGCTTCATCTCCTTAACTTCATTTAGTGAGTTCATGAGGATCTGCAATTCTTCCTGGATGCTCTGCCTTTATTTGTTTTTAGTGCTGAGAGAAATTCCTTGCTCATAAATCTCTGTAGCTCCCAGCACTCTCCACAAGACTGTGTGGTTCTCTTTGGATGGGGTCTACACTTGTGAAGCATTAGGAGCCTCCTCCTCTGAGTCATTGTTTCCACTTGCCTCTCCGAATTGGGTCTCCTCAGACCCTTCTTCTTCATTTGAGTCATTTCCCGACTCCTGATTACCTTCTCTATCTCCCTCCTCAGATTGGGGAGCTTGGGCAGATGTGGCAATAACTTCTTCGGCTTGTGCTTTTTTCTTTTTCCCTTGTGGTTTTGATTCCATTAGTGTCTGAAGTATCTACTTGGTAATCCTCAACCAAACCACTAGGGGAGTTGCCTACTTGCCTAGCCTTGGACTCAGATGTTTCATCAAGTAATGTTCTCGGGGATGTTGCTTTGGATGCTTTGCACTTCATTGTCATTTTTCCTATAGAGAGGAAAGTTAGAATTCCTTATTTGAGAAAAAAGAACTAGAAAAGAAAATTTTTCAAATTCTTAACACGGGTCGTACCATGAAGTTATGACTCGTATAAAGGCCCAGAAACTCTGTATGGATACTATGGCTCCCAAGTACAACTTGTACCATGAAGGTATGACCCGTACCTTGAGTCGTCTAATAAAGCCCCTACAATATAATTTTCTTTGTATTTTTCCATGACTCGAGGTACGACCCGTAGGTCGATTCCACGAGTCATAGGAAGGACTCTTCTGGCTTAGCCCTATTCAGGTCTTGGGTATGATGCACAGTACGACTTGTAGTGACAAACCACGAATTGTACCGTGTTTCATACCACTTCTTGACTTATTTGGTTTTGTCCAATTTGCAGGGATTCTCTTTCACAATTTGGGTACTCCATTTTCCCCAGGTCTCGGCCTATCATTCAATTGATTAAAAACTACTCATCCCTCCCCTTTTTAATCACTACCCATGACACAAGTCTGAATGCTTCAATTTGCAATTTTATCCCAAAAAAGTATAATGATTTCCTGATCGTACATGGTTCAATAACACCCCTCATCCTTCTATCTTTGTGACTTTTCGAGCAAAAACCACTACTTGCAGGGGTTTAGACAGTGATAACTTCAAGCAAGTTAAGATTTTCAATATTCAATGCATTACTTACTTGTTGTTCTTTCTTTGATTGGTAATCAAGAATGCGGGTTAAGATGCACTTAATTTGAGCAAGAAATTGCTCGTAGATTCTTTGCTTTTGAGTCACGGGTGTGAGGGATTCATAGGTAGGGCTCATTGTTTTGATTTTGTTTTTCTGGGAAGAAAGGTCGTGTGAGGTCTTGGGTTTAAAAGAATAGAAGGGCCGATATGGATTAGGTCAGGTGATTTTTAAAAAATTTGACCTGTCACAACTCGTACCGTGAGTCGTAGGAAGTCCCTACGACTCATCCCTTAGACCCGTAAGTCAGAGTTTTAAAAACTTACTTGGGGACCTACGAGTACATCCTATGACTCGTACAAGGTGGGTATGGTCCGTATGATGACTCATAGGTCATTTCTTTGGAAGACATCTCTGAACATCACCACACCTCCTGCTACAGCTCATACGATGTTGTCATGACTCGTACTGAGAACCATAGCAACAGCTTTTTCAGCAGTTTTTCTGCCTCCTACTTTTGTTTTCCCTACACACTAAGCACACATTAGTCCACTAACTTGGGTTACCTCCCAAGAAGCACTTGATTTAATGTCACAGCACGACGCAGCTGGCCTGGTTACTCAGACTTCACCTAGACACCACTTGGGTCGCCTCCTAAGAAGTGCCTGATTTAACGTCGCTGGCACGACGCAAGTCTCTTGACTACTCAAAATTCATCAAGTGACTCATATTCATTCTCTAGTGATGAGATTACATTGTATTCCTTGGGTTGCTGCATTGTCCGGCAGATGTTGAAAGTGACCTCTTCTTTGTTTAGTCTAAACTTCAGCTAGCCAGCCTCTACATCTACTAAGGCCCTGCCAATCATGAGGAATGGTCACCCCAGAATGATGGGGACCTCATAATCAACTCGCAATCCAAAACCATGAAGTCTTCTAGGAATATGAATTTGTCTACCTTCACAAGCAGATCGAACAGGATCCCCAATGGCTTTTTCACAGTCTTGTCGGCCATCAGTAGCCGCATAGTGGTCGGTGTGGGGGATTCTAAGCCCAATTTCTTGAATATTTCCAAAGGCATCAGGTTGATGCTTGATCCCAGATCACAAAGTGCCCTTGTGAACTTGACATTGCCAATGGTGCACGGTATAGTGAAAGCACCTGGGTCTTCCTTCTTTTGAGCTAGGACCCGTATAGCTATGGAACTACAGTGATGTATATTGTCTACCGGCTCATAGCTTACAAACCTCTTCTTCATCACCAAGTCCTTCATAAACTTAGCATATCCTGGCATTTGTTCCAATGCCTCAACCAATGGTATGTTCACAGATAGTTTCTTAAGCATTGAAAGGAATTTCTGGAACTTACCATTTTCTGCCTTTTTCTTCATTCTTTGAGGAAACGGTGGAAGTGGTCGCGGGATAGCTCTGTGCACTTGAGTTGCTCCTTGATCAATTTCAGGTTCTTTCTCACCTATTGAGGCCTCTGGCAACTCCACATTCTCCATCTCAGCACTTTTCTCATTCTCCTCAATCATGCTCTCTTTCTTCCGTTCAAATACAACTGGAAAAGGGGGGTCAAATGTGGTTTTACCACTCCTAGTCATCATCGCCATGTAGTGGCCATCATTCTTTGGGTTCTGGACGGTGTTGCTAAGTAGTGTACCCTTTTGTCTAGGGTTTTGTGATGCTGACAATTGCCCAAGCTGCTGCTCAATATAGTTGATGGAGGTTGCATGAGATTCCACTCTCTAACCCATACTTGATATGTCACCACAAATCTCCTTCAATTGCTCAAAGTGGACCTCACCTTTTTCAGCATCTCATCCATCATGCTCTATAACTTTGATTGCCCATCCTCCCCCTCTCATGCATTGGGAGGTACATAAACTCTAGCCCAGTCATTGCGGTAGCCATTGTTTCTTCTCCATTCTCCCTCGCGCTCACGACCGTGACTCCTATCTCTGTACCCGATTTGGTTGTAGTTGTCTCTGTATTGGTTCGGACCTTGGTTTCTAGAACCTTGGCACCAATTGTCTTGTCCAGACGCTTGGTCTTGGCTTGGAAACCCGCCCCTTGGTTGTCCAGGAAATTTTCCTCTTCCTCGGAATCAAAGTGATCTTCTCCCGGCTCCATTCCTTATGTCCCCACTGCATTTACCTTTTTGTCTCCTTCTCCCATGATGTGCTTTGTAAGCAAATCCAACGATGTGCGCATGTGAGCCAACTCTTGGTCGCGTTCTTCTTCCTTCCTACGTTGGTCTGCAGTCAAACCAACAACATATGTACCAACCACTGCATCAACCTCCCTAGTATGCCATGCCCTATTTTCTTGGTCACCCTATCAAGGATAGTAGCAGCTTTCTCCCAAGTGAGACTCATCAACGCTCCTCCTGCCACTATGTCCACCATAGCTTTTGTGCTATTATTTAAAGACCTATAAAAAATTTCCAACAAACTGTCATCTGGGATTTTATGGTTCGGGAACTTTGTCAACTTCGTTTTAAACCTCAGCCAGGTATCATGAAGTGCCTCGGTTTTGAGTTGTTAGAAATTGTAAATTTCAACCTTTAGCTATAACATTGTGGAGGGGGAAAGAATATCTCCAAGAAGTCGTGCTTGAGTTCCCTCCAGTTGGTTATGGAGTCATTAGGAAACTCCAATAACCATAAAATGGCTTCCCCTAATAGAGAGAAGGGGAAAAGTCTGAGCCTAATGGCATCTTGGCTAACTCCAGACAACCTGTACGCCTTGCATATTCCTACAAAGTTCATCAAGTGCAGGTTGGCGTCATCCACTGCATGACTACTATACACCCCTTTCATATTTAACAATTGAATCATGGTGCTCGTGATATCAAATTTGGCCCCAGCGGGTAGTGGTGGTGGCACAATTGCTCCAGTTGACCCAACCTTATCAATGCTGGGTCATCATCATCAAAGAAATGAGGGGAAACTCTATAACCTCTGTTGCCCCTCCCATGTCGACCAGCATTAACTACCTTTTCTCTATCATCATCCGCATCCTAAAGTGCAGCTTGTCGAGCTAGCTCAGCTTGCCTAGCTACTTCAGCTATGCGGGCATCTCTTTGTTCCTGGTTTTCCATCTTATGCAGTGTTCGTTCAATTTCTGGGTTAAATGGAATCAGGGGATCTCCAGTACTCCGAGTGCTTGGCATTCACCAGAAAACAACCTATGGGTATCAAAAACAAAAACAAAACGTAATTAGGGAAATAACTACCAAAAAGACAAATATAATAAAGTAATCTAGTCTTAGCTGTATTCCCCAGCAACAACACCACTTTTTTATAATGCTCGACCATACCTCCTACAGAAGTATGAAGCGGATGTTATCAATAAAGAACCCAACTAGAGGTAGGGGTCGATCCCACATGGAATATGGAAGGATACAGAAGAACACCGGTGCTTAGGCTTTTTAGTCAATTATTTCCTAAAGGGGAGAAAATTATAAAATGAACAAGTAACAAGAAATATTATTGAGAAATTGAAGGTTGATTCCATATTAATGCGATTAGCTAGGGTAAGTGTTTCTCATGGATCCTTAACTACTTTGGATTTTATACTGGTGATCTATCCCAATACTTTACTTGTAGAACTGATAACATATGTTTATCCAAATGACTGATTCGTCTCTATTGGATAACTATACTCAATCACCGGGTCAGGTCTCATGAGCGATTTCAATTTAACCGTTATCAATTTGATCCAAATTTAACTATCCTGTGACCACAACTCAAGTTAATACAATGATCATAAAAATCAAGGCTTTGTTCTAATTCTCTTTTCATAATCTTTACCTCTCTAGGACCAAGCAAGTAAAAAATTTCAGGCATGTCCTAACGTTGCGCACCATTAAGAAATGTTTAAGCATGAAGAGAATACAATACAAGAATTAGTATTGGTTTAGAATCATTTAGTGCAAACCCTGGTTTGTTAATTCACCATGGTTCCCACAACCATAGTTGTGGTAGTTTTAGCCTATCATGTTCATAAGTAAATTAATAGCATTCATAGACAAAAGCACAAATTAATACTTACAACGATGATTGGAAGAACCTTCAGTTGATTAATGCAAAAATAAGGAAGAACGGTGTTACAATCGTATCTCAAATATATATTCTACAATGTCTCAAAAATTACTCTAAAAACTACTTGTGAAAAAAACTCCAACTTTTTAAACTTCAAGACTTTTTCCCCAGTTATCTATTACATAAAAATAAAAAGGGTATTTATAGTAGTAGATTTGTGCTTTGCTTGTGCTTTGACGAATTTGATTTAGGATTTGAAGTTCCTTTTCCTAGTTGAAGTATGAGATCAATTTTGGCCGTTGGAAACCCCTTGGTGCGCCGCGCAGGGAATAGCGCCGGAGCGAAGGGCGCCTCGCGCTAGGCAGTGTGCCTTCCTTGCTACCACGTCACGCATCTTGTAGCGCCAAGACTGCTAGCTCCTTGCGTGGTGCATCATGCTGCAGTGCCTTTGCCGTGCGCGGTTATCGCGCGGTGTGGCCAATAGTCGCTTCAAGCTTTGATCTTTGCGTCATTCAATCCAACTTCTTCACATATATTCCAAAAGCCTCAAATACACCCAAATCCATCATTTTTAGCCCTGAAAGCATCTAATCACATGCATTAGCTCTTTTCACCAATATATAACATAAACACATGCAAACACACATAAATTTATTCTCAAAACATAGTAAAGTATGGGCAAAATATGTCTATGAAGTGCGTAAGTATTCCCTTCATCAACCCCTCTCACTTTCCTTCTCTAATTCCCAATTTAAGTTATTTCATGTGACGGAGTAACAACATTCAATTCAATCAGCCAAAAATAAATAATTTAATACCATTAAACATGAATTAATCAAGAAATTCACCAACTCAAGAAATTTTTCATATTCAAGAATTCAAAGCTTCATGTATTTTCTCTCTACGATCAATGCACCTACCCACTTACATTCAAAATTTCAATTCACCTACCAATCATTCCCACAAGTTCGAATTAACATATTCAACCAAGATTCAAGCTACCCATCAAAGATATCATATAATCATGAAAGAATTTAAGAATTTAAGCTTATAAAATCTAAAACATGAAGTTCAAGCTTTTCACCAATAATGTTGATTTTTGGATTCTAAATCATGGGGAAGAAGGGTGTGGGAGCATGCTTGCACCATTAATCAACTAAAAGAGAAGAAATATACTTACTTGAGTTGAAGATGAGAGCTTCACCAACTTGTTGGAGAAGACAATAATGGAGGGAAGAGGGGAGGGCAGAATTATGGCTTTAGAGAGAGGGAGAGAGAAAGTTTTGCTTTTTTTTTTGTTTTTCAACTTTTTGAGGGAAAAAGAATGATTGGGACTTTAAACAAAAGGTGGGACATGGCTTTTATGTAATTTTGAGGTCTTTTGAGTCAATATTGACTCACATTGACCAAAAAACTTAGGCCATTTTCCCCTTGGCGTGCCGCCCCTCCTATCTCACCACAAACTTTAAAAAAATTTCTTTTTGGAGATGGGGATTGGCGCAGCGCACCACCCGTAGCCTCAACTGAAAAAAATTTCTTCTAGGAATTAACTCCTTGGACCATGCCAGGTGTCTTATCCCAGACTTACACTTTTTAGCTCAATGTCCCAGCTTATTCTTGCCTCTTATGCTCTGTTCATCTCTACAAAATAAATAATAAAACTTATAAATGTTAAAAAGAAAAGAAAGGATGGGTTGCCTCCCACCAAGCACCTTATTTAACGTCGTGGCACGACATTCATAGGTTGCCTCCCATGCAGTGCCTGATTTAACATCGCAGCACAACTATGGTCCTTGTCACTTCTTCATTCGAGTGGACTTGTGGTTATACGATGGATCTGAATAACTATCATGCAGCACTTGCTACTCCATCAATTGATTATACCCTCCAGGTTCTCCTGCCGATTTTATTTTGAAGCCCTCATAATTAGGTGGCATTTATGTTGCTCTAGATACTTCTAACACTGCCTCTTGACCATCTACTTTCATAGATATCTTTCCTGACTGAACATGTATAACTGTGTCGGCGGTGGCTAATAATCCTCTTCCAAGAATGATGGGAACTGATGCATCTACTTCATAGTCCAATATTTTAAAGTCCACCAGTAGGATAAAAGGTCCTATGTTAATCAAGACATCTTTAATGATTCCTTCAGGATAGGCCAAAGACCGATCCGCAAGCTGCAATGTCATTGTGGTAGGACGTGGTTCACTCAGTCCCAATGTTCTAAATAGCGATGCAGGCATTAAATTTATGCTCACACCCAGATCACACAAGGCTAAACCAACTTCCTTACTTCCAATAGTGACCGAAATAGTGAAACTCCCAGGATCCTTAAGCTTTTTAGGAATTTGTTTCTTGATTTGGGAACTGCACTCTACCGTAAGTGCCACGGGTTCAAACTCTATATTCCCCCTCTTATTTTCCACAATATCCTTGAGATACCCAGCGTACTTCAGAACTTCCTGCAAAAGCTCTATCATGGAATATTCATGTGAACCTACTTCAACAATTCAAGAAATTTACCACAGGTTATGTCCCCTATCCTTTTCTTTAACCTTTGAGGAAATAGGGGAGGTGGTCTAGCTGTTGCCATTTTCGATTGTGAATTGCAAGAATCCCCTACCTCAACCTTGGATTTCACGGCCTGCTCCTCATCAACATTTCCTTTCCTAGGAACAACCTCACACAACTCCTTACCGTTGCACAAGAAAATAACATTTACATTTTTTGTGGGTTATTCTCGATATTACCCGGGAGTGCCCCCTGTGGTCTGTTTTTCTACTGTAGAGTCAATTGTCCCATTTGCCTTTCAAGCTCATGGATGAATTTCTTTGTTTCATTTACCACTTACGTCTGCTGCACCATCAACTGCTTCATTGTCTCCTCAAGAGTACTGCTCTAGTGTTGGCCCTGTGGCCTTTCATAAGTATTTTAGGGCCTTTGAAAATTTTGGTTTCCTCCCCATGGGAGATTTGCTCCATTCAGGTACCCCTGATTATAGCCATTACCTTCAAAACCTCCACCATGGCCTTGTTGTCCCACAAAATGTACAGACTCAGGATTAAGAGGACAACCTGAATAAGAGTGGCTTTCACCACACACCTCACATGATGGTGGTGGAAATTGTACCTTTTGTACCTGTTGCACTTGGTCTCTAGCTGGTGTGGTTACCAACTTACTAATCATATTCACTAACAGACTATTATTTATTCTGATTGCTGCTACACCATCCACCTCAAGCTTTCCCAGCACCTTTGCTGCTGCAAATCCTCTGCCTGAATCCTAATAATCTTGACTCCCTGCTAACATGAGGTTCAAGAGAGCCTCAATTTCATCATAACTTTTGGACAGAATCTATCTGTATGTTGTAGCATCAAGAAGTATCTTAGACCCGGGATTCAGACCGTCAATGAAATTGTGCCAGATTATCTCCTTAGGTTGTATGTGGTGTGGACAATCCCTCAAGTAACCTTTGTAGAGTTCCCATGCCTAAGCTAGTGTTTCTCCATCTCTCTATATGAATCCAGAGATCTTTCCTCTTAGTTCTTTAGTTCTTCTCGAAGAGAAAAAACTATTGATGAACTTGTTGGAAAGAATCTCCCAAGTTACTATGGATCCTGCAAGCTCATTTTGAAGCCACTCCTTGGCCTCTCCAATCAATGAAAACAAAAATAGAGTCAACTTGACATATTCATCGGACACGTTCCAGTAGTGTAAGTTTTCACTCATCTCTACAAACATCATCAGATGCCTATGGGGATCTTCGTGTGGCTTGCCCTGAAATTGACAAGTGTTTTGGACCAACTGCACAGTCCCTTCTTTCAGCTTAAAGTTCCCAGTGATGGTCGTTCAACAATTGCTTGGAAGCATTCTCCACATTCGGCCTAGCAAACTGCATCACTGGAACTCTCTCATTCTCATCACCTGTTGCTTACCCGTTGTTCTCCATAGTTAACCTTCGAAAGATTCCCCCTATTTCAGGATCAAGAGAAGCTAAGGATTATCCTTGATTTCTCGTTCTTGGAATACATTAAGGCAAACAACCCTGTGAACTTAAACAAAAACAAGAAACAAATGTAAAATACAAACTAGAGAAAAAAATTCTAACCTACAAACGATTAAACAATATTCAAGTCCCCGGAAACAGCGTCAAAAACTTGATGTCGCCTAAGCGCACATGGTCGTCAACTAATATAGGATTGTTCAATCCAGATATTGTATCCATAGGGACTTGTCAATTTAATCATTATAATATTGTCACTTTTATTTCACTAATCTATGAAATAAATAAATTGGAGATTGGTTTAGAAAATTAAACTACTAAACTTCAAACGCAAAGTAACGAATGCAACCTTGATTGTATTTCGATAATGATGACAAACTAGGGCGATGGCACTTCGTTGGTTTCAGGTTGAGTTTTCCAGACGTAATTAAACTAGCATGATTCTTCCGACAGTTGTTAGTTGCAAGTCACTATCACATTTCTTGCCACTATCCCTAGCATCCAAGAACTATCTCATGCACCCTAACGCCTATATCCCTATGGTCGCAGGAGAAAATGAAATGAAGATTATGTCAACTTGTATTTCAACTAAACGGGGTTGAAGGGTATATCCCTATCCTCAACAACAACTTCTATCCTATCACCAATGGGTTCAAGGGTCTTTGAATTCCCATTCTGTACTTATTTTTAACCCTTTCGATTCCCTTTTCCAAGTTCAATCGAAAGCCAACAAATTACTCATAAGGAGATCAATCTCATAAATAATAAATTAAAACAAATAAATACAAACAACTATAGAGAAGAATGAAAACCAAGTTTATTACGCTTTCAAACAATCAACCATCCATCATGGCCATAACCCAAGATTATAAATTTAGCCACTCATAAACAAGAGGAGAAACAAATAAATAGTCATCATTATACAAAAACACAAAGTAAAGAAGAGAAAACCTAATTGTAGAACTTTGTCTTCTTTCCCAACAACTTACAAGCTGTCATGAACAAAATACGAAAAAGAAAATGAGTTGAGACTCCTCTCTGGTGTCTCAGCCTTTTCTCAATGTCAAACTCTGAGTAAAAATTTATAAAAGATGATTCTCCGATGTGTAACAAATGACCTAGTCCTCATATATATAGATGAGCCTTTAAATGATGCTTCTGCCCTTCAAGGCTTGGCTTTAAAAATCAACATTTTTCGCACCAGAATGGGTCTGACATGTCACCCCTCCTATCTCGCCATAGACTTAGTCAAATTTTAAGCAATTTTTAGCTCCAGAATAGGCCTAGCGCGCCGCCCCAGCAATAACACCAGCTTGGGATTTTTTTCTCTGAAGTATGAGTGCTAGTGCAGGGCGCCAGCCATAACACCAGGCTGTGAATTTATTTATCTGAAGTTTGGGACTTGGTGTGGGGTGCCAGCCATAACACCAGACCTGTCAGATTCTCAAATCTTCATTCCTTGCATCATTTTGAGCTCTTTTTGCTTAGTTTTCTTCTCAAATCTACTAAAATTGTTTGTTAGCATATAAAACACACACATACATTAATTTAAGTATAAATTAAGGATTATGAACTCAAAACATGATCAAATATGGATAAAAATATGGCAATTGGGCATCAAAATATGCCCAACATCAGTATAATGGAGGTCTGCTTCAGTCTATCAATGAGAGACTCATCAGTTCTCCATGATACCATTACAGTATATTGGCATGTACTAACAGGGTATCATAAAAGATTTATTCATTTCTTCAAAAGAAAACACTCCTCAATCACTTATAATACTCGCATGGAATATATCAAATATTGATAAGATATCATAAAGATTTTGTTTATTCCTCAAAAGAACTTAGTCCTCTACGATACCAACCTGGTATATCTCAAGTACTAACAACGTAACACAGAAGATACATTCATTTTGATATTTTAATTTTATATATTTTTAGCAAGTTTTACTTATAAATAAAATATAAAAAATAGAGTTATAGTTTAGATATAAATTTTGTTTGTATTTACAAAAACTTAAGAAAAATACATAAAAATATATTTCTATTAACTTAGATTTTAATAAATAAACTGATGGCTTTGGAGAGTGTTTGGTTTGGCTTAAAAGTTGGTCAAACTATTTAAAATATTTTTTAACTTTTTAAAGTGTTTGGTTAAAAAAAGTTCTTAAAATAAGTTTAAAATTGCTTTAAAAAAAGGTCAAAAGCCAAAAGTTGACATCCCTCAACTTCTTACATTTTGGCTTAAAAGCTATTTTAGTTTAACCAAGAACCTTACCCTTTTATCCTCCTATATTTTTTTCTAATTCAATTACTATCCTTCTTATCATAAAACTCTATAAGTGTCTCTCTTCTCTTATTTTTATTAAAGTTATTTCAGTCATTTTGACCAAAATACAGCTTAACAACACTCGTGTACCATACACATCAATAACTTTTTTTCACTTTCAGCACTTTTGTCACACCCCAAACTTGGAGGGGCAGGACTAGCACCCTGTGCCACACCTGACCAAGAACACCCTGCCACAACACTCACTATAACAGGCAAGAACCAATGAGTTTTAGCAACACAACAACTATAAAATCAGAGTAA
Source organism: Datura wrightii (assembly GCA_035772735.1). Taxonomy (NCBI): domain Eukaryota; kingdom Viridiplantae; phylum Streptophyta; class Magnoliopsida; order Solanales; family Solanaceae; genus Datura; species Datura wrightii. Next base: position 48,345,610 of record JASDFA010000007.1, on the reverse strand, counting down.
GACGATAGACTATAGAAAAAGCTGACTCACCTGACCAACCAAAAATTAAATACATTAGGTCATCAAGGCCACAAAATGGAAAACAACTATGCAACATGGACCACCTAGCCTACAACAACACTACGATCATAGCAGTTGTCTACGAGCCTCTATGAATACAACAATAGTAAACTATCTGGGACAAGGCCCCAAACTATCCTTAACTCAAACACCTAGTGACTCTGAAAGACCTAGAGCGTGCCTACTCAGCTAGAACTCCACTCAGAAATCAAGAACTCGATCTACCAGCCCACCATCACCTACAAGCATGAATACAGCGTCCCAATTAGGGCATCAGCATAATAATGTACCGAGAATGAAAGCAAAAATAACTACAAGACTCAGATTAGAGATCAACAAATATATTGAATATCACAAGAGGAAAAACTCAACTTAAATAAACATATAGAACTCAACTTAAGTAAACATATAGAACCTACTTGGCCCCCATAAGCCTAGAAAGTACAAGCACACATAAAATAGGACCTACCTAGCCTCCATAAGCCCGGCAAGTCCAATAGTAAACAACAACAAGCGGCAGCTAGCCGACATAACTCACCTGTCATCGCCTCTAGACCTCTCAACAGCCTCAGCTAACACCAGCCAACATCTAGCATCCACTGCTCTCAAATAACAGATAATACAAACAACAACCACAATATAAGGCCAAACAAATCAAAAGTAAACACTAGTCAATCAACATCATCAAACGAGCACTGTCGGACCCTCTCTCGGCTGTGGATAATTAGCAAAGCTCCATCCATTCGGGAGAGGAAATCGCAATCCCAAGATACGATGCTATGGAGGCATGTAGCTCTCCATACATCTTGCATGTCTCAGAATGGCCCTATGGGAGGCAAACTTAACTCAACCATAGGCCAAATGTTCTACCCCTTGGACTCAACCCTGCGGTTGGACCTAGTCTCAGCGTTGGGTATTCACAAATCCCAAGGACCTCAACACACACACACACGTACACACAAAAACACACAATCACAATATTCACATTCAATAACAATAACAGTACATGTTCAAACATCCTATAACCGGTTCTCAAACCCCACCAACTGACTATCACAATATAGTACTATTCTTTCACGTCTAGCCATCCAATGAGCCACTAGCCAGCTAAGAATTAACATCCTAAATAGTCTATCCCCAAGCTTTACAATCAGCCCACAAGACACTCTACTCACCGCTAACATCAAGGGACACAACCAAACCAGCCCAGGTGTCACCATGCTCGTCATGTGCCATCGACATGACTGACACGACCGCCTATACAAATATAACCAAAGATCGTTGCAACCATTGACCTTAACCACTATAAACCCTCATTAACTTGTAAATATCATCACCTAATATTATTCACACAAACAACCCATAACTTGATTTATGAACCACACGCCTCACATGCTGCCTCTCTACACGAGCCTAATAATTTGCCATGACTACAATTCTCTGCAGTCAAGCTCGAGCCACCAACCAAACCAGAACCTTATAACCATACTTATCATCATATAAACAGCCGTACGGGGTTCAAATAACAATATAACACAAAGATTCACTAACCAGCCAATACACATGTCAATATCGATGACAACAACTATGGAATTCATGCAGACAAAGGCAGGGACAAACCTAACATACCTTGGATTTTTCGCAAACCCAAGTTAAATAGAACCTCCACCATTATAAGAATCAATATAATTCCTAAGAACAGCCCAAGTTACTTCCAAAATGCAGCCAACACAACTTAACAATGAAACAAGACAAACGGAGCTTAAACGACAAGATTCATACGAATTCGAAGGTAGAAACTCCAAACAAAAAAACCTAATGGCATTAAACACCTATAACGAACCTCAAAAACTAAGAAAAACCAAATGAAGAAGGCTTACCAACAACTTCACCACGAAAAATCTACCAAAAGACGAGAAAAGACACAAAAATGCAAGTTACGTGCGATTTCCGACTTCCCAACATCAAAATCATGTTAAACCATTGCTTCCAGCCCCAAAACCATCAAGAACATGTAAGGGAAGCTTGGGAGAGAGTTTAAGATGCCTTATGAAAATTTGGATAATGACACAATCCACCGACCAAGGGACTTAAATAGTCCTCCACCGCCTCAACCCGCTTGTGACGTGTCTTCTTGCGTAGTCTCGCAAAACCGTGAATATCTCTCTACTCCAAAGTCGAATTGATGAAAAGTTTAATGTTCTAGAAACTAGACACCCCCCTAACTCCTTTAATATTGGGAGAAAAGCTTCAATACATTTGACCTAAATTTCAGGAAATCTCAAGAAGGACTTTTGCAATATCTTTTGCTGGATATGGTTCTACAACTTGATCAACATCCAATCTTAAATACGATCATAGAATGAGTAAAATACCTCATAAAACTTCCTTTTTAGCATATTAAGCACTCTTAGTCCTATCTTGAAAGTATGGATTTATCGCTCAAATTATCCGGGGTGTTGCATCCTTACCCCCTCAAATTATCCGAGGTGTTGCATCCTTACCCCTTTAGAAACATTCGTCCTTGAATGTTGGAAACACACATGACTATGACTCATGTATCGGCATAGCATGACATCGCATGATATAGCCTCACACGACCAGCCTACCACAAAAAACTCCAAGCAACAAAATATTGCACCATGCTGAGGCGCGACACAACTATAACCATGATCAAAATAAGAATCTTTCCTGCCGCCATGTTTAGCCACTAGCCGACTATAATTTATCAGGTTACAAGCATTTCCATCACAAGACAGCAAACATGAGTCCAAACTCGACTTCTATGATAACTGACTTCTAGCACGATTTCGATCCAGAAAGAAGGGTAACAATTCTAAATGTCCAGTAGCCTCCTGTTTATAAGTACATTGCGCAATGCACATATAAACAAGACTTTACTAGAAACGACACATAGACTCCCTAGGATGAACTACTCTGATACCAAGTCTGTCAAACCTCAAATCCGAAGAGGCATGACTAACACCCTGTGCCATACCTGACCGAGCACACCTTACCAAAAACTAACTATAAAAGGCCAAAACGATGAGGTTTAGCAACAAACCAACTATAAAATCAGAGTAAGATGATAGACTATAGCAGAAGGTGAATCACTTGGCCAACCAAAAAATAAATACACTAGGTCGTCAAGGCCACAAAATAGAAAACAACTATACAACATGGACCACCTGGCCTACAACAACACTATGATTATAGCAAACATCTACAAGCCTCTATGAATACAATAATAGAAAACTGTACAGAATAGGGCCCCAAACTACCCTTAACTCAAACACCTAGTGACTCTGAAAGACTTGGAGCGCACCGACTCAACTGAAACTCCACTCAGCAACCAAGAACTAGATCTACTAGCCCACCATCACCTACATGCATGAATGCAGAGCCCTAACTAGGGAGTCAGTACAATAATGTACTGAGAATGAAGGACAGAAATAACTACATTACTCAGATTAGAGATCAATAGATATATTGAATATCGCAGGAGGAGAAACTCAACTTCAGTAAACATATAGAACCTACCTGGTCCCCATAAGCCTAGAAAGCACAAAAAAACATACAAACAAAACCTACCTAACCCCAAAAAGCCTGGCAAGTCCAAAAGTAAACAACAACAAGTGGCACCTAGCCGAGATAGCTCACCTGTCATCGCCTCTAGACCCCTCAACGGCCTCAGCTAACACCAGCCAACATCTAGCATCCACTACTATCAGATAACATATAACACAAACAACAACTACAATATAAGACCAATAAAATCAAAAGTAAACACCATTCAGTCAACACCATCAAACGAACACTGCTGAAAAATGTCTCGACTGCACATAGTTAGAAGAGCCCCATCTATTTGGAGAGCCAATCGCGATCCTAGGTAGGCTTAGAACAAACATATATGGCGCTATGGAGACATGTACCTCTCCATACATCTTTCATGTTTCAGAATGGCCCTATGAGATGCAAACTCAACTCAATCATAGGCCAAATGTTCTACCCCTTGTATTCAACCCTGCGGTCGGACCTATTCTTAGCGTTGGGTATCCACGAAACTAAAGGGCCTCAGCACACACACAAAAAAATCACACAATCACAATATTCACATTCAATAACTATAACAGTACATGTTCAAACAACCCATAACCGGCTCTCAAACCCCACCAACCGACTATCACAATATAATACTATCCTTTCACGTCTAACCATCCACCGATGAGCCACTAGACGAGCTAAGAATTACCATCCTACCCAGTCTATACTAGAGCTTTAAAAGAATCCCACAAGCAACTCTACTCACCACTGACATCAAGGGACAAGGCCAAACCAGCCCAAATATCACCACGGTCGTCACGTGCCATTGACATGACTGCTAATTCAAATAAAATAAAAGATCATTGAAACCATTGACCTTAACCACTATAAACCCTCATTCACTTATAAATGTCATCACCTAATCTTATTCAAACAAACAGCCCATAACTTGATACAAGAACCACACACCTCACATGTCGCCTCTCTACACGAGCCTAATAATTTGCTATGACTATGATTGTCCGCACTCAAGCCCAATCCACCAAACAAAGCAGCACCTTATAGCCACACTTATCATCATATAAACAGTAGCATGAGGGTAAAATAACAATATAACACACAGCTTCACAAATCATCCAACATACACGTCAATACCAACGACAATGACAATGGAATTCATGCCGAAAAAGGGAGGGACAAGCCTAACATATCTTGGATTTTCGGCGAACACAAGATAAGTCGAACCTCCACCCTTATAAGAATCAAGATACTGCCTAAGAACAGCCCAATTTACTGCCAAAACGCAGCCAACACAACTTAACAATGAAACAAGACAAATGGAGCTTAACCGACAAGATTCATATGAATTTGATGGTAGAAACTCCAAAACAAAAACCTAGTTTCATTAATACACCTATAATAAACCTCAAAAACTAAGGAAAACCAAAGGAAGAAGGCTTACCAACAACTTCACCATGAAATAGCCACCAAAAGCCCATAAAAGACATCAAAAGGCATGTAACGCGCAATTTCTGACTTCCCAACATCAAAATCATGTTGAACCATGTCTTCCAACCCCAAAACCATAAAGAACATGTAAGGGAAGATTAGGAGAGTGTTTAATATGAGATGCCTTCTAAAAATTTGGATAATGACCAATCCACCGACCAAGGGACTTAAATAGTCCTCCACCGCCTCAACCCGCTTGCGACGTGCCTGCTTGCACAGTCTCAAAAAAATGTGAATATTTCTCTTGTCCAAAGTTGAATTGATGAACGATTTAATGTGCTGGAAACTAAACACCCCTTAACTCCTTATATATTGGGAGAAAATCTTTGAGACATTTGACCTAAATTTTAGGGAATCTCAAGAAAGAATTTTATGATAACTTTTGCCAAATTAGGTTCTACCACTTGTTCAATGTCCAATATTATATATGATCATAGAGTAATTCAAATACCTCAAAATACTTCCTTTTTAGCACATTAAGCACTCTTAGTCTTACCTTGAAAGTACAGATTTCTCGCTCAAGTTATCTGGGGTGTTACTTCCTTACCATCTTAGAAACATTCGTCCTCGAATGTTGAAAGACACGCACGACTCAAACTCATGGATTGACACAACACAACATCACATGACATAGCCTCACATGACAAGCCTAATACAAAAAACTCCAAACAATAAAACCTTGCACCATGTCGAGGCACAACACAACTATAACAATAATCAAAGTAAGAATCTTACCTGCCGCCACATTTAGCCACTAGTAGGATATAATTCATCAAGCTACAAGCATTTCCTACACAAGCTAGCAAACATGAGTCCAAACTCAACTCCTATGATAACTGACTTCTCACACAATTACGATTCAGAAAGAAGGGAAACAATTTTAAATGTCCTGTAGCCTCCTGTTTATAAGTACACTGCACAATGCACACATAAACAAGACTCTACTAGACACGACCTATAGACTCCCTAGGACGAACTTCTCTAATACCAAGTATGTCATACCCCAAATTCATAGGGGCATGACTACCACCCTGTGCCACACTTGACCGAGCACACCCTGCCATAAAACTAACTATAAAAGGCCAGACCAACGAGGTTCAGCAACAAACCATAGATGATACACTATAGCAGAAGCTGACTCGCCTTACCAACCAAAAAATAAATATACTAGGTTGTCAAGGCCACAAAATGGAAAATAACTATACAACATGGACCACCTTTCCTACAAAAATACTATGACCATAGAAACTATCTACGAGCCTTCATAATACAACAACAATCAACTGTCCGAGATAGGGCCCCAGACTACCCTAAACTCAAACACCTAGTGACTCTGAAAGACCTGGAGCTCATTGACTCAGCTGGAACTCAAATCAGCAACCAATAACTCAATTTACCAGCCCACTATCACCTGCAGGCACGAATGCAGTGCCCTGACGAGGCGTCAGTACAGTAATGTACTAAGTATGAAAGATAGAAATAACTACCAGACTCATATTAGAGATCAACAGATATATTGAATATCGCATAAGGAGAAACTCAACTTCAGAAAGCATATAGAACCTACCTGGCCCCCACAAGCCTGGCAAGTACAAGAAAACATATACCTGGCCCCCAAAAGCTCAGCAAGTCCAAAAGTAAACAACAACAAGTGGCACCTAGCTGACACAGCTCATCTGTCATCTCCTCTAGACCCCTCAAAGGCCTCAGCTAACACCAACAACATCTAGCATCCACTACTATCAAATAATAGATAACATAAATAACAACCACAATATAAGGCCAAGAAAATCAAAAGTAAACACTAGTCAATCAACACCATCAAACAAGCACTTGCTAGAGCTCTCTCGACTGCTCATAGTTAGTAGAGCTCTATCTATTTAGAAGAGCCAATCATGATCCCAGGTAGGCTCAGAATAGACATATACGGTGCTACAGAGGCATGTACCTCACCGTACATCTTGCATATATCAGAACGGCCCAATGGGAGGCAGACTCAACTCAACCAAAGGCCAAATGTTCTATCCCTTGGACTCAACCCTTTGGCTGGACATACTCTCAGCGTTGGGTATCTACGAATCCGAAGGGCCTCAACACACACACACACACACACAAAATCACACAATCACAACATTCATAATCAATAACAATAACATTACATGTTCAAAATATCCCATAACCAGCTCTCAAACCCCATCAACCAATTATCACAACATAATACTATTATTTCACGTCTAGCCCTCCACTTACGAGCCACTAGCCGTGCTAAGGATTACCATCCTAACCAGTTTATCCCCAAACTTTACAAGCAACCCACAAGCCACTCTACTCACCAATAACATCAAGGGACACGGCCAAACCAGCTCAAGTGTCACCACTGTAGTCACGTGCCATCTATACGACTGACACGATCGTCGATTTAAAGATAACAAAAGATCGTCGCAACCATTGACCTAAACCACTCTACATCCTCATTAACTTGTAAATATCATAACCTAATATCATTCACACAAACAAATCATAATTTTCTACAAGAACCACACGGCCTCTCGACACGAGCCTAATAATTTTCCATGACTACGATTCTTCGCACTCAAGCCCGAACCACCAACCAAACTAGCACCTTATACCCACAATTATCATAATATTAGCAGTATCACCAAGGTAAAATAATTATATAACATAAATATTCACAAAACATCCACCGCACACGTCAATACAGACGACAACAACTACGTAATTCATGCCGAAAAAAGAGGGACAAGCCTAATATACCTTGGATTTTTGGCGAACCCAAGCTAAGACAAACCTTCATCCTTATAAGCATCAATATACTACTTAAGAATATCCCAAGTTACTTCTAAAATGCAGCCAAGATAACTTAAGAATGAAACAAGACAAGCATAGCTTAATCAAAAAGATTCATACAAAGTTGACGGTTGAAACTCCGAGACAACAACCTAATAGTGTTAACACTTCTATAACAAACCTCAATAGATAGGGAAAATCCAAGAAAGAATTCTTATCAAAAACTTCACCATGAAACAGCCACCAAAATCCCGAAAAAGACACAAAAATACAAGTTACGCACGATTCCCAATTTCCCGACATCAAAATCATGTTGAACCATGGATTCCAGCAACAAAACCATCAAAAACATGTAAGGGAAGCTTGGGAGAGAGTTTAAGACGAGATACCTTTTGGAAATTTGTATAATGACCCAATCCACCGACCAAGGGACTTAAATAGTCCTCTATCGCCTCAACCCGCTTGTGAGTGCCTGCTTTGTGTAGTCTCTTGAAATATGAATATCTCTCTACTCTGAAGTTGGATTGATGATTCGGTTTAATGTGATGAAAACTAGACTCAAATAAATTTGATAGGTCGTAAACTCCTAACTCCTTATAGATTGGGAGAAAAGCTTTAAGACATTTGACCTAAATTTCAGGTAATCTCAAAGAAGGAATTTTGTGATAACTTTTTCCTAATTTAGTTATACAACTTGATCGACGTTCAATCTTAAATACGATCATAGGGTGAGTCAACTACCTTATAATAATTCCTTTTTAGAACATTAAACACTCTTAGTCCTACCTCAAAAGTGCAGATTTATCGCTCAAATTATCCAGGGTGTTACACTTTTATCCAAACACACAACTACATATTTATAAAATAATTTTCAGTACTTAAGAAGTACTTTAAGCATTTATAATAAACCCATTTTTTCAGCTAATCCAAACGGGCTCTTAGTTATTATGTTATATATCATATACTGACAAGGTATCATAAAAGATTGATCCTTTTTTAGAAAAAATTACTTCTCATTCCTATATATCATGGTGGACAGTTTATTCCTTCAAAAAGGATTACTGATAATGCTCAAACACACAACGAAGGTTAGGGTCGATCCCACAGGGAATATGGTCAAGATATAGAATAATGCAGGTATTTAAGCTTTTAGTTGTGTTATCTCTAAAAGGGGGGTTTATAAAAACAATTATAAAATAAGATTGAAAATTTGTTGTTGTTTATCAAGATTTGCAATTAACTAGGGTAAGTATTTGTTACACCCTAGAAAAATTTTGGTGATTATTTGGTGTTTGTATACTATGCCGAGGGAAGTACGGGTTGTATATTGGTCATAGATGACAAGGTAAATGTGTACAAATGGAAAAGCAAAGAGTATGTGAAGTTCATAAGTAAGAGTCAACTTTAAATGACCATATCTCCCAAACAAAATTGAAATAGAAGCCCCACGACCTATCATATTAAATTTCTTTGAGTCTAGTTTTCGAAACATCAAACCTCTCTTCAATCGGATTTCAGAGTAAAAAGTTATAGACGTTTTACGGTGACACTATCGGGCAATGATTTGGCCACCGCCCAAATACCTTTATATTTTAAGTCATGTGCTATGAGATAATTTTCAGCTTTTCCAGATTTGAGGTACTTGCTTATCCTCTGAAATCCTCTAAAATTTCCAGCAAACAACTAAGTAAAACACTAAGATAAACTCCATTAGAACTAAAGCTAAGTGAAGGGGATCTATCATAAGGTGAAGGTGGTGTGTTGGTAGCTGTTTTGACTACACTTGGGCAGTGTTGCTGTGGTTAATTTTCTGCATTTTTGAAGTTGTTCTAATCTACATGTATGTTCCCTCTTGGTAGGGATTAAACAAAAGTATAAAAGATAAGAATTCTACTACTAACCTTGCTTGAATTCTTGATTCAAAGACTAGAAGTTGGAGGTGCGTTTGGTGTGTTGGTGAAGTATTTTTGTTGTATTTTAGACAGCAAGGTTGCTGAGATTTTGGATAAATAAGTTGAGGTTAATTACTCCTATTTTTAACCAAGAACAACCACCCCCACCCCCCCAGAAAAAGGTAGGGAACTTTCCCCTTTTAAACCTCTCAAATTGCGAAGCGAAAAGCTAGAAATTGGCAGCTAAGTGAGCTGTCGATGGACTATTTGTGAGCTGCGTTTTGCTCATTTTCCTTTGGCTTTTTGGCTTTTTATTTTTCTGGAATTATAATTCATATTTAGGGGAAGAATTACAGCAGAACTAAGGTAAAATTTCCTCTTGTTTCTCTCTCAAAAGTTAGTGAAAACTAGTTGAGAAAATGGCTAAATGTTGTTGATGTTGCCGTGTGTTGTTGTTGCTATTGTGATTGCCTTTTGTTAGTTATTTTTGGATGCATTTTGTGATACAGATAAAGCTTGTTGTTGGCCTATAAAACCACTAGATTAATGAGTTTGAAGGCTGATCATTGAAATAGGAAATTGGCTAAAGAAAAGTTCATCGGAGAAAGGTATGTAAGGCGCCCCCATCCATTGTTCTTTTAAGCACGATTCATGTGTTGTGAATTGAATGAGAAAGCAACCTCTTTACAAGTCTTGAGGATGTATGTTAAGCTTCATTTAATCTTTGAATTTTCATGTTTTATTGAGGTTAAATGTTAAGATTATGCCTAGCCGAAGTGAGGCATTTAAAGTGTGATATTGTGTTGATTGTTGTCATAGTTGTACATCGAGTTGGAGATCCCTCAGAATGGGCATTGTTAGCTAGTCCTTATTGTATGTTATATATATATATATATGAGATGTTAAATATGTGTAAAAGTCTGGCTGCTAATTGAAATTGGTGAAAGAGCAAAGATGATGACGTGTAAATGATTTTAAGCCAAGTAAAGACATCATAAACTATTAAGAGTAAACGAGCTAATTGAAATACCATTTCCTAGTTATTGTTTTCCTTTATCTTATGTGTATGTTATGAAATATGCGAGGCCAAGGGGAGATTTCATAATCCCTTTACCTTAAGCTGAGCGACAAGCTAGCGAGTCTCCGAGCTCTAATGTCCCTTTGAACACGATCTATAAATCTTATTGAAACTCTTAGCTCATCAACAGTTCCGTATGATTTATACAAGTTTTGAATACATGAATTTAAGTGTTATTTTGTAGTTTTACATGTTATATGCTCTCACTTGCAGTTATGCATTACGAAGGAGGCCTATGCAAGCCACATATTTTGTATTCGTCATTTCTATGCTATATGTGTTAAGTTGGTCCAGTATAATCCATATCGACTCCATTTATGATTTTGTTTAAGATATATTGATTTTACACCGATGTGGTACACTGGCTGGATGTATTTTTATTTTACCTCGGCGTGTACACCAGCTGGATGGATTTTACCCCAGTGTGGTACACCGACTACAGACATTTTTATTTTTACCCCAATGTGGTACACTGGCAGGAGGAATTTAATATGAATTTTATGGTCGGCTAGCCACTGAAATTTCAGTTATAGTTTGTTGTGCATTAGATGATCGCCTTTACACTTCAATATTGAGTTATTGTCAAGTTTCGGTTTTCAGGATTCTGGGTTGTTACTATTCCTTATTTATAGCTCAGTTATCATTGTTATCTTATATGTTTATAATTTTCAGCCTTACATACCAGTACATTTTATTCATATTGACGTCCCTTCATCTGGGGACCTTTCCTACAATCGTGCTATAGGTACAGGCCAACGCTCAGATCATCAGACGTAGTAGAAGCTAGATTTTAGCAGAATAGTGGTATGCTCCTCTCTTCCAGGAGCCACGTCCTAGTTTGGACTATTTTAAGTTTTGTGTATAGCACGGGTAGGCCGGGGTCCTGTCCCATGCATTTCAATTTATTTCCTTTGTAGAGGCTAATGTGGACTAGTTTGTGTAGTAGTTTTGGTTGTGTAGTCGTGTTGGTTTTCCATTGCTCTGTTTAGCTTTATTGTAGCCTTGTCAGCTTTCCGGGTTGTATATTCATTATTATCGAGACACTATGGGTCTAGTATTTATCTTGGTTGGTTGTGACAGGTGGCTTGGTCAGCTTTAGTGTTACATTTATTGATTTTTATATAGCCGGCTTCTCAATCAATCATGAATTAAGTGCCAGGTGCATCCTACCCAATTTTGGGGCATGATCGGAGCAAATTCGTGTCCTAGGGAGTCCACAAAGTCGTTTCTAGTAAAGTATTGCTTATGGGTACGCTTTGCACCATACTTATAATCAGGAGCCTATAGGACATCTAGGAATTATTTCACTTCTTTTACTAATAGTTCGTGTTATAGGGCGAGGTCATAAGTACTGCAATATCTAAATCATGTCATTATTTCAGAGTATGCCTGTGACAAGGAAGATGACTATAGGGTTGATTGGCACAACCATTGAAGAGGGTAATAGTCGCTCTCCAGTGGATGAAGGAGACAGGTCAGAGGCTCAAAGTGAGTCTCTGGCCCTAGGTATTACAGTTCCTCCAACATCGGTTAGAGCAATGGCAGATAGACCTCCAGCTCCTCCCGCACCAGAAGTACCTTAGGGTAGTAGAGTGGCAGACCCTCCCGTGCCTGTGGTACCTCTAGTTGTTCTTGAAGGACAAGGTCTTGAGGGAGTTGTTCCGCTGATGGATCATATAGCCGCAGGTTAGGAGCGGCAATTGGAGGTGATAGAGAGACATAGAGGTCAGGCAACTGAGAGTTCCAAGGCCCGCGAGTTCTTGAGTTTGAGCCCTCCAATATTTATCGGATCAGACCCAACCGAGGATCCTTAGGACTTTATTGATCAGATTTATAGAGTGTTGAAGGTGATGCGAGCTACAATGACTAAGTAAGTAGAGTTGCGGCCTTCAGACTACGTGATGTGACTATATTATGGTATGAGGCTTAGGCTCATTCCAGAGGAGCCGATGCACCGCCAGTTGAGTGGGAAGAGTTATCCAAGGGCTTTATGCACCACTATCTACCCTGGGAGTTTTGAAAGGTTCGAGCTGAGTAATTTTTGCACCTAGAGCAGGGAAGTATGAGTGTGCATGAGTATTGTCTTCGGTTAGATTCTCTTATCAAGTATGCTCCGCACATGGTTTAGATGATGGAGGATAGAGTTCATCGGTTCGTGTTACGGTTGGGGCTTCATATAGATCAAGATTGTTTGGGGGTATCTACTCAGGAGCATATGACATTGCATCAATTCAGGCATTCCCCAGAGGGCAGAGGATTTAGTTAATCAATTACGGGATACTCGAAGATAGCAGGAGCAACGAAAGAGAACTAGGATTGTGGGTCTTTACAGAGTATCGCAGGGTGACCTAGGGGCTCAGTTATCTAGGCAATCAGTTAGGCTTGTAAGGGGTGCCCCGCCTCAGTTTCAGGGATAGAGAAGAGACCAAGGCCCAGTCCTGTCTAGCTCTCAGCGACAGGAGCGAGTGGGCAGAGGTGACCACCATTGCAACCATGTCCTTAGTGTGGGAAATCTCATTCAGGTCAGTGTCGTTAGGGGTAGAATGTATGCTATCGTTGTGGGCAGCCAGGGAACTTTATGAGGGATTGTTCAGATAGGGTCGATGTAGATCAGGCGCGATCAGCAATTGCTTTGTCGTCCTCCATTTGACCTCCGGGACCAGATCTACAGTTGGAAGTAGACTATGGAAGAGTCAGAGGGAGAGAGGCTTCTAGTTCAGGGGTAACCCAGAATTGATTTTATGCTTTGGGTGGTCGACAACACCAGGAGACCCTAACTGATGTTGTTACAAGTACTTTGATTATTTATCTCGTGCAATATATGTCTTGCTTGATCTTGGTTCTACACTCTCTTATGTTACACCATTGTTTACGAGTCAGTTTGAGACAGCCCCTGAGTTATTATCTATACCATTTGTTGTTTCTACGCCGATTGGCGATTCTGTGTTAGTTGGACGAGTTTATTGGAACTCTGTAGTATTGGTATATGATAGATCAACCTTAGCTGATCTAGTTGAGCTTGAAATGGTTTATTTTGATGTCATTATGGGTATGGATTGATTGGCGGCATGTTATGCTAATTTTGATTGCAGAGTCAAGGTTATTAGATTCCATTTTCCTGGTGAGCCAGTCCGGGAATGGCAAGGTAATGCCACTATGCCTAAAGGTAAGTTTCTTTCATACCTTAAGGCTTAGAAGTTGATATCCAAAGGTTGTATTTCTCACTTGGTTCGAGTAAGAAACTTGGACTGTGAGCCTGTGACTCTCCAGCCAATTTCTATTGTAAATGAGTTCCCCGAGGTCTTTCCAGCGGATTTGCCTGGAATTCCTCCTAAAAGGGAGATAGATTTTGCTATTGATTTACTACCAAGAACTCAGTCGATATCCATACCCCAAGATAGAATGTCCCCAGTAGAGCTAAAATAATTAAAGAAGCAGTTGACAGATTTTCTTGAGAAGGGTTTTATCCAGCCCAGTGTGTTGCCCTGGGGTGCACCGATGTTGTTTGTGTGAAAGAAAGATGGGTCGTTAAGAATGTGTATTGACTATATGCAGCTAAATAAGGTTACAATTAAGAACAAGTACCCACTTCCCAGGATTGATGACCTGTTTGATCAGTTACAGGGTGTCAAATGCTTCTCAAAGATTGATTTGAGATCCGGGTACCATCAGTTATAGGTTAGGGAGGTTGATATCCCTAAGACTGCCTTGGGAACCAGATATGGGCATTATTAGTTCTTCGTGATGTCATTTGAGCTTACTAATTCCCCAACAACTTTTATGAAATTGATGAATAGGGTGTTTAGGCCCTTCCTTGATGTATTTGTGATTATCTTTATCGATGACATTCTAATTTATTCACGATCAGAGGCAGAGCATGCAGATCACCTGAGAGCTATGTTACAGACTCTCTAGGAGCATAAGTTGTATGCTAAATTTTTTAAGTGTGAATTTTGGCTAACATCTGTGGCTTTCCTTGGTCGTGTAATTATAGCTAAGGTATAAGAGTGGATAGATAGAAGATAGAGGCGGTAAAGAGTTGGCCCAGACCCTTGAATCCTATAGAGGTTCACAACTTTCTGGGGTTTGCATGTTATTATCACCAATTTGTGGAAGGTTCTTCTACTATCTCTACGCTATTGACAAAGTTGACTCATAAAGTAGCTAAGTTTCAGTGGGCAGAGGCATGTGAGCGAAGTTTTCAAGAGTTGAAGGATAGATTGACTTCAGCATCTGTCCTAACTCTTCCAGAGGTTGTCGAGGGTTATGTGGTCTATTGTGATGCTTCGAGAGTTGGGCTATGTTGTGTTCTGATGCAACACGACAAGGTTATTGCTTATGTCTCTAGACAGTTAAGGAAGCATGAGCAAAAATTATCCTACCCATGATCTTGAGTTGGCCGCAGTGGTATTTGCATTGAAGATTTGGCGCCACTACTTATACGGGGTACATGTTGATATCTTCATAGATCATAAGAGCCTCCGGCATTTGTTTCAGCAGAAGGAGTTGAATTTACGCTAGAGAAGGTGGTTAGAATTGCTGAAAGATTATCATGTTAGCATTCTATATCATCCGGGCAAGGCAAATGTTGTAACTGATGCGCTAAGTCGAAAGTCTATGGGTAGCTTGAGTCATATTCAGGTTGACAGGATTGAAATGACAAATACTCTATAGCAGTTGGCTAACTTATAGATTCGGTTACTGGATGCCGAAGATGGGCGTGTTATTGTTAAAAACACAACAAAATTATCCTTGGTAACGGAAGTTAAGCAACGACAATATGATGATGCGGAGTTAGTCTTACTGAGAGATAGAATACCACAATAGAAGTAGAGCCTATTTGATTATGGACCCGATGGAGTTCTTAGATACCAGGGTTTTCTATGTGTACCTAATGTGGGTGAGCTATAAGAACAGATTATGAATTAATCTCATTATTCTCGATATTCAGTACACCCAGGTGCCACAAAGATGTATCGTGACCTGAGGCAACTATATTGGTGGAATGGCATGAAAAAGGACATCATAGGTCTTGTGACTCAATGTCCCAATTTCCAGTAGGTGAAGGTTGAGCACCAGAGACCTGGATGTCTAGTGCAAGATATTGAAATTCCAGCCTGGAAATGGGAGGTGACTAATATGGATTTTATTACAGGATTTCCTTAAACGTGCAGGAAGCATGATTTTTATCTGGGTAATAGTTGATAAATTAACTAAATTGGCTTATTTCTTGCATGTTAAGACCATATATGCTGCAGAGGATTATGCTAGGCTTTATATACGGGAAATAGTTCGCCTACATGGAGTCCTCTTATCCATTATTTATGACAGAGGTGCTCTGTTCACAACAAATTTCTGGAAGTCTTTCCAGAAAGTCCTGGGCACTCAGGTAAGCCTCAGTACCGCATTTCATCCTCAGACAAACAAACAGGCTGAATGCACCATTCAGACGCTTGAAGATATGTTGCGTTCCTATGTTCTAGATTTTGGTAGAAGTTGGGATGATCATGTTTCCTTGATTGAGTTTTCTTATAATAATAGCTACCAGGTGAGTATTCAGATGGCCCTATATGAAGCTTTATATGGGTATAGGTCGCTAGTGGGTTGGTTTAAACTCAGTGAGGTGGAGTTATTGGGACCAGACTTAGTGCAGCAAGCTATTGACAAGGTAAAACTTATTAGAGATCGACTTTAGAGAGCCCAGAGCAGGTAGAAGTCTTATGCGTATGTACGTCGTTGAGCGTTGGAGTTTGCTTTTGATGATTTGGTCTTCCTGAAAATGTCTCTTATGAAAGGCATCATGAGATTTGGCCGAAAGGACAAGCTGATCCCTAGATATGTTTGGCCTTACAGAGTTTTCCGCAAGACAGGCAAAGTAGCCTATGAGTTGGCGTTGCCATCAGAGCTAGCGGTAGTCCACCAAGTATTTCATGTATCGATGTTGTGGAAGTGTATAGAAGACCCAACCCATGTTATGCCTGTCGATGATGTCCAGATTTGTGAGGAGATGATCTACACCGAGGTCCTAGTTTTTATTCTTGACCGACAAGTCAGGAAACTTCTGACCAAAGAAGTCGCCTCGATTAAAGTATTTTGGAAAAGTAATAACATTGAGGAAGTAACTCAGGAGGATAAGGAGGAAATGAAGAAGAAATATCCTCACCTATTTATGATGTCGACATGATATTAAGGTATGTGTTTGATACCTAAGTTACTGAGTATCTATTTCGAAGCATATTAAGAGAAATTAATTTCCATTCGGGGATGAAATTTCCTAAGGAGGGGAGATACGACACCCTAGTTAAATATTTTAGTGATTATTTGGTGTTTATATACTATGTTAATGGAAGTACGGGTTATATATTGGTCGTAGATGATAAGGGAAATGTGTACCAACAGAAAGCAAAGAACATATGAAGTTCATAAGTAAAGATCAATTTTGAATGACCATATCTCCTAAAATATAATAAATTAGAAGCCCCACAACCTATCAAATTAAATGTCTTTGAGTCTAGTTTTCTAAACATCAAACCTCTCGTCAATCGAAGTTCGGAATAAAAATCTATAAACGTTTTACGGTGACACTATCGAGAAGTGATGTGGCCACCGCCCTAAAAACGGCCACCGCCCAAATACCATTATATTTTAAGTCTTGTGCTATGAGATCATTTTCAACTTTTCCAAATTTGAGGTGCTTGCTTATCCTCTAAAATCCTCTCAAATTTCCAGAAAACAACTAAGGAAAACACCAATCTAAACTCCATTAAAACTAAATCTAAGTGAAGGGGATCTATCATAAGGTGAAGGTGGTGTATTGGTGGCTGTTTTGGCTGCACTTAGGCTGTGTTGCCGTGGTGAATTTGCTGCTTTTTTGAAGATTTTCTAAGCTAAATATATGTTCCCTCTTGGTATTCACTAAACACAAGTATAAAAGGTAAGAATTCTACTGCTAACCTTGCTTGAATTCTTGATTAAAAGACTAGAAGTTGGAGGTGTGTTTGGTATGTTGGTGAACTGCTTTTGCTGCGTTTTGGACAGCGACGTTGCTGCGTTTTTTGGACAAGAGGTTTAGGTAAATTACTCCTATTTTTAACCAAAAAAAACCCCCTAGCAAAAGGTGTGGATTTCTCCCCTTTTAAACATCTCAAATTGCAAAACGAAAAGCTGAAAATTGGCAGCTAAGTGAGCTGCCGATGGACTGTTTGTGAGCTGAGTTTTGCTCGTTTTCCTTAGGATTTTTGGCAGTTTATTTTTCTGTAATTATAATTAATATTGAGGGGAAGAATTAAATTATAACTAAGGTAAAATTTCCTCTTGTTTCTCCTTCAAAATTTAGTGAAAACTAGTTGATAAAATGGCTAAATGTTGTTGATGTTGCAGTGTGTTATTGTTGCTATTGTGATTGCCTTTGGTTAGTTATTTTGGGATGAATTTTATGCTACATATTAAGATTGTTGTTGGCCTATAAAACCACTGGATTAAGGAGGTTTAAGGCTGATTATTGAAATAGGAAATCGGCTAAAGAAAGGTTCATCGGAGAAAGGTATGTAAGGCGCCCCATCCATCGTTCTTTTAAGCACAATTCGTGCGTTTTGAATTAAATGAGCCAACACCTATTTCAATTCTTGAGGAAGTATGTTAAGATTCATTTAAGCTTTAAATTTTCATGTTTTATTGAGGTTAAATGTTAAGATTATGCCTAGCCGAAGTGAGGAATTTAAAGTGTGATATGTGTTGATTGTTTTCGTAGTTGTACATCGAGTTGGAGACCCCTCAGCGTGGGCATTTTTATATATATATGAGATGTTAAATGTGTTTAAAGGTCTGGTTGCTAACTGAAATTGGTGAAAGAGCCAAGATGATGATGTGTAAATGATTTTAAGCCAAGTAAAGACATCATAAGCTATTAAGGGTAAATGAGCATATTGAATTAGGATTGCCTAGTTATGATTGTCCTTTATCTTATGTGTATGTTGTGAAATATTTCAGGCAAAAGGGAGATTTCATAATCTCTTTCCCTTAAGTCGAACGACAATCTAGCGATTCTTCAAGCTCTAATGTCCGTTTGAACACGATATGTATATCTTGTTGTAAATCTTAGGTCATCCGCAGTTCCTTATGCTTTATACAAGTTTTGAATACATGCATTTAAGTGCCATTTTATAGATTTACATGTTGTATGTGCTCACTTGCAATTATGCATTACGAAGGAGGCCTATGCAAGCCACATATTTAGTATTCACCATTTCTATGCTATAAGTGTTAAGCTGGTCCAGTATAAGCCATATCAGCTCCGTTTATGATTTTGTTTAAGATTTATTAATTTTACCCTGGTGGGGTACACCGGCTAGAGGTATTTTTCTTTTACCCCAGTGTGGTACACTAGCTGGATGGATTTTACCCCTGTGTGGTACACTGCATTTTTATTTTTACCCCGGTGTGGTACACTGGATGGAGGAATTTTATATGGATTTTATGGTCGGCTGGCCACTGGCATTTCAGTTATAGTTTTGTTGTGCATTAGATGATTGCATTTACACTTCAATATTAAGTTATTGTCAAGTTTTGGTTTTCAGGATTCTAGGTTGTTACTATTCCTTATTTCTGGGTCAGTTATCATTGTTATCTTATATGTTTTCAATTTTCAGCCTTACATACTAGTACATTTTATTCGTACTGATGTCCCTTCATCTGGGGACCTTTCCTGCAATTGTGATGCAGGTACAGGCCGAGGCTCAGATCATCAGAAGTATTAGGAGCCAGATTTCAGCAAAATAGTGGTATGCTCCTCTCTTCCATGAGCCATGTCCTAGTTTTGACTATTTTGAGTTTTGTGTACAGCATGGGTAGGACGGGGCCCTGTCCCATGCATTTTAGTTTATTTCCTTTGTAGAGGTTGATTTGGACTAGTTTGTGTAGTTGTTTAGGTTGTGTAGTCGTGTTGGTTTTTCATTGCTCTGTTTATCTTTATTGTAGCCTTGTCATCTTTCCAGGTTGCATATTCATTATTAGCGAGATTATTATAGGTCTAGTATTTATATTATTTTGTTGTGACAGGTGGCTTCGTCAGCCTTAGTGTTACATTTATAGATTCTACATAACCAGCTTCTCGATCAACCATGAATCGAGTGCCAGTTGCGCCCTACCCCAGTTTTGGGGCGTGAAACTATTCCCCATGTATTCATAATTACTTCAGGTTTACACTTGTGAACTATCTCAATGCTTACTTGTAGAGCCGATAACTACGGTTCATCCAAACGATTGGTTGGTCCCTATTGGATGACTATACTAAATCACCGGGCTAGGCCTCATGAGCGATTTCAATTCAACCATTATCAACCTGTTCCAAATTAACTATCCTGCGGCCACATCTCAAGTTATACAATGACCCATACAGATCAAGGCTTTATTGAAATTATCTTTTCCTAATTTATACTTCACTAGGTTCAAACAATTAAAGAATTTGGGCAAGTCTTAACGTTTCACTTCATTAAGAAATATTAAAGATGAAGAGAATACAATACAAGTGTTTAGCATTGGCTTCGAATAACTTTGTGTAACCCTAGTTCTTTAATCCATCCACAACCCTAGTTGTGGAGGTTTTAGCCTCTCATGATTGTAAGATCGTTATTAGCATTCATATACAAACACATAATTAAATAACTTATAAAGATGATTGAAAAGAAACCTTCTTGATTATTGCAAGAATTGATGTTGAATCTTTCAAGAACAAGGAAGAAATCAAAGCAAGAAAATATGCAAGACTTGAATTAAGGTTAACAATAACTTGTCTCTCAATGAAATAAAACTCAATGTTGGACTCTCTGATCTCCTCCCTCTACTGAAAATAACCTAAAATATATTTATACAAATAATTGAAACCTTCTCCTAAGTAAATAGAGAAACTCCCAAAAACCGTCGCCGCCTCACATACAACCTGTAACAGGATTGTACGGGTTGTACCTTAACACGTGCAGTGGTTGACTTCTGCTGAATTTGACTAAGTGTTGACTTCTGGTATGACTTGTACCAAGAACCTATGAGTCATACAATCTTCCCATGGCTTGATCTTTCACTTGTTGACATTCTCTGCTGACTTCCACGGATGGCTTCATATGACTCGTACCTCAGTTCCACTATCCGTGACTCCTTCTCATACCTTGAGTTCTGCCTGTCTTCTCTTTTTCTGGTCTTTTTCACGGTTTCTTGGTACGGGTCTTAGGTAGGTTGCGTGACTCGTGGTTGCTACTCATACCAGGATACTTGGCCTATGCAAACCCTTCTGGAATTTACTATGACTTATATGATACGGCTTGTGCCATGAGCCGTAAGTTTCCTTTGCCTCATGATTCGATCCTGGACCTTTGCATGACTCTCAGTACAGCTCGTACCAGGATGGTATGACTCACACTGAGATTCATACTAAGACATTTTTATGCATTTTTCTCCTTTTTTTGCACAATTTATCTCCAACATCTATTTTCTTTGAAAACAAAATAAAAGTACCTCATATCTATATAAATACACCTAAGTCCATGCTTATTCCCATTTTTAAACGTCGACAGTGCTGCAAAACTCACAGCACTCAACACCCTCAACTTAAGACTTTGCATTTCCTCAGGCAAAGAAAACAAAAACTAAAAACAACACTTAACTAGAAAGTAAACATATAGTATCTACAGCCAACACAACAAAATTTGCACTATGAACCATAATCAGCTAATGGCCCCTTTTCCATTCAAACTACGTCAGTTATGCACACATTTAACCACAATCAATGACATACAAGGATTGAGATATGGCATCCAACTATTAGCAAAGAATTGAGCTATAACCAATGCTACAAATAATTAGTAAAATGCAACACAAACCAAGTACCCTCATAGGAGATGAAGTCCCCAACACTAATAGACATATAAAATAATAAACTTGGGACTAAAAAAATGGGACTCTCACTCTCCCAAAGACGATCCAAATACTGCACATTGGATACCATAAGCTTGTTCTTATTTTCTCTACTTTGGCTCTTTGGACAGTTAAACTAGGATCACTATAGGACTTTGTTCATCTTGAAATGTAGGCTTTGGGCTGGGTATGGTAAATATGGAATTAAGTGACTAAACCCTCCTTGGCACTATAGACTTGTGCCTCCACTTTACAATTTTTACCCCATTTTTCACTTTTTCAACTTTTTCCTCCCTTTCCTTCATTTCCTCCATTTCCATGCAATATGTGGGTGTGGTGTGTTTTTCACATTTTCTTATTCCTTTTTCTCTTGTATTTACTTTTCACGTTTCTTTATTAGCTCTTTTTTCTTTCTTTTCTTGCTACACCACACCTCATCTTTAACCTTTTTCCTTTCTTTTTCTTTTTCACCTCCCCACAATCTATGCACCCCTACTATAGCCACTCTCAACTTAGGCATTTCTCCTGGGTTAGGTTTACAATGTCTAAGGAGGGACCAGGGGCAAATCAGGTTCATTATAAATAATGGGTAAGGTTAAAGGTTAATCAAAGAAAAATGGCTAATATAAGGCTCAAAATCAGGATCAAGGGATTCATCATCATTTGATATATTCATTTAAGCTAAAGTGGATAAAACCAATAACATTCTATGATCATCTCCTAACCAACTATCCTAAAGTCTATGTAAAGACCAAGCAGGTAAGTTCTAGATCCTCTACGCAGTATTGAACTAGGTATACATCCTCACCCACTCATTGTACCGATTTGCATTGAATCTACCTATCCAGTTCATACACGGGTAAGCCACAACTACTCATGCTCATAATTTAAATGTCATACAAAGATCCACAGAAGTCATGCAATTGCAATTAACTACACAACTAACATCAAAACAAAATTTTCAAACAGGGATATTTTTTTCAAAACATCAAACTAGTGCATTTATTAGCTGTAAAGTAATTCTAAGCTACTTATAATTAAATGAAAACAACCTAAACTTGCCAATTCTACTAGATAGCATGTCCAAGGGAAAAGAAACACGACAAGAAAAATCGTCAGACGAATAAAAAATTCCCAACAATACAAGTACACCCCCCTTTGAAAACATGCTTTGTCCCCGAAGCATAAAATATATAAGAACAAGGGAAAAGGACATACCTGTGGTGCACTAAGCGCTCCTATCATCCTACGGAGGTGGTACCTCCACTGCATTAGTGGTGCTAGCAGTGGTCGGCGCACTCAATGGTACCTCTATTGGGGAATTGGCTACCCCTGCATCACTAGTAGTCGCTTTCTCGACCTCGGGCTATACTCTGTATGAATGTGGATCCCCCTAAGAGTCCTCGCCTCCCATAATCCCTCTCTGGGCAGTAGTGGAGCTTCCCGCTCCTCTGGCTCGCTCCTGCAACTCTGACATATGTGTGTCGTGAGCTTGCAGGCTCTCTACTCGAACCCCTTTTCTCTTTTTCTTCTCCTTCTTTTTCCTTTTCTTTGAGGGTTCATTTTCAACTTCTGCTGAGACCCTCTTCTTCCCTTTTTCTCCACTAGCAACCATCAAGCCCCAATATGCCTCTAAGTCGAGCTCCTTATCTAACTCAGCATCTACGTCCAGAAGATTAAGGGCTGCTATAATTGTTGGTTATTTAGATGACAACTCGGTCACTTGGCTCCGAAGAGCCCGCAGCTCCTCCCAAAGCTAATCCAGCTACTCCGCTAAGAACTTGTTGAATCGGTGCTCAAATCCATCAATCTGGCCATGAGATCCCCTCACGGCCTCCTAAATCTCCACCTTCACCCAAGGCTTGACGTTTTCCATCATAAACTGAACTTTTCTCTCTATCATTGTCAGCTTTTTAGCTATCTTTTGGAGGAAATCGTGAGACACCAACACAAACACAGCTGGTGTTTGGCTCGAAAGACCCATCAAAGGTGCAGCTGAAATACTGGGTGCTACCTCTGTATGGCCTGCCTCTATAGCTGGTGTCTTTTCTTAATCCACTGAGATGGGGACATTAACCTACTCTCCCCTAGATGCCTGTGGTACCGGGATTGTGGTTGAAAGTCTAGCCCGGCTCTTCACCAAGTTTATTTCATCTCAGATCAGCCCTATATCCATCGTCCTCTGGCCTCCAGTCTCGACATCAACATGTTTCATTAGTTGGACCCCAGCGTCTCTGCACTTTCGGTAAATAAGGCTCGAAAATGGCATGGTGGTTATCAACCCAAGAGCATGATCTCGGATCTCATTTGCTATCACCCTCGGGATATTTATTTCATACCAAGACATGATGCATGCTACTAGAGCAGCCCTATCTGCACTGAGCATGTTATCGTTCACAGTTGGCATTAGTCTATGGTGGACTAGTGTCCAGTAGGCCTTTCGTATGAAGTTTATCAAAGATTTCGTGACCTTCTTTCCACTAGCCACCCAATCAACTTCCTCCTTGACCTCTACTATGACTCCGGCTAACCATTTTAGTTGGTTTGTCTCTCCTCATTACTCAACTGATTCACCCATTTCTAGGCATCTATCCGGTGGTTGAACTCTGTTGTGGATGACGGAGCTATGAACTATGGCCCATAGAATATCAAGGCAATGGTTTTCTCTGAAATCTTGACTTCTTGCCCTCGAACTAAGACCTTGTCAAGTTTGGGCTACTCCTTTAGTCGCTTGTCGGTCTGTATATTCTGCTCCAACATTGCATAATAGTTGGCATAGAACTCCCTAACCATATGTGGGCTATATTGGTCAGGGGTTGATGTGCTGTGAATTTACAGCACTATAGACGCTCAAAACTAAGAAAATAGCATGGACTTAGGTGTATTTATATGGATATGAGGCACTTTTCCTTTGATTTCAGGATAAATGGGTGTCGAAACAATAAATTGCAAAAGGAAGCTAAAAATGTGCAAAAAAAGGGCAAAAAGTGCATATCACAGTACAATTCATAGGATGGACCTACGAGTCATACTGAGGGTCTTGATCAAAAGCTGAAAGTTAACCTGGAAGACTGAACTTATGAAACTTGTCACGGATCGTACCATGGTGGTACAGGTCATGCTAAGTCAGTCGTGATGAAATCCAGAAGAATTGCATAGAAGCTTGATTCTCAGTATGAGAGCACCCTATGACCCGTGAGATGAGGGTACGAGTTGCACCATACCGGTCGCGGTGAAGTTCAGAAAAAGTTCAAAAGATCAGGATCAATCCACAGGTGTCAATGTACGAGTCGTAGCATGTTGGTACGAATAGTACCTTGGCCTAAACTTAGCTAAAATTCAGCCAACACTCTAAGCCACGAGTTGATGTCACAATCCGTGAGAAGCCCCTACGAGTCATAGGTGGACCCGTGACAAGGTCGGCAACAGATATGAAAAGCAATCCTATTAGTTTAGGAAAAGGATTCTTGTGTCTCAATAGATACTTTTTATGTTTTATTTTTAATAGAGGACGACGAATAGACTTAATTCTGGTAGAAAAACATTGTAGTATGCAATTTTACATCATTAGAAGATAGAATTGAGTTGGTACAACCTTGTGATCAACCTTTTTTTGAATTCATCTTGTTCTTCCTACTTGTTATTCAAGATTTCGTGGTTTAATTGAAGGAATTGTTTTTCTCAATCATCTTTGTAAGTATTGTTATATGTTTTCAACAATGAACACAAATCACACCCTTGCAACTGTGAGAGGCGAAAACCTCCATAGCTAGGGTTGTGGGAACCGTGGTGGATTAACAAGTTAGAGTTGCACAAAGTGAGTCTAAAACCAATACTAAATACTTATATTGTATTCTCTTCATCTTTAACGATTCTTAGTGGTGTACAATATTAGGAAGTGCCTGAATTCTTTACTTGCTTTGGTCGAAGAGGTAGAGATTAGGAAAAGTGAGTTACAACAGAGCCTTGATCTTGATGATCATTGTATTAACTTGAGTTGTGGTCGCAGGATAGTTATATCTGGAACTTAGTGATAATGGTTAGTTTGCAAAACTCATGAGACTTGGTCGAGTAATTGAGGATAGTCATTCAATAGGGATTGGTCGATCGTTTGAATGAATCTAAGTTATCAGTTCTATAAGTAAAGTATTGGAATAGATCACGAGTGTATACCCAAAGCTTTTATGAACCCATGGGGAACACAAACCCTAGTTATCCTTTAATTATTGATTCATAAATATAATTTTGATTGTTGCTTATTTTTATTATTGCTTTTCATTAGAATTCCCCCATTGTGAAGTAATTACCATACAAGTTCATCTATTGATTGTAATCTAGATCTTCCATATTCCCGGTGGGTTCGACCCCAACCTATAAGTTTGGGTTCTTTATTGACAACATCCGCTTCATACTTCAGTTGGAAGTGTGGTTTGAGCGTTATCAAAAAGTGGTGTTGTTGCCGGGGAATACGGCTAAGACTAAGTTATTTGCTTGTATATGACTTTTTGGTAATTATTTACTTAATTACATTTATTTTTGTGTTTTTCTTTGATATCCACAAGCTTTCCTCCGGTGAATGCCAAGCACTCGGAGTAGAGGAGACCCCCTTGTTCCACTAAATCCCGAAATTGAATGAGCACTCATAGAATAGAAAACCCTAAGCAGAGAGGAGCTCTCTTAGCTGAAGAAGCTAGGCAAGCCGAGCTAGCTCGGTTAGCTACACTTCAGCAAGCTGGTGATGATAGAGATGATGTGGTAAATGCTGGTCGACATGGGAGGGGAAACCGAGCTCAGAGATTTTCCCCTCAGTTCTTTGATTATGATGACCTAGATATTGATGAGGTTGGGTCAACTAGAGAAATTGTGCCACCACCACTGCCCGCTGGGGCCAAATTTAACATTATGAGCACAATGATTCAATTGCTAAATTTGAAGGGGGTGTTCAGTGGCCACGCAGCGGATGACGCCAACCTGCATTTAATGAACTTTGTAGGAATATGCAAGGCATACAGGTTGCCTAGAGTAAGCCAGGATGCAACAAGACTCTAACTCTTCCCTTTCTCTCTATCAGGGGAAGCTACTTTGTGGTTATCAGAGTTGCCCAACGACTCTATAACCAATTGGAAGGATCTTAAACAAGCCTTCTTGGAGAGATTCTTTCCCCCATCAAGGATGTTGCAGTTAAAAGATGAAATCTATAATTTTCGATAGAGTAAGACAGAGGCACTTCATGAAACCTGGTTGAGGTTCAAAAAGAAGTTGACTAAGTGCCTGAACCATAAAATCGCAGATGACAGTTTGTTGGAAATCTTTTACAGGTCTCTTAATAATAGCACCAAGGTTGTAGCAGACACGCTGGTGAGTGGAGCATTGATGAGTCACACTTGGGAGGAAGCAGCCACTATCCTTGACAGGGTGAAAAAGACAAACAGGGCCTGACATATGAGGGAGGTTGATGCAGTGGTAGGTACATACGTTGTTGGTTTGACTGTAGACCAACGAAGGAAGGAGGAGGAACGCAATCAGGAGTTGGCTCACATGCGCACATCATTGGATTTGCTGAAAAAGCATATCATGAGAGCAGGAGCCAAAAAGGTAAATGCAGTGGGAACACAAGGAAGGGAGCAGGGAGCAGAAAACTCTAATTCTGAGTAAGAGGCAAACTTCCTAGGTAGCCAAGTGGCGGGTTTTCGAGCCAACTCCTAAGCGTCTGGAAAGACAATTGCTGCCAAGGTTCTATCAAGGTCGGAACCAATACAGAGACAACTACAATAGGAATAGGTTCAGAGATAGGAGTCGTGGTCGTGAGCGAGAGGGAGAATGCAGAAGGAATGACGGATATCAAAATGACCGGGCTGGAGTCTATGTGCCTCCTAATGCATGAGAAGGGGAAGCTGGACAATCAAAGTTGGAGAGTATGATGGCCAAAATGCTGAAAAAGGTGGGGTCCACAGATGATCAGTTAAAAGAAATTTGAAGTGACTTATCTAGCATGGTTAGAAAGTGGAATCTCATGCCACCACCATCAAGCAGATAGAACACCAACTTGGGCAACTGTCGGCATCAATGAACCCAAGACAAAAGGGTACACTTCCTAGCTTCACTGTCAAGAATCCAAAGAATGATTCTCATTGCATGGCAGTGATGACTAGGAGTGGGAAAACCACAGTTGACCCCCCGTTCCCTGTGGAAGTTGAAAGGAAGAAAGAGAGCGTGATGGAGGAAGAAGAGATTGGTGATGAGACACAACATGATGTGTTGCAAGAGGCCCCTAAAAGTGAGATGGAAGGCGACATTGATTAAGGGGTAACTCTAGTGCAAAAGGCTATCCCGAGTCCACCGCCACCATTCCCACAGAGGATGAAGAAAAAGGCAAACAACGGTAAGTTCCAAAAATTTCCTTCAATGCTCAAACAAATTTCTGTGAATATACCGTTGGTCGAAGAACTAAAGCAGATGCCGGGATATGTAAAATTCATGAAGGACCTGGTGACAAAGAAAAGATTTGTAAGCTATGAGTCGATTGACAATGTCCATCACTGAGTGCCTTAGCAACAAGGATCTTAGCTCAAAAAAAGGAAGACCCGAGTGCCTTCACGATACCTTACACCATCGGTAATGTTGAGTTCGCAAGGGCGCTTTGTTATCTAGGAGCTAGCATTAATCTGATGCCCTTGGCAGTCTTCAAGAAGTTAGTATTGGGAGCCTCACACCAACCAACATGCGGCTACTGATGGCCGACAGAACAATGAAGAAACCAGTAGGCATCCTAGTTGATGTGCTCGTCAAGGTTGATAAGTTTATATTCCCAGCAGACTTTGTGATCTTGGATTGCGAGGTTGATTATGAGGTCCCCATCATTCTGGGGCGACCATTCCTCACCACTAGGAGAGCTCTAATAGATGTGGAAGCTGGCCTGTTGAAGTTCAGGCTAAACAAAGAAGAGGTCACTTTCAACATCTGTCGGACTATGAAGCAACCAAAGGAATTTAGTATGATCTCAGCACTTTAGGATTCTTAGTAGTCAAGAGACTTGCATCATGCCGCAACGTTAAATCAGGCACTTCTTGGGAGGCAACCCAAGTGGTGGTTTGGTGAAATCTGAGTAACCATACCACCTGCGTCGTGCTGCGATGTTAAATCAAGTTCTTCTTGGGAGGCAACCCAAGTTATTGATCTAAATGTGTGCTCAGTGTGCAGGGAAACAAAAACAGGTGGCTGAAAAATCTGCTGCTACAGGATCTCAGTACGACTCGTGGTGAGGTTCTACAAGTCGTGGTAGTAGAAGTAGTGAAAAGCAGAGAAAATTCTAAGCAAAGTCTGACCTACGACTCATCCTACGATTCATACCTTCATGGTACAGGTCGTAGGATGCTCTCGCAGGTCACCAAGTATGTTCTTTGTAACTAAAGTCATTACGGGCCATGAACGATTCGTAGGTTGCTCCTGCGACTCGTAGTACGAATTGTGACAAGTCAAATTGACCCGATTTGTCCCATATTTTTAAATTGATCCCCACCTACTTAAACTTCAAAATCAACCATTTTCCAACCTAACACCTCAAAACCCCAAAACCCACAAATTGAGAACTTTCTTCCCAACACCCATAGCTTCCCAAACATTAAGAAATTTAGCTAGAAATTCATGCTTCAGATGAGTGTGCAAAGCCCTCACATTTGATTTCCAGCCTATGAATCGCGAATCAAGTAAGTGGTTTACATTCTAAGTTCTTAATGCTTGAACGTGAACTTGAGGGAATCAAAAATCCATAAGACTCACTAGGTATGCTTGAAAATCAATGGATAGGTGTGAAATACACTAAATCAACCGAAAAATCCACTGGAAATTGATTGAATTTTGGCCCTAGAAAACCTAAGGGGAGTTACGGGTAGGGGAGGATTAAGTGGTGTAAAAAGGTAAGGTACCTAATGCTAGACCTGGGGGAACTTGAGTACCCAAAAATGTGCAAAACAAACACCTACACACTGATCAAAAAGAATGTTAAAACTAGGTTGAAAAAGGGTATGTAGCACAGTACGGTTCGTAGGTTGACACTACGAATCGTACTGAGTGCTCATACCACTTATCTTGAAAAATCGATTTGGAAAGCGCACCCCACGACTCGTGGAATCGACCTACGGGTCGTACCACAAGTCATGGTGAAAAACAAAATATGTGAAAAATGGGATTTCATCAGACGACTCAAGGTACATATTGTACCTTCATGGTATGATTCGTACCTGCAAGTCGTGGGGCACCATCAGGGTTTCTGAAGGTACGACTCATACTGAGGACCCGTGATGAGATACTGCAATTCTTCTATATGATTTTTCTTTCTCAAAAATGGATTACTAACTCTTTCTCACCAGGTACAATGACATACAAACATAGGGCAGACAAGCACAAGCCCCCAGACAATTGATAGATGAAACAACGGACTCAGAGTCTAAGCAAGCCGGAGATTCACCTAGTGGTTCACTTGAGGATTATCAAGTGGACACCTCAGACACAGATGGGACAGAACCACTAGGGCAAGAGCAAAGGCCCAAGCCGAAGAAACCACGGCCACATCCGCTCAGGCTCCCCAGTCTGAAGAGGGGGCTAGAGAGGAACAACAAAGGTCGGGAATAGACTCAAACACTGAGGAAGGGTCAGAAGGGACCCATGATGATGCAGAAAGCAGTGAGGAAACAGTGGAGGAGGAGACCCCTGCAAGAGAAAATAGAACAATGCGGTGGAGAGTGCTGGGTGCTAAAGAGATATATGAACAAGGCATAGCTCTCATAGCCAAGAACAAACCAAAGAGAAGCATCCAAGAAGAACCATGGATACTCACTAATTCCTTGAATGAAGTTGAGGAGATGAAGCGTATTTTTAGGTTCTATGGGCTAGAGTGGATGGCCAAGACCCCTTCACAATACACTGAAGAGATCTTCAGGGAGTTCTACACCAACTACCTGGTCACAATGGAGGAGAAAGCAAAGGAGGGGAAAAAGATAAAGGAGCAGCATTGCTTGTAGAGTGTTCTAGTCCGAGGACGAGTTTTTGATATATCTGATCAGACTATTGCACGGATGTTGTATGGACCTCAGTACAGACCAACGAGGATAACCCCAAAATATGATTACCGAGTTGAGGCGATGAAGCAGATTAAGAGTCTGAGCAGGGGTGAGTGATAGAGACAGTTGCAATGGCTAGCGGAGGTTATAGCTGAGAACAAGGATGAGGCTAAGTGGGTTACAGGGGGTAAGCAGGTGAGAAAGAACTCATTGAACATCATTGCAAAGGCCTGCTGGACATTGGTGAGACATCGATTAGTTCCCACAGTCAATGATAATACGCTGAGTGCTGATACAGCGACGTTGGTGGCATGGTTCATGTCCCGCTATCCTCTTAACATCTCGAGGATCATAGCTACCGAGATACGATATAGGGCAGTGGAAATAAGCACTACCATTCCATTCTCGAGCCTTGTATACAGTTTTTGCAGTTAGGCGAGAGTACAGCAGGGTGATGAGAGATTGATCGGAGGCCAAAGAATTGTTGATATAGGCCTTATCCGAGATGAGATGAACTCAATAAGCAGATCCAGAATGCCCACAGCCATCCCAGCAGCTCATCCAGTAGGGGACGTACAGGTCAATATCCCCAGTACTCAGGAGCAGAGCGAGACACCAGCTACAAATGCCAGTCACTCAGCGTCAGCTCCCAGCACCTCAGCTACACCGCGGCCCAATGTACAGACTCAGACTCCAGCAGGGTACATCTTGGTACCGCAGGATTTCCTCCAGATACTGGCAAAGAGATTGACCATGGTCGAGCGCACAATTCAGGCAATGATGGAGAATGTAAAGCAATGGGTCAAATCCGAGATATATTCAACATGAGGATACAGAGTAGTCAGACACCGGCAGCCTCCATGCGGATTTGGGGCTCTTCGGAGCCAAGTAATTGAGTTGTCATTACAGCAACCAACTGTTATAGCAGCCCCCACTCTTTCGGACCTGGATGCAGAGCTTGAGGAGGATATTGACTTGGCATCATACTGAGGGCCAACTGCAGCCAGTGATAAAGGCAAAAAGAGAGCAGCTGAAGATGCTGGTGAGGAGAGTGTGAAAAAGAAGAGAAAGAAGGAGAAGAAAGAGTGCAAGCAGGCTAGAGCGGAGAGCATGCGAGCTCATGAAGAGCATATGACTGAGCTGCATGAGAGAGTTAGAGGAGCGGGAAGCTCCACCGCCGCTCAGCCCAAGCTTTCTAGTGGCCATGACCCTTCGGGTGAGCCACATTCAACCCCAGTTTCCACAGAGGTCATTCAAACGGCTACAGTTACTTAGGGGAGTACCACTACCCCATTGTTCCACCATTGAGTGCGCCGGCCACCGCTAGCGCCACTACTACCGCAGAGGTACCACCTTCATAAGACGACAGAGGCGAAGTCTAAGTAGCCACAAATATGTCCCTTTTCCTTTCAAGATTTTATTTTGTTCTTCGGGGACGAAGCTCATTCTTTAAAAAGGGTGGGTGTACTTGTATTTTTGGGATATTTTTGGTCGCCTGAGGGTTTTTTTGCCGTGTTTCTTTTTCCTCAGACATGCGATCTAGTAGAACCAGCATGTGTTAGGATTTTTTTGTTTTTAGTTGTGATTTTTTTTATTAGAAAGTAACGTAGGAATACTTAGCCAATGAATATGCACTAGTTTTGTTTTTTTTGACAAATTGACCCGGTTTAAAAAATTTTATTGTGTATTTGTGACAACAATGCATAATTTCTGTGGA
The DNA here is from genome assembly GCA_035772735.1 of Datura wrightii. Taxonomy (NCBI): domain Eukaryota; kingdom Viridiplantae; phylum Streptophyta; class Magnoliopsida; order Solanales; family Solanaceae; genus Datura; species Datura wrightii. The sequence continues at coordinate 48,313,039 of JASDFA010000007.1, read as the reverse complement.
TCATTTTATGTCATTTAGTTATTAATAGTGCTAGTCTTGTTCAGCCATGTATGAACCAGACAGGTAAAGTGAAAATAGTTCATGTACCATGTGTGAGTGAGGTCTTAGTAGTTGTTGCGGTATGTTGTTGAAGATCTAGAACTTGCCTGGTTGGTCTCTGCATAGGTTGAGGATGGTTGGTTAGGATATGATCATAGGCCATTTTTGTGTTAGATCACTTTTAGCCTATATTGCCCTACCAAAGTGTCATGAATCCCTTGATCCCAAGTTTGAGCCTAAATTGACCATATTTCTTTGATTTACCTACTAACCATACCCATTTGTTTATAATGAACCTGTTTGGACGTGGTCCTTCCTTGGATATTGTGAACCTCAACCTTAGCAAAATGCTTAAGTTAAGGGTGGCTAAAGTAGGGGTGCATAAATTGTGGAAGCGGGAGAAAAGGAAAGAAAAGAAAAGAAGAGAAAAAAGAAAATGGTAAAAAAGGTGATGGTGAGGTAAAAAAGTAAAAAGCTAAAAATTTGAGAATATTGAAAAAAGAAGAGAAATTTAAAACAGCTTGAAAGTGTTGAAAAATGTGAAAAATCAACTCACCAATGCAAATGTTCATAAAATCGGAAAAAGGGAAGAAAAGGAGACAAAAAGAATGAAGGGTGAAAGAGGAGAATGATGCAGCCAATGAATGTAGTGCCAAGGAAGGGATAGTCATTAATAAAATCTTTCATCTTTATCATGACCATCCCTAAGCCTACATTACAAGTCATATAAAGTCCTACAGTGATCTTAATTTGACCATCTAACAAACCGAAGCATAGAAAATAAGGGCAAGCCTATGGTATCTGATGCATAATACTTGCAGTTCTTTGAGAGAGTGAGTACTTCATTTGCATAGTCCCATGTTTCAGTTGATACTTCATACTAGAGTGGGGACTTCATTTTTTTGTGTGAGGGTACATGGATTATGTTTGCTTTTACCATTAGTCTGTTTGAAACACATAGGTAATGACTTGATTGCTTGTTGATAGCTAGATCACATATCTTGATACCTAAATATGATGTTTGGAGGTTGCTTGTAATACATTAGCTGACGATATTTCAAGAGATAAGGTCAATAGAGTTTGTATATAAAGTGCATAAATTTGTTTGAGTTTTGGCTATAGTATCCTAAGTTTATTTTCTAGTTGAGCGTCGTGTTTAGTTTTTCTTTTTCTTTGCCTGAGGACATGCAAAAGTCTTAAATTGAGGGTGTTAATGTGCTGTGAATTTACAACACTATTGATGCTCAAAACTAAGAAAGTAGCATGGACTTAGGTGATTTATGTGGATATGAGGCACTTTTCCTTTGATTTTAGGATAAATCGGTGTTGGAACAATAAATTGCAAAAGAAAGAAAAAAGTGTACAAAAAAAGGGCAAAAAGTGCAGACCACAGTACGATCCATAGGATGGACCTACGAGTCATAGTGAGGGTCTTGATCAAAAGCTGAAAGTTAACCTGGAAGACTAAACTTAAGAAACTTGTTGCGGATCATACCATGGTGGTACGAGTCATGGTAAGCCAGTCGTGATGAAATCCAAAAGAATTGCACAGAAGGTTGATTCTCAGTACAAGATCACCTTATGACCTGTGAGGTGACGGTACGAGTTGTACCATACCGGTCGTTGGTGAAGTTCAAAAATAGTTCAAAAGATAAGGATCAAGCCACGGGTGTCAATGTACGAGTCGTAGCATGTTGGTAAGAATTGTACCTTGGCCGACACTTAAACAAAATTCAACCAACACTCCAAGCCACGAGTTGATGTCATGAACCATGAGAAGCCCCTACGAGTAGTAGGTGGACCCATGATGAGGTCGGCAATAGATATGGAAAGTAGTCCTGTTAGTTTAGGAAAAGGATTTTTGTGTTCTATAAATACTTTTTATATTTTATTTTTAATAGAGGACGACAAATAGACTTAATTCTGGTAGAAAAACATTATAGTACACAATTTTACATCATTGGAAGAGAGAATTGAGTTGGTTCAACCTTGTGATCAACCTTTTTTTGAATTCATCTTGTTCTTACTACTTGTTATTCAAGATTTCGTGGTTTAATTGAAGGAATTATTTTTCTCAATCATCTTTGTAAGTATTGTTATATGTTTTCAACAATGAACACAAATCACAACCTTGCAACTATGAGAGGATAAAACCTCCATAGCTAAGATTGTGGGAACCATGGTGGATTAACAAGTTTGGTTGCACAAAGTGAGTCTAAAACCAATACTAAATACTTATATTGTATTCTCTTCATCTTTAACGATTCTTAGCGGTGTACAATGTTAGGAAGTGCCTGAATTCTTTACTTGTTTTGGTCGAAAAGGTAGAGATTAGGAAAAGAGAGTTACAACAGAGCCTTGATCTTGATGATCATTATATTAACTTGAGTTGTGGTCGCAGGATAGTTATATGTGGAACTTAGTGATAACGGTTAGTTTGCAAAACTCGTGAGACTTTGTCGAGTAATTGAGGATAGTCACAATAGGGATTGGTTGATAGTTTGAATGAATCTAAGTTATCAGTTCTATAAGTAAAGTATTGGAATAGATCACGGGTGTATACCCAAAGCTATTATGAACCCATGGGGAACACAAACCCTAGTTATCCTTTAATTATTTATTCACAAATATAATCTTGACTGCTGCTTATTTTTATTATTGCTTTTTATTAGAATTCCTCCATTGTGAAGTAATTACCATACAAGTTCATCTACCGGTTGTAATCTAGATCTTCCATATTCCCTGTGGGTTCGACCCCAACCTATAAGTTTGGGTTCTTTATTGACAACGTCCGCTTCATACATCAGTTGGAAGTGTGGTTTGAGTGTTATCAGGGGTCCTTGCCATTCAATCAACCCATAGAAGCTAAAGATCTGCATCATCTCCTCAATCTCATTCAAGGCACTGATAAGGATCCGCAGTTCTTCCTGAATGTTGTTTCTGGGGTGTTGCTTAGATGTGAATGCCAAGCCCTTCTCATAGATCTCTTGTGCCCTGGGCATCTGCCACCTCATAGTACACCTTGTTGTAGGTGGGGTTTGCTCAATTTCCTCTGCAGCATCTCCTTCTTCGAACCCAGCCTCATTGTTGCCATCTTCGGATCGGGCCTCCTCGGACCCCTCATCATCATTAGAGCCACTCCTGGACTCTTGAACCTGTTCTTCTACTCCCTCTTTACACTGGGGAGCAGTGACCGGAGCAGTAGAAGTGGCTTCCGCCTGTGCCTTTGCTTGAGCTCTAGTGGTCTGTGGCTCATCAGTGTCTGATGTCTCAAGTTGATACTCTTCCACCAAACCCCAAGGGGAGCTGTCTGCTTGAGCAGAGTCAGAGGGCTCATCTCTCAATGCCCTTCGATCAGCTATCTCTGCTCTAGCTCTCTTTTCCTGGACAAATTTGGCTGCTGTTTTCTTAATTGTCATTGTACCGATGGAGAAAATAGTTAATATGCATGATCAGAGAAAAAGAAAGCAAGAAAACTTATCCTCTGTACTTTTCCATGAGTCTACAGTTCGGATCGTACAGTGGTGGTACGATCGTACTAAGATTCATAGTTCATGTTGATTAGGTCACGACTTCTTGGTGCAAGTTGTACCAGGCAGGTACGGTTCTTACAAAGAGTCATAGGAGGATTTTCCTGAACTTCAAAGTAACTTTCTATTTTTTATACAACTCATGTTATGATTCGTGATTATGTTCTACGAGTCATACAAAGGGTCATACCATTACTTGTGAGCTTTGACCCGTACTGCCTTATGGTACGATCACCAGGTACGACTTGTAATAGGATCTTACAAATTTTAGTAAGCTTCATACCAATAGTTACACTTTTATTGACCTGGGACAATCTTAACAAGTCATCATACGAGTCGCAATATGAAACCACGAGTCGTAGGAAGACTCATAAAGCATGCCCACCTCTTTATTTTTGTTCAGTTGTTTAGGTAAACCTATTATTTGTTCTGGGTACTCAGACTTCCCCATTTTAGGCTACCAATTTTCATTGTTTATGCATACCCAGTTCACTGCCAATCCAGGTCACATCCCGAAACTCAATTATTCAATTTTTCACCAAACCAATTTATTGTTTTAAGCATTTCGAAGTTCTATCCATTCAATAGAATCACAAGAGCTATTGAGCATCATCCTCAACCCATTTTTGGTGGGTTTAAGGAATCTCATTTGGCTATAAGTTCATATAGAGCAACCATTTCACAAATTTAAACATGGTTACTTGAAGTTTCAAGTGTTTGCTTGCTTCAGTCATTTTGGGGTAGGAATGTCTATTGTGCAGGAGTAAACTTGCACAACTTTGAGCTTGAATCTCATGGAAATTTTGAGTTATGGGTGTGCGAGAGTTGGGTGATAGTCGTGGGTTCAATAGCTTATGTTTGCATGGAGTGAATGTCAAAGAATTTCAAGTTTAAATAGGTTAGGGTGGATTTTTGAGCAATCCAGGTTGAGTCGGGTCGCATTCATTAGATCGGCCCGTCAAGACTCACACCACGAGTCATAGGTTTGACCTATGGCTCGTCCCTTGGACCTATAGTAGAAGACTTAGGAAACTTACCTAAGGACCTACGAGTTCATGTTACGACTCGTACCACTGTGGTACGAACTGTACTATGACCCATAGTTCATCACTTTTCTTACTTTCTACACTTGGCATAATTTACCATTACAGTAAGTACTATGACCCATAAAATGTAGGTATGATTCATAATAAACAATCATAACTCAAACTCATGCTTTAGCTTAGTATCTGCCTTGAACCACTGATGGTACTATTAGTCGTACAATAGTCATACGACTCGTACGAAGACTCATAGTACAATCCTATGTTGCAATTTTTCACCCATTTGTTTTTGTTTTACCTGCACATGGAACACATAAAAATTAAGATACTTGGTTTTCCTCCCAAGAAGCGCTTGATTTAACGTTGCAGCACGATACAGGTGGTCTGGTTACTCAAACTTCACCAAAACACCACATGGGTTGCCTCCCAAGAAGCTCCTGATTTAATGTCGCAGCATGATGAAAGTAGGTTGACTACTCAGAATTCATCAAGAAACTCAGAATCATCATCGATTATTGAGAAAACCTTGAATTCATTGGGCCGCTTCATTGACCGGCAGATGTTAAAAGTGACCTCCTCTTTGTTTAACTTGAACTTTAGTTGGCCATCTTCCACATCTACCAAGGCTCTCCCAGTGGCTAGGAATGGTCGCTGCAAGATGATGGGGACCTCAAAATCGACCTCGCAATCTAGGATTACGAAGTCCGCTGGGAAGATGAAATGGTCCACCTTGACAAGGACATCAACTAAGATCCCCACTAGCTTTTTAACTGTACAGTCTTCCATGAATAGTCGCATTGACGTCGGTGTGGGGACTCCCAAGCCTAGCTGTTTGAAGAATGCTAATGGCATCAGGTTGATGATTGCACCTAAATCACAAAGTCCTTCGCAAACTCAAAATCACCAATCGTGCATAGGTGGTGAAGGCACCTGGATCCTCCTTTTGAGCAAGGACTCATGAAGTTATGGCACTACAATGATGCAAGTTACCTACCGACTCATAGCTCATGGACCTTTTCTTGGTCACAAGGCCCTTCATAAACTTCGCATATCCAGGCATCTACTCCAATGCCTCGACCATTGGTATTTTCACAAATAACTGTTTAAGCATAAAGAGAATTTTTTGGAACGTACCATCTTATGCCTTCTTCTTCATCCTTTGAGGGAAGGTGGCGGTGGTTGAGGGATAGCCTTATAAATTTGTGTGCCCCCTTGCTTCTTACCCTTTTTCAGCTTCCGACTCCCTTGCACCAACTGGAGCCCCAATCAACTCAGCCTCACTTGTGAACTCATGCTCAGCAACTTCATCTTCCTCACCGAGCTCAATATCCTTTTGTCTTTCTATCTCAACTACAACCGGCAGAAGGGGTTCAACTATTGTCTTTCCACTACTAGTCATCACAGCCATACAATGACAGTCATTCTTTAGATTTTGCACTGTGTTTCTAGGAAGTGTTTCCTTCTACCTCTAGTTTAGGGACACCGACATCTGTCTAAGCTGCTGCCCAATCTATTTGATCGCAGTTGCATGCGATTCAACTTTCTGGTTCATACTTGTTATATCCTCCCAGATGTCTCGCAGCTAATCATCAGTGGATTTTACCTTTTTGAGCATCTTATCCATCATGTTCTCCAATCTTGAGGATACAGTCTCACTCTCACGTGCATTAGGAGGAACATACAAACATGTGCAATCGTTGCAATAGCCATCATTCTTTCTCCATTCTCCCTCTCACTCACAAACTCAGCTCCTATCCCTACACCCATTTTATTTGTAGTGTTCTCGATATTGGTTCTGAACTTGGTTTCCGAAAGCTTGGAACCAAGTCTCCTGTCTAGACCCTTGGGCGTTGGCCCAAAAACCCGCCACCTGGTTGTCCAAAAAGTTTGTCTCCTCCTTAGAATTTGAATTTTCCTTTCCTGGTTCTTGTCCCTAAGCTCCCACTACAGTTACCTATCTAGAACCAACACCCATAATATGCTTCGTGAGCAGGTCTAATGATGTCCACATATGAGCTAATCCCTAATCACGCTCCTCCTCCTTATTAAGTTGATCTGTAGTCATACCAACAGCATACAAACCTGCAGCTGCTTCGCTTCCCTGGTATTCCAGGCGCTATTAGTCTTAGTCACTCTGTCAAGAACAATGGCAGCTTTCTCCCACGTGTGACTCATTAATGCTCCTCCCGCCACGGTATTTGCTACAGCTTTGTGTTGTTATTCAAGGACTTGTAAAAATCTCCAACAAACTATCTTCTGGAATTCTATGGTTCCAGCACTTGGTCAACTTCTTTTTAATCTCAAACAAGTTTCATGAAGTGCCTCCATTTTCAATTTTCAGAAGTTATAGATCTCATCCTTAGGTTGTAGCATCCTGGAGGGTGGGAAGAACCTTTCTATGAAAGCCTGTTTATGCTCCCTCCAGTTGGTAATGGAATTATTAGGCAACTCCGATAACCATAAAGTGGCCTCTCCAGAAAGAGAGAAGGGGAAGAGTCTCAACCTTATTTCATCTTGACTTACATTGAGCAACCCGTACGCCTTGCATATCCCGAGGAAGTTCATCAAGTTCAAGTTAGCATCATCAACTGCATGAGAACTAAACACCCCTTTCATATTCATCAACTTTATCATGATGCTAGCGATGTCAAACTTTTCCCCAGCAGGCAAAGGTGGTGGTACAATAGCTCCAGTTGACTCGGCTTCATCAATATCCGGGTCATCCTCATTATAGAACTGAGGAGAATATCTCTGGGCTCTATTTCCATTTCCATGGTGTCCAGCATTCATGACTTCATCCCGAGAATCCTTGGCTTCCTGGAGTGCAGCTTGCAGAGCTAGCTCAGCTTGCCTAGCTTCTTTAACAAGATGGCCACTCTTTTCTTAGGGTTCTCCATTCTCCGCAGTGTTCACTCTAGTTCAAGATCAAGAGGAATCAAGCGATTTTCGCTCCCTCGAGTACTTGGCATTCACCAAGAGACAACCTATGGGTCTAAAAAAACGTAAATGAGGAAATAACAACTAAAAGTTAAACATAAGCAATTAATCTAATCTTAAGTTGTATTCCCCGGCAATGGCATTACCTTTTGATAACACTCAAACTCACACTCCTGATAAAGCATGAAGTGGACGTTGTCAATAAAGAACTCAACAAAGGTTGGGATCGATCCCTCAGGGAATATGGTCAAGATATAGAATAACACATGTATTTAAGCTTTTAGGTATGTTATCTACAAAAGGGGGTTTACAAAAACAATTATAAAACAAGATCAAAAATTGGTTGTTGTTTATCAAGATTTGCAATTAACTAGAGAAAGTGTTCCCAATGGATTGATAATTACTTCGGTTTACACTTGTGATGTATCCCAATTCTTACTTGAAGAAATGATAACTAGGGTTCATCCAAATGACTGGTTTGTCCCTATTGGATGACTATACTCAATCACTAGGTTAGATCTCATGAGCGATTTCACTTCAACCGTTATCAATCTATTCCAAATTAACTATCCTGCGACCGTAGCTCAAGTTATACAATAACCCGTACAGATCAAGGCTTTGTTGTAATTCTTTTTTCCTAATCTATACTTCTCTAGGTTCAAACAAGTGAAGAATTCGGGAAAGTCTTAATCTTGCATTTTATTGAGAAATATTGAAGATGAAGAGAATATAATACAAGTGTTTAGCATTGGTTTTGAATCACTTTGTGTAACCCCAGTTCGTTAATCCATCATGGTTCCCACAATTCTAGTTATGAAGGTTTTAGCCTCCCATGATTGTAAGATCATAATTAGCTTTCATAGATAAACACATACTTAAATACTTATAAAGATTATTGAAAAGAAACCTACTTGATTATTGCAATAATTGATGTTGAATCATTCAAGAAGAAGGAAGAATTAAAGCAAGAAAATCTCCAAGACTTCAATTAAAGTTAACAACAACTTGTCTCTCAATGAAATAAAACTCAATGTTCGACTCCCTAATCTCCTCCCTCTACTGAAAATAACCTAAAAGGTATTTATACAAATAATTAGAACCTTCTCCTAAGTAAACAGGAAAACTACCAAAAACTATCATTGCCTTCACATACGACCCATAATAGGATTGTATGGGTCATACCTTGACTCGTACATTGGCTGGCTTCTGTTGAATTTGATTAAGTGTTTACTTCTGGTACGACTCATACCAAGAACCTACGAGTCATACAATCTTTCTGTGGCTTGAACTTGCACTTGTTGACATTCTCTATTGACTTCCACGGAAGGCTTCATACGACTCTTACATCAGTTCCACAATTTGTGACTCCTTCTCGTACCTTGAGTTCTGCCAGTCTTCTCTTTTTCTGGTCATTTCCATGGTTCCTTGGTATGGATCTTATGTAGGTCTCGGACTCGTGATTGCTACCCATACAAGGATACTTGTACTGTGCAAACCCTTCTGGAATTCACTACGATTTCTATGGTACGGCTTGTACTAGGATGGTATGGCTCGTACCATGAGTCGTAAGTTGCCTTTACCTCATGATTTGGTCATGAACCTTTTCACGACTCTCAATACGGCTCGTACCGAGGTGGTACGACTCGTACTGAGATTCGTACTAAGCCATTTTTCTGCATTTTTCTCCATTTTTTGCACAATTCAACTCCAACAACTATTTTATTTGAAAACAAAGTAAAGGTGCCTCATATACATATAAGCACACCTAAGTCCATGCTTATTTTCCATTTTTAAGCATCAAAAGTGCTGTAAACTCACAACATGACAATTACTAAAAAAATACAACACATAGAGAATCTTATTTTTGATGTGTAAATTTTTATATCATTTTTAACAAGTTAGTTTTGATAAAAAGAATTGCAAAAGAATAGCCATATTTTAGAATGATTCGACTATAATACCCACATGATATATATCATATATTGGTAGAGTATCTGTGACACCTCATACCCTAAAGAGATCCCCGACCTTAATACGTGACCTTTGTTGTGAATCATGTAGTATAAGTGGTGTACGGAGTCTTTGACTAAGTATGATAGTTCTCGGGAGTCTATTGAAAAAAAGTGGAAATTGCAGAAATTTTGAACCTTACAAGATCCATACATGACATACTGGTCGTAGATTCATTCTATCAGTCATATGTCAAAGTACGAAGGATAGCCTTAAGTTTAGCTACTATTTAAAGACTATGAGATGATTTGTGAATAATAGAATTGAATTTACGAACTGTATCTTATTTTGCAGATGAACTTCAGATAATGAGCAATGCCCAATTCAACTGACAAAACTATCTAAAGTCTACAAAATGATTCTAGGGACCATATTTGGGAATCATAAGTGGACTTTAGAGACTTGATTTTCCTCGACCAACAGATGAAATGATCTACGAACCACACATTTAATCTATGCTTTGTACCTTTCCATAAATGAAATTTCAGAGAGTTGATTTCCCTTGGATTCAAAAGACGGAGTGTTCTATGGACTATCGATTCATTCTACAGTCCATATATGCGAACTATAAATAAGGAGGCTTACCTAGGATTGACCTATAGTAGGACTTAGGGATAGTAGATCAATTCTATGATCCGTAACAATGCACTCAGGTATTGTAAGTGGTATTTTTCTCTATGTCTATATATAGCTCCTACTTGATTTCCTCACTTGTTTTCTACAATTTCAATATGTGGAGCCGACCTTGTTGGCTTTTTTAAGCTCTCCTATCCCAAGGTAAGTCTATTCCAAGCCTCTCCATGAGCTTTTCTTGCATGCATTTGTTGATTTAGTGATTTCTAGCTCCTCTCACTTAGGGTTTCAAAAAACCCATTCTTAGCTCAAAGAAGATATCAACCCTTCCTCCAATCTTGAAATCGTGATTTGTTCTTGCTTCTTAAAGCAAATAAGGTATGTAAGGTATACCCTAAGTGTTGGACATCATGTACTTCCCACCAAATCTTTCTTAAAATCCTATGAGTTTATATTATATGACTCTTAGACACCCTACTTTGAGTTGGAAATTGCATGTCTAAACTTTATGAATTCTTTATATCTACCATGAGTAGCTTAATTTCTTACATGAACTAATTCTATGAGATTCTTTTTCATATTTTTCATGAATATATCCTAAATGACAATTTTTCCCTTGTGTAATAAATAGGATTAGTTAGATAAATATCTTGAAAACTTTCCATGAGATTAATATCATAGATTATGGCTAAGGCCGCACATATGATTTTCTTTGAGTCTAGAAACATCAAATTTTAACATGACAATGAGTTTTCAACCAAAAGCATGATCTTATGCATTGTTTTCACTTCTTGAATGTCAAGTTTGCATATCAGTTTACAAGCCTACAAATAAGGCATACTACACGATTAGAGCCTATAGATAAGGCCAAACTTTCATAACAGAACTTTTCAGATGACAGTAAGACTTTAGGCCCAAGGGCTATTACAGTATTATGACTTTAGATAGGAGTGAGTGGTTAACCAAGATGGCATAAATCTTATAAGAAATGTCGCAAACTATGTCTGTCGATGTAGAATTGGAGTGCGTCGAGTATGGGCGCATCTCCAGTTTCAGTTTTCCCTGAAAGTGGTGGGCTTTCAGTAAATCTTGTTAGCAAGTCAGTTCAGTTCAGGCCTCCTATCCAGCAAGGAAGGTGGTTTCTTAGCGAGTCGATCCATAGGGATTGAACTCCATCTTTACATGGTGTATTATGTCGGTTACGCCATGAAACTCTACAGTATTTTCAATTACAGTATGATTTTCAAATGTTAAGGTCAATTTGCATGTTTTTCTCTGAGAACCCTCATAATTATTTTTACATGATAAATTATGATTTTGTGCACAGTCTCTCTTTATTTTTCTGTATCCAATGTTTCATATTTTTGTCATCTTACATGCAGCATGATTTTATGTATTGATGCCCTATTTTGTCGGGGTAGCTACATTGTCTAATAATGCAGCCTCAGGTTCAAAGGCACTTAGACGTGCAGCTCAGTAGGTTTATCCTAGATCAGCTTTTGGTGAGCTCCAATATTTCTTAGGGCATTTATCTCTTCATCTATGAATAGTTTTGTTAAAGGCTATATCGAGGGCCTTGTCTCAGTAGATCAGACATTCTTAGTTTTATAGATGCTTCATAAACTGTCAATTAGTATGTCTATTGGTTATTATTCTGATTTGATATTTGTGACATTCTTGTGGTAAAAAAATGATTTTTGAAAAGCTTAACTTTTGATGTATGATTTGCCTCTTTATTAGATTTGTATTATTCATGTCCCTTCCCTGTTTAGATGTTTTCTCATAGTTTCATGTCAAGTTGAGAGGTACACTCGAACCAATAATGGCATTGTTGTTGGTCTCACTTAGGCCCTAGGCTAGGGCATGACAGTATCATAGAGGGCTGATACATTCCTTCAAGAAAAACACAACTTAATCCTCTATGATACATAGATGGTATATATCATATACTGGCAGAGTATCATAGATGACTAACTTATTCCTTCAAGAAAACACAACTCAATCTTGTATGATACCCACATGGTATATATCATATACTGACTAAGTATCATAGAGGACTAACCCACATAACATGTCATATACTGACAAGATATCATAGAAGATTGATTTATTCCTTAAAAAAAGCTCAATCATCTGTCACACTCACATAGTATGTATCATATACTGATAAAGTATCATAAAAATCAATACATTCCTTAAACATGAAATAATATTTCTCAGTCCTCTATGATACCTACATGGTATATGATAAGCAAGCCAACAAGGCTACAACAAAATAATGCACAAGCGTGCATACGCACACACACACACACACACACACATGTGTGTGTTTGTGTATACACAGAAGGCCCGCAAGTCCATAAAAAGTATACTGAATAACCGACAACACAAGTCCACATAACATCTAAGAGTACTAGAAACTGATAGTCAAAAAAAGGCCTTGACCTACCCATCAACTGTGCAAATTGATAGGGTAAAATAGAGGACTATTAATTCATTCCTACTAGAAAATTAATCCTCTATGATACCAACTTGTTGTATCATTGATAACAAATTTATTCTATTACTACTCGATCCTCTATGATGCTCATATGATATATATTATATATCCAGACAGAGTATCATTAGGAAAGATTCATTTCTTCAAAAGAGAAAAGATCTTCTTCGGAAAAACTACAAACAAAAAAAAATTAAGCTTAAGTTTAGAATTTTAATGTCAGGCCCCACCTTGAGAGGCATGACTGTCACCTAGGGCCACACTGGGATCTGGACTAACCTGACTGGAATGGTGCACTTATGATGCATGCCTATAACTTAATTCAAGAAATCAACGAGCTATATCTCGGTTATAAATATAGCCTCTGGCCGACAAAGCCACCTGTAAAGAACACAGCTAACCAGCAACAACACAATAATAGGGATCCTATGCGGGCCGAAAAGACCATTATGTTGTCTAGTTATAACTGAATGAAATCAGGCAACTAAAACTATGCTATAGCTGATAAGGCTGCTAACTGACAGCTAAACAAGGCCCCACACGGTCAACAACAAAAGCTAACTACTGGAAATCTATAGTGTGCAAGCCTCTAAGAATGGAATAATGGTCAAGACAGGGCCCCGACCTACCCATAAACTATACAACAAAAGAACAAACTCTTCTAACTATCAAATCCGGAGGAAAGGAGCTGAATGAACTGCTCCCGCTAATGGCTAAGAATGCCCTGAACTGCGTCTATCCGTACCTGCAGGCAAGTAATGCAGCACCCCAAGGATGGGCGTCAGTACAATATATATCGAATATGTAAGACAGCAAAGTAATAACTGAATAAGCTGAAGTAAGAAGGAAGACGGGTAAGAAGATAACCTGAGAAATATCAGCATCTGAAATATCGAACTAAGAAACATATAAGCACAAATAAGAACCTAACCGGGGCCCCATAAGTCTGGAAGGTACAAACAACACAGAATAACCTACCTGGGCCCCATAAGCCCCGACAAGTACAAACAATGTACACTTTTCTATCTAGCTAGTAAAGGTACGTAAACATACTGTAACTCAAGAATCCTTTCTCTCTAAAGTTGTATCCAAGCCAAATGGCTCGTGTAGCTGTGTTTATGTCTGAGCTTTCTCGGCTGTGTAATTGGACCCCGAGCCTTGGCTCGACTATGGGTCATAATATGATTGTTGTAGCTGGATCCCGAGCCTTGGCTCAACTATGGATCATACTATAGCTGATGTAATTTGGCCCTGAGCCTTGGCTCGACTATGGGCTATAATATAACTATTGTAGTTGGACCCGAGCCTTTGCTCTACTATGGCTCAGAATGGATCTGTTGTAGCTGGACCCCGAGCCTTGGCTTGACTATAGGTCATACTATAAGGTCTAAAACTAGATACGGCCTTCACAGCCTCACTCTGGTCCCTCCAGACATCATACCGCTCCTGCAATCATAACCCTATAGGCAACAACATCCAAGCCCCGAATATCATATACAACAATCAAGCAGGGTAGGGTTAATTCTGACGAGGGTTACTATATCATCGTTATCGTCTCAACTCAATTTATAACAGCTAATCATAATAGGTTTACTCTAAAGTACTAAATATAGACGAGTCGTACTAACTTTACGATGAATGTAACTTGCCAAAAAGGATAACCTACATACCTCAAGTGTCGACTTTCGTTTAACTGGCGAGTTTCAACTTGTAACTGGGGGTTCTATCCAACTACAGCCCTGATACTAAGAGAATAAGAATAGTTTCAACACTAAATTTGGCAAATAAAAATGACTTTGATAATAATATCAACTATAATTCAACTTCGAATAACACGATGGAAAACCTACCATTTCCTGAGAGCTCAGAAGGGAGAAGTGCTTACCTAATGCCTATGGCCGTTTGGAATTCAATTTTGAGTAATTCTAACAACTTTTACTCGGCAGAGTCCCATTTTGCCGAGCGAATTTTTGAGAAATAACTTTGTAGTAATGCTTTCCATAGGCCTAGAACTCGTTACCCCAAGTTAATTTGCGTTTGGACGGCGTTTGATAGCGTAATTCAAAGAAAAGTTATCAAACGTTGCATGCTCTCTCTCACTTGGTCATGGGTCTTATGTTAAGAATGAAATAAAATGAGCAAAGGGTTTATATATATATCCATGGGCAGTGGCAGGGGTGGCGCCCCACGCCACCCATCGCGCCAAACACCCTGTCACGCCATGCCCCTCAATGCGCTAGCCTGTCGGGCGCACCGCACTACCCAGCGCACAAGCAGGCTGGCGTGTCGTGCTAGTCCTTCGCGGTCCGGCCTCGCTCGACCTTGCTTCCAAGGCTTTTCCCACACGTGTCAAGCTCTCCTTACTCTTCACAAATTCGCACATATGCCAACTAACCATTAACATTTTACAGGGTGTAATATTCTTCCCCCCTTAGGAACATTCGTCCTCGAATGTCACCTTTAGGCTTACAAGAGTTAATTCTTTTAACCAATATTTAGAAAAATTTCGGTAGAGTCTCCTCTGTAATATGGGCTATCCGGAAACCTGAAATGCAAAAAAATCCAACATTGGCCCTCACAGGATGCTATAACTAGTTATTCAACAATCAAAAGGTAGCTCATTAAGCAGTACTGATAACATAAGCAGTAAAATAATAATAGAATAACAACATCACCTTAACTGCATAATCTGATTCAATCCTAGAACAAGTGAGGATATCTAGACCTCATGTCTTCCTCAGCTTCCCAAGACATCTCTTTTTTATGTCTATTCCTCCACAACACTTTAACGGAGGCTGCATCTTTAGTTCTTAGTCTGCATACCTGTCCATCTAATATTGCAACTGGAATTTCTTCATAGGCTAACTCCTCCGTAACTTGAACGTCTTCAACTGGCACAACTCAGGACGGGTCCCCTATCCACTTTCGTAACATAGACACATGAAAGACTGGGTGAACAGACTCTAACTTTGAAGGTAACTCTAATTCATATGCCACTCGGCCTACCCTTCGGATGATCCGATACGGCCCAATGAACCTTGGGCTAAGCTTGCCTTTCTTGCCAAATCTCATCACGCCCTTCATCGGCGATACTTTAAGGAATACCCAATCATCCACATTAAATTCCAAGTCTCTATGCTGCACATCGTAGTAGGACTTCTGGCGACTATGGGTTGTTAGTAATCGCTCTCTGATAAGTTTTACTTTCTCTTCTGAATGGTGGATCATATCAGGTCCGACTAACCCTTCTTCTCCTACCTCAGACCATTCGATAGGGACCTGCATTTCTGCCCATATAATTCCTCATAAGGCGCCATTTAAATTGAAGAATTATAACTTTTATTGTATGCAAATTCAATAAGAGGTAAATACTCATCCCAGCTTCCTCCAAAATCTAGCACACATGCTCGTAACATAGCCTCGAGCGTCTGAATGGTGTGCTCTGCCTGGCCATATGTCTGGGGTGTAAGGCTGTACTCAAATTAACTTGTGTTCCCAAACCTTTCTGGAATGACTTCCAGAATCTAGCTGTAAACTATGCCCCCCCAGTCAGAAATGATAGATGCTGGGACACCGTGCAAACAGTCTATCTCTTTAATATATAACTCGACGTAATCTTTGGCTGAGAACGTAGTCCAGACTGGAAAAAAGTGAGTTGATTTTGTTAACCTATCGATAATGACCCAAATAGAATCGAATCTACGCCTAGTATGGGGTAATCCTGTCATAAAGTCTATGTTGATCGCTTCCCATTTCCACATAAGCACCACTATTTCCTGCGTTAGTCCGCCGGGTTTCTAATGTTCGGCCTTTACCTACTGACAGTTAGGACATTGTGCTACAAATTCAGCTACGCCTTTCTTCATTCTAGGCCACCATTATATCTCTTTTATGTCATGGTACATCTTCGTTGAACCTGGATGAAGAGAGTAACGAGAGTAATGTACCTCTGCCACAATCTGCTGCAGAGCCCTACTATATCTGTCACGCAGACGCGACCTCTGTACCTCAAAACCCCGTCTCCCGTAACCTCAAAAGCTGGTGATTCACCTTGTTGAATCTTATCTCTGAGCTGTGCTAAATGAGAATCCTCATACTGCCACTCCTTTACCTCAACCACCAGGGATGATACTATTGATTTCCAAATTATAGCCCCATTATCCTCTAAATCCACTACCCGAACTACTAAACTGGCTAGATGTAATTCTCAAGCCATTTCTCATTGTTCTGGACTCAGATGTGCTAAACTGCCCATGGCTCTGTGGCTGAGAGCATCAGCTACGATATTGGCCTTCCCTGAGTGATACAAAATGTTCACGTCATAATCTTTCAGCAATTCTAGCCAACGACTCTGTCGCAAATTTAGCTTTTTTTGCATGAAAATGTACTGGAGGCTTTTATGATCAATAAAAATGTCCACATGTACACCATACAAGTAATTCCTCCATATTTTTAGGGTTTGAACCACTGCAGCTAACTCTAGATCGTGGGGGGATAGTTCTTTTCATACTTTCTCAATTGCCTCGAAGCATACACAATTACCTTCTCGTGTTGCATCAAAACACACCCTAACCCAATGCCTAAAGCGTCGCAATATACAGCATAACCTTTTGAACTTCTGGCAAAGCTAACACTGGTGCTGATTTCAATCCGCTTTTCAATTCCTGGAAACTCTACTTGCAGACCTAGATCCACTAAAACTTAGGTCTTTCTGAGTTAATTTAGTCAAAGGCGTTGACAGGGTAGAAAATCTTTCCACAAACCTTCTATAATACCCAGCTAATCCCAGGAAACTGCGAACTTCCATTGGAGTTGTAGTTCTAGGCCATGTCTTTACTGCCTCTATTTTCTGCGAATCAACCTCAATACCAGCCTCTGATACAATGTGGCCTAAGAAAGCTACAGAATTTAACCAGAACTCACATTTAGAAAATTTTGCATAAAACTGGTGATCTCTGAGAGTCTAAACTACCGTTCGCAAATGATATCTGTGTTTTTCTTATGAACGGGAGTATACCAGGATGTCAACGATGAATACTATCAGAAACAGATATAAATATGGCCTGAAGATGCTGTTCATCAGATCCATGAACACTGCTGGAGCATTTTCAACCCGAAGGACATGACTAGGAATTCAAAATGACCATAATTGGTCCTGAAAGTTGTCTTCGGCATATCTTTCTCCCAAACTCGAACTTGGTGGTACCTGGATCTCAAGTCAATTTTAGAAAAATATTTCGCTCCTTGCAGCTGATCAAACAAATCATCTATCCTGGAAATTGGGTATTTATGGAGGGATGGATATAGGCTGAGTACCTGGTAGTAAGTCAATAGAGAAATCGATTTCCCTTTTTGGAAGGATGCCAAGAAGTTTGTCTATGAACACATCTGGGAACTAATTAACCACTATAATAGACTAGAGAGTTGGGGATTCTGCTTGCATAACCCGAACCCTAACAATATGGTAGATACAACCCTTTGCTATCAACTTTTTCGCTTGAAGATAGTATATGAACTTACCTCTTGGCGTAGCTGTATTACCTCTCCATTCTCACACTACTCTCCCGGAAAGGGAGATCGGACAATTCTAGTCCAACACTCTACAGTAGCGTAACATGGTGCCAACCAATCCATACCCACAATTACATCAAAATCAATCGTTTCTAGTTCTACTAGATCAGCTAAGGTCGGACGACCAACGATCTCTAGTGGACAACCCCAGTAAATTCTTCTAGAAATAATAGAGTCACCAATGGGTGTAGACATCGAGAAGGGTCGCTGAAGTAGTTCTGGCTCCATATCAAACTTTCGGTCCATTAACAGGGTAACATATGACAGAGCAGAGCCCGAATCTATCAAAGCATAAACTGGGGGGGAGCAAACATCTAATGTACCTGTCACAACATCTTGTGACAATTCTGACTCCTATCGCTCTGGTAGTTCATATGTGCAATCTTGACCTCTACCTGAACTAGATGCCCCTGATCTACCTCAGTCTCTGCCTGCTGGAGCTGAGGGCCTGCGCCCTGCAGAAGGTGCTGGGGCATATAAACTTGTTGAGGATCTATTCTGTTGGTCCTGACCTTCCTGGCGTCTAGTCGGGCAATCTCTCATTATGTGTCCCTCTTGTCCACAAGAATAACATGCAGTGGAACCATACCTGCATTTCCCCGGGAGCAGCCTATGACAGGTATTGCAACGTGGCATTGCTGGTCCTAGCTGGTCTGGCCCCCTCTACTGTTGCGAGCCCGACACTCATAAACTCTCGTCGGGACCTGACTACCCGCGATGATCCAATTTGCTACCTTGGTGATTTTGGAAAAGGGGCCTAGGTGGCCTACCTGATAAGCGAGGCCTAGGCCTACCCTGAAAATCTACGGGTCTAGCCCTCTAATGCTGCTCCTGACCTCCCTTTCCATGGCGTACTAACACTGTCTGAGCTCCTCTATATTCTGAGCAAAGGACTAACTCCGTGAGATATCCATATCCTCTCGTAGTATGGCTGTAATGCAAGACTCCACATATTCTGG
This sequence comes from Datura wrightii, assembly GCA_035772735.1. NCBI lineage: Eukaryota > Viridiplantae > Streptophyta > Magnoliopsida > Solanales > Solanaceae > Datura > Datura wrightii. The sequence goes on along the minus strand of JASDFA010000007.1, from coordinate 48,293,880 downwards.
CACAAGTCCCATAATATAACGATGCACCCTGGCTGGCATAGTGTCGACAAATGAGGGCGCATATCTAGCTGAGTCAAATCTCAATGTGTATTCTCTGACACTCATTCTTCCCTTCTCTAGATGCAAAAACTACTCTACTTTGGCCTGTTGGACCTCTCGGGGCAAATAATGGTCTTTGAAAGGCTTAGAGAAGCTAGACCACGTAGGTGGAGGTGCACCTCTACCTCGGGATCTTTCCCAACTGTCATACCACAAAATTGCTACGTCTCGCAATCGAAATACTACTAACTCAACTGATTCTTTGGATGAGGCATGCATAACTCTAAATATTCTCTGCAGCTGATCTATGAAGTTCTGAGGGTCCTTTCTACGATTTGTTCCTGTAAACTACGAAGGACTCAAAGCAAGGAACTCACAGACTCTCGAGCTACCGGGCCCCTTAGTAGGCTCAGCAATAGCTGGTACTACTGGCTGAGGCTGATGTTGGGCAGCCATCATCTGAACCAACATATAGAATGCACCCTTGAGCTCCTAATCTGATGGCGTAGGAATGGCTGGGGGTGATACTAGTGTATCTGCTACCCTAGCGGGCTCTGTGAGTGCTGGGGAGATCGAGGTGATGTCTCCCTGTCGCTCTCAAATTGGGCTGACTCTGCCTATGGCCCCCTACTAGTGCCCTCTCCTGCTGCCACATCCAATTCTCGACCAGTCGCGGTCCGTCGTGCGTCAGACATTTCTCTATAAATAAGTGAATAACATAAGCTTAGGGAATTATCATATACAGCATAGCTCTATAGCACGACTGTATCCGAGCCTAATGGCTCCTGTAGTTGTGTCTGTGTCTTAGCTGTCTCGGCTGTGTAACTGGATCCCGAGCCTTGGCTGGACTATGGGTCATAATGTAATCTCTGATAACTGGACCTGATCCTTGGCTCAACTATGGGTCATAATATGACTACTATAATTGGAACTCAAACCTTGGCTCGAGTATGGATCATACTATAGCTGCTGTAATTAGGCCCCAAGCCTTGGCTCAACTATGGGCTATATATAACTGTTGTAGCTGGACCCCAAGCCTTGGCTCGACTATGCATCATAATGGATCTGTTGTAGTTGGACCCGAGCCCTAGCTCAACTATGGGTCATACTATAAGCTCTGAAACTGGATACGGCCTTCACGGCCTCATTCTGGTCCCTCTGGACATCATATCACTCCTGCGAGCATAACCCTATAGGCAACAACATCCAAGCCTAGAATATTGTATACAACAGTCAAGCTGGGCAGGGTTAATTTTGACGAGGGTTACTATATCATCGTTATTGTCTCAACTCAATTTATAATAGCTGACCACAATAGGTTTACTCTGAAGTACTAAAGATACACGAGTCATACTAACTTTACGACAAATGTAACTTGCCGAAAAGGATAGCCTTACATACCTCAAGTGCCAACTTTCGTTTAATTGGCGAGTTTCAACTTGTAACTGGTGGTTCTATCCAACTGCAACCCTGATACTGAGAGAATAGGGCTAGTTTCAACTCTAAATTCGGCAAATAATGAAGACTTTCAATAATAATATCAACTTTAATTCAACTTCGAATAACTCAGCTGTAAACCTACCATTTCCCGAGAGCTCAGAAGGGAAAAGTGCTTACCTAATGCCTACGGCCGTTTGGAATTCAATTTAGAGTAATTCTGACAACTTTTACTCGGCGAAGTCCCGATTTGCCGAGTGAATTTTCGAGAAATTACTCCATAGTAATGCTTCTTGTAGGCCTAGAACTCGTTACTCAAAGTTAATTTGCGTTTGGATGGCGTTTGATAGTGTAACTCGAATAAAAATGATCAAAAGTTGCGTGCTTGTTCACTCCCAACTACACGCAAGTGCACGTGGTCGTACAAGTAATAAAGTGGCTTTATTTCAAGCCAGGTATCGAACCCACAGGGACTGGAATGTGACAGTAATTTTTCTTTAAGTGTTTAGTATACGCAATTCTTTATACAAGTAGATAAACAGAACAAATGGTGAATTTTTGATAATACTAGTTAATGTAACTTTAAGTAAAAAGATTGTATATTATAATCTGAATAATAGCAGAACAAGCTACGGTTAAGGCAAAACATGCAGATATGTAATTTACTGATTAAATTTCAGTCAACACTTCTCTTAGGTTGTTGGTCAGGAATTATTAACCAATGGATTGGGTCTTTCGAACTCCTCTCCAATTAAAGAATCATGAGACTTACATTACACATTTCTGTGATGCAAACACTTCATATTCTATCGATACACAACAAATTCCATAAATGAACAAATATGACATTACAGATATATTTCTATTCTGAATGTTAATCTTTTCTTAGTTCCTCAACCAAGACAAAAACATATCCTACCAATTCACATCTATCCAATTAATCTTCCTTTCGGAAATAAAACTGGAATTCTAGGATTTACATTAACAATGGCCAAGCATTAATGTAGTGAAAACAAGAATTAGCAGAACAACCATTGTAGAGAAGATAAAAACTGAAATAACATCAATTACATACTACTACAATCATCCTCAACCTCATCCAAAGGTGAATTAGCCACTCATTTGATGATTAAACATCTTCAAACAAGTAAAAATCATACAAGCAATTGAAATTCAAGAGAAAAAGGAAGAAAATTAACCCAAGAACTTCTTCAGCTCAACTGCTTGATACCCATGTTCTAGCTTGAAAATTCAGATATATTAAAATAAAATCTAAGTGTGCTATTTATACAAGTGGGAAATTTCCTGGAATAAACTGGCAACGTGGTATGGAGGGTATCGCGGAGCATCAGCTCCGTGCCATGGTCTTATAGAGGAGCTTCACTAGAACTAGGTGCCAGATTATTATCTTCAGCGTGGCATGGAGGGTATCACGGAGCCTCAGCTCCGTGCCACGAACGTAACGCGCACCTTCACTGGAATCCAGGTGTGCAGCTAAGTCCTCCCACCGTGTCACTGAAGTGAACGCGGAGCATGGGCTCTGTGACACGGTGCCATTGCATACCTTCACTGGAATTCAACCCAAATTCCACTCTAGGCAGAATGCCTCCGCAATAGTGGCATGACACGGCCCTGTCGCGGAGCATCAAGTTTTAGCATTTTCTTGCCGACTTTCGAGTTTTGCTTCCGAGTCCATTCCTCCACTTCACCAACTTGTAGATTAGTTTCCAAAATTCATTCTAACTGCAAAAACAATAACTAATCATGTTGGTTAGTATAAATCCACATTTACATAAAAACCACATGAGAATGTACACATAAAAGTAGATAAACAAGTCAAAATTAAATAATAAAGTATCACTTGGGCATGCAATTATGCCCAAGATCACCTACCCCACACTTAAAGCCTTGTTCATCCTCGAACAACCCTTTCACATATCATGTAATTAAAGACTCACGCATAGCTAATTTAGCAAGACAATTCAAGCTATGGCTATAAGGATTAATTAAGATAGCAAGTTAAAAATAAGGCATGCATGATTTAATCATTGAAATGAATTACAACTATGTTAAGACCCCCTAACCTCAAGAATTGACTCTCAATCTTAGCAAACTCATGCAAATCAACCGATCAAGAAATCCACATGAATGTTATCTCTCATTAAACATATGCCCTCACAACACAAGAGAGTTACCCCATTTTTACTTCAAAAGAATTTCAAATCACAAACGGTATGGGTATATGAATAAAAGTATGCTCACTCTCTCAAAGAATTCACATGCATCATGTAGTGAACCATAGGCTTGCTCTTAGTGTTTACTCCACTAATTTAAGGATGTATGAACATAATATCAAGTAGGACCTAAGGGGTTGTAATGTAAGTTAAGGGACGGGTAGGTACTATTCTAGCCAGTAATAGTGACTATCTTCCCCCAAGCGCTTTTAATACATCCACTTCCATTAAGGACATCTCCTCTATACTTCCTCCTCACTCTTCTCACTCTTGAATTTTCTCTTTTTGTTCTCATTTCTTTAAGAGCACTCAGCTTACTAGTAAAGCGTATTTAAGAAAATTTTTCATTTACTTTTGTACTCTCTACTAATAATCAATCATTTTCAAACAAGTGCACCTTTGTCCTTTTCTTAACTTTCACAACTTCTACTTTTCCTTCTGTTTCACGCTTTTCACTTCTTCACTCTTTGGAATTTTTCACTTAAGCGCTTAGGAGTTTTGGATCAAATTCACGGCTAATGAAAGAAAAGGATTAAGCTTATGTTGTAACTATCAAAGAATAGGCTTAAGGATCAATAGGGCTAACTAGGATTTAACATTCAAGGTAGGTAAGATAAGGGATAAAATTTAGGTTCATTCAAAGAAATGCCTACATCCTTCATTTCATTTTATATACACACCAGGCAAGTTCTAGACACTTCACAATAGCATGGAATATTAGAAAAAGTCACACTCACTGCACATGCACATGCTCAATTCAAGACATATTCGCAGACTCTTAACTTAGTAAATTACAAGAATTCAAAATTAAGCTTTAATCACATCGAGTCAAATTCTAGAGCCTAGGTGTCCCAACATGTTTAAAACACTTGCATGCTTCCATCCTAATCATACTTTTATCTAATAATATAGCACATAACAAAAATGTCGAACCATTAATTAGCTATGTGTTCAAAGAAATCTAAACCTACTGACTAAATTTCCCTTAAGACGGTCGTCATCCATCCATCATAGGGAACAGTCTCTATCTAAGACTTCGATTCAAAGGGATTGTTCTCGGAAAAAGCACCAAAAACAAAACCTGAGAAACCCAAATCAAAACAAAATAGAAAAAAATAAAGTAAAAAAATAAAAATAGCAAATAACTTACACAAATAATTACAAAAATAACTACTTAACAATTTGTTACAATTACATCACTAGCACCAACACACAAAAGCATCAACAACATAACATGAAACACAATGTCACACATTAAACAGCCACAGAAGCACAAACATAGCACAGCCTTACTACACCAGCACCTAACTACTCCCGGCCCACACTTAGTTGGAACACTGTCCCCAGTGTTCGCATATCTGCAATTAAAAACAAAGTTTGGGTGGTGTAACTCCCTGATCAATCAAAATGTTCAGTCTCTTCATCAGGTGCTAGTGCCTCATCTCCAAGAACAGAATCTTCTCCGCCGTCCTCCTAGGAATCAATGTCTGAGTCATTGGTCGACTCCAAAACTACACACAAGTGCACGTGGTCGTACAAGTAGTAAAATGGCTTATTTCAAGCCAAGTATCGATCCCACAGGGACCGAACTACGGTATTAATTAACTTAAGCGTCAGTGAACGATATCTCTATGAATGCAAACAACCAAATAAATAATGTTTTATAAGTTAAAATTTACTAAGTAATGAGAATCTAAGTCAAGATTATAATTTGATTCTGAACAATAGCAATGAACAAGCTGAGGTTAAGGCTGGCATGCAGGGATGTAATTTCTTAATTCACTTCATTCAATCTTCTCTTCGGTTACTAGTCAGGAATTAATTGCCAATGGATTGGATCTTTCGACTCCTATCCAATTAAAGAATCATGAAACCTTATTCTACATTTTTGTGATATAAGAATCTCATACTCTAGCCATACATAACCGATTCCATAAATGACTAACAAGACCTTCAGATATATTTCTATTCTGAATGTAAATCAATTATCAATTTTCTCAACTAAGAAAAGATCATATCCTACCAATTCACATCTGTCCAATTTCTTTCCTTTTCAAAATCAAAATTGGATTTCTAAGATATACATTAACATTGGCCAAACATTAATGCAGTAAAACAAGAATTGATAGAACAACCATTGAAGAAAAGATGAAAACTGAATTGATTAATAATTACATTCCTCTACAATTATCCTTAACCTCAGCAAGAGGTGATTTAGCCACTCATTTGTGGATTAAACGTCTTTAAATAAGTAGAATTCATACAAGCAATTGAAATTGAAGAGAAAGAGGAAGAGAATAACCCTAGAATTTTCGTCCTCTCAACTGCTTGTAACCCACGTTCTTGCTCAACCAAGTCAGAATGTTTAAAATAAAACCTAAGTGTGCTATTTATACTATTGAGAATTTTTTCAGAAACAACAAGCAACGTGGCACAGAGTGTATCACGGAGCACTCCCTCCGTGCCACAGGGGTATCGTGGACCCTCACTGGAAATTGACTCCCAGGTAATTGCACCTCAACGTGGCACGACTTGCATCGCGGAGCCTTGCCTCCGTGCCACAGTGCTATCATGCACCTTAACTAGAACTTGAGGTTCCAGGTAATCACACTCAACGTGACATGGAGTGCATCGCGGAGCACTGCCTTCGTGCCACGGAGGTAACACGAACCTCCACTGGATTTTGACATAATTAATTCATCCGAAGTCGAATGCCTCCGCGATGGTAGCGTGACACGGCGCCATCGCGGAGCCCTTATTTTTGCTACTCTCCCTTGTCAACTTCCACTCTTTGTTTCCAAGTCCATTCCCGCTCTTCACCAACATATATATTAGCTTCCAAAATTTCCTTTTACCTGCAAAACAACACTAATCATGTTGGTTAGTATAAATTCACATTTAACTAAAAATCACATGAGAATGTACACATAACAATAGATAAACAAGTATAAATGAAGCATTTGAGTATCACTTGGGCATGAAATTCTGTCCAAGATCACTTACCGCACACTTAAAACCTTGTTCGTCCTCGGACAATACTTTCACATCTCATGCAATTGAGACCCACGCATAGCTAATTTGGCTTGACCATTCAATCTACAACTATACAGATTATTTAGGATAGCAAATCATCAAGAAGACATGCATGGTATCATCAATACAATGAAGTACACCACATTAAGACCTCCTAGCCTCAAGAATCGATTCTCGATCTTGGCAAACTCATGCAAATTAACTGATCAAGACATCCGACACAAAATTTTATCTCTCATCAAGCATGTGCCCTCACAACATGAGAGAATTACCCCATTTGCCATCATAAGATTTCCAAAGCACTACATGTAGGGGTATACAATTACAATTTCACTCGCTCTCCCAAAGAATTCACATGCATCATGTCATCAACCATAAGCTTGCCTCTAGTGTTTTACTCCACTAATATAAGGGCGCGTGATGTAAGATCACATAGGACTTAATGGGTTGTAATGTAAGCTGAGGAACTAGTCAATACTGGGCTAACCAATAATAGCAACTAGCTTCCCTAAGCGCTCTTCAATACATCCCACCTTTAGTACGGGCATTGCTTCTTCCTCCATCCTCTCATTTTTGAATTTTCTTCTTTGTTTTTGTTCCCATTTCTTTAAGCACACTCGACTTACTAGCAAAGAGTATTTATGCATCTTTATTTTTTTTCTCATTCATTTATTTTCTAGAGGAGGAACAAGGAAAGTGGTAGGAGTCTTGGAAGTGGATGGTTTTACAGCTATCGCTGCATAGGTAGCTGCGCTGCAAAATCAACTCAACACCCACTTCAGCAATATGAGCTTGAATCAACCTCAAGCCCTAGTTAATGTAGTGCAGCAGGTTTGGTGTGAAGTATGCGGTAGTAATGAACACTCATCTGAGTGTTGTGGTGAAAATCTAGATTCAGTGAACTTTGTGGGGAATGTACAGAGAAATAATCACCAACAGTATGGCAACAACTACAACTCGAATTGGAGAAATCATTCGAATTTCTCTTGGGGTAGTAACATCTATCAAGGGAAGAGTTCGAATCAGGGTGTGCAGAGAAATTAAGGAGGGCAACAGAACTATCAGACTCAATATAGAGGAAACAATGCACCTCCTCCACCACCCTCTAGCATTGAGGAAATGTTTAAAACAATATTAGCTAACCAAGCTCAATTGCAGGCTGATTATGTGAAATTGGTAGCAGACATAAAGAACAATCAGTTAGCTACAAAGGCGTTGGAGTACCAGTTTGGAAAACTAGTTGGAGCTCAAAACACCAGGCCAAGAGGAGGACTACCGAGTGACACTGACCCGAATCCCAAGTAGGTTAATATAGTGACCACAAGGAGTGGTTTACAACTCAAAGAGGTTGTACCATAAATACCACCTCAACAGTCAGGAGCAGTGGAAAAAGAGAGGGAACATGATGATGCGAGGGGGAAAGAGAAGGCAGTTGAAGCAGAAAGACAACCACCCCCGTTCCCTCAAAGATTAAAGAAACACAAGGAGGAAGCTTGTTTCAAAAAGTTCATGGAGGTGCTTAAATAGGTACACATTAATTTACCTTTGGTTGATGTTTTGCAGGGAGTGCCTAAATATGCAAAGTATATCAAGGACATCGTAGCTAATAAAAGCAGATTGACGGAGTATGCTACGGTGGCGCTTACTGAGGAGTGCACTTCCCGGACACAGAACAGGTTGCCAGCAAAGCTCAAGGATCCTGGGAGCTTTACAATTCAAATCACAATTGGGCAAAGTATCCAAGCTCGCGGATTATGTGACTTGGGAGCGAGTATTAACTTGATGCCGACATTGGTGTTCAAGAAGTTGGGGCTGGGCAGCCCTAGACCAACTACAGTGATCTTACAATTAGCGGACCATTCTTTGGCCAGACCAGATGGCATTGTGGAGGATGTGCTGGTGCAAGTGGGTTCCCTTATCGTCCCGGTAGATTTTATTGTTCTGGATTATGAGCCGGATGCGGAAGTCCCATTTATTTTGGGACGTCCTTTCTTGGCAACCGGGAGAGCTTTGATTGATGTAGCTGCAGGGAAGCTAACCATGCGGGCGTAGGACAAAGTGGAGGTATTTGATGTATATAAGGCCACGAAGCTTCCGGCCATATATGAGGAGCTTTCAGCAATCCATGTGCTAAATCAAGCAGAAATTCTTCAGATTGTTGAATCTCGAGATCCATTGGAAAGAGCATTGATGAGCTCCGATCATTTCGGAGATAGAGATACTTATGAGATGGTGCAAATGTGGAATGAACCACAATGGTATCTTAGGAAGCATGAATTTCAGCCTTTAATGAGGTCCCTAGAACCATTGCCGAAACCATCGATTGAGGAAGCACCAAGACTTGAGTTGTGGCAAGAAGATCGAAGTGCCACGTTCTTGGTTAATGGGCAACGTTGTAAGCATTACTGGGTGAGGACGTTATTCGAGAGAGGACGTCCATCACTTTAGCGGATGATTGAGCGTCAATGACGTCGAGCCGCGAGGGTAAACCAGGCGCTGCACGGGAGGCAACCCGTGAAATTTTTGTACTAGATGAGTAGATTTAGTTGAAAAAGAAAAGAAAAAAAAGAAGAGAAAAAGAAAAAGATAAAAAAATTGTGTTTGCATTGAAACCTATGAATTCTAACCAATTTCTTGCTTGGAAATGATTTTCAGGTGAAACGGAGGGCAAAAATGAAAAAAGCGCAAATGAAAAAATTCGAGGTGAGAAAAATAAAAAATGGCATGACAGTGAGCCTACGCGTTGGCTCTGTGTCACGGAGGAGGGCCTCCGCGTTACCCTCTATGACACGTTGAAGGTATTTTGGATTTTTTAATAATTTCATAACACCTATGCGATGGCTCCGTGTCATGGAGTGTGTGCTCCGCATTACCCTCCATGACACGTTGAGGTGTAATTCGCGTCGGGTCACACCGGGTCGCCGGGTAACCCGCGCGAAAAACACCCTTTAAATCCCGATTCCCCTCTAACTTTTCCCCATTTTCCATTCCCTCCATGACCAACACCCCAAATTCCCTCCTCCCCCAACGTGACACGGACCTAGGCACAAGTTTTATTCAACTTTTCTTTGATTTCATCGGATTAAAGGTATGTTCTTGAACTTAACCTCATTCTTGCTTGAATTTTTGATTTTTGAACATGAGAGGTGAGTGAACCTTGCCCTAAGTGCAAATTGAGCTTGAATTCATTTAAGTTATGATTGATTTATGTTCATAATATCGTTGTGAGTATATGAACTCGATGAATGCATGTTTTATTGAATTTTTGCGAAATTGGTAGCTAGGGTTGGAATTTGAATAGGAAGAAACTAAATTTGGTTGAAATGTGAAAAAAAAAATTTGAGTTGTGCATGTTGGGTGATGTGAATGATTTTATGAATATAGATGAATATGCTAAGTAGACAAGGGAATTTTCGGAAAAATGAAATTGGTGAATTGCATAGGTTGTTGAGAACAAAAATTTCGCTAAGTGTTATGTGATGTAATGGAATCGATGGCGATATTGTATTCGTTGTACGAATTCTGAGTAGTACATAGTAATTATTCCATCGAATTATATGAAGGCACTAAGAATGTTGACTGTTAAGAATTGTGAAATCATGAATGTCTTACCGAATTGTTTTAAATTGCGGCTAAAGACTAAGTGTGAGGTGATTCAATTAAACCCAACCTTAGTCGTAGCTAGTTATGATTTGAATAACATTGGGATTGTATGGTTATATGTGCAGGAACAATGTTGGGCAGACAAGATAAAGGAAAGGGAGCGTCCACATCGGGCGCCGGCAGAAAAAGGATAAGGTTGGGAACAGCAGTCCCAGCAGCACCAGCAGTTCTAAGAGGCCAACGCCGACAATACGGAACCCGATGGGTGACTGATGAAGGGATGAAATGGTATGCAAAACACAAAGAAACCAAATACTTCCCGAAAGAGCATATAGCAAAGGAGCCGCTGGCACAGGAATTCCTGAGGATCGTACACCGGATTGACACTGCCGGGGCTGAACTTCATCTTCAAAGAGCCCAAGGAGTGCAATCTCAATCTGATTCGGGAGTTCTATGCCAGCTGAAACCCGACCCTCCGCAGTCACACTGTCAAGATAAGGGGGCAAGTTGTCACCTTTGAGCCCCATCACCTGAATGTTATATTAGGGGCGCGGGACACAGACGCCCATGTACTCCGGCAGCTGAACATAACTCCAGCTTATGCGAATATCAGACGCACTCTGTATGGAGCCCATTCGACAGCACGGTGGAGCAGGCACAAGGAGAGGGGCTACCATCAGACACTACCTTACTCTCAGATGAACAGGGAAGCCAGAATTTGGCTAAAAATTGTGTGTTCCTGCCTGATCCCGGGGGTGCACATGACTGATGTCACCCAGGATCGAGTGTGCTTGGTGTATGCCCTGATGAAAGGTCTTGAGATAAATGTTGGGGCGGTGATCATCTCCGCCGTGGAGAGAGCCCGACTCCATCAAGGGCACAGGTACGGGTTCGATGGTTTGCTGACCACATTCCTGAGGGGCCATGATATCGAGGAAGAGGCCCTGTACTACATCCTGCAAATTTATAGGCGTGCCTTGGATGTCACCAAAACCAAGGCACCTGACACTACTCATGGGCCAGTTCTCACACTAGCTGAGCGACATGCTCGGGATGATCAGTATATGGACCGCGTGTATGGGATGCAGATGCTGCAGTTGCACATAGGCGGGAGGTCAGCAACGGAGCATGAGTTATGGCAGCTCAAGTTGGATTACCCCTTTGGCGAAAATGCCGGGGCGCTATGCAGAGTGGGGCCAGTATTTGTGGAGCCGGTAGATGATGATGTCCCCACTGATGAGGAGACACATCGTGAGGACTCAGATGTTGAGTCCGATGAAGACGGTAGGGACGATTCGGATATGGGAGACGAGGCAACGACACCTGATGAAGAAGTTGAATACTTCGATTGATCAGGGAGTTTCACCACCCACCTATGTGATATGTTAATTTTTTTGAACACTAGGGACAGTGTTCGGTTTAAGTGTGGGGTGGGAGTAGTTAGGTGCTAGCTGTTTCGTTGTTGTTTATGTTTATGTTTATGTCTTGTGTTGTTGTGCCTGTGAAAAAAATGTGACCCTGTGATTTTGTGTGGTATGCTCCGTAATGTAATTCGGTGTGTAATTAATGTTAAGCTGTTGTTTGTTGTGCGAGCTGTTGTTGGTTGGTTGGTTGTGTAAATATTTTTTTGTAAATATTTTTTTTCCTATCGAAATTATCGATATTTTTAAATTTTTTTTGTTGAACTTTCTTATGATTGGGTTTCTCGGCGTTTGTTTTCGATGCTTTTACTGAGAATAGTCCCATTGAACCGAAGTCGTAAATAGTGACCGTTCCCTATGATGGAAGGATGACGACCGTCATAAGGGAAATGTAGTCGATAGGAGTAGTTTTTTCTTTCTTTTATTTTCTTTCTTTTGTTTGTTTCCCGAATGTGTCGCTACTTCATGGTTCGGAATTCTTGTTGCGTGTTGTACATGATATTATGATGCAAAGGTGATTCATATGAAAGCATGCAAATGTGTAAACATGTTGAGATACCTAGGCCATAGAGTTCAATTCGGTGTGATTGAGGCTTAATATTGAATTCTTGTAATTAGCTGATTGAAGAGTCTGTGAATATGTCTTGAGTTGAGCATGTGCAATGAGTGTGAGGTGAGTTTTCGATTATTCCATGCTATTGTGAAGTGTCTAGAATTTGCCTGGTGTGTGTACGAAACGAAATAAAGGATGTGTATTGTAGGAAAGGATGTAGGCATTTCTTTGATTAAACCGAAAGTTTTTCCATTATCATACCTACCTTGAATGTACATCCTAGTTAGCCCCATTGAGCCTTTGGCCTATTTTTTTCTTTCTTTGAAGAGGTACAAACCGAGCTTAATCCCTTCTTTTCATTAGCCTTGAATTTGTTCCAAAAATCTTAAGCGCTCAAGAAAAACAATTTTCCCACAGTGTAAAGGAGTGAGAAGTGTGAAAAGAAAGGAAAAGTGGAAGTGGTGAAAGTAAAAAAAAAGGTCAAAGGTGCACTTGCTGAAATTATATAAAATAAAGATGTATAACTAATCGCTGTTATTAAGTCGAGTGTGCTTAAACAAATGGGAAAAAAAATAAAGAGGAAAATTCAAGAAAGAGAAGATGAAGGAAGAAACAAGGCCCATAATGATGGTGGGATGTATTGAAAAGCGCTTAAGGAAGCTAGTTGCTATTATTAGTTAGCCCAGTATTTACTAGTTCCTTAGCTTACATTACAACCCGTTAAGTCCTACGTGATCTTACATCATGCGTCCTTATATTAGTGGAGTAATACACTAGAGGCAAACCTATGGTTCATGACATGATGCATGTGAATTCTTTGGGGGAGAGAGCGAAATCGTGTTCATATACCCCTACATGTAATGCTTTGGAAATCATATGATTGAAAAGTGGGAAATTTCTCTTGTGTTGTGAGGGCACATGCTTGACAAGAGATTGAATTTCGTGTCAGATGTCTTCATCAATTGATTTGCATGAGTTTGCCGAGATCGAGAGTCGATTCTTGAGTTTAGGAGGTCTTAATGTGGTGTATGTCATTATATGGATGAGACCATGCATGTTTTCTTGATGATTTGCTATATTAAATAATCAGTATAGTCGTAGCTTGAATTGTCGAGCCAAAGTAGCTATGCGTGGGTGTCAATTGCATGAGATATGAGAGTATTGTTCGAGGACGAACAAGGTTTTAAGTGTGGGGTAAGTGATCTTGGGCAGAATTATATGCCCAAGTGATACTCAAATGCTTCATTTCGTCTTGTTTATCTATCGTTATGTGTGCATTCTCATGTGATTTGTAGTTAAAATGTGAATTTATACTAACCAACATTATTAGTGTTGTTTTGCAGGTAAAATGTAATTTTGGGAAGCTAAGATACATGTTGGTAAAAATCGGGAATTGACTTGGAAGCAAGGAGTGGATAAATAGCACCCTTAGGTTTATTTTTAAACATTCTGACTTGGTTGAGCAAGAACGTGGGTTACAGGCAGTTGAGGGGATGAAAATTCTAGGGTTCTTCTCTATCTCTTTCTCTTTTATCTCAATTGTTTTGTATGAATTACACTTATTTGATGATGTTTAATCCACAAATGAGTGGATAAATTTACTTCTTGCTAAGGCTAAGAACAATTGTTGTGGAATGTAATTGTTGATCAATTTAGTTTTCATTTTTTCTTCAATGGTTGTTCTATCAATTCTTGTTCTTACTGCATTAATGTTTGGCCAATGTTAATGTATATCTAAAAAATCCAATTTTGATTTTGAAAAGAAAAGAAATTGGGAAGTTGTGAATTGGTAGGATATGATCTCTTCTTAGTTTGGGAAAATTGAGAATTGATTTACATTCAGAATAGAAATATATCTGAAAGTCTTATTAGTCAATTAAGGAATCGGTTTTGTATGACTAGAACATGAAATTCTTTTATCACAAAAATGTAGGTTGAAGGTTCATGATTCTTAAGTTTGGTAGGATACGAAAGTTTCAATCCATAGGCAATAATTCTTAACTAGCAACCGAAGGAAAGATTAACTGAATAGTATCGATAAATTACTTCCCTGCATGTTCGTTTTAAACTCAGCATGCTCATTACTATTCTTCAGACTCACTTTAGAATTCTGTCTTAGATTCGTAGAAATTAGGAAACTCAAACTCTCCAAATATTGTTTAATTGGTTGTCTGCATTCTTAAAGTTATAGTTCATTAACACTTAAGTTAATTATTACCTTAGTTCAGTCCCTGCTGGATCGATACTTGGCTTACTTAAGCCATTTTACTACTTGTTCGACCACGTGCACTTGCGTGTAGTTACCAAACCCGCGAACATGGTCCAATCATGGACCAAACATTTGGCATGGCTAAGGCACTTCTTCATAAGATGACAAAGACTAATAGAGTATGGCACACTAGAGACAATGAGGTGTCCGCAAATTGTACATCTTCCAACCAGCTAGAAACTGAGTTGAGAAGGCGAGATAAAGAATAGGATGAGACATTAGCTAAGATGATAACTCAAGTTGAGTTAATGGCCAAGAATATTTTGGGATCCAGTACAAAAGGCATCAATGTTGTTGGGACCCAAGGTCACAACCAATATAAGGAAGATTTTCCGCAACTGAGATATGATTTGGAATGTCAATTGATGGCTGGCCAGATAATGGGTTTTTGTCAAGGATATCAAGGTGCCAACAATAGCCCTTGGCATCCTCGTGATGGGAACCAAGGTTGGACAAATCTAGATAACCAAGGATGGGGTGATAAGGATAGCCTATGGAGAAACCAGGAGCCTGAACGGGTGGGGACAGGTACTATAGAAGTGCAAACCCTTATATCACCCCTCCCAAAGATGATGTGGCCCAGTGCAGCCTAGCATAAGTGATGTGGGTAGTTCAAATATTGAGGATATGGTTTAAAGATTATTGAAAAAGGTGGAGTCCACCAATAGTGGTATTAAAGGATTGAATGCGGAGGTGTCTAACCTTGCCCGAATAATAAGCTCACATTCAACTTCAATCAAACATTTTTTGAAGACAAAATGAATCATCTGTCCACCCAAATGAACTCAAAAAGGAAAGGAACCCTTCCTAGTGACACAATGTGAATCCAAAGAAAGATGCCCATTGTATGGCCATTGTTACAAGGAGTGGGAAGGTCATTACTAATATAGGTGATATGTCCAAAGTGGTTGTTGGTCCGAAACCAATTGAAGAAGACTTGAATGAAGAGGTACCAAATGCGCCTATTTGTGTCGCGGATGAGAAAGTGCTCGAGGAGGAAGTGGTTGAAATTCCTCCTAAAGATGTGAATGTTGAAGAAAAGGGTGAAGGGGGCCCAAATGCTAAAGGCGAAGAGCCTAGAATTCCACCTCCTTACCCTCAACACTTAACTAAAAAGAAAGAGTATAACCAGTTCATGAAGTTCATCAATATGTTCATCAAGTTTTCCATCAATATACCACAAGTAGATGCATGCATTGCTCAAAATGTCAGGTTATGCTAAATTTATGAAAGAGCTCCTAAAGAATAAAAGATTTGTGGATGCAGACTCAATGGAGGTATCACATATTATAGTGAAGTAATGGCAAGCAACCTTGCTATGAAAAGAGATGATCCTAGACCATTCACTATTCCTTGCACCATTGGGGTGTACGTGTTTAACAGAGCTCTTAGCCACCTAGGGTGAGCATAAATTTGATGCGCCTTGTGATTTTCAAAAATATAGGATTGGGAAGTACCAAGCCTACCACAATGAGGTTGGTTAAGCCTGATCAATCTATAAAGTGCCCCGTGGGAATTCTTGTGGATGTGTTGGTCAAGGTAGACACATTAATCCTTCCAGCTTACTTTCTTTTGTTGGATTGCGATGTCGATATTGAGGTCCCATCATTTTAGGGTGACCATTCTTGGACCGGGTGAGCTCTAATAGATGTTGAGCTTGGAGAATTAAAATTTTGGGTGGGTGATGAATAAGTGACATTCAAAGTATGCCAACCTATGAAACTACCTGATGAATTCAAAGTAATAGATTTGATGGATGAGGAAGACAAGCAAGAGAAGGATCTTGAGTTGGAGGACATCCCTTATGATGAGTGATACTATTTTGACATGAAACCATCATGCCGTGATATTAAATCAAGCACTTCTTGGGAGGCAACCCATGTGTCTTTGAATTTCGTTTATACATTACATTTGGTTGTTTTTGTTGTGTCGGAGAATTGTATTATGAATAAGGTGGAAGAAAAAAGAGTAGGGGAACCTGTGTGGGACCTACAAAATGTAGGTACTAACCTACGGAGCGTAGTTCAAGCGCCGGAGTGAGGCAGAATGCTTGGAAATATGATGAGAACCTAAGCGTCACCCACGAAATACAGGTGAAAATCTGCGGAGTGCAGGAGTGATGCAGTGCACCTAGAAACAAAATGAGAAAAATTAAAGTGACCTACGTCTCACTTGCTAAATGCATGTGCAAACCCGCGAGACGTAGGTGTGCTGCATCTCTAAGGAAGTGGACTGAACAAACATGAATTCCACATGCATCTGGATTGCAGTTCGCAAGTGGAAATTTGTGGCTGTGGAACCAATGCAGGCACATGTATGACTTAAATTCTTCTAAACATTGACCAACCCATTGACCAACCCAACCCAACTCTGACCCATGTCTTTTAAACTTCTTCCCCGCTTCTCAAAACCCCTATTTTCTACACCACTTTCCCATTTTCATGACCCCTAAACCATCTTTCCAACTTCCTACATTCCACCATTAAATCCACCTTCAATCCCCACCAATCCCTTCACATTCTCTCCTTCTATAAAACACACCCCTTCATCCATTTTCTACGGTCACTAGCTTTTTCACTTATCAAACAAGAGAAACAAGGGCTTGGGTTGGCTATCTTGAGCAAAAGTTTTCAAGTTCAAATTTCATCTCCTTCCCTATTCTAATTTGTATGTCTTGTGATTTTCATCTTGACATCTTTGAGCTTAATAAAATATGTAGCATCAAAAGCATGATAAGTCTACATATTCTATGACACATGTTTTCACCATTTCCTCTTAAGTGTTCTTCATGTTATTGATAGAATTTTATTTTAGTGGATGTTGTGGGTGAGTTCAAAATTGCAAGTTTAAGGGGTACGTATTCTTATTTATTGATGCTAAATCTATTGGGTGTGCTACTATACTTTGAAATTGGTGTTGGGGGTGAAATCTGTGTAACCCATTTGCTTTGATGAACAATTTGTCCCAATAATAGATAGAGTGACATCTTTTTAAGGGAAATTGTCATTTCTTCTTGTGTTCTTAATAAAGTAGATGAAAATGTGATAATTTATGTGAGTTTTGTGAAGTGTTGAACATTATTCGATGAATACTGTTCAGATGAGTCATTTGATGATTCCCGATGAAAGATGGGGTAACGTCCTTCTTAAGGGAAGCCTTTAAGTAGTCATAATGGTATTTTTTTTATTGATTGATATTGTGGTACATCTTTTAGGGAAGCCTGACTACCTGTAAGATAATAATTTTGTTCTTACTTTCTTGGAAAATTTGAATAACATCGTTTGGGTTGAATTCTGGGCACTGTTGGGCAACTGCATGCTGCAGATCTGGACCTACAGAATACAGTTGCTGCGAAGGAATGAGGACTGAGCTTTGGGCACACTTCCTTAATGTTGTGTTACTCTAGCAAGCTGCAGATCCCCATCTGCAAAACATAGATGCAACGTGAGTGTTGGTATCAATAGACAGTATTTCGCTTAGCACCTGCGACTCACCTGCGGGTTGCCAGTCCCTACCTGCGAAATGCAAGTATAGTGCAGGTTCTATCAATTTGTTTGATATCCAATCTCCTTTTGTTCCTTTGATTAGCCTAGATAGTTATTGTCTTTTATTGTCCATAATGATAAATACAAAAAGATTTTGGTTTGGTTGTGGTACTCACATGATATTTTAAGAAAAAGACTGAACCTATGTAACAAGACAAGGGGAAGGCCTCTTCCAAAAGTCAAGGGAAAGGTAAGGAAAAGGCAGCTCTAGCCTCTACTAACAGCAGAGATTCCATCCGGTTCTGTATGAAAGGCATGGAAATATATTACATAAACTATCAGGATCGGGAAATAACCCTGAAAAATGCTTCAATATAGTGGGGATGGGTAAGACGTCCCCAACATCAATAAGAAATTTGTAGAGAGATAGTGGCCCCATTCTTGGATGCGCAACCTGGCTATTACCCAAACCTAGTAATGGAGTTTTATTCCTTATATCAAGTGAGACAAGACTCAACAAAACACACTGCGAAGATGGATGACTTCCTAAATCTTCCATCAGTCAGGGTTCATGGAGTAGAGGTGGACATCACCCCTGATGCAATCAGCTCTATAAATTGGGGTAAGGAAATTAAACCAGGGACATAGTTTGCACAAAAGATGGAAACCAAAGCTAATTCATGCCTACTATCGCAGATGGGTAACCTGTATGGGCTACCATGTGAGGAGAAATTCAAAGGCAAGACCTCTAATTCGAAGCCAAACTGTGGCTTAAGTTGGTGTGTAGTCTTCTCATACCATCCAAGAATAACCAGAGGGTAAATATTGAGGTTGCTATCCTGATAGACTATATCATTACTAGGGTGCATGTCAACATTGGTGAGATAGTCACCACATAATACAAAGAAAAGGCTAGGCAGCAAGGTCTCTCTATGCTTTCTATATCCTCATCATCCAGTTATTGTAACACCCAGAAAGTCCCCTACTATCAAAACCTAAATCGGTAGCTAATTTGGCAGAAAAATCTATAATTTTCTCTCAAAATGACTCATGGTACAAGTCATTGTTCAATGGTACGGATCGTAGGAGGAATCGTGGTGAGCCAGTAGTTTCCCTAAGTAGTGATAACGACACATAGAAAAATTTGTGGGGTGATTTAATAAGTCATGGTCAAGAGTCGTGATAAGCCTCTAGTTGTCAGGTCTTGCACATACGAGTCAAGGTACGACTCATTGTGTAGTGTGGCGAGTCGTGGTTCAAGTCATGGTATGACCTTTTGTAGGAAACAATGAGTCATTCTGATGCCCGTAGTTTGAGAAAACAGAGAACCTGGAAATTTGACTGGCTAACAATGAAAGGAAACCACGAGTCATTGTTTGGTGGTACAACTCGTGGTACGACCCGTGGTGCCTAGCAGACTGATTTTAGTTACGTGTTCCCTAGGGTATTTTTGTAAATTACTAAGCTTCTAAACCATATGTGATATTGTTTTTCCCTTCTTAAAGAGTGTTTTAGGGGGTTTAAACTAGCCTAAGTCATTATGATCTAATAATTAGATTAGTTTTGAAATTCTCTTCCGAGATCAAGCAAGGGTTCCTCATCAAATTCTCTCCCAATCTTCTTGGGTGTTCAAGAAAATCTTATAAATCATTCAACCCAGGTATGTAGGGCCATGAATGGGGGATTTATTCCACCCTCATGCCCACTTTCTTCTTTAACTCATGAATTCAAGCCTCCAAGCATGTCAAATTGAATTCTAGGTTTTTACTCAATTTTCATGAAATCTCCCATTTTATCTCTATGGTTTTAATCCTCGCATACTTTAAGTGATGTTTTATGACTATTAGGAAAGATTTAAACCTCAATTTATTTATTAATTCACGATTTCATGTTTATGAAGCTTATGCCCTATTATAAATGATTTTTGAATTTCAAGCTCATGAGTCTATGATTTCTAGTATGATGAACTATCTAGTATGCATGAATGTTTACGAATTCTTAACTTAGGATCCCATGATTTCGAAGTATGAAGCTTATTTCAAGTATGTATGATTTCTTGATTTGGGCAAGCCCATGTAAAGTTAAGTACATTTATCATGATTTTAGCCAAGACTTACAAGATCCGTTTTAAAGAGATATTTGGAGTCAAGACTCCCCAATATTGAGATTTAATCTTTGTATTGTGAATTATTTGTAATATGCATGTTTTGGGAGTAGTGTCTAGCACTGAGTAAGACAGGGATTCCGAGGACCTAGATCTTTGAACTACACGCCAACGTAGGATATATTCTTATTTAGGAACTCTTAAGAGAGTGTTTCCCCCACCTGAGGATACACCATGATATCACACCTTATTCATCCTTTTCCCTGGGAAGGCTTAGGATGCCTGTCCTCTACATGGGCAAGGCGTGGGATCATCATGCTCTTACACGTGATGGTTGTCAGTTATGATGAGTCTCCCATTGTTCCTCATGTTTTCAATTACTCATTTCACTAGACCTTATTTTATTTTATGTTTCAGTACTTGGCTGGGTTAGTTGGGGGTGTTGTCCCATCAACCCATCTTATGCAGTAGAGGCTTTCAAACAGAATGTAGTACTCAACTTGCGTGTATGTCTAGAGATTTCCTTATGTTATGATATGCTATGCCATGTTTACATTTCCTCTATGTCTTACATTCGGTATTTTTCTTAAAGTGAATGAAGTTAGATGTATGCTTATGTCATGTGTCTCCTTGGGGCCTCTCGGGGTTCCTTGTCCTGTGTTACAATCCGGGTCTATGTCTGAGTCATGACAGTTTTTTGTTCAATTCTTCTGTTTTCCTTGTATAAGTTCAACACCTACACAATCAAAGAGAAAAGGTATGAAACCTCCCTAATTTGTGTAAAAACAAAGCCATAGTTCATGCTTAAAAGCTTAGTGAATTACCAACTCATCAAACTCCAAACTTGAATCATTGCTTGTCCTTAAGTAAGGCATTCACTCACAACTTAGAATTGAATTAAGCACCCACAACATAAGAGCTTTACAGGGGACTACTAAAGCTTAAGACAACCTTAAAATCTCACATTTCAAGAAAATAAAAGGACTCAAAACATGTTGCACAAATTCAATTGGTAACCACAAGCATTTGGCACATCTCACTTTTATTCTTTCAATTAAAACCAAGTGCATATTCAAACAAATCAAGGTTCACAAGCATCTCAAGTCATTGACAATCAACATCAAGGTTTTCCTCAAAGTTCACTGCACAGCTGGTTGTATTCATACCTCTCAATTGAAAGTACAAGTTTTAGAATTTACTCCAAAGAAGTGGTGCAAAACAAAAGTGAGAATCCTACTCATACTCATGCAATTCACTACTTTAGGAATTACAAGATGATGCAAAGATGCTCACTCTCTCAAGGAAATTCTAGTGCATACACATTGAACCATAGGCTTGACCTTCATATAATTCATCATTGATGTAGAGTTGTTACACTTGGAATCACTAAGTACTTGCATGTCTTAATGAAGGCTAGGGATCAAAGGTAGGACAACTTTTATCTCTAGTGACTAGAACCTTCCTAATGCCTTTTGTGAAATCATGTAACCATCCCATTACACTTAGTGAGTCTATTTCACCTTATTTCTCCATTATCATCCTTCATTTTGTTTTTCGAGAACCACTATTTCAACTCCTTAATCTTTCTATTAAGCCTCTTAAACCAAGAGGTAGCATCATTCAATTTTTTCTTTTTCTTTTTTTTAATCAATGGTCTTTCAACCAGCTATGTTATTATGTTCATCAAATAGTTGGTGCTACTTCACATTTAATCTCATTCCTCTTTTTCCTATTTTGTACACCCACAAACTTTGGCTTTTGCCTACATCACAATTCATTTTCATCCATCCTAAATCTTTGATATCAAGCCCCATTTTTCTTTCATCACTAGCAATTAGGGAGGAATGGGTGACAATAAAGAGGATTAAAAAGGGTATAAGGCTTATAATGTGGTTACAAGAAATGAATTAAGGCTCAACCAGTGGTTAACAGGGGTTGATGTTCAAGGAGGTCATTT
Organism: Datura wrightii; assembly: GCA_035772735.1. NCBI lineage: Eukaryota > Viridiplantae > Streptophyta > Magnoliopsida > Solanales > Solanaceae > Datura > Datura wrightii. The sequence goes on along the minus strand of JASDFA010000007.1, from coordinate 48,271,745 downwards.
TGTGGTGATGTGATTATCCAAAAATGGTCTATGGTCATTTTTCAAGTGCATCTATATCTAGGATTTCACCTTGAATCACATTCGGGGCAAGTTCTAGATGATATGCACACATAAGAATTAAGCACAAAAATTCTCACTACACAAGGCATCACACTTTAAGGAGTTCATCTATCCTCATGATCAATTCACAAACATGAGTTTAAACAAGCTATTCTGAGTTCTACACACTCATTTTGCAAATCAAAAAAGCCAAATAAAGAATGTACAACTCATGACAAGAGAGTGTTCTTTTCAAATTCATGCGCCCCTTTTTAACTTTAAAACCCATTTTGCTATTCCAAATAAAGAAATAATTTTAGTAGTACCGATCAAAGTAAGTGCAACAATGACTCAAAGACACGACATTTCCCCATAAGAAAGTTTCCTCTTAATCTATCCTAGAGAAATGTTACCCGGTTCAACCCATAAAAAAAGAATTTGCTTCTTTGGAAATAATCGTGGTATAAAGAAAATCCTTGGAGTTTATTACTATCTACTATCTATAAAGGTAATTATAAAGCATGGGTCAAGAATTAATTGGAACGTAAAACCAACCTGTTAATGGCACTCATATCATTAAAGCAAGAAAAATAGCCCAACAATATTCAATAATTCAAAACAAGCCCGACGAGGGCGTTCATTCAACTCAGCAACCATGCAAAATTCTTAGAAACATCAAGAGCAAGCCCGACAAAGACTACAAGAGTAAATAATCAACTGAAAAATAGCATGACCAACAAGAAAAGAAGAAGCACTCCCACCCCAAACAAAAAATTATACATTGTTCCCAATGTAAAAATTGAAGATATAAGGAAGGATAAGAACTCCCTTAACTAGCTACTCATCTCCATCATCATCAGGCCACTCAGCCTCACAAACATTCTCCTCATGCTCGGCCTCATCGTCCTCTCCTAGGCCCATAAGCAAGACATCAACAGGGCCTCGGGCTGTGTGTGTAGCAGCGATTGCTTCATCAAAGAAACTCACATCATGATTGGCTATAGGTGTCCTGCTCCTCAATTCTCTCACTTTCTTTCGGAGAGAAGAGACAGATCCCTCAACCATAACAACTCAGGAGTAAAACTTATTAAAGCTATCAAAAGTATCCTTCATTCTGCTTTTCATCGACTTATCGATGAGTGCTAGTTTTCATGAGAGTGGGTCATATCGACCAGTTTTTGACGCCCAAACTTCTTGGAAGATGAATATGGTGGTGAAGATCCCTGACATGGCACTTCCGCAGAAGCATGTCTCAATATTTCGGGAGTAGGAACATTGAGGTCGGAGGCTAATAAAACCTCATCAAAATCACGAGCTGCAGAGTCCTATGGGGTACCCTATGTTTATAGTCTCTTCTACTTTCTTTTGGGTGCATCTGCATCTCTCTTTTTCTCAACGTCAATCACCCTAGTAGCAGAGCTAGGATTTTCATTAGGAAAATAGGGAATCCCTACTTTAGCACATTACTATCATGACCGGAGTTGAGACCCCGGATCGAGACATGGGATCTAGAACCATGAATGACTCCATGCTAACCCATGGCACATACATAGTATGATAAGGGCCTTACTAAATAGAAAACAAGCATGAACATTATATAAGAGGAAGTTTGCTTATCATACGGACAAAAGCATAAACATAAATCAATGATGCTGAACTATCTATACATGATTGTCGGAACTGATCGGGAGCGAACTATCAGAGCGACTAAGATGGATCACTGAACCTATATCATGAGACAATATAGAATAGAGTATGCGGTCAGTACTTTGAATGTACTGAGTATGTAGAGGTAAAACATGCTAGTAAAATGATAGTTGAAATCATAAATAGAGCTCAAGATAGATCATGAGAGTAAGGGTTGTATGCTGAAAGCCATAGATCATGTAGTGTGCTGTATTTGATAACATATGTGAAAACTCATACGATGATCAAAGGTTAAAATATGTTATAAAATAAATTATTATAAGACAGCCGGGTCCTGTATCATGAAACGATACAACATAGAAAGTATGCGGTCAATACGTGGAATGTACCAAGTATATAAGGTAAGTAAAATGGACATTCAAAATATGTAAAACTCATAAAACATCATAGGAGTAGGACATCATGCTCATATCATAAATATTGTAACATAACATAACATAAGGCTCAAGGTTTTTGAAGCATTCATAATACATTCTTAATCATAAGAATGAGAGTAAAGTATATTGAACATAACTTTATCCAACATGCATAATCATAAACATGCATGAATCATGAGGAACAATGGGAGATTCTCTTAACCAACATACCCCATTTGAGCACATATGAAGCCCGACTTGTAATCCTTTGGGAGGGTGTCCGTACCTTGCAAAGAGTAGGACCATGAAAGTGTGATATCACCATGAAAAGGGCTATTTGGGCCGGTAAAAGTCATGTAGAAGGTCCCAACATACCTACAATGGCACGTAGTTTATGAGATCCGAGGCAGAACCTAGGCTCGAGCCTACTCGGTGTTCGATACTACTCCCAAAATATATATAGTGCTCATAGTATATCATGCATGAATTCATGGGCTAGTTTAATCATGATAATCATAAACATATTTGTACATACGTGAACTATCCATGACATAAGGCCTGTGAGTCGGCCAAAAACATAATTCATGAATAATAGGTTTCATGCATATTTGTAGATCATACATATAACTTGTAAATCATCAAATAATGATGGGCAATTGAATAAATCCATATTTAAAATCATAAATCAAGATGGGCTTGTAAATATCAACAATAGAAGTGAAGATCATAAATCAATTCATCATAGATCTTACATAATTAGGCTTAATTTAGTAGAAATCGAAATCAATAATTTGATAATCAAAATAGTTGTAAAATCTGATCAAAATTCATAAAATATAATTTAAATCACAATTTAAAACACCCCATTGGTAAATCATTAAAATTCCACAAGATTTGAATTAAAACCCCATGAGATTTTTGATAGATTTTCATGAATTAATAGAGAATGGGCATGGGTGTAAACGGAAACACCCATTCATAATCCTACATACCTGGGTAAGATTAGATTCTAGAGTTCTTGAATGCCCAATAGAGAATTGATATGGAAAAGCTTGATTCTATGCTTGATCTCTCTAGAATTCTCTTAATTTGCATGCATGGGAATGGCTTGAGAAAAAGGGACTTAACCTATCTTGTTATGCCTAGAAAAGTACATAAAACAACATAGTTTAGGTCCTTTGAGCATAGAAAGGTCGAAAATACCCTTAATGAATATTCCCTGAAAAACTGCATAAATCGATCCAACGGGCATACCAACGAGTCGTTGGAAGCTTCCACGACTCGTGGTATGGGCCGTCATATGCACTGCCCAGGCCTTGAACCTGAATTCTTACCACTTCTCAGCAGGATGACTCATCCTTTGATCAAACAGATCGTTGAGTCGATCATTACTATCCCCTTCACAACCCTGACCATCCTTACCACGAGCCTTACCACGACTCAAGGTTGCTTCCAACGAGTCATGGTCTCAATCCGTCACCTGCAATGGAAATTCTAGCAACCAAATGATGATTGCTGACCATGGTTCATTATAACTCATGATGGGTCATTGGATGACACGTTACATCCTCAAATACCAATGTCCAGCTCCACCCAAAATTACAAACAATGACTCGTTGTTCCAAGCAACGAGTCATTGCATCATCTGTTGTATCCACTGCCATCAGGATTGTTACACCCTAAAACATTTTTGGTGATTATTTTATGTTTGTTTTCTATGTTAAGGTAAGTACGGGTTGTATATTGATCATAGATGACAAGGGAAATGTGTACGAATGGAAAAGCAAAGAGTATGTGAAGTTTATAAGTTATAGTCAATTTTAAATGACTATACCTCCAAATATATAATGAACTAGATGCCCCACAGCCTATCAAATTAAAGGTATTTGAGTCTACATTTTAGAACATTAAACCTCTGGTCAGTCGAAGTTCAGAGTAAAATGTTATGGGCATTTTACTGAAGCCCCATTAGGCAGCAACGTAAGCACCGCCTCCACCGCCCTACCCCTATTTATTTAAGTTGTTTGCTGCTCAAATGATATCATTCCTATCCAAATTCTAGCTTCCTTCTTAGGGGATACTTCTCTCTATATTTTACAGCCAAAAACCAAGATAAATCAAGGAAAAATCATCAACCAAAAATTCAAGCCAACTAAAGAACTTCATTCCAAAGTTGAAGAGAGGCGTCGGTGAGTCTTGTTGCTGCATTTTGTAAGCATGTTTATGATGTTAATATTTGGAGCAGTAATAGGATTCATATATACTCCGTTTTGTTAATGGTTGGATTCAAGGGAGGAGGTAAGTATACTATCCTTTAACTTAGCAAAAATCTTAGCTAAAATCTTGAAAATTGGAAGCTCGGCTAGGTTGCTTTTTCATGTGTGTTTAGCTGAAGTTTCTGCCATTCTTTGGGTAGTGAAGCTTCTATGTTTGCAACCATGTTAAGATTCCTAGATACTCCATATTAGTAGGAGTTGATGACAAGAAAACAGTAACCATTTCTAGCTATTAAACTTGCAAGAATTTCCTTAGCTAAAGCTAGAAGTTAAAGTTGGTTTTATGGCTAATTTTTGGTGTGTTTCTGGGTGAAGTTTATGCCCATTTTTAGAGGTTAATATATCTGTGTTTTTATGGTAATATACTCCTTTTATTCTGGGGAGTAATCACATGAAAATCTAGGTAAGTTCACCCTTTCATTTTTCCCCTTAAAGGCTGTGGAAACAAGTTAAAACAAAGTAATGAAATGTTGTTTTGTATTGTTGTTATGGCTTCTGTTACATTTTGTCTAGAAAATTGCCTCAAACCATACTTTTTACATGAGTATAACTTCAAGGAACTTAAGAATACTAAACATGGTTTTTGGAGGAAGGAAGTGATTAAGGAAACTCGTCGGAACAAGGTATGTAAGGCGCTCTTTGTCTCTTGATTTCAAGCAAGAACTTATGTCGAGGATGAATCGAACATTCCCTTGTACTTAATTTATGTAGTAGAATATTATGGTTCTTCCCTGTTCGTTGAATTACTTGGTATTATGTTATGTATTTGCTAAAGAGTTGGAGCACATGACTGTAAAGTGAAGAGGCAATTGCCTTCGATTATGCTTATACTTGTAAATTGAGTCTGCAGTCCCCTCTGCGTGGGCACTGTGAGCTGATCCTTTACATTATGTTATGTATTTGTTGTTTCAAAGGTGTTCACGTTAGGGTTCATAAGGAAATTGGTAAACATGGTAAGACGACGATGCGCAGACAAACCTAACATTTTAAATTGGTTTTAACTCAATAAGGGTAAACGAGAGTGATGAAATGGAATTGCCTTACAATAGCTACCAACCCTCTTATATGTATGTTTTAAGGTGACTAGTGCTATGAGAGGGTCCCCCTATCCCTCTCCCTTAAGCCAAGCGACTAATTAATGTATTTCTTCATCAACCTATACGTTAAACTTGGAAACTAGAACTCAAATGTGTAAACTATTGATATTTCTACAGAACCATTTTTATGGGCAGGTTATGCACAGTATCTTGATGTTAGTAGGTTATAAAAAAACCAAAATATATGTATACACTTATGCTTACATTCAAGTTACACGCTAAGGCATCATGGATTAGCATTAGAAAGTTGCTATAGGTTTATTAGAACTCTTGAGTTATCTAGACCTCCTGAGAATTGTTTAAGGATTTAAGTAGACACGTTGCACATTCTTTGAAAGTTGTATATGTGTAAGGAGGTCAACCCAAGTGTAAAAGTTGAGACGCTAGCAGAAAAGGAAAGATAAGAGTAAATGTTAGACCGTTTAAGGTAATATGTGATTTATATGCTCTCTGCCTGTAGTTTGATTTCAGAAAACCTTAAAATGAACTTAAAATATGAGAAAGATAAGGTTTAAGAGATAAGGTTGGCAGTTAGGTATAAATATAAGTGAGTATAAGAATTGCTGGAATAGTGAACATGAGAGTAAATAATTAAGTAGGCAATGCCAAATCCTGTTTGAAGGAGAAGTTAAGATTAATACGAAGAGTAGGGCTAAAGGTTGTTAACTTAGACGATAAGGGTTACAATTGCAAATGTTTACGAAAATGGATAGCAAGATTTACCCTATTCTAAAGATGTTTACTGAAAGAGTTAGAAATAAAGTTGTTTTTGTTCGGTTTGTATTAAGTTGATGAAAGGCAGGTAAATGGTCAATTTCTTTTGGAATGATTAGAATTGAATATTCTTAAGATAGTAACTCAAGTTAAAGATGTAATACCCTGGGAGTGCTTAGGAATAACTTGGGGATTTAAGAATTCAAAGTGCAGAAATCTAGGAAAAATATTGCAAGACGATCCATAGAACGACTCGTGGTAGAAAACCACGATCCGTTGTATGTGGTATTGGTGTGAAGCTAGGCCTGGTGGTAGGGTGGACCACGGGCGTCACAACGACCCATTGTGAGGAGGCACAGGCTGTTGTTAGTGGTCGTGGGAAGGAAGTGGATCTGGGAAGTGGCTAAGATGGTTTGAAACCATGGTCTGTGGTTTGGAAAGATGGCTCATCCTATCGAGCCATGGGTGCAAATTAGAAACTAGGAAGTTTGGTAGTCTAGACCACGGGAGTTTACCACGGGTCCTGGTATCTTCCCACGGTCTGTTGGTTCAATCGTGGGATCGTCCAGCGCAGGTTTTTCTACGATTTTAGTAAGGTAATTTCAATCATTTCCTACTACTAAGGCCCTACACTACGTCGTTTAAGGCTTGATTTGAAAGGTTTTAGTGGGGGAAGACCTATTCTAAGTGCATACTCCCTATGCATGTAAGGTTGAAGGATTGAAGGAGGTGATTCAAGGCTAAAATTCAAGGTTACCTTTGGAATCTGATCTTGGGTAATTGAAGGGTGGTAGAATTCCTCATTTCCAGGTATGTAGGGTTTTAATGGGTGTTCTCCTTCCACACCCATGCCCAATTTCTTCCTATTCGAATGAATCTCCTATGATCAAGTGTGGGACCTCTACCCAATTGCATATTTTCTCAATATTTATACATGGGTAAGAATTGTTTATGTTCTTTGTATTCAATATGAAGCATGGGCAGATTTTTAAAATGTTTTAAATTTAACTTGACTTTATAGTATTATGAAATTAAAGGCCCATGGGTAGGGAGTTTATAAAGAAGAGATTTTCAATGAACGTATGATATTGATGAAATTTTGATGATGAAAACATGTTCTAAGTTACCCATGTCTATAATCAAAGTATTGGATATGAATCTACTATAGTTAAGTATGATGAAGCTTTTTGTATTGCCCAATTTTGAGTACGAATGATGATTTTCTCGAATTAACTTTATTTCCTCCTTTTGGAGTGAAATCTCCCAAATTATAATGTTTTCAAATGAATTGAATGAGTTCAAGCATGATAAGGTTTTGGGCAAGACCCTTATATTGATGATGATGAGGTGATATTTCTAACGTAAGCTTACCACAAGATTTTTGAGTAAAGGCTTCCACTATTCTTAGAGCTTATGGTATGTTTCCTATTAAAGCTTCTCATATGCATGAATTCATAATTGAGATGTATGTTGTCATTGAGCTTCGTCTCATACGATGTCCAGTTTAAGCATGACATCATTATTGAGCTTCGTCAATTGACGATGTTGAGCTTCATTTCCATACGATGTTGAGTTTATACATGATTTCATGTTGAGCTTCGTCACTAGACGATGTTGAGCTTCATATTTATATGATTTAGAGTATTGCATATTTTTGGAAAAGAGCCTAACACTAAGAGGGCTAAGGGTCGATAACCCTATGCCCCAGAATTATGCGCCAACATAGGTTGATTCTATTATATTATTGGGACCTCCCCTGTGACCAATCCCTATCCCGATTGGCCCTTCAGCTTGATATCGATGTCATGGTAGCGTTCTTAGCCCTGACAAGGTTTTGGATGGCTTTGCCCACTTTAGTGTAATAGTCGGGACCACGTAAGCTCTATCGTGTATGTTGGTTAAGTGACGAGTCTCCTATTGTCCATATGATTCATATTTTCATATTCACTACTCATGATCACTATGTATGCATGCATGTTCTAAAAGTAAGGTTTGACTCAATGTTCAGCTTTTCTATAAATGTTGCATCTCAGCTTTGAGTCATTCTAATTAGTTGATGTTATAAAGTTATGCATTGTCACATCATGAAAGGGATTATGATTTCGAAGAATGCATGTCAGTTCTCTCAGTTCTCTAAAAGCTTATGTATGAAATGATTTGTTTGGATGATTTTACTTATTATAGCGGTTTTACTTACCTTACATACTTGGTACATTCCACGTATTGACTGCACACTTGCTATGCTGTATTGTTTCATGATACACGACCCGTCTTATAGCTTCAGCCCCGATCTTAGTCAGCTTATTCAAGTTAGTACCTATTCACAATTGGTGAGTCCTCATCCTTCGAGGACTAAACTTTCAGTTTCTTCTATGTATTTCAGTTTTAGTATTGTAGAGCAAGTTGGAGTCTTGTCCCATCAGATCATCCAGATTAGAGGCTTTTTAGAGTTGGAAATGTATTCAGTTTGGGATTTTTATTGTTATGTGATGTTTCTTTAGTCTTCCGCTGATAGTATATTCGTGTTTTCTTCAGTTTTGAATGAGTTAGTTGTATGCTCATACTATGGGTCGACTTGGGGTCCCTCGGGGTCCCTTGTCCCGTGTCTGCGATTTGGGCCTCCATTCGGGTTGTGACAAACTTGGTATCAGAGCCATAGGTTTGAAGTATGCTAGGGAGTCTGAAAGCCATGTTAAGTAGATTATTTTTCATGGGTGTGAAGCGCGCCACACTTATGATGAGGAGGCTACGAATCATTTTAGGAAATGTTCCCATCTTTCATGATCTATGTCGTGCGATGAAAAGTCTTTCTATACCTCTAATTCGTGCTATTCGCGATTGCAAAGTATGGCTCCTCGAAGAGTGAACGGACAGATAAATGGAGATGGTTAAGGTCACGAGGATGGAATGGGTCGTGGGCATCAGCAGGTCCCACCAGTTCAAGAGCATCAGGCACTGGAGCCAGCCACACTTAGTTTCGGGCCACTATCCAGATGCTTGCGCAGGCCTTGACCGCTCAGGTCAATCAGCAGGCCGTTGCGCATGTTCCACAGAATGGCAGTGCAGCGATGGCTCGAGTCAAGGACTTTTTGAGGTATGAACCTGCCAGAGTTTCTTGGGTCCAGAGTAGATAAGGACCCATATGAGTTCGTGGATGAGGTTGTCAAGATCATCCAGTTCATGGGGGTGAGTAGTGCTGACAGCACAGAGTTGGCCTCCTATTAGTGGAAGGGGGTTGCGCATATCTGGTTCCGTCAATGGAAGGATAGCAGGGTCATCGGAGTAGGTCCGGTCACTTGGGAAGAGTTCCTTGTTGCATTCCTGGATCAGTTCATCCCTCAGGAGATGAGGGAGCTGAAGGAAGCTGAGTTCATAAATCTGAAGTAAGGAAGGATCACAGTACAAGAGTATTCCCTTGAGTTCACCCACCTATCGAAGTATGCTTCTGAGTTAGAGGCTGATCAGAGGGCGCGAGTGAGCAGTTTTATGTATGGGATAGTGGGTTACTTGGATAAGGAATGCAGGATTGCTATGCTCCATCAGGATATTGACTTTCGTCAGATGGTGTTATACGCCCAGCAAATGGAGGCGGCATATTTGAGAGAAAGAGAGACCAAGAAGGCCAGGACTAATGATCACAGATCTCCTCAGCTTAGGTCAGGAGGTGGGCAACATCAGCAAACCTACCAGAGATCATCCGCCCCAGCTTCATCAGCTTTGAGTGTGCCATCTTGGCCTAGGCACGATAAGAGAGGGTGAAGATCAGGCTCGAGGGGTCAGAGCAGCAGGCCCACAAATTCAAGTGTCCCAGCTTGTCGCAAATGTGGCCGAGGGCATGCAGGCCAGTGCTTGGCAGGTTCGGGTGCGTGTTTCAGGTGCGGGAAACTCGGACACCTGCTTAGAGACTATCCAGCAGCGAGACAAGATCACGTTGGGGGCCGTGGCCCAGTTTTCTGCTCAGCAACCCCACCCCCTCGCTTAGCATATTAGGGGGCGTCTACCAGTGCAGCTGGCGGTCAGCGCCAGAATAGATTCTATGTCGTAGCATCCTGTCAATAATAGGAGGTCTCCCCAGATGTGGTTAATGGTATGTTACGAGTCTTCCATGTTGATTTTTATGCTCTGTTTGATTCAGGGGACACCTTGTCCTTTGTGACACCTTATGTATCAAGTAGCTTCGGAGTCAGTCCCGATGTCTTGTCAGAATTCTTCTCAGTTTCTACTCCTGTAGGTGACTCAGTTACAACTAGACGGGTGTATAGAGACTGCCCAGTCTTGGTCCTCCATAAGGTCACCTCAGCAGATCTGATAAAGTTATCCATGGCCGATTTCGATGTTATTCTCGGCATGGATTGGTTGTATGCTTGTTATGCTTCCATTAATTGTAGGACACGGTCAATATAGTTCAAATTTTTGGGTGAGCCAACCTTAAAATGGAAGGGTAGTTCAGTTGTGCCTATGGGTCATTTCGTTTTCTACCTCAAGGCCAGGAAGATTATTTCTAAGGGTTGCTTGTATCATTTGGTTAGGGTCAAGGATATTGAGTCTGAGACCCCGCCTATCCAGTCAGTCCTAGTAGTACGTGAGTATCCAGAGGTCTTTCCTAAGGATTTTCCAGGTAATCCTCTGGAGCGAGAGATTGACTTCAGTATTGACCTTCTTCCTAATATGCAGCCTATATCTATTCCTCCCTACAGGATGGCTCCAGCTGAGCTAAGAGAGTTGAAAGATCAGTTAAAGGATTTACTAGATAAGGGCTTCATTAGACCGAGCTTGTCTCCATGGGGTGCACCAGTTTTATTTTTTTGGAAAAAAGATGATTCCCTTCATATGTGAATTGATTATCGATAGTTGAACAAAGACACTGTCAAGAATAGGTACCCCTTACCCAGGATCGATGATTTTTTCGATCAACTTCAGGATGCTAAGTGTTTCTCGAAGATAGATCTCAGATCTGGGTATCATTAGCTCAGAGTTCGGGAGAGTGATATCCTGAAGACGGCATTCAGAACACGGTATGGTCATTACGAGTTTGTAGTTATGTCATTTTGACTAATGAATGCTCCTGTATCTTTTATGGACCTGATGAATAGGGTGATCAAGCCATATTTTGACATGTTTGTGATTGTGTTCATTGATGACATCTTGATATACTCTCGGAGCAAGGAAGAGCATGTTGCTTACTTGAGAGTAGTGCTTCAGACCCTCAAGGACCACCAATTGTATGCAAAGTTCAGAAAGTGTGAGTTTTAGTTGGACTTCGTGGCATTCTTGGGCTATGTAGTGTCTAGAGAAGGCATAAAAGCAGATTCACAGAAAATTGAGGTGGTGAAGAATTGGCCCAGACCAGTGAATTCTTCGGATATTTGGAGTTTCTTGGGCTTAACTAGCTACTACCGGAGGTTTGTTGAGGGTTTATCATCCATTGCAGTGCCTTTGACTAAGTTGACTCAGAAGAATGTGAAGTTTCAGTGGTCGGAGGCTTGTGAGAAAAGCTTCCGAGAGTTAAAGACTCAACTTACTTTAGCACCTGTGTTGACCCTACCTGAGGGCAACGATGGTTTCGTGGTGTATTGTGATGCTTCCAGAGTTGGACTTCGGTGTGTGTTGATGCAGCATGGGAGGGTGATAGCTTATGCCTCTTGACAACTGAAGGTGCCTGAGAAGAATTACCCGATCCATGATCTTGAATTGGCCGCGGTGGTGTTTGCATTGAAGATATGGCGGCATTACTTGTATGGGGTCCACATGGATGTATTTATGAATCACAAGAGCTTTCAATATGTGCTCACCCAGAGGGATCTAAATCTTCGGCAAAGGAGGTGGTTGGAATTGCTAAAGGTCTACGATATGGGCGTTCTTTACCACCCAGGAAAGGCTAATGTGGTTGCGAATTCACTTAGTAGGCTCTCTATGGAGAGTGTGTCCCACGTTGATGAGGGAAAGAAGGAGTTAGTGGGAGATGTCCACCGACTTGCAAGGTTGGGAGTTAGATTGATCGACGCGACCGATGGCGGTGTTGTTGTACATAACATGTCAGAATCATCCTTGGTGGATGATGTTATGTCTAAGCAACATGAGGATCCAATTTTGAGGAAACTAAAGGAAGCGGTGCAGAGTCAAAAGGTGGAGGTTTTCTCCCAAGGGGGAGATAGTGTGCTACGATATCAGGGTCGTCTATGTGTTCCAGATGTTGATGATTTGAGAGTCCGGATATTACATGAGACACATGGTACCAGATATTCTATTCATCCAGGATCCACGAAGATGTATCGGGACTTGCGAGAAATCTATTGGTGGGATGGTATGAAGAAGGATATTGCGGAGTTCGTAGCAAAATGTCCAAACTGTCAGCAAGGGAAACTCGAGCATCAAAGACCTGGAGGCATACTTCCGTATATTACCATTCCCACTTGGAAGTGGGAAGAAATCAATATGGACTTCATTACAGGCTTACCCCAGATTCGTAGGCAATATGAGTCCATTTGTGTTATCGTGGACAGGTTGACTACGGCAGCTCCCTTTCTACTGGTAAAAACTACTGACTTAGCGGACGGTTATGCCAAGTTGTACATACGGGAGTTAGTTCGGTCATATGGAGTGCCTTTGTCCACCATTTTAGATAGAGGTACCCAGTTTACCTCTTAGTTTTGGAGGTCCTTTCAGAAGGGACTTGGGACTAAAGTCAAGCTCAGTACGGCCTTTCATCCGCAAATGGATGGTCAAGCCGAGAAAATAATCCAGAATCTTGAGGACATGTTGAGGGCATGTATTATGGATTTTAAAGGTAGTTGGGACGATCATTTGCCCTTGATCGAGTTTGCCTATAATAATAGTTACCACTCTAGCATCCAAATGGCACCGTTCAAGGATCTTTACAGGCAAAGGTGTAGATCTCCCATCGGATGGTTTGAAGTTGGTGAGGCAGCTATGATAGAACCATATTCGGTTCATGAGGCGATGGTGAAGGTTCAATTGATAAGGGACCGGTTGAAAACCGCTCAGAGCCGTCAGAAATCATATGCTGATGTGAGGAGAAGAGATTTGGAGTTTGATGTGGATGACTGGGTGTTTCTAAAGGTATCTCCCATGAACAGAGTCATATGGTTTGGGAAGAAAGGGAAACTCAGTCCCCTCTATGTTGGTCCCTACCAGGGTGTGAGAAGAGTTGGTATGGTGGCATATGAGTTGGACTTGCCATCGGAGTTATCTTCGGTTCATCCCATCTTACATGTGTCGTTTTTGAAAAAGTGTTTGGGTGATCCAGCCTTGGTAGTCTCGGTAGACAGCTTTGAGGTAAAAGATAGCCTCAATTAAGAAAATATTCCCGTTGAATTTTTTGATCTCCATGCTCGGTAGTTGAGGAACAAAGAAGTAGCTTCGGTTAAGATACTATGGAGAAATCAGCACGTTGAAGGAGCTACGTGGGAAGCTAAAGCTGATATGATGGCTAGATACCCACATTTGTTCTCTACCGACTGAGTTTCAGCTTGAGGTATCAGTTCTGCACTCAGACTCTAATTAGTTTTCATGTTTGAACTATGCGCGTAAGTTTCTATTATGTATTTGGATGTGTGTATAATTGGTTAATCTAGCTCAGTTGTATAGTTTGAAATGAAGGTAGTCATTGGGTCAGTTTTAGGCTTAAATGATCAGTATTTGATTATGATAAATGTATGTTTTGTTTTCTGATTGTTTCCTACATTTGAGGATGAATGTTCCCAAGGGGGAGATATTGTAATACCCCAAGAGTGCTTAGGAATAACTTGTGGAGTTAAGAATTCAAAGGGCATAAATCTGGGTAAAATGTTGCAGGACGAGCCATAGAACGACTCGTGGTGGCAAACCATGAGCTGTTGTATGTGGTCGTGGTGTGAAGCAAGGCATGGTGGTAGGGTGGACCACGGGCGTCACAACAACCACTTGTGAGGAGGCACGGGCCATTGTTAATGGTCGTGGGAAGGAAGTGGATCTAGGCAGTGGCTAAGATGGTTTGAAACCATGGTCCATTGTTTTGAAGGCGAATCATGCAATAGAGCCATGGGTGCAAATAAGAAACCGGGAAGTTTGGAAGTCTAGACCACGGGAGTTTACCACGGGTCGTGATATCTTCCAACGGTTCATTGGTTCAATTGTGGGATCATCCAGTGCAGGTGTTCTGTGATTTTAGTAAGGGCATTTCTATCATTTCCTAGTCCTAAAGCCCTATACTACGTCATTTAGGGCTCATTTTGAAGGGTTTTGGTTGGGGAAGACTTATTCTAAGTGCATACTCCCCATGCATGCAAGGTTGAAGGCTTGAAGGAGGTAATTCAAGGCCAAGATTCAAGGTTTCCTTTGGAATCTGATCTTGGGTAATTGAAGGGTGGTAGAATTTCTCATTTCCAGGTATGTAGGGTTTTAATGGGTGTTCTCCTTCCACACCCATGCCCAATTTCTCCCTATTCAAATGAATCTCCTATGATCAAGTGTGGGACCTCTACCCAATTGCATATTTTCTCAATATTTATACATGGGTATGAATTGTTTATGTTCTTAGTATTGAATATGAAGTGTGGGCAGATTTTAAAGTGTTTTCAATTTAACTTGCGTTTTCTAGTTTTATGAAATTAAAGGCCCATGGGTAGAGAGTTCATAAAGAAGAGATTTTCGATGAATGTATGATGTTGATGAAAGCATGTTCTAGGTTACCCATGTCTATAATCGAAGTATTGGATATGAATCTAGTATAGTCAAGTATGATGAAGCTTTGGGCAGTGCCCAATGTTGAGTATGAATGATGATTTTCTCGAATTAACTTTATTACCTCATTTTGGAGTGAAATCTCCCAAATTATAATGTTTTCAAATGAATTGAATGAGTTCAAGCATGATAAGGTTTTGGGCAAGGCCCTTACATTGATGATGATGAGGTGATATTTCTAAAGTAAGCTTAACGCAAGATTTTAGAGTAAATGCTTCCACTATTCTTTGAGATTGTGGTATGTTCTATAGTAAAGCTTCTCATATGCATGAATTCATAATTGAGATGTATGTTGTCTTTGAGCTTCATTTCATACGATGTCGAGTTTAAGCATGATATCATTATTGAGCTTCATCAATTGACGATTTTGAGCTTCGTTTCCATATGATGTTGAGTTTATGCATGATTTCATGTTGAGCTTAATCACTAGACGATGTTGAGCTTCGTATTTATACGATGTAGAGTATTTCATATTTTGGGAGAAGAGTCTAGAACCGAGGGGCTAAGGAACGATAACCCTAAGCCCAAAAACTACACACCAACATAGGTTTATTCTATTATATTATTAGGACCTCCCTTGTGAGCTATCCCCGGCCCGATTAGCCCTTCAGCTTGATATCGATATCATGGTAGAGTCCTTAGCCCTGGCAAGGTTTTGGACGGCTCTGCCCACTTGAGTGTAATAGATGGGACCAGGTAAGCTCTATCGTGGTATATCAGTTAAGTGACGAGTCTCCCATTGTCCATATGATTCAGATTTGCATATTCACTACTCATGATCACTATGTATGCATGCATGTTCTAAAAGTAAGGTTTGACTCAATGTTCAGCTTTTCTATAAATGTTGCATCTCAGCTTTTAGTCATTCGAATTAGTTGGTGTTATAAAGTTATACATTCTCACGTCATGAAAGGGATTATGATTTCGAAGAATGCATGTAAGTTTTCTCAGTTCTCTAAAAGCTTATGTATGAAATGATTTTTTTGGATGATTTTACTTATTATAGTGGTTTTACATACCTTGCATACTCGGTACATTCCACGTACTGACCGCATACTTTCTATGATGTATCGCTTCATGATACAGGACCCAGCTCGCAGATTCAGCCCCGTTCTTAGTCAGCATATTCAAGTTAGCACCTGTTCAGAGTTGGTGAGTCCTCATCCTTCGAGGACTATACTTTTCGTTTCTTCTATGTATTTTAGTTTCATTATTGTAGACCTAGTTGGGGTCTTTAACCATCATCTCGTCTAGATTAGAGGCTTTTCAAACTTAGACATGTATTCAGTTTTGGATGCTTATTCTTATGTGATGTTGCTTTTGACTTCCGTTGAGAGTATATTCATGTTTTCTTTAGTTTTGAATGAGTTAGTTGTATGCTCATACTATGGGTCGACTTGGGGTCGCTCGGGGTCCCTTGTCCCGTGTCTATGATCCGGGCTTCCGTTCGGGTCGTGACAAAAGAGAAGTTCTTCATCGTACTTTTTAAACAACTATATTTGATTATTTGTTCTAAGAGTTGGATTAACTTTTTCAAGTTTCAAAAAAAAATTTCTTGGAAGTTTCTAAACTGTTTGTAATGCCGCTAAGCTTTTTAAGCTCCTTACATATTGCAAAGTTTCACACAATCCTTTCCTAAGTTGTCTAAAGCACGATTATAAGTCCTTATTTATCTTAAGGCAGCCCCTACACAGTTGCCTAGCATTTTTATGTTAAAGAGCTCCAAGTTTGAGATACACGAGTTATGTCTTTCGGTTCATAAGTTACGTTGAGATGCGATATGATGTACAACGAATGAGGTATGCTCACAATTCTTTATATAAAAGTATGAAAGTCAGACGAGTGTAAGCACGAAATGAATGTTAACATTGTTAATGGAAAGTGTTAAGTTAAGATATTCCTCTCTCCTCCTCTTGTTAGTATTGCTAGGAGATGTTTAAAATCATGAACGTGTGTCAACATAGTCTTTATGATATTCTAGTCCTAGGAACTTTCCTAGAATTCATTCACAACATATGTATGTATTTAAATCTAAATGAAAGACCTATATATGTATGGCATAATTGTAGTATTTGGGGTTGTGGTAAGATCCTACACATGTTATAGTTATTTTTATTTTACCCCAGTATGATACACCAACTGGAGATAACCCTATTTTACCCCAGTATGGTACACTGGCTGGAGATATTTTTATTTTACCCTGGTGTGGTACACCGACTGGAGATATTTTTTTTACCTTGTGTGGTACACCGGCTGGAGATATTTTTATTTTACCCCAGTGTGTTACACAGGCTGGATGATTTTTATATATGGATGTATGGTTGCTTGGTCGCTGGCATTACAAATATAGTTTCTTTCTTAATTGCATTTTTACCTCATTATAGAGTTATTATCAGGGTTCAATTACCAGGATTCCTAGTTGTCACTATTCCTTATTCCTGGTTCAGTTATCTTGAGTTCACTTATGTTATAATGAGTTTTTATCAATTACAGGTTGCAGAATACCAGGTTATATCTGTCCTTTATATGTTATGTGCTGAGTCAATTATTGCAGGATTGTTATCTCATGTTTACAGTTTCAGCCTTACATACTTGTACATTTCATTCGTACTGATGTCTTTTCGCTTGGGGACCTGTGTTTATGTCGCAGATGCAGGTAGAGGTCGGGATTTCCAGTTGCAGTAGCAGTTCGTGAGATCAACGAATGTGTTGGTATGCTCCTTTCTTCCTTGAGCTAGGGCTTAGTTATTTATGCTTGAGTTTTGAGATGCAGTTATGGGTAGGCCGGAGCCCTGTTCCAACCATCAGCCAGTATACTCTTTAGAAGCTTTGTGGACTTAGTGCATACAGTATTACTCAGTTTGTGGCCTCGTCATCTTATTGCTGTTTGGTTTAGCATACTCATTGACTTGGTTGCATTTTAGTTGTTTCCCCTATATTGTTGAGACCTTATGGGTCCAGTTTTTACTCTAGTTGATTGTGACAGGTGGCCTGGATGGCCTAAGTGTTACAGTTATAGATGTCATATAGCCGGTTTCTCGATCAATCGTGAATCGAGTTCCAGTTGCGCCCTACACTGGTTTTAGGGCGTGAAAAGGACTCCCCTTACCACAACTGGATCCAATGGGTCGTTGGTTGGACCAACGATTCGTTGGGTCGTCCGTCCTGTGCACTTTTCTCCAGTTTTCATCAAACTTCCCATTTTGATCCCGGCTCTAATCTTAGGCATTTTCGGGGTATTACAATATCTCACTCTTGGGAATGTTCCTCCTCGAATGTTGGAACAAGAAGAAAACAAAGGCATGCAATCCTTACACCCAAATACTGATCATTTAAACCGAAAACTAATGAAATACTACCTCGGATTCATATCACATAGCTAATCTGATTTCATACTTCACACACACATCCATATATATAAAAGAAACTTGAACACATGATTTGAACTTGAAAACTAAATAGAGTTATAGGGAAACACCGATACCTCAAGTCGGAACTGAGCTTGTAGAGAATAACTGTGGGTATTTGGCCATCATATCTGCTTCAGCTTCCCACGTAGCTCCTTCGACATGTTGATTTCTCCATAATACTTTCACTGAAGCTACTTCCTTGTTCCTTAGCATTCGAACCTGGTGATCTACTATTTCCACCGGAACCTCCTCATAGCTAAGGCTATCTTTTACACCAACACTGTCTATCGGGACTACTAGAGCTGGATCTCCCAAACATATCTTCAAAAGCGATACATGAAACACAGGATGCACAGAAGACAACTCTGAGCGAAACTCTTACTCATACGCGACCTTACCAACTCTCCTCACAACCTGGTAGGGACCAACGTAGCGGGGACTGAGTTTTCCTTTCTTTCCGAACTGCATTACTCCCTTCATGGGAGATACCTTCAGAAATACCCAATTGTCCACCTTGATCTACAACTCTCTCCTCCTCACATCAGCATATGAATTTTGACGACTCTGAGTGGTTTTCAGCCTGTCCCTTATCAATTGAACCTTCATCGAATCCTGATGAACCGAATACAGACCTATCATAGCTTCCTCACCAACCTCAAACCATTCGATTGGTGATCTACATCTCCGCCCATAAAGAGCCTCGAACGATACCATCTGAATGCTAGAGTGATAGCTGTTATTGTAAGCGAACTCGATCAGTGGCAAGTGATCATCCCAACTACCTTTGAAGTCCATTACACATGCTCTTAACATTTCCTAGAGTGTTTGGATTGTCCGTTCCGCTTGACCATCAGTCTGTGGATGAAATGCTGTCTGAGCTTAACCTGAGTCCGAAGCCCTTTTCTGGAAAGACTGCTAAAACTGAGAGGTAAATTGAGTACCTCGGTCTGAAATAATGGACAGGGGCACTCCATGCAATCGAACCGACTCCCGGATATAAGGCTTGGCGTAATCCTATGCTGAGTCCATGGTTTTCACCGGTAGAAAATGTGCAGCCTTTGTGAAATTGTCCGCCACCATCTAGATAGAATCATATTGTCGGCGAGTACGAGGTAATCCTGTGATGAAGTCCATATTAATCTCTTCCCACTTCCAAGTAGGAATGCTGATATCCTAAAGTAATTCTCCCGGCCTTTGATGCTCAGCCTTTACTTGTTGACATTTCGGGCACTTGGCTACGAATTCTGCAATATCCTTCTTCATGTCATCCCACCAATAGATTTCTCATAAATCACGATACATCTTAGAGGCGCCCAGATGGATAGAATGCCTGGATACATGGGCCTCATAAAATATCCGTCTCCTCAAATCATCAACATCTGGAGCACATAGGCGACCCTGGTACCGAAGTACACCATCTTCCCCTTGGGAGAAAACCTCCACCTTCTGACTCCGAATGGCTTCCTTCAACTTTACCAAAATCGGGTCCTCATCTTGTCTAGATTTCACATCAGTCACTAATTATGATTCAGATCCGCTTTGCACAACAACACCGCCATCGACAGAGTCAACCAGCCTTACTCCTAACCTTGCGAGACGATGCACATCTTTGACCAACTCCTTTTTCCCTTCATCCACATTGGACACACTTTCCATGAAAAGTCTACTAAGTGCGTCCGCTACCACATTAGGCTTACCTGGATGGTAAAGAACTCTTGGAAGCTCTTATCACAAACCTTCGACCATTGAAACTTCACCTTCTTCTGAGTCAACTTGGTCAAAGGTGCTGCGCTTGATGAAAAACCTTCACCAAATCTCCGGTAGTAGCCAGCAAGGCCCAAGAAGCTTTGAATATCCAAAGGATTCACCGGTCTAGGCCAATTCTTCACCGCATCGATTTTCTGAGAATCTACTTTTATGCCTTCGCTTGTTACCACATGGCTCAAAAATGCTACTGAGTTCAACCAAAACTTGCACTTGCTGAACTTTGCATACAATTGGCGATCCTTGAGAGTCTGAAGTACTACTCTCAAATGAGCGACATGCTCCTCCTCGCTCCGAGAGTATGTAAGAATGTCATTGATGAACACGATCACAAACATGTCCAGGTATAGCTTGAACACCCTGTTCATTAGGTCCATAAAAGCTACAGATGCATTTGTTAGACCAAAAGACATAACTACAAACTCATAATGACCATACCGTGTCCTGAAGGCTATCTTCGGGATATCACACTCCCGAACCCTGAGCGGTAATACCCGGACCTGAGATCTATCTTTGAGAAACACCTTGCACCCTAAAGTTGGTCAAACAAATCATCAATCTTGGGTAGAGGATACCTATTCTTAACAGTGACTTTGTGCAATTTCCGACAATCAATACACATCTGAAGTGAACCATCCTTCTTTTGAACAAAAAAGACTGGTGCGCCCCATGGAGACTTGCTCGGTCTGTTGAAACCCTTATGAACAGGTCCTTCAACTGATCCTTCAATTCCTTTAGCTCGGTTGGAGCCACCCTATAAGGAGGAATAGAGATACGCTGCGTATCAGGTAGAAGATTAATACCAAAATCAATTTTCCTCTCAGGAGGAACACCTGGTAAATCATCTGGAAACACTTCTTGTACTCACACACCATCGAAACTGACTAGATAGTCAGGATCTCAGACTCAGCATCCTTAACCCTAACTAAATGATTCATGCAATCGTTAGAAATCATCTTCCTGGCCTTAAGATATGAAATAAATCGACCTACTGGTACAGCCAAACTACCCCTGCACTCCAAGACTGACTCACCAGGAAAACGAAATTCTACTACACGAGTTCTACAATTAACAGATGCATAACATGCATACAACCAATCCATGCCAATAATAATGTTGAACTCGGTCATGGCTAACTCTACAAGGTCTGTGGAGATGACTTTATGCAATATAGTGATCGGGCATCCTCTATACACCCGCCTAGTTACAACCGAATCACCAACAGGAGTAGAAAATGAAAATGGTTCTGATAAAGTCTCTGGACTAACTCTAAAGCTACTAGAAATGTAAGGAGTCACAAAAGACAAGGTAGCCCCCGCACCTAGCAAAGAATAAATATTAATATAAAAAATACACAACATACCAGTGACCATATCCGGGGAGACCTCTTGCTCCTGACCGGGTGCTAAAGCATATATCCTGTTTTGGCGCTGACCGCCGGCTGAACTAGTTGAGGCACCTTGCTGAGGGGGACATGCTGCTGGGGCGGCTGAACTGGCTGAAGGGAAATCCTAAGTCTGTGTCTGGGTTTGCCACACCCGAAACAAGCATCCGAACCAACTAGGCACCTCCTTGAGTGGTTTGTGCCGCACTTCGCATAAGCTAGAAAAGTGCACTCCATCTGCATGCTACCCTAGCCTCTCGAGTCTGCAGCATTGCTCCTCTAATCCCCTCTGAATCTAGACGGCGTACTGGCCGATGATGGTGCTGGAGCAATAGACCTTTCTGAGACTGCTGACGCTACCAACCCCCTGATCTAGCTTGCGATGCACCATAGCTGTCGGTCCTAGCCCTCTTGGCCTCTATCTGCCTCCGATACACCAATTCCATCTACTGAGCATGCAACACAATGCGGGGAAAGTCTATATCCTGATGCAACATGGCAATCCTACAGTCCTTATCCATATAGTCTGCCACTCCATGTACAAAACAACTCACTCGAGCCCTTTGGTCCGCGACCAACTCTGGCGCATACTTGGATAGACGAGTGAACTCCAATGCATAGTCTCAAACGGATATATCACCCTGCTTCAATTAATAAACTCAGCCTCCTTAAGCTCCCTCAGCTCTCAAGGGAAAAATCGATCCAAGAATGCCGTCTGGAACTCTTCCCAACCAATAGGGCCTGCACCCACAGCCCTAGCATCTCGCCACTGCTTGAACCATATATGAGCCACCCCCTTTAGCTGATAGGAGGCCAAATCAACACAATCTCCATTGCTCACCCCCATAACCTGGGTGATCTTTAGAATCTCCTCGATGAAATCATGCAGATCATCATCCACTTTGGACCCAAGGAACTCCGGATAGTTCATCCTCAAAAAATATCTAATCAGGCCGCTGTCGCATTGCCATTTTGTGGGATATGTGCAAGAGCGTGCTAGTTGACCTGAGCCGTCAAGGGCTACGCCAACATCTGAATAGCTGCCCGAAACTCCGCATGGGAAATTGACTCTGGTGCCTAGGGCTCCTTAACAGGTGGGGCTTGCTGATGCCCATGATCATTGCCATCTTCGTGGCCCTTATTTTTTCGTTCCTTCTTCCATTCATTCATATGGGAGCCATGATTCTGCAATCGCAAATAGCACAAATTAGAAGGATAGAAAGACTTTTCATCGCATGACGTAGATCATGAAGATGGGAACATTTCCTAAATGTCTCGTAGACTCTTCTTCATAAGTGTGGCGTGCTTCACACCCATGAAAAAGACTCTACTTAACGAGGCTTTCGTACACCCTAGGACACTTCAAAAACTATTGCTCTGATACCATATTTGTCACGACCAAAACATAGACCCGGATCATAACATGGGACAAGGAACCCCGAGAGGCCGCAAGTCGACCCATGGCATAAGCATACATCTAACTTCATTCACTTTAAGTGGAATAACAAACGTAATACATAGTGGAAACATAAACATGGCATAGAATATCATAACATAAGGCAAACTCTAGATATACATGCAAGTTGAGTACTACATACTTTTCGAAATCCTCTACTGCATAAGATGGGTTGATGGGACAATACCCCCAACTAACCTGGCCAAGTATTGAAACATAAAATAACATAAGGTCTATTCAAATGGCCCTCGAGACATGAGGACTCACCAACAAGCTAAAGGTGAACTCTGGGATGGTCTAAAGATAAGGATGAGCCTGAGAGCCGGGTCCTATATCATGAAATGATACAACATACAAAGTATGAGATCAGTACGTGGAATGTACCTAGTATTTAAGGTAAGTAAAATGGACATTCAAAATATGTAAAACTCATAAAACATCATAGGAGTAGGACATCATGCTCATATCATAAATATCGTAACATAACATAATATAAGGCTCAATGTTTTCGAAGCATTCATAATACATTCGTAATCATAAGCATGAGAGTAAAGTGTATTGAACATAACTTGAGCCAACATACGTAATCATAAACATGCATGAATCATGAGGAACAGTGGGAGATTCTCTTAACCGACATACCCCATATGAGCACACATGAAGCCCGATTTGTAACCCTAGTCGGGAGGGTATCCATACCTTGCCAAGGATAGGACCATGAATGTGTGATATCACCATGAAAAGGGCCATTTGGGCCAAGAACAGTCGCATAGGAGATCTCAACATACCTACAGTGGCACGTAGTTTGTGAGATCTGGGGTAGAACCTAGGCCCCGAACCTACTCGGTGTTCGATACTACTCCAAAAACATACATAGTGTTCATAGTATATCATGCATGAATTAATGGACTACTTAAATAATGATAATCATAAACATATTTGTACGTGAACTAGCCATGACATAAGGCCCATGAGTCAGCCAAAAACATAATTCATGAATCATAGGTTTCATGCATACTTGTAGATCATACATATAACTTGTAAATCACCAAATCATGATGGCAAATAGGATAAATCCATATTTGAAATCATAAATCATGCTAGGCTTGTAAATATCAAAAACTGAAGTTAAGATCATAAATCAATTCATCATAGATCTTACATAATTAGGCTTAATTTACTAGAAATCAAAATCAATAATTTGATAATCAAAATAGTTGTAAGATCTGTCAATATTCGTAAAATATAATTTAAATCACAATTTAAAACAACCCATTGGTAAATTATAAAAATTCCACAAGATTTGAACTAAAACCCCATGAGATTTTTGATAGATTTTCATGAATTAATAGAGAATGGGAATGGGTATGGACGGAAACACCCATTCTTAATCCTATATACCTGGTTAAGATTAGATTCTAGAGTTCTTGAATACCCAATGGAGGATTGATAGGGAAAAGCTTGATTCTATGCTTGATCTCTCTAGAATTCTCTTAATTTGCATGCATGGCAATGGCTTGAGAAAAAGGTACTTAACCTATCTTGTTATGCCCAGAAAAATACATAAGACGATGTAGTTTAGAGCCTTAGAGCATGGAAAGTTCTAAAATACCCTTAATGAATATTCCCTAAAAAACTGCACAGATCGATCCAACGGGTGTACCAACGAGTCGTTGGAAGCTTCCACGACTCGTGGTATGGCCCTTCGTATGCACTGCCCAGGCCCTGAACCCGGATTCTTACCACAGCTCGATAGGACAACTTGTCCTTTGATCAAATAGATAGTTGAGTCGATCGTTACTTGCCCCTTCACAACCCTAAACATCCCTTACCACAAGCCTCACCACGACTCGTGGTTGCTTCTAACGAGTCATGTCGATCCATTACCTGCACTGGAAATTCTAGAAACTAGACGATGAGTGCTGACCATAGGTCATTATAACTCACGACGAGTCGTTAGACGACCTGTTACATCCTCAAATACCAATGTCCAGCTCCACTCATGATTATAAACAATGAGTCGTTGCATCATCCATTGTATCCACTGCCACCAGGACTCCCCTTACCATGAATGGATCCAACAGGTCGTTGGTTGGACCAACGATCCATTGGGTTGTCCATCCTGTGCACTTTCCTCTAATTTTCAGCCAACTTCCCATTTTGATCCCGGGTCAAATCTTGGGCATTTTTAGGGTTATACAAAAACACTCTGTTGGAAGTGAAGAACATGCATGCCACACATTGGCACCTGCAAAATGCAAGTGCCACGTAGTCAGCACTGTGTATGGAGAAGAAAAGGACCTGCAAAATGTAGATGCAACCACAGAAGGACTTCAAGTAACACTCCTACAACATGCTAGCGACCTGCATCTGCAAGTGACCAATGTACTTACAAGGGAATAAATGTACATCTCTGGCACAAAAGTACCTGAGAAACTTCTAAGGGAAAACTTGGAAAGCTGTGCCAGGAGAACGTGCAGATTTTACCCAAAATTATACACGCCCAAGGGAGAACAAATGAGAGAGAAACATTGAATTGTAGAGAGAAGTAGTGAGAGACAGAGTAGAGTACATTATTCTTCTTCTTTTTCAATGTTTGATCTAACTACACCATTGTTGCAGATTTTGAAAGCTTAAATTAGTTATTCAATATGATGATGATTGTTGATGATTTACCCATTGCGATATTTTCTCTATCTCTATTAATAAGTATCTAAATTGCTAGCTAGGCATGTGTGCTTGATGAGTACCTAAACATGATTGGGTATTGATAAATTTCTCTTTAATCTATAATTATGGATCTATTGTTTCCTCTGAATTTTAATTGAGAAATTAGTGGTTGCAAACACTAGTTTACCTTATATTGCTTCAGCTTGAGAAAAAAGAGTGGGATTTGGGTGAGGAAACAATAGTAAGGATTTGGAGTGTAGATGAGTGCACACATAAGCGCATATGGTCATCAAGTAATATAGGACTAGAAGTCCCAATTATTGATCCTTCAAAGACTTGTTAGCTTAATCATTTAAGGTTACTTCTTTATTTCGTTATTCTACAGTTGAAATGGGGAATGGTTTGGAGAATTAAACTACTAAAGACTTTAAATATAAAATTAACTAAAGACTGTTTCAAACTTTATTTTACTTTAGATGATGATAAAAATCTAGAGAAATGACACTTTTGCTTCAAGTTGAGTTTTCAAGACGTGATTATGCTATAACGATTCTTCTTATGATTGCTAGTTGCAAGTTACTATCCCATTCCTCGCCACTCTCCCGAGCATCCAAGAACTACCTCATGAGCCCTAACGCCTATATCCCTATGATCACAAGATAAACATGAAACGACGGTTATGCCCACAAGTATTTCAACTAAACGGGGTTGAAGGGTATATTCCTATCCTCAACAACAACTTCTATCCTCTCACCAATGGATTTAAGGATCTTTGAATTCCTGTTTTATATTTACCTTTAACCATTTTGGTTCCCTTTCTCAAGTTCAACTGAAAGCCAACAGATTTACTTACAAGGTGATAAGTCTAGTAAATAAGCAATTATAAAAAGTAAATATAAACATGAAGAATAATCTAAACTAGCATAAATAAGTCTTTTAAACTTCAACCATCCACCATGGGAAAAATCCTAAAGTATGAGTTTAGCCACTCATAGACAAGTGGAAAAACATAGATTTAATCATCATCATTTAGAGTAAAACGATAAAGAAAAGAAGAAACCTAAGTAGAAACTTGTCTATCCTTACGAGATGTTTTACAACCCTCCACAAATGAGATACATAATGTAAAAGTAATCCAAAGATTGCTAACAAACAACCTAGAGGATATATTTATTGTTGATCCTTCAAATGATATTTCTGCCCTCAAATTCTTGGCTTTAAAATAAGCAAATTTAATCCTGGAATGGGTCTGGTGCTCAGCCCCCTCCATAGTCCCAAGTTGGGCTCAAGCTTTCTTTGAATTTTAACTCTGGGCACCCAGCCCCATCCATAACACCAAGGAGTTAGCCAAATTTCAACACTTCTGGATCATCCGGGCGTCCAACGCCACTCATAGCCCCCAAGTTTTATCCAAATTTCATGGGTCTAGAACCTTTTTGGCTCCCAATCCCATCCATAACACCAGAATTTTGAGAAATGCCTCTAAGTATAGAATGCTTCTGGGGCTCCGCGCCTCTCGTCTAGCCTAGGTGTTGAATGAAACATCTTCTGAAATTAGGGACCTAGCGCCTAGCACCCACCATAGCCCTAGCTTTAGTGCACAATCTTTTGCAGTTTTGTACCTGGCACCCAATGCCAGCCATAGCTGCAGGTCCTTCTTTTCACACTCTCAAATCATCACACCTTGGGGCTAATTTGGGTCCTTTTCCTTAGTTTCTTTCTCAAAACATCTCAAATAATTTGTTAGCTTACAAAACACACAAACACATGAATTTATGCATTTCCTAAGGATTATAAACTCAAAACAAGGTAAAGGATGGACAAAAACATGGAAAATGGGCAAGAAATATGCCCAACATCACCAACCCACACTCAAACCATTGTTCGTCCTCGAACAATCCTTAGTTACATACATAAACTCATCTTTTACCACCACACTTGGTACCTCTATCAATTAACACTCAAATGGTTAGCATAGAGCATAAGATTACGTGGTTCATCAAGATACATAAATTCAAACCAATTACAACTAGAGTTCTCACAATCAAAACTACACAACCTCTGAAATTTACTCACTTTTTTTTCAAAATAAGGCCAGCATGATCAAGCATGAAATATTCAACAAATAGTAAACCAACTTAAACATCTTGTGCCCCTTACTTTTAGTGATATTCCTCTCTTAGATTATCAATGCCAACATATGGAACATAGAAAGCAAGGCACCCTCACGCTCACAAATGACGTAATGCACATATGTTGAATACCATAAGCTTGTCCTTGATGTACAGTTAGACTACTTAGGTGTTTCAAAAGATTCAGATCACAAGGACATTTCTTGGTTGTAATGTCGTCTAAGGGATGGGTAGGAATGATATTTCTTTTATAGTGACTATCACCCTAAGCACTTTTAAGATATTTTTTCATTTTCTTCTTGTCCACCACCTTTTTCTTGTTTGTTCACCATTCAACTACTTCACCCTTTTTCTTTTCTTATCATGCCCTTTTTTCACTACTTGATTACTAGTATATTCATATAGAATCAATAAGGATTTTGCAATTAAATCTCTATCTTTCATCGTTCTAGAATCAAGTAAACAACATAATTTGTGTGGGCACCCCTTCTTCCTATTTTCTCTTCTTACCAAAAATTTTCTTTTCCATTAACATTATACTTCGGTGGACCTTCACTTTCAAGTCTCAAAGTGCTTAAGACTACATTGGATCAATAAGTCTGAGGTCTAACAAAAAATAGATTAAGCTACTTTCATGGCTAAGAAAGAATTAAGGCTTATAGCTCAAAGGGGGTTAACTAGGGAAAATGTGTCAGGAAGGTAAAACAAACATAGAAAATTATGGCTCTTTCAAAGAAATTCCATGATAATTTCCTGACTCCCTAATAACTAGCTATCCTACATACCCTAAAGAAAGTTCTAGATGCCACAATATGTATAAACAAGACAATTTAGCTCATCTCTCATGACAATCAAGAATCTAGTCAATTTTCTATAGCTACATTCACACAATCATACTGAATGACATTTTTCTTTATTAATCCCTTAAAATCATCTTGAGAAAAATTAAAAAGATGTGTGTGTCTCATGGATTCCTCACTTATCAAGATGACCACTTTATTGAATCTAACATAGCTGCTAAGTAGAATGCCAACAAGCATAGAAGTGAATGATCTATGACTCAATCCTAAAAAGTAAAAGACGTGACTAATTTACCTTAAGACGGTCATCATCCATCCATCATAGGGAAGGGTCACCATATCTAAGATAACAAAAACAAAAAAAAATAGACTCTAAATTGAACAATTCACCCGTTTCAAAGGTCTCCCCTTCAAAAAAGAATCAAGGCCATAAGAAAAACCAAAGGTTAAGTGAGACACACTGTTTTATAAAATTTTCAAACAAAAACTTGATGTCATACTCACCCTTCACCTCAAAATCCAGGGAGACATACATCACCCCACACTTAAATCTTGCTCTGTCCTCAAAGCATCTAAAATTAAAAATCATATAAGAGGGAGAAAAATTACTCCCTGGGGCCCTCTAGGGCCTAGCTAGCAATAGGTTTCTTGGATTCATGGGTCGCACGAACCCACACTTAAGCTCAGACCGTACTCCTTAGCTTTGATTTTGAGTACTCAGACTTACCCTTCTTTGCAAAAGAAAAACAAAAAAATCATTATATAAAAACAAGAAAAACTACACAATTAAAGATTTGGTTGACTCCCAAAAGCACCTGATTTAACGTCGCGGCATGATGTCATCACGTTTCACCACTTTTTCTTCCACTTTGATCTAATGAATTTCACCCCCAATTTCTTTTCCAGTTTTCTGTTATGCTCAAGGGCCGGTGGTGTAAAGATGAAGGGACCAAGTAATAAATGTTGCTTCTTTCCCTTCTTGGACCTTAAGTGAGGGATTTCATTGTGTTTCTTTGGCATAATAAATCTTAGAATATAGGGGTGTTGTTCCTCATCTACACATTTCTCCATAGGCTTGGAAGGCTCTATTTATAGGTTTCCCACCAAAGACTATGTTTAAAAGTGTTTAGAATGAAGATCCATACACCCTAACTCTATGATTGCATTATGCTTGATATCCTCACTTTTATCCATCTCCTCAACATTAGCATCAGCCAAAAAGAATATTCTAATGGTTGGGCTTCTTCTTCTTGTTTCATACATTGGCTAGTATCCACAACACTTTGTAGTTGGGCCTTAAATGCATTCAATAGACCCTGTAGGTTAGGGATACTTGAGCCAAATTGTCCTATATCTTATTTGAGCTTTATTCTCCCTTCCACTTGAGGTTCCTCTTGAGTATTAACTAAGAGCATGACTTGCAAATCATTACAAGTTGCAGCCTTTACCATTATCTCTAGAGCTTAGCACTCGTCCTTTTTAAGGCTCCTTCCAATTCAGTAAGCTACTCCCTCATTACTTCCATATGCTCCAGGATTAGTTTTTCCATATCGCTTATTTGAGCATGATGTTCCTCCTCTTCATTATTACTGCAAGCATAAAAAACAATAGGAGGATTATTATAGGGGCTTGGGGAAGGGGAATAAAAGTTCAGGCAACTACTCCAATGGCCATCCAGACCATCATTTAAACTACAAGCATGATAGTGTTGCCACAAGTGGGGTCCTCCAAAATTCAGACATGGATCACCAAAATATGAATACCCAACATTAAACTCATTTATATACCAAGATGTCATATTAAGAAGAGTGCCATAATACTAAGAAAAGGAAAATAAATCTATATAATATACACATAATAGAAAAATAAAAATCCTAATCTACAAATGATTAATCAATCTTCAAGTCCCCAACAATGGTGCCAAATACTTTATGTCTCCCAAGAACACATGGTCATCATGTAATATAGGACTTGAAGTCCCGATTATCGATCCCTCAAAGACTTGTCAGCTCAATCGTTTAAGGTTACATCTTTATTTTTTTATTCTATCAAGTAGTTGAGGGGAATGGTTTGGAGAATTAAACTACTAAAAACATTAAATATAAAATTATCTACAGACTATTTCAAACTTTCTTTTACTTTAGATGATGATGAAAATCTAGGAAAATGACACTTTTTCTGCAAGTTGAATTTACAAGACGTGATTATGCTATAATTATTCTTCCTATGGTTGCTAGTTAAAATTTACTATCCCATTCCTAGCCACTCTCTCGAGCATCCAAGAACTATCTCATGAACCCTAATGCCTATATCTCTATGGTTGCAAGAGAAATATGAAATGATGGTTATGTCTACTTGTATTTCAACTAAATAGGGTTGAACTATATATCCCTACCCTCAACAACAACTTCTATTCTCTCACCAATGGGTTCAAGGGATTTTGAATTCCTATTTTATATTTACCTTTAACCCTTTTAGTTCCCTTTTCCAAGATCAACCGAAAGCCAACAGATTTACTTACAAGGTGATCTGTCTAGTAATAAGCAATTATAATAGGCAAATATAAACAACCACTAAAGAAGAATTAAAACTAGCATAAATCAGTCTTTCAAACTTCAGCCATCCACCATGGACAAAATCCTAGAGTATGAGTTTATCCACTCATAGACAAGTGGGAAAACACAAATTAATCATTATCATTCAGAGTAAAATGATAAAGAAAAGAAAAAAACATAAGTACAAAGTTGTCTCTCCTTTCAAGCTACATTACAACCCTCCACAAATGAGATACATAATGAAAAAGTGATCCAAAAATTGCTAACAAATGACCTATAGGCTATATTTATAGTTGAACCTTCAAATGATGCTTCTGTCTCAAGTACTTGACTTTAAAATCAGCAAATTTCATCCCGAAATGGGTCAGGCACGCCGGTCCCCTCCATAGCCCCAAGTGGAGCAAAAGTTTCCTATGAAGTTTAGCTTCGGACGCCTAGCCCCATCGATTGTACGAAGCAGTTAGCAAAATTTTAACACTTTTGGATCATTCGGGCGCCCTGGGCCACTCATAGCACCCATGTGTTAGTCAATTTCTTGGTTCTAGAACATCTCTAGACTTCCACCAATATTATATTCATGTTTTCTTTAGTTTTCGAATGAGTTAGTTGTATTCTTATGTTATAGGTCGACTTGGGATCCCTCGGGATCCCTTGTCCCGTTTCTATGATCCGGGCCTCCGTTCGGGTTGTGACAAACTTGGTATCAAATCCATAGGTTTGAAGTGTCCTAGGAAGTCTGAAAGCCGCATTAAGTAAAGTCTTTTTAATGAGTGT
Source organism: Datura wrightii (assembly GCA_035772735.1). Lineage (NCBI taxonomy): Eukaryota > Viridiplantae > Streptophyta > Magnoliopsida > Solanales > Solanaceae > Datura > Datura wrightii. The sequence goes on along the minus strand of JASDFA010000007.1, from coordinate 48,239,869 downwards.
GAAGCGCGCCACACTTATGACGAAGAGGCTATGAAATGTTCTAGAAAATGTTCCCATCTTTCATGATCTATGTCATGCGATGAAGAGTCTTTCTATCCCTCTAATTCGTGCTATTCGCGATTGCAAAGTATGGCTCCTCGAAGAGTGAACGGATGGAGAAATAGAGATGGTGAATTCCATAAGGATGGCATAGGTCGTGGGCATCAGCAGGTCCCACCAGTTCAGGAGCCTCAGGCACCGGAGCCAACCGCCCATGCTGAGTTTCGAGACGCTATGCAGATGCTTGCGCAGGCCTTGACCGTTCAGGTCAATCAGTAGGTTGTTGCGCATGTTCCGCAGAATGACAGTGCAGCGGCAGCTCGAGTCAGGGACTTCCTGAGGATGAACCCGCCGGAGTTTCTTTGGTCCAAGGTAGATAAGGACCCACATGAGTTTGTGGATGAGGTTATCAAGATCACCCAGTTCATGGGGGTAAGTAGTGTTGAGTCTACAAAGTCGGCCTCCTACCAGTTGAAGGGGGTTGCACATATCTGTTTCCATCAATGGAAGGAAAGTAGGGTCACCGAAGCAGGTCCGATCACTTGGGAAGAGTTCCATGTTGCATTTATGGATCGGTTCTTTCCTCGGGAGATGAGGGAGCTGAAGGCAGCTGAGTTCGTAAATTTGAAGCAAGGGAGGATGACAGTACTAGAGTATTCCCTTGAGTTTACCTGCCTATTGAAGTATGCTCCTGAGTTAGTGACTGACCAGAGGGCGCGAGTGAGTAGGTTTATGCATGGGATAGCAGGTTACTTGGATAAGGAATGAAGCATTGCTATGCTCCATCAGGACATGGACTTTTCTCGTATGGTTTTGTACGCCCAGCAGATGGAGGCGACATATGAGAGAGAGAGAGAGAGAGGCCAAGAGGGCTAGGACTGATGATCACAGATTTCCTCAGCTTAGGTCAGGAGGTGGGCACCGTTAGCAGACCCACCAGAGATAATCCGCCCCAACTTCATCATCCTTGAGTGTGCCATCTCGGCCTAGGCATAATCACAGAGGGCGAGCATCAGGATCAAGGGGTTAGAGCAGCAGGCCCATAGATTCAGGTGTTTGAGCTTGTCGCAGATGTGGTCGGGGGCATACAGGCTAGTGCTTGGCAGATTCGGGTGCATGTTTTAGGTGTAGGCAACCCAGACACATGCTTAGAGATTGTCCAGCAGTGAGATAGGATTAGGTTGGGGGCCGTGGCCCATCTTCTAGCTCAGCATCCCCACCCCCTTGCTCAGCACATCAGGGGGCATCTACTAGTGCAACTGGCGGTCAGCGCTAGAACAGATTCTATGCCCTAGCATCCCGTCAGGAGTAGGAGGTCTCCCCAAATGTGGTTACTGGTATGTTATGAGTCTTCCATGTTGATGTTTATACTCTATTAGATCTAGGGGCCATCATGTCCTTGGTGACTCCTTATGTAGCCAATAGCTTTGGAGTCAGTCCCGATGTTTTGTCAGAATCCTTTTCAGTTTCTACTCCTGCAGGTGACTTAGTTAAAGCTATACGGGTGTATAGACATTGCCCGGTCTTGGTCCCCCATAAGGTCACCTCAGCAGATCTGATAAAGCTAGCCATGACCGATTTCGATGTTATTCTCAGCATGGATTGGTTGTGTGCTTGTTATGCTTCCATTAATTTTAGGACCCGGTCAATAAAGTTCATATTTTCGGGTGAGCTAGTCTTAGAATGGAAGGGAAGTTCAGTTTGTTCCTATAGGTCGCTTCGTTTCCTACCTCAAGGCCAGAAAGATGATTTCTAAGGGTTGCTTGTATCATTTGGTTAGGGCCAAGGATGTTTAGTCCGAGACCCTGACTATCCAGTCAGTTGCAGTGGTACGTTAGTATCCAGAGGTCTTTCTTGATGATTTGCCAGGTATTCCTCCCGAGCGGGAGATTGACTTCGGTATTGACCTTCTTCCCTATACGAAGCCTATATCTATTCCTCCCTACAGGATGGCCCCAATCGATATAAAAGATTTGAAGGATCAGTTAAAGGATTTACTAGTAAGGGCCTCATTAGACCGAGCTAGTCTCCATGGGGTGCACCAGTTTTATTTGTTCGGAAGAAAGATGGTTCCCTTTGTATGTGCATTGATTATCGACAGTTGAACAAAGTCACTATCAAGAACAGGTACCCCTTTCCCGGCATTGATGATTTGTTAGATTAGCTTCAGGGTGCTAAGTGTTTTTCAAAGGTAGATCCCAGATTTGGGTATCATCAGCTTAGTGTTCGGGAGAGTTATATCCCGGAAACGGTGTTCAGAACACGTATGGTCATTATGAGTTTGTAGTTATGTCTTTTGTACTAACGAATGCTCCTTCAGCTTTTATGGACTTGATGAACAAGGTACTCAAGCCATATTTTAACATGTTCGTGATTATGTTCATTGATGACATCTTAATATACTCTCGGAGTGAGGAGGAGCATGCCACTCACTTGAGAGTAGTGCTTCAGACCCTCAAGGATCGCCAATTGTATGCAAAGTTCAGCAAGTGTGAACTTTGGTTAGACTCTGTGGCATTCTTGGGCCATGTGGTGTCTAGCGAAGGCATAAAAGTAGATTTGTAGAAAATTGAGGCGGTGAAGAATTGGCCCAAATCGGTGAATCCTTCGGATATTCAGAGTTTCTTCGGCTTAGTCGGCTACTACCGGAGGTTTGTTGAAGGTTTCTCATCCATTGTAGTGCCTTTGACTAAGTTGACTCAGAAGAAGGTGAAGTTTCAGTGGTCAGAGGCTTGTGAGGAAAGCTTTCAGGAGTTAAAGACCCGAATCATTTCAGCATCAGTGTTGACCCTACCCTAGGGTACCGATGGTTTTGTGGTGTATTGTGATGCTTCCAAAGTTGGACTTGGGTGTGTGTTTATGCAGTGTGGAAAGGTGATAGCATATGCCTCTAGGCAGCTGAAGGTCCATGAGAAGAATTACCCGACCCATGATCTTGAGTTGGCCCCGGTGGTGTTTGCATTGAAGATATGGTGGCATTACTTGTATGGGGTCCATGTGGATGTATTTACGGACCACAAGAGCTTGCAATACATGTTCACATAGATGGATCTAAATCTTCGGCAAAGGAGGTGGTTGGAGCTACTCAAGGACTATGACATGAGTGTCCTTTACAACCTGGGCAAGGATGCACTTAGTAGGTTCTCAATGGAGAGTTTGTCCTGTATGGATAAGGGGGAGAAGGAGTTGGTGAAAGATGTGCACCGGCTTGCCAGGCTAGGAGTTAGACTGATCGGCTCGACCGATGGCGGTGTTGTTGTACATAATGGGTCAGAATCTTCCTTGGTGATTGATGTTAACTCCAGGCAAGATGAGGATCCAATTTTGAGGAAACTGAAGGAGGCGGCGCAGAGTCAAAAGGAGGAGGTTTTCTCCCAAGGGGGAGATGGTGTGCTACGATATCAAGGTCAGCTATGTGTCCAAGATATTGATGATTTGAGAGTTCGAATATTACATGAGGCACATGGTACCAGATATTCTTTTCATTCCAGGATCCACGAAGATGTATCGGGACTTACGAGAAATCTATTGGTGGGGTGGTATGAAGAAGCATATTGCGGAGTTCGTAGTGAAATGTCCAAACTGTCAGCAAGTGAAGGTTGAGCATCAGAGACCCAGAGGCATACTCTAGGATATTACCATCCCCACTTGGAAGTGGGAAGAGATAAATATGGACTTCATTACAGGCTTACCACGGACCCATAGGCAATATGACTCCATCTGGGTTATTATGGACAGGTTGACTAAGGATGCTCATTTCCTACCGAGCAAGACCACGGATTCAGTGGATGACTATGCTAAGTTATACATATGAGAGTTAGTTTGATTGCATGGAGTTCCTTTGTCCATCATTTTAGATAGAGGTACCCAATTTATCTCTCAATTTTAGAGGTCTTTTCAGAAGGAACTCGAGACTCAAGTCAGCTCAGTACGACTTTTCCATCCGTTTTTTCATCCACAAATGGATGGTCAAGCTGAGCAAACAATCCAGACTCTTGAGGACATGTTGAGGGAATGTGTTATGGATTTTAAAGGAAGTTGGGATGATCATTTTCCCCTGATTGAGTTTGCTTATAATAACAGTTACCACTCTAGTATCCAAATGGCTCCATTCGAGGCTTTTTATGGGTGGAGGTGTAGATCTCCCATAGGATGGTTTGAGGATGGTGAGGAAGCTATGAGAGGACCGAATTCGGTTCATGAGGCGATGGTGAAGGATCATTTGATAAGGGATCGGTTGAAAACCGCTCAGAGACATTAGAAATCATATGCTGATGTGAGGAGAAGAGATTTAGAGTTTGATGTGGACGATTGGGTATTTCTAAAAGTATCTTTCATGAAGGGAGTCATGCGGTTTGCGAAGAAAGGGAAACTCAGTCTCCGCTATGTTGGTCCCTACCAGATTGTGAGAAAGTTGGTAAGGTGGCGTATGAGTTGGACTTACCATCGGAGTTATCTTTGGTTCATCCCGTCTTCCATGTGTCGCTTCTGAAGAAGTTCTTGGGTGATCCGGCCATGGTGGTTCCAGTAGACAACATTGGTGTGAAAGACAACCTCAGTTATGAAGAAATTTTGATTGAAATTTTTGATCGACAAGTTTGAAGGCTGAGGAACAAAGAGGTAGCTTCAGTTAAGGGTTTATTGAGGAATCAACATGTTGAAGGAGCTACGTGTGAGGCTGAAGAAGATATGATGGCTACATACCCACATTTTTTCTCTATTGGCTCAATTCTGACTTGAGGTATCAGTTTTTTCCCTAATTCTCTTATCAGTTTCCATGTTCAGTTCATGTGCGCAGTTTGAATTATGTTATGATAAATGTATGTGATGGCTGAATTTAATTCAACTATGTGGTTGTTTTCGGAGGTAGTCATTCCATGAAATTTCGATTAAAATAATCAATATTGAAGTATGATAAATTGTATGTTTCTGTTTGTTGCTTGTTTCCTACATTTGAGGACGAATGTTCCCAAGGGGGACATATTGTAATACCCCGGAAGTGTTTAGGAGTGGATCTGGGAAGCTAAAAGACAAAACTGTTGTAAGTTGGGAAATAGGTTGCACGACAACAGGTACCACGACCCATGGTAAGTAACCAAGGCCGTTGTTGGTGGTCGTGGGTTCAGGTGGTTAGGTACCAGAGTGAAACAATGGTTGATTCAACGATCCGTGGTAAATAACCACGAGTCTTCGTTTGTTGTCGTGGTAGGAAGTGGACTTCGTAGTAGGAAGCTACGATAGGTCATGCAATGACCCATTGTGGCTTGCAATGACCCGTTGTGGCTTGCAACGACCCGTTGTTGGGAGTTGTGGTAAGGGAGCCCAGATCTCAGTGAGGAAGGACGGATAGTAACCATGACCCGTTGAAACATATGACGAGCCGTGGTGAGGCTCATTGGATAGAAGTTCAGAAGGTTCGGGGGGAGCAATCAACGACTAGTTCAATGACCCATTGGAGCCTAGAACGACTCATCCTATTTGTCCGTGGTTTGATTTCGAGATATGATTGGGACGCTGCATAGAATGGGTAGATACCACGGGTCGTGTTATCCTCCAACGACCTGTTGGTTCACCCGTTGTTTGGCCCAGTGTTCAGTTTTCAGCAAATTCAGTAAGGGCATTTCTGCCATTTCCTAGTCCTAAGGCTCTATACTACGTCGTTTAGGGCTCGTTTTGAAGTGTTTTAGTAGGGGAAAACCTATTCTAAGTGCATACTCCCCATGCATGCAAGGTTGAAGGCTTGAAGGAGGTGATTCAAGGCCAAATTCAAGGTTTCCTTTTGAATATGATCTTGGGCAATTGAAGGGTGATAGAATTCCTCATTTCCAGGTATGTAGGGTTTTAATGGGTGTCTTCCTTCCACACCCACGCCTAATTCCTATCAATTAGTGTTAAATTATGAATAATCAATTATGGGGTTTTGGTCAATTGCATATTTTTTATATCTCTATTAATGGGTGTGATTAGATTGAGTTGATATTGAAGATTTACGAAGCTTGGGCAGATTCTAACTTGTTTCTCTTATAAAATTTATTTTTCTAAAAAATGAATCTAAACCGCCCATGGGTGAAGAGTTCATAAAAGGAGTGATTAATGGTAAATATGTGGTGGTGGTGATGAAAAGCATGTTTCTAAAATTACCCATGATTTTGATGTTGTCTCCTAAATGAATCAATTGGATTCTAGAATGATAGAGCTTTGGGTAATACCCACATGTTGATTAAAGTGATGATTTTCCCAACATATGCTTACCATATTGTTTAAAAAGAAATTTCCCCAATTCTTATTATAAATTCTTGCTTGTGGTATGTTGAGTAAATACTTCTACATATAGCTTACCACATGATTTGGAGTAGATGCTCCCACCTATGATTGAGCTTGTGGTATGTTGCAAAATAAAGCTTCTCATATGTATGAAATTATAATTGAGATGTATGGCACCATTGGGATTTGTCGATGGACAATGTTGAGCTTCATTTTCATATGATGTCCAGTCTATGCATGATTTCATTAATGAGTTTTGTAATAGACAATGTTGAGCTTCGTTGCATATGATGTTGCGTCATGTATGACTTCATGTTGAGCTTCGTCAATAGACAATGTTGAGCTTCATTATATATGATATAGAGCATTGCATGTTTTGGGAGAAGAGTCTAGCACCGAGCGGGCTAAGGGTCGACAACCCTATGCTCCAGAACTACGCGCCAACGTAGGTTGATTCAATTATATTTGGGACCTCCCTGGTGAGATATCCCCGACCTTAATGTCCCATTATCTTGATATCGATATCATGGTAGTGTCCTCAGCCCTGACAAGGTTTTGGATGGCTTTGCCCACTTGAGTGTAATAGTCGGGACCATGTAAGCTCTATCGTGGTATGTCGGTTAAGTGACAAGTCTCCCATTGTCCATATGATTTAGATTTGCATATTCACTACTCATGATCATTATGTATGCATTCATGTTCTAAAAGTAAGGTTTGACTCAACGTTCAGTTTTTCTATAAATGTTGCATCTCAGCTTTGAGTCATTTGAATTAGTTGATGTTATAAAGTTATGCATTGTCACATTATGAAGGGATTATGATTTCGAAAGAATGCATGTGAGTTCTCTCAGTTTTCTAAAAGCTTATGTTATGAAATGGTTTGTTCGGATGATTTTACTTACTATAGCGGTTTTACTTACCTTGCATACTCAGTATATTCCACATACTGACCGCATACTTTCTATGCTATATCACTTCATGATACAGGACCCGGCTCGCAGATTCAGCCCTGATCTTAGTCAGCTTATTCAAAGTTGCACCTGTTCAGAGTTGGTGAGTCCTCATTCTCCGAGGACTAGACTTTCAGCTTCTTCTATATATTTCAGTTTCAGCATTGTGGAGCTATTTGGGGTCTTGTCCCATCAGCTCCAGATTAGAGCCTTTTCAAACTTAGTCATGTATTCAGTTTGGGATGTTTATTCTTATGTGATGTTGATTTAGACTTCTGCCGAGATTATATTCGTGTTTTCTTCAGTTTTCGAATGAGTTAGTTGTATGCTTATGCTATGGGTCGACTTGGGGTCCCTTATCCCGTGTCTATGATCCAGGCCTCCGTTCGGATCGTGACAGAAGGCAACACAAAATACCGCCTAAACGACGAAATTTTTCTATGGATATAATGATAGAAACTTCAACTCGATACACTAACAATACTCACAAGTTCATAAATAGAATACCAATATAGAAAGTAATGAGAAAGAGTTCTTACCCAGCTGGTACACACGAAGCAACCACAACAAGATCAACACAATGAAAGCAACGCGAACTAGACGGAGGATTACAACTTTTGAGCCTTAAATTCAATATTGAACCATGGATTTATGGCTCAAAATCATCAAGATTATGCATAGGAGAGAGTTTACACCATCCTCACACTACTATAAATGAATTTGGGATATGACCACAAACCAATGAGACTTTATATAGTCCTCCACCGACTTGGCTAGCTATGACATGCTTGCTAATGCAGTCTCGCAAAAATGAAAACATCTCAATGTTCTAAACTTGTATTAGCGAACGGCTTAATCTGTTGGAACTAGAATTATAGACCTAAAATTTTATAGGTCGTAGGCCTGTAAATCTTAATATATTGGGAGAAAAGTTCCTAGATATCTAACCTAAATTTCAGAGAATTTAAGAAATAAATTTGCGATAACTTTTTCCGGCGTTTATTTTACAAATTTATTGACATCAAATATTAGCATATGACCATATAGTGATTTAAATACCTCAAAAATATCCTTCTTATCATATTATCTACTCTTAGTCTTACCTCAAAAGTACAAATTTATTGCTTAAATTATACAGGGTGTTACAAAAGCAATGTTAGTTTCCATGTTTTCAATCATTTGGTCTCATTCCTAGTTCTCCTTCATAAGATGGCTCATTGATAGGGCACCAATAGTGACACCCCCAGCTATTATCTCCTACATGTAGAGCTTGATTATGCTTGGTTATTATGCCTAGAATGGTGGTGATACTGTTATAAGTTTTATTCATAAAATAGCCACATGCCACATTATTTGCCACCGTTAGGTAAGAGAGTCCAACCTAGTGTAAAACTTCTCAAGAAGAATATTTTTATGGAACCCAGGAGTGGGAGCTCTAAGAATATACTGCTCGAACCTCTCCCAAGCCTCAAACAACTACACTCCTAGTAATTACTTGAAGGGAAAGATCATGTCTCTTTGTTCCACCTTCTTGCTTGTAGGAAACCACTTCTTCAAAAACATATTTACCAACTTAATCCATGTGTGGACAGAGTTTGGTAGAAAATGATGGAGCTAGTCTCTAGCTTCCCCAACAAGTGAGTATTTAAAGACCCTCAGATGAATAACATCATCAAATACATTATTTTGTTTGTGTATATTTCATACCTCTAGGAAATTGTTTAGGTGCTAATGTGGGTCCTGATTAGTGAAGTTATGAAATTGACCCTCAACGTTTAGCATGGTGTATATTCTTCCCTCAATCCTGAAGGTGGTAGCATTATTTGGTGGAAGCACTATAACACTCGCATAATTGATGTTGTCATTTATCTACGCATAGACATTCTCATTTTTGATGTTCAGGATACATGCCATGATCATTTGATTCACGACAAAGTAAACAAGGTGTCACGACCTGAACGTAGTCCCGGATCATAACACGAGATAAGGAACACTGAGAGGCCCCAAGTCAACCCATGGCATAAGCATACATCTAACTTTATTCACATTAAGAGGAATACTGAACATAAGACATAACGGAATGTAAACTTAACATAACATAACATATCATAACATTCGAAAGTACTAGACATATACATAAGGCTGAGCACTACATACTGTCTGAAAGCCTCTAACATGTAAGATGGGTTGATGGGACAACACCCCCAACTAACCCGGCCAAATACTGAAACATAGAACATCATACATTCTTAATCAAATGTCCCTCGAAACATGAGGACTCACCAACAAAGCTGAAAGCTAACTCTGGGATGGACTAAGGATGAGGATGAGCCTGGGAGTCGAGTCCTATATCATAAAATGATATAGCATAGAAAGTATGTGGTAAATATGTGGAATGTACCAAGTATGCAAGGTAAGAAAACAGACATTTAAAAGTATGTAAAGGAACTCATAAAACATTATAAGAGTAGAACATCATGCTCATATCGTAAATATCGTAACATAACCTAACATAAGGCTCAACGTTTTCAAAACATTCGTAACACATTCGTAATCATACTCATGAGAGAAAAGCTATTTTGAACATAACCTGAGCCAATACACATAGTTATAAACATGCATAATTCATGAGAAACTGTGGCAGATTCTCTTAATCGGCATACCCTATATGAGCACACATGAAGTCTGACTTGTGACCCTAGTCTGGAGGGTGTTCATACCTTGTCAAGGGTAGAAACATGAAAGTGTGATATCTCCATGAAAAGGGCCATTTGGTCTTGGGAAAGTTACAAAGGAGGTCCCAACATACCTACGGTGGCATGTAGTTTATGAGATCCGAGACAAAGCCTAGGCCCCGATCCTACTTGGTGTTCGATACTACTCCTAGAACATATATAGTGCTCATAGTATAACATGCATGAATTCATGGGCTAGTTAAATCATTATAATCATAAACATTCTTGTACATACATGAACTAGCCATGGCATAAGGCCTGTGAGTCGGCCAAAACATAATTCATGAATCATAGGTTTCATGCATACTTGTAGATCTTACATATAACTTGTAAATCATCAAGTCATGATGGGTAATTGAATAAATCCATATTTCAAATCAAAAATCATGATGGATTTGTAAATATCAACAATTAGTGTGTAGATCATAAATCGATTCATCATAGGTCATGCATGATTAGGCTTAATGAAGTAGAAATCGAAATCAATAATTTTATAAGCAAAATAGTTGTAAAATCTGATCAAAATTCATAAAATATGATGTAATTCGCAAATCATAACAACCCATTAGTAAATCATTAGATTTTCACAAAATTGAATTTAAAACCCCATGAGATTTTGGATAGATTTTCATAAATTAATACAGAATGGGCATGGGTGTGAACGGAAACACGCATTCGTTACCCTACTTACCAGGGCAAGATCAAATTCCAAAGTTATTCGAATGCCCAAGGGAGAATTGATGGATAAGAGCCTGAACTAGGCTTGATCTCTCTAAAATTTTCTTCACTTGCATTCATGGGAATGATGATAATTTTAGGGTCTTAACCTATCTTATCATGCAAAGAAAAATACATAAAACAACGTAGTTTAGGGCCCTAAAGCATATAAATTACGAAAAGACCCTAACTAAAATTGCAGGGTTTTACTGACTGCCATTCCCCACGAGAGACTAGACGACTCGTCCCTAGGTGCCACGACTCGTAGCCACAAACCGTCAAGTTCAGTGCCTATTTTCATTTGGGGATCCCTGAGGGACCCTATGAATCGTGGTCTCCTGCTATGATCCCCACTGTCCATGATTTCCTTGCCGCACCTCAGTCTAGACCACGGGTGACTCCACGAGTCGTGTGTCCTAACCACAACTTGTGGTCATGCCCATGGTGACCCCTCTAGACCACACTCCTATTTCCATGACCACGAGTCACCCCACGACTCGTGGTCCCTCCTCACAGGTCATCTAACGACCCTTCCTTAGATCTGGTGCAAAATTTCAGTTTTTCTCCATTTCAACTCTCGGGTCTAATTTTTGGGCTTCTGGGTCATAAAAATATCTCTCCTTTGGGAACATTCGTCCTTGAATGTTGGATAACACACAGAAAGTAGAGATATGCAATTTTCATAATCAGATACTGATCATTTAAATTGAAAACTTATGGAATGACTACCTCCGATTCAAAATGCATAGCTGAGCTGAATTCACGAATCATACATACATCCACATACATAAAAGAAACTTGCGCACATGAACTGAACATGAAACAAACTAGAGTTTTAGAGAAAAACTGATACCTCAAGTCGGAATTGAGCCGGTAGAGAATAAATGTGGGTATCAAGCCATCATATCCACTTTTGCCTCCCACGTAGCTCCATAAACATGATAATTCCTCCATCACACTTTAACTGAAGCTACTTCCTTGTTCCTTAGCCTTCAAACCTATCTATCCAGTATTTCCACCCGAACCTCCTCATAGCTAAGGTTGTCTTTTACACCAACACTGTCCACTGGGACAACTAAGTTGGATCACCCAAACACTTCTTCAAAAGAGATATATGAAACACAGGATGCATAGAAGATAATTCTTAGGGAGACTCCAACTCGTATGCCACCTTACCAACTCGTTCAACAATCTGGCAGGGGCCAACATAATAAGGGCTCAGTTTTCATTTCTTTCCAAACCGTATCACTCCCTTCATGGGAGATACCTTCAGAAACACCTAATCATCGACTTCAAATTCTAATTCTCTTCTTCTCACGTCCGCATAGGACTTTTAACGACTCTGGGCAATTTTCAACCTGTCTCTTATCGACTGAACCTTCTCCATTGCCTCATGAACCGAGTTCGTCCCTATCATTGCCACCTCACCAACCTCAAACCATCCGATGGGCGACCTACATCTCCACCCATAAAGAGCCTCGAATGGCACCATCTGAATACTAAAGTGATAGTTGTTATTGTAAGCAAACTAGATCAGGGGCAAGTGATCATCCCAACCACCTTTGATGTCAATAACACATGCCCTCAACATGTCCTCGAGGGTCTGAATTGTCCTTTTTGATTGACCATCCGTTTGTGGATGAAATGTTGTGCTGAGATTGACCTGACTAAGCCCTTTTAGGAATGACCGCCAAAATTGAGAGGTGAATTGAGTACCTCATTCTGAAATGATGGACAAGGGCACTCCATGCAATCGAACCAACTCCCAGATATATAGCTTGGCATAATCCTCCATTGAGTCTGTCATTCCCACTGGTAGAAAATGTGCAGCCTTGGTCAACCTGTCTACCACAACCCAAATGGAATCATACTGTTGGCGAGTACGAGGTAACCCTGTTATGAAATCTATATTAATTTCTTCTCACCTCCAAGTAGGAATGTTGATATCCTGAAGTACTCCTCCCATCTGTTGATGCTCAACCTTTACTTGCTGATAGTTCAGACACTTGGCTACGAATTCTACAATATCCTTTTTCATTCCAATCCACCAATAGATTTCTCGTAGGTCATGGTACATATTTGTGGTACCCGGATGGATAGAATACTTGGATCCAAGAACCTCATGCAACATCCGGCTCCTCAATCATTGATATCCGGAACACATAGGTGACCCTGGTACCGAAGCACACCATCTCCCCCTTGGGAGAAGATCTCCACCTTCTGGCTTCAAATAACTTTCTTCAACTTTACCAAATTTAGGTCCTCGTCTTGTCTAGCCTTCACATCAGTCACCAAGGACAATTCGGATCTGTTTTGAACAACAATACTGCCATCTGTAGAGTCAACCAACCTAACTCCTAACCTTGTGAGACGATGCACATCTTTCACCAGCTCTTTCTTTCCTTCATCCAAATGGGACACACTCTCCATTGAGATTCTTCTAAGTTCGTCCTCCACCACATTAGCCTTACCCGGATGGTAAAGAACACTCATATCGTTATCTTTGAGAAGCTGTAACCACCTCCTTTGCCGTAGATTAAGGTCCTTTTGTGTGGACACATATTATAAGCTCTTGTGTTCTGTAAACAAATCCATATGGACCCCGTACAAGTAATGTCGCCATTTCTTCAAGGCAAATACCACCATGGCCAACTCTAAATCATGGGTTGGGTAATTCTTCTCATGGATCTTCAACTATCTAGAGGTATATGCTATCACCTTCCCTCGCTGCATCAATACACAACCGAGTCCGATTCTCTAAGAATCACAATACACCACAAAACCATTCATACCCTCGAGTAGGGTCAACACCGGAGTGGTAGTGAGTCGAGTTTTCAACTCTTGGAAGCTCTTCCCACAGCCTCTGACCATTGGAACTTTACCTTCTTTTGAGTCAACTTGGTCAAAGGTGCTACAATTGATGAAGAACCCCAACAAATCTCCACTAATAGCCAGTGAAACTCAAGAAACTCCGAATATCGAAAGGATTCACCAGTCCAGGCCAATTTTTGGCCACCTCGATTTTCTTAGAATCTACATTTATGCCCTCGCTTTATACCACATGGCCCTAAAATGCTATTGAATTCAACCAAAACTCGCATTTACTGAACATGGCATACAATTGGAGATCCTTGAGAGTGTGAAGTACTACTCTCAAATGAGCGGCATGCTCCTCCGCGCTCTAAGAGTATATAAGGATGTCATCAATGAACACGATTATGAACATGTCCAGGTACGGATTGAACACCCTATTCACCAAGTCCATAAAAGCTACATGAGTATTTGTTAGTCCAAAATACATAACTACAAACTCATAATGACCATACCGCGTCCTGAAAGCTCTCTTCGGGATATCGCACTCCCGAACGCTGAGCTGATGATATCCCGACCTGAGATCTATCTTAAAGAAACACTTGGCACCTTGAAGCTGGTCAAACAAATCATCAACTCTGGATAGTGGGTACCTGTTCTTGACAGTGACTTTGTTCAATTGCCAATAATCAATGCACATGCGAAGCGAACCATCCTTCTTCTGAACAAATAAGACCGGTGCATCCCATGGAGACTTGCTCGGTCGAATGAAGCCCTTATCTAATAGGCCTTCAATTGATCCTTCAACTCTTTTAGCTCGACTGGAGCAATCCAATAAGGAGGGATAGATATAGGATGCATGTCAGGTAGAAGGTCAACACCAAAATCAATGTCCCTCTCGGGAGGAACACCTGGAAAATCACCGGGAAAGACCTCTAGATATCACGCACCACCAGAACAGATTGGACAGTCGGGGTCTCGGACTCAACATCCTTAACCCTAACTAGATGATACATTCAACCCTTAGAAATCATCTTTCTGGCCTTAATATAGGAAATGAAACGACCTATAGGTACTGCCTAACTACCCTTCCATTCCAAGACTGACTCACCCGGAAAATGGAATTCCACTACACGGGTTCTATAATTTACAGAAGAATAACATGCATACAACCAATCCATACCAATAATAATATCAAAGTCAGTCATGGATAACTCTACCAGGTCTACGGAGGTGACTTTATGCAAAATAGTAACCGGGCATCATCAATACACCCGTCGAGCTATAACTGAATCACCAATAGGAGTAGAAACTGAAAATGGTTCTGACAGAGTCTGGGGACTAACTCCAAAGCTACTAGAAATGTAAGGAGTCACAAAAGACAAAGTAGCCCTCAGATCTAAAAAAGTATAAACATCAATATGGAAAACTCGCAACATACCAGTGACTACATCCGGGGAGACCTCCTGCTCCTAGCGGGGTGCTAAAGCATAGAACCTGTTTTGGCACTGACCGCCAGCTGAACTAGTAAAGGCACCCTGCTAAGGGGGACATGCTACTGGAGCGGCTGAACTGGCTGCTGGTGTACGGGCTCCGCCGCCCCCTGATCTGGTTGAAGGGCAATCCCTGAGTCTGTGTCCGGGTTTGCCACACCCGAAACAAGCATCCAGACCAACTAAGCATCTCGCTTAGTGATTCTTGCTGCACTTCGCACAAGCTGGGAAAGTACGCTCTATATGCATGCTACCCTGGCCTCTTGAATCTGAAGCCATGCTCCTCTAATCCCCTCAAAATCATAGATGGCGCACTGACCGATGATGGTGCCGGAGTAATAGGCCTGTGCTGAGATTGCTGGCGCTTTCCAACACCTGATTTGGCCTGAGAAGTCCCATAGCTGTTGGTCCTAGCCCTCTTGGCCTCTCTCTGCCTTCGATACACCAACTCCATCTGCTGAGCATGCAACACAATGCGGGTAAAATCTATATCCCGATGCAACATGGCAATCCTACAATCCTTATCCAAGTAGTCTGCCACTCCATGCACCAATTGGCTCACTCGAGTCCTCTGGTATGCCACCAACTGTGGTGCATGTTTGGATAATCGGGTGAACTCTAAAGAATACTCTTGAACCGACATGTCACCCTGCTTCAAGTTAACAAACTCGACCGCCTTTTTCTCCCGTATCTCTTGAGGGAAGAATCAATCCAAGAATGTTGTGTAAATCTCTTCCCAACTTATAGGGCTTGCACCCACTGCCCTAGCATCTCTTCACTATTTGAACCATATATGTGCCACCCCTTTTAGCTGGTAGAAGTCCAAATCAACATAATCTCCACTGTTCACCCCCATAACCTGGGTGATTTATAGAATCTCTTCGATGAAATCATGCAGATCTTTATCCACCTTGGACCCAAGGAACTCCGGATGGTTCATCCTCATGAAATATCTAATCGTGGTTATTGCCTCATTGTCATTCTGTGGGATATACGCAATAGCCAGCTAGTTGACCTGAGCGGTCAAGGCCTGCACCAATATCCGGATAGTCGCCCGACACTCTGCATGGGCAACTGGCTTTGGTGCCTAGGGCTCCTGAACAGGTAGGTCTATCTAATGCCCGTGACTATTGCCATCCTCGTGGCCTTCACCATTTCCATTTCTTCTTTTATTCATTCTTCTAGGAGCTATGATTCTACATTTACGAATAGCACGTATTATAAGGATAGAAAGACTTTTCATCGCACGACATAGATCATGAAGAAGGGAACATTTCCTAAAGGTCTCATAGCCTCTTAATCATAAGTGTTTCATGCTTCACACCCATGAAAAAGACTCTACTTTACATGGCTTTCAGACACCCTAGGACACTTCAAAACCTATGGCTATGATACCAAGTTTATCATGACCCGAACGTAGTCCCAGATCATAACACTGGACAAGGAACCCGGAGAGGCCCCAAGTCAACCCATGGCATAAGAATACATCTAACTTCATTCACTTTAAGCAGAAGACTGAACATAAGGCATAATGGAACATAAACATAACATAGCATATCATAACATTCGGAAGTACTAGACATATACATAAGGCTGAGTACTACATACTATCTGAAAGCCTCTAACATGTATGATGGGTTGATGGGACAACACCCCCAACTAATCGAATATTGATTAATACGTAATCGATCGAACACTACTTGAAAACGGCTCTTCTGCTCCGAAACGAACTGTTCCAAATATTCCTGGAAATTCTTGCTCCCATTGGACCATTTGTATCTATATGCATCAGGATCTCGATTCATGGATCTCTCGGTTAGAGAAATCAAAATAAGAGGCTTGAACCTTTCTTCTGACTCTTTTTCAAATTTGATAAATATTGGTTGATCTAGATCCACTTCATTTATCACAATGAATTATATTTGTTCGATACATTATTGTCAATATAAATATTGAATATTGAAAAAAAACAAAAGAAATTTCAATTGAAAACAATAAAAAAGATTTAAAAAAAAAAGGACTTGTGTTGGATTGGCACTACAAATCGAATCCAAATAAAATAGATACAAAAAAGTATAGATGGGAGAATAAATAAAGAATAAGTGGAAAACAAAAATACAATTTACTTAAATTTATTGAATCCATAATGGATTCAATCAAGTTAAGTGAGATAAGCAAACTTTATTTCTTTTTTAGCTTTAGTAGAGTTCCAATGAAAAACGGAAAACCACCCAATTGAAGGAAATGTCCGAATTCAGAGAACTCTGGGATGAACTAAGGATGAGGATGAGCCTAAGAGTCGAGTCTTGTATCATAAAATGAACAGCATAGAAAGTATTCGGTCAATACGTAGAATGTACCGAATATGCAAGGTAAGTAAAATGGATATTTAAAAGTATGTAAAGGAACTCATAAAATATCATAAGAGTAGAACATCATGCTCATATCATAAATATCGTAACATAACATAACATAAGGCTCAAGGTTTTCGAAACATTCATAATACATTCGTAATCATAATCATGAGAGAAAAGTTATTTTGAACATATCCTAAGACAATATACATAGTCATGAACATGAATAAATCATGAAAAACAGTGGGGATTCTCTTAACCGACCTACCCCATATGAGCACACATGAAGCCCGACTTGTGACCCTAGTCGGGAGGGTGTTCATACCTTTCCAAGGGTAGAACCATGAAATTGTGATATCACCATGAAAAGGGCCATTTGGGTCGGGGAGAGTCAGAAAGGAGGTCCCAACATGCCTATGATGGCACGTAGTTTATGAGATCTGGGGTAGAGCCTAGGCCTCGAACCTACTCGTTGTTCGATACTACTACCAAAACATATATAGTGCTTATAGTATAACATGCATGAATTCATGGGCTAGTTAAATCATTATAATCATAAACATACTTGTACATATGTGAACTAGCCATGACATAAGGCCTGTAAGTTGGCTAAAACATAATTCATGAATCATAGGTTTCATGCATACTTGTAGATCATACATATAACTTGTAAATCAATAAGTCATGATGGTTAATTGAATAAATCCATATTTAAAATCATAAATCATGTTGGGTTTGTCAATATCGATAATTGGTGTGTAGATCATAAATCGATTCATCATAGGTCATGCTTGATTAGGCTTAATCGAGTAGAAATCGAAATCAATAATTTTATAAGCAAAATAGTTGTAAAATCTTATTAAAATTCATAAAATATGATGTAATTTGAAAATCATAACAACCCATTAGTAAATCATTAGATTTTCACAAAATTGAATTCAAAACCTCATGAGATTTTTGATAAATTTTCATAAATTAAAAGAGAATAGGCATGGGTGTGAACGGAGACACCCATTCATAGCCCTAAATACCAGGGTAATATCATATTCCAAAGTTCTTCGAATGCCCAAGGGAGAATTGATGGAGAAGATCTTGAACTAGGCTTGATCTCTCTAAAAATTTCCTAACTTACATGCATGGAAATAAGGATAATTAGAGGGTCTTGACCTATATTATCATTCCAAGTACATAAAATGATGTAGTTTAGGGCCCTAGAGCATAGAAATTACAAAAATAACCTTACTAAAATCGTAGGGTTTTGCTGACTGCCAGTCCCCACGAGGGACTAGACAACTCGTCCCCAGGTGGCTGATCACGACTCATGGTCTCCACCCGTGATCCCCACTGTCCATGATTTCCTTGCCACACCTCAGTCCAGACCACGGGTGACTCCACGAGTCATGTGTCCTGACCATGAATTTTGGTCATGCTCGTGGTGACCCCTCCAGACCACACTCCTCTTTCCTTGACCACAAGTCACCCCATGACTCATGGTCCCTCCTCATGGCAATACCAACTACAATAGCTCACTGCCCTTTGGTGAACTATCTTTGCTACATTTGTGATACATATTAGGCTTGTTGTTTTCCTATAAATTTAATAGACTAAGAAGTTTAAATACTGGTCATCGGAATAGGAAATCAGCTAAACAAAGTTCATCAGAAAAAGGTATGTAAGGCGTCCTGTTCGTTATTCATTCAAGCATGATTCCTGTGTTGTGAGTTGAATGAGATAGAAAACTTGTCATGTGTGTTGAGGAAGTATGTCAATCTATGTATAAGCTTTAAATCCCATGTTTGATTTAAGATAAATGTTGAGATAATGTCTAGCCCAAAGAGGCATTTAAAGTGTGATATCGTGTCGATTGTTGTCGTAGTTGTACATTGAGTTGGAGACCCCTCAGTGTGGGTATTGGTAGATTTTCCTTTATATTATGTTGTATATGTTATATTTATGATTTATGAGGTTCTAGTCACCTTATAAAATTAGAAATACAAGCTAAGATGGCAAAGTAAGAAAGCGTATGCTAAGAACGAACGTCAAGTTAGTAAGGGTAAATGATGGTACCAATACAACAATTCCTTGATATGAAATTTATGTATATATGTTTTGAAGTTATTAAGGCTTAAAATAAATTCCATAACTTCTATTTCTTATGTTACTGACAAGTTACCGAGTTACCGGGTGCAAAAGTACTGAACGTTGACACTAAATATTCATAATTAAGTCTGAGTTCTCCAAGTTAAGTTCAAGTTGAGTCTAAGATTTTCATAGTGAATCCAAGTATTCAAGTGGAGTCCATGTATTCCAAGTTCGGTCTGAGTATCCAAATTTTATTCTAAGAACCAGTAAGTAAGGTCCAGTGTCATGTTCCTTGAGTCTCATGTTCATTTTAGGGTTCCAAGTCAAATTATGTCTTATGTCCCCTCCTGTCAGTTGGTAGGGGTAGTTTGTGCAGTTGGTCCTCCAAGTTGGACCTATTATCTAAGTTAGTTACATTGCATTATTCATTTGTTGGTCTAAGTATCAGTTTGCTCATTTGCATGATTTACATTATTTACCGAATGACCTTTCTAGTTCGAGCATTATATGACTAATTGTGCAATGTTGCACGCCCTCTCTGATCTAAGTATTAGATGGCTGAATGTGTGAAGTAATATGTATGAAAATCCTGGTCCAAGTAACAGGTTAGCCATATAAAGTCCTGGTCCAAGTATTAGGCAAATCTTAAAGTCCTGGTCTGAGTATCAAGCAGCTAATAGTAAAATCCTGGTCCAAGTATCAGGTAGCCATCGAGTCGAATCTCATCAAAAGTCCTGGTCCAAGTATTAGGAAAATCTTAAAGTCCTGGTCTGAGTATCAAGCAGCTAATAGTAAAATCCTGGTCCAAGTATCAGGTAGCCATCGAGTCGAATCTCATCAACTCTGGTCCTAGTATCAAAAGTGTTGGCCTATGAGTCAGTTGTGTTATACTCATGCACAGAGTCTGCATATAGGGTAATTAATTATAAAGTTATAGAGTATCTCTCTCTACCTTATCTTTTGAGTTACCATTGTTTATGTTGATAGGTTCCCGAGTGTCAAGTTGTTGCTATTGCCTTCTATGATTCAGTTATCTTTGGTATTGCTTTATTTATAGCTTTCAGTCTTACATACCAGTGCATTTCTTTATTCTAACATCTCTACACCTGGGGACCCCTACAATTATGCTAAAGGTGCAAAGAGGAGCTCCCATCAATCGATACAATAGGAGCCCAGATCCAACGAAGAGTTGATATACTCCTTTATTTTAGGAGCCCTATGATTGGTTTGGTCCTTTTGAGTTTTAATGTAAATATGGATAGGTCGGGGCTCTGTCCCATGCATTCATTATTATTTACTCTTTTCGAGGCTTTTGTGGACTTATTGAATAGTTCAGTTTTTGTGCAGTTTATGGTCTAGCTAGCCTTCCACAGTTCTTTTAAGTTGCTATCATGGCCATATTGACATTCTATCTTGTCATATTTTTTGGGACTTGGCCGTCCATTTCTATGTTATAGTTGACTGTGATAGGTGGCCCAAATGGCCTAAGGGTTACAGTCCAGATGCTATATATCTGGCATCTCGATCTCTTCGGAATCGAGAGCCAGTCGCGCCTTACCCCTATTTTAGGGTGTGGCAAATGTGGTATCAGAGAAATGTCCTACGGAGTCTACAAAGTCGTGTCTAGTAAAGATCTTTCTTATGGGTATGTTGTGTATCATATTTATAATCTGGATCGTACAGGACATTTAGGAGTTGTTTACTTCTTTTACTAATAGTTCATGCTATAGAGCGAGGTCATAAGTATTGCGATAGCTAAATCATGTTATTATTTCAGAGTATGCCGGTGATGAGTTGGTATTTTACCAACTCATTAAGCTTTTTAGCATGAACTATGGTTTGTTTTAACAAAAATTAGGGAGGTTTATGCCTTTTCTCTTTGATGGTGCAGGTGTTGAACTTAGACAAGGGAAATAGAAGAATTGAACAAAAAGCATTTTACTGGAAGTGAAGAACATGCGTGCCACACATTGGCACCTGGGAAACGCAGGTGCCATGCAGTCAACACTGTTTATGGAGAAGAAAAGGACTTGCGAAGCACAGGTTGCCACCAGCAAAATGTTGGTGCAACCACAGGAGGACTTCAAGCAACACTGTCATGACATGAGAGGGACTTGCGGCTCGCAGATGAGCACCTGGGAAATGTAGGTGCACTGCAAGTGACAAACATACTGACAAGGGAAAAAATATCTAACTTTGGCACAAAAGCACTTGAGAAGCTTCCACGGAAAAACTTGGAAAGCTATGCAAGGAGAATGTGCAGATTTTACCCTAAATTATACGTACCCAAGGGAGAACATTTGAGAGAGAAGCATTGAATTGTAGAGAGAAGTAGGAAGAAGTAGTGAGAGAAAGAATAGAGTACATTGTTCTTTTTTTTTCAATATTAGAACTAAGTACACCATTATTGCAGATTTTGAAAGATTAAATTTGTATCCATGCAGTCCATGCTAGAAATTGAAGTTAAGGCAATTGAATCAATCCCAATCTAGTTTAAACTTTATCTATTGCACATCCCAAGCCCTTTTCCATTACTTGCAACAAATCATTTGCTCAATCTCATTTTATAATTTTTAATTCGATATTGATTTCCCTTTTCCCCCAATTTTTATTTTACACTTGTTAATAATGATACATTCTAATTTGAGTTAGTTTACAATTTTTGGAGTATCATGCTCAATTCCTTGTGGGATTGGACCTTGAGACCCGTCAGGTGATCTTGGGCAAAATTATATGCCCAAGTGGTACTCAAATGCTTCATTTTATCTTGTTTATCTATCGTTATGTGTGCATTCTCATGTGATTTGTAGTTAAAATGTGAATTTATACTAACCAACATGATTAGTGTTGTTTTGCAGGTAAAATGTAAATTTTGGAAGATAAGATACATGTTGGTAAAAATCGGGAATAGACTTGGAAGCAAGGAGTGGAAAAGGTCAAGGAAGAGCAGCAAAAATAAGGGCTCCATGATGGAGCCATGTCATGTTGCCATCGCGGAGGCATTCTGCCTCGGGTGATTTATTTTGGCCAATTCCATGAAGGTTCGCGATTGCGCCATGACACGTTGACCTGGCTCCGCGTTGCAGGCCGTGGCACGCCAAGGAGAAATTGTTGAGGAACCTGATTCCAGAGAGGGTCCGCGTTAGCCCCGTGGCATGGAGGGAGTGCTCCGCGATACACTCCGTGCCACGTTGCTTGTTATTCCGGGAAAAATTCTCACTAGTATAAATAACACACTTAGGTTTATTTTTAAACATTCTGACTTGGTTGAGTAAGAACGTGGGGTACAGGAAGTTGAGGGGATGAAAATTCTAGGGTTCTTCTCTATCTCTTTCTCTTTTATCTCAATTGTTTGTATGAATTACACTTATTTGATGATGTTTAATCCACAAATGAGTGGCTAAATTCACTTCTCACTGAGGTTAAGAACAATTTTAGTGGAATGTAATTGTTGATCAATTTAGATTTCATTTTTTCTTCAATAGTTGTTCTATCAATTCTTGTTCTTACTGCATTAATGTTTGGCCAATGTTAATGTATATCTAAAATATCCAATTTTGATTTTGAAAAGAAAAGAAATTGGGAAGTTGTGAATAGGTAGGATATGATCTCTTCTTAGTTTGGGAAAGTTGAGAATTGATTTACATTCAGAATAGAAATATATCTGAAAGTCTTATTAGTCAATTAAGGAATCGGTTTTGTATGGCTAGAACATGAAATTCTTTTATCACAGAAATGTAGGTTGAAGGTTCATGATTCTTAAGTTGGGTAGGATACGAAAGTTTCAATCCATAGGCAATAATTCTTGACTAGAAACCGAAGGAAAGATTAACTGAATTGTATCGATAAATTACTTCCCTGCATGTTCATTTTAACCTCAGCATGCTCATTAATATTGTTCAGACTCACTTTAGAGTTTTGTCTTAGATTCGTAGAAATTAGGAAACTCAAACTCTCCAAATATTGTTTAATTGGTTGTCTGCATTCTTAAAGTTATAGTTCATTAATACTTAAGTTAATTATTACCTTAGTTCAGTCCCTGTGGGATCGATACTTGGCTTACTTAAGCCATTTTACTACTTGTTCGACCACATGCACTTGCGTGTAGTTACCAAACCCGCGAACAAGTTTTTGGCGCCGTTGCCGGGGACTGGCAATTGGTAAAATTGTTTTCTTAGTGTTCGTTTACAATTTCTATATAAGTGCAGACAACTTGATCTTAGCCTGTCTTTTGCAGATATCGAATTCCGTTGAACACTGGCAAGAGACAAGGAGCTGGTGGATTCATACTTAGAGCTGGAAAGACAGTTCCATCGTCAAAGAAGGGAAGCTCTAGAGAAAAAGCTACAGTTGCTCAAACAGACAATCCTGGAGCAACAGCAGAAACCACCACTTGTAAGGGCAGTGTTAGTGCCCGAGGAAATGGCAGCTAGGCCGGTTCGCGAAGTGCCAATCCCACATGCTAACAATGTTACATCAAGTATTTGCAAACCTGAGCCAGGAGGGAGGTTTGAGCTTAAACAGAACATGCTGCAATTGCTGCACACCAGCGAGCAATTCACAGGTCTACCTCACGAAGATCCACAACAACATCTCCAGAACTTTTTGGAGATAAGTGACACTTACATCCCCGCTGGAGTATCATCCGATTACGTAGGGCTTACATTATTCCCATTCTCATTATTGGGAAAAGCAAAGAGGTGGTTGAAAGCTGAGCCACCTAACTCTATCACCACTTGGGATGATCTTGCAAGAAAATTTTTGATACGGTTCTTTCCATCCAAGAAAACAGCAAGACTTAGAAGTGAGATTCTATGTTTTAAACAAAGAGAGGGGGAGAATCTGTATCAAGCTTGGGAAAGGTTCAAATCTATGTTACAGGATTGTCCTCACCATCACCAGTCCAATAATGTGCTGGTGCATACTTTCATAGAGGGTTTGGAACCCCACACAAAAATTTTGCTAGACTCAGTAGCTGGGGGACAAGCGTTAGAAAAGACTTATGAGGAGTTTTATACTTTATTAAATCGTATTTTGCAGGGAAATCTAGAGTGGAATGCGGACTCTTCTAGAGGAGGAACAAGGAAAGTGGCAGGAGTCTTGGAAGTGGATGGTTTTACAGCTATCGCTGCACACATAGTTGTGCTGCAAAATCAACTCAACACTCACTTCAGCAATATGAGCTTCAATCAACCTCAAGCCCCAGTTAATGTAGTGCAGCAGGTTTGGTGTGAAGTATGCGGTAGTAATGAACACTCAACTGAGTGTTGTGGTGCAAATCCAGATTCAGTGAACTTTGTGGGGAATGTACAGAGAAATAATCACCAACAGTATGGCAACAACTACAACTCGAATTGGATAAATCATCCGAATTTCTCTTGGGGTAGTAACAACCATCAAGGGCAGAGTTCGAATCAGGGTGCGCAGAGAAATCAATGAGGGCAGCAGAACTATCAGACTCAATATAGAGGAAACAATGCACCTCCTCCACCACCCACCAGCATTGAGGAAATGTTTAAAACAATGTTAGCTAACCAAGCTCAATTGCAGGCTGATTATGTGAAATTGACAACAGACATAAAGAACAATCAATTAGCTACAAAGACGTTGGAGTGCCAGTTTGGACAACTAGCTGGAGCTCAAAACACCAGGCCAAGAGGAGGACTACCGAGTGACACTGACCCGAATCCCAAGCAGGTTAATGCAGTGACCACAAGGAGTGGTTTACAACTAAAAGAGGTGGAACCAGAAAGACCACCTCAGCAGTCAGGAGTAGTTGAAAAAGAGAGGGAACATGATGATGTGAGGGGGAAGGAGAAGGCAGTTGAAGCAGAAAGACCACCACCCCCGTTCCCTCAAAGATTAAAGAAACACAAGGAGGAAGCTTGTGTCAAAAAGTTCATGGAGGTGCTTAAACAGGTACACATTAATTTACCTTTGGTTGATGTTTTGCAGGGAGTGCCTAAATATGCAAAGTATATCAAGGACATCATAGCTAACAAAAGCAGATTAACGGAGTATGCTACGATGGCGCTTATTGAGGAGTGCACTTCCCGGATACAGAACAGGTTGCCAATGTTACACCCCGTAAATTCTCGACATGTAGATGGCCTATTTGCATGTTGGTTACGAGATTTTGAATGCCATACATGCTAGGAAAAGGGCCCGGGAAAAGACCGGATAAGAAATCCGTCGAACCATCGCGGAAGGAGCTGGGGCAGAGCCTCTCCGTGATGGCAACGTTCCACGGAGGGAGGGCCTCCGCGTTGGCTCTGTGTCAAGGAGGCCCTGTCCAGCCCCAAGTATAAAAGCTTCCAACTTTGGTTTTAATGTTAAATTTCATATAATTTTCCAGAGAAGTGGAGGGAAAATAGAGAGAACGAAGGTTCTTTGATAGTATTCGTCCGATTACGCTGCCAACGCGGTCCAAACTCAAATTAACTCTAGATACCGAGGTATTAAGTAGTAAGGAGAATTCCTATGGATTTAGTTTCGTGAAATTCGACCGGCAAATCATCGGGCTACCGAGCTAAGGTAGGTGGAATTGCTCCAAATTAGTGTCAATATACTTCTATCCCTAAAGTGAGTATTTCTCCCTTCTGGACTTTCGAGAAATAGCAAGTTTTTGACCGTTTTTTTGGTAAGCCAAAGTTTGGGCTATATATATATTAAAAGTGATACTTTCTTCCAGAATATTAGCATATTTAGTTCTAATTGACATATATATGAATGCAGTTGGGAGAAATAGCGGAAGTACTGACTGAACTATGCCATTTAGTCAGGAACTTCGAAGCGAAGGTATGTAAAGCTAATTCCTTCGGCAAGTTAGTAATCCAGTATAGTAAATAGCGTGATGTATAGAAGAAAGAACTCAGAAGTCGAGAATTAGGTCCAGTTTGAATTTAGCAAGCATGTTTTATGATATCATGATATATATTCAGAATAAAAGTTAGTAAAGCAATATCAGACAGTCAGATAATATCCCAGATACAGAATAGCCAGACAGTCAGATCATACCTCAGTTACAGTATAGTCAGACAGTCAGATAATATCTCAGATACAGTATAGTTCAGTATGAGAATCAGTATAACACAGAAAAGAGTTCAGAATGAGGAATCAGAGTACAGATAGTATTTTCAGTTTAAACATGCTTGCTATATGTGATTATTGTTTGTTGACACCTATTTGTGTTATGAGGGCACCCTTTGAGCGTCCTCGCCGCCCCTGGGTTGGTAACTGTGTCGACCCACCGTGAGGGTGGGGATACGCCACTCCAAGGAGTGGTATGCCGTCCGCAGTAGGACGAAGATGGGATGGAGCATTCCCCATATTAGGCTGATCAGCATAGTAGTATAGCTTACCTTGTTGTGCACTTGCGTCCAGGGGGCAGATTGCAGATACAGATACAGATACAAATACAGATTACAGTTTACAGTACAGGAGTCCTTCGGGTTCAGACACAGTTATTTATATCAGAGGCCAGAGCCCGAGCTGGAGACCCAGGTGGCCGGTAGAGGTGCTCGTAGTTAGTAGACGAGTGGAGTGATTTATTTTTGGATGGTTTTGACCTGGGTAGGGGTATATAGATTGTTTGTTAGTTGGCACCTTTCGGCTTATGGGGGCTGGTATAGGTCCTTGTATGTTATATATGTATATATATATGTTATTTATTTGCTGATAGACAGCAGATCACCTCATCGACAGGTATGATTCTACCTTACCTTCAGTATAGATAAGCTTATTTCAGATTCCATTAGTCCAGACAGTTTCAGATACTTTCTACTGTGCAGAATCTCTAGTTATGTTGTTTATATTCAGTTATGTTTAGTTTGCCTTACATACTCGGTACCAGTGGTACTGACGCCCATTTGGGGTGCTGCATTACTTGCCTGCAGGTACCTGTAGACAAGGAGCCGATCCCTCGTGATCACAGCCAGCGCAGAGTCATCAGCTCCTATCATCCGGAGGTTGATATTCAGAGGTGCATATCATTTTCTTTTATTGTGCAGTACGGGTAGGTTGGGGCCCTGTCCCGACCATCTTATCAATATTCTTAGAGGCTTGCAGTCTGTATATATTTCCCTGTGGTTAGTTGTGTCAATTGTGTGGCGTCGTGCGTATGTTTAGTTGTTTATGTTGGCTGTGTGAGGCCTTATCCAGTCAGTAGTGGTGACCTTGCCGGTCACGTAGTTGTTCAGCATTTGTTATATTGATTTAGAGTTAACTAGACAACATGGTGGCCTTGTTGACCTGCATAGGTTCCCCTATATGAATGTGATTCTGGTTAGCTGATGTTATAGTATAGGTGGCTATAGGCCTTGTCGGCCGGAGGCTGTATTTACAGCCGTTATATAGCCCGTTGTTTCCGTGAATCAGAGTTAGAGCCAGCCAGACACTAGACGTGCTTAGGCTCAGTAATCTAGCAGTTCAGATCCTCATAGGGCACCAGGTGCCAGTCATACCCCACAAGGCGGGGCGTGATAGCCAACAAAGCTCAAGGACCCTGGGAGCTTTACAATTCAAATCACAATTGGGCAAAGTATCCGAGCTCGTGGATTATGTGACTTGGGAGCGAGTATTAACTTGATGCCAACATCGGTGTTTAAGAAGTTGGGGCTGGGCAGTCCTAGACCAGCTACAGTGATCTTGCAATTAGCAGACCATTCTTTGGCCAGACCAGATGGCATTGTGGAGGACGTGCTGGTGCAAGTGGGCTCCCTTATCTTCCCGGTAGATTTTATTGTTCTGGATTTTGAGCCGAATGCGGAAGTCTTATTTATTTTGGGACGTCCTTTCTTGGCAACCGAGAGAGCTTTGATTGATGTAGCTGCAGGGCATCTAACCATGTGGGCGCATGACAAAGTGGAGGTATTTGATATATATAAGGCCACGAACCTTCCGGCCATATATGAGGAGCTTTCAGCAATCCATGTGCTAAATCAAGCAGAAATTCTTCAAATTGTTGAATCTCGAGATCCATTGGAAAGAGCATTGATGAGCTCCGATCATTTCGGAGATAGAGATACTTATGATATGGTGCAAATGTGGAATGAACCACAATGGTATCTCAGGAAGCATGACTTTCAGCCTTTAATGAGGTCCCTAGAACCATTGCCGAAACCATCGATTGAGGAAGCACCAAGACTGGAGTTGTGGCAAGAAGATCGAAGTGCCACGTTCTTGGTTAATGGGAAACGTTATAAGCATTACTAGGGTGAGGACATTATTCGAGAGAAGACGTCCATCATTCTAGAGGATGATTGAGCATCAATGATGTCGAGCAGCAACGATAAACCAGGCACTGCACGGGAGGCAACCCGTGAAATTGTTGTACTAGATGAGTAGAATTAGTTGAAAAAGAAAAGAAAAAAAAGAAGAGAAAAAGAAAAAAAAAATTGTGTTTGCATTGAAACCTATGAATTCTAACCAATTGCTTGCTTGGTAATGATTTTCAGGTGAAACAGAGGGCAAAAATGCAAAAAAGCGCAAAGAAAAAAATTCGAGGTGAGAAAAATAAAAAATGGCATGACAGTGAGCCTACGCGTTGGCTCTGTGTCATGGAGGAGGGACTCCGCGTTACCCTCCGTGACACTTTGAAGGTATTCTGGATTTTTTTAAAATTTCCAGAACACCTACGCGATGGCTCCGTGTCACGGAGGGTGTGCTCCGCGTTACCATCCATGACACGTTGAGGTGTAATTCGCGTCGGGTCACACCGGGTCGCCGGGTAACCCGCGCGAATAACACCCTTTAAACCCCGATTCCCCTCTATTTTTCCCCATTTTCCATTCCCTCCGCGACCAACACCCTAAATTCCCTCCTCCCCCAACGTGACATGGACCTAGGCACAAGTTTTCTTCAACTTTTCTTCGATTTCATCGGATTAAAGGTATGTTCTTGAACTTAACCACATTCTTGCTTGAATTTTCAATTTTTGAACATGAGAGATGAGTAAGACTTGCCTTAAGTGCAAATTGAGCTTGAATTCATTTAAGTTATGATTGATTGATGTTCATAATATCGTTGTGAGTATATGAACTCGATGAATGCATGTTTTATTGATTTTTTGCGAAATTGGTAGCTAGGGTTGGAATTTGAATAGGAAGAAACTAAATTTGGTTGAAATGTGAAAATTTTTTTTTGAGTTGTGCATGTTGGGTGATGTGAATGATGTTGTGAATATAGATGAATATGCTAAGTAGACAAGGGAATTTTCGAAAAAATGAAATTAGTGAATTGCATAGGTTGTTGAGAACAAAAATTTCGCTAAGTGCTATGTGATGTAATGGAATCGATGGCGATATTGTATTCGTTGTACGAAGTCTGAGTAGTACATAGTAATTATTCCATCGAATTATATGAAGGCACTAAGAATGTTGACTGTTAAGAATTGTGAAATCATGAATGTCTTGCCGAATTGTTTTAAATTGCAGCTAAAGACTAAGTGTGGGGTTATTCAATTAAACCCAACCTTAGTCGTAGCTAGTTATGATTTGAATAACATTGGGATTGTATGGTTATATGTGCAGGAACAATGTCGGGCAGACAAGATAAAGGAAAGGGAGTATCCACATCGGCCGCCGACAGAAAAAGGATAAGGTTGGGAATAGCAGTCCCAGCAGCACCAGCGGTTCTGAGAGGCCAACACCGACAATACGGAACCCGATGGGTGACTGATGAAGGGAAGAAATGGTACGCAAAACACAAAGAAACCAAATACTTCCCGGAAGAGCATATAGCAAGGGAGCCACTGGCACAAGAATTCCCGAGGATTGTACACCGGATTGACACTGCCGGGCTGAACTTCATCTTTGAAGAGCCCAAGGAGTGCAATCTCCATCTGATTCGGGAGTTCTATGCCAACTGGAACCCGACCCTCCGTAGTCACAGTGTCAAGATAAGGGGGCAAGTTGTCACCTTTGAGCCCCATCACTTGAATGTTATATTGGAGGCGCGGGACACAGACGCTCATGTACTCCGGAAGCTGAACATAACTCCACCTTATGCGGATATCAGACGCACTCTGTGTGGAGCCCGTTCGACAGCACGGTGGAGCAGACACAAGGAGAGGGGCTACCATCAGACACTGCCTTACTCTCAGATGAACAGGGAAGCCAGGATTTGGCTAAAAATTGTGTGTTCCTGCCTGATCCCGGGAATGCACATGATAGATGTCACCCGGGATCGAGTGTTCTTGGTGTATGCCCTGATGAAAGGGCTTGAGATAAATGTTGGGGTGGTGATCATCTCCGCCATGAAGAGAGCCCGACTCCATTAAGGGCACAGGTACGGGTTCGGTGGTTTGCTTACCACGTTCCTGAGGGGCCATGATATCGAGGAAGAGGCCCTGGACTACATCCCACAAATTGATAGGGCGTGCCTTGGATGTAACCAAAACCAAGGCACCTGACACTACTCACGGGCCAGTTCTCACACTAGCCGAGCGACATGCTTGGGATGATCAGTATATGGTCCGCATGTACGGGATGCAGATGTTGCAGTTGCGCATAGGCGGGAGGCCAGCAACGGAGGATGAGTTATGGCAGCTCGAGTTGGATTACCCCTTCGACGAAAATGCCAGGGCGCTATGCAGAGTGGGGCCAGCATTTATGGAGCCGGTAGATGATGATGTCCCCAGCGAGAGGAGACACGCCGTGAGGCCTCAGATGTTGAGTCCGATGAAGACGGCGGGGACGATTCGAATATGGGAGACGAGGCAACGGCACCTGATGAAGAAGTTGAATACTTCGATTGATCAGGGAGTTTCACCACCCACCTATGTGATATGTTGAATTTTGTGAACACTAGGGACAGTGTTCGATTTAAGTGTGGGGTGGGAGTAGTTAGGTGCTGGCTGTTTCGTTGTTGTTTTTGTTTATGTGACCTTGTGCTTTTGTGTGGTATGCTCCGTACTGTAATTCGGTGTGTAATGAATGTTATGTTGTTGTGTGTTGTGTGAGTTTTTGTTGGTTGATTGGTTGTGTAAATATTTTTTTGTAAATATTTTTTGTTTTCTATCGAAATTATCGATATTTAAAAAAAAAATTGTTGAATTTTCTTATGATTGGGTTTCTCGGCATTTGTTTTCGGTGCTTTTACCGAGAATAGTCCCATTGAACCAAAGTCATAAATAGTGACCGTTCCTATGATGGATGGATGACGACCGTCTTAAGGAAAATGTAGTCGATAGGAGTAGTTTTTTCTTTCTTTTATTTTCTTTCTTTTGTTTGTTTTCCAAACGTGTCGCTACTTCATGGTTCAGAATTCTTGTTGCGTGTTGTACATGATATTAAGATGCAAAGGTGATTCGTATGAAAGCATGCAAATGTGTAAACATGTTGAGATACCTAGGCCATAGAGTCCTATTTGGTGTTATTGAGGCTTAATATTGAATTCTTGTAATTAGTTGATTGAAGAGTCTGTGAATATGTCTTGAGTTGAGCATGTGCAATGAGTGTGAGGTGAGTTTTCGATTATTCCAAGATATTGTGAAGTGTATAGAACTTGCCTGGTGTGTGTACGAAATGAAATAAAGGATGTAGGCATTTCTTTGATTAAACCGAAAGTTTTTCCATTATCATACCTACCTTGAATGTACATCCTAGTTAGCCCCATAGAGCCTTTAGCCTATTTTTTTCTTTCTTTGAAGAGGTACAAACCGAGCTTAATCCCTTCTTTTCATTAGCCTTGAATTTGATCCAAAAATCTTAAGCGCTCAAGAAAAATAGTTTTCCCACAGTGTCAAGGAGTGAGAATTGTGAAAAGAAAGGAAAAGCGGAAGTGGTGAAAGTAAAGAAAAGGTCAAAGGTGCACTTGCTGAAATTAAATAAAATAAAGATGTATAACTAATCGTTGTTATTAAGTCGAGTGTGCTTAAATAAATGGGAACAAAAATAAAGAGGAAAATTCAAGAAAGAGAAGATGAAGGAAGAAACAAGGCCCATAATGATGGTGGGATGTATTGAAAAGCGCTTAAGGAAGCTAGTTGCTATTATTGGTTAGCCTAGTAGTTACTAGTTCCTTAGCTTACATTACAACCCGTTAAGTCCTACGTGATCTTACATCACGCGTCCTTATATTAGTGGAGTAATACACTAGAGGTAAGCCTATGGTTCATGACATGATGCATGTAAATTCTTTGGGAGAGAGAGCGAAATCGTGTTCATATACCCCTACATGTAATGCTTTGGAAATCATATGATTGAAAAGGGGGAAATTTCTCTTATGTTGTGAGGGCACATGCTTGACGAGAGATTGAGATTCGTGTTGGATGTCTTGATCAGTTGATTTGCATGAGTTTGCCGAGATCGAGAGTCGATTCTTGAGTTTAGGAGGTCTTAATGTGGTGTATGTCATTATATGGATGAGACCATGCATGTTTTCTTGATGATTTGCTATATTAAATAATCGGTATAGCCGTAGCTTGAATTGTCGAGGCAAAGTAGCTATGTGTGGGTGTCAATTGCATGAGATGTGAGAGTATTGTTTGAGGACGAACAAGGTTTTTAAGTGTGGGGTAAGTGATCTTGGGTAGAATTATATGCCCAAGTGATACTCAAATGCTTCATTTCGTCTTGTTTATCTATTGTTATGTGTGCATTCTCATGTGATTTGTAGTTAAAATGTGAATTTATACTAACCAACATGATTAGTGTTGTTTTGTAGGTAAAATGTAATTTTGGGAAGCTAAGATACATGTTGGTAAAAATCGGGAATGGACTTGGAAGCAAGGAGTGGAAAAGGTCAAGGAAGAGTAGCAAAAATAAGGGCTCCGCGATGGAGTCGTGTCACGTTGCCATCACGGAGGCATTCTGCATCGGGTGATTTATTTTGGCCAATCCCAGTGAAGGTTCGCGATTGTGCCGTGACACGTTGGCCTGGCTCCGCGTTGCAGGCCGTGGCACGCCAAGGAGAAATTGCTGAGGAACCTGATTCCAGAGAGGGTCCGGGTTAGCCCCGTGGCACGGAGGGAGTGCTCCGCGATACACTCCATGCCACGTTGCTTGTTATTCCGGGAAAAATTCTCACTAGTATAAATAGCACACTCAGGTTTATTTTTAAACATTCTGACTTGGTTGAGCAAGAACGTGGGTTATAGGCAGTTGAGGGGACGAAAATTCTAGGGTTCTTCTCTATCTCTTTCTCTTTTATCTCAATTGTTTTGTATGAAATACACTTATTTGATGATGTTTAATCCACAAATGAGTGGCTAAATTCACTTCTTACTGAGGTTAAGAACAATTGTAGTGGAATGTAATTGTTGATCAATTTAGATTTCATTTTTTCTTCAATGGTTGTTCTATCAATTCTTGTTCTTACTGCATTAATGTTTGGCCAATGTTAATGTATATCTAAAAAATCCAATTTTGATTTTGAAAAGAAAAGAAATTGGGAAGTTGTGAATTGGTAGGATGTGATCTCTTCTTATTTGGGGAAAATTGAGAATTGATTTACATTCGGAATAGAAATATATCTGAAAGTCTTATTAGTCAATTAAGGAATCGGTTTTGTATGGCTAGAACATGAAATTCTTTTATCACAGAAATGTAGGTTGAAGGTTCATGATTCTTAAGTTGGGTAGGATACGAAAGTTTCAATCCATAGGCAATAATTATTGACTAGCAACCGAAGGAAAG
Source organism: Datura wrightii (assembly GCA_035772735.1). NCBI lineage: Eukaryota > Viridiplantae > Streptophyta > Magnoliopsida > Solanales > Solanaceae > Datura > Datura wrightii. The sequence goes on along the minus strand of JASDFA010000007.1, from coordinate 48,205,788 downwards.
ATTAACTAAATTGTATCGATAAATTACTTCCCTGCATGTTCGTTTTAACCTCAGCATGCTCATTACTATTGTTCAGACTCACTTTAGAATTCTGTCTTAGATTCGTAGAAATTAGGAAACTCAAACTCTCCAAATATTGTTTAATTGGTTGTCTGCATTCTTAAAGTTATAGTTCATTAGCACTTAAGTGAATTATTACCTTAGTTCAGTCCCTGTGGGATCGATACTTGGCTTACTTAAGCCATTTTACTACTTGTTCGACCACGTGCACTTGCGTGTAGTTACCAAACCCACGAACATCAGGCATTTTGTTTTTGTTAATGACCGCTACCACCTCCATTAATAGAGAGAGATGTATTAAATGTTCTCAAAAAATGGTGACGTTGCTGGGGAATTGAGTTATTGCCATTAGTTTTTTAGTAATTCAAAATTTTTATTGCATCTTGAGTTTATTTTACATTGTTTATTATGTTTTTGTTGTTTGCTGAGGTTGTAAAAATCAGCCACACTAGCAACGTTGGTAGAATGGATGGTTTAATAGAAGGAGAGAATGATCTTGTGATCAATGATGTAGCTGGCGGTATTCACCTACCACCCATGATAGGGAATGCGGTCTTCCACGTAACAAGAACCATGTTGCATCTTTTGCAAATGAAGGGGTTGTTTGGAGGACAATCTAGTAAGGACGCTAATCGGCACCTCAGAAACTTTATTGAAATTTGTCAAATGTTCAATATAACTAAAATCTACCAAGAATCCATCCATTTGAGATTATTCCCGTTCTCTTTAATGGGAGAGGCCATAGTTTGGTTTGAGGAGTCGCCTCCCAATTCCATTACATTGTGGAATGAGCTAACAAAAGCATTCCTCGATAGATTCATTCCCCCTTCCCAGATGTTCCAACTGAGGGATAAGATCACAAATTTTAGGCGACTTTAGGGAGAGCCAATTCATAATGTGTGGCTTCGTTTAAGAATAAAGTCGCCATTTTCCCCAATCATGGTCTGCCCGATGGGTGTTGCTCGAAAAATTTTGTCGGTCTCTTGATTTTATCAATAAATTAGTGGCTAACAATCTTTTCGGTAGTTCAATCATGGACCAAACATTTGGAATGGATAAGGAACTTCTTGATAGGATGAAAAAGAATAATAAATCATGGCACACTAGAGACACCGAGGTGTCCGCAAATTATACATCTTTCAACCAGCTAGCAACCAAGTGGAAAAGGCTAGATCAAGAGCAGGCCGACACATTACCTAAGATGATGACTCAAGTTGAGTTAATGGCCATGAGTATTTGTGGATCTGGAACAAAAGACATCAACATTGTTGGGACTCAAGGTCACAACCCATATAAGGAAGATGTTTCACAACCAAGATATTATGATGATTGTCAATTTATGGCTGGTTAGATAATGGGTGCTCGTCAAGGATATCATGGTTCCAACTAAGGCCCTTGGCATCCTCGCCATGGGAACCAAGGTCAAAGAGATCTAGATAACCAAGGATAGGATGATAGGGATAGCCGATGGAGAAATTGTGAGGCTGAACAGGATGAGATTGGTACCATCAAAGTGTAAACACTTATATCCTCCCTCCGAAAGATGATGTGGCCATGGTGTAGCCTAGCGTAAGCGATGTGGGTTGTTCTAAGATTGAGGATATGCTTTCGAGAGTATTGAAGAAAGTGGAGTCCACCGATAGTTATGTTAAAGAATTGAAAGGGGAGATGTTTAATCATGCCCTAACGGTGAGCTCCTATTCAACTTCAATCGAATATTTGGAAGCCCAAATGAACCGAAGAATGAAAAGAACCCTTCCTAGTGATACAATGTCAAATCAAAAGAAATATTCCCATTGTATGTCCATCGTCACAAGGAGTGGGAAGGTCGTTACTAATGTGGGTGATAAACCCAAAGTGGTTGTTGGTCTGAAACCAATTGAAGAAGACTTGAGGGAAAAGGTGCCAAATGCGCCTATTCGTGTTGCGGATGAGAAAGTTCACAAGAAGGAGGAGGTTGAAATTACTCCTAAAGGAGTGAATACTGATGAAGAGGGCAAGGGGCCCCAAATGCTAAAGGCCAGGAGCCTATAGTTCCACCTCCTTACCCTCAGTGGTTAACTAAAAAGAAAGAGGACAACCAGTTCAAGATGTTTATCAATATTGTTTAGCAAGTTTTTCTATCAATATACCGTTGGTAGATGCATTGCTCAAAATGTCGGGTTTGCTAAATTTATAAAGGAGCTCCAAAAGAAGAAAAGAGTTGTAGATATGGGTACAATGGAGGTATCACATCATTGTAGTGCAATGATGGCAAGCAACCTTGCTACAAAAAGAGATGATCTCGGACCATTCACTATTCCTTGCACCATTGGGGTGTACATGTTTAACAAAGATCTTAGTGACCTAGGGACGAGAATAAATTTGATGTCCCTTTTGATTTTGAAAATGCTAGGATGGGGAAGTCCCAAGCCTACCACAATGAGGTTGCTTATTGCTGATCCATCAACAAAGTGCCTCGTGGTAATTCTTGTGGACGTGTTGGTCAAGGTAGACACATTCATCCTTCCAGTCGACTTTGTTGTGTTGGATTATGATGTGGATATTGAGGTGCCCATCATTTTAGGGTGACCATTATTGGACACCAGGAGAGCTCTAGTAGATGTTGAGCTTAGAGAATTGAAATTTCGAGTGGGTAGTAAAAAAATGAAATTCAAAGTATGCCAACTTATAAAACTACCTGATGAATGCAATGTAATAGGTGTGATGGATAAGTAAGAGGAGTAAGAGAAGGATTTTGAGGTGGAAGACAACCCTAATGATGGGTGATACTCTTTTGAGATGAAACCGTCATGCCACTATGTTAAATAAAGCGCTTCTTGGGAGGCAACCTATGTCTCTTTAAATTTCCTTTTTGCTTTACATTTGGTTGTTTTTGCTATATAAGAGAATTGGATTGTGAATAAGGTGGAAACAAATTAAGTAGGGGCACCTGCGTGGGACCTATAAAATATAGGTACTAACCTACATAATGCAGGTCTAGTGTAGGAGTGAGGCAGAATGCCTAGCAAATTGATGAGACTTGTGATTCACCTGCAAAACACAACTGTGAATCTACAGAGTGCAGGTGTAACAAAGGACTGAGTCAGTGCACTTGGGAGGAAAATGAGAAAAATCAAAGAGACCTGCATCTCACCTGCTAAACGTAGGTGTAAACCCGCGAGACGCAGGTGCACCACATCTCTAAGGCAGTGGACTGAACAAACATGAAATCCACCTGCATCTGTACTGTGATTCACAAGTGGCAATCTGCAGCCGTAGAACCAACACAAGCACAAGTATGACTTAAATTTTTTAAAATGTTGACCGAACCATTAACAAACACGACCCAAGTTCTACCCATGTTTTTTAAGCTTCTTCCCCACTTCCCAAAACTCCCATTTTCTACACCACTTTCCGATTTTCATAACTCCTCAACCACCTTTTCAACTTCCTATATTCCACTATTAAATCCATCTTCAATCCCACCAATCCCTTCATATATGTCCTTCTTTAAAACTCACCCTTTCTTCCATTTTCTACCATCACTAGCTATTTCACTTACCAAACCAGAGAAGCAAGGGCTTGGGTTGGCTATCTTGAGTAAAAATTTTCAAGTTCCAATTTCACCTCCTTCCTCACTCTAATTGGTATGTCTTGTGATTTTTAACTTGGTATCTTTGAGCATAATTAAATTTGTAGCATCAAAAGAATGATAGGTCTACATTTTCCATGACACATATTTTCCCCATTTTCCCTTAAGTGTTCTTCATGTTCATGATATAATTTGATTTAGTGGATGTTGTGGGTGAGTTCAAAATTTGCAAATTTTAAGGGTATGAATTGTTGTTTGTTCATGCTAAATCTATTGGGCGTGCTATTATACTTTGAAATTGGTGTTGGGGGTGAAAACTGAGTAACCTATTTGCTTGGGATGCACAATTTGTCCCAATGATAGATAGAGTGACATATTTCTTAAGGAAAAATAATCATTTCTTCCAGGAAGATGGATGAGTTCCCAAATCTTCCTTCAATCAAGGTTCATAGAGTAGAGGTAGATATCATCCTTGATGTAATCAACTCTATCAATTTTTGTGAGGAAATTAAACTAGGGATTGAGTTCACATAAACGGTGGCAACCAAAGATAATCAATGTCTATGGGTGGCTCAGACTATCAGAGATGGGCAACCTTTTTGGGATACCATGGGAGAAGAAATTCCGAGGCAAGACCTCAAATTCGAAGCCAAACTATAGCTTAAGTTGGTGTGTAGTCATCTCATACCCTCCAAGAGTGACCAGTGGGTAAATATTGAGGTCGCTATCCTTATAGAATGCATTATGACTGGGGTGCATGTCAACTTTTGTGAGATAGTCGCCACATAATTCAAAAGAAAGGCCAGGTAGCAAGGTCTCTCTATGCCATTCCCCATCCTCATTAGCCAGTTATTGAAACACCCCAAAAGTCCCTATAATGAAGTACTATACTGGTAGCAGATTCAACAGAAAAATCCCCAATTTTCTCTTAGAAAGACTCATGGTACAGGTCATTGTTCCATGGTACGGGTCGTAGGAGGAATCGTGGTGAGCTAGTGTTTTCCTAACAAGTGATAATTAATCGAGGAACGATCATGGAATGATGTAACGAGTTGTGTTCGGGTTTATGAAGATTATGCCCTATAATATATGGTCTATGAATTTCAAGCTTATGAGTCTATGATTTCCAGTATGATGAATTATCTAGTATGCATGAATGTTTATGAATTCTTAACATACGATTCCATGATTTTGAATTCTGAAGCTTACCTCAAGTATGTATGATTTCATGATTTGGGAAAGACCATGTAAAGTTAAGTATGTTTATCATGATTTTACCCAACCTTACAAGATCAGTTTGAAAGAAATATTTGGAGTCAAGACTCCCTACTATTTAGATTTAAGCTATGTTTTTAGAATATGATTATGAGCAATATGCATGTTTTGGGAGTAGTGTCTAGCACCGAGTAGGCTAGGGATACCGAGGACCATGGTCTCTGAACTATGCCCAACATAGGAATATATTCTTATTTGGGTCCTCTCTAGAGAGTGTTTCCCCCGCCCGAGGGCACACCATGATATCACACTTATTCTTCCTTTTCCTTGGAAAGGCTTAAGATAGCTCTACTCCACATGGGCAAGACGTGGGATCATTATGAACTTATACATGACGATTGTTGATTATGACGAATCTCCCATTATTCCTCATTTTTTAGTTACTCATGTTCATGTCTTATTATATTATATCTTATAGCATATTAGACCCATTGATCAACCTATGAGTTTTCACTTATATTTTCAAGTACAACATACATGATTTCTATTTCTAAACCTTGGGTCATAATGTTAAGCATTTGATCAATAGCTTATGATTATGCATATTTCAGATATATGGCTTTCTACATGCAGCCTTTACTTTCATGATCTTTCTTGAGCTGTATTTATGATTTCAACTATCATTTTACTAACATGTTTTACTTTCTATATATACTCAGTACATTCAAAGTACTGACCGTATACTCTGTGTTATGTTGTCTTATGATATAGGTTCAAGTGATCCATCTCAGTCCCGCCGATAGTTTTCTCCAGATCAATCCAGCTCTATACCACCATGGGTGAGTCCTCATGCTTCGAGGACATTATTAGCTTTATATTCTTATCATGTCTTTCAGTTTAAGACTTAGTGAGCTATTTGGTCGTTTTGTCCCATCTGCTTATTGTAGTAGTAGATGTTTTTCAGATAATCATGTATAGACGGTTCAACATTGTTGATTTGTGTTTATGCTTTTTCCCCTATGATATGCAAACCTCAGCTTATATCATGTTCTTTAGAATTAATTATTTTTTGTACTATATGTGTTTGCATTTTTATTCCATTTTTATCTATTTGTATTCCTAGGAATTCTATTTGATTTTTTAATATTTCAGCCTTTTTTCTACTTAAGCTTATTCCTGATATTTCTATTATATGCATAAATTTCTCTAATAATTTTATATGTTCTTCTTTTGTTCTTGAATAAAGTAGTATATCATCTATGTATACTATGCAATTTTCTAGTTGATTAAAGTAGTTATCCATAAAATGTTGATATCTACCTGGTGCATTTTTATATCCAAAAGGTAGTACATTCCATTCATAAAATCCTTGTGGTACCGTAAATGCTGTTAATTGTTTTGATTCCTCTTCTAGTTTTAGATGGTAAAATCCTGATTTACAATCAAATTTACTAAAATAATTGTATCCTTGTATCTGTCTTACTTTTAGTATTTTGTTTGGTATTGGGTAGTTATATGTTTTAGTTTTTGCATTTAAATTTCTATAATCTATAACCATTCTGCTTTTTCCTCTTTTTTGTTCACTATGTTTATTTACTATAAATGCTGGACTATTATGTTTGCTATTACTTTCTTGTATATAATTATTTTCTAGTAATTCTTTTATATGCATTTGAAATTCTTTTTGATCTTCAAAATTGTATCTCAGTGGTTTTTGCGTTATTATACTATTTTCATCTATTAGTTCAATTTTTATCTTTGTTTTATGTTTTTCCCATCCTTGTAACGGATTTTCATTATATAACGAATTTAACTTATTTTGTAATGCCTGTATTCTATCAATTGTGAATATTATAATTTCTATTTTGTGATCACTTGACGTTATATTTTCTAATTTTTGGGTAATTTTTTCACTTCCTTTTATCCATGGTGTATTTTTTCTTACCTTGTTACTAACTCTTTTTGCTCCTACTTTCTTATTACATGGGGTAGTAAACCACCATTGTGTCTTTGTTATGGTATGTGGGTATAATTTTTCTAAAAAGGGCATTCCTAATAGTATATCCTTATTGGTAAATTCATAACTATACATTTCTTCTATTGTTAATATTTTATCCCATATTTGTATTTTTATGTTTTTAGCCTTATGTGTTATCATACTTCCTTCATTATTAAATTTGGTAACTATTAATGGTGTTTTTAATTTTTCCCATTTACTGTCTGGTAAGCAGTTATATTTACACATATTTGCTTTTGCTCCTGTATCTATCATAGGTGTGTAGTATCTATTATAATATCATTCTGCTATTATTTTTGTTAATATATAGATTTTGGGCATTATTCTATATCAAAGTTCTTTTAATAATTATCTTCTTATTTTCATAATGTATTATTAGTTGTTTTTCATCTAAATTATAGGGTTTTACTGTTTCTAGCCATCTTATTCCTAAAGTAATATTATCTTTTCCTTGATATATTTTGAATTTTATTTTTATTGGTACTCCTCCAATAATTAATTCTTATTCTGTACTGTGTTCTGTATTTGTCAGTATTCTAGGTAATTCTGTATTTATATTTTCGTTTTTATTAATCTCTTCTTCCTTTACTAATTCTCTTGTAATATAGTTTTCAATTTGTCCTGTGTCTATTTTTATTAAATACTTTCGTTGATCTAGTATTCCTGTTATGTAATATTGGTAAGGTTGTATTTCGTTTATTTTTTGTTCTAATAATTTTGGTTGTAATTCATAGTCTATTCTTCTTGAGGTACTACTTCTTGATGATGATGGTGTATCATAATTTATTCTTTTTGATGTACTTAGTCTTTCTTTTACTATTTCTAAATCTTCTTCAATATCAATTTCTTTATAACTATAATCATTATTATCAATGATAGTAACTATTTTGTCAAAAGGGTTTTCTATCTTAATTCTTTGAATCTTATTTCTAGCCATTATCTTATATTTTGTTGTTAGTACATATAAATTTTTACATCTAGCTGTAAATATTTTACTGCCTGGTGCTAACTCTATTCCTAACATTTTCCAGTATAATACTAATGATTTGTCTATATTTCTGTCGTCCAAGGCTACTGAATAATTTGCACTTATTATAAATTTAAATTTTTGGTATATTAGATTTCCTTTAACTGCACTTATTATGCTTTTCTCTATAGGGTGAATTATTCTATCATCTGCTAAATATATTTCTATTGGTGTATCTATTCCTTCTCTGAAACATGCTTTTATTAGTATTTCTGTTCCTCCTAGGTGTACGTATTTTATTGGATTCTTAGCTTTTATTTCTTGGATTTCTTTATTTATTATCTTTTTATTTATTATGGGTATTTTAGCTTTTCCTTGCGTATATTTGCAGTCTATTATGTGTTCTTTTTGGCTTACTACATAGTATTCTTCTTGTTTTATCTTAAAGAAATTTCTTAATTTGTGTACTTCTAGTATTTTATCTATGCTTAAATCTAATTCTTTTCCTTTTATTTGTTCAAACATATTGTTGTCAAATATTATTTTTTGTTCTGTACTTTCACTGTTTTGGTATTCTTCTTTACTTATTATTCTTATATCTTTCTTAGTCATTATCTGTCTCGTATTGTTTTATCTCATTTTCACTTTCTGTTTTTTCATATTCTGTTAATTCATATATGCTATCGTCATTGTTTAAATCGTAGTCTATATATTCTAGTTGTTTGTATTTTTCATTTTCTATTATTACTTCTGATATTTGTTTTTTAGTTATATTTCTGGGTATTTTACAATCTCTAGCTAAGTGTCCTATTTTGCCACAGTTGTAGCATTTACATTCTGTTATATTTTTCTTAGTTCTATGAGGTCTTTTTTGTTTATAATTTTTTATATAATATCTTTTTCTTGGTTTCTTATACTTGTATTTTGTCCTAAATGGTCTGTATTTTTTGATTCTTTTCTTGTATTTATATTTGTTTGTACATCCAAATTGTGGTGCTGTTTTTGTTGTACAACATGCTAAGTTTTTTATTAAGATTTTTTCCATTTTCATGTCTTCCTTATGTTTTTCACATAATTCTGTAAACCATTTTTGTAAGAATTTTATCCTAGCTCCTAGTGTATCTATTAATCCTGATTCTTGCCATTCTTTAGTTATTTTTGAACTAAATGGTTCTGGTAGTTTTGCATAATATAATTTTCTTATTTCTCTGCTTTCTTCATTCGTATATAATCCTTTATAGTAATATTCTTTAAATGCACATGTATATTCATCTATATAACTCATTTTACATATACTTAATTTATTTATTAGATTCCTATTTAGTTTCTTATCTTTTTGTCGTTCATCTATTTCAGTTGTCATGCTACTAAATTCGTTTCTTATTGCCATTTCATATTTGTTTAATATATCTATAAATGTTGCTGCTACTTCATTATTGGGTTTCTTATTATTTCTTAGTGTTTCTAAACTTTCTGCTGATAAGTTTTGTAACCATATTTTTGTTGTTCCTATGAGTGTTCTTTCTATATATCCAGGGGAATCTGCTACTGTTATTTTATTATCTATTAGTTGTTTTGAAATATATCCTATCCATAATTGGATTGTTTTATTTGTATCTGCTACACAGTCTAGATCTAAGAAGTTATATTGTTCTATGTTCTGTCTAGGTGTCCAATTTCTGTTTAACCTTTTATCCCATAATGTTTTATTTCTATTTTCTCTTTCGTAAGTATAATAAATTGGGCTAGTATCTAATCTTTTTGGGCTTTTAGTTCCTGACGTACTAGGTTTTTCATCTACATCTTCCACATTAATTTTTATATTATTTTCTTTTTCTATTAGGTTAGTATATGTTTCTGAAGTTTCTGAATATTGATCTAGATCTGCTTCTGAATTTTCATTATTTTGTTCATTTATTTCATCTATTCCTATCCTAGGTTGGTCTTCTAATGTACTTGTTTCTTCTAGTAATGTTTTAAATTTTTCTATTTCTTCTGTGAGTTTTAATTCTTCACGTTGTTTTTCTCTAGCTTTTAATTTTTCTTCATACAATTGTTTAAGTTTTTCCAATTCTTTTTCTAATTCTTGGATTCTTGTATCTTTTTCTTCTTTAATCTGTTGTACTTCTATTTGGGCTTGTTTTTTAATTTTTTCTATTTCTTTTTTCCTATCTATCTCTTCATTTTCTTTATTAATTCTTACCATTGCTGTTAAGCTATCTTCTAGTTTTGTCGATTCTTTTTCTAACATTAAATATAATTGGTCTCCTATGAAGTGAAGTGAAAAGAGTGCAGAAAAAAGGCAAGTACAAGACCTTAATACAAGATGTACAATCAAGGTACAAGCCATATCGAGAGTTGAGGAGAAGTTCAAAAGATGAGCTTAACGGAAAGGCCAAGTTACGACTCGTGGTATGAGTTGTACCAAGGCAGTCGTAGAAAACTTTAGAAGAAGCTACACTGGGTTAGTCTCCTGGTACTATTAGCAACCACGGATCGTGATACCTACCTACGATCTGTACCAAGGAGCCATGGTAATGTTTAGAAGAATTGAGGAGTGGCACATCTCAAGGTATGAGAGGCAGTCACGAGGCATAGGAGGAAGGTACGAGTCATACCAAGACACTCGTGAAATTATTCAAACGATGTCAGAAATCTTAGATTCAGACCACGACAGGATTGTATGACTCGTAGGATCATTTATGTGTCATACCAATTTCAAACACTCAGCCAAAAAAGTTTCCAGACATTGTACAAGCAGAGTTATGACCCATACAATCACGGTACGAGTTGTAGGTGAAGGAAGTGACAGTTTAACAATTTTCCTGTTCATCTAGGAAAGGTTACTAATTATTTATATAAATACTTTTTTAGTTTATTTTAGTTAGGGGTTCGATTCTTTTGACTAGTATCTGACTTCTGGGAATATCGAGAACAACTTTTGGAGAGATTCTTGCATTGATTCTTCCATTGTTCTTGAATTCTTCTTCATTATTTTTGTGCAATCGTCAAGTGAGTTTACATTTCAATCATCAGTGTAAGTTCTAAATTATGTTTTCATCTATGAATTCCAATTGTTTGTTACAATCATGAGAGGCTAAAACCTCTACAACTAGGGTTGTGGGAACCATGGTGAATTAACAAACTAGGTTTTGCACAAAGTTATTCTAAACAAATACTAATTCTTGCATTGTATTCTCTTCATCTTAAATGTTTCTTAATGAAGCGCAACATTAGAACTTCCCTGAATTCTCTACTTTCTTGAATCTAGAGAGGTAGGGATTAGGAAAAGAGAATGACAACAAAACCTTGAACACTATGATTCGTTGTATGACTTGAGCTGCGGTCGCAGGATACTTAATTTGGAACTAATTTATAACATTTAAATTGAAACTACTCCAGAGATCTAATCCGGTAAGTGAGTACAGTCATCCAATAGGGATGAACCAGTCATTTGGATGAACCTATGTTATTAGTTCTACAGTCAAGTATTGGGATAGATTTGAGTGTAAGACCTGAAGTAGTTAGGAAACCATGGGGAACACTTTCCTTGTTAATTGCATCATCTTGGTAACAAATCATTTGTCAATACTGTTGCATGTTTACTTCCTTACAGAACCCCTCATTAGGAAATAACAGACTTAAAAGCTTATATACTAGCGTTATTCTATATCTTTACCATACACCTTGTGGGATCAACCGCAACGTAGTTGGGTTCTTTATTGACAACGACCGCGTCATACTTTTACAGGAGTGTGATTTGAGTGTTATCAAAAGTGGTACCATTGCCAGGGAATACAACTTAGGATTAGAGTAATTGCTTGTGTTAAATTTTAGTTGTTATTTCCTCATTTATGTTTTGTTGTGTTTTTTGACACTCATAGGTTGTCTCTCAGTGAATGCAAAGTACTCGACAGAGCGGAAACCCTTTGATTCCACTTGATCATGAATTATAGCGAACACTGCATAGGATGGAAAATGATGAGCAAAGAGAGGCCCGTTTGGCGGAAGAAGCTCATCAAGCTGAGATAGCTCAACAAGTTGCACTTCAGGAAACAGAGGATGCTCGTGATGAGGTAGTGAATGCTGGCCACCATGGAAGGGATAATAGGGGCCAAAGGTAGTATTCTCAGTTCTAGATGATGATGACCTAGATATTGATGAAGCCGGGTCAAGTACCACTACCTTTACCTGTTGGGAAAAGTTTGATATCACTAGCACCATGATTCAGCTGCTAAATATGAAAGGGCTGTTTAGTGGTAATGTAGTTCGATACACGAATCTGCACTTAATGAACTTTGTTGGTGTATGCAAGGCATACAGATTACCAGGTGTCAACTAAGATGCTATAAGGTTTAGACTCTTCCCATTCTCTCTATCTAGAGAGGCCACAATTTGGTTATCGGAGTTGCCCAATCACTCCATAACCAACTGGAGGGATCTTAAATTGGCCTTCTTGGAAAGATTTTTCCACCCTCCAGGATGCTACAGTTAAAGGACGAGATCTATAATTTCTGCCAACTTAAGATGGAGGCACTTCATGAGACATGGCTGACATTTAAAAAGAAGCTGACTAAGTACCCAAATCATAAAATTCCTGATGATAATTTGTTGAAAATCTTTTACAGGTCTCTAAAAAACAACACTAAGGCTAGTAGATACGATGGCAGAAGGAATATTGATAGATCACTCATGGTAGCAAGCAACTATTATACTTGATCAAGTGACTAAGATGAAAAGGTCCTGGCATACCAAGGAAGCAGAAACAGCTACAAGTACATATACTATTGGTATGATTGTAGATCAGCATAGAAAGGAGGAGGAGCATGATCAAGAGTTAGCTTCAATGAGGACATCCATAGTCCTACTCACAAAGTATATTATGGGATCTAGTGTGAAGAAGGTAAATGTAGTTGGAGCTCAAGGTCAGGAGCCGAGGTTTGAATAGTCGATTTTGAGGAGGAGGCAAACTTCATGGACAACCAGGTAGCAAGTTTCCGAGCCAACACCTAAGGGTCTAGACAGGACACATGGCAACAAGGATCTAGAAATCAAGGTCGGAACCAGTATCGAGACAACTAAAACATGAATAGATATAGGTGTAGGAGCAGAGGTCATGAGCGAGAAGGAGAAGGGAGAAAGAATGATGGATACCACAATGATCATGTAGGTTTATATGTTCCTCCAAATGCTCGTGAGGGTGAGGCTGGACCTTCAAAATTAGAGAACTTGATGGTTGAGATTCTATGGAGGGCTAAATAAATAGATTAATTGCTAAAGGTTATTAGGGGTGATATATCTGGCATAGCTAGAAGGTTGAGTTCGATGCCACAACAACTAAGCAAATTGAGAAGCAGCTTGGTCAAATGTCTGCATCCCTAAACCAGAGGCAAAAGAGGACACTTCCTAACAACATAATCCATAACCTAAAGAAAAAAGTCACTGTATCGCTGTGATGACTAGGAGTATAAATACCACTATTGATTCGCCCCTATCGGTTGTAGTTGAAATGGAAAGCCAGAAGGAGATTGAGTTTAATGAGGATGATGAGGTTGTTGATCTAGATCTTACAGGTAAGGCTGAGTTGACAAAGGATCGAGGAGGTACAAAGGAGGTTGGAGTTGATAAAGGGTGGGAAAAAGGAGCCACACAGGTGTATAGGGCCATTCTTCGACCACCGCCACCATTCCATTAGTGGATGAAGAAGGAGGAAGATGGTAAGTTTAGAAATTCCTCTATATACTTAAACAGTCATCTGTGAACAAACCATTGGTCGAAGCATTAGTGCAGATGCTCGGATATGGCAATTTTGTAAAGGACCTTGTGACTAGGAAGAAGTCCGTGAGCTATGAGCCGGTGGGGAACTTGCATCATTGCAGTGCCATAGCCTCACAGGTTCTTGCCTATAAGAAGGAGGATCCAGGTGCCTTCACCATTCCTTGTACGATTTGAGACTTTGAGTTCATGAAGGTACTATGTGACTAAGGAGTGAGCATCAACTTGATGCTATTAGTTGTGTTCGGGCAGTTGGGCTTAGGAACCCCACACCAATGACGATGTTGCTATTGATGGTTGATAGCATAGTTAAAAAACCAATGGGGATCCTTCTTGATGTTCTAGTTAAGGTGGATCGATTCATCTTCCCAACAGACTTTGTGAACCTAGATTGCGAGGTTGATTTTGAGGTTCCTATCATTTTAGGGATACCATTCCTTTCCACTGGGAGAGATTTGATAGACGTTGAGGCTGGCTAGTTAAAGTTCAGGCTGAATAAGCAAGAGGTCACCTCTAATGTGTGCTGGTCAATGAAGCAACCCAATGAGTACAGGGTTGTGTTTGCTATCAATGATGACTCTGAGTCTCTTGATGAATTCTGAGTAGTCAAGAGACTTGCGTCGTGCTACAATGTTAAATCAGGTACTTCTTGAGAGGCAACGCATGAGGAGATTTGGTGAAGTCTAAGTAACCAAACCACCTACATCGTGCTGTGATGTCAAATCAAGCACTTCTTGGGAGGCAACCCAAGTATCTTAACTTATGTATGCTCAGTGTGCAGGTGAAACAAAAACTGGTGGGTGAAAATTGCAGCACAGGACTGTACTATGGGTCTTAGTATGAGTAGTAGGACCATGCTTGGACTTGTAGTACTGTCTGTGGTTAAAAGCAGAGACTTGGTCAGATGCATGTGTTCAAGTTATGGTTGGCCATTACAAATCGTACCTCCATGGCATGAGTCATAATACCCACTGTAAGGATGAACGATGCTAAGTGTGGAAGTGCAGAGGATAATGACCTGTGAGCCATAGTACGGTACATACTATCATGGTATTACTCATACCATGCACTCGTAGGTCCTAAGGTAAGTTTTCTCAATTTCTTGCTACGAGTCTGAGGGACGAGTTGTAGATATGACCTACAACTCATGGTATGAGTCATGATGGGAAAAATTAATTAAATCGACATGACTCAACCTGAATTTTTTAATTCACCCCAAACCTATTTTAAATCAAATTTGTTGGACCAAACTCCCACGCTAACAAAAAGCATGACTCACGAGCACCTCCATTCTATCTTCCATTACCCGTAACTCAAGCACGACATTACTGAGCTCAAATCAATGCAAATAAATTTGCACAAATCACTGGAATTCCTAACCCAAAAGATAAAGGAAGCAAGAAATCATGTAAGAACTTGAAATCTCAAGTAACTGATTATTTCCTCTGTTGAAATTTCTTGCTAAGAGATGGTCGAAATTGAATTGTGATTCCTCAAACTCTTGTAAAAGAGGATGATGAATGTGATTAGGGCCTGAATATGCATCATTATAAATGGGTTTAGGAATCAAAATGCTCAAACACAAAATATGATTATAGATGGTGTGAAGCACATTTGGGATTTAACTGGTCGATAAAATTAATGAAAGTTGCATAACTTAGATGGAGAATTCTGAGTACCCTTTACCTACACAACTGTACATCAATAAGGTGAGGACATGCTTCACAAGCCCTCCTATGATTCGTGGCTTCATACTATCACTCGTCGGATGGCTCAATGGGATTGTCCAAGGAATCTTAACTGAAAGCTCATAGTACGGGACCTAGTACGACTCGTGATATCTCACTATGATTCGTACCTAGTGTTCGTACCAAGAAGCAGGGAGGTATAAGTTCAAAAAGTAACTGTACGATCCTTAATACGACTCGTGGAATACAATTACGATATATATCACGAGTCGTATAAAAGTACTAAGAACCATAATTTTAGTAAATTCATCATACAACACTTAGTACGAACCATTCAACTTGATACGAGTCGTACCAAGGAACTATGATAGTGTCATAGCATATAACGAGTCTTAGTACGGATTGTACCATCATGGTGTGACTCGTACTGATGACTCATGAAAAATTACTAAGGATGATATTTTTGCTTTTTTTCTCCGATCCTACATACAAACCTTTTTATCCACAGGTACTATGAAATTAAAAAAGAAATCATACAAGGCCCAAGACAAGAGGGCCAAGGCTGAAATTCCTGCTCGGAGGGCATTGAGAGAAGAGCCCTCAAACTCCAACTGAGTAGGCAACACTGCTAGTGGTTTGATGGATGAATACCAAGTGGATACAACAGACACTGATAAGTTGTAGACCACCAGGGCACAAGCCAAGGTTCATGACAAAGCTATTTCCGCTGCTCCAATAGCTGCTCCCTAGTCTGAAGAAGGAGCAAGTGATCGGGCTTAGGAGTTTGGTAGTGGCTTAAATATTGAGGAGAGACTTGAGGAGTCCTAGTCGAAAGATGGTAATGATGAGGTCAGGTCTGAGGTAGATGCTATTGAGGAAGAAGATGATTAGACCCCACCATGAGAGAGTCAGACTAGGAGGTGGTAAGCACCCGATGCTCAGGAAATTTATGAGCAGGATCTTGCTCTCACCTCCAAGAATCACCTAAGGCAGAGGAACCATGGATCCTGACCAGTGCATTAAATGAGGTTGAGGAGATGAAGAAGATTTTTAGCTTCTATGGATTTGACTGGATGGCTAAGACCCCTAACAGCTACAGTGTTGCATTCGCCAGGGAGTTCTATGCCAACTATTTGGCCACGATGGAGCAGAAAGCAAAGGCTGGGTAGAAACTAAATGAGAAACCTAAGCTTGATAGTATGATGGTCCAGAGGCATGCAGTTATATCTCTAAGAGGACCATTACACGGATACTATATGGGCCACAATACCAAGCTCCAAATGCCACAGTTGAGTTCGACTATAGAGTAGAGTGGGTGACCAGTGGTCTGCAGGTCACTAAAGCCTCACTAAATATTATAGCTATGGCGTGCTGGACAGTGGTCCACGACAGGCTAGCCCCGATAGTGAATGAAAACATTCTCAATGCTGATAGAGCAGCATTGGTGGTGTGTATCATGTCTAGATACGCTATCAACATATTGAGGGTAATAGCAGAGGAGATTCGGGATCATAGGTTTGAGCATCACTATTCCATTCTCTAGTCTCATTCACTGGCTTTGTAGAGAATCTAGGGTGAGTATGATAGAGAGGATTGACACAGAGGTTGGGGGACACAAAACTGCAGACATAGGATTAATTTGGGATGAGATTAACTCAGTGAGTTAGGTTAGACTACCTGCAGTAGTTCCACCATCACAGCTAGCAAGGGGCAAGCATATAGATGGCCATAACTCACATAGTAGAGTGAAATGCCAGCTACAGAGGCTAGCCACATAGCAGTAGCTCTGACTTCATCCTCCACTCCTCCATTGGATATTTCTAGACAGGTTCTAGCGGGCTATGCCTTGGTTTCATAGGAATTCCTCCAAAAGATATCCAAATAATTGATGTTGATCCAGAAGATGGTTAGCATGATGATGGAGAATATAAAGTTGTGGGTGAAGGCTGAGATAGAGGAGGCCTCTAGAGGTTTGCATGGCTGGTTGGACAGCTTTAAGCTATGTTTCAGTGAGTGCTTAGTTGATCAGCCGGACACGGGCAGTTTGAGGGATGAGCTGGGAGCTTTCCGGAGCCAAGTAGCTGAGTTGTGGTTTAGATAGCCGGCAATATTAGCAGCCCCCATCATTCCGGAGTTAGATGTTGAGCTTTATGAGGAGCTAGATTTGGAGGCATATTGGGTTCCGACAGCGGCCGGTGGAGAAAAAGGGAAAAAGAGGGTCTCAGAAGTAGTTGAAGATGAGCCTGCAAAGAAGAATAGGAAGAGAAAGGAGAAAAGAGAGTGCAAGTGGGTGGCAGTGGATATCCTAAAAACTCATGACAAGCATATGCCAAAGATACATGAGAGAGCTAGAGGAGCGGGGAGCTCCACCATTGTCCTGGGTGAGCTTGCAAGTGGCAAGGACCCTTTGGGTGAGCCATGATCTTGGGCAGATTTATATGCCCAAGTGATACTCAAAAGTATCATTTTAGCCTTGTTTATCTAGCAATGTGTATACATTTTCATGTAATTGGTAATAAAATGTGAATTTATACTAACCAACATGATTAGCATTGTTTTGCAGGTAAAATGTGATTTCGGGAAGCTAAAATGCATGTTGGATGATATCAGAGTTGGACTTAGATGCGAGCAAGGAAAAGGCATTGGACAGCGTGAATCAAAGGGGCTCCGCGATGGAGTCGTGTCACGCTGCCATCGCGGAGGCATTCTGCCTGGAGGGTGAAAATTCACCAAATTTCCAGTGAAGGTCCACGTTTGCTCCGTGGCATGGAGCCAGTGCTCCGCGATGCACGTCGTGCCACGTTGAGCTTGAATTCCCGGACCCCCAGTTCCAGTGAGGGTCCGTGTTCATGGCGTGTCACGGAGGCAGTGCTCTGCGATGCACTCCGTGACACGTTGCTCATAATTCTGGGAAAAATTCCCACTAGTATAAATAGAACACTTAAGTTCATTTTTCATAATTCAGACTTGGTGGAGCAAGGACGTGGGTTACAGGCAGTCGAGGGACGAAAAGTTCAGGGTTTTTTCTCTCTTTCTTTCTTCTCTAATTCAATTGCTTGTACGATTAACACTCGTTTTATGATGATTAATCCACAAATGAGTGGCTAATTCCCTTCCTTGCTGAGGTTATGAACACTTGTGATGAATTTTGATTATTGATTATATGGTTTTTCATCTTTTTCTTCCATGTTGTTCTATTAATTCTTGTTTCTACTGCATTGGTGTGTGGCCTACATTAATGTACATCTAAAAAGTCCGATTTCACTCGAGAGAGCACGAAATTGGAAAGTTGTGAATTAATAGGATATTGTTCTTTACTTGATTTTGGAAAATTGAGTTTTGATGTGCATTCAGGATAGAAATATACCTGAAAGTCGTATTAGTCAATTTAGGAACCGGAATTGTATGGCTAGAACATGAATTGCATTTGATCACAGAAATGTAGACGGATGGTTCATGATTCTTAAGTGAGGTTAAATACGAGAGTTTTAATCTCTTGGCAAATGTTCTTGGCTAGCAACAGGAAGAAAAGATTAACCAATTTATGATGATAATCAGTTTCATTACATGTTCGTTTAACCTCAGCATGCTCTTATCCATAGTTCAAATTCAAGGTAGATAATTGTTCTTAGTTTAGTATAAAATTTATCAAACAACTTATCAACTTTTTGGTTACGTTGTGTTCAGCATATTTAGGAATAAAATATAGTATACTTGAGCAAATTGCACTTAACCCAAGTCTCTGTGGCATCGATACTTGGCTTACTAAAGCCACTTACTACTTGTTCGACCACGTGCACTTGCGTGTCGTTTTATATACCCACAAATCACACGAACAAGTTTTTGGCACCGTTGCTGGGGACTGGCAATTGGTGAATTTTTCTTAAGTGTAAATTTACTATATTTTTTTCTTAGTGCTGACAACTTGGTCTTAGTGTTTGTTTTAATTCTTTTTCATTTTATTTTTTCTTTTTCGGATACCCTTATTGACATGACATTGTGGAATACAAATGGTTTAAATGGCGGATACTCATATTTTCGCGAATCTTGTCTGAATTGCGGAGGACACCACTCGTGGCAACACTGTAACACGTGCAATATATGTGGTGGTCAAGATGGTCATTGGGATGGCTGTCCGAATGCATATTCCCCTCCCCCAAGCCCCTACTATGATCCTTCTGTTGTTTTTGCTGAATATAGGCATGCTGAAAATGAGGACTTGGGACGGCAAGCTCAAATAGAAGACATGCTGAAACAACTCCTGGAGCAATCGGAAGCAATGAAGGAGGCGATGGCAGTATTGAGAATTCAGCAAGAAGAGAATGCAGAGGCTCTAGAAAGGATGAGCGTTAAACTCACGGAGATGATTGATGAGGCTGAAGCTTGTGGTAAATTGCAGGTGACAGTTTTAGCCGATATTCAAGAGGAACTACAAAAGGAAGACAAGGGTGAATTTTTGGATGAAGCCCAACAATTAGAATCTCTTGAGTGTCCCCGTGATGGGCTCACACTTATGGAAAATCCATTCATGGAAGAAGAGATAGAGTATCCCCCAGTTGACATTAATGGACAGATAGATGTCGATGCTAAGAAGGTGTATACAAGTAAGGAGGTCAAGCACAATGCAGTTTCAGAGTTAAGGTTTATTGGACCACACTCGAAGCATTTTTCGACATTAAGTTTGGTTGACAACCGAGAAATAGAGTCTTCCAAGCTTATAGAGAAATGTCTAGAGGAGGACCAAGCCCCGTATATTTTGAAATTTTCTAACTCGGAGAGACAAAATGACTTTGCTTACTTAAGGACCAATAAATGCAAAAGGCAACATCTACTGCTCGGTCCATACAATTTTTCACCACCACCCCTGGAGCATAAGAGGAAATTAGAGAAGAAATTGGGGTGAGATTCATATCCTCAAGGTGGAGGAAAAAGCGGTGAAACTTGATATGTCGTGCCGCGACGGTAAACCAGGCGCTGCACGGGAGGCAACCCGTGAAAATTTTTTCCTTCATTTTGTAAAGTGTAAATAGATTTTTCTTTTTCTTTTTCGTAATTTACTACAAAATTTTTCGTTTTAGTTATTGTTTTTAATTTTAGTTAGGTGAAACCTATAATTCTAACCAATTTTGTATAGCGAGATGATTTTCAGGTCAAACGGAGGAAAATGTGCATGAAATCGTGAAGGAAAAGTCGAGGTATGAAAAAATTAATAAAATGTAGAAAACAGTGAGCTGGGGCGATAGCTCCGTGTCACGGAGGAGGACCTCCGCGTTACCCTCCGTGACACGTTGAGGTATAATTCGGAAATTCTAAAAATTTCCAGAATGCTATCGCGATGGCTCCGTGTCACGGAGGCAGTGCACCGCGATGCACTCCGTGACACGTTGGCTTGTATATCGCGACGGGTCACACCGGGTTGCCGGGTGACCCGCATGTTTTTCTACCCTTTTAAACCCCGAAACCTCCCCTTTTCCCCTCATTTTCAATTTCCTCCGCGACCAAACATCCCAAAACCCCTCTCCCATCAACGTGCCACGGCTTAAGGCAACAAATTTCCGAGTTTTCTTCGATTATTCAACTACAAGGTATGTTTTCCGATTCCTTCTCAAGTTTTTGTCGATTTTCTTTGATTTTAAGCATGGGAGGTGAGCTAAATTGACCTAAGTCGAAATTAAGCATGAATTCGAGTTATTTGTTGATTGATAAATGTTTGGAATGTCTTTATGATTGTTTGAACTTGTCGATTGCATAAATTATTTGAATTTGATTGATAATCTCAATTCTAGGGCTTGTTGTTGAATTTAAAGTTGGAATTATGTTGAAATTGTGAATTTTATGCCGGGTTGTACGTGTTGAATTAGATGAGTCATTGTACAAATTGTTAGGAATGTTAATAGACGACGAATTCTCGGGTTTGGGGGGAAATGTTGAAATTTGTTCGAATTTGGTTAGTCGGATAGGTTCATGTATATAAATTTTTGTTGTTATTTTTGTTTCTTTGTTTTTCTTTGCTAAGTGCGATAGTTAAAATGTTAGCGATGGTAGTGATTGAGAGTAGTTGTACGAAGTCTGAGTAGTACACAGAAGTTATACCATCGAATTTTCTTTTGAACGCACTAAGCATGATTGAATAGCTGGTTGTTTTGATGTAAATAAAGATATTCTTGCCATAGGTTGTAACTGTAGCTAAGGACTAAGTGTGGGGTAACTTAGCGTAGCTCGACCTTAGCCGAAGTTAATATTTATTTAGCTTAACGTTGAGCTTGTTGACTTGGGTTGACAGGTAAAATGGCAAGCCGTCAAGATAAAGGGAAAGGTGCATCAACTTCATGCACCGGAAGGAAGAGACACAGACTGGGCACAGCAGTCCCAGCAGCACCAGCAGTCCCACGCGGCCAGCGCCGCTAATATGGAACAAGATGGGTCACTGACGAGGGGAACAAGTGGTACGCCAAGCACAAAGAGAACAAATATTTCCCCGAGGAGCATATAGCATGGGAGCCATTGGCACAGGAGTTCCCAAGGATGGTTCACCGGATCGAGGCAGCTGGGCTCAATTTCATATTTGAGGAGCCCAAAGAATGCAACCTGCACCTGGTTCGGGAGTTCTATGCCAACTGGAACCCGTCAATCAGAAGCCACACCATCAAAATCAGAGGGCAGATAGTCACTCTGGAGCCCCACCAGCTCAATGCCATCATAGGAGCGCGGGACACAGACGCCCACGTCATCCGACAGCTGAACATTACCCCACCATATGCTGACATTAGACGCACACTGTGTGGGGCCCGATCTACAGCTAGATGGAGCAGGCACAAGGAAAGGGGCTACCATCAAACTCTGCCATATTCTCAAATGAACAGGGAAGCCCGAATCTGGCTGAAGATAGTCTGCTCCTGCCTCATCCCGGGGGTACATATGACTGATGTAACCCAGGATCGTGTTTGCCTGGTGTACTCCCTAATGAAAGGGCTGGAGATAAATGTCGGGGCGGTTATTATATCCGCCATGAAGAGATCCCGGTTGCACCAGGGGCACAGGTATGGTTTCGGTGGACTAGTCACCACCTTTCTCAGGGGCCTCGATGTTGAGGAGGAGGCCCTCGATTATATCCCACAGTTGGAGCGGCGGGCTTTAGATGTTACCAAAACTAAGGCTCCTGACACCACCCACGGGCCAGTGCTGACACTTGGCGAGCGACACGCTCGTGATGACCAGTACATGGCGCGGATGTATGGGATGCAGATGCTCCAACTCAGGATAGTTGGGAGGCCAGCGACAGAGGAGGAACTATGGCAGCTCGAGCTAGATTACCCGTTTGGCGAAAACGCCAGGGCTCTATGCCGAGTAGGGCCAGCCTTTGTAGAGCCCACGGATGATGACGTCCCCACGGATGAGGAGACGCGTCGGGAGGACTCTGATGTGGAGTTCGATGATGACAACGGAGGCAACTCGGACATGGGAGATGAAGCAGCAGCACCCGACGAAGAAGTGGAATACTTTGATTGATCAGGGAGTTCCACCACCCGATTTTGTGCTATTTAATTTTTGTGAGCATTGGGGACAGTGTTCGGATTAAGTGTGGGGTGGGAGTAGTTAGGTGCTGGGCTGGGCTGTTTTGTTTGTCTGTTCTCCTCTGTTATTTTGTATGTTGTGTTTCCCTGTGGTTGTGAATTTTCAAATTGTTCTATATTTGTAAATATTTGTGAAATTGATGTGTGTTGTTGAATGTTGCCAGCTGATTCTGTAAATATTTTTTCTGTTTATCGAAATGATCGATATTTTTTTAAAAAAAAATTCTTTAAAATATTGTGTACATAATTTTTTTTTCTTTTCCTATCGAAATGATCGATATTTTGCAAATTTTTCAACTTTTTAATTTTGGGTTTCTCGGCGTTTGTTTTT
Organism: Datura wrightii; assembly: GCA_035772735.1. Lineage (NCBI taxonomy): Eukaryota > Viridiplantae > Streptophyta > Magnoliopsida > Solanales > Solanaceae > Datura > Datura wrightii. Next base: position 48,182,587 of record JASDFA010000007.1, on the reverse strand, counting down.
GGTTCTTTTACCGAGAATGGTCCCATTGAACCGACGTCTTAAGTAGTGATTGTTCCCTATGATGGATGGATGACGACCGTCTTAAGGGAAATGCAGTCGTTAGGAGTAGATATTGTTTTTCAATTATTTTTAGTTTTTTTGGTGGATTGCATCCCGGAACCTGTAGTTACTATATGGTTGCGAAATTTTGGTTGCGTGTTGTACATGATATTCAAAATGCAAAGGTGATTCGTATGAAAGCATGCAATCTTGTAAATATGTTGAGATACCTCGGCTGTAGAGTTCGATTCAGTGTGATTGAGGCTTAATGTTTGAATTCCTGTAATTGGCTGATTGAAGAGTCTGTGAATACATCTTGAATCGAGCATGTGCATAAAGTGTGAAGTGAGGTGTTGATATTCCATGCTATTGTGAAGTGTCTAGAACTTGCCTGGTTTGTGTACAAAACGAAATGAAGGAGGTGTATTGTAGGAAAGGATGTAGGCATTTCTTTGTTTTAACCGAGAGTTTCTATTTTTTTTCTTGTCATACTCCCCCTTTCTGTGATTGTATACCCTAGTCAGCCCTTTGAGCCTTTAGCCTATTATTTCTTTCTTTTGTCCAAAAAGTGTAAACCGAGCTTAATTCCTTCTTTTCATTAGCCGTAAAGTCTATACAAAACTCTTAAGCGCTTAAGAGGAGAAAATAATTCTCCCAAAGTGTCAAAGAGTGAGAATGGTGAAAAGAAAAAGAGAAGCAGAGTGAGGGAAGAAAAGAAAAGGTTGAAGGTGCACTGGTTATAAATAAATGATAATGAAGGTGCATGAATAATCTTTGTTATTGTGTCAAGTGTGCTTAATGAAATGGGCCATACTAAGGAAAATCATCAAGAATGGGATGATGAAAAAAAAAAGAGAGAAACAGTGTCCATGAGTGATGGGATGTGTTGAAAAGGCGCTTAAGGATGCTAGTGGCTATTATTGGCTAATCCAATATTTACTAGTTCCATAGCTTCCATTACAACCCATTAAAGTCCTACGTGATCTTACATTGCATTTCTGTATATTAGTGGAGTAATACACTAAGGGCAAGCTTATGGGTCACGACATGATGCGTGTGAATTCTTTTGGGAGAGAGAGTGAAATTGTTTTTACATGCCCCTACTTGAATGTTTGTGTGTCACATGAGCAAAAAGGGGAAGATTCTCTTGAGATGTGAGGGCACATGCTTGATGAAAGATTGATTTTCGTGTCGGATATCTTGATTAGCTGATTTGCATGAGTTTGTCGATATCGAGAGTCGATTCTTAAAGTCTAAGAAGTCTTAATGTATTGAAGGTCATTTCATTGATAAGACCATGCATGTTTTCTTGATGATTTGCAATATTGAATGATCAGTATGACCGTAGCTTAAATTGTCGTACCATAGTAGCGAGGTTGGGATGTAAATTGCATGAATTGTATGTTTGTTGTTCGAGGACGAACAAGGATTTAAGTGTGAGGTAAGTGATCTTGGGCAGATTTATATGCCCAAGTGATACTCAAAAGTATCATTTTAGCCTTGTTTATCTAGCAATGTGTATACATTTTCATGTAATTGCTAATAAAATGTGAATTTATACTAACCAACATGATTAGCATTGTTTTGCAGGTAAAATGTGATTTTGGGAAGCTAAAATGCATGTTGGATGATATCGGAGTTGGACTTGGATGCGAGCAAGGAAAAGGCATTGGACAGCATGAATCAAAGGGGCTCCGCGATGGAGCCGTGTCATGCTGCCATCGCGGAGGCATTCTGCCTGGAGGGTGAAAATTCACCAAATTTCCAGTGAAGGTCCACGTTTGCTCCATGGCACGGAGCCAGTGCTCCGCGATGCACGTCGTGCCACGTTGAGCTTGAATTCCCGGACCCCCAGTTCCAGTGAGGGTCCGCGTTTATGGCGTATCACGGAGGCAGTGCTCCGCGATGCACTCCGTGACACGTTGCTCATAATTCCGGGAAAAATTCCCACTAGTATAAATAGAACACTTAAGTTCATTTTTCATAATTCAGACTTGGTGGAGCAAGGACGTGGGTTACAGGCAGTTGAGGGACGAAAAGTTCAGGGTTTTTGCTCTCTTTCTTTCTTCTCTAATTCAATTGCTTGTACAATTAACACTTATTTTATGATGATTAATCCACAAATGAGTGGCTAATTCCCTTCCTTGCTGAGGTTATGAACACTTGTGATGAATTTTGATTATTGATTATATGGTTTTTCATCTTTTTCTTCCATGTTGTTCTATTAATTCTTGTTTCTACTGCATTGGTGTGTGGCCTACATTAATGTACATCTAAAAAGTCCGATTTCACTCGAGAGAGCACGAAATTGGAAAGTTGTCAATTAATAGGATATTGTTCTTTACTTGATTTTGGAAAATTGAGTTTTGATGTGCATTCAGGATAGAAATATACCTGAAAGTCGTATTAGTCAATTTAGGAACCGGAATTGTATGGATAGAACATGAATTGCATTTGATCACAGAAATGTAGACGGATGGTTCATGATTCTTAAGTGAGGTTAAATACGAGAGTTTTAATCTCTTGGAAAATGTTCTTGGCTAGCAACAGGAAGAAAAGATTAACCAATTTATGATGATAATCAGTTGCATTACATGTTCGTTTAACCTCAGCATGCTCTTATCCATAGTTCAAATTCAAGGTAGATAATTGTTCTTAGTTTAGTATAAAATTTATCAAACAACTTATCAACTTTTTGGTTACGTTGTTGTCAGCATATTTAGGAATAAAATATAGTATACTTGAGCAAATTGCACTTAACCCAAGTCTCTATGGGATCGATACTTGGCTTACTAAAGCCACTTACTACTTGTTCGACCACGTACACTTGCGTGTCATATTATATACCCATATAACACAACGAACAAGCCACAGTCAGCCAGAGTTGATATAGAGGTCGTTGAGGCAACTACCATAGTTGAGGGGGCGACCATTGCTTCGAGTGATATCCCATTGAGTGCACCGGCCACCGCTAGTGCCACGACTACAGCAGAAGGGACTGTGCTTGCACACCCATCTCTGTAGGATGAAAGAAATGCTTAGAACACCACATGTATGTCCCTTTCTCAGTACATACATTTTATGGTTTAGAGACAAAGCATGTTTTTTAAGGGGGGGGGGTGTACATATGATTTTTGGGTTTTGATTTTCGTCCGAGGATTTTTGTTGTCGTGTTTGTTTTCCTTCGGATATGCTATCTAGTAGAACCGACATGTTTAGGATGTTTTTTTTGTGTTTTGTATTACTATAAGTATTTAGGAGTACTTTACAGCCAATAAATGCACATGTTTTGAAATTGTGAAAAAATAACCCATTTTAAATAAAATTTCGTATCTAGCTGTGTATGTTAATTGCAATGCATGACCTTTGTGGATCTTTGTATGGCATTTAATACATTAATATGAGTAATTGTAGCTTAACTGTGTATGAACCAGATAGGTAGAATCAATGCAAACCTGTACCATGTGTGAATGAGGATGCTTACCTAGTTCAATATTGCATAAATCATCTAGAGCTTACCTGGTTGGTCTTAACATAGGTTGTAGGATAGTTGGTTAGGAAATGATCATAGGCTATTTTTGTTTTAGCCAACTTTAGCTTAAATTACCCTACAAAATAAAAATGATTCCCTTGATCCCTTCTTTGAGCCTAAAAGATTATTAATTTTCTTTGATTACCTATTCACCTTTTCCATGTTTATAATGAACATGTTTGACCCTGGTCCCTTCTTGGACATTGTGAACCTCAACTCAGGAAAAATGCCTAAGTCGAGGGTGACTATAGTAGGGGTGTTATCACACTGCGAGTCTATACCCTGGACAAGACACGGTACTTGGAGTCACAATAACCCCAAGTCAACCCATGGTCTATCATAATATTGGAATTCTGAGTAAAAACATAGTGAAAGCTTTAAAATAATAAAACCATTCATGAAAAAGAACTAAATCACAAGGTTTTAAACAACTGAAACAAAACTAAGAATTTGAATCCCTGTCTGAGTTTGAAAGCCATCTATCTGATGAGTTGCTAGGACAAGCCCCCAGCTAACTCTAAGTATAACTGAAAGAAAAACAACTAAATAAAAATAATCATCGTCTTCGAAAGAAAAGGACTTATCACTGGAGCAGCTGAAAACTCCTGGATACGATTTGCTAACGGGGCTAAGACTGAGGACCTGCAGCTGTATCATAAAATGATATAGCATAAAAGGTATGTGTCAGTAATTTGAATGTACTGAGCAAGTAGGAGAAACTATGATATGGAGAATAAAGTAACTGAACTGTAAAGACATGCAATGACCAACAGAAATACTGAAACTGAATAAATTGAAATATAATGAGATGGTCAAAATGACCCTATTTGATGATCAAAGACATGCCCTAAATTTGAGATTCCGATCTGAAGTACTGTACTAAACTAATCTGAACTGAGCTAATCTGAGACTAAACTAAACTGACTAGTGGGAGAGTCTATAACCGACATATAACTACATGAGCTAGACGTGGAGTCCGATGTATACACCCCATCGATAGGACCCAATATACCTTGCCAGGGTATGAAGGCATGAAGTGGGTGATCACAAGTCTGTTCCATGAGGCCAATAAAAGTTGGCACATAGTTCTGGGAACCTGGGTGTGTTGGAACCCCGATTTGCTCGGTGCTAAGTCCTCCTCCCACTAGATAGTCCTAGAATGACTACTAACTTGATAGCTCAAAACTGGGTCCCAAGACTAAGTCAGGAATACCTATCCGAAAGTACCCTGAGAGCTTTATCGGATAGGATTTTGTAACTGGTGTTCTAAGACTGGTCAGAGCTTCTTATCTGGAAGTGTCATAACCGTCTGAAGAACAAACTGTAATATGAAACTAGGGTCCTAAGGCTGGTCAGAGCTACTTATCTAGAAGTTTCATGACCGCCTAAAGAACCACTAAAATCTGATATCGAGTCTAATACTGATAATTGGGAGGCACCCTGACACCTCGAGAATTAACTATAGTCAAACTGATCAGCTGATATTTCTAGACAACACTAACTCTAATAATCTGACTAAATATTCAACATACACTAACAATATAAGGATCTCAAATTTGTTAGAATCAATCTACAGGGAAACTAATCTAACATGCTAATCTTGGGCATATTTACATGCCCAAATACTGTTTTATACCCATGTATGTTTTACCTTAATTTAAGAATAATCTCATGTATTTTGTGTAATTTGTAGCTTTATCTCTCTTTGTAGGTTGAAATTGCCAATGTATGGAACTCAATGTGAAGATAATGGTCCTAATCTTGAAGATAAATGTTAAGGGACGGATTATGGATGATGAGACAAGCTAGAAAGGACATTCGGAGTCAACTCCGTGCCATGGAGAAGCATTGGGACGTTCAACAACGTGCCACGGAGCAAAGAATTAATTTATATGAGCTGGGGCTGCCAAACAGTGAGCATCCATGACAGCAGAGTGTCACGGAGGCAAATCTCCGCGATAGGCAACGTGTCACGGAGGCAAATCTCTGTGATAATCAGCGTGACACGGAGCTGTTTCACCACAGGCCAAATTTTGAATTTTCCCAACTTATTATAAATTGAACCCTTAGCTTCTAAATTCATTATCACGAAATATTTTGAGAACAACGGAAAGGAGCGAAGGGAGAAAAGAAGATCTCTACCTAGGGTTCAATAATTTTCATTATTTTTTAACTATTCTTGTAAGCACTCTACTTGAATCATGTTTTTAAGTATTTGTACGAACATGAGTGACTAAAACCCTTCCTCTAGGGTTGAATTGTAATTGCATGAATTCTTCTTTGGTTTGAGTTTTTAGTTGTTGTTTTGTCGTACATTCTTCATTATTGTTGTTCTTATGCTTGATCACCATGAAAATAAACTCGTTAAGCTTAGGTAAAAGCTCGAAAGAGTAATCCTAGGCTAAAACACAAGAATGTAGAGAGCAAGTTCTTATCTTTATGATAGGATTTGTGGTTAGGATAGAAATTATACCTAATTTTCCTTGCTTGGTTAGTAAAACGGGATGATAGCTAGACACTGACTTAGAATTGTCACATCACCGCTTGTAGAAGTAGTTGTGAAGCTAAGTTAGGTTAAATGATTATAGATATGAAAGTCCATAATCAAGGGCACAAAACCCGTAAGCCACATCCACGTATTTAAATTGCTCACGAATTAGGACGTCACATCCTCGCTCAATGATGTAGGTGTGAGACTAGTTTGTCGTGTTTAGAGGCTCGAGAGACCATGAACATCGCATTTTAACTTTGAGAGACAACAACTGAAGTTTTGATACTCGAACCACTATGAATTGTAGCATTTCATGTTTATTGGGCCTTAACTCTAGTTGCTTCTTGAATTATTTCTCGATTGTTTTGTGTGATCTTGGGCAGATTTATATGCCCAAGTGATACTCAAACGTACCATTAATGTATATCTAAAAAGTCCAATTTCACTCGAGAGAGCATGAAATTGGAAAGTTGTGAATTAATAGGGTATTGTTCTTAACTTGATTTGGGAAAATTGGGTTTTGATGTGCTTTCTTGATAGAAATATACTTGAAAGCCGTATTAGTCAATTTAGGAACCGGAATTGTAGTGTTAGATCATAAATTTCATTTGATCACAGAAATGTAGACGAATGGTTTATGATTCTAAAGTGAAATTAAATACGGAAGTTTTAATTTCTAGGCAAACGTTCTTGACTAGCAATATGAAGAAGAGGATGACCAAATTGTCATAATTATCAACTCCATTACTCGTTCTTAACCTTGGCATGAGCATATCCATTGTCTGAATTCAACGTAAATAATAGTTGTTAAGTTTAGTATATAATTAGTTTAGAAACAAAACTCCCTAAATTCTTGATTGGATAGTTGTTAGCATAGTTAGAAATAGAATAGAAATATAGTGAACTAGGAAATTTTGCATATCCAGAGCAGCCTCCTTGGATCGATAGTTGGCTACTTAGCCACTTTATTACTTGTTTGACCACGTACACTTGCGTGTTGGTTTTTAACACATACCGAACCAGCCGGACAAGTTTTTGGCGCCGTTGCCGGGGAGGCTAGGCGATTTGTAAAATTTTGTTTAGTGTAAATTTACTGTATTTGTGTTTTATTTTCTTAAGTGTTAACAACTTGGTCTTAGCCTGTATTTTGCAGATTTTTATTTCTGTGAACACTGGCAAGGGACAAGGAGTTGGTGGAATCTTACTTAGAGCCAGAACGTGAATTGCATAGTCAACGTAGAGAAGCTCTTCGGAACAAGCTGCAGTTGCTCAAACAGTCTACGATGGAGCAACCCAATCCACCAGTTGTACGGGCAGTGTTAGTGCCCGAGGAAGTAGCAGCCAGGCCGGTTCGCGAGGTGGCAATCCCACACGCTAATAATGTACATTCCAGCATCCGCAAACCAGAGCCTGGGGGAGATTTGAGTTAAAGCAAAATATGGTGCAACTTTTGCACACGAGCGGGCAGTTCACCGGTCTCCCTCACGAAGATCCGCAACAACATCTCCAGAACTTTTTGGAGATAAGTGACACGTACATACCCGCTGGAGTGTCACCTGATTATGTTCGGCTCACCTTATTTCCATTTTCCTTATTGGGTGAAGCCAAGAGGTGGTTAAAAGCTGAACCACCCAACTCTATATCAACTTGGGATGATCTTGCAAAGAAGTTCTTGATTAGATTTTTCCCTTCAGGTAAAACAGCTAAACTTAGAAGTCAGATTCTAAGTTTTAAACAGAGGGAAGGAGAAAATCTTTATCAAGCCTGGGAAAGATTCAAGTCCATGTTGCGGGACTGTCCTCATCATCATCAGTCAAATGAGGTGTTGGTACACACTTTTATTGAGGGTTTGGAACCCCACACTAAAATTTTGTTAGACTCAGCAGCTGGAGGGCAAGCGCTGGAGAAGACTTATGAAGAGTTGTACACTTTGCTCAACCGAATCTCACAAGGCAATCCGGAATGGAATGCAGATTCTTCAAGGGGTGGAGCAAGGAAAGCAGCGGGAGTGTTCGAAGTGGATGGATTCACAGCTATCGCTGCACAGATAGCTGCTTTGCAAAATCAGTTAAACACTCACTTCAGCACTATGAATTTGAACCAGTCTTCAGCCTCAGTTAATGCAGTCCAACAAATGTGGTGTGAAGTGTGTGGTAGTAGTGAGCATTCAGCTGAGTGCTGTGGTGCAAATCCTGATTCTGTCAACTTTGTGGGCAATGCACAGAGGAATCAACAGCAGTTTGGTGGTAGCTACAACTCGAATTAGAGGAATCATCCGAATTTTTCGTGGGGTAGCAACAATCAACAAGGCCAAGGTTCAGGGCAGGGTATGCACAGAAACCAAGGAGGGCAACAAGGCTATCAGAATCAGTTCAGAAATCACAATGCCCCTCCTCCACCACCATCACCGACTATTGAGGAAATGTTCAAGACCATGATTGCCAACCAGGCACAATTGCAGGCTGACTACGTCAAACTGGCAGCCGAAGTAAAGAACAATCAATTGGCAACCAAGGCTCTTGAATATCAGTTTGGGCAATTTGCTAGTGCCCAAAATACTAGACCCAGGGGAGGACTACCTAGCGACACGGATCCAAATCCTAAGCAGGTAAATGCAGTGACCATGAGGAGTGGTTTACAATTAAAGGAGGTGGAACCTGAAAGACCGCCTCAGAAGTCAGGAGCAGTAGATGTTGAGGGAGAACAAACCTCAGATACGGGGAAGACCAAAGAAGCTGAACCAGCAAGGCCTCCACCCTCGTTCCCTCAACGACTTAAGAAACACAAGGAGGAGGCGTGTTTCTAGAAATTCATGGAGGTACTCAAACAGGTACATGTTAACTTACCTCTTGTTGATGTCTTGCAGGGTGTGCCGAAATATGCAAAGTATATCAAAGACATCGTGGCCAACAAAAGTCGCTTGACTGAGTATGCCACGGTGGCTTTAACAGAGGAATGCACATCCCGTATTCAGAACAGGTTGCCCACTAAACTAAAGGATCCTGGAAGTTTTACCATCCAGTTGACGATTGGGCAAAGTATCCAAGCTCGTGGGTTATGCGACTTGGGGGCAAGTATAAATCTGATGCCATCTTCGGTATTCAGAAAGTTAGGGCTAGGGAGTCCTAGACCCACAACAGTGATCTTGCAGCTAGCAGACAGGTCCTTAGCTAAGCCGGATGGCATTGTTGAGGATGTGCTAGTGCAGGTAGGCTCCCTCATTTTTCCGGTAGATTTCATTGTTCTGGATTTTGAACCAGATGCAGAAGTCCCATTTATTTTGGGACGACCATTTTTGGCAACCGGAAAGGCATTGATCGATGTAGCTGCGGGTCAACTCACAATGCGAGCACACGACAAGGTTGAGGTGTTCAACGTGTACAAGGCACCTAAGCTACCGACTGTCTATAAGGAACTCTCGGTGATCAACGTGATTGATCATGGGAATGCAAATGGAGTGAGTGATTCCCGAGAGTTACGAGGTAGGCCACCAGACGAGGTTGAGAACTACTGGGGAGATGACCATGATCGGGACAAATCGTCCATCTCCCTAGTAGACACGCGAGCATAAAGGCTGTCGAGCCGCGACGTTAAACCAGGCACTGCACAGGAGGCAACCCGTGAAAAATATTTTTTTTCTTTCCTTATTGTAAAGTTTTTCTTTTATTCTATTTTCTTTCCTTTTTCTTGACTAGGCTTAGATTTGCATTTTAATTAGTAATTTTTATTTTATTTTTTTTTAGTAGGGAATCTATGAATTTAACCAATTTTTGTTTAGTGAGGTGATTTTCAGGTATACCGGAGGAAAAATACTTGGAATCGAGGAAACGAGGCGAGGTATGAAAAATAAAATTTGATGGTGAAATAGAGTACTGGCGCGTTGGCGCCGTGTCACGGAAGCAATACTCCGCGTTGACCTCCGTGACACGTTGAAGGCGAATCTGGAATTTTTTTAAATTCCAGTAAGCCAACGTGTTGGCTTCGTGTCACGGAGGAGGGGCTCCGCGTTACCCTCCGTGACACGTTGCCCTTATTCCAGTGCCGGGTCACACCGGGTTTCCGGGTGACCCGCGTGTTTCTTTTAAATAAACCCCCGATTTTCGCCCAAATTTCCCCATTCCTTCTACCCTCCGCGACCAAACACCCATTCCCCTACCTCCAAGCTCCGTGCCACGTTGATAGAAAAGGAACACGTCAAGTTTTTTTCGGTTCTTCAAATCCAAGGTATGTTTTCATCTTCTATCTCAAATTTCTGGCGAGTTTTGTCACTTTTGAGCGTGTGAGGTGAGATATATCACCCTAGGTAAAAAAATTAAACATGATGTGAATTATTTTGTGATTGATTATGTTCGGATTATTGTAGTTGACGTTTGAACTTATCGATTGATTGAATAATTCAATATTGATTGTCGAATTGAGTTCTAGGGCTTGGGTTGTTGGATTTTAACGTGGGTAACTTGATAGTTTGATGAAATTGGTGCCTGGGTGTGTTTAGTAGTTGAGATAAGTCGTGGTAACTATTGTTTAATTGTGGAAAGACGACTAATTCTCAAATTTTTGTGGGGAAGTGCATAATATGTGGATTGGTTGAATTGCTTAGATTAGTTGTATATAACAGGTTTGTATTGTTGTTCTTATTTCTGTTGTGGTTATTGTTGCTAAGTGCTATGGGTGAATAGCTGTCGATGGGAGGATTGGGTTAGCTATATGAAGTCTGAGTAGTTCGCTAGCCGTTATGCTGTCGAAATTTTGTGAACGCACTAAGCAACATGTTTATAGTTGATTGTGTTTGGGGGTGTAAATAGAGTTATCCTTGCTAAAATGTTGTAGATATTGTTAAAGACTAAGTGTGGGGTAAATTTTGTTTAACCCGACCTTAGCCGAAGCTAACAAGTTTTTAGCTTAATATTGTGCTTGTCTGTGTAAATTGACAGGTACAATGGCTAGCCGACAAGATAAAGGCAAGGGTGCCTCAACCTCAGGCACCGGCAGAAAGAGAATGAGACTGGGCACTGCTGTCCCAGCTGCACCTGCTGTTCCACGCGGTAAACACCGCCGATACGGAACACGATGGGTCACCGACGAAGGGAAGAAATGGTATAATAAGCACAAGGAAAGCAAATACTTCCCGGAGGAATATATTGCAAGGGAACCACTTGCACAGGAGTTTCCTCGCATGGTGCAGAGGATTGAGGCAGCTGGGCTCAGTTTTATTTTTCAGGAGCCCAAGGAGTGCAACCTTCACTTGGTCCGGGAATTCTACGCCAACTGGAACCCGGCCATCAGGAGCCATACTATTAAAATCAGAGGGCAGATTGTCACTCTGGAACCCCAGCAGCTGAATGCCATCATAGGAGCGCGGGACACAGACGCCCACGTTCTCCGCCAGCTCAATATCACCCCACCGTACGTCGACATCAGACGTACGTTGTGTGGGGCTCGATCCACAGCCCGATGGAGGAGACACAAAGAGAGGGGTTACCACCAGACTCTGCCTTATTCGCAGATGAACAGGGAGGCCAAAATCTGGCTAAAAATGGTATGTTCGTGTTTGATCCCGGGAGTGCATATGACAGACGTGACCCGGGACCGTGTCTGCCTGGTGTATGCCCTTATGAAAGGGCTTGAGATTAATGTGGGGGCGGTTATAATATCCGCCATGAAGAGAGCCAGACTACACCAGGGCCACAGATACGGGTTTGGCGGACTCATCACCACCTTCCTCCGAGGCCTTGACATCGAGGAAGAAGCTTTGGATTACATTCCGCAGTTGGAGCGGAGGGCCCTTGATGTGACAAAAACCAAGGCCCCCGACACTACACACGGACCTGTGCTGACTCTGGGCGAGCGACATGCTCGTGACGACCAGTATATGGCCCGTATGTTCGGCATGCAGATGCTGCAGCTACGGATAGGTGGGAGACCAGCCACCGAGGATGAATTATGGCAGCTGGAGCTGGACTACCCCTTCGGTGAGAACGCCAGAGCTTTATGCAAGGTGGGGCCAGCCTTTGTGGAGCCGACTGACGACGACGTCCCTACTGATGAGGAGACATGTCGTGAGGACTCTGATGTAGAGTCCGATGACGGCGATGGAGCTGATTCAGATATGGGCGACGAGGTCGCAGCACCGGATGAGGAAGTCGAATATTTCGACTAAGCAGGGAGTTCCACCACCCAAAATTTTGTGCTTTGTATTTTTGTGAACACTGGGGACAGTGTTCGATTTAAGTGTGGGGTGGGGAGTAGTTAGGTGCTGGGTCATAGGCTCTAAACTTGCTGTATAATTCTTCGTTGACGTTATGTATGCCTGTGTTTTCCCTGTTGTTGTGAAATGATTTGTGATGTATGTGTATATATTTGTGTTGTGGCTAATGATGTGTGTTTTGAAAGTTATGGTTGCACTTGTAAATATTTTGTAAATTTTATAAATATTTTTTTTTCTCTCTATCGATATGATCGATATTTTTCAAAATTTTTGCGAAAAGATTTTGCATTTATCAACATAGTTTGCAAATATTTTCTATCGAAATGATCGATGTGTTGCAAAAATTTTGAAGTTTTATTTTTGGGTTTCTCGGAGTTTGTTTTCGGTTCTTTTACCGAGAATAGTCCCATTGAACCGATGTCATAGTTAGTGACCATTCCCTATGATGGATGGATGACGACCGTTTTAAGGGAAATGTAGTCGATAGGAGTAGATTTTTTTTTTTAGTTTCTTTGGTGGATTGCATCAATAAACTGTAGTGCTTATGGTTGCTAAAATTTCGTTGCGTGTTGTAATTGATGTTCGAAATGTGAAAATGATTCGTTGGAAAGCATGCAATTGTGTAAATATGTTGAGTTACCTAGGCTAGAGAATTTGGTTCATTATGATTGAGGCTTAATCTTGAATTCATGTAGTTGACTAATTAAAGAGTCTGTGAATGCGTCTTGATTCGAGCATGTGCATAAAGTGTGAGTGAGGTTTTGCTATTCCATGTCATTGTGAATTGTCTAGAACTTGCCTTGGTGTGTATACAAAACGAAATGAAGGAGGTGTAGTGTTGGAAAGGATGTAGGCATTTCTTTGTTTTAACCGTTAGTTTCCATTTTTTTCTTGTCAAATTCTACCTTTTTATATGTTGTATATTCTAGTCAGCCTGTTGAGCCTTTAGCCGATTTCTTTCTTTTGTCCAGAATTGTATGGACTAAGCTTTATTCCTTCTTTTCATTAGCCTTAAAGTCTATAAGAAACTCTTAAGCGCTTATAAAGAACAGAAAATTGTTTCCCAAAGTGTTAAAGAGTGAAGAGAGTGAAAAAAAGCAGAGTGAAGAAAGAAAAGATGATGTGGATGAGGCACTTGTTGTAATTAAATGATAGTGAGGGTACATGAAAAACCCTTTGTTTTGTGTCAAGTGTGCCTGATGAAATGGGCTGTATGAAAGTAAACCAGCATGAATGGGAGAAAAAGAGAAAAGAGAGGAACAATGTCCATGAGTCGATGGGGATGAGTTGATAAGGCGCTTAAGGATGCTAGCGACTGTTATTGGCTAAACCAATATATATACTAGATCCATAGCCCAGTTACAACCCATTTAAAAGACCTATTTGATCCTACATTGCATTTCTTTATATTAGTGGAGTAATACACTAAGGGCAAGCCTATGGGTCATGACATGATGCATGTGAATTCTTTTGGGAGAGAGAGTGAAATTAATTGTTATATGCCCCTACTTGCATGTTTGTGTGCTGCACGAACAGAAAAGGGAAAGTTCTCTCGAGTTGTGAGGGTACATGCTTGATGAAAGATTGCTTTTCGTGTCGGATTTCTTTATTAAGTTGATTTGCATGAGTTTGCTGATATCAAGAATCAATTCTTAAAAGTCTAGGAAGCCTCAATGTATTAAGGTCATTGTCTTGTACGACCAAGCATGTTTTCTTGATGATTTGCAAAAATCGAATAATCGGTATGACCGTAACGTAAATGGTTGCACCATAGTGACAAAGGTTGAGATGTGATGTGCATGATTTGTGTATGTGTTGTTCAAGGACGAACAAGGATTTAAGTGTGGGGTAAGTGATCTTGGGCAGATTTATATGCCCAAGTGATACTCAAACGTACCATTTTTACCTTGTTTGTTGTGCAATGTGTATATAATATCATGTATTTGGTAAGAAAATGCGAATTTATACTAACCAACATGATTAGCATTTGTTTTGCAGGATAATGTGATTTTTAGGAGCAAAAATGCGTGTTGGAACTATGTCGGAGTTGGACTTGGATGCGAGCGTGGAAAAGACCTCGGATGGCACATTTTACACTGGCTCCGCGATGGCGCCGTGCCACGCTGCCATCGCGGTAGTACACTGCCTGGAGAGGAAATTAAGTGGCAGATTCCAGTGAGGCATCGCGACAGCTCCGTGGCACGGAGACAGGCCTCCGCGATGGCCTCCGTGCCACGTTGAAGCCAATTATCCGGACCCTGAAATTTCCAGAGAAGGTCTGCGTCCACGCCGTGTCACGGAGGCCGTGCTCCGCGTTGGCCTCCGTGACACGTTGCTTGTTATTCCGGGAAAAATTTCCCACTAGTATAAATAGCACACTTAGGTTATTTTTAAAGGGGTCTTTTTTTAGTTCTACTTTTTAGCAGAGTTCAGGAGTGGAGAGAGGAACGTGGTTTTGTGGCAGTTGAAGAATAGAAAAGATAAGAGTTTTCTTCTCTTCCCTTCTTCTTTTCCTTCAATTGTATGCATGATTTACACTCATTCTAGGATGATTAATCCAAGAATGAGTGGCTAATTCCTTTCTTGCTGAGGTTTTGAACTTGTGTAATGATTATTGGTAATAATTGATATGGTTTCTTCTTCTTCTTGCATATTGTTCTATTAATTCTTGTGCTTAGTACATTCTTGATTGGCCACCATTAATGTATATCTAAAAAGTCCAATTTCACTCGAGAGAGCATGAAATTGAAAAGTTGTGAATTAATAGGGTATTGTTCTTAACTTGATTTGGGAAAATTGGGTTTTGATGTGCTTTCTTGATAGAAATATACTTGAAAGTCGTATTAGTCAATTTAGGAACCGGAATTGTAGTGTTAGGTCATAAATTTCATTTGATCACAGAAATGTAGACGAATGGTTTATGATTCTAAAGTGAAATTAAATACGGAAGTTTTAATTTCTAGGCAAACGTTCTTGACTAGCAATATGAAGAAGAGGATGACCAAATTATCATAATTATCAACTCCATTACTCGTTCTTAACCTTGGCATGAGCATATCCATTGTCTGAATTCAACGTAAATAATAGTTGTTAAGTTTAGTATATAATTAGTTTAGAAACAAAACTCCCTAAATTCTTGATTGGATAGTTGTTAGCATAGTTAGAAATAGAATAGAAATATAGTGAAATAGGAAATTTTGCATATCCAGAGCAGCCTCCTTGGATCGATACTTGGCTACTTAGCCACTTTATTACTTGTTTGACCACGTACACTTGCGTGTCGGTTTTTAACACATACCGAACCAGCCGGACATTGTGATTAACCCTAGATTTAATAAGAATTTCCAGAAATTTCTATAATCAACACTTGTGAAGGTTAATTTAACACTTGAACTTGATAATTCGTTGAACTAGTCCAATCCTAGTGGGTTCGACATTCGGCTCTGAAAAAGGGCCACTGTATTACTTGTATGACCGCGTACGCTTGTGCATGCGCTGGAGCGCGAACAACAAGTTTTTGGTGTCGTTGCTAGTGACTGGCAAAATTGGTGAATTTCTTGTTTTGTGTTAGTGTCTATTTTTCTAAGTGTTGAAAAAAAATTATTTATTAGTTTTATATTTCTTTTATTTTTGTTTTTAGTTTGATACCCTTCTTGACATGACATCATGGAACATAAATGGGTTGAATGGTGGATACTCCTATGTTAATGATTCTTGTCTGAATTGTGGAGGACCCCGCTTGTGGCAACATTGTCCGACTTGCAGTATATGTGGTGGTCAGGATGACCATTGGAATGGTTGTCCAAATTCATATGTCCCTCCCCCAAGCCCCTACTATGATCCTTCTGTTGTTTTTGATGAGTACATGAATAATGAAAAGGAGGACTTGGAACACCAAGCTCAGATAGAAAACATGTTAAAACAGGTCCTTGAGCAGACATAAGTGATGAGGGAGCAGATGGAAGTAATGGGGTTTCTGACTAAGGAAAATGGAGAGGCCCTAAAAATGATAAGCGCCAAGTTAATGGAGTTGATGATTGAGGCTAACAATTACATTGATTTGAGAGTAAAGGTTCTAGCCAATACTCAAGAGGGACTGCATAGAGAAGAGAATGGTGAGTTCTTAGAACAAGCTCAACAGTTAGAAGCTCCTAAGAGTCTCCGTAATGGTCTCACACATATGACCAATCCATTCATAAAAGGAGGATAGAGTTCCAACCATTTGACATTCATGTGAAGCCACATGTTGATGTGGACAAGGTGTACACAATTAAGGAGGTCAAGCAAAATGAATAGAGTTGAGGTGTATTATACCCCACTCGAAGCATTTCTCTACATTAAGTTTGGTTGACAACCTAGAAATAGAGTCTTCCAAGCTTGTTGAAAAAAGTCTAGAGGAGGAACAAGCCCCGTATATTCTGAAATTTCCTAATTTTGAGAGACAAAATGACTTCACTTACGTAAGGGCCAATAAGTACCAGAGGAGACATCTACTGCTTGGTCCTTTCATTTTTTCACCACCACCCCTGGAGCATGAGAGAAAACTAAAGAAGAAATTAGGGGTGAGATTCATATCCTCAAAGTAGAGGAAAAAGTGGTGAAACTTGATACATCCTGCCGTGACGTAAAATAAGGCATTGCTTGGGAGGCAACCCAAGAGTACCACATGTCCAATTTCTCTTTCTCTATTTGTATTTTGTTTATCTTCACTCTTTGTTTATGTTTTTGTTGGTGTGACTTAAGCACAGATTGAGGGGAAGTCTGAGTACCCTTAGAAGAGGAAGCTAAGGAGCATGTCGAAGCGCAAGTGTGGGATTGAGGATCCCCAAGATGAAAAATGGACAATGCATGTTGCTAGCTAGGCCTAGAGGCCTCAAGAAGTATCTCTCACCTTTAGTCTTTCTTTTAAATTATGCTTTGGGGACATATCATAAATTAAGTGTGGGGTGAGGGAAATTTCAAATTTTTAGGCTAAGTTATTTCGAGTGAATGTGGTGCTAGGTATAATGTTTTTGGTTAAAAAAATTGAATTGAGCATAGTTCACACACCCTTTGACTTTTCTTTTTGGTTCTTTTCCGAAGGGGGCCACTTTGAACTGAGAAATAAAATTTTCATTTGCTTTTACATAACTTTTCAGTCATATTTAGGGACTTTTCCTGATGATAGGTGGATGACGGCCATCTTGAGAGAAAATTAGTCAATAGGTGTTGTGTTTGAACCCTGAGCTGATTGATAGTTTGATGTTCTTGTTATTTATTGTACATGATTGTAATATTTAAGTGGTTTTAATTGAGAAGCATGTTAACCAGTTGTATAACTTTGGTTGAGACACCTAGGCTCTTGAATGTGACTCTATGTGCTTAAAGCTTAATTCTGAATTCTTGTGATTAGCTGAGTTAAGAGTCTACTTAATCTATCTTGAATTTAGCATGTGCCGTTAGTGTAAGGTTTTTGAATATTCCATGCTATTGTGTAGTGTCTAGAACTTTCCTGGTGTGTATGCAAAACAAAATGAGGGATGTCGATTGTAGGAGATGATTTAGGCATTTCTTTGAATGAGCCTAATTTTTATCTCTCACTTTACCTACCTTGAATATCTGATCCTAGTTAGACCCATTGAACCTTAATCCTATTCTTTAATAGCTACAATATAAGCTTAATCCTTTTCTTTCAATAGCCTTGAAGTTGATCCAAAACTCCTAAGCGCTTAAGTGAAAAATCCAAAAGAGTAAAGGAGTGAGAATCGTGAAAAAGAAGGAAAAATAACGGTTAGGGCAGTTGAGGAAAATATTAGAGGCGTACTTGTTTGAAAATGCATGAGTAGTAGTAGGGGTAAGAGAACAAAAGAATGAAAAAGTTGCTTAAATACTCCTTACTAATAAGCTGTGAAAAGAATACAGGTGAAGTAAGAGAAAAGATGTCCATAATGAAAGGGTGACGTATTAAAAGCGCTTGGGGAAGATAGCCACTACTACTGGACAGAATAGTACCTACCCGTCCCTTAGCTTACATTACAACCTGATAAGTCCTACTTGATCTTACTTTCAAACATTCCTAAATTAATGGAGTAATACAATAAAGGAAGTCTTATGGGTCAATATATGATGCATGTAAATTCTTTGTGAGTGTGAGTTGAATGCTTTTTCATATACTCATACATGTTATAATTGGAAACTTGCGAGTGAAAAATGAGTATCTCTCTTGTTGTGAGGGCATATCTTTGAGAAAAGATAGAATTCATGTTGGACTTCTTGATTGGCTAATGTGCATGAGTTTGCTGTGGTTGTAGAGTCGATTCTTGGGGCTAGGAGGTCTTAACTTGGTTGTATTGGATTTGAATTGTGTTATGTATTAAATATATAACATGCTTTATTTGAACTTGCCAGTTAAATAAGTCATTGTAGCCTTAATTTGAGTCGTCTTGCATCAATTGGTAATTTGTGAGTCTTCCTTGTGCATAAGATGTAAAGGATTTGTTCGAGGACGAACAAGGCTTTCAGTGTGGGGGAGTGATCTTTGACATATTTACATGCCCAAATACTATGTTATACCCATGTGTTACCCATGTTGTACCATAATTTAAGAATAATCTCATGCATTTTATATAATTTGTGGCCATGGACTAACAAATATGATTAGCTCTCTTTGTAGGTTGAAATTGCCAATGTATGGAGCTCAATGTGAAGATAATGGTCCTAATCTTGACGATAAATGTTAAGGGACAAGCTAAAAAGGACATTTGGAGTCAACTCCATGCCACAGAAAAACATTGGGGCGTTCAACAACGTGCCATCGAGTAAAGAATTAATTTATTTGAGCAGGGGCTACCAAAAAGTGAGCATCCATGACAGCAGAGTGTTACGGAGGCAAATCTCCGCGATAGATAGCGTGTCATGAAGGTAAATCTTAGCCAGCGTGACATGGAGTTGTTTCACCAGATGACAAATGTTACATTTTTCCAACGTATTATAAATTGAACCATTAGCTTCTAAATTCAGTATCATGAAATATTTTGAGAACAACAGAAAGGAGCGAACGGAGAAAGGAAGAACTGTACTTAGGGTTCAATAATTTCATTCTCTTTTAACTATTCTTGTAAGTACTCTACCTGAATCATGTTTATAAGTATTTGCACGAACATGTGTAACTAAAATCCTTCCTCTAGGGTTGAGGCACATGATATGGTTGTAATTGCATGAATTTTTCTTTGGTTTGAGTTTTTAGTAGTTTTATCTTACACTCTTCATTATTATAGTTTTTATGCTTGATCACCATGAAAACAAACTCATTAAGCTTAGGTAAAAGCTCGAAAGAGTAACTCTAGGCTAGAACACAAGAATGTAGGGAGCAAGTTCTTATCTTTACGATAGGATTCACGGTTAGGATAGAAATTATACCTAATTTGCGTTTCTTGGTTAGTAGAACGGGGTGATATTTAGACACCGACTTAGAATTTTCATATCATCGCTCATGGAAGTAGTTGTGAAGCTAAGTTAGGTTAAATGATTAGAGGTACGAAAGTTCGTAATAAAGGGCACAAACCCCGTAAACCACATACACGTAGTTAAATTGCTCATGAATTAGGATGTCACATCCCCGCTCAATGATGTAGGTGTGAGACTAGTTTGTCAAGTTTAGATGCTTGAGAGACCATGAACATCGCATTTTAACTATGTGAGACAACAAATGAAATTTTCATACTTGAACCACTATGAATTGTAGCATTGCATGATTATTAGGCCTTAACTCTAGTTGCTTCTTGAATTATTTTTCGATTGTTTTGTGATCACCCCTAGATTTAATCAGAATTTCTCGAAATTTCTATAATCAAAACTTGTGAATGTTAATTTAACACTTGAACTTTATAATTCGCTGAATTAGTTCAGTCCCTGTGGGTTAGACATCCATCCCTGAAAAAGGGCCACTGTATTACTTTTACGACCGCGTACGTTGGAGCACGAACAACATGTTTTTGGCGCCATTGCAGAAATTGGTGAATTTATTGTTTCGTGTTAGTGTCTATTTTTCTAAGTGTTGAAAAAAATTATTTATTAGTTTTTAGACTTCTTTCATTTTTGTTTTTAGTTTGATACACTTCTTGACATGACATAATAGAACATAAATGGGTTGAATGGTGGATACACCTATGTCAATTATTCTTGTTTGAATTGTGGAGGACCCCACTAGTGGCAACATTGTTCGACTTGCAGTATATGTGGTGGTTAGGATGGCCATTGGAATGGTTGTCCAAATTCATTTTCCCCTCCCCCAAGCCCCTACTATGGACCTTTTGTTGTTTTTGATGAGTAGATGAATGATTAAAAGGAGGACTTGGAAAACCAAGCTCAGATAGAAAACATGTAAAATAGGTCCTTCAGCAGACAGAAGTGATGAGGGAGCAGATGGAAGTAAAGGAGTTTCATAATAAGGAAAATGGAGAGGCCCTAAAAATGATAAGCGCCAAGTTCGCGGAGTTGATGACTGAGGTTGACGATTGCATTGATTTGCAAGTAATTATTTTAGCCAATACTCAAGAGGGACTACAAGGAGAAGAGAATGGTGAGTTCTTGGAACAAGCTCAACAGTTAGAAGCTCCTGAGAGTCTCCGTGATGGTCTCACACATATGGCCAATCCATTCATAAAAGGAGGGATAGAGTTCCAACCGTTTGACATTCATGTGGAGTCAGATATTGATGTGGAAAAGGTGTACACAAGTAAGGAGGTCAATCACAATGCAGTTTCAGAGTTGAGGTGTATTGTAGCCCACTCGAAGCATTTGTCGACATTAAGTTTGGTTGACAACCTAGAAATAGTGTGTTCCAAGCTTGTAGAAAAAAGTCCAGAGGAGGCACAAGCCCCTTATATTCTGAAATTTGCTAATTCTGAGAGACAAAATGAATTCACTTATGTAAGGGCCAATAAGTTCCATAGGCAACATGTACTGCTTGGTCCTTTCATTTTTTCACCACCACCCCTGGAGCATGAGAGGAAACTAGAGAATAAATTAGGAGTAAGATTCATATCCTCAATGTGGAGGAAAAAGTGGTGAAACTTGATGCGTCGTGCCGTGACGTAAAATAAGGCGTTGCTTGGGAGGCAACCCAAGAGTACCACAGGTACAATTTCTCTTTCTCTATTTGTATTTTGTTTATATTCACTTTTTGTTTTTGTTTTTGTTGGTGTGGATTAAGCACAGATTGAGGAGAAGTCTGAGTACCCTTAGAAGAGGAAGCTGAGGAGCATGTCAAAACACAAGTGTGGGGTTGAGGATCCCCAATATGAAAAATGGAAAACGCATGCTGCTAGCTAGGCCTAGAGGTTTTAAGAAGTATCTCTCACCCTTATTCTTGCTTTTAAATTATGTTTTGCGGACATAGCATAAATTATGTGTGGGGTGAGGGAAATTTCAGAATTTTTGCTAAGTTTTTTCGGGTGAATGTGGTGCTAGGTATAATGTTTTTTTTGAAAAACATTTGAATTGAGCACAGTTCACCCACCCTTTGGTTTTTCTTTTTGGTTCTTTTTCAAGGGGGCAACTTTGAACCGAGAAATAAAAATTTTCATTTGTTTGAACATAACTTTTTAGTCATAGTTAGGAACTTTTCCAGACGATAGATGGATGATGACTGTCTTGAGGGAAAATTAGCCAATAGGTGTTGTATTTGAACCCTGAGCTGATTAATAGTTTGATTTTCTTGTTATGTGTTGTACATGATTGTAAGATGCAAGTGGTTTTAAGTGAGAAGCATGTTAACCAGTTGTATAACTTTAGTTGAGACACCTAGGCTCTTGAATGTGACTCTATGTGCTTAAAGCTTAATTCTGAATTCTTGTGATTAGCTAAGTTAAGAGTCTACTTAATCTATATTGAATTGAGCATGTGCCGTGAGTGTAAGGTTTTTTAATATTCCATGCTATTGTGTAGTCTAACACTTGTCTGGTGTGTATACAAAATGAAATGAGGGATGTTGATTGTAGGAGATGATTTAGGCATTTCATTGAATGAGTCTAATTTTTATCCCTCGCTTTACCTACCTTGAATGTCGGATCTTAGTTAGCCCCATTGAGCTTTAAGCCTAATCTTTGATAGCTACAACATAAGCTTAATCATTTTCTTTCAATAGCCTTGAAGTTGATCCAAAACTCCTAAGTCCTTAAGTGAAAAATCCAAAAGAGTAAAGGAGTGAGAATTGTGAAAAAGAAAGAAAAATAACGGTTGGGGGAGTTGAGGAAAAGATTACAGGTGCACTTATTTGAAAATGCATGAGTATTTGTAGGGAGTAAGAGAACTAAAGAGTGAAAAAGTTGCTTAAGTGCTCCTTATTAATAAGCTAAGTGTGCTTAAAGAAATGGGGAAACAAAATAGGAAATTTATGAGTGAAAAGAATAAAGGTGAAGTAAGAAAAGAGATGTCCATAATGAAAGTGTGATGTATTAAAAGCGCTTGGGGAAGATAGCCACTATTACTAGCCAGAATAGTACCTACCCGTCCCTTAGCTTACATTACAACCTGATAAGTCCTACTTGATCTTACTTTCAAAGATTCCTAATTTAGCAGACTAATAAACTAAAGGTAAGCTTATGGGTCAATACATGATGCATGTGAATTCTTTGTGAGAGTGAGTTTAATGCTTATTCATATACCCATGCATGTTATAATTGTAAAACTTGCGAGTGAAAAATGGGTATCTCTCTTGTTGTGAGGGCACATGTTTGAGAAAAGATAGAATTCATGTTGGACTTCTTGATTGGCTAATGTGCATGAGTTTGTTGTGGTTGTAGAGTCGATTCTTGAGGCTAGGAGGTCTTATCTTGGTTGTATTGGATTTGAATTGTGTTATGTAATAAATATGTAACATGCTTTATTTGAACTTGCCATCTAAATCAGTCATTGTAGCCTTAATTTGAGTCGTATTGCAACAATTGGTAATTTGTGAGTCTTCCTTGTGCATAAGATGTAAAGGATTTGTTCGAGGATGAACAAGGCTTTAAGTGTCGGGTAGTGATCTTAGGCATATTTACATGCCCAAATACTATTTTATACCCATGTTTTACCCATGATGTACCATAATTTATGAATAATCTCATGTATTTTATTTAATTTGTGGCCATGGACTAACAAATATGATTAGCTATCTTTGTAGGCTGAAATTGCCAATGTATGGAGATCAATATGAAGATAATGGTCCCAATCTTGAAGATAAATATTAAGGGACGGAGTATGGATGATGAGACAAGCAAAAAAGGACATGTGGAGTCAACTCCGTGCCATTGAGAAGCATTGGGGCGTTCAACAACTTGCCACATAGCAAAGAATTAATTTATATGAGCAAGGGCTGCCAAACAGTGAGCATTAGTGACAGCAGAGTGTCATGGAGGCAAATCTCTGTGATAGGCAGCATGTCACGAAGTCAAATCTCCGCTATAGCTAGCGTGACACAGAGTTGTTTCACCACAGGCCAAATTTTGCATTTTTCCAACTTATTATAAATTGAACCCTTAGCTTCTAAATTCATTATCATGAAATATTTGGAGAACAACGGAAAGGAGAGAAGGGATAAAGGAAGAACTCTACCTAGGGTTCAATAATTCTCATTCTCTTTTAACTATTCTTGTAAGTAACCTACTTAAATCATGGAACATGAGTGAATAAAACCCTTCCTCTAGGGTTAAGGCCACATGATATGATTGTAACTGCATAAATTCTTCTTTGGTTTGAGTTTTTAGTTGTTTTTTTGTCTTACATTCTTCATTGTTGTTGTTTTTATGCTTGATCACCATGAAAACAAACTCATTATGCTTAGGTAAAAGCTCGAAAGAGTAACCTTAGGGTAGAACACAAGAATGTAGGGAGAAAATTTTTATCTTTATGATAGGATTCACGGTTAGGATAGAAATTATACCTAATTTTCCTTGCTTGGTTAGTAAAATGGGATGATAGCTAGACATCGACTTAGAATTGCCACATCACCGCTCATAGAAGTAGTTGTGAAGCTAAGTTAGGTTAAATGATTAGAGGTATGAAAGTCCATAATCAAGGCCACAAACACCATAAACAACATCTACATAGTTAAATTGCTCACGAATTAGGACGTCACATCCCCGCTCAATGATGTAGGTGTGAGACTAGTTTGTCATGTTTAGAGGCTCTAGAGACCATTAACATCACATTTTAACTATGTGAGACAACAACTGAAGTTTTCATACTCAAACCACAGTGAATTGTAACATTGCATAATTATTAGGCTTAACTCTAGTTGCTTCTTGAATTGTTTCTCGATTATTTTGTGTTCACCCTTAGATTTAATTGAATTTCCTGAAATTTCTATAATCAAAACTTATGAAGGTTAATCTTACACTTGAACTTGATAATTCGCTGAATTAGTCCAATCCCTGTGGGTTCGATATCCGGCTCTGAAAAAGGGCCACTGTATTACTTGTATGACCTTGTGCATTGGAGCGTGAACAACACACGTAAGATTCTAAATTCTACTGAACTGAGAACTAGGGCTAAATAATTACACTAGATACAATTCTCACAAATTTCTAGAAATAGGGAATAATGAAGAAGTTAAAATCATGAGAAATATATCACACGAAATTTTAAAGATATTAGTCTGACAATCTTCTACATTTCGAACCGTCAGGGCTTAACTGATAGAGAAAATAGGGAAGATTTTTGGGGACACAAGGGAAGAGCTATTCCCTTGTTGAATTCCCACATACCTAGCTTAGAAATCCCTGAAGAAGAAATCTTAAATCTCTACAACTAATTAGGAGCCCTAGATTCTTCTTGAGAGAAGTAACATGGGTTCTATGATTGAATTCTGAAAGTGCACGTGGGGAAGAGGGGGAAAACAGTTCAATCCCTCTAATCTATCTGAAACTATACTTAAAAAGACATAGTTTAGGGACTAAATAAGTGGGAAATTACAAAAATGTCCCTGGAATAAAAATATGAAAATTGACCGACAGGGACCCTACGGGTCAATCAACGAGTCATTGGTTGTGAGCACGACTCATTGGGACCTCCCGTTGGTCCTACTACCTGGGTGATGGTGTCATAGGGTTTGGAAATCGGGAACACCATGGGTTGTTGCTTCCTCCCGTGGCCACTAAATAAGAATTCGAACAACAGACTGGACCCTCTCTCAACTGGTGAGATAACGACTCATTGGTGGAGGAAAACTCCGGAGATGGGCACCATGGGTGGTGACAACGAGAGGTTGCTCGACCTAATGACTCGTCCCCTCCTCTCATCGTTAGCACTGCCTCAAGGGTTAAGCTTTACCAGAACCCTTCCAACGACCGACTCAATAACTCATCACTTGACCCAACGAGTCGTCGTGTGAGTCGTCACCCCTGGGCTCCTGAATTAACATTTCCTGCTTGAGCCACGAGTCTAACCATGACTCGTCTGTTCACTGGATGAGTTGTTCCATGACTCTTTTTGTGGAAAAATTTCTTTTTTTCCTTTGGATTTTCCTAGCAAGATCTGAATCTAGTCTAGGAAAGTTTCGGGGTGTTACAGGTGCTAGATTGTGAGGAAGTGCAAAAGAAAGAAAAAGTTAAAGAAAAGTGAGGTGTGGTGTAAAAAGAAAAAGTGAATTAAAAAATGAGCTGAATTGTTAAAAGAAAAGAAACATAATTGAAAAAGACGAGAAAAAAATACACAACACTCACACATTGCATTTGAATGGTGAAAAAGGGAGGAAAAAGCTGAAAGGAGAAGAAATGGGTAAAAAGTGTTATTTGAAGCCATGTTGTGTAGTGCCAAGGAGGGTTAGTCACTAATATCCATGTCTACCATACCCAACCCAAAGACTACATTACAAGCCATGAAAAGTCCTAAAGCGATCCTAGCCTAACTGTCTAAAAAGCCACAATATAGAAAATAAGGGCGAGCCTATGGTATTTGATGTGCAATATTTGAAACTTTGTTGTGAGAGCGAGTGTCTTACTTAATTAGTCCAAATTTTCATATTTCTATATATCTATGAGTTTTAAGGACTTCATTTGCTATGAGGGTACATGGTTTGAATTGCATTCTTCTTGTTGTCTATGTGAATAGCACTAGTGATAGCTTAATTCTCCGTTGATAGTTAGATGCCATATATTAATCCTTGTACGTCATGAGTTGTAGTTTCATGTGTGCGTAGCTAGCTTTGTTTGAATGAAAAAGGTGACAAAAGCTGATAATGGTTTTTTGTGCATATTTGGTCATATTGGTTGTAGGTCTTATAGTTTACCTTCTAGTTTAGCGTTGTTTTATAGTTTTGTTTAGTTTGCCTGAGGACATACAAAAGTAAGTTGAGAGTGTTGATGTGTTGTGGGTTTACAACACTTTCGACGCTTAAAACTAAGGAAAGAAGCATAGTCTTAGGTGTATTTATATGGATGTGATGCACTTTTGCTTTATTTTCATGGAAATTAGGTGTTGGAGCTGAAATATGCAAATGAAGGGAAAAAAGTTTTAAAAAGGGCCAAGTACAAAACCTCGGTATGAGTCGTACAATCTTGGTACGAGCCATACTGAGAGTCGTGGAAAAGTCTAAAAGATGAGCTTAAGAAAAGGCCAAGTTACGACTCCTGGTACGAGCCATACCAAGGATGTCATAGAATACTTCAGAAGAAGCTGAACTTGGTTAGTTTCCTAGTACGGGTAGCAACCACGAATCGTGATACCTACCTACGACTGATGTTGGGCATATTTCTATGCCCATTTGCCTTGTTTTTGCCCATATTGTACCTTATTTTGAGTTCATAATCATTATAAAATGCATAAATTCATATGTTTTGTGTGTTTTGTATGCTAACAAACAATTGAGGTGTTTTGACCAGGAAACAAGGGAAAAGGACCCAAAATTAACCAAGGTTGAAGATTTGAGAAGCTGAGAAGAAGGTTTGGGGGCTATGGTTGGTGCCTAGTGCCCGACCCTCCACTCCTTGATAATATTTCATCATTTTTAGTGTTATGGATGATGCCCTGTGCCAGCTCCTTGACATTTAAAAGATGATCATTCAACATCTTGACGAGATGGTGAGCGTGGAACTCCATAGCTTCCAAGACATAGAGAAAATCACCAAAATTCTGGTGAGATAGAGGAGGCCGCATGCCCAAAGGGTCAAACTGTGCAAGAATTTGACTAACACTATGGTGCTATGGTGAGAGTGGCACGCTAGAGCTGTTAGAAATGTAGAAAAATTGGCTAAGTCCTTGGTGAGATGATGAGGGTGGCACAATAGGTCCATCCCAAAGCACACATTGTTGGAAATTTGACTAAGTCTATGTTGAGATGGTGGGGACAGTGCGCCAGACCCTTCTGGAGCGGAAATTGCTGATTGAAGCTCATTGTTGGAGTGCAGAATCATCATTTCAAGGCTCAACTATAAATACAACCCCTAGGTCATTTGTTACAGATCTTTTAATAGTCTTTTGTTCATTTTTACATTATGTAATTCATCTGTGGGGGGGTGTAAGCCGTTTGGAAGGAAGACAAAGTTTTACACTAGGTTTCTTCTCTTATTTACTTTTTATTTCGAATGATGATGATTAAGTATCTATTCTTGCACTTGTATATGAGTGCCTAAACTCATACTCTACGATTTTGTCCATGGTGGATGGTTGAATGTAAGAAAGACTAATTTAATCTAGATTTGATTATTTATTATGTTGTTTGTATTTACTTTTTTTAATTTCTTATTTTATGAGACTGATCACCTTATAAGTAAATCTGTTGGCTTTTGATTGGACTTGGGAAAGGGAATCGAAAGGGTTAAAGTTAAATACAAAATAGGAATTCAAGGACCCTTGAACCCATTGGTGAGAGGACAGAAGTTGTTGTTGAGGATAGGGATATATCCTTCAACCCTGTTTAGCTGAAATATAAGTACGCAAAATCATTGTTTTATGTTTCTCCTGCAACCATAAGGATATAGGCATTACGGTTCATGAAATAGTCTTTTGATACTAGGGATAGTGGAAAGGAATGGGATAGTTACTTGCAACTAGAAACCATAGGAAGAATCATTCTAGTGTAATCACGTCATGAGAACTCAATCTGAAACCGAACAAGTGCCATTTCCTTAGATTTTCATCATCATCAAAGTAAAACCAATCTACCAACCGTCTTTAGTTATTTTTACATTTAAAGTTTTAGAAGTTTATTTTCCCAAATTATTCCCTATTTCAACAATTTTGTTAGAATAGCAAAATAAAGTTATAACCTTGTGATGATTGAACTGACAAGTCTCTATGGGTATGATAATCGGGGCTTCCAATCCTATATTACTTGACGACCACGTGCGCTTTACGCGGTTGTGCAACATCATGTTTTTTATGCCACTGCTGGGGAATTGAATATTATTTGATCATTTGTAGGTTAGGATTTTATTCTGATGTTCTCTATTTTATGTTTGTTTCTTCTTTCTTTTTTGTGAAGTTTACAAGTTGTTTGCTCAGTGTATGCCAAGTATTAAAAGTCAAGAATCACTTTTGGCTTCTCTTGATCCTAAAATTAAGAGGACCTTTAGAAGGTTAATCATGGAGAACAATGAGAAAGTATGGGGTGATAACCAAGAGAGAGTTCTAGTGTTGAACTTTGCTAGGCCAAACTTGGAGACCTCTTCTAAAGCAATTGTCAAGCCAGCTATCACTGGGATCTTTGAGTTGTGTGTTGATGCAGCATGGCAAGGTCTTCGGTGTGTGTTGATGCAGCATGGCAAGGTCTTCGGTGTGTGTTGATGCAGCATGGCAAGGTCATTACGTATGCCTCTAAACAACTTAAGACTCATGGGAAGATTTATACTGATGCATGACCTAGAGTTGGCAGTGGTGGTGTTCTCTTTGAAGATTTGGAGACACTATTTGTGTAGGGTGCATGTGGATGTGTTCATGGACCACAAGAGCATCCAGTACACATTCACTCAGAAGGACCTGAATTTACGGCAAAAAAGATGGCTAGAGCTTCTCGAGGACTATGACATGAGTGTATTTTATTAATCGGGCAAGCCAATGTAGTGGCGGAATCTCTTAGTAGGCTATCCGTGGAGAGTGTCTCATGTCGAGGATGGGAGAAAGGATTTGATGAAGGAGGTCCATAGGCTTGCTCGTTTGGGGGTTCACTTTACGGATTCAACGAATGGTGGTGTTATTGTTCAGCTTATTAGAGAGATGCTGAAAATAGCTCAGAGTCATTACAAATCTTATGCAAATGTTAGGTGGAGAGTGCTTGAGTTTGAGGTAGATGATTGGGTGTTTCTGAAGGTGTCTCCCATGAAAGGATTTATGAGATTCAATAAGAACGGAAAGCTTATTCCCCGATATGTTGGTCCTTATAGGATTCTAAGGTGAGTGGAAAGGTGGCATATAAGTTGGAGCTACCAGTAGAGCTAGCTTCAGTGCATCCAGTTTTCCATGTATCAAAGTGTATTGTTGACCTAGCCTTAGTCACTCGTGTAAAGGATAGCCTTACCTATGAGGAGGTTCCGATTGTGATCATTGATCATCAAGTTCGGAAGTTGAGGAACAAGGAAGTAGCTTCAGTGAAGGTTTTATAGAGAAATCAGCTTGTTGAGGGAGCTATATGGGAAGCCGAAGCAGATACGATGGCTAGATACCTGCATCTTTTGCCTTCCGGCTCAGTTCCAGCATGAGGTACTAGTTTCAACCATAATACTCTATCCAGTTTCATGACAAGTTCATATCTCTAAGTTTCTTTCATGTCATTTCATGAATGTATGTTTCAAGAATTTAGTTCAGTCATGTATCTCAGTCCGGAGTCAGTCACGCCGCCAGTTTTCAGTATATGGCTTTCAGTTTCGAGATTGCATCTTGTTCCCTATCTTTTTAGCTTCATTAGACCACATTCAAGGACAAATATTCCTAAGGGGGAGACAATGTAACACCCCAAAAGTTCCTACATTCAATCCCTAGACTGGTAGCAGATTTAGTAGAAAAAATTGCAATTTTCTCTTAGAACGACTCGTGGCATGAGTCATTGTTCCATTGTAGGATCTTAGGAGGAATCATGGTGAGCCAATAGTTTCCCTAAATAGTGAGAATGACTTGTGGAACGATTCATGGGATGTGTAACAAGTTGTGGTCAAGAGTCGTGATAAGCCTCTGCTTGCCAGGTCTTGGGCATACAAGTAAAGGTACGACTCGTTATATGGTGTGATGGGTCATGCTACGAGTCGTTGTAGGAAACAACGAATCATTATGAGGCTCGTAGTTTGAGAAAATAGATAACTTGAAAATTTGATTGGCTAAGAATTAAAGGAAACCATGAGTTGTTGTTTGGTGGTACGACCCGTGGTGCCTGGCAGACAGATTTTAATTACGGTTCAAGAAGAAAGTCGTCATTTTCCCTAGTTAGGGTCTGCCCAATGGGGTATTGCTCCAAAGTTTTTATTGGTCTCTTGATTCTATCAACAAATCAGTGGCTAATAATTTTATTAGTGGTTCAATCATGCACCAAACATTTGGCATGGCTAAGGAACTTCTTGATAGGATGACAAAGACTAATAGAGTATGGCACACTAGAGACACTGAGGTGTCCGCAATTTGTACATCTTCCAACTAGCTAAAAACTGAGTTGAGAAGGCAAGATAAAGAGTGGGATGAAACATTAGCTAAGATGATGACCCAAGTTGAGTTAATGGCCAAGAATATTTTGGGATCCAGAACAAAAGGCGTCAATGTTGTTGGGACATAAGGTCATAACTCATATAAGGAAGA
Source organism: Datura wrightii (assembly GCA_035772735.1). Taxonomy (NCBI): domain Eukaryota; kingdom Viridiplantae; phylum Streptophyta; class Magnoliopsida; order Solanales; family Solanaceae; genus Datura; species Datura wrightii. The sequence continues at coordinate 48,151,576 of JASDFA010000007.1, read as the reverse complement.
TGTTTCGCAATCGAGATATGATGAGGAGTGTCAATTGATGGTTGGCCAGATAATGGGTTTCTATCAAGGATATCAACGTGCCAACAATGGCCTTTGGCATCCTCGTGATGGGAACCAAGGTTGGAAAAATCTAGATAATCAAGGATGGGGTAATAAGGATAGCCGATGGAGAAACCAGGAGCCTGAACGGGTGGAGACAGGTACTATAGAAGTGCAAACCCTTATATCACCCCTCCCAAAGATGATCTGGCCCCAATGCAGCCTAGCATAAGTGATGTGGGTAGTTCAAATATTGAGGATATGCTTTCAAGATTATTGAAAAAAGTGGAGTCCACTAATAGTGGTATTAAAGTATTGAATGGGAAGGTGTCTAACCTTTCCCAAATAGTAAGCTCCCATTCAACTTCAATCAAACATTTGGAAGCCAAGAGATTAAAGTCATCTTCCTCCTTTTTCCCAAGAAGTCGACGGCGTGGGGATTGAAGGTGGATTTAATGGTGGAATATGGGAAGTTGGAATGATGGTTCAGGGGTCATGAAAATGGAAAAGTGGTGCAGAAAATAGGGGTTTTGAGAAGTGGGGAAGAAGTTTAAAAGACATGGGTCAGACTTGGGTCATGCATGAATTTATGGGCTAGTTAAATCATGATAATCATAAATATATTTGTCATATGTGAACTATCCATGACATAAGGCCCGTGAGTCGGCCAAAAACATAATTCATGAATAATAGGTTTCATGCATATTTGTAGATCATACATATAACTTGTAAATCATCAAATCATGATGGGCAATTGGATAAATCCATATTTAAAATCCTAAATCAAGATGGACTTGTAAATATCAACAATAGAAGTGAAGATCATAAATCAATTCATCATAGATCTTACATAATTAGGCTTAATTTAGTAGAAATTGAAATCAATAATTTGATAATCAAAATAGTTATAAAATCTGATCAAAATTCATAAATATAATTTAAATCACAATTTAAAACAGCCAATTGGTAAATCATTAAAATTTCAACAGATTTGAATTAAAACCCCATGATATTTTTGATAGATTTTCATGAATTAATAGAGAATGGGTATGGGTGTGAACGGAAACACCCATTTGTAACCCTACATACCTGGGTAAGATCATATTCTAGAGTTCTTGAATGCCAAAGGGAGAATTGATAGGGAAAAGCTTGATTTTATGCTTGATCTCTCTAGAATTCTCTTAATTTTCATGCATGGGAATGACTTGAGAAAAAGGGACTTAACCTATCTTGTAATGCCAGAAAAATATATAAAACGGTGTAGTTTAGGGCCTTAGAGCATGGAAAGGTCGAAAATACCCTTAATGAATATTCCCTGAAAAACTGCACAGATCGATCCAACGAGTCGATGGAAGCTTCCACCACTCGTGGCATGGCGCGTCGTATGCACTGCCCAGGACCTAAACCCGAATTCTTACCACGGCTAGATAGGACGACTTGTCCTTTGATCAAATGGATCGTTGAGTCAATTGTTACTAGCCCCTTTACAACCCTAAACATCCCTTACCACGAGCCTCATCACGACTCATGGTTGCTTCCAACGAGTCGTGGTCTCAATCCATTACCTGCACTAGAAATTCTAGAAACCAAATAACGACTGCTTACCGCGGGTCATTATAACTCATGATGGGTCGTTGGATGACTCGTTACATCCTCAAATACCAATTTCCAGGTCCACCCATGATTATAAATGACTCATTGTTCCAAGCAACGAGTCGTTGCATCATCCATTGTATCCACTACCACCAGAAATGTTACACTCTGAAATTTTTTTAATGATTATTTAATGTTTTTATGCTATGTTAAGATAAGTACGGGTTATATATTGATCGTAGATGACAAGGAAAATGTGTACGAATTGAAAAGTAAAGAGTATGTGAAGTTTACAAGTTAGGGTCAATTTTAAACAATTATATCTCCCAATATATAATGAACTAGAAGCCCCACAACCTATCAAATTAAAGGTATTTGAGTCTAGTTTTCATTACATCAAACTTCTTGTCAATATAAGTTTGAAGTAAAAAGTTATGGGCATTTTACTGAAGCCCCATTAAGCAGTGCCGCAAGCACCGCCTCCACGGCCCTACCCCTATTTATTTAAGTTGTTTGCTTCGCAAATCATGTCATTCCTATACAAATTCCAGCTGCCTGCTTAGGGGATACTTCTCTCTGTATTTTACATCCAAAAACTAAGATAAATCAAGGCAAATCATCAACTAAAAGTTCAAGCAATGTGAAGAAGATCATTGCAAAGTTGAAGAGAGGCATCAGTGAGTCTTGTTGTTGCGTTTTGGAAGCATGTTTATGATGTTTTTTACTTATTTTATGGAGCATTAATAGGCTTCATGTATACTCCCTTTTTTTAATGGTTGGACTCAAGGGAGGAGGTATGGATACTATCCTTTAAACTTACAAAAAATCTTAGCTAAAAGCTTGAAAATTGGAAGCTAGGCTAGGTTGTTTTTTCATGTGTGTTTAGCTGAAGTTTCTGCCATTGTTTGTGCAGTGAAGCTGCTTTGTTTGCAATCATGTTAAGATTCCTAGATACTCCATCTTAGTAGGAGTTAAAGACAAGAAAAGGTTAATCATTTCTAGCTATTAAACTTTCAAGAATTTCCTTAGCTAAAACTAGAAGTTAAAGTTGGTTTTGCGGATCATTTTTGGTGTGTTTCTGGGTGAAGTTTCTGCCCATTTTTAGAGGTTGATACAGCTGTATTTTTTTGGTATTATACTCCATTTTTAATGGGGAGTAATAACAATAAAATCTAGGTAAGTTCACCCTTTCATTTTTCCCCTTAAAGGCTGTGGAAACAAGTTAAAACAAAGTAATGAAATGTTGTTTGGTATTGATGTTATGGCTTCTGTTGGGATGACATTTTGTCTAGGAAATTGGCTCAAACCAGACTTTTTACATGATTATAACTTCAAAGAATTGAAGAATACTAAACATGGTTGTTGGAGGAAGGAAGCGATTAAGGAAAACTCGTCGGAACAAGGTATGTAAGGCGCTCTTTGACTCTTGATATCAAGCATGAACTCGTGTTGAGGATGAATCGGGCATTCCCCTGTACTTAATTTATGTAGTAGAATATTATGGTTCTTCCCTGTTCTTTGAATTACTTGGTATTACATCATGTATTTGCTAAATAATTGGAACACATGAGTGTAAAGTGAACAGGGCAATTGCCTTCGATTATGCTCATAGTTGTAAATTGAGTTTCAAGGTCCCCTCAGAATGGGCATTGTGAGTTTGTCATTTACATTATGTTATTTATTTGTAGTGTCAAAGTTGTTCACATTAGGGTTGCTAAGGAAATTGGTAAACATGGTAAGACGACGATGCGCGGACAAACCTAACATTTGAAATTAGTTTTAACTCAATAAGGGCTAACGAGAGTGACGAAATGGAATTGCCTTACAATAGCTACCAACCCTCTTATATGTATGTTTTAGGGTCCTAGTTCCATGAGAGGGTCCCCCGATCCCTCTCCCTTAATCTAAAAGCGACTAATTAACGCTTTTTTTCATCAACCGATACGTTAAACTTGGAAAATAGAACTCGAATGTGTAAACTATTAATATTTCTACAGAACCATCTTTATGGGAAGGTTATGCACAGTATCTTGATGTTAGCGGGTTATAAAAAAACCATAATATATGTATACTCCTATTCTTACATTCAAGTTACACGCTAAGGCGGCATGGATTGCCATTAGAAAGTCGGTATATGTTTGTTAGAGCTCTTGAGTTATCTAGACCTCCTGAGAATTGTTTAAGGATTTAAGTAGACATGTTGCACGTTCTGTGAAAGTTGTATATGTGTAAGTAGGTTATCCCAAGTGTAAAAGTTGAGGCGCTAGTAGCAAAGGAAAGATAAGAGTAAATGTTAGACCTTTTAAGGTAATATGTGAGTTATGTGCTCTCTGCATGTAGTTGATTTCAGAAAACCTTTGAATGATGTTAAAATATGAGAAAGATGAGGTTTAAGAGATAAGGTTGGCAGTTAGGTAAAAAGATAAGTGCGTATAAGAATTGATGGAATAGTGAACACGAGAGTAAATAATTAAGTAGGGAATGATAAATCCTGTTTGAAGGAGAAACTAAGATTAATATGAAAAGTAGGGCTAAAGATTGTTAACTTAGATGATAAGGGTTACAATTGTGAATGAGTTACATAAATGGCTAGAAAGATTTACCCTATTCTAAAGACGTTTAGCGAAAGAGTCATAAATAAAGTTGTTTATGTTCGGTTTGTGTTAAGTTGATGAAAGGCCAATAAATGGTTAACTTCTTATGAAATGATTAGAATCGAATATTTTTGAGATAGTAACTCAAGTTAAAGAGAAGTTCTTCATTGTACTTTTTAACAATTATCTTTGATTATTTGTTCTAAGACTTGGATTAACTTTTTCAAGTTTTAAGGAATTTTATTTTTCTTGGAAGTTTCGAAACTATTTATAATGTTGCTAAGATTTTCTAACCTCCTCATATACTGCAAAGTTTCACACGAGCCTTTCCTATATTTTCTAAAGCACAACAATAAGTCTTTATTTATCTTAAGGCAGACCCTAGACAACTTGCCTAGCATTTTTATGTTAAAGAGCTTCAAGTTTGAGATATGCGAGTTATGTCTTCCTGTTCATAAGTAACGTTGAGATGCGATATGATGTACAACGAATGAGGTATGCTCACAATTCTTGATATAAAAGTATGAAATTCAAACGAGTAGAAGCACGAAATGAATGTTAACATTGTTAATGGAAAGTGTTAAGTTAAGTTATTCCTCTCTGCTCCTTGTGTTAGTATTGCTAGGAGATGTTTAAAATCATGAACGTGTGTCTACACAGTCTTTATGATATTTCAGTCCTAGGAACTTCCCTAGAATTCATTCACAACATATGTATGTATTTAAATGCTAAATTAAATACCTATATGTGTATGGCATAATTGTAGTATTTGGGGTCATGGTAAGATCCTACACATGTTATAGTTACTGAGTCGGCATATTTCATGGTTGTCAGTATACAGATAGTCTGTATGAGCCCCATTAGCTCCATTTATGATTGCGATTGAGATTTATTTTTATTTTACCCTGGATTGATACACCGACTGGAGATATCCTTATTTTACCCCGGTGTGGTACACCAGCTAGAGATATTTTTATTTTACCCCGATGTGGTACACCGGCTAGAGATATTTTTATTTTACCACGGTATGTTACACAGGCTGGACGAATTTTATATATGGATGTATGGTTGCTTGGTCGCTGGCATTACAATTGTAGTTTCTTTCTTCTGCATTTCTTAATTGCATTTTTACCTCACTATAGAGTTATTATCAGGGTTCGGTTACCAGGATTCCAGGTTGTTACTATTCCTTATTCCTGGTTCAGTTATCTTGAGTTCACTTATGTTATAATGAGTTGTTATCAATTACAGGTTGCAGGGTACCAGGTTATATCTATCCTTTATATGTTATGTGCTGAGTCAATTATTACAGGATTGTTATCTCATGTTTATAGTTTCAACCTTACATTCTAGTACATTTCATTCATATTGACGTCCCATCGCTTGGGGACCTACGTTTATGCCATAGATGCAGGTAGAGGTTGGGATTACCAATTGCAGTAGCAGTTCGTGAGATCAACGAACGTGTTGGTATGCTCCTTTCTTCCTGGAGTTTGGGCTTAGTTATTTATGCTTGAGTTTTGAGATGCAACTATGGGTAGTCGGAGCCTTGTTACGACCATTAGTCAGTTTACTTTTTAGAACCTTTGTGGACTTAGTGTGTACAGTGTTATTAAGTTTGTGGCCTCGTCGGCTTATTGTTGTTTGATTTAGCAGACTCATTGCCTTGGTTGCATTTTAGTTGTTTCCCCTGTATTGTTCAGAACTTATGGGTCCAGTTTTTACTCTAGTTGATTGTGAAAGGTGGCCTTGATGGCCTAAGTATTACAGTTACAGATGTCATATATCCAATTTCTCGATCAATCATGAATCGAGTGCCAATTGCGCCCTACCTCAATGTTGGGGCTTGAAAAGGACTCCCCTTACCATGAATGGATCCAACGGGTCGTTGGTTGGACCAACGATCCATTGGGTCGTCCGTCCTGTGCACTTTTCTCCAGTTTTCAACCAACTTAGCATATTGATCCCGGGTCTAATCTTAGGCATTTCTAGGATATTGCAATATCTCCCCCTTGGGAACATTCATCCTCGAATGTTGGAAACAATAAGAAAACAAAGGCATGCAATCCTTACACCCAAATACTGATCATTTAAACCGAGAACTAATGGAATGACTACCTCCGATTCATATCACATAGCTAATCTGATTTCATACTTCACACACACAGCCATATATATAAAAGAAACTAGAACACATTATTTGAACATGAAAACTAAATAGAGTTATAGGGCAACACTGATACCTTAAGTCGTAACTAAGTCGGTAGAGAATAAGTGTGGGTATTTAGCCAACATATCCGCTTCAGCTTCCCACGTAGCTCTTTCAACATGCTGATTTCTCCATAATACTTTCACTGAAGCTACATCCTTGTTCCTTAGGTTTTGAACCTGGAGATCTACTATTTCCACCAGAACCTCCTCATAGCTAAGGCTATCTTTTACACCAACGCTGTCTACCGGGACTACAAGAGCTAGATCTCCCAAACATTTCTTCAAAAGCAATACATGAAACACAGGATGCATAGAAGACAACTCTGAGGGCAACTCCAACTCATACGCGACCTTACCAACTCTCCTCCACAACCCAGTAAGGACCAGCATAGCGGAGATTGAGTTTTCCATTCTTTCCAAGCTGCATTACTCCCTTCATGGGAGATACCTTCAGAAGTACCCAATCGTCCACCTCGAACTCCAACTCTCTCCTCCTCACATCAGCATATGACTTTTGACGACTCTAAGCACTTTTCAGCCCGTCCCTTATCAACTGAACCTTCACCATAGCCTCATGAACCGAATATGTCCCTATCATAGCTGCCTCACCAACCTCAAAACATCCGATGGGTGATCTACATCTCTTCCTATAAAAAGCCTCGAACGGTGCCATCTGAATGCTGGAGTGCTAGATTTTATTGTGAACGAACTCGATCAGTGGCAATTGATCATCCGAACTACCTTTGAAGTCCATCACACATGCTCTCAACATGTCCTCGAGAGTCTGGATTGTCCGTTTCGTTTGACCATCAGTCTACGGATGAAATGTTGTGCTGAGCTTAACTTGAGTCCCAAGCCCTTTCTGGAAAGACCGCTAAAACTGAGAGGTAAATTGAGTACCTCGGTCTAAAATAATGGAAAAGGACACTCCATGCAATCGAACCAACTCCCAAATATATATCTTGGCATAATCCTCCACTGAGTTTGTGGTTTTCATCGGTAGAAAATGTGTAGCCTTGGTCAACCTGTCCACCACCATCCAGATGGAATCATATTGTCGGCGAGCACGAGGTAATCTTGTGATAATGTCCATATTAATCTCATCCCACTTTTAAGTAGGAATGCTGATATCCTGAAGTACTCCTCCTGGCCTTTGATGCTCAACCTTTACTTGTTGACAGTTCTGGCACTTGGCTACGAAATCTGCAATATCCTTCTTCATGCCATCCACCAATAGATTTCTCGTAAATCACGATACATCTTAGTGGCACCCGGATGGATGGAATACCTGGATCCATGGGCCTCATAAAATATCCGGCTCCTCAAATCATCAACATCTGGAACACATAGGCGACCCTGGTACTGAAGTACACCATCTCCCCCTTGGGAGAAAACCTCCACCTTCTGACTCCAAACGACTTCCTTCAACTTTACCAAAACTGGGTCCTCATCTTGTATAGATTTCACATCAGTCACTAATGCCGATTCGGATCAGCTTTGCACAACAAAACCACCATCGATAGAGTCAACCAACCTAACTCTAACATTGTGAGACGATGCACATCTTTCACCAACTCCTTTTTCCCTTCATCCACGTGGGACACACCCTCCATGAGAAGTCTACTAAGTGCGTCCGCTACCACATTAGCCTTACACGGATGGTAAAAAACACTCATATCAGTCTTTGAGTAGCTCTAACCACCTCCTTTGTTGTATATTGAGGTCCTTTTTTGTGAACACATATTGTAAGCTCTTGTGGTCCGTAAACACATCCTCATGGACCCCATACAAGTAATGTCTCCATATCTTCAATGCGAATACCACCGCGGCCAACTCTAGATCATGGGTCGGGTAATTTTTCTCATGGATCTTTAACTATATAGAGGCATATGCTATTATCTTCCCTCGCTGCATCAATACACACCAAGTCCGATTCTCGAAGCATCACAATACACCACAAAGCCATCTGTACCCTCAGGTAGGGTCAACACCAGTGCGGCAGTAAGTCGAGTCTTCAACTCTAGGAAGCTCTTCTCACAAGCCTCCGACCATTGAAACTTCACCTTCTTCTAAGTCAACTTGGTCAAAGGTGTTGCGATTGATGAAAAACCTTCAACAAATCTCTGGTAGTATCAAGCTAACCCCAAAAAGCTCTGAATATCTGAAGGATTCATTGATCTAGGCCAATTCTTCACCTCCTCAATTTTTTGAGAATCTACTTTTATGCCTTCGCTTGTTACCACATGACCCGAAAATGCTACCGAGTTCAACAAAAACTCGCACTTGTTGAACTTTGCATACAATTGGTGATCCTTGAGAGTCTGAAGCACTACTGTCAAATCAGCAGCACGCTCCTCCTAGCTCCAAGTGTATATAAGGATGTCATTGATGAACACGATCACGAACATGTCCAAGTACTTGAACACCCTGTTCATCAGGTTCATAAAAGTTGCAGGAGCATTTGTTAGTCCAAAAGACATAACTATAAACTCATAATGACCATACCGCGCCTTGAGGGCTATCTTCGGGATATCACACTCTCGAACCCTGAGCTGGTGATACCCGAACCTGAGATCTATCTTTGAGAAATACCTTGCACCCTTAAGCTAGTCAAACAAATCATCAATCCGGGGTAGAGGGTACCTATTCTTAATGGTGACTTTGTTCAATTGTTGATAATCAATGCACATCCAAAGCGAACCATCCTTCTTTTGAACAAATAAGACTGGTGCACCCCATGGAGACTTGCTCGGTCTGATGAAACCCTTATCAAAAGGTCCTTCAACTGATCCTTCAACTCCTTTAGCTTGGTTGGAGCCATCCTGTAAGGTGCAATATAGATACTCTACGTATCGGGTAGAAGATCAATACCAAAATCGATTTTTCTCTATGGAGGAACACCTGGTAAATCATCCAGAAATACTTTTGGGTACTCACACACCACAGGAACTAACTGGATAGTCGGGATCTCGGACTCAACATCCTTAACCCTAACTAAATGATACATGAAACCCTTAGAAATCATCTTCCTGGCCTTAAGATATGATATAAATCGACCTGCTAGTACAGTCGAACTACCCTTCCACTCCAAGACTGACTCACCCGGAAAATGGAATTCCACTGCACGGGTTCCACAATTAATAGAAGCATAACACACATACAACCAATCCATGCCAAGAATAATGTCGAAGTTAGTCATCGCTATCTCTACAATGTCTGTGGAGGTGACTTTATGCAATATAGTGACCGGGAATCCCCTATACACCTGCCTAGCTACAACCGAATCACCAACAGGAGTAGAAACTAAAAATGGTTCTGATAGAGTCTCGAGACTAACTCCAAAGCTACTAGCAATGTAAGAAATCAAAAAAGACAAGGTAGCCCTCAGATCTAGCAAAGCATAAACATTAAGACGAAAAACACGCAACATACCAATGACCATATCCAGGGAGATCTCCTACTCCTAATGGGGTGTTAAATTATAGAACTTGTCTTGGCGCTGACCACTGGCTGAACTAGTTGAGGCACCCTGCTGAGGAGGACGTGCTGCTGGGGCGGCTAAACTGGCTGCTGGTATATGGGCTCCACCACCCCCTCATCTGGCTGAAGGGCAATCCCTAAGTCTGTGTCTGGGTTTTCCACACCTGATACAAGCATCCAAACCAACTAGGCACCTCCCTAAGTGGTTCTTTCCGCATATCGCACAAGATGGAAAAGTGTGCTCCATCTGCATGATACCCTGGTCTCTCGAGTCTGGGGCCCTGCTCCGCTGATCCCCTCTGAATCTAGACAACGTATTGGCCGATGATGGTGCTGGAGAAATAGACCTATCTGAGACTGTTGACGCTACCCACCCCCTGATCTGGCCTGGGATGCCCCATAGCTATCGGTCCTGGCCCTCTTATCCTCTCTCTGCCACCGATACACCGACTTCATCTACTGAGCATGCAACACAATGCGGGGAAAGTCTATATCCTAATACAACATGGCGATCCTACAATCTTTATCCAGATAGTCTGCCACTCCATGTATAAAACAGCTCACCCGATCCCTTTGGTCCACCACCAACTCTGGCGCATACTTGGATAGACGGGTGAACTCCAATGTGTTCTCCTCAACGGACATGTCACCCTACTTCAATTAATAAACTCAACTGCCTTAATCTCCCTCATCTCTCAAGGGAAAACCAATCCAAGAATGCCACATGGAACTCTTCCCAACCTATAGGACCTGGACCCACTGCCCTAGCATCTCGCCACTACTTGAACCATATGTGAGCTACCCCCTTTAGCTGATAGGAGGACAAATCAACACAATCTCCATTGCTCACCCCCATAACCTAGGTGATATTTAGAATCTCCTCGATGAAATCATGCAGATCCTCATCCACCTTGGATCCAAGGAACTCCGGAGGGTTCATCCTTAAGAAATCTCTAATTCGGGCCACTACCGCATTGCCATTTTGTAGGATATGTGCAAGAGCCTGTTGGTTGACCAGAACGGTCAAGGCCTGCGCCAGCATCTGAATAGCTGCTCGAAACTCTGCCTGGGCAACTGGCTCTGGTGCCTGGGGCTCCTGAATAGGTGGGGCTTGCTGATGCCCATGATCGTTGCCATCTTCGTGGCCTCACCATTTCCGTTCCTTCTTCCATTCATTCTTATGGGAGCCATGATTTTGCAATCGCGAATAGAATGAATTAGAAGGATAGAAAGACTTTTCATCGCACGACATAGATCATGAAGAAGGAAACATTTCCTAAACATCTCTTAGCCTCTTCTTCATAAGTGTGGCGCGCTTCACACCCATGAAAAAGACTGTACTTAACGAGGCTTTTAGAAATCCTAGGACACTTCAAAACCTATTCCTCTGATACCAAGCGTTTCATGACCCGAACATAGATCCAGATCATAATATGGGACAAGAAACCCCGAGAGGCCCCAAGTCGACCCATGGCATAAGCATATATCTAAATTCATTCACTTCAAGCAGAATACCAAATGTAATACATAGCAGAAACATAAACATGGCATAGCATATCATAACATAAGGAAATCTCTAGACATACACGCGAGCTAAGTACTACATATTGTTTGAAAGCCTCTACTGCATAAGATGGGTTGATGGGACAACACCCCCAACTAACCTGGCCAAGTTCTAAAACATAAAATAACATAAGCTCTAGTCAAACGACCCTTGGAATATGAGGATTCACCAAAAAGATGAAGGTGAACTTTGGAATGGTCTAAAGATAAGGATGAGCCTGAGAGCCGGGTCCTGTATCATGAAACAATACAACATAGAAAGTATGCGGTCAGTATGTGGAATGCATCGAGTATGTAGGGTAAGTAAAACGGACACTCAAAATATGTAAAACTCATAAAACATCATAAAAGTAGGACATCATGCTCATATCATAAATATCGTAACATAACATAACATAAGGCTCAAGGTTTTCGAAGCATTCATAATACATTCGTAATCATAAGCATGAGAGTAAAGTATATTGAACATAACTTGAGCCAACATACGTAGTCATAAACATGCATGAATCATGAGGAACAGTGGAAGATTCTCTTAACCTACATACCCCATATGAGCACACATGAAGCCCGACTTGTAACCCTAGTTGGGAGGGTGTCCGTACCTTGCCAAGGGTAGGACCATGAATGTGTGACATTGTCATGACCCAAACGTACACCCGAATCGTAGACACGGGTCAAGGAGCTCCGAGAGATCCCTAGCCGACCCATGGCATGAGAATACATCTAATTCAATCACATGAGTGTAAGACTTAGCATAGAGAAAGTAATCATAACATAACATGAGGGGAAATAGTACAATACTGATACGATACGGCGGAACATGACTTTTTACCTGATAAGCCTCTAAACATGAAAGGCGGATTGATGGGACAACTCCCCAACTAATCCAACATCCAGAAATTGAAGGAATAACATGTAGTGTGAACATGTAGCCCTCATAACATGAGGACTCACCAAATACGCAGAGTGCAGGTTTGAATCTATCTACAAGTGAGGATGCGACTGAGAACTGGACCTGTATCATGAGACAATACGGCATTGAAAGTATGCGGCTAGTATGTGGAATGTACTGAGTATGCAAGGTAAGTAAAATGAACATTTAAAACATGTACAAAACTCATAAGTGATCATAAGAGTAGGATAACATGCTCATAACATAATTATCGTAATATAACATAAGGCTCAAGATTTTCGAAACATCCGTAACGTAAACATAATCATAATCATATTAGAAGAGTCTTAATTAACATAACTTGATCCAACATTCATAATCATAAACATATATAAATCATGAGGAACAGTGGGAGATTCTCTTAACCGGCATACCCCATATGAGTACACATGAAGCCCGACTTGTAACCTTAGTCGGGAGGGGGTTCGTACCTTGCCAAGGCTAGGAACAATGAAGGGCATGATCACACATGAAAAGGGCCAATTGGGCCAGGGACAAACATGAAAGGGTCCCAACATACCTTCGATAGAATGTAGTTCATGAGATCTGGGGCTTAACATGGGCCTCGAACCTACTTGGTGCTCGATACTACTCCCAAAACATATATAGTGCTCATAATAATACATACATGAGTTCATGGGCTAGTCAAATCATGATAATCATAAACATGATTGAACATACGTGAACTAGCCATGACTTGAGGCCCGTGGGTCGGCCAAAAACATATTTCATGACTGATAAAATTAATGCATACTTGTAGATTATGCATATGGCTTGAAATTCATAAGTTAATAATAGATGACGTAATAAGTTCATATATAAATTCATAATTCATGCTTGGATTATCAAAACACCAATGGATCGATGGATCCTAAGTCGATTCATCATAGGGCATGCATAATCAAGCTCAATTGTTTAGAAATTCGAAACCAACAACATTATACTCAAACTAATTCTCAAAACACAATCAAAATCAGTAGATTATGGTAAGATTTCAAAGTCACAAGACCCACAATTAAATCATTTAATTTTATACAAATCAAATACAAAACCCCATGAGTTTTCAAATAAATTTTGAATAATTAATATAGAAGGAGCATGGGTGTGGAAGAATCCATCCGTTGAAGACCTTACATACCTGGTATTATCAACCCCTAACCCTCCTTAAAATACCAAGAATGAAATTGAAGGAATTGAGGTGAAAAGCTTGAAATCTCCCCTTGAATCACCTCTCAAAGTTTTTGCATGCATGAATGGGAGTTTAGAATAGGTCGTCCTCTCAAAACCGAGTTTTTCCCAAGCCAAAATGACGTAGTTCAGGGCATTATATCATGAGAAAGTCAAAACTACCCTTAATGAACCTGTCCTAAAAACTGGCCGGATGGAACCAACGAGTGGTACCAATGGGTCGTGGAAACAACCCATGGACCGTTCTGTCTTTTTGTTGAATGAATTGTTGAATGCCTTCTCTTCGATACATAACAAACGGACGAACAGGATGGGTATTACTATGATCCAACTGGTCATTTCTTCGGTCGTTGACTGCTCCCCCGAACCTTCTGATTTCTATCAAACGAGCCCCACCACGGCTCGTTTTACACTTCAACCGATCGTGGTTACTATCTATCCTTCCTCACTGATATCTAGACTCCCTTACCACAGTTTCCCACAACAAGTCATTGCAAGCCACAACGGGTCATTGCATGACCCGTCGTACCTTCCTACTACCAAGTCCACTTCCTACCATGACAACAAACAATGACTCGTGGTTTCTTACCACAGATCGTCGAGTCAACCGTTGTTTTCCTATAATACCTAACCACCTGAACCCACAACCACCAACTACGGCCCGTGGTTACTTACCACGGGTCGTGGTACCTGTCGTCCTACAACCTTTTCCCCAACGTTCAGTAGTATTGCATTTTAACTTCCCGGGTCTACTCCTAAGCACTTCCTGGGTATTATAGATATCACCATGAAAAGGACCATTTTGGCTAGGGACAGTCACATAGGAGGTCCCAACATACCTACGGTGGCACGTAGTTTATGAGATCTAGGGTAGAACCTAGGCCACGAACCTACTCGGTGTTCGATACTACTCCTCAAACATTTATAGTGCTCATAGTATATCATGCATGAATTAAAGGGCTAGTTAAATCATGATAATCATAAACATATTTGTACGTGAACTAGCCATGACATAAGGCCCGTGGGTCGGCCAAAAAGATAATTCATAAATCATAGGTTTCATGCATACTTGTAGATCATACATATAACTTGTAAATCATCAAATAATGATAAGAAATAGGATAAATCCATATTTAAAATCATAAATCATGTTGGGCTTGTAATATAAACTATTGAATTGAAGATCATAAATCAATTCATCATAGATCTTACAAAATTAGGATTAATTTAGTACAATTTAAAATCAATAATTTGTTAATCAAAATAGTTGTAAAATCTGATCAATATTCATAAAATATAATTTAAATCACAATTTAAAACAAACCATTAGTAAATCAATTAAATTCCATAAGATTTGAATTAAAACCCCCTTAGAGTTTGATAGATTTTCATGAATTAATAGAGAATGGGCATGGGTGTGAATGAAAACACCTATTTGTAATCCTACATACCTGGGTAAGATCAAATTCTAGAGTTCTTGAATGCCCAATGGAGAATTGAGAGGAAGAAGCTTGATTCTATGCTTGATCTCTCTAGAATTCTCTTAATTTGCATGCATGGGAATGGCTTGAGAAAAACAGACTTAACCTTTATTGTTATGCCCAGAAAAATACATAAAACGACGTAGTTTAGGGCCTTAGAGCATGGAAAGGTCGAAAATACCCTTAATGAATATTCCCTAAAAAACTGCACAGATCGATCCAACGGGCATACCAACGAGTCTTTGGAAGTTTCCATGACTCGTGGTATGGCCCGTCATATGCACAGCCTAGGCCCTGAACCCAGATTCTTACCACAGCTTGACAGGACGAGTCGTTCATTGATCAAATGGATCGTTGATTCGATCATTACTAGCCCCTTAACAACCCTGAACATCCCTTATCACAACCCTCACCACGACTCGTGTTTGCTTCCAATGAGTCGTGGTATCGATCCATTACCTGCACTGGAATTTCTAGCAACTAAATGACAACTGCTGACCACGGGTCGTTATAACTCACGATGAGTCGTTAGATGACCCGTTACATCCTCAAATACCATGGTCCAGCTCTATCCCATGATTACAAACAATGAGTTGTTACATCATCCATTGTATCCACTGCCACTAGGACTCCCCTTACCACGATTGGATCCAATAGGTCGTTGGCTGGACCAATTATCTGTTGGGTCATCTGTTGTGTGCACTTTTCTCCAGTTTTCAGCTGACTTCCCAGTTTGATCCCGGATCTAATCTTAGGCATTTTCGGGGTATTACAAAAACACTCTGTTGGAAGTGAAGAACATGCGTGCCACACATTGGCACCTTCAAATTGCAAGTGCCACGCAGTCAGAACTGTGTATGGAGAAGAAAAGGACCTGTGAAATGTAGGTGCAATCGCAGAAGGATTTCAAGCAACACTCCCATGACATGCTAGCGACCTGCAGCTCACAGATGGGCACCTGCAAAATGCAGGTGCTGCGCAAGTGACCAACGTACTTACAAGGGAAAAAATGTCCATCTCCGGCACAAAAGTACCTGAGAAGCTTCTAAGCGCAAACTTGGAAAGCTGTGCAAGGAGAACATGCAGATTTTACCCCAAGTTATACATGCCCAAGGGAGAACATATGAGAGAGAAGCATTGAATTATAGAGAGAAGTAGTGAGAGAAAGATTAGAGTACATTCTTCTTCTTCTTCTTCAATGTTTGAGATAAGTACACCATTGTTGTAGATTTTGAAAGCTTAAATTAGTTATCCGATATGATGATGATTGTTGATGATTTACCCATTGCTATATTTTCTCTATCTCTATTAATAAGTAGTTAAATTGCTAGCTAGGCGTGTGTGCTTAATGAGTACTTAAACATGATTGGGTATTGATAAATTTCTCTTTAATATATAAGCATGGATCTGTTGTTTCCTCTGAATTTTAATTGAGAAATTAGTGGTTGCAAACACTAGTTTACCTTACTAATCTTGCTTGAGCTTGAGAAAAGAGAGTGGGATTTGGGTGAGGAAACAAAAGTGAGGATTTGGAGTGTAGATGAGTGGGATTGACAAATGTCACCTAATCACATGCAAGCACATATGGTCGTCAAGTAATATAGGACTAGAAGTCCCAATTATTGATCCTTCACAAACTTGTTAGCTTAATCGTTAAAGCTTACATCTTTATTTCATTATTCTGCAGCTGAAATGGGGAATGGTTTGGAGCATTAAACTACTAAAAACGTTAAATATAAAATTAAATAAAGACTGTTTAAAACTTGGTTTTACTTTAGATGATGATAAAAATCAAGAGAAATGGCACTTTTGCTTCAAGTTGAGTTTTCAAGATGTGATTACGCTATAACGATTCTTCCTATGATTACTAGTTTCAAGTTACTATCCCATTCCTTGCCACTCTCCCAAGCATCCAAGAACAATTTCATGAACCCTAATGCCTATGTCCCTATGGTCGTAGGATAAACATGAAACAACGGTTATGCCCACTTGTATTTCAACTAAATAGGGTTGAAAGGTACATTCCTATCCTCAACAACAACTTCTGTCCTCTCACCAATGGATTTAAGGGTCTTTGAATTCCTGTTTTATATTTACCTTTAACCATTTCCGTTCCCTTTCCCAAGTTCAACCGAAAGCCAACAGAATTACTTAGAAGGTGATCAATCTAGTAAATAAGCAATTATAACAAGTAAATATAAACATAAAGAAAAATCAAAACTAGCATAAATTAGTCTTTCAAACTTCAACCATCCACCATGGAAAAAAACCTAGAGTATGAGTTTATCCACTCATAGACATGTGGAAAAACATAGAGTTAATCATCATCATTTAGAGTAAAACAATAAAGAAAAAAAGAAACCTAAGTAGAAACTTGTCTCTCCTTACAAGATGCATTACAAACCTCCACAAATGAGATACGTAATGTAAAAGTAATCCAAAGATTGCTAACAAACGACCTAGAGGATATATTTATTGTTAAGCCTTGAAATGAAATTTCTGCCCTCACGTACTGCGTTAAAATTAGCAAATTTCATCCCGGAATGGGTCTGGTGCTCAGCCCCCTCCATAGTCCCAAGTTGAGCTCAAGTTTCCTCTGAAGTTTAAATCTCGGCACCCAGCCCCATCCATAACACAAAGGAGTAGCCAAATTGCAACACTTCTGGATCATCCGAGCGTCCAATGCCACTCATAGCCCCCGGGTGTTAGCCAAATTTCATTGATCAAGAACCTTTCTGGATCCCAGTCCCATCCATAACACCAGAATTTTGAGAAATGCCTCTAAGTTTGGAATGCTTCTGGGGCTCCACACCTCTCATCTCGCCAAGGTGTTGAATGAAACATCTTCTGAAGTTAGGGACCTGGTGCCCAGCACCCACTATAGCCCCAACTTTAGTTCACAATCTTTTAAAGTTAGGGACCTGGCACCCGATGCCAGCCATTGCCCCAGGTCCTTCTTTTCACACTCTCAAATAATCACACCTTGGGGCTAATTTGGGTCCTTTTGTCACGCCCCCAAATTGGGTAGGGCGCAACTGGCACTCGATTCATGATTGATCGAGAAGCTGGCAATATGACATCTGTAACTGTAACACTTAGGCCATCCAGGCCACCTGTCACTATCAACTGGAGTATAAATTGGACCCATAAGGTCTCAACAATACATGGTAAACAACTGAAATGCAACCAAGTCTATGAGTATGCTAAACCAAGCAACAATAAGCCGACAAGAACACAAACTGAATAACGCTATACCCACTAAGTCCACAAAGCCTTTAAAGAATAAACTGACTGATGGTCGGAACAAGGCTCCGACCTACCCATAAGTGCATCTCAAAACTCAAGCATAAATAACTAAGACCTATCTCTAGGAAAAAATAAGCATACCAACCATCCGTTGATCTCACGAACTACTACCTGCACCTGTGGCATGAATGCAGGTCCCCAAGTGAAGGTACGTCACTACAAATGAAATGTACTGGTATGTAAGGCTGAAACTATAAACATTAGATAACAATCATGTAACAACTGACTCATCACATAAACATATAAAGGATAGATATAACCTGGAACTCTGCAACCTGTAATGGATAACAACATACTATAACAAAATTGAACTAAAGATAACGAAACCAGGAATAAGGAATAGTAAAAACTTGGAATCCTAGAAACCGAAACCTGATAGTAACCCTATAATGAGAAGAAAATGAAATTGAGAAATGCACAAGAAAGAAACTAAAATTGTGATGCTAGCAACCAGCCAACCATAAATCCATATATAAAATTCATCCAGCCGGTGTACCACACCGGGGTAAAATAAAAGTATCTTCAGTCGGTATATCATACCGGGGTAAAATAAAAATATCTCCAGCCAGTGTACCACACCGGGGTAAAATAAAAATATCTCCAGCCGGTGTACCATACCGGGTAAAGTAAAAATATATTCAGCCGGTGTACCACACTAGGGTAAAATAAAGATATCTCCAGCCGGTGTACAACACCGGGGTAAAATAAAATAAATCTCAATCGCAATCATAATGGAGCTGATAGGGCTCATACAAATTATCTGGATAATGACAACCATGAAATATGCCAACTCAGTAACTATAACATGTGTAGTATCTTACCACGACCCCTAATACTACAATTATGCCATACACATATAGATCTTTCATTTAACATTTAAATACATACATATGCTGTGAATAAATTCTAGGGAAGTTCCTAGAACTGGAATATCATAAAGACAGTGTAGACACATGTTCATGATTTTAAACATCTCCTAGCAATACTAACACGAGGAGTAGAGAGGAATAACTTAACTTAACATTTTCTATTAACAATCTTAGCATTCATTTTGTGTTGCGTTTGACTTTCATATTTTCATATCAAGAATTGTGAGCATACCTCATTCATTGCACATCATATCACATCTCGAGGTAACTTATCAACAGGAAGACATAACGTGGAGCTCTTTAACATAAAAATGCTAGGCAACTATCTAGGGGCTGCCTTAAGATAAATAAAGACTTATTGTTGTGCTTTTGACAATATAGGAAAGGCTCGTGTGAAACTTTGCAATATATGAGGAGCTTAGAAAAGCTTAGCAGCATTATAAATAGTTTAGAAACTTCCAAGAAAAATTAAATCCTTTAAAACTTGAAAAAGTTAATCCAACTCTTAGAACAAATAATCAAAGATAATTGTTTAAAAGTACGATGAAGAACTTCTCTTTAACTTGAGTCACTATCTCAAAATATTCTATTCTAATATTTCTTAAGGAGATAACACTTTACAGGCCTTTCATTAGCTTAATACAATTGAACATAAACAACTTTATTTATAACTCTTTTACGAAACATCTTTAGAACAGAGTAAATCTTGCTAGCCATTTGCCTAACTCATTAACAATCGTAACACTTATCGTCAAATTTAACAACCTTTAGCTCTACTTTTCGTATTCATCTTAAATTCTTTTCCAAACAGGATTCGTCATTCCCTACCTAATTACTTACTCTCGTGTTCACTACTCCAGTAATTCTTGTACGCACTTACCTTCTTATCTAATTGCCAACCTTGCCTCTTAAACATCGTCTTGCTCATATTTTAACATCGCTCAAAGGTTCTTGAAATTAACTACGGACAGAGGGCATATACCTCACATATTACTTTAAAAGGTCTAACATTTACTCTTATCTCTCCTTTGCTACTACGGCCTCAACTTTACAGCTAGGTTAATTTTCTTACACATCTACAACTGTCAAAGAACATGTGGCGTGTCTACTTAAAGCCTTAAGCAATTCTCAGGAGGACTAGATAACTCAAGAGCTCTAATAAACATATAGCGACTTTCTAAAGGTAATCCTTGCCGCTTTAGTGCGTAATTTGAACATAAGCATAAATGTATATATATTATAATTTTTGTCTAAACTTTTAACATAAAGATATTGTGCATAACCTACCAATAAAGATGGTCCCATAGAAATATCAATAGTCTATCCATTCGGGTTCTATTTTCCAAGTTTAACGTATTGGTTAATTATGAAATGCATTAATTAGTCTCTTAGATTAAGGGAGAGGGACTGGGGAAGCTTCTCATGGCCATAGGTACCTTAAAACATGAGTATAAGAGGGTAGGTAACTGTTGTAAGGAAATTCCATGTTGTTACCCTCGTTAGCCCTTATTGAGTTAAAACTGATTTCAATTATTAGGTTTGCCCGCGTACCGTTGTCTTGCCATGTTTACCAATTTCCTTAGCAACCATAATGTGAAATAACTTTGACACCACAAACACATAAAATAGTGTAAATGACCAGCTCACAATTCCCACGTCGAGGGGACTTCAGACTCAATATACAACTATAACCATAATCGAAGGCAATTGCCCTCTCCGCTTTACATTCATGTGTTCCAACTATTTAGAAAATACACAATTTAATAACAAGTAATTATAACAACTGGGAAGGACCATAATATGATACTACAGAATCTCGAGTATAGGGGAATGCTGGATTAATCCTTGACATGAATTTGTGCTTGAAAATCAAGAGACAAAGAGCGCCTTACATGCCTTCTTTCTCCGGCGAGCTTTCTTACGTTGTTTCTTTCTTTCAACAACCAAAACTTTAGACCCTTAAATTAATTGAGTTTATCACCTACTGACAAGGCTGTTTCAAGCAAATTTATACAGCAAAAACATTACCTCAATAGGCAGTCACAACACAAACAAATAAGGCAACACTTAGCATTTCTTATTTTAACTTGTTTCTAGAACTTTGGGGGAAAATAGAGGTAGGAAATTACCTCACTTTTCTCATGTAAAACTCCCACAAATATATATTATATACTCAGAAAAACACAGCTGTTCCAACCTTCAAGAACAAGCAGAACTTCAACAACAACATACCAACAACGGCAGCCCAATATAACCTCCAATTTCTAGCTTTAGCAAGGATTTTTAGGCAAGTTTAGCAATTAGAAACACTTACCCTTGGCATGAGAATATTCTTGGATATAATAGGAGTATTTTCCTCTAAATCACTTCCCAATAACACAGAAATCTTTCTTTCCAAAACGCAGCAACATAACAGCACAACAACTACAACAAGTCAACATACAAACCATAACTTTCTTCTAGTTTTCCTTCAAAAATTCATACACTTATTAGAGATTTCAAAAGAGGGAAGTGACTTACTATTTATTATGAACAATTCCTACTAAGATGGAGTATAACATTAGCTCAAAATAGTCCCGAACACGCACCAACAACACTGCAAAAATGAAGCTACAAGGCAACAACAACGTCACCACAACATTGCCTTCACTTCCATCAACTATTGCTTGAGTTTTGATGGTGTTTTCTTGAGGGATTTCCTCTAGGTTTCTAAGGCTTTGCTACTGTAAAGGAGAGAGTATTTCAGAGGGTAAGAAAGCACCTCAAACCTGGAAAATTTGAAAATGATTCATAACAAAAAACTTAAAATATAAAGGTGTTTGGGCAGTGGCCGTTTTTAGGGTGGAGGCCATGTCACTGCCCGATAGTTCCACTGTAAAATGCCTATAACATTTTATTACGAACTCCAATTGAAGAGCTGTTTGATGTTCTGAAAACTACACTCGATGATCTTTAATTTGATAGGTTGTGGGGCTTCTAGTTAATTATATATTGGGAGATATGGTCGTTTAAAGTTGACCCTAACTTATATACTTTACATACTCTTTGTTTTTTTCCATTCATACACATTTCCCTTGTCATCTACGAACAACCTGCAATTCCCTTTACATAGAATACAAACATCAAATAATCACCAAAATTTTTCTGGGGTGTAACATCCTCCCCCTCTTAGAAACATTCATCCTCTAATGTCATAACACCTTTAACTCATCCCTGTCTTCTGTCATAAACATACATTCCATATATTTGTAAACATATTCTTTCCAGTCATTACTTCATATCAAACTATACTTATTCAACTCAATCTATTTATCTAATCTAAGACAAACATGCCTTAACACCACATAATCGATGAACTTTTCTAACCATAACCAAATTTATACACTACCATGACAAATTATTAACTACAATACCACTTTTCATTCACTACTTAAGATACAAGTTCAATGTTAAATCTGAAGTTGCACTTTTACCTTTGCTTTTACCATGGTCCACTATTGACGGTCCTAATAACAGAAACTAAAGCCTGATCTAAGGACAAAGAAGGAACTAAATATCTAGGATAAACTAAATGTCTGGCCACCTGGGGCCTTGAAACACTACATGGGGCCATAAATAACCCTGTTGACCTAGTCTCCCCACTTTATTCTACTTCTCTGTAGGTACTTGGAGACGGTATATCAGATTCCTCTATCTTTTGAGCAAATGCTTGTATCTAAGCAATAGTCATATCTGTCTGGGTATACATTCCCGAAAACTCTGGAACTAGATGGGGTCCCAAACATAATACAATTGATATACTCTATTCCTCATGTTCTGCACCCTATCTGAAGCATATTGGCCAAAGAATTAAACTTGAGACTATATTCATGAATACTCATGCTGCCGTGTATTAGGTACAAAAACATACTAACTCGAATTCATTGAAGTTCCTGTGATAAGTATTGATCGGTAAAAGCTAGGGGATTTAGGATCAAAACCCACAGGCACTAAAGCTCTCAGAAGTATTTCCCTAGAACCTGCCATTAATTTCAGCAGCTGATTTTTGAAATGTCACTATTCCGGTTAACATCTTAAATTCTTTCTCAAAATCTCACCCCTTTGATATACCAAAAAGGTGTTGGAGGATCAATGACTCTACCTCCTTCTGTCTCTTCTAATATTGGGACAATATGAGGGGCTGAAGCCCTTCCCATGGTATCTCTGACTGGAACTAGAAGAACTGTAACATGGGGAGTAAAACAAAACTCACTTCGAGCATATATTCTATTTCTCGGATAAACAGGAAGGCGTCTGGGACCCTTTCAAGCATCAGTGTTGATAAATCTTGTAGCCATCTATCTTACTCTAGGTGAATTCTAAAACATAAGCACGATTTAGACTTTAAATAGCCCTTACATCTTTTCTCTATAGCATGATCTATTATTGAACAAAGTGAAACAACTCCTAAATTCCCTGTAGCCTCCTGATTATAAGTATGGTGCACAACATACCCATAAGCAAGACTCTACTAGACACGATTTGTGGACTTCCTAGGATATGACTTCGCTCTGATACCAAGTCTGTCATGCCCCAAAACTGGGTAGGGTGCAACTGGCACTCGATTCATGATTGATCGAGAAGCTGACTATATGACATCTGTAACTGTAACACTTAGGCCATCCAGACCACCTGTCACAATCAACGAGAGTATAAACTGGACCCATAAGCTCTCAACAATACATGGTAAAGAACAAAAATACAACCAATTCTATGAGTATGCTAAACCAAGAAACAGTAAGCCGATAAGGCCACAAATTGAATAACACTGTACCCACTAAGTCCACAAAGCCTCTATAGAGTAAAATGACTGATGGTTGGAATAGGGCTCTGACCTACTCCATAACTGCATTTCAAAACTCAAGCATAAATAACTAAGACCTAGCTCCAGGAAGAAAGGAGCATACCAACCATCCGTTTATCTCACGAATTGCTATGGGCAATCCTGACCTCTACTTGCACCTGCGGCACGAAGGCAGGTCCCCAAGTGAAGGAACGTCGGTACGAATGAAATGTACTGGTATGTAAGGCTGAAACTGTAAACATGAGATAAGAATCTTGTAAAAACTGACTTAGCACATAAACATATAAAGGATATATATAACCTGGAACTCTGCAACCTGTAATTGATAACAACTTACTATAACATAATTGAACTAAAGATAAAGGAACCAGGAATAAGGAATAGTAACAACTTGGAATCCTTAAAATCGAAACCTGACAGTAACTCTATAATGAGATGAAAATGCAATTGAGAAACGCACAGGAAAGAAACTATTACTGTGATGTCAGCAACCAACCAACCATAAATCCATATATAAAATTCGTCCAGTCGGTGTACCACACCAGGGTAAAATAAAATTATCTCCATCTGGTGTATCATACCGTGGTAAAATAAAAATATCTCCAGCTTGTGTACCACACCGGGGTAAAATAAAAATATCTCAAGCTGATGTACCATACCGGGGTAAAGTAAAAATATCTCCAGCCGGTGTACCACACCAGGGCAAACTAAACATATCTCCAGCCGGGGTACCACACCGGGGTAAAATAAAAATAAATCTCAATTGCAATCATAAATAGAGCTGATAGGGATCATAAAAATTATCTGGATACTGACAACCATGAAATATGCCGACTCAGTAACTATAACATGTGTAGGATCTAACCACGACCCCAAATACTACAATTATGTCATACACATATAGATCTTTCATTTAACATTTAAATACATACATATGCTGTGAATGAATTCTAGGGAAGTTCCTAGAGTTGGAATATCATAAAGACAGTGTAGACACACGTTCATGATTTTAAACATCTCCTAGCAATACTAACACGAGGAGTAGAGAGGAATAGATTAACTTAACATTTTCTATTAACAGTCTTAGCATTCATTTCGTGTTCATACTCATTTCACTTTCATATTTTCATATCAAGAATTCTAAGCATTACCTCATTCATTCCACATTATATCACATCTCGAGGTAACTTATGAACAAGAAGACATAACTTTGAGCTCTTTAACATAAAAATGCTAGGCAACTATCTAGGGGCTGCCTTAAGATAAATAAAGACTTATTGTCGTGCTTTAGACAATACAGGAAAGGCTCGTGTGAAACTTTGCAATATATGAGGAGCTTAGAAAAGCTTAGCAGCATTATAAATAGTTTAGAAACTTCCAAGAAAAATAAAATCCTTTAAAACTTAAAAAAGTTAATCCAACTTTTAGAACAAATAATCAAAGATAATTGTTTAAAAGTATGATGAAGAACTTCTCTTTAACCTGAGTCACTATCTCAAAATATTCGATTCTTATCATTTCTTAAGAAGTTAACACTTTACTGGCCATTCATTAGCTTAACACAACTAAACATAAACAACTTTATTTATAACTCTTTTGCTAAACGTCTTTAGAACAGGGTAAATCTTGCTAGCCATTTGCCTAACTCATTAACAATCGTAACACTTATCATCAAATTTAACAACCTTTAGCTCTACTTTTCGTATTCATCTTAAATTCTTTTCCAAATAGGATTTGTCATTCCCTACCTAATTATTTACTCTCATGTTCACTATTCCAACAATTCTTGTACGCACTTACCTTCTTACCTAATTGCCAACCTTGTCTCTTAAACATCATCTTGCTCATATTTTAACATCGCTCAAAGGATCTTGAAATCAACTACGGATAGAGGTCACATACCTCACATATTACCTTAAAAGGTCTAACATTTACTCTTATCTCTCCTTTGCTACTAGGGCCTCAACTTTTACACTTGGGTTAATTTCCTTGCACATCTACAATTGTCAAAGAACATGCGGCATGTCTACTTAAAGTCTTAAGCAATTCTCAGGAGGTCTAGATAACTCAAGAGCTCTAATAAACATATAACGACTTTCTTAGGGCAATCCTTGCCGCTTTAGCGTGTAAGTTGAATGTAAGCATAAATGTATATATATTATGATTTTTGTCTAATCTGTTAACATCAAGATATTGTGCATAACCTTCCAATAAATATGGTCCCATAGAAATATCAATAGTTTACCCATTCGGGTTCTATTTTTCAAGTTTAACGTATCGGTTAATTAAGAAACACATTAATTAGTCTCTTAGCTTAAGGGAGAGGGATAGGGGAAGCTTCTCGTGGCCCTAGGTACCTTAAAACATGAATATAAGAGGGTAGGTAACTGTTGTAAGGAAATTCCATTTTTTTACTCTCGTTAGCCATTATTGAGTTAAAACCGTTTTCAATTATTAGGTTTGCTCGCGCGTCGTCGTCTTACCATGTTTACCAATTTCCTTAGCAACCATAATGTGAAACAACTTTGACACCACAAAAACACAACATAATGTAAATTACCAACTCACATTGCCCACGTCGAGGGGACTTCAGACTCAATTTACAACTTTGACCATAATCGAAGGCAGTTGCCCTCTCTGCTTTACATTCATCTGTTCCAACTCTTTAGAAAATACACAACTTAATACCAAGTAATTCTAACAACTGGGAAGAACCATAATGTGCTACTACAGAAGCTCAAGTACAGGGGAATGCCGAATTAATCCTCAACATGAATTCGTGCTTGAAAATCAAGAGACAAAGAGCACCTTGCATACCTTCTTTCTCCGGCGAGCTTTCTTATGTCGTTTCTTTCTTTCAACAACCAAAACTTTAGCCCCTTAAATTACTTGAGTTTATCACCAAGTGACAAGCAGTTTCAAGCAAATTTTTATCCAGCCAAAACGTTACATCAATAGGCAGTCACAACACATACAAATAAGGCAACACTTAGCATTTCTTATTTTAACTTATTTCTACAACTTTGGGGGAAAATAGAGGTAGGAAATTACCTCACTTTTATCATGAAAAACACCCAAAAATATAGATCATATTCTCATCAAAACACAGTTGTTCCAACCTTCAAGAACGAGCAGAACTTCATCAACAACATACCAACAACGGCAGCCCAACATAACCTCCAACTTCTAGCTTTAGCTAGGATTTTTAGGCAAGTTTAGCAATTAGAAACACTTACCCTTGGCATGAGAATATTCTTGGATATAATAGGAGTATTTTCCTCTAAATCACTTCCCAATAACATAGCAGTCTTGCTTCCCAAAACGCAGAATCATAACAGCACAACAACTACAACAAGTCAACATACAAATCATAAGTTTCTTCTAGTTTTCCTTCAAAAATTCATACACTTATTAGAGATTTCAAACGAGGGAAGTGACTTACTATTTCTTATGAACAATTCCTATTAAGATTGAGTATAACATTAGCTCAAAATAGTCCCAAACACTCAGCAACAACACTGCCAAAATGAAGCTACAAGGCAACAACAACGTCACCACAAAGTTGCCTTCACCTCCATCAACTATTGCTTGAGTTTTGATGGTGTTTTCTTGAGGGATTTGCTCTTGGTTTCTAAGGCTTTGCTACTGTAAAGGAGAGAGTATTTCAGAGGGTAAGAAAGCACCTAAAACCTGGAAAATTTGAAAATGATTCATATCAAAAAACATAAAATATAAAGGTGTTTGGGCGGTGACGTTTTTAGGGCGGTGGCCATGTCACTGCCCGATAGTGCCACCGTAAAATGCCTATAACTTTTTATTTCGAACTCCGATTGATGAGCGGTTTGATGTTATGAAAACTTCACTCGAAGATCTTTAATTAAATAGGTTATGGGGCTTCTAGTCCATTATATATAGGAAGATATGGTCATTTAAAGTTGACCCTAACTTATAAACTTTAAATACTCTTTGTTTTTTTCATTCGTACACATTTCCCTTGTCATCTACGATCAATATACAACCCGTACTTCCCTTAACATAGAATATAAACATATAATCACCAAAAAAATTTTGGGGTGTAACACCTTTTCCTTGGTTTCTAGCTCAAAACATCTCAAATAATTTGTTAGCTTACAAAACACACAAACACATGAATTTATGCATTTACTATGGATTATAAACTCAAAACAAGGTAAAATATGGAAAAAAAACATAGAAAATAGGCATAGAAATATGCCCAACATCACCAGCACACACTTAAATCATTGTTCGTCCTTGAACAATCCTTAGTTACATACATAAACGCATCTTTTACCAACACACTTGGTACCTCTATTAGTTAGCGTAGTGCATAAGATTAAGTGGTTCATAAGGATACATCAATTCACTAGAGTTCTCACAATCAAAACTGCACAACCTCTGAAATTGACTCACTTTTTTTCAAAATAAGGCCACCATAATCAAGCATGAAATATGAAACAAATAGCAAACCAACTTAGACATCTTGTGCCCCTTACTTTTTTGTGATATTCCTCTCTCAGATTATCAATGCAAACATATGGAACATAGAAAGCAAGGCACCCTCACGCTCACAAATGACATAATGCACATATGTCGCATACCATAATCTTGTCCTTCATGTACAGTTAGACTACTTAGGTGTTTCAAGAGATTCAAATCACATGGAGTTTTCTTGGTTGTAATGTCGTCTAAGGGATGGGTAGGAATGATATTTCATTTATAGTGACTATCACCCTAAGCACTTTTTTAAGATATTTTTCATTTTCTTCTTGTCCACCACCTTTTTCTTGTTTGTTCACCGTTCAGCTAACTCACCCTTTTTATTTTCTTCTCATGCCCCTTTTTTACTACTTGATTACTAGTATATTTTTATAGAACCAATGAGTATTTTGCAATTAAATCTCTATCTTTATTCGTTCTAGCATCAAGTAAACAACACAATTTTTGTGGGAACCCTTCTTCCTATCTTCTCTTCTTACCACAAATTTTCTTTTCCCTTAACATTATACTTCAGTAGAATTCACTTTCAATCTCAAAGTGCCTAATACTACTTTGGATCAATAAATCTGAGGTCTGACAAAAAAATAGATTAAGCTACTTTCATGGCTAAGAAAGAATAAGGCTTATGGCTCAAAGGGGGTTAACTAGGGAGAAGGTGTCAGGAAGGTAAAACAAACATGGAAAATTATGGCTCTTTCAAAGAAATTCCATGATCAGTTATTGACTCCCTAATAACTAGCTATCCTACATACACTAAAGAAAGTTCTAGATACCACAATATATAAACAAGATAATTTAGCTCATCTCTCATGGCAATCAAGAATGTAGTCGATTTTCTATAGCTACATTCACACAATCATATTGAATGAAATTTTTCATTGTTAAGACCTTAAAATTATCTTGAGTAAAATTAAAAATATGTGTGTGTCTCATGGATTCCTCACTTATGTATTCAAGATGACCACTTTATTGACTCTAACATAGTTGCTAAGTAGAATGCCAACAAGCATAGAAGTGAATGATCTATAACTCAGTCCTAAAAAGTAATAGACATTACTAATTTCCCTTAAGACGGTCATTATCCATCCATCATAGGGAAGGGTCACCATATCTAAGATGATAAAAACAAAAAAAAAATTGACTCTAAAATAAACAATTCACCCGTTTCAAAGATCTCCCATTCGAAAAAGAGTCAAGGCCATAAGAAAAACCAAAAGGCAGGTGAGACACACCGTTTTATAAAATTTTCAAACAAAAACTTGATGGCATACTCACCCTTCACCTCAAAATCCAGGGATACATACTATCATCCCACACTTAAAGTCATGTTGTATCCTCAAAGCATCTAAAATTAAAAATCAGATAAAAGTGAGAAATTACACCTTGAGACCCTCTAGGGCCTAGCTAGCAATAGGTTTCTAGGATTCATGGGTCGCACGACCCCACACTTAAGCTCACCATACTCCTTATATTTGATTTCGAGTACTCAGACTTCCCCTTCTTTGCGAAAGAAAAACAAAAAAAAATCATTATATAAAAACAAGAAAAACTACACAATTACATATTGGGTTGCCTCCCAAAAGCACCTGATTTAATGTCGCGGCACGATGTCATCACGTTTCACCACTTTTTCTTCCACTTTAAGCTTATGAATTTCACCCCTAATTTCTTTTTCAATTTTCTGTTATCCTCAAGGGCAGTGGTGTAAAGATGAAGGGACCAAGTAATAAATGTTGCTTCTTGCTCTTCTTGGCCATTAAGTGACGAATGTCATTGTGTTTCTTTGGCATGATAAAATTTAGAATATAGGGGTGTTGTTCCTCATCTACACATTTCCCCATAGGCTTGGAAGGCTCTATTTATGGGTTTCCCACCAAATACAATGTTTAAAAGTGTTTAGAATAAAGATCCATACACCCTAACTCTAATATTGCATTATGCTTGACATCCTCACTTTTATCCATCTCCTCGACATCAACATCACCCAACAAATAATAGTCTAATGGTTGGTCTTCTTCTTCTTGTTCCATACATTGGCTAGTATCCACAACACTTTGTAGCTGGGCCTCAGATGCTTTCAAAAGACCCTGTAGGTCATGGATACTTGAGCCAAATTGTCTTATATCTTGTTTGAGCTCTATTCTCCATTCCACTTGAGGTTCCTCTTGAGTATTAGCTAAGACCATGACTTGCAAATCATTACAAGTTGCAGCCTCAACCATCATCTCTAGATCTTAGCACCCATCCTTTTTAAGGCTCCTCCCTATCCAATAAGCTACTCCTTCATTACTTCCACATGCTCCAGGATTACTTTTTCCATATCGCTTATTTGAGCATGATGTTCCTCCTCTTCATTATTCCTGCAAGCATAAAAACAATAGGAGGATCATAATAGGGGCTTGAGGAAGGGGAATAAAAGTTCGGGAAACTACTCCAATGGCCATCTAGACCACCATTTAAACCACAAGCATGATAGTGTTGCCACAAGTGGGGTCCTCCACAATTCATACATGGATCACCAAAATATGAATACCCAACATTCAACTCATTTATATACCAAGATTTCATATTAAGAAGAGTGCCATAATACTTTAAAAAAAAGAAAAAAATATATACAATATACACAGAATAGAAGAATAAAAATCCTAATCTACAAATGATTAATCAATCTTCAAGTCCCCGACAATGGCGCCAAAAACTTGATATCGCCCAAGCGCACATAGTCGTCATGTAATATAGGACTTGAAGTCCTGATTATCGATCCCTCAAAGACTTGTCAGTTCAATCGTTTAAGGTTACTTCTTTATTTTGTTATTCTATCAAACAGTTGAGGGGAATGGTTTGGAAAATTAAAATACTAAAAACATTAAATATAAAAGTATCTACAAACTGTTTCAAACTTGCTTTTACTTCAGATGATGATGAAAATCTAGGAAAATGACACTTTTGCAACAAGTTGAGTTTACAAGACATGAATATGCTATAACTATTCATCCTATGGTTGCTAGTTGAAAGTTACTATCCCATTCCTAGCCACTCTCTCGAGCATCCAAGAACTATCTCATGAACCCTAATGCCTATATCCCTATGGTTGCAGGAGAAATATGAAATGATGGTTATGTCTACTTGTATTTCAACTAAATAGGGTTGAACTATATATCCCTACCCTCAACAACAACTTCTATCCTCTCACCAATAGGTTCAAGGGTTTTTGAATTCCTATTTTATATTTACCTTTAACCCTTTTAGTTCCCTTTCCCAAGATCAACCAAAAGCCAACAGATTTACTTACAAGGTGATCAGTCTAGTAAATAAGCAATTATAATAGGCAAATATAAACAACCACTAAAGAAGAATTAAAACTACCATAAATCAGTCTTTCAAACTTCAACCATCCACCATGGCCAAAATCCTAGAGTATGAGTTTATCCACTCATAGACACGTGGGAAAACACAGACTTAATCATCATCATTCAGAGTAAAAAGATAAAGAAAAAAAGAAACATAAGTAGAAACTTGTCTCTCCTTTCAAGTGGCATTACAACCCTCCGCAAATGAGATACATAATGCAAAAGTGATCCAAAAATTGCTAACAAATGACCTAGAGGCTATATTTATAGTTTAACCTTCAAATGATGCTTCTACCTCAAGTACTTGACGTTAAAATTAGTAAATTTCATCCTGAAATAGGTCAGGTGCGCCACCCCTTCCATAGCCCCAAGTTGGGCTAAAGTTTCATATGAAGTTTAGCTTCGGACGCCCAGCCACATCGATTACACAAAGGAGTTAGTCAAATTTTAACACTTTTGAATCATTCGGGTGCCCTGCGCCACTCATAGCCCCTGTGTATTAGTCAAATTTCTTGGTTCTAGAACATCTCTAGCGCCCAAGATCATCCATAGCACAAGAATTTTAAGAAATATCTCTAAGTCTGGAATGCTTGTGGAGCTCTGGTCTCTCATCTCATCAAGGTGTTGAATGAAACATCTTCTAAAGTTAGCAACCTAGCACCCTAAGCCAGCCATAACCCCAGCTTTGGTGCACAATCTTTTGAAGTTTTGGACCTGGAGCCCGGTGCTAGCCATAGCCCCAGAATCTTCTTCTCACACTCTAAAATCTTCACACCTTGGGCTAATTTCGGTCTTTTTTCCTTGGTTTCCTGCTCAAAATATCTCAAATCATTTTTTAGCTTACAAAACATACAAAGACATGAATTTATGCATATCCTAAGGATTATAGACTCAAAACAAGGTAAAAAAGGGGCAAAAACATGGTAAATGGCATAGAAATATGCCCAACATCATTGAGCTAGAGATAGTCAAAACCCACATCTCCATTCCATTAAAAGGCTGAGGCTAGAGATAGCTTGACCCTTCCTCAGTATTTGTGGATGATTATTTGATTGTGATCTTGGGTTTTGAGGAAATTCAAATTAAAAGCATCCTTTTGGTTGGGAAAAAAGAGGATGTATTTATATCCATGCTATCCGTGCTAGAAATTGAAGTTATGGTAATCGAATCAATCCAAATCTAGTTGACACATCATCTATTGCATATCCCTAGCCATTTCCCATTACTTGCAACAAATCATTTATTCAATCTCATTTTATAATTTTGAATTCGATATTGATTTCCCTTTTCCCCCAATTTTATTTTACATATGTTAACAATGACGCATTCTAATTTGAGCTAGTTTACAACTTTTGGAGTATCATGCTCAATTCCTTGTGGGATTCGACCCTAACACCCGTCGGGTATTTTATTTTTGATAATGACCACTAACACTTCCTTTAATTAGGAGAGATATATTGAGCGTTACCAGCTGGTGCCGAGGAGGATGACTACGTGTTTGATTGGTACAATCGCAAGAGAGGGTACTATTCACCCCTAGTGAATCAGGGAGATAGGTTAAGGCTTAGAGCCAGTCCCCTGCCCCAAGTGCTATAGTTCCTCCATCACCAGTTAGAGCAGCAACAGGTAGACCTCCATCTCCTCTCGCTCTAGCAGTACTTGAGGGTGATATAGTGGCAGCCCTTCCCGCACTTGTGGTACCTCCAGTTGCTCTAGAAGGATAGGCTCTTGAGGGAGCCTTTTAGCTGATGGATCATATTATTGTTGGATAGGAGCAATGGTTGGAGGCAATGGAGGGACATAAAGGTCAGGAAATTTAGACTTCTAGAGCTTGTGAGTTCTTGGGTTTGAGCCATCTGGTGTTTACTAGACCAGACCCGAGTGAGGACCCCCAAAATTTCATTGATCAGACCTACAATATGTTGAAAGTCATGGGGGCGCCTTGGATAGAGAGGGTAGATTTGGCCGTATTCAGACTACATGATGTGGTTATTTTGTGGTATTAGGCTTGGGCTCAATCCAGAGGAGCCAATGCATAACCAACCAAGTGGGAGGAGTTCTCTGAGGCCTTTTTGCTTGAGTATCTACCCCTAGGAGCTTTGACAGGCTCAAGATGAGTAGTTTTTGCATTTAGAGAAGCACAACATGAGTGAGTGGAGTATTGCCTTCAATTTAATTCTTTGGCTAGGTATGCTCTGTACCTGGTTCAAATGATGGAGGATAGGGTTTATCAGTTCATGCGAGGGTTAGGGACCCATATAGCTCGTGATTGTTTAGGGGTATCTACCCAGGAGTATATGAACATTGCACGGATACAATCCTTTGCTTAGAGTGTCAAGGATATGATCAACACGATTCATGATACTTGTAGGGGACAGGAGTAGAGGAAGAGGCTCAGAACTGTGAGGTCTTACAGAGAGTCTAAAAGAGACTCTATAGTTCAGTCCCCCAAACAGTCGGCTCAACCTACGGAGAGTAATCCACCTCAACTACAAGGATCGAGGTGAGACCATAGTTCAGCTCTATTCGATTCCCGATGTCAGGAGAGACCTTTGATACCCCCATATGCTCAGTGCGATAAGAATCATCCAGGGAAGTGATGTTTGGGTTAGGATGTATGTTATCATTATGGACAACTTGGCCACTATATGCGGTAGTGTCCGATGAGGTCTAGGGGTGATACCGCACAGCTGACAGGTTCAGTAGCAACATCATCACCGTCAGTCCGACCTCCCATTCCTAGCTCCCGGACTATAGTGGGTTGTGGTAAGGCTAAGAAGGGGGAAACCTCTGGTTTAGGGGAAGTGCAGAACCACTTCTATGCTCTAGGAGTCATTGCTTAATATTATTATATTCTCCCATGTTGTTTATTCTTTGAATTATCCAAGATCTACTTTTTTGTATGTTACTCCTCTAATAGAGCGTCAATTTGAGGTAGCTCCTGAATTGTTGGCTAAGCCGTTTGTTATATCTACATCAATTGGCAAATCTGTGTTAGCTGAAAGAGTGCATTGTCGTTGTACGATTCTAGTGTGTGATAGATCTACATGAACTAATCTAGTTGAGGTTGGAATGGTGGATTTTGATGTTATCATGGGCATGGATTTTTTAACGGTGTGTTACTTTAATGTTGATTGCCGAGCAAAGATTGTTTTTTTAAAATTTTCAAATGAGTGGGTAATGTAGCTACACCTGGTAAGTTTATTTCATATCTTAAGGTCCAAAAGATGGTATCTAAAGGCTACATTTCTCACTTAGTTTTAGTTAGATACTTGACCAGAGCCGGCGATTTTCCAGTCAACCCTAGTGGTAAATGAGTTTTCAGTAGTCTTCCCAGAGGACTTACTTGGATTTCCTCCTAAGAAGGAGATATACTTTGCCATTGATCAACTTCCACATACTCATCCCATATTGATCCCTCCTTATGGGATGGGTCCGACAGAGTTAAAGAAGTTGAAGGAGCAACTGAAAGATTTTCTTGAAAAGGGATTCATTCGACCTAGTGTATCACCTTGGGGTTCATCAGTTCTCTTTATGCAAAAGAAAGATGGATCATTAAGAATGTGTATTGACTATAGGTAATTCAATAAAGTGATGATTAAGAATAAGTATTCACTTCCCAAAATTGATGACTTATTTGATTAGTTATAGGGTACTAGATGCTTTTCGAAGATTGACTTTAGGTCTAGATACCACTAGTTATGAGTTAGGAAAATTGATATCCCTAAGACTGCCTTCAGAACTAGATACAACGATTATGAGATCTTAGTGATGTCATTTGGGTTTACTAATTCCCAAGCAACTTTTATGGATTTGATGAATGGGGTGTTTAGGCCCTTCCTTGATGTATTTGTGTTTTCTTCTATTAATGACATCTTGATTTATTTATGATCAAAGGCCGAGAATTCAGATCACCTGAGAGTTGTGTTACCAACTCTCTACAGGAGCATAGGTTGTATGCTAAATCTTCTAAGAGAGAATTTTGGCTAACATTTGTGGCTTTCCTTGGTCATGTAATTACAACTGAAGGTATAAGAGTGGTTAGTTAGAAAATAGATACGGTAAAGAGTTGGCCCAGACCCTTGAATCCTACTGAGGTTCGTAGCTTCCTGGGTTTGGCAGGTTACTATCGCAGATTTTTAGATGCTTTTTCTACTATCTCTATGCCATTGAAAAAGTTGACTCATAAAGTAGCTAAGTTCCAGTGGTCAGACGTGTGCAAGTGTAGTTTTCAGGAATTTAAAGATAGGTTGACTTTAGCACCTATCTTGACTCTTTTAGAAGGTACAGAGGGTTATATGGTTTATTGAGATGCTTACTAGATTGGCTTAGGCTATGTTTTGATGCATGTCACAACCCGAACGCAGGCCCGGATCGAGACATAGGATAAGAATCCCCGAGAGACCCCTAGTCGACCCATGACATGAACATACATCTAACTCCATCAACAAAATAGAAGAATTAACATGATAATCTTAGCGGAAGTCTGAAATAATCATAACATCAAAATATACACAGTTTGCGGTGAATACATTCTTTTGTCTGAAAAGCCTCTAAACATGATGAGTTGATGGGACAAGACCCCAATTAACTCAATAAAGTAGAAAACAAACAAAATACATAGAGGAATATGAATAAGCATGATCCTTGGGAGATAAGGACTCACCAACAAGCGAAAGGTGCTAACTCTATAGGGATGGCTAAGAATGGAGCTAAGCCTGAGTGTCGGAGCCTTTATCATGAAACGATATAGCATAGAGAGTATGCAGTCAGTACATGAAATATACCGAGCATGCAAGTAAAACCGCTTAGATAAGTAAAATCATTTAAAACATGCATAATAATAAACATAAATAGGTAAGAATCTGAGAGTAGGGCTTGCATGCTATTTTATAATGATCTCAATATAACATAACATAACATAACATCATAACTGAATTGACTGACTCAAAGCTGAATCTGATAGTCATAAGTAAAGTTGAACATTGAGTCAAACCTGCTTTAGAACATATATAGATTTATATAACATGAGTGATAACATGCATAATTGAAATCATGAGGAACAATGGGAGATTCGTCTTTTAACCGACATACCACGACAGAGCTTACGTGGTCCTAACTATCACACTCAAGTGGGTATATTTGTCCAAAGCCTTGCCAGGGAAGTACGTGTTGTATATTGGTCGTAGTTGAGGAGGGAAATATGTACGAAGGGAAAAGTGAAGAGTCTATGAAGTTCATAAGTAAGGGTCATTGTTAAATGAGTATATCTCCTAATCTACAATGAGTTAGGAGTTCTACAACCTATCAAACCAAAAGTGTTTGAGTCTAGTTTTTAGAACATCAAACCGCTCGTTAATCAGAGTTTGGAGTAACAAGTTATAAGCATTTTATGGTAGCATCATCGAGTAGTGATGTGGCCACCGCCCTTAAATGCCTCCACTGCGCTACTTACTTAAAAATCAAATCTTTATTTGTGGAAAACATTTCCATCCTAACCTAATTTGACCTGCTTGCTTATACTCTACAATTCTCTCAATTTTCCAGAATATAACCAGGGAAAAGTGAAGGGAAAAACATCAAGTTAAAATCCCATCCAAACACAAGACAAGTGAAATAGCTCATTTGTAAAGTGAAGGTGAGCTAGGGACTATTTTTGGAGCTCATTTTGGCAGCGATCTTGGGGGAGGTTTACTGCATTTTAAAAGCTATTTAGACTGCCTATATGTCCATATTTTAATAAGGATTAAATCCAAGAGTAAAGGTAATAATTTTACCCTCTTAAACCCCCTCAACATGCTAGTGAAAAACTGGAATTTGGTAGCTAGAGTGAGCTGCCGTTAAACCGTTTTTGAGCTGAGTGCTTGTTCAATTTTTCTAGGATTTTTGGCAGTTTCTTTGGCTGGAAATATGCTTCACTTTGAGGGAAAGGATTAAAGCAGAAGTTAGGTAACTTTCCCTTCTTATTTTCTCCCTCAAAAGCTTGTGAAAAAAAGTAAAGAAAATGGCTATACTTGTTGGTATTGGCATGAGCTATTGTTGTTGTTGTGACTGCCATTTGGTGAATTATTTTGCTGCATTTTGTGATACAGATTAGGTTTGCTGTTTTCCTATAAATTTTAGATACTAGGAAGGTTAAATACTGGTCATTTAAGTAGAAGATCGACTAAGGAAATTTCACCGGGAAAAGGTATATAAGGTGTCCCATCCGTTGTTCTTTGAAGCGCTTTTAAACCTGTTTGCAGAGGCTCGTGCACTGATTTATGTTCTATAATCCCAGGGTCTTTCACTCGATTTGTGTGTTGTGAGTTGAATGAGCCAGCTACCTTCTGATATGTGTTGAGGCAGTATATCAAGCTATATATAACCTTTAAGTCCCATGTTTTATTGAAGCTAAAAGTTGAGATCATGTCTAGCCCAAAGAGGCATTTAAAGTGTGACATAGTATCAATTGTTGTCCTAGTTGTACATCGAGTTGGAGACCCCTCGACATGGATATTGTTATCTAGTCCTTTACTGCATGTTGTATATGTTATTTTGATCATGTATGAGGTTCTGGTTACCATATGGAATTAAAAATTGAAGCTAAAATGGCGACATAAGAATAATGTACGCCTAAGAACGAATGTCAAGTTAGTATGGTAAACGAGGGTACCAACACAACTTTTCCTTGATCTAGTCACCTACCTTTATGTATATAAATTTTAACATTCTTAAGGCTTAAAAGAAATTCTATAACTCTTATTCCTTAAGTTATTGACAAGTTACCAAGTTACCAAGTTACCGTGTGCTAAAGTACAAACTTCGATGCTAAGTATCCATAATTGAGTCTGAGTTATCCCAGTTGAGTCTAAGTTTTTTATATTGAATCCATGTATTCAAGCGGTGACCAAGTATTCCAAAGTTAGTTCTAAGAATCCATAAGCGAGGTCTGATAACGCTCAAATTACACCTCTGAAGAAGTATAACGCAGTCGTTGTCAATAAAGAATGCAACTAAGGTTGGGGTCGATCCTATAGGAAATATGGTCAAGATATTAACTAATTCTAATATTTACACTTTTATTTTAGTTAATTCTAAAGGGGTTTTTAACAAAAATAATTAAATGACAGTATTTTGGAATGGTGTTGTTATCAAAGATATGCAATTAACTAAGGAAGTATTCCCCATGGCTTCTTAACTAGGTTGGATTATTATACTTGTGATTTATTCCAATACTTAGCCTATAGAAGTGACAGCAGTGTTCATCCAAATGACTAATTCACCCCTATTAGATGACTATAATCAATCACCAGGTTAGTTCTCATGAGTGCTTTCAACTAACCTTTATTAATAACTCCAAACTAGCTTTCCTCGATCACAGCTCAAGTTATTCAATGTAAATTAATTTCAAGGCTTTGTTGTCTTTCTCTTTTCCTAATCTCTACTTCTCTAAGTTCAAGCAAGTAAAGAATACGGGCTAGTCCTTATATTGTACACCATTAAGAAACAATTAACATGAAGAGAAGAACAATACAAGCATCTATATTGGTTAGAATCACGTTTTGTTAACCCTAATTCATTAATTCATCATGGTTCTCACAATCCTAGATATGGAAGTTCTATCCGCTCATAATTTCATGAAAGAAATCAGAAATTATAGAATAAATCATAATTAACAACTTACAATATTGAAGGAATAAAAACCCAATAATTGATTGCGCAATAATATTTTAAGGAATCAAGAACCCAATGAAGACAACTAATGTTTGGTTCATGTATTTCGTTATCCAACAAGTGTTGGGGAACACCAAAAAATGATTACATGAAAAGTCTCGGATCTCCTAATGAAAAATAAAAAGAAAATATTTATACAATTTATGAAAATCCTTTACTAAATTAACAGGGATTGCTCCACGGGGATGACCTACAAATCGTAGAATGATGCTACGAGTCATGGTCTGCACTCATGGTATGATCTACAACTTCTGGATCTCTCAAGTACAGGAGGCTGGTACAACTCATACATTGCTACTACGAGTACTAGGTGTCAGTCGTGGTCTATACTTCTGAAAGATGGAATCTTTAAGTGTCAACCTATAGGTCCTTCATATGACTCATACCATACTGGTATGACCCGTGCAATCAAATTGTTCCTTAATGATGCCAAGTATCTGACTCTCTAATTCTCACCACGAGTCTATTAGTACGACTCCTAAATTATTGTCATGACACATGGCATTTGTTCGTACATTGAAATCTTCTAGTGAACATCTTTTGAATCTCTGCTACGGGCACTCAGTACGGCTCGTAACTAGGTGGTACAGCTCGTACTGTGACCTATAGCAGACCATTTTTTGCATTTTGCACCTCTTTTCCAAAATCCAACTTCAGAACCTGGTTTCCTTGAAAATACAGAAAAAGAACCTCATATCCATATAAACATACCCAAGTTGTAACATCTTTTCTATATTTTAAGTGTCAAAAGTGTCGTAAAACCACGAAAAGTCAAGGTCCATGTCATGTTCCTCGAGTCTCATGTTCATGTAAAGTTTCCAAATCAAGTATGTCTTATGTCCCCTCCTGCTAATTGCAAGGGATAGTATTTTCAGTTGGTTCTTCGAGTTGGACCTGTTATCTAAGTCAGCTATATTGCATTATTTAGATGCTTATCTAAGTATAAGTTTGCTCATTTGCATTATTTGCTTTATTTTCCACATGTCGTCTCTAGTCTGAGTATCAGATAGATGATTGTGCAATGCCACACACTTCTCTGGTCCGAGTATCAGATGGAATTATGCGAAGGAATATGTATGAAAATCTTGGTCCAAGTATTAGGTTGGCCGTATAAAGTCCTGTCCCAAGTATCAGACTCTTAAAGTCCTGGTCCGAGTATCAGGCAGTCATACTAAAATCCTGGTCCAGGTATCAAATAGCCACCGAATCGATTCTCATAAACTTTGTCCAAGTGTCAGAAGTGTTAGCATATGAATCAGTTATATTATACTCATACATAGAGTCTGCATATAGGGTAGTTAGTTGTAGAGTTATAGAGTATCTCTCCCTACCCTATCTTCTGAGTTATGTTCAACTATTCTTTGCCATTGTTTATGTTGAAAAGTTACAAAGTGTTAGGTTGTTGCTATTCCTTTCTCTAATTCAGTTATCTTTGGCATTGTTAAATTTACAAATTTCAATGCATTTCTTTGTACTGACGTCTCTTCGTCTAAGGACCCCTGTAATCGTGCTACAGGTGCATACAGGAGCTCAGATCGATTGTTATAGTAAGAGCCCAAATCTAGTGAAGAGTTAGTATCCTCCTTTATTTGAGGAGCCCTATGTTTGGTTTGGACATTATGAGTTTTGATGTACATATGGGTAGGTCAGGGCCCTATCAATCCTCTGCATTTAGTATTATTTACTCTTTTAGAGGCTTTTGTAGAATAGTTGTACAGTTGTTCAGTTTTACTGCAATTTGTGGTTTAGCTGGCTTTTCGCAGTTTTTTTCAATTGTTATCATGGCCTTGTTAGCATTCTATCTTGTCATGTTTGTTGAGACCTGGCCGGTCCATTTCCATGTAATAGTTTACTATTACAGGTGGCCCAAATGGCCTAAGGGTTATAGTCTAGATGTAATATAGAAGGCTTTTTGATCTCTTCGGAATCGAGTGCCAGTCACGCCCTACCCAATTTTGGAGCATGGAAGATACATTCTACGCGAATATAGTAACCCAATAAGGTTGTGGTCGAATTCCAGAAGAAATAGGTATGAAAAGGCTATTGGAATGAGTAAATATATGATTTTCCATGTAATGATGACATTCTATCAAGGTTGAAATAATTTGTATTTAAACTAAAGATTATTCTAGAATGTAAGTGTTTGTAATCAATCGAGTAAAGAACCGAGGTTGTTTCCCATTATGGGTTTCTCCACCTAAGTTTCTCAATCAAAGACACCGAGAGCGACTTTGTATTCATATGCAGATAATCCCTACGTGATCACTTAATATTTTCTAATAGTTAATTAATGCTTCTCTTAATTAGTTCTTTGGAATAAATCATATTTAAATAAAACCAACTATTTTCTACCATACGAATTCAACTTATTCCTAAGCGAATTTGTTAAACAACGGTTAGTACCATGAGTTCTTGTTAATTAATCCTTCAAAATCCTAAATAACTTTTTCAAGTATAATTAAAATCAATTGGCATGAATTGATATTTGCAACCACTGACCCTAATTAGAAAATACGAATTAATTAAATATATTTAAATTCACCATCGATGTTCAAGAAGAGATTCGTAGGTTTTGCAACCATATTAGGTTCACAACCATAATAGAGAATTTAGCTCATGATGAAACAAGAAAATCAAAATATTGGATCAATCATAAAATTTACTTATAAAACTTGAGAAATTATTATGTCAAGAACACCAAATTGATCTTCGAAAACTAGCAAGAAGTTACATCTACAATGCTCCACAAATAGTTCATGATATTTTCGTTTGATAACTCCCTCAAAAAGTAATATATAAACTACTTATAGTAAGTTAGGAATCCAAATTCAACTTCTACTCAAAGTTGCCCAAGCATCACTTATGGACCATTGAAATGATTTACCATCGAAAGAATGTGGCACAAGTGGTCTTCTCTTGTTCACATTCAATGGTCATAAGTGATTAGTGGACTATAAAATCAACATACAATCTGTAAAATTGCTCCGTAAATTTCTTCTTGCCTCAGGCAACTTCCACTATACGTTATTTTGTGGTTTGTACTTTTGACTTGAGGCCTGTATCTATATTTTTTTTGTTGAACTCCAAGTTACAACATCTCTAATCCAGACTTAAGGTTCCTATCTATGGCTCGTAGATAGATTCTATAGTCCATAGCTAGCATAGTACTTTTTCCTATTAGCTAAATATTCCATTTTTCCTGCATACCCTCTGCAGTTCATCTATGATCGAACAAACAGACTACAGAATCTATCTACTGCCCATATGTTATAATTTTTAGCAGATTTGCCTAGTTTTTGGATCTTTCTTCAAATTTATCTAGATTCCTAAGACTCAAAATAATAACATCAGAAATAACTATTTAAAGAACTTAAAGACATTTAGATATATCTAAAAAAGATACAAATGTGTCATATTATCTTGGCATATCATCTATTCTCTATGGGATTCAACTCCAAACTAGTTGGATTACTACATTTGCACACACTATGTTACATCATATTTAGGTATAATTTTAAGTGTATCGATGTCCAATCTCAAATTTCACCCAAATACGATTTGTAATTG
Organism: Datura wrightii; assembly: GCA_035772735.1. NCBI lineage: Eukaryota > Viridiplantae > Streptophyta > Magnoliopsida > Solanales > Solanaceae > Datura > Datura wrightii. The sequence continues at coordinate 48,108,306 of JASDFA010000007.1, read as the reverse complement.
CCCTAAACACCAATTTCTATTCTATGACATCCCAAAATTTTTTTGATGATTACTTGAAGTTTGTATGCTATGTTAAGGGAAGTACGGATTATATGTTAGTTGTAGATGACAGGGGAAATATGTACGAATGTAAACGCAAAGAGTATGTGAAGTTCATAAGTAATGATCAATTTTAAACAATCATATCTCCCAATATATAATGAATTAGAAGCTCCAAGACCTATCAAATTAAAGGTCTTTGAGTCTAGTTTTCAGACATCAAACCACTTGTCCATCAGAGTTCATAGTAAGAAGTTATGGGTATTTTACTGAAACCCCCCAACAATGATAGGGGCATGGCGCCCTAGTGCCTCCACCGCCCTGTTTACTTAAAATCTGATTTTTCACTTGTAGAAAACATTTTCATCTTAATCTAAATCGACCAGATTGCTAAGTATTACATTTCTCTCTCAATTCTAGCAACTAGGACAAAGAAAATCAAAGAGGAAACAGTAAGCAAAGTTCAAGCAAATCACAAGACAAGTTGAGAATACTTTGCCAAGTATGCTAGGGGCTATTTTGGAGCTCATTTTGGCAAGGTTTTAAAGGTATTTTTCTACGTGTCAAAATATTTTTGTACTTCCTATTTATCTATCTTTGCGTAGGTATTGAAACCAAGAGGATAGGTAAGGATTTCGCCCCTATTAAATCTCTCAAATTGCAAAGCGAAAAGCTAGAAATTGATAGCCAAGTGAGCTGCGGATGGACTGTTTGTGAGCTGAGTTTCGCTTGAGGGGAAGAATTATAGAAGAACTAAGGTAAAATTTCCTCTTGTTTCTCCCTCAAAAGTTACTGAAAACTAGTTGAGAAAATGGCTAAATTTTGTTGATGTTGTTGTGTGTTGTTGTTGCTATTGTGACTACCTTTGGTTAGTTATTTTGGGCTGCATTTTGTGTTGCAGATTAGCTTTTGTTGGCCTATAAAACCACTGGATTAAGGAGGTTGAAGGCTGATCATTGAAATAGGGAATTGGCTAAAGAAATGTTCATCAGAGAAAGGTATGTAAAGAGCCTATCCATCGATCTTTTAAGCACGATTTGTGCATTGTGAATTGAATGAGGAATCAACCTCTTTACAAGTATTGAGGTAGTATGTTAAGCTTCAAATAAGAATTTAAAGTTTCATGTTCGAGTGAGATTAAATGTTGAGATTATGTCTTGCCTAAGCGAGGCATTTAAGGTGGGATATCGTTTTAATTATTGTCGAGTTGTACATCGAGTTGGGGACCCCTCAGCGTGGGCATTGTTAGCTGGTACTTACTGTATGTTATATATGTGCATGATGTTAAATGTGTTTAAAAGTCTAGTTGCTAACTGAAATTGGTGAAAGATCTAAGATGATGTCGTGTAAACGATGTTAAGCCAAGTAAAGACGTCGCAATCTATTAAGGTAAATGAGCTTATTGAATTAGGATTGCCTTGTTATGGTTGTCCTTTATCTTATGTGTATATTATGAAATATGTCAGCCCAAAGGAAGATTTCATAATCCCTTTCCCTTAAGCCGAATGACAAGCCAGTGAGTCTCCGAGCTCTAATGTCCCTTTGAACACAATCTATAAATCTTGTTGAAACTCTCAGGTCATCTGCAACTCCTTATGATTTATACAAGTTTTTAGCGTTCCTGATAAAAAATGACGACTCCTTCAGAAAAACAAACTTATTCAAGTTCTTTTTCCCAAAGATGTCCCGCTCCCACTTCTTATGCCAATCAACAAGAGCCCAGCCCCTGGTGAATACATGCATTTAAGTGCTATTTTCTAGCTTTACATGTTATATGTGCTCACTTGCAGTTATGCATTATGAAGGAGGCCTATACAGGCCCCAGATTTAGTATTCGTCATTTCTATGTTATACGTGTTAAATTGACCCAGTACAAGCTATATCGGCTCCATTTATGATTATGACTAAGATTTATGGATTTTACCTCGGTGTGGTACACTGGTTGGAGGTATTTTTATTTTACCCTGGGGTGGCACACCGACTGGACGGATTTTACCCCTGTATGATACACTGGCTGGAGGAATTTTTTATTTTTTACCCCGGTATGGTACACTAGCTGGATGAATTTTATATGGATTTTATGGTCAACTGGCCGCTAGAATTTCAATTGTAACTTTTGTTGTGCATTAGATGGTTGCATTTACACTTCAATATTGAGTTATTGTCAGGTTTTGATTTTCAGGATTCTAGGTTATTGCTATTCCTTATTTCTGGCTTAGTTATAATTATTATCATATATGTTTACAATTTTTAGCCTTATATACCAGTATATTTTATTCGTATTGATGTCCCTTCATCTGGGGACCCCTCCTGCAATGGTGCTGCAGATACATGCCAAGGCTCAAATCATTAGACGCAATAGGAGCCACATTTCAGCAGAATAGTGGTATGCTCCTCTCTTCCAGGAGCCATGTCCTAGTTTTGACTATTTTGAGTTTTGTGTACAACATGGGTAAGTTGGGGCCCTGTCCCGTGCATTTCAATTTGTTTACTCTATAGAGGCTGATGTAGACTAGTTTGTATAGCAGTTTTGGTTGGGTAGTCGTGTTGGTTTTCCATTGTTATGTTTAGCTTTATTGTAGCCTTTCCGGCTTTCTAGATTGCTTATTCATCATTATCGAGACCTTATGGGTCCAATATTATCTTGGTTGGTTGTGACAAGTAGCTTATTCATCCTTAATGTTACATTTTCAGATGCTATATAGCCAGCTTCTCGATCAATCATGGATCGAGTACCAGTTGCAGCCTACCCTAGTTTTGGGACGTGACAAACTTGGGATCAGAGAAAAGTTGCATCCTAGGGAGTCCATAAAGCAGTTTCTAGTAGTATCTTGCTTATGGGTATGTTGTGCACCATACTTATAATCAGGAGGCTATAGGACATCTAGGAATTGTTTAACTTCTTTTACTAATAGTTTGTGCTATAGGGCGCGGTCATAGGAACTGCGATATCTAAATTGTGTTATTGTTTCAGAGTATGCACGTGACAAGGAAGATAACTACGAGGATGATTGACACAACCGTTGGAGAGGGTACTAGTCGCCCTTCAGTGGAGCAGGGAGATAGGTCAGAGGCTCAGAGTGAATCTCTTGTCCCAGGTATTACAGTTCCTCCAGCAACGGTTAGAGTAGTGGCAGACAGGCCTCCAGCTCCTCCCACACCAACAATACCTGAGGGTAGTAGAGTGGAAGACCCTCCTACGCCTGTGTTACCCTCGGTTGTTTCGGAAGGACAGGGTCTTAAGGGAATTGTTCAGTTGATGGCTCGTATAGCCGCAGGTCAGGATCGGCGATTGGAGGCTATAGAGAGACATAAAGGCCAGGAAATTGAGAATTCCACAACCTGCGATTCTTAGTTTGGGCCCTCCCATATTCACCGGATCAGACCCGAGCGAGGATCCTTAGGACTTTATTGAGCAGACATTGTAACCCTGGAAGCTCTAAGGTTAGACCTGGGAGTTAAAAAGGAGAAAAACTGGAAATCTGGAACCAGGTCACAGAATGACTCATTCTGTGACCCGTGGGGTAGACCACAGGTCGTTAGGTGACTCATGGTGAGCTTCAGGGTGTGAGTTGGAATTTTGGGACTTAAAGGTCCCCACAGACGTGACCACGAGTCGTGGTCGGACCCCAAGACTCATTGAGTCAATTTTAGGCAAGGATTTTAAGAAGGTGAAGGAGACCTAGCAGTGTACCCTAAGGAAGGTCTCCATGAGTGGTGGCCTGTCACCACGATTCGTGGAATTGGTCGTGGTCATCATGATGGGTTTAATTTGAAATCCAAGGCAGTGAAGGTCATGACTCGTGATCACCAGTAATGACTCGTGAGGTCCCCGGTGAGGAGCCCCAAATGAACAGTTAGGTAGTGTACTCGACTACTGATGCCACGACTCGTCCAGGCCTCTCGTCAGGACTAGTAATCAGTTATTTTCTACAAGTTTAGTAATGACTTTTCTGTAATTCCTACGATCCTAAGGTCTAAACTACATCATTTTAAGCTATGAATAATGAGTTTTAAGAGGGGTAAATTCATTTTAGGCCATTCTTACTCATGCATGCAAAGTTAGGGAGTTAGAGAGGTGATCAAGCTCATTCTCCTTCAAGTTTTCTTCAATTCCTCATTGGGAAATCAAGGAGTGATAAAATCATATCTTCCCCAAGTATGTAGGGTTATGAATGGGTGAATCCATTCACACCCATGCCCAATCTCTCTCTAAATCATGAAAATTTCTATGTGGATTCTATGGGGTTTTAACCCAATGCATGAAATACCTAATTCTCTACATGGATATGATTTAAATGTATTTATACTATAGAATTATGATTCATGGGAAAGTTTTACATTGTTTTCAATTAAAATCATGTTTCAAGCTTTATGACTTAAAATGCCCAATTATGAGAAGTTCAAGAAAGTTGAGATTTATGAGGAATGTTCATGTATGATGAGATAGTATGATGAAAAATATATTTCAAGCTACCCATATTTATGATCATATTTTCAAGTGAATTATGTATTTTCAAGCATGTTAAAGTATCAGGCAATGCCCAAATGTTCAAGTATGATTATGAATTTTATGAATTAAGCTTACCACATGGTTTCAGAGCAAAGACTCCCAATTATGTTCAACTTTTGATAGAAAACTGATTCTTGAACCCCTTTCACGCTCATGTCACGTCAAGGTACTGCAGAAAAAAACAACAAAATCCGATCCTATTTATCGTAATCGATTAGTTAACATGTTGGTTAACCGTATTCTGAAACAAGGAAAAAAGAAGGAGCGGAGAAGGAAGAACAACCGTTTGACTTTGGCACATGAGGTGGTGGGTTTGGCTAGGTAACATAATGGAAATGTATCGGACTGCAAATCCTGGAATAACGGTTCGACCCCGTCCTTGGCCTCGAGGAGTGGTGAGCAGCACGGAACTTCTTTCAATCAAATGGCATAGTGTTTCCCCCTCTTTCGATCATGCCTATCCAGATTCTCTCGATCCAGCCAAACAAAAAGCCAATCCTTACCAAAGGAGTAAATAGAATAGAATAATCTACCTTCTTTTTTCCTTCCCGTTGATTCCCCTTTGAGCCAAGGCTTTTCATGTATGATTCAGATTTATATGTATTCATGATTATTCAACTTTGTCTATAGACGATGGTCAGCTTCATTGAAAATGATAGAGAGCATATGCATGTTTTTGGGAGTAGTGTCTCGCATCGAGTAGGCTATAGGTTAGTCAACCCAATGCTTCAGAACTACGCGCCAACGTAGGTATGATCAGATTATATTGGGACCTCTTATGCGAGCTATCCCCTGCCCCGATTTGGCCATGAGCTTGATATCGAGATTATGGTTTCGTCCTTAGCCCTGGCAAGGCTTTGGATAGCTCTACCCAATTGATTGTGATAGTTCAGACCATGTAAGCTCTATCGTGGTATGTTGGTTAAAAGATGAGTCTCCCATTGTTCCTCATGATTTCAGCTATGTATGATTGTCACTCATGATATATCTATATATGTTCTAAAGCAGGTTTAACCCAATGTTAAGTTTTATTTATGACTATCATATTTCAACTTTGGGTCAATCGATTCAGTTATGATGTTATATTATGTTGAGATCATGTTTTCAGATATATAACATGCAAGACCAACTCTCAGATTCTTATTTTTGTTATGTTTTATATTATGCATGTTTTGAATGATTTTTACTTATTTAAGCGGTTTTACTTACCTTGCATACACGGTACATTCCACATACTGACCACATACTCTATGTTGTATCATTTTATGACACAGGCCCCAGCACTCAGACTCAGCCCCGTTCTTAGCCAGCCTTTCAGAGTTATCAACCCACATTTGTTGGTGAGTCCCATCTTCCGAGGACCATGCTTTATCAGTTTTCTTTTTTGTATTTTAATTTTTCATCTTGAGCGAGTTAGTTGGGGTCTTGTCCCATCAACTCATCAGACTTATAGTCTTTTCAGACAAAAGAATGTAATTAGCTTCAGATTCATGTGTATTTATGATGCTGTTCTTATTTAGACTTCCGCTAAGTTCATCATGTTAATTCTTCCATTTTATTGATTTAGTTAGATGTATGTTCATACCATGGGTCGACTTGGGGTCTCGCGGGTCTCCTTGTCCCGTGTATCAATCTGGGCCTGTGTTCGGGTCGTGACAAACTTGGTATCATAGAAATAGGTTTGAAGTGTCCTAGGGTGTCTAAAAGCTGCATTAATTAGAGTCTTTTTCATGGGTGTGAAGAGCGCCACACTTATGATGAAGAGGCTACGAGATGTTTAGCAAATGTTCCCTTCTTTCACAATCTATGTCGTGTGATGAAATGTCTCTCTATCCTTCTAACCCGTGCTATTCATGATTGCAGAATCATGGATCCCCTCAGATTTAATGGTAGGAGGAATGGGAATGGAAACGGCCACAAGAATGGAAACGGAGACAGGCACCAACAAGCTCCACCAGTCCAGGAGCACCATACACCAGAGCCGGTTGCCCATGCTGAATTCCGGGCAGCTATTCAGATGCTAGCACAGGCCTTGACCGCTCATGTCAACCAGCAGGCAGTGTCGCATATCTCGCAAAACATAAATGCAGTGGCAGCTCGAGTCAGAGATTTCTTGAGGAGGAACCCGGCAGAGTTTCTTGGTTCCAAGGTGGACGAGGATCCACATGAGTTTATTGACAAAATTATGAAGATCACCCAAGTCATAGGGTTGAATGGAGTTGAGTGTGCTGAGTTGGCCTCATACCAGTTGAAGGGGGTCGTACACATCTGGTTTTGACACTGGAAAGATAGTAGGGTCGCCGGAGCAGGCCCTGTCAGTTGGGAGGAGTTCCATGTCGCGTTTCTAGATTGGATTTTCCCTTATGAGATGAGGGAGTTGAAGGCAGCTTGATATGTAAATCTCAAGCAAGGAAGGATGACGGTGCAAGAATATGCCCTAGAGTTTGCTCGTTTGTCAAAGTACGCCCCAGAGTTAGTGGTTGATGAGAGGGCGCGAGTGAGCAGGTTTGTTTATAAGGTGGCGGGCTATTTAGACAAAGATTACAGGAATGCTACACTGCACTAGGATATGGATTTCCCTTGGATAGGTTATATGCCCAACAGATGGAGGTGGCGCATATGAGGGAAGGGAGGCCAAAACTGCCCGGATAGATAGCTATGGATTCTCCCAGTCGAGGCCAGGTGGTGGGCACTGAAAGTAGACCCACTAGAGATCTTCAGCCACAACATCTTCATTGTTGAGTGTTTCATCTAGACCTAGGCACGACTAGAGAGGATGAGCATCACGCTCTAGGGGTCAGAGCAGCAGGCCCATAGATTCTAGAATCCTAGTTTGCGGCAGGTGTGGCCAGGGGCACACAGGCCAGTGCTTGGCAGGTACAGGTGCTTGCTTCGGGTGTGGGAAGCCCGAACATATGCTTGGAGATTTCCCAGCAGTGAGACAAGGCCATGATGGGGGTCGAGGCCCAGCTTCCAAATCAGTAGCTCCACCCGCACGCTTAGCACAGCAGGGGCCATCTACTAGTATAGGTGGTGGTTAGCGCTAAAATAGATTCTATGCCTTAGCATCCCACCAAGAGCAGGAGGTCTCCTCGGATGTAGTCACTGGTATGTTATGAGTTTTCCATCTTTATGTATATGCCTTGTTGAATTTGGGGACTACCTTGTCTTTCGTGACACCTTACATGGATAGTAATTTCAGAGTCAGTCCCGAAGTCCTGTCATAACCCTTCTCAGTCTCTACCCAAGTAGGTGATTCAGTTGTAGCTAGACGGGTGTATAAAGGTTGCCCAATCACAGTGTCACACCCCGCCTTGGGGGGGGTACGACTGGCACCTGGTGCCCTACTAAGACCTGACCTGCTAGACTGTTAAGCCTGGGCGCGTCTAGCGCCTGGCTGGCTCTAACTCAGATTTCTGGAAACAAAGGGCTATATAACGGCTGTAAATATAGCCCCCGGCCCATTGGCCTATCGCCTGCTATACCTGCACTAGCAGCTGACCAGAAACATAGTAATTCAGGGAAACCTATGCGGGCCGACAAGGCCACCATGCTGTCTAGTTATCTATAACTCAAACATAGCATACTAAGAAGCTACGTGACCGGCAAGGTCACCACTACTGGCGAACTATGGCCCCACACGACCATTACAAAAGAAAGAAAGAGTAAAGGCAACTATACAACTGCACGGCCTCACACGACCGGCTCATCTGACCATAGGGAATATAAACAGACTGCAAGCCTCTAGGAAAGATAATAGAAATGATCGGGACAGGGCCCCGACCTACCCGTACTGTACAACAAAAAGAACTGGACTACACCTCTAGAAATTCAGTCTCCGGATGACAGGAGTTGAATACTCAACCGCTGATGGGGATCACGTGGTATTGCCTGCTCGTCTATGGTTGCCTGCAGGCAAGTAATGCAGCGCCCCACTGGGCGTCAGTACCGCTGGTACTGAGTATGTAAAGCAAACTGAATACAACTGAATACAAGTAATATAACTAAAAATTCTGAATAGTATGAGATAACTGAATCTGTAAGAACTGAAGGGATATCTGAAATCAATAACATAACTGTCAAAACTGAAACAAGAAGGAGTAGATAACTGTCTGATGGTGTAGATCGTACCTGTTCTTAATCATACTGAAGGGAGTAGGAATCATACCTGGAGACGTATCATTCTACTACTAATCTGCTCGTATCTACTGTAATATAGCATAACATACATAACATAACATGGCATACACAACCTTACCCGGCCCCCATAAGCCGGGAGGTACAATCAACACAGAATCTATACCCCTACCCCGGTCAACCCATCTCCTATACTGGCTGTAAGCATCCTGCCGGTCCCCTGGGTATGCACTTGGACTCGCTGAGCCCCTGACTATAACTGCATCTGAGTCCGGAGGACTCCTGAATCTGCACCCGGGCGTATCCGCTCGACTGGGGTGTGTAAGGGCCGATCAAGGCACAAATATGGGGAAAACTGGCATCCCATCTTCGTCCCCTGGCAGGACGGCATGCCACTCCGTAGAGTGACGTATCCTCGTCCTCTGGCGGACGAGTCGATACAGCTATTAACCCTGGGCGGTCATGGATGCTAGGTAATCCAACCCCAAACAATACAACGGTCTCAACTGGTAATACTATCTGTGTATCTCACATGCTGAGGCTACTAGGGGTAAAGTATCATATATATATTACATGCTGGGCTAATGATAGTAATCTGTATGTATTTAATACGTGCTGAGGCAGGTAAAGATATATAAGTATGAATATAGTCTCCTGCCGGGCTGTACTGAGCAAATGCTATATAAGGTAATGTTTCTGCTGAAAATTCTGCTGTTTACTAAGTTTCTGTATACACTATATGCTGGACTAATGACAGAAATAAGTACATCCTTAATACATGCTGAGGCTGGAAGTACTATATGTGTATGTACGATTATAGTCTTTCTGCTGAACTATGCTGTATACTAATTTTCTATAGTAACCTGATTTACTATTCCTGACATGCTTTCTAGACTTCATTTTAGCCTGCTATTCTATTTCTGAAGGGCTTTACGGATACTGTATTACTCCGCGGGGTTTCAGCTGAACACAACAATATCTTAACATGGCATAGTACATCACACACTGAATATACTGGGCAATCTCTAACGCTTGCGTTAGAATCTATATCATACTGATAGGTTTCATACACATTACAACCCAATGTTTCTCACATCGTACCAACATTCATAATAACGCAACATTTGACTTCTGAACATTCTACTGGTCCGTAATTTATTACGCTATACTGATATTACTTAACTTGCCGAAGGAAACTAACTTTACATACCTTATCTTCGACTATTCGTCCGTCGGACGAGACTCGGCTGGTACTTCAACTATTTTCTCCCAACTGCATTCATAAACGCGTCAATCAATACTAAATACAACTCTATTGTAAAGAGCGACGTTACTTTCGATTTAATTTATAGCCTAAACTTAGGCTTATCGAAAGACGGTCAAAAACTCGCTATTTTCCAGCGGCCCAGAAGGGAGAAATATTTACTTCTCAACTAGGAACACATAGACATAAATATGGAGCAATTCTACTTACTTTAGTTCGGCGGCTCGCCGATTCGTCGGCCATATTTCGCAAAACTAACTCCGTAGAAATTCTCTCTGCTGCTAAATACCTTGGTATCTAGGATTAATTTGGGTTTGGGCAGCGTTTGGCAGCGTAATCGTACGAGAATATTTAATTTTCCTACGTTTCTCTCTGCTTGCTGCGTTTCTGGGAATTTCACTGATAAGAAATAATTTTTCAACTGAAGTGGGGCTTATATACTTGGGCCTGAACCTGGGCAACGTGTCACGGAGCCATCGCGGAGGCCTCACCTCCGTGACACGCTGCCATCGCGAAGGGGCTCTGCCTCGGCTCCTCCCGCGATGGTTCGACGGGTTTCTCGTCCGATCTTTTCCCGGACCTTTCCCTAGCACGTATGGCTTTCAAATATGTTTAACCAACGTGCGAATAGGTCATCTAAGTACCGGGAATTCTATGGGGTATAACACACAGTCCTTCAGAAAGTCACCTCAGCAGATTTGGTAGAGTTAGCCATGACCGATTTTGATGTTATCCTCGGCATGGATCGGCTATTTTCATGTTATGCCTTAGTTAATTGTAGAACCCGGGCAGTAGAGTTTAGATTTCCGAGTGAGCCAATCATAGAGTGGAAGGGTAGTTCAGTTGTGTCTGTAGGTTGTTTCATTTCCTACCTTAAGGCTAGAAAGATGATCTAGAAAGGTTGTGTGTACCATCTAGGTAGGGTTAAGGATGCTACATCTGATACTCTGACTATCCAGTAAGTCCCAGTAGTATGTGAGTATCCAGAAGTCTTTCCAGATGATCTACCGGGAATCGCTCCGGAGCGGGAGATTGATTTTGGTATTGACCTTCTTCCTGGTACACAACATATATCTATTCCTATATACAGAATGGCTCCAGCCAACCTAAAAGAGTTGAAGGAGCAGTTGAAGGATCTTTTCGATAAGGGTTTTATTAGACCGAGCTAATCCCCATGGGGTGCACTAGTTCTCTTTGTCTTTAAGAAAGATGGTTCCCTTTGTATGTGTATTGACTATCGGCAATTGAAGAAAGTCACCATCAAGAATAAGTACCCTTTACCCAGGATTGATGATTTGTTTGACCAGCTTTAGGGTGCCAAGTGTTTCTCAAAGATAGATCTCAGATTCGGATACCATCAGCTCAGGGTTTGGGAGAATGACATCCCGAAGATAGCCGTTAGGATGTGGTATGGTCATTATGAGTTTGTAGTTTTGTCAGTTGTACTAATGAATTTTGCTTTTATGTTCTTCATTAGTAGGGTGTTCAAGAAATACTTGGATATGTTCGTGATTGTGTTTATTGATAACATCTCGATATACTCTCGGAGCGAGGAGGAGCATGTCGCTCATTTTAGCGCGGTTCTATAGACTCTCAAGGATCTCCAGCTATATTCTAATTCAACAAGTTCGAGTTTTTGTTGAACTCGGTAGCATTTTCGGGTCATGTGGTTTCAAGTGAGGGCATAAAGGTAGACTCACAGAAGATAGAGGGGGTGAATAATTGGCCCAAACTGGTGAATCCTTCAGATATCAGAAGTTTCTTGGGCTTAGCTGGATACTATCAAAGGTTTGGTCGAGGGGTTTTCATCTATAGAAGCACCGTTGACCCAGAAAAAGGTAAAGTTCCAATGGTCGGAGGCTTGTGAGAAGAGCTTCCAGGAGCTGAAGACTCGACTTACGTCAGCATCGGTGTTAACTCTACCTGAGGGTACCAATGGGTTCATGGTGTATTGTGATGCTTCAAGGATCAGACGTGGGTGTGTATTGTTGCAGCACCGAAAAAGTTATAGCTTACGCTTCTAGACAACTAAAAGTGCATGAGAAGAACTACCCGACCCATGATCTTGAATTGTCCATGGTGGTATTCGCCTTGAAGATATGGAGACATTATTTGTACAAGGTCCACATAGATGTGTTTACAGACCATAAGAGTTTACAATATGTGTTAACCCAGAAGGATCTAAATCTTCGGCAAAGGAGGTGGCTGGAGCTACTTAAGGATTATGACATGAGTGTTCTTTATCTTCTGAGAAAGGCTAATGTAGTAGAAGACGTACTTAGTAGGCTCTCTATGGAGTGTGTGAGCCATGTGGATGATGGAAGAAAGGAACTGGTGAAGGATGTGAATCAACTTGCAAGGTTGGGAGTTCGGTTGGTTCACTCGACCAATGGCGGTATTATAGTTCAGAATGGATTAGAATCGTCCTTGGTGACTGATGTAAAAGCTAGGCAAGATGAGGACCCTGTATTGGTAAAGTTAAAGGAGGTCGTTCAGAATTAGAAGGTGGAGGTATTATCCAATGGGGGAGATGGTGTGCGTCGATACCAGGGTCGCTTATCTGTTCCGGATGTTGATGATTTGAGAAATCATATGTTGCATGAGGCTCACGGTTCCAGATATTCAATTCATCCAGGTGCCACCAAGATTTACAGAGACCTACGAGAAGTCTATTGGTGGAATGGCATGAAGAAGGACATAGAAAAATTTGTAGCTAAGTGCCCAAACTGTCAGCAGGTAAAGGTTGAACATCAAAGACCAGGAGGTGTGCTTAAGGATATCAGTATTCCTACTTGAAAGTGGGAAGAAATCAATATGGACTTTATCATAGTGTTTCCTTACACTCGACAACAATATGACTCCATTAGGGTTGTTGTGGATAGGTTGACCAAAGTCGCTCATTTCCTATCGGTCAAAACCACATATTCGGTGGAGGATTATTCCAAACTATACATCTGAGAGCTAGTTCGGTTGCATGGAGTGCCCTTTTCCATCATATCAGATAGAGGTACCCAATTTACCTCCCAGATTTGGAGGTCGTTCCAGAAAGGACTTGGTACTTAGGTTAAGCTCAGCATAGCATTTCACCCGCAAACGGATGGTCAAACAGAGCGGATAATTCAGACTCTTAAGGACATGTTGAGAGCATGCGTGATTGACTTCAAAGGTAGTTGGGATGATCATTTGCCTCTTATTGAGTTTGCATACAATAACAACTACCATTCTAGTATTCAGATGGCTCGGTTTAAATCTCTCAATGGGTGGAGATGTAGATCGCCTATTGGCTGGTTCGAAGTTAGGGAAGCTGCAATAATAGGACTAGATTCAGTCCATAAGGCTATGAAGAAGGTTTAGCTTATACTAGATAGGTTGAAAACAACTCAAAGTCGCCAAAAGTCCTATGCCGATGTGAGAAGTAGAGAACTCGAGTTTAAAGTGGATGATTGGGTGTTTCTGAAGGTGTCTCACATAAAGGGAGTGATGGGGTTTGGAAAGAAATAAAAACTTAGTCATCGTTATGTTGTCCCCTACCGGATTGTGAAACGGGTTGGCAAGGTGGCATATGAGTTGGAGTTTCCCTCAGAGTTAGCTTCCGTGCATCCTGTTTTCTATGTATCACTCTTAAAGAAGTGTTTGGGTGATCCGTCTCTAGTTGTCCTGGTGGACAATGTTGGTGTGAATGACAACCTTAGTTATGAAGAGGTTCTAGTGGAAATACTGGATCGTCATGCTCGAAGGCTAAGAAATGAGGAAGTAGCTTCAGTTAATGTTTTAAGGAGGAACCAACATGTTGAAGGAGTTACGTGCAAAGCCGAAGCAGACATAATGGCTAGATACCCACATTTATTCTCTACCGGCTCAGTTCCAGCTTGAGGTATCAGCTTTCCCAGTACTCTAGTTAGATTTCTTATTCACTTTATGTGCCTAAGTTTCTTGTATGTCGAAGTATGTATGTGTGGTTTGTGAATTCAATTCAACCATGTAGTTCAGATCGGAGGTCTTCATTCCATCAGTTTTCAGCTCTAATGATCAGTATTTGAATATGATGATTGCATTTCTCTACTTTTCTGTATGTTTTCTAATATTCGAGGATGAATGTTCCCAAAGGGGAGATATTGTAATACCCCAGAAGCCCTAAGTCAGACCCGGTAGTTGAAACGGACAAAAACTAGAAATCTTGCACTAGATCATAGAACTAGTCGTTCTATAACCCATGGGGTAGACCACGAGTCGTGAGGTGACTTGTGGTAATGCTCAGGGTGTGAGTTGGAATTTTGGGATTTGAGGTCCCCACAGACGTGACCACGAGTCGTGGTCAGACCCCACGACTCGATTGAGTTAGTCGTGGGCAACGATTTTGGGAAAGTGAAGGAGACCTGGCAGTGTACCCTACGGAAGGTCCCCACTAGTCATGGTCAGTCACCACAATTCGTGGGATGGGTCGTGGTCAGCATGATGGGTTTAATTTGAAATTCAAGGCAGTGAAGGTGATGAGTGGTGACCACGAGTCGTGGTCACTAGTAACGACTCGTGACGAGCCCCAGATGAATTGTTAGGCACTGTACTCGACGACCGATGCCACTACTCGTTACCTGGGATGACTACTCGTCCAGTCCCTCATTGGACCTGGCAGTTAGTTAGTTTCTGTGAGTTTAGTAAGGGATTTTCTGTAATTTCTATGATCCTAAGGCCTAAACTACGTCATTTTAAGCTATGAATAATAGGAGGGATAAATTCATTTTAGGTCATTCTTACTCATGCATGCAAAGTTAGAGAGTTAGAGAGGTGATCAAGCTCATTGTCTTTCAAGTTTTCTTCAATTCCTCACTGGGCAATCAAGGAGTGATAAACTCATATCTTCCCCAACTATGTAGGGTTATGAATGGGTGAATCCGTTCATACTCATGCCCGATCTCTCTTTAAATCATGACAATTTCTATGTAGATACTATGGGGTTTTAACCCAATGCATGAAATTCCTAATTCTCTACATGGGTATGATTTAAATGTATTTCTATTATTGAATTATGATTCATGGTCAAGTTTTACGTCGTTTTCAATAAAAATCATGTTTCAAGCTTTATGAATTAAAATGCCCACTTATGAGAAGTTCATGAAAGTGGAGATTTATGAGGAATGTTCATATGATGAGATATTATGATAAAAACATGTTTTCAAGGTACCCTTGTTTATGAACATGTTTTCAAGCAAATTACGTATTTTCAAGCATGTTCAAGTATCGGGCAATGCCCATATGTTCAAGTATGATTTGATTTTCACAAATTAAGCTTACCACATGGTTTTGGAGCGAAGACTCCCAATTATGTTCAGCTTGTGGTATGGTTTGAGCCAAGGCTCCTCATGTATGATTCATGTTTATATATATTCATGATTATTCAGCTTTGTCTGTAGATGATGGTCAGCTTCGTTGAAAAATGATGGAGAGCATATGCATGTTTTTGGAAGTAGTGTCTACCATCGAGTAGGCTATGGGTCAATCAACCTAATGCCTTAGAACTACGCGCTAACGTAGGTATGATCAAATTATATCGGGACCTCCTATGCGAGCTATCCCCTACCCCAATTAGGCCACGAGCTTGATATCGATATCATGGTATCTTCCTTAGCCCTAGCAAGGCTTTGGATGGCTCTACCCACTTGAGTATGATAGTTGGGACCACGTAAGCTCTATCGTGGTATGTTGGTTAAAAGATGAGTCTCCCATTGTTCCTCATGATTTTAGTTATGCATGATTGTCACTCATGATATATCTATATATGTTCTAAACCAGGTTTGACCCAATGTTCAGTTTTATTTATGACTATCATATTTCAGCTTTGGGTCAATTGATTTAGTTATGATGTTATGTGATGTTGAGATCATGTTTTTAGAAAGATAGCATGCAATCCCTACTCTCAGATTCTTAATTTTGTTTTTTTATATTATGCATGTTTTAAATGATTTTTACTTATTTAAGTGGTTTTACTTACCTTGGATACTCGGTACCTTCCACGCACTGACCGCATACTCTATGTTGTATTGTTTTATGATACAGGGCCCGACACTCAGACTCAGCCCCTTCCTTAGCCAGCCTTTCAGAGTTAGCATCCCACATCTGTTGGTGAGTTCTCATCTTCCTAGGACCAAGCTTTATCAGTTTTCTTTATGTATTTTCAGTTTTCATCTTTAGCGAGTTAATTGGGTTATTGTCCCATCAACTCATCAGACTTAGAGGCTTTTCAGATAAAAGAATGTAATCAGCTTCAAATTCATGTGTATTTCTGATGTTATACTTATTTTAGACTTCCGCTAAGTTTATCATGTTAATTCTTCCATTTTATTGATTGAGTTAGATGTATGTTCATGCCATGGGTCGACGTGGGGTCTCACAAGGCTCCTTGTCCAGTGTCTCGATCCAGGCCTGTGTTCGGGTCGTGACAAAGGGTGTTGAAGCTAATGCGAGCTGCAGTGATTGAGGAAGTAGAGTTGGTGGCCTTGAAACTACATGACGTGGCTATATTGTAGTATGAGGCTTGGGGTGAATCCAGAGGAGCCGATGCACCGCCAGTTGAGTGGGAAGTGTTCTTTGAGGCCTTTTTGCACCACTATCTACCCCAGGATCTTCGACAGGATCGAGCTGAGCAGGTTTTGCATCTATAGAAGGGTAGTATGAGTGTGCATGAGTATTGCCTTCAGTTTAATTCTCCTTCTAGGTATGCTCCGCATATGGTTCAGATGATGGAGGATAGAGTTCATCAATTTGTGTTGGGGTTGGGCTTCATATAGCTTGAGATTGTTTGGGGTTATCTACTCAGGAGCACATGGAGATTGCACAACTTCAGGCTTTCTCCTAGAGGGCGGAGGATTTTGTTCATCAATTACAGGATACTCGGAGATAGTAGGAGCAAAGGAAGAGTGTTAGGACCATGGGTCCTTATAGAGGGCCGCTAGGTGACCCAGGGGTTCAGTCATCCAAGCAGTTAGTTAGGCTTGTAGGGAGTGCCCCACCTCAGTTTCAGGGACAGAGAGGAGACCAGGGCCTAACTTCGTCTAGCTCTCGACGATAGGAAAGGGTCGGGTAGTGGAGACCACCATTATCGCCTTGTCCTTAGTGTGGGAGATCTCATTCAGGTCAGTGCCATTAGGAGCAGAATGTATGCTATCATTGTGGGCAGCCAGGGCACTTTATGAGGGATTATTTAGATAGGGTCGAGGCTGACCAGGCGCGATCAAAGCAATCTATAGTTTCTTCATCATCCTCCATTCGACCTCCCATACATGATCCTTAGTTGGCAGCAGGCCATGATAGAGGAAGAGGGAGAGAGGCTTTTAGTTCTGAGGCAATCCAGAATCGATTTTATGCTTTGGGCGGTCAACAAGACCAAGAGGCCTCACCTGATGTTGTTACAGGTACTTTAATTATTTATTCTCGTGAAGTATGTCTTGCTTGATCTTGGTTCTACACTCTCTTATGTTACATCATTGGTTGCGAGTTAATTTGAGACAGTCCTTGAGTTAGTATCTATATCATTTGTTGTTCTGTGCCAATTGGCAAATCTGTGTTAGCTAGACGAGTTTATTGAAACTATGTAGTATTGGTATGCGATAGATCAACCTTAGCTAATCTAGATGATCTTGAAATGGTTGATTTTATGTCATCATGGGTATGGATTTGTTGGCAGCATATTATGCTAATGTTGTTTGCAGAGCCAAGGTTGTTAGATTTCATATTCCCGGTGAGCCAGACCAGGAATGGCAAGGTAATGCGTCTACGCTTAAAGGTAAGTTTATTTCATACCTTAAGGATTAGAAGTTGATATCCAAAGGCTGTTTCTCACTTGGTTTGGTTAAGAAACTTGGAATGTGAGTCTGTGACTCTCCAGTCAATTCCTATTGTAACTGATTTCCCTGAGGTCTTTCCAGAGGATTTTCATGAAATTCCTTCTGAAAGAGAGATAAATTTTTCTATTGATATACTTCCAGATACTCAGCCTATATTGATCCCTCCTTACAGAATGGCTCCAGCAGAGCTAAGGGAATTGAAAGAGCAGTTGAGAGACTGCTTGAGAAGGGATTCATTCGACCTAGTGTATCATCTTGGGGTGCACCAGTGCTCTTTGTACGAAAGAAAGATGGGTCGTTAAGAATGTGTATTGACTATAGGAAGCTGAATAAGGTTACAATTAAAAACAAGTACTCATTTCCCAGGATGAGGACCTGTTTGATTAGTTACAGGGTGACAGATGTTTCTCAAAGATTGATTTAAGATCCGGGTACCATCAGTTACGGGTTACGGAAGTTGATATCCCTAAGACTGCCTTCAGAACCAGATATGGCCATTGTGAGTTCTTAGTGATGTCATTTAGGCTTACTAATGCCCCAATAGCTTTTATGGATTTGATGAATAGGGTGTTTAGGCCCTTCCTTGATGTATTCGTGATTGTCTTTATTGATGACATCCTGATTTATTCACAATCAGAGGCTGAGCATGCAGATCACCTGAGAGCTGTGATACCAACTCTCTCCTGGAGCACAAATTGTATGCTAAATTTTCTTAGTGAGCATTTTTTGCTAACATCTGTGGCTTTCCTTTGTCATGTAATCACAGCTGAAGGTATAAGAGTGGATGGTTAGAAGATAGAGGCAGTAAAGAGTTGGCCTAGACCCTTGAATCCTATAGAGGTTCATAGTTTTATAGGATTGGTAGGTTTCTATCGTAGATTTGTAGAAGGTTTTTCTACTATCTCCGCACCATTAACAAATTGACTCATAAAGCAACTATGTTTCAGTGGTCAGAGGCATGTGAGCATAGTTTTTAGGAGTTGAAAGATAGGTTGACCTCAACACCTGTCTTGACTCTTCCAGAAGGTATAGAGGGTTATGTGCTTTATTGTGATGCCTCCAGGATCAGCTTAGGCTTTATTTTGATGCAATATGGAAAAGTCATTGCCTATGCTCCGAGGCAGCTAAGGAAGCACGAGCAGAATTAACCTACCCATGATTCGAGGCAGTTGAGGAAGCACGATCAGAATTACCTTACCCATGATTTAGAATTGGCAGCGGTAGTGTTCATATTGAAGATCTGGCTTCACTACCTGTATGGGGTAAATGTTGATATTTTTATAGATCATAAGAGCCTTCAGTACCTATTCCAACAGAAGGAGTTGAATTTATGCCAGAGAAGGTGGTTACTATTGCTGAAAGATTATGATATTAGCATCTTGTATCATTCGAGCAAGGCAAATGTTGTAGCTGATGCATTAAGTCGCAAGTCTATAGGTAGCTTGATTCATATTCAGGTTGATAGGATTGAAATGACCAAGACTCTACAGAAGTTGGCTAACTTAAAGATTCGGTTACTGGATGCCGAAGATGGGGGTGTTATCATCCAAAACACCGTCGGATCGTCCTTGGTAGCGGAAGTTAAGAAACGGTAATACGATGACGCAGAGTTAGTCTTATGGGAGACAGTATATAGAAGTAGAAACATAGCCTATTTGATTGTGGATCCAATGGAGTTCTTAGATACCAGGGTCGTCTATGTGTACCTAATGTAGGTGAGCTACAGGAACAAATTATGAATGAGGCTCATTACTCTAGATATTCAGTGCATCCAGGTGCCACGAAGATATATCATGACCTGAGGCAGCTATATTGGTGGAATGGCATGAAAAAGAACATCACAGGTCTTGTAACTCAGTGTCCCAATTGCCAGCAGGTGAAGGTCGAGCACCAAAGGCCTGGAGGTCTAGTGTAGTATATAGAAATTCTAGCCTGGAAATAGGAGGTGATTAAATGAATTTTATTACAGGATTTCCTTGAACGAGAAGGAAGAATGATTCTATTTGGGTAATAGTAGACAGATTGACTAAACCAGCTCATTTTTTGCCAACAAGGACAACTTATGTGGTAGAGGATTATGTTAGGCTGTATATACAAGAGATAGTTCACCTACATGGCGTCCCTTTATCAATTATTTATGATAGAGGTTCTCAGTTCACAACAATCTTCTAGAAGTCTTTCCAGAAAGGTCTAGGCACTCAGGTAAGTCTTAGTACTGCATTTCATCCTCAGACAGACGGACAAGCTGAACGCACTATTCAGATGCTTGAAGATACGTTGCGTGCCTGTGTTTTAGATTTTGGTGGAAGTTGGGATGATCATGTTTCCATGATTGAGTTCTCCTATAATAACAGCTACCAGGCGAGTATTTAGATGACCCCATATGAAGCTTTATATGGGCGAAAGTGTAGGTCGCTAGTGGGATGGTTTGAACTCAGTGAGGCAGAGTTATTGGGGCTAGACTTAGTGCAGTAGGCTATTGACAAGGTGAAACTTATTAGAGATCGACTTCAGACGGCCCAGAGCAGGTAGAAGTCTTATACAGATGTACGTCGTTGAGTGTTGGAGTTTGTTATAATCATTAAAAGAACTTTAATATGAAAGAATGACAAAAATATATATACTAATGAAAATAATAGTAGAAGGCTACCAGACAGTCAAAGTAGCCTATGAGTTGGAATTACCACCAAAGCTAGTGGCAGTCCACCCAGTATTTCATTTATCGATGTCGCAGAGGTGTATAGGATACCCATCCCATGTTATGTCTGTCGATGATGTTCGAATTTCTAAGGAGATGACCTACACTGAGGTCCCAATTGTGATTCTTGACCGGCAAGTCAGAAAACTTCGAACCAAAGAAGTCACCTCGTTAAAGAATTATGGCATAGTAATAACATTGAAGAAGTAACTTGGGAGCCTAAGGAGGAAATGAAAAAGAAATATCCTCACCTATTCACGATGTCGACATGATATTGAGGTATGTATTTGATACCTAAGTTACTAAGTATCTATTTTTAAGCATATTAAGCGAAATTAATTTTCATTCGGCGACGAATGTTCCTAAGGCGAGGGAGAGAATATTACACCCTAGAAAATTTTTGGTGATTATTTGATATTTGTATGCTATGTGAAGGGAAGTACGAGTTGTATATTGGTCGTAGATGACAAGAGAAATGTGTAAGAATGGAAAAACAAAGAGTATGTGAAGTTCATAAGTAAGAGTCAATTTTAAATGACCATATCTCCCAATATATAATGAATTAGAAGCTCCACAACCTATCAAATTAAAGATCTTTGATTCTAGTTTTCAGAACATTAAAACACTTGTTAATCGGAGTTTAGAGTAAGAGGTTATGGGCATTTTACCGAAGCTCCCTAAGCAATGACAAAGGCATGACGCCCTAGTGCCTCCACCGCCCTATTTAGTTAAAATCTAATTTTTCACTTGTAAAAAATAGTTTCATCTTAATCTAAATCAACCAGCTTTCTAAGGATTACATTTATCTCTCAATTCTATCAGCTAGAACAAAGAAAATCAAGGAGGAAACATTAAGCAAAGTTCAAGCAAATCACGAGACAAGTGGAGAATACTTTGCCAAGTGTGCTAGGGGCTGTTTTGGAGCTCGTTTTGGCAAGGTTTTAAAGGTGTTTTTCTGCATTTAAAAATCTGTTTGGATTTCCTATATATCTATATTTGAGTAGGTATTTAAACCAAGTGGAAATGTAAGGATTTTTCCCCTTTTAAACCTCTCAAATTGCAAAGCAAAAAGCTGGAAATTAGCAGCTAAGTGAGCTGCCGATGGACTATTTTTGAG
Source organism: Datura wrightii (assembly GCA_035772735.1). Lineage (NCBI taxonomy): Eukaryota > Viridiplantae > Streptophyta > Magnoliopsida > Solanales > Solanaceae > Datura > Datura wrightii. The sequence goes on along the minus strand of JASDFA010000007.1, from coordinate 48,086,697 downwards.
CTGAGTTTTGCTCATTTTCCTTAGGCTTTTTGGCTGTTTCTTTTTCTAGAATTATACTTCATATTTAGGGGAAGAATGTCAGAAGAACTAAGGTAAAATTTCCTCTTGTTTCTATCTCAAAAGTTAGTGAAAACTAGTTGAGAAAATGGCAAAATATTGTTGATGTTGCCGCGTGCTGCTGTTGCTGTTGTGACTGCCTTTGGTTAGTTATTTTGGGATGCATTTTGTGCTATAGATTAAGCTTGATGTTTTCCTATAAAATCACTGGATTAAGGAAGTTGGAGGCTGATCACTGAAATAGGAAATCGGCTAAAAAAAAGTTCATCGGAGAAAGGTATGAAAGGCGCCCGTCCATCGATCTTTTAAGCACAATTTTGCATTGTAAATTGAATGATCTAGAAACCACTTTACAAGTCTTGAGGCAGTATGTTAAGCTTCACTTAAGCATTTAAATTTTCATTTTCAAGTGAGGTTAAATGTTGAGATTATGTCTAGCCCAAGTGAGGCATTTAAAGTGGCATATCATGTTGATTGTTGTCGTAGTTGTACATCGAGTTGGAGACCCCTTACTGTGGACATTGTTAGCTGGTAATTAATATATATTATATATGTGTGTGATGTTAAATGTGTTTAAAGGTCGGGTTGATAACTGAAATTGGTGAAAGAGCTAAGATGATGACGTGTAAATGATTTTAAGCCAAGTAAAGATGCCGCAAGCTATTAAGGATAAATGAACTTATTGAAATAGGATTGCCTTGCTATCGTTGTCCTTTATCTTATGTTTATGTTATGAAATATTCCAATCCAAGGGAAGATTTCATAATCCCTTTCCTTAAGCCAAACGATAATCTAGTGAGTCTCCGAGCTCTAATGTCCCTTTGAACACGATCTATAAATCTTGTTGAAACTCTTCGGTCATCCGTAGTTCCTTATGATTTATAAAAGTTTTGAATACATGCATTTAAGTGCTATTTTCTAGCTTTACATGTTCTATGTGTTCACTTGCAGTTATGCATTACGAAGGAGTCCTATGTAGGCCATAAATTTAGTATTCGTCATTTCTATATTATACGTGTTAAATTGACCGAGTACAAGCCATATTAGCTCCATTTATGATTATGATTAAGATTTATTAATTTTACACCGGTGTGGTACTCTGGATGGAGGTATTTTTATTTTACCCCAGTGTGGCACACCGGCTGGACAAATTTTACCCTGGTGTGGTACACTGGATGGACGAATTTATGGTTAGCTAGCCACTGGCATTTCAGTTATAGTTTTTATTGTACATTAGATGGTTGCATTACAGTTCCATATTGAGTTATTGTCAAGTTTTGATTTTCAGGATTCCAAGTTATTGTTATTCCTTATTTTTGGCTCAGTTTTCATTATTATCTGATATGTTTACAGTTTTTTGACTTAAATACTAGTACATTTTATTCATACCGATGTCCCTTCATCTGGGAACCCCTCCTGCAATCGTGCTGCAGGTACAGGCCGAGGCTTAGATCATCAGACACAATAGGAGCCAGATTTCAGTAGAATAGTGGTATTCTCCTCTCTTCCAGGAGTCATGTCCTAGTTTTGAATATTTTGAGTTTTGCATACAACATGGGTAGACTGGCTCCCTATCCCGTGCATTTTAGTTTGTTTACTCTGTAGAAGCTGATGTGGACTGGTTTGCATAGTAGTTTTGATTGTGTAGTCATGTTTGTTTTCCAATGTTATGTTTAGCTTTATTGCAACCTTGTCGGCTTTCCAAATTGCTTATTTGTCATTATCGAGACCTTATAGGTCCAGTATTTATCTTGGTTGGTTGTGATAGGTGGCTTGGTCTGCTTTAGTGTTACATTTTCAGACACTATATAGCCGGCTTCTCGATCAATCATGGATTGAGTACCAATTACGCCCTACCCTAGTTTTGGGGCATGACGTATTCTCTTAAGTTTGGAATTAAAATACCTAATTTCCCATCTCAAACCCTTAATTATAATGCTAATAGACACATGAAAATGATCGCAATGAAGTTTAGCATCTTACCCCCATGATGAATCTTGAAAATCCCTTAAAAGGTCTCTTCAATCCAACGTCTAGGGCTCAAAATTTTCTTAGAAATGTCAAATCCTGATGTGGAGAATATATTAGGTCTTGCATGTACCCTTTTAGAGATTATGGCCTATAGCCATCAAGATTGTGACTAGCTTAGCCCAGTCCTTCGCAATCACGGCTAGGTGCCACACGATCACAACCTACTGCCCTATCCCCAAACCTTGCCCGAACGTGTGCATACCCTCACGACCAAGAGACCCCTCACCCCTATCTCCTCTTCATGATCGTGGCACTCTGGCCCACGATCATGATGGGTAAATACTGTCACTAGAACCTGTAAAATTTAGAGCCTTGACTTGTTCATTTAATCCCTAAAACTCACCCAAACCCCTCGTAATGCAGACCAAATGTACATATCACTCCAAAATACTCTATGATTATGTTTGAACACTCAAATCATTTAATCTGAGGTCATCTAGGCACTTATTTGAATGTGAATGACTCTTAATCTTCAAATTGACTAGTTAGAACTTAAGTATTTGAATCACTTCTAAGCCTCTCAAACCTATCCAAACTATCCATCTACGTCATAAATAATCATCCGAACCTACAATCACTTTCAAACCTTAATTTTGAGACTGTTTACCCTAAAATGTTGATTTTGTACAACTTACATTTATTTTTTCTCCAAACCTCTAGTTTTTTTCTCTTCTAATATGCATTTGGGTGCCTCTAGACTGTGTGCTTTTTTCTAGATGTCATAATTCATATTTCAATCCCACAGCTTGTCATTTAGGGAAAAAGAGTTTCAATACTCAAAAAAATGAGATGGGTCATTATGTGGTGCCCCAGTTTTTCTAATTTTTCTAAGATTGTGTTGTACAGACCTAGGTCATTTTATATCATATAAATACGGTTTCCTACATGGATTGGATACATCTGAATTATTTTGAGATTGGTGCTAGTGTTGGAGGAGTTCATTATCGAGTTTATCTCTTTTTCTTCTCTAGTTTTTCATCATTTTTGTATTATCATGAATCCTTATATTCGTGCTCGAATCATAAGTAGCTAAACTCTTAGGTTTAGGATTGTAGAACTACATGAATATTGATTCTTTAAAGTTTCAATGACGTTTATGTGGTTTATCATACTCTTTTACTTAATTAATCTTGAGTATAATTAATTTGTTGTTTAGCAATAGTAAAATACCATCAATGAATTTTAAATTAAACTCAAAAGTGAGAATTCAAGATTATAATAAGATTAAATAGATCATGTTCTTAATCCTGGATATAGGTGAGTGGAATGTGCAATCAACTTATTATATCCTTGTAAATATTGGGTAACATAGTCTTCTTCTGGGTTTTTAGTGGTTATGAATAGTGGATTTTTGTTTAAGTAGGTTTGTATTTTGTGAATATTCTGAATGTAGGTATTGGATATATGGTTGTAGGTCTGTCTGGCTTGGTTTAAGCTTTCTTTGTATGTACTTGTTTGTGGAGTTGGAGGTATATTTTTCATCGTAAATTGCTTGTCAAATAGCTGCTGTTTTCTGATAATGTCTCTTCTTTCTTTAGGTCCTGATGTACCTGCAGAAGAAGTAGATGGGTTGTTAGCTTGGGTTTTAAGGAGTTTCCCAACGTCTCCTTTTAGCTCTGGAAGTTTGGTGCCTTCCGATTGGCATAGCTCTGCGTTTTTTAAGTCACGCTGCTGACTGCTATCTTCTTCCATTCTTTTTATTTCCGCGTTTTTTAAGTCACGCTGCTGACTGCTATCTTTGCTTTTCAGCTGGTTTACTCCATGGACATATAGGTGTGAAAGTTACTTGAGTAGGCAAGTAATAACTTAAGAGATGTGTTCTTGTTAAGGTTCACTCCGCAGACATATAGGCATTAAAGTTACTTGAGTAGGAAAGCAAGAACTTGAGAGATTCTTACAAATAATATTAACCCTATTAACCACTAAACTAGATAAATTACTAAGTCAATTCAAATGGATACCCAAAAGGATTGTTGGCAAAATTATAGCCCTTGAATTATTCTTCTCATCATTTTAACTCTTATGTTTTCCTACTCAGACTTGATCACTGTTGCTTTACATTACTATTTTTATATTCTTGTAGTTGTTTAGTGAATGAAAAATCACTCTTGGAAAATTACTTGAATAAATATTTGATATTAACTTAATTCAGATAACCATTAATCATTAGTCTTTGTATATTCGATACTCGATTTAATCACTTTATTACTTGGAAATCATATATATTTGTGTCTATATTTGAGAGCAAAAGTGAGTTAGTCCATAATTTGAAGAGTCAATACTATAACTTTTAAAAAGAAAAAGAGCTGCTCATTATACGTAACTAATAGGATAATGAGTTGGTGTTGCTACTACTTCATGCAATTGTCGTTTCTCTATTTGAAATTCAATATGATTTCCTAAAGGCAACATACAATTATACAAAGATGGAAGATAGGAAATACTTTGAATAAGGTAAAAGCAACACGCGGAGCTAGTTTGCTACAAATTGATTTTGAGTAGATTGAAGGAGTAGATTTCAAACTATTTATAGTTCAAGCACAAAAATTTAGTCGCAAATCTCTGAATTTCGATCATATATATTTGATTATGTCCTAATCTTTCTAATTATCATTATTTGGTTGACTGTTACATATTATTCTCATTGTTAATCTTCAAAGCGAGTAGGAATGTAAAAAATAAATGAATAATTTTCTCTTGAGAGTTAAATTTTCTGAACTTCACACAAAAATGTCTGAAGTTCAATCATTTATATATGACTTCATGCATAAATGTAGAGCTAGTTTTCTACACACTTCTTTGAGCAGATTGAAGGTTTAGATTTCAAACTATTTGTGGTTCAAGCAGAAAAATTCAGTGACAAATGCCCGAAGTTCAATCATATATATATATATTTGATTATACCCAATTTTTTATTATCATTATTTGATTGACTGTTACGTACTATTTCCATTATTTAATCTTCTAATCGAGTAATAATGTCAAAAAGAAATGAATAAGATCCTCTTGAGAGTTAAGTATTCTGAATTTTATATATAAATGTCTGAACTTCAGTCATTTATGTATGAACTTCATACACAAATACCTGAACCTTTCAGTTATATTTGTTCAGAGTTCATGAATAAATACTTCAAATTTAAGAATTCAATTTTTCCTTACTAATAATCCAACATCTTTAGGAAAAAATATAGGTTTGACCTTGCCAGGCTAAGCTTTAGATGAAAATAACAATAGTTTAATGCCAAAGTTCATATGCAAAATTTTGCATATGTTTGAAATTGGTTCCAAAGAAAGTAAACTTGAAAAGATTTATAATGCAACTATGCTTTAATGAGTGCAATAACCTAGAATCGGCTATTCTTCCACTTTTCCCTTTAAATTGTCAAGCCATCCCTATGAAAACTTCATTGTATATAAAGGGGAGAGGGGGGAGGAATTAGGAAAAAGAATATAGATGTCCATAAAAAGAAACATATTTACATGAGAATGCCTCTTCAGTTTGATGTCCCCAAAATAATTACATGAATATCCTATTTCCTTTTTGTGTTGACCTCAACACTGCAACATTTTTTTTTATCTCTTAGTTGTCACCATCACATTACTTGATTTCTTTTTTTCCTTCTTTCTTTAATTTTTTTTTGTTTTTTTAAAAGTTTGTTTAACTTTCTGTTATTATTTTTTTAAGTCTTTTTTGTCTTTTTGTTTCACCTATTAAAGATAAAAATAAAATATATGAAAAAGAACATAGTAGTTATCTTAAGACTAATAAAAATATAGAAAAATTAGATAACTAGACTACAACAAGACTTAATTAGACAGACTAAAATCACTAGTTATTTATTAAAATTAAAATTAATAAAAAATATTTTTTTTACGTTTTTGTTTATTTTTTTCCCCAAATCATTATTCTTTATTTTTTCATCATAATTTGATTTCATACTCAATTTTTGCTTCTTTCTTTTCTTTAATTGTTATTTAATTTAGTTATTTCTCTACCCCCTATTTTCTACTTTTTTAATCATTTTTTCTTTATTCTTTATGTTTTTCTCTTTTTTCGTTCATTTACTTTATTCTCAAATACATTATTCTTTATTTTTCACCAAAATGTAAGAGAAAAATGGGTTTCAAAATTGTCTTTGTGGATCAAATTTGGAGATTAATTGATAACAATTGGTACTCTGTTTTGATTAATGATCAAAGTTATGATTTCTTGCATTCTGTATGGAGTGCTACTATGAATTATCTAGCATATGTTGATAATATTATCTTCACATCTTCATACAAAAAATCTTAAGTGTTTATAATGAATACCCTTAAAGAGTATGAAAATATCTCTAGCCATCTCATTAATAAAGATAAGAGTGTCTACTATGTGTTCAAGAATATACCAGCTACAGAGGTAGAGGAGGTTGTCACGACCCGAACATAGGCCCGGATCGAGGCACGGAATCTAGAACCATAAATGGCTCCAAGTCAACTCATGGCATGAGTATGATCACTAACTTAACATAATCAAGGCGGAAATAACTGAATTCTGAGATAGCGGGAGTTTGAATATTAAACATTTACCCAATGGAAATATCACAACACTAATCCGAAGCTAAAAATACAAACTATGTCTGAAAAGCCTCTACATACTGATGAGCAGATGGGACAAGCCCCCAACTAGCTCACTAACAATCTGAAATTGAAATTAGCAACAATGCAACTAACTGAAGGTCCTCGAAGGATGAGGACTCACCAACAACTAGCTGAACTGAACTCTGCTGACCAGCTAGCGTAGAGACTGACCCTGAACGTATGAGCCTGTATCATGAAATGATAGACCACAGAGCATGCGGTCAGTACTTAGAATATACTGAGCATGCAAGGTAGATAAAATGGACCAATCAAAATACATAAGAGTTCATAAAAGTAGGATAGTTCAAAACATGCAATAATAGTCATAACATAAACATGAGGCTCAAGATTTTCAAGAACTATTCATAAACTAGTGATAATCATAATCATAAGAGAAAACTTGTAAAAACATAGCTTGAGCCAAAGTATTGTAAAAATGATATGCATAAATCATGAGGAACAATGGGAGGACTCATCTTAACCAATACCATCAAGATATAGTTTACACGATGCCCCAACTATCTCGTTCAAGTGGGCAGAGCCGTCCCAGACTTGCCATGCCAAGGACGTATATGGCGTGATATCACTAATAGGGACCCACCTAGAGTCCATAAGCATAAACCTATGTTGGCATGTAGTCTTGAGACCACGGGGTTTTCCTGAATGTCGAGCCTTCTCGGTGCTAGACACGGCTCCCAAAAACATGCACATGGAAGCTCATATAGTAATCATGAAGTCATACATGAAGTTCATGACTACATAAATCATAACATATCTGTGCCAACATCTAGATGGATGCCCTAAACTCAGCATGGGCAACCTGCTCAGGAACATGATCCTCGGGGGCTAGTGGGGCTTGATGGTGCCCATCTCCGTTGCCATTCTCATGGCCATTTCTATTTCCGTCGCCGTTCATTCTTTTGTAAACTCGACATGAAGGCATGATTCTACAAATTCATGTAGCATGAGTTAGAAAGATGGAGAGACATTTCATCGCATTACAAAGATCATGGAGGAAGGATAATTTCCTAAAACACTTCATAGCCTCTTTTTCATAAGTGTGGCGCGCTTCACACCCATGAAAAAGACTCTACATAACGTGAATTTCAGACACCCTAGGACACATTGAATCTTTGTTCTGATACCAAGATTGTCACGACCTAAACATAGGTCTAGATCGAGACATGGAACCTAGAACCATAAATGGCTCCAAGTCAACCCATGGCATAAGCATGATCACTAACTCATCATAATCAACGCGAAAAGAACTAAATTCTAAAATAGCAAAAGTCTAAATAATAAACGTTATCCAACAAAAATATCGCAACATTAAATCCAAAGCTGAAAATACAAACTACGTTCGAAAAGCCTCTACATACTGATGAGCTGATGGGACAAGACCCCAACTAGCTCTCTAACAATCTGAAACTGAAATTAGCAATAATGCAACTGACTGAAGGTCCTCGAAGGATGAGGATTCACCAACAGCAGGCTGAACTGAGCTCTACTGATCGGCTAGCAGAGAGACTGAGCCTGAACGTCTAATCCTGTATCATAAAATGATGCAACATAGAATATGTAGTCAGTACTTGGAATACATTGAGTATGCAGGGTAAATAAAACTAACCAATCAAAATACATAAGAGTAGGACAATTCAAAACATGCAATGATAGTCATAACATAAACATGAGGCTCATGATTTTCACAACTATTCATAAACTAGTCTTAATCATAATTATAAGAGAAACCTTGTAAAAATATAACTTGAGCCAAAGTATTGCAAACATGACAATGCACAAATTATGAGGAACAATGGGAGGACTCATCTTAACCGACACCATCATGATAGAGCTTGCATGATGCCCTAACTATCTCACTCAAGTGGGCAGAGTCGTCTTATACTTGCCAAGACAAGGACATACATAACGTGATATCACTGATAGGGATCCACCTAGAGTCCATAATAATACACATACGTTGGCACGTAGTTTTGAGACCACAGGGTTTACCTAAATGTCGGGCCAATTCGATGCTAGATACGGCTCCCAAAATCATGCACATGGAGGCTCATATAATAATCATGAAGTCATACATGAAGTTTATGACTAGATAAATCATAACATACTTGGTCATACTTAAAATACATGGTTAGACATCAATCAGGGCCTGTGAGTCGGCCAAAATCATAAACTCCTAAATCATGAAGAATATATGGGCTTGAGAAAATCACTATACTTGAAATTCATAAAAATTAATGAAGAGTACTTAAAGGAAATCATATCATAAATCATAATTTAGGGTTTAAGAGAGTCAATATCTGTCACGCCCCATAACTGGGGGGAGGGCGCGACTAGCTCCCTATACCCGACTGACTGGAAAGTCGGCTATATAACATCTGTAACTGTAACACTTAGGCTGTCCAGGCCACTTGTCAAAATCAACTAGAGTACAAACTGGACCCATAATATCTCAACAATACAGGGTAAACAACTGAAATGCAAACAAGGCTATGAGTATGCTAAACTAAACAACAAAAAGCCGACAAGGCCACAAACTGAATACCATTGTACACAGTAAGTCCACAAAGCCTCTAAATAGTAAACTGACTGATGGTCGGAATAGGGCTTCGACCTACCCATAACTGTATCTCAAAACTCTAATTGAAACAAAACCAATCTTAGCTCCAGAAAGAATGGAGCATACCAACACATCCACTAATCTCACGAACTGTTATTACAACTGGAAATCCCGACCTCTACCTACACCCACGGCACGAATGCAGGTCCCCAGGCGAAGGGACGTCAATACGAATAAAATGTACTGGTATGTAAGGTAGAAAACTATAAACATGTAATATAGCAATGATAACTGAGCTAGAAATAAGGAATAGTAACAACCTGGAATCCTGGAAAGTGACACCTGGAAATAAGTCAATATTGAAGTGCAAATGCAACCAAGTAATTCATAAGAGAAACTATAACTGTAATGCCAGCAACTAGCCAACCATAAATCCATATATAAAATTCGTCCAGCCGGTGTACCATACCAAGGAAAAATAAAAATATCTTCAGCTGATGTATCACACTGGGGTAAAATAAAAATATCTCCAGCCGATGTACCACACCGGGGTAAAATAAAAATATCTCCAGCTGATGTACTGTCACACCCCGCCTTGGGGGGTATGACTGGCACCTGGTGCCCTATTAGGACCTGAACTGCTAGACTGCTGAGCCTGAGAACGTCTGGTGCCTGGCTGGCTCTAACTCAGATTCAGGGAAACAACGGGCTATATGACGACTGTAAATACAACCTCCGGCCGACTAGGCCTATAGCCATCTATACCTGTGCTGACAGCTAACCAGAAACATATCAATATAGGGAAACCTATGCAGGCCGACAAGGCCACCATGCTGCCTAGTTATCTGTAACTCAACAATGAAATACTGGATAGCTACGTGACCGGCAAGGTCACCACTACTGTCAAGCTATGGCCCCACACGGCCAACACAAAGGAAACAGAAGTACTAACAGCTAAACAATTACACGGCCTCACATGACCGGCTCGTCTGACCACAGGGAAATATATACAGACTGCAAGCCTCTAGGAATAGCAATAGAAATGATCGGGACAGGGCCCCAACCTACTTGTACTGTACAACAAAAGAAAACGAAATACACCTCTAGGATTCAGTCTCCGGATGACAGGAGCTGAATACTCGATCGCTGACAGGAATCACGAGGTATCGCCTGCTCGTCTATGAGTACCTGCAGGCAAGTAATGCAGCGCCCCACCGGGCGTCAGTACCACTGGTATTGAGTATGTAAAGCAATAACTGAAGGAAATATCTGAAAATAACAATACAACTGATGAAACTGAAGTAGGAGGGAATAGATTAACTATCTGATAATGTAAATCATACCTTCTCTTAATTATACTGGAAGGAGTAGGAGTCATACCTGGAGATGTATCGTTCTACTACCGAACTACTCGTGTCTAATGTAACATGGCATAACATAACATAACATAATATAGCACACACAAACCTTACCCGGCCCCCATAAGTCGGGAGGTACAACCAGCACAGAATCTATACCCCTACCCCGGTCATCCCATCTCCTATAATCACTGTAAGCATCCTGCCGGTCCCCTGGGTATGCACTTGGGCTCACTAAGCCCCTGACTATAACTGCATCTGAGTGCAGAGGACTCCTGAATCAACACCCGGGCGTATCCGCTCGACAGGGGTGTGTAAGGGCCGACCAAGGCACAATATGGGGAAAACTGGCATCCCATCTTCGTCCCCTATGGGACAGCATGCCACTCCGTAGAGCGATGTATCCTCGTCCTTTGGCGGACGAGTCGATACAGCTATTAACCCTGGGGCGGTCATGGATGCTAGGTAATCCAACCCCAAAACAATACAACGGTCTCAACTGGTAATACTATCTGCATATCCCATATACTGAAGCTAATAGTAGTAAAGTATTTGTACATACTATATGCTGAGCTAGTAACAGTAATATGTACATACTTAACACATGCTGAGACTAACAATAATATGCATATATAATATATAATCTTCTGCCATACCGTACTAAGTCTAATGCTGGACAAGATATAGTCTTTCTGCTGAAAACCATGTTGTATGCTGAGTTTCTATAGTAACATGATTTGCTATTTCTAATATGCTTTCTAAACTTCATGTTAACCTATCATTCTACTTCTGAGATGTCCTACAGATATTACATTGCTTTACTGGGTTTCAACTGAATACGATAATATCCTGACATTTCATACTACATCATATACTGAGCATGCCGTGCAGTTCCTAACACTTGTATTAGAATCTATATCGTGCTAACAAGTTTCGTGCTAATTATAACCTGACGCTTCTAATATCGTACCAACATTCGTAATAAACACAACACATGATTTCTGAACATTCTACTGGCCTTTGTAATACTTTACTATACCGAAATTACTAACTTGCCGAGGAAACTAGCTTTACATACCTTATCCTCGAACTATCCGTCTGTCGGACGAGGCTTGGCCGGTACTTCAACTATTTTCTCCCAACTGCATTCATAAATATATCAATTAATACCAAATATAACTTTATTTTAAATGAACAACGTCACTTCGATGTAATATGTAGCCTAAACTTAGGCTTATCAAAAGACGGTCGAAAACCCGCTATTTTTCAGAAGTCCAGAAGGGAGAAATGTTCACTTCACAGCTAGGAACACATAGACACTAATTTGGAGCAATTCTACTTACCTTAGCTCGGTAGCTCGACGATTCGTCGGCCGTATTTTACGAAACTAAATCCGTAGGAATGCTCTCTGCTGCTAAATACCTCAGTATCTGAGGTTAATTTGAGTTTGGACAATGTTTAGCAGCGTAATCGGATGAAAATTATATTACCCCCTTCGTCCTTTTCTCTTCTCTGCTGTTTCCTCTCTGTTTCACTGGAAATTATAAGTTTTAATGAATTTAAAACCGAAGTGGGGCTTTATATACTTGGGCTTTGACAAGGCCAACGTGTCACGGAGCTAACACGGAGGCTCCATCTCCGTGACACGTTGCCATCGCGGAGGGGCTCTGCCTCGGCTCCTACCGCGATGGTTCGGCAGGTTTCTCGTCCGATCTTTTCCCGGGTCTTTCTCTAGCATGTAGGGCTTTCAAATATGCTTAACCAACATGCGAATAGGTCATCTAGGTGCCGGGAATCCTACGGGGTATAACATGTACCACACCGGGGTAAAATAAAAATATCTCCAGCTGATGTACCACACCGGGGTAAAATAAAAATATCTCCAGCCGATGTACCACATTGGTGTAAAATAAAAATATCTCCAACCGATGTACGACATTGGGGTAAAATAAAAATATCTCCAGCCGATGTACCACACCAAGGTAAAATATAAATATCTCCAACCGATGTAGCACATCAGGGTAAAATAAAAATATCTCCAATCGATGTACCACACCGGGGTAAAATATAAATATCTCCAGCCGATGTACTACACCGGGGTAAAATAAAAATAATTCTCAATCATAAACATAAATAGGGCCGATATGGCTTATATTGAGTCAATTTAACATGTATGGAATATACATGACAAATGTTAGATCTGTGGCCGGAATAGACCACTTTCGTAACCCATAAATGCAAGTGAGCACCCACATCATGTGAAGCCAGAAAATATGTATATATATCACGTAAAGCTGTCAAATTATACATGAACATGTTGACTCAGTTACTTGAAGGACCTTCAAGATGTTTAGACAACATAAGAACTTTTGTAGGCTTACAAACAATGTCCTACAAATAGTCCAACCAATTTAACATATTACTTGGATAGAAACACATAGAGCTCACTTCTACACAATTCTTTAACATCTGGGAACTGCAAATATATACTGCCTACTAGGTGGTTCCTTTACCTGTATCAACAACTATACATTGGAATTTCATTGTCAAATTTATCATGTAGATAAGCACATATAGTTCTTAATTCATTAGAATTATTTGCAGGAAAACATGGAAATTATAACTAGGAACTTGGAGTTATTTTTCATATACATAGAGTTGAGAACTGAACTATAGACATACAACGTATGAGACTTTTATATAATGTATAACTTGTATTTAGTTAACTGGATGACCTCCAGGAGACTTCCTTGTATTCAAAGTTCTGAGCTTAACTGATCATTATCATATCTTGCACTTATACTTACTTAGACATTAGGAACATTGGTACATGGGAGAATCTCTCCTCTAAATTTAGGAAATTCAACTGATAACTCAACAAGAGCTAAACATAAAGATGCATGACTTAAATATAACTGAAAGAATTCAACTGTATGTTATAACATGAAAATCATATACATTAAGACTCCTTACTGGAAAGACATATAAAGACTTGAGTTTTTAGACTCGTATAGAACATCAGGCACTTGACCGAGACATTACCATAATTCTCGAAATATGATCTCTCAAAAACTTCTTAGATCAACTAGCACATTTCAACATAAATTAGGGAAGTAAAGACATAACTTAAGGATCTGAGACTTGGAGCTCTATAACTTAGGAACTCGTGAGTACCCCTCTAAGTGATTCCTTATAGGCAAATAAATATATATAGTCGTAATTGGGGTGATGCTGGATTGACTTACATAACTTTGCAATTATCTGCGGAGCTTAAGAAAGCTTACATAATCATAAGTGTCTGAGAAGATCCTAGGATTACCCTTTTCAGACATGGTAGAAAATTTTAACACGTAGAATAGATAACTTAACATAATCGTTTAGGTATATAGCAGAGAGCTTCTCACTTAAGTTACTATTTTACAGACGTTCAACTCTAATTATTTCGTAGAAGGTTAACACTTTAGTGGTTATTCATCAACGTGACACATATTGAACATAAACAACTTTATTTATAACTCTTTTGCTAAACGTCTTCAGAACAGGGTTAATCTTCCTAGTTGTTGCCTACCTCGTTCACCATTGTAACCTGTATCGTCTAATTTAACAATATTTAGCTCTGCTTTCCTTATTCATCTTAACTTCTTTGCCAAAAATTATTCACTCTACAATCAAGTATTTACCCTTGTGTTTACCATTCCATCAATTCTTATACGCACTTACCTCTTTGCCTAATTGACAACTTAGCCATGTTTTCCCAGTTAACAATGTATCGACTTAGCTTATTCGCTACGTGCCGCTTGCTTAGCTTTAAAGAGGAAAAACATAAAATATACTTTTTGCCTTAATCACTTTAAAATATAAACATATAGGAGGGATTAACAATATTATTAAAACATCATTTCAATAATCTCGTTTACCCTCAATCGGCTTAGCGTCATCTTCTTAGCTTAACTTCAATTACATGTCGTCGTCTTAGCATTTCCTACCAATTTCACTAAGTGACCAGATATTAACATATATTCAACATCAAATATACAATATATTGCAAAGGACCAGCTCATGGTGCCCACGTTAAGGGGACTTCAGACTCGATTTAGAACTACAGCAATAGTCGTATAAAAAGTACGTCTTTCACTTCACATTTGTTCGCTTCAACCATTCTTAATGATTCAAGATTTATGCAAAGTATTTCCAACCCTTTGGAAAGGATTATACATGCCTCAATATGATTTTAAGAACATAGGAATATTGATCCTTTCAATAACTCAGTTTCGTGCTTGAAAAACAAGGAAAGGGACGCCTTTACATACCTTGGCACGTCGACTCTAATTTTTCTGAAAATCTTCCTTTCAATCTTACTCCTTAAGGATCCTTCCAAGTCCAATTTACAAATCCAACAATCAGCAACTTCACTTCACCAAAGTTCTGGAAAAATTGGGCAGCAACATGACACAAAAACACACAAAGAAACAACAACACAATACTACAATATTCTCCAAGTTATAACCTCATAATCTTAAAGAAATCAAAAGGGGAATTACTTACCCTTTATTGGATATGTTATTAGCTAAAGTAGGAGTAAACTCCTACTCTTTCCTCTGGCTAGAATTATCTAATTACGCAGCAATACCACAATCAACCACAAGACAACAATAAACCATAACTTTCTTCCAAGGTTCTCTTTTTAAATCCCAAAAGAGACAAGAGTGAAGTTTCTTACTTGGGATATCTTTTCACCATGTGATAGGGATTTGAATTCTCTGAATTTTGAAAAACAGTTCAACTAAAACGGAGTAGATATGAGCTTTCTAGCTCAATTTTAATTCATATAGGTGGGCTGGACAAGGTCTGGGCGGCGCCCGCGTCCGGTGCTCGTGCGACATGCCCTCGCGCGCGCACGCCTGGGCGCTTTCCCAACCGACAGTGCTGTCTTCAAACGAGCATAAATTTTTACTCCAAACTCCCATTGACGAGCGATTTTTTTCACTATAAACTAGACTCAAATAACTTTCATTTGATATGTTATGGGACTTGTGGAACATTATATGTTTGGATATATGACCATTTAAAGTTGATCCTTATTTACAAACTTCACATACTCTTCGCTTTTCCCTTTGCACATGTTTTCCTCCTCACCTACGGATAACATACAACCCATAATTCCCTTAATATGACATATAACCATCAAATAATCATAAAAAAAATTTCGGGGTGTAACAATATCATAATAGAATCATAAACTTGACTTTTCATGAAACCTGTATAATTAAGCATAAATTGATTAAAAATTCAAATCATGAATTAATAACCAAAATAGGTATAAAATCTGCCCATATATCTAAGAATGTGATTTGAAATATGAAGGGAATTGACCCATAGATAAATCATAGAAAATTTCATAATGTCAGGAATAAGCCCCATAAGATCATAAACTTGATCTAGAACTTAAATTCATGGAATTAAAGAGAATTTTGAGCATGAGAGTGAAAGAAACTCTCGTTCATAGCCCTATATACCTAAAAAATCTGATTCCACACGCTTCCCTGAATGCCCATGGGAATTGGAGGAGAATTGGAGGGTTTCAAGCATCATATTCAAAGAGAAACCTCTACTTTTGCTTGCACGGGAGTTGAATGAATTAGGATAGGCTAAACCTTTTTTAAAATCCTCCTAATAGAGCTTAAAATGATGTAGTTTAGGATTTAGGAGTTTTGGAATTATTAAAATGCCCTTAATAAAAAATCTTGAAAATGGGGACTGCCAGTCTTCACGAGTCTCACCATGAGTTGTACCAAGAAGTAATGACTCATGGCTACCTCTCGTGGTCACCATTGCTCCTCCCTGAAGCATCTCTGAATCTTACCATGATTATATATCATGATTCATGGTGTCCTACCATGAGTCGTACTATCAGTCATGACATCATCTCCTTCACCTGCCAATTCCTAACCATGACTTTCATCATGACTCGTGGTTAATTACTACAAGCCTTACCAATATCCATGACATCATACCTCGACACCACAAGGAAACTCATCATGAATCCTAACCATGAGTCATACCTACACCTCACGACTCGTGGTATGGCTCGTGATCTGTACCCCAACTTCAGAAATCCACCACGACTTTGACCACGATACGTCATTTCCTATTATGATTCACACCACGAGTCATTCTGGTGAAAAAATTTAGATTTTTTTGCAGAACGTATTTCTAATTCTCCCATATATTTCTTAAAAACTTTTGTGGTATTACAAAGGTGGAATATTATACTGATTTTGTGAGAGGTGAGTTTCTTTTTTCATTCCAGAAAGAAGAAAAGCTATTAAATGAGCTCATAAAGAAGGTGAAACAAAGGCTTCAAAACTGGAAGGGAAGACTATTGATTTTTGAGGAAAAGTTGTGTTGATAAATAGTGTGCAGCAACATGCCTATTTATCTGTTATTAGCTGTAACACCCCAAAAAGTTCCCTATAAGATTTTAGACACAAAGCAAAGAACTAGCAGAGATTAACACCAGGACACAAGATGACCCAAGGAATGGGTCATTATATGATGACCCATCCTGAGGAAGTCATGAATCTTGTGAAAAGTTTCCCTTAGAACTAACGAGTTAAGCGATGACTCATTACATCTTACGACGGGTCATGGTATGGGATCATGGGATGTGATTCAGAGTACTTTTCAAGGTAGGTTCAGGGGACCACAAGGCAATGTATGGGTCATTGCAAGGACTGACGAGCCATTTAGTTGGCTCATTGTCACTATCAGGAAGATTTTTAATGCGAGTTTCTAAGGATATTATTATAACTTTCTATGCTTTTAATACCTAAGTGAGGTCATTTTGAGTTCCAAAGGGGATGATTATGGATTATACTTATCCTAAACCCTCATTCTTTTCATACACCGTAAATTGAAGATTCATCCTCGCAAGTTTCGCAAGCTCCTAAGGTTCTTCCTCATCTCAATTCTCTTGGAACTCAATTATAGGAATGAATCCACCAAAGACCAGGTATGTAGAGTCATGAATGGGGGATTCCTTCCACCCTCATGTCCAATTTAAACTCAATTTCATGAATTCAAGTTTTCAATTATGATTTATACAGTTTTCTAGGGTTACATCCTTTTGACGAAAACTCCATGATCTCTTGGGAAATTGATTCTTTCATGAATTGAATTATTTTTTTTAATTACAATTACATGATTTATATGAAAACTCTCATGAACCTCTACTTTTATGTCATGATGAATTATCCAATTATGCATGAATTTCATGTATCTCAATCTTAAGTATCATGGCTGATATTTCGACACTGTTTTCATGGTTGGTTCATGTATGTTAAGAAAGTTACAAATTTCATGATTTAAACTAGCCCATTAATAACGTTTAAAACAACACTCTCATTAGGAGGTCGCTATGGTCGTTGCAAAACAAGTAACCTAAGAAAGAGTTAGGGTCAAATCCACAAGGATTGGATGTTAGATTCACCAAACGTCGTATATTAATTCACACAAACATGCATCATGACTAGAAAATAAAATAAAATTTGGGATAATAGATTAAAAAACTTCAAATGTAAAATTTAATCAAAGCAAGGGTAGAAACAGTTGTCAATAGCAAGATGAGAAATTACGGGTGTGCATTGGATGGGGAATTGACTTAATAGGTATTAACTAAGAGTTTTAGATTCAATTCGTGCATGAATAGACTTGGTTTTGAACTACACCCTAAGTTTCTCAACCAAAAGAGTGTGTTTACCTTGATTTTTCTCAAACCCCAAAGCCAATCTAAACAAATCATCTAAACAATGCTTAAGGAAGAGTTTAGACTATTTTTAGCTCTAGCTCTTTAATGGAGTTTGAATTCTTGGATGTTGACCATTTCTAGCTCCAACCCATAAATTAGAACTCCAAATCCTCACTATTGAATTTTTACCCAACCTCACATTCCTTTTTGAAGTAAAAGTAAGGTTAGAGAGCTTAATTAATATTTGCAACCATCAATTATTAAGTTAAAACTTGAGGAACTCAATAGATCCATGCTTTCTACTCAAATCTAAGATTAATTAGTCAATACCCACTTAGATCTAAACACTCATCATATACACATACCCCTAGAAGAGAATTTCTCTACTCATAATTAAGGGAAGAGAAATTATACCAAGAAAAAATATCTCAATTCCATTCATCATCAGCAAATAAAATCAATTCTCAGCTTTTGAGCTTTCAACAATGGTGTTATTCCCAAGAGAATCAAGAAGAACATCATAAAATTGTACGATCTCTGCAATATTCTCTCTATTATACTCTCTATTCAATACAATGTCTATTTTACCATGTACACCTATAATTGGGGTAAAAATTTAGCATATAGTCTTTGCACAGCTATCCAAAAATGCCCTTGGAAGCTTTTCAAGTACACTTGTTCCTTTTAGGACGATTTTGCTCTTCAACAGTGATGTGGGTCACTTGTACTGGCGTTTGCATTTTGTAGGTGCCATTTTGCGGCTCGCAGATCCCTTTTTAGGCCTAAGAAATGCTCCCTTTTATTCCATCTGTGGTGGCATATATGGTCCACAGATACCAATCTGCGACTCGCATGACTGATTCTAGCTAATCTCCAGATCATCCTGTGTGGCACCTACTAAATCCAAATATAATTGTGTGGCATGCATGTCCGCGTTTGTCTTCTAGTAGATTTCTTTCAGTTTAATTCCTTCATATTCTTAGTTTCAATCAAATGCCTATATAAAATAAGAGAAAAGGTATAAAACCTTTCTAAATCATGTTAAAACAAAACAATAGCTCATACTTAAGAGCCAAATGAGTTGGTAACTTACCAACTCATCAAATCCCCAAACTTGAACTATTGCTTGTCCTCAAGCAAAGCATTCACTCATAAATGGAATTGACTTAAGCTTATAACATCATAAGGGTTGCAAATAGGACCAGTAGACTCAAAATAACCCCAAAATCACAAAAAAGACTCAAACAGGTGCAAAAATTTCAATTGGTAGCACCACAAGTACTCGGCAAACAGTATCATCATTCTTTCAGTTCAAGTCAGGGAATTTTTCATTACAATCAAAAATCAACAAGAATCTCAAATAATTGACATCCAACCTTCAAGGTTTGCCCAAAAACATCACTACATAACTTGTCGCATTCATATCTCTCAGTTGAGATTAAGACTTTCACATTTACTCTAAGAATGTAATGTCACTCACAAAAGAAAGATAATCCACTAAACATCTTTCAATTCACACAATAGGGATTATAATATGATCTAGAAATGCTGACTCTCTCAAAGATATTCAATTGCACACACATTGACCCATAGGCTTGCCCTTCCTGTAACTCGCCACTAATGTAGAGTTACCAAGCTTGAAATCACTAAAGACTTGTGAGTCATAATGTATTCTAGGGGTAAGGACAAGTATCATTTAGTTCAAGTAATTAGAAATTATCTAACACTCGTATGACACAAATCACCATCCTGCTTACATTATGGAGTCAATGGTCACCTTATCTCTCCTTTTCACAATCTCAATTTTCCTAAAGAGCCACCCTTTTAAACACCTTGTCTTTAAACATTAAGCCTATCTATAAAAGATATAACACCTCTCAATTCTTTTTTATTCTTTTGATTAGAGGTTTTCAACCAGCCATTTTGTTTTTACATTAAGCAACCAGTGCTACCTAATATAGCAGCTGATTCCTCTTTTCGTCTTTTGTACATACCCCCACACTTAAGCTTTTGCCTATATCAACATTTCATTTTCTCTTTCTCCCCCACATCTTTGGGCTTTAAAGCCCCATTTCTTCTTTCCATCACTAGCAATTATGGAGCAGCAATGTCAAAGGAGAGGATTCAAAGAGGTTTTAAGGCTTGTTATGAGGTTTCCAAAGAAAAAAATTTAAGGCTCAAAAATTGGTTAACTAGGATCAATGTTAAAGGAAGGCCTTGCTTTCTGTCAAGTGACTATCCAAAAAGGGACTAAGGTCATTTTCCAAGCTCAACCACATCTAGGATTTCCACTTGAATCACATTCGGGGAAAGTTCTAGATGATATGCATACATAAGAATCAAGCAATAGTCGTATCAGACAAGACATCACAATTCCAAGGAGTCTAGTTATTATCAAAATTAGGTGAAAAGTATGACTTTTGAAAATTTATTCGAGTTCCACAAAACTCATTTGCGAATCAAAAAGCCAAAAAAAGAATGTAGGCATCTTTATAAGAGAATGTTTTTAAAGTTCAATTACCTCTTTCTTCTCAAAAATTAAATTTCTTTGCCAAGAGAAAAATTTTTAGTGGTTACTCTCAAGATAAGTGCACAAAGATACAAAATGATACTAAGACTTGCCACTTCTCCTTAAGAAAGTGATCTCTCAATCCATTAAATATTTCCCAATTCGATACAAAAATTAAGATAAGAAAAAGTTTGTCCTTACAAAAGAATCATGGTTTAAATAAAACCCTCTGAGTTTATTTACTAGCTACTATTTACAAAGGCGATTGCTACGCACCGGTAGTAAGTCAACTGGAGTGTAAAACTAACCTAGCATTAGCAAGCAATGATGATGTTCCCTTAAGAGTGGTTTCATCCAATCCATCATAGGGCCAAATCATGCATCACAAAGAAGTGGGTTACTCAGACTTCACCCCCAAGAGAAATAATGCATTGTCCTTGATGCGCAAGGTTAACTAAATAACTGAAAAATGGGTGAGAGAGCTCCCTGGATCAATGGATACATGTGTGGTGCAGATTTACTCCTGCGGCCACATGCTTAACGAGGTGTGTAGGGAAGAATTATTCCCCACGAGCTTCAGTGATCTACTTGAGGACCCTCGTTGTCCTTGTATGCTGCACAATTGAATCTACGTTCCACATGTACTTTGGTCGACCCCTGCACCAAATCTGTGTGCTGCACATGGGTATCTGCAGGTCAAATGCCCAATGCAAATGCTCCCATGTTTTAAGCCCCAAATAAGGACTTTCTAGCTTTTTGTATGTGTTTCACCTGTGGGATGCAACCCTGGAATTGTGGTCGCAGAGGGAAACACACTTGGTTATGAATGGGACCTATCTTTTTTTGAGTTTTTGGTCAGGGAATGTGCTGCACCTATGTGCTGCAGAACCCCATATGTGGCTCCTAGATGTGCTGCAGATGCCCTCCAGTCTTCTCCTGAGATGGCTTCAGTTAAGCTCTATGCTACCTAACATAAGAACAAAAACAACAACTAATTAAGAGCAAAATATATGCTTGGGTTACCTCCCAAGAAGTGCTTGATTTATTATCATGGCATGAAAAAAAATCTCATGTTAAGGCTCATAAAGATAAGTGACCCTAATTAGGTTGACCACTTCAGGAATACCCAAATATTTCTTGACTCGTTGACAATTCACCTTAAATTTTAGCTCGTCTTCCCCTTAAAGCTCGATGTCTCTATTTGCAAAAGCTTGGGACACTTTGAATGGACCTGACCACTTAGAGTTCAATTTTCCTGGGAATAAACAAAGCCTCAATTTAAATAGAAGCATCCATTCTCCTAGAGCAAACTCCCATTTCAATAGTCTGATCATAGAGGTACTTCATTTGGCTTTACACAGAGAAGCACTCTCATAAGCTCACTTTTTGGACTCATCAATTTCATTAAGATTCTAAAAACTTTCATGGCAGATTTCCCCCAATCAAGATTCAAGGTTTTCAATTCCCACATAGCCTTATGTTCCAATTCTATAGGTAAAGGACAAGTTTTACCAAAAACCAACTGGTAGGGGGAAAATATATCTGACTCTGATACTGGGTCTAACTCAGAGAACCAACTGAACCATACAACATAACTGACTTAGATAACTGGTCCAACTCAGATTACCTACTGAACATAACACTCTAGCAACTGATAGAAAGCGGACATAAAACATACCTTGACTTGAAAGCTTAACATGAACATGAGACTCGAATAATATGACATTGGACCTCGCTTACCAGTTCTTAGAACCAACTTTGGATATTTAGAATCAACTTTGGAATACTTGGACTCCACATGAATACTTATATTTAATTTAAAAAACTTAGACTTAACATGAACTCATTTGGGAGAACTTAAGCTCAATTATGGATACTTAGCGTCAATGTTCGCTACTTTAGCACATGGTAACTCTATAACTTGTCAATAACTTAAGGAATAGGAGTTAGGGAATATCTTTTAATATCTAAGAACTTTAAAACATATATACATAAAAGTAGGTGACCATATCAAGGAATTGTTGCATTGGTATCCTCGTTTACCGTTACTAGCTTGATATTCATTCTTAGCATACGTGATTCTTACGTCGCCATCTTAGCTTCACATTTCTAATTTCATAAGGTGTCCCGAACCATAGACATGATCAAAATAACATATATAAAATAATATAAAGGAGAAACTAACAATTCCCACGCTGAGGGGTCTCCAACTCGATGTACAACTGTGACAACCAATCGACACAACATTACACTTTAAACACCTCTTTGGGCTAGACATAATCTCAAAATTTAGCTTCAATTGAATATGGTACTTAAAGATTAAATATAAATTGACATAGTGTATCAACACACATGAGAAATTTGTTTTCTCATTCAACTCACAAAGCACGCATCATGCTTGAAAGAACAACAGATGGGATGCCTTACATACCTTTTTACGGCGAACTTTCCTTAGCTGATTTCCTACTTCAATGACCAGCATTTAACCTTATTAATCTCTTGAATTCATAGGTTAAAGACAAGATTAATCTGTATTAGAAAATTCAGCCAAAATAATTCACCAAAAATGGCAGTCAGAACAACAACAATAACTCACGGCAACACCAACAACTAGATAAATTTTCTTTATTTATTTTCACAAGCTTTTGAGAGAGAAATAAAAAGAAAAAATTACCTAAATTATTCTGTAATCCTTCTTGTCAAAGTGAATTATATTTATATTCAAAGAAACTTCCAAAATCTTAAAAACAATTGAGCAAGAGCTCAGCTCAAAAATAATCCAATAGCAGCTCACATAGCTGCCAAATTCCATCCTTGTTGCTTGTAATTTAAGGGGATTAAAGATGGTACAACTCTTAACTTCTTCTTGGATTTAATCCTTGTTCAAAGGTGTACATATAGGCAGTATAAACCATCTTCAATACGCAGCAAGTCCCCTCCAATGCACTGCCGAAACAAGCTCCAAAACAGTCACCAAAATGGCAGTCCACAAGGCTTTCTTTGGCTAGGATTTCATATAAGTTTAGTAGATTTAATTACTTATCCTTTTACTTGAAGTAATTATTCAGTAAAATAGGATCGTTCTCCTTCAATTTTCTTCTAGAAAATGCAGCACCTTGGCTGTCCAAAATGCAGCAAAACAGCCTACAAATACACCACCTTCACCTTGCAAAAGAACTCTTAATTTATCTTGTGATTTGATGGAATTTAACTTGGTGTTTCCCCTTCACTTTGCCTTGGTTATTTAATGAAAATTGAGAGAATATAAGGGTGGAAACAATCAGATCAATTCTAGAAAAGATGAAAGTGATTTCATAATACAAAACTCAAAATATAAAAGGGTTTGGGTGGTGGCCACGTCACTGCTCGACAGTGCAACCGTAAAATGCTTATAATTTTTATTTCAAACTCTGATTTTTGAGTGGCTAGATGTTCTGAAAATTAGACTCAAATACCTTTAATTTGAAAGGTCTTGAGGCTTCTAACTCATTATAAATTTGGAGATATGGTCATTTAAAGTTGACCCTTACTTATAAACTTCACATACTCTTTGTTTTTCCCTTCATACATATTTTCCTCCTCACCTATGACCAATATACAACTCGAAATTCCCTTAGAATACCATAAAAATATCAAATAATTACTAAAAACATTTTGAGGTGTAATACGTCTAATGTGTGGTTTGATATTTGGATTAGATTTGATCCTCTATATCAATGCCTCTCGGGATTTTCATTTGGATAATAGAATTGATAGCCTGAGTCATTTTGTGGTGGAGGGTGGCTGGAATTAGAATTTTCTACAACAACATCTCCTTTGTGACATAGTTGAACATGTTAACAAAGTGGATCTGATATATGTAGAACTGTGGGATCTCCCTAGGTGGATGGTTATAAGTTTTGGAAACTTCACTGTTAAAAGTGTGTGGAACCTTCTAAGGCAAAGGAAACAAAAATAGTTCTTTTATAAAAAGATATGAATTAAACGACTTCCATTCAAAGTGTGTTTCTTCCGGTAGAGAATTTGGAAAAAGATAGTACCAGATGAAGTAGTGCTAGGTGTGGTTTTACTATGATTTCTAAATGAAGATGTTTTGAAATTCCTAATCAAGAAATCTTAGATCATTTGTTTATAACTGGCCAATTTGCATAAGATATATGGAGGTATTTAACACAGTAGCAAAATTTTAGATTATTTTATTCATGTTAATCAGATAATTCATAAATGGTGGAGTTATAGTTGTGTACCTAAGCTTGAGCCTCTTTTTCAAGTAGCTTCGGCTATTATTCTATGGAAAATTTGAAAATGAAGAAACAAAAAGGTACATGATGGAATATGAATAAAAGAAGGATAATTTATGAAATAAATTATAATCTCCAAATTCTTGTGAAGTAGAGATATCCAGGGTTAAAAAATATTCCTTTTAATTGGTGGCAACTGGTATAATTATTTGAAGATCAAAGACCAACGATAAATTACATTAAGGTGACATGTACTAAGCCATTTATAGAGTGGTTTAGATGCATTAGAGACGGGGCCTCTGGAGGCAACCCTGGGCTAAGTTCTACAACTTTTGGTATAAGAAACTCAAAGGGTGATTTTTTATATTCCAGGATGAAATAGATTGAGCAGAATACTAATATATGTGCTGAAACTTTGGCTAACAAAGATGGATTAGAATACCACAAAGGAGCAGGGTTTGTTCCCTGTTATAATTGAGATTGATTCTCTATTTATAAGGAATGTGTTAGAAGAATCATAGTATTTTCCGTGAAACATTTGTAGTATAGTGAAAAAAATTAACAAGCAAGGGCATGAGAAGAGAATAAAATCGTTCATGTAATGAGTGAGGGAAATAAAGTCGCAGATTTTTTTGTTGACTTAACTTTTGATTTTGCAGATATCAAGGAATTTATGAATAACCAAGACATACCAACTAAAGCAAAAGCTCTCATCTACTTGGACAAAACACAAATTCTAAATCTTAGAATAAAAATATTTAAGGAACCAGACTAATGATTCTTTTCTAGGTTAATTCAACAGCAAGTAGGAGATACAATAACAGTAGTAGATAGTAAGAGTATAAGAATAAATGACAAATTCTATTACACTCTATAATAGTATGAAACCTAACTTATTGTTTTTCTACCACGTGTGATATTAGTTTTATTGAGAGCTCATCCTTTTAGGAGAGGGGTAAATAGACTTGATTTAGTATGTTAGACTCGAGTAACATAGTTTTGCTGGAAACTAGACGGTAGAAACTGAAAGACTTGACGTCAATAGTTCAAACAAAGGAATACGTCTTTCTATTTTTGATGGCACAACACCTGCTTGCGAGCTTGTCATGACCTGAAAATAGGCCCGGATCAAGACACGGAACCTAGAACTATAAATGGATCTAGTTTGACCCATGGCATGAACACAATAACTAAAGTACAACATAAATAAAATCGATAACTGAGTTCTGAAATAGCAGAAGTCTAAATATTAAAGCATCTGAACAACAGAATGTCAAAACTCTAATTGCAAAGCCGAATACAACACAATGTTTGAAAAGCCTCTGACATACTGACGAGCTGATAGGACAACACCGCAACTAGCTCACTACAAATCCCAAACTGAAAGATGATAATAAAAAAGCTAACTGAAGGTCCTTGAAGGATGAGGATTCACCAATAGGAGCACTGGATAAGCTTAGGAGTCTGTCTAGCGACGGGGCTGAATATGAACGTCTGAGCCTGTACCATGAAATGATATAATATAGAGTATATGGTCAGTACTTGAAATTTACCAAGTACTCAAGGAAAGTAAAACAACTGAATAAGTTAGATTGACATCTTGCATAACATAAATTATATCATTATAAGATTCTGATAATAAGGACTGCATGTTGACATCTTGAAAACATGATTAAACATAAGCTGAATTTCATAACTAAATCAAATGACCTAAAGCTGAAGCTGATATTCATAAGACTGATAGACTAAACAGTGGGTCAAACCTGTTAAAAACATCATATCATAATTGATAAACATGCATAACTGAAATCATGAGAAATAATAGGAGACTCGTCATATAACCGACATAATCATGATAGAGCTTACATGATCCCAACTGTTAGACTCAAGTGGGCTGAGCCGTCCAAAGCCTTGCCAGGGCTAAGGGCACTACGATGATATCATATCAAGCTAAAGGCCCCTTGGGGGCGGGGAAGCTCACAAGGGGGTCCTAATGAATGTAAATAACCTACGCTGGCACGTAGTTCTGAAACCCGGGGTTTAGCTGAACTCCTAGCCTACTTGATGCTAGACACTACTCTAAAAAACATGCATATGTTCTCCATCACTTTTCAATGAAGCTGAACCATCGTCTTTCGAAGAAGCTGATCATGAAATTACATGCATAGTATGAAATCTATATATAAAGAGCCTTGGCTCACTGAGCTGAAAAGTGGGAGTCTAGAATCCAAAATCATGTGGTAAGATAATATCATGAAATATATCTAATTCATGAAATATACTTAGATCATGTGGGCTTTCCCAAACATAGACATGCTTGAAATAGACTTGATATTCAAAATTATGGATACATGCGTGGGTAAATCATAGTCGTACTTTCATACTAGACACCTCATCATGCTTGAAAACATAGATCATAATCCCAACTTTTCATGAAACTTGCATAATTGGGCATCATATTTTAAAAACTTAAAATCATAATTTGTAATTAAAATAATTATAGAACATGCCCATGAATCTTAAAACATCATTAGAAACATGAAGAGAATTGATTCATGATTGGACATAGACAATTTTATAGGTTGGATTAAAACCCCATGGAAACACACACTTGAATCATGAATTGAGGAGAGATTTGGGCATGAGAGTGAAGAGAAACTCTCATTCATAACCCTGTATAACTAAGTAAATCTGATTTCACACCCTTCCTTGAATGCCCAGGAGATTTGGGGAAGAACTAAGGGAATTCTCAAGCTTAATCTACAATGGAGAACTCTAATCTTGCATGCATGGGATAGAATGGCTTAGGATAGGTTAAGCACTCTTGAAACCCTCCTAACAGAGCTTAAAATGACATAATTTAGGACCTAGGAGCTTAGGAATTATGAAAAAACCCTTACTAAAATACAAGAAATTTAGACACTAGCAGTCCTGATGAGTGACCTCACGACTAGTGGAATCCTATCTGTTAAGTCCACTGGAAAATTCAAGCCTCCAACTCAACCTCTTGGTCGCAACCAACTTCATGAATCATGAAGTCACTTCACGACTCGTGGTTGCCTCCCGTGGTCACCCCCTAACCACAAATTCTCACCAACCATCCTCCACTTCATGAGTCACTCCACGACTCGTGGAGTCCCCTAACAGGTCACTGGATGACTCATCCTATGACCTGGTGTAGTATTTCCTATTTTCTCCGCTTGAACCCTCAGGTCTGATCTTAGGGACTTTTGGGGGTATTACAATATCTCCCCTTCGGAACATTCATCCTCAAATGTAGATAAACATACTGAAAAGCTGGGTAATGGAACTGTCATCCCAAAATACTGAACATCTGAAGCTAAAAACTGACAGAGTGACTGACTCGGAAGTGAAATACATGACTGAACTGAATTCATGAATCACACATCCATGCACTAACATGAGAGAAACTGGAATACATGAACTAGTCACAAAACTGAATAGAATATTTGGGAGGAAACTGATACCTCAAGCTAGAACTGAGCTGGGAGGGAAAAAATGCGGGTAGTTGGCCATCATATTTACTTCAGCTTCCGACGTAGCTCCCTCAACAAGTTGATTCCTACACAAAACCTTTACTAAAGATACCTCTTTGTTCTTTAACATCTAAACCTAATGATCAAGGATCTCAACTGGTACCTCCTCATAGCTAAGGCTATCCTTCACACGTACACTCTCCACCGGAACAACCAAAGTTGGGTCACCAATACACTTCCTCAAGAGCGAAACATGGAAAAATAGATGTACTAAAGCCAACTCTGAGGGCAACTCCAACTCATAGGCCACCTTGCCAACATATCTCACAATCTTGTACAAGCCAACATATCAAGGGACCAAGCTTCCTTTTCTTTTCAAACATCATAACTGCCTTCATGGGGGACACTTTTAGAAACACCGGATTATCAACTTCAAATTCACGTTCTCTCCTCCTCACATCCGCATAGGACTTTTGACAACTCTGAGATGTTTTTAGCCTTTCCCTAATAAGTTGAACATTCTCCATAGCCTTATGAACTGAATCTGGCCCTATCAATGTAGCTTTACCTACTTCAAACCAACTAATAGGCGATCTACATCTCCGCCCACAAAGAGCCTCAAACGGAGCCATCTGAATGCTGGAATAGTAGTTGTTGTTATATGCAAACTCAATAAGAGGTAAATGATCATCCTAACTACCATAAAGTCAATCACACATGCTCTCAACATATCCTCGAGAATCTGAATGGTCCATCTGCGGGTTAAAGTTGTGCTAAGCTTGACCTGAGTACCAAGTCCCTTCTGAAATGACTTCCCAAAAGTAGGAATTAAACTGAGTACCCCTATCTGATATGATGGAAAAGGGTACTCCATTCAACCGAATCAACTCCCGAATGTATAATTTGGCCTAGTCCTCCGCCGAGTCAGTAGTTTTAACTAATAGAAAATGAGCTACTTTAGTCAACCTATCTATGACCACCCAAATAGAGTTATACTGTCGAAGAGTATGAGGCAACCCTGTAATGAAGTCCATATTGATTTCCTCCCACTTCTAGGTATGAATACTAATGTCTTGAAGCACACCTCCAGGTCCTTGAAGCTTGACTTTCACTTGCGCACAATTCAGACACTTAGCCACAAACTCCGCAATGTCATTCTTCATGTCGTCCAGCAATATACTTCCTGTAGGTCACAGTACATCTTAGTGGAACTTGGATGTATAAAATATTGGGAACTGTGAGCCTCATGTAACATCTGATCTCTCAAGTCATCCATATCTTGAACACACAAACAACCCTGATAATGAAGCACACCATCTCCCCCTTTTGAAGAAGACCACTACCTTCTGATTCTAAACCGCTCCTTTCAACTTTACCAAGATCGGATCCTCATCTTGTCTAGACTTGACTTCAGTCACGAAAGAGGATTCTCAACAACAACACCACTATCTATTGAATCAATAAGACGAACTCCTAATCAAGCAAATCGGTGCACATCCTTCACCAACTCATTCTTTCCATTTTCCACGTGAGAAACACTCTCTATGGATATCTTGCTAAGAGCATCTTCAGCTATGTTGGCCTTGCCTGGATGGTAAAGGACACTCATGTCATAATCCTTGAGAAGCTCTAACCACATCCATTGTCGCAAATTCAGATCTTTATGTGTAAACATGTATTGTAGGATATTGTGATGCATGAACACATCTGCGTGCACCCCATACAAGTAGTGTCTCCAAATCTTCAATGCGAACACCACTACAGCCAATTCTAGGTCATGCGTTGGATAATTCTTTTCTTGAATCTTGAGCTGTCTACAAACATACACAATGAATTTGCCATGTTGCATCAACACACAACCAAGTCCAACCCTAGAGGTATCATAATACACCACAAATCCTTCTGTGCCCTCGGGTAGGGTCAATATTGGGGCTGAAGTGAGTCGAGTCTTTAACTCTTGAAAACTCTTCTCACATGCATACAACCATTAAAATTTGACTTTCTTCTAGTTCAACTTAGTTAACGGTGCTACAACGGATGAAAATTCCTCTAAAAAGCTTCTGTAGTAACCAGCTAAACCCAAGAAACTCTTAATAACGAAGGGCTAACTAGTCTAGGCCAATTCTTCACCGCTTCAATCCTTTGAGAGTCCACCTGTACACCCTCACTTGGCACCATATGACCCAAAAATGCTACAGAGTCCAACCAAAACTCACACTTGCTAAATTTAGCAAACAACTGGTGATCCTTGAGAGTCTGTAGCACAATCCTCAAATAAGCAGCATGCTCCGCCTCGCTCCTAGAGTTAATGATAATATCACGTATGAACACAATCATGAACATGTCCAAATATGGATTGAACACCTTGTTTATCAAATCTAGAATAGTTGCAAGAGCTTTTTTTAGCCCAAAAGACATAACCACAAACTCATAGTGACCATACCGAGCCCTAAAAGCTATCTTTGGGATGTCACTTTCCCTAACTCTGAGCTGATGATAACTAGACCTGAGATCTATCTTTGAGAAGAATTAAGCACCCTGGAGTTGGTCAAAAAATCATCAATTCTAGGAAGAGGATACTCGTTTTTGATGATAACTTTGTTCAACTGTCGCTAGTCGATGCACATATAAAGAGACCATCCACCTTTCAAACAAAGAGAACTGGTGCACCCACGGGGATTTGCTAGGTCTGATGAAACCCTTGTCCAAGAGATCCTTCCACTACTCTTTCAACTCCTTTAACTCAGCTTAAGATAAGGAGGAATAGATATAGGCTACGTATTGGGAAGAAGGTCAATACCAAAGTCAATCTCTCACTCGGGAGGGACTCCGAGTAAATCTTCTGGGAACACCTTCAGATACTTACACACTATAGGACCTGACTGGAGAATCGGGGTCTCAGATGTAGCATCCTTAACCCGAACTAGATGGTAAACACAACCCTTAGAAATCATATTTCTGACCTTAAGGTAGGAGCTAAAGCGACCTACAGGCACAACTGAACTACCCTTCCACTCTAGGACTTGCTCACTCAAAAATCGAAACTCTACTGCATGGGTTCTACAATTCACTGAGGCATAACATGCATGAAGCCAATCCATGCCAAAGATAACATCAAAATATGTCATGTCTGACTCTACTAAATCTGCTAAGGTGACTTGCTGAAGGACTGTGATAGGACAATTTCTATATACCCGTTGAGCTATAACTAAGTCACCGACTGGAGTAGAGACTTAGAAGGGTTTTGATAGGATTTCGGGACTGACTCCAAAACTACCAGCAATATAGGGAATCATAAAAGATAAAGTATCCCCTGCATCTAACAATGTATACACATCAAGATAGAGTACTCATAACATACCAGTGACCATGTCTAGGGAGACCTCCTGCTCCTGACGAGATGAGAGGGTATAAAACCAGCTTTGTTGCTGACCACCACCTGCACTAGTGGATGTACCCTATTGATCTGAGTGTGCTGATTGAGCTGCTGAGCTGGTGGCTGGGTCTCGATCTCTACCAAAGCCCTGTCTGGCCATTGGAGAATCTTTGAGCATATGACCGAGCTTCCCATACCCGAAACATGCACCTGTACCTGCTAAGAACTAACCTGTGTGCCTCCTACCACACCTGTCACACGCTGGAATGCTGGGCTCTATGGGCCTGCTCCACCAACCTCGAGAGCTAATGCCCATCCCCTATGATCACGCCTTGATCGGGATGGCACACTTGCTACTGACAGCGCCATGACTGACTGTCTCTAGTTGGACTGCTGACGATGTCCACCACCAGGACACTATTGGGAAAACTCAAAACTATCTGTCTTGGCACTCTTGGCCTCTTTCTTCCCCTCCCTTATCTGCACCACCTCTACCTACTGGGCATACAGGACTAATTAAGAGAAGTCATATCTTGATGAAGCATCGGTCCTGCATTCCTTGACCAAGTAGTCCACTACCCTATTCACAAACCTGCTCACTCGAGCCCTCTAATCAGCCACCATCTCCGGTGCATATTTTGACAAATGGGTGAACTCTAGAGCATACTCTTGAACTGTCATATTGTTCCACTTCAAATTCATGAACTTCGCTGCCTTGATCTTCCTCATCTCCCAGGGAAAGAATTGATCTAAGAATGCAGTGAGAAACTCATACTAACCAATGGGACCCGCTTTGACTCCCCGGCCATCCTTTCATTGCCTGAACCAAATATGTGCAAACCCTTTCAATTGATAAGAGGCTAGGTCTGCACACTCCTCCCCCATCACTCCCATAACTTGAGTGATCTTATGAATATCATCAATAAACTCATGTGGATCCTTGTCCACTCTCGATCCAAGAAACTCAGGAGGTTCATCCTAAGGAAGTCCCTGACTCTGGTTGCCGCTGCGTTCTCATTCTGGGGAACATGAGCCACCGCATGGTGATTCACCTAAGTGGTCAATTCCTGTGCCAACATCTAGATGGCTGCCCTAAACTCAACATGGGTAACCTGCTCAGGCACATAATCCTCTGGGGTCCATGGGGCTTGCTGGTGTCCATCTCCATTGCCATTCTCCTGGCCATATTCGTTTCCGTTCCTTCTTCCATTACCTCGGCGTGGAGGCATGATTCTACAAACATATCACGACCAGAACATAGGCCCGGATAGAAGATACGGGATAAGGAACCTCGAGAGACTCCAAGTTGATCCATGGCATGATATAGAGGCCAAGAGCATACAACAGGCGGAAAAAGTTAAAATAAATCATGCTTAAATGGAAGTATGTATACATATAAACCTAAAATAAAGTCAGCAATTACAAGCTGATTTCTACATAATATCTAAAAAAGCCTCTAACATAACTGATGAGCTGATGGGACAACATCCCCAACTAGCTTGATGAAGTCTGTAATAAAAAGAACATAACAATGGATAACTAAATGTCCTCGAAGGATGAGGACTCACCAACACTGGCTGAACAGGCCTAAGGAGGAAGCAAGACTAGTGATGCGACTGAAACTGATCCCTCGGACGTGTATCATGAAACAATATAGCATAGAGTATGCGGTCAGTACTTGGAATGTACTGGGTATGCAAGGTAAGTAAAAAAGAATAGTTAATATACACAAGAGTTCATAAGAGTAGGACTCGCACTATCATAAAGTAAATATCATAATGTAAACATAAGGCTCAAGGATTTCAAACCTTTCTTAATCAAATCATAATCATAGTTATAAGAGAAAACATTATAAAACATAACTTGAGTCAAAGTAACATAAACATAACCATACATAAATAATGAGGAATAATGCAAGGACTCGTCTTACCTGACACCATCATGATAGAGCTTACATGATGCCCAACTATTTCGCCCAAGTGGTCAGGACCGCCCCAGGCTTGCCAGGTAAGGGATGTGCAGTATGGTGATATCATAGGGATCCAATAATAAATGTATATACCTACAATGGCACGTAGTTCTAAGACCACAAGGTTTACCGGAACTCTGGGTCTACTCGGTGCTAGACACTGCTCCCGAAAACATGCACGTGAGGGCTCATATAGTAATCGTGTAGTTCATGGACAAATAAATAATAACATACTGGATCCCACTTGAAATACATAATTATCCATGAATAAGGGCCCATGAGTTGGCCAAGAGTCATAAATTCATAAATCATGAAAAACATGCATATTTGTGAAAATACATATACTTGATATTCATAAATTCATGATGAGTACTTGAGAGAAATCATATCAATAATCATAAATCATAATTTAGGGCTTAAGAAGATCAAGATCATATTGATTTCATAAATTGACTATTCATGAACTTACATAATTGTGCATAATTTAATTCAAATTTGAAACTATGAATCGATAATCAAAATAGTTATAAAACCTGCCCATAGATCATAAAACATGATTTGATACATCAAGGGAATTGACCCATAGATAGATCATAGAGAATTTCACAAAAATTGAAATAAACCCCGTAAGATCATGAACTTAAATCTAGAATTGAAATCCATGAAATTGAGAAGAATTTTGATCATGAGAATGAAAGGAACTCTCATTCATAGGCACACATACCTGGGTAAATTTGATTTACACTCCCTCTCGAAAGCCCAAAGGAAATTGGAGAAAAATTGGGAAAATTCCTAAAGCTTGATCTTTAAGGAAGAACTCTAAACTTGCATGCATGGAATGGTAAGGCTTAGGATAAGTTTAACACTATTAAAACCCCTCTAACTAAGCTTAAAACGACATAGTTTAGGACCTTAGGGCTTAGGAATTATGAAAATACCCTTAATGGAAAGTCTAGAAATTTTGCACTGGTAGTGACCTTGACCAATGCCACGACTCGTGATATCCGTCCATTACTTCCTTCATTATTTCTTAAATTCTCGGGTCCTGGCACAGATGAAAATACACAATGATTTTTTTCTTTCTCCCGTCGTCACCATTGACTCCTCATCAACATTTTTCTGAGACTTCTACCACGAGTCCGCCAATGACTCGTACCTCCAAACAATGGATCGTTAGACCCATCCATTTCTTTTGGGCTAATTTTCACTACACCTTCTCACAAGCACTTTTCTCTGCTTGTGGCTTCTCACAACGAGTCGTACCATAACTCACGCCATCAAACCCTAACATCACAGAGAGCAACAACGACCCTCATCCATGACTCGTTACATCAACCTATAGGTCATCCTTAGACCCATTACCACAGAATCGTTTACTGCAGAACCTGACAACGGGTGGCTCCCATAGGTCATTAGACCCTCCAACGAATTATACCACGAGTCGTTCTGAGTAATAGCTCAAATTTTTCTACTGCTTCTCATTTTAAATTTTCGAGTCTAGTCTTACACACTTCCAGGGTATTAGAATATCTCCTCCCTGGAAACATTCATCATCGAATGTGAATGAACATACTGAAAAGCTGGGGAAAGCAATTGCCATACCAAATACTAAATATCTAAAGCTGAAAACTGACGGAGCGACTGACTCCGGACTAGAGTACATCACTGAACTGAATACATGAATCACACATACATACATTAACATGAAAGAAACTGGAACACATGAACTAAATAAGAAACTGGATAGAATACTAAAGAGGAAACTAATACCTCAAGCTGGAACTGAGCTGGGAGGGAATAGATGCGGGTATTTAGCAAGCATATCTACTTCGGCTCCCATGTTGCTCCTTCAACAGTTGATTTCATCACAAAACCTTTACTGAAGCTACTTGTTTCTTAGATTCCAAACTTGATGATCAAGTATTTCCATCGGATCCTCTTTGTAGCTAAGGCTATCCTTCATACCTACATTCTCCATCGGGACAACCAAAGCTGGATCACCCATGCACTTTTTTAAAAGTGACACATGGAAAATTGGATGCACTGAAATCAATTCTGAGAGCAGCTCCAACTTATAAGCCATCTTGCCAACACATTTCACAATCCTGTACGGGCCAAACATAGCGGGGAATGAGTTTCCCCTTCTTTTCGAACCTCATTACTCCCTTCATGGGAGACACCTTCAAAAACACCCAATCATCAACTCGAAATCAAGCTCTTTCCCTTATAAGCTGAACCTTCTCCATAGCCTCATGAACCAATCTGGTTCTATCAAAACAGCTTCCCTAACCTCAAATCAACCAATAGGTAATCTACACCTCCACCCATAAAGAGCCTCAAATGAGCCATCTGGATGCTGGAATGGTAACTGTTGTTACATGCAAACTTGATGAGAATTAAATGGTCAGCCCAACAACCTTTGAAATCAATCACACATGCTCTCAACATATCCTCAAGAGTGTGAATTGTCCGCTCAGCCTGACCATCTGTCTACGGGTGAAAAGTTGTGCTAAGCTTGACCTGAGTACCAAGTCCCTTCTAAAATGACCTCCAAAACTGGGAGGTAAAATGAGTACCTCTATTTGATATGATGGAGAAGGGCACTCCATGAAATTGAACTAGCTCCCGCTATACAACTTAACATAATCCTCCATTGAATTGGTAGTTTTAACTGGTAGAAAATGAGCTGCTTTAGTCAACCAGTCTACAACCACCCAAATAGAGTCATACTGTCGATGAGTACGAGGTAACCCCGTAAAGAAATCCATATTGATTTCCTCCCACTTTCAAGTACAGATATTAATGTCTTGAAACACACCTCCAGGTCTTTGATGCTCAACCATCACCTGTTGACAATTCGGACACTTAGCCACAAACTCTGCTATGTCCTTCTTCATGCTATTCCACCAATAAACTTCCCGTAGGTCACAGTACATCTTGGTGGCACCTGGATGTATATAATATCTGGAACCATGAACTTCATGCAATATCCGCTCCCTCAAGTCATCAACTCCCGATACATACAAATTACCCTAATATTGTAGTACACAATATGCCCCTTGGGAGAAAACCTCCACCTTTTGATTTTGAACAGCTTCCTTCAATTTTCCCAAAACAAGATCCTCGTCTTGCCTAGCCTTGACTTCGTCACCAGAGAGGACTCTGATCCATTCTTAACAATGACACCACTATCTGTTGAGTCAACAAGACGAACTCCCAACCATGCAAGCCGATGCACATCCTTCGCCAACTCCTTCCTCCCCTCATCTACATGAGACACATTCTTCATAGAATGTCTGCTCAGGGCGTCTGCCACCACATTGGCCTTGCCTAGATGATAAAGGACACTCATACCATAATCTTTAAAAAGCTCTAATCACCTTCTTTGATGTAGATATAGATCCTTCTTGGTAAACACATACTGTGGGCTTTTGTGGTTTGTAAACACATCCACATGGATCCCGTACAGACAATTTCTCAAAATCTTCAAGCAAATACTACCACTGCCAACTCGAGGTCATGAGCCGGATAGTTCTTTTCATGGACTTTCAGCTGCCTAGAAGCATAAGTTATAACCTTACCGTGCTGGATTAGTACAAAAGAAAGGCCAATTCTTGAGGCATCACAATATACCACAAACCCATCGATACCCTCAAGTAGAGTCAACACTGGTGTTGAGGTGAGTCGAGTCTTCAACTCTTAGAGGCTCTTCTCACAGGCCTCCAACCATTGGAACTTCACTGTGAGTTTCTTGCTTTGAGTTCTCTGCAGTTTATGGGGACAGACCACAGAGAGGACCCTCAACAGTTTTTAGATAAGTTACAAAGGATATTCAAGGTTATTCATGCCTCATCCACAGAGTCAATTGAGCTAGCGGTATTCAGGCTACATGATATAGCAGTTTTGTGGTACGAGAGTTGGGAGAGGTCCAGAGGCAGGGGTGCACCTCCACCTACTTGGCCCAGTTTCTTTGAGGCCTTCATAGATCATTATTTTCCTTGAGAGATCCAATAGGCAAGAGTAGAACAGTTCTGAGCAGGGCAGGATGAGTGTTCGCTAAAATCCTATTTCTTAATTCTAATTCATTATAAATCCACCTCAAATAAGATTTTTAAAAAATAGAATTTGTTTATTTTCTATTTAAATATGTTATATATATAATGTCATTTTATCCCTTCCTTGAAAAGGTAAGACACGGGTACTTGGTTCACTCTATTTCTTTATTTTCTCATTAGTTTTATTTTCTTAACTTCACGAAAGAAAGAACTCAAACTTGGTGATAAAGGCTTCTTGATTCGTAATGAAGAATTTCTTCTATTTTATCTATTTTTTCTGGGTCCCACCCTTATTCCGAAAAATGGGAATAAGGATAAGGATCTTCTTCAGTGAATCCCTCTTGTTCTTGTTTAGTCAGAGTATGCACTGAGATTTGACTCCATTGCTAGATACGCACCAACTTTTGTCGCTACAATGCCATCCAGGGTACACCGATTCATAGCAGGGCTTGATCTAGAGTATGTTGAGTCTTGTACTATAGTTGCGTTGCGAGAGGACATGGATATATCATAGATTCAGGACTTTTCCCAGATTATAAAACTGATCGCGTATGGCCGAGGGGGGAGACAGGGAGCAGCACAGAAGGTCCAGACCAGTTGATTTATATACAGAGCCCTTGGGTGGACCTAGACCTAGATTCTTAGGAAGGCCACCTAGGAGTTTTCCCCAGAAGCAGCAAGGTAGCAATTCGGATCATTGCGGGCAGTCCGTTCCAGGCGAGAGTTCACGAGAATCAAGCTCGTAGCAGTAGAGAGGCTCCGACCAAATGAGGCCAACCATGCCGTGTTATGCTACATATGGTAGGAGGCATTTTGGGAGATGCAGATATGGTTCCACAACTTGCTATTCTGTTGGACAGGAGGGTCACATGATGAGGGACTGCCTCAATAGAGATCAGGGTAATATGAGTCAGCAGACTAGATCATCAGTCGGATCACATTCGCCAGCACCTTCTATAGGGCGTGGGCCCCAGACTTCAGCAGGTAGAGGTAGAGGAAGAATGGGAGCCTCCAGTTTTGGTAGTGGTCGGAATCGTACTTATGCATTAGCAAGGCCACAGGACTCTGAGTCATCACTAGATATAGTGACAGATACACTAAATGTTTGTTCCCACTTTGTATATGCTTTGATAGATCCAGACTCCACTCTTTCCTATATTACTCTATTGCTAGCAGCGAAATTTTGTATAGTACTAGAATTTCTCAAGCGACCATTTTCTGTCTGTTCACCTATTGGTGAATCCATTATCGCTAGGAGAGTTTATCGAGGTTGTATGGTGGAAATTGCTGACTGTCAAACCTCTATAGATTTGATAGAGTTAGAGATGAATGATTTTGATATAATTATGGGCATGGATTGTCTAGCATCGTGTTATGCCAATGTTGAGTGTTGGAAAAAGATTATTAGATTCCTTTTCCATGGAGAAGCAATTTGGGAATGGAAGGGAATTATAGTTGCACCTAAAGGTAGGTCATATCTTATCTCTGGGCAAGGAAACTAATTGCAAAATGTTGTATCTATCATATTGTCAGAGTTTAGGATGTGTAGGCAAAATCCCCGACTCTTTAATTTATTTTAGTGGTGAGTGAATTTCCCGATGTGTTTCCAGATGAGCTCCCTAGTATTCCCCTAGAAAGGGAAATTGATTTTTCCATATGCGACCAGATATACAGCCTATATCTATTCCTCCTTACAGAATGACTCTTGCTGAACTAAAGGAGTTGAAGGATCAACTGAAAGACTTGCTTGATAAAGTCTTTATCAGGCTTAGTGCTTTGCCTTGGGGTGCGTAAGTCTTGTTTGTGAGAAAGAAAGATGGCTTCCTACAAATGTGTGTAGATTACCGGAAGCTAAATAAAGTCACTATTAAGAATAATATCTCCTTCCGAGGATAGATGACTTGTTTGATCAATTGCAAGGTGCCAATTATTTTCCCAAGGTTGATTTGAGATCAAGGTACAATCAGGTATGAGTTAGGGAGAAAGATATTTCAAAGACAGCTTTTAGAACCAGATATGGCCACTTTGAGTTCTTGGTGATGTATTTCAAATTTATGAATGCCCCAGCAGTGTTTATGGACCTAATAAATAGTATATTCAGGCCATTCTTAAATATTTTTGTGATAGTATTTATTGATGATATCCTTGTATATTCACGTTCAGAGGCTGAGCATAGAGATCATCTACAAGCAATACTCCAGATACTTAGAGATCATGAGTTATACGCCAAGTTCTCTAAATGCGAGTTCTAGTTGAATTTTGTGGCTTTCTTGGGCCACATTATGTCAGATATAGGCATGCAGGTTGACTCGCAGAAAATAGAGGCCGTGACCACAACTCCAACCAAAGTTTGCAGCTTTATGGGGTTAGCTAGGTATTACAGAAGATTTGTGGAAGGATTCTCTGTCCTATCGGCACCATTGATGAGGCTGACTCAGAAGGAAACTAAGTTTCAGTGGACTGAGGCTTGTGAGCAGAGTTTTTAGGGATTGAAAGACACACTAACATCTACATCAATATTAGCCTACCAGAAGGCTCAGAGGGCTATGCTATATATTGTGACACTTCAGGCGTTGTCTTGGAGTGTGTTCTGATGCGGCACAACAAGGTGATTGCCTATGCTTCGAGGAAATTAAGGAAGCATGACAAGAATTACCCAACACATGATTTAGAGTCGGCTGCAGTTGTGCATGCGTTGAAGATCCGGAGACATTATTTATATGGTGTTCATATCGGCATCTTTACAGATCATAAAAGTCACCAGTATATCTTTAAAAAGAAAGAGTTGAACCTGCGGCAACGTCATTGGCTTTAGTTGCTGAAAGACTACGATGTGATATCTTGTATCACCCATGGAAGGCTAACGTTGTAGCCGATGCCCTTTGTTGTAGATCCATGGGCAGCTTGTCACATCTGAGCCCATAAAAAAGAGAATTGACTCGAGAACTTCACCAGTTGGCTAATTTCTAAGTCCGGTTGATAGACTCATATGGTAGCGGGGTTGTGATTCATAACACTACGACGTCATCGCTAATTGTGGAGGTGAAAGAACATTAATATGAGGATCCTATCTTAGTATAGCTTAGAGGCAGGGCTCAGTAGGATGGGTCATTGATCTTTGAGATAGTAGGAGATGGAGTCTTGAGATTCAGAGGTCGACTCTATGTTTCAGATGTTGTAGGGCTTCGCCAACAGATCATGGCAGAGGTACATTATTCCCGCTATTCTCTTCACCCGCGTTTGACAAAGATGTACCACGATATAAAAGAAATCTATTGGTGGCATGGGATGAAGAAAGATATTGCTGAGTTCGAAGCACAATGTCCCAATTGCCAGTAGGTAAAAGCTGAACACTAGAAGCCCGACGAGTTAACTCCGGAGATAGACATTGCTATATTGAAATGGGAAGCAATCAACCCTGTACTACGCGTAAATTTTACTCTATTTGGGTCATTGTGGACAAGCTGACAAATTAGCCCATTTCTTGCAAGTTAGGACTACACTTACAACTAAAGATTATGTTGAGTTGTATATCAGAGAGATAGTCAAACTATATGGTGTCCCATTATCTATTATTTTTGATAGAGGGGCATAATTTACAGCCAATTTCTGGAAGTCATTCCATAAGGGATTGGGGACACATGTTAATCTGAGTACAACTTTTCATCCCTAGATAGATGGCCAGGCTGAGCGCGCGATTTAGATAC
Source organism: Datura wrightii (assembly GCA_035772735.1). Lineage (NCBI taxonomy): Eukaryota > Viridiplantae > Streptophyta > Magnoliopsida > Solanales > Solanaceae > Datura > Datura wrightii. Next base: position 48,044,952 of record JASDFA010000007.1, on the reverse strand, counting down.
TCGAGGATATGTTATAGGCATGCGTGCTAGACTTCAGAGTAATTTGGGATGATCACCTACCTTTTATTGAGTTTTTCATATAATAATAGTTACTATTCTAGCATTAAGATGGTGCCTTATGAGGCCTTGTATGGGCAGAAATGCAGACCCCCCCCCTATCGGATGGTTTGAGGTAGGAAAATTTAGGCTGACTGGACCTGACTTGATACATCAATATGAATAGAAAGTTAAGCTCATTAGGGAGAGATTATTGACAACTCAAAGTCATTAGAAATCTTACTCGTATGTACGACCTGGAGATTTGGAGTTCTGTGTTGATGACTAGGTATTCCTGAAAGTCTCACCTATGAAGGGCGTATGAGATTTGGAAAGAAGGGAAAGCTTAGCTCGAGATTCGTTGGGCCATACTGAATCCTCAAGCAAACAGGTCGAGTTGCTTATGAGCTAGAGTTGCCTCCAGGGCTAGAATATGTTCATCCAGTTTTCCATGCATTGATGCTATGAAAGTGAATAGAAGACCCTTCTTAGGTTGTCCCAGTTGAGGATGTTCATATCATAGAAGAGTTTTTCTATGAGGAAACTCAGTTGTCATATTAGATCGACAGGTCCGTAGATAGAGAACCAAAGATGTGGCTTCCATTAAAGTCCTCTAGAGAAATAGGAATATGGAAGAAGTGACCTGGGAAGCTGAGGACAATATGAGATCCAGATATCCTCACTTGTTTCATACCCTAGGAGAATGGCATATCAATTCAGATTACGACAATTGAGGCGAGATACCTATTCAGACTTTATATTGTTGCTTATTATTATTGTTGTTGGATTTTGTGCGCATTATAATTGTGTAGCTATATTATTTAGCTATTTCTGTCATTCTATGAGACTTCTAGGTTGGACTTTTTGTAACACCCCAAAGTTCCTAAGATTAAAATAAGGATTTGGATTATGCTCAGCAGAAAAATCTACAAAAGTGCCTCAGAATGACTCGTCCAATGAGTTTTTGTTAGATCTAATGAATCGTTAGAGGCAGTCGTTGGAAGAGTTTCAGAAAAGGTGCCATGTGTTTAGATGCCACGAGAGGAAGTACGAGTCATTATATGACACAATGACCCATTCGAGGCAGTCGTGGTGAGCTTGCAGACTTGGACTACTCGGAGGGAACGAGTCAGGTGATGACTCATTGGTTGCCTTAATGGGTCTTCATGAGGAGTCGTTAGTTGGTGTTCACGATTTCGAGTTGGTGATGAAGGATGGTGGCAATGGATTGTTGATGCTAACAATGACCCGTGGTGTTGATCGTTGGAAGGGACTCAAGGGTCGGTCCATTGGGGACAACGGAAGGACTAACGAGTTGTTGGATCAAGCAACGACTCATTATGTCGGCTTTTGGATGGATGGCAAGTTGATGAATCAGTGGAGTCAATGGGAGCTGGTGATGAGTCGTTGGTTAAAGTAACGACTCATCCTGTCGATCGTTGGCTGAAGAAGCTGAAGCTGTGAAGCAGGCCCAAGAATCAACAGATGGTCACCACGAGTCGTGGTAAGGACCAAAGACTCATACCACGACTCGTGGTGAGGGTCATGGTCTCAGATGGGACAAAATTTTAAGTTTTTCCCAGGGGTATTTTGGTAAATTCCTATGCTTTCAGTTTTAATATGGCGTCATTTTGGGCTTTTAAGGGACATTTTTAGGGGGATTTTCTAGCCTAACCTCTCATTCCCTCAACTCTTCTTCCTTCCCTCTCAAGATCAATGATTCAACTAAGGGTTTCCACAAGGCTTCAAGGTGCAAGTTCGAGCGGAATTGCTCCTACCAGGTATGTGGGTTTTTCAACAAGGATATACTTCCGTCCTTATTCCCCAAAATGTTTTATCAAAATCCCGATTTCACTATTCTAGAAAAGCATGACCTAGGGTTTCGATTTACGGACGATTTTTTCTATGTCTTTTATGAATTCTAAGACCCATTAGGATTAAAAGTTAATTATGCTGACGGGGTTACTCTAATATCTTGAATTATATGCTTAATGGTGAAAATGCATGATAATAGGAATTCTTTCATGAGATAGATTAACACTTAGATTGGGATTTTGTTATTGTTCACTAGATTATATCATGAGCTTGTAACCATGTCCAAAATATGTGAAGATAGTAAGAAATCCTGTAAAAACTAGAATATATGTTGGATAGATATGTTGAGATGAGATTAGAATTTATGGGCTTGATCAATAGAAAGTAAGTATGTGTTTTCCTTATCTTTTCGTTGAAATTATTTTGGGTATGAGGTAAACCTATGATTATGGCATAGTTATCATATCTTCTTTATGAATTGGGGTAAATTTCAAAATGGGTTACATGAAATAAATATATGCTTCTACCATGATCTCATTGTACAATGTTTAAGGTATGAGTTAAGTGTAGGGATTTTCCCATAAATATAAAATATGTGGAATAATGTATCTATGTTAAAGTGTAAATTGGACCTATGGATCCTACATGACCCTATGTTATATTTCATACGTTATGAACTCATAACTTGAATATTGTGGAGGTGTGTAAAGTATGATATGAATCTATAGATGTTAGTAAATGTAAGATGTGTGGATTAAATGATGATTTGGTACCATAATGATATGAATTATGATGATAAAGCATGTGAATGATATTACAGACTGTTGGGCTTGTTGTTAGTAGAAAGTAGCCCTAATCCTTTCTAAATGAATGTTGTATGATGAAACCAGTAAACGCTCATGTTTTTGATTAGCTGTAGTAGCATAGACCAGATGTATAATATCAGATCAGTACTCCTCAAGTTCTAGTTAGCCAGGGACTCTCCATAGCCGAAAATGTTTCCCTTAGTCGGTCAGTGACTCTCCCTAGCTGAGAATGTTTCCCTTAGTCAGTTAGGGACTCGTCATAGCTGAGAATGTTTCCCTTAGTCAGTCAGGAACTCCCCATAGCCGAGAATGTTTTCCTTAGATTAGTCAAGATTCCCCATAGCTGAGAATATTTCCCTAATTCAGTTGGGACTCTCCATAGCAGAGAATGACTCCCTTAGTTTATGTTATCAGTATGGCTCAGTTCTGTATAGTTCATACTTCAGTTTTAAAACATATGTAACATAATGCAATGCAGACTCAGTTATTAGCAAATATTTAGTACAATGTAAGACACTAGCTTCAGCTTTATCTCTCATTATATGTTTAGTACTTGACCCTTACATATGAGTGTGATGATGCTTTTGAATATGAGTTCCAAATGCAAGTTTCATGTTGATATGTGTATGTGACTCAGGAAAGGCTTGTTGCATTCTAAATCAATTATATGTCAATGTACTCAGTTTATTTCCCTCTTGTATACTTGTATGTTTGTTTGTGTATGTTTTCCCACATGCTCAATACATTTCAAGTACTGACCACATATTTTATGTGTTATATCATTTCATGATATAGATTCAGGTATCCAGAATCAGCCCCCTAAGCAGACACGCTCCTTCTTCCATCTCAGCAGATTGTGGTGAGTCCTCATCCCTCAAGGACGAGGTCTATGTTCTTGTTTAGATGTATTTTAGTTTTCGGGATTTAGGAGTTAGCTAGGGACTTGTCCTAGTAACTCATCAGTTTAGTAGAGGCTTTCAGACATGTGTAACCATATTCAGTCTATGTATTATGCTTTTTCTAGACCATGTCCTTAAGTTTTAAATTTGGCTCTTAAAGTTAGCTTCCGCTCAGTTATGTTTCTGCTAGCCATTTATATTGTTAAGTGTTATGCTATGATTATGCCATGGGCCGACTTAGAGCCTTTTGGGGTTCTTTGTCTCATGTTACGACTAGGGTGTAAACTCGGGTCGTGATAAACTTGGTATCAGAGCAAAGGTTTAGAATGTCCTAGGGTGTCTGAAAGCCACATTAAGTAGAGTCATCTTCATGGGTGTGAAGCACGTCACACTTATGACGAAGAGGCTACGAAACATTTAGGAATGTTCCCTTTTCTTCATGATTCCTATCATGTGTAGAGTGTGAAGCTCTAACAATTCCTCCGTTGACTCATGCTTTACGTCCTTACAAATAATGCCTCCCAGAAGAGTAAATGGAAGAAGGAATGGTAATGGCCACCAGCAGGCACCACCATCCCTAGAGAACCCGATGGACGATCATGTTACTCATGCCGAGTTCCAGGCAACCCTTAATATGTTGGCACAGGCCATGACCTCCTAGATTAATCAGCAGGCGATGGCTTGTGCTCCCCAGAATGGTAATGTAGCGGCGGCAAGGGTAAGAGATTTCCTCAGGATGAACCCATTCGAATTCTTGGGATCAAAGGTAGACGAGGACCTGTATGAGTTCTTAGAAGAGATCTAGAAGATCACCCAAATCATGGGGGTAATGGGAACTAAGAGCGCAAACTTAGCCTCCTACCAGCTAAAAGGAGTTGCGTATATATGGTTTTTCCAGTGGAGAGAAAGTCGAGGAATAGGAGCAGGCCCTGTAGGTTGGGATAAATTTATGACTGCATTCCTGGATAGGTTTTTCCCTAGGGAGTTGAGAGAGGCAAAGGCGACATAATTCATCAACTTGAAATAGAATGACATGAATGTCTAGGAGTACGTGTTGGAGTTCACCTGGTTATCCAAGTATGCACCAGAGATGTGTAGCCGACCAGAGGGCCCGAGTGAGCAGGTTCGTGAAGGAGTGTCAGACTCCTTGGTTAAAGAGTGCAGGACTGCCATGTTGCACAGGGATATAGATTTTCCATGGTTGGTGGTATTTGCTTAACAAATGGGAGCGGAGCAATTGAAGGCAAAAGAGAGAGAAGCCAAGAGGGCCAGGATAGGAGATTTAGGGTTTTCCCCACAGTGGATGAGTGGTGGACATCGCTCACATTCCCAGCAGAAATCATCAGCCCTAGCACTTTCAACAGTCAGTGCTCCGTACAAACCCAGAGTAAGAGAGATTACATATCCATCGTGTACCAGCTGTGGAAAGCACCATTTGGGAGAATGCATGGCCGACTTGGATGTTTGTCTTTGGTGCAGCAAGTTGGGCCATAAGCACAAAGATTGCGCAGCGGTGAAGCGAGGTGAGAGTAGATCCTCGGTCACCTCTTCAGTAGCTCCGATAGCCCGTCCATTTCGGCAGGGTGAATCATCTAGCCCGGGTGGTGGACATCGGAAAACCACTCCTATGCCATAGCAGCTTACCAGGATAAGGGCAAGTCGCTAGTAGTGGCCATAGGTATGTTGTGAATCTTGCATTACTCTTTGTATGTTGCTAGCCCCCAAACCCCAATATTGAATAAGAAGCTTTGTGATGGTTGTTGAGAGGAGATTATTGATGTGTGATGTGAATAGTTGTGAGTGTAAGGCTTGCACTGAAGGTTAGAGGTGAAGGAGAATCTAGGTATTAGTAATTTAGCCCTGACCTTAAGAAAGATTCAAGAGCCTTAGAATGACGACTTTAAGCTAAGGGGGAGATGGTAAGTATGTGCGACAAGTCGGATTTGAGAACGACGGGTCATTCCATATCAGCTCAGTGTCGGTTAAAGGGAAAGAATCCTTCTCAGTGTGCTATCTAGTTCCATGTTAGTTTCATGTCTTTCAGTCCCTCTTATGCCTTAGCATGCATGTACGATTTAGATATTCAGTTCAGATGTATGAGGTCAGCCTGAAGTCAGATACTTCATTCTTTTGGGTCAACTTAGTCAACAGTGCTGCAATGGATAAAATTCCTTCCACAAACCTACTATAGTAACTAGCTAAGCCTATGAAACTCCTGATATCTGAAGGACTCACTAGGCTAGGCCAATTCTTCATAGCTTCTATCTTTTTAGAGTCCACCTATACACCCTCACTTGACACCACATGACCCAAAAATGGTATCGAGTCCAATCAAAACTCGCACTTGCTGAATTTAGCATATAGCTGGCGATCCTTTAGAGTCTGTACCACCACCCTCAAATGAGTGGCATGCTCCTCTTCGCTCCGAGAGTATATGAGAATGCCATCTATAAACATGATCATGAACATATCCAAATACGGCTCGAACACCCTGTTCATCAAATCCAAAAAAGTTGCAGGAGCATTCATTAGTCCAAAAGACATAACTATAAACTTATAGTAACCATACCAAGTCCTGAAGGCTGTCTTCGAAATGTCACTCTCCCGAACCCTGACCTGATGATACCCGAATCTGAGGTCTATCTTTGAGAAACACTTGGCACCCTGAAGTTGGTCAAACAAGTCCTCAATTCTTGGGAGAGGATACCTATTCTTGATAGTGACCTTGTTCAACTGCCGATAATCAATACACATTCAAAGGGAACCATCCTTCTTCCAGACAAAGAGAACTGGTGCACCCCCAAGGGATTTGCTTGGTTTGACGAAACCCTAGTCTAAGAGATCTTTCAATTACTCCTTCAGCTCCTTTAGATCAGATGGAGCCATTCTGTAAGGAGGAATAGATATAGGCTATGTATCAGGAAGAAGGTCAATGCCAAAATTGATCTCCAACTCGGGAGAAATTCCCGGCAAATCATCTAGAAACACTTCTAGATATTCCCACACTACAGGAACTGACTGAATAGTCTGGGTTTCGAATGTAGCATCCTTAACCCTAACTAGATGGTACACACAACCTTTAGAGATCATCTTTCTAGACTTAAGGTAGGAAATGAAATGACCTACAAGAACAGCTGAACTACCCTTTCATTCTAGGACTGGCTCACCCAAAAACTGAAACTCTACCACACGGGTTCTACAATTTACTGAGGCATAACATACATGTAGCTGATCCATGCCAAAGATAACATCAAAATCTATCATTGCTAGCTCTACTAAATTTGCTGAGGTGACTTTCTGAAGGACTGTGACAGGCAATTTCTATATACCCCTCGAGCTATAACTGAATCACCAAGTAGAGTAGAGACTGAGAAGGGTTTTGATAGGACTTCAGGATGGACTTCGAAACTACTAGCAACATAGGGTGTCACAAAATATAGAGTAGCCCCTGGATCTAACAATGCATATACATCAAAGTGGAATCGATGACCACATCTAGTGAAGTCTCCTACTCCTGCCGAGATGCAAGGGAATAAAACCTATTCTGGCGTTGGCCACCACCTGCACTGGTGGACGCACCCTACTGAGCTAGGTGGGTTGGTGCTGCTGCTAAACTGATAGCCTGAGCACAGCCTCTACCATCATCCTGCCTAGCCAAAGGACACTCCCAGTGCCTATGCCCGAGTCTACCACGCCTAAAACAAATATCTGAGCCAATCAAGAACTCCCCTATGTGATTCTTGCCATGCTTCCTGCAGACTGAAAAGGTATGCTCTGCCTGCATGCTCCTCTATCCCCTCAAACCTGATGCTCTACTCTTCTGATCACCTCGCGGTCTAGATGGAGCACAGGTCGATGATGGCACTAGATCTAATGACCTCTTATGAGACTGCTGATGATGTCCTCCTCCAGATCTCTGCTGGAAGAACCCATTACTGTTCGTCCTGGCCCTCTTAGCCTCCCTTTCTCTCAAATGCACCACCTCTATCTGTTGAGCATACAAAACCAATCGAGGAAAGTCAATGTCCTATTAAAGCATAGCGGTCCTACAATTCTTGTCCAGGTAGTCCAGTATCCCATGCATAAACCTTCTGACCCGAACTCTCCGAATAGCCACTATCTCTAGTGCATACTTGGACAAGCGGGTGAACTCTAAAGCAAGCGGGTGAACTCTAAATCATACTCCTGGACTATCATATCATTCTGCTTCAGGTTCACAAACTCAACTACTTTGATTTTCCTCATATCTCGGGGAAAGAATCAATCCAAAAATGCGGTATGGAACTCATCCCAACCAGTGGGACCTGCTCCAACTACCCTACCATCCTTCCACTATATGAACCAGATATGTGAAACCCCTTTCAACTGATACGAGGCTAGATCTGCGCACTCCTCTCTTGTCACCTCCATGATCTGGGTGATATTCAAAATTTTATCAATAAATTCATGCGGATCTTCGCCCACCTTCGATCCAAGAAACTCTAGAGGGTTCATCCTAAGAAAATCTCTAACCCTAGTTGCTACTGCATTGCATTCTGGGGAACATGCCCTACGCTTGCTGGTTAACCTGAGCGGTCAATTCCTATGCCAACATCTAAATGGCTACCCTAAACTCTGCATGGGCAACCTGCTCGGGAACATGATCATCTGGAGCTGGTGCGGCCCATCCCCATTTCCATTCTCATGGTCATTTCCATCTCTGTTTCTTCTTCTGTTAACTCGGTGAGGAGGCATGATTCTGCAAATGCATATAGCAGGAGTTAGAAAGATAGAGAGACACTTCATCGTACAACATAGACCATGAAAGAAGGGATATTTCCTAAAATATTTTGTAGCCTCTTCTTCATAAGTGTGGCACGCTTCACACCCATGAAAAAGACTCTACTTAATGGGGCTTTCAGATACCCTAGGACACTTCAAAACCTATTGAGTCTGATACCAAGTTTGTCACGATTAAGCAAAGGCCCGGATAGAGACACGGGACAAGAAACCCCAATAGACTTCAAGTTGACCCATTGGTATAAATATAGAGGCTAAGATCATACAACAAGCAGAAAATGATAAAATAAACATGCTTAAGAGGAAGTATCCATACACATCGACCTAAAATAAAGTAGCAATGACAAGTTGATTTTTATATTATGTTTGAAAAAGCCTCTAACATAACTGATAAGCTGATGGGACAACATCCCCAACTAGCTCGACAGAGTCTATAATTGAAAGAACGTAACAATGGATAACTGAATGTCCTCGAAGTATGAGGACTCGATAGCACTAGCTAGATAGGCCTGAGGAGGAAGCAAGACTAGTGATGCAGTTGAGACTGATCCCTCGGACCCGTATCATGAATCGGTACAACATAGAGTATGAGGTCAATACTTGGAATATACTGAGTATGCAAGGTAAGTAAAAACAAATAGTTAAAATACATAAGAGTTCATAAGAGTAGGACCGCATGATACTAAAGCAACTATCATAATGTAAACATAAGGCTCAAGATATCAAACCTTTCATAATCCAATCATAATCATTGTTATAAGAGAAAACTTTATAAAATATAACTTGAGCCAAAGTAACATAAACATAACCATGTATAAATCATGAGGACCAATGGGAGGATTTGTCTTAACCGACACCATCATGATAGAGCTTACATGATGCGCAACTATTTTACCCAAGTGGCCAGGACTGCCCCAGGCTTGTCAGGCAAGGGACGTGCAATATGGTGATATCATAGGTATCCAATAATAAATGTATATATCTATGGTGACACCTAGTTCTGAGATCACGGAGTTTACCTGAATGACGGGTCTACTCGGTGCTAGACACTGCTCCCAAAAACATGCACGCGAGGGCTCGTATAGTAATCGCAAAATCATTCATGAAGTTCATGGCCAAATAAATAATAATATACTGGATCCCACTTGAAATACATGATTATCCATGAATAAGGGCCCATGAGTTGGCCAAGAGTCATAAATTCATAAATCACGAAGAACATGCATACTTGTGAATATACATATACTTGATATTTATAAATCCATAATGAGTACTTGAGAGAAATCATATTAATAATCATAAAAGAATAATTTAGGGCTTACGAAGACCAAGATCATAATGGAATCATAAATTGACTATTCATGAACTTACATAATTGGGCATAATTTAATTAAAATTTTAAATTATAAATTACTTATCAAAATAGTTATAAAATCTTCCCAAAGATCATAAAACATGATTTGATACATGAAAGGAATTGACCCATAGATAGATCATAGAGAATTTCATAGAAATTGGAATAAACCCCATAAGATCACGAACTTAAATCTAGAATTGAAATCCATGGAACTGAGAAGAATTGTGAGCATGAGAGTGAAAGGAACTCTCATTCATAGCCTCACATACCTGGGTAAATCTGATTTACACTCCCTCTCAAAATCCCAAAGAAAATTGGAGAAAAATTAGGGAAAAATTCTTCAAGCTTGATCTCCAAGGAAGAACTCTAAACTTGCATGCATGAAATGGTAAGACTTAGGATAGGTTTAACACTCTTAAAATCCTTCTAACTTAGCTTAAAACGATGTAGTTTAGGACCTTAGGGTTTAAGAATTATGAAAATACCCTTAACAAAAGGCTGGAAATTTTGCACGGGCAGTGACCACCACCGATACCATGGGTCGTCCTTCGATACCACGACTCGTGGTCTCCGTCCATTACTTTCTCCATTATTTCTTCAATTCTCAAGTCCTGTTACAATGACTCGACAGAATGGGTCATTACTAGACACAACGATTCATTACTTCCTCCCCTCGTCACCACTGAATCCTTAACAACATTTTTCTGAGACTTCTACCATGAGTCCACTAATGACTCGTACCTCCGAACAATAGGTCGTTGGACCCATCCATTGCCTCAGGGCCAATTTTCGCTGCACCTTCTCATGAGCACTTTCCATTATTTGTGGCTCCTCTCAATGAGTAGTACCATGACTCGCGCCATCAAACCCTGACATAATAGAGACCAACAACGACCCTCATCCATGACTCGTTACATCAACCAATGGTTGTCCTTAGACCCATTACCACAGAATTTCTTACTGTAGAACCTAACAAGGGGTGGCTCCCACGGGTCATTAGACCCTATAATGACTCGTTCCATGAGTCGTTCTAAGTAATATCTCATATTTTTCTTCTTCTTCTCATTTCAAGTTCCCTAGTATAGTATTAGGCATTTTGGGGGTATTACAAAACATGTATAGCACGAGTTAGAAGGATAGAGAGGTTCTTCATCGCGACATAGATCATGAAAGAAGGGAAATTTCCTAAAACTTCTTGTAGCCTCTCCTCCATAAGTGTGGCGCACTTCACACCCATGGAATAGACTCTACTCAACGCGGATTTCAGAAAACCTAGGACACTCTATACCTTTTCTTGGATACCAAGTTTGTCACAAATCGTAACATAAGCCCGGATCAAGACACGGAACCTAGAACCATAAATGGTTCCAGGTTGAGCCATGGCATTAACATGATAACTAAGCTTCAACATAAATAAAATGGATAACTGAGTTCTAAAATAGCAGAAGCATCTGAACTACATAATGTCAAAACTCCAAGTCTAAAGCTGAATACAACACAATGTTTGGAAAGCCTCTAACATACTGACGAGCTGGTGGGACAACACCCCAACTAGATCATTGGAAGTGTGAAACTAAAAGATTATAATAACAAAGCTAATAGAAGGTCCTCGAAGGACGATGACTCACCAACTGGAGAACTGGACAAGCTCGGGAGTCTAGCTAGCGGTGGGGCTAAACATGAACATCTGAGCCTGTTCATGAAACGATACGGCATAGCGTATACGATCAGTACTTGGAATGTACCAAGTATACAAGGCAAGTAAAATAGTTGAGTAAGTAAGATTGAAATCATGCATAACATAAATCATATCATCATAAGATTATGAGAGTAAGGACTGCCTGTTGATATCTTTAAAACATGATTAAACATAAGCTAAATTTCATAATTAAATTGAATAATCCAAAGCTAAAACTGATATTCATAAGTAAAACTAATAGACAGAATAGTGGGTCAAACTTGTTGAAAACATCATATCATAACTAATAATCATGCATAACTAAAATCATGAGGAACAATGGGAGACTCGTCATAAAACCAACATAATCACGATAGAGCTTATGTGATCCCAACTATTACACTCAAGTGGGCTGAGCCTTCCAAATCCTTGTCAGGGCTAAGGGCGCTACCATGACATCGATATCAAGCTGAAGGACCCTTGTCGGTGGGGAAGCTCACAAGGGAGGTCTCAATGAATCTGAATAACCTACGTTGGCACGTAGTTCTGAGGCCCAGGATTAGCTGAACGCTAGCTTACTTGGTGCTAGACACTACTCCCAAAAACATGCATATGCTTTCCATCATTTTTCAATGAAGCTGAATCGTCATCTTTTAATGAAGCTGATCATTAAATTACTTACATTGTCTCAAATTTAAATATAGGGAGCCTTGGCTCAAAACATACCACCAGTTGAAAAGTGGGAGTGTAGATTCCAAAATCACGTGGTAAGCTAATATCATGAAATAGAGCTAATGCACGAAACATATTTAGATCATGTGGGCCTGCCCAAACATAAACATGCTTGAAATACACCTAATAGTCAAAATTATGGATACATGCATGGGTAAATCATAATAATACTTTCGTACTAGACATCTCATCATGCTTGAAAACGTAGATCATAACCCAACTTTTCATGAAACTTACATAATTGGGCATCATATTTTAAAACCTTGAAATCATAATTTGTAATCAAAATTATTATAAAACATGCCCATGAATCTTAAAACATCACTAAAAACATAAAGAGAATTGACTCATGATTGGAACATAGAGAATTTTATAGGCTTATAGGTTGGGTTAAAACCCCATTGAACCATACACTTGAATTCATGAATTGAGGAGGGATTTGAGAATGAGAGTGAAGAAAAACTCCCATTCATAACCCTTCATGCCTGGGTAAATCTAATTTCTCACCCTTCCTTGAATGCCCAAGAGATTTGGGGAAGAACTAAGGGAATTCTCAAGCTTGATCTCCAATGGAGCACTCTAATCTTGCATGCATGGAATAGAATGGATTAGAATAGGTTAACCGCTCTTAACACCCTTCTAAAAGATCTTAAAATGACATAGTTTAGGATCTAGGAGCTTAGGAATTACAAAAATACCCTTACTAAAATGCAGGAAATTTAGACACTACCAGTCCTCATGAGCGACCTCACGACTCGTGAGGTACTGAACGACTCATGGAGTCCTATTCGTGAAGTCCACTAGAAAAGGTAAGTCTCAAACTCAACCTCCTGGTCATGACCAACTTCACGAATCGTGAAGTCACTTCATGGGTCGTGGCTGCCTCCTATGGTCACCTCCTGACCACGAGTTCTCACCAACCATCCTCCAGTTCACAAGTCACTCCACGACTCATGGAGTCATCTAACAGGTCACTGGATGACTCATCCTATAATCAGTGCAGTATTTTCTATTTTCTCCTCTTGAACCCTCGGTTCTGATCTTAGAGACTTTCTGGGTTTTATAGAGCTTGAAGTATGTAAAATGTCTACAAATCAAAGCTTGATTTTGTTTGACTAAAGATTTAGAGGGTTCCTCTATTTTGATCCTCCGTGCAAAACTTCATAAAATTAAGAGCTGGGAAATGCACCTTTGTTGTCATGGGAATCCATGGAAACCTTTCCAGATCTAAAGTTGTAGTCAGTGGAGATGTTGAGGAAGATGGTCGATTGGATTCTTTGCCAATTTACTAATTAATATATGTACCTAGATCATTTCTCTTTTGTTTTATTTTTCCTCGGTGTTGGGTCGAGTTCTTTGATCCCGATATTTAGGTCGAGATTAGTTTTTGATTTGTTTTAATAATAAGGCCCCAGGTGATAACGCTCAAACTCACAATTTCGAACAAAGTATGAATCAGACATTGTCAATAAAAAAACCCAACTAAGAGGTTCGGGTCGAACCCACAGGGAATATGGAAGATCTAGACTAATGCCAGTAAGTGAACTTGTTGGTGAGTTATCTCCAAATTGGGAGGTTTAAACAAAACAATTTTAAAGAAAAAGTTATAATTGTGATTTAAATCAAGATTTGAAAACAACTAGGGTAAGTGTTCCCCACAGATTCATAACTACTTCGAGTATACGCACGTGATCAATCCCAATGCTTACTTGTAGAACTAATAACTAGGGTTCATCCAAATGTCTGGTTCATCCCTATTAGATGACTATACTCAATCACCAGGTTAGGTTTCATGAGCATTTCAAACTAACCTTTATCAATATGTTCCAAATTTAACTATCCTGTGACCACATCTCAAGTTAATATAATGATCATAAAGACCAAGGCTTTGTTGTAATTCTCTTTTCCTAATCTCTACTTCTATAGGTTCAAGCAAGTAAAGAATTCGGGCCAGTCCTAATGTTATACACCATTAAGAAATGTTTAGACATGAAAAGAATACAATACAAGCTTTTCGCATTGGTTTTGAATCACTTTTGTGCAACCCTAGTTTGTTAATCTATCATGCTTCGCACAACCCCTAGTTGTGGAGGTTTTAGCCTCTCATAGTTGTAAGATTGTAATTCGTATTCATAAACAAACACATAATTTAAATATTTACAACAATGATTGGAAAAAAATCAGACTTGATTATTCAAGAACATCCTCAAGAACAATGTGAGAAATCAAGAATTTGATCCCAAGAATTGCTCCTCAATAATCGATAAAAATCCACAAAAGTAACTATTCACAGTCTAACAGCTCAGTTTTGTCCTTCCCCTTTCCTCAAAACCCAGCTGCTTGATTTGTTTCAGTGCCTCCACCCGGTACTCATATTCTGCCATAACATGTGGAGGTATGAATTGGGGCCCATATAGTATCCGAGCAATGGCGCGCTCAGATATGTCAGCCTCTCCGCCTCTGACTAGAACACTCCCCAGGTTGGGCTGATCTTTCAACTTTTTCCCTTCTTTGGCCTTTTGCTCCATGGTCACCAAATAGTTGGCATTGAATTTATAGACAATTTTTGGAGTGTACTGGTCCGGAGCCCTAGCCATCTATTCAAAGCCATAGAAACTTAATATCCGCTTTATCTCCTCCACCTCATTCAATGAATTCGTGAGGATCCGCGACTCTTCTTGATGCTTCACCTAGGTTTGTTTTTGGCTGTGAGAGCAATGCCCTGCTCATATATCTCCTGAGCTCCTAGCACTCTCCACCAGATAATGCAGTTCTCCCTAGGCAGAGTCTGCTCCTGCTGGCGTTTGGTGCCTTCTCCTTTAAACCAGCACCGCTACTTGCCTCTTTGGATTGGGTCTCCTCGGACCCCTCTTATGTATTAGAGCAACCTCCCAACTCCTTATCTCTTTCCTCAGCTCCCTCCTCAAACTGGGGAGTTCTAGTAGATGTGGAAGTAGCCGCCACAACTTGGGCTCTTGTCTTCGCCCTGGTGGTTCAGGTCCCATCGGTGTCCAATGTATCCACCCTATACTCCTCACTGAACCACTAGTTGAGCTTCCTACTTGATCAGATTCAGAGGTTTCATCAAGTAATGTCCTCCGTGCAGTTGCCTTTGATGCTTTGTGCTTCGTTGTCACTGTACCTGTAGAGAAGAAGGTTAGAATTCCATAACTGAGAAAAAGAAAGAAAAAATTGTGTCCTCTGAAGTTTGTCACGAGTCAATAGTATGACCCTTACTGAGACCAGTAATGTTCTCAAGTCAATGCTACACCTCTGAGGTACGACTCGTACCATGAAGGTATGGATCATACCACAAGTCATATGAGGATACCTTGTTCACCAATTTTTTTGTATTTTTCCACTACTCATGGTATGACTACCACGAAGTTACAGATCATACCACAAGTCATATGAGGATACCCCTGTTCACCAAAATTTTTTGTATTTTTTCACAACTTATGGTACGACTCATAGGTCGATTCCACGAGTCGTAGGAAGGGTCATACTGTCACTGTGGACTTGACCCTTTCCAGCTTTTTGGTACGACTGCCAGGTACGAATCATAGTAGTAAACCACGAGCCATACTAGGATTCGTACCTTAGGTATTTTCAAATTTGTCTTGGGGAAGTCCCAATGAGCCATCCTACAAGTTGTAGCATGTAACCACAAGTCGTAAGAAGGATCGTGAAGCCTATCCCTGCCTCAATTTTGGTTTAGTTTACATGGACTTTTATTCTATATTTTGGGTGCTCGGAATTCCCCAACTCTAGGCATGCATTTTAATCCATTCTACAATTACTCATCTCTCCCTTTCTTAATCACTACCCATAACTCAGTTTTCTAGAGGTTCAATGCGCAATTTCATCAACTTCGAGTTCATTACCGGTCACACATGGCTTAATCACACCCCTGGTCACTGTCCTTTTCAAATTTTTTGAGCAATAGCAACGACTCGCAGGGGGTTAAGCTCAGATACATCAAGGATATAAATTTTATCAAATTTAACGCAATATACTTACTTGATACTTATTTACTTCGACTGGTAGTCAAAAATTATTGTTGGAAGAGATTGATCTAAGCAAGAAGTTGCTCGATTGAACATTGATTTTGAGTTTCGGGTGTGAGGAAGTCGTGGGTTTTGGTCGTGACTTCTGTTTTGATTGTGTGGGAGAAGGGTACACTCTGTTTTGAGTTTAAATAGGTTATAGGGCCGATTTGAAAAGCCTGAGCCAAGTCGGGTATTTTTAGGATTTTTGACCCGTCATGACTTGTACTGTTCGTCTTGTTTGGTATAACTACACGCAAGTGCACGTGGTCTAACAAGTAGTAAAGTGGCTCAAGTAAGCCAAGTATCGATCCCACAGGTACTGGACTAAGTTATTAATCTAATCAAGTGTCAATGAACGTTAACTCTAAAATGCAGACAACAGTGTGAAGAAGATTTTGATATTTTGTTTCCTAATTTTATACTAAGTCTAAAATGAATATATAATTTGAGTTTGAACTATAAGTATGAGCATGCTGAGGCTAAAATGAACATGTAGAGAAATAAATTATCAATACAATTTGGTTAATCTTTCCTCCGGTTGCTAGTCAAGAATTATTGCCTATGGATTAAAACTCTCGTATTTAACCCAACTTAAGAATCATGAACCTTCCACCTACATCTCTGTGATAAAAAGAAATTCATGTTCTAGCCATACAAAACTGATTCCTTAATTGACTAATACGACTTTCAGGTATTTCTCTATCCTGAAGGTAAATCAATTCTCAATTTTCCCAAACTAAGAAAAGATCATATCCTATCAATTCACAACTTTCCAATTTCTCGCTCTCTCTAGTGAAACCGGACTTTTTAGATATACATTAACGTTGGCCACACATTAATGCAGTAAGAACAAGAATCAATAGAACAATTATGGAAGAAAAGATGAAAAACCAATTTATCAATAATCACATTTCAATACAAATGTTCTTAACCACAACAAGAAGGGAATTTAGCCACTCATTTGTGGATTAAACATCGTTAAATGAGTGTTAATCATACAAGCAATTGAAATAAAGAAGAAGGAGATAGAGAAAAACCCTGAGATTTTCGTCCCCTCAACTGTCTGTAACCCATGTTCTTGCTCCACCAAGTCAGAATAATTAAAAATGAACCTAAGTGTTCTATTTATACTAGTAGGAATTTTTCCTGGAATAACAAGCAACGTGTCACGGAGTGCATCGCGGAGCACTGCCTTGGTGACACGCCACCAACGCGGACCCTCACTGGAATCCGGTCGTCCAGGTATTAAGGCCCAACATAGCACGACGTGCAACGTGGGGCTAGGCCCACGTGCCACGGCCCCAACGCGCACCTTCACTGGAATTTGGCATAATTTCAGCATCCTGGCAGAATGCATCCGCGATGGCAGCGTGACACGGCTCCATCGCGGAGCCCCTTTAATTCGTGCTTTCCTTGTGCTTTTTCCCTTACTAGCTTCCGAGTCCAATCCCAATCTCTCCCAATATGCATCTTAGCTCCATAACTTTATATTTTTCCTGCAAAACAATGCTAATCATGTTGGTTAGTATAAATTCACATTTTATTACAATTCACATGAGAATGTACAAACATCGATAGATAAACAAGGCAAAATGACACATTTGAGTATCACCTGGGCATATAAATCTGCCCAAGATCACTTACCCCACACTTAAATCCTTGTTCGTCCCCGAACAATAATCTTACACCTTATGTGATTGACACCCAATCCTGGCTATTTTGGCTCGACAATTCAAGCTACGGTTAAACCGATTATTTAATATAGCAAATCATCAAGAAAACATGCATAGTCTTATCAATACAATGACCTTCAACACATTAAAACCTCCTAGACTCAAGAATCGACTCAAGAATATCGGCAAACCCATGCAAATCAGCTGATCAAGATATCCGACATGAAATTCAATCTCTCGTCGAGCATGTGCCCTCACAACACAAGAGAATGTTCCCCTTTTAATCACATGAACTCAAAGACATTACATGTAGGGGCATATAAACAAGATTTCGCTCCCTCTCCCAAAAGAATTCACATGCATCATTTCATGAACCATAGGCTTGCCTTTAGTGTATTACTCCACTAATGTAAGGACGCGTGATGTAAGATCACGTAGGACTTAACGGGTTGTAGTGTAAGCTACGGAACTAGCAAATACTGGGCTAACCAATAATAACAACTAGCCTCCTTAAGCGCTTTTTCAATACATCCCATCAACCTTATGGGCATTGTTTCTTCCTTCATCTTCCCATTCTTGAAGTCTGTCTTCATTTTTGACCCCATATCTTTAAGCACACTTGACTTAATAACAAAGATTATTTATACATCTTCATTATATTTAATTTATAGCGAGTGCACCTTTGACCTTTTCTTTCCTTTCATCACTTTGCTTTTTCTTTTCTTTTCACAATTCTCACTCCTTGACACTGTGGGAAAATTAATTTTTCTTGAGCGCTTAAGAGTTTTGGATCAAATTCATGGATAATGAAAAGGAGGGGTTAAGCTCGGTTTAAACCTTTTTGACAAAAGAGAAAAAATAGGCTAAAGGCTCAATGGGCTAACTAGGATGTACATTCAAGGTGGGTACGATAATGAAAAAAAACTTTCGGTTAAAGCAAATAAATGCCTACATCCTTTCCTACAATACACATCCTTCATTTCATTTCGTATATACACCAGGCAAGTTCTAGACACTTCACAACAACATGGAAGAATCGAAACCTCATCATACACTCATTGCACATGCTCAATTCAAGACATATTCACGGACTCTTCAATCAGCTAATTACAAGAATTCAAACATTAAGCCTCCATCACACCAAATCAAACTCTATGGCCTAGGTATCTCAACATATTACAAAGTTGCATGCTTTCATATGAATCACCTGCATTTTAAATATCATGTACAACACGCAACCAGAATAATGTCGCAACCATAAAGTAACAACACGTTTGGGATACAAACAAACAAAAGAAAAAAAATTAAAAAACTACTCCTATCGACTACATTCTCTTAAGATGGTCGTCATCCATCCATCATAGGGAACGGTCACTAATTAAGACTTCGGTTCAATGGGACTATTCTCGGTAAAAGTACCGAAAACAAACGCCGAGAAACCCAAAAAAAAATTTCACAAAAAATTTTAAAAATATCGATAATTTCGATAAAACATATTTACACAACTGGCTAACAGCATTCAACAGCACACAACAACTTCACATTAATTACAATACAGGCATACACACAAAAATCACAGGGTCACAAGTTTTTCCAAGCACAACAACAGAACAGAGACATTAATAACAACAACAACCAGCACCTAACTACTCCCACCCCACACTTAAATCGAACACTGTCCCCAGTGTTCACAAAATTCAGCATAGCACGAAAGTGGGTGGTGAAATTCCCTGATCAATCGAAGTATTCCACTTCTTCGTCAGGTGCCATTGCCTCGTCTCCCATGTCTGAATTTCCCCCGTCGTCATCATTTGACTCGACATCGGAGTCGTCACGACATGTCTCCTCATCTGTGGGGACATCATCATCAGTGGGCTCCACAAAAGCTGGCCCCACTCGGCATAGAGCCCTGGCATTTTTGCCAAAAGGGTAGTCTAGCTCGAGCTGCCACAACTCATCTTCTGTTTCCAGCCTCCCGCCTATGCGCAGCTGGAGCATCTGCATCTCGAACATGCGAGCCATGTACTGATCATCCCGAGCATGTCGCTCGGCTAGTGTAAGAACTGGCCCGTGGGTGGTGTCGGGTTCCTTAGTTTTGGTGACATCTAAGGCCCGCCTCTCCATCTGCGGGATGTAGTCAAGGGCATCTTCCTCAATATCTAGGCCCCTCAGGAACGTGGTTAGTAATCCACCAAACCCGTACCTGTGCCCTTGATGCAAACGGGCTCTCTTCATGGTGGAGATGATCACCGCCCCAACGTTGATCTCCAGCCCTTTCATCAGGGCGTATACCAAACACACACGATCACAGGTGACATCTGTCATATGCACCCCCGGGATCAGGCAGGAACAAACAATCTTAATCCATATCCTGGCTTCCCTATTCATCTGTGAGTAGGGCAATGTCTGATGGTAGCCCCTCTCCTTATGCCTGCTCCACCGCGTTGTAGACCGGGCTCCACACAAAGTGCGTTTGATATCCGCATATGGTGGAGTGATATTCAACTGCCGAAGCACATGGGCGTCTGTGTCCCGCGCCCCCAAGATGGCATTAAGGTGATGGGGCTCAAAAGTGACTATCTGCCCCCTTATCTTTATGGTGTGACTTCTGAGTGTCGGGTTCCAGTTGGCGTAGAATTCCCGAATTAGGTGCAGATTGCACTCTTTGGGCTCGTCAAAGATAAAATTCAGCCCGGCTGCCTCAATCCTGGGGAATTCCTGTGCCAATGATTCCCTATCAATGTGTTCCTCGGGGAAGTATTTGCTTTCCTTATGCTTTGCATACCATTTCTTCCCCTCCTTTGTCACCCATCGGGTTTCGTATTGCCGACGTTGGCCGCGTGGAACCACTGGTGCTGTTGGGACTGCTGTTCCCAGTCTGATTTTTTTCCTTCCGACGCCCGATGTAGATGCGCCCTTCCCTTTATCTTGCTTGCTTGCCATTGTTTCTGTCAAACCAAACAGACAGGTCCAATGTTATTCCAATTAAAATTAGCTTCGACTAAGGTTGGGTTAAGTTAGGCCACCCCACACTTAGTCTTTAGCCACAATCACAACATTACGGCAAGATCATACTTATTTCCAATTTACATAAAAAACAAAAGCACAACAAATATGCCTAGTGCATTCAGAGAATTTGACAGTATAAATTCTTTTGTACTACTCAGACTTCGTACAACTAACCACAACATTACCATCGCTCACATTTCTATACATAGCACTTAGCAAGGAGAAACAAAGAAAAAAAATTTATCTACATGAACCTATACAATTCACCCATTTCTTGCATCTCACAATGCCGTTACCCTGAAAAACCGTCGGTATTTTAGCATATTAATAGTTAGCACAACCAACTCATCTCACCCAACATACACAACCCAACAAGAATTTTACATGTCAACTAAATTTTTCCCCTTTTCATATTCAAATTCAAGCCCTAGCTACAAATTTCGCACACATTCAAACAAACATGTATTTATCGAGTTCATACAATCACAACAACACTACGAACATCAATCGACAATAATTTAATTAAATTCATGCTCAATATACTCTTAGGGCAAGTTTTCCTCACTTCTTATGCTCAAAATCGGAAAAATAAGACAAGAAATGAGATGAAGTTAACAAACATACCTTAAATTCGATGATATCGAAGAAAAGTTGAAGAAAATTCTATCCTTGGTCCGTGTCACATTGGGGGAGGGTGGATTTTGGGTTGTTTGTCGCGGAGGGGAGTGAAAAAATGGGAAAAATGAGGAAAAAAGGGGTTAAAAAGAAGGTTTTTCGCGCGGGGCACCCAGCGACCCGGTGTGACCCGTCGCGGAATTGCCTTCAACGTGTCACCGAGGGTAACGCGGAGCATGCCCTTCGTGACACGGAGCCATCGCGCCAGTACTCTGGAATTTTTCAAAAATTCCAGATTACACTTCAACGTGTCACAGAGGGTAATGCGGAGCATGCCCTCCGAGACACGGAGCCATTGTGTAGGATCACTGTTTTTCCACTTTTTATTATTTTTCTTACCTCGATTTCTCCTTTGCGATCATTTGCATATTTATCCTCCGTTCAACCTGAAATTCATCTCACAACAAGAAAATGGTTAGAATTTATAGGTTTCACATCAAATACAAATTTTGTTTTTATTTTTATTTTTCTCATTTTTTTATTTTTTTTATTTTTTTTTCTTTTTTTTCTTCTTTCTACGAAATCTATTAAAGTATTACAAAAATTTTCACGGGTTGCCTCCCATGCAGCGCCTGGTTTACCATCGCAGCTTGACGTCATTAAGCTCAGTCATCCTCTAGGGTGACGGACATTTTGTCTCGACTACCGTCCTCACCCCAGTCATGCTTACACCTCTCCGATGGTTTCTCCAATAACTCACGTGAATCAACGCTCTGGACAACATCAGCTCGATTAATCACGTTGATCACCGAGAGTTCCTCGTACACGGCCGGGAGCTTGGTGGCCTTGTATACATCAAACACCTCCACCTTGTCGTGTGCTCGCATGGTTAGCTGCCCTGCAGCTACATCAATCAGCTCTTTCCCGGTCGCCAAGAAAGGACGTCCCAAAATAAATGGGACTTCCGCGTCCGGCTCGAAGTCCAGTACAACGAAGTCTACTGGGAAGATGAGGGAGCCCACTTGCACCAACACGTCCTCCACAATGCCATCAGGTCTTGCCAAGGAACGATCTGCTAGTTGCAAGATCACTATTGTTGGTCTAGGACTCCCTAGCCCCAACTTCTTGAATACCGATGTCGGCAACAAGTTAATGCTCGCTCCCAAATCACATAATCCACGAGCTCGGATACTCTGCCCAATTGTAATTTGAATTGTAAAGCTCCCAGGGTCCTTGAGCTTTTTGGGCAACCTGTTTTGTATCCGTGAAGTGCACTCCTCCGTAAGAGCCACCGTAGCGTACTCAGTTAACCTGCTTTTGTTCACCACGATGTCCTTAATATACTTTGCGTACTTCGGCACTCCCTGCAAAACTTCAACAAGAGGTAAGTTAATATGTACCTGTTTAAGCACCTCCATGAACTTTTTGAAACATGCCTCCTCCTTGTGTTTCTTTAATCTTTGAGGGAACGGGGGTAGTGGTCTTTCTGGTTCAGCCTCCTTTTTCTTCCCCCTCTCATCACTTTGCTCCCGACTGTTGAGGTGGTCTTTCTGGTTCCACCTCTTTAAGCTGTAAACCACTCCTTGTGGTCACTGCATTCACTTGCTTGGGGTTGGGATCAGTGTCACTCGGAAGTCCTCCTCTAGGCATGGTGTTTTGGGCTCCAGCAAATTGCCCAAACTGGTACTCCTGCGCCTTGGTAGCTAACTGATTGTTCTTTACCTCAGCTGCCAATTTCACATAATCAGCCTGCAATTGAGCTTGGTTAGCTATCATTGTCTTGAACATCTCCTCAATGCTGGGTGATGGTGGTGGAGGAGGTGCATTGTTGCTTCTGTATTGTGACTGATAGTTCTGCTGCCCTCCTTGATTTCTCTGCGCCCCTTGACTCGAACTTTGCCCTTGATGGTTATTGCTACCCCAAGAGAAATTCGGGTGATTCCTCTAGTTGGAATTGTAGTTGTTGCCATACTGTAGGTGGTTGTTTCTCTGTATATTACCAACAAAGTTCACCGAATCAGGATTTGCTCCACAACACTCAGCTGAGTGTTCACTGCTCCCACACACTTCACACCAAATCTGCTGCACTACATTCACTGAGGCTTGAGACTGGTTCATGCTCGTGTTATTGAAGTGGGTGTTGAGTTGATTCTATAACGCAGCTATCTGTGCAGCAATAGCTGTAAAACCATCCACTTCTAGGACTCCTGCTGCTTTCCTTGTTCCTCCTCTTGACGAATCCGCATTCCACTCCGGATTTCCCTGCGAAATACGATTTAACAAGGTATACAACTCTTCATAAGTCTTCTCTAATGCTTGTCCCCCAACTGCTGAGTCTAGCAAGATTTTTGTGTGGGGTTCCAAACCCTCTATGAAAGTATGCACCAGCACATCATTGGATTGTTAATGATGAGGACAATCCCGCAACATAGATTTGAATCTCTCCCAGGCCTGATACAGATTCTCTCCCTCTCTCTGTTTAAAACTTAGAATTTGACTTCTAAGTCTTGCTGTTTTACCGGATGGAAAGAACCGTATTAAGAATTTCTTTGCAAGATCATCCCACGTGGTGATGGAATTTGGTGGCTCAACCATCTCTTAGCTTCTCCCAAAAGTGAAAATGGGAACAATGTAAGCCTGACATAATCTGATGACACTCCAGCGGGGATGTAAGTGTCACTTATCTCCAAAAAATTTTGGAGATGTTGCTGTGGATCCTCATGAGGGAGACCTGTGAATTGCTCGCTGGTGTGTAGCAATTGCACCATGTTTTGTTTAAGCTCGAACCTCCCTCCTGGCTCAGGTTTGCAGATGCTAGATGTGACATTGTTAGCATGTGGGATTGCCACCTCGCGAACCGGCCTAGCTGCCATCTCCTCGGGCACTAACATTGCCCTTACAACTGGTGGATTCTGTTGTTGCTCCAGGATTGTTTGTCTAAGCAACTACAGCTTTTTCTCTAGAGCTTCTCTCCTTTGACGATGAAATTGTCTTTCCGGCTCTAAATATGAGTCCACCAGCTCCTTGTCTCTTGCCAGTGTTCAATAGAAATTAGTATTTGCAAAATACAGGCTAAGACCAAGTTGTCAACACTAAGAAGAAATAGTAAACTAACACTTAAGAAAAATTTACCAATTGCCAGTCCCTGGCAACGGTGCCAAAAACTTGTTCGGCTTGTTTGGTATAACTACACGCAAGTGCACGTGGTCGAACAAGTAGTAAAGTGGCTCAAGTAAGCCAAGTATCGATCCCACAGGGACTGGACTAAGGTATTAATCTAATCAAGTGTCAATGAACGTTAACTCTAAAATGTAGACAACATTGTGAAGAAGACTTTGATTTTTTGTTTCCTAATTTTATACTAAGTCTAAAACGAATATATAATTTGAGTCTGAACTATAAGTATGAGCATGCTTAGGCTAAAATGAACATGTAGATAAATAAATTATCAATACAATTTGGTTAATCTTTCCTCAGGTTGCTAGTCAAGAATCCGTGACACGCCACCAACGCGGACCCTCACTAGAATCCGGTCGTCCAAGTATTAAGGCCCAACGTGGCATGGCGTGCAACGCGGGGCTAGGCCAACATGCCACGGCCCCAACGCGCACCTTCACTGGAATTTGGCATAATTTTAGCATCTCGGCATAATGCATCCGCGATGGCAGCGTGACACGGCTCCATCACAGAGCCCCTTTAATTCGTGCTTTCCT
Source organism: Datura wrightii (assembly GCA_035772735.1). NCBI lineage: Eukaryota > Viridiplantae > Streptophyta > Magnoliopsida > Solanales > Solanaceae > Datura > Datura wrightii. The sequence continues at coordinate 48,019,791 of JASDFA010000007.1, read as the reverse complement.
TGTGCTTTTTCCCTTGCTAGCTTCCGAGTCCAATACCGATCTCTCCCAACTTGCATCTTAGCTCCATAACTTTATATTTTTCCTGCAAAACAACGCTAATCATGTTGGTTAGTATAAATTCACATTTTATTACAATTCACATGAGAATGTACAAACATCGATAGATAAACAATGCAAAATGACACATTTGAGTATCACTTGGGCATATAAATCTGCCCAAGATCATGTACCACGAGTCATAGGAAGGCCCTATGACTCGCCCCTTGGACCCATAATAGAGAGATTGAGAAACTTGCCTGCCGACCTACAAGTGCATCTCATGACCCGTACGACTGGGGTACAATTTATACAATGACTCATACGTCTTTGCTATTTGTTGAGGTCCATGCCTTTGATAGTTCATAGGCACAGTAGGTACTACGATCCGTACACTTAAGTTATGAGTCGTGGGACTAACTGTACCTTAAACTCATGCACTAGAGTACATCTCTGGTTCTCACCACTACTCGTGCTACGAATCGTACAACGCTCTCAGGGGTCGTACTGAGAATCATAGCACCTGCCTCTTCAACAATTTTTCTGCCACCTACTTTTGTTTTTCCTGCACACTAAACACACATTAGTTAAGTCACTTGGGTTGCCTCCTAAGAAGCACTTGATTTAACATCACGGCACGATGCAGGTGGCTCGACTCACAGAATTCACCAAGCTACCACTTGGGTTGCCTCCCAAGAAGCGCCTGATTTGATGTTGCTGCACGAAACAAGTTTCTTGACTACTCAGACTTCATCAAGGAACTTGGATTCATCTTCTATGGCTAAGACCACTAAATATTCTTTCGGTTGCTTCATTGACCGGTGAATGTTGAAGGTGACCTTTTCTTTATCTAGTCTGAAATTTAACTAGCCAGCCTCCACATCTACTAAGGCCCTTCCAGTACCAAGGAATTGTTTCCCCAAAATGATGGGGACCTCATAATCAACCTCGCAATCAAGGATCACGAAGTCTGTTGGGAATATAAATCTGTCAACTTTGAATGGCACATCAAACAGGATCCCCGCAGGCTTCTTCATAGTTCTGTCGGCCATCAGCAGCCGCATAGTAGTTGGTGTGGGGGCTCCCAAGCCCAACTACTTAAACACAGCCAATGGCATCAGATTTATGCTTGCTCCTAGATCACAAAGTTCCCTTGGAAACTCAACATCTCCGTTTGTTCATGGAATGGTAAAAGCACCTGGATCTTCCTTTTTCTGGGCCCTATGGCACTACAATGGTGACACATTATCAATGGGCTCATAACTCATGGTCCTCTTCTTCGTCACAAGGTCCTTCATGAACTTAGCATATCCGGACATTTTTTCCAATGCCTCGACCAATGGTATGTACACAGATAATTGTTTGAGCATTAACAAGAATTTATTAAACTTACCATTCTCCGCCTTCTTTTTCATTCTTTGAGGGAACGGTGGCGGTGGTCGCAGAAGAGCCTTGTATGTTTGTGTTGCTCCATATTCAACTTCAGGCCCTTTTTCACAAACTAGGACCTCGGGAAACTTAGCATCCTCATTATATTCCTTCTCAGTGACATCATTATTGTTCGGATGCTTTTGGGTATATAGCTACACGCAAGTGCATGTGGTCGAACAAGTAGTAAAGTGGCTTAAGTAAGCCAAGTATCGATCCCACAGGGACTGGGCGAGGGTAACAATCTACTCAAGTGTCACTATACTTTACTCTAAAAATGCAGACAACAGTGTAACGAAAAGTTTAATATTTTGGTTTCTAATTTTATACTAAGTCTAAAACAATTATATAATTTGAGTCTGAACTATGAATTTGAGCATGCTGAGGTTAAACGAACATGTATAGAAACAAATTACGATACACTTTGGTTAATCTTTCCTCCGGTGCTAGTCAAGAATTATTTCCAATGGATTAAAATTCTCGTATTTAACCCAACTTAAGAATCATGAACCGTCCACCTACATTTCTGTGATAAAATGAAATTCATGTTCTAGCCATACAAAACCTATTCTTTAATTGACTAATACGACTTTCAGGTATATTTCTATCCTGAAGGTAAATCAATTCTCAATTTTCCCAAACCAAGAAAAGATCATATCCTATTAATTCACAACTTTTCAATTTCTTGCTCTCTCGAGTGAAACCGGACTTTTTAGATGTACATTAACGTTGGCCACACATTATTGCAGTAAGAACAAGAATCAATAGAACAACCATGGAAGAAAAGATGAAAACCCAAATTGATCAATCATCACATTTCAATACAATTGTTCTTAACCTCAGCAAGAAGAGGATTTAGCCACTCATTTGTGGATTAAACATCATTAAAATGAGTGTTAAACATACAAGCAATTGAAATAAAAAAGAAGGAGATAGAGAAAAACCCTAAAATTTTCGTCCCCTCAACTGCCTGTAACCCACATTCTTGCTCCGCCAAGTCAGAATTCTTAAAAATTAGCCTAAGTGTTCTATTTATACTGGTGGGAATTTTTCCCGGAATAACAAGCAACGTGTCACAGAGTGCATCACGGAGCACTGCCACCGTGACACGCCATTGACGCGGACCCTTACTGGAATTTGGTTGTCCAGGTATTAAGTCCCAACGTGGAAAGGCGTGCAACACGGGGCTAGGCCAACGTGCCACGGCCCCAACGCGCACCTTCACTGGAATTAGGCAAAATTCCATATCTAGGCAGAAGGCATCCGCGATGGAAGCGTGACACGGCTCCATCGCGGAGCCCCTTTAATTTGTGCCTTCAAGTGCTTTTTCCCTTGCTCGCATCCGAGTCCAACCCCGATCTCTCCCAACACACATTTTATCTTCCCAAAATTGTATTTCACCTGCAAAATAATGCTAATCATGTTGGTTAGTATAAATTCACATTTTATTATCAACATGAGAATGTATAAACATCAATAGATAAACAAGGCTAAAATGACACATTTGAGTATCACTTGGGCATATAAATTTGCCCAAGATCAGTTATCTTCTTTAATCACGCTCTCTTTCTTCCTTTCATCTATAATCGGTAGAGAGGGGTCAATAGTAGTCTTTCCACTCCTAGTCATCACAGTCATACAGTGACCATCATTCTTTGGATTTTGGACTGTGTTGCTAGGTAGTGTACCCTTTTGCCTAGGGTTCATAGATGCTGACAGTTGCCCTAGTTGTCCAGAAATGCCCTTCTAACTCGTGATCTGTTTTGTTTCAGTGAACCATGCCTCCGAGAAGAGGTAACGGAAGACGGGCTGGTATAGCCAACAGACCTACCCTACCAGCTGATTAGATATCTACTGTTGAATTCAGGGCGGCCATTCAACTGTTAGCCCAAACAGTCACCAACCAAGTGAACCAACAGGTGTTTTTGATAGACACAAATGGGTCTGCAGTAGCTGCGAGGGTGACGGACTTCACCTGTATGAACCCTCTATCTTTTCAGGGATCCAAAGTATGGGAGGATCCCTAAGAGTTCATGGATAGGATCAGGAAGATTACCCGCATTATGGGTGTTGGCTCTTCTGAGAGTGCTGACCTAGCTGCCTATAGCTAAAAGGGGTAGCTCAGGTCTGGCATGACCAATGGAAAGAGGAGCGGCCAGCGGAAGCAGGACCAGTAGAGTGGGAGGAGTTCCACACAGATTTCTTGGACAGATTTTTCCCTCGGGAGATGAAGGAGGCAAAGGTGGAGGAGTTTATCAATTTGAGACCTGGCAACAGGATAGTGGAGGAGTATGCTCTGGAGTTTACTAGGCTATCTAAGTACGTTGCATAGATGGTAGCCGAGACAAGGGCTCACATGTTGAAGTTTGTGAACGGAGTGTTGCATTTGGTCCTCAAAGAGTGCAGGACGGCGATGTTGATTAAAGATATGGACCTCTCCAGCTTGATTGTCTATGCCCAGCAGATTGAGGCTGAAAAGATGAAGGATATGGAGTGAAAGAACAAACGGGCAAGGACTGGCCAGTCAGATTTCAGCCATTAGAGTTCTCGCGGTAGTAGCTGCCCACCGCAGCAGCAGCAAAGAGACCCAACACCCAGTTCAGCCAGTGCCCCAAACTTTTGGTCCCTCCAAGATCGGAGGGGTGGGTCATCTAGAGCTCAGTCTTTGGCCCACAGTACCAGAACAAATATCCAACTTGTCCTAAGTGTGGTAGGAACCACCCGGGAGAATGCCTTCAGGGTCGAGAGGGCTATTTTGGTTGTGGGCAGCTTGGACATTGGCTTAGGGAGTGCCCATCAGCAGGGTGAGGGAGATCACAATGTACTACATCATTAGCTCCAGCAGGCCGACCAGCTCAGTAGGCCATCATATCAGGTACAGATGGCGGTTAGTGCTAAAATCGTTTTTATGCTCTGTCTTCGCACCAGGATCAGGAGAGCTCACCTGACGTAGCCACGGGTATGTTATGTCTCTTCCATCTAAACGTTTATGCCCTCCTAGATCTAGGAGCCACTCTTTCATTCGTGACTCCCTACATAGCAGTCCAGCTTAATATCAATCCAAAGGTCCTCTCAGAACCATTCTCAATCTCCACCCCAGTTGGCGAGTCAATTAGAGCTAGTCAGGTGTATAGTAACTTCCTAGTCTAAGTACTGAATAAAGTCATCTTAGATGACCTCAAAGAGTTAGACATGGTCAATTTTTATCTTATCCTGGGCATGGATTGGTTACACTCCTACTATGCCTTAGTTGATTGTAGAACTAGAGTTGTCAAGTTCCAGTTTCCAAACGAACCAGTGTTAGAATGGAAGGGCAGCAGTTCAACGCCTAAGGGTAGGTTTATTTCCTACCTTAAGGCCCAGAAACTCATCTCCAAGGGATGTATCTATCATCTAGTTCAGGTCAAGGACTCCAACTCTGAGACCCCAACTATCCAGTCAGTTCTAGTGGTCAGCGAGTTCCCAGATGTTTTTCCTGAGGATCTTCCCAGAGTTCCCCCTAAGCGGAAAATAGATTTCGGGATAGATCTCCTTGCAGATACTTAGCCCATCTCCATCCCTCCTTACAGAATGGCTCCAACTAAGCTTAAGAAGTTAAAGGAGAAACTGAAAGATCTTCTTGACAAGGGTTTTATCAGACCCAGCATCTCTCCCTGGGGTGCTCCAGTACTATTCGTGTGTAAGAAAGATGGTACCCTCAGAATGTGCATAGATTATCACCAGCTGAACAAAGTCACAGTCAAGAACAGGTATCCCCTACCAAGAATTGATGACCTGTTTGACCAACTTCAGGGAGCAAGTTGTTTCTCCAAAATCGATCTCAGGCCAGGATACCATCAGTTAAGGGTTAGAGAGTGTGACATACCGAAAACAACATTTATAACTCGGTATGGTCACTACGAGTTTATGGTGATGTCCTTCGGGCAACCAACACCCCAGCAGCCTTCATGAATTTGATGCATAGGGTCTTCAAGCAGTACATGGATATGTTCATCATTGTATTTATCGACAACATTCTAGTGTACTCTAGAAATGACGAAGAGCATGCCAATCACCTAAGGTTAGCAATACAGACACTCAGGGACCTGCAGTTGTTTGCCAAGTTCAGCAAGTGCGAATTTTGGTTAAAGTCCGTGACTTTCTTAGGTCATGTGGTCTCAGGTGAAGGAATACAAGTAGATCCCCACAAGATAACAACAGTGAAAGATTGTCCCAGACCTGCCTCTCCTACTGAAATCAGGAGTTTCCTAGGCTTAGCTGGATATTGTCGATGGTTTATGGAAGGTTTTTCCTCTATAGAATCAACTCTGACTAAGCTAACTCAGAAGGAAGTGAAATTTCAGTGGTCGGATGATTGTGAGAAGAGTTTTCAGGAGTTAAAGACTTGACTCATGATCTTGGGTAGATTTATATGCCCAAGTGATACTCAAACGTATCATTTTCGTCTTGTTTATTGTGCAATGTGTATACATTTTCATGTAATTGGTAATAAAATGTGAATTTATACTAACCAACATGATTAGCATTGTTTTGTAGGTAAAACATGATTTTGAGGAGCTAAAATGCATGATTGGAACAATATCGGAGTTGGACTTGGATGCAAGCACGAAAAAGACGTTGGACTGCACAATGTAAAGGGGCTCCGCGATGGAGTCGTGCCACGCTACCATCGTGGAGGCACACTGCCTGGAGGGTAATTTAATTGTCAATTTCCAGTGGAGCCTCGCGACAGCTCCGTGGCACGGAGGCAAGCCACCGTGTTGCATGCCGTGCCACGTTGAGGCTTTATTCCCGGACCCCAGATTTCCAGTGAGGGTCCGCGTCCACACCGTGTCACGGAGGCAGTGCTCCGCGTTGGCCTCCGTGACACGTTGCTTGTTATTCCGGGAAAAATTCCCAACAGTATAAATAGAACACTTAGGCTTATTTTTAATTAATTTAGACTTGGTGGAGCAAGGACGTGGGTTACAGACAGTTGAGGGACGAAAAAGCTAAGGGTTTTTCTCTCTTTCTTTCTTCTTTCAATCAATTGTTTGTATGATTAACACTTGTTTTAGGATGATTAATCCACAAATGAGTGGCTAATTCTCTTCCTTGCTGAGGTTATGAACAATGGTGATGAATTTTGATTATTGAATTGTATGGTTTTTCATCTTCTTCTTCTATGTTGTTCTATTAATTCTTGTTTCTACCGCATTAGTGTGTGGCCGACATTAATGTTCATCTAAAAAGTCCGATTTCAGTCGAGAGAGCACGAAATTAGAAAGTTGTGAATTAATAGGGTATTGTTCTTAACTTGATTTGGGAAAATTGGGTTTTGATGTGTTTTCCTGATAGAAATATACTTGAAAGCCGTATTAGTCAATTTAGGAAACGGAATTGTATTGCGAGGTCATAAATTGCATTTGATCACAGAAATGTAGACAGATGGTTTATGATTCTTAAGTGAGATTAAATACGAGAGTTTTAATCTCTTGGATAATGTTCTTGGCTAGCAACTAGAAGAGAAGAATAACCGAATTATCATTATAATCAAGTTCATTACTTGTTCTTAACCTTGGCATGCTCATATCCATAGTTTAAATTCAAAGTAGATATTTGTTAATAGTTTTAGTATATAGTTTATAAACAAAATTATTTAACTTTTGGTTACGTTGTTGTCAGCATATATAGAAGTAAGATAGAATATAGTATACTTGAGCAATTTTTACTTATCCAGAGTCTCCTTGGTTCGATACTTGGCTTACTTAGCCACTTTATTACTTGTTTGACCACGTGCACTTGCGTGTCGGTTTTTAACCCCTACCAAAGCACCGAATAAGTTTTTGGCGCCGTTGCCGGGGAGACTAGGCAATCGGATGAAGAAGTCAAATATTTCGACTGATCAGGGAGTTACACCACCCAAAATTTTGTGATTTGAATTTTTGTGAACACTGGGGACAGTGTTCGATTTAAGTGTGGGGTGGGGAGTAATTAGGTGCTGGGGCTAGGCTGGTTTGCTTGTATGTTCTTTCCTTTGTTTGTTTTGTATGTTTAAGTTTCCCTGTGTTTGTGAAGTGCAAACTAGTTTGTATCTGTATATATTTGTGGTAATTGATGATGTGTGTTGTGAAATGTTGTGGTTTGCCAGCTAAGTTTGTAAAAAATTTTGTAAATATTTTCTTATGTTTTTTTTTCTCTATCAAAATGATCAATATTTTTAAAATTTTGCGAAAATATTTTGTACATATTAAAAATTTTGTAAATATTTGTCCATCGAAATGATCGATGTTTGAAATATTTTTTTTCAAATTTTTTTTTTTTGGGTTTCTCGAAGTTTGTTTTCGGTTCTTTTACCGAGAATAGTCCCATTGAACCGACGTCATAGTTAATGACCATTCCCTATGATGGATGGATGACGACCGTCTTAAGGGAAATGTAGTCAGTAGGAGTAATGATTTTACTTTGTTTTTAGTTTTTCTTTGGTGGATGCATCACGGAACCTGTAGTTACTATATGGTTGTGAAATTATGTTTGCGTGTTGTAACTGATATTTAAAATGTAAAAGTGATTTGTTTGAAAGCATGCAATTTTGTAAATATGTTGAGTTACCTTGGCTGTAGAATTCGATTCGGTGTGATTGAGGCTTAATTCTGAATTCATGTAATTGGCTAATTAAAGAGTCTGTGAATGCATCTTGAATCGAGCATGTGCATGAAGTGTGAAGTGAGGTGTTGTTATTCCATGCTATTGTGAAGTGTCTAGAACTTGCCTGGTGTGTGTACAAAACGAAATGAAGGAGGTGTAGTGTTGGAAAAGATGTAGGCATTTCTTTGTTTTAACTGAGAGTTTCTATTTTTTTCTTGTCATACACTACCTTTTTATGTGATTGTATACCCTAGTCAGCCCGTTGAGCCTTTAGCCGATTATTTCTTTCTTTTGTCCAAAATTGTATAAACTAAGCTTAATTCTTTCTTTTCATTAGCCGTAAAGTCTATACAAAACTCTTAAGCGCTTAAGAAGACCAGAAAAATTTTTCCCAAAGTGTAAAAGAGTGAGAATAGTGGGAAGAAAAAGAAAAGCAGAGTGAGGAAAGAAAAGAAAAGGTTGAAGAGGCACTTGTTGTAATGAAATGATAATGAAGGTGCATGAAAAACCTTTGTGTCATGTCAAGTATGTTTAATGAAATGGGCCATACGAAAGTAAACCAGCATGAATGGGATGATGAAAAAAGAAAAGAGAGAAACAATGTCATGAGTTGATCGGAATGTGTTGAAAAGGCGCTTAATGATGCTAGTGGCTATTATTGGCTAATCCAATATGTACTAGTTCCATAGCTTCCATTACAACCCATTAAAGTCCTACGTGATCTTATATTGCATTTCTTTATATTAGTGGAGTAATACACTAAGGGCAAGCCTATGGGTCATGACATGAGGCATGTGAATTCTTTTGGGAGAGAGAGTGAAATTAATTTCTACATGCCCCTACTTGAATGTTTGTGTGTCACATGAACAAAAAGGGGAAGATTCTCTTGAGTTGTCAGGGAACATGCTTGATGAAAGATTGATGTTCGTGTCGGATATCTTGATTAGATGATTTGCATGAGTTTGCCGATATCGAGGGTCGATTCTTAAAGTCTAGGAAGTCTTGATGTATTAAAGGTCGTTGCATTGTAAGACCATGCATGTTTTCTTGATGATTTACAATATTGAATGATCGGTATGACCGTAGCTCAAATTGTCGCACCATAGTGGCGAAGGTTGGGATGTAATTTGCATGAGTTGTGTATGTGTTGTTCGAGGACAAACAAGGATTTAAGTGTGGGGTAAGTGATCTTGGGCAGATTTATATGCCCAAGTGATACTCAAACGTATCATTTTCGTCTTGTTTATTGTGCAATGTGTATACATTTTCATGTAATTGGTAATAAAATGTGAATTTATACTAACCAACATGATTAGCATTGTTTTGTAGGTAAAACATGATTCTGAGGAGCTAAAATGCATAATTGGAACAATATCGGAGTTGGACTTGGATGCGAGCACAAAAAAGACGTTGGACTGCACAATGTAAAGGGGCTCCGCGATGGAGCCGTGCCACGCTACCATCGCGGAGGCACACTGCCTGGAGGGTGATTTAATTGTCAATTTCCAGTGGAGCCTCGCGACAGCTCCGTGGCACGGAGGCTAGCCACCGCGTTGCATGCCGTGCCACGTTGAGGCTTTATTCCCGGACCCCAGATTTCCAGTGAGGGTCCGCGTCCACGCCGTGTGACGGAGACAGTGCTCCGCGTTGGCCTCCGTGACACGTTTCTTGTTATTCCGGGAAAAATTCCCAATAGTATAAATAGAACACTTAGGCTTATTTTTAATTAATTCAGACTTGGTGGAGCAAGGACGTGGGTTACAGGCAATTGAGGGACGAAAAAGCTAAGGGTTTTTCTCTCTTTCTTTCTTCTTTCAATCAATTGTTTGTATGATTAACACTTGTTTTAGGATGATTAATCCACAAATGAGTGGCTAATTCTCTTCCTTGCTGAGGTTATGAACAATGGTGATGAATTTTGATTATTGAATTGTATGGTTTTTCATCTTATTCTTCTATGTTGTTCTATTAATTCTTGTTTCTACTGCATTAGTGTGTGGCCGACATTAATGTTCATCTAAAAAGTCCGATTTCAGTCGAGAGAGCACGAAATTGGAAAGTTGTGAATTAATAGGGTATTGTTCTAAACTTGATTTGGGAAAATTGGGTTTTGATGTGCTTTCCTGATAGAAATATACTTGAAAGCCGTATTAGTCAATTTAGGAACCGGAATTGTATTGCGAGGTCATAAATTGCATTTGATCACAGAAATGTAGACGGATGGTTTATGATTCTTAAGTGAGATTAAATACGAGAGTTTTAATCTCTTGGCTAATGTTCTTGGCTAGCAACTAGAAGAGAAGAATAACCGAATTATGATTATAATTAAGTTCATTACTTGTTCTTAACCTTGGCATGCTCATATCCATAGTTTAAATTCAAAGTAGATATTTGTTAATAGTTTTAGTATATAATTTATAAACAAAATTATTTAACTTTTGGTTACGTTGTTGTCAGCATATATAGAAGTAAGATAGAATATCGTATACTTGAGCAATTTTTACTTATCCAGAGTCTCCTTGGTTCGATACTTGGCTTACTTAGCCACTTTATTACTTGTTTGACCACGTGCACTTGCGTGTCGATTTTTAACCCCTACCAAAGCACCGAACAACTCACTACCGCTCCAGTTTTAACCTTTTGCTGGAAGGATCAGATGGGTTGGTTGTTTATTATGATGCTTCCAAAGTTGGACTCGGTTGCGTTCTGATGTAGCAGGGCAAAGTGATAGCCTATGCCTCCAGACAGCTCAAAGTTCATGAGAAGAATTATCCAACTCATGACTTGGAGTTGGCAGCGATGGTATTCGCGCTAAAAATATGGAGACATTACCTTTATGGGGATCATGTGGATGTGTTCACAGATCACAAGAGCCTTCAGTATGTGTTCAGCCAAAAGAACCTAAACCTGCATCAGAGATGGTGGTTGGAGCTGCTAAAGGACTATGACATAAGTGTGTTATATCATCCGGGTAAAGCCAATGTGGTGGCTGATGCCCTAAGGAGTTTACATACAACAACAATTACCACTCTAGCATTCAGATGGCCCCATTTGAAGCATTATATGGAAGAAGGTGTAGATCACTATAGGGTGGTTCAAGGTTGGTGAAGCTACCTTGATAGGGCCAAACTCAATTCATGAGGCAATGCAGAAAGTTCAGCTTATCCGAGAAAGGTTGAAAACAGCCCAGCCAATGTGCGGAGGAGAGAGTTGGAGTTTGCAGTTGATGACTAGGTTTACTTGAAAATCTTGCCCATAAAAAGGGTGATAAGGTTTGGCAAAAGGGAAAGCTCAATCCGAGGTACGTGGGACCTTAGAAAATTTGGAGGTGTATCAGCAATATAGCCTATGAGCTATAATTACAATTGTAACTACCAGATGTACACCTAGTTTTCCATGTGTCACTTTTGAAGAAGTGCATTGGAGATCCAACCTCAGTTGTGCCATTGGATAGTATAGGAATAAAAGACAGTCTCTCATATGAGGAAGTGCCAGTCCAAATCCTTGACCATCAAGTTTGTAAGCTAAGGAGCAAGGAGATAGCTTCAGTCAAGGTTTTATGGAGAAATCAACAGGTTAAAGGAGCTACGTTGGAGGCCGAAGCAGATATGATGGCCAAATACCTGCATTTGTTCTCTACCGGCTCTAGCACAACTCGAGATATTAGTTTTGACCCTAGAACTTAATTTAGTTTTCATGACTCAGTTCAGGTGTTCACTTCTCTTTTATGTTTTTGAATATATGTATGCAAAGAGAATTCAGTTCAGTTATGTATTTTGAAACGGAGGTAGTCGTTCCGTCAGTTTTGGAGCTAAATGAATAGTATCTGGAATTTTGATGGTTATTCTATGCTTTCCTATGTGTTTTCTAACATTCGAGGATGAATGTTTCTAAGGGGGAGATATTTTAATGCCCCAGAAACTCAAAGACTATATCCGGGACTTAAATCAAAAAATTTGGAAATCTGTAGAAAATGTCTCCGGATGACCTACCTAACGAGTCATTGTGAGACCTAACGACTCGTTAGATCAGTTGTGGGAAGGAGGAATTAGAAGTGAGAAGTGAAAAGCAGTGTACTTGATGGATGGTGACCACGATTCGTGGTCACCTATAATAACTCGTCATGTTCCCTGTTATTAGCCCTAGTTAGCTGTTAGGCAGTGCACGTAATGAGTGTCACCACGAGTCAGTCATCAGTGGCGATGACTCATTGTGTAACTCGTGGGCAAGACTAGTATAGAACTTCATAAGTGAGGCAGTGAGGTCAACGACTGGTGACCATAAGTCATGGTCAGTGACCACAACTCGTTAGGTCCCTCGTGGTGACCTACAAGGTAATCAGGGGCAGTGTACTCAACCGATGTGACCATGAGTCATGGTCAGTCACCACTCATTAGGTCACCCATTAGGGTCACCATGAGTTTTTCCCAGCGATTTTCTAAGGGCTATTTAGTAATTTCCTTTCTCCTAAGCTTTAAACCACATTGTTTTGGACGTAAAATCAGACTTATCAGAGGGTTTGGACGGTTCCTCCCCTCATTCTCATATTTATTCTCAGAAAACTTATCGAAAGTTCTCTCAAGAAACTCTCTAGCAGGCTTAGGGTTTTCTCTCATCGCAGCAGTTCAGGTCTTCTTCTTCAGGGAATTTTCAGCAAATTATATGGGAATTCAACAAGGGAATTGTTCTTCCCTTGTGTCTCCCAAAATCCTCCCATAATTTCCCTATCAGTTTAGCCTTGAGTTCTTCGAATATGAATAAATTTTCATGTTGGTTTCATTAATTTCAATTGGGATAATATCCATGTTTTAATATTCATATGATCTTCATCAGTTCCTAAGTAAATTGTTGTTGTTCTTTCCAAAGTAATTTACAGTCCAAAATTCTCGAGTAAAAATTATTGCGTATTAAATTCCATCTAGTTTGTGAAGTATGTTTTGGGCTAAATTTCCTAGTAATTTTTATTATAAATATATGTTGATTAATTATTCCATTGATGAGAACGATTTTATCCTTGTTGGATGAGATTCCTTTAAATTCTTGAAATTTCGCTATATTATGAAATTTTCGTGTTGTTGGAATGAGTTGAGTTCTCTTTTAGCTGCTCAGTAGTTTAGATCAGAAAGAATGTAGAACCTCTTTAGAATTATACAAAAAGTGTCAACTGATCAGTTTCGCTTCAGTCTTTTCCCGAGGTGTCAGTGGTGCCTCCTAGTTATCAGAATCAGACTCAGAATCAGACTCAGAATCCAGTTTATTGGTCCATTAGGCGGTCATGACATTTTATATATATAGCTCTGACCAGCCCCAGGACCCCAATTTAGTTTACAGTTTGTTCTTAGATGGTTACAATGCTTCCAGATAAGCAGCTCTGGTCAGTCTAGAACCCAGTTTCAGAGTCTAGTCTAATAAGACTCTCAGGGTAGTTTTAGTTATATGTTCTTGAGTAGTCTTGGACCCCAGTTTCGAGCTATCAGCCTAGTAGTTCAGTTTAGGTTTTCCAATGGGAGTAGGGCTTAGCATTTAGCAGGCTAGGGTTCCAGTGCACCCAGGTTCCCAGAACTACGTTGCCAGCGTAGGTTACAGTGACTTTTGTGATCACCCAGTTCATGCCTTTATACCCTGGCAAGGTATATTGGGTCCTACCGGTGGGGTGTATACATCGGACTCCACGTCTAGATCATGTGGTTATATGTCGGTTAGAGACTCTCCCACTAGTCAATCCAGTTCAGTTCAGAATAAGTAGCTCAGTTCGATTCCAGTTCTATCAGTTTAAGTCAGTGCAGTACAGTATTTAAGATTCAGAACTCTCAGACTTAGGGCATGTCTTTGACCATCAGACAGGGTCATCTTGACCATTTCAATACATTAGTAGTTTAATTCAGCTTACCTATTGGTCATCGCGTGTCATTTTAGTTTAGACTTTATATTCAGTTATGTTTTCTCCCACTTACTCAGTACATCAAAGTATTGACACATACTTTTATGCTGATTGTTTCATGATACAGCAGCAGGTTCCCAGACTCAGCAGTGTTAGCCGCCATGATTCAAATCCTCAGCCGCAGTTGAAGTGTGAGTCCTCATCATTTGAGGGCCTTATTCCATTTTCTTATAGTTAGTTTATAATTTTTATTTAGACTTCAAGTTAGCTGGGGGCTTGTCCCAGTAACTCATCAGTTAGAAGGCTTTCAGTCTATAGATTTTTAGATTTCATGTTTTAAGCTTCATCTTAAATTTCATAAAAATGCTTTTATGTTATTACTTCAAAATTCCTATTGTGCAGGTTTTAACATATTACCAGTGTATGATAGACCAGGGGTTGACTTGGGGTCACTTGTGACTTCAAATACCATGTTACGTCCAGGGTAGTCTCGGGGCATGACAATAGTGTTCGTTCAAGTTCGAGATCCAATGAAATCTGGGGGTTTCCACTTTGATGAGTACTTTGCATTCACCAAGCAATAACCTGTGGAAATCCAAAAAAAAGAAAATGTAATTCAGGAAAGAACAACCAAAATTCAAATACAAGCAATTAATCTAATCTTAGACGTATTCCCCGGCAACGGTGCCACTTTTTGATAATGCTCAAACTCACACTTCCTGACAAAGTATTAAGTGGATGTTGTCAATAAAGAACCCAACTAAGAGGTTGCGGTCGAACCCCCAGGGAATATGGAAGATCTCGACTAATGCCGGTAAGTGAACTTGTTGGTGAGTTATCTCCAAATTGGGGGGTTTAAAGAAAACAATGTTAAAGCAAATATTATAATTGTGATTTAAATCAAGATTTGAAAACAACTAGGGTAAGTGTTCCCCATGGATTCATAACTACTTCGGGTATACGCACGTGATCCATCACTATGCTTACTAGTAGAACTGATAACTAGGGTTCATCCAAACAACTGGTTCGTCACTATTGGATGACTATACTCAATCACCGGGTCAGGTCTCATAAGCGCTTTCAAACTAACCGTTATCAATATATTCCAAATTCAATTATCATGCGACCACATTTCAAGTTAATACAATGATCGTAAAGACCAACACTTTGTTGTAATTCTCTTTTCCTAATCTCTACTTCTCTAGGTTCAATCATGTAAAGAATTTGGACAAGTTCTAACGTTGTACACCATTAAGAAACATTTACATATGAAGAGAATACAATACAAGATTTTTTCATTGGTTTTGAATAACTTTTGGGCAACCCTAGTTTGTTAATCCGCCATGGTTCCCACAATCCCTAGCTGTGGAGCTTTTAGACTCTCATGGTTGTAAGATTGTAATTTGTATTCATAAACAAACACATAATTTAAATACTTACATAAATGATTGGAAGAAAATCATATTTGATTCAATAACAACCTCAAGAACAATGTGAGAAATCAAGCATTTGATCCCAAGAATTTCTCCTCAAAAATTGATAAAAATCCACAAAAGTAACTATTCACACATCTAACAACTCAGTTCTTTCCTTCCCCCATTAAAATAAAACATAAAGGTTATTTATACAGAAATGAAAAACTTTTTCCTAAGCTAACCAGAAATTTTTCATATCTGGTATCGACTGTGCCACGATTTGTCCTACAACCCGTTGCAGGATTGTACGGGTCGTACCTGCTGTCCGTAAGTTCTTGGATTCTACATATTTGGATAAGGTTTGGTGTCTTGGTATGACTCGTACCTTCTTCCTACAAGTCAAACATGGCTTTCGTGGTTCGGCTTTGAGAACTTTGACATCTTCTGGAATTCTTCACGAGTGTTGTGGTACGACTCGTACCTTCTTGCCATGACTTGTACTGTCTATATTGTCTAAAGTTCTGCCAAATAATGAATGTTCTCTGAAGTTCACCATGACTCCTAGTACAATTCATACATTGATGCTATGGTTCGTGAGTCCATCCATACCAGGAGTTTGCCTTTGTGCAATTTCTTCTGAATATTTCCACGACTCCAGTTACGACTCGTACCATCATGGTATGGATTGTAGTGAGTGTTGTAGGTTGCTTTCTTCCAATTTCAACCTTCTAACTTTCATCACGGTTATCAATACAGTTCGTACAATCAAGGTATGACTCGTACTGAGACTAGTAATTTGACTGATTTTCTGCATTTTGAAACTTCTTTTGCACATCTTTGCTCCAACACTTATTTTCCTTGAAATCAAAGTAAAAGTTCCTTATATCCATATAAACATACCTAATTCCATGCTATTTTCTCAGTTTTAAGTATCAAAAATTCTATAAGCTCATAGCACATCACTAGGCTATTTTTAATTTTAAAATTTTAATTTAATACTCATTTTTTGCTCCTTTTTTATTTTTATATTTTTTTCTTTTTCATTTTTTTCTAATTTCATTTAATTCTTTCTTTCTTCATAATCTAATTTTATTCAGTTTTTTACTCTTTTTCTTCATTTTTCTTTTTTAATTTCTAGTGATTTTCATTGAGGTCTGCTCCAGTCCTTCAGTGAGACACTCCTTAGTCCTCTATGATAGTATCACAATATATCTATATACTGACATGATATCATTGATCATTGCTTCAGTCCTTTCTGTGACGCTCCTCAATCCTACATAATATCATTACAAAATATCTATATACTGACATGGTATTATGTAGGACTATTTCAGTCCTTCAATGATACATTCCTCAGTTCTCCTTGATATCATCACAATATATTTATATACTAGTGTCACGCCCCGCCTTGGGGCGTATGACTGGCACCTGGTGCCCTAGTAGGACCTAAACTGCTATATGGTGAGCCTAAGCACATCTGGTGCCTGGCTGGCTCTAACTCAAATTTCTGGAAACAAAGGGCTATATAACGGTTGTAAACACAGCCTCCGGCAAACTGGACTATAGCCACTTGTACCTGTAATCACAGCTAACCAGAAATATATATACATAGGGGGAGACCTATGCGGGCCGACAAGGCCACCATGCTGTCTAGTTATCTGTAACTCAATAATAGCATACTAAATAACTACGTGACCGGCAAGGTCACCACTACTATCAACTGAGGCCTCACACAGCCAACATAAACTGAAATGCTAAACAGCTATAACAAACTGCACGGCCTCACACGACCGGCTCAACTGACCACAGGGAAATATATACAGACTGCAAGCCTCTAGGAATACTGATAGAATGGTCGGGACAGGGCCCCGGCCTACCCATACTGTACAACAAAAGGAAATGATATAAACCTCTGAAATTTCAAGCTCCGGATGACAGGAGCTGATGACTCTACGCTGGCTAGGATCACGAGGGATCGCCTCCTCGTCTATGAGTACCTGCAGGCCAGTAATGCAGCGCCCCACCGTGCATCAGTACCGCTGGTACTGAGTATGCAAAGCAACTGAAATAACATAACTGAATACAATAACATAACTAGCAATTCTAAATAGCAGGGGAATACTGAATCTGTAAGAACTGACATGAACTGAGTCAGACTTCCTGTGCTGTGATAGGGCAGGAGCGTACCTATGGACGCGGCGGCCTGCGGCCTATTAACTAACATGTAGCATGTAAATACATATATACATATATAGCAAACAAGAGCCGATACCAACCCCCGTAAGCCAGACGGCGCCAAACAAACAAACAATCTATATACCCCTACCCGGGTCAAAACCAACCAAAAATAAGTCACTCCACTCATCTACTCGCTTCGGAGCTCCTCTACCGGCCCCCTGGGTCTCCGGCTCGGGCCATAGCCTCCGATATAAGCAACCGTGTCTGGGTTCGGAGGACTCCTGTGTAGACAGTAACAGATAGGGTCTGGATCCCCGGACACAACTCTACGGGGCTATCTGAAACCGGAGCTACACCTGTACTAACTGAATGTACAAACAGTAACAGATAGGGTCTAATTCCCTGGACACTGCTCAACAGGGCTATCTGATACCGGAGCTGCACCTGTAATGCTGATCAGACTGCTATGGGGAAAGCTTCATCCCATCTTCGTCCAAGCTGGGGACGGCATGCCACTCCTTGGAGCGACTTAAACCCACCCGCTCAGTGGGTGACACGATTACCAACCCAGGGGCGGCGAGGACGCTCAATAAGGTGCCCTCACGCCACAATAAGTCTCAACAAACAAATAGCACATATAAATAGCAAGCATGTATAACTGAAAAAGGCTATCTGAAATCTGATTTCTTATTCTGATCTCTTTCTGTATTATACTGACTCTTTACTGATTATACTAATTCTGAAATCTTTATTCAACTGTTTGGCTAATCTGTAGCCAGGATACAATCTGTCTGAATGGCTAATCTGTAGCCACAAAACTGTCTGTCTATCTGATTTTACTTTACTGACTTTTTTCTGAAAATTTGTCTCTTTTTATCCTACAACATGCTTGTTAATCATACAATAGGCAATACTGAATCTGGAATGCTAACTCGCCCTTTGGCACATGCTTTACTAACTTTCGGACTGAATATGATACGGCAGCATAACTCGGAATCTACTAGACTTACTGATTCTCAATATTCAACTCCGGGAGTTACAAGTACGGAGTTTACTATGATTTACCAAGCTAAGGCTTACTAAGTTGCCGAAGAATAACTTCACATACCTTAACCTCGAGTTATCCGACTGTCGGACGGGGCTCGCTTAGTACTCCAGCTATTTCTCCCAACTGAATTCATATATATGTCAATTAATACTAAATACAACTTTATTCTAAAGAACGACGTCACTTTCGATATAATTAGAGCCTAAACTTAGGCTTATCGAAAGACGGTCGAAAACTCGCTATTTTTCAAAAGTCCAGAAGGGAGAAGTATTCACTTCACAACTAGGAGCACATAGACACTAGTTTGGAGCAATTCTACTTACCTTAGTCCGGTAGCTCGATGATTCGTCGGTCGTATTTTGCGAAACTAAATCCGTAGGAATGCTCTCTGCTGCTAAATACCTCGGTACCTGAGGTTAATTTAAGTGTGGACAATGTTTGGCAGCGTAATCGAATGATAATATATAACCCCTCTTCGTCTCTCCCTATTCTCCTGCGTTTTTTGGAAATTATAATTAGTTTAAATGAAATTAAACTGAAGTGGGGCTTTATATACTTGAGCCTGGACAGGGCCAACGTGTCACGGAGCCAACGTGGAGGCTCCACCTCCGTGACACGTTGCCATCGCGGAGGGGCTCTGCCTCGGCTCCTTCCGCGATTGTTCGATAGGTTTCTTGTTCGGTCTTTTCCCGGGCCTTTTTCTAGCACGTATGGCTTCCAAATATGCTTAATCAACACGTGAATAGGCCATCTAGGTGCCAGGAATCCTACGGGGCATAACATTCTCCCCCCCTTAAGAACATTCATCCTCGAATGTAAACTTCTATCTGGAGGATTTCTCAACTTACTCAATTTGTTTTTAAGAAAATTTTGGCAGAGTTTCCCCTGTAATATGGACTATCCCAAAAACTTGAAATGCAGAAAAAGTCCAATACAGGTACTGCACACAATACTTAAGATTCACTTACATCAATCTTTCTCATTTATAGATATACAACCATAAGGTACTGCATGAATAATAATACAGACATACCTGTCGCCTGACTAGGCCTGGAATAAGTGAGGATATCTAGCTTTCATATCTTCCTCAGCCTCCCACGTCATCTCCTCTCGGTTCCTGTTACGCCACAATACCTTGACAGACACAATATCCTTAGTTCTCAATCTACGAATCTGTCTGTCTAAGATAGCTATCGGAACCTCTTCATAGGCCAGCTCTTCTGTAACTTGGATATCCTGGACTGGGACTGCTCTGGACGGGTCTCCTATGCATTTCCTCAGCATAGATACATGAAAGACCGGATGAACGGCTTCCAGTTCTGGAGGCAAGTTCAACTCATATGCTACTTGGCCTATCCTTCGACGAATCTGGTAAGGCCCAACAAACCTCGGACTGAGCTTACCCTTCTTGCCGAATCTCATCACTCCTTTCATCGAGATACTTTCAGAAATACCCAGTCATTCACATCAAATTCCAAGTCTCTGCGCCGCACATCAGCATATGATTTCTGGCAGCTCTGTGCAATTAGTAAGCACTCTCTAATAAGCTTTACCTTCTCCTCTGACTGCTGAACAATGTCTGGCCCAATCAATGCCGATTCCCCTATTTCAAACCAGCCAACCGGCGATCTGCACTTCCGCCCATATAAAGCCTCGAAAGGCGGCATCTGAATAGCTGAGTGATAGCTATTATTATAAGCAAATTCAATTAACGGCAAATGCTCGTCCCAGCTACCTCCGAAGTCTAGCACACACGCTCGCAGCATGTCCTCAAGCGTCTGAATAGTACGCTCAGCCTGTCCATCTGTCTGAGGGTGGAATGCAGTACTCAAATTAATCTACATTCCCAAATCTTTCTGAAATGACTGCCAAAATCTAGCTGTAAACTATGCTCCTCTGTCTGAAATAATGGATACTGGTACTCCGTGCAACCTGACTATTTCTCGGATATACAACTCCACATAATCTTTGGCCGAGAAAGTAGTTCTCACTGGCAGGAAATGAGCTGATTTTGTCAATATGTCAACTATCACCCATATAGAGTCATGTCTGTGTCTGGTACGGGGCAATCTTGCAACAAAATCCATATTCACGGCTTCCCATTTCTAGAGAGGCACAACTATGTCCTGAGTTAACCCGCCTTGTTTCTAATGTTCTGCTTTCACCTGTTGGCAGTTAGGACACTAGGCTACAAATTTAGCAATTTCTCTTTTCATACCTGGCCAACAGTAGTTTTCTTTTATATCACGGTACATTTTCATCGCACCGGGATGAAGAGAATAACGGGCGTAATGTACCTCGTTCATAATCTGCTGGCGGAGCCCTGAAGCATCTGAAACACAGAGACGGCCTTTACAACACATCACTCCATCCTCTGTTACCTGGAAATTTGGCGCTTTCCCTACGGAATTTGATCTTTAAGCCGGATCAGGTCAGGATCCTCATATTGCCGTGCTTTCACTTCCACAACTAACGATGACATGACGGTGTTCTGAATTACCGCTCTATTGTTCTCTATTTCTGCTACACGAACGGCTAGGCTGGCTAATTGATGTATCTCCTTGACCAACTCCCGCTTCTCGGGCCGCAAATGCGCCAAACATCCCATTGACTTACGACTGAGAGCATTTGCTACAACATTAGCTTTTCTCGGGTGGTACAAAATATTCACATCATAATCTTTCAATAACTCCAACCAGCGATGCTGTCGCAAATTCAGCTCCCTCTGGGTGAAGATATACTGTAGGCTCTTGTGATCTGTGAAAATATCCACATGGACGCCATACAAGTAATGTCTCCACATTTTCAAGGCGTGGATCACTGCGGCTAACTCCAGGTCGTGGGTAGGATAATTCTTCTCGTGTTTCCTCAGTTTTCTAGAAGCATACGCAATCACCTTACCATGCTGCATCAACACACAACCCAACCCAACGCCTGATGCATCGCAATACATTGAATACCCTTCTGTACCTTTCGGCAATGTTAACACTGGGGCGGAGGTCAATCTATCTTTCAGCTCCTGGAAGCTCTGCTCGCATGCCTCTGTCCACTGAAACTTCGCTGCTTTCTGCGTCAGATTGGTCAGAGGTGCCGCTATGGTAGAGAATCCCTCAACAAACCTCCTGTAATATCCCGCTAATCCCAGAAAACTGCGGACTTCGGTCGGAGTGGTAGGCCTAGGCCATGATTTTACTGCTTCTATCTTCTGCGTGTCAACCTGTATACCAGCATCCAACACAATATGTCCTAGAAAGGCTACTGAATTAAGCCAGAATTCACACTTGGAGAACTTAGCATATAACTGGCGGTCCTTGAGAATCTGGAGCACTGTCCGTAAATGAGTCCGGTGATCTGCCTCGGAGAGAGAATACACCAGAATGTCATTAATAAACACGATCACGAATAGGTCTAGGTACGGTCTGAAAATACTATTCATCAGGTCCATGAATACTACTGGGGCATTTGTTAACCCAAAGGACATAACTAGAAATTCAAAGTGTCCATATCGGGTCCTGAACGCCGTTTTGGGAATATCTCTTTCACGAACTCGAACCTGGTGATATCCGGACCGCAAGTCAATCTTAGAAAAGTATCTGGCTCCCTGCAACTAATCAAATAAGTCATCAATTCTGGGAAGTGGGTACTTGTTCTTCACTGTAACTTTGTTCAATTGCGATAATCTATGCACATACGGATCGAGCCATCTTTCTTCCTCACAAACAGAACTGGCGCACCCCATGGTGACGTACTCAGCCTGATGAAACCTTTATCTAGCAAATCCTTCAACTGCTCCTTTAATTCTCTGAGTTCTGCAGGAGCCATACGATAAGGAGGAATCGATATAGGCTGAGTGCCTGGTAATAAATCAATAGCAAAATCTATTTCCTTTTCTGGGGGAATACCAGGTAACTCATCCGGAAATACATCAGGGAACTCATTCACCACCAGAACAGACTGGAGCGTCGGAGATTCTGTTCGGACATCCTGAACCCTGACCAAGTGGTAAATACATCCCTTAGTTATCAATTTCCTCACCTGAAGGTAGGAAATAAACCTACCCTTTGGAGTAGCGGTGCTGCCTTTCCACTCTCGCACTGCCTCTCCTGGAAAGTGGAATCGGACCATCTTGGTCCAACATTCTACATTGGCATAGCATGGCACTAGCCAATCCATACCCATTATGGCATCGAAATCAATCATTTCTAGCTCCACCAGATCTACTGTAGTCTAGCGGCCAGCAACCTCCACTGTACACCCTCGGTAAATTCTGCTAGCTATAATAGAGTCACCGACGGGTGTGGATACTGCAAAGGGCTGCTGTAATAATTCTGGTGCAATATTGAACTTTCGTGCCACAAACGGGGTAATATATGACAGAGTGGATCCTGGATCAATAAATACGTAAGCAGGGCATGAACAGATAGTCATCATACCTGTCACTACATCTGGAGACGCTTCTGAATCGTGTCTCCCTGGCAATGCATAAGTACGGCTTGAGCCCGTACCTGAGCTGGAAGCTCCTAATCTACCTCGGCCTCTGCCTACTGAACCTGAAGGCCCACGCCCCGCTGAAGCTGTTGGGGCTCGTGGCCCTGCGGATCCCCTGTCCTGACTATCTCTACTCCCCTGACCTCTGGTCAGACAATCCCTCATGTAGTGCCCCTCCTGCCTGCAAATATAGCACCTCAAGGAGCCATATCTACAAGCTCCGGTGTGAGGTCGGCCGCAAGTAGGGCAGGGTGGGGGTGTAAATCTGCTATGTTCCCCCCTCCTCTACTGCGGGGAACCTACTGTTCTGAAACTACCACAGGGCCCTGACTGCCCTCTCCGAACATATCTACCTAACTGCTGCTGCTGCTGTGGTGGAGGTGGGGGTCTAGGGGGTCTATCTGATAGTCGAGGCCTGGGTCCTCTCTGAACCTCCCTTTGTATGTCAGCTGGTCTGTCTCTGCGGCACTGTTCCTGACTGATCTGTCTACTACTCTGCTGCCACTGTCTAAGACCCTCTATGGTTTGAGCAAAAGTTGTACTCGGGCAATGTCCATATCCTCTCGTAACGTCGCTGTCATACATGCCGCAGTATACTCCGGATTCAGACCTATGATAAATCTGTGAACTCTCACTGGCATAGTATCAACAAATGCTGGAGCATAACGGGCTAAGGAGTCAAACTGTAAGGCATACTCACGTACACTCCTCGCCCCCTGCTCTAGATGTAGAAACTGATCCATCCGGGCCTGCCGGATCAAGTGGCAAATAACGATCTAGAAAGGCCTCCGAGAAGCTGGTCCAGGTCGAAGGGGTAACATATCTCCCTCGGGAACTTTCCCAACTCTCGTACCATAATATAGCTATATCCCGTAACCGGAACACTGCCAGCTCAACAGACTCTGAGGGGGTCACATGCATAACTCGGAATATCCTTTACATCTGATCTAGGAAGTCCTGGGGTCCTCTGCTGGATCTGATCCTGTAAACTGCGGGGGACCCAGTGCCAAAAATTCCCTGACCCTGGAACTACCTGACCCACCTGACCCACCTGAAGGCTCTGCTGCTACAGGTGGCACTGACTGGCGCTGTGTGGCCATCATCTGTGCCAACATAACTACAGCGCTACGAACCTCCTAATCTGATGGCGAAGGCACAGCAGCTATCGGGGGCGGTGTAGTGCCCAACGGCTCCTGATGTGGGGGGACTGCTGAGAGGGCTGTGATGAATCCTCTATATCGCCCTCAGATAGGGCTGACCCTGACTGAAGCTGAGGCATCCTACTGGTGCCTTCTCCTGGTACTGTGTCTAGTCTCCTGCCTGTGGCAGGGTGTCGCTGATCTGCCATTCTTATCTGTAGACAAAGAATACGATAAGTTTTAGGGATTCGACCCTATATTGTACCGCTCTATAGCACGACTGACTGAGAAAGAAGAGTAACCATCCTAAGATGCCTCGTAGCCTCCTGCCTATAGTATGTGGTGCACAACACATCCATAGTCAAGACTCTACTTAGCACGGCTTGCAGACTCCCTGGGACACGACCTGCTCTGACACCAAGTTTGTCACGCCCCGCCTTGGGGGGTATGACTGACACCTGGTGCCCTAGTAGGACCTAAACTGCTATCTGGTGAGCCTAAGCACATCTGGTGCCTGGCTGGCTCTAACTCAAATTTCTGGAAACAAAGGGCTATATAACGGCTATAAACACAACCTCCGGCCAACTGGCCTATAGCCACCTGTACCTGTAATCACAGCTAACCAGAAATATATATACATAGGGGGAGACCTATGTGGGCCGAAAGGCCACCATGCTGTCTAGTTATCTGTAACTCAACAATAGCATACTATATAACTACGTGACCGGCGAGGTCACCACTACTGTCAACTGAGGCCTCACACGGCCAACATAAACTGAAATGCTAAACAGCTATAACAAACTACACGGCCTCACACGACCGGCTCAACTGACCACAGGGAAATATATACAGACTACAAGCCTCTAGGAATACTGATAGAATGGTCGGGACAGGGGGGCCTACCCATACTGTACAACAAAAGGAAATGATATAAACCTCTGAAATTTCAAGCTCCGGATGACAGGAGCTGATGACTCTACGCTGGCTAGGATCACGAGGGATCGCCTCCTCGTCTATGAGTACCTGCAGGCAAGTAATGCAGCACCCCACCGGGCGTCAGTACCACTGGTACTGAGTATGCAAAGAAACTGAAATACATAATTGAATTAAAATAACATAATGAGCAATTCTGAATAGCAGGGGAATACTGAATCTGTAAGAACTGATATGAACTGAGTCAGACTTCCTGTGCTGTGATAGGGCAGGAGCGTACCTGTGGATGCAGCGACCTGCTGCCTATTAACTAACATGTAGCACGTAAATACATATATACATATATAGCAAACAAGAGCCGATACCAACCCCCATAAGCTGGACGACGCCAAACAAGCAAACAATCTATATACCCCTACCCGGGTCAAAACCAACCAAAAATAAGTCACTCCACTCATCTACTCGCTTCGGAGTTCCTCTATCGGCCCCCTGGGTCTCCGGCTCGGGCCATAGCCTTCGATATAAGCAACCGTGTCTGGGTCCGGAGGACTCCTGTGTAGACAGTAACAGATAGGGTCTGGATCCCTGGACACAACTCTACGGGGCTATCTGAAATCGGAGCTACACCTGTAATAACTGAATTTACAGTCAGTAACAGATAGGGTCTGATTCCCTGGACACTGCTCAACAGGGTTATCTGATACCGGAGTTGCACCTGTAATGCTGATCAGACTGCTATGGGGAAAGCTTCATCCCATCTTCGTCCAAGCTGGGGACGGCATGCCACTCCTTGGAGCGACGTAAACCCACCCGCTCAGTGGGTGACATGATTACCAACCCAGGGGCGGCGAGGACGCTAAATAAGGTGCCCTCACGCCACAACAAGTCTCAACAAATAAATAGCACATATAAATAGCAAGCATGTATAACTGAAAAAGGCTATCTGAAATCTGATTTCTTATTCTTATCTCTTTCTGTATTATACTGACTCTTTACTGATTATACTGATTCTGAAATCTTTATTCAACTGTTTGGCTAATCTGTAGCCAGGATACTATCTGTCTGAATGGCTAATCTGTAGCCACAAAACTGTCTGTCTATCTGATTTTACTTTACTGACTTTATTCTGAAAATCTGTCTCTTTTTATCCTACAACATGCTTGCTAATCATACAATAGGCAATACTGAATCTGGAATGCTAACTCGCCCTTTGGCACATGCTTTACTAACTTTCGGACTGAATACGATACGGCAACACAACTCGGAATCTACTAGACTTACTAATTCTCAACATTCAACTCTGGGAGTTACAAGTACAGAGTTTACTATGATTTACCAAGCTAAGGCTTACTAAGTTGCCGAAGAACAACTTCACATACCTTAACCTCGAGTTATCCGACTGTCGGACGGGGCTCGGTCAGTACTCCAGCTATTTCTCCCAACTGCATTCATATATATGTCAATTAATACTAAATACAGCTTTATTCTGAAGAACGACGTCACTTTCGATATAATTATAGCCTAAACTTAGGCTTATCGAAAGATGGTCGAAAACTCGCTATTTTTCAAAAGTCCAGAAGAGAGAAGTATTCACTTCACAGCTAGGAGCACATAGACACTAGTTTGGAGCAATTCTACTTACCTTAGTCCGATAGCTCGACGATTCGTCAGCCGTATTTCGTGAAACTAAATCCGCAGGAATGCTCTCTGCTGCTAAATACCTCGGTACCTGAGGTTAATTTGAGTTTGGACAACATTTGGCAGCGTAATCGAACGATAATATATAACCCCTCTTCGTCTCTCCCTGTTCTCCTATGTTTTCTGGGAATTATAATGAGTTTAAATGAAATTAAACCGAAGTGGGGCTTTATATACTTGAGCCTGGACAGGGCCAACGTGTCACGGAGCCAACGCGGAGGCTCCACCTCCGTGACACGTTGCCATCGCGGAGGGGCTCTGCCTCGGCTCCTTCCGCGATGGTTCAACAGGGTTCTCGTTTGGTCTTTTCCCGGGCCTTTTTCTAGCACGTATGGCTTCCAAATATGCTTGATCAACGCACGAATACGCCATCTAGGTGCCGGAATCCTATGGGGTATAACAACTAGAATGGTATTGATGTCACCCAAGCGCACGTAAGCGCGCATGGTCGTCAAGTAATATAGGATTGTTAAGTCCAAAGTGTCAATTTAATCGTTATAAGGTTGTCACTTTGATTTTGCTAATCTACGAAAAAAATATATTGGATATGGATTTGAAAAATTAAATACTAAACTTCAAATGTAAGGATTAACTACAAATCAATTCAAGCTTAATTGTATTTCAATAATGATGACAAACTAGGGAAATGGCACTTGGTTGGTTTCCAGTTGAGTTTTCCAAACGTAATTAAACTAGCATGACTCTTCCTACGGCTATATAGTTTCAAGTTACTATCTCATTTCTTGCCACTATCCCTAGCATCAAAGAACTATATCATGCATCGTAATGCCTATATCCCTATGGTCACAAGAGAACATGAAACGATGATTATGCAAACTTGTATTTCAACTAAACAGGGTTGGAGGGTATATCTCTATCCTCAACAACAACTTCTATCATATCACCAATGGGTTCAAGGGTCTTTGAATTCCCATTATGGATTTATTTTTTACCCTTTCGATTCCCTTTCCCAAGTTCAATCAAAAGCCAACAGATTACTATAAGGTGATCAACCTCATAAATTATAAATTAAAACAAATAAATACAAACAACCATAGAGAAGAATCAAAACCAAGTTTATTACGCTTTCAAACAATCAACCATCCACCATGGCCATAACCCTAGATTATAAGTTTATCCACTCATAGACAAGCGGAGAAATGAATAAGTAGTCATCATTATACAAAAATATGAAGTAAAAAAGAGGAAACCTAGTTGTAGAACTTTTTCTTCCTTTCCAACGACTTAAAAGCTGTCATGGAAAAAATACGAAAAAGAAAATGAGTTGAGACTCCTCTCGGCATCTCAACCTCTTCTCAATATCACTCTGACTAAAAATTGATAAAAGATGATTCCCCGATGTGTAACAAACAACCTAGTCCACATATATGTAGATGAGTCTTTAAATGACGCTTCTGCCCTTCAAGACTTGGCTTTAAAATTAGCATTTTTTACCCTAAAATGGGCCTAGCGCGCCGCCTCTCCTATCTCACCATAGACTTAGTCAAGTTTTTAGCAATTTTCAGCTCCAAAATAGGCCTGGGATGCTGCCCCAGCCATAGCACCAGCCAGAGATTTTTTTTCTCTAAAGTTTGAGTGCTGGTGCGAGGCGCCAACCATAGCACCAGACTATGAATTTATTTCTCTGAAGTTTGGGACTTGGTGCGAGGTGCCAGCCACAGCACCAGAACCGTCAGATTCTCTAATCTTCATTCCTTGCATCATTTTGAGATCCTTTTGCTTAGTTTTCCGCTCAAATCAACTAAAATCATTTGTTAGCACATAAAAACTACATACATGAATTCAAGCATAAAATAAGTATTATGAGCTCAAAACATGATCAAATGTGGATAAAAACGTGGCAATTGGGCATCAAAATATTCCTAACATCACCATCCCACACTTAAACTATTGTTTGTCCTCGAACAATCCTTAAAGCACTCCTAAAATCATGTTTCACTATCACGCTTGACACCTCCATCAACTCATACTCAACCAACTAGCATGGAGAAAATGTAGAGAGTTTTATCATCATACAAAAATCTCAACAAAGCACATAGAAAGATTTCACAATAAAGAACACGCAACCTCTATAAATAAGTTATCTTTTCAACACAAAGGGCCAACATGATTAAGTGTGACGCATGCAACACGTAGTACATTGAATTAGAACTCTTGTGCCCCTCACTTTTAGTAATGTTCCTCTCTTAACATCATCAATATAAGACATGGAACATGAATAGTAAGGCACACTTACTCTCACAAATGATGTAATGCACACATGCAACATACCATAGGCTTACCCTTCATGCACATTTCGACTACCTAATTGTTTCAAGAGATTAAGATCACAAGGACTTTTGTTGGTTGTAATGTCGGCTAAGAGACAGGTAGGAATGATATTTCATTTAATAGTGACTACCACCCTAAGCACTTTTAAGACATATTTGACTTTACTTGTCCACCACCTCTTTCCTTGCTTGTTCATCTTTCCTCTACTCACCCTTGTCTTTTCTTTTCATGCACCATTTTTTCCTCTACTTGACTGCTAGTTTTCTAATCATAGAATAGCTAAGGATTTTGAAATTAAAACTCTCTTTTTAAATTCCCTAGCAGCAAGTAGATAACACAATTTTTATGGGTACCCCTTCTTCTCATTTTTCTTTTCTTACCAAAAAAACATTTTTCTTTTTCTTTTTCCCTTAAGATTATAGTTCGGCAGACTTTAACTTTCAAGTCTCAAAATGCTTAAGACTACTTTGGATCAACAAGTCTGAGGCCTCACAACAAGAGGTATTAAGCTACTATTGAGGCTAAGAAAGAATAAGGCTTTTAGGCTCAAGGGGTTAACTAGAGAGAATGACTAGGAAGGTAAAATAATTAAGGGAAAACATGACTTTTCAAAGAAATGCCTTGATCATCTATCAACTCCCTACCAACTAGTTATCTTAGATACTCTAAGGCAAGTTCTAGATACTATAATATATAGATACAAAGCAATACAGGTCACCTCTCATGGCAGCAAGAATCTAATTAGTTTCTACAGCTACACATTCAGACAACCATATTAAATGGCAAATTAATTTCATAATTAAGCCATGAGAATATGTTGAGTCAAATTAAAGAGATATGTGCGTCTCTCAAGGATTCTAAAGGGTAAATCAAGATAACCACTCTTTTTACTCTAGCATAGCGTCTAAGAAGAATATCAACAAGCATACAAGTGGATGATCTACGACTCAATCCTAAAAAAATAAAATTATGATCCAACTTCCCTTAAGATGGTCATCATCCATCTATCATAGGGAAATGTCATTACTCTACAACGACATGACTCCTAAAAATGAAAAATTTACCCAGTTCAAAAGGCTCCCCTTCGAAAAAGAACCGAAGACATAAGAAAAATCGAAGGGTGGATGAGACATGCCATTTTCAAAAAAAAAATTCAATCAACTTATGAGCGCATACTCACCCTATACTACAAAGACTCGAACCAAATGAAACCAAAAATTTTAAAATTACCCTAAAACAAATAAAATAAAACATAGCATAGTCAAGACAAAAATACAAAGTCAAACATCCAAGGCATCCAAGTAGTCAACATCATCATATTATCTATTACAAACCAAGACCTACAAATCATAAATCTACTGTTACCAGGAATATAAAGATGCTACAACCTACAAATATAGAAATTAAAGATTAATAGGAATTTAGCTTTCCTCCACCCTACAATTAAAAAGGTGCATTGTCCTCAGTGCACAAATAATCACATCATAAGGGAGAGAAAAGAAACTTCTTGGTCGCTACATATCATCCTACATGAAAACCTATAGCAACATAGTAGAGAGGGGCCTGTGGAAGGGGCAATCTTCTTTACCCTGATGACGTCTATCATCTATCCAGCCAAGTTCCCTGCCAAAGGTAAAATGAGATCTGCATCCTCCTCCTTGATACCTGCCTCTCTCAAATACATGGTCAGGAGAATGTCGTGAGAATATTTCCATCTATAGTTGTCTCGTGATCTCATTATACCATGGCAAATCACAACTACAAAATTAATCAGTATACCCTTCATCAGTATGTACACCAAAATACTACGCTCACGAATCACCTCTGTCAAATGTGTCCTAGGGAGAAAATGGCACATAGCAGCTTCACCCACATCTTTGCCTCCCTATTCAAATACGCAAATGCAAGTGTGGAACGGGTGCCATTTCGATCCCTTGCCCAACGGGTGGATGAGTTCTCCCCACACAAAGTGTGGCGGATGTCTCTATATGGTTGCTTCTCCAACAAGATGAAGTATTGTGAAGGATCTACTGTCGGTGTAGCTAGAAAAGCATTTAACCTCTTGGCTGTGAATGGCACCACCTTTCCTCTAATTTTGACCTATGTAATATTTTCTAATGAGGTGTCCCTATTTGCGTAAAATTCCCTCACCAAAGTGGGGTTGCACCTCTCTGACTCATTAAAGATATAGCCAACTCCTAACTTCCGTATCTTTTACCGAATAGTCGAGAACTCCAATGCCAGGAGACCCTTATCTATCCAGCTCTTTGGGGCATACTTGGCTTCTTTTTGAGTGTTAAACAAAGTAATCCCTTGAGGCTCAACTACTTTTGCCCCAAATCTTCTTGTGGAGCCTGCTTTGGGAGCCAAGAAACTAGCATCCGTCTTCCTTGGTCTACCCCTCTTTTGTCTTTTCTTGGCTACAATCACCTCCTTTCTTTTTGATGTCATTGTACCTATCAAGAAGAAAAATCAAGATTTCACAACATTAGTTTGTGAACCAAATGGCTAACTAATTAAGTGTGGAAAGTGCAAAATTTGCCCCACAATTAATTTGCTAGCGTATGTGTGAGAATTTATCAAATAGGGTACTCAAGACTTCCCCCATCATCATCCAATCTCATCAATCTACTTTTAATTCACTAACTCATACTACACCAAGTTCATGTATTTTTCTTTCTTTTAAACTCTCCTCTAGCTTTTTTTTTCAAGATTGCACGATTTAAGTTATCCCTGATAATGCTCAAACCATACCTCCTATCGAAGTATGAAGTGGACGTTGTTAATAAAGAACCCAACTAGAGGTTAGGTTCGATCCCACAGGGAATATGGAATGATATAGAAGAACGTTGGTGCTTAAGCTTTTTAGCCAATTATTTCCTAAAGGGGGGAAAATTATAAAATTAACAAGTAACAAGAAATATTATTGAGAAATTGAAGGTTGATTCCAAATTAATGTGATTAACTAGGGTAAGTGTTTCTCATGGATCCTTAATTACTTTGGGTTTTACACTAGTGATCTATCACAATACATTACTTGTAGAACTGATAACATATGTTTATCCAAACGACTGATTCGTCCCTATTGGATAACTGTACTCAATCACTGGGTCAGGTCTCATAAGCGATTTCAATTTAACCGTTATCAATTTATTCCAAATTTAACTATCCTGCGACCAAAGCTCAAGTTAATAAAATGATCATAAAAATCAAGGCTTTGTTGTAGTTCTCTTTTCCTAATCTCTACCTCTCTAGGCTCAAGCAAGTAAAGAATTCAGGCATGTCCTAATATTGCACACCATTAAGAAACGTTTAAGCATTAAGGGAATGCAATACAAGCGTTTAATATTGATTTAGAATCACTTAGTGCAAACCCTAGTTTGTTAATTCACCATGGTTCCCACAACCCTAGTTATGGTAGTTTTAGCCTATCATGTTCATAAGTAAATTAATAGAATTCATAGACAAAAGCACAAATTAATACTTACAATGATGATTGGAAGAACCTTCACTTGATTAATGCAAAAATAAGGAAGAACAATGTTACAATCGTATCTCAAATATGTCTTCTAAAACGTCTCAAAAATTACTCTAAAAACTTGTTAAGAAAAAACTCCAACTTTTTAAACTTCAAGACTTTTTCCCCACTTATCTATTACATAAAAATAAAAAAGGTATTTATAGTAGCAGATTTGTGCTTTGCTTTTTCCTTAACGAATTTGATTTAGGATTTGAAGTTCCTTTTTCTAGTTGAAGTATGAGATAAATTTTGGCAGTTGGAAACCCCTTGGTGCGTCGTGCATCGCAAAGCGCCTGAGTGAAAGGTGCCTCACCCCTTTTGTGGAACTGGGAGGCCTGCGCCTCACTCCAGGCAGTGTGCCTTCCTTGCCACCGCGTTGTGTGACTTGTAACGCCAAGACTACTGGCTCCTCGCGTGGTGCATCGTGCTGCAGTTCCTTTGATGTGTGCGGTTGATCGCGCGGTGTGGCCAATAGTCGCTTCAAGCTTTGATGTTTTCATCGTTCAATCCAACTTATTCACATGTATTCCAAAAGCCTCAAATACACCCAAATCCATCATATTTTTGCCCTGAAAGATCTAATCACATGTTGTAACACCCCGAATGTTTCTAAGATCAGATTCCAAGTTTAAAGGGAGAACTCAAGTAGGAGATGGAAAATTTTGCACAGAATGAGTCGTGGGATGACTCATTAGGTGACCCCACAAGACGTGGTCAGACATGTGGGGAGCAGTCAAGGGATGTAATCTGGACCAGTGGCCACGAATGACCCAACGAGTCGTTAGGTAACCCCATGACTCGTTAGGTTGATCGTTGGGTGGAGGTTGGAATTTCTGGTGGGTTGGGACAGTGGAGACAACGGGAGGTCAGAATGAGTCGTTATGTCAAGGAACGACTCGTGGAGTTGGTCATCAGCAGGCCTGAAGGATTTTGAGAATTTGAAGCAGTGCACTCCATGACTCGATCTCCATGAGTCGTTACCCAACCCCATGACTCGTGGGGTGCCCCATGGGGTCTGGTAGAGTGATTTTGCCTGCGTTTTTGCAGGTGCATTTTCGTAAAGTCCTATGTTGTTAACTTCTAATCTACATCATTTTGAGTGCTATGTGGGACGTTTTTAAGGGTTTTTCCTAGTCTAATTTCTCATTCTCTCAAAATAATCTCTCAAACCCTTCTTCCTCCTCTCCTTTCAAGATTCAAGGGTTTCACCAAGGTGCTCATCAAAGATTCAAGGTGTGATCTCGAGCGGGGATTCTTCTACTAGGTATGCGGGTCTTTCAATAAGGATAGTCTTCCATTCTTGTGCCCCAAAATGTTTTTATCAAAATGCCCAATTTCAATTATTCTAGAAAAGTATGACCTAGGGTTTTGTGTGATGGGTGATTTTGTCTATAATTCTCTAAATTTCGAGACCCATTATGATTATGAGATTTATTATGATGTATAATAATTGGGTTACTTGAACTATGTGTTGGATGATGAGAAATATGCGAGATTATGGAATGTTTTCATATAATGACTTAAACTTTGAATGAGGCTTTATTATCATTCACTCAATTATCATAATTACTTGCATCTATGTTTAGATATTTGAAAATCGAATGATTATCCCTAAGAACTGAATGCACCATTGAATAGATATGTTGAGAAGAAATTAGAGTTTATGGGCTTGAATAATTGAAAGTAAAGATATGCATTTCCCTTATGCTTTTGATGGAATTGATTGGGTATGAGGTAATTTATGGTAAAGGCCAAATTAATGCATCCTTCACATGAATTGAAGTAAATCTCCAAATGGGTTTTATGAAATGAAAATGTATGCTTCTTCCATAATCTTTTTGTAAATGTACAAGTTATGTGTTAAGTACATGGCTTCCCGTAAATCTAGAATATATGAATCAATGTATGCACGTTAAGGTACAAATTGGATCTATATCATGAATGACTCTATTATACATGTTGAATGATATGACGCCGGAACTTAAATGTTGTGGAAGCATTATGCATGATGTGAATCTAAAGATGCTCACTAATGTAAGACCTTTGAAGAAATACTGATATGGGTCCATGACGATATGAATTATGATGATAAAGCATGAGAATGATATTTTAGAATATTAGGCTTGTTGTTAGTAAAAAGTAGCCCGGATCCTTTTGAAATGATGTTGTATGATGAAAGTAGTGTATGTTCATGTTTCTGACTAGTTGTATTAGCATAGACTAGATATATAATGTCAGTCAGTACTCCTCGTGTTCTAGTTAGCCAGGGACTCTCCATAGCCGAGAATGTTTCCCTTGGTCATCTCGGGATCCTCCATAGAAAAGAGTGACTCCCTATTTCAGTCAAAATCCTCCATAGTAGAGAGTGACTCTCTAGTTCAGTCGGGATCCTCCATAGAAGAGAGTGACTCTCTAGTTCAGTCAGGATCCTCCATAGCAGATAGTAACTCCCTAGTTTAGTTAGGTTCCTCCATAGTAAAGAATGACTTCCTTAGTTCAGCTGGGACTCTCCATAGTAGAGGATGACTCCCTTAGTTATGTTATTAGAATGATCCAGTTCCGTATGATTTAGATTTCAGATTATAATAGATTTAATATGATGATAATCCGACTTAGTTGTCATCAGTGATCCAGTATAGTGTGTGATGCTAGTTTTAGATTAAACTCTTATTAAACATTCAAAACTTGACCCTTATGCATGAGTTCGATGATGTATCATAAAGTGAGATCTAAAGGAAAGTTTCAGGTCTCTATATGTGTATGTGAATCATAAGAGGATAATGGCATGTTAATCAGTTATGTTGATGTACTTTGTTATTTCCTCATTATATATCTGTATATTTTAATTATTTATGTTATCCCGCATGCTCAGTACATTCCAAGTACTGACCGCACACCTTTTGTGCTATATCTTTTCATGATATAGATTTAGGTCTCCAGATTCAGCCTCGTGGTTAGATACGCTTCCTTCCCTCTCAGCTTCCTATGATGAGTCCTCATCTACCGAGGACGTGATTTATGTTTATGCTTTCTTTATGTTACAGTTTTAGATTTTAGGAGTTAGCTGGGGCATTGTCCCAACAACTCATCAGTTTAGTAGAAGGCTTTTAGACTTGTCTAGACAAATTCAGCGTTGTATCTAAGTGTTGTTAAAAGTTGTTCTTATATCTTTTATTAGATTCTTGCTATTGGCTTCCACTTATTCATGTTGTTAGTCGTTTCTATTGTTAAGTGATATGCTATGATTATGCCATGGGTCGACTTGGAGCTTTTCGAGGTTTCTTGTCCCATGTCACGGCTAGGGTGTAAACTCGGGTTGTGACACATGCATTAGCTCTTTTCACCAATATATAACATAAACACATACAAACACACATAAATTTATTCTCAAAACATAGTAAAGTATGGGCAAAATATGTCTATGAAGTGTGTAAGTACGCCCTTCATGAACACCCCACACTTAAACTATTGCTCGTCCTCGAACAATATACTACTTCCCATCTCAAATTTAAAAAAAAAAATCATCCTACGAGTAGGTCGACTTGCACTTAGGATCATGAGACAAATCAAAGAAGCTCAAATAATTCACTTGCATGCATGTAGGATCAACATCAAAATGTCAAAGTTCGAAATCACTTAGCTTTTGAAAACTAACTCATCAAGACATATTTTGGGCCAACATGAATTATATGAAATTTAGCAATCAAGATTTATCAAATTCTTACCATTGTGCCCCTCACAATTTGGAGAGATTCCCGTTCACACACAAGATATAGAATAAAATTAACTTTTGCATAAATATAATAAAATCCATTCACTCTCCCAAAGAACTCAATATACATGCAAACGACAACCCATAGGCTTGCCCTTAGTGTAATACTCCGCTAATATAGAATTATGAATCAAGGATCAATTAGGACTTAAATTTGGTTGTAATGTAAGCTAAGGGACGGGTAGGAACTATTTGGCTAAGATAGTGACTATCCTCCCTACACACTTTAATACTTCACAACACTTTGATTTTTAGCACATTCTTCAAATTCCAAATTTTCTCCTTATACCTCCTTTTATTTTACAATTTTCAACTTGGGTGACTAGTGGGGATTCTTCTTTTAATTATTGTGCTCATTCACACTTTTTTTTTCATCTTCAATTTTTTCAAAGCTCTTTCTTTTTTTTGTTTTTCCACTAACAATCATCCTCCCTGTTTAGCAAAATTTCACCTTTTTATTTTCTTCCAATTCACCACACTTATTAGCTTTTCCCTTCATTTTTTCAATTATGCTCCTTTCCTACAAAAAATTTTCATTAATGTGCTCTAGGAGTCATTTCAATCAAATACAAGTCAATAGAACAAAAAGGGATTAAGCTTGTAATATGGCTATCAAAAGAATAGGTTAAGGCTCAACATGGCTAACTAGGATAACTAAAATCAAGGTATGTAAAATAGGACAAAAACAAGGTTACCAAAGAAACGCCTATACCACTTCCTAAATCCATCATTCTTATTTCTCTTTGCACACACACCGGGCAAGTTCTAGACTTCAAATTGCAAGCATGGAATATGTCAAAAATTCCTCACTCACGCAATGGAACAAAATGCTTTAACAATGAAGATCAAGATCACATAAACACATATATTCATATTGCATGCATAACATAATTAAGCCCATTTTTTCAAGTACAAGAGTTAAGTTCCCAAAAGATTAAGTGTTTCTACCTTTTTCATGCATTTTTGAGTGAATTTAATAAAGTCTCAATGATACCTAAAGTGAAGCGCCTATCATTCGTAGGGTCCAAGCTTTTGTTCTTCCTAATGAATAATTTACCCTTATGATGGTCATCATCCATTCATCATCGGGCAAAGTCATGACTTAATGACTGAAAATAAAGAAAATAAAAAAAATCTAGACTCTTTTATCGGTTCTAAGGGACTATCCACCAGAAAAGTACCTAAAACAAAAATCGGAGGAACCCAAAATAAAATAAAACTAAAAAAATACTACAAACCAACA
The DNA here is from genome assembly GCA_035772735.1 of Datura wrightii. Taxonomy (NCBI): domain Eukaryota; kingdom Viridiplantae; phylum Streptophyta; class Magnoliopsida; order Solanales; family Solanaceae; genus Datura; species Datura wrightii. The sequence goes on along the minus strand of JASDFA010000007.1, from coordinate 47,982,093 downwards.
AGAATGCATGATAATTCATAAATACCAAAAAAACTAGGCCTACCATGTACAAATTTAGCAATTAAGGAATGCATGATAATATGAAGTTCACTTCTCCCACCCCACACTTAATTAATTACACTGTCCTAGTGCTAAAACAAATAAGCATAAAGTAATAGAGTGAAAGAAGAACACCCTGGGCCTCTACTCCTCATCTTTTGTGGGGGAAAGTGCAGCTCCCCCCATCTCAGAATCTTTCTCCTCATCATCACTAGACTCTATATCTGAGTCTACTCTTGCCATCTTGTCCTTCCTGGAAACATCATCATCAAGAGGCTCTCGTATCCAGGCCCAACTCTGCAAAGGGCTCTTAGAGGGTAGTTTATGCTAAGCTGTTATAGTTTCTCCTCAGTCACACCATTCATCCTCATCTGGAGCATTTGCATACCATATAAGTGGCTCAACATGTTGTCAATTCGCGCATGGCGCTCATTGACAGTAATGACTGGACCATTTATACCTTTTGGTTCCTTCGTTTTTGTCACATCAACCCCTCTAGATCATAAGCAGGTCTATAGTCTGCTTCCTCCTCCTCAATGTCGTGCCCCCGCAAAAATTGGGTCAAGAGACCCCCAAATCCGAAGTTTTGTCTTTTTTAGCCATTGCTCTTTTCAACACATTTTTAATGAGAACCCCCACATTAATTGGCATTCCATTCATTAGCGAATATACAAGACACACTCTTTCTCTAGTCACATGGGTTATATATTTTCTAAGCACCAAACAAGCACATATTGGTTTTAACCAAACTAGTGCCTCTCAACTTAAGTGAGCATATGGAAGCGAAACATTATACCCAAATTGTTGGTGGAGAGTTCACTATGCAACAGAATTAGGGCCACACAAATTATGTCTAATATTCCTATAAGGAGGTTACTTCACAAAGTCAATAAAGGATTGTGGGTCAACATTAGGTGTCCCAAGTAATCTATTCAAAGCTTTAGGTGCAAACTCAATAATTTGACCCCTTATTTTAACTTGGTTCGGCCTTTCCTTTGGCATCCAATTTGCAAGGAATTCTCTTACCATATTCAAGTTATAATCACCCGGTGCATTAAACATAAAACCAAGACCAAGGGTGGGTATTCTATCAACCATATGAGTGAAAAATAGTGACAAGCAATTTCTATCAATAAACATATCATGTGAATATTTCGATTCCTTATGTTCCTTGAATCATTTTTTACCTTCTTTCTCCGTGACCCAAAGGACACCATATCGCCTCAATGGTGGTGGTGCCATACTCACATATTCATGCTCCTCTTAAATAGGTCTCCTTGCTCTTTTTGACCCATGGCTTGAAGAAGCCACTCCTTTCCCTTTGTTTACTTTTGGTTCCACTTGTGGAGGTTTTAGAAGAAAAATGATATACTTTGTGATTTGGGTGAAAACATTTGGGGATTTTGATGAAAAGATGAAGATTTGAGAGAGTTTACTTAGGGAATTTTAATGGTTCGGCATGGTTCTCACAAGAATGAACTGCAAAAAATTAGGTCTAGGCCTTTTAAAGTGCTCCTTAAAGCAGGAAATTCCAATTTTGCCCTTAAAATTTTTGCCTGTACACCTGTTGCACGTCGCAGTGCTGAAAGCTGCCGGATTCGTTGCTCGTTGCGTGCCCGTGTGCGTCAACTGACCCTGCGCGTAGTGCCTCTGTGTGTGGAGTGTGTCTTGTGCGTCACGCCAGGTCGTGTGGCACTTGTGCCTGCGCCTCGTGCTAGGCCTTGTGCTGCTTGGCCTAGGCGTTGCTCGATGCGTGCGTTTAACTATTTTGCTCCCGTGTTCACTGTTTAAGCTCATTTTTTGTTGAAAATCATGACCTATCACCTGCACACTTGAACAAACACATAAAAATGGAAAATTTATCTTAGGTTGCCTCCCAAGTAGCGCCTGATTTAACACTGCGACATGACACAGGTATCTTGATTACTCAGACTTCATCAAGATGCCTGTTGAGACCGTGGTCACATCTTGGCCACTTGTTTTAGCACGCTGCCCTGTGACACGTCAGAAAATAAAAGAAAAATTAAAAAAATAGGAAATAAACACTAAAAGTTAAACACAAGCAATTAATCTAATCCTAAGTCGTATTCACCGGCAACGGCGCCACTTTTTGATAATGTTCAAACCATACCTCCTGCCGACATATGAAGCGGACGTTGTCAATAAATAACCTAACTAAGAGGTTGGGGCTGAACCCACAGGGAATATGAAAGAGCTAGACTAAAGCCAGTAAGTGAACTTGTTAGGTAGTTACTCCAAATTGGGGGTTCTAAAGAAAACTGTCACACCCCGCCTTGGGGGTATGACTGGCACCTAGTGCCCTACTAGGACCTGAACTGCTGAATTGCTAAGCCTGGGCACATCTGGTGCCTGGCTGGCTCTAACTCACATTTCTGGAAATAAAGGGATATATAACGGCTGTAAACACAGCCCCCGGCCCATTGGCCTATAGCCTCCTGTACCTGTACTAACAGCTGACCAGAAACATATCAATATAGGGAAACCTATGCGGGCCGACAAGGCCACCATGCTGTCTAGTTATCTGTAACTCAACAATAAAATACTGGAAGGCTACGTGACCGGCAAGGTCACCACTACTGTCAAGCTATGGCCTCACACGGCCAATGTAAAGGACACAAAAAGTACTAACAGCTAAACAACTGCACGGCCTCACACGACCGGCTCATCTGACCACAGGGAAATATATACAGACTGCAAGCCTCTAGGAATAACAACAGAAATGATCGGGACAGGGCCCCGATCTACCCGTACTGTACAACACAGAAAAAGAAATACACCTCTGGAATTCAGTCTCCGGATAACAGGAGCTGAATACTCGATCGCTGACAGGAATCACGTGATATCGCCTGCTCGTCTATGAGTACCTGCAGGCAAGTAATGCAGCACCCCACCGGGCGTCAGTACCACTGGTACTGGGTATGTAAAGCAATAACTGAAAGAAATATCTGAAAGCAACAATGTAACTGATGATGCTGAAATAAGAAGGAATAGATTAACTGTCTTATAATGTAAGCCATACCTTCTCTTAATTATACTGGAAGGAGTAGGAGTCATACCTGGAGACGTATCACTCTACTGCTGATCTACTCGTATCTAATGTAACATGGCATAACATAACATAACACACACAAACCTTACCCGGCCCCCACAAGCCGGGAGGTACAACCAGCACGGAATCTACACCCCTACCCCGGTCATCCCATCTCCTATAACCCTGTAAGCGTCCTGCCGGTCCCCTGGGTATGCACTTGGGCTCGCTGAGCCCCTGACTATAACTGCATCTGAGTCCGAAGGACTCCTGAATCAACACCCGGGCGTATCCGCTCGACAGGGGTGTGTAAAACCCGACCAAGGCACAATATGGGGAAAACTGGCATCCCATCTTCGTCCCCTGTGGGACGGCATGCCACTCCATAGAGCGACGTATCCTCGTCCTCTGGCAGACGAGTCGATACAGCTATCAACCCTGGGCGGTCATGGATGCTAGGTAGTCCAACCCCAAACAATACAACAGTCTTAACTAGTAATACTATCTGCATGTCCCACATACTGAAGCTAATAGTGGTAAAGTATTTGTATATACTATATGCTGAGCTAGTGACAGTAATATGTACGTACTTAACACATGCTGAGGCTAGTAATAGTATATATGTATAAATATAGTATTCTGCCAGACTACACTGGGTCTAATGCTGAACATGATATAGTCTTTCTGCTGAAAACTATGTTGTATGCTGAGTTTCTATAGTAACATGATTTACTATTCCTGATATGCTGTCTAACCTCATTTTAACTTATCATTCTACTTCTGATATGTCTTATAGATATTACATTGCTTTACTGGGTTTCAACTGAATACAATGATATCCTAACATTCTGTGTCACATCACATACTGAGCATGTTGTGGAATTTCTAATACTTATATTAGAATCTATATCGCGCCAGCAAGTTTCGCGCAAGTTATAACCTGATGCTTCTAATATCGTATCAACATTCATAATAAACATAATACATGGCTTCTGACATTCTATTGGCCTTTAAATTACTGTACTGTACTGAGATTACTTAACTTGCCGAGGAAACTAACTTTACATACCTTATTCTCGAACTATCCGGCTGTCGGACGAGGCTCATCCAGTACTTTAACTATTTCTCCCAAATGCATTCATAAATATGTCAATTAATACCAAATATAGCTTTATTCTGATGAACAATGTCACTTCGATGTAATTTATAGCCTAAACTTAGGCTTATCGAAAGACGGTCGAAAATTCGCTATTTTTCAGCGGTCCAGAAGGGAGAAATATTCACTTCGTAGCTAGGAACACATAGACACTAATTTAGAGCAATTCCACTTACCTTAGCTTGGTGGCTCGACGATTCGTCGGCCGTATTTCACGAAACTAAATCCGTAGGACTGCTCTCTGCTGCTAAATACCTCGGTATCTGAGGTTAATTTGAGTTTGGACAACGTTTAGCAGCGTAATCGGACAAAAATTATATTACTACTTCGTTCCTTTTTCCTTCTCCTGCGTTTGCTCTCTGTTTTCTGAAGTTTATATGATTTAATTCTAAAATAAACCGAAGTGGGGCTTTATATACTTGGGCCTGGACAAGGACAACGTGTCACGGAGCCAACGCGGAGGCTCCACCTCCGTGACATGCTGCCATCGCGGAGGGGCTCTGCCTCGGCTCCTTCCGCGATGGTTCGACAGGTTTCTCGTCCGATCTTTTCCCGGGCCTTTCTCTAACATGTATGGCCTTCAAATATGCTTGACCAACATGCGAATAGGTCATCTAGGTGCCGGGAATCCTACGGGGTATAACATTCTCCCCCCCCTAAGAACATTCGTCCTCGAATGTACACTGCTATTTAGAGGACTACTTAACTTATTTTCTAGAAAAATTTCGGCAGAGTTTCCCCCGTAATATGGACTATAGCAAAAACCTGAAATGCAAAAAAGTCCAACACAGGTACTGCACGCAATATTTTAAGATCCACTGGATAACTAAGTATCAATCTTTCTCATTCACACATGTACAACTATAAGGTATTGCATAAGTAATAATACGGACATACCTGTCGCCTGACTAGGCCTGAAATAGGTGAGGGTATCTAGCTTTCATATCTTCTTCAGCTTCCTACGTCATTTCCTCACGATTCTTGTTACGCCACAATACTTTGACAGACGCAACATCTTTAGTCCTCAACCTGCGAATCTGTCTGTTTAAGATAGTTATTGGAACCTCTTCATAGGCTAACTCTTCTGTGACCTGGACATCCTGAACTGGAACTACTATAGAAGGGTCTCCTACGAACTTCCTTAACATAGAGACATGGAATACTGGGTGAACAAATGCTAACTTCGGAGGCAAGTTCAATTTGTATGCAACTCGGCCTATTCTTCGCTGAATCTGATATGGCCCAATGAATCTCGGGCTAAGCTTGCGTTTCTTGCCAAATCTCATCACCCCTTTCATTGGAGACACCTTCAGATATACCCAGTCATTTATCGCAAATTCTAGATTTCTGCGCCGCATATCTGCATAAGACTTCTGGCGGCTCTGAGCAGTCAGTAAACGTTCTCGGATGAGCTTTATCTTTTGTTTTGACTGCCGAACAATGTCTGGGCCAACCAACACTGACTCTCCGATTTCAAACCAACCATTCGGTGATCTGCATTTTCGCTTGTATAATGCCTCAAAAGGCGCCAAGTGGATGGCCGAATGATAGCTATTATTATAAGCAAATTCTATCAACGAAAGATGCTCATCCCAATTACCCCCAAAATCTAATACACACGCTCGCAATATATCTTCGAGCGTCTGGATAGTCCGCTCAGCTTGCCCATCTGTCTGGGGGTGGGAAGCTGTGCTTAAATTAATCTGCGTCCCCAGCCCCTTCTGGAATGATTTCCAAATCCTAGCCGTGGACTGCGCTCCTCTGTCTGAAATAACGGATACTGGCACTCCATGCAATCTGACTATCTCTCAAATATACAACTCCGTATAATCTTCAGCCAAGAAAGTAGTTCTAACTGGCTGGAAATGAGTTGATTTAGTCAATTTGTCAACTATTACCCATATAGAGTCGTGTCTGTGTCTGGTACGGGGTAATCCTGCCACAAAATTCATATTCACTACTTCCCATTTCCAGAGAGGCACAGCTATGTCCTGAGTTAACCCGCCTGGTTTCTGATGTTCTGCTTTAACCTGTTGGCAGTTAGGACACTGGGCTACAAATTCAGCAATTTCTCTTTTCATACCTGGCCACCAGTAGTTCTCTTTGATGTCATGGTACATTTGTCGTACCGGGGTGAAGAGAATAACATGCGTAATGTACCTTGTTCAGAATCTGCTGGTGGTGCCCCAAAATATCTGGAACACAAATGCGGCCTTTATATCGCAACACTTCATCCCCGGTTATCTGAAAATATGTCACCTCTCCTTACTGAACCTTGTGTTCAAGTTGAACCTGGCTAGGGTCTCCATACTGCCGTTCCTTTACTTCCACCACTAATGACAACACTGCGACATTCTGTATTATCGCTCTGTTATCCTTTATTTCTGCTATGTGAACGGCTAAACCGACTAACTAGTGTAATTCTCGGGTCTATTCTCGCTGTCCAGGCTGCAAGTATGCCAACTTCCCATAGATTTACATCTAAGGGCATCTGCTACCATATTAGCCCTTCCTGGTGATACAAAATTTTCACTCTTTAAGGCATAAACTACTGCAGCTAACTCCAGGTCATGGGTAAGATAATTCTTTTCACGTTTCTTCAACTACCTAAAAGCATCAGCTATTACTTTACCATGATGCATCAACCCTCTGTACCTCCTGGCGATACTAACACTGGAGCTGATGTTAACCTGGCTTTTAACTCTTGGAAGTTCTGCTCACACGCCTCAGTCTGCTGGAACTTTGCTGCCTTTTGTGTCGATTTAGTCAGAGGTGCTGCTAAGGTGGAAAATCCTTCCACAAACCCTCTGCAGTACCCGGATAACTGCAGGGATTGCGTACTTCGATCGGAGTGATAGGTCTAGGCTATGTCTTCGCTATTTCGATTTTCTGTATATCTATCTGTACACCGGCCTCCGACACAATGTGACCAAAAAGGCTACTAAACTCAACCAAAATTCACATTTACAAAGAATTGGCATATAACTAACGGTCATACTGGTTTATTATGCCAGAGAATCTGACAAGTAATCTACCGGTATAGCTAGAGCTTATCTGGCCTTCTGGCCGTATGCTAAGGCTACTTGTTGCTAAGGTAACCTTGAACGACTATCTGCACACCATGTGCCCGTATCTGATCAGGGGGTCCTGATATTGACCATGACCTCTAATGATCTGGCTGCATAACCTTAAATAACTGAATAGTCGGGTTGAATGACCCGAATGTGGCAGTAGTCTAACAATGCTCTACCCGTTCTACTTGAGTACTTATAGTTCGTGCATAACCGCAGACTTGTGGGCATCTAGTTGCCCTGTTATTTTTCTTAAATCACTGTAAGGCTGAGCTTAATCAACCTTACTCCCAGGCGATCAATCTCTGGATCTTCACGGGGAGTCTACTGATCCCCTGGTCTTAATAAACACTGTGCTAGTAGGGTACTATCAATTTCTTACGCCTTGTATGTATCCACTTGGATTTATACTGCTATTCTGGGGAATTCTCGGTCTTATGAGCTATTCTGTAAATACTAGCCTTCTGCTAGGGCTCTGTATCTGAATATCTTACGAGAACCAGCTGAAGTACTAGTCTGTCACTGACTACTGATGTGGACCCTTCTTTGGGGTACCCACGGGTATTCTGACTGGGGCGGCCGGCTGACTTATGAGGTGTTTCACATAATAACTGCTAGGTTGACTAAGGCCGACTCTCACCTACAAGGCTGGGAAAATGACGTACGACCACTTAACATACTAGAACAATTCTGGTATTGCTAATCTCTGAAATTTGCCTATTCGGCCTCTAATCCTGGTTCTAGCATATGCACTAATGTTACCGATCTTCAGGGATGCTTCCCTGCTAATGCAGGCACCAGCTGGTCGGTAGACCGTCTAACTGCGCCCTTATCATCTAGCCATCTGGTTTAGGTCATTAACTCTGGTAAGCTCCTAGAGCCTAGATCTGGCAATAACACGTAAGTCTATTAACTTAATAACTGAGAACTGAGATAGTTTCTATGACTTCATACGTAATTCACACTTAATCTGTCCTTTCTCTTCTCCTTTCCCTTTCTCCTTTCTTTTCTCCTTTTCTTTCTTTCTTCTCCTTTTTTTTTTTTTGGCAAGGGGGGGTCCTGCAATGCAATTTGTACATGCTGTCTATTACTAATCAGCATCTGTAATTGTACCCCTTATAGGCAGCTATTCATAGCATATCTATTATCTGTATATATATATATATATATAACAATAGCTACGTACAATATGTACTGAATTCTACGGTAATACATAATCTCTGACATGCTCTGTAGAGTCTCATATCGTACATGATACACCGCTTCTACGGCCTAATAATATCTCCTGCCCTGACTTATCATTTCATTGCATTGTCACCCCATTCTGAAAGTAACAAACATAAACACTTTAGTTATTGTCTGCTGTTTGAAATTCCGCCACTCTTGCGATGTGGGGTCGACGTTCGAATCTTGTAGCCTTACTAGGCATATATTGAGAGCCCATGACTGTCTGCTGGGCCTTATCTCTAGGCTACACTAGATTAGAATTGTTGTACCGATAACTTCTTAACTTTTCCATAGCGGACATACTGCGGTATTCTGAACCGCAATCTTACTGTCAGCCCGAGGCTTAATCCTTAATATGATATTTTATCAATCTGGGGGTAATTCTAATTTCCCCACAAGATCTGACATTCCTGCTTCTTTCCCTCATCTTACTTAAGCTGAACTCTTGGGTTCAAGGTACCTGCTCTCCATTGTTAACAAGATTACTGGTCCAGTATCAGTTCATACTTCCCCTGACTTGCAGTCAGACCTATCTGATTCACATGACCCCTCACCCTTTCGATATCACAACCGGATCATAACCACAATCTTACTGGTATGTCTTGCTCTCTGTTAACATACGTGGCGGACTTGGCCTTTTTCTGACTCGAACTTGACTATTACCCGGCATTCATCACTAACAGGTCTTTTACCCATGCTTCGGGTAAGCTAACGGTCTTACTTTCTCTACTGGCTTATTATCATAAGGGTCTGCACAACTTACGGAATCATAGGGGCTCTTTATACTTTCTAGTACTTACTAGGATCAATCAGCCCATCTTTACTTACTACTTGATTTGGCAACCCCATCTCAAGTCTTACGCCCCTTTACTATACTAGCATCAAAATCAAGAGGTAGGAATAGCCCTTTTCTTATTGCAACAAATAAAAGCATTTAACTGTACCGTATCCAAAAAGATGTATTTGAGATTCCTGCATTTCCCTCTCTTTCTTATACTTACCTGATGGTCTGACCTTGTCTGTAATCTTAATTAGATCTCATATAGCTAATAAATAAATCAACTCGTATGCACATTACACTCCTGACTTCCTATTCTAATGTTATCAACGTATACTGGGGATAGTACCGATAAAGGTATCATGCTGGGAGGTCTCGGGTACCTCCTCCTGCTGCTGTAGTTATCATGTAACTGGCTGATGCCTTCTTCTGTTGCTATATCTGATCTTCTACCTGTAATAGGGTAATGCTGATCTGCCTTTGTATCTGTAATCAAAGAATACGGTAAGTTTTGAAAGACACCACCCTATACTGTACCGCTCTAAAGCACGACTGACTGAGAAGGAAGGGTAACCATCCTATCATGCCTCGCAGCCTCCTACCCATACTATGTGGTGCACAACACATCCATGGACAGGACTCTACTTAGCATGGCTTGCAGACTCCCTGGGATACAACCTGCTCTGATACCAAGTTTGTCACACCCCGCCTTGGGGGTATGACTGACACCTGGTGCCCTACTAGGACCTGAACTGCTGAATTGCTAAGCCTGGGCACATCCGGTGCCTGGCTGTCTCTAACTCATATTTCTGGAAACAAAGGGCTATATAACGGCTGTAAACACAACCCCCGGCCCATTGGCCTATAGCCTCCTGTACCTGTACTAACAGCTGACTAGAAACATATCAATATAGGGAAACCTATGCGGGCCGACAAGGCCACCATGCTGTCTAGTTATTTGTAACTCAACAATAAAATACTGGAAGGCTACGTGACCGGCAAGGTCACCACTACTGTCAAGCTATGGCCTCACACGGCCAACGTAAAGGACACAAAAAGTACTAACAGCTAAACAACTGCACGGCCTCACACGACCGGCTCATCGGACCACAGGGAAATATATACAGACTGCAAGCCTCTAGGAATAACAACAGAAATAATCAGGACAGGGCCCCGACCTACCCGTACTGTACAACACAGAAAAAGAAATACACCTCTGGAATTCAGTCTCCGGATGACAGGAGCTGAATACTCGATCGCTGACAGGAATCACGTGGTATCGCCTGCTCGTCTATGAGTACCTGCAGGCAAGTAATGCAGCGCCCCACCGGGCGTAAGTAACGCTGGTACTGGGTATGTAAAGCAATAACTGAAAGAAATATCTGAAAGCAACAATGTAACTGATGATGCTGAAATAAGAAGGAATAGATTAACTGTCTGATAATGTAAGTCATACCTTCTCTTAATTATACTGGAAGGAGTAGGAGTCGTACTTGGAGACGTATCACTCTACTGCTGATCTACTCGTATCTAATGTAACATGGCATAACATAACATAACATAACACACACAAACCTTACCCGGCCCCCATAAGCCGGGAGGTACAACCAGCACGGAATCTACACCCCTACCCCGGTCATCCCATCTCCTATAACCCTGTAAGCGTCCTACCGGTCCCCTGGGTATGCACTTGGGCTCGCTGAGCCCCTGACTATAACTGCATCTGAGTCCGAAGGACTCCTGAATCAACACCCGGGCGTATCCGCTCGACAGGGGTGTGTAAAAGCCGACCAAGGCACAATATGGGGAATACTGGCATCCCATCTTCGTCCCCTGTGGGACGGCATGCCACTCCGTAGAGCGACGTATCCTCGTCCTCTGGCAGACGAGTCGATATAGCTATCAACCCTGGGGCGGTCATGGATGCTAGGTAGTCCAACCCCAAACAATACAACAGTCTTAACTAGTAATACTATCTGCATGTCCCACATACTGAAGCTAATAGTGGTAAAGTATTTGTATATACTATATGCTGAGCTAGTGACAGTAATATGTACGTACTTAACACATGCTGAGGCTGGTAATAGTATATATGTATAAATATAGTCTTCTGCCAGACTACACTGGGTCTAATGCTGAACATGATATAGTCTTTCTACTGAAAACTATGTTGTATGCTGAGTTTCTATAGTAACATGATTTACTATTCCTGATATGCTGTCTAACCTCATTTTAACATATCATTCTACTTCTGAGATGTCTTATAGATATTACATTGCTTTACTAGGTTTCAACTGAATACAATGATATCCTAACATTATGTGTCACATCACATACTAAGCATGCTGTGGAATTCCTAATACTTTATTAGAATCTATATCGCGCCAGCAAGTTTCGCGCAAGTTATAACCTGATGCTTCTAATATCGTATCAACATTCGTAATAAACATAATACATGGATTCTGACATTCTATTGGCCTTTAAATCACTGTACTGCACCGAGATTACTTAACTTGCCGAGGAAACTAACTTTACATACCTTATTCTCAAACTATCCGGCTGTCGGACGAGGCTCGACCAGTACTTCAACTATTTCCCCCAACTGCATTCATAAATATGACAATTAATACCAAATATAGCTTTACTCTGATGAACAACGTCACTTCGATGTAATTTATAGCCTAAACTTAGGCTTATCGAAAGACGGTCGAAAACTCGCTATTTTTCAGTGGTCCAGAAGGGAGAAATATTCACTTCGCAGCTAGGAACACATAGACACTAATTTAGAGCAATTCCACTTACCTTAGCTCGGTGGCTCGATGATTCATCGGCCGTATTTCACGAAACTAAATCCGTAGGACTGCTCTCTACTGCTAAATACCTCGGTATCTGAGGTTAATTTGAGTTTGGACAACGTTTAGCATCGTAATCGGACGAAAATTATATTACTACTTCGTTCCTTTTTCCTTCTCCTGCGTTTGCTCTCTGTTTTCTGAAGTTTATATGATTTAGTTCCAAAATAAACCGAAGTGGGGCTTTATATACTTGGGCCTGGACAAGGCCAACGTGTCACGGAGCCAACGCAGAGGCTCCACCTCCGTGACACGCTGCCATCGCGGAGGGGCTCTGCCTCGGCTCCTTCCGCGATGGTTCGACAGGTTTCTCGTCCGATCTTTTCCCAGGCCTTTCTCTAGCACGTATGGCCTTCAAATATGCTTGACCAACGTGCGAATAGGTCATCTAGGTGCCGGAAATCCTATGGGGTATAACATTAACAAATAATTAAAAAAATACAGTTAAAACTTTGGTTCAAATCAAGAATGAAAGATAACTAGGGTCTTGTGTTCCCCATAGGTTCATAACTGCTTCCAGTATACATACGTGATCATCACCAATCCTTACTTGTAGAATTGATAACTTAGGTTCATTAAAATGACTAGTTCGTCCCTATTGAATGACTATACTCAATCACCGGGTCAGGTCTCATGAGCGATTGCAAACTAACCGTTATCAATATGCACAAATTTAACTTACCACAAATCATGTTAGTACAATGATTATCAAGATCAAGGCTTTGTTGTAATTCTCTTTTCTTAATCTCTACCTCTCTAGGCTCAAGAAAATAAAGAATTCGGACAAGTCCTAATGTTGTACACTATTAAGAAACGTTTAAGCATGAAGAGAATTCAAGTGTTTTGCATTGGTTTTGAATCACTTTTATGTAACCCTAGCTTGTTAATCTACTATGGTTCCCACAAACCTAGTTATGGAGGTTTTAGCCTCTCATAGTTGCAAGATTGTGATTTTCTTTCATGATTAAATACATAAATCAATACTTACAATTATGGATGAGAGAAAAACTTCTTTGTGTAAATCAACAAAATCCTTAAGAACAACGTATGAAAATCAAGAGAAAATCAAGAAAAAGTTGATCACAAGTCAAACAACTCAATTCTATCTTCTAACCCTCAATTTGCACGTCATTTAATCAGTTCTAACTCATGTCTAATGATATCCCTTGAAAATAAAACATAAAACATATTTATACAGACATAAAAATCCATTTTCTAGGCTAATAGGGTGAATTGCCATAACTGAAGCCACCTGCGTCATGATCATTCCAACGACCCGTAGCAGGTATGTATGGGTCGTACCTGCTTCCCTTATGTCATTTGGCTGGATGAAATTTAGCTAAGTTTTGGACCTTGGTACGACTCATACATGCTTCCTACGAGTCGTACTGTGCTTCCGTGGCTTGACTTTGAGACTTTGCAATTTTTCTGAAGTTCTTCACGAGTGCTATGGTACGACTCATACCTTGATGCTACGACTCATACTTTCTATCCGTATTAGGAGTCAGCCTCTTGTGCAAATCTTTTGAATCTTTACAAGAATTCTATACTACGGCCCGTACAAGTATTGTACGACTCGTACTGAGAGTCGTAGGATGCACCCTTCATCCTTAGCCTTCTGAAACTTCTCCCGACCTTCTGTACTGCTCGTAGTACCTTCCTATGGCTTGTACTGAGAATTGTGATTTAGGCCTATTTTCTACACTTTCAGGCTATCTTTTGCACATTATTGCTCCAACACCTATTTATCCTGTAACTAGAGAAAAAGTGTCTTATATCCATATAAATATACCTAAGTCCATGCTATTTTCTTAGTTTTGAGCATTGAAAGTGTTGTAAACTCATAGCACATCAACACCCTCAAGTTAAGACTTTTGCATGTCCTCAGGCAAAGAAAAAGAAAACTAAATACGATGCTCAACTAGAAAATAAACCTAGGATACTACAACCAATACTAAACAAAATTTGCACTATACATTCAACAATTTTCTGACCCTTTTCCATGAACCAACATCAGCTAACGTACCACAAGCAACCACAAAATATGATAAATAGGGATCAGGATATGTCATCTAGCTATCAACAGGCAATCAAATCATCATCGATGTTGTTTCACATAGATCAATGGTAAAAGTAAACATAATCCATGTGCCTTTACAACAAATGAAGTCCCCACTCACAGATATAGTGTCAAATATTGCATGGGACTAAACAAGCAAGCTACTCACTCTCACAAAGAAGTCTCAAGTGCTATGTATTAGATACCATAGGCTTGCCCTTATTTTCTCTGCTTCATTTTATCAGATGGTCGGATTAGGATCATTATAGGACTTGTTGTGTCTTGTAATGTAGGATTTGGGGTTGGAGATGATAAATATGAAAGATTTTATAAGTGACTATCCCTTCCTTGGCACTACATATATTGGCTACACCATTCACCTGTTTCAGCCTTCATGTTTTTCATTCCTTTTCTTCCCTTTTCACCACTTTTATGTGCATTTCTATGGGTATGGTGTATTTTCAACTTTTTCAAACATTTTTTTATTTTGAATGTTCTTTTTCAAGATTTTCAAATTTTTTCATCTCTTTTTTTTCTTTTATTTCACACCATACCTCATTTTTAACCTTTTCTCTTCTCTTTCCCTTTTTCTCGTTTCCATTATTTATGCACCCACACTCTAGCCACCCTCAACTTAGTCATTTTGCCTATGTTGAGGTTCACAATATCCAAGGAAGGATCAGGGTCAAAAAAGGTTCATTATAAAAAAAAATGAGTACGGTTCATTGGTTAATCAAAGGAAAATGGTCTATTAAAGGCTCAAAATTGGGATCAAGGAAATCATATGATTTTGGTAGGGTTATTTAGGCTAAAAGTGAGATTAACAAAAATGGTCTATGATCATATCCTAATCAACCATCCTTAGCCTATGCAAAGACCAACCAGGCAAGTTCTAGATCTTTAACACAATACTGAGCTAAGTATTACACCTCACTCACTCATGGTACATGACATATATTCACTTTACCTATTTGTTTACACATGGCTTAACAAGACTCATCATGCTAATAAACTAAATGACATCAAAAGATTCACAAGAATCATGTATGCAGTCACCAAATACATAGCTAATGCATCAAAAAATTTTAAATAGGCTCAAATTTTTTCAAAACTCAAACTAGTGCATTTTCATTGGCTGAGTACTCCAAATTTATTTCCTAATTAAACAAAAATCACAAAATAAAAACCCTAAACATGTCGGTTCTACTAGATAGCATGTCTGAGGAAAAAAAACAAGGCAAGAGAAACCCTCGGACGAATTAAAAATCCCAAAAATCACAAGTACACCCCCTCCCCTTTTCGAAAATTAAGCTTCATCCCTGAAGCATGAACTACAAGAATATAGGGAAGGGAACATACCTATGGCGCTCTAGGCGCTCTTGTCGCCCTGCGAAGGAGGTACTTCCACTGTAATCGTGGCGCTAAGGGTGGCCGACGCACTCATTAAAGTATCCATAGGGGGAGCAGTTACCCCCTTAGTAGTATTGGCCGCTTCTATGGCCTCTGTGTCAATCGGGGCTGAAGGTGGCTCACCCAAAGGATAACGACCACTGGCAAGATCGAGATGAGTCATGGTGGAGCTGCCTGCTCCTCTAGCTCGCTCCTACAGCTTTGACAAATGTGAGTCATGAGTCTGCAGGCTCTCTGCTCTGGCCCGCTTGCGTTCTTTCCTTTCCTTCTTCCTTCTCTTCTCAGACTCTCCTTTCCAACATACTCAGAAGATCTTTTCTTTCCCTTATCTCTAGCAGCTATCGTCGGCTCCCAATATGCCGCCAGATCAATCTCCTCATCGGGCTCTGCATCGAGGTCTAGAAGAGTGGGGGCTGCTACAACTGTCGGTTGTCGTGATGACAACTCGACTACTTGGCTCTGAAGAGCCCCCAACTCCTTACGGAGACTGCTGGTGTCCGTCTGCTTCACTATCGGCATGTTGAACCGGCTCTCAAAACCATCCAAGTGAGCATGTAGAGCCTGAGCTGCTATATCTATCTCCTCTTTGACCCATGGCTTTACGTTTTCCATCATAGCTTGAATTTTTCGTTCAGCCATGGTCAACTGTTTGGCCAGTTTTTTGGAGGAAGTCGTGAGACACTAGAACATGCCCTGCTGGAGTTTGAGTCTGCAGCCTAGGCTGTGGCACAGCTGAAGTGCTAGAAGTTGACTCTGAATGACCAGCATCTGTAGCCAGTGTCTCGCTCTACTCCTGTAAGGTGGGGGCATTCACCTGTGCACCCCCTGCTAGTTGGACTGATGGAATTGCGGTGGGAATCCTGGCACGGCTTACCGGGTTCATATCATCCCGGATAAGGCCGATGTATGCAATTCTCTAGCCTCGGATAAGATTCTCCTCACCCCATCGTATTGGCACCCCTGCCTCAGTGCATAGTCTAAATACAAGACTCGGGAATGGAATGGTAGTGCTCACTCCTACCGCCCGATCTCGTATCTCCTCTACAATGATCCTCAGGATGTTGATAGGATAACGAAACATGAGGCATGCCACCAAAGCTACTCTGTCAGTACTCAATGTGTTTTCGTTGATTGTGGGTGCTCACCAGTGGCGTACTAGTGTCCAACAAGCTTTTGCTATGAAGTTGAGCGAGTTCTTTGTCACTTGCTTTCCACCAGTAACCCATTCAGCTTCTTTCTTATTCTCAGCAATCACACCCGCCAACCATTGCAGTTGCCTCTGCCTTTCCTACAATCCCAAATTCCTGAACTGCTTCATTGCCTCCACCCTGTAAGCATACTCAAGCATCATCCGTGTAGGCACGAACTGTGGTCCATACAAAACCAAAGAGATAATCTGCTCTGATATGTCTAACTCTCGTCTTCGTACCAACACACTCTCCATTTGGGGCTAGTCTTTTATTTTCTTCCCCTCCTTCGCATTTTTCTCCATGGTGGCCAAATAGTTGGCGTAGAACTCCTTGACCAATCCTGCGGTATACTGAGCTGGAGCCTAGGCCATCCACTTGAAACCATAGAAGCTGAATATCTGCTTCATCTCCTTAACTTCATTTAGTGAGTTCATGAGGATCTGCAATTCTTCCTGGATGCTCTGCCTTTATTTGTTTTTAGTGCTGAGAGAAATTCCTTGCTCATAAATCTCTGTAGCTCCCAGCACTCTCCACAAGACTGTGTGGTTCTCTTTGGATGGGGTCTACACTTGTGAAGCATTAGGAGCCTCCTCCTCTGAGTCATCGTTTCCACTTGCCTCTCCGAATTGGGTCTCCTCAGACCCTTCTTCTTCATTTGAGTCATTTCCCGACTCCTGATTACCTTCTCTATCTCCCTCCTCAGACTGGGGAGCTTGGGCAGATGTGGCAATAACTTCTTCGGCTTGTGCTTTTTTCTTTTTCCCTTGTGGTTTTGATTCCATTAGTGTCTGAAGTATCTACTTGGTAATCCTCAACCAAACCACTAGGGGAGTTGCCTACTTGCCCAGCCTTGGACTCAGATGTTTCATCAAGTAATGTTCTCGGGGCTGTTGCTTTGGATGCTTTGCACTTCATTGTCATTTTTCCTATAGAGAGGAAAGTTAGAATTCCTTATTTGAGAAAAAAGAACTAGAAAAGAAAATTTTTCAAATTCTTAACACGGGTCGTACCATGAAGTTATGACTCGTATAAAGGCCCAGAAACTCTGTATGGATACTATGGCTCCCAAGTACAACTTGTACCATGAAGGTACGACCCGTACCTTGAGTCATCTAATAAAGCCCCTACAATATAATTTTCTTTGTATTTTTCCATGACTCGAGGTACGACCCGTAGGTCGATTCCACGAGTCATAGGAAGGACTCTTCTGGCTTAGCCCTATTCAGGTCTTGGGTATGATGCACAGTACGACTTGTAGTGACAAACCACGAATTGTACCGTGTTTCATACCACTTCTTGACTTATTTGGTTTTGTCCAATTTGCAGGGATTCTCTTTCACAATTTGGGTACTCCATTTTCCCCAGGTCTCGGCCTATCATTCAATTGATTAAAAACTACTCATCCCTCCCCTTTTTAATCACTACCCATGACACAAGTCTGAATGCTTCAATTTGCAATTTTATCCCAAAAAAGTATAATGATTTCCTGATCGTACATGGTTCAATAACACCCCTCATCCTTCTATCTTTGTGACTTTTCGAGCAAAAACCACTACTTGCAGGGGTTTAGACAGTGATAACTTCAAGCAAGTTAAGATTTTCAATATTCAATGCATTACTTACTTGTTGTTCTTTCTTTGATTGGTAATCAAGAATGCGGGTTAAGATGCACTTAATTTGAGCAAGAAATTGCTCGTAGATTCTTTGCTTTTGAGTCACGGGTGTGAGGGATTCATAGGTAGGGCTCATTGTTTTGATTTTGTTTTTCTGGGAAGAAAGGTCGTGTGAGGTCTTGGGTTTAAAAGAATAGAAGGGCCGATATGGATTAGGTCAGGTGATTTTTAAAAAATTTGACCTGTCACAACTCGTACCGTGAGTCGTAGGAAGTCCCTACGACTCATCCCTTAGACCCGTAAGTCAGAGTTTTAAAAACTTACCTGGGGACCTACGAGTACATCCTATGACTCGTACAAGGTGGGTACGGTCCGTATGATGACTCATAGGTCATTTCTTTGGAAGACATCTCTGAACATCACCACACCTCCTGCTACAGCTCATACGATGTTGTCATGACTCGTACTGAGAACCATAGCAACAGCTTTTTCAGCAGTTTTTCTGCCTCCTACTTTTGTTTTCCCTACACACTAAGCACACATTAGTCCACTAACTTGGGTTACCTCCCAAGAAGCACTTGATTTAATGTCACAGCACGACGCAGCTGGCCTGGTTACTCAGACTTCACCTAGACACCACTTGGGTCGCCTCCTAAGAAGTGCCTGATTTAACGTCGCTGGCACGACGCAAGTCTCTTGACTACTCAAAATTCATCAAGTGACTCATATTCATTCTCTAGTGATGAGATTACATTGTATTCCTTGGGTTGCTGCATTGTCCGGCAGATGTTGAAAGTGACCTCTTCTTTGTTTAGTCTAAACTTCAGCTAGCCAGCCTCTACATCTACTAAGGCCCTGCCAATCATGAGGAATGGTCACCCCAGAATGATGGGGACCTCATAATCAACTCGCAATCCAAAACCATGAAGTCTTCTAGGAATATGAATTTGTCTACCTTCACAAGCAGATCGAACAGGATCCCCAATGGCTTTTTCACAGTCTTGTCGGCCATCAGTAGCCGCATAGTGGTCGGTGTGGGGGATTCTAAGCCCAATTTCTTGAATATTTCCAAAGGCATCAGGTTGATGCTTGATCCCAGATCACAAAGTGCCCTTGTGAACTTGACATTGCCAATGGTGCACGGTATAGTGAAAGCACCTGGGTCTTCCTTCTTTTGAGCTAGGACCCGTATAGCTATGGAACTACAGTGATGTATATTGTCTACCGGCTCATAGCTTACAAACCTCTTCTTCATCACCAAGTCCTTCATAAACTTAGCATATCCTGGCATTTGTTCCAATGCCTCAACCAATGGTATGTTCACAGATAGTTTCTTAAGCATTGAAAGGAATTTCTGGAACTTACCATTTTCTGCCTTTTTCTTCATTCTTTGAGGAAACGGTGGAAGTGGTCGCGGGATAGCTCTGTGCACTTGAGTTGCTCCTTGATCAATTTCAGGTTCTTTCTCACCTATTGAGGCCTCTGGCAACTCCACATTCTCCATCTCAGCACTTTTCTCATTCTCCTCAATCATGCTCTCTTTCTTCCGTTCAAATACAACTGGAAAAGGGGGGTCAAATGTGGTTTTACCACTCCTAGTCATCATCGCCATGTAGTGGCCATCATTTTTTGGGTTCTGGACGGTGTTGCTAAGTAGTGTACCCTTTTGTCTAGGGTTTTGTGATGCTGACAGTTGCCCAAGCTGCTGCTCAATATAGTTGATGGAGGTTGCATGAGATTCCACTCTCTAACCCATACTTGATATGTCACCACAAATCTCCTTCAATTGCTCAAAGTGGACCTTACCTTTTTCAGCATCTCATCCATCATGCTCTATAACTTTGATTGCCCATCCTCCCCCTCTCATGCACTGGGAGGTACATAAACTCTAGCCCAGTCATTGCGGTAGCCATTGTTTCTTCTCCATTCTCCCTCGCGCTCACGACCGTGACTCCTATCTCTGTACCCGATTTGGTTGTAGTTGTCTCTGTATTGGTTCGGACCTTGGTTTCTAGAACCTTGGCACCAATTGTCTTGTCCAGACGCTTGGTCTTGGCTTGGAAACCCGCCCCTTGGTTGTCCAGGAAATTTTCCTCTTCCTCGGAATCAAAGTGATCTTCTCCCGGCTCCATTCCTTATGTCCCCACTGCATTTACCTTTTTGTCTCCTTCTCCCATGATGTGCTTTGTAAGCAAATCCAACGATGTGCGCATGTGAGCCAACTCTTGGTCGCATTCTTCTTCCTTCCTATGTTGGTCTGCAGTCAAACCAACAACATATGTACCAACCACTGCATCAACCTCCCTAGTATGCCATGCCCTATTTTCTTGGTCACCCTATCAAGGATAGTAGCAGCTTTCTCCCAAGTGAGACTCATCAACGCTCCTCCTGCCACTATGTCCACCATAGATTTTGTGCTATTATTTAAAGACCTATAAAAAATTTCCAACAAACTGTCATCTGGGATTTTATGGTTCGGGAACTTTGTCAACTTCGTTTTAAACCTCAGCCAGGTATCATGAAGTGCCTCGGTTTTGAGTTGTTAGAAATTGTAAATTTCAACCTTTAGCTATAACATTGTGGAGGGGGAAAGAATATCTCCAAGAAGTCGTGCTTGAGTTCCCTCCAGTTGGTTATGGAGTCATTAGGAAACTCCAATAACCATAAAATGGCTTCCCCTAATAGAGAGAAGGGGAAAAGTCTGAGCCTAATGGCATCTTGGCTAACTCCAGACAACCTGTACGCCTTGCATATTCCTACAAAGTTCATCAAGTGCAGGTTGGCGTCATCCACTGCATGACTACTATACACCCCTTTCATATTTAACAATTGAATCATGGTGCTCGTGATATCAAATTTGGCCCCAGCGGGTAGTGGTGGTGGCACAATTGCTCCAGTTGACCCAACCTTATCAATGTTGGGTCATCATCATCAAAGAAATGAGGGGAAAGTCTATAACCTCTATTGCCCCTCCCATGTCGACCAGCATTAACTACCTTTTCTCTATCATCATCCGCATCCTAAAGTGCAGCTTGTCGAGCTAGCTCAGCTTGCCTAGCTACTTCAGCTATGCGGGCATCTCTTTGTTCCTGGTTTTCCATCTTATGCAGTGTTCGTTCAATTTCTGGGTTAAATGGAATCAGGGGATCTCCAGTACTCCGAGTGCTTGGCATTCACCAGAAAACAACCTATGGGTATCAAAAACAAAAACAAAACGTAATTAAGGAAATAACTACCAAAAAGACAAATATAATAAAGTAATCTAGTCTTAGCTGTATTCCCCAGCAACAACACCACTTTTTTATAATGCTCGACCATACCTCCTACAGAAGTATGAAGCGAATGTTATCAATAAAGAACCCAACTAGAGGTAGGGGTCGATCCCACATGGAATATGGAAGGATACAGAAGAACACCGGTGCTTAGGCTTTTTAGTCAATTATTTCCTAAAGGGGAGAAAATTATAAAATTAACAAGTAACAAGAAATATTATTGAGAAATTGAAGGTTGATTCAAAATTAATGCGATTAACTAGGGTAAGTGTTTCTCATGGATCCTTAACTACTTTGGATTTTATACTGGTGATCTATCCCAATACTTTACTTGTAGAACTGGTAACATATGTTTATCCAAATGACTGATTCGTCTCTATTGGATAACTATACTCAATCACCGGGTCAGGTCTCATGAGCGATTTCAATTTAACCGTTATCAATTTGATCCAAATTTAACTATCCTGTGACCACAACTCAAGTTAATACAATGATCATAAAAATCAAGGCTTTGTTCTAATTCTCTTTTCATAATCTTTACCTCTCTAGGACCAAGCAAGTAAAAAATTTCAGGCATGTCCTAACGTTGCGCACCATTAAGAAATGTTTAAGCATGAAGAGAATACAATACAAGAATTAGTATTGGTTTAGAATCATTTAGTGCAAACCCTGGTTTGTTAATTCACCATGGTTCCCACAACCATAGTTGTGGTAGTTTTAGCCTATCATGTTCATAAGTAAATTAATAGCATTCATAGACAAAAGCACAAATTAATACTTACAACGATGATTGGAAGAACCTTCACTTGATTAATGCAAAAATAAGGAAGAACGATGTTACAATCGTATCTCAAATATATATTCTACAATGTCTCAAAAATTACTCTAAAAACTTCTTGTGAAAAAAACTCCAACTTTTTAAACTTCAAGACTTTTTCCCCACTTATCTATTACATAAAAATAAAAAGGGTATTTATAGTAGTAGATTAGTGCTTTGCTTGTGCTTTGACTAATTTGATTTAGGATTTGAAGTTCCTTTTCCTAGTTGAAGTATGAGATCAATTTTGGCCGTTGGAAACCCCTTGGTGCGCCGCGCAGGGAATAGCGCCGGAGCGAAGGGCGCCTCGCGCTAGGCAGTGTGCCTTCCTTGCTACCACGTCACGCATCTTGTAGCGCCAAGACTGCTAGCTCCTTGCGTGGTGCATCATGCTGCAGTGCCTTTGCCCTGCGCGGTTATCGCGCGGTGTGGCCAATAGTCGCTTCAAGCTTTGATCTTTGCGTCATTCAATCCAACTTCTTCACATATATTCCAAAAGCCTCAAATACACCCAAATCCATCATTTTTAGCCCTGAAAGCATCTAATCACATGCATTAGCTCTTTTCACCAATATATAACATAAACACATGCAAACACACATAAATTTATTCTCAAAACATAGTAAAGTATGGGCAAAATATGTCTATGAAGTGCGTAAGTATTCCCTTCATCAACCCCTCTCACTTTCCTTCTCTAATTCCCAATTTAAGTGATTTCATGTAACGGAGTAACAACATTCAATTCAATCAGCCAAAAATAAATAATTTACTACCATTAAACATGAATTAATCAAGAAATTCACCAACTCAAGAAATTTTTCATATTCAAGAATTCAAAGCTTCATGTATTTTCTCTCTACGATCAATGCACCTACCCACTTACATTCAAAATTTCAATTCACCTACCAATCATTCCCACAAGTTCGAATTAACATATTCAACCAAGATTCAAGCTACCCATCAAAGATATCATATAATCATGAAAGAATTTAAGAATTTAAGCTTATAAAATCTAAAACATGAAGTTCAAGCTTTTCACCAATAATGTTGATTTTTGGATTCTAAATCATGGGGAAGAAGGGTGTGGGAGCATGCTTGCACCATTAATCAACTAAAAGAGAAGAAATATACTTACTTGAGTTGAAGATGAGAGCTTCACCAACTTGTTGGAGAAGACAATAATGGAGGGAAGAGGGGAGGGCAGAATTATGGCTTTAGAGAGAGGGAGAGAGAAAGTTTTGCTTTTTTTTTTGTTTTTCAACTTTTTGAGGGAAAAAGAATGATTGGGACTTTAAACAAAAGGTGGGACATGGCTTTTATGTAATTTTGAGGTCTTTTGAGTCAATATTGACTCACATTGACCAAAAAACTTAGGCCATTTTCCCCTTGGCGTGCCGCCCCTCCTATCTCACCACAAACTTTAAAAAAATTTCTTTTTGGAGATGGGGATTGGCGCAGCGCACCACCCGTAGCCTCAACTAAAAAAAATTTCTTCTAGGAATTAACTCCTTGGACCATGCCAGGTGTCTTATCCCAGACTTACACTTTTTAGCTCAATGTCCCAGCTTATTCTTGCCTCTTATGCTCTTTTCATCTCTACAAAATAAATAATAAAACTTACAAATGTTAAAAAGAAAAGAAAGGATGGGTTGCCTCCCACCAAGCACCTTATTTAACGTCGTGGCACGACATTCATAGGTTGCCTCCCATGCAGTGCCTGATTTAACATCGCAGCACAACTATGGTCCTTGTCACTTCTTCATTCGAGTGGACTTGTGGTTATACGATGGATCTGAATAAATATCATGCAGCACTTGCTACTCCATCAATTGATTATACCCTCCAGGTTCTCCTGCCGATTTTATTTTGAAGCCCTCATAATTAGGTGGCATTTATGTTGCTCTAGATACTTCTAACACTGCCTCTTGACCATCTACTTTCATAGATATCTTTCCTGACTGAACATGTATAACTGTGTCGGCGGTGGCTAATAATCCTCTTCCAAGAATGATGGGAACTGATGCATCTACTTCATAGTCCAATATTTTAAAGTCCACCAGTAGGATAAAAGGTCCTATGTTAATCAAGACATCTTTAATGATTCCTTCAGGATAGGCCAAAGACCGATCCGCAAGCTGCAATGTCATTGTGGTAGGACGTGGTTCACTCAGTCCCAATGTTCTAAATAGCGATGCAGGCATTAAATTTATGCTCACACCCAGATCACACAAGGCTAAACCAACTTCCTTACTTCCAATAGTGACCGAAATAGTGAAACTCCCAGGATCCTTAAGCTTTTTAGGAATTTGTTTCTTGATTTGGGAACTGCACTCTACCGTAAGTGCCACGGGTTCAAACTCTATATTCCCCCTCTTATTTTCCACAATATCCTTGAGATACCCAGCGTATTCAGAACTTCCTGCAAAAGCTCTATCATGGAATATTCATGTGAACCTACTTCAACAATTCAAGAAATTTACCACAGGTTATGTCCCCTATCCTTTTCTTTAACCTTTGAGGAAATAGGGGAGGTGGTCTAGCTGTTGCCATTTTCGATTGTGAATTGCAAGAATCCCCTACCTCAACCTTGGATTTCACGGCCTGCTCCTCATCAACATTTCCTTTCCTAGGAACAACCTCACACAACTCCTTACCGTTGCACAAGAAAATAACATTTACATTTTTTGTGGGTTATTCTCGATATTACCCGGGAGTGCCCCCTGTGGTCTGTTTTTCTACTGTAGAGTCAATTGTCCCATTTGCCTTTCAAGCTCATGGATGAATTTCTTTGTTTCATTTACCACTTACGTCTGCTGCACCATCAACTGCTTCATTGTCTCCTCAAGAGTATGCTCTAGTGTTGGCCCTGTGGCCTTTCATAAGTATTTTGGGGCCTTTGAAAATTTTGGTTTCCTCCCCATGGGAGATTTTCTCCATTCAGGTACCCCTGATTATAGCCATTACCTTCAAAACCTCCACCATGGCCTTGTTGTCCCACAAAATGTACAGACTCAGGATTAAGAGGACAACCTGAATAAGAGTGGCTTTCACCACACACCTCACATGATGGTGGTGGAAATTGTACCTTTTGTACCTGTTGCACTTGGTCTCTAGCTGGTGTGGTTACCAACTTACTAATCATATTCACTAACAGACTATTATTTATTCTGATTGCTGCTACACCATCCACCTCAAGCTTTCCCAGCACCTTTGCTGCTGCAAATCCTCTGCCTGAATCCTAATAATCTTGACTCCCTGCTAACATGAGGTTCAAGAGAGCCTCAATTTCATCATAACTTTTGGACAGAATCTATCTGTATGTTGTAGCATCAAGAAGTATCTTAGACCCGGGATTCAGACCGTCAATGAAATTGTGCCAGATTATCTCCTTAGGTTGTATGTGGTGTGGACAATCCCTCAAGTAACCTTTGTAGAGTTCCCATGCCTAAGCTAGTGTTTCTCCATCTCTCTATATGAATCCAGAGATCTTTCCTCTTAGTTCTTTAGTTCTTCTCGAAGAGAAAAAACTATTGATGAACTTGTTGGAAAGAATCTCCCAAGTTACTATGGATCCTGCAAGCTCATTTTGAAGCCACTCCTTGGCCTCTCCAATCAATGAAAACAAAAATAGAGTCAACTTGACATATTCATTGGACACGTTCCGGTAGTGTAAGTTTTCACTCATCTCTACAAACATCATCAGATGCCTATGGGGATCTTCGTGTGGCTTGCCCTGAAATTGACAAGTGTTTTGGACCAACTGCACAGTCCCTTATTTCAGCTTAAAGTTCCCAGTGATGGTCGTTCAACAATTGCTTGGAAGCATTCTCCACATTCGGCCTAGCAAACTGCATCACTGGAACTCTCTCATTCTCATCACCTGTTGCTTACCCGTTGTTCTCCATAGTTAACCTTCGAAAGATTCCCCCTATTTCAGGATCAAGAGAAGCTAAGGATTATCCTTGATTTCTCGTTCTTGGAATACATTAAGGCAAACAACCCTGTGAACTTAAACAAAAACAAGAAACAAATGTAAAATACAAACTAGAGAAAAAAATTCTAACCTACAAACGATTAAACAATATTCAAGTCCCCGGAAACAGCGTCAAAAACTTGATGTCGCCTAAGCGCACATGGTCGTCAACTAATATAGGATTGTTCAATCCAGATATTGTATCCATAGGGACTTGTCAATTTAATCATTATAAGATTGTCACTTTTATTTCACTAATCTATGAAATAAATAAATTGGAGATTGGTTTAGAAAATTAAACTACTAAACTTCAAACGCAAAGTAACGAATGCAACCTTGATTGTATTTCGATAATGATGACAAACTAGGGCGATGACACTTCGTTGGTTTCAGGTTGAGTTTTCCAGACGTAATTAAACTAGCATGATTCTTCCGACAGTTGTTAGTTGCAAGTCACTATCACATTTCTTGCCACTATCCCTAGCATCCAAGAACTATCTCATGCACCCTAACGCCTATATCCCTATGGTCGCAGGAGAAAATGAAATGAAGATTATGTCAACTTGTATTTCAACTAAACGGGGTTGAAGGGTATATCCCTATCCTCAACAACAACTTCTATCCTATCACCAATGGGTTCAAGGGTCTTTGAATTCCCGTTCTGTACTTATTTTTAACCCTTTCGATTCCCTTTTCCAAGTTCAATCGAAAGCCAACAAATTACTCATAAGGAGATCAATCTCATAAATAATAAATTAAAACAAATAAATACAAACAACTATAGAGAAGAATGAAAACCAAGTTTATTACGCTTTCAAACAATCAACCATCCATCATGGCCATAACCCAAGATTATAAATTTAGCCACTCATAAACAAGAGGAGAAACAAATAAATAGTCATCATTATACAAAAACACAAAGTAAAGAAGAGAAAACCTAATTGTAGAACTTTGTCTTCTTTCCCAACAACTTACAAGCTGTCATGAACAAAATACGAAAAAGAAAATGAGTTGAGACTCCTCTCTGGTGTCTCAGCCTTTTCTCAATGTCAAACTCTGAGTAAAAATTGATAAAAGATGATTCTCCGATGTGTAACAAATGACCTAGTCCTCATATATATAGATGAGCCTTTAAATGATGCTTCTGCCCTTCAAGGCTTGGCTTTAAAAATCAACATTTTTCGCACCAGAATGGGTCTGACATGTCACCCCTCCTATCTCGCCATAGACTTAGTCAAATTTTAAGCAATTTTTAGCTCCAGAATAGGCCTAGCGCGCCGCCCCAGCAATAACACCAGCTTGGGATTTTTTTCTCTGAAGTATGAGTGCTAGTGCAGGGCGCCAGCCATAACACCAGGCTGTGAATTTATTTATCTGAAGTTTGGGACTTGGTGTGGGGTGCCAGCCATAACACCAGACCTGTCAGATTCTCAAATCTTCATTCCTTGCATCATTTTGAGCTCTTTTTGATTAGTTTTCTTCTCAAATCTACTAAAATTGTTTGTTAGCATATAAAACACACACATACATTAATTTAAGTATAAATTAAGGATTATGAACTCAAAACATGATCAAATATGGATAAAAATATGGCAATTGGGCATCAAAATATGCCCAACATCAGTATAATGGAGGTCTGCTTCAGTCTATCAATGAGAGACTCATCAGTTCTCCATGATACCATTACAGTATATTGGCATGTACTAATAGGGTATCATAAAAGATTTATTCATTTCTTCAAAAGAAAACACTCCTCAATCACTTATAATACTCGCATGGAATATATCAAATATTGATAAGATATCATAAAGATTTTGTTTATTCCTCAAAAGAACTTAGTCCTCTACGATACCAACCTGGTATATCTCAAGTACTAACAACGTAACACAGAAGATACATTCATTTTGATATTTTAATTTTATATATTTTTAGCAAGTTTTACTTATAAATAAAATATAAAAAATAGAGTTATAGTTTAGATATAAATTTTGTTTGTATTTACAAAAACTTAAGAAAAATACATAAAAATATATTTCTATTAACTTAGATTTTAATAAATAAACTGATGGCTTTGGAGAGTGTTTGGTTTGGCTTAAAAGTTGGTCAAACTATTTAAAACATTTTTTAACTTTTTAAAGTGTTTGGTTAAAAAAGGTTCTTAAAATAAGTTTAAAATTGCTTTAAAAAAAGGTCAAAAGCCAAAAGTTGACATCCCTCAACTTCTTACATTTTGGCTTAAAAGCTATTTTAGTTTAACCAAGAACCTTACCCTTTTATCCTCATATATTTTTTTCTAATTCAATTACTATCCTTCTTATCATAAAACTCTATAAGTGTCTCTCTTCTCTTATTTTTATTAAAGTTATTTCAGTCATTTTGACCAAAATACAGCTTAACAACACTCGTGTACCATACACATCAATAACTTTTTTTTCACTTTCAGCACTTTTGTCACACCCCAAACTTGGAGGGGCAGGACTAGCACCCTGTGCCACACCTGACCAAGAACACCCTGCCACAACACTCACTATAACAGGCAAGAACCAATGAGTTTTAGCAACACAACAACTACAAAATCAGAGTAAGACGATAGACTATAGAAAAAGCTGACTCACCTGACCAACCAAAAATTAAATACATTAGGTCATCAAGGCCACAAAATGGAAAACAACTATGCAACATGGACCACCTAGCCTACAACAACACTACGATCATAGCAGTTGTCTACGAGCCTCTATGAATACAACAATAGTAAACTATCTGGGACAAGGCCCCAAACTATCCTTAACTCAAACACCTAGTGACTCTGAAAGACCTAGAGCGTGCCTACTCAGCTAGAACTCCACTCAGAAATCAAGAACTCGATCTACCAGCCCACCATCACCTACAAGCATGAATACAGCGTCCCAATTAGGGCATCAGCATAATAATGTACCGAGAATGAAAGCAAAAATAACTACAAGACTCAGATTAGAGATCAACAAATATATTGAATATCACAAGAGGAAAAACTCAACTTAAATAAACATATAGAACTCAACTTAAGTAAACATATAGAACCTACTTGGCCCCCATAAGCCTAGAAAGTACAAGCACACATAAAATAGGACCTACCTAGCCTCCATAAGCCCGGCAAGTCCAATAGTAAACAACAACAAGCGGCAGCTAGCCGACATAACTCACCTGTCATCGCCTCTAGACCTCTCAACAGCCTCAGCTAACACCAGCCAACATCTAGCATCCACTGCTCTCAAATAACAGATAATACAAACAACAACCACAATATAAGGCCAAACAAATAAAAAGTAAACACTAGTCAATCAACATCATCAAACGAGCACTGTCGGACCCTCTCTCGGCTGTGGATAATTAGCAAAGCTCCATCCATTCGGGAGAGGAAATCGCAATCCCAAGATACGATGCTATGGAGGCATGTAGCTCTCCATACATCTTGCATGTCTCAGAATGGCCCTATGGGAGGCAAACTTAACTCAACCATAGGCCAAATGTTCTACCCCTTGGACTCAACCCTGCGGTTGGACCTAGTCTCAGCGTTGGGTATTCACAAATCCCAAGGACCTCAACACACACACACACGCACACACAAAAACACACAATCACAATATTCACATTCAATAACAATAACAGTACATGTTCAAACATCCTATAACCGGTTCTCAAACCCCACCAACTGACTATCACAATATAGTACTATTCTTTCACGTCTAGCCATCCAATGAGCCACTAGCCAGCTAAGAATTAACATCCTAAATAGTCTATCCCCAAGCTTTACAATCAGCCCACAAGACACTCTACTCACCGCTAACATCAAGGGACACAACCAAACCAGCCCAGGTGTCACCATGCTCGTCATGTGCCATCGACATGACTGACACGACCGCCTATACAAATATAACCAAAGATCGTTGCAACCATTGACCTTAACCACTATAAACCCTCATTAACTTGTAAATATCATCACCTAATATTATTCACACAAACAACCCATAACTTGATTTATGAACCACACGCCTCACATGCTGCCTCTCTACACGAGCCTAATAATTTGCCATGACTACAATTCTCTGCAGTCAAGCTCGAGCCACCAACCAAACCAGAACCTTATAACCATACTTATCATCATATAAACAGCCGTACGGGGTTCAAATAACAATATAACACAAAGATTCACTAACCAGCCAATACACATGTCAATATCGATGACAACAACTATGGAATTCATGCAGACAAAGGGAGGGACAAACCTAACATACCTTGGATTTTTCGCAAACCCAAGTTAAATAGAACCTCCACCATTATAAGAATCAATATAATTCCTAAGAACAGCCCAAGTTACTGCCAAAATGCAGCCAACACAACTTAACAATGAAACAAGACAAACGGAGCTTAAACGACAAGATTCATACGAATTCGAAGGTAGAAACTCCAAACAAAAAAACCTAACGGCATTAAACACCTATAACGAACCTCAAAAACTAAGAAAAACCAAATGAAGAAGGCTTACCAACAACTTCACCACGAAAAATCTACCAAAAGACGAGAAAAGACACAAAAATGCAAGTTACGTGCGATTTCCGACTTCCCAACATCAAAATCATGTTAAACCATTGCTTCCAGCCCCAAAACCATCAAGAACATGTAAGGGAAGCTTGGGAGAGAGTTTAAGATGCCTTATGAAAATTTGGATAATGACACAATCCACCGACCAAGGGACTTAAATAGTCCTCCACCGCCTCAACCCGCTTGTGACGTGTCTTCTTGCGTAGTCTCGCAAAACCGTGAATATCTCTCTACTCCAAAGTCGAATTGATGAAAAGTTTAATGTTCTAGAAACTAGACACCCCCCTAACTCCTTTAATATTGGGAGAAAAGCTTCAATACATTTGACCTAAATTTCAGGAAATCTCAAGAAGGACTTTTGCAATATCTTTTGCTGGATATGGTTCTACAACTTGATCAACATCCAATCTTAAATACTATCATAGAATGAGTAAAATACCTCATAAAACTTCCTTTTTAGCATATTAAGCACTCTTAGTCCTATCTTGAAAGTATGGATTTATCGCTCAAATTATCCGGGGTGTTGCATCCTTACCCCCTCAAATTATCCGAGGTGTTGCATCCTTACCCCTTTAGAAACATTCGTCCTTGAATGTTGGAAACACACATGACTATGACTCATGTATCGGCATAGCATGACATCGCATGATATAGCCTCACACGACCAGCCTACCACAAAAAACTCCAAGCAACAAAATATTGCACCATGCTGAGGCGCGACACAACTATAACCATGATCAAAATAAGAATCTTTCCTGCCGCCATGTTTAGCCACTAGCCGACTATAATTTATCAGGTTACAAGCATTTCCATCACAAGACAGCAAACATGAGTCCAAACTCGACTTCTATGATAACTGACTTCTAGCACGATTTCGATCCAGAAAGAAGGGTAACAATTCTAAATGTCCAGTAGCCTCCTGTTTATAAGTACATTGCGCAATGCACATATAAACAAGACTTTACTAGAAATGACACATAGACTCCCTAGGACGAATTACTCTGATACCAAGTCTGTCAAACCTCAAATCCGAAGAGGCATGACTAACACCCTGTGCCATACCTGACCGAGCACACCTTACCAAAAACTAACTATAAAAGGCCAAAACGATGAGGTTTAGCAACAAACCAACTATAAAATCAGAGTAAGATGATAGACTATAGCAGAAGGTGAATCACTTGGCCAACCAAAAAATAAATACACTAGGTCGTCAAGGCCACAAAATAGAAAACAACTATACAACATGGACCACCTGGCCTACAACAACACTATGATTATAGCAAACATCTACAAGCCTCTATGAATACAATAATAGAAAACTATACAGAATAGGGCCCCAAACTACCCTTAACTCAAACACCTAGTGACTCTGAAAGACTTGGAGCGCACCGACTCAACTGAAACTCCACTCAGCAACCAAGAACTAGATCTACTAGCCCACCATCACCTACATGCATGAATGCAGAGCCCTAACTAGGGAGTCAGTACAATAATGTACTGAGAATGAAGGACAGAAATAACTACATTACTCAGATTAGAGATCAACAGATATATTGAATATCGCAGGAGGAGAAACTCAACTTCAGTAAACATATAGAACCTACCTGGTCCCCATAAGCCTAGAAAGCAGAAAAAAACATACAAACAAAACCTACCTAACCCCAAAAAGCCTGGCAAGTCCAGAAGTAAACAACAACAAGTGGCACCTAGCCGAGATAGCTCACCTGTCATCGCCTCTAGACCCCTCAACAGCCTCAGCTAACACCAGCCAACATCTAGCATCCACTACTATCAGATAACATATAACACAAACAACTACTACAATATAAGACCAATAAAATCAAAAGTAAACACCATTCAGTCAACACCATCAAACGAACACTGCTGAAAAATGTCTCGACTGCACATAGTTAGAAGAGCCCCATCTATTTGGAGAGCCAATCGCGATCCTAGGTAGGCTTAGAACAAACATATATGGCGCTATGGAGACATGTACCTCTCCATACATCTTTCATGTTTCAGAATGGCCCTATGAGATGCAAACTCAACTCAATCATAGGCCAAATGTTCTACCCCTTGTATTCAACCCTGCGGTCGGACCTATTCTTAGCGTTGGGTATCCACGAAACTAAAGGGCCTCAGCACACACAAAAAAAAAATCACACAATCACAATATTCACATTCAATAACTATAACAGTACATGTTCAAACAACCCATAACCGGCTCTCAAACCCCACCAACCGACTATCACAATATAATACTATCCTTTCACGTCTAACCATCCACCGATGAGCCACTAGACGAGCTAAGAATTACCATCCTACCCAGTCTATACTAGAGCTTTAAAAGAATCCCACAAGCAACTCTACTCACCACTGACATCAAGGGACAAGGCCAAACCAGCCCAAATATCACCACGGTCGTCACGTGCCATTGACATGACTGCTAATTCAAATAAAATAAAAGATCATTGAAACCATTGACCTTAACCACTATAAACCCTCATTCACTTATAAATGTCATCACCTAATCTTATTCAAACAAACAGCCCATAACTTGATACAAGAACCACACACCTCACATGTCGCCTCTCTACACGAGCCTAATAATTTGCTATGACTATGATTGTCCGCACTCAAGCCCAATCCACCAAACAAAGCAGCACCTTATAGCCACAGTTATCATCATATAAACAGTAGCATGAGGGTAAAATAACAATATAACACACAGCTTCACAAATCATCCAACATACACGTCAATACCAACGACAATGACAATGGAATTCATGCCGAAAAAGGGAGGGACAAGCCTAACATATCTTGGATTTTCGGCGAACACAAGATAAGTCGAACCTCCACCCTTATAAGAATCAAGATACTGCCTAAGAACAGCCCAATTTACTGCCAAAACGCAGCCAACACAACTTAACAATGAAACAAGACAAATGGAGCTTAACCGACAAGATTCATATGAATTTGATGGTAGAAACTCCAAAACAAAAACCTAGTTTCATTAATACACCTATAATAAACCTCAAAAACTAAGGAAAACCAAAGGAAGAAGGCTTACCAACAACTTCACCATGAAATAGCCACCAAAAGCCCATAAAAGACATCAAAAGGCATGTAACGCGCAATTTCTGACTTCCCAACATTAAAATCATGTTGAACCATGTCTTCCAACCCCAAAACCATAAAGAACATGTAAGGGAAGATTAGGAGAGTGTTTAATATGAGATGCCTTCTAAAAATTTGGATAATGACCAATCCACCGACCAAGGGACTTAAATAGTCCTCCACCGCCTCAACCCGCTTGCGACGTGCCTGCTTGCACAGTCTCAAAAAAATGTGAATATTTCTCTTGTCCAAAGTTGAATTGATGAACGATTTAATGTGCTGGAAACTAAACACCCCTTAACTCTTTATATATTGGGAGAAAATCTTTGAGACATTTGACCTAAATTTTAGGGAATCTCATGAAAGAATTTTATGATAACTTTTGCCAAATTAGGTTCTACCACTTGTTCAATGTCCAATATTATATATGATCATAGAGTAATTCAAATACCTCAAAATACTTCCTTTTTAGCACATTAAGCACTCTTAGTCTTACCTTGAAAGTACGGATTTCTCGCTCAAGTTATCTGGGGTGTTACTTCCTTACCATCTTAGAAACATTCGTCCTCGAATGTTGAAAGACACGCACGACTCAAACTCATGGATTGACACAACACAACATCACATGACATAGCCTCACATGACAAGCCTAATACAAAAAACTCCAAACAATAAAACCTTGCACCATGTCGAGGCACAACACAACTATAACAATAATCAAAGTAAGAATCTTACCTGCCGCCACATTTAGCCACTGGTAGGATATAATTCATCAAGCTACAAGCATTTCCTACACAAGCTAGCAAACATGAGTCCAAACTCGACTCCTATGATAACTGACTTCTCACACAATTACGATTCAAAAAGAAGGGAAACAATTTTAAATGTCCTGTAGCCTCCTGTTTATAAGTACACTGCACAATGCACACATAAACAAGACTCTACTAGACACGACCTATAGACTCCCTAGGACGAACTTCTCTAATACCAAGTATGTCATACCCCAAATTCATAGGGGCATGACTACCACCCTGTGCCACACTTGACCGAGCACACCCTGCCATAAAACTAACTATAAAAGGCCAGAACCAACGAGGTTCAGCAACAAACCATAGATGATACACTATAGCAGAAGCTGACTCGCCTTACCAACCAAAAAATAAATATACTAGGTTGTCAAGGCCACAAAATGGAAAATAACTATACAACATGGACCACCTTTCCTACAAAAATACTATGACCATAGAAACTATCTACGAGCCTTCATAATACAACAACAATCAACTGTCCGAGATAGGGCCCCAGACTACCCTAAACTCAAACACCTAGTGACTCTGAAAGACCTGGAGCTCATTGACTCAGCTGGAACTCAAATCAGCAACCAATAACTCAATTTACCAGCCCACTATCACCTGCAGGCACGAATGCAGTGCCCTGACGAGGCGTCAGTACAGTAATGTACTAAGTATGAAAGATAGAAATAACTACCAGACTCATATTAGAGATCAACAGATATATTGAATATCGCATAAGGAGAAACTCAACTTCAGAAAGCATATAGAACCTACCTGGCCCCCACAAGCCTGGCAAGTACAAGAAAACATATACCTGGCCCCCAAAAGCTCAGCAAGTCCAAAAGTAAACAACAACAAGTGGCACCTAGCTGACACAGCTCATCTGTCATCTCCTCTAGACCCCTCAAAGGCCTCAGCTAACACCAACAACATCTAGCATCCACTACTATCAAATAATAGATAACATAAATAACAACCACAATATAAGGCCAAGAAAATCAAAAGTAAACACCAGTCAATCAACACCATCAAACAAGCACTTGCTAGAGCTCTCTCGACTGCTCATAGTTAGTAGAGCTCTATCTATTTAGAAGAGCCAATCATGATCCCAGGTAGGCTCAGAATAGACATATACGGTGCTACAGAGGCATGTACCTCACCGTACATCTTGCATATATCAGAACGGCCCAATGGGAGGCAGACTCAACTCAACCATAGGCCAAATATTCTATCCCTTGGACTCAACCCTTTGGCTGGACATACTCTCAGCGTTGGGTATCTACGAATCCGAAGGGCCTCAACACACACACACACACACACAAAATCACACAATCACAACATTCATAATCAATAACAATAACATTACATGTTCAAAATATCCCATAACCAGCTCTCAAACCCCATCAACCAATTATCACAACATAATACTATTATTTCACGTCTAGCCCTCCACTTACGAGCCACTAGCCGTGCTAAGGATTACCATCCTAACCAGTTTATCCCCAAACTTTACAAGCAACCCACAAGCCACTCTACTCACCAACAACATCAAGGGACACGGCCAAACCAGCCCAAGTGTCACCACTGTAGTCACGTGCCATCTATACGACTGACACGATCGTCGATTTAAAGATAACAAAAGATCGTCGCAACCATTGACCTAAACCACTCTACATCCTCATTAACTTGTAAATATCATAACCTAATATCATTCACACAAACAAATCATAATTTTCTACAAGAACCACACGGCCTCTCGACACGAGCCTAATAATTTTCCATGACTACGATTCTTCGCACTCAAGCCCGAACCACCAACCAAACTAGCACCTTATACCCACAATTATCATAATATTAGCAGTATCACCAAGGTCAAATAATTATATAACATAAATATTCACAAAACATCCACCGCACACGTCAATACAGACGACAACAACTACGTAATTCATGCCGAAAAAAGAGGGACAAGCCTAATATACCTTGGATTTTTGGCGAACCCAAGCTAAGACAAACCTTCATCCTTATAAGCATCAATACACTACTTAAGAATATCCCAAGTTACTTCTAAAATGCAGCCAAGATAACTTAAGAATGAAACAAGACAAGCATAGCTTAATCAAAAAGATTCATACAAAGTTGACGGTTGAAACTCCGAGACAACAACCTAATAGTGTTAACACTTCTATAACAAACCTCAATAGATAGGGAAAATCCAAGAAAGAATTCTTATCAAAAACTTCACCATGAAACAGCCACCAAAATCCCGAAAAAGACACAAAAATACAAGTTACGCACGATTCCCAATTTCCCGACATCAAAATCATGTTGAACCATGGATTCCAGCAACAAAACCATCAAAAACATGTAAGGGAAGCTTGGGAGAGAGTTTAAGACGAGATACCTTTTGGAAATTTGTATAATGACCCAATCCACCGACCAAGGGACTTAAATAGTCCTCTATCGCCTCAACCCGCTTGTGAGTGCCTGCTTTGTGCAGTCTCTTGAAATATGAATATCTCTCTACTCTGAAGTTGGATTGATGATTCGGTTTAATGTGATGAAAACTAGACTCAAATAAATTTGATAGGTCGTAAACTCCTAACTCCTTATAGATTGGGAGAAAAGCTTTAAGACATTTGACCTAAATTTCAGGTAATCTCAAAGAAGGAATTTTGTGATAACTTTTTCCTAATTTAGTTATACAACTTGATCGACGTTCAATCTTAAATACGATCATAGGGTGAGTCAACTACCTTATAATAATTCCTTTTTAGAACATTAAACACTCTTAGTCCTACCTCAAAAGTGCAGATTTATCGCTCAAATTATCCAGGGTGTTACACTTTTATCCAAACACACAACTACATATTTATAAAATAATTTTCAGTACTTAAGAAGTACTTTAAGCATTTATAATAAAGCCATTTTTTCAGCTAATCCAAACGGGCTCGTAGTTATTATGTTATATATCATATACTGACAAGGTATCATAAAAGATTGATCCTTTTTTAGAAAAAATTACTTCTCATTCCTATATATCATGGTGGACAGTTTATTCCTTCAAAAAGGATTACTGATAATGCTCAAACACACACTCTTGATAAAGCATGAAGTGAACGTTGTCAATAAAGAACCCAACGAAGGTTAGGGTCGATCCCACAGGGAATATGGTCAAGATATAGAATAATGCAGGTATTTAAGCTTTTAGTTGTGTTATCTCTAAAAGGGGGGTTTATAAAAACAATTATAAAATAAGATTGAAAATTTGTTGTTGTTTATCAAGATTTGCAATTAACTAGGGTAAGTATTTGTTACACCCTAGAAAAATTTTGGTGATTATTTGGTGTTTGTATACTATGCCGAGGGAAGTACGGGTTGTATATTGGTCATAGATGACAAGGTAAATGTGTACAAATGGAAAAGCAAAGAGTATGTGAAGTTCATAAGTAAGAGTCAACTTTAAATGACCATATCTCCCAAACAAAATTGAAATAGAAGCCCCACGACCTATCATATTAAATTTCTTTGAGTCTAGTTTTCGAAACATCAAACCTCTCTTCAATCGGATTTCAGAGTAAAAAGTTATAGACGTTTTACGGTGACACTATCGGGCAATGATTTGGCCACCGCCCAAATACCTTTATATTTTAAGTCATGTGCTATGAGATAATTTTCAGCTTTTCCAGATTTGAGGTACTTGCTTATCCTCTGAAATCCTCTAAAATTTCCAGCAAACAACTAAGTAAAACAGTAAGATAAACTCCATTAGAACTAAAGCTAAGTCAAGGGGATCTATCATAAGGTGAAGGTGGTGTGTTGGTAGCTGTTTTGACTACACTTGGGCAGTGTTGCTGTGGTGAATTTTCTGCATTTTTGAAGTTGTTCTAATCTACATGTATGTTCCCTCTTGGTAGGGATTAAACAAAAGTATAAAAGATAAGAATTCTACTACTAACCTTGCTTGAATTCTTGATTCAAAGACTAGAAGTTGGAGGTGCGTTTGGTGTGTTGGTGAAGTATTTTTGTTGTATTTTAGACAGCAAGGTTGCTGAGATTTTGGATAAATAAGTTGAGGTTAATTACTCCTATTTTTAACCAAGAACAACCACCCCCACCCCCCCAGAAAAAGGTAGGGAACTTTCCCCTTTTAAACCTCTCAAATTGCGAAGCGAAAAGCTAGAAATTGGCAGCTAAGTGAGCTGTCGATGGACTATTTGTGAGCTGAGTTTTGCTCATTTTCCTTTGGCTTTTTGGCTTTTTATTTTTCTGGAATTATAATTCATATTTAGGGGAAGAATTACAGCAGAACTAAGGTAAAATTTCCTCTTGTTTCTCTCTCAAAAGTTAGTGAAAACTAGTTGAGAAAATGGCTAAATGTTGTTGATGTTGCCGTGTGTTGTTGTTGCTATTGTGATTGCCTTTTGTTAGTTATTTTTGGATGCATTTTGTGATACAGATAAAGCTTGTTGTTGGCCTATAAAACCACTAGATTAATGAGTTTGAAGGCTGATCATTGAAATAGGAAATTGGCTAAAGAAAAGTTCATCGGAGAAAGGTATGTAAGGCGCCCCCATCCATTGTTCTTTTAAGCACGATTCATGTGTTGTGAATTGAATGAGAAAGCAACCTCTTTACAAGTCTTGAGGATGTATGTTAAGCTTCATTTAATCTTTGAATTTTCATGTTTTATTGAGGTTAAATGTTAAGATTATGCCTAGCCGAAGTGAGGCATTTAAAGTGTGATATTGTGTTGATTGTTGTCATAGTTGTACATCGAGTTGGAGATCCCTCAGAATGGGCATTGTTAGCTAGTCCTTATTGTATGTTATATATATATATATATGAGATGTTAAATATGTGTAAAAGTCTGGCTGCTAATTGAAATTGGTGAAAGAGCAAAGATGATGACGTGTAAATGATTTTAAGCCAAGTAAAGACATCATAAACTATTAAGAGTAAACGAGCTAATTGAAATACCATTTCCTAGTTATTGTTTTCCTTTATCTTATGTGTATGTTATGAAATATGCGAGGCCAAGGGGAGATTTCATAATCCCTTTACCTTAAGCTGAGCGACAAGCTAGCGAGTCTCCGAGCTCTAATGTCCCTTTGAACACGATCTATAAATCTTATTGAAACTCTTAGCTCATCAACAGTTCCGTATGATTTATACAAGTTTTGAATACATGAATTTAAGTGTTATTTTGTAGTTTTACATGTTATATGCTCTCACTTGCAGTTATGCATTACGAAGGAGGCCTATGCAAGCCACATATTTTGTATTCGTCATTTCTATGCTATATGTGTTAAGTTGGTCCAGTATAATCCATATCGACTCCATTTATGATTTTGTTTAAGATATATTGATTTTACACCGATGTGGTACACTGGCTGGATGTATTTTTATTTTACCTCGGCGTGTACACCAGCTGGATGGATTTTACCCCAGTGTGGTACACCGACTACAGACATTTTTATTTTTACCCCAATGTGGTACACTGGCAGGAGGAATTTAATATGAATTTTATGGTCGGCTAGCCACTGAAATTTCAGTTATAGTTTGTTGTGCATTAGATGATCGCCTTTACACTTCAATATTGAGTTATTGTCAAGTTTCGGTTTTCAGGATTCTGGGTTGTTACTATTGCTTATTTATAGCTCAGTTATCATTGTTATCTTATATGTTTATAATTTTCAGCCTTACATACCAGTACATTTTATTCATATTGACGTCCCTTCATCTGGGGACCTTTCCTACAATCGTGCTACAGGTACAGGCCAACGCTCAGATCATCAGACGTAGTAGAAGCTAGATTTTAGCAGAATAGTGGTATGCTCCTCTCTTCCAGGAGCCACGTCCTAGTTTGGACTATTTTAAGTTTTGTGTATAGCACGGGTAGGCCGGGGTCCTGTCCCATGCATTTCAATTTATTTCCTTTGTAGAGGCTAATGTGGACTAGTTTGTGTAGTAGTTTTGGTTGTGTAGTCGTGTTGGTTTTCCATTGCTCTGTTTAGCTTTATTGTAGCCTTGTCAGCTTTCCGGGTTGTATATTCATTATTATCGAGACACTATGGGTCTAGTATTTATCTTGGTTGGTTGTGACAGGTGGCTTGGTCAGCTTTAGTGTTACATTTATTGATTTTTATATAGCCGGCTTCTCAATCAATCATGAATTAAGTGCCAGGTGCATCCTACCCCATTTTGGGGCATGATCGGAGAAAATTCGTGTCCTAGGGAGTCCACAAAGTCGTTTCTAGTAAAGTATTGCTTATGGGTACGCTTTGCACCATACTTATAATCAGGAGCCTATAGGACATCTAGGAATTATTTCACTTCTTTTACTAATAGTTCGTGTTATAGGGCGAGGTCATAAGTACTGCAATATCTAAATCATGTCATTATTTCAGAGTATGCCTGTGACAAGGAAGATGACTATAGGGTTGATTGGCACAGCCATTGAAGAGGGTAATAGTCGCTCTCTAGTGGATGAAGGAGACAGGTCAGATGCTCAAAGTGAGTCTCTGGCC
Source organism: Datura wrightii (assembly GCA_035772735.1). Taxonomy (NCBI): domain Eukaryota; kingdom Viridiplantae; phylum Streptophyta; class Magnoliopsida; order Solanales; family Solanaceae; genus Datura; species Datura wrightii. Next base: position 47,940,565 of record JASDFA010000007.1, on the reverse strand, counting down.
CTAGGTATTACAGTTCCTCCAACATCGGTTAGAGCAATGGCAGATAGACCTCCAGCTCCTCCCGCACCAGAAGTACCTTAGGGTAGTAGAGTGGCAGACCCTCCCGTGCCTGTGGTACCTCTAGTTGTTCTTGAAGGACAAGGTCTTGAGGGAGTTGTTCCGCTGATGGATCATATAGCCGCAGGTTAGGAGCGGCAATTGGAGGTGATAGAGAGACATAGAGGTCAGGCAACTAAGAGTTCCAAGGCCCGCGAGTTCTTGAGTTTGAGCCCTCCAATATTTATCGGATCAGACCCAAGCGAGGATCCTTAGGACTTTATTGATCAGATTTATAGAGTGTTGAAGGTGATGCGAGCTACAATGACTAAGTAAGTAGAGTTGCGGCCTTCAGACTACGTGATGTGACTATATTATGGTATGAGGCTTAGGCTCATTCCAGAGGAGCCGATGCACCGCCAGTTGAGTGGGAAGAGTTATCCAAGGGCTTTATGCACCACTATCTACCCTGGGAGTTTTGAAAGGTTCGAGCTGAGTAATTTTTGCACCTAGAGTAGGGAAGTATGAGTGTGCATGAGTATTGTCTTCGGTTAGATTCTCTTATCAAGTATGCTCCGCACATGGTTTAGATGATGGAGGATAGAGTTCATCGGTTCGTGTTACGGTTGGGGCTTCATATAGATCAAGATTGTTTGGGGGTATCTACTCAGGAGCATATGACATTGCATCAATTCAGGCATTCCCCAGAGGGCAGAGGATTTAGTTAATCAATTACGGGATACTCGGAGATAGCAGGAGCAACGAAAGAGAACTAGGATTGTGGGTCTTTACAGAGTATCGCAGGGTGACCTAGGGGCTCAGTTATCTAGGCAATCAGTTAGGCTTGTAAGGGGTGCCCCGCCTCAGTTTCAGGGATAGAGAAGAGACCAAGGCCCAGTCCTGTCTAGCTCTCAGCGACAGGAGCGAGTAGGGCAGAGGTGACCACCATTGCAACCATGTCCTTAGTGTGGGAAATCTCATTCAGGTCAGTGTCGTTAGGGGTAGAATGTATGCTATCGTTGTGGGCAGCCAGGGAACTTTATGAGGGATTGTTCAGATAGGGTCGATGTAGATCAGGCGCGATCAGCAATTGCTTTGTCATCCTCCATTTGACCTCCGGGACCAGATCTACAGTTGGAAGTAGACTATGGAAGAGTCAGAGGGAGAGAGGCTTCTAGTTCAGGGGTAACCCAGAATTGATTTTATGCTTTGGGTGGTCGACAAGACCAGGAGACCCTAACTGATGTTGTTACAAGTACTTAGATTATTTATCTCGTGCAGTATATGTCTTGCTTGATCTTGGTTCTACACTCTCTTATGTTACACCATTGTTTACGAGTCAGTTTGAGACAGCCCCTGAGTTATTATCTATACCATTTGTTGTTTCTACGCCGATTGGCGATTCTGTGTTAGTTGGACGAGTTTATTGGAACTCTGTAGTATTGGTATATGATAGATCAACCTTAGCTGATCTAGTTGAGCTTGAAATGGTTTATTTTGATGTCATTATGGGTATGGATTGATTGGCGGCATGTTATGCTAATTTTGATTGCAGAGTCAAGGTTATTAGATTCCATTTTCCTGGTGAGCCAGTCCGGGAATGGCAAGGTAATGCCACTATGCCTAAAGGTAAGTTTCTTTCATACCTTAAGGCTTAGAAGTTGATATCCAAAGGTTGTATTTCTCACTTGGTTCGAGTAAGAAACTTGGACTGTGAGCCTGTGACTCTCCAGCCAATTTCTATTGTAAATGAGTTCCCCGAGGTCTTTCCAGCGGATTTGCCTGGAATTCCTCCTAAAAGGGAGATAGATTTTGCTATTGATTTACTACCAAGAACTCAGTCGATATCCATACCCCAAGATAGAATGTCCCCAGTAGAGCTAAAATAATTAAAGAAGCAGTTGACAGATTTTCTTGAGAAGGGTTTTATCCAGCCCAGTGTGTTGCCCTGGGGTGCACCGATGTTGTTTGTGTGAAAGAAAGATGGGTCGTTAAGAATGTGTATTGACTATATGCAGCTAAATAAGGTTACAATTAAGAACAAGTACCCACTTCCCAGGATTGATGACCTGTTTGATCAGTTACAGGGTGTCAAATGCTTCTCAAAGATTGATTTGAGATCCGGGTACCATCAGTTATAGGTTAGGGAGGTTGATATCCCTAAGACTGCCTTGGGAACCAGATATGGGCATTATTAGTTCTTCGTGATGTCATTTGAGCTTACTAATTCCCCAACAACTTTTATGAAATTGATGAATAGGGTGTTTAGGCCCTTCCTTGATGTATTTGTGATTATCTTTATCGATGACATTCTAATTTATTCACGATCAGAGGCAGAGCATGCAGATCACCTCAGAGCTATGTTACAGACTCTCTAGGAGCATAAGTTGTATGCTAAATTTTTTAAGTGTGAATTTTGGCTAACATCTGTGGCTTTCCTTGGTCGTGTAATTATAGCTAAGGTATAAGAGTGGATAGATAGAAGATAGAGGCGGTAAAGAGTTGGCCCAGACCCTTGAATCCTATAGAGGTTCACAACTTTCTGGGGTTTGCATGTTATTATCACCAATTTGTGGAAGGTTCTTCTACTATCTCTACGCTATTGACAAAGTTGACTCATAAAGTAGCTAAGTTTCAGTGGGCAGAGGCATGTGAGCGAAGTTTTCAAGAGTTGAAGGATAGATTGACTTCAGCATCTGTCCTAACTCTTCCAGAGGTTGTCGAGGGTTATGTGGTCTATTGTGATGCTTCGAGAGTTGGGCTATGTTGTGTTCTGATGCAACACGACAAGGTTATTGCTTATGTCTCTAGACAGTTAAGGAAGCATGAGCAAAAATTATCCTACCCATGATCTTGAGTTGGCCGCAGTGGTATTTGCATTGAAGATTTGGCGCCACTACTTATACGGGGTACATGTTGATATCTTCATAGATCATAAGAGCCTCCGGCATTTGTTTCAGCAGAAGGAGTTGAATTTACGCTAGAGAAGGTGGTTAGAATTGCTGAAAGATTATCATGTTAGCATTCTCTATCATCCGGGCAAGGCAAATGTTGTAACTGATGCGCTAAGTCGAAAGTCTATGGGTAGCTTGAGTCATATTCAGGTTGACAGGATTGAAATGACAAATACTCTATAGCAGTTGGCTAACTTATAGATTCGGTTACTGGATGCCGAAGATGGGCGTGTTATTGTTAAAAACACAACAAAATTATCCTTGGTAACGGAAGTTAAGCAACGACAATATGATGATGCGGAGTTAGTCTTACTAAGAGATAGAATACCACAATAGAAGTAGAGCCTATTTGATTATGGACCCGATGGAGTTCTTAGATACCAGGGTTGTCTATGTGTACCTAATGTGGGTGAGCTATAAGAACAGATTATGAATTAATCTCATTATTCTCGATATTCAGTACACCCAGGTGCCACAAAGATGTATCGTGACCTGAGGCAACTATATTGGTGGAATGGCATGAAAAAGGACATCATAGGTCTTGTGACTCAATGTCCCAATTTCCAGTAGGTGAAGGTTGAGCACCAGAGACCTGGATGTCTAGTGCAAGATATTGAAATTCCAGCCTGGAAATGGGAGGTGACTAATATGGATTTTATTACAGGATTTCCTTAAACGTGCAGGAAGCATGATTTTTATCTGGGTAATAGTTGATAAATTAACTAAATTGGCTTATTTCTTGCATGTTAAGACCATATATGCTGCAGAGGATTATGCTAGGCTTTATATACGGGAAATAGTTCGCCTACATGGAGTCCTCTTATCCATTATTTATGACAGAGGTGCTCTGTTCACAACAAATTTCTGGAAGTCTTTCCAGAAAGTCCTGGGCACTCAGGTAAGCCTCAGTACCGCATTTCATCCTCAGACAAACAAACAGGCTGAATGCACCATTCAGACGCTTGAAGATATGTTGCGTTCCTATGTTCTAGATTTTGGTAGAAGTTGGGATGATCATGTTTCCTTGATTGAGTTTTCTTATAATAATAGCTACCAGGTGAGTATTCAGATGGCCCTATATGAAGCTTTATATGGGTATAGGTCGCTAGTGGGTTGGTTTAAACTCAGTGAGGTGGAGTTATTGGGACCAGACTTAGTGCAGCAAGCTATTGACAAGGTAAAACTTATTAGAGATCGACTTTAGAGAGCCCAGAGCAGGTAGAAGTCTTATGCGTATGTACGTCGTTGAGCGTTGGAGTTTGCTTTTGATGATTTGGTCTTCTTGAAAATGTCTCTTATGAAAGGCATCATGAGATTTGGCCGAAAGGACAAGCTGATCCCTAGATATGTTTTGCCTTACAGAGTTTTCCGCAAGACAGGCAAAGTAGCCTATGAGTTGGCGTTGCCATCAGAGCTAGCGGTAGTCCACCAAGTATTTCATGTATCGATGTTGTGGAAGTGTATAGAAGACCCAACCCATGTTATGCCTGTCGATGATGTCCAGATTTGTGAGGAGATGATCTACACCGAGGTCCTAGTTTTTATTCTTGACCGACAAGTCAGGAAACTTCTGACCAAAGAAGTCGCCTCGATTAAAGTATTTTGGAAAAGTAATAACATTGAGGAAGTAACTCAGGAGGATAAGGAGGAAATGAAGAAGAAATATCCTCACCTATTTATGATGTCGACATGATATTAAGGTATGTGTTTGATACCTAAGTTACTGAGTATCTATTTCGAAGCATATTAAGAGAAATTAATTTCCATTCGGGGATGAAATTTCCTAAAGAGGGGAGATACGACACCCTAGTTAAATATTTTAGTGATTATTTGGTGTTTATATACTATGTTAATGGAAGTACGGGTTATATATTGGTCGTAGATGATAAGGGAAATGTGTACCAACAGAAAGCAAAGAACATATGAAGTTCATAAGTAAAGATCAATTTTGAATGACCATATCTCCTAAAATATAATAAATTAGAAGCCCCACAACCTATCAAATTAAATGTCTTTGAGTCTAGTTTTCAAAACATCAAACCTCTCGTCAATCGAAGTTCGGAATAAAAATCTATAAACGTTTTACGGTGACACTATCGAGCAGTGATGTGGCCACCGCCCTAAAAACGGCCACCGCCCAAATACCATTATATTTTAAGTCTTGTGCTATGAGATCATTTTCAACTTTTCCAAATTTGAGGTGCTTGCTTATCCTCTAAAATCCTCTCAAATTTCCAGCAAACAACTAAGGAAAACACCAATCTAAACTCCATTAAAACTAAATCTAAGTGAAGGGGATCTATCATAAGGTGAAGGTGGTGTATTGGTGGCTGTTTTGGCTGCACTTAGGCTGTGTTGCCGTGGTGAATTTGCTGCTTTTTTGAAGATTTTCTAAGCTAAATATATGTTCCCTCTTGGTATTCACTAAACAAAAGTATAAAAGGTAAGAATTCTACTGCTAACCTTGCTTGAATTCTTGATTAAAAGACTAGAAGTTGGAGGTGTGTTTGGTATGTTGGTGAACTGCTTTTGCTGCGTTTTGGACAGCGACGTTGCTGCGTTTTTTGGACAAGAGGTTTAGGTAAATTACTCCTATTTTTAACCAAGAAAAACCCCCTAGCAAAAGGTGTGGATTTCTCCCCTTTTAAACATCTCAAATTGCAAAACGAAAAGCTGAAAATTGGCAGCTAAGTGAGCTGCCGATGGACTGTTTGTGAGCTGAGTTTTGCTCGTTTTCCTTAGGATTTTTGGCAGTTTATTTTTCTGTAATTATAATTAATATTGAGGGGAAGAATTAAATTATAACTAAGGTAAAATTTCCTCTTGTTTCTCCTTCAAAATTTAGTGAAAACTAGTTGATAAAATGGCTAAATGTTGTTGATGTTGCAGTGTGTTATTGTTGCTATTGTGATTGCCTTTGGTTAGTTATTTTGGGATGAATTTTATGCTACATATTAAGATTGTTGTTGGCCTATAAAACCACTGGATTAAGGAGGTTTAAGGCTGATTATTGAAATAGGAAATCGGCTAAAGAAAGGTTCATCGGAGAAAGGTATGTAAGGCGCCCCATCCATCGTTCTTTTAAGCACAATTCGTGCGTTTTGAATTAAATGAGCCAACCCCTATTTCAATTCTTGAGGAAGTATGTTAATATTCATTTAAGCTTTAAATTTTCATGTTTTATTGAGGTTAAATGTTAAGATTATGCCTAGCCGAAGTGAGGAATTTAAAGTGTGATATGTGTTGATTGTTTTCGTAGTTGTACATCGAGTTGGAGACCCCTCAGCGTGGGCATTTTTATATATATATATGAGATGTTAAATGTGTTTAAAGGTCTGGTTGCTAACTGAAATTGGTGAAAGAGCCAAGATGATGATGTGTAAATGATTTTAAGCCAAGTAAAGACATCATAAGCTATTAAGGGTAAATGAGCATATTGAATTAGGATTGCCTAGTTATGATTGTCCTTTATCTTATGTGTATGTTGTGAAATATTTCAGGCAAAAGGGAGATTTCATAATCTCTTTCCCTTAAGTCGAACAACAATCTAGCGATTCTTCAAGCTCTAATGTCCGTTTGAACACGATATGTATATCTTGTTGTAAATCTTAGGTCATCCGCAGTTCCTTATGATTTATACAAGTTTTGAATACATGCATTTAAGTGCCATTTTATAGATTTACATGTTGTATGTGCTCACTTGCAATTATGCATTACGAAGGAGGCCTATGCAAGCCACATATTTAGTATTCACCATTTCTATGCTATAAGTGTTAAGCTGGTCCAGTATAAGCCATATCAGCTCCGTTTATGATTTTGTTTAAGATTTATTAATTTTACCCTGGTGGGGTACACCGGCTAGAGGTATTTTTCTTTTACCCCAGTGTGGTACACTAGCTGGATGGATTTTACCCCTGTGTGGTACACTGCATTTTTATTTTTACCCCGGTGTGGTACACTGGATGGAGGAATTTTATATGGATTTTATGGTCGGCTGGCCACTGGCATTTCAGTTATAGTTTTGTTGTGCATTAGATGATTGCATTTACACTTCAATATTAAGTTATTGTCAAGTTTTGGTTTTCAGGATTCTAGGTTGTTACTATTCCTTATTTCTGGGTCAGTTATCATTGTTATCTTATATGTTTTCAATTTTCAGCCTTACATACTAGTACATTTTATTCGTACTGATGTCCCTTCATCTGGGGACCTTTCCTGCAATTGTGATGCAGGTACAGGCCGAGGCTCAGATCATCAGAAGTATTAGGAGCCAGATTTCAGCAAAATAGTGGTATGCTCCTCTCTTCCATGAGCCATGTCCTAGTTTTGACTATTTTGAGTTTTGTGTACAGCATGGGTAGGACGGGGCCCTGTCCCGTGCATTTTAGTTTATTTCCTTTGTAGAGGTTGATTTGGACTAGTTTGTGTAGTAGTTTAGGTTGTGTAGTCGTGTTGGTTTTTCATTGCTCTGTTTATCTTTATTGTAGCCTTGTCATCTTTCCAGGTTGCATATTCATTATTAGCGAGATTATTATAGGTCTAGTATTTATATTATTTTGTTGTGACAGGTGGCTTCGTCAGCCTTAGTGTTACATTTATAGATTCTACATAACCAGCTTCTCGATCAACCATGAATCGAGTGCCAGTTGCGCCCTACCCCAGTTTTGGGGCGTGAAACTATTCCCCATGTATTCATAATTACTTCAGGTTTACACTTGTGAACTATCTCAATGCTTACTTGTAGAGCCGATAACTACGGTTCATCCAAACGATTGGTTGGTCCCTATTGGATGACTATACTAAATCACCGGGCTAGGCCTCATGAGCGATTTCAATTCAACCATTATCAACCTGTTCCAAATTAACTATCCTGCGGCCACATCTCAAGTTATACAATGACCCATACAGATCAAGGCTTTATTGAAATTATCTTTTCCTAATTTATACTTCACTAGGTTCAAACAATTAAAGAATTTGGGCAAGTCTTAACGTTTCACTTCATTAAGAAATATTAAAGATGAAGAGAATACAATACAAGTGTTTAGCATTGGCTTCGAATAACTTTGTGTAACCCTAGTTCTTTAATCCATCCACAACCCTAGTTGTGGAGGTTTTAGCCTCTCATGATTGTAAGATCGTTATTAGCATTCATATACAAACACATAATTAAATAACTTATAAAGATGATTGAAAAGAAACCTTCTTGATTATTGCAAGAATTGATGTTGAATCTTTCAAGAACAAGGAAGAAATCAAAGCAAGAAAATATGCAAGACTTGAATTAAGGTTAACAACAACTTGTCTCTCAATGAAATAAAACTCAATGTTGGACTCTCTGATCTCCTCCCTCTACTGAAAATAACCTAAAATATATTTATACAAATAATTGAAACCTTCTCCTAAGTAAATAGAGAAACTCCCAAAAACCGTCGCCGCCTCACATACAACCTATAACAGGATTGTACGGGTTGTACCTTAACACGTACAGTGGTTGACTTCTGCTGAATTTGACTAAGTGTTGACTTCTGGTATGACTTGTACCAAGAACCTATGAGTCATACAATCTTCCCATGGCTTGATCTTTCACTTGTTGACATTCTCTGCTGACTTCCACGGATGGCTTCATATGACTCGTACCTCAGTTCCACTATCCGTGACTCCTTCTCATACCTTGAGTTCTGCCTGTCTTCTCTTTTTCTGGTCTTTTTCACGGTTTCTTGGTACGGGTCTTAGGTAGGTTGCGTGACTCGTGGTTGCTACTCATACCAGGATACTTGTCCTATGCAAACCCTTCTGGAATTTACTATGACTTCTATGATACGGCTTGTGCCATGAGCCGTAAGTTTCCTTTGCCTCATGATTCGATCCTGGACCTTTGCATGACTCTCAGTACAGCTCGTACCAGGATGGTATGACTCACACTGAGATTCATACTAAGACATTTTTATGCATTTTTCTCCTTTTTTTGCACAATTTATCTCCAACATCTATTTTCTTTGAAAACAAAATAAAAGTACCTCATATCTATATAAATACACCTAAGTCCATGCTTATTCCCATTTTTAAACGTCGACAGTGCTGCAAAACTCACAGCACTCAACACCCTCAACTTAAGACTTTGCATTTCCTCAGGCAAAGAAAACAAAAACTAAAAACAACACTTAACTAGAAAGTAAACATATAGTATCTACAGCCAACACAACAAAATTTGCACTATGAACCATAATCAGCTAATGGCCCCTTTTCCATTCAAACTACGTCAGCTATGCACACATTTAACCACAATCAATGACATACAAGGATTGAGATATGGCATCCAACTATTAGCAAAGAATTGAGCTATAACCAATGCTACAAATAATTAGTAAAATGCAACACAAACCAAGTACCCTCATAGGAAATGAAGTCCCCAACACTAATAGTCATATAAAATAATAAACTTGGGACTAAAAAAATGGGACTCTCACTCTCCCAAAGACGATCCAAATACTGCACATTGGATACCATAAGCTTGTTCTTATTTTCTCTACTTTGGCTCTTTGGACAGTTAAACTAGGATCACTATAGGACTTTGTTCATCTTGAAATGTAGGCTTTGGGCTGGGTATGGTAAATATGGAATTAAGTGACTAAACCCTCCTTGGCACTATAGACTTGTGCCTCCACTTTATAATTTTTACCCCATTTTTCACTTTTTCAACTTTTTCCTCCCTTTCCTTCATTTCCTCCATTTCCATGCAATATGTGGGTGTGGTGTGTTTTTCACATTTTCTTATTCCTTTTTCTCTTGTATTTACTTTTCACGTTTCTTTATTAGCTCTTTTTTCTTTCTTTTCTTGCTACACCACACCTCATCTTTAACCTTTTTCCTTTCTTTTTCTTTTTCACCTCCCCACAATCTATGCACCCCTACTATAGCCACTCTCAACTTAGGCATTTCTCCTGGGTTAGGTTTACAATGTCTAAGGAGGGACCAGGGGCAAATCAGGTTCATTATAAATAATGGGTAAGGTTAAAGGTTAATCAAAGAAAAATGGCTAATATAAGGCTCAAAATCAGGATCAAGGGATTCATCATCATTTGATATATTCATTTAAGCTAAAGTGGATAAAACCAATAACATTCTATGATCATCTCCTAACCAACTATCCTAAAGTCTATGTAAATACCAAGCAGGTAAGTTCTAGATCCTCTACGCAGTATTGAACTAGGTATACATCCTCACCCACTCATTGTACCGATTTGCATTGAATCTACCTATCCAGTTCATACACGGGTAAGCCACAACTACTCATGCTCATAATTTAAATGTCATACAAAGATCCACAGAAGTCATGCAATTGCAATTAACTACACAACTAACATCAAAACAAAATTTTCAAACAGGGATATTTTTTTCAAAACATCAAACTAGTGCATTTATTAGCTGTAAAGTAATTCTAAGCTACTTATAATTAAATGAAAACAACCTAAACTTGCCAATTCTACTAGATAGAATGTCCAAGGGAAAAGAAACACGACAAGAAAAATCGTCAGACGAATAAAAAATTCCCAACAATACAAGTACACCCCCCTTTGAAAACATGCTTTGTCCCCGAAGCATAAAATATATAAGAACAAGGGAAAAGGACATACCTGTGGTGCACTAAGCGCTCCTATCATCCTACGGAGGTGGTACCTCCACTGCATTAGTGGTGCTAGCAGTGGTCGGTGCACTCAATGGTACCTCTATTGGGGAATTGGCTACCCCTGCATCACTAGTAGTCGCTTTCTCGACCTCGGGCTATACTCTGTATGAATGTGGATCCCCCTAAGAGTCCTCGCCTCCCATAATCCCTCTCTGGGCAGTAGTGGAGCTTCCCGCTCCTCTGGCTCGCTCCTGCAACTCTGACATATGTGTGTCGTGAGCTTGCAGGCTCTCTACTCGAACCCCTTTTCTCTTTTTCTTCTCCTTCTTTTTCCTTTTCTTTGAGGGTTCATTTTCAACTTCTGCTGAGACCCTCTTCTTCCCTTTTTCTCCACTAGCAACCATCAAGCCCCAATATGCCTCCAAGTCGAGCTCCTTATCTAACTCAGCATCTACGTCCAGAAGATTAAGGGCTGCTATAATTGTTGGTTATTTAGATGACAACTCGGTCACTTGGCTCCGAAGAGCCCGCAGCTCCTCCCAAAGCTAATCAGCTACTCCGCTAAGAACTTGTTGAATCGGTGCTCAAATCCATCAATCTGGCCATGAGATCCCCTCACGGCCTCCTAAATCTCCACCTTCACCCAAGGCTTGACGTTTTCCATCATAAACTGAACTTTTCTCTCTATCATTGTCAGTTTTTAGCTATCTTTTGGAGGAAATCGTGAGACACCAACACAAACACAGCTGGTGTTTGGCTCGAAAGACCCATCAAAGGTGCAGCTGAAATACTGGGTGCTACCTCTGTATGGCCTGCCTCTATAGCTGGTGTCTTTTCTTAATCCACTGAGATGGGGACATTAACCTACTCTCCCCTAGATGCCTGTGGTACCGGGATTGTGGTTGAAAGTCTAGCCCGGCTCTTCACCAAGTTTATTTCATCTCAGATCAGCCCTATATCCATCGTCCTCTGGCCTCCTGTCTCGACATCAACATGTTTCATTAGTTGGACCCCAGCGTCTCTGCACTTTCGGTAAATAAGGCTCGAAAATGGCATGGTGGTTATCAACCCAAGAGCATGATCTCGGATCTCATTTGCTATCACCCTCGGGATATTTATTTCATACCAAGACATGATGCATGCTACTAGAGCAGCCCTATCTGCACTGAGCATGTTATCGTTCACAGTTGGCATTAGTCTATGGTGGACTAGTGTCCAGTAGGCCTTTCGTATGAAGTTTATCAAAGATTTCGTGACCTTCTTTCCACTAGCCACCCAATCAACTTCCTCCTTGACCTCTACTATGACTCTGGCTAACCATTTTAGTTGGTTTGTCTCTCCTCATTACTCAACTGATTCACCCATTTCTAGGCATCTATCCGGTGGTTGAACTCTGTTGTGGATGATGGAGCTATGAACTATGGCCCATAGAATATCAAGGCAATGGTTTTCTCTGAAATCTTGACTTCTTGCCCTCGAACTAAGACCTTGTCAAGTTTGGGCTACTCCTTTAGTCGCTTGTCGGTCTGTATATTCTGCTCCAACATTGCATAATAGTTGGCATAGAACTCCCTAACCATATGTGGGCTATATTGGTCAGGGGTTGATGTGCTGTGAATTTACAGCACTATAGACGCTCAAAACTAAGAAAATAGCATGGACTTAGGTGTATTTATATGGATATGAGGCACTTTTCCTTTGATTTCAGGATAAATGGGTGTCGAAACAATAAATTGCAAAAGGAAGCTAAAAATGTGCAAAAAAAGGGCAAAAAGTGCATATCACAGTACAATTCATAGGATGGACCTACGAGTCATACTGAGGGTCTTGATCAAAAGCTGAAAGTTAACCTGGAAGACTGAACTTATGAAACTTGTCACGGATCGTACCATGGTGGTACAAGTCATGCTAAGTCAGTCGTGATGAAATCCAGAAGAATTGCATAGAAGCTTGATTCTCAGTATGAGAGCACCCTATGACCCGTGAGATGAGGGTACGAGTTGCACCATACCGGTCGCGGTGAAGTTCAGAAAAAGTTCAAAAGATCAGGATCAATCCACAGGTGTCAATGTACGAGTCGTAGCATGTTGGTACGAATAGTACCTTGGCCGAAACTTAGCTAAAATTCAGCCAACACTCTAAGCCACGAGTTGATGTCACAATCCGTGAGAAGCCCCTACGAGTCATAGGTGGACCCGTGACAAGGTCGGCAACAGATATGAAAAGCAATCCTATTAGTTTAGGAAAAGGATTCTTGTGTCTCAATAGATACTTTTTATGTTTTATTTTTAATAGAGGACGACGAATAGACTTAATTCTGGTAGAAAAACATTGTAGTATGCAATTTTACATCATTAGAAGATAGAATTGAGTTGGTACAACCTTGTGATCAACCTTTTTTTGAATTCATCTTGTTCTTCCTACTTGTTATTCAAGATTTCGTGGTTTAATTGAAGGAATTGTTTTTCTCAATCATCTTTGTAAGTATTGTTATATGTTTTCAACAATGAACACAAATCACACCCTTGCAACTGTGAGAGGCGAAAACCTCCATAGCTAGGGTTGTGGGAACCGTGGTGGATTAACAAGTTAGAGTTGCACAAAGTGAGTCTAAAACCAATACTAAATACTTATATTGTATTCTCTTCATCTTTAACGATTCTTAGTGGTGTACAATATTAGGAAGTGCCTGAATTCTTTACTTGCTTTGGTCGAAGAGGTATAGATTAGGAAAAGTGAGTTACAACAGAGCCTTGATCTTGATGATCATTGTATTAACTTGAGTTGTGGTCGCAGGATAGTTATATCTGGAACTTAGTGATAATGGTTAGTTTGCAAAACTCATGAGACTTGGTCGAGTAATTGAGGATAGTCATTCAATAGGGATTGGTCGATCGTTTGAATGAATCTAAGTTATCAGTTCTATAAGTAAAGTATTGGAATAGATCACGAGTGTATACCCAAAGCTTTTATGAACCCATGGGGAACACAAACCCTAGTTACCCTTTAATTATTGATTCATAAATATAATTTTGATTGCTGCTTATTTTTATTATTGCTTTTCATTAGAATTCCCCCATTGTGAAGTAATTACCATACAAGTTCATCTATTGATTGTAATCTAGATCTTCCATATTCCCGGTGGGTTCGACCCCAACCTATAAGTTTGGGTTCTTTATTGACAACATCCGCTTCATACTTCAGTTGGAAGTGTGGTTTGAGCGTTATCAAAAAGTGGTGTTGTTGCCGGGGAATACGGCTAAGACTAGGTTATTTGCTTGTATATGACTTTTTGGTAATTATTTACTTAATTACATTTATTTTTGTGTTTTTCTTTGATATCCACAAGCTTTCCTCCGGTGAATGCCAAGCACTCGGAGTAGAGGAGACCCCCTTGTTCCACTAAATCCCGAAATTGAATGAGCACTCATAGAATAGAAAACCCTAAGCAGAGAGGAGCTCTCTTAGCTGAAGAAGCTAGGCAAGCCGAGCTAGCTCGGTTAGCTACACTTCAGCAAGCTGGTGATGATAGAGATGATGTGGTAAATGCTGGTCGACATGGGAGGGGAAACCGAGCTCAGAGATTTTCCCCTCAGTTCTTTGATTATGATGACCTAGATATTGATGAGGTTGGGTCAACTAGAGAAATTGTGCCACCACCACTGCCCGCTGGGGCCAAATTTAACATTATAAGCACAATGATTCAATTGCTAAATTTGAAGGGGGTGTTTAGTGGCCACGCAGCGGATTACGCCAACCTGCATTTAATGAACTTTGTAGGAATATGCAAGGCATACAGGTTGCCTAGAGTAAGCCAGGATGCAACAAGACTCTAACTCTTCCCTTTCTCTCTATCAGGGGAAGCTACTTTGTGGTTATCAGAGTTGCCCAACGACTCTATAACCAATTGGAAGGATCTTAAACAAGCCTTCTTGGAGAGATTCTTTCCCCCATCAAGGATGTTGCAGTTAAAAGATGAAATCTATAATTTTCGATAGAGTAAGACAGAGGCACTTCATGAAACCTGGTTGAGGTTCAAAAAGAAGTTGACTAAGTGCCTGAACCATAAAATCGCAGATGACAGTTTGTTGGAAATCTTTTACAGGTCTCTTAATAATAGCACCAAGGTTGTAGCAGACACGCTGGTGAGTGGAGCATTGATGAGTCACACTTGGGAGGAAGCAGCCACTATCCTTGACAGGGTGAAAAAGACAAACAGGGCCTGACATATGAGGGAGGTTGATGCAGTGGTAGGTACATACGTTGTTGGTTTGACTGTAGACCAACGAAGGAAGGAGGAGGAACGCAATCAGGAGTTGGCTCACATGCGCACATCATTGGATTTGCTGAAAAAGCATATCATGAGAGCAGGAGCCAAAAAGGTAAATGCAGTGGGAACACAAGGAAGGGAGCAGGGAGCAGAAAACTCTAATTCTGAGTAAGAGGCAAACTTCCTAGGTAGCCAAGTGGCGGGTTTTCGAGCCAACTCCTAAGCGTCTGGAAAGACAATTGCTGCCAAGGTTCTATCAAGGTCGGAACCAATACAGAGACAACTACAATAGGAATAGGTTCAGAGATAGGAGTCGTGGTCGTGAGCGAGAGGGAGAATGCAGAAGGAATGATGGATATCAAAATGACCGGGCTGGAGTCTATGTGCCTCCTAATGCATGAGAAGGGGAAGCTGGACAATCAAAGTTGGAGAGTATGATGGCCAAAATGCTGAAAAAGGTGGGGTCCACAGATGATCAGTTAAAAGAAATTTGAAGTGACTTATCTAGCATGGTTAGAAAGTGGAATCTCATGCCACCACCATCAAGCAGATAGAACACCAACTTGGGCAACTGTCGGCATCAATGAACCCAAGACAAAAGGGTACACTTCCTAGCTTCACTGTCAAGAATCCAAAGAATGATTCTCATTGCATGGCAGTGATGACTAGGAGTGGGAAAACCACAGTTGACCCCCCGTTCCCTGTGGAAGTTGAAAGGAAGAAAGAGAGCGTGATGGAGGAAGAAGAGATTGGTGATGAGACACAACATGATGAGTTGCAAGAGGCCCCTAAAAGTGAGATGGAAGGCGACATTGATTAAGGGGTAACTCTAGTGCAAAAGGCTATCCCGAGTCCACCGCCACCATTCCCACAGAGGATGAAGAAAAAGGCAAACAACGGTAAGTTCCAAAAATTTCCTTCAATGCTCAAACAAATTTCTGTGAATATACCGTTGGTCGAAGAACTAAAGCAGATGCCGGGATATGTAAAATTCATGAAGGACCTGGTGACAAAGAAAAGATTTGTAAGCTATGAGTCGATTGACAATGTCCATCACTGAGTGCCTTAGCAACAAGGATCTTAGCTCAAAAAAAGGAAGACCCGAGTGCCTTCACGATACCTTACACCATCGGTAATGTTGAGTTCGCAAGGGCGCTTTGTTATCTAGGAGCTAGCATTAATCTGATGCCCTTGGCAGTCTTCAAGAAGTTAGTATTGGGAGCCTCACACCAACCAACATGCGGCTACTGATGGCCGACAGAACAATGAAGAAACCAGTAGGCATCCTAGTTGATGTGCTCGTCAAGGTTGATAAGTTTATATTCCCAGCAGACTTTGTGATCTTGGATTGCGAGGTTGATTATGAGGTCCCCATCATTCTGGGGCGACCATTCCTCACCACTAGGAGAGCTCTAATAGATGTGGAAGCTGGCCTGTTGAAGTTCAGGCTAAACAAAGAAGAGGTCACTTTCAACATCTGTCGGACTATGAAGCAACCAAAGGAATTTAGTATGATCTCAGCACTTTAGGATTCTTAGTAGTCAAGAGACTTGCATCATGCCGCAACGTTAAATCAGGCACTTCTTGGGAGGCAACCCAAGTGGTGGTTTGGTGAAATCTGAGTAACCATACCACCTGCGTCATGCTGCGATGTTAAATCAAGTTCTTCTTGGGAGGCAACCCAAGTTATTGATCTAAATGTGTGCTCAGTGTGCAGGGAAACAAAAACAGGTGGCTGAAAAATCTGCTGCTACAGGATCTCAGTACGACTCGTGGTGAGGTTCTACAAGTCGTGGTAGTAGAAGTAGTGAAAAGCAGAGAAAATTCTAAGCAAAGTCTGACCTACGACTCATCCTACGATTCATACCTTCATGGTACGGGTCGTAGGATGCTCTCGCAGGTCACCAAGTATGTTCTTTGTAACTAAAGTCATTACGGGCCATGAACGATTCGTAGGTTGCTCCTGCGACTCGTAGTACCAATTGTGACGAGTCAAATTGACCCGATTTGTCCCATATTTTTAAATTGATCCCCACCTACTTAAACTTCAAAATCAACCATTTTCCAACCTAACACCTCAAAACCCCAAAACCCACAAATTGAGAACTTTCTTCCCAACACCCATAGCTTCCCAAACATTAAGAAATTTAGGTAGAAATTCATGCTTCAGATGAGTGTGCAAAGCCCTCACATTTGATTTCCAGCCTATGAATCGCGAATCAAGTAAGTGGTTTACATTCTAAGTTCTTAATGCTTGAACGTGAACTTGAGGGAATCAAAAATCCATAAGACTCACTAGGTATGCTTGAAAATCAATGGATAGGTGTGAAATACACTAAATCATCCGAAAAATCCACTGGAAATTGATTGAATTTTGGCCCTAGAAAACCTAAGGGGAGTTACGGGTAGGGGAGGATTAAGTGGTGTAAAAAGGTAAGGTACCTAATGCTAGACCTGGGGGGAACTTGAGTACCCAAAAATGTGCAAAACAAACACCTACACACTGATCAAAAAGAATGTTAAAACTAGGTTGAAAAAGGGTTTGTAGCACAGTACGGTTCGTAGGTTGACACTACGAATCGTACTGAGTGCTCATACCACTTATCTTGAAAAATCGATTTGGAAAGCGCACCCCATGACTCGTGGAATCGACCTACGGGTCGTACCACAAGTCATGGTGAAAAACAAAATATGTGAAAAATGGGATTTCATCAGACGACTCAAGGTACATATTGTACCTTCATGGTATGATTCGTACCTGCAAATCGTGGGGCACCATCAGGGTTTCTGAAGGTACGACTCATACTGAGGACCCGTGATGAGATACTGCAATTCTTCTATATGATTTTTCTTTCTCAAAAATGGATTACTAACTCTTTCTCACCAGGTACAATGACATACAAACATAGGGCAGACAAGCACAAGCCCCCAGACAATTGATAGATGAAACAACGGACTCAGAGTCTAAGCAAGCCGGAGATTCACCTAGTGGTTCACTTGAGGATTATCAAGTGGACACCTCAGACAGAGATGGGACAGAACCACTAGGGCAAGAGCAAAGGCCCAAGCCGAAGCAACCACGGCCACATCCGCTCAGGCTCCCCAGTCTGAAGAGGGGGCTAGAGAGGAACAACAAAGGTCGGGAATAGACTCAAACACTGAGGAAGGGTCAGAAGGGACCCATGATGATGCAGAAAGCAGTGAGGAAACAGTGGAGGAGGAGACCCCTGCAAGAGAAAATAGAACAATGCGGTGGAGAGTGCTGGGTGCTAAAGAGATATATGAACAAGGCATAGCTCTCATAGCCAAGAACAAACCAAAGAGAAGCATCCAAGAAGAACCATGGATACTCACTAATTCCTTGAATGAAGTTGAGGAGATGAAGCGTATTTTTAGGTTCTATGGGCTAGAGTGGATGGCCAAGACCCCTTCACAATACACTGAAGAGATCTTCAGGGAGTTCTACACCAACTACCTGGTCACAATGGAGGAGAAAGCAAAGGAGGGGAAAAAGATAAAGGAGCAGCATTGCTTGGAGAGTGTTCTAGTCCGAGGACGAGTTTTTGATATATCTGATCAGACTATTGCACGGATGTTGTATGGACCTCAGTACAGACCAACGAGGATAACCCCAGAATATGATTACCGAGTTGAGGCGATGAAGCAGATTAAGAGTCTGAGCAGGGGTGAGTGACAGAGACAGTTGCAATGGCTAGCGGAGGTTATAGCTGAGAACAAGGATGAGGCTAAGTGGGTTACAGGGGGTAAGCAGGTGAGAAAGAACTCATTGAACATCATTGCAAAGGCCTGCTGGACATTGGTGAGACATCGATTAGTTCCCACAGTCAATGATAATACGCTGAGTGCTGATACAGCGACGTTGGTGGCATGGTTCATGTCCCGCTATCCTCTTAACATCTCGAGGATCATAGCTACCGAGATACGATATAGGGCAGTGGAAATAAGCACTACCATTCCATTCTCGAGCCTTGTATACAGTTTGTGCAGTTAGGCGAGAGTACAGCAGGGTGATGAGAGATTGATCGGAGGCCAAAGAATTGTTGATATAGGCCTTATCCGAGATGAGATGAACTCAATAAGCAGATCCAGAATGCCCACAGCCATCCCAGCAGCTCATCCAGTAGGGGACGTACAGGTCAATGTCCCCAGTACTCAGGAGCAGAGCGAGACACCAGCTACAAATGCCAGTCACTCAGCGTCAGCTCCCAGCACCTCAACTACACCGCGGCCCAATGTACAGACTCAGACTCCAGCAGGGTACATCTTGGTACCGCAGGATTTCCTCCAGATACTGGCAAAGAGATTGACCATGGTCGAGCGCACAATTCAGGCAATGATGGAGAATGTAAAGCAATGGGTCAAATCCGAGATATATTCAACATGAGGATACAGAGTAGTCAGACACCGGCAGCCTCCATGCGGATTTGGGGCTCTTCGGAGCCAAGTAATTGAGTTGTCATTACAGCAACCAACTGTTATAGCAGCCCCCACTCTTTCGGACCTGGATGCAGAGCTTGAGGAGGATATTGACTTGGCATCACACTGAGGGCCAACTGCAGCCAGTGATAAAGGCAAAAAGAGAGCAGCTGAAGATGCTGGTGAGGAGAGTGTGAAAAAGAAGAGAAAGAAGGAGAAGAAAGAGTGCAAGCAGGCTAGAGCGGAGAGCATGCGAGCTCATGAAGAGCATATGACTGAGCTGCATGAGAGAGTTAGAGGAGCGGGAAGCTCCACCGCCGCTCAGCCCAAGCTTTCTAGTGGCCATGACCCTTCGGGTGAGCCACATTCAACCCCAGTTTCCACAGAGGTCATTCAAACGGCTACAGTTACTTAGGGGAGTACCACTACCCCATTGTTCCACCATTGAGTGCGCCGGCCACCACTAGCGCCACTACTACCGCAGAGGTACCACCTTCATAAGACGACAGAGGCGAAGTCTAAGTAGCCACAAATATGTCCCTTTTCCTTTCAAGATTTTATTTTATTCTTCGGGGACGAAGCTCATTCTTTAAAAAGGGTGGGTGTACTTGTATTTTTGGGATATTTTTGGTCGCCTGAGGGTTTTTTTGCCGTGTTTCTTTTTCCTCAGACATGCGATCTAGTAGAACCAGCATGTGTTAGGATTTTTTTGTTTTTAGTTGTGATTTTTTTATTAGAAAGTAACGTAGGAATACTTAGCCAATGAATATGCACTAGTTTTGTTTTTTTTGACAAATTGACCCGGTTTAAAAAATTTTATTGTGTATTTGTGACAACAATGCATGATTTCTGTGGATCATTTTATGTCATTTAGTTATTAATAGTGCTATTCTTGTTCAGCCATGTATGAACCAGACAGGTAAAGTGAAAATAGTTCATGTACCATGTGTGAGTGAGGTCTTAGTAGTTGTTGCGGTATGTTGTTGAAGATCTAGAACTTGCCTGGTTGGTCTCTGCATAGGTTGAGGATGGTTGGTTAGGATATGATCATAGGCCATTTTTGTGTTAGATCACTTTTAGCCTATATTGCCCTACCAAAGTGTCATGAATCCCTTGATCCCAAGTTTGAGCCTAAATTGACCATATTTCTTTGATTTACCTACTAACCATACCCATTTGTTTATAATGAACCTGTTTGGACGTGGTCCTTCCTTGGATATTGTGAACCTCAACCTTAGCAAAATGCTTAAGTTAAGGGTGGCTAAAGTAGGGGTGCATAAATTGTGGAAGCGGGAGAAAAGGAAAGAAAAGAAAAGAAGAGAAAAAAGAAAATGGTAAAAAAGGTGATGGTGAGGTAAAAAAGTAAAAAGCTAAAAATTTGAGAATATTGAAAAAAGAAGAGAAATTTAAAACAGCTTGAAAGTGTTGAAAAATGTGAAAAATCAACTCACCAATGCAAATGTTCATAAAATCGGAAAAAGGGAAGAAAAGGAGACAAAAAGAATGAAGGGTGAAAGAGGAGAATGATGCAGCCAATGAATGTAGTGCCAAGGAAGGGATAGTCATTAATAAAATCTTTCATCTTTATCATGACCATCCCTAAGCCTACATTACAAGTCATATAAAGTCCTACAGTAATCTTAATTTGACCATCTAACAAACCGAAGCATAGAAAATAAGGGCAAGCCTATGGTATCTGATGCATAATACTTGCAGTTCTTTGAGAGAGTGAGTACTTCATTTGCATAGTCCCATGTTTCAGTTGATACTTCATACTAGAGTGGGGACTTCATTTTTTTGTGTGAGGGTACATGGATTATGTTTGCTTTTACCATTAGTCTGTTTGAAACACATAGGTAATGACTTGATTGCTTGTTGATAGCTAGATGACATATCTTGATACCTAAATATGATGTTTGGAGGTTGCTTGTAATACATTAGCTGACGATATTTCAAGAGATAAGGTCAATAGAGTTTGTATATAAAGTGCATAAATTTGTTTGAGTTTTGGCTATAGTATCCTAAGTTTATTTTCTAGTTGAGCGTCGTGTTTAGTTTTTCTTTTTCTTTGCCTGAGGACATGCAAAAGTCTTAAATTGAGGGTGTTAATGTGCTGTGAATTTACAACACTATTGATGCTCAAAACTAAGAAAGTAGCATGGACTTAGGTGATTTATGTGGATATGAGGCACTTTTCCTTTGATTTTAGGATAAATCGGTGTTGGAACAATAAATTGCAAAAGAAAGCAAAAAGTGTACAAAAAAAGGGCAAAAAGTGCAGACCACAGTACGATCCATAGGATGGACCTACGAGTCATAGTGAGGGTCTTGATCAAAAGCTGAAAGTTAACCTGGAAGACTAAACTTAAGAAACTTGTTGCGGATCATACCATGGTGGTACGAGTCATGGTAAGCCAGTCGTGATGAAATCCAAAAGAATTGCACAGAAGGTTGATTCTCAGTACAAGATCACCCTATGACCTGTGAGGTGACGGTACGAGTTGTACCATACCGGTCGTTGGTGAAGTTCAAAAATAGTTCAAAAGATAAGGATCAAGCCACGGGTGTCAATGTACGAGTCGTAGCATGTTGGTAAGAATTGTACCTTGGCTGACACTTAGACAAAATTCAACCAACACTCCAAGCCACGAGTTGATGTCATGAACCATGAGAAGCCCCTATGAGTAGTAGGTGGACCCATGATGAGGTCGGCAACAGATATGGAAAGTAGTCCTGTTAGTTTAGGAAAAGGATTTTTGTGTTCTATAAATACTTTTTATATTTTATTTTTAATAGAGGACGACAAATAGACTTAATTCTGGTAGAAAAACATTATAGTACACAATTTTACATCATTGGAAGAGAAAATTGAGTTGGTTCAACCTTGTGATCAACCTTTTTTTGAATTCATCTTGTTCTTACTACTTGTTATTCAAGATTTCGTGGTTTAATTGAAGGAATTATTTTTCTCAATCATCTTTGTAAGTATTGTTATATGTTTTCAACAATGAACACAAATCACAACCTTGCAACTACGAGAGGATAAAACCTCCATAGCTAAGATTGTGGGAACCATGGTGGATTAACAAGTTTGGTTGCACAAAGTGAGTCTAAAACCAATACTAAATACTTATATTGTATTCTCTTCATCTTTAACGATTCTTAGCGGTGTACAATGTTAGGAAGTGCCTGAATTCTTTACTTGTTTTGGTCGAAAAGGTAGAGATTAGGAAAAGAGAGTTACAACAGAGCCTTGATCTTGATGATCATTATATTAACTTGAGTTGTGGTCGCAGGATAGTTATATGTGGAACTTAGTGATAACGGTTAGTTTGCAAAACTCGTGAGACTTTGTCGAGTAATTGAGGATAGTCACAATAGGGATTGGTTGATAGTTTGAATGAATCTAAGTTATCAGTTCTATAAGTAAAGTATTGGAATAGATCACGGGTGTATACCCAAAGCTATTATGAACCCATGGGGAACACAAACCCTAGTTATCCTTTAATTATTGATTCACAAATATAATCTTGACTGCTGCTTATTTTTATTATTGCTTTTTATTAGAATTCCTCCATTGTGAAGTAATTACCATACAAGTTCATCTACCGGTTGTAATCTAGATCTTCCATATTCCCTGTGGGTTCGACCCCAACCTATAAGTTTGGGTTCTTTATTGACAACGTCCGCTTCATACATCAGTTGGAAGTGTGGTTTGAGCGTTATCAGGGGTCCTTGCCATTCAATCAACCCATAGAAGCTAAAGATCCGCATCATCTCCTCAACCTCATTCAAGGCACTGATAAGGATCCGCAGTTCTTCCTGAATGTTGTTTCTGGGGTGTTGCTTAGATGTGAATGCCAAGCCCTTCTCATAGATCTCTTGTGCCCTGGGCATCTGCCACCTCATAGTACACCTTGTTGTAGGTGGGGTTTGCTCAATTTCCTCTGCAGCATCTCCTTCTTCGAACCCAGCCTCATTGTTGCCATCTTCGGATCGGGCCTCCTCGGACCCCTCATCATCATTAGAGCCACTCCTGGACTCTTGAACCTGTTCTTCTACTCCCTCTTTACACTGGGGAGCAGTGACCGGAGCAGTAGAAGTGGCTTCCGCCTGTGCCTTTGCTTGAGCTCTAGTGGTCTGTGGCTCATCAGTGTCTGATGTCTCAAGTTGATACTCTTCCACCAAATCCCAAGGGGAGCTGTCTGCTTGAGCAGAGTCAGAGGGCTCATCTCTCAATGCCCTTCGATCAGCTATCTCTGCTCTAGCTCTCTTTTCCTGGACAAATTTGGCTGCTGTTTTCTTAATTGTCATTGTACCGATGGAGAAAATAGTTAATATGCATGATCAGAGAAAAAGAAAGCAAGAAAACTTATCCTCTGTACTTTTCCATGAGTCTACAGTTCGGATCGTACAGTGGTGGTACGATCGTACTAAGATTCATAGTTCATGTTGATTAGGTCACGACTTCTTGGTGCAAGTTGTACCAGGCAGGTACGGTTCTTACAAAGAGTCATAGGAGGATTTTCCTGAACTTCAAAGTAACTTTCTATTTTTTATACAACTCATGTTATGATTCGTGATTATGTTCTACGAGTCATACAAAGGGTCATACCATTACTTGTGAGCTTTGACCCGTACTGCCTTATGGTACGATCACCAGGTACGACTTGTAATAGGATCTTACAAATTTTAGTAAGCTTCATACCAATAGTTACACTTTTATTGACCTGGGACAATCTTAACGAGTCATCATACGAGTCGCAATATGAAACCACGAGTCGTAGGAAGACTCATAAAGCATGCCCACCTCTTTATTTTTGTTCAGTTGTTTAGGTAAACCTATTATTTGTTCTGGGTACTCAGACTTCCCCATTTTAGGCTACCAATTTTCATTGTTTATGCATACCCAGTTCACTGCCAATCCAGGTCACATCCCGAAACTCAATTATTCAATTTTTCACCAAACCAATTTATTGTTTTAAGCATTTCGAAGTTCTATCCATTCAATAGAATCACAAGAGCTATTGAGCATCATCCTCAACCCATTTTTGGTGGGTTTAAGGAATCTCATTTGGCTATAAGTTCATATAGAGCAACCATTTCACAAATTTAAACATGGTTACTTGAAGTTTCAAGTGTTTGCTTGCTTCAGTCATTTTGGGGTAGGAATGTCTATTGTGCAGGAGTAAACTTGCACAACTTTGAGCTTGAATCTCATGGAAATTTTGAGTTATGGGTGTGCGAGAGTTGGGTGATAGTCGTGGGTTCAATAGCTTATGTTTGCATGGAGTGAATGTCAAAGAATTTCAAGTTTAAATAGGTTAGGGTGGATTTTTGAGCAATCCAGGTTGAGTCGGGTCGCATTCATTAGATCAGCCCGTCAAGACTCACACCACGAGTCATAGGTTTGACCTATGGCTCGTCCCTTGGACCTATAGTAGAAGACTTAGGAAACTTACCTAAGGACCTACGAGTTCATGTTACGACTCGTACCACTGTGGTACGAACTGTACTATGACCCATAGTTCATCACTTTTCTTACTTTCTACACTTGGCATAATTTACCATTACAGTAAGTACTATGACCCATATAATGTAGGTATGATTCATAATAAACAATCATAACTCAAACTCATGCTTTAGCTTAGTATCTGCCTTGAACCACTGATGGTACTATTAGTCGTACAATAGTCATACGACTCGTACGAAGACTCATAGTACAATCCTATGTTGCAATTTTTCACCCATTTGTTTTTGTTTTACCTGCACATGGAACACATAAAAATTAAGATACTTGGTTTTCCTCCCAAGAAGCGCTTGATTTAACGTTGCAGCACGATACAGGTGGTCTGGTTACTCAAACTTCACCAAAACACCACATGGGTTGCCTCCCAAGAAGCTCCTGATTTAATGTCGCAGCATGATGAAAGTAGGTTGACTACTCAGAATTCATCAAGAAACTCAGAATCATCATCGATTATTGAGAAAACCTTGAATTCATTGGGCCGCTTCATTGACCGGCAGATGTTAAAAGTGACCTCCTCTTTGTTTAACTTGAACTTTAGTTGGCCATCTTCCACATCTACCAAGGCTCTCCCAGTGGCTAGGAATGGTCGCTGCAAGATGATGGGGACCTCAAAATCGACCTCGCAATCTAGGATTACGAAGTCCGCTGGGAAGATGAAATGGTCCACCTTGACAAGGACATCAACTAAGATCCCCACTAGCTTTTTAACTGTACAGTCTTCCATGAATAGTCGCATTGACGTCGGTGTGGGGACTCCCAAGCCTAGCTGTTTGAAGAATGCTAATGGCATCAGGTTGATGATTGCACCTAAATCACAAAGGCCTTCGCAAACTCAAAATCACCAATCGTGCATAGGTGGTGAAGGCACCTGGATCCTCCTTTTGAGCAAGGACTCATGAAGTTATGGCACTACAATGATGCAAGTTACCTACCGGCTCATAGCTCATGGACCTTTTCTTGGTCACAAGGCCCTTCATAAACTTCGCATATCCAGGCATCTACTCCAATGCCTCGACCATTGGTATTTTCACAAATAACTGTTTAAGCATAAAGAGAATTTTTTGGAACGTACCATCTTATGCCTTCTTCTTCATCCTTTGAGGGAAGGTGGCGGTGGTTGAGGGATAGCCTTATAAATTTGTGTGCCCCCTTGCTTCTTACCCTTTTTCAGCTTCCGACTCCCTTGCACCAACTGGAGCCCCAATCAACTCAGCCTCACTTGTGAACTCATGCTCAGCAACTTCATCTTCCTCACCGAGCTCAATATCCTTTTGTCTTTCTATCTCAACTACAACCGGCATAAGGGGTTCAACTGTTGTCTTTCCACTACTAGTCATCACAGCCATACAATGACAGTCATTCTTTAGATTTTGCACTGTGTTTCTAGGAAGTGTTTCCTTCTACCTCTAGTTTAGGGACACCGACATCTGTCTAAGCTGCTGCCCAATCTATTTGATCGCAGTTGCATGCGATTCAACTTTCTGGTTCATACTTGTTATATCCTCCCAGATGTCTCGCAGCTAATCATCAGTGGATTTTACCTTTTTGAGCATCTTATCCATCATGTTCTCCAATCTTGAGGATACAGTCTCACTCTCACGTGCATTAGGAGGAACATACAAACCTGTGCAATCTTTGCAATAGCCATCATTCTTTCTCCATTCTCCCTCTCACTCACAAACTCAGCTCCTATCCCTACACCCATTTTATTTGTAGTTTTCTCGATATTGGTTCTGAACTTGGTTTCCGAAAGCTTGGAACCAAGTCTCCTGTCTAGACCCTTGGGCGTTGGCCCAAAAACCCGCCACCTGGTTGTCCAAAAAGTTTGTCTCCTCCTTAGAATTTGAATTTTCCTTTCCTGGTTCTTGTCCCTAAGCTCCCACTACAGTTACCTTTCTAGAACCAACACCCATAATATGCTTCGTGAGCAGGTCTAATGATGTCCACATATGAGCTAATCCCTAATCACGCTCCTCCTCCTTATTAAGTTGATCTGTAGTCATACCAACAGCATACAAACCTGCAGCTGCTTCGCTTCCCTGGTATTCCAGGCGCTATTAGTCTTAGTCACTCTGTCAAGAACAATGGCAGCTTTCTCCCACGTGTGACTCATTAATGCTCCTCCCGCCACGGTATTTGCTACAGCTTTGTGTTGTTATTCAAGGACCTGTAAAAATCTCCAACAAACTATCTTCTGGAATTCTATGGTTCCAGCACTTGGTCAACTTCTTTTTAATCTCAAACAAGTTTCATGAAGTGCCTCCATTTTCAATTTTCAGAAGTTATAGATCTCATCCTTAGGTTGTAGCATCCTGGAGGGTGGGAAGAACCTTTCTATGAAAGCCTGTTTATGCTCCCTCCAGTTGGTAATGGAATTATTAGGCAACTCCGATAACCATAAAGTGGCCTCTCCAGAAAGAGAGAAGGGGAAGAGTCTCAACCTTATTTCATCTTGACTTACATTGAGCAACCCGTACGCCTTGCATATCCCGAGGAAGTTCATCAAGTTCAAGTTAGCATCATCAACTGCATGAGAACTAAACACCCCTTTCATATTCATCAACTTTATCATGATGCTAGCGATGTCAAACTTTTCCCCAGCAGGCAAAGGTGGTGGTACAATAGCTCCAGTTGACTCGGCTTCATCAATATCCGGGTCATCCTCATTATAGAACTGAGGAGAATATCTCTGGGCTCTATTTCCATTTCCATGGTGTCCAGCATTCATGACTTCATCCCGAGAATCCTTGGCTTCCTGGAGTGCAGCTTGCAGAGCTAGCTCAGCTTGCCTAGCTTCTTTAACAAGATGGCCACTCTTTTCTTAGGGTTCTCCATTCTCCGCAGTGTTCACTCTAGTTCAAGATCAAGAGGAATCAAGCGATTTTCGCTCCCTCGAGTACTTGGCATTCACCAAAAGACAACATATGGGTCTAAAAAAACGTAAATGAGGAAATAACAACTAAAAGTTAAACATAAGCAATTAATCTAATCTTAAGTTGTATTCCCCGGCAATGGCATTACCTTTTGATAACACTCAAACTCACACTCCTGATAAAGCAAGAAGTGGACGTTGTCAATAAAGAACTCAACAAAGGTTGGGATCGATCCCTCAGGGAATATGGTCAAGATATAGAATAACACATGTATTTAAGCTTTTAGGTATGTTATCTACAAATAGGGGTTTACAAAAACAATTATAAAACAAGATCAAAAATTGGTTGTTGTTTATCAAGATTTGCAATTAACTAGAGAAAGTGTTCCCAATGGATTGATAATTACTTCGGTTTACACTTGTGATGTATCCCAATTCTTACTTGAAGAAATGATAACTAGGGTTCATCCAAATGACTGGTTTGTCCCTATTGGATGACTATACTCAATCACTAGGTTAGATCTCATGAGCGATTTCACTTCAACCGTTATCAATCTATTCCAAATTAACTATCCTGCGACCGTAGCTCAAGTTATACAATAACCCGTACAGATCAAGGCTTTGTTGTAATTCTTTTTTCCTAATCTATACTTCTCTAGGTTCAAACAAGTGAAGAATTCGGGAAAGTCTTAATCTTGCATTTTATTGAGAAATATTGAAGATGAAGAGAATATAATACAAGTGTTTAGCATTGGTTTTGAATCACTTTGTGTAACCCCAGTTCGTTAATCCATCATGGTTCCCACAATTCTAGTTATGAAGGTTTTAGCCTCCCATGATTGTAAGATCATAATTAGCTTTCATAGATAAACACATACTTAAATACTTATAAAGATTATTGAAAAGAAACCTACTTGATTATTGCAATAATTGATGTTGAATCATTCAAGAAGAAGGAAGAATTAAAGCAAGAAAATCTCCAAGACTTCAATTAAAGTTAACAACAACTTGTCTCTCAATGAAATAAAACTCAATGTTCGACTCCCTAATCTCCTCCCTCTACTGAAAATAACCTAAAAGGTATTTATACAAATAATTAGAACCTTCTCCTAAGTAAACAGGAAAACTACCAAAAACTATCGTTGCCTTCACATACGACCCATAATAGGATTGTATGGGTCATACCTTGACTCGTACATTGGCTGGCTTCTGTTGAATTTGATTAAGTGTTTACTTCTGGTATGACTCATACCAAGAACCTACGAGTCATACAATCTTTCTGTGGCTTGAACTTGCACTTGTTGACATTCTCTATTGACTTCCACGGAAGGCTTCGTACGACTCTTACATCAGTTCCACAATTTGTGACTCCTTCTCGTACCTTGAGTTCTGCCAGTCTTCTCTTTTTCTGGTCATTTCCATGGTTCCTTGGTATGGATCTTATGTAGGTCTCGGACTCGTGATTGCTACCCATACAAGGATACTTGTACTGTGCAAACCCTTCTGGAATTCACTACGATTTCTATGGTACGGCTTGTACTAGGATGGTATGGCTCGTACCATGAGTCGTAAGTTTCCTTTACCTCATGATTTGGTCATGAACCTTTTCACGACTCTCAATACGGCTCGTACCGAGATGGTACGACTCGTACTGAGATTCGTACTAAGCCATTTTTCTGCATTTTTCTCCATTTTTTGCACAATTCAACTCCAACATCTATTTTATTTGAAAACAAAGTAAAGGTGCCTCATATACATATAAACACACCTAAGTCCATGCTTATTTTCCATTTTTAAGCGTCAAAAGTGCTGTAAACTCACAACATGACAATTACTAAAAAAATACAACACATAGAGAATCTTATTTTTGATGTGTAAATTTTTATATCATTTTTAACAAGTTAGTTTTGATAAAAAGAATTGCAAAAGAATAGCCATATTTTAGAATGATTCGACTATGATACCCACATGATATATATCATATATTGGTAGAGTATCTGTGACACCTCATACCCTAAAGAGATCCCCGACCTTAATACGTGACCTTTGATGTGAATCATGGAGTATAAGTGGTGTACGGAGTCTTTGACTAAGTATGATAGTTCTCGGGAGTCTATTGAAAAAAAGTGGAAATTGCAGAAATTTTGAACCTTACAAGATCCATACATGACATACTGGTCGTAGATTCATTCTATCAGTCATATGTCAAAGTACGAAGGATAGCCTTAAGTTTAGCTACTATTTAAAGACTATGAGATGATTTGTGAATAATAGAATTGAATTTACGAACTGTATCTTATTTTGCAGATGAACTTCAGATAATAAGCAATGCCCAATTCAACTGACAAAACTATCTAAAGTCTACAAAATGATTCTAGGGACCATATTTGGGAATCATAAGTGGACTTTAGAGACTTGATTTTCCTCGACCAACAGATGAAATGATCTACGAACCACACATTTAATCTATGCTTTGTAGCTTTCCATAAATGAAATTTCAGAGAGTTGATTTCCCTTGGATTCAAAAGACGGAGTGTTCTATGGACTATCGATTCATTCTACAGTCCATATATGCGAACTATAAATAAGGAGGCTTACCTAGGATTGACCTATAGTAGGACTTAGGGATAGTAGATCAATTCTATGATCCGTAACAATGCACTCAGGTATTGTAAGTGGTATTTTTCTCTATGTCTATATATAGCTCCTACTTGATTTCCTCACTTGTTTTCTACAATTTCAATATGTGGAGCCGACCTTCTTGGCTTTTTTAAGCTCTCCTATCCCAAGGTAAGTCTATTCCAAGCCTCTCCATGAGCTTTTCTTGCATGCATTTGTTGATTTAGTGATTTCTAGCTCCTCTCACTTAGGGTTTCAAAAAACCCATTCTTAGCTCAAAGAAGATATCAACCCTTCCTCCAATCTTGAAATCGTGATTTGTTCTTGCTTCTTAAAGCAAATAAGGTATGTAAGGTATACCCTAAGTGTTGGACATCATGTACTTCCCACCAAATCTTTCTTAAAATCCTATGAGTTTATATTATATGACTCTTAGACACCCTACTTTGAGTTGGAAATTGCATGTCTAAACTTTATGAATTCTTTATATCTACCATGAGTAGCTTAATTTCTTACATGAACTAATTCTATGAGATTCTTTTTCATATTTTTCATGAATATATCCTAAATGACAATTTTTCCCTTGTGTAATAAATAGGATTAGTTAGATAAATATCTTGAAAACTTTCCATGAGATTAATATCATAGATTATGGCTAAGGCCGCACATATGATTTTCTTTGAGTCTAGATACATCAAATTTTAACATGACAATGAGTTTTCAACCAAAAGCATGATATTATGCATTGTTTTCACTTCTTGAATGTCAAGTTTGCATATCAGTTTACAAGCCTACAAATAAGGCATACTACACGATTAGAGCCTATAGATAAGGCCAAACTTTCATAACAGAACTTTTCAGATGACAGTAAGACTTTAGGCCCAAGGGCTATTACAGTATTATGACTTTAGATAGGAGTGAGTGGTTAACCAAGATGGCATAAATCTTATAAGAAATGTCGCAAACTATGTCTGTCGATGTAGAATTGGAGTGCGTCGAGTATGGGCGCATCTCCAGTTTCAGTTTTCCCTGAAAGTGGTGGGCTTTCAGTAAATCTTGTTAGCAAGTCAGTTCAGTTCAGGCCTCCTATCCAGCAAGGAAGGTGGTTTCTTAGCGAGTCGATCCATAGGGATTGAACTCCATCTTTACATGGTGTATTATGTCGGTTACGCCATGAAACTCTACAGTATTTTCAATTACAGTATGATTTTCAAATGTTAAGGTCAATTTGCATGTTTTTCTCTGAGAACCCTCATAATTATTTTTACATGATAAATTATGATTTTGTGCACAGTCTCTCTTTATTTTTCTGTATCCAATGTTTCATATTTTTGTCATCTTACATGCAGCATGATTTTATGTATTGATGCCCTATTTTGTCGGGGCAACTACATTGTCTAATAATGCAGCCTCAGGTTCAAAGGCACTTAGACGTGCAGCTCAGTAGGTTTATCCTAGATCAGCTTTTGGTGAGCTCCAATATTTCTTAGGGCATTTATCTCTTCATCTATGAATAGTTTTGTTAAAGGCTATATCGAGGGCCTTGTCTCAGTAGATCAGACATTCTTAGTTTTATAGATGCTTCATAAACTGTCAATTAGTATGTCTGTTGGTTATTATTCTGATTTGATATTTGTGACATTCTTGTGGTAAAAAAATGATTTTTGAAAAGCTTAACTTTTGATGTATGATTTGCCTCTTTATTAGATTTGTATTATTCATGTCCCTTCCCTGTTTAGATGTTTTCTCATAGTTTCATGTCAAGTTGAGAGGTACACTCGAACCAATAATGGCATTGTTGTTGGTCTCACTTAGGCCCTAGGCTAGGGCATGACAGTATCATAGAGGGCTGATACATTCCTTCAAGAAAAACACAACTTAATCCTCTATGATACATAGATGGTATATATCATATACTGGCAGAGTATCATAGATGACTAACTTATTCCTTCAAGAAAACACAACTCAATCTTGTATGATACCCACATGGTATATATCATATACTGACTAAGTATCATAGAGGACTAACCTACATAACATGTCATATACTGACAAGATATCATAGAAGATTGATTTATTCCTTAAAAAAAGCTCAATCATCTGTCACACTCACATAGTATGTATCATATACTGATAAAGTATCATAAAAATCAATACATTCCTTAAACATGAAATAATATTTCTCAGTCCTCTATGATACCTACATTGTATATGATAAGCAAGCCAACAAGGCTACAACAAAATAATGCACAAGCGTGCATACGCACACACACACACACACACACATGTGTGTGTTTGTGTATACACAGAAGGCCCGCAAGTCCATAAAAAGTATACTGAATAACCGACAACACAAGTCCACATAACATCTAAGAGTACTAGAAACTGATAGTCAAAAAAAGGCCTTGACCTACCCATCAACTGTGCAAATTGATAGGGTAAAATAGAGGACTATTAATTCATTCCTACTAGAAAATTAATCCTCTATGATACCAACTTGTTGTATCATTGATAACAAATTTATTCTATTATTACTCGATCCTCTATGATGCTCATATGATATATATTATATATCCAGACAGAGTATCATTAGGAAAGATTCATTTCTTCAAAAGAGAAAAGATCTTCTTCGGAAAAACTACAAACAAAAAAAAATTAAGCTTAAGTTTAGAATTTTAATGTCAGGCCCCACCTTGAGAGGCATGACTGTCACCTAGTGCCACACTGGGATCTGGACTAACCTGACTGGAATGGTGCACTTCTGATGCATGCCTATAACTTAATTCAAGAAATCAACGAGCTATATCTCGGTTATAAATATAGCCTCTGGCCGACAAAGCCACCTGTAAAAGAACACAACTAACCAGCAACAACACAATAATAGGGATCCTATGCGGGCCGAAAAGACCATTATGTTGTCTAGTTATAACTGAATGAAATCGAGCAACTAAAACTATGCTATAGCTGATAAGGCTGCTAACTGACAGCTAAACAAGGCCCCACACGGTCAACAACAAAAGCTAACTACTAGAAATCTATAGTGTGCAAGCCTCTAAGAATGGAATAATGGTCAAGACAGGGCCCCGACCTATCCATAAACTATACAACAAAAGAACAAACTCTTCTAACTATCAAATCCGGAGGAAAGGAGCTGAATGAACTGCTCCCGCTAATGGCTAAGAATGCCCTGAACTGCGTCTATCCGTACCTGCAGGCAAGTAATGCAGCACCCCAAGGATGGGCGTCAGTACAATATATATCGAATATGTAAGACAGCAAAGTAATAACTGAATAAGTTGAAGTAAGAAGGAAGACGGGTAAGAAGATAACCTGAGAAATATCAGCATCTGAAATATCGAACTAAGAAACATATAAGCACAAATAAGAACCTAACCGGGGCCCCATAAGTCTGGAAGGTACAAACAACACAGAATAACCTACCTGGGCCCCATAAGCCCCGACAAGTACAAACAATGTACACTTTTCTATCTAGCTAGTAAAGGTACGTAAACATACTGTAACTCAAGAATCCTTTCTCTCTAAAGTTGTATCCAAGCCAAATGGCTCGTGTAGCTGTGTTTGTGTCTGAGCTTTCTCGGCTGTGTAATTGGACCCCGAGCCTTGGCTCGACTATGGGTCATAATGTAACCTCTGATAACTGGACCCCGAGCCTTGGCTCGACTATGGGTCATAATATGATTGTTGTAGCTGGATCCCGAGCCTTGGCTCAACTATGGATCATACTATAGCTGATGTAATTTGGCCCTGAGCCTTGGCTCGACTATGGGCTATAATATAACTATTGTAGTTGGACCCGAGCCTTGGCTCTACTATGGCTCATAATGGATCTGTTGTAGCTGGACCCCGAGCCTTGGCTTGACTATAGGTCATACTATAAGGTCTAAAACTAGATACGGCCTTCACAGCCTCACTCTGGTCCCTCCAGACATCATACCGCTCCTGCAATCATAACCCTATAGGCAACAACATCCAAGCCCCGAATATCATATACAACAATCAAGCAGGGTAGGGTTAATTCTGACGAGGGTTACTATATCATCGTTATCGTCTCAACTCAATTTATAACAGCTAATCATAATAGGTTTACTCTAAAGTACTAAATATACACGAGTCGTACTAACTTTACGATGAATGTAACTTGCCAAAAAGGATAACCTACATACCTCAAGTGTCGACTTTCGTTTAACTGGCGAGTTTCAACTTGTAACTGGGGGTTCTATCCAACTACAGCCCTGATACTAAGAGAATAAGAATAGTTTCAACACTAAATTTGGCAAATAAAAATGACTTTGATAATAATATCAACTATAATTCAACTTCGAATAACACGATGGAAAACCTACCATTTCCTGAGAGCTCAGAAGGGAGAAGTGCTTACCTAATGCCTATGGCCGTTTGGAATTCAATTTTGAGTAATTCTAACAACTTTTACTCGGCAGAGTCCCATTTTGCCGAGCGAATTTTTGAGAAATAACTTTGTAGTAATGCTTTCCATAGGCCTAGAACTCGTTACCCCAAGTTAATTTGCGTTTGGACGGCGTTTGATAGCGTAATTCAAAGAAAAGTTATCAAAAGTTGCATGCTCTCTCTCACTTGGTCATGGGTCTTATGTTAAGAATGAAATAAAATGAGCAAAGGGTTTATATATATATCCATGGGCAGTGGCAGGGGTGGCGCCCCACGCCACCCATCGAGCCAAACACCCTGTCACGCCATGCCCCTCAATGCGCTAGCCTGTCGGGCGCACCGCACTACCCAGCGCACAAGCAGGCTGGCGTGTCGTGCTAGTCCTTCGCGGTCCGGCCTCGCTCGACCTTGCTTCCAAGGCTTTTCCCACACGTGTCAAGCTCTCTTTACTCTTCACAAATTCGCACATATGCCAACTAACCATTAACATTTTACAGGGTGTAACATTCTTCCCCCCTTAGGAACATTCGTCCTCGAATGTCACCTTTAGGCTTACAAGAGTTAATTCTTTTAACCAATATTTAGAAAAATTTCGGTAGAGTCTCCTCTGTAATATGGGCTATCCGGAAACCTGAAATGCAAAAAAATCCAACATTGGCCCTCACAGGATGCTATAACTAGTTATTCAACAATCAAAAGGTAGCTCATTAAGCAGTACTGATAACATAAGCAGTAAAATAATAATAGAATAACAACATCACCTTAACTGCATAATCTGATTCAATCCTAGAACAAGTGAGGATATCTAGACCTCATGTCTTCCTCAGCTTCCCAAGACATCTCTTCTTTATGTCTATTCCTCCACAACACTTTAACGGAGGCTGCATCTTTAGTTCTTAGTCTGCATACCTGTCCATCTAATATTGCAACTGGAATTTCTTCATAGGCTAACTCCTCCGTAACTTGAACGTCTTCAACTGGCACAACTCAGGATGGGTCCCCTATCCACTTTCGTAACATAGACACGTGAAAGACTGGGTGAACAGACTCTAACTTTGAAGGTAACTCTAATTCATATGCCACTCGGCCTACCCTTCGGATGATCCGATACGGCCCAATGAACCTTGGGCTAAGCTTGCCTTTCTTGCCAAATCTCATCACGCCCTTCATCGGCGATACTTTAAGGAATACCCAATCATCCACATTAAATTCCAAGTCTCTATGCTGCACATCGTAGTAGGACTTCTGGCGACTCTGGGTTGTTAGTAATCGCTCTCTGATAAGTTTTACTTTCTCTTCTGAATGGTGGATCATATCAGGTCCGACTAACCCTTCTTCTCCTACCTCAAACCATTCGATAGGGACCTGCATTTCTGCCCATATAATTCCTCATAAGGCGCCATTTAAATTGAAGAATTATAACTTTTATTGTATGCAAATTCAATAAGAGGTAAATACTCATCCCAGCTTCCTCCAAAATCTAGCACACATGCTCGTAACATAGCCTCGAGCGTCTGAATGGTGTGCTCTGCCTGGCCATCTGTCTGGGGTGTAAGGCTGTACTCAAATTAACTTGTGTTCCCAAACCTTTCTGGAATGACTTCCAGAATCTAGCTGTAAACTATGCCCCCCCAGTCAGAAATGATAGATGCTGGGACACCGTGCAAACAGTCTATCTCTTTAATATATAACTCGACGTAATCTTTGGCTGAGAACGTAGTCCATACTGGAAAAAAGTGAGTTGATTTTGTTAACCTATCGATAATGACCCAAATAGAATCGAATCTACACCTAGTATGGGGTAATCCTGTCATAAAGTCTATGTTGATCGCTTCCCATTTCCACATAAGCACCACTATTTCCTGCGTTAGTCCGCCGGGTTTCTAATGTTCGGCCTTTACCTACTGACAGTTAGGACATTGTGCTACAAATTCAGCTACGCCTTTCTTCATTCTAGGCCACCATTATATCTCTTTTATGTCATGGTACATCTTCGTTGAACCTGGATGAAGAGAGTAACGAGAGTAATGTACCTCTGCCACAATCTGCTGCAGAGCCCTACTATATCTGTCACGCAGACGCGACCTCTGTACCTCAAAACCCCGTCTCCCGTAACCTCAAAAGCTGGTGATTCACCTTGTTGAATCTTATCTCTGAGCTGTGCTAAATGAGAATCCTCATACTGCCACTCCTTTACCTCAACCACCAGGGATGATACTATTGATTTCCAAATTATAGCCCCATTATCCTCTAAATCCACTACCCGAACTACTAAACTGGCTAGATGTAATTCTCAAGCCATTTCTCATTGTTCTGGACTCAGATGTGCTAAACTGCCCATGGCTCTGTGGCTGAGAGCATCAGCTACGATATTGGCCTTCCCTGAGTGATACAAAATGTTCACGTCATAATCTTTCAGCAATTCTAGCCAACGACTCTGTCGCAAATTTAGCTTTTTTTGCATGAAAATGTACTGGAGGCTTTTATGATCAATAAAAATGTCCACATGTACACCATACAAGTAATTCCTCCATATTTTTAGGGTTTGAACCACTGCAGCTAACTCTAGATCGTGGGGGGATAGTTCTTTTCATACTTTCTCAATTGCCTCGAAGCATACACAATTACCTTCTCGTGTTGCATCAAAACACACCCTAACCCAATGCCTAAAGCGTCGCAATATACAGCATAACCTTTTGAACTTCTGGCAAAGCTAACACTGGTGCTGATTTCAATCCGCTTTTCAATTCCTGGAAACTCTACTTGCAGACCTAGATCCACTAAAACTTAGGTCTTTCTGAGTTAATTTAGTCAAAGGCGTTGACAGGGTAGAAAATCTTTCCACAAACCTTCTATAATACCCAGCTAATCCCAGGAAACTGCGAACTTCCATTGGAGTTGTAGTTCTAGGCCATGTCTTTACTGCCTCTATTTTCTGCGAATCAACCTCAATACCAGCCTCTGATACAATGTGGCCTAAGAAAGCTACAGAATTTAACCAGAACTCACATTTAGAAAATTTTGCATAAAACTGGTGATCTCTGAGAGTCTAAACTACCGTTCGCAAATGATATCTGTGTTTTTCTTATGAACGGGAGTATACCAGGATGTCAACGATGAATACTATCAGAAACAGATATAAATATGGCCTGAAGATGCTGTTCATCAGATCCATGAACACTGCTGGAGCATTTTCAACCCGAAGGACATGACTAGGAATTCAAAATGACCATAATTGGTCCTGAAAGTTGTCTTCGGCATATCTTTCTCCCAAACTCGAACTTGGTGGTACCTGGATCTCAAGTCAATTTTAGAAAAATATTTCGCTCCTTGCAGCTGATCAAACAAATCATCTATCCTGGAAATTGGGTATTTATGGAGGGATGGATATAGGCTGAGTACCTGGTAGTAAGTCAATAGAGAAATCGATTTCCCTTTTTGGAAGGATGCCAAGAAGTTTGTCTATGAACACATCTGGGAACTAATTAACCACTAGAATAGACTAGAGAGTTGGGGATTCTGCTTGCATAACCCGAACCCTAACAATATGGTAGATACAACCCTTTGCTATCAACTTTTTCTCTTGAAGATAGTATATGAACTTACCTCTTGGCGTAGCTGTATTACCTCTCCATTCTCACACTACTCTCCCGGAAAGGGAGATCGGACAATTCTAGTCCAACACTCTACAGTAGCGTAACATGGTGCCAACCAATCCATACCCACAATTACATCAAAATCAATCGTTTCTAGTTCTACTAGATCTGCTAAGGTCGGACGACCAACGATCTCTA
Source organism: Datura wrightii (assembly GCA_035772735.1). NCBI lineage: Eukaryota > Viridiplantae > Streptophyta > Magnoliopsida > Solanales > Solanaceae > Datura > Datura wrightii. Next base: position 47,901,998 of record JASDFA010000007.1, on the reverse strand, counting down.
GTGGACAACCCCAGTAAATTCTTCTAGAAATAATAGAGTCACCAATGGGTGTAGACATCGAGAAGGGTCGCTGAAGTAGTTCTGGCTCCATATCAAACTTTCGGTCCATTAACAGGGTAACATATGACAGAGCAGAGCCCGAATCTATCAAAGCATAAACTGGGGGGGAGCAAACATCTAATGTACCTGTCACAACATCTTGTGACAATTCTGACTCCTATCGCTCTGGTAGTTCATATGTGCAATCTTGACCTCTACCTGAACTAGATGCCCCTGATCTACCTCAGTCTCTGCCTGCTGGAGCTGAGGGCCTGCGCCCTGCAGAAGGTGCTGGGGCATATAAACTTGTTGAGGATCTATTCTGTTGGTCCTGACCTTCCTGGCGTCTAGTCGGGCAATCTCTCATTATGTGTCCCTCTTGTCCACAAGAATAACATGCAGTGGAACCATACCTGCATTTCCCCGGGAGCAGCCTATGACAGGTATTGCAACGTGGCATTGCTGGTCCTAGCTGGTCTGGCCCCCTCTACTGTTGCGAGCCCGACACTCATAAACTCTCGTCGGGACCTGACTACCCGCGATGATCCAATTTGCTACCTTGGTGATGTTGGAAAAGGGGCCTAGGTGGCCTACCTGATAAGCGGGGCCTAGGCCTACCCTGAAAATCTACGGGTCTAGCCCTCTGATGCTGCTCCTGACCTCCCTTTCCATGGCGTACTAACACTGTCTGAGCTCCTCTATATTCTGAGCAAAGGACTAACTCCGTGAGATATCCATATCCTCTCGTAGTATGGCTGTAATGCAAGACTCCACATATTCTGGCACAAGTCCCATAATATAACGATGCACCCTGGCTGGCATAGTGTCGACAAATGAGGGCGCATATCTAGCTGAGTCAAATCTCAATGTGTATTCTCTGACACTCATTCTTCCCTGCTCTAGATGCAAAAACTACTCTACTTTGGCCTGTTGGACCTCTCGGGGCAAATAATGGTCTTTGAAAGGCTTAGAGAAGCTAGACCACGTAGGTGGAGGTGCACCTCTACCTCGGGATCTTTCCCAACTGTCATACCACAAAATTGCTACGTCTCGCAATCGAAATACTACTAACTCAACTGATTCTTTGGATGAGGCATGCATAACTCTAAATATTCTCTGCAGCTGATCTATGAAGTTCTGAGGGTCCTTTCTACGATTTGTTCCTGTAAACTACGAAGGACTCAAAGCAAGGAACTCACAGACTCTCGAGCTACCGGGCCCCTTAGTAGGCTCAGCAATAGCTGGTACTACTGGCTGAGGCTGATGTTGGGCAGCCATCATCTGAACCAACATATAGAATGCACCCTTGAGCTCCTAATCTGATGGCGTAGGAATGGCTGGGGGTGATACTAGTGTATCTGCTACCCTAGCGGGCTCTGTGAGTGCTGGGGAGATCGAGGTGATGTCTCCCTGTCGCTCTCAAATTGGGCTGACTCTGCCTATGGCCCCCTACTAGTGCCCTCTCCTGCTGCCACATCCAATTCTCGACCAGTCGCGGTCCGTCGTGCGTCAGACATTTCTCTATAAATAAGTGAATAACATAAGCTTAGGGAATTATCATATACAGCATAGCTCTATAGCACGACTGTATCCGAGCCTAATGGCTCCTGTAGTTGTGTCTGTGTCTTAGCTGTCTCGGCTGTGTAACTGGATCCCGAGCCTTGGCTGGACTATGGGTCATAATGTAATCTCTGATAACTGGACCTGATCCTTGGCTCAACTATGGGTCATAATATGACTACTATAATTGGAACTCAAACCTTGGCTCGAGTATGGATCATACTATAGCTGCTGTAATTGGGCCCCAAGCCTTGGCTCAACTATGGGCTATATATAACTGTTGTAGCTGGACCCCAAGCCTTGGCTCGACTATGCATCATAATGGATCTGTTGTAGTTGGACCCGAGCCCTAGCTCAACTATGGGTCATACTATAAGCTCTGAAACTGGATACGGCCTTCACGGCCTCATTCTGGTCCCTCTGGACATCATATCACTCCTGCGAGCATAACCCTATAGGCAACAACATCCAAGCCTAGAATATTGTATACAACAGTCAAGCTGGGCAGGGTTAATTTTGACGAGGGTTACTATATCATCGTTATTGTCTCAACTCAATTTATAATAGCTGACCACAATAGGTTTACTCTGAAGTACTAAAGATACACGAGTCATACTAACTTTACGACAAATGTAACTTGCCGAAAAGGATAGCCTTACATACCTCAAGTGCCAACTTTCGTTTAATTGGCGAGTTTCAACTTGTAACTGGTGGTTCTATCCAACTGCAACCCTGATACTGAGAGAATAGGGCTAGTTTCAACTCTAAATTCGGCAAATAATGAAGACTTTCAATAATAATATCAACTATAATTCAACTTCGAATAACTCAGCTGTAAACCTACCATTTCCCGAGAGCTCAGAAGGGAAAAGTGCTTACCTAATGCCTACGGCCGTTTGGAATTCAATTTAGAGTAATTCTGACAACTTTTACTCGGCGAAGTCCCGATTTGCCGAGTGAATTTTCGAGAAATTACTCCATAGTAATGCTTCTTGTAGGCCTAGAACTCGTTACTCAAAGTTAATTTGCGTTTGGATGGCGTTTGATAGTGTAACTCGAATAAAAATGATCAAAAGTTGCGTGCTTGTTCACTCCCAACTACACGCAAGTGCACGTGGTCGTACAAGTAATAAAGTGGCTTTATTTCAAGCCAGGTATCGAACCCACAGGGACTGGAATGTGACAGTAATTTTTCTTTAAGTGTTTAGTATACGCAATTCTTTATACAAGTAGATAAACAGAACAAATGGTGAATTTTTGATAATACTAGTTAATGTAACTTTAAGTAAAAAGATTGTAAATTATAATCTGAATAATAGCAGAACAAGCTACGGTTAAGGCAAAACATGCAGATATGTAATTTACTGATTAAATTTCAGTCAACACTTCTCTTAGGTTGTTGGTCAGGAATTATTAACCAATGGATTGGGTCTTTCGAACTCCTCTCCAATTAAAGAATCATGAGACTTACATTACACATTTCTGTGATGCAAACACTTCATATTCTATCGATACACAACAAATTCCATAAATGACCAAATATGACATTACAGATATATTTCTATTCTGAATGTTAATCTTTTCTTAGTTCCTCAACCAAGACAAAAACATATCCTACCAATTCACATCTATCCAATTAATCTTCCTTTCGGAAATAAAACTGGAATTCTAGGATTTACATTAACAATGGCCAAGCATTAATGTAGTGAAAACAAGAATTAGCAGAACAACCATTGTAGAGAAGATAAAAACTGAAATAACATCAATTACATACTACTACAATCATCCTCAACCTCATCCAAAGGTGAATTAGCCACTCATTTGATGATTAAACATCTTCAAACAAGTAAAAATCATACAAGCAATTGAAATTCAAGAGAAAAAGGAAGAAAATTAACCCAAGAACTTCTTCAGCTCAACTGCTTGATACCCATGTTCTAGCTTGAAAATTCAGATATATTAAAATAAAATCTAAGTGTGCTATTTATACAAGTGGGAAATTTCCTGGAATAAACTGGCAACGTGGCATGGAGGGTATCGCGGAGCATCAGCTCCGTGCCATGGTCTTATAGAGGAGCTTCACTAGAATTGGGTGCCAGATTATTATCTTCAGCGTGGCATGGAGGGTATCACGGAGCCTCAGCTCCGTGCCACGAACGTAACGCGCACCTTCACTAGAATCCAGGTGTGCAGCTAAGTCCTCCCACCGTGTCACTGAAGTGAACGCGGAGCATGGGCTCTGTGACACGGTGCCATTGCATACCTTCACTGGAATTCAACCCAAATTCCACTCTAGGCAGAATGCCTCCGCAATAGTGGCATGACACGGCCCTGTCGCGGAGCATCAAGTTTTAGCATTTTCTTGCCGACTTTCGAGTTTTGCTTCCGAGTCCATTCCTCCACTTCACCAACTTGTAGATTAGTTTCCAAAATTCATTCTAACTGCAAAAACAATAACTAATCATGTTGGTTAGTATAAATCCACATTTACATAAAAACCACATGAGAATGTACACATAAAAGTAGATAAACAAGTCAAAATTAAATAATAAAGTATCACTTGGGCATGCAATTATGCCCAAGATCACCTACCCCACACTTAAAGCCTTGTTCATCCTCGAACAACCCTTTCACATATCATGTAATTAAAGACTCACGCATAGCTAATTTAGCAAGACAATTCAAGCTATGGCTATAAGGATTAATTAAGATAGCAAGTTAAAAATAAGGCATGCATGATTTAATCATTGAAATGAATTACAACTATGTTAAGACCCCCTAACCTCAAGAATTGACTCTCAATCTTAGCAAACTCATGCAAATCAACCGATCAAGAAATCCACATGAATGTTATCTCTCATTAAACATATGCCCTCACAACACAAGAGAGTTACCCCATTTTTACTTCAAAAGAATTTCAAATCACAAACGGTATGGGTATATGAATAAAAGTATGCTCACTCTCTCAAAGAATTCACATGCATCATGTAGTGAACCATAGGCTTGCTCTTAGTGTTTACTCCACTAATTTAAGGATGTATGAACATAATATCAAGTAGGACCTAAGGGGTTGTAATGTAAGTTAAGGGACGGGTAGGTACTATTCTAGCCAGTAATAGTGACTATCTTCCCCCAAGCGCTTTTAATACATCCACTTCCATTAAGGACATCTCCTCTATACTTCCTCCTCACTCTTCTCACTCTTGAATTTTCTCTTTTTGTTCTCATTTCTTTAAGAGCACTCAGCTTACTAGTAAAGCGTATTTAAGAAAATTTTTCATTTACTTTTGTACTCTCTACTAATAATCAATCATTTTCAAACAAGTGCACCTTTGTCCTTTTCTTAACTTTCACAACTTCTACTTTTCCTTCTGTTTCACGCTTTTCACTTCTTCACTCTTTGGAATTTTTCACTTAAGCGCTTAGGAGTTTTGGATCAAATTCACGGCTAATGAAAGAAAAGGATTAAGCTTATGTTGTAACTATCAAAGAATAGGCTTAAGGATCAATAGGGCTAACTAGGATTTAACATTCAAGGTAGGTAAGATAAGGGATAAAATTTAGGTTCATTCAAAGAAATGCCTACATCCTTCATTTCATTTTATATACACACCAGGCAAGTTCTAGACACTTCACAATAGCATGGAATATTAGAAAAAGTCACACTCACTGCACATGCACATGCTCAATTCAAGACATATTCGCAGACTCTTAACTTAGTAAATTACAAGAATTCAAAATTAAGCTTTAATCACATCGAGTCAAATTCTAGAGCCTAGGTGTCCCAACATGTTTAAAACACTTGCATGCTTCCATCCTAATCATACTTGTATCTAATAATATAGCACATAACAAAAATGTCGAACCATTAATTAGCTATGTGTTCAAAGAAATCTAAACCTACTGACTAAATTTCCCTTAAGACGGTCGTCATCCATCCATCATAGGGAACAGTCTCTATCTAAGACTTCGATTCAAAGGGATTGTTCTCGGAAAAAGCACCAAAAACAAAACCTGAGAAACCCAAATCAAAACAAAATAGAAAAAAATAAAGTAAAAAAATAAAAATAGCAAATAACTTACACAAATAATTACAAAAATAACTACTTAACAATTTGTTACAATTACATCACTAGCACCAACACACAAAAGCATCAACAACATAACATGAAACACAATGTCACACATTAAACAGCCACAGAAGCACAAACATAGCACAGCCTTACTACACCAGCACCTAACTACTCCCGGCCCACACTTAGTTGGAACACTGTCCCCAGTGTTCGCATATCTGCAATTAAAAACAAAGTTTGGGTGGTGTAACTCCCTGATCAATCAAAATGTTCAGTCTCTTCATCAGGTGCTAGTGCCTCATCTCCAAGAACAGAATCTTCTCCGCCGTCCTCCTAGGAATCAATGTCTGAGTCATTGGTCGACTCCAAAACTACACACAAGTGCACGTGGTCGTACAAGTAGTAAAATGGCTTATTTCAAGCCAAGTATCGATCCCACAGGGACCGAACTACGGTATTAATTAACTTAAGCGTCAGTGAACGATATCTCTATGAATGCAAACAACCAAATAAATAATGTTTTATAAGTTAAAATTTACTAAGTAATGAGAATCTAAGTCAAGATTATAATTTGATTCTGAACAATAGCAATGAACAAGCTGAGGTTAAGGCTGGCATGCAGGGATGTAATTTCTTAATTCACTTCATTCAATCTTCTCTTCGGTTACTAGTCAGGAATTAATTGCCAATGGATTGGATCTTTCGACTCCTATCCAATTAAAGAATCATGAAACCTTATTCTACATTTTTGTGATATAAGAATCTCATACTCTAGCCATACATAACCGATTCCATAAATGACTAATAAGACCTTCAGATATATTTCTATTCTGAATGTAAATCAATTATCAATTTTCTCAACTAAGAAAAGATCATATCCTACCAATTCACATCTGTCCAATTTCTTTCCTTTTCAAAATCAAAATTGGATTTCTAAGATATACATTAACATTGGCCAAACATTAATGCAGTAAAACAAGAATTGATAGAACAACCATTGAAGAAAAGATGAAAACTGAATTGATTAATAATTACATTCCTCTACAATTATCCTTAACCTCAGCAAGAGGTGATTTAGCCACTCATTTTTGGATTAAACGTCTTTAAATAAGTAGAATTCATACAAGCAATTGAAATTGAAGAGAAAGAGGAAGAGAATAACCCTAGAATTTTCGTCCTCTCAACTGCTTGTAACCCACGTTCTTGCTCAACCAAGTCAGAATGTTTAAAATAAAACCTAAGTGTGCTATTTATACTATTGAGAATTTTTTCAGAAACAACAAGCAACGTGGCACAGAGTGTATCACGGAGCACTCCCTCCGTGCCACAGGGGTATCGCGGACCCTCACTGGAAATTGGCTCCCAGGTAATTGCACCTCAACGTGGCACGGCTTGCATCGCGGAGCCTTGCCTCCGTGCCACAGTGCTATCATGCACCTTAACTAGAACTTGAGGTTCCAGGTAATCACACTCAACGTGACATGGAGTGCATCGCGGAGCACTGCCTTCGTGCCACGGAGGTAACACGAACCTCCACTGGATTTTGACATAATTAATTCATCCGAAGTCGAATGCCTCCGCGATGGTAGCGTGACACGGCGCCATCGCGGAGCCCTTATTTTTGCTGCTCTCCCTTGTCAACTTCCACTCTTTGTTTCCAAGTCCATTCCCGCTCTTCACCAACATATATATTAGCTTCCAAAATTTCCTTTTACCTGCAAAACAACACTAATCATGTTGGTTAGTATAAATTCACATTTAACTAAAAATCACATGAGAATGTACACATAACAATAGATAAACAAGTATAAATGAAGCATTTGAGTATCACTTGGGCATGAAATTCTGTCCAAGATCACTTACCGCACACTTAAAACCTTGTTCGTCCTCGGACAATACTTTCACATCTCATGCAATTGAGACCCACGCATAGCTAATTTGGCTTGACCATTCAATCTACAACTATACAGATTATTTAGGATAGCAAATCATCAAGAAGACATGCATGGTATCATCAATACAATGAAGTACACCACATTAAGACCTCCTAGCCTCAAGAATCGATTCTCGATCTTGGCAAACTCATGCAAATTAACTGATCAAGACATCCGACACAAAATTTTATCTCTCATCAAGCATGTGCCCTCACAACATGAGAGAATTACCCCATTTGCCATCATAAGATTTCCAAAGCACTACATGTAGGGGTATACAATTACAATTTCACTCGCTCTCCCAAAGAATTCACATGCATCATGTCATCAACCATAAGCTTGCCTCTAGTGTTTTACTCCACTAATATAAGGGCGCGTGATGTAAGATCACATAGGACTTAATGGGTTGTAATGTAAGCTGAGGAACTAGTCAATACTGGGCTAACCAATAATAGCAACTAGCTTCCCTAAGCGCTCTTCAATACATCCCACCTTTAGTACGGGCATTGCTTCTTCCTCCATCCTCTCATTTTTGAATTTTCTTCTTTGTTTTTGTTCCCATTTCTTTAAGCACACTCGACTTACTAGCAAAGAGTATTTATGCATCTTTATTTTTTTTCTCATTCATTTATTTTCTTACTCTCTACTATTAATTAACCAATTTCAACAAGTGCATCTTTGACCTTTTCTTTAGCTTTCACAACTATTGCTTTTCCTTCCGTTTCACGCTTCTCACTCCTTTACACTGTGGAAAAATTGTTTTTCTTAAGTGCTTAAGGGTTTTGGATCAAATTTACGGCTAATGAAAAGAAGGGATTAAGCTCGGTTTGTACCTCTCAAAGAATAGGCTAAAGGCTCAATGGGGCTAACTAGGATGTAACAGTCAAGGTAGGTATGATAAGGGAAAAACTTTCAGTTTATTCAAAGAAATGCCTACATCCTTTCCTACAATCCACATCCTTCATTTCGTGTAGTACACACACCAGGCAAGTTCTAGACACTTCACAATAGCATGGAATAGTCGAAACCTCACCTCACACTCATTGCACATGCTCAACTCAAGACATATTCACAAACTCTTTAATCAGCTAATTACAAGAATTCACTATTAAGCCTCGATCACACCAAATCGAATTCTATGGCCTAGATATCTCAACATGTTTAACACATTTGCATGCTTTCATACGAATCACCTTTGCATCTTAATATCATGTACAACACGTAACAAGAATTCCGAACCATTAATTAGCGATACATTTGGGAAACAAACAAAAGAAAGAAGAAAAAGAAAAAAAAACTACTCCTATCGACTACATTTCCCTTAAGATGGTCGTCATCCATCCATGATAGGGAACAGTCACTATCTACGACGTCGGTTCAATGGGACTATTCTCGGTAAAAGCACCGAAAACAAAAGCCGAGAAACCCAAGATAAAAAATTTCAACAAAAGATTTTGATAGAAAAAGATAAAAATATTAATTTGAAAAATATTTACACAACACACACAACAGCAACACAAGAATAGCTCAAGATTCATTACAACACCAGCATTAATTACAGAACACGAAACACAGAGTCACAAGGTCACATTTAGGACAAGCACAACAAACATAAACAAAATAGCTAGCACCTAACTCCTCCTACCCCACACTTAAGCCGAACACTGTCCCCAGTGTTCACATAATTTCAAAATATCACAAAGGTTGGGTGGTGAAACTCCCTGATCAATCAAAGTATTCAACTTCTTCATCAGGTGCTAGTGCTTCGTCGCCCATGTCAGAATCGCCCCCGCCGTCCTCGTCCAACTCAACATCTGAGTCCTCCCGGCGTGTCTCCTCATCTGTAGGGACATCATCATCCACGGGCTCCACAAATGCGGGCCCCACTCTGCATAAAGCTCGGGCATTCTCATTGAATGGGTAATCCAACTCGAGCTGCCACAGCTCATCCTCCATTGCGGGCCGTCCTCCGATGCGTAGCTGCAATATCTGCATCCCATACATGTGGGCCATATATTGATCATCCCGAACAAGTCGCTCGGCTAGTGTGAGCACCGGCCCAAAAGTAGTGTGTTCGGGCTGTTTGGAATAACTACACGCAACTGCACGTGGTCGAACAAGTAGTAAAGTGGCTCAAGTAAGCCAAGTATCGATCCCACAGGGACTAGACTAAGGTATCAATCTAATCAAGTGTCAATAAACTTTAACTCTAAACTGCAGACAACAGTGTGAAAAAGATTTTGATATTTTGTTTCCTAATTTTATACTAAATGTAAAACGAATATACAATTTGAGTCTAAACTATAAGTATGAGCATGCTGAGGCTAAAATGAACATGTAGAGAAATAAATTATCGATACAATTTGATTAATCTTTCCTCCGGATTGCTAGTCAAGAATTATTGCCTATGGATTAAAACTCTCGTATTTAACCCAACTTAAGAATCATGTACCTTCCACCTATATCTCTGTGATAAAAAGAAATTCATGTTCTAGCCATACAAAACCGATTCCTTAATTGACTAATACGACTTTCGGGTATATCTCTATCCTGAAGGTAAATCAATTCTCAATTTTCCCAAACTAAGAAAAGATCATATCCTATCAATTCACAACTTTCCAATTTCTTGCTCTCTCGAGTGAAACCAGACTTTTTAGATATACATTAACGTTGGCCACACGTTAACGCAGTAAGAACAAGAATCAATAGAACAACCATGGAAGAAAAGATGAAAAACCAATTTATCAATAATTACATTTCAATACAAATGTTCTTAACCTCAGCAAGAAGGGAATTTAGCCACTCATTTGTGGATTAAACATCGTTAAATGGGTGTTAATCATACAAGTAATTGAAATAAAGAAGAAGGAGATAGAGAAAAACTCTGAGATTTTCGTCCCCTCAACTGCCTATAACCCACGTTCTTGCTCCATCAAGTCAGAATAATTAAAAATGAACCTAAGTGTTCTATTTATACTAGTGGGAATTTTTCCCGGAATAACAAGCAACGTGTCACGGAGTGCATCGCAGAGCACTGCCTCTGTGACACGCCACCAACGCGGACCCTCACTGGAATCCGGTCGTCCAAGTATTAAAACCCAACGTGGCACAGCGTGCAACGCGGGGCTAGGCCGACGTACCACGGCCCCAACGCGCACCTTCACTGGAATTTGGCTTATTTTCAGCATCCGGGCAGAATGCATCCACGATGGCAGCGTGACACGGCTCCATCGCGGAGCCCCTTTAATTCGTGCTTTCCTTGTGCTTTTTTCCTTGCTAGCTTCCGAGTCCAATCCCGATTTCTCCCAACATTCATCTTAGCTTCGTAAAATTATATTTTTCCTGCAAAACCATGCTAATCATGTTGGTTAGTATAAATTCACATTTTATTACAATTCACATGAGAATGTACAAACATCGATAGATAAACAAGACAAAATGACACATTTGAGTATCACTTGGGCATATAAATCTGCCTAAGATCACTTACCCCACACTTAAATCCTTGTTCAGCCCCGAATAATGATCTTACACCTCATGCGATTGACACCCCATCCTGGCTACTTTGGCTCGACAATTCAAGCTACGGTTATACCGATTATTTAATATAGCAAATCATCAAGAAAACATGCATAGTCTTATCAATATAATGACCTTCAACACATAAAGACCTCCTAGACTCAAGAATCGACTCTCGATATCGGCAAACTCATGCAAATCAGCTGATCAAGATATCCGACACGAAATTCAATCTCTCATCGAGCATGTGCCCTCTCAACAAAAGAGAATTTTCCCCTTTTTAATCACATGAACTCAAATACATTACATGCAGGGGCATATAAACACGATTTCGCTCTCTCTCCCAAAAGAATTCACATGCATCATGTCATGAACCATAGGCTTGCCTTTAGTGTATTACTCCATTAATATAAGGAAGCGTGATGTAAGATCACGTAGGACTTAACGGGTTGTAGTGTAAGCTACGGAACTAGCAAATACTGGGCTAACCAATAATAACAACTAGCCTCCTTAAGCATTTTTTCAATACATCCCATCAACCTTATGGGCATTGTTTCTTCCTTCATCCTCCCATTCTTGAAGTCTGTATTTATTTTTGCTCCCATATCTTTAAGCGCACACAACTTAATAACAAGGATTTGTTATACGTCTTCATTATATTTAATTTATAGCGAGTGCACCTTTGACCTTTTCTTTCCTTTCATCACTCTGCTTTTTCTTTTCTTTTCACCATTCTCACTCCTTGACACTGTGGGAAAATTATTTTTTTCTTGAGCGCTTAAGAGTTTTGGATCAAATTCACGGATAATGAAAAGAAGGGGTTAAGCTCGGTTTACACCTTTTTGACAAAAGAAAAAAAATAGGCTAAAGGGTCAATGGGCTAACTAGGATGTACATTCAAGGTAGGTACGGTAATGAATGAAAAAAAACTTTCGGTTAAAGCAAAGAAATGCCTACATCCTTTCCTATAATACACATCCTTCATTTCATTTCGTACACACACCAGGCAAGTTTTAGACACTTCAAAATAGCATGGAAGAAACGAAACCTCACCACACACTCATTGTACATGCTCAACTCAAGACATATTCATAGACTGTTCAATCAGCTAATTACAAGAATTCAAACATTAAGCCTCAATCTCACTGAATCGAACACTATGGCCTAGGTATCTCAACATATTTACAAAGTTGCATGCTTTCATACGAATCACCTTTGCATTTTAAATATCATGAACAACACGCAACCAGAATTCCGAACCATAAAGTAACGACACGTTTGGGATACAAACAAACAAAAGAAAAAAATTAAAAGAGAACAAAAGAAATCTACTCCTATCGACTATATTTCCCTTAAGACGGTCGTCATCCATCCATCATAAGGAATGGTCACTAATTACGACTTCGGTTCAATGGGACTATTCTCGGTAAAAGAACCGAAAACAAACGCCGAGAAACCCAAAAATACAAAAATTTCACAAAAAATTTTAATCGATAATTTTGATAAAACAAAAATATTTACAAAACCAGCTAACAACATTCAACAGCACACAACAGCTTCACATTAATTACAATACAGACATACACATAAAAATCACAGGGTCACAAGTTTTTCCAAGCACAACAATAGAACAGAGACATTAAAAACAACAACAACCAGCACCTAACTACTCCCACCCCACACTTAAATAGAACATTGTCCCCAGTGTTCACAAAATTCAGCATAGCACAAAAGTGGGTGGTGAAACTCCCTGATCAATCGAAGTATTCCACTTCCTCGTCAGGTGCTGCTGCCTCGTCTCCCATGTCTGAATCGCCCCCGTCGTCCTCCTCTGACTCTACATCGGAGTCGTCGCAACGTGTTTCCTCATCTGTGGGGACATCATCATCAGTGTGCTCCATAAAAGTTGGCCCCACTCGGCATAGAGCCCTGGCATTTTTGCCAAAAAGGTAGTCTAGCTCGAGCTGCCACAGCTCATCTTCTGTTGCCAGCCTCCCGCCTATGCGCAGCTGGAGCATTTGTATCCCGAACATGCGGGCCATGTACTGATCATCCCGAGCATGTCGCTCGGCTAGTGTAAGATTGGCCCGTGAGTGGTGGTGGGTGCCTTAGTTTTGGTGACATCTAAGGCCCACCTCTCCATCTGCGGGATGTAGTCAAGCGCCTCCTCCTCAACATCTAGGCCCCTCAGGAACGTGGTCAGTAAACCACCAAACCCTTACCTGTGCACTTGATGCAAACGGGCTCTCTTCATGGCGGAGATAATCACCGCCCCAACATTGATCTCCAGCCCTTTCATCAAGGCATAGACCAACCACACACGATCCCGGGTGACATTTGTCATATGCACCCCCGGGATCAGGCAGGAACAAACAATTTTAAGCCATATCCTGGCTTCCCTGTTCATCTGTGAGTAGGGCAATGTCTGATGGTAGCCCCTCTCCTTATGCCTGCTCCACCGTGCTGTAGACCGGGCTCCACACAGAGTGCGTCTGATGTCCGCATATGGTGGAGTGATATTCAGCTGCCGGAGTACATGGGCGTCTATGTCCCGCGCCCCCAAGATGGCATTAAGGTGATGGGTCTCAAAAGTGACTACCTGCCCCCTTATCTTTATGGTGTGACTTCTGAGTGTCGGGTTTCAGTTGGCGTAGAACTCCCGAATCAAGTGAAGATTGCACTCCTTGGGCTCTTCAAAGATGAAGTTCAGCCTGGCTGCATCAATCTTGTGGACAATTCTGGGGAATTCTTGTGCCAACGGTTCCCTAGCAATGTGCTCCTCGGGGAAGTATTTGCTTTCCTTATGCTTTGCGTACCATTTCTTCCCTTCCTCTATCACCCATCGGGTTCCGTATTGACGACGTTGGCCACGCGGAACCACTGGGGCTGCTGGGACTGCTATTCCCAGTCTGATTCTTTTCCTTCCGGCGCTCGATGTTGATGCGCCCTTCCCTTTATCTTGCCTGCTTGCCATTGTTTCCGTCAAACCAAACAGACAGTTCCAATGTTATTCAAATTAAAACTAGCTTCGACTAAGGTTGGGTTAAACTAGGCCACTTACACTTAGTCTTTAGCCACAATCACAACATTACAGCAAGACAATCCTCTTTTTCTAACTTTTAAAATAAAAAAAAACAATAACAAAAATGCCTCGTGCATTCAGAGGGTTCGACGGTATAAATTCTATGTACTACTCAGACTTTGTACAGCTAATCCACTATTACCATCGATAACATTTCATCACATATCACTTAGCAAAAATTTCTATCAACAAAACCGATGCAATTCCCCCAATTTCTATTCAATTTCAACAATTTCATTATCCCGAAAATCCATCGCGCCTTTAGCATATTAATGTTAAGCACAACATAATTTACCTCACTCAACATGCATAAACCAACAAGAATTTCACATTTCAACTCAATTTTAACTTCTTCATATTTAAGTTCTAACCCTAGCTACAATTTCACAAGAATTTCAATCACTCATGTATTTATCGAGTTCATATAATCACAACGATACTACGAACATCAATTAACAATAGCTTACATGAATTCAAGCTCAATTTACAATTAGGGCAAGTTTTCCTCACTTCCCATGCTCAAAATCGAAAAAATTAGTCAAGAAATGAGATGAAGTTAACGAACATACCTTCAATTCGATGATATCGAAGAAAGGTTGAAGAATTTTAGCTCCTAGGTCCGTGTCACGTTGGGGAAGGGGGGATTTTGGGTTGTTTGTCACGGAGGGGAGTGAAAAATGGGAAAATTAGGTGTTTTCGGGGTTAAAAAGGAGGTTTTTCGCGCGGGTCACCCGGCGACCCGGTGTGACCCGTCGCGAATAACACTTCAACGTGTCACGGAGGGTAACACGGAGCACACCCTCCATGACACGGATCCATCGCGCAGGGGTTCTGGAATTTGTAAAAAATTCCAAAACACCTTCAACATGTCACGGAGGGTAACGCGCAGGCCCTCCTCCGTGACACGGAGCCATTGCGCAGGCTCACTATTTTGCCACTTTTTATTATTTTTCTTACCTCGATTTTTCCTTTGCGATCCTTTGCATTTTTACCCTCCGTTCAACCTAAAATTCATCTCACAACAAGAAATTGGTTAGAATTTATAGGCTTCACATAAAATGCAAATTTTGTTTTGTTTTTATTTTTATTTTTCTCTTTTTTTTTCTTTTTTTTTTCTCTTCTACGAAATCTATTCAAATATTACAAAAATTTCACGGGTTGCCTCCCGTGCAGCGCCTGCTTTACCGTCGCGGCTCGATGACATTAAGCTCAGTCATCCTCTAGGGTGACGGACGTTTTCTCTCGACTACCGTCCTCACCCATGTCATGCTTACACTTCTCTGGTGGTTTCCCCAATGGCTCCCGTGACTCAACGCTCTGAGCACTATCCGCTCGATCAAGCACGTTGATCACTGAGAGTTCCTCGTACACGGCCGAAAGCTTTGTAGCCTTGTACACCTCAAACACCTCCACCTTGTCATGGGCCCACATAGTTAGCTGCCCTGCCGCTACATCAATAAGTGCTTTCCCGGTCGCCAAGAAAGGACGTCCCAAAATAAATGGGACTTCAGCGTCTGGCTCAAAATCCAGCACGACGAAGTCTACCGGGAAGATAAGGGAGCCCACTTGCACCAGCACGTCTTCCACAATGCCATCAGGTCTGGCTAAGGAACGATCCACTAGTTGCAAGATCACTGTTGTTGGTCTAGGACTCCCTAGCCCTAACTTCTTGAATACCGATGTCGGCATCAAGTTAATGCTCGCTCCCAAATCACAAAATCCGCGAGCTCGGATACTCTGCCCAATTGTAATTTGAATTGTAAATCTCCCAGGGTCCTTGAGCTTTGTGGGCAACCTATTTTGTATCCGTGAAGTGCACTCCTCCGTAAGCGCCACCGTAGCGTACTCAGTCAACCTGCTTTTGTTTGCCACGATGTCCTTGATATATTTTGCGTACTTCGGCACTCCCTACAAAACATCAACAAGAGGTAAATTAATGTGTACCTTCTTAAGCACCTCCATGAACTTTTCGAAACACGCTTCCTCCTTGTGTTTCCTTAGTCTTTGAGGGAACGGGGGTGGTGGTCTTTCTGGTTCAGCTTCCTTCTCCTTCCCCCTATCATTATTGTGCTCCCTCTCCTTTTCACCTGCTTTCGACTGCTGTGGTAATCTTTCCGGTTCCACCTCCTTGAGTTGCAAACCACTCTTTGTGGTCACTGCATTTACCTTCTTGGGGTTCGGATCAGTGTCACTCGGAAGTCCTCCTCTCGGCCTGGTGTTTTGAGCTCCAGCAAATTGCCCAAACTGGTACTCCAGCGCCTTTGTAGCTAACTGATTGTTCTTTTCATCGGCTGCCAATTTCACGTAATCAGCCTGCAATTGAGCTTGGTTAGCCATCATTGTCTTGAACATCTCCTCAATGCTTGGTGATGGTGGTGGAAGAGGTGTATTGTTGCTTCTGTATTGCGACTGATAGTTCTGCTGCCCTCCTTGATTTCTCTGCGCCCCCTAACTCGAACTTTGCCCTTGATGGTTGTTGCTACCCCAAGGGAAATTCGGGTGATTCCTCCAGTTGGAATTGTAGCTGTTGCCATACTGTAGGTGGTTATTTCTCTGTACATTACCAACAAAGTTCACCGAATCAGGATTTGCTCCGCAACACTCAGCTGAGTATTCATTACTCTCGCACACTTCACACCAAATCTGCTGCACTACATTCACTGGGGCTTGAGACTGGTTCATGATCATGTTACTGAAGTGGGTGTTGAGTTGATTCTGTAACGCAGCTATCTGTGCAGCAATAGCTGTAAAACCATCCACTTCTAAGACTCCTGCTGCTTTCCTTGTTCCTCCTCTTGATGAGTCCACATTCCACTCTGGATTCCCCTGCGAAATACGATTTAACAAGGTATACAGCTCCTCATAAGTCTTCTCTAATGCTTGTCACCCAGCTGCTGAGTCTAGCAAGATTTTTGTGTGGGGTTCCAAACCCTCTATGAAAGTATGCACCAGCACATCATTGGATTGGTGATGATGAGGACAATCCCGCAACATAGATTGGAATCTCTCCCAGGCCTGATACAGATTCTCTCCCTCTCTCTGTTTAAAACATAGAATTTGACTTCTAAGTCTTGTTGTTTTACCGGATGGCAAGAACTCTATCAAGAATTTCTTTGCAAGATCATCCCACGTGGTGATGGAATTAGGTGGCTCAGCTTTCAACCACCTCTTAGCTTCTCCCAAAAGTGAAAATGGGAACAATGTAAGCCTGACATAATCTGATGACACTCCAGTGGGGATGTAAGTGTCACTTATCTCCAAAAAATTTTGGAGATGTTGCTGTGGATCCTCATGAGGGAGACCTGTGAACTGCCCGCTGGTGTGCAGCAATTGCAATATGTTCTGTTTAAGCTCGAACCTCCCTCCTGGCTCAAGTTTGCAGATGCTAGATGTGACATTGTTAGCATGTGGGATTGACACCTCGCGAACCAGCCTAGCTGCCATTTCCTCGGGCACTAACATTGCCCTTACAACTGGTGGATTCTGTTGTTGCTCCAGGATTGTTTGTCTGAGCAACTGCAGCTTTTTCTCTAGAGCTTCTCTCCTCTGACGATGGAATTGTCTTTCCGGCTCTAAAGATGAGTCCACCAGCTCCTTGTCTCTTGCCAGTGTTCAACAGAAATTAGTATCTGCAAAATACAAGCTAAGACCAAGTTGTCAACACTAAGAGGAAATAGTAAACTAACACTTCAGAAAAATTATACCAATTGCCAGTCCCCGGCAACGGCACCAAAAACTTGTTCGGGCTGTTTGGAATAACTACACGCAAGTGCACGTGGTCGAACAAGTAGTAAAGTGGCTCAAGTAAGCCAAGTACCGATTCCACAGGGACTGGACTAAGGTATCAATCTAATCAAGTGTCAATAAACTTTAACTCTAAACTACAGACAACAGTGTGAAGAAGATTTTGATATTTTGTTTCCTAATTTTACATTAAATCTAAAACGAATATACAATTTGAGTCTGAACTATAAGTATGAGCATGTTGAGGCTAAAATGAACATGTAGAGAAATAAATTATCGATACAATTTGATTAATCTTTCCTCCGGATTGCTAGTCAAGAATTATTGCCTATGGATTAAAACTCTCGTATTTAACCCAACTTAAGAATCATGAACCTTCCACCTACATCTCTGTGATAAAAAGAAATTCATGTTCTAGCCATACAAAACCGATTCCTTAATTGACTAATACGACTTTCAGGTATATCTCTATCCTGAAGGTAAATCAATTCTCAATTTTTCCAAACTAAGAAAAGATCATATCCTATCAATTCACAACTTTCCAATTTCTTGCTCTCTCGAGTGAAACCGGACTTTTTAGATATACATTAACGTTGGCCACACATTAACGCAATAAGAACAAGAATCAATAGAACAACCATGGAAGAAAAGATGAAAAACCAATTTATCAATAATTACATTTCAATACAAATGTTCTTAACCTCATCAAGAAGGGAATTTAGCCACTCATTTGTGGATTAAACATCATTAAATGAGCGTTAATCATACAAGCAATTGAAATAAAGAAGGAGATAGAGAAAAACCCAGAGATTTTTGTCCCCTCAACTGCCTGTAACCCACATTCTTGCTCCACCAAGTCAGAATAATTAAAAATGAACCTAAGTGTTCTATTTATACTAGTGGGAATTTTTCCCGGAATAACAAGCAACGTGTCACGGAGTGCATTTATACTAGTGGGAATTTTTCCCGGAATAACAAGCAACGTGTCACGGAGTGCATTGCGGAGCACTGCCTCCGTGACACGCCACCAACGCGGACCCTCACTGGAATTCGGTCGTCCAAGTATTAAAACCCAACGTGGCACGGCATGCAATGCGGGGCTAGGCCAACGTGCCACGGCCCCAACGCGCACCTTCACTGGAATTTGGCTTATTTTCAGCATTCGGGCAGAATGCATCCGCTATGGCAGCGTGACACGGCTCCATCGTGGAGCCCCTTTAATTCGTGCTTTCCTTGTGCTTTTTTCCTTGCTAGCTTTCGAGTCCAATCCCGATTTCTCCCAACATTCATCTTAGCTTCATAAAATTATATTTTTCCTGCAAAACCACGCTAATCATGTTGGTTAGTATAAATTCACATTTTATTACAATTCATATGAGAATGTACAAACATCGATAGATAAACAAGACAAAATGACACATTTGAGTATCACTTGGGTGTATAAATCTGCCCAAGATCATAGTGTCAGGTGCCTTGGTCTTGGTGACATCCAAGGCATGCCTGTCGATCTGTCTAGGGCCTCCTCCTCAATATTGTGGCCCCTCAGGAATGTGGTAAGCAGACCACCGAACCCGTATCTATGCCCTTGATGCAGTCGGGCTCTCTTCATGGCAGAGATGATTACCGCCCCAACATTGATTTCCAACCCCTTCATCAGGGCATATACCAGACAAACTCTATCCCGGGTGACATCTGTCATGTGCACCCTAGGGATCAGGCATGAACACACAATCTTCAACCAAATCAAGGCCTCCCTGTTCATCTGAGAATAGGGCAATGTCTGATGGTAGCCCCTCTCCTTGTGTCTACCCCACCTGGCTGTCGATCGGGTTCCACATAAGGTGCGTCTGATGTCCGCATAGGGTGGAGTGATGTTCAGCTGACGGAGGACATGAGCGTCTGTGTCCCGCCCCCAGGATTGCATTCCGATGGTGGGGTTCAAAAGTGACAACCTGCCCTCTGATTTTTATGGTGTGGCTGCGTAAGGTCGGGTTCCAATTGGCATAGAACTCCCGGATAAGATGGAGATTGCACTCTCTGGGCTCTTCGAAAATGAAGTTAAGCCCAGCGGTGTCAATCCTGTGTACAATCCGTAGGAATTCTTGTGCCAACGGTTGCCGTGCTATCTGCTCCTCCGGGAAGTATTTGGTTTCTTTTTGTTTGGCATACCACTTCATCCCCTCATTGGTCACCCATCTGGTTCCGTATTGTCGGCGTTGACCTCTAGGAACCGCTGGTGCTGCCAAAACTGCTGTTCCCAATCTTACCCTCTTTCTGCTGGCGCCCAATGTGGATGCGCCCTTGCCCTTGTCTTGTCGGCCTGACATTGTTCCTGTACATTCAAACATACAGTTCCAATGTTATGCAAGTCATAATTTGCTACAACCAAGGTTAGGTTTAATTGGATCACCCCACACTTAGTCTTTAACCACAATCAACACAATTTGACAAGACATTCCTGATCATGCCATTCTTAGCATTCAACATGCTTAGTGCATTCATATAATTCGATGGGATAATTACTTTGTACTACTCAGACTTCGTACAATGAATAAAAATTTCTCCATCAATTCAATTACATCATCATTAGCACTTTGTAAATTTTTTTTCAACAACCTATATAATTCTCCAATTGAATTCTCCCGGAAATCCCCCTTCTAACTTAGCATATTCAACATCAATCTCACTACATTTTACTTCACCCAACATGCACAACCCAATATATCAACATTTCGAAGCATTCAGTCTTCTTCCTATTCAATCCTCAACCCTAGCTATCAATTTCACAAGAATTTCGACAAAACATGCAATCATTGAGTTAATCTACTCACAACGATACTATGAACATCATTCAATCATAACTCAATTGATTTCAATCTTATTTCTCACTTAGGGCAAGGTTTAATCACCAAACATGTTCAAGAATCAATAATTTGAGCAATAATAAGGAAAAATTTAAGAACATACCTTTTCTTCGATGAAATTGAAGAGAACTTGAAGAAAGTTGCTCACTAAGTCTGTGTCACGTTGGGGGAGAAAGGGATTTTGGGTGTGGGTCGCGGAGGAAATGAGAGAATAGGAAAAAAATGAAGGAATTGGGGTTAAATCGAGATTTTTTTCGCGCGGGTTACCCGGTGACCCGACGCAAAATACACCTCAACGTGTCACGGAGTGCAATGCAGAGCACTACCTCCGTGACACAGAGCCATCGTGCAGGCATTCTGGATTTTTAAAAATCCGGAATAAGCCTCAACGTGTCAAGGAGGGTAACGCGGAGGCCCTCCTCCATGACACGGAGCCATCTCGCAGGCTCACTGGAATGTGTCTATTTTTATTTTCTTACCTCGACTTTTTTCCTTTGCATTTTTTTTGTATTTTTGCCCTCCGTTCCACCTGAAAATCATTTCACCACAAGAAATTGGTTAGAAATCATAGGTTTCAATGCAAAAAATTTTATTTTTCTTTTTCTTTGTTTTTTTCTTTTTTTTTCTTTTTTTTCTTTTTATTTTTTTTCAAATAATTCTACTCTTCTATTACAACACATTCACGGGTTGCCTCCCGTGCAGCGCCTGATTTACCGTCGTGGCTCGACGTTATTCATGCTCAATCATCCTCTAGAGAGATGGACGTCTTCTCTCGAATAACGTGTTCACCCCAATAATGCTTACATCGTTGCCCATTCACCAAAAATGTGGCACTTCTATCTTCTTGCCACAACTCCACTACCCCGTGTGGGGTCATTCTCACCACTTCGAACGGCCCTGACCATTTGGACCGCAATTTACCTGGAAAAAGCTTCAGTCTTGAATTAAATAACAACACTTTCTGCCCCCGCTCAAAGATCTGATGCACCATATGCCTGTCGTGCCACCTCCTCATTTTCTCCTTGTAGCATTTGGCACTTTCATAGGCCTGCCATCGAAACTCATCTAGTTCGCTGAGTTGCATTAGCCTCTTCTTCCCTGCTAGCTCCGGATCCATGTTCAACTTTCTCACAGCTCAAAAAGCTCGATGTTCCAGCTCCCAAGGCAAATGACATGCCTTTCCATAGACCAATCTGTACGGAGAAGTCCCAATGGGTGTCTTGTATGCAGTTCTATAAGCCCACAACACATCGTCAAGTTTGCTTGACCAATCAATTCGTTGTGCATTCACTGTCTTCTGTAGAATCTGCTTTATCTCTCTGTTCAACACCTCCACTTGCCCACTAGTTTGGGGATGATACGTTGTTGCTACCTTGTGCCGCACCCCATACTTAGCTAGCAAATTCTTGAAACTCGCATTCACAAAATGAGCCCCTACATCACTGATAATAGCTCGGGGTGTCCCGAACCTAGTAAAAATATGCTTTTTTACAAATTTCGTCACCACCTTGTTGTCATTCTTGGGACAAGTTGTTGCCTCGACCCATTTAGATACATAGTCAACCGCTACCAAGATGTAACGATTACCAAATGACGGTGGAAACGGGCCCATGAAGTCTATTTCCCATACATCAAAAATCTCAACCTCTAATATCTGTTGCAGTGGCATCTCCTTTCTTCTACCAATTGTGCCTGTTCTTTGACATCTATCGCACATTTTTACGTATGTTATAGAATCTCTGAACAGTGTAGGCCAAAAGAAACCTGACTGTAACACCTTATGAGTTGTCCGCTTGCCTCCGTGGTGCCCTCCATACAACGATGAGTGACAACTCCTCAATTCTTCTGCAATCTGGCTCTCTGGGATACATCGTCTCATCACTTGATCTGGTCACTGCTTAAACAGATACGGCTCATCCCATATGTAATACCTGCAATCATGTCTCAACTTCTTTCTTTGCTGAGCCGTAGCCTCCGGTGGGTAGACTCCACTTACCAGCAAATTCACAATGTCTGCATACGAAGGAATTTCATCTTCCCTTATTGCCAAGAGCTGCTCATCTGGGAACTCTTCTTTGATGCTGTCACCTTCCTTGGCATGCAACCGGCTTTCCAATCGCAATAGGTGATCTGCCACTTGATTCTCGCTCCCCTTTCTGTCCCGAATCTCTAGGTCAAACTCTTGTAGTAACAATATCCATTTGATTAGTCTGGGCTTTGCATCCTTCTTGTTAAAAAGATACTGAATTGTTGCATGATCGGTATACACCACTACTTTAGAACCCACCAAGTAGGACCTGAATTTATCAAATGCGAACACCAATGCTAGCATCTCTTTTTCAATGACTGTATAATTGACTTGGGCTGCGTCAAGTGTTTTGCTTGCATAATGAATGGAATGAAAAATTCTATTCCTCTGCTGCCCCAATACAGCTCCTACAGCCACGTCACTTGCATCACACATTAATTCAAACGGTTGCTCCCAATTCGAAGAAATGAGAATAGGTGCTTCTACCAACTTCTGTTTTAACTCCTCGAATGCTTTAACACAATCCTCGTCAAACTCGAACTTCACCTCTTTTTCTAGCAACCGGTATATCGGTCTAGAAATTTTAGAGAAGTTCTTGATGAACCGTCTGTAGAACCCTGCATGTCCGAGAAAACTGCGAACACCCTTCACTGACACTGGTGGTGGTAGCTTTTCGATCACTTCGATCTTTGCACGATCTACTTCCAACCCCTTGCATGACACCTTATGGCCAAGTACGATACCCTCCTTGACTAAGAAATGACATTTCTCCCAGTTGAGCACAAGGTTAGAGTCTTCACATCGAGTTAGCACCCTGTCAAGATTCTGCAAACATGTAGCAAACGAATTACTGAAAACAAAAAAATCATCCATAAATACCTCGACAAAATCTTCCACCATATCGTGAAAGATCACCATCATGCATCTCTAGAATGCTGTTGGTGCATTGCATAGACCGAATGGCATCCGCCTGAAAGCATATGTCCCTTATGGACATGTAAAAGTGGTCTTCTCCTAGTCCTCCGGTGCTATGGCTATTTGGTTATAGCCAAAATATTCATCAAGGAAACAATAATATTCTTGACCTGCCAACCTATCAAATATCTGATCAATAAATGGGATAGGATAATGATCTTTCCTCGTGGCCTCATTGAGCTTTTTGTAATCCATGCAAATTTGCCAGCCTGTGACTGTGCGTGTAGGAATCAGCTCATTCTTTTCGTTGGTGACCACGATCATCCCTCCTTTCTTTGGGACACATTGAACGGGACTGACCCATTCACTATCTGAAATGGGATATACCACACCTGCATCTAGCTACTTAATCACTTCCTTCCTAACTATATCTTTCATCACCGGATTCAACCTCTTCTGATGTTGTACAGTTGGCTTTGATCCTTCTTCCATAAAAATCCTGTGTGTGCAAAAATCTGGATTAATTCCTCTGATGTCCAACATTTGCCAACCCATTACTTTCTTCCGCCTCTTGAGGACCACCAATGCCTCACTCACTTGTGCCTCTGTCAGTTCTGCGGAAATGATGACTGGCAAGGTGTCATCTTCCCCCAGAAATACATACTTCAGATATGGAGGCAACATCTTCAACTCCAATTTCAGTGCCTCCTCAATTGATGGTTTTGGCAATGGTTCCAAGGATCTCATCAACGGCTCAAAGTCTCGCAAACCATTTTGGCTCATTCAGCGTCTGCACCATCTCGTATGTAGCACAGTCTCCAAAATGATCGGATCCCATCAAGGCTCTCAGTCCTAAGAGTCAACAATCTGCAAAATTGCTTCCTGATTTAGCACATTGATCGCTGACAGCTTCATAAATGGTCGGTAGCTTCATGGCCTTATACACATCAAACACCTCTACTTTGTCATGTGCTTGCATGGTTAGCTGCCCAGCAGCCACATCAATCAAAGCTCGCCCAGTTGCCAAGAAAGGACGTCCCAAAATAAATGGGACTTTCGCATCCGGCTCAAAATCCAAGATAATAAAATCCACATGGAAAATGAGGGAGCCCACTTGCACTAGCACATCCTCTACAATACCATCTGGTCTGGCCAAAGAATGGTCAGCTAGCTGCAAGATCACAGTAGTTGGTCTAGGGCTATCCAGCCCCAACTTCTTGAACACCGATGTCAGCATCAAGTTTATGATCTCTCCCAAATCACATAATCCGCGAGCTCGAATACTTTTCCCGATTGTAATCTGAATGGTAAAGCTCCCAGGATCCTTGAGCTTTGTCGGCAACCTGTTCTGTATCCGGGAAGTGCACTCCTCAGTAAGCGCCACCGTAGCATACTCCGTCAATCTGCTTTTGTTTGCTACGATGTCCTTGATATACTTTGCATATTTCGGCACTCCCTGCAAAACATCAACCAAAGGTAAATTAATGTGTACCTATTTCAGCACCACCATGAACTTCTTAAAGCAAGCTTCTTCCGTGTGCTTCTTTAATCTTTGAGGGAACGGGGGTGGTGGTCTTTCTGTCTCTGCTGCATTTCCTTCCCCCTCACATCATCATGTTCCCCATCTTTTTCCACTGTTCCAGATTGCTGAGGTAGTCTTTTTGGTTCCACCTCCTTAAGTTGTAGTCCCCTCCTTGTGGTCACTGCATTGACCTGCTTGGGATTTGGGTCAGTATCACTCGGTAGTCCTCCTCTGGGCCTGGTGTTGTGAGCTCCAGCTAATTTCCCAAACTGTTACTCCAACGCTTTTGTAGCTAACTGCTGATTTTTCATGTCAACCGCTAATTTCACATAATCATCCTGCATTTGCACTTGGTTAGCTATAATTGTTTTGAACATATCCTCAATGTTGTTGGGTGGTGGAGGAGGTGCATTGTTTCCTCTGTATTGAGACTGAAAATTCTGATGCCCCCCTTGATTTCTCTGCATGCCCTGGTTCGAACTCTGACATTGATGGCTATTACTCCCCCAAGAGAAATTTGGATGATTCCTCCAATTTGAGTTGTAATTGTTTCCATATTGTTGATTATTGTTCCTCTGGGCGTTCCCAACAAAATTCACTGAGTCTGGATTTGCACCACAACACTCAGCTGAGTGTTCACTACTCCCACATACTTCACACCATACCTGATGAACTGCATTGACTGGTGATTGTGCTTGATTCAAGTTCATACTGTTGAAGTGGGTGTTGAGTTGATTTTTCAACGCAGCTATCTGTGCAACAATAGCTGTAAAACCATCCACCTCAAAAACTCCTGCAGCTTTCCTCATTCCTCCTCATGTTGAATCCGCATTCCATTTTGGATTTCCCTATGAAATACGGTTTAACAAAGTGTAGAGCTCCTCATAAGTCTTCTCCAATGCCTGCCCACCAGCTGCTGAATCTAACAGAATTTTAGTATGCGCTTCTAAACCCTCAATAAATGTGTGCACCAACACATCATTAGATTGGTGATGATGAGGACAGTCCCTTAGCATAGACTTGAACCTCTCCCAAGCTTGATACAAATTCTCTCCCTCTCTTTGTTTAAAACATAGAATATGACTTCTAAGTCTGGTTGTCTTCCCAGATGGAAAGAATCGTATCAAAAACTTTCTTGCAAGATCATCCCAAGTGGTGATAGAATTAGGTGGTTCAGCTTTTAACCACCTCTTTGCTTCCCCCAATAATGAGAATGGGAATAATGTAAGCCTCACATAGTCGGATGATACTCCAGCGGGAATGTAAGTGTCACTTATCTCCAAAAAGTTTTGGAGATGTTGTTGTGGATCTTCATGAGGGAGACCTGTGAATTGCCCGTTGGTGTGCAACAACTGCACCATGTTCTGTTTAAGCTCGAACCTCCCTCTTGGATCTGGTCTACGAATACTAGATGTAACATTGTTTGCATGTGGGATTTCCACTTCGCGGACCGGCCTTGCTGCCATCTCCTCGGGCACTAAAATTGCCCTCACAAATGGTGGATTCTGTTGTTGCTCCAGAATTGCCTGTCTTAGCAACTGTAGCTTTTTCTCTAGAGCTTCCCTTCTTTGGCGATGAAATTGTCTCTCCGGCTCTATAAATGAATCCACCAACCCCTTATCTCTTGCCAGTGTTCAGAAAAAAATTCAATACCTGCAAGAGAAAGGCTAAGATCAAGTTGTCAGCATTTATATTAAAATTGTGAACTAACACTAAGAAATTAAATTTACCAATTGCCAATCCCCGACAACAGCGCCAAAAACTTGGTCGACTCCAAAACTACACGCAAGTGCACATGGTCGTGCAAGTAGTAAAATGGCTTATTTCAAGCCAAGTATCGATCCCACGGGGATTGAACTACGGTATTAATTAACTTAAGCGTCAGTGAATGATATCTCTATGAATGCAAATAACCAAATAAATAATGTTTTATAAGTTAAAATTTACTAAGTAATGAGAATCTAAGTCAAGATTATAATTTGAGTCTAAACAATAGCAATGAACAAGCTGAGGTTAAGGCAGGCATGCAGGGATGTAATTTCTTAATTCACTTCAGTCAATCTTCTCTTCGGTTGCTAGTCAGGAATTAATTGCCAATGGATTGGATCAATCGACTCCTATCCAATTAAAGAATCATGAAACCTTATTCTACATTTTTGTGATATAAGAACTCATACTCAACCATACATAACCGATTCCATAAATGACTAATAAGACCTTCAGATATATTTCTATTCTGAATGTAAATCAATTCTCAATTTTCTCAACTAAGAAAAGATCATATCCTACCAATTCACATCTGTTCAATTTCTTTCCTTTTCAAAATCAAAATTGGATTTCTAAGATATACATTAACATTGGCCAAACATTAATGCAGTAAAACAAGAATTGATAGAACAACCATTGAAGAAAAGATGAAAATTGAATTGATTATAATTACATTCCTCTACAATTATCCTTAACCTCAGCAAGAGGTGAATTAGCCACTCATTTTTTGATTAAACATCTTCAAATAAGTAGAATTCATACAAGCAATTGAAATTAAAGAGAGAGGAAGAGAATAACCCTAGAATTTTCGTCCTCTCAACTGCCTGTAACCCACGTTCTTGCTCAACCAAGTCAGAATGTTTAAAATAAAACCTAAGTGTGCTATTTATACTATTAAGAATTTTTCCCGAAATGACAAGCAACGTGGCACGGAGTGTATCGCGGAGCACTCCCTCCGTTCCACGGGGGTATCGCGGACCCTCACTGGAAATCGGCTCCCAGGTAATTGCACCTCAACGTGGCACGGCTTGCATCAGAGAGCCTTGCCTCCGTGCCACGGTGCTATCACGCACCTTAACTGAAACTTGAGGTTCCAGGTAATCACACTCAACGTCACACGGAGTGCATCGCGGAGCACTGCCTCCGTGCCACGGAGGTAACGCGAACCTCCACTGGATTTTGACATAATTAATTCATCCGAAGCAGAATGCCTCCGCGATGGTAGCGTGACACGACGCCATCGCGGAGCCCTTATTTTTGCTTCTTTCCCTTGTCAACTTCCACTCCTTGTTTCCAAGTCCATTCCCGCACTTCACCATCATATATATTAGCTTCCAAAATTTCCTTTTACCTGCAAAACAACACTAATCATGTTGGTTAGTATAAATTCACATTTAACTAAAAATCACATGAGAATGTACACATAACAATAGATAAACAAGTATAAATGAAGCATTTGAGTATCACTTGGGCATGCAATTCTGCCCAAGATCAGTCATCCCGGCGCGTTTCCTCATCAGTAGGGACGTCGTCATCAACTGGTTCTACAAATGCGGGCCCAACTCTGCATAATGCTGGGGCATGCTCATTAAATGGATAATCCATGTCGAGCTGCCACAATTCATCTTTCGTAGCTGGCCTTCCACCAATCCGCAGCTGCAGCATCTGCATCCCATACATTCGAGCCATGTATTGGTCATCTCGAGCATGTCGCTCGGCTAGTGTAAGCACAGGCCCAAATGTGGTATCAGGTGTTTTGGTCTTAGTGACATCCAAAGCACGTCGGTAAAGTTGAGGAATGTAGTCCAGGGCCTCCTCTTTAATACCATGGCCCCTGAGGAAAGCTATTAGAAGACCATCGAAACCATACTGATGCCCTTAATGATGTCTGGCTTTCTTCATGGCGGAAATAATCACCGCTCCAACATTTATCTCCAGTCCTTTCATCAATGCATACACCAAAAAAACTCTGTCCCGGGTGACATCAGTCATGTGCACCCCCGGGATCAGGCAAGTACATACTATCTTCAACCAGATCCTCGCTTCTCTGTTCATTCGGGAGTATGGAAATGTCTGGTGATATCCTCTTTCCTTGTGACGAGTCCACCTAGTTGTTGATCGTGCTCCACATAAAGTGCGTCTGATATCTGCATATGGTGGAGTGATATTCAGCTGGCGGAGGACATGCGCGTCTGTGTCCCGCATCCCCAAGATGGCATTTAGATGTTGTGGTTCAAAAGCAACCACCTGTCCTCTGATCTTAACTGCGTGGCTGCGCACGGTGGGATTCCAATTAGTGTAGAATTCCCTTATGAGATGGAGATTGCACTCCTTGGGTTCTTCAAAGATGAAGTTTAACCCAATAGTGTTTATCCTGTGTAGGATTCTCAGGAATTCTTGAGCTAGTGGTTCCCGTGCTATTTGTTCCTCTGGGAAATACTTGGTTTGAATACCATTTCTTTCCCTCATCTGTGACCCATCGTGTTCCATATTGTCTACGTTGCCCCCTTGGAACAGGTGGTGCTGCTGGCATTGCTGCCCCAATTCTTAGTCTTTTTCTGCTGGCGCCAGATGTGGATGCGCCTTTTCCCTTGTCTTGCCTTCCAGACATTTGTCTTGTCCATAAAAAGCATATATTTCAAATGTCATGCATGGTATATTTGGCTATGACTAAGGCTGGGCTTAAATTGATCACCCCACACTTAGTTGTTAGCCGTAATCAATACAATTTGACAAGGAAAACCACATAATTTCAGCTCTTATTTCCCAAAAGGTTTAGTGCATTAATAGTCGATGGAACAATTTCATTGTACTACTCAGACTTTATACAATGCATTATAAAAGTT
Source organism: Datura wrightii (assembly GCA_035772735.1). Classification (NCBI taxonomy): domain Eukaryota; kingdom Viridiplantae; phylum Streptophyta; class Magnoliopsida; order Solanales; family Solanaceae; genus Datura; species Datura wrightii. The sequence goes on along the minus strand of JASDFA010000007.1, from coordinate 47,872,104 downwards.
CATCCATCGATTCATTTTACAAACTCATGAGTAATTCTCAAGTTGTGCAAAGCAACCTATGGGATTTTCCTACTTGCATTCCCCAAAAATCAATCTTCAACCTAACACATTCAAAGTTTAAGCACAAACATTTTTTTTTAAACTCCAACAACATTTTTCAACTCAACAACATGCACAGCCCAAAATATCTCCATTTCTACCCTTTTCTTCTTCTTCCCAACTCAAGTCTCAACCCTAGTTATCAACAATAGAAGATTTTCAACACAATTCATGTAATTATTAAGTTCATGACACAACATTAACACAAAATCAACATTCATCCATGACCCAATTGATTACAACACTTTATACGAACTTAGCGCATAAATTCCTCAGAAAACATGTTCAAGACTCAAACTATGCATCAAGAATGAGAAAAAATTCGAGAACATACCTTTGCTTGAAGAGTTTTAAGAAGAATTGAAGAAATTTCCCTAGCTAGGGCCGTGGCACGTTGAGGGAGAAGGGGGATTGGGGCTTTGGTCGAAAAGGATTTCAAAAAAATGGGGAAAAATAAGAATTTTGGGGTTAAAAAGAGTGATTTCGCGCGGGTCAACCCATTGCCCCAAACTTACCCGACGCGAAATTGGCCTCAACGTGTCACGGAGGGTAACGCGGAGGCCACTCTCCGTGACACGGAGCCGACGCAGAGGCTTATTGGATTTTTGATCATACCTTGATTAGCCTCAACGTGTCACGGAGGGTAACGCGGAGGTCAGCCTCCGTGACACGGAGGTAACGCGTACCCTCACTGTTTCTTGCCCCAATTTTCGCTTTTTACGTTTATTTTTCCACTTGCGACTTTTGTATTTTTGCCCTCCATATTTCTTGCAAATCATCAAGCAACAACAATTTGTTAGAAAATTGTGGGTTGCCTCCCACCTAGTGCCAGTATTTTTTTTTAATTATTTGTTCCTAACTAGTTTAGTACATTACATCCATGGGTTGCCTCCCGTGCAGCGCCTGGTTTACCGTCACGGCTCGACGCTTGTCATCCTTATTCATCTACTAAGGTGATAGACGTCTTCTCTCGATTAACGTCTTCACCCAGTAGTGCTTACACCTCTGTCCATTCACCAAAAATGTGGCACTTTTATCCTCCTGCCACAATTCAACCGCCCCGTGCGGAGTCATCCTTGCTACTTTAAACGGTACTGACCACTTGGAGCGCAATTTCCCTGGGAAGAGTCTCAACCTTGAGTTGAATAGCAACACCTTTTGACCCGGCTCAAAGATTCGATGCACCATGTGCCTGTCGTGCCACCTTTTTGGTTTTTCTTTGTAGCATTTTGCACTTTCATATGCATGCCATTGAAACTCGTCCAACTCACTCAGCTGCATCAATCTCTTCTTTCCTGCAAGCTCAGGATCCATGTTCAGTTTCCGCACAACCCAAAAAGCTCGATGTTCCAGCTCCATGGGTAGATGACATGCCTTCCCATAAACCAATCTGTACGGTGAAGTCCCAATGGGTGTCTTATATGCAGTTCGATATGCCCACAACGCATCATCCAGTTTGCTTGACCAATCCAAGCATTGTGCATTCACCGTTTTCTGCAAAATCTGTTTAATTTCCCTATTTGACACCTCCACTTGCCCGCTAGTTTGGGGATGATATGTTGTAGCCACTGTTATGTCGAACCCCATATTTCGCTAGCAAATTCCTGAACCCTACATTCACAAAATGTGCCCCTCCATCACTGATAATTGCTCGTGGCGTACCAAACCTGGTGAAAATCTGCTTCTTCACAAATTTAGTCACCACCTTGTTGTCATTCCTGGGACAAGCTACTGCCTCAATCCACTTAAACACGTAGTCCACCGCCACCAAGATGTATCGATTGCCAAACGATGGTGGAAATGGGCCCATGAAATCTATCCCCCACACATCAAACACCTCAACTTCCAATATGTGATGCAATGGCATTTCCTGTCTTTTGCCGATTGTTCCTATTCTTTGACATCTATCACATACTTTGACATAAGCTGCAACATCTTTGAACAGTGTGGGCCAAAAGAACCCGGAATGCAGCACTTTGTGAGCAGTACGCTCTCCTCCATGATGACCTCCATACAACGATGAATGACAACTCCTCAGTACCTCTGTCGTCTGACTTTCTGGAATGCATCGCCTCATCACTTGATCTGGTCCTTGCTTAAATAGATACGACTCATCCCACATGTAGTACCGGGACTCATGCCTCAGCTTCTTCCTTTGTTGAGTTGTTGCCTCAGGTGGGTATACTCCACTTACCAACAAATTCACAATATCTGCATACCAAGGGAGTTCAGCTTCCTTTATTGCCAAGAGTTGTTCATCGGGGAACTCTTCTCTGATGCTCTCACCTTCCTTCACATGTGAACGATTCTCTAGTCGCGATAGGTGATCTGCAACCTGATTTTCACTTCCCTTTCTGTCTCGGATCTCCAGATCAAACTCTTATAGCAATAATATCCACCTGATTAGCCTGGGCTTCGCATCTTTCTTGCCAAATAAGTACCGAATTGCCGCATGATCAGTGTGTACCACCACTTTCGACCCCACCAGATAGGATCTAAACTTTTCAAATGCAAACACTAGAGCCAGCATCTCCTTCTCAGTGATTGTATAATTGACTTGTGCAGCGTCAAGTGTTTTTCTTGCATAGTAGATGGAATGAAAAATCTTATTCTTTCGCTGCCCCAATACCGCTCCCACAGCCACATCACTTGCATCACACATTAACTCAAAAGGATATTCCCAATCAGGAGCAATGAGAATAGGAGCTTCCACCAGCTTCTTTTTCAGCTCCTCAAATGCTTCTGCACATTCCTTGTCAAATTCAAACTTCACCTCTTTTTCTAACAACTGGCATAATGGTCTAGAAATTTTAGAGAAGTCTTGAATAAACCGTCTGTAAAACCCAGCATGTCCTAGAAAGCTGCGGACACCCTTCACTGATACTGGCGGTGGTAGCTTTTCAATCACCTCTATGTTTGCACGATCGACCTCCAAACCTCTGCATGACACCTTATGGCCAAGGACAATACCCTCCTTGACTAAAAAGTGACACTTTTCCCAATTGAGCACCAGGTTTGAGTCTTCACATCTAGCTAACACCCTGTCAAGATTCTGCAAACACATAGCAAACGAGTTACCAAAAACAGAAAAGTCATCCATAAATACCTCGACATAGTCTTCCACCATATCGTGGAATATCGCCATCATGCATCGTTGGAATGTGGTTGGTGCATTGCATATACCAAAAGGCATCCGCCTGAAAGCATATGTCCCATAAGGACATGTAAATGTGGTCTTTTCCTGATCTTCTGGTGCTATGGCTACTTGATTATAGCCAGAGTATCCATCCAAAAAGCAATAATATTCCTGCCCTACCATCCTGTCCAACATCTGATCAATGAATGGAATAGGATAATGATCTTTTCGAGTGGCCTCATTGAGCTTCCTATAATCCATGCAAATTCGCCAGCCCGTGACTGTGCATGTGGGAATGAGCTCATTCTTCTCATTTGTAACCACTGTCATTCCCCCTTGCTTGGGAACGCATTGAACTGGGCTAACCCATTCACTGTCTGAGATGGGATATACCACTCCTGCATCCAGCCACTTGATCACTTCCTTTCTGACTACATCCTTCATCACTGAATTCAATCTCCGCTGATGTTGCACGGTTGGATTGGATCCCTCTTCCATAAATATTATGTGCATGAAGAAAGCTGGACTAATCCCCTTAATGTCCGACATCTGCTATCCCATTGCTCTCTTTCGCCTCTTAAGGACCACCAATGCCTCTTTCACTTGTGCATCTATCAGTTCTGCTGAAATGATGACTTGTAAGGTGTCATCTTCACCCAAGAATACATACTGCAGATGTGGAGGCAATGTCTTTAACTCCAATTTAGGTGCCTCCTCTATTGATGGCTTTGGGGATGGTTCCAAAGACCTATTCAACGGTTCAAAATCTTGCTTCCTGAAGAACCATTTTGGCTCATTCAAAGTCTGCACCATCTCACATGTCGTACTGTCCCCAAAATGATCACGTCCCACCAAGGCTCTCTCCAAGGGATCCTGTGAGTCAATAATTTGAAGGGTCGACTCCTGATTCAAAACACTAATTGCTGATAACTCTTCATAAATGGCCGGTAGCTTCATGGCCTTGTAGACATCAAAGATCTCTACCTTATCATGAGCTCTCATGGTTAGCTGACCAGCAGCTACATCAATTAAGGCTCGCCCGGTTGCCAAAAAGGGACGTCCCAAAATAAATGGGACTTCCGCATCTGGCTCAAAATCAAGAATTATAAAATCCACCAGGAAAATGAGGGAGCCTACTTGCACTAGCACATCCTCCACATTTCCATCAGGTCTGGCTAATGAACGGTCAGCTAGCTGCAAGATCACAGTAGTGGATCTAGGACTGCCCAGCCCCAGCTTCTTGAATACTGATGTTGGCATCAAATTTATGCTTGCTCCCAAATCACACAATCCACGAGTTCGAATAGACTGCCCAATTGTAATCTAAATAGTGAAGCTCCCAGGATCCTTGAGCTTTGTCGGCAATCGATTCTGAATACGGGAGGTGCACTCCTCAGTAAGTGCAACTATAGCATACTCTGTCAGTCTACTCTTGTTTGCTACAATGTCTTTGATGTACTTGGCATATTTTGGCACTCCCTGCAACACATCAACTAAAGGAAGATTAATATGTACCTGCTTCAGCACTTCCATGAACTTCTTGAAGCATGCTTCCTCCTTGTGCTTTCTCAACCTTTGAGGAAACGGAGGCGGTGGTCTTTCCATATCTACTACCTTTTCACTCCCCCTCACATCATCGTTTCCTTCATCCTTTTTTGTTGCTCCAGATTTCTGAGGTGACCTTTCGGGTTCCACCTCCCCGAGTTGCTTTCCACTTCGTGTAGTAATTGCATTCACCTGCTTAGGATTTCGGTCTGTATCACTAGGCAATCCTCCCCTCGGTCTAGTATTTTGGGCTCCAGCTAACTGTCCCAACTGATACTCTAATGCCTTTGTAGCTAACTGCTGATTTTTCATATCAGCTGTCAATTTTACCCGATCAGCCTGCATCTGCGCCTGGTTAGCTATTATGGTTTTGAGCATATCCTCGATGTTACTGGACTGAGGAGGTGCATTATTTCCTCTAAACTACGGCTGAAAATTGTGATGACCCCCTTGATTTCTGTGCACGCCCTGATTTGAACTCTGTCCCTGATGACTATTACTCCCCCATGAAAAATTCGGATGATTCCTCCAATTTGGGTTGTAACTGTTGCCATACTGTTGATTACTGCTCCTCTGGGCGTTTCCAACAAAATTTACTAAATCTGGATTGGCACCACAACACTTAGCTGAGTGTTCACTACTTCCACAGACTTCACACCATACCTGATGAACTGCATTGATTGGGGCTTGTGCCTGGCTCAAGCTCATACTGCTGAAATGAGTGTTAAGTTGATTTTGCAAAGCAGCTATTTGTGCAGCGATAGCAGTGAATCCATCCACCTCAAAGACCCCTGCGGCTTTCTTTGCTCTCCCTCGAGTTGTATCCGCATTACATTCCGGATTACCTTGTGAAATACGGTTCAACAAGGTGTAAAGCTCTTCGTAGGTCTTCTCCAATGCCTGCCCCCCGGCTGTTGAATCTAACAAATCTTCGTATGTGGTTCCAAGCCCTCAATGAATGTATGCACCAACACATCATTAGACTGGTGATAGTGAGGACAATATCTTAGCATTGACTTGAACCTCTCCTAAGCCTAATACAAATTCTCATCCTTTCTCTGTTTGAAGCTTAGAATCTGACTTCTAAGCCTGGCTGTCTTTCCTGATGGAAAGAATCGTATCAAAAACTTCCTTGCTAGGTCCTCCCAAGTAGTAATAGAATTTGGCGGTTCAGCCTTCAACCATCTCTTGGCTTCCCCCCAGCAGTGAAAACGGGAATAGTGTAAGCCTCACATAATCAGATGATACTCCAGCGGATATATATGTGTCACTTATCTCCAAGAAGTTTTGGAGATGCTATTGTGGATCTTCGTGAGAGAGACCTGTAAATTGCCCGCTGGTGTGCAATAACTACACCATATTCTGCTTAAGTTCAAATCTCCCTCCTGGTTCCGGCCTGCGAATGCTGGATGTTACATTGTTTGCATGTGGGATTGCCACCTCGTGGACCGGTCTTGCTGCCATCTCTTCGGGCACTAAAACTGCCCTTACAATTGGTAGTTGTTGTTGTCGCTCCAGAATTGCTCTCCGTAATAACTGCAACTTCTTTTCTAGAGCTTCCCTTTTCTATAGATGAAATTGTCTCTTCGGCTCTAACAATGGATCCACCAACTCCTTATCCCTTGCCAGCGTTCAGAAACAATTTAGTACCTGCAAGAGAAAGGCTAAGATCAAGTCGTCAACACTTGTATCAAACTTGCAAACTAACACTAAGAAAATTAAATAACCAATTGCCAGTCCCCGGCAACGGCGCCAAAAACTTGTTCACTCCCAACTACACGCAAGTGCACGTGGTCGTGCAAGTAATAAAGTGGCTTTATTTCAAGCCAGGTATCGAACCCACAGGGACTGGAATGTGACAGTAATTTTTCTTTAAGTGTTTAGTATACGCAATTCTTTATACAAGTAGACAAACAGAACAAATGGTGAATTTTCGATAATACTAGTTAATGTATCTTTAAGTAAAAAGATTGTAAATTATAATCTGAACAATAGCACGAACAAGCTAAGGTTAAGGCAAAATATGCAGATATGTAGTTTACTGATTAAATTTCAGTCAACACTTCTCTTCGGTTATTGGTCAGGAATTATTAACCAATGGATTGGGTCTTTCGAACTCCTCTCCAATTAAAGAATCATGAGACTTACATTACACATTTCTGTGATGCAAACACTTCATATTTTATCAATACACAACAGATTCCATATATGACCAAATATGACATTACAAATATATTTCTATTCTGAATGTTAATCTTCTCTTAGGTCCTCAACCAAGACAAGAACATATCCTACCAATTCACATCTATCCAATTAATCTTCCTTTCGGAAATAAAACTGAAATTCTAGGATTTACATTAACAATGGCCAAGCATTAATGTAGTGAAAACAAGAATTAGCAGAACAACCGTTGTAGAGAAGATAAAAACTGAAATAACATCAATTACATACTACTGCAATCATCCTCAACCTCAGCCAAAGGTGAATTAGCCACTCATTTGATGATTAAACATCTTCAAACAAGTAGAAACATACAAGCAATTGAAATTCAAGAGGAAAAGGAAGAAAATTACCCAAGAACTTCTTTCGCTCAACTACTTGATACCCACGTTCTAGCTTGAAACTTCTTTCGCTCAACTACTGGCGACGTGGCACGGAGGGTATCGCGAAGCATCAGCTCCATGCCACGGTCTTGTCGCGGAGCTTCACTGGAACTTGGGTGCCGGATTATTATCTTCAGCGTGGCACGGAGGGTATCGCGGAGCCTCAGCTTCGTTCCCCGGACGTAACGCGCACTTTCATTAGAATCCAGGTGTACAGCTAAGTCCTCCCACCGTGTCACTGAAGTGAACGCGGAGCATGGGCTCCGTGACACGGTGCCATCGCGCACCTTCACTGGAATTCAACCTAAATTCCACTCTAGGCAGAATGCCTCCACAATGGTGGCGTGACACGGCCCTGTCGCGGAGCATCAAGTTTTAGCATTTTCTTGCCGACTTCCGAGTTTTGCTTCCGAGTCCATTCCTCCACTTCACCAACTTGTAGATTAGTTTTCAAAATTCATTCTAACTGCAAATACAATAACTAATCATGTTGGTTAGTATAAATCCACATTTACATAAAAACCACATGAGAATGTACACATAAAAGTAGATAAACAAGTAAAAATTAAGTAATAAATTATCACTTGGGCACGCAATTATGCCCAAGATCAGTGCTCTCTCCTCACTTGATCGTGGGTCTTATGTTAAGAATGAAATAAAATGAGCAAAGGGGGTATATATATATACATGGTGGTGGCAGGGGTGGCGCCCCGCGCCGCCCATCGCGCCAAACACCCTGTCGCGCCGCGCCCCTCAATCCGCTGGTCTGCCTGGCGCACCGCACTGCCCAACGCGCAGGCAAGTTGGTGCATCACGTCAGTCTTTCACGGTTCAGTCTCGCTCGACCTTGCTACCGAGGCTTTTCTCACAAGTGTCAAGCTCTCCTTACTCGTCACAAATTCGCACTTACTAGGTTAACATTTTACGGGGTGTAACATTTAACTTTTATATTATTTTCAGTAATTTTACTTATGAAATAAATAAATAAATAAATAATCATATTTTAGATAAAAGTTTTATTTTTATTTGCAAAAGAAATAGAATATTTATAAAAATATACTTCTTTGTTAATTTAGGTTTTAATATTTAAGCCAATGATTTTATTACTATTTTAATAATTATTATTTCTTATTGTAATTTAATTATTTACTTTTTAATCTTCGTTAGTCTAAAAAATTAGCTATTATATTTAATTTTTACTTTATTTTAATTATTGAAAATAAAAAGAAAAGAAAAAGATAAACCCAAAAGAAAGTTCATTATACTCTATGGTATTACTACCAAATAAAAAAGGAAAAAGACAAACCAAAAGAAAGTTTATTATACTGTATTGTATGACCAAATTTAGAATTGAATTTAGGCGACGCAAAAAAAAGCCAGCTAAAAAGAGTGAACATCCACTTAACTTCTTTGGGCCGAATGGATCGTGATGAGATTACTTCAGAAAGGAGCAAATCAAGAAAATTAATTTACTTTTGTAGAGCATGTATTTTTCATAAAAAATTATTTTGATATCCATTTCATAAATTGTTTTTGAAGTAATTATGTGGAGATCTTCTTTCTACACTATTTTGACCTTCACGTATGCTTATTTTATTCTTTAAAAGCTAAGTGCGCATATGATGCTTCGATTTCAAAGTCAAGTCGGATACGATAGTTGCTTAACAGGCTCGTTAACACTAATATAAGAATGCGTGTCAAGGATATTTTACCAGAACAAACATGTACTACCTTGGGGCTACGTATAAGATGACGACTTGTGTACCACCAGCCTGACGCAATGCAACAGTGTACATTAAAATAAAATAACTACTATACATCTACTTAGTGTACAAATTATACAAATATTCTCACCCCACCCCGGGGTCTATATATGGGAGGGATGATATGCTAAGGCATCTGTTATGACGAGATTCAAGTGCAGACACCTCAACCAGAATCAACCCTAAATAGCTAATAACGAACTTCCTACTGAATCTTGATGCTAGACTGTAGACCAGCTTGAACTTTGTTCGAGAAATGTGATTCAAGCCTGTAAGGAGACATATAAAATGACAAAAATTAAAATGGGGAAAAAAGAAAGATATTTGGAGCATTAAAGAGCAATACACTTGCCTGGTTGCACATTTGTAGTAAATGGTCTCAGGAGAGTTGTAGGTGCGAGCATTAGCAAACATCCTTCTAACATCCGCTACAAACATATCAAATGTCACATAATATAACTCCGACTCAACCCGCTTCGACATTGTTTTTAAATCTGCATTGACATAACCATAAAAAATGTCACAACTTAATGATAAATGAAATTAAAAGAGAGGTCCAGAGAGAGAAAGAGCATTTAGAAAGATAAGCAAATTGAGGATTGCATGGGACAGTCTGACGCCCATTTGTCCAAATCAAAACCATAAAGAAAGAAATGGCTCATGAACTCCTCATACATGTATTATATCACCAACCCCATCAAATATCCATTTCATGACATGTGTATGTCTGCTCAAAAATGAAAATAATTTTGGACACAACTGTGTCTCTGACAATTGTCCCTGAGTACCTCCATGATTTTAGGACCTTTTGGAAATCTGTGTCCATTCTTTAGCCGCAAGAGAAAGTGTTAAAATTCTAATGAATATTCTAGAATAAATGAAAATATAGTAGGCGGCTTAATTATTCTATAGTAATTAGATAGTGATTTTCTTTCCTTTTTAAAACATGCAAATATAGTCATTTAAAAACCAATAGTTTGGGTTCATAATCAAGCCGAGTTCTCTTATTTTGTTTTCACTTCACACGGTTAAGGTCACCAACATATAGGAAGAGAAATTTTGTCAGAAAATTAATCGACTTTCACGGCCATGTTAAAATAGTGCTAGAACAGAATTGTATATAGTATCCTACATGAAAAAAAGATTGTAATGTTTTGTCTATAAATAGTGGTTAGAGTAATACTACAACAACATATCCAATATAATCCCACAAAGTGAGATCTATGGAGGGTAGAGTATACATAGATCTTACCTCCACCGCAGAGGCAGAGAGATTGTTTCCGGTACACCTTCGGTACAAAAATAAACAAACTAAAGCAATCCAGAAGAGGAAATAACCGATGAAACAAGGCATGTCAAACATCATCTGAAGTAAAATACTACGATATACAAGGTTCAAGAAACAATAGATAATATCAGAAATCTACGTGCAACATACTATAAGAGTAATACTACGACTACTAGTATGGGCTGATTTACAAAACAACGCTCTACTCCTTGCTAACCTACTACCCTAATACTTGTCCTCCACAACCTCCTAATCTAAGGTCATGTCCTAGGTAAGTTGCAATTGCATCATGTTTTGTCTAATCACCTCTCCCCAATGCTTCTTCGGCCTACCTCTACCTCTCTTGAAACCATCCCTCGACGACCTCTAACACATCCACACTGGGGCTGCCGGGCATCTCCTCTGCACATGTCTGAACCATCTCAACTTCGCTTTCCGCATCTTGTCCTCCATCGGGGCTACTACCACCTTGTCTCGATTATCCTCGTTTTTAGTCCTATCTCTCCTAGTATGCCCACACATCCATCGCAACAACCTCATTTCTAAAACTTTCATCTTCTGAACATGAGAATTCTTGACCGACCAACACTCCGCACTATACAACAGAGTAGGTCTGGCCACTACTCTGTAAAACTTGTTTTTAAGCTTTGATGGCACCTTCTTATTACACAAGACTATCGATACAAGCTTCCATTTCATCCATCCTGCACTAACACGATGAGTGACATCATCATCAATCTCCCAATTACCTTGAATAATAGACCCAAGATACTTGAAACTTCCTTTCTTTATAATAACTTGTGCATCCAACCTCACTACCACGTCAGCCTCATTCATCACCTCACTGAACTTGCACTCTAAATATTCAGTCTTGGACCGACTCAACTGAACCCTTTGGATTCCAGGGTTTGTCTCCAAACCTCCAACTTAACATTAACTTCTTCACGTGTTACATCAATCAAGGATTTAGTTTATCTGACAGGTAATATAATGAGTTCATTCATTATCGAGCAAGTATGCAGACATCTACACAAGTAGCCTCAGTTGCTCAGCCTGATACTTCTGTTGTTTGTTGGTAATTCTTTTGCTTGTGTTTCACAGTCTATTATCCTTAGACCGTGGGTCGCGAACTCAGGCACTTCTAATCATATTTTTGGTAACAAATTACTTTCATCAAATATTGTTTATTCACAGTCCCTTCCTCCCGTTACTTTGTCCAATAGGATCCAAAAAAAGAAAACAAAAGCACTTGAACAAGCCAATTCCCTATTTTCTGTCACTCTAAACTTTGTTTTTTATGTCCCTACTTGTCTTTTGCATCCATCAGTCGTTTGACACATTTCCTAAATTGTGTCATAATATTTCTTGATGATACTTTTCAGACCACAATACACGACAAATATTGGCGCAAGGCATGAATCACAAGACATCTACTATCTTACCTCTCCTAATTCCTGCATAGCATGCTCCGTTACAAATCTTCCAAACCTAATCCACATATGTTTTGGACATCCCAGTTCATTCAAGTTATAGAAGATGGTGCCTAGTTTTGCCTAGTCTATCTACATTAGGTTGTGAGTGTCGTGTCAACTTGGGAAACACACCCACACTTCCTTTCCACGTAGTGTTGAGAGTCATGCAAAATCTGTTTCTTTATTGGTTCGGGTTCTAGTAGAGTCAGTTCAACCTTAGAATTTCATTATTTTGTTAGTTCCCTTGATGATTATTTAAGATGTACTTAGATTTTCTTCATGTAAGATCGTTCTAAGTTATTTTCTATTCTCGAGAATTTGTGTTGAAATCCCAAATAATTTGGTGTTTTTATTTGTATTTTTAATAGTAATAATGCCTTAGAATACTTATCCTTCCTGTCCCGATAGTATATAATTCACCAAGAAATCATTCATCATACATCTTGTCATTGAATCCCATGGGGAAGCAAAAAGGAAGAATAGGCATCTCATTGAGACTACTCGTATCGTTCTCATTGAATCCCATGTTCGGTTGCATTTATGGGGTGATGCAGTTCACATGTCTCGCTATTTAGTTAATCGAATGCTCTCATCTTCCATTCCGAATCAAATTCCTTATTAAGTATTATATTTCTTCAGACACCTCTATACTCTCCTCCCCTCATGTATTTGGGAGTACATATTTTGTTCATAACTTAAATCCTGAGAAAGATACATTAGCCAATCATGCTCTCAAATGTGTCCTTGATTATTCTCAATTCGAAACGGGTATCCTAATCTTCATCAGTACCTTTAGTCAGCTAATGTCACATTTTTTAAGTCTCGACCTTACTTTGCATTGTCTTCTGATCATCCTAACGTATATGAGGTCTTACATATATACCGACTTTTCAAGAATGTACAGTTAGTTTTAGATCTTCATCCACAATGCTACTAGTCTTACCTATACCATCTTTTGAGGAATCTATAGTTCTACCTCTCCGTCCACAATGCCACCACTGCTGACTTATCATCGTCATCCACATTCAACATCAGCCAAAGATGATTCATGTCTTGAACCAGATTTATGCACCTACTATGGACTTGTCTCCTCCTAATGCACCAATTGCACTTTGAAAAGGTATATGATTCACTCGCAATACTAACCCCCATTATACCCTTTGAAGTTATCATCATCTATCATCACCCCATTATGCCTTAGTATCATCTTTGTCCTCTATCTCCATCCCTTACTCTACAGGTGAAGCAATTTCTCATCTGGGATACCGACGGGCTATGTTGAAAAGATGTATGCTTTACACGCGAGTGGTACTTAGGAGTTTGTTGCGCTTGCTTCGAGTATATATATTGTTGGTTGTTGTTAGATGTATGCAGTCAAAAAATTGGTTCAGACAGGCAAGTTGATCAACTTGAGGCTCGCCTTATTGCTAAGGGGTATACTCAAATATTTGGACTTGATTAAAATAATACTCTCTCCCGTAGATAAAATAGCATTTGTCCATCTTTTTCTATCCACGGCTACTGTTCTCCATTGGACTCTTTATCAGTTGGACATTAAGAATGCTTTTCTCCATGGTGACCTTGAGGAGGAAGTTTATATGGAGCAACCACCTGATTTTGTTGCTCAAGGTGAGTCCTGGTGTGTCGACTATGCTAGTCACTATATGGTTTGGAACAGTCTTCTCGAGCCTGGTTTAACAAGTTCAGCATAGTAATTTTAAGAGTTTAACATGACTCATACTAAAGTTGAGCACTCTATGTTTTATCGACATTCTGCTCCAAATCTGTGTATTTATTCGGTGGTTTATATTGACAGTATCGATATTACCAGCAATAGTCTGGATGGTATCACTAATTTAAAGCAACATTTGTTTCAATATTTCCAGACTAATGACCTTAGCAGACTAAAGTATTTTGTAGGTATTGAAGCTACTCAGTCCAGATCAATTAGCGTTATTTCACAATGCAAGTATTACTTAGACGTTCTTGAGGAAACAGTTATGAAAGGATGTAGACCTATTGGCACTCATACGGATCCAAACACTTAACTCCTGAGGGGAAGCCACTTAGTGATCCTGAAAAATATAGACAGTTGTTGGTAAGTTGAATTATCTCACAGTAACTAGACCTGACTTTTTTATTCCTGTGAGTGTTGCAAGACAGTTTATGGATTCTCCCTGGGGAAGTCATTGAGATGCAGTTCTCATTATGTGATATATAAAGTCAATTCAAAGTAAAAGACTACTCTTCGATGATCAAGGGCATGAGCAAAAAGTTGAATATACAAACGCTAATTAGGAAGCATCACCTTTTTATAAACGATCTACATCCGGATATTGTGTTATAGCAAGAGGAAATTTGGTGTCCTAGAATAGTAACAAACACATGTGATTGCTTAATCTAGTGTAGAAGCAGAATATCGAGCAATGGATGTAGCAAATTGTGAGCTAGTTTGGATTAAACATTTGCTCAGAGAACTAAAATTTGGAGAAATAAGTTAGATGAAACTTGTGCATGATAACTAAGAGACCTTCATATTGCATCAAATCCGGTATTTCATGAGAGGACTAAATACATTGAAATTGATTGTAACTTTATTGGACAAAAGATACTCTCTGGAGATATTGTTACAAAATATGTGAAGTGATCAACTAGTAGATATATTCATCAAGTCTCTCACTGGTCCTTGTAGTTAGTACATCTGTAACAAACTCGGTATATATAATATCCTACCTGGAAAAGGATCGAAATGTAGTGTTTATAAATAAGGCTTATCGTAACAATATAAATACACAATTCAATAATATCTTGTTTTTTATTTCTCACAGTTACCTTAGCTAATGATTCTCGGAGCATGGCAGTTGGAGCTAGTCAAGCCAAATCTCTTACCTTCCTTGACACTAAATAATGTTCTTTCTATCCCTAGTTGTGCCTTTAGTCTTTTGCCAGTCAATCATGTAATTAGAGTTTTAAATTGTTTCATATCATTCTTTAGTGACTTTTTTGTTGTACAAAACCTCAATACGGGAAGGATGAATGGCAAAGGGCCAGAGTCGGATGGACTTTATCATCCCAATTCTTTAGCTCTTAGTCATCGATTGCACTTTGAATAGGTATACAGTTCACTCGTGATACTGACCCTCATTATACATTTTTAAGTTATGACCGTCTACTTATATAGGAGGTCTCTTATGTGGTCTTGGACAATCATTTCCGATTAAGCTAGCTTTTGGGCTTGAGTTAGACCCAAAATTCATTTAACAGAGGTTTAGCTTTTAAATTCATGTAGAAACTGCTTGGTGCATCAAAATTGTGAAATACAAATACCTTTTACGAATAAAAAAAGAAGTTCAACAAAAATTTCAAGTAGATTGTCAACAACCACCAATGGAATAAAAGCAAATATCCATTACCTATTGGATCTTTGATGATGTCATAATAATCGGGAACATCCCGTGCATCAACAGGTTCTTTGAATGGCCAAGAATCAGGATGATCATGCATTATCTGCTCAGGAGGGAAAAAACTCAATAAAAATGTGCCTATTTAAATAGAGAAGCAGTGAATTAAACCCAAAGCTACCTGGCCTTTGTGCACCAAAAACTTAAATAAAGCAAGCTATCAACAACCAACTATTTTCAATTTCATACTAGTTGAGGCTCACAATATGAATCTTCTACATATTCCACTAGATTCAGGCCCATTTCCTCCCTCAGTGGAAAGTATTTTTTAGATTAAATTACGGATGTGTAAAGTTAGAGGTTCTCTAAATCTCACACTTATTTCTTCTTCAACCTAATGTAAATGATACAGAAACTGAACTTTCACCCTAACAACTTAGAAACACTTATATGGATCCTTTACTTCCTTTATTTTAAGCTAAGCCTGTATTGATTTCATTAGTTTGTAGGTTCTTTGACATGTCCCTATATGTGACTAGGCCGGCTTCGTGTTGTTTCAACACCCAAAATACGCATAATGTCTACCTACAGACTGGTGCAATTGGAAGTCTACATCGAACAAGGCCAAACAATTTCCTGCCATCATATCTCATTTTGAACTCTATATGTGCTACCTGTATTCTCTAGCTGTGTTTTAAAAGGTAAGAGTGTAAGTCGAGGCATTTTACTTAAGTACAGGGCGACGCACAAGCTTCAATATATGGGTGTAAGCCTATGGATCTTTAACTTTTTAATTTATACTTGAATAAAATAGCATAATAACACAAAAATGTATAAATTAAGTACATTAAAAGTTTGAGAAAATTAAAGAAACTCATAGAAAATAAAATATCCAAACATATTTTTATAAGTATAAAGAGTGCAATAGAGTTAAAGTTATCCTAAGATACAAATCAACTATATTGTCTTTAACTTCCATATAATTGAAAACCCACAATTCTTAAAACTATTATCAAATTACACATTTTACCTCCCTAAAAGGTAAATAATTAATAAACATTATCAATACTATAATTTAAAACATTACTCTTTCATGAATAAATACGAAATTTCTTTATAATAGCAAATAATATTAGTTTGATAATTTTTGAGAAACATAGAACTAAGACACGAAACCAATAGATTGTGATTACAAAAAAATATAAATTTCGGTTGTCTAACTATTTTCATAAGGATGTTCAAATGATATTCATCCTCAAGATGTTATCAATTACTCCTCCGTTTTAAAATAAGTGGTGCTTTCAGCTTGAGTACGCCCCTTAAGAAAACTACTCATTCCAAGATAGAAAAATGTAATTTTACCCACTTACCCCTAATAAATATCTTGAAAAAGATGTAACTCTTTAATATTTTCTTGATTATGTAAAACACTCTCCACTTAAATAAGGGTAAAATTGGAAGAACATCATTAATGTCTTTTTGATTATGTAAAACACCACTTATTTTGAAACAAAATCAAAAGGCCAAAACACCACTTATTTTGAAACGGAGGGAGTAGTAGTTATGCTATGGGTCTTTATTTGAGTTAATCTCAATCTTATTAGTTCTATAGATGAATTGGACTTTTATCATTCATTTATTAAAGAATTTGAGGGTCAACGGTTCTAACTAGGGAATTTGACACATGATTTTAGTAGGAAGTGTTGAGCAAGCCCCGAGCATAGGGCGATTTTAGTAGGAACTGTTGAGCGAACCCCAAGCGTGGGGCGTTATGTGAGTTTAGGTACACATACGACGCTTAGGGCATAAGCCTCAGTTTAAGTCCCACATGTGAGTCACCAGGTGTTTTGTAGTGCCCGACCCAAGTGTGAATCCCAAAAAAACCTTTATGCTAGATCCAACGGCAGGAGCAGGTACAGGGAATTTGTCATGAATAGAGACAGCCAAGCCTGAGGCTGAAAAGGAGACATCCTCTTCATCTGCTCAGTTTCTCCACTATAATAGGAGCCTCTGGTTTCTACAGAATCGCCAGTGCCGCCTCCGGTCACTTCCCTTTTCATCTGATTAAGATCGAGGAGTATAGTACATATGTTGGCTCACTTAGTAACGGTTCAGCAATAGACAGGGACACCAATTAATGTTAGATCACCTGGAAGGTACAGTCCCAAAAAAACCTTTTAAAACAGAGTTCTCTAGATAATATGAAAAGGTGTGGCTCTTCATTGGGCCCTACATGAAGCAGGATGCTTTGTATATCATGCTGCCTCCTCCTTGTATGACTGCACATTCATTTCAAAATCAGTATTTCCACAACACTCTACTTGTCAATACATTGGGCCTTAGACGCCTAGATGCAACCCCTAAATAGCTTTTATGGTCTCGCTACTTTAAAATCTATCAAGCACTTGCTCGGTTCACCCTTGGTCAACATTCATGTTAAAGAGAAATGCAACTTGAAGCGGATTGTTAAGTAAATCCCTAAATGGTTAACATACAAGAGAGCTCTTTATATGTGAGTTATGAGCTAAATAAACTAAGGAAATTTTTGTACCTTGGCAAATTCTTAATTAGGATATAAAAATTAAGAACATTTACAGAAATGATTTTTTTAAATTTATGACGATGGTGTCCGAGCCTAACTTGTGTGCACCTCAACTATTTCATCGGGTACCTGCTGCCTCCTACCAATACCGACACCAGTAACCTTGCCAAGAAGCTCCAGCAAATAAAAAGAAATTACCTAGTATTTTTTTAGTTATTGTTAATTAGTCTCCAAATTGACATAATTATCGAGAATACACCATACTATATATAATTCTACTGACTCTCAGCACGTCCTTCAACTCAAAGTCGTGAAAGTATTGAAAGGTGCTTATTTAAACAAGAAATCTATATTATATTAAGAAAAGGAAACTCCTAACTTAAAGTCGTGAAAGTACTGAATAGTGCTTATTTAAACAAGAAATTTATATTATATTAAAAAAAGGAAACTCTTAACTTAAAAGTTGAATTATAATAATACTTGTTTTATTATTTACTTAAATAATCTATTTAACTAAAATTAAAAATATATATATTGCAAATAGATGGAAACACCACATATGCCTACTTTCAGAAGCCAGCAACGCTTCATGCCGCCCCTCCTTAAGATCAGGACCATTCAATTCACAAGCCTTCATTAATCCAATTGTCAACGCTACAGTTATTTTCTTATTCACTTTAAACCCTTTTTTTTCCTCACTTTTGATCTGGTGTATTTGACCGTTCTACTTTCTCCCTTCGTCAGAAAAACTTCCACTATACTGCACTATAAGTTTTATATATGACTTTCCAATCTATGTATATTTTTGTCTGATTAAATAGATGATATGTTACTTGTTTCCCCAAATTGATATCAACCACGACTTTAAAATTCATTTCTGAAGGCATTATGATTATTGACGTAGACATGATTAATATATACATCTAAACGTTATATGCAGAAACAAGTTTCTAAGTTTTGAAAAATGGTAGTCCGAATTTATTGAAGGATATAGCAAGCTTGTATCACTCATGGAGTAGATCATTTTGCATTGCTGCTTGTCCCCATGAGTTCAGATGGTAAACATGATTCTATAAATGTTTTATGTTAAGCTTGTTTTACTGTTTTTGTTTTCATTTTCAGGAGTACTGCAACAGTAAAGCCCCTGGAATGTACATATTATTGCATTGCTATGACAATCCTTTATTTGAGTATGTGTTCTCTTTATATTGTTTATTACTCGGTTGTCTTTAATGAACACTGAAGTTAAAATTATTTTTACTAAGAATATCATTGTAAAGAAATCCAGCAATGAAATTTCCATCAAAAGATTTCGAATTGTCTTGTATCCTTTGAAGAAGCAAATATTATAGTTATGACATTGTCTTTAATAATTTTATACGAATTTATGAGTTGTTTTCATACATAATTATTTGATATTTCTCACTAACTATAATCATATACTTTTTATGATGTAGTTTGCAGGTTAGTAACAGTAATGCCGCTTCTAAGAACAAGAGTTCTGTGGTTCTAATTCGTCAGGTATACCAAAAAAACTGGGATCCTCTCTTTCCAGAGAGGGAGGGGGTAGTTTTTCCTTCTTTCTCCAGCGACTTTGGTCCCCGGAATTCCACTATTCCTTCTTTCAGTTTGTTTAACCAATTTTAATGGACGCAGATCAGATATATTTTGCTGTGGGTTTTAAGTCCTTTGATATTACGAGATATGGTGCGCGAGCAGATACTTGGTATGATTGGGTGGAACGAGGCAGGAATATGCTATGCAGAACGAGCTTTAATCAGAAAACTATTGAATGGCTATGTAGGGTCTTAAAGGAGGCATCAAAAGTTAAAGGTAACAGTGCCAGAAGATGGAGATATCAGGATCATTTTTCTCAATGCTTCTGCGCAAGAAATTATAACAGCAAGGATAGGTACATCAGCATCATTAATGTACGAGGTATAAATAGAGCAACAATAATTATTCTAGAGGGTGTTTTTAATGCTAGTTGGTGGGAGATGGCTAACAAGGTGGAGAAGTTTATCTATCAAAATATACCAAAAACAGAGCCGAAACATCCGAGTAGGGGGTCCTTTTTTCAAATAGTGTCAGAAGGAACAAATGGATATCCAAAGAGGCCGAGAAGGCTTCAACGTTTCAGAAGGGCGGGGCCATTGTTATAGGAGGGAGCCCTCTGCAAAACAAGCAGCTATCTAGGAGCATTCACGGCACACTTCCAAAAGCAAGCTCTGAAACTCTATTACTATCAGAAGTTCAAAAATGGGCTAACACATACTGGAACCAAATTCATGGTCTGAACATTTACGAAATGGGCAACAACAGCTTCTTGTTCGAATTTCCGTCCCTCTCAGATGTTGAACAGGTGATGAGAGGAAAATGGATATGGAAGAAGCTTTTATGGAATCTACAATGGTAGTCTCCGGCAGTAGGAACAGTGCCTGCCATAGATGCACCTACAGAAACGTGGATATGGCTGGTGGGTCTTCCTAAGGTTTTCAAAGCTGTAGGAGACTACTTGGTGGTTGGATCAGAACGGAGGAGGAAACAGAGCTCCGTAATCACCTGAAATGGGCAAGGATCCTTGTTAAGGGAGGCAGTGAGCAGATACCGAAAGAGGTTAAGTTAGAAATGGAAAGCATGGGTTATGTCATCCAAATCTGGGAAGAGTCACCGATGAGAAGCTATGGGGGAGAAGAAAGGGATAAAAAAACGGACCAGCGGATAAAAGAAATATGAAGTACCGAGACAATTAGGAGGGCTACAGCTGGCACCAACAAGGAGCACGTGGGGTGCTCAGAACAAACTACAGGTTTAAAAAAAGCACGTAACCAAGCACGTGATTTGGGCAAATTTAAAAAACGAGTAGTGGGGGAAGAATTACATTTGGGCTTGGATCCACTGGCCTAATTGGTATCCATTAACTCTGAAACAAAGTATGATAAAGGAAAAAGGCCCATTGATCCCCTTAAAGATGAGGTTGAAGCCATTGTCTCACTTCAACTACAAGCAAACAAAGGGAGGATTACAGAAGATAGACAACTTACACCAATCAACAAAGGGTTCGATGAGCATGCATGGGAAGTTCTGACTAACACACTTATGATGGTCGAGGACATGATTTGTCTCAATGATGATGATCGACACAGTCTGGTAGAACATGCAGCCATCAACTTACAATTACAAGGAAACGGTGGAGACAGAAGACCGATCAATCGAGGATGTTATCCCTCTTAATTTTTCTACTCAAAGCGACACAGTTGAAGATATATCGGAGATCCCCACCTGGGTACCATTGAACCTCATTAGATTGAGCCAAGAGTACGGGGTCCATTTTCAAAGGTGTGAAAAGGCGACGCTAGAATTATTCATGAGAATCGATGAGAAGAGACAGGTCTCAAGCAAGGAGATTACAGCAGTGACGACAACTCCTAAAACCAAAGGTCTACGAAACTGAAGAATTTGGAACCAACTAGCAATTTCATCAGCTATGGTACGAGAAGCAGGGGGTTGTTTCATCAACAATATTCATGAAGATTAAAATTGTTTCATGGAATGTGAGGGGGCTCACTGACCATAGGAAGAGGCTAAGTATCAGAAACATGATGAATGTATGGAGGGCTGATGTATATTGTTTCCAGGAATCAAAGTTAAAAGGTGACGTAGAGAATTTAGTTAAGAAACTATGGGCAAATAAGAGGGTGAAATATGTGCAACTTGAGGCCAGCGGTACTAGAGGGGGTATCATAATATTTTGTGATAGTAGTCAGTGGGAGGGTGAAATATGCGAGGTGGTTCATTTACAATCACTTGTAAATTCACTGGGAAGTCACAGGTGTTTTGTTGGCATCTTTCTGGGGTGTATGCCCCAAATGATAGAAGGAAAAGGGAAGAGGTCTGGGGGGAATTGGGAGCAGTCAGAAGCCAATTCGATGGCCCTTGGGTGGTGGCGGGAGATTTCAACATTGTGAGATTTCCGTCTGAAAAGAAAAATTGCAACAGAATCAACCTAGCAATGGAAAACTTCTCTGATTTCATTAAGGACATGGAGCTGGAGGATTCACCACTAGCTGGTGGCAAGTTCACCTGGAGAAAGGGTGAGAATCATGATGCAGCTAGGAGATTGGATAGATTTCTAATATCTAAAGAATGGGTGTCCTCTTTCAAAAACATAAAACAATCAATATTGCAGAGAATCACATCTGATCACAGCCCAATATTACTGGAAAGTGGCAGCTTGGAAAGGGTAAGCAATTACTTTAAATTCGAAAATTGGTTGTTACAATCGGAAAACTTCAAGGATAGAGTGAAAACATGGTGGGAGGAAGATGTTCAGGATGGCAGACCAGATTTCATCCTTGCTGGTAAATTTAGACATGTTAAAACAAGGCTAAAAGAGTGGAGCAAAACTTTACAAGGCCATCTGGGCTTGCGGAAACAAAGTATTCTCAATCAACTGGCTGAATTAGATGCAATACAAGAGAGCAGAAGATTGACTGATGATGAGGCTTACCTGAGAGTTGTGCTTATTGTGGAGTTCGAGGAGAATGCAAAAAAGGAAGAAGTAGCATGGAGGCAGAGATTTAGGGCTTTATGGCTGAAAGAGGGAGACAGAAACACTAAGTTTTTCCACAAAACTGCTAACTGCCACAAGAGGTATAATAATATTGATAGTTTGCTGATTAATGGGGCAGTAGTAGCTGAACCAGCTAAGATTAAAGAGAGGGTTACCAGCTTCTATCAGAATTTGTATACTGAGACAGAGTCATGGAGACCACAATTCAATCTTAGAGAATAGCCCATGATCACAGAAGAAGACAATGTCTTACAAAGCAGATTTGAGGAACAGGAGATAAAGAATGTAAATCATGTCATGTGCAAGAGACAAAGCGCCAGGGCCAGATGGTTTTTCCATGGCCTTCTTCATTCACTGTTGGGAGATCATCAACAAGGAGGTGGTTGCAGTTGTACAGAATTTTTATGACCAAGGATATTTCGAGAAAAGCTTCAATGCCACCTTCATAGCTCTGATACCTAAGAAGATGGGAGCAAAGAGTTGAAAGACTTTAGACCTATCAACTTGATAGGGAGCTTCTACAAGATTATCTCTAAGCTATTGACTGAAAGGTTGAAGAAAGTCATACATAAACTAGTAGATGCACAACAAATGGCTTTTATCGGGGGAAGACAGATCATGGATGTCATCTTGATAGCCAATGAATGTGTGGATGTGAGAAAGATATCCAATGTTCCTGGAATCCTTTGCAAACTAGATATAGAGAAAGCATACGACCATCTCAATTGGAAATTTTTGTGGAAGTCCATGGAAAGAATGGGGTTTGGGAGTAGGTGGATGAAGTGGATTAAATTTTGTGTCAGCACTGTAATGTTTTTTGTTCTGATCAACGGTGCCCCTACTGGTTTCTTCTCATAAGAAAGAGGACTTAGACAAGGGGACCCCCTATGCCCTTTCCTCTTCATTTTGGCTATGGGGGGACTCAGTGACATGTTAAAAACAACTCAAGTGGATAGAAGAATCAAGGGTTTCAAAGTGAACTCTGACAGTGACCACAGACTATCAATCTCCAATCTTCAATATGCTGATGATACATTAATCTTTTGTGATGCAAACAAAGATCAAGTGAAGCACCTGAGAATTATCCTTATACTGTTTGAGGCAATATCTGGTCATATAAACTGGGGGAAGAGTTATGTGTACCCAATCAATGAGGTTCCAGAAATAAACTCTCTGGCCAATATATTGGGTGGAAAGATAGGAGAATTACCTACCACTTATTTGGGCATGCCATTGGGAGCCAAAAGCAAGTCTACAAATATATGGAATGGGATGTTGGAGAAATGTGAGAAGAAATTGTCTAATTGGAAAAGCCAATATCTCTCTCTCGGGGGTAGAGTCACTCTAATCAATAGTGTTCCTGATGCCATGCCTACCTATATGATGTCTTTATTCCCTATGCCCACAAAGGTTATCAAAAAGATGGATACACTCAGAAGAAATTTCTTATGGCAAGAAAACTATGAATCCAAAAAGTACCACTTGGTTAATTGGGAGGTAGTCACTGCCAGCAAACAGAAGGGTGGCTTGGGTATCAGGAACTTGAAGATTCAGAATAAGAGCTTGCTACTCAAATGGTTATGAAGATATGCCTCAGAGGAATGTGGTCTTTGGAAAGAAACTATCATGTCCAGATATGGAGTGGAGAATCATTGGACAACCAAGGAAGGGACCAACTCATATGGTGTTGGCTTGTGGAGAACAATCAGGAACCAGTGGCCAATTTTTTGGCAGAAAACAAAGATACAAGTAGGCAATGGAGGCAAGACATTTTTCTAGAGTGATATTTGGCTGGGATCACACTCACTAAAAAGTAGGTTTCCAGACTTATACCTCTTGAATCAACAACAGACTGCTACTATTTCTGAAGTCAGAGATAATCAAGGATGGAACCTAAGCTTCAGGAGATTTAATGACTGGGAAGTCGAGAGGCTGGTAGAACTATACAATGCATTAGATCAGTTCAAGGATTTTTCTGATGGGGAGGACAGACTATTGTGGCTGAATGACAAACATGGTGTGTTCTCTATAAAGTCAGCCTATAAAGAATTCAGTAACACAAATTCTCAAGTTAGCTACTGGCCTTGGAGAATGATATGGAAAGTCAGGAGTCCATATAAGGTGGCCTGTTTTGTGTGGTTAGTATCTAGACAAGCTGTGTTAACACAGGATAACTTGGCCCTTATGCTGAAGATGTTTTTTTTTGTGAAACAAAAGCTGAGACAATAAACCATCTTTTCCTACATTGTAGAGTAACAGGAAATCTATGGAAATTCTTCTTAAACTTGAGAGGGGTAAGTTGGTGTGTGCCCAGGAATACTGTAGCAGCTCTAGCATGTTGGAACAGGGATGGCAACTCATCAGGTCATAGGGAGAGATGGAAGATTGTCCCAGCATGCATATGGTGGACAGTTTGGAAGGAAAGAAATCAAAGATGTTTTGAAGACAGGAGTGTCACCTTCCAAAAATGGAAAATGAACTGTATTGTACTCTTTCATTTTTGGTGTTTACATGTACTCCCCCAGGAATTAGAGGATTTTACTAGAATTTTAGAATGTATATGAGGGGTTTAGGTGGTAGGTTTTGCTTTCTTTAACTATCACCTGTAATTACTTGCGAAAGTGTATTTTTGGTGCAACTTTCTTTGTTGATAATACAACAATTATCATTACTCAGAGAAAAGAACAAGAGTTCTGGTCATGCTAAAGGAATCAAAACGGATAAATGAAACATACACCGAGTATCGTCTATAAGGAAGAACTAGATGAGATACACTTTGTTATATGTATGTACCTCATAAAATCAAAAAAAAAAAGTAAAATATTTACATTTATCTAATTAAACTATTTTTCAACTTCGTAGATTTAGAAAATATATCCAATCATCTTAACATCGACAAACAAGTTACCACCACGATCCACATTGATCATTCACAAAAACTTGTACTTTTAGTCTGTGATGTACAATTATTTACTCAAAGCTTTGTTTTTAATAATATTAATATTATTTTATATAATTATATTATACGACTCAACATACACGTGCAACGAACATGCGGAGAAGCTAGTATTTTAAAACTAGAATAGTACACATCTCTTGAATAGTACCGCCCTAAGAGTTCAATCATGAACAAGAAAAGCTGTGCTAGATTCCATTGTCAGAACAGTCACCGGTAATTGGCATGGGAAGCAATGGATTCCTAACCACAAAAAAGGTACAGTAGCACAAAACAACAGGATATCATCAGAATGGTTGCATTGTCAGCTGAAGCATAACTGAAACAGTTGCTGGTATAATGTCAGCAACTCAAAGTTCAGGATCTATTTGCTAAGTGTAACTGAAAGAGTTGCTGAAATATTGATAGCACATCCAAACTTCAGAAGAAAAATACAACACTAGACTCTAACGACGAAGAGAAAAAGAGAAGAAAAACTTCTCCTGACCACTGACAAACCATTCAACGTTTAGATGAGATCTCAGTATTTAGACACTGATATCAAGAAGAAAAGAACAAATTATTTTTGCAGCAGTGAAAAAAGTTCTACATCAGACGAGGGACTCAATACCCAAACCTGAACTCTGATATCCTTCAAAGCAAGAGAGATAGAAGAAGAAATCTTGGAGAATGTCTTGCTGACAATTCCATGCTGGATTTTGGCTGGTAATACTAATGAAAGTGTTGTCAGAATAATCACCAAAAAGTGGCACGGTGTCAAATGGTTCCCAGGAAAAAATTATGAGTGGTGCTGCAAAAATGATTGCCAAAAAGTAACAAGAACTCTAAACTTATGAAAAGAAGGAAAAACATTAGCCTAGGCCATCTAATATAAGCAGAAGCTACTTATATGATCTTTGACTTTGATACAATAGGAAGAGAAGAGAGAGAGAGAGAGAGAGAGAGAGAGAGAGAGAGAGAGAGAGAGAGACTGAAATTTGCAGGTTAGTAACATACAAGAGGATTAATCATACAGAAATTTTAGTTGCGTAAATGGAATAAATTTATTAATTTTAAGGATTCTTAATTATGTTTATTCACTAAGAATATTCAACATAATATTCTTAATTTTCTCTTGACAACAAAATATTAACAATAGAATGCATGCATAGACAACCGCTGAAAGGATTTTTCATGTAGACACTTAAACTGAGCTCATGACCTATCGAGCACCCAATCGCTAGTCAAATTTTGCCTGTTAGACACGAAAGCTGAAAAGAGTTGAGAAAATAAAATGAAGTACGCACAAGTGATGTTGAAAAGAAGCCAAGAAAACAAAAACAGATGTCTATTGATTCCCAATTAAAATTGTTCAACGCACAAAAGAAAACTCCATTATTACAACCCTCTCCTCATCCATTCATCTTCTTCTTCTGCAAAAACGAACCCTTCATCTCTTTATACCACTAAAACCAGACTTCAACACCCAAAGCTAGCACTCATATCTTGAAAATAATGTAAAGCAAATCATAATTTACTCCTCCTTAACATCTCATTCGCAGCTTCAAAACAACCATTATCACAAGCACGTTCAGAAATGCAACTAAAGACAATGTACAATGTGAACAATTAAAAAGACCCCATGTTGTGAAAAAGCTCAACAGTTTTCTCAACCAACTGGTCTTTCCCATAATGTTGAGTCCACCCAATAAAAAGCATTTGTCTACATCAGATATAATGGCCTTTGATATAAGGAAGAAGGTTTTCAACAACATCAAAGCTTTGAAACTTTGCGAGCATATATGTAATATACTGTACATTTTAACACATATATGACTAAGTTAACATCGATGAAAGTATTTATACTCGAGAAACTATTTATACTCGAGAATGTAAGGTGGTATTTGAGCTTAAAGTTTAATATGTGGCTAAATGTATAAGTTGATGTAAAGGGATTAAAACTTGGAAAATGGAATAAAATAAGTGATCTACTTGCTTTAGCTAATTAAGCAAATAGGTGACAAGTAGGTGGATCACCTACTTAGAATACATCAATCAAATTAAAAGACCAAGTAGGTGCATCACCTACTTAGATTAATTGACCAATATGTAGCCCATGAAAGAAAAGGGAAAGGAAAAACAGAAGAATGGGCAGCCAATTACCAATAAGTCCAAAACCACAAGAGCTAAGTAAAAGGACCAAGTAGGTGTATCACCTACTCAGCCATTTGTGGCCCCCTATTAAGGCCAAATTCTAGCCCAAATTGAGCAAGAGAGAAGCGGTCAAAAGGGTCCCTTTTAAGACCAAGATTAGCTCACTTTTCTTCATTATTCACTAGAAAAAATCAGATTTCTTTCAAGTCTCTCAAACTCTCTGCTTCAAACTCCCACCCCTAAACCCATATAGGATTCTTAAAGATTTCATCTTTTTCTAAGCTAGAGGTAAGTGAATAAATCATAGGTTTAACTTAATTCTACCATAGAAGATTATGGAAATCATGTTCTCCATGTTTAAAGTGTAGGACAGCCCATTCCAAGTTGGCAGCCCCTCTCTCTCTAACTTTCCAAGAGATTTCCTCTTCTTCTTTGGTTCTAGATAGAAGAAAGGTGCAAGTTCTTAAAGGATCCAAGTTAAGAGAATAAATTTCCAACAATTGAGGTAAGGTTCTGCCCCATTTTCTCCCTCCTTATATATGAGCTTGGATAGAGAATATGTAATAACCCCTAATTTTTTTTTGTAAGGATTATTTGGTGATTTAATAAAAGAACGAACAGAAAAAAGAAAGAATTAAGAATTTTTCCCACAAAAATAAAATAAATGAAAGCCTTCATAAGAGGTATGAGAAACCAGATGGCGGCAGCAGAAAAAAGAAATGACAAAAAGAGAATGAAAGAGTAGAGAAAAATTGAGATTTTTTATTATCTTTTGAAGTTTATTTCGTGATTATGAGTGAACCTTTATAGTGGAAACATGGAGAAAACTATGAGTATTGAGAAAGTTTAGCCCTAAAGTTCTTCAATCAAAATCATTGATTTAAAAAGGCAAACATTATCAAAATTCAAATTTGAATAGAGTTCTGAAATCCTCTCATTGAGGAGAATTTATTGGTGATCATGGTTCGGGAATTTCTGACCTGTTTACCGGAATTGACTTTTTGGGTAAATCTTTCATTGTGAGTTTGACTTCTTTAAAAGTTAAGAGAATGTTCATCCAAAGGTTTTTCACCATTCTAAACCCATTTTTATGTAGTTTGGGATGATCCGGAGACACCAGAGTGACATTTTGTTTATTGAAAAAAGTGCTTGAGTTGTGAATTCGAGGTAAGTGAGACTTTAATCTTTGCTGCTTGCTTTTCAAACCTATTTTACAACTGTGTTTTGTCTACCTAGTTCATGTGTTGGGACAAGCGTGTGCTAGGCAGAATCGATGGTCTTCGACCAACCACATATATGTTACATTGAGAAGAATATTAAATTATTTGATAAGTGATCTGTGGTGTGACATGGTCTCGTACCATAGCGTTAGGGTGATAGTATCATTCCTTCGCTGCCGTGATATATATACTAGAGGCATATATACTGTCGTAATATGTTCGGGGCATACACATGTTGTCGTAATACATTAGGGGCATACATATGTTGTCATAATACGTTAGGAGCAGACCTATGTTGCCGTAATATGTTAGGGGTCTTGTACATGTTGCCGTAGTATACTTTTGGGGCATTATATATGTTGCCGAGGGCTAGTCGGTGTCAGGTTGATCTTCTTCACTGTCGTATGACAAGTCTTGAGTGTGGATTGTGTTGAGATATATAGTGATCTTGTTGAACATTTGTTTAGACTTTATTAAGTATTATATTATGAAATATATTTTTGTGCTTGTTGTGTGGTATTTTTTAACACTTATTCCAAGTGTATTAAAGTGGCGGTCGAGGATCTTACTGGGTTATATTTATGTAGAACTCACTCCTTACCTGCATGTCCATGCAGATACTATTGGTGAGGATGAAGTTATTAACCGACGAGTCACTAAAGTTCCAATTGCTGAGGTGAGCCGTCGCACTGTTTGTGGAGGCTTTTAAAAGAGTCCACATCATTTATCCAATGATATTTTTTTTAGTTCTCTTCAATGATCCATGGTCTAGTGTAGCATCTGGGCAAGAATTTCAAATTAATATTTGGAGATACTAATTATTTCATAATAAATTATCATATTGTTTGGGTACTTATTTGGTGTATTAAATGCTTTGAATTAATGGTTAAAATATGGAAATTCGATTCGCGTAGCCAGTGGTCGGTGTTGGGTGTCAATCACGTCTAGGGGTTAATTTGGGACGTGACAGAATTCTCTATGTATTTTTGCCAAGAACTCACAGGACGGTGATCGGAAGTTATGAGCTCAAGTTTCTCCTATTCTGTAATGGAACTCGGAACTGTTTTAATGGCTGTTTTACATCCATTATCGTTAGGGGTAGCTTGAGTAATCTTGGGAAAGGGTGTATGAAGTTGTATTGAAGAGGAGATGGAAGGTGTAGCGATACACCGAGTATTTGGGGGCTGGACAGGCTTATTAACCGTCGTGTGTTAGCACACTATTTTTGGGGCGCACATTTGTGATTAGCTACTAATACTAGTTTAAAAATGCACCTTTCTTGTAGATTAACATCCCCGAAGAAAGGGTCGATTTTCTATAACTTTCGGAATCGGAGATTGAGGTATGTAAGGCTAAAACCTTTTTTGCCGCTAAAGCACTTCCCTATCTCACATGTTTCTCTTATATGAGACAATAAGGTCCTATATGAGAAATGTTAAGAGTATTCATATGTTGGATGTCCAATCTCGTGCCCTCCTTAGATCACTTGTTCATGTATTTCTTTTACCTGATATTGTTTACAAAGTGCCTAGCTACCATGTCACTACATGTGGTCCTTAACCCTTCATTTGATAAGTTATGTCTTCACTTGATATGTACATATGCCTCTATTTTAAATGTCTAATTTTCTTCGCTTGAATCTGCCCCAATCGAATTATATAAGTCACATGTCTTAAATGAACCATATACTAAGTAAGAAAAGTTGCTCATTTATTACATGCCTATATGCCTCATTTGCTACATGCCCTCGTGGCTTCACTTGCCATTTGCTTTCATGGCTCATTTGATGACCTGTTTTATGCCCAAAGAAACTCCTTTGCTATATGACTATAAGGGGGAGGGGCAAACCTCAGTGTTGAGTCTAGGGCTCTAGGCAAATCCCATGCAGTGGAGCAAACCTCTGTTGAGTTTAGGTGAATCCAGTGTTCTCAAAAGCGCGCTTAAGCCCTGAAGCGACGCTCAAAACACGTTGAGCGCTTCGCCTCTCTTAATGTGCGCTTTAGTGTCATCATCAGGCCTCTAAGACAAACTTTTCCTTGCAAATGAGCGTTTCCTGAAGAGTGGACACTAAACAATTGATATTTCACTTGATCCTTAAAAAAATTCTATTTCTTTATCATATATTTGTTATTCAAGCTTATAATTCAAGCTTATAACTATTCGTCTTGGGCTATATATATAAATATATATATATATATGTATGTTTTCTCCCTTTGCGCCTTTTCTCATTAAAGCCCACGCTTTATTTGCGATTTGCGCTTAAAGCCCCAATGTACCTTAGAGCTTTTTTGTGCTTTTCTCTTTTGATAACACTGGGTGAATCCCATGCAGTGGGGTAAACCTCATGGAAGTGCTGATATGACACTATTGACCCAACAAAGGGGAGGGCAGCCATTTGTGTATATGGTATTTAAATTATGTGATTCCATGCATCAGATCTGGTAGGGCTACCTTTCATTTGTATACCTAATGTGGAAGACACACCTTTATGGCCGACTTTCATGTGCAATGCCATACGTGGCAGACCCTAATTTGTTGTGGAACTTGCAAGAAAGATTTCATGTGCCAACATCGCCCTCGAGACTCACTTGATCAAATGCTCACATGCTCACTTGAATTTATATAAGACATAAAAATCCAAGTGTAAAAATGTACCATCTGCCCAAGTGTATAATAAACAACTTAAAGACGTGTACACAGTATTAAGAAAGGTAAGACATCGTTTATGGTTCCATAAGATGTTTCTAGTATTCATGTGCTTTCACTTACACATATTTGTTATTCTGTGCATTGAACTTCCTTACTTGGTTACTTGTTATTTTGTCTGCCTTATATAAGAGTACATGTTTTATATGTACTCACGCCTCTATGGCCACGGTTGCTGCATTTACATAAATGCAGGAGCTAACGCATAGGTTGGCAGACCATATCAGTAGGCATTTGTCAATTCAGCAGTACACTTGGTAAGCTCTACTTCTACCTAGAACTAGGATGTGTCTAGTACCCTTTTATAGGTTGTAAATATGCTCCATTATTCGGTATGTCGGGGCACTATCCCGACCATATGATAGTTATATAGGTTCTGTGATCAGTAGAGGCTTCTTAGCAGTGTTCTGGAAAGCGCTCGCTTCGTCGCTTTAAGCGCGAAGCAAAGCGAAGCGACACATATTCGCTGCAATCCAGGCGAAGCGACCTCAAGTAGAAGAAGCGTACGTTTCTATGGCGGAGGCGAGAAGCGGCTCGAAGCGTGAAGCGGCTCGAAGCAGTCGCTTCTTCTTTTCTGGACTTTTAAAAGTCCTGTTTTAAATTTTAAAAAAATAATAATTTAACATCGGCTGCTCCTGCTTTCTGGACATTTCAAATCGCGACTTCTAGGGTTTTTTTTCACATCGGCTGCTCCTACTTCTTCACATCACTACTTCAGCCTTCAGGTACGTTATTTTTTTTCTTTCTTCATCTTCTCCTTTCTTCTTCAGGCTTCTTCTTTCTTCTTCTTTCTTCTTCAGGCTTCTTCTTTCTTCTTCTTTCTTCTTCTTCAGGCTAGGTTTTTCGCAGGTTTTTTTCTTCTTCTCTCTTTTCTGCTCGATTCAGCTGTCTTGCACTTTTGCTTCTGCTTTGCTTTGCTGGTGCTAGTTTTCAGCAAGCCTTAAAACAGAGCAGCAACTGCAGATAAGTGATGCTGCTCTGTTTTGCTGAGTCACGGACTGGGGACTGCTCTGTTTTGCTGAATGCTGACTGCTCTAAGCCTCTAATATTGATATTTTAATCCTAACAGCTATTAAAAATGGGTGACCCGGCTTGGAAATATGGGAGAAAAGTAAGTGAGACCAATAGGACAGCAGTTATATGTGTGTTTTGTGACAAGATAACTAAAGGCGGTATCTTTCGTCACAAACAACATATTATTGGTACTTCTAGGGACGTCTCACGGTGTACGTCTCACGGTGTACGTCTCACGGTGTACAAAATGCCCAGAGGATGTGAGGGAAGAAATAAAAAAGTATGTCAAAGAAAAAGAGGATCTAAAACGTCAAATGTTACATCAACCAAATGTGACTAATCTTGATGATGATGATGATGAAATGGAAGAAGGTGAAGCTGCTGACTTGTCATTTCCTTCAAAATCACAAAAACATTCACAGTGCATCAGTTTCTTCAAGTTATGGATCAACCAGTAGGATAGGTCCTTTAGATTGTTACTTTCCACAGAAGTCCGGAGATGGTGCAGGGAAAAATGATAAAAAAAAGCTTGCATGATACCGTCAAGGCGATTTTGAGGGATCGTGCAGTTTCGACCTTTTCACGGTGGATGTATGATGCCGGGCTCCCCTTTAATTGTGTCAATTATGACACTTTTGGAGCCTTTATTGAGGCCGTAGGCCAATGTGGTCCTGGAATGAAGCCTCCCACTTATCATGAAGTTAGTGTCACCTATCTAAATAAAGAAGTGGAAGAGACCAAAAAAAATAGTGGAGGATCATCGGATAGAATGGAACAAGTTCGAATGTTCCATTATGATGAATAAGTGGACGGCAAGAACCGAAAAAATAATCATCAATGTGTTAGTGAACTCTCCAAAAGGAAGCCTATTTCTTGAATCCATTGATGCGAGTGACTCGTCTACTGATGCCATCAAAATGTTCTCTTTGTATCAAAAAACAATAGAGGACGTTGAAGCACAAAATGTTGTTCAGGTTGTTACAGATAATGCAGCTGAAAATGTTAAAGCAGGTGATATGTTGCAAGGAGTGTTCCTGCACATATATTCTACTCCTTGTGCAGCTCATTGTGTGAATTTGATATTTGGGGACATTTACAAAGAAAGACCCTTCATAGGTGTTTTCACCAAGGCAGTTAAGGTACATTCTTACATTGTTCAAAGACCTTTGTTGTTGAATTTGATGAGATTCACTAAACAAAGAAACTTAGTAAAACCTGGAAAGACTAGATTTGCTACTGCTTTCTTGACCTTGCATAATATGCACACACAAAAGGCCAATTTGAGAAGCCTGTTCATTTCAGAAGAATGGAACAACAGTAAATTTGCAAAAGAAGCGGTCGGAAAAGAAGTTGCACGCACAATGTTTTCTTATACCTTTTGGAATAATGTTGTTTATGCTCTTAAAGTTGGTGGTCCCTTGATTAAAGTTCTTCGTTTGGTGGATGGTGAGCAAAAACCATCAATGGGATACCTTTATGAAGCGATGGATAAGGCTAAGGAGGCTATTCGAAAAGCATTTACCGACGAGTATAAATATGCAAAGGTCTTTGAGGTCATTGATAGAAGGTGGAAAGATCAGCTCCATCGACCTTTGCATGCAGCTGGTAATATTTTGAACCTATCACTCTTCTATCATAACAATGATATGGATTTATTAGGTAAGGATGTGTGGGCGGGATTCCATGAATCCGTTGGTAAGTTGGTAGTTGATGAAAATGTGCAAGATTTAATAACGGATCAGATTAGCATTTATAGGAGTGCTGATGGACTTTTTGGAATACCAGCAGCTATTAGACAAAGAACGAGGAAGTCACCAGGTGAACGTGTGTTTCTATGTTTCATTATAACTTTAACTTTTAGGCTATTTCTTTATATCTGCTAATTATTGAATCGTCATTCTACTTTAATAGTTGAATGGTGGAGGCTTTATGGTTCAGAAACACCAGAGTTACAAAAGTTCGCCATCAAAGTTTTAAGTTTAACTTGTAGCTCTTCTGGGTGCGAGAGAAACTGGAGCGTGTTTGAACATATAAGAAATTAGAGGAAAGATTTAGTAGTTTGAGATAACTAAATATCTCAATTGTCTTAACTCGTACTAATTACTTGCCAATATTTATTTGCAGATTCATACAAAGAAGAGGAATAGACTAACCTTAAAGCGCCTCAATGACTTGGTGTTCATAAAATACAATAGGACATTAAAGCGTCGCTACAATGCGCGCAATGACATTGATCCAATTTGCTTGGACAATATTGATGATGCCAATGAATGGCTAACTGGAGTTGAGAATGCCGAAGATGAAGCAATTTTTTAGGGAGATTCGGATTTCACTTGGGGTGTTGTTGCAGAAGCAAGTGGAGTTGATGAGAACCGTTATAGTTTAAGGGTGAATACTTCAAGTTCAAGCTTACATAGGAAGGGAATAGAAGTAGCTACACGCCTAGTTGATGAAGATGATGGAGTTGAAGAAGATGATAAGCAATATAATGATAAGAGAGAAATACAAGATTTTGACAATCTTGTAGAAGTAGAGATTTAGACGAACAAGAAATAGTTGAACAAGAACCATTAATACTTTGATTTTGTTTGTCTTATTGTATTTTGTGATATCTATTTTTGGGCTTTTAATTTGAACATTTGCTAATATATATTGTCTCTATTTTTGGTCTTTTTTCATTAAAATTACGCTTCATTTCAATGAAGTGAGCGCTTCGCTTCACGCTTCAAGCGAAGCAGGGCCTTGTCGCTTTTTTCCGCTTTACACTTCCCTGGACACTGCTTCTTAGACACTATGGTATTGTATATATGAAGTCATCTGTCTCATTTGTCTCTTGTATCAGTTGTGCCTCATTTGTATATGTACCTTTTTATAGATTATGGCATGTGCTTCGATTCAAATGTACTGTATCATATGATATAAGGTACATGTCCGTCTAACCCAGGCTTGGGGCGTGACAATATAAATAAGATAAGAATAAGGAGAATAATCATGGTTGAACCCCAATGCTGGAAATCATGGAGGGGGACATAGCTTCATTGGATCTTGGACTGACTTGAAATCGGCAAGGAGTAGTATTGACTTGGGAAGAAGGTTTTTTGTGGGCTTATGACGTCTTTCAGGGCATAATTTTGAGGTGGGTCTGTGAGAACAATGATTGAGATACAGTTGAGATTGGAATAATTGTGCAAGATTCTGAATTATGAGTGTTGAGGGTGTTATTCTAGCTTTTGTGAATCTTGGGTTGATCATAGACTGAGAGGATGAAATGGGATAGAACTTTAAAGAGAAAATGAAGAATTCAGAAATAAAATTAGAATATGTTAAATTCTAGAGAGGTAAGTGTAAACAAATTTAGGTGCTCAAGATAGGTGATACTCACTTCGTGTCATGTCAAGACCTCGTGTCTAATCAGTGTTTTTAAAGCGAGTAGCGCAAAAAAGAGACAAGCGGCCTAGGGCATTAAGCAAGTGCATGCTTCATTGAAGTGAAGCACAATTTTAGAAGTATATCAATATGTACATTGCATAAATAAATAAAATAACTAAATGAATAAGAACTCAATCAATATATAAGCAAATCTTTCAATTTAAAAAGCAAAGAGCTAAAAGTCCTCCCTAGGACAAGCAAAATCAAACCAAATTGTGATCCTAGGAATTAATAAAGAATGTGAGGAGGAATTCTGGAAACAGAAATCAGGATTGAAATGGTTTCATAATGGGGAAAGGAATACAA
The DNA here is from genome assembly GCA_035772735.1 of Datura wrightii. Taxonomy (NCBI): domain Eukaryota; kingdom Viridiplantae; phylum Streptophyta; class Magnoliopsida; order Solanales; family Solanaceae; genus Datura; species Datura wrightii. The sequence goes on along the minus strand of JASDFA010000007.1, from coordinate 47,835,918 downwards.
AATCATTTCCTTCATATGAAAATGGAAGAAGGAAGAAACTGAAACACTTACCAGAATTCAGAATGTTGAAGAGGATTGGTTGACAGCAAGAGATGATATGGCACAGATTTTTCCAGAAGCGGTTCAAAGAGGACAATATACCTGATAATTTTGAATTACTGCAACATATTCCAACACTTGTGACTGAAGAGCAGAACAATGGCCAAGCTGAATTACCAACAGAAGCAGAATTGCAGATGATGAATTTGGGCCAAGTGGTGTAGTGGCCCTGATGGATTTACAGGCCACTTTTATCAAACATGTCGGGAAACTGTTAAAGAGACATTATAGCTATGGTGAGAGCCTTTTTTGTGGGTCAGGAACTTCCTAGGTTTGTCACTCATATAAACTTGATGTTGTTACCAGAGTGATCATTTAGATACATTTTCAGATTTGTGAGGCCCATAAGCCTGAGTGATATCAGTAACAAGATTATATCTAGAGTGTTTCATGAAAGATGGGTAAATATGCTTTCCTAGATTAATATCTGCTAATCAAGCAGGTTTTGTCAAAGGAAGGAGCATTGTGGAGAATGTGTTACTAACACAAGAGATCATTAAAGACGTTAGAAGGAGAACTAAGGCTAGTTAAATTAGACATGACAAAGATATATGATAGAGTGTCTTGGTTATTCCTAAACAAAGTATTGAGGCAGTTTGGGTTCTCAGAAATTTGTGGCAAATAACTGGCATTCGGTCCCAGGCAGTGGTCAGGCTTTTGGTTTTTTAAGGTCCACAAGAGGAGTAAAGTCCACTCTCACAAACTTTATTTCATACTTGCAGCAGAAACATTGTCCAGAGGACTGAATTCACTACATGATGAGACTGGCTTTAAAAGATGTAGTCTGCCTAAGTGGAGTCCTCCTATCAACCATCTTGCATATGCAGATGATACCATATTATTTGCCACTGGTGAGAGGCAACCACTCAAGATGATGATAGAGAGATTGAGGAAGTATGAGTATACATCATCAATCTAACCAAGAGTGCTTTTATATGCATGAGAAGACATCTGAGAGTCAGGTAGGGAGGATTAAGAAGATCATCAAGATAAGGCAAGGTAGATTTCCTTTTATATATCTTGGATGCCCAATCCTTTGCAACATAAACAAAATATCACATTATGACACAGTGATCAAAAAAGTCAGTAATAGAATCCAAGCCTGGGAGAGAAGCTACTATCTATTGGGGGCAAGGTTGTTCTTATTGCAAATGTACTACAGAGCATGCCTCTTCATATATTTTTATGATGCTTTTGACTTTCAAGAAAAACTACAACAAATACTTGCTTTTTCTTTTAGCCTCCAGATAATGATATTAGCTAATTGCTAGTTAGGGTAGCATATCAATCAATTTTATATGAATGCCTAGTGGATTCATCCAAGAATAGTTGCTTGTACTCCCTTTGTCCCAATTTATGTGCCACTGTTTGATTAAGCACAAAATTTAACAAAGTTTAAGAAAAGAACGACTTCCGAAATTTGTGATCTAAAACAAACATTAGACATTTGTGTAGCTATAAACCATTTCATTAAGGGGTAAAAGAAGAATTTAAAGTTAAGTTATTTCAAATTATAAAAAAGTGACCTTTTTTTTTGGACGGACTAAATAGAAAAGTTGTCACATAAACTGGGAAGGAGGGTAGGTTTTTTTTAAGATCTAGATTAGGTTGATGTTTTTACACTTCAAATAAGTACTACGCTTTGTCTAGTCTCTTACTAATGATTTAAAAACAATAGGCATCAAAATGTTTACCCCAGAAAAGTTGCTTCAGGTAGATATTCAATCAAGACATGAAGGCAGAAAAAAAAAAAAGGAAAAACAAGAGTTTTACTTTCAGGAGCGAGCGCATGAATGCAGTCAAGGACTTCTGATCTGACAAGGAGTTCACTATTTTGAACCGAGAATGACCATATTGATCAGGAGTCCACCCAGCTTCCCCTATTAAGATGTCAACAGCAAATTCACATAAGAAATTTAAGACAAGTTATAGGAATTCAGATCATGCTTATAGAGAGCGGAGTTTAGAAATTCTACACTTACAAGAAAAATAGAAACTAAGAAAAAGGAAATGTGGATAGAAAGAACTTACTCAAGCCAGGGATATCCTCAACCTTGATGGCCTTTTTGGGAATGCCAGCTTCTTTCTAAATAAATTAGTCAAGATTAGTGAACTTCAAAATCCACATAGTTTCTTCACAAGAATATCTACCTGTAGCCATATTCCTTGTTGTATACATCCATAGCATAATTGTAGGGATTGATATCATATCTATAGCATAATTGTAGGGATTAATATCACATCTATAGGATCTTTTTTGTAGTCTTTCCATAGTTAGGGCTCTATGTGTATTGTATTTATACTTACTAATTCATGGAATAAGATATCAAGAATTCTTGTACCTTCGGTTACAGTAATTTCTTTCGAGATTTGGGGATTTGTTTCTCTAATTTTGCTATCTTTAATTTCCTGTCTTTAATCTTCGTATTTTCACTTCCGCATTATTTTCTTGTTTTTCTTTCAAGTTATCCAATTCTTATCATACATGTTTCCCTCCCTTCGTGAAGATGGGCTATTGGGAACCTCTAAGATGAGAGCTTCATTAAGTTCACTACCAAAAGATGATTTGTATTTAGTCAATTCCTACATTATCTAATAACCATGATAAAGCATACTGCAAATTTTACTATGTCAAACTTAGGCACTATCACAAGTTCATTAGCTACACCGACTTTGTCATTGCATCATGTTTTTCTATAAACAGTCGCTTGTCCTTTGAGGACTAGTACCCATTCTCAAGAGATTGAATTAATAAATACTAAAAACAGGAACCACATTCGACCAATGCAGTAATGATAAATCAATATCAAGGATGGATCTTTGTTCAGAGATTTAAAAAAAGTGCATACCTTCTGAAAATCAATTCCTGGGTAGACAATATGACAATTTGAGAGCTCCCTTATCTTTTCATCAATAGCCTAATAACAAGAAAAGGAAAATACTGCAAGTCAATAGCCTCTCATATGGGACAGGAATGATGCCTTACTCTACAATACTGTAACAAGGGCTGAAATAAGACTCCGTTTAACTAGTCAACTTCGTGGTCACATAAAAAGGGAAAATATACTCGAAACAATATAATTTACCAGCCACATGGTTAGAATAACCAGAGGCAAACCTTGTAGCCAGGTGCTTTTATTTTTAAAAAAAAAAAAAAGCTAAACACCATATTGATACCAGTCCGTACAGCATTCGGGGGAGATGTGAGAAACTAGCCAAAGTAAATGTTATTAATTATGATATTGTGCATATCAGCTTATACCCTTTTTAATTATCTAATACCATCTGTGTTATAATCTCCTTTTTATTAATCCCTGAATTAGCATTATACGCATGTCCGAACCACTAACTAAATGACCCAAAGTGGTAGAGAAAATTCTCTCTTAGACAAATAACAAAATGGTAGACTAATTTATCTAAATATCTCTACCAATCAAAAAGGAATTTATCTAGAGGTATGTAAGAAAGTCCTCCCCGCTCCTTCACTACATCAGAAAAAAGCAGGGATGTTGGAGAGGCTCATAAGCACAAAGGAGTTGAAGTCTATACGTGAAACACCATAAACAATTGAAATTCAAATGACACCCTTCCACAATTTTTATCAAAATTTTACAAGTCAAACTTAAGGAAGCCTAGCCAGTGAGGGCAAGCATCATGAAGCTAACATTTCAGTCTACCTGCCTTTGACGACGTATCATAGTAGATAAATCCGTATATGGAAGCTTTGGATCTATTTTGCATTCCATAAGGATTCCACCATCATAATCTTTAATATACCTGGATAAGAAATTAGCATAAATAGTTAAGGAAAATAAAGGTAATTCAGAACATCAAAATGAACTTTGAGCCTTTCTCTTTTTTATTTCTTTTAGTTTCTACTTTCCTTTTCTCTTTTTTTTGTTTGGGGGGTTGAGGAGATCGGACGGAACAAGTTAATCGAGTACCCTAATAGAAGCATATCGAATTATGCACAAAAATTACTTTGGGAAATGGCTTGTTCCATGACAGCTTAATGTAAACTTACCCTTGCCAACGCTCTTTCTCTAAATAAATCTCTTTCGTGAATCCCTGCAAGCCATTGTAAGAAGCTAAATCATTGGAAAGATAAGACTAAAGAATGATAGAGCTGCCAAACAATCAAGAAAGAAGACAAGTAAACCACCAGATGGTGTCCATGATTATGATAGGTAGTTCATATACATATGTTTGTACTTAGGGCCCGTTTGGCCATGCGAGATGAAACCATGATTTAAAATCATGATAAGAATGAAGTTTGAAGTTTTGTTTGGACATGCAATTTGGGATTTTTAAGTTGTATATTTTCCTCATGAACATAAAAACCCCATTAGTTGTAAAAACTATTCAAATTGCCCAAATTCTTATACAATCTTACCAAATAAGTAAAAGCTCATAATAAAATATAATACACTATCACAAAGCCATTCTAAAAAAAATACAACTTAAGAATAGAACTTTAGTTCAGTAAAAAGTGAAATGGTTGGTAAAGGTTGGTGAGAGTAAATGGTTGGCAAATTATTTATGTCCAATATAATAGTTGGCAAATGTTGTTTACATTTATTAAATAAATGGTTGGTAAACATAGTTGGTATGTATAAAATGGTGGACTTTTTTTTACAAAATATAAACTTGTGGGTTAAATTTTGCATTTGGGAAATCTCATCTCATGATTTGAAATCCCAAATTAAGCTTTTCGGAGAATTTGGGATTTCATCTCATGATTTGAAATTATAAGATAAAATCGCATGTCCAAATGTTGATTTCATCTCATAATTTCAAATTACTACATGAAATCGCATGTCCAAACACTTACTCAGTGTCCCATATTGGACAAGTGTGTATGTACTCATTGTATTCCATGTATAGATAGATAGAAGCACAGAGCATATTAGCTACGCATTTGCATAAACTCTTTTCGTGTGCTATATTTCTCACATGGCATCAAAACTTTGGAGAGAAAATCTATCGCTGGGCAACATACCAAAATAGTCGCCCAGCAATCTTTTCCAATGACAATAAGGTTGTCACGTTAACATTCTTTTCAGTATGTATTGCGCAAAAACCAACATCATCATAAGGTAACATTCTTTCCAGTGACTAGCTCTTACATTTTTTTCCCTATGAGTGTTGTAAGTACGTCTATGAACTCTCCATGTGGTGGTCAACGGAACACAGGTATCTATATTCTTCATTCTTTAATCAGCCCCAAGCAGAGAGCTACTCTTTTGAGGATCGAGGCCATGAGCAGATCATTGAATACACGTACATTGATTGGGTTGGATCACTCTCTGATAGGTGTATTGATGCAATCCATGTTCCTTCAAGACCGTTCAAAAGGAGCCAAGCAAGGGAGATCCAAGATCTACAAGGCCTCTTCATGGAAAAGGAGGCACTTGAGTGCATATGAGAGACGTCCAAACGATTCCATGTTTAGATCGTAGCTTGGGAAGAAGAAGGAACACAAGATGGTCAAAGGAGTGAAGAAAGTGGCTAGAAATGAAATTGGATAATCTTGACTTTCAAGGAAAAAGGAACACCATCCAAACAAGGCCCTTATTCATTAAGGGCATATTTGTAATAGTCTCTCCTTTTCCTTATATTTGTAATAGTCTCTCCTTTCCTTACTTCGTATAAATAGGAGTTTTTTTTAATTTTCATAGTAGATTTCATGACTTTGAACAAAGAATATTTTGAGTGTAGTAGATTGCTTAGCTTGTCTAGCTTTTGGATTGTTAATTGTGTAGAGAGGAGAATTGCAAGGGGATCATCTCCCTTGAGGTCTTCCTAAGAACTTGGTGTTTCTTGATTTGTGAGTTGGAGGTCCTTGTGCCTTTTCACAAGGGTTGCTAATTCCAAACACTTTATATCTAGTTAGTTATCTTCTTTTACTTTTCTTGTATCATTTGGTATCTAGAGCTAGGGTTAGTGTTGTTCTTACAATACTAATCTTGGATTTAGGTATTAAATAAAAATTTTAAATAAAAATCGAAATTCCTCAAAATTCAAAAAAAAATTGGAAATTTCTTTTGTTTAATTTATTGTTTTTGACACTAGATTCTTGTTCCCTAGTGTTTCTTGTGTCTAGATTTTAGGTTCTTCTTGAAATTTGAGTTTTGGTTATCAATCTACCATTGAAGACCTTGGAGCTTGAAGACTTAAAAGAAAATTGTATTTGGGTCTTGTTGATTGAGGTTGTTTTGTGGATTAATTTTGATTGTGGTTTATTCTCAACATCAAGGGGAAGAAAATCTTATATTTTGAGGTGATTTGGAGAAGTTTTGATTAAGGGTTTTGTTCTTCATGTTCCTGGTATTCTGGAAGATCTTCATATCTTCAAGGTAAAAAAAAAGACCCAAAGGTACTTTTGATCCATTTCTTCCCTTTAATTTGGTGTAAATGTGTTAGTGGGTCCACTTGTGGAAATTATAAGTTGACCAGAAAAAAAAATCCACGTGGACGCCACGTCAGCAGATTCTGCCAGTCAGCGCCGCGTCAGTGCCAACATAGCATGCCACGCAAGCGCCAACGCTGCGCCGCGTCAGCGCCACGTGGGCGACAGTAGTCACCTATCACGGCAGCCAGCAGCTGTCCCTCCCCCACGCGCACGCGCCGTGCGTGTGGCACGATTTCAGAGAGTTAAATTGAAGGTTTTTGGCTTTTTGGCCAAATTTTTCCCAAGTGTTGGGACTTCTTTTTGGACCCAAAAAATTTTCTAACTGTCTAAACTTCACAGTTCTTCTTCCAAACTCATTTTTTCTTTCGATTTCTACACTAATTAACACATTTAATATGTTGTTTAATTAGTTCTACAATATTTTTTTCATCTTTTAATTCCCAAAATCTACTAACATCAAGTACTTCACCTACTTTTTGTTTGTTAGTTTTTTTCTAGTCCGATTTTTTCGTGCTTCTTCTTCAATCTTTTTTTTTCTTTATTCTCCTTGAACTTTCTTGATTCCATCATGTTAGCTTGTGTCTTTCTTCATTGAGTCGGCAAGAATCCATTCTAGACCTTAACTTGAGCTTGGCCACTTGAAACTCAACGAATTACACAAGCTAAAATCTATGGTCGTGGCAATTGTTAGGCATATAAGGTGAGCTTTCCTTGAGCGAGTGTGAATTCTTTTCACTAACTTAACGAGTTTGCTTGCTTTGTTTTGTATCTTCCATAGGTACGATGGCCAATCAAGAATAGGAGACTCGGGTGCCCACCGGGGAACCCACCTTACTTGATTTGATGAACATGATCTCCCGCGTGGATGGAAGGTTTGATAATATTGAAAATCGCTTGGTGGCCCTTGTGACTAGAGATTCTTATTCTACTCCTTTCTATCACCATAGACAAATAAGTGGAGTCCTTCATGACTCCTCTTCCCCGATATCACCAAGGACTTTTCATAGAATGTGTCCACCACTCCCTTACCATCTTCTACCACTCCATTACCTACTCCTACCCTACCATATGTTCCTCCACCACAACCCTATGTTCCTCGACCGCCACATGTTCCTCCACCACACTCACATATACCTTTTCCTCCACCAAATACCCGCCTTCCAATTCGAAATGTCTGTCCAATCCATAATGTCCAACCTTTTGATGGTGAATTCCATGAGGAGTTCGATGATTTTCCCAATGATTACCACAACCATATGAGAGGGCCACATATGAACTTTCAAGGTCCTCATCGTGAACGAGGTCAACTTGGTCCTATCCATCACATGGATAGAAATGGGGGTGATTATCAAAGAGATGACCAACGTGGTTGGCGATACCATGATGAGTTCTATGTTGAGGATCCTTATAGGGTTCAGGAGTTCAATAGCAACAATGGAGGTCGGGACATGAGTCTCAACTCCATCAAAGTGACTCTTCCTTCATTCAAAGGTGAAAGCAACCCAGACGTCTTTCTTGATTGGGTATGCAATGTGATAGGATCTTCTTCACAAAAGAGATGTCCGATGTACAAAGAGCATCTTATGACATTGCTCAATTTGAGGGCTTTGCTTCCACATGGGAAACTCAAGTCAAGGCATGAAGGATGCATTGTTTGTCACCCACCCCACCTTGGGAAGAGTTGAAAGCAATTTTGAGGCGAAAGTATGTTTTCGAGAGGTACTTCCAAGAGCAACTAAAGAAAATCTACACTTTACAACAAGGCACCGAAAGTGTAGAGCAATACTATAATGAGTTCCAACTCTTGAAGATGCGGATTGATTTTGATGAAGATCCTCTGAATGCTATTACTCGGGTTAGAGCCGGGTTGAGTAAGGAGATTGCGTCCCGCATGAGACTCCACCCCTATCGTGATATCAATGAAACTCTTGAGGTGGCTATTAAGATAGAGGGGGCGCTCCAAGAGGAGAAGCTTGAAAAATCAAGGGGTTTCAAAAAAACTTTGATTTGCAAATTAAAGAAGAGGTATAATCTCATCAGAATGAAGGTACATGGAACTATAACAAAGTTGGAGGAACTTCTTCTTCCAATTGGCAAAAGGATAAGAGTGCCATGCAAGATGTCAAGAAGCCCTTTGTCAAAAGCAATCAAGTGGAGGGGCCTACTTCCATTCTTCCTCCAAAAGAAGGAGATAACACTTCTGTCACAAATGTCAAGGTTTTGGTCATAAGATGAGTGAGTGCCCCAATCGGAGGGCATTCCTTGTGTTGGCCGATAGTCTTTATTGTTAGGATGATGTTAATGTTAATGTTGTTGAGGGGGTTGACATTGATGAACCCCAAGTGGAGGGTTATGTTGTAGTTGATGAGGAGGGTGGGATGGTGATGATGTTGGTGTTCCTTGTGGACTAGCCAAGCGAGTCTTGGTAGTCAATGATATGCCTCAAGAAGGGGAGCTCACTGTTCCAAATTATGTAGTCCGTCGTGCCATGATAAGTAAGGCTATGGATGACCCTAGTCAAAGAGAAAATCTATTCTATTCTAAATGTCTCATTAAAGGGAATGTGTGCTCCTTGGTTATTGATGGTGATAGTTGTACCAATGTGGCAAGTTCTTCTTTGGTAGACTTTCTTCACCTTCCCACCACCAAACACTCTTCTCCTTATAAACTTCAATGGTTGTGAGTGTGGGGAATTAAGGGTCCATCACCAAGTTGTGATAAAGTTCAAGATTGGTATAGACCAAGATAAGATTCTTTGTGATGTGGTGCCTATGCAAGCTTGCCATATGCTACTTGGGCGACCTTGACGATATGATAAAGCTACTTATCATGATAGTAGAACCAATCGGTATTCCTTTGTACATGAGGGACGCAAACATGTTCTCTACCCCTTGACTCCATTGCAAATGAGTGACATGTACATCAAAATGGAGTTGAAGGACAAATGCAAGGGCTTTGTGGGTAGTAGCGGAGTTGGTGCCGGAAAGGAGAGTGAAAGGGAGGTGAACCCTACGGCGAAAGCGAAGGTGGCTCTCTTGGCAAGTATCAAAGAGGTAAGGGAGGAGTCGGAGGAGAGGCAACCGGTGATCCTTCTCATGCATAGGGACTATTCTTTGCTTACTAACAAACTAACCCCTTCTTTGCCTAGTCCTATTTCTTCTCTTTTGCAGGATTATGATGAAGTGTTTCCATTGGACCTCCCAAAGGGATTGCTTCCCTTGAGGGGTATTGAGCATTAAATTGACTTCATCCCGAGGTCACAATTGCCAAACAAACCAGTTTACCGGTCCAATCTGGCGGACACCAAAGAACTTCAAAAGCAAGTGGATGCACTCCTTGAGAAGGGGTGGTGAGAGAAAGCATGCACCCGTGTGCGGTTCCGGTGATCTTGGTGCAAAGAAAGATGGCTCTTGGAGGATGTGTGTTGATTGTCGCGCCGTCAACAAAATCACGATAAAGTATGCCATCCCATTCCTCGACTTGATGACATGTTAGATGAATTGAATGATTCTTGCATATTCTCCAAGATTGATCTTAGGAGCGGTTACCATCAAATTCGGATGAAACCCGGGGATGAATGGAAAATGGCATTCAAGACCAAATTTGGTCTATATGAATGGTTGGTGATGCCTTTTGGTCCCACTAACGCTCCTAGTACTTTCATGCGCCTACTGAACCATGTGATGAAGCCTTTAATTGGTAAATTTGCGGTTGTATATTTTGATGATGTGTTGGTGTTAGCAAGACCATGGATGAACATGTTTATCATTTGAGATGTGTTTTTGATGTGCTTCGACGTGAACAACTTTATGCTAAAATTGATAAATGTTCTTTTGGTGTTGATGAAGTTGTTTTCTTGGGTTTTGTTGTGAGTTTAAGAGGCGTTGAGGTTGATGAATCCAAAATAGACGCTATTGGAAATTGGCCAACTCCTATATCTGTTGGTGATGTTCATAATTTTCAATGATTGGCTAGTTTCTATAAACAGTTTGTTAAAGAGTTTTAGCACCATAGCCGCTCCCTCGACCAAGGTGATCCGAAAGGATGTGCCTTTATTTAGGGTGAGGAGCAAGCAAGGTCCTTTGAAACTTTGAAACTTTGAAACAAATGCTTAGCTCCACACCATTGTTGCAATTGCCCAACTTTGATAAGACTTTTGAATTTGAATGCGATGCTAGTAAAGTGGGCATTGGTGCCGTTTTGATGCAAGATTTGAAGCCCATTGCTTATTTTAGTGAGAAGCTCAAAGGTGCGACCTTGAATTATTCCGCCTATGATCTTGAGCTTTATGCTTTGATTAGGGGTGAAAATCGTTTTCACCCCCCAACTTTGCTTTAAAAATCAAACTCCCCTCAACTTTGAACAATAGACAATCTCCCCCCTTTATCCTAATTGACTTTTTAAAATACCTATTTTACCCTTACATTTTCAGCTTTATCTTCTTTTTACTTCTTTAGAATCATAATATGTTTTTTTAAAGTCTATATAATAATATATTTAATAAAATAAATAAATATTAACTTTTGGGACAAAATAAAATAAAAAATACTAATTGAGTGTATAAATTAATGACATTCAATAATGATGTAAATTAGCAGAATAAAAAAATATTAATAATAATCAAAACTTTAATATTTATTTATACAAGTGAAAATAAAAAGTAGTACTGATTTTATAAATATATTTCAATGCATGAAATATAAAGAACTAATAAAATAAAGATAAATTTGAAGATTATTTATTTATAACATAATTAATTTTAAATTATAACTTACGAAATATTCTATTAAAAATATATTTCAATGCATGAAATATAAAAAAATTAATAAAATTAAGATAAATTTGAAGATTATTTATTTATAACATAATTAATTTTAAATTATAACTTACGAAATATTCTATTAATAACAATCAAATTTTATTTATTTATACAGACAATAGAGGAAAATAAAGAGGATACATATATACACATTTAATGCATATAATATTTTCATAAAAATAGTTTTTAAAACAAAATAGTAAATAGCATTAGATTTTATGACAAGTTCATAGAAGTATTGTTCTACATATAATATTAGTGAATTTAAATAAGAAACTCCAAATATAGCATTAGATTTTATGACAAATTCATAAGTATTGTTCTACTTATAATATAAGTGAATTTAAATAAGAAATTATAAATATCTAGGTCAAAAAATAAATATTATATATAATTTAAAAAGGTATTATATAAATGGAGAATTAAAAATAACAAGGGTAAAACAAGTATTTTAAAAAGTCAATTAGGACAAAGGGGGGAGAATGTTTATTGGGGGGAGTTTGAGTTTTAGAGCAAAGTTGGGAGGTGAAAACGATTTTCACCCTTTGATTAGAGCCTTGGGTAATTGGCAACATTACTTGTGGCCCGAAGAGTTTGTCATTAGGAGCGATCATGAGTCCTTGAAACATCATAAGGCCCAAGGAAGTTGAACAAGAGGCATGCCAAATGGATTGAATTCCTTGAAACTTTCCCTTATGTAATCCAATACAAAAAGGGGAAGGATAATGTGGTGGTGGATGCCTTGTCTAGGAAGCATGTTTTGGTTACTACTTTGACTTTCAAATTGATGGGTTTTGAAAGCTTAAAGTCTTTATATTCCAAGGACCTCATATTTGCTCAAATCTTCAAAGCTTGTGAAGCATGGAAAAGGGATCATGGGCTTAAGGATAAACCCCCAACCCCTTTTGCTAGATGTGATGGTTACTTGTTCAAAACAAGCGTTTATGTGTACCCATGAGCTCTTGGAGGGAACTCCTTGTGAGAGAGGCACATAATGGGGGTTTGATGGGCCATTTTAGCATTAATAAGACCTTGGGAAATCTTGAAGAACAATTTTACTGGCCTAAGATGAATAGTGATGTTGCTAAACTTTGTGGACAATGTGTTGAATGTCGTAGTGCTAAATCTAGACTCCATCCCCATGGTTTGTATACCCCTCTTCCCACACCCCAAAGTCCTTGGCTTGACATTTCTATGGACTTCATATTGGTATTGCCGAGGACTAGAAGGGGTAGGGATAGCATTTTTGTGGTTGTTGACCAGTTTTCAAAGATGGCTCATTTTATTGCATGTCATAAATGTGATGAAGCTTCTCATGTTGCATCCTTGTTTGTGGAACATGTAGTTAAATTGCATGGCATTCCTAAAACCATAGTGAGTGATAGGGACTCAAAGTTCCTTAGCCACTTCTGGAAGGAATTGTGGAGCCGACTTGGTACTAGATTGTTGTTTTCCACATCATGTCATCCACAAACCAATGGCCAAACCGAGATTGTGAATAGGACTCTAGGTTCTATGCTTCAGGCCATGGTTAAAGGTAAACTCACATCTTGGGAAGATCAATTGCCTCTAGTTGAATTTGCTTATAATCGTGTGATTCATAGTACTATTGGCATGTCTCCATTCGAGGTTGTTTACGGTTTAACCCCCTTACCCCCCTTGATCTAACCCCTTTGTCTCAAGATGTTGTGTTGAGTTTAGATGGCAACAAAAGGGCTGAGGCCATGAAAGCTTTGCATGAGAAGGTGCATCTCCAACTTGAGAAGAAAAATGAAGAGATGGCCAAGAAAGCCAACAAGGGCCGCAAAAGAGTTGTCTTTAAACCGGGTGATTTGAGTTTGGGTCCATTTTCGCAAGGAAAGGTTTCCCAACAAAAGAAAGACCAAGCTCATGCCTAGAGGAGATGGTCCATTTGAAGTGCTTTAAAGGTTGAACGATAATGCTTACAAGGTGGATCTCCCTCCGGATTACCATGTGAACAACACATTCAATGTGTGTGACCTTTTCCCTAGGGTGATGCGTGATAATGACCCCTCGAATTTGAGGACAAATTCTTTTCAAGAAGAGGAGAATGATGCAATCCATGTTCCTTCAAGACCGTTTACAAGGAACCAAACAAGGGAGCTCCAAGATCTACAAGGCCTCTTCATGAAAAAGGAGGCACTTGAGTGCATATGGGAGACGTTCAAACGATTCCATATTTGGATCATAGCTTGGGAAGAAGAAGGAACACAAGATGGCCAAAGGAGTGAAGAAAGTGACTGGAAATGAAATTGGCTAATCTTGACTTTTAAAGAAAAAGGAAGACCATCCAAACAAGGCCCTTATTCATTAAGGGCATATTTGTAATAGTCTCTCATTTTCCTTACTTAGTATAAATAGGAATTCTTTTAATTTTCATAGTAGATTTTCATGACTTTGAACAAAGAATATTTTGAGTAGTAGATTGCTTAGCTTGTCTAGCTTTTGGATTGTTAATTGTGTAGAGAGGAGGGTTGCAAGGGGATCATCTCCCTTGTGGTCTTCCTAAGAACTAAGTGTTTCTTGATTTGTGAGTTGGAGGTCCTTGTGCCTTTTCACAAGGGTTGCTAATTCCAATCACTTTATGTCTATTTAGTTATCTTCCTTTAATTTTCTTACATCATTTATATGTTTTGATAGGAGGTAATTTGGTGTCCTAGGAAAGCAAGAAATAGATTGTGGTTGTTTGACCTAATGCAGAAGCAGAATAATATCGAGCAATGATCATAGCAACTTGTGAGCTAGTTTGGATCAAACAAATGCACGAAGAATTGAAGTTTGGAGCAATCAGTCACATGGGACTTATGTATGATAATCAAACCGTCTTTCATATTGCATCAAATCCAATGTTCCATGAAAGGATTAAACACATCAAGATTGATTGTCACTTCATAAGAGAAAAATACTCTTAGGAGACATTATAACAAAATTTGTGAAGTCAAATGATTAGCTTATTAATACGTTCACCAAGTCCATCACTAGTCCTGGTATTATTACTTTTGTTACAAGCTCGGTACATATGACTTATATGCATCAGCTTGAGGAGGTGTCTTAGATGGTTCATGCGGATATGTTTATACTTAGTGTCCCATATTAGACAAGTATATATACTCATTGTATTCCACGTATATAAATAGATAAAAGTGCAGGGTGTATTAGTTACGCATTCCCCATAAACTCTTTCCCTGTGTTATATTTCTCACAGATTAGGCACTAATTAGAACAACCTTCCAAGAGTTAAACTACAGATTTCCTGATATGTATGAAAAGACTTATGCTTTATTATAAAAGCATCATAATTTAAGAGTCAATCAACTGAATTTATTTACCAAACAAAAGAATTCAAGCACAAATAGGACTATGCTTTGGCAAAAGGTGGCATGCCTCAGGTGTAATAATATAGATGATTTTGGCTCTGAGGTGATGGTTTGGTAGACAAAACCTTGAGGTGTTTTTTACCATAAGCTAACCTCATTAACAGCTGTATAAATTTACTTGTTGACCCATTTTTCTACCACGTTTCTAAATTAAAGATACAGCTAATAAGTCCTCCATTATATATTTATCAAACAGCTCTTTTTCAAAAGTCAACTAAATAAAACTTTAGTCACAATTTTAATAAACATTGTGCAACAAGTTGAAGATTAATCTTTTATGAGCCCATATTAATCTTCATCTTGCTCCTTTTTTCCTTAAGTTCTCAGAATAATGAGCGAAACACTGTACGCAGTAGTGATAATTGTCACACTTGTATAAAGGAAATATAACATAAAAGGTGAAACGGAAACGATGAATTAGGTAATGGCACTATTTTAACAAGCTCCTGAATAATTTATAAGACTCGTAAACAGAGTGCATTCACGTAAACATGAATTTGCTTGACTGGTCAAGTCTGTTGCAAACAATAATACCACATAAAAATAGAACCAATAAGTACCTGTTTGACAAAGTAACCAACAGCATTGTTGTCGGCATATGTTAGAAAATGAGTCAGCCCATCCACATCGCGTGCATGCTGCTTTAAGTGATTCATCAGTCTGGTGCCATAACCCTTAACTTGTTCATCTGCTGTAATTGCACAAAAAGCTATCTCCCCAAACTTCTGGCTACAGCATCAACAATTTATAGATAAAACAAAATGTCTCAACTAACAAATCACACGCTTCTTCCACATTCTTTTTTGCTTCGGGAGAATATGTAAATCAGCATATTGTGGAATTAAAATCTACTTAATCCTCCATCCAAAAAATATTAACTTTCTTTTGAAAAAAACAAAGTTTCTAAATACTCTCAATTTCTTCTAATGGGAACCCTTTTCCTTTCAATAGTGAAATTGTTTTGGATATTAAACTATTGAGAAGTAATAGAAACATATTTTATTGTTATAATGTTTTTGTTAGAGTTAGAATAGGAATAGGATTGCATATATTGTCCTACTTGGAAAAGAATTGTAGTGCAGCGTCTATAAATACAGCTCAGTGCAATAACGTAGAATACAAATTTCAATATTATTTTTCTCCTTTATTTTTCACATGGTATCAGAGTCACGGTGAGATATATTTGTTGTGAAGTAACCAGCGAGTCTGGGACAGTCACCGTGCCTCTTTCCGGCGATCTTTTTCTGGACAGATTGCTTCAGCTTCCTTCCGGTAGGTCTTTTTCAAAAACTTAGTACTCCAGTGACAAAACCCCATTAAAACACTCCGGCGACTCTCCATCATGCGACATCACGTGCTGGCAAAACCAGCATCTCCAGTGACGCATCTGCTACACGCGCAGGCGCATGCGACCCTTTCCAGCCAGCTTCCGACATAGATTTTTCTTCCATAGGGTCGTCCAACTATTCCAAGTCACCTGAATCATTTTTCTGAAGTACCCAACTGCCAGAACCCTATTCCGTCCGCTCCAGTCAGTTTTCCAGCAAGATCCAGCCCTTATTAGCTTTTGTTCAGCTTCTAGACTATCATTTCTCAGCAGGAACTTGGTGTTTTCCTCTTTGGTAAGATTGTGTTGAAGTTTTAAGCTGTGTCTTTCACATTTGATGTTTTTAATTCCAAAAATACGGGAATCGGAAGTTCAAGCCCTATAATTACTTCCAAACCGTCATTGGGAAGTTCCAACTATTTAGCTTAGGATTCCCCGGTTGAGTTGTGGTGCAAGCAACAAGGTGTTAAGTATCACTTAACGCTAAAGGCTAGTGAGATAGATGAAAAGACCAAACCACAGTGGGAGAATGTTGACAATCAATTATGTAGTTATCTTTTGGCAATCTATTGATTCTAAGTTGTTGCCCTTGTTTAGTTCATTCAAGACATGTTATTCAGTTTGGGAAACGGCTTGCGCTTTGTATACTAATGACATCGCATTTTTATGACGTGATATCTCAAATGACATGCTTAAAGAAACAAGAATTGGATATGTCTACTTACTTGGGATGGGTACAGGCAGTCATGGAGGAATTTGAGAGGTTGATGCTAGTAACTATGAACATTGAAAAAAAATAGGAGCAAAGACAGACGTTGTTTCTAGTTCTTACACTTGCTAGACTTCCATCTAACCTTGATTTAGTGTGATTAGATTTTGGCTAGTCATAAGGTTCCTATAATTGATGACCTATAGTCTTGTTAAATTCACCTTGTCGCGCCTCCCAATCACACAGTGATTTCATCACCAACAGCTAACTTCTGTGTTCTCGGAACTCAAACCACAGAAAATCAAACATCTCAATCCACGGAGAATCGACGAGGAGGAAGATGTTTTGGAATATCTCAATCTAAGTTTAGCTACTGTAATAGGCTTGGACACACTTGTGATGTATGCTATTCTCTGCATGGTCGACCTAGTGTTCAGGGAAGCATAAAGCGGAAAAAAGTGACAAGGCCCTGCTTTACTTAAAGCGTGAAGCTTAAAAGTTAAAAGTTAATACTGAAACATAGAAGTACACGTTCACCTAGTGACTTCCTCGTTCTTTGTCTAATAGCTGCTGGTATTCCAAAAAGTCCATCAGCACTCCTATAAGTACTAATCTAATCCGTTATTAAATCTTGCACATCTTTATCAACTACTAACTCACCACCGCATTCATGGAATCCCACCCACACATCCCCATCTAGTAAATCCATATTATTGTTATCATAAAAGAGAGATGGGTTCAAAATATTACCAGCTACATGCAAAGGTCGATGGAGTTGATCCTTCCACATTCTATCAATGATATCAAAGACCTTTGCATATTTATGCTCATCAGTAAATACTTTTCGAACAGCCTCCTTAGCCTTATCCATCGCTTCATAAAGGTATCACATTGATGGTTTTTGCTCACCATCCACCAAATGAAGAAGTTTAATCAAGAGATCACCAATTTTAAGAGCATGAACAACATTATTCCAAAAGGTATAAGAAAGCGTCATGCGTGCAACTTCTTTTCTCACTTCTTTTGCAAATTTACCGTTGTTCCATTCTTCCAAAATGAACAAGCTTCTCAAATTGGCCTTCTGTGCGTGCATACTATGCAAGGTCAAGAAAGCAGTAGCAAATCTAGTCTTGCCAGGTTTCACCAAGTTCTTTTGTTTAGTGAATCTCCTCATCAAATTCAACAACAAAGTCCTTTGAACAATGTAAGGATGTACCTTAACTGCCTTGGTGAAAATACCTGTGAATGGTCTTTCTTTGAAAATGTCCCCAAATATCAAATCACACAATGAGCTGCACATAGAGTCCAATATATGTGCGGGAACACTCCCTTTAACATATCACCTACTTTAACATTTTCAACTGCATTATCTGTAACAACTTGAACAACATTTTCTGCTCCAATCTTCTCTATTGTGTTTTGAAACAAGAAGCAAATTTTGATTGCATCAGTAGATGAGTCGCTCGCATCAATGGATTCAAGAAATAAGGTTCCTTTTGAATAGTTCACTAACACATTGATAATCATTTTTCCGATTCTTGCCGTCCACTTATCCATCATAATGGAACATCCGAACTTGTTCCATTCTACCTGATGATCCTCTATAATTCTTTTGATCTCTTCCACTTCTTTATTTAGATAGGTGACTAACTTTATGATAAGTGGGAGGCTTCATTTCTGGACCACATTGGCCTACGGCCTCAATAAAGGCTCCAAAAGTGTTTGTATAGTTGACACAATTGAAGAGGAGCCCTGCATCATACAACCACCATGAAAAGGCCGCAACTGCACGATCCCTCAAAAGTCTCTTGGCAGTATCATGCAAACTTTTTTTTTACCATTTTTCCCTACACTATCTCCAAGCTTCTATGGAAAGTAACAATCTAAAGGACCTTTCCTATCAGTTGATGCATAACTTGAAGAAACTGTTGCACTTTGTGAATGTTTTTGTTATTTTGAATGTGATAACCCAAAAATAAAGAAGAGAAAAGTGGGCCAAGCCCAAAAGAGAAAACTAAAAAGAATTTGATGGCTTCTAAGCCATGTGCATGATCAGCCAGCAGCAACCAAAGGCACCGCAGAAGCAGGAAAAATTTAAAAAAAAAAAAAAGCAATGCAGAAAGAGAAGAAAAGAAAGGGAGAAAAAGAGAAGAAAAGAGAAGAGAAAAATAGAGATTTTCATTCCAAATCATTAAGGTAATGATTCTAAATTTTTCTATGAGATTATCATGTTATTATGGACAAATTTTATGGTGTAAACATGGAGAAATATGAGAAAAGTTAGTCCTAGGGTTCTTCAACCTAAATCATTTATTTGAAAGGGCAAACGTTATCAAAATTTAATTTTAAATAATGTTCTGAAATCCTCTCATCGAGGAGAATCTGTTGATGGTCATAGTTCGGAAATTCTGACCCGTTGACCAGAGTTGACTTTTTAGGTCAACCCTTTGACCGCGAGTTTGACTTAATTTTAAAAATTAAGAAAATAGTCACCCAACGGTTTTTGACCATTGTGAACCTATTTTTGTGTAGTTTGAGGTCATCCAGAAACTCGAGTATGAAGTTCTGATTTATTGAAAAGAGTGTTTGAGTTGTGAATTCGAGGTAAGTCAGACTTTATGCTTTGGGTGTTTGCTTCTCAAAATGTTTTTAAAAAAATATATATATATGTTTTGTCTGCTTGGTCCATGTGTTAGGACGAGCGTGTGCCTGGCAGAATTAGTGGTCTTCAAGGCCAATCACATATACTTTTTTGCAAGGATACTAAAACTCTCGGTATAAATTTATTTCGTGGAGTGATACGGCTGTGAGCCATGAGGTCGGGGCATGTGTATGTTTCTTGACAGTATTTGGCATTGTGTATGTTTCCTGAAAATACTGAGCATTGTGTATGCTTCCTAATATATTTGGCGCATTGTGTGTACTTCTTGACAGTATTGGGCATTGTATATGCTTCTTGACAATACTGAGCATTGTGTATGCTGTCGTGGACTCGTGATGTTGATTATTTTCTTTCGATGTCATTCATGACAAGCCCTCAGCATAAATTGTGTTGAGATATATAGCATTTTTTATAAATAATTGTGTGAACCTTGTTGAAAATTATATTATGATATAATTCTCGTGCGCAATATTTATGTGCTTGTGGTGTGTTTGTATTTTCTGACACTTGTTCCAGGGGTATATAAAGTGGCGGGCCGAGGATCTTATTAAGTTATATTTATGTACAACTCATTCCTTACCTGCATGTCCATGCAGATACTATTGGTGACGACGGAGTAAGTAGCTGATGATTGTGCTAGAGTTGATCTAGTTGTTAAGGTGAGCCACCGCATTGTTCATTGAGGTTTCCAAAAGAGTTCTTGTTATTTATTTATATGATGTTTTCTTGTTGGGTTTACACACAATAGAGTCTTTTGTAGTTCACTTAGATGCTCCATGGTCTAGAGTGGGGTTTGGGCAAGAGTTGTAAATTAATAGTTTGAGATACTACGTGATCGTATTCCATTATCATATTATTGGAGTACTTATTTGATTTATTAAATATTGGAAATTAATAATTGAGGTGCAAAAATTTGGTTCGCCTGGCTGGGGTATGTGCTGGGTGCCAATCACGTCTAGGGGATAATTTGGATGAGATGTTCCTTTTGCAGACGACTAGGATACACATATCCTCCTCTATTAGATGACATAGTCGAATTGAAAGTTTTTAGCAATATATATGCTATTGAGAGTGGCATTGAGTACATGAGATGTCGTGTGTATTGATTGTAGTTGAGATTGGACATGTTGTACATTTTGAGATATCTCTATTTACAAGGGAACCTCTGCCAAAAATGTTTAAGAAGTTTGGAAGTTAGTGAAACTTTTGAAAGTCAGAAATTTTTGTGAATGGAGAAGTGGCGAAATGATATGACTTTTACGTAAGAGCAGCGTAATTTAAATTTGAGGTTGTGGGTGTAATTCTCTGTTATGAGTCTAATCAGTAAAGAAAAGAATCTAGCAGGAAAGTAAGAAGTGTACTAGCTTACCCACGTCTAAATTGTTGAATTTTGCGGTGAACGATATTTTGGGGATAGTGCTTATATGATTTTAGGTTTAATGCCTCTTAAAGAGAATAATTATTATTAGTGATGTTGTAATGGCGATGTCATAAGTGTGATTGTGGTGTGAAAATATATAATTTAAGTACGTTGAATATGAATATAAAAGTTGCTATGAGATGCACAATTGTTCATGGAACAGGTCCAAGATAAATCTTGGGTTGTGAGAGAATAAGACATTTAAAAAAAATTGACGATCATGGTAAGAGATTGAGTATCATACTTAGCGCATATTGGCATGCTTAGATATTGAAGTAAGGTTGAGATGTGAAATACTAAGATTGCCACGCACGATGAAATAAAGGATCATAAAAGAAGTTTGAGTAATGACATGATTGTCATAAGGAAAAGTAATTAGTTTGTACAGTTTCACTAACATATGTTGTGTTGATAAAACACAAGCTTGAGGTAGACGAGCAACACAGCAATGAGGTGATAGTGTTAATGAGGATAAAGAGGGAACTTGAGTACAAAGGGGTACCATTTATAATTTTGACCCAAGTGGGGGAGCCCCATTGTTAATCAGTCTATCAAATATGTGTGAATATAGTTCAAAGTCATGATACACTTACATATTGTTATAACTTGGCATAATCGACCTTGAGGTTATCTTTATTCAGATTGGACAACTTCGCCTTATCTTATTATTGGTTGTCATGAAAAGACAAGGGAATCTTCCAGTTCGGTTGAGCCTAGTATTGAATATAATGGATTTATTTTGTATGCCTACGGACTAAGCTACCCCACCGAAAAGTTTTATATATGTTAAGCGAGGGATATGTGTTGTATCTAACTATAACTCGGGGCAACATAGTTGAGTAACTGACTATTGAGTTAGTATCAGTGGTTAATGAGTCTCCTAATGTGTTTTTGAGAGCTTACACAGTGTACGACGTGATAGGGAGAGAAACTTGGGTGTAGATACACTGTCGAAAAATAGTCTATATTACTCGGTATTATAGAATGGCTCTGTGGAGCCAAGGAAACTAAGAGAACAAGTTGCAAGACTTCACGGTTAAGAGGTCACCACACTAAGTATAGTCCTTTGAGGTGCTTAGTTTTGTTTGTTGAGAAGAACGGTGGATCTATGCAGAGTTGATCGGTAATGGACAGGTGACTTGGAATGCCATGATGGGTGAGTATTTTTTTCATACTTAAATAATTTGTGCCCTCAATTATGAGGTGTTATTCGCTATCTAAAATAGACTCGTGATCGAGTTATGAGTAGAAGGAGAAAAGGATGGATAATCAGAAACATATTTCACGACTTGTTATGGTTAGCATGAAATCTAGTGACACCTCTTGGATAGTCAAGGAACTAGTAATCGTCGTGAAATAGATGAACTAAGTGTTCAAATTGTTTGCATTTTTGCTATTATGTTCATATGACTTATGAAAAAAAAATATCTTGGATAGTTGATAGCAGCATGTGCACATGTTGAAGGGGGTTTTATGAACATCGAGATAATCTTGATTAAATACTAGAGGTCAGAATAATAAATCTTGATTTTATGTGTGATGTTTTAAGCATTGTGTTTTCTAGTAAAAGGGGGACAAGTTGATGATATACTTACATATGTTTTTGTTGGAGAAGCAAAAAGAAAAAAAAAGTTGATCAGTGTAAAAGTGCTGGCCTTATTGGGAGTTAGTGATAGCTTTAAAGGCGAAGCTACTGAATAACGAATAAAAAGGGAACATTACAATTAGAGGGTTCAATGTGTGTGCATTTGTGGTAGTTGACTTAAGAAGATTCATAGATACAACGTTATGATGTTCAGTACTTTTGAATTTGCAAATATGTATTAGAATCGGAGGAAGAGAGATAATGTTGCCAGAAGATGATACAATGCAATGTATGAAAAATATTATTCTTCAATGTCTGTTTTAACTATTGATAGGTTAAATACAAGTGTTAAAGAATCAGTAAATCACTGTATACATAGTTGTGTCCGAAATAAAGTAAGAACAAATTGCTGTAGACTTTGTAGTTGATCTACATACACGTTTATGTAGACAATTGTGATGGTAGCTTGGGTGAGCTTGGAACTTGATAGGCTTAATAAGATTGACCACTTAATTCAAGATGAATTACTTATACATCATACTAACCTGTGTGGCGATATGATTTGAGAGATAGTGCAATAGTACGAGATGCTCATATTGTCATGTGTGACAAGAGTAAGAGTACGTAGAATGTTACGTAGGGGGGTATGGATTTGTACCAGCACTACCGTACGCGAGAGTATTACGTAGGGGTGTATGCATGTGCTCCAGCACTATCGTACGTGAGAGTATCGAAGGAGTGTATGGATGTGTTCTAACACTACTGTATGTGTGATCGAAATGTAAAGGAATAAGTATGTGTTCCAATGCTACCTTACGCGAGAGCATTATGTAGGAATATTTGAATATTTTCAATTACTACCATATGTAAGAATGTTTGGACGAGATTCGTGGCGCTTGAGTGTATTCTTGTGCAGTAAAAGCATAAATGAGTATGGTATCCCCTGTCAACACTAGCCAAATGGATATAAAGAGTAGTTGCTAAGTAGTTGCTTTTGATCGAGATTGCACCTTATAATAGTTACTAACTTGATATAGGAATCTTGTCGTTGAGGCTTTATATGAATGTCAGTGTCGTTCGCTAATAGGTGGTTTGAACTTGGTGAGTCACAATTATTGATTCCAGAGTTGATACATCAAGCCTTTGAAAAAAAAAGCGGGGCGTCATATTGATACTAGAACTTCCGGACTGCTTAAAGAAAAATAAGTCCTAGGGAGATAAGAGAAAACATGAAAGGTGAAGAGACTTTTTGGCCCCACACAGGGAGTAATGAAATTTGGTAAGCAAAATAAAGCTTAAGATATGTTAGTTCTTATGAGATTTGGATTGAATCATATTGCTGCCATATAGACTTGCTTTATTTTTGAAAATTTTCAATTGTACATTTCATATTTTATGTGAAAGTAGCTTGATGAACATAGACTTACATGGAAGGTCTAATATATTGTTAATAGACAAGTGAGGTAATTAAGACCGAAGAAGGTTGCTTAAGTGGAGTATGGTGAGCAAATGATGTCGTTTGAGACTTTATGTGGATATCGATGTTTTCCACTAATTGAGTAGCTTGAAATCGAGAAGACAGAGCATATACATTTTTTAAAAATGTTAGTATGATAAGCCTTGAATAAGGTAAATTCGGAACAAAAATACTTTAATACTACTCGAAGCAAGTAAAGGCTCTTTGCGGACAAGGAAAATTCATGACCTAAACTTATGATTGGTAATCACGTATTTATATAAGTTTCTTTTACCATTAACAGTATTATGTGAGATATTGAAAGAAGAATGAGTTGGGATCCAAGTATATCGCCGATAAGGTTTTGTGCAACAGGTTGCTCTCATAATTAAAAGACCTATTATACTACCAGTGCAACATGTTATATTATGTGAAACCGTCCAAGAGTACATTTATTATCGGATTCATGTTATTTAGATTGAGATAATGTCATTAAAGGAGAATTGTGCTTTTGAGGAAGTCATTATTGTGTATGTGAACATATGACTTGTTAGCTAAGGTCAAAGAAGCATTTTGTGTTAAAAAAATATTATAGCAGAATCTGCTAGAAAAGACTATTTGAGAATATGAGTGGGATATGCGTAGTGATTGTTCATATCTTGGCACATCAACAAAGACTTTGAACACGTTCCAGGACGAACGTTATTTCAAGTGGGGAAGAATTGAATGTAAATAACTTGAAAAAAATAAAAGAGAAAAGTGGGCCAAGCCCAAAAGAGAAAACTAAAAAGAATTTGATGGCTTCTAAGCCATGTGCATGATCAGCCAGCAGCAACCAAAGGCACCGCAAAAGCAGGAAAAATTAAAATTTAAAAAAAAAAAACAACGTAGAAAGAGAAGAAAAGAAAGGGAGAAAAAGAGAAGAAAAGAGAATAGAAAATAGGGATTTTCATTCCAAATCATTAAGGTAATAATTATAAACTTTTCTATGAGATTATCATGTTATTATGGACAAATTTTATAGTGTAAACATGGAGAAATTGAAAAAAGTTAGCCCTAGAGTTCTTCAACCTAAATCATTGATTTGAAAGGGCAAACGTTATCAAAATTTAATTTTAAATATTGTTCTGGAATCCTCTCATCGAGGAGAATCTGTTGATGGTCATGGTTCGGGAATTCTGACCCGCTGACCAGAGTTGACTTTTTAGGTCAATCCTTTGACCGCGAGTTTGACTTAATTTTAAAAATTAAGAGAATATTCACCCAAGGGTTTTTGACCATTCTGAACCTATTTTTGTGTAGTTTGAGGTCATCCAGAGACTTCAGAATGAAGTTATGATTTATTGAAAAGAGTGCTTGAGTTGTGAATTCGAGGTAAGTGAAACTTTATGCTTTGGGTGCTTGCTTCTCAAAATGTTTTTAAAAAAAATATATATATATGTTTTGCTTGCCTGGTCCATGTGTTGAGACGAGCATGTGCTTGGCAGAATCAGTGGTCTTCAAGGCCAACCACATATACTTTTTGTGCAAGGATACTAAACTCGGTATAAATTTATTTCGAGGAATAATACGGCTATGAGCCATGAGGTTGGAGCATGTGTGTGTTTTTTGGATATCACTGAGCATAGTGGATACTTCTTGATAGTATTTGGCGCATTGTGCATGCTTCTTGATAGTATTGAGCATTGTGTATGCTTCTTGACAATACTGAGCATTGTGTATGCCGTCGTGGATTCAAGGTGTTGATTATTCTTTCAATGTCATTCATGAAAAGCCCTCAGCATAAATTGTGTTGAGATATATAGTATTTTTGATAAATAATTATGTGAACCTTGTTGAAAATTATATTATGATATAATTCTCGTGCATAATATTTATGTGATTGTGGTGTATTTGTATTTTCTGACACTTGTTCTAGGGGTATTTAAAGTGGCGGGTCGAGGATCTTACTGAGTTATAGTTACGTATAACTCACTCCTTACATGCATGTCCATGCAGATACTATTGGTGACGACGGAGTTAGTAGCTGATGATTGTGCTAGAGTTGATCCAGTTAAGGTGAGCCACCGCATTGTTCCTGGAGGTTTCCAAAAGAGTTCTCATTATTTATTTATATGATGTTTTCTTGTTGGGTTTACACACAATAGAGTCTTTTGTAGTTCACTTAGATGCTCCATGGTCTAGTGCGAGGTTTGAGCAAGAGTTATAAATTAGTATTTTGAGATACTAAGTGATCGTATTCCATTATCATATTATTGGAGTACTTATTTGATTTATTAAATATTGAAAATTAATAATTGAGGTGTAAAATTTTGGTTCGCCTGGCTGGGGTATGTGTTGGGTGCCAATCACGTCTAGGGGGTAATTTGGGACGTGACATTGAAGGAAGTGACAAGTCAGTAGCTTTACCTTCTTCCATTTCTTCATCATCATCATCATGATTAGTCACATCTGGTTGATGCAACATTTGACATTTTAGATCCTTTTTTTCTTCAACATATTTTTTTATTTCTTCCCTCACAGCCTCCGGGCATTTTGTACACCATGAGACGTCCCTAGAGTACCATAAGAAGTTGTTTGTGACGAAAGATACCGCCTTTAGTTATCAAGTCACAAAAGAAACATATAACTGCAGTCCTATTGGTCTCACTTAATTTTTTCCCATAGTTCCAAGCCGGGTCACCATTTATAATAATCGTTATGACTAAAGAAAAAGCTATCAACATAACAGCAGCAAAATAGAGCAGCAGCAAGACAAAGCATTAAACTATCAGCATAACAGCAGCTGCTGCTCTGTTTTACGCTTCCCTGAACACTAGCAGCAGCAAAACAGCTAAATAGAGCAGAAAAAGAAGAAGAAGAAGAAAAACCTACACAAAACAGGGTAAAGAAGAAAGTAGGAAAAAAAAACCTAGCCTGAAGATCGATGTGAAGAAATAAGCAAAAAGAAGTGTGTACCTGAAGTTTCAATGTGAAGAAAAGAAAGAAGCAGTCGATGACCAGACGTAAAAACCCAAGTCGCGATGTGAAGGACTCTACAGTCTAAACTATCGAGGACTCTGCAGATGGTTAAGTCGCAATTCATTTTTTATTTAAAATAGTACTTTTAAAAGATAAAAACCAAGAAGCGAAGCTTCTGTGCGCTTCACGCTTCCACCATTGAAGCGTGCGCTTCTGTTAACCGAGTTTGCTTCAAGTCCCTACAGGGATAAAGGGTCATTTCACGTTGCTTCACGCTTAGAGCGATGAAGTGACCGTCTTTCTGAACACTGGGTCGACCACCCAAGAATGCTTATATTGCTCAGACTAACACTGCAGGTAATCAGGGTTTTCTTTATCTAAGAGGGAATATAATGAGTTCCTTCAGTATCGAGCAAGTAAGCAGACATCTATACAAGTAGCCTCAGTTTCTCAACTTGATACTTCTGTTGCTGGTAATTCCTTTGTTTCTGATTCACAGTCTAGTAACCTTGGACCATCGATCGCGAACTCAAGTGCTTCTAATCATATTTCTTGGTAAAAAATCACTTTTGTCAAATATTGTTTATTCACAGTCTCTTCCTCCTGTACTTTAGCCAATGAGATCCAAACAAAACCAAAAAGACTTGGACAAGCTAATCCCCTATCTTCTATCACTCTGAACTCTGTTCTTTATGTCCTTGGTTTGTCCTTTTAATCTTGCATCCATCAAACATTTGACATGTGCCCTAAATTGTGTCATAATATTTCTTGATGATACTTCCGTAATGTAGGACCGTGGTACACGACGAATGATTGGTGTAGGGCGTGAATCACAAGACCTATACAATCTTACATTTCCTAGTTCCTCCACAGCATGCCCCTTACAGATCCTCCAAACCTAATTCACAGATGTTTAGGACATCGGAGTTTATTCAAGTTACAGAAGATAGTGCCTAGTTTGTCTAGTCTATCCACGTAGATTGCAAGCCGTATGAATAGGGGAAAAACCCCGCAATTCCTTTCCACGTAGTGACACTCTCTCTTGTGGCTAAAATAGCATTTGTCCACCTTTTTCTATTCATGGTTGTTGTTCGCCATTGGCCTTTTTATTAGTTGGACATTAAGAATGCTTTTCTCCAGGATGACGGGAATACGTTATTTGGAATGTTTCCCAGGCATTCTGCTCCAAATTTTTGTAGTTATTTGGTGGTTTATGTTAACAATATCATCATCACTGACAATGATCAGGATAGTAACACTAATTTAAAGCAACATCGCTTTTAGCATTTTCAATGAAATATCTTTTAGGTATTGAAGTTTCTCAATCTAGAACACGTATTGTTATTTCACAACAAAAAGTATGTCTTAGACATTCTTAAGGAGATAGGAATGAACGGATGTAGACCCATTAACACTCTAATGGACACGAATGCTAAAATCATGCCAGTAGACAAGGAGCAACTCCATGAGCTTGGAAGATATAGGCGGATGATTGGTAAGTTGAATTATCTCACAGTGATTAGACTTGACATTTCTTTTCTTGTGTGTGTTGTAAGTCAGTTTATGGATTCTCCTTGTGATAGTCATTGAGATGCAGTTGTCTACATTCCGCAATATATAATGTCAGCTCCAGGTAAAGGACTACTCTTCGAGAACCGAGGCCATGAATAGATCGTTGGATATATGATATTTTAATAAGGCAGCTAAATTACTCGGACTCGGCAGTTTGGGTGCTGCACCTGTGTCGACACGACACTGACACGAGTAAGGGTGTGGGATTTGTGTCGGATCCGATCGAACGAGATCGGGTGTGTTGACCAACAATTTGGGGAGAAAATAGATTTTGACTTCTCAAAGTAAAGATTTGAAGAGATGGAAACTGAAATACCTTCAATTAGTCCTTTCGTCTCCTTTGAAGCTAAGTCTTGGTCAATCTTCTTGTTCATGTTGCATGTTTCTAAAATCAAGAGCTCCAGGGTTTTTTTAGGAGCAGAGAAGCTCAGAATGGGTGGTGGACTATTAGACACACACTTATTGGGGAGGGCTTGAATGGATTGTGATGTCGTGTTGTAGGGGGGAAAACAGAGATCTGGAAAAAGGCTTGTTGGGGAAGAAGATTCAGAGAAGGAGAGAAGACGCAGAGACGAAAACAAAAGGAGGAGAAGACGACTCAGAGACTTTTAAGCAACCTCTTTTTTAATTTTAATTGACTTCTTTACTAATGCTGCCACGGTTTTTTTCTTTTGAGTAATGCTGCCACGTTTTTTTTTCTTTTGAGTGATGCTGCCACGTTGTTTATAAGGATAAATATACATTTATTTATATGGTAAAATAAAGATAAACATTACATATACTGAATTAGAGTTTATAAAATGAGGAGAAACATTACAATTACTTAATTATAAATTAAAGATAAATGTATGTTGACAATAACATACTCTTAGTTACTACACTACACTCTCCGAGTTACATGTAAGTTTTTTTCATAATGTTATAATTATGCATATTTTTATAGCTATATTTTTTAATTTTTAAATTCTTTTTTGCCGAATCCCTGCACCTTATCCGTACCTAGATCCATATCCCCAAATCTTAAAAATTAAATCACGAAGGATCTGACCTTTAGATGTACACCCGTGTCGGACACCCGCATACGAGTCCGAGCAACTTAGTAAGGCAGGATCCCCCTTTGATAGACGTTCTAGATTCGGATATTGTGTTTTAATATGAGGTTATTTGGTGTCTTGAAAAAGTAACAAACAGATTGCGATTGCTCGATCTAGTGCAGAAGTAGATATCGAGCAATGGTTATAGCAACTTGTGAGCCAGACAGCTAATTTGGATTAAATAGTTGCTTATAGAATTAAAATTTGAAGAAATCAATCAAATGGAACTTGTGTGTGATAACCAAGCCGCCCTTCATATCACATCAAATCCGGTATTTAATGAGAGGACTAAGCCGACTAACTCTTTGTCAAAGCCAAAGAAAAGATAATTTCAGGAGATATTGTTACAAAAGTTTGTGAAGTCTAATCAGCTTGCAGAGATTGTCACCAACTCCCTCACTGGTCCTCCTATTATAGATTATTTGGTCAAGCTTCTAAAGTCAGCTTATTTTGAGGAGTGTTGTTTTTAAAAGTGCTTATCAAAAAAGTACTTTTGTTGAGAAGTAGTTTGTGTTTGACTAATAAATTCAAAAAGCACTTTTGAGCAGCAATTAGTGTTTGGTCAAGCTTTTGAAAAGTGTTTCCAAGTGTATTTTTCTCAAAAGTGTTTTTCAACTAAGTGATTTTAGGGAGAAGCTACTCTTTTTAGATTCTGAAAAATAGCTTTTGCTACTCACTAAAAGCACTTATTTTCTCCCAAAAGCTTGGCCAAACACCTCACTTTTTAAAATAAGCATTTTCGGCCTCCCAAAAGCTTGGCCAAACAGGCGATTAGTTACATATGTAACAAGCTCAGTACATATTACCTATATGTACCAGCTTGAGGGGGAAATAGGATTGTATATAGTCCTACTTGAAAAAGAATTATAATGTAGTGTCTATAAATAGAATTCAGTGTAATAATGTAGAATACACAATCCACAAAGGTAGTCTTCTCCGAGTAACTTCTCTTTTTGAGTCAAGGGCCCATCGGAAACAGCTTCTCCATCACATAAAGATAGAGGTCAGGTCTGTGTACATCTTAACTGTTACACCTCGTAAAATTCCCTACACATAGATGGCCTATTCGCGTGTTGGTTAAGAGTATTTGAAAGCCATACATGCTAGAAAAAGGCCCGCGAAAAGACCGGACAAGAAACCTGTCGAACCATCGCGGAAGGAGCCGGGGCAGAGCCCCTCTGCGATGGCAACGTGTCACGGAGGTGGAGCCTCCGCGTTGGCTCCGTGACACGTTGGCCCTGTCCAGGCCCAAGTATATAAGCCTCCAACTTCGGTTTTTAACTTCATTTTCATCATTTAATTTCCAGAACACGAAGAGAAACAGAGGGTGCGAAGGTTTCTTGATAATTTCTTTCCGATTACGCCGTCAAACGCGGTCCAAACTCAAATTAACTCCAGATACTGAGGTATTAAGCAGTGAGGAGCATTCCTACGGATTTAGTTTCGTGAAATTCGGCCGACGAATCGTCGTGCTACCGAACTAAGGTAAGTGGAATTGCTCCAAACTAGTGTCAATATACTCCTATCCCTAAAGTGAGTATTTCTCCCTTCTGGACTTTCGAGAAATAGCGAGTTTTTGACCGTCTTTCGATAAGCCAAAGTTTAGGCTATAAATATATCGAAAGTGACGTTTTCTTTCAGAATATTGGTGTATTTAGTCCTAATTGACATATATGTAAATGCAGTTGGGAGAAATAGCTGGAGTACTGACCGAGCTTCGTCCGTTAGTTGGATAAACCGAGGTTAAGGTATGTAAAGCCAGTTTCTTCGGCAAGTTAGTAGTTTTAGCCTTGTATAGCACAGTAAACTCCGTAGTAGAATTCTCGGAGTTGAATATTGAGTATTGTGCAAGTTCAGTAAATCTGGTTTGCGTTGCTATATCGTACTCAGTCCGAAAGTTAGTAAAGCATGCTCCAAAATGGCAAGTTAGCATTCCAGACTCAGTATAGTCCATTATGTGATTGGCAAGCATGTTTCTAGAATAATATGACAGATATTCAGAATAAGAGTTAGTAAAGTAAAATCAGACAGTTAGATAGTATCTTGGCTACAGATTAGCCATACAGACAGATGATATCTTGGCTACAGTATAGCCATATAATTAGATAGTATCTTGGCTACAGACTAGCCATGCAGTTAGGTAAAGATCACAGATTCAATATAAAGTAATATGAGAATCAGTATAATACAGAAAGAGATCAAAATAAGAAATCAAAATTCAGATAGTATTTTTCAGTTTAAACATGCTTGCTATATATGTGCTTATTGTTTGTTGAGACTTGGTTGTGTCGTGAGGGCACCCTTTTGAGCGTCCTCGCCGCCCCTGGGTTGGTAACTGTGTCGCCCACTAAGCGGGTGGGTTTACGTCACTCCAAGGAGTAGCATGCCGTCCCCAGTTTGGACAAAGATGGGATGAAGCTTTCCCCATATCAGGCTGATCAGCATTACAGTACAGATAGCCCTGTTGTGCGCAAGCGCCCAGGGAACAGATTCAGATACAGTTACAGTTACAGATACAGTATAGGAGTCCTCCGGACTCGGACACGGTTATTTATATCGAAGGCTATGGCCCGAGCCATAGACCCAGGGGGCCGGCAGAGGTGCTCGTAGTTAGCAGATGAGTGGAGTGACTTATTTTTGGCTGGTTTTGACCCGGGTAGGGGTATATAGATTGTTTGCTTGCTTGGCGCCATCCGGCTTATGGGGGTTGGTATTGGCTCTTGTTTGCTATATATATATATGTATTTATGTGCTATATATTAGTTAATAGACAGCAGGCCGCCGCGTCTACAGGTATGCTCCTGCCCTATCACAGCACAGGAAGTCTGATCCAGTTCATATCAGTTCTTACAAATTCAGTTATCTCCTGCTATTCAAAATTGCTAGTTATGTTATTTGTATTCAGTTGTATCCAGTTGCTTTGCATACTCAGTACCAGTGGTACTGACGCCCGTTTTGGGCACTGCATTACTTGCCTGCAGGTACTCATAGACAAGGAGGCGATCCCTCGTGATTCCAGCCAGTTTATAGAGTCATCAGCTCCTGTCATCCGGAGCTTGATATTCAGAGGTGTAGTTCATTTTCTTTTATTGTACAGCATGGGTAGGCCGGAGCCCTGTCCCGACCATTTCATCAGTACTCATAGAGGCTTGCAGATTGTATATATTCATCTCCCTGTGGTTAGTTGTGCCGGCCGTGTGAGGCCGTGCGTTTTGTTTAGTTGTTTAGCATTGTTGATTATGTTGGCCGTGTGGGGCCATAGTCTGATAGTAGTGGTGACCTTGCCGGTCACGTAGTTATTCAGTATTCTATTGTTGAGTTACAGATAACTAGACAGCATGGTGGCCTTGTCGGCCCGCATAGGTTTTCCCCTTTGTAAGTATGTTTCTGGTTAGCTGAAGTTTTATACAGGTTGCCATAGGCCCAGTCGACCGGAGGCTGTGTTTACAGCCGTTATATAGCCTGTTGTTTCCAGAAATCTGAGCTAGAGCTAGCCAGACACCAGATGTGTTTAGGCTCGCCAGTTAGCAGTCTAGGTCCTACTAGGGCACCAGGTGCCAGTCATACCCCCCAAGGCGGGGCGTGACATTAACCATCCCCCTAAAACCCCAATTATGGGATTACATTAGGTATGTTGTTACACAATACAATAATATT
This sequence comes from Datura wrightii, assembly GCA_035772735.1. NCBI lineage: Eukaryota > Viridiplantae > Streptophyta > Magnoliopsida > Solanales > Solanaceae > Datura > Datura wrightii. Next base: position 47,802,747 of record JASDFA010000007.1, on the reverse strand, counting down.
TCTCCTTTATTTTCACAGTTTTAAACTAATCAAACTCACATTAACTCAAAATCTTGGGCCCTGTTATCTTCCTCAACTCCACCCTTAATGTAATAACCTAAATTTTCATTAAGGGTTATTTTGTAATTTAAGCCTAAAATTAAATAAAGGGATTAAGGGTTAGAAAAAAAGAAGCGGATGTTTCAAAAATAAAAGGCCTTGGCACGTTGCTCAGGCCAGAAACGTAGTCGACAAAAGCAGAAAGAAAGAAAATCGGTAGAAGAAAAGAAAAGAAACGGAGAAAAAGAGAGGAAAAGAGAAGAGAAAGAAACTTTCTACCCAAATCATTAAGGTAATGATCCTAATCTTTTGCTTGAGTTTATTACGCGGTTATAAGAAAGTTTTCAGGGTAGAAACATGGGGAAATTTTGAATAATTGAGAAAGTTTAGCCCTATGGTTCTTCAACCCAAAATCATCAATTTGAAAGGGCAAACATTATCAAAATTCTATTTTGATTAATGTTCTGGAATCCTCTCGTCGAGAAGTATCTGTTGGTGGTCATAGTTCGAGAATTCTGCTCCGTTGACCAGAGTTGACTTTTTTGGTCAAACCTTTGACCGCGGACTTGACTTTCATTAAAAATAAAGGAAACGTCTACCAAAGTGTTTTTGAACCTTCTAAACCCATTTTTGTGTAGTTTGAGGTGATCCGGAGACCCGAGAGCATAGCTCTGAATTATTAAAAAGTGTACTTGAGCTGTGAATTCGAGGTAAGTGAGACTTTAAGCTTTGAATGCTTGCTTTTCAAATCTGTTTTTAAAATGTGTTTTGTCTACCTGGTCCATGTGTTGGGACGAGCATGTGCTTGGCAGAATCGATGGTCTTCGAGGCCAGCCGTGTATCCCTTATATTTAAGCACACCAAAACTCTCTCTATTACAATTAATTCATGAGTGATACGGCTGTGAGCCATGAGGTTGGGACATTGGTATGTTCCTAGATATCACTGGGCATTGTGTATGCTTCTTGACAGTATTAAGCATTGTGTATGCTTCTTGACAGTATTGGCATTGTATATGCTTCTTGACAATACTAAGCATTGTATGCTGTTGTAGAATCGTGGTGTTGAGTAATTTGCTTAGATGTCATCCATGACAAGCCCTCAATGTAAATTGTGTTGAAATATATAGTATTCTTGATAGTTAATTGTGTGAATCTTGTTGAAGATTATATTATGATATAATTCCTGTGTTTGTGGTGAGTTGTATATATATATTTTTAACACTTGTTCCAGGGGTATTTAAAGCGGCAGGTCAGGGATGTTACTAAGTTACATTTATAAATAGCTCACTCCTTTCTTGCATGTCTATGCAGATACCATTGTGGAGCATGAGACTAGTGGCTGACGAGTCCATTCGCGTAGATTTTGTTGCTGAGGTGAGCCTTCGCATTGATTCGTGCAAGCTATCATTTCAACTCTATCTATTTTATAGCCTATATTTTCTTTCGTGGGGTTTGCATGCCCGACAGCTAGACTCATGTAACTCTATTAGATGCTCCATGGTCTTTTTGTGAGATTTGGGTTAGACACTTAGTATTTGAGTGATTGTTGAATTTCATATATTGATTTTTGGATTCCATTGAATCACTATTTTCTATATAATAATTAGTAACGTGTTTAGACTTGCAAGTATTTGCTCTCAATGCTTATGGATAAATTGGTTCGCCCGGTGGGTGATGTTAGCGGGTGCCAGTCATGCCTATGAGATATTTTGGGATGTGACACTCAACTCCTGTGCCCAGTCACATTAAGATAATATCTTGGTACATGGGGATTAAGAGGTATTGGCAGCACGATTAACTTGAATCCATATGAAGCATCAAATCCAATAAGATAACTTAAACCCACTTTAAGCAATTGTCCAGTAAGAATTGCTAAGTCCTCCCATACCAAAAGAAAAGAAGTACTGATCAGTCATCTACAAAGTAGTTATAAATGCAACTGGGAGTAAATTAATCTGCATATTGATGAATATGAATCCACCTCCTGAGGGAAGAGACAAAATGAAAACACTAAAGATGGGATGAAAAGAAGTTCAGCATTTAATTACTGTTGGTCACTTTAAGCAGCAGAGTGGAAAACCATTTTTACAATCATGAAAGCATATTCTGTTGGATGAAAAGAATCACACAATGACTCTAACCTCTTGCTGTAAGAGTAGAATAATAAAAAAAAGAACAAGACAATTACCTGGCATATGGACGATATGTTATACCACCAACCACCAGATTACGTCTGATGACCATTACAGACTTATGGTTTCTGTAACAAGCAGAAATGAAAAGGAGACTAAGAATACTTTACAAACACAATAAATCACAAGCTATTAGGTATCAAGAAAAGCTGCAGAAGGTCACCATGAGCATTTTCTGTTTCTCTTTTTTTCTTTTTTTGAAACTGGTCTGTTTCTCCTTCTTTTCTTTTCTTTGTTTTTTTTTTTTTTGGGGGGGGGGGGGGGGGAGGGGGGGGGTGAAAAGCAAAAACTTAATGAACGCAGGTCAATGACTCCTAGTAGAAATGGCATACAAACAGAACTAGACAGAAATATTATTCTCTGTAAAGAGCAGCAATCATCTATCCAAACCAGGACCTGTTAGTACTCTAAAATTATACACCCAAAAAAAAAAAGATGACACTCCGCTATGCACAAAGGAGTTGTCCACATATTTAACTTACTCCCAACTCGGATAGAAAATCCTTGAATTTATTAAAATAAAAGGTTATTTGTTGAAACTCCATAATTCCTTTCTCTCCACATTGTCATATGATTGTCAAAGGAGCGACTCCATACTCTCCTCCTCTTCCTTCCAATTGCCAAATTTAACACAAAAATCTCATCAGTTGCCAGCAGTACCACTTAATACCAAAAAAGTTCCAAACTCTACTCCACAATGACGTGCATCCTTGGAGTGAAGTCGCAAGTGATTCATGTCTTCACCAAACCTCCTATGTATGTAACACATACAGAAGATACGGGTATAAGTGATTCACGTCTTCATCAAACATCCTATGTATGTAGCCCAAACATAAGATACAAGTATTTTTCCTCTTTCACGTGTTCTTGACAACAAGATGGCCCAACACATGGCCAGCGACCAAAAGAAGCAGACTTTTCCAAGGCAGAACCATCATGCGCAGAATTAAAAAGCTAAAAGCTAATAGGAGAACCTGCCTCCCCCACCGCCCCAACATAAGTATATACAGAGAGTAGAACCATCAGCAAAAGAAACTCCAATGCCACTGACTTAAACAAGGTATAAAATAATATCAAAAGTATGAAAAATGCTCAAACAATGGTTGGATAACTTTCAAACAGTAAAAATGGAAGAATACTATACCCTGGAGCAGAGCAAATTTATCAATTTAATTTGAATGTATTCATAACTACATGTTATTATAAAGCTGTCAATATGGGTCGGCCCAACCTATCCGGGCTTAGCCCACATGGGCTTTGGAATTTGATGGGCCAGGCCGGGCTGGCCGACCTTGAAACAGCAAGCCCTATCCAGCACTACATGGGCTCCGGGACGTGTCGGACAGCCCACTTTTTAAAAAAATATATTTTTAAATTATAATTTAAAGATGTTAAACATAAATATTTACAAGTTAATATTACATAGTTTTATTACTTGTTATTGAAATCTCAAATCTACCAACAAAATAATCCTACATAATAGATATTAAGCTTGGCTTCAAGTAAAGATTTGGTTGTACGACTTCAATTTGAAATCATTATCATTTTATACAAACATCTTGGATACAACCGTACAAGAAAACAGTTTTATTGGACATAAAGTTTTTGTGAAACTAAATAACTTTTAACATGATAGCACTCGAACCAAATAGAGATATTAATAAGCAAACTAAACAGTTAACCAGTAACAATACAACTAGCTAAATAGAAATATTAACCTAGTTTTGTTCCAGTAGAACACAATAAAACACAAAAACAAATGGCAATATTCCACCCATTAAAATGACGGTTTAAGTAGATTTTAGATTTGGAGTCCCCTAGTTATTTTTTGTACTATTTTATTTTTTTATTAATTTTTTATTTGGCCCAGGGGACAATCCAACCCACTTCGTTCAAGTTTCACGGGCCAGCAAGCTTACTCGGACCAGGCTAAAAAGCCTCATGCTTAAATGGGCTCCAAAAATCACAGCCCAACCCTATAAAATTATGAGTTGGGTTGGGTCGGCCCACCGAGCCCAACCCATATTGACAACTCTACATGTTAAAGGCTAAGCGAGTAGCAAAATCATCTATATCTATCTATAATATTATAAAATTGGGAACCCCAAAGCTAAAAAGTTAAAAGAAAAAATTCTCATCTAAATAACCTAAATAACTCCTTTGCCTCTACAAAGAAGATACAACACTATATTAGAATTCTTCACTCTAGCTGCTATAGAGTCATGTTTCTCTACAAATAATTGATAAACAATTATAAATACTAACATGTAAAGCCGTCTAAATGGCTACCGGCATATGTGAAATGAAATAAGAATCTTATATTACTTTTTGATCCTCCTTATATTAAATAGAACTTATAAAATAATAGTCATTTCTACCTATAGCACGCTTGTTTAAAGTGCACTAAAAAAGTTATGGAAATCTTAAAAAAAAAAACTAACGCAAATAAATCTAGTACTATAATAATGAAATAGCAAATAAAATACTCCCACCATTCAGTTTATAGGTGGCATTTGATTGGACATGAAATTTAAGAAAAAAAGACAAACTTTTGGCACATACCAAAAGTACCCTTCGAACTTGTGATCTAAATAGGTGTTTGGCCATAGGGTTTGGAATCTCAATTTGAAGTTTTGATTTGAAATCATCGTTCGCTTATGAAATCTACACAAAATTTCAACTTTAATTTCAAATCATGATTTCAAATCTCAAATTCTCCAAAAAGTAGGATTTTAAATTCCAAATTGTAATTTCAATTTTTTTAAAATATAAAACTTGATCCACAAGTTTTTATGTTGTAAAAAATATCCATAAGTTTAAATTTAAAAAAAAAATCATACTCGATGTGAAGAGATTACCTGCACCATGTGGGAGAATTATATCAAAGAATAGCTAGTAAATTACTACTAAGATTGATTTATTAGACTAGTGGATCTTTGTAAAATTTTGTGTATTTGAAAGTTTGTAATAGCATGTATCGCAAACATGTATTTATAAAAGAAACATGGAGATATGTAATTTATTAATTCAGCATCTTAGGATATTCCAATACCTTGTCTATGAACTATGGTTTGATCATTGGCTAAGATTGCATAAGAGTTGGAGAAGTTTTGATAGTTTTCACGAATTATGGGTTTTCATGTTTTATGAGAAAACAGACAATTAGGAAATCCAAATTGCATGTCCAAATAAAATTTCAACTTCAAATCAATCAGATTTCAAATCATGATTTGAAATCATGTCCAAACGGGCTTAAACATGACATGACATTTTCATGGCCATAAGAGCATATCATTAAGAATAAAATAAGGTCATTTATGGTTTAAGAGGGAGTACTTCAATTTCACATAGGAGGGGAAAAGAAGTAGCTAGTAGTCTATACATAGTTGATGAAGATGAAGAAGAAGATGAGAAATATAATGACGACGATGATGGAATTAGATATTTTGACAAGCTGTAGAATAATAGGATGTTGATCTATATTTTAGTTTTGATTTTGTTTGTCCTGTGGAGGATTTTGTGATATCTACTTTTAGTTTTTAAACTGAACATTTACTTATATATATTGTCTCTATGCAAGGTTTATTTTGGTCTTTTAAAAATTATGCTTCACTTCGATGAAGTGAGAATCACCACACTTTAAAGTGGGGCCTTGTCGCTTCATGCTCTCAAAACCACTGTGCTCGAGGAACCTGACAACAAGCCAAGATAAATAGTAAGCCTGTTTAGATAGCTTTTTACTTATGGCTTTTGACTTATTTTTGTTCTTTTATCTTAAAAATTAGTGCTTAAAAGCACTTTTTAAATTTATCCAAACACTATAAAATTGCTTAAAAGCTATCTTGGCTTAAAAGCACTTAAAATAAGCCAATCCAAGCAGGCTGTAAAAAGGGCTCCTACCTTACAATTAAGCATTTGTGCTGAATATTCATTGTTTTCCACCTAGCCCATTAGTATGATATTGCATTTTATGATTGATCTCAAGTTTTGACACCACTGGAAACCATACAAGAATGTGTCTTAAAGAATGTCAATAGAAAAACATTTGCATCATAGAACAGCAATGTGTCATCAACGAAAGCAAGACGCAACCGTCACGTTGCTTTGTCCCATAATCGAGGCAAGAAAGCCCCTCAAGTATCATACTGACACATCTTGTTCCATCATTTTGCTCTCAGCTTCCATAACCAAAATGAATAACATAGAGATAAAGGGTCTCCCTATTGCAAGCCGCTAGAGCTGTCGAAGAATTCACGGGTCTTCCATTTACCAGGATCAAGAATCTTACCCCATTGATACAAAATTTGATCCATTTCCTTCACTTTTCTCAAAATCATCTTCATCATGATGAATCCATGAATACGCACTTCATATGGTTGTAGGTACTCCCTAGGTCAAATTCACATAGAGTCCCTGTCTTCCCTTCTTCTTTCTAGAGTCGACCACTTTGTTTTCCATCAGATCCATGCCACAAGTGCGTTCTAAGAGGTATACATTGTATCGTTCAACACCTTTTTTAGTTTGTTGGAAAGCATCTCAGAATTTATCTTATATACGCTCGGCCTATATTCCTTGATGTTGGCTGCTCCCTACCTTTTGGACACAATGGTTATGAATGATTCATTAATGCTTACTCATACCCTCCCGCTTCTAGAAAGACAACTATGGCTTCCATCACGATTCCCTTAATTGTCATCTCACATTTTTGGAGAAAAACCAGTGTGAATACATTAGGGGCCTTGTTTACTGCACAACTCTCCGTGCCTCTTACACCTATTCCCCAATTACCCTCGTCACTCCCTCTTTTCCTCTCCTATTTGATTTAACACTATGTTCGGTCTAGAGGCCTTGTTTACCGCACAACTCTCAATCGCCTCTTACACCTCTTCCCCAGTTGCCCTCATCACTCCCTGTTTTCCTCTCCTATTTGATTTAACACTATGTCTTCCATCTCAGGTTTCCAACTCACCTCCTCCCATACAAATGTTCATAAAATAAACAATCGCTCCTTTTACCTCCTCACCCTTAAAAACAGTTGCACTCACCTCCATTGACTTTATGAAGTTCTTGTTCTAATTTGCTAATGCTACATTATGAGAAGATTAAATATTTGACTCTACTCTTTCAACCACAACTCCATCGATATTTCTATCCAATTGATATCTTGAGCTTGCTTATGTCGCTAACTCCCTCTTCAACTCCCTCTCTTTTTCCCTTTCCTCTAACTCCTTCACTCCTCCCGCTCTCTCCACCTCCTTATAGCAATAGACTGATACATATTTTAATCTTTCATAATGAAGAGAAAATTGAGAATGAGTATTCACATATATCTTATTTAAATAAACAGTCTTAGCCAAGTCAAGAGAAATAAAATAATTTAAATACTATAAGAACATTTCAAGCTTCACACCTGTCCATCACAAGACGAACAATATATTCCTTAGGCATGTTTGGGAGTTGCCTTGCAAATATATTCTTCAATCCTATTAACCTGAAAAGAACATATAGTAATTATTGGTAGCTAGATAGATCGCCTGCGTAAACATTACGTTTAACAACATAAGATAAATATTGATACCAAATCATATGCTCATCAACACCATCATTTGAAACACATACAAACTTGAGCCTTCCTGATTCCTCCTGCAAAATGTTAAAATTTACTTTTATAGTAAATGAATGAATAAAGTCCACAATTGAAGACTTAGAATGTGCTGAGGATCCATATTCCAATTAAAAGTTGTGGAAGCCAAAACTATATCAATAACACCCTTATTGGATTCAGTTTTTCAGTTGCAAAGATTTATTTTATTGTTATTTTCAATTGCAAAGATTTGGAACGTCAATCCTATTAGTAACCTCAACTTATGCAGAGAACAAGAAGTCCCTAAAAGGAAAGGAGAACTGAATAGAAAAACTCTCCCAATTCAATTCTAACCACCAGGATTTCACAATTTGCTTTACTCCATCACCTAGAGTTGGTTGAAGAGATCTAATCATTTTGTTGCATGCTAGACATTGACATCTTTTTAAATCACATGGCTTCTTTCTCAACACCATTATCACTTTGATGGTCAAATATCACTTTTTGTAGTATGTAGTCTCTAATTATCTATCTCTATTTTTACTTAGTTTTTCTTTCCACAGGATTGGACATATTGCATTGTCCAATTTGGTATAACCCACTTGACCTTTTCCTTAATAGTTTGTTTTCTCGTTGCTAAAAGAATGTTTGAATTTACTCATGTACATTACTCACTATCGGTGAAAAATTTATTCTTTGTTCCTTCTTCCATCACTTTACTTTTCTTTTCTAATTTTTCCTTTTCAACATGTTAATTTTCTCCAGTTTTACAGCAAACCAAGGAATACTGAGTTCTTTCACATCTCAAGTTAGTTCAGGCAGAAAGTTTAAGGTGAGCCAGTACCTATCTTGATTTGCATTGTCAAAGTCCTAGCGGGACCAAATAGACAAGGACATCAATCATGTATACCAAGAAGAAAGAGATACATGTGATGGAACAAAAAAATCACAAATTATATAATAGCAAACAATAAAGTTGAACAAAATACAAGTGCATCATTTTAGAAATAACCAAGTCAATAAAATTATGGAAAGTTATAGGAAGGGGAACCGAAATTCTTGAAACTGCAATTAGCGCAGAACTCTTTGAACGCCTAAAGAGGGTAACAAATACAAATCCCTTTGGAGACTTCAAAAAGTTTGATGCCCAAATTTAGTTTTCTAGTCTCTTATTCATAACAAACAGATATCAAGAGCAATTCGCATTATCTCAAACAGAATGCAATCTGCTAAATGTGTCCCACAGAAAAAGGCAGGCATCAATTCACAATTCAACAAACAGGACACAGAAGCTACTTAAAGATCCTCATATACTTCAATTTTCCGTGGAAAAATTTTCCTTTAGAGGATTATTTTCTGGATCATGTTCCTATGTTTATTATTTTACTTAAATAATACATTTTTCAGAAAACATTTTCCATCATAACAAACACAACCATAATTGGAAAAAAGATTTCGTCACAACTGAAAACTATTACCTCCCTCTTTAAGCTCTCTTCCCTTGCAGTATAGGCACCACTAGTCTGTAAATTGTCAGTAAAAATATTCTTCATACTCTCATCCTTCACCGCCGCCCCTGAAACAGACCCAGTAGCTGTAGGTGGAGCAATATTACCGGAACCAGTGCCCCCCTCTTTCACTACCTCGGACGACTCAATTTTCACCGAATTATCACTCTTAAGCTTAGTATTCCTCCCTGAGTGTACCATAGCCACACTATTCTCCAACCGCGACGCAGTGAAATTGCGCATGGAAGAAGCATCATAATCTTCCTCGTCATCATCGCCGACCTCTTCGGAGTCGTCTTCGGAGTCGGAATCAGCACCGCCTCCGCGGGCGCTGATACTCTCTAAGTCATCGTTGGAGGTGAGGGCACCGTCGCGCGTGTCAGAGAAGGAGGACGGGAACGGCGGCACGTGGTCATCAGATGCCATCTTGCGCTTGTGAATCGACGAGGTTGCTGAGGCCGAGGCAGAATGTGAGGGTGATGGAGATTGTGAACTCCGGGATCGGCCCGGCGCCGTCAAGTGCGATGAGTGAGTATCCATTTGAAACAATGATTCTAATTGGTTCCAAAATTTTGAAATTCAGGATTTTATTGAACGGAGCTACCGAAGTGAGTAAGCTAAGCTCTGAGCATGTTTGGATGAATTTATTTTAAATATTTTTAAGTTAAAATAATTTTAAGTATTTTTATAATATTTAAATAAATATTTTTTAAAAAAATTATATTATATTTATAGTTTATTTGGTCAAGTTTTTCGAATCAAACTTATTTTAAGAAGTGTTTTTTCAAAAGTGCTTATCAAAAAAGTATTTTTGGTGAGAAGTAGTTTGTGTTTGATCAATAAATTTAATTTTTGAGCAATAATTAGTGTTTGGCCAAGCTTTTGCAAAGTGTTTCTAAGTGTATTTTTCACAAAAGTATTTTTTAAATAAGTGATTTTGGAGAAAAGCTATTTTTTTTAACTTTTGAAAAAAAACTTCTGCTACTTCCTAAAAGAACTTATTTTCTCCCAAAAGTTTAGCCAAACATCTCTTTTAAACAAAAACACTTTTCAAGAAGGCCTCCCAGAAACTTGGCCAACAGCCTATTAGGCTAAAACAATTATCTATTTTAGCTAATATTTCAATTTATTACTTCTTTAGCCTAGTCTTTCTTATTAGCTTACTGTTTTCCTTTTACGTTCTTTTTCTTGTTACATTTGAATTGCACCTTCTAATAAGTTTTGGATGGCATGAGGCGAGGGCACACTAAATCTAGCCACAACTTGACTTCAAAACGGAAATCTTACCTTGGAATTTTGCTGCCCAAGATGGCCCACATCGGCTGCCCAATTGCAATAATCCCAACCACCCATTTGAGTTGGTGGCTCTTGGTCATAATTCGCTCTGCAAATTCAGTTCCTGGAGCAATTGGGTCCTTCCAGTAGATGGAGTTTATAGCATTAGGGGTGATATCGATATAAAAGGACTTGGGAGCCCCCCACTCTCAAGCTTATACTGAGTGATCTTTTCTTGATTTTAGATCTTCAAGATATATAAAGCAACCCTAAAACGTGGAACATCATGTTCTTCCCTCTATTTTCAACCTCTACACTTATACAAGCTTTTACTATATAATATTTTTAGAAATTGTTCCATGATTTGATGATTCCATGTCTAAAGTGTTCAGAATCTTGTATATCTAGCATGATTCAATTGAAATCTATCTTATGATTGAATTTTATGATTTTTTATGAGTATCAATGAAAAAGTGAAAAATGACCATTTTGCCCTTATGAGTGAAACTTTCAGAATTTATTGAAATATTTTTAAGGTTATTATTATGTATTTGGCCAAGGCTACTCTCATGAATTACTTGTATTGAGAAATTATTGTCTTAGTATGACTATGAGTTTTTAAAGTTTGGAAGCATGATTTATAAAGTTTTTAGCTTCTTGTTTTCTTAAAGAGTGTGTGTGTACATACATATATATATATATATATATATATATATGTATGTATGTTAGTCTGAGCCGAAGGGCCAAGTTTTGGCCTTCATAAAAGGTATATTTTCAGAGATAGAACCTTTAGATATTTCCAAGTTTTTAGAACAATTTTCAAATAGATTTTATGCCTAAGAGCTACTATAGTATTAGTGTTTTCAGAAACGGAGTAAGTGGTTAACCGAAATGACATGAGTCCATCAAGGCAAGTATCGGAAACTACCTTTGCTGATGTAGGAGTGGAGCGTACCTTTAGGTCGGGTGTCTCCCCAGATTTTACTCCCTTATAGAGGATGATTTAGGAAATATTGCTAGCAAGTCGATCCAGGCCCCCTGTCCGACAAGGTAGGGTGGTGGCGTACCCTATCGGGCTAGAGGGATCGGACTCCATATTTACATTGTGTACTATGTCAATTATGGTATGACCTCCACAGTATTTGCAATTAGTATTATTGTATAAGTATTTTCAAGCAGACCTCTCAGACAAATTTTTAGTTACAAATTTCAAATGTGCAAATGCATGTTTTTCTTTCTAGATCCCATTGATGGTTTTATGCATATTTATTTATGATTTACATGCTCAGTTTCTCTACTCAGTATCCTACATTTCATATGTTTTTTCTATCTTACATACAATATGATTTCATGTACTAACGCCCCTCCTTGCAGGGGCACTGCATTATTTTATAATGCAACCTCAAGTGGAGACTCTCTCAGATGAGCACCTCAGCAGGCTTATCCCTACTCAGCTTTTAGTGAGCTCCACTTTTTGATTTGAGGTTATACTGGGGACCTTCTGTCAATAACTCAAATACTTCAGTTTAAGTAGAGGCTTCATAGACTAGACTGTCAGACAGTTTGATCTTTTGCTTCTACTCTGATTTTGACTGTCGGGTCTCTTTTTGTATAAAAATAGTGATTTTAAGAAAAGTGTTATCTCAGTGCATGTTTTATCTTAGATTTTAGATTTGTATTATTCATGTCTCTCTTTCTTAGATGTATGCTCACAGTTCCATGCCAGTTCAATGGTATGCTCGGGCTAGCTATGGGTGCCAGTGTCGCCTAGGCCCTAGGTTGGGCGTAGCAAGCTTGGTATCAGAGTATTAGGTTGATGTGTCTTAGGAAGTCTATGAAGTAGTGTCTATTAAATTTCTACTTATGGGTGTATTGCGCGTCACACTTGTAATTGGGAGGTAACAAGACATTTAGGAAAAGTTACTCTTATGTCACACTCTAGATCAGGCTATAAAGCGAGCTCTAAGAATTGAATCTAACCCATGCAATGCTATGAATTTCATCTTTCGCTCTCGAGAATACCTCCAAAAAGGAAGGCTACAACAGGCTCGAGGGCCAGTACTAATGCCTATATGACAACAAAGAGAGAGAGGCTAATGAGTTGCCTCAAACTAGGGGATGCAGACCAAATCCTAGGGTTATTCACCTAGACAACCTGTTAGGCCATCATCTCCTCCCCCGATAGTAGACCCAGTGGGGAACCAGAGTCTTTTCCTCCACAACTGCCCAATAATTCAGATGTAGAGTTTAGGGGAGCAATTCAGATGCTCACTCGACACGTGGCAACTTAGTCTCAGCACCAGAAATCAACTCATGTTCATGTTAATTCTTAGAATGAGACCAATACATCCTGGATTAGGGAATTTCTCTGTATAAGCCTTCCAATCTTCACGGGGTCCAGGGTGGAAGGAGACCCCTAGAATTTTATAGATGAGATTTAGATGATTCTCCGGGTTATATATGTCAGTGGGATAGAGGGTGTGGAGCTTGCCTCCTATTAGTTGAAAGATATTGCTAACACCTTGTATAAGATGTCCCAAGATGAAGATGCAACCCCAACAGTGTGGGATGATTTCATGGAACTCTTTATGGACCACTTCCTACCTCTAAAGCTAAGGGAGGCCATGGCCGACAAGTTCCTGACTCTCTATAAGGTAGTATGAGCGTAAGGGACCCCTGTTAAGTTCCCTCAGTTGGCCTAATTTGATCAAAAGTTAATCTCCACTATACGGGCCAGGATGTGCTGAATTGTATATGGACTTGGAAGGCACACAGCGAGCGAGTACACTACTGTCTTGCTACATTTAGACATCAACATATCTAGGCTAATAGAATACGCCCAACAGACCAAGGACATGAAGTTAGCAACCAAGCTTGATAGGGAGCAGTAGGGAAGAAGGGTCAGACTAGCTAGCCATGATAGCAGTTGCAGAGAGGGTAGTAGAAGACTTGTATTCCACCAGTAGTCGTCAGGACCTACTCCATTCGCAGCCAATGCATTTTCCCGGAGGTCCAGAAATAATCAGTAGGGTTAGAGTAGTAAGGGTCATGGTTACAGAGCTTTAGGGTCCTAATTGTAGGCCAGTGTGATTCATGGTTACAGAGCTTTAGGGTCCTAATTGTAGGCCAGTGTGATTCAAAGTGTCCCACGACTTCCCCTTGCAACAAGTGTAGGAGAAAGCTCCTGGGGGAGTGTCGAGCGAAGGCGCATGGATGCTTTGGATGCGGGCAACATGACTATTTTCAAAAGACATCCCCAATGCAGGCCAGAGGGTTGGTAGTAGCTTAGAGAGATCTCATAGTACTGCCTCAGTTCCTTCTCGTGGTACTCAAGCCCAATAAGGGCAAGGTGGGAGCCAAAGAGACGGGCAGAACCACTTATATTCTTTAGCATGCTGTCAGGACTTAGAGGCATCTGCAGACATTACTGAAGGTATACTCATAGTTTTTTATCTTTATCTATATGCCCTTATGAATCCTGGATCCACTTTATCATATGTGACCCCTTATGTTGCTGAGAGGTTTGGGTTGGAGCCCGAACAACTCCATGAACCCTTTCTTAATATCTACTCCGATTGGTGAGTCCATAACTGCAGAATGGGTATATAGAAATTGCATAGTCACAGTGCGCCGTAAAGATACTAGGGCTGACCTTGTTGAATCAAAAATGGTCGATTTTGACGTCATCATGGGTATGGACTAGTTGTCCTCATGTTATTCTACCCTAGATTGTCGCACCGATGTGGGTCTCATTCCAGTTCCCAAATGAACCAAGGAAGAATGGAGGGGAAATGTTGTAGTGCCAAAGGGTAGGTTTATTTCCTACCTTAAGGAAATGAAGCTAATTTCGAAGGGATGTCTATGCCACCTTGTGAGGGTGAGAGATACCGCTGCTGAGGCGATGGATTTTTAGTTAGTGCCAGTTGTTAGTGAATTTCCAGAGGTGTTCCTAGATGAGCTACCAGGGATCCCTCCTGAGAGAAAGATTGACTTCAGGATTGATGTTATTCCCAGAATGAAGCCTATTTTTATTCCTTTGTACATAATGGCTTGCGTAGAGTTGAAGGATCTTGTTGATAAGGGATTTATTTGACCTAGCACTTCACCTTGGGATGAACCAATCTTATTTGTCTAGAAAAAGGATGAGACCTTACAAATATGCATTGATTATCGTCAATTAAATAAGGTCACCATAAAGAATAAATACCCACTGCCCAAAATCGATCATTTGTTTAACCAGCTTCAGGAAGCCAAGTGTTTCTCTAAGATCGATTTTAGATTAGGGTATCACCAGTTGAGGGTCAGAGAAGAGGATATTGTGAAGACTGCTTTCATGACGAGGTATGGGCACTATGAATCTCTTATTATGTCTTTTGGTTTGAGAAATGCACCAGTAACTTTTAAAGATCTCATGAATAGAGTATTCAGATCGTACCTCAACTATTCATGATAGTATTCATCGACGACTTACTGTTGTATTTGAGGGATGAGAGTGAACATGCAGATCACCTCAGAATTATGTTGCAGTCAGAGATCACCAGTTATATGCTAAGTTCTCCAAGTATGAGTTTTGGCTAGATTGAGTGGCTTTCTTAAGCCACGTGGTGTCAAGGGAAGGCATTAAGGCAGATGCTCAAAAGATTAAGGTAATGAAGGATTGGTCGAGACCCACGAATCCCATAAAGATTAGGAGTTTCTTGGGTTTGGCAGGTTACTACCAGAGGTTTTGTGAGGGATTGTCCTCTATATCTTCTCTATTGACCAAGTTGAGTCAGAAGAAGACTAAGTTTCAATAGTTAGAGGCTTGTGGGAAAAGTTTTTAAGAGTTGAAGACTAGGTTGACTATAGCTCCAATGTTGACTATGCCGGAAGGAATCAATGGGTTCGTAGTGTATTGTGATGCTTTATGTACAAGACTCGAGTTTCTGTTAATGTAGAATGGTAAGGTAATAACTACACATCCAAACAGCTAAAAGTTCATGTGGAAAACTACCCAACACATAATTTAGAATTGGCTGCGATGATCTTCACGCTAAAAATGTGGCACCATGATTTGAGTGGAGGCTAGGTGGACATTTTCACAAGCAATAAGAATCTTCAATACACCTTCCCGCAGAAGGAATTAAATCTCAGGCAATAGAGATGGCTCAAGTTGATTAAGAATTATGATATTGACATCTTATATCACCCGAGAAAGCCTAATGTAGTGGCTGATGTTCTTAGACGAAACTCCATGGGGAGTTTGGTTCATATTGGAAGGAGTAAGAAAGAATTAGCTAGAGATGTTCAAGGGGCCATTTATTAGACTCTGAGGATGGCGGTGCAATGGTACTAAATAGAGAAGAATCATCCTTAGTTGCATAAGTGAAGGGGAAGCAGTATAATAAGCCCACCTTGCTCCAGTTGAACGATGGAGTTCACAAGTATCGGACAATGGCTTTCGAGCAAGGGGGAGATGGTATGCTAAGGTACTAAGGTAGGTTATGTGTTCCGAATATGGACGGGCTTCAGGAGAGAATCATCGCGAAGATGTATAGCTCCCGATACTTTATCTACCTAGGCTCCACCAAAATGTATCATAACTTGAAGGAGATTTATTGGTGGACTAACATGAAAAATATAGTGGACTACGTGGCTAAGTGTCCAAATTGCCAGCAGGTGAAGAAGAGCATCAAAGGTAGGAAGGCCTAGACCAGAGTATGGAATTGATAGTATGAAAATATGAGATTATAAATATGAATTTTGTGACAAGTTTACCTTGTTCGTTTTGGAAGTATAATTCGATTTGGGTAATTATGGATCAACTCATCAAGTTGACACATTTCCTACCTGTCAAGATGACAGATTTAGCAGAGGATTATATCAAGTTGTATATTTGGGAGATTGTTCGACTACATGATAACCCAGTGTCCATTATTTCAGATAGAGATGCTCAGTTTAGAGCTCACTTTTGGAAGTCCTTTGAGAGGTTTGGGTACTCGCATTAATTTGAGTACAACTTTTCATCCACAGATAGATGGCCAGGATGAGCACACTATTTAAATGACCTAGGACATGTTGAGAGCATACATTATTGATTTCAAAGGCAGTTAGGATGACTATTTACTGCTTATTGAGTTTGCACACAATAATACCTATCACGTTAGCATTCAGATGGCACCTTATGAGGCTTTATATGGGAGAAGGTGTAGATCGCCTATCAAATGGTTTGCAGTTAGGGAAGTAATTTTACTTGGACCTGACTTGGTCCACTAGGCTAGAGAAAGTTAGGTTGATTCAGGAGCGGTTGAGAACTACTTAAAGCCGCCAGAAATTCTATGCAGACATACGATGTAGAGACTCAGAGTTTGTTGTTGATGATTGGGTGTTTCTGACGGTTTTGTATATAAAAGGCGTATGCGATTCGAGAGAAAGGGGAAGCTCAACCCGAGGTATATTAGCCTTTATGGAATTGTGTGGAGAATTGAGTTGGTGGCATATTAGTTGGAACTACCTGTAGAGTTAGTTTTAGTGCATCTGGTTTTCCATGTATCTATGATAAGAAAGTGCATAGGGGACCCATCTCTGGTGGTCCTATTTGAGGATGTAAATGTCAAAAGGGATTTGACTTATAAATGAATCCTAGTGGCTATGCCAAGTTTGTAAGCTGATAACTAAGGAGGTTGCTTCAGTGAAAGTGTTGTTGAGAAGTCAGAATGGGTAAGAGGCTACATGGGAAGTCGAGGATGAGATGAAAGAAAAGTATCCGCAGTTATTCCTCGAGTAGGAAGAAGATTCCCCAGGTACTGATTTGAGCCTTAATCAGTCTTTTCCATTCCCTATTCTTAATTAGAATTTTGTCATGCTCTGTGAATTCTTGGCTCATATGATATTCCTCTACTTTCCTGACTCATGCCTAAAATCACTTATTCCCTATGATTCCTTAAATTCTTCCTTTGTGATTCGGTACTTAGTAGTCACATTATTCCATTGGTGGAAGAAGTTGCAGGGGAGTGAGGAAGAGTCGGTACGTAAAGTACTTAGATGGTTGTGATGTTCCACTTCAGAAATTTTAGAAGCCAAAGAGAGCTTAGTGTGATTTTATACATACTTCCCCGTTGATCG
The DNA here is from genome assembly GCA_035772735.1 of Datura wrightii. Classification (NCBI taxonomy): domain Eukaryota; kingdom Viridiplantae; phylum Streptophyta; class Magnoliopsida; order Solanales; family Solanaceae; genus Datura; species Datura wrightii. Next base: position 47,785,043 of record JASDFA010000007.1, on the reverse strand, counting down.
ATGATTGATTTTACCCTGTGAGGCCTATGTTGTGGATTCCGGTTAGCTAGTATATGATTTGAAATTTTGGGATAGTGGTAGTTATAAATGAAACTCTGGCAAAATTTTGTAGGATGCAGAGTCTATTAGTGTCCTCAGTATTTGTTCGAGGATGAATGATCCCGAGGAGGAGATATTGTAATACCTTATATCCTCGAAAAGAATTTTTGACCATAGTATATATTTTTACTCATGTTATGGGGAGTGTGTTGTGGGGCATGTATTTGATATACAAAGTCCTCAACCAATTACGGAAGTGCCCGGGAGTTGAAATACCTCAAGTTAGAAGTTGTAGAAATTTCATAGTTCAGGTGTCGTGGATGATATATAAGTTGTAGATGAGACGTATGAGCCGTGAATCCCACCGTATATGGAGGCTAGATATTTTAAGTCACTAGATTAACTTACGAAGCAACATTCGTACTGTAGATAGGATCTACGAAGTGTACATTGGACCGTACATGGAAGTCCTATTTTTCTAAACTGTTGTTTGAGATTACGAAGACAACCTACGAACCTCAAATTGGACCCACGAACAGTATTTAACCATCCTAAGTAGAGATCAAGATAGTTTGAGCTACTAGATTGGAGTTTTGAATTAATATGCGGACCGCATTTTGAATTCACGATTTATACTTGGCTCCATAAATGAGACTTTAGAAAAGTGAAATCCTCTCAGTTCAACCTACCATTTGATTTACGGCCCGCAGATTCAATCCATGGTCTGTAATAGTGTCTCAGGTATTGTAAATTGTGTTTTTCTCCCTAAGTCTATAAATACTTCACGCTGATTTCATACTTATTTTCTTCACCTCAAGCTCGGTGGAGTAGCCGTCTCGTTCTTCTTCAAGCTCTCCTAGCTCCAAGTTAAGTTCTTCTAAGTTTCTTCCATGAGATTTTGGTGCATGCAAGCTTAGATTTGTAAACCTTAGCTTCTACTCTCTTAGGGTTTCAGGGAAAAACTCTCTTCCTAGCTCAAAAGACTTGGCAGCCCCCTCTCTCCAACATATACTAAGTGATCTTCTCTTGATTTTATAGCTTCAAGGTATATAAGGCCACCCTAAAACATGGGACATCATGTTCTTCCCATTATTTTTCTACCTCTACACTCATGCAAGCTTTTACTATATGATGTCTTTTTAGAAATTGTTCCATGATTTGATGATTTCATATCTAAAGTGTTGAGAACCTTGTATATCTAGCATGATTCAAATAAAATCTATCTTATAATGGGATATTACAAAGTTTTATGAGTATTCATGAAAATATAAAAAATGACCATTTTGCCCATAAGTAAATATTATAGAATTTGCTGGAATATTTTGAGGTTATTGTTAAGTATTTGGCTAGGGGCACACTCATGAATTACTTGTATTGAGAAATTATTATCTTAGTATGAGTACGAGTTTCCAAAGGTTGACTGCATGATTTATAATGTGCTTAGTTTCTTTTATTTTTAAATTATATATATATATATATATATATATATATATATATATATATATTGTAACACCCCAAAAGTTCCTAAGGTTAAACCCCAGACTTGGAATGAAATCATAAGAAATCAGAAATATTTTTCTTAGAACGACCAGTCAGACGGGTCCATGCCAGAGACAACGACCCGTTAAGTTAGTCGTTAGTTGTCCAGTAGGTTCCTCCTTCAAATTCAACGAGTGGTACAATGACCCATCGTTAGTGGTAATGAGTCATTCGGTTGCCCGTTCTGCTAAGTTCAGAATGTGATAGAAGATTTTTCTCCCAAACAATGAGCCAGATGACTCGTCGTTGTTTGGTATAACGACTTGTTGTAGGAAGCCGTTAGCGGGAATCCAGAAAGGATTAGAAATCCCTTCAGTGATAATCGTTGGAAACAATGACCCATATTTCAGATAACAGGTTGTTCTATTCGTCCGCTGGGAGAGATCCAAAATTTCTTTGAAACTTTCCTCGATGACAACGAGTGGAACCAATGACTCGTAGTTCCACCTAATGAGTCGTTGTTCCCGTCCGTTGGTTAAGTTCAGAAACTATTCAAAATTCCAGTAGTGACGATGAGTCGAGGTGATGAGCCGTCCAATCACCTAACAAATCGTTAAGTGGAGGTGTCAAGTTGAGATAAAAAATTAGAATTTCCTCTAGTGGCAACGAGCAAAAACGACGACCCATTGTACCCACCAACGAGTCGTCCTATCATCTGTTGTGAAAATTTCAAAGAATGAAAATTTTCAGGCCCAGTACCAACTACTGGTCCCAACAGGTCGTGGTCACCTCCAACGACTCGTTGTGTGACGATTGAGCCATTACGGGAAGTTTTCCAGACTCTTCTCTAGAGGTATTTTTGTAACTTTCCGCTATTTTAGTTCCTAAACTACGTCATTTTTGGGAATAATTTTAAAGGTTTTAGAGGGGTAAATGGTTCTTCTCCCTCATTTTCCACTTAGATTTTCATATTAATGCTCGTAAACTCCAGTGTTCATCTCTCAAGCAAGAGTTAGGGCTTCCAACTCTTCTTAGAATTTTTGAGTTGCTTCTTAGAGATCCCTTCTTCAGGTATGTGGGGTTTTGGCAAGGGTATTCCTCTCACCCATGTGCCCAAGTATTTTTAGACTCTTTCATAAATTTATGCAATCATGAGTTACGGTTCCAGACAAATCCGATTATCCTTGTATTTTATTAGTTCTCCTAGTTCCCCCGATTAATACTATGTAAAATTCATGATTTGACTTCATTTACATATTCATTTCTAGCCCTAATGTTAGCATGATGTTGGTTTAAGTGTTGTATAAATTTTAGTATGAATGTTTCACATGAAAATTTATACTTTCAGATTACAAGTACAGTTGTTATTCTTTCAGAAATGTCATTTGATCAGTTTAGCCCTTTATTAGTCTATGCTTAAAATCAGTATCTTCAGTTATTCTCAAGACACTTTTAGATAAGTTGTTCTATCTTAGCCTTAGGACACCAGTCTTGAGCTAATCAGCCCAGTTAGATATAACTAGAATTTCAGTTGGGAGTTGTACTTAGTACCGAGTGAGCCGGGGTTCAGCACACCTAGGTTCCCAAAACTACTTGCCACAATAGGTTATTAGCCCAAATGGGACCCATATAGTGTCACACAGCTCAGCCAATATACCCTGGCAAGGTACAGTGGGCTCTCTTCGATAGGGTGTATACATCGAACTCCATGTTTAGCTCACATGGTTATATGTCGGTTATAGTCTCTCCCACAGTATAGTTCAGTCGCAAATCTTAGGATATGATTACGACCCTTATATTAGTTTTACCAATTTTCAGTACTTTCAGATTTCAGTTTATCTGCAACATGTATAATTTCAGTCAGGGTCATTTTATATATTTCAGCATGTTTATTTAACAAATTCTTTCAGTATAATTATGTTCTAGAATATCATGACCTTGCATACGAAGTACATTCAAAGTACTGACGCATGCTTTTCATGCTATATTATTTCATGATATAGGCTCAACAACGGGGTTAGATTCTCTTTCAGGCTTATTACAACAAAGTTTCTTTGGTGAGTCCTCATCTTCCGAGGGTCGGAGTTTTCACCTTCAGTACTTGTTATTTTCAGTTTTAGCTTCAGACATTAGAGTTAGTTGGTGGTCTCTCCCAGCAACTCATTAGTTGTTTTAGAAGGCTTTCAGATAGTATATGTTAGTTGCAGTTTGAGTCTTAGTGTTTGATCAAATATTAGTAATTTATCAGGTGTTCTTTATTTTTCAGTATTTAGTTATTGTTTTATTCAGCTTCCGCTTAATAGTCTTTTACAGTAGTTTAGTTATTATAGAGTTGTGCCATGCCATGGGTTTGCTTGCGGTCACTTGTGATCCTAATTATGGTTTCACGTTCAGGGTGTAAACAAGGATCGTGACATATATATATATATATATATATGTATGTATGTATGTATGTATGTATGTATGTATGTATATATGTTAGTTTGAGCCCAAGGGCTAAGTTCAGGCTTCCAAAAAAGGCATATTTTCAGAGGTAGAGCTTTTATATAAGGCCAAGTTTTCAAATAGATTTTATGCCTAAGGGTTACTATAGTATTAGTGTTTTCAAAAATGGAGTAAGCGATTAACCGAGATGACATGAGTCGCTCAAGGCGATTGTCATAAGCTACATTTGTCAATGTAGGAGTGGAGTATACTGTTGGGTTGTCTCCTCATGAATTACCTTAGAAAGCTCCCAATCTATAAAAATCATAGAATACGAGTCTATTGACACTCATATCTCAATATAAAAGTCTGGGTAAAAAATTGAGTCAAAAAGTCAACCTTGAGCCTCAATGCTGAAACTAGAATTTTATTTCAAAATATTTTTTCCCATAAGGTAAGGATCTCAAATTTGAAAACTCATAAAAAAACGAAGTTCGAATTGACCTTCAAATCACCAAAATACAATTTCATAAATTTAGGTACAAAAATTCCCAATTTCAAAATTAATTCACGGTTAGATGATGAAATAATCAACAAATTAGTGGAGAAATACAAAGTAGGGTGTTACATTCTTACCCTACGACAAAATCTTAAATTAGCTTCTAAAATCTCCTTAAATCGAGCTCAAAATCTCCCAAAATCGAGTTTTGATAAATTAAGTCATATCAAGGAAATAATTATAAAACTCCCAGGTATCTTTGCAATTGCAAACGAAATGTCCCAATTTGAACTTTCAGGACCCGAGCCGACATTTGATTTATGAGTAAAAATTTTGCATTTGTAACTCCTTTGACTGTCCCAAACTACTCTCAATTCTCATAATTGCTAACCAAAATACCGCAACTGTGAGATTTCCTTTGTACTCTGTCTTCCCCAACTAACCTCACATTTTCGAATTGAAACATCATATTTGCAAGATTCAAATAAAATCTAAGATATCGCAATTGCAAACTAACCTCATAATCACTAACCTACACTAGATGACAACAGTCAGCAATATCAAACACAATCAACTTCTCGGATGGACCCTCAAATTTGTTCAGAACCTCTCGAACATAAACCAATAGTGCAAATCAATTTCCTAAAATATATTTAGAACCTGTGGGAATCATCAAATCACCACTCTATGTTTTTGGGACCAAATATTGTCCGCCGTCAACTTTAAACATAAGAAAATCAAGAATTTTCACCCAAGGGTCCAAAACACTCTTGAATGCCTCGGGACCCAGCCAAACCTCCAATTAGGTCATAAATCACATTCTAAACCTAGTAGAATCTTCAAAACACGAATTCAACCTCACCAACCCCATGTTGGATTTAGTCAAACTTGCCAAGTTTCGAGCATCAAAAGTTGAAACTTTTCCCGGAACGCATTCGATCAACTTAGAAATCATGTCACCCATCCCCACAAGTCATAAAATGCTACCAAATGCTACAAGAAGAGTCCTACCACAAGTCAAAATAACCTTGAGGGTCATTTTAGTAATGTTCCTAATCTTTTATTTATGTCTATTACTTGATTATTAAAAACATTTATGGTAGAAACATGGAAAAGTTTTGAGAAATTGAGAAAGTTCAAGCCTATGGATCTTCAATCAAAATTATTTATTTGAAGGGGAACACTTTATCAAAATTTGATTCTTATTAGTCTTATAGAATCATCTCGCCAAGAAAAATCTGATGATGGGTATCGTTGATCAGAGTTGATTTTTGGATCAACGCTTTGACCGTGAGTTTGACTTGTATTAAAAATTAAGAAAATGTCTATTAATGGATTTTTAACCATTCTAAACTTATTTCTGTATATCTTAAGATGATCTAGAGATCCGATAGAATATTTTTGATTTATTGGAGATGGTGCTTCAGTTACAAATATGAGGTAAGTGAGACTTTAAGCTTTGAAACTTGCTTTTCAAAACCTACTTTAAAATTGTGTTTTATATTTGATCCATGTGTTAAGCCAAATATGTGCTTGGCAGAATTTGTCTTTGGCTTGTCACAGATTTATTATTTTGTAAAAATTTCTAAAAGAATTTAATAAGTGCATTGTGGTGTGACCTCGTCTCATGGAGTTGGGGCATTAGTATCATTCCTTCATTGCCGTGATATATGTACAAGGGGAATATACACTTCCGTAGTATCTTTGAGGCATACACATACTACCGTAATATGTTAGGGGCATATACATGCTCCCATAATATATTTAGGGAATTATATACATTGTCATAGACTCCGGGTTATTGTGTTGATTTCCTTCACTGCCTTTTTTAACAAATCCTGAGTGTAGATTGTGTTGATGTATGTAGCATCCTTGCTGAATATTTCTTTAGGCCTTATTGAGTATTAAATTATGAGATGTATCTTTGTGCATATTATTCTATGATTGTTATGTATTTGCATTTTCTAACACTTGTTCCTGAGGTGTTAAAGTGGTGGATCGAGGATCTTATGAGTTATATTTATGTATAATTCACTCCTACCTGTATGTCCATATAAATACTACTGTTGAGGGCAGAAGTAGTGGCGAATGAGTCTGTTTGCATATATTCTGTTGATGAGGTGAGCCTTCACATTGTTCATAGTGGTTGTCATTTCAGCCCTATATATTTTAAATCATATATTTTCTTTCTTGGGGTTTGCATGTCTTATGCTAAATTCATGCAACCTTATTATATTCTCTATGGTATCAATATGGATTTGGGCTAGAGATCTATTATTTGAGCAATCATTTGATTATTTAATATTTAAGACTATTAATTCATTCAAACTTGCTCATCTTTTCTCTTAGTACTTTTAGAAATGGTAAAGTGTAAGGTAACAATATCACCTTGATTAACCTCAACTAGTGAATGGTACGCGATGTATATAGTATAATTATCCAAGTCAATGAGTAGGGATCAAATCCACAGAGACCTTGTGTAACAACCCAGGTCACCGCTTGTGGAAATTGTCCCCCTTAGATCTTTCGCCCCTCACTGTTTTAAAACGCGTCTACAAGAGAAAGGTATCCAAGCACTTATAAAGCACTCTTTGTTCTCCTCCCCAACCGATGTGGGATTCACCTAAACCGATATGGGATTCACCTAAGGCAAGCCTTACACTCACCCCCCCTCCCTTGGGACTCAGCGGTTGGGGAGGAGAACGAAGAGTGTTTTATAAGTGCTTGGATATCTTTTCCTTGTAGACACGTTTTAAAACCGTAAAGGGCGAAGACTCCAAAGCGGACAATTTCTACAAGCAGTGGCATGGGCTGTTACACCTTGTATAAGCCAATACGATCAAGCAATTCTAAATTTGTGTTGTAAATTGAGAGCTACTCAAGTTAAGGGTAAAAGAATAATTAAGCTAAGAATTTAAATGCTAGATTGAATTCAATATGAGAAAAACTAGGGAAGTGTCCCCTTTTAGGGTTGATCCCACTAAATCACTCAATAGAGCTAATTGAGAATGGGCTTTCAAATAATATGCAAGCAATCAACTTAGGCAATCGTTAGGTGTCTTCCAACTATCCCAACAATGTCAATCTACATCAATTTTCCCAAATTGAAGAGAACTCGAGTTGCATTTTACCAATTTAAATTATTCCTATGTCTAGGTGAATTCATTAAACAAGGTTTAGAGCCTTGGGTCATTATTCATTAATGCTTCCCAAAACTTAATTGGCTTTCCAAGAGCAATAGAGGCAATTGGGAATGATTGGAATTTCGCAACCACCAATTTTTCATTAGAAAGCTAAAATCAATCAAATATTATCAAGCCCATGATTGATTTCACTCATAGGAAAATTCAAATTGGCAAAATGCAACCGAATAGAATAGCAAAAGAATAAGAAGAAGAAAGCAAGTAATTAGACATTTACACTTGCAAAGCAATAATGGAAGAAGAGAATCTGGTAATGAGCAATTTGATCTTCAACTTCAGTTACAATGCTAAAGCTATGGAGAGAAAATGGAAAACTACCTACTATCTCTAAAACTCTAATCTAGTTGAACTCCCTAAAAAAGGAACAAAAAAACTATTTATACTAAGTCTCTAAAATCCCAATTTAATTCAAATCCGGAGGGTCCCAATTTGCAGAGGCAAATCCTTTTTTGGAAAGACGGCCCATACATTAAACCATTACTTGCTTCAGTGTTTTGCTTGACCTCGATCTATCTTCTGTTTGGGGCCCATCTTTTGGAAAGATGGTCTACATCTTACACCGTTAGTTTCATACCACTTGGTGGTGTTCTCCGGATCACAAGGCTTTTAAGGATACAGACCGTCTATTGAAAGAACAGTTCATCCTTTTGTCCAATTTTACAGACTTTAGTGATTTTCATGTCTCCTTTTATCAACTCATTAGGATCCTAAAACTTAAAAAGATAGAGTTAGTTTTGAGTTAAATTAATATTTAAAGGCATGCAAAACTCTATGAAAAGAAGTACAAATGTGTCGCAAACTCTCGACACATAAACACTCCCAACTTAAAGATTTTGCTTGTCCTCAAGCAACTAATATAAGAATATCTAACTTAAACCTAGAATTATGTTCTAGCATCACAAAATGCAATGACTAGGGCGGTTTTGGCAAACAACTACAAGCACATAATAATCAAACAAGTCACCCCTCTATCATGAAAAATCAGTTTTCTCACAACCATGCAATCTCTGCTCGTGATATCATCTCAACATGCAACACACCTAGATTGAGAAGTAATTTATGCTAGCCATTATCATCCACATGCCCTCATATTTTGACCAAAGAAAGTTTCCATTTTTAGAAGCAATGATCATACATACTACATGGACTCAAGATCAATAGAAAAGAGAAAAATACTCAACTCTCACGAAGACATTCACAAGATAGGTCACAACTACAATATGCTTGCCTTTTTTTTTCTCAAATGCCTTTTCTTTTGAAAATCCAGATTGAGATCACATAAGGGCTTGTTTAAGTTTGTCATGTTGGTCAAAGGACTGGTAGGACACAAATGTGGTCTTTTAGTGGCTCATTACAATCCTTGAACACTGCATCACATTCACATTTCCTTTTTAACTTTATACCCTTCTTTTTCTTCTCTTCTTTTCCTTAGCAACTTTTTCACAACCGAATTGTAACTTTTGTGAGCTTACTTTATTCACTTTTCCTTTTTCTTTTTTTCTTTTTTTTCTTTCTTTGTTCAACATACCTTAGGAAGTAGTCAAACAAATCATTTATGCCCTTTTCTTTTCTTTTCCACCTTATCACCCCCAAATTGCACTTTTTGCACATTTTCATCGCATTCATCATGTTGAGGAGGACGAGTTCAAAAGAGGATCAACTTGTGAATTGATTTTGATTTTGATTTTTATTACGATTGATTAAGAAAAAGGTCATAGGCTCAAAAGGGGAGACTATGGATACATACATCATTTGGCAGACTCATTTAGGCAAATATGATTTTTGAAGCACCAAGAAGACTAAGTTCATCTCTACAACTCAAAGTCAATCCTAAGTTTAAGCATGAGTAGCCGGGAAAATTCTGGAGTGTGACCTTAACATGTGAACAAACAAAATTTTCCCTTACCATACAATGGCACATGGATATCAAATGAACTAAACAACTCTATTCTCAACTGGGCAATTGTTGCCACATTCAATATAATAGGGTGTCAAAAACAGAGGTACACATGTTAATACATAACAATTATTGTAAATTTTTTTTTGTGGGGAGGGGGGAACATTTTTCAAAGAATTACACAAGTATGCTATAATCTCATATGCCACTACCATTATCAGTCAAAAACACTTTATTCAACCAAGAACGACTCAACTTGTAGGCTGGTATCCTTAAGAATGTCGCGTAATAATCTGTCATTGGACCCACACACTATGATACTTTAACTGCGTTGGTAGGCCAAGATTCAATAGAAATTAAGCCTCTCATAAAAAACATGGCTAAGAAAATCCGAGAGAACTCTATACTACAAAAGAAATTAAACTCTATAATATAGAAGTGGTAAAATGGATAATCATCACACACATCATCATTAGACTCACAAAAATCAGATTTTATTACAAAACATGAGTCATTTTAAGCATCAACAACATAAACCAAAACATGCCACCAAACCCCCACCTTTAACTCAAAAATTGTGCAATGTCCCCAATGCATATACAAGTAAAGCATAGAAAGTAATAGAGGTTCCCTGAAGCTCCCAAAATGTGCGACTATGGGTCATGTGGCATGTGGGATGGAATGTCATGGCACATCAAGTATGGGTGCAATGAGGAGCTCATCTTGGCACTATAAGGTTGGCTTTGGGTTACGACAAGGGATTCTAACTTTGCAACCTGTAAATTTTCAGTCTCCACGAGGTCCATATCAGGGTCATTTTCCTCTAGAAGGACTTTCTCCTCAGACTTGTCCTCTTCCTCATATATCTGTATCTTGCCTTTATCAAGTACAAGAGTAGGACTTATTAGCTGTGACAGAGAAGAGATGGAGCCTGCTAAGGTGCAACTCTAACTGGTGAAGCTCTGGGAGATGAGGCTTGGGGAGGTGTGAAGCATTGGGAGATGAGGCACGAGAAGCCTGCTCAAGGGAAGACCGAGTATGTGAATCCCCAACCAATGATGCTGGCTGTGAGGACTCTAGCTGTGGGATTTCTAGTAGGTGTAATATCATGAATTAGCTCCATCAGGCTAGTAATAGGTCATGTCCCATCAACCACCGATAACCTAACCGTGACCTCATCAACCCGAGGCTCTTTCATATGTAAATTTAGCACTGCAACTCTAGCTTCCTCCAAATTAGTGTAGAGGATATAAATCTTTATCCAATTGGAACTGTTCTCCAATTCCTCAGTAGGTCTCAATAGCCCCCAATCGGGCACTCAACGCCTCATGGGTTGCCCTGACTGACTCCTGCAGGGGCTACAATACCAGCTCAATAATCTTGTCTATAAAGGCCGACATTTCCTCCATCAGACGGGCCTGCTACCTCTCCTCTCTGTCAAGCAGAGCAGGTATGCTCACTAATGAATCTTTATAATTCTAGAAGGGTATATGGATAGCAGTAAGAATCAGGGAAAGTATAGCAGTAGAAGAAGGAGCTCCATTGGAAGTGGAGTCTATAAGGACTGAAGCTAAAGTTGTTGGGGGCTGTAAGGTGACTATTTTATCGGGTTCCTCATACTGGATACCCTCAACCTTGAACGTGCCTCCTACTGGAAATGCTAAATTAGAGCATCTGGCAGCTATGATCAGTGTGTCATCTCTCATCTTAGTGATATGAATCACCAGACGAGCCTTAGTAAATATATCCTCTCTTAGCAAGATCGAGACTCTTGCTTTTTTGCATAGTTATCACTAAACATGGGAATGGGAGAGAGGTGTCTACTTGCAAAGCTTGCTCCTTAAGCTCCATTTATAATATCTACCTATGCCGATCCTTGTTATCCACAATCACTAGCATGACCATTACATGGCCATGTGGAAGTCTGTTGTCAGTCTTGGTTGGGCAATTCCTGCTACACATGATATTCCACCAAAATTGGGTCTGAAGCTGCAAACCTTTTTGAAAATCTGTGCCATCTCAAGAGCTACCTATATGGGTATACCTTGAGCTATAATCTCAGCTATCAATGGCTTGGCTCGTAACTTATTTCCACTACTGCATCATAAGCGGAGGTGTCAATGGCCTCGTATCCATCACCAAGGTAGCACGAGTTGATAGCCTTAGGGTTGATATCAATTGATAAATAATCGCTGGCAGCATTATTTGAGACCTCATGCTCAAATTAATCCGCTGAAGAAATGCCTCATCATAACATAGAACTCCCTCACGAGAGTCAGGATATACTGTCCTAGAGGACGGAGGAGAAAGTCCCAGTGTTGGAACTAAATCTGCTCCGTGATATCCAGGTACTGATTTAACCTAGTGGCACTAATAGTCTTTTCCTCCATGATGCTCCGACTGTGCCTACCCAAGTGAGGGCTTCGACTCTCAAGATATCTGTCACGAGCACCGTCTACTATGCATATAATCCAGAACATATCCTCCCCCTGCTTGCTCTGCTGAGTCAACTTGGAGGGAGGATATCTGACCAGTAGAGTCCTTACCTATGGACTCCCTAGAAGATATATTGATATGTTGCTCACTAAATTGGGCAATGACTTGTTCCTATGAAGGTTAAGATGTAGATCCCTGAGATTGGGTGTCTGATGCCTGGTAGATTGAGCATATGAGTAGGCTGGAGCTAGTTTTAAGATCCTCTCGGTAGACAGAGGCTTATACTCCTCAATATCTTCGTCCTAGAGTCGGGACCTTTTTGGTGTTGTGGCCTTTGCACCCCTTGGTGGTGCTTGCATTGGTTCCATTTCCTATGATCACGCTTGAAACATTAGACACATTGTATTGAACAACTTAAACATAGTGGCACAATTTAATTGGCAGGAGAAATGATAGTCCATATCTTGAATCTGTAGACCGTATGTCGTGCCTTCTTTAAAAGCTCAAAAGTAGAACAGAATACGACCTATCTTTTGGAAAGACAGTCTGCATCTTGAATCATTAATTGAACTAGATAACCCGGTCTCTCTATTTCAAAAAGTGAAACAACATGCGGTCCGTCTTTTCAAAAAACCATCCATTCTTTAAGATTAAATAGGTGAAAGCAACACTTGGAAACATTTTTTTCATTTTAAAGCATAAAATGCATTGGATGGGGCAATATATGGTCGTCTTTCACATAGACAGACTGATTTTATCATAAGCTCAAGCACATTCAAACATTTCCCCATCCATTTTCAAATAAATCTCGCAAGTTCTTCCCCCTCCCCATTTCAATTTCCAAGACAAGGTGTTCAATTACCCACGATAAACATAAATTTAAAATTCAAAATGAGCACCATACCTAGGTTTGTTAGAGAGGAAGGTGCGGTGTGTGTGAAGTGAATATGCTTAGTTCATAACTCACTTTAGCCCTAGGTGCTCAAAGACTTGATGCTTGAATGATGGAGAGTGGCGTGTGTGTGGGTGTGGAAGATGATATGCAAGTTTGAAAGCTTTTCCAAGTTCAAGTAATGGTGATTTTTCACAGAAGAGGGAAAGAGAAGAAGGTAGTGGAATGAGAGGGAGTATGAGTGAAGGTACGTCTCTTAACCCTCATCTTATGTCAAGCATCGAGTTAGATTGAGTTCTAAAAAATGGCCGTCTTTTAAAAAGATGACCCACTTTTTCTTAAACACAATTATGTGAAATAACCCAAATGCCCTCCTTCATTAAAAGCAAAGTATGGTCTAAAACACAAACCATCTTATTAATAAGTAGTCTGCATAGCGGACCGTCAATTGATATTCATCAAACAGAGATGTCCATACCTGGCCTTTAAGTGACGAATTGATTGATGGTCCACATCTTGAAGATGCGGGTCTATTATTTCAACAGTCCATAGGAGGATGAAGATTTCCCATTCTGCCTTGTGCAATTCTTTTTATCATCTTAAAATCAAACCTGCATATATCAACATGTATTAGTCCAAAAACACTTGGATTGCCTCCCAAGAAACGATTGATTTAACATTGTGGCACGACGTGCATACTGTACATGGTGTAATTTTCCTTGTGTTGCCTCTCAAGAAGCGCCTAATTTATTGTCACAGCACAATGCATAGTACCCGAATTATAATGAAGGTTAGTCATCCTTAGGACGAAACTTCCTCAGCCATTTTGTTCCTTTGGAGTCACAAAGACACTGCTTCACCCATTTGCGTTTTGTATTCTTCTTTTTGGGTGACTCCTTGGATTTATGACCATGCTAACCACAAAAATATTCCTAACATCTATGGGAAATAAGTGGCCTTTTCCTGCTTTGGAGGTTATCTTTTCATCCTTAACCCAGAACATGATCTCTTGTTTCTCCAAATCCATAAGTGCCCTCCCCATAGAAAGAAAAGATCTCCCAAGAATAATGAAGATGTCCATGTCAACATCATAGTCCAACACCACAAGTTGCCCGGGAGCACAAATTTCCTGACCTTCACCAATACATCCTTCTCTATCCCTACCAACATTTTGATTGGCTTGTCAACCATTTAGAGCCGATTAGAGGTAGGCTTTAACATGGACAATCCTGATTGCATGTATATGGCTAGGGGAATCAAATTGATACTATTCCAATTGTCACACAAAGCATGCAAATAGTCGTAATGTCCAATTCTACAAGAATTGTTGAACTCTCCCAGATCACCCTTTTTCTCCACACTTGTGCCAACAATGATTGCACTAACTCGATGGTTTAGAGGTACCAATTCTTCTTCAATTTGTCTCTTATTTATCAATAGTTCCTTGACATATTTAGCAAACCCTAGTATCTCTTTGATAGCATCAATGTACGGGATCCGAAGTGTTGCCTCTTTCAATCTCTTAATGTGTTTAGTAATTTTTGCTTCGAGAGCTTGCTTGGCCAGCCTTTGAGGAAAGGGAGGAGTAGGTGAACAAAAAGATTTTGCAATATCAACTACACTCTCCTTGGCCTTCTCCTTCCTTTTGGGGATCTCCAAAGCTTCTTCAACCACTATATCAACGGGTGGATTTATTAACCCTTCATCAACCACATCTTCAACTTGTGGCTCTATCAAACCCTTACACTTATCATCACCCTCACACTTATTACCAACACCATTTTTAACAACTTCAACACAAGAAACATTAATAGTGGGTTGCACAATCTTGCCACTTCTAGTGAAAATGGCTATACAATGAGCATTTGAGGTACACACACGCCCTTTAGAGTTAGCCGCCGTGTCACTAGGCAGATTGCCCTTCTGCTTGGGGTTGTGCTCTCTAGTCTCTCACTTGTTGCTCCAATTTTTAAATGGATATTGTGTGGGAGTGAACGATTTCTATCAATATTTTAAAATATGCAGCGAATCTCTCTTGGTTAAAGAGTACTTTCTCCAACATTTCTTCAATCTTGGAACCCTTTGCTCTTGAGAATGTCCCTCCCTCCAAATCTAAGAACTAGCCAAAGGACCCTTTGGTGGGACATAAGGGCTTAGACTCTTGTTTCCAAAGTTGCCATTATTATACAATCTTTGATTCAAGACATCGTAGCTTTTCCTATGATAGTATTGACTTTGACCTTGTGGTTGAGGTCACCATTAACCTTAGTATGAGAAAGACGAATGGCTTGATGTTGTTGTAGGTAATGTGTCCTATAACTGTGTCCTATAACCTCCGGATGTGTTGCTAACATAGTTAGCATCTTCTACTTGCATTGGAAGAGGATCTTGGTATGGTTGGTATTGATATGGAGGGGGGGGGGGTTGCATCCATGCCAATTTTAGAATCATTTCAGCCTTCTTTCACAACATGCACCTTCTTGACCTTAGATTAAGTCAATTTTTTGGTCAATAAGGCAAGGTTGGTAGCCAAAATAGCCATCATTTGATCACGATCCTGGTTCTCCTTCATCTAGTGAGACAATTGAGGAGTACCCACATTCAGCCCTCCACTTTGATATTCACCATGCCATGCTTGGTTATGCTTTGCAATCCGGTCAGGAATAACGACAATGTAGTTGTAGGTTTTGTCCATGAAACAACCCCCAGCTGCATTATTGGTCACTGATTGAGTCAAAGGGTCCAAACTAGTGTAGAAATTTTCAAGTAATATATGAACAAGGAACCATTGCTTCAAATAGTCGTTCCCTCGAAACCTATCTGAAGTAGAATATTTTATCTCTTTGTTTAGATTTCTTGCTAGTGGGAACTTTTTCTTCTTGAACACGTCGACAAGCTCTTGCCGTATGTGAATGGAGTTGGGAGGTAACTAGTGCAACCAATCTCGAGTGTCTCTAGCCAAAGAGTACTTGAAAACCCTTACCTAAATGGCGTCGTCAGAGATACTTTTTTGCTTATGGAGGTTGCAGACCTCCTAAAAGTTCTTGAGGTGTTGATGTGGGTTCTTTTTTGTGGAATTATGAAATCGGCCTTTAGCTTTGAGCATAGTATAAATACTACCATCAATCTTACATGAGGTAGTGTTTACCTTTGATAGTACAATTGCACTAGTGTATTCAACTTCATCGTTGACTTTAGCAAACACATTATCCACTTCTCCTTGTCGTAAAGCCATGCTACTCCTAATTCAAAAGATAAAAGCAAAGAAAAAGTGAAAGAGTAGGATCAATCAACAAACCAAAATTTAAAGTACTTGATAGGACCTATTGCCAAGGTCCCTGACAACGGGCCCAAATTAACGATATTGCCGTTGATCCACCTCAACTAGTGAGTGTGTACGCAGTCCAAATAATATAATTACCCAACTTAATGAGTTGGAATCGAATCCACAGAGACCTTGAATAAGCCAATACTATCAAGAATTACTAAATTAGTTTTGTAAATTATGAGCTACTCGGATTAAGGGTAAAAGAGTAATTAAGCTAAGAATGTAAATGCTAGATTGAATTCAATATGTGAAAACCTAGGGAAGTTTCCCTTTTTAGGGTTGATCCCCCTAAATCACTCAATAGAGCTAATTGAGCATGGGCTTTCAAATAATATGTAAGCAATCAACTTAGGTGATCGTTAGGTGTCTTCTAACTATCCCAACAATGTCAATCTACATCAATTTTCCCAAATTGAAGAGAACTCGATTATACCTGATTGTATTTTTGCCAATTTGAATTATTCCTATGTTTAGGTGAATTCATTAAACAAGGTTTAGATCCTTGTATTATTGTTGATTGATGCTTCCCAAACCTTAATTGGATTTACCTAGCACAATAGAGGTAATAGGGCATGATTGGGGTTTTGCAACCACCAATTTCACATTACAAAGATAAAATCAATAAGATATTATCAAGCTTATAATCAATTACTTAGAGATTATTAGGGTTCACAACCCTAGATTTTGGTTTAGTTACCCATAGCAAAAGAGGAAGAAGAAAGCAAGTAATTAGACATTTATACTTACAAAGCAATAATGGAAGAAGAGAAACTTGTATTGAGAAACTTGATCTTCAACTTCAATTACAATGCTCAAGCTATGGAGAGAAAATGGAAATCTAACTAATATGTCTGAAAATCTAATCTAGTCGAACTGCATAAAAAAGAAAAAAAAAACACTAAAACACCTATTTAATTCAAATTCGGAGGGTCTCAGTTTGTAGAGATGAACCATCTTTTAGAAAGATGGCCCGTATGTTGAACCATCAGTTGGTTTTGGTGTTTTGTCTAGTCTCATCCATCTTTTGATTGACGGATCGTCTTTTGAAAAGACGATCCACACATTGAACCATTACTTTCTTCAGTGTCTTACTTGACCTCAATCCGTCTTCTGATTGGTGGCCCGTGTTTTGGATAGACGGTTCGTATCTTGAACCATCAGTTGAATACTAATTGGTGGTATTCTCTGGATCACAAGGTGTTTGAGGATATGGATCGTCTACTGAAAGAGCGGTAAGTTCTTTGCTCCAATTCTGGCAGACTTCAGTGATTTTCATTACTGCTTTTATCAACTCATTGGGTTTTTGAAACTTAGCACAAGTTAGTTTTGACTTAATTTAGTACTTAAAGTCATGCAAAACTCCATGAAAAGAAGTAAAAATGTGTCGCAAACTCCCGATACATCATAAGGAAAATTGATTCACAGGGGGGGGGGGTGTTACTTGGTGCCAATCACATCCTGGGGTAATTTGGGACATGATCTTAACCTTAAACTAAATACAGTTACAACTTCAGTATACTAACCAAGCAAGACAAATTAGGTATATATCTATTGTACCCGTAAATCCGCTTCCTGATGACCAAGGTTAAGATCTTGCTCTATTTAACCCTATTGAAATCTTAAATTTCCCACTTTTTTGTTCAATTTAAGATTCATAGATATACTTCACTATTTGCGAAGCAGTAAAACAATTACTCTCAAGGTTAAATAAATAATTCATACAATGAACATCATGAAATTACTTTGCTTAATTTGTGTGAAAGATATACATATAAGTCCTAAGAGTTCAGCTGAGGACGCATTGATGTTGGGTGTATTTACACGCCCAAGTGCTATGTTATACCCATGTTCTAGTCTTGTTTGTACCTTAAATTAAGTATAATCTCATGTCTTTTTCTTATAAATGTGTGCATGATGATCTCGGGCAAAATAGCATGCCCGAGTGACGCTTGATAATTTAATTTAGTCTTGTTTAGCTAAGTAATTGTATACATTTTCATGTGATTTTATATAAATGTGAATATATGTGCTAACCAACATGATTAGTCCTTGTTTTGTAGGTTTCAATGATTTTGAGGAACCAATTGATAAGTTGGTAAAGTAGCGGAATGGAGTCGGGAGCAGATGCGGCAGACAGGCATCACCAGCGCGCCAGCAACGTGTCACGCCGTGCCAGCTGCGCGATAGGGGTGTGCCAACGTGCTGCCCAAGCAGCGTGACACGCTGCCAACGCGGTGACACTTGGCAGTTTCGGCTTCCGGAGGCAATTTCTAGAGAGCTTTCGCGCTACCTCCGTGTCATGGAGGCAGTGCTCCGCGATACACTCCGTGACACGGAGCCGTTCCATGACAGGCTAAATTATGCAAATTTTCCATTTACTATAAATAGGTCCCTTTGCTCCTAAATCCATTTTGTCACGATTTTATTCTGGAAAACTACCTAGGAGTGAAGGGAGAAGTGGGAGAACTCATCTGGGTTTGTCAAATTCCCTTCTCATCTACCAAATTCTTGTAAGTATACTAGTTTAGTTGTAGTTTCTTGTAGTTTTACGAACATGAATGGCTAGAACCCTTCCTCTAGGGTTGAAGCCATGAATTAAGATTGTGATTTTATGAAATTGTTTTGGAATTAAGTTATTGGTTGTTGTTTTCATCTTGCATTCTGGATTGTTGGTTGTTTTTATGATTAATCACCATGAAAGCATATATGTTAGCTTAGGCATTGGCTTGAGAAAGCATTACCTAGGTTAGGACATGAGCATGTGAGGAGCATTTTTGTATCTCACGATATAATTTCGTATTAGGATAGAAATATACCTAACACCCTGCTTGGTTGATAAAACGGGGGTTATTAAAGACCAACTTAGGATTATCGCATCACCACTCGAAGAAGTAGTTGCGAGGCTAAGTTGAGTTAAATGGTTAGACGCACGAAAGTCCCTAATCATTTCCACATAAACCACAACATAAGTAATTGCCCACGAACTAGAAATTAGCATCCTCGCTCACACTGATGCAGTGAGGCTAGTTTGTCGTGTTTAGAGGCTCGAAAGACCATGAACATGCAATTCTAATTATGTGAAACAACAATCGATAGTTTCATGCTTAACCCATTGCAAATCGTAGCATCGCATGATTATCTGGTTTTAACTCTATGTTGCTCCTAGAGTAAATTCAGGATATTTCGTTGACCAAAACTAGACTTAATTAAATCTCCCTCGAAAACTTCTATAACCAACACTTGCGAAAGTTAAGATCACACTTGAAATGGATAGTTAGAGGTATGGGTCCAGTCCCTGTGGGTTCGACATTCCAGTTCTTAAAAAGAGCCACTATATTACTTACACGACCCGTACACTTGCGGACGCGCGAATAAGGGCACGTTAAGTTTTTGGCGCCGTTGCCGGGGACTCGGCGAAGTTTTGATAATTTATCTGTTTTGGTGTGATTTTTGAAATTTCCTTAAGTGTTGAGAAACTTGGTCTTATTCTGTTTATTTGCAGGTGACAGGTTGTCCTACCGAGCTGGCTAGAAGTAGAGAGCTTGTGGAACCGTTGCTGGAACCTGAACGTCAAATCCATTTGCGAAGGAGAGTACCTCTAGAGCAAAAGTTGAAGAGACTTCAAGAAAAGGTACAACAACAACCACCCGCAGGACAAGCACAATTGACATCAGAAGCAATGGCAGCAAGAACAGTTCACGAAGTGGCAATCCCACTAGCGACGAATGTGACCTCTAGCATCCGTAAACCGGAGCCTGGAGGGCACTTTGAGCTTAAACGGAACATGATGCGACTGTTACATTCTAGTGGTCAATTCACTGGGATGGCACATGAGGACCTGCAACAGCACCTACAGAGCTTTTTAGAGATTAGTGACACGTTTGTCCCCACCGACGTGTCCACAGATTATGTCCGACTGACCCTTTTCCCATTTTCACTATTGGGAGAGGTGAAGAAGTGGTTGAAGGCTGAGCCACCGAACTCCATAACTTCATGGAATGACTTGGCTAAGAAGTTCCTTATCAGATTCTTCCCTTCAGGCAAAACTGCAAAGTTGAGAAGTGAAATACTCAGTTTCAAGCAGAGGCCTGATGAGAACTTATATATGGCTTGGGAAAGATTCAAGTCATTGTTGAGAGACTGCCCCCATCACCAGCAATCAAATGAAGTGTTGGCTCATACCTTTGTAGAAAGTCTAGACCCACACACAAAAATATTACTAGACTCTGCATCGGGTGGGCAAGCCTTGGAGAAGACATATGATGAGTTGTACACTTTGTTGAACAAAATATCACAAGGAAGTCCAGAATGGCACAACGGGTCATTGAGGGGGGCAGGAAAGAGAGCGAGGTTGATAGAAGTAGATGGTTTGAATGCCTTGGAAGCACAGTTAGCTTCGTTCCAACATCAAATGATCACTCAGTTTAATACACTGAGTAGGAACCAATACCAGGGTCAGGTTAATGCAGTTCAGCAAGCTCCGAGTTGGTGTGAAATTTGTGGTAATAAGGGGCACAATGCAGAATCTTGTGGAGCCAATCCGGAATCAGTCAATTTTTTTGGTAATGTGTATAGGAATTAGAATTTTGGGAACAACTCCAACAGAAATTGGCAGGGCCGCCCGAATTTTTCTTGGGGTGGAAACCGCAGAATTATATGCAACCTCAACAACAACAGTATCAGTAGAATAGGCAGAATGATGGGCAATTGAGTAGCAGCATTGAGGAAACACTGCAGAAAATTATGGCGACCCAGAAACAGTTAGCGGAAAATCAGGCGAGGATGGCAACAGACTTAATGAATCAGCAAGTAGCCACCCGAAATCTTGAAAAACAAGTGGGACAGATAGCAGCTGCTCAGAACATGAGGTCGCAGGGGGGATTACCAAGCGATGCAGATCCTAACCCCCTGCAAATCAATGCCATCAGTCTTAGAAGTGGAAAGCAATTAGCTGATGTAGTGCCTAAAGAGTTGAGAAAGGAGGTGCAGCCGGAGTTTGTTAGACCAGGACCATCCACCGATACTGGAGCGAATCAGAGTGCTGGGCAACAAAATGCACAACCTGCATTGCAGCCAGCACAAAGACCACCACCACCATTCCCTCAGAAAGTCAGAAAGAGCAAGGCGGAGGAATGCTTCAAAAAGTTCTTTGAAAGTTTCAAAGAACTTCACATAAATTTGCCTCTTATTGATGTCTTGCAGGGAATGCCTGATCTTGGGCAGATTTATATGCCCAAGTGATACTCAAACGTATCATTTTTACCTTGTTTGTTGTGCAATGTGTATATAATATCATGTATTTGGTAATAAAATGCGAATTTATACTAACCAACATGATTAGCATTTGTTTTGCAGGATAAGTGATTTTTAGGAGCTAAAATGCGTGTTGGAACTATGTCGGAGTTGGACTTGGATGTGAGCGTGGAAAAGACCTTGGATGGCACATTTTACACTGGCTCCGCGATGGAGCCGTGCCACGCTGCCATCGCGGTAGCACACTGCCTGGGCAGGAATTAATTAGGCAATTTCCAGTGTGCCTGTGCGTCAGTTCCGTGGCACGGAGATAGGCCTCCGCGATGGCCTCCGTGCCACGTTGAGGCCAATTATCCGGACCCTGCAATTTCCAGAGAGGGTCCGCGTCCACGCCGTGTCACGGAGGCAGTGCTCCGCGTTGGCCTCCGTGACACGTTGCTTGTTATTCCGGGAAAAATTTCCCACTAGTATAAATAGCACACTTAGGTTTATTTTTAAGTAGTTTTTTTTTCAGTTTTGGAGTTGGGAGACTGAGTTCAGAAGTGGAGAGCAGGAACGTGGGTTTGTGGCAGTTGAAGAATAGAAAAGCTAAGAGTTTTCTTCTCGTCCTTTCTTCTTTCCTTCAATTGTATGCATGATTTACACTCATTTTAGGATGATTAATCCAAGAATGAGTGGCTAATTCCCTTCTTTGCTGAGGTTTTGAACTTGTGTAATGAATTTTGGTGATAATTGATATGGTTTCTTCTTCTTCTTGCATGTTGTTCTATTAATTCTTGTGCTTACTACATTATTGATTGGCCACCATTAATGTATATCTAAAAAGTCCAATTCCACTCGAGAGAGCACGAAATTGGAAAGTTGTGAATTAATAGGGTATTGTTCTTAACTTGATTTGGGAAAATTGGGTTTTGATGTGCTTTCTTGATAGAAATATACTTGAAAGCCGTATTAGTCAATTTAGGAACCGGAATTGTAGTGCTAGGTCATAAATTGCATTTGATCACAGAAATGTAGACGGATGGTTTATGATTCTAAAGTGAAATTAAATACGAAAGTTTTAATTTCTAGGCAAACGTTCTTGGCTAGCAACATGAGGAAGAGGATAACTAAATTATCATGATTATCAAGTTCATTACTCGTTCTTAACCTTGGCATGCGCATATCCATTGTCTAAATTCAAAAGTAAATAGTTGTTATTAATTGTAGTATATAAATAGTTTAGAAACAAAAACTCACTCAACTCTTGGTTGGATTGTTGTTAACATAGTTAGGAATAGAATAGAGATATAGTAAACTAGGCAGTTTTACATATCTAGAGCAGCCTCCTTGGATCGATACTTGGCTACTTAGCCACTTTATTACTTGTTTGACCACGTGCACTTGCGTGTCGGTTGATAATACTTAATAATAACCGAAGCAGACCGCGAACAAGTTTTTGGCGCCATTGCTGGGGAGGCTAGGCGATTTGTAAAATTTTGTTTAGTGTAAATTTACTGTATTTGTATTTTTATTTTCTTAAGTGTTAACAACTTGGTCTTGGCCTGTATTTTGCAGATTTTTATTTTTGTGAACACTGGCGAGGGACAAGGAGCTGGTGGAATCTTACTTAGAGCCAGAACGTGAATTGCATAGTCAACGTAGAGAAGCTCTTCGGAAGAAGCTGCAGTTGCTTAAACAGTCTATGATGGAGCAACCAAATCCACCAGTTGTGCGGGCAGTGTTAGTGCCCGAGGAAGTAGCAGCCAGGCCGGTTCGCGAGGTGGCAATCCCACACGCTAATAATGTACATTCCAGCATCCGCAAACCAGAGCCTGGAGGGAGATTTGAGTTAAAGCAAAATATGGTGCAACTCTTGCACACTAGCGGGCGGTTTACCGGTCTCCCTCACGAAGATCCGCAACAACATCTCCAGAACTTTTTGGAGATAAGTGACACTTACATACCCGCTGGAGTGTCACCTGATTATGTTCGGCTCACCTTATTTCCATTTTCATTACTCGGTGAAGTCAAGAGGTGGTCAAAAGCTGAACCACCCAACTCTATATCAACGTGGGATGATCTTGCAAGGAAGTTTTTGATCAGATTTTTCCCTTCAGGTAAAACAGCTAAACTTAGAAGTCAGATTCTAAGTTTTAAACAGAGGGAAGGAGAAAATCTTTATCAAGCCTGGGAAAGATTCAAGTCCACGTTGCGGGACTGTCCTCATCATCATCAGTCAAATGAGGTGTTGGTACACACTTTTATTGAGGGTTTGGAACCCCACACTAAAATTTTGTTAGACTCAGCAGCTGGAGGGCAAGCGCTGGAGAAGACTTATGAGGAGCTGTACACTTTGCTCAACCGAATTTCACAAGGCAATCCGGAATGGAATGCATATTCTTCAAGAGGTGGAGCAAGGAAAGCAGCGGGAGTGCTTGAAGTGGATGGATTCACAGCTATCGCTGCACAGATAGCTGCTTTGCAAAATCAGTTAAACACTCACTTCAGCAATATGAATTTGAACCAGCCTTCAGCCTCCGTTAATGCAGTCCAACAGATGTGGTGTGAAGTGTGTGGTAGTAGTGAGCATTCAGCTGAATGCTGTGGTGCAAATCCTGATTCTGTCAACTTTGTGGGCAATGCACAGAGGAATCAACAGCAGTTTGGTGGTGGCTACAACTCGAATTGGAGGAATCATCCGAATTTTTCGTGGGGTAGCAACAATCAACAAGGCCAAGGTTCAGGGCAGGGTATGCACAGAAACCAAGGAGGGCAACAAGGCTATCAGAATCAGTTCAGAAATCACAATGCCCCTCCTCCACCACCATCACCGACTATTGAGGAAATGTTCAAGACCATGATTTCCAACCAGGCACAATTGCAGGCTGACTATGTCAAATTGGCAGCCGAAGTAAAGAACAATCAATTGGCAACCAAGGCTCTTGAATATCAGTTTGGGCAATTTGCTAGTGCCCAAAATACTAGACCAAGGGGAGGACTACCTAGCGACACGGATCCCAATCCTAAGCAGGTGAATGCAGTGACCACGAGGAGTGGTTTACAATTAAAGGAGGTGGAACCGGAAAGACCGCCTCAGAAGTCAGGAGCAGCAGATGTTGAGGGAGAACAAACCTCAGATACGGGGAAGACCAAAAAAGCTGAACCAGCAAGGCCTCCACCCCCGTTCCATCAACGACTTAAGAAACACAAGGAGGAGGTGTGTTTCTAGAAATTCATGGAGGTACTTAAATAGGTACATGTTAACTTACCTCTTGTTGATGTCTTGCAGGGTGTGCCAAAATATGCAAAGTATATCAAAGACATCGTGGCCAACAAAAGTCGCTTGACTGAGTATGCCACGGTGGCTTTAACGGAGGAATGCACATCCCGTATTCAGAACAGGTTGCCCACTAAACTGAAGGATCCTAGAAGTTTTACTATCCAGCTGATGATTGGGCAAAGTATCCGAGCTCGTGGGTTATGCGACTTGGGGGCAAGTATAAATCTGATGCCATCTTCGGTATTCAAAAAGTTAGGACTAGGGAGTCCTAAACCTACAACAGTGATCTTGCAGCTAGCAGACAGGTCTTTAGCTAAGCCGAATGGCATTGTTGAGGATGTGCTAGTGCAGGTAGGCTCCCTCATTTTTCCGGTAGATTTCATTGTTCTGGATTTTGAACGAGATGCGGAAGTCCCATTTATTTTGGGATGACCCTTTTTGGCAACCGGAAAGGCATTGATCGATGTAGCTGCGGGTCAACTCACAATGCGAGCACACGACAAGGTTTAGGTGTTCGACGTGTACAAGGTACCTAAGCTCCCGACTGTCTATAAGGAACTCTCGGTGATCAACGTGATTGATCATGGGAATGCGAATGGATTGAGTGATTCCCGAGAGTTACTAGGTAGGCCACCGGACAAGGTAGAGCACTACTGGAGGGATGATCATGATCGGGACAAATCGTCCATCTCCCTAGTAGGTGCACGGGAGGCAACCCGTGAAGAATATATTTTTTTTCTTCTTTTTTCTCTTTCTTTAGTGTAAAGTTTTTCTTTTATTTTATTTTCTTTTCTTTGTCGTGACTAGGCTTAGATTTGCATTTTATTTAGTAATTTTTTATTTAGTAATTTAGTAAGTTTTTTATTTTTAGTAGGGAATTTATTAATTTAACCAATTTTTGTTTAGTGAGGTGATTTTCAGGTATACTGGAGGAAAAATACTTGGAATTGAGGAAACGAGGCGAGGTATGAAAAATAAAGTTTGATGGTGAAACAGAGCACTGGCGCGTTGGCGCCGTGTCACGGAAGCAATGCTCCGCGTTGGCCTCCGTGACACGTTGAAGGCAAATCTGGATTTTTCAAAATTCCAGTAAGCCAACGCGTTGGCTCCGTGTCACGGAGGAGGGGCTCCGCGTTACCCTCCGTGACACGTTGCCCTCACCCCAGTGCCGGGTCACACCGGGTTTCCGGGTGACCCGCGTGTTTTCTTAATAAAACCCCCCGATTTCGCCCCTATTTTCCCCATTCCCTCTTCCCTCTGCGACCAAACACCCATTCCCCTACCCCAAGCTCCGTACCACTTTAATAGGCAAGGAAAACGTCAAGTTTTTGTCGATTCTTCAATTCCAAGGTATGTTTTCATCGTCTGTCTCAAATTTTTGGCGATTTTTGTCAATTGTGAGCATGTGAGGTGAGATATATCACCCTAGGTAGAAATTAAACATGACGTGAATTATTTTGTGATTGATTATGTTCGGATTGTTGAATTTGACGTTTGAACTTATCGATTGATTGAATAATTCAATTTTGATTGTCGAATTGTATTCTAGGGCTTGGGGTTGTTGAAGTTTAACTTACGTAACTTGATAGTTTGACGAAATTGATGCCGGGGTGTGTTTATTATTTGAGATAAGTCGTGGTAAATATTGTATAATTGTTGAAAGATGACTAATTCTCGAATTTTTGTGGGAAATTGCGTAATATGTGAATTGGTTGAATTGCTTAGATTAGTTGTATAAAAAATGTTTGTATTATTGTTTCTATTTTGTTGTTGTTATTGTTGCTAAGTGCTATGGGTGAATAGCTGTCGATAGTAGGATTGGGTTAGCTGTATGAAGTCTGAGTAGTTCGCTAGTCGTTATGCTGTCGAATTTCTGTGAACGCACTAAGCAATATGTTTATAGTTGATTGTGTTTGGGGTGTAAATAGAGCTATCCTTGCTAAAATGTTGTAAATATTATTAAAGACTAAGTGTGGGGTAAATTTTGTTTAACCCGACCTTAGCCGAAGCTAACAAGTTTTTAGCTTAACGTTGTGCTTGTTTGTGTAAATTGACAGGTACAATGGCCAGCCGACAAGATAAAGGCAAGGGTGCTTCAACCTCAGGCACCGGCAGAAAGAGAATGAGACTGGGCACGGCTGTCCCAGCTGCACCTGCTGTTCCACGCGGTCAACACCGCCGATACGGAAGACGATGGGTTACCGAGGAAGGGAAGAAGTGGTACGCAAAGCATAAGGAGAACAAGTACTTCCCCGAGGAACATATTGCAAGGGAACCACTTGCACAGGAGTTCCCTCGCATCGTACAGAGGATTGAGGCAGCTGGGCTCAGCTTTATCTTTCAGGAGCCCAAGGAGTGCAACCTTCACTTGGTCCAGGAATTCTACGCCAACTGGAACCCGGCCATCAGGAGCCATACTATTAAAATCAGAGGGCAGATTGTCACTCTGGAACCCCAGCAGTTTAATGCCATCGTGGGAGCGCGGGACACAGATGCCCACGTTCTCCGCCAGCTCAACATCACCCCACCGTACGCCGACATCAGACGTACGTTGTGTGGGGCTCGATCCACAGCCCGATGGAGTAGACACAAAGAGAGGGGTTACCACCAGACTCTGCCTTATTCGCAGATGAACAGGGAGGCCAGAATATGGCTAAAAATTGTATGTTCGTGTTTGATCCCGGGAGTTCATATGACAGACGTGACCCGGGACCGTGTCTGCTTGGTGTATGCCCTTATGAAAGGGCTTGAGATTAATGTGGGGGCAGTCATAATATCGGCCATGAAGAGAGCCAGACTATACCAGGGCCACAGATACGGGTTTGGCGGACTCATCACCACCTTCCTCTGAGGCCTCGACGTTGAGGAAGAGGCCTTGGATTACATTCCGCAGTTGGAGCGGAGGGCCCTCGATGTGACAAAGACCAAGGCCCCCGACACTACACACGGACCGGTGCTGACTCTGGGCGAGCGACATGCTCGTGATGACTAGTATATGGCCCGTATGTTCGGCATGCAGATGCTGCAGCTACGGATAGGTGGGAGACCAGCCACCGAGGATGAATTATGGCAGCTGGAGCTAGACTACCCCTTTGGCGAGAACGCCAGAGCTTTATGCAAGGTGGGGCCAGCCTTTGTGGAGCCGACTGATGACGACATCCCTACTGATGAGGAGACACGTCGTGAGGACTCTGATGTGGAGTCCGATGACGACGATGGAGCTGATTCAGATATGGGCGACGAGGCCGCAGCACCGGATGAGGAAGTCGAATATTTCGACTGAGCAGGGAGTTCCACCACCCATATGTTGTGCTTTGTATTGTTGTGAACACTGGGGACAGTGTTCGATTTAAGTGTGGGGTGGGGAGTAGTTAGGTGCTGGGTCATAGGCTCTGAATTTGCTGTATAATTTTTCTTGACGTTTATGTATGTCTGTGCTTTCCCTGTTGTTGTGAACTGATTTGTGATTTATGTGTATATATTTGTTTGTGGCTAATGATGTGTGTTTTTGAAAGTTATGGTTGCCTTTGTAAATATTTTGTAAATTTTGTAAATATTGTTTTTTCTTTATCGATATGATCGATATTTTTCAAATTTTTTGCGAAAAGATTTTGCACTGATCAAAATATTTTGTAAATATTTTCTATCGAAATGATCGATGTGTTGCAAAAATTTTGAAGTTTTATTTTTGGGTTTCTCGGAGTTTGTTTTCGGTTCTTTTACCGAGAATAGTCCCATTGAACCGATGTCATAGTTAGTGACCGTTCCCTATGATGGATGGATGACGACCGTCTTAAGGGAAATGTAGTCGATAGGAGTAGATGTTTTGTTTTTAGTTTCTTTGGTGGATTGCATCAATAAACTGTAGTTGCTTTATGGTTGCAAAATTTCGTTGCGTGTTGTAACTGATGTTCAAAGTGTGAAAGTGATTCGTTTGAAAGCATGCAATTTTGTAAATATGTTGAGTTACCCAGGCTATAGAATTTGGTTCATTATGATTGAGGCTTAATCTTGAATTCATGTAATTGACTAATTAAAGAGTCTGTGAATGCATCTTGATTCGAGCATGTGCATGAAGTGTGAGTGAGGTTTTGCTATTCCATGTCATTGTGAATTGTCTAGAACTTGCCTGGCGTGTATACAAAACGAAATGAAGAAGGTGTAGTGTCGGAAAGGATGTAGGCATTTCTTTGTTTTAACCGATAGTTTCCATTTTTTTCTTGTCAAATTCTACCTTTTTATATGTTGTATACCCTAGTCAGCCCGTTGAGCCTTTAGCCGATTTCTTTCTTTGGTCCAAAATTGTATGAACTAAGCTTTATTCCTTCTTTTCATTAGCCTTAAAGTCTATAAGAAGCTCTTAAGCGCTTACAAAGAACAGAAAATATTTCCCAAAGTGTTAAAGAGTGAAAAGAGTGAAAAGAAAAGAAAAGCAAAGTGAGGAAAGAAAAGATGATGTTGAAGAGGCACTAGTTGTAATTAAATGATAGTGAGGGTACATGAAAACCCTCTGTTTTGTGTCAAGTGTGCCTGATGAAATGGGCTGTATGAAAGCAAACCAGCATGAATGGGAGAAAAAGAGAAAAGAGAGGAACAATGTCCATGAGTCGATGGGAATGAGTTGAAAAGGCGCTTAAGGATGCTAGCGACTATTATTGGCTAATCCAATATATATATACTAGATCCATAGCCCAGATACAACCCATTAAAAGTCCTATTTGATCCTACATTGCATTTCTTTATATTAGTGGAGTAATACACTAAGGGCAAGCCTATGGGTCATGACATGATGCATGTGAATTCTTTCGGGAGAGAGAGTGAAATTAATTTTTATATGCCCCTACTTGCATGTTTGTGTGCTGCACGAACGTAAAAGGGGAAGCTTCTCTCGAGTTGTGAGGGTACATGCTTGATGAAAGATTGATTTTCGTGTCGGATTTCTTGATTAGTTAATTTGCATGAGTTTGCCGATATCAAGAATCAATTCTTAAAAGTTTAGGAAGCTTCGATGTATTAAGGTCATTGTTTTGTACGACCAAGCATGTTTTCTTGATGATTTGCAAGAATTGAATAATCGGTATGACCGTAGCGTAAAATGTTGCACCATAGTGACAAAGGTTGGGATGTAATTTTCATGAGTTGTGTATGTGTTGTTCGAGGACGAACAAGGATTTAAGTGTGGGGTAAGTGATCTTGGGCAGATTTATATGCCCAAGTGATACTCAAACGTATCATTTTTACCTTGTTTGTTGTGCAATGTGTATATAATATCATGTATTTGGTAATAAAATGCGAATTTATAAATAGCACACTAGTATAAATAGCACACTTAGGTTTATTTTTAAGTAGTTTTTTTTTCAGTTTTGGAGTTGGGAGACTGAGTTCAGAAGTGGAGAGCAGGAACGTGGGTTTGTGGCAGTTGAAGAATAGAAAAGCTAAGAGTTTTCTTCTCTTCCTTTCTTCTTTCCTTCAATTGTATGCATGATTTACACTCATTTTAGGATGATTAATCCAAGAATGAGTGGCTAATTCCCTTCTTTGCTGAGGTTTTGAACTTGTGTAATGAATTTTGGTGATAATTGATATGGTTTCTTCTTCTTCTTGCATGTTGTTCTATTAATTCTTGTGCTTACTACATTATTGATTGGCCACCATTAATGTATATCTAAAAAGTCCAATTCCACTCGAGAGAGCACGAAATTGGAAAGTTGTGAATTAATAGGGTATTGTTCTTAACTTGATTTGGGAAAATTGGGTTTTGATGTGCTTTCTTGATAGAAATATACTTGAAAGCCGTATTAGTCAATTTAGGAACCGGAATTGTAGTGCTAGGTCATAAATTGCATTTGATCACAGAAATGTAGACGGATGGTTTATGATTCTAAAGTGAAATTAAATACGAAAGTTTTAATTTCTAGGCAAACGTTCTTGGCTAGTAACATGAGGAAGAGGATAACTAAATTATCATGATTATCAAGTTCATTACTCGTTCTTAACCTTGGCATGCGCATATCCATTGTCTAAATTCAAAAGTAAATAGTTGTTATTAATTGTAGTATATAAAATAGTTTAGAAACAAAAACTCACTCAACTCTTGGTTGGATTGTTGTTAACATAGTTAGGAATAGAATAGAGATATAGTAAACTAGGCAGTTTTACATATCTAGAGCAGCCTCCTTGGATCGATACTTGGCTACTTAGCCACTTTATTACTTGTTTGACCACGTGCACTTGCGTGTCGGTTGATAATACTTAATAATAACCGAAGCAGACCGCGAACAATGCCCAAGTATGATAAATACTTGAAGGACGTAACGGCGAACAAAGTTAGATTGGTGGATGTCCAGACTGTAGCACTGACTGAGGAGTGCAGTCACAGGGTATTGAGCAAAATGCTGAAGAAGCTCGAAGACCCAGGGAGTTTTACCCTCCCCATATGAATTGGTAAAGCTGAGGTGCTACGAGCTTTGTGTGATCCAGGGGAAGCAATTAATCTAATTCCCCTATCCTTATTCAACACCCTGGAGTTGGGAAAACCGAGGCCGACAAGGTTGATGCTGCAGCTGGCTGACAAGTCGCGAGTGACACCTGATGGAATAATAGAGGACCTTCTCATCAAAGTAGGTAAGTTTATTATACCTACTGATTTTATTGTCTTTGATTTTCAGGTTGATGACCAGGTACCCCTGATCTTGGGATGGGCCATTCTTGGCCACCGAAGGAGTGGTGATTGACTTGAAAGCAGGGACCCTGAAAATGAGGGTTGAGGATGAAGAAGAAATCTTCCACGTTACCAAGAAATGAACCCATCTGCACACTATAAAAACCTTTGTCAGGTTAGTGTATTGGCAGAGGATGAGTGTGGTGTGGAGGATTCCACAGGTGCACGGCTAAAGGCAATGTCAAGTCTTCAGCCCAAGTCTGATAGAGGGCTTCAAATTGAGAAGAAGTTGGAGAAAGAGAGGAACAGAGTAAAGGCCGTTTCATCTACAACAAAATAAAAGGAGATGGTTCTCGAAAGAGAACCCAGGTATGAGGATGTCCTGAAAAGGACAGTCCACATCGGGCCACGACGTAAAATAAGGCGCTGCTTGGGAGGCAACCCAAGGGTAACTCAGGTACACTTTGTTAATTTTGATTTTTGTGTTGGTTTTGTTATTTTCAATTTGTTTGTGTTTTTGGTGGAAAGTTAAGCATAGATGGAAGGGAAGTCTGAGTACCGAGAAGGTGGAAGCTAAAGAGCATGGAATAGAAGAAGTGTGGGGTCGAACACCCATCTCTGGAACTTGAAAGGACAACATGCTTTTAGCTTGGCATAAAGGCTTAGGGAGTATTCCTCATCCTTTAAATGTTAATTTATTGCTATGAGGACATAGTATGATTTAAGTGTGGGGTGAGAAAAAATTTCAAAATTTTTGTGCTTAACAAGTTTTTGGTGAATGTGATGCTTGTGTTGTGTGAAATTTGGGAGAAATTTGAAAATTTTTGGGAGTCAAGCATTAATTCATCACCCGTTGATTTTTCCTTTAGGTTCTTTTCCAACGGGGGGTCTTTGAACCGAAGAATAAAAATAATTTTCTTTGTCTGTATATAATGTTTTTAGTCATAGTTAGGGACTGTTTCTGACGATGGATGGATGACGACCGTCTTGAGGAAATATTAGTCGAAAGGTGTTGGGTTTTTGAAACCATAACTAATTAATGCTTGATGTTCTTGTTAGGTGCTATACATGATTGTAAGATGCAACTATGTTCAGTGTGAAGCATGCAAGTGTATAACATTGTTTGAGACACTTAGGCTCTTGAATTTGACTCAATATGATTGAAGCTTAATTCTGAATTCTTGTGATTAGCTGAGTAAGAGTCTGCTGAATGTGTCTTGAGTTGAGCATGTGCCATGAGTGTAAGGTTTTTGAGTATTCTGTGCTATTGTGGAATGTCTAGAACTTGCCTGGTGTGTTTATAAAACGAAATGAAGAATGTGAATTGTAGGAGATGATTTAGGCATTTCTTTGAAGGAACCTAAATGTTATCCCTCATTTTACCTACCTTGAATAATTAATCCTAGTTAGCCCCGTTGAGCCTTGAGCCTGTTCTTTGACAGCTACAACATAAGCTTAATCCTTTTTCTTTCATTATCCTTGAATTTGAACCAAAACTCCTAAGCGCTTAAAGGAAAAATCCGAAAGAGTGTAGGAGTGAGAAGAATGAAAAAGAAGGAAAAGTGGCAATTGTAAAAGTTGAGAAAGGTCGAGGGTGCACTTGTTTGAATACGGTTGAGTATTAGTAGGGAGTAAGAAAATAAATAAATGAAAAGTTACTTATAGGACACCTTACTAATAAGCTAAAAGTGCCTAAAGAAATGGGGGAACAAAAGAGGAAAAAGAAAGCTGAAGGGAGAAAAAGGTGAAGTAAGGGAAGGGAAGTTCGTAATGAAGGCGTGATGTATTAAAAGCGCTTAGGAAAGATAGTCACTATTACTGGCCATAATAGTACCTACCCGCACCTGAGTTACATTACAACCTAAAAAGTCCTACTTGATCTTACATTCATACATCCTTAAATTAGTGGAATAAAACACTAAGGGCAAGCTTATGAGTCATTACATGATGCATGTGAATTCTTTGTGAGAGTGAGCATAATTCTATTCAGGTACCCACACATGTTGTGATTTAAAAATTGTTTTTGCGTTTGAAATTGGGTAACTCTCTTTCCATGAGGGTACATGTTGAATGAAGGATATAATTCATGTGGGATTTCTTAATCAGTTGATTTGCATGAGTTTGCTAAGATTGAGAGTCGATTCTTGAGGTTAAGAAGTCTTAACATAGTTGTACTTCATTTCGATGATCAAATCGTGCATGCTCTATTTTTAGCTTGTTATCTTACGTAATCATTATAGTAGTAGCTTGAATAATCCTGCTAAATGAGTTATGGGTGAGTCTCCATATGCATGAGATGTAAAAGGTTGTTCAAGGACGAACAAGACTATAAATGTGGGGTAGTGATCTCGGGCAAAATAGCATGCCCGAGTGACGCTTGATAATTTAATTTAGTCTTGTTTAGCTAAGTAATTGTATACATTTTCATGTGATTTTATATAAATGTGAATATATGTGCTAACCAACATGATTAGTCCTTGTTTTGTAGGTTTCAATGATTTTGAGGAACTAATTGATAAGTTGGTGAAGTAGCGGAATGGAGTCGGGAGCAGATGAGGCAGGCAGGTAGCACCAGCGCGCTAGCAACATGTCACGCCGTGCCAGCTGCGCGACAGTGGTGTGCCAACGCACTGTCCAAGCAGCATGACACACTGCCAACGCGGTGACACTCGGCAGTTTCGGCTTTTGGAGGCAATTTCCAGAGAGCTTTCGCGTTACCTCCGTGTCATGGAGGCAGTGCTCCGCGATACACTCCGTGACACTGAGCCGTTCCACGACAGGCTAAATTATGCACGTTTTCCATTTACTATAAACAGGTCCCTTAGCTCCTAAATCCATTTTGTCACGATTTTATTCTGGAAAACTACCTAGGAGTGAAGGGAGAAGTGGGAGAACTCATCTAGGGTTTGTCAAATTCCCTTCTCATCTACCAAATTCTTATAAGTATATTAGTTTAGTTGTAGTTTCTTGTTGTTTTACGAACATGAATGGATAGAACCCTTCCTCTAGGGTTGAAGCCATGAATTATGATTGTGATTTTATGAAATTGTTTTGGAATTAAGTTATTGGTTGTTGTTTTCATCTTGCATTCTGGATTGTTGGTTGTTTTTATGATTGATCACCATGAAAGCATATATGTTAGCTTGGGCATTGGCTTGAGAAAGCATTACCCAGGTCAGGACATGAGAATGTGAGGAGCATGTTTGTATCTCACGATATAATTTCGTATTAGGATAGAAATATACCTAACACCTTGCTTGGTTGATAAAACGGGGGTTATTAAAGATCAACTTAGGATTATCGCATCACCACTCGAAGAAGTAGTTGGGAGGCTAAGTTGAGTTAAATGGTTAGACGCACGAAAGTCCCTAATCATTTCCATGTAAACCACAACATAATTAATTGCCCACGAACTAGAAATTAGCATCCTCGCTCACACTGATGCAGTGAGGCTAGTTCATCGTGTTTAGAGGCTCGAAAGACCATGAACATGCAATTCTAATTATGTGAAACAACAATCGATAGTTTCATGCTTAACCCATTGCAAATCGTAGTATCGCATGATTATCTGGTTTTAACTCTATGTTGCTCCTAGAGTAAATTCAGGATATTTCGTTGACCAAAACTAGACTTAATTAAATCTCCCTCGAAAACTTCTATAACCAACAGTTGAAAAAGTTAAGATCACACTTGAAATGGATAGTTAGAGGAATGGGTCCAGTCCCTATGGGTTCGACATTCCGGTTCTTAAAAAGAGCCACTATATTACTTGCACGACCCGTACACTTGCGGACGCGCGAATAAGGGCACGTCACATGGACTAACAAGTTTGATTAGCTTATTTCGTAGGTGAAAAATACTAAGGATGAGGATAAGTATGAGGATGCATAATCAAGAAGGAATTATGGAATGAATTCAAAAGCGAAAACATGAAATTGGCATGAAATGGTGGCTTCCATGCAACGCCAGCGTGCCGCGCCGGCAAGGTTGGGCGATAGGTAACGTGCCATGCCAGGCAGACTGGGCTCTAGGAACCATGCCATGCCCATGCTGCTACACGCAATGGGATGCCATTCTAGTAGCTAGGTGCGATAGCGCCATGCCACGCCAAGGTGATGTCATGCCCAAGACAACTTCCAGTGTTGCTATGCGATACCTCCATGCCATGGAGGTCATTTGACGCGACCACCAAAGTGACGCAGAGGTGGATTTCCATGGCAAAAGAATCCCATATTATAAATGGAATACTTAGTGATCTTGGGCAGATTTATATGCCCAAGTGAGACTCAAACGTATCATTTTCGCCTTGTTTGTTGTGCAATGTGTATACATTTTCATGTAGTTGGTAATAAAATGTGAATTTATACTAACCAACATGATTGGCATTGTTTTGTAGGTAAAATATGATTTAGAGGAGCAAAAATGCATGTTGGAACAATATCGGAGTTGGACTTGGATGCGAACACGGAAAACACATTGGAATGCACAATGTAAAGGGGCTCCGCGATGGAGCAGTGCCACACTACCATCGCGGAGGCACACTGCATGGAGGATGAATTAATTTGGCAATTTCTAGTGAAGCCTCGCGACAGCTCCATGGCACGGAGGCAAGCCTACGCGTTGCATGACGTGCCACGTTGAGGCTATATTCCCGGACCCTGGATTTCCAGAGAGGGTCCGCGTCCACGCCTTGTCACGGAGGCAGTGCTCCGTGTTGGCCTCCGTGACACGTTGCTTGTTATTCCGGGAAAAATTCCCAATAGTATAAATAGAACACTTAGGCTTATTTTTAATTAATTCAGACTTGGTGGAGCAAGGACGTGGGTTACAGGCAGTTGAGGGACGAAAAAGCTAAGGGTTTTTCTCTCTTTCTTTCTTCTTTCAATCAATTGTTTGTACGATTAACACTTGTTTTAGGATGATTAATCCACAAATGAGTGGCTAATTCTCTTCCTTGCTGAGGTTATGAACAATGGTGATGAATTTTGATTATTGAATTGTATGGTTTTTCATCTTCTTCTTCCATGTTGTTCTATTAATTCTTGTTTCTACTGCATTAGTGTGTGGCCGACATTAATGTACATCTAAAAAGTCCAATTTCACTCGAGAGAGCACGAAATTGGAAAGTTGTGAATTAATAGGGTATTGTTCTTAACTTGATTTGGGAAAATTGGGTTTTGATGTGCTTTCCTGATAGAAATATACTTGAAAGCCGTATTAGTCAATTTAGGAACTGGAATTGTATTGCTAGGTTATAAATTGCATTTGATCACAGAAATGTAGACGGATGGTTTATGATTCTTAAGTGAGATTAAATACGAGAGTTTTAATCTCTAGGCTAATGTTCTTGGCTAGCAACAGGAAGAGAAGAATAACCAAATTATGATTATAATCAAGTTCATAACTTGTTCTTAACCTTGGCATGCTCATATCCACAGTTTCAATTCACAGTAAATATTTGTTAATAGTTTTAGTATATAATTTATAAACAAAAATTATTTAACTTTTGGTTACGTTGTTGTCAGCATAATTAGAAGTAAGCTAGAATATAGTATACTTAAGCAATTTTACTTATCCAGAGTCTCCTTGGTTCGATACTTGGCTTACTTAGCCACTTTATTACTTGTTTGACCACATGCACTTGCGCGTCGGTTTTAACCTATACCAAACACCCGAACAAGTTTTTGGCGCCGTTGCCGGGGAGACTAGGCAATTGGTGAAATTGTGTTAAGTGTAAATTTACTGTATTTTTGTTTTATTTTCTTAAGTGTTGACAACTTGGTCTTAGCCTGTATTTTGCAGACTTGATTTCTGTGAACACTGGCAAAGGACAAGGAGCTGGTGGAATCTTATATAGAGCCTGAACGTGAATTTCATAGTAAACGCAGAGAAGCTCTACAAAAGAAGCTGTAGTTGCTCAGACAGACTATAATGGAGCAACAAAATCCACCGGT
This sequence comes from Datura wrightii, assembly GCA_035772735.1. Classification (NCBI taxonomy): domain Eukaryota; kingdom Viridiplantae; phylum Streptophyta; class Magnoliopsida; order Solanales; family Solanaceae; genus Datura; species Datura wrightii. The sequence goes on along the minus strand of JASDFA010000007.1, from coordinate 47,747,716 downwards.
TGTGAGGGCAGTGTTAGTGCCCAACGAAGCAGCAGCAAGGCCGGTTCGCGAGGTGGCAATCCCACATGCCAACAATGTACATTCAAGTATCCGCAAACCAGAGCCTGGAGGGAGATTTGAATTAAAGCAGAATATGGTGCAACTTTTGCACACAAGCGGGCAATTTACCGGTCTCCCTCATGAAGACCCCCAACAACATCTCCAGAACTTTTTGGAGATAAGTGACACTTATATACCCGCTGGAGTGTCACCTGATTATGTTCGGCTCACACTATTTCCATTTTCCTTACTTGGTGAAGCCAAGAGGTGGTTAAAAGCTGAACCACCAAATTCTATATCAACGTGGGATGATCTAGCACGAAAGTTCTTGATAAGATTTTTTCCCTCTGGTAAAACAGCCAGACTTAGAAGTCAAATTCTAAGTTTCAAGCAGAGGGAGGGAGAAAATTTATATCAAGCCTGGGAAAGATTTAAATCCATGTTGCGGGACTGTCCTCATCATCATCAGTCCAATGAGGTGTTGGTGCACACATTTATTGAGGGTTTGGAACCCCATACTAAAATTTTGTTGGACTCAGCAGCTGGAGGGAAAGTGCTGGAAAAGACTTATGAGGAGCTGTACACTTTGATAAACCGAATTTCACAGGGCAATCCAGAATGGAATGCAGATTCATCTTGAGGTGGAGCAAGGAAAGCGGTAGGAGTGCTTGAAGTGGATGGATTTACAGCTATCGCTGCACAGATAGCTGCCTTGCAGAATCAGTTGAACAACCACTTCAGCAACATGAATTTGAACCAGCCTTCAGCTTTAGTCAATGCGGTCCAGCAAATGTGGTGTGAAGTGTGTGGAAGCAGTGAGCACTCAGCTGAGTGCTGTGGAGCAAACCCAGATTCGGTTAACTTTGTGGGCAATGCACAAAGAAATCAACAGCAGTTTGGTAGCGGCTACAACTCAAATTGGAGGAACCATCCAAATTTTTCGTGGGGTAGCAACAACCAACAAGGCCAAAGTTCGGGTCAGGGTATGCACAGGAATCAAGGAGGGCAACAGAACTACCAATCTCAATTCAGAAATCACAATGCCCCTCCTCCACCACCATCACCGAGCATTGAGGAGATGTTCAAGACCATGATCGCTAATCAGGCGCAATTGCAGGCTGACTATGTTAAATTGGCAGCCGAAGTGAAGAATAATCAATTAGCGACCAAGTCTCTTGAGTATGAATTTGGGCAATTTGCTAGTGCCCAAAACACAAGGCCCAGAGGAGGACTGCCTAGTGACACGGATCCTAATCCGAAGTAGGTAAATGCAGTGACCACGAGGAGTGGTTTGCAGCTGAAGGAGGTGGAGCCGGAAAGACCGCCTCAAAAGTCAGGAGCAGTAGATGTTGAGGGAGAGCAACTTGTGGATAAGGGGAAGACCGAAGAAGCTGAATCAGAAAGGCCTCCACCCCCGTTCCCTCAACGACTCAAGAAACACAAGGAGGAGGCGTGTTTCAAGAAATTTATGGAGGTGCTTAAACAGGTACATGTTAATTTACCTCTTGTTGATGTCTTGGAGGGAGTGCCAAAATATGCTAAATATATTAAAGACATCGTGGCCAACAAAAGTCGTCTGACTGAGTATGCCACGGTAGCTTTGACGGAGGAATGCACTTCCCGTATCCAAAATAGACTGCCTACGAAGCTAAAAGACCCTGGAAGTTTTACTATCCAGCTTACAATTGGGTAGAGTATCCGAGCTCGTGGATTGTGTGACTTGGGGGCGAGCATAAATCTAATGCCATCTTCGGCATTCAGGAAGTTAGTCTAGGGAGTCCTAGACCTACAACCGTAATCTTGCAGTTTGCAGACAGATCCTTAGCTAGGCCGGATGGCATTGTTGAGGATGTGCTTGTGCAAGTGGGCTCCCTCATTTTTCTGGTCGATTTTATCGTTCTGGATTTTGAACCAGATGCTGAAGTCCCATTTATTTTGGGACGACCCTTTTTGGCAACCGGAAAAGCATTAATTGACGTAGCTGCGGGTCAACTTACAATGCGAGCACATGACAAGGTAGAGGTGTTCGATGTGTACAAAGCACCCAAGCTCCCGATGGTAAATGAAGAACTCTCGGTGATCAATGTGATTGATCATGGGAATGCTAAGCACATGAGTGATTCCCGAGAGTTGATGGGAAGACCACCAGATAAAGGTGAGCACTACTGGGGGGAGGACAATGATCGTGAAAAATCGTCCATCACCCTAGTGGATAATTGAGCATAAAGGATGTCGAGCCGCGACGGTAAACCAGGCGCTGCACGGGAGGCAACCCGTGAAAAATATTTTTTTCTTTTGTTAGTAAAGTGTAAATAGTTTTTATTTTAATTTTTCTTTTTCTTGAGTTAGTACAAATTTTTCGTTTTAGTTAATATTTTTTATTTTAGTTAGGGAAATCTATTAATCTAACCAATTTTATTTAGTGAGGTGATTTTCAGGTCAAAAGGAGAAAAATATGCATGGAGTCGGGAAGGAAAAGGCAAGGTATGAAAGAATGAATAAAATGAAGAGACAGTGCACTGGGGCGTTGGCTCCGTGTCACGGAGGAAGGGCTCCGCGTTACCCTCCGTGACACGTTGAGGTTAAATCTGGATTTTTTTAAAATTCCAGTGAGCCATCGCGTTAGCTCCGTGTCACGGAGGAGGGGCTCCGCGTTACCCTCCGTGACACGTTGCCCTATATATTGTAACGGGTCCCACAGGGTTGCCAGGTGACCCGCGTGTTTCCCTTCATTTTTAACCCCAATTTTAGTCCCTTTTCCCCTATTTCCTCTCTTCTCCGTGACCAAACACCCGAATCCCCCTCCCCAACCAACGTGCCACGCTATTAAGCAACCAAATTGTCGAGTTTCTACGATCATTCAACTTAAAGGTATGTTTTCCTCTACTCTCTCAAGTTTTTGTCGATTTTAGTCGAATTTGAGCATGGGAGGTGAGATAAATCACCCTAATTAGCAATTTAGCATGAAATTGAATTATTCTTTGATTGATAAATGTTCGGAATGTTGTAATTAGCGTTTGAACTTGTCGATTGCGTGAATGATTCGAATTTGATTGTAAAATTGAATTCTAGGGCTGGGGTTGTTGAAATCGATTTGGTAACTTGATAAATTGGTGAATTATATGCCGGGGTGTGTTTGTGAATTGAGATAGTCGTTGTAAATATTGTTTGGAGGTAATAGACGACGAATTCTCGGGTTTTGGGAAAATGTAAAAATTGTTCAAATTGGTTTGGTTATTTGGATTCGTATGTATATAGAATTTTTGTCGGTGTTTTTGTTTGTTGTCTTCGTTGCTAAGTGCAATGGTTGAATTGCTAGCGATGGTAGGATTGGGATTAGCTGTATGAAGTCTGAGTAGTACGCTAAAAGTTATACTGTCAAAAATTTTTTGTGAACGCACTAAGCATAAATTGTATAGTTGTTTGTGTGTAGGTTGTAAATAAGGTAATCCTTGCCGTAGTATCGTAAACGTAGCTAAGGACTAAGTGTGGGGTAAACTTAGTTTAACCCGACCTTAGCCGAAGCTAATATGCATTTAACTTGACATGGTGCTTGTTTATTTGTATTGACAGGTACAATGGCAAGTAGGCAGGATATGGGTAAAGGTGCTTCTACTTCAGGCACCGGGAGAAAATGCTTGAGATTGGGCATAGCAGTCCCAGCTGCACCAGCTGTTCCGCGCGGCCAACGCCGCCTGTACGGAACAAGGTGGGTGACCGATGAAGGGAAGAAGTGGTACGCTAAACATAAGGAGAATAAGTACTTCCCTGAGGAGCATATTGCACGGGAACCACTAGCACAGGAGTTCCCCCGTATTGTGCAGAGAATCGAGGCAGCTGGGCTCAGCTTCATATTTCAGGAGCCCAAGGAGTGCAACCTACATTTAGTCCGGGAGTTATATGCAAATTGGAACCCGGCCATCAGAAGCCACACAATAAAAATCAGAGGGCAGATTGTCACTCTGGAACCCCAGAAATTAAATGCCATCATTGGAGCGCGGGACACAGACACCCACGTTCTCCGCCAGCTGAACATCACCCCACCATACGCCGATATCAGACGCACTTTGTGTGGGGCTCGATCCACAGCCCGATGGAGCAGACATAAGGAGAGGGGTTACCACCAGACTCTGCCGTATTCTCAAATGAACAGGGAGGCAAGAATATGGCTGAAAATAGTTTGTTCGTGCTTGATCCCGGGGGTGCACATGACGGATGTGACCCGGGAACGTGTGTGCCTGGTGTATGCCCTGATGAAAGGGCTAGAGATTAATGTTGGGGCGGTCATCATATCCGCCATGAATAGAGCCCGACTACACCAGGGCCACAGGTATGGGTTCGGCGGACTCATCACCACCTTTCTCCGGGGCCTCGATGTCGAGGAAGAGGCTTTGGACTACATCCCGCAGTTGGAGCGGAGGGCCCTTGATGTGACCAAAACCAAGGCCCCCGACACCACACACGGGCCAGTGCTGACACTGGGCGAGCGACATGCTCGTGACGATCAGTACATGGCACGGATGTTTGGTATGCAAATGCTTCAGCTTCGGATTGGTGGGAGACCAGCCACGGAGGATGAATTATGGCAGCTGGAGCTGGATTACCCATTTGGCGAAAATGCCAGAGCTTTGTGCTGAGTGGGGCCAGTCTTCGTTGAGCCCACTGACGATGATGTCCCCACGGATGAGGAGACACGTCGGGAGGACTTCGATGTGGAGTCCGATGACGACGATGGAGGTGACTCGGACATGGGCGATGAGGCAGCAGCATCGGATGAAGAAGTCGAATATTTCGACTGATCAGGGAGTTCCACCACCCGAAATTTTTGTGATTTTTAATTTTTGTGAACACTGGGGACAGTGTTCGATTTAAGTGTGGGGTGGGAAGTAGTTAGGTGCTGGGGGCTGGGCTGATTTGCTGTATGTTCTTCCTTTGTTTTGTATGTATGTTTATGTTTCCCTGTGGTTGTGAGTGCAAACTGATTTGTATTTGTATCTGTACATATTTTTGTGGTAATTGACGTGTGTTGTGAAAGGTTGTGGTTGCCAGTGTAAATATTTTGTAAATTCTGTGTAAATATTTTTTTTCTATCGAAATGATCGATATTTTTAAAATTTTTGCGAAAATATTTTGTACATAGTAAAATATTTTGTAAATATTTTTCCATCGAAATGATCGATGTTTTGCAAAAGTTTTTCAATTTTTATTTTTGGGTTTCTCGGAGTTTGTTTTCGGTTCTTTTACCGAGAATAGTCCCATTGCCTATGATGGATGGATGACGACCGTCTTAAGGGAAATGTAGTCGGTAGGAGTAGTGATTTTAATTAGTTTTCAATTTTTTTCTTTGGTGGATTGCATCACTGAACCTTAGTTACTATATGGTTGTGAAATTTTGGTTGCGTGATGTAACTGATATTCAAAATGTAAAAGTGATTCTTATGAAAGCATGCAAGTTTGTAAATATGTTGAGTTACCCTGGCTGTAGAATTCGATTCGGTGTGATTGAGGCTTAATTTTTGAATTCATGTAATTGGCTAATTAAAGTGTCTGTGAATGCATCTTGAATCGAGCATGTGCATGAAGTGTGAAGTGAGGTATTGTTATTCCATGCTATTGTGAAGTGTCTAGAACTTGCCTGGTGTGTGTACAAAACGAAATGAAGGAGGTGTAGTGTTGGAGAGGATGTAGGCATTTCTTTGTCTTAACCGAGAATTTCTATTTTTTCTTGTCATACTCTACCTTTTTATGTGATTGTATACCCTAGTCAGCCTGTTGAGCCTTTAGCCGATTATTTCTTTCTTTTGTCCAAAATTGTATAAACTAAGCTTAATTCTTTCTTTTCATTAGCCGTAAAGTCTATACAAAACTCTTAAGCGCTTAAGAAGAACAAAAAAAATTTTCCCAAAGTGTCAAAGAGTGAGAATAGTGGAAAGAAACAGAAAAGCAGAGCGAGGAAAGAAAAGCAAAAGGTGGAAGGTGCACTTGCTATAATTAAATGATAATGAAGGTGCATGAAAAACCTTTGTTGTTGTGTCAAGTGTGTTTGGTGAAATGGGCCATATGAAAGTAAACCAACATGAATGGGATGATGAAAAAAGAAAAGAGAGAAACAATGTTCATGAGTTGATGGGAATGTGTTGAAAAGGCGCTTAAGGATGCTAGTGACTATTATTGGCTAATCCAATACATACTAGTTCCATAGCCTCCATTACAACCCATTAAAGTCCTACGTGATCTTACATTGCATTTCCTTATATTAGTGGAGTAATACACTAAGGGCCAGCCTATGGGTCATGACATGATGCATGTGAATTCTTTTGGGAGATAGAGTGAAATTAATTTCTACATGCCCCTACTTGAATGTTTGTGTGTAGCATGAACATAAAGGGGAAGATTCTCTTGAGTTGTGAGGGCACATGCTTGATGAAAGATTGATTTTCATGTCAGATATCTTGATTAGCTGATTTGCATGAGTTTGCCGATATCGAGGGTCGATTCTTAAAGTCTAGGAAGTCTTGATATATTAAAGGTCATTGCATTGTTAAGACCATGCATTTTTTCTTGATGATTTACAATATTGAATGATCGGTATGACCGTAGCGTAAATTGTCGCACCATAGTGGCGAAGGTTGGGATGTAATTTGCATGAGTTGTGTATGTGTTGTTCGAGGACGAACAAGGATTTAAGTGTGGGGTAAGTGATCTTGGGCAGATTTATATGCCCAAGTGAGACTCAAACGTATCATTTTTGCCTTGTTTGTTGTGCAATGTGTATACATTTTCATGTAATTGGTAATAAAATGTGAATTTATACTAACCAACATGATTGACATTGTTTTGTAGGTAAAATATGATTTAGAGGAGCAAAAATGCATGTTGGAACAATATCGGAGTTGGACTTGGATGCGAGCACGGAAAAGACATTGGAATGCACAATGTAAAGGGGCTCCGCGATGGAGCCGTGCCACGCTACCATCGCGGAGGCACACTGCATGGAGGATGAATTAATTTGGAAATTTCTAGTGAAGCCTCGCGACAGCTCCGTGGCACGGAGGCAAGCCTCCGCGTTGCATGCCGTGCCACGTTGAGGCTATATTCCCGGACCCTGGATTTCCAGAGAGGGTCCGCATCCACGCCGTGTCACGGAGGCAGTGCTCCGCGTTGGCCTCCGTGACACGTTGCTTGTTATTCCGGGAAAAATTCCCAATAGTATAAATAGAACACTTAGGCTTATTTTTAATTAGTTCAGACTTGGTGGAGCAAGGACGTGGGTTACAGGCAGTTGAGGGATGACAAAGCTAAGGGTTTTTCTCTCTTTCTTTCTTCTTTCAATCAATTGTTTGTATGATTAACACTTGTTTTAGGATGATTAATCCACAAATGAGTGGCTAATTCTCTTCCTTGCTGAGGTTATGAACAATGGTGATGAATTTTGATTATTGAATTGTATGGTTTTTCATCTTCTTCTTCCATGTTGTTCTATTAATTCTTGTTTCTACTGCATTAGTGTGTGGCCGACATTAATGTACATCTAAAAAGTCCAATTTCACTCGAGAGAGCACAAAATTGGAAAGTTGTGAATTAATAGGGTATTGTTCTTAACTTGATTTGGGAAAATTGGGTTTTGATGTGCTTTCCTGATAGAAATATACTTGAAAGCCGTATTAGTCAATTTAGGAACTGGAATTGTATTGCTAGGTCATAAATTGCATTTGATCACAGAAATGTAGACGGATGGTTTATGATTCTTAAGTGAGATTAAATACGAGAGTTTTAATCTCTAGGCTAATGTTCTTGGCTAGCAACAAGAAGAGAAGAATAACCAAATTATGATTATAATCAAGTTCATAACTTGTTCTTAACCTTGGCATGCTCATATCCACAGTTTCAATTCACAGTAAATATTTGTTAATAGTTTTAGTATATAATTTATAAACAAAAATTATTTAACTTTTGGTTACGTTGTTGTCAGCATAATTAGAAGTAAGCTAGAATATAGTATACTTAAGCAATTTTACTTATCCAAAGTCTCCTTGGTTCGATACTTGGCTTACTTAGCCACTTTATTACTTGTTTGACCACGTGCACTTGCGTGTCGGTTTTAACCTATACCAAACACCCGAACACTTAGCTCATTTAATGGGAGAGGATGGAAATATTTTGGGAAAAAGAAGAACGGCTTGGAGGAGAGGAACGACAAAGAAGGCTCTACTTAGGGTTATTTTCTCTTTTCTTTTCCACTCTTCTTTATACATGGATTACATTACTCTTACGAATTCATGTAAAACTATGAGTGACTAAGACCCTCATTCTAGGGGTTTAGGCCACATGACATGAACGTATTAACATAATTCATATTTTGGTTTGAGGTTTTCTCATTGTTGATTATATTGAATTCTTGTTTTACTATTTTAAGGATTGATCACCACTAGAATATATTTAGGATTCTTGTGTAAAATCGAAAGGAGAAAGCATGAGAAAGACTTGATTCACATTTAGGATAAAAATATACCTAATACGCCTTGCTTGGTTATTAAATGGGATGATAGTTAAACACTTGTGAATTGGATTATCACATCTCCACTCAATGATGTAGTTGTGAAGTCAATTCTAGGTTAAATGATTAGAAGCTCGAAAGACCATGATTAAAGGAATTAACCCTATAAACCACAAATTAAGATAAATGCATATTATAGGTTATCACATCCCCGCTCAATGATTTAGTTGTGAAACTAATTCGAATAAATGTTTACAGGCTCGAAAGATCATAAACATGGCGTTAATCTTGTAAATCAATAACTGAGATAACTACTTGAACCAATGTGAATTATAGCTATGCATGAATGTTGACCTTAACCCAGGATCCCTCTTTGATACTGATTACAACTCATTTTAGTTCTTCTATGATTTGATAATAAAACTTGGAATCATTGACAAACAACAAATTCTTGGTTACTTTTGCACTTGTGAAATTTGATATTAATACTTGAAGTTGGTTATTCACTAAAAGGTCTAGTCCCTATGGGTTCAAAATTCGGCTCACAACAAATCACTTTACTACTTGTACGATCGCGTGCATTGGGGTGCAACAGATTTTTGGCGCCATTGCTGGGGACTGGCAAAATTAGTGAATTTATTATTTCTTGTGTTATTCTTAAATTTTCTTTAGTACTAAAAACATGGTCTTAGTTACTAATTTTGCTGGTATATTTTGGTCCTTGCAACAAGCTACCAAGGGATAAAGCATAGAGAGCTAGTAGGAACCACACCTTGAACTTGGAAGAAGGTTGATATAATTAAGAAAAGAGGGTGCTAGTCTGTATCCCTTGCAGCAGGTTCAACTGGACGAGGTTTGTTCTAGTAGAGATGGTTAACAGACCAGTTCACGAAGTGACAATCCCACTTGGGATAAATGTTACCTCTAGTATCCGCAGATCAGAACCTGGAGGCAAATTTTAGCTGAAGCAAAATATGGTACAGTTGCTACATACCAGTGGACAATTCATAGGCCTAATCCATGAGGATCCACAATAACACTTTTAGAATTTCTTGGAAATCAGTGACACATTTGTCCCCACTGGAATGTTTACTGATTATGTCAAGCTCTTTTCCCATTCTCATTGTTGGGAGAAGTAAAATGGCGGTTGAAGACGGAACCACCAAACTCCATCACAATATGGGACGACTTGGTAAGGAAGTTCCTTATCAATTTTTTTTCATCTGGCAAGACTGCAAAATTAAGGAGTTGAAATTTTGAGTTTCAAGCAGAGACCAGATGAGAACTTATACCTTGCATGGGAGAAATTCAAATCTTTTCTTAGAGACTGCACTCACTAGCAGAGCAATAAAGTGCTGGCACACACCTTTGTGTAAAGTCTTGACCCACACACCAAAATATTGTTAGATTTTACTGCAAGGGGTCAATCATTGGAGAAAACTTATGAGGAACTGTAAACTCTATTGAACAGGATTACACAGGAAAATCCAGAGTGGTACAGTGATGCATCATGGGGCGTAGTCAGAAAAATGACTAGGATGATAGAGATGGATAGTGTTAATGCATTGGCAACCCAGTTAGCATTTCCAGAATCAATGGTGCCTCAGTTTTGTAGGCTGCATTTGGCACAAATGGATGCACAAGTTAATGCAGTTCAACCAGTTCCAAGTTGGTGTGAAATATGTGGAGAAAGCGGTCATGGGTAGACTCTTGTAGAGCAAACCCAGAGTCAATTAATTTTATAGGTAATGTGCAGAGAGGAAACCACAGTTATGGGAACACCTACAACAGAAACTGGCAAAATCACCCTAACTACTCGGGGTGGAAATCAGGGTCAGAGTCAAAATTTTCAGCAGCCTTAGCAGTAGGGTAAGCAGGCTGGTGCCTAATCAAGCAATATAGAGGAGATGTTGCAAAAAATCATGGCGAACTAGGCTCAAATAGTGGATGAGCTAAAAATCAGCAGTTAGCCACAAGAAATTTAGAGAAGTAGCTGGGGCAATTAGGTATATCTCAAAACACCAAACCTCAAAGGGGTTTACCGAGTGAATAGATTCAAACCCAAAGCAGGTCATGGCCATTAGTCTGAGGAGTGGCAGAGAGCTAGATGATGGACTAGGGAAGCAAAGGAAGAATGAGGTGCAACCAAAACTAACCAAACCAGGCTCATCAGCTGACAAGGAAAAGAATAGGTGGCTGCAGAGAATAAGTCACAACCAGCAGTGCAGCTAATAAAGAGACTACCACCACCATTCCCAATAAGGCTTTAAAAAGTAAAGAAAATGCTTTTTATAAGAATTTCTTTGATATTTTCAAGGAACTTCACATAAATTTTCCTTTAATTGAAATTTTGCAGGTAATGCCCATGTGCTAAAATACTTGAGAAATGTGGTGTCTAACAAGAAGAGGATGGTGGACATATAGACTGTAGCACTCATTGAGGAGTGAAATTCTAGGGTAATGAGCAAGATGCCAGAGAAGCTCAAAGACCCAGGGAGTTTCACCCTCTTGATACAAATAAGTGGAAATGAGCTGATGCAAGCTTTATGAGAATTTGGTGTGACTGTGAACTTGATGCTCCTAGAACTATTCAATATTCTTTGTTTAGGAAAACCAAGGCCTACCAGAGTTATGCTGCAGCTAGCTGACAGAACCAAGGTAGTTCTTGAGGGAATCATAGAGGATGTGCTCATCAAAGTAGGTAAATTCATAATCCCTGCTAATTTTATTATTCTTGATTTTGAAGTTGATGACAGGGTGCCCATCATATTGGTATGTCCATTCCTGGCCACCGGAGGAGCACTGATAGATGTCCGGTCTGGCAACCTAAAGATTAGGGTAGATGATGAAGAGTAGAACTTCAGAGTATACTAAGCACTCAACACCCTGACACACTACAAGGATCTCAGTATGATCACTATAATAGCAGAGGATGAGTGTGGGGTGGAGGAGTGCAAGCCCTCATTTGAAGGCTCACATAGAAAGACAACTTGTGACTGTATTTGAGAGGATGTATTGTGATCATAGTGGAGCTGTGATGGTGAATAAGAGGGAGAGTGTGGAGGCTATTCCCTTATGAGTCATGAAAAGAAGAAAGCGTGCCCGAAAGGGCGAAAGAGGTTGAAGACATCCTTAAAGGAATGTGTCTCACGTCATGCCGCGACGTTAACTCAGGTGCTGCTTGGGAGGCAACCCAAGTTATATAACAGGTAGAATGTTTTTTTCCTTTATTTTTATTTTTGTTTACTATCACTTTTGTTTTTATTTTGTGTAGCACAGATTGAGAGGAAGTCTGAGTACCCATAAGTGAAGCTAAGGAGCATGACAAAGCATAAGTGTGGGGTTATTGACCCCTGCGCTGGGAATTTAAATGAAACATGCTGCTAGCTAGGCCTAGAGGCCTTAAGAAGTATCACTAAGCCTTGTTTTAATTTTAATTGACACTTTGGGGCAATCAAGAGGTTGGTGAGTCAAGTAATTCACAACTGAAAGTGGTAGAAGCTAGACTGCTTCCTCCATTTTCATAGAGGTTCAAAAAGAAGAAGAAGGACGCAACTTGTAAGAAGTTTCTTGATATATTGAAGCAATTATATGTGAATCTACCGTTGGTATAGTTGTTACAAAAGGTTCCTAAGTATGCCAGGTATTTAAAGGATATTGTGGCAAACAAAAGAAGGCTCACTGAGTTTGAAATTGTAGCTCTCACAGAAGAATGCAGTTCCCGAGTTCAAAACAAGAATCTGAAGAAGCTAAAAGATCTTGGGAGCTTTACTAATCCAGTCATAACTATTAGCTGAGAGGTCGGCTCAGCATTGTGTGATCTGGGTGCAAACATCAATCTTATGCCTGCATCATTATTTAGAACATTGGGGTTAGGAGAACCACGACCCATCACAACAATATTGCACTTAGTTGATAGGTCCATCACTTATTTCGAGGGAATTATTGAAGATGTGGTGATCAAAGTGGGATCATTCATCCTGCTGGTGGAATTTATCATCCTTGACTATGAGGCAAACAAAGCAATTCCCATCATTTTGGGAAGAGGATTCTTAGCCATCGTTGAAGCATTCATAAGGGTGAAGTCAGGAAAGATGTCAACTACTGTGGATGGCCAAGAGGCCATCTTTGATGTGTTTAGGGAAGTGAGGTTACCACCCCACTATGAGGAGTTTAAGACTAGCACAATGATAGAGCTGGGATATTCTCGGAAGGTTGTTAAGCAACATGTGTTGTGAGTTGAACCAGTAGGGAAGTAGGTTACTAATCATCTCACTTAATTGGAGGAGTGAGAAGTCTTGCGTCGTGCCGTGATATTAAATCAAGCGCTGCATGGGAGGAAATAAGTGACTGTCGTGCCATGACTATAACTAAGGCACTTGGTGGAAAGAAACCTGTCTTTCTCATAGATTTTTTATTTTGTAGAGACAAACAGGAAATTTGAGGTGGAAAAACGTAGAAAAGAAGCTAGAAAAATTCTAGGTCTGGGGAAAAATACCTGGCCTGCTGCACCAGGTGTTGAACTTCAGAAGAATTTTTTTTCAGGTTGGCATAGTGGCTGGTGTGCCATGCCAGACCCAATACACCAAGAATTTTTTTTTTCTAAGTGTATGGTGCAATGAATGGTGGGCCGCGCTAGGTGTTGCTTAGGCAAATTTGTTTTTTGTCCATGGGTCAAATTTGATCCAAGGACCCTAAAATTAATAAAAATCCATAACCCATATATTTATTTTAAATTTCCATTCATATTCTCTCTCTAAAAAGCCAAAGAAAAAAATAAAAATATTTTCTCTCTCTTCTCTGTCCTGACCGTAACTCCCCTCCCCCTTTCCCTTATTGTTGTCTTCTCCAAAAATATTGGTGAAGTAAACTTCTTTAACTCAAGTAAGTAAAGTTCTTCTCTCCTTTGGTAATTTATGTTGTAAGTATGCTCCCATTTCACTTCTTCCCCAAGTTGAAAAATCCAAAATCGCCATTGTTGGGTTAGAATCTTAAACTTCATAATGTGGGTTTTCATGACTTAAATCTCATGTGTTCTTTCATAATAATGTTATATCCTTGATTTGGTTGCTTATTTTGGTTAAATTTTGGTGATTTGAAGTTGTGGGTATGAAGAGGGTGATGAATGGTTTGTAGAGAAATTTTATAAAAAGATTGTGAATTTGGAGTATTTTTTTGGAGGAAGAAATTGCTTGAATATTGTGATTCTTGAATTATTAAAATATTGGGTTGTTGAAAAATTCATGTTAAGTCATTGTGGAAAGATAATGAAATTCATGATTTTTTTTAGTTGAATCTATTTTGAACACTTCAACAATTGGTTTTGTTGTGAATGGCGAATTAGGAGTTGAGAAGGGAAGCTAGTGGCCAAATTGAAGCACTCTTGAAAAAAAATAAAGAAGAGAGGTGTCAGGGAAAATCATGTGCATGGTTTGTAGTGTAAAGTTGGTGAATAGTTTAGGTTGATGAGATTTGATATGATAATGGAGAAAGTCTGCATACCTTATTTGACAAATTCTCACAAGTATAAATTAAGTATGGGATCTTTTTGCCCCTCTTATACCTAAGTAGCTAGCCTTGTTATTCATGAACTAATTTTGTAAGGCTATTGTTGTTTTTTGGCAGGTACTATAACATCATGAGTAGACAAAGAAAAAAGAAGTTGCAGTTGCTAGCAAGGAGTTCAAAAGGCTCAGGAAGGAAGTTGCATCGAGGAGGTTTGGAGCCAAGGCCGTGGAGGAGCATGGGCTCAAGTGGTTTAATGCCCAAAAGGAGGCCAAATATGCTTCCGAGAATTGGATTGACGAGGGTCATCTGACACTTGAGTTCCCCACTATTCGGGACACCATCCGAGAGTTGGGACTGGAATATATCTTTGCTGAGCCAAAGGAGTGCAACGTTAGGAAATTTTATGTGAATTGGAACACCTCGTATAGAGAGAGAAGAAAGATTACAGTGTGGGGACAAGTGGTGTGGTTCACTACAAGGTCTTTTAATGCATTCCTTGGCATGCCAGTGATGGACCCAGAGATGTAATTCATGATTCTTGAGAAGCCCCCATACCGTGGCATTCTTCATACTTTGTGTGGAGAGAATTCAGCTGCCTGGTGGGCAAAAGGTGAAAATGACACTCATTCGACACTCTCATTCTCCTACCTGACTAAGGAGGCCAGAGTTTGGGTCAAGTTGGTCTGCGCGGTACTTTTCCCAGGGAGACACACCATAGAGATCACTTAAGAGAGGGTGGTATTGGTGTATATGTTGATGAAGCGACTACCAATTAACTTCGCTGCAGTGTTGAGGGATAACATGATATGATCTAGAGATAACTGCCAATGGAAGTATTGTTATGGTAGCTCATTGACTCAGTTCTTGTAGGAGGTTGGTATTGAAGAATAGGAGGTAGACCTTTATCTACCCCTAGCAGGGAACTTGGTAGGTAAAATGATTGATGTCACAAAAGTCAAGGAGGTAGCCAACTCATCAATACCATTCCTCACTCCAGCTGAGTGCAATGCTCGGGATGATAGTTGGAAAAGCCACATGTTTGGGATTCTTGTGCTACAGCTGAAGATTGGAGGTAGATTCGTGACTGTTAAGGAGATGGCAACACTAGAGGAGTGGTATCACTCATAGAGAGTGCAATGCTGATGTGCAAAGTGGGGCTGGCATTTGAGGAGCCTTTGGATAACGATGAGCCTAAAGTGCTGACTAATGCCGTTAATGATGAGGATGATACCACCACTGAAACTATGCAGGTTGATGATGCAAAAGGAGAGGATGATGATGATGATTTTTCTTAGAGGCCTTGATATGATATGTTTGTGCACTGTTTAAGTGTGGGGTGGAGGAAATAGATTCTCTTTATTCTATCTTTGCTAAAATTGTAGTGGGCTGTAGCAATAGTTATTAAACTTATGCATTAGTAGCTTGGTTTATAATAGTTAGTAAGTAGATGGCTGTTGAAAACTGATGCTTTATTATATGCTTGTTCATGTCTAGTTTTTATGTTTTGTTAATTCAGAGTCAAATTTTTTTAATGTTCGTTGTAGAGGTAGTGACCCTTCCCGATGGTGGATAGATGACAATCATCTTAAGAAAAAATTAGTCATATTTTTTTAGGATGAAGTCAAAAACCACCACTTGAGTGCTCTTGATTCTCCGCTTAGAAGCTAAGCTAGAAGCAATGAAGTGGTCATCATGAATACATAAGAAGTAAGAATTCCATGAGAGACACATAGGTTCTTTAACTTGACTCAAGAAAAATTTTTAGGGCTTAATAATGAAAGAATTCATTCAATATGATTGTGTAGATATGTGGCCATAAGAAACTGATTCAGATCATGATACCACGAGGGGTGTGCTTGAATTGTTGTATTTTGTACATAGTGTAACATCTAGAACTTACCTGAGTGTGTATAGGATAGCTAGTTGCCAAAGAGGTAAGATGTGATTAAGGGATTTCTTTGAAAAATCATTTTGTCCATTATTGCTGTACCTTCCTGAACATTATCCCTAGTTGACCCCATTAAGCTATAAGCCTTAATTCTATTCTTATCCACAAAATAAGCCTATTCCCTTTGTTGTGTGACCTCTAGAATATTTGATCTAAAGATAGTCTGAGACACTTTAAGATTTAAGAATAAAGGTTCCACTGAAGTAGACAAAGTTAAGGGAAAGGAAAGAAAGAAAAATGGTGACGGTAAGATGAGAAAAATAGGAAAGAAGGGTGCTTACACAAAATAACATGTCTACTTGTCGCTAGAACATAAGTGAGAGATTTTTAATGGTTGATTATTTTTGTTGAACTTATAAGTAGAAACTAGAAGTCAAGTAGTATAAAGAGGGGCACGAGAAAAGAAAAGAGGTTTTGTGAAGGAAAGGATGAGCAGTGATAACGTCCAAACTATACTCTTCTTTACGAAGGAGTATAAATGATCGTTGTATCAAAATAAATAACCCGGCGAGTGTCGGGGTCGAATCCCACAAGGAACATAAAATGATCATGCAATAGTTGTATATTAACTTGAATTAATATGCATAAATGTACAAGACAAGTAAATGAAAAATTTGGGGGAGTGAATGCAATAATACTATTGAATTTAAACTCAGCTAATTAAGAGAACAAGACAACCAAAATCAAGAAACAACAATGAGCAAAGGCCAGAGGTGTGTTGTAGAGATTCCAATCGAATCGGGATTTACTAGATAATCGAGTTGTTACTAATATGTTTAAATAACCTTGGATAAGATGGTGCCCGACGTTTTTCAACCACTTGGGCACTTTTTCCTCAAGTTCGAAAGAACCTCAAAGTGCAATTCAACTATTCCAATATGGTTTGGATTAGGGGTTGAGCCATTTCCAGCCGTCAACCTTTAATAGGATTATGACCATGGGTTTTGGCTATTTCTAGCCCAACCCGACATAATCAAATCCCAACCCACTATTAAGTTCTCTCCCATTACTTAATTCCTCTTTTTGAAGCCAAAATTAAGTACGCAAACAATACTCATATTTGGAACTATGAGCAGTCAACTATAATTTGAGGAGAAATGAATAGACTTACACTAATTATGTAATAACAAGATAAATCTAGTGATACCCAATTAAATCAAACACCCATCATCACACACCTCTATCTATAGATTTAGCTACTCATATTTGAGAAATGCAAGAACTTATTTATCAATAGACTCAACAATTTCATAATTAAGAGTAAATACAATCAAGCTCAAAATGTCTCTTCAATGGTGGATATACCTTGCTGAAGAAGAAGAAGATTAAAAGGAAATATTTAAACTCTATTTTACTAATGGAATTTTCTCTTCCAAAAGTGATGGGAATAATAATGTGCTTGTTAGGAGTACTTTTCTAGAATATGTACAAAAGTAGGTCATAAGATTCTCCTCTTTTTCTGGACTGAATGTTTTCTCCCTTTTAGGCGTCTTTCACTTGCGAGTCACTAGAGGTTAGCCGGTGTCTATCTGCGGGCCACCGGTTGGTCTCATCTGGTGTCTAGTAAATTTCAGAGCATTTCAGCGATGGCACCGACGGTTCGTCGGATATTGTTTTGTGAGCCGCCGGTTGCAATTGTTCATCATTCTAGTGGATTCCTGCGGTTAGCCCATGTTTTGCCGGTGTCCTCCGGTGGAATGCCGGTTTTCACCTGAATCTCATCCTTTTTACTCAATCTCATGTCCTTCTCTTAAAGTTAGGTACCTACAACATCCAGAGGAAAAAGGGCATAAAATCTAACTAAAAGATTTAAAAACGAAGCTAAAGTTCATGCTTAATAGCCTAATGAGTTAGTAAATTACCAACACATCAAACCCCCAAACTTGAACTATTGCTTGTCCTCAAGTAATGCAATTCTTTTTAATTGAGCAAATGGACAACATGTAAAATATGAATATATGCATTAAGGATAACTGAACCTAAGACAACTCGAAAATGCTCACCAACTCAAGGAAAAAGAGAAACAACTCCCCCTAAAATGTGGAAAAGTTTCAAGAGGCAACCACAATGCCTAGGCATAATTCACAACTGCTTTCATTTTTCAAAACAAGGGCATGGTTTATTCAATCAAATACACATAGCATCTCAAATAATAATCACTTCACATTCAAAGTTTGCCTTGGAGTTCACATTGCTCATGCCTCATTCACACCTTTACATCAATGCAAGTATGTCCTCAAAAAGGAGTGATGCCACTCACTATAAGAGAGAATCCCCTTTCTTTATGATAAAGAAATGCACATGCAAGGAATTATAGAATAAGATGATGAAGCTCACTCTCACAAAAGAAATCTCCATGCATGCAACTTTACCCATAGGCTTGCCCTTCATGTAATTCGTCACTAATGTAGAGCAACTACACTCAAAATCAATTAGGACTTGCGGGTCATGATGAAGGCTAGGGGTAAGAGTAGGACAAATATTTAACTCTAGTGACTAGAACCTCCTTAATGCCTTTTTGTGAATACTTTTATTCTCCCCATCCAATCTTTAGATCACTCCACCTTACTCCTCCCTTTTTATCATCTACAATTTTTTTTATTTCTCAAAAGCCCTCCTTGTAGCTCTTTTGGCTCTTACATTAAGCCTTGTCTAAGAAAGAGGTAACACCATTTCACTATTCTTTTTCTCTTTTTTTTTATGATTCAAGGTTTCTCAACCCATCATTCCATTTATTTTGATCACAATTTGGTGCTACCATACATTTAGGCTCATCATATTTCTCCCTTTTTTGTAAACCCCCAAACTTAGGCTTTTTTCCTCTTTTCTATTGATTTCCTTATCTCTCCCTATGTCTTGGGCTTCAAATCCCCATCATTTTCATTCTTTCAATCACTAGCAATTAGGAAAGATGGATGCCAAAGAAGAGGATTACAAAATGGACATTGGCTTGTAATGTGGTTTCCAAGAATGAACAGTCCAAAAGATCAACATTGGCTAGCAAGGGAAGACATTTTCTGAGGTCATTTTGGGTGAAGTGACTAATCAAATAAAAGCCTTAAATCATGTTCTAAGTGTAGCTACATCTAGGATTTCACCTTGAGTCACACTTAAGAAAAGTTCTAGACAAGAAAAGATGTATGAAATTCATTCAAATAACCTTACCACACAAGGCATCACACTCAAAGAATTTACACAAATCATTATTATCACACGATTTTGATTCAAGATAGAGCATGCAAATCCACAAGCCAAACAGGGAATATGTAATGTATGACAAGAGAGTGCTACATTTCCCATTTCAACTGCCCATTTTTCTTTCAACTTCATTTTTTGTGCCACACAAGAATTTTTGGTGGTACCTCTCAAAAATAGTCCCACAAAAGACACAAAGAAAAACACGACATTTTTCCTTAAGAGAGTCGCCTCACAATTTATCATTAGGAAATGTCAACCCGGTTCGACAACAAAAAGAAAGAAAAAGAAAATGCTCCTTGGGAAAGAACCGTGTTATGAAGAAAAACCTTGGAGTTTAATTACTATCTACTATTTACAAAGGAGAACATAAAACTTGGGTCACAACTTTAGGCAATAAGAATAAAGACCTATTCATTAGCCCAACAACAAAGATAATTCTTTTCTATTCAACCATTCTGAGCCCGACAAAGGCTCCACAACCATTCACAATAACAGAGCAAAATAGCCTGGGTAAGCGCAATTATCAAACATAGCTAAAATGAGCCTGACAAAGGCTCAGAAATCCTCACAAGTCAAAAACAAAAGCCCGACAAGGGATACATCAAATAATAAACAAAACAAATGACCAACCTCTAAGGAACACTCATCCTAACTCCAACTCAAACACTACATTGTCGCCAATGTATGCATGCAAAACAAAGAGGACGAACTCCCTGTGTTGGTCACTTGTCATCATCCTCATCATCGTCCCCAATTTGACCTTCATTGCCCAAATCCTTCACCTCGTCCCTTAAGCCCTCGAATAAGTCATCAACTAGGCCTTGGACTGTAGAAGGGGCAACCATCGCTGGATCAAGGGTGCTCATGTTGGGAACCTTCATGGACGTCTGACTCTCCCAGTCCCTTACTTCAGTTTGGAAGAAGTGACAACCCCCTCTATGACATCCACCCATTTGTGCAGCTTGGTTAGACTCTTGTACATGGACTACATCTCCTTCTTCAGTATTTGGGAAATAAGGGCTCTGAAGCTGGCTCTCATAAGAGTTCGTCATCTCCACAAGCCTATGGAGACTGCTCAAGTGGGAGGATGTTGGATGGGGAGAGGCTCTCCTCAGAGGGGCTTCGCCCGAAGCTTGTACTGATGCCTCTAGGTGCGGCATATTAAGATCGAGAGCCAGTGGGGTTTGCTCAGAACCATGGGAGAAGGATCCTTCTTGGACATCAAAAGCTTGTAGCCTCTTCCTCTTGCTCTTAGGTGCATCCGCATCCCATTTGGGATCCACCATAATGACACAGGTAGTGGAGCTTGGGGCTTTATCTGGGAACAAGGGTACTCCAGCTTGCACGCATAGATGAGATAGGAGCACTGCATATGGCATCGAGGTGCCATCTTTTTTGTTCATTTGTACAACCACAAATTTCCCGAAATTGATGGGGACCCCGGTCATGATACAGGTTATGAGGATAAATGCTTCTAAACTGACTCGCTGCTTATTCTTGGAGGGTTTGACACGACCACAGATGAAGTCCATCCATAGCTTGGCCTCAAAATTAAGATCACGGAGAGAGATCTCGCCGCCCATGGTAGCCCATAATGGTGTGTCTGTGACAATAACCGGAGCTATCCAGCGGAACTGGTTCTCCTTGTCAGCAATTCAGGCTGTATATTCTGAGCCGGTGTCAATCTTATCCTTCCATAAGAGAGAACTAATGGATACTAGAGTAATGTTGACTTCCACAGCTCTCACTCTGACTGAAGGTAGGCAGGGAAATTCGTCCATCTTGTCCCTGTGATGCATACTCTCCTGCTTGGCTTGATAAGAGGCGTAAAATTTCGGGACGAGGCTGGGGTTAATCTGGGAGTGGATTGGTGAAAGTGTGCCATTGGCAGTAATGGAATTGAGCAGTGATGTTGGGTAGGTCACCTTGCAGCCCCACCAAGTCAAACCGCTTCTAAACAGTGATTGAACAGCTCTTGCAAATAGCGTAATGGCCCTTTATGTCGGACACACAATATTATAGCCTCTCAAAAGTTGGTAGGTGCTTCAAATGCCTTTTCTTTGACTTTCCCTTTGGTTGAAGAGGAGGCTAGGGCCCTTACCTTGCTTGGGATCCTAGATGAAGTCATATTTTGCGAAAATGATATTAATGCCAAACAACCATACTTTTTTTTGTATTTTTGTGTAAGAGAAAATAAAATAAAACAAAGATAATAAAAAAATAACATCTATCCTAAACTAAGGTAAGGAATTAGAACAATTGGACAACAAACAAGTAGAATTTCTGAGATGTACAACACTAGCAGTGCCAGCGAGAGACCGACGAGACACCGGCGAAACGTAGATGGGGATCCGCGAACCGCCGGTTGTCCGCCGGACTAAAGTAAAACACTGGGACTTCCAGGGTCATCTGGTGAGACACCAGTGTTTCACTGGTCTTGACTCATGGAATGCTGGTGGCGCAGGTCTGGGACAGTGGCCTGAAGCCTTGAGCCCTGGCCTGTGTTTTATCCGGCATTTAACTATGCCTGATCGGTGGTTCGCCGGTGGATGCATGTTATACCCCAAAAGCCCAAAGATCAGAGCTAGGGTTTGAAATGGAGAAAATTTGAAAACTGGCACCAGGTCACAGAATGAGTCATTCTGTGACCCCTGGGTAGACCACGAGTCATGAGGTGACTCGTGGTGAGGTTTAGGGTGTGAGTTGGAATTTTGGGATTTAAGGTCCCCACGGACGTGACCACGAGTCGTGGTCAGGACCCACGACTCGTTGAGTCAGTCATGGGAAAGGATTTTGGGGAAGGTGGGGGGGGGGGGCTAGGTAATGTACCCTATGGAAGGCCCCCACAAGTCGTGGTCAGTCACCACGATTCGTGGGATGGGTCGTGGTCAGCAGGATAGAATTTATTTGAAATTAAGGCAGTGAGGATGACGAGTGGTGACCACGAGTCATGGTCACCTGTGACAATTCGTGAGGTCCCCCATGACGAGCCCAGATGATCTAATGGACAGTGTACCCAATGATTGATGTAATGACCCGTGGTTGGTGGCAACGACTCGTTAGGCCCCTCATGGGGACTGACGAGCAGTTATGTTTTGCGAAGTTATTAAGGGTATTCTCGTTATTCCTATTCTCTAGGGTCCTATACTACGTCGTTTTAAGTTATTTTTAGAGTATATTAAGATAGGTTACGTCATTCTAACCTATTCAAAACCCATGCATGCAAGTTAGAGAGTTAGAGAGGGGATCAAGCTTAATCCCTTCAAATTCTTCTCAAATTCCTCTTGGGCAATCAAGGAACTGTAAGGATCAGCTTTAACCAGGTATGTAGGGTTATGAATTGGTGAATTCATTCACACCCATGCCCAATTTCTCCTAATTCATGAAATTTTATTTGAAAATCTTATGGGGTTTAATCCCAATTTCTTATGAAATTCTAATGATCTATCTATGGGTTAATATCTCTCATATTTCATATCATATTTTATGAATCATGAGCAGATTTTACAACTAATTCAATTATAAATTCATTGACTTAAATCTCTATTAAACTATGTACAATCATACTTGTTTTATGATAAATTGAGTTATGATTTTATCTTGATTTTGATGATCTTCAACCCATCATGATTTATGAGTTATGATATGGATTTATTCAAATGCCCATTAGGAATTGATGATTTATTAAGCATATACATGATTTACAAGTATGCATGAACCTCATGGTTTATGATTTATGCTTTTGGCCGACTCACGGGCCTTACCCTCATGGCTAGTTCACGTATTTACAAGCATGCTTATGATTATCATGATTTAACTAGCCCATGAATCTCATGTATATTATCCTATGAGCACTATATATGTTTTGGGAGTAGTATTTAATACCGTGTAGGTTTGGGGCCCTAGTTTTGCCCCGAATCTCAAAACTACGTGCCACCATAGGACATGATGGGACCTCCCTTGAGACTGTATCCTTTTGCCCCAAATGGGCCTTTTATGTGTAATATCACTCCCTTCATGGTTCTACCCTTGGCAAGGTAAGAACACCCTCCCGACTAGGGATTTACAGGTCGAGCTCCATGTGTGCTCATATGGAGTTTATCGGTTATAAGAATCTCCCATTATTCCTTATGATTTATGCATGGTTATGGTCATACGGTTTTGGTTCAAGTCATGTTAAATAAAGTTTTTCTCTTATGATTATGCTTATGGTCAATTTACGAATGCTTTGAAAACCTTGAGCCTCATGTTACATTATGATATTCATGTTATGAGCATGTTGTCCTACTCTTACGGACTTTTATGCATTTTAAATAACTGTTTTACTTACCTTGAATACTAGGTATATTCCATGTACTGACCGCATACTCTATGCTATATCGTTTGATGATACAGGCTCCGGTACTCAGATTCAGCCTCGACCCTAGCCAGCCTTTCAGAGTTAGCGTCCCACATCTATTGGTGAGTCCTCATCTTTCGAGGACCATGCGTTATCAAATTTTCTTTATGTACTTTCAGTTTCCAGCTTTAGCGAGTTAGTTGGGGGCTTGTCCCATCAACTCATTAGACGTAGAGGCTTTTCAGATAAAATGTTGTAATCAAATTCAGATTCATGTGTATTTCTAATGTTATTCTATTTCAGACTTCCTCTAAGTTTATCATGTTGTTTCTTCCGCTTTATTTGATTGAATTAGATGTATGTTCATGCCATGGGTCGACTTGGAGTCCCTCAGGGTTCCTTGTTCTCGTCCCTCGATCTGGGCCTACGTTCGGGTCGTGACAGACTTAGTATTAGAGCCATAGGTTTTGAAGTGTCCTAGGGTGTCTGAAAGCTGCGTTAAGTAGAGTTTTTTTCATGGGTGTGAAGCGCACCATACTTATGACGAAGAGGCTACGAGACGTTTAGGAAATGTTCCCTTCTTTCATAATCTCATGTCGTGCGATGAAATACCTATCTATCCTTCTAACTCGTGCTATACACGTTTGCTGAATCATGCCTCCATGTCGAGTACATGGAAGGAGAAATGGAAATGGACACGAGAACAGAAACGGAGAGGGGTACCATCAGGCCCCACTAGCCCTTGAAAGCCCAATGGAAGATTGAAGAAAAACTTGAAGAACTCTTACTTGATCACCTCCTAAACCCCTTCAATATGCATGCATGGATATGAATGAGCCTAGGATAGGTTTTACCCTCATAAAACACTGCATTTCGAGCTTTAAACGATGTAGTTTAGGACCTTAGGACTTAGGAATGATGAAAAGGCCCTTGATGAATTTCCAGAAATTTCTACACTACCTGAGACCACGGACGATCCAACAAGTCATGCCTTTATACCACGGCTCATGGTATCCGTCCGTTGCATCCACTACCCATTTTCAACTCCTCAGATTCAATCCCACGACTCGACAGGACGAGTCATTGTAACATACGACGGTCCGTTATTTCCCCCTTGACGACCTGCACCAAGCCTTCCCACGAGCCATACCAGGACTCGTTCCCCCTCCAACTAGTCGTGGTTTCCTTCCGTTACCTCGACTGGAGATTTTAATACCCCTTCCCATGATTTCTCACCATGATCTATTACAGCTCATGACGGGTCGTCCCATGACCCGTTACTTCCTCTCAGGCTAAGGACCAGTCTCCCCATGACCTCAAATGACGACTCGTGGTATCAAACCACGGGTCATTACGTGACTTGTTACTTCCAACTGCCACCCAGCCAGACCTCACCACGGATCGTTGATTGGGCCAACGATCCGTTACCATTCTGTGGAAATTTCCCAGATTCTTCCAACTTCCATTTCTCAATCTCGGGTCTAGTCTTAGGCATTTTCGGGGTAATACAAAATCTCCCCCTTGGGAACATTCATCCTCGAATGTGAGAAAACATACAGGATACAGAGAAATGCGATCATCATACTCAAATACTGATCATTTAGCCGAAAACTGACGGAATGACTATCTCCGATTCAACTACATGGCTGAACTGAATTCATGAATCATATACACATCCACATACATGAAAGAAACTGGTGCACCTAAACTGAACATGAAAGCTAAATAGAGTTTTAGGGCAAAAACTGATACCTCAAGCTGGAATTGAGTCGGTAGAGAATAAATGTGGGTATCTAGCCATCATGTCTACCTTGGCTTCCCACGTAGCTCCCTCAACATGCTGATTCCTCCATAAAACTTTGACTGAAGCTACTTTGTTATTCCTTAGCCTTCGAACCTGACGATCCAGTATTTCCACCAGAACCTCTTCTTAACTAAGGCTATCTTTCACCCGACACTATCCACGGGGACAACTAGAGCTGGATCACCCAAACACTTCTTCAAGAGGGATACAAGGAATACAGGATGCACATAAGCTAATTCTAAGGGAAACTCCAATGCATATGCGATCTTGCTAACCCCCTTCAAAATTCGGTAGGGGGCAACATAACGAGGGCTGGTTTTTCCTTTCTTTCCTATCTCATCACTCCCTTCATGGGAGGCACCTTCAGAAAAACCCAATCATCCACTTCGAACTCAAGCTCTCTCCTTCTCACATCGACATAGGACTTTTAGCGACTTTGAGTTGTTTTCAACCTGTCCCATATGAGCTCAACTTTCTCCATGGCCTCATCGACTGAATCTGGTCCTATCATCGTAGCTTCACCGACTTCAAACCAACCAATAGGCAATCTACATCTCCGCCCATAGAGAGCCTCAAACGGAGCCATGTGAATATTGGAATGGTAGCTGTTATTGTATGCAAACTCGATAAGAGGCAAATGATCATCCCAAATACTTTTGAAGTCGATCATGCATGCTCTCAATATATCGTCGAGAGTCTACATTGTCCGCTCCACTTGACCATCCGTTTGCGGGTGAAATGCTGTGCTGAGCTTAACTTAAGTACCCAGTCCTTTTTGAAACGACCTCCAAAACTGAGAGGTAAATTGGGTACCTCTGTCTGAAATGATGGATAAGGGAACCCCATGCAACCGAACTAGCTCTCGGATGTATAGTTTGGCATAATCCTCCACCGAATCCGTGGTTTTGACCGGTAAGAAATGAACGGCCTTGGTCAACCTGTCTTCCAGAACCCAAATGGAGTCATATTGCCGTCGAGAGCGAGGAAACCCTGTGATGAAGTACATATTATTTTCTTCCCATTTCCAAGTAGGAACACTGATATCCTGAAGCACACCCCCCGATCTCTGGTGCTCGACCTTCACTTGCTGACAGTTTGGACACTTAGCTACAAACTCTGCGATGTCTTTCTTCATGCCATTCCACCAATAGACTTCTCGTAAGTCACGGTACATCTTGGTGGCACCTGGATGGATAGAATACCCAGATCCATGAGCCTCGTGAAACATTCAACTCTTCAAATCATCAACACCCGGAACACATAAGTGACCCTGGTACCGAAGTACACCATCTCCCCCTTTGGAGAAGACCTCCACCCTCTGAATCTGAACGACTTCCTTTAACTTTAGCAAAATCAGGTCCTCATCTTGTATAGCTTTTACATCAGTCACCAAAGACGATTCTGATCCATTCTGAATAATAATGCCGCCATCAGTCGAGTCAACCAACCGAACTCCCAACCTTGTAAGTTGATTCACATCCTTCACCAGCTCCTTCTTCCCCTCATCCACATGGGACACACTCTTCATAGAGAGTCTACTAAGTGTGTCTGCTACTACAATGGCCTTGCTCGGATGGCAAAGGACACTCATATCATAGTCCTTGAGTAGCTCCAACCACCTCCTTTGTCGAAGATAGAGATCCTTCTGGGTAAACACATATTGTAAACTCTTATGGTCCTTAAACACATCCACGTGGACTCAGTACAAATAATTTTTCCATATCTTCAAGGCAAATACCACTGCGTCCAATTCCAGATCATGGGTCGGGTAATTCTTCTCATGAACTTTTAGCTGTCTGGAGGCATATGCTATAACGTTTCCGTGCTTCATCAATACACACCCAAGTCCGATCCTTGAAGCATCACAATACACCACGAACCCATTGGTACCCTCAGGTAGGGTCAACACCGGTGCTGAGGTAAGTCGATCCTTCAACTCTTGGAAGCTCTTCTAACAAGCCTCCGACCATTGGAATTTCACCTTCTTTTGGGTCAATTTGGTCAAGGGTGCTGCAATAGATGAGAAACCTTAAACAAATCTCTGATAGTAGCCAGCTAAGCCCAAAAAGCTCTGAATATCTGAAGGATTCACCGGTCTAGGCCAATTCTTCACCGGTTTTATTTTTTGAGAGTCCACTTGTATGCCCTCACTTGATACCACATGGCCCAAAAACGCCACTGAGTTCAACCAAAACTCGCACTTGTTGAATTTAGCATACAGCTGGCGATCCTTGAGAGTCTGTAGCACCACCCTCGAATGAGCGGCGTGCTCCTCCTCTCTCCAAGAGTATATCAAGATGTCATCAATAAACATATCCAGGTATGACTTGAACACCCTGTTCATCAAGTCAATAAAAGCTGCAAAAGCATTTGTTAGTCCAAAAGGCATAACTACAAACTCATAA
Source organism: Datura wrightii (assembly GCA_035772735.1). Taxonomy (NCBI): domain Eukaryota; kingdom Viridiplantae; phylum Streptophyta; class Magnoliopsida; order Solanales; family Solanaceae; genus Datura; species Datura wrightii. The sequence goes on along the minus strand of JASDFA010000007.1, from coordinate 47,719,978 downwards.
TGACCATACCGCGTCCTAAAGGCTATCTTCAGTATGTCACTCTCCCAAACTCTGAGCTGATGGTACCCAAATCTGAGATCTATCTTTGAAAAACACTTGCCACCCTGAAGATGGTCAAATAAATCATCAATCATGGGTAGAGGATACCTGTTCTTGATGGTAATCTTGTTCAATTGCCAATAGTCAATGCAAATCCGAAGGGAACCATCCTTCTTTCGGACAAATAGAACTGGTGCACCCCATGGAGACTTGCTTGGTATGATGAAACCCTTAGCCAAGAGATCCTTCAACTGCTCCTTCAGCTCTTTTAACTCAACTGGAGCTATTCTGTAGGGAGGAATTGATATAGGCTATGTGTCGGGAAGAAGGTCAATACCAAAATCAATTTCCCTCTTGGGAGGAACACCCGATAAATCATCAGGGAATACTTCTAGATACTCACATACTATCGGAACTGACTAGATAGTCGGGGTCACAGACTCAACATCCTTAACCCTAACTAGATGGTACACACAACCTTTGAGAATCATCTTCCTGGCCTTAAGATAGGAAATAAAGTGACCTACAGGCACGACCGAACTACTCTTCCACTCCAAGACTGACTCACCCGGAAAGCGGATCTCCAGCTCATGGGTTCTTCAATTAATAGAAGCATAACATGCATACAACCAATCCATGCCAAGAATAATATCAAAGACAGTAATGGCTAACTCTACAAGGTCTACGAGGGTGACTTTGTGCAATACTGTGATGGGCCAACTTCTGTACACCCGCCTAGCTACAACTGAATCACCAACGAGAGTAGAGACTGTAAATGGTTCTGATAGAATTTCGGGACTGACTCCAAAGCTACTAGCAATATAAGCTTTCACAAAGGACAAGGTAGCCACTGGATCTAACAAAGCATAAACATCAAGGTGAAACATTCGTAACATACCAGTAACCATATTCGGTGAAGTCACCTGCTCCTGACGCGAGGCAAGGGCGTAGAATCTATTTTGGCATTGTACGCCACCCCCACTAGTGGATTCCCCCTGCGGAGCTGAACGTGATGGAGCTATTGCTGACTTGGTAGTTTGTGCACGACCTCTATCATCATCCTGTCTAGAAAATGTACATGCTCGGTGCATGTGGCCGGATCTACCGCACCCATAACATATATCTGAGCCGAGCAAGCACTCCTTGGCATGACTCTTTCCACACGTCCCACAGGATGGAATGGTGCGCTCTACCTACATGCCCCATCAGAACCTGAGGCCCTGCTCCTCTAATCACCTTTGGGTTTGGATGGAACACTAGCTGATGATAATGCTGGAGCTAGTGATCTCTGCTGAATCTGAGGGCGGTGACCACCGCCGAATCTCTGCTGAGTAAACCCATAGTTATCTGTCCGGGCCCTTTTGGCCTCTCTTTCCCTCACATATGCCGCCTCCATCTGCTAGGCATACAAGACTATCCGAGGGAAATCCGTATCCTTGTGGAGCATAGCGGTCCTGCAATCTTTGTCCAAGTAGCTCGCCACCCCATGAACAAACCTACTCACTCGCGCCCTCTGATCAACCACTAACTCTGGGGCATACTTTGATAAGCGAGTGAACTCATGGGCATACTCCTATACCATCAACCTCCGTTGCTTAAGATTCATGAACTCGGCTGCCTTCAACTCCCTTATCTTACGAGGGAAGAATCGATCTAGGAACGCAACATGGAATTCTTCCCAAGTGACAGGGCCTGCTCCGGCGGCCCTACTATCTTTCCATTGTTGAAACCAGATATGTGCGACCACTTTCAACTGATATGATGCCAACTCAGCACACTCAACCCCATTTACCCCCATGACTTGGGTGATCTTCACAATCTCGTCAATGAACTCATGCGGGTCCTTATTTACTTTTGACCAAAGGAACTCTGGCAGGTTCATTCTCAAGAAATCCCTGACTCGAGGTGCCTCCGTATTTCCGTTTTGTAGAACATGCGCCACTACCTACTGATTGACCTAAGCGGTCAAGGCCTGTGCGAGCATCTGAATAGCTGTCCGAAACTCAGCATGGGCAATTGGCTCAGGTGCATGGTGCTCCTGGACTGATGGGGCTTGCTGGTGCCCGTCTCTATTACCCTCCTTATGGCCGTTTCCATTATCATTCCTCCTACCATTTACTCAGCGGGGAGCCATGATTCTTCAATCATGAATAGCATGAGTTATAAGGATAGGGAGACATTCCATCGTATGACATAGATCATGAAATAAGGGAACATTTTCTAAACATTTCGTAGCCTCTTCGTCGTAAGTGTGGCACGCTTCACACTCATGAAAAAGACTCTACTTAACGCGGATTTTAGACACCCTAGGACACTTCAAACCTATTGCTTTGATACTAAGTTTTTCACAACCTGAACATAGACCCGGATCGTAACACGGGACAAGGAGCTCCGAGAGACTCCAAGTCGACCCATGATCTGAAACGTACATCTAAATCAATATAAATAAAGTGGAATACTTAGCATAACGACAGTAGAAGCATAAACATGATATAACATAGAAAACAGAACGTACTACATACATAACAACTGAATTCTACACATCTGAAAGCCTCTAACCTATCTGATGGGTTGATGAGATAACACCCCCAACTAACCCGACAAGTCTAGAAAACTGAACATGAAAAGATAATTGATATCAAACTGGTCCTCGGAGAATGAGGACTCACTAAAGAGCTGGATGCAAATCTCCGAGACGGGCTAATGATGGTGCTGCATCTGAAGATTGGAGCTTGTATCATGAAACGATATAACATAGAGTATGCGGTCAGTACGTGAAATGTATTGAGTATGCAAGGTAAGTAAAACAGACATTTAAAATTACATAAAAGCTCATAAGAGATCATAAGAAGGGACAACATGCTCATAACATAAATATTAAAATGTAACATAAGGCTCAAGGTTTTCAAAACATTTGTAATCCATCTATTATCATAGTCATCAGAGAAACTTTATAAATCATTACTTGAGACAAAATAACATAAACACAATAATGCATAAAAATATGTGGAACAATGGGAGGACTCGCCATAACCGATACCATCATGGTAGAGCCTTACATGATGCCCCAACTATCTCGCTCAAGTGGGTAGAGCCGTCCTGGCTTGCTAGGCAAGGGATGTGCATTATGTGATATACGAAAGAGGAGATCCATTAACACTGTAATGTATGATCATGAACCTACGGTTCACGTAGTTATGAGACACCGGAGTAGTCCTTTGAATGCCGGGCTACTCGGTGCTAGACATTGCTCCCAAAAACATGCACATTAGACTCATATGTAAATCATAAACAACATTCATGAGATTCATGTCTAAATAAACATTTAACATCGTTGATCCCCTTTTCATACATGATTAGCCATGAATCAAGGGACCTTTAGTCGGCCAACATCATAAATCGTAAATCATTCTTGAACATGTGGGCATTGCCCAATAATTTAACATGCTTGAAAATATTCAATTCACTTGAAAATATGATTATAAATATGAGTAACTTGAAAACATGCTTTTCATCATCAATACTTCCCCATACATGAACATTCATCATAAATCTTAACTTTCATGAACTTTTTCATAAATGAGCATTTTAATTTAAAAGGCTTGAAACATGATTTAACGGAAAACAACATAAAACTTGCCCATAATACATAATTTAATAACAATAACTCATTTACATCATATCCAAGTAGAGAATTTGAAATTTCATGCATCAGGTTAAAACCCTATAGAATCAATATAGGAAATTCATGTTTTAGAGAGAGTTTGGGCATGGGTGTGAACAGATTCACCCATTCATAACCCTAAATACCTGGGGAAGATCAGATTTTACCACTCCTTGAAAGCCCAATGGAAGATTGAAGAAAAACTTGAAGAACACTTACTTAATCACCTCTTAAACCCCTTCAATATGTATGCATGGATATGAATGCGCCTAGGATAGGTTTTACCCTCATAAAACACTGCATTTCGAGCCTTAAATGATGTAGTTTAGGACCCTAGGACTTAGGAATGACGAAAATGCCCTTAATGAATTTCCTAAATTTTCTGCACTGCCTAAGACCACGGACGATCCAATGAGTCGTGCCTTAATACCACAACTCGTGGTATTCGTCCGTTGCATCCATTTCCCATTTCCAACTCCTGAGATTCAATCCCACGACTTGACAGGATGATTCGTTGTAACATATGAAGGTCCGTTATGTCGTCCGTTGTTTCCCCCTTGACGACCTACACCAAGCCTTCCCACGAGCCACACCACAACTCATTCCCCTTCCAACGAGTCGTGGTTTCCTTCTGTTACCTCAACTAGAGGTTTTAATAACCCTTCCCACGGTTGCTCACCACAGTTTGTTACAGCTCACGACGGGTCGTCCCATGACCCGTTACTTCCTCTCAGGCTAAGGACCAGTCTTCCCCCGACCTCAAATGATGACTTATGGTATCAAACCATGGGTCGTTACGTGACCCGTTACTTTCAACTGCCACCCGGCCAGACCTCACCACGGACGCTTCCCACGGATCATTGATTGGACCAACGATTCGTTATGTGACCCGTTCTGTAGAAATTTCCCAAATTTTGCCAATTTTAATTTTTAAATCTCGGGTCTAGTCTTAGGCACTTCCGCGGTATTATAATTTAGTTAGGATTAAGGATTCTATATCGAAGACCTCGACTATCCAGTCCGTTCAAGTGGTATGTGAGTATCTAGAAGTGTTCCCAGATGATCTACCAGGTGTTCCTCCCGAGAGGGAAATTGACTTTGGTATTGACCTCCTACCCGATACACAGCCTATATCTATTCCTCCTTATAGAATGACTCTAGTCGAGCTAAAGACGTTGAAAGATCAGTTGAAGGACCTACTAGACAAGGGTTTTGTCAAACCTAGCAAGTCTCCATGGGGTGCACCTGTTCTATTTGTCCGGAAGAAGGATGGTTCCTTTTGGATGTGCATTAACTATCGACAATTGAACAATGTCACCATCAATAATAGGTATCCTCTACCAAGGATCGATGATTTATTTGACCAACTTCAAGGTGTCAGGAGCTTTTTAAAGATAGACCTCAGGTCCGGATACCATCAGCTCCGGGTGGGGGAGAGTGACATTCCAAAAACAGCCTGCAGAACTCGGTATGGTCACTATGAGTTTGTAGTTATGTCGTTTGGACTAATGAATGCCCCTATACCTTTTATAGACTAGATGAACAGGGTGTTCAAGACATATCTAGACATGTTCATGTCACGACCTGAGAGTAGACCCGAATCGTAAACACGGGACAAGGAACCACGAGATGCCCCAAGTCTACCCATGGCATAAGCATATCTAACTTCTTTCACATTAAGCGGAAGACTAAACATAAAACATAGCAGAAATATAAACGTAACATAGCATATCATGGAATATGAAATCACTAGACATACACAGGTTGAGTACTACACACTATCTGAAAGCCTCTACTACATACGATGGGTTGATGGGACAACACCCCCAACTAACCCGGACAAGTACTGAAACATGAAATAGCATGAATGTCTGTAAAACGGCCCTCAGAACACGAGGACTCACCAGTAAGCTGGATGTATACTCTAAAATGATCTAAGTATGAGGATGAGCCTGAGAGCCGAAACCTGTATCATAAGACAATACAACATAGAAAGTATGCGGTCAGTACATGGAATGTACCAAGTATATAAGGTAAGCAAAATGGACATTTAAAATATGTAAAAACTCATAAAACATCATAAGAGTAGGAAAACATGCTCATGACATAAATATCATAACATAACATATCATAAGACTCAAGGTTTTCAAAGCGTTCGTGATGTTACACCCTGTAAGTTTATAGCACTTAGTTGGCCTATTCGCATGTTGGTTGGGAGTTTTAGAATGCCATATGTGCGAGGAAAGGGCCTGGGGAAAGACCGAACGGGTGTCAAGTTAGATTTTTGCAAAAGGAGGGTGAACCGTGCAGTCCAGAGGGGCAACGTGGCACGGAGGCACCTCCTCCGTGATGGCCAGCGTGGCATGGAGCCAAATTGGCGCGATGACCAGCGTGCCACGTTGCTATGCAACTGGCTTCAAGTATATAAAGGCCATACTCTTCAACTTTAAGTTATTATCCATATTCACACGACTAGAAATAGGGAGAGAATGAGGGTTCCTATAGATTTCCATCTGATTACGCTGTCAAACGTTATCCAAAGTCAAATTAACTTCGGGTATCGAAGTATAAGGCTGCAGGGAGGATTTCTACAGAGTTAGTTTCATGAATTTCGCCCGGCGAATCGTCGTCCCGCTGAGCCAAAGTAATTGGAATTGCTCCAAATTAGTGTTAATACAATCCTAGGCTTAAAGTAAGTACTTTCCCTTCTAGACTCCCGAGAAATTACGAGTTTTCGATCGTTCTTCGATAAGTTGAAGAATAGTCAATAGATATATATATATAAATTATTGTTTCTTCCAGTATAAAGTATTGTTTATATATATAAAGTATATATAAAGTATATATAAAGTATTGTTTATATATATAAAGTACATATAAAGTTGAAGAATAGTCAATATATATAATATATATAAAGTATTGTTTCTTCCAGTATAATAATGAAGTTAGCTCTATTCTTTCGTGAATATGATTATAGTTGGAAAGAATAGCTGAATACTAGCCGAACCTCGCCAGATAATCGGTAAACCGACAATCGAATGTAAAGCCAGTCTCTTTCGGCAAGTTAGTTTCTCCAGTATAGTAAAATAGTATGAATCCCAGTAAGATATTTCAGAAACAGTATATCATGCTCAGTGTGAAATTTAGTAAAGCACGTCAAAAGTATTATATCATGTTCAGTAAGAGACTCAGTACAACATGTTAGAGATTATATTATTATCTCATTTAGTGTGTATTATATGTAGTTATTGCTATCAGTTGAGACTTGATTGTATTGTTTTAGGCTGGATTACCCGTATAACTTGCGTGACTACCCCAGGGTTAATAGCTATACCGACTCATCTGCCAGAGGGCGAGGATACGTCGCTCTACGGAGTGGCATACCGTCTGCTAGGGACGAAGATGGGATGCCAGTTCCCCATATTTTGCGTGGTTGGCCTTTATACACCCCTGTCGAGCGCTTGCGCCCGGGGTGTTTATTTTAGGAGTCCTTCGAACTCAGGTACAACTATAGTCACGGGCCCAGCGGGCCCAAGCAGCATATCCAGGGGACTGGCCGGATGCTTATAGCTACTAGGTGATGTGGTATGACCTGGGTAGGGGTAAATAGATTGAGATGTACTCACTAGGGAAAATGGGGGCCCAGGTGGGTTGCTCTGTGATGATTACACCTTCCGGCTTATGGGGGACAGGTAAGGTTTATATTATGTTGTTTTAGTTATTGATAGATAGATAGTATAATGCCATGTTATCAGGTATGACTCCTACTCTTCTCAATATAGCTATGTTAGCCCTGATTCCTCTATCTCAGTCAGTTTCAGTCCGTTCCCTATTACTTCAGTTACTGTCAGTTTTACTATTTACTTTCAGATGTTTACAGTTATTGTTTTACATACTCAGTACCAGTGGTATTGACGCCCGTTTTGGGGCACTGCATTACTTTCCTGCAGGTGTACTTAGATGAGGAGCAGATCCCTTGTAGTTCCAGTCAGCGATACAGAGCCTTCAACTCCTTTCATCTGGAGCTTGGAAGACTGAGGTTTATTTTTTCTTTTGTCTACATAGTATGGGTAGGCCGGGGCCCTGTCCCGACCATCTTATTATTCTTAGAGGCTTGCAGATTGTATCATATTCCCTGTGGTTAGATGTATGGCCGTGTGGGGCCTTGTTTAGCTGTTAGTTGATGACCTTGTCGGTCACAGATTAGTTTAGCGCTTGATTTTGTTTTCATCAGCTATAACTAGATATCATGGTGTCCTTGTCGGCCCGCATAAGACCCCTTATATTTGGTTGTTTCTGGTTAGCTGTTTATTTTCACAGGTGGCTATAGGCCTTGTCGGCCGGGGGCTGTATTTACAGCCGCTATATAGCTCGTTGTTTTCTTGATTCCAGAGCTAGAGCCAGCCTTGCACCAGAAGTGCTTAGGCTCAGTTAGTTCAGCAGTCTAGGTCCTAGTAGGGCACCAGGTGCCAGTCACTCATCCCAAGGCGGGGCGTGACAAACATGGTATCAGAGCCGATCGTATCCTAGGGAGTCTGTAAGCCGTGCTAAGAAGAGTCTTTACTATGGATGTGTTGTGCACAACATACTATAGGCAGGACGTTGCAAGGCATGATAGGATGGTTACTCTTTCTTCTTATTCAGTCGTGCTATAGAACGGTACAGTGTAGGGTTGAGTCCCTAAGCTTATTATACTCTTTTTTTACAGATAAAATGTCGGACCAGCGATATCCTACGATTGGCAGAAGATTGGATGTGGCAGCAGGAGAGGGCACCAGCAGGATGCCTCAGCCTCGATTAGAATCAGCCCGATCTGAGGGCGATACGGAGGCGTCATCTCGACCTTCCCTGCAGTCTCCATCACATCAGGAGCCGCTTGGGACGGCACCACCTCCGGCAGCTCCTATACCTATACCACCCGACCAGGAGGTCAGGAGTGCGGTGGTTATGTTAGTGCAGATGATGGCTGCTCAGCGCCAGTCAATGCACCTACAGCTGCAGAATCATCAAGAGGGCCTTGTAGTTCGAGGGTCTGAGAATTCCTGGCATTAAGTCCCCCGCAGTTTATAGGGACGGATCAGACAGAGGATTCCCATGATTTCCTAGACCAGATGCAGAGGATCTTCAGGGTAATGCATGCTACACCCACATAGTCAGTTGAGTTGGCGGTATTCCGGCTACGGGACATCGCTGTACTGTGGTATGACAGTTGGGAGAGGTCCCGAGGGAGGGATGTTTCCCCTCTTACTTGGTCTAGCTTTTCAGAGGCTTTTCTGGATCATTATCTACCACGGGAGATTTGATAGGCCCGGGTTGATCAGTTCTACACCTAGAGCAGGGGCCGATGAGTGTTTGAGAATATGCCCTACGGTTTGATTCCTTGGCCCGATATGCGCCAGCTTTCGTGGATACCATGCCATCCAGAGTACACCGTTTTATTATGGGGCTAAACCCATGTTATACCCCGTAGAATTTCCGGCACCTAGACGACCTATTTGCACGTCGGTTAAGCATATTAGAAGGCCATACGTGCTAGAGAAAGGCCGGGAAAAAGATCGGACGAGAAACCTGTCGAACCATCGCGGGAGGAGCCGAGGCAGAGCCCCTCCGCGATGGCAGCATGTCATGGAGGAGAGGCCTCTGCGATGGCTCCGTGACACGTTGCCCAAGTCCAGGCCCAAGTATATAAAGCCCCACTTCGGTTTAAAATCAATTATCACTTATAAATTTCCAGAAAAGCGCAGTGAAGCCGAGGAAGACGAAGGAAATTATATATTTTCGTCCGATTACGCTGCCAAACGCTGCCCAAACTCAAATTAATCCTAGATACCAAAGTATTTAGCAGCAGAGAGCATTTCTACGGATTTAGTTTCATGAAATACGGCCGACGAATCGGTGAGCCACCGAACTAAGGTAAGTAGAATTGCTCTAAATTAATGTCTATGTGTTCCTAGTTGAGAAGTGAATATTTCTCCCTTCTGGGTTGCTAAAAAATAGCGAGTTTTCGACCGTCTTTCGATAAGCCTAAGTTTAGGCTATAAACTATATCGAAAGTGACGTTGCTCTTTACAATAAAGTTGTATTTAGTATTAATTGACGTATTTATGAATGCAGTTGGGAGAAAATAGTTGAAGTACCGGCCGAGCCTCGTCCAACAGACGAATAATTCAAAGATAAGGTATGTAAAGTTAGTTTCCTCGGCAAGTTAAGTAATATTGAGACAGTATAGCATTTTACAGACTAGTAGAATGTTCAGAAGTCGAATATTGCGTTATTATGAATATTGATACGAAATGTTGGGATGTGATTGTATTCAGTTGAAACCCCATATAGCAATGCAATACCCGTAAAGCACTTCAAAAATAGAATAGCAGACTAAAATGAAGTTTAGAAAGTATGTCAGGAATAGTAAATCATGTTACTATAGAAAATCAGTATACAGCATAGTTCAGCAGAAAGACTATATTCGTACATACATATATAGTACTTCCAGCCTCAGCAGGTATTAAGCATGTACATATTTTTATCACTAGTCCAGCATATAGTGTATACAGAAACTTAGTAAACAACAGAGTTTTCAGCAGAAACATTATCTTATATAGCATTTGCCCAGTACAGTCCGGCAGGAGACTATATTCATATTTATACATCTTTACCTGCCTCAGCACGTATTAAATACGTACAGATTACTATCATTAGCTCAGTAGGTAATATATATGATACTTTACCCTTATTAGCCTCAGCATGTGAGATACACAGACAGTATTACCAGTTGAGACCGTTGTATTGTTTGGGGTTGGATTACCTAGCATCCATGACCACCCAGGGTTGATAGCTGTATCGACTCGTCCGCCAGAGGACGAGGATACGTCACTCTACGGAGTGGCATGCCGTACCGCCAGGGGACGAAGATGGGATGCTAGTTTTTCCCCATATTTGTGCCTTGATCGGCCCTTACACACCCCAGTCGAGCGGATACGCCCGAGTGCAGATTCAGGAGTCCTCCGGACTCAGATGCAGTTATAGTCAGGGGCTCAGCGAGCCCAAGTGCATACCCAGGGAACCGGCGGGATGCTTGCAGCCATTATAGGAGATGGGATGACCAGGGTAGGGGTATAGATTCTGTGCTGGTTGTACCTCCCGGCTTATGGGGGCCGGGTAAGGTTTGTGTGTGCTATGTTATGTTATTTCATGTTATGCCATGTTATGTTAGATACAAGTAGATCAGCAGTAGCACGATACGTTTCCAGGTATGACTCTTATCCCTTCCAGTAAAGATTGAGAGAAGGTAAGGTTTATATTATTAGACAGTTAAGTTATTCCTTCTACTTCAGTTTCATCAGTCATATTACTGCTTTCAGATTTTGTTTTCAGTTATTACTTTACATACTCAGTACCAGCGGTACTGACGCCAAGTGGGGCGCTGCATTACTTGCCTGTAGGTACCCATAGACGAGCAGACGATACCACGTGATCCCCATCAGCGGTTGAGTATTCAGCTCCTGTCATCCGGAGACTGAATTTCTAGAGGTGTAGTTCAGTTCCTTTTGTTGTATAGTACGGGTAGGTCGGGGCCCTGTCCCGATCATTTCTATTATTCTTCTTAGAGGCTTGCAGTCTGTTTATGTTCCCTGTGGTCAGATGAGCCGGTCATGTGAGGCTGTGCAGTTGTATAGCTGTTAGTATTCCTTTTTTCTATTATGATGGTCGTGTGGGGCCATAGCTTGCCAGTAGTGGTGACCTTGCCGGTCACGTAGTTTCTTTTGTGCTTTATGATTGAGTTGCAGATAACTAGACAGCATGGTGGCCTTGTCGGCCCGCATAGGTCCCCCCTGAATTAATATGTTTCTGGTCAGCTGCTAGTATAGGTACAGAAGGCTATAGGCCGTTGGGCCGGGGGCTGTATTTACAGCCGTTATATAGCCCTTTGTTTCCAGAAATGTGAGTCAGAGCCAGCCAGGCACTAGATGTGCCCAGGCTTAACAGTCCAGCAGGTTAGGTCCTAGTAGGGCACCAGGTGCCAGTCATACCCCCCAAGGCGGGGTGTGACAAACTTGGTATCAGAGCAGGTCGTATCCCAGGGAGTCTGCAAGCCGTGCTAAGCAGAGTCTTGTCCATGGATGTGTTGTGCACCACATACTATGGATAGGAGGCTGCAAGGCATGATAGGATGGTTGTCTTCTATTCTTATTCAGTCGTGCTATAGAGCGGTACAATTTAGGGTTGAGTCCCTAAAAATCTTACCATATTCTTTGGTTACAGATAATGTCAGACCAGCGCCATCCTATCACGGGTCGGAACTTAGACATTGCACTAGGAGAAGGCACCAGCAGGATGCCTTCCCCTCATTTGGAGACAGCCCGACCAGAGGGCACTACAGAGGCATCATCCTAGCCTCCTCAGCAGTCTCCACCACGTCAGGAGCCACTTGGGGCGACACTACCTTCAGTAGCCCCTATATTGACTCCTTCTAACTAGGAGGTTAGGAGTGCTGTAGTTATGTTAGCACAGATGATGGCTGCTCAGTGTCAGCCAATGCCATCTACAGTTGCAGAATCATCAGGAGGGCCCGGTAGTTCGAGGGTCCGAGAGTTCTTAGCTTTGAATCCCCCAGAATTTACAGGTACAGATCGGACAGAGGACCCTCAGGATTTTCTGGACCAAATGCAGAGGATCTTCAGGGTTATGCATGCCACGTCTACCGAGTCCGTTGAGTTGGCAGCATTCCGGTTATGGGATATTGCGGTGTTATGGTATGAAAGCTGGGAGAGGTCCCGAGAGAGAGATGTTTCCCCTCCCACCTGGTCCAGCTTTTCAGGAGCCTTTCTGGATCATTATTTGCCGCGGGAGATTCGACAGGCCCGGGTAGACCAGTTCCTACATCTAGAATAGGGGGCCATGAGTGTTCGGGAATATTCCTTGCAGTTTGATTCCTTAGCCCGATATGCACTGGCCTTTGTTGATACCAAGGCATCCAGAGTGCATCGCTTTATTACGGGATTGAATCCAGAGTATGTTGAGATTTGCACTGATCTTGGGCAGATTTATATGCCCAAGTGATACTCAAACGTATCATTTTTACCTTGTTTGTTGTGCAATGTGTATATAATATCATGTAATTAGTAATAAAATGCGAATTTATACTAACCAACATGATTAGCATTTGTTTTGCAGGTAAATGTGATTTTTAGGAGCTAAAATGCATGTTGGAACTATGTCGGAGTTGGACTTGGATGCGAGCGTGGAAAAGATCTTGGAATGCACATTTTATAAGGGCTCCGCGATGGAGCCGTGCCATGCTACCATCGCGGTAGCACACTGCCTGAACAGGAATTAAAATGGCAAATTCCAGTGTGCCTTCGCATCAGCTCCGTGGCACGGAGAGAGGCATCCGCGTTGGCCTCCGTGCCACGTTGAGGTTAATTTACCGGACCCTGAAATTCCAGTGAAGGTCCGCGTCCATGCCGTGTCACGGAGGCAGTGCTCCACGTTGGCCTCCGTGACACGTTGCTTGTTATTCCGGGAAAAATTTCCCACTAGTATAAATAGCACACTTAGGGTTATTTTAATAAGTTTTTAGTTTTTAGACGGAGTTCAGAAGTGGAGAGCAAGGACGTGGGTTAGTAGCAGTTGAGGAACGAAAAAGCTAAGGGATTTCTTCTCTTCCTTTCTTCTTTCTATCAATTGTACGTATGATTTACACTCATTTTAGGATGATCAATCCACAAATGAGTGGCTAATTCTCTTCCTTGCTGAGGTTTTGAACATGTGTAATGAATTTTGATTGTAAATGATATGGTTTTCTTCTTCTTCTTTCATGTTGTTCTATTAATTCTTGTTCTTACTGCATTAGTGCTTGGCCAACATTAATGTACATCTAAAAAGTCCAATTTCACTCGAAAGAGCAAGAAATTGGAAAGTTGTGAATTAATAGGGTATTGTTCTTAACTTGATTTGTGAAATTTGGGTTTTGATGTGCTTTCCTGATAGAAATATACTTGAAAGCCGTATTAGTCAATTTAGGAACCGGAATTGTAGTGCTAGGTCATAAATTGCATTTGATCATAGAAATGTAGACGGATGGTTTATGATTCTAAAGTGAAATTAAATACGAGAGTTTTAATTTCTAGGCTAATGTTCTTGGCTAGCAACATGAAGAAGAGATTAGCCAAATTATCATGATTATCAAGTTCATTACTTGTTCTTAACCTTGGCATGTTCATATCCATTGTCTAAATTCACAAGTAAATAGTTGTTATTAATTGTAGTATATATAGTTTAGAAACAAAAACTTAAGTAACTATTGGTTACATTGTTGTTAGCATAATTAGAAGTGAAATAGGAATATAGTAAACTAGGCAATTTTACATATCTTGAGCCTCCTTGGATCGATACTTGGCTACTTAGCCACTTTATTACTTGTTTGACCACGTGCACTTGCGTGTCGGTTTATAATATATAATACCAACCTGAGCAGCAGACCGCGAACAAGTTTTTGGCGCCGTTGCCGGGGAGGCTAGGCGATTTGTGAAATTGTGTTTAGTGTAAATTTACTGTATTTTTATTTTTATTTTCTTAAGTGTTAACAACTTGGTCTTAGCCTGTATTTTGCAGATTTTGTTTTTGTGAACACTGGCAAGGGACAAAGAGCTGGTGGAATCTTACTTAGAGCCTGAACGTGAATTTCATAGTCAACGTAGAGAAGCTCTACGAAAGAAGCTGCAGTTACTTAAACAGTCTATGATGGAGCAACAAAATCCACCAGTTGTGTGGGCAGTGTTAGTGCCCGATGAAGCAGCAGCAAGGCTGGTTCGCGAGGTGGCAATCCCACACGCTAATAATGTACATTCTAGCATCCGCAAACCAGAGCCTGGAGGGAGGTTTGAATTAAAGCAGAATATGGTGCAACTTTTGCACACAAGCGGGCAATTTACCGGTCTCCCTCATGAAGATCCACAACAACATCTCCAAAACGTTTTGGAGATAAGTGACACTTATATACCCGCTGGAGTGTCACCTGATTATGTTCGGCTCACCTTATTTCCATTTTCCTTACTTGGTGAAGCCAAGAGGTGGTTAAAAGCTGAACCACCCAATTCTATATCAACGTGGGATGATCTTGCACGGAAGTTTTTGATCAGATTTTTCCCTTCTGGTAAAACAGCCAGACTTAGAAGTCAAATTCTATGTTTTAAACAGAGGGAAGGAGAAAATCTCTATCAAGCCTGGGAAAGATTTAAATCCATGTTGCGGGACTGTCCTCATCATCATTAGTCCAATGAGGTGTTGGTACACACATTTATTGAGGGTTTGGAACCCCACACTAAAATTCTGTTAGATTCAGCAGCTGGAGGGCAAGCGCTGGAAAAGACCTATGAGGAGCTGTACACTTTGCTCAACCGAATTTCACAAGGCAATCCAGAATGGAATGCAGATTCTTCAAGAGGTGGAGCAAGGAAAGAAGCGGGAGTGCTTGAAGTGGATGGATTCACAGCTATCGCTGCACAGATAGCTGCATTGCAAAATCAGTTAAACACTCACTTCAGCAATATCAATTTGAACCAGCCTTCAGCTTCAGTCAATACAGTTCAACAGATGTGGTGTGAAGTGTGTGGTAGTAGTGAGCATTCAGCTGAATGCTGTGGTGCAAATCCTGATTCTATTAATTTTATGGGCAATGAACAGAGAAATCAGCAGCAGTTTGGTAGTGGCTACAACTCAAATTGGAGGAACCATCCGAATTTTTCGTGGGGTAGCAACAATCAACAAGGCCAAAGTTCAGGGCAGAGTATGCACAGAAACCAAGGAGGGCAACAAAATTATCAAGTTCAGTTCAGAAATCACAATTCCCCTCCTCCACCACTATCACCGACTATTGAGGAGATGTTCAAAACCATGATCGCTAATCAGGCACAATTGCAGGCTGACTATGTCAAATTGGCAGCCGAAGTGAAGAATAATCAGTTGGAGACCAAGGCTCTTGAATATCAGTTTGGGCAATTTGCTAGTGCCCAAAATACTAGACCCAGAGGAGGACTACCTAGCGACACGGATCCTAATCCGAAGCAGGTAAATGCAGTGACCACGAGGAGTGGTTTACAGTTGAAGGAGGTGGAACTGGAAAGACCGCCTCAAAAGTCAGGAGCAGCAGATATTGAGGGAGAGCAAATCTCAGATAAGGGGAAGACTAAAGAAGCTAAACCAGAAAGGCCTCCACCCCCGTTCCCTCAACGACTTAAGAAACACAAGGAGGAGGCATGTTTCCAGAAATTCATGGAGGTACTTAAACAGGTACATGTTAACTTACCTCTTGTTGATGTCTTGTAGGGAGTGACAAAATATGCGAAATATATTAAAGACATCGTGGCTAACAAAAGTCGTTTGACTGAGTATGCCACGGTAGCTTTAACGGAGGAATGCACTTCCCGTATTCAGAATAGGTTGCCCACAAAACTGAAAGACCCTGGAAGTTTTACTATCCAGCTTACGATTGGGCAAAGTATCCGAGCTCGTGGATTATGCGACTTGGGGGCAAGCGTAAATCTGATGCCATCTTCGGTATTCAGAAAGTTAGGTCTAGGGAGTCCTAGACCTACAACGGTAATCTTGCAGCTAGCAGACAGGTCTTTAGCTAAGCCAGATGGCATTGTTGAGGATGTGTTAGTGCAAGTAGGCTCCCTCATTTTTCCGGTCGATTTCATTGTTCTAGACTTTGAACCAGATGCTGAAGTCCCATTTATTTTGGGACGACCCTTTTTGGCAACCGGAAAAACATTAATTGATGTAGCTGCGGGTCAACTCACGATGCGAGCACATGACAAGGTCGAAGTGTTTGATGTGTACAAGGTACCTAAGCTCCCGACTATTTATAAGGAACTCTCGGTGATCAACGTGATTGATCATGGGAATGCTAATGGAATGAGTGATTCCTGAGAGTTACTAGGAAGGCCACCGGATAAGGTTGAGAACTACTGGGGGGATGACGATGATCGGGACAAATCGTCCATCTCCCTAGTAGACAAGTGAGCGTAAAGGACGTCGAGCCGCGACGGTAAACCAGGCGCTGCACGGGAGGCAACCCGTGAGAAAAATATTTTATTTTTTCCTTTTTGCGCAGTGTAGTTAACTTTTATCTTTATTTTTTATTTTTATTTTCTATTTCCAAGTTTTATTTTTCTTTTCCTTTTCTTGATTAGGTTTAGATTTTCATTTTAGATAATATTTTTTAGTTTTAGTTAGGGAAATCTATTAATTTAACCAATTTTTGTTTAGTGAGGTGATTTTCAGGTATAACGGAGGAAATATACATGGAATCGAGAAAATGAGGCAAGGTATGAAAAATCAAATTAATTGAAGAAACAGTGCACTGGCGCGTTGGCGCCATGTCACGGAGGTAAGGCTCCGCTTTACCCTCCGTGACACGTTGAAGGCAAAATACGGATTTTTCAAAAATCCAGTAAGCCAACGCGTTGGCTCCGTGTCATGGAGGAGGGGCTCCGCGTTACCCTCCGTAACACGTTGCCCCTTATTCAGTGCCGGGTCACACCGGGTTGCCGGGTGACCCGCGTGTTTCCTTTAAATAAACCCCCGATTTCGCCCCATTTTTCCCCATTTCCCTCTTCCCTCCACGACCAAACACCCATTTCCCCCTCCCCAAGCACCGTGCCACGTTCCTAGGCAAGGAAAAACATCAATTTTCTTTGGTTCTTCAATTCAAAGGTATGTTTTCATCGTCTATCTCAATTTTTTGGCGATTTTTGTCAAATTTGGGCATGTGAGGTGAGATATATCACCCTAGGTAGAAATTAAACATGAATGTTGGATTATTTGTGATTGATACATGTTTGGATTGTTGTACTTAGTGTTTGAACTTATCGATTGCGTAAATAATTCGAAATTGATCATAGAATTGTATTCTAGGGCTTGGGTTGTTGAATTTGACTTGGGCGACTTGATAAGTCGGCAAATTAGATGTCGGGGTGTGTTTATTATTTGAGAGAAGTCGTGGTAAATATTGTGTAAATGTTAAAAGACGACGAATTCTCGAATTTTTGTGGGAAAATGCATAAAATGTGTGAATTGGTTAGATTGTTTGGATTCGTTTGTATATAGAATGTTTTATTGTTGTTTTTATTTTGTTGTTGTTATTGTTGCTTGTGCTATGTGTGAATTGTTAGCGATAGTAGGATTGGGATTAGCTGTATGAAGTCTGAGTAGTACGCTAACCGTTATGCTGTCGAAATTTTATTGTGAACGCACTAAGCATGAAGTTATGATGTTGTCTGTGGTGTACTTAGAGTTATATT
Source organism: Datura wrightii (assembly GCA_035772735.1). Classification (NCBI taxonomy): domain Eukaryota; kingdom Viridiplantae; phylum Streptophyta; class Magnoliopsida; order Solanales; family Solanaceae; genus Datura; species Datura wrightii. The sequence goes on along the minus strand of JASDFA010000007.1, from coordinate 47,701,969 downwards.
TGCCGTAATTTTGTAGAAGTAGCTAAGGCCTAAGTGTGGGGTAAATGTTGTGTAACCCGACCTTAGCCGAAGTTAACAAGTTTTTAGCTTAACTTTGTGCTTGTTTGTGTAAATTGACAGGTACAATGGCTAGCAGACAAGATAAAGGCAAGGGTGCTTCTACCTCAGGCACAGGTAGGAAAAGGATGAGACTGGGCACCGCAGTCCCAGCTACACCCGCTGTTCCGCGCGGCCAACGCCGCCAATACGGAACAAGATGGGTCACCGATGAAGGGAAGAAGTGGTACGCGAAACATAAAGAAAACAAGTACTTCCCTGAGAAACATATTGCACGGGAACCACTCGCACAGGAGTTCCCTCGCATTGTACAGAGAATTGAAGCAGCTGGGCTCAGCTTTATCTTTCAGGAGCCCAAGGAGTGCAACCTTCACTTGGTCCGGGAATTTTATGCAAATTGGAACCCGGCCATCATAAGCCACACAGTGAAAATCAGAGGGCAGATTGTCACTCTGGAACCCCAGCAGCTGAATGCCATCGTTGGAGTGCGGGACACAGACGCCCATGTTCTCCGCCAGCTAAACATCACCCCACCGTGCGCCGACATCAGACGTACGTTGTGTGGGGCTCGATCCACAGCCCGATGGAGTAGACATAAGGAGAGGGGTTACCACCAGACTCTGCCTTATTCGCAGATGAACAGGGAGGCCAGAATATGGCTGAAAATTGTATGTTCGTGTTTGATCCCGGGAGTTCATATGACGGACGTGACCCGGGACCGTGTCTGCTTGGTGTATGCCCTTATGAAAGGGCTTGAGATTAATGTAGGGGCGGTAATAATATCTGCCATGAAGAGAGCCAGACTGCACCAGGGCCACAGATACGGGTTTGGCGGACTCATCACCACCTTCCTCCGAGGCCTCAACATTGAGGAAGAAGCCTTGGATTATATTCCGCAGTTGGAGCGGAGGGCCCTCGACGTGACAAAGACTAAGGCCCCCGACACTACACACGGACCGGTGCTGACTTTGGGCGACCGACATGCTCGTGACGATCAGTACATGGCCCGTATGTTTGGCATGCAGATGCTGCAGCTACGGATGGTGGGAGACCAGCCACCGAGGAAGAATTATGGCAGCTGGAGCGGGACTACCCCTTTGGCGAGAACGCCAGAGCCTTATGTCGGGTAGGGCCAGCCTTCGTGGAGCCGACAGACGACGATGTCCCTACTGATGAGGAGACACGTCGTGAGGACTCCGATGTGGAGTCCGATGATGACGATGGAGCTGATTCAGATATGGGCGACGAGGCCGCAGCACCGGATGAAGAAGTCGAATATTTCGACTGAGCAGGGAGTTCCACCACCCAAAATTTTGTGCTTTGTATTTTTGTGAACACTGGGGACAGTGTTCGATTTAAGTGTGGGGTGGGGAGTAGCTAGGTGCTGGGGACATAGGCTCTAAATTGCTGTATGTTTTTTCCTTGGTTTGTATGTATGTTTGTGCTTTCCCTGTGGCGAACTGATTAGTGATGTATGTGTATATACTTGTGTTTGGTTAATGATGTGTGTTTTTGAAAGTTATGGTTGCTAGTGTAAATATTTTGTAAATTTTGTAAATATTTTTTTTTCTATCGATATGATCGATATTGTTCAAATTTTTTTGAAGATATTTTGAAATTATCAAAATCTTTTGTAAATATGTTTCTATCGAAATGATCGATGTGGTGCAAAATTTTTTTCGATTTTTATTTTTTTTGGGTTTCTCGGAGTTTGTTTTCGGTTCTTTTACCGAGTATAGTCCTATTGAACCGATGTCATAGTTAGTGACCGTTCCCTATGATGGATGGATGACGACCGTCTTAAGGGAAATGTAGTCGGTAGGAGTAGGATTTTTATTTGTTTTTAAATTTTTTTCTTTGGTGGATTGCATCAATGAACTGTAGTTGCTTATGGTTGCTAAAATTTCGTTGCGTGTTGTAACTGATGTTCAAAATGTGAAAATGATTCGTTTGAAAACATGCAATTCGGTAAATATGTTGAGTTACCTAGGCTATAGAATTTGGTTCAGTATGATTGAGGCTTAATCTTGAATTCATGTAATTGACTAATTAAAGAGTCTGTGAATGCATCTTGATTCGAGCATGTGCATGAAGTGTGAAGTGAGGTTTTGCTATTCCATGTCATTGTGAATTGTCTAGAACTTGCCTGGTGTGTATACAAAACGAAATGAAGGAGGTGTAGTGTTGGAAAGGATGTAGGCATTTCTTTGTTTTAACCGATAGTTTCCATTTTTTTCTTGTCAAATTCTACCTTTTTATATGTTGTATACCCTAGTCAACCCGTTGAGCCTTTAGCCGATTTCTTTCTTTTGTCCAAAAATTGTATGAACTAAGCTTTATTCCTTCTTTTCATTATCCTTAAAGTCTATAAGAAGCTCTTAAGCGCTTACAAAGAAAAGAAAATGTTTCCCAAAGTGTTAAAGAGTGAAAAGAAAAAGAAAAGCAAAGTGAGGAAAGAAAAGATGATGTTGAAGAGGCACTTGTTGTAATTAATTGATAGTGAGGGTACTTGAAAACCCTTTGTTTTGTGTCAAGTGTGTCTGATGAAATGGGCTGTATGAAAGTAAACCAGCATGAATGGGAGAAAAAAAGAAAAGAGAGGAACAATGTCCATGAGTCGATGGAAATGAGTTAAAAAGGCGCTTAAGGATGCTAGCGACTATTATTGGCTAATCCAATATATATATACTAGATCCATAGCCCCGTTACAACCCATTAAAGTCCTACGTGATCCTATATTGCATTTCTTTATATTAGTGGAGTAATACACTAAGGGCAAGCCTATGGGTCATGACATGATGCATGTGAATTCTTTTGGGAGAGAAAGTGAAATTAATTTTTATATGCCCCTACTTGAATGTTTGTGTGCTGCATGAACATAAAGGGGAAGTTTCTCTCGAGTTGTGAGGGCACATGCTTGATGAAAGATTGATTTTCATGTCGAATTTCTTGATTAGCTGATTTGCATGAGTTTGCCGATATCAAGAATCAATTCTTAAAGTCTAGGAAGTCTTGATGTATTAAAGGTCATTGTATTGTACGACCAAGCATGTTTTCTTGATGATTTGAAAAAATTGAATAATCGGTATCACCGTAGCGTAAATTGTTGCACCATAGTGACGAAGGTTGGGATGTAATTTGCATGATTTATGTATATGTTGTTCGAGGACGAACAAGGATTTAAGTGTGGGGTAAGTGATCTTGGGCAGATTTATATGCCCAAGTGATACTCAAACGTATCATTTTTACCTTGTTTGTTGTGCAATGTGTATATAATATCATGTAATTAGTAATAAAATGCGAATTTATACTAACCAACATGATTAGCATTTGTTTTGCAGGTAAATGTGATTTTTAGGAGCTAAAATGCATGTTGGAACTCTGTCGGAGTTGGACTTGGATGCGAGCGTGGAAAAGACCTTGGAATGCACATTTTATAAGGGCTCCACGATGGAGCCGTGCCACGCTACCATCGCGGTAGCACACTGCCTGAACAGGAATTAAGATGGCAAATTCCAGTGTACCTTCGCGTTAGCTCCGTGGCACGGAGAGAGGCATCCGCGTTGGCCTCCGTGCCACGTTGAGGTTAATTTACCGGACCCTGAAATTCCAGTGAAGGTCCGCGTCCACGCCGTGTCACGGAGGCAGTGCTCCACGTTGGCCTCCGTGACACTTTGCTTGTTATTCCGGGAAAAATTTCCCACTAGTATAAATAGCACACTTAGGTTTATTTTAATAAGTTTTTAGTTTTTAGACGGAGTTCAGAAGTGGAGAGCAAGGACGTGGGTTAGTAGCAGTTGAGGAATGAAAAAGCTAAGGGATTTCTTCTCTTCCTTTCTTCTTTCTATCAATTGTACGTATGATTTACACTTATTTTAGGATGATCAATCCACAAATGAGTGGCTAATTCTCTTCCTTGCTGAGGTTTTGAACATGTGTAATGAATTTTGATTGTAAATGATATGGTTTTCTTCTTCTTCTTTCATGTTGTTCTATTAATTCTTGTTCTTACTGCATTAGTGCTTGGCCAACATTAATGTACATCTAAAAAGTCCAATTTCACTCGAAAGAGCAAGAAATTGGAAAGTTGTGAATTAATAGGGTATTGTTCTTAACTTGATTTGGGAAAATTGGGTTTTGATGTGCTTTCCTGATAGAAATATACTTGAAAGCCGTATTAGTCAATTTAGGAACCGGAATTGTAGTGCTAGGTCATAAATTGCATTTGATCACAGAAATGTAGACGAATGGTTTATGATTCTAAAGTGAAATTAAATACGAGAGTTTTAATTTCTAGGCTAATGTTCTTGGCTAGCAACATGAAGAAGAGATTAACCAAATTATCATGATTATCAAGTTCATTACTTTTTCTTAACCTTGGCATGTTCATATCCATTGTCTAAATTCACAAGTAAATAGTTGTTATTAATTGTAGTATATATAGTTTAGAAACAAAAACTCAAGTAACTATTGGTTACATTGTTGTTAGCATAATTAGAAGTGAAATAGGAATATAGTAAACTAGGCAATTTTACGTATCTTGAGCCTCCTTGGATCGATACTTGGCTACTTAGCCACTTTATTACTTGTTTGACCACGTGCACTTTCGTGTCGGTTTATAATATATAATACCAACCTGAGCAGCAGACCGCGAACATGCACTACAGCCACACTGCGAGAGGACATGGATATTGCTCGCATTCAGGCATTTGCCCAGAATATTGAGGGCATCAGACAGCGACAACGAGAGGTCAGAAGGGTTAATCAGGAACAGCGTCGCCGGGACAGGCCAGTTGAGTTACAGAGAGAGGTCCGGGGAGGACCCAGGCCCCGATTGTCAGACAGGCCGCCCAGGCTCCTGCCTCCGCCACAGTCACAGGGGGGTAGATTCAGCCGCAGGGAGCAGTCAGAGACTGGTAGAGGCTCGCAGGTGGCAGATTCACCATCACAGAGGAGGGCGGAGCAGAGTAGGTATACCCTACCACTTTGCCCTATATGCAATCGACGCCATCCTGGAGCATGGAGATATGGCTCCACCGCATGTTATATTTGTGGCCAAGAAGGCCATTTGATGAAAGATTGCCCAGCCAGAGGTCGAGAGGACCGCGATAGACAGGATAGGACATCAACAGGATCACGAGCCACAACATCCTCGACTGGGCGCAGGCCCTCAGTTTCAGCAGGCAGGGGTCGGGGCAGATCAGGGGCCTCTAGTACAGGTGCAGGCCCAAGCTGCACATATGCCTTACCAGGGAGGCAAGATTCAGAAGCGTCGCCTGATGTTGTGACAGGTATGCTAACTATCTTCTCACACCCTGCTTATGTGTTAATTGATCCAGGGTCTACCATGTCCTATATTACTCCATTTGTGGCACGAAGGTTTAGTATTACACCAGAATCATTGCAGCAGCCCTTCTTAGTATCCACACCCGTTGGTGACTCTATCACAGCTAGCCGAATTTACCGCGGGTGTACAGTAGAGGTTGCCGATCGTCAGACCACAGTAGATCTGGTCGAGTTAGAAATGATAGACTTCGATGTCATAATGGGTATGGATTGGTTAGTACCATGTTTTGCTAATGTTGAATGTTGGACCAAAACGGTCCGATTCCACTTCCCGGGGGAAGCAGTACGAGAGTGGAAGGGCAGCACCGTGACGCCAAAAGGTAGGTTTATTTCCTACCTTCAGGCGAGAAAGTTGATATCTAAGGGGTGTATTTACCATCTTGTCAGAGTTCAGGATGTCCAAGCAGAATCTCTGACACTCCAGTCTGTCCCAGTGGTAAATGAATTCCCAGATGTATTTCCTGATGAGTTACCTGGTATTCCCCCAGAAAGGGAAATAGACTTTGCTATCGACTTGTTACCAGGCACTCAACCAATATCAATACCTCCCTATCGTATGGCTCCTGCAGAACTCAGAGAATTAAAGGAGTAGTTGAAAGACTTGTTAGATAAAGGTTTTATCAGGCCGAGCACTTCCCCGTGGGGTGCGCCAGTCTTGTTTGTGAGAAAGAAAGATGGCTTGCTCCGAATGTGTATAGATTATCGGCAGCTAAACAAAGTTACAGTAAAGAACAAGTACCCGCTTCCCAGAATTGATGACTTATTTGATCAGTTGCAGGGAGCCAGATACTTTTCTAAGATTGACTTGCGGTCCGGATATCACCAGGTCCGAGTACGTGAGAGAGATATTCCTAAGACGGCGTTTAGGACCCGATATGGACATTTTGAATTTCTAGTTATGTCCTTCGGGCTAACGAATGCCCCAGCAGTCTTCATGGACCTGATGAACAATATTTTCAGACCTTTCTTGGACTTGTTCGTGATAGTATTCATTGATGATATTCTGGTGTATTCACGCTCTAAAGCAGATCACCGGACTCATTTGTGGACAGTGCTCCAGATTCTCAGGGACCGCCAGTTGTATGCTAAGTTTTCGAAGTGTGAATTCTGGCTTAACTCAGTGGCCTTTTTAGGGCATATTGTCTCAGACGCTGGTATACAGGTAGACAAGCAGAAGATAGAAGCAGTTAAGTCATGGCCCAGGCCTACCACTCCGACGGAAGTTCGTAGCTTTCTGGGGTTGGCAGGACATTATAGGAGGTTCGTTGAGGGATTCTCGACCATTGTGACACCTTTAACTAAATTGACACAGAAAGCAGCAAAATTTCAGTGGACGGAGGCATGCGAGCAGAGTTTCCAGGAACTGAAAGACAGATTAACCTCCGCCCCATTATTAGCATTGCCGGAAGGCACAGAAGGGTATTCAGTTTATTGCGACGCGTCAGGTGTCGGGCTGGGCTGTGTGTTGATGCAGCATGGTAGAGTAATTGCATATGCTTCCAGACAGCTGAGAAAACATGAAAAGAATTACCCTACCCATGACCTGGAATTGGCCGCAGTAATTCATGCCTTGAAGATGTGGAGGCATTATCTGTACGGCGTCCATGTTGATATATACATAGATCATAAGAGCTTACAGTACATTTTCACTCAGAGGGAGTTAAATCTACGGCAACGCCGCTGGTTGGAGCTGCTAAAAGATTATGATGTGAATATTCTATACCACCCCGGAAAAGCTAATGTTGTAGCAGATGCCCTGAGTCGTAAGTCAATGGGGAGTTTAGCGTATTTACGACCTGAGAAATAGAAATTAACTAAGGAAATTCATCAGTTAGCTGGTCTAGCCGTTCGAATAATGGAAATAGGAAATAATAAAGCAGTAATTCAGAATTCTGCGGTGTCATCATTGGTTACAGAGGTAAAAGAACGACAGTACGAGGATCCCGATTTATTCCAGCTCAGAGATAAAGTTCAGAAGGGTAAGGAGCCAGATTTTCAGATAACCGAGGATGGGGTGCTACATTGTAAGGGCCGCCTTTGTGTCCCGAATGTCGCAGGACTTCGTGGGCAGATCATGCATGAGGTACACTACGCTCGCTATTCCCTTCACCCAGGGGCGACGAAAATGTACCACAACATCAGAGACATCTACTGGTGGCCAGGTATGAAAATTGAGATAGCTGAATTTGTATCTAGATGTGCTAATTGTCAGCAGGTGAAAGCAGAGCACCAGAAACCGGGTGGTTTGACTCAAGAAATAATGATACCTATGTGGAAATGGGAAGTGATAAACATGGATTTTGTAACAGGGTTACCCCGTACTAGACGCAGATATGATTCCATTTGGGTAATAGTTGATTGGCTGACAAATTCAGCTCATTTCCTGCCAGTGAGGGCTACCTTCTCAGCTGAGGATTATGCCGAATTATATATCAGAGAAATAGTTAGATTGCATGGAGTGCCGATATCTATTATTTCAGATAGGGCAGCACAGTTTACAGCTAGATTCTGGCAGTCGTTTCAGAAAGGTTTGGGAACGCAGATTAACTTGAGCACAACATTCCATCCTCAAACAGATGGGCAAGCGAAACGTACGATTCAGACGCTCAAAGATATGCTACGAGCGTGTGTTTTAGATTTTGGGGGTATCTGGGATGAACATCTCTCGTTAATTGAATTTGCTTATAATAACAGCTACCATTCAGCTATTCAGATGGCGCCCTTTGAGGCATTGTACGGGCGAAAATGTAGATCGCCGGTGGGCTGGTTTGAGATAGGAGAATCAGCATTAGTTGGCCCAGACATTGTTCGGCAGTCCGAGGAAAGATAAAGCTTATCCGAGAACGTTTACTGACCGCTCAGAGCCGCCAGAAGTCATACGCAGATAGGCGGCGCAGAAATCTAGAATTTTCGGTAAACGACTGGGTATACCTGAAAGTGTCCCCGATGAAAGGGGTAATGAGGTTTGGTAAGAAAGGAAAGCTTAGCCCAAGATTCATTGGGCCATACCAGATTCGGCGAAGAATAGGCCGAGTTGCATACGAGTTGAACTTGCCTCCAGAGCTAGCATCTGTTCACCCAATGTTCCACGTCTCTATGTTAAGGAAGTTCGTAGGGGACCCCTCTACAGTAGTTCCAGTTCAGGATGTCCAGGTCACAGAAGAGTTAGCCTATGAAGAGGTTCCCGTAGCCATTTTAGATAGACAGATTCGCAGACTGAGAACTAAAGATGTAGCATCTGTCAAAGTATTGTGGCGTAACAGAAATCGGGAGGAAATGACATGGGAGGCTGAAGAAGATATGAAAACTAGATACCCTCATCTATTTCAGGCCTAATCAGGCGACAGGTATTTATTATTATTTATGCCGTACCTTATGGTTGTATGTTGTAAATGATAAAGAAAGAAGTGATATTTAGTTGTCCAGTGGATCTTAGAATAATGTGTGCAGTGCCTGTGTTGGACTTTTCTGCATTTCAGGTTTTTACGATAGTCCATATTACAGGGGAAACTCTGCCGAAATTTTTCTAGAAAGTAAAGTAAGCAGTCCTCTAGATAACAGTGTACATTCGAGGACGAATGTTCTTAAGGGGGGGAGAATGTTATACCCCGTAGAATTTCCGGCACCTAGACGACCTATTCGCACGTCGGTTAAGCATATTAGAAGGCCATACGTGCTAGAGAAAGGCCGGGAAAAAGATCGGACGAGAAACCTGTCGAACCATCGCGGGAGGAGCCGAGGCAGAGCCCCTCCGCGATGGCAGCGTGTCACGGAGGAGAGGCCTCCGCGATGGCTCCGTGACACGTTGCCCAAGTCCAGGCCCAAGTATATAAAGCCCCCACTTCGGTTTAAAATCAATTATCACTTATAAATTTCCAGAAAAGCGCAGTGAAGCCGAGGAAGACGAAGGAAATTATATATTTTCGTCTGATTACGCTGCCAAACGCTACCCAAACTCAAATTAATCCTAGATACCAAAGTATTTAGCAGCAGAGAGCATTTCTACGGATTTAGTTTCGTGAAATACGGCCGACGAATCGGCGAGCCACCGAACTAAGGTAAGTAGAATTGCTCTAAATTAATGTCTATGTGTTCCTAGCTGAGAAGTGAATATTTCTCCCTTCTGGGTCGCTGAAAAATAGCGAGTTTTCGACCGTCTTTCGATAAGCCTAAGTTTAGGCTATAAACTATATCGAAAGTGACGTTGCTCTTTACAATAAAGTTGTATTTAGTATTAATTGATGTATTTATGAATGCAGTTGGGAGAAAATAGTTGAAGTACCGGCCGAACCTCGTCCAACGGACGAAGAATTCAAATATAAGGTATGTAAAGTTAGTTTCCTCGGCAAGTTAAGTAATATTGAGACAGTATAGCATTTTACAGACTAGTAGAATGTTCAAAAGTCGAATATTGCGTTATTATGAATATTGATACGAAATGTTGGGATGTGATTGTATTCAGTTGAAACCCCATATAGCAATGCAATACCCGTAAAGCACTTCAAAAATAGAATAGCAGACTAAAATGAAGTTTAGAAAGTATGTCAGGAATAGTAAATCATGTTACTATAGAAAATCAGTATACAACATAGTTCAGCAGAAAGACTATATTCGTACATACATTTATAGTACTTCCAGCCTCAGCAGGTATTAAGCATGTACATATTTTTATCACTAGTCCAGCATATAGTGTATACAAAAACTTATTAAACAACAGAGTTTTCAGCAGAAACATTATCTTATATAGCATTTGCCCAGTACAGTCCGGCAGGAGACTATATTCATATTTATACATCTTTACCTGCCTCAGCACATATTAAATACGTACAGATTACTATCATTAGCTCAGCAGGTAATATATATGATACTTTACCCTTATTAGCCTCAGCATGTGAGATACACAGACAGTATTACCAGTTGAGACCGTTGTATTGTTTGGGGTTGGATTACCTAGCATCCATGACCGCCCAGGGTTGATAGCTGTATTGACTCGTCCGCCAGAGGATGAGGATACGTCACTCTACGGAGTGGCATGCCTTCCCGCCAGGGGACGAAGATGGGATGCCAGTTTTTCCCCATATTTGTGGCTTGATCGGCCCTTACACACCCCAGTCGAGCGGATACGCCCGGGTGCAGATTCAGGAGTCCTCCGGACTCAGATGCAGTTATAGTCAGGGGCTCAGCGAGCCCAAGTGCATACCCAGGGGACCGGCGGGATGCTTGCAGCAATTATAGGAGATGGGATGACCAGGGTAGGGGTATAGATTCTGTGCTGGTTGTACCTCCCGGCTTATGGGGGTCGGGTAAGGTTTGTGTGTGCTATGTTATGTTATTTCATGTTATGCCATGTTATGTTAGATACAAGTAGATCAGCAGTAGCACGATACATTTCCAGGTATGACTCTTATCCCTTCCAGTAAAGATTGAGAGAAGGTAAGGTTTATATTATCAGACAGTTAAGTTATTCCTTCTACTTCAGTTTGATCAGTCATATTACTGCTTTCAGATTTTGTTTTCAGTTATTACTTTACATACTCAGTACCAGCGGTACTGACGCCCAGTGGGGCGCTGCATTACTTGCCTGCAGGTACCCATAGACGAGCAGGCGATACCACGTGATCCCCATCAGTGGTTGAGTATTCAGCTCCTGTCATTCGGAGACTGAATTTCTAGAGGTGTAGTTCAGTTCCTTTTGTTGTACAGTACGGGTAGGTCGGGGCCCTGTCCCGATCATTTCTATTATTCTTCTTAGAGGCTTGCAGTCTGTTTATGTTCCCTGTGGTCAGATGAGCCGGTCATGTGAGGCCATGCAGTTGTATAGCTGTTAGTATTCTTTTTTTCTATTATGATGGTCGTGTGCGGCCATAGCTTGTCAGTAGTGGTGACCTTGCCGGTCACGTAGTTTCTTTTGTGCTTTATGATTGAGTTGCAGATAACTAGACAGCATGGTGGCCTTGTCGGCCCGCATAGGTCCCCCCTGAATTAATATGTTTCTGGTCAGCTGCTAGTACAGGTACCAAAGGCTATAGGTCGTTGGGCCGGGGGATGTATTTACAGCCGTTATATAGCCCTTTGTTTCCAGAAATGTGAGTTAGAGTCAGCCAGGCACCAGATGTGCCCAGGCTTAACAGTCCAGCAGGTTAGGTCCTAGTAGGGCACCAGGTGCCAGTCATACCCCCCAAGGCGGGGTGTGACAACCCAGAATATGTTGAGACTTGTATCACAGCTATTCTGCGAGAGGATATGGATATTGCTCGAGTACAGGCTTTTGCTCAGAATATTGAGGGCATCAGATAGCGGCAACGGGAGATCAGGAGAACAAGTCAGGGACAGCGCCATAGGGACAGGCAAGATAATTTATAGGAGGAGGCCCGGGGAGGACCTAGGCCACGGCTATCCGATAGGCCGCCTAGACTCGCGCCACCATCACAGCAGCAGAGGAGCAGGTTCAGTCACCGAGGGCAATCAGAGCCCGGTGGAGGTTCGCTAGCAGTGGGTTTGCAACAGCAGAGGAGGGCGGAGCAGAGTAGGTATACAATACCACTTTGCCCTATATGTAGCCGACACCACTCTGGAGCGTGCAGATATGGATTCACAGGATGTTATATTTGTGGACAGGAGGGTCATCAAATGAGAGATTGTCTAGCTAGGGGTCAGGGTGACCGGGATCGATAGGATAGGTCATCAGTAGGGTCACGATCCCCAACATCCCCGGTAGGGCGCAGGCCCTCAATTTCAGCAGGTAGAGGCCGAGGCAGATCAGGGAACTCCAGTTCAGGTGGGAGTCCAGACCGTACCTATGCATTACTGGGGAGACTGGATTCAGAGTCGTCACCAGATGTTGTGATAGGTATGCTGAATATTTGCTCTCATCCTGCTTATGTGTTGATAAATCCGGGATCCACCTTGTCCTATGTTGCACCGTTAGTGGCTCGGAAGTTTAGTATTATGCTGGAATTGCTTCGGCGACCTTTTTCAGTATCTACACCTGTTGGTGACTCTATCATAGCTAGAAGGGTCTATCGGGGGTGTACAGTAGAGGTTGCCAGTCGTCAGACGACAACAGACTTGATAGAGCTAGAGATGGTTGCTTTTGACGCCATTATGGGTATGGATTGGTTAGCTCCATGTTATGCCAATGTTGAGTGTTGGACCAAGACTGTCCGATTCCACATTCCAGGAGAGGCAGTACGGGAGTGGAAAGGAAGTACAGTTACGCTGAAAGGTAGGTTTATTTCCTATCTTCGGGCGAGGAAATTGATAGCAAAGGGGTGCATTTACCACATTGCCAGAGTACAGGATGTTCGGGCAAAACCTCCGACCCTTCAGTCTGTTCCAGTGGTTAATGAGTTCCCCGATGTATTTCTAGATGAGCTTCCTGGTATTCCCCCAGAAAGGGAAGTTAATTTTGCAATTGATCTATTACCAGGCACTCAGCCCATATCTATCCCCCCTTATCAGATGGCTCCTGCTGAACTCAGAGAGTTAAAGGAACAATTGAAAGATTTGCTAGATAAGGGCTTTATCAGGCCGAGTACCTCACCATGGGGTGAGCCAGTTCTATTCGTAAGAAAGAAGGACAGCTCCCTTCGTATGTTTATAGACTATCGGCAACTGAATAAAGTTACTGTTAAGAATAAGTACCCGCTTCCCAGAATAGACGACTTATTTGACCAGCTACAGGGAGCAAGGTATTTTTCCAAGATTGACTTAAGATCCGTATATCATCAGGTTCGGGTTCATGAAAGGGATATTCCAAAGACTGCCTTCAGGACCCGATACGACCATTTTGAATTCTTAGTTATGTCCTCTGGGCTGACAAATGCCCCAACAGTGTTTATGGACCTGATGAACAGTATCTTCAGACCATACTTGGACTTGTTCGTGATAGTATTTATCAATGATATTCTGGTGTATTCTCGCTCAGAGGCAGACCACCAGGATCATCTACGGACAGTGCTCCAAACTCTCAGAGACCGCCAGCTATATGCAAAATTTTCCAAATGTGAATTTTGGCTGAATTCAGTAGCCTTCTTGGGCGATATTGTGTCAGATGCTGGTATACAGGTAGATACACAAAAGATAGAAGTAGTGAAAACATGTCCTAGACCTACCACTCCGACCGAGGTACGTAGTTTCCTGCGATTAGCCGGGTACTACAGAAGGTTTGTGGAAGGATTTTCCACTTTAGCAGCACCTTTAACTAAACTGACGCAGAAGGCAGCAAAATTCCATTGGACTGAGGCATGTGAGTAGAGCTTTCAGGAACTGAAAGACAGATTGACATCAGCACCAGTGTCAGCATTGCCAGAAGGAACAGAGGGTTATGTAGTTTATTGTGACGCATCGGGTGTTGGGTTAGGATGTGTTTTGATGCAGCATGGTAAAGTGATTGCTTACGCTTCCAGGTAGCTGAGGAAGCATGAGAAGAACTATCCTAACCACGACCTGAAATTAGCTGCGGTAATTCATGCCTTGAAGATATGGAGACACTACTTGTATGGCGTCCACGTGAATATTTTCACTGATCACAAAAGCCTACAGTATATCTTCACCCAGAAAGAATTGAATTTTCGGCAGCGTTGCTGGTTAGAGCTGTTGAAAGATTATGATGTGAATATTTTATATCACCCAGGAAGGGCCAATGTGGTAGCAGATGCCCTTAGCCGTAAATCTATGGGAAGTTTGGCATACTTACAACCCGAGCAATGGGAGTTGGCCCTAGAATTGCATTAGTTAGCCAATTTAGCCGTTCGTATAGAAGAAACAAGAGATAATGTGCGGTAATCCAGAACACCGCAGTGTCTTCTTTGGTTGTGGAAGTGAAGGAACGGCAGTATGAAGATCCTAGCCTGGTTCAGCTCAGAAATAGAGTCCAGCGAGGGGAAGTGATAGATTTTCAGGTAACCGAGGATGGAGTTTTGAGATATAGGGATCGCCTCTGTGTTCCAGACGTTGTAGGGCTTCGCCAGCAAATTATGGGCGAGGTACACTATGCCCGTTACTCTCTCCATCCAGGTTCGACAAAGATGTACCATGATATAAAAGAGATCTACTGGTGGCCAGGAATGAAAAAGGGGATAGCAGAATTTGTAGCTCAGTGTCTCAATTGCCAACAGGTAAAAGCTGAACATCAGAAACCAGGCGTACTGACATAGGATATAGGTGTGCCTCTATGGAAATGGAAAGCAGTTAATATGGATTTCGTAGCAGGATTACCTTGCACCAGGCATAAATATGATTCGATCTGGGTAATTGTTGATAGATTGAAAAAATCAGCTCATTTTCTGCCAGTAAAGGCTACCTTTTTAGCCGAAGATTATGCTGAGCTGTATATTAAAGAAATAGTCAGATTTCATGGCGTTTTATTGTCAATTATTTCCGACAGAGGGGGGTAGTTCACAACCAAGTTTTGGCAATCGTTTTAGAGAGGCGTGGGGACGCAGGTTAACCTGAGCACAACCTTCCTTCCTCAGACAGACGGGCAGGCAGAACGTACCATCTAGACGCTTGAGGATATGTTATGAGCATGTGTGTTAGATTTTGGAGGTAGCTGGGATGAACATCTACCGCTTATTGAATTCGCCTATAATAACAGTTATCATTCAGCAATTCAGATGGCGCCTTATGAAGCATTGTATGGGCGGAAGTGCAGATCTCCAGCTGGTAGGTTTGAGGTAGGAGAATCAGCATTGATTGGGCTAGATATTATTCATCAGTCATAGGAGAAAGTAAAGCTTATTAGGGAACATCTACTGACTGCTCAGAGCCGCCAGAAATCTTATGCTGACATGCGGCGCAGAAACTTGGAATTTAATGTAGGTGAATGGATGTTCCTGAAGGTTTCGCCCATGAAGGGTGTGATGAGATTTGGTAAGAAAGGCAAGCTCAGCCCGAGGTTTGTTGGGCCTTATCAGATCCGCCGAAGGATAGGCCATGTGGCATATGAATTGTACCTACCTCCAGAATTAGAATCTGTTCACCCAGTTTTTCATGTATCAATGCTGAGGAAGTGCGTAGGAGATCCCTCTTGAATTGTCCCAGTCCAAGATGTTTAGGTCACAAAAGAGTTTGCTCATGAGGAAGTTCCAGTAGCCATACTAGACCGGCAGATCCGTAGGTTAAGAACTAAATATGTTGCTTCTGTCAAGGTGTTATGGCATAATAGGAACCGAGAGGAGATGACTTGGGAAGCAGAAGATGATATGAAAGTCAGATATCCTCAGTTATTCCAGATTTAGTCAGATTATGCAGCCAGAGGTATGTTGTTATTGTTGTTTCATGAGTTGCTTTATATTTATGTATATGTGGAGTAGATGACTCCAGTTTATTGTAAAATGAATACTATAGTATCGTGTGGAGTACCTGTATTGGACTTTTCTGCGTTTCAGGATTTTCAAATAGTCCATATTACAGGGGAGACTCTGCCGAAATTTCTCCAGAATAAATAGTGGAAAGTTAAGATTCTTGCAAGCAGAAGGTAATATTCGAGGACGAATGTTCTTAAGGAGGGGAGGATGTTACACCCCATAAGTTTCTAGCACTTAGTTGGCCTATTCGCATGTTGGTTGGGAGTTTTAGAATGCCATACGTGTGAGAAAAGGGCCCGGGGAAAGGCCGAACGGGTGCCAAGTTAGATTTTCGCAAGAGGAGGCCGAACCGTGCTGTCCAGAGGGGTAACGTGGCATGGAGGCACCTCCTTCGTGAAGGCCAGTGTGGCACAGAGCCAAATTGGCGCGATGGCCAGTGTTCCACGAAGCCAAATTGGCGCAATGGCCAGCGTGCCACGTTGCTATGCAACTGGGTTCAAGTATAAAAAGGCCTTACTCTTCAACTTTAAGTTATTTTCCATATTCACACGACCAAAAACAGGGAGAGAACGAGGGTTCCTATAGATTTCCATCTGATTACACCGTCAAACGTTGTCCAAAGTCAAATTAACTTTGGGTATCGAAGTATAAGGCTGCAGGGAGCATTTCTACGAAGTTAGTTTCGTGAAATTCGCCCAGCGAATCGTCGTCCCGTCGAGCCAAAGTGATTGGAATTGCTCCAAATTAGTGTTAATACAATCCCAGGCTTAAAGTAAGTACTTCTCCCTTCTAGACTCCCGAGAAATTATAAGTTTTCAATCGTTCTTCGATAAGTTGAAGAATAGTCAATAGATATATATATATAAAGTATTGTTTCTTCCAGTATAGTAATGAAGTTAGATCTATTCTTTCATGAATATGATTACAGTTGGAAAGAATAGCTGAATACTAGCCGAACCTCGCCAGATAATCGGTAAACCGACAATCGAGGTATGTAAAGCCAGTCTCTTTTGGCAAGTTAGTTTCTCCAGTATAGTAAAACAGTATGAATCCTAGTAAGATATTTCAGAAACAGTATATCTTGCTCAGTATGAAATTTAGTAAAGCATGTCAGAAGTATTATATTATGTTCAGTATGAGACTCAGTACAACATGTTAGAGATGATATTATTATCTTATTCAGTGTGTATTATATGTAGTTATTGCTATCAGTTGATACTTGATTGTATTGTTTTGGGCTGGATTACCCATATAGCTTCCGTGACTGCCCCAGGGTTAATGGCTGTACCGACTCGTCCGCCAGAGGGCAAGGATACGTCGCTCTATGGAGTGGAATGCCGTCCGCTAGGGACGAAGATGGGATGCCAGTTCCCCATATTTTGCATGGTTGGCCTTTATACACCCCCGTCGAGCGCTTGCGCCCGGGTGTTGATTTTAGGAGTCCTTCGGACTCAGGTACAACTATAGTCATAGGCCCAGCGGGCCCAAGCAGCATACCCAGGGGACCTGCCAGATGCTTATAGCTACTAGGTGATGTGGTATGACCTGGGTAGGGGTAAATAGATTGAGATGTACTCATTAGGGCAAATGGGGGCCCAGATGGGTTGTTCTGTGATGATTACACTGGGGGCCAAGTAAGATTTATGTTATATTGTTTTAGTTATTGATAGATAGACAGTAGAACGCCATGTTATCCAGTATGACTCCTACTCTTCTCAGTATAACTATGTTAGCCCTAATTCCTCTATCTTAGTCAGTTTCAGTCCGTTCCCTATTACTTCAGTTACTGTCAGCTTTACTATTTACTTTCAGATGTTTATAGTTATTGCTTTACATACTTAGTACCAGTGGTACTGATGCCCGTTTTGGGGCGCTGCATTACTTGCCTACAGGTGTACTTAGATGAGGAGCAGATCCCTCGTAGTTCCAGTCAGCGATACAGAGCCTTCAGCTCCATTCATCCGGAGCTTGGAAGATAGAGGTTTATTTTTTTTCTTTTCTGCACAGTATGGGTAGGCCGGGGCCCTGTCCCGACTGTCTCATTATTCTTAGAGGCTTGCAGATTGTATAATACTCCCCGTGGTTAGATGTATGGCCGTGTGGGGCCTTGTTTAGTTGTTAGTTGATGACCTTGTCGGTCACAAATCAGTTTAGCACCTGATTTCGTTTTCTTCAGCTATAACTAGATATCATAGTGGCCTTGTCGGCCCGCATAGGACCCCTTATATTTGGTTGTTTTTGGTTAGCTGTTTATTATCACAGGTGGCAGTAGGCCTTGTCGGCTGGGGGCTGTATTTACAGCTGCTATATAGCCCGTTGTTTTCTTGATTCCAGAGCTAGAGCCAGCCTTGCACCAGAAGTGCTTAGGCTCAGTTAGTTCAGCAGTTCAGGTCCTAGTAGGGCACCAGGTGCCAATCACACCTCCCAAGGTGGGGCGTGACAGTAATACAATCGTAATAATAATCATAATAGGAAAACTTTACTTAACATGACTTTAGACGAATGACATAATCATAAACATGCATAAATCATGAGGAACATTGGAAGATTCTCTTAACCGACATACCCCATATGTGCACACATAAAGTCTTACTTGTAAACCTAGTGGGGAGGCCGTTCGTACCTTGCCAAGGGTAGAACCATGAAAGTGTGATATCACCATAAAGAGGGATATTGGGCCAGGGACAGTCACAAAGGAGGTCTCAACATACCTAGTTTATGAGATCCGAGGCAGAACCTGGGCCCCAAACCTACTCGGTGTTTGATACTACTCCCAAAACATATATAGTGCTCATAGTATATCATGCATGAGTTCATGGGCTAGTTAAATCATGATAATCATAAACATGCTTGTAAATATGTGAACTAGCCATGAATCAAGGCCCGTGAGTCGGCCAAAGAATAATTCATACACCATAGGATCCATACATACTTGTAGATCATGCATATACCTTGAAAATCATCAAATCATGATGGGTAATTGAATAAATTCATATTTCAAATCATAAATCATGCTGGGTTTTGTAATTGTCAACAATTTAAGAGTAGATCATAAATCGATTCATCATAGATCATGCGCTTGATTTGGTAGAAACTGAAATTAATGAATTTATAATCGAAATAAATTGTAAAATATGATCTAAATCCATAAAATATGATATATATCATAGATCATAAAAACCCATTAGCAATTCATTAGTTTTTCACAAAATTGATTTCAAAACCCCATAAGATTTTTGATAAATTTTTCATGGATTAATAGAGATTGGGCATGGGTGTGAACGGAAGCACCCATTTGTAACCTTACATACTTGGGTAAGATCAGATTCCAAAGTTCTTGAATTCCCAAAGATGAATTGATTGGGAAAAGCTTGAAGAATAGCTTGATCTCTCTAAAATTGTTCTAACTTGCATGCATGGATGAGAAAAATGAGTAATCTGAACTTAACCCCATAAAAGGTCATTATTCATACACCAAAACGTCGCAGTTTAGGCCTTAGAAACTTAGGATCTACAAAAAGGCCCTTACTAAATTCACAGAAAATAACTGCCAGGTGGTCCTAATGGACAACCTGACGACTCGTGGTCCAGGGTAACGACTCGTTGCTTCGCTCATCAGGTGCACTACCTTGTCTGTTCTCCTGGGCTCGTAAAGGGTCACTTCACGACTCGTTAGGGGTGACCATGACTCGTGGTCACCACTTGTTGAGTATATTGCCTTTCTTCTTCATTTCTCACTCCCCTCTTCCCATGACTCTCACCGCGACTCATTACTTCCTCCAACGAGTTGTGGTCAGCTTCTGTTAAGTACACTGCCAACCCAACTTCCTCAGCTCATTTCCCTTGACCACTGCTGACTCCATGAGTCGTGAGGACTGACCACGACTCATGGTAAAGCCCATGGTGACTTAAATTTCCATTTTCCAAACTTGGCCCCCAGTCCCTTACCACAATTCACCCTACGACTCGTGGTCCATCTCACAGGTCACAGAATGACTCGTTCTGTGACCCGGTGCAAAAATTCCAGTTTTCCCCGTTTGAACTCCTGGGTCTGATCCTTGGGCTCCTGGGGTATAACAATATCTCCCCCTTGAGAACATTCGTCCTCTATGTTGGAGAACATACAGAAAAGCAGAAATATGCAATTATCAGTCAAATACTGATCATTTAAACCGTAAACTGAAGGAATGACTACCTCCGATTCAAAATATACAGCTGAACTGAATTCACAAATCACATACACACCCATATACATAAAGGAAACTTGCATGCATGAACTGAACATGAAACTAAATAGAGTTTTAGGTCAAAACTGATACCTCAAGCTGACATTGAGCCGGTAGAGAATAAATGTGGGTATCTAGCCATCATATCTGCTTCGACTTCCCTCATAGCTCCTTCAACATGCTGATTCCTTCATAACACTTTAACTGAAGCTACTTATTTGTTCCTTAGCCTTCTAACCTGTCGATCTAGTATTTCCACTGTATCATAGCTAAGGCTATCCTTTACACCAATGTTGTACGCCAGTACTACTAAAGTTGGATCTCCCAAACATTTCTTCAGAAGCGATACATGAAACACAGGATGCACAAAAGATAACTCTGAGGGCAAGTCCAACTCATACGCTACCTTACCAACTCTCCTCATAATTCGATAGGGGCCAACATAGAGGGGACTGAGTTTTCCTTTCTTTCTAGACCGCATGACTCCCTTCATGGGAGATACCTTCAAAAATACCCAATTGTCCACCTCGAACTTCAAATCTCTCCTCCTCACATCAGCATTTGACTTTTGATGACTTTGAGAGGTTTTCAGCCTGTCCCTTGTCAACTGAACCTTCACCATAGCCTCATGAACCTAATCTGGCCCTATTATAGTTGCCTCACCAATATCAAACTATCTGATGGATGATCTACATCTCTGCCCATAGAGAGCCTCGAACGGTGCCATTTGTATACTAGTGTGATAGCTGTTATTCTAAGAGAACTCTATCAGGGACAAGTGATCATCTCAACTATCTTTAAAGTCCATCACGCAAGCTCTCAACATGTCTTTGAGTGTTTGGATTATCTGCTCTGCTTGACCGTCCGTTTGCGGATGAAATGCTGTGCTGAGTTTAACCTGAGTCCCAAGCCCTTTTTGAAAAGACCTCCAAAACTGAGAGGTAAATTGAGTACCTCAGTCTGAAATAATGGACAAGGGCACTCCATGTAATCGAACCAACTCCCTGATATATAGTTTGGCATAATCATCTGCTAAATCTGTAGTTTTCACCTGTAGGAAATGTGTAGCCTTGGTCAACCTGTCTACCACCACCCAAATAGAATCATAGTGTCGACGAGTACGAGGTAGGCCTGTAATGAAATCCATATTAATATCTTTACACTTCCAAGTAGGAATGCTAATATCCTGAAGTACTCCTCCCGACCTTTGATGTTTAACCTTTACTTGCTGACAATTCGGGCACTTGGGTACAAATTCTGCAATATCCTTCCTCATGCTATTCCACCAATACAATTCTCACAAATCATGGTACATCTTGGTGGCACCCGGATGTATAGAATACCTGGATTCATGAGCCTCACTCAACGTCCGAATCCTTAAATCATCAACATCTAGAACATATAAGTGACCCTGGTACTGAAGCATACCATCTCCCTCTTTGGAGAAGACCTCTACCTTCTGATTCTGAGCAGCTTCCTCCAACTTTACCAAGCTAGGATCCTTGTCTGGTCTCGCCTTTACATCAATCACGAAGGACGATTCTGATTTGTCCAGAACTACTACACTGCTATCGGTTGAGTCGACCAAACGAACTCCTATAATTCTTGTCAAGAATTCTGACGTGCCCAACCCCTGAGTCTCCATCCTTTATGCTAAGATGATGACAAATACGCAATGCACTCTAATCCACCCGAAATTCATCCAAAATTCTACAGTCACAAGCCAAGTACGCATTCCAATCCTAAAACCCACTCTGGACCAGTTGAAACCATCAAGTTACCCACATAAAGTTGTTTGACCCCGACTGACCATGGTCACACCTAGCTTCCTCAAAGCTCATAATTTCAATCCAAGGTTCAAATCACTCCCGAACCACCTCGTAATCTATGCAAACTATCCAACTAAATCACAACTCACCATCCGGAACCAACCAAGCTTACAGAGTCCAAATTCGAGCTTGACAACTTGGATCGTTGACTTTGGTCAACCCACAAACTTCAAACCCTTTAAAAATTAAAGTCTCACCCAACCTTCATTAAATCATCTCGGAACGAAGTCTTCCACTTCCGCAAGTCATGAACAATAGAGTAATTATACGGAAAGGTTCATCCCTGGAAAACGGATCGACAATCACAAAATGACCGTGTGGCTTGCTACACTTCCAGGCTTGGTTACTAACTGGGCTTCCTGTACTAGGTCTGGCATCTATGGCGGGGATAGGGAGTTATCATGAACGTACATATCTTAACCATCATTTCCATCACGGGAAACATCCATAGGGTTTAGAGTAAGGGAATCATGAGCACGAATCATGTAAGAAGTCTAATCTTGGCATATACTCGATATAGCACCATCTTATGAGCCGATGGAACAACTTTGGGGACTGAATTCATAGGGCTGAGCATGCTAAGAAACATGGGTTCACATACATAATGAGGGTCATGACATGAAACGAAACGGATAATATTGGGATCGCAGACGAACGGGGTTGCCCGTCATCCTAGGGTTCTAAATGTAAACGCGAGTCGAGAGTAGCATCAAGCGATACGTAAGGGAACATCTAAAGAAGAAAGGAGGGACTACCCCCAAATGCTATCCATAGGACTTCCTTACTAGAAAACTCAAGTCATGACTGGGACCTCAACTTACCACATCCTCACCTCCCATGTGCTAAATCTCATCTTAAAATGCTCAAAGGGAATTGTACCTTTTACAGTAGTCCTTGGAACTAACAATAATTATAGGTGTGAGGGAATAGCTTATAACATACCTGATACTACATCTGAGGTCGACCACCACTTTCTCTTGATATCCTATGCTGCTGAGATGGGCAATTTGCTAGAGCTGATGGAGGAGGATTCGGAGCACGACCTTTCTAACCATCTCATTTGGCTGCAACACAATACTTGTGTTTATGGACGGATGACCACAATAAAAGCAAACATCTGAACCTGCCAAGCACTTTCCTCGGTGGTGCTTCCTACAACACCCGCAAATTGGGTAAGTAATCTCCGTTACCTGGGGCTTGTATCCCCGAGTTTGGGCTTAAGACTTCTTACGGGTTTGAGAGTGACTCCCACTACTCGACCCTTGCTAGGACCTCTTAAGGTTTCCAGCCCTGGGCCTCTTACTTCCCCTCTTGTTCCCCCTACACTCCCCAACCACACTCGAGTCACCAACTGTTGCGGTTCCTGCAAGTGTACGGGTCGTACAAGTAATATAGTGGCTCTTTTTAAGAACCGAAATGTCGAACCCACAGGGACTGGACCAATTCAGCTAACTATCTAGTTCAAGTGTGATATAACTTTTGCAAGTGTTGATTATAGAAGTTTTCAAGAAAGTTTAATTAAGTCTAACTTTGGTCAACGAAATATTCTGAATTCACTCTAGGAGCAACATAGAGATAAAACCAGATAATCATGCGCTGTTAAGATTTGCAATGGTTTAAGTACAAAACTATTAATTGTCGTCTCACATAATTAGAATTGCATGTTCATGGCCTTTCGAGCCTCTAAACACGACAAACTAGCCTCACTGCAACATTGTGAACGAGGATGCTAATTCTAGTTCGTGGGCAATTAATTACGTGGATGTGGTTTACGTGGAAATGATTAGGGACTCTCGTACACCTAATCATTCAACTCAACTTAGCTTCACAACTACTTCTTCGAGTGGTGATGTGATAATTCTAAGTTGGTGCCTAGCTCATCCCGTTTTATCAACCAAGCAAGGTGTTAGGTATATTTCTATCCTAACACAAATTATATCGTGAGATACAATCATGATCCTTACATTCTCATGTTCTGACCTAGGTAAATTCTTTCTCAAACAAATGCCTAAGTTAACGTGTAGGTTTTCATGGTGATCAATCATAAGAACAACCAATAATTCAGAATGTAAGACAAAACAACAATCAATAACTTAATTCCAACACAAATTTGTAAAAACACAATCATAACTCATGGCTTCAGCCCTAGAGGAAGGGTTCTAGCCATTCATGTTCGTAAAATTGTAAGAAAACATTAATAAACTAACATACTTACAAGAATTGGTAGAAGAGAAGGGAATTTGACAAACTCTAGATGAGTTCTCCCACTTCTCCTTTCACTCCTAGGTGGTTTTCCAGAATAAAATCGTGACAAAATAATTTTAGGAGCTAAGGGACCTATTTATAGTAAATGAGAATCATGCACAATTTAGCCTGTCGTGGAATGGCTCCATGTCACGGAGTGTATCGCAGAGCACTGCCTCCGTGACACGGAGGTAACGCGGAAGCACACTGGAAATAGCCTCAGGATGCCAATATGCCGAGGGTCACCGCGTTGGCTGGCGTGACACGCTGCTCATGCAGCGCGATGGCATGCTGTTGGCACGCAGTTGGCCTGGCGTGGCACGGCGCTAGCGCGCAGCTCGCCTGCTTGCATTCTGCCTTCTCTCGTGCGCCTGGCAGGGGCGTGGCACGGCACTGGGTGCGGCACACGCACAACATGGCATGCTGCCTGGCGCGGCTAGCCTTGCCAAGGCATGCTTCTTGCAGACTTTCGCAAATTTCTCCCGACTCCATTCCTCTACTTCACCAACTTATAAATTAGTTCCTCAAATTCATGTAAACCTACAAAACAAGAACTAATCATGTTGGTTAGTACATATATTCACATTTATATAAAATCACATGAAAATGTATATAATTAATTAGCTAAACAAGACTAAATTAAGTTATAAAGCATCACTCGCGCATGCTATTTTGCCCGAGATCACAAACCTACGACGGGATCTCCTTCATGAGTCCTTGAATCCTAGTAGCTGCTGCCTCCCCAGTAGGGTTCACTGGTGCGATAGCCTGCTGGTTAGGCTGGGTGATCATAGCTCACATCAATACTCTGAGAGCGGTTTCGAGCTCCATATCAGTAACTTGCATGGAATCCATTGGAGTTGGTGGCGCTGGCTAACTCACATCGTTGTTCTATGAAGGCATGATTCTGCACACATGTATAGCATGAGTTATAAGAATAGCGAGACTTTTCATCACACGACATAGATCATAAAAGAAAGGAACATTTCCTAAACGTCTCCGTCATAAGTGTTGCGCTCTTCACACCCATGAAAAAGACTCTACTTAACGTGGCTTTCATACACCCTAGGACACTTCAAACCTATTGCTCTAATACCAAGTTTGCCACAATCTGAGAGTTGACCCGGATCATAAACACAGGACAAGAAACCCCGAGGGCCCCAAGTCGACCCATGGAATAAGCATATCTAACTTCTTTCACATTAAGCGAAAGACTATACATAAAAACATAGCGGAAACGTAAACGTTACATAGCATATCACGGAATAAAAAATCACTAGACATACACAGGCTGAGTACTACACACGGTCTGAAAGCCTCTACTACATACGATAGGTTGATGGGACAACACCCCCAACTAACCCGGACAAGTACTGAAACATGAAATAGCATGAATGTCTATCAAATGGCCCTCAGAACATGAGGACTCACCAATAAGCTGAATGAGTACTCTGAAATGATCTAGGTATGAGGATGAGCCTAAGAGCCAGAACCTGTATCATAAGACGATACAACATAGAAAGTATGCGGTCAGTACATGGAATGTACTGAGTATGCAAGGTAAGTAAAACAGATATTTAAAATATGTAAAAGCTCATAAAACATCATAAGAGTAGGACAACATGCTCATGACATAAATATCATAACATAACATATCATAACGCTCAAGGTTTCCAAAGCATTCGTAATACAATCATAATCATAATCATAATCATAATCATAAAAGGAAACCTTTACTTAACATGACTTGAGCCGAATTACATAATCATAAGCATGCATAAATCATGAGGAACAGTGGGAGATTCTCTTAACCGATATACCCCATATAAGCACACATGAATCCCGACTTGTAAATCTAGTCGGGAGGCCGTTCGTACCTTGCCAGGGTATAACCATGAAAACGTGATATCACCATGAAGTGGGCCATTGGGCCGGGGACAGTCACAAAGGAGGTCCCAACAGACCTACGGTGGCACATAGTTTATGAGATCCGGGGCAGAACTTGAGCCTTGAACCTACTTAGTGTTCGATACTACTCCCAAAACATATATAGTGCTCATAGTATATCATGCATGAGTTCATGGGCTAGTTAAATAATGATAATCATAAACATGCTTGTAAATATGTGAACTATCCATGAATCAAGGCCCGTGAGTTTGCGAAAACATAATTCATACACCATAGGATCCATACATACTTGTAGATCATGCATATAGCTTGAAAATCATCAAATCATGTGGGTAATTGAATAAATTCATATTTAAAATCATAAATTATGCTGGGTTGTGTAGATGTCAATAATTTAAGAGTAGATCATAAATCGATTCATCATAGATCATGCCTAATTAAGCTTGATTTGGTAGAAATCGAAATCAATGAATTTATAATCGAAATAAATTGTAAAATCTAATATAAATCCATAAAATATGATATATATCATAGATCATAAAAACCTATTGGCAATTCATTAGTTTTTCACAAAATTGATTTCAAAACCCCATAATATTTTTGATAAATTTTTCATGGATTAATAGAGATTGGGCATGGGTGTGAATGAAAGCTCTCATTTGTAACAATACATACCTGGGTAAGATCAGATTCTAAATTTCTTGAATTCCCAAAGATGAATTGATTGGGAAAAGCTTGAAGAATAGCTTGAACTCTCTAAAATTGTTCTAACTTGCATGCATGGATGAGAAAAATGAGTAATCTGAATTAACCCCATAAAAGATCATTATTCATTCCCCAAAACATCGTAGTTTAGGCCTTAGGAACTTAGGATCTATGAAAAGGACCTTACTAAATTCGTAAAAAATAACTGCCAGGTGGTTCTAACGGACGACCTGACGACTCGTGGTCCAGGGCAATGACTCGTTGCTTTGCTCATCAGGTGCACTGCCTTGTCTGTTCTCCTAGGCTTGTAATGGGTCACTTCATGACTCATTCGTGGTCACCACTCTTTGAGTACACTGCCTTGCTTCATTTTTCACTCCTCTCTTCCCATGACTCTCACCACGACTCTTTACTTCTTCCAATGAGTCGTGGTTAGCTTTTGTTAGTACATTACCAAGTCAGTTTCCTTAGCTCATTTCCCTTGACCCTGACTCCACGAGTCGTGAGGACTGACCACGACTCGTGGTCAAGCCTGTGCTGACTTAAATTCCCATCTTCCAAACTTAGCTTTTGTCCTTCACCATGAGTCACCCTACGACTCATGGTCCATCCTCACGGGTCACAGAATGACTCGTTCTATGACTTGGTGCAAAAATTCCAGTTTTTCCCGTTTGAACTCCTAGGTTGATCCTTGGGCTCCCGGGGTATAACAATTTGTCATTGTGTTCATAGATGACATCCTAATATACTCTCGAAGCGAGGAGGAGCATGCTACTCATTTGAGGGTGGTGTTGCAGACCTTGAAGGATGGTATGCAAAATTCAGCAAGTGTGAATTTTGATTGAATTCTGTGGCCTTCTTGGGTCATGTGGTTTCTAGTGAGGGTGTGCAGGTAGACTCACAGAAGATAGAGGCGGTGAAGAATTGGCCCAGACCGATGAATCCTTTAGAAATCAAAAGTTTCTTGGGCTTAGCTAGATACTATGGGATGTTTGTTGAGGAGTTTTTATCTATCGTGACACCATTGAATAAACTGACCCAGAAGAAGGTAAAGTTCTAATGGTCGGAGGCTTACGAGAAAAGCTTCCAAGAGCTGAAGGCTCAACTCACCTCAATGCTAGTGTTGACCCTACTCGAGGGTACCAATGGGTTCGTGGTGTATTGTGACACTTCAAGGATCGGACTTGGGTGTGTGTTGATGCAGCATGGGAAAGTTATAGCTTACGCTTCTAGACAGCTGAAGGTGCATGAAAGGAACTACCCGAATCATGATCTCAAATTGGTCACGGTGGTATTTTCCTTGAAAATATGGAGACACTACTGGTACGGGGTCCACATGGATGTATTTACAGATCATAAGAGTTTACAATATGTGTTTACCCAAAAGGATCTCAATATTTGGAAAAGGAGGTGGTTGGAGCTACTTAAGGATTATGACATGAGTGTCCTCTACCACCTGGGAAAGTCTAATATAGTAGCAGATGCACTTGTAGACTCTCCATGGAAAGTGTGTCCCATGTAGATGCGGGAAAGAAGGAGCTGGTGAAAGACGTGCATCGACTTGCAAGGTTGGGAGTTGGTTTGGTTGATTCGACCGATGGCGGTGTTATAGTTCAGAATGTATCATAATCATCCTTGGTGACTGATATAAAAGCTAGACAAGATGAGGACCCCATTCTGGTAAAATTAAAGGAGGCCGTTCAGAATCAAAAGGTAGAGGTCTTCTCCAAAGGGAGAGATGGTGTGCTTCGATACTAGGGTCACTTATGTATTCCGAATGTTGTTGATTTAAGAAATTAGATGTTGCGTGAGGCTCATGGATCTAGGTATTTTATACATCCAAGTGCCACCAAGATGTACTGTGACCTGCGGAAAGTCTATTGGTGGAATGCCATGAAGAGAGACATCACAAAATTCGTGGCTAGGTGTCCGAACTGTAAGCAAGTGAAGGTCGAGCACCAAAGACCCGTAGGCGTGCTCCAAGATATTAGCTTCCTACTTGGAAGTGGGAGGAAATCAATATGGACTTCATAACAAGTTTGCCTCGCACTCGTCGACAATATGACTCCATTGGGGTGGTTGTGGACAGGTTGACCAAGGCCGCTCATTTTCTACCAGTCAAAACCACGGATTGGGCGGAGGATTATGCCAAACTATACATCCGAAAGCTAGTTCAGTTGCATGGAGTGCCCTTGTCCATCATATCATAAAGAGGTACCCAATTAACCTCTCAGTTTAGGAGGGCATTTAAAAAAGGACTGGGTACTCAGATTAAGCTCAGTGCAACATTTCACCCACAAACGGATGGTCAAGCAGAGTGGAAAATTTTGACTCTTGAGGACATGTTAAGAGCATGTGTGATTGACTTCAACGGTAGTTGGGATGATCATTTGCCTCTTATCGAGTTTGCGTACAATAAAAACTATCATTCCAGCATTTAGATGGCTCCATTAGAGGCTCTCTATGGGCGGAGATGTAGATCGCCTATTGGCTGGTTCAAAGTTGGTGAAGCTGCGATGGTAGGACCAGATTTAGTCCATGAGGCTATGGAGAAGGTTCAGCTCATAAGGGACAGGTTGAAAACAGATCAATGTCGCCAAAAGTCCTATGCCGATGTGAGAAGGAGAGAACTTGATTTTGAAGTGGATGATTGGGTGTTTTTGAAGGTGTCTCCCATGAAGGGAGTGATGCGGATTGAAAAGAAAGGAAAACTCATTCCTCGTTATGTTGGCCCCTACCGGATAGTGAACTGGGTCGGCAAAGTGGCATATGAATTGGAGATGCCTTCAAAATTAACTTCTGTGCATCCTGTTTTTCATCTATCTCTCTTGAAGAAGTGTTTAGGAGATCCCGCTTTGGTGGTTCCAGTGGAGAGTGTGGGAGTGAGGGACAGCCTCAGTTATGAGGAAATTCTGGTGGAAATATTGGATCGTCAGGTTCGGAGGCTAAGGAACAAGGAGGTAGCTTCAGTCAAGGTATTATGGACAAATCAACATGTTGAAGGAGCTACGTGGGAGGCCGAAGTGGATATGATGGCTAGATACCCACACCTATTCCCTTTTGGCTCATTTTCAGTGTGAGGTATCAGTTCTTATCCTAGTACTCTATTTAGTTTTCATGTTTTGTTCATGTGCTCAAGTTTCTTTTATGTTAAAGTATATATGTATGGTTCATGAATTCAGCTCAGCTATGTAGTTTAGTTTGGAGTTAGTCATTCCGCCAGTTTTCAGCTTAAATGATCAGTATTTGAATATGATGATTGCATTTCTCTGCTTTTTTCTATGATTTTCAACATTTGAGGATGAATGTTTCTAAGGGGGAGATATTGTTGTACCCCGGATGCCCAAAGATCAGACCCGGGGGTTGAAATGGAGAAAATTGGAAAACTGGCACCAGGTCATAGAACAAGTCATTCTGTGACCTGTGGGGAAAACCACGAGTCATGAGGTGACTCGTTTTTAGGTTCAGGGTGTCAGTTGGAATTTTTGGATTTAAGGTCCCCACGGACGTGACCATGAGTCATGAGCAGGCCCCACGACTTGTTGAGTCAGTCATGGGCAAGGATTTTCGGGAAGGTAAGGGGGGCTAGAAGTGTACCCTACAGAAGGCCCCCACAAGTCGTGGTCAGTCACCACGATTCGTGGGATGGGTCATGGTCAGCAGGATAGAATTTATTTGAAATTAAGGCAGTGAGGGTGACGAGTGGTGATCACAAGTTATGGTTACCCGTGACGACTTGTGAGGTCCCCCGTGATGAGCCCAAATGATCTAATGGATAGTGTACCCAACGATTGATGTAACGACCGGTGGTTGGTGGCAGCGACTCTTTACGCCCCTCGTGGGGACTGACAAGCAGTTATTTTCTGCGAAGTTATTAGGGGTATTCTCGTCATTCTTATGCTCTTGGGTCCTATAATACGTCATTTTAAGTTATTTTCAGAGTGTATTAAGATAGGTCAAGTCATTCTAATCTATTCAAAACCCATGCATGCAAGTTAGAGAGTTAGAGAGGAGATCAAGCCTAAGCCCTTCCAATTTTTCTAAAATTCCTCTTGGGCAATCAAGGAAGAGTAAGAGTCAGCTTTAATGAGGTATGTAGGGTTATGAATGGGTGAATCCGTTCACACCTATGCCCAATCTCTCCTAATTTATGAAATTTTATTTGAAAATCTTATAGGGTTTAATCCTAATTTCTTATGAAATTCTAATGATCTATCTATGGGTTAATATCTCTCATATTTCATATCATATTTTACGAATCATGATCACATTTTACAACTAATTCAATTATAAATTCATTTACTTAAATCTCTATTAAACTTTGCCTATTCATACTTGTTTTGTGATATATTGAGTGATGATTTTATCTTGATTTTGATGATCTTCAACCCATCATGATTTATGAGTTGTAATATGGATTTTTTCAAATGCCCATTAGGAATTTTTGATTTATTAAGCATATATATGATTTACAAGTATACATAAACCTCATGATTTACGATTTATGATTTTGGTCGACTCACGGGCTTTACCCTCATGGCTAGTTCACGCATTTACAAGCATGATTATGATTATCATGATTTAACTAGCCCATGAATCTCATGTATATTATCCTATGAGCACTATATTTGTTTTGGGAGTAGTATTTAATACCAAGTAGGTTCGGCGCCCAGGTTTTGCCCCGAATCTCAGAACTACGTGCCACCGTAGGACATGATGTGACCTCCCTTGAGACTGTCCCTTTTTGCCCCAAATGGGCCTTTCATGTGTGATATCACACCCTTCATGGTTCTACCCTTGGCAAGGTACGAACTCCCTCTTGACTAGGGATTTACATGTCGGGTTCCATGTGTGCTCATATGGGGTATGCCGGTTATAAGAATCTCCCATTATTCCTCATGATTTATGAATGGTTATGTTTGTACAGTTTTGTTTCAAGTCATGTTAAATAAAGTTTTTCTTTTATGATTATGCTTATGGTTAATTTACGAATGCTTTGAAAACCTTGGGCCTTATGTTACATTATGATATTCACGTTATGAGCATGTTGTCCTACTCTTACGCACTTTTATGCATTTTAAATAACCATTTTACTTACCTTGGGTACTCAGTACATTCCATGTACTGACCGTATACTCTATGTTGTAATGTTTCATGATACAGGCTCAGGTACTCAGATTCAGCCTCAACCCTAGCCAGCCTTTCAGAGTTAACATCCCATATCTGTTGGTGATTCCTCATCTTTCGAGGACCATGCTTTATCAGTTTTTCTTTATGTACTTTCAGTTTTCATCTTTAGCAAGTTAGTTGGGGGCCTGTCCCATCAACTCATCAGACATAGAGGCTTTTCAGATAAAAGGATGTAATCATCTTTAGATTCATGTGTATTTTTGATGTATTCTATTTCAGACTTCCACTAAGTTTATCGTGTTGTTTCTTCTGCTTTATTTGATTGAGTTAGATGTATGTTCATTCCATGGGTCTACTTAGAGTCCTCGGGGTTCCTTGTCCCGCGTCTCGATTTGGGCTTGCGTTCGCGTCGTGACAATGCCTAGCAATTAAATTCCTTCCAAACTTAGAAAAATGGCAAAACACTTAGATTCAAAACTCACCCACTCAACATAGCAACAACAAAGCAAGTAAAATTGACAATTTACCCTTAAGATAGAAGTCACTCCATCTATTATCGGGCAAATTGTGCATTTTAAGCACACATGGGGTTACTCAAACATCACCCCCAACTCAAATTCTACACACTAAGGAACAAGCATTTTACCAAAGGACATGCCCACATTTGTATTCACATGATATCACCACCCCCACATGCTTAAGAAAGAATAATAGCAAAGTAGCATCCAACACAATCATGAGGGTAATGAGGATACATGATTTGGGGCATTTCGGTGTTCATAGGCTCAAAAGAATTCATATTGTGCTAATCAATAGTTAAAAATAGAGTACGAATAACATACCAAATGGATTTGAAATCACAAAGATGAGAAAGATCAAAGCTTTCACAAAAGAGCTTCACACAACTTGTTCTTGCTTTAGTATATTTGAGAGTAGAGTGAGTACTGATGAAGATGAGGAATGGAGTGTAGGTTTTATAGGAGAGAAGAAGTGAAGGGGATTGGTAGGTGTAAAGGTGGGTTTAATGGTGGGAAGGTGGAAAATGATGTATCGGAAAGTTAAAAAGGTGTAATAGGGAATTGGGAAGGTGGAAGAAAGGGTTTATGGGAATTTGGAGGGGTTTCGACTGGTGTTTTTAAATTCCGGAGTCGGGTCGATCCATGGATCAATCAAAAATATTTAAAAGATGAACTTAACTACACCTGCGCTTAACCGGCGATTGCCGATAGGGACCGGTGGTTCATCGGTTCTAAGACCGATGCTCAATACCTTCCCAGTTCACTGGTCATCTATCGACGATTGGCTGGCGAGTTGCAGATTGGAACCGGTGGTTCGTCGGTTGGATCACCGAACACCCCCAAAATTCCAGGTGCACTATTTTGAGGCGGTGATTCACCGGCGGCTCGCGGATTGGTATTGATGTTCCGCTGGTGAGTCACCAGCTTCCTCTCCTCTCTCCCCTTCTTCTATTCATTACCTATGACTGGGCGGCGTTTTGCTTATTGGCACCTGCGTTTTGCTAGTCTAACGCCGTACCTGCCTTGTTTTTCTTCTCCATTGTTTGTGTATCAAGATACCTACAAAATCAAAAACAACAAAACATCAAAATACTCAAGATAAAAATGCTTGGGTTGCCTCCTAAGAAGTGCCTTAGTTCACATCGTGGCACGATGGATACCTTCTTGATTTTCAACATTCTAGAGGATCATCCTCCACTTCACTCTCATCATCAAAAGATTTATAATGCTCTTCCCTATCGAGCACTGCTATGACCTTGCACTCATCCGGAGGCTTGATAGGCTGGCATACATTGAAGGTGACCTCGTCACCTCCTACTCAGAACTTCAGCTCCCCGAGCTCCACATCAATTAAAGCCCTTTCCGTTGTTAGTAGAAGTCGCTCCAAAATGATTGGCACCTTGATGTCTATTTCACAATCCAACATAAGAAAATTATCTAGGAGTATAAATTTATCCACCTTTATAAGAACATCAATTAGCACTCCAACGGGTCGCTTGATTTACCTATCTGCCATTAACAGCCTCATAGAGGTAGGTTTGGGATTCCCTAACCCGAGTTTTTTGGAATATCATGATAGGCATGAGATTAATACCAGCACCGAGGTCACACAAAAGCTTATTGAACATGCACAAGCCAATTGTGCAAGAAGTGGTGAATGCCCCAAGGTCTTCATGTTTTGGATCAAGGTTGCTAGTCAGGACAGCGCTGTAATGATAGGTCACCTCATCGATGCCCGTATCCACCACCTTCTTTTTCTTCAAGAGTTCCTTCATAAATTTTGCATATCCTGGCATTTGAATCAAAGCATCCACCAATGGTATGTTGATAGATAATTTACTAAACATTTCAATAAACTTCTGAAACTGATTATCCTCCTTCTTTTTGGCCAACCGCTATGGGTATAGCAGGGGAACTCTCACTTCATGATCCTTGTTATTAGGGGCCTTTATGCCCGTCTTCACATGAACCTCATCCGAGGGTGTCATATCAATATCTCCCTCATCTTTTCCTTCCTCATTATCACCCACATTTGGTACTTTAGGCACCTCATTCAATACATCATCATCAATTGCCTTCGGGGCATCAATATCCTTGGGTTTCAGCCCCACATCTTTCAATATCTTACCACTCATAGTCATAATTTCCATGAAATGGCCATCTTTCTTTGGGTTCGGGAAGGTATCACTAGGAAGTGCACTCTTCATGCGAGGGCTCATTAGTGCAGACAAATGGTTCAGTTGTTCTTTGAGGTGTTTGGTTGAAGCCGATGGGAGCTCACGGTTTGGGTGAGGTTAGACACCTCCCCTTTCAACCCTCGAACCTCGCTGTCAGTGGATTCTACCTTCAACACTCATGATAACATATCCTCAATCTTTGAGCTTTCTACATCACTCACCTAAGGCTGTCCTTGAGGTGTTTCTGCTTTTGGAGGAGGTACATAAGGGCTAGAACTTTAGTGATATCGCTCTCCTTAGCAATTTTGCTCTCTATTCCCCCATCGATCATGTTACACCCCATAAGTTTCTAACATTTATTCGGCCTATTCATATGTTGGTTGAGATTTTTAGAGTGCCATATGTACGAGGAAAGGGCCCGGGGAAAGGCCGAACGAGTGCCACATCGGGATTTCGCGAGAGAAGGCCAAACCAAGCTGGCCAGAGGGGCAAAGTGGCACGGAGCTGCTCCTCCGCGTTAGCCAACGTGGCACGGAGCAGAATCAGCGTGTTGGGCAATGTTCCACATTGCCTTGTCTGCTGCCTTAAGTATATATAGCCCTCACCCTTAGATTTCATGTTATTTACTTATATAATCACGACCAGCAGAGGTGAGAACAAAGGGAAACATTTAATATCATCCGATTACAGCGCTAAACGCCGTCCAAATCCAAATTAACTTTGGGTATCGAAGTATAAGGCTGCAGGGAGCATTTCTACGGAGTTAGTTTCGTGAAATTCGCCCGGCGAATCGTCATCCCGCCGAGCCAAAGTTGTTGGAATTTCTCCAAACTAGTGTCAATACGATCCCAGGCTTAAAGTAAGCATTTCTCCCTTCTAGAATTTTGAGAAATAACGAGGTTTCACCGCATTCCGTAAAGTAAGAATATAGTTAATATTTATATATAAAGTTTTCCTTTTTGCCGAACTTAGTGTTAAAACTAGTCCTATCTTTCCAGTAACACGATTTCAGTTGGGAAGAGCTATTGAATACTAATTGGAACCTATCAGTTAATCAAAAACCGGCAATCGAGGTACATTAAGGCATTTTCTTTCGGCAAGTTAGTTTCTTCAGCATAGTAGTCCAGTATGAATCCTAGTAAAGCATGTCAGGAGTATGTTATCATGTTTAGTTGTTGTTGTCAGTTGAGACTCGTAAATTGCATTATTTTGGGATGGATTATACCTGTACAGCTTCTGTGACCACCCCAGGGTTAATAGCTGTGTTGCCGCTCTCCAGGGCGATGATACATCGCTCTATGGAGCGGCATAACATCCGCAACGGACAAAGATGGGGATCCAGATCCTCATATTGCCGTGTTTGGCCTTATACATACCACCGCTAAGCGTTTACGCCCGGGGTGTAGATATCAGGAGTCCTCCAGACTTAGACACAACTACAGTCAGGGGCTGAGCAGGCCTAGTTGCAGACCCAGGGCATTGGCAGGACACTTATAGCTGGTAGTTGACTTAGTATGACCTAGATAGGGGTATATAGATTGAGGAGTACTCACTAGGGATAATGGGGGCCCAGGTGGGTTATTTTGTGCTGATTGTACCTTCCGGCTTATGGGAGCCAGGTTAGGTTTATGATTGCTTTAGTTATTGATAGTTAGACAGTAAGACACCTCGTTTGTCAGGTATGACCCCTACCCTCTTTATTACAGTTATGTTAGCCTTGATTTCAGTACTTCAGTCATGTTCAGTCCGTTTCTTTACTTCAGTCATTGTTAGTTCTATTTCTTACTTTCAGTTATTTAATGTTACTGGTTTACATACTCAGTACCTGTGGTGCTGACACCCTCTTCTGGGGCACTGCATTACTTGCCTGTAGGTACAAATAGACGAGGAGCAGGTCCCTCGTAGTTCCAGTCAGCTGTACAGAGCCGTCAGCTCCCTTCTTCCGGAGCTTGTTTGATAGAGGTTTACTTCTTTTGTTTGTATAGTATGGGTAGGTCGGGGCCCTGTTCCGACCATCTTATTACTCATAGAGGCTGCAGATTGCATTGCTTCCCTATGGTTAGATGATATCGGCCATGTGGGGCCCTGTTTTGCTATTGATTGGTGGCCTTGTCGGTCATAGTTCAGTTTAGCATCTGATTTTACTTTCCAGGTTAAAGCTAGTTATCATGGTGGCCTTGTCGGCCTGCATAGGACTCCCTATGTTTGTTTGTCTCTGGTTAGCTGAGGCCTTGTCGACCAGGGGTTGTATTTATAGCCGCTATATAGCCCGTTGTTTTCTTGATTCCAGAGTTAGAGTTAGCCCTGCACCAGAGGTGCTTAGGCTTAATCAGCTTAGTAGTTCAGGTCCTAATAGGTCACCAGGTGCCAGTCATGCCTCCCAAAGGTGGGGCATGACAAACTTTGTATCAGAGCAGGTCGTGTCTCAGGGAGTCTACAGGCCATGCTAAGCAGAGTCTTGTCTATGGATGTGTTGTGCACCACAGACTATAGGCAGGAGGCTGCAAGGCATGATAGGATGGTTACTCTTTCTTCTTATTCAGTCGTGCTATAGAGAGGTACAATATAAGGTTGAGTCCCTAAGCTCATTATACTCTTTTGTCGGACCAACGACACCCTACGACAGGCAAAAGGTTAGATATAGCAGCAGTAGAGGGAACCAGCAGGGTGCCTCAGCCTCGATCAGAATCGGCCCGATCTGAGGACGATACGGAGGTATCATATCGACCTCCCCAGCAGTCTCCACCATGTTAGGAGCCGCTTGGGACGGCCAGTGTGATGGCACCTCCTCCGGCAGTTTCTATACCCGTACCATCCGACCAGGAGGTCAGGAGCGCGGTGGTTATGCTAGCACAGATGATGGATGCTCAGCGCCAGCAAGTGCCACCTACAGTTGCAGAATCTTTAGGAGGTCCTGGTAGTTCGAGGGTCCGAGAGTTCCTAGCACTAAGTCCCCCGCAATTCACAGGGACAGATCGGACCGAGGACCCTCAAGACTTCTTAGACCAGATGTAGAGGATTTTCAAGGTGATGCATGTTACACCCACAGAGTCAGTTGAGTTGGCGGTATTCCAGCTACGGGACATCGCTGTACTGTGGTATGAGAGTTGGGAGAGGTCCCGAGGGAGAGATGTTTCCCCTCCGACCTGGCGCAGCTTCTCAGAGGATTTCTTAGATCATTACCTACCGCGGGAGATTCGACAGGCTTGGGTTGATCAGTTCCTACACTTGGAGCAAGGGTCGATGAGTGTTCGGGAATATGCCATGCGGTTTGATTCCTTGGCTCGTTATGCGCCAGCTTTTGTGGACACAATGGCAGCCAGGGTACACCGCTTTATTATGGAGCTAAACCCAGAATATGTTGAGACCTGTATTACAGCCACATTGCAAGAGGATATGGATATCGCCTGTGTGCAGGCTTTTGCTCAGAATATTGAGGGTATTAGACAATGACAATGGGAGATTTGGAGGATAATTCAGGAGCAGTGCCGCAGGGATAGACCGGGTGAATTACAGGAGGAGTCCCGGGGAGGACCTAGGCCACGGTTATCAGATAGGCTGCCTCGACCCCCGCCTCCACCGCAGTGGTAGAGGAGCAGGTTTAGTTACCGAGGGCAGCCAGAGCCTGACGAAGGTTCGCGAATAGTACATTCACAGCAGCAGAGGAGAGTGGAGCAGAGTGGGTTTACAATACCACATTTCCCTATTTGCAGTCGACGCCACTCTGAAGCATGCAGGTATAGTTCCACAGCATGCTACATTTGTGGATAGGACGGTCATCAGATGAGGAATTGTCCAACTAGGGGTCAAGGTGACCAGGATCGACAGGATAGGTCCTCAGCAGGATCATGAGCTCCAGTATCCCCAGCAGGGCGTAGGCCCTCAGTTTTAGCCGGCAGAGGCCGAGGCAGATCAGGGGCCTTCAGTTCAGGTGCCAGCCCAGACCTTACTTATGCACTACTGGGACGGTAGGAGTCAGAGTCGTCACCAGATGTTGTGACAGGTATGATGAACATTTGCTCTCATCCTGCTTTTGTTTTGATAGCTCCAGGATCCACCTTGTCTTATGTTACACCGTTAGTGGATCAGAAGTTTAGTATTATGCCAGAATTACTTCGGTGACCTTTCTTAGTGTCTACACCCATTGTTGACTCTATTATAGCCAGAAGGGTCTATCGAGGGTGTACAGTAGAGGTTGCCAGTCGTCAGACTACGACAGATTTGATAGAATTAGAAATGGTTGATTTTGATCCCATTATGGGTATGGATTGGCTAGCTCCATGCTATGCCAATGTCGAATGTTGGACCAAGATTGTCTGATTCCACTTTCCAGGGGAGGCAGTACGGGAGTGGAAAGGTAGTTCAGCCACACCAAAAGGTAGGTTTATTTCCTATCTTCAGGCGAGAAAATTGATAGCAAAAGGGTGCATTTATCATATTGTCAGAGTTCAGGATGTTTGGGAAGAGCCTCTGACCCTTCAGTCTATTCCAGTGGTTAATAAATTTTCCGATGTATTTCTAGATGAGCTTCCTAGTATTCCCCTAGAAAGGGAAATTGATTTTGCAATCGATCTATTACCAGGCACTCAGCCTATATCTATTCCTCCATATCGGATGGCTCCTGCTTAATTTAGAGAACTAAAGGAACAATTGAAGGATTTGCTAGACAAGGGCTTTATTAGGCCGAGTACCTCACCATAGGGTGCGCTAGTTCTGTTCGTGAGGAAGAAGGACGGCTCCCTCCGTATGTGTGTAGATTATCGGCAACTGAATAAAGTCACTATCAAAAAAAGTACCCACTTCCCAGAATAGATGACCTATTTGATCAGTTAAAGGGAGCGAGGTATTTTTCAAAGATTGACTTATGGTCCGGATATCATCAGGTCCGGGTTCGTGAAAGAGATATTCCAAAGTCTGCCTTCAGGACCAGATATGGTCACTTTGAATTTCTAGTCATGTCCTTCGGACTGACAAATGCCCCAGCAGTGTTTATGGACCTGATGAACAACACTTTCAGACCTTACGTGGACTTATTCGTGATAGTATTTATCGATGATATTCTGGTGTATTCTCGCTCAGAGGTAGATCACCAGGATCATCTATGGATAGTGCTCCAAATTCTCAGAGATCGCTAGCTATATGCAAAATTTTCTAAATGTGAATTTTGGCTGAATTCAATAGCCTTCTTATGCCATATTGTGTCTGATGCTGGTATACAGGTAGATACCCAGAAGATAGAGGCAGTGAAAACATGGCCTAGACCTACCACTTCGACCAAGGTATGTAATTTCTTGGGGTTAGCTGGGTATTACAGAAGGTTCGTGGAAGGATTTTCCACTTTAGCAACACCTTTAACCAAACTGATGCAGAAGGCAGCACAATTCCGTTGGACTGAGGCATGTGAGCAGAGCTTTCAGGAACTGAAAGACATATTGACATTGGTAGTGGTGCTAGCGTTGCCAGAAGGAACAGAGGGTTATGCAGTCTATTGTCACTCTTCGGGTGTTGGGTTAGGATGTGTTTCTATGCAGCATGGTAAGGTGATTGGCTATGCTTCCAGGTAGCTGAGGAAGCATGAGAAGAACTACCCTACCCATGACCTGGAGTTAGCCGCGGTAATTCATGCCCTGAAAATATGGAGACATTACCTCTATGGAGTCCACAGAGATATTTTCACTGATCACAAAAGCCTGTAGTATATTTTCACCCAGAAAGAGTTGAATTTGCGGCAGCGTCGCTGGTTGGAGCTATTAAAGGATTATGATGTGAATATTTTATATCACCCAGGAAGGGCCAATGTTGTACAGATTCCCTTAGCCACAAATCCATGGGAAGCCTGGCGTATTTACAGCCCGAGCGGTAGGAATTGGCTCGAGAATTGCATCATCTAGCCAGTTTAGCCGTTCGTATAGTAGAATCAGGAGACAATGGAGCGGTAATCCAGAATGCTGCAGTGTCATCATTGGTTGTGGAAGTGAAAGAACGGCAATATGAAGATCCTAGCCAAGTTCAGCTTAGAAATAGGGTCCAGCGAGGGGAAGTGACAGATTTCCAGGTAACCGAGGATGGATTTTTGAGATATAGGGATTGCCTCTGCGTTCCAGACGTGGCAGGGCTTCGCCAGCAAATTATGGGCGAGATACACTATGCCCGTTACACTCTCCATCCAGGTTCGACAAAAATGTACCATGACGTAAAAGAGATTTACTGGTGGTCGGGAATGAAAAAGGGGATAGCAAAATTCGTAGCTCAATGTCCAATTGCCAACAGGTGAAAACTGAACATCAGAAACTAGGTGGACTGACACAGGATATAGCCGTGCCTTTATTGAAATGGGAGGCAGTTAATATGGATTTCATAGTAGGGTTACCTCATACCAAGCGTAAATATGATTCTATCTGGGTAATTGTTGACAAGTTGACAAAATCACCTCACTTTCTGCCAGTAAGGGCTACATTTTCAACCGAAGATTATGCTGAGCTGTATATTAGAGAAATAGTCCGATTGCATGGTGTTCCGCTGTCAATTATCTCTGACAGAGGGGCGTAGTTTACAGCTAAGTTTTGGCAATCTTTTCAGAGGGGCCTGGGGACGCAGGTTAACCTCAGCATAGCCTTCCATCCTTAGATAGACGGGCACGCAAAACGTACAATCCAGACGCTTGAGGATATGTTACGGGCGTGTGTGCTAGATTTTGGAGGCAGCTGGGATGAACACCTACCGCTTATTGAATTTGCCTATAATAACAGTTATCATTCAGTAATTCAGATGGCGCCTTATGAAGCGTTATATGGGCAGAAGTGTAGGTCTCCAGCTGGTTGGTTTGAGGTAGGAGAATCAACATTGATTGGGCCAAATATTATTCATCAGTTAGAAGAGAAAGTAAAGCTTATTAGGGAACGTCTGCTGACAGCTCAGAGCCGCCAAAAATCTTATGCTGATGTGCGGCAAAAAAACCTAGAATTTAATATGGGTGATTGGGTATTCCTAAAGGTTTCACCGATGAAGGGTGTGATGAGATTTGGTAAGAAAGGCAAGCTCAGCCCGAGGTTTATTGGGCCTTATTAGATTCACTGAAGGATAGGCTAGGTGGCTTATGAATTGGATTTACCTCCCGAATTAGAATCTGTTCACCTAGTTTTTCACGTATTAATGCTGAGGAAGTGTCTAGGAGATCTCTCCCGGATTGTCCCAGTTAGAGACGTCCAAATCATTGAGAAGTTAGCTTATGAAGAAGCTCCAGTAGCCATACTAGATTGGCAGATCTATAGACTGAGAACTAAAGATGTTGCTTCTGTTAAAGTGTTATAGTGAAATAAGAACCGAGAGGAGATGACCTGGGAGGCAGAAGATGATATGAAAACCAAATATTCTCAGTTTTTTCAAACTTAGTCAGATTGTTCAGCTAGAGGTATGTTGTTGTCGTTGTTTCATAAGTTGCATTATATACATGTATATGTGGAGTAGTTGACTTCAGTCTATTGTGAAATGAATTCCATGTATTGTGTGGAGTACCTGTATTGGATTTTTCTGCGTTTCAGGGTTTTGGATAGTCCATATATGTGGAGTAGTTAACTTCAGTCTATTGTGAAATGAATGCCATAGTATCGTGTGGAGTACCTGTATTGGATTTTTTTGCGTTTCAGGGTTTTGGATAGTCCATATTACAGGGGATACTCTACCAAATTTTTTTTCAGAATAAGTAATTGCAAGGTTAAGGTTCTTGCAAGTAGAAGTTAAAATTCGAGGACGAATGTTCTTAAGGGGGGAGGATGTTACACCCCGTAAGTTTCTAACATTTAGTAGTCCTATTCATATGTTGGTTGAGAGTTTTAGAGTGTCATACGTATGAGGAAAGGGCCCGGGGAAAGGCCGAACGAGTGCCACATCGGGATTTCGCTAGAGGAGGCCAAACCAAGCTGGCCAGAGGGGAAAAATGGTACTCCTCCACGTTAGC
This sequence comes from Datura wrightii, assembly GCA_035772735.1. Lineage (NCBI taxonomy): Eukaryota > Viridiplantae > Streptophyta > Magnoliopsida > Solanales > Solanaceae > Datura > Datura wrightii. Next base: position 47,659,562 of record JASDFA010000007.1, on the reverse strand, counting down.
CAATGTGGCACAGAGCAGAATTAGCGCGTTGGGAAACGTGCCACATTGCCTTGTCTGTTCCTCAAGTATATATAGGCCTCACCCTTAGATTTCATGTTATTTACTTATATAATCACGACCAGCAGAGGTGAGAACGAAGGGAAACATTTAATTTTCATCCAATTATGCCGCTAAACGCCATCCAAATCCAAATTAACTTCGGGTATCGAAGTATAAGGTTGCAGGGAGCATTTCTACGGAGTTAGTTTTGTGATTCGCCCGGTGAATCATCGTCCCACCGAGCCAAAGTTGTTGGAATTGCTCCAAACTAGTGTCAATATGATCCTAGGCTTAAAGTAAGCATTTCTCCCTTCTAGAATTTTGAGAAATAATGAGGTTTCGACCGCGTTCCGTAAAGTTAGAATATAGTTAATATTTATATATAAAGTTTTCCTTTTTGCTGAACTTAGTGTTAAAACTAGTCCTATCTTTCCAGTAACACGATTTCAGTTGGGAAGAGTTATTGAATACTAATTGGAACCTATCAGTTAATCAGAAATCGACAATCGAGGTACATTAAGGCATTTTCTTTCGGCAAGTTAGTTTCTTCAGCATAGTAGTCCAATATGAATCCCAGTAAAGCATGTCAGGAGTATGTTATCATGTTTAGTTGTTGTTGTCAGTTGAGACTCATAAATTGTATTGTTTTGGGCTGGATTATACCTGTACAACTTCCGTGACCACCCCAAGGTTAATAGCTATGTTGCCGCTCGCTAGGGCGATGATACATCGCTCGACGGAGTGGCATGACATCCGCAAAGGACGAAGATGGGGATCCAAATCCTCATATTGCCGTGGTTGGCCTTATACATACCGCCGACAAGCGTTTACGCCCGGGGTGTAGATATCAGGAGTCCTGTGGACTCTGACACAACTACAGTCAGGGGCTGAGCAGGCCTAGTTGCAGACCCAGGGCATTAGCAGGACGCTTATAGCTTGTAGTTGACTTAGTATGACCTAGATAGGGGTATATAGATTGAGGTGTACTCACTAGGGATAATGGGGGCCCAGGTAGGTTATTCTGTGTTGATTGTACCTTCCGGCTTATGGGAGCCAGGTAAGGTTTATGCTTGCTTTAGTTACTGATAGTTAGACAGTAAGACGCCTCGTTTGTCAGGTATGACCCCTACCCTCTTTATTACAGCTATGTTAGCCCTGATTTCACTACTTTAGTCATCTTCAGTCCATTTCTTTACTTCAGTCATTGTTAGTTCTATTTCTTACTTTCAGTTATTTAATGTTACTGGTATACATACTCAGTATCTGTGGTACTGATACCTTCTTTTTGGGCGCTACATTACTTGCCTGCATGTACAGATAGACGAGGAGCAGGTCCCTCGTAGTTCCAGTCAGCTGTACAGAGCCGTCAGCTCCCTTCTTTCGGAGCTTGTTTGATAGAGGTTTACTTCTTTTGTTTGTATAGTATGGGTAGGTCCGGGCCCTGTCCCAACCATATTATTACTCCTTGAGGCTGCAGATTGCATTACTTCCCGTGGTTAGATGATATCGGCCGTGTGGGGCCCATATATGTTTTAGACTATGTGTGTTGGTCGTGTGGGGCCCTGTTTAGCTGTTGATTTGTGGCCTTGTCGGTCATAGTTCAGTTTAGCATCTGATTTTACTTTCCAGTTAAAACTAGATATCATGGTGGCCTTGTCCGCCCGCATAGGACTCCCAATGTTTGTTTGTATGTCTCTGGTTAGCTGTTTATTTTCATAGGTGGCTATAGGCCTTGTTGGTCAGGGGGTCGTATTTATAGCCACTATATAGTCCGTTGTTTTCTTGATTCCAGAGTTAGAGTCAACCCTGCACCAGAGGTGCTTAGGCTTAATCAGCTCAGTAGTTCAAGTCCTAATAGGGCACCAGGTGCTAGTCATGCCTCCCAAGGTGGGGCGTGACACATCATTTCTCTCCCCCTATCCAAGATTATCACGGTTTCTCCAACCGTGATTCTCCTCCCTTGGGCGCCAAGGGCCTTGATTTGTAGCTTGATACCCAGGGTGAAAATCCCCTAATTGGCTTGACATGTATTGACACTCCTCCTTATATCTCGGAGGTGAAATATCATCATCAAACTGAGCGTGGGGTTGAGCAGCCAAGGCATTCACGTTCTTTGTACTAGCTCCCATCACATTCTTTGTCATCAGCTCAAGATGGGTCAACATTTTGGCAAGAGTTTCATCTCCCTTCCTCAATTCTACACTTGACAAATTTGAAGCAACACCACTAGAGGATACCTCTGGTTCTCTAGTGTGCCATGCTCAGTGTTTTTCGTCATTCTATCAAGTAATGCCTTGGCTACTCCATAGGGCTGATCCATGATTGATCCTCCAACCAAATTATTTGCTACCGTCTTATTAGTAGAATCCAATGATTGGTAGAAGCTTTGAAGTAGGACCCTATCGGGTAAGCCATGGTTTGGACAAATGGCTACCTTTTCTCTTAAACCTCAACCACGCTTCACGGAGTTGTTCCCCCACAGTTGTTGGAAATTTGTAATGTCATCCCTCAGCTGCGACATCCTTGAGGGAGGAAAGAACCTTTCCAAAAATGCCTCTGTTAGTTCGTTCCAAGAGGTAATACACTCGGGATGTAGCTCCTCCAACCATGAGGTTGCTTCCCCAATGAGTGAGAACGGAAAGAGTCTCAATCTGATTGTCTCTTGAGTGATGTTTGTAATGTTGAAGGGTTGACAAATCTCCAAGAAGTTGCAGAGATGCCTATTTGCATCCTCATTGGGCATCCCTCCAAATAGTCCCTTCGTTTGAAGTAAGTGTAGCATTGTACTTGTCACATGGAAAATGGCATTCCCTATAGTAGGAGGTAGGCGAATTGCACCTGCTACGTCGGGCATCACAGGGTCATCATCCTCATGATCCATATACCCCTCCATTACCTTCTCCTTCTAGTGAGTGCTGGCTCATATCAAATTCAACCTAGAAGACACCAACCATGATTGTAAAGTCAAACTAATTGAGATGCAAGATCAATTCAAAATAACAACAACTAAAGGCTATCAAACTACATTCGTCGCCAAACGACGCCATTGTTGATAACGTCCAAACTACACTTTTCTTTACAAAGGAGTGTAAATGGTCGTTGTATCAAAACAAATTACCTGACGGGTGTCGGGGTCGAATCCAACAAGGAAGTAAAATGTCACACAATAGTTATATATTAACTTGAATTAATTTGCATCAATGTACAAGACACGTAAATGAAAATTTTAGGGGAGTGAATGCAATAATACTATTGAATCTAAACTCAACTAATCATGAGTGCAAGATAACCAAAATCAAGAAACAATAATGAGCAAAAGCCAGAGATATGATGTAGATGGGATGCCAATCGAATCGGGATTTACTAGATAATTGAGTTATTACTTAAATGTGCAAATAATCTTGAAAAAGATGGTGCCTGATGTTTTTCAACCACTTGGGCACTTTTTCCTCAAGTTTTTTCAAACCTCAAAGTGCAATTCAACTATTCCAATATGGTTTGACTTAGGGGTTGAGCCATTTTTAGCCATTAACCTTTAATGGGATTATGGCCATGGGTTTTGGCTATTTCATAGCCCAACCCCACAAAATCAAATTTCAAGCCACTATTAAGTTCTCCCCTATTACTTAATTCCTCTTTTTCAAGCCAAAATTAAGTAAGCAAACAATACCCATATTTGCAACTATGAGCAATCAACTATAATTTGAGGAGAAATCAATAGATTTACACTAATTATGTAATAACAAGATAAATCTAGCAATACTCAATTAAATTAGACACCCATCATCACACACCTCTAGCTATAGATTTAGCTACTCATAATTGAGAAAGACAAGATCTTATTTATCAATAGACTCAACAATTTCATAATTAAGAGCAAACACAATCAAGCTCAAAATATCTCTACAATGGTGGATATACCTTGCTGAAGAAGATGAAGATGAAAAGGAAATATTCAAACTCTATTTTTCTAATGGAATTCTCTCTTCCAAAAGTGATAGGAATAACAATGTGTTTGTTTAGAGTACCTTCCAGAATATGTACAAAAGTAGGTCATAACATTCCCCTCTTTTTCTGGGCTGGATGTTTTTTCCCTTTTTAGGCGTCTTTCACTTGTGAGTAACCGGTCGTTCGCCGGTGTCTATCCATGGGCTGTCGGTTGGTATCATCTGGTTTCCAGTGAAATTCCAGAGATTTTTTGTGATGGCATCGGAGGTTTGTCGAATGCTGTTCCACGAGCCGCCGATTGCAGTTGTTCATCATTCTAGTGGCTGCCTGTGGTCAGATGGCGTTTCGCCGGTGTCCTCCTGTGGAGCATAGGTTTCCACCTGAATCTCATCCTTTTTGCTCAATTTCATTATCCTTCTCTTCAAGTTAGGTACCTGCAACATCCAAAGGGAAAAGGGCATAAAATCCAACTAAAAGACTTAAAAACTAAGCTAAAGCTCATGCTTAAAAGCCTAATGAGTTGGTAAATTACCAACTCATCAAGCAGTGAGAATAAAAAGAGGTGTAAAAGAAAGATGAGGTGAAAATGTCTTAATGTGCTTAGGATTGGTAGCCCCTATGAAATAAAAATCATTCCTACTTTTCCATTAGCCGATATTATGACTAGGAAAAGTCCTTATGATCTAACTCTTTTTGAAGTAGTTAAGTAATCAAATTGTACATGAGAGGCAAGCCTATGGTATGTTGCATATGTATGAAATGTCATTTGTGAGTGTGAGTGTGCCTTGATGTCAATGTTTCGAGCTTTCACCGATAATATGAGGGAAGGAACATCACTAAATAAGTGAGGGCGTAAGTTGATCAGAATCGGTGTTTTATGTGGTACATTTTTCATACTTAATCATATTGGCCCTGTTATGAAAAAGATTAGTCAATTATAAAAAGTATGTAGTTTCAAATCTGAAAAGCTTCTGTGTGTATGTGTTATGGATTGGTTAAGAATTGATGAACCACTTAGTCATGTGCTTTGTTCTAGTTGCTTGGGTGAGTTGATAGAGGTGACAAGTGGTGTGAAAAAGTGTCCAGTGCATATAAGTAAGAATTATTTGAGGATGAACAATGGTTTAAGTGTGGGTGGTGATTTTGGGCATATTTTTATACCCATTTGTCATACTTTTACCCATCTTTTACCTTGTTTTGAGATGTTTATCCTTATGAAATGCATGATTTCATGAATGAATGTGTTAAATGAGCTAACAAGTGTTTTTAGATGGTTTTAGCAAGTAACATGTGGCTAAGACTCAAAAATGGTTCAAGGTGTGAATAAAGAAGAATTCAAGGAAAGTTGGCCTAGTGAGATAGTCGGTGTGGCACACCAGCCACCAAACTTTAGAGAAAATTGTACTTAGGCTAGTGCTATGGCTGGTACGGTGTGCCAGAGCCCAAACTTTGGAAGAATTTTGATCAACACCTTGGTGAACTGAGTGGCGCGACGCGCCAGAGGGATTTCAGACTTGGGAAATTTTCTAACACTCTGGTGCAGTACCCCAGCCCTGATTTTCATAATTTGACTCACACCTTGATGAGATGGTTGGTGCGACGTGCCAGAGACCAAACTTTAGAGGAAATTCAAGCCAGGTTTGGTGAGATAGGTGGTGTGGCGAGCTAGGGGCTGTCCGAGATGGATTTTATAGGTCTAAAAGTTGGACTACTTGAGGGCAAAAGAGTCAATTGTTACCTATCTTATAAATACCTAGTCTAGGGCATTTGTTAGGCAATCTTTTCAATAGAAGATCAAAATTATACCTAGTCTTTTTGGGGGAGACACAAGAAGTTCATTTTCTTCTAGGTTTTTCCTCTTTACTTTAACTTTGTTAATTCGAATGATGAATTCTTGGGTTTTACACTTGAACATGAGAGGCTAAACTCCTGCTTTGGGGTTTTGTCCATGGCTGATGGTTGTAATTTGATTGTTTCTTTATGCTGGACTTTCAAATCTTCTTTTTAATGATTGTCTATGCTTACTTGTTTTCATTGATTATTCATTAGATTGATCACCTTGTGAATATTATCTGTTGGCTCTTGGTTGACCTCGGGAGAGGGAACTAAGAGGGTTAAAAGGAAGCATAAAATAGATTTCAATTGTCTTGTTTAGTTAGTTCAAGAGTTGATTTCAATTGTTAAGGATAGGGATATACCTTGCAACCCTGTTTAGTTGAAACAAGTATCGTCAATCATCGTCTCATGCTTCTCCTGCAACTAGCAATCTTACAAGAATGTTGTCCTGCGTATTTGAATCCTAAATCTCAACTTGAAAGAAAAAGTGCCAAGACCCCAGATTTTTCTCATCATTTGAATTACAAACACTTTATAAATGATTCTAGTTTCTTAGTTTAAATTACATTTCAAGTTTAGTAGAATAATCCCAAAAACCATTTTCTCCATTCTATTTGTGTTTACTGGAATAGTGAAATAAATGTTCAAAAACTTATGCAATCAGTCTATCAAGTCTCTATGGGTATGATATTGGGACTTCATCTTCCTATATTACTTGACGACCACGTGTGCTTGGTGACATCAGTCTTCTTGGTGCATGAGATATAAAGGATTTGTTTGAGGACTAACAAGGCTTTAAGTATGGGATGGTGATCTGGGGTGAATTTACATGCCCAAGTGCTATGTTATACACATGTTCTAGCCTTGTTTTCACCTTAAATTAAGTATAATCTCATGTATTTTGCTTATAATGGTGTGCATGGACTAAAAAGTGTGGTTAGCTAATTTTGTAGGTGAGAAATGCTAAGGATGATGCTAAATATGAGGATGCATAAGCAAGAAGGAAGCATGGAATGAAGTACAAAGAGAAGATATGAAATTAGTGTGAAATGATGGCTGCCGGGCAAGGCAGCATTCCACACTGACAAGGTTGGGTGATAGGAAACGTGCCACACCCATGTTTTTGTGAGGGAGGGGATGCCATTCCAGTATCTAGGTGTGATAGTGCTGTGCCATGCCAAGGCGATGACATGCCCAAGACATCTTCCAGTGTTTCTGCATGATACCTCCGTGCCATGGAGGTCAATTGGCATGACCACCAAATTGACACGGAGGTGGATTTCCATGGAAATTAAAAACCCCACATTATAAAGGGAACAATTAGCTCATTTAATGGGAAAGGACGGAAATATTTTGGGAAAAGAAGAATGGCTTGGAGGAGAGGAACGACGAAGAAGGCTCCTCGTAGAGTTATTTTGTCTTTTCTTTTCCACTCTTGTTTATACAAGGATTACATTACTCTTACGAATTCATGTAAAACTATTAGCGGCTAAGACCTTCATTCTAGGGTTGAGGCTACATGAGATGAACGTATTAGCATAATTCATATTTTGGTTTGAGTTTCTTTATTATTGATTGTCTTGCATTCTTGCTTTACTATTTTAACGATTGATCACCATTAGAATATATTTAGGATTCTTGTGTAAAACCCGAAAGGAAAAAGCATGAAAATATACTAAAGAATGCAAGAAGTGAGTTCTTGTCTTCAAGACTTGATTTGCGTTAAGAATGTAAATATACCTAATACGCTTTGCTTGGTTATTAAACGGGATGATAGTTAAACACATGTGAATTGGATTGTCACATCCCCGCTCAACGATGTAGTAGTAAAGTTAATTCTAGGTTAAATGATTAGTGGCTCGATAGACTGTGATCAAGGGAATTAACCTCGTAAACCATAATCCAGATAAATGCATATGAATTAGGTTATCACATCCCCTCTCAATGATGTAGTTGTGAAACTAATTTGAATAAACATTTAGAGGCTCAAAAGACCATAAACATGGTATTAATCTTGTAAATCAACAACTGAGATAACCACTTGAACCAATGTGAATTTTAGCTATGCGTGAATGTTGGCCTTAACCCCGGATCCCTCTTTGATATTGATTACAACTCATTTTAGTTCTTCTGTGATTTGATAGTAAAACTTAGAATCATTGACAAACAAAATTTTCTTGATTACTTTTGAACTTGTGAAATTTGATATTAATACTTGAAGTTGGTTATTCAGTAAAAGGTCTAGTCCCTGCGGGTTCGACATTCGGCTCGCAAAGAGTCACTTTACTACTTGTATGACTCGTGTGCTTGCGCATGCGCTAGGGTGCATCATAGCATATGTCTATGGGAAATGTTATGACTCCTTTGATTCAAAAATAATACTATAACTCTATATACTTAGAACTCCAACATGAGAGAATCTCTAATAGAAGAAGACTTTAGTTTCGTGTATCATATAAGCTGTTGCGACCTTTATAGGGTGATCATGTGAATTCGGGTTGTTCCTTAAAGGCAAAAGAGGTTTTAGCTTTATATACCTCGATTATAGGTTCTGCAAACATATAACAGACCACCCTTTCCATATAGTAGAAAATCTAGAATAATGATCAAGTGATATAATCATTACAAACAACCCATTAACATACTTGAGCCATATCAATAATATGTCGGCTATTAGGTGAACGAATTGCTCGTCGGACCTTTATTTTTTTATACATATGCTTATTTTGACTTTCTTTCCCTTATTAAAGCCACAATTTAAACACATAATGAACATATTTATAGCATATAATAACAATGTGGGGCCTGCAAAATAGTATGCCACAATCAAATGGTCAGCATTATTACACCCTGAAATTATTTTTGTGATTATTTAATGTTTGTATGCTACGCTAAAGGGAAGTACATGTTGAATATTGGTCGTAAGTGAGGAGAGAAACATACATGAAGGGACAAGCAAAGAGTATGTTAAGTTCATAAGTAAGGGTCAATTTTAAATGACGATATCTTCCAATCTATAATGAGTTAGGAGCCCCACGACCTATCAAATTAAAGGTAATTGGGTCTAGTTCTTAGAATATCAAATCTCTCATCAATTGTATTTCAAAATAAAAAGTTATAGGCATTTTATGGTGGCACAGTCGAGTAGTAACGTGGCCACCGCCCAAACCCCTTTATAGTTTGAGTTTTGTATTATCAAATAACTTTCATCTTTTCCAGAATTGAGCTACTTATTTCCACCCTTATATTCTCTCAATTTCCCAAAAATAAACAGGGCAAAGTATAGTGGAAACATCAAATTAAATTCCATCATATCATAAGACAAGTTAAGAGTTCTTTTGCAAGGTGAATGTGGTGTCCTTGTAGGCTGTTTTGCAGCGTTTTGGACAGCCATGGTGCTGCATTTTCTGGAAGTAAATTTAAGGAGAACCCTCCTCTTTTTATACAAGAACTAATTCAAGTAAAAGGTTAAGTGTTTCTATCTACTAAACTTGTATGAAATCCTAGCCAAAGCTAGGTGGTGGAAGCCTTCTGGGCTGCCGTTTTGGTGACTGTTGTGGAGCTCGTTTTGGCAGTGAATTGGAGGAGACTTACTGCGTTTAGAAGCTGGTTTATACTGCCTATATTTCCACCTTTGTATAAGTAATAAATACAAGAATAAAGGTTAGAATTTTACCCTCTTTAAGTCCCTTATATTATAAACAACAAGGCTGGAATTTGGCAGCTAACTGAGCTGCCGTTGGACTGTTTTTGAGCTCAGTTCTTGCTCGATTTTTATAGGATTTTTTTCATTTAATTTGTCTGGAAATATACTTCACTTTGAGGGGAAGGATTACAGCAGAATTTAGGTAATTTTTCCTTCTTATTTTCTTCCTCAAAAGCTTGTGAAAACAAGTAAAGAAAATGGCCATAATTGTTGGTGTTGCCGTGAGTTATTGTTGTTGACCTATGAATTCAAGAGATTAATAAGGTTAAATTCTGGTAGTTGAAGTAGAAAATCAGCTAAGAAAAGTTCGTTGAAAAAAGGTACGTAAAGCATCCCGTCCGTTGTTCTTTCAAGCACGATTTGTGCGTCGTGAGTTGAATGAGCCAGAAAACTTCTCATGTGTGTTGAGAAAGTATGTCTATCTATATTTAAGGTTTAAGTTTCATGTTTTATTGAAGCTAAATGTTGAGATTATATCTATCCCAAAGAGGCGCTTAAAGTGGAACATGTCGATCTATTGTCATAGCTGTATATCGAGTTGAAGACCCCTCAGCATGGATATTGTTGGCTGGTCCTTTATATTATGTTATATATGTATGTTGATCATGTATGAGGTTCTTTACACCTTATGATATTAGAAATGTGAATCTAAGACGGCAACGTAAGAATCACGTACGCTAAGAACAAATGTCAAGATAGTAAGGGCAAACGAGGGTACCAATGCAGCGATTCCTTGATATGGTCACCTACCTTTACGTGTGTATGTTTTAATGTTATTAATTCATAAAATAAATTCCATAAATCCTATTCCTTAAGTTATTGACAAGTTACCGAGTTACCGGATGTTGAAGTAGCGAACATTGACGCTAAGTATCCATAATTGAGTCTGTGTTCTCCCAGCCGAGTTCAAGTTGAGTCTAAGATTTGTAAATTAAGTCTATGTATTCATGTGGAGTCCAAGTATTCCAAAGGGGAGTCCAAGTATTCCAAAGTTGAGTCTAAGTATCCAAAGTTGGTTCTAAAAACCCATAAGCTAGGTCCAATGTCATGTTCCTCGAGTCTCATGTACATGTTAAGCTTTCAAGTCAAGTTATGTTTTATGCCCTTTTTTTGTCAGTTGTGAGGGTGTTTTGTTCAATTGGTCCTCCGAGTTGGACTCGATATCCGAGTCAGGTATATATTGTATTATTCAGTTACTCACATGCATGATTTGCATTTTGTTTACCGCACGCCCTCTTTGGTCCGAATATCAGATGGATGGTTGTGCAAAGGATGATATATGAAAATCCCGGTCCAAATATCAAGTCGGCCATATAATGTCCTGGTCCAAGTATCAGGTAACTCTTAAAGTCCTGGTCCAAGTATTAGACAGCCATACTTAAATTGTCACACCCCGCCTTGGGGGTATGACTGGCACCTGGTGCCCTACTAGGACCTGACCTGCTGGACTGTTAAGCCTGGGCGCATCTGGCGCCTGGCTGGCTCTAACTCACATTTCTGGAAACAAAGGGCTATATAACGGCTGTAAATACAGCCCCCGGCCTATTGGCCTATAGCCTTCTGTACCTGCACTAGCAGCTGACCAGAAACATAGTAATTCAGGGAAACCTATGCGGGCCGACAAGGCCACCATGCTGTCTAGTTATCTATAACTCAAACATAGCATACTGAAAAGCTACGTGACCGGCAAGGTCACCACTACTGACAAACTATGGCCCCACACGGCCAACATAAGAAAGCGGGAATACTGATAACGAAACAACTGCATGGCCTCACACGACCGGCTCAACTGACCACAGGGAATATTTACAGACTGCAAGCCTCTAGGAATAGTAATAGAACTGGTCGGGACAGGGCCCCGACCTACCCGTACTATATACAACAAAAGAAACTAAACTACACCTCTGAAATTCAGCCTCCGGATGACTGGAGCTGAATACTCAACCGCTGACAGGGAGTCACGTAGAATCGCCTGCTCATCTAAGAGTACCTGCAGGCAAGTAATGCAGCGCCCCACCGGGCGTCAGTACCGCTGGTATTGAGTATGTAAAGCAAAGACTGAAAAAAAGATATCTGAAATCAATAACATAACTGACGAAACTGAAATAAGAAGAACCAGATTATCTGTCTGAAGATGTAAGTCGTACCTGTTCTCAATCATACGGGGAGGAATAGATGTCATATCTGGAGACGTATCGTCCTACTACTAATCTACTCATGTCTAATATAACATAGCACAACATACATAACATAACATGGCATACACAACCTTACCCGGCCCCCATAAGCCGGGAGGTACAATCAACACAGAATCTATGCCCCTACCCAGGTCATCCCATCTCCTACAGTGGTTGTAAGCATCCTGTCAGTCCCTGGGTATGCACTTGGGCTCGCTGAGTCCCTGACTATAACTGTATCTGAGTCCGAAGGACTCCAAATCAACACCCCGGGCGTACCCGCTCGACGAGGGTGTATAAGGGCCGACCAAGGCACAATATGGGGAAACTGGCATCCCATCTTCGTCCCCTTATGGGACGGCATATCACTCCGTAGAGCGACGTATCCTCGTCCTCTGGCGGACGAGTCGATACAGCTATTAACCCTGGGCGGTCAGGGATGCTAGGTAATCCAACCCCAATTAATACAACGGTCTCAACTAGTCATGCTGTCCGTGTATCTCATAAACTAAGACTAACAGGTGTAAGGTATCATATAAATCACATACTGAGCTAATAATAGTAATCTATACGTGTCTGATACATACTGAGACAGGTAAGTATAAATATAAATATAGCCTCCTGTCAAACTGTACTGGGGCAAAGGTTATACAAGAAGGTGTTTCTACTGAAAGATATACTCTTTACTGAGTTTCTGTATTAACATGATTCCCTACTTCTAACATGCTTTCTAAACCATATTTAGTTACTATTCTATGTTTGGAATGCCTCACGAATACGGTACTACTTCGCGAGGTTTCAGCTAAATACAACAATATCATAACATGACATATTACCTCACGTACTGAATATACTGGGCAATCTTAATCACTTACGTCAGAATCTATATCATACTGATAGGTCTCGTACACGTTACAACCCCAAGTTTCTCATATCGCACCAATATTCATAATAATACAATAATCAACTTCTGAACATTCTACTGGTCTGTAAATTACCATACTGTCTCAATATTTCTTAACTTGCCGAGGGAACTAACTTTACATACCTTATCTTTGAATATTCGTCCGTCGGACGAGGCTCGGCCGGTGCTTCAACTATTTTCTCCCAACTGCATTCATAAATACGTCAATCAATACTAAATACAACGTTATTGTAAAGAGCAACGTTACTTTCGATTTAATTTATAGCCTAAACTTAGGCTTATCGAAAGACGGTCAAAAACTCGCTATTTTTCAGCGGCCCAGAAGGGAGAAGTATTCACTTCTCAGCTAGGAACACATAGACATTAATTTAGAGCAATTCTACTTACTTTGGTTCGGTGGCTCGCCGATTCGTCAGCCGTATTTCACGAAACTAATTCCGTAGAAATGCTCTCTGCTGCTAAATACCTTGGTATCTAGGATTAATTTGAGTTTGGGCAGCGTTTGGCAGCGCAATCGGACGATAATTTATAATTTTCCTTCGCTTTCCCTCTGTTCACTGCAGTTTCTGGAAATTATTAAGTGATGAAATGATTTTAAACCGAAGTGGGGGCTTATATACTTGGGCCTGGACAAGGCCAACGTGTCACGGAGCCATCGCGGAGGCCTCTCCTCCGTGACACGGTGCCATCGCGGAGGGGCTCTGCCTTGGCTCCTTCCGCGATGGTTCGACGGGCTTCTCGTCCGATCTTTTCCCGGGCCTTTATCCAACATGTATGGCCTTCAAATATGCTTGACCAATGTGGGAATAGGTCATCTACGTGCCGGGAATTCTACGGGGTATAACATTCTCCCCCCCTTAAGAACATTCGTCCTCGAATGTACACTGTTATCTAGAGGACTGCTTGCTTTACTTTTCTAGAAAAATTTTGGCAGAGTTTCCCCTGTAATATGGACTATCGCAAAAAAACCTGAAATGGAGAAAAGTCCAACACAGGCACTGCACACAATATTCTAAGATTCACTGGACAACTAAATATCACTTCTTCTTTATCATTTACAAACATACAATCGTAAGATACTGTATAAGTAATGATACGGACATACCTGTCGTCTGACTAGGCCTGAAATAGGTGAGGGTATCTGGTTTTCATATCTTCTTCAGCCTCCCACGTCATTTCCTCCCGATTTCTGTTACGCCACAATACTTTGACAGATGCAACATCTTTAGTTCTCAGCCTGCGAATCTGTCTGTCTAAGATAGCTATGGGAACCTCTTCATAGGCTAACTCCTCTGTGACCTGAACATCCTGGACTGGAACTACTATAGAAGGGTCCCCTACGAACTTTCTTAACATAGAAACATGGAATACTGGGTGAACCGACGCTAACTCTGGAGGCAAGTTCAGCTCGTATGCCACGCGGCCTATCCTTCGCTGAAACTGATACGGCCCAATGAATCTTGGGCTAAGCTTGCCTTTCTTGCCAAACCTCATTACCCCTTTCATCGGGGACACTTTCAGATATACCCAGTCGTTTACCGAAAATTCTAGATTTCTGCGCCGCCTATCTGTGTATGACTTCTAGCGGCTCTGAGCGATCAGTAAACGTTCTCGGATAAGCTTTATCTTTTCCCCGGACTGCCGAACAATGTATGGGCCAATTAATGCTGATTCCCCTATTTCAAACCAGCCCACTGGCGATCTACATTTTCGCCCGTATAATGCCTCGAAAGGCGCCATCTGAATAGCTGAATGGTAGCTGTTATTATAAGCAAATTCGATTAACGAAAGATGTTCATCCCAGCTACCCCCAAAATCTAACACACACGCTCGTAGCATATCTTCGAGCGTCTGAATTGTACGTTCAGCCTGCCCGTCTGTCTGAGGATGAAATGCTGTGCTCAAATTAATCTGCGTCCCCAGACCTTTCTGAAATGACTGCCAGAACCTAGCTGTAAACTGTGCCCCTCTGTCTGAAATGATAGATGCCGGCACTCCATGCAATCTAACTATTTCTCTGATATACAATTCAGCATAATCCTCAGCTGAGAAAGTAGCCCTTACTGGCAGGAAATGAGCTGATTTTGTCAGCCTATCAACTATTACCCAAATGGAATCATTTCTGCGTCTAGTACAGGGTAACCCTGTTACAAAATCCATATTTATTGCTTCCCATTTCCACATAGGTATCAATATCTCTTGCGTCAAACCACCCGGTTTCTGGTGCTCTGCTTTCACCTGCTGACAATTAGCACATCTAGATATAAATTCAGCTACCTCAGTTTTCATACCTGGCCACCAGTAGATGTCTCTGATGTCGTGGTACATTTTCATCGCCCCTGGATGAAGGGAATAGCGAGCGTAATGTACCTCGTGCATAATCTGCCCACGAAGGCCTGAGACGTTCGGGACACAAAGGCGGCCCTTACAGCGTAGCACACCATTCTCGGTTATCTGAAAATCTGGCTCCTTACCCTTTTGAACTCTATCTCTGAGCTGGACTAAATCGGGATCCTCGTACTGTCGTTCTTTTACCTCTGTAGCCAACGATGACACTGTAGAATTCTGAATTACGGCCCCATTATTTTCTGTTTCCATTACTCGAACGGCTAGCCCAGCTAACTGATGAATTTCTTTAGCTAATTTCTGTTTCTCGGGTCGCAAGTACGCCAAACTCCCCATTGACTTACGGCTCAGGGCGTCTGCCACAACATTGGCTTTTCCCGGATGGTACAGGATGTTCACATCATAATCCTTCAACAATTCTAACCAGCGACGTTGCTGCAGATTTAACTCCCTCTGAGTAAAAATGTACTGCAAGCTCTTATGATCTGTATATATATCAACATGGACGCCGTACAGGTAATGCCTCCACATCTTCAAGGCATGAATTACTGCGGCCAATTCTAGATCATGGGTGGGGTAATTCTTTTCGTGCTTCTTCAACTGTCTGGAAGCATATGCAATTACTCTACCATGCTGCATCAACACACAACCCAACCCGATACCTGAAGCGTCACAATAAACTGAATACCCTTCTGTGCCTTCCGACAGTGCTAGTACTGGGGCGGAGGTTAATCTGTCTTTCAGTTCCTGGAAACTCTGCTCGCATGCCTCCGTCCACTGGAACTTTGCTGCCTTCTGTGTCAATTTGGTTAAAGGTGCTGCAATGGTTGAGAATCCCTCAACGAACCTCCGATAGTATCCTGCCAACCCCAGAAAGCTACGAACTTCAATCGGGGTGGTAGGCCTAGGCCATGACTTAACTGCTTCTATCTTCTGCTTGTCTACCTGTATACCAGCATCTGAAACAATATGCCCTAAAAAGGCTACTGAGTTAAGCCAGAATTCACATTTCGAAAACTTAGCATACAACTGGCGGTCCCTGAGAATCTGGAGCACTGTCCGCAAATGAGTCTGGTGATCTGCTTCAGAGCGAGAATACACCAAAATGTCATCAATAAATACTATCACGAACAAGTCCAGGAAAGGTCTGAAAATACTGTTCATCAGGTCCATAAAGACTGCTGGGGCGTTCGTTAGCCCGAAGGACATAACCAGAAATTCAAAATGTCCATATCGGGTCCTGAATGCTGTCTTAGGAATATCTCTCTCACGTACTCGTACCTGGTGATATCCGGACCGCAAGTCGATCTTAGAAAAGTATCTGGCTCCCTGTAGCTGATCAAATAGGTCATCAATTCTGGGAAGCGGATACTTGTTCTTTACTGTAACCTTGTTTAGCTGCCGATAATCTATGCACATTCGGAGCGAGCCATCTTTCTTCCTCACAAACAAGACTGGCGCACCCCACGGGGAAGTACTCGGCCTGATAAAACCTTTATCTAACAAGTCTTTCAACTGCTCCTTTAATTCTCTGAGTTCTGCAGGGCCATACGATAAGGAGGTATTGAAATTGGCTGAGTGCCTGGTACCAAGTCAATAGCAAAGTCTATTTCCCTTTCTGGGGGAATACCAGGTAACTCATCAGGAAATACATCTGGGAATTCATTTACCACTGGGACAGATTGGAGTGTCGGAGATTCTGCTTGGACATCCTGAACTCTGACCAGATGATAAATACACCCTTTAGATATCAACTTTCTCGCGTGAAGGTAGGAAATAAACCTACCTTTTGGCGTCGCGGTGCTGCCCTTCCACTCCCGTACTGCCTCCCCCGGGAAGTGGAATCGGACCGTTTTGGTCCAACATTCAATATTAGCAAAACATGGTACTAACCAATCCATACCCATTATGGCATCGAAGTCTATCATTTCTAACTCGACCAGATCTACTGTGGTCTGACGATCAGCAACCTCTACTGTACATCTGCGGTAAATTCGGCTAGCTGTGATAGAGTCACCAACGGGCGTAGATACTAGGAAGGGCTGCTGTAATGATTCTGGTACAATACTAAACTTCCGTGCCACAAATGGAGTAATATAGGACAAGGTACACCCTGGATCAATTAGCACATAGGCAGGGTGTGAGCAGATAGTTAGCATACCTGTCACAACATCAGGCGATGCCTCTGAATCTTGCCTCCCTGGTAAGGCATATGTGCGGCTTGGACCCGCACCTGTACTGGAGGCCCCTGATCTGCCCCGACACTTGCCTGCTGAAACTGAGGGCCTGCGCCTAGTCGGGGATGCTATAACTCGCGATCCTGCTGATGCCCTTTCCTGTCTGTCCCGGTCCTCACGACCTCTGGCTGGGCAATCTCTCATCAAATGGCCTTCTTGGCCACAAATATAGCATGCGGTGGAACCATACCTGCATGCTCCAGAATGGCGTCGACTGCATATGGGGCAAAGTGGTAGGGTATACCTACTCTGCTCCGCCCTCCTCTGTAATGGTGAGTCTTCCGTCTGCGAACCTCTACCAGCCTCTGACTGCCCTCTACGACTGAATCTACCTCCCTGTGACTGCGGTGGAGGTGGGGGCCTGGGCGGCCTGTCTGACAATCGTGGCCTGGGTCCTCCCCGGGCCTCTCTCTGTAACTCAACTGGCCTATCCCGGCGATGCTGCTCCTGATTGACCCTTCTAATCTCCCGATGCCGCTGTCTGATGCCCTCAATATTCTGGGCGAATGCCTGGATTCGGTAAATATCCATGTCCTCTCGCAGTGTGGCTGTGATACAAGTCTCGACATATTCTGGGTTCAACCCCATAATAAAACGGTGCACTCTGGATGCCATGGTATCCACGAAGGCTGGTGCATATCGAGCCAAAGAGTCAAACCGCAAGGAATATTCCCGAACACTCATGGCCCCCTGCTCTAGATGTAGGAACTGATCTACCCAGGCCTGTCGGATCTCCCGCAGCAAATAATGATCTAGAAAGGCTCCCTAAAAGCTGGAACAGGTGGGAGGGGAAACATCTCTCCCTCGGGACCTCTCCCAGCTTTCATACCATAATACCGCAATATCTCATAACCGGAATGCTGCTAATTCAACTGATTTAGTAGGCGTAGCATGCATAACCCTGAGGATTCTCTGCATCTGATCCAGAAAATCCTGAGGGTCCTCTGTTCGGTCCGTGCCTGTGAACTGTGGGGGATTCAGGGCTAAGAACTCTCGGACCCTCGAACTACCGGGCCCTCCTAATGATTCTGCAACTGTGGATGGCACTTGCTGACGCTGAGCAGCCATCATCTGTGCTATCATAACTACAACACTCCTAACCTCCTGGTCGGAAGGTGTCGGTATAGGGACTGCTGAAGGTACTGTCGCCCCAAATGGCTCCTGACGTGGTGGAGACTGCTGAGGAGGCTGGGATCAAGCCTCTGTAGGGCCCTCTGATCGGGCTGTCTCCAAATGAGGGGGAGGCATCCTGTTGGTGCCCTCCCCTGCTGCAATGTCTAAGCTCCGACCTGTGGTAGGATGTTGCTGGTCTGACATTATCTGTAACCAAAGAATATGGTAAGCTCTTAGGGACTCAACCCTATACTGTACCGCTCTATAGCACGACTGAATCAGAATGAAAGACAACCATCCTATCATGCCTTGCAGCCTCCTACCCATAGTATGTGGTGCACAACACATCCATGGATAGGACTCTACTTAGCACGGCTTGCAGACTCCCTGAGATACGACCTGCTCTGATACCAAGTTTGTCACACCCCGCCTTGGGGGGTATGACTGGCACCTGGTGCCCTACTAGGACCTGACCTGCTGGACTGTTAAGCCTGGGCGCATCTGGCGCCTGGCTGGCTCTAACTCACATTTCTGGAAACAAAGGGCTATATAACGGCTGTAAATACAGCCCCCGGCCTATTGGCCTATAGCCTTCTGTACCTGCACTAGCAGCTGACCAGAAACATAGTAATTCAGGGAAACCTATGCGGGCCGACAAGGCCACCATGCTGTCTAGTTATCTATAACTCAAACATAGCATACTGAAAAGCTACGTGACCGGCAAGGTCACCACTACTGACAAACTATGGCCTCACACGGCCAACATAAGAAAGCGGGAATACTGATAACGAAACAACTGCACGGCCTCACACAACTGGCTCAACTGACCACAGGGAATATTTACAGACTGCAAGCCTCTAGGAATAGTAATAGAACTGGTAGGGACAGGGCCCCGACCTACCCGTACTATATACAACAAAAGAAACTGAACTACACCTCTGAAATTTAGCCTCCGGATGACTGGAGCTGAATACTCAACCGCTGACAGGGAGTCACGTAGAATCGCCTGCTCGTCTAAGAGTACCTGCAGGCAAGTAATGCAGCGCCCCACCGGGCGTCAGTACCGCTGGTACTGAGTATGTAAAGCAAAGACTGAAAAAAAGATATCTGAAATCAATAACATAACTGACGAAACTGAAATAAGAAGAACCAGATTATCTGTCTGAAGATGTAAGTCGTACCTGTTCTCAATCATACGGGGAGGAATAGATGTCATATCTGGAGACGTATCGTCCTACTACTAATCTACTCATGTCTAATATAACATAGCACAACATACATAACATAACATGGCATACACAACCTTACCCGGCCCCCATAAGCTGGGAGGTACAATCAACATAGAATCTATGCCCCTACCCCGGTCATCCCATCTCCTACAGTGGCTGTAAGCATCCTGCCGGTCCCTGGGTATGCACTTGGACTCGCTGAGCCCCTGACTATAACTGTATCTGAGTCCGAAGGACTCCAAATCAACACCCCGGGCGTACACGCTCGACGGGGGTGTATAAGGGCCGACCAAGGCACAATATGGGGAAACTGGCATCCCATCTTCGTCCCCTTGCGGGATGGCATATCACTCCGTAGAGCGACGTATCCTCGTCCTCTGGCGGACGAGTCGATACAGCTATTAACCCTGGGCGGTCAGGGATGCTAGGTAATCCAACCCCAATCAATACAACGGTCTCAACTAGTCATGCTGTCTGTGTATCTCATAAACTAAGACTAACAGGTGTAAGGTATCATATAAATCACATACTGAGCTAATAATAGTAATCTGTACGTGTCTGATACATGCTGAGACAGGTAAGTATAAATATAATCATAGCCTCCTGTCAAACTGTACTGGGGCAAAGGTTATACAAGAAGGTGTTTCTGCTGAAAGCTATACTCTTTACTGAGTTTCTGTATTAACATGATTCCCTACTTCTAACATGCTTTCTAAACCATATTTAGTTACTATTCTATGTTTGGAATGCCTCACGAATACGGTACTACTTCGCGAGGTTTCAGCTAAACACAACAATATCATAACATGACATATTACCTCACATACTGAATATACTGGGCAATCTTAATCACTTACGTCAGAATCTATATCATACTGATAGGTCTCGTACACATTACAACCCCAAGTTTCTCATATCGCACCAATATTCATAATAACACAATAATCAACTTCTGAATATTCTACTGGTCTGTAAATTACCATACTGTCTCAATATTTCTTAACTTGCCGAGGGAACTAACTTTACATACCTTATCTTTGAATATTCATCCGTCGGACGAGGCTTGGCCGGTACTTCAACTATTTTCTCCCAACTGCATTCATAAATACGTCAATCAATACTAAATACAACGTTATTGTAAAGAGCGACGTTACTTTCGATTTAATTTATAGCCTAAACTTAGGCTTATCGAAAGACGGTCAAAAACTCGCTATTTTTCAGCGGCCCAGAAGGGAGAAGTATTCACTTCTCAGCTAGGAACACATAGACATTAATTTAGAGGAATTCTACTTACTTTGGTTCGGTGGCTCGCCGATTCGTCGGCCGTATTTCGCGAAACTAATTCCGTAGAAATGCTCTCTGCTGCTAAATACCTTGGTATCTAGGATTAATTTGAGTTTGGGCAGCGTAATCGGACGATAATTTATAATTTTGCTTCGCTTTCCCTCTGTTCACTGCGGTTTCTGGAAATTATTAAGTGATGAAATGATTTTAAACCGAAGTGGGGGCTTATATACTTGGGCCTGGACAAGGCCAACGTGTCACGGAGCCATCGTGGAGGCCTCTCCTCCGTGACACGCTGCCATCGCGTAGGGGCTCTGCCTTGGCTCCTTCCGCGATGGTTCGACGGGCTTCTCGTCTGATCTTTTCCCGGGCCTTTATCCAACACGTATGGCCTTCAAATATGCTTGACCAACGTGGGAATAGGTCATCTACGTGCCGGGAATACTACGGGGTATAACATAAATCTTGGTCCAAGTATCAGGTATCCACTGAGTCAATTCTCATATTCGAAAATGTTGGCATATGAGTCAGTTATGTTATACTCATGCACCGCGTCTACATATAGGGCAGTCAGTTATAGAGTTATAGAGTATCTCTCTCTACCCTATATTTTGAGTTATGTTCAGCAGTTATTTTTCATCATTTATATTGACAGGTTCCAGAGTGTCAGGTTGTTGCTATTCCCTTCTCTGGTTCAGTTATCTTTAGCATTGCTTTATTTACAACTTTTAGTCTTATATACCAGTGTATGTCTTTGTACTAGCGTCCCTTCACCTAGGGACCCCTACAGTCGTGCTGCAGGTGCAGAAAGGAGCTCATATCAACCGATATAGTAGGAGTCCAAATCCAGTGAAGAGTTGGTATGCTCCTTTCTTTTAGGAGCCCTATATTTGGTTTGGTCATTTTGAGTTTTTGATGTGCATACGGGTAGGTCAGGGCCCTGTCCCCTGCATTCTGTATTGTTTACTCTTTTAGTGGATTTTGTGGACTAGTTGTACAGTGATTCAGTTTCACCTTAGTTTGTGGCCTGGCTGGCCTTTCGAAGTTTATTTCAGTTTTTATCATTGCCTTGTCTTCACACTATCTTTGTTATGTTTGTTGAGACCTAGTTGGTCCATCTCTATGGTATGATTGGCTGTGACAGGTGCCCTGTCGAACTAAGGGATACAGTTCAGATGCTATATAACCGATTTCTCGATCACTTTGGAGTTGAGAGCATGTTGCGTCCTACCCTAGTTTTGGGACATGACAAACATGGTATCAGAGCGAAGTCATGTCTTAGGGAGTCCACAACGCCATGTCAAGTAGATTCTTACTTATGGATATGTTGTGCACCATACTTATAATCAGGAGGCTACAGGACATTTAGAAGTTGTTTCACTTCTTTTACTAATAGTTCGTGCTATAGAGCAATTTCATAAGTATTATGATATCTAAGTCATGTTATTATTTTATAGTTGTCACGCCCCGAGCTTACACCTGGAAGGGACACGGTACTTAGAGTCACAAGTAACCCCAAGTCAACCTCTGGTCTATCATACATTGGCATTCTGAGTAAACATATAAATATAGCAGAAGCTTTAAAGTAAACTATAAAACATTTATGAAAGTAATGCTGAATCATACATTTTAAAAACATCTGAACCAAACTACAGGTCTGAAAAACTAAGTTTGTGTCTGAAAGCCACTACAACTGATGAGTTGCTGGGACAAGCCCCCAGCTAACTCCAAATCTAAATAGGAGAAATCAAAAACTGAATAAAATAATCTTCGTCCTTGAAAGATGAGGACTCACCAAATAGAACATCTGGAGTCTTCTGAGAGCGATCGGCTAGCGAGGCTGAGACTAGATCCTGCGGTTGTATCATAAAATGATACAGCATAAAAGGTATGTATCAGTACTTTGAATGTACTGAGTAAGTGATAAAAACCATACACAAGAAATAAAAAATGCTGAACTGAAAAGACATGCAATGACCAACTGAAGCTACTGAACTGAATAACTATAATAATTGAGATGGTCTATAAGACCCTGTCTGATGGTCAAGGACATGCCATAAATCTGAGATGCTGAACTAAACTGATCTGACTAGTGGGAGAGTCCATAACCAACATATAACCATGTGAGCTAGATGTGGTGTCTAATGTATACACCCCATCGGTAGGACCCAATATATCTTTCCAGGGTATAAAGGCATGAACTGGGTGATCACAAGTCTGGGGCCATGAGGCCAAATAAAATGTAACCTATGGTGGCAACGTAGTTCTGGGAACCTGGGTGTGCTGGAACCCCGGTCCCCTCAGTGTTAAGTCCTACTCCCACTGGATAGTCCTAGACTGTTTGCTAATTTGATAGAAAGAACATGGGGCCCAAGACTAATCAGGAATACCTATCTGGAAGCACTCTGAGAGTCTTATCGGACCGAATTCTATAACTGGATTCTAAGACTGGTCAGAATTACTTATCTGGAAGCGCCATAACCGTCTAAAGAACAAACTATAATATGAAGCTGGGATCCTAGGGCTGGTTAGAGCTTCTTATTTTAAAGTGTCATGACCGCCTAAAGAACCACTAAAAACTAATACTGAGTCTAATTTTGATAACTGGGAGGCACTACTGACACCTCAAGATTTTCTGTAATCAAACTGATCAGCTAATATTTTTGACAAACACTGAGGGTTGTAACTTTCTGACTAAAACTGAACTATTATGCAACTAACTGAGAATTCAATTCATCCTAACAATATGGGAAGCCACAAATTTGATAGAATCAAGAAACAAGGGAGACTAACCCAACAGGCAAAATTCTAGGCGATCTCATTCAATATTAGGGCTAAAGTCATCCTTATAAGAAAGAGCATTTATATGATATTTAGATAATGGAGAATATCCAATAATCAACTCAAAACATATTTCACAAGCTATAACTGAATCTGGCATGTAATTCATCCACATACAAAAATTTTAGGACTAGAGTTCACTTTATGGAAACAACATCAATATAATCACAAACTGATGGAAAATATTAATAATTATCATAAAGATAATACTCCACATGAATTAAACGAAGTTGACTAAGAATTTCTTAACATTTGATTATTTTCAAGGCTAGAACTGATAAAGAAAATAGGGAGAATTTTGGGAAAACAAGGGAAGAACTATTCCCTTGTTGAATTCCCACATACCTGTCTAAAATTTTCCGGAGAAACAAGGTTGAATGGTTGCAATTGGTGAGGAACCCTAGACTTCACTTGAGAGTTTTGAGAGAAAACTTAGCAATTTCTGAGAAAATCTGAGTGGCAATGAGGTGGAAATCGTTCATCCCCTCTAATTTCCCTAAAATAGACCAAAATGACGTAGTTTAGAGTCTAGAAGGCTAAAAAATTACGAAAACACCCTCAGGAAATTCGCAGGAAAAACTGATCGCTAATCCCCCATGAGGGACCTAATGGGTCGTGCCCAGTGACCACGACTCGTGGTCACAATTGTCTAGTGCACTGCTAAAAATCTTATACTGGTCACTACAAGGGACACCACGAGTCGTGGTGTACCCGATGACTCATGGTGACCCACTCATTAGGTAAACTACCTAAAATTTTCCCGGAGTCACCACGGGCGACACCAGAACTTGTGGTGCCCCAAACGAGTCATGGTGAGGACCTGTTGAGTACACTACCTGACTTTTCCAATCTCCCAATCCAATACTGACCATGGATCACCCTACGACTCTTTGTGTTGACCACGACTCATTGTCACATCCGTGGTCACCCCCTTTTCCAATTTATCCAATTAAGTTCAAAGTCCTCACCACGACTCACTTAATGACTCGTGGTGAGTCACAGAATGACTCATTCTGTGACCTGATGCAGATTTTTCAGTTTTCTCTATTTGATGTCCCAGGTCTAGTCTATAAGTTTTTGGGGCATTTCAATATCTTCCCCTTGGGAAAATTCGTCCTCAAATGTTAGAAAACACGCAAAAAGTAGAGAATGGCAATCTTTATACTCAAATACTGATCATGAAAGCTGAAAACTAATGGAATGACTACCTCTGAACTGAATCACAAGTTTGAACTGAATTCACTAATCATACACATATTCATTTACATGAAAGAAACTGGACCACACGAATTGAAAGTAGTTTTGGGGGGGGGGAGAGAATTGATACCTTAATCTAAAACTAAGCCGGAAGAGAACAAATGGGGGTATCTATGTAATACCCCAAAAGTGCCTAAGATTAGACCCCATACTTAAAATGGAAGTTGGCTGAAAATTGGGAAAAATCCCACAAGACGGACGACGCAACAGATTGTTAGTCCAACCAACGACCTGTGGGAAGCAGTCATGGGAAGGACTAGTCCTGGTGGCAGTGGAAAGAACGAGCGAAGTAACGACTCATTGTTGGATACAACGAGTCGTCATTTGGAGCCATGGTGGGTACTGGACCTCAGCTTAAGGGAAGGTAACGGGCATCCCACGACCCGCCGTGAGAGATAACGGGTCATAGTCACCAGTCGTTGTATGGGAATAGCTAAGTTTTCTAGTAGACCTAACGGAAGGCAACCACAACTCATTGGAGGAAGTAACGAGTCGTGGTGAGGCATATTAAAAGGAGTAGTACAGGACCTGAAGGAGGAAGCAACGGACAAAACAATGACCTGTTGTTTGATAGGACAACTCGTCCAATCGAGTCGTGGGGTCAAATTTGAGATCAGGGATTTTGGCAGTGTAGGCGATGGATGGATACCATGAGTCATGGTATCCTCCAACGATCCCCGTTAGTCCTTCCGTTAGTTCACCAGTGCAAATTTTTCAGGGTTTTTCATTAAGAGCATTTTCGTCATTCCTATGCTCTAAGGTCCTAAACTATGCATTTTAAGTTATTTTCTGAATGTATTAAGATAGGTTAAGCCCTTCTATCCTATTCATTCTCATGCATGCAAAGTTAGAAAGTTTAGAAGGTGATCAAGTTTGCCTTCAAGGTTTTTCTTCATCAATTTCCACTGGGCTTTCAAGGAGTGGTGAGATTTGATTTTACTCAGGTATGTAGAGTTATGAATGGGTGAATCCTTTCACACCCATTCCAAATCTCCTTCAGTTTCATGAAATTCCTATAAAAAAATCTATGGGGTTTTTACCCAATGCATGAAAATTGGATTTCTCTACATGGGTTTGATCTAATTGAGTTACTATTACTGAATTATGGATTATGGGAATGTTTTATGTTGTTTTAATTAAAAAATCATGTTTTCAAGTTTTATAAATTAAATTTCCCATTTATGAAAAGTTCATGAAAGTCAAGGTTTCTGATGAATGTTCAAGTATTATGAATTATTGATGATGAAAATTATGTTTTTAAGTTACCCATGTTTATAAACATGTTTTCGAATGAATTGAGTATTGTAAAGCATGTTAAAGTATTGGGCAGTGCCCACATGTTGAAGGATGATTTACGATTTATGAAATGAATCTCATGATTTATTGATTTATTATGTTGGCCGATTAAGGGGCCTCTGATTCTTGGCTAATCATGTTTTAATGGGTATCAATGAATGATAAATGTTTATTTTGCCATGAATCTTAAGGAATGATGTTATTGATTTATACATGAGCCTAATGTGCATGTTTTTGGGAGTCGTGTCTAGCACCGAGCAGTCTGACGTTTAAAGGACTACACTGGTGTCTCATAACCACGTGCCACCATGGGTTTATAATGATACATTACAATGATAATGATCCCCTCTTTTATAATATCACATAATGCACGTCCCTCGCCTGGCAAGCCAGGGGCGACTCTGCCCACATGAGTGAGATAGTTGGGTCATCATGTAAGGCTCTACAATGATGGCATCGGTTATGATGAGTCCTCCCATTGTTACACATGTTTTATGCATTGTTATGTTTATATTATTGGCTCAAGTGATGATTTGATAAAGTTTCCCTTATGATAATGATAATGAATAGTTTACGAATGATTTGAAAATCTTGAGCCTTATGTTATCTTATGATATTTATGATACGAGCATGATGTCCTTCTCTTATGATCATTTATGTATTTTTAAATATCCGTTTTACTTACCTTGCATACTCGGTACATTCCACGTACTGACCGCATACTCTATGCTTTATCATTTTATGATACAGGCTCCGATCTTCAGATCCAGCATCATCATTAGCTTGTTACGGAGTTTCGCATCCAGCTTATTGGTGAGTCCTCAATCTCCGAGGACCATTTGATTAAGATATTTATGTTCTCTTTTAGTTTTAGTTTCTGGGTTAGTTGGGGATATTGTCCCATCAACCCATCTGTTGCATTAGAGGTTTTCAGACTATACGTAGTACTCCGTTGTTATGTATTTAGTACGTACTAATTATCATGCTATGCGATGTTATATTCATGCTTCCGATATGGTGATATGCTAAGTATTACGTTTTTAGGATATGAGGTTAGATGAATGTTCATTCCATGAGTCGACTCGGAGTCTCTCAGGGCTCCTTGTCCCGTGTTACGATCCGGGTCTATGTTCGGATCGTGACAAACTTGGTATCAGATCTATAGGTTTGAAGGGTCCTAGGGTGTTTGAAAGCCGTGTTAAGTAGAGTCTTTTTCATGGGTGTGAAGCGCGCCACACTTATGACGAAGAGGCTACGAGACATTTAGGAAATGTTCCCTTCTTTCATGATCTATGTCGTGTGATGAAATATCTTTCTATTCCTCTGATTCGTGCTATTCGTGATTGCAGAATCATGGATCCTCGAAGAATGAATGGTAGGAGAAATGGGAATGGTGAAGGCCACGAGGATGGCAATGGTAATGGGCACCAGCAAGCCCCACCAGTTCAGGAGCACCAAGCACTGGAGCTAGTTGCCCATGCTGAGTTCCGGGCCACTATTTAGATGCTTGGGCAGGCCTTGACTGCTCAGGTCAATCAGTAAGCCATTGCGCATGTTCCACAAAATGGCAATGCAGTGGTTGATCTAGTCAGAGATTTCTTAAGGATGAACCCGCCAGAGTTCCTCAGGTCAAAAGTGGATGAGGACCCGCACGAGTTTATTGACGAGATTGTGAAGATCACATAGGTTATGGGGGTGAATGGGGTTGAATGTGCAGAGTTGGCCTCGTATCAGCTGAAAGGTATCGCACATATCTGGTTCAAGAAATGGAGAGACAGTAGGGCCACCGGAGTAGGCCCAGTCATTTGGGAGGAGTTCCACATGGCATTTCTAGATCGGTTCTTCCCTCGAGAGATAAGGGAGTTGAAAGTAGTAGAATTTATGAATTTGAAGTAGGGGAGGATGGTGGTATAGGAGTATTCTCTTAAGTTCACTCGCTTGTCAAAATATGCCCTAGAGTTAGTGGTTGATCAGAGGGCGCGGGTGAGCCAATTTGTTCATGGCGTGGCGGGCTATTTGGACAAAGGTCGCAGGAATGCCATGCTTCATCAGGATATGGTCTTTTCCTTAGATAGTGTTGTACTCCCAACATATGGAGGCGGCTCATGCGAGGGAGAGATAGGTAAAAAGGGCTCGGACAGATAGCCATGGGTTTACTCATCAGAGATTCGGCGGTGGTCACCGCCCTCAGTTTCAATCGAGGTCACTAGCTCCAGCACCATCATTAGCTAGTGTTCTATCCAAACCCAAGGGTGATCAAAGGAGAAGGGCTTCAGGATCAAGGGACCAGAGGGGCATGCAGGTAGAGCGCACCTCTCCAGTCTGTGGAAATACGACAAGAGTCATGTCGGGGAGTGTTTGCTCGACTTAGATATTTGCTATGGGTGTGGTAGGTCCGGCCACATATGCCGAGCGTGTCCATTTGCTAGACAGGATGATGATAGAGGCCATGCACAAACTACCAAGATAGCAGCAACTCTAGCACGTTTAGCTTCGCAGGGAGCATCTTCTAGTGGGGGTGACGGACAATGCCAAAATAGATTCTATGCCCTCGCCTCGCGTCAGGATCAGGAGACGTCACCGGATATGGTTACTGGTATGTTATGAGTATTTCACCTTGATTCTTATGCTTTGTTAGATCCAGGGTATATTTTTATTATGACACCTTATATTGCTAGTAGCTTTGGAGTTAGTCCCGAAACCCTATCAGAACCATTTTCTATTTCTACTCTTGTTGGTGATTCGTCTGTAGCTAGGTGGGTGCATAGAAAATATCCGATCACTATATTGCATAAAGTCACCTTCGCAGACCTTGTAGAGTTAGCCATGAATGATTTTACATTATTCTTGGCATGGATTGGTTGTCAGCGTGTTATGCTTCTGTTAATCGTAGAACCCATGCAGTGGAGTTCTGCTTTCTGAGTGAGGTAGTCTTGGAGTGGAAGGGTAGTTCGGTTGTGCCTCTAGGTCATTTTGTTTCTTATCTTAAGGCTAGGAAGATGATTGCCATGGGTTGTATGTATCATCTAGTTAGGGTTAAGGATGTTGAGTCTGAGACCCAGAGTATCCAGTCAGTTTCGGTAGTGAGTGAGTACCCATAAGTATTTCTAGATGATTTACTAGGTGTTCCTCCCGAGAGAGAAATTGATTTTGGTATTGACCTTCTTCCCGACACGCAGCCTATATCTATCCCTCACAGAATGGATCCATCCGATCCAAAGGAGTTGAAGGATCAGTTGAAGGACCTATTAGATAAGGGTTTCATTAGACCGAACAAGTCTCCATGGGGTGCACCAGTTTTATTTGTTCGAAAGAAGGATGGTTCCCTTCGGATGTGTATTGCTTATCGGCAATTGAACAAAGTCACCGTCAAGAACATGTATCCTTTACCCAGGATTGATGATTTATTTGACTAGCTTTAGGGTGTCGAGTGCTTCTTAAAGATAGATCTCAGGTCCGGGTATCACTAGCTCAGGGTTCGGGAGAATGACATCCCAAAGACAGCCTTTAGGATGCGGTATGGTCATTATGAATTTGTAGTTATGTCTTTTAGACTAACAAATGCTCCTACAACTTTTAATGACCTGATGAATAGGGTGTTCAAGCCATACATGGACATGTTTGTGATCATGTTCATTGATGATATCCTTATATACTCTCGGAGCGAGGAGAAGCATGCCACTCATTTGAGAGTAGTGCTTCAAACTCTCAAGGATCGTCAATTATATGCCAAATTTAGCAAGTGTGAGTTTTGGTTGAACTCCGTAGCATTTCTTGGCCATGTGGTATCAAGTGAGGGCATAAAGGTAGATTCTTAGAAAATCAAGGCGGTGAAGAATTGGCCTAGACCGGTGAATCCTTTAGATATTTAGAGTTTCTTGGGTTTAGCAGGCTACTATCAGAGATTTGTTGAGGGTTTTGCATCTATTGCAGCGCCCGTGACCAAATTGACCCAGAAGAAGGTGAAATTCCAATGGTTGAAGGCTTGTGAGAAGAGCTTCCAAGTGTTGAAGACTCGACTTACCTCAGCACCAGTGTTGACCCTATCCGAGGGTACCGATGGGTTTGTAGTGTATTGTGATGCTTCAATGATCGGACTTGGGTGCGTATTGATGCAGCATGGGAAAGTCATAGCCTATGCCTCCAGACAACTAAAGTTTCATGAGAAGAATTACTCGATCCATGATCTTGAATTGGCTGCAGTGGTATTGGCTTTAAAGTTATGGCGACATTAGTTGTACGGGGTCCACGTGGATGTGTTCACATACCATAAGAGTTTGCAATATGTGTTTACCCAGAAGGACCTCAATCTTCGGCAAAGGAGGTGGTTGAAGCTACTCAAGGACTACGATATGAGTGTCCTTTACCATCTGGGTAAGGGTAATGTAGTAGCGGACACACTTAGTGATCTTGGGCAGATTTATATGCCCAAGTGATACTCAAACGTATCATTTTCGTCTTGTTTAGTGTGCAATGTGTATACATTTTCATGTAATTGGTAATAAAATGTGAATTTATACTAACCAACATGATTAGCATTGTTTTGTAGGTAAAACATGATTATGATGAGCTAAAATGCATGTTGGAACAATATCGGAGTTGGACTTATATGCGAGCACGAAAAAGACATTGGACTGCACAATGTAAAGGGGATCTGCGATGGAGCCGTGCCACGCTACCATCGCGGAGGCACACTGCCTGGAGGGTGATTTAATTGTCAATTTCTAGTGGAGCCTCGCGACAGCTCCGTGGCACGGAGGCAAGCCACCGCGTTGCATGCCGTGCCACTTCAAGGCTTTATTCCCGGACCCCAGATTTCCAGTGAGGGTCCGCGTCCACGCTGTGTTACGGAGGCAGTGCTCCGCGTTGGCCTCCGTGACACGTTGCTTGTTATTCCGGGAAAAATTCCCAATAGTATAAATAGAACACTTAGGCTTATTTTTAATTAATTCAGACTTGGTGGAGCAAGGACGTGGGTTACAGGCAGTTGAGGGACGAAAAAGCTAAGGGTTTTTCTCTCTTTCTTTCTTCTTTCAATCAATTGTTTGTATGATTAACACTTGTTTTAGGATGATTAATCCACAAATGAGTGGCTAATTCTCTTCCTTGTTGAGGTTATGAACAATGGTGATGAATTTTGATTATTGAATTGTATGGTTTTTCATCTTCTTCTTCTATGTTGTTCTATTAATTCTTGTTTCTACTGCATTAGTGTGTGGCCGACATTAATGTACATCTAAAAAGTCCGATTTCACTCGAGAGAGCACGAAATTGGAAAGTTGTGAATTAATAGGGTATTGTTCTTAACTTAATTTGGGAAAATTGGGTTTTGATGTGCTTTCCTGATAGAAATATACTTGAAAGCCGTATTAGTCAATTTAGGAACCGGAATTGTATTGCGAGGTCATAAATTGCATTTGATCACAGAAATGTAGACGGATGGTTTATGATTCTTAAGTGAGATTAAATACGAGAGTTTTAATCTCTTGGCTAATGTTCTTGGCTAGCAACTAGAAGAGAAGAATAACCGAATTATGATGATAATCAAGTTCACTACTTGTTCTTAACCTTTGCATGCTCATATCCATAGTTTCAATTCAAAGTAGATATTTGTTAATAGTTTTAGTATATAATTTATAAACAAAAATTATTTAACTTTTGGTTACGTTGTTGTCAGCATATATAGAAGTAAGATAGAATATAGTATACTTGAGCAATTTTTACTTATCCAGAGTCTCCTTGGTTGGATACTTGGCTTACTTAGCCACTTTATTACTTGTTTGACCACGTGCACTTGCGTGTCGGTTTTTAACCCATATAGCAAACCATCGAACAAGTTTTTGGCGCCGTTGCCGGGGAGACTAGGCAATTGGTGAAATTGTGTTAAGTGTAAATTTACTGTATTTTTGTTTTATTTTCTTAAGTGTTGACAACTTGGTCTTAGCCTGTATTTTGCAGACTTGATTTCTGTGAACACTGGCAAAGGACAAAGAGCTGGTGGAATCTTATATAGAGCCTGAACGTGAATTTCATAGTAAACACAGAGAAGCTCTACAAAAGAAGCTGCAGTTGCTCAGACAGACTATGATGGAGCAACAAAATCCACTGGTTGTGAGGGCAGTGTTAGTGCCCGATGAAGCAGCAGCAAGGCCGGTTCGCGAGGTGGCAATCCCACATGCCAACAATGTACATTCAAGTATCCGCAAACCAGAGCCTGGAGGGAGATTTGAACTAAAGCAGAACATGGTGCAACTATTGCACACAAGCGGGCAATTTACCGGTCTCCCTCATGAAGACCCACAACAACATCTCCAGAACTTTTTGGAGATAAGTGACACTTATATTCCCGCTGGAGTGTCACTTGATTATGTTCGGCTCACACTATTTCCGTTTTCCTTACTTGGTGAAGCCAAGAGGTGGTTAAAAGCTGAACCACCAAATTCTATATCAACGTGGGATGATCTTGCACGAAAGTTCTTGATAAGATTTTTTCCCTCTGGTAAAACAGCCAGACTTAGAAGTCAAATTCTAAGTTTCAAACAGAGGGAGGGAGAAAATTTATATCAAGCCTGGGAAAGATTTAAATCCATGTTGCGGGACTGTCCTCATCATCATCAGTCCAATGAGGTGTTGGTACACACATTTATTGAGGGTTTGGAACCCCATACTAAAATTTTGCTAGACTCAGCAGCTGGAGGGCAAGCGCTGGAAAAGACTTATGAGGAGCTGTACACTTTGCTCAACCGGATTTCACAGGGCAATCCAGAATGGAATGCTGATTCATCTCTAGGTGGAGCAAGGAAAGCAGCAGGAGTGCTTGAAGGGGATGGATTTACAGCTATCGCTGCACAGATAGCTGCCTTGCAGAATCAGTTGAACAACCACTTCAACAACATGAACTTGAACCAGCCTTCAGCTTCAGTCAATGCGGTCCAGCAAATGTGGTGTGAAGTGTGTGGAAGCAGTGAGCACTCAGCTGAGTGCTGTGGAGCAAACCCAGATTCGGTTAACTTTGTGGGCAATGCACAAAGAAATCAGCAGCAGTTTGGTAGCGGCTACAACTCAAATTGGAGGAACCATCCAAATTTTTCATGGGGTAGCAACAACCAACAAGGCCAAAGTTCGGGTCAGGGTATGCACAGGAATCAAGGAGGGCAACAGAACTACCAATCTCAATTCAGAAATCACAATGCCCCTCCTCCACCACCATCACCTACCATTGAGGAGATGTTCAAGACCATGATCGCTAATCAGGCGCAATTGCAGGCTGACTATGTTAAATTGGCAGCCGAAGTGAAGAACAATCAATTAGTGACCAAGGCTCTTGAGTATCAATTTGGGCAATTTGCTAGTGCCCAAAACACAAGGCCCAGAGGAGGACTGCCTAGCGACACGGATCCTAATCCGAAGCAGGTAAATGCAGTGACCACAAGGAGTGGTTTGTAGCTGAAGGAGGTGGAACCGTAAAGACCACCTCAAAAGTCAGGAGCAGCAGATGTTGAGGAAGAACAAAGTTCGGATAGGGGGAAGACCAAAGAAGCAGAATCAGAAAGACCTCCACCCCCGTTCCCTCAACGACTCAAGAAACACAAGGATGAGGCGTGTTTCAAGAAATTTATGGAGGTGCTTAAACAGGTACATTTTAATTTACCTCTTGTTGATGTCTTGCAGGGAGTGCCAAAATATGCCAAATATATTAAAGACATCGTGGCCAACAAAAGTCGTTTGACTGAGTATGCCACGGTAGCTTTCACGGAGGAATGCACTTCCCGGATCCAAAATAAGCTGCCTACGAAGTTAAAAGACCCTGGAAGTTTTACTATCCAGCTTACTATTGGGCAGAGTATCCGAGCTCGTGGATTGTGTGACTTGGGGGCGAGCATAAACCTGATGCCATCTTCGGTATTCAGAAAGTTGGGTCTAGGGAGTCCTAGACCTACAACCGTAATCTTGCAGTTAGCAGACAGATCCTTAGCTAGACCGGATGGTATTGTTGAGGATGTGCTTGTGCAAGTGGGATCCCTCATTTTTCCGGTTGATTTTATTGTTCTGGATTTTGAACCAGACGCTGAAGTCCCATTTATTTTGGGACGACCCTTCTTGGCAACCGGGAAAGCATTAATCGACGTGGCTACGGGTCAACTTACAATGCGAGCACATGACAAGGTAGAAGTGTTCGATGTGTACAAATCACCCAAGCTACCGATGGTAAATGAAGAACTCTCGGTGATCAATATAATTGATCATAGGAATGCTAAACAAATGAATGATTCCCGAGAGTTGATGGGAAGACCACCAGATAAGGGTGAGCACTACTGGGGGGAGGACAATGATCGTGAAAAATTGTCCATCACCCTAGTGGATAATTGAGCATAAAGGACGTCGAGCCGCGACGGTAAACCAGGCACTGCACAGGAGGCAACCCGTGAAAAATATTTTTTTCTTTTGTTTTGTAAAGTGTAAATAGATTTTATTTTATTTTTCTTTTTCTTGATTTAGTACAAATTTTTGGTTTTAGTTAGTATTTTTTTTCATTTTAATTAGGGAAATCTATTAATCTAACCAATTTTGTTTAGTGAGGTGATTTTCAGGTCAAACGGAGAAAAATATGTGTGGAATCGGGAAAGAAAAGGCAAGGTATGAAAAAATGAATAAAATGAAGAGACAGTGAGCTGGGGCGATGGCTCCGTGTCACAGAGGAGGGGCTCCGCGTTACCCTCCGTGACACGTTGAAGGTTAATCTGGAATTTTTGAAAATTCTAGTAAGCCATCGCGATAGCTCCGTGTCACGGAGGAGGGGCTCCGAGTTACCCTCCGTGACACGTTGCCCTTTATTTTGTGACGGATCACACCGGGTTGCCAGGTGACCAGCGTATTTTTCTTCATTTTAAACCCCGAAAAAACCCCTTTTTCCCTCATTTTGTTACTTCTCCGCGACCAAACACCCGAATTACCCTCCCCCATCAACGTGCCACGGTATTAAGCAACCAAGTTGTCGAGTTTCTTCGATTATTCAGCTTAAAGGTATGTTTTCCTCGTCTCTCTCAAGTTTTTGTCGATTTTAGTCGAATTTGAGCATGGGAGGTGAGATATATTACCCCAAGTAGCAATTTAGCATGAAATTGAGTTATTCTTTGATTGATAAATGTTCGGAATGTTGTAATACGCGTTTGAACTTGTCGATTGCATGAATGATTCGAATTTGATTGTGAAATTCAACTCTAGGGCTTGGGTTGTTGAAATCGAATTGGGTAACTTGGTAAATTTGTGAATTATATGCCGGGGTGTGCTTGTGAATTGAGATAAGTCGTTGTAAATATTGTTTGAATGTAATAGACGATGAATTCTCTGGTTGTTGGGAAAATGTGAAAGTTGTTCGAATTGGTTGGTTATATAGGTTCATATGTATCTAGAATTTTTGTTGTTGTTTTTGTTTGTTGTTTTCGTTGCTAAGTGCGATGGTTGAATTGCTAGCGATGGTAGGATTGGGATTAGCTGTATGAAGTCTGAGTAGTACGCTAAGGTTATACTGTCGAAATTTTCTTTGCGAATGCACTAAGCATAAATTGTATAGTTGTTTGTTTTTGGTGTAAGTAAAGTGATCCTTGCCATAGTATCGTAACAATAGCTAAGGACTAAGTGTGGGGTAAACTTAGCTTAACCCGACCTTAGCCAAAGCTAACATGCATTTAGCTTGACATGGTGCTTGTTTATTTGTGTTGACAGGTACAATGGCAAGTAGGCAGGATAAGGGTAAAGGTGCATCTACTTCAGGCACCGGGAGAAAACGACTTAGACTGGGCACAGCAGTCCCAGCTGCACCAGCTGTTCCACGCGGCCAACGCCGCCAATACGAAATGAGATGGGTAACCGATGAAGGGAAGAAGTGGTACGCTAAACACAAGGAAAACAAATACTTCCCTGAGGAGCATATTGCGCGGGAACCACTAGCACGGGAGTTCCCCCGTATAGTGCAGAGGATCGAGGCAGCTGGGCTTAGCTTCATATTTCAGGAGCCAAGGAGTGCAACCTACATCTAGTCCGGGAGTTCTATGCAAATTGGAACCCAGCAATCAGAAGCCACACAATAAAAATCAGAGGGCAGATTGTCACTTTGGAACCCCAGCAATTAAATGCCATCATTGGAGCGCGGGACACAGACGCCCACGTTCTCCGCCAGCTGAATATCACCCCACCATATGCCGATATCAGACGCACATTGTGTGGGGCTCGATCCACAGCCAGATGGAGCAGAAATAAGGAGAGGGGTTACCACCAGACTCTGCCGTATTCTCAAATGAACAGGGAGGCCAGAATATGGCTGAAGATAGTCTGTTCGTGCTTAATCCAGGGGGGTGCACATGACTGATGTGACCCGGGACCGTGTCTGCCTGGTGTATGCCCTGATGAAAGGGCTAGAGATTAATGTTGGGGCGGTCATCATATCCGCCATAAAGAGAGCCCGACTACACCAGGGCCACAGGTATGGGTTCAGAGGACTTATCACCACCTTCCTCCGGGGCCTCGACGTCGAGGAAGAGGCTTTGAACTATATCCCGCAGTTGGAGCGGAGGGCTCTTGATGTGACCAAAACTAAGGCCCCCGATACCACACACGGGCCAGTGATGACACTTGGCAAGCGACATGCTCGCGACGACCAGTACATGGCACGGATGTTTGGTATGCAAATGCTTCAACTTCGGATTGGTTGGAGACCAGCCACGGAGGAGGAGCTATGGCAGCTGGAGCTGGATTACCCATTTGGCGAAAACGCCAGGGCTTTATGCCGAGTGGGGCCAGCATTTGTAGAGCCCACTGACGATGATGTCCCCACGGACGAGGAGACACGTCGGGAAGACTCCGATGTGGAGTCTGATGACGACGACGGAGATGACTCGGACATGGGCGATGAGGCAGCAACACCGGATGAAGAAGTCGAATATTTCGACTGACCAGGGAGTGCCACCACCCAATTTTGTGATTTTTAATTTTTGTGAACACTGGGGACAGTGTTCGATTTTAGTGTGGGGTGGGGAGTAATTAGGTGCTGGGGCTAGGCTGGTTTGCTGTATGTTTTTCCTCTGTTTTGTTTTGTATGTTTAAGTTTCCCTGTGTTTGTGAAGTGCAAACTGGTTTGTATCTGTATATATTTGTGGTAATTGATGATGTGTGTTGTGAAATGTTGTGGTTTGCCAGCTAAGTCTGTAAAAAAAAAATTTTTTTTGTAAATATTTTCTTATGTTTTTTTTTCTCTATCGAAATGATCGATATTTTTAAAATTTTGCGAAAATATTTTGTACATACTAAAATATTTTGTAATATTTTTCCATCGAAATGATTGATGTTTTGCAAAATATTTCGATTTTTATTTTTGGGTTTCTCGGAGTTTGTTTTCGGTTCTTTTACCGAGAATAGTCCCATTGAACCGAAGTCATAGTTAGTGACCGTTCCCTATGATGGATGGATGACGACCATCTTAAGGGTAATGTAGTCGGTAGGAGTAGTGATTTTAATTTGTTTTCAATTTTTCTTTGGTGGATTACATCACGGAACCTGTAGTTACTATATGGTTGTGAAATTATGGTTACGTGTTGTAACGGACATTCAAAATGTAAAAGTGATTCGTTTGAAAGCATGCAATTTTGTAAATATGTTGAGTTACCTTGGCTGTAGAATTCGAGTCGGTGTGATTGAGGCTTAATTCTGAATTCATGTAATTGGCTAATTAAAGAGTCTGTGAATGCATCTTGAATCGAGCATGTGCATGAAGTGTGAAGTGAGGTGTTGTTATTCCATGCTATTGTGAAGTGTCTAGAACTTGCCTGGTGTGTGTACAAAACGAAATGAAGGAGGTGTAGTGTTGGAAAGGATGTAGGTATTTCTTTGTTTTAACTGAGAGTTTCTATTTTTTTCTTGTCATACACTACCTTTTTATGTGATTGTATACCCTAGTCAGCCCGTTGAGCCTTTAGCCGATTATTTCTTTCTTTTGTCCAAAATTGTATAAACTAAGCTTAATTCTTTCTTTTCATTAGCCGTAAAGTCTATACAAAACTCTTAAGCGCTTAAGAAGAACAGAAAAATTTTTCCCTAAAGTGTCAAAGAGTGAGAATAGTGGGAAGAAAAAGAAAAGCAGAGTGAGGAATGAAAAGAAAAGGTTGAAGAGGCACTTGTTATAATGAAATGATAATGAAGGTGCATGAAAAATCTTTGTGTCATGTCAAGTGTGTTTAATGAAATGGGCCATACGAAAGTAAACCAGCATGAATGGGATGATGAAAAAAGAAAAGAGAGAAACAATGTTCATGAGTTGATGGGAATGTGTTGAAAAGGCGCTTAATGATGCTAGTGGCTATTATTGGCTAATCCAATATGTACTATTTCCATAGCTTCCATTACAACCCATTAAAGTCCTACGTGATCTTACATTGCATTTCTTTATATTAGTGGAGTAATACACTAAGGGCAAGCCTATGGGTCATGACATGAGGCATGTGAATTCTTTTGGGAGAGAGAGTGAAATTAATTTCTACATGCCCCTACTTGAATGTTTGTGTGTGACATGAACAAAAAGGGGAAGATTCTCTTGAGTTGTGAGGGCACATGCTTGATGAAAGATTGATGTTCGTGTCGGATATCTTGATTAGTTGATTTGCATGAGTTTGCCGATATCGAGGGTCGATTCTTAAAGTCTAGGAAGTCTTGATGTATTAAAGGTCATTGCGTTGTAAGACCATGCATGTTTTCTTGATGATTTACAATATTGAATGATCGGTATGACCGTAGCTCAAATTGTCGCACCATAGTGGCGAAGGTTGGGATGTAATTTGCATGAGTTGTGTATGTGTTGTTCGAGGATGAACAAGGATTTAAGTGTGGGGTAAGTGATCTTGGGCAGATTTATATGCCCAAGTGATACTCAAACGTATCATTTTCGTCTTGTTTAGTGTGCAATGTGTATACATTTTCATGTAATTGGTAATAAAATGTGAATTTATACTAACCAACATGATTAGCACTGTTTTGTAGGTAAAACATGATTTTGAGGAGCTAAAATGCATGTTGGAACAATATCGGAGTTGGACTTGGATGCGAGCACGAAAAAGACATTGGACTGCACAATGTAAAGGGGCTCCGCGATGGAGCCGTGCCACGCTACCATCGCGGAGGCACACTGCCTGGAGGGTGATTTAATTGTCAATTTCCAGTGGAGCCTCGCGATAGCTCTGTGGCACGGAGGCAAGCCACCGCGTTGCATGCCGTGCCACATTGAGGATTTATTCCCGGACCCCAGATTTCCAGTGAGGGTCCGCGTCCACGCCGTGTCACGGAGGCAATGCTCCGCGTTGGCCTCCGTGACACGTTGCTTGTTATTCCAGGAAAAATTCCCAATAGTATAAATAGAACACTTAGGCTTATTTTTAATTAATTCAGACTTGGTGGAGCAAGGACGTGGGTTACAGGCAGTTGAGGGACGAAAAAGCTAAGGGTTTTTCTCTCTTTCTTTCTTCTTTCAATCAATTGTTTGTATGATTAACACTTGTTTTAGGATGATTAATCCACAAATGAGTGGCTAATTCTCTTCCTTGTTGAGGTTATGAACAATGGTGATGAATTTTGATTATTGAATTGTATGGTTTTTCATCTTCTTCTTCTATGTTGTTCTATTAATTCTTGTTTCTACTACATTAGTGTGTGGCCGACATTAATGTACATCTAAAAAGTCCGATTTCACTCGAGAGAGCACGAAATTGGAAAGTTGTGAATTAATAGGGTATTGTTCTTAACTTGATTTGGGAAAATTGGGTTTTGATGTTCTTTCCTGATAGAAATATACTTGAAAGCCGTATTAGTCAATTTAGGAACCGGAATTGTATTGCGAGGTCATAAATTGCATTTGATCACAGAAATGTAGACGGATGGTTTATGATTCTTAAGTGAGATTAAATACGATAGTTTTAATCTCTTGGCTAATGTTCTTGGCTAGCAACTAGAAGAGAAGAATAACCGAATTATGATGATAATTAAGTTCACTACTTGTTCTCAACCTTGGCATGCTCTTATCCATAGTTTCAATTCAAAGTAGATATTTGTTAATAGTTTTAGTATATAATTTATAAACAAAAATTATTAAACTTTTGGTTACGTTGTTGTCAGCATATATAGAAGTAAGATAGAATATAGTATACTTGAGCAATTTTTACTTATCCAGAGTCTCCTTGGTTGGATACTTGGCTTACTTAGCCACTTTATTACTTGTTTGACCACGTGCACTTGCGTGTCGGTTTTTAACCCATATAGCAAACCATCGAACACTTAGTAGACTCTCTATGGAGAGTGTGTCCCATGTAGATGAGGGGAAGTAGGAGCTGGTGAGAGATGTACATCGACTTGCAAGGTTGGGAGTTAGGTTGATTGACTCGACCGATAACGGTGTTGTGGTGTAGAACGCATCAAAATCGTCCTTGGTGACTGATGTGAAAGCCAGACTAGATGAGGACCCGATTTTTGTAAAGTTGAAGGAATCCGTTCAAAATCAGAAGGCAGAGGTCTTCTCCCAAGGGGGAGATGGTGTGCTTCAGTACCAGGGTTGCCTATGTGTTCCGGATGTCGATGATTTGAGGAGTCGAATGTTGCATGAGGCTCATGGATCCAGGTATTCTATCCATCCAGGTGCCACCAAGATGTACCATGACTTATGAAAAAATCTATTGGTGGAATGACATGAAGAAGGATATTGCAGAATTCGTGGCCAAGTATCCGAACTGTCAGCAAGTAAAGGTTGAGCATCAGAGACCGGGAGGTGTACTTTAGGATATCAGCATTCCCACATGGAAGTGGGAAGAAATTAATTTGGATTTTATCAAAGGTTTATATCGTACTCGCTGATAATAGGACTCCATTTGAGTTGTGGTAGAAAGGTTAACCAAGGCCACTCATTTTCTACCAGTTAAAACCACGGATTCGGCGGAGGATTATGCCAAATTATATATCCGAGAGTTAGTCCAATTGCATGGAGTTCCCTTATCCATCATTTCAGATCGAGGTACTCAATTTACCTCTCAGTTTTGGAGGTCATTTCAAAAAGGACTTGGTATTCAGGTTAAACTTAACATAGCATTCCACCCCCAAACAGATGGTCAAGTGGAGCGGACAATTCAGACCCTCGAGAACATGTTGAGGGCATGCGTGATTGACTTCAAAGGTGGTTAGGATGATCACTGTCGCCTGATCGAGTTTGCCTACAATAACAACTATCATTCTAGTATTCAGATGGTGCCATTCGAGGCTCTCTATGGGCGGAGATGTAGGTTGCCCATCAGATGGTTCGAGGTTGGTGAGGCAGTAATGATAGGGCTATTTGGTTCATGAGGCTTTGAAGAAGGTTCAATTGATAAGGGACAGGCTGAAAATTTCTCAGAGTCGCCAAAAGTCCTATGTCGATATAAGAAGGAGAGAATTAGAGTTCGAGGTGGATGATTGGGTGTTTCTGAAGGTATCTCTCATGAAAGGAGTGATGCGGTTTGGAAAGAAAGGGAACTTAGTCCCCGCTATGTTTTCCCCTACCGAATTGTGAGAAGAGTTGGCAAGGTGGCTTATGAATTGGAGTTACCCTCAGAGTTATCTTCCGTGCATCCTGTGTTTCATGGTTCTCTCTTGAAGAAGTGTTCTGGTGATCCAGCTCTAGTAGTCCCGGTGGGCGGTGTTGGTGTAAATGACAGCCTTAGCTATGAGGAGGTTCCGGTGGAAATA
The DNA here is from genome assembly GCA_035772735.1 of Datura wrightii. Lineage (NCBI taxonomy): Eukaryota > Viridiplantae > Streptophyta > Magnoliopsida > Solanales > Solanaceae > Datura > Datura wrightii. The sequence continues at coordinate 47,617,575 of JASDFA010000007.1, read as the reverse complement.
TTGGATCGACAGGTTCGAAGGATAAGGAACAAGGAAGTAGCTTCAGTTAAAGTGTTATGGAGGAATTAGCATGTTGAAGGAGCTATGGGGGAGGCTGAAGTAGATATGATGGCTAGATACCCACATTTATTTTCTACTGGCTCAGCTCCAACTTGAGGTATCAGTTTTGCCCTAAATCCCTATTTAGTTTTCATGTTCAGTTCATGTGATCAAGTTTCCTTTATGTATATGTATATGTATGTGAATTATGAAATCAGTTCAGCTATGTGGTTTGAATCATAGATATTCATTCCTTCAGTTTTCGATTTAAATGATCAATATTTGAGTGTAATGATTGCATGTCTCTGTTTTATGTATGTTTCCAATATTTGAGGATGAATGTTCCCAAGGGAGAGATGTTGTAATACCCTGAAAGTTCCTAAGATTAGACCCAGGACTTAAAATGGAAGTTGGCTGAAAACTAGGAAAAATCCCACAGAACGGACGACCCAACGGATCGTTGGTCCAACCAACGACTCGTGGGAAGCAGTTGTGGGAAGGACTAGGCCCGGTGACAGTGGAAACAATGAGTGAAGTAACGACTTGTTGTTGGATACAACAGGTTGTCGTTTTGGATCTGCGGTGGATACTATATCTATTCTTAAGGGAAGGTAATGGGTCATCCTATGACCCGTCGTGAGAGGTAATGGGTCGTGGTCACCAGTCGTTGTGTAGAAATAGCTATGCTTTCTAGTAGACCTAACGGAAGGCAACCACGACTCATTGGATGAAGTAACGAGTTGTGGTGAGGCCGGTTTGAAGGAGTAATACAGGACCTGAAGGAGGAAGCAACAGATGAAACAACGACCCATTGTCTGATAGAATGACTCATCTTGTCGAGTCGTGGGATCAAATCTAAGATCAGGGATTTTGGCAGTGCAGGGGACGGATGGATACCACAAGTTGTGATATCTCCAACGACCCGTTAGTCCGTCCTTTAGTTTGCCAGTGCAGATTTTTCAGGGTTTTTTATTAAGGGAATTTTTGTTATTCCTACTCTCTAAGGTCCTAAACTACGTCGTTTTAAGTTATTTTCTGAATGTATTAAGATAGGTTAAGCCCTTCTATCCTATTCATTCTCATGCATTTAGAAAGTTTAAAAGGTGATCAAGTTTGTCTTCAAGGTTTTTCTTCATCAATTTCCATTGGGCTTTCAAGGAGTGGGGATATATGATTTTTCCCAAGTATGTAGGGTTATGAATGGGTGAATCCTTTCACACCCATGCCCAATATTCTTCAATTTCATGAAATTCCTATAAACAATCTATGGGGTTTTTACCCAATGCATGAAAATTTGATTTCTCTATATGGGTTTGATCTAATTGAGTTACTATTATTGAATTACGAATTATGAGCATGTTTTATGTTGTTTTTATTCAAAAAAACATGTTTCAAGTTTTATAAATCAAATTTCCCATTTATGAAAAGTTTATGAAAGTCAAGGTTTATGATGAATGTTCAAGTATTATGGATTATTTATGATGAAAATCATGTTTTCAAGTTACCTATGTTTATAAGCATGTTTTCGAATGAATTGAGTATTGTAAAGCATTGGGCAATGCCCACATGTTGAAGGATGATTTACGATTTATGAAATGGATCTCATGATTTATCTATTTATGATGTTGGTCGATTAAGGGGCCTTTGATTCTTAGATAATCATGTTTTAATGGGGATCAATGAATGATAAATGTTTATTTAGCCATGAATTTTAAGGAATGATGTTACTGATTTATACATGAGCCTAATGTGCATGTTTATGGGAGCCGTGTCTAACACTGAGCAGCCCGGCATTCAAAGGACTATGCTGGTGTCTCATAACCACGTGGCACCGTGAGTTTATAATGATACATTACAATGATAATGATCCCCTCTTTTGTGATATCACATAATGCACGTCCCTCGCCTGGCAAGCCAGGGACGACTCTGCCCACTTGAGTGAGATAGTTGGGGCGTCATGTAATGTAAGGCTCTACCATGATGGTGTCGATTATGATGAGTCCTCCCATTGTTCCGCATGTTTTATGCATTGTTATGTTTATGTTATTAGCTCAAGCGATGATTTGATAAAGTTTCTCTTATGATTATGATAATGAATGGTTTACAAATGATTTGAAAACCTTGAGCCTTATGTTATCTTATGATATTAATGATACGAGCATGATGTCTTTCTCTTATGAGCATTTATGAGCTTTTATGTATTTTTAAATGTCTGTTCTACTTACCTTGCATACTCGGTGCGTTCCACGTACTGACCGCATATTCTATGTTGTATCATTTTATGATACAGGCTCTGATCTTTAGATATAGCATCGTCATTAGCTTGTTACGGAGTTTCGCATCCAGCTTGTTAGTGAGTCCTCATTCTCCGAGGACCATTTGATTTAGAAATTGATGTTATCTTTTAGTTTCAGTTTCCGGGTTAGTTGGGGATGTTGTCCCATCAATCCATCTGTTGCGTTAGAGGCTTTCAGACTATATGTAGTACTCCACTGTTATATATTTAGTACGTACCAATTATCATGCTATGCTATGTTATGTTTATGCTTCCGATATGTTGATATGTTAAGTATTTCGTTTTGATGATATGAAGTTAGATGAATGTTCATGCGATGGGTCAAATTGGAGTCTCTCGGGGCTTCTTGTCCCGTGTTACGTTCCAGGTCTACATTCGGGTCGTGACAATCTATCCATCGTATCTGCTTCGGCCTCCCATGTAGCTGCCTTAACCTGCTGATTCCTCTGCAAGACTTTGACTGAAGCTACCTCCTTGTTCCTCAGCTTATGAACCTAACAGTCAAGTATCTAGACTGGGACCTCTTCATATGAGAGACTATCTTGCACTCCCACACTGTCCTGTGGCACAATTGAAGTTGGATCACCGATGCACTTCTTCAATAGTCATACATGGAATACTGGGTGCAAGATGCCAACTCTGAAGGTTATTCCAGCTCATAAGCTACGTTTCCAATTCGCCTTAAAATTCTATAGGGTCCCACATATCTTGGACTGAGCTTTCCTTTCTTCCCAAATCTCATTACCCCTTTCATGGGTGAAATTTTCAGATAGACCCAATTATTCACAGCAAACTTCAATTCTCTTCTCCTCACATCAGCATAAGATTTCTAACGGCTCTGAGCTGTTTTCAATCTTTCTCGGATGAGCTGTACTTTCTGCATTGCTTCATGAACTGAGTCTGACCCGATTAAAGTAGCTTCACAAACCTCAAACCACACGATAAGAGATCTACACCTCCTACCATACAATGCCTCAAATGGGGCCATCTGAATACTAGAGTTGGTAGTTGTTGTTGTAAGCAATCTCGATGAGAGGCAAGTGATCATCCCAACTGCCCTTGAAATCAATCACACGCTCTCAACATATACTTCTAGGGTCTGAATAGTTCGCTCAGCTTGTCCATCTGTTTGTGGGTGAAAAGCAGTGCTGAGCTTGACCTGGGTACCAAGTCCTTTCTGAAAAGACTTCCAGAAATGCGAGGTGAACTGGGTACCTCTATCTAAGATAATGGATAATGGCACCCCATGAAGTTTGACCAACTCCCCGATATAAAGCCTAGCATAGTCCTCATCTGAATCCATAATTTTAACTGGGAGGAAGTGTTCTGACTTAGTCATCCAGTCTACTATTAACTAGATTGAATTATGCTACCGACGAGTCCGAGGTAGACCCGTAATAAAGTCTATATTTACTTCTTCCCACTTCCACGTGAGTATGCTGATATCCTGAGTCATATCTCCTGGTCTCTGGTGTTCTACTTTGACTTGTTGGCAGTTTGGAAACTTAGCTACAAATTCAGCGATGTCTCTTTTCATGTCGTTCCACTAGTAAATATCCCGTAAATCGCTGTACATTTTAGTAGCACTAGGGTGGATGGAGTATCTCGAGCTGTGTGCTTCAGCCAGTATCTGCTATCTTAAATCACTGATGTACGGTACACACAATCTACCCTGGTAACGGAGTACACCATTTCCCCCTTTGGAGAAAGCCTCAACTTCTTTTTTGAGAACCGCTTCCTTAAGCTTAAGAAAGGTGGGATCTTCATCCTGTTTGGACTTAACTTCAAAAGCCAAAGAGGAATCTGAACCACTTTGCATTACCACTCCACCCTCAGCTGAATCAACCAACTGCACCCCTAATCGAGCTAGTCGGTGAATATCCTTAACCAGTTCCTTTTTACCTTCCTCAACATGAGTCACGCTCCCCATAGACACTCTATTCAGGGCATCAGCCACCACATTGGCTTTGCCCGGGTGATATAGCATGCTCATGTCATAGTCCTTCAGGAGCTCTAACCACTTTCTCTAGCGAAGATTTAGATCTTTCTGATTGAATACATACTGAAGGCTCTTGTGATCGGTGAAAACATCCACATGAGCCCCGTACAGATAGTGTCTCCAAATTTTCAATGCAAACACCACCACCGCACACTCCAAGTCATGAGTTGGATAATTCTTTTCATGAACTTTGAGCTATCTGGAGGCGTAGGTTATCACGTTGCCCCGCTGCATCAGAACGCAAATGAATCCAACTCTAGAAGCATCACAATATACTACAAACCCATCTGATCCTTCCTGTAGGGTCAACACTGGAGCGGTAGTGAGTCGACTTTTTAACTCCTGGAAACTCTTCTCACACGCATCTGACCACTGAAATTTCACCTTCTTCTGTGTCAGCCTAGTCAGAGGGGATGCTAAAGAGGAAAATCCTTCCACAAAGCATTGGTAATACCCGGAGACCCAAGAAACTTCTGATTTCAGTTGGGGAGGTAGGTCTGGGCCAGTTTTTCACCACTGTTATCTTTTGAGGATCAACCTGATACCCTCTCCTGAGACCACATGACCTAGGAAAACTTCAACCAGAATTCGCATTTGCTAAACTTGGCGAATAGTTGGCAGTCTCTGAGAGTCTGAAGCACTATCCTAAGGTGATTAGCATGCTCTTCCTCATTTCTGGAGTACACCATAATGTCTTCTATAAATACAGTGATGAACATATCCAAATACTACTTGAAAACTCTATTCATCAGGTCCATAAAGTCTACAGGGGCATTTGTTAGTCCGAAGGACATAACCACAAACTCGTAGTGACCATACCAAGTCCTAAAAGATGTTTTCGGTATGTCACACTCTCTAACCCTTAGTTGATGATACCCTAACCTGACATCTATTTTGGAGAAATAGATGGCTCCTTGAAGTTGGTCGAACAAGTCGTCAATTCTGGGTAGGGGATACCTGTTCTTGACTGTGACCTTATTCAACTGACGGTAATCGATGCACATTTTAAGGGTACCGTCTTTCTTTCACACGAATAATACTGGAGCACCTCAGGGAGAGATGCTGGGTCCGATAAAACCTTTATCAAGAAGGTCCTTTAGCTGCTCCTTCTACTCCTTAAGCTCAACTAGAGACATTCCGTAAGGAGGGATGGAGATGGGCTGAGTATCTGGGAGGTCTATACCGAAGTCGATTTCCCGCTCATGTGGGACTCTTGGAAGATATTAGGGGAACACATCAGGAAATTCGCTGACAACAGGGACTGGCCGGATTGTTAGGGTATTAGAGTTGGAATATCTGACCCGAACTAGATGATATATACATCCCTTAGAAATAATCTTCTGGGCCTTAAGGTAGGAAATAAACCAACCCTTAGGCGCTAAACTACTGCCCGTCCACTCTAACACTAGCTCATTTGAAAACTGAAATTTGTCAACTCTAGTTCTGCAATCAACTAAGGCATAATCAGAGTGCAACCAATCCATGCCAAGGATGAGGTCAAAATTGACCATGTCTAATTCTACAAGATCAGCTGGAATGACCTTATTGAAAACTGAGACTGGACAGTCTCTATACACCCGCTTGGCTCTAACTAACTCTCCAACTGGGGTGAGACTGAAAACGTTTCTGAGAGGACCTCTAGACAGATGTTAAACTGAATAACTATGTACGGAATCATGAAAGATAGCGTGGCCCCTGGATCTAGTAGGGAATATATATCTAGGTGGAAAAGACGTAACATACTCGTGACAACATCAGGCGAGCTCTCCTGATCCTGACGAGATGATAATGCATAAAAATGATTTTGGCGCTGACCGCCATCCATACCTGAAGTATTGGCCTGCTGAGTTGGTCAGCCTGCTGGAGCTGCTGAGGTAGTGGATTGTGACCTTCCCCGTCCTGCTAATGGACACTCCTTAAGTCGATGACCAAGATGTTAACCAAAATAGCCCTCTCTACCCTGAAGACTCTACTGGGTTGTTCTTGCCACACCTAGGGCAAGCTGGATACCTGTTGCTAGCACTGTAGCTCTTGGACTGAGAGCTAGATGCTCCACCCCTCCAATCCTGGCAGGACCAAAAGGTAGGGGCGCTGGCTGAGCTGGGTGTTGGAGCCCTCTGCTTCTGCTGCTGTGGGCGGCCAGTCCTTGCCCGCTTTTTCTTTTTCTCTGTTCGGGTGATTGTGGGTATATAAAATGACACGCAAGTGCACGTGGTCGAACAAGTAGTAAGTGGCTTTAGTAAGCCAAGTATCGATCCCTCAGAGACTTGGATGAAGTGCAATTTACTCAAGTGTACTATATTTTACTTCTAAAAATGCAGACAACAGTGTAACCAAAAGTTTGATAGTTTGTTTTATAATTTTTATACTAAAGCTAAGAACAATTATCTACTTTGAATCTGAACTATGAATGAGAGCATGCTGAGGTTAAACGAACATGTAATGAAATTAATTATCATCATAATTTGGTTAATCTTTTCCTCCAGTTGCTAGCCAAGAACATTTGCCAAGAGATTAAAACTCTCGTATTTAACCTCACTTAAGAATCATGAACCATCCGTCTACATTTCTGTGATCAAATGCAATTCATGTCCTAGCCATACAATTCCAGTTCCTAAATTGACTAATACGACTTTCAGGTATATTTCTATCCTGAAAGCAAATTAAGACTCAATTTTCCCAAACCAAGTAAAGAACATATTCTATTAATTCACAACTTTCCAATTTCTTGCTCTCTCGAGTGAAACCGGACTTTTTAGATGTACATTAACGTAGGCCACACATTAATGCAGTAAGAACAAGAATTAACAGAACAACATGGAAGAAAAGATGAAAAGCCAAAGAATCAATGAACAAATTTCTTCACAATTGTTCATAACCTCAACAAGGAGAGGAATTAGCCACTCATTTGTGGATTAAACATCTTAAAATGAGTGTTAATCATACAAGCAATTGAATTAAAGAAGAAAGAAAGAGAGAAAAAACCCTGATATTTTCGTCCCTCAACTGCCTGTAACCCACGTCCTTGCTCCACCAAGTCAGAATATTTCAAATAAAACCTAAGTGTGATATTTATAGTAGTAGGACTTTTTCCCGAAATAACAAGCAACGTGTCACGGAGTGCATCGCGGAGCACTGCCTCCGTGACATGCCACTAACGCGAAGGCTCTCTGGAATTCACCCGAAATTGGCCCCGGCAGCACCCTGCCGCGTTGGCAGCGTGTCACGCTGCTTGGGCAGCGCGTTGACACCTCTTGGTCGCCCAGCCAACCTGCCGTGGCACGTTGCCAACGTGCAGGTGGGATTTTGTGATCAGCCTGCTTGCCGTGGCACGTTGCCGACGCGCCGGTGGGCTGTTTTGTGCCTCCTCTTTGCCGACGTTCGCGTGTTAATTCCGTTTCCAAGCCTCTACTTCACCCACTCATGGATTAGTTACTCAAAAGTCATCAAAACCTACAAAACAAAGGCTAATCATGTTGGTTATCACATATCTTCACTTCATATAAAATTACATGAAAATGTATACAATAACTTAGATAAATAAGACTAATTTAAGTCATAAAGCGTACCTCGGGCATGCCTATTTCTGCCCGTGATCACACCCCACACTTAAAGCCTTGTTCCTCCTCGAACAACCTTTTACATATCATGCATATGGAGACTCCCACATAACTAATTCAGCAAGATAATTCAAGTTACGGCTATAATGATTACGTAAGATACAAGCTAAAAATAGAGCATGCCTGATTTGATCATTGAAATGAAGTACAACTATGTTAAGACTTCTTAACCTCAAGAATCGACTCTCAATCTTAGCAAACTCATGCAAATCAACTGATTAAGAAATCCCACATGAATTATATCCTTCATTCAACATGTGCCCCTCACGGAAAGAGAGTTACCCAATTTCACACGCAAAAACAATTTTTATATCACAACATGTGTGGGTACATGCATAGAATTACACTCACTCTCACAAAGAATTCACATGCATCATGTAATGATCCATAAGCTTGCCCTTAGTGTTTTATTCCACTAATTTAAGGATGTATGAATGTAAGATCAAGTAGGACTTTTTAGGTTGTAATGTAACTCAGGTGCGGGTAAGTACTATTATGATCAGTAATAGTGACTATCTTTCCTAAGCACTTTTAATACATCACGCCTTCATTACAAACTTCCCTTCCCTCACTTCACCTTTTTCTCTTTTCATCTTTCTTTTTCCTCTTTTGTTCCCCCCTTTCTTTAGGCACTTTTAGCTTATTAGTAAGGAGTTCTATAAGTAACTTTTCATTTATTTATTTTCTTACTCCCTACTAATACTCACCCATATTCAAACAAGTGCACCCTCGACCTTTCTCAACTCTTACAATTGCTACTTTCCCTTCTTTTTCATTCTTCTCACTCCTTTACTCTTTCAGATTTTTCCTTTAAGTGCTTAGGAGTTTTGGTTCAATTTCAAGGCTAATGAAAGAAAAAGGATTAAGCTTATGTTGCAACTGTCAAAGAATAGGCTCAAGGCTCAATGGGGTTAACTAGGATTAATTTTTAAAGGTAGGTATAATGAGGGATAAAAGTTTGGTTCATTCAAAGAAATGCCTAAATCATCTCCTACAATTCACATCCTTCATTTCGTTTCATATACACACCAGGCAAGTTCTAGACATTCCATAATAGCCTAGAATACTCAAAAACCTTACACTCATGGCACATGCTCAAATCAAGACACAATCAGTAGACTCTTACTCAGCTAATCACAAGAATTCAGAATTAAGCTTCCATCATATTGAGTCAAATTCAAGAGCCTAAGTGTCTCAAACAAAGTTATACACTTGCATGCTTCACACTGAACATACTTGCATCTTACAACCATGTATAGAACAGAAAAAGAACATCAAGCACCAATTAGTTATGGTTTCAAAAACCCAACATCTATCGACTAATTTTTCCTCAAGACGGTCGTCATCCATCCATCGTCAGAAACAGTCCCTAATTATGACTAAAAACACTATATACAGACAAAGGAAAGAAAGAAAAAGAAAATTTTTATTCTTCGGTTCAAAGACCCCCCGTCGGAAAAGAACCGAAAAGAAAAACCAACGGGTGATGAATTCATGCTTAACTCACAAAAAAACATTTTTCAATTTTCTCACAAGCATTATATTCACCAAAAATCGTTAAGCACAGAAATTTGAAATTTCCCTCACCCCACACTTAAATCATGCTATGTCCTCTTAGCATCAAATTAAAATTTAAAAAGGGTGAGAAATACTCCCTGAGGCCTTTAGGCCTAGCTAACAACATGCCTTTCTTCAACTTTGCCCAAGTGGGTGTTCGACCCCACACTTTTTCTCTTCCATGCTTGTTAGCTTCCTCCTCCACGGGTACTCAGACTTCCCCTCCATCTGTTCTTAACTTTCCACCAAAACAACACAAGATGAAAAATAAATAAAATCAACTTAAATGCAAGAAATTAAAATGGTATGCATGGTACCCTTGGGTTGCCTCCCAAGTAGCGCCTAATTTTACGTCGCGGCACGACGTATCCAGTTTCACCGCTTTTTCCTCCACCTTGAGGATATGAATCTCACCCCTAATTTCTTCTCTAATTTCCTCTTATGCTCCAGGGGTGGTGGTGAAAAATTGTAAGGACCAAGCAGTAGATGTTGCCTTTTGAACCTAATGGCCCTTAAGTAAGCAAAGTCTTTTTGTCTCTCTGAGTTAGCGAATATCAAAATATACGGGGCTTGGTCCTCTTCTAGACATTTCTCTATAAGCTTGGAAGACTCTATTTCTATGTTGTCAACCAAGCTTAATGTCGAAAAATGCTTCGAGTGTGGTCCAATAAACCTCAACTCTGAAACTGCCTTATGCTTGACCTCCTTACTTGTAAACACCTTCTCAGCATCGACATCCATCTCTCCATTAATGTCAAATGGGGGATACTCTATCTCTTCTTCCATGAATGGATTTTCCATAAGTGTGAGCCCATCACGGGGACACTCAAGAGATTCTAGTTGTTGGGCTTCATCCAAAAATTCACCCTTGTCTTCCTCTTGTAGTTCCTCTTGAATATCGGCTACAACTGTTACCTGCAATTTATCACAAGCTTCAGTCTCAGCAATCATCTCCGTGAATTTGACGATCATCCTTTCTAGAGCCTCTGCATTCTCTTCTTGCTGAATTCTCAATACTGCCATCGCCTCCTTCATTGCTTCTGATTGCTCCAAGAGTTGTTTCAGCATGTCTTCTATTCGAGCTTGGCGTCCCAAGTCCTCATTTTCAGCATGCCTATATTCAAAAAAAATAACAGAAGGATCATAGTAGGGGCTTGGGGGAGGGGAATATGCATGCGGACAGCCATCCCAATGGCCATCTTGACCACCACATATATTGCACGTGTTACAGTGTTGCCACGAGTGGTGTCCTCCGCAATTCAGACAAGATTCTCCAAAATATGAGTATCCACCATTTAAACCATTTGTATTCCACGATGTCATGTCAATAAGGGTATCCGAAAAAGAAAAAAAATATTAAAATGAAAAAGAATTAAAACAAACACTAAGACCAATTTGTCAGCACTAAGAAAAAAATATAGTAAATTCACACTTAAAATAAATTCACCAATTGCGAAGTCCCCGGCAACGGCGCCAAAAACTTGTTCGGGTGATTGTGGGTATATAAAACGACACATAAGTGCACGTGGTCGAACAAGTAGTAAGTGGCTTTAGTAAGCCAAGTATCGATCCCTAAGAGACTTGGATGAAGTGCAATTTGCTCAAGTGTACTATATTTTACTTCTAAAAATGCAGACAACAGTGTAACCAAAAGTTTGATAGTTTGTTTTATAATTTTTATACTAAAGCTAAGAACAATTATCTACTTTGAATCTAAACTATGAATGAGAGCATGCTGAGGTTAAACGAACATGTAATGAAATTAATTATCATCATAATTTGGTTAATCTTTTCCTCCAGTTGCTAGCCAAGAACATTTGCCAAGAGATTAAAACTCTCATATTTAACCTCACTTAAGAATCATGAACCATCCGTCTACATTTCTGTGATCAAATGCAATTCATGTCCTAGACATACAATTCCGGTTCCTAAATTGACTAATACGACTTTCAGGTATATTTCTATCCTGAAAGCAAATCAAGACTCAATTTTCCCAAACCAAGTAAAGAACATATCCTATTAATTCACAACTTTCCAATTTCTTGCTCTCTCGAGTGAAATTGGACTTTTTAGATGTACATTAACGTAGGCCACACATTAATGCAGTAAGAACAAGAATTAACAGAACAACATGGAAGAAAAGATGAAAAACCAAAGAATCAATGATCAAATTTCATCACAATTGTTCATAACCTCAGCAAGGAGAGGAATTAGCCACTCATTTGTGGATTAAACATCTTAAAATGAGTGTTAATCATACAAGCAATTGAATTAAAGAAGAAAGAAAGAGAGAAAAAACCCTGATATTTTTGTCCCTCAACTGCCTGTAACCCACGTCCTTGCTCCACCAAGTCAGAATATTTCAAATAAAACCTAAGTGTGCTATTTATAGTAGTAGGACTTTTTCCCGGAATAACAAGCAACGTGTCACGGAGTGCATCGCGGAGCACTGCCTCCGTGACACGCCACTAACGCGAAGGCTCTCTGGAATTCACCCGAAATTGGCCCCGGCAGCACCCTGCCGCGTTGGCAGCGTGTCACGCTGCTTGGGCAGCGCGTTGACACCTTTTGGTCGCGCAGTCAACCTGCCGTGGCACGTTGCCAACGTGCAAGTGGGCTGTTGTGATCATCCTGCCTGCCGTGGCACGTTGCCGACGCGCCGGTGGGCTGTTTTGTGCCTCCTCTTTGCCGACGTTCGCGTGTTAATTCCGTTTCCAAGCCTCTACTTCACCCACTCATGGATTAGTTATTCAAAAGTCATCAAAACCTACAACACAAAGGCTAATCATGTTGGTTAGCACATATCTTCATTTCATATAAAATTACATGAAAATGTATACAATAACTTAGATAAACAAGACTAATTTAAGTCATAAAGCGTATCTCGGGCATGCTATTTCTGCCCGTGATCATTCTCCATGTCCTTCAGTTTCTCCGCCTCAATCTACTGGGCATGAATAATAAGGCTGGAGAGACCAATATCCTTAATCAGCATCACTGTCCTGCACTCTTTAAGGACCAAGTTTGACACCCCATTAACAAACTTCAACATGCGAGCCCTTGGCTAGGTCACCATCTCTGGAGCTTATTTAGACAACCTGGTGAACTCCAGAGCATATTCTTCTACTGTCCTGTTTCCCTGTCTCAAATTCATGAACTCCGCTACCTTTGCCTCCCTAAGCTCCCGAGGGAAGAATCTGTCTAGGAAGGCTGTAGTGAACTCCTCCCATTCCACTAGTCCTGCTCCCTTTGGTCTCCCCTCCTTCCATTGCTCGTACTAGATCTGGGCTACCCCTTTTAACTGATAGGAAGCCAAGTCGGCACTCTCCGTGGAGCTGACACCCATAATCCGAGTGATCTTTCTAATCTCGTCCATAAACTCCTGCGGGTCCTCTCCCACCTTAGATCCCTGAAAATCTTGAGGGTTCATCCGTGTGAAATCCCAAACTTGGGCAGCTATTACGGACCCATTGTTGTTGATTGGAACCACCTGCTGGTTCACCTGGTTGGTAACTGTTTAAGCGAGCAGCTGGATGGCCTCCTTGAACTCTGTAGTGGACACTGAGTCATCCTGCGGGGCGTCGGGGCTGGTGGGACAGTTCGGTGAGTGTTACCGGCCCTTCTTTCGTTACCATGTCGCGGAGGCATAATTCACTGAAATGAAACATAGCACGAGTTAGGAGAATGTTTTTTTGAATGGAATTTCAATGCACGATAAAGAGTATGAATAAAATGGAATTTTCCTAATAACATCTCGTAGCCTCCCCTTCATAAGTGTTGCGCGCTTCACACTTATGAAGAGGACTCTACTCGATGTGGCTTTCAGACATCCGAGCGTAACCATCTAAAGAATAAACTGTAATTTGAAGTTGGGATCCTAAGGCTGGTTAGAGCTTCTTATCTGAAAGTATCATGACCGCCTAAAGAACCACTAAAAACTAATACTGAGTCTAATTCTGATAACTGGGAGGCACTACTAACACCTCAAGATTTTCTGTAGTCAAACTGATCAGCTGATATTTCTGACTAACACTGAGGGTTCTAACTTTCTGACTAAGACTGAACTATTATGCAAGTAACTGAGATTTCAGTTCATCCTAACAATATGGGAAGCCACAATGTTGATATAATCAAGCAACAAGGGAGACTAACCTAACAGGCAAAATTCTAGGCGATCTCATTCAATGTTAGGGATAAAGTCATCCTTATAAGAAAGAGCATTTATACGATATTTAGATAATGGAGAATATCCAATAATCAACTCAAAACATATTTCACAAGCTATAACTAAATCTGGCATGTAATTCATCCACAACAAAAAATTTAGGGCTAGAGTTCACTTTATGGAAAAACATCAATACACTCATAAACTGATGGAAAAATATCTATAATTATCATAAAGATAATACTCCACATGAATTAAACGAAGTCTGACTAAGAATTTCTTAACATTCGATTATTTTTAGGGCTAGAACTGATAAAGAAAATAGGGAGAATTTTGGGGACACAAGGGAAGAACTATTCCTTTGTTGAATTTCCACATACCTGGCTAAAATTCCCCAGAGAAAGAAGGTTGAATGGCTGCAATTGGTGAGGAACCCTAAACTTCACTTGAGAGTTTTGAGAGAAAATATATGCAATTTTTCAGAAAATCTGAGTGGGAATGAGGGGGAACCATTTAGCCCCTCTAAATTCCATTAAAATAGACCAAAATGACACAATTTAGAGTTTAGGAGGTCAAGAAATTACTGAAACACCTTTAGGAAATTCGCAGGAAAAAGTGACTGACAGTCCCCTGCGAGGGACCTAAAGGGTCGTGCCCAGTGACCATGACTCATGGTCATAATCATCAAGTGCACTGCTAAAAATCTCATACTGGTCACCACGGGGGACACCACAAGTTGTGGTGCAGCTAACGACTCATGGTGACCTACTCATTAGGTACACTACCTAAAATTTTCCCGGAGTCACCATGGGCGACACCTGCACTTATGATGCCCCAAACGAGTCGTGGTGAGGACCCGTTGAGTACACTGCCTAACTTTTCCAATATACCAATCCAACACTGACCACAGATCACCCCACGACTCATGGTGTTGACCACGACTCGTGGTCACACCTGTGGTCACCCCTTTTTCCAAAATTTCCAATTAAGTTCAAAGTTCTCACCATGAGTCACTTAACGACTCGTGTCAGCCCCCACGAGTCACAAAATGACTCATTCTGTGACCTGGTACAGATTTTCCAGTGTTCTCTATTTTAAGTCCCGAGTCTAGCCTTTAAGTTTCTGGGGTATTACAATAGTATGCTTGTGATGAGGAAGATGACTACACGATTGATTGGCATAGTCGCAAGAGAGGGTACTAGTCACCCTCCAGCAGATCAGAGACATAGAGAGGCTCAGAGCGAGTCCTCTGCCCCAAGTGCTATAGTTCCTCCAAATCCAATTAGAGCAACGACAGGTAGACCTCTAGCTCCTCCCGCACTAGTAGTACCTAAGGGTGATAGAGTGGCAGAACCTCCCGTGCCTGTGGCACCTCCAGTTGTTCTAGAAGGACAGGGTCTTGAGGGAGCCTTTCAGTTGATGGCTCGTATTGATGCTAGACAAGAGTGATTTTTGGAGGAGATGGAGGGACGTAGAGGTTAGGTAGCTGGGAGTTCTAGAGCCTATGAGTTCTTGGGTTTGAGCCCTCCAGTGTTTATCGGATTAGACTCGAGTAAGGACCCCCAGGACTTTATTGATCAGAAGTACAAAGTATTGAAGGTCATGTAGGTGACAGAGAAAAGAGGAGTAGAGTTGGAAGCCGTTAAACTGCATGATGTGGCTATTTTATGGTATGAGGCTTAGGCTTGATCCAGAGGAGCCGATGCATAGCCAACCGAGTGGGAGGAGTTCTGAGAGGCCTTTATGCACCAGTATCTACCCTAGGAGCTTTGATAGGTTTAATCTGAGTAGTTTTTGAGCTTAAAACAGGGCAGTATGAGTGTTCGGGAGTATTGCCTTTAGTTTAATGCTTTTGCTAGGTATGCTCTGCACCTAGTTTAGACAATGAAAGATAGTGTTTATCGATTTGTGTAAGGGCTAGGGACCCACATAGCTTGTTATTGTTTGGGAGTATCACCCACATAGCTCGTGATTGTTTAGGAGTATCTGCCCAGGAACATATGGACATTGCATGGATACAGGACTTTGCTCAAAGGGCCAAGGATTTGGTCCACATGATTCGTGATACTCATAGGGGATAGGATCAAAGGAAGAGATCCAGAACCTGAGGTCTTATAGAGAGTCTATAGGAGACTTTGGGATTCAGTCGCCCAGATAGTCGGCTCAACTTGCAGAGAGTGCTCCACCTCAGCTACGAGGACCGAGGAGAGACTAGACTATAGCTCCATCTAGTCCCGACATTCAGAGACACCTCTGATACCCCTATCTACTCAGTGCGATAAGAGTTATCCAAGTAGTGTCGTTTGGGTCAGGATGTATGTTATCATTGTGGACAGCCTGGCCACTATATGCGAAAGTGTCTGATGAGGACAGGGGTGATACCACACAACCAATAGGTTCAACAGCAAGATCATCTCCGTCAGTTCAATTTCCCAGGCCCAGTTCTCAGCCTACAGTAGGCTATGGTAAGGGTAAGAGGGGATAAGCTTTTGGTTTTGGGATAGTGCAGAATCACTTTTATGCTCTAGATGGTTGCCAGGACCAGGAGTCATCTCCTGATGTTGTTATAGGTACTTTGATTATATTCTCCAGTTCTTTTATGCTTTGATTGATCCAAGCTTTACTTTTTCATATGTTACTCCTCTGATAGCGAGTTAGTTTGATGTAGCTTCTGAATTATTGGCTAAGCCGTTTGCTGTATCTACTCCCATTGGCGACTCTATGTTAGTTGAAAAAGTGTATCGTGGTTTATAATTTGAGTATATGATAGATCTATATTAGCTGATCTAGTTGAGCTTGAAATGGTTGACTTTGATGTTATTATGGGCATGGATTAGTTAGCAGCGTGTTATGTTGATGTTGATTACCGAGCGAAGATTGTCAGATTTCAATTTTTAGAAGAGCCAGTCTTGGAATGGAAGGGTAGTGGTGGTACACCTGAAGGTAAGTTTATTTCCTACCTTAAGGACCAAAAGATGATGTCCAAGGGTTGTATTTCTCACTTAGTTCGAGTTAGAGACTTGACCAGTGAGTCGGTGACTCTTCATTCAGTCCCAGTGGTAAATGAGTTTTAAGCATTGTTCCCAGTGGACTTACCTAGAGTTCCTCCTGAGAGGGAGATAGATTTTTCCATTGGTCTACTTCCAGGTACTCAACCCATATCAATCCCTCCTATCAGGATGGCTCTGACAAAGCTAAGGGAGTTAGCTAAGAGATTTGCTTGAGAAGGGATATATTCGACCTAGTGTATCGCCTTTGCACTAGTGTTCTTTGTGTGAAAGAAAGATAGGTCGTTAAGGATGTGTATTGATTACATGCAATTGAATAAAGTGACAATTAATAATAAGTATCCATTCCCCAATATTGATGACTTATTTGATCAATTGCAGGGTGCAAGATGCTTTTCAAAGATTGACTTGAGGTCCGGGTACCACCAATTACGGGTTAGGGGATGTTGATATCCCTAAGACTGCCTTCAGAACCAGGTACAACCATTTTGAGTTCTTAGTGGTGTCCTTTGGGCTTACTAATTCCCTAATAACTTTTATGTGTTTGATGAATAGGGTTTTTTGTCCTTTCCTTGATGTGTTTGTGATTGTCTTTATTAATGACATCCTGATTTATTCACAATCAGAGGCCATGCATGTAGATCACCTGAGAGTTGAGTTATAGACTCTCTAGGAGCACAGGTTGTATGCTAAATTTTCTAAGTTTGAATTTTGGCTAAAATCTGTGGCTTTCCTTGGTCATAAAATTATAGCTGAAGGTATAAGAGTGCATAGTCAGAAAATAGAGGCAGTAAAGAGTTGGCCCGAACCCTTGACTCCTACAGAGATTCATAGCTTTCTGGGTTTGGCAGGTTACTATCACAAATTTGTAGAAGGTTTTTCTACTATCTCTGCGCCGTTGACAAAATTGACTCATAAAGTAGGTAATTTTCAGTGGTTAGAGGCGAGGGAGCAGAGTTTTTAGGAATTGAAAGATAGGTTGACTTCAACACCTTTCTTGACTCTCCAAGAAGGTATAGAGGGTTATGTGGTTTATTGTGATGCTTCTAGGAATGTCTTAGGCTATGTTTTGATGAAACATGCCAAAGTCATTTCCTATGGTTCGAGGCAATTGAGGAAGCATGAGTAGAATTAACCTACCCATGATCTAGAGTTGGCAGCGGTGGTGTTCATGTTGAAGATCTGGCGTCACTACTTGTATGGGGTACCTATTGATATTTTTATAGATCATAAGAGCCTTCAGTACTTGTTCTAGCAGAAGGTGTTGATTTTGCGATAGAAAAGGTGGTTAGAATTGCTGAAGGATTATGATGTTTGCATTCTGTACCATCTTGGGAAAGCTAATGTTGCGGCTGATGCCTTAAGCCGCAAGTTTATGGGTAGCTTAAGTGCTATAGAAGCTGACAGAGTTGAAATAGTAAAAACTATACAGCAATTAGCTAATCTACATATTTGGTTGATAGATATTGAAGATGGAGCTGTAATAGTTCAGAAGACTGTAGAATCCTTCCTAGTGTCAGAAGTTAAGTAGCAACAATTTAAGGATCCGAAATTGATAGTGCTAAGAGATAGAATTCCACAACAGAAGCAGGCCTTGTTTGAGTGTAGGCCAGATAGAGTTCTCAGATACTAGACTCGTTTATGTGTGCCGAATGTAGGTATGCTACGGGGGAAAATTATGAATGAAGCTTATTATCTTGGTATTCAGTACATTTAGGTTCCACGAAGATGTATCATGACTTGATACAACTGTACTGGTGGAACGGCATGAAAAAAGACATCACAGGTTTTGTGGTCCAGTGTCCTAATTTCCAATAGGTGGAGGTCGAGCACCAGAGACCTGGAGGCTTGACTCAGAATATGGAGATTCCATCCTGGAAGTGAGAAGTGATTAATATGGATTTTATTACTGTTGTCCCAGACCAGCAAGAAATGTGAATCCATCTAGGTAAATAGTAGACATATTGACTAAATCAGCTCACTTTCTGCTGGTCAGGATGACATATACTGTGGAGAATTATGCCAGGTTGTATATCCGTGAGATAGTTTGCCTACATGGAATTCCTTTGACAATTATTTAAGATAGAGGTGCATAGTCTACGACAAACTTCTGGAAGTCCTTCTTGAAAGGCTTGGGCAGTCAGGTGAATCTTAGCACTGTATTTTATCCCTAGATAGATGGATAGGCTGAAGGCACCATTCAAACACTTGAAGATATGTTGCGTGCCTATATTTTAGACTTTTGAGGAGGTTGGGATGATCATATCCCTTTGATAGAATTTGCCTATAATAATAGTTATTAGGCAAGCATTCAGATGGCTCTGTATGAAGCTTTGTATGGGCAGAAGTGTAGATCACCAATTGGCTAGTCTGAACTTAGCGAAGCAGAACTATTGGGGCCAGATTTAGTGCAGCAAGCTATGGACAAAGTAAGGCTTATGAGAGATCTACTTCAGACAACTCAGAGAAGAAAAAAGCCTATGCTGACATACTTGTGTATAGGAGACCCGACCCATATTATGCCTATTGATGATTTCCAGATTTCTGAGGAGATGACCTATATAGAGGTCCCAGTTGCCATCCTTGATCGACAAGTCAGGAAACTCTAAACTAAGGAAGTCGCCTCCATCGAAGTATTATGGTGAACTAACAATGTTGAGTAAGTAACTTGGGAAGTTGAGGAACAAATGAAGAAGAAGCATCATCACCTATTTATGATGTCGATGTGATATTAATGTATGTAGTTGATGCCTAAGTTACTGAGTATGTATTTTTAAGCATGTTAAGTGATGTTAATTCTTATTCGAGGACGAATGTTCTTAAGGGGTGGGAGGATATTACACCCCCAAATTTTTTTAGTAATTATTTGATGTTTGTATGATATGTTAAGGGAAGTAGGGGTTGTATATTAGTTGTAAGTGAGGAGGGAAACATGTACAAAGGGACAAGCGAAGAGTATGTAAAGTTCATAAGTAAGGGTCAATTTTAAACGATCATATCTCCCGATTTATAATGAATTAGGAGCCCCATGATCTATCAAATTAAATATAGTTGAGTCTAGTTTTTAGAAATTCAAACCTCTCATCAATTGGAGTTCAAAATAAAAAGTTATGGGCATTTTACGGTAGCACTGTCGAGCAGTAACGTGGCCACGACCCAAAAAAAAAGGGCCACTTCCCAAACCCCTTTATAATTTGAGTTTTGTATAATGAAATCACTTTCATATTTTCCCAAATTGAGATACTTGTTTCCACCCTTATACTATCTCAATTTCTAGAAAATAACCAAGGCAAAGTGAAGGAAATATGAAGTTAAATTCCATCAAATCACAAGACTAGTTAAGAGTTCTTTTTCAAGGTGAAGGTGGTGTGTTTATAGGCTGTTTTTCTGTGTTTTGGACAGGCAAAGTGCTGTGTTTTCTGGCGGAAAATTGAAGTTGAACCCTCCTCTTATATCCTAGAACTACTTCAAGAAAAAGAGTAACTTATTCTAGCTACTAAACTTGTATGAAATCCTAGCCAAAGCTAGGAAGTGGAATCCTCTTGGGCTGCCTTTTTGGTGACTTTTTTGGAGCTTGTTTTGGCAGTGAATTGGAGGAGACTTGCTGCATTTTGAAGTTTGTTTATACTGCCTATATATCCACCTTTGAATAAGGATTAATGCCAAGAATAAAGATAAGAATTTGATGCAAAAAATAAAGGTAAGAATTTTATCCCCTTTAAGCCCTTTAAATTACAAGCAACAAGGTTGGAGTTTGGCAGCTAATTGAGCTGCCATAGGACTTTTTTTGAGCTGAGTTCTTGCTTGATTTTTCTAGTATTTTTGGTAGTTTCTTTGGTTGAAAATATACTTCACTTTGAGGGGAAGTATTACGGTAGAATTTAGGTAATTTTCCCTTCTTATTTTCTCCCTCAAAAGCTTGTGAAAACAAGTAAAGAAAATGGCTATAGTTGTTGGTGTTGCCGTGAGTTATTATTGTTGTTGTGACTGCCATTTGGTGAATTATTTTGGCTGCATTTTGTGATGCAGATTAAGATTTTTGTTGACCTATGAATTCAAGATATTAAGAAGGTTAAAGGCTGGTCACTGAAGTAAGAAATCGGCTAAGGAAATTTCATCAGAAAAAGGTATGTAAGGCGTCTCGTCTGTTGTTCTTTCAAGCACGATTCGTGCGTTGTGAGTTGAATGAGCCAGCAAACTTCTCATTTTTGTTGAGGAATTATCTCAAGCTATATTTAGTCTTTAAGTCCCATACTTTATTGAAGCTAAATGTTGAGATTATGTCTAGCCCAAAGAGGCGCTTAAAGTGTAATGTTGTATCGATTTGTTATCATAGTTGTACATCGAGTCGGAGACCCCTCAGCATGGGCATTGTTAGCTGGTACTTTACATTATGTTATATGAGGTTCTTACCACCTTATGAAATTAAAAATGTGAAGCTAAGATAGCAACGTAAGAATCACATATGATAAGAACAGATGTCAAGCTAGTAAGGGTTAACGAGGGTACCAACGTAGTGATTCATTGATATGGACTCCTAATGTATATATGTTTTAAATTTATTACGTCCAAAAAGAAATTCTATAAATCCTATTCCTTAAGTTATTGAAAAGTTATTGTGTTACCGAGTGTTAAAGTAGCGAACGTTGACGCTAAGTATCCCTAATTGAGTTTGAGTTCTCCCAATTGAGTTCAAGTTGAGTTTAAGCTTTGTAAATTAAATCTAAGTACATGTGGAGTCCAAGTATTTCAAAGATGAGTCTAAATATCCAAATTTGGTTCTAAGAACCTGTAAGCGAAGTCCACTGTCATATTCCTTGAGTCTCATGTTCATGTTATGTTTTCAAGTCAAGTTTTGTTTTATGTCCCTTTTTCGTTAGTTGCTAGGGTGTAAGTTTAGTTGGTCCTATAAGTTGGACTCGGTATCTAATTCAGGTATATATTGCATTGTTTAGTTGCTCATATGCATGAATTGCATTTTGTTATCGCACACCCTCTTTGATCTTTAGTATCAGATGGGTGATTATGCAATGTCACATGCCCTCTCTAGTATGTGTCTCAGATGGCTGACTGTTCGAAGGATGATGTATAAAAATATTGGTCCAAGTATTAGGTCGGCCGTATAATGTCTGGGTCCAAGTATCAGTCAACTCTTAAAGTCTTAGTCCAAGTATCAGGAAGCCATACTTAAATCCAGGTCAAGTATCAGGTAGCTACCGATTCGATTCTCATAAACTCCGGTCCATGTATCGGAAATGTCGACATATGAGTCTTTTATGTTATACTCATGTATAGAGTCTGCATATAGGGTAGTTAATTACAGTGTTATTGAGTATCTCTCTCTACCCTATCTTTTGAGTTATGTTCAGCGGTTATTTTTCATTATTTATGTTGATAGGTTCCAGAGTATCAAGTTGTTGCTATTCCCTTCTCTGGTTTAGTTATCTTTAGCATTGCTTTATTTGCATCTTTTAGTCTTAAATACCAGTGCATTTCTTTGTACTGACATTCCTTCGCCTAGGAACCCTTGCAATCATACTGCAGGTGCAAACAGGAGCTTAGATCGACCGATACAGTAGGAGCCCATATCCAACGAAGAGTTGGTATGCTCCTTTCTTTTAGGAGGCCTATGTTTGGTTTGGTCATTTTGAGTTTTTGATGTACATATGGGTAGGTTGGGCCCCTGTCCCATGCATTCAATATTGTTTACTCTTTTAGAGGCTTATGTGGACTAGTTTTACGGTGGTTCAGTTTTAGCTTAGTTTGTGGCCTGGCTGGCCTTCCGCAGTTTATTTTAGTTTCTACCATGGCCTTGTGGGTGCACAATATTTGTTATGTTTGTTGAGACCTAGTTAGTCCATTTCTATGCTATGAATGACTGTGATAGGTGGCCCTATTGGCCTAAGGGTTGAAGTTCAGATGCTATATAGCTGGTTTCTCGATCACTTTGGAGTTGAGAGCCAGTCGCGCCCCACCCTAGTTTTTGGGCGTCACAAGCATGCTTGAATAATAATCAAAACTTAGTGTATCACCACACCCTTTAATTCTAAGCCCATAACAGCCACAACCTATCATTCCCCTAAGCTAGGGGGGAGGGGGACACGACTGAAACTCGATACTAAATGGATTAAGAATCCATTTATATAACACATGTAATTGTAACACTTAGGACGATCAAGCCACCTATCACAATCAACAAAATCTCACAATTAGACTGGCAAGGTCACAACATAAAAGAATATGAAACCATAAAGCCAACTAGGCCACAGTGATACTAAACTTAGGAACAAAAAGACGACAAGGCCATAAAACTAAAATATACTGTACACACTAGTTCATAAAGCCTGTAAAGAGTAACCTGAATTGATAATTAAAACAGGGTTCCAACCTACCTATAATTGTATCTCAAAACCCCAATTGAAATAACTAGATCTTAGCTCTAAAAAGAGAGGAGCATACCAACATATCTACTAATCTCATGAAATTCTACTGCAACTGGCAATCACAGTCTCTACCTGTATTTGTGGCATGAACACAGGTCTCCAGGCAAAGGGACGTCACTACGAATAATATGTACTGGTATGCAAGGCTGAAAACTGTAAACATGAGACACAATTCATAATAATAACTTAATCAAGAGGCATAAGCTTATAACAACTGAGGCATCCCAAACTCTAGAAAATTGTAACCTAATAATAATTCAAGACCGCATGAGTAATACCCAAGACAACTGAGCTAGAAGTAGGGAGAGAGACAACCTAACTCTAGAAATTGTAACCTAACTGGGATCTCAACTGTGTCAATGCAATCTATGTAGTCACATAAATGTCACAAAACAACAAGATATATACATATGAATGCCATGTCAATGTCAATGTCAATGTCTACCTACGCAGAACGCATACTAGATGGTAGGCACCCTCTGCCCACTAGTAATATCTATTGGTGGTGTAATATATTGCCTATGCTTGTAGGCTCATCAGGATCATAAGTCGTGTCACATGAATGCAGCCATGCATGCCCATGATAAGGTGGTATGTATACATAATCTCAGAATCCTAATGGCTCAATAAGAATCCCTCCTTGGGGAATCTGCTGACATAATTGAATACTAACTCTTTGCGTAAATGTGACTACAATGTCAGAGAGTTTTACTCAACACATACCTAGCCATATCTAAGAAGGCTCTATACTGTAAGGAACGCACAACCATTATAACCCTTAGATAGCTTACTTGACTTGA
This sequence comes from Datura wrightii, assembly GCA_035772735.1. Taxonomy (NCBI): domain Eukaryota; kingdom Viridiplantae; phylum Streptophyta; class Magnoliopsida; order Solanales; family Solanaceae; genus Datura; species Datura wrightii. Next base: position 47,593,648 of record JASDFA010000007.1, on the reverse strand, counting down.
ATTCTAAGCTTTACTGATCGTTACCAGATCTCGAATTCACAATCACTTAGACATTGGAAGCACTTAGACATGTGATAGAGTCTTCTATGGATTTGAGAAACTCAAGTAATAAGTCAACAAGAGCTGAACCTATAGACATGTGACTTGAACATAACTGAAAGGAATCAATAGTATCTTAACATAAGAATTGTATATACTTTAAGGCTCTTCAGTGGAGTGAATCATAAGGACTTGAGTTCGCTAACCTTTATACAAACTTGATATGTAACAAAGACATTAGCATGATTTCTTAGAATGTGAGTTCTTGAAACTTCTTTAGGTTGACATAATCATTACTTGGCGTAGTTCATAAACATGAACATATATCATAAAATTCTAAAACTTGAAGTTTTTTATCCTTCTGTAGATGAGTTATGTGAAACTTAGGACTTCTACTTAGTTTCTATTGGTAATTCATAATCATCTTGCTAAGATCTTACTAAAATTAGCCTCAGTATGCCACTTCAAGGCAATAAAAATCTATATTTCTTAACCTAGACAGATGCTGGAATAACTTGTACAAAGCTTTGTAGTTAACTGGGGAGCTTAGGAGGCTTGATGTTCTTATAACAACTTTAGCTTATGAGCTTGAAATTGTTTGTAAAAACTTAGAAGATATACTCAGGACTTACGAGTATATAGCTTGACATTTACCACTTAGGAACAATATGGAGAACTCCTTTTTAAGACTTTATGATATTGTCTTCTAGTCATTTTATAACACTCCAAAAGTTCTTAAGACTAGATCCTAGACATGAAGCAAGAAACCAGAAGAAAGTGAAAATTTTTCCCATAGAATGAGTCCTGTAATGACTCGTTATGAGGAACCACGAGTCGTGGTCAGACTCATGGTGAGTTATGCTGCCTTTTTCCAAGAACCCGTGACCACGACTCAGGTAACGAGTCGTCAGATCAAGTAACGACTCGATATAATGAGTCATGGGATGATGTCTAGAAGCCTAGTCAAGTTTCCTCATACCACGAGCCAACTAACGACTCATCACATGAAGTAATGTGCCATAGTGACCAGCCGTTAGATAAGGTTCAAATAATATGCAACTGGTCCCTGTGACCATAGGTAGTGACCACGAACCATGGTATGATGGCACAAATCATTCCATCAGTCATAGGATGGGAAATAGAGATTGAAAAGATATTCTCCAGTGACATGAGAGGTCACCACAAGTCGTTGTCAAACCTAACAACTTGTGGGACGAGTTATCGTAACTGGCGATAATTTCCAGCCTGTTTTTCTTAAGAGTGTTTTGGTCCTTTCCCGCTCTTTTAACTCCTAAACTATGTCATTTTAGGATATTTTGGAAGGGGATTAAAGTGAATTGGTTGACTTTCATCTCTCATTCTCATGTATGCTCTCAAAAACATATACAAAAGTATCAAATCCTCTTAAGCCAAGGTTAGGGTTCTTCTTCAAAGCTCTAAGATTCAAGATCTAGAAAGAAAGTTTTATTCTCTAGGTTTGTGGGACTTCAACAAGGGTTTTCTACCCTTGTGACACAATTACTTTCAGAAACCCTAGTAAAGTTAAATTCTCTAGAAACCATGTCCTACGTTTTTCATTCAATGCATGATTTCTCTTACCTTCTCAGTGCTTCAAAATTTTGATGATTATTAGTCTAAGATATTCATGATCTTACTCTCAAATTGTATAATGTATTCCCATAAACTTGATATTAGCATGTTTTCCAATACATAGCTTAATGAGTTAGCATTATTTTCGAATAACATCGTCTTTCAAGTATATATGACTTTCTCATGGTTTCAGTATACATGCTTTACAGTATTACCAATATTATTAGTATTGTCAGAATTATCAATTTTATCAGGTCCTATAGACTCTCAGGACACTTTCAGATAAAGTAGTTCTGACTTAGACTTAGGGCATCAATTTTTGAGCAATCAGTATACTATCAGTTAATACTCAGTAAATTATCAGTTGGGAGTAGTACTTAGCACCGAGTAGGCCAGGGTTCAATGCACCTAGGTCTTAGAACTACATGCCACAATAGGTTATTATCCCAAATGGGCATTAATTAGTGATCGCATCAACCATGGATTTATACCCTAGCAAGATATATTAGGTCTTATCGATGGTTCGTATACATTGGACACCACATTTAGCTCATGTAATTATATGTCAGTTAATAGACTCTCCCACATTACAATTATAAATCTTTAGCTATAGTCACAATTTAGGTTTTCAATGCATGACATGACCCTAAATTCAGTTTTACTTGTACTTTTAATATTTATTTTTAGATTGTCATGTTGTTTTTCAATATTTATACATTTAGATAGGGTCATTATACATCAATTTATTTATACTTTTTAGATTTTAATAACATGCTTTATACGTCAGTTATAAACCTCACATACTCAATACATACAAAGTACTAACCGCATACTCTTTGTGCTATATCATTTTATGATATAGATTCAGGTACTCCGGTGCAACATCACAGTTAGACTCATTCTAGCAGCTATCAGTGGTGAGTCCTCATCTTCTAAGGACCGGAGTTATCTTTTATTCATTTTTTCTTCATCCTTGATTTAGTTTCGGACTTTGGAGTTAGCTGGGGACTTGTCCCAGCAGCTCATTAGTTAGTAAAGTCTTTCAGACAGAGTAGTAGTATTTCTAGCTTTGTGACCTAGTGTTATTTATTAGTTTATTCCTTTATTCATAAATGAATGTTTGACAATTCAGTTAGCTTCCTCTTAGTTTCTTTATAACCTTACATCATGTTAGAAGTATGCCATGCCATAGGTTAGCTTGGGGTCACTTGTGGCTCTAGACACCGTGTCGCATCCAGGTTATAGACTCGGGTCATGACAAACTTGGTATCGGAGAATCAGGTTTAGGTGTGTCCTAGGTTGTCTAAAAGCTATGTTAAGTAGAGTCTTTTTCATGGTTTTGAAGTGCACCACACTTATGAAAAATAGGCTACGAGGCGTTTTAAGAATTTCCCTTCTTTCATGATTCTTATCGTGCTATAGAGTGTGAAACTCTAACATATCCTTCTAACTTGTGCTCTACACATTATAGTTTCCCTTTTACATATTAAGGTAAGGGTTAGTAACCCTCCCTCCATCATTAATTCGAATGTCACGTGCTTCTATCAGTTACGGCTACCGACGTCGCAAACTCTTTTCCATTTGCTGACTTATGAACTATTTTAGGTTGCGTTGGAGCTGTGAAACATTAGGGATATAAAAGGGGATTGAGTGCTGAATATGTTTATTGAGAATAATCAATGTTTCATATCGCTTACAAGGTATGTTAAGGCTAAAACTTCTTCGACAAGTTTTCTTCGTCGTATCGTTAATACGACTTGTTGTCTATCGCAGTACTATTCATGGCTATGTTGTTGTAGTTGGTTAGCTATTGGAAATTGAACTAATAGCTTGGTATAAGAATTCCTTGTCAGAATTTACCACATATAGCTTCGTCTTCATTAGAAGCAGCATAAAAGTAACTCGTTTGAATTATTGTCACTTAGATTGGCTATTGATATTTTGATGCCTTACCGATGCCATTAGGCTTTGTAGTTATCTGTTGAGCATGTTTTGTTGACTTTGGTAGCATAACGAATAACTTGGTGATAGAACTCCATGTTTATGATGCCTATATTCGATAAAGCTCGCCTACGGGCCTTTGGCGTATCTTGATGCCTAAAGAGCTAGAATCCTTATATTGTAATCTCTCTTTCGAGATAGCGGTACCCTACCCGATGAACTTGGTTGTAAGTTGCTGGATGACGTACATATTGTTAGCAATCCTTAGCTTCATACGACGTACAGACTTCTGTACAGGTCGCTAGGAAGGCCACCTTAGTTGTTGATATCTTAATAGATGGAAGGTCACCCTAATTTTCTATCTTGTCAGTTGTAAAGTATTTGGGCCAACATCCTTAGGCTGTTCATGCAGATGCCCATGTATAGATTTCCTAGAAGGGCTATAAACAAGCGTACCCTACCCGCGGGGCTATACCGTGCTTATAAGAGCTATAAAATGTATGGAAAGACTATATTGGGGCCTACATAGCCAAATTTATGTCTATTCACTTATAGACTTCCTTTGTTCCTAAGTTGGTATTACTCACCCTCAGTAGAGCCCTGTATACTCAGGGTGCAGTTATAGGAGCCCAGAAGGCTCAAATAGAAATAAGGCTCAAATAGAGATACATGCGCCAAGTGTGCTCAGGATATAGTTACAACTTACATATGGGGTTACAGTGTTATGAGTAAGGATATGTATATTAAGGTGTACCTGCCGTTATGGGGGCTCAGGTAGGATATTATTTGTTGTTTGTACCTGCTGGGCTTATGGGGCCAGGTTATGTTCTTGTTTGACTATTGCCTGTTTAGTTCCTGTATAATTTAATAAGTTCTTTATGGTTATTCTCTTATTCTTTTAGCTGTTTACATTCCGTTCTTACTATCAGTTTAGTTCCACCTTATTTTTATCGCCTTACATACTCAATGCATTATTATACTGATGCCCGAGCCTGGGGGCGCTGCACTCTTGCCTGCAAGTTCTAACAGACAGGTTCAGGGACCTCCTCAGTAACAGTTCAGGCTCAACACATTGGTCAGCTCCTCTCTTCTGGACTTGCCATACTTTAGAGGTTTGCCTGTCTTTTGTTGTATAGTTCTTTTTAGGTAGGTTGTGTCCCTTTCCCAGCCAAGAATTTACTTCGTAGAGGCTTGCAGACAATGGGATTGTATATAAATACACTGTTATCAATGTTAGCTCTGTTATTTAGTCTGAGTAGTTCGACAACCTTAATGGCCCTTGTATATATATATATATATATATGCGTGTATGTATGTGTATGTCTACCTTCATCTTTATTTGATTTAGACAATATGGTGGTCTTGTTGGCCCGTATAAGATGTTATTATTATTTTGAATTGTTGGGTCAGCTGAATATTTGCGCATGTGTTTTTATTGAGGCCTTGTCGGCCGAGGGATTCTTTAAGACAAGATATACTTGATTGTTTTCTTGATGATGCACTACTCGTGTGCACTAGAGGTGTATATGTCAAGCTAAGTTAGCTCAGGGTCTAGTGTGGCATCAGGTGGAAGTTATGCCTCCTAGGCTGGGGCATGACAAACTTGGTATTAGAGCAACATCGTATCCTAGGAAGTCTGCATGATGTGTATGGTAGTGTATTATTTATAAATGTATTGTACACCACATTTTATAGGCAAGAAGCTACAAGGCATGATAGTATGGTTACCCTTTTTATGCTCAAATCGTGTTATAGAGCTTAGTTGTATAGGATTGAGTCCCTAAGTTCATATTATTATGTTTGTTTGGAAAGATTCCTAATGCAAGACAAACTATAGCCGACCGAGAGCTGGATACAGAGGCAAGAGAGGGTACTAGTAGGGGACCACAGATGGCCCAACCTTGGACTGAAAGGGAGACATCTTCTCGATCTCCTCAGCATTCCTCACTACACCAAGAACCTCCCAGGGCTACAGACATGCCAACACCACTTCCTGTACTTCCTACACCCTCAGACTAGGATGTCAAGAGTGCAGTATATTCGTTGGCTCAGATGATGGTTGCTCAGTATCAACCAATTGCACTATTTGTTGTTGGGACTATTGAGGGACCCGAAAGTTCAAGGGTTCATTTTAGCTGTAATTGATTGATTTTGGGATTTCAACTCTGTCCCTATTCTTTCAGTATGTTTAGCCAATATTCAAGGACAAATGTTCCTAAGGGGGAGATATTATAACACCCCAAAAGTTCCCAAGATTTAAAATCAGGATTTGGATTATGCTATGCAGAAAAATCTGCAAAAGTGCCTCAGAACGACTCGTTTGTTAGATCTAACGAGTGATTAGAGGCAGACATTGGAAGAGTTTCAAAAAAGGTTCCATGTGTTTTGATTCCACAAGAGGAGGTACAAGTCATTGTGTGAGACAATGACCCATCGAAGGCAGTCGTGGTGAGCTTGCAGACTTGGACTACTCGGAAGGAATGAGTCAGATGACGACTTGTTGGTTTCCTTAATAGGTCTTCATGAGGAGTCGTTGGTTGGTGCTCAGGGTTCCGGGTTGGTGATGACGGATGGTGGCAACGGACCATTGAAGCTAACAAGGACCCGTGGTGTTGGTCGTTGGAAGGGACTCAAGGGTTGGTCCAGTGGGGACAATGGAAGGAATGACGAGCCGTTGGATCAAGAAACGACTCGTCATGTATATCGTTGGATAGATGGCAAGTTGAGAAACCAGTGGAGTCAGCGGGAGCTGGTGACAAGTCATTGGTTGAAGTAATAACTCATTTTGTCAGTCATTGATTGAAGAAGTTAAAGCTGTGAAGCAGGCCCCAAAATCAACGCATGGTCACCACGAGTCGTGGTAAGGACCAACACCTCATGGTAAGGGTCCTGGTCTTAGATCGAGCAAAATTTTATGTTTTTTCCAGGGGTATTTTGGTAAAGTCCTACACTTCTAGTTTTACTATTGCGTTGTTTTGGGCTTTTAAGGGACGTTTTCAAGGGGGGGGGGTTCTAGCCTAACCTCTCATTCCCTCAACTCTTCTTCCTTCCCTCTCTAGATTAAGGATTCAACTAAGGGTTTCCTCAAGGCTTCAAGGTGCAAGTTCGAATGGAATTGCTTCTACCAGGTATGTGGGTTTTTCAATAAGGATATCCTTTCGTCCTTGTGCCCTAAAATGTTTTATCAAAAACCCGATTTCACTATTCTAGAAAAGCATGACCTAGGGTTTCGATTTATGGATGATTTCTTCTATGTCTTCTATGAATTCTAAGACCCATTAGAATTAGAAGTTAATTATGCCTATGGGCTTACTCTCATATCTTGAATTATTTGCTTAATAGTGAAAATGCATGATAATAGGAATTCTTTCATGAGATAGCTTAACACTTTGATTGGGATTTTGTTATTTCTCACTCAATTATATCATGAGCTTGAAACCATGTCCAAAATATGTGAAGATCATAAGAAATCCCATAAAAACTAGAATATATGTTGGATAGATATGTTGAGATGAGATTAGAATTTATAGGCTTGATCAATTGAAAGTAAGCATGTGTTTTCCTTATATTTTCGATGAAATTGTTTTGGATATGAGGTAAACCTATGATAAAGGAATAATTATCGTATCTTCTTTATGAACTGGGGTAAATTTCGAAATGGGTTCCATGAAATAAATATATGCTTCTACCATGATCTCATTGTACAATGTTTAAGGTATTAGTTAAGGGTAGGTGTTTCCCCGTAAATCTAAAATATGTGAAACAAGGTATCTATGTTAAAGTGTAAGTTGGACCTATGGATCCTACATGACCCTATGTTATATGTTGTATGTTATGAACTCAGAACTTGAATGTTGTGGAGGTGTGTAAAGTATGAATCTATAGTGTTCATAAATGTAAGATGTGTGGATTAAATGATGATTTGGTACCGTAACGATATGAATTATGACGATAAATCATGAGAATGATATTGCAGATTGTTGGGCTTGTTGTTAGTAGAATGTAGCCCTAGTCCTTTCTAAATGAATGTCGTACGATGAAACTAGTAAATGCTCATGTTTCTGATTAGTTGTTTAGCATAGACCAGATGTATAATATCATATCAGAATTCTTCATGTTCTAGTTAGCTAGGGACTCTCTATAGCCGAGAATTTTTTCCTTAGTCAGGCAGGGACTCTCCCTAGTCGATAATGTTTCTCTTAGTCAGTCAGGGACTCTCCATAGCAAAGAATATTTCCCTTAGTCAATCAGGGCCTCTCCATACCCGAGAATGTTTTCCTTAGATCAGTCTGGATTCTCCATAGCTGGGAATGTTTCCCTAGTTCAGTTGGGACTCTCTAGTAGAGAATGAATCCCATAGTTTATGTTATCAGTATGGCTCAGTTTCGTATAGTTCAAAATTCAGTTTTAAAATATATGTAACATACTACAATGCAGACTCAGTTATTAGTAAATATTTAGTACAATGTAAGACACTAGATTCAACTTTAGCTCTCAATATATGTTTAGTACATGACCCTTACATATGAGTGTGATGATTCTTCAGGATATGAGTTCCAAATGGAAGTTTCATGTTGATATGTGTATGTGACACAGGAAAGGCTTGTTGCATTCTAAATCAGTTATATGTCGATGTACTCAGTTTATTTCCATCTTGTATATTTGTATGTTTGTTTGTGTACGTTTTCACGCATGCTCGGTACATTTCAAGTACTGACCGCATACTTTATGAGCTATATCATTTCGTGATATAGATTCAAGCATCCAGACTCAGCCCCTGCGGGTAGACAGGCTCCTTCTTCCATCTCAGCGGATTGTGGTGAGTCCTCATCTCTTGAGGATGAGGTCTATGTTCTCATTCAGATAAATTTCAATTTTTGGGCTTTAGGAGTTAGCTGGGGACTTGTCCCAGCAACTCATCAGTTTAGTAGAGGCTTTCAGACATGTGTAATTAGATTCAGTCTATGTATTATGCTTTTTCTAGACCATGTACTTCAGTTTTAAATTTGTCTCTTAAAGTTAGCTTCCGCTCAGTTATGTTTCTACTAGCCATTTATATTGTTATGTGTTATGCTATGATTATGCCATGGGTCGACTTGGAGCCTTTCGGGGTTCCTTGTCCCGTGTTACGACTAGGGTGTAAACTCTGGACGTGACACTTTTCTACATTTCAGATTTACAGATAGTCCATATTACAGGGGAGACTCTACCGAATATTTTTGGCTACTCCTATGAGCTTGAATTCGTGAATCTAAGTTGCATTTAAGGACGAATGTTCCTAAGGGGGGAGGATGTAACACCCCGTAAAATTTAAGCAATAAACTCGTATTTCTGAGCTATGACTAAGAATTCTTAATACCATAAGAAAGATATGCTATGAGGTGTTCAAATCATTCAATTATCGTACGTTAAGATTTGAAGTCGAGAAAGTTGTAAATCAAAAATCGACAAAAGTTATTGCAAATTACTTTTAGAAATTCTCTGAAATTTGGGTCATATGTCTCGAAGCTTTCTCCCAATTTATAAGGAGTTAGGAGACCTAGTACCTATCAAATTAAAGGTCTATGAGTCTATATTCTAACTAACTAAATGGTTTGCCAATACAACTTCATAACATAGAGATATTCGCGTTTTCGTGAGACTGCACAAGCAAGCATGTGAAGATGGGTCCCATGTCGGCGGGAATATAACTTCACGACTTGGATTAGATAATTTTCATTCCAAACAGTTCCAAAAACTTCAGGTCGTCTTCTCCATGGTTCCTCTAGGGTTCCAAGGTCCAATATAGGTGATTCCACCATCCAAATCTCCCAAAATCAAGCCACAGGTTGTGGTTGTCGTAGAGAGCGACTAGTACGTGTTTATTCCGTCGATTTTGACTTCGATTGCAAGTTCTCAAAAGAGGAAGATTTGGGATAAGACTATTTTGTTTTGTTTTCCCTTTTATATTGTACATTAAGGGTTCATAACCCTCCCTCCATTGTTAATTCAAAGTTTATATACTTCTATCAATTACGGCTACCGATGTCGCAAACTCTTTTCCGTTTGTTGACATATAAACCGTTTTAGGTTTCCTTGAAGCTGTGAAACATTGGGGATATGTAAGGGGATTGAGTACTGAATAAGTTTATCGAGAATAGTCAAGGTTTCAGATCTCTTGATAGGTATTTTAAGGCTAAACCTTCTTTGGCAAATTTTCTTCATCGTATCGTTAATACGACTTGTTGTCTATCGTAGTATTGTTCATGGCTATGTCCTTGTGTTTGTTTAGCTTCTGGAGACCAAACTACTATCTTGGTATAATTATTCCTTGTTGGAATTTTCTACGTATACCTTCGTCTTTATTAGAAGTGGCATAAAAGTAATTCATTTGGATTGTTGTCGCTTAGATTGGCTATTGATATTTTGATGCCTTACCGATGCCGTTCGGCTTTGTTGTAATTTGTTGAGCATGTTTTGTTGACTTAGGTAGCATAATGAATAACTTGGTTATATAACTCCATTTTTATGATTTCTATATTTGATAAAGCTAGCCTACGGGCCTTTGGTGTATCTTGACGCCTATAGAGCTAGAATCCTTGTATTAGAATCCTTCCTTCGGGATAGTGGTACCATGCTTTCCTAATGAACATGGTGGTAAGTTGTAGGATGACATACTTATTGTTAGCAATGTTATGTCTTCATAAGACGTGCAAACTTCCATACAGGTTTCTAGGAAGGCCACCTTACTTGTTGATAGCTTAATAGATGGAAGGTTGCCTTAATTGTCTATCTTGTCAGTTGTTAAGTATTTAGGCTAATATTCTTAGGCTGTTCATACAGATTCCCATCAACAGATTTCCTAGAAGGGCTATACACATATGTAACCTACCCATGGGGCTATACCTTACTTATAAGAGCTATAAAATGTCTGGAAAGACTATATCGAGGCCTACAGAGTCATATTGATGTCTATTCACTTAAAGACTTTCTTTGTGCCTAAGTTGGTATTACTGACCCTCAGTAGAGCCATGTATAATCAAGGTGCAGTTACAGGAGCCCAGAAGGTTCAAATACAACTACAGGAGCCTAGAAGGCTCAATTACAGATAGAGATACAGGAGCCAAATATGCTCAAGATATAGTTACAACTTTCCTACGGGGCTAAAGTGTTACGAGTAAGGATATGTACATTGAGATGTACCTGCTAGGGCTTATGGGGGCTCATGTGGGTTATTATTTGTTGTTTGTACCTGCCAGGCTTGTGGGGCCAGGGTACGTTCTTGTATAACTGTTGCCTATTTAGTTACTGCATAATTTAATAAGATCTTTTAGGTTATTATGTTATTCTTTTAGCTGTTTACATTCTGTTCTTACTATCAGTTTAGTTCCACCTTATTATTATTGCCTTACGTACTTGGTGCATTATTATACTGGTGCCTGAGCCTACGGCCGCTGCACTCTTGCTTGCAGGTTCTGACAGACAGGTTCAGGGACCTCCTTAGTAACAGTTCAGGTTCAGCACATTGGTCAGCTCCTCTCTTCTAGAGTTGCCATACTTTAGAGGTTTGCCTGTCTTTTGCTGTATAATTCGTTTTGGGTAGGTCGGATGTAATACCCCAAAAGTTCCTAACACTAGGTTCGGGATTTGAAGTAAGTTTTAACAGGAAATATGAATGTTTTATCTCAGTACAACTAATTGCATGAGTCGTAAGATGGATGTATGGGTCGTAGGATGACCCATGGTGGAGAGGCAGAAGTTCACCCTCCCAACCACAAGTCCCCACTATGAGTCATTGTGTATGGGTACGGCTCGTGGTCAGGAATCGTAGAAGGTCATTGGATTTTTAAGGTGCTGTTATACGAGTGGATGTACAATTCGTAGTATGGAGTTACGGGTCGTGATAGGTGATCGTGGAAATCTTCAGAGAGTTGGAGAAAATTGGAACGGATAGTTATAGGAGTTAACCATGAGTCACAGGAGGATTGTACGACTCGTGGTACAGCTCGTAGCAACTGGCAGTGCAGTTTTTTCCTGTGAATTCATTAAGGGTATTTTCATAAATTCTAGACTCTGAAGTCCTAAACTACATCATTTTAAGCCATGAAAGGAGTGTTTTAAGAGGGTTTAACCTATGTTAAGTCATTAGGCTTTTCCATGCATGTAAAGTTTTGAATTCCCTTGGAAGATCAATCTAGAAGTTCAATCAATTCTTCCCCAATTCTCTTGGGCTTTCAAAGACAAGTTGAGAATCAGTTTACCCAGGTATGTAGGGCTATGAATGAGAGTTTTCTTTCACTCTCATGCCCAAATTACGCCTCAAGTTCATGAAATCAAGTCTTAATTCAAGTTTATGATCTTATAGGGTTTTATCCCAATTTCATGAATTTCTCTAGATATGTCTATGGGTCAATTCCCCTCATGTTCCAAAGCATGTTTTAAGAATTGTGGGCAAATTTTATACACAAATTGATTATGAATTCATGATTTCAAGTTTTAGAAAATTATTCCCCATTATGCAAGTTTTATGAAAAGTCAAATTTATGATTCATGATTTCAAGTGTGATGAGACATCTTGCATGAAAGAATATTTATAAATTACCCATATACGAATCCATAATTTTTAGTTATGAAGTCTATTTCAAGTATACATGATTTTAAGATTTGGGCAAGCCCACACATGTTAAGTATGTTTTCATGATTTAGCCAAGGCTAATAAGATCAGCTTATCGTATGTTTTAGTGTCAAGACTTCCACTACAACTTATGATATTTTTTGGAGTTAAGACTCCTCATGTTCAGATTTCAGACAATGCATATGATTATGATTTCAGCTTCGTTGAAAAATGATGGGAGCACTGTGCATTTTTTTTGGAGTAATGTCTAGCACCGAATAGGCTTGGGGTTCCAAGGTACCTGGTCTCAGAACTACGCGCCAACATAGATTTATATATTTATTTGGACTTCGCAAGAGAGTTTCCCCCGTCCGCAAGGGTCCTTCAACTTGATATCGATATCATGGTAGCGTCCTTATCCCTGCCAAGGTTTTGGACAGCTCTACCCACTTGAGTGTGATAGTTGGAGCATCATGTAAGCTTTATCGTGATGGTATCGATTATGACAAGTCTCCCATTGTTCCTCATGATTTTAGTTATTCATGTTCATGACTTATGATATTATGTTTTACAATAGGTTTGACCTAATGATAAGCTTATGAGCTTTTACTTATGATTTCAGCTATGACGAGTCATATGATTTCTACTTTTAGCTTTAGGTCATTCTATTTAGATGTGATATTCAGCTTATGACTATACATGTTTAAGATTCAAATTTCAGCATGCAGTTCTTACTCTTATGATCTGATGATTTATGTTTGTTTGCATAATTTTGATAAATATTCACTCCACATGTTTTACTTACCTTGCATACTCAGTACATTCCAAGTACTGAAGGCATACTCTATGCTATATCATTTCATGATATAGGTCCGGACATTCAGGCTTAGTTCTGCCGTTAGTCCAGCTCACCATAATTTAGTTCAGTTCCCATCATTGATAAGTCCTCATCTTTCGAGGACATTTAGTTTAGCGTTTGATTATGTTATGTTCAGTTTCAGGCTTTAGTGAGCTAGTTGGGGATGTTTTCCCATCAGCGCATCAGACATATTAGAGGCTTATAGGATATTATGTAGATTTCAGCTTTATGGGATGTTTACTCTGCTAATGATTTTTATGTTATTTAGACTTCTGCTTATTCATGTTTTAGTTTATGATATTCCGCTTTATGATATGCTCTTAGTTGCTATGTTCATACCATGGGTCAACTTGGAGCCATTCGTGGTTCTAGGTCCTGTGCTTAGTCTGGGTTCCCAGCTGTGGTTGTGACATTGAGGCCCTGTCCCAGCCAAGTATTTACTCTGTAGAGGCTTGCAAACAATGGGATTGTATAGAAGTATGTTGTTGTCTATGTTAGCTCTGTTATTTTGTCTAAGCAATTCTGCGGCCTTAATGGACCTTGTATATATATATGTCTATCTTCCACTTTATTTGATTTAGACAATATGGTGGTCTTGTCGGCCCGTGTAGGCTATTATTATTATTGTGAATTGTTGGGTCAGCTGAATATCTGCACAGGTGTTTATATTGTGTCCTTGTTTGCCAAGGGCTTCTTCAAGTCAAGATATACTTGATTGTTTTCTTGATTATGCATAGTTGGTGTGCACCAGAGGTGTATATGTCCAGCTAAGTTAGCTCAAGGTCCAGTGTGGCATCAGGTGCTAGTTACGCCTCCCAGGATAGGGTGTAACAGTTTCAGACTTAGCGAGTTAGTTGGGAGTGTTGTCCCATCAGCTCATCTTATGTTTACAGGCTTTCAGAGTTTTGTAATAGATGATCAACATTGTTGACTTTTGTTCTTTCTCATGTTTTTGTGTTAGATATCCCAGGATTCCGCTTGTATTATGTTTATGTCTTACTTTCCGCTTTAGATATGCCATTATTCATTCTATATATGTATGATGGGTTAGCATGGAGCCATTCGTGATTCTTGGTCCCATGTCACAGTTTGGAGTCCATGCTCAGGTCGTGATAGCTTCATAGATGGAGTTAGATATTGAGTCAATAATATTATTTTCTAACATTTATTTCAGTTATAGAATAAATTCTCTTTCATTATATTAAGCTCACTATGTTTTAGCTTCCACCTTGTTATTGAGATCTAAACTAATAGTAAGCCAGGCCAAGGGTTTGCTTGGATCACAAAAGTGGTCTAAGTGTTGGTCGACCCCCTGGGTCTAGATTCAGAGCATGACATACAATCATACGATTCAAGAAATAGGGATTATAAGATGACACAAAGATGTTCACTCTCTCAAAGACATTCAAGTATACATATATCGAACCATAGGCTTGCCCTTCATGTAATTTGCCACTAATGTAGAGTTGCAAAACTCGAAATCACTAAGGACTTGTCGGTCACAATGTAAGATAGGGTAAGGGTAGGACATCATTTGGTTCAAGTGACTAGAACCTCCCTAACACTTTTGTTAAGCAATTCAAGTATATTGCTCACATCATTGAGTCAACTTCACCTTATATCTCCTTTTCATAATCCAAGTTCTTCCCCAAGAGCCATTCTTCTAGACACCCTTGTTTTTACTATTAAGCATGTACTAGATATGAGATAGCACCACTTAGTTATTTCTTTATTGTTTCATCAAAGGATTCAATCATCTATTCATATGCTAAGCATTTGATGCTACCTCATATTAAAGCTCATTTCTCATTTTCCTACTAATGCACACACACCCAAACTTAGGCTTTTCCCTACATCAACATTTCATTTGTCATTCACATCCTCCCCCAAATCATAGGCTTTTAGCTCCCATTTATTTATCACTAACAATTAGGGAAGAATGGATACTAAAATAGAGAATTCAAGAAGGGTAAATATAATACCCTAAAAGTTCCTAAGAAATAGATGAGAGAGTTAGAAATGAGTTCTGCAAAAAAATTGAATTTTTGCACCAGAACAACTTATGGTATAAGTCATGAGAAGAAGTGACGGGTCGTGGTCTCCGTCATGGTGGAATTTTGAAGTCGGTTCCTAGACCACGAGTCACACCACGAGTCGTGAGGTGTAGGTACCGCTCATGGTTAAGAGTTGTGATGAGTCTCCTTGTGGTGCTGGGATATGATGTCACATATCATGGTATGACTCGTAGTAAGTGATCACGGGAAAAAATAGATGCCCGAGATACGCTTTACGACTTAAATTAATCTATTTTATCTAAGATTTTTGTATACATTTTCATGTAATTTAAGATGAAGTAAAGATATGTGCTAACCAACATGATTAGCCTTTGTTTTGTAGGTTTTGATGACTTTTGAGCAACTAATCCATGAGTTGGTGAAGTAGAGGCTTGGAAACGGAATTAACACGCGAACGTCGGCGAAGAGGAGGCACAAAACAGCCCACCTGCGCGTTGGCAACGTGCCACGACAGGCAGGCCACTCACAACATCCCACCTGCGCGTTGGCAACGTGCCACGGCAGGTGGCCTCCGCGACCAAGGGCTTCCAATGCGCTGCCCAATCAGCGTGACGCGCTGCCAACGCGGCAGGGTGCTGCCCGGGCCAATTTCGGGTGATTTCCAGAGGGCTTCCGCGTCCGTAGCGTGTCACGGAGGCCGTGCTCCGCGATGCACTCTGTGACACATTGCTTGTTATTCCGAGAAAGAGTCCTACTACTATAAATAGCACACTTAGGTTTATTTTTCATAATTCAGACTTGGTGGAGCAAGGACGTGGGTTACAGGCAGTTGAGGGACGAAAAAGCTAAGGGTTTTTCTCTCTTTCTTTCTTCTTTCAATCAATTGATTGTATGATTAACACTTGTTTTAGGATGATTAATCCACAAATGAGTGGCTAATTCTCTTCCTTGCTGAGGTTATGAACATTGGTGATGAATTTTGATTATTGAATTGTATGGTTTTTCATCTTCTTCTTCTATGTTGTTCTATTAATTCTTGTTTCTACTGCATTAGTGTTTGGCCGACATTAATGTATATCTAAAAAGTCCGATTTCACTCGAGAGAGCACGAAATTGGAAAGTTGTGAATTAATAGGGTATTGTTCTTAACTTGATTTGGGAAAATTGGGTTTTGATGTGCTTTCCTGATAGAAATATACTTGAAAGCCGTATTAGTCAATTTAGGAACCGGAATCGTATTGCGAGGTCATAAATTGCATTTGATCACAGAAATGTAGACGGATGGTTTATGATTCTTAAGTGAGATTAAATACGAGAGTTTTAATCTCTAGGCTAATGTTCTTGGCTAGCAACAGGAAGAGAAGATTAACCAAATTATGATTATAATCTAGTTCATTACTTGTTCTTAACCTTGGCATGCTCATATCCATAGTTTCAATTCAAAGTAGATATTTGTTAATAGTTTTAGTATATAATTTATAAACAAAATTATTTAACTTTTGGTTACGTTCTTGTCAGCATATATAGAAGTAAGATAGAATATAGTATACTTGAGCAATTTTTACTTATCCAGAGTCTCCTTGGTTCGATACTTGGCTTACTTAGCCACTTTATTACTTGTTTGACCACGTGCACTTGCGTGTCGGTTTTTAACCCCCATATAGCAAACCACCGAACAAGTTTTTGGCGCCGTTGCCGGGGAGACATGGCAATTGGTGAATTTGTCTTAAGTGTTAATTTACTATATATTTTTTTTCTTAAGTGCTGACAACTTAGTCTTAGTGTTTGTTTTAATTCTTTTTCATTTTATTTTTTTCTTTTTTGGATACCCTTATTGACATGACATCGTGGAATACAAATGGTTTAAATGGTGGATACTCATATTTTAGGGAATCTTGTCTGAATTGTGGAGGACACCACTCGTGGCAACACTGTAACACGTGCAATATATGTGGTGGTCAAGATGGCCATTGGGATGGCTGTCCGAATGCATATTCCCCTCCCCCAAGCCCCTACTATGATCCTTCTGTTGTCTTTTCTGAATATAGGCATGGTGAAAATGAGGACTTGGGACGCCAAGCTCGAATAGAAGACATGCTGAAACAACTCTTGGAGCAATCAGAAGCAATGAAGGAGGCGATGGCAGTATTGAGAATTCAGCAAGAAGAGAATGCAGAGGCTCTAGAAAGGATGAGCGTCAAATTCACGGAGATGATTGCTGAGGCTGAATCTTGTGATAAATTGCAGGTAACAGTTGTAGCCGATATTCAAGAGGAACTACAAGAGGAAGACAGGGGTGAATTTTTGGATGAAGCCCAACAATTAGAATCTCTTGAGTGTCCCCGTGATGGGCTCAAACTTAAGGAAAATCCATTCATGGAAGAAGAGATAGAGTATCCCCCATTTGACATTAATGGAGAGGTAGATGTCGATGCTGAGAAGATGTTTACAAGTAAGGAGGTCAAGCACAATGCAGTTTCAGAGTTGAGGTTTATTGGACCACACTCGAAGCATTTCTCGATATTAAGTTTGGTTGAAAACATAGAAATAGAACCTTCCAAGCTTATAGAGAAATGTCTAGAGGAGGACCAAGCCCCGTATATTTTGAAATTTTCTAACTTAGAGAGACATAATGACTTCGCTTACTTAAGGGCCAATAGGTTCAAAAGAAAACATCTACTGCTTGGTCCTTACAATTTTTCACCACCACCCCTGGAGCATAAGAGGAAATTAGAGAAGAAATTAGGGGTGAGATTCATATCCTCAAGGTGGAGGAAAAAGCGGTGAAACTGGATACGTCGTGCCACGACGTAAAATTAGGCGCTTCTTGGGAGGCAACCCAAGGGTACCATGGGTACCATTTTAATTTCTTGCATTTAAGTTGATTTTATTTATTTATTTTTTATTTTTTATTTTTCATCTTGTGTTGTTTGGTGGAAAGTTAAGCACGGATGGAGGGGAAGTCTGAGTACCCGTGGAGGAGGAAGCTAACAAGCATGGAAGAGAAAAAGTGCGGGGTCGAACACCCACTTGTGCAAAGTTGAAGAAAGGCATGCTGTTAGCTAGGCCTAAAGGCCTCAGGGAGTATTTCTCACCCTTAATTTGATGCTATGAGGACATAGCATGATTTAAGTGTGGGGTGAGGGAAATTTCTTGAAAATTTCAAAATTTTCTGTGCTTAACGATTTTTGGTGAATGTAATGCTTGTGCGAAAGTTGGTGAGAAATTTGAAAAATTTGAAATTTTTTTGTGAATTAAGCATGACTTCATCACCCGTTGGTTTTTCTTTTCGGTTCTTTTCCGACGGGGGGTCTTTGAACCGAAGAATAAAAAAATTTCTTTTTCTTTCTTTCCTTTGTCTGTATATAGTTTTTTTAGTCATAGTTAGAGACTGTTTCCAACGATGGATAGATGACGACCGTCTTGAGGAAAATTAGTCAGTAGGTATTGGGTTTTTGAAACCATAACTAATTGGTGCTTGATGTTCTTGTTATGTGCTATACATGGTTGTAAGATGCAAGTATGTTCAGTGTGAAGCATGCAAGTGTATAACTTTTTTTGAGACACTTAGGCTCTTGAATTTGACTCAATATGATGGAAGCTTAATTCTGAATTCTTGTGATTAGCTGAGTAAGAGTCTACTGATTGTGTCTTGATTTGAGCATGTGCCATGAGTGTAAGGTTTTTGAGTATTCTGTGCTATTATGAAATGTCTAGAACTTGCATGGTGTGTATATAAAACGAAATGAAGAATGTGAATTGTAGGAGATGATTTAGGCATTTCTTTGAATGAACCAAACTTTTATCCCTCATTATACCTACCTTGAAAAATTAATCCTAGTTAACCCCATTGAGCCTTGAGCCTATTCGTTGACAACTGCAACATAAGCTTAATCCTTTTTCTTTCATTAGCCTTGAAATTGAACCAAAACTCCTAAGCGCTTAAAGGAAAAATCCGAAAGAGTAAAGGAGTGAGAAGAATGAAAAAGAAGGGAAAGTAGCAATTGTAAGAGTTGAGAAAGGTCGAGGGTGCACTTGTTTGAATATGGGTGAGTATTAGTAGGGAGTAAGAAAATAAATAAATGAAAAGTTACTTATAGAACTCCTTACTAATAAGCTAAAAGTGCCTAAAGAAAGGGGGGAACAAAAGAGGAAAAAGAATGATGAAAAGAGAAAAAGGTGAAGTGAAGGAAGGGAAGTTTGTAATGAAGGCGTGATGTATTAAAAGTGCTTAGGAAAGATAGTCACTATTACGGGCAATAATAGTACTTACCCGCACCTGAGTTACATTACAACCTAAAACGTCCTACTTGATCTTACATTCACACATCCTTAAATTAGTGGAATAAAACACTAAGGGCAATCTTATGGGTCATTACATGATGCATGTGAATTCTTTGTGAGAGTGAGTGTAATTCTATGCATGTACCCACACATGTTGTGATATAAAAATTGTTTTTGCATGTGAAAATGGGTAACTCTCTTTCCGTGAGGGGCACATGTTGAATGAAGGATATAAATCATGTGGGATTTCTTAGTCAGTTGATTTTCATGAGTTTGCTAAAATTGAGAGTCGATTCTTGAGATTAAGAAGTCTTAACATAGTTGTACTTCATTTCAATGATCAAATCAGGCATGCTCTATTTTTAGCTTGTATCTTACGTAATCATTATAGCCGTAACTTGAATTCTCTTGCTAAATTAGTTATGTGGGAGCCTCCATATGCATGATATGTAAAAGGTTGTTCGAGGACGAACAAGGCTTTAAGTGTGGGGTTGTGATCACGGGCAAAAATATATGCTCGAGATACGCTTTACGACTTAAATTAGTCTTGTTTATCTAAGATTATTGTATACATTTTCATGTAATTTAAGATGAAGTAAAGATATGTGCTAACCAACATGATTAGCCTTTGTTTTGTAGGTTTTGATGACTTTTGAGCAACTAATCCATAAGTTGGTGAAGTAGAGGCTTGGAAACGGAATTAACACGCGAACGTCGGCGAAGAGGAGGCACAAAACAGCCCACCTGCGCGTTGGCAATGTGCCACGGCAGGCAGGCCGCTCACAACAGCTCACCTGCATGTTGGCAACGTGCCACGGCAGGTGGCCTCCGCGACCAAGGGCTTCCAATGCGCTGCCCAATCAGCGTGACGCGCTGCCAACGCGGCAGGGTGCTGCCCGGGCCAATTTCGGGTGATTTCCAGAGGGCTTCCGCGTCCGTAGCGTGTCACGGAGGCCGTGCTCCGCGATGCACTCAGTGACACGTTGCTTGTTATTCCGGGAAAGAGTCCTACTACTATAAATAGCACACTTAGGTTTATTTTTCATAATTCAGACTTGGTGGAGCAAGGATGTGGGTTACAGGCAGTTGAGGGATGAAAAAGCTAAGGGTTTTTCTCTCTTTCTTTCTTCTTTCAATCAATTGTTTGTATGATTAACACTTGTTTTAGGATGATTAATCCACAAATGAGTGGCTAATTCTCTTCCTTGCTGAGGTTATGAACATTGGTGATGAATTTTGATTATTGAATTGTATGGTTTTTCATCTTCTTCTTCTATGTTGTTCTATTAATTCTTGTTTCTACTGCATTAGTGTGTGGCCGACATTAATGTTCATCTAAAAAGTTTGATTTCACTCGAGAGAGCACGAAATTGGAAAGTTGTGAATTAATAGGGTATTGTTCTTAACTTGATTTGGGAAAATTGGGTTTTGATGTGCTTTCCTGATAGAAATATACTTGAAAGCCGTAGTAGTCAATTTAGGAACCCGAATCGTATTGCAAGGTCATAAATTGCATTTGATCGCAGAAATGTAGATGGATGGTTTATGATTCTTAAGTGAGATTAAATACGAGAGTTTTAATCTCTAGGCTAATGTTCTTGGCTAGCAACAGGAAGAGAAGATTAACCAAATTATGATTATAATCTAGTTCATTACTTGTTCTTAACCTTGGCATGCTCATATCCATAGTTTCAATTCAAAGTAGATATTTGTTAATAGTTTTAGTATATAATCTATAAACAAAATTATTTAACTTTTGGTTACGTTGTTGTCAGCATATATAGAAGTAAGATAGAATATAGTATACTTGAGCAATTTTTACTTATCCAGAGTCTCCTTGGTTCGATACTTGGCTTACTTAGCCACTTTATTACTTGTTTGACCACGTGCACTTGCGTGTCGGTTTTTAACTCCCATATAGCAAACCACCGAACAGTAAGTAACCATGAGTCGTGATGGAAGTTGTGGTTAGGAATTGGCAGGTGAAGGGGATATGTCACGACTGATAGTACGATGCATGGTAGGACACCACAAGTTGTGATATGCAATTGTGGTGAGATTCATAGATGCTACAGGGAGGAGCAGTGGTGACCATAAGAGGTAACCACAAGTCGTTACTTCATGGTACGACTCATGGTGAGAGTCGTGATAACTAGCAGTCCCTATTTTTCCAGTGTTACACCTCGTAAGTTTCTAACATTTAGTCAGCCTATTGGTATGTTGGTTGATATTTTTAGAGTGCCATACGTATGAGGAAAGGGTTGGGGGAAAGGCCGAACGAGTGCAAAGTCGGGATTTCGCGAGAGGAGGCCGAACCAAGCTGCCTAGAGGGTCAAAGTGGCACGGAGCAGCTCCTCCGCATTAGCCAACGTGGCACGGACTAGAATCAGCGCGATGGGAAGAGTGCCACGTTGCCTTGTCTGCTGCCTCAAGTATATAAAGGACTCACAGTTAGATATTATTTCATTACTCATATAATCACGGCCAGAGCAGAGGGAGAACGAAGGAAAACATTGGGAAATCATCTGATTACGCCACTAAATGCCGTCAAAATCTAAATTAACTCCGTGTATTGAAGTATAAATATGTAGGGAGCATCGCTACGGAGTTATTTTCATAAAATACGCCCAGAAAATTGTTGTCCCGCCGAGCCTAAGTTGATGTAATTATTTCAAACTAGTGTCAATACGATCACGTGCCTAAAGTAAATATTTCTCCCTTCTAGATTCCCGAGAAATTACGAGTTCATGATTGTCTTTCAATAAATTGAAGTATAGTCAGTATATCCATATATAAGTTATGGTTTTCTTCGAATATAGTAATAAAGTAGCCCTATTCTTAGGTTAATATGATTACAGTTGAGAAGGGTAGTTGAACACGAGCCAAAACTCGCCAGTTAATCGGTAAACAGCGAAAGAGGTATGTTAAGGCATTTTCTTTCGGCAAGTTAGTTTCTTCTGCATAGTAGTC
The DNA here is from genome assembly GCA_035772735.1 of Datura wrightii. NCBI lineage: Eukaryota > Viridiplantae > Streptophyta > Magnoliopsida > Solanales > Solanaceae > Datura > Datura wrightii. Next base: position 47,571,357 of record JASDFA010000007.1, on the reverse strand, counting down.
TAGTATGAATCCGAGTAAAGCATGTCAGGAGTACGTTATCATGTTTAGCTGTTGTTGTCAGTTGAGACTCATAAAATGTATTATTTTGGGCTGGATTACACTTGTATAGCTTCTGTGACCACCCAGGGTTAACAGTTGCGTCGCCGCCCGCCAAGGGCGAGGATACATCGCTCTACGGAGTGACATGCCGTCCGCAAGGGACGAAGATGGGGATCCAGATCCTCATATTGCCGTGGTTGGCCTTATACACACCCCCGCCGAGCATTTACGCCTGGGGTGTAGATATCAGGAGTCTTCCGGACTTAGACATAGCTACAGTTAGGGGCCGAGCGGGCCCAGTTGCAGACCTAGGAGATTTGGAGGATACTTATAGCTGGTAGTTGACTCAGTATGACCTAGATAGGGGTATATAGATTGAGGTGTATTCACTAGGGCTAATGGGGGCCTGGGTAGGTTATTCTGTGCTGATTGTACCTTCCGACCTATGGGGGCCAGGTAAGGTTTATGCTTGCTTTAGTTATTGATAGCTAGACAGTAAGACACCTCGTTTTTCAGGTATGAACCCTACCCTCCTTATTATAGTTATGTTTAGACCTGATTTCACTACTTCAGTTATTTTTCAATCCGTTTCCTTTACTTCAGTTATTGTCATTTATGTTTCCTTACTTTCAGTTATTTAAAGTTACTACTTTACATACTTAGTACCTCTTCCGGGGCACTGCATTACTTGCCTGCAGGTACAGATAGACAAGGAGCAGGTTCCTTGTCGTTCTAGTCAGCCATACAACACCGTCAGCTCCCTTTTTCCGGAGCTTGTGTGATAGAGGTTTACTTCTTTTATTTGTACAGTATGGGTAGGTCGGGGCCCTGTCCCGACCATCTTATTACTCCTAGAGGCTTGCAGATTATGTTACTTCCTTGTGGTTAGATGATATCGACCGTGTGGGGCTCGTATGTGTTTTAGATTATGTGTGTTGGCCGTGTGAGTCCCTGTTTAGTTGTTGATTGATGGCCTTGTCGGTCATAGTTCAATTTAGCATCTGATTTTACTTTCCTGTTATAACTAGATATCATGGTGGCCTTGTCGGCCCGCATGGACTCCCTATGATAGTTTGTCTCTGGTTAGCTGTTTATTTCCACAGGTGGCTATAGGCCTTGTTGTCCGGGGGTTGTATTTACAGCCGCTATATAGCCCGTTGTTTTCTTGATTCTAAGAGTCAGAGTCATCCCGGCACCAGAGATGCTTAGGCTCAGTCAGCTTAGCAATTCAGGTCCTAGTAGGGCACCAGGTGCCAGTCATGCCTCCCAAGGTGGGGCGTGACATCCAGATTTTTTATTAAGAGAATTTTCATAATTCCTAATATCCTAAGTCCTAAAATACGTAGTTTTAAGCTCTGTTAGGAGGATTTTAAGAGGGTTTAACATATCCTAATTCATTCAACTCCCATGCATGCAAGAGTAGAGTTTTCTCTTTGATGATCAAGCTTGAAACCCTCCAATTCTCCTCCAATTCCTTTGAGCTTTTAAGGAAGAGTGTGGAATCATATTTTCCAGGTATGTAGGGCTATGAATGAGAGTTCCTTTCACTCTCATGCTCAAAATTCTCTTTAATTCCATGATGTAAGTTCTAGATCAAGATAATGATCTTATGGGGATAATTCCTAATTTTTATGAAAATTCTCTATGATTTATGTATGGGTCAATTCCCTTCATGTATCAAATCATATTTTAAGATTGATGGGCATATTTTATACCTATTTGGATTATTAATTCATAGTTTCAAATATGAAACAATTTATGCCCAATTATGCAAGTTTCATGAAAAGTCAAGTTTATGATTCTATTATATTTTTGATTCTCCTTCAAGTACTCTTCATGAATGTTTTTGTGAATTTCAAGTATAGTGATTTTCTCAAGCATGTATATTCTTCATGATTTGTGAGTTTATGATTTTGACCGACCCAAGGGCCCTAATTCATGGCTAATCATGTATTTCAAGTATGATCAAGTATGTTATGATTTATCTAGCCATGAACTTCATGTATAACTTCAAGATTACTAAATGAGCCTCCATGTGCATGTTTTTGTAAGCCGTGTCTAGCAACGAGTAGGCCCAGTGTTCAGGTAAACCTCGTGGTCTCTCAACTACGCGTCAATGTAGGTTTATGCTCATGGACTCTAGGTGGGTCCCTATTAGTGATATCACGCCATGTACGTCCCTTTCCTTGGAAGCCTGGGATGGTTCTACCTACTTGAGCGAAATAGTTGGGGCTTCATGTAAGCTCTATCATGATGGTATCAGTAAAGACGAGTTAGTTAAGACGAGTTCTCCCATTGTTCCTCATGATTTATGCATTGTCATGTTTACAATATTTTGGCTCAAGTTATGCCTTTACAAGGTTTCTCGTATGATTATGATTATGACTAGTTTATAAATAGTTCTAAAAATCTTGAGCCTCATGTTTATGTTATGACTATCATTGCATGTTCTGAATTTTCCTAATCTTATGAACTCGTATATATTTTTATTGGTCCATTTTATTTACCTTGCATACTCAGTAAATTCCAAGTACTGACCGCATACTCTATGCTTTATCATTTTATGATATAGGCTCAGGCATTCATGGTTAGCCTCTCCGCTAGCCGATTATCAGAGTTCAGTTCATCCAGTTGTTGGTGAGTCCTCATCCTTCGAGGACCTTCAGTTAGTTATGTTGTTGCTATTTTCAATTTCAGAAAGTTAGTAAGCTAGTTGGGGTTTGTCCTATCAGCTCGTCAGTACGTTAGAGGCTTTTCAGACATAGAGTTGTTTTCAGTTTCGGATTTAGTGTTATGTATTTCCGTTGTTCAAATGTTTAATATTTAGACTTTTACTATTTTAGAATTCAATTTCTTTCCGTATTGATTATGTTGAATTAGTTATCATATTCATGCCATGGGTCGACTTGGAGACGTTTATGGTTCTAGGTTCCATGTCTTGATCCAGACCCATGTTTGGGTCGTTACAAACTTGGTATCAGAGTAGAGGTTCAGTGTGTCCTAGGGTGTCTAAAAGCCTCGTTAAGTAGAGTCTTTTTCATGGGTGCGAAGTGCGTCACACTTTAGACGAAGAGGCTAGGAAGAGTTTTAGGAAATTTCCCTTCTTTTATGATCTATGTCATGCCATGAAATGTATCTCTATCCTTTTAACTCATGCTACACACATTTGCAGAATCATTCCTCCACGCCGAGTTAATGAAAGAAGAAATGATAACAGGAATGGAAATAGCCATGAGAATGGCAACAAAGGTGGGCACCATCAAGCCCAACCAGCCCCGGAGGATCATGTACCAGAGTAGGTTGCCCATGCTGAGTTGAATTCCCACATACCTGGCATAAATTTCCTAGAGAAAGAAGGTTGAATGGTTGCACTTGGTAACGAACCCTAGACTTCACTTGAGAATTTTGAGAGAAAATGTACGTAATTTCTGAGAAAATCTGAGTGGGAATGAGGGGGAACCATTTAGCCCCTCTAAATTCCCTTAAAATAGACCAAAATGACGCGGTTTAGAGTTTAGGAGGTCAGGAAATTACTGAAATGCCTTTAGAAAATTCGTAAGAAAAACTGACTGACAGTCCCATACGAGGGACCTAAAGGGTCGTGCCCAGTGACCACGACTCATGGTCATAATCGTCAAATGCATTGCCAAAAATCTCATACTGGTCACCACGGGGGACACCACGAGTTGTGGTGTACCTGTCGACTCGTGGTGACCCACTCATTAGGTACACTGTCTAAAATTTTACCGGAGTCACCACGAGCGACACCTCGACTCATGGTGTCCCAAACGAGTCATGGTGAGGACCCGTTGAGTACACTGCCTAACTTTTCCTATCTCCCAATCCAACACTGACCACAGATCACCCCACGACTCGTGATCACACCCGTGGTCACCCCCTTTTCCAAATTTTCCAATTAAGTTCAAAGTCCTCACCATGAATCACTTAACGACTCGTGATCAGCCCCCACGGGTCACAGAACGACTCATTTTGTGACCCAGTATAGATTTTCCAATTTTTTCCATTTTAAGTCTCGAGTCTAGTCTTTAAGTTTTTAGGGAATTATAATAGTATGCTTGTGATGAGGAAGATAACTACACGATTGATTGGCATAGTCACAAGAGAGGGTACTAGTCACCCTCCAGCGGATCATAGAGATAGGTCAGAGGCTTAGAGCGAGTCCTTTGCCCCAAGTGCTATAGTTCCTCCAACCCCAATTAGAGCAGCGGCAGGTAGACCTCTAGCTCCTCCCGCACTAGCAGTACCTGAGGGTGATAGAGTGGTAGAACCTCCCGTGCCTGTGGCACCTCCATTTGTTCAAGAAGGATAGGGTCTTGAGGGAGCCTTTCTCATATTGCTGCTGGATATGAGAGATTTTTGGAGGCGATGGAGGGACATAGAGGTTAGGCAGCTGGGAGTTCTAGAGCCTATGAGTTCTTGGGTTTGATCCCTCCAGTGTTTATTGGATCATACCCGAGTAAGGACCCCCATGACTTTATTGATCAGAAGTACAAAGTATTGAAGGTCATGTTGGTGACAGGGACAAAAGGGGTAGAGTTGGCAGCCTTCAAACTACGTGATGTGTCTATTTTATGGTATGAGACTTAGGATTGATCCAGAGGAGTCGATGCACAGCCAATCGAGTAGGAGGAGTTCTCAAAGGCCTTTATGCACCAGTATCTATCCCAGGAGCTTTGATAGGTTTAATATGAGCAGTTTTTGTGCTTAAATCAGGGCAGTATGAGTGTTCGAGAGTATTGCCTTTAGTTTAATTCTTTTGCTAGGTATGCTATGCACCTAGTTTAGACAATGGAGGATAGGGTTTATCGATTTGTGTAAGGGCTAGGGACCTACGTAGCTCGTGATTGTTTGGGAGTATCACCCAAATAGCTCATGATTGTTTAGGAGTATGCATGGATACAGGCCTTTGCTCAAAGGGCCAAGGATTTGGTCCATATGATTCGTGATACGCGTAGGGGATAGGAGCAAAGGAAGAGAGCCAGAACCACGATGTCTTATAGAGAGTCTAGAGGAGACTTTGGGATTCAGTCACCCAGATAGCCGGCTTAACTTGCAGAGAATGCTCCACCTCAGCTACGAGGACCGAGGAGAGACTAGACTTTAGCACCATCTAGTCCCCACGTTAGGAGACACCTCTGATACCCTTATCTGCTCAGTGCAAGGAGTTATCCAAGTAGTGTCGTTTGGGTCAGGATGTATGTTATCATTTGGACAGCCTGGCCACTATATGCGATAGTGTCCGATGAGGACAGGGGTGATACACAACCAACAGGTTCAGCAGCAACATCATCTCCGTCAGTTCAATTTCCTAGGCCCGGTTCTCAGCTTGCAGTAGGCTATGGTAAGGGTAAAAGGGGAGAAGCTTTTGGTTTAGGGATAGTGCAGAATCACTTTTATGCTCTAGATGGTTGCCAGGACCAGGAGTCATCTCCTGTGTTGTTATAGGTACTTTGATTATATTCTCCAGTGCTTTTATTCTTTGATTGATCCAAGCTTTACTTTTTCATATGTTACTCCTCTGATAGCGAGTCAGTTTGATGTAGCTCCTGAATTATTTTCTAAGTCCTTTGTTTTATCTATGCCCATTGATGAATCTATGTTAGTTGAAAAAGTGTACTGTGGTTTACAGTTTGAGTATATGATAGATCTATATTAGCTGATCTAGTTGAGCTTGAAATGGTTGACTTTGATGTTATTATGGGCATGGATTGGTTAGCAATGTGGTATGCTAATGTTGATTACCAAGTGAAGATTGTCAGATGTCAATTTTTGGACGAGCCAGTCTTGGAATGGAAGGGTAATGGTGGTACACCTGAAGGTAAGTTTATTTCCTACCTTAAAGCCCAAAAGATGGTGTCCAAGGGTTGTATTTCTCACTTAGTTTGAGTTAGAGACTTGACTAGTGAGCCGGTGACTCTTCATTCATCCCAGTTGTAAATGAGTTTTAAGCACTGTTCCTAGAGGACTTAGCTAGAGTTCCTCCTAAGAGGGAGATAGATTTTTCCATTGATCTACTTCCAGGTACTCATCCCATATCGATCCCTCCTTACAGGATGGCTCCGACAAAGCTAAGGGAGTTAGAGAGGCAGCAAAGAGATTTGCTTGAGAAGGGATTCATTCGACCTACTGTATTGCCTTGGGGTGCACTAGTGTTCTTTGTGCGAAAGAAAGATGGGTCGTTAAGGATGTGTATTGATTACATGCAGTTGAATAAAGTGACAATTAAGAATAAGTATCCACTCCCCTAGATTGATGACTTATTTGATCAGTTACAGGGCGCAAGATGCTTTTTGAAGATTGACTTAAGGTTCGGGTACCACCAGTTACGGGTTAGGGGAAGTTGATATCCCTAAGACTGCCTTCGGAACCAGGTACAACCATTATGAGTTCTTAGTGATGTCATTTAGGCTTACTAATGCCCTAACAACTTTTATGTATTTGATGAATAGGGTGTTTTCGCCTTTCCTTGATGTGTTTGTGATTTTCTTTATTAATGACTTCCTGATTTATTCACAATAAGAGGCCAAGCATGTAGATCACCTAAGAGCTGTGTTATAGACTCTCTAGGAGCACAGGTTGTATGCTAAATTTTCTAAGTGTGAATTTTGGCTAATATTTGTGGCTTTCCTTGGTCATATAATTATAGCTGAAGGTATAAGAGTGGATAGTCAGAAAATAGAGGCAGTAAAGAGTTGGCTCGGACCCTTGACTCCTATAGAGGTTCATAGCTTTCTGGGTTCGGCAGGTTACTATCACAAATTTGTACAAGTTTTTTCTACTGTCTCCCCGCCATTGACAAAATTGGCTCATAAAGTAGGTGATTATCAGTGGTTAGAGGCGAGTGAACGCAGTTTTTAGGAATTGAAGATAGGTTGACTTCAACACCTTTCTTGACTCTCCCAGAAGGTATAGAGAGTTATGTGGTTTATTGTGATGCTTCTGGGATTATCTTGGGCTATGTTTTGATGCAACATGCCAAAGTCATTTCCTATGCTTCGAGGCAACTGAGGAAGCATGAGTAGAATTAACCTACCCATGACCTAGAGTTGGCAGCAGTGGTGTTCATGCTGAAGATCTGGCGTCACTACCTGTATGGGGTACCTGTTGATATTTTTATAGATCATAAGAGCCTTCAGTACCTGTTCTAGCAGAAGGAGTTGAATTTATGATAGATAAGGTGGTTAGAATTGCAGAAGGATTATGATGTTTGCATTCTTTACCATCTTGGGAAAGCTAATGTTGCGGCTGATGCCTTAAGCTGCAAGTTTAAGGGTAGCTTAAGTGCTATAGAAGCTGACAGAGTTGAAATAGTGAAAACTATACAACAATTAGCTAAACTACATATTTGGTTGATGGATGTTGAATATGGAGGTGTAGTAGTTCAGAACACTGTAGAATCCTCCCTAGTGTCAGAAGTTAAGTAACGAGAATTTGACGATCCGAAATCGATAGGGCTAAGAGATAAAATTCCACAGCAGAAGTAGGCCTAGTTTTAATGGAAGCCAGATAGAGTTCTCAGATACTAGAATCATTTATATGTGTCGAATGTAGGTAAGCTACAGGGGAAAATTATGAGTGAAGCTCATTACTCTCGGTATTTAGTACATTTAGGTTCCACGAAGATGTATCATGACTTGAAACAGCTGTGCTGGTGGAACAGCATGAAAAAGCACATCACAGGTGAAGGTCGAGCACCAGAGACCTGGAGGCTTGACTCAGAATATGGAGATTCTAGCCTGGAAGTGGGAAGTGATTAATATGGATTTTATTACTGTTGTCACAGACCAACAAGAAATGTGAATCCATCTGGGTAAATAGTAGACAAATTGACTAAATCTGCTCACTTTCTGCTGGTCAGGATGACATATGTTGTGGAGGATTATGCCAGGTTGTATATCCGTGAGATAGTTTGCCTACATGGAATTCCTTTGACTATTATTTCATATAGAGGCGCATAGTTTACGACAAACTTCTGGAATTCCTTCTTGAAAGGTTTGGTCACTCAGGTGAATCTTAGCACTGTATTTTATCCCTAGATAGATGGACAGGCTGAACGCACCATTTAGATACTTGAAGATATGTTGCGTGCCTATATTTTAGACTTTGGAGGAGGTTGGGATGATCATATCCCTTTGATAGAATTTTCCTATAATATAGTTATTAGGCAAGCATTCAGATGGCTCCATATGAAGCTTTGTATGGGCAGAAGAGTAGATCGCCAATTGACTAGTTTGAACTTAGCGAAGTGGAACTATTGGGACCAGATTTAGTGCAGCAAGCTACGGACAAAGTAAGGCTTATTAGAGATCGACTTCAGACAGCTTAGAGAAGAAAAAAAGCTTATACTGACATACTTGTGTATAGGAGACCCGACCCATATTATGCCTATTGATGATTTCCAGATTTCTAAGGAGATGACCTATATAGAGGTCCTAGTTTCCATCCTTGATCGAAAAGTCAGGAAACTCTAAACTAAGGAAGTCTCCTCCATCAAAGTATTATGGTGAACTAACAATGTTGAGTAAGTAACTTGGGAAGTTGAGGAAGAAATGAAGAAGAAGCATCCTCACGTATTTATGATGTCGATGTGATATTGAGGTATGTAGATGATGCCTAAGTTACTGAGTATGTACGTTTAAACAAGTTAAGGGATGTTAATTCTCATTCGAGGTCGAATGTTCCTAAGGGGTGGGAGGATATTACACCCCAACAATTTTTTTAGTAATTATTTGATGTTTGTATCCTATGTTAAGGGAAGTACGGGTTGTATATTAGTTGTAGGTGAGGAGGGAAACATGTACAAAGGGACAAGCGAAGAGTATGTGATGTTCAGAAGTAAGGGTCAATTTTAAACGATCATATCTCCTGATTTATAATGAATTAGGATCCCCACGATCTATCAAATTTAATATAGTTGAGTCTAGTTTTTAGAAATTCAAACCGCTCATCAATTGGAGTTCAAAATAAAAAGTTATGGGCATTTTACGGTGGCACTGTCGAGCAGTGACGTGGCCACGACCCAAAAGAAAAAGGGCAACTACCCGAACCCCTTCATAATTTGAGTTTTGTATAATGAAATCATTTTCATATTTTCCCAAATTGAGCTAATTGCTTACACCCTTATATTATCTCAATTTCTAGCAAATAACCAAGGCAAAGTTAAGGGAAATATAAAGTTAAATTCCATCAAATCACAAGACTAGTTAAGAGTTCTTTTGCAAAGTGAAGGTAGTGTGTTTGTTGGCTATTTTTCTGTGTTTCGGACAGCGAAAGTGTTGTGTTTTCTGGCGGAAAATTGAAGTTGAACCCTCCTCTTATAGCCTATAACTACTTCAAGAAAAAGAGTAACTTATTCTAGCTACTAAACTTGTATGAAATCCTAGCCAAAGCTAGGCAGTGGAAGCCTTGTGGGCTGCCTTTTTGGTGACTGTTTTGGAGCTTGTTTTGGTAGTGAATTGGAGGAGACTTGCTGCATTTTTAGGTTGGTTTATACTGCCTATATATCCACCTTTGAATAAGGATTAATTCCAAGAATAAAGGTAAGAATTTTATGACAAAAATAAAGCTAAGAATTTCATCCTCTTTAAGCCCCTTAAATTACAAGCAACAAGGCTGGAGTTTGGTAGCTAATTGAGCTGCCATAGGACTTTTTTTGAGCTGAGTTCTTGCTCGAATTTTCTAGGATTTTTGGTAGTTTCTTTCATTGAAAATATACTTCACTTTGAGGGGAAGTATTACGGTAGAATTTAGGTAATTTTCCCTTCTTATTTTCTCCCTCAAAAGCTTGTGAAAACAAGTAAAGAAAATGGCTATAGTTGTTGGCGTTGCCGTGAGTTATTATTGTTGTTGTGACTGCCATTTGGTGAATTATTTTGGCTGCATTTTGTGATGCAGATTAAGATTGTTGTTGACCTATGAATTCAAGATATTAAGAAGGTTAAAGGATGGTTATTGAAGTAGGAAATCGACTAAGGAAAGTTCATCAAAAAAAGGTATGTAAGGCATCCCATCTGTTGTTCTTTCAAGCTTTAATTCGTGAATCTAAGTTACGTTCAAGGACAAAAGTTCCTAAGGGGGTGGGGGAGAGGATGTAACACCCCATAAAATTTAAGCAATAAACTCGTACTTCTAAGCTATGACTAAGAATTCTTAATACCATAAGAAAGATATGCTATGAGATGCTCAAATCATTCAATTATTGTATGTTAATATTTGATGTCGAGAAAGTTGTAAAACAAAAAATTGACAAAAGTTATTGCAAATTACTTTTTAGAAATTCTCTGAAATTTAGGTCATATGTGTCGATGTTTTTCTCCCAATTTATAAGGAGTTAGGAGACCTACTACCTATCAAATTAAAGGTCTATAAGTCTATATTCCAATGAACTAAATGGTTCACCATTACAACTTTATAATATAGACATATTCGCATTTTCGTGAGACTGCACAAGCAAGCATGTGGAGATGGGTCCCATGTCAGCCGGAATATATCTTCACGACTTGGATTAAATTATTTTCATTCCAAAAAGTTCCAAAAACTTCAGGTTGTCTTCTCCATGGTTCCTCTAGGGTTCCAAGGTCCAATATAGGTGATTCCACCATACAAATCTCCCAAAATCAAGCCACAGGTTGTGGTTGTCGTAGAGAGCGACTAGTACGTGTTTATTCCATCGATTTTGATTTCGATTGCTAGTTTTCCAAAGAGGCAGATTCGAGATAAGACTATTTTGGGTTGTTTTCCCTTTTATATTGTATGGTAAGGGTTCGTAACCCTCCCTCCATCGTTAATTCAAATTTTATACGCTTCTATCAATTACGGCTACCTACGTCGCAAACTCTTTTCCATTTGATGACTTATGAACCATTTTCGGTTTCCTTGAAGCTATGAAACATTGGGGATATGTAAGGGTATTGTGTACTGAATAAGTTTATCAATAATAGTCAAGGTGTCGGATCTCTTGATAGGTATGTTAAGGCTAAACCTTCTTTGTCAAATTTTCTTTATCGTATCGTTAATACGACTTGTTTTCTATCGTAGTACTGTTCATGGCTATGTCCTTGTGGTTGTTTAGCTTCTGGAGACTAAACTAGTATCTTGGTATAATTATTCCTTGTTGGAATTTTCTATGTATACCTTTGTCTTTATTAGAAGCGGCATAAAAGTAACTCATTTGGATTGTTGTCTCTTAGATTGGCTATTGATATTTTGATGCCTTACTGATGTCGTCCGTCTTTGTAGTTATTTGTTGAGCATGTTCTGTTGAATTAGGTAGAATAATGAATAACGTGGTTATACAACTCCATTTTTATGATGTCTATAATTGATAAAGCTCGCCTACGGGCCTTTGGCGTATCTTGACGCCTATAGAGCTAGAATCCTTGTATTAGAATCCCTCCTTCGAGATAGCGGTACCATGCTTTCCTAATGAACATGGTGGTAAGTTGCAGGATGACATACTTATTGTTAGCAATCTTGTAGCTTCATACGACGTACAAACATCCGTACAGGTTGCTAGGAAGGCCACCTTACTTGTTGATAGCTTAATAGATGGAAGGTCACCTTAATTGTCTATCTTGTCAGTTGTTAAGTATTTAGGCCAATATTCTTAGGTTGTTCATGCCGATGCCCATCTATAGATTTCTTAGAAGGGCTATAAACAAGTGTACTCTACCCATGGGGCTATACCTTACTTATAAGAGCTATAAAATGTATGGAAAGACTATATCGAGGCCTATAGAGCCATACTAATGTCTATTCACTTATAGCCTTTTTTTTGTGCCTAAGTTGGTATCAGTAGAGCCATATGTACTCAAGGTTCAGTTACAGGAGCCCAGAAGGCTCAAATACAACTACAGGAGCCTAGAAGGCTCAATTATAGATAGAGATACAGGAGCCAAGTATGCTCAAGATATAGTTAGAAATTGCCTACGGGGCTACAGTATTACGAGTAAGGATATGTAGATTGAGGTGTACCTGCTAGGGCTTATGGGTGCTCATGTGGGTTATTATTTATTGATTGTACCTGCTAGGCTAATGGGGCCAGGGTACGTTTTTGTTTGACTGTTGCCTATTTAGTTCCTGCATAATTTAATAAGATCTTTCAGGTTATTTTGTTATTATTTTAGCTGTTTACATTCCGTTCTTACTATCAGCTTAGTTCTAGCTTATTGTTATTGCATTATGTACTTGGTGCATTATTGTACTGATGGTTGAGCCTACGGCCGCTGCACTCTTGCTTGCAGGTTCTGACAGACAGGTCCAGGGACCTCCTTAGTAACAGTTCAGACTCATCACATTGGTTAGCTCCTCTCTTCTAGAGTTGCTATACTTTAGAGGTTTGCCTGTCTTTTGTTGTATAGTTCTTTTTGGGTAGGTCGGGTGTAATACCCAAAAAGTTCCTAACACTAGGTTCGGGATTTGAAGTATGTTTCAGCAGGAAATCTGAATGTTTTCTCTCAGTACAACTCATTGTATGAGTCATAAGATGGATGTACAGGTCGTAGGATGACCCATGGTGGAGAGGCAGAAGTTTACCCTCCCAACTACGAGTCCCCACTATGAGTCATTGTGTATGGGTACGACTCGTGGTCAGGAATCGTAGAAGGACATTGGATTTTTTAGGTGCTATTAACGAGTGGTTGTACAATTCGTTGTATGGAGTTACGCGTGGTGATAGATGATCGTGGAAATCTTTAAAGAGTTGGAAAAAATTGGAATGGCTAGTTACAAGAGTTAACCACGAGTCATAGGAGGATTGTACGACTCGTGGTACAACTCGTAGCAACTGGTAGTGTAGTTTTTTCCTGCGAATTCATTAAGGGTATTTTCATAAATTCTAGACTCCGCAGTCCTAAACTACGTCATTTTAAGCCCTGAAAGGAGTATTTTAAGAGGGTTTAGCCTATGTTAAGTCATTAGTCTTTCCCATGGATGTAAAGTTTTGAATTCCCTTGGAAGATCAATCTAGAAGTTCAATCAATTCTTCCCCAATTCTCTTGGGCTTTCAAAGACAAGTTGAGAATCAGTTTACCCAGGTATATAGGGCTATGAATGAGAGTTTTCTTTCACTCTCATGCCAAAATTTCCCCTCAAGTTCATGAAATCAAGTGTTAATTCAAGTTTATGATCTTATAGGGTTTTATCCCAATTTCATGAATTTCTCTATGATATGTCTATGGGTCAATTCCCCTCATGTTCCAAAGCATGTTTTAAGAATTGTGGGCAAATTTTATACACAAATTGGTTATGAATTCGTGATTTCAAGTTTTAAAAAATTATTCCCCATTATGCAAGTTTTATGAAAAGCCAAATTTATGATTCATGATTTCAAGTATGATAAGACATCTTGCATGAAAGAATATTTATAAATTACCCATAAATGAATCCATAATTTTGACTTATGAAGTCTATTTCAAGTATACATGATTTTAAGATTTGGGCAAGCCCACACATGTTAAGTATGTTTTCATGATTTAGCCAAGGCTAATAAGATCAGCTTATCATATGTTTTGGTGTCAAGACTTCCACTATAACTTATGATATTTTTTGGATTCAAGACTTATCATGTTCAAATTTTAGACTATGCATATGATTATGATTTCATCTTTGTTGAAAAATGATGGGAGCACTGTGCATGTTTTTTAAAGTAATGTCTAGCACCGAATAGGCTTGGGGTTCCAAGGTTCCCCGATCTCAGAACTATGCGCCAACATAGATTTATATATTTAGTTGGACCTCGCAACAGAGTTTCCCCAGCCCGCAAGGGTCCTTCAGCTTGATATCAATATCATGGTAACGTCCTTAGCCCTGCCAAGGTTTTGGACAGCTCTACCCACTTGAGTGTGATAGTTGGGGCATCACGTAAGCTCTATCGTGATGGTTTCGATTATGACAAGTCTCCCATTGTTCCTCATGATTTCAGTTATTCATGTTCACGACTTATGATATTATGTTTTACAATAGGTTTGACCTAATGATAAGCTTATAAGCTTTTACTTATGATTTCAGCTATGACAAGTCATATGATTTCTATTTTTATCTTTGGGTCATTCTATTCAGATATGATATTCAGCTTATGACTATACATGTTTCAGATGCAAATTTCAACATGCAGTTCTTACTCTTATGATCTGATGATTTATGTTTGTATGCATAATTTTGTTAAACATTTACTCCATATGTTTTACTTACCTTGCATACTCAGTACATTCCAAGTACTGAAGGCATACTCTATGCTATATCATTTCATGATATAGGTCCGGACGTTCAGGATTAGTTCTATCGTTAGTCCAGCTCACCATAATTTAGTTCAATTCCCATCGTTGGTAAGTCCTCATTTTCGAGGACATTCAATTTAGTGTTTGATTATGTTATGTTCAATTTCAGGCTTTAGCGAGCTGGTTGGGGATGTTGTCCCATCAGCTCATCAGACATATTAGAGGCTTATAAGATATTATGTAGATTTCAGCTTTGTCGAGTGTTGACTCTGCTTATGATTTTTATGTTATTTAGACTTCTGCTTATTCATGTTTTAGTTTATCATATTCCGCTTTATGATATGCTCTTAGCTGCTTTGTTCATACCATAGGTCGACTTGGAGCCATTCGTGGTTCTAGGTCCTGTGCTTAGTCTGGGTTCCCAGCTCTGGTTGTGACATCGAGGCCCTGTCCCAGCCAAGTATGTACTCTGTAGAGGCTTGCAAATAATGGGATTGTATAGAAGTATGATGTTGTCTATGTTAGCTTTGTTATTTTGTCTGAGCAATTCTGCGGCCTTAATGGCCCTTGTATATATATGTCTATCTTCAACTTTATTTGATTTAGACAATATGGTGGTCTTGTCGGCCCGTATAGGCTGTTATTATTATTGTGAATTGTTGGGTCAGCTGAATATCTGCGCAGTTGTTTATATTGCGCCCTTGTTTTCCAAGGGCTTCTTCAAGCTGAGGTATACTTGATTGTTTTCTTGATTATGCGTTGTAAGTGTGCAACAGAGGTGTATATGTCCAGCTATGTCAGCTCAGGGTCCAGTATGGCATCAGGGTGCTAGTTACACCTCCCAGGGTAGGGTGTGACAATTTCAGACTTAGTGAGTTAGTTGGGAGTGTTGTCCCATCAACCCATCTTATGTTTAGAAGCTTTCAGAGTTATGTAGTAGAGATCAACATTGTTGACTTTTGTTCTTTCTCATGTTTTTGTGTTATATATCCCAGGCTTCCGCTTGTATTATGTTTATGTCTTACTTTCCGCTTTAGATACGCCATTATTCATTCTATATATGTACAATGGGTTAGAGTGGATCCATTCATGATTCTTGGTCCCATGTCACAGTTTGGAGTCCATGCTCGAGTTGTGATAGCTTCATAGATGGAGTAGATATTTAGTCAATAATATTATTTTCAAACATTTATTTCAGTTATAGAATAAATTCTCTTTCATTATATTAAGCTCACTATGTTTCAGCTTCCACATTGTTATTGAGATCTAAACTAATAGTAAGCCAGGCCAAGGGTTTGCTTGGATCACAAAAGTGGTCTAAGTGTTGGTCGACCCCCTGGGTCTAGATTCCGAGCATGACATACAATCATACAATTCAAAAAATAGGGATTATAAGATGACCCAAAGATGTTCACTCTCTCAAAGACATTCAAGTGTACACATATCGAACCATAGGCTTGCCCTTCATGTAATTCGCCACTAATGTAGAGTTGCAAAGCTCGGAATCACTAAGGACTTGTGGGTCACAATGTAGGCTAGGGTAAGGGTAGGACATCATTTTGTTCAAGTCACTAGAACCTCTCTAACACTTTTGTTAAGCAATTCAAGTATACTTCTCACATCATTGAGTCAACTTCACCTTATATCTCCTTTTCATAATCCAAGTTCTTCCCCAAGAGCCATTCTTCTAGACACCCTTGTTTTTACCATTAAGCATGTACTAGATAGTTATTTCTTTATTGTTTCATCAAAGGATTCAATCATCTATTCATATGCTAAGCATTTGATGCTACCTCATATTAAAGCTCATTTCTCATTTTCCTACTAATGAACACACACCCAAACTTAGGCTTTTCCCTACATCAACATTTCATTTGTCATTCACATCCTCCCCCAAATCATGGGCTTTTAGCTCCCATTTATTTTTCACTAACAATTAGGAAAGAAATGGATACTAAAATAGAGAATTCAAGAAGGGTAAATATAATATCCTAAAAGTTTCTAAGAAATAGATGAGAGAGTTAGAAATAAGTTCTGCAAAAAAATCTAAATTTTTGCACTAGAACATCTCGTGGTACAAGTCGTGATAGTAACTGATGGATCGTGGTCTCTGTCATGGTGGAATTCTAAAGTTGGTGCCTCAACCATAAGTCACACCACGAGTCGTGAGGTATAGGTACGACTCATGATTAGGAGTAGTGATGAGTTTCCTTATGGTGCTGGGATATGATTTCACGGATCATGGTATGACTCGTAGTAAGTAACCATGAGTCGTGATGGAAGTTGTGGTTAGGAATTGGCAGGTGAAGGGGATATGTCACGACTGACAGCACGATGCATGGTAGGACACCACAAGTCGTGATATGCAATTGTGGTGAGATTCAGTTATGCTATAGGGAGGAGCAGTGGTGACCACAAGAGGTAACCACAAGTTGTTACTTCATGGTACGACTCATGGTGAGAGTCGTGATGACTGGCAGTCCCCATTTTTCCAGATTTTTCATTAAGGGCATTTTCATGATTTCTAAGATCCTAAGTCCTAAACTACATTGTTTTAAGCTCAATTAGGAGGGTTTTAAGAGGGTTTAACCTATCCTAATTCATTCAACTCCCATGCATGCAAGAGTAGAGTTTTCTCTTTGATGATCAAGCTTGAAATCGTCCAATTCTACTCACAATTCCCTTGAGCTTTTAAGGAAGAGTGTGAATCAGATTTGTACGAAATTCTCTATGATTTATGTATGGGTCAATTTTATTCACGTATCAAATCATATTTTAAGATCTATGGGCAAATTTTATACCTATTTGGATTATTAATTCATAGTTTCAAATATGAAATAATTTATGCCCAATTATGCAAGTTTCATGAAAAGTCAAGTTTATGATTCTATTATGATTTTGATTCTCCTTCAAGTACTCTTCATGAATGTTTTTGTGAATTTCAAGTATAGTGAATTTCTCAAGCATATATATTCTTCATGATTTGCGAGTTTATGATTTTGACCGACCCACGGGCCCTAATTCATGGCTAATCATGTATTTCAAGTATGATCAAGTATGTTATGATTTATCTAGCCATGAACTTCATGTATAACTTCACGATTACTAAATGAGCCTCCATGTGTATGTTTTTGGAAGCCGTGTCTAGCGACGAGTAGGCCCAGCATTCAGGTAAACCCCGTGGTCTCTAAACTACACGCCAATTTTAGGTTTATGCTCATGGACTCTAGGTGGGTCCCTATTAGTCATATCACGCCATGTACATCCCTTTCCTGGAAAGCGTGGGACGGCTCTGCCTACTTGAGCGAGATAGTTGGGGCTTCATGTAAGCTCTGTTATGATGGTATCGGTTAAGACGAGTTCTCACATTATTCCTCATGATTTATGCATTTTCATGTTTACAATATTTTGTCTCAAGTTATGTTTTTACAAGGTTTCTAATATGATTATGATTATCATTAGTTTATTAATAGTTCTAAAAATCTTGAGCCTAATGTTTATATTATGACTATCATTGCATGTTATGAATTTTCCTAATCTTATGAACTCTTATGTATTTTTATTGGTCCTTTTTATTGGTCCATTTTATTTACCTTGCATACTCAGTAAATTCCAAGTACTGACCACATACTCTATGTTGTATCGTTTTATTATATAGGCTCAGATGCTCAGGGTCAGCCTCTCCGCTAGCTGGTCATCATAACTCAGTTTAGCCAGTTGTTGGTGAGTCCTCATCCTTCAAGGACCTTCAATTAG
This sequence comes from Datura wrightii, assembly GCA_035772735.1. Classification (NCBI taxonomy): domain Eukaryota; kingdom Viridiplantae; phylum Streptophyta; class Magnoliopsida; order Solanales; family Solanaceae; genus Datura; species Datura wrightii. Next base: position 47,553,325 of record JASDFA010000007.1, on the reverse strand, counting down.
TTATGTTGTTGCTATTTTCAGTTTCAGAAAGTTAGTAAGCTAGTTGGGGTTTGTCCCTTCAGCTCGTCAGTATATTAGAGGCTTTTCAGACATAGAGTCGTTTTCAGTTTCAGATTTCGTGTTATGTATTTTCATTGTTCAAATGTTTAATATTTAGACTTCCAGTATTTCAGAATTCAATTTCTTTTCGCATTGATTATGTTGAATTAGTTATCATGTTCATGCCATGGGTCGACTTAGAGACATTTATGGTTCTAGGTTCCGTGTCTTGATCTAGACCCATGTTCGGGTCGTCACAAAGTTGGTATCAGAGTAGAGGTTCAGTGTGTCCTAGGGTGTCTGAAAGCCGCATTAAGTAGAGTGTTTTTCATGGGTGCGAAGCGCGTCCCACTTAAGACGAAGAGGCTATGAAGCGTTTTAGGAAATTTTCCTTCTTTTATGATCTATGTCATGCCATGAAATGTATCTCTATCCTTCTAACTCATGCAACACACGTTTGCAGAATCATGCCTCCATGCCGAGTTAATGAAAGAAGAAACGGTAACAGAAATGTAAATGGCCATGAGAATGGCAACAAAGGTGAGCACCATCAAGCCCTACCAGCCCCGGAGGATCATGTACCTGAGTAGGTTGCCCATGCTGAGTTTAGGGAAGCCATACAGATGTTGGCATAGGTGTTGACCACTTAGGTCAACCAGTAGAAAGTATCTCATGTTCCCAGAATGGGAACGCGACAACTGCTATTGTCAGGGACTTCCTCAGGATGAATGCCGCTGAGTTTCTCGAGTCGAGCGTTGACAAGGATCCACATGAGTTCATTGGGGAGATTCAAAATATCACTCAGGTTATGGGAGTAACATGAAATGAGTGTGCAGACCTAGATTCTTATCAGTTGAAAACGGTTGCTTAAATTTGGTACAAACAGTGGAAGGATGGCCGGGGGGTCGAAGTAGGAAACCTGACTTAGGGTGTGGGAAACCCGGGCACATGCGCCGAGAGTGCCTTTATATAGGCAGGGTGATGGAAGGACTTGTACTCAGACTACCAGTTTAGTAGTGGCTCTAGCAACATATCTTCCTTGATAGGGTGTATCCACTAGTATAGGTGGTGGTCAGTGCCAGAACAGGTTTTATTCCCTAGTGTCTCGTCAGGAGCAGGAGGTCTCCCCAGATGTAATCACTGGTATGTTACGAGTATTCCATCTTGATGTTTATGCATTGTTGGATCCAAGGGCTATTTTATCATTTATGATGCCCTATGTTTCTAATAGTTTCGAAATCAATCCTGAAATCCTATCAGAGCCTTTCTCAGTCTCTACTCCTGTCGGTGATTCAGTTATAGCTCAATAGGTATACAGAAATCACCCTTTCACAGTTCTTCAGAAAGTCACATCAGCAGATTTTGAAGAGTTAGACATGACAAATTTTGATGCTATCTTCGGCATGGATTGGTTGCATGCATGTTATGCCTCCGTGAACTATAGAACCAATGCGGTAGAGTTTTGGTTTCTGGGTGAGCCAGTCCTAGAGTGGAAGGGTAGTTTAGTTAGTTCGGTTATCACCAGCTTGGAGTTAGGAAGACTGACATCTTGAAGATAACCTTCAGGACTCGGTATGGTTTATGAGTTTGTATTTATGTCTTTTGTACTAATGAATGCTCCTGCAACTTTCATGGATTTGATAAACAGGGTATTCAAGAAATATTTGGACATGTTTGTGATTGTGTTCATAGATGACATTCTCATATACTCTAGGAGCAAGCTGCTCATTTGAGGATGGTGCTACAGACTCTCAACAATCGCCAGCTATTTGCTAAATTCAGCAAGTGTGAGTTTTGGTTGGACTCAGCAAAATTTTTGGGTCATGTGGTGCCAAGTGAGGGTGTGCAGGTGGAATCTCAAAAGATAGAAGCTATGAAGAATTGGCCTAGACCGATTAATCCTTAGGATATTAGGAGTTTCTTGGGTTAGCTGGTTACTATCGAAGGTTTGTTGAGGGATTTGTATCCATTGCATCACCATTAACTAAGTTGATCCAGAAGAAAGTCAAATTTCAGTGGTCGGATGAATGTGAGAAGAGTTTTCAGGAATTAAAGACTCGACTCACTTCATCCCCAGTATTGACCTTACTCAAGGGTACAGATGGATTTGTGATGTATTGTGTGCCTCAAGGTTTAGACTCGATTGTGTGTTGATGCAGCATGGCAAAGTCATTGCGTATCCCTCTAGACAGCTAAAGACTCATGAGAAGAATTACCCTATGCATGACCTGGAATTGACAATAGTGGTATTTGCAATGAAAATTTGGAGGTACTATTTGTATGGGGTCCATGTGGATGTGTTTTATGGGCGGGCCTTTTTTTTTAAGCAAAACAAAAGGTGATCTCCCAAAAGGATCTGAATTTGCAACCAAGGAGGTGGTTAGAGCTTCTCAAGGACTATGACATGAGTTTCCTTTATCATCTGGGCAAGTCCAATGTAGTAGTGGATGCTCTTAGCAGGTTATCCATGGAGAGTGTGTCTCATGTGGAGGAAGAAAGGAAAGAGTTGGTGAAGGATGTGCATCAACTTGCAGGGTTAGGAGTTTGTCTTGTTGATTTGATAGATGGTTGTGTCATTGTTCAGAATGGTTTAGAATCCTTGTTGGTGACTAAAGTCAAGTATAGACAAGATGAGGATCCTATTCTAGTAAAGTTGAAGGAAGCAGTTTAGAATTAGAAGGTAGAGTTCTTCTCCCAAGGGGGAGATGGTGTACTTCGTTATCAGGGTCGTTTATGTGTTACGGGTGTGGATGACTTGAGAGGTCAGATGTTGTATGAGGCTTATGGGTTCCCGATACTCTATACATACAGGTGCCACCAAGATGTACCTTGACCTAAGGTAATTCTATTGGTGGAACGTCATGAAGAAGGACATTGTAGAGTTTGTGGCTAAGTCTCTGAATTGTCAGCAAGTGAAAGTTGAGCACCGAAGACCTAAAAGTGTGATTCAATACATTAATATCCCTAAGGAAGTGAAAAGAAATCAATATAGACTTCATTACAGGGTTTCCTCATAATCGCCGACAGTATGATTCTATTTAGGTGGTTGTAGATAGGTTGACTAAGGCAATTCATTTCTTACCAGTCAAAACTACCGACTCAGTGGAGGATTATGCAAATTGTACATTTGCGAGTTAGTTCGATTGGATTGTGTTCCCTTGTCCATCATATCAGATAGAGCTACTCAATTTACCGTGCAATTTTGGAAGTCGTTTCAGAAGGGACTTGGTACTCAGGTAGCGCTTAGCACAACTTTTCACCTACAGACCGGTGGTCCGGCTGTGCGGACCATTCAGACTCTTGAGGATATGTTGAGAGCATGTGTGATTGACTTTAAGGGTAGTTTGGATAATCATTTACTTCTTATTGAGTTTGCATATAACAACAGCTACCATTATGACATTTAGATGGCTCTGTTCAAGGCTTTTTATGGGCGGATCAGTTCAAGAGGCTATGGAGAAAGTTTAGCATATAAGGGAGAGAATGAAAATAGCTCAGAGTGATAAAAAATCCTATGCGGATATGAGGAGGCGCGAACTTGAATTTGAAGTTGATGATTTGGTGTTTCTAAAGGTGTCCCCTATGAAGGGAGTAATGAGGTTTGGAAAGAAAGGGAAGCTTAGTCCCCAATATGTCGACCCATACAGGATTGTGAGATTCATAGGCAAGGTGGCCCATGAACTGGAATTGCCCTCAGAGTTAGCTTCAGTACATCCAATTTTCCATGTTTCGCTCTTGAAGAAGTGCATTGGTGACCCGACTTTGGTTGTTCCGGTAGAGAGCGTAAGTGTGAAGGATAACTTAGCTATGAGGAGGTACCCATTAAAATTCTTGATCGTCAGGTTCGGAAGTTAAGGAATAAGGAGGTATATTTAGTAAAGGTTTTGTGGAGGAATCAACATGTTGAGGAGCTATATGGGAAGCCGAGGCAGATATGATGGCTAAATATCCACACCTTTTCCCTTCCAACTTAGTTTCAGCTTGAGGTACCAGTTTCCTCCTTGGTACTTTATTTAGTTTCATGTCTAGTTCATGCCTCTCAGTTTCCTGTATGTCAATGCATTTATGTATGATTCATGAATTCAGTTCAGCCAAGTGTTTCAATCCGTAGTCAGTCACTTTGTCAGTTTTCAGCTTCAGTTGTTTAGTATTTGGGATGGCAGGTCCTTTCCCAAATTATTCAGTATGTTTACCCACATTTGAGGAAGAATGTTGCCAAGGGGTAGATATTGTAATACCCCAAAAGTTCCTATGAAATAGCTGGGAGAATTAGAAATGTGCAGAAAAATCTAATTTTTTACACCAGAACGACACGTGGTACGAGTCGTGATAGGAAGTGTTGGTTGTGGTATCAGTCGTCTGGAATTATGAAGTTGGTGTCCAGTCCATGAGTCACATCACGACTCATGAGGTGTAGGTATGACTAGTGGTTAAGAGTCGTGATTAGATTCCTTGTGGGGCTGGGGTATGATGCCACAGATCATGGAACGACTCGTAGTAAGTAACCACGAGTCGTGATGGAAGTCGTGGTTAGGAATAGGCAGGTGATGGGGATGATGTCATGACCGACAATATGACTCATGGTAAGACACCACGAGTCATGATATGCAATCGTGGTAAGATTAAGAGATGTTGCAGGGAGGAGCAATGGTGACCACAAGAGGTGACCACGAGTCATTACCTCATGGAATGACTCGTGGTGAGAGTCGTGATGCCTGACAGTCCCTATTTTTCTAGATCTTTTATTAAGGGTATTTTTGTAATTCCTAAGCTCCTAAGTCCTAAATTACGTCATTTTAAGCTCTGTTATAAGGATTTTAAGAGGGTAAATACCTATCCTAATTCATTCAACTATCATGCATGCAAGAGTGGTTTCTCTTTGAAGATCAAGCTTGAAACCCTTCAATTCCCTTGAAGAGTGTGGAATCAGATTTTCCAGGTATGTAGGGCTATGAATGAGAGTTCCTTTCACTCTCATGCTCAAAATTCTCTTTAATTCCATGATGTAAGTTCTAGATCAAGATAATGATCTTATGGGGATAATTCCTTATTTTTATGAAATTCTCTATGATTTATGTATGGGTCAATTCCCTTCATGTATCAAATCATATTTTAAGATCGATGGGCATATTTTATACCTATTTGGATTATTAATTCATAGTTTCAAATATGAAACAATTTATGCCCAATTATGCAAGTTTCATGAAAAGTCAAGTTTATGATTCTATTATGATTTTGATTCTCCTAAGCCCTAAATTATGATTTAATATTTATGATATGATTTCCTTCAAGTACTTTTCATGAATGTTTTTGTTAATTTCAAGTATAGTGATTTTCTCAAGCATGTATGTTCTTCATGATTTGTGAGTTTATGATTTTGGCTCAACCACGACCCTAATTCATGGCTAATCATGTTTTTAAAGTATGATCAAATATGTTATGATTTATCTAGCCATGAACTTCATGTATGACTTTATGATTACTATATGAGCCTCCATGTACATGTTTTTGGTAGCCGTGTCTAGCACCGAGTAGGCCAGGTAAACCCCGCGGTCTCAGAACTATGCACCAACATAGGTTTATGCTCATGGACTCTAGGTGGGTCCCTATTAGTGATATCACGCCATGTACATCCCTTTCCTGGCAAGCGTGGGACGGCTCTACCTACTTGAGCGAGATAGTTGGGGCTTCATGTATGCTCTATCATGATGGTGTCGGTTAAGACGAGTTCTCACATTATTCCTCATGATTTATGCATTTTCATGTTTATAATATTTTGGCTCAAGTTATGTTTTTACAAGGTTTCTCGTATGATTATGATTATTACTAGTTTATGAATAGTTCTAAAAATCATGAGCCTCATGTTTATGTTATGACTATCATTGCATGTTTTGAACTGTCCTACTCTTATGAACTCTTATTTATTTTGATTGGTCCATTTTATTTACCTTGCATACTCAGTAAATTCCAAGTACTGACTGCATACTCTATGTTGTATTGTTTTATGATACAGGCTCAGATGTTCAGGGTCAACCTCTCCGCTAGCCGGTCATTAGAGTTCAGTTCAGCCAGCTGTTGGTGAGTCCTCATCATTTGAGAACCTTCAGTTAGTTATGTTGTTTATATTTTTAGTTTTAGACAGTTAGTGAGCTAGTTGGGGTCTTGTCCCATCAACTCGTTAGTATGTTAGAGGCTTTTCAGACATAGAGTTGTTTTCAGTTTCGGATTTAGTGTTATGTATTTCCGTTGTTCAAATGTTTAATATTCAAACTTCCGCTATTTCAGAATTCAGTTTCTTTTCGTATTGATTATGTTGAATTAGTTTTCATGTTCGTGCCATGGGTCGACGTGGATCCATTTATGGTTCTAGGTTCCATGTCTTGATCCAGACCCATGTTCGGGTCGTGATAGTAAAGGTGTGTAATATCATTTTCAAGAAAAAGGTTTAAGGCTCAAAAAGCGTTAACTAAGATCAATGTTAAAGTAGGGCATTTTTAGGTGAAGTGATTATTCAAATAAGGCCTAAGGTCATTTTTCAAGCTCATCCACGTTTAGGATTTCACCTTGAATCACATTCGGGCAAGTTTTAGACAACATGCATAGACAAGAACAAGCTATACCCTTACCACACAAGGCATCACAATTCCAAAGAGCACAACTATTCTCAAAATCAATTGAAATGAATGACTTTTGATAAATTATTTCGAGTTTCACACAACTAATTTATGAATCAAAAAGACAAACAAAGAATGAAGAGTGCGTTGAGTATGAAACTATAATAGTTCCTCTTCTGACTTGTGCTTTACGCTCTCGCAGATAATGCCTCCCAGACGAACGAATGTGTCACGCCCCACCTTGGGAGGAATGACTGGCACCTAGTGCTACACTGGGATATGGACTGACCTAACCATGCTTGTGCACTCCTGGTGCATTCTTGCAACTTAATTCAAGAAAACGACGAGCTATATTTTGGCCGTAAATATAGCCTCTGGCTGACAAGGCCACCTATAAAAGAAAACAGCTAACCAGCAACAACGCAATAACAGGGATCCTATGCGGGCTGACAAGACCACCATGCTGTCTAGTTATAACTAAATGAAAACAGGCAACTATAACTATGCCATAGTTGACAAGGCTGCTAACTGATAGCTAAACTAGGCCCCACACGGCCATCACATGAAATAAAACATACATGGACCCCATACGGCCAACAACAAAACTAACAGTTGGTAATATATAGCCTACAAGCCTCTAAGAGTGGATTAATTGTTGAGACAGGGCCCTGACCTACTCATAAGCTGTATAACAAAAGAACAAACCTTTTCTAACTATCAACTCCAGAGTAAAGGAGCTGAATGAACTGTTGACTCCGGCGGATGACTAAGAAGGTCCCGAACTGCATCTATCAGCACCTGCAGGCAAGTAATGCAGTGCAACAAGAATGGCGTCAGTAAAGTATGAACCGAATATGTAAGGCAGTAAAATAATAACTAAATGAAAGCTGGAAAAGCTGAAGTAACCAAAAAGAAGGATAAGAGTTTAACCTACGTAATCTCGCAATCTAGAAAGTATAACTAACAAGTATATGTACAAACAAGAACCTAGACAGGTCCCCATAAGCCTTGAAGGTACAAACAGCACAAAATAACAATATGATATGAACCCTAACAATATGATAGATACAACCCTCTGCTATCAACTTTTTCACACGAAGATAGGATATGAACCTACCTTTTGGCGTGGCTGTATTACCTCTCCACTCTCGCACTACCTCCCCTGGAAAGTGAAATCGGACAATTCTGGTCCAGCACTCTACCGTGGCGTAACATGGTGCAAACCAGTCCATACCCATAATCACATAAAAATCGATCATTTCTATTTCTACTAGATCTACTAAGGTCTGGAGACCGACAACCTCTACTGTACCACCTCGGTAAATTCTTTTAGCAATTATAGAGTCACCGACAGGTGTAGACACTAAGAAGGGTCGCTGAAGCAATTCTGGCACTATGTAAAACTTTTGGGCCACTAAAAGGGTAACATACGACAAAGTGGAGCCTGGATCTGTCAAAGCATATACTGAGGGAGAGAAAACATCTAATATACCTGTCACAACATCTGGCGACGACTTTGACTCCTGTTGCCCTGGTAGTGCATAGGTGCGATCCTAACCGCTTCCTGAACTAGATGCCCCTAATCTACCTCTGCCTCTTCCGACTGGAGCTGAGGGCCTGTGCCCTGCAGAAGGGGCTGGGTCATATGAACCCGCTGAGGTTCTACTCTGCTAGTCCTGACTGCCCTAGCATCTAGTCAGAAAATCTCTCATTATGTGTCCCTCCTGTCCACATGAGTAAAAAGTGGTGGAACCATACCTGTATCTCCCTAGATGCAGCCTATGACAGGTACTCCAATGTGGCACCATTGGCCCCATCTGATTTGGCCCCCTATGCTACTGTCAACCTGACGCTCGTGAACTCTCGCTGGGACCTAACTTTATGCGATAATCTGATCTAATGTCTTGCTGCTATTGGAACGGGGACCTAGGTGGCCTACCTGATAAATGAGGCCTGGGCCCACCCTGAAAGTCTATGAGTCTAGTCCTCCAATGCTGCTCCTGAGCTGCCTTGTCCATGGAGTACTGGCGCTGTCTAAGTTCCTCTATGTTCTGAGCAAAGGCCTGAATCCATGAAATATCCATATGCTCTCATAGAGTGGCCGCAATACAAGACTCCACATATTCTGGCACAAGTCACATAATTAATTGGTGCACCCTGGTTGGCATAGTATCGACAAATGAGGGAGCATATCTAGCTAACTAATCAAACCTCAATGCATATTCTCTTACACTCATTCTGCCCTACTCTAGATGCAAAAAGTGCTCTACTTTGGCATGCCGGACCTCTCGGGGCATGTAGTGGTTTATCAAAGCCTCAGAGAAGCTAGGCCACATAGGTGGAGGTGTATCTCTATGAAGTTTTGGGGGTCATCATATGATCTGTCCCTGTAAACTGCGGCGGACTCAAGGCAAGGAACCTACGGACTTTGAAACTCCCGGGCCCCTCAGTAAGCTCAACAACAACTGGTACTACTAGCTGAGACTGACGTTGGGCAGCCATCATCTGAACCAACATGTAAAACACACCCCTTAGCTCCTAATCTAATGGCATAGGAATGGTTAGGGGTGGTACTGGTGTATCTGCTGCCATAGAGGGCTTTGAGTACAGTGGTGAGTGCTGGGGAGATCGAGGTGATGTCTCCCTGTCGCCCTCAGATCGGGCTGATTCTTCCTGGGGCCCCCTATTGGTTCCCTCTCCTACCGCCACATCCAACTGTCAGCCAATCGCGGTCTGTCGTGCATCAGACATTTCTTGGTAAATAAGGAGAATATCATAAGCTTAGGGAGTTACCCTATACAGCACAACTCCATAGAACGACTGGAGGAGAAAGAAGAGTAACCACACCATTATGCCTCGTAGCCTCCTATCTGTAGAATGTGGTGCACAAAACATCAATAAATAAGACTCTACTAGATATGGCTTGTAGACTCCCTAGGATGTGACCTGCTCTGATACCAAGTTTGTCATGCCCCACCTTGGGAGGCATGACTGGCACCTAGTGCCACACCGGGATCTGGACTGACCTGACCATGCTTGTGCACTCCTAGTGCACGCCTGCAACGTAATTCAAGAAAACGACAAGTTATATCTCGACCGTAAGTACAACCTCTAGTCGACAAGGCCACTTGTAAAAGAAAACAGCAAACCAACAACAACGCAATAACAGGAATCCTATGGGGGCAGACAAGAACACCATGTTATCTAGTTATAACTAAATGAAAACAGGAAACTATAACTATTCCATAGCCGACAAGGCTGCTAACTAATAGCTAAACTAGGCCCCACACGACCATCAAGCAAAATAAAAATACATGGACCCCACACAGCCAACAACAAAACTAACAGCTGGTATTCAGTAGCCTACAAGCCTCTAAGAGTGGAATAATAGTCGAGATAGGGCCCAGACCTACCCATAAGTTGTACAACGAAAGAACAAACCTTTTCTAACTATCAACTTCGGAGGAAAGGAGCTGAATGAACTGTTGACTCCAGCGGATGACTAAGAAGGTCCCGATCCGCGTCTATCCGCTCCTGCAAGCAAGTAAAGCATCTCCACAATAATGGGTTTCAGTTCAATATGTACCAAATATGTAAGGCATTAAAATAATAACTAAATGAAAGCTGAAAAAGCTGAAGTAACCAAGAAGAAGGATAATAGTTTAACCTGCGTCATCTCGCAATCTAGAAAATATAACTAACAAGTATATGTACAAACAAACACCTAGCTGAGTCTCCATAATCCTAGAAGGTACAAACAACATAGAATAACCTACCTGGGCCCCCATAAGCCCAGTAAGTACAAGAAATACGCACTCCTCCTGCCTATCCACAAAAGGTTTGTTGGAATACTATACTCAATATGGACCTCACGTCCTACGTCTAGTGTAACTCCGTACGGCTATCACGACCTCAGCCTGGTATAACTCAATGCGGCCCTCACAGCCTCAGTTTGGTATAACTCAATGCGGCCCTCACGACCTCAATCTAGTGGAACTCAATACAACTCTCGCGGCCTCAAGATGATGTAACTCAATATGGTCCTTTCAGACATCATACTGCCCCTACAAGCATGTCCCTACAGGCAATAACATCTAACAACCCAACCGTCATAAGGAAAAACCAATCTAGCTTGGGTTAACTCCGATGAGGGTTATTGTGTCATTGTTGTCATCTCAATTCTATTTGTAGCAGCTGATCACAATTCGTTTACTCTTGAGTACTATAGATACACAGGCCGAACTAACTTTAAGACACACATAACTTGGCAAAACGGATAGACTTGCATACCTCGAATGCCGACTTTCATCTAACTGGTGACTTTCAATTTGTAAATGGCGGTTTCACCCAATTGCAGTCCTTATACTTAGAGAATAGGGCTAATTTCGATACTAATCTCGGTAAATAATGATGGATTTCGATAATAATATTAACTATAATTCAACTATGAATAACTCAACGAAAACTCGTAATTTCTTGAGAGTTTAGAAGGGAGAAACACTTACCTAATGCCTTGGCCATTTAGGATTCAATTTGGAGTAATTCTGACAACCTTTACTCGGTGGGGTTCCGGTATGCTGAGTGAAATTTTGAGAAATAACTCCGTAGAAATGCTTCCCATAGACTTAGGACTTCTTACCTGAAGTTAATTTGCATTTGTACATCGTTTGGTAGTGTAATCGGACAAAAATTGATTGAAAATTGCATTTTCTTATTTCTGGCCGAGGGAGTATGTTACAAAATGACATAAAATTAACCCAAGAGAGTATATATATAAGTGTAGGGCAGTGCCCGAGTGTGCCTCGAGCTGGCCAACGCGCCAGGGAGGGTGTCGCGCCGTGCCTCCCACGGTGCTAGCCCTCTTGGCGCTCCGCACTTCCCAAAGCACCGGCAGGATGGCGCGTCACGCTGGCCCCTCGCGTCTTGGCCTCACCCGACCCTGCTTCCAAGGCTCTTTGTAAATGCATCAAACTCTCTTTACTCGTCACACTCCGAAAGTTCCTAAGATCAGACCCCGAAGTTAGATGGAGTTCAGAAGAAAACCAGCAGGAATTGCCTTAGAACGACTCGTCCAATGAGTTGTTGGTCGCTCCAATGACCCGTTAGAGGGATCCATGGAAGAATTATCAAAAATAGTGCAAGAGGATTTCACACCACGACAGGATAGCACGAACCGTGGTGAGTAGGTAGACCAGACTTCTCAAAGGCGACGAGTCGGGTGAAGACCCATTGGTTTTTGTAATGGGCCATCATGAAGAGTTGTTAGTTAGATTTAGGGTTCTGGTTCAGTAACGACGGACGGAGACAATGAGCCATTGGAAGGATAAACGACTCGCCGTGTCAGTCATCGGAGGGAAATTGAAGGTTCGGCTAGTGGTGACAACGGGAGGTGATGATGAGTCATTGGATGAGGTAATGACTTGTCCTATTGTTCGTTGATTGAGGAAGAAGAAACTGAGAAATCACTTCTCAGTGGCAATGGATGGTCACCACGAGTAGTGGTGAGGACCAACGACTCGTGGTGAGACTCGTGGTCACTGACGAGCAGATTTTAAAGCTTATTTACAGGGGTATTTTGGTAAATTCCTATTCTCCCAATTCCTAAATGGCATCGTTTTGAGCATTGTAAGGGACTTTTTTAGGGGTTTTTCTGGCCTAACCTCTCATTCCCTCATGATATTCCCTCAACTCTTCTTCCTCATCTTTCTCAAGACGAAGGATTCAACTAGGGTTCTTCAAGGGCTTCAAGGGTTAAATTCAAGTGGGGATTTCTTTGAAGCAGGTATGTGGGTTTTTCAACAAGGACATCCTTCCACCCTTGTGCCCCAAACATTTCATTAAAAACCCAAATCTCTTGTTCTAGAAAAGCATGGTTTAGGGTTTCAATTTATGGATGATTTCTTCTATGCCTTCTGTGAATTTTAAGACTGATTATGATTAATAGTCATGTATGCTTATGGGATTAATTTTTGTATATCTCGAATTTTGTACTTAATATGGGAAATGCATGATTATAGAATATCCACCATGAAATATAGCCTAGAACTTCGAATGGGATTTCATAATCATTCACATGCTCTTATCATAAACTTGTATCCATGTCTAAAGTTTATGAAAATTGTATCAATTCCCTTACAAACTAGAATTTATGATTTAATAGATATGTTGAGATGCGATTAGAACTTATGGGATTGATCAATGTGAAGTATGTATATGTTTTCACTATGATTTCGATGTAAATGTTTGGGGTATGAGCTGAACCTATGGTAATGGCATGATTATCGAATCTTCTTCACGAATTAGAGTAAATTTCAAAATGGGGTCCGTGAAATATTCATCCACTTACATCATGATCTCATTGTACATGTTAATGTACGATTTGAATCTATGGATCTTACATGAATTTAAGATATATGTCATATGTTATATAATGTGATTTCAAAATTCAAATGTGATGGGCATGTCTAAAGTATGATCTGATCCTATCAATGCTAAATGAAAGTAGAATGTATGATTTAAATGATGATTCGGGACTATGATGATATGAATTATGATGCTAAAGCATGACAATGATACTTCAGGCCTTGAGGTTTGTTGTTAGTAGAATGTAGCCTTAATCAATTCTAAATGATTCAGTATGATATCCAGTATGATGTAAATAGTTGAATGCTCATGTCTCTGATTTGATGAAGTGACTTAGACTAAATGAATGACATTAGATCAGTGACCTCCATGTTCTAGTTTATCGGGACTCTCTATAGCCGAGAATGTTTCCCCTCAGTGAGTCAAAAAGTCTCCCTTAGCCCCGTCAGAGGTTCTTATTAGAAAAGAACATCTCCCTTAGTTAGTCAGGGACTCTCCACGACCGAGAATAGTTCCCTTAGTAAGTTAGGGACTCTCCATAGCCGAGAATGTTTCCCTTAGTCAGTCAGGGACTCCATAGCCAAGAATGTCTACTTAGTTAGTCAGGGACTCTCCATAGTAGAGAATGTTTCCCTTAGTCAGTTAGGGACTCTCCTTAGCCGATAATGTCTCCCTTAGTCTAGGATATCAATTTAGCTCAGCTCCGTATAATTTCAGATTACAATTAAAATCAATTTAGTAGGATTCAGACCCAAATGTTAGCAAATAGTCAGTACAATGTATGATATCAGTTAAAACATCAGTTCTCAATAAATGTACATCACATGATCCTTATGCATCATATTGATTATACTTCGCTAAATGTTTTCAAATAAAATCCTAATGGCAATATATATGTATCTCAGACAGGGTTTTCGTATTCAAGTTCAGTTACATGTCGATGTATCTAGTTTACTTCCTTCATGTATACTTGTATGTTTAGATTACTTAGATTTCCCACATACTTAGTACATTCAAAGAATGACCACATGCTTTATGTGCTATATCATTTCATGATATAGATTTAGGTTTCCAAACTCAGCCATGTGGTTAGATACGCTCCATTCCCATCTCAGCTGCTCGTGGTGAGTCCTCATCTCCTGAGGATGCGATTTATGTTTTCTATTTCATTATGTTATAGTTTTTAGACTTTAGGAGTTATCTGGGGGCTTGTCCCAGCAACTCATCAGTTTATTAGAGGCTTTCAGACTTGTTTAAACAGATTAAGTTTGTATCGGAGCTTTATGAGATGTGTTATTTTGGGTTTTAAATTAGACTCTTTCAGTTAGCTTCTGCGTAGTCATGTTCTATTAGTTGTTTCTATTATTAAGTGATATTCTATGATTATTCCATGGGTCCACTTGGAGCCTCTCAGGGTTCCCTGTCCGGTATTATGACTAGGGTGTAAACTTTGGCCGTGACAGTACATTATTGAGGAGATTAGGGAGAGAGCGATCCTAGATAGCATGAGAATCCTATTTCTGTTCTTAATTGCCCATTTATGTAGAGAGACTGGGGTGCCAGAGTTGCCAGGCATGGATCAGCTTGTGGAGGTGCTGAAGATTACAAACATTGGGTTGATTCGGGATGATATAAAACCTGTGTCCAAGGCAAAGAGTCAGATTTCTATATCAATTGGTGCAGCCATACTGGCAGATGTATTGAGGAAAGGTCCACAAATTGAGACTCCCTATTTTATTGAGGCCGAGGAAGCTGATACTACTTCACAAGATGCATGTTCTATTCCCGAGCCTACCACTGTTGAAGTTGTCGATACTACTACCACCGCACCCGCATCATGCTCCACTACAGCAGATGCCCGAGCATCAAATTCATCTCCTCGCCCTTCTAAGTCGTTTTGGTCACAATTTCTCCAAGATTCATAGCAGACATGGCTTGGTGGCTAGCTCGGGCTAAAAACGACAAGCTAATATTGCATCGCAAGTTAAGGTGCTAATGGAGTAGGTAAGACATAGGTTACAAGGGAGCTAGAGTTAATGGCAAGGACTTGGCATAGGCGGTTGGACGCATTCGAGAGGAGGATAAATGAGCGCTTGGCAACTATACAGGTACTAGATCTTACTGGTGGAATGCTGAGCTTGAATCTCTATGAGTAGAGTTGAGAGAGGCATCGGTATGGCAGATTCCATTGATACCACCACCTCCTGTGATCCCAATTGTTGAGGAGGAGACGAAGGATGAGTTGCCACCCATGTTCTATTTGTTCATTAAGAAGCCTGTGACAGAGGATAAAGGAAAGAGAGCAAGGAGTGAGGAATTAAGGATGAGGATGTGACATTGCTGAGAGAGCAAAAGAGAGAGGAATGTCATTGAGATAGCCACCAGGTTGTCAAGAGATGAGGCCCGACTAAGAGAAGAGGCAGAGGACGCTAGGGTTCAGGGAGAGTCCACAATTTCTATGGGTCTATTGAGCATGCCAATCTTCACCAATGCAATCATAGAGGAGTCTGGGGGTGCATCTACGTCTCCCACTAATCAGACCAATCCAGGCTTTTATGATGCCAAAGGTATGTCCGTATCCCATGTGCTATATTTCTATTTTAATGCATCAAGGGCAATGTATACTCTTTTTGATGGGAGCAGGGGTAAACCTAGATGTTTGAACTCGAGGGTTTTTCTTGCCGTGTTACTTTTCTTTTAAGTGTTTCTATCTAGTAGAACCAATATGTTTAGGTTATTATATATGTGTTTTGTTTTATTGTGTGTTTAATTAAAAAAAATAGTATAACTCAATGTAAACAAATAGAATGGCAACTTGTGATATGTCTTTAACTGTTAAATGAAGGACACCCCGCCCAAATTCTTTTGTTCTATGTGCTTGGTGTGAATACTAAGGCTCTCATGGATATTTGCATTGCATTAATATTATGAACATGTTAATCATTGCTTGATTGTGCATGAATTGGAAATTGGTAGTGATAGTGTAATCCTGTGCCCATGTGAGTATGAGGTGCTTATTGAGTCGACTTTTTTGTGTGTACACTAGAATTTTCCTAGTTAGTCATACCAAGGTAGTAGGATAATTGGATAGGAAATGATCATAGGACATTTTTCAAAGTAGTCCATTTTAACCTAAATAACCTACAAAAGGAAATAATAATATCCCTTGATCACAAATTTTGAGCCTAAGTAGACCTTTTTCTTTGATTAGCACATTCACCTTTCCACTTTCGGTATAATAAACATGTTTTGGTCCTTGTTCCTCCCTGGTCATTGTAAACCTCAACTTAGAAAAATTTTCTAAGTTGATAGTGGCTATTATAGGGGTGCATAGAAAAGGATGGGTATGAAAAGAAGGAGCTAGTTATGTTAAAAGAAAGCGGGTGTGGTGTGGTTGAAAAGAAGAACGAAAAGGAATGAAAAGCTAAAGATTTAAATGAGAAAAAAGAAAAAAGAGAACGAGAGAAAAATTAAAGTTAAAACCACACTCGTAAGCTGAAAAATGAATAAATGAGAAAAAGGGAGGAAAAAGAGAAAGGTTTAAATTGGAGCCCAAAAGAAATAGTGAAGTGCGAAGAAAGGGTGCCATGACCCGAACATAGGCCCGGATCGAGACATGGGACAAGGAACCCCGAGAGGCTCCAGGTCGATCCATGGCATGAAGATAACTTCTAACTCAATCAATAAAAATGGAAGATCAATCATAATAAACATAGTCGATGTCTGAAGATAGCATAACATCTGAACATATAACACGAGTTTGAAGCTAAATACAATCAATGTCTGAAAAGCCTCTATTACTGAGGAGTTGATAGAACAAGACCCCAACTAACTCTCTCTATCTGAAATTGAAAATACAAAGATAACTGATAAGGAATGGCCCTCGGGTGTGTTATGCCCCAGGAACCCAAGGATCAGACTCGGGAGTCGAATGGGGAAAAATTTGGAAAATGTTGCAACAGTGTAGGACGAGTCATTAGAAGACTCGTGAGGAGACCCCACGAGTCGTCAGGTGGCTCATGGGAAGGTCAGACTGAGCTAAGGAGTTGAGGTGCCCATGGGCGTGGGAATGACTCGTGGTCAGCTAGAACAAGTCATCAGGTCCACCATGGGGTAAGGTTGAGGATTTATAGGAGGTCTGGATGTGTACCTAACGGATGGCAACCCACGAGTCATGGTCAGTCCCAACGACTCGTGAGGTGGGTCGTGAGCAAGCCAGGGGATTTTAACTGAGGCTAGGGTAGTGTACTTGACGGGCGACACGACGAGTCATTACCCGTCCTGACGAGTCATCAGGTCACCCATTAGGGTCACCTGGCAGTTAATTCCTGTGATTTAGTAAGGGCCTTCTTATAATTTCCCAAACCCTTAGGGAAAAACATAAGTCGTTTTGAGGTTGGGAAAGGGTCTTTTAAGGGGAGATAATCCATGTTAAGTCTCATTTGATGGATGTAAGAGTAGAGAGGGAAGTGGAAAGGGATTCTAGTGTTCTTCTTCAAATCCTCCAAGTTTTGTATCTTGGGCTTTCCAGGGAAGTTAAAAATCAAGTGTTTCCAGGTATGTGGGGTTTTGAATGGTTGGTTTAGTCCCTACCCATGCCCAATTCTTCCCAATTTCTCTGTTTAAAGCTGCTAAATCTTTATGGTCTTAACCCAATGCATGATTCCTCAAAAATTGATATGAGATTGTCGTGGTATGTCTAAATTACGGGTTTCAAATTATTGGGCTGTTTTCACTTGTTTTATTCAATATTTGATGATCTAATCCCTAAAAGCATAAGTGCCAAAATCATGAGGATTTTAGTGAATTTCATGGTTATGGTGATTCCTCAAGCATGATATGATTTTTTTAATTTTAAGCATGTCTTCAATCTTCCATGTTATTATGATCATGTTTTATATAAATTAAGAATTTGAAGTATGTTGAAAATATGGGCAATGCCCATATGTTGCTTATGATTCATGAACTATGATTTCGGCTAACCCACGGGCCCGATTCCATGGCTAGTATTACGAATTTTCAAGCATGTTATGATTTTTATGATTTAACTAGTCGTGCATGTAATGTACGAATTTTTATGAGCACATTTCATGTTTTAGGAGTAGTACTTAACACCGAGTATGTTTAGGGCCCAGGTTACACCTCGAATCTCAGAACTACGTGCCACCATAAGATATGTTTGGGACCTCCTCAGTGACTGTCCCCTATGCCCTACGGGGTCTTCATGAGTGATATCATGCCCTTCATGGTTCTACCCTTGGCAAGGTATGAACAGCCTCTCAACTAGACTTATAGGTCAGGCTCCATGTGTGCTCATATGGGGTATGTTGATTATAGAAATCTCCCATTGTTCCTCATCGTTTTAATGCATGTATGATTATGTTCTTTGGCTCAAGTCATGTTTTATGAAATTTTTTCCTCTCTTGTGGTGACTGTGATAGGTTTATGAATGCTTTTGGAAAACCTTGAGCCTTACAATATATTTATGATTTTAGTCTTTATGATCATGATGTCCCACTCCTATAACTCTTATGCTTTTAAGTATTATTTTACTTACATTGCATACTGGGTACATTCCATGTACTAACCCGCATATTTTCTATGTTGTATCATTTCATGATACAGGATCCGGATCTCAGGCTCAGCATCGCTCCTAGCTTGCACCCAGTTCTGCTCTCAGTTCCCATTGGTGAGTCCTCATGATTCGAGGGCTTTATGTTCAGATCTTGGTTAACTTTTGTTTCAGTATGTTAGGGTTAGTTGGGGTCTTGTCCCTTCAACCCGTCTATTATGACTAGAGGCTTTTCAGACTATTTGTAGTATTCGGTCGTTACATTTGGATCTTGTATTGTTGTTTCCTATATTTCATGTCACGGTTTCTTTCAGTTCATGATTTTTAAGCTAATTCTTCCACCTTACGTGAATGTTTTAGATGTATTCTCATGCCATGGGTTGACTTGGGGTCTCTCAGGGCTCCGTGTTTACGATCCAGGTGTACTCTCGGGTAGTGATAAACTTGGTATCAGAGCCATAGGTTTAGGTGTGTCCTAGGGAGTCTGAAGGTCGCATTAAGTAGAGTCTTTTTCTGCGTGTGAAGCATGCCACACTTATGACGAAGAGGCTACTAAACGTTTTAGGAAATGTTCCCTTCTTTCATGATCTAAGTCATGCGATGAAAAGTGTCTCCACCCTTCAAATTCGTGCTATTCGCGATTGCAGAGTTATGGTCCCCAGAAGAATGAATGGAAGGAGGAACCGAAATGATGAAGGCCACGAAGGTGGCAATGATCATGGGCGTCAGCAAGCCCCACCTGTCCAGGAGCTCCAGGCACTAGAGGCAGTTGCCCATTCTGAGTTTTAGTCGGCTATTCAGATGTTGGCGCAGGCCTTGACAGCTCATGTGAACCAGCAGGCTGTTGCGCATGTTCCACAGAATGGCAATACAACGGCGGCTTGGATTAGAGAATTCTTGAGGATGAACCCTCCCGAGTTCACAGGATCGAAGGTGGACGAGGATCCACATGAGTTCATTGAAGGGTTCTTGAAGGTCACCCAGGTGATGGGGGTGACAAATGAGGAGCATGTTGACTTGGCCTCATATCAGCTAATGGAGGTCGCTTATATTTGGTACAAGCAATGGAAGGACAGCAGGGCAGCGGGAGCAGGCCCTATCAGCTGGGATGAGTTCCGCATGGCCTTTCTCGCAGGTTCTTCCCTCGGGAGATGAGGAAATTGAAAGCAGCTGAGTTTGTTAACCTAAAATAAGGAAAGATGACAGCGTTAGAATATTCACTTGAGTTCACTCGCTTGTCAAAGTAAGCCCCAAAGTTAATGATGGACCAGAGGGCGCGGGTGAGCCGATTCATGTAGGGAGTAGCGAGTATCTGGACAAAGACTGCAGAACAACCATGCTTCATCAGGATATGGACTACCGCCCAATAGTCCTTTATGCCCAGCAGATGGAGGCAGCTCATATGAGGCAGAGAGAGGCCAAGAGGTCCAGAACTGATAGCTATAGGTTCTCCTAGCCAAGGCCAGGAGGTGGGTCTCACCAGTAGTCCTAACGCATGTCCGTTACACCAGCAACATCTTCAGCCAGTACCCTATCAAGTCCTTGAGACGATCAGGGGAGCAGGGCCTCAGGTTTGAGGGGTTAGAGTAGCATGCGCACAGAGCGCACTTTTCCCATCTTTTGTTAATTGTGGCAAGAATCACCCAAGGAGGTGCTTGGTGGGCTCAGGTGCTTGTTTCCGGTGTGGCAAACTTGGACACAGGATCAGGAATTGCCCCCGCAGCCAGTTCAAGGGGTGATGGAGCTCGCACTCCAGTAGCTAGTTCAGCCGCTCCAGTGGTACGTCCTACTCAGCAGGGTGCTTTGACTGGTTCAACTGGCGGCTAGTGCTAGAATTGGTTTTATGCACTTGGCTCTCGACAGGAGCAGGATACTTCTCCTGATGTGGTTATAGGTATGTTGCAAGTCTTTCATATCAATGCTTATGCTTTGTTAGATTCGGGAGCTGCATTGTCTTTTGTGACACCTTACATTGCTAGTAACTTTGGTGTCAGTCCTAAAATTTTGTCAGAACCGTTCTCTGTATCTACCCCTATTGGGGATTCGGTTATAGCTAGACGAGTATAGAGAGAATGCTTGGTCACTGTGTTGCATAAAGTTACCTCAGCAGACTTAGTAGAATTGGCTATGACTGATTTTGATATTATTCTTGGCATGGATTGGTTGTTTGCATGTTATGCTTCGATTTATTGTAGGACCCGTAGGGTGGAATTTCGTTTTTCGGGTGAGTCAGTGTTGGAGTGGAAGGGTAGTTCGACGGTACCAGCAAGTCGATTTATCTCCTATCTCAAGGCCAGGAGAATGATTTCTTAGTGTTGTATTTACCATTTGGTTAGGGTTAAGGATGCCACATCTGAAACCCTGACCATTCAGTTAGTCCCCGTGGTATGTGAGTATCCCAAGGTATTTCCAGATGTCCTACAAGGTGTTCCTTCTGAGAGGGAGATTGATTTTGAGATTGATCTTTACCCGACACGCAGCCCATATCGATTCCTCCCTAACAAATGGCCCCAATCGAACTAAAAGAGTTAAAGGAGCAGTTGAAGGATTTGCTAGATAAGGGTTTCATTAGATCGAGTAAGTCTCCATCGGATGCCCCGGTGGTGTTCATTCGAAAGAAAGATGGTTCTCTTCGGATGTGTATTGACTATAAGTAGTTGAACAAGGTCACTGTCAAGAACAGATATCCTTTACCCAGGATTTATGACCTATTTGATCAGGTTCAAGGTGCCAAATGTTTCTCCTAGAGAGATCTTAGGTCCGGGTTTCACCAGCTCAGGGATCAGGAGAGCAACATCCCAAAGACTACTTTTAGGACTCGGTATGGCCATTATGAACTCGTTGTTATGTCTTTTAGACTAACAATTTCCCTGCAGCTTTTATGGATCTGATGAACAGGATATTCAAGGAATATCTGGACATGTTCATAATTGTGATCATTGACGACATATTGATATACTCTGGGAGCGAGGAGGAGCATGCCGCACACCTGAGGGTAGTGCTCTAGACCCTAAAGGATAGCTAGCTATACACCAAGTTCAGCAAATGCGAGTTCTGGCTGAATTCAGTTGCATTCTTGGGATATGTAGTGTCTGATCTTGGGCAAATTTATATGCCCAAGTGATACTCAAAAGTACCATTTTAGCCTTGTTTATCTATCAATGTGTATACATTCTCATTTAATTGGTAATAAAATGTGAATTTATACTAACCAACATGATTAGCATTGTTTTGCAGGTAAAATGTGATTTTGGGAAGATTGAATGCATGTTGGATGATATCAGAGTTGGACTTGGATGCGAGCAAGGAAAAAGGCATTGGACAACATGAATTAAAGGGGCTCCGCGATGGAGCCGTGTCACACTGCCATCGCGGAGGCCTTCTGCCTGGATAGGGAAAATTCGCCCAAATTCCAGAGAGGGTCCGCGTCCGCTCCGTGGCACGGTGGCTTGGCTCCGCGTTGCATACCGTGCCATGTTGAGCCTTAATTCTTGGACCCCCAATTCCAGTGAGGGTCCGCGTCCATAGGGTGTCATGGAGGCAGTGCTCCGCGATGCACTCCGTGACACGTTGCTTGTTATTTCGGGAAAAATTCCCAGCAGTATTAATAGAACACTTAGGTTCATTTTTCAATATTCTGACTTGGTGGAGCAAGAATGTGGGTTACAGGCAGTTGAGGGACGAAAATATCAGGGTTTTTTCTCTCTTTCTTTCTTCTTTAATTCAATTGCTTGTATGATTAACACTCATTTAAAGATGTTTAATCCACAAATGAGTGGCTAATTTCTCTTCTTGCTAAGGTTATGAACAATTGTGATGAAATGTGATCATTGATTCTTTGGTTTTTCATCTTTTCTTCCATGTTGTTCTATTAATTCTTGTTCTTACTGCATTAATGTGTGGCCTATGTTAATGCATATCTACAAAGTCTGGTTTCACTCGAGAGAGCAAGAAATTGGAAATTTGTGAATTAATAGGATATGTTCTTTACTTGGTTTGGGAAAATTGAGTCTTGATTTGCTTTCAGGATAGAAATATACCTGAAAGTCGTATTAGTCAATTTAGGAACCGGGTTTGTATGGCTAGAACATGAATTGCATTTAATCACAAAAATGTAGGTGGATGGTTCATGATTCTTAAGTGAGGTTAAATACGAGAGTTTTAATTTCTTGGAAAATGTTCTTGGCTAGCAACTGGAGGAAAAGATTAACCAAAGTATGATGTATAATTAATTTCATTACATGTTCGTTTAACCTCAGCATGCTCTCATTCATAGTTCAGATTCAAAGTAGATAATTGTTTTAGCTTTAGTATAAAAATTATAAAACAAACTATCAAACTTTTGGTTACGCTGTTGTCTGCACTTTTAGAAGTAAAATATAGTACACTTGAGCAGATTGCACTTCATCCCAGTCCCTGTGGGATCGATACTTGGCTTACTTAAGCCACTTTACTACTTGTTCGACCACGTGCACTTGCGTGTAGTTATATACCCATATAACAAATGATCCGAACAAGTTTTTGGCGCCATTGCCGGGGACTTGGCAATTGGTGAATTTGTTTTAAGTGTTAATTTACTGTATTTTTATTTTCTTAGTGTTGACAACTTGGTCTTAGCCTGTATTTTGCAGAATTAATTTCTGTTGAACACTGGCAAGAGACAAGGAGTTGGTGGAATCATATATAGAGCCAGAAAGGATATTCCACAGTAAACTGAGAGAAGCTCTACAAAGAAAGCTGCAGTTGCTCAGACAAACGATCATGGAGCAACAACAGAATCCACCAGTAGTACGGGCAGTGTTAGTGCCCGAAGAAGTAGCAGCTCGGCCGGTTCGCGAGGTGGCAATCCCACATGCCAATAATGTTACATCTAGTATCCGCAAACCTTAGCCTAGAGGGAGATTTGAACTTAAATAGAATATGGTGCAGTTGCTTCACACTAGCGGGCAGTTTACCGGTCTCTCTCATGAAGATCCACAGCAGCATCTCCAAACTTTTTTGGAGATAAGTGACACTTACATACCTGCTGGAGTGTAATCAGACTATGTCCGGCTTACATTGTTCCCATTCTCATTATTGGGAGAAGCCAAGAGGTGGTTGAAAGCTGAGCCACCGAATTCTATTTCTATATGGGATGATCTTGCACGGAAGTTTTTGATACGGTTTTTTCCCTCCGGTAAAACAGAAAGACTTAGAAGTCAGATTCTAAGTTTCAAACAGAGAGAGGGAGAAAATTTATATCAGGCCTGGGAGAGATTTAAATCCATGTTGCGGGATTGTCCTCATCATCATCAGTCCAATGATGTGTTGGTGCACACATTTATAGAGGGTTTGGAACCCCACACCAAAATATTGCTAGACTCAGCAGCTGGAGGGCAAGCGCTGGAGAAAACTTCTGAGGAGCTGTATACCTTGTTGAACCGTATTTCGCAGGGCAATCCAGAATGGAATGCTGATTCATCAAGAGGTGGGACAAGGAAAACAGCAGGAGTGCTTGAAGTAGATGGGTTTACAGCTATAGCTGCACAGATAGCTGCATTGCAAAATCAACTTAACACCCACTTCAGCAACATGACATTGAACCAACCTGAAGCCCCAGTTAATGCAGTACAACAAATGTGGTGTGAAGTGTGTGGAAGCAGTGAGCACTCAGCTGAGTGTTGTGGAGCCAATCCTGACTCGGTAAACTTTGTGGGTAATGCGCAAAGGAACCACCAACAGTATGGTAGTAGCTACAATTCCAATTGGAGGAATCACCCTAATTTCTCATGGGGTAGCAACAACCATCAGGGCCAAAGTTCGGGTCAGGGTGTGCAAAGGAACCAAGGAGGGCAGCAGAATTATCAAGCACAATTCAGAAACAACAATGCACCTCCTCCACCACCATCACGCAGCATTGAGGAGATGTTCAAGACCATGATAGCCAACCAAGCTCAATTGCAGGCTGACTATGTGAAATTGGCAGCCGAAGTGAAAAACAACCAGTTAGCTACCAAGGCACTTGAATATAAATTTGGTCAACGACTAAAGAAACACAAGGAGGAGGCATGTTTCAAGAAATTCATGGAGGTGCTGAAACAGGTACATGTTAACTTACCTCTTGTTGATGTCTTGCAGGGAGTGCCGAAATATGCTAAGTATATAAAGGACATCGTGGTAAACAAAAGTCGGTTGACTGAGTATGCTACGGTGGCTCTAACGGAGGAGTGCACTTCCCGAATTCAAAATAGACTGCCCACAAAGCTAAAAGACCCTGGGAGTTTTACTATCCAGATTACTATTGGGCAGAGCATCCAAGCTCGTGGATTGTGTGACTTGGGAGTGAGCATAAATTTGATGCCTTCATCGGTATTCAGAAAGTTGGGTCTAGGGAGTCCTAGACCCACAACTGTAATCTTGCAATTGGCGGATCGATCCTTAGCCAGACCTGATGGCATTGTGGAGGACGTTCTGGTGCAAGTTGGCTCCCTAATTTTCTCGGTAGATTTTGTCGTGCTGGATTTTGAACCAGACGCGGAAGTCCCATTTATTTTGGGACGTCCTTTCTTGGCAACCGGGAAAGCACTAATTGACGTAGCTGCGGGGCAGCTAACAATGCGAGCACATGACAAGGTGGAGGTGTTCGATATGTACAAGGCATCCAAGCTCCCGATGGTGCATGAAGAACTCTCGGTGATCAATGTGATTGATCAAGGTGATGATAAGCAGATGAAGGATTCCCGAGAGTTAATGGGAAAACCACTGGAGAGGTGTAAGCACTACTGGGGGAAGGACAGTGATCGAGAGAAATCGTCCATCACCCTAGAGGACAATTGAGCTTAACGACGTCGAGCCGCGACGGTAAACCAGGCGCTGCACGGGAGGCAACCCGTGAAAAAAAAATTTTCTTTCTTTTTGTAAAGTGTAAATAGATTTTTCTTTTTCTTTTTCTTGATTTACAAAAAAATTTTTCGTTTTAGTTTTTGTTTATTTGTATTTAGAGTGAAACCTATAATTCTAACCAATTTTGTATAGTGAGATGAATTTCAGGTCAAACGGAGAAAAATATGCATGGAATCGCAAAGGAAAAGTCGAGGTATGAAAAATTAATAAAAAGTGGCAGACAGTGAGCTGGGGCGATAGCTTCGTGTCACGGAGGTGGACCTCCGCGTTACCTCCATGACACGTTGAGGTATAATCCGGAAATTTTAAAAATTTCCAGAACAGTCTCGCGATGGCTCCCTGTCACGGAGGCAGTGCACCGCGATGCACTCCGTGACACGTTGCCTTGTATATCGCGACGGGTCACACCGGGTCGCCGGGTGACCCGCACGATTTCCTTACTTTTTAACCCCGAAAACCCTCCCTTTTCCCTCATTTTTTAATCCCTCCGCGACCAAACCCCCCAAAACCCATCCCCCATCAACGTGACATGGAGTAAGGCAAGAAATTCAACAAGTTTTCTTCGATTCTTCAAAGTCAAGGTATGTTTTTCAATTTCCTCTCAAATTCTTGTCGATTTTCTTCGATATTGAGCGTGGGAGGTGAGCTAAATTGCCCTAAGTAGAAATTCAGCATGAATTCGAGTTAATTATTGTTGATGAATGTTCGGAATGTCGTTATGATTGCTTGAACTTGTCGATTGCATAAATTAATCGAATTTGCTTGATAATATCAATTTTAGGGATTGTATGTTGAATTTGGAGTAGAAAATGTAGTGAAATTATGAATTTCATGCCGGGATGTACATGTTGAATAATATGAGTCGATATACAAATTGTTAGGATGTTAATAGAACGACGGATTCTCGGGAGAAGGGAAAGTTGAAATTTGTAAGAATTTGGTTAGTTGTATAGGTTCGTGTAGATAAATTTTTGTTGTTATTTTTGTTTCTTTGTTTTTCTGTGCTAAGTGTGACGTGTAAAATGTTAGCGATGGTAGTGATTGTGATTGGCTGTACGAAGTCTGAGTAGTACGCAGAAGATATACCGTCAAATTTTTCGAACGCACTAAGCATGATTGTATAGTTGGTTATTATGTGTAAATAAAGATGATCTTGCCGTAGTGTTGTAACTGTAGCTAAGGACTAAGTGTGGGGTAACCTGGCTTAACCCGACTTTAGCCGAAGTTAATATCCGTTAGCTTAACATTGATCTTGTCTACTTGGGTTGACAGGTAAAATGGCAAGCAGGCAAGAGAAAGGGAAAGGCGCATCAACTTCGGGCGCCGAAAGGAAGCGAATCAGACTGGGCACAACAGTCCCAGCAGCACCAGCAGTTCCACGCGGCCAACGCCGCCAATATGGAACAAGATGCGTGACTGATGAGGGGAAAAGTGGTACGCAAAGCACAAAGAAAACAAATATTTCCCTGAGGAGAATATAGCACGGGAACCATTGGCACAGGAGTTCCCTAGGATGGTCCACCGGATCGAGGCAGCTGGGCTAAATTTCATTTTTGAAGAGCCCAAGGAATGCAATCTGCACCTGGTTCGGGAGTTCTATGCCAATTGGAACCCGACGATCAGAAGTCACACCATCAAGATCAGAGGGCAAATAGTCACCTTCAAGCCCCACCACCTCAATGCCATCATAGGAGCGCGGGACACAGACGCCCACGTACTCTGACAGCTGAACATTACCCCACCGTATGCGGACATCAGACGCACATTATGTGGGACCCGATCGACAGCTAGATGGAGCGGACACAAAGAGAGGGGCTACCACCAGACTTTGCCATATTCACAGATGAACAGGGAAGCCCGAATCTGGCTGAAGATAGTCTGCTCATGCCTAATCCCGGGGGTACATATGATAGATGTAACCCGGGATCGTGTATGCCTGGTGTACGCCCTGATGAAAGGGCTGGAGATCAACGTGGGGGCGGTAATTATCTCCGCCATGAAGAGAGCCCGGTTGCACCAGGGGCACAGGTATGGCTTTGGTGGACTAATCACCACCTTCCTCAGGGGCCTAGATGTTGAGGAGGAGGCCCTTGACTATATCCCGCAGATGGAGCGGAAGGCCTTGGATGTTACTAAAACTAAGGCTCCTGACACCACCCACAGGCCAGTGCTTACACTTGGCGAGCGACATGCTCGTGACGACCAGTATATGGCTCGAATGTATGGGATGCAGATGCTCCAGCTGAGGATAGGAGGGAGGCCGGCGATAGAGGAGGAGCTATGGCAGCTCGAGCTAGACTACCCCTTCGGCGAAAACGCCAGGGCTCTATGTCGAGTGGGGCCAGCATTTGTAGAGCCCACAGATGATGATGTCCCCACAGATGAGGAGACACATCAGGAGGACTCCGATGTGGAGTCCGATGATGACGACGGAGGCGACTCAGACATGGGAGATGAAGCAGCAGCACCCGACGAAGAAGTGGAATACTTTGACTAATCAGGGAGTTCCACCACCCGATTTTGTGCTATTTTAATTTTTGTGAACACTGGGGACAGTGTTCGAGCTAAGTGTGGGGTGGGAGTAGTTAGGTGCTGGGCTGGGTTGTTTTGTATGTATGCTCTATTCTGTTGTCGTGTATGTGAAAATTTGTTTGTCCTTGTGAGTTGTGAATTGTTAAGTTGTTGTTCTGTTTGTAAATTTATATGAAATTGATGTGTGTTGCTGAATGTTGCTAGCTGATTCTGATTCTGTACATATTTTTGTTATCGAAATGATCAATATTTTTAAAATTTTAAAATATTTTATACATATTTTTTCTATCGAAATGATCGATATTTTCAACATTTTTTTACTTCTTGGGTTTCTCGGCGTTTGTTTTTGGTTCTTTTACGGAGAATAGTCCCATTGAACCGAAGTCATAGTAGTGATCGTTCCCTATGATGGATGGATGACGACCGTCTTAAGGGAAATGTAGTCGTTAGGAGTAGATTTTTTCAATTATTTTTCAGTTTTTTTCTTTGGTGGATTGCATCCCAAAACCTGTAGTTACTCTATGGTTGCGAAATTCTGGTTGCGTGTTGTACATGATATTTAAAATGAAAAGGCGATTCGTATGAAAGCATGCTACTTTGTAAATATGTTGAGATACCTAGGCCATAGAGTTTGATTCAGTGTGATTGAGGCTTAATGTTTGAATTCCTGTAATTAGCTGATTGAAGAGTCTGTGAATACATCTTAAATTGAGCATGTGCAAAAAGTGTGATGTGAGGTGTTGTTATTCCATGCTATTGTGAAGTGTCTAGAACTTGCCTGGTGTGTGTACAAAACGAAATGAAGGAGGTGTATTGTAGGAAAGGATGTAGGCATTTCTTTATTTTAACCGAGAGTTTCTATTTTTCCTTGTCGTACCCACCTTGATTGTATACCCTAGTCAGCCCGTTGAGCCTTTAGCCTATTATTTTTTTCTTTTGTCATAAAGTGTAAACCGAGCATAATTCCTTCTTTTCATTAGCCGTAAAGTCTATACAAAACTCTTAAGCGCTTAAGAAGAGAAAATCATCTTCCCAAAGTGTCAAGGAGTGAGAATGATGAAAAGAAAAGAAAAGCAGAGTGATAGAAGAAAAGAAAAGGTTGAAGGTGCACTTGCTATAAATAAACGATAATGAAGGTGCATGAATAATCTTTGTTGTTGTGTCAAGTGTGCTTAATATGATGGGCCATACTAAAGAAAATCATCAAGAATGGGATGATGAAAAAAAAAAAGAAACAATGTCCATGAGTTGATGGGATGTGTTGAAAAGGCGCTTAAGGATGCTAGTGGCTATTATTGGCTAACCCAATATTTTCTAGTTCCGTAGCTTCCATTACAACCCGTTAAAGTCCTACATGATCTTACATCGCACTTCTTTATATTAGTGGAGTAATACACTAAGGGCAAGATTATGGGTCATGACATGATGCATGTGAATTCTTTTGGGAGAGAGAGCGAAATTGTGTTTACATGCCCCTGCTTGAATGTTTGTGAGTCATATGAGCAAAAAGGGGAAGATTCTCTTGTGTTGTGAGGGTACATGCTCGATGAAAGATTAATTTTCGTGTCGGATATCTTGATCAGCTGATTTGCATGAGTTTGCCAATATCGAGAGTCGATTCTTAAAGTCTAGGAGGTCTTGATGTATTGAAGGTCATTGCATTGATAAGACCATGCATGTTTTCTTGATGATTTGCTGTATTGAATAATCGGTATGACCGTAGCCTAAATTGTCGAACCAAAGTAGCGAGGTTGGGATGTAAATTGCATGAAGTGTAGGATTGTTGTTTGAGGACGAACAAGGATTTAAGTGTGGGGTAAGTGATCTTGGGCAAATTTATATGCCCAAGTGATACTCAAAAGTACCATTTTAGCCTTGTTTATCTATCAATGTGTATACATTCTCATGTAATTGGTAATAAAATGTGAATTTATACTAACCAACATGATTAGCATTGTTTTGCAGGTAAAATGTGATTTTGGGAAGCTTGAATGCATGTTGGATGATATCGGAATTGGACTTGGATGCGAGCAAGGGAAAAGGCATTGGACAACATGAATTAAAGGGGCTCCGCGATGGAGCCGTGTCACGCTGCCATCGCGGAGGCCTTCTACCTGGATAGGGAAAATTCGCCCAAATTCCAGAGAGGGTCCACGTCTGCTCCGTGGCACAGTGGCTTGGCTCCGCGTTGCACGCCGTGCCACGTTGAGCCTTAATTCCTAGACCCCCAATTCCAGTGAGGGTCCGCATCCGTAGCGTGTCACGGAGGCAGTGCTCCGCGATACCCTCCGTGACACATTGCTCATTATTCCGGGAAAAATTCCCAGCAGTATAAATAGAACACTTAGGTTCATTTTTCAATATGCTGACTTGGTGGAGCAAGAACGTGGGTTACAGGCAGTTGAGGGACGAAAATATCAGGGTTTTTTCTCTCTTTCTTTCTTCTTTAATTCAATTGCTTGTATGATTAACACTCATTTAAAGATGTTTAATCCACAAATGAGTGGATAATTCCTCTTCTTGCTGAGGTTATGAACAATTGTGATGAAATGTGATCATTGATTCTTTGGTTTTTCATCTTTTCTTCCATGTTGTTCTATTAATTCTTGTTCTTACTGCATTAATGTGTGGCCTACGTTAATGTATATCTAAAAAGTCCGGTTTCACTCGAGAGAGCAAGAAATTGGAAAGTTGTGAATTAATAGGATATGTTCTTTACTTGGTTTGGGAAAATTGAGTCTTGATTTGCTTTCAGGATAGAAATATACCTGAAAGTCGTATTAGTCAATTTAGGAACCGGGTTTGTATGGATAGAACATGAATTTCATTTAATCACACAAATGTAGGTGGATGGTTCATGATTCTTAAGTGAGGTTAAATACGAGAGTTTTAATCTCTTGGCAAATGTTCTTGGCTAGCAACTGGAGGAAAAGATTAACCAAAGTATGATGTATAATTAATTTCATTACATGTTTGTTTAACCTCAGCATACTCTCATTCATAGTTCAGATTCAAAGTAGATAATTGTTTTAGCTTTAGTATAAAAATTATAAAACAAACTATCAAACTTTTGGTCACACTGTTGTCTGCATTTTTAGAAGTAAAATATAGTACACTTGAGCAGATTGCACTTCATCCAAGTCTCTATGGGATCGATACTTGGCTTACTAAAGCCACTTACTACTTGTTCGACTACGTGCACTTGCGTGTCGTTTTATACCCCACAAATCACGATAGTGTCATGAGAAGTTATAAGGGTGGACTCCCAGAAAATAGAGGCGGTAAAGAACTGGACCAGACCTCTAAACCCTTCAGAGATCAGGAGCTTTTTGGGCTTAGCGGGTTATTATCGGAGGTTCGTGGAAGGTTTATAATCCATTACAGCCCCATTGACTAGATTGACTCAGAAAAAGGTGAAGTTCCAATGGTCGGAGGCTTGCGAGAAGAGCTTCTAGGGATTGAAGGCCTGACTCACTTCAGCACCGGTGTTAACTTTACTGGAGGGCACCGATGGCTTTGTTGTATACTATGATGCTTCGAGAGTCGGACTGGGATGTGTATTGATGCAGCACGGGAAAGTCATAGCATATGCTTCCAGACAGCTAAAAATTCATAAGAAGAATTACCCGACCTATGATCTTTAGTTGACCGTGGTGGTGTTTTCTTTGAAGATATGGTGATACTACTTGTATGGGGTTCATGTAGATGTATTCACGGACCACATGAGTTTACAATATGTGTTAATGCAGAAGTATATCAATCTTCGACAACGAAGGTGGTTGGAGCTACTTAAGGACTATGACATGAGTGTACTTTACCACCTGGGTAAGGACAACATGGTAGCGGATGCCCTTAGTAGACTCTCTATGGAGAGTGTGTCGCATGTGAGTGAAGACAAGAAGGATCTGCTGAAGGAGGTACGTCGGCTTGCACGGTTGGGAGTTAGATTAGTTTGCTCGACCGATGGTGGTATAGTTGTTCAGAATGGATTAGAGTCATCCTTGGTAACGAAGGCGAAGGCTAAACAAGATGAAAATCAAACATTGGTAAAGTTGAAAGAATTTTTTCACAATCAGAAGGTAGAGGTCTTCTCCAAAGGGGGAGATGGTGTGCTTCGGTACCAAGGTCTCTTCCGAACGTGGATGGTCTGAGGAGCAGGATGTTGCATGAGGCTCACGGATCCATATATTATATCCATCCAGGTGACACCAAGATGTATCATGCCTTGCGGGAAATCTACTAGTGGAATGACACGAAGAGGGATATTGCAGAATTTGTAGCCAAGTGTCCGAATTGCCAATAGGTTAAAGTTAAGCATCAGAGACCGGGAGGTGTACTTTAGGATATCAACATTCCTACTTGGGAAGAAATCAACATAGACTTCATAACAGGTTTACCCCTCACTCGTAGATAGTATGACTCCATTTGGGTTGTGGTGGAGAGGTTAACCAAGGCTGCTCATTTCCTACGGGTCAGAACCACCAATTCCGCTGAAGATTATGCCAAATTATACATCCGAGAGTTGGTTAGATTGCATGGAGTGCCCTTGGCCATTATATCAGATAGAGGTACTCAGTTGACCTCTCAGTTCTGGAGATCTTTTCAAAAGGGACTTGGTACCCAGGTCAAGCTTAGCGCGACATTTCATCCGCAAACAGATGGTCAGGCGGAGCGGATTATCCAGACTCTTGAGGACATGTTGAGAGCTTGCGTTATTGATTTCAAGGGTAGCTGGGATGAGCATTTTCCTCTTATTGAGTTTGCCTACAACAACACCTATCTTTCTAGCATCCAAATGGCACCGTTCGAGGCTCTTTATGGGTGAAGGTGTAGATCACCCATTGGGTGGTTTGAAGTGAGTGAGGCTTCATTGGTGGGTCCAGACTCAGTCCATGAGGCTATGGAGAAAGTTCAGTTGATAAGAGAAATGTTGAAAACGGCTCAAAGTCACCAAAAGTCTTATGCGGATGTGAGGAGAAAAGAGCTTGAGTCCAAGGTCGATGATTGGGTGTTTTTGAAGGTATCTCCCATGAAGGGAGTAATGAGATTTGGAAAGAAAGGGAAACTCAGCCCCCGCTATGTTGGCCCATACCAGATTGTGAGACGAGTGGGTAAAGTAGCTTATGAGTTAGAGTTACCGTTTGAGTTAGCTTCAGTTCATCCTGTATTTCATGTATCGCTCTTGAAAAAGTGCTTGGGAGATCCACACTTAGTTGTTCCGGTGAAAAGTGTTGGTGTGAAAGAAAGCCTCAGTTATGAGGAAATTCGTATTGCAATCTTGGATCGTCAGGTTCGAAGGCTGAGGAACAAGGAAGTGGCTTCAATAAAGGTGTTATGGAGAAATCAGCATATGGAGGGAGCTACGTGGGAAGCCGAAGCGGATATAATGGCTAAATACCCACATTTGTTCTCTACCAGCTTAGTTCCAATTTGAGGTATCAGTTTTTGCCCTAAACCTTTAGACAGATTTTCATGTTCTGTTCATGCATGCAAGTTAGTTTTATGATATGATATATGCATGTGATGTCTGAATTCGGTCCAACTATGTAGTACTTTTCGGAGGTAGTCGTTCCATCAGTTTTCGGCTTAAATGATCAGTATTTGAATATGGTGATTTCTTGTTTCTAGGTTTTCTACATGTTTCTAACATTCGAGGACGAATGTTCCCAAAGGGGCGATATTGTTATACCCCGGGAACCCAAGTACCTGACCCGGGAGTCAAACAGGGAAAAATCTGGATGACTCATCATTAGATGACTCGTACGGAGACCCCACGAATCGTCAAGTGGCTAGTGGGAAGGTTGGACTGAGCTGAGGAGTTGAGGTTCCCACAAGCGTGGGAACGACTCGGGGTCAGCTACCATGAGTCGTTAGGACCACCGTAGGGTAAGGTTGAGTATTTAATAGGAGGTCTAGTAGTGTATCTAGTGGATGGCACCCAACGAGTTGTGGTCAGTCCCAACGACTAGTGAGGTGGGTCGTGAGGAAGCTACGGAATTTTAACTGAGGCTGCGGCAGTGTACTTGACGAGTGACACGACGAGTCGTTTCCCGTCCTGATGAGTCATCAGGTTACCCATTAGGGTCACCTGGTAGTTAATTCCTGCAAATTAGTAAGGGCCTTATTGTAATTTCCCAAACCCCTAGGGCATAAACTATGTTGTTTTGAGGTCGGGACAGGGTCTTTTGAGGGGAGATAATCCATGTTAATTCTCATTTGATGCATGTAAGAGTAGAGAGGGAAGTGGAAAGCGTTTCTAGTGTTCTTCTTCAAATCCTCCAAGTTTCTATCTTGGGCTTTCCATGGAAGTTACAAATCAAGTCTTTCCAGGTATGTGGGATTTTGAATGGGTGTATTAGTCCCTACACATGCCCAATTCTTCTTAATTTCTATGTTTAAAGTTTCTAAATCTTTATGGGTCTTAACCCAAATGCATGATTCCTCAAAAATTTATATGAGCTTGTTGTGGTATGTCTAAATTATGGGTTTCGAATTATTGGGCTGTTTTCACTTGTTTTATTCAATATTTGATGATCTAATCTCTAAAAGAATAGGTGCCCAAATCATGAGAATTTTAGTGAATTTCATGGTTATCATGATTCCTCAAGCATGATATAAATTTTTGAATTTTAAGCATGCCTTCAATCTTCCAGTTGTTATGATCATGTTTTCTATAAATTAAGCATTTCAAGTCTGTTGAAAATATGGGCAATGACCACATGTTGCTTAGGATTCATAAACGATGATTTTGGCCGACCCACGGGCCCGATTCCATGGCTAGTATTATGAATTTTCAAGCATGTTATGATTATTATGATTTAACTAGACGTGCATGTCATGTATGAATTTCTATGAGCATGTTTCATGTTTTGGGAGTAGTACTTAACACTGAGTAGGTTTGGGGCCAAGGTTACACCCCGAATCTCAAACTACGTGCCACCGTAGGATATATTTGGGACCTCCTCAGTGACTGTCCCCTATGCCCTACGGCTTTTTATGAGTGATATCATGCCCTTCATGGTTCTACCCTTGCAAGGTATGAACGGCCTCCAGACTAGGCTTACAGGTCGGGCTCCATGTGTGCTCATATGGGGTATGTCGGTTATAGAAATCTCCCACTGTTCCTCATCATTTTAATGCATGCATGATTATGTTCTTTGGCCCAAGTCATGTTTTATGAAATGTTTTTCTCTCATGTTGTGAGTATGACAGGTTTACGAATGATTTTGGAAAACCTTGAGCCTTACGATATATTTATGATTTCAGTCTTTATGATCATGATGTCCCACTCTTATAACTCTTATGTTTTTAAGTATTATTTTACTTACCTTGCATACTCGGTACATTCCAAGTACTGACCCACATATTTTCTATGTCGTAACGTTTCATGATACAGGTTTCGGATCTCAGGCTCAACATCGCTCCTACCTTGCACCCAGTTCTGCTCTCAGTTCCCATGCGTGATTCTTCATGATTCGAGGGCTTTATGTTCAAATCTTGGTTAACTTTAGTTTTAGAATGTTAGGGTTAGTTGGGTCTTGTCCCTTCAACCCGTCTATTATGACTAGAGGCTTTTCAGACTATTTGTAGTATTCAGCCGTTACGTTTGGATCATGTATCGTTGTTTCTTATATTTCATGTCACGGTTTCATTCAATTCTTGACTTTAAAGCTAATTCTTCTGCCTTATGTGAATGGTTTAGATATATGATCATGCCATGGGTTGACTTGGGGTTTCTCGGGGCTCTTTCTCCCGTGTTTATGATCCGGGTGTACTCTCGGGTCGTGACAGGGAGATGAGGATTCACCAACTGAGACTGGATGCTAACTATGAGAACTGGCTAGTGACGGGGCTAAGTTTGTATATCGAAGCCTGTATCATAAACTGATACAACATAGAGTATGCGGTCAGTACGTGAAATGTATCGAGTATGCAAGGTAAGTAAAACTGCTTAAATAAGTAAAATTCAATGATAATGCATTGCATAAGAAAACATAATCGAAATAAGATTTTGAGAGTAAGTCTTGCATACTAATTTCTGATATCATGATCTAAACATAACTGCATATCATAACTGATTCAAATGACCCAAAGCTGAAAACTGATATTCATAAGTAAAACTGAACATTGGGCCAAACCCGCTGAATACACACACACACACACACACACACACACACATGATCTGAACATAACTGCATATCATAACTAATTCGAATGACCCGAAGCTGAAAACTGATATCTATAAGTAAAACTGAACATTGGGTCAAACTTGCTTAAAAAAAGAAAAAAAATATATATATATATATCATGAATGATAAACATGCATGGCTGAAATCACGAGGAACAATGGGAGACTCATCATATAACCGACATTACCATGATAGAGCATACGTGGTACCGGCTATCACACTTAAGTGGGCAGAGCCGTCCAAAGCTTTGTCAGGACTATGGACAATACCATGGTATTGATATCAAGCTCAAGGCCCCTTGAGGGCAGAGGAAAGATCCAAAGGAGGTCCCAATATATATAAGTAAACCTACGTTAGCGCGTAGTTCTGAGGCATCGGGTTGACTGACCCGTAGTCCACTGGGTGCTAAACACTACTCTCAAAAGCATGCACATGCTCTCCATCGTTTTTCAACGAAGCAGGCCATCGTCTAGTGGCGAAGTTGAATGATAACATACATGCATAATCGAAATCTTAACATGAGGAGCCTTGGATCAAACCATACCACAAGCTGAATATAATTAGGAGTCTAGAATCCAAAGTCATATGGTAAACTAATTGATATGAAATCATAAATCATACTTGAATATATGGGCTTTCCCAATACTTAAACATGCTTGAAAATACTTGATTCACCTGAAAACATGATTATAAACATGGATAACTTGAAAACATATTTTTCTCATAAATATCTCATCATACTTGAACATACATCATAGATCTCAACTTTCATGAACCTTCATGGATAGGCATCATAATTTATAACACTTGAAAACATGATTTATAATTGAAAACATTGTAAAACATCCATGAATCATAATTCAGCAATAGAAATATTCTTGGATCATACCTACAGTAAGAACTTAGGAAATTTATGCATTTGGGTTAAAACCCCATAGAATCAACATGTAGATTTTCATAAATTAGAGAGGGATTGGGCATGGGAGTGAACAATTTCACCCATTCATGACCCTACATACCTGAGAGAATCTGATTCTACAACTTCTCTAATTGCCGAAAGGCGAATTGAGAAGAACATGGAAGAAATTAAGCTTGATCATCTCTCTAGAACTCTAAGCTTGCATGCCTGAATAGGAATAGCTTAGAATGAACTTAACCTTCTTAAAGCTCACTATTCAGATCTTAAAACGTTGTAGTTTAGGCCTTAGGATCATAGAAATTACGGAAAAGCCCTTACTAAGTTCATAGTGAAAAATAGACTGCCAGTCCCAATGAGGGACTGAACGAGTCATTGCCATAGGTCATGAGTCGTGGCCTGGAATCGTCAAGTGCACTGCCAAAATTTCACTGGGGATCATCACGGGGATCATAACGGGTCGATACTAGTGACCATGACTCGTGGTCACCTCCCGTTGCCTTTACTGCACAATTTCTTATTCCTTCTCCTCACCCTTGACCACAACTGACTCAACAAGTCGTGGTACTAACCACGACTCATGGTCATGTCGGTGGTGACCCAAAAACCGAAATTCCAACTCCTCACCACGAGTCACTTAACGACTCATGGTCATCCTGATGGGTTAGAAAATCTTGTTTTCTCCTTTAAACTCTCGGGTCTGATCTTAGGATTTTCGGTGTATAATAATATCTCTCACTTGGGAACATTCGTCCTCGAATGCTGAAAATCATATAGAGAAGCAGAGAAATGCAATAATCATATTCAAATACTGATCATATAAGCTAAAAACTAATGGAATGACTAACTTCAATTTGAACTTGTCACAACTCGAGCGTAGACCCGGATCGTAGACACGGGACAAGAGACCCAGAAAGACCCCAAGTCAACCCATGGCATAAGTATTCACTAACACATTCAATAAACATGAATAAAACATAATCATAAACTCAGCGAAAGTCTGACTTAATATAACAACAGAATGAACATCTGAAGCTAAATACATGTCAAGTCTGATAAACCTCTAATCTAGATGAGCTGATGGGACAACGCCCCCAACTTGTTCAACAATACTAAAGCTGAAAATACAACCAAGATAACTAAAAGTCTAGTCCTTGAAAGATGAGGACTCACCGACCAAGAAGGTACTGACTTTGAGAAGCGACTACGGACAAGGCTGGACCTGAAAAACGGATCCTGCATCATGAAATGCTGCAGCATAGAAAGTATGCGGTCAGTACATTTAATGTACCGAGTATGCAAGGTAAGTAAATCTGCTTAAGTAAATAAATTATTTAAAACATTCCACGACATATCATAAGCTATTAAGTGAAAATAGAAGGATACATGCAATCATTTTGAAATCATACTCTTATCATAACATGACCATGCATAGCTTTAGAACATCATGATTTACTCGAATGACTCAAAGCTGAAACATAACATTTATATTAAAAGCTGAAAAATGAGTCAAACCTTGTTTTATTAACACACATGCATAAGTAATCATCATCGGCAATGAATATGCAAATCTGAATCATATAGAAAGTGGGATACTCGTCACTTAACTGGCATACCATGATAGAGCATACGTGGTCCCAATTATCACACTCAAGTTGGTAGAGCCGTCTATTACCTTGTCGGGGCGATGGAAGATACCATGATATCGATATCATGATGAAGGGCCAATCAGGACGGGGATAGCTCACAAGGGAGGTCCTGATAAAATATTAGTATCGACTTACGTTGGCGCGTAGTTCTGGGGCATAGGGTAATCAACCCTTAACCCGCTCGGTGCTAGACTCTTCTCTCAAAACATGCAATGCTCTACATCGTATGAATACGAAGATTAACATCGTCTAGTGACAAAGCTCAACATGATATCATCCATAAACTCAACATTGTCTATTGACAAAGCTCATTATGAAATCATGCATACACTAGACATCATATAAATATGAAGCTCAACAATGTCGTTTTGACAAAGCTTAGAATCAAATCTTGCTTAGACTCAACATCATGTGAAATGATGCTTAACATTGTTCTTGACAAGGATCGACAATAATATGCATATCAATCAAGGATTTACGCATACAGAAGGCTTTACATTGAAAAATACCACAAGCTAGAATTCATAATAAGAGTTAAAGGAAAATTTCATCTCAACCATGTGGTAAGCTCATGTCGGAGAAAATCACTATTTGAAAACATCTTATGGGCATCACCAAAGCTCGACCATACTTGGGTCTATTTAATCTTCTTTGAAAACATCATCAAAATCACGGGTAAGGTTGGAAACATGGTTTTCATCATCTATTCCATCATCATCACATTCTTCCACAATCACATCTATTATGAACTATCCACACATGGGCATTTTAGCTTCAATTTAAAAAAAAAACAATTTTGTAAAAGAAATTAAGTTAGAATCCATCCAAGCTTGGTAAACCATCAATACCAACTCAATCTAATCATACCGAATAGAGATGTAAGAATCATGCAATTGAATGAAACCCCATACTTGATCATTACAAACCAATCATAATTTGATAGGGAATGGGCAGGGGTGTGGAAGAAAGAACCCACTCGAAGCCTTACATACCTGGGATTGAAGAATTCTAACTCTTCCTAATTGCCCAGCAGAGATTCCCTTTGAAAACCTTGAGAATCCACCTTGATTCTTCCCTTTAAGCCTCAAACCTTGCATGTATGAGAGAAATGACCTAAGATAGGTTTTTCCCTACTAAAAACCCTCCAATATGAGTTTAAAACGACCTAGTATAGGCCCTTAGAACTTAGGAATTACAGAAAAGCCCTTACTGAAATTCGCAGAATATAACTGTCAGGGGATCCTAACAGACAACCTGACGACTCGTCACTTGGTCTAACAATCCGTTGGTTCGCTCGTCAATTTCACTGGATAATTGATCTATCGGGACTCCTAATGAGCGACGTAACGACTCTTCCCCAGAGACCACGACTCGTGGTCACCTCCCGTCAAGTACACTGGATCCATTTCAAAATCTCTCTCTAGAACCACCCCACGACTGACATGATGACTTGTGGTGGTTTACCACGAGTCCTTACATACCCCATGGGGAGATTGTCCCTCATTCTCCCAAGCCTTCCCACGAGCCACTTGACAACTCGTGGGGTCCCCTGATGAGTCGTCCAATGACTCATCCTACACTGCTGCAACATTTTTCCTATTTCTCTCCGTTTCAACTTCCGGGTCCGATTATTGAATTCTCGGGGTATAACAATATCTCACCCTTAGGAACATTTGTCCTCAAATGTTAGAAATAAGAAGAAAGAAGAAACAAGAAATTATCATACTCCAACACTGATTATTTTAACTGAAATTTCACGGAATGACTATGTCCGAAAAAACCACATAGTTGAACTAAATTCAGACATCACATACATTTATCATAGCACAATCAAACTTGTGCACATGAACTGACCATGGAAACTAATTAGAGAATTAGGGAAAAAACTGATACCTCAAGTCGGAACTGAGCCGGTAGAGAACAAATATGGGTATCTAGCCATCATGTCTACTTCGGCCTCCCACGTAGCTCCCTCAACATGTTGATTCCTCCATAAAACCTTAAATAAAGCAACCTCTTTGTTCCTCAACCTCCAAACATGTCGATCCAAAATTTCAATTGAAATTTCTTCATAACTGAGGTTGTCTTTCACACCAAGGCTGTCTACCAAAACAACAAAGGCTGGATCACCCAAGCACTTCTTCAAAAGCGATACATGGAACACAGAATGAAGTGAAGATAATTCTGAAGGCAAGTCTAGCTCATACGCCACCTTACCAACTCTTCTCACATCCCGATAGGGGCCAACATAGCGGGGACTGAGTTTACCCTTCTTTCTGAACCGCATGACTCCCTTCATGAGAGATACCTTTAGAAACACCCAGTTGTCCACATCAAACTCCAAATATCTTCTCCACACATCAACATACAATTTTTGATGACTCTGAGCGGTTTTCAACTGGTCCCTTATCAGCCGAACCTTCACAATCGCCTCACGAACCAAATTAGGTCCTATCATGGCCTCTTCATCAACCTCAAACCAACC
Source organism: Datura wrightii (assembly GCA_035772735.1). Lineage (NCBI taxonomy): Eukaryota > Viridiplantae > Streptophyta > Magnoliopsida > Solanales > Solanaceae > Datura > Datura wrightii. The sequence goes on along the minus strand of JASDFA010000007.1, from coordinate 47,512,084 downwards.
AATGGGCGATCTACACCTTTGCCCATACAGGGCCTCGAATGGTACCATCTGGATACTAGAGTGGTAACTGTGATGCAGAGGCCTAAGGGCCATATTGCAGTCCATTCCATGGCTAGACTATTATTTTTATGCCATATCGGCATCACACCCTCATCGAACCTGGTGCCCAGGGTGCAGTTATCAGGAGTCCACCGAACATAGATGCAGCAATAGATCAGGAGTTGAGCAGCCTTAATTCCATACCCAAGGGACCGATAGGACAACTGTAGTTACATGTTGACTTGTCTTGGCCTAATTGGGGGTATGTAGATTGAAGTGAACTCGCTTGCGCTTATGGGGGCCCCTGGCGGGTTATTCTGTGCTGGATATACCTTCCGGGCTTATGGGGGTCAGGTAAGGTTCTTGTTTATACTATTTAATGTTAGTTGTACATCAGGTATAAAGTTATATCAGGTTAACTCTCTATCCCTCCTATTGGATTGTTTAGTTTCATTATCAATGTTATTCAGTCATTTTCTTTTACTGCCTTACATATTCGGTACATATTGTACTGACGCCCATCGTTGGGGAACTGCATCACTTTCCTGCAGGTGTGGATAGACGCAGATCAGGACCTTCTTAGCTTTCAACCAGAGTCAGCAGTATAGTTAGCTCCCTTCCCCCGAAGCTAATAGTTAGAAGGTTTGCTCTTTTGATTGTATAGTTTATGGGTAGGTCGGGGCTCTTTCTTGACCATTATTCCACTCCTAGAGGCTTGCAGATTATAGATTTCTAGTTGTTCGTTTTGTTGTTGGCCATGTGGGGCCTATATATGTTTTATATCATGAGATGGCCGTGTAGGGCCTTGTTTAGCTGTTAGATGGTGTTCCTGTCGACCCACATAGTATTCCATTTTATTTCTTCTTGTTGGTTAGTTGTTTTCTTTTACAGGTGGCTATACGGCCTTATCGGTCAGAGGCTGTATTTACAGCCGAGATATAGCTCATTGTTTTCTTGAATTGAGTTGAAGACATGCACTAGACATGCATAAGCGTAGCCAGGTCAGTTAGATTCTAGTGTGGCACTAGGTATCACTCATGCATCCTAGGGTGGGCGCGGCAATAGCACCCTGATCTTGGGAATAATTATATGCCCAAATGCTATGTTATAGCGTATTTTGAGTCATGTATGTTCATTAAGTTGATTACATTCTCATGTATTTTATGTATGTGTGTGTACATGGACTAACCTACATGATTAGCCCTTGTTTGTAGGTGAAAAGTACAAAGGATGAGCTTAATATAATGATGCATGAAGATGACGAAAGCTCAGGATTGAGTGTAAAGAATGAAACATGAAGAGAGCACACAAGTGTCATGACCGTGCCTTCCAACGTGACACGGCAAGCAAATATTGCGCTGGGCACCATGTCACGCAGGGCATGCACACGTGAGGGCAAGGCAGGTAGGCACCTGCGCATTGGCGCCGTGTCACCCCAGGCAGGCTGCATGACCAACGTCGTGCCACGCCGGGTGACGCGTACCAACGCAAGCCATGACATTGCTGAGACACCCCATTCCAGTAGCCATGCGCGATAGCCCCGTGCCATGGAGGGCATGATGCGCAATAGGCAGCGTGGCATAGAGGCATTTCACCAACGGCCAAAAATATGAAATTACAACTTATTATAAGTAGAACCCTTAGCTTCTAAAATCATTTATCAAAACATATTTTGGGAGGAACGGAAAGGAGTGAAGGGAGAACGAAGGAAACTCTACCTAGGGTTCAAAGTCTTTCATTCTCTTTTACATTTTTGTAAGTACTTCACTTTTAAACATGTTTTTGAGTGTTTGTATGAATATGAGTGGCTAAAACCCTTCTTCTAGGGTTGAGGCCACAACACATGATTGTAAATGCTTAATTTCATCTTTGGTTCAAGTTTTCATTGTTGTTTTGTCTTGCATTCTTATTAATTGTTCTTTTAATGCTTGATCACCACTGAAACGAACTTCTTAAGATTAGGAAAAATCTCAAAAGAGTAACCCTATGTTAGAACGAAAGAATGCAGGGAGCAATTTCTTGTCTTCAAAATTGGATTCGCAGTAAGGATAGTACTTATACCTAACTTTCCTTGCTTGGTTAATTAAGCGGGAAGATATCTAGGCACCAAATTAGAATTGTCACATCACCGCTCATATAAATATTTGTGAAACTAAGTTAGGGTAAAAGATAAGAGGTACAAAAGTCCATAATCTAGGGCATAAACCCTAGAAACCACATCCAGATTGTTAAATTGCTCACGAATTAGGACGTCACATCCTTGCTGAATGATGTAGGTGTGAGACTAGTTTGTTGTGATTAGAGGCTCGAAAGACCATGAACATTGCATATTAACTTTGTGAGATAACAAATAAATTTCATATACTTGAACCATCATGAATTGTAGCATTGCATGATTGTTAGGCCTTAACTCTAGATGCTTCTTATTATTGTTTCCTGATTATTTTTTTATCATCACTTAGATTTAGTTAAAACAACCAAAATCTCTAAAAGCAACACTTGTGAAATTTAATTTAACACTTGAACTTAAATATTCGCTGAAACAGTCCAGTCCCTGTTGGCTCCACATCTGGCTCTTCAAGAGTCATTGTATTACTTGTCCGACTGCGTACGCTTGCGCGTGCGCTGGGGCGCAACACACCACCAACTAGCCCTCTAAAGTTTGAAACTAGAAGATAACAAAAAAGACCTAAAATGCATGTCCTTGATAGATGAGGACTCACAAAAGGTAGAGGCTGACTGGATTGGAATTGGAGCAGCTAACAGCAAGGCGGAACCTAATCGCTCGGACCTGTATCATGAGACGATACATCGTAGAGTATGCGGTCAGTACTTGAAATGTACTGAGTATGCGGGTTGAGTAAAGAGGACCATAAAAATACATAGGAGTACATGAGAGTATAACATTTCTGAAATCAAGCATTTGAAATCATAACTTAAACATGAGGGCTCAAGGCTTTCAAAACTGTTCATAAATGGTCATAGTCGTAATCATAAAGAAACCTTATAAATCATAACTTGACCCAAAAATATCATAACATGATCATGCATAACATAAAGAACAATAGGAGATTCTTGTAACTGGCATTTCCCACATGACCACACATTGAGCCCAAAATATAAACCCCCAGTTGGGAGGGTGTACGTACCTTGCCAAGGGTAGAACCATGAAATAAAAAAAGTGTTATATCACTCATGAAAGGCCCATATAGGAAAAGAGGGACATACTCAAGGAAGATCCCATCATGGCTACTTTGGCATGTAGTTTTGAGAGTCAAGGTATACTTGGACCCCATTCTACTCGGTGTTAAATACTACTCCCAAGATATATATAGTACTCATATAATAGTAGGGAAAGCATGCATGAGGTTCATGGGCTAGTCTAAATCATGATAATCATACACATTCTTGAAATACGTAAATTAGCCATGAAATAGGGCCCGTGAGTCGGCCATAATTATAATTGTAAAAATCATGAAAGAAATTATACATACTTGATAAAATCCACATACTTAAATTCATAAATTCATTAGGGATACTTGTAGGAAATCATTTATCATAAACTATAAGTCATAAATTAGGGTTTGAGAGATTTAAAATTTATAAGAGGGTTAAAGAAATTCATAAAAAGGAATTTAGCCCTAAAATTTCGTAATCATGCTTGAACCATAAGATATCACAATTTCATAAAATACTTGAAGAGATCATAAACCCTATCATGGAAATCATATTTGCATATCAAACCACTCTACCCATAAAGGAATCATGAACAAATTTCAAAATCTAATACATAATCATAATTTTCAAAATTAGAGCTTTGGGGAAATTGGGTTATCATACTTTTGACTAAAGAAGGGACATAAGGTTGAAAGGATCCCTCATTGATAGACCCAGTTACCTGAAATTATCAATCCCCAACTGAAATTGAAACCCCACTTGATTCTAGAAGAAACTTGAGGAAGAACCCTAGGATCTCTTGAGAGATCTTGAGGGACTTGATTCTTCAATTGAGAGTTTTCGGAGAGTAATGGGTCATCTAGGGTGAGTAGTAACATTAATACACTCTTTTCCATGCTTAAAATAGCATAGTTTAGGACCTAGGAGATTAGGATTTATGAAAATACCCATAATGAAAATTCTAGAAAATATACACTGTCAGTCATCATGACTCTTACGATGACTTTTACCATGAAGTGATGACTTGTGGTCACCTCCCGTCATCACCAATGGTCGTAGGACTGGTTCATGAAGGTCATACCACGGACGCCCATAACAAGTCATTACATTTCATCATGAGTCATGAGGCCACGCGTTGTCACTAAGCCTCAGCTCTCACTTTCCCTGAACTTTTGTATGGGTACAAATCACGACTCATGATTTCCTACCACAGGTCATAACACCACTCATGACGACATTCCCATACACAGAACTTCCAAACCACGAACCTTATCACAACTCGTTGCTTCCCACAACAAGTCGTATTATGATCCGTCCTTTTCGATCTTAGCATCCCAGTGTCTCACCACGACTATTAACCACGAGTCATACCCACGCACCATGACTCATGGTGTGACTCGTGGTCTAGACATCCAGCTTTCAGAATTCTACTACGACTCATCCCACAGTCCGTCACTTCTCACCATAACTCGTTCCATGAGTCGTTTTAAGGGAAAAATGTAGATTTTTCTACTGAACTCATTTCTAATTCTCTCATCTAGTCTTAGAAACTTTCAGGGTATTACATTTGTGAAGGGTCCTATTCAAATAGAATTTTCTGTGCTTGTATGACCTCCAAAGTCGCAATCTTTTGGAAAAGATTGCCATAATATTCTTTACTCCAATTAGCTATGAAGGCCTTTATCTTTTCTAAGCTTTACATGTATATTAAGCATAGGACTTCTAGTAAAATCATTTAACTAGTGAGACCTTATTAGATCCATAAATCCCTCATTTTTTGTCCAAAAGTTCAAAGAATTGAAAGGTCTTATGATCACTTCCGAGGATTGTGAACACTAATCCTCCAAAGGAGAGTGGTCTGATCCCTTCTTGATAAGGTGATTTACTATGATATTAGGGACTTCATCTTGATATTTCTGTTTGGTTAGAACCCTATCCAACCTTTTAAAAATGCAAGCTTCATCATTCCTTCTATTCCACCATGTATATGTGCTACCTTTGTATCCCACATCTATTAACCCATACTTAGTTATGTAATTTGCAAAATCTTCAGTCTCTTGATAAAACACAGGAATACCTTCAAGTATCTATTCACATGATAGTATCACATTAAAATATCCTCCTATCAGTCATGGATTAGTGTATTATTCAGCTAGTTCACAAAAAGACTACCATAGTCCCTTGTAGTTGTTACAATTCTGGCTGCATATACTACACTCATTAGGATTCCATTCCTCCAATTTTGATGTCTTATCATGATTTTAATTTGCTGAGTAGTGTCCGCAATAATGCTTACTTCCAGCCCCTCCTTGGCAAATAACCATATTTTTCCTAAACTATTAGCTTTATGTCATGACCCAAAATCCAATTGAGCCGCGAGGGCACCCACCATACCCATAGGCGAACTCCATTCCTTCATTGACCAATTAATAATTTAAATAATGAAAAAATAATATAAACTAAGCAACTAACTCTTATAAGTGCAGAATAAATGAGGCAAAGTCCAAAACAACACCAATACTTGGTGACACTAGTACAAGAGCATCTACAAATACCAAACAATTCCTGAAAAACTAAAGTCATGGTCTAGAAAGAAATAAGATAGGAAATAAAATAAGAAGTCTCTAGAATTCAGTACTGCCAAAGAGAAAGCAGCTCACCCTAAACTCTAACTGCAACATATCTCAAACCGTATAGCAACTCATGGACCATTAGTACTTGATTCAGTCCCTACACACAAACAAGTGCAACAAGTATAGGGTGAGTACGAGAAACACATCTACTCATCAAGCTTTGATAACTGACCCTTTCTAGAAATAATAACGAGATATAATCCTAACAATTCTTTTTTAAGAATTGTAAATATACAATAATAATAATTCAACTCAAGAAGAGTTTATGAATTTAATATCTAACCATGAAGCAAATAAAACCTATATTATTTGAAGTCAGTTACAATAGTGATGATATCACAATATACCTCAATATCGTCACTACATCAGCTATACCTCTTATTATATCATATGAGTCTCAAATACAACAAATCAAATAAATATTACAGCCATATCAACACTTCAACACTCAACTCAATATGAAATGCAATGAAGACAAAATGTAATGCAATGTAATGCAATGCAATGCACTGGCCAAGAACCTGTATATAATTGCTTCCTTTGTTGGATAGTCGCCACTCATGGGGGATCTGTGCGACCCATATACCTACCAGAATCACGTTGCATCACAATCACTCACGACGGAACCAATTGCCTTAGGCAATAATGCATGTCAGAACCATTTTCCATCGATAATAACACATGCTGAAATCATTTCCAATTGACAATACATATGTCGGAACCATTTTTCATCAATAATAACACATGTCAGAATCATTTTCTATCAGCATCACAAGAGTATAAATTTTTACCAAATAACTCAATGGGCACTGTCAGTCAATAGTCATATGCAACAATAAGAGTGGTATGAGTATGTTTGAATAATAGAAGTTCATTAACCAACCACATAATCAAGGATCTTCAAGTCACAATCAAGTATCACGTAGTATATAAATCTCGGTAAATTAATCACATCACAAGTTGTGAAATATCATCAATACATATATCAATTTCGTGTAAATTTACGCATATCATGACACCAATACCCGCATAAATACTCGTCATCTCATTAATACGGGATCCCCTTATTACTCATTACCTTTAAATTTATTTAATATATCAAAACTAACACCTCAAAGAATCAAGAAATCTGTACTAGCCTCAAATCGAAGCTCAAGCATCAAATTACAAATTTACCCTTCCATAATGCTTCCAAACTGTTAAACTCTATTCAAATATATAATCTCGATAAGAATACTAACCCAATGATGCCCATCTTACTTTATTATTCCGCTAAAAAAATTGGGTCAAAAAGTCACCCCAAGCTCTGAAGCCGAATCTGAAATTTTCTTTCAGATTATATTTACCCATAATGAAATAAACTCATACATCGAATTTTAGCTAAAACGGATCGTTATTCGACCCCCAAATCAAAAATTCTTATTTTAAGAACCCTACGCCTAAAATTTCGGTTTTCTATACAATTTCATGGATTAAAACACTAATAAATGATTATAATCAACTAGAAATACTAAAGTAAAGGTCAAATACTTACGCCCTCTCATTTTCGAGAAAAAAGCCACAAATATCGCCTCAAATGGAGCTCTAGAACTCAAGATATGAAGAAGATACTCAAAAATTGCTATTTAATACAGTGTCCGGTAAAATAAACAAATCTGATGGTTAAAAACAGTTTTTCCGTCGCTAAATATCACTTATCTGGTTGCTAAAGGCGTGCACCGATCCTTTTGCATTAGAAAAAAAAATTCACTAAAATGGTCATACTTCATCATGTGAACTCAAAATGAGATGATTCTTTTTCCTATAATTCCTAAATAATGATACGAACCTACTCATTTAATCAAAACTCCATTTAGTACTTGTATTCCTAGTCAGATATCATTTTTACTCCTTTAAAAATTATTTCATCTTTTGTGATAAAACTCGATCTTGACTTATTGAAATTGCACCAAACTTTTCAAATCACTCCTATAATTAATTCTAAGAATTTTTAAAGTGCCAAATCCCCCTTCCACTCACTCTTTGCTTGCATACATATAAGGAGTTAGAATCCTGATATTGGAAGATAGCCGAGTATATGGAATTCCCTTCTCCCTTATTTGGAATAATTTTTCAATCTCTAAAACTAAAACGGACCTCTGAGTTGTCACATTTTATGCTTACACCATGCTAAAACACATAGAACATTTAATCCATTGAAACTCATTAGAATTAAATTAAAATTTGCGGACAAGTCCAAATTAATCTTACAAACTTGTTGGAACTTTCAAATTCTTAATCCGAGCTCATTTAGTCAACTATTTGACCGAGTTCAACTCAACTTTAAATTTTAGTAGAATGCAACTCGAGTATTCGAAACTTATCTGTTACCTCCCAAACATAAAAAAAAAATATGCAAATCAATCATAAAATATATTTAAGATCTTTTGGAATCATCAAATCATCGATATAAGGTCGTTTTGACCCAAAGTTGACTGTGGTCAACTTAGCTTCCTTAAAACTCATAAATTCAGCCAAAGGCTTAAATCCTCCCATACACCTCAGATTTCATGCAAACCATCCAACTATGTCATAAATCACCATTCAGAACTAACAGAGCTTACAAAATTCGAATCCAAGCTTATTAACCAGAAATGTTGACTTTAGTCAAACCCCTCAAACTTTAAACCTTCAAAATTGAAAATCCCATTCAATCTTCATTTGATCACCTTGAAAATTGTGGCACCCATCCCACAATTCATAAACAACACAATGATGTTATGAAAAGATTCATACTGAGGAAACAAGTTATAAATCACAAAATGACCATGTGGGTGATTACATCATCCACCACTCAAACATCCGTTCATCCTCGAAAGGTTGAAAAAAAAAGTATTCAGATTGTCCAGGAGCTATAAATACCCATGGTATGCCTCATGAATGAGCTTTTAATAAAAAATATTACATTTGTAGTTCTGCTTATTCACCCTAAGAGTTAAATCTTCTCTTGTTTTAGCCCATAAGACTATATCTCTTTATTTCAAAACCAAAACTTCTAAAAACAACTTATTTTCATATATTTGAATTACCTCTACATACAATACCTATTTTGAAATCATAATCACAATTATGAATCTAATTGATTCATCAACATGCATCATAGTACCATAATCTGATAACTATGCAGAAATCCATTACCGACTCCGTACTAGTAAAATACTTTAATCTAGCTATTCATCCTTTCAAATCCTCCAAAGCCATTATTAGTACCAAGAATCCTTAGAAAACATATTTTCATACAACACATGTATGAATTATTATTCTCTTCTATCATAAAAGGATCTTTTCCTATTCTGAGCCAATTATAAGTGTTTCTCTCAAAAACTGGCCTTATCTAAGGCCAATCCCGCTAATTCCGAGTCTGATAGTTTTGCTTCGTCAAGCTGAAGCAACTGAGTTAGAAACTGATATCTACTTTCATCTGAATCTTCAAATGGTATGCTTCACCCACTATTCTAAAAATTTTGTTCTCAAGCCAAATCTATAGAAAACAACTGATCTCCCAAAGGCTGCCCATATCTATTCATATATTCCTAATACACCATCAACTATCTATGTAATTCCTTGTAACTATCCATGTAGCTTCCATCGACAAGGTAGTATCAATTCCACACGAAATCCTGAATAAACCTGCATAACTGTATGTCTTCAGATAATACATCCGCAAGCCACCTGGCATAACATGAACAATCTAACCCAGTGTAGAATAGATGATTACCCCTATATTTCCAATAGTTACCCAAACTGACACCAACTCTTAACAAAATCACCACTCAGTTCTTTATATGTCTATGCTAACCTATTCGATCTTTCACTCATGAATGTTCTACCTTATGATATTGTTCTTAAACTCAAAGACTGAAATTAAAAAAGTAATCAACTCCGCACCAAGAATCTATATCTGATGTCTTCTTTCTTCACATTTCTCAAGTCATACTAATCATATAATTTTGTAGAACTTCATGGTATTTGAATATGTATCAAATATGTGAACCTCTTGTGCTTTTCCCTAACATATTTATCATTCTAAACTCTTCGACACAAGGTGTGCAACCTCATACCCCATATCTCTGAATCACAAATTACTAAGAGCAACACCTCATTACGCCTTTAACAATTCCTAAAAGTAAAACTTATTGCAATTCATGTTTTCTTTTTTATTTTTATTTTTTTCTTTTGCACAAGTTTTCCCACGTCATCCATAATTGATATCTTCAATTCTTATATTACCAATCCGTCAACTACCACAAAAATATTCTAACATAGAAAATCTTGATTTCTTATCCAAACAATATAGATAACTCTCTTTACCTGATCAACTTTAGCCCATTCACTTGAGGATGTCATGTTACCAAGTACTTTAGTGCACCACAAATCATCTTCCCATTGATCTTATCATGTCAATCATCTGAACCTCACCAGTTATAAAACTCAACCCCACTATATAACTTACCACACCTCCTAGCTAAAATATTCGTAGAATTTCTCCTCCAAGCATGCTTAACAATTTGCACCTTATCTGGTTAATACATGATAATATCACTATAATCTGAACAAAATCCAAGTAACATGTTGTATAGAATTTAAGTCCCTCTTTTTTATGAAGATGAACCCCTAACCTTTCAAATCAAAATAGATATCCTAAGCTTATTTTCTCTCAAATATCAAATTAAATTTTCAATCACATGTACCTTTATAAACTAAAAATCCTTCAAATGTGCTCGAGGAATGTTTCAAAATACCATTAGTTTTTGTATAAAAGTTGAGTCAATTATAAGAGTTGTAATAAACCAAAAATCTTGGACATTTTAAAGTCTTTCCTACCTTATTCGAATCTTTTGAACAAAAAAACCTTCAAAATTAGTCACATCATATGTATAATCCATCACAAAATCTTCTAACCAAAGTACCTAGCAATGTCAAAATAATATCTCAAACCACCAATTTATTGGTTGAAATCTGAAGGATAATTCCTAATCACCAAACGGATATTCCAACTAACATTGTCATATAGCTTCATGCAAGCCTATCCATCAAGAGCTCCCCTTATCCACAAGCTCCTTACCCCCAACACTGATTCACTTCTCTTGGCCTCAACTGATCTTACTGGCCTAAGTTAAATCTCCAAAATGCACTTCACAACACAAACTTGTTAACACCTACCATTTATCCACCACTTTAAATGCCCTTATTAACTGATACCTCACTCGATTGACCATAACCAATGATTGATTATGAAAAAAACCGTCTTTTTGTCTTATCACTTTTAACTAGAACATTTTCGGTAGACTACATGACTATTCCTTTCTGTCCTCCTCCTCCATAGAGTTGTATCAGTAGTGATAGTAGAAACTTGCCCGTTCTTTAAAATTGCATGCATCTTCTAAATAAGTGAAATATTGTAATACCCCGAAAGCCCTAAGACCATACCCGAGGGTTGAAATGGAGAAAATAGGATTTTCTGCACCAGGTCACAGGACGAGTCATCTAGTGACTCGTGAGGTGTCCTATGAGTCGTTAAGTGACTGGTGGGGAGGAGGGAGAACTTGGTTGAATTTTGAGATTTGGGGGTGACCACGAGTCATGGTTAGCACCACGATGCGTTATGATAGCCGTGGTCAGGAGATTGGAAGCTTGGACAGTGCATGCCACTACTTGGTCACCAAGATTCATTGGGTACACCACAAGTCGTGTGTCCCTCGTAGTGACCCTCATAGCTAGATTGCCAGTGCTGATCCCTAGAAGTAGACCATGAGTCGTGGTGCAGGGGACAAGTCGTCCAGTCCCTCGTTGGGACTGGCAATGTATTTTTCCTGCGAATTTATTAAGGGCTTTTCCGTAATTCCTAAATTCCTAAGGCCTATACTACGTTGTTTTAAGCTCAGAAAAGGTGTATTTTAAGAGAGGTAGGTTCATTCTAAGCCTATTCTCTTCCATGCATGCAAGTCTTGAAGCTCCTAAGGGTGATCAAGCCTACATTCATCAAGTTCTTCCCCAAATTTCCTTTGGGTTCTCAAGAGAGTTGTGAAATCAGATTTCTACAGGTATGTAGGGTTATGAATGGGTGTATTCATCCATACCCATGTCCAATCCCTCTTCAATTTCATGAAAATGTTAGTTGATGAATCATGGGTCTGATCTATGCATTTTTCTAATGTTGAATTATGATTAATGGGCATATTTTACAATGTTTTCAATTACCAATTATGTTTTCAACCTTTTATAAATTATTATGCCCATCCATGTAAGTTCATGAAAGTTTAGATTTACGATATATGTATTCAAGCGTGATGAGACATATATGATGAAAGTACGATTTCAAATTACGCATGTCCATGTTCATGTTTTCGAATGATCAAGTCTATGTCAAGCATGTTTAAGTATTGGGCAAGCCCATATGATCAAGTATGTTTCTTGATTTATCTAAACTTCATGTATTAGCTTACCACATGGATTTTGGAGTCTAGACTCCCACTATTTTTCAGCTTGTGGTATGGTTTGATCCCAAGGCTCCTCATGTTATGATTTTAGATTTATGCATGTATTGTCACGCCTCAAGTCTATACCCTGGACGGACAGTGTACTTGGAGTCACAAGTAACCACAAGTCAACCCATGGTCTATCATACACTGGTATTTTGAGTACAACATGCATAGCAGAAGCTTTGAAATATTACAATAAAACATTTATGAAAACTAAAATTGAAACATAAAGTTTAAAACATCTAAAAGATTGAAGTCGGTTCTGTGTCTGAAAGCCATCTAGCTGATGAGTTACTGGGACAAGCCTCTAGCTAACTCTAAGTCTAACAGAAAGTACTGTAAAGACTGAAGGAAATGAAATAACGTCCTCGAAATATGAGGACTCACAATTCTGCTGCTAGGAAGGATATGAACTACGACAGCTAATGATACTGAGTCTGAGAACCTACGGCTGTATCATAAAATGATACATCATAAAAGTATGCGTCAGTACTTTGAATGTACTGAGTAAGTGAGAGAAACATGATGATAAATATAAACTATTGAACTGAACTGAAATGACATGCCATGACCAACTAATTAACTAAACTAAAACAACTGAAGTAAACTGAGGTGTTCAAGATGACCCTTTCTGGTGGTCAAAAGCATGCCCTAAGTTTGTAATACTGAGTCATAGATACTACACCGATCTGATCTAGTTGAACTTAACTAAACAGACTAATCTGAGAATGGACTGAGCTAACTAGTGGGAGAGTCTATAACTGACATGTAACCACGTGAGCTAAATGTGGAATCCGATGTATACAATCCACCGATAGGACCCAATATACCTTGCCAAGGTATATAGGCATGAACTGGGTGATCACAAAAGTCTAGGGCCAATCAAGACAATAATGGTAACAATAATTACTGAAACATACGCTGGAAACGTAGTTCTGGGAACCTAGGTGCACTGGAATCCCGGTCCGCTGGGTGCTAAGTCCCACTCCCACTGGAAAATCCTAAGTTGAATACTAAGTTGATAGCTTGAAACTGGGGTCCAAGACTAGTCAGGGATACATGACTGAAAGTACCCTGAGTGTCTTATCTGACCAGATTCTGAAATTGGGTTCTAGACTGGTCAGAGCTGCTTATTTAGAAGCGTCGTAACCATCTAAGAACAAATTGTAATCTTTCTGGGGTCCTGAGACTTGACAGAGTTGTTTATCTAAAGTGTCATGACTGCCTAGTGGACCAATGAAATTGAGTTCTGAGTCTGATTCCGCTAACTGGGAGGTATCATAGACACCTCAAGGAATTCTGTAGTCAAATGGATCAGTTGATAAGTTCTGAATAGTTCTGAGAAGATTCTACGTTTTAACTGAACTGAACTACTAAGCAGCTAACAGAGAATTCAACTTGTTCCAACAACACGGGAATTCACAATATGGCAAAAATTTCAAGAAAAAGAGGGAATTCTCATCCGATAAGCTGAATTATAGTTATCTCATTCATTCTAGGACTGAAATCATTCTTGTCAAGGGAATAAATACTCAACATCTAATTAATAAGGAATGCTAGAAAATCAGCCCAAACACACTTCACAAACCATAAGGAATTTAATATATATTTATACACATTTCATTCGAAAATATTAGGGCTCAAATTCACTTTGGAAGGAACATCAATAGTTTGGTCATGAACTTGCAGAGATCATATCTACAATAAGCATGAACATCATTCTAGGTGAAATCAACGAAAATAAACATGAAATCTTTTCATACTCAAAAGCTCAGGGCTAAGACTGACAGAGAAATTGTAAGGGGGTATTGGGGGACATGAGGGAAGAACTATTCCCTTGTTGAATTCCCATATACCTGACAAAAAATTCCCCAAAGAAGAAGCCTCGAACTGCTGCAATGGAGGAAAACCCTAAACTTGTTTGAGAATTTCTTGAGAGAACTCTTCGATGTTATTTTGAGAATGAACGTGGGGAATGAGGGGAGAGGTCATTCATTCCCACTAATAGGTATGAAATTACAACCAAAAGGACGTAGTTTAAAGTTTAGGAGAGTAGTAAATTACTTAACATCCCTTAGAAATCGCAGAGAAAAACTATCAGGTGGTCCTAAGGAGTGACCTAACGGGTCATGGTCAGTGACCATGACTCGTAGTCACACTCATTGAGTACACTACCCTGAAATCCCTGAAATTCACCATGAGGGACCTAACGAGTCATGGTTAGTGACCACAACTTGTGGTCATTTGTCGTAGACCACACTGCGCAAATACCCTAAAGATCCCCATGGGTGACACCACCACTCGTGGTCACACATAATGAGTCATGGTGAGGACTCTGGGGGGTACACTGCCTCACACCTTAACATCTGACCTAGGTCTGACCACGAGGCATCTAACGGGTCGTGGTGTCCGACCATGACTCGTGAGGTCTTTCATTGGGTACACTGTCTCTCCCTTTTCATTTCTCAAACATCCTTCCTACGAATGACCTAACGAGTTGTTAGGTCTCATAACGACCCGTTAGGTGAGTCATTCTGTGGCATTTTCTATAGTTTTCTAGATTTTTTGATTTATTACAATATCTCCCCCTTAGAAACATCTGTCCTCAAATGTTGGAAAACACACAGGAAAGCAAGGAATAACAATCATAATGATCAAATACCGCTCATTTAACTCCAAAACTGACAGAATGACTACCTCCGTTTCAAAATACATAATTGAACTGAATTCACTTTTCATACATACATCCAAAGTCATAAAGGAAATTTAAAAACATGAATTGAACTCAACAACTAAATTAGTTTCTAAGGAAAAACTAATACTTTAAGTTGTAATAGAGTCAATAGAGAACAAGTGTGGGTACTTGGCCATCATATCAGCTTCGGCCTCCCACGTAGCTCCCTACACCTGCTGATTTCTCCACAAGACCTTGACTGACGCTATCTCCTTGTTTCTCATCTTACAAACCTAATGGTCAAGGATCTGAACTGGAACCTCCTCGTATGAGAGTCTATCTTTCACTCCCACACTATCCAATGGCACAACTGAAGTTGGATGACTAATGAACTTTTTCAAAAGCGACACATGGAATATGGGGTGTACAGATGCTAACTCTAAAGGTAACTCCAACTCATAAGCTACCTTGCCAATTCGCCTCAAAATCCTGTAGGGTCCCACATATCTCGGACTTAGCTCTCCCTTCTTCCCAAACCTCATCATCCCTTTCATGGGCGAAATTTTCAGATAGACCCAATCATCCACAGCAAACTCAAATTCTCTTCTCCTCTCATCAGCATAAGATTTCTGACGACTCTGAGCTGTCTTCAATCTTTCTCTGATAAGTTGTACCTTCTACATAGCTTCATGAATTGATTCTGGCCCGATGATAGCAGCTTTGCCCACTTTAGACCACCCAATAGGAGATCTGCACCTCCTACCATACAAAGCTTCAAATGGGGCCATTTGGATACTAGAGTGGTAGTTGTTGTTGTACGTAAACTCAATAAGAGGCAAATGGTCATCCCAACTGCCCTTGAAATTGATAACGCATGCTCTCAACATATATTCCAGGGTCTGAATAGTCCTCTCAGCTTTCCCGTTTTTTTATGGGTGAAAAGTTGTGTTGAGCTTGACCTGGGCGCCTAATCCCCTCTGAAAAGACTTCCAGAAGTGTGAGGTGAACTGAGTACCTCTATCTGAAATAATGGATAATGGCACCCCATGAAGTTTGACCAGCTCTTGGATGTAAAGTCTGGCATAGTCCTCAGCTGAGTCAGTCGTTTTGACTGGGAGGAAGTGTGCTGACTTAGTCATTCGGTCTACTACTACCCAGATTGAGTCATGTTACCGACGAGTCTGAGGTAGACCCGTAATGAATTCCATGTTTACTTCTTCCCACTTCCATGTGGGTATACTGATATCCTGAGTCATACCTCCTTGTCTCTGGTATTCTACTTTAACTTGCTGGCAGTTCGGGCACTTGGCTACTAATTCAGCAATATCTCTTGTCATGTCGTTCCACTGGTAGATATCCCATAAATCATAGTACATTTTGATAGCACCAGGGTGGATGGAATATCTAAAACTATGCGCTTCAGCTAATATATATTGTCTCAACTCCCCAATATCTAGTACATATAATCTGCCCTAGTAACAGGGCACTCTATCTCCCTCTTTGGAGAAAGCTTCTATTTCTTTTTGGAGAACTGCTTCCTTAAGCTTAAGTATGATAGGGTCTTCGTCCTAGGGTGGATGGAATATCTAAAACTATGCGCTTAAGCTAATATCTATTGTCTCAACTCCCCAATATCTAGTACATATAATCTGCCCTAGTAACAAAGCACTCCATCTCCCCCTTTGGAGAAAGCTTCTATTTCTTTTTGGAGAACTGCTTCCTTAAGCTTAAGTATGATGGGGTCTTCGTCATGTCCGGACTTAACTTCCACAACTAATGAAGAATCTGACCTACTCTGCATTACTATTCCACCCTCAGCTGAATCCACCAATTATACTCCCAACCGGGCTAGTTTGTGAATATCCCTTACAATTTCCTTCTTGCCCTCTTCAATATTATATGCTCCCCATATATAATCTTCTTAGGGCATCAGCCACCACATTGGCTTTGCCTGGTGATACAGCACATTCATGTTGTAGTCTTTCAGTAGCTCAAACAACCTTCTCTGACGTAGATTTAGGTCCTTGTGATGAACACATAATGAAGGCTCTTGTGATCTGTAAACACATCCACATGAGCTCCATATAGGTAATGTCTCCATATTTTTAGCGCAAACACCACTGCCGCAAACGCCAAGTCATGAGCTGGATAATTCTTCTTAAGAACTTTGAGTTTTCTTGAGGCGTAGGCTATCACCTTGCCCCTCTGCATCAGAACACAAGGGAGTCCCACTCTGGAAGCGTCATGTTCATGCCCCAACGCACGAAAGTGCACGTGGTTGTACAAGTAATATAGTGGCTCTTTCAAGCCAGGTATCGAACCCACAAGGACTATAGCTCAGAGGTAATTTTTTTTACTTTAGTAGTCACAATTTCTTTATGCAAGTATGTGAATAACACAACGAATTAAACGTTGTCAAAGAGTAATATCCAAAGTAACACTAATTAAAAGAAGAAAATGTGATTTAAACAATAGCACGAACAATCTAAGGTTAAGGCATGACATGCAGGCATGTACACTTTATATTATTCTTCAGCTACCCTCTCTCTTAGGTTGATGGTCGGGAAAGATTAGAATATGGCTCTTGCCTTTTGAACCTCTAGCCAATTATTGTGTTATGAGCCTGCACTACACATTTCTGTGATGCAATAACTCATCCTCTGGCGAATCAAATAGTTTCCCTTGAAAACCGAATATGCTGTTGCAGATATATTTCTATCCTACACGCTAATCTTACCTCTTATTCACATCAAAGATAAGGACATATACCCCTATTCCAAGTATAACCTAATAATTTTCCTCTCAAAATCAAATTAGGATTCTAATTTTACCTTAATGCTGGCCAAACATTAAAACAATGAAAATCAAGAATAGAAGAACAATCGTTCATCAAAGAAGAAAATTCAGCTGAACTAATATGAAATTACACAATCCTGCAATTAGCCTCAACCTCAGAATGAGGTAATTTAGCCACTCATTTGTTGATTAAACATATTCAAACAAGTTTTAATCATACCAACAATTGAAATTTAGAAGAAAAGAAAAGAGAAAGAACCCTAGAATTTTCTTCAGCTCAACTGCCTTTTGTCCACGTTCGTCCAAAATGTCAAATATCCCAAAATAAAAGCCTAAGTGTTCTATTTATACAAGTGGAAATTTCCCAGAGATAAACTAGCTTCGTGGCACGGAGCTCAACGCGGTGAAATAGCTCTGTGACACGGAGCTTCACTGGAATTGGGGCGAGGCTAGCTTTTCCTTCAACGTGGCACGAAGGCTATCGCGGAGAATCAGCTCTGTGCCACGGAGCCATCGCACACCTTCACTATTTTGCGCCTTCCAATTTTTCATAATTTTCTTCCTCCACCCATGTACTGTGGCACGTTGTTTAACGCGGACCATACTTAGCGTGACACGGTGGTGAACTTTCAACTTACTGTTTACACCCTCCAAATATTTGCATACTCCCCCTCGGAGTTTAACGCGCTCCTGCAGCTGACATCTCTGTCTTATCCACCTGCAAATAGTCACAACACAATTATTAATCTGAAAAAGAAAAACAACCTTAATTAACTCCAAAAAAGTGTGAATACATCAATATTCTCCTTATCCAGACTCCCGAAGGGTTGAAAATACGGATTTTGGTCGTATAAATACGCCCAAGATCACCACCCCATACTTATACCCTTGTCCGTCCTCAGACAAACGTTTTGTATCCTCGACATGATTTCAACTACTTTACCATCATTATAGGACCATGGTAACTCACATCTAGTTGTTCTAAACACTTTAATCATGGAGTACCATTTACTTCATCAAGCATGGTATTCACTCACCATTTTCATGAGCAGAATCACACAAGCCCTAATGAATAACTTTTCAACTAAAAATCTGGCCAACATGTCTGAATCATAATAGCGAAGTATTAGCTTAACAAAAAGTCCACCATTATGTGCCCTCACTGATGTACAATGGTTCTATTTCCATGAAATCAATATAATCATACTTAAGCACATTATGCATTGAATCGCTCGCACTCCAAAGATTATTCCAAGCAAATCTAATGCATCATGAATTTGCCTTTAGTGTACTACTCAATCGACCATAACATCACTTATAGGCTCAAAAGGGCTTTTTCCAGGTTGTAATGTCAACTAAGGGACTGGTAGGATTATTTGGGTTATAGTGACTCTTTATCCTCTGCACTTTAAGCCAATTACACATTTTGCTTTTCAGCAACTTACTTCTTTCGCCTTTCACTTTAACTCCTTTCAAGGTGACTTCCTAGATGTACAGATTTTGTACCCTTGACTAAACTCATAAATAGACTATATATACACATGTGTCTAAGTATATACATCATATAATTATATATATATATTTATATATATTAGAAGAACATGTATATATATAGCTTATGATTACAAATGAGGCACCCACACTCCTTCTTTCACCTTTTTCACTTCCTCCCTTAACATAGTGCCTTTGTAAAGTGCAATGGGATCTATTTGGATCAAAATGACATTGAGGCCATTTGAACAAATGGGGTAAGGTTTCTTAGTGAGGTTGTTCCAATGAAATTAGGCTTAAAAGCTCAAATAGGGCTCACTAGGGGAAATCATTGAGGTCAGGGACACTGAATGAGATGGGTCAACTATCTCGGTTCACAAAGAAGTGCCTTAATCAGATCCTCTAAGCTTAATGCCATTTTTGGCTTATTGTACACACAAGGCAAATTTTGGACGTTAGTTTGCACGAAATACAACTAGTTCTCACCACACATGGCACAGAGGGTCACTTTTGGTTAGCTTAGACTCCTTTCATGATTGCATCCATATTGAGTGACAAGCACAATTAAGCCTAAAATTTGGAAATTTAGAGATAAACATCACTACCTATGTGATCCGCTTAGAGTTAACCATTTGCTTATCCAAATGTATGTTCCATGAAGTCTAGCATCTAACCAAGTGAAATGCTTTAGCCTAGTAATGATGGGTTTATTTTATATTTCCTAATGTGACTAAATTCTCTTAAGACGATCGTCATCCATCCATCATAAGGAATAGTCTCTACCTATGACTTCGGTTCAAAGGGACTATCTTTAAGAAAAGCACCAAAAACAAAAGCCGAGAAACCCAAAACATGAAAAATACTCACAAGCACAACAAAGCGCCCAAGGACAGAGCTTACTAGCTATTACAAACTAGTTTATACATGCCACTGTCATAGAACCACACAAATAAACAAACATAAGATAACCTCCACCCCACACTTAAAGTGAGCACTATCCTCAGTGTGTGCACAAATTAATGGAAGAACAGAGTTAGGGTGGTAAAAACTCCCTGATCAATTAATTGGTTCAATTTCTTCATCTGGTGCACATGCCTCGTCACCGAGGTCTGATTCATCTCCTTTATCTTCATCTGACTCAATGTCTGAGTCATCTCGGCATCTCTCCTCATCGGTGGGTACATCATCGTCCACCGGCTCTACAAATGCTGGTCCAATCCTACACATGGATCGAGTGTGCTCATTCATCGAATAGTCCATGTCCACCTTCCACAAATCATCCTCTTTTACAGGCCGTCAACCTATATGCAACTATAGCACTTGCAGTCTAAATATCCTGGCTGCATAGCAATCATCTCGAGCATGTCGCTCTGCTAATGTGAGCACAGGACCGTATGTGGTGTCTGGTGCCTTAGTCTTAGTCACGTCCAAAGCGCGGTGGTCTACCCTCGAGTCTGTAGTCTAGAGCCTATTCTTCAATGTCATGGCTTCTGAGATAGGTGGTGAGTAGACCGCCAAACCCATACTTGTGCCCCTGATGCAGCCTTGCCTTTTTCATGGCTGATATGATCACTGCCCCTACATTAATCTCCATGCCTTTCATCAAGGTGTATACCAGACAGACTCTGTCTCGGGTGACATTAGTCATATGCACCCCGAGAATGAGGCAAGTGCAAACAATCTTGAACAACACTCTGGCCTCCCTGTTCATCTATGAATATGGCAATGTTTGCTGGTACCATTTCTCCTTGTGACGCCTCCACCTAGCTGTTGATTTTTGTCCGCATAATGTGTCTCAGATATCAGCATATAGTGGGGTGATGTTCAGCTGGCGAAGAGGATGTGCGTCTGTGTCAGGTGTCCCCAAGATGGGATTTATGTGTGTGCCTCCAAGGGAACCACTGCCCCGGGATCTTGATTGTGTGGCTGCGTAGAGTAGGGTCCCAATTCGTGTAGAATTCCCACACCATGTGTAAATTACACTCTCTAGGCATATTAATGATGAAGTCCTTGCCCAAGGCGTGTATCCTCTGCAGTATCCGGGGGAACTCTTGTGCCAAATTGTCCCGCTCAATTTGCTCTTCAGGGAAGTATTTTGACTCCTTATGCTTTCCATACCACTTTTTACCTTCATCCACCATCCATCTAGTACCAAACTTCCTTCTCTGGCCCCTGGGAACTGGTGGGGCTACTAGAACAGCTGAGCCCATTCGGTACCTTTTTCTTCTTGTGCCGGAAGTTGAGACACCTTTTCCCTTATCCTGTCGAGCCGACATCATTCCTGTTCAGCCAAAATCATACATTAAATTTGTTAGTAACAAACACGGCTAGCCAACACTAAGGAAGGGCTTCAGTTGGTCACCCCACACTTAGTTGCTAGCGTGGTTTCACAAGTCATAGTCATTCGGGTGCTCAGAATTCCCCTTCTTTACACTTCAATGACTAGCCAAAAGTAATCTGACTCACCACTTTGACAAGACAAAGCAAACACAACATTATCCAACATTTTTCCAATAGGGTGCATTACATTTGAAAACATTAGATTGGGCAATTGTCTTGTACTACTCAGACTTCATACAACCAAATTTCTCATTTTCATTAGTCTAGCAATTTCATAAAGTTAATATTTCTTTACTCAGCCTTAAAGCAGTTGGAAACTTACACTTAGGAACACTAGACTTTTTGATTTTACATGCCCGCATTTACAGAGACTATCATTTTCGACAATAGAGATTATGCAAAATGAGAATATGTAACAATGTGCACATTAACTGCAGAACTTAGGTATGACTTCCCTCTCTTTTTTTGTTTTTCACTTTCCCTTGGTCATCTTCCCCCCAACCTTTCAAGCACCTCATACTTAGTTCCTATTGCCAATTCTAAGAACACAAGAATGAATGGCCTAATTTCTGTTTTTCCCTCTTTTTCTTCTTCTTTCAACTCATCAAGCATCCCCAACATGTAGGTACATACGAAGTGCAATAAGTCATGTCATTATAGAGTGCATAGAGCAATTACGATCCTAACTTCATTATTCCACCATAAAAACGTGATTCAATCAAGTTCCCATGACTTAGGGTGGAATTTGGCTCAACTATGTGTTCATGCTACGAAATTTGCATAAAAATTGAAGAGAAACACTAAAACATACCTGTTACTCTTAGTTATGAAGAAGATGGGATGGATTTTTGACGATCTGGCATGGCACGCTCAAGGGGGAAGGGGGAATTGGAGTTATGTCGCAGAGCAAATGAAAAAAATGAGGCAGGTGTGCTAAATTTTAGGTTAAAAGAGAGGGGTTTTGGTTAGGTTGACCTGATTTTTTAAGTAAACCAGTCGCCCAATTTACCTCAACGTGGCACGGAGGCTATCGCGGAGCTCCAGCTCCGTGCCATGGAGCCATCGCGCAAGCCCACTAGAAATAGGGCATATCTGCCTATCACCTCAACGTGGCATGGAGGCTATCGCGGAGCTCCAGCTCCGTGCCACGGGGCCATCGCGCTAGCCTTCTTTCTCTTGGTCCTTATTTTTCCAAACAGTTACCCTGGCTCACACTTCCTTAGATTTTTTCTGGGCTCCGTACATCCTGAAAATCATTCAAAAACACCAATTAATTAGAAAATAGTGGGTTTCCACCCACCTAGCGTCGTAGTTTTAGTCATGGCATAACTTTTATGCATTTTTTTACAATAATTCCTAACTATTACATTACATTCACGGGTTGCCTCCTGTGCAGCACCTAGTTTACCGTCGCGGCACGACGCCTCTCACATTCATTCATCAGCTAATGTGATAGACATCTTCTCTCGATTAACGCCCTCACCCCAGTAGTGCTTACACCTCTGACCATTTACTAAGAATGTGGCACTTTTATCTTCCTGCCACAATTCAACTGCCTCGTACGGGGTCATCCGTACTACCTCAAATGGTCCAGACCACATAGATCTCAGTTTTCCCGAGAATAACTTCAACCTGGAGTTGAATAGCAACACCATCTTGCCAGGCTCAAATATTCGATGCACTATATGCTTGTCATGCCACCTATTCGTTTTTTCTTTGTACAGTTTAGCACACTCATAAGCATGCCATCGAAACTCATCAAACTCACACAATTGCAACAACTGCTCTTTTCCAGCTAACTTGGGATCCATGTTCAGCTTCCGCACAGCCCAGCAGGTGTGATGTTCAAGCTCCATAGGTAGATGACATGCCTTCCTGTAAATTAACCGATACGGTGAAGTCCCAATTGGCGTCTTATAAGTAGTTCTATATGCCCACAAAGCATAATCTAATTTGCTTGCCCAATCCTTTCGTTTAGCATTCACAGTTTTCTGCAGAATCTGCTTGACTTCCCTGTTTGACACTTGTACCTGCCCGCTAGTTTGGGGGAGATATGTTGTAGCCACTTTATGCCGCACTCCATATTTAGCCAACAAATTTCAGAACCAGGCATTAACAAAGTGTGAACCTCCATCACTGATAATTGCTCATGGGGTTCAAAATCTGGTAAAAGTCTGCTTCTTCACAAACTTGGCCACTACCTTGGTATCATTAGTGGGAAAAGCTGCTGCCTCAACCCATTTAGACACGTAATCTACTGTTAGCAGAATATATTGATTACCAAATGATGGAGGAAAGGGCCCCATAAAATCTATCCCCCACACGTTGAATACCTCAACTTCCAAGATGTTATGCAATGGCATCTCATGTTTCCTGCTGATTGTCCCTGTTCTTTGGCATTGATCACAAGACTTGGCATATGCTGCTGCATCCTTGAATAATGTTGGCCAAAAGAAACTGTATTGGAGCACTTTATGAGCGGTACGCTCTCCTGCATGATGATCGCCATACGGTGATGAATGACAGCTCCTCAACACTTCAACTATCTGACTCTCCGAAATGCACCGTCTAATCACTTGATCTGGTCCTTGCTTGAATAAATATGGCTCATCCCACATATAGTACCAGGACTCATGCTTCAGCTTCTTTCTTTGTTGAACAGTTGCCTCTGGTGGGTACACTCCACTTACTATCAGGTTTAATATATCTGCATACCAAGGAAGTTTCGGCTCACTCAGTTCCAAGAGTTGTTCATCAAGGAACTCTTCTCTGATGCGCCCAACCTCATTCACATGTGACCTGTCCTTTAGTCGTGACAGGTGATCTGCTACCTAATTTTCACTGCCCTTCCTATCTCAGATTTCCAAGTCAAACTCTTGCAGCAATGATATCTACCTAATTAACCTAGCTTTGCATCCTTTTTGCTGAATAAGTACCGGATTGCAGCATGATCCATGTGTACCACCACTTTTGTCCCAACCAGATAGGACCTAAACTTGTCAAATGCATAAACAAGTGCCAGCATCTCCTTCTCTGTGACTGTATAGTTCGCCTGCATGGCATCTAGCATTTTACTTGCATAGTAGATAGAGTGAAAAATCTTTTCCCTCCTATGTACCAATACTGCACCCACAGGCACATCACTGGCATCGCACATCAGCTCGAATGGATGCTCCCAGTCAGGAGCAATGAGAATGGGAGCTTCCACCAACTTCTTCTTCAGCTCCTCAAATGCTTTCACACATTTTGTCCCAATCTCAAACATCACATCTTTTTCTAATAGTCGGCACATTGGTCTAGAGATCTTTGAGAAATCCCGAATGAACCGTCTATAAAACCCAACATGTCCCAAGAAACTGCGGACACCCCTAACCGATACTGGTGGTGGCAGCTTCTCAATCACCTCAACCTTTGCGCGATCAACCTCCAAACCTCTGTGAGACACCTTGTGGCCAAGAACAATGCCCTCCTTAACTAAAAATTGACACTTCTCCCAATTGAGCACCAGGTTTGAGTCTTCATACCTCGCCAAGACCCTGTCCAAATTCTGCAAACATATAGCAAATGAGTTACCAAAAACAGAGAAATCATCCATAAATACCTCAACATAGTCTTCCACCATATCATGAAATATTACCATCATGCATCGCTGGAAAGTGGCTGGTGCATTGCATAACCCAAAGGGCATACGCTTGAAGGCATATGTCCCATAGGGACAGGTAAATGTGGTCTTCTCCTGATCTTATGGGGCTATAGCTATTTGATTATAGCCAGAATAGCCATCTAGAAAGCAATAATACTCCTGCCCTGCAAGTCTGTCTAATATTTGGTCGATAAATGGTATGGGATAGTGATCCTTATGAGTGGCCTCATTTAGTTTCCTATAATCTATGCAAATCCTCCAACCTGTGACTATTCGAGTGAGAATCAACTCGTTCTTCTCGTTAGTGAAAACTATCATGCCCCCTTTCTTTGGGACACATTGAACCGGGCTGACCCACTCGCTGTCAGATATCAGATATACCACTCATGCATCTAACCACTTAATCACCTCCTTCCTAACTACATCTTTCATCACCAGGTTTAGCCTCCTTTGATGTTGTACAGTTGGCTTAGATCGTTCCTCCATCAATATCTTGTGCATGCAGAAAGCTGGACTGATTCCACGGACGTCTGACAACTGCCATCCTATGGCTCTTTTTCGCCTTCTCAAAACCACTAACACTTCTTGAACCTATGAGTCTGTTAGTTCTGGTGAAAAAATGATCGGCAATGTGTCATCTTCTCCCAAGAATACATACTGCAGGTGTGGAGGAAACACTTTTAGCTCCAATTTGGGTGCCTCCTCTGTTGATGGATTTGGTGGTGGTTCTAAGGACCGCTGCAAGGGCTCAAACTCCTACTTCCGGAAGAAAATTTTAGCCTCATTTAGAGCTTGAACCATTTCATACATTGCACCATCCCCTGACTGACCATGTCCCGCCAATGCTCTTTCCAAGGGATCCTTTGGGCCAATAAGCTGAAGTGCAGACTCATGGTCCACAATAGTGATGGATGATAGCTCTTCATGAATAGCCGATAGCTTCATGGCTTTGTACACACCAAATACTTTCACCTTATCATAGGCTCTCATGGTTAGCTGCCCAGCAACTACATCGATTAGAGCTCGCCCAGTTGCCAAGAAGGGATGTCCCAAAATAAATGGGACTTCCGAATCAAGCTGAAAATCAAGAATTATGAAATCCACCGGAAAAATAAGGGAGCCCACTTGCACTAGCACATCCTCCACAATTCCATCTGGCCTTGCCAATGAACGATCGGCTAGCGGCAAGATTACTGTTGTGGGTCTGGCTCTACCCAACCTCATCTTCTTGAATTACAGATGTAGGCATCCAGTTAATACTAGCTCCCAGATCACACAAGCCACGAGCTCGAATGGACCCCTAATAGTGATCTTGATAGTAAAACTTCCCGGATCTTTCAGCTTTGTAGGCAATCTATTTTGTATTCGAGGGGTGCACTCCTCAGTAAGTGCAACTGTGGCATATTCCGCCAGTCTACTCTTGTTTGCCATGATATCCTTTATGTACTTTGCATTCTTAGTAATTCCTTGCAAGACATCTACCAGAGGAAGATTAATGTGCACCTGCTTTAATACTTCCATAAATTTCTTGAAGCATGCTTCTTCCTTATACTTCCACAATCTCTATGGGAATGGGGGCGGTGGTGGTCTTTCATTATCTGCTTCCTTTCCACTCCTCATCACATTATCATTCTCTTCAGCCTGCTCTATTGTTTCAGCTTGATGTGGTGGCTTTTCGGGTCCCAACTCCTTCAGTTGTTTTCCACTTCTAATGGTGACAACATTCACCTGCTTGGGATTTGTGTCTGTATCACTTGGAAACTCGCCCCGTGGTCTAGTGTTCTATGCTCCGGCTAATTGTCCCAACTGAATCTCCAAGGCCTTTGTGGCCAACTATTGGTTTTTCATATCAGCTGTCAATTTTGCTTGGTCAGCCTGCATCTGAGCTTGGTTAGCTATAATGGTCTTCAACATGTCCTCAATGTTGCTGGACTGAGTAGGTGCATTATTCCCTCTGAATTGAGGCTGGAAATTCTGATGATCCCTTTGGTTCATATGCAGACCCTGGTTTGAACTTTTCCCCTGATGACTACTGTTACCCCAAGAAAAGTTCGGATGGTTCCTCCAATTGGGGTTGTAATTATTGCCATACTGCTGACTGTTTCCCCTTTGTGCATTCCCAACAAAATAAATTGAGTCTGGATTAGCACCACATACATCAGCTGAGTGCTCACTGCTACCACAAACTTCACACCATACTTGCTGGACTGCATTGACTGGAGCTTGTGACTGCCCCAAGCTCATGCAACTAAAATGAGTGTTGATTTGATTCTTTAATGCAGCTATCTGTGTAGCAATAGCTGTGAGTCCATCTACCTCCAAGACCCCTGCTGCTTTCTTCACCATGCATCGGGTTGTGTCAGCATTCCATTCAGGATTGCCTTGTGAAATACGGTTCAATATTGTATACAGCTCTTCATATGTCTTTTCCAATGCTTGCCCCCAGCTGCAGAATCTAACAGGATTTTGGTATGAGGTTCCAAGCCTTCTATAAAAGTATGCACCAACAAATCATTTGACTGATGATGGAGGACAATCTCTCAACATCGACTTGAACCTCTCCAAGTCTTGGTACAAGTTCTCACCATCTCTCTGCTTGAAACTTAGAATCTGACTTCTAAGCCTGGTTGTCTTCCTTGATTGATAGAACCTAATTAAGAATTTCTTTTCTAGATCATCCCATGTGGTAATAGAATTAAGCGGTTCAGCCTTTAACCACCTCTTCGCTTCCCCAAGCAATGAGTTTGGGAATAGTGTAAGCCTTACATAATCTGATGATACCCCCGTGGGTATGTACGTGTCACTGATCTCCAGAAAATTTTGTAGATGCTGTTGTGGGTCTTCCTGAGGAGGACCTGTGAATTGTCCGATGGTATGCAGTAACTACACCATGTTATGTTTCAACTCAAATCCAACTCTTGGCTCCGGTCTGCGGATGCTAGATGTCACATTATTTGCGTGTGCGATTGCCACCTCGCGTACTGGTCTTGCTGCCATCACATTAGGCACTAACTCTGCCCGTCCAACTGGTGGATTTTGTTGTTGTTCAAGAATTTCCCTTTGTAACAATTGCAACTTCCTTTTTAGAGCTTCCCTCTTTTGTAAATGAAACTGTCTCTCCGGCTCCAAAAATGAATCCACAAATTCCTTATTTCTTGCCAGCGTTCAAAAACTACATAGTACCTGCAAGAGTAACCGCTAAGATCAAGTTTTCAATACTTGCACAAAACTTGCAAAAACCAACACTAAAAAAAAATTTGATCCACCAATTTCACCAGTCCCCGGCAACGGCGCCAAAAACTTGTTCACGCCCCAACGCACGCAAGTGCACGTGGTCGTACAAGTAATATAGCGTCTCTTTCAAGCCAGGCATCGAACCCACAAGAACTGTAGCTCAGAGGTAATTTTTTTTTTTACTTTAGTATTCACAATTTCTTTATGCAAGTATGTGAATAACAGAACGAATTAAAAGTTGTCAAAGAGTAATATCTAAAGTAACACTAATTAAAATAAGAAAATGTGATTTAAACTGTTATACACCGTAAAATTACCAACACATAGATGGCCTATTCGCGTGTTGGTTAAGAGTATTTGAAAGCCATACATGCTAGAAAAAAGCCCGGGAAAAGACCGGACGAGAAACCTGTCGAACCATCACGGAAGGAGCCAGGGCAGAGCCCCTCTGCGATGGCAACATGTCACGGAGGTGGAGCCTCCGCGTTGGCTCCGTGACACATTGGGACTGTCCAGGCCCAAGTATATAAACCCCTCACTTCGGTTTATTTCATAAAATTCTTATAATTTCCAGAAGAAAACGTAGGGGAACAGGGAGAACGAAGATTCCTTACCAATATGCATCCGATTATGCCGTCAAACGCGGTCCAAACTCAAATTAACTCCAGATATGAGGTGTTAAGCAGTGAGGAGCATTCCTACGGATTTAGTTTCGCGAAATTCAGCCGGCGAATCGTCGTGCTACCGAACTAAGGTAAGTGGAATTGCTCCAAATTAGTGTCAATATACTCCTATCCCTAAAGTGAGTATTTCTCCCTTCTGGACTTTCAAGAAATAGAAAGTTTTTGACCGTCTTTCGATAAGCCAAAGTTTAGGCTATAAATATATCGAAAGTGACATTTTATTTTAGAACATTGGTGTATTTAGTTCTAATTGACATATATGTAAATGCAGTTGGGAGAAATAGCTAGAGTACTGACCGAGCTTCGTCCGTTAGTCGGATAAACCGAGGTTAAGGTACGTAAAGCCAGTTTTTTTGGCAAGTTAGTAGTTTTAGCCTTGTATAGCACAGTAAACTCTGTAGTAGAATTCCCGGAGTTGAATGTTGAGTATTGTGCAAGTTCAGTAAATCTGGTTTGCGTTGTTATATCGTACTCAGTCCGAAAGTTAGTAAAGCATGCGCCAAAATGGCAAGTTAGCATTCCAGACTCAGTATAGCCCAGTATGTGATTAGCAAGCATGTTTCTAGAATAATATGACAGATATTCAGAATAAGAGTTAGTAAAGTAAAATCAGACAGTCAGATAGTATCCTGACTACAGATTAGCCACACAGACAGATGATCTCTTGGCTACAGTATAGCCATACAGTTAGATAGTATCTCGGCTACAGATTAGCCATGCAGTTAGATAAAGATCATAGATTCAGTATAAAGCAGTATGAGAATCAGCATAACATAGAAAGAGATCAGAATAAGAAATAAGAATTCAGATAGTATTTTTCAGTTTAAACATGCTTGCTATATATGTGCTTATTGTTTGTTGAGACTTGGTTGTGTCATGAGGGCACCATTTTGAGCGTCCTCGCCGCCCCTGGGTTGGTAGCTGTGGCGCCCACTGAGCGGGTGGGTTTACGTCACTCCAAGGAGTGGCATGCCGTCCCCAGTTTGGACGAGGATGGGATGAAGCTTTCCCCATATCAGGCTGATCAGCATTAAAGTACAGATAGCCCTGTTGTACGCAAGCACCTAGGGAACAGATTCAGATATAGTTACAGTTACAGATATAGTGTCGGAGTCCTCCGGACTTAGACACGGTTATTTATATCGAAGGCTATAGCCCGAGACGGAGACCCGGGGGTTTGGCAGAGGTGCTCGTAGTTAGTAGATCAGTGGAGTGACTTATTTTTAGCTGGTTTTGACCCGGGTAGGGGTATATAGATTGTTTGCTTGGTTGGCGCCATCCAGCTTATGGGGGTTGGTATAGGATCTTGTTTGCTATATATATATATATATATATATATATATATATATATATATATGTATTTATGTGCTATATGTTAGTTAATAGACAGCAGGGCGCCGCGTCTATAGGTACGCTCCTGCCCTATCACAGCACAGGAGCCGATCCCTCGTGATCCTAGCCAGCGTAGAGTCATCAGCTCCTGTCTTTCGGAGCTTGATATTCAGAGGTGTATTTCATTTTCTTTTGTTGTATAGTACGGGTAGGTCGGGCCCTATCCCAACCATCTTATCAGTATTCCTAGAGGCTTGCAGTCTGTATATATTTCCCTATGGTTAGTTGTGCCGGTCGTGTGAGGTCGTGCATTTTGTTTAGCTGTTTAGCATTGTTGTTTATGT
Organism: Datura wrightii; assembly: GCA_035772735.1. NCBI lineage: Eukaryota > Viridiplantae > Streptophyta > Magnoliopsida > Solanales > Solanaceae > Datura > Datura wrightii. The sequence continues at coordinate 47,481,177 of JASDFA010000007.1, read as the reverse complement.
TTGCCGTGTGGGGCCATAGTCTGATAGTAGTGGTGACCTTGCCGGTCACGTTGTTATTCAGTATTCTATTGTTGAGTTATAGATAACTAGACAACATGGTGGCCTTGTCGGCCTGCATAGGTTCCCCCTTGGTAAGTATGTTTCTGGTTAGCTGAAGTCTTATACAGGTGGCTATAGGCCCAGTCGACCGGAGGCTGTGTTTACAGCCGTCATATTGCCCGTTGTTTCCAGAAATCTGAGTTAGAGCTAGCCAGGCACCAGACATGCTAAGGCTCACCAGTTAGCAGTCTAGGTCCTACTAGGGCACCAGGTGCCAGTCATACCCCCCCACCCCCAAGGCGGGGCGTGACAAACTTGGTATCAAAGCAGGTCGTGTCCCAGGGAGTCTGGAAGTCATGCTAAGTAGAGTCTCGTCTATGGATGTGTTGTGCACCACATACTATAGGCAGGAGGCTGCGAGGCATGATAGGATGGTTACTCTTCTTTCTCATTCAGTCGTGCTATAGAACAGTGCAGTATAGGGTTGGGTCCGTAAAACTTATCATATTCTTTGTCTACAGATAAGAATGGCAGACTAGCGTCACCCTGCCACCGGCAGAAGATTAGACACATCAGCAGGAGAAGGCACCAGCAGGATGCCTCAGTTCCATTCATAGTCAGCCTGATCTAAGGGCGATATAGAGGCTTCATCACAGCCCTCTCAGCAGTCCCCCTCACATCAGGAAACGTTGGGTATGACACCACCTCCAATAGCTCCTGTACCTTCGCCATCATACCAGGAAGTTCGGAGCGCAGTGGTTATGTTGGCACAAATGATGGCCACACAGCGGTAGTCAGTGCCACCTATAGCAGTAGAGCCTTTAGGTGGGTCAGGTAGTTCCAGGGTCAGGGAGTTTTTGGCACTAGGTCCCCCACAGTTCACTGGGTCAGATCAGGCAGAGGACCCCCAGGATTTCCTAGATCATATGCAGAGAATTTTCGGGGTTATGCATGTGACCCCTAAAGAATCAGTTGAGCTGGCAGTGTTTCGGTTGCGGGACATAGTTGTATTAGGGTACAAGAGTTGGGGAAGGTCTCGAGGGAGAGATTTTTCCCCTCTGACCTGGTCCAGCTTCTTGGAGGCCTTCCTGGACCGTTATTTGCCACGGGAGATCCGGCAGGCCCGGATGGATCAGTTTTTGCATTTGGAGCAGGGGGCGAGGAGTGTACAAGAATATGCCCTACAGTTTGACTCCCTAGCCCGCTATGCTCCAGCTTTTGTGGACACTATGCCATCCAGAGTCCACCGGTTCATTATGGGTCTGAACTCAGAATATATTGAAGCTTGCATGACGGCTACGTTACGAGAAGATATGGATATTGCCCGAGTACAGGCCTTTGCTCAGACCATTGAGGGCCTTAGACAGCGGCAACAGGGCAGTAGACAAACAAATTAGGAACAGCGCTGCAGAGATAGATCAAATGGAATGCAGAGGGAGGTTCAGAGAGGACCCAGGCCCCGATTGTTAGACAGACCCCCTAGACCTCCATCTCCACCACAACAACAGCAGCGAGGTAGATTTGCTCATCGAGGGCAGTCAGAGTCTAGTGGCAGTTCTCGAACAGTAGATTCCCCGCAGCTGAGAAGGGGAGAGCAGAGCAGATTTACACCCCCACCCTGCCCTAATTGCGGCCGACCTCACATCGGAGCTTGTAGATATGGCTCCTCGGGGTGTTATATTTGAGGGCAGGAGGGACACCGCATGAGAGATTGTCCCGCCAGGGGGAAAGAGAGCAGAGATAGTTAGGACAGGGGATCCGCAGGGCCACGATCTCCATCAGCCTTGGTAGGGCGTAGGCCCTCAGGTACAGCAGGTAGAGCCCGAGGTAGATTAGGAGCCTCCAGTTCAGGTACGGGCTCAAGCCGTACCTATGCATTACCAGGGAGACAGGACTCAGAGGCGTCTCCAGATGTAGTGACAGGTATGATGACTATCTGTTCATGCCCTGCTTATGTACTGATTGATCCAGGGTCCACTCTGTCATATATTATCCCATTTGTGGCTCGAAAGTTTAATGTCGCACCAGAGTTATTACAGAAGCCCTTTTCAGTATCTACACCCGTCGGTGACTCCATTATAGATAGTAGAATTTATCGAGGGTGTACAGTAGAGGTTGCTGATCGCCAGACTACAGTAGATCTTGTAGAGTTAGAAATGATTGATTTCGATGCCATTATGGGTATGGATTAGTTAGTGCCATGCTATGCTAACGTAGCATGTTGGACCAAGACGGTCCGATTCCCCTTTCCAGGAGAGGCAGTGCGAGAGTGGAAAGGCAGCACAGCTACTCCAAAAGGTAGGTTTATTTCTTACCTTCAGGCGAGGAAATTGATAACTAAGGGATGTATCTACCACCTAGTCAGGGTTCAGGATGTTCAGGTAGAATCTCTGACACTTCAGTCTATTCCGGTGGTGAATGAATTCCCTGATGTATTTCCAGACTAGTTACCTGGTATTCCCCCAGAAAGGGAGATAGATTTTGCAATTGACTTGCTACCAGGCACTCAGCCTATATCAATTCCTCTGTATCGCATGGCTCCTGCTGAACTCAGAGAATTAAAGGAGCAGCCGAAGGACCTGCTAGATAAGGGTTTTATTAGGCCGAGTACTTCACTGTGGGTTGCGCCAGTTCTATTTGTGAGAAAGAAGGATGGCTCGCTCCGTATGTGTATAGATTACCAGCAACTGAATAAAGTTACAGTAAAGAATAAGTATCCGCTTCCAAGAATAGATGATTTGTTTTATCAGTTACAGGGGGCCAGATATTTCTCCAAGATTGACTTACGGTCCGGATATCAACAGGTTCGAGTTCGTGAAAGAGACATTCCCAAAACGGCTTTCAAGACCCGATATGGACACTTTGAATTCCTAGTTATGTCCTTTGGGTTGATGAATGCCCCAGCAATATTCATGGACCTGATGAATAGCATTTTCAGACCATACCTGGACCTGTTCGTGATTGTGTTTATTGATGATATTCTGGTGTATTCTCGCTCTGAAGTAGATCACCAGGCTCATTTACGTACAGTGCTCCACATTCTAAGGGACCGTCAATTATATGCTAAGTTCTCCAAGTGAGAATTATGGTTGAACTCAGTAGCCTTCTTGGAGCATATTGTGTCGGATGCTGGTATATAGGTTGACACGCAGAAGATAGCAGTAGTTAAAACCTGGCCTAGGCCTACCACTCCGATCGAAGTTCGCAGTTTTCTGGGGTTAGCGGGATATTACAGGAGATTTGTTGAGGGATTCTCTACTATAGCGGCACCTCTGACCAAACTGACGCAGAAAGTAGCGAAGTTTCAGTGGACAGAGGCATGTGAGTAGAGCTTCCAGGAGTTAAAAGACAGATTAACCTCCGCCCCAGTGTTAGCATTGCTGGAAGGTATAGAAGGTTATTCAGTGTATTGTGACGCATCAGGCGTTGGGTTGGGTTGTGTGTTGATGCAGCATGGTAAGGTGATTGCGTATGCTTCCAGACAGCTGAGGAAATATGAAAATAATTACCCTACCCACGACCTGGAATTAGCCGCAGTGATCCACGCCTTAAAGATATGGAGACATTACTTGTATGGAGTCCATGTGGATATCTTCACAGATCATAAGAACCTACAGTATATCTTCACTCAGAGGGAGTTGAATTTGCGACAGCGTTGCTGGTTGGAGTTATTGAAAGATTATGACATGGACATTCTGTATCATCCGAGAAAAGCCAACGTAGTAGCAGATGCTCTCAGCCATAAATCCATGGGAAGTTTGGCGTATTTGCAGCCCAAGCAGCGTGAGTTGGTCAAGGAGATACATCAATTAGCCAGCCTAGCCATTCGTATAGCAAACACAGAGGACAACAGAGCGGTAATTCAGAACACCGCCATGTCATCATTAGTTGTGAAAGCAAAAGAATGGCAATATGAGGATCCTGAGCTGATCCAGCTCAAAGACAGAATCCAGCAGGGTAAAGGGGCAGATTTTCAAATAACTGAGGAAGAAGTGCTATTATGTAAAGGCCGCCTCTGTGTTCCAGATGTTTCAGGGCTTCGCCAGCAGATTATGAACGAGGTACATTATGCCCGCTATTCTCTTCACCCCGGTGCGACGAAAATGTACCATGATATTAAGGAGAATTTTGGTGGCCAGGAATGAAAAGAGAAATTACTGAATTTGTAGCCCAGTGTCCTAACTGCCAACAGGTAAAAGCGGAACACCAAAAACCAGGCGGGTTAACTCAGGACATAGTTGTGCCTCTCTGGAAATGGGAAGCAGTGAATATGGATTTTGTAGCAGGATTACACCGTACCAGACATAGACACGATTCTATTTGGGTAATAGTTGACAAGCTGACAAAATCAGCTCACTTCCTACTAGTGAAAGCTACTTTCTCTACCGAGGATTATGCTAAATTATATATCAGAGAAATAGTTAGATTACATGGAGTGCCAGTATCTATTATCTCTAACAGAGGAGCACAATTTACAGCTAGATTTTGGCAGTCATTTCAGAGAGGTCTGGGAACATAGATTAATTTGAGCACAGCACTCCACCCTCAGACAGATAGACAGGCTGAGCGCACTATTCAGATGCTCGAGGACATGCTACGAGCGTGTGTTCTAGATTTTGCAGGTAGCTGGGACGAGCATTTGCCGTTAATTGAATTTGCTTACAATAATAGCTATCACTCAGCCATCCAGATGGTGCCCTTTGAAGCCTTGTATGGGAGAAAATGCAGATCATCGGTTAGCTGGTTTGAAGTGGGAGAATCAGCGTTGATAGGACTAGACATCATTCAACAGTCGGAGGAAAAGGTAAAGCTTATCAGAGAACGCCTACTGACTGCTCAGAGCTGCTAGAAGTCTTATGCAGATATGCGGCGCAGAAATTTAGAATTTGCAGTGGATGACTGGGTATATTTGAAAGTGTCTCCGATGAAAGGGGTGATGAGATTTGGCAAGAAAGGCAAACTTAGCCCGAGGTTCATTGGGCCATATCAGATTCGGCGAAGAATAGGCCTAGTAGCATACGAATTGAACTTGCCCCCAGAATTAGAGTTTGTTCACCCAGTATTCCATGTATCTTGTTGAGAAAGTTTGTAGGAGACCCTTCCACAGTTGTTCCAGTTCAGGATGTCCAGGTCATAGAAGAGTTAGCATATGAAGAGGTTCCAGTAGCTATCTTAGACAGACAGACTCGTAGATTGAGAACTAAAGATATTGCATCTGTCAAGGTATTGTGGAGTAACAGGAACCAAGAAGAGATGACCTGGGAAGCCGAGGAGGACATGAAAGCCAGATATCCCACTTATTCCAGGCATAGGCAAACAGGAGGTATGTTAGAACTGTTTTTCCTTATGAATGCTTATACTTCATATATAAAAGCAGGCGATTGATTATAGACAGTTATATATGAATATCAGTATATCGTGTGGAGTACCTATATTGGGCTTTTCTGCTTTTCAGGAATTTTGAGATAGTCCATATTACAGGGGAAACTCTGCCGAAATTTTTCTAAAAACAAGTTGAGTAAGTTGACAAGTCCTCAAGATAGAAGTTTATATTCGAGGATGAATGTTCTTAAGGGGGGGAGAATGTTATACCCCATAAAATTCCCAACACATAGATGGCCTATTTGCGTGTTGGTTAAGAGTATTTGAAAGCCATACATGCTAGAAAAAGGCCCGGGAAAAGACCGGACGAGAAACCTGTCGAACCATTGATCTTGGGCAGATTTATATGCCCAAGTGATACTTAAACGTATCATTTTTACCTTGTTTGTTGTGCAATGTGTGTATAATATCATGTAATTGGTAATAAAATGCGAATTTATACTAACCAACATGATTAGCATTTGTTTTGCAGGTAAATGTGATTTTTAGGAGCTAAAATGCATGTTGGAACTATATCGGAGTTGGACTTGGATGCGAGCGTGGAAAAGACATTGGAATGCACATTTTATAGGGGCTCCGCGATGGAGCCGTGCCACGCTACCATCGCGGTAGCACACTACCTGAACAGGAATTAAAATGGCAATTTCCAGTGTGCCATCGCGTCAGCTCTGTGGCACGGAGAGAGGCCTCCGCGTTGGCCTCCATGCCACGTTGAGGCTAATTTTCCGGACCCTGAAATTCCAGTGAAGGTGTGCGTCCACGCCGTGTCACGGAGGCAGTGCTCCGCGTTGGCCTCCATGACACGTTGCTTGTTATTCCGGGAAAAATTTCCCACTAGTATAAATAGCACACTTAGGTTTATTTTAAGCAGTTTTTAGTTTTTAGACTGAGTTCAGAAGTGGAGAGCAAGGACGTGGGTTAGGAGCAGTTGAGGAACGAAAAAGCTAAGGGATTTCTTCTCTTCTTTTCTTATTTCTATCAATTGTACGTATGATTTACACTCATTTTAGGATGATCAATCCACAAATGAGTGGCTAATTCTCTTCTTTGCTGAGGTTTTGAACATGTGTAGTGAATTTTGATTGTAAATGATATGGTTTTCTTCTTCTTCTTCCATGTTGTTCTATTAATTCTTGTTTTTACTGCATTAGTGCTTGGCCAACATTAATGTACATCTAAAAAGTCCAATTTCACTCGAAAGAGCAAGAAATTGGAAAGTTGTGAATTAATAGGGTATTGTTCTTAACTTGATTTGGGAAAATTGGGTTTTGATGTGCTTTCCTGATAGAAATATACTTGAAAGCCGTATTAGTCAATTTAGGAACCGGAATTGTAGTGCTCGGTCATAAATTGCATTTGATCACAGAAATGTAGACGGATGGTTTATGATTCTAAAGTGAAATTAAATACGAGAGTTTTAATTTCTAGGCGAATGTTCTTGGCTAGCAACATGAAGAAGAGATTAACCAAATTATCATGATTATCAAGTTCATTACTTGTTCTTAACCTTGGCATGTTCATATCCATTGTCTAAATTCACAGTAAATAGTGGTTATAAATTGTAGTAGATATAGTTTAGAAACAAAAACTCAAGTAACTGTTGGTTACATTGTTGTTAGCATAATTAGAAGTGAAATAGGAATATAGTAAACTAGGCAACTTTACATATCTTGAGCCTCCTTGGATCGATACTTGGCTACTTAGCCACTTTATTACTTGTTTGACCACGTGCACTTGCGTGTTGGTTTTTAACCCATACCGGAACACCCGAACAAGTTTTTGGCGCCATTGCCGGGGAGGCTAGGCGATTTGTGAAATTGTGTTTAGTGTAAATTTACTGTATTTTTATTTTTATTTTCTTAAGTGTTAACAACTTGGTCTTAGCCTGTATTTTGCAGATTTTTTTTCTATGAACACTGGCAAGGGACAAGGAGCTGGTGGAATCTTACTTAGAGCCTGAACGTGAATTTCATAGTCAACGTAGAGAAGCTCTACAAAAGAAGCTGCAGTTGTTCCGACAATCTATTATGGAGCAACAAAATCCACCAGTTGTGAGGGCAGTGTTAGTGCCCGATGAAGCAGCAGCAAGGCCGGTTCACGAGGTGGCAATCTCACATGCCAACAATGTACATTCTAGTATCCGCAAACCAGAGCCTGGAGGGAGGTTTGAATTAAAGCAGAATATGGTGCAACTTTTGCACACAAGCGGGCAATTTACCGGTCTCCCTCATGAAGATCCACAACAACATCTCCAAAACTTTTTGGAGATAAGTGACACTTATATACCCGCTGGAGTGTCACCTGATTATGTTCAGCTCACCTTATTTCCGTTTTCCTTACTTGGTGAAGCCAAGAGGTGGTTAAAAGCTGAACCACCCAATTCTATATCAACGTGGGATGATCTTGCACGGAAGTTTCTGATTAGATTTTTCCCTTCTGGTAAAACAGCCAGACTTAGAAGTCAAATTCTAAGTTTTAAACAGAGGGAGGGAGAAAATCTATATCAAGCCTGGGAAAGCTTTAAATCCATGTTGCGGGACTGTCCTCATCATCATCAGTCCAATGAGGTGTTGGTACACACATTTATTGAGGGTTTGGAACCCCACACTAAAATTCTGTTAGATTCAGCAGCTGGAGGGCAAGCGCTGGAAAAGACTTACGAGGAGCTGTACACTTTGCTCAACCGAATTTCACAAGGCAATCCAGAATGGAATGCAGATTCTTCAAGAGGTGGAGCAAGGAAAGCAGCGGGAGTGCTTGAAGTGGATGGGTTTATAGCTATCGCTGCACAGATAGCCGCTTTGCAAAATCAGTTAAACACTCACTTCAGCAATATGAATTTGAACTAGCCTTCAGCTTCAGTCAATGCAGTTCAACAGATGTGGTGTGAAGTGTGTGGTAGTAGTGAGCATTCAGCTGAATGTTGTGGTGAAAATCCTGATTCTGTTAACTTTGTGGGCAATGCACAGAGAATTCAGCAACAGTTTGGTAGTGGCTACAACTCAAATTGGAGAAACCATCCGAATTTTTCGTGGGGTAGCAACAACCAACAAGGCCAAAGTTCTGGTCAGGGTATGCAGAGAAATCAAGGAGGGCAACAAAATTATCAAGCTCAATTCAGAAATCACAATGCCCCTCCTCCACCACCATCACCTACCATTGAGGAGATGTTCAAAACCATGATCGCTAATCAGGCGCAATTGCAGGCTGACTATGTTAAATTGGCAGCCGAAGTGAAGAATAATCAATTGGAGACCAAGGCTCTTGAATATCAGTTTGGGCAATTTGCTAGTACCCAAAATACGAGACCCAGAGGAGGACTACCTAGCGACACGGATCCTAATCCGAAGCCGGTAAATGCAGTGACCATGAGGAGTGGTTTGCAGTTAAAGGAGGTGGAACCGGAAAGACCGCCTCAAAAGTCAGGAGCAACAGATGTTGAGGGAGAGCAAATCTCAGATAAGGGGAAGACTAAAGAAGCTGAACCAGAAAGGCCTCCACCCCCGTTCCCTCATCGACTGAAGAAACACAAGGAGGAGGCGTGTTTCCAGAAATTCATGGAGGTACTTAAACAGGTATATGTTAACTTACCTCTTGTTGATGTCTTGCAGGGAGTGCCAAAATATGCGAAATAAATTAAAGACATCGTGGCTAACAAAAGTCGTTTGACTGAGTATGCCACGGTAGCTTTAACGGAGGAATGCACTTCACGTATTCAGAATAGGTTGCCCACAAAACTGAAAGACCCTGGAAGTTTTACTATCCAGCTTACGATTGGGCAAAGTATCCGAGCTCGTGGATTATGCGACTTGGGGGCAAGCATAAATCTGATGCCATCTTCGGTATTCAGAAAGTTAGGTCTAGGGAGTCCTAGACCTACAACGGTAATCTTGCAGCTAGCAGACAGGTCTTTAGCTAAGCCGGATGGCATTGTTGAGGATGTGTTAGTGCAAGTAGGCTCCCTCATTTTTCCGGTCGATTTTATTGTTCTGGATTTTGAACCAGATGCTGAAGTCCCATTTATTTTGGGACGACCCTTTTTGGCAACCGGAAAAGCATTAATTGATGTAGCTGCGGGTCAACTCACGATGCAAGCACATGACAAGGTCGAAGTGTTCGATGTGTACAAGGTACCGAAGCTCCCGACTGTTTATAAGGAACTCTTGGTGATCAATGTGATTGATCATGGGAATGCTAATGGAATGAGTGATTCTCGAGAGTTACTAGGAAGGCCACCGGATAAGGTCGAGAGCTACTGGGGGGATGACCATGATCGGGAAAAATCGTCCATCACCCTAGTAGACAAGTGAGCATAAAGGACGTCGAGCCGCGATGGTAAACCAGGTGCTGCACGGGAGGCAACCCGTGAGAAAAATATTTTATTTTTCTTCTTTTTGCACAGTGTAGTTAATTTTTATCTTTATTTTTGTTTTTATTTTCTATTTCCAAGTTTTATTTTTCTTTTTCTTTTCTTGATTAGGTTTAGATTTTCATTTTAGTTAGTATTTTTTATTTTAGTTAGGGAAATCTATTAATTTAACCAAGTTTTGTTTAGTGAGGTGATTTTTAGGTATAACGGAGGAAATATACATGGAATCGAGAAAATGAGGCAAGGTATGAAAAATCAAATTAATTGAAGAAACAGTGCACTGGCGCGTTGGCGCCGTGTCACGGAGGTAGGCTCCGCGTTACCCTCCGTGACACGTTGAAGGCAAAATCCGGATTTTTCAAAAATCCAGTAAGCCAACGCGTTGGCTCCGTGTCACGGAGGAGGGTCTCGACGTTACCCTCCGTGACACGTTGCCGTGTATTTGGTGCCGGGTCACACTGGGTTGCCGGGTGACCCGCGTGTTTTCTTAAATTAAAACCCCCGATTTCGCCCCATTTCTTCCCATTCCCTCTTCCCTCCACGACCAAAACACCTATTTCCCCCTCCCCAAGCACCGTGCCACGTTCCTAGGCAAGGAATACGTCAAGTTTCTTCGGTTTCTCAATTCAAAGGTATGTTTTCATCATCTATCTCAATTTTTTGGCGAATTTAGTCAAATTTGGGCATGTGAGGTGAGATATATCACCCTAGGTAGAAATTAAACATGAATGTTGGATTATTTGTGATTGATATATGTTTGGATTGTTGTATTTAGCGTTTGAACTTATCGATTGCGTAAATAATTCGAATTTGATTATAGAATTGTATTCTAGGGCATGAGTTGTTGAATTTAACTTGAGTGACTTGATAAGTCGGCAAATTAGATGCCGGGGTGTGTTTGTAATTTGAGAGAAGTCGTGGTAAATATTGTGTAAATGTTAAAAGACGACAAATTCTCGAATTTTTATGGGAAAATGCAAAAAGTGTGTAAATTGGTTAGATTGTTTGGATTAGATTGTATATACAATGTTTTTGTCGTTGTTTTTATTTTGTTGTTGTTTTTGTTGCGAAGTGCGATGTGTGAATTGTTAGCGATAGTAGGATTGGGATTAGCTGTATGAAGTCTGAGTAGTATGCTAACCGTTATGCTGTCGAAATTTTTTTTGTGAACGCACTAAGCATGAAGTGTATAGTGTTGTCTGTGGTGTGATTAGAGTTATCCTTGCCGTAATTTATAGAAGTAGCTAAGGCCTAAGTGTGGGGTAAATGTTGTGTAACCCGACCTTAGCCGAAGTTAACAAGTTTTTAGCTTAACTTTGTGCTTGTTTGTGTAAATTCACAGGTACAATGGCGAGCAGACAAGATAAAGGCAAGGGTGCTTCTACCTCAGGCACCGGTAGGAAAAGGATGAGACTGGGCACTATTCGCGGCTGGTTCGGTATGTGTTAAAAACCGACACGCAAGTGTACGTGGTCAAACAAGTAATAAAGTGGCTAAGTAGCCAAGTATCGATCCAAGGAGGCTGCTCTGGATATGCAAAATTTCCTAGTTCACTATATTTCTATTCAATTTCTAACTATGCTAACAACTATCCAATCAAGAATTGAGGGAGTTTTGTTTCTAAACTAATTATATACTAAACTTAACAACTATTATTTACGTTGAATTCAGACAATGGATATGCTCATGCCAAGGTTAAGAACGAGTAATGGAGTTGATAATTATGATAATTTGGTCATCCTCTTCTTCATATTGCTAGTCAAGAACGTTTGCCTAGAAATTAAAACTCTCGTATTTAATTTCACTTTAGAATCATAAACCATTCGTCTACATTTCTGTGATCAAATGAAATTTATGACCTAACACTACAATGCCGGTTCCTAAATTGACTAATACGGCTTTCAAGTATATTTCTATCAAGAAAGCACATCAAAACCCAATTTTCCCAAATCAAGTTAAGAACAATACCCTATTAATTCACAACTTTCCAATTTCATGCTCTCTCGAGTGAAATTGGACTTTTTAGATATACATTAATGGTGGCCAATCAAGAATGTACTAAGCACAAGAATTAATAGAACAATATGCAAGAAGAAGAAGAAACCATATCAATTATTACCAATAATCATTACACAAGTTCAAAACCTCAGCAAGAAAGGAATTATCCACTCATTCTTGGATTAATCGTCCTAGAATGAGTGTAAATCATGCATACAATTGAAGGAAAAGAAGAAGGGAAGAGAAGAAAACTCTTATCTTTTCTATTCTTCAACTGCCACAAAACCACGTTCCTCTCTCCGCTCCTGAACTCTGCTAAAAACTAGAACTAAAAGAAGACTCCTTTAAAAATAACCTAAGTGTGCTATTTATACTAGTGGGAAATTTTTCCCGGAATAACAAGCAACGTGTCACGGAGGCCAACGCGGAGCACTGCCTCCGTGACACGGCGTGGACGCGGACCCTCTCTGGAAATTGCAGGGTCCGGATAATTGGTCTCAACGTGGCACGGAGGCCATCGCGGAGGCCTATCTCCGTGCCACGGAACTGACGCGCAGGCACACTGGAAATTGCCTAATTAATTCCTGCCCAGGCAGTGTGCTACCGCGATGGCAGCGTGGCACGGCTCCATCGCGGAGCCAGTGTAAAATGTGCCATCCAAGGTCTTTTCCACGCTCGCATCCAAGTCCAACTCCGACATAGTTCCAACACGCATTTTAGCTCCTAAAAATCACATTATCCTGCAAAACAAATGCTAATCATGTTGGTTAGTATAAATTCGCATTTTATTACCAAATACATGATATTATATACACATTGCACAACAAACAAGGTAAAAATGATATGTTTGAGTATCACTTGGGCATATAAATCTGCCCAAGATCACTTACCCCACACTTAAATCCTTGTTCGTCCTCGAACAACACATACACAACTCATGCAAATTACATCCCAACCTTCATCACTATGGTGCAACATTTTACGCCACGGTCATACCGATTATTCAATTCTTGCAAATCATCAAGAAAACATGCTTGGTCATACAAGACAATGACCTTAATACATCGAGGCTTCCTAAACTTTTAAGAATTGATTCTTGATATCGGCAAACTCATGCAAATCAACTAATCAAGAAATCCGACACGAAAATCAATCTTTCATCAAGCATGTACCCTCACAACTCGAGAGAAACTTCCCCTTTTATGTTCGTGCAGTACACAAACATGCAAGTAGGGGCATATAAAATTAATTTCACTCTCTCTCCCAAAAGAATTCGCATGCATCATGTCATGACCCATAGGCTTGCCCTTAGTGTATTTCTCCACTAATATAAAGAAATGCAATGTAGGATCAAATAGGACTTTTAATGGGTTGTAACTGGGCTATGGATCTAGTATATATATATTGGATTAGCCAATAATAGTCGCTAGCATCCTTAAGCGCCTTTTCAACTCATTCCCATCGACTCATGGACATTGTTCCTCTCTTTTCTCTTTTTCTCCCATTCATGCTGGTTTACTTTCATGCAGCCCATTTCATCGGCACACTTGACACAAAACAGAGGGTTTTCATGTACCCTCACTATCATTTAATTACAACTAGTTCCTCTTCAACATCATCTTTTCTTTCCTCACTTTGCTTTTCTTTTCTTTTCACTCTTTTCACTCTTTAACACTTTGGCAAAAATTTTCTGTTCTTTGTAAGCGCTTAAGAGCTTCTTATAGACTTTAAGGCTAATGAAAAGAAGGAATAAAGCTTAGTTCATACAATTCTGGACAAAAGAAAGAAATCGGCTAAAGGCTCAACGGGCTGACTAGGGTACACAACATATAAAAAGGTAGAATTTGACAAGAAAAAAATGGAAACTAACGGTTAAAACAAAGAAATGCCTACATCCTTTCCGACGCTACACCTCCTTCATTTCGTTTTGTATACACACCAGGCAAGTTCTAGACAATTCACAATGACATGGAATAGCAAAACCTCACTCACACTTTATGCACATGCTCGAATCAAGATGCATTCACAGACTCTTTAATTAGTCAACTACATGAATTCAAGATTAAGCCTCAATCATAATGAACCAAATTCTCTAGCCTAGGTAACTCAACATATTTACAAAATTGCATGCTTTCAAACGAATCATTTTCACGTTTTGAACATCAATTACAACACGCAACGAAATTTTAGCAACCATAAGCAACTACAGTTTATTGATGCAATCCACCAAAGAAACTAAAAACAAAACATCTACTCCTATCGACTACATTTCCCTTAAGACGGTCGTCATCCATCCATCATAGGGAATGGTCACTAACTATGACATCGGTTCAATGGGACTATTCTCGATAAAAGAACCGAAAACAAACTCCGAGAAACCCAAAATTAAAACTTCAAAATTTTTGCAACACATCGATCATTTCGATAGAAAATATTTGCAAACTATGTTGATAAATGCAAAATCTTTTCGCAAAAATTTTGAAAAATATCGATCATATCGATAGAAAAAGAAAAAAATTTACAAAATTTACAAAATATTTACAAAGGCAACCATAACTTTTTAAAGACACACATCATTAGCCACAAACAAATATATACACATCATTCACAAATCAGTTCACAAGAACAGGGAAAGCACAGACATACATAAACGTCAAGGAAGAATATACAGCAGATTTAGAGCCTATGACCCAGCACCTAACTACTCCCCACCCCATACTTAAATCGAACACTGTCCCCAGTGTTCACAAAAATACAAAGCACAAAATTTTGGGTGGTGGAACTCCCTGCTTAGTCGAAATATTCGACTTCCTCATCCGGTGCTGCGGCCTCGTCGCCCATATCTGAATCATCTCCATCGCCGTCATCGGACTCTACATCAGAGTCCTCACGACGTGTCTCCTCATCAGTAGGGACGTCGTCGTCAGTCGGCTCCACAAAGGCTGGCCCCACCTTGCATAAAGCTCTGGCGTTCTCGCCGAAGGGGTAGTCCAACTCCAGCTGCCATAATTCATCCTCGGTGGCTGGTCTCCCACCTATCCGTAGCTGCAGCATCTGCATGCCGAACATACGGGCCATATACTGGTCGTCACGAGCATGTTGCTCGCCCAGAGTCAGCACAGGTCCGTGTGTAGTGTCAGGGGCCTTGGTTTTTGTCACATCAAGGGCCCTCCGCTCCAACTGCGGAATGTAATCCAAGGCTTCTTCCTCGATGTCAAGGCCTCGGAGGAAGGTGGTGATGAGTCCGCCAAACCCGTATCTATGGCCCTGGTGTAGTCTGGCTCTCTTTATGGCGGATATTATAACTGCCCCCACATTAATCTCAAGCCCTTTCATAAGGGCATACACCAGGCAGACACGGTCCTGGGTCACGTCTGTCATATGCACTCCCGGGATCAAACACGAACATACTATTTTTAGCCAGATTCTGGCCTCCTTGTTCATCTGCGAATAAGGCAGAGTCTGGTGGTAACCCCTCTCTTTGTGTCTCCTCCATCGGGCTGTGGATCGAGCCCCACACAACGTACGTCTGATGTCGGCGTACGGTGGGGTGATATTGAGCTGGCGGAGAACGTGGGCGTCTGTGTCCCGCGCTCCAACGATGGCATTCAGCTGCTGGGGTTCCAGAGTGACAATCTGCCCTCTGATTTTAATAGTATGGCTCCTGATGGCCGGGTTCCAGTTGGCGTAGAATTCCCGGACCAAGTGAAGGTTGCACTCCTTGGGCTCCTGAAAAATAAAACTGAGCCCAGCTGCCTCAATCCTCTGCACCATGCGAGGGAACTCCTGTGCAAGTGGTTCCCTTGCAATATATTCCTCCGGGAAGTATTTGCTTTCCTTGTGCTTATTATACCATTTCTTCCCTTCGTCGGTGACCCATCGTGTTCCGTATCGGCGGTGTTGACCGCGTGGAACAGCAGGTGCAGCTGGGACAGCAGCGCCCAGTCTCATTCTCTTTCTGCCGGTGCCTGAGGTTGAGGCACCCTTGCCTTTATCTTGTCGGCTAGCCATTGTACCTGTCAATTTACACAGACAAGCACAATATTAAGCTAAAAACTTGTTAGCTTCGGCTAAGGTCGGGTTAAACAAAATTTACCCCACACTTAGTCTTTAACAAAATTTACAACATTTTAGCAAGGATAACTCTATTTACACCCCCAAACACAATCAACTATAAACATGTTGCTTAGTGCGTTCACAAAATTTCGACAGCATAACGGCTAGCGAATTACTCAGACTTCATACAGCTAACCCAATCCTCCTATCGATAGCTATTCACCCACAGCACTTAGCAACAATAACCACAACAGAAATAAGAACAACAATACAAACCTATTATATACAACTAATCTAAGCAATTCAACCAATTCACACATTATGCACTTCCCCACAGAAATTTGAGAATTAGTCGTCTTTCCACAATTAAACAATAGTTACCACGACTTATCTCAACTACTAAACACACCCAGGCACCAATTTCATCAAACTATCAAGTTACCCACGTTCAAATCCAACAACCCTAGCCCTAGAACTCAATTCGACAATCAATATTGAATTATTCAATCAATCGATAAGTTCAAACGTCAACTACAATAATCCGAACATAATCAATCACAAAATAATTCACATCATGTTTAATTTTTTTACCTAGGGTGATATATCTCACCTCACATGCTCAAAAGTGACAAAACTTGCCAGAAATTTGAGATCGAAGATGAAAACATACCTTGGATTTGAAGAACCGAAAAAAACTTGACGTTTTCCTTGCCTATCAACGTGGCACGGAGCTTGGGGGTAGGGGAATGGGTGTTTGGTCGCGGAGGGTAGAAGGAATGGGGAAATTTGGGCGAAAATCGGGGGTTTATTTAAAAGAAACACGCGGGTCACCCGGAAACCCGGTGTGACCCGGCACTGGAATAAGGGCAACGTGTCACGGAGAGTAACGCGGAGCCCCTCCTCCGTGACATGGAGCCAACGCGTTGGCTTACTGGAATTTTAAAAAATTCCAGATTCGCCTTCAACGTGTCACGGAGGTCAACGCGGAGCATTGCCTCCGTGACACGGCGCCAACGCGCTAGTGCTCTGTTTCACCATCAAATTTTATTTTTCATACCTCGCCTCGTTTCCTCGATTCCAAGTATTTTTCCTCCAGTATACCTGAAAATCACCTCACTAAACAAAAATTGGTTAAATTCATAGATTCCCTACTAAAAAAAATAAATAAAATAAAAATTACTAATTAAAATGCAAATCTAAGCCTAGTCAAGAAAAAGGAAAGAAAATAGAATAAATGAAAAACTTTACACTAAGGAAAGAAAAAAAATATTTTTCACTGGTTGCCTCCCGTGCAGTGCCTGGTTTAACGTCGCGGCTCGACAGCCTTTATGCTCACGTGTCTACTAGGGAGATGGACGATTTGTCTCGATCATGGTCATCTCCCCAGTAGTTCTCAACCTCGTCTGGTGGCCTACCTCGTAACTCTCGGAAATCACTCACTCCATTTGCATTCCCATGATCAATCACGTTGATCACCGAGAGTTCCTTATAGACAATCGGGAGCTTAGGTGCCTTGTACACGTCGAACACCTCAACCTTGTCGTGTGCTCGCATTGTGAGTTGACCCGCAGCTACATCGATCAATGCCTTTCCGGTTGCCAAAAATGGTCGTCCCAAAATAAATGGGACTTCTGCATCTGGTTCAAAATCCAGAACAATGAAATCTACCGGAAAAATGAGGGAGCCTACCTGCATTAGCACATCCTCAACAATGCCATCCGGCTTAGCTAAGGACCTGTCTGCTAGCTGCAAGATCACTGTTGTGGGTCTAGGACTCCCTAGCCCTAACTTTCTGAATACCGAAGATGGCATCAGATTTATACTTGCCCCCAAGTCGCATAACCCACGAGCTCGGATACTTTGCCCAATCGTCAGCTGGATAGTAAAACTTCCAGGATCCTTTAGTTTAGTGGGCAACCTGTTCTGAATACGGGATGTGCATTCCTCTGTTAAAGCCACCGTGGCATACTCAGTCAAACGACTTTTGTTGGCCACGATGTCTTTGATATACTTTACATATTTCGACACACCCTGCAAGACATCAACAAGAGGTAAGTTAACATGTACCTGTTTGAGTACCTCCATGAATTTCTGGAAACACGCCTCCTCCTTGTGTTTCTTAAGTCGTTGAGGGAACGGGGGTGGAGGCCTTGCTGGTTCAGCTTCTTTGGTCTTCCCCGTATCTGAGGTTTGTTCTCCCTCAACATCTACTGCTCCTGACTTCTGAGGCGGTCTTTCAGGTTCCACCTCCTTTAATTGTAAACCACTCCTCGTGGTCACTGCATTTACCTGCTTAGGATTTGGATCCGTGTCGCTAGGTAGTCCTCCCCTGGGTATAGTATTTTGGGCACTAGCAAATTGCCCAAACTGATATTCAAGAGCCTTGGTTGCCAATTGATTGTTCTTTACTTCGGCTGCCAATTTGACGTAGTCAGCCTGCAATTGTGCCTGGTTGGCAATCATGGTCTTGAACATTTCCTCAATAGTCGGTGATGGTGGTGGAGGAGGGGCATTGTGATTTCTGAACTGATTCTGATAGCCTTGTTGCCCTCCTTGGTTTCTGTGCATACCCTGCCCTGAACCTTGGCCTTGTTGATTGTTGCTACCCCACGAAAAATTCAGATGATTCCTCCAATTCGAGTTGTAGCTACCACCAAACTGCTGTTGATTCCTCTGTGCATTGCCCACAAAGTTGACAGAATCAGGATTTGCACCACAGCACTCAGCTGAATGCTCACTACTACCACACACTTCACACCACATCTGTTGGACTGCATTAACTGAGGCTGAAGACTGGTTCAAATTCATAGTGCTGAAGTGAGTGTTTAACTGATTTTGCAAAGCAGCTATCTGTGCAGCGATAGCTGTGAATCCATCCACTTCGAACACTCCCGCTGCTTTCCTTGCTCCACCCCTTGAAGAATCTGCATTCCATTCCGGATTGCCTTGTGAGATTCGGTTGAGCAAAGTGTACAACTCTTCATAAGTCTTCTCCAGCGCTTGCCCTCCAGCTGCTGAGTCTAACAAAATTTTAGTGTGGGGTTCCAAACCCTCAATAAAAGTGTGTACCAACACCTTATTTGACTGATGATGATGAGGACAGTCCCGCAACATGGACTTGAATCTTTCCCAGGCTTGATAAAGATTTTCTCCTTCCCTCTGTTTAAAGCTTAGAATCTGACTTCTAAGTTTAGCTGTTTTACCTGAAGGGAAAAATCTGATCAAGAACTTCTTTGCAAGATCATCCCACGTTGATATAGAGTTGGGTGGTTCAGCTTTTAACCACCTCTTGGCTTCACCCAATAAGGAAAATGGAAATAAGGTGAGCCGAACAAAATCAGGTGACACTCCAGCGGGTATGTACGTGTCACTTATCTCCAAAAAGTTCTGGAGATGTTGTTGCGGATCTTCGTGAGGGAGACCGGTAAACTGCCCGCTCGTGTGCAAAAGTTGCACCATATTTTGCTTTAACTCAAATCTCCCCCCAGGCTTTGGTTTGCGGATGCTGGAATGTACATTATTAGCGTGTGGGATTGCCACCTCGTGAACCGGCCTGGCTGCTACTTCCTCGGGCACTAACACTGCCCGTACAACTGGTGGATTGGGTTGCTCCATCGTAGACTGTTTGAGCAACTGCAGCTTCTTCCGAAGAGCTTCTCTACGTTGACTATGCGATTCACGTTCTGGCTCTAAGTAAGATGCCACCAACTCCTTGTCCCTTGCCAGTGTTCACAGGAATAAAAATCTGCAAAATACAGGCTAAGACCAAGTTGTTAACACTTAAGAAAATAAAATACAAA
Organism: Datura wrightii; assembly: GCA_035772735.1. Taxonomy (NCBI): domain Eukaryota; kingdom Viridiplantae; phylum Streptophyta; class Magnoliopsida; order Solanales; family Solanaceae; genus Datura; species Datura wrightii. The sequence goes on along the minus strand of JASDFA010000007.1, from coordinate 47,461,533 downwards.
TACAGTAAATTTACACTAAACAAAATTTTACAAATCGCCTAGCCTCCCCGGCAACGGCGCCAAAAACTTGTTCGCGGCTGGTTCGGTATGTGTTAAAAACCGACACACAAGTGTACGTGGTCAAACAAGTAATAAAGTGGCTAAGTAGCCAAGTATCGATCCAAGGAGGCTGCTCTGGATATGCAAAATTTCCTAGTTCACTATATTTCTATTCAATTTCTAACTATGCTAACAACTATCCAATCAAGAATTGAGGGGGTTTTGTTTCTAAACTAATAGTATACTAAACTTAACAACTATTATTTACGTTGAATTCAGACAATGGATATGCTCATGCCAAGGTTAAGAACGAGTAATGGAGTTGATAATTATGATAATTTGGTCATCCTCTTCTTCATATTGCTAGTCAAGAACGTTTGCCTAGAAATTAAAACTCTCGTATTTAATTTCACTTTAGAATCATAAACCATTTGTCTACATTTCTGTGATCAAATGAAATTTATGACCTAACACTACAATGCCGGTTCCTAAATTGACTAATACGGCTTTCAAGTATATTTCTATCAAGAAAGCACATCAAAACCCAATTTTCCCAAATCAAGTTAAGAACAATACCCTATTAATTCACAACATTCCAATTTCATGCTCTCTCGAGTGAAATTGGACTTTTTAGATATACATTAATGGTGGCCAATCAAGAATGTACTAAGCACAAGAATTAATAGAACAATATGCAAGAAGAAGAAGAAACCATATCAATTATTACCAATAATCATTACACAAGTTCAAAACCTCAGCAAGAAAGGAATTAGCCACTCATTCTTGGATTAATCGTCCTAGAATGAGTGTAAATCATGCATACAATTGAAGGAAAAGAAGAAGGGAAGAGAAGAAAACTCTTATCTTTTCTATTCTTCAACTGCCACAAAACCACGTTCCTCTCTCCGCTCCTGAACTCTGCTAAAAACTAGAACTAAAAGAAGACTCCTTTAAAAATAACCTAAGTGTGCTATTTATACTAGTGGGAAATTTTTCCCGGAATAACAAGCAACGTGTCACGGAGGCCAACGCGGAGCACTGCCTCCGTGACACGGCGTGGACGCGGACCCTCTCTGGAAATTGCAGGGTCCGGATAATTGGTCTCAACGTGGCACGGAGGCCATCGCGGAGGCCTATCTCCGTGCCACGGAACTGACGCGTAGGCACACTGGAAATTGCCTAATTAATTCCTGCCCAGGCAGTGTGCTACCGCGATGGCAGCGTGGCACGGCTCCATCGCGGAGCCAGTGTAAAATGTGCCATCCAAGGTCTTTTCCATGCTCGCATCCAAGTCCAACTCCGACATAGTTCCAACACGCATTTTAGCTCCTAAAAATCACATTATCCTGCAAAACCAATGCTAATCATGTTGGTTAGTATAAATTCGCATTTTATTACCAAATACATGATATTATATACACATTGCACAACAAACAAGGTAAAAATGATATGTTTGAGTATCACTTGGGCATATAAATCTGCCCAAGATCAGGCACCGCAGTGCCAGCTGCACCCGCTGTTCCGCGCGGCCAACGCCGCCAATACGGAACAAGATGGGTAACCAAGGAAGGAAAGAAATGGTATAATAAGCATAAGGAGAGCAAGTACTTCCCGGAAGAACATATTGCACGGGAACCACTCGCACAGGAGTTCCCTCGCATTGTACAGAGAATTGAAGCAGCTGGGCTCAGCTTTATCTTTCAGGAGCCCAAGGAGTGCAACCTTCACTTGGTCTGAGAGTTCTACGCAAGCTGGAACCCGGCCATCAGAAGCCATACAGTGAAATTCAGAGGGCAGATTGTCACTCTAGAACCCCAGCAGCTGAATGCCATCGTTGGAGCGCGGGACACAGACGCCCACGTCCTCCGCCAGCTAAACATCACCCCACCGTACGCCGACATCAGACGTACGTTGTGTGGGGCTCGATCCACAGCCCGATGGAGTAGACATAAGGAGAGGGGTTACCACCAGACGCTGCCTTATTCGCAGATGAACAGGGAGGCCAGAATATGGCTGAAGATTGTGTGTTCGTGCTTGATCCCGGGAGTTCATATGACGGACGTGACCCGGGACCGTGTCTGCTTGGTGTATGCCCTTATGAAAGGGCTTGCGATTAATGTTGGGGCGGTAATAATATCCGCCATGAAGAGAGCCAGACTGCACCAGGGCCACAGATACGGGTTTGGCGGACTCATCACCACCTTCCTCCGAGGCCTCGACATTGAGGAAGAAGCCTTGGACTACATTCTGCAGTTGGAGCGGAGGGCCCTCGATGTGACAAAGACTAAGGCCCCCGACACTACACACGGACCAGTACTGACTTTGGGCGAGCGACATGCTCGTGATGATCAGTACATGGCCCGTATGTTTGGCATGCAGATGCTACAGCTACGGTTTGGTGGGAGACCAGCCACCGAGGAAGAATTATGGCAGCTAGAGCTGGACTACCCCTTTGGCGAGAACGCCAGAGCCTTATGTCTGGTGGGACCAGCCTTCGTGGAGCCGACGGATGACGATGTCCCTACTGATGAGGAGACGCGTCGGGAGGACTCTGATGTGGAGTCCGATGACGACGATGGAGCTGATTCAGACTTGGGCGACGAGGCCGCAGCACCGGATGAAGAAGTCGAATATTTCGACTTATCAGGGAGTTCCACCACCCAAATTTTTTGTGTTGTAATTTTTGTGAACACTGGGGACAGTGTTCGATTTAAGTGTGGGGTGGGGAGTAGCTAGGTGCTGGGACTTGGGCTCTAATTTGCTGTATGTTTTTCCTTGGTTTGGATGAATGTTTGTGCTTTCCCTGTTGTGAACTGTTTGGTGATGTATCTGTATATATTTGTTTTGTGGCTAATGATGTGTGTTATGAAAAGTTATGGTTGTCAGTGTAAATATTTTGTAAATAGTTTGTAAATATTTTTTTTTCTATCGAGATGATCGATATTTTTCACAAATTTGCGCGAAAATATTTTGCACTTGTAAATATTTTCTTTCTATCGAAATGATCGATGTGTGGCAAAATTTTTCGATTTTTATTTTTTGGGTTTCTCGGAGTTTGTTTTCGGTTCTTTTACCGAGAATAGTCCCATTGAACCGATGTCATAGTTAATGACCATTCCCTATGATGGATGGATGACGACCGTCTTAAGGGAAATGTAGTCGGTAGGAGTAGGATTTTTATTTGTTTTAATTTTTCTTTGGTGGATTGCATCAATGAACAGTAGTTGCTTATGGTTGCTAAAATTTCGTTGCGTGTTGGAACTGATGTTCAAAATGTGGAAATAATTCGTTTGAAAGCATGCAATTTGATAAATATGTTGAGTTACCTAGGCTATAGAATTTGATTCAGGATGATTGAGGCTTAATCTTGAATTCATGTAATTGACTAATTAAAGAGTCTGTGAATGCATCTTGATTCGAGCATGTGCATGAAGTGTGAAGTGAGGTATTGTTATTCCATGCCATTGTGAATTGTCTAGAACTTGCCTGGTGTGTATACAAAACGAAATGATGGAGGTGTAGTGTTGGAAAGGATGTAGGCATTTCTTTGTTTTAACCGATAGATTCCATTTTTTTCTTGTCAAATTCTACCTTTGTATATGTTGTATACCCTAGTCAGCCCGTTGAGCCTTTAGCCAATTTCTTTCTTTCTTTTGTCCAAACTTGTATAAACTAAGCTTTATTCCTTCTTTTCATTAGCCTTAAAGTCTATACGAAACTCTTAAGCACTTACAAAGAAAAGACAATGTTTCCCAAAGTGTTAAAGAGTGAAAAGAAAAAGAAAAGCAGAGTGAAGAAAGAAAAGATGATGTTGAAGAGGCACTTGCTATAATTAAATGATAGTGAGGGTACATGAAAACCCTTTGTTTTGTGTCAAGTGTGTTTGATGAAATGGGCTGTACAAAAGGAAACCAACATGAATGGGAGAAAAAGAGGAAAGAGAGGAACAATGTCCATAAGTCGATGGGAATGAGTTGAAAAGGCGCTTAAGGATGCTAGCGACTATTATTGGCTAATCCAATATATATATACTAGATCCATAGCCCTGTTACAACCCATTAAAGTCCTACGTGATCTTACATTGCATTTCTTTATATTAGTGGAGTAATACACTAAGGGCAAGCTTATGGGTCATGACATGAGGCATGTGAATTCTTTTGGGAGAGTGAGTGAAATTAATTTTTGTATGCCCCTACTTGAATGTTTGTGTGCTGCATGAACATAAAGGGGAAGATTCTCTCGAGTTGTGAGGGCACATGCTTGAGGAAAGATTGATTTTCTTGTCGGATTCTTGATTAGCTGATTTGCATGAGTTTGCCGATATCAAGAATCAATTCTTAAAGTCTAGGAAGTCTTGATGTATTAAAGGTCATTGTATTGTACGACCAAGCATGTTTTCTTGATGATTTGCAAAAATTGAATAATCGGTATGACCGTAGCGTAAATGGTCGCACCATAGTGACGAAGGTTGGGATGTAATTTGCATGATTTGTGTATGTGTTGTTCGAGGACGAACAAGGATTTAAGTGTGGGGTAAGTGATCTTGGGTAGATTTATATGCCCAAGTGATACTTAAACGTATCATTTTTACCTTGTTTGTTGTGCAATGTGTATATAATATCATGTAATTGGTAATAAAATGCGAATTTATACTAACCAACATGATTAGCATTTGTTTTGCAGGTAAATGTGATTTTTAGGAGCTAAAATGCATGTTGGAACTATATCGGAGTTGGACTTGGATGCGAGCGTGGAAAAGACATTGGAATGCACATTTTATAGGGGCTCCGCGATGGAGCCGTGCCACGCTACCATCGCGGTAGCACACTGCCTGAACAGGAATTAAAATGGCAATTCCTAGTGTGCCATCACGTCAGCTCCGTGGCACGGAGAGAGGCCTCCGCGTTGGCCTCCGTGCCACGTTGAGGCTAATTTTTCGGACCCTGAAATTCCAGTGAAGGTCTGCGTCCATGCCGTTTCACGGAGGCAGTGCTCCGCGTTGGCCTCCGTGACACGTTGCTTGTTATTCCGGGAAAAATTTCCCACTAGTATAAATAGCACACTTAGGTTTATTTTAAGCAGTTTTTAGTTTTTAGACTGAGTTCAGAAGTGGAGAGCAAGGACGTGGGTTAGGAGCAGTTGAGGAACGAAAAAGCTAAGGGATTTCTTCTCTTCTTTTCTTCTTTCTATCAATTGTACGTATGATTTACACTCATTTTAGGATGATCAATCCACAAATGAGGGGCTAATTCTCTTCTTTGCTGAGGTTTTGAACATGTGTAGTGAATTTTGATTGTAAATGATATGGTTTTCTTCTTCTTCTTCCATGTTGTTCTATTAATTCTTGTTTTTACTGCATTAGTGCTTGGCCAACATTAATGTACATCTAAAAAGTCCAATTTCACTCGAAAGAGCAAGAAATTGGAAAGTTGTGAATTAATAGGGTATTGTTCTTAACTTGATTTGGGAAAATTGGGTTTTGATGTGCTTTCCTGATAGAAATATACTTGAAAGCCGTATTAGTCATTTTAAGAACCGGAATTGTAGTGCTAGGTCATAAATTGCATTTAATCACAGAAATGTAGACGAATGGTTTATGATTCTAAAGTGAAATTAAATACGAGAGTTTTAATTTCTAGGCGAATGTTCTTGGCTAGCAACATGAAGGAGAGATTAACCAAATTATCATAATTATCAAGTTCATTACTTGTTCTTAACTTTGGCATGTTCATATCCATTGTCTAAATTCAACGTAAATAATAGTTGTTAAGTTTAGTATATAATTAGTTAAGAACAAAAACTCAAGTAACTGTTGGTTACATTGTTGTTAGCATAATTAGAAGTGAAATAGGAATATAGTAAACTAGGCAACTTTACATATCTTGAGCCTCCTTGGATCGATACTTGGCTACTTAGCCACTTTATTACTTGTTTGACCACGTGCACTTGCGTGTCGGTTTTTAACCCATACCGGAACACCCGAACAACCATCACGGAAGGAGCCGGGGCAGAGCCCCTCCGAGATGGCAATGTGTCACGGAGGTGGAGCCTCCGCGTTGGCTCCATGACACGTTGGCCCTGTCCAGGCCCAAGTATAAAAACCCCTCACTTCGGTTTATTTCATAAAATTCTTATAATTTCCAGAAGAAAGCGTAGGGGAACAGGGGAGAACAAAGATTCCTTCCCAATATTCATCTGATTACGCCGCCAAACACAGTCCAAACTCAAATTAACTCCAGATACCGAGGTAATAAGAACTGAGGAGCATTCCTACGGATTTAGTTTCGCGAAATTCGGCCGGCGAATCATAGTGCTACCGAACTAAGGTAAGTGGAATTGCTCCAAATTAGTGTCAATATACTCCTACCCCTAAAGTGAGTATTTCTCCCTTCTGGACTTTCGAGAAATAGCAAGTTTTTGACCGTCTTTCGATAAGCCAAAGTTTAGGCTATAAATATATCGATAGTGACGTTTTCTTTCAGAACATTGGTGTATTTAGTTCTAATTGACATATATGTAAATGCAATTGGGAGAAATAGCTGGAGTACTGACCGAGCTTCGTCCGTTAGTCGGATAAACCGAGGTTAAGGTATGTAAAGCCAGTTTCTTTTGCAAGTTAGTAGTTTTAGCCTTGTATAGCACAGTAAACTCCGTAGTAGAATTTTCGGAGTTGAATGTTGAGTATTGTGCAAGTTCAGTAAATCTGGTTTGCGTTGTTATATTGTACTCAGTCCGAAAGTTAGTAAAGCATGCGCCAAAATGGCAAGTTAGCATTCCAGACTCAGTATAGCCCAGCATGTGATTAGCAAGTATGTTTCTAGAATAATATGACAGATATTCAGAATAAGAGTTAGTAAAGTAAAATCAGACAGTCAGATAGTATCTTGGCTACAGATTAGCCATACAGACAGATGATCTCTTGGCTACAGTTAGCCGTACAATTAGATAGTATCTGGCTACAGATTAGCCATGCAGTTAGATAAAGATCAAAGATTCAGTATAAAGCAGTATGAGAATCAGTATAACACAGAAAGAGATCAGAATAAGAAATAAGAATTCAGATAGTATTTTTCAGTTTAATCATGCTTGCTATATATGTGCTTATTGTTTGTTGAGACTTGGTTGTGTCATGAGGGCACCCATTTGAGCGTCCTCACCGCCCCTGGGTTGGTAGCTGTGTCGCCCACTGAGCGGGTGGGTTTACGTCACTCCAAGGAGTGGCATGCCGTCCCCAGTTTGGACGAAGATGGGATGAAGCTTTTCCTATATCAGGCTGATCAGCATTAAAGTACAAATAGCGTTGTTGTACGCAAGCACCCAGGAAACAGATTTAGATACAGTTACAGTTACAGATATAGTATAGGAGTCCTCCAGACTCAGACACGGTTATTTATATCAGAGGCTATGGCCCGAGCCGGAGACCCAGGGGGCCGGCAGAGGTGCTCGTAGTTAGTAGATGAGTGGAGTGACTTATTTTTTGATGGTTTTGACCCGGGTAGGGGTATATAGATTGTTTGCTTGCTTGGCGCCATCCGACTTATGGGGGTTGGTATTGGCTCTTGTTTGCTATATATATATATATATATATATATATATATATATATATATATATATATATATATATATATATATATATATATATATATATATATATATATATATATATGTATGTATGTATTTATGTGTTATATGTTAGTTAATAGACAGTAGGCCGCCGCGTCTACAGGTACGCTCCTGCCCTATCACAGCACAGGAAGTCTGATTCAGTTCATATCAGTTCTTACAGATTCAGTATTCTCCTGCTATTAAGAATTGCTAGTTATGTTATTTGTATTCAGTCTTATCCAGTTGCTTTGCATACTCGATACTAGTGGTACTGACGCCCGTTTGGGGCGCTGCGTTACTTGCCTGCAGGTACTCACAAACGAGGAGCCGATCCCTCGTGATCCTTGCTAGCGCAGAGTCATCAGCTCCTGTCATTCGGAGCTTGATATTCAGAGGTGTATTTCATTTTCTTTTGTTGTATAGTACGGGTAGGTCAGGGCCCTATCCCGACCATCTTATCAGTATTCCTAGAGGCTTGCAGTCTGTATATATTTCCCTGTGGTTAGTTGTGCCGGTCGTGTGAGGCCGTGCATTTTGTTTAGCTGTTTAGCATTGTTGATTATGTTGGTCGTGTGGGGCCATAGTCTGATAGTAGTGGTGACCTTGCCGGTCACATAGTTATTTAGTATTCTATTGTTGAGTTACAGATAACTAGACAGCATGGTGGCCTTGTCGGCCCGCATGGGTTTCCCATTGGTAATTATGTTTCTGGTTAGCTGAAGTCTTATACAGGTGGCTATAGGCCCAGTCGACCAGAGGCTGTGTTTACAGCGATCATATAGCCCATTGTTTCCAGAAATCTGAGTTAGAGCTAGCCAGGCACCAGACGTGCTTAGGCTCACCAGTTAGCAGTCTAGGTCCTACTAGGGCACCAGGTGCCAGTCATACCCCCCCCCCCCAAGGCGGGGCGTGACATAAACAATAGCACGAACAATCTAAGGTTAAAGCATGACATGCAGGCATGTACAATTTATATTATTCATCAGCTACCCTCTCTCTTAGGTTGATGGTCGGGAAAGATTAGAATATGGATCTTGTTTTTCAAACCTCTAGCCAATTATTTTGTTATGAGCCCTACACTACACATTTTTGTGATGCAATAAACTCATCCTATGGCGAATCAAAATAGTTTCCCTTGATAACCAAATATGACGTTGCAGATATATTTCTGTCCTGCACACGAATCTTACCTCTAATTCACAGCAAAGATAAGGACATATTCCCCTATTCCAAGTCTAACCTGATAATTTTCCTCTCAAAATAAAATTAGAATTCTAATTTTACCTTAATGCTGGCCAAACATTAAAACAATGAAAATCAAGAATAGAAGAACAATCGTTCATGAAAGATGAAAATTCAGCTTAACTAATATGAAATTACACAATCCTGAAATTAGCCTCAACCTCAAAATAAGGTAATTTAGCCACTCATTTATTGATTAATCATCTTCAAACAAGTTTTAATCATACCAACAATTGAAATTTAGAAGAAAATAGAAGAGAAAGAACCCTAGAATTTTCTTCACCTCAACAGCCTTTTGTCCATGTTCGTCTAAAATGTCAGATATCCCAAAAATAAAAGCCTAAGTGTTCTATTTATACAAGTGGAAAATTTCCCAGAGATAAACTAGCTCCGTGGAATGGAGCTCAACATGGTGAAATAGCTCTGTGACACGGAGCTTCACTTGTATTGGGGCGAGGCTAGATTTTCCTTTAACGTGGCACAGAGGCTATCCCGGAGAATCAGCTCCGTGCCATGGAGCCATCGCGCACCTTCACTGTTTTGTGCCTTCCAATTTTTTATAATTTTCTTTCTCCACCTATCTACTGTGGCACGTTGTTCAACGCGGACCATCCTTAGCTTGACACAGTGGTGAACCTTCAACTTACTATTTACGCCCTCCAAATATTTGCATACTCCCCCTCGGAGTTTAACACGCTCCTCAACTTGAAATCTCTATCTTATCCACCTGCAAATAGTCACAACATAATTATTAATCCGAAAAAGAAAAACAACCTTCAAACTCAAAACATGCATGAATACATCAATATTCTCCTTATCCAGACTCCCAAAGGGTTGAAAATACGGAGTTTGGTCGTATAAATACGCGTAAGATCACGCCACAATAGACAACCAACCCATCTGTTCCTTCTGGCAAGGTCAAAACTGGAGAGATAATGAGTCGAGTCTTCAACTCCTGGAAACTCTTCTCACATGAATCCGACCACTGGAACTACACCTTCTTCTTAGTTAACGTAGTCATAGGAGATGCTATAGAGGAGAAACCTTCCACAAACCATCGGTAATAGCCAGCTAAGCCCAGGAAGCTTCTGATTTTCGTAGGAGAGGTAGGTCTGGGCCAATCTTTCAGTGTTGCTATCTTATGAGGATCTACTTGCATTTCCTCACCCGAGACCACATGAGCTAAGAAAGTCATGGGCTTTTACAAGAATTCGCACTTGCTAAACTTGGCAAACAACTGGCGATCTCTGAGTGTCTGTAATACTAATCTAAGGTGATCAACATGCTCTTCCTTATTTCTGGAGTATACTAGAATGTCATCCATAAATATAATGACGAACATATCTAGATACTGTTTTAAGACTCTGTTCATCAAATCCTTGAAGGCTGGGGAGGGGGGGCGTTTGTTAGCCTGAAGGACATCACCACAAACTCTTAGTGACCATATTGAGTTTTGAATGCTGTTTTCGGTATGTGACACTCTCTAACCCTTAACTGATGGTACCCCGACCTGAGATCAATTTTGGAGAAACAACTGGCTCCTTGAAGTTGGTCAAACAAGTCGTAAATTCTAGGTAGAGGATACCTGTTCTTGACTATGACCGTATTCAACTGATGGTAGTCTATGCACATTATGAGGGTACCGTCTTTCTTACACATGAATAGTATTGGCGCACCCCATGGAGAGATGCTGGGTTTGATGAAACCCTTGTCAAGAAGATCTTTCAGTTGCTCCTTCAACTCCTTAAGCTCAGTTGGAGCCATTTTGTAAGGTGGGATGGAGATAGGCTGAGTCTCTGGGAGGAGGTCCATTTTGAAGTCTATTTCCTTTTCGGGGAAAACTCCAGGAAGATCCTCAAGAAATACATCTGGGAACTCACTAACCACTAGAACTAACTGAATGGTTAGGGTCTCAGAGTTGGAATCCTTGACCCGAACTAGATGATACATACATCCCTTCGAAATGAATTTTGGGGCCTTAAGGTAGGAAATAAACCTACCCTTAGGCGTTGAACTACTGCCCAACCATTCTAACACTGGTTCATTTTGAAATTAGAACTTAACAACTCTAGCTCTGCAGTCAACTGAGGCATAACTGGAGTGTAACCAGTCCATATCGAGGATAAGGTCAAATTCGACCATGTCTAACTCCACGAGTTCGGCTTAAATGACTTTATCCAAGACTGAGACTGGGTAGTTTCTATACACCCGACTGGCTCTAACTTACTCGCCAACAGGGGTGAAGATTGAGAATGGTTCTGAGAGGACCTCTGGACCGATATTGAACTGGACTGCTATGTAGGGAGTCATGAATGAAAGAATGTCTCCTGGATCTAGGAAGGCATATACGTCTAGATGAAAGAGGCGTAGCATTCCCGTGACTATGTCAGGTGAGCTCTCCAGATCCTGACAAGAAGACAATGCATGAAATCAATTTTGGCGTTGACCACCATCCGTACCTGTGGTGTTGGCCTACTGAGTTGGTCGGCCTACTGGAGCTGATGACATGGTTTATTGTGCTCACCCTCGCCCTCCTAACGGACACTCCATAATCTGATGCCCAAGCTTTCCACAACCAAAAAAGCCTTCGCGACCCTGAAGGCACTCCCCTGAGTGGTTCTTACCACACTTAGGGAAAAATGGATATTTATTCCCAGCACTGTAGCTCTTAGACTGAGAGCCGGATGCTCCTCCCCTCCGATCCTGGCGGGACCGGAAGGTTGGGGCGCTGGCCGAGCTAGGTGCTGGGGCTCTCTACTGTTGTTGCAGCTGCTTGGGGTGGCTACTACCACCAGACCTCTGATGTCAAAGATTTGACTGGCCAATCCTTGCTCGCTTGTTCTTTTGCTCCATGTCCTTCAATTTCTCTGTCTTAATATTCTGGGCATAGAGTATCAAGCTGGAGAGATCCATGTCCTTAATCAGCATCGCGGTCCTGCACTCCTTGAGGACCAGGTTTGACACGCTGTTCACAAATTTCATCATGCAAGCCCTTGGCTCAGCTACCATTTCTAGAGTGAATTTGGACAACCTGGTGAACTCTAGAGCATACTCTTCCACTGTCCAATTTCCTTGCCTCAGGTTCATGAACTCCACTACCTTTGCCTCCCTGAGTTCCCGATGGAAGAATCTGTTCAGGAAGGTTGTAGTGAACTCCTCCCATTCCACCGGTCCTACTTCTGCCGGCCTTCCATCCTTCCACTGCTCATACAAAATTTGGGCTACCCCTTTTAGCTGGTAGGCAGCCAAGTCGGCACTCTCAGAGGGACTGACACCCATAATTCGGGTGATCTTCTTAACCTCGTCTACAAAACCTTGTGGGTCCTCTCCCACCTTTATTTCATGAAAATTTTGCTGGTTCATCTGGGTAAAATCTTGCACCCGAGCAGCTGTTGCGAACTCGTTTATGGCTACCGAAACCACCTGCTGATTCACCTGATTGGTGATTATCTGAGCGAGCAGTTGGATGGCCGCCCTAAACTCTGTCGTGGACACTATGTTGTTCTGAGGGGATACTAGGGTTGGTGGGGTAGGACAGTCGGCGTTGCCGACCCTTCTTCCGTTATCGCATTTGGGGGGCATGATGCATTGAAATGGAAAAAAGCACGAGTTAGAGAAAATGTTTCCGAAATTACACTTTAACGCATGATAAAGAGTATGAACAAAAAAGAGTTTTCCTAATAACATCTCGTAGCCTCCTAGTCATAAGTGTGTTGCACTTCACACCCATGAAAAGGACTCTACTCGATGCGGCTTTCAAACATTCCAAGGATACTCTAAACCTAGTGCTCTGATACCAAGTTTGTCACGCCCCGAGTCTACACCCTGGACGGGACACGGTACTTGGAGTCACAAGTAACCCCAAGTTAACCCTGGTCTATCATACATTGGTATTCTGAGTACAACATGCATAGCCGAAGCTTTAAAATATTATCATAAAACATTTATGAAAACTAAAACTGAAATATAAAGTTTAAAACATCTGAAAGACTGAAGTCAGTTCTGTGTCTGAAAGCTATCTAGCTGATGAGTTGCAGGGACAAGCCCCCAACTAACTTTATGTCTTACTGAAAGTACTGTATGACTGAAAGAAGTGAAATAATGCCCTCGAAATACGAGGACTCACAATTCTGTTGCTGGGAAGGATCTGAACTACAGCGGCTAACGATGCTAAGTCGGAGAACCTGTGGTTGTATCATGAAACGATACAACATAAAAGTATGTGTTAGTACTTTGAATGTACTAAGTAAGTGAGAGAAACATGATGATAAATATAAAAGACTGAACAGAAATGACATGCCATGACCAACTAATCAACTAAACTGAAACAACTAAAGTAAACTGAGATGGTCAAGATGACCCTGTCTGGTGGTCAAAGGCATGCCCTAAGTTTGAAATACTTAGTCTGAGATACTACACTGATCTGATCTGGCTGAACTGAACTGAATTGACTAATCTGAGACTGGACTAAGCTGACTAGTAGGAGAGTCTATAACCGACATGTAAAAACATGAGCTAAACGTGGAGTCCGATGTATACACTCTATCTGGAGGATCCAATATACCTTGCCATGGTATAAAGGCATGAACTAGGTGATCACAAAAGTATAGGGCTAATCAGGCCAATAATGGTATCAATAATTACTGAAATCTATGTTGGCAATGTAGTTATGAGAACCTAGGTTCGCTGGAACCCCGGTCTAATCGGTGCTATGTACTACTCCCACTAGAAAATCCTAAACTGAATACTAAGCTGATAGCTCGAAACTGGAGTCCAAGACTAGTTAGGGATACACGACTAAAAGTACCCTGAGTGTCTTATCTGACCAGATTCTGAAACTGGGTTCTAGATTGGTCAGAGCTGCTTATTTAGAAGCGTAGTAACCGTCTAAGAACAAACTGTAATCTTTCTGGGGTCCTGAGGCTAGTCAGAGTTGTTTATCTAAAGTGTCATGACCACCTAGTGGATCAATGAAATTGAGTTCTAAGTCTAATTCTGCTAACTGGGAGGTATCACAAACACCTCAATGAATTCTGTATTCAAACTGATCAATTGAAAAGTTCTGAATATTTCTAAGGAGATTCTATGTTTTAACTGAACTAAACTACTAAGCAACTAACAGAGAATTCAACTTATTCCTACAACATGGGAATTCACAATATGGCAAAAATTTTAAGAAAAATAGGGAATTCTCATCCGACAAGCTGAATTATAGTTTTCTCATTCGTGTCAGGGCTGAAATCATTCTTGTCAAGGGAACAATTACTCAATCATCTAATTAATAAGGAATTCTAGAAAATCAGCCCAAAAACACTTCACAAACCATAAGGAATTTAATATATATTTATACACATTTCATTCAGAAATATCAGGGCTCAAATTCACTTTTGCAGGAACATCAACAGTCTGGTCATGAACTGACAGAGATCATATCAACAATAAGCATTAACATCATTCTAGGTGAAATCAACAAAAATAAACATGAAATCTTTTCATACTTGAAAGCTCAGGGCTAAGACTGACAAAGAAATTATAAAGGGGTTTTAGGGAACAGAAGGGAAGAACTATTCCCCTGTTGAATTCCCACATACCTGGCTAAAAATTCCCCCAAAAAGAATACTCAAACTGCTGCAATGGAGCAAAACCCTAGAACTTGCTTAAGAGTTTCTTTAGAGAACTCTTAGATGTGTTTCTGAGAATGAATGTGTGGAATGAGGGGAGAGGCCATTCATTCTCGCTAATAGGTCTGAAATTATGTCCAAAATGATGTAGTTTAAAGTTTAGGATAATAGAAAATTACTAAACAACCCTTAGAAAATCTCAGAGAAAAACTATCAGGGGGTCCTAACGAGTGACCTAACGGGTCGTGGTCGGTGACCAGGACTCGTGGTCACACTAGTTCAGTACCCTGCCCTGAAATACTTAAAATTCACCATGAGGGACCTAAAGAGTCATGGTGAGTGACCACAACTCGTAGTCACCTATCGTGGACCACACTGCTCAAATGCCCTAAAGATCCACATGGGTGACGCCATGACTCGTGGTCACACATAACGAGTCATGGTGAGGACTCGTAGGGTACACTGCCTCACACCATAACATCTGACCCAGGTCTGACCACGAGGCACCTAATGGGTCGTGGTGTCCGAACATGACTTATGAGGTCTTCCATTGGGTACACTGTCTCTCCCATTTCATTTCTCAATCCCCCTTCCCACGACTAGCCTAACGAGTCATTAGGTCCATAACGACCCGTTAGGTAAGTCATTCTGTGGAATTTTCTGCAGTTTTCAAGATTTTCTAATTTATGTCTCAGATCTAATCTTTGAGTTTCTAGGGCATTACATGTATATTATGAGTCAGATTGACGATGGTTTAGCTTCGTTGATAAATGACGGAGAGCATATGCATATTTTTGGGAGTAGTGTCTAGAACCTTGTAACCTAAGGTTCAGTCAACCCTATGCCTCAGAACTACATGCCAATGTAGGTATGTTCAGATTATTTGGGACCTCCCTTGTGAGCTTCCCCTGTTCCTAAGGGGCCTTCAGTTTGATATCGATATCATGACAACGTCCTTAGCCCTGGAAAGGCTTTGGATGGCTCTGCCCAATTAAGTGTGATAACTGGGACCACGTAAGCTCTATCGTGGTAATGTCGGTTACATGATGAGTCTCCCATTGTTCCTGATGATTTCAGTTATGCATGTTCATTAGTCATAATATTATGTTATCAGCAGGTTTGACCCAAATATTCATGTTTTACTTATGATTATCAATTTTCAGCTTTGGATCATTCGATTTAGTTATGATATGCAGTCATGTTTAAATCATGTTTTCAGATAATAGCATGCAATCCCTGCTCTTAGACTCTTACAATGAAATGTTTTTTGTTATGCATGATCGTTGATTTTACTTACATAGCGGTTTTACTTACCTTGCATGCTCGGTGCTTTCCACGTACTGACCGAATACTCTATGTTGTATCATTTCATGATATAGGCTCGGATATTCAGGCTCAGCCCCGCCATTAGCTAGACTCTCAATATTAGCATCTCCTAATCTCAGTTGGTGAGTCCTTATCTTCCGAGGGCCCTTTATCAATTGTATTTAGTATTTTCAGTTTCAGACTATAGTGAGTTATTTGGGGTCTTGTCCTATCAACTCATCAGTAGTAGAGGCTTTTCAGATGTAGTATGTATTTCAGTTTCAGCGTTGTGTTATGTAATCAGATGTTATGATATTTTCAGACTTCCACTATATTATATATGTTAGAATTCCACTTGATTATGTTGAGTTTAGATTTCATGTTCATGCCATGGGTCAACTTGGAGCCTCTCGAGGTTCTTTGCCCCATGTCTCGATCCAGGCCTATGTTCGGGTCATGACAAATATTGTATAGCTCCTCAAATAATTGACCTTCACACTTGTTAAAGCCAAATTCATTTTCATTAGTCTCACTCTACGAAAGCCTACTAGATCCACCACTTTTCTACACCATAACAATTGAGATGGTCATACCTAGATCACACCACACATTTCTATACATAAGTAACTGGAATGCATTATACAAATCGATTCGTCTCTGGCCCAACATGGCATGTATCCCCCTATTCATTTCAAGCAAACTTGCAAACATGCTCCTTACTAAAGAATCACCACTACATATTTCCACAAAATTCGATCATAATGGGAAACTTCCCCCACTCATATTCAGCTCTCCCTTTCATAAGCAGCACTTCATAAAAGAACATTTTCACACCCCGTGGCTCTATCAAGTAGTCAGTGTAACATTGTAGTTGGTGTATCGCAAATCTCAAATCATTGAAATCCTCTTTATTTTATCACTACTTCGTGAGAAAGAAGGAACACCCTTCATACGAACCTCAAAAGAAATCATAGCACCTCGAACCTCATTAGAAGAAACCTTTTTTTTCCATGCCTTACAAACTTGTCCTCTTACCTGATCCGCTGGTCCTCCACAACTTTAACACTTCTTTAAGATAATAGTATATTAACTTATTTCATCACTGGAATGTCGAACCTATGTTGATACACTCATGACATAAGATTATAGTATACTTTTGATCACTATTAAAATATTTTTGTTTTCATCATAACTTAGCAACCCAACCTTGTTATGTCAATACTCTTTAATTGTAGTCTTCAAAGTCACAACACTTATTACCTAGTAATGTCATTAATCGTACAATTCCTAATCATGAACTCTATCCCTAAACCAGCTATGCCATATATGTACTCCTTCTATTATTAAATAGCTGACCATAGAAGATAAGGTGATCATAAAGTTCTTCACTCATTATTCACATTCTTCTACGAATATTACCAAACTGAAAAATTTAAATTACAACTTCACATAATCTGCTTCGAATCATAGCTATTGTCTAAATCTGGCCATACACCCCTCAAACTAGCCTACCTCTTTTTTCTTGATCCATACTATGTGATGTCATCATCAACTATTAGTGCACGAAATCAATAACATGTCCTCATCATCAATGAGAGAATGGAGCAAAGAGATTTAAAGAATCAGATTGGAAAAAAATGCACAATAAACAATCAAACAATAAAAGTTTCCCAATATCCTATAATCTCTCGAAGATAAATTATGAACATCTCCGTACTAATCCACAAGACTCTATTAGACTTTGCTCTTGTACATAGTGAGACCTCTGAACCACACTCTGATATCATGTTGTCATGACCCAAAATCCCATTGAGCCGTGAGGGAAACCCATAGGCGAACCCTATTCCTTTATTGACCAAGTAATAATTTAAATAATGCAAAAATAATATAAAATAATCAACTAACTCTTATAAGTGCGGAAAATGAATCTAAGAAAAAAATAATCCTAAGACCTGGTGACACTAGTGCAAGAGCATCTACGAATACCAAACAACTCTGAAAATCTAAAGTAACTGTCTAGAAAGAAATAAGACATGAAATAAAATAAGAATGTCTCGAGAATTCAGTACTATCGAAGAGAAAGCAGCTCACCCTGAACTCTAACCACAACATATCTTGAACCGTGAGTAACTCAAGTACCATTAGTACTTTATTCAATCCCTGCACGCAAAAAGGTATAGCAAGCATAGAGTGAGTACGAGAAACACATGTACTCAACAATCTTTGTGTTACGACCCGAACGGAGGCCCAGATTGAGACACGGGACAAGGAGTCCTGAGAGACCCCAAGTCGGCCCATGGCATGAACATACATCTAACTTGATCAATAAAATAGAAGCATCAACCTGATAATCTTAGCAGAAGTCTAAAATAAAGATAACATCATAAATGCACGAATCTAAAGCTGAATACATTCTATTTCCTGAAAAGCCTCTAAGTCTGATGAGTTGATGGGACAAGACGACACCTAACTCACTAAAGCTGAGAGCTGAAAATACATAAAGAAAGTTGATTGAACATGGTCCTCGAAAGATGAGGATTCACCAATATGCGCAGGATACTAACTATGAAAATCTCGCTAAGGACGGGGCTGAGTCTGGGTATCGAGGGTTGTATCATGAAATGATATAGCATAGAGTATGTGGTCAGTACGTGGAATGTATCGAGTATGCAAGGTAAGTAAAACCTCTTAGATAAGTAAAATCTTTTAAAACATGCATAATATAAAACCTAAACAAATAAGAATCTAAGAGTAGGGCTTGCATGCTATTTTTCTGAAAACATGATCTCAACATAACTTAACATCATCACCCAATCGATTGACCCAAAGCTGAAATCTGATATTCATAAATAAAGAGGAACATTGGATCGAACCTTCTTTGAAACATGTATAGATATATATACAACATGAGTGATAAACATGCATAATTGAAATCATGAGGCACAATGGGAGACTCGTCTTTTATCCAAGATACCACGATAGAGCTTACATGGTCCCAACTATCACACTCAAGTGGGTAGAGCCATCCAAAACCTTGCCAGGCTAAGGACGATACCATTGATATGTATATCAAGCTCGGGGCCCAATGGGGGTAGGGGATAGCTCATAAGTGAGGTCTCGAAGTAATAAATATATAAGTATAAACCTACATTGGCGCGTAGTTCTGAGGCGTAGAGTGGTCGATCTTTAGCCTACTCGGTGCTAGACACTACTCCCAAAAACATGCATATACTCTCCATCGTTTTTCAACAAAGCTCACCATCGTCTATTGACAAAGTTCAATAATCAAATATATCTCAAACCTGAAATTATATATATGAGAAGCTTTAGCTCAAACCATACCAAAAGCTGAGAAATAATTGGGAGTCTTCACTCCAAAATCATGTGGTAAGCTCAATTCGGAAAAATCATAAATCATATTTTAATATGTGGGCATTACCCAATACCTCAACATACTTGAAAATACTCAGTTCACTCGAAAACGTGATTATAAACATGGGTAATTTGAAAAAATGCTTTTCATCATGATATCTCATCATTCTAGAACATTCATCATAAATCTCAACTTTCATGAATTTCTCATAAATGGACATTTTAAATTTATAAAGCATGAAACATGATTTTAATAGAAAACATCGTAAAACTTTCCCATGACTCATAATTCAATTATAGAAACATATTTAAATCATATACCAGTATTCGCATAAATGCTTGTTATCTCATTTATACCAGACCCCCTTATTACTCATTAACCTTAAATTTATTTAATATATCAAAACTAACACCTCAAAGAATCAAGAAATCTCTACTTGCCTCAAACCAAAGCCCAAGCATCAAATTATAAATTTTTCCTTCTGTAACATTTCCAAACTACCAAAATCTATTCAAATATATAATCTCCATAAGAAAACGAATCCAATGACACCCATATTGCTATATTTATTTTCGGCTTGAAAAATCGGGTAAAAAAGTCACCCCGAGTTCCAAAGCCAAATATGAAATTCTCTTTTAGATTATGTTTACCCATACTGAAACAAACTCATACATCAAATTTTATCTAAAACGGATCACTCTTCGACCCCCAAATCAAGAAATCTTATTTTAAGAACCCTAGGCCCAAACTCTCAATTCTCTAGCCAATTCCATGAATTAAAATGCTAATAAATGATTATAATCAATAGTAAATACTAATGTAAAGGTCATATACCTACTTCCTCACTTTTACAAGAAAAATGCCACAAAAATCGCCTCAAACAAAGCTCTAGAACTCAAGATATGAAGAAAATACTCAAAAATCATTATTTAATATAGTTCTAGGAAAAACAAACAAATATGATTGTTAAGAAAGTTTTCCCATCACTAAAAATCACTTGACTAGTCGCTAAAGGCATGCACCAGATCCTTTTGCACCAGCAATATTTATTTTCACTAAAATAGTCGTAACTTCACCATATGAACTCGAAATGTGATGATTCATTTTCCTATAATTTTTAAATAATTATATGGACCTATTTGTTGAATTGAAACTCAATTTAGTGCTCATTTGCCTAGTCAGATGTTATTTTTGTTTATTTAAGAATTATTTCATCTTTTGCGATAAAAACTCGATCTTGACTTATCGAAATTGCTCCAAACCTTTCAAATCACTCCTATATTCATGCTAAAAAATTTTAAGGTGTTGTAATAATTTTCGATCTCTAGAACTAAAAAGAGACCTCTCAGTTGTTACATTTTATGGTTAATCCATGATAAAACACATAGAATATACAAATCCATCCGAAACTCATCGGAACTAAATTAAAATTTGCAGACAAGTCTGAATTAATCTTACAAACCTGTTGGAACCTTTGAATCCTTAATTTGAGCTCATTTAGTACCCTATTTGACTGAAGTCAACTCTTAACTTTAAATTCTACTAGAATGCAACTCGAGTGTCCAAAACTCATCTAAACCTCCCAAACACAAATCAAATATATAAATCAATCATAAAATACATTTAAGATCTATTAGAATCATTAAATCACCAATATGAGGTCATTTTGACCGATAGTTGACTTTGGTCAAACTTAGCTTCCTTAAAACTCAAAAATTCAACCAAAGGCTCAAATCACTCCCAAACACCTTAGAATTTTTGCAAACCATCCAACTAAGTCATAAATCACCATTCATAGCTAACGGAGCTTTCAAAAATTCAAATCCAAGCTCATTAACCTAAAATGTTGACTTTGGTCAAATCCCTCAAACTTTAAACCTTCAAAACTGAAAATTCCATCCAATCTTCATTTGATCACCTCGGGACTCATGGAATCCATCCCCCTAATTCATAAACAACACAATAAAGCTATGAAAAGATTCATACTAGGGAAACGGGTTAAAAATCACAAAATGACCATGTGGGTCATTATACTATAGAAGTGTGGTGACCTAGTATCCTTTTGTAGTTGTCAATATTTGATGGATTTTCAAAAGGTTTCATCAATCCAATTACCCAATATTGGCTCCTTCTATTCAGATTTGTCAGCCTCTCAAAGGCTTGTTTAGTGTTGACTAACTTGACGCTCCAGAAGATTATCTTATTCATCATTAATATTTAGGCTTTGAGGTTGCCAGCCTCCTTGGTAATATTCTGATAGGAGGGATCTCCTCCTTATTTCCTTTCCCCCCCTTTAAGTTTCATATTTCTACCTTTGATCTTTTCAATCTATTTATGATCTATATCTCCTTCCTTAGCCATGTGCTTGATGTTTGAAATGAAATACTCCTCTTCCGCATACTCACTGTTTCCTTCTTCATTAGCATTTATAAACACTTTAGGATTGATCCTATTGTTGTTTGTTGTTGGGGTCACTTTTGTGGTTCTGTTGTTTTGTCTTTTTGCTCATCATTCTACTGTCCTTCAAATTTTCTTCTTTTTCTTGATTTCATCCTCTATAATTGCTTTATCAGCTATATGTGGAGTGTTTACTTTATCTATGATTTCCTGATTGATATGTTCTTCAATTATATCTTCTGATAATGAGACCTTCTCCCCAGTTTCCTTATTCCCTGATTCGTGGATCGTCTCTTCTTCTATAATATCTTTTGAAAGACTCAACAACTTTGTTGATGGTGTCCTTTGTTGGACTTTCCTACCATTGATTTTTCTCTTTAGGTTCCTACTCGTTTTCATCTGCTATTTCAATAACCTCCTGGTCTGTAGTTTCTATTGTTGGGGTTGCTCCCTTCTCCGTGTTTTGCTCTCTTTGGTGATTTTGCCAAAAGAGGCTTCCATGGTTTGCTAGTCTCCGGCATGCTTGTATTACCTGCTTCTGCTTGTATATCCCCTATATTTTCTAATGGTCCAAAACTGTAAGTTGTGGGGACTGTGTTTGTCTATTTATTTGCTTCTTTCCCTTGTGTCTTCTATTTGTCATTATTCCTTATTGTCTTTAGTCACATTTTATCCCTTTTAACCCATATCATGACTAGGATACTTGAGGTTTTCTTTGGTTTGATATGGCCTTGTGTCATGCCTTTTTGTTATTTTCCTTTATTCTTCCCTATGTTATACTTCTCGTTGTTGTGCTGCAAACCTTTGTTTTCATTGGAAGGTCCTACTATATTTCCACTGCTGAAAGTTCTGTTGTTATCTTCTTTTTTCTGTTTTGATTTTCTTTTGATCTTCTTCCTCCTTCCTAGGAGGCTTTAAATCAAGATTCAGAATAAAGCATTCTTTCAGCATGTAGTCATCCTTGATAGGTATCCATAATGAAATTATTTCTCCTGTACTCCTCTTAATTCCCACATTGGTCCTTTTAGAAAAATTTCCAAGTAAGGTAACTTCAACTTGACTTTGGCGCAATTTGGTTGCAATGTTTTCTTTGTAGCTATATTCACATGCAAAGATTTCCTACCTTTACCATTGTAAAAAAGGACTCTTTTAACAAAGAAATATGGCAATAATAATGGGAAAGAGATCTATGTCAAAGTTGTAGTTATTTTCACTTCTGAACTAAACCATGACTCCTACTTAAAGGGCCGCATTCGATAGTACCCATTTCTAGCTTGAGGAAAGTGTGTTGATTTGGACATAACATGCATGTAATCTTCCAATGTCGTCAATCTTATTAAAAGATGGCTGTCCCTCAGCAATCCTTTACTCCATTTAGACCTAATTTCATATTGTAAAGGTATAATCTTGCATTATTCCTACAGTTCAGTCTAGCGATAGAAAAATTTCCCTACGACTGCATATTGCAAATTTTCTTGTTGAATCATTGTATCGACCTCCTCCTTTTCCCATAATACAATTGATTCTCTATATACATAATTGATGTCGTTGATAGTAATGAGGTTTAAGGTTTTTATGGTTTCTAGTATTAAAGAATTGATCTATGATGGTGGTAGGGTTTTCATTGTTGCTGGTGGTGGCAAACTTCCAGGATGAGGTGGCTAACCACTGCTGGCCATGGCCACCAGACGGAGGCGCTAGGCAAACTAAGTTTTGGGTAGGTAAATTTTTAGGGAAAAAACATGCTTGATGTGTTAGTAGTTTTTCCCCAAAAGTATTTTTTTGAAAAAAATAGCAAAAGCAATAAAAGATTTTAAAAAAATAAAAAAATTTATACAATGCATATTTTAAATGTATTTATTTAAGTACAATAAACCTGAATATTAAAGTATGCAAAAGTGTTATTTATGGAAAATATACTATTTTAGACTGATGCCCTACAAATGAATATAAATTTGAGTTAGAAAACATATGTTGTCCTCATAATTTTTCGCATATATGTATGTTGAATTTGGAACGCTTCTACACGATTTTTTTTTCATATAATTTTTTTAGGAAAAGTAACACAGGATGTTTATTATTATGTACATATAAGAAAAAATTATTAAAGATAAAATTCTAATTAAATTTAAAGTCTTTAATATTAGAATTTCCTACATAGTTTAAATAAGGAAAGATTTAGTTGATTTCTAATTTTGAAATATTAGAAAATAATTAAATGAAAATTGTTCCATAATACTAACTTGAATAGGTACCACGAGAATGTAGGGCCCGCTCATTCACACTGTTAGATACATATGTTTCTCTTTGATGTGATATAATCATTCAACTTTTAATTTTATTTTGCATCAGCCGATGTAAGACATCTTAAGTATTTAACAAGATAGTTAAATAAAAATTTTATCTATTATAGAATTTTTTAATGAAGGGAAAAAAGCTCGATCAATATTTTTAACGATTTTCATGCTTTTAATAAATATAGTATAAATAGATTTGTCATCAAATAAAGTCGCACTTTAATCACGTGCAAAATACATACATTGAAACTAGTAAGATCGAAAAGTGTGGCCTAAGGTCTGGTTAAATTTGGTGAATAATATTGTTCCATATCAATCTATATCTATATAGAGACCTCAACCCCGTGATGTGACATGCTTCATTGATCAGAAAAATTATTTATCTTTTTTCTTATTTTTTGCATTTTTTCTCATACTTTTTTGGAGTTTAATCCTATTTTTTCTTATAAGGTGCTTTATTAAAAAATCAAAAGTCACTTACATTAACTCCTATTCATTATACCCCATCACATTTCCATCTTCTGCATTTCCCCAACAATCTATCTATATCTATATATTTATATTTATATAAAGGAGAGACCTCAACACGATGATGTAGCATGTTTAATTGATTAGAAATCCTATTTACCTTTTTTCCTTTTTTTTCCATTTTTACTCATATATTTTGGAGTTTTAATCCTATTTTTTCTTATAAGGTGCTTTCTTAAAAAACTAAAAGTCACTTACATTAACTCCTATTATTTACAACCCATCACTTTTCCATATTTAGCACTTCCCCAACCATTATAATATTTTTTCCTCATAATTTTTTTTCTTAGAAGGCTTTTTCTCTCTATATGAAAATACATGTATTCTTTATTTTTAAGTTAAGTTTTTAAATTATTACTATCAACTTCATGTCATTTTCATCTATTACTCATGATTCAGAATTTATGGTTTTATATACACAACAAACAAACAAACAAAAACTTTCAATGGAATATGCCAGCTTATAATTAAAGTTAGGATATTTTCATACATGACTAGCGTGCCGTATGGAGCAAATGAGAAATGTATGTTAGAATTTTTGTAAATTTTTGTCTATTTCTTAGATAACGCTTCAACTCTTAAAGGATGAAATCTACTTTTCAATTTATTGGATTTTAAATTTTATGAACTAATTTGTTAATGTTCATGGTATTATGATGGACTTCTCATTTTACTATTTTTTTATAGAATTACCTTAAAGTTTTGATCATATAAGTAATTTACAGATTTTTGAAAACTTGAGAATCTCAAAATGAATTTTGAGATTGAGGGATGACTTGAAGATGTGAAAAAAGGCAGATATCTGCATAATTTTTCATCCAACCTTGTGTTTCTACCTGAAGCTTCAAGTGACATGTACATAGGGCATAAATAACTTTAAACAAGTCAAAGATTTGTATTTTATTGTGAGCAATATTTGCCTTTAATCAAGTTATATATATATATATATATATATATATATATATATATATTGGGTGATTATGCTGAGCAAAAGATGAAATACATGTCAATAGTTTTTCTTTCGATCATAAAAAAGGAGAACCAATGATTTTTCACTTTCTGCTATGTTTTGTAAGTCTTTTTTCAACACTTTATTCTGAAGTAGGAAAATAAAATTAATTACTACAATATTGTTTCACGGCATGCTTGAGTTGATTTATAGATTTGCTTAATCACAATAAAATAATTTTTTCACAAGATAATGTGTTTGATTTGGTAGCTTATCGACTATATATTCTTAAGAGTAAAATTGAAGATGTAACTTTTGATAGTTTCATTGAAAGAATCGGATGTAGTTGTTAAGTTGTTATTGTCTTTCTGTTTTATAATAGGTTATGTCATCTTTATGATGCGTGCGTGCTTGATGGACTATGATTTTCTTGGTTACTTATTTATTAGTAATATTACTCCTTATTTGAAGAAGCACATAAGTTCTTATTATTTATATTATGATATTTGATTTTGATGGTGATTTTGAAGGTTTTATTAGGAACATGAAAGGACAATAGAGAGAATGATCCCATAAAAAATGTATATTATCTTAAAATCTTAACAAGGCAATGGCCTTTTTGTATTTACTTTTTAGCATGATAATATATATCACTCTCTTCTTTTACTTTTTGTATGTTATTCTTGTAGTTTTTCAATTCATGTAGATCACCAATAATTTTAACCATGGTCATTAATCTCATCTATTAATTTTCTTCTGTGTCTCTTTTAAATATTCTTAGCACTTATATGCTTGAAAATATTTGATGTAAATACTTAATAGTACTATCAGGTAACCAACTTAGGGGTCATCTACTCACTATCTTACTTGGTTATTGTTTTTACAGGAAATTTAGGGGTTATATGATATTCTGATCAAATATAATAATTAAAGTGATCAATAAGAATTGAATTTATACAAATAGAAACAAATAAAGGAGTACAAAAAAGATAAACAAGAATGACTCTTGTATAGGAAGTGTGGACCTTTCAACTTTTATATGCCTTAAATTGACATTGATGAAATATTTCTATTTATGTCATTACTAATTGATTTTCAAAGAAAAGGTTAGTTTCTTTTATCAACTTGAATAGAAATAATTGAATCAAGAGTCAATTTAAAAATTCATGTTGGAAGAACTAGGATACCAAGAAAGTCCATCTCAACTTTTTGTTTTTCTGTTTTGTGTAAAGACTTTTTGTTTTAATGTTTTGTATAAAGACTTTTTGTTTTTCTATTTTGTGTAAGGTATGAAATATATAAGTTGTATCTTTCCAGTTTAACTTGATAATGTTAAGATAAATTATTGTACCTTAACAAATAATGCCTCATTACAACAACTATAAGTCCTTATCCCAAACATACTTAAGTTAGCTATACGAATCATCACCATGCCTATCACTTTTCATTTATAATTATAACCTATGTTTCTTAGATCCTCCATAAATGCAATCATAATCGTGTTGGATCTTCCAAAAGTATATAACTTTTGGAGGAGAATATTATCAAGATAAAAGAATATAGTTAGATTTGTTTGTTCAATAATTATATCTTACAAATCTATGGAAGTCCCGATAAAAAGTTTATCCAACAGTTTCTTTTGTGTAATAGTTAATGGTCTTCCTGCCAAGCATGCTCTTTTTCTTTATAATAAGTAGATAACAGGTCCCTTTGCAAATTTATATGACTTTAGTATATGTGTATAATTTTTTTGTTACTTTGTAAAGTAACTCTACTTTTTGGCCAACATAAAATTTAATAGTCAAGTATATTCTCTTCATTAATTGATTACTCTGAAGTTGTATCTATGATTTGTTATGAGATATCAGAATTATATTAACATCCTGAGTTGATATTGAGCTGCTTTACATGACCATTTTATATTAAATAATTTTTTTTTACATTTAAACTTCTAAGATATTTTATCCTATACTTATCTAATTAAGGTGTTTAAAATTTACTTTAATTGATAAAATCAATTCACACGCTTATTTAATTGTATTTGATGATATCATTTTTCATGCCTAAATAATTAAAAGATGCTTGTAGGAACATCTCACACACAAAAATGATTCCAAGGATACATATGTAAGATTATGCAATCCATTCAAGTTATATGATCTAATTATTAAGGGTTGTATATCTCTGAAGTAGAAAGTGAAATCTAGCAGGTATTTTATTTTGCAACATGTGAAATAATTTTTTTGATTCATTTGTTATGAAATTTTTTTTCATAGTTCCATCTTTCATAGAAAATCTCTTTTGCTAGAAGTGGATAGAGATTTCACAAGTTCTAGCAGCACTATCATTTGTATTTATTTTTCATGTGTTTGTTTGTTTAGTTGGCTTTCTCTTATAGATAATATATGGTAATATGTTTCAAATTTTATGCATCGATAGCAGTACAGAAATAATAATATTATAAAAATATTATAAATATTATGGATAAGATTTCTATTCATATACCATAGATATTTTCCACCCTAATGAGAGGAAAGACGATTATGTTTATGCTTGTGGATTTGCAATCCAAGATTGTTGTATCTTTTTCTTTGTTTATTAGAATTATTTTGGAGAGCATTTTTAAGAGGGACCAACGATAGAAGAAGGGTCTATTTGTGTTTATTTACTATAATTTTGAAAGTTTTTTTACTCAATATTACTTTATAAAACATTCAAGTTTTACTTATAAAGAGATTTGATTAGTTTAAACTTTAGACATGTCTTTTATAGATGAAAATTCGTTGAGTAATTTTCATATTTTTTATTTTTCTATGAATTAATTTATATTAAATAATCACTTTAACATGTTCACTTTTATTTTTAAATGATCGCGCGAAGCGCAAGCAACTTAACTAATATATAATAAAAAACTAGGCATTAGAGAAGTGATGTGGTACCTATCTTTGGCCAAAAATTCTATTTATCTTTTTCCTATTTTTTTTTGTAATTTCTTCTATATTTTTATTTATCTATTATTATACAAAAATAAATATATCAATTAGTACTCTCTCCATTTAATTCTAATTTTTATTGTAAAAACTTAAATAATTCAAAATTTATTACTCCACTTATTTCAATTTATTATTGTAAAATTTGTATGCCTAAATATTTACTACTCCAAATTTCATCTCTTCAGTGAAGAATGAAAATATGTTAAAATAGCGTAGTCTTATGGATATCATTTCAAGTAGCATTTGGATATGTTCATGTCAAAAAATATCTACAAAAGATTTGCTCCCTGAAACTCTGCACGTGTCATTTGCCTACAACTACAATAATTTGTGTTATATGAGTTTTTCAAATTCTTAAATTGTTTATCATTGAGTACACATATCCTATACTACTACACTTATTCATTCATTCACCTTTATATTCAATTCCATGAATATGTTGTATATTGTTTAGCTAATTTGGATTGGCAAATACTTTCTTTTGGAAAATTTCACGGGTGAATGATGCAACTTTTGAATTATCTTCAGAAAGGTATGATTTCAAATATTATATTTAGTTTCTGTTATAATTTATTTTGTTTTTATTGTAATCATAACATAGATTTTGGGACTAATAATAATTGTGAATTTCAATATTTAGGCTTTAATGATATATCATATGTCACGCCCCACCTTGGGAGGCATGACTAATACCTAATCCCATACTGGGACTTGGGATGACCTAGCTGGGTATAAGCACCTCTGGTGCCTGACAGCAACTCAAAATTAAGAAAACAAACTGCTATATCTCGGCTGTAAACACAGCCTCGAGCCAACAAGGCCACGCAGCACCTGTAAAGGAAAACAGCTAACCCAACACACACAACAATAAAGAGATCCTATGTAGGCCAACAAGACCACCATGTTGTCTAGTTATAACAGAAAGAAAACAAGCGATCATATTTACACCTAAGCCGACAAGGCTGCTAACTAACTAGCTGAAGTAGGGCCCACATGGCCAACATACAAAGTATAACACACATAGGCCCCACACAAGCAACAACTGAGAATCTGTAGCCTGCAAGCCTCTAAGAGTGGAATAATGATCGGTATAGGGCCCCAACCTACCCAAAAGTTGTACAACAAAAGAGCAAGCCTTTCTAACTATCAACTCTGGAGAAAAGAAGCTGATTGTACTGCTAACTCTAGATGATAGCTAAGAAGGTCCTGAACCATGTCTATCCGCACCTGTAGGCAAGTATGTAGCGCCCCAAAGATGGGTGTCAGTACAATATGTACTGAATTTGCAAGGTAGTAACGAAAATGACTAAACAAAACTGATAAAAGAGCTAAAAGTAAACAATAGAAAGGATAAGAGTTATAACCTGAATAGCCTTTAATAACACTCAAACCATACCTCCTACCGAAGTATGAAGGAGACGTTGTTAATAAAGAACCCAACTAGAAGTTCGGGTCGAACCCACAGGGAATATGGAAGAACTAGATTACAGCCGGTAAGCGAACTTGTGAGGTAGTTACTTCAAAATTAGGTGTTCTAAAGAAAATTAATAATAAAAAAAGTATTAAAATTTTGGTTTTGAATCAATATTAAAGGATAACTAGGATATGTGTTCCCCATGGGTTCATAACTGCTTTGGGTATACACTCGTGATTATCACCAGTACTTACTTATAGAACTGATAAGTTAGGTTCATTCAAACGACCATCCAATCCCTATTGAATGACTATACTCAATCACCCATCCGAGTCTCATGAGCGGTTTCAAACTATCCGTTATCACTAAGTTCCAGATATAACTATCCTGCGTCCGCAGCTCAAGTTAATACAATGATCATAAAGATCAAGGCTCCGTTGTAATTCTCTTTTCCTAATCTCTACCATTTAGTCCTAAGCAAGTAAAGAATTCAGGCATGTCCTAATGTTGTGCATCGTTAAGAAACGTTTAAGCATGATAGAATACAATACAAGTATTTGTATTGGTTTTAAAATCACTTTATGAAACCCTAGCTTGTTTATCCATCATGGTTCCCACAACCCTAGCTATGGAGTTTTAGCCTCTCATAGTTGTAAGGTTGTGAATTGAATTCATGATTAAGAACATAAATCAATTCTTACAAGAATGAATGAGAAAAACACTTCCTTTAATTAATCACCAAAATCTTGAAGAACAAGTAGCAAGAAGAATTCAAGAAAAGGTTGGTCACAAGTTAAATCAACTCAATTCTCTCTTTCTCTCCCAAAAATCTCTTCTTTCGTCTATTCTGATCTATTCTGATTGATTCTCCTAAAAATAAAACATAAAACGTATTTATATAGACACAAGAATCGTTTGCCTAGGCTAACAAGGTGACTTTCCATATCTAGTTCCGCCTTCGTCACAAGC
Organism: Datura wrightii; assembly: GCA_035772735.1. Taxonomy (NCBI): domain Eukaryota; kingdom Viridiplantae; phylum Streptophyta; class Magnoliopsida; order Solanales; family Solanaceae; genus Datura; species Datura wrightii. The sequence continues at coordinate 47,430,801 of JASDFA010000007.1, read as the reverse complement.
CAACCTATGACCCGTACCATCCTTTCGTACCTTGCATGACTGTCTGGAATTTGGCTAAGTGCTGGATCCTGGTACAACTCGTACCTCCATCCTACGATCCATACTGAGCTCTCGTGGCTTGTCTAAAAGTTTGAAATTCTTCTGAAGCTTATCACGACCGCTATGGTAGGACTCGTACCTTCTTCTTACGGTTCGTACTTTCTTTCCATAGCAGGAGTCAGCCTCTTATGTGAATTTTCTTATTCTTTTCACGACTTCATCACCACGACTCGTACAAGCTTGGTACGACTAGTACTGAGACTCGTACATTGCATCTTTTCAACACTAGCCTTTTGCACCTTTTCACCGCCATCAATACAACTCTTAGGACCTTCCTACGGCTCGAACTGTGGACTGCACTTTGAGCATATTTTGCATACTTCAGGCTTTCTTTTGCAATTTTTAGGTCCAACACCAATTTATCTTGCAACCAAAGGAAAAGTGCCTTATATCAACATAAACACACCTAAGTCCATGCTATTTTCTTAGTTTTGAGCGTCAAAAGTGCTGTAAATCCACATCACATCAACGCCCTTAACTTAAAACTTTTGCATGTCCTCAGGCAAAGAAAAGAAAATAATTAAACACGACGCCCAACTAGAAAATAGACTTAAGATACTACAGCCAATATCCAAACAAAACTTTCACTCTCTATACAAACTCTATTGACCCTTTCTCATGGAAACATCAGCTAATACATTACAAGAAACCTCAAAACATCATAAACAGGGATCAAAACATGTCATCTATCTATCAATAGGCAATCAAGTCATCACCAATGTTTCCCACACAGACCAATGGTAAAAGCAAACATAATCCATGTACCCTCACACAAATGAAGTCCCCACTCAGATATGAGATGTCAAACATAATATGGGACTAGACAAGTAAGGCTCCCATTCTCAAAATGAAGTTACAATTATTATGTATCAGATACCATAGGCTTGCCCTTATTTTCTCTGTGTTGGTTTATCAGATGATCAAGTTAGGATCACTATAGGACTTGATATAGCTTGTAATGTAGGCTTAGGGCTGCACATGATAAAGATGAGTGATTTTATTAGTGACTATCCCTTCCTTGGCACTACATATATTGGCTACACCATTCACCTATTTCATCCTTTTACTCTTTCATTCCCTTTTCTTCCCTTTTTACACAATTGCATCGGTGTGGTGAGTTTTCAACTTTTTTAGCATTTTGATTTTCTTTTGAAACTTCTTTTTCAAGATTCTCAGCATTTTTCATCTCGTTTTTTTCATCACACCTCATTTTTCACCATTTCTTTTCTCTTTTATTTTCCTTTCTTCCATTCCCACCATTTACGCACCCCTACTCTACCCACCCTCAACTTAAACATTTTTCTTATGTTTGTGTTCACAATATCCAAGGAAAGACCAGGTCCAAAACAAGATCATTGTAAAAAATGGGTCGGTTAATCGGTAAATCAAAGAAACATGGTCTATTAAGGCTCAAACTTTGGAATCAAGGGATTCGTGCGACTTTGGTAGGGTAATATAGTCTAAAAGTGAGATAAACAAAAATGGCCTATGATCATATCCTAACCAACCATCCTTAGCCAATGTTAAGACCAACCAGGCAAGTTCTAGATCTTTAATACAATTGCAAACTGAATACTATACCTCACTCACACATGGTACATGAACTATTTTCACCTCACCTATCTGGTTTATAAATGGTTTAACAAGACTACTCATATTGACAAACTAAATGACATCAAAAGATCCACAACAATCATGTATGTTGTCACAAATACATAGCTAATGCATCAGAAATTTTTTTAAACATGGTCAATTTTTTTCAAAAACCAAAGCTAGTGCATTTTTATTGGCTGAGTACTCCAAAGCTACTTTTTAATTACACAAAAATCACAAACTAAAAATAAAAATCCTACATATGCCGGTTCTACTAGATAGCATGCCTGAGGGAAAACAAACACGGCAAGAAAAACCCTCAGACGAATAAAAAATCCCAAAAATCACAAGTATACTAACTCCCATTTTTGAAAAGTAAGTTTTGTCCCCAAAGAATCATCTATAAGAACATAGGGAAGAGAACATACTTGTGCTGCACTAGGCGCTCCTATCATCTTGCGGAGGTGGTACCTCCACTGTAGTAGTGGCACTAGCGGTGGCCGGCGCACTCAACTGTGTGTCAATAGGGGGAGTGGTCCTCCCCTCAGTGATTGTGGCTGCTTGACGGCCACTATAACTATCGGGGCTGAATGTGGCTCTCTTGAAGGGTCACTGCCACTGGAAAGCTCGGGCTAAGGTATGGTGGAGTTGGCTACTCCTATAGCTCTCTCATGCAGCTCAGACATATGTGTGTCATGAGTCCGTATGCTCTCTGCTCTAGACTGCTTGCGCTCTTTTCTCTCCTTCTTCCTCCTTTTTTAAAACTCTCCTCTCTAGCATCCTCAGCAGCTCTTTTCTTATCCTTCTCAATAGATGCAGTCGGCTCCCAATATGCCGCCAAATCAATCTCATCATTAGGCTCGACATCTAGGTCCAGAAGAGTGGGGGCTACTAAAACTCTTGGTTATCATGATGACAACTCAACTACTTGGCTCCGAAGAGCCCCCAACTCCGCAAGGATACTACTAGTATCGGTATGCTCCGCCATCCTCTCATTGAATCGGCTCTCAAAACTATCTAGGTGAGCATGTAGCACCTGAGCTACTACCTTTATCTCTGACTTGACCCATCATTTTACATTATCCATCATCGCCTGAATCTTTCACTCTGCCATGGTCAATCATTTTGCTAGATTTTGGAGGAAGTCCTGTGGTACCAAAGTATACCATGCTGGTCTCTGAGTGTTCATGCTGGGCAGTGGTGTAGCTGAGGTGCTAGGAGCTGACACTGAATGACTGACGTTTGTAGCTGGTGTCTAACTCTGCTCCTGTTTAATGGGGACATTCACCTGTGCGTCCTCTGCTGTCTGGAATACTGGAATTGCTGTGGGAAGTCTGGATCTTCTCACCGGGTTCATCTCATCTTGGATAAGACGTATATCTTCAATTCTTTGGACTCCCTCAACCTCTAGTCACCTCGTGGAACTTTTGCCTCCATATATAATTTGAACACAAGACTCGTGAATGGGATAGTCGTGCTCACTCACACCGCCTGGTCTCATATCTCATTTTCTATGATCCTCGAGATATTGATGGGGGTAATGAGACATGAGGCATGCCATTAAAGCCACTCCGTCAGCACTCAATGTGTTGTCGTTGACCGTAGGTTCTAACCGTTGGCACACTAGTTTCCATCAGGCTTTTGCTATGAAATTCAGTGAGTTCTTGGTCAACTTCTTTCCACTTGTAACCCATTCAGCTTTATCCTTGTTCTCAGCAATTACCCCTGCTAGCCATTGCAACTGCCTCTGTCGCTCCAGCACAGTCAGGGATCTAAATTGCTTCATTACCTCCACCCTATAATCGTACTCTGGCATCATCCTGGTAGGAACAAACTATGGTCCATAAAATATTCGAGCGATGGTCCACTCAGATATATCAACCTCTCGACCTCGAACCATAACACTCTCCAGACGAGGCTGGTCTTTTACCTTCCGCCCTTCTTTTGCCTTTACCTCCATGGTGGCCAAGTAGTTAGCATAAAACTCCCGGACTATCTCTTCTGTTTATTGTGCTGGAGTCTTGGCCATCCACTAAAAACCATAAAAGATAAAAATCCGTTTCATCTCCTCAACATCATTCAGTGTGGTTGTGAGGATCCGCGACTCTTCTTGGATGCTCCTTCTTGGCTTATTCTTTGCGATGAGAGAGATGCCTTGTTCATAGATTTCTTTGGCTCCCGGCACTCTTCACCGAATTGTCCGGTTTGCTTTGGCTGGGGTCTGTTCTTGTGCAACATCAGGAGCCTCCTCATCTGACTCTTCACTGTCACTTTCTTCTCCACTTTGGGTCTCCCCTGACCCTTTTTCAGCATTGGAGTAACTTCCTGACTTCTGTTGTTCCTCTCTAACTCCCTCCTTAGACTGGGGAGCTTAAGCGGATGTGGCAGTGGTTGCTTCAGCTTGGGCCTTTGCTCTTGCCCTAGTGGTTCTGGTTCCATCAGTGTATGAAGTGTCTACTTGATACTTTTCAATTGAACTACTAGGTGAGTCCCCTGCCTTGTCAAACTTCGAATCAGTTGTTTTATCAATCAGTGTCCGTCGGGCTTTTGTTTTGTCTGCCTGGCATTTGTGTGTCATTGTACCTATAGAGAAAGAAGTTAGCATTCTGTTTTTAAAAAGAAGAATTAGAAAGGGGATGTTCAGATTCTTATAAAGAGTCCTCACTATGGGTCGTACCATAAAGGTATGACTCGTGAGAAGTCCCATAATTACAACCATTTTTCAATATGACTCGCAGGTATGACTCGTACCACAAAGGTACGATCCGTACCTGAGTCGTCTGATGAAGCCCTTCAATGGTCTTTTTCTGAATTCTTTCATGACTCATGGTACGACCTGTAGGTCCATTCCACGAGTCGTAGGAAAGATATTTTTTTGCAACTTTGTTCAGCTTGGTGGTACAAGTGCTTAGTCCGATTCCTAATAGCAACCTACGATCCGTAGTGTGCCTCATACCACTTCCAGGTTTTCTTTTCTCAGTTTTAGGGGTTCTTTTTCACATTTTAAGGTACTCAGATTTTTCCCCAAGTCTAGGCTCATCATTAACTCAATGTAACCCATGTCCAATCCTCCCCCTTTTGACCTACTACCCATAACTCATTGTGTTTCAAGACCTAAGTTCATCAAAACTTAGCATCTCTTTAGTTGAAAAAGAAATTACACATCTCCCTGATCATTGTCTCTTTTTCAAAATCAAGTTTTGGGCATAGTAAGTGACTCACAGGAGTTTTGAGACCATCACTCTCAATACATGACTCTTAGCAATGTTTAATACAACAAACTTACTTGATTGATGCTTCATCAACTGTGAATGACCGAATAGTGTTTTCAGAACTTGGGTCGAGCAAGAATTTTTCTTGATTTTTTAGTGATTTTGAGTTACGGGTAGGGGAGTGGGTTTTAGTCGTGCCTTTGAGTGTTTAAGTGTGGGAGAGGATGTTTGTGGGGTTTGAAATAGTTAAGGGCAAATTGTAAAAATTTGGTCCGAGTCGGGTAGTATTGCCAATTTTGACCCATCATGACTCGTACCACGAGTCGGAGGAAGTACCTACGGCTCGTCCCTTGGACTCCTACATGACCCTGTTGAAGACAACTTACCTGGAGACCTACAAATAAATCCTACAACACATACCATCAAGATACGATCCGCAGGATGAACCATAAGTCAGAGCTTGGAATCATTTCTTCTGAACCTCACCACGACTGCTGCTACGGCTCGTAGGATCTCATCACGGGTTGTACTAAGAGCCATAGTAGCTGATTTTTCAGCCTCCTATTTTTAATTTGCCCTGCACACTGAGCACACATTAGTTCAATAACTTAGGTTGCCTCCCATGAAGCACTTGATTTAATATCGCGACACGACGTAGATAACTTTGTTACTCAGACTTCACCAAACTACCACTTGGGTTGCCTCTCAAGAAGTGCCTGATTTAACATCTCGGCACGACGAAAATATCTTGATTACTCAAAATTCATCAAGTGATTCATACTCATCCTCCAGTGTTGAGATCACCTAAATTCCTTAGGTTGCTTCATTGTCCTGCAAATGGTTTATGTGACCTCTTCTTGATCTAATCTAAACTTTAGTAGGCCAGCCTCCACATCTACTAGAGATCTCCCAGTTGTAAGGAATGGTCGCCCCAAAATGATGGGGACCTCATAATCAACCTCACAATCCAAAATCACAAAATCTGCCGAGAATATAATTTTATCTACCTTGACAAGCACATCAATCAAGATGCCCACCAGCTTTTTAGCTATTCTGTTGGCCATCAGTAGATGCATATTAGTCAGTGTGGGGGCTCCCAATCCTAATTTCTTGAACACGGCCAAGGGCATCAAATTAATGCTAGCTCCCAGATCACAGAGTGCCTTTGCGAACTCGACATTGCCAATAATGCATGGTATAGTGAAGGAACCTAGGTTTTCCTTTTTCTGCGCTAGGACCCTTGTAGCTATGGCACTACAGTGATGCACATTTTCAAAAGGCTCATAGCTCCCAGATCTCTTCTTAGTCACTAGGTCCTTCATAAACTTTGCATATCCTGGCATCTGCTCTAAAGCTTTGACCAATGGTATTTTCACAGATAGTTGATTAAGCATTGAAAGGAATTTGTGGAACTTACTATTATCCGCCTTCTTCTTCATCTTTAGGGGAATGGTGGCGGTGGTCGTGGGATAGATTTAGGTACTTGGGTTGCCCCTTGATCCATGTCAGGCTCCTTCTCACCTCTTGAGGCCTCTTGCAACTCACCAGTCTCTCTCTCAAGACTTGTTTCATCATCCTCCATTATTCTCTCTTTCATCCGCTCAACTTCAACTAGAAACGGGGGGTCAATTGTGGTTTTAACACTCCTAGTCATCACCGCCATGCGATGTGCATCATTCTTTGGATTTTAGACAGTGTTTCTAGGTAGTGTACCCTTTTGTCTAGGGTTCATTGATGCTGACAGTTGCCCAAGTTGATGTTCGATCTGCTTGATGGCGGTAGCATGAGATTCCACCTTCTGACCCATACTTGATAAGTCACCTCGGATGTCCTTTAGCTACTCATCAATAGACCTCACCTTCTTCAACATCTCAACCATCATGTTCTCCAACTTTGATTGCCCAGCCTCCCCTCTCATGCGTTGGGAGGCACATAGAATCCAACCCGATCATTACGGTATCCATCGTTTCTTCTCCAATCTCCTTTGCGCTTACAACCTAGGCTCCTATCTCTGAACCCATTTCTATTATAGTTGTCTCTATACTGGTTCCGACCTTGATTTCCAGAACCTTGGCACCAATTTTCTTGTCTAGACGCTTGGGCATTGGTTCGAAAATCGGCCACCTGGCTATCCGGTATGCTTGCCTCCGCCTCAGAATAAGAGTGATCAGCACCTTTCTTCCTTCCTTGAGTTCCCACTGCATTGACCTGTTTGGCTCCATCTCCCATAATATGCTTTGTCAGCAAGTCCAATGATGTGGGCATATAAGCCAACTCCAGGTCACGCTCTTCTTCTTTTCTTTGTTCATCTGCAGTCAAACCAACAACATATGTACCTACCACTACATCAGCCTCCCTCATATGCTAGGCCCTATTTTTCTTAGTCACCCTGTCAAAAATGGTGGCAGCTTGCTCCCAGGTGTGACTCATCAATGCTTCTCCAGCCACCGTGTCTACTACAACTTTGGTGCTATTGTTCAGAGACCTATAAAAAATTTTCAATAAAATATCATCTGTGATTTTATGGTTAGGGCACTTTGTCAACTTCTTTTTGAATATCTACCAAGTTTCATGGAGTGCCTCAGTCTTAGCCTATCAAAAATTACAAATCTCATCCTTTAGCTGCAATATCCTGGATGGGGGAAAGAATCTCTCTGAAAAGGCCTGTTTGAACTCCCTCCAGTTGGTTATGGAGTCGTTGGGCAACTCTGATAACCACAAAGTAGCTTCCCTTGATAGAGAAAAAGGAAAGAGTTTGAGTCGTATTGCATCCTGGATTACTCCGGGCAATCTGTACGTGTTGCATATTCCTACGAAGTTCATTAAGTGCAGGTTGGAGTCACTGCGTGACCACTGAACACCCCTTTCATGTTTAGCAATTGAATCATGGTGCTCGTAATGTCAAACTTGGCCCCAGTGGGTAGTGGTGGTGGCACAATTGCTCCAATCGACCTAACTTCATCAATGTGTGGGTCATCATAATCATCGAAGAACTGAGGGGAAAATCTATGAGCTTTGTTGCCCCTCCCCTGTCGACCAGCATTTACCACCTCATCTCTTTCATCTTTCGCATGTTGTAATGCAGCTTTCCGAGCTAGCTCAGCTTGCCTAGCTTCCTCAGTTATGTGGGATTCTCTTTACTCGTGCTTCTCTATTCTATGCAGTGCTCTTTTGATTTCTGGATTTTGTGGAATAAGGGGATCTCCTCTACTCCGAGTGCTTGGCATTCACCGGAGAACAACCTGTGGGTATCAACAAGACAAAAAAATGTAATTAAGGAAATAACTACCAAAAAGTCAAATACAAGGTTATAACCTAGTCTCAGTTGTATTCCCCGACACTGGCGCCACTTTTTGATAATGCTCAAACCATACCTCCTACCGAAGTATGAAGCGGACATTGTCAATAAAGAACCCAACTAGAGGTTGGGGTCGAACCCACAGGGAATATGGGAGAACTAGATTATAGCTGGTAAGTGAAATTGTGAGGTAGTTACTTCAAAATTGGGGGTTCTAAAGAAAATCAATAATAAAACAAGTATTAAAATTATGGTTTTGAATCAATATTAAAGGATAACTTGGTCTTGTGTTCCCCATGGGTTCATAACTTCTTTGGGTATACACTCGTGATTATCACCAATACTAACTTATAAAACTGATAACTTAGGTTCATTCAAACGACCGTCCGATCTGTATTGAATGACTATACTCAATCACCCGTTCGAGTCTCATAAGCAGTTTCAAACTATCCATTATAATTAAGTTCTAGATATAACTATCATGCGTACGCAACTCAAGTTAATACCAGGATCATTAAGATCAAGGATTCGTTTTAATTCTCTTTTCCTAATCTCTACCCCTTAGTCCTACGCAAGTAAAGAATTCAGGCATGTCCATACGTTGCACACCATTAAGAAACGTTTAAGCATGAAGAGAATACAATACAAGTATTTGTATTGGTTTTAAAATCACTTTGTGCAACCCTAGCTTGTTAATCCACCATGGTTTCCACAACCCTAGTTATGGAGGTTTTAGCCTCTCATAGTTGTAAGGTTCTGAATTGAATTCATGATTAAGAACATAAATCAATACTTAAAAGAATGAATGAGAAAAGAACTTCCATTAATTAATCACCAAAATCTTGAAGAACAAGTAGCAAGAAGAATTCAAGAAAAGATTGATCACAACTTAAATCAACTCAATTCTCTCTTTCCCTCATAAAAATCTCTTCTCTCATATATTCTGATCGATTCTCCTAAAAATAAAACATAAAACATATTTATATAGGCACAAGAATCCTTTTACTAGGCTGACATGGTGAATTTCCATATCTGGTTCCACCATCGACACGAGTCAACGTACGACGCTTAGCGGCATCCTACGGCCCGTAGCATCCGTTCATACCTTGCATGACTGGCTGGAATTTGGCTAAGTGTTGGATCCTAGTATGACTCGTACCTCCATCCTACGATCCATATTGAGCTCTCGTGGCTTTACTCTGAAAGTTTGAAATTCTTGTGAAGCTTATCACGATCGCCGTGGTACGACTCATACCTTCTTCCTACGGTTCGTACTTTTTTTCCGTAGCAAGAGTCAGCCTCTTATGCAAATTTTCTGATTCTTTTCACGACTTCATCACCATGACTCATACAAGCTTGGTACGACTCATACTGAGACTCGCACATTGCATCTTTTCAACTCTAGCCTTCTGCACCTTTTCACGGCCATTATTACGACTCATAGGACCTTTCTACGGCTCGTACGGTGGACTGCACTTTGAGCATATTTTGCATACTTCAAGCTTTCTTTTGCAATTTCTAGGTCCAAAACCAATTTATCCTTCAACCAAAGGAAATGTGCCTTATATCCACATAAGCACACCTAAGTCCATGCTATTTTCTTAGTTTTGAGCATCAAAAGTGCTGTAAATCCATAGCACATCAGCCTCACAACCCGAAGTATAGCTAACAAGTAAGAATGCAGACAAGAACTTTACCTGGCCCCCATAAGACGGGAAGGTACAATCAACATAGAATAACCCACCTGGGCCCCCAAAAGCCCTGGCGAGTACACTTCAATCTATATACCCCTAGCATGGTCAATATGAGTCGACGGGTAACTATAACAAACCTACCTAGCCTCTGGGTCTGCAACTGAGCCCGCTGGGCTCCTGTAGCTGTGTTTGAGCCCGTTGGGCTCTTATAACTTCACCCTGGGCACATAAGGCTCGACGGAGGGCTAGTGATGCCGATACAACATAAAAGTAGAAGCCCATTCGTGGATGGACTGTAATATGGCCTTATAGGCCTGAATATAGTCCTGTCAAACAACATATATCTCCTTTGAGCGATCTATAGCCCTGTAGATGATGACATACCTAGTAACCCTTAGGTTGGTCAACGGAAGGCTATAATAGGTGGGGTCAGTCCCAAGCAAACTAATCCACTTCCATTTCAAAACTAACCGTAGAAGCTAATCCCAACATGTTTCTTACAAGGACATAGGTCATATTACTATAGGACAGGAATAACTTTTTGAAGAGATTAGTCTTAACATACCTCGAATGTCGATTCTCGTTTATCGAATTAGTTCCAACCTGTAGCCGGTGTTTCCACTCAATTACAGCCTTTATGCTGAGAAAGTAAGGCTATTTTCAATACTAAGACTCGGCAAACAATGATATCTTTAGATAATATTAACTATAATTCAACTCCGTTTAATTCGGCCGAAAACTCACAATTTCCCAAGAGTTTAGAAAATAGAAATGCTTACCTATCACTTGTAGTCGTATAGAAGTCAATTATAAGTAATTATGATGACTTTTACTCATCAAGGTTCCAGTACTCCGAGAAAATTTTCATGAAATAACTCCACAGGGACTTTCCTCGTAGGCCTAGAACTTAATATCCAAGTTAAAATTTGCATTTGGACGGAGTTTAGCGATGTAATTTGACGAAAAGTGGAAGAACTCCACGCTCCCTTTCTCTTCTCTGCAGAGGGGAACTTTTAAAATGAAGAACTTAACATTTATACATATATATATATATAGGTGGGGCGGTAGCCTAGTAGACGTGGCCCGCTGGCCATAACGCCAGACCAGGGGCGCGATCCGCCAGCCATAGCGCCGGCTTGGCAGCACGGCGGGGCGCCCAAGGCGCCTGGCCTCCGGCCTCTACCTCCTGCTCTCCCGATGTCGTGCTTGTACCCGAGCCCTTTCCCACATGCGTCATACTATAAAACTCTCGACATACTCACACACGTATCTGCTAAATGATAGAAGCTTACGAGGTGTAACATCATCCCCCCATAGGAACATTTGTCCTTGAATGTAATCTTAAGCTTAAGAGTCTCAACTCCTTTAATAATTGCTAGAAATATTTTGGCAAAGTCTCCTCTATAATATGGACTATCCGGAAACCTGAAATGCAGAAAAGTCCAAATAGGCGTCTCACAGGACGCTAAAAGCAATGATATAATATAGCTCCATATCAAAAAAAACGAATAACTACACCATACTGATAATATAAGCACATGACAATGGTTAAACAACTATCTCACCTCAACTGCATAACCTGAGTCAAGCCTGGAATAAGTGAGGATATCTCGACCTCATGTCATCCTCAGCTTCTCAGGGAACTCCTTACAAGCGTTGTTTCCATCTACTATTATCTAAAAATAATCAAGTTATCTACATTTCTGTTCCTCCATAGGACTTTAAGGATGGCTATATCTTTAGTTCTCAGTCTACAAACCTGTCAATCTAGTATAGCAACTGGAGTCTCTTCGTAGGACAACTCTTTAGTAACTTGCACATCTTCCACTGGCACAACCCCAGACGGGTCTTGATAACATCCAAAATATACTCTTCATTAACAAAGAGCATACATGGCCGTTATATAAAACCAAATATCCCGACGGATGTCGGGGTCGAATCCCACAGGGACTAGTGAATGATATGCACTAGTGTTGTTTGGAAAATTGAATTTAGCTTGAACCACTTGAAAATAACAAGGAAATAAACATTTTGGGGGAGATTGAGATCAACAATAGAGAATAGATTCTAATTCAGCTAATTAAGATAGCAAAATCACCAAGGTTGTTGACAATAATGTGAAAGACTAGAGGTGTGGTGTAGATGATATGCTAACTAAACAGGGTCATGCTAGGTTATCTCATGAGTCCAAGTTCTATAAATAACCTCGGGAAAGTGGGCATTTAATGTTTTTCAACCTTATAAATACCTCTTACTAAAGTACTTTCAAACCACTAGACAGAATTAAATCAATCCGATCAGATTTGGATTAATAGCTGCACTAATTTCTAGCTATTAGCTATTAATTAAGAGTGAGAATGTAATTTTGGCTATTTTCAGCCCAATTTCACAACTCACATCCATATCCACCATTAAATTCTCTCCCAATACTCAATTCTAATTTTTTTTTAAAAAATCAAATAAGAACAATTAGACCCACATCAGCAACCATGGATCTTCAATTATAGATTGGAGAGAATTTAACAGATTTACACCAATTAAAAAATATTGAGATGACTTTATCAATACCCAATTTAATTAAGCATTCATCACCACACACCTCTAGTTAATGATTTAGCTACTCATAGTTAAGAAATTCAAAAGCACATTTAACAATAAACTCAATGTAATCAATAATAGGAGTAGCAAAATCAAATTCAACAATAAGTCTTCAACAATGGCAGCACCTTGCTATGGAGGAAACAAAAGAAGAAAAAGAAAAACAATCCTTTACAATTTCCACAAATAGAATTCGTACTTTCTTCTTCTATAAAGATAATGTTCTCAAAACCTAAAAGTTAAGATCTAATGGGTACAGAGTACTTCTCTCAAGAATATATGCAAAAGTAGGGTATCCACTTCTCTCTTTTTTCCTGCTGGATATTTTTATCCCTGATCAGCGTTCTAGCACTTGCGGAAGTACCGGCGGTTCGCCGATTACATTCCATGAACCGCCGGCTATAATTAACTGAGTCTTCAATGAGTTCCACTGGCCTTAGGCGATTACTTCGGCATTTTTCCGATCTCCACCCATGCGCCGCCAATCCTTTTCTCTTCAATCCAGCAAATTCAAGTGGCATGCGGTGAATGGACCGGTGAGTCTCCGATTAAAGTTTGTGTTCGCCGATTGTTGTAATTCCCAGAGGTAGTGTTCATCAGCTTTTGACCAGCGTTTCGCTAGTCTTCTTTGGTGGAGCGTCGATTTTTATCTGACTTCCTTATTTTTACCCCATTTCTTGCTCTTTTCTTCATATTAGACATTTTTACACAACAAAGGCAAAAAGGGGCATAAAATCCACATAAACAACTCAAAAACTAGGCAAGAACTCAGGCTTAAGAGCCTAATGAGTTGGTAAATTACCAACTCATCAAACCCCCAAACTTGAACCATTGCTTGTCCTCAAGTAATGCAGTTCTCATTAGTTGCAAAACATGACACTCCACACAAGTTTAAAATCAATAACCACCTAATTTATGACAACCCAAAAATTCTCATCAACTCACAGAAAAAGAGAAACAAGTTCCCCTAAAAAAAATAAGAAAATGGAGAGATTTCAAGAGGCCACCACCCTTCAAAAACATGATTTGCAAGAGCTTTCATTTTGCGAAATGAGGGCATATCTTATCCATGAAGTACACATAGCATCTCAATTCATGATCATTGCACATTCAAAACTTGCCTTAGAGCTTGCATTTCTCATGTCCTATGCACAAATTTACCTTTATTGCAATTGTGTCCTCGAAAGGGATGATTCCACTCACCAAGGAGAAAATCCCTATTTTTGTAATCATGAAATCAATGCATTCACACAAGGGATTGCTCAAAGAAAAGATTGGACTCACTCTCCCAAAAGAAATCTTCATCCATACAACTCGACCCATAGGCTTGTCCTTCGTGTAATTTGCAACTAATGTAGAGCAACTGCACTTAAAATCAGTTAGGACATGTGGGTTATAATGTAGGCTAGGCTAAGGGTAGGATAAATGTTTAGCTTTAGTGGCTAAAGCCTCCCTAATGCCTTTACAAACACTTGTGACATCCCATTATCTTATTGAGATCACTCCACCTTATTTCTCCTTGTTCATTATCTTCATCATTTGTGTAACACAAGCCACCCTTATAGCACCTATGAATTTCACATTTGGCCTTATATATGCAAGAGATAGCACCTTTTTACTATTCTCTCTTTTGATGATTTGAGGTCTTTCAACCCATCGATTCATTCATTTCATCATAATTTTGGTTCTACCTTGCATTGAAGCTCTCATTTTTACCCTTTCTCTTGCAAACTCCCAAATTTAGTCTTTTGCCTCATCTCACATTCATTTCCTTTCCCATTTCATGGGCTTCAAGGACCATTTTTCATTATTTAATCACTAGCAATTAGGGAGGATGGGTGCTAGAGAGAAGGATTAAAAAAATGGTCATTAAGCTTGTAATATGGTTTCCCAAAGAAAGGGTCCAAGGCTCAAACATTGGCTATCAAAGATTAATATTCAAGGAGGTCATTTTGGGTGAAATGAATTAACAAAAGAGGGCCTAAGATCATGTTCTAAGTGCAGCTACATCTAGGATTTTTCCTTGAGTCACACTTGGGGAAAGTTCTAGACAAGAAGTTGTGCATGATATTCACAAAAGTCCTTACCACAGAAGGCATCACACCTAAAGAGTCCATAAAAGTCATTATCCACACAGAATCTTGATTTAAGATATCAGAACACGCAAATTCATAAGTCAAATAAGGAATCTAAAAACTATGACAAAGAATGCTATGTTCTCGTTTCAAACACCTGTTCATTATTTCACGTTTTCATGTCCCATTTCAAAGTTCTACTTTTAAAATTTTCTTGTGGTACCTCTCAAAACAACTCCATAAAAGACCCAAAAATGACATGGAATTTTCCCTTAAGAAAGTTTCCACTCAATCTATCATCGGGAAGTGTCAACCAAGTTCGACAACAAAAAGAAAGAAAAACAAAGAAATGCTCCTCGAGAAAGAACCGCGGTATAAAGAAAACCCTTGGAGTTTGATTACTATTCTAATATTTATACGGTGAACAAACAAAGGACTTGGGTCCTAAAGGAATAAACAATTCACGACAAGGACCCCATTCTCATCATTATCCATACTAACATTCATCCAAGAATTCAAACAAGTCATTCATATTTTTTCTTTTCAACATCATAGGCCCGACGAGGGCAATCATCAACAAGAGTAAAAAAATCGAGCCCGACAAAGGCTCACAATTTGTCATCAGATAATAATAATTAAAAAAACACAAAAGCCTGACAAAGGATACTTCAACTCATCTCAAAATAAAAGATCAGTGACCCCCCAACAACATTCATCCCCCCCAACTAATAGAATACATTGTCCCCAATGTATGCATGCAAAATAAAGGGGTAAGAGACACCCTGAGTAGGTCACTCCTCATCCTTATCATTAGTAGCTTCCCCTGTTTCTGTGGCACCAACAAAACTAGCCTCTCCCAGATCCTCGGTGTCATCTCCCAAGCCCTCAAACAGATTATCAATTGGGCCTCAAATAGTGGAAGGAGCAGCCATTGCGGCATCAAGAGCGCTCATGTCAGGCACTTCCATAGGTGTCTGACTTTTCCACTCCCGCACCTCAGTCTGAGAGAAGTGACAACCCCCTCAATTGTATCCACCCATTTTCATAGTGTTGTAAGGCTCTCATACATTGATTTCAGCTCCTGTTTGACTATTTGAGCAATGAGTGCAGGGAGACTCCTAGCCAACTTTTGGAGTTGGCTCTCATGAGAATTGGACATTTCTACAAGTTTGTGGAGGCCACTTGGCTGGGAGGATATAGGAAGGGGAGATGTTCCCTAAGAGGTGTGTCACCGGAGGTTTGGCCCGTAGCTTCTTAGTGAGACATATTCAAATCTGGGACATGCGATGACTGCTCTGACCCATGGTATAGTGATCCCTCAGCCAACCCAAGAGCTTGTAATCTCTTCCTCTTAACTGCGAGTACCTCATCATCTCTTTTCCTGTCTAAGGCAATCACTCTTGAGGCAGGGACAGGGGTCTCATCAGGGAACAATGGCACTCCCTCTTGTAAACACAACTGGGAAATGAGGACAACATATGGCATAGAGGTGCTGGCCTATCTTGACTTCCGCTTTATCTACTGGGCCACAATCTCCCCAAAGTTAATGGGGACTCCAAACATGATGCAGGCTATGAGAATGGTTGTCTCCAAGCTGACTCACTGCTCATTTTTGGAATGAATGTAGCAGCCATAGACAAAATCCAACCATAACTTGGCCTCAAACTTCAGATCGTGGAAAGAAATTTCTCCACCCATAGAGGCCCATAGCGGAGTGTCAACTGCGGTGATGGGGGCTATCCAGGTGAACTAATTTTTTTATTTCTGTAATCCTCGCAATATACTCTATGCCTGAGTCAATGTTGTCTTCCTAGAACAAATAATTGATTGTAGTCGGAGTTATGTCCACCTCCACCCCACGTACCATGACTAATGGTATGTAGGGGAAGTAATCGATTTTGCCTTTGTGCTTCATGATGTCCTGTCTAGACTGGTACGAGGCATAGAATTCTAGCACCAGGCTTGGGTAATAGTCCAAGAGAGGATTGACAAAAGCATGCAACTTCCTATTTGTGAGAGCAGCGATGTTGGGCAAGTCCCCATGCAGTCTCGCCAAGTCGAACCATTTCTCCACCGTTATCGACTGACCCTTGCATATAGTGTAGTTCCCCTTCATGTCGGGCATGTAGAAGATGATGGCCTCCCTAGAGTCAGCAGGTGTTGCGGAGGCTTTTGCCTTGCCTTTTCCTTTGGTGGTTGAGGAGGCTGGTGCCTTGCCTTTGCCTATGTTCATAGATGAAGACATTTTCTGCAAATATGATGCTAGTGGTAGCCATAATGCATTGGAATAAAATAGCTAAACATTATACTAAAATTGAGATGAGAAGCAAAGACGAAAAACCATCATTTAAAGAACTGGCAGGAATCGACGAGCCGCAGGATGGTATCCGTGGACCGTTGTTGGCTCGCCGATGCGAAGTAGTAAACTGAGCATACAAAGATTCCATTGGTGAAAAAGCAATGAGTCACCGGTCCCAATTCATGAACCGTCGATGTAACACGTGATCTATGTAGTGGCCTGAAGCCAACTGTAGATTGGACCGACGTTCCATCGGTATTTCACCGGACCCTACCGATGAATACCTGAATGTCACGTTCCCAAAGCACTTCCAAGAATTTCAATGGAACCAAATTACAGACAACCACTCACATTATATTAATGCATCACTTCTACATATGAGAAAGGACTCAAATGACAATTTACCCTTAATAATGGAGTCACCCAATCTATCGTAGGGAAAGCATGACTTTTTAGTCCATTTGGGTTAGTCAGACTTCACCCCGTTTAAGTCCACAAAAATATCACAAATATTCCACACCCCTATCAGCCAGAAATTTATATGCCCCCCAAAAATTTCAACAAACAGAGCATCAACCAAGAAACTAATGGGAGAGAAGGGCATTAACATGGAGGTGAATCAAGGTTCCATTGATGAGAACATACAAAGAGTCAAAGATAAATTACCACACTTAGGAGAAAGTTTTGCATAGACGAACTTGTGGTATCTTGATATTGCTCAGCAATGGCATTTTTAAGACTTGTGTAGTGGAGAGGGAGGATGTGAGTTAGTGAGAATTTTGTGAAGAGAGTGAGGTGTTTTATAGGTGAGCGGGAGAGAATGTGGTTGGTTGAGCAGAAGGTGGCATAGTAATGGTGAGTTCATTTGTTTATGGAAAGTGGGAGAAAGGGAGTTGTGGGAATGTGGAAAGGTAGGGTATTGGGAAGACAAAAAGGTTTGTGGGAAAATGGAACAAAAGGAAAAGAGAAGCCTAAGGGAATATTTTTTTTCAGATTAGGGTGGTTCAAGAAGGGTTAGATAGGTCCACATTTAATTTATATTTAGAAACAAAACCTGCACCTTGACTGGCGTTACACCGGCAATCGCCGATATGAGTCAGCGGTTAGCCGCCTTAACTTTTTGTGCTTAAGTTCACACCCAGTTCAATGTTTTACAACCGGAGATAGGCCGACGGTTAATGAACGCGGTCAGCATTATGCTGATGGATCGCTGCTTAGGAACCCAATGCTCAAGTAATCTATGTTGCACCGGTGGTTGATCGGCGGTACCCATTTTTGCATAGGTGGTCCGCTGGTTTGTCTGGCGGTCAAATTTCTTATATCAGGGTGCGGCTATTCACGCATATGGATCGGCAATTTGCCGGTCCACTGCATCACCTGCCTTGTTTTTGTGCTTTATCTCCTTGCTTCTCACTTCATTGGTCCTACAAAATCAAAAACAATAATGGCAAAAAACAATCAAATAAGACACTTGGGTTTCCTCCCAAGAAGCACCTTAGTTAACATCAACTCATGATGTAGCTCTCATTTAGCAATCTTTCTTCAAAGTATCATCCTCCAACTCAGACTCCGTCATCTCAACTCTGCTCTCCTCATTCTCTACATGACACACTCCGATCACCTTGCATTCGTCGGGAGTTTCCGCTGATGGACACACCTTGAAGGTGACTTCTTCGCTTCCGACTCAGAAATTAATCTCTCCTAGCTCCACATCAACCAAAGCTCTACCCGTGGCGGGCAATGGTCTCCCCAAAATAATTGGCACTTCAACATCCATTTCACAATCAAGGACTACGAAATTAGCTGGTAGAATGAATTTATCCACCCTCACCAAAACATCTTCTAATACCCCCACAGGCTTCTTTATGGAACGATCCGCCATTAGCAACTGCATTGATGTGGGTATGGTGCTTCCAAGTCCCAACTTCATGAAAATGATGAGGGGCATTAGATTTATGCTCGCGCCAAGATCGCATAGAGCTTTCTTAAACACACATATCCTAATTGTACAAGGGATTGTGAAAGCTCTTGGGTCTTCTCTCTTGGGGGCAAGATTTCTCATCATCATCGCACTACAATGGTGCGTCTTCTCCCCGCTAGCTGCATCAACCATCTTCTTATTTTTCAGCCACTCCTTTATGAATTTGGCATATTCAGGCATTTGAAGAAGGGCATCCACCAATGGTATATTAATAGACAATTTACTGAACATGTCAATGAATTTGTTAAACTGATCATCCTTATTTTTCTTAGCCAACCATTATAGATAAGGGGGTGGAGCTCTTGTTTTGACTTTTTCATCATTCGAGGTCAACATGCCTACCTCATCATCAATATATGAGGGAACTTCATCATCCTTTCTCTCACTTTCATCTTCACTCTTTTCACCACTACTTGGTGTTTTTGGCACCTCATCAAATTCATTTTCCTCATTTGATTTAGGAGCAACAACCTCCTTAGGCTTCACTCTCGCATCTCCAACCAATTTACCGCTCCTAGTAACAATAACCATGCATTGACTATCTTTTTTCGGGTTTGGCATTGTATCACTTTGGAACGTTCCCCTCATTCGGGGATTTACTTGAGTGGAAAAGTGGTTTGTTTGAGCTTCCAAATACTAATGGAGGCTGAATGAGAGCTCACCGTCTGGGAAAGGTTAGACACCTCCCCTTTCAATTCCTTGACCCCGCTATCGGTTGATTCAACTTTCTTGAGGACTCTACCTAACATCTCTTCAATTTTTGAGCTACCTGCATCACTTACACATGGCTTACTTTGGGCATTCTTAGCTTTTGGAGGGGGAACATATAGGTTTGGACTTTAATGGTAACGGTCTCCCTCTCGATTCTGCTCTCTATTGCCCCATTTATTTCGGGCCATCCCTATGCATCATGGTTTATCCAACCTTGGTACTCTTCCCTTGGGCGCCAAGCACCTTGATTAGTTCCTTGAAACCGGGGTTGAGAACCCCCCATCTGATTTCTCATGTATTGGCATTCCTCATCGTACCTCGGTGGCGACGATTCTCTTTCAAATTGCAATGGAACATGCATACCTACAACATTCACAACCTTGGGCCCTGCTCCCATCGATTGTTTGGTCATTAGTTCTAGATACATCATCATTTTAGCAAGATTTTCATCTCTCTCTTCATCTCTTTTCCTCAACTCAGCTGCCAATGCACTGAGCTAATGTCATGTGTAGATACATTTGTCTCTCTCGTATGCTAGGCCCTATTTGTTTTTGTCATTCTATCCAAGAGGGATTTAGCCAACCCATATGTTTAATCCATAATAGACCCTCCTACTAAATTATTGGCAACAAATTTGTTGATACAGTCGAGAGCTTGCTAAAACCTTTGAAGAAGCACTCCATCAGGGAGGCCATGGTAAGGACACAAAGAAACATTGTTTTTGAACCGTAGTCATGCTTCATGCAATGCTTCTGATCTTGGGCAAATTTATATGCCCAAGTGATACTCGAATGTGGAATTGTAGCCTTGTTTATCTATCAATGTGTATACATTCTCATGTAATTGGTAATAAAATGTGAATTTATACTAACCAACATGATTAGCATTGTTTTGCAGGTAAAATGTAATTTTGGGAAGCTTAAATGCATGTTGGAAGATATCGGGGTTGGACTCGGACGCGAGCAAGGGACAAGGCAGTGGAAAGCATAAAATAAAGGGGCTCCGCGATGGAGCCGTGTCATTCTGCCATCGCGGAGGCCTTCTGCCTGGATAGGGAATTTTCGCCTAATTTCCAGAGAGGGTACACAATGGGTCCGTGGCACTGTGGCATGACTCCGCGTTGCACGCCGTGCCATGTTAGGCCTTATTTCCTGGACCCCCAGTTCCAGTGAAGGTCTGCGTCGGTAGCGTGTCACGGAGGCAGTGCTCCGCGATGCACTCCGTGACACGTTGCATGTTATTCCGGGAAAAATTCCCACTAGTATAAATAGAACACTTAGGTTCATTTTTCAATATTCTGACTTGGTGGAGCAAGAACGTGGGTTACAGGCAGTTGAGGGGAAAAAATTATCAGGGTTTTTCTCTCTTTCCTTCTTCTTGTATTCAATTGCTTGTATGTTTAACACTCATTTAACGATATTTAATCCATAAATGAGAGGCTAATTCATCTTCTTGTTAAGGTTATGAACACTTGTAACGAAATATGATCATTGATTCTTTGGTTTTTCATCTTTTCTTCCATGGTTGTTCTATTAATTCTTGTTCTTACTGCATTAATGTGTCGCCTATGTTAATGTACATCTAAAAAGTCCGGTTTCACTCGAGAGAGCAAGAAATTGGAAAGTTGTGAATTAATAGGATATGATCTTTTCTTAGTTTGGGAAAATTGAGAATTGATTTACTTTCAGGATAGAAATATACCTGAAAGTCGTATTAGTCAATTTAGGAACCGGGTTTGTATGGCTAGAACATGAATTGCCTTTAACCACAGAAATGTAGGTGGATGGTTCATGATTCTTAAGTGGGGTTAAATACGAGAGTTTTAATCTCTTGGCAATAGTTCTTGGCTAGCAACCGGAGGAAAAGACTAACCAAATTATGTCGATAATTAATTTCATTACATGTTTGTTTAACCTCAGCATGCTCTCATTCATAGTTCAGACTCACATTAGATAGTTGTTTTAGATTTAGCATAAAAATTATAACTCAAAATATCAAACTTTTGGTTACACTGTTGTCTGCATTTTTAGAATTAAAATATAGTACACTTGAGCAGATTGCACTTCATCCCAGTCCCTGTGGGATCGATACTTGGCTTACTTAAGCCACTTTACTACTTGTTCGACCACGTGCACTTGCGTGTTGCTTTATATCCAAAGCAAAAGCACCGAACAAGTTTTTGGCGCCATTGCTGGGGACTGGCAATTTGTGAATTTGTTTTACGTGTTAATTTACTGTATTTTTGTTTTCTTAGTGTTGAACACTTGGTCTTAGCTTGTATTTTGCAGATTTAATTTCTGTTGAACACTGGCAAGAGACAAGGAGCTGGTGGACTCGTATATAGAGCCAGAAAGAATATTTCATAGACAGCGGAGAGAAGCTCTAGAAAGAAAGCTGCAGTTGCTCAGACAGACAATCATGGAGCAACAACAAAATCCACCGGTAGTATGGGCAGTGTTAGTGCCCGAAGAAGTAGCAGCTCGGCCGGTTCGCGAGGTGGCAATCCCACATGCTAATAATGTCACATCTAGCATCCGCAACCTGAGCCAGGAGGGAGTTCGAACTTAAGCAGAATATGGTGCAATTGTTGCACACTAGCGGGAAGTTTACAGGTCGCCCTCATGAAGATCCACAGCAGCATCTCCAAAATTTTTTGGATATAAGTGACACTTACATCCCCGCTGGAGTGTCATCAGATTATGTCCGTCTTACATTGTTCCCAATTTCACTATTGGGAGAAGCCAAGAGGTGGTTGAAAGCTGAGCCACCGAATTCTATTTCTACGTGGGATGATCTTGCAAGGAAGTTCTTGATACGGTTTTTTCCCTCCGGTAAAATAGCAAGACTTAGAAGTCAGATTCTAAGTTTCAAATAGAGGGAGGGAGAAAATTTATATCAGGCTTGGGAGAGATTCAAGTCCATGTTGCGGGATTGTCCTCATCATCATCAGTCCAATGATGTGCTAGTGCATACTTTTATAGAGGGTTTGGAACCCCATACAAAAATATTGCTAGACTCAGCAGTTGGGGGACAAGCGCTGGAGAAAACTTATGAGGAGCTGTATACCTTGTTGAACCGTATTTCGCAGGGCAATCCGGAATGGAATGCTGATTCATCAAGAGGCGGGACAAGGAAAGCAGCAGGAGTGCTAGAAGTGGATGGGTTTACAACTATTGCTGCACAGATAGCTGCATTAGAAAATCAACTTAACACCCACTTCAGCAACATGAAAATGAACCAGCCCCAAGCCCCAGTGAATGCAGTGCAGCAGATGTGGTGTGAAGTGTGCGGAAGCAGTGAGCACTCAGCTGAGTGTTGTGGAGCAAATCCTGACTCGGTAAAATTTGTGGGAAATGTACAAAGGAACAACCACCAACAGTATTGTTCGGTTGGTAGTATGGGTATTATATAACCGACACGCAAGTGCACGTGGTCGAACAAGTAGTAAGTGGCTTTTGTAAGCCAAGTATCGATCCCTCAGAGACTCGGATTAAGTGAAGTTTGCTTAAGTATACGATACTATATTTAACTTCTAAATATGCTGACAACAACGTAACCAAAAAGTTTTTATAAATTTTATACTAAACTACAAACAATTATCTACTTTGAATTTGGACTATGAATAAGAGCATGCTGAGGTTAAAGAACATGTAATGAAACTGATTATCATCATAAATTGATTAATCTTTTCTTCCAGTTGCTAGCCAAGAACATTTGCCAAGAGATTAAAACTCTCGTATTTAATCTCACTTAAGAATCATAAACCATCCGTCTACATTTCTGTGATCAAATGCAATTCATGACCTAGCAATACGATTCCGGTTCCTAAATTGACTAATACGGCTTTCAAGTATATTTCTATCAGGAAAGCACATCAAAACTCAATTTTCCCAAATCAAGTAAAGAACAATATCCTATTAATTCACAACTTTCCAATTTCGTGCTCTCTCGAGTGAAATCGGACTTTTAAGATGTCATTAATGTAGGCCACACACCAATGCAGTAGAAACAAGAATTAATAGAACAACATGGAAGAAAAAGACAAAAAACCAAATAATTCAATAATCAAAATTCATCACAAGTGTTCATAACCTCAGCAAGGAAGAGAATTAGCCACTCATTTGTGGATTAATCATCCTAAAACGAGTGTTAATCATACAAGCAATTAAATTAAAGAAGAAAGAAAGAGAGAAAAAACCCTGAACTTTTCATCCCTCAACTGCCTGTAACCCACGTCATTGCTCCACCAAGTCTGAATTATGAAAAATACACTTAAGTGTTCTATTTATACTAGTGGGAATTTTTCCCGGAATAATGAGCAACGTGTCACGGAGTGCATCGTGGAGCACTGCCTTCGTGACACGCCGTGAACGCGGACCCTCATTGGAATTTGGGGGTCCGGGAATATAGCACCAACGTGGCACGGCGTGCAACGTGGAGGCTAGCCACCGTGCCACGGAGCTGTCGCGAACCTTCACTGGAAATTGATGAATTTTCACCCTCCAGGCAGAATGCCTCCGCGATGGCAGCGTGACACGGCTCCATCGCGGAGCCCCTTTAATTTGTGCAGTCCAATGCCTTTTTCCGTGCTCGATTCCAAGTCTAACTCTGATATCATCCAACATGCATTTTAGCTCCTCGAAATCACATTTTACCTACAAAACAATGCTAATCATGTTGGTTAGTATAAATTCACATTTTATTACCAATTACATGAAAATGTATACACATTGCTAGATAAACAAGGCGAAAATGATACTTTTGAGTATCACTTGGGCATATAAATCTGCCTAAGATCACTTACCCCACACTTAAATCTTTGTTCGTCCTCAAACAACAAACATACAAGTCATGCAATTTACATCCCAACCTTCGCTACTATGGTGTGACAATTTGAGCTACGGTCATACCGATCATTCAATATTGCAAATCATCAAGAAAACATGCATGGTCTTAACAATGCAATGACCTTTAATACATGAAGTCTTCCTAGACTTTCAAGAATTGATTCTCGATATCGGCAAACTCATGCAAATCAGCTAATCAAGATATCTGACACGAACATTAGTCTTTCCTCACGCATGTGCCCTCACAACTCAAGAGAATCTTTCCCCTTTTTTCTCATGTGACACACAAACATTCAAGTAGGGGCATGTAAAAATAATTTCACTCTCTCTCCCAAACGAATTCACATGCATCATGTCATGACCTATAAGCTTGCCCTTAGTGTATTACTCCACTAATATAACGAAATGCAATGTAAGATCACGTAGGACTTTAATGGGTTGTAATGGAAGCTATGGAACTAGTATATATTGGATTAGCCAATAATAGCCACTAGCATTCTTAAGCGCCTTTGCAACATATTCCCATCAACTCATGGACATCGTTTCTCTTTTTTCTTTTTTCATCATCATCCCATTCTTGATGATTTACTTTAGTATGGCCCATTTCATTAAACACATTTGACACAATAACAAAGGTTATTCATGCACCTTCATTATCGTTTATTTATAGCAAGTGCACCTTCAACCTTTTCTTTTCTTCCCTCACTCTGCTTTTCTTTTTCTTTTCACCATTCTCACTCTTTGACACTTTGGGAACATTATTTTCTTCTTAAGCGCTTAAGAGTTTTGTATAGACTTTACGACTAATGAAAAGAAAGAATTAAGCTCAGTTTAAGCTTTTTGGGCAAAAGAAAAAAATAATAGGCTAAAGGCTCAAAGGGTTGACTAGGGTATACAATCACATAAAGGGGAAGTATGACAAGAAAAAATTAGCAACTCTCGGTTAAAACAAAGAAATGCCTACATCCTTTCCAACAATACACCTCCTTCATTTCATTTTGTACACACACCAGGCAAGTTCTAGACACTTCACAATAGCATGGAATAACAATACCTCACTTCACACTTTATGCACATGCTCGATTCAAGATGTATTCACAGATTCTTCAATCAGCTAATTACATGAATTCAAACATTAAGCCTTAATCACACCGAATCGAACTCTACAGCCTAGGTATCTCAACATATTTACAAGATTGCATGCTTTCATACGAATCACTTTTGCATTTTGAATATCAGGTACAACACACAACCAACAATTCACAACCATATAGTAACTACAGGTTCCGGGATGCAATCCACCAAAGAAAAAAACTGAAAATAAATTAAAATAACTACTCCTATCGACTACATTTCCCTTAAGACGGTCGTCATCCATGCATCATAGGGAACAGTCACTAACTATGACGTCGGTTCAATGGGACCATTCTCGGTAAAAGAACCAAAAACAAACGCCGAGAAACCCAAAATAAAAAATTTGAAAAAATTTTGCAAAACATCGATCATTTCGATAGAAAAATTATTTACAAAAACTTTAAATATGAACAAAATATTTTCACAAAATTTTAAAAATATCGATCATTTCGATAAGCAAAAAAAAATATTTATAAAAAATTTTTACAGACTCAGCTGGCAACATTCCACAACACACATCAATTTCACAAATATGTACAGATACAGAACAATTTAAAAATTCACAAACACAGGGAAACAAAACATGTAAATATACAGAGGAAAGCATACAAGCAAACCAGCCCAGCCCAGCACCTAACTACTCCCACCCCACACTTAAACCGAACACTGTCCCCAGTGTTCACAAAAATCAAATAGTACAAAATCGGGTGGTGGAACTCCCTGATCAGTCAAAGTATTCCACTTCTTCATTAGGTGCTGCTGCCTCATCTCCCATGTCCGAGTCGCCTCCGTGTCGTCATCGGACTCCACATCGGAGTCCTCTCGACGTGTCTCCTCGTCCGTGGGGACGTCATCGTCGGTGGGCTCTACAAAGGCTGGCCCCACTCGGCATAGAGCCCTGGCGTTTTCGGCAAACAGGTAATCTAGCTCGAGTTGCCATAGCTCCTCCTCCGTGGCTGGTCTCCCACTGATCCTTAGCTGGAGCATTTGCATCCCAAACATCCGCGCCATGTACTGGT
This sequence comes from Datura wrightii, assembly GCA_035772735.1. NCBI lineage: Eukaryota > Viridiplantae > Streptophyta > Magnoliopsida > Solanales > Solanaceae > Datura > Datura wrightii. The sequence continues at coordinate 47,404,241 of JASDFA010000007.1, read as the reverse complement.
CATCACGAGCATGTCGCTCGCCAAGTGTCAGCACTGGCCCGTGGGTGGTGTCGGGAGCCTTAGTTTTGGTCACATCCAAGGCCCGCCGCTCCAACTGCGGGATATAATCCAAAGCCTCCTCCTCGACGTCGAGGCCTCTGAGAAAGGTGGTGAGTAGTCCACCGAAACTATACCTGTGGCCCTGGTGCAATCGAGCTCTCTTCATGGCGGATATAATGACCGCCTCGACATTAATCTCCATCCCTTTCATCAGGGCGTACACCAGGCAAACACGGTCCCGGGTCACATCAGTCATGTGTACCCCCGGGATTGGGCACGAGCAGGCTATCTTCAGCCAGATTCGGGCTTCCCTGTTCATTTGAGAATATGGCAGAGTCTGGTGGTAGCCCCTTTCTTTATGTCTGCTCCATCTAGCTGTGGATCGAGCCCCACACAGTGTGCGTCTGATGTCAGCATACGGTGGGGTAATGTTCAGCTGGTGGAGAATGTGGGCGTCTGTGTCCCGCGCTCCTATGATGGCATTTAGCTGTTGGGGTTCTAGAGTGACTATCTGCCCTCTGATCTTGATGGTGTGGCTTCTGATTGCCGGGTTCCAATTAGCATAGAACTCCCGGACCAGGTGCAGGTTGCATTCCTTGGGCTCCTGAAATATGAAACCGAGCCCAGCTGCCTCAATCTGGTGAACCATTCTGGGGAACTCCTGTGCTAATGGCTCCCGTGCTATATGCTCCTCGGGGAAATATTTGTTCTCTTTGTGCTTGGCATACCACTTTTTCCCCTCATCAGTCACCCATCTCGTTCCGTATTGGCGGCGCTGGCCGCGTGGGATTGCTGGTGCAGCTGGGACTGCTGTGCCCAGTCTGAGTCGCTTTCTTCCGGTGCCTGAAGTTGATGCACACTTCCCTTTATCTTGCCTGCTTGCCATTTTGCCTGTCAACACAAGTCAACAATCGCAATGTTAAGCTAAATAAACATTAACTTCGGCTAAGGTCGGGTTACGCTAAATTTACCCCACACTTAGTCCTTAGCTACAGTGATAACAATATGGCAAGAATAACTTTATTTATACCAAAATACTAGCCATACAAATCATGCTTAGTGCGTTCAACAAGAAAATTCGACGGTATAACTTCTGCGTACTACTCAGACTTCGTACAACTAATCCCAATCACTACCATCGCTAGCATTTCAACCATCGCACTTAGCAAAGAAAAACAACGAAACAAAAACAACAACAAAAATTCTGTACACATGAACCTATACAACCAACCCAATTTGAACAAATTTCAACATTTTCCCAAACCCGAGAATTCATCGTCTATTAACATTCAAACAATTTGTACAATGATTCAGTCCATTCAACACGTACACCCCGGCATAGAATTCATGAATTTAACACCTTACCAACTTCAAATTCAACAACAAAGCCCTAGAATTGATTTCTTCTATCAAATTCGAATAATTCATGCAATCGACAAGTTCAAACGCTCATTACAACATTCCGAACATTTATCAATCAACAAATAACTCGAATTCATGCTAAATTTCGACTTAGGGCGATTTAGTTCACCTCCCATGCTTAATTTCGAATAAAATAGACAAAAACATGAGAGAGAATCGGAAAACATTCCTTGTAGTTGAATAAGCGAAGAAAACTTGGTAATTTGTTGCCTTAAGCTGTGGCACGTTGGTGGGAGAGGGTTTTTCGAACGTTTGGTCGCGGAGGAAAATGAAAATAAGGGAAAAAAAGGGGAGAAATCGGGGTTTAAAAGGTAGAAAACACGCGGGTCACCCGGCAACCCGGTGTGACCCGTCACAATTTACACGGCAACGTGTCACGGAGTGCATCGCAGTGCACTGCCTCCGTGACACGGAGCCATCGCGATAGCATTCTGGAAATTTTGAAATTTCCGGGTTATGCCTCAACGTGTCACGGAGGGTAACGCGGAGGTCCTCCTTCGTGACACGGAGCTATCGCCCCAGCTCACTGTCTTCTACATTTTATTAATTTTTCATACCTCGCCTTTCCCTTCACGATTCCGTGCACATTTTCTTCCGTTTGACCTGAAAATCATCTCACTAAATAAAATTGGTTAGAATAATAGGTTTCACCTAACTAAAAATAAAAAAATACTAACTAAAATGAAAAATTTTGTAATAAATCAAGAAAAGAAAAAAAAAAGAAAAATCTATTTACACTTTACAAAATGAAAGAAAAAAAATATTTTTCACGGGTTGCCTCCCGTGCAGCGCCTGGTTTACTGTCGCGGCTCGACGTCATTTACGCTCAATTGTCCGCTAGGGTGATGGACGATTTCTCACGATCACCATCCTCCCCCCAGTAGTGCTTACACCTATCCGGTGGTCTGCCCAATAACTCTCGGGAATGCTTCATCTGCTTAGCATTACCATGATCAATTACATTGATCACCGAGAGTTCTTCATGCACCATCGGGAGCTTGGGTGCTTTATACACATCGAACACCTCTACCTTGTCGTGTGCTCGCATTGTCAGTTGCCCCGCAGCTACATCGATTAATGCTTTCCCGGTTGCCAAGAAGGGTCGTCCCAAAATAAATGGGACTTCCGTGTCTGGTTCAAAATCCAGAACAATAAAATCTACCAAAAAAATTAGGGAGCCAACTTGCACTAGAACATCCTCAACAATGCTATCCGGCCTAGCTAAGGATCGGTCCGCCAACTGCAAGATTACGGTTGTAGGTCTAGGACTCCCTAGACCCAACTTTCTGAATACCGAAGATGGCATCAGATTTATGCTCGCTCCCATATTGAGATGACTCTAGCAATACCCAATCTAATTAAGCATTCATCACCGCACACCTCTAGTTAATGATTTAGCTACTCATAGTTAAGAAATTCAAAAGCACATTTAACAATAAACTCATTGAATTTAATAATAGGAGTAGCAAAATCAAATTTAGCAACAAGTCTTCAATGGTGATAGTACCTTTCTGTGGACGAAAAAGAAGAAGAAAAAGAAAAAAAACTCCCTTACAATTTCCACCAATAGAATTCTTACTTTCTTCTTCTACAAAGAGAATATTCTCAAAAGCTAAAAGTTAAGATCTAATGGGTACAAACTACAGAATACTTCTCTCTAGAATATATCCAAAATTAGGGTATCCACTTCTCTCTTTTTTCGTGATGGACATTTTTACCCTTGATTAGCTTCTGACACTTGCGGAAGTACGGACAGTTCGCCGGTTACATTCTATGAACCGCCGGCTATAATTAACTGCGCCTTTAATGAGTTCCAGTAGCCTTAGGCGATTCTTTTGGCGTTTCACCGGTCTTCACCCGTGCGTTGCCGATCCTTTTCTCTTCAATCCAGTAAATTCATGTGTCATGCGGTGAATGGACAGGCGAGTCGCCGGTTCGTCGGTTGCTGTAATTTGCAGAGGTAGTGTTCATCAGCTTTCGACCGACGTTTCACCGGTCTTCTTCAGTGGAGTGCCAATTTTCATCTGACTTCCTTCTTTTTACCCCATTTCTTTTTGTTTTCTTCACATTAGACATCTGTACACAACAAAGGCAAAAAGGGCATAAAATCCACATAAACAACTCAAAAACTAGGCAATAACTCAGGCTTAAGAGCCTAATAAGTTGGTAACTTACCAACTCATCAGATCTCCTATGCATTTCCATAGCATTGACATGTGAAAGATTGGATGAACAGATTCTAGCCCTGAAGACAGTTCTAAATCATATGCCACTCGGCCTATCTGTCAAAGGATCCGATATGGACCAATAAACCTAGGGCTAAGCTTTCCCTTCTTGCCGAATATCATCACGCCCTTCATCGGTGAAACGTTGAGAAACACCCAATCATCGACATTAAACTCTATTCTCTACGCTGCACATCGGAATAGGACTTCTGATGACTCTGGGCTGTTAAAAACCATTCTCTGATAAGTTTTACTTTTTCTTCTGATTGATGTATCATATTAGGTAAGATCAATCTTGCCTCCTCTACTTTGAACCATCCTATGGGGACCTACATTTCTGCCCATATAAAGCCTTATAAGGCGCTATATGAATAGCCGAATGATAACTATTATTGTACGCGTACTCAATAATGGGTAGATTCTTGTACCAACTCCCTCCAAAGTCTAGCACACACGATCGTAGCATATACTCGAGCATCTGAATGGTGCGTTCCGCCTGACCGTCTGTGTGGGGATGGAAGGCTATACTCAAATTAACCTACATCCCCAAACCTTTCTGAAATGACTGCCAGAATCTAGCTGTGAATTATGCCCCTCTATCATAAATAATGGATGCTGGAACACCATGTAGTCGGACTATCTCTTTAATATATAACTCAGCATAGTCTTAAGATAGAAATGTAGTCCTGATTGGCAGGAAATGGGTTGATTTTGTCAGTTTGTCGACAATGACCCAAATGGAGTCAAATTTATGCCTGTTTTAAGGTAAGCCTGTCACAAAGTCTATATTAATTGTTTCCCATTTCCACATAAGCACCGCTATCCTGACACAGTCTGCCAAGTTTCTGATGTTCAGTCTTTACCTGCTGGCAATTAGGACACTATGCTACAAATTCAGCCACACATTTCTTCATTCCAAGGCACCAGTATATCTCATGTATATATGGTACATCTTCGTCGAACCTGGATGAAGAGAGTAATTAGAATAATGTACCTCTACCGTAATCTGTTGGTGGAGCCCTGCTACAGCTGGAACACAGAGTCGACCTCTGAATCTTAAGACCCCGTCTTCTATTAACTCAAAGGCCAATATTGGACCTTGTCTCGGAGCTATACTAGACTAGGGCCCTTATATTGTCGCTCCTTCACCTCTACAACTAGGGATGAAACTACTGTATTCTAGATTACAACCCCATTATCTCCTGAATCCACTACCCAAACTACTAAATTGGTTGACTGGTGCAGCTCTCGAGCCATTTCTCGCTTTTCTGGCCTCAAATATGCTAGGCTGCCCATGGATCTGCGGATAAGGGCATCGGCTACAATATTATCCTTCCCTGGGTGATACAAGATGTTCACATTGTAGTCTTTCAGTAATACTACCCAAGGACACTGCCACAAATTCAACTCTTTTTGCGTGAAGATTTACTGGAGGATTTTATGATCAGTAAAGATGTTCACATGCACACTATACAAATAATGCCTCCATTTTTTCAAGGCATGAACCACTAAAGCTAACTCTAAATTATGGGTGGGGTAGTTCTTTTCGTGCTTCCTTAACTGCCTTGAAGCATAGGCAATTACCTTGTCATGTTGCATCAGAACACACCCTAACTTAATGCCTAAAGCATCACAGTATACAACATAGCCCTCTGAACATTCTGTTAAGGCTAATACTGGTTGAGATGTCAACCTATTTGTCAACTCCTGGAAACTCTTCTCACAAGCCTCAACCTAGTGGAATTTGGATGCTTTCTGAGTTAATCTGGTCAATGGCACTGATATGGTAGAAAATCCTTCCACGAACCTTCTTTGATAACCGGCTAACCCTAGGAAACTATGAACCTCGGTTGGGGTCATTGGTCTAGGCGACGTCTTAACGGCCTCAATATTCTGTGAGTCCACCTGGGTACCTTATCTGACACAATATGGCCCAAGAAAGCTACAGAATTCAACCAGAACTCACATTTAGAGAACTTTACATATAACTGGCATTTCTTTGAGGATCTGGAGTACCATTCGCAGATGATCCCTGTGTTCTGCTTTTGAGCAGGAATATACCAAAATGTCATTATTAAACACTATCACAGACATATCTAAATACGGTATGAATATGTTGTTCATCAGATCCATAAACACTACGGGGGAATTCATTAATCTGAAAGACATGACCAAGAATTCAAAATGACTATACTTGGTCCTAAAAGATGTCTTGGAAATATCTTTCTCCTGGACCCGCACTTGATGATACCCTGACCTTAAGTCGATCTTGGAGAAATATTTCTCCCCCTGCAGTTGATCAAACAAATCATCTATCCTTGGAAGAGGATATTTATTCTTGATAATAATTTTATTCAACTATCGATAATATATACACATTCTTAGGGAGCCATCTTTCTTCCTCACGAATAGAATGTGCACCCCACGGTGAAGCACTCGGCCTAATAAAGCCCTTATCTAGCAAATCTTTCAACTGCTCTTTCAATTCTTTCAGCTCGGCAAGAGCCATTCAATACGGAGGGATAGATATAGGTTGCGTGCCTGGTGGCAGGTCCATAGAAGTACAAAATTCTTCTTGCATATTTCGAACCCTAACAATATGGTAAATATAGCCATTCGCTATTAACTTTCTCACTCGAAGATAGGATATGAACCTGCCTTTTGGTGTAGCTGCATTGCCTCGCACTACCTCCCCTGAAAAGTGAAATCAAACGGTCCTAGTCCAACATTCCATTTTGGAATAACATGGCTCTAGACAATCCATACCCATAATTACATCAAAATCAATCATTTCTAGCTCCACTAAATCTGCTAAAGTCTGACGACCGACAATCTCTACTGTACAATCCTGGTAAATTCTCGTCACCGAGAAGGGTCATTGAAGCAATTCTAGCGTTATACCAAACTTTCGGGCCACTAATGGAGTAACATAGGACAAAGTGGAGCCTGGGTCTATTAAAGCATAAATAGAGTGAGCGCAAACATCCAGCATACCAGTACAACATCTAGTGACGAATCTGACTCATGTCGTCCTGGTAAAGCATAAGTGCGATCCTGATCACTACCAGAACTAGTTGCCCCTGATCTACCTCGGCCTCTAACGACTGGAGTTGAGGGTCAGCTCCCTACAAAAGGTGTTGGAGCATGTGATCCTGCTGTGGACCTGTTCTACTGGTCCCGGTCACCTTGATCTCTGGTCGGACAATCCCTCATCATATGGCCCACTTGCCCACAAGTATAACAAGTGTAGGAGCCGTATCTGAACCTCCCAAAATGCCATTGGCTACAAATAGTACAACGTGGTAAAGTGGGCCTGCTCTAATATGATCCCTTCTGTGCTAGGAACCTGATGCTCGCAAACTCTCGCTGGGACCTAAATGTCCACGACGATCTAATCTACCATTTTGCTTCTGTTGGGGTGGAGGTCTGATGGCCTGCCTAATAATCGCGGCCTGGTCTGGCTTGAAATTTTGTCTACATGTTAGTGGGCCTGGCCCTTGGGCATTATTCCTGATTCGCCCTTTCCACCTCATGCTGACAATGTCTAATCCCTTCTATATTTTGAGCGAAATCCTGAATGCGGGTAATGTCCATATCCTCCCGTAAGGTTGTTATAACACAAGTTTCCACATACTCTGGAAGCAGTCACATGATAAACCCATGTACCCTGGCTGGCATGGTATCCATAAATGCTGGCACATATCTGGCCAAAGATTCAAACCTAATTGCATACTCTCGAATGCTCATCGTTCCTTTTTCTAGGTGTAGGAACTGATCTACCCTGGCCTGTCAAATTTCTCATGATAAATAGTGATCTATGAAAGTCTCTAAAAAATTGGACCAAGTTGGGGGGAGTACATCTCTATCTTGGGACCATTCCCAACTCTCGTACAACAACACCGCTATGTCTCATAGCTGAAATACTGCCAACTCGACTGACTCTGCGAATGTATCATGCATTACCCAAAATATTCGCTGGAACTGGTCCAAAAAGGCCTGGGGGTTCTCCCTCCGATCTATCCCGTGAATTATAGAGGACTCAAAGCAAGAATTACTCGAACCCTCAAACTTCCAGGTCCTCTAGTAGATTTAGCGACAACTGGTACCACGGGCTGGCGCTGGGCGGCCATCATTTCAGCCAGCATATAAACAACGCTCCTAGCCTCCTGATCTGATGGTATAGGTATGGGATTTCTGGGTGTGGTGCTGATATACCTGCTGCCTTGGGGGGCTCCTGGCGTGGCGGAGAATGATGGGAACACCGGGATGAAGTCTCCCTATCGCCCTCAAATCAGGACGACTCTAATTAGGGCACCCTGCTAGTGCGCTCTCTTGCAAAAACATCTAGCTCCCAACCAGTCGTGGTCTATTGTGTGTCGGACATTTTCTTTGTAAATAAGTAGAATAACATAAGCTTAGGGATTTACCCTATACGACATAGCTCTATAGCACGACTGGAGAAGAAAGGAGGGTAACCACGCTATCATGCCTCGTAGCCTCCTACCTATAGTGTGTGGTGAACAACACATCCATAGACAAGACTCTAATTGACACGACTTGCAGACTCCCTAGGATACGACGTTTCTCTGATACCAAGTTTGTCACATCCTACTTTGGGAGGCATGACTGGCACCTAACGCCATACTGGGACTTGGGCTATCCTGGCTAGGTATAAGCACCTCTGGTACCTGCCAGCAACTCAAAATCAAGAAAACAAACTGCTATATCTAAGCTATAAACACAGCCTCGGGCCAACAAGGAAATGCAGCACCTGTAAAGGAAAACAGCTAACCCAACACACATAGCAATAAAGGGATCCTATGCGGGCTGACAAGACCACCATATTGTCTAGTTATAACAGAAAGAAAAAAGACGATCATATTCACACCTAAGACGACAAGGCTGCTAATTAACTAGCTGAACTAGGCTCCACACGACAAACAAATAAAGTATAATACACATAGGCCCTACACAGCCAACAAAAACCAACAACTGAGAGTTTGTAGCCTGCAAGCCTCTAAGAGTGGAATAATGATTGGGACAGGGCCCCAACCTACCCAAAAGTTGTACAACAAAAGAGCAAACCTTTCTAACTATCAACTCTGGAGAAAAGGAGCTGACTGCACTGCTAACTCTAGCGATAGCTAAGAAGTCCCTGAACCACGTCTATCCGCACCTATAAGCAAGTATGTAGCGCCCCAAAGATGGGTGTCAATCCAATATGTACTGAATATGTAAGGTAGCAATGAAAATGACTGAATAAAACTGATAAAAGAGCTGAAAGTAAACAATAGAAAGGATAAGAGTTATGACCTGAATAGCCTCACAACCTGAAGTATAGTTAACAAGTAAGTAATACAGACAAGAACCTTACCTAGCTCCCATAAGTCAGGAAGGTACAACTAGCACAGAATAACCCACCTGGGCCCCCATAAGCCCTGACGAGTACACTTAAATCTATATAACCTTAGCATGGTCAATATGAGCCAACGGGTAACTATAGCCAACCTACCTAGCCTCTGGTTCTACAATTGAGCCCACTAGGCTCCTGTAGCTGTGTTTGAGCACATTGGGCTCTTGTAACTACACCCCGAGCATACAAGGCTCGATGGAGGGTCAGTGATGTCGATACGGCTTAAAAGTAGAAGCCCATTTGTGGATGGACTGTAATATGCCCTTATAGGCCTGAATATAGTCTTGTTAGACAACATATAGCTCTTCTTAGCGATCTATAGCCCCTTAGGCAATGACACAACTTGTAACCCTGAGGTTGGTCGATGGAAGGCTATAATAGGTAGGGTCAATCCCAACCAAACTAATCCATTTCCATTTCAAAATTAATGGTAGTAGCTAATCAAAACATGTTTCTTACAAAGACATAGGTCATATTCCTATGCGACAGGAATAACTTACTGAAGAGATTAGCCTCAACATACCTCGAATGTCGATTCTCCTTTACCCACTAATTCCAACTTATAGATGGCAATTCCACTCAATTATAGCCTTTACGCTGAGAAAATAAGGCTATTTTCAATACTAAGACTCGACAAACAATGATATCTTTCGATAGTATTTACTATAATTCAACTCCATTTAATTCGGCTGAAAACTGACAATTTCCTGAGAGTTTTTAAGGTAGCAATGCTTATCTGTCACTTGTAGTCATGTAGAAGTCAATTAGAAGTGATTCCGATGAATTTTACTCAGTGGGGTTTCGGTACTCCTAGCGAATTTTCAAGAAAAACTCCCCATGGATGTTCCTCGTAGGCCTAGAACTAAATATCAAAGATAAATTTGCTTTTGAACAGAGTTAAGCGGCATAATTTGATGAAAAATGGAAGAAATCCATGCTTCCTTTCTCTTCTCTGCCAAGGGGAACTTTTAAAATGAAGAACTTAACACTTAGACACACATATATATATATATAGGTGGCGTGGTGGCCTAGGGGGCGCGGTGCGCTGGCCACAGCGCCAAGCCAGGGGCGCTACGCGCAGGCCATAGCGTCAGCCGGGTAGCGCGGCGTCGCGCCCAGGGCGCCGGCCTCCTGCTTTCTCGATGTTGTCCTCGTATATTCATTATCCGAGTCTTTTCTCACATGCGTCGTACTCAAAAACTCTCGACATACGCACGCACGTGTCCATTTAATGATAGAAGCTTACGGGGTGTAACATCATATATATATATATATATATATATACATGTTACTATATTCAGTATTATATTTAGACTTCTATTGAAAAAAAATTCTTAGATGAATAGCATTTTTCTCATATGTTTCTCCATATTTACCCACTTATGTTTCTTATTTTTTAAATATGAGTAGTTTAAAATTTCTTATTCATTGACAAAATAACTTCTTTATTAAGCAATGATAATCATTTTCTCTTAAACTATTATGTTATTGTTAAATTTATGATATTTAAAATTATTTACTATTCAAATCTTTATCGTTCCTCATGTGGAAGTGACAATCAGGGTAAGAATACCTTCTAAGGCATTAGGTAATCCTCGATGAACTAGCCATCTTCCAAAGTTTTGAAGAATGACTTATTCTCAAGTTATTTCATTTAACTTCAAATAATGATATACTTTTTTAACTTTTGAGTTTAATTTACTATATAGATGAGGAAATAAAAAATAAAATAGGACGAGCACATAGATGAAGAGAAGATTCGTCCAATGATCAAAAAGGTTAACTATCCTAGGATCCTTCAGAAAGAGCGTTAAGAATCATATATATATATATATATATTGATGTCGCCAAGCGCACATCGTTGCCAAGTAATATAGGACGGTGAAGTCCCGATATCATACCCATAGAGACTTGTCAAATTAATTGTTTAATTTTTGAACATTTATTGCAATATTCAAGAAAAAAGGTGAAATGGGGAAATAGTTTGGAGATTATTCTGCTGAACTTGGAATGAAAATTAAACTGATAACTAAATTTGTTTGCAAGAAGTTTGTAATTCAAATGATTATAAAATCTAGGGTTTGGGCACTTTTGCTTTCAGGTTGAGTTTTAGGATTCAAATTTGTTAGACAACTCTAAGATTGCTAGCTGTAAGTTACAAACTCACTTCTTAACTATTGTCCCGAATAGCCAAAAACTATCTCACGAACCCTATAACCTATATCCTTATGGTTACAGGAGAAACATGAGATGACGGTTGAAGCTACTTGGCTCAACTGAATAGGTTGCAAGGTATCAACTTTTGAACTATTTGAACAAGATAATTGAAACCTACTATATGCTTCCTTTAACCCTCTTAGATCCCTTTCCCGAGTTTGACTAAGAGCCAACAGATAATATTCAAAAACTGATCAATCTAATGAATAATAATGAAAAAAAGTAAGAATAAACAACCTTGAAAAGAAGAATTAAAAGTCAAACATAAATGAATATTCATACTACAACCATCAGCCATTGTGAAAATCCCAGAACAGGAGTTTAGCCACTCATGTTCAAGTGCAAAACAAAAGAAATCATCATTCGAATTAACAAAGATAAAAATAAAGAAGAAAAACCTAGAAGAAAATAAACTTCTTGTCTCTCCCCCAAAAGACTACGTACAATCGATCTATCTGCTGAAAGATAGCTAACAAATGCCCTAGACAATAAACTAGGTAATATATGACTATTTTACCCTCAAGTAAGTCATCTTTTAGACTTAGAAAAATTCAGCCCGGACAGGCCCTGGCGCGCCGCACCATCTATCTATTCAAACTTGGCTTGAATTTCTTCTGAAGTTCAACCTCTGGCCATCTTGCCAAGGTGTTAGTTAAAATTCTGCACTTTCGAGGCCTAGCGCACGACTTCTGCCAATGCACCTGAGTGTTAGAAAAATTTCCCAATTCCGAAACCTCTCTGGCGCCACTCTACTAAATTTTCCAAGGTGTTGATGAAAAATTCTTCTGAAGTTTAGGGTCTGGCACGCCATATCATCCATAACACCAACCTGTCTTAATTTTCCTTGAAGTTTGGTGGTTAGCGCACCACGCTAGCTATCTCACCAGGCCAAATTTTCTCGAATTCTTCTTTCTTCAAACCATGAATCATTTTTGACTCTTTTTCCATATGTTACCTATTAAAATCATCTAAAAACACTTGTTAGCTCATTTAACATGCACATTCATGAAATCATGAATTTCATAAGGATAATCATCTCAAAACATAGTAAACGATGGGTAGAAGTATGGTAAATGGGCATCATAATATGCTTAGTATCACCACCCCGCACTTAAACCATTTTTCATCCTTGAACAATCCTTACTTATATGCAACAGAAAACTTTTGTCACCACTTGTCACCTCTATCAATTCTCACTCAAGCAACTAGATAGAGCACATGAATAAGTGATTCATCAATTCATAAACAATCCACTGTAGATACACAAAGAAGTTCTTCACATTCGAAACTACATATCTTCTATAACTGACTAATCTCTTTCAAAATAGGGCCAACATGATTTAGTATGAAAAATACAACACAAAATACACTGACTCTGACCATTGTATGCCCTTACTTATTTAGTGATATTCCTTCCCTCATATTATCAATTCAAAACTTGGGACATAGTAAGCAAGGCACACCCACTCTCACAAATAATATATCATACACATGCAACATGCCATAAGCTTACCTCTCATGTATAATCAGATTACTTAGTTACTTCAAAAAGAGTAATATCATAAGGACTTTTTCTAGTTATAATAGCGTCTAACATACTATAACAACTTGTACGTTATTACGAGGGGAATAAGTTGGAACACCTTAATTGGCTTAAGTTATGGATAGGAAGGTGTTGTTGCGAGATAGTAAAAATTCAAAATTGGGGAGTGTTTTGAGAGCAGGATTTCGGAGCTACTGGTTACGGAGGATTGCTGCAATGGGAGGGGGGAGGGGAGGGAGGGGAGGGGGAATTTCAGCTACTGCAAGACCATTATTATGGTGAGAGACCTACTATGACAGACTAAGAGAATAACCGTTGGATCTGCCGTGGCGGTGTCCTGACCGCCATAGTGTGTCTGCTGCATCGGACGATGAGAATCAGACAGTGAGTTTTAAATGGATTTCAAGTGTTATTCCCCCATTATTCTAAGACACAAAGTTCTGGAACTAGAGGCGATTTTCCCAAGAGCAAAGTAATTCCCCTTTCCAAGATAAGAAACTTGATTTGATTCTTCTATTATTTTGATTCCCTTGCCTAGTAGAATCGATAGGGAGACTTATTATGGTGGAAATCTTAGGTTGAAAGCCCTTGGACAATGAAAGTAAGGGAAATTGATTTGGTATCGAAGGATGATTGATTCCTAGGTCTGTAATCATGTAATTGTAGCTTGCTAGGGTGAATGTGATGTAGAACTTCATATATATGATAGTTGGTATCATAGCCATCTCTCCCACCAGTTGGTATCAGAGCTAGACCCATCCTTTTGGAGGGAGGAGCAGTTTGAATAGCTATGAGTGAATCTACATCCAGTCCTTGTAAATATTTTTCCTCGTCGAGTCCTTGTAAATACATCACCAAAGTACCTATGTCTCCTACACTTAGTAAAACTCTGTCTTGTAAATATGACTATCTTTATGAAGTAGATATACTACCTGATGAAAATAAAGTTTCCAATACATACTTACCTCTCCTAAATCCTTATTCTGCCTTTGCCAAAAAGACAACCAATCCATGGTTAAAAATTCATTCTTTAGTCCAACATAAACCTAAAGGGGTAAAGGAATATGTTGCTGCTTCGAAACTCTATTAGCATCCTATTCTTGCTACTCAAGAAGAATAGTTTGTCAACCTACAGATTCCCGATGATTTTCCAAGGCAATGGAAAAATCACGGATTCACCCATATTCATTTTGGTGTTTTCTGAATTGCCTTGTCATATCATGGAAGGAAAGGCCAACCTATTGTTGCACATCTTTCACTCCTTTATTCTCAATACCAAGAGTACCAACATGCAAATTTGGGTACAACTGAGGTTACCTTAAATGCTGGGACAGTCTTTGTCACCTTATATCCAAATTTCAACATGTCTCTAAGTGACCCATATCTGACAGAAGTCTTAAAGATCTAAGTCCAAATACAGGGAGCTCCACAAGCTAGAGATGCTATCCAGGCAACTCTTCACTACCAAATAGCTTGGCGAGTTCAGCGCCATGCCATGGATCTTTCATTTCTAGGTGGAGATGATGTTTTACTGCTACATATAGATGCCACCAACAGAACTACCACATGCACCCAAATACCCATAAAAATACCAAAGGAAGAACTTGTCAAAATCTGACTCATGGGTTACCAACTATGAGCGGATGAGAGAACCTCTTGTTGAACCTCTTCGATCCACAGAACCAATCTTTGTTAAAAAAAGGATAAAACTGTAGCCATCAGTTTTGACCACTTTCATCTCCAAAAATTAAAAAGCACAACCTTTACTCTTTAGCTGTACGAGCCTACATTCGAACCTTTGCCTGAAGAAGAGGATCTATCCGATTGGAGCCTTCCAGCTGTCATGAGTGAACATGGTATGATTAAATAGTTCAATAATGAAGGTAATGATGTAAGGTGGTTCAAATGTCCCTTCACCGGGCATTGCCCTTGGGATATTGAATGTGACTGCCAAGAATTTCTGAAGGATCAAGTTGAATATGTAGAGAAGAAGGCCAAATCCAAAAAGAAGAAGGGGAGATGCTCTGAAAAGGAATTCCATCAGCGATATGAAGATGGGGATCCATCTATCAGTTCCCTTAACCATCCAGGAAAATATGAATTCCTTGTCTCCTACAAACCCCAAGATTGGCCAACTCTACCTACTCCAGCCAAAAAACCACACAACCCTCAAATCTTCATGATGAGTCCATCCAACTCTATCTATACTCCAGATTTCCCATCACCACAACTCTTTGAAAAATATGGTGTAAGCCATGCACCAAACAAACCAAAGAAAATTATTGTGTTTTCCACTGGAGAAAAGCCACCCACTAGTGATATTGAGGCTACCATCAACTGGCAATCAGAAAATGCAATATGCTAGAATAAAGTGCTAACCAACATCGGAAATTCCCTAAAAAAACATTGTTCACACCCAGACCAAGATGATGAGCAAGGTGGAGAACATTGAGAAGAAAGTGGAAAAGACATCCAGTCAACATGCCGGTCTTATCCGAGTGCTGGAATTATGACTGCAGAATATGCAATATGAGATCTGTCCACCAGGCACCTCACTTTTCCCCTTCTTTTCACAACAATAAAAATAAATGGCTAACATCAAAGAACAAATCAAACAACTGAGACATGGACCTTTTGAGCCACAAAGAACCCAAAGCCACTCTCCAAAGTCCTCCTGTTTCCCTATGTCCTTATCGACATACTCACCACCTAAATTGGCCCGTCCAGGTACTACCTCTCCGTTCATTCCTCATGAACCCACATTCTATCCTCAAAAATCCAAAGAGGAAACTGAGTTTGACATTGCAAAATGGGTTTGGGAAAAGAAAGATGCTCTTGCAGTAGAAAAGCAGGCCAAAAGAAGGAAAGAGGTTGGAGAAATTTCCAAAGAGCCAGATCAAGAAAACTTCATGATCTCGGATCAAGTTGTTCCAGAATTCTATGGCTTGGAAGAAAATGATAGCACATGATCCACTACTGAAGCGACAATAGATAGATTCTATTGAGGAAACTAAAGAAGAAAAGACTGAGTCAAGTGAGAATCTCTTAGTAGACACCTCCGAGGAAGACAACCCACTGATATAAATGAACCGACCAAGAGAACCAGAAGTTTCTAATGTCGATGATGATCAAGACAGGATGACAGAAGACGCAATTCTTAAAAGAAGAGCAGAACAACCAACGCCAAAATTGGTTGGAAATGGGTTCCATACTTCACTCTCAATGATGTCAAGGTTTCGAAATGGCCATAAAGGATCCAAGATTTCCTTACTTGGATGGTAATAAAATACTTGGTAGAACGGGAGAAATATCTAATCCCATTAGATTTCACATCAAGGTTCTACGACATCCTTAGAGATAGGTGGACTGCACTGGGATATATGGCAAGAATACTTTCCTCACGTCCCAAGACTTTTCTTTCAACATCGGAATCCTGCATGAAGTTTTTTGTGGAGATACAGGCCAGAGGCAAGAAAATCTACAAAGATAATTCTTCGGGATGAAATCCGTATCATTCAACAGAGATGTCATTGATATTCATTTCCAGAAGATGGCTAAAATATACTTTGAACTTTGTGGAGATGCTAGTTTGAAGCAAGCCTTCATTTCATCCTTGCGAAAGATGTTAGCACGACGAACCATGACGATTATCGAGGAAAAGTTCTAGTCAATCACAATTCCCCAAATCAACTATATAACGCAAGAAATTTTCATGGCGCTAGAAGATATTTGTACAAAGAGATCTGTTCTGAAGCAGATCATGCACAACAATCTATCCCTTGATAAAGCTTGTAGTATAACTGACCTAATCACCGGATCTAGTTGCTCTTGCCATACCAGAAGGCAAAGCAGATTTAAGAAATACAAGAAGTTCAAATGGCCAAAGCCTACTGGAGGAAGATCCAAATACACCAGGCAAGAAAAACGTTTCAGGAGAAAGCATCCAGGTAGGTTCTAGAAGAATGAAAGATGCTTTATCTTCCACAAGATCAGACACTTTGCAAAGAACTGTCCTGTCACGACCCGAACGGAGGCTCAGATCATAGACACGGGACAAGGGACCCCGAGAGACCCCAAGTCGACCCATGACATAAGCATTCACTAACTCATTCAATGAACATCAAGAAAACAAAATTATAAACTCAGCAGAAGTCTCATAAAACAGCGCATGAGAATAATATCCGAAGCTATACATACATAAGTTTGAAAGCTCTAGTCTAGATGAGTTGATGGGACAAGACCCCAACTAACTCCACAAAACATGAAACTGAAAGTCTAGTCCTCGAAAGATGAGGACTCACCACTCATGCAGGTGCTAACTCTGATAAGCGACTATGAGCAGGGTTCAACTCGGGAACCAAATCTTGCATCATGAAACGATGCAGATTAGAAAGTATGCGTTCAGTACGTGGAATGTACTGAGTATGCAAGGTAAGTAAAACCTCTTAAGTAAATAAATCATTTAAAACATTTCATACATATCATAAGTTTTTAAGTATAAGTAGAAGGGCTACATGCATTAATTATGAAATTGTAATCTTATCATGACATGACCATACTTAGCTTTACAATATCATGGCTGACTCGAATGACTCAAAGATGAACATAACCTTTATACCAAAAGCTGAAGAATGAGTCAAACCTTGCTTCTTGAACATGCATGCATAAAGTAATCATCATGAGTAAGGAATATGCAACTCTGAATGATATAGACAGTAGGAGACTCGTCACTTAATCGACATTTCACGATAGAGCTTACATGGTCCCAACTATCACACTCAAGTGGGTAGTGCCGTCCATAACCTTGGCAGGGTGATGGATGATACCATGATATCGATATCAAGCTTAAGAGATAATCAGGCCGGTGATAGCTCACAAGGGAGGTCCCAATAATATAATAGTATCAACCTATGATGGCGCACAATTCTAGGGCATAGGGTGATTGACCCTTAACTCGCTCGATGCTAGACTTTTCTCCCATAAAACATGCAATGCTCTACATCGTATATAACAAAGCTCAACATCATCTAATGATAAAGCTCAATATGAAATCATCCATAACTCAACATCATATGAAACGAAGCTCAACATTTTGTATTGGCAAAGATCATTAATGAAATTATGCATAGACTCGAAATCATATGAAAATGAAGCTCACCATTCTCCTTTGACAAAGCTCATTAATGACATACATCTGAATTATGAATTCATGCATGTGAGAAGCTTTATGTCGAAAAATGCCACAAGCTCAAATATAAGTGGAAGCATCTACTCCAAATCATGAGGTAAGCTACATGTAGAAATATTTAACTCAACATACCACAAGCTAGAATTTATTAAAAATTGGGAAAACTTCACTTCAAAAAATGTGGTAAGCTTATGTTGGAAAATCATCACTTTAAATCAACATGTGGGCATTGCCCAAAGCTTTATCATACTAGGTCTACTCATTTCATTTTGAAAATAACATCATATTCACGGGTAGCTTTAGAAACATGCTTTTAATCATCAAATCTCAACATCATCATGCATTCATCATCATTCACAACTTTTATGAACTTCTCATCCATGGGCATTTTAGATTCAACATTTGGAAAACAATTTATGTATTGAAAACAATTTAGAATCTTCCCAAGATTTACAATTCATCAATATAAATGCAATCTAATCATACCCATGTATAGAAATTATAGAATTACACAATTGGGTAAAACCCCATACTTGATCATAGACATTTCATCATATTTTGATAGAGATTGGGCATGGGTGTGGAAGGAAGAACCCATTTAAAACCCTACATACCTATAAGGGATGATTCTACCACCTCACTAATTGCCCAAAGAGAAATTGGAAGAAAACCCCTTAGAAAAGCTCTTGATCACCTCCTAAACTTTATAACTTGCATGCATGGAAGGAATACACATAGAATAGGTTTTACCCTATTAAAATCCTCCAAAACAAGCCTCAAACATGTAGTATAAGCCCCTAAAACATAGGAAATGACATAAATAACCTTACTAAATTCGCAGAAATTTGTTCACTGGGCCAAACAACGGACGACCCAATGGGTCATTGGAGGGTACCACGACCCGTGGTACCTATCCGTGTTATGCATTGTCCCAGCCTTCTCTAGGATTCACACCACGAATAGACAGGACGACTCTTCCTTAGATACCATGAGTCATTCCTTCGATCGTTATCTCCTCTACTGATATTTTTTAACTCCTTCACAATGACACTTACCACGACTCGTTGTGTCCTCCAATGGGTCGTGGTATCCTTCCATCGAGTACACTATAAAAGTTCACTTCCTTACCACGACTTCAAAAAATGGATCGTTCTTACAAGAAACAAGTCATTATAACACTCGTTGTTTACACTTCCACCAGGCATAGCGCCTTTTCCATGACTACTCACAATGGCTCGGGGTTACTTACCACGAGTCGTTGTACCTCTCGTTCTGAAACTTTTCCCTAACTTTTAGTAGTTTTGATTTTTAAATTCCCAGGTCTACTCTTAGGCACTCCCAGGATATTACATGTCCTCAAGCTAGAAAATCTATCAGAGTTCTAACGGAGATAGAAGAATATGCTAATGTCTAGGATAAGGATCTTGAATCAGTCCTTTTAGCAGAAGATGAGCCGTCAGCGGACACTCTTTTCTCCATGGACATATATGAAGAACATGGGCATGACCATTACCAGATTTCAGAGGGTGAGGAAGAATGCAACAACATTATAAATATTCCTCACATCCAGCTGAATGTTTATCCATCCAAATGGGATAAGCCAATTCAGGTCATTGCATTCATGGATACTGGTGCAGCATCATCGCTGTTGAATCCAGCAGTCCTTCCTGGTGAACAATGGATCTCCCATTTCAAGAACTTCAACACTGCATCAAATGGAATCCTGACGACCAAGTTTATCACAAAACATCTGATAACAATTGAGTTCTTCCTAGGACTAAAATTCAGAACAAAGATGTTCGGATCAAATGTCCCAGGAAAGGATCTCATAATTAGTTTTGATATTTTTAGACAACTCAAGGATCGAATCCACATCGGAGCCTATGGAATAGAATTCAAAAAGCAATTCAAGATATACTCAGATGTCTCACGCCTATTCCAGATCACTGAGGATGAGTAGATCAGAGAGATTGAGCAACAGTTGATGGAACATTCATGTGCTGAATCTCACAAGGAGTTTATGAAGAAATACAGAAACCCACTCTGGCTGAATAAAGAGTTTTTCATCAAACTCCCATTCAAGAAGAATGAAAACATCAACCTAACCAAGGCAGGTCAATCGGGCATGAATCCAAAGCACCTTCAGCTTGCAAAGAAGGAGTGCGTTGAACTCATGGAGTTTGGACTGATTGAGCCATCTGATTCTAAATGGGCATGCGAAGCTTTCTATGTCAACAGGAGAGTTGAGCAGACAAGAGGTAAACTCAGATTTGTCATAAACTACCAGCCACTCAACCATTTCCTCCAAGATGATAAATTCCCTATACCAAATAGGCTTACTCTATTTTCACAGTTAGCCAAAGCTAGACATTTTTCCAACTTTGATCTTAAATCTGGATTTTGGCAATTGGGGATACAAACTAAGGAAAGACCAAAAACAGGATTTTGCATTCTTGACCAATACTTCCAATGGAAGGTTATGCCATTTGGGATGAAACCTGCAACCTCACTATTCCAAAAATCCATGATCAAAAGCTTTCAGTCTATCCTCCACACATCACTAGTATACATTGACGATATCCTATTGTTTAGTTACAATATGGAGGAACACCTTGCCTTACTCCATTATTTTCAAGACATAGTAAGAGAAAATGGAGTCATGCTCTATGTGAAGAAAATGGTCCTTATTCAAAAAGAGATTTATTTCTTAGGGATGAATTTTAGCGATGGAGCACACAGTCCAGGTCGCACATATGTCAGGAATTGCTCAGATTTCCAGACACCAACTTCACAACAAAGTAGCTTCAACAATTTTTAGCGATCATAAATTATGTTAGATATTTTATTCCTGAAGTCTCTACATATATTTCTCCACTTAATAAGATGCTCAAAAAGGATGCCCAAGCATGGGGTAAAGAGCGTGATGAAGCTATTCGAAAAATAAAGCAGGTATCCCAATAGGTGAAGACTCTCCATATTCCTATAGATGGAAAGAAGATACTGCAAACTGATGCCAGAAATTAATACTGGAGTGCAGTTCTTCTAGAGGAAAAAGATGGCCATAGAAGGATATGTGGATATGCTAGCGAAATATTCAAGGATTCAGAACAACACTATCATTCCACCTTCAAGGAGATTCTTGCTGTGAAGAATGGAATCAAAAAGTTCAACTTTTTCCTAATTCACACTGAATTCCTAATCGATATGGATATAAAGGCGTTCCCGAAGATGATCTAGATAAATAGTATTACATCCTGATGGAATTCAAGTGCAATGTATTCCGGGACTTTGACAAGATTGAATCAGCTTTGAAAATATTTCTATAGTGGTTTAGGCTGCGGAAGTACTAGGTTCAATGCTTCAAGAATTCATATGATGCAAAGGTATTCATGCTACGTTGACCGATAAAGTTAATCGATGGGAAAGTCCATGCCGAGCCAGAACTCTCTTTCTATTGGCGATTTCCAGTCTCTATTTTGTCCTTGAAAGAAGAATATTGTGAAGCACAAAGGTTTATCTTCCAGCAAAATAAGTGCATTCCAAAAGAGGTTTGGCCGAAAAAATGGGCACCATGGAACTACACTGATAAACATCCTCCTAGGAAAAAGCCTGAAAAGCAGCAAAGGAATATCAGGCACCCTACGAGATAACCAAAGATGAAATCACTCAGGCCATCAAACTGATAAGGTTGAATGTCCCATAAAATACTCCATCACAGAGCTCTCAAAATATGGAGCAAGCCATGGCCGAAACGTCAAGAAGAAAATGCTACTTTACGAGATCGTTAAAACGAAGCTTGCATGATACGAGATTCTTCGATGACAAACATGGCTTCCAATGGAATTCAGGTGGAGGATGATCAAACCCACCAATGGAACCTCCAAATGTTGTCCCACCAAATAATGGTTGATGACGTGTGCAAGACGTGTGAAAGAATTTTGAAACTCACCGCCTCAAATCACCCGCCGAAATTTACTATCCATATGAGGATGAAAGTGGGCCCACTTCACATGCCATCACATGGGCTTCCTTGTACATATTAGGCTAGCCATTTTATTATGCCATTTTTTTATTAGGCATCTATTGTTATTAGGCTTTGTAGATGAGTTTGTTTCAATAAGCGTACCAAATTTGTCTTTATCAGGCTATGTAAATAGGTGTGCCGTTTTTGTTTTGTTAGGCTATCTAGAAAGGTGTACCAAGTCTATATTGTATTGAATCTCATCTTGCAGTCACATAGCCCCTATATAAAGGAGGCTAAGTCCTACATTATAAATCATAATTTAGAGTTAGGAAAAGTTTGAAAAGAGTCTGTAAGAATTTCCTATGTTCAATAATGTGAGTGTTTTCTAAATTCTCTCCTATTCTTCCTTTCATAAGGAATGGTATGACTGATCCTTGAAGTAGTATAGGGCCTCAACACGTCGGGTAAGGAATCTTTTTCCAAGTATAATAGTTTTTCGAAGTTTATAAACAGCTAAATTTATAAGTAGAGTAAAAGATTTCCCAAGTTGTGTAGCTTGGCAAACTGTCCAGGTGGATGTAGAAGAAATCCCCTTTTTGTAAGGAAATTCTTTTATGTCTATGATGAAATTTACTGTCCGACTGACTTGGCAAGCCGTCCTCTGGGATGTTGAAGCCAGGTTTCATGGCAAGCTGTCCTTTAGGATGTTGAAGCCCAATCCCCCTTTGTAGGAAAACTATTGTGCTTGCAATCTCTCCGCCTTGCCTGCCATTTCCTCGCCCTATGCCCTACTTCTTGGATTAGCGCCCTCCTTTTTACACTAGTGGCCTAGAAATTGGTGAAGTTGGGACCTTTAACTTTAAAAACTGCTTTAAGGGGGCTTATAGGAGTAGAAAACTCAATGAACTAGGATGGAATGATCATAGAAAGGTTGGGTTATGATAATTTAAACTTGAGTTATTAAATTGGAACTTATTCGGGTAGAACCAGATGGGTGTGAATTTCCAATCCCTTGGTTGAAGAAGTGAATGATAGAATGTTATCTTATTATTTCTTTTAGGCTTTGAACGCTCGAAAGCACTGAGGAAAGTCAAGGCTTCAGCGGAGTGATTGACGTTTTACCCTCTAAATCGAGGTAGGTTATGGTTTAGGAGTTAGACTTTTTATAATGACATGTATAGATGTGGAATGAGAATGTGTATATTGGTCTCTAGACCTTAAGTGTTTTAAATCTTCCTTGTTGAATTTCCTGATTGAGTGATCCTAATGCAATGTGTTACCTGTGTAATATGGAAATGAATGTGTATGGTTTGTCCATGCCCTCTTGTATTTGTTGATAATGATTTCAAATTATTTAAATGTTCAAGTTAATGGAGGTAGATAAGGCCTCCTAAGAGTCATGTCAATGGGCTTAATAATAATATATCGATTCTGAGAATGAATGTGGATACTATGAATATCCTGAGATGAGTGGCTCATGCCTGAACGGAGCATCCAAGCTAGCAATGATGATTGAGTGGCTCGTATACGAGGGGAGGATCTGGATGCGAATATGAGTGGGAGCGAGTACCACGCTGGTACAGTATATGGATTTCTAGAGTCCCCTGCAGGTCATGATTGGAAGGGCAGAAATAAGACCCTCTGGCATGCGTGTACATCGATGTGCTGTGATTGAGTGTTCATTGTGATGTGACGGAGCACTAGTGTAAGAATGTAAGAATCAGACTAGTATATGGGTACCCTCTTATTTGATTTACTCTAAGAATGTAAGAATCAGACTAGTATATGGGTCCCTAATTGAACTGAACTTATGGTCATGTGTTTTCCTATTTGAATTATTGAGGTGTTGTAATGACTTAACAGTTAGTATAGCTAAATGACGACTCGTGATTGAGTTGTGAAATCTTCTATGAATGATTCATTCTATACTATGTGGTTATATTATATCAATTGTCTCTACTGAGGACTGCGGATATTGTGGATGATCATAATGCCTAGTATGTTGAAAATAGTTAATAGAATGGTGGGTGTGCAGCTAAATCGAGTTACTACCAAGGCAATACCGCTGCAGCGAAACTTATCCCATTGTGACGAGACTGTGGCAACGGTCAAATGACTGCTGTAGTGATACCCCTAATCCAATGAGCAGGCCGGATAGCACCTGAGTAGATTTAATTCCTGCATAAGTATAATCTATATATATAAATGATGTTCTGAACTAGTTGCATATTGTTGTTTACATGTATGTATATTATTATTTAAGGTCGGTCAATGATTCCTACCAATACTGTGATTTGTTCTGACCCTATTCGTGAACTTCTTTTCTGAGTGCAGAATCCAATCCTGAAAGTCATCTCGACCTCA
This sequence comes from Datura wrightii, assembly GCA_035772735.1. Lineage (NCBI taxonomy): Eukaryota > Viridiplantae > Streptophyta > Magnoliopsida > Solanales > Solanaceae > Datura > Datura wrightii. The sequence continues at coordinate 47,379,866 of JASDFA010000007.1, read as the reverse complement.
CCTCTAGACCAGCAGTAGATTAACAGAAAGGTGAGTGATGCATGATATGTTGTTCTACTCCTCCACCAAATATGTCTCTTGTCCAGTCATTGATAACTTTGTCCTTTTCTTTTCTGAGATACTCTTAGACAATGTGAGGGAGATGTCTTCATATGCAATGACAATCAGATTATAGGAGTGTTTTAAACCGCGGGCTATTATTATTTTCCTTTTTTAGTTATGTCTCCATTATTATATTCAAAATATGTTTTATTACTTATGAACGTCAAGCATTTTGGGGTAAAGAGTTGGAAAATGTTGGATCTCCTAGCAGGGGGGAGGGGGGATAGTGTGGGTGCCAATCACAGCCAGTTGGGTCGTGATATGGACGGGTAGGAATGATTTTCTTTAATAGTGTCTACTAATCCTAAGCACTTTAAGACATTTTCACTTCATCTTTCTTGTCCACCTCTTTTTCCAAACTGCTCACCCTTTCTTTCACTAATCCCTTTTTCTTTTCTCATGCCCCTCGTTACATGACTTGACTGCTAGTTTCTTCTTATGATATCAATAGGTATAATCAACCATACCTTTATGTTCTAGCAGCAAGTAAACATGTTATTTTGTGTGGGCACCCCTCTTCCTATTTTTCTAATCATGCCATCCATATTTATTTTCCATTAACAATGTTACACAGGTGGAACCTTCATTCTTAAATCTCAAAGTGTATTAAAATGTCTTTGGATCAAAATTCTAGAGGTCACACAACAAAGGGAATAAACTTATTTTGTGGCTAAGAAAGAATTACTCTTATAGATCAATGGGGTTTGATTAGGAATAGTGTTAAGGAAGGTACAACAACAATGGACAAACATGGCTTTTTAAAAAAGTGCCTTAATTATATCTTATCTCTTTGGCAGCTAGCTATCATATATACATTTAGGCAAGTTCTAGATGTTACACTATGTACAAAACACAAAAATTCAAGCTCCCCATCATGGCATCATAATTTGAGTAGGTTTCCTATGAACACATATCCACACAATCATATTGGATGAATTTTCCATTATTAAGCCCTAAAATTTATTCTTGAGGCAAGTAAAAGAACTTATGTGTCTCTCATGGAATTCTCACTTCTTATGCATTCATGTTGACCACTTCATTGCCTTTAACTTATCCTCTAAGTAGAATGTCAAGAGCACACAAGTGTGTGTTTTTGACTCAATCCTAAAAAATAAAACAATTATGACTAATTTTCCTTTAATGTGGTCGTCATCCATCCATCATCGGGAAGGGTCACTACTCTTTGACGGACACTAGAAAAACTTGGACTCTAAATCAACAAAATAGAAACAAGTAGAGATGAACAATCACATAACAAAGCATCAGTGCGGATTAAACAGCCATCCACATATTAACTATTACAGACCAAGCTAATCAATCAAAAAAGTTTAATGACTATGGTACAACCCATTCTAAAAATTTAGCAAATATAGAATAAAAAGGAAATCTATTTCCTTCACCCTACACTTAAACAGATCACTATCCCTAGTGCACAAACAAATCATATCAAGTGGGGAGAGAAAAAAAACTTCCTGGGCCTCTAAGAAAAGTCATCATCATCATCATCATCTACATCATCAACCTGCATAGCTTCAGTGGTGGCATCATCCCCCTCATCATCGTCATCATCAACGCCATCAGCCAGCATCGTAGGCTCATCATTATTCAGTGGCTCCACAAACACTGATCCCACCTTGCACATCATCATCACACGTCTGTGAGTGGGTACCACTCCTCTAATGCATACGTCTCCTCATCTATCATTGGTATACTTCTAATATTCAACTGTAGCTCAAACATCCCAAACATATGATCTCTCCAACTATCATCTTGAGCCTAACGCTCACCGGGAGTGAGGAATGGGGTTGATGAGCTGGTCGGCTCGTTGACCCTTGTGACATCAATCATTTTGTTAGCCAGGTGCCCTACTAGGGGTAGATGAAGGGTAGCCTCTTTTTCCTCAATATCAACCTTTCTCAAGAACTGAGGAAACCAGCTGTCGTAGAATTACTTCGAACGGCAACTGTCCCTGGACTGGCACACGTTGTCCCTAAGCACTACTCCAAAGTTAACTCTTATCCCCTTAATTAGCATATACACCAATACCACCCTCTCCTGAGTGATCTTTATGGTGTGTGTCCTTAGGAGATGTACAACACAAGCCAACTTGACCCAAACTTTAGCCTCATTAGTCAAGTAGGAGAGAAAGAGTGCCGGACGAATGTCATTTTTACCTCTTGCTCACTGGGAAGCTGAATGCTCTCCAAACAAAGTATGGAGAATGTCACGGTATGGGGGTTTCTCATGCAATATGAAATAGATCTCTAGATCCACCACTGGCGTGCCGAGAAAGGAATTGAATGACCTAGCAATAAAACAGACCACATGAACCCGCACCTTGATCTTTGTGCTCTCTCCATACGAGGTGTTCCAGTTGGAATAGAATCCCCTCACTAAGGTGAGGTTGCACTCCTTTGGTGTCACGACCCGAGCCTATACCCTGGATGTAACACGGTACTTGAAGTTGCAAGTGTTCCCAAGTCAACCCTTGGTCTATCATACACTGGTATTCTGAGTAAAAATGCATAGAGGAAATTCGAAATAATACATAATAGCATTTATGAAAAAATTTAAAGACTGAACATAGAGATTTTTTAAATATCAGGAAGTCTAAAATCAAGTCTGGTCTAAAAGCCATCTAACTGAGGAGTTGCTAGGACAAGCCCCCAGCTAACTCTAAGTCTAACTGAAAATAATAAACAAAACTAAATGAATGAAATAACTCCCTCGGAATATGAGGACTCACACTGCTGGTGCTGATAGAAAGATCCTAGTATATTATCGGCTAACAGCGCTAGGTCTGAGAACCAGTGGCTATATCATGAAACGATACAGCATAAAAGTATGCGTCAGTACTTTGAATGTACTGAGTAAGTGAGAGATATAAATAGTATGAAAGAACTAGTAACTGAACGGAAATGACATGAATTGACCAACTGAAAATACTAAAAACTAATACAACTGGAATATAGTTAATATGGTAATAATGACCCTAGCTGATGGTCATAAACATGCCCTAAGTCTGAAATACTGAGTCTGAGAGACCATACTAAACTGATCTGAACTGAACTGAACTGTCAAAATTGAGACTGCACCGAATTGACTAGTGGGAGAGTCTCTAACCGACATATAACCACATGAGCTAGACGTGGAGTCCAATGTATACACCCCACCGGTAGGGCCCAATATACCTTTTCAGAGTATAAAGGCATGAACTGGGTGATAACGAAAGTCTGCGGCCAATTAGGCCAAGTAATACTGTAACCTACGCTGGCAACATAGTTCTGGGAACCTGGGTGCGCTGGAACCCCGACCCTCTCAGTGCTAAGTCCTACTCCCACAGTAAAACCTAAATTGAACTACTAGGCTGATAGCTTGAAACAAGGGTCCAAGACTAGTCAGGGGCATATAACTAAAAGTACCCTAAGATCCTTACCGGACCAGATTCTGAAAGTAATTTGTAGACTGGTTAGAGCTGCTTATCTGAAAACGTCGTAACCATTTAAGAACAATTGTAAACTGAACTGGGGTCCTGGGGTTGGTCAAAGCTATATATAGATATATCTAAAAGTCACAACCTCCTAATGGACCAATAAACTAGATTCTAAGTTTGATTCTAATAGCTGTGAGGCACCATTGACACCTCGGGAAAAGACTGAAGTCAAACTAATCAGTTGACACTTTTTGAATAGTGTTGAAGAGGTTCTACGTTCTAACTAAACGAAACTACTAAGCAGCTAATAGAGAACATAACTCATTCCAACAACATGGGAATTTCATGATATGATGAAATTTCATGAATTTAAAAGGATTTCATCCAACAAGGGTAAAACCATTCTCCTCAATGGAATAATTGCTCACACATACACACACATACACACACACACACACACATATATATATATATAATAAGAATTACTAGGATATTCAGCCCAAAACAACTTTTCAAAATAGATGGAATTTAATACGCAATAATCTTTATTCAAAAATTTAGGGTTTTAAATCATCTTGGCAAGAACAACAACAACTTACTTATGAATTGATGAAGATCATATGTATAATAAACATGTAAAATAACCCAATTGAAATTAATGAAAACCAACATGAAAATCTCTTCATATTCAAAAATCTCAAGGCTAACTGATAGGAAAATTATGGGAGGATATTGGGGGACACAAAGGAAGGACAATTCCCTTGTTGAATTGCCACATACCCGGCTAAGAATTCCCTTAAGAAGAAGACCTGAACTGCTGTGATGAAGGAAGAACCCTAAACTTGCTTGAAGGATTCTTGAGAGGAGAACTTATGGTGATTTTCTGAAAACTGAGAGTGGGGATGAGGACTGAACCATTTTTCCCCACTAAAAGGTCTCAAATTATTACTAAAATGACGTAGTTTTAAGCTTGGGAGAGTAGGAAATTACTAAATAGCCCTTAGAAATTCTCTAGGAAAATCTGCGAGGTGACCCTAATGAGGGACCTAACGAGTCATGGTCACCAGTCGTGGACCATACTGTCTCACACCTTAAGGTTAAACGCTAAGTTTGGTAATGAGTCATTTCACTGATGACGACTCATTGTGACACCCGTCAGGTACACTGGTTAAAAACTCACTAGGGCTGGTAACGGGGGACATAACGATTCATTACTAGAGACCACGACTCATTACCTCCACCCATCAAGTACATTGCTCCACTAAATATATTCTCAACTCAGGCCTGACCACGAGTGACTCAACGGGTCGTGGTCAGTGACCACGACTCGTGAAGTCCCTCGTTGGGTACACTGTCTCCCTTCTCAAAACCTCAAACCTCCTTCTCACAGCTCACCTAACAAGTCATGAGGTAACTTAACGACTCATTAGGTGGATCATCCTGTAGCTTTTCTACAGCTTTTCCATATTTCTAGATTTCAGTCTCGGAATTAGATTTTGATTTTTCATGGCATTACAATATGTCCCCCTTGTAAACATTCATCCTCAAATGTTAGAATACACACAAGAAAGCAGAGAATAACAATCAAAATTGCCAAATACTGCTCATTTAACTCCAAATCTACCGAAATGACTACCTCTGTTTCAAAATACATAACTAATATGAATTTACTTTTCATACATACATCCAAAGTCATAAAAGAAACTTATACACATTAATTGAATTCAACAACTAGATTAGGTCCTAAGGAAAAATTAACACTTCAAGCTACAACGGAGTCGGTAGAGAATAAGTGAGGGTATTTGGCCATCATATCCGCTTCGGCCTCCCACGTAGCTCCCTCAACTTGCTGATTTCGCCATAAGACCTTGACTGAAGCTATTTCCTTTTTTCTCAGCTTACGAACCTGACAGTCAAGGATTTGGACTGGTACCTCCTCATATGATAAACTATCCTTTATTCCCACACTTTCCAATGGCACAACTGAGGTTGGATCTCCAATGCACTTCTTCAGAAGTGACACATGGAAAAATGGATGTACGACTGCTAGTTATGAAGGTAACTCTAGCTCATATGCCACATTGATGATACATCTCAAAATTATATGAGGTCCCATATACCTCAGACTGAGCTTTCCCTTCTTTCCAAACCTCATAACCCCTTTGATGGGCGAAATTTTCAAGTATACCCAATCATCAACTACAAACTCCACCTCTCCTCTCCGCATATCGCCATAAGATTTCTGGCGGCTCTGAGTTGTTTTCAACCTTTCTCAGATGAGATGAACTTTCCACATTTCCTCATGAATCGAGTATGGCCTTATCAAAGTAGCTTCACCAACTTCAAACCACCGTATAGGAGATCTACACCTTCTACCAAAAAATTCTTCAAATGGGGTCATCTGGATACTAGAATGGTAGTTGTTGTTGCATGAAAACTCAATAAGAGGCAAGTTGTCATCCAAATTACCCTTAAAATCGATCGTGCACGCTCTTAGTATATCTTCTAGGGTTTGAAATGGTCCACCCTGCTTGCCCATCGGTCTACGGGTGAAAAGTAGTACTGAGCTTGACCTGAGTACCTAGTCCCTTCTGAAAGGACTTCTAGAAGTGTGAGGTGAACTGCGTTCCCCTATTTGAAATGATAGCCAAAGGCACCCCATGGAGTCTAACTAACTCTCGGATGTAAAGTTTGGCATAGTCCTCAGCTGAGTCTGTGGTTTTAACAGGGAGGAAATGAGCTGACTTAGTCATCTGATCTACTACCACCCAGATTGAGTCATGCTGTCGGCGAGTCTGAGGTAGACACATAATGAAATCCATATTCACTTCTTCCCACTTCCACGTGGCTATATTGATATCTTGGGTCATGCCTCCTGGCCTTTGATGCTCTACCTTGACTTGTTGGCAGTTCCGGAACTTGGCTACGAATTCAGCAATGTCTCTTTTCATGTCGTTCCACCAGTAAATATCCCGCAAATTGTGGTACATTTTGGTAGCAACAGGGAGAATGTGTCTCTCAAAATGTGTGCCTCAAATACTATCTGTTGTCTACCAACATCTGGTACGCACAATCTTCCCTGGTAACGGAGTACACCATCTCCCTCTTTGGGCAATGCCTCAACCTCCTTCCTGAGAACTGCTTCTGTAAGTTTAAATAGAACTGGATCTTCATCCTGTCTGGACTTAACTTCAACTACCAAAGATGAATCCGACCCACTTTGCATTACCACTCCACCTTCGGCTGAATCCACCAGTTGCACCCGTAACCAGGCTAGTTTATGAACATCCCTTGCTAACTCCTTTTTTCCTTCCTCAATATGAGTCACACTCCTCATAGACCGTCTGTTTAGGGTGTCAGCCACCACATTGGCTTTGCCCGGGTGATACAGTACACTAATGTCATAGTCTTTTAGCAACTCCAACCACCTTCTCTGACGTAGATTTAGATCCTTCTTACTCAGCACGTACTGAAGACTGTTATGATCTGTAAATACGTCTACGTGAGCTCCATATAAGTAATTCCTCCATATTTTTAGCGCAAATACCACCGCTGCCAACTCCAAGTCATGAGTTAGATAAGTCTTCTCATGAACTTTGAGCTGTCTGGAGGCGTATGCTATCACTTTGCCCCGATGCATTAGAACGCAACCGAGTCCAACCCTGGAAGCATCACACTAAACAACCAAACTATCTGTTCCTTCTGGCAAGGTTAGAACTGGAGCAGTAGTGAGTCGAGTCTTCAATTCCTGGAAACTCTTCTCACACTCATACAACCACTGAAATTTCACCCTTTTTTGAGTTAACTTAGTCAGAGGAGAAGCTATGGAGGAGAAGCCTTCCACTAACCATCGGTAATAACCCACTAAGCCCAGAAAACTCCTGATTTCAGTAGGAGAGGTAGGTCTGGCCCAATCCTTCGCTGCTGCTATCTTATGAGGGTCTACTTGTATTCCCTCACCCAAGACCACATGACCACGGACTTTAACCAAAAACCGCACTTGCTGAACTTGGCAAATAATTTGTGGTCCCTGAGTCTCTATAATTCTAATCTTTGGTGATTGAAATGTTCTTCCTCATTTCTGGAGTATAGTAGGATGTTGTCGATAAATACAATGATGAACATATCCAGATATTGCTTGAAGACTCTGTTCATTAAATCCATGAAGGTTGATGTGGCGTTTGTTAACCTGAAGGACATCACCACAAACTCGTAGTGACCATACCGAGTTTCGAATGCTATTTTAAGTATGTCACACTCCCTGACCCTTAGCTGATGGTACCTTGACCTAAGATCGATCTTGGAAAAACAACTGTCTCCCTGAAGTTGGTCAAACAGGTCATCGATTCTAGGTAGGGGATATCTATTTTTGACTTTGACTTTGTTCAGCTAACGATAAGCTATGCACATTCTGAGGGTACCTTGTTTCTTACGCACGAATAGCACTAGAGCAACCCAGGGAGAGATGTTGGGCCTGATAAAACCCTTATCAAGAAGATCCTTTAACTGCTCCTTAAGCTCAACTAGAGCCATTCTATAAGGAGGAATGAAGATGGGCTGAGTGTCCGGGAGTAGATCTATTCAAAAGTCTATTTCCCGTTCAAGGGGAACTATGCGAAGATCCTCAAGAAAGACGTCTGGGAGCTCACTGACCGCAGAGACTGACTGGATGGTTGGGGTCTCAGAGTTGGAATCCTTGACCCAAACTAGATGATATATGCATCATTTGCAGATGAGTTTCTGACCTTAAAGTAGGAAATAAACCTACCCTTAGGCGCTGAACTACTGCCCGTCCATTCTAACACTGGCTCATTGGGAAACTGAAACTTGAAAACTCTAGTTCTGCAATCAACTGAGGCATAGCAGGAGTGTAACCAATCCATGCCGAGAATAAGGTAAAAGTCGACCATGTCTAACTCTATAGGATCAGCTGGAATGAATTTATTCAGGACTGAGACTGGGCAATTTCTATAGACTCGGCTGGCTCTAACTGACTCGCCAACTGGGGTGGAGACTGAGAATGGTTCTAACAGGACCTCTAGACTAATGTTGAACTGGACTGCTATATAGGGAGTCATGAATGAAAGGGTGGCTCCTGGATCTAAGAGGGCATACATGTCTAGATAGAAGAGACATAACATACCAGTAACTATAACACGTGAACTTTCCTGATCCTGATGGGAAGATAGAGCATAGAAACGATTCTGGTGCTGACCGCTATCTGTACCTGATGTGCTGGCCTACTGAGCTTGTTGGCCTGCTGGAGCTGATGAGCTGGTAGATTGTGATCTCCCTTGCCCTATAGACAGGCACTCCCTAAGCCTGTGTCCATGCTGTCTACACCCATAACAACCTTCTTATCCTCTCCGGGGTGGTTCCTACCACACTTGGGGCAAGCTGGATACCTGTTCCCGATACTTTGAGCCTTAGACTGAGTGCTAGATGACCCACCCCTCCAATCCTGGAGGGACCAAAAGGTTGGGGCGCTGGCTGAATTAGGTGTTGGGGCTCTCTGCTACTGTCGACGACTACTACCGCTAGACCTCTAATGGTTGAAATCTGACTGGCCAGTTATTGCCCGTTTGTCCTTACGCTTCATATATTTCAGCTTTTCAGCCTCAATTTGCTGGTCATGAACAATTAAGCTAGAGAGGTCCATATCCCTTATTAGCATCATTGTCCTGCACTCCTTGAGGACAAGGTTTGATACTCCATTTACAAACTTCAGCATGCGAGCCCTTGGCTCAGCTACCATCTCTGGAGCATACTTAGACAGCCTAGTAAATTCCAAATCATACTTCTCCACAATTCTATTGCCCTATCAAAAATTCATAAACTCTGCCATGTTAGCTTCCCTCAGCTCCTGAGGGAAAAACCTGTCTAAGAAAGTTGTGTGGAATTCTTCCCACTTAACTGGTCCTGCTCCCGCTGGCCTCATGTTATACCCCGTAATATTCCTGGCACCTAGATGGCCTATTCGCGCGTTGTTTAAGCATATTTGAGAGCCATATGTGCTAGGAAAAGACCCGGGAAAAGACCGGACAAGAAACCTATCGAACCATCGCGGAAGGAGCCGAGGCAAAGCCCCTCCGCGATGGCAACGTGTCACGGAGGTGGAGCCTCCGCGACACGTTGGCCCTGTCCAGGCCCAAGTATATAAAGCCCCACTTTGGTTTAATTTCATTTAAATGATTGAAAATTTCCAGAGAAATGTAGAAACAGAGAGAGACGAAGAGGGGTAATATATTATCATTCGATTACGCTGCCAAACGTAGTCCAAACTCAAATTAACCTCAGGTACCGAGGTATTTAGCTGCAGAGAGCATTCCTACAGATTTAGTTTCGCGAAATACGGCCGACGAATCGTCGAGCTACCGGGCTAAGGTAAGTGGAATTGCTCCAAACTAGTGTCTATGTGCTCCTAGCTGTGAAGTAAATACTTCTGCCTTCTGGACTTCTGAAAAATAGCAAGTTTTCGACCGTCTTCCGATAAGCCTAAGTTTAGGCTATAATTATATCGAAAGTGACGTTGTTCTTCAGAATAAAGTTGTACTTAGTATAAATTAACGTGTATATGAATGCAGTTGGGAGAAATAGCTGGAGTACTGACCGAGCCCCGTCCGTTAGTCGGATAACTCGAGGTTAAGGTATGTGAAGTTATTCTTCGGCAAGTTAGTAAGCCTTAGCTTGGTAAATCATAGTAAACTCTGTATTTGTAACTCTCGGAGTTGAATGTTGAGAATTAAGTAAATCTAATAGATTCTGAGTTGTGTTGCCGTATCGTATTCAGTCCGAAAGTTACTAAAGCATGCGCCAAAGGGCGAGTTAGCATTCTACATTCAGTATAGCTTATTGTGTAATTAGCAAGCATGGTGTAGAATAAAAAGAGACAGATTTTCAGAATAAAAGTTAGTAAAGTAAGATCAGATAGACAGACAGTTTTATGGCTACAGATTAGCCATTCAGACAGATAGTATCCCGGCTACAGATTAGCCAAACAGTTAAATAAGGATTTCAGAATCAGTATAATACAGAAAGAGATCAGAATAAGAAATCACATTTCAGATAGTCTTTTTCAGTTATACATGCTTGCTATTTATATGTGTTATTTGCTTGTTGAGACTTGATGTGGCGTGAGGGCACCTTATTGAGCTTCCTCGCCGCCCCTAGGTTGGTAATCGTGTCGCCCACTGAGCGGGTGGGTTTACGTCACTCCAAGGAGTGGCATGTCGTCCCCAGTTTGGACGAAGATGGGATGAAGCTTTCCCCATATCAGGCTGATCAGCATTACAGTACAGATTGCCCTGTTGTGCGCAAGCGCCCAGGGAACAAATACAGATACAGTTACAGTTATAGATCTTATTACAGGTGCAACTCTGGTTTCAGATAGCCCTGTTGAGTCGTGTCCAGGGAACCAGACCCTATCTGTTACTGTCTGCACAGGAGTCCTCCGGACATAGACACGATTATTTATATCGGAGGCTATGGCCAGAGCCGGAGACCCAAGGGGCTGGTAGAGGAGCTCCGAGTGAGCAGATGAGTGTAGCGATTTATTTTTGGCTGGTTTTGATCCAGGTTGGGGTATATAGATTGTTTGCTTGTTTGGCGTCGTCCGGCTTATGGGGGTTGGTATCGGCTCTTGTTTGCTATATATATGTATATGTATTTATGTGCTACATGTTAGTTAATAGGCAGTAGGCCGCCGCGTCTACAGGTATGCTCCTGCCCTATCACACCACAGGAAGTCTGATTCAGTTCATATCAGTTCTTACAGGTTCAGTATTCCCCTGCTATTCAGAATTGCTAGTTATGTTATTGTATTCAGTTATATTATTTCAGTTGCTTTTCATACTCAGTACCAACGGTACTGAAGCCCGTTGGGGCGCTGCATTACTTTCCTGTAGGTACTCATAGACGAGGAGGCGATCCCTCGTGATCCTAGCTAGCGCAGAGTCATCAACTCCTGCCATCCGGAGCTTGATATTTAGAGGTGTATTTCATTTTCTTTTTCTATATAGTACGGGTAGGCCGAGGCCCTGTCCCGACCATCTTATCAGTATTCCTAGAGGCTTGCAGTCTGTATATATTTCCTTGTGGTTAGTTGTGCCAGTCGTGTGAGGCCGTGCGTTTTGTTTAGCTGTTCAGCATTGTTGCTCATGTTGGCCGTGTGGGGCCATAGTCTGATAGTAGTGGTGACCTTGCCGGTCACATAGCTATTTAGTATTCTTCTGTTGAGTTACAGATAACTAGACAACGTGGTGGCCTTGTCGGCCTGCATAGGTTTCCCCCTTGTAAGTATGTTTCTGGTTAGCGAAAGTCTCATACAGGTGGCTATAGGCCTAGTCGGCCGGAGGCTGTATTTACAACCGTCATATAGCCCGTTGATTTCATGAATCTGAGTTAGAGCCAGCCAGGCACCAGATGTGCTTAGGCTTACTAGCTAGCAGTCTAGATCCTACTGGGGCACCAGGTGCCAGTCATACCCCCCAAGGCGGGGAGTGACAAACTTGGTATCAGAGCAGGTCGTGTCCCAGGGAGTCTGCAAGCCGTTGTAAGTAGAGTCTTGTCTATGGATGTGTTGTGCACCACATACTATAGGCAGGAGGCTGCGAGGCATGATAGGATGGTTACTCTTCTTTCTCAGTCAGTCGTGCTATAGAGCGGTACAGTATAGGGTTGAGTCCCTAAAACTTATCATATTCTTTGTCTACAGATAAGAATGGCAGATTAGCGACACCCTGCCACAGGCAGGAGACTAGACACAGCAGCAGAAGATGGCACCAGCAGGATGCCTCAGCTTCATTCAGAGTCAGCCTGATCTGAGGGCGATATAGAGGCTTCATCACAGCCCTCTCAGCAGTCCCCCTCACATGAGGAGTCGTTGGGCACTACACCGCCCCCGATAGCTCCTGTGTTTTTGCCATCAGATCAGGAGGTTCATAGAGTTGTAGTTATGTTGGCACAAATGATGGCCACACAGCGCCATTCAGTGCCACCTGTAGCAGCAGAGCCTTCAGGTGGGTCAGGTAGCTCCAGGGTCAGGGAGTTTTCGGCACTAGGTCCCCCACAGTTCACTGGATCAGATCAAGCAGAGGACCCCCAGGATTTCCTAGATCAGATGTAGAGAATTTTCTGGGTTATGCATGTGACCCCTACAGAATTATTTGAGCTGGCAGTGTTTCGGTTGCGGGACATAGCTGTATTATGGTACGAAAGTTGGGAAAGGTCTCGAGGGAGAGATGTTGCCCCTCCGACCTGGTCTAGCTTCTCGGAGGCCTTCCTGGACCGTTATTTTCCATGGGAGATCCGGCAGGCCCGGATGGAACAGTTTTTGCATTTGGAGCAGGGGGCAAGGAGTGTACGAGAATATGCCCTACAATGACTCCCTCGCCCACTATGCTCCAGCCTTTGTGGACACTATGCCATCTAGAGTCCACCGGTTCATTATGAGTCTGAACCCGGAATATATTTGTCACACCCCGCCTTAGGGGGTATGACTGGCACCTGGTGCCCTACTAGGACCTGAACTGCTGGACTGCTAAGCCTGGGCACATCTGGTGCCTGGCTGGCTCTAACTCACAATTCTGGAAACAAAGGGCTATATAACGGCAGTAAACACAGCCCCCGGCCCATTGGCCTATAGCCTTATGTACCTATACTAACAGCTGACCAAAAACATACCAATTTAGGGAATCCTATGCGGGCCGACAAGGCCACCATGCTGTCTAGTCATCTATAACTCAATCATGAAATACTAGAAAGCTACGTGACCAGCAAGGTCACCACTACTGGCAAACTATGGCCCACACGACCAACATGAAAGAAACAGAAGTACTAATAGCTAACAACTGCACGACCTCGCACGACCGACTCATCTGACCACAGGGAAACATACAGACTGCAAGCCTCTAGGAATAGTAATAGAAATGATCGGGACAGGGCCCCGACCTACTCGTACTATACAACAAAATAAAATGAAGTACACCTCTGGAATTCAGTCTCCGGATGACAGGAGCTGAATACTCGATCGCTGAAAGGAATCACGTGGTATCGCCTGCTCGTCTATGAGTACCTGCAGGCAAGTAATGCAGCGCCCCACCGGGTGTCAGTACCGCTTGTACTGAGTATCTAAAGCAATAACCAAAAAAAAATATCTGACATCAATAATGTAACTGATGAAACTGAAGTAGGAAGAAATAGATTAACTGTTTGATAATGTAAGTCATACCTTTTCTTAATTATACTGGAAGGAGTAGGAGTCATACCTGAGGATTTATCGTTCTACTGTCGATCTACTCGTATCTACTGTAACACGGTATAACATATCATAACATAACATAGCACACAGAAACCTTACCCGGCCCCCATAAGCCGGGAGGTACAACCAGCACAGAATCTACACCCCTACCCCGGTCATCCCATCTCCTATAACCCTGTAAGCATCCTGCCGGTCCCCTGGGTAGGAACTTGGGCTCGCTGAGCCCCTGACTATAACTGCATCTGAGTCCGGACGACTCCTGAATCAACACCCGGGCGTATCCGCTCGACAGGGGTGTGTAAAAGCCGAACAAGGCATAAATGGGGAAAACTGGCATCCCATCTTCGTCCCCTGTGGGACGGCATGCCACTCCGTAGAGCGACGTATCCTCATCCTCTGGAGGACGAGTCGATACAGCTATCAACCCTGGGGCGGTCATGGATGCTAGGTAGTCCAACCCCAAACAATACAACGGTCTCAACTAGTAATACTATCTGCATGTCTCACATACTGAGGCTAATAGTGGTAAAGTATTGTATACACTATATGTTGGACTAGTAATAGTAATATGTACGTACTTAATGCATGCTGAGGCTGGTAATAATATATGTGTATAAATATAGTCTTCTGCCAGGCTGTACTGGGCTAATACTAAACAGGATATAGTGTTTCTGTTGAAAACTATGTTGTATACTGAGTGTCTATAGTAACATGATTTACTATTCCTAACATGCTTCCTAAATTCATTTTTACTTATCGTTCTGTTTCTGAGATGTCTTACAAGTATTGCATTGCTTTACTGGGTTTCAACTGAATACGATGATATCCTAACATTCTATACTACATCACATACTGAGCGTGCTGTGTAGTTCCTAATACTTATATTAGAATCTATATCGTGCTAATCATAATATGATACTCCTAATATCGTACCAACATTCGTAATAAGCACAACATATAACTTCTGAATATTGTACCGGCCTTTAATTTACTTTACTATGCCGAACTTGCTAACTTGCTGAGGAAACTTAACTTTACATACCTTATCCTCGAACTATTCGTCTGTCGGACGAGGCTCGGCCGGTACTTCAACTAGTTTCTCCCAACTGCATTCATAAATATGTCAATCAATACTAAATACAGCTTTATTTTAAAGAGCAACATCACTTTCGATATAGTTTATAGCCTAAACTTAGGCTTATCGAAAGACGGTCGAAAACTCGCTATTTTTCAGAGGTCCAGAAGGGAGAAATACTCACTTCACAGCTAGGAACACATAGACACTAATTTAGAGCAATTCCACTTACCTTAGCTCAATGGCTCGACGATTCGTCGGCCGTATTTCACGAAACTGAATCCGTAGGAATGCTCTCTGCTGCTAAATACCTCAGTATCTAAGGTTAATTTGAGTTTGGACAACATTTAGCAGCGTAATCGGACGGAAATTATATTATCTCCTTCGTTCCTTTTCTCCCTCTGCTGGCTTGCTCTGTTTTCTGGAAGTTTATAAATGTTTTTATCATTTCAAACCGAAGTGGGGATTTATATACTTGGGCCTGGACAAGGCCAACGTGTCACGGAGCCAACGTGGAGGCCTCACCTCCGTGACACGCTGCCATTGCGGAGGGGCTCTGCCTCGGCTCCTCCCGCGATGGTTCGACAAGTTTCTCGTCCGATCTTTTCCCGGGCCTTTCTCCAGCACGTATGGCCTTCAAATATGCTTAACCAACGTGCGAATAGGTCATTTAGGTGCCGGGAATTCTACGGGGTATAACAATATTGAAGCCTGCATGACAGCTACGCTACGGGAAGATATCGATATTGCCCGAGTACAGGCCTTTGCTCAGACCATTGAGGGTCTTAGGCAGCGACAACAGAGTAGTAGACAGAACAGTCAGGAACAACGCCGCAGAGATAGATCGGACAAGCTGCAAAGGGAAGTTCAGAGAGGACCCAGGCCTCGACTATTAGATAGACCCCCTAGACCCCCATCTCCATCACAACAGCATCATCATCAGCGAGGTAGATATGTGTGACAAGGGCAGTCAGAGCCCAGTGGCAGTTCCAGAACAGTAGATTCCCCGCAGTAGAGAAGGGGAGAACAAAGCAGATTTGCACCCTCACCCTGCCCCTATTGTAATCGACCACACTCCGGAGCTCATAAATATGGCTCCACTGGGTGTTATATTTGCGGACAGGAGGGGCATCGGATGAGAGATTGTCTAACCAGAGGTTAGGGGAGTGGAGACAGTCAGAACAGAGGATCCGCAGGGCCACGAGCCCCAGCAGCCTCAGCGGGGCATGGGCCTTCAGGTTCAGTAGGCAGAGGCCGGGGTAGATCAGGAGCTTCCAGTTCAGGTACGGGTTCAAACCGTACTTATGCACTACTAGGGAGACATGATTCAGAGGCGTCTCCGGATGTAGTAACAAGTACGATGACTATCTGTTCATGCCCTGCTTATGTACTGATTGATCCAGGGTCCACTCTATCATATATTACCCCATTTGTGGCTCAAAAGTTCAATATTGCACCAGAATTATTACAGCAGCCCTTTGCAGTATCCATGCCCGTCGGTGACTCCATTATAGCTAGAAGAATTTACCGAGGGTGTACAGTGGAGGTTGCTGACCGCCAGACTACAGTGGATCTAGTAGAGTTAGAAATGATTGATTTCGATGCCATTATGGGTATGGATTGGCTAGTGCCATGCTACGCCAATGTAGAATGTTGGACCAAGACAGTCCGATTCCACTTTCCAGGAGAGGCAGTGCGAGAGTGGAAAGGCAACATAGCTACTTCAAAAGGTAGGTTTATTTCCTACATTTAGGCAAGGAAATTGATAACTAATGGATGTATCTACCACCTAGTCAGGGTTTAGGATGTCCAAGTAGAATCTCCAACACTCCAGTCTGTGCCGGTGGTGAACGAGTTCCCTGATGTGTTTCCAGATGAGTTACCTGGTATTCCCCCAGAAAGGGAAATAGATTTCGCTATTGATTTATTACCAGGCACTCAGCCTATATCAATTCCTCCTTATCGTATGGCTCCTGCAGAACTCAGAGAGTTGAAGGAGCAGTTGAAAGATTTTTTAGATAAAGGTTTCATCAGGCCGAGTACTTCACCATGGGGTGCGCCGGTTCTGTTTGTAAGAAAGAAAGATGGCTCGCTCCATATGTGCATAGATTATCGGCAGTTGAACAAAGTTATAGTAAAGAATAAGTACCCGCTTCCCAAAATAGATGATTTGTTTGATCAGCTACAAGGGGCCAGATATTTCTCCAAGATTGACTTGCGGTCTGGATATCATCAGGTTCGAGTTCGTGAAAGAGATATTCCTAAAATGGCATTCAGGACCCGATACGGACACTTTGAATTTCTAGTTATGTCCTTTGGGTTAACGAATGCCCCAGCAGTATTTTTGGACCTAATGAACAGTATTTTCAGACTATACCTGGACCTGTTCGTGATAGTGTTTATTGATGGCATTCTGGTGTATTCTCGCTCTGAAGCAGATCACCGGACTCATTTGCGGACAGTACTCCAGATTCTCAGGGACTGCCAGTTATATGCTAAGTTCTCCAAGTGTGAATTCTGGCTTAATTCGGTAGCCTTCTTAGGCCACATTCTGTCGGATGCTGGTATACAGGTTGACACGCAGAAGATAGCAGCAGTTAAAGCCTGGCCTAGGCCTACCACTCCGATCGAAGTCCGCAGTTTTATGGAATTAGCGGGATATTACAGGAGGTTTGCTGAGGGATTCTCTACCATGGCGGCACCTCTGACCAAACTGACGCAAAAAGCAGCGAAGTTTCAGTGGACAGAGGCATGTGAGTAGAGCTTCCAGGAGTTAAAAGACAGATTAACCTCCGCCCCAGTGTTAGCATTACTGGAAGGTACAGAAGGTTATTCAGTATATTGCAATGCATCAGGCATTGGGTTGGGTTGTGTCTTGATGCAGCATGGTAAGGTGATTGCGTATGCTTCCAGACAACTTAGGAAACACGAAAAGAACTACCCTACCCACGACCTGGAGTTAGCTGCAGTGATCCACGCCTTAAAGATATGGAGACATTACTTGTATGGCATCCAAGTGGATATTTTCATAGATCACAAGAGCCTACAGTATATCTTCACCCAGAGGGAGCTGAATTTGCGACAGTGTCGCTGGTTGGAGTTATTGAAAGATTATGACGTGGACATTCTGTATCATCCGAGAAAAGCCAATGTGGTAGCAGATGCTCTTAGCCGTAAATCCATGGGGAGTTTGGCATATTTGCAGCCCGTGCAGCGGGAGTTGGTCAGGGAGATACATCAATTATCCAGCCTAGCCGTTCGTATAGTAGACACAGAGGACAATAGAGTGGTAATTCAGAACACCGTTGTGTCGTCATTAGATTTGGAGGTAAAAGAACGACAATATGAAGATCCTGACCTAGTCCATCTTAAGGGCAGGATTCCGCAGGTGAAAGCGCCAGATTTCCAAGTAACAGAGGATGGAGTGTTGTTATGTAAAGGTCGCCTTTGTGTTCCAGATGTTTCAAGGCTCCGCCAGTAGATTATGAATGAGGTACATTATGCCCGTTATTCTCTTCACCCCGGTGCAACGAAAATGTACCATGATATCAAGGAAAACTACTGGTGGCTAGGTATGAAAAGAGAAATTGCTGAATTTATTGCCCAGTGTCCTAACTGCCAATAGGTGAAAGCAGAACATCAGAAACTAGGCGAGTTAACTCAAGACATAGTTGTGCCTCTCTGGAAGTGGGAAGCCGTGAATATGGATTTTGTAGTAGGATTACCCCGTACCAGACACAGACATGACTCTATATGGGTGATAGTTGACAGATTGACAATATTAGCTCATTTCCTGCCAGTAAGAACTACCTTCTCGGCCGAAGATTATGTAGAGTTGTATATCCGAGAAATAGTCAGGTTGCACGGAGTACCAGTATCCATTATTTCAGATAGAGGAACATAGTTTACGGCCAGATTTTGGCAGTCGTTTCAGAGAGGTCTGGGAACGCAGATTAATTTGAGCACAACACTCCACCCTCAGACAGATGGACAGGCTGAGCGTACTATTCAAATGCTCGAGGACATGCTACGAGCGTGTGTGCTAGATTTTGGAGGTAGCTGGGACGAGCATTTGCCGTTAATCGAATTTGCTTATAATAATAGCTATCACTCGGTTATTCAGATGGCGCCTTTTGAGACTTTATACGAGCGAAAATGCAGATCACCGGTTGGCTGGTTTGAAATAGGGGAATCAACGTTGATTGGGCCAAACATTGTTCAGCAGTCAGAGGAGAAGGTAAATCTTATTAGAGAACGCTTACTGACTGCACAGAGCCGCCAGAAATCATATGCTGATGTGCGGCGCAGAGACCTGGAATTTAATATGAATGACTGGGTATTTCTGAAAGTATCTCCGATGAAAGGGGTGATGAGATTCGGCAAGAAAGGTAAGCTCAGTCCGAGGTTTGTTGGGCCTTATTAAATTCGTCGAAGGATAGGCCGAGTAGCATATGAGTTGAACTTGCCTCCAGAATTGGAATCCGTTCATCCGGTCTTTCATGTATCTATGCTGAGGAAATGCATAGGAGACCCGTCCAGAGTAGTCCCAGTCCAGGATATCTAGGTTACAGAAGAGCTGGCCTATGAAGAGGTTCCAGTAGCCATCTTAGACAGACAGATTCGTAAATTGAGGACTAAGGATATTGCGTCTGTCAAGGTATTGTGGCATAACAGGAACCGAGAGGAGATGACGTGGGAGGCGGAGGAAGATATGAAAGCTAGATATCCTCACTTATTCCAGGCCTAGTCAGGCGACAGGTATGTCCGTATTATTACTTATGCAGTACCTTGTGGTTGTGTTTGTATAAATGAGGAAGGTTGATGTTTAGCTATCCAGTGAATCTTAAAGTATTGTGTGCAGTACCTGTATTGGAATTTTCGACGTTTCAGGTTTTCGGGATAGTCCATATTACAGAGGAAACTCTGCCGAAGTTTTCCTAAGTAGTAAGTTAAGAAGTCCTCTAGATAGAAGTTTACATTCGAGGACGAATGTTCTTAAGAGGGGGGATAATGTTATACCCCGTAAGATTCCCAGCACCTAGATGGCCTATTCGCGCATTGGTTGAGCATATTTAAGAGCCATATGTGCTAGGAAAAGGCCCGGGAAAAGACCGGACAAGAAACCTGTCGAACCATTGCGGAAGGAGCCGAGGCAGAGCCCCTCCGCGATGGCAACGTGTCACGGAGGTGGAGCCTCCGCGTTGGCTACGTGACATGTTGGCCCTGTCCAGGCCCAAGTATATAAAGCCCCACTTTGGTTTAATTTCATTTAAATCATTGAAAATTTCCAGAGAAACATAGAAACAGAGAGAGATGAAGAGGGGTAATATATTATCATTCGATTACGCTGCCAAACGTAGTCCAAACTCAAATTAACCTTAGTTACCGAGGTATTTAGCAGCAGAGAGCATTCCTACGGATTTAGTTTCGCAAAATACGGCCGCCGAATCATTGAGCTACCGGGCTAAGGTAAGTGGAATTGCTCCAAACTAGTGTCTATGTGCTCCTAGCTATGAAGTGAATACTTCTCCCTTCTGGACTTCTGAAAAATAGCAAGTTTTCGACCGTCTTTCGATAAGCCTAAGTTTAGGCTATAATTATATCGAAAGTGACATCGTTCTTCAGAATAAAGTTGTACTTAGTATTAATTAACGTGTATATGAATGCAGTTGGGAGAAATAGCTGGAGTACTGACCGAGCCTCGTCCAACAGTCGGATAACTCGAGGTTAAGGTATGTGAAGTTATTCTTCAGCAAGTTAGTAAGCCTTAGCTTGGTAAATCATAGTAAACTCCGTATTTGTAACTCTTGGAGTTGAATGTTGAGAATTAAGTAAATCTAATAGATTCTGAGTTGTGTTGCCGTATCGTATTCAGTCCGAAAGTTACTAAAGCATGCGCCAAAGGGCGAGTTAGCATTCTAGATTCAGTATAGCTTATTGTGTAATTAGCAAGCATGGTGTAGAATAAAAAGAGACAGATTTTCAGAATAAAAGTTAGTAAAGTAAGATCAGATAGATAGATAGTTTTATGGCTACAGATTAGCCATTCAGACAGATAGTATCCCGGCTACAAATTAGCCAAAAAGTTAAATAAGGATTTCAAAATCAGTATAATACAGAAAGAGATCAGAATAAGAAATCAGATTTCAGATAGTCTTTTTCAGTTATACATGTTTGCTATTTATATGTGCTATTTGCTTGTTGAGACTTGATGTGGCGTGAGGGCACCTTATTGAGCGTCCTCGTCGCCCCTAGGTTGGTAATCGTGTCGCCCACTGAGCGGGTGGGTTTACGTCACTCCAAGGAGTGGCATGCCGTCCCCAGTTTGGACGAAGATGGGATGAAGCTTTCCCCATATCAGGCTGATCAGCATTACAGTACAGATAGCCCTGTTGTGCGCAAGCGCCCAGGGAACAGATACAGATACAATTACAGTTACAGATCTTATTACAGGTGCAGGTCCGGTTTCAAATAGCCCTATTGAGTTATGTCCAGGGAACCAGACCCTATCTGTTACTATTTGCACAGGAGTCCTTCGAACTCAGACACGGTTATTTATATCGGAGGCTATGGCCCGAGCCGGAGACCCAGGGGGCCGGTAGAGGAGCTCCGAGTGAGCAAATGAGTAGAGTGATTTATTTTTGGCTGGTTTTGACCCGGGTAGGGGTATATAGATTGTTTTCTTGTTTGGCGCCGTCCGGATTATGGGGGTTGGTATCGGCTCTTGTTTGCTATATATATATATATGTATTTATGTGCTACATGTTAGTTAATAGGCAGCAGGCCGCCACGTCTACAGGTAAGCTCCTACCCTATCACAGCACAGGAAGTCTGATTCAGTTCATATTGGTTCTTACAGATTCAGTATTCCCCCGCTATTCAGAATTGCTAGTTATGTTATTGTATTAAGTTATATTATTTCAGTTGCTTTGCATACTCAGTACCAGCGGTACTGACGCCCGGTGGGGCGCTGCATTACTTGCCTACAGGTACTCATAGACGAGGAGGCGATCCCTCGTGATCGTAGCCAGCGCAGAGTCATCAACTCCTGTCATCCGGAGCTTGATATTCAGAGGTGTATTTTATTTTATTTTGCTGTATAGTACGGGTAGGCCGGGGCCCTGTCCCAACCATCTTATCAGTATTCCTAGAGGCTTGCAGTCTACATATATTTCCCTGTGGTTAGTTGTGCCGGTCGTGTGAGGCCGTGCGTTTTGTTTAGCTATTCAGCATTGTTGCTTATGTTGGCCGTGTAGGGCCATAGTCTGATAGTAGTGGTGACCTTGCCGATCACGTAGCTATTCAGTATTCTTCTGTTGAGTTATAGATAACTAGACAGCGTGGTGGCCTTGTCGGCCCGCATAGGTTTTCCCCTTGTAAGTATGTTTCTGGTTAGCTGAAGTTTCATACAGGTGGCTATAGGCCTAGTCAGCCGGAGGCTGTATTTACAGCCGTCATATAGCCCGTTGATTTCATGAATCTAAGTTAGAGCCAGCCAGGCACCAGATGTGCTTAGGCTCACTATCTAGCAGACTAGATCCTACTAGGGCACCAGGTGCCAGTCATACCCCCCAAGGCGGGGCGTGACACCTCCCTTCTTTCCACTGGTCATGCCAGACTTGGGCTACCCCTTTCAGCTGGTACGCAACCAAGTCGGCACTCTCAGAGGGACTGACACCCATAATTTGGGTGATTTTTCTAACCTCATCTACAAACACTTGTGGGTCCTTTCCCACCTTTTTTCCATGAAAATCTAGAGGGTTCATCCGGGTAAAATCCTGCACTTGAGCAGCTTCTGCGGACCCGTTTGTGGCTATTGGAACCACCTGCTGATTCACTTGATTGGTGACTATCTAAGCGAGCAACTGGTTAGCCGCTCTGAACTCTGCAATGGACACTGTGTCATTCTGAGGGGATGCTAGAGCTGGTGGGGCAGGTCTATTGGAGTTGCTAGCCCTTCTTCCGTTACTGCGTCTAGGAGGCATGGTTCACTGAAACAAAACATAGCATGAGTTAGAAGGGTGTTTCTGCAATTGAACTTTCGCACACTATAAGGAGTATGAACAAAAGGGAGTTTTCCTAAAAATATCTTGTATCCTCCTCGTCATAAGTGTGGTGCGCTTCACACACATGAAGAGGATTCTACTCGATGCGGCTTTCATACTTTCCGAGGATACTCTAAACGTAGTCCTCTGATACAAAGTTTGTCATGACCTGAGCCTACACCCTAGACGTAACACGGTACTTGAAGTCGCAAGTGACCCCAAGTCAACCCTTGGTCTATCATACCCTGGTATTCTGAGTAAACATGCACAACGGAAATTTGAAATAATACATAATAGCATTTATGAAAAAAATTTAAAGACTGAACATAGAGATATTTTTAAATATCTGATTGTATAAAATCAAGTCTGTTCTGAAAGTTTGCATACATATAGCATCTAAAATCATAATCACTTCATATCCAAAGTTTGCCTTGGAGCTCACATTGCTCATGCCTCAATCATACCTTTCCCTCAATACAAGTGTGTCCTCACAAGGGAGTGATGCCACTCAGTACAAGAGAGAATTCGTTTTCTTTATCATAAATCAATGCACACACAAGGGATTATAGAAGAAGATGATCATACTCACTCTCACAAAAGAAATCTCCATGCACACAACTTGACCCATAGGCTTGCCCTTTGTGTAATTCGCCTCTAATGTAGAGCAAGTACACTCAAAATCAATTAGGACTTGCGGGTCATAATGAAGGATAGGGATAATGGTAGGAAAAATATTTAGCTCTAGTGACTAGAACCTTCCTAATGCCTTTATGTGAACACTTTTATCCTTCCCATCCAACTCTTTAGATCACTCCACCTTATTCCTCCTTTTGCATCCATTTTTATCTTTTATTACTCAAAGGCCTTCCTTGTAGCTCATTTGGCTATCACATTAAGCCTTGTCTAAGCAAGAGGTAACATCATTTCACTATTCTTTTCACTTTTGGTGCCTCAAGGTTTCTCAACCCATCATTTCATTTCTTTTGATCACAACTTGGTGCTACCTCAAATTTAGGCTCATCATATTTCCCACTCTCTTGTAAACCCCCAAACTTAGGCTTTTTGCCTCTTTCTCATTGATTTCCTTATCTCTCCCTATATCTTGGGCTTCAAGCCCCCATTATTTTCATTCATTCATTCATCACTAGCAATTAGGGAGGATGGGTGCCAAAGAAGAGGGTCACAAAAAGGGACATTGTCTTGTAATGTGGTTTCCAAGAATAAATAGTCCAAAGGCTCAATATTTGCTAGCAAGGGAAGACATTTTTGGAGGTCATTTTGGGTGAAATGACTAGTCGAATAAAAAGCTAAAATCATGTTCTAAATGCATCTACATCTAGGATTTCGCCTTGAGTCACACCTAGGGCAAGTTATGGGAAAGAAGAGATGCATGAGATTCATTCAAAAATTCTTACCACACAAGGCATCACACCCAAAGAGTTCACACAAATCATTGTTATCACAAGATTTTGATTCTTCAAGATATGAGAACATGCAAATCCACAAGCCAAATAGGGAATGTGTAACGTATGACTAGAGAATGCTACAGTTTTCATTTCAAATACCCATTTTCATTTTTTTTATGCCACACAAACATTTTTGGTGATACCTCTCAAAAACAGTTCCACAAAAGACTCAAAGAAAGGCATGGCATTTTCCCTTAAGAGAATTGCCTTAAAATCTATCATTGGAAAATGTCAACCCGGTTCGACAATTAAAAAATGCTCCTTGGGAAAGAACCGTGGTATGAAGAAAACTCTTGGAGTTTGATTACTATCTACTATTTACACAGGCGACAACTAAAATTTCGATCATAATGCAACATTTGACAATTAAAGCAAGGACTCATTCATGCACTAATAACCTTTCATTTCAGTTCAGTTTAAGCTTGACAAAGGCTTCCAATCCATCAATTAACAAGACCGACAAGGTCATAAACAAAATTCATCACAGATAAGCTCGACAAGGGCAAAACTTCATCAAAGACAAGCCCGACAAGGGCACAAATTCAACAAGAACCATAACACTCTACCTGCCCCCAGCTAAAAAATTTATATTGTCCACAATGTGTGCATGAAAATTAAGAAGAGGAAAGGACTTCCTATTGTGGTCACTCTTCATCGACTTCATCATTATGACCATCACCGGCTGCTTCATCCTCAACATGGACAACCTCATCCCCCTCATAATCATCATCACCTAAGCCCTCAAACAAATCGTCAATAGGGACTCGAGCTGTGCAAGGGGTAGTCATAACTGCATTAATAACACTCATATAAGGTGTTTCCATTGGTGTCTGACTCTTCCAGTCCTGAACCTCAGCTCGGAGAGAGATGACTGCTCCCTCCACCACAACCACACAAGAACACAGCTTGCTCAAGCTGTCCTGATTGACTTCAACTCCTTCTTGTGTTTTCAAGATAAGTTCAAGGAGGCACTTAGCTAGTCGTTGGAGTTGGCTTTCATGTGAATGGGTCATTTCTGCGAGCTTCTAAAGACCACTAGGGTGTGAGGATGTAGAAGGAGGTGAGAAGCCTTGAACTGATGCACCTTCAAAAGCCTGACTTGATGCCTCAGTATGTGGCATATGATTGGGGTAAAAGGTGGTAGGCTCTGAACCAGGAGTGACAGGCTCATTTGAAACCTCAAAGGCTTGCATTCGCTGCCTCTTGTTCTTGGGAGCATCAACTTCCTTTTTATTAGCAATGGAGATCACACTGGAGGCAAAGCTAGGGGCTCATCCGGGAAAAAGGGCACTCACACTCTCAAGCAGAGCTACGATATAAGCACCGCGTATGGAATTGAAGTTCCGAGCCTAGCCTTTCTCCGCATTTGATTGGCCACTATCTCCCCAAAGTTGATGGGGGCCCTTGTCATAATACAAAAGATAAGGATGGAGGCTTCCAAATTCACCCACTATTTATTCTTGGAGGGAATGATTCGACCATAAATGAAGTCGAGCCACAACTTGGCCTCGAAGAGTAGGCCATGGAGAGATATCTTACCACCCATAGATGCCCATAGAGGTGTGCCGGTGGCGATGACTTGAGCTATGATACTGAATTTGTCCTCTTTGTTGGTGAGGCATACCGAATACTCTGTGCCTCATCAATTTCATCCTCCCAAAATAGAAAGTTTATGTCTGCTGGGGTGATATCGACCTCAACCCCTCTTACCAACACTGAAGGTAGGCATGAAAAGTCCTCAACCTTGCCTCTATGTTTCATTTTCTTTTGCCTTGCCTAGTAAGAAGCATAGAACTTAGGTACCAAGTTCCTGTAGAAATTTGGGAGAGGGTTGGCAAAGACATGCCATTGACGATCGGAGAATTGGGCAGTGATGCTGGGGAAGTCGCCCCTTAGCCCTGCCAAATAGAAGAGTTTCTCCACAATGATGGAGGAGCCTTCACAAATAACATTGTGCCCCTTCATGTTGGGTACCCAAAAGATTATAGCCTCTCTGGTATTGGAGGGAGCCGAGGTAGCTTTGGCTTTCCCTTTGCCCTTCGCTCTTGAAGTGGCGATGGCCTTTCCCTTGCTTGAGTCCCAAGATCAAGTAATATTCTACAAAATTGATGTTAGTGTCATGGAAAAATATATTTTTTTAGTGTTTTTGTATAAGAGAAAATAAAATAAAACAAAAATAACAAGAACTATTATCTATCCTAAACTAAAACAAGGAATTGTAACCATTGGCAAACAATTAGAATTTTCTAAAATGTGAAGCATTGGCAGTACTGGCGAGACACTGGCGAAACACAGAAGAGGATCCGCGAAACATCAATGAACCATCGACTCTTGGCAGAACACAAGTAAATTTCAATGGTAACTAGTGACTCATCGGCGAGTCATCAATCAGGATCTGTGAAGTGCCGCTGGAACACAGGTTCAAGGCAGTGGCCTGAAGCCATTTTGCCTAAACCGGCACTCCATTGCCAGACCTGACTGGTGATTTGCTAGTGGTTACCATCCCAAATGCATTAAAATAGCAGTCATACATCTTACCTCACAAAAACTTACTCACACTGTTTTAGCATTAATTACAGATGATTTGTACTTAAGAATGAAGTCACCCGATCTATCATCAAGCAAATCGGGTCCTGAAGCCCTTGGGATTACTCATACTTCTCCCAAATTCAAGTATTAAACACATCATGAGAATCTATAACTACAAGATAACATTAACCTCCCTAACATTCCTTTAAGCGTTAGAATCTCACCCTCAATAGTTCACATCATATTAACAACAACCTTCATCATATGTACCCAGAATAATGGGAATTTTGGGGAAATAGGTAGTGCAAAGAAAGGAGATGCATGCTAACATCAAAGCTCATATGCAAGAATAACTAGAAATTGTAACAATACTAGAGTTTAGAAGCACTTTACCGAAGCACAAGACTGAGAGTAGATGACAAATTTGAAAATTTGAACTTGCTCAACAATGGTGGGAAGCTTGTATTTCTAGCAGAGAGTAGAAATAAGTGAGAATGAGGGAAAAAGGAAGGTTTGTGGGGGTTTTTATAGGTGAAGGAATGGAAATGAGATTGGTTGATTAGAAGGTGGGGGTTAATGGTGAGTTAATTGAAAGGGAGTGGGAAAATGGAGTGTTGGAAGATATAAAGGTTAGTGGGAAGGTGGAGTGTTGGAAAATGGAGAGGTGTATGGGGAAAGTGTTAAAAGGTGGGTAAAAGGGGATTTTGGGAGAATAAAAGGTGATGTATCTGGTTAGGGGGGTTTGAAAGAAATCTGGCTCGGATCGATCAATGGGTTGGTCAAGATTTTTAAACAAAGCACGTACCTGTATCGGTGCCTCACTGGCGGACGCTGAAAAGGAGCGGCGGCTCACCACCCTAACACCACTGACCTGAATTGGTGCCCAACTTTTGCTTAGTATCTAGCGATTCACTGATGATTTGCGGATTCGACTCTATATTTCACTGGTGGACCGACGTTTCTGCCCCATTTCTCAAGCATTATGACCTGAGCTAGTGGTCACACGGTGGTTCCCGAACTGGTGTCAGCATTCCACTGGTGCCTCATCGGTTTGAAAGTGCCTAAGATTACACCCAGGATCAAAAATGGAAGTTGACTAAAAACTGGGAAAAAAAGTTGCAGGATGGACGACCCAATGAATCGTTGGCCCAACCAACGACCTGTTGGATCCAATTGTGGGAGGTGTTGGTCTGGGGTTAGTGTGTAAAAATGGGTGAAACAAGGACCCCTCGTCCAAAACAACGAGTCATCCTTTGGAGTGTTGGGTGGTACTGGACTTCAGCAATTGGGGATGTAACGGGTCATCCCACGACCCATATTGGATGTAACGATCCGTGATCACGAGTTGTTGTATGGGTTGTCTAAAGTTTCTAGTGGACCTAATGGAAGGAGACCACGACTCATTGGAGGAGACAACGAGTTGTGGTGAGGCTTGTTATGAGGGTAAGTGCAGGATCTTCAGGAGGAAATTTACGATCGAACCAATGACATGTTGGAGTTAAGGACGAGTTGTCTTGTTGAGACGTGGGTTGAATCAGAGATCAGGGCCTTGGCAGTGCAGACGACGGATCATACCACCAATCGTGGTATCCTCCAACTACTCGTTGGTACGTCTGTTGAATCATCCAGTGCAGATTTTTTAGGGTATTTCATTAAGGGTATTTTCATTATTTTCTATGCACTAAGGCTCTAAACTACGTAATTTTATGTTATTTTTTGAGTATGTTAAGATAGTTTAAGCCATCCTAATCTATTCATTCTCATGCACGCAAAGTTAGGTAGAATTAAGAGTGATCAAGCTAGTTCTCAAGCTCTTCTTCATCAATTCTCCCTTGGGCTTTCAAAGAGTATTGAAATTCAATCTTACCCGGGTATGTAGGGTTATGAATGGGTGTTTTCATTCACACCCATGCCCAATTTATCCTAATTCATGAAAGTTGATCAAAAATCTTATGGGGTTTTTACTTAAATCTTGTGGAACTCTAAAGATCTATTAATGGGATATTTTTTTGTGACTTATTCCATATTTTTCGAATTATGATCAGATTCTACAACTATTTTGATTATAAAATTATTGATTTCCATTTCTACTAAATTAGCCTAATTATGTATGATCTATGATTAATCGAGTTATGATTTTTACTTCAATTGTTGATACTTACAAACCCATAATGATTTATGATTTGAAATATGGACTTATTCAAATACCCATTATGATTTGATGAATTTCAAGGTATATGTAAGATCTACAAGTATGCATGAATACCATGATTTATGAATTATGATTTTGGTTGACTCACGGGCCTTGTTTCATGGCTAGTTCACGTATTTACAAGCATGTTTATGATTATCATGATTTTAACTAGCCCATGAATCTCATGCATAGTATACTATGAGCACTATATATGTTTTGGGAGTAGAATTTAACACCGAGTAGATTCAGCCCCGGATCTCATAACTACGTGCCACCGGAGGACATGTTGGGACCTCCCTTGTGACTGCCCCTAGCCTAAATGGCCCTTTTTCATGGTGATATCACGCCTTTCATGGTTATACCCTTGGCAACGTACTAGCGCCCTCCCGACTAGGGTTACAAGTTGGGCTCCATGTGCGCTCCTATGGGGTATGTTAGTTAAGAGAATCTCCCACTATTCCTCATGATTTATGCATGTTTATGAATATGTATATTGGCTCAAGTCATGTTAAATAAAGCTTTTCTCTTATGATTATGATTATGATTGTATTACGAATGTTTTGAAAATCGTGAGCCTTATGTTATGTTGCGATATTTATGTTATGAGCATGTTGTCCTACTCTTATGATCATTTATGAGTTTTATATATTTTAAATGTTTGTTTTACTTACCTTGAATACTCGGCACATTCCACGTACTGACTACATACTTTCTATATTGTAGCGTTCCATGATACAGGACCTGACTCTTAGACTCATCTCCATCATTAGCCCATCTTTGAGTTAGCTATCAACCTTATTGGTGAGTCCTCATGTTCCGAGGGCCATATGTCTAGAAATTGATGATGTTCTTTTGTTTCAGTTTTGTCGGGTTAGTTGGGGAAGTTATCCCATCAACCCATCTTATATTATAGAGGCTTTCAGACTGCTTGTAGTGCTCAGCGGATATGTATGTCTAGTACTTTTCGCTTATCATGCTATATTGTGTTACGTTTATGTTTTAGCTATATCGCATTGTTACACCCCATAAACTTCTAACATTTAGTCGGCCTTTTCATATGTTAGTCTAGAGTTTTAGAGTGCAACGCATGCCAGAAAGGGCCTGGGAAAGGCCGATCGAACGCGAAATCGAGGTTGTGCGGGAGACGACCAGAGCAGGCTGCCAGAGGGGTAATATGTCGCGGACCCTCCCCCTCTGCATTAGGCTTCGTGACACGCCCGTATTTTGATGCGTTTGGCTTCGTGCCATGGACCCCCCTCTCAACTCCCAAATGTTTTATACATTAAGTTGCTTTCATTTGTTTCATTTCATATATATATATATATATATATATATATATATATATATATATATATATATATATATATATATATCTTCGGCCAGAGAGAGTAAAAGTCGAGGAAATTAAGGAGTTTTCATCCGTTTACACTATGAACGCCAACCAAATTCAAATTAACTTCAGGTATTGAATTCTAAGACCGCATGGAGCATTAATATAGAGTTATTTTCGTGAAATTCGCCCGACAAATCAGAACTTCGCTGAGCAAATGTTATCAGAATTGCTTCAAAATGATTTCTATATGATCACATGCTTCAAGTAAGTATTAATCCCTTTTGAACTCTTGGGAAATTATACATTTTCGGTCGTGTTTCGTTAAGTTAAAGTATAGTCAATATTATGTATTATAAGTTATTAATTCTGCCGAATTTAGTACTGAAACTAGTTTCATTCTCTCAGTAGTACGACTGCAGTTAGGAAGGGCTATTGAATACCAGTCGAAACTCGCCAGTTACTGAGGAAAATGGCAATCGAGGTATGTTAAGGCGAATTCCTTCGGCAAGTTAGCTTCCTTTGTATTGTAATATAGTTTGAGTCCTAGTAAGAGAGTCAAAGGAATATCTATTGTGATTAGCTGTTGTTGTTATATTGAGGCCGCCAGGGCCGTATTGAGTTCTGTTATATTGAGGCTGCGAGGGCCATATTGAGTTTTTTTATACTGAGGCCGTGAAGGACATACTGAGTTCAATTGTTATGACACCATGAGGGCCATATCGATTCCTAGTCTACAGAGGCGGCGAGGGCCATAGCGAGTTCTATTAGATTGGGGTTGTGAGGGCCATAGTGAGTTCTATTAGATTGAGGCTGTGAGGGCTGCTTGAGTTACTACTTAATGCAATCATTAGCAACCAGATAGTGCAACATATATTGTTTGTACCTGTCGAGGCTTATGGGGGCCCAGGTAGGTTATTCTTGTATGGGTTGTATCTTCCTGGCTTATGGGGGCTCAGTTAGGTTCTTTTTGTATATATGTGGATCTTTTACTATAGATAGCGAGATCGTTCAGGTTAAACTCTTGACCTTCTATATGATTATTTCAGTTCTTTAGCTCTCATTCAATTATTACTTTACTGCCTTACATATTCGGTACATATCGTATTGACGCCCTCCTTGGGTGCTGCATTACTTGCCTGTAGGTGCGGATAGGCACAGACTAGGATCTTTGTATCTTCCAGCCAGGGTTAGCAGTACTCCCTCCCTCCGAAGCTAATAGCTAGAAGCTCTGCTATTTTTGATTGTTTAGTTTATGGGCAGGTCAGGGCCCTCTATCGACCACTATTCTACTCCTAGAGGCTTGCAGATTTACAGTTCCCTATGGTTAGTCTGTTGTTGGCTGTGTGGGACCCAGATGTATTTTTTATTTCATGATGACAGCTATATGGGTCCTTGTTTAGCTATTGGATAGTGGCCTTATCGGCTATAGTGTATATAACTCGTCTGATTTTCATTTCAGTTATAACTAGAAAGCATGGTGGCCTTGTTGGCCCGCATAGGGTCCCCTCTTATCGCCTGTTGTTGGTTAGCTGTTTCCTTTCACAGGTGGCTATGCGTCCTTGTTGGCCAGGGGCTGTGTTTACAGCCGAGATATAGCCCGTTGTTTTCTTGATTTGAGAAGTAAATTTGCACCAGAAGTGCATAAATCCAATTAGATCAATCCATACCCTAGTAGGGCACTAGGTGCCATTCATACCTCGCAAGGCGTAGCGTGACAAAATTGGTATCAGAGCAGGATGTATCCCAGGGAGTCTGCAAGCTGTGTCAAGTAGAGTCTTGTCTATGGATGTGTTGTGCACCATATTGTAATACCCCAGGAAGGCCTAAGGATAGACCAGGAGTGTAATGGGAAATGTTCAAAAAACTGGAAAATACCACAGGAAGGACCACAAAACTACTCGTGGTATCAAACCACAAGTCGTTGAATGCTGTCGTTGGTCAAGGAAAGGATGGTGGAACTGGAGACAACGAGAGGTATGAAGACCCGTTGTGGGATGCAATGGGCCGTCCTTTGCAGTTATAGTTAGGGTCAGGCTAGATGACAGGGTAAATAATGGGAGACCCAATGACCCGTTAGGAGAAGCCACGGGTCGTTGGTTGTGGTCATTGTTGGAGGTTGATAATTTCTAGTGTAGGCAACGGGTTGAGACCACGACTTGTTGGAAGGAACCATGAGTCGTGGTGAGGCTCGTGGTAAGTGGGTTCATATCTTATGGTGAGCACACAACGGACGGTATAATGGACCATGGTTTCAAAGGATGAGTCGTCCTGTCCATCCGTTGGTTAGTTCGGAGAGAAGGCATTCAGCAGTCCATTCAACAAGGGACATGATAGGCTGTTGGTGGTTCCCATGACCCGTTGGTACCACTCATGGGTTCCACCCAGCCAGATTTCAGGGCAGGTTCATTAAGGGCATATTAAACTTTTTCATGCTTTCAGACCCTAAACTACGTCGTTATGTGTATTTTCTGAGTGTGATAAGATGAGTTAAGTCCTTTATGCATGCCCATTCTCATGCAAGAACTTTAGAGAGATTTTTGGCAGAATCAAGGTCTTCTTCCCCAAGTTCAACCAATTTGTTTGTGGGTATTCAAGAAACCTTGAAATCAATCCATTCCCAGGTATGTAGGGTTTAGAAATGGTGATATCGTTCACACCCATGCCCAAATTGTGATGTAATCATGAATCCTCCTATTCAAATTCTATGGGGTTTCACTCAAATGCATGGAAATATGATTTCTCTTTATGGGTTTGATTTAATTGAGTTTTAATTATTGAATTATGAATGATTGGAAGGTTTTATATTATTTTCCTTAAAATCATGTTTTAATCTTTTAAATCAAAAATGCCTATTTGATGAAGGTTCATGAAAGTTATGATTTACGATGCATATGCAATATTTTTGAATTTGTTGATGACGGAAAAGCATGAATTCAAGTTACCCATGTTTATGAGCATATTTTGAAAGAATTGAATATGATGAAGTATTGGGCAGTGCCCACACTTTAAAGAATGATTTATGATTTATGAAGTGAATTACATGATTTATCGATTTATGATGTTGGCCAATAAAATGGCCTATGATTCTTGGATAAGCATGTTTTAAAGGTGATCAATGATGATAAATGTTATATTTTAGCCAGTGAATCTTAATGCATGATGCTATTGATTTATGTATGAGCCTATACGCATGTTTTTGGGAGCCGTGTCTAGCACCGAGCAGCCCGACGTTTAAAGAACTACGCTGGTGTCTCATAACCACGTGCCACCATCGGTTTCTAATGATATATTTTATTGATAATGATCCCCTCAAATGTGATATCACACCTAATCCACGACCCTCGCCTGGCAAGCCAGGGTCGGCTCTGTCCACTTAAGTGAGATAGTTAGGCAATCATGAAAGGCTCTATCGTGATGGTGTCGATTATGACGAGTCCTCCCATTGTTCTGCCTGTCTTATACATTGTTATATTTGTTTTATTGGCTAAAGTTATGTTTTGATAATGTTTGCTTACAATTATGATTATGAACGCATTATGAATGATTTGAAAGACTTGAGCCTTATATTTTCTTACGAAGTTTATAATATATGCATGATGTCCTTCTCCTACATTACTTGTGAGTTTTGTTTTACTTTTAAATGTACATTTTACTTACCTTGCATACTAAGTATATTCCACGTACTGACCGTATACAATCTATATTGTATCGTTTCATGATACAGGGTCCTGATCTCAGGCTCATCCTCATCCTTTGCTCGGCTCAGCTTACGTTCTTAGCTTATTGGTGAGCCCTCATGCTTTGAGGGCCGTTTGACAGACTTTTATGTTATATTATGTTTCAATGTTGTTCGGGTTAGTTGGAGATGTTGTCCCATCAACCCATCATATGTAGTAGAGGCTTTCAGACAATGTGTAGTATTCAGCTCATGTGTACGCTTAGTATTTACGGTGTTATGCTATGTTTACGTTCTCACCATGTTTTATGCTAAGTATTCTGCTTTACTTAAAGGAGATTAGATGTATGCATGTGCCATGGGTCAACTCGGGGTCTCTTGGGGCCCCTTTTCCCGTGTATATAATCCGCGTGTACGTTCAGGTCTTGACAAACTTGGTATCAGAGCCATAGGTTTGAAGTGTCCTAGGGTTTCTGAAAGCCGCGATAAGTAGAGTCTTTTTCATGGGTGTGAAGTGCGCCACATTTATGATGAAGAGGCTACTAGACATTTAGGAAATGTTCCCTCTTTTCATGTTTTATCTCGTGCAATGAAAAGCCTTTCCATCCTTCTAATTTGAGTGATTTACGATTGCAGAATTATGGCTCCTAGAGGACTTAACAGAAAGAGGAATGGAAATGATGAAGGCCACGGAGATGGCAATGACCATGGGCATCAGCAAGCCCGACCTATTCAGGATCCCCAGGCACTAGAGCCAGCCGCCCATGCTGAGTTTTGAGCGTCCATTCAGATGTTGGCACAGGCCTTAACCGCTCAAGTGAACCAGTAGGCTGTTGGGCAGATTCCACAAAATGGCAATGTAGCAGCATCTTGGATTAGAGACTTCTTAAGGATGAACCCTCCTGAGTTCATGGGATCAAAGGTGGATGAGGATCCACAAGATTTCATTGAAGGGATAGTGAAGGTCACTCAGATTATGGGGGTGACGAATGGGAGTATGTGGACTTGTCCTCCTATCAGCTAAAAGAGGTTGCCCATATTTGGTACAAGCAATGGAAGGACAGCAGGGAAGTGGGAGCGGACCCTATCAACTGGAATGAGTTCCACATGGACTTTCTCGATAGGTTCTTCCCTCGGGAGATGAGAGAGTTGAAAGTAGCTGAGTTTGTAAACCTCAAGCAAGGAAAGATGACAGTGTTTGGAGTATTCGCTTGAGTTCACTCGTTTGTCAAAATATTCCCCAGAGTTAGTGATGGATTAGAGGGCGCAGGTGAGCCGATTCGTTCATGGTGTGTCTAGTTATCTAGATAAGGATTGCAGGACTGCAGTGCTCCACCGGGATATGGACTTTCCTCGCATAGTGTTATACGCCCAGCAGATGGAGGCGGCTCATGTGAGGGAGAGGGAGGAAAAGAGGGCTCGGACAGTTAGTCATGGTTTTTCGCATCAGAGGTCCGGCGGTGGCTACCGTCCACAGTTTCAGCATAAATCACTAGCCCCAGCACCATCATCAGCTAGTGTTCCATCCAGACCCAGGGGTGATCAGAGGAGCAGGGCTTCAAGATTGAGGGATCAGAGAGGCACCCAGTTAGAGTATACTTCTCTAGCCTACGGAAAGTGCGGCAAGAGTCATGCTGGGGAATGCCTACTCGATTTAGATGTCTTCTATGGGTGTGGTAGATCTAGACACATGTGCCGAGCATGTCCATATTCTAGACAGGGTGATGATAGGGGTCCTGCATAGACCACTAGGACAGCAGCAACTCCAGCCCATTCCACTCTAAAGGGAGCATCGACTAGTGGAGGTGGCGGATAGTGGCAAAACTGATTCTACGCCCTTGCCTCGCGCCAGGAGTCGAAGACTTCGCAAGACGTGGTCACTGGGACGTTATGTGTCTTTCATATTGATGTTTATGCCTTACTAGATCCGGGAGCTACCGTGTCTTTCGTGACACCATACATTGCTAGTAGCCTTGGATTAGTCCCGAGACCTTGTCTGAACTGTTTTCAGTTTTGACCCCTGTTGGTGATTCGGTCATAGTTAGACGAGTATATAGAGAATGCCCGGTCACTGTGTTGTATAAGGTTACCTCCGCAGACCTTGTAAAGTTAGCCATGACTAACTTTGACATTAATCTTGCATGGATTGGTTATTTGTATGTTATGCTTCGATAAATTGTAGGACCCGTACAGTGGAATTTCATTTTTCGGGTGAGTCCGTGTTAGAGTGGAAGGGTAGTTCGGCGATACCAGTAGGTCGGTTTATTTCCTATCTTAAGGCCAGGAAGATGATCTCTAAAGGTTGCATGTACCACCTAGTTAGGGTTAAGGATGTAGAGTCCGAGATCCCGACTATTCAGTCAGTTCCGGTGGTGTGTGAATATCCGGAGGTGTTTCCTGATGATTTTCCCGGTGCTCCTACGGAGAGAGAAATTGATTTTGGTATTGATCTATTACCCGATATGCAGCCTATCTCTGTTCCTCCCTACAAGATAGCCCCAATTGAACTAAAGGAATTGAAGGATTAGTTAAAGGATCTGTTGGATAAGGGCTTCTTAGACTGAGCCAGTCTCCATGGGATTCACCAGTTCTATTTGTTCGAAAGAAGGACGGTTCCCTTCGCATGTGTATTGACTATCGACAGTTGAACAAGGTTACCGTCAAGAAAAGGTACCCCTTGCCTAGGATCGATGATTTGTTTGACCAACTTTAGGGTGCCAAGTGCTTCTCCAAGATTGATCTCAGGTCCGGGTATCACTAACTGAGAGTTCGGGAGAGTGACATCCTGAAGATCGCTTTCACGACTCGTATGATCACTACGAATATGTTGTTATGTCTTTCGGATTAATCAATGCCCCTGCTTCTTTTATAGATTTAATGAACAGGGTGTTCAAGGCATATCTATATATGTTCATGATCGTGTTCATCGATGACATTCTTATATACTCCAGTGAGGAGAAGCATGCCACTCATTTGAGAATAGTGCTGCAGACCCTCAAGGATTGTCAATTGTATGCAAAGTTTAGCAAGTGTGAATTTTGGCTAAACTCAGTGGCATTTCTGGGTCATTTGGTATCAAGCGAAGGCATAAGGGTGGATTCTCAGAAAATTGAAGCGGTGAAGAATTGGCGTAGACCGGTGAATCCTTCAGAAATTCAGAGTTTCTTGGGTCTACCTAGCTACTACCGGAGGTTTTTTGAGGATTTCTCATCTATTTCGGCTCCATTGACCATGTTGACTCGGAAAAAGATAAAGTTCCAATGTTTAGAGGAGTGTGAGAAAAGCTTCCAAGAGTTGAAGACCCAACTCACTTCAGCACCTATTTTGACTTTGACCGAGGATACTGATGGCTTTGTTGTACATTGTGATTCTTCCAGAGTCGGGCTAGGGTGTGTTGATACGGTGTAGGAAGGTAATAACATATGCCTCAAGATAGCTGAAAGTTCATGAAAAGAATTACCCGACCCATGATCTCGAGTTGGCCGCGGTGGTGTTTGCATTGTAGATATGGCGGCATTACTTGTTTGGGTCCACGTGGATGTATTTATGGATCACAAGATCTTGCAATATGTGTTCACACAGAAGGATCTAAATCTTTGGCAAATGAGGTGGTTGGAGTTGCTAAAGGACTACGACATGAGTGTCCTCTACCACTCGGGCAAGGAAAATGTGGTTGTGGATGTGCTTAGTATGCTCTCAATGGAGAGTGTGTCCCATGTGGATGAGGGGACAAAGGAGTTGGTGAAATATGTTCACTGACTTGCAAGATTGGGAGTTAGATTGATCGACTCGACCGATGGTGATGTTGTTGTACATAATGGGTCAAAATCGTCCTTGGTGGTTCATGTAAAATCCAGGAAAGATGAGGATCCAATATTGAGGAAGCAGAAGGAGGCAGTGCAGAGTCAGAAGGTGGAGGTTTTCTCCCAAGGGGGAGATGGTGTGCTACGATATCGGGGTTAACTATGTGTTTCAGACGTCGATAATTTGAGGGTTCGGATATTGTATGAGGCACATGGTACCCGCTATTCCATCCATTGGGGATCCACGAAGATGTATCGGGACTTGCGAAAAATCTATTGGTGGGATGGTATGAAGAAGGATATTGCGGAGTTCGTAGCTAAAAGTCCCAACTATCAGCAAGTGAAAGTCGAGCATCAAAGGCCGGGAGGTGTAGTTCAAGATATTAGCATTCCCACTTGGAAGTGGGAGGAAATAAATATGGATTTCGTTACAAGCCTACCTCGTACTTGCTGACACTATGATTACATTTGGGTGGTGGTAGACAGGTTTACAAAGGCTGCACACTTCCTACCGGTCAAGACCACATAT
The DNA here is from genome assembly GCA_035772735.1 of Datura wrightii. NCBI lineage: Eukaryota > Viridiplantae > Streptophyta > Magnoliopsida > Solanales > Solanaceae > Datura > Datura wrightii. The sequence continues at coordinate 47,341,423 of JASDFA010000007.1, read as the reverse complement.
TCAGTGAATGATTATGCCAAGCTGTACATTCGAGAGTTGGTTCAACTTCATGGAGTGCCCTTGTCTATTTTTTCAGACCGAGGTACTCAGTTTACCTCTTAGTTTTTGAGGTCTTTTCAGGAGGGACTTGGGACTCAAGTCAAGCTCAGCACAACCTTCCATCCGCAAACAGACGGCTTGGCAAAATGAACCATTCAGACCCTTGGGGATATGTTGAGAGCATGTGTTATGGATTTTACGTACTAAATGTCACACCCCGCCTTGGGGGGTATGACTGGCACCTGGTGCCCTACTGGGACCTGAACTGCTAGACTGCTGAGCCTGGGCACCCCTGGTGCCTGGCTGACTCTAACTCACATTTCTGGAAACAAAGGGCTATATAACGGCTATAAACACAGCCCCCGGCCCATTGGCCTATAGCCTCCTGTACTTGTACTAACAGCTGACCAGAAACATATCAACTCAGGGGAACCTATGCGGGCCGACAAGGCCACCATGCTGTCTAGTTATCTGCAACTCAATCACAAGAACTGAAAAGCTATGTGACCGGCAAGGTCACCACTACTGGCAGACTATGGTCCCACACGACCAACATAATAAAAAGAAAGAGTTCTAACAGCTATACAACTGCACGGCCCCACACGACCGGCTCATCTGACCACAGGGAATATATACAGACTGCAAGCCTCTAGGAATAGCAATAGAACTGGTTGGGACAGGGCCCCGACCTACCCGTACTATACAATAAAAAGAAACTGAAATACACCTCTACAATTCAGCCTCCGGATGACAGGAGCTGAATAGTCGAATGCTGACAGGAATCACGTGGTGTCGCCTGCTCGTCTATGAGTACCTGCAGGAAAGTAATGCAGCGCCCCACCGGGCGTCAGTACCGCTGGTACTGAGTATGTAAAGCAATAACTGACATCAATAACATAACTGACGAACTGAAATAGGAAGAGCTAGATTAACTGTCTGACGGTGTAAATCGTACCTGTTCTTAATCATGCTGGAGGGAGTAGGAGTCATACCTGGAGGCGTATCATTCTACTACTAATCTACTCATGTCTAATGTAACATGGCATAACATACATAACATAACATGGCATACACAAACCTTACCCGGCCCCCATAAGCCGGGAGGTACAACCAGCACAGAATCTACACCCCTACCCCGGTCATCCCCTCTCCTATAGTGGCTGTAAGCATCCCGCCGGTCCCCTGGGTATGCACTTGGGCTCGCTGAGCCCCTGACTATAACTGTACCTGAGTCCGAAGGACTCCAAAATCAACACCCCAGGCGTACCCGCTCGACGGGGGTGTATAAGGGCCGACCAAGGCACAATATGGGGAAACTGGCATCCCATCTTCGTCCCCTTGCGGGACGGCATACCACTCCGTAGAGTGACGTATCCTCGTCCTCTGGCGGACGAGTTGATACAGCTATTAACCCTGGGGCGATCATGGATGCTAGGTAGTCCAACCCCAAACAATACAACGGTCTCAACTAGTAATGCTGTCTGTGTGTCTCACATGCTGAGGCTAACAGGGGTAAGGTATCATATACATTACATGCTGAACTAATAATAATAATCTGTACGTATTTGATACGTGCTGAGGCTGGTAGATATATACATATATATATATATAGTCTCCTGCTAAACTATACTGGGGCAAAGGCCATACAAGATAGTGTTTCTGCTGAAAACTATACTGTTTACTAAGTTTCTGTATTAACATGATTCCCTATTCCTAACATGCATTCTAAACTTTATTTTAGCCTGTTATTCTATTTCTGAAATGCTTTACGGATACTGTACTACTTCACGGGGTTTCAACTGAACACAACAATATCTTAACATGGCATATCACATCACATACTGAGTATACTGGGCAATCTCTAACACTTGCGTAGAATCCATATCATACTAATAGGTCTCGTACACGTTACAACCCAATGCTTATCATATTGTACCAATATTCATAATAATGCAATACTCGACTTCTGACATTCTACTGGTCTGTAAATTACTATATTGTCTCAATATTACTTAACTTGCCGAGGAAACTAACTTTACATACCTTATCTTTGAACTATTCGTCCGTCGGACGAGGCTCGGCCGGTACTTCAACTATTTTCTCCCAACTGCATTCATAAACACGTCAATTAATATTAAATACAGCTTTATTGTAAAGAGCAACGTCACTTTCGATATAGTTTATAGCCTAAACTTAGGCTTATCGAAAGACGGTCGAAAACTCGCTATTTTTCAGCGGCCAAGAAGGGAGAAGTATTCACTTCTCAGCTAGGAAGACATAGACATTAATTTAGAGCAATTCTACTTACCTTAGTTCGGTGGCTCGCTGATTCGTCGGCCGTATTTCACGAAACTAAATCCATAGAAATGCTCTCTACTGCTAAATACTTCGGTATCTAGGATTAATTTGAGTTTGGGCAGCGTTTGGCAGCGTAATTGGACGAAAATTACAATCTCTCCTTCGTTTTCCTCTGTTTAGCTGCGGGTTCTAGAAATTTTAAAGTGTTAAATGATTTTAAACCGAAGTGGAGGATTTATATACTTGGGCCTGGACCTGGGCAACGTGTCACGGAGCCATCGCGGAGGCCTTACCTCCGTGACACGCTGCCATTGCGGAGGGGCTCTGCCTCCGCTCCACCCGCGATGGTTCGACGGGTTTCTCGTCCGATCTTTTTCCCGGCCTTTCTCTAGCACGTATGGCCCTCTAATATGCTTAACCAACGTGCGAATAGGTCGTCTAGGTGCCTGGAATTCTACGGGGTATAACATTCTCCCCCCCTTAAGAACATTCGTCCTCGAATGTACACTGTTATCTAGAGGACTACTTCTTTTACTTTCTAGAAAAATTTCGGCAGAGTTTCCCCTGTAATATGGACTATCGCAAAAACCTAAAATGCAGAAAAGTCCAACACAGGCACTACACACAATATTCTAAGATCCACTGGATAACTAAATGCCACTTTTTCTTTATCATTTACAAACATTCAACCATACCTGTATAAGTAATGATACGGACATACCTGTCGCCTGACTAGGCCTGAAATAGGTGAGGGTATCTGGTTTTCATATCTTCTTCTACTTCCCACGTCATTTCCTCACGATTTCTGTTACGCCACAATACTTTGACAGATGCAACATCTTTAGTTCTCAGCCTGCGAATCTGTCTATCTAAGATAGCTACGGGAACCTCTTCATATGCTAACTCTTCTGTGACCTGGACATCCTGAACCGAAACTACTGTAGAAGGGTCCCCTACGAATTTCCTTAACATAGAAACATGGAATACTGGGTGAACGGATGCTAACTCTGGAGGCAAGTTCAACTCGTATGCAACTCGGCCTATTCTTCGCTGAATCTGATATTGCCCAATGAATCTTGGGCTAAGCTTGCCTTTCTTGCCAAACCTCATTACTCCTTTCATCGGGGACACTTTCAGATATACCCAGTCATTTACTGAAAATTCTAGATTTCTGCGCCGCCTATCTGCATAAGACTTCTGGCGGCTCTGAGCGGTCAGTAAACATTCTCGGATAAGCTTTATCTTTTCCTCGGATTGCCGAACAATGTCTGGGCCAACTAATGCTGATTCTCCTATTTCAAACCAGCCCACCGACGATCTACATTTTCACCCGTATAATGCCTCGAAAGGCGCCATCTGAATAGCTGAATGGTAGCTGTTATTATAAGCAAATTCAATTAACGAGAGGTGTTCATCCCAGCTACCTCCAAAATCTAACACACACACTCGTAGCATATCCTCGAGCGTCTGAATTGTACGTTCAGCCTGCCCATCTGTCTGAGGATGGAATGCTGTACTCAAGTTAATCTGCGTTCCCAAACCTTTCTGAAACGACTGCCAGAATCTAGCTGTAAATTGTGCTCCCCTATCTGAAATGATAGATACTGGCACTCCATGCAATCTAACTATTTCTCTGATATACAATTCGGCATAATCCTCAGCTGAGAAGGTAGCCCTCACCGGCAGGAAATGAGCTGATTTTGTCAGCCTATCAACTATTACCCAAATGGAATCATTTCTGCGTCTAGTACGGGGTAACCCTGTTACAAAATCCATGTTTATTGCTTCCCATTTCCACATAGGTACCGTTATCTCTTGCATCAAACCGCCCGGTTTCTGGTGCTCGGCTTTTACCCGCTGACAATTAGAACATCTAGACACAAATTCAGCTACCTCAGCTTTCATACCTGGCCACCAGTAGATGTCTCTGATATCGTGGTACATTTTCGTCGCCCCTGAATAAAGGGAATAGCGAGCGTAGTGTACCTCGTGCATGATCTGCCCACGAAGTCCTGAAACATTCGGGACACAAAGGCGGCCCTTACAACGTAACACATCATCCTCGGCTATCTGAAAGTCTGACTCCTTACCTCTCTGAATTCTATCTCTGAGTTGTACTAAATCGGGATCCTCATACTGTCGTTCCTTTACCTCTGTAACTAATGATGACACAGCAGAATTCTGAATTACCGCCTCGTTATTTTCTGTTTCCATCACCCGAACAGCTAAACCAGCTAACTGATGAATTTCTCTGGCTAACTCTCGTTTCTCAGGTCGCAAATACGCCAAACTCCCCATTGACTTACGGCTCAGGGCATCTGCTACAACATTAGCTTTTCCGGGGTGGTATAGAATATTCACATCATAATCTTTTAACAGCTCTAACCAGCGGCGTTGCCGCAGATTCAACTCCCTCTGAGTGAAAATGTACTGTAAGCTCTTATGATCTGTGTAAATATCAACATGGACGCCGTACAGATAATGCCTCCACATCTTCAAGGCATGAATTACTGCGGCCAATTCCAGGTCATGGGTAGGGTAATTCTTTTCGTGTTTCCTCAGCTGTCTGGAAGCATATGCAATTACTCTACCATGCTGTATCAACACACAACCTAACCCGACACCTGATGCGTCGCAATAGACTGAGTAACCTTCCGTGCCTTGCGGTAATGGTAATACTGGGGCGGAGGTTAATCTGTCTTTCAGTTCCTGGAAGCTTTGCTCGCATGCCTCCGTCCACTAAAACTTTGCTGCTTTCTGTGTCAATTTAGTTAAAGGTGCTGCAATGGTCGAAAACCCTTCAACGAACCTTCTGTAATACCCTGCTAATCCCAGAAAGCTACGAACTTCCGTCGGAGTGGTAGGCCTAGGCCATGACTTAACTGCTTCTATCTTCTGCTTGTCTACCTGTATACCAGCGTCTGAGACAATATGCCCTAAAAAGGCCACTGAGTTAAGCCAGAATTCACACTTCGAAAATTTAGCATATAACTGGCGGTCCCTCAGAACCTGGAGCACTGTCCGCAAATGAGTCCGGTGATCTACTTCAGAGCGAGAATACACCAGAATGTCATCAATGAATACTATCACGAACAAGTCCAGGAAAGGCCTGAAAATACTGTTCATCAGGTCCATGAAGACTGCTGGGGCATTCGTTAACCCGAAGGATATAACCAGAAATTCAAAATGTCCATATCGGGTCCTAAACGCTGTCTTAGGAATATCTCTCTCACGTACTCGGACCTGGTGATATCCGGATCGCAAGTTAATCTTAGAAAAGTATCTGGCTCCCTGCAACTGATCAAATAAGTCATCAATTCTGGGAAGCAGGTACTTGTTCTTTACTATAACTTTATTGAGCTGCCGATAGTCTATGCACATTCGGAGCGAGCCATCTTTCTTTCTTACGAATAAAACTGGCGCACCCCACGGTGACGTACTCGGCCTGATAAAACCTTTATCTAACAAATCTTTCAACTGCTCCTTTAATTCTCTAAGTTCTGCAGGAGCCATACGATAGGGAGGTATTGATATTGGCTGAGTGCCTGGTAACAAGTCGATAGCAAAGTCTATTTCCCTTTCTGGGGGGATACCAGGTAACTCATCAGGAAATACATCCGGGAACTCATTCACCACTGGGACAGACTGGAGTGTCGGAGATTCAGCTTGGACATCCTGAACTCTGAACAGATGATAAATACACCCCTTAGATATCAACTTTCTCGCCTGAAGGTAGGAAATAAACCTACCTTTTGGCGTAGCGGTGCTGCCCTTCCACTCCCGTACTGCTTCCCCTGGGAAGTGGAATCGGACCGTCTTGGTCCAACATTCAACGTTGGCAAAACACGGTACCAACCAGTCCATACCCATTATGTCATCAAAATCTACCATTTCTAACTCGACCAGATCTACGGTGGTCTGACGGCTAGCAACCTCTACTGTACACCCGCGGTAGATTCGGCTAGCTGTGATAGAGTCACCGACGGGCGTGGATACTAAGAAGGGCTGCTGTAGTGATTCTGGTACAATACTAAACTTCCGTGCCACAAATGGAGTAATATAGGACAAAGTAGACCCTGGATCGATTAACACATAAGCAGGGTGTGAGCAGATAGTTAGCATACCTGTCACAACATCAGGTGACGCTTCGGAATCTTGCCTCCCTGGTAAGGCATATGTGTGGCTTGGACCCGCACCTGTACTGGAGGCCCCTGATCTACCCCGACCCCTGTCTGCTGAAACTAAGGGCCTGCGCCCAGTCGAGGATACTGTGGTTCGTGATCCTGCTGATGCCCTATCCTGTCTATCCCGGTCCTCTTGATCTCTGGCTGGGCAATCTCTCATCAAATGGCCTTCTTGGCCACAAATATAACATGCGGAGGAACCGTACCTGCATGCTCCAGAATGGCGTCGACTGCATATAGGGCAAAGTGGTAGGGTATACCTACTCTGCTCCGCCCTCCTCTGTAATGGTGAGTCTGCCATCTGCGAGCCTCTACCAGTCCCTGACTGCCCTCTACGACTGAATCTACCCCCTTGCGACTGTGGCGGAGGCGGGGGCCTAGGCGTCCTGTCTGACAATCGTGGCCTGGGTCCTCCCCGGGCCTCTCTTTGTAACTCAGCTGGCCTGTCCCGGCGACGCTGTTCCTGATTGACCCTTCTGATCTCCCGATGTCGCTGTCTGATGCCCTCAATATTCTGGGCAAATGCCTGAATTCGAGAAATGTCCATGTCCTCTCGCAGTGTGGCCGTAATACAAGTCTCGACATATTCTGGGTTCAACCCCATAATAAAACGGTGCACTCTGGATGCCATGGTATCAACAAAGGCTGGTGCATATCGAGCCAAAGAATCAAACCGCAAGGAATATTCCCGAGTACTCATGGCCCCCTGCTCTAGATGCAGGAACTGGTCTACCCGGGCCTGTCGAATCTCTCGCGGCAAATAGTGATCCAAAAAGGCTCCTAAAAAGCTGGACCAGGTGGGAGGGGAAACATCTCTCCCTCGGGACCTCTCCCAGCTTTCATACCATAATACTGCAATATCCCGTAACCGGAATGCTGCCAATTCAACTGATTCTGTAGGCGTAGCATGCATAACCCTGAAGATTCTCTGCATCTGATCCAGAAAATCTTGGGGGTCCTCTATTCGGTCCGTGCCTGTAAACTGTGGGGGATTCAGGGCTAAGAACTCTTGGACCCTCGAACTACCGGGCCCTCCTGACGATTCTGCAACTGTGGATGGCATTTGCTGACGCTGAGCAGCCATCATCTGTGCTAACATAACCACAGCACTCCTAACCTCCTGGTCAGAGGGTGTCGGTATAGGGACTGCTGAAGGTAGTGTCGCCCCAAGCGGCTCCTGATGTGGTGGAGACTGCTGAGAAGGCTGGGACGATGCCTCTGTAGTGCCCTCTGACCGGGCTGTTTCTAGATGAGGGGGAGGCATCCTGCTGGTGCCTTCCCCTGCTGCAACATCTAAGCTCCGACCCGTGATAGGATGTCGCTGGTCTGACATTATCTGTAACCAAAGAATATAATAAGCTTTTAGAGACTCAACCCTATACTGTACCGCTCTATAGCACGACTGAATAAGAATAAAAGACAACCATCCTATCATGCCTTGCAGCCTCCTATCCATAGTATGTGGTGCACAACACATCCATGGACAGGACTCTACTTAGCACGGCTTGCAGACTCCCTGGGAAACGACCTGCTCTGATACAAAGTTTATCACACCCCGCCTTGGGGGGTATGACTGGCACCTGGTGCCCTACTGGGACCTGAAATGCTAGACTGCTGAGTCTGGGCACCCCTGGTGCCTGGCTGACTCTAACTCACATTTCTGGAAACAAAGGGCTATATAACGGCTGTAAACACAGCCCCCGACCCATTAGCCTATAGCCTCCTGTACCTGTACTAACAGCTGACCAGAAACATATCAACTCAGGGGAACCTATGCGGGCTGACAAGGCCACCATGCTGTCTTGTTATCTGCAACTCAATCACAAGCACTAAAAAGCTACGTGACCGGCAAGGTCACAACTACTGGCAGACTATGGTCCCACACGACCAACATAATAAAAAGAAAAAGTTCTAACAGCTATACAACTGCACGGCCCCACACGACCGGCTCATCTGACCACAGGGAATATATACAGACTACAAGCCTCTAGGAATAGCAATAGAACTGGTCGGGACAGGGCCCCGACCTACCCGTACTATACAATAAAAAGAAACTGAAATACACCTCTACAATTCAGCCTCCGGATGACAGGAGCTGAATAGTCGAATGCTGACAGGAATCACGTGGTGTCGCCTGCTCGTCTATGAGTACCTGCAGGAAAGTAATGCAGCACCCCACCGGGCGTCAGTACCGCTGGTACTGAGTATGTAAAGCAATAACTGAAATCAATAACATAATTGACGAACTGAAATAGGAAGAGCTAGATTAACTGTCTGATGGTGTAAATCGTACCTGTTCTTAATCATGCTGGAGGGAGTAGGAGTCATACCTGGAGGCGTATCATTCTACTACTAATCTACTCATGTCTAATGTAACATGGCATAACATACATAACATAACATGGCATACACAAACCTTACTCGGCCCCCATAAGCCGGGAGGTACAGCCAGCACAGAATCTACACCCCTACCCCGGTCATCCCCTCTCCTATAGTGGCTGTAAGCATCCCGCCGGTCCCCTGGGTATGCACTTGGGCTCGCTGAGCCCCTGACTATAACTGTACCTGAGTCCGAAGGACTCCAAAATCAACACCCCGGGCGTACCCGCTCGACGGGGGTGTATAAGGGCCGACCAAGGCACAATATGGGGAAAATGGCATCCCATCTTCGTCCCCTTGCGGGACGGCATACCACTCTGTAGAGTGACGTATCCTCGTCCTCTGGCGGACGAGTCGATATAGCTATTAACCCTGGGGCGGTCATGGATGCTAGGTAGTCCAACCCCAAATAATACAACGGTCTCAACTAGTAATGTTGTCTGTGTGTCTCACATGCTGAGGCTAACAGGGGTAAGGTATCATATACATTACATGCTGAACTAATAATAATAATTTGTACGTACTTGATACGTGTTGAGGCTGGTAGATATATACATATATATATATAGTCTCCTGCTAAACTGTACTGGGGCAAAGGCCATACAAGATAGTGTTTCTGCTGAAAACTATACTGTTTACTAAGTTTCTGTATTAACATGATTCCCTATTCCTAACATGCGTTCTAAACTTTATTTTAGCCTGTTATTCTATTTCTGAAATGCTTTACGGATACTGTACTACTTCACGGGGTTTCAACTGAACACAACAATATCTTAACATGGCATATCACATCACATACTGAGTATACTGGGCAATCTCTAACACTTGCGTAGAATCCATATCATACTAATAGGTCTCGTACACGTTACAACCCAATGCTTCTCATATTGTACCAATATTCATAATAACGCAATACTTGACTTCTGACATTCTACTGGTCTGTAAATTACTATACTGTCTCAATATTACTTAACTTGCCGAGGAAACTAACTTTACGTACCTTATCTTTGAACTATTCGTCCGTCGGACGAGGCTCGGCCGGTACTTCAACTATTTTCTCCCAACTGCACTCATAAACACGTCAATTAATATTAAATACAGCTTTATTGTAAAGAGCAACGTCACTTTCGATATAGTTTATAGCCTAAACTTAGGCTTATCGAAAGACGGTCAAAAACTCGCTATTTTTCAGCGGCCCAGAAGGGAGAAGTATTCACTTCTCAGCTAGGAACACATAGACATTAATTTAGAGCAATTCTACTTACCTTAGTTCGGTGGCTCGCCGATTCGTCTGCCATATTTCACGAAACTAATTCCGAAGAAATGCTCTCTGCTGCTAAATACTTCGGTATCTAGGATTAATTTGAGTTTGGGCAGCGTTTGGCGGCGTAATTGGACGAAAATTACAATCTCTCCTTCATTTTCCTCTGTTTAGCTGCGGGTTCTGGAAATTTTAAAGTGTTAAATGATTTTAAACCAAAGTGGGGGCTTTATATACTTGGGCCTGGACCTGGGCAACGTGTCACGGAGCCATCGCGGAGGCCTTACCTCCGTGACACGCTGCCATCGCGGAGGGGCTCTGCCTCGGCTCCTCCCGTGATGGTTCGACGGGTTTCTCGTCCGCTCTTTTTCCCGGCCTTTCTCTAGCACGTATGGCCCTCTAATATGCTTAACCAACGTGCGAATAGGTCGTCTAGGTGTCGGGAATTCTATGGGGTATAACACTAAATACCTTTTCAGTACTCTACTCAGTTCCATACTCATCAGCTCTATTTAGATTTCCTATGTGCATCCTAGTTGCATCAGCTCTGTTAGTACAATTAAGTCAATTTGGAGTCAGTTACTCCTTCAAAAATTAGTTCATAGTCTCAATTTTTGAATCCCAACTCTTTTACTAGTTTTGGTCTTCATTTGAGGATGAATGATCTCAAGGGGGAGATATTGTAACACCCCAAAACTTTCCTTCAGATGTTGCGTGAAAAACCATAGGAAAACCAGAAAATTTTTCTATCTCAGATGACCCACACAACGAACCGTTGGTGGAACCAACGGACCGTTGTAGAGCGCTGTGAGTTGAAGCAGGTTTCTTCAAGGGGGAAACAATGAGACATAGGAAGACCTGTTGAAACTAACAATCAGTCGTCCTGTCGTCCGTTGAATCCCAAGTTCAGAGGACTACTGGACCTTTCTTTGAGACAACGAGAGGGAACAATGGCCCATGGTTCCTACCAACGGGATGTTTCTACCCCTCGTCGTGCAGTTTTATACCCCAGTAGTGTGGACTCCGAGTGGATAAAATGACCCGTTGGTTCTTCAAATGAGTCATTGTGATGACTCGTTGTCTCCACGCCCAATTTTCCTCCTTTGTAATGGAAGGTGTCAATGGCCCGTTCTTTGTTCCAATGGACTGTTGTATCCTCATGTGGGTCTTTCCAGTGAAGTTACTTTTAGAATCCAGAACCAACGACAGCTTTCAACGGGCCGTTGTTTGAACGAACGACCCATTCTGAGATCCATTGTTCAGGGTCGGGCAATTTTAAGTTCTTTCTGCCAGGGGTATTTTAGTATTTTCTTAGGTTTTTAAACATGAAACCACATCGTTTTGGGTTCATATAGGAGGGAATTAAAGGGTTAGAATGACCCTTTCCATTCATTTCTCTCAACTCTCCCTCAAGAACAGAACGTAAGAACTTCTTTGAAATCACAGAGCAGGAGCAAAGGTTTGATATTCTTCTCAGTTCTTCTCAGGGATTTTCACCTGGGTTTCTTCTACAGGTATGTGGGAATTCAACAAGGAGATTGTTCTCCCCTTGCGTCCCCCAAAACACTCTCTCTTTCCACTTTCAGTCCTAGCCCTGAGATTGTGAATTTGAAGATATTGTTATCGTTCTTTGATTAATTCATATGATATCCTATCCTATGTTAATTGTAGCTATTTTCCTCTAGTTTGTAACTATAATGATGCTTGTTCCAGGGAATTAAAAATTTAGCCCTAGATCTTGAAAAGTCAGAAACTAGTCTTGTTTAAGCATTGAATTCTTGAGAATTGCTTGCATCTGTCAAAGTCAAGGGCTCCTATAATAATTGTATGTGTTAGAGACTCAGTTACATGTATGTTATTTAGATCCATTCAGAAAGGTTTATATACTCTATATCACTCAGAATTGTCGGTCTAGCCTCAGTTAGATTTTAGCAAACCCCCAGGTTAACCAGAATAATGTCAGCTGATTAGTGTGACTTCATTCTTTAGTGGTTCCTCCCAGATATCAGAATCAGACTTAAAATTCAGTTTATTGGTCCATTAGGCAGTCATGACATTTTAGATTTATAGCTTTGACTAGCCTCAGGACCCTAGTTCAGTTATCAGTTTGTTATTTAGACGGTTACGATGCTTCCAGATAAGCAGCTCTGACTAGTCTTAGAACCTAGTTTCCAAATCTGGTACTATAAGATGCTCAGGGAACTCTCAAACAGTATCCCTAAGTCAGTTATAGTCTTGGGCCCCAGTATCGAGCTATCCCCTTGGCAGTAGTAGTTATGATAGGATTATCTTGTGGGAGTAGGACTTAGAACCGAAAGGGTCGGGGTTCCAGTGCACACAGGTTCCAGAACTACGTTGCCACCGTAGGTTATATTTACTTGGCCTCATGGCCCCCCAGACAATGATTCTCACAGTCCATGCCTTTATACCCCGGCAATGTATATTGGGTCCTACCGATAGGGTGTATACATCAAACTCCACGTCTAGTTCACGTGGTTATATGTCGATTATAAACTCTCCTGTTGGGACAACGGAACAACAATAATAAACACACACACACAAATTAACTGCGAGAAAATAGATAAAAACGGAACACAAACGACACACAAGAATTTACGTGGTTCGGTCTCACGACCTAGTCCACAACTGCAACTAGGAGGAATTTTATTACTCTCTCTCTTGTGGTGTATGGATTACAAGTACAAGCTATCTATTTATAGAAATAGATTAGGGTTATTAGGGTTTCTAACGGGCCTAATTAATTAGGCCTCCACAAGCCCAACAATCTCCCACTTGGAGGCATGATAATCTTCAACTGCCATCCACTGTGAGCACTTGTACGTCTAGTAATCTCCTCCTCATCTTCCTGGTTGCAGCGGCCTTTTCATCAGTTAACCTGAAGGCCCGTTGAAGCTTCCCCAAGCTCCAACATCAGTCACGGCTAAAACTGCCCCTGACTCGTCCTCTGTCCCTACCGACTCCCACTTGCACGAACTGCCGAATCCTGGGATACTCTGAGAACAAACAACACTCTCCATAGTTAGCAGGTAATCATCTGGAGAGACTTTGACAGCTGGAACACTGGTTCTCTTAACCCACTGTCTGGTAACTCTGGCTGAAGTTTTAACTGGCTGACTGCCGATGCTCCCACTGCCATGAGAACCCCTGACTGGTTTACCTAAACCTTTCCAAGCACGTTCAACCTGAATCTGACTTGTGGCTCTGGGTTTATCTCCTGCAAAACGAACCTTCTTATGCCCACGAGACTCTGTGAACCGGATTTTGTTTCCCTTCTGATCTGGGACAGTTACTCCCTCAGATGGTAAATAGACCATATACAATGAACTCCGTTTCTTTCCTCGAGCTATGACCAAGTTCCCCTTCATCACCTTCCACTGCCCGTTTCCGAACTTAACATCGTGTCCCTCATCATCCAACTGCCCAACAGAAATCAACTGTTTCTTCAAGCTTGGAATCACTCGGACATCCTTTAAAGTCCACGAACCGACTGAAGTTTTCAGAATCATGTCACCCATGCCCGTTACATCAAGAACTTTATTGTTTGCTAGTCTTACCTTTCCAAAATCCCCTTCTTTCAGATTCTGCAATGCTTCACTGCTGTGGGTAGAATGAAATGAAGCACCAGAATCCATGACCCAGGAATCCACACTGCTCGCCACGCTACATATCAAGAGATCATTATGAGCATAGTCTCCTGCAATGTTAACTTGTTTATTATTCGGGCATTGATTCCTGAAATGCCCCACCTCCTTGCACGTCGAACACGTTACATCTGAGCGATCCTGAGTCTTCGACTGACTCCTTCTTCTGTTCCTGCTCCCACTACCTCTGCTATTTCTCCTTCCTCTGCTGACATTTAGCAATTCACTCGATGATTCCCCAGAACTCCTTCTTCTGACATCCTCGCCTAGAATGAGATCACGAATCTTCTCAAAAGTGAATCCATCGGGTCCCGCTGAACTGGTAACTGCTGTAACCGTTCCGGACCAACTGTCAGGTAATGACGATAGCAGTAGTAAGGCTTGAACTTCATCATCGAACTTAATGCCCACTGACGTAAGTCTGGCTAAGATTGAATTCATTGTATTTATGTGCTCGGTAACTAAACTGCCTTCCTTCATTTTTGTGTTCACCAATTCTCTAATCAGAAAGACCTTGTTTGCTGCAGATGGCTTCTCGTACATGTTAGACAGCGCTTCCATGACACCTTTCGCTGTCTTCTCCTTCAGAATGTTAAACGCAACATTCTTGGTCAACGAGAGTCGGATAACCGCCATGGCTTTCCGATCCAAACCTGCCCACTCTGCATCAGACATCTTTTCTGGCTTGTCAGCCAATACCATGTCTAACTCCTTCTGAACCAGCAAATCCTCAATTTGCATTTTCCACCAACTGAAATCTGCACCATCAAACTTTTCAACTCGATACTTCCCATCTTCTGCCATCTCAAACGACTAGATGAGGTACCCGGTACAACTGATCTCAGATCTTGGTAACTTCGTCAGAAATTCAATGACAAAACCAATACGCACCAACAAAGCATCTCGGACCAACAACAACAAAAAAAAAAACCAATTGAAAAACTTTCTGCCGGTGAACAGTACCTGCCGCCGACTGCGAGTTTCTCTTTCTCCGGTGCTGCGCACTCGAGGCTGTTCAGATCTGCTACTCGTGACGGCGACGGTACGACTGAACGGCTGAACGGAGACCTGCACGACTGGTTTCTAATTTTTTTTTCTTGCTCGATCTGAAAAAAAATTGTTTTTTTTTTTCTTTCGGTCAGACTGGTTCGCAACTGGCAGCAGCGACGGCTGCTTGATCTGGGTTGCGCTGCTGCTGCTCTCTCCCTTTCTCCAAAAAAATTTTTTTTTTTGGTCTTCTTGCTAATTTTTTTTGTGTGTATAACCTCGCTCTGATACCACTTGTTGGGACAACGGAACAACAATAATAAACACACACACACAAATTAACTGTGAGAAAATAGAGAAAAACGGAACACAAACGACACACAAGAATTTACGTGGTTCGGTCTCACGACCTAGTCCACAACTGCAACTAGGAGGAATTTTATTACTCTCTCTCTTGTGGTGTATGGATTACAAGTACAAGCTATCTATTTATAGAAATAGATTAGGGTTATTAGGGTTTCTAACGGGCCTAATTAATCAGGCCTCCACAAGCCCAACACTCTCCCACTAGTCAATCCAGTCCAGTTTCAGAATAAGCAGCTCAGTTCAGTTTTAGCTCTAGAAGCTCAGCTCAGTTTAGTACAGTATCTCAGACTCAGAACGTTCAGACTTAGGGCATGTTTTTGACCACCAGACAGGGTAATCTTGACCATCTCAATTTAATTCAGATTGTTCAGTTTAGTCATCTACATATTTATCATTATGCTTCTCTCACTTACTTAGTACATTCAAAGTACTAACACATAATTTTATGCTATATCATTTTATGATATAGCCGCAGGTTCTCAGACCCAGAACTGATAGCTGATTTCGTTCAGATCACTCTATGAGTAGCAGCAGTGTGAGTACTCATATTCTGAGGGCGTTATTTAATTCATTTCTGTTTTCTTTATCATTATCAGTTAGACTTATAGTTAGCTCGGGGCTTGTCCCAACAACTCCTCTATTAGATGGCTTTCAGACATAGACTTGATTTTAAATTCTCAGATATTTTAAATCTCTATGTTCATTTTTTTTTTCATAAATTTTATTATGTATCACTTCAAAGCTTCTTCTATCTATGTTTTACTTAAAATACCTGTGTATGATAGACCAAGAGTTGACTTGGGGTTACTTTTGACTCGAAGTAGCATGTTCCGTCCAGGGTGTAGACTCGGGGCGTGACAGGCTCCCCCCTTCCATCGCCCTTAGCCTATATATAAAGCCTTAGTTTGATTTCATTTCATTTGTTGTAAACTCCCACAGCTAGAAATCAAAGGGCATGCAAGTTTCTTTGAATTTTCGTTCGATTACGCTACCAAATGCCGTCCAAACTCAAATTAACTTCAGGTATCGAGTCCTCGGCTCAGTGTACAAACACGAGCAATTTAACACAATATAGAGACACTAATTGGGCAATCGCATTATTATGAAGCCCTCCATGCTGAAAGTGGTCCAGATTTGAAAGCGGGGGAGATGAGATTCTGATGAAAAAATTCAGATAGAGAGGGAGATGAGATTCTGATTTTTTGGTTGAGCTGAAGTGATGTCATTACAGACATCCAATGGAAAGACATTGATCAACCCCCTCCCCCCTCCCAAATAGTGTTTTGCTTATCAAACACCAGAAAATAAGTAATAAACTCCGCTTGAAAAATATTTTTCTTCCTACCAAACACACTTGGGGGTCATTTGGTTGACGGGATGAAATAGATAAGTATGTCCTATAAAATTATTTAATTACACCTTCTATATGAGATAACATATTTGCCATTCATACTAAATAATCGTGGGATAAAATAACATATGGGATAAAATAATCATGGACTAAATAATACCAATTACCAAATGCAGCATAACACAATCTCATAAGATATCCCGAGATTATTTCCTCATCATCTTATTACCAGTAAAATGAAAAATCTAATATTAAACTAGTGCTAAATATAGAAATATATCATTTCTTTTAGATTGACTGAAAAAAATATGTCGCATAAATTGAGATTAGAGGAAAAGTAATATTTAAATTTTATTTATTCAAAAAGTTAAAATTTAATTACCATTCAAAAACATGTTGAAGGACCATCTCCATAAGAGTAAGAAAAGAGTAAAAAATCCAATAAGCAAGCCATTGTTCATCATCCAATTTTTCAGTAGTCTCACTTGCTACTACTGATGCATACCTAAATAAATTAAATCACCAAATTTTAAAAAAAAATATCATCCTGAAAATTTTTTTATTGGGAAATAAAAAATAGAATTTAATTAATCAGCGTAAATATAATAATTTAAAAACCTTACAAAGGATAGAGCAACATTGTCACTGCCCTGCAATATTTAGTTCAAAATTAAAACAAATCATAAGATATTTGAAAATATAAATGGTTATAAAACTGAATTGCCTGAGGAATCAGGAGAAATGGATGGCACCTGGGGAGGGATGCGTAGCTCTATAAGAAAAGGTTCCAAAATGAATCCTACAAGAAGACCGAGCAGTCCATCAACTACACCAGCCAAAATGCCATAGAAAAAGGAAAGAATTAACTTATGCACTTTCCAGCTGATTATCGCATCTCTGCTTGACATGATCACTGTTGATCTCTTATACAAGAAAACTGCTTGATATGCAGAAGTTCCTGTAGTAACAAGGACCTGATAATTATGAATTATCTTAGTCAAAACTCTCTTCAAGCTATTGTTGATGTATAATTCTGTAAAGATCAGTCAGCATTAACAACAAATACCTGCAAGAGGTTTAGGATCCAATATGCCATTGAACAAGTTGATGTATAATTCTATAAAGAAAAATAAAGACATTTCCATCAATATGCTAATAATGCAGGACAACATAGAAGGCAATCCTGGGAAAGTAAAGCCCGTGGAAACAGGTATGGAGATAAATTTAAGAAACTTGGATATATGCAGAATCAAGATATCAATCCAGATAGAAATAAGTGTGGTGATATCCTTCCAGTATATATTGTCAACAATCTGGACCTGGAGAAGCTCAACAAATCAACACGAGAATATTTTTGAAAAAGAATTACTATATGCTCCTACTTAAGTAGTTAAAAACTGAAGTTCCATTTTCATGCGGTAGATTTAGTGAAATTAAAATATAATTATATAATAATAATTATTATTAGTTTTAATTAAAAACTTAAGTTTTACTTATTGATCAATTTTATGTTTTCTCTTTTCTTCAGTTACAGTACTATAATTTTTTTAATTATATTTTCATGGTTGATAAGAAATAAGAAACAAAATTCAATATCAAATAAATGACCCTCCTTAGTTTTGACTCTCCTATCTCAAACTATATTACAAGAATCATATGTCACTGATGTGGCAAATGCGCAAAGTTTTAATCTTCGCATCTTAATATTTTCTTAAATTTTTAATAAAAAATTTAGTTAATAATTTTATAAATTTTATCAAAAAAATTCTTATTTGATTGTATTCTCGTTACCTTCTTGGCTTTTTAAATTTTTTTGGGTTAATTTTCTTGCTTATCTACTCTATTTTTCCATTGATGGGAGTAGATCTTAAAACAACCAAACAAGAATGCGAGTTTAACTGTTAAGTTAAGCTCTTGTATGTGCAACAATAATAAAAAGTTATCAGAATGTACTTACAAACAGGTTAAGAAAAACGATTCCAAAAGGCAATGTGGAGCTTGTATTTACTTTATTAGCAGCAACACCTGATTTCAGTTAATATAACATAAAACTAACTGATCAAATACCCCTGCTGATATTCAAGAAGATGGGAAAAATAGTGAAACCACTGATTGCCAGATGTCAAGTGTCTGACAGCTTCGTAGATGTCAAAATAAGAAGTGTGGAGGATGTATTAGAGAGACACAATCTTCTATTATACTCGTCAAATCAAAGAATAGAATAAGAGACAACCTTCTTTATTATGGTTTCTCTTTTCCTCGTCTCAACACTCTTGAAATGCCTTACTTGATGCGACTTCAAGTACCATAACCAAAATTTAAAAAAATAAGAAAATTAATTTAAATTTTGTGATTATAAATTTAACATGAAGTTAGTAAAATAAAAATATTTTTGAATCACGTAATATTAAATTAAAGACATATAAATATATTAAAATCAAATAATTATAAAAAAGATATTTTTAAAAAAATAAATTAAAAATAAGAAAAATAAATTTTTTAAAAAATATCATTTTGATTTAAGCTTTTGAAAACTAATACCATCATACTATGATCATAGTATGATCAGATTTTTGAAATTGTCAATATAATCGAATGATTCTATCTGAGGGACCTTTCCCCTTTTCAGACTTGTATAGAATTATTTTTTATTCGTCATTGATGAATTATTTATTAGAATCCCCATTAGAAATCTAGTAGTAGTATTTTTTACCATCCACTCTACGAAAAGTACATTGAGAAAAACTACCATACTGATACCCAACAACATCATAATAGATAAATCATTTAAACATAATAAATGGAATATAAGCTCAAGTGAAATAATGTCAATTCGTGCTTATGTCAAGTCCGTTAAGTTGTATTTTGGTGAAATTTTGATACTTCACATACACCATCATCGTTCAAATGTATACCTGCATATCCTCAAACAGAGTAATGGTATATGATCGTAATCAATTAACGATTAGTACGATTAAATAACACTACGGACAGAAAGGAAGAAATACCTCATCGTTATTTCAGCTTGTGGGCATACGTTTTGGAATACTTCTTTGTAAATATTATCTTTAATGAACACATGGTCTTCTATGTCATTGTCAACATTTAGTATAGTTAATCCTTATTTTTTTGTTACGTGAGATACCGCTACATATAACTGTCCATGGGTGAATACTTGTTTTGAAAGATACACTCCAACATGGTAAAGAGATTGTCCTTGACTTTTATTAACTGTTATGGCGAAACATGGTGCTAAAGGAAGTTTTTGTCGCTTCAACTTGAAAGGCCACTTTGAATCATTAGGAGAAAGAATAATTCTTGATATTGTTACTCTTGAGCCAACGTTCTTTCCACAGATGATATTTGCGCTAATAGACCAATTACCAAGATGTGTGACAATCTATCTTGTTCCATTGCAAAGACCTTCACTTTGATTTAGATTTCTGAGAAGCATAACTGGAGTGCCAACTTTTAAGTGTATGTCATGATTAGGCATGCCGGGGAATTTTAGGTTGTTTAAAAATTCCGTTAGATATAACATATCTTCATCATTTGTATTCATGCTTTCTTTACACACATTGTCCGAGCTAAAGTATGTTCTTCCTTCACCTGGTATCATTTTCATAATTGTATCACTCAACTCATGCACCATTTCATTTTTAGGTGTTAATATTGCTCTTTCTTTCAAATAAGCGGGTTGTTATAGTTCTGCAAGAGGGATGGATAAACTGCCTCAATGATTGATTCGATTGGATTGTTGGGTGATGTGATGCATATATCAGGTGGAAATTTAATAAGCTCATTGTTAACATCATCATAAAAAGAACCATCTCGACTTTTTAACAACTATCTGTCGAAAGCAGTAATTTCATCAGCCTCTGAGTAAGTTACTCTTCCACTACAAAGTCGCATATTTTGCTTCAACTCATACACCCTTAAAAATGTCCACAAGTATGAGGAGTTTAGTGAAGCATCTACAATATCAGCTCGTGTTCGCTTCGGAATTACCGGTAGTATTTGATGAAAATCACCACCAAATATGACTGTAAGACCTCCAAATGGTTTGTCAGAGTTGTTTTCATATTTGACTCGGAGGATATCTCTCAAGGTCCTTTCTAAGGCTTCGAAGAAATATTTATTAACCATTGGTGCTTCATCCCAAATGATCAAAGAAGTTTGTAGGAGTAATTCAGCTAACTGACTGCCTTGTTTTATCACACAAGTCGCATCTGCAGTTATGTCCAGCGGAATATGAAATCATGAATGAGTTGTCCTACCGTTAGGTAATAATAAAGATTCTATTCCAGAAGTACCAACTGGGAGAACTACTTTTGATTGTGATCTCAGCTTGGAAATTATTTTATTCCATAGAAATGTTTTTTCGGTACCACCATGCCCATTTATGAAAAATAAGTTTCCTTCTTTATTTAAAATTGATTCCATTATTGCTTCATAAGCAGACTTTTGGCAATGGTTTAACAGAGCGAATGATTTGTGATGCATTTCCTTTAAAGCTCCTTTGTCATAGTCTTCCTCATTGATTAGACGATTTTCTCTGTAATTCAGAAAAGCAGAATCTGAAAGTGGCATTCCATCTATATCTTTCAAACTTTTTCCCATATTTAGAAGTATGGTTTCAATCTCAAATAATGTATATGCTTCTAGTTGTTGTTTAGTTAGCAGTAGATCTTTCAAGTGAAATCTCTTTTGTTGTAATGATGTTATATCTTCTGATAGAATTTCATAGCTTGTCCTCCATAGTTTGGTCTAATAAGATACTTGGCAGTGAAGTAGTATCATGATGAAGAGATTTCTGAGCTCATTTCCTGATGCCCAACATGCTGCTTCAACCAAACAATCATTCCACTCTTTGTCATCCTCCAATAATCCTAATGCGCAGCATGCCTCCTTATAAGTTTTGTACCGTACTCCATTTATTGTTCTTATTCTTTCAAAGGAAGTGCTTCCCTTGATAAAATTAAGTAGCATTCTCATGTAAAACTATTCTCCACTAGCAGGATGTGCAAAGTAAATTCTACCGACAGCCTTCACTAGTTTCCTTCTGGTCCATTTCTTCCCTCTTGCATCCCAGAACCACTGCATAGGGAAATCTAAATAGGTCAGTTCTCGCGCATCAACATATTGTTTATTTGTCTCAAACCATTCTGTGAATTTTGTTTTTTACTACATCAGGTCTGCTTAGTATGTTTTCAGGTCGCACTTCTTCTTCTAATATTATGGTGTTTTTTGCCTCTAAATGGAATGGAAAACGCCTCCACTGCTGGCTCTCTTTAATGTATGTCAAATTTGAAGATCCTCCAGCAAGCCTCTTGTAGCTGATATGTATCTGCAATCTAGATATATATTGATCTCATCACGTTCTGCAGCAGTATTTGTACCTTCTGTAGTGGTAGTTGCTCTATTAGATCCTTTGTTGACATATTTAAATAGGTATGTCATTGACCTTTACTAATTGTATAGCTCGACATTTATATGTGCATCAAATTTGACAATCAGATTGCTGTTATAAGGGACGACATATCTGTTGTCTAATAAGACATTGTTTTTCTTGACTTGAGTACCTTTGTTCCTTCTCCTATAAATAGGAAATCCATGTGCATCAAAAGTTGTTTGATTATTGAACTTCTTGGGAAAATGCTTGCTACACATTCCTTGATTTATACATGGGCATTGGGGATTGAGGTCTCCACAAGGTCCATGCATCATGTAGTTCTTGAAAGCATTATAACCATCTGGATCGACTTCCATATCGGGTATTTCAGTTGTTATTATTGTGTTGATATGATCTATTGATGGACTTTTTAATGTCGGATGCAATAAGAGAAATATATGTGCATGAGGCAGTCCTCTTTTCTGGAACTCAATAGTATATAAGCCTGCATAATTAACAGTGTAATGTGTTGGTTAGGATAGAGGAAAAGTAAGCATATTTTTGTAGCAAAATTTAACAGGCTTGATGAAAAAGTGATGCCTGCAATGAGTATGTAAATGGTTGAACTTACATGCGATTATTTTTCCAAACCGCTATTGCTTCTTTAGATCTTGCATTAGTTGAAATAATTTAATCTGGAAGACTCGACATATGATGTCCACTCAGTTATCATCATCATGTTGGCTAATTAAGTGGAGCATAGCATTTATTTCTGGCCACTTTGGATTGTATGTGAACGTGAGGAACAAATCTTGGTAACCAGCCCACCTACAAATTGCCATTGCATCTTGATTATTTTGTTCCCTATATCGAGGTCCGCCATTGTGGGATGAGGGCGAGATAATACATTTTCCTACCATTGAACTATTTGATCCCTTAGGAGAATGGCATCCATTAAGCAAGAGTAATGATCAGCTCTGAGCTTCTTTTAATTATTCTGAATGTAACGAAATCCTTCTTCCTCTATTGCCATGTAAGCCTCAACAATGTATTGTTGCAATAGTGTACCCGCCAGTAAAAGAGTCTGTCCCTCGTTAAGTCTTTATTGTATTCTAAAGCAGTAGAAGTCTCTCATTGATAAATTTTGTTGCTTTTGAGTTTTGCTATTCATGTCTGCCAAATTAATCCCAATTTTGTATCCGTCTTCACCAAACGGGTGTATTAATGGGCATGTCATAGACATGAAACTTGGGTGTAAATATGTGATTCTTTGAAGTCCGTTTTTTCGATGCTCTACAATAATATCTTGCTGGAAGTTTTCATTCTTAAGATCACCAACAATTAATCCTGCTACTTCAGAAGTTGTAGGGACGTTGTATTGTCGACCATCTCTTGTCCTGTTAGATAGGAGCCATAGACGAAATATAGATTCAGGATGCTCTTTAAATCTATCCCTAGCCATTCGAAATGATTTGACCAAAATATTGTGCCCGTCTAGCATTTCATATAAGGCTTGAACAATTTTGGGATCAACGTCTCCTTGCGATAGACAATTCACTCTATTGTTTATCTCATTTTTAGTATCATATATATATAGTTGAGCAAACTTTGGGTTTTTACCAATTTCAGGCAATAAAGATCCTATGCGGTGGTAATTCTGACCGCTCATACTGAAAACATATGGCCCCTTTGTGCGATTGATAAAATCATCTATTTGGCCCCCCATAGGTGTGAATGCGAATATGGCGTTATAAGCTATGATATTTTTTCAAAAACTGATACCTAGTTCTCCAAATTCTGTTCCCAAAGGATACTTGAGGTATGGTTGTACACAACCTCCTTCCATACAACAAAATGAGAATGTCGGTTTTATTGTCTGTACTGTTTCATTTTTTTGTTCTTCATACCATAAAAGTGCACCACAATGTTGACATGTGTACTTTGGGGGGGCCAAAATCCCAACTTCTTGTCAAATTTCCTGTAAAATACAAACATTTAAATAGAAAGATAAGCATTTTTATAGGTAGTTAATGATTTATAAGTAGAATCCCCTTCTTTTCAATTTATCATGCGTAAGGCATGCTCTTCTGGACAACAACCAGGTAAAAAAATTTACTTTAGTTGGGATGTTGTAGCTCGTCTATTGAAAGAAAAGGATTAAGCTTATGTTGCAGCTATCAAAGAACAGGCTTAAGGCTCAATGGGGCTAACTAGGATAAAAAATTCAAGGTAGGTAGGCTCATTCAAAGAAATGCCTAAATCATCTCCTACAATCGACATCTCTCATTTCATTTTGTATATACACCAGGAAAGTTATAGACACTACACAATAACATGGAATATTCAAAAACCTTACACTCATGTCACATGCTCAATTCAAGATAGATTAAGTATACTCTTAATTCAACTAATCACAAAAATTCAAAATTAAGCTTTAAGCACATAGAGTCACATTCAAGAGCCTAGGTGTCTCAACCAAAGTTATACAATAGTTAACATGCTTCTCCATTAAAACCACTTGCATCATACAATCATGTACTAACACATAACAAGAACATCAAATTATTAATCAACTCATGGTTCAAACACAACACCTATTGACTAATTTTCCCTCAAGACAGTCGTCATCCATCCAACGTCGGGAAAAGTCCCTAACTATGACTAAAAAGTTATGTACAAACAAATGAAAATTTTTATTTCTCGATTCAAAGTTCCCTCTTTCGGAAAAGAACCGAAAAGAAAAACCAAAGGGTGGGTGAATTGTGCTCAATTCTAATTTTTTCAACAAAAATATTATACTTAGCACCACATTCACCCAAAATAACTTAGAAAAAAATTCTGAAATTTCCCACACCCCACACATAATTTATTCTATGCCCCCAAAGCATAATTTAAAAGCAAGACTAAAGGTGAGAGATACTTCTTTAAGGATCCAGGCCTAGCTAGTGACATTCCTTGTCTATTTTTCATCTTGGGGATCCTCAACCCCACACTTGCGCTTTGACATGCTCCTTAGCTTCCTCTTCTAAGGGTACTCAGACTTCCCCTCAATCTGTGCTTAAGTCACACCAACAAAAACAAAAATAAAAAGTGAAGATAAACAAAATACAAATAGAGAAAGAGAAATTGTACCTGTGCTACTCTTGGGTTGCTTCCCTAGAAGTGACTTATTTTATGTCATGGCACGACGCATCAAGTTTCACCACTTTTTCCTCCACTTTGAGAATATGAATCTCACCCCTAATTTCTTCTCCAGCTTCCTCTCAAGCTCCAGGGGTGGTGGTGAAAAAATAAAAGGACCAAGTAGTAGATGTCGCCTTTGGAACTTATTGGCCCTTGCATAAGAGAAGTCATTTTCTCTCGGAATCAGCAAATTTCAGAATATACGGGACTTGTTCCTCCTCTAGACCTTTTTTTACAATCTTGGAAGACTTTATTTCTAGGTTGTCAACCAAACTTAATGTCGAGAAATGCTTCGAGTGGGGTACAATACACCTCAACTCTGAAATTGTATTGTGTTTGACCTCCTTACTTGTGTACACCTTCTGCACATCAACATGTGACTCCACATGAATGTCAAATGGTTGGAACTCTATCTCTCCTTTTATGAATTGTTTGGCCATATGTGTGAGACCATCACAGAGACTCTCAAGAGCTTCTAACTGTTGAACTTGTTCCAAGAACTCACCATTCTCTTCTCCTCGCAGTCCCTCTTGAGTATTGGCTAAAACCATTACTTGCAAATCAATGCAATTGTTAGCCTCAGTCATCAACTCCATGAACTTGGCGCTTATCATTTTTAGGGCCTTTCAATTTTCCTTAGTCTGAAACCCCATTACTCCCATCTGCTCCCTCATCACTTCTGTCTGCTCAAGGACCTGTTTTAACATGTTTCCTATCTGAGCTTGGTGTTCCAAGTCTTCCTTTTCATCATTCCTGTACTCATCAAAAACAACAGAAGGATCATAGTAGAGGCTTGGGGGAGGGGCATATGAATTTGGACAACCATTCCAATGGCCATCCTGACCACCACATATACTGCAAGTCAAATAATGTTGCCACAGGTGGGGTCCTCCACAATTCAGACAAGAACCATTGGCATGGGAGTATCCACCATTCAACCCATTTATGTTCCATGATGTCATGTCAAGAAGGGTATCAAACTAAAAACAAAAATAAAAGAAATATAAAACTAATAAATGATATTTTTCAACACTTAGAAAAATATACACTAACATAAAACAAGAAATTCACCAATTTCCCCAGTCTCCGGCAACGGCGCCAAAAACTTGTTGTTCGCGTTCCAGCGCATGTGCAAGCGTACGCGGTTGTACAAGTAATATCGTGGCCCTTTTTCAGAGTCGGATGTCAATCCCACAAGGACTGGACTAATTCAACGAATTATCAAGTTCAAGTGTTAAATTAACCTTCACAAGTGTTGATTATAGAAATTTTGGGAAATTATGATTAAATCTAGGGGTGATCACAAAACAATCGAGAAACAATTCAAGAAGCAACTAGAGTTAAGGCCTAATAATCATGCAATGCTACAATTCATAGTGTTCGAGTATGAAAACTTCAGTTGTTGTCTCTCATAGTTAAATGTGATGTTCATGGTCTCTCGAGCCTCTAAACACGACAAACTAGTCTCACACCTATATCGTTGAGCAGGGATGCGACGTCCTAATTCATGAGCAATTTAACAACGTGGATGTGGTTTACGGGGTTTGTGCCCTTGATTATGGACTTTCATACCTCTAAGCATTTAACCTAACTTATCTTCACAACTACTTCTACAAGTGGTGATGTGACAATTCTAAGTCAGTGTCTAGCTATCATCTTGTTTTACTAACCAAGCAAGGCAAATTGGGTATAATTTCTATCCTAACCGTGAATCCTATTGTAAAGATAAGAACTTTCTCCCTACAATCTTGTCTTCTAGCCTAGGGTTACTCTTTCGAGCTTTTACCTAAGCTTAACGAGTTTGTTTTCATGGTGATCAAGCATAAAAACAACAGTAATAAAGAATGTAAGATAAAACAATAACTAAAAACTCAAACCAAAGAAGAATTCATGCAATTACAATTATATCATATGGCCTCAACTCTAGAGAAAGGGTTTTAGTCACACATATTCATACAAATACTTAAAAACATAATTCATGTAGAGTACTTACAAGAATAGTTATAAGAGAATGAAAATTATTGAACCCTAGGTAGTGTTCTTCCTTTCTCGCTTCGCTCCTTTCCGTTGTTCAAAAAATATTTCATGATAATGAATTTAGAAGCTAAGGGTTCAATTTCTAATAAGTTTGGAAAATGCAAAATTTGGCCTGTGGTGAAACAACTTTGTGTCACACTGGCTATCACGGAGATTTGCCTCCGTGACACGCTGCCTATCGCAGAGATTTGCCTCCGTGACACTTTGCTTTCGCGGATGCTCACTGTTTGGCATCCCCTGCTCATATAAATTAATTCTTTGCTCTATGACATGTTGTTGAACGTCCCAATGCTTCTCCGTGGCATGGAGTTGACTCCAAATGTCCTTTCTATCTTGTCTCATCATCCAGAATCCGTCCCTTAACATTTATCTTCAAGATTAGGACCATTATCTTCATATTGAGCTCCATACATAGGGAATTTCAACCTACAAAGAGAGCTAATCATATTTGTTAGTCCATGGCCACAAATTACACAAAATACATGAGATTATTCCTAAATTAAGGTACAACATACATGGGCATAAAATAGTATTTTGGCATGTAAATATGTCCAAGATTAGCGTGTTAGATTAGTTTCCCTATAGATTGATTCTAACAGATTTTTGATCCTTATATTGTTAATGTATGTTGAATATTTAGTCAGATTATTAGACTCAGTGTTGTCGAGACATTTCAACTGATCAGTTTGACTATAGTTAATTCTCGAGGTGTCAGTGCTTCCTCCCAATTATCAGTATTAGACTCGATATCATATTTTAGTGGTTCTTTAGGTGGTCATGAAACTTCTAGATAAGTAGCTCTGACCATCCTTAGGACTCCGGTTTCATATTACACTTTGTTCTTCAGACGGTTATGATGCTTCCAGATAAGTAGCTTTGACCAGTCTTAGAACACCAATTACAGAATCTTCTCCAATAAGACTCTCAGGGTTCTTCAAGATAGATTTTGCAAACTTAGTCTTGGGACCCAGTTTCGAGCTATCAACTTAGTAGTCAATGTAGGACTATCCATTGGGAGTAGGACTTAGCACCGAGCGGATCGGGGTTCCAGTGCACCCAGGTTCCCAAAACTACATTGCCACCAAGGTTATTTTTTAATTAGCCTCATGGCCCAGACTTGTGATCACCCAGTTCATGCCTTTATACCCTGGAAAGGTATATTGGGTTCTATCGATGGGGTGTATACATTGGACTCCACGTCTAGCTCACGTAGTTATATGTCGGTTATAGACTCTCCCACTAGTCAGTTCAGTTTAGTCTCAGATTAGCTCAGTTCAGATCAGTTCAGTGCAGTACTTTAGATCAGTATCTCATATTTAGGGCATGTCTTTGACCATCAAACAGGGTCATTTTGACCATCTTATATTTTTTCAGTTTATTCAGTTTAAGTATTTCAGTTGGTCATTGCATGTCTTTACAGTTCAGTTACTTTATTCTCTGTGTCATAGTTTCTCCTAATTACTCATTACATTAGAAGTACTGACACATACCTTTTGTTCTATATCATTTTATGATACAATTGTAGGTCCTCAGTCTTAGCCCCGTTAGCAGATCGCATCCAGGAGTTTTCAGCTGCTCTAGTGGTGAGTCCTCATCTTTCGAGTATGATGATTATTTTTCTTCAGTTGCTTTTCTTTCAGTTAGACTTAGAGTTAGCTGGGGGCTTGTCCTAGGACTCATCAGATAGATGGCTTTCAAACTCAGACAGGGATTCAGATTCTTAGTTTTGTTTCAGTTGTTTAAAACCTTGTGATTTAGTTCTTTTTCATGAATGGTTTTATTATTTTAAATCTTCCGCTATGTTTTTACTCAGAATTCCATTTTTTTGGTAGACCATGGGTTGACTTGGGGTTACTTGTGACTCCAAGTACCGTGTCTCGTCCAGGGTATAGACTCGGGTTGTGACAACACCCCTACTATAGTCACCCTCAACTTAGGAATTTTTCCTTAGTTGAGGTTCACAATGTCCAAGGAGGGACTAGGGCCAAACATGATGATTATAAACATGGGAAAGGTGAATAGGTAATGAATGAAAAATAGTAAACTTTTAGGCTCAAAGAAGGGATCAAGGGAATCATTTTTATTTGGTAGAGTAATTTAAGCTAAAGTTGGCTACATAAAAAATAGCCTGTGATCATTTCCTAACCAACTATCCTACAACCTATGTTAAGACCAACCGAGTAAGTTCTGGATGATTTACACAATATTGAACTAGGTAAGCATCGTCACTCACACACGGTACAGGTTTGCATTGATTCTACCTATTTGGTTCATACACAACTAAGCTACAATTACTCATACTAATGTATTAAATGCCATACAAAGATCCACAAAGGTCATGCATTGCAGTTAACATACACGGCTAGATACGAAATTTTATTTAAAACGGGTCATTTTTTCACAATTTCAAAACATGTGCATTTATTGTCTATAAAGTACTCCTAAATACTGCTAGCAAAACAAAACAATAAAATGACATCCTAAACATGCCAATTCTACTAGATAGCATATCTGAGGGAAAACAAAAACAGCAACAAAAATCCTCGGATGAAAATCAAAACCCAAAAATCATGTGTAAACCCCCTTTTAAAAAACATGTTTTCTCTCTAAAGCATAAAATGTAACAATTGAGAAAGGGACATACCTGTGGTGTTCTAAGCGCTTCTCTCATCCTGCTGAGATGGGTGTGCAAGAACAGTCCCTTCTGCTGCAGTCGTGGCACTAGCGGTGGCCAGTGCACTCAGTGGGACATCACTCGAAGCAATGGTCACCTGCTCAACTATTGTACACTCGAAACAATGGTCACCCCCTCAACTATTGTAGTCTCCTCAGTGACCTCTATATCAACTCTAGCTGACTGTGGCACACCCAAAGTGTCCTTGACACTTGCAAGCTCACCCAGGACAATGGTGGAGCTCCTCGCTCCCCTGGCTCTCTCATGCATCTTTGACATATGCTTGTCTTGAGTTTGCAGGCTATCCACTGTCGCCCGCTTGCGCTCTCTTTTCTCCTTTCTCTTCCTCTTCTTCTTTGCAGGCTCATCTTCAACTAATTCTGAGACCCTCTTTTTCCCTTTTTCTCCACCGGCCGCTGCTGGAACCCAATATGACTCCAAATCTAGCTCCTCATCAAGCTCAACTTCTAACTCTAGAATGATAGGGGTTGCTAATATTGCCGGCTATCTAAATGACAACTCGACTACTTGGCTCTGTAAAGCTCCCAGCTCATCCCTCAGACTGCCCGTGTCCGGCTAATTAGCTAAGCACTTATAGAAGCATAGCTTAAAGCTGTCCAACCAGCCATGCAAACCTCTAGCGGAATCCTCTATCTCAGCCTTCACCCAAGGCTTGATATTCTCTATCATCACACTAACCATCTTCTCGATCAACGTCAATTATTTGGCTATCTTTTGGAGGAATTCCTATAAAACCAATGCATAGTCGGCTAGAACTTGGCTAGAAATACCCAATGGAGGAGTGCAGGATGAACTCAGAGCTACTACTATGTGTCCAGCCTCTATAGCTGGCATCTCACTCTACTCCTATGAGTTAGGGGTATCTATATGATTGTGCTTGCTAGCTGTGATGGTGGAACTACTATAGGTAGTCTAACCTGACTCACCGAGTTAATCTCATCCCAAATTAATCCTATATTTGCAGTTTTCTATCCTCCAACCTCTATGTCAATCTTCTCGATCACACTCACCCAAGCATCTCTACAAAGCTAGTGAATGAGACTCGGGAATGGAATAGTGGTGCTCAAACCTATTGCATGATACCCAATCTCCTCTGCTATTACCCTTGATATGTTAATGGCGTATCTTGACATGATACAAGCCACCAATGCTGCTCTATCTGCACTGAGGGTGTTTTCATTCACTATCGGGGCTAGCCTGTGGTGGACCACTATCCAGCACGCCATAGATATAATATTTGGTGAGGCTTTAGTGACCTATAGACCATTGGTCACCCACTCTCCTCTATAGTCGAACTCAACTGTGGCATTTGGAGCTCGGTATTGTGGCCCATATAACATCCATATAATGGTCCTCTTGGAGATATAACTGCATGCCTCTGGACCAACTATCCAGCTTAGGTTTCTCCTTTAGTTTCTACCCAGCCTTTGCTTTCATTGTAGCAAAATAGTTGGCATAGAACTCCCTGACTAATGCCACACTGTAGCTGTCAAGGATCTTAGCCATCCAGTCAAATCCATAGAAGCTAAAAGTCTTCTTCATCTCCTCGACCTCATTTAATGCACTGGTCAGGATCAGTGGTTCATCTGCCTTGGGTGATGCTTGCAGGTAAGAGCAAGATCCTGCTCATAAATTTCCTAAGCATCATGTACTTGCCACCTCCTAGTCTGACTCTCTCGCGGCGAGGTCTAATCATCTTCTTCCTCAGACTTGACCTCATCATTACCATCTCTAGATTGGGCCTCCTTATACCCCTACTCAATATTTGAGCCACTACCAGACTCTTGAGCCCGATCACCTGCTCCATCCTCAGACTAGGGAGCAACTATTGGAGTAGCGGAAGCAGCTTTGTCCTGAACCTTGGCTTGTGCCCTGGTGGCACGGCTCATTAGTGTCTGCTGTATCCACTTGGTATTCATCCATCAAACCACTAGGGGTGTTGCCTACTTGGTCGGAGTTTGAGGGCTTTTCTCTCAATGCTCTATGAGTAGCAATTTTAGCCTTGGCCCGCTTGTCTCGGGACTTATTTGATTTCCTTTTGAATTTCATTGTACCGGTGGATAAAAAGGTTAGTATGTAAGATCATAGAAAAATAAAAGCAAAAATATCATCATTAGTAATTTTCATGAGTCATTAGTACGAGTCAAACCATGATGGTACGATCCATACTAAGACTTGTAGTATGCTATGACACTATCATGATTCCTTGGTATGACTCATACCACGTTGAATGGTTTGTACTAAGGGTCGTATGATGAATTCCCTAAAATTATAGTTCTTAGTACTTTTATACGACTCGTGATATGTATCGTAATTGGATTCCGTAAGTTCTACTAAGGATCATACAGATACTTTTTGAACTTGGCCCTCCCTGCTTCTTGGTATGAAAACTAGGTATGAATCATAGTGAGGTATCATGAGTTGTACTACGTCCCATACCATGAGCTTTAAGTTAAGATGCCTTGGACAATCCCAATAAGCCATCCTACGAGTCGTAGTTTGAAACCACGAATCATAGAAGGGCTTGTGAAGCCTGTCCTCACCTAATTCAGGTCCAGTTGTGTAGGTAAACTTGTTTTTGGATGGGTACTCTGAATTATCCATCTAAGCTATGTAACTTTCATTAATTTTATCGACCACTTAACCCCCAAACGTGCTTTACACCCTGTAAGTCATTATCTATAATCATATTTTGTGTTTGAGCATTTTTATTCCTAAACCCATTTATAATGATGCATATTAAGGCCATGATCACATTCATCATCCTCTTTTACAAGAGTTTGAGGAATCACAGTTCAATTTTTACCATCTCTTAGCAAGAAATTTCAACAGAGGAAATAATCAGTTACTTGAGATTTCATGTTCTTGCATGATTCTTGCTTGGTTTAGCTTTTGAGTTATGAATTCAAGTGACTTGTGCAAATTTATTTGCATGGATTTGAGCTCAACAATTTCGTGCTTGAGTTACGGGTAATGGAAGATATAATGGAGGTGCTCATGAGTCATGCTTTTTGTTTGCGTGGGAGTTTGGTCCAACAAATTTGATTTTAAATAGGTTTGGGGTGAATTGAAAAATTCAGGTTGAGTAGGGTCGATTTAATTAATTTTTCCCATAATGACTCGTACCATGAGTCGTAGGTCATATCTATGACTCGTCCCCTAGACTCGTAGAAAGAAACTGAGAAAACTTACATTTGGACCTACGAGTGCATGGTACGAGTCATACCATGATGGTACATACTGTACTATGGCTCATAGGTCATTATCCTCTGCACTTCTACACTTAGCATAGTTCATCCTTATAGTGTGTATGATGAATCGTTCCATGGAGGTATGATTTGTAGTGGCCAACCTTAACATGAACACATGCATCCGACCAAGTCTCTGCTTTTAACCATAGACAAGTTGTAGCATAGTCCTACTACTCATACTAAGACTCATAGTACAGTCATGTGCTTCAATTTTCACCCACCAATTTTTGTTTCACCTGCACACTGAGCACACATAAGTTAAGATACTTGGGTTGCCTCACAAGAAGTGCTTAATTTAACATCACGGCACGACGTAGGTGGTTTGGTTACTCAGACTTCACCAAACCTCCTCATGGGTTGCCTCTCAAGAATTACTTGATTTAACATCGCAGCACGACGCAAGTCTCTTGACTACTCAGAATTCATCAAGAGACTCAGAATCATCATTGATCGCAGACACAACCTTGTACTCAATAGGTTACTTCATTGACCAGCAGACATTAAAGGTGACCTCTTGCTTATTCAGCCTGAACTTTGACTGGCCAGCCTCAACACCTACCAAAGCTCTCCCAGTGGCAAGGAATGGTATCCCTAAAATGATAGGAACCTCAAAATCAACCTCGCAGTCTAGGATCACAAAGTCCGCTTGGAAGATCAATCCATCCACCTTAAATAGAACATAAATAAGGATCCCTACAGGCTTTTTTACTATGCTATCAACCATCAATAACTACATCATCATTGGTGTGGGGTTCCTATGCCCAACTGCCTGAACACAATTAATAGCATCAATTTGATGCTCACTCCTTAGTCACACAGAACCTTCGAGAACTCAAAGTCACAAATCATACAAGGAATGATGAAGGCACCTGGGATCCTCCTTCTTATAGGCAAGAACCTGTGAGGCTATGGCACTGCAATGACGCAAGTTACCCACTGGCTCATAGCTTATGGACCTCTTCCTAGTCACAAGGTCCTTTATAAAATTAGTATATCTTGGCATCTGCACTAATGCCTCAACCAATGGTATGTTCACAGATGATTGTTTTAGCATAGAGAGGAATTTCTAAAACTTACCATCTTCCCCCTTCTTCTTCATCCATTGATGGAATGGTGGCGGTGGTCGAAGAATGGCCCTTTACACCTGTGTGGATCCTTGTTCCCACCCTTTATCAACTCCAACCTCCTTTGTACCTCCTCGACCCTTTTTCAACTCAACCTTACTTGTAAGATCTCAATCAACAACCTCATCATCCTCATTAATCTCGATCTTCTTCTATCTTTCCATTTGAACTACAACCGGCAGGGGTGGATCAATAGTGGTCTTTCAACTCCTAGTCATCACAGCCATACAATGACTGTTGTTCTTTAGGTTATGGATTGTGTTGTTAGGAAGTTGCCTCTTTTACCTCTTGTTTAGGGATGCAGACATTTGACCAAGCTGCTGCTCAATTTTCTTAATTGTTGTGGTGTGGTACTCAACCTTCTGGCTATGCCAGATATATCACCCCTAATAACCTTTAGTTATTCATCTATTGATTTAGCCCTCCTTAGAATCTCAACCATCATGTTCTCCAATTTTAAAGGTCCAGCCTCATCCTCACGGGCATTTGGAGGAACATACAAACCTATATGATCATTGTGGTAGCCATCATTCTTTCTCCCTTCTCCTTATCGCTCATGAACTATGCTCCTACACCTATGTCTATTCATGTATTAGTTGTGTCGATACTGGTTCCAACCTTGATTTTTAGATCCTTGTTTACATGTGTCCTATATAGACCCTTGGGTGTTGGCTCGGAAACTCGCTACCTGGTTGTCCAAGAAGTTTGCCTCCTTATCGAAATCCCACTGTTCAAACCTCGGCTCGTGGCCTTGAGCTCCAACTGCATTTACATTCTTCACACTAGAGCCCATAATATGCTTCGTGAGCAGGTCTAAGGTTGTCCTCATGTAAGCTAACTCCTCATCATGCTCCTCCTACTTTCTGTGTTGATCTGCAGTCATACCAATAGTATATGTACTTGTTGTTGTTTCTGCTTCCCTATTATGCAGGCTCTTTTCATCATAGTCACTTGATCAAGTATAACAGTTACTTGTTCACATAAGTGATCCATCAATATTCCTTCTGCCACCGTATCTACTACAGCCTTAGTGTTGTTGTTTAGTGACCTGTAAAAGATTTCCAACAAATTGTCATCGGGAATTTTATGATTTGGGTACTTAGTCAACTTCTTTTTAAATGTCTGCCATATCTCATGAAGTGCCTCCGTCTTAAGTTGGTAGAAATTATAGATCTCGTCCTTTAACTATAGAATCCTAGAGGTTCGAAAGAATCTTTCCAAGAAGGCCGATTTAAGATCCCTCTAGTTGGTTATGGTGTGATTGGGAAACTCTGATAACCAAATTGTGGCCTCTCTAGATAGAGAGAATGGGAAGAGTCTAAATCTTATAACATCCTGGTTGACACCTGGTAATCTGTATGCCTTGCATATACCAACGAAGTTCATTAACTGCAGATTCGCTTATTATTACCACTAAACACCCCTTTCATATTCAGCAGCTGAATCATGGTGCTAGTGCTATCAAACATTTCCCAGCAGGAAAAGGTAGTGGTACTTGACCCGACTTCATCAATATCAAGGTCGTCATCATCATAGAATTGAGAAGCATATCTTTGGCCCCTACTGCCCCTTCCATTGTGGCCAGCATTCACTACCTTATCATGAGCATCCTCTGCTTCCTGAAGTGCAGCTTGTCGAGGTATCACAGCTTGCTAAGCTTCTTTCGCCAAACAGGCCTCTCTTTTCTCATCATTTTCCATCTTATGCAATGTTCGCTCTAATTCATGATCAAGTGGAATCAAAGGGTTTCCGCTCCGTCGAGTACTTGGGCATTAATTGAGAGACAACCTATGAGTGTAAAAAGCACAACAAAACATAAATGAGGAAATAACAACTAAAATTTATCCATAGGCAATTACTTTAATCCTAAGTTGTATTCCCTGGAAATGGTACCACTTTTGATAATGCTCAAATTACACTCCTGTAAAAGTATGACGCGGACGTTGTCAATATAGAACCCAACTACGTTTAGGTCGATCCTACAAGGAATATGGTCACGATATAGAATAATGCTAGTATATAAGCTTTAAAGTCTGTTATTTCCAAATGGGGGAGGGGGTTGTAAGGAAGTAAACACGCAACAATATTGACAATTGATTTGTTACCAAGATGATGAAATTAACTAGGAAGTGTTCCCCATGGGTTCATCACTACTTCGGGTCTTACACTCATGATCTATCCCAATACTTGACTGTAGAACTGATAACATAGGTTCATCCAAATGACTAGTTCATCCCTATTGGATGACTATACTCACTTACCAGATTAGGTCTCTCAAGTAGTTTCAATTTAAACGTTATAAATTAGTACCAAATTAACTATCCCGTGACTGCAGCTCAAGTCATAAAATGAACCCTAGTGTTCAAGGCTTTGTTGTTATTCTCTTTTCCTAATCCCTACCTCTCTAGATTCAAGCAAGTAGAGAATTCGAGCAAGTTCTAATGTTGCGCTTCATTAAGAAACATTTAAGATAAAGAGAATACAATATAAGCATTAGTATTTGTTAAGATTTACCTTGTGCAAACCCTAGTTTGTTAATTCACCATGGTTTCCACAACCCTAGTGTTGGAGGTTTTAGCCTCTCATAATTGTAAGAAAACAATTGGCATTCATAGACGAAAACATAATTTAGAACTTACACTGATGATTGAAATTTAAACTGACTTGACGATTGCACAAAAATAATGAAGAAGAATTCAAGAACAATGGAAGAATCAATGCAAGAATCTCTCCAAAAGTTGTTCTCGATATTCCCAAAAGTCGGATACTAGTCAAAAGAATCGAACCCCTAACTAAAATAAACTAAAAAAGTATTTATACAAATAATTAGTAACTTTTCCTAAATGAATAGGAAAACTGATAAACTATCACTTCCTTCACCTACGACTCATACCGTGATTGTATAGGTCATACCTCTTCTTGTACAATGTCAGGAAACTTTTTCCGCTACGAGTTTGAAATTGGTACGACTCATAAATGATCCTACGAGTCATACAATCTTGTCATGGTCTGAATCTAAGATTTCTGACATCCTCTGAATAATTTCACGAGTGTCTTGGTATGACTCATACCTTCCTCCTATGCCTCGTAAATGCCTCTCATACCTTGATATGTGATACTCCTCAATCCTTCTGAACATTACCATGGCTCCTTAGTGAAGATCATAGGTAGGTATCATGATCCGTGGTTGCTAATCATACCAGGAGACTGACCTAGTGCAGCTTCTTCTAAAGTTTTCTACGACTGCCATGGTATAGCTCATACCACGAGTTGTAACTTGGACTTTGCCTTAAGCTCATCTTTTGAACATCTCCTCAACTCTCAGTATGGCTTGTACCCTGATTGTAAGGCTCGTACTGAGTTCTTGTACTTGCCATTTTTATGCACTCTTTTTCACTTCATTTGTAGATTTCAACTCCAACACCTAATTTCTCTAAAAACAAAGCAAAAGTGCATCATATCCGTATAAACACATATAAGACCATGCTTATTTCCTTAATTTTAAGTGTCGCACGTGATGTAAACCTATAGCACATGTGCTGCATATCAGGGAGAAGGTCAATACCAAAGTCAATCTCCCGCTTGAGAGGGACTCTTAGAAGTTAATTTGGAAACACCTCCAAATAGTCACATAAAACAGGAACTGACGGAAGAGTCAGGGTCTCGGACGTAACATCCTCAATCGAACCTGGGTGGTACACACTGCCTTTGGAGATCATCTTCTTGGCCTTAAGATAGGAAGCAACGTGACCTATAGGCATAACTGAACTACCCTTAAACTCGAGGACTAGTTCACTTGAAAATTGAAATGCTATCATAAGGATTTTACAATCAACAAAAGCATAGCAAGCATGCAACCAATCCATACCAATTATAACATCAAAGTCGGTCATATCTGACTCCTCTATGTTGGCTGAGGTGACTTTCTGATGTATCATGATAAGGAAATTTCTATATACCCATCGTGCTAAAACTGACTCACCAATGGGAGTAGAGACTGAGAAGGTCCTGATAGGATTCCGGGGTTGACTACAAAACACCGCAACATAAGGAGTCACGAAAGATAATGTAGCCCCTGGATCTAACGATGCATAAATATCAAGATGGAATACTCATAACATACCAATGACACATCGAGAGACCTGCTCCGATCGAGATGATAGTGCATAGAATCTTTTATGGTGCTGTCTGCCTGCTACACTAGAAGAGGTGCCCTGTTGAGATGGGCGAGTTGCTAGACTTGCTAAAGTGGTAGCTAGGGCACAACCTCTATCGTTACCCTACCTAGTTGAAGTAAAATCTCTAAGAATATGTCCAGACTTCCCACACCCAAAACAACCATCAGTACGAATCAAACACTCACTCGGGTGCTTCTTGCCACACTTCCTACAAGCTGGAAAAGTGTGCTCCCCTGACATGCTCCTTTGTCCTCTAGAGCCTGATATTCCACCATATGGTCACATTTGGGTCTGGATGGAATTCTAGCTGATGATGGAGCTTGAGCTGATGACCTTTGGTGGAAGTGAGGGCGATGCCCACCATCAAATCTCTACTGAAGGTGTCCATGACTCCCTGTCCTGGCCCTCTTGGCCTCTCTCTCTCTCTCTCCTTCATCTACTCTGCCTCTATCTACTGAGCATATATGATCACTCGGGAGAAAACTATATCATTGATCAATATTGTGGTCCTGCATTCCTTGGCTAATGAATCTACCACTCCATTCACATACTTGCTTATACAAGCGCTCAAATTGCCCACCTTCTCTGATGCATACTTGGACAATCAGGTAAAATCCAAGGCATACTCCTGAATAGTCATGTTGTTTTTCTTCAAATAGATGAACTCATCTGCCTTTGCCTCCCTCAACTCTCGAGGAAAGAATCCATCCAATAAAGCGGTAACAAGCTCATCCCAACCAATGAGAATCTCACCAACTTCCCTACTCTCCTTCCACAACCGGAACCATATATGAGCTACCCCTTTAGTTGATAGGAGGATAAGTCTACACTCTCCTCTCTAGTCACCCCCATAATCTAGGTGATCTTCAAAACCTCCTCTATGAACTCATCTGGGTCCTCATCTACCTACAACTCAAGAAACTCAGATACGTTCATCTTGAGGAAGTTTCGCACTCTCACTACTGTTGCATTCCCCTTCTGGTGGACATGGGCCACTACATTCTGGTTGACCTTCTCTATAATAGCCCAAGCCAACATCTGAAAAGTGGCCCTGAACTCGGCATGAGTAACCTGCTCGAGCAAGGGATCCATTGGAGGTAGGGCTGGCTAATGCCCGTCTCCATTACCATTGCTATGGCTTTTTCCGCTGACTCATTATGGAGGCATGTTTCTACTAACGCATATATTAGGAGTTAGAGGAATAGAGAGGTACTTCATCGCACGAGTTAGATCATGAAAGAAGGAAAATTTCCTAAAATGTCTCGTAGCCTCTTTCCCATAAGTTTGACGCGCTTCACAACCATGGAAAATACTCTACTTAATGCGTCTTTTAGACACCCTAGGGCACACCTAAATCTTGGCTCTGATACCAAGTTTGTCATTACTCGAGCTGAGACCCTAAATTGAGACACCGGACCTAGAACCACGAATGGCTCCAAGCTAACCCATGGTACATAGAGGGCATGATAAGGGCCTTACTAAATAGAAATAAAGCAAGAACATGATAAAAGCGGAGGTTTGCATATCATAGGGGGAATAGCGTGAACACAAATAAACGACGCTGAACCATCTATACATGATTGTCTGAAAAAAATCTACTACTACAACAAGCAGATGGGACAATACCACCAAATATCTCACTAAGTCTTCAACTGAAAGACATGATAAAAATATAAATCTAATAATGTCCACGGAGCATAAGGACTCACCCAAGCGGGTATAGAGCTAGATTTATCGGGAGCGAACCATCGGCGGGACTGAGATGGATCACTTGAACCTATATCATGAGATAATATAACACAGAGTATGCGTTCAATACTTTGAATGTACTGAGTATGTAGAGAAAGTAAAATGTGATAGTAAAACGATAGTTGAAATCATAAATACAGCTCAAGATAGATCATGAGAGTAAGGACTACATGTTGAAAGTCATATATCTGAAATATGCATAATCATAAGCAATTGATCAAATGCTTAACATTATGACCCAAGGTTTAGAAATAGAAATCATGTTTGTTGTAGTTGAAAATATAAGTGAAAACTCACAGGTTGATCAATGGGTCTAATATGCTATAAGATATAATATAATAAGACATGAACATGAGTAAAATAATGGGAGACTTATCATAATCGACAACCAACATGTGTAAGTGCATAATGATCCCACGTCTTGCCCATGTGGAGTAGAGCCATCCTAAGCCTTGCCAAGGGAAAGGACAATTAAGGTGTGACATCATGGTGTTTCCTCGAGCGGGGGAAACACTCTCAAAGAGGACCCAAATAAGAGTAGATCCTATGTTGGGCGTAGTTCAGAGACCAGGGTCCTCAGAATCCCTAGCCTACTCGGTGCTAGACACTATTCCCAAAACATGCATATTGCTTATAATCATATTCTCAAAACATAGCTTAAATCTAAAAGTAGGGAGTCTTGACTCCAAATATCTCTTTCAAACTGATCTTGTAAGCCTTGGCTAAAATAATGATAAACATACTTAACTTTAGATAGGCTTGCCCAAATCATGAAATCATACATACTTGAGATAAGCTTCATAATTCGAAATCATGGAATCATAAGTTAAGAATTCATAAACATTCATGCATACTAGATAATTCATCATACTTGAAAGCATAGACTCATAAGCTTGAAATTCATAAATCATGTGTTATAGGGCATAATCTTCATAAACCTGAACACAACTCGTTACATCATGCCATGACTCGTTCCTCAATTCATTATCACTTGTTAGGAAAACTACTAGCTCACCACGATTCCGCCTACGACCCGTACCATGAAACAATGACTCATACCATGAGTCTTTCTAAGAGAAAATTGGGGATTCTTCTGCTAAATCTGCAATCAGTCTAGGACTTGATTATAGGGACTTTTGGGGTGTTTCAATAACTGGCTAATGAGAATGGAGAAAGGCATAGAGAGACCTTACTACCTGGCCTTTCTTTTGAATTGTGTGGCGACTATCTCATAAAAGTTGACATGCACCCTAGTCATGATGCATTCTATTAGGATAGCGACCTCAATATTTACCTACTAGTCATTCATATGAAATGACTACAAACCAACTTAAGCTACAGTTTGGCTTCGAATTTGAGGTATTGCTTCGGAATTTCTTCTCCCATGGTAGCTCGAAAAAGGTTTCCCATCTGTGATAGTTTGAGCCACCTATAGACATTGATTAGCTTTGGTTGCCACCTTTTATGTGAACTCAATCCCTTGTTTAATTTACCCACACAAATAGATAGAGTTGATTGCATCAAGGGTGATATCTACCTCTACTCCATGAACCTTGATTGATGGAATTTTTGAACTCATCCACCTTCCTGGTGTGTTTCATTGAGTCTTGTCTCTCTTGATATGAGGCGTAGAACTCTATTACCAGGTTGGGGTAATAGCCAAGTTGCACATCCTAGAATGGGTGCCACTGTCACTCTGCAAATTACTTATTGATGTTGGGGTACTCTTGCCCCAGCCCTGCTAGACTAAAGCATTTTTCCTAAGGACATCGGCCGGTCCTGATAGTTGATATAATGAGCCTCCATGTATTCGATATAGAACCAGAT
Source organism: Datura wrightii (assembly GCA_035772735.1). Taxonomy (NCBI): domain Eukaryota; kingdom Viridiplantae; phylum Streptophyta; class Magnoliopsida; order Solanales; family Solanaceae; genus Datura; species Datura wrightii. Next base: position 47,299,460 of record JASDFA010000007.1, on the reverse strand, counting down.
GGCATTGCTACTGTTAGTAGAGGCTAGAGATGCCTTTGCCTTGCCTTTCCCTTTGCTTTTGGAGGAGACTGGGGCCTTCCCCTTGTCTTATTACGTAGATAATGTCATTTTCCAACAAGATCGTGTGAATGCCACAACAAGCCAAAATCTTTTTGCGTTTTTCATTACAGATAATCAAAGACAACAACTATACTAGTCTAATGAAAGGAGCAAAAGGAGATTGGATAGAAAACAAACTGACAGCACCTACGACCCCCAGGTGACTCACAAGTGCTAAGCAGAAACACTGTTTGCTTATACCAACACCTGCGTTGCATCTACATTTCGCAGATGGACATATGCGACTCGCAGGAGTAACATATCTTTAAGGAAGTGAGCCTGAAGCTCAGTCCTCATTCCTGCATAACAACTGCATTCTGCAGGTCCAGATCTGTAGCATGCAGTTGCCCAACAGTGCCAAGAATTCAACCCAAATGATGTTATTCAAATTTTCCAAGAAAGTATGAATAAAATTATTATCTAATGGGCACTCAAACTTCCCTAAAAGATATACCACAATATTAATCAACAAACAAGACCATTATGACTACTTAACGACTTCCCTAAAGAAGGACGTTACCCTATCTATCATCAGGAATCATCAAGTGACTCATTTGAACCACATTCATCGAATCAAGTTCTACACTTCACAAAACTCACCCACATTATCATATCTTTATCTACTTTATCAATCATATAAGAAGAAATGATGATTTTCCCTTAAGAAAGATGTCACTCTATCTATCATTGTGACAAATTGTGCATCCCAAGCAAATAAGTTACTCAGTTTTCACCCCCAACACCAATTTCATAGTATAATAACACACCTAATAGATTTAGCATCAAGAAACAACAATTCATCCCCCTTAAATTGCAAATTTGAACTCACCCACAACATCTACTAAAATCAAATTCTATCATGAACATGAATAACATTTAAGGGAAAATGGGGAAAACATGTGTCATGGAAATTGTAGACCTATCATGATTTTGATGCTACATATTTAATTATGCTCAAAGATACCGAGATAAAAATCAAAAGACATACCAATTAGAGTGAGGAAGGAGGTGAAATTGGAACTTGAAAACTTTTGCTCAAGATAGCCGACCCAAGCCCTTGCTTCTCTTGTTTGGTATGTGAAATAGCTAGTGATGGTAGAAAATGGAAGAAGGGGTGAGTTTTAAAGAAGGAGAGATAAGAAGGGATTGGTGGGATTGAAGGTGGATTTAATAGTGGAATATAGGAAGTTGAAATGGTGGTTGAGGAGTTATGAAAATGGTAAAGTGGTGCAGAAAATGGGAGTTTTGGGAAGTGGGGAAGAAGTTTAAAAGACATGGCAGAACTTGGTTCGTGTTGGTCAATGGTTTGGTCAACGTTTTGAAAAATTTAAATCATACTTGTGCCTGTGTTGGTTCTGCGGCTGCAGATTGCCACTTGTGAATCGTAGTCCAGATGCAGGTGGAATTAATGTTTATTCAGTCCACTGCCTTAGAGATGTGGTACACCTGTGTCTCGCTGGATTACATCTGCGTTTAGCATGTGAGACGCAGGTCACTTTGATTTTTCTCATTTTCTTCCCAAGTGCACTGCCTCAGTCCTGTGTTACACCTGCACTCTGTAGATTTACACTTGTGTTATGCAGGTGAGGCACAGGTCTCATCAATTTTCTAGGCATTTAGCCTCACTCCTGCACTTGACCTGCGTTCCGTAGGTTAGTACCTATATTTTGTAGGTCCCACGTAGGTGCCCCTACTCAGTTTTCTGCAACCTTATTCACAATCCAATTCTCTTACATAACAAAAACAACCAAATACAAAGCAAAAAGGAAATTTAAAGACACACAGGTTTCCTCCCAAGAAGAGCTTGATTTAACATAGTGGCACAACAGTTTCATCTCAAAATAGTATCACCCATCATGAGGGTTGTACTCCACCTCAAGATCCTTATCTTACTCCTCTTACTTATCCATCACATCAACTACTTTGCATTCATCAGGTAGTTTCATAGGTTGTCATACTTTGAATGTCACTTTTTTACTAATAATGTCACTTTTTTACTACCCACTCAAAATTTCAGTTCTCTAAGATGGCCAATAACGGTCACCCTAAAATGATGGGCACCTCAATATCCACATCACAATCCAACACAACAAATTCAGCTGGAAGGATGAATGTGTCTACCCTGACCAACACATCCACAAGAATTACCACGGGGCGAGATATAGATCGATCAGCCATAATGTCACGCCCTAAAACTGGGGCAGGGCATAATTGGCACTCGATTCATGATTGATCAGCTATATGACATCTTTAACTGTAACACTTAGGTCATCCAGGCCAACTGTCACACTAAGTCCACAAAACCTCTAAAGAGTAAACTGATTCATGGTCGGAACAGGGCTCCGACGTACCCATAACTGCATCTCAAAACTCAAGCATAAATAACTAAGCCCTAGCTCTAGGAAGAAAGGAGCATACCAACCATCCGTTGAACTCACGAACTGCTACTCAACTGGCAATCTTGACCTCTACCTGCACCTGCGGCACGAACGCAGGTCCCCAAGAAAAATGACGTCAGTACGAATGAAATGTATTGGTATGTAAGGCTAAAACTGTAAACATGAGATAATAATCTTGTAATAACAGACTCAACACATAAACATATAAAGGATAGATATAATTGGGAACTCTGCAACCCGTAGTTGATAACTTACTATAACATATGCAAACTCAATATAACCGAATAAGGAATAATGAATACGAACAACCTGAAATACAGAACCTGATAATAACTCTATAATTAGATGAGAATGCAATTAATAAATGCACAAGAAAGAAACTATAACTTTAATGCTAGCAACCAGCATACCATAAATCCACATATAAAATTCATCTAGCCAGTGTACCATACCAGGGAAAAATAAAAATATCTTCAGTCAATGTATCACACCGGGGTAAAATAAAAATATCTCCTGCCGATGTACCATATCAAGGTAAAATAAAAATATTTCCAGCCGATGTACCACACCGGGGTAAAATAGAAATGTCTCTAGCCGATGTACCACATTGGGGTAAAATAAAAATATCTCCAGCCGATGTACCACATTGGGGTAAAATAAAAATATCTCCATCTGATATACCACACCAAGGTAAAATAAAAATATCTCCAGCCGATGTACCACATTGGGGTAAAATAAAAATAATTCTCAATCATAATCATAAGTAGGGCCAATATGGCTTATCTTAAGTCAATTTAACATCTATGGCATATAAATGACAAATGTTAAATCTTTGGCCGGAATAGGCCTCTTTCGTAACGCATTAATACAAGTGAGCACCCATATCATGTAAAGCTATAAAATATGCAGATAAATCACGTAAAGTAGTCAAATTATACAAGAACATGTCGACTCAGTTACTTGAAGGACCTTCAAGAGGTTTAGACAACCTATGAACTTTTGTAGGCTTACAAATAATGTCCTGCAAATAATCAAACCAATTTAACATATTACTTGGATAGGAACACATAAAGCTCATTTCTACACAATTCTTTTACATCTGGGAATTGCAGATATATACTGCCTACCAAGTGGTTCCTTTACCTGTATTGATAACTATACATTGGAATTTCATTGCAAAATTTATCATGTAGATAAGAACATATAATTCTTAATTCATTTGACTTATTTGAAGGAAAACATGGAAATTATAACTAGGAACTTGGAGTGATTTGTCATATACATAAAGTTGAGAACTGAACTACAGATATACAATGTATGAGACTTCTATATAATGTATAACTCGTATTTTGTTAACTGGGTGACCTCTAGGAGACTTCCTGGTATTCAATGTTCTGAGCTTAATTGATCATTATCATAGCCTACAGTTATACTTACTTAGACATTAGGAACATTGGTACATGGGAGAATCTATCCTCTAAATTTAGGAAATTCAACTGATAACTCAACAAGAGCTAAACATAAAGATGCATGACTTGAATATGATTGAAAGAATTAAACTATATGTTATAACATGAAAATCATGTACATTAAGACTTCTTACTGGAAAGACATATAAATAATTCAGTTCTTAGACTTGTATGCACCATCAGATACTTGACCGAGACATTAGCATAATTCTCGAAATATGATCTCTCAAAAACATCTTAGATCAGCTAGCACGTTTCAACATAAATTAGGGACGTAAAGACATAACTTAAGGATCTGAGACTTGGAGCTCTGTAACTTAGGAACTCGTTATTAACTCTCTAAGTGATGCCTTATAGGCAAATAAAGATATATAGTTGTAATTCGGAAGATGCTCGATTGACTTACATAACTTTGCAATTATCTGCAGAGCTTAAGAAAGCTTACATAATCATAACTGACTTAGAAGATCCTAGGAATACCCTTTTCAGACATTGTAGAAAATTTCAACACATAGAATAGATAACATGACATAATCATTTAGGGGTATAGCAGAGAGCTTCTCAACTTAAATTACTAATTTGCAGACGTTCAACTCTAATTATTTCATAGAAGGTTAACACTTTAGTGGTTATTCATCAATGTAACACATATTGAACATAAAAAACTTAATTTATAACTCTTTTGCTAAACGTCTTTAGAACAAGGTTAATCTTCCTAGTTGTTTGCATACCTCGTTGACAATCATAACCCGTATCGTCTAATTTAACAATATTTAGCTCTACATTCCTTTTTCATCTTAACTTCTTTGCCAAAAATTATTCACTCTACAGTCAAGTATTTAACCTCGATTCACTATTCCATCAATTCTAATATGCACTTACCTCTTTTCGTAATTGACAACTTTATCTATTAAACCTCGTCTTTATTATATATTAACGTCGATCATAGGTTCTAGAAATCAATTATGGCCAGAGTGCATATTACTCACATATTACCTTAAAAGGGCTAACATTTACTCTTATCTTCCCTTTTTATGACGTCACAAAAAAATTAACAACTTAGCCACGCTTTCCCCATTAACATGTATCGACTTAGCTTATTCGCTACGTGCCGTTCGCTTAGCTTTAAGGAGGAAAAACATAAAATCTACTTTTTACCTTAAGCACTTTAAAACATAAACATATAGGAGGGATTAACAATATTACTAAAACATCATTTCAATTAGCTCGTTTATGCTCAATCGACTTAGCGTCATCTTCTTAGCTTAAGTTCAATTACATGTTGTCGTCTTAGCATTTCCTACCAATTTCACTAAGTGACAAGATCTTAACATATATTCAACATCACGTATACAGTATACTGCAAAGGAGCAGCTCATGGTGCCCACATTAAAGGGACTTCAGACTCAATTTAGAACTACGAAAACAATCATATAAAAATTACGCCTTTCGCTTCACATTTGTTCGCCTCAACCATTCTTAACGATTCAAGCTTTATGCCAAGTGTTTCGAACACTTGTAAAGGATCATACATGCCTCAATATGATTTTAAGAACATAGGAATATTGATCCATTCAATAACTTAGTTTCTTTCTTGAAAAAAAAGGAGAGGGATGCCTTTACATACCTTGGCACATCGAGTCTAATTTTGCCGAAAATCTTCCTTTCAAGATTACTCCTTAAGGCTCCTTCCAAGTCCAATTTACAAACACAACAAGCGGCAACTTCACTTCACCAAAGTTCTTGAAAAATTGGGCAGCAACATGGCACAAGAACACACAAAGAAACAATAACAGAATACTACAACATTCTCCAAGTTATAACCTCATATACTTAAAGAAATCAAAAAGGGAATTACTTACCCTTTCTTGGAGATGTTATTAGCTAAATTAGGAGTAAACTCCTAGTCTTTCCTCTGCCTAGAATCATCTAAAAACACAGCAATACCACAATCAACCACAAGACAACAATAAACCATGACTTTCTTCCAAGGTTCTCTTTTCAAAGCCCGAAAGAGAAAAGATTGAAGTTTCTTAGCTGGGATATCTTTTCACCATCTGATAGGTCTTTCAATTCTATGAATTCTAAAAAACAAAATCAACTAAAATGGGGTAGTAATGAGCTTTCTAGCTCAATTTTACTTCATATAGGAAGGCTGGCCAAGGTCTAGGCGGCGCCCGTGCGACATGCCCTCTCGCACAGCGCGCGCCTGCTGCCTGCCTGTCTCGGTGCCCACGTGCCTGGGAACTTTCCTAGCCGACAATGTTGTCTTCAAATGAGCATAACTTTTTTTCTCCCAACTCCAATTGATGAGCAGATTTTTACTGGAAACTAGACTCAAACACCTTTCATTTGATAGGTTATGGGACTTTTGAATCATTATATGTTTGGAGATATGACCATTTAAGGTTGACTCTTATTTACAAAATTCACATACTCTTCACTTTTCCCTTTGCACATGTTTCCCTCCTCACCTACGGATAACATACAACCCATAATTACCCTAATATGATATATAAACATCAAATAATCATAAAAAAATCCAGGGTGTAACACATAAGCAACCTCATTGTTGTAGGCTTAGGACTTCCCAATCCTAGAATTTTTAAAATCAAAAGGGACATCAAATTTATGCCCGTCCCTAGGTCACAGAGATATTTGTTAAACATGTACACCCCAATGGGGCAGGGAATAGTGTAATACCCTCGGGAAGGCCTAAGGATAGACTCAGCAGTGTAATTGGAAAAGTTCAGAAAAACTGGCATATACCACAGGACGGACCACAGAACGACTTGTGGTATCAAACCACGAGTCGTTGAAAGCTGTCGTTGGCCAGGGAAAGGTTGATGGCAATGAAGACAATGAGAGCTATGAAGAACCCTTGTCGGATACAACGAGCCTTCCTTTCCAGTCGTGATTAGGCTCAGGCTGGATGAGAAGGTAAATCACGGGAGACCCAGCGACCTGTTAGGAGAAGCCACGGGTCATTGGTTGTGGTTGTTGTAAAAGGTTGATAATTTCTAGTGTAGGTGACGGGTTGAGACCACGACTTGTTGGAAGGAACCACGAGTCGTGGTGAGGCTCATGGTAAGTGGGTTCAGATCTTATGGTGAGAAAACAACGGACGGTATAACGGACTGTGGTTTCAAAGGATGAGTCATCCTGTCTGTCCGTTGGTTAGTTCCGAGAGAAGGCATTCAACAGTCCATTCAATGAGGGACATGACAGGCCTTTGGTAGTTCCCATGACCCATTGGTACCACTTGTGTGTTCCATCCGGCCAGATTTCAAGGCAGGTTCATTATGGGCATATTTGACTTTTTCATGCTTTTAGACCCAAAACTACGTCATTTTGTGTATTTTTCTGAGTGTGATAAGATGAGCTAAGTCCTTTATGCATGCCTATTCTTATGCAAGATGTTTAGAGAGATTTTTGGGAGATCAAGGTCTTCTTCCCAAGTTCCATCAATTTCTTTGTGGGTATTCAAGGAACCTCGATATCAATCCATTCCCAAGTATGTAGGGTGTAGAATGGGTGATTTATTTCACACCCATACCCAAATTTCGATGTAATCATGAATCCTCCTATTCAAATTTTATGGGGTTTTACTTAAATGCCTGGTAATGTGATTTCTTTTTATGGGTTTGATTTAATTGAGTTTTAATTGTTGAATTATGAATGATGAGCAGGTTTTATATTATCTTCCTTAAAATCATGTTTTAATCTTTTAAACTGAAAATGCCTATTTGATGAAGGTTCATGAAAGTTATGATTTATGATGAATATGCAATATTTTAAATTTATTGATGACGGAAAAGCATGAATTCAAGTTACGCATATTTATGAGCATATTTTGAAAGAATTGAATATGATGAAGTATTGGGAAATGCCAACACATTAAAGAATGTTTTATGATTTTTAAAGTAAATTACATGATTTATCGATTTATGATGTTGGTTGAGAAAAAGGGCCTATGATTCTTGGCTAAGCATGCTTTAAAGGGAATCAATGATGATAAATGTTATATTTTATCCAATGAATCTTAATGAATGATGCTATTGATTTATGTTGAGCCTATATGCATGTTTTTGGGAGTGGTGTCTAGCACCGAGCAGCCCAGTATTCAAAGGACTACATTGGTGTCTCCTAACAACGTGCCACCGCGGGTTTCTAATCATATTTGGTATTGATAATGATCCCCTCAAATGCGATATCACGCCTAATGCACGACCCTCACCTGGCAAGCCAGGGTCAGCTTTACCCACTTGAATGAGATAGTTGGGGCATCATGAAAGGCTCTACCATGATGGTGTCTATTATGACAAGTCCTCCCATTGTTCCACATGTCTTATGCATTGTTATGTTTATGTTATTGGCTTAAGTTATGTTTTGATAATGCTTACTTATGATTATGATTATTAACGCTTTATGAATGATTTGAAAACCTTGAGCCTTATGTTTTCTTATGAAGTTTATGATATATGCATGATGTCCTTCTCCTACGTTACTTATGAGTTTTGTTTTACTTTGAAATGTCCATTTTACTTACCTTGAATACTCGATATATTTCATCTACTGACCGCATACCTTCTATGCTGCATCATTTCATGATACAAGGTCAGGATCATAGGCTCATCCTTATCCTTAACTCGGCTCAACTTACGTTCTGAGCTTATTTGTGAGCCCTCATGTTTTGAGGGCCGTTTGAAAGACTTTTATATTATCTTATGTTTCAGTGTCATTTGGGTTAGTTGGGGATGTTGTCCTATCAACCCATCATATATAGTATGGGCTTTCAGACAATGTGTAGTTTTCAACTCATGTGTACGCTTAGTATTTCTGTTGTTATGGTATGTTTACGTTCCCACTATGTTTTATGCTAAGTATTCCACTCTACTTAAACGAGATTAGATGTATGCATGTGCCATGGGTCAACTTGGGGTCTCTCGGGGTCCATTGTCCCGTGTCTATGATCTGGGTGTACGTTCGGGTCGTGACAAATTTGGTTTCAGACCATAGGTTTGAAGTGTCCTACGGTTTCTGAAAGCCGCGTTAAGTAGAGTCTTTTTCATGGGTGTGAAACACGCCACACTTACGAAGAAGAGGCTACTAGAAATTTAGGAAATGTTCCCTCCTTTTATGTTCTATGTAGTGTGATGAAAAGCCTTTCCGTCATTCTAATTTGTGTGATTCACGATGGCAGAATTATGGCTCATAGAAGAATGAATGAAAGGGAATGGAAATGATGAAGGCCACGGAGATGGCAATGACCATGGGCATCAACAAGCCCCACCTGTTCAGGAGCTCCTAGCACTAGAGCCAGCTGCCCAAGCCGAGTTTGGAGCGGCTATTAAGATGTTGGTACAGGCCTTGACTGCTCAGGTCAACCAGCAGGCTATTGCGCGGGTTCCACAGAATGGCAACGCAGCAGCAACTCAGATCAGAGACTTCTTAAGGATGAACCATCCTGAGTTCACGGGATCAAACGTGGATGAGGATCCATACGAGTTCATTGAAGGGATAGTGAAGGTCACTCAGATTATGGGGGTGACAAATGGGGAGTGTGTGGACTTTGCCTCCTATCAGCTAAAAGAGGTCACCCATATTTTGTACAATCAATGGAAGGAGAATAGGGCAGTGGGAGCGGGCCCTATCAGCTGAGATAAGTTCCACATAGCCTTTCTAAATAGGTTCTTCCTTTAGAAGATGAGAGAGTTGAAAGAAACTGAGTTTGTAAACCTCAAGGAAGGAAAGATAACAGTGCTGGAGTATTCGCTTGAGTTCACTCATTTGTCAAAGTATTCCCCAGAGTTAGTGATGGATCAGAGGGTGCGGGTGAGCCGATTCGTTCATGGTGTGGATAGTTATCTAGATAAGGATTGCAGGACTGCTATGCTCTACCATGATATGTACTTTCTTCGCATAGTGTTGTATGCCTAGCAGATGGAGGTGGCTCATGTGAGGGGAGGGAGAAAAAGGGCTCGGATGGATAGCCGTGGGTTTTCGCATTAGAGGTTCGGCGGTGGCTACCATCCACAGTTTCAGCAGAAATCACTAACCCCAGCACCATAATCAGCTAGTGTTCTATCCAAACCCAGGGGTAATCATAGGAGCAGGGCTTCAGGATCGAGGGATCAGAGAAGCACCCAATTAGAGTATATTTCTCCAGCCCGCAGAAAGTGCGGCAAGAGTCATATTGGGGAGTGCCTGCTTGGTTCAGATGTCTGCTATGGGTGTGGTAGATCTGGACACATGCGCCGAGCATGTACATATGCTAGAAAGGGTGATGATAAGGGTCATGCACAGACCACCAGGATAGCAGCAGCTCCATCCTGTTCTGCTCCACAAGGAGCATCGATTAGTGGAGGTGGCAGACAATGCCAAAACCGATTCTATGCAATTGCCTCGTGCCAGGAGTAGGAGACTTCGCTAGACGTGGTCATTGGTATGTTGCGTGTCTTTCATATTGATGTTTATGCATTGCTAGATTTGGTAGCTACCTTGTCTTTCGTGACTCCTTACATTTCTAGTAGCCTTGGAGTTAGTCCCGAGACCTTGTTAGAACCGTTTCAGTTTCGACCCCTATTGGTGATTCGGTCATAGCTAGACGAGTATATAGAGAATGCCCAGTCACTATGTTGCATAAGGTTACCTCCAAAGACCTTGTAGAGTTAGCCATGACTGACTTTGACATTATTCTTGACATGGATAGTTTGTTTGCATGCCATTCTTTGATAAATTATAAGACCCGTACGGTGGAATTTCATTTTCCAGGTAAGTCCATGTTGGTGGAAGGGTAGTTCAGTGGTACCAGTAGGTTGGTTTATTTCCTATATTAAGGATAGGAAGATGATCTCTAAAGGTTGCATGTACCACCTAGTTAGGGTTAAGGATGTGGAGTCCGAGACCACAACTATTCAGTAAGTTCAAGTGGTGTGCGAATATCCGAAGGTGTTTCCTGATGATTTGCCCGGTGTTCCTCCGTAGAGGTAAATTGATTTCGTTATTGATCTATTACTCGTTACGCAGTGTATATTTGTTCCTCCCTACAGTATGTCCCTAACCGAACTAAAGGAATTAAAGGATCAGCTAATGGATCTGTTGGATAAGGGCTTCATTAGACCATGCCAGTCTCCATGGAGTGCACCAGTTCTATTTGTTCGAAAGAAGGACGGTTCCCTTCGCATTTTTATTGACTATCAGTAGTTGAACAAGCTTACAGTCAAGGACAGGTACCCCTTACCCAGGATCGATGATTTGTTTTACCAGCTTCAGGGTGCCAAGTGCTTCTCCAAGATTGATCTCAGGTCCTGGTATCACCAGCTTAGAGTTCGGGAGAGTGACATCCCGAAAACCGCTTTCAGGACTCAGTATGGTCACTACGAATTTGTTGTTATGTTTTTCGGATTAACCAATGACCCTGCTACTTTTATGGAATTAATGAACAGGGTGTTCAAGGAATATCTAGAATATGTTCTTAATCGTGTTCATCGATGAGATCCTTATATACTCTCGGAGTGAGGAAGAGCATGCCACTCATTTGAGAATAGTGTTGCAGACCCTCAAGGATCGTCAGCTGTATGCAAAGTTTAGCAAGTGCGAATTATGGCTAAACTCGGTGGCATTTCTGGGTCATGTGGTATCAAGCGAAGGCATAAGGGTGGATTCTTAAAGAATCGAAGCGGTGAAGAATTGGCCTAAACTGGTGAATCCTTCAGAAATTCGGAGTTCCTTGGGTCTAGCTGACTACTATCGGAGGTTTGTTGAGGGTTTCTCATCTATTGCATCTCCTTTGAACAAGTTGACTCAGAAAAGATAAAGTTCCAACGGTCAGAGGAGTGTGAGAAAAGCTTCCAAGAGTTAAAGACTCGACTCACTTCAGCACCTGTGTTGACTTTGCCTGAGGGTACTAATGGCTTTATTGTATATTGTGATGCTTCAAGAGTCAGACGAGGCTGTGTGTTGATGCAGTGTGGGAAGGTAATTGCATATGCCTCGAGATAGCTGAAAGTTCATGAAAAGAATTACCGAACCCATGATCTCGAGTTGGCCGCGGTGGGGCTTGCATTGAAGACATGCCGACATTACTTGTATGGGGTCCACAAGGATGTATTTATGGTTCAGAAGAGCTTGCAATATGTTGTCACACAGAAGGATCTAAATCTTCGTCAAAGGAGGTGATTGGAGTTGCTAAAGCACTACGACATGAGTATCCTCTACCATTCGAGCAAGGAAAATGTGGTTGCGGATGTGCTTAGTAGGCTCTCAATGGAGAGTGTGTCCCATGTGGATGAGGGGAAGAAGGAGTTGGTGAAATATGTTCACCGACTTGCAACATTGGGAGTTAGATTGATCGACTGGACCGACGGCGTTGTTGAACATAATGGGTCAGAATTATCCTTGGCGGTTGATGTTAAATCCAGGCAAGATGAGGATCCAGTATTGAGGAAGTTGAAGGAGGCGGTGCGGAGTCAGAAGATGGAGGTTTTCTCCCAAGGGGGAGATGGTGTGCTACGATACCAGGGTCGACTATGTGTTCCAGATGACGATAATTTGAGGGCGTGGATATTGCATGAGGCACATGATACTTTATAATCCATCAATCCGAGATCCACGAAGATCTATTGGGACTTGCGAGAAGTCTATTGGTGGGATGGTATGAAGAAGGATATTGCGGAGTTCGCAGCTAAATGTCCCAACTTTTAGTAAGTAGAAGTCGAGCATCAAAGGCTGAGAGGTGTACTTTAGGATATTAGCATTCCTACTTTGAAGTGGGAGGAAATAAATATGGATTTCGTTACAGGACTACCTCATACTCGCCGACACTATGATTCCATTTGGGTGGTGGTAGACAGGTTAACAAAGGCTGCACACTTCCTACCAGTCAAAACCACGGATTTAGTGGATGATTATGCCAAGTTGTATATTCGGGAGTTCGTTCAACTTCATGGAGTTCCCTTGTCTATTATTTCAGACTAAGGTACTCAGTTTACCTCTAAGATTTGGAGGTCTTTTTAGAAGGGACTAGGGACTTAAGTCAAGCTCAGCACAACCTTCCATCCGCAAATAGATAGCCAGGAAGAGCGAACCATTCAGACCCTTGGGGATATGTTGAGGGCATGTGTTATGGATTTCAAAGGTAGTTGGGATGATCATTTACCCTTAATCGAGTTTTCTTACAATAACAATTATCACTCCAGTATCCAGATGGCACTGTTCAAGGCTCTTTACAGACGAAGGTGTAGATCCCCTGTCGGATGATTTGAGGTTGGCGAGGCAGCTACAATAGGACCAAATTCGGTTCACGAGGCAATGGTAAATGTTTAGTTGATAAGGGACCGATTAAAAACCGCTCAGAGTCATTAGAAATCGTATGTTGATTTGAGGAGGAGAGATTTGGAGTTTGATGTGGACGACTGGGTATTTCTAAAGGTGTCTCCCATGAAGGGATTCATGCGGTTCGGAAAGAAGGGGAAACTCAGTCCCTACAATGTTGGTCCCTACCGGGTTGGGCTTTCCATTGGAGTTATCTTCAGTTCATCTCGTCTTCCATGTGTCACTTTTGAAGAACTATTCAGGTGACCCGGCCTTGGTCGTCCCAGTAGACAGCATTGGGGTAAAAGACAGCCTCAGTTACAAAGAAATTCCTGCTGAAATCTTGGATCGTCAGGTTTAGAAGTTGAGAAACAAAGAAGTAGCTTTAGTTAAGGTCTTATAGAGAAATCAACATGTTAAGAGAGCTACATGGGAAGCCGAAGCGGATATGATGGCTAGATACCCACATTTGTTCTCTGCCGGTTCAGTTCCGACTTGAGGTATTAGTTCTACTCTACGATCCCATTTAGTTTTTATGTTCAATTCATGTGTGAGAGTTTCTTTTATGTGTATGAATGTGTATGTGAAGCATGAGATCAGTTCAGCTATGTGGTCTGGTTCGGAGGTAGTCATTCCGTGAAAATTTCGATTAAAATGATCAGTATATAGCTGTGATAAATTGTATATTTCTGTTTTCTGCTTGTATCCTACATTCGAGGACGAATGTATCCAAGGGGTAGATATTGTAATACCCCAGGAAGGCGTAAGGATAGACCCAGGAGTGTAATTGGAAAAGTAAAGAAAAACTATCAAATACCATAGGACGGACCACAGAACGACTCATGGTATCAAACCACGAGTCGTTGAATGCTTTTGTTGGTCAGGGAAAGGTTGGTGGCAGTGGAGAAAATGAGAGGTATGAAAACCCGTTGTGGGATAAAATAGGTTGTCCTTTGCAGTTCTGGTTAGGGTCAGGTTTGACAACAGGGTAAACAACGGGAGACCCAATGACCCCTTAGGAGAAGCCACGGGTCGTTGGATGTGGTCGTTGTTGGAGGTTGATAATTTCCAGTGTAGATGACGGGTTGAGACCACGACTCGTTTAAAGGAACCATGAGTGGTAGGGAGGCTCGTGGTAAGTGGGTTCAGATCTTATGGTGAGCAAACAACGAATGTTATAACGGATCGTGGTTTCAAAGGACGAGTCGTCCTGTCTGTCTGTTGGTTAGTTTCGAGAGGATCCATTAAGTAGTACATTCAACGAGGGATATGAAGGGCCGTTGGTTGTTCCCACGACCCGTTGGTACCACTCGTGGGTTCCATCCGGCTAGATTTCGGGGAAGGTTCATTAAGGGCATATTCGACTTTTTCACACTTTTAGGCCCTAAACTATGTCATTTTGTGTATTTTTCTAAGTGTGATAAGATGAGTTAAGTCCTTTATGCATGCCCATTCTCATGCAAGAACTTTAGAGAGATTTTTGGGAGATTCAAGGTCTTGTTCGCCAAGTTCCATCAATTTGGTTGTGGGTATTCAAGGAACATCGAAATCAATTCATTCTCGGGTATGTAGGGTTTAGAATGGGTGATTTCTTTTACACCCATGCCCAAATTTCAATGTAATCATGAATCCTCCTATTCAAATTCAATAGGGTTTTACTCAAATGCATGGAAATGCGATTTCTCTTTATGGGTTTGATTTGATTGAGTTTTAATTATTTAAGTATGAATGATGGGCAGGTTTTATATTATTTTCCTTAAAATCATGTTTTAATCTTTTAAATCAAAAATTCCCATTTGATGAAGGTTCATGAAAGTTATTATGATGAATATGCAATATTTTGAATTTATTGATGATGGAAAAGCATGAATTCAAGTTACCCATGTTTATGAGCATATTTTGAAAGAATTGAATATGATGAAGCATTGGGCAATGCCCACACGTTAAAGAATGTTTTATCATTTATGAAGTAAATTACATAATTTATCAATTTATGATGTTGGCTGATAAAAAGGGTCTATTATTCTTGGGTAAGCATGTTTTAAAGGGGATCAATGATGATAAATGTTATATTTTAGCCAATGAATCTTAATGCATGATGCTATTGATTTATGTATGAGCCTATATGCATGATTTTTGGAGCCGTGTCTAGCACCGAGCAGCCCGATGTTCAAAGGACTACACAGGTGTCTCATAACCACATGCCACCATGGGTTTCTAATGATATACTGAATTGATAATGATCCCCTCAAATGTGATATCACGCCTAATGCACGACCCTCCCCTGGCTAGCCAAGGTCGGCTCCACCCACTTGAGTGAGATAGTTAGGGCAGTATGAAAGGCTTTACCATGATGGTGCGGTTATGATGAGTCCTCCCATTGTTGTTATATTTATGTTATTGGCTAAATTTATGTTTTTATAATGTTTGCTTAGGATTATGATTATGAACGATTTATGAATGATTTGAAAGCCTTGAGCCTTATGTTTTCTTATGAAGTTTATGATATATGCGTGATGTCCTTCTCCTACGTTGCATATGAGTTTTGTTTTACTGTTAGATGTCTATTTTACTTACCTTGAATACTCGGTAAATTCCACGTATTGACCGCATACCTTCTATGTTGTATCGTTTCATGATACAAGGTCCGGATCTCAGGGTCATCCTCATCCTTAGCTCGGCTCAGCTTACATTCTCAACTTATTGGTGAGCCCTCATGTTCCGAGAGCCGTACAGACTTTTATGTTATCTTATGTTTTAGTGTCGTTCGGGTGAGTTGGGGATGTTGTCTCATCAACCCATTGTATGTAATAGAGGCTTTCAGACAATGTGTAGTGTTCATCTCATGTGTACGCTTAGTATTTCTAGTGTTATGCTATGTTTACGTTCCCTCTATGTTTTATGCTAAGTGTTCCACTTTACTTAAAGGAGATTAGAAGTATTCATGTTCCATGTATCCATTATAAATTTAGCAAACCCGGCATTTGGAGCAATGTATCTACGAGCGGTATATTGATAGGACAACTTGCTAAACATATTGATAAACATCTTGAACTGGTTGTCCTCTTTCCTTTTAGTTAACCACTGAGGGTAAGGAAGTGGAACTCTAGGCTCTTGGCCTTTAGCATTTGGGGCCCCTTGCCCTGTTCATCAGCATTCACATCTTTAGGAGTAATTTCAACCTCCTCCTTCTTGAGCACTTTCTCATCCGCAACACGAATAGGCGCATTTAGCACCTCTTACCTCAAGTCTTCTTCAACTGGTTTCGGATCAACAACCACTTTGGGTTTATCACCCACATTAGTAATGACCTTCCCACTCCTTTTGACACTGGCCATACTATGGGAATCGTTTTGGCTTCGGCATTGTATCACCAGGAAGGATTCTTTTTATTATTGTGTTCATTTGGGTGGACATATTATTCATTTGGGCTTCCAATTGTTTGATTGAAGCTGAATAGGAGCACACCGTTCGGGCATGGTTAAACATCCCCCATTCAATTCTTTAACATAACTATTGGTACCTATCCCATCCCGTTCAAGCTCACAATTTCTCCATCGTCTATCCCTGTCATCCTATCCTTAGTTATCTCGATCTCTTTAACCTTGGTTCCTATGGAGAGTATGCCAAGGCCCTTGCTTGGCACCATGATATCCTTGACGAGAACCCATTATTTAGCCGGCCATAAATTGACAATCATGGTAATATCTTGGTTGTGGAACATCTTCCTTATATGGGTTGTGACCTTGGGTCCCAAAAATGTTGATGTATTTTGTTCCAGATCCACAAATATGCATGGCCATTAACTCAACTTGAGTCATCATCTTAGCTAATATGTCGGACTGCTCTTGATCTCGCCTTTTCCACTCGGTTGCTATCTCGTTGAAAGATGTACAATTTGCGGACACCTCGGTGTCTCTAGTGTGCCATGATCTATTAGTCTTTGTCATCCTATCAAGAAGTGACTTGTCCATGCCAATTTTTGGGTCCATGATTGAATTACCGAAAAGATTGTTACTACTAATTTATTTTATTGATAGAATCTAGAGACCGATAAAAACTTTTGAGCAACACCCATCGGGCAGACCATGATTGGGGAAAATGGCTAATTGTTTCTTGAACAGAGCCTCACATTATGAATTGGGTCTCCCGGAAGTTTCCTGAAATTTGTGGTCTCATCCCTCAATGGAGCATCTGGGAAGGAGGAATTAATCTATCGAGGAATGCTTCAGTTAGCTCATTCCACAATGTGATGGAATTGGGAGGCAACTCCTCCAACCAAACTGTGGCCTCTCCCATTAAAGAGAATGGGAATAATCTCAAATGGATGGATTCTTGACAGATGTTAGTTATATTGGACATTTGACAAATTTCAATAAAGTTTCTGAGGTGCCGATTAGCATCCTTACTAGGTTGTCCTCCGAACAACCCCTTCATTTGCAAAAGATGCAACATGGTTCTTGTTACATGGAAGACCACATTCCCTATCATGGATGGTAGGCGAATGCCACCAGCTACACATTGATCACAAGATCATCCTCTCCTTCCATTAAACCATCCATTCTACCATCGCTGCTAGTATGGCTCATTTTTACAACCTCAGCAAACAACAAAAACATAATAAACAATGTAAAAGAAACTCAATATGCAATAAAAATTTTGAATTACTAAACAACTAGTGGAATTAACTCAATTTCCCGACAACGTCACCATTTTTGAGAACACTTAATACATCTCTCTCGATTAAGGGAGGTGGTATCGGTCGTTAAAAAATACAAAATATCCTACAGGTCTCAAGGTCCAATCCCACAAGGAATTGAGCGTGATACTCCAAAAATTGTAAACTCGCTCAAATTAGAATGTATCATTATCAACAATTATAAAATAAAAATTGGGGGAAAAGGGAAATCAATATCGAATTCAAAATTCTAAAATGAGATTGAGCAAATGATTTGTTGCAAGTAATGGAAGAGCTAGCTATCCATACACTGATAAGGGATGTATGGATTCTCGAGAAGAGAGGAGCCGTGGTGGTCCCCCCCAGACTCGCCGGATCCCACGAGTGAATCGAAAGTTGGATCTACATTGGATCTCACCCAAAGGGCTAGGGATGTGCAATAGATAAAGTGTCAACTAGATTGGGATTGATTCTATTGCCTTAACTTCAATTTCTTTCTTGGATAGCATGGATACAAATTTAAGCTTTCAAAATCTACAATAATGGTGTACTTAGTTCAAATATTGAAAAGTAAAAAGAACAATGTACTCTATTCTTTCTCTCACTACTTCTCTCTACTTCTCTCTATAATTCAATGCTTCTCTCCCATATGTTCTCCCTTGGGTACGTACAAGTTGGGGTAAAATCTGCACATTCTCCTTGCATAGCTTTCCAAGTTTGTGCTTGGAAGCTTCTCAAGTACTTTTGTGCCAAAGTTAGATATTTTTTCCCTTGTTAGTATGTTGGTCACTTGCACGACACCTGCATTTCCTAGGTGCTCATCCACGAGCTGCAAGTCCCTCTCATGTCATGACAGTGTTGCTTGAAGTCCTCCTGTGGTTGCACCTACATTTTGTAGGTGGCAACCTGTGCTTCGCAAGTCCTTTTCTTCTCCATAAACAGTGTTGATTGCATAGCACCTGTGTTTCCCAGGTGCAAATGTGTGGCACACATGTTCTTCACTTCCAGTAAAATGTTTTTTGTTCAATTCTTTTGTTTTCCTTATCGAAGTTCAACACCTGCACCATCAAAGAGAAAAGGCATAAAACCCTCCCTAATTTTGGTTAAAACAAATCCATAGTTCATGCTAAAAATCTTAATGAGTTGGTAAAATACAAACTCATCACCGGCATACTCTGAAACAATAACATGACTTAGCTATCGCAATACTTATGACCTCGCTCTATAGCATGAACTATTAGTAAAAGAAGTAAACAACTCCTGAATGTCCTGTAGGCTCTAGATTATAAGTATGATACACAACATACCTATAAGAAAGACTCTACTAGACACGGCTTTGTAGACTCCCTAGGACATTGCTCTGACACCACATTTGCCACACCCTAAAATAGGGTTAAGGCGCAACTGTCTCTCGATTCCAAAGTGATTGAGATGCTAGATATATAGCATCTGGACTGTAACCCTTAGGCTATTTGGGCCACCTATCACAGTCAACTATAAGATGGAAATGGACAGCTAAGTCTCAACAAACATGACAAGATAGAATGTCAATAAGTCCATGATAACAACTGAAAAGAACTTTCAAAGGCCAGCTAAACCACAAACTGCACAAAAACTGAACTGTTCAACTAGTCCACAAAAGCCTCGAAAAGAGTAAATAATACTAAATGCATGGGATAGAGCCTTGACCTATCCATATGTACATCAAAACTCAAAAGGACCAAACCAATGATAGGGCTCCTAAAATAAAGGATATATCAACTCTTCACTGGATCTGGGCTCCTACTATATCGATCGATCGGAGCTCCTCTTTGGATGTTTAACATAATTGTAGGGGTCCCCGGGTGAAGAGATGTTAGTATAGAGAAATGCACTGGTACGTAAGACTAAAAGCTATAAATAAATCAATACGAAAGATAACTGAATTAGAGAAGGGAGTAGCAACAACTTAACACTCTGGAACCTATCAACATAAACAATGGTAACTCAGAAGATAGGGTAGAGAGAGATACTCTATAACTGTATAATTAACTACCCTATATGCAGACTGTGTGCATGATTATAACATAACTAACTCGTAGGCCAACACTTTTGATACTAGGAAAAGAGTTTATGAGAATCGAATCGATGGCTACCTGATACTTGAACCACGATTTTAGTATAGCTTCTTGATACTCAAACTAGGACTTTTAGATTTGCCTAATACTTGGACCAGCACATTATATGGCTGACCTGATACTTGGACTAGGATTTTCATATACATTACTTCACCATTAATCCATCTAATACTTGGATCAGAGAGGGCATGCAACATTGCACAATTAGCCATATAATACTCGAACTAGAAAGGGTATTCGATAAATAATGTAAATCATGAAAATGAACAAACTGATACTTAGACCAGCAACTGAATAATGCAATGTAACTAACTTAGATAATAGGTCCAACTAAGAGGACCAACTGCACAAACTACCCCTACCAACTGACAGGAGGGGATATAAGACATAATTTGACTTGGAAGCCTAAAATGAACATGAGACTCAAGGAACATGACACTGGACCTCGCTTACTGGTTATTAGAACCAAATTTGGATACTCAGACCCAACTTGGAATACATGGAATCCACTTGAATACTTGGATTCAATATGAAAATCTTACACTCAACTTGAACTTAACTGGGAGAACTCAGACTCAATTATGAATATTTAGTGTCAACGTTCGCTACTTTTGCACCCGGTAACTCGGTAACTTGTCAGTAACATAAGAAATAGAAGTTATGGAACTTCTTTTAAGACTTAATAACTTTAAAACATATATACATAAATTTAAGCGACCATATCAAGGAATTGTTGTGTTGGTACCATCATTTACCCTTACTAACTTGACATTCGCTCTTAGCATACGCTTTCTTATGTTGCCATCTTAGCTGCTATTTCTAATTTTATTAGGTGACCAAAACCTCATAAATTGTAAATATAACATATACAACATGATATAAAGTAAAAGCTAACAATATCCACGTTGAGGGGTCTCCAACTCGATGTACAATTATGACAACAATCGACACAATATCACACTTTAAATGCCTCTTTGGGCTAGACATGATATCAACATTTAGCTTAAATCAAACATGGGATTCAAAGCTTATACATAGCTTTAAAAACTTCCTCAACACACATTAGATGTTTGCTAGCTCATTCAACTCACAACACAAGAATCATGCTTGAAAGAACAACGAATGGGATGCCTTACATACCTTTTTCCTATGAACTTTTCTTAGTTGATTTCCTAATTCAATGACCATTCTTTAAACTTATTTGTCTCTTAAATTTATAGGAAAACAACATGCTTAATATGTACCACAAATGCAGCCAAAATAATTTACCAAATGGCAGTGAACTATTGTTGTTGGTATTGCCGTGAGGAGGGACCACGACTCGTGGGGTGACTTATGGTCAAGGAAAGAGGAGTGTGTTCTGGAGGGGTCACCACAATCATGACGATGAGTCATGGTCAGGCCACACGATTCGTGGAGTCACCCGTGGTCTAGACTAGGGTGTGGCAAGGAAATCACGAACAGTGGGGATCACAGGGGGAGACCATGAGTTGTGGTCAGCCACCGCGATTCGTGGGGTCCCTTGATTGAAATAGGCAGTAGACTTGATGGTTTGTGGCCACGAGTCGTCCAGTCCCTCGTGGGGACTAGCAGTCAGCAAAACCCTACGATTTTAGTATGGGTATTTTTGTAATTTCTATGCTCTAAGGCCCTAAACTACGTCATTTTATGTATTTTTCTGGGAATTATATGATAGGTTAAGATCCTCTAATTATACTCATCCCCATGTAAGCAAGTTCGGAAATTTTTAGGGAGGTGAAACCTAGTTCAAGCTCTTCTCCATCAATTCTCCCTTCTGCATTCGAAGAACTTTAGAATCTGATCTTATCCTGGTATGTAGGGCTACAAATGGGTGTTTCTGTTCACACCGATGCCCATTCCCTATTAATTTATGAAAATTTATCAAAAACCTTATGGGTTTTTGAGTTTAATTTTGTGAAAATCTAATGATTTACTAACGGGTTGTTATGATTTGCGAATTACATCATATTTTATGAATTTTGATAAGATTTTACAACTATTTTGCTTATAAAATTATTGATTTCGATTTCTACTCAATTAATCCTAATAATGCATGACCTATGATGAATCAATTTGTGATCTACACACTAATTGTTGAAATTTACAAACGCAACATGAGTTATGATTTGAAATATGGATTTATTCAAATACCCATCATGACTTGATGATTTACAAGTTATATGTGTGATCTACAAGTATACATAAAACCTATGATTCATGATTTTGCTTTGGTCGACTCATGGGCCTTATGTCATGGCTAGTTCACGTATGTACAAGTATGTTTGTGAATATCATGATTTAACTAGCCCATGAATTCATGCATGTTATACTATAAGAACTATATATGTTTTGGGAGTAATATCAAACACTAAGTAGGTTCAGGCGGCTATCGAGATGTTGGAGCAGGCCTTGACTGCTTAGGTCAACCAGCAGGCTGTTGCACATATAGAATGGAAATGAGGCAGCGGATCGTAGTAGAGATTTCTTGAGTATAAACCCTCTGGATTTCCTTAGGTCTAAGGTGGATGGAGATCCACACGATTTCATCGAGGAGATTCTAAAAATCACCCAGGTTATGGGGGTGACCAGTGGAGATTGTGTTGATTTAGACTCCTACCAGCTTAAAGGGGTGGCACATATATGGTTCAAACAGTGGAGAGATACTAGAGAAGTGGGTGCAGGACCTATAGGTTGGGAAGAGCTTCACGCAGCATTCTTGGATCAATTCTTCCCTTGGGAGATGAGGGAGCAAAAGGAGGCGAAGTTTGTTAACTTGAAGCAGGGTGACATGTCGGTTCAGGAGTATGCTTTGGATTTCACCCGACTATCCAAACATACACCTGAGTTGGTGGCAGACCAAAGGACTCGAGTGAGCTGATTTGTGCACGGAGTGGCAGATTACCCGGATAAGGACTGTAGGATCGCCCTGTTGCATCGAGATATAGATTTTCCCCGCATTGTGTTACATGCTCAGTAGATGGAGTTGGTGTATCGGAGGCAAAGAGAGGCCAAGAGGGCCAGGACCAATAGTTATAGAACTTCTCAGGCTAGATCAGGGGGGTGGACAACGCCAACAATCTTAGCACAGGTCTATTGCTCCAGCACCATCACCAGCCAGTATGCCATCTAAGATTCCAAGGGGATCAAAGGAGCGTGGCTCCAGATTCGAGAGGCCAAGGTAGAATGCAGATAGAGAACACTTTCCTAGCTTGTGCGAAGTGCAGCATGAATCACTCAAGGAGGTGCTTATTTGTCTTGGATGCTTGTTTCGGGTGTGGAAAACTCGGACGCAGACTCAAGGATTGCCCTTCAGCCAGATCATGGGGCGGCGAAGCCCGTATGCCAGAAGCTAGTTCAGCCACTCCATCATTACGTCCCCCTCAGTAGGGTGCCTTGACTAGTTCATCCAGTGGTCAGCGCCAAAACAGGTTCTATGCTTTAGCACCTCGCTAGGAGTAGGAGGTCTCCCCGGATGTAGTCACTGGTATGTTGCGAGTTTTCCATATTGATGTTTATGCTTTCTTAGATCTATGGGATACTTTTTCTATTGTGACTCCTTACATTGCTAGTAGCTTTAGAGTTAGTCCCGAGACTATGTCAGAACCACTTTTAGTTTCTACTCCTGTTGGTGATTCGATTGTAACTAGGCGGGTTATAGTATAGGATGCCCAGTTATTATTTTGCATAAAGTGACCTCCGTAGACATGGTAGAGTTATCCATGATTGACTTTGATATTATTCTTGGTATGGATTGGTTGTATGCGTGTTATGCTTTTGTAAATTGTAGAACCCGTGCAGTGGAATTCTGTTTTTCGGGTGAGTCAGTCTTGGAGTGGAAGGGTAGTTTGGTGATACCTGTAGGTCATTTCATTTCCTATCTTAAGGCCAGAAAGATGATTTTTAAGGGTTTCAGGTATCATTTATTTAGGGTTAAGGATGTTCAGTCTGAGACCCTGACTAACCAGTCAGTTCCGGTGGTGTGTGAGTATCTAGAGGTCTTTCCCGGTTATTTTCCATGTGTTCCTCCCAAGCGGGAGATTGATTTTGGTAATGACCTTCTACCCGACACACAGCCTATATCTATCCCTCCTTATAGGATGACTCTAGCCGAGCTAAATGAGTTGAAGGATCAGTTGAACGACCTATTAGATAAGCGCTTCATTAAACCGAGCAAGTCTTCATGAGGTGCACCAGCCTTATTTGTTCGGAACAAGGATGATTCGCTTCGCATGTGCATTGATTATCGGAATTTGAACAAAGTAACCTTCAAGAATAGGTACCCACTCCCCAGAATCGATGATTTGTTTGACCAACTTCAGGGTGCCAAGTGTTTCTCAAAGATAGATCTCAGGTCTGGATATCATCAGCTTAAAGTTTGGGAGTGCGATATCCCGAAGACAGCTTTCAGGACGCGGTATGGTCATTATGAGTTTGTAGTTATGTCTTTTGGACTAACAAATGCTCCTGCAGCTTTTATGGACCTGATGAATAGGGTGTTCAAGCCGTACCTAGACATGTTCATAATCGTGTTCATTGATGACATCCTTATATACTCTCGAAGCGAGGAGGAGCATGCCGCTCATTTGAGAGTGGTACTTTAGACTCTCAAGGATCCCCAATTGTATGCCAAGTTCAGTAAATGAGATTTTTGGTTGAATTAGGTACCATTTTGGGGCCATGTGGTATCAAGCGAGGGCATAAAAGTAGATTCTCAAAAAATTGAGGCAGCGAAAAATTTGCCTAGACTGGTGAATCCTTCGGATATTCGGAGTTTCTTCAGTTTCACTGGCTATTATCGGGATTTTTTGAGGGTTTTTCATCAATTGCAGCACCTTTGACCAAGTTGATTCAAAAGAAGGTAAAGTTCCAATGGTCGGAGGCTTGTGAGAAGAGCTTCAAGAGTTGAAAAGTCGAATCACTACCGCTCTGGTGTTGACCCTACCTGAGAGTACGAATGGTTTTGTGGTGTATTTTGATGCTTTGAGAATCGTACTCGGTTGTGTATTGATGCAGCGAGGGAAGGTGATAGCATATGCCTCTAGACAATTGAAGATCCATGAGAAGAATTACCCAACCCATGATCTAGAGTTGGTCGTGGTGCTATTCACCTTGATGATATGGCGACATTACTTGTATGGGGTCCATATGGATGTGTTTACGTACAACAAGAGCTTGCAATATGTGTTCACACAAAAGGAACTCAATCTATGACATAGAAGGTGCTTAGAGCTACTCAAAGATTACGACATGAGTGTTCTTTACCATCCGTGTAAGTCTAATGTGGTGGCGAATGCACTTAGTAGAATCTCGATGAAGAGTGTGTCCCATGTCGATGAAGGAAAGAAAGAGCTGGTGAAAGATGTGCATCGCTTTGCACGGTTAGGAGTTAGGTCGGTTGACTCTACCGATGGCGATGTTGTTGTTCAAAGAGGATCTGAATCGTCCTTGGTGACTGATGTGAAGGCTAGACAAGACGAGGCCCTGATTTTGGTAAAGTTGAAGAAAGTTGTACGAATTCAAAGGAGGAGGTCTTCTCTCAAGGGGGAGATGGTGTGCTTCGGTAGCAGGGTCGCCTATGTTTTTTGGACGTCGAGCATTTGAGGAGCCGAATGCTGAAAGAGGCTCATGGATCAAGGTATCTTATCCATCCGGGTACCACCTAGATGTACCATGACCTACGGGAAATCTATTGATGGAATGACATCAAAAAAGATATTGTAGAATTCGTAGCCAAGTGTCCGAACTATCAGCAAGTAAAGGTTGAGCATCAAAGCCCCAGAGGAGTACTTCAGGATATCAGCATTCCTAGTTTGAAGTGGATAGAAATTAATATGTATTTCATAACAGGGATACCTCGTACTCGCCGACAATATGATTCCATTTGTGTTGTGGTAGACAGGTTGACCAAGGCTGCACATTTTCTACCCGTGAAAACCACGGAATCAGTGGAGGATTACGCCAAGATATATATCCAGGAGTTGATTCGATTGGATGGAGTTCCCTTGTCCATCATTTCACACCGATGTACTCAATTCACCACTCCGTTTTGGCGGTCATTCCAAAAAGGGCTTGGGACTCAAGTTAAACTCAACACAACATATCATCCACAAACGGATGGTCAAGCGGAATGAACAATTCAGACCTTCGAGGACATGTTGAGGGCATGCGTGATTGACTTTAAAGGTGGTTGGGATGATCACTTACCCCTGTCCAGTTTTCCTACGATAACAACTATCACTCTAGTATTTAGATGGCACCATTTGAGTCTCTTTATAGGCAGAGATGTAGGTCGCCCATCAAATGGTCTGAAGTTGGTGAGGTGGCAATGATAGGGCCTGACTCGGTTCATGACGCAATGGAAAAGGTTCAGTTGATAAGAGACAAGTTGAAAACTGCCTAGAGTCATCAAAAGTCCTATGCGAATGTGAGAAGAAGAGAATTAGAATTTTAAGTCGATGATTGGATGTTTCTAAAGGTATCTCCCATGAAGGGAGTGATGCAGTTTGGAAAGAAAGGAAAACTCAGCACTCATTATGTTGGCCCCTACCAAATTATTAAACGGGTTGGTAAGGTGGCATACGAGTTGGAGTTTCTCTTAGAGTTATCTTCCGTGCATCCTGTGTTTCACGTATCGCTTTTGAAGAAGTGTTTGGATGGTCCAGCTTTAGTTGTCCCGGTGGACAGTGTTGGTGTAAAAGACAGCCTTAGCTTCAAGGAGGTTCCGGAGTAAATACTGGATCGATAGGTTCGAAGGCTAAGGAACAAGGAAGTAGCTTTAGTTAAAGTGTTGTGGAGGAATTAGCATGTTGAAGGAGCTACGTGGGAGGCCGAAGCGGATATGATGGCTAGATACCTTCATTTATTCTCTACCGGCTTAGTTCCGACTTGAGGTATCAGTTTTTCACTAAAACTCTAGTTAGTTTCATGTTTAGTTCATGTGCGTGAGTTTCTTTTATGTATGTGGATGTATGTATGATTCGTGAATTCAGCTCAGCTATGCATTTTAAATCAAGAGGTAGTCATTCTATCAGTTTTCGTTTAAAATGATCAGTATTTGATTATGAAAATTCCATATCTCTACTTTTCTGTGTGGTATCCAACATTCAAAGATGAATTTTCCCAAGGGGCAATTGTTATACCCCGGAATCCCAAAGATTAGACCTAGGAGTTGAAATGGAGAAAAACTGAAATTCTACACCAGATCTCAAGATGGGTCATTAGGTGACACGTGAGGAGGGACCACGAGTCATGGGGTGAGTTGTGGTCAAGGAAAGAGGAGTGTGGTCTGGAGAGGTCACCACGGGCATGACCATGAGTCATAGTTAGACCACACGACTCGTGGAGTCACTCGTGGTCTAGACTGAGGTGTGGCAAGGAAATCATGGATAGTGGAGATCACGAGTGGAGACCACGAGTCGTGGTCAGCCACCACGATTCGTGGGGTCCCCTGATAGAAATAGGCAGTGGACTTGGGCATTCAAAGAACTTTAGAATCTGATCTTATCCTGGCATGCAGGGCTACGAATGGGTGTTTCCGTTCACACCCATTCCCATTCTCTATTAATTTATGAAAAATTATCAAAAATCTCATGGGGTTTTGAAATTAATTTTGTGAAAATATAATGATTTACTAATGGGTTGTTATGATTTGCTAATTACATAATATTTTATGAATTTTGATCAAATTTTAAAACTATTTTGCTTATAAAATTATTGATTTCGATTTCTACTACATTAAGCCTAATCAGACATGACCTATGATGAATCGATTTACGATCTACACAGTAATTATTGATATTTACAAACCCAGCATGATTTATGAATTGAAATATGGATTTATTCAATTACCCATCATGACTTGATGATTTGCAAGTTATATGTAAGATCTACAAGTATCTGTGAAACCTGTGATTCATGAATTATGTTTTGGCCGACTCTCAAGCCTTATGTCATGGCTAGTTCACGTATGTACAAGAATGTTTATGATTATAATGATTTAACTAGCCCATGAATTCATGCACGTTATTCTATGAGCATTATATATGTTTTGGGAGTAGTATCAAACACCGAGTTGGTTCGGGGCCTAGGCTCTGTCCCAGATTTCATAAACTACGTGTCACCATAGGTATGTTGGGACCTCCTTTGTGACTTTCCCTAGATGAAATGGCCCTTTTCATGTAGATATCACACTTTCATGGTTCTACCCTTGGCAAGGTACGAACACCCTCTCGACTAGGGTCACAAGTCGGGCTTTATGTGTTCTCATATGGGGTATGCAGTTAAGAGACTCTCCCAACGTTCCTCATGATTTATGCATGTTTATGACTATATATATTGGCTCAAGTTATGTTAAAAATAGCTTTTCTCTCATGATTATGATTACGAATGTATTATGAATGTTTCAAAAATCTTGAGCCTTATGTTATGTTATGATATTTACGATACGAGCATGATGTTCTATTCTTATGATGTTTTATGAGTTCCTTTACATACTTTTAAATGTCCATTCTACTTAACTTGCATACTCGATATATTCCATGTACTGACCGCATACTTTCTATGCTGTATCGTCTTATGATACAGGACTCGACTCTCAACCTCATCCTCATCCTTACTCCATTCCATTGTTCGCTTTCAGCTTTGTTGGTGAGTCCTCATGTTTTGAGGGCCGTTTGATTAAGCATGTATGATATTCTATGTTTCAGTATTTGGCCTGGTTAGTTGGGGGTGTTGTCCCATCAACCCATCTTACATGTTAGAGACTTTTAGACAATATGTAGTACTCAGCCTTATGTATGTGTCTAGTACTTCCGAATGTTATGATATGCTATGTTACGTTTACATTCCATTATGACTTATGTTTAGTCTTCCACTTGAAGTGAATGAAGTTAGATGTATGCTTATACCATGGGTTGACTTGGGGTCTCTCGGGGTTCCTTGTCTCGTGTTACGATCTGGGACTACGTTCGGGTCATGACACCTTGTTTGCTTTGACGTGAATCAGGTGATCATGGCATCTGTCCTGACCATAAAAAATGAGAATGTCTTTGCTTAGATAAATGACAACATCGATTATGCGAGTGTTATAGTGCTTACACGAAATAATGCTACCACGATCAAGATTGAGGGAAGAATATATACCATGATAAAAGTTGAGGGTCAATTTCATAACTTCACTGATTAGGACCCACATTAGCACCTAAACAATTTCCTGGAGGTATGAAATATACACAAACAGAATAATGCATTGGATGATTTTATTCATCTGAGGGTCTTTAAATACTCCTTTGCTGGGGAAGCCATAGACTAGCTCCATCATTTTCTACCAAACTATATCCACACATTGACTAAGTTGGTAAATATGTTTTTGAAGAAGTGGTTTCTCACAAGAAAGAAGGCGGAACAAAGTGACACGATCTTTCACTTCAAGTAATTACTAGGAGTGTAGTTGTTCAAGGCTTGGGAGAGGTTCGAGCAATATATTCTTAGAGCTCCCACTCCTGGGTTCCATAAAAATATTCTTCTAGACAAGTTTTACACTAGGTTGGACTCTCTTACCTAACGGTGGAAAATAATGTGGCGTGTGGCTACTTTATGAATAAAACTTATAACCATATCATCACCATTATAGGCATAATAACCAAGCATAATTAAGCTCTACATCTAGGAGATAACAGCCGGGGGTGTCACTATCGGAGCCCCATCATTCATCCATCTTATGAAGGAGAACTAGGATCGAGACCAGATGATTGCAAACATGGCAATTAACATTGCTTTTGTAACACCCCGTATAATTTAAGCAATAAATTCGTACTTTTGAGGCAGGACTAAGAGTACACAATATGGTAAGAAGGATATTTTATGAGGTATTCAAAACACTCTATGGTCATCTGCTAATATTTGATGTCAATCAGTTTGTAAAATAAAAGCCGGCAAAAGTTATTGCAAATTTATTTCTGAAATTCTCTGAAATTTAGGTTAGATGTCTAGGAACTTTTATCCCAATATATTAAGTTTTAGAGGCCTACGACCTATCAAATTTCAGGTCTATAATTCTAGTTCCAACAGATGAATTCGTTCACTAATACAACTTTAGAACAATGAGATGTTTTCATTTTTGCGAAACTGCATAAGCAAGCACGTCATAGCTGGCCAAGTCGGTGGAGAACATATAAAGTCTCCTTGGTTTGTGGTGATATCTCAAATTCATTTCCAGTAGTGTAAGGATGGTGGAAACTCTCTCCTCTGCAAAATCTTGATGATCTTGATGATTTTGAGCCATAAATCTATGGTTCAATATTGAATTTAAGGCTCAAAATTCATAATCCTTCATCTAGTTCTCGTTGCTTTCATTATGTTGATCTTGTTGTGGTTGTTTCGTGTGTACCTTCGGTGTAAACACTCGTTCTCATTGTTTTCTATCTTGGTATTCTGTTTATAAACTTGTTAGTATTTTTAGTGCATCGAGTTGAAGTTTGTATAATTATATACATAGAAAAATTGCATCGTTTAGGCCGTATTTTGTGTTGCCTTCTTATTGGGTTCTTGAAGATACATTTTTTGTGATATTGAGAAGTGCTTCAAGGCAATATTTTGTGATGTTGAAGGCTTCTTAAGGAAGTGTTTTCTTTGTACGGAAAGCAAGCGTTTTTGCTAATTTCAATTTGTTGTCGTAGAGGTATGTTAAGGCTTCCATTTTCTCCTTTGGATATGAATTTCATCATAATCGAGCTCTTGTCATTATCATGCGAGCCTGCTACTTTATGTCTTGATTTCGCGTTGATTAGCTTTCTTTTGGGGGCTGTTTGGAGTTACACATTCTCTCACTATTTGAGGCCATGAATCGGGCGATAGTTTGATCAATTGTCGTACATTAGCAGGAAGTTAGTAAGTGTTGAATGTGAATTTTGTTGTGAAATTAGGTACGACCTTAATTTTTTAACTTGGGGCAATATTTCTATGTGAATATAGGTGCATTTGGGTGACTATGATTGGGATGATTGGTGGCTTAGATTTGGCGTTGATGGGCGAAATTGGGGTAAACAGTATATACGTCTTAGTGACGGCGCTATGATTGTGTGGATGATAATTCGTATAAGCTACTAGCTTTGGCCTTTATTGTAGGGAATTTTTGTAGCTAGAAATTGATATCTTAGGTATACTTAGGTGGATGGTGCGATGAATTGGTTTCTAGACTTGTTCAGGTAATTATGATCATCATGTTGGTAAATCTAGGTTGTCTATTTGAAAATTTGGGATTTAATTGGATAAGTACATGTATTAGGGTCTTGTGTAAAGGATAACACCTCTTAGGCTAGTATTAATCCTTGAAGTATATACCTGATAGGATGATGATCCTCAGGTTGCTTGTGGAGCATGGGTGGACAACAGGATATATGAGGTAAGTGTTGCATTGTGGTAGTTGTTTGGTGGATATGGGTTGCCATATGAGGGATTTTTGGACTTTTCTTTGATATGTAATTGTTGCTTGTAAATTGTAACTTGTGTGGTGCCTTTGTGTAAATTGAGTGTACTAACTTGGTACCTTAGGGCTTAACAAATACCCAATGGGTGAGAGTGGGTCTAGCTTTGGGTTAAGCCTAGGGATTGGAGCTGACCCAAGGAGTATGTGTACTTCCTCTAGTAGGGTCGAGCCAAAGCATATGCAAGAGTTTTTTCTACATGCTAGAGACTTTTTAGCGTCACTATGAGTTCCCCCCAGTATGATTAAGCTCATGCGAACATGAATAGACTATGTGTCATGGGATGTTCTGGCCAAGCTTGATTGCAAATTGATATACATATTATATTGTCCTATTTTTTTCCTTATTTGGTTGTTGTGGAGGCTAGAGGTGACTTGCTGATGCCCTTGATTATTAGAGAGCCTAGAGTTGAGCTAGGTAAGAAAACTTAAATGAATCCTATGTAGTACAAATGGTGATAGCTAAGTCATGTCGGCTAGATCCTAATTAATTATTCGTATTTTTCATTTGACCTTTGCTTTGGACTTGTCAGGCTTATGGGAGCCAGGTAGGTTCTGCTTGCTTTAATTTGGTTGTTTTGGACTTGCTGTTCTTATGAGGACTAGGAAGGTTCTATTTTCTTTACATAATTTCAAAAATATCTTTGCTATTGGTGCCTTTTTTACTTCCTGCGGATATTCAATATATCTATTCATTTAAAATATGAATTTTATTATCTTTTATGCCTTATATACTCAGTACATTTCTATTCTAATGCCCTACTTGGGGGTGCTGCATTCATTCCTATAGGTGTTGACTAACATATAGCTCATGTTCTTTATCGTTGTGTGGCGTTTTAGCTGAGTAGGTTAGCTCAATATCTTTCAGAGTTGCTAGTGGTTTTTATATGAGTAGTTCAGGGCCTTTACCATTCATTTGTTTGATGTTGTACTCATAGAGGCTCGTAGATGTCATCGAGGTTATGGTGTTGTTGTTTTAGTCCTAGAAGTCCCTATTGTCTAGGATGTATTCCATTTTGAGGCATCATTGGCCTATATTTTGTATTTTTTTGGTCTATAAACTATCTTCTATCATAGTCTATCTCTTACTGATTTTATAGTTGTTTTGATGTTGAACCTTGTCAGTTTTGTCCAGTTGTAGTTAATTTTATGTAGGGTGTGCTCAATCAAGTGTGATATCCGGTGCCAGTCATGCCACCCCAGGTTCGAGGATGAGACAAGCTTGGTATTAGAGTAGGTTGTGTCCTAGGGAGTCTATGAAGTGTGTCGGGTAAAGTTTTGTTTATGTGTGCATTATGCAACGTATTTATAAATAGGAGGCTACAGGACATTCATGATCATTACCCTTTCTTCTGGGTCAAAATCTTGCAAGAAGTCAGATGTGATAGGAGTCTAGTCAAGACTCATATTTGCTGACTTGTGCAAGGAATATTTGTAATATAATGTATTGTAGCCGACCAGTGGCTAGATTTTTGTTAGAGTTGTGTTTTGCGCCTTGGTATAGTGCAAGGTCGTCTTTATTACAGTTGTTTGTGATATACCCAAGAGATCTGTGATTGTGTCAGCTCAGTCATGCTGTGATAGTACATAGAATTGAATCATGCGTTTTGTCCAACATTCAAGGAGTTTCTAAGGGGGAAGGATGTAGCACCCTATAAAATTTAAGCAATAAATCCATACTTTTAAGGTAGGACTAAGAGTTCATAATATGATAGTTAGGACGTGTTATGAGGTGTTTGAATCACTCTATGGTGGTATGCTAATATTTGATGTCAATCAAGCTGAAAAAACTAAAATCGGCAAAAGTTATTGCAAATTTGTTTCTTAAATTCTCTAAAATTTGGGTCTGATATCTTAGAGTTGTCTCCCAAAATATAAAGATTTAGGGGTCCTACAACCTATTAAATTAAATTTCTATGAGTCTAGTTTCCAACACATTAAACCGTTTGCTAATATTGATAACGTCTATAAACTCTTCTCTGATAAAGAAGGAGGATCCGATCATTGACAAAAACAAATTTCTCAATGAGTGTTGGGGTCGAATCCCACAAAGATTGAGGATTGGATTCACCAAGTGTCGTAAATGAATTCACAAGAGTGATGCATCAAGTATGAATATAAAACAAATGTTGGAGGGGAAAGGTGTAACAAGTAACAATTCAAAATGTAAAATCGAGCAAGAAGGAAAAAGAATTGTTTCACATAAGAGGAGAGACTAGGGTTGTGCATTTGATAGGGCTTAAACTTGGTAGGTATTGACTAAGAGCTTTATATTTAATTAGTGTATTGATAGCCTTGGCCTTGATATACACTCTATGTTTCTCAAATAATAGAGTGTGTGTACCTTTGGTCTTCTCAAACCCTAAAGCCAAATCACAAATCAACCAAACAACGCTTGAGGAAGGATGTAGACTATCTCTAGCTCTAACCCTCTAATGGAATTTTACTTGGGTATGGACTATCTCTAGCTTCTACCGATGAATTAAACTCCAATTGATCATTATTGTAGTCTTACCCAACTTCAATTTCCTTTCTCAAGCAAAATTGAAGTAAGAAATCTCAATCAATGTTTTCAACCATCAATTGTTAAATTAAAACTTAAAGAATTGAATAGATTCATCCTTTCTACTTAAATCTAAGATTAACTAGTCAATGCCCACTTGGGTCTACACATCCGCCATCCACACACACCCCTAGAAGAGAATTTCGCTACTCATGATTGAGGAAAGAGAAATTATACCATGGGATAATTTAAAATTTTTCATTTATCATGAGCAAATAATATTCGATTCTCAGCTCAAAGTCTGCAACAATGGAGTTTTTCTCCTAATGAAAAGTGAAGAAGAAAGTAAAATGTACCATATTTATCACTTTCTATAATATTCTTTCTAGTGTGATTTCATGATATATACAATTAGGGTAAAATAAGCATATATTATATGCACAACTAACCAAAAGTGCCCTTGGAAGCTTCTCAGGTACACTTATACCTTTTTTGGATGATTTTGCCCTTCAGCAATGACATGAGTCACTTACATGGCACTTGCGTTTCACAGGTGCCATTGTGCGTCCCGCAAATCTTTTATTCAGGCCTAAGCAGTATCCTTTTCATGTCATTTGTGGTGGCACATGCGGTCCGCAGATGCCAATCTGCGGCACATAGATATGATGCAGCCGATCTCTAGATTCTTCTACATGACACCTGCATTTCACAAGTTCCATTGTGAGAAATACATGTCTTCTTCTTCCAGCAGATTTCTTTCAGTTTAGTTCCTTCATTTCTTGGTTCTAATCAAATTCCTGCACAAAAGAAGAGAAAACACATAAAACATTTCTAATTTATATGGAAACTAGGAAATAGCTCATGCTTAAGAGACAAATGAGTTGGTAAATTAGCAAATCATCAAATATGACTTTAGCATATAGAGATGTTCACGTTTTCACAAGAATGCGCAAGCAAACATGTCATAGCGGGCTATGTGGTGGAGGACTATATAAAGACTCCTTGGCCGGTGGTCATATCCCAAACATATTTTCAGAAGTGTAAATATGGTGGATATTCTCTCCTCTATATATTTTTTATGATCTTGATGATTTTGAGCCTTAAATCCATGGTTCAATCTTAATTTAAGGCTCGGAAGATGTAATCCTCTATCTAGTTCGCATTGCTCTCGTCGTGTTAATCTTGTTGCGGCTGTTTCGTGTGTACTAGCTGCGTAAGAAATCTTTTTCATTTATACATATCTTGGTATTATGGTTATGAACTTATAAGTATCGTCAGAGCTTGAGGTTGAAGTTTCTATAATTATATCCATAGAAATGTCGTCATTTAAGCCATTTTTGCATTGTCTTCTTACTGGGTTCTTGTTGCCTCATTTTTTTGGTGTTGAGAACTACTTCAAGGCAACATTTTGTGGTGTTGAAGGCTTCTTAAGGAAGTTTTTTCTTGGTATGGATAGCAAGAGTTTCGACTAATTTTGATTCGACGTTGATGTTTGGCATATTCTTATGCCAATTTTCCATGTTTTTACCCATATTTTGCCTTATTTTGAGTTCATAATCCTTATGAAATGCATGAATTTATGTTTTCATGTGTTCAATATTGATGATAGTTACGATATTGATGATAGTGACGATATCGATTGTGACCTTTATATGGAGCCGGAACTGCTAACTAGGATGAATGGGCTAACTGTGGATATGATGCCGAAAATAGACCGATTTTATATCACCCTTCAATTTGAATTTTGAGCCAACAAATATTTTTAGATGTTTTTAGTAGGAAACCAAGGAAAAAGGACTCGATGACCCAAGGTGTGAAGAAAGATGAGTTCGCGAAAGTCGGTCTTGGGCTATAGTTGGCGTTCCACGCCAACCCCTGAACTTTAGAGAAATCTGCACAAAGTTAGTGCTATGGTGGTGTGGGGTGCCAGGTATTGACCTTCAAGGAGTATTTGATAAACACCTTGGCGAGATGAAGGACGTTGAGCGCCAGAAGCATCCTAGACTTAGGAAATTTTTCCAACACTCTGGTGCTTTGGATGGAGTGGGGGCACCCGGAGGATACAAAAGTTAAGATATTTGGCTAGCACATTCATACTATGGATGGTGTGGGACCCCAAAAGCAAAACTTCATAGGAAAATTGAGCCACACTTGGGGCTATTGAGGGCGCGATGTACCATACTTATTCTGAGATGGATTTTGCTGATTTTGTAGCTAATTACTCTAGGGAAAAAGCGTCATTTGAGGGCTCACCTATAAATATAACATCTAGGTTATTTGTTAGTGAGGAGACATTATTTTGTTTGATCATAGTAAGGGTTTTAATTTAGGTTTGGAGGAGAGACAAGTTCATAACCTAGGTTTCTTCTTTTCTTGTTCATTTTTATGCTTCGAATGATGATGTCTTTGTTTTTCCACTTGTTTATGAGTGGCTAAATGCCTATTCTAGGGTTTTGGCCATAGTTTTTGTTGAAGTTTGAAAGATTAATTATTGCAAGTTTTGATTCTTTATTAAAGGTTGTTTATATTTACTTATTTTAATTGCTTTTTCGCTGGATTGATAACCTTGTGAATAAATATGTTGGCTTTTGGCTGAACTCGGAAGAGGGAACTGAAAGGGTTAAAAGTAAATATAAAATAGCAATTCAAATATCCTTTGGCCTATGTGTTAAAGGTTAGAAGTTGTTGATGAGTATAGAGGATATACCCTTCAACACTGTTTAGCTGATATACAGGTAGGCATAACTATCGTTTCATGTTTTCTCCTGCGACCATAGGGATATAGGCGTTAGGGTTCATGAGATAGTTCTCTAATGCTTGGGAGAATGGAAAGAAATGGGATAGTAACTTATAAGTAGCAACCTTAGGAAGAATTACTCTAGTGTAATCAAGTCTTGAAAACTCAACATGAAGAGAAAGTGCCATTTGCCTAGACTTTCATCAATTTGAAGTACAAACAAGTTTGCAACAACATTTTCTTATTAATTCATTTTCATTTCAAGTTTAGTAGTTTAATTCTTCAAACCATTCTCCAGTTATATATGTTTTTGTTAGAGTATCAAAATAAAGAGTTAACCTTGATCAATTAATCTGACAAGTCTTTGAGGGATCAACAATCGGGACTTCACTGTCCTATATTACTTGAAGACCACGTGTGCTTGGGCGACAACAAGTTTTTGGCACCGTTTCTAGGGACCTGAATATTGGTTAATCATTTGTAGGTTAGGATTTTTATTCCGCTATTCTGTATTTTATGTTTTTGTTTGTTTGTTGTGAAGTTTACAGGTGTTTTGTGCTCAGTGTATGCCAAGTACAAGAAGTTGAGGACCATATTTGGCTTCTTTTGATCCTGAAATTGAGAGAACCTTTCACAGGTTAACTATGGAGAATAACAAGCAAGCACAGGGTAACAACCAGGAGAGGTTTCTAGTGCTTATCTTTGCTAGGCCGAACTTGGAAAGCATTTCTAAAGCGATCTTCAACCCGGCCATCACTAGAAACTTTGATTTAAATGAAGGGACCGCGCAGTGGGCCAAAAATACTTGTCAATATCTGGGCAAGTCACACGAGGATCCTCACAGACATCTGATGACGTTCGTTTAACTGAGTGAAAACTTTTACTATCAACATGTCAAATAAGTATGTAAAGCTCATGTTCTTTTGTTCTAATTAATTGGTGAGGCCAAGGAGTGTCTTCAGAATGAGCCGAAAGGTTCCATCACCACTTGGGAGGCTCTTTCCAACAAATTCATTAATAGGTTAATCTCTTAAAGGAGGACAAAAGAGTTGAGAGAGAAGATATCCTGTTTGTGTAGAGAGATGGTCAAACCTTGGCCTAGGCTATGATGAAATATTAGCTCTTTTGAATCTCATATCAGTGGGAAGTCAGGACTATCAGGACTCAGGTAAAGGATTCACAACAACCAAGCTGTCTGGAAACCCCGAGGTAGATGGTGTTGCAGTTACCTGAGTAGATATCAGTTAGCTTGTGAATGTGATCAACAAGCTTGTAACCACACCAGTAGGAAGTCAGGTTCAGTAGGTCCATCAGGTCAAGACTTCACCACCATCATGTGAGATGTGTGGGGAAGGCCACACTTAATCAGGTTGTCCACTAAACTCAGGGTCTATATATTTTATGGGAAAACAAGGTTGTGGTGGAGGTTTTGTAGATAATAGCTATAACCTGGGGTACAGGAATGTAGAAAATCCCTCATGGAGTGGGAATCAAAATTTCCAAAGGCCCTAGAGCAACTACCCAAAACTGCAGGGCCAACAGTTGGCAGTTCACTCGAGGAAATGATGAAGAAGTGGATGGTTCAGAAGACTCAAGTGGTTAATGAGATGCAGAAGTGCATCCACGAGCTCGAGAGATTGATGGGTCAATTGCCTTTCATAAAACTAATAGACCTCAAAGGTCACTTCTGAGTAACATCGAGAAGAACCCCAAGGAAAATGTGAGTGCAATTTCTTTGCGCAGTGGTAAAGAGCTGGGTGAGGTGATCCCAGAGATAAGAAAGTTGATGAGGAGTAGGTTGTGATGTCTAGACAGGAGGTTGGTGAGTCAAGAAACTAAAAGCCAAAAGTGATAGAAACAAGACCACCCCTCCATTTCTACAGTGGTTTAAGAAGCAGAAAAAGAACACAACTTTCTAGAAATTTCTTGATATGTTGAAGCAGGTAGAACTTAACTTTCCATTGGTGGAGCTTTTGCAGGATGTTTTGAAATATTCCATGTGTCTAAAGGATATTGTGGCAGAGGAGGCTTATGGAGTTTGAGACTGTGGTTCTCATAGAAGAGTGCAGTTCTCGGGTGTAGGACAAAATTCCAAAGAACCTGAAAGAACCCGGATGCTTAACCATTCCAGTAGTTGTTGGGAACAAAGAAGTTGGTTCAGCACTGTGCAACTTGGGTGTGAGCATTAATCTGATGCCTTCATCCTTGTTCAGAACCTTGGGTTTAGGGGAACCACGTCCTACCATAGTGATATTGCTTCTTGACGATCGGTCTATTGCTTATCCTGACGAAATTATAGAGGTCTTCTTGATCAATGTTGGACCATTCATTTTACCGGTGGACTTTATAATCCTGAATTATGAAGCAAATGTAGCAGTTCCCCTTATTTTGGGGAAAGGATACTTTGTCACCACCGATGCAGTTATAAAGGTAAAATCGGGCAAGATGCCGATGAATGTGGATGGTATGGAGGCAATATTTGAGATGTTTAGAGCATCAAAGATTCCACCTCACTATGTGGACTTCATAGTGAATCCAACGGTAGAGCCTGGAGGGTGTAGGCAAGAAATTGAGTAGCATGCGCTGCATGAGAATTTAGCAGGTTTTCAAGACCCTAACTATCTCATCCAAATGAAGGAGTGAGAAGGACTTCTGTTGTGTCGTGACATAAAATCAGGCACTGCACAGGAGGCAAACCGTGAATGTCGTTCCACGACTATAACTATGGCGCTTGGCGGGAGGAAACCCAACTATTTAATATTTTTTGGTTTTGTAGAGATGAACAAGGCCTTTGAGGTAAGAAGAGCTGGGAAAATAAGCTGAAAAAGTCTATGTCTGGGGTGTCCCACGCCAGGTGATAAACTTCAGAAAGAAATTTTTTTCAGGTTGGTGCAATGGTGGTGCACCACGCAGTATCCAGTCCCTGGAGAAATTTTTTTTTAAGTGTAAACGTTTTTGGTTAATGGGTCAAAATATGACCCAAGGACCATAAAATTGCTAAAAGCTCATTCCCCATACCTTTATTTTAAATACGCATTCATCCTCTCTAATTAAAAAGGTGAAAAATAAAATGCAACAAAATTCTCTCTCTTCCTTCACCTAACCTGTAACTCCCTCTCCCCCTTCCCTCTGTTGTATTCTCTAAGAAGCTTGCTGAAGATAATCTCTCCAACTTAAGTAAGTAGTTTCTTTTCTCTTGGTTGTTGAGTGTAAAAAGCATGCTCTCATACCCTTCTTCTCCAAGTTAAAGATTCAAATTCACCATTGTTAATGAAAGCCTTGAATTTCATAATATGGATTTCATTAGCTATTAATCTCTCAAATTACTCCATGATAATGTGTTATCCTTTTCGGGATGCTTATTTTTTGGTTTAATGTAGTGATTTGAAGTTTTGGGGATGAAGGGGGTGATAAATTGAATTTCATGAAATTGATGGATAGAACATTGAATGTAGAGAGAGAAATTGCACAGTTCTTATATTCTTGAATGTGAAGAATCTTGAGTTGTTGAAAATTCTTGATAATTCATGGTGGATTATAGTAAATTTCATGTTGGTTTTTAAATTAATTGATTGAAACTACTTCCAGATGTGGGTTAATTGAATAATGAATTAAAGGTGGGAAGGTGAATGGAATGGCCAAAGTGAGACATTCTTGAAAAGAAAATAAAAAAAATAGGAGAGATGCGAAGAAAATTCATGAACTTTGTTGTAGAATGAAGTTAGTGGATAATTTGGATTTTGAGAACTGCGATGATAATGTGGGAAGTCTTGAGTACCCTATTTGACAAATTCTCATGAGTATACTTACAAATTAAGTGTGGGGTCATTTTGCACCCATTACACCTAATTAGCTAGCCTTTGTATTCACAAACTAATCTTGTGAAGTTCATAATTTTGATTGGCGGGTGTCATGGCATCAAAAGTTGGCAAAGGAAAGGAAAGAGAGCTAGCTAATAAGGATCTCAAGTGTCTTTGAAAAGGAACAAAAGAATCGAGCTCATCAACTAAAGGAACCCCTGTTAGAAGGTTTAGAGCAAAAGCGACGGAGCCTCATGGACTAACATGGTTCAACATACAAAAGGAGGCCAAATATGCTCCCAAGAATTGGATTTATGAAGGGCACCTGGCACTTGAGTTCCCTACCATTGTGACAAGGTTCGCGAGTTAGGATTGGGATATATCTTTACCAAGCTTGAGGAGTGCAACCTCACATTGGTGAGGGAATTTTATGAAAACTGGGACAAATCTTTTGGAGAGAATAATGAGGTAAAAATATGGGGTCAGGTGGTTCATTTTACCTTTAAGAGATTCAATGCCTTCCTCGGTACACCTACGGTAGACCCGTCCGAGTACTTTATTTTTCTAGAGAAGCCTCCAAATCATGACATTCGTCATACTCTTTGTGTTGAGCACTCATCCGCCTGTGAGGCAAGGGACCATAATGACACTCACTCTACACTTACATTCTCCTACTTAAATAAGGCGCAAAAGTTTGGGTGAAGTTAGTTTGTGCCATTATTCTCCTTGGGACACATATATCAAAGATTACTAGAGAGCGAGTCATGTTGGTATACATGATGATGAAAGGGCTACCAATCAACTTTGGTGCAGTACTCTAGGAGAACAATAGAAGATCGAGGGACAACTGCAGGTGGAAGTACTATTATGGTAATCTCCTGACACAGTGTTTGAGAGATGATGGCATTAAGAAAGAAGAGTCAAGATTTATCTACCTCTAGTAGGGCACCGTGGTAGGAAAGATTATGGATGTCATGAAACTAAAGGAGGCAATCACATCTACAGCTCAAATTCTTATTGTAGCCGATTATCAGGCTCGGGATGATAACTGGTGAAGTCACATATTTGGGATGCAAGATTTGTAGCCAAGGATTGGATGTCGACCTGCCATAAATAAGGAGATGGCTGCCCTGGAGGAGCGGTACACACTCATGGAGAGTGTGATGCTGATATGTCGATTGGAACCAGCTTTTGAGGAGCCGCTATATGATGATGAGGCCGGTGCTTACTGATGGGATTGATGACTTGGAAAATGATGATGATGAGGATGATTCTACCATTGGAGCCATGCAAATTGATGGAGATGATGATTATTTGGAGTATAATCCTGATGATGACTATGCATAGTGTCCCAGGAAGTTCCTTTTCTCTACCTACTTGATTTATTTATTTGTGTACTAAGGACAGTGCACCATTTAAGTGTTGGGTGGAGTAATGATTTCCTGTTTACTCTTTTTTTTGCTATATTCTTTTTAGGCCATAGAATTTGTTGTCATTCCCTATGGTAGTAGCTCTATAACTAATTAGGTATGTTTTGTAATAGATAGTAATGTTGATGATTAAAAACTTGGTTGATGCCTTGTGATGTTTGGATGATTTGTTCAACTATTAGAAGCTGAGTTATTTTTGTTTATTTTAGAGTAATTTTTTTGTTTGTGTCGTCATAGAGCAGTGACCCTTCCCTATGATAGATGGATGATGACTATTTTAAGAAAAATTAGTCATATTCTTTTTTAGGATTGAGTCAGACATAAACCACTTGTGTGCTCTTTGATATTCCACTTATATGGTAAGCTAGAGTTAATGAAGTGGTAATCTAAATTGCATAAGTGAGAATTTCGTGAGAGACACATAAAGTTCTTTAACTCGACTCAAAACACTTTTACAGCTTAATAATGAAAAAATGCAATTCAAATTGATTGTATGAATGTGTATCTATAGGAAATCGATAAGATTGTTTATGCCATGTGAAGTGAGCTTAGTTATTGTGTTTTGTGCATAATGTAGCATATAGAACATGCCTTAGTGTAT
This sequence comes from Datura wrightii, assembly GCA_035772735.1. NCBI lineage: Eukaryota > Viridiplantae > Streptophyta > Magnoliopsida > Solanales > Solanaceae > Datura > Datura wrightii. The sequence continues at coordinate 47,256,809 of JASDFA010000007.1, read as the reverse complement.
GCTGGATAGGTAGTTGCTAAATAGCTAAGATATGTTAATGCATTTCTTTGAAAAAGCCATGTTTTCCATATTTGTTTTACCTTCCAGAATATTTTCCCTAGTTAACCCCCTTGAGCCATAAGTATTATTCTTTTCTTAGCCACAAAATTAGCCTATTCCCTTTTTGTTTTGTGACCTCCAGAATTGTTTATCCAAAGTAGTCTTATACACTTTGAGAATTGAAAGTGAAGGTCCACCAATGTATGAATGATATGGGAAAGGAAAGAAAAAAAAGTGTGTGGAAAGTAAGAAGAGAAAGTACGAAGAAGGGGTGCCCACAAATATGTTTTCTAATTGATGCTAGGACAATGAACGAAACAATTTAATAATGAATATTCTTATTGATTCTAAAAGCAGAAACTAGCAGTCAAATAGTAAATAAACGGGCATGAAAAGAAAAGAAAAAGGGTGAGTAGAGTGAAAGGTGAACAATAAAGGAAAAAGTGGTGCACTTGAAAGGTGATAAAATGTCTTAAAAGTGCTTAGGGTTGGTGGTCAGTATAAAAGAACATCATTCCTACCTGTCCCTTAGCCGAAATTACAACTAAGAAAAGTCCTTCTAATCTAATCTCTTGAAATAACTAAGTAGTCTAGGAGTACCTAAAGGGAAAGCTTATGGTATATTGCATATTTATGATACATCATTTGTGAGTGTGAGTGTGCCTTGCTTATAATGTTCCATGCTTTTCACTGATAATTTGAGAGAGGAACATCACTAAAAGTAAGGGGCATAAGATATCTAAGTCGGTTTACTATGTAGCATGTTTCGCACTTAATCATGTTGGCCTGTTTTGAAAAAAATGAGTTGGTTATAGAAGTTGTGTAGTCTTGTGTGTGTAAACTCTGCATGTGCTTGATGTGAATATCTATAAGTTAATGAACCACTTAATCATATGCTCTTAAAAGTTGGTGGAGTGTTAATTGACAGAGGTGAAATGTGGTGAGGAAATATGAGTTTGTGGATGGAATTGAGGATTGTTCGAGGACAAACAATGGTTTAATTGTGGGGTGGTGATGTTGGGCATATTCTTATGCTCATTTTCCATGTTTTTACCAATATTTTGCCTTGTTTTGAGTTCATAATCCATATGAAATGCATGAATTCATGTTTTCGTGTGTCTTTTGAGCCAACAAATACTTTTAGATATTTTGAGCAAGAAATCAAGAAAAAAAAGACCCAAAAATGATCCAAGGTGTGAAGATAGAGGAGTTCATGAAAGTCGCTTAGGGATATAGCTGGCGTGGTGCGCTAACCCTTGAACTTCAGAGAAATCTGCACAAAGTTGGTGCTATGGGTGGCATGGGGCGCCAGGTCCTAAACTTCAGAGGATAATTTGATCAACACCTTGGCGAGATGGGAGGCGTGGAGCGCCAGAAGCATCCCAGACATAGGAAATTTTCCAACACTTTGGTGCTTTGGATGGAGTGGTTGTGCCCAGAGGATCTACAACTTTAGAAATTTAGCTAATACCTTGGTGCTATTGCTGCGTGGGGAATCCAGATCAAAACTTCTCTCACGCCCCAAAACTAGAGTAGGGCGCAACTGTCACTCGATTCGTGATTGATTGAGAAGCCATCTTTATAACTTCTACAATAGTAATTGTTATACCTCGAAAACCCGAAGATCGGACCTGGGAGTTGAAATGGGGAAAAGCTGAAAATCTGAGTTGCAGGTAAAGAAAGAGTCATTGGAGGACTCGTGAGACCATCCCACGAGTCATCAGATGGCTCGTGGGGAAGGCTAGTGAAAAGTAGGAAGATTGAAGGATAAGGGGTCCCCACGGGCATGGGAATGACTCGTGGTCAGTCATCACTAGTCGTCAAGTCAGCCGTGGGGTGAGGGTGAAGAATAAACGGAGGAAGTCAACTAGTGTACCTAACAGAAGGATCCCATGAGTCGTGCTCAGTTCCCAGTATTCGTGGGATGAGTCGTGATCAAGAAGGGTAAGTTTTATTTGAGACTAAGGCAGTGTACATGACGGGAGTCGTGGTCATGAGCAACGGATCGGTAAGTCACCCGTGAAGAGCCCAGGAGATTTGATAAGCAGTGTACCTGAAGAACGACTCCACGAGTCCTGGCCCCCTCATGCCGAGTCATTAGGTCCCTCATTGGGACCCCTAGCAGTTATTTTCAGCAATTTTACTAAGGCTTTTCCGTAATTCCTAAATACTAGAGGCCTATACTACGTAGTTTAAGGCTCGTTTTATAGGGTTTTAAGAGGCGGAAAACCTATTCTAAGCTACTTCATTCTATGCATGCAAACTTGAGAACTTGAAGAGAGGATTTAGATAAAGTTTTGAAGGTTTCCATTGGAATCTCATCTTGGGAAATTAGAGAAGTGTTAAAATCCTCCCTCCAAGGGATGTAAGGTTATGAGTGGGTGTTCCCTTTCACACCCATGCCAAATTTCTATAAAATCATGAAAATCTCCTATGATCTAGTATGGTGGTTTTTACCCAATTGCATAAATTCTTCGATTGCTATACATGAGTATGATTAGATTCTATTTATATTGATGAATTTTGAAGCTTGGGAAGATTTCTAAATTGTTTCCAATCCAAATTATATTTTCTAAATTATTAAATTGAATGCCCATGGATGAGAAGTTCATGAAAGAAGTGAATGATGATGAATATATGATGATGATGAGATTTGATGGTGAAAAGTATGTTTCTAAAGCTACCCATGATTATGATATTGTTTTCAAAATGAATTGAGTAGATCCAAGTATGATAAAGCTTTGGGCAATGCCCACATATTGATTTAAAATGATCGTTTCCCCAAAATAAGCTTACCACATTGTTTAGAGCGAAGTCTCCCAAATTTCATAATTTCTAACTTGTGGTACGTTGAGTTAAATATTCCTACATATAGCTTACTGCATGATTTGGAGTAGATGCTCCCACCTATACTTGAGCTTGTGGTATGTTTTGAAATAAAGCTTCCCATATGCATGAATTCGAAATTAGGATGTATTTCATTATTGAGCTATGTCAAAGGATAATGTTAAGCTTCATTTTCATATGATGTCGTGTCTATGTATGATTTCATTATTGAGCTTTGTCAATAGACAATTTTGAGCTTCGTTTCGTACGATGTTGAGTTATGCATTATTTCATCTTGAGCTTCCTCAATAGATGATGTTGAGCTTCGATATATACGATGTAAAGCATTGCATGTTTTTAGGAGAAGAGTCTAGCACCAAGCGGGTTAAAGGTTGATCCCCCTATGCCCCAGAACTACGCACCAATGTAGGTTGTTACTATTATAATATTGGGACCTCCCTTGTAAGCTATCCCCGACCCAAATGGCCCATGAGCTCGATATCGATATCATGGTATCGTCCATCACCCTGACAAGGATATGGACATCTCTACCCATTTGAGTTTGATAGTTGGGACCACGTAAGCTCTATCGTGGTATGTCGGTTAAGTGAAGAGTCTCCCACTGTCTATACTATTCAGATTTTCATATTCATTACTCATGGAAGTTATCTTACGCATGCATGTTCCAAAAGCAAGGTTTGACTCATTGTTCAGTTTTTATCATAAATGTTACATTCAACTTTCAGTCATTCGAGTTAGTCATGATATTATAAAGCTATGAATGGTCATGTAATGATAAGATTACGATCTCAAAATGTATACATGTAGCCCTTCTCCTCATACTTGAAAACTTATGATATGTTATGAAATATTTTAAATGGTTTATTATACTTAAGCAGTTATACTTACCTTGCATATTCGGTACATTCCACGTACTGACCGCATACCTTCTATGCTTTATCATTTCATGATACAAGACCCAGCTCCTAGGCTCAGCCCTGTGCATAGTATGTTGTCAGAGTTAGCTCCTACTTGATTAGTGAGTCCTCATCCTTCAAAGGCTAAACATTCAGCTCCTTATGTATTTTTAGTTTTAATATTGTTGAGTTAGTTGGGGTCTTGTCTCATCAACTCATCCAGATTAGAGGCTTTCAGACATACGTATGTGTAGTGTTGAATGTTATTCTGATGTGATGTTGAATTAGATTTCCGCTAAGATTATATTCATGATTTCTTCAATTTATTGAATGACTTAATTGTATGCTTATTCCATGGGTCAACTTGGGGTCTCTCGGGGTCCCTTGTCCCGTGTCTATGATCCGGGTCTCCATTTGGGTCATGACAGTAATACTAAGGCTACAAAGCCACCTGTCACAACCAAAAAAGATAAATACACCTTATGGTCTCGACAGTAATGAATAAGCAACCTGAAAAACCGACAAGGCTACAATATAGCTAAATAGAGCAATGGAAAGGCGATGTGACTACACAACCACAACAACTATACTAACTAGTCCACACCAGCCTCTATAGAGTAAACAAAATGAAATGTGCAGGAAAGGTCCTCGGCCTACTCATGCTATACACAAAACTCAAAATAATCAAAACTAGGACATGGCTCTTAGAAAAGAGGAGCATACCACTATTCCGCTGAAATTTGGCTCCTACAGCATTTGGTGATCTGAGCCTCGGCCTGTACCTGCAGCATGATTGCAAAAAGGGTCCCTAGAAGAAGGGACATTAGTACAAATAAAATGTTTTGGTATGTAAGGCTGAAAACTATAAACATATAAGATAAGAATGATAATGAGCTAGAAATATGGAATAGTAATTACCCGAAATCCTTGAAACTAAAACCTGAAAATAACTCAATATTGTAGTTTAAATGAAACCAAGTAATGCACAAAAAATTATAACTGAAATGCCGATGGCCGATCGGCCATAAAATCCACATCAAATGCATCCAGCCAGTGTACCACAATAGGGTAAAAATAAAAATACCTCCAGCAGGTGTACCACACCAGGGTAAAATCTGTCCATCTGGCGTACACACTGGGTAAAATAAAAATACCTCCATCCGGTGTACCACACCAGGATAAAAGAAATGAATCTTAATCATAATGATAAACTGAGCTAATAAGGCTTGTACTAGTTCAGTTTAAATGTATAGCATAGAAGTGACGAATACTAAATCAGTGACCTACATAGGCCTCCTTTGTAATGCATAACTGCAAGTGAGCACATATAACATTTAAAGATAGAAAATCTCACTTAAATGCATGTACTCCAAACTCGTATAGATCATAAGGAACTATAGATGACCTAAGAGTTTCAAAAATATTTATAAATCGTGTTCAATGGGGAATTAGAGCTCGGAGACTCTCTAGCTTGTTGTTGAGCTTAAGGTAAAGGGATTATGAATTCTCCCCTTGGCCTAGCATATTTAATAACATACACATAAGATAAAGGAAAACCATAACAAGGCAATTCTAATTCAATAAGCTCATTTACCCTTATAGCTTGCAAGATCTTAGCTTAAAATCATTTACATGTCGTCATCTTGACTCTTTCACCAATTCCACTTAGCAACCAGACCTAAACACATTTAAAATCACACACACACACACACACAGATATATATATACATTGTACAACAAAGTAACAGTTCACGGTGCCCACGATAAGGGAACTTCAGACTTGATTTATAACTACAACATAATTGGAAGTAACAAGTATTTCGTCTCACATTTACTTGTTCCAAACATGTTTAATGATTTAAACTCAATGTAATGCACATTCGGCCCTTTGGCCAGAATTATACTTCCTTCAATGTGAGTGTGAAGACGCAAGAACATTGGCCCTTTCGGCAGTATATATTCGTCCTTGAACAACGAGGATAGGACGCCTCAACATACCTTGTTTTGACGAGCCTTTTTTAGTCGCTTCTTTCCTTAAAAAACAATTATTTAACCCCTTAAATTTGTTGAGTTTATAACCAAATGAATTGGCTGTTTCAAGAAAAGATATCCATCCAAAACGTCACACCAACAGCAGCCACAACAACAACACACAAGGCAACATTAAGAACATTTAGCCATTTTCTCTACTTGTTTCCATTAGCTTTAGAGGGCGAAAATAAGAGGAAAAAATGACCTAACCTCTACTGTAGTCGTTCCCCTAAATATGAGATATATTTAAATCCAAAGAAACTGCAAAAAATCCTTAAAAATATGAGTAAGAACTCAGCTCAAAACAGTTCAATCGGCAGCTCATTTAGCTGCCAAATTCCAACCCTTTTCCTTACAATTTGAGGGGTTTAAAGATGGCTTGGATTCAATCCTTATTCAAATATGGATACATAGGCAGCATAACCAGCCTATAAAACTCAGCAACTTCTCTCCAATGCGTTGCCAAAACAAGCTAAAAAAACAGTGCCTAGTTCACCTTGCACTTTTGGAATCTAACTCTTGCTAGCCTTGTGTTTGGTTGGAGTTTTACCTTGGTGTTTCCCATTCAATTATCCTTAGTAGTTGTAGAAAATATAGAGAGAATATTTAAGTGTAAGAAGGCAGCTCAGATCTTCAAAATTTGTGTAATGAAAGATAAGCAAAATATTGGGTCTCTATATACTTAGGGCGGTGGGCTCTTTTTAGAGCGATGGCCACATCACTGCTCGACACTATAAAATGCATTAACTTTTTACTCCAAATTCCAATGTATGATTGGTGTTATGTTCTAGAAACTATACTGAAATACCATTAATTTAATAGGTGGTAGGACTCCTAACTTGTTATAGGTATGGACATATGGTTGTTTAAATTCGACCCTTACTTGTGAAATTCACATACTTTTCGCTTTTCCATTCGTACACGTTTCCCTCCTCACCTACGACCAATATACAGCCCGTACTTACCTTAACATCACATATAAATATCAAATAATCACAAAAAAATTGGGGTGTAACATCCCCCCCCGTTTGAACATTTTTCCTCAAATGAGAATTTACTTCACTTAACATGCTTAAGAATACATACTCAATAACTTAGGTATCAAATACATACCTCAATATCATATCAATATTGTAAATAGGAGAGGATACTTTTTCTTTTATTCCTCAACCTTCCAAGTGACTTCCTTGATGTTATTACTTCACCATAATTCTTTAACTGAGGTGACTTCTTAGGTTTGAATTTTCATGAATTGCTAGTCAAAAATAGCAACTAGGACCACAATATAGGTCATTTCCTCAGAAATTTGGACATTATCGATAGACACAACACCGGTTGGGTCTCCTATACACTTCCACAACATTGACATATGAAATACTGGGTGGACTGCCGCTAGATCAGGTGGCAACTCCAACTCATAGGCTTCTTTGCCTATCCTGCAGATAACTTTGTAAGGCCCATCATATTTGTCACGACCCGATCATAGGCCCGGATCGAGACACAGAACCTAGAACCATAAATGTCTTTAAGTCGACCCGTGGCATGAACATGATATCTAAGGCTCAACATAAATAAAATGAAAACCTACGTTTTGAAATAGTAGAAGTCTAACATTAATGCATCTGAACAGTAGAATGTCAAAACACTATATATCTGAAGTTGAATACAACGTAATGTCTAAATAGCCTCTAACATACTGATGAGCTAATGGGACAACGCCTCAACAAGCTCACTACAAGTCTAAATCTAAAAGATAATAATAACAAAGCTAACTGAAGATCCTAGAAGGATAAGGACTCACCAACTGGAGAACTGGACAAGCTCGGGAGATTGGCTAGTGGCGGGACTGACCCAGAACGTCTGAGCCTGTATGATTAAACGATACATCATAGAGTATGTGGCCAATACTTTGAATGTACCGAGTATGCAAGGTAAGTAAAACAGGCTAAGTAACTATAACTGAAAACATGCATAACATAAATCATATTATTATCAGATTCTAAGAGTAAGGACTGCATGTTCATATATTGAAAACATGATTAACCATAAGCTGAATTTCATAACAAAATGGAATGACCCAAAGATGAAACTGATATTCATAAGTAAAACTGATAAACTGAATAGTGGGTCAAACCTATTGAAAAAATCATATCATAACAGATAAAAATGCATAACTGAAATCATAAGGAACAATGGGAGACTCATCATATAACCAACATAATCACGATAGAGCTTACGTGATCCCGACTATTACACTAAAGTGGGCAAAGCTGTCTAAAGCCTTGTCAGGGCTAAGGGAACTACTATGATATTGATATCAAGATGAATGCTCCTTGGGGGCAGGGAAAGCTCACAAGGGAGGTCCCAAAGAATCTGAATAATCCTACGTTGGCACATAGTTCTGAGGCTCGGGGTTTACCTAAATCCCTAGCCTACTGGGTGCTAGACAATACTCCCAAAAACATGCATATGCTCTCCATCATTTTTCAACGAAGCTGAACCATAGTCTTTTGAGGAGGCTGATCATAAAATTACACATATGCTCTCCATCATTTTTCAACGAACCTGAACCATAGTCTTTTGAGGAGGCTGATCATAAAATTACATACCTACTCTAAAATATGAATATAAGGATCCTTGGCTCAAAACATACCATAAGCTGAAATGTGGGAGCGTAGACTCCAAAACCATTCATGAAGTTCAATGGAAAAAATCAAGTCTCCAGCTCAGCCTCTTAGTCATGACAAACTTCATAGCCATGAGGTACTCCACGACTCGTGACTGCCATTCATGGTCACCCCCTGACCACGATATCTCAACAATCAACACTCCACTTCAAGAGTCACTTCATGACTTGTGAATTCACCTCATCGGTCACTAGACGACTTGTCCTATGACCTAGGAAATATTTTACACTTTTCTCTATTTGAACCCTCGGGTATGATCTTAGGGACTTTCAGGGTATTACAATATTTCCCTCTTGGGAGAATTTGTCCTCGAATGTGGATACATGATTGAACTGAATTCATTAATCACACATACAAGCACTAACATATAGGAAACTTGAATACATGCACTCGACACGAATGAATAGAGTAATAAGGAGGAAACTGATACCTCAAGCTTAAACTGAGCTGGGACGGAAAAGATGCGGGTATTTGGCCATCTTATTTGATTTGGCTTCCCATACAGCTCCCTCAACATGCTGATTTCTCCACTAAATATTTACTGAAGCTACCTCTTTGTTCCTCAACTTCCAAACATGACGATCGAAGATCTCAACCTGTACCTCTTCATAGCTAAGGCTATCCTTCACACCTACACACTCCACCGAAACAATTAAAGTTGGGTCGCCAATGCACTTCTTCAAGAGAAAAACATGGAAAACTGGATGAACTGAAGCCAACTCTGAGGGCAACTCCAACTCATAGGCCACCTTGCTGACACGTCTCACTATCTTCTACAGGCCAACATATCGGGGACTAAGCTTCCCTTTCTTTCGAAATCTCATTACTCCCTTCATGGGGGACACCTTTAGGAACAACCAATCATCAACTTCAAATTCAAGTTCTCCCCTCCTCACATCCGCATAGGACTTTTGACGACTCTGATCTATTTTAAACCTTTCTGTTATAAGATGAACTTTCTCCGTAGCCTCGTGGACTGAATCTGGCCCTATCAACATAGCCTCACCTACTTTGATCCAACTAAAAGGCGATCTACATCTCCACCCATAAAGAGCCTCTAATGGAGCCATCTGAATGCTGGAATGGTAGTTGTTATTATATGAAAACTCGATAAAAGGAAAATAATAATCTCAACTACCCTTAAAGTCAATCACCTACATGCCCTCAACATATCCTAAAGAACTTGAATTGTCTGCTTAACTTGACCATTGGTCTGCAGGTGAAAAGTTGTGCTAAGCTTGACTTGAGTACCAAGTCCCTTCTGAAACGACCTCCAAAACTAAGAGGTAAACTGCGTACCTCATCTGCTATGATAGAAAAAGGGTACTCCATGAAACCAAACTAATTCCCGAATGTATAATTTGGAATAATACTCCAGTGAGTCAGTAGGTTTGATTGGTAAAAAATGAGTTTCTTTAGTCAACTTGTCTACCACCACCCAAATAGAGTTGTACTGTCGATGATTACAAGGAAATCCTGTAATGAAGTACATATTGATTTCCTCCCACTTCTAGGTAGGGATACTAATGTCTTGAAGTACTCCTCCAGGTCTTTGATGCTCAACTTTCACTTGCTGACAACTCGAACACTTAGCCATAAATTTTGTAATGTCTTTCGTCATGCCATTACACCAATAGACTTTCATAGATCACGGTACATATTGGTGGAACCTGGATGTATAGAATGTTAGGAACCATGAGCCTCATGCAACATCCGATCTCTCAAGTCATCAACATCTAGAATAGAAAAATGACCCTAATATTGAAGCACACCATCTCTCCTTTGGGAGAAGACCTCTACCTTCTAATTCTGAACTGCTTCCTTCAAGTTTACCAAGATCGGATTCTCGCCTTGTCTAGAATTGACTTCAATCATCACAGAGGATTCTAAACCATTCTGAACAATGACGCCACCATCTGACAAATCAACAAGACGAACTCCTAATCGTGTAAATGGATGCACATCCTTCACCTATTATTTTCTTTCCCTTTCCACATGACACACACACTCTATGGATAATCTGCTAAGAGAATCCACCACAACAATGGCCTTGCCCCAATAATAAAGGACACTCATGTCATAATCGTTGAGAAGCTCTAAACACCTCCTTTGTCACAAATACAGATCCTTCTAGGTAAACATGCACTGATGACTATTGTGGTCCATAAACAAATCTACATGGACCCCATATAGATAGTGCCTCAACATCATCAATGCAAATCCTGTCGCTGCCAATTCTAGGTCGTGTGTCGAGAATTTTTCTCATGAGTCTTAAGTTGTCTAGAGGCATATGTAATGAATTTTCCATGTTGCATCAACACACAACCAAGTCCAACCCTAGAGGCATCACAATACACCAAAAATCCATCTGTACCATCGGGTAAGGTCAACACTGGGGTTGAAGGGAGTTGAGTCTTTAATTCTTGAAAGCTCTTCTCATATGCATCCGACCACTAAAATTTGACTTTCTTCTGGGTCAACAACCGGATTATTTCTCCTTGCGTCCCAAAACCCTTCCATAAATTTCATATTAGTTCAAGCCCTAAAGTCCACTATTAGGGTTAAATCATCAGTAAATTATGGAATTTCTTCCCGTTATAATTCTCTTGAGTATTGAGGTTTGTGGTTAGTAATAATTCTGGTCATTATCTCCTTACATGAATTATGATGATTTTAGCCCTAGTTTTTGACTGCAATAATGTGGGTCTTGCATAATTGATTAGATATAATTGTTGCTTGCTTCTATCAGTGTTAAAATTCCCATGTTGTTATTATCATAAGAATTCCATGTCAGTTGCATGATAGTTCGGTCTTAGCTAGAATGTTAGTACTTTCAGTATTCTTCAAAAATTTCAGCTGATCAGTTTAATTATAGTCAATTCTTGAGGTGTCAGTAATGCCTCCTATTTATTAGAGCTCAGTTATCAGTTATAAGATACTAGTTAGTTCTAACACAGTTACAACACTTCCAGATAAGTAACTTTGGCCAGTATTAGAATACAAGTTAAGTTATCTGGTCCAATAAGACTCTTAGGGTACTTCCAAATAAGTGCTCCTAACTTAGTCTTGGGCCTCAGCTTAGAGCTATCAGCTTAGCAGTCAATTTAGGACTATCCAGTGGGAGTAATACTTAGTACCGAGTGGACCGGGGTTCCAGCGCACCCAGGTTCCAAGAACTACATTACCACCGTAGGTTATTGGCCCAGCGGGCCCCAGATTTGTGATCACCAAGTTCATGCCTTTATACTCTGGCAAGGTATATTTTGTCATATCAATGGATCGTATACATCGAAATCCATGTTTAGCTCACGTAGTTATATGTTTGTTATAGACTCTCCCACTTGTCAATACAATCTCAGTTCAGTTTATCTTAGTTTAGTATCTCAGTCCGAGGACATGTTTATGAACATCATCCAGGGTTATTTGCACACCACTGGAACTGATTGAATATTTGGGGTCTCGAACTCCACATCCTAAACCCTAAATAAGTGGTGCATGCAACCTTTAGAAACCATCTTCCTGGACATAAAATAGGAAATAAACCGACCTTATGGTACCACCAAACTACCCTTCCACTCCAACACTGATTCACCTAGAAAACAAAATTCCACCACATGGGTCCTATAATTAATTGAACCATAACATGCAAACACCAATCCATTTCAAGAATAATGTCAAAGTCAGTAATGGCTAACTCTACAAGATCTGTGGAGGTCACCTTATGCAACATCGTGACTGAGCATTCTCTATATACTCGTCTAGCTATGACCGAATCACCAATAGGGGTCAAAACAAAAACTTGTTCTGACAAGGTCTCGGGACTAACTCCAAGGCTACTAGCAATATAAGGTGTCGCGAAAGACAAGGTAGCTCCCGGATCTAGAAAGGAATAAACATCAATATGAAAGACACGCAACATACCAGGGACCACATTTGGCAAAATCTCTTGCTCCTGGCGCGAGGCAAGGGCATAGAATCGATTTTTGTACTGTCCACCACCTCCACTAGTAGATGCTCCCTGTGGAGCGGAATAGGCTTGAGCTGCTGCTATCCTGGTGGTCTATGCATGACAATCTATCATCACCTTGTCTAGCATATGGCATGCTCGACGCATGTGTACATACCTACCACATCCGTAGCAAACATCAGAACCGAGCAAGCACTCTCCGGTGTGATTCCTTCCACACTTCCCCAAAAGGCTGGAGAGGTATACTCTAACTAGGTACCCCTCTAATCCCTCGACCCTGAAGCCCTGCTACTCTGATCACCCTTGGGTCTGGAAGGAACACTAGCTGATGATGGTGCTGGGGCTAGTGACCTCTGCTGAAACTGTGGACGGTAGCCACCGCCGGACCTCTTATGTGAAAACCCACGACTATCTGTCCGAGCCCTATTTGCCTCCCTCTCCCTTGCATGAGCCGCCTCCATCTGGTGGGTGTACAACACTACGCAAGGAAAGTCCATATCCTGGCGAATCATGGAAGTCCTGAAACTTGTCTAAATAACCGGCCACACAATGAACAAATCTGCTCACCCGCACCTTCTGATTCATCACCAACTCCGGGGTATATTTTGACAACCGGGTGAACTCAAGTGAATACTCCAGCAGTCATTTTTCCTTGCTTGAGGTTAACAAACTCAGTTGCTTTCAATTCCCTCATCTCCTGAGGTAAGAACCTGTCAAGAAAGGCCACGTGGAATTCATCCCAGCTGATAGGGCCCACTCTCGTTGTCCTGCTGTCTTTCCGTTGCTTGTAACAATATGAGCAATGTCTTTTAGCTGATAAAAGGCCAAGTCCACACACTCCCCATTTCTCACCCCCATAACCTGAGTGACCTTCAAGATCCCTTCAATGAACTTGTGTGGATCCTCTTCCACCTTTGATCCTGTAAACTCAGGAGGGTTCATCCTCAAGAAGTCTCTAATCCGAGCTGCCGTTGCATTGCCATACTGTGGGACCTGCGCAACAGACTACTGGTTGATCTGAGCGGTCAGGGCCTGAGCCAACATCTGAATAGCCGCCCGAAACTTAGTGTGGGCAACTGACTCTGGTGCCTGGGGCTCTTGAACAGGTGGTGCTTGCTGATGCCTATGGTCATTTCCATCTCCGTGGCCTTCATCATTTCCATTCCTCCTTCCGTTCATTCTTCCAGAAGACGTAATTTTGCAATCACGAATCGCACAAATTAGAAGGATGGAAAGGCTTTTAATCGCACAACATAGAACATGAAAGAAGAGAACATTTCCTAAACGTCTAGTAGCCTCTTCGTCATAGGTGTGGCGCGCTTCAAACCCATGAAAAGGACTACTTAACGCAGCTTTCAGACTCCCTAGGACACTTCAAACCTATGGCTCTTATGCAAAGTTTTTCACGACCAAAACGTACCCCCGGATCGTAGACACGAAACACGGGATCTCGAGAGACCCCAAGTCGACCCATGGCACATGCATACAACTAATCTCATTCAAATAAGAGGAATTATAATCATAAAAACATAGAGGGAATGTATTATAGCATAACGTCAGGAAATACTAGATAAAAATACATAGATGAGCACTACATACTTGTCTGAAGGCCTCTAACACATAAGATGGGCTGATGGTACAATATCCCCTATTAACCCGATCAATACTGAAACATAATCACTATGAAAGTCTATTAAACAGTCCCCGAAAAATGAGGACTCACCAACAAGCTGAAAGTATAAGCTGAGATGGACTAAGGATGAGGATGAGCCTGAGATCCGAACCCTGTATCATGAAACGATACAACATAGAAAGTATGCGGTCAGTACGTGGAATGTACTGAGTATGCAAGGTAAGTAAAACGGACATTTAAAATCAAAGTAAAACTCATAAGTAAACGTAGGAGAAGGAAATCATGCATATATCATAAACTCCGCAAGAAAACATAAGGCTCAAGACTTTCAAATCATTCATAAAGTGTTCATAATCAATTATAAAAACATAACTTGAGCCAATAACGTAAATATATAACAATTCATAATACATGCGGAACAATGGGAGGACTCGTCATAACCGACACCATCATGGTAGAGCCTTTCATGATGCCCAAACTTTCTCACTCAAGTGGCCAGAGCCGACCCTGGCTTGCCAGGAGAGGGTCATTCATTAGGCATGATATCACATTTTAGGGGATCGGTATCAATACAATATATATAACATTAGAACCCACGGTGGCACGTGGTTATGAGACACCGACGTAGTCCTTTGATCGTTGGGCTGCTCAGTGCTAGACGGGGCTTCCAAAAACATGCGGATAGGCTCATACATAATCAATAGCATCATGCATTAAGATTCATTGGCTAAAATATAACATTTATAATCATTGATCCCTTTTAAAACATGCTTAGCCAAGAATCAAAGGCCCTTTTCATCGGCCGATAACATAAGTCGATAAATCATGCGATTCACTTCACTCAATTAAATCAGACCCAAAAAAAGAAATAACATTTCCATGCATTTGAGTAAAACCCCATAGAATTTGAATTGAAAAGGAGGATTCATGATAACATTGAAATTTGGGCATGGGTGTGAAAGAAATCACCAGTCTAAACCCTGCATACCTGGGAATGGATTGAGTTCGAAGTTCCTTGAATACCCATAAAGAAATAGATGGAAACTTGGGGAAGAAGACCTTGAATCTCCGAAAAATCTCTCTAAGTTTTTTTCATGAGAATGGGCATGCATAAAGGACTTATCTCACCTTAACCCACTCAGAAAAATACACAAACGTCATAGTTTTAGGGTCTTAAAATATGAAAAATTTGGATATGCCCTTAATGAACCTGCCCTGAAATCTAGCCGGATGGAACCCATGGGTGGTACCAATGGGTCTTGGGAACCACCAACGACCCGCATGTCCCTCGTTGAATGGACTGCTGAATGCCTTCTCTGGGAACTAACCAACGAATGGACATGACGACTCGTCCTTTGAAACCACGATCCATTACATCATCCGTTGTTTGTTCCTCATAAGATCTGAACCCACTTACCACGAGCCTCACCACTACTAGTGGTTCCTTCCAATGAGTCATGGTTTCAACCCGTCACCTATACTAGAATTTATTAGCCTCCAACAACGACCACAACTGATGACCTGTGTTACTTCTAACGGGTTGTTGGGTCTCCCATTGTTTACATTGACGCCCAACCTGACCCTAACCATGATTGAAAAGGACAACCCGTTATATCCCACAATGGGTCGTCATACCTCTCGTTATCTCCACTGTCACCAACCTTTCCCTAACCAACGAGAGCTTTCAACGACTCGTGTTGTGGTCCGTTCTATAGTATTTTCCCATTTTTCTGCACTTTTACAATTCACTCCCGGGTATATTCTTAGGCCTTCCCAGGGTATTACAATATCACCCCCTTGAAAACATTCGTCCTCGAATGTTGGAGAGGTATACTCTAACTGGGTGCCCCTCTAATACCTCGACCCTGAAGCCCTGCTCATCTGATTACCCCTGGGTTTGGATGGAACACTAGATGATGATGGTGCTGGGGCTAGTGACCTGTGCTGAAATTATGGACGGTAGCCACCGCCGGACCTCTGATGTGAAAACCCATGACTATTTGTCCGAGCCCTTCTCCCTTGCATGAGCTGCCTCCATCTGATAGGTGTACAACACTATGCGAGGAAAGTCCATATCCCAGTGAAGCATGGCATTCCTACAATCCTTGTCTAAATAACCGGCCACACCACTAACAAATCGGCTCACCCGCGTCCTCTGATACATCACAACCTTTGGGGCATATTTTGACAACCGGGTGAACTCAAAAGAATACTCCAACATTGTCATTTTTTCCTTGCTTGAGGTTAACAAACTCAGCTGCTTTCAGTTCCCTCATTTCTTGAGGGAAGAACCTGTCAAGAAAGGCCATGTGGAATTCATCCCAGCTGATAGGGCTTGCTCCCGCTGCCTTGTTGTCCTTCCATTGCTTGTACAAAATATGAGCGACCTCTTTTAGCTAATAAGAGGCCAAGTCCACACACTCCCCATTTGTCACCCCTATAGCTTGAGTGACCTTCAAGATCCCTTCATTGACCTCGTGTGGATCCTCATCCACCATCTATCCTGTAAACTCAGGAGGGTTCATCCTCAAGAAGTCTCTAATCTCAGCCGCCGCTACATTGCCATTCTGTGGGACCTGCACAACAGTATCCTGGTTGACCTGAGCGGTCAGGGCCTGCGCCAACATCTGAATAGCCACCTGAAACTTAGCGTGGGCAGCTCTCTAGTGCTTGGGACTCCGGAACAGGTGCGGCTTGCTGATGTCCATGGTCATTTCCATCTTTGTGGCCTTCATCATTTCCATTCCTCCTTCAGTTCATTTTTCTAGGAGCCATAATTCTTCAATCGCGAATCGCTCGAATTAAAAGGATGGGAAGGATTTTCATCGCACGACAAAGAACATCAAAGAAGGGAACATTTCCTAAACCTCTAGTAGCTTCTTCTTCATAGGTGTGGCATGCTTCATACACATGAAAAAGACTTTACTTAACGCGACTTTCAGACTACCTAGGACACTTCAAACCTATGGCTCTGATACCAAGTTTTTCATGACCCGGACGTACCCCCGAATCATAGACACGGAACAAGGGACCCCGAGAGACCACAAGTCGACCCATGGCACATGCATACAATTAATCTCATTAAAATAAGTGAAATGATAATCATAAAAACATAGCGGGAACGTATTATAGCATAACGTCAGGAAATACTAGATAAAAACACAGTTAAGCACTACACACTTGTCTGAAAGCCTCTAACACATAAGATGGGCTAATGGGATAATATCCCCAACTAACCCGACCAATACTGAAACATAATAACCGTGAAAGATAATCAAACAGTCCTCGGAACATGAGGACTGACCAACAAGCTAAAAGCGTAAGCTGAGATGGACTAAGGATGAGGATGAGCCTGAGATTTGGACCCTGTATCATGAAACGATACAGCATAGAAATTATGTAGTCAGTCCGTGGAATGTACTGAGTATGCAAGGTAAGTAAAATGTCCATTTAAAAGTAAATTAAAACTCGAAAGTAAACGTAGGAGAAGGACATCATGTATATATCATAAACTCCGTAAGAAAACATAAGGCTCAAGACCTTCAAATCATTCATAAAGCATTCATAATCATAATCGTAAGTAAACATTATCAAAGCATAACTTGAGCCAATAATGTAAATATATAACAATGCATAAGACAGGCGGAACAATTGGAGGACTCATGATAACCAACACCATCATGGTAGAGCCTTTCATGGTGCCCCAGCTAATCCACTGAAGTGGGCAGAGCCGACCTTAGCTTGCCGGGTGAGGGTCATGCATTAGGCGTGATATCACATTTGTGGCGATCATTATCACTAATATATATATAAAATTATAACCCACGTTCGCACGTGGTTATGAGACCCCGCCGTAGTCCTTTGAATGCCAGGCTGCTCGATTCTAGACACGGCTCCAAAAAAGGCATATAGGCTCATACATAAATCAATAGCATCATGCATTAAGATTCATTGGCTAAAATATAACATTTATCATCATTGATCCCCTTTAAAACTTTTTTAGCCAATAATCAAAGTCCCTTTTCATCGACCGATAACATAAGTCGATAAATCATGTAATTCGCCTCATAAATCATAAATCATTCTTTAACATGTGGGCATTGCTCAATACTTCATCATATTCAATTCTTTAAAAATATGCTCATAAACATTGGTAACTTGAATTCATGTATTTCCGTCATCAATAAATTCAAAATATTGCATATTCATCATAAATCATAACTTTCATGAACCTTCATCAAATGAGCATTTTCAATTTAAAATACTAAACCATGATTTTAAGAAAAACAATGTAAAACCTGCCCATCATTCATAATTCAATAATTAAAACTCAATTAAATCAAACCCATAAAGAGAAATCACATTTCCATGCATTTGAGTAAAACCCCATAGAATTTGAATAGGAGGATTCATGATTACATCAAAATTTGGGCATGGGTGTGAAAGAAATCACCCAGTCTAAACCCTACATACCTAGGAATGGATTGATTTCGAAGTTAGTTGAATACCCACAAAGAAATAGATGGAAACTTGGGGAAAAAGACCTTGAATCTCTCAAAAATCTCTCTAAGCTTTTGCATGAGAAAGGGCATTCATAAAGGACTTAACTCACCTAAACCCATCAAGAAAAATACACAAACGACGTAGTTTTAGGGTCTTAAACTGTGGAAAATTTGGATATTCCCTTAATGAACCTACCCTAAAATCTGGCCAGATGGAACCAACAGGTGATACCAATGGGTCGTGGGAACTATCAATGACCCGTCATGTCCCTCGTTGAACGGACTGCTGAATGCCTTCTCTCGGAACTAACCAACGGACAGACAGGACAAATCGTCCTTTGAAACCACAGTTAGTTACATCGTCTGTTGTTTGCTCCTAATAATATCTTAACCCACTTACCACAAACCTCACCACGACTCGTGGTTCCTTCCAACGAGTCGTTGTCTCAATCTGTCGCCTACACTGGAATTTATTAGCCTCCAACAACGACCACAACCGATGACCCATGGTTACTTCTAATGGGTCGTTGGGTCTCCCGTTGTTTATGCTGACGCCCAGCCTGATCTTAACCATGATTGAAAATAATGGCCCGTTGTATCCCACAACAGGTCATCATACCTCTTGTTGTGTCCGCTATCACCAACCTTTCCTTAACTAATGAAAACATTCAATGACTCATGGTTTGATACCACGAGTCATTCTGTGATTCGTCATGTGGTATTTGCCAGTTTTTCTTCACTTTTCCAATTACACTCTCGGGTCTATTCTTAGGCCTTCTCAGGGTATTATAATCTGTCTGCCTGCCAGTTGAAAGGGGTGGCCTAGATTTGGTATGACCAATCGAAGGAAGGGAGGCCAGTAGCAGCATGGCCAATAGAGCGAGAAAAGTTCACTACAACATTACTAGACAGATTTTCCTCTCGGGAGTTGAGGGAGGCTAAGGTCGCAGAGTTCATGAACTTAAAGGAGGGTAAAAGGACTATGGAGGAATATGCATGGGAGTTCACACGGTTGTTGAGGTATGCTCCAGAGATTGTAGCCGAGCTAAGGGCTCGCAAGCTTAAAATCGTCAATGGGGTATCATACCTGGTACTTAAGGAATGAGGGACCGCAATGCTCATTAAGGACATTGACCTCTCCAGCCTCATCATTCATGCCCAGTAGATTGAGGTAGAAAAGTTGAAGGATATGGAATGGGAAAACAAGCGGGTTAGAATGGGTCAATCTAGTTATGGCCACCACAGGTCCGATGGTAGTAGCCGTCCACAGTAGTAGCAACAGAGGACTCCAGTACCCATTTAAGCTAGTGCCCCTTCTTTCTAATCTCGCAAGGATTGGAAGGGTGGAGCATCTGGCTCTCAGTCCCAGAGTCATAACACCAGCAATCACTACCAAGCTTGTCCTAAGTGTGGCAAGAACCATCCGGGTGAATGTCTTCTGGGCAAAGAGGGTTGCTTTGGATGTGGATGGCTAGGTCATAGGCTAAAGGAATATCCATAAATAAGATGAGATCGATCACAGTCTACCACTTCAGTAGCCCTAGTAGGCCGTCCAACTCAGCTGGGTAACACTTCAGGTACGGATGGCAGTCAACGCCAAAATCGCTTTAATGCTTTTTCCTCTCATCAAGATCAGGAGAAGTTACCAGACGTGGTCACAGGTATGTTATGTCTCTTTCATCTAGATGTGTATGCCCTACTAGATCCAGGAGCCACATTATCATTGGTGACTCCTTTTGTAGCTGTTCAGTTTGAAATCAGTCCAAAAGTCCTCTTAGAACCATTCTCAGTATCTACCCCAGTTGGTGAGTCAGTTAGAGACAGTTAGGTGTATAAAAACTGCTCAGTCTCAATATTGAGTAAAGTCATCCCAACCGATCTAGTAGAGCTAGACATGGTCGATTTCAACCTCATTCTTGGCATGGATTGGTTACACTTCAGTTATGCCTCAGTCGACTGCAGAAATAGAGTCGTCAAATTTTAGTTTCTAAATGAGCCAGTTCTAGAGTGGATGGGGAGTAACTCCGTGCCCAAGGGTTGGTTTATTTCCTACCTCAAGGCAAGAAAGCTCATTTCAAAACGATGCATCTATCACCTAGTTCAGGTCAAAGATTCTGACTCTGAGACCCCAACTATCCAGTCAGTTTCAGTTGTCAGTGAATTCCCGGATGTGTTTCCAGAAGATCTTCTCGGAGTTCCTCCTGAGAGGGAATTAAACTTCGGCATAGACCTTCTTCCAGACACTCAGCCCATCTCTATTCCTCCTTATAGAGTGGCCCCAACTGGGCTTATGGAGTTTAAGAATTAACTAAAGGACCTTCTTGATAAGGGTTTCATCAGGCCTGGCATCTCTCCATGGGGTTCTCAGTGTTCATCATGCGAAAGAAGGACGGTACCCTCATAATATGTATCGACTACCGCCAACTAAATAAGGTTACAGTTAATAATAGGTATCCCCTACCTAGGATTAACAACTTGTTCAATCAACTTTAGGGAGCCAGTTATTTATCCATGTTAGACCTCAGGTGGGGATAATATTAGCATAGAGTTAGGGAATGTGACATACAAAAAACAACTTTAAGAACTTAGTATGGTCATTATGAATTCGTGGTTATGTCCTTTTGACTAACTAATTCCCTTGCAACTTTCATAGACCTGATGAATAGGGTATTCAAATAGTACCTAGACATGTTCGTCATTGTATTCATATATGACATTTTGGTGTACTCCAAAAATGAGGAGGAGCATGCTAACCATTTGAGGATAGTGTCGCAGACTCTTAGAGACCTCCAGTTATTTGCTAAATTTAGAAAATATGAATTATGGCTGGAGTCTATGACTTTCCTTGGTCATGTGGTTTTAGGTGAGGGTATTCAAGTATATCCTCAGAACATAGTAGCAGTAAAAGACTGGCCGAGACCTACTTCCCTATGAGATATCAAAATTTTTCTGGGTATAGCTGGTTACTACCGACGGTTTGTAGAAAGATTTTCCTCTGTTGAATTTCCTCTGACTAAACTAAATCAGAAAAAAGTGAAGTTTCATTGGTCAAATACATGTGAGAAGAGCTTCTAAGAGTCGAAGACTCGACTAACTACAACTCTAGTTTTGACCTTACCAGAAGGAACATATGGGTTTGTAGTTTACTATGATGCTTCTAGAGTTGGCCTGGAGTTTTTCTGATGTAGCAGGGTAAGGTGATAGCATATGCCTCCAGACAGCTCAAGGTGCATGAGAAGAACTATCTGATTCATGACCTTGAATTGGCATCGGTAGTGTTTGCTTTGAAGATATGGAGACATTGCCTCTATGGGGTTTACATTGATGTTTTCATCTACATAAATGACTTCAGTATGTGTCCAGTCAGAAGTATTTGAATCTTCGTTAGAAAAGGTGGTTGGAGCTATTGTAGGATTACAACATGAGTGTGATAAACAACCCGGGAAAGGCAAATATGGTGGAAGATGCTTTGAGTAGAATGTCCATGGGAAGCGTTGCCCATGTTGAAGAGGGCAAAAAAGTACTAGCAAAGTATATTCACAGGTTAGCTTAGTTGGGACTGCAGTTGGTAGATTCAGCTGAGGGCAGAGTGTTAATGCAAAGAAGGTACGATTCCTTGCGAGTTATGGAGGTTAAGTCAAAGAAGGATAAAGATCCCATACTACTTAAGCTGAAAGATGCATTTCTACAAAAAGAAGTGGCAGTTCTATGAAAAGAAGTGGAGGCTTTTTCTAAAGGGGGAGATGGTGTGCCTTTTTACCAAAGCAGGCTATGTGTACCGGACGTAGGTGACCCAAGACAACAGATATTGGAAGAAGCCCATAGCTCTGGATATTCTATCCACCCAGGTGCCACTAAGATGTAGTGTGACCTACGGGATATCTACTAGTGGAACAACATAAAAAGAGACATCGCATAATTTGTGGCGAAGTGCCCGAACTGCCAGCAGGTTAAGGTGGAGCATCAGAGACTTGGGGGTATGACTCAGGATATCAGCATACCCACATGGAAGTGGGAAGAAGTTAATATGGACTTCATTACATGTCTACCACATACTCTTCGATAGCATGATCCAATTGGGGTGATAGTAGATCGGATGACCAAGTCAGCACATTTCCTCCTAGTTAAAACTATAGGCTCAGCTGAAGATTATGATAGATTGTACATCCGAGAGTTGGTTAGACTACGTGGTACATCCAAGAGTCTGTTAGACTACATGGAGTGCCCTTGTCCATTGTTTCAGATAGAGGTACCCAGTTCACCTCGCATTTCTGGAAGACATTTCAAAAGGGACTCGGTACTCAGGTGAAGCTCAACACAACTTTTCACCCTCAGACAGATCGACAAGCTAAGAGGACTATTCAGACTTTAGAAGATATGCTAATAGCTTATGTTATCGACTGCAAGGGTAGTAGGGATGATCACTTACCTCTCATTGAGTTTCCATACAACAACAGCTACCACTCAAGTATTTAGATTGCCCCGTTTGAGGCATTATATGGTAGGAGGTGTAGATCTCCTATCGGGTGGTTTGAAGTTGGTGAAGTTACCTTGGTAGGAACAGACTCAGTTCACGAAGCTATTTAGAAGGTGCAACATATCAGGGAAAGGTTGAAAATAGCTCAGGGCCGACAGAAATCGTATGCTGATGTGAGGAAAAGAGAGTTAGAATTTTTTGTAGATGATTGGGTGTATCTGAAAATTTCACCCATTAAAGGGGTGATGAGGTTTTGAAGGAAAGGAAAACTCAATAAAAGGTATGTAGGACCCCACAGGATTCTAAGGCGAATTGGCAATGTGGCTTATGAGTTATAACAACCTTTAGAGTTAGCATCTTCACACCCAGTCTTTCATGTCTCACTGTTGAAGAAATGCATCAGTGATCCGAACTTAGTTGTGCCACTAGACAGTGTGGAAGTGAAGGATAGTCTCTCCTATGAATAAGTCCCAATTCATATCCTAGACTGTCAGGTTCATAAGTTGAGAAAGAAGGATGTTGCTTTAGTGAAAATCTTATGGAGGAACCAGGAAGTTGAGGGAGCCACATGGGAGGCCAAAGAAGACATGATGGAAAAATATTCCCATTTATTCCCTTCCAGTTCAGTTTCAGCATTAGGTATTAAATTACTCCTTAATACTCTATTCAGTCCGTACTCATCAGTTCTAGTCAGATTTTCAATATGCATCCTAGTTGCATCAACTCAGTGAGCATGGTTAAATCAGTTCGGAGTCAGTCACTCCTTCAGAAATCAGTTTACAGTCTTAGTCTGGGAATTGTAGCTTTCTTTCCAATTTTTCAGTAGTTTTAACCTTCATTTGAGGACGAATAATCCCAAGGGTGAGATATTGTAACACCCCAAAGCTTTCCTCGACCAAACGTAGACATTGCATGAAGAACTAGAGGAAACCAGAAAAAAATTTAATCCCAAAATGACTGATACAACGAGTTTGTTGTCATTAGTAATGACCGATTATCTAGGTCGTGGTTAGCCATGTCAGGTGTTCTTCATGAACCAACGGGACATGGAACGACCCGTTGTGAGGAGCAACAAGTTTTCCTATCACTCATTGCATTCCCATCTCAGAACCCAGTTAATCCCTTTCCAGGAACCCACGAGTCAAACGATGAGTCGTTGTTTGATATAACGACTTGTGGTGTGACTCATTAGTTGGGGCTCCAAGGTGTCTCGAACAAACTCCTTCTGTGAAAATGAGTGGCAACAACGACCCTTTGTATCATACAAAAAGTCATTGTATCCACCTATGGTGACAAGTCCTAAATTCCTTCATGCATTCTAGTAGCTAGGACAAGAGCAGATAACGACTCGTTGGATCAACACGAGTCATGGTGTCACCCGTTAGAGAAGGGTCCAGCATTTTATTCAAGTCCCTACCAGTGGGCACGACAGGTACCAACGACCTATTGGTTCATCCAATAAGTCGTGGTCTCCCTCGTTTCCAACATCCAGTGAATGAATTTTCTAGGCCCAGGACCAATGACTGGTCCCAACGAGTTGTGGTGTCAACCAATGACTCATTGAGTGTACCATTGCTTCCTATTGGGAAGTCTTCTAGATTTTCTTTTAGGGGTATTTTAGTAACTTCCCATCTTTATAATCCTTAAACTACATTGTTTTCTCCATGTTATAGAGGTAGTTAAAGGAATAATCGACTAAGTCCTTTTCATTTTCTCTCAACTCTCGATCTTCATAGTAAAGAGGTTGTAGACAAACTCTTAGGGCAAGCTAGGGCATTCAATCTTCTTCTCAATTTCTCCATATTTTCTCAGGAATCTTCCACCAGTTATGTGGGAATTCAACAAGGGGATTGTTCTTCCCCTCTATCCCGAAACTCTTTCATAAATTTCTTATTAGTTATAGCCCTGAAGTTCACTGTTAGGGTTAAATCATCAGTAAATTGTGGAATTTCTTCCCATTATAATTCTCTTTAATATTGAGGGTTGTTGTTAGTAATAATTTTGTCATTATCTCCTTACATGTATTATGATGATTTTATCCCTAGTTTTTGAAAAAAGTAATGTGGGTCTAGCATAACTGATTATATATAAATATTGCTTGACTCTATCAGTGTTGAAATTCCCATATTATTATTATCATATGAATTCCCAGTCAGTTGCACGCTAGTTCCGTCTCAGTCAGAATGTTAGTACCTTCAGTATTCTTCAAAAATGTCAGCTAATCAATTTGACTATAGTCAATTCTTGATGTTTTTGTAGTGCCTTCCAGTTATCAGAGCTCTGTTATCAGTTATAAGCTAATAGTTAGTTCTATATACAGCTATGACACTTCTAGATAAGCAGCTCTGGCCAGTCTTAGAACTTCCAGATAAGTATTCCTGACATAGTCTTGGGCCCCAGCTTAAAGCTATCAGCTTAGCAGTCAATTTAGGACTATCCAGTGGGAGTAGTACTTAGCACCGAGCAGATCGGGGTTCCAGTGCACCTAGGTTCCCAGAACTACATTACCACCGCAAGGTATTGGCCTATCGGTCCCTAGATTTGTGATCACCCAGTTCATGCCTTTATACCATGGAAAGGTATACTGTGTCCTATCGATGGGGCATATACATCGAATTTGACATTTAGCTCATGTGGTTATATGTTCGGTTATAGACTCTCCCAATTGTCAGTACAGTCTCAGTTCATTTTAGCTCAACTCAGTATCTCAGTCCTAGGACATGTTTATGACCATCAGCATGGATCTTTATTTGACCATATGAGTTATAGTTTAGTTTTATCAGTTTACAGTATTTTGGTTGGTCATTTAATGTTATTGCAGTTCACTTACTTATTCCTTCATGCTTATTGTTTCTCTGACTTACTCAGTACATTCAAAGTACTGACACATACTTTCCATGTTGTATCGTATTATGATACAAGTGCAAGTTCTCAGTCCCAATATCTATAGTAGTTTCCTCAAACGATATCAGTAGCAGTGTTTGGCGTCTCATCTTCCGAGGATGATATTTGTTTTCATTTAGAAATTATTTAGACAGATTTTTTGGCTAGTTGGGGGCTTGTCCTAGCAGCTCGTCAGTTAGTCGTTGGCTTTCAGACACAATTATGCAATATTGTTTCTTTTGATATATTGGCTCTTGTCAAATTAGTATTTTCTTGAATTATTGTATTTTAAAGCTTCCGCTTATGTTTACTATGTTTTCCAGTGTAATGATACACCATGGGTTAGCTTGAGCTCACTTGTAGCACCAAGTACCATGCCTCATCTAGAGTATAGACTCGGGTCGTGACATCAAATGAGCGGCATGCTCCTCCTCGCTCCTAGAGTACATGAGGATGTCCTCTATAAAGACAATCACGAACATATCCAAATATGGCTTGAGAACCCTATTCATTAAACCCATAAAAGTTGCAGGAGCATTTGTTAGTCCAAAAGACATAACCACAAACTCATATTGACCATATAGATTCTTGAAAGCTGTCTTCGAAATGTCACTCTCTCTAACTCTGAGATGATGATAACCAGACCTGGGATCTATCTCTGAGAAGCATTTAGCACCCTAAAGATGGTCAAATAAATCATCAATTCTAGGAAGAGGATACTTTTTCTTGATGGTAAAATTGTTCAACGACCGATAGTCAATGCATAAACGAAGAGAACCATCCTTCTTTTGAACAAAGAGAACTAGTGCACCCCACGTGGATTTGCTAGGCCTAATGAAACCCTTGTCTAGAAGATCCTTCAACTACTATTTCAACTCCTTTAGCGTAGTTGGTGCCATTCTATATGGAGGAATAGACATATGTTGCGTATTGGGAAGAAAGTCAATACAAAAGTCAGTCTCTCGCTCGGGAGGGATTCCGGTAAATTATCTGGGAACACCTCTGGATACTAACACACAATAGGAACTAACTAAAGAGTCTAGGTCCGGGATGTAGCATTCTTAACCCGAACTAGTTGGTAAACACAACCCTTAGAAATCATCTTTCTGGCCTTAAGGCAGGAAATAAAGCAGCCTGCAGGCACAGTCGAACTACCCTTCCTCTCTAGGACTGGCTCAATCGAGAACCGAAACTCTATCGCACCGCTTCTACAATTCACGGAGGCATCAAATCCATGAAGCCAATCCATGCCAAAGATAACATCAAAATTTATCATGGATAACTCCACTAAAATCTGTTGAAGTGACTTTTTAAGGGATTGTGACAGGTCAATTTTTGTTTACCCCTCTAGCTATAACTGAGTCACCCATTGGAGTAGAGACGTGTTCTGATAGGATTTATAGACTAACTCTGAAAGTACTAGCAACATAGGGTGTCATACAAAAGTAGCCCCTAGATTGTAATACCCCGGAAGCCTTAAGATTAGACCGGGGAGTGAAATGATGAAAATTGAAAATTCTGCCCCAGGTCACAGAATGAGTCGTTATATGACCCATGGGGAATACCATGAGTCGTTAGGTGACTCATGGTGAGGTACTGATCTTGAGTTTAAAATTTGTTGATGGGATCACCACGGGCATGACCACGAGTCGTGGTTAGATCCCCTGACCCGTTGAGTTCATCCGTGGCCATGGGAAATTGTAAGGAGGAGTTTGAGGTAGCAGTATACCTTACGGATAGACCCCACAAGTCATGGTAAGATACCACGATTTGTTGGGTGAATCGTGGTCAGCAGGTAACTAATGATCTAAAATTTGAGGCAGTGGAGAAAATGAGTGGTGACCACGAGTCATGGTTACCGATAACAATTCGTATGATGGCCCGTTATAAGTTCTAGGTGAAACCTCCATAGTGCACCCAATGATCAATGGAACGAGCCGTGGTAGGTGGAAACGACCCGTTAGGCCCCTTGTAGGGACTGACGAGCAGTTATTTTCAGCGAAGTTATTAAAGCTAGGGTCCCATACTATGTCATTTTAATCTATGAATAATGGGTTTTATGAGGGGAAAATCTATTCTAAGTCATTCCTATTCATGCAAGCAATAGTAAGAGTCTAGAGAGGTGATAAAGGCTAATCCTTCAAGGTTCTTTTTCAAATCATCCTTGGGTAATCAGAGAAGTTGTAGAATCAAACCCTTTCAGGTATGTAGGGTTAAGAATGGGTGAATCCGTTCACACCCATTCCCAATCTTTCTCTAAATCATGAAGTTCCTAAGTGGATTCTCTGGGGTTTTAACCCAATTCATGATATTTTCTAATTCTCTACATGGGTATGATCTTAATGAGTTTTTAGTACTTAATTATCATTCATGGGCAAGTTTTACATTGTTTTCATTAAAATCATGTTTCAAGCTTTGTAAATTTTAAATTCCCATTTATGGGAATTTTATGAAAGATGAGATTTATGATGAATGTTCATGTATGATGAGGTATTAATAATGAAAAACATGTTTCCAAGTTACCCATGTTTATAATCATGTTTTCAAGTGAATTGAGTATTTTCAAGCATGTTAATGTATTGGGCGATGCCCACATGTTCAAGTATGATTTATGATTTCTAATATGGATTTCATGATTGATCGATTTATGATATTGGCTAACTTATGGGTCCTTAATTCAAGGATAAACATGTATGTATATGGGGATCAACGATGTTAATGTTTATTTGGACATGAATCTCATGAACGATGTTTATGATTTATGTACGAGCCTAATGTGCATGTTTTTTAGAGTAGTGTCTAGCACCTAGTAGCCCGACGTTCAAAGGACTACGCCGGTGTCTCATAACTACTTGCCACCGTAGGTTCATGATGATACATTACAGTGTTAGTGGATCACCTCTTTTGTGATATCACATAATGCACGTCCCTTGCCTGGCAAGCCTGGGATTTAAATGAGTTTTTAGTACTATTATGATTAATGGGAAAGTTTTACATTATTTTCATTAAAATCATGTTTCTGGCTTTATAAATTTATAATGTCCATTTGTGGGAAGTTCATGAAAGATGAGATTTATTATGAATGTTCATGTATGATGAGGTATTAATGATGAAAAGTATGTTCTCAAGTTACCCATGTTTATAATCATGTTTTCAAGTGAATTGAGTATTTTCAAGCATTATTGGGTAATGCCCACATGTTCAAGTATGATTTATGATTTATGATATGGATTCATGATTGATCAATTTATGACGTTGGCTGACTTATGGGCCCTCAATTCATGGCTAAACACGTATGTATATGGGGATCAATGATGTTAATGTTTATTTGGCCATAAATCTCATGAACGATGTTTATGATTTATGTACGAGCCTAATGTGCATGTTTTTGGGAGCAGTGTCTAGCACCGAGTAGCCCGACGTTCAAAGGACGTGCCGGTGTCTCATAACTACCTGCCACCATATAGGTTCATGATGATACATTATAATGTTAATGGATCCCCTCTTTTGTGATATCACATAATGCATGTGCCTTGCCTAGCAAGCCTGGGACGGCTCTACCCACTTGAGTGAGATAGTTGGGGCATCATGTAAGGCTCTACCATGATGGTTTTGATTATGACGAGTCCTCCCATTGTTCCTCATGATTTATGCATGGTTATGTTCATATGGTTTTGGCTCAAGTTATGTTTAATGAAGCTTTTCTCCTGTTATTATGATTATGATTGATTTACGAATGTTTTGAAAACCTTGAACCTTATGTTACATCATGATATTTATTATGTGAGCACGTTGTCCTACTCTTATGAAATTTTATGTATTTCAAATGTCCGTTTAACTTACCTTGCATACTCGGTAAGTTCTACGTATTGACCGCATACTCTATGTTGTATGATTTTATGATGTAGGCTCTGATCTTCAGACCCAACACTGTCATTAGCTCATTTTCAGAGTTAGCATCCAGCTCATTGGTGAGTCCTCATTCCCCGAGGAGCAGTTGCTATCAGTTATCCCTTTATGTTCAGTTTTCTAGACTTGTCGGCTTAGATAGGGGTGTTATCCCATCAGCCCATCAGATATGTTAGAAGCTTTCAGACTATATGTAGTGTTCAACTCTCATGAATAAAGTGCATGTCGTTTTCTATGTATGTCATGATTACATTTACGCTATGATATTATGCTAAGTATTCCACCTTATTCGATTGAGTTAAATGTATGTTCATGCCATAGGTCGACTTGGAGTCTCTTGGGGCTCCTTGTCCCGTGTTGTGATTCGGGGCTATGTTCGGGTCGTGACATAGATCTAACAATGCGTATACATCACGATGGAATACTCGTAACATACCAGTGACCACATCTGGTGAGAGCTCCTGCTCCTGATGAGACGAGAGGGCATAAAACCTTTTCAGATGTTGTCTACCACCTGCACTAGTGGATGCACCCTGCTAAGCTGAGTGTGCTGGTGGAGCTGCTTAATTGGTTGATGGGTCTCTGCCTCTACCATAGACCTATCTAGCCGACGAAAAATCTATGAGCATATGACCGGGCTTCCTACTCCTGAAGCATGCACCTGTACCTACTAAGAAGTATTCGATGTGCGTCCTACCACACCTGTCACAACCTGGAATGCTAGTGTCACGACCCAAATGTAGACCCGGATCATAACATGGGACAAGGAGGCCCAATAGACTCCAAGTCGACCCATGGCATGAACATTCATCCAACTTCAATTCACTTTAAGCAAAAAACTGCACAAACGATAAAACAGAAACATAAACGTAACATAACATAGCATGATAAGCTGAAAAGTACTAGAAATACGTATCATCTAAGTACTACAAACTACCTAAAAGCCTCTATCATATCATATGGGTTGATGGGAAAACATCCGTAACTAACCCGACAAAACTGGAACAAAAGAAAACATCAATGTTTTGACATATGGCCCTCGGAACATGAGGACTCACCAAATGAGATGATAGCTAACTCTAAATGGACTACTGACGGGGATGAGCCTAAGATCCAGGTCCTGTATCATGAAATGATACATCATAGAAAGTATGCGGTCAGTATGTGGGATGTACCAACTATGTAAGGTGAGTAAAGCGGACATTTAAAATATATAAAACTCATAAATGATCATAAGAGTAGGACATCATGCTCACAACATAAATATCATAACATAACATAAGGCTCAAGGTTTTCAAAACATTTGTAATACAATCGTAATCATAATCATAAGAGAGAAGATTTATTTAACATGACTTGAGCCAATATACATAATCATAAACATGCATAAACCATGAGGAACTTTGGGAGATTATCTTAACCGACATACCCCATATGATCACACATGGATCCCGACTTGTAACCCTAGTCGGGAGGACATTCGTAGTAGAACCACGAAAGGCGTGATATCACCACATAAAAGGGGCTATTTGGGCCAGGGACAGTCATAAGGGAGGTCCCAACATGTCCTACGGTGGCACGTAGTTATGAGATCCGGGATAGAACCTATGCCTCGAACCTACTCGGTGTTAAATACTACTCCCACAATATATATAGTGCTCATAGTATAATATGCATGAGATTCATGACCTAGTTAAATCATGATAATCATAAACATACTTGTAAATACGTGAACTAGCCAACAAGGCCTGTGAGTCGGCAAAAAAATAATTCATAAATCATGGGATTCATGCATACTTGTAGATCATACATATACCATGCATATCATCAAAACATAATGGGTATTTGAATAAATCCATATCTCAAAACATAAATCATGATGGGTGTGTGAATATCGACAATTTAAGTAAAAATCATAACTCGATTCATCATAGATCATACTTACTTAGGATCAATTTAGTAGAAATCAAAATCAATAATTTTATAATCAAAATAGTTGTAGAATCTGATCATAATTCATAAAATAAGATGTAAATCACGAAATATAACAACCCATTAGTGAATCATTAGAATTCCATAATATTTAAGTTAAAATCCCATAAGATTTTTTTATCAAATTTCAAGAATTAGGAGAAATTGGGCATGGGTATGAACAAAAACACCCATTCATAATCATACATACCTAGGTAAGATCAAATTTCAACACTCTTTGAAATGACAAGGGAAAATTGATGAAGAAGAGCTGGAGAACTAGCTTGATCACTCTTAAATCTTCCCAACTCTGCATGCATGAGAATGAATAGGTTAAGAGGGATTAACCTATCTTAACATACTCAAAAAACAACATAAAACGGTGTAGTTTAGGGCCTTAGAGCATAGGAACGATGAAAATATCCTAAATGAAATACCCTAAAAAATATGCACTGGATTCTCCAATGGATGTACCAATGAGTTTTTTTAGGATACAACGACTCGTGGTACGATCCATCACCCTATGAGTTGTTCGAGGATACCACGACTCGTGGTACGACCGGAACGTAGACCCGGATCGTAGCATGGGACAAGGAGCCCCAAGAGACTACAAGTCGACCTATGGCATGAACATTCATAGAACTTCGTTTCACTTTAAGCAGAAAACTAGACATACGATATAATAGAAACATAAACGTAACATAGCATAGCATGATAAGCAGAAAAATACTAGAAATACATATCAGTTGAGTCCTACAAACTTTTTGAAATCCTCTATCATATCAGATGGGTTGATGGAACAACATCCCCAACTAACCCGGCAAAACTGAAATTAAAAAAAAACATCAATATCAGGACATAGGGCCTCGGAACGTGAGGACTCACAAAAAGGGTTGATAGCTAACATTGAATGGACTACTGATAGGGATGAGCCTGAGAGCCTTGTCCTGTATCCTGAAACGAGACAACACAGAATGTATGCGGTCAGTAAAAAATGTACCGAGTACGCAAGGTAAGTAAAGCAGATATTAAAAATATATAAAACTCATAAATGATCATAAGTGTAGGATATCATGCTCATATCATAAATATCGTAACATAACATAAGGCTAAAGGTTTTCAAAACATTTGTAATACAATAATAATCATAATCATAAGAGAGAAGATTTATTTAACATGACTTGAGCCAATATATATAATCATAAACTTGAATAAATCATGAGGAACAGTGGAGATTCTCTTAACCGACATGCCCCATATGAGCACAGATGGAGCCCAACTTGTAACCTTAGTCGGGAGGGCGTTCTAACCTTTCCAAGGGTATAACCATGAAAGGCATGATATCACCATGAAAAAGGGGCCATTTGGGCCAGGGACAGTCATAAGGGAGGTCCCAACATGTCCTACGGTGGCACGTAGTTATGAGATCTAGGGCGAAACCTATGCCCTGAACCTACTCGGTGTTATATACTACTCCCAAAACATATAAAGTGATCATAGTATAACATTCATCAGATTCATGCACTAGTTAAATCATTATAATCATAAACATACTTGTAAATACGTGAACTAGCCATGAACAAGACCCTGAGTCGGTCAAAACATAATTCATCAATCATGGGATTCATGCATACTTGTAGATCATACATACACCTTGAAAATCATCAAAACATAAGGGTATTTGAATAAATCCATATTTCAAAACATAAATCATGATGGGTTTGTGAATATCGATAATTGAAGTAAAAATCACGACACGATTCATCATAGATTATACATACTTAGGCTTAATTTAGTAGAAATCAAAATCAATAATTTTATAATCAAAATAGCTGTAGAATATGATCATAATTCATAAAATAAGATGTAAATCACGAAATATAATAACCCATTAGTAAAATCATTAGAATTCAAGAAGATTTAAGTTAAAATCCCATAAGAGTTTTGATCAAATTTCATGAATTAGGAGAAATTGGGCATGGGTATGAACTAAAACACCCATTCATAACCCTACATAGCTGGGTAAGATCAAATTTCAACACTCTTTGAAAGCCCAAGGGAAAATTGATGAAGAAGAGCTTGAGAATTAGCTTGATCACTCTTAGATCTTCCTAACTTTGCATGCATGAGAATGAATAGGTTAGGAGGGCTTAACCTATCTTAACATACTCAGAAAATATCATAAAACGACATAGTTTAGGGCCTAAGAGTATAGGAACGATGAAAATACCCTTAATGAAATATCTTGAAGATTCTACACTAGTTGCTCCAATGGACGTACCAACGAGTCATTTGAGAATACCACGACTGATGGTACGATCTGTCACAAGCATCTCGGATTCAACCCACGACTCTATAGAATGAACCTCCTTTCATATAACGGGTCGTTAGTTCGATCTTCATTTGCCTCTTGAAGATCTCGAACCTCCTCTCACAACGAGCCTTGCCACGACTCATTGTTTCCTCCAACGCTTCATGGTCTCCTTCCGTTAAGTCCACTGGAACCTTAAAAAACCCAAACAACGACTAGTGACCATGGGTCGTTATAACTCACAACGGGACGTCGTTTCACCCGTTGTTACTTACTGACCCCAGACCCTTACTTCCTATGACTGGATTCATTTGGTTGTTGGTTGGACCAAAAATCCATTAGGTCATCCATCCTGCAAAATTTTTCCCCACTTTTTAGTCAACTTCCATATTAATTCCCGGGTTAAATCTTAGGCACTTTCAAGGTATTACAGCTGGGCTCTACGGGCCTGCTCGCTTGACCTCGAGGGCCTGATGCCCATCCACTGTGATCACACCAACATCTGGATGGTACACACGCTACTAACAACCCTGGGGCTAATGATCTCTAGTGGGACTACTGAAGATGTCTACCACTAGGCCAATGCTGGGAGAGCCCAAAACTGTCTCTCCTAGTCCTCTTGGTCTCTCTCTCTCTCACTCACCTATACTGCCTCTATCTGTTGGGAATACAGGACCAATCCTCAAAAGTCAATATCTTGATTAAGCATAGTGGTCCTACAATCTTTGACCAAGTAGTCCTATACCCCATTCACAAACCTACTCACCCTAGCCCTCTGATCGGATACCATTTAAAGTACATATCTAGACAATCGAGTGAACTCTAGAGCATACTCTTGAACAGTCATGTTCTGTCTCAGATTCACAAACTTTGCTGCCTTTATTTCCCTGATCTCCCGAGGAAAGAATACATCCAATAATGCGGTGAGAAATTCATCCTAACCAATAGGACCCGCTCCAAATCCCCGGCCATCCTTCCACTATTTGTACCAAATATAAGCAACCCCTTTCAACTAATAAGAGGCTAGGTCTGCACACTCCTCCCCCATCACTACCATAATCTAGGTGATCTTTTAAATCTCCTCAATGAAATTATTAGGTCCTCATCCACTCTCGATCCAATGAAATCAAGGGGATTCATCCTCAGGAAATCCATGACTATTCCCGCAGTTGCATTCCCATTCTGGGGAACATGAGCCACCGCTTGCTAATTGACTTGAGCAGTCAACGCTTGTGCCAACAACTGGATGGCTGCCCTAAACTCAGCATGGGCAACTTGTTGGGGCACATGATCCGCTGGGGCTAGTAGGGCTTGATGGTGCCCGTCTCCATTACCATCCTTGTTGCCATTTTCATTTCCGTTACCATTCCTTATTTTGTTAACTCAGCGAGGAGACATGATTCTAAAAATGCATTGTAATACCCCGGGAGTGCCCAAGATTAACCCCGGGATGTTGAAATGGAAAGTGGAAAAAATCTAGAAAAGTTTCATAGAACAGGTCATGGTATGGATCGTTGGTACCACTAATGACCCATTGGGTGAATCCGTGGTGAGGTACTGGGGGTTCAAAGTTGGGAGTAATGAGTTAAGGAACGACCTGTGGTTTGGTGTAATGAGACCTTGGTTGTGGTCGTGATGACACTGGACCTTAGTCTAGGAGGAGGTAACAAGTTGTAGAATGACTCATTGTTAGTAACAATGGGTTGTGATAAGTGACGTGGGAAGGATCAGTAATATTCCTAGTCGAGGTGACGGATGGAACGCACGACTTGTTGGAAGTAGGCACGAGTCGTGGTGTGACTCATAGGAAGCCCAGATGCAAGTCACTAACGAAAGTAACGGGAGGATTCAATGGACCATTTTTTTGATGAAACGGCCCATCATGTAAGGTCATGGTATTAGAATTTGAGAAGTTGAGAATTTGCAAGGGATGTAACGGATGGATACCATGAGTCATGGTATAAAGGTATGACCTGTAGGATCGATCATTGTCACTGATAGTGCAGAATTTTTAGGAAATTTATTAAGAGTATTTACGTCACTTCTAGGTCCTAGGGTCCTAAACTATATCATTTAAGGCTCAAAATGCAGTGTTTTATTAGGGGAAAATATATCCTAGGCTCATTCTCATCTATGCATGCAATTGAAGACTTAGGAGGTGATCAAGTGTAGGTTTTTCTTCAAGTTTTCTCCAAATCTTCATTGGGCAATTAGAAAAGTGGTAGAATCAGATACTATAAGGTATGTAGGGTTATGAATGGGTGAATCCATTCACACTCATGCCCAATCTCTATTTAAATTATGAAAATCCATATGTTGATCCTATGGGGTTTTAACCCAATGCATGAGATTCCTAATTCTCTACATGGGTATGATTAAAATATCTTTCTACTATTGAATTATAATTCATGGGAAAGTTTTATGTTGTTTTCAATGAAAATCATGTTTCAAGCTTTATAAATTAAAAATGCTCAGTTATGAGAAGTTCGTGAAAGTTGAGATTTATGATGAATGTGCAAGTATGATGAGATATTATTGATGAAAAGCGTGTTTTCAAGTTACCCATGTCAATGATCATGTTTTCATGTGAATTATGTATTTTCAAGCATGTTAAATTATTGGACAATGCCCATATGTTCAAGTAAGAGTTATGATTTTGTGATTTTAGCTTACCACATGGTTTTGGAGCGAAGACTCCCATTTATATTCATCTTGTGGTATGGTTTTAGCAAAGGCCTCCTCATATATATGATTTTAGATTTTATATATATTTGATTATAGAGCTTCATCAATAGACGATTGTAAGCTTCGTTGAAAAATGATGGATAGCATATACATGTTTTTGGGAGTAGTGTCTAGCACCGAGTAGGCTAAGGGTCGATCACCCTATGCCTCAGAGGTACGTGCCAATGTAGGTTTATACATATCTTATATATACTTAGGACCTCCCTTGTGAGCTATCCCCTACACCGATTGGGACACGAGCTTGATATCAATATCATGGTATCGTCCTTATCCCTGGCAAAGCTTTGGATGGCTCTACCTACTTGAGTGTGATAGTTGAGACCACTTAAGCTCTATCGTGGTATGTCGATTACATGACGAGTCTCCCATTGTTCCTTATGATTTCAATTATGCATGTTTATCACTCATGATATATAAATGTATATGTTTTGAAAAATATTTGACCCAACGTTCAGTTTTACTTATGATTATCAAATTTCAGCTTTGGGTCAATCGATTCAGTTATGATGTTATTTTATGATGAGATCATGATTTCATAAAATGGCATGCAAGTCCTACTCTCGAATTCTTATTTTGATCATGTTTTATATTATGCATGTTTTAAATGATTTTACTTATTTAGGCGGTTTAACTTACCTTGCAATCTCAGTATATTTCAAAAACTAACCACATACTCTATGCTATATCATTTCATGATACAGGCCCCGATCTTCAAACTCAGCCTCGTCATTAGCCAGTTTCGGAGTTAGCATCCATCTTAGTAGTGAGTCATCATCTCCCGAGGACATTTGCTATCGGATATTGTTGTTCCTTCAGTTTTCATACTTATTGGGTTATTTGAGGGTGTTGTTCCATCAACCTAGCAGTTATGTAGAGGCTTTTAGACAGTTCGGAGTGATCAGCTTATTATGTATTATGTGAATTATGGTTAAGATTATGTTATGCATAAACTTCCACAATGTTTATTATGTAAGTCTTCTGCTTTATTTGATTGAGTTAGGTGAAAGTTCACACCATGGGTCAATTTAGAGTCCCTCGGGGTTCCTTGTCCTGTGTTTCGATCGGGGCTTATTTTCAGGTCGTGACAAACTTGGTATCAGAGCCATAGGTTTGAAGTGTCCTAGGGTGTTTGAAAGCCGCGTTAAGTAGAGTTTTTTTCACGGGTGTAAAGCACGCCACAATTATGATGAAGAAGCTACGAGACATTTAGGAAATATTCCCCTTTTTCGAGATCTATGTCGTGTGATGACATGTCTCCCTATCCTTCTAACTAGTGCTAT
Source organism: Datura wrightii (assembly GCA_035772735.1). NCBI lineage: Eukaryota > Viridiplantae > Streptophyta > Magnoliopsida > Solanales > Solanaceae > Datura > Datura wrightii. The sequence goes on along the minus strand of JASDFA010000007.1, from coordinate 47,218,631 downwards.
TCTCGATTGTAGAATCATGACTCCTCGCAGAGTTAACGGCAGGAGGAATAGAAATGAAAATGGCCACTAGGACGGCAATGGAGGTGGACACCAACAAGCCCCACTAGACCAGGAGCATCATGCACTGGAGCCTGTTCTCCATATCGAGTTTAGGACAACCATTAAGATGCTAGTGCATGCCTTGACTGCCCAGGTAAACCAGCAGGCAATGGCACATGTTCCGCAGAATTGGAACACGACGACAGCACGAGTAAGAGATTTCTTAAGGATTAACCCACTAGAGTTCCTTGGATCAACGGTGGACGAGGATCCACATGAGTTTATCAATGAGATTGTGAAGAGCACCCAGGTCATGGGGGTGAATGGAGTAGAGTGTGATAATATGTCCTTGTATCAGTTGAAGGGGGTCGCACACATTATTTTACAACAATGGAAGGATAGTAGGGAAGCTGGAGCAGGCCCTATCAGTTGGGAGGAGTTTCATGTTGCTTTTCTAGATCGGTTCTTCCCTCGTGAGATGAGGGAGTTGAAGGCAGCTGAGTTTGTGAATCTTAAGCATGGGAAGAGGAAGGTGTAGGAGTATGCCCTTGAGTTCACTCTCTTAACAAATTATGCACCAGAGTTAGCTGTTGATCAGAGGGCGCGAGTGAGTAGGTCTGTTCATGGGGTGGCGGACTATTTAGACAAGGATTGCAGGACTGCTATGCACCATCAGGATATGTATTTCCATTGGAGAGTCTTATACACCCAGTAGATGGAGGTGACACATATGAGGGAGAGAGAGGCCAAGAGGGCCAGGACTGATAGTTATAGATTCTCTCAACTGAGGCCAGGTGGTGGGAACCAATAGTAGACCTACCAGAGATCTTCAGCCCTAACATCTTCAACGATGAGTGTGCAATCTAGATCTAGGAACGATCACAGAGGGAGAGCATTAGGCTCTAGGGGTCAGAGCAGCAGGCCCCCAGATTCCAGTATCCTAGTTTGCAGCAGGTGGGGACACGGGCACACGACCTAGTGATTGGAGGGTACAGGTGCTTGCTTTGGGTGTGGGAAGCCCGGACATATGTTCATAGATTAGGTATGAGCTAAACAGAGCCATGATAGGGATCGAGGCCCAGCTTTCGATTTAGCAGCTCCACCCGTACGCCCAGCACAGTAGGGGGCATCTACTAGCATAGGTGGCGGTCAACTCAAAAATAGGTTATATGCCTTAGCATCTCGCTAGGAGCAGATGGTCTCCCCGGATGTGGTCACTGGTATGTTTTGAGTTTTCCACCTGGATGTATATTCCTTGTTTGATCCAGGGGATACCTTGTCTTTTGTGAAACCTTATGTCGCTAGTAGTTTCAGAGTCAGCCCTGAAATCTTGTCAGAACCCTTCTCAGTCTCTACTCAAGTGGGTGGTTCCATTTTAGCTAGACGGGTGTATAGAGGATGCCCAGTCAGAGTCCTTTAGAAAGTCACCTCAATAGATTTAGTAGAGTTATCCATGAACGATTTTGATGTTATCCTTGTCATGGATTGGCTAATTGAATGTTATGCCTCTGTTAATTATAGGACCTAGGCAGTAGAGTTTAGATTTTCGAGTGAGCCAGTTATAGAATGGAAAGGTAGTTTAGCTGTGCCTGTAGGTCATTTCATTTCCTACATTAAGGCTAGAAAGATGATCTCTAAAGGTTGTGTATGCCATCTAGTTAGGGTTAAGGATGCTACATCAGAGACCCCGACTATCCAATCAGTCCTAGTGGTGAGTATCCAGAAGTGTTCCCTGATAATCTACCGGGTATCCCTCCCGAGCAGGAGATTGATTTTGGTATTGACCTTCTTCTCGATACGTAGCCTATATCTATTCCTCCCTACATAATGGCCCAACCCGAGCTAAAGGATTTGAAGGAGCAGTTGAAGGACCTTTAAGATGAGGGTTTCATTAGACAAGCAAATCCCCATGGGGTGCACTAGTCCTCTCTGTCCAAAAGAAAGATGGTTTTGTTCGTATGTTTATTGATTATCGGCACTTCAACAAGGTCACCATCAAGAACAGGTATCCTCTACCTAGGATTGATGATTTGTTTGACTAGCTTCAGGGTGCCAAATGCTTTTCAAAGATAGACCTCAGGACCGAATACCATCAACTTAGGGTTCGGCAGAGTGATATCCCGAAGACAACCTTCAGAATGCGATATGGTTATTATGAGTTTGTAGTTATGTATTTTGTGCTAATGAATGCTCCTGAAGCTTTTATGGACTTGATGAATAGGGTGTTCGAGCCATACTTGGGTATGTTCATAATCGTGTTTATTGATGACATCCTAATATACTCTCGGAGCTAGGAGAAGCATGCCGCTCATTTGAAAGCAGTGTTGCAGACCTTGAAGGATCGTCAATTGTATGTGGAATTTAGCAAGTGTGAGTTTTGGTTAAATTCTGTGGCATTTTTAGTCCATGTAGTGTCAAGTAAGGGCATAAAGGTGGACTCTCAGAAAATAAAAGCGGTGAAGAATTAGTCTAGGCTGGTGAATCCTTTAGATATCAGGAGTTTCTTGGGTTTAGCCGAGTACTATCTAAGATTTTTTAAGAGATTTTCATCTGTTGCAGTGCCAATGACCAAATTGACTCAAAAGAAGGTGAAATTCCAATGGTCGGAGGCTTGTGAGAGGATCTTTCAGGAGTTGAAGACTCGACTTACCTCATCACCGGTGTTAACCCCACCAGAGGGTATTGATGGGTTTTTGCTGTATTGCGATGCTTCGAGAATAGGTCTTGGTTGCATATTGATGCATCACGGTAAGGTTATAGCATATGCTTCCAGACAACTGAAAGTTCATGAGAAGAATTACCCGACCCACGATCTTGAGTTGGCTATGGTGGTATTCTCTTTGAAGATATAGAGACATTATTTGTATGGGGTCCATGTAGATGTGTTTACGGACCATAAGAGTCTAAAATATTTGTTTACCTAGAAGGATCTAAATCTATGGCAAAGGAGGTGGTTGGAGCTACTCAAGGATTATGACATGAGTGTTCTTTACCATCCAAGCAAGGCTAATGTAGTAGCAAATGCACTTAGTAGACTCTTCATGGAGAGAGTGTCCCATGTGGATGAGGGGAGAAAGGAGCTGGTGAAGGATTTGCATTGATTTGCACGGTCGGGAGTTTGGTTGGTTGACTCGACCGATGGTGGTGTTATTGTTCAGAACAGACCATAATCATCCTTGGCAACGAACGTAAAAGCTTGACAAGATGAGGACCCTATTTTGGTAAGGTCGAAGGAAGCTGTTCAGAATCAGAAGGTAGAGGTCTTCTCCAAAGGGGTAGATGGTGTGCTTCGATACCAGGGTTTCATAAATGTTCCAGATATTGATGATTTGAGGAACTAGATGTTGCATGAGTGTAATACCCTACAAGTGCCTAAGATTAGACCCGTGATTTTAAAATGGTGTCGGCTTAAACTGGGAAAAATCATCATAGAATGGATGACCCAACGGATCATTGGTCTAACCAATGACCAATTGTAAGCAGTCATGGGAAGTTGTGGTCTAGTCTTAGTGGGTAACAACGGGTGAAGTAACAACCCTTGTTTGATATAACGATTCGTTGTTATGAGTCGTGGTGAGAATTGGGCTTTAGCATTAGGGGAAGTAACGGGTCATCCCACGACCCTTCGTGAAAAGTAATGGATCTTGGTCACCAGTAGTGGGATAGGGATAGCTATATTTTCTAGTCTACCTAACGGAAGGCAACCACGACTCATTAGAGGATATAACGAGTCATGGTGAGGCTCGTTGGAAGGATCAAAGAACCTAGACGGAGGAAGCAACGGATGATGTAGCGATCTGTGGTTTGAAAGGATGACTTGTCCTTTCAATTCATGGGGATGAATCTGAGATCAGGAATTTTGACAGTGTAGATGACGGATGGATACCACGAGTCATGGTATCCTCCAATGATCTGTTAGTCCGTCTGTTAGTTCGCCAGTACAGATTTTTCAAGGTTTTTCATTAAGAGCATATTCTTCATTCCTAAGTCGTAGGGTCCTAAACTATATCGTTAAAGGCTCGAAAATCAGTATTTATTGAGGGTAAAACCCACCCCAGGCTTATTCATTCCCACGCATGCAAAGTTGAAGGATTAAGGAGGTGATCAGGCTTGTCCTCAAGGATTCTTCATTAATTTCCTTTGGCCTTTCAAGAAGTGTCGAGAATTGATTTTCCCCAAGTATCTAGGGTTATGAATGGGTGAATCCTTTCACACCCATTCCCAATCTCTTCCAATTTATGAAAATTCCTATCTAAAATCTATGGGGTTTTTACCCAATGCATGAAAATTCTAATTGTCTACATAGGCTTGATCTAATTGAGTTACTATTATTGAATTACAATTTATGGGCAAGTTTTGTGTTTTTCTTCATTAAAAATCATGTTTCATGTTTTATAAATCAAATTTCCATCTAACAAAAGTTCATGAAAGTCAAAGTTTATGATGGATGTTCAAGTATTATGAATTATTGATGATGAAAAGCATGTTTTCAAGTTACCCATGTTTATAAGAATGTTTTCGAATGAATTGAGTATTGTCAAGCATGTTAAAGTATTGGGCAATGCCCACATGCTCAGAATGATTTACGATTTATTGAATGGATCTCATGATTTATCAATTTATGATGTTGCTTGACTAAAAGGCCTTTGAATCTTGGATAATCATGTTTTAATGGGTATCAATGAATTATAAATGTTTATTTAGCCAAGAATCTTAATGAATGATGTTATTGATTTATATATTTGTCGAATGTGCATGTTTTTAGGAGCCGTGTCTAGCACTGAGCAGCCCGACGTCCAAAGAAGTACACCAATGTCTCACAACCACGTGCCACCATTGGTTTATAATGATACATTACAATGATAATGATCCCCTCTTTCATGATATCACATAATGCACGTCCCTACCCTGGCAAGCTAGGGGCGACTCTGTGCACTTGAGTGAGATAGTTGGGGCATCATGTAAAGCTCTACCATGATGGTGTCGGTTATGAAGAGTCCACCCATTGTTCCACATGTTTTTAGCATTGTTATGTTTATATTATTTGGTTCAACTGATGTATTTAATGAAGTTTCCCTTATGACTATGATAATTAATGCTTTATGAACAATTTTAAAACCTTGAGTCTTATGTTATCTTATGATATTTATGATACGAGCATGATGTCCTTCTCTTATGATCATTTATGAGCTTTTATGCATTTTTAAATGTCCGTTTTACTTACCTTGCATGCTTGGTACATTCCACATACTGACCACATACTCTATGCTATATCATTTTATGATATAGGCTCCGATCTTCAGATACAACATCGTCATTAACTTGTCACGGAGTTTAGCATCGAGCTTGTTGGTGAGTCCTCATTCTCTGAGGACCATTTGATTTAGACATTGATGTTTCTTTTGGTGTCAGTTTGACGGGTTAGTTGGGGATATTCTCCTATCAACCCATCTGTTACGTTAGAGGCTTTCAACTATATGTAGTACTCCCCTGTTATGTATTTAGTCCGTATCGCTTGTCGTGCTATACTATTCTATGTTCATCTTTCCAATTTGTTGATATGTTAATTATTCCGTCTTAATTATATGAAGTTAGATGAATGATCATGCCATGGGTCGACTTGGAGTCTCTCGGGGCTCCTTGTCCCTTGTTAAGATCTAGGTCTATGTTCGAGTCCTGACAAACTTAGTATCTGATAAATAGGTTTGAAGTGTCCTAGGGTGTCTAAAAGCCACGTTAAGTAGATGCTTTTTCATGGGTGTGAAGCGCTCCACACTTATGACGAAGAGGCTACTAGATGTTTAAGAAATGTACCCTTCTTTCTTGATCTATGTTGTGCGATGAAAAGTCTCTCTATTCTTCTAATTCGTGCTATTTGTGATTGTAGAATCATGGCTCCCAAAGCAATTAAGGATAGGAGGAATGGAAATGGAGATGTCCATGAGGACGGCAGCAGTAATGGGCACCGACAGGCCCCACTAGTTCATGAGCACCAGGCACCGGAGTCAGTTGCCCATGCTGAGTTTCGAGTAGCTATTCAGATGCTTACGCAAGCCTTGACTTCTCAGGTCAATTAGTAGGCTGTTTCGCATGTTTTGCAAAATGGCAATGCAGCGACAGCGCGAGTTAGAGACGTTTTCAGAATGAACCCGCCAGATTTCCTCGGATTAAAGGTAGATGAGGACCCGTATGAGTTTATTGACAAGAATGTGAAGATCATCCAGGTTATGGGGGTGAATGGGGTAGAGTGTGCAGAGTTGGCCTCGTATCAGCTGAAAAAGGGTCGCACATATTTGGTTCAAGCATAGGAGAGACAGTAGGGCCGCTGAAGAAAGTCCTGTCACTTGGGAGGAGTTCTAGGCGACATTTCTGGATCAGTTCTTCCCTAAGGAGATAAGGGAGAAGAAGGTGGATGAGTTCATAAATCTAAAGAAGGGGAGGATGACGGTATAGGAGTATGCGCTCGAGTTCACTCTCTTGTCAAAGTTTCCCCCAGAGTTAGTGGTTGACTAGAAGGCGCGGGTGAGCCGCTTTATTCATGGCGTGGTGGGCTATTGGACAGAGATTGTAGGACCGCTACAGGACATGGATTTCCCTCGGATTGTTTTGTACACCCAGCAGATGGAGGCATCTCATACGAGGGAGAAAGAGGCTAAAAGGGTCTGGACAGATAACCATGGGTTTACTCATCAGAGATCCGGTAGTGGGCACCGCCCTCAGTTTCCGCAGAGATCACTAGCTCCAGCACCATCATCAGCTAGTGTTCCATCTAGACCCAAAGGGTTGTCAAAGGAGCAGGGCCTCCAGATCGAGAGACCAGAGGGGAACGTGGGTAGAGCGCACTCTTCCAGCCTGTGGAAAGTGTGGAAAGAGTCATGTTGGGGAGTGTGGTAGGTCCAGCCACATGTGCTGAGTGTGTCCATTTGCTAGGAAGGATAATGATAGAGGTCTTGTGCAAACTACTAGGTCAGCAGCAACTCCAGCACATTTATCTCCGCATGGAGCATCTACTATTTGGGGTGCCGAATAGCGTCAAAATAGATTCTATGACCTCGCCTCGTGTCAGGAGTAGGAGACTTCACCAGATGTGGTTACTGGTACGTTATGAGTGTTTCACCTTGATGCTTATGCTTTGATGGATCTAGGGGCTACCTTGTCTTTCTTGACACCTTATATTGCTAGTAGCTTTGGAGTTAGTCCCGAGACTCTATCAGAACCATTTTCAGATTCTACTCCTATTGGTGATTCCGTTGTAGCTAGGCGGATGTACAGAAGATGTCTGGTCACTATATCACATAAAGTCACCTCTATAGACCTTGTAGAGTTATCCATGATTGACTTTGGTATTATTCTTAGAATGGATTGGTTGTATGCATGTTATGCTTCTGTTAATTGTAGAACCCGGGCGGTGGAGTTTCACTTTCCGGGTGAGTCAGTGTTGGAGTGGAAGGGTAGTTCGGTCGTGCCTGTAGGCCATTTTATTTCCTATCTTATGTCCAGGAAGATGATTGCCAAGGGTTATATGTATCATTTAGTTAGGTTTAAGGATGTCAAGTCTAAGACCTTGACTATCCAGTCTGTTTCAGTACTATGTGAGTACCTAGAAGTATTTCCTGATGATTTATTAGTGTTCCTCCCGAGAGGGAAATTGATTTTAGTATTGACCTTCTTCCCAACATGCATCCTATATCTATTTCTCCTTACACCACCCGTGCTAAAGGAGTTGAAGGACCTATTAGATAAGGGTTTCATTAGACCGATCAAGTCTCCATGGGGTGCACCAGTTCTCTTTGTCTGAAAGAAAGATGGTTCTCTTCGCATGTGTATTGATTATAGGCAATTGAATAAAGTCACCGTCAAGAACAGGTATCCGTTACCCAGGATTGATGATTTATTTGACCAACTTCAAGGTGCCAAGTGCTTTTTAAAGATAGATCTCAGATCCGGGTACCATCAGCTCAGAGTTCTAGAGGGCGATATCCCGAAGATAGACTTTAGGACGCGATATGGTCATTATGAGGATGTAGTTATGTCTTTTGGACTAACGAATGCTCCCGTATCTTTTATGGACTTGATGAACAAGGTGTACAAGACATACCTGGACATGTTCGTGATTGTGTTTATTGATGACATCCTTATATACACTCGGAGCGAGGAGTAACATGCCGCTCATTTGGGAAGAGTGCTTCAGACCTGTCAAGGATCACCATCTATATGCCAAATTCATCAAGTGTGAGTTTTGGTTTAACTCAGTGACGTTTTTGGGCCATGTGGTATCAAGTGAGGGCATTCAACTGGACTCTCAGAAGATAGAAACGGTGAAGAATTGGCCTAGACCCGTGAATCCTTCCGATATCCGATGCTTTTTGGGTTTATCTTGGTACTATTGATGATTTATTGAAGGCTTCTCATCTATTGCAGTGCCCTTGACCAAATAGACCCAAAAGAAGGTCAAATTCAATGGTAGGAGGCTTGTGAGAAGAGCTTCCACGAGTTGAAGACCCGACTTACTTCAACACCTATGTTAACTGTACTAAAGGGTACTGATGGGTTCGTGGTGTATTTTGATGCTTCAAGGATCGGACTTGGGTGTGTGTTGATGCATCACGGGAAATTGCATATGCCTCTAGACAGTTGAATGTTCATGAGAAGAATTACCCGACCCATGATCTTGAATTGGTCGCGGTGGTGTTCGACTTGAAGATATGGCGACATTATTTATATGGGGTCCATGCGGATGTGTTCACAGAACATAAGAGTTTTCAATATGTGTTTACCCAGAATGACCTCAATATTCGACAAAGGATGTGGTTGGAGCTACTCAAGGACTACGACATGAGTGTCCAATACCATTTGGGTAAGGCTAATTTAGTAGCTGACACACTTAGTAGGCTCTCTATGGAGAGTGTGTCCCATGTAGGTGAAGGGACACACTTAGTAGGCTCTCTATGGAGAGTGTGTCCCATGTAGGTGAGGGGACACACTTAGAAGGCTCTCTATGGAGAGTGTGTCCCATGTAGGTGAGGGGAAGAAGGAGCAGGCTAAAGATGTACATCGACTAGCAAGGTTGGGAATTAGGTTAGTGGACTCAGTCGATGGCGGTGTTGTGGTGCAGAATGGATTAGAATCATCCTTGGTGACTGATGTGAAAGCTAGACAAGATGAGGACCCAATTTTGGTAAAATTAAAAGAAGCCATTCAAAATCAAAAGGTGGAGGTTTTCTCCAAAGGGGGAGATGGTGTGCTTCGGTACCAGGGTCGCTTACGTGTTCCGGATGTTGATGGTTTGAGAAACTGAATGTTGCACGAGGCTTATGGATCCAGGTATTCTATCCATCCCGGTGCCACAAAGATGTACCATGACTTATGGGAAGTCTATTGGTGGAATGGCATGAAGAAGGAAATTGCAGAATTCGTAGCAAAGTGCACGAACTATCAGCAAGTAAAGGTCAAGCACCAAAGACTAGGAGGTTTACGTTAGGATATCTGCATTCCTACTTGGAAGTGGGAAGAAATTAATATGGACTTCATCACAGGTTTACCCCGTACTTGTCGATAATATGAATCTATTTGGATTCTGGTAGAAAGACTGACCAAGGCCAATCATTCTCTACCGGTCAAAATCACGGATTCGGTGAAGGATTATGCCAAACTTTATATCCGCGAGCTAGTCCGATTGCATGGGGTTCCCTTATCCATCATTTCAAATAGAGGTACTCAATTTACCTCTCAATTTTGAAGGTCATTTAAAAAAGGGCTTGATACTCAGGTTAAGCTCAACACAACGTTTCACCCGCAAATGGATGGTCAGGTGGAGCGGACAATCTAGACTCTCGAGGACATATTGAGAGCATGCGCGATTGACATTAAATGTAGCTGGGATGAGCACTTGCCTCTTATCGAGTTTGCATATAATAATAGCTATCATTCCAATATCCAGATGGGAGGAGGTGTAGGTGCCAATTGGATGGTTTGAGGTTGGCGAAGCAGCGATGATAGGGCTAGATTCAGTTCATGAGGCGATGGAGAAGGTTAAATTGATAAGGGACCGGGTGAAAACTACCCAGAGTCTCAAAATGTCCTATACTTAATGGGTATTTTTGAAGGTGTCTCCCATGAAGGGAGTGATGAGGCTCGGAAAGAAGGGGAAATTTAGTCCCCGCTATGTCGGCCCTTACCGGATAGTGAGAAGGTTAGTAAGGTGGCATATGAATTGGAGTTGCCCTCAGAGTTATCATCCATTCATCCTGTGTTTCATGTATCATTCTTGAAGAAGTGTTTCGGTGGTCCAACCCCAGTCGTCCTGGTGGACAATGTTGGTGTAAAGGACAGCCTTAGCTATGAGGAGGTTCCGGTGGAAATATTCGATCGTCAAGTTCCAAGACTAAGGAACAAGGAAGTATGGTCGCTATATACCTGCATTTATTTTCTACCGGCTCAGTTCCTACAGGAGGTATTAGTTTATGTCCTAAAAAATCTATTTCGTTTTCATGTTCAGTTCATGTGTTCAAGTTTCTTTTGTGTATATGGATGTGTATGTGAATCATGAAATTAGTTCAGCTATGTGGTTCAAATTGGTGATAGTCATTCCGTTAGTTTTTGGTTTAAATGATCAGTATTTGAGTAATGATTGCATGTTTCTGTTTCCTGTATGTTTTCCCATATTCGAGGACGAATGTTCCCAAGGGGAAGATATTGTAATACCCCGGAAGTGCCTAATATTAGACCCGGGATTTTAAAATGGATTTGGCTGAAACTAGGAAAAATCTTCAAAGAACGGACGACCCAACGGATCATTGGTCCAACCAATGACCCGTGGGAAGCAGTCGTGGGAACTTGTGGTGTGGTCTCAGTGGGTAAAAATGGATAAAGTAACGACCCATTGTTTGATACAACGAGTCATTGCTATGAGTCGTGGTGAGAACTGGGCTTCAACACTTGGGGAAGTAATGGGTTATCCCATGACCCGTTGTGAGAAGTAACAGGTCGTGGTCACCAGTCGTGGGATGGGGATAGATATATTTTCCATTCTACCTAACAGAAGGCAACCATGACTTATTGGAGGATGTAATGAGTCGTGGTGAGGCTCATTGGAAGGATTAGAGCAGGACCTGGAAGGAGCAAGCGAAGGACGATGTAATGATCCGTAGTATGAAAGGATGACTCGTCCTGTCGAGTCATGGGGACGAATCTGAGATCAGGAATTTTCACAGTGTAGATGACGGATGGATACCACAAATCGTGGTATCCTCCAATGACCCGTTAGTTCGTTCGTTAGTTCACCAGTATAGATTTGTCAAGGTTTTTTATTAAGGGCATATTCATCATTCAGAAGTCCTAGGGTCCTAAACTACATTGTTTAAGGTTCAAAAATCAGTGTTTACTGAGGGTAAAAGCCACCCTAGGCTTATTCATTCCCATGTATGCAAAGTATAAGGATTGAGGAGGTGATCAAGCTTGTCTTCAAGGTTTCTTCATTAATTTCCTTTGAGCTTTCAAGGAATAGTGAGAATTGATTTTCCCAAGGTATGTACGGTTATGAATGGGTGAATTCTTTCACACCCATGCCCAATATCTTTCAATTTATGAAAATTCCTATCTAAAATCTATGGGGGTTTTACCCAATGCATGAAAATTTAATTTTTCTACATGGGCTTGATCTAATTGAGTTACTATTATTGAATTACAAATTATGGTCAAGTTTTGTGTTGTTCTTTATTAAAAATCACGTTTCAAGTTTTATAAATCAAATTGCCCAACTATGAAAAGTTCATGAAAGTCAAATTTTATGATTAATGTTCAAGTATTATAAATTGTTGATGATGAAAAGCATGTTTTCGAGTTACCCATGTTTATAAGCGTGTTTTTGAATGAATTAAGTATTGCCAAGCATGTTAAAGTATTGGGAAATGCCTACATATTCATGACTGATTTACAAGTTATGGAATGGATCTCCTGATCTATCGATTTATGATGTTGGCTGACTAAAGGGCCTTTGATTGTTGACTAATCATATTTTAATGGGGATCAATGAATGATAAATGTTTATTTAGCCATGAATCTTAATGAATGATGTAATTGATTTATATAAGAGCCTAATATGTATGTATTTGGGAGCCGTGTCTAGCACTGAGCAGCCCGATGTTCAAAGAACTACGCTGGTGTCTCATAACCACGTGCCACCATGGGTATATAATGATACATTACAATAATAATGATCCCCTCTTTCGTGATATCACATAATGCACGTCTCTCATCTAGCAAGTTGGGGCGACTCTGCCCACTTGAGTGAGATAGTTGGGACATCAGTAATGCTCTACCATGATGGTGTCAGTTATGATGAGTCCTCCCATTGTTCTACATGTTTAAGCATTGTTATGTTTATGTTATTTGGCTTAATAAAATTTCCCTTATGACTATGATAATGAATGGTTTATGAACAATCTGAAAACCTTGAGCCTTATGTTATCTTATGATATTTATTATACGAGAATGATGTCCTTCTCTTATGATCATTAATGAGATTTTATGCATTTTTAAATGTCCGTTTTACTTACCTTGCATATCTGGTACATTTTATGTACTGACCGCATACTCTATGTTGTATCATTTTGTGATACAGGCTCTGATCTTCAGATCCAGCATCGTCATTAGCTTGTCACAGAGTTTAGCATTCATCTTGTTGGTGAGTCCTCATTTTCCGAGGACCATTTGATTTAGATATTAATGTTTCTTTTAGTTTCAATTCACCGGGTTAGTTGGGGATATTGTTCCATCAACCCATCTGTTAAGTTAGAGGCTTTCAGAATATATGTTGTACTCTTCTGTTATGTATTTAGTCCGTATCTCTTATCATGCTACACTATGCTATGTTCATGCTTCCGATATGTTGATATGTTAAGTATTCCATTTTAATGACATGAAGTTAGATGAATGTTCATGCCATGGGTCGAATTGGAGTCTCTTGCGGCTCCTTGTCCCATGTTAAGATTTGGATATACATTCGGGTCCTGACAACGAGGCTCATGGATCCAGGTATTCTATCCATCTAGGTGCCACCAAGATGTGCGTGACTTATGGGAAGTCTATTGGTGGAATGGCATGAAGAAAGACATCGCAGAATTTTGTATCTATGTGTCCAAACTGTCAGCAGGTAAAAGTTGAGCATTAGAGACCGGGAGATGAGCTTCAGGACATCAGTATTCCTACATGGAAGTGGGAAAAAATCACTATGGACTTCACTATAGGGTTGGCTCGCACTCGTCGGCAATATGACTCCATTTGGGTTGTTGTAGACAGGTTGACCAAAGCCGCTCATTTTCTACTGATCTAAACCACTAATTCCGCGAAGGATTATGCCAAACTATACATCCGAGAGGTAGTTCAGTTGCATGGAGTGCCCTTGTTCATCATATCAGACAGAAGTACTCAGTTTACCTCCTAGTTTGGGAAATTGTTTCAAAAAGGATTGGGTACTCAGGTCAAGCGGTGTGGATAATTCAGACTCTCGAGGACATTTGAGAGAATGTGTGATTGACTTCAAGGGTAGTTGGGATGATCATTTGCCTCTTATTGAGTTTGTGTACAATAACAGCTACCATTCCAGCATACATATGGCTCTGTTTGAGGCTCTCTAGGGGCGGAGATGTAGATCGCCCATTAGTTGGTTTGAAGTCAGTGAAGCTACGATAATAGGACCAGATTCAATCCATGAGCCTATGGAGAAGCTTCAGCTCATACGGGACAGGTTGAAAATAGCTCAAAGTCGCCAAAAGTCTTATGCCGATGTGATAAGAAGGGAACTTGAGTTCAAAGTAGATGATTGGGTGTTCCTAAAGGTATCTCCCAAGAAGGGAGTGATGAGGCTTGGAAAGAAAGGAAAACGCAGTCCTTGTTATGTTGGTCCCTATCAGGTTGTGAAGCGGGTTGGCAAGGTGGCATACGAATTAGAGTTGCCTTCAGAATTTGCTTCTGTGCATCCTGTTTTTAATCTATTGCTCTTAAAGAAGTGTTTCGGTGATCCAGCTCTAGTTGTCCTGATGGATAGTGTCGGTGTGAAAGACTGCCTTTGTTATGAAAAGGTTACGATGGAAATATTGGATCGTTAGGTTCAAAGGCTAAGAAACAAGGAAGTAGCTTCAGTCAAGGTTTTGTGGAGGAATCAGCATGATGCGGGAGCTACATGGGAAGTCGAAGTAGACATGATGTCTAGATATCCACATTTAATCCCTAAAGTCTATTTAGTTTTATGTTCAGTGGTTGTGCCCCAGTTTCTTTCATGTATATGGATGTATGTATGATTCATGAATTCAGTTCAGTGATATAGTTTTAATTGGAGTTAGTCATTCTGTCAATTTCATCTTATATGATCAGTAATTGAGTATGATGATTGTGTTTCTCTATTTTCTGTGTGTTTTCCCACATTCGATTGCAAATGTTCCCAAGAGGGAGATATTGTGATATCCTGGGAGTGCCCAAGATTAGACCCGAGATGTTAAAATGGAAAGTGGCAGAAATATGAAAATTTTTCATAGAATGGGTTATGGTACAGATCGTTGGTACCACCAACGACACGTTGGGTGAATTCGTGGTGAGGTACTGTGGGTTCAGAGTTAGGTGTAACAGGTCAAGGAGCGACTCGTGGTTTGTTATAAAGAGTCGTTAGGTTGTCAGGGTGAGACTGGCCCTTAGTCTAGGAGGAGGTAACGAGTCATAGAACGACTCGTTGTGAGTAACAACAGGTCGTTATAAGTGCCGTGGGAAGGAGAAGGAATATTCCCAGTCGAGGTGCCGGATGGAACCCATGGCTCGTTGGAAGTAGGAATGAGTCGTGATGTGACTCGTGGGAAGCACAAATCCAAGTCACCGAGGAAAGTAACAGGAGGATTCAACAGACCATTGTTTAATGTAATGGCCTGTCTTGTTAGGCCGTGGTATTAGAACCTGAGAGGTTAAGAATTTGCAGGGGATGTAACAGACAGGTACAACGATTCATGGTATCAAGGTACGACCCGTAGGATTGATCATTGTCACTGACAGTGCAGAATTTTCAGGAAATTCATTAAGGGTATTTTCATCATTCCTAGGTCCTAGGGTCCTAAACTACGTCGTTTAAGGCTCAAAAGTAGTGTTTTATGAGGGGAAAATCTATCCTAGGCTCATTCACATGCATGCATGCAATTGAAGGCTTAGGAGGTGATCAAATGTAGGTTTTTCTTTAAGTTTTCTCCAAATCTTCATTGGGCAATCAGAAAAGTGGTAGAATCAAATCCTACCAGGTATACCAGTCCTACATTTTGTCTCTGTGGACCGATGTAGAGTTATGAATGAATGAATCCGTTCACACTCATGCCCAATCTCTCTTTAAATCATGAAAATCCATATGTTGATCCTATGGGGTTGTAACCCAATGCATGAAATTTCTAATTCTCTACATGGGTATGATTTAAATATGTTTCTACTATTGAATTATGATTCATGGGCAAGTTTTATGTTGTTTTCAATGAAAATCATGTTTCAAGCTTTATAAATTAAAAATACCCAATTATGAGAATTTCATGAAAGTTGAGATTTGTGATAAATGTTCAAGTATGATGAGATATTATTGATGAAAAACGTGTTTTCAAGTTACCCATGTCTATGATAATTTTTTCTAGTGAATTATGTATTTTCAAGCATGCTAAAGTATTGGGCGATGCCCATATGTTCAAGTATGAGTTATGATTTTACGAATTTAGCTTACCACATAGTTTTGGAGCAAAGACTCCCATTTATACTCAACTAGTGTATGGTTTGAGCAACCTCATATATATGATTTCAGATTTGATATATATTTTATTATTGAGCTTCATCAGTAGACGATGGTAAGCTTCGTTGAAAAATGACTGTGAGCATATGCATGGTTTTGGGAGTAGTGTCTAGCACTGAGTAGGTTAAGGATCGATCACCCTATGCCTCAGAACTACGCACCAACGTAGGTTTATACATATCTTATATATACTTAGGACCTCCCTTGTGAGCTATCCCCTACACCGATTGGGACACGAGCTTGACATTGATATCGTGGTATCGTTCTTAGCCCTGGCAAGGCTTTAGACGACTCTACCCACTTGAGTGTGATAGTTGGGACCACATAAGCTCTATCGTGGTATGTCGGTTACATGACGAGTCTCCCATTCTTCCTCATGATTTCAGTTATTCATGTTTATCACTCATGATATATAAATGTATATGTTCTAAATGAGGTTTGACCCATTGTTTAGTTTTACTTATGATTATCATCTTTTAGCTTTGGGTCAATCGATTCAGTTATGATGTTATGATATGATGAGATCATGATTGCAGAAAATAGCATGCAAGCCCTACTATCAGATTCTTATTTTGATCATGTTTTATATTATGCATGTTGTAAATGATTTTGCTTATTTTAGTGGTTTTACTTACCTTGCATACTTGGTACATTCCACGTACTGACCGCATACTCTATGTTGTATCGTTTCATGATACAGGGCCCGATCTTCAGACTCAACCCCGTCATTAGCCAGTTTTGGAGTTAGCATTCAGCTTAGTGGTGAGTCCTCATCTTCCGAGAACATTTGCTATCGTATATTTTTGTTCCTTCAGTTTTCAGACTTATTGGGTTATTTGGGGATGTTGTCCCATCAACCCATCAGTTATGTAGAGGCTTTCAGACAGTTCGTAGTGATCGGCTTGTTATGTATTATGTGAATTCTAGTCAAGATTATTTTATGCTTAAACTTTCGCAATGTTTATTAGTAAGTCTTCTTCTTTATTTGATTGAGTTAGGTGTATGTTCACGCCATGGGTCATCTTGGAGTCCCTTGGGGTTCCTTGTCCTGTGTCTTGATCCGGACCTACGTTCGGATCGTAACATGCATATAGCTCGAGTTAGAAGGGTAGAGAGGTAATTCATTGCATGACATAGATCATAAAAAATGGAAATTTTCTAAAATGATTCATAGCCTCTTCGCCATTAGTGTGGCGCACTTCACACACATGAAAAAGACTCTATTTAGCATGGATTTCAAACACCCTAAGACACACTGAACCTTTGCTCTGATACCAAGTTTTTCACGACCCGAACATAGGACCGGATCGAGACCCAGAACCTAGAACCATAAATGGAACCAAGTAAACCCATGGCATGAACATGATAACTAAGGCTCAACATAAATAAAACAAAAAACTGATTTCTAAAATAGCGAAACTCTGAACATTAAAGTATTTGAAAATCGGATTGCAAAAATACTAAATCTAAAGTTGAATACAACACAATGTCTAAAAAGCCTCTAACATACTAACGAGATGATAGGACAACACCTCAACTAGCTCACTACAAGTATGAATCTAAAAGATGATAATAAAAAAGCTAAATGAAGGTCCTCGAAGGATAAGGAGTCACCAACTGGAGAACTGGACAAGCTTGGGAGGCTGGCTAGCGGCGGCACTGACCCTGAACATCTGAGCTTGTATCTTGAAACGATACAACATAGAACATGTGGTCAGTGCTTGAAATGTACCGAGTATGCAAGGTAAGTAAAACAGGAAATGTATGTATAATTGAAAATATGCATAACATAAATCATATCATTATAAGATTCTTAGAGTAAGGACTGCATGCAGATATCTTGAAAACATGATTAAACATAAGCTGAATTTCATAACTGAATCGAATTATCTAAAGTGATATTCATAAGTAAAACTAATAAACTGAACAGTAGGTCAAACCTATTAAAAACATCATATTATAACTGATAAAAATGCATAACTGAAATCATGAGGAATATAGGGAGACTCGTCATATAACCGACATAATCACGATAGAGTTTACGTGTTCCCAACTATTGCACTTAAGTGGGCAGAGTCGTCTAAAGCCCTTCTAGGGCTAAGGGCACTACCATGATATCAATATCAAGCTGAACACCCCTTGGGAGTGGGGAAAGCTCACAAGGGAGTTCACAAAGAATCTAAATAATCCTACATTCGCATGTAGTTTTGAGGCTCAGGGTTAACCTAAACCCCTAGTTTACTTGGTGCTAAACACTACTCTAAAAAACATGCATATGCTCTCTATCATTTTTCAATGAAGCTGAACCATCATCTTTCGAGGAAGCTGATCATGAAATTACATACATAGTCTAAAATCTGAATATAAGGAACCTTGGCTCAAAGCATACCACAAGATGAAAAGTGAGAGTCTAGACTCTAAAACCATGTGGTAAGATAATATCATAAGACTGAATTAAATCATGAAAGAATACTTAGATCATGTGGGCTTTTCCAAACTTTAACATGATTGAAATAGGATTGATATTCAAAATCATGGATTCATACATGGTTAAATCATAATCATATCTCATAATAGATATCTCATTATTCTTGAAAACATAGATCATAATCTCAATTTTTTATGGAACTTGTATAATTGGGCATCATATTTTTAAAACTTTGAAATCATAAATTGTAATAAAAATATTTATAAAACATGCCCATGAATCTTAAAACATCATTAGAATCATGAATAGAATCGACCCATGATTGAAACATAGAGAATTTCATAGATTGGTTAAAACCCCATGGTACCACACTCTTTGAATTCATGAATTGAGAAGGGATTTTGGCATGAGAGTGAAGAGAAACTCCCCATCATAACCCTACATACCTGGTAAATATGATTTTACACCCTTCCTTGAATGCCCAGGAGATTTGGGGAAGAACCAAGGAAATCCTCAAGCTTGATCTCCAATGGAACACTCCAATCTTGAATGCATGGAATAGAATGGCTTAAGATAGGTTAAGCACTAACCTTCCTAACATAGCTTAAATCAATGTAGTTTAGCACCTAGGAGCTTAGAAATTATGAAAACACCCTTAATAAAGCATGCAGAATTTAGACACTTCTAGTCCTCACGAGTGACCTCACGACTCGTGACTCGTAAGGTACCATCAGTGAAGTCCACTGGAAAACAAATCAAGTCTCCATCTCAGCCATGTGGTCAAGACCAACTTCACGATTCATGAGGTACTCCATGACTCGTGACTAGCACTTGTTGTCACCCACTGACCATGACTTCCTTACAATCAACCTCCACTTCTTGAGTCACTTCATGACTCGTGAAGTCACCTCACGAATTACTGGATGAATAGTCCTATGACCTAGGCAATATTTTCCTATTTTCTCCGCTTGAACCCTTGGGTCTGATCTTAGGGACTTGGGGTATTATAATATTTAGGGTTCAGCTTGTCCTTTCAGCCAAATCACATGACACCTTTTATAGGTAACACTTTTAGGAAGACCCAATCATCAATAATAAACTTCAGTGCTTGACAACGTACATTTGCATATGACTTCTTCGTTCTTTGAGCTGTCTGAAGTCGATCTCTAATAATTCTCTCCTTTTCAATAGCCTGCTGTACTTAGTCCACCCCAATAACTCTGCCTCATTGATTTCGAACAAGTCTACTGGCGACCTGGACTTTCTCCCATATAAAGCTTCATACGGGTCTATCTGAATCTCACTTGGTAGTTGTTATTCTAGGTGAACTCAATCAAGGAAACATGATCATCCGAGCTTCCGCCAAAATCTACAACACAGGCACATAGCATATCTTCAAGCGTCTGAATGGTACGTTTATCCTGTCCGACTGTCTCAGGATGAAATGCGATACTGCGGCTTACTTCAGTTCCTAGGCCTTTCTGGAAAGACTTCAAAAAGTTTGTTGTGAACTGGGCACCTCTGTTAGAAATAATGGATAAGGGGACGCCATGTAGGTGAACTATCTCCCATATATAAGCTTAGCATACTCCTCTACAGCATATGTAGTCCTAACTAGCAAACAATTAGCCGATTTTTTCAATCTACACTAAAGCTAAATAGAGCAAAGGAAAGCTCACACAACTACACAACCAAAACAACTATACAAACTATTCCAGATCAGCCTCTACAGAGTAAACAAACTAAAATATGTGGGAAAGGATCCCGACCTACCCATATTATACACAAAAATTAGAATAATGAAAACTAGGACATGGCTTTTGGAAGAAAGGAGCATACTACTATTCTGGGGAAATCTGGCTCCTACTGCGCATGATGATCTGAACCTCAGCTTGAACCTGCAACATGATTGCAGGAGGGGTCCCCAGATGAAGGGATGTTAGTATGAATTAAATGTAATGGTATGTGAGGCTGAAAACTATAGACTTTTTAGATAACAATGATCAATGAGATAAAATTAGGAATAGTAACAATCCGGAATCTAGGAAACTGAAACCTGACAATAACTCAATACTGCAATGTAAATACAATAAAGTACTAAACAATAAAAATTATAATTGAAATGTCGATGGCCAATCCGACATAAACTGGATATAAAATGCATCCATCCGGTGTACTACACCGGGGTAAAATCCATCCAGCCAGTGTACCATGCCAGGTTAAAATAAATAAATCTTAATCATAATCATAAACATAGCCGATAAGGCTTATACTAGGTCAGTTTAACATGTATAGCGTAGAAATGACGAATACTAAATACGTTTCCTGTATAAGCCTCCTTCATAATTCATAAATAGAAGTGAGAACATATAAAATGTAAAGCTAGAAAATAGCACTTAAAAGCATGTATTCCATACTCGTATAAATCTTAAGGAACTGCTGGTGACCTAAGAGTTTCAATAAGATTTTTAGCTCATGTTCAAATGGGCATTAGAGCTCGAGACTGGCTAGCTTGTCATTCGGGTTAAGGGAAAGGGATTATGAAATATCCCCTTGGCTTGGAATATTTCATAACATACACATAAGATAAAGGAAAACAATAATAAGGTAAGTTCAATTCAATAAGCTCATTTACCATTAATAGCTTGTGATATCTTTACTTAGCTTAAAATCATTTACACATCGTCATCTTTGCGTTTTCACCAATTTCACTTAGCAACCAGACGTTTAAACACATTTAACATCACTTATATTAAACACATAGTAAAGGAGCAGCTCACGGTGCAGTGCACACGATAAGGGAACTTCATACTTGATATATTACTACAACATAATTGAAGGTAACACGTATTTCGTCTCACATTTACTTGTTCCAAACATCTTTAACGATTCAAACTGAATTCCATGAACTTTTAGCCCTTTGAAAAGAATCATAATTCCTTCAATATGAGTTTGAAGATGCAAGAACATTGGCCCTTTTGGCAATATATATCTGTGCTTGAACAACAAGGGTAGGATACTGTAAGATACATTGTTTCAATGAGCTTTCTTTAGTCGCTTCATTCCTTCAACAACTAGCACTTATCCCCTTCAATTGATTGAGTTTATAACCAAATGAAAAGGCCGTTTCAAGTTAAGATATCGTGCAAAAATGTCACACCAATAGAAGCCACAACAACACAAAAGCCAACATTAACAACATTTAGCCATTTTCTCTACTTGTTTTCATTAACTTTTGAGGGGGAAAATAAGAGGAAAAAATTACCTAAATTTTTCTATAGCCATTCCCCTCAATATGAGGTATATTTCTAGCCATAAAAACTTCCAAAAATACTAAAAAAAAGGATCAAGAACTCATCTCAAGACAATCCAATCTGCAGCTCACTTAGCTGCCAGATTTCAGCCCTTTTGCTTACAATTTTAGGGGTTTAAAGAGGGTAAAATTAATACCTTATTTCGTGGATTCGATCCTTATTCAAAGATTTATATATAGGAAGCATGAATAGTATTTCAAATGCAGAAACTTCTTGCCAGTATGTTGCCTAAACAAGCTCCAAAAATAGTCCCTAGTTCACCCTACACTTTTGGAAACTAACTCTTGCTAGTCTTCTGTTTGGTTTGAGTTTTACCTTGGTGTTTACCCTTCAATTCTCCTTAGTAGTTTCTGGAAATATAGAGAGAATTTTTAAGTGTAAGTAGGCATCCCAAATCTGGAAAAGTTATGTAATGAAAGATAAGCAAAATATTGGGTCTTTATATACTTAGGGCGGTAGGCTCATTTTAGGGCGGTTGCCACGTTACTGCTCGACAGTGCCACCATAAAATTCCTATAACTTTTTACTACAAACCTCTATTGATGATCAGTTTAATGTTCCGGAAACTAGACTCAAATATCTTTATTTTTATAGGTCGTAGGACTCCTAACATATTGTTGATCGGGAGTTGCGGTGGTTTAAAGTTGACCCTTGTTTATAAACTTAACATACATTTTGCTTTTCATTCATACATGTTTCACTCCTCACCTATGACCAATATACAACATGTACTTTCCTTAACATAGCATACAAATTTCAAATATTCACCAAATTTTCTAGGGTGTAACAACTTCAAAGGAACATTGAGCCAAACTTGGGGCTATGGAGGGCGCGGCGTGCCAGACCTATTCGGGGGATGAATTTTGCTGATTTTGAAGCTAATTAGTTGAGGTAAAAAGCATCATTTGAGGGTCACCTATAAATATAACATCTATGTCATTTGTTTGTGAGGAGACATCATTTTGTTTGATCGGAGTAAGGGTTGTAACGCAGGTTTGGTAGAAAGAAAACTTCATCACTTAGGTTTCTTCTTTTTTTTAATCATTTCTATGATTTGAATGTTAATGTCTTTTTTTCCGCTTGTCTATGAATGGCTAAACGACCATTCTAGGATTTTTGCCATAGCTATGGTTGTAGTTTGATAGATTGACTATTTCTAGTTTTGATTCTTCATTAAAGGTTGCTTATATTTACTTATTTTAATTGCTTATTCGCTAGACTGATCACCTTGTGAATAAATTTATTAGCTTTTGGTTGAACTCGGGTGTTATACCCCGGGAGCCCAAGGATCAGACCCGAAAGTCAAAACGATGAAAAATTGAAATATCGCACGAGGTCAAATGACGAACTATGAAGTGGCTCGTGAGGAGTGACAACGAGTCATGAGGTGGCTCGTGGTCAAGCAAGGAGGTGGATTGGTCTGGAGGGTCACCACGGGCATGATCACGACTCGTGGTCAGGCCACACGAATCATGAGGTCACCCATGGCTTGGACTGGATACTGGGCAAGGACAGTTGGCCAGTGTAGACCACAAATTGTGGCCACGAGTCATGGTCACTCACCATGATTTGTGGTGTCCTTCGTGGGGTCCTAGGTTAGAATTTTGGCAGTGTACCTCATGACTCAGGCCACGAGTCGTTGTCCCCGGAGATGAGTCATCCAATCCTTTGTGGAGACTGGCAGTCAGCAAAATTCTGTGATTTATGTTAGGACTTTTCCAATATTCTTAAGTCCTAGGCTCCTATATTACGTCATTTTAACATCAGAAAGGGTGGTTTAAGAGGGAACAGACTAGACTAAGTCCTCATTCATGCATGCAAAGGTTTGGGGAGGTGATAGAAAGGTGATCTAGGTGATTTCAAGGCGTTCTTCCTTAATTTGCTCTTGGGCAATCTAGGGAAGTTAAGAACCAGTTATTCTCAAGTATGAAAGTCTATCAATGGGTGATTTCTTCCACACTAATGCCCCTCCTCTACGATTTTTTCAAAAGTTTCATTAAAAAAACTCATGGAGTTTTTAATTTGATTTACTTAAAATCTACTGATATTATTATGGGTTTTGTGAAATTAAAATTTTATCATAATCTATGGGTTTTAATCATCTTTTGTGATTTCAATTAATTATAATACTTTTGATTTGTAAGTTCTATGTATTTAAGCCTAATTATGCCTGCCCTATGTTGAATTGATTTATGATCTAATTACCCAATTATGATATCTATAAGTCCAGCATGAATTATGATTTAAATCATGAATTTATTATATTACCCATTATGATTTTTATGAAAGGCAAGTTATATGCATGATCTACAAGTATGTATGAACCTCATGAACCATGAATTATGTTTTTGGTCGACTCACGGGCCTTATGTCATGGCTAGTTCAAGTATGTACAAGAATGTTTATGATTATCATGACTTAACTAGCCCATAAATTCATGCATATTATATTATGAGCACTATATATGTTTTGGGAGTAGTATCGAACACCGAGTAGGTTTGGAACCAAGGTCTCCCCTAGATCTTATAAAAGTGCTACCGTAGGTATGTTGGGACCTCCTATAGGAATTTCCCCAACCCAAACAGCCCTTTCCATGGTGATATCATACTTTCATGGTTCTACCATTGGAAAGGTATGAACACCCTCAAATGGTGTATGTCGGTTAAGAGAATCTCCCACTATTCCTCATAATTTGTGCATGTTTATGATTATGTACATTTTCTAAATTCATATTAAATAAGTTGTTTCTCTTATGACTATGAGTACGATTGCATTACGGATGTTTTGAAAACCTTGAGCCTTACACTATATTCCGATGTTTATAATATAAGCATGATGTCCTACTCTTATGATCATTTATGAGTTTTAAATGTTTTAAATGCCCGCTTTACTGACCTTGCAAACTCGGTACATTCCACGTACTTACCGCATACTTTCTATGCTATATCGTTTCATGATACAAGACCCGACTCTCAGGCTCACCCTCCTCAGTAGTGTTTCAGATATTTCCATCAGCGTACTTGGTGAGTCCTCATGTTCCGAGGGCCATATGCTTATATTTTATGTTTTTCATTCAGTTTTACAATTATTAGGTTAGTTGGGGAGTTGTCCCATCAACCCGTCTTTCATGGATAGAGGTTTTTTAGACTACCAATTGTATTAAGTTGTGATGTATAGATTTTGATTTTCCTTTCTCCGTATTTATGACATGTTTACATTTTCTTATGTTGAGTCTTCCGCTTATGCTACTGAATTAGATGTATACTCATGCCATGGGTTGACTTGGGGTCTCTTGGGGCTCCTTGTCCCGTGTCTACGATCCGGATGTACATTCAGGTCATGAAAAACTTGGTATCAGAGCCATATGTTTGAAGTGTCCTAGGGTGTCTGAAAGCCGCGTTAAGTAGATTCTTTTTTATGGGTGTGAAGAGCACCACACTTATGATGAAGAGGCTACTAGACATTTAGGAAATGTTCCCTTCTTTCATGATCTATGTCATGCGATGAAGTCCTTACTCTTCTTATTCGCGTTGCAGAATCATGCTTCCACGCAGAGTGAATGCTACAAGAAATGGTAATGGTAATGATCATGAGGGTGCCAATGGTGAGGAGCATCAGCCAGCCCCACCCGTTCGCAAGGAGCACGAACCAGAGCCTGTTGCCCACGCTGAGTTTAGGGCAGTGATTCAGATGCTAGCACAGGCCATGACGGCCCAAGTTCAAAATCAGACAATGGCGCATTACCCTCAGAATGGGAATGTGGCGGCAGCCAGGGTGAAGGATTTCTTGAGGATGAGCCCTCCTAAGTTCACGGGGTCGAGGGTGGACGAGGATTCCAATGATTTCATTGAGGAGATTCTAAGGATCACCCAGGTTATGGGGGTGAACAATAGAGAGTGTGTTGACTTGACCTCCTATCAACTCAAGGGGGTGGCTCATATTTGGTATAAGCAGTGGAGAGATGCCAAGGTAGTGGGTGCATGCCAGATAGGTTGGGAAGAGTTCCATGCAGCATTTTTGGATTAGTTCTTCCCCCGGGACATGAGGGAGCTCAAAGAGGCCGAGTTTGTTAATTTGAAGCAGGGAAACATGTCCGTTTAGGAGTATGCATTAGAGTTCACTTGATTATCTAAGTATGCACCAGAGTTGGTGGCAGACCAAAGGGCTCGGGTGAGTTGTTTTGTGTGTGGGGTGGTGGATTACTTGGTCAAGTTATCAAGATATTGACTTTCCCCATGTTGTATTGCATGCAGAATAGATGGAATCGGTCTATCGGAGGCAGAGGGAGGCCAAGAGGGCCAGGACCGACAGTATGGGGTTTCTCAGGTCAGGTCAAGGGGTGAACAGCATCAGCAGTCCCAGCATAGATCTATCTCTCCAGCTCCATCATCAGCCAGCACGCCATCTAGGTTCAAAGGAGATCAGAGGAGCAGGGCTTCAGGATCGAGGGATCAGGGTAGCATGCAGGTGGAGTGCACCTTTCCAGCTTGTGTGAAGTGCGAGAAGAATCATCCTAGGAGGTGCTTAGTTGGCTCAGATGTGTGTTTTGGGTGTGGCCAACCCGGACACAGACTTAGGGACTGCCCCTCAGCCAGATCAAGGGTCGGTGGGACCTGTGTGAAAGCAGCCAGTTCTACCGCTCTAGCAGCACGTCCCCCTCAACAGGGTGCTTCTACCAGTTCAACAGGCAATCAGCGCCAAAACAGGTTTTATGCTTTAATACCCCACCAAGAGCAGGAGGATTCGCCATATGTGGTCACTGGTATGTTGCAAGTCTTCCATATTGATTCTTATGCCTTGCTAGATCTAGGAGCTACTTTGTTTTTTGTGACCCCTTATATTTCTAGTAGTTTTGGAGTTAGCCCTGAAATCCTGTAAGAACTGTTCTCAGTCTCTACTCTAGTCGGTGATTCGGTTGTAGCTAGGCGGGTGTATAGAGGTTGCCCCATCATACTGTTGCATAAGGTTACCTCCGCAACTTAGTAGAGTTAGATATTACTGACTTTGACCTTATTTTGGTCATGGGTTGGTTGTTTGCATGATATGCTTCGATTAATTGTAGAACCCAGTTAGTAGAGTCCAGGTTTTTGGGAGAGCCGGTCTTGGAGTGGAAGGGTAAGTCAACTGTACCAACCGGTCAGTTTATTTAATATCTTAAGGCCAGAAAAATGATTTCTAAGGGTTGCATTTATCACCTAGTTAGGGTTAAGGATGTTGAGTCCGAGACCCCGACTATTCAGTCAGTTCCGGTAGTGTGTGAGTATCCAGAGGTCTTTCCTGATGATTTGCCAGGTGTTCCTCCAGAGAGGGAAATTGATTTTGGTATTGATCTCTTACCCGATACGGAACTCATCTCTATTCATCTCTACAGGATAGGTCCATCCAAGCTAAAAGAGTTGAAGGATCAGTTTAAGGACTTGTTAGATAAGGCCTATATTAGTCCGAGCAAGTCTCCCTGGGGTGCACCGGTGTTATTTGTCCTGAAGAAGGATGGTTCCCTTCGCATGTGTATTAATTATCGGCAATTGAACAACGTCACCATCAAGAATAGGTACACCTTACCCAGGATCGATGACTTGTTTGACCAACTTCAGGGTGCCAGATGTTTCTCAAAGATAGATCTTAGGTCCGGTTATCATCAGCTCAGGGTTCGGGAGAGTGACATCCCAAAAATCGCTTTTAGGACTCGGTACGGTCACTGCGAATTTGTCGTTATGTATTTTGGACTAACCAATGCCCCTGCAGCTTTCACAGACTTGATGAGCAGGGTATTCAAGCAATATCTAGATATGTTCATGATCGTGATCATTGTTGATATCCTTATATACTCTCCGAGTAAGGAGGAGCATGCTGCTTATATGAGAGTAATGTTGCATACTCTCAAGGATCGCCAGTTGTATGCAAAGTTCAGCAAGTGTGAATTTTGGTTGGACTCTGTGGCATTCTTAGGCCATGTGGTATCAAGTGAGCGAATAAGGGTAGATTCTTAGAAGATTGAAGCGGTAAAGAATTGGCCCAAACCGGTGAATCCATCAGAAATTCAGAGTTTCTTGGGCCTAGTAGGCTACTACCAGAGATTCGTAGAGGTTTTCTCATCAATTGCAGCACCATTGACCAGGTTGACCCAGCAAAAGGTAAAGTTCCAATGGTCGGAGGCTTGTGGGAAAATCTTCCAAGAGTTGAAGACTCGACTCACTTCAGCACTAGTGTTGACCCTACCCGAATGTATTGATGGTTTTGTTGTGTATTGTGATGCTTCGCGAGTCGAATTGGGACGTATGTTGATGTAGCATGGGAAAGTGATAGCATGTGCCTCGAGACAGTTGAAAATCCATGAGAAGAATTACCCGACCCATAATCTTGAGTTGGCAGCGGTGGTGTTCGCTTTGAAGATATGGCGGCATTACTTGTATGGGATCCACGTGGATCTGCTTACAGACCACAAGAGCTTGCAGTATGTATTCACGCAGAAATATCTCAATCTTCGACAAAGGAGGTGGTTGGAGCTACTTAAGGACTACAATATGAGTGTTCTTTACCACTCTGGTAAGGCTAATGTGGTGGCGGACACATTTAGTAGGCTCTCTATGGAGAGTGTGTCCCATGTGAATGAGGGAAAGAAGGAGTTGGTGAAAGATATCCATCAACTGTCAAGATTGAGAGTTAGGTTGGTAGACTTGTCCGATGGTGGCGCTGTTGTGCAAAACAGATCAGAATCATCCTTGGTGGTGGATGTGAAATCTAGGCAAGATGAGGATCTGATGTTGGTAAAGCTAAACGAAGTCGTTCGGAGTCAAAAGGTTGAGGTTTTCTCCCAAGGGGGAGATGGGGTGCTACGGTACCAGGGTCGTCTGTGTTTCCTAGATGTAGGCGATTTAAGGGACCTGATATTACATGGGGCACATGGATCCAAGTATTCTATCCATTCAGGTGCCACCAAGATGTATCATGATTTTCGGAAAATATATTAGTGGAACGACATGAAGAAGGATATTGCAGAATTTGTAGCCAAGTGCCCGAACTATCAGCAAGTGAAAGTCGAGCATCAAAGGTCGGGAGGCGTACTTCAGGATAATAGCAATTCTATTTGGTGGAAAGAGATTAATATGGATTTCATTACAAGCCTACCTCGTATTTTCCAACACTATGATTCTATTTGGGTGGTGGTAGACAGGTTGTCCAAGACTGCCTATTTCTACCGGTCAAAACCACAAATTCAGCGGACGATTATGCCAAATTGTATATTCGGGAGCTGGTTAGACTTCATGGAGTGCCCTTGTCTGTTATTTCAGACCGAGGTACTCAGTTTACCTCTCAGTTTTGGCGGTCTTTCTAGAAAGGGCTTGGGACTCAAGTTAAGCTCACCACGGCCTTTCATCCGCAAACAGATGGCCAAGCCAAACAAACAATCCATACTCTCAAGGATATGTTGAGGGCATATGTGATGGATTTCAAAGGTAGCTGGGATGATCATTTGCCCTTGATCAATTTTGCTTATAATAACAGCTATCACTCTAGTATCCAGATGGCACCGTTTGAGGCTCTTTATGGGCGAAGGTGTAGATCACCCATTGAATGGTTTAAGGTTGGTGAGGCAGCTATGATAGGGTCTGAATCAGTTTATGAGGCTATGGTAATGGTTCAGTTGATAAGGGACCAGTTGAAAACTGCTCAGAGTCATCAAAAGTCATATGTGGATGTGAGAAAAAGAGATTTGGAGTTTCAGGTAGACGATTTGGTATTTCTAAAGGTATCTCCCATGAAGGGAGTCATGCGGTTTGGGAAGAAAAGAAAACTCAATCCCCGCTATGTTGGTCCCTATTGGGTTATGAAAAGAGTTTGTAAGGTAGTATATAAGTTGGACTTGCCATCAGAGTTATCTTCAGTTCATCTTGTCTTTCACGTATCGCTCTTGAAAAAGTGCTTGGGTGACCCATCTCTAGTAGTCTCGGTGGATAACATCAGTGTAAAAGATAACCTCAGCTATGAAGAAGTTCCTATGGAAATATTACACCCTCAAGTTCGAAGACTAAGGAAAAAAGAAGTAGCTTCAGTTAAAGTTCTATGGAGAAATCAACATTTTGAGGGAGCTACGAGGGAAGCCGAAGCGGCTATGATGGCCAAATACCCTCACACGTTCCCTACTGGCTCAGTTTCAGTTTGAGGTAGCAATTTTTTCCCAAATTCCCTATTGAACATCCATGTTCAGTTCATGTGCACCAGTTTGATTTATGTTATGATCGATGTATGTAATATCTGAAATCAGTTTAGCTATGTAGTTCTTTCCTGGGGTAGTCATTCAGTCAGTTTTAGGTTTAAATAATCAATATTTGCATATGATGAATGTATGATTCTGAGTTTCTATGTGTTTCTACATTTGAGGATGAATGTTCCCAAGGGGGAGATTTGTTATACCCCGAGAACCTAAGGATCAGGTCCAGAAGTTAAAATGGTGAAAAACTTAAATTTCACACTAGGTGATCTTGGGAAAAATGGCATGCCCGAGTGATACTTTAAAACTTAGTTTTGGTCTTGTTTATCTACTTATTGATATACATTCTCATGTAATTTTATGTAAATGTGAATATATATACTAACAAACATGATTAGTTCTTGTTTTTGTAGGTTCAAAATGAATTTGAGGAACTAATCTATGATTTGGTGAAGTTGAGGAATGGAATCGAAAGCAAAAGGAGAAAGTCGGCAAGGAGGACACGCGAAACAGCCCACCTGCGCAACAGCAACATGCCACGGCAGGTCAGGCTGCGCGATCAGGGCGTCTCACAGCCCCTAACGCTGCTGCCAACGCGGCAAGGGGCTGCCTGGCGGGTGTTTTATTCAAATTCCAGATTGCTTACGCGATGCCTCTGTGTCACGGAGGTAAATTGGCGCGTTCACCTCCGTGCCACGGAGCTATTCCATGCCGGGCATAATTTTGTACATTTCTAATTTACTATAAATAGGTCCCTTAGCTCCTAAAATCATTTGGTCACGTAATATTTCTAAAAAACTACCAAGGAGTAAAGGGAGAAGTGGGAGAACTCACCTAGGGTTCTTAAATTTCATCTTCTCTTCTACCAATTCTTGTAAGTATGTTACTTTAATTTTGTTTTCTTGTAATTATACGAACTTGAGTGGCTAGAACCCTTCCTCAGGGTTGAGGCCACAAGATATGATTGTGACTATGTGAATTTGTTTTGGTTTTAAGTTATTAATTGTTGTTTTGTCTTACATTCTTAATTATGGTTGTTTTTATGATTGATCACCATAAAAACACACACGTTACACCAAGGTAAAATCTTGAGAAAGTAAACCTAGGCAAGAACACAGAATGTAGGGAGCAAGTTTGTATCTTACGATATAATTCACGGTTAAGATAAGAAATTATACCTAATTTGGCTTGCTTGGTTACTAAAATGGGATGAGCTAGACACCAACTTTGAATTACCACATCACCACTCGTAGAAGTAGTTGTGAAGCTAAGTTGAGTTAAATGATTAGAGGTACGAAAGTCCCTAATCAAGAGCATAAACCCCGTAAACCACATTCCCATAATTGAATTGCCCACGAACTAGAATGTCACATCCCCGCTCAACGATGTAGTTGTGAGGCTAGTTTGTCGTGTTTAGAGGCTCGAAAGACCATAAACATTCATTTTAAATTATGTGAGACAAAAATTGATCATTCCATACTTAAACCATTACAAAGCATAGTATCGCATGATTATCTGGCCTTAGCTCTAGTTGCTCCTTGAGTTACTTCAGAGTATTTCTGTGACCAACCCTAGATTTAAATAGAATTTACCAAAAACTTTTGTAATCAACACTTGCGAAAGTTAATATCACACATGAACTTGATAATTAGCTAAATTGGTCCAGTCCCTGTGGGTTCGACATCCTGCTCTTAAAAAGGGCCACTGTATTACTTGTAAGACCACATACGCTTGCGTGTGCGCTTGGGGGCAGTCGTCAACAAGTTTTTGGCGTCGTTGCCGGGGACTCGACAAAGTTTAGTAAATTTGTCTGTTTTTGTGTGATTTTAATTTCCTTAAGTGTTGAGAAACTTGGTCTTAGTTTTACTTATTGCAGGTGACAGGTTGTCTTGCCGAGCTGGCTAGGAATAGAGAGCTTGTGGAACTGTTGCTTGAACCAGAACGTCAAATTCATTTGCGAAGGAGAGTAGATCTTGAGAAAAAGCTGAAAAGACTTCAAGAAAAGGTACAAAAACAACCACCCACAGGACAAGCACAGTTGTCACCAAAAGCAATGGCAGCCAGACCAGTTCACGAGTGGCAATCCCACAAGCGACAAATGTGAACTCTAGTATCCGTAAACCAGAACCTGGAGGGAACATTGAATTGAAATAGAACATGGTTCAACTGCTACATTCTAGCGGTCAATTCACTGGGATGGCACATGAGGACCTGCAGCAGCACCTATAGAACTTTTTAGAGATTAGTGACACTTTCGTCCCCACCGGAGTGTCCACAAACTATGTCCGACTTACACTCTTCCCATTTTCATTGTTAGGAGAGGCCAAAAGATGGTCAAAAGATGATCCACCAAACTCCATAACTTCTTGGGATGATTTGGCGAAGAAGTTCTTGATCAGATTCTTTCCTTCAGGCAAGACTGCAAAATTGAGAAGTGAAATACTAAGTTTCAAGCAGAGGTCTGATGAGAATTTATATTTGTCTTGGGAAAGATTCAAGTTATTATTAAGAGACTGTCCCCATCACGAGCAATCCAATGACGTGCTGGCTCATACCTTTGTAGAAAGTCTAGACCCACATAAAATAAATTTTCTAGACTCTACATCGGGTGGGCAAGCTTTAGAGAAGACGTATGATGAGCTGTACACGCTGTTGAATAGAATTGCACAGGGAAATCCACAATGGCACAGTGAATCATCGAGAGGGGAAGGAAAGAGAGCAGGGTTGATAGAGGTAGATGGTATGAATGCCTTGGCGGCACAGCTAGCTTCATTCCAGCATTAGATTATGACTCAGTTCAATAAACTGAGTATGAACCAACAGCAGGGCCAGGTTAATGCAGTTCAGCAAGCTCCGAGTTGGTGTGAAATTTGTGGACATAATGGGCACAATGCAGAATCTTGTAGAGCCAATCTGAAATCAGTCAATTTTTTTGGGAACATACAGAGGAACACTCAGAATTTTGGAAACAACTACAACAAAAATTGGCAGAGCCACCCGAATTTTTCTTTGGGTGGAAATCAAAAGCAAAGTTATCAGCAACCTCAACAACAACAGTATCAGCAGAATAGGCAGAATGATGGCCAGTTGAGCAGCAACATTGAGGAAAAGTTGCAGAAAATCATGGAGACCCAAACTCAATTAGCAGAAAATCAGGAGAGGAAGGATCAGACTTGAAGAATCAGCAGTTGGCCACCCGCAATCTAGAAAAGCAGATGGGTCAGATAGCAGCTGCTCAAAACATAAGACCGCAGGGAGGACTACCAAGTGACACAGACCCTAACCCCCTTCAGGTCAACGCCATTAGTCTGAGGAGTAGCAAACAATTAGCTGATGCAGTGCCAAAAGAGAAAACAAATGAGGTGCAGCTGGAGTTGGTTAGACAAGGACCATCCACTGACAAGGGAAAGATTAAGAGTGTTGTGCAACAAAATGCACAATCTTCATTTCAGCCAGCACAAAGACCACCACCACCATTTCCTCAGAGATTCAGAAAGAGCAAGGAGGAGGAATGCTTCAAAAAGTTCTTTGAGATTTTCAAAGAACTTCACATAAATTTGCCTCTTATTGATATTTAGCAGGGAATGCCCAAGTATGCTAAATACTCTAAAGGATGTGATGGCTAACAAAGTGAGATTAGTGGATGTCCAAACAGTAGCACTGATGGAGGACTGCAGTCACAGGGTATTGAGCAAGATTCCTAAGAAGCTCAAAGACCCAGAGAGTTTTACCCTCCCCATACAAATTGGTAAAGCTGAAGTGCTACGAGCCCTATGTGATTTAGGGGCAGCAGTTAATCTAATGCCCCTATCTTTATTTAGCACCCTGGGGTTGGGGAAACTGCGACCAACAACATTGATGCTGCAGTTGGCGGATAAGTTGCGAGTGGCACCGGATGGAATCATAGAGGACCTTCTCATTAAATTGGGTAAGTTTATTATACCTGCTGATTTTATTATCTTAGATTTTCATGTTGATGACCAGGTACCCTTAATCTTGGGACAGACATTCTTGGCCACCGGAGGAGCGGTAATTGACTTAAGAGCAGGGACCATAAAAATGAGGGTCGAGGATGAAGAAGAACTCTTCTGAGTATACCAAGATATGAACCCACCCACACACTACAGAAACCTTTGTATGGTTAGTGTGTTGTCATAGGATATGTGTGGGGTGGTAGATTCGATATGTCCATGGACAAAGGTAATGATAAGTGTTCAGCCCGAGTCTAATAAAGGGTTTCAGTTGGATATGAAGTTGGAGGAAGAGAGGAACAGAGTGTACGTTGTTCCCTCTAAAAATCAAAAGAGAAGAAGATGGTTCTCGAAAGGGAACCCAGGTATGAGGATGTCTTGAAAAGGATAGTTCACGTCATGCCTCGACGTAAAATTAGGCGCTGCTTGGGAGGAAACCCAAGGTTACCACAGGTACAATTTGTATTTGTTGTTTGTGTTGATTTTGTTTATTGTCAACTCGTGTTGTTTTTGGTGGATATTTAAGCACAGATGGAGGGGAAATCTGAGTACCCTTGGCGGAGGAAGCTAAAAAGCATGGAAGAGGAAAAGTGTGGGTTCGAATACCCACTTGTGCAAAAATGAAGAAAAACATGTTGTTAGCTAGGCATAGAGGCCCAAGGAGTATTTCTCACCCTTTGGAATTTTAATTAAATGCTTTGGGGACATAGCATGACTCATGTGTGGGGTGACGGAAATTTAAAAAATCATGTGCTTAATGATTTTTGTGAATGTAGGGCTTGATACATATTGGAAAATTTTTTGAGTTGAGCATGACTTCACCACCCGTTGGTTTTTCTTTTCAGTTCTTTTCCGATGTGGGGTCTTGGAACTGAAGAATAAAAATTTTCTTTGTCTGTATATTAATGTCTTTAGTCATAGATAGAGATTATTTCCGACGATGGATGGATAACGACCGTCTTGAGGAAAATTAGTCAATAGGTTTTGGTTTTTGAACCCGTAACTAATTGATGGCTTGTTGTTCTAGTTATGTGCTATTCATGATTGTAAGATACAAGTGTGGTTAGTGTTGAAGCATATAAGAAGTGTATAACTTTGTTTGAGACACTTAGGCTCTTGAATTTGTCTCGATGTGATTGAAGCTTAATTATGAATTCTTGTGATTAGCTGAGTAAGAGTCTGCTGAATGTGTCTTGAATTGAGCATGTGTTGTGAGTGTATGTTTTTCGAATATTCCGTGCTATTGTGGAATGTCTAGAACTTGCCTGGTGTGTATATAAAACGAAATGAAGGATTTGGACTGTAGGAGATGATTTAGGCATTTCTTTGAATGAACCTAATTTTTATCCCTCACTTTACCTACCTTGAATGTTGAATCCTAGTGAGCCCAATGAGCCTTAAGCCTATTCTTTGATAGCTACAACATAAGCTTAATCCTTTTTCTTTCATTATCCTTGAATTTGATACAAAACTCCTAAGCGCTTAAGGGAAAAATCTGAAAGAGTGAAGGAGTGAGAAGCATGAAAAAGAAGGAAAAGTAGCA
The DNA here is from genome assembly GCA_035772735.1 of Datura wrightii. Classification (NCBI taxonomy): domain Eukaryota; kingdom Viridiplantae; phylum Streptophyta; class Magnoliopsida; order Solanales; family Solanaceae; genus Datura; species Datura wrightii. The sequence continues at coordinate 47,183,316 of JASDFA010000007.1, read as the reverse complement.
GTTGTAAAAGTTGAGAAAGGTCAACGGTGCACTTGTTTTAAAATGCCTGAGTATTGGTAGGGAGTAATAAATAAATGAATGAAAAAGTTTCTTAAGTACCCCTTACTAATAAGCTGGCTGTGCTTAAAGAAATGGAAATAAGAAGAGAAAATTCAAGAGTGAAAAGGAGGAGGAAGTAAGAAAAGAGATGTCCTTAATGAAGGTTGAAGTTATTAAAAGCGCTTGGGGTAGATATCCACTGTTTTTATCCATAATATTACCTATCCGTCCCTTGTCTTACATTACAACCCATTCTACTTGATCTTACGTTCATACATCCTTAAATTAGTGGAGTAAAACACTAAGGGCAAGCTTATGGGTCACTACATGATGCATGTGAATTCCTTGAGATAGCGAGCGTAATTCTATTCATATACCCCATATACATTGTGATTTGAAAATTTGTGAGTAAAAATGGATAACTCTCTTGTTGTGTGGGCACATGTTTAATGAGAGATAACATTCATGCTGGATTTCCTGGTCGGTTGATTTGCATGAGTTTGCTAAGATTGAGAGTCGATTCATGAAGTTAGAAAGTTGAAACGCAGTTGTATATCATTTCATTGATTAAATCGTGCATGCTCTATTTTTAACTTGCTATCTCAAACAATCACTGTAGCCGTAGCTAGAATTATCTTGCTAAATTAGTTATCTGTGAGTCTTCATTTACATGAGATGTAAAAGGGTTGTTCGAGGACAAATAAGGCTTTAAGTGTGGGGTAGGTTGATCTTGGGAAAAATGGCATGCCCGAGTGATACTTTATAACTTAGTTTTCGTCTTGTTTATTTACTTATTTATATACATTCTCATGTAATTTTATGTAAATGTGAATATATATACTAACCAACATGATTAGTTCTTGTTTTTGTAAGTTTAAAATGAATTTGAGGAACTAATCTATGATTTGGTTAAGTGGAGGAATGGAATCGGAAGCAAAAGGAGAAAATCGGCAAGGAGGACACGCAAAACAGCCACCTGCGCAACAGCAACGTCCCACGGCAGGCCAGGATGCGCGAAAAGGGCTTTTCATGACCCCTAACACGCTGCACAAGCAGCGTGCCACGCTGCCATTGCGGCAAGGGGCTGCCTGGCGGGTGTTTTATGCAAATTCCAGATTGCTTACGCGATGCCTCCATGTCACGGAGGTAAATTGGCACGTTCACCTCCGTGCCACAGAGCTATTCCATGCCAGACATAGTTTTGTACATTTCTCATTTGCTATAAATAGGTCCCTTGGCTCCTAAAAACAATTGGTCACGTAGAGAACTCACCTAGAGTTCTTAAATTTCATCTTCTCTTCGACCAATTCTTGTAAGTATGTTACTTTAATTATGTTTTCTTGTAATTATACGAACTTGAGTGGCTAGAACCCTTCCTCTAGGGTTGAGGCCACAAGATATGATTGTGACTATGTGAATTTGTTTTGGTTTTAAGTTATTAATTGTTGTTTTGTCTTACGTTCATAATTATGGTTGGTTTTATGATTGATCACCATGAAAACACACAAGTTGCACCAAGGTAAAAGCTTGAGAAAGTAAACCTAGGCAAGAACAAAGAATGTAGGGAGCAAGTTTGTATCTTACGATATAATTCGCGGTTAGGGTAAGAAATTATACCTAATTTGGCTTGCTTGGTCACTAAAACGGGATGAGCTAGCCACCAACTTGACATTATCACGTCACCACTCGTAGAAGTAGTTGTGAATTTAAGTTGAGTTAAATGATTAGAGGTACGAAAGTCCCTAATCAAGAGCATAAACCCCGTAAAACACATTCCCATAATTGAATTGCCCACGAACTAGAATGTCACATCCCTGCTCAACGATGTGGTTGTGAGGCTAGTTTGTCGTGTTTAGAGGCTTGAAAGACCATAAACATTCATTTTCAATTATGTGAGACAATAATTGATCATTCCATACTTAAACCACTACAAAGCATAGTATCGCATGATTATCTGGCCTTAGCTCTAGTTGCTCCTTGAGTTACTTTAGAGTATTTCTGTGACCACCCCTAGATTTAAATAGAATTTATCGCAAACTTTTATAATCAACACTTGTGAAAGTTAATATCACACTTGAACTTGATAATTAGCTAAATTAGTCCAGTCCCTGTGGGTTCGACATCCAGCTCTTAAAAAGGGTCACTGTATTACTTGTAAGACCACGTACGCTTGCGTGTGCGCTTGGGCGCAGTCGTCAACACCAGGTTACAAGACGAACCATGAAGAGGCTCGTGAGGATTGACCATGAGTCATGAGGTGACCCGTGGTCAATCAAGGAGGTGGATTGGTGTGGGGAGTCACCACAGGCATGACCACGAGTCGTGGTCAGGCCACATGACTCGTGAGGTCACCCATTGCCTGGACTAGATGTCGGGCAAGGACGGTTGGGCAGTGTAGACCACTCGTGGTCACTCACCATGATTCGTGGTGTCCTTTATGGGGTCCCAGTGTAGAATTTTGGCAGTGTACCTCACGACTCAGGCCACGAGTCGTGGTCCCTGGAGACGAGTCGTCCAGTCCCTCGTGGGGACTGGCCGTTACAAATATTTTGCAATTTGAGTAAGGGATTTTCCATAATTCCTAAGTCCTGGGGTCCTATACTACATCATTTTAACATCAGAAAGGGTGGTTTAAGAGGGAATAGACTAGCCTAAGTTCTCATCCATACATGCAAAGGTTTGGGGAGGTGATAGAAGGGTGATCTAGGGGATTTCAAGGTGTTCTTCCTAAATTTCCTCTTGGGCAATCTAGGGATGTTAAGAACCAACTATTCTCAGGTATGTAAGGCTATCAATGGGTGATTTCTTCCACACTGATGCCACTCCTCTAAGATTTTTACAAAAGTTTCATTAAAAAAACTCATGGGGTTTTGAATTTGATTTACTTAAAATCTAATGATATGATTATGGATTTTGTGAATTTAAAATCTTATCATAATCTATGGGTTTTAATCAGCTTTTGTGGTTTAAATTAATTATAATACTTTTGATTTGGAAGTTCTATGTATTTAAGACTAATTATGCCTGCCCCATGATGAATCGATTTATGATCTCATTACCCATTGATGCTATCTATAAGCTCTGCATGAATTATGATTTAAATTATGAATTTATTATATTACCCGTTATGATTTTTATGAAATTCAAGCTATATGCTTGATTTACAAGTAGGTATAAACCTCGTGAACCATGAATTATGGTTTTTGGCCAACTCACGGGCCTTATGTCATGGCTAGTTCATGTATGTACAAGCATGTTTATGATGATCATGATTTAACTAGATCATGAATTCATGCATATTATACTGTGAGAACGATATATTTTTGGGGGTAGTATCGAACACCGAGTAGGTTCATGGCCTAGGTTCTGCCCCGGATCTCAAAAATTACGTGCCACCGTAGGTATGTTAGGACCTTCTACGGGACTGTTCCTGAACCTAACGGCCCTTTCCATGTTGATATCATACATTCATGGTTCTACCCTTGGCAAGGTACGAACACCCTCCCGACTAGGGTTACAAGTCGGGCTTCATGTGTGCTCATATGGGGTATGTCGGTTAAGAGAATCTCCCATTGTTCCACATGATTTATGAATTTTTATGATTATGTACATTGGCTTAAGTCATATTAAATAAGGTTTTTCTCTTATGATTATGAGTACGATTGCGTTACGGATGTTTTGAAAACCTTGAACATTACATTATGTTCCGATGGTTATGATATAAGCATGATGTACGAATCTTCTGATAATTTATGAGTTTTAAATGTTTTAAATGCCCATTTTAATTATCTTGCATAGTCAGTACATTCCACGTACTGACCACATACTTTTTATGTTGTATCGTTTCACGATAGAGGACTTGGCTCTCAGGCTCACCCTCCTCAGTAGTTTTCAGAGATTTCCATCAGCATACTTGGTGAGTCCTCATGTTCCGAGGGCCATATGCTTAGTCTCTATGCTTTTCTTTCGGTTTTAGAATTGTCGAGTTAGTTGGGGAGTTGTCCTATCAACCCGTCTTTCATGGTTAGAGGCTTTTTAGACTACCAGTTGTATTCAGCCGTCATGTATGGATTTTGATTGTCCTTTCTCCGTATTTATGACTTTTTTACATTTTATTATGTTGAATCTTCCACTTATATGATTGAATTAGATGTATGCTCATGCCATGGGTTGACTTGGGGTCTCTTGGGGCTCTTTGTCCCGTGTCTACGATCCGGGTCTACGCTCGGGTCATGACATCGGGAGAAAACATTGAAAGGGTTAAAGGTAAATATAAAATTTGAATTCAATGATCCTTTTTACCGTGGGTTGAAGGTTAGAAGTTGTTGATGAGGATAGGGATATATCCTTCAACTCTGTTTAGTTCATATGCATGTAGGCGTAACCATTTCATGTTTCTCCTGCTGCCATTGGGATATTGGTTTTAGGGTTCATGAGATAGTTCTTGGATGCTTGGGAGAGTGGGAATAAATGGTATAGTAACATGCATATAGCAACCTTAGGAAGAATTAGTCTAGTGTAATCATGTTTAGAAAACTCAACCTAAAGTGAAAGTGCTATTTCCCTTGATTTTCTTCATCATTTGAAGTACAAAAAAGTTCACAACAACATTTGTTTGCTAGTTCATTTTTATTTCTAGTTTAGTAGTTTAATTCTCCAAATCATTCCCCATTTATATATATTTTTGGTAGAGTAGGGAAGCAAAGAGGTAACCTTGAGTGATTAATTTGATAAGTCTCTGGGAGACGATAAACGGGACTTCACTGTCCTATATTACTTGATAACCACGTCCAATTGCATGTTCTTGGGTGACATCAGGCATCATAAAGGTATGTTAAGGCTTCTATTTTCTCCTTTTGGCATGAACTAAGTCGTAATCGAGCTCTTGTTGTTGACGTGCGAGCCTGCTGCTTTGTGGATTAATTTTGTGTTTATTATCTTGCTGTTTGGGAGATGTTTGGATGTACACTATCCCTAACTATTTGAGGCTGTGAAGTCAGGCAATAGTTCCAGCAATTGTCGTAAGTCGGTAGGACATTAGTAGGTGTTGAATATGCATTGTTCTGTGACATTGGGTAGGACCTTAATTGTTGAACTTGGGTGGTATTTCTATGCAAAAATTGGTGTAGTTTGATTCCCATGATTTGTATGGTTGGTGGCTAGGATTAGGCATTGATGGGAGAAATTGGGGCAACCAATATATAGGTCTCGGTGAAGGTACTCGGGGGATAATTGTGTACTTGACTTGTCATTTGAGATACTACCTTTGGCCTGTGTTGTAGGCTAGTTTTGTGTACAACCCAACTCTATACTCTGAATACGACATAGCGCCTAGAGCTATAAGTGACCCTGAGTTAACCAATGGCATGACATATTTCTAACATGACATAAGTTTATATAGAAAGTAAGCGGAATCTAATTGAATTGTAAAACATTCATTTTTTAGTAATGGAATAAACTGATAAACAAAACTGAGTTTTAAAGATGAAAATACTACTACTTTGCGTGAAAGCCTCTACTAACTGATGAGCTGCTGGGACAAGTCCCTAGCTAACTATAAATTCGAAAGCTAAACCAAGGATGTAGATAGAATGAATAAAAGATAAATCTAGTCCTTGAAAGATGAGGACTCACTAGTGACGGGCGCTAGTAAACACTGGAATAAGTTTAATTACAGTGTTGCACCTGAGTCTATATCGTAAACTGATATAGCAAAAAGAGTATGCAGTCAGTACCTTAAATATATTGAGTATATGATATGTGCAATTGAAGGATAAAATATGCTAACTTTTGATTAGCTTGTCTTTATATTATGATTGTTGCTTGGTTTATCTATTACCTGATAGCAGTAAATGCTAGATGTTGTCTAGTGATAGCAGAGGACATTGAGAGGTTTAAAGGTGATGACAAGTGAGTTGTGTCAGTAAGGTGCTATGCGCTGTGGTTTACTTATTGGACTTGTCAGGCTTATGGGGGCTAGGTAGGTTTTGTTTATGTGCTTTCTCTTACTTGCCAAGCTTAAGGGGGCTAGGTAGGTTCTATGTGTTTACTTAAGTTAAGTTTCTTTTCCTGTAATATCTGGTATAATTATTGATCTCTATTATGAGTCTTGTAGTTATTTATACCTTTTATACTCGGTACATTATTGTACTAACGCCCTAGTCGGGGTGCTGCATTTATGACCATAGGTAATGGTGGGCAAGTCGATCGATTTCTTAGGTACTGAGTGGACTTCTAGCTAAGTTGGTATGCTCTAGGTCTTTCCGAGTCTCTAGATGTTTGAGTTAATGGTAGTTTAAGGACTTGTTCCGATCATTTGATCACTATTATATTCATAGAGGCTTATAGATGTCGTTGTGGTGTTAGTATGTTGATGAAGGCTTGGTGAGCCTGATTGTATAGTTGTTTTCCATTTTGTGGCCTTCATAGCCTATTGTGTATCTATTAGTTGGTCTGTGAGCTAGCTTCTGTTTTAGTATGTCGTTACTGATTTAGAATGTGTTGTTATGCCAAACCTCGTCGGTTATTGCTTGTTGCAGTTAGATTTGTGGTAGGGTGCGCCCGATGAGGTACGACGCAGGGTACCATTCATTCCCCTCCGAGTTTGGGGTATGACAGACTTTGTATCAATGCAGTTTGTGTCCTAGGGAGTGTATGAGCCTTGTCTTGTAGAATCTTCTTTATGTGTGGATTGCATAGTATACTAAAAATAGGAGGCTATAGGACATTTAGGATTATTACCCTTCTTTCTGGATCAAAATCGTGCGTGATGTCAGATGTGGTAGGAGTCGGGTCTAGAATCACGTTTGTTGACTTTTGCAGGGAATACTCTGAAAATGATGGATTATGGCCGGTCAATGGCTAGACATGGAGACAGGTAAGATCCTTTAATTTGATTATTGTTATAGTTGCGTAGCACCTCAGCATGGTGCAAAGTGTTGTTGTTGGGAGTTGTTTGTCACAAGCTTGGCGTATGAGACTGTGTCGTGCGGTGTCATGTTATGTCGGTCCATAAGTTGGAGTCGTGCATGTCGTCCAACATTCGAGGATGAATGTTTCTAAGGGAGGAAGGATGTAACACCCTAGATAATTTGTCACGACCCGAACATAGACCCGAATCGCAACATGGGACAAGGAGCCCGAGAGACTCTAAGTCGACCCATGGCATGAACATACATCAATCTCAATAAATAAAGCGAAATACTTAGCATAATATCATAGCTAGAAACGTAATCATGACATAACATAGTAAATGAAACACACTCCATACAAGACAGTTGAATACTATACATAGTCTGAAAGCCTCTAACATATTTGATGGGTTGATGGGACAACACCCCCAACTAACCCGACAAGTCTAGAAAATTGAACATGAAGGAATAACTAATATCAAATAGTCCTCAGGGGATGAGGACTCACCAATGCATTGGATGCTAACTTCGAAAAGAGCTAATGATGGTGCGGGTCTTAAAATAGAAGCCTGTATCATGAAATGATACAACATAGACTATGCAGTCAGTGCATGGAATGTACTGAGTATGCATGGTAAGTAAAACAAACATTTAAAATCCATAGAAGTTCATAATAGATCATAAGGGTAGGACAACATGCTCATAACATAAATTTCATAATGCAACATAAGGCTCAAGGTTTTCAAAACATTCGTAAATTATTCGTTATCATAGTCATAAGAGAAAATTTATAATTCATAACTTGAGCTAGAATAACATAGTCATAACAATGCATAAAACAAGTGGAACGATGGGAGGACTCTTCATAACCGATACCATCATGGTAGAGCCTTACATGATGCCCCAACTATCTCGCTCAAGTAGGCTGAGCTGTCTCGGGTTTGCAAGGCAAGGGACGTGCATTATGTGATATCACAAAGGAGGGGATCCATTAACATTGTAATGCATCATCATAAACCTATGGTGCCACGTAATTAGACACCGACGTAGTCCTTTAAACGCTGAGCTACTCGGTCCTAGACACTACTCCCAAAAACATGCACATTAGGCTCATACGTAATTCATAAACATCATTCATGAGATTCATGTCCAAATAAATAGTTAACATCGTTGATCCCCTTTCCATACATTTTTATCCATGAATCAAGGGCCCGTAAATCAGGCAACGTCATAAATCTATCAATCATGAAATCCATATCATAAATCATAAATCATTCTTGAACATGTGGACATTGCCCAATACTTTATCATGGTTGAAAATACTCAATTCACTTGAAAATATGATTATAACATCTGTGACTTAAAATCATGCTTTTCATCATCAATACTTCATCATACATGAACATTCTTCATAAATCTTAACTTTCATGAACTTATCACAAATAGGTATTAAGTTTAGAAAGGTTGAAACATGATTTCAATGAAAAACCATATAAAACTTTACCATGATCATAATTCAATACTAGAAATGCATTTCAATCATACCCATGTAGAGAATTAGGAATTTCATGCATTGAGTTAAAACCTGTTATACCCCGGGAGCTCAAGGATCGAACCCGATAGTTGAAACGGGGAAAATATAAAGTTGATGTTGCAGAAACAAGATGATTCATTAAACGATTTGTGAGGATAGCCCATGAGTCGTCAGGTGTCATGTGGGGAGGCCAGAAAGGAGTTTGTGAAGTTTGAAGAAAAAGGGTCCTCACGGGTATGGCAACGACTCGTGGGGGTATCGTTTTGTCAGCCATGAGGTGGGAGAGAAGGAAGTAAGGCTGTGTACCCAATGATTGGTGACCACGAGTCATGGTCACCCTTGACGAGTCATGAAGTGACCCATCACGAGCGCAGGAGACAAGGTAAGGCAATGCAGTTGACGAGCCGGGTGACGAGTCGTTTCCCTTGACCATGAGTCATCAAGTCGTCCATTAGGACAACCTGACAATAATTTCCTGCAAATTTAGTAAGGGCCTTTTCGTAATTCCTAAGTTTCTAAACCCTCCCGATTAGGGTTAGAAGTCAGGCTTCATGTGTGCTCATATGGGGTATGTCGGTTAAGAGAATTTCCCACTGTTTTCTTATGCATGTCTATGGTTATGTATATTGGCTCAAGTTATGTTGAATACGGCTTTTCTCTCATGATTATGATTTTGATTGTTTTACGAATGCTTTGAAAACCTTGAGCCCTATGATAAGTTATGTTATGATATTTATGGTATGAGCATGATGTCCTGCTCTTATTATTTTTTATGAGCTTTCACACATTTTAAATATTCGTTTTACTTACCTTGCTTACACGGTACATTCCACGTACTAACTGCATACTTTCTATGATGTATCGTCTTATGATACAGGTCCTGGCTATTAGGATCATCCTCATACATAGATCATATCAGAGTGCACTTTTAGCTTATTGGTGAGTCCTCATTTTTCGAGGGCCGTTTGACAGACATTCATGCTATTTTATGTTTCAACACTTGTCTGGGTTAGTTGGGTGTGTTGTCCCATCAACGCATCGTATGTAGTAGAGACTTTCAGATAGTATGTAGTACATAGCTTGCGTATATGTCCAAAGATTTCCTTACGTTATGATATGTTATGATTGTGTTTATGTTTCCGCTATGCCTTGTGATTAGTCTTTCACTTATAATAAATGAAGTTAGATGTATTCTTATGACATGGGTCAACTTGGGGCCTATCGGGGTTCTTTGTCCTGTGTTACAATTCAGGTCTATCTCTGGGTCATGACGAACTTGGTATTAGAGCCATAGGTTTGAAGTGTCCTTGGGTGTCCGAAAGCCGCATTAAGTAGAGTCTTCTTCATGGGTGTGAAGCGCACCACACTTACGACAAAGAGGCTACGAGACATCTAGGAATATGTTCCCTTCATTTATGATCTATGTCGTGCGATGAAAAGTCCTTCTATCCTTCTTACTCGTGCTATTCGCGATCGCAAAATCATGGCTCCTAGAAGAATGAACGGCAGGAGAAACGGGAAGGGTGAAGACCACGGAGATGGCAATGAGCATGGGTATCAGCAGGCCCCACCTATTCAGGAGCCCCAAGCACCCGAGCCAGTTGCCCATGCTGAGTTTCGGGCAGCTATCCAGATGTTGGTGCATGCCTTGACTGCTCAGGTCAACTAGCAGGCTGTTGCACATATCCCACAGAATGGAAATGCGGCAGTGGCCCGAATTAGAGTGTTCTTGAGGATGAACCTTTTGGAGTTCCTTGGGTCCAAGGTGGATGAGGATCTGCACGATTTCATCGAGGAGATTCTAAAGATCACCCAGGTTATGGGGGTGACAAATGGAGATTGTGTTGATTTGGCCTCCTATTAGCTTAAGGGGGTGGCCCACATATGGTTCAAACAGTGGATAGATGCTTGGGCAGTGGGTGCAGGCCCTATCAGTTGGGAAGAGTTTCACACAGCATTTTTGGATCTATTATTCCCTCGGGAGATGAGGGAGCAAAACGCCGCCGAGTTTGTTAACTTGATGTAGGGTCACATGTCGATTTAGGAGTACGCATTGGAGTTCACTCGTTTATCCAAGTATGCACCAGAGTTGGTGGCAGACCAGAGGGCTTGGGTGAGCCGTTTTTTACATGGAGTGGCGGATTATCTTGATAAGGACTGCAGGATTGTCATGTTGCATCGAGATATACACTTTCCCCGTATTGTGTTGCATGCTTAGTAGATGGAGACGGTATATCAGACGCAGAGAGAGGCCAAGAGAGCAAGGACCGGTAGTTATAGGACTTCGCAAGTCAGATCAGGGGGTAGACAACGTCAACAGTCTCAGCATAGGTCTATTGCTCTAGCACCATCAGCGGCGAGTACACCATCTATATTCTGAGGGGATCGGAGGAGCAGGGCTCCAGATTCGAGAGACCAAGGCAGCATGTAGATAGAGCGCACTTTTCCAGCTTGTGTGAAGTGCGTCAAGAATCATCTTGGGAGGTGCCTAGTCGACTCAGATGCTTGTTTTGGGTGTGGCAAGCCCGGACACAGACACAGGGATTGCCTTACGACTAGATCAGGGGTCAGTGGATCCCCTATGCAAGCAGCTACTTTTGTTGCTCCAGCAGCACGTCCCCCTCAGCAGGGTGCCTTGACTAGTTCAGTCGGCGATCAGTGCCAAAACATGTAGCACCCTATCAGGAGCAGGAGGTCTCTCTGGATGTGGTCACTGGTATGTTGCAGGTTTTTCATATTGATGTTTATTCTTTGGTAGATTCGGGGGCTACTTTGTCTTTTGTGATTCATTACGTTATTAGTAGCTTTGGAGTTAGTCCCGAGACTCTGTCAGAACAATTTTCGATTTCTACTCCTGTCGGTGATTCGATTGTAGCTAGGCGGGTGTATAGAGGATGCTCAATCACTATATTGCATAAATTCACCTCCGCAGACCTTGTAGAGTTAGCTATGACTGACTTTGATATTATTCATGGCATGGATTGGTTGTATGCATGTTATGCTTCCGTAAATTATAGAACTCGTGCGATGGAATTTCATTTTTCGGGCGAATCAGTTTTGGAGTGGAAAAGGGTAGTTCGGTTGTACTAGCAGGTCGGTTTACTTCTTATCTTAAGGCCCAGAAGATGATTTCTAAGAGTTGCAAGTAGCATCTAGTCAGGGTTAAGAATGTTGAGTCTGAGACCCCGACTATCCAATCAATTCCGGTTGTGCGTGAGTATTTAGAGGTCTTTCTTGATGATTTGCCAGGTGTTCTTCCCAAGTAGGATATTGACTTTGGTATTGACCTTCTTCCCATCATGCGTCCTATATGTATTCCTCCCTGCAGAATGGCTTCATCTGAGCTAAAAGAGTTGCAAGAACAGTTGAAGGACCTGTTACGTAAGGGCTTCATTAGACCGAGCAAGTATCCATGGATTGTGCCAGTGTTATTTGTTCAGAAGAGGATGGTTTGCTTTGGATGTGCATTGACTATCGATAATTAAACAAGGTCACTGTTAAGAACAGGTATCCTTTACCCAAAATCGATGATTTGTTTGACCAGCTTTAGGGTGCCAAGTGTTTGTCCAAGATTGATCTCAAGTTTGGGTATCATCAGCTCAGAGATCGAGAGAGTGATATCCCGAAGACAACCTTTAGGATGCGATATGGTCATTATGACTTTGTAGTTATGTCTTTTGGATTAATGAATGCTCCTACAGCTTTCATGGACTTGATGAACAGGGTGTTTCAGCAATCTCTAGACATGTTCATGATCGTGTTCATTGATGACATCCTTATATACTCTCGGAGCGAGAAGGAGCATGCCACTCCCTTGAGAGTAGTACTTCAGACTCTTAAGGATTGCCAATTGTATGCCAAGTTCAGCAAGTGTGAGTTTTGGTTGGACTTTTGTGGCATTTCTGGGCCATGTGGTATCGAGTGAGGGCATAACGGTAGACTCTCAGAAAATTGAGGCGGTGGAAAACTGGACTAGACCGGTGAGTCCCTCAGATATCGGAGTTTCTTGGTCCTAGCAGGCTGCTACCGAAGATTTGATGAAGGTTTTTCATCAATTAAAGCACCCTTGACCAAGTTGACTCAGAAAAAGGTGAAGTTCCAATGGTCAGAGGCTTGTGAAAGAGCTACCAAGAGTTAAAGGCTTGACTTACTACTGCACCGGTATTGACCCTACCCAAGGGTACAGATGGTTTTATGGTGTATTCTGATGCTTCGAGAATTAGAATCAGGTGTCTATTGATGCAGCGAGGGAAGGTAATAGCATATGCCTCTAGAAAGTTAAAGATCCATGAGAAAAATTACCCAGCCCATGATCTAGAGTTGGCAGCGGTGGTGTTTGCATTGAAAATATGGCGACATTACTTATATGGGGTCCATGTGGATGTGTTTACAGACCACAAAAGTTTACAATATGTGTTCACGCAGAAAGATCTCCATCTTCGGCAAAGAAGGTGGTTGGAGTTACTCAAGGATTATGATATGAGTGTCCTTTATCATTCGGGGAAGGTGAATGTGGTAGCAGATGCACTTAGTAGGCTCTCTATTGACAGTGTGTCCCATGTGGGTGAAGGAAATAAGGAGTTGGTGAATGATGTGCATTGACTCTCAAGGTTGGGAGTTAGGTTGGTTCACTCGACCTATGGTGGTGTTGTTGTACAGAACGGATCAGAATCGTCCTTGGTGATTGATGTGAAAGGTAGACAAGATGAGGATCCAATTTTTGTAAAGCTGAAAGAAGCCGTTCGGAGTAAGAAGGTGGAGGTCTTCTCCCAAGGGGGAGATGATGTGCTTCGATATTAGGGTCTCCTATGTGTTCCCGATGTTGATGATTTGAGGAGCCGAATATTGCATGAGGCCATGGATCCAGGTATTCTATCCATCCAGGTGTCACCAAGATGTATGATTACGAGAGATCTATTGGTGGGACGACATGAAGAGGGATATTGCAGAATTCATAGCCAAGTGCTCGAACTGTCAGCAAGTAAAGGTTGAGTATCAAAGGCCAGGAGGAGTACTTTGGGATATTAGCATTTCCACCTAGAAGTGGGAAGAGATTAATACGGATTTCATTATGGGCCTACCTCGTACTCATTGGCACTATGATTCTATTTGGGTGGTGGTAGATAGGTTGACCAAGGCTGCACATTTTCTGGCGGTGAAAACCATAGATTCGGCGGATGATTATGACAACCTATATATCCAAGATTTGGTTAAGCTACATGGAGTGCCCTTGTCTATTATTTTTGACCGAGGTACCCAGTTTTGGTGGTCTTTCCAGAAGGGGCTTGGAACTCGGGTTAAGCTCAGCACGGTGTTTCATTCGCAAATGGATGTTTAGGAAAAATGAACAATCCAGACTCTCGAGGACATGTTCAGAGCATTTGTGATGGACTTCAAAGGTAGTTGGGATGATCACTTTCCCCTGATCGAGTTTGCTTATAATAACAACTATCACTCTAGCATCCAGATGGCGTCGTTCAAGGTTGTTTATGGGCGGAGATGTAGATCGACCATCGGATGGTTTGAGGTTGGTGAGGCAGCTACGATAGGGCCTAATTCGGTTCATGAGGCTATGGTGAAGGTTCGGTTCATAAGGGACAGGCTGAAAACCGCTAAGAGTTATCAAAAGTCATATGCTGATGTGAGGAGGAGAGAGATAGAGTTCGAGGTGTACGATTGGGTATTTTTGAAGGTATCTCTCATGAATGGAGTCATCCGGTTTTGAAAGAAAGGAAAAGCCAGTCCCCATTATGTTGGTCCCTACCGGATTATGAGAAGAGTTGGTAAAGTAGCTTATGAGTTGGAATTTCCCTCAGAGTTATCTTCCGTGCATCCTGTGTTTCATGTATCGCTTTTGAAGAAATGCTTTGGAGATCCAGCTCTAGTAGTTTCGGTGAAGAGCGTTGGGGTGAAAGATAGCCTTAGCTCTGAGGAGGTCTCGGTGGAGATAGTGGATTGTAAGGTTCGAAGGTTTAGGAATAAAGAAGTAGCTTCAGTTAAAGTATTATGGAGGAATCATCATGCTGAAGGAGCTATGTAGGAAGCCGAAGTGGATATGATGGCTAAATACCCACACTTATTCTCTATCGGCTCAGTTCCGACTTGAGGTATCATTTTTTCTCTATGACTCCATTTAGTTTTCATGTTCAGTTCATGTGTTCAAGTTTCTTTTATGTGTATGGATATGTATGTGAAGCATGAGATCAGTTCAGCTATGTGATATGAATCGGAGGTCGTCATTCCGTTAGTATTTGATTTAAATGATCAGTATTAGAATATGATAATTGCATGTTGCTATTTTCTGTGTTTTTTCCAACATTCGAGGATGAATGTATCCAAGGGGGAGATATTGTTATACCTCGGGAGCTCAAGGATCGGACCCAGGAGTTGAAATGGGGAAAATATAAAGTAGATGTTGCAGACATAGGAAGAGTCGTGAGACGACTCGTGAGGACAGCCCACGAGTCGTCAGGTGACTCGTGGGGAGGCCAATGAGGAGTTTGTGATGTTTGAAGAAAAAGGGTCCCCACGGGCGTGAAAATGACTCGTGGTCATACCCCCAAGAGTCGTTTGGTCAGCTGTGGGGTGAGAGAGAAGGAAGTAAGGCAGTGTACCCAACGAGTGGTGACCATGAGTCGTGGTCACCGCTGACAAGTCATGAAGTGACCCATCACGAGCCCAGGAGACAAGGTAAGGCAGTGCACTTGACAAGTGGGGTGACGAGTCGTTGCCCTTGAAATCATAATGTTGGTGAGTACGATGTAGGCTTGTAATGAAATCCATATTAATCTCTTCCCTCTTCCAGGTGGGAATGCTAATATCCTGAAGTACGCCTCCGGGTCGTTGATGTTCGACCTTAACTTGTTGACAGATCGGGCACCTGGCTACAAATCCCGATATCCTTCTTCATGCTGTTCCACCAATATATTTCCCGCAAATCATGGTACATCTGGGTGGAACCCAAATGGATAGAATACATGGATCCGTGTGCCTCATGCAATATCCGGTCCCTCAAATTATAAATATCTGAAACACATAGATGGCCCTGGTAACCCAACACCCTATCTCCCCCTTGGGAGAACACCTCCACCTTCCGACTTCCAACGGCTCCCTTCAGCTTTACCAAAATCAGATCCTCATCTTGTCTGGCATTCACATCTGTCACCAAGGAAGATTCTGATCCATTTTGCACTACAACACCGCCATTGGTCAAGTCAACCAATCTAACTCCCAACCTCGCAAGTTTATGGATATCTTTCACCAACTCCTTCTTTCCCTCATCTACATGGGACACCCTCTCCATAGAGAGCATACTAAGTGCTTCCGCTATCACATTAGCCTTACCCAGGTGGTAAAGGAAACTTATGTCGTAGTCCTTTAGTAGCTCCAACCACCTCCTTTGCCGAAGATTGAGGTCTTTCTGCGTGAACACATATTGCAAGCTCTTGTGATCCATGAATACATCCACGTGGACCCTATACAAGTAATGCCGCCATATCTTCAATGCGAACACCACCGCAACCAACTCAAGATCATGGGTTAGGTAACTCTTCTCATGAACTTTCAACTGTCTTGAGGCATATGCTATCACTTTCCCATGCTGCATCACCACACACCCAAGCCCGATTCTCGAAGCATCAGAATACACCACAAAACCATTGATGCCCTCGGGTAGGGTCAACACTGGTGTTGAAGTGAGTCGAGTATTCAAATCTTAGAAGCTTTTCTCACAAGCCTCCAACCATTGGAACTTTACCTTCTTTTGAGTCAACTTGGTCAAAGGTGCTGCAATAGATGAAAAGCCCTCAACAAATCACTGATAGTAACCCGCTAAGCCTAAAAATCTCTTGATATCTGATGGGTTCACCGATCTAGGCCAATTCTTCACCGCCTCAATCTTTTGAGAATCGAACTTTATTCCCTCACTCGATACCATGGCCCAAAAATGCCACAGAGTCCAACCAAAATTCACATTTGCTGAACTTTGCATACAGCTGACGATCCTTGAGGGTCTGAAGCACTACTCTCAAGTGAGCAGCATGCTCCTCCTCGCTCCGAGTGTATATAAGGATGTCATCAATGAACACAATCACGAACATGTCCAAATATTACTTGAACACCCTATTCATTAGCTCCATAAAAGCTGCAGGGGCATCGTTAGTCCAAAAGACATAACAACAAATTCGTAGTGACCATACTGAGTCCTGAAAGCTGTTTTAGGGTTGTCACTCTCCTTAACCTTGAGCTGGTGATACCTGGATCTGAAATCAATCTTGGAGAAACACTTGGCACCCTGTAGCTGGTCAAACAGATCATCGATCCTAGGTAAAGGATACCTGTTCTTAATGGTTACCTTGTTCAACTACCGATAGTCAATGCACATCTGAAGCGAACTATCCTTCTTCTGGACAAATAACACTGGGGCACCCCATGGAGACTTGCTTGGCCATATAAAGCCCTTATCTAATAGGTGCTTCAAATCCTTTAGCTCGGCTGGAGCCATCCTGTAGGGAGGAATAGAGATAGGTTGTTTCTCAGGTAAGAGATCAATACCGAAATCAATTTCCCTCTCAGGAGGAACACTTGGAAATTCATCAGGAAAAACTTTCGGATACTGACACACCACCGAAACTGACTAGAAAGTTGGGGTCTTAGTATCAACATCCTTAAACCTAACTAGGTGATACATGCATCCCTTAGAAATCATTTTCCTGGACTTAAGCTATGAAATAAACCGACCAGCTAGTACAACTGAATTACCCTTCCACTCTAAAACTGACTCACCTAAAAATCAGAATTCCACCGCATGGGTCCTACAATTTATTGAAGCATAACATGCAAACAACCAATCCATGCCTAAAATGATGTCAAAGTTAGTCATAGCTAACTCTACTAAGTCTGCAGAGGTGACCTTATGCAATTCTGTAATGGGACAACCTCTATACACTCGCCTAGCTACAACTGAATCACAGATTGGAGTAGAGACTGAGAATGGTTCTGATAGCATTTCAGGGATAACTCCAAAACTACTAGCAATGTAAGGGGTCACAAATGAAAAATTAGCTCTTGGATCTAACAAGGAATAAGCTTTAATATGGAAGACTTGCAACATACAAGTGACCACATCCGGTGAAGCCTCCTGCTCCTAGCGAGGAACTAAAGCATAAAACCTGTTTTGGCATTGACCCCCTGCTCAACAAGTAGAGGCACCCTGCTATGGGGGACGTGCTACTGGAGTGGAAAAACTGGCTCCTGTCATATGGGCTCCACCAACCCCTGATCTGACTGAGGGGAAATCCTTAAGTCTATGTATGAGTTTGCCACACTCGAAATAAGAATCCGAGCCAACTACCCGATGTGATTCTTGCCACATTTTGCACAAGCTGGAAAAGTGCGTTCCACCTGCATGCTACCCTGATCTCTCGAGCATGAAGCCTTACTCCTCTTATCTCCTATGAACCAAGATGGCGTGCTGGCCGATGATGAAGCTGGAGCGATAACCTCTGCTGAGACTGTTGACGCTGTCCACCCCCTGACCTGACCTGAGAAGTCCCATAACTATCTATCTTGGCCCTCTTGGCCACACTTTGTCTACGATAGACTGACTCCATCTATTGTGCATGCAATATAATATGTGGAAAATTAATATCCCAATGAATCATGGCGATCCTGCAATTCTTGTCCATGTAATCTGCCACCGCATGCACAAAACGGCTCACCCGAGCCCTCTAGTCTGCCACCAACTCCCGAGCATACTTAGAAGAGTAAGGGACTTTCATCTCACGACATAGATCATGAAAGAAGGGAACATTTTCTAAATATCTCGTAGCCTCTTCATCATATGTGTGGCGCGCTTCACACCTATGAAAAAGACTCTACTTAACGCGGATTTCAAACACCCTTGGACACTTCAAACCTATGACTCTGATGCCAAGTTTTTCACGAACCGAACATATATCGTATCGTAGACATGGGACAAGGAGCCCCAAGAGACCCCAAGTTGACCCATGACACGAGCATACATATAATTCAATCACATAAGCGGAAGACAGGGCATAAGGCATCTCGGAAACATGGCATAACATTATATATCAAACATCTGAAACACTAAGATATACAAGTTGAGTACTGAACATTTGTCTAAAAGCCTCTAATACGTACGATGGGTTGATGGGACAACACCCCAACTAACCCGAACAAGTACTGAAACTGAAAGTATCAACATGTCTATCAAATATCACTCAGATCATGAGGACTCACCAACTGTGCTGAAAGCAACTACGAGACAATCCATGGGTGAAGTTGAGCTTTAGAGTTGGGGCCTATATCATGAAATGATATAGCATAGAAAGTATGCGGTTAGTACGTGGAATGTACTGAGTATGCAAGGTAAGTAAAACAGACATTTAGAACATATAAAACTAATAAATGATCAGAAGAGTAGGACATCATGCTCATATTGTAAATCATCATAACATGTGATAAGGCCCAAGGTTTTCAAACATTCATCATGTAAACATAGTCATAATTATAGGAAAAGAGCTTTACTTAACATGACTTGAGCCAAAACACTTAATAATAACATGCATAAATCACGAGGAACAGTGGGAGATTATCTTAACCGACATACCCCATATGAGCACACATGAAGCCCGACTTGTAACCCTAGTCGGGAGGGTGTCCGTACCTTGCCAAGGGTAGGACCATGAAAGTGTGATATCACCATGAAGAAACGACCATTTGGGCTGGGAACAGTCATGAAAGGGGTCCCAACATACCTACGGTAGCACGTAGTTCATGTGATCCGGGGCTTAACCTGAGCCCCAAATCTACTCAGTGTTCGATACTACTCCCAAAACACACCCACACACATATATATATATAGTGCTCATAATATAACATGTATGAATTCATGAGCTAGTTAAATCATGATAATCATAAACATGCTTGTACATACGTGAACTAGCCATGACATAGGTCCCGTGAGTCATCCAAAACTTAATTCATAAATCATAAACTTAATACATACTTGTGAATCATACATATAGCTTGAAATTTATAAAATCGTGATAGGTAATTGATAAAATCCATAATTTAAATCATAATCCATGCAAGACTTGTAAATATCATTATAGGAAAAGTAGATCATAAATCGATTCATCATAGGTCATGCATAATTAATCTTAATTCCATAGGAATTGAAATCAATAAAATTATAAATGATTTAATTAATAAAAACTTATCAAAAACCATAGAATATGTTGAGATTTTAAAATCATAAAATCCGTTATCAAATCATTAGATTTTTATAAAAATCATCTTCAAACCCCATGAGTTTTTAGTAAAATTTTGTAAAAATTATAGACGATGGGCATAGGTTTGGAAGAAATCACCCTTTTAATAGCCTTACATACCTAGGAATAACTGGTTCTAAACTTCCCTTGAATGCGCAAGAAGGAAATTGGAAGAATTTAAGGGAAAAGCCTTGAATAACCTTTTATTCCCTCTCTATATTTTTGCATGCATGAATGAGTTCTTCGAATAAATTATCCCTCCTAAAAACCACCTTTCATATGCTAAAACGACGTAGTTTGGGGTCTTATAGCGTGAAAACGTAAAAAATGCCCTTAATGAATCTACCCTGAAAACTGTCCTGGTTGGACCAACAGATGGAACCAACAGGTTGTTAGAACCAATGACGACCCGTTCTATTGCTTGTTGTTTGCACTGTATGGGATTTTCCACCGGATATGAACGAAGGATAGACAGGAGGAATCATCCTCTGAGACAATGGCTCGTTACATCGACCGTTGTTTCCCTTTGACAAAAGCTGAACCTTCTTACCACGAGCCTCAACACGAGTTGTTGTTTCCTCCAACGAGCCGTGGTCACGATCTATCACATACACTAGAAATTCTTGCACCCAAACCACGACCGATAACGACGAGTTGTAACATCCCAAAATGAGTCATTGGAAGACCTGTTGTATGCCACCTGTTTAACCCAGCCTCCTCTAATGCCTGCAGACAACGGCTCGTTGTTCCTAACAACGAGTCGTTGTGTCTTCCGTTATCTCCACTGCCACCAGCCTTCCCTAATCAACGACTGCATATGACGACCCGTGGTTTGATACCACGAGTCATTAGGTCACTCGTTTTGTGATATTTTCCCAGTTTGAGCAGTTTTCAACTTTTACCTTCCGAGTCTACTCCCAGGCACTTTGGAGGTATTACAATGAGATAGTTGGGGTCTTGTCTTGTCTGCTTGTCATGTTTGTATAGGCTTATCAGACATAGTTATGTCTTTTTGCTTCAAATTTAGTGTTATGTATTCCATCGTTCGGATGTTTTAGATATTCAGTCTTCCGCTATTTCAGATGTTAGAATTCTGCATTATTTATGTTGAACTTTAGTTATTATGTCCATTCCATGGGTTGACTTGGAACCATTTATTGTTCTAGATTCTATGTCTAGATCCGGGCCTATGTTCGTGTAGTGATAGAAATACATGACTGAATAGAATTCATGAATCATACATACATGCTAAAACATGAAAGGAACTGAAAGACATGAACTTAATGTGAAACTTAATAGAGTACTAAGGAGGAAACTGATACCTTATGTTGAAACTATGTCAGAAAGGAAAAGATGTGGGTATCTAGCCATCATATCTGCTTCAGCTTCCTATGTAGCTCCCTCAACATGTTGATTCCTCCATAAAACCTTCATTGAAGCTACTTCCTTATTTCTCAACTTCTGAACCTGACGATCAAGTATCTCAACTGGAACATCCTCATAGGTAAGGCTATCCTTCACACCTATGCTCTCCACTGGGACAACTACGGGTGGGTCACCAATGCAGTTCTTCAATAGTGATACATGGAAAACTGGATTGTACCGAGGCTAATTTTGCTGGTAGCTCCAACTCATATGCCACTTTACCAACTTGCGTTAGAATCCTATAAGGAACAACATATCAGGGACTTAGCTTCCCTTTCTTTTCAAACCTCATCACTCCCTTCATAGGAGGCATGTTCCCTTTCTTTTCAAACCTCATCACTCCCTTCATAGGAGGCACCTTCAACTTCAAACTCAAGCTCTCTCCACCTAATATCCGCATAAGACTTCTGACAAATCTGAGCTATTTTAATGGCCTCATGAACTTAATCTAGCCCTATCAACATAGTCTCGCCTACTTCAAACCATCCTATAGGTGATCTACACCTTCGCCCATAAAGAGCCTCAAATGAAGCCATCTAAATGCTAGAGTGGTAATTCTTATTTTAGGCAAACTCAATGAGAGGCAAGTGGCCATCCCAACTACCCTTGAAATCAATCACACATACTCTCAACATATCCTCAAGAGTCCGAATGGTCCCTCGGCCTGATCATCTATTTGCGGGTGTAAATCCATGTTAAGCTTGACCTGAGTACCAAGTCCCTTCTGGAATGATCTCAAAACTGTGAGGTAAACTGAGCACCTCTATCTAAGATGATGGACAAGGGAACTCCATGCAACCGAACTAACCCCCGAATGTACAATCTAGCATAGTCCTCAGCTGAATGGGTAGTTTTAACTGGTAGGAAATATGTTGCTTTGGTCAACCTGTCTACAACCACCTATATATAGTCGTACTGTCAACATGTATAAGGCAATCATATGATGAAGTCCGTATTGATCTCTTCCGACTTCCAAGTAGGGATACTAATGTCTTATAGCATACCCCCATGTCTCTGATTCACCATTTTCATTTGTTGACAATTTGGAAACTTAGCCATAAATTCCGCTATGTCCTTCTTCATGTCATTCTACCAATAGACCTCTTGTAGGTCACGGTACATCTTGGTGGTACCTGGGTGGATAGAATACTGAGAGCTATGAGCCTCACCCAGCATCCACTCTCTCAAGTCATGAACACTGCGAACACATAAATAACCATGATAATGAAGCACACCATCTCCTCCTTGGGAGAAGACCTCCACCTTCCAATTTTGGGCAGCTTCCTTTAGCTTTACCAACATAGGATCCTCATCTTTCCTTTCCTTGACCTCGATCACCAGTGAAGATTCTGACCATTTTAAACAATGACACCACCATCTTTTGAGTCAACAAGGCAAACCCCTAAACGAGCAAGCCTATGAATATCCCTTGCCATCTCCTTTCTCCCATCCTCAACATGAGATACACTCTACATTACCCCGTACTAAAGGCATCCGCCACTACATTGGCCTTGCCTGGATGATAACGAACACTCATGTCATAGTCCCTAAGAAGCTTTAACCACCTCCTTTGACGTAGATTCAGGTCCTTTTGAGTGAATACATACTGAAGACTCTTGCGGTATGTGAATACATCCATATGAACCATATACAAGTAGTGTATCCAAATCATCAATGCGAACGCCACTTTATCAAACTCTAAGTTATGCGTCGGGTAATTCTTCTCATGAGTCATAAGCTGTCTAGAGGCGTACATAATGACTTTACCATGCTGGCAAGACCAACCCTAGAGGCATCACAATACATCACAAATCCATCCGTGCCCTCTGGTAGAGTCAATACTGGGGTTGAAGTGAGTCGATTCTTTAGCTCCTAAAAACCCTTCTCATAGGCATCCAACCACTGAAATTTGACCTTCTTCTGGGTCAACATAGTAAATTGTGTAGCAGTGACCTTCTTCTTGATAGTTACCTTGTTGAACTGCCGATAATCAATGCACATTCTAAGGGAGCCATACTTCTTCCAAAAAAAGAGGACTGGAGTGCCCTAGGGGGACTTACTAGGCCTGATGAAACCCTTATCTTGGAGATCTTTCAGCTGCTCTTTCAACTCCTTTAACTTGGCTGGATCCATTCTATAAGGAAAAATGGATATAGGTTGCATATCTGGGAGAAGGTCGATACCAAAGTCAATCTATTGCTCGGGAGGGACTCCTCGTAGATTATTTAGAAACACCTTCAGATACTCACACACTATAGCAACTTTCTGAAGAGTTGGGGTCTCGGACGTCGCATTCTTAACTTGAACTTGATGGTACACACAACCTTTAGAAATCATCTTTATGGCCTTGAGATAGGAATCAGAATGACCTACATGCACAATGGAAATACCTTTCAATTCCAGGATTGGCTCACCCAAAAATCGAAACTCTACCGTACGGGATCTAAAATTTACTGAGTCATAACATTCATGCAACTAATTCATACCAAAGATCACATCAAAATCGATCATGTCTAACTCTACTAGATTGGCTGGGGTGACTTTCTGAAGAACTGTTATAGGGGCAATTACTATATACCCATCGAGCAATAACTGAGTTACCAACTGGAGCAGAGAATGAAAAGGACTCTGGTAGGATTTTGGGACTCACTCTAAAATAAATAGAAACATAAGGAGTCATAAATGATAAGGTAGCCCCTGGATCTAACAATGAATATGCATCAATATGGAATACTCATAACATACCAGTGACCACATTCGATGAGACTTCCTTCTCCTAATGAGATGAGAGGGCATAAAATTTGTTCTGACACTGAGCACCATCTACACTAGTGGATACACCCTACTGAGCTGAGCATGCTGGTGGAGATGCTGAACTGGTGGCTGGGTCACGACCTTTACTAGGGCCCTATCTAGCCGAAGGGCAGTTTCTAAGAAAATGTCTAGGCTTCCCAAACCATTAACACGTGCCTCAACCCTCTAGGAACTCTTCGGTGTGCCTCATACCATACCTACTGAAAACTAGAATGCTAGGCTCTCCTCACCTACTCCTTTAACCTCTAGAGCCTAATGCCCCACCCTTGTGATCACGCCTAGATCTAGACGGAACATTGGCTAATGATGGCACTAGGGCTGATGACCTCTGGTAGGACAGCTACCAATGCCCTCTACCGAACCTCTGTTGGAACTATCTATAACTCCTCATCCTGGCCCTATTAGCCTCTCTCTCCCTCTCTTTCATCTGATCCACCTCTATCTTCTGGGCATATATGACCAATCGTGATAAGTCTAGATCACTATTAAGCATAGCGGTCCTTCACTCCTTGACCAGTGAGTCTGAAACTCCATTCACAAACCTGCTCATGCGAGCCCTCTAATCTGCAACCATCTCCAACGCATAATTGGACAACTGGGTAAATTCCAAGGCATACTCTTGGACAGTGTTGTGGTGTTGCTTCAGAATTAATGAACTCCACCACCTTCTTCTTCCTCAATTCTCTAGGAAAGAACCTATCCAAGAAGGCAGTCATGAACTTATCCAAACTCATAGGAACTGCTCCCACTTCTCTACTATCCCTCTACTAGTAGTACCATATATAACCAACCCCTTTCAATTAATAGGAGTCTAAATATGCACTCTTCTCTCTAGTCACCACCATAATCTAGGTGATCTTTAATTACCAACTCATTAGGCTCTTAGACATGAGTTTTTGCTCGATTTTCAAGTCTTTTAGCAGGATTTTATGCTCTTTCTCCTTGATATTTGTAGATATTTAACTTGAGTAGAAAAAAGTATGAAATTGAGCAAAAGTCATGAAAATGGTGACAATGACCGATATTCCACCAGATGACACCAATCAAATGCCGGTGGACCGCAGATGCCTACTGTGCCGAGGAAGATTGGATGTCGGTGGACCACATATCAACATCATAGAACTACCGGTGACAACACCAAAGTACTCTAGAAATCAGTTGCTATCAGTTGTGACTGACTGGCAGACTATGAATTAGCACCGGTGAACCAGCAGTGTCTCGCAAGTGACGTCTATCAGAAAAGGGAAAAAATGTCCAGCTCAGATAAAGAGGAGCATTTTTATACCTTCTTTTTTACATCCCAAAAAGGATTTGAACATTCTATTCCATTATTATTATATTGGCATTGTATTGAATTAGAGAGAATTAGAGAGAGAAGCACTCATCTTCTTCTTCCTTGAAAAAGGTAGAAAACTCCATTGGAGACAGAACCTTGAGCTTGAACTGTTCTTACTCATTTTGTTGAATGCATATTGAATTATTATTGAATGCACTGTCTTCTTCTACTTATATGAGTAGCTAAAGTCCTTTCTAGGGGTGTGTGAATTATTGGGGTTGATTTGAATTGAGGTATTGCTCAATTGATCTTAGATTTACTCAATTAATATAATTCTAGTGTTTCATCTATGTTTTAATAAAAATACTCATAATTTCAAATGTGGGTTGTATTTACTTATTCTAATTTTGCTTGAAAAGGAATTTATAGTATGGGTGATGAAACATTAGTGGGTAATTGGGTGTTGATCATATGGGGTTGGGCTAGAAATAGCCAAAATCCATTTCCAAATACCCGTTGAGAATGAAGTTATAAATAGTTGATTCTTACCCAAGTTGATGTGGTTGTTATGGAAAAGTCTTTGGGGTTTCAAAAAACTCTAGGTGTAAGGAATCTAATTGGTTAAGAAACGTAGGATGCCACCTTGTTCGCAACTAATTATACTATTGAGTAAGGCTACGATATATTAATAATCCCAATCTGAGGATGCCGTGATAATTTCACACCCCTAGTATTCCCTCCTTTGGCATTTTCTACACATTGTTCCTGTTTTTGTGAGCAAATTTTTAATTCAATTGACAAGTTATGATTTCCCCAATTTT
Source organism: Datura wrightii (assembly GCA_035772735.1). Lineage (NCBI taxonomy): Eukaryota > Viridiplantae > Streptophyta > Magnoliopsida > Solanales > Solanaceae > Datura > Datura wrightii. The sequence goes on along the minus strand of JASDFA010000007.1, from coordinate 47,157,202 downwards.
TACTTTATTGTTGTTGAGAGATTGATGCAAGTTACTTAAATTTGATAGAAAACTCTTGTGTGATAAACTAATATTCCATGTGGGATTTGACCCTGACACTCATCGGGTATATTTGTTTTGCCAATGACCATTTACACTCTCTAGTTAAGAGGAGTTAATTTGGACATTATCAAAAATAGCGCCATTGGGGGGAATTTAGCTTGATATCCTTTAGTTGTTTGTTATTTTGAATTGATTTATTGCATCTTGGATGTTTTGAATTTACTCTTGTGATTGGTGCCATCTAGGTTGATTTTGATATGAGTCAACACTCACAAGAAGGAGATGGTTTGGTAGATGGGCATATTGATCATGAGGATGATGATTCCGTGAGGTATCTAAAGGATTCAGTGGTCTAGGCCAACTCTTCACCGCTTCTATCTTTCGAGAGTCTACCTATACACTCTCAGTTGACACTACATGACCCAAAAATGCTACCGAGCTCAACCAAAACTCACATTTACTGAATTTAGCGTACAACTAGCAATCCTTTACCTCCTACGATAGGGAATGCAATATTTTATGTGACGAGTACAATGTTGCAGTACCTCCAAATTAAGGGGCTCTTCAGAGGAATTCGAGTGAGGATACAAACAAGCATTTCTAAAATTTTCTTGATATTTGTCAACCCTACAACATTGCAAATATAAGACAAGTGTTGATTAGATGAGGCTCTTCCCATTTTCACTAACCGGGGAAGCAACCGCTTGGTTGGAGGAGTTGCCTCCAGGATCTATTACCTCTTGGAATAAACTCACGAAAGAATTTTTAATAGGTTCTTCCCTCCCTCGAGGATGCTACAGCTGAGGGATGACATTATAAACTTTCGACAACTTGCTGGGGAAGAACTCCATAAAGCATTGATGAGGTTCAAGAACAAAATTTCCATTTGCCCGAACAATGGTTTACCCGATGGGGTTCTTCTTCAGAGATTTTATCATTGGATTCTATCAATAAGTTTGTGGAAAATAATTTGGCGGGGGTTCCATCATGGTTCAGCCCAATGTAATAGTAAAAGCACTTCTTGATGGAATGACTAAGAACAATCGAGCATGCATACTAGAGAAGCAGAGGTATCTTCTAGTAGTGTTGCTCCCAACCTTATGACTGCTGAGATGAGAAAAAGGGATGAGGCTAGAGATGAAACTCTTCCTAAATTGATTATCCAACTAGAGTTGATGATGAAACATGTGACGGGAGATGCTGCGAAGAGTATGAATGTTGTAAATGCCTAAAGCCATCTTCAATTTGATGATAACAATTTTCCCCCGAGATAAGAATAGGAGTGTCAATACATGGCGGGCCAATTGGGGGGTTTCCTCTATGGGTATCAAGGTGCCAATCAAGGTTCTTGGGGCCCAAGGGAGGAGAATCAAGGTTAGAGAAATAGTGATAATCGTGGATGGGCAGATAGAAATGATAGATGGGTGAATAGAGATCAAAATTGTAAAGGAGAGCGATATCACTGAAGTGCTAACCCCTATGTGACTCCTCCAGAAGAAGAAGAATCTCAAGGGTAGCCAGGAGTGAGTGATGGGGGAAATTCGAAGATTAAAGTCATGTTGTCTCTAGTGTTGAAGAAGGTAGAACCCATTAACAGTGTGGTTAAAGAATTAAGATGAGAGGTGTCTAACCTCGCCCAACTCAGCATTGATCAAGAACCTTGAAGCCCAAATGAACCATTAGTCTTCACAAATGAACCCCTTCATGAAGTGTGCACTCCCGAGTGACACTGTTCCCAATCCAAAGAAAGATGGCCATTCCATGGAAATCGTGACTAGGAGTGGCAAGATATTGAAGGATGAGGGCATGATCCCAAGGATGTTATTTCCCCGAAGGCAAAGGATGACGATGTAGTGGAAGAGGTGCCGAAAAATACCAAGTGTTTATAATGATGAAGAAGGGAAGAATGAGGGGGAAGTTGATTTGACTCCTTCATATGATGTTATTATGAATGAAGTCAAGAAGGCTCCTAAATACAAGAATCAAGAAACAGGAGTTCCACCTCCATATCCACAACGGCTGACCAAGGAAAAGGAAGATACTCAGTTTCGCATGTTTATAGAAATGTTTAGCAAATTATCCATCAATATACCGCTTGTGGATGCTTTGATTCAAATTCCATACTACGTGAAGTTTATGAAGGAGCTCTTGAAAAAGAAAAGGGTAGTAGATACAAGCAGTGGTGAGGTGATCCATCATTGTAGTATTGTTATGACCAGCAACCTTGCTCCAAAATATAAAGATCCTGGAGAATTTAACATTCCTCACACAATTGGCTTGTACATATTCAATAAAGCTCTTTGCGACCTCGGTGCTAGTATTAACTTGATGCCTCTGGTCATTTTTAAGAAACTCTAATTAGGAAGTCCCAAACCAACATCCATGAGGCTTTGATGGTGGATAGGTCGGTTAAACAGCCCATTGGAGTGTTAGTTGATGTCCTTGTGAGAGTGGGCAAATTCATACTTCCAACTGATTTTGTTGTGCCAGATTGTGAGATGGACATCAAGGTGCCAATTATCTTGGGGCACCCACTTCTAGCAACAAGAAGACCTTTGATTGATGTAGATCTTGGAGAGCTTAAGTTCCAATTAGGTGGTGATGAGGTCACCTTCAATGTGTGTCAGCCTATCAAGCCCCCGAATGAGTGTATGTTCATGGAAGTGCTTGATAGTGAAGTGGAGCATTATGAAACATTTGATGATGACATTGAATCATAGGATGACCCTCTAGAGTATTGAAGATTGAGAAAATACCCTTCATGCCACGACGTTAACTAAGGCGCTTCTTGGGAGGCAACCCAAACATTTTTATTTTGACAACTTTAATATTTTTGTTATTTTTCATTTTGCAGAAAAATTTGATGAAAAACAAGGAGAAGAAGAATAGGGCAGATAGGGTTCTTAAACAACGAACCAACGATCCACATGCGTGAAGCGTTGCTTCAATATGAGTCAAGAGCAGTAGGTTGGGAAGAAGAGGGCAAACCATCGAGTTGTCAGCGGAACGCCGGTACTAAACTGCAAAACGCCGGATGCGGCACTAGTGTAAAACAATAAACCTGGGGTTTGAAGCACAATCAGCGCTGAAATGTAGGTGTGATCCTGTGAACGCCTGGGCAACTTCCACGTACAAAGCAATGAATTGAACATAGTATTGGTCACCTGCGTAAAGGTAGCTAAATGCTGGTGTCCACCGGTGATCGCTGATCAACCGTAGACCAAGGTATGTGATGTGATTAAAATATTGACCAACCTATTTACCAACCCGACCCAGGGATTTAAAAAATCTGGTCAAAAACCTCTACAAATCCACATAAACCCTTTTCTCCACCTTCCCATTTCTCCATTTACAATTTTTAACTTTCCCATACATCACCTTTCCACCTTCCCACCATTAAACCTATCTCGACACCTACCACTCCTATCCACTAATCACTTCTCACTAATCTTGTGGAAACTCCATTGTTGGGCAACACCAAGCTTTGATCTTTCTTTGCTTTTTGTTCTTAAATTCATTTGGTATGTGTCTCTTATTTTAATTTTGATTATTTTTTGAAGATGTGAATCAGTTTGAGCTTGTGAAAGTCGAAGTTTTCCCCACTCATGTGTCCCCATTATCCCGTTATTATGCTTTTTATTACTTGTATATTTTTCATATTGTGAGTATGTGAGGGTGGTGATAAAATTTTGAATGAAACTATGGGTAACCTATGGGGTAAAATGCTAGATTCTTGATGATTAGATTCTAGTTGGGGGTGAAGTCTTACTAGCCCCGTGTGTGCTCAGGATGCACAATTTTCCTGCTAATAGATGGAGTGACGTCTTTCTTAAGGGTAAATTGTCACTTTTACTATTTTTGTTGATTGTTATGTTGGGTGAGTGAATCTTGCATATGAATGTTTTGTTGATTTTGCTATGTTTGGGGATGAAATACAATGAACGGTGTTCACCAGCGCAGGTTGGTTATAAGGCTTCAGGCCACTGTCCCAGACTTGAGTTTCATCGAAGCACCACGAGTCAAGACTTGCGAAACGCTGGTTTTGCACCGAATGAACCATGTTTTTCTTAGTTTACTGTAAATAACTAGCAGCTAACCGGTGATTCACAGTCTCCACCTGCATTTCGGTGGTGTTCCCCCGGTACTACCAGTTCTCAACCTCTGAAATATTCAACTTGTTTTCCATCCAATTATTAAAATTCCCTATCTTAGCTTAGAATGGATGGTAGCTTTTATTTTCATAAGAAAAAAATACAAAAACATATATTTTTGTATGTCACTAACGTGGTCCTACAGAGTATGAATTCATCCTGGCAAACAAGCAAGGGCAAGGCCCCGACCTCATCTAAAAGCAAAGAAAAGGGGAAAGAAAGGGCGACCCCAGCCCCCAACACTAGTGAAGCTATTATGTTTTGTGGGCCCAACATGGAAGGGCACTATGCTATTTCCAAGGGGCGCTCTATCACGGTAGAGAAGCATATGGATTTGGTGGGGCTAAGGGGTGACTTCCCTAACATCACAGCATTATTCACTAACCGCTAATGGCACGTCTTTTCCAATCCACTGCCTGACTTCTACTACAGTCTAGTGCCCGAGTTTTATAGATCATACGAGGATAGACAAGAAAGCATGCAAATAGAGGAAAGGTTCACGAATTTCCCTACCTTCCTTCAATTATGGTGAGGGGTGTAGAAGTGGACGTCACAGCAGGGGCCAAAAGTTCTTTGTTCTAGGAGGATGAGATTGACACCGACTCTGAGTATGCTGCCAGAATTTCTAATAAAGCAAACCAGTTCAGGTGGATAACTCTCATCATTGTCACCGACACACCTTTTTGGGCCTCTAAGGGTGGTGGGATCTCCTGGCTTGATCTAAAATTTGAAGCCAAGCAGTGGCCTAATTTCATTTGCATTCGTATTATGCCTTCGAAGAATAAGCAGAGGGTAAGTTTGGAAACAGCCATCCTCCTCACCTTCATCATGATAGGGGTCCTTATAAATTTTGGGGAAATAGTGTCCATTTAGATGAATAGAAAGGCAAGGCAAGCTGGCACCTCAATGCCTATGTTGTGGTTATATCTCAGTTGTTCCTTCAAGCCGGAGTACCACTTTTCCTAGATAAAGCACTAGCTATGCTACTGGTGTGATCACAGTGGATAGAAAAAGGGATGGTGGATGCTCCCAAGAGCAAGTGGAAGTGGATGCAAGCCTTCGAAGTGCCCCAGGAATCCATCTCTCATGGATTAGAACAGGCCCCAACGACCCCCAATTTCAACATGCCATATCTTGAGGCATCGGGCTAGGCTTCTGGAGAAGGACCTACTAAGGAAGCCTCACCTCTTCCCACATCTTCCCACCCAAGTAACCTCTACAAACATGCGGATAATGACACGTTACCATGAGAGCCAGCTTCAGAAATTGGTAAAAAGTCTCCCTGCCCTTATTCCCAATACGGTGAAAAAGGAGATGAAGTTAATGTATAATAGCTTGGCTAAGTTGTGCTCATGTGTGGATGTTGTGGAGGGGGATGTCACATCTCTCTGGGTTGAAGTAAGGGAATAGAGAGGTCAGATATCAATCGTGGTTCCTTAAATGAGTGTGCTAGATGCAGCTATGGTTGCCCTTCTATAGTCTGAGGCCCTATTAATGACTTGTTCGAGGTCTTGAAGGATAGTGAGGCAGATTTGGAAGATAAAGGCCATGATGGGGATGCTGAGATTGAAGATGATGAGGATGATGGCGAGTGACCACTTTAGGAAGTTCTTACTCTCATTTGTTTTGCATACATACATTGGGGACAATGTATTGTTTTAGTTGGTGGTGGGATGAGTGTATATTTTGTTTTGGTCCTTGTTATTGATGATTGATGCTGTCCTTGTCAGGCTTTTAGTTTTGAATTGTGCTGATTTATGAGCCTTTGTTGGGCTCGGGATGCCCTTATCGGGCTTACTTTATTTATGATTGATGTTGCCTTGCCAGGCTGTTGTTTTGATGTTTATTGAATGGTTGTTGAGCCTTTGTCGGGCTCAAAGTGGATGAAAGGAAAATTTTATCTTGAATGTTTAGTGCAAGTTTGATTTTCACCTTTATAAATAGTAGGTAGTGAATAAACTCCAAGGGTTTTCTTTATAGCATGGTTCTTTTCCGGGGAGAAATTTCTTTTTCTTTTCATTTTATATTGTCGTACTGGATGATATTTCCCAATGATAGATTGTAAGTCGACTTTCTTAAGGGAAAATTTCATGTCTGTGAGTCTTGTTGAAATAGTTTTTGAGGGGTACCACCAAAAATTTATGTGGCATGATAAAAAAATGAGTTCTGAAGAAATGGGGCATTTGAAATGAAAAATGTACCACTCTCTTGTCATATATTGCACATACCTTTTTTTGTCTTGTTTATTCACATGCTCAGTTATCTTTAAATCGTAATCTAGCTGTGGTGATGTATTGTGTGAACTCCTTGGAGTGTTATGCTTTGTTTGGTGAGGCTGATTGAATGATTCCCATACATATATGTTTGTCTAGAACTTTTCCTAAGTGTGATTCAAGGTGAAATCCTAGAGGTAGTTGCACTTAAAATATGATTATAGGCTTTCTATTGCTAGTCAGTTCACCCAAAATGACCTCTTAAGCATCTTCCTTTGCTAGCCAATGTTGAGTCTTTGACCCTTTTTATTGGAAACCACATAACAAGCCTAATGACACTTTTTAATCCCCGTCTTTTGCATCCATCCTACCTAGTGCTAGTGGAGAAAGAATGAAAAGTGGGGTTGCAAGCCTAGGAATAGGGAGAGATAATGAAATGCGTAGAAATGTGGCAAAAGCGTAAGTTTGGGGGTTCACACAAAGGGGAGAAATGTGATATCTTCAATGTGAGGTAGCACCAATGTGATGAAAAATGAATGAATTGGTTGGTTAAGAAAAATTGTGAATCATTGAAAAGAGAAATAACAGGGAAAGGTGTTACCTCTTGCTTAGATGAGGTGGAATATTGAATCCAAAAGTGCTATAAGGGTTGCTCTTGTTAAAGAAAGGATGAAGATGATGAGTAAGGAGAGAAAAGGTGGAATGATTTCAATAATATGATGGGATTTTCAAAATATTCACAAATAGGCATTAGGGCGGTTCTAACCACCAAAACTCATTGTTTATCCTACCTTATCTCCTAGCCTTCATTACGAACCCCAAGTTCTAATTGATTCTGAGTATAGCAACTCTACATTAGTGACGAGTTACATGAAGAGCAAGCCTATGGGTAAAATTGTGTGCATGGAGAATTTCCTTGTGAGAGTGAGCATTATTCTCCTATTCTGTAATCCCTTGTGTGTGCATTGCTTAATGAGAAAAAAATGGGATTCTCTCTTCTTCTGAGTGGCATCACCCCCTTGGAGAACATGCTTGCAATGGTGAGAAGAAGTGATTGGGACATTAATATTGTGAGCTTCAAGGAAAGATTTGAATGTGAATTAGTAATGATTTGAGATGTTATGTGTGCTTGTTTGATAAACCATGCCCTGGTGTTGAAGGATGAAAATATTTGTGAATCATGCCTATTTATTGTGGTTACCTCTTCAAACTTTTGCAACATATTTGGAGGAGTCTCTTTTCTTTTCCTTGAGTCAGTGAGAAATTTTTGGGTTGTCATAAGTTAAGTGGTCCGTGGTGCATAATCTCATATGTTATAACATGCTATTCAATTTGCTTAGCAGTAAAGAATTGCATGACTTGAGGACAAGCAATGGTTCAAGTTTGGGGGTTTGATGAGTTGGTAATTTACCAACTCATTAGTCTCTTAGACATGAGTTTGGCTCGGTTTTTAAGTCCTTTAGGTGGATTTTATGCTCTTTCTTCTTGATCTTTGCAGGTATTTAACTTGAGTAGAAAAAAACATCAAATTGATCAGAAAGCATGAAAATAGAGACATTGACCGGTGCTCCACCAGAGGACACCAACGAAACACCGGCTAACTGTAGATGCCTACTGTGCCGAGGAAGATTGGCTACCAGAGGACTGCGATTCAGCACCAGCGTCGACCCCCTTGTCGCGTTGGGTAGCATGGGGCGCCACCCCTGCCACCACCCCATGTTTATATATAAGTTCTCCAAGTTAATTCAACTCATTTTAAATATAAAACTTCATCCAGAATGGAGAGAGTACGCGATTTTCTTCCGATTTTCATCAAATTATGCTACCAAACATTGTCGAAATACAAATTAACTTCGGGTAAGTGGGCCTACCAGAAGCATTTCTTCGAAGTTATTTATTGAAAATTTACTCGGTATACTAGAACCCTTTAAATAAAAGTTGTCAAAATTACTCCAAATTGAATCTTGAATGGCCACGACATTAGGTAAGCATTCCTCCATTATGAACTCTCGAGAAATTGTAGGTTTTAGGCCAAGTTATTCAGAGTTGAATTATAATTGATATTATTATTGAAAGTTATCGTTATTTTCTGAGTTTAGTATTGAAATTAGCCCTATTCTCTCACCATAAGGGTTACAGTTGGGTGGAACCGCGGTTTACAAGTTGAAACTCGCCAGTTAAACGACAGTTGACGTTCGAGGTATGTTAAGGAAAATTTCTTCTGCAAGTTATTTCTGTCATATTGTAATATGACCAAATTCCTTGTAAGAAAGCCAGAAACATGAATGTTGTGGTTAGCTTCTACTATTAGTTTGAGATTTGTGTTTTCTGTTTAGATTAGGACTGACCCTACGCTATTTAGCCTTCCGTTGTCCAACCTTAGGGTTACTAGCTGTGTTATTACCTACCGGGAGATATGGATCGCTCCAAGGAGCAATATGTTGTCCCAAGGGACTACACTCAGGCCCAAGGGCCATATTACAGTCCATCCATGGCTGAACTTTTATTTTCATTCCGTATCAGCATCACTGACCCTCATCAAGCCTATGTTGCCAAGGTGCAGTTACTGGAGTCTATCGGACTCATACATAGCTACAGGAGATGAGCGGGCTCAATTGCAGACCTAGGAAGCCGGTAGGTTAGCTATAGTTACTTGTTGACTCATTTTGACCTTGTTAAGGGTATATAGGTTGAAGTGTACTCGCCAGGGCTTATGGGGGCCCTGGGTTGGTTATTTTGTGCTGGTTGTACCTTTCGGGCTTATGGGGGCCAGGTAAGGTTCTTGTTTGCATTACATATTGTTAGTTATACAGTAGGTGGTAAGGCTATCCAGGTTGTATCTCTATCCCTCCCATTGAATTTTATTCAATATTTTTATCAATATCATTCAGTCATTTTCGTTTACTGCCTTACATATTTTGAACATATTGTACTGACGCCCATCTTTGATGCACTGCATTACTTTCCGACATGTGCGGATAGACGTAGTTCAGGACCTCCCTATTCATCAGCCAAGTCAGAAATCTAATTAGCTCCTTTACTTTAGGGTTGATACTTAGAAGGTTTGTTCTTTTGTCGTATAGTTTATGGGTAGGTCGGGGTCCTGTCCCGATAATTATTCCACTCGTAGAGGCTTGCAGGCTACAGATTCTCAGTTTGTTTTTGGTTGTTGGCCATGTGGGGTCTATGTATGTTTATTTTGCATGATTCTGTATGGAGCCTAGTTTAGCTTTTAGTTAGCATCCTTGTCGGCTATAGCATAGTTAAGACTACCTGTCTTTATCTTGCTATATCTAGAGAACATGGTGGTCTCATCAGCCCGCATAGGATCCCTTTATTGCGTGTTGTTGGTTAACTATTTTTTTTACGGTTGTCTATGCGGCCTTGTCGGTCGGAGGCTATGTTTACAGCCGAGATATAGCTTGTTATTTTCTTGATTTGAAGAGCAGGCATACACCAGAAGTGCATAAGACTAGTCAGGTCAGTTCAGATACCAGTATGGCACCAGGTGCCAATCATGCCTCCCTAGGTGGGGCGTGACAAACTTGGTATCAGAGCAGGTTGTATCCTAGGGTGTCTGCAAGTCGTGTCTAGTAGAGTCTTGTTTATGAGTGTGTTGTGCACCACATTCCATAGGCAGGAGGCTAGGGGGCATTATAGTGTGGTTACCCTATCTTCTTCTTCATTCGTGCCATAGAGCTATGTTGTATAGGGCTGAGTCCCTAAGCTTACCTTATTCTGCTTTTCTACAGAGAAATGTCGGACATATGAAAAACTACAGCCGGTCAAAAGCTAGATGTTGCGGAAGGAGAGGGCACTAGTAGGATGCCCCAGTCAGAGCAAGCCCGATCTGAGGGCGATAGGGAGATTTTATCTCAATCTCCCCAGCATTCTCCGCCATGCGAGGAGTATTACAGAGCGACAGATATGTTGGCATGACCTCCAACAGTTTCTATACCTATACCATCACATCAGGAGATTAGGACTGTTGTTTATATGTTAGTTCAGATGATGGCCGCTCAACGCCAGCCCATGGTACCAGTGGTTGCTGAATCTTCTAGAGGACCTGGAAGTTTGAGGGTCTGAGAGTTCCTATCCCTATGTCGCCCGCAATTCACGGGGATGGACCAGGGAGAGGACCCTCAGGACTTTTTGGACCAATTACAATGGATTTTCAGAGTGATGCATGCTACGCCCGTCGAGTCGGTTGAGTTAGCGGTATTTCAATTATGGGACATAAGAGTGTTGTAGTATGAGAGTTAAAAAAGGTCCCGAGGTAGAGATACTCCCCCTCCGACATGGCCTAGTTTCTTAGAGGCCTTTCTGGATCACTAGTTTCCGCGAGAAATTTGATAGGCTCGGGTGGACCAGTTTTTGCACCTGAAATATGGTTTCATGAGTGTCCGAGATTATGCAATAAGGTTTGACTCCTTGGCCAGATATGTGCCAGCCTTCGTAGATACCATGCCAGCAAGAGTACATCGGTTTATTATGGGGTTGCTCCCATAGTTTGCAGAAACTTTTGTTACAGCTACTTTATGGGAGGACATGGACATTGCCCGCATTCAGGCTTTTGCTCAGAATATTAAAGGGATCAGGTAGTGACAACAGGAGGTAGAAAGGATAAATGAAGACCAGCATCATAGGGTCAAGCCCAGTGACATGTAGGAAGAATTTCAAGCAGACCTAGGCCGCGAATATCAGGTAGGCCAGGCCGACCTCAACCTCCAGCAGGGTAGTAGACCAGACTGCCAAGGGCAGTTGGGACCCGATGAGAGCTCATAGGAATCAGGCTTTCAACAGTAGAGAGGTTCATATCAAAGAAGATCCATGGAACCAAGTTGTGTTACAGATATGGTTCTTCTGCTTGTTACACCTGTGGAAAAGGGGGTCATATGATGAGGGATTGTACAGCCAGTGATCAAGGTGATCAGGACTGATAGGACAGATCTTCAGCAGGGTCACATGCCCCAACACCTTCAGTAGCGCGCAGGCCCTCAGCTCCAGCCGGCAGAGGCCGTGATAGGTCAGGGGCATCCAGTTCAGGAAGTGTTCAGAACACACTTATGCTTTACTGGGATGACAGGAGTCAAAGTCATCACTGAGTGTTGTGACAAGTATACTGGACATTTGCTCTCACTCAATTTATGTTTTGATAGACCTAGGTTCCACTTTGTCCTATGTTACTCCATTAGTGGCTCGGAAGTTTGGTATAATGCCAGAGTTGCTTCAGCGACCCTTTTTGGTGTCTACGCTCATCGGTGATTCTATTATAGCTAAAAGGATCTATCGGGATTGCACAGTGGAGGTCGTGGGTCGCTAGACTTTACCAGATTTAGTCGAGCTAGAAATGATTGATTTTGATTCAATTATGGGTATGGATAAGCTAGTTCCATGTTATGCCAATGTAGAGTGTTGGACCAAGAATGTTTGATTCCACTTTCCATGGGAGGTAGTGCGAGAATAAAAGGGTAGTGCAGCTATGCCAAAAGGTAGGCTCATACCCTATCTTCCCGAAAAAAAGTTGATAGCAAAGGGATGTATTTATCATATTTCTAGGATTCAGGATGTGTGAACTGAACCCCAGACTCTTTAGTCCATTCCAGTGATTAATCAGTTTGCAGACGAACTTCCTAGTATTCCCCCAGAATGGGAAATCGATTTCTCTATCGACTAGCTACCATGTACTCATCCTATATCTATCCCTCTATACCAAATGGCTCCTGCTGAATTGAGAGAATTGAAAGAGCAGTTAAAATACCTATTAGATAAGGGCTTTATTAGGCCGAGTACGTCACCGTAGGGTGCGCTCGTTCTATTTTTAAGAAAGAAAGATGGCTCCCTCCGCATGTGTATAAATTATCGACAGTTGAACAAGGTTACTATTAAGAATAAATACCCTCTTCCCCGGATAGATGACTTCTTTGATAAGTTGCAAGGGGAAAAATATTTTTCCAAGATTGACTTAAGGTCAGGATATCATCAGGTGCGGGTTCAGGAGAAAGATATCCCAAAGGCAGCTCTTATGACCAGGTACGGTCATTTCAAATTTCTAGTTATGTCCTTCTGTTTGACAAATGCCCCTGCAGTGTTCATGGATCTGATGAACAATATCTTCAAGCCATATTTAGATCCATTTGTAATAGTATTCATTGATGACATTCTGGTGTATTCCCATTCAGAAGTAGAACATAAAGATCATTTGCGGATAGTACTCCGGGTTCTCAAAGATCACCAGTTATATGCAAAATTTTCTAAATGTGAGTTTTGGCTGAATTTTGTAGCTTTTTTAGGCCATATTGTGTCAAAGGCTAGTATTTTGGTTGATTCCCATAAAATTGAGGCAGTAAGGACCTGGCCTAGACCTACAACTCCAATGGAAGTTCGCAATTTCCTGGGATTAGCCGGATATTATAGAATGTTTGTGGAAGGATTTTCTACCCTATAAGCGCTTTGGACCAAATTGACCTAAAAAGCAGCCAAATCTCATTGGACTAAGGCCCATGAGTAGATTTTCTAGGAATTGAAAAACAGACTGACATCGGCACTAGTGCTAGCCTTGCTAGAAGATTCAGAGGGTTATGTTGTATATTGTGACGCTTTAGGCGTTGGGTTAAGATGCGTCCTAATGCAGCACGGTAAGGTGATTACTTATACTCTGAGACACCTTAGGATGAATGATAAGAACTATCCCACCCATGATCTGGAGTCAGCTGCGGTGATTCATGCCTTCAAGATATGGAGACATTACTTGTATGGGGTGCATGTGGATATTCTTACCGATCATAAGAGCCTCCAGTAAATTTTCACGCAGAAAGAATTGAATTTGCAACAACGTCGTTGGCTAGAATTACTAAAAGACTATGATGTGAACATTTTGTATCACCTAGGGAAGGCTAATATTGTAGTAGATGTGCTAAGCCGCAGATCTATGGGAAGCTTGCCATATCTGAGGACAGAACAATAAGAAATGGCTTGAGAGCTGCACCGGTTAGCCAGCTTAACCATCCAGAGAGTAGACTCAGAGGATAATGGGGCTATGATTCAAAACACAGCGGTATCATCCCTAGTTTTAGAGGTGAAAGAACGGCATTATGAAGACCATAACGTAGTGCAGCTCAGAGACAAGGTTCAGTAAGGTTAATTACCGACCTTTGAGTTGACGGGAGATGAGACCTTGAGATTCAGAGGTTGCCTCTGCGTTCCAGACATAGTAGGGCTTCACCAGCAGATCATGCCAGAGGTACATTACTCTCATTACTCTCTTCATCCAGGTTCGACAAAGATGTATCATGACATAAAGGAGATATACTGGTGCCCTGGAATGAAAAAGGGTTTGGCTGAATTTGTAGCACAGTGTCCTAACTGCCAGCAGGTAAATGCAGAACATCAGAAACTGGGCGGACTGACGCAAGAGATAGTGGTGCCTGTGTGAAAATGGGAAGAGATCAACATGGACTTTGTGACAGGGTTACCTCTCACTAGGCGTAGATTCAATTCTATTTGGGTAATTGTCGACAAATTAACAAAGTTAGCCTACTTCCTACCAGTCAGGACTACCTTCTCTGCCGAAGACTATGCTGAGTTGTATATTAAAGAGATAGTTCGACTACATGGTGTCCCCATATCTATTATTTCTGAAAGAGGGGGACAATTTACAGCAAGATTTTGGCAATCATTTCAGAAGGGCTTGGGGAAATAGCTTAATCTGAGTATAACATTCCATCCTCAGATGGACGGTCAGGCAGAGCGCACAATTCAGAAGCTCGAGGATATGTTACAGGCATGTGTGCTAGACTTCAAAGGAAGTTGGGACGGGCATTTACCCCTTATCGAATTTTCATATAATAACAGTTATCATTTTGCAATTCAGATGGCGCCTTATGAGGCCTTGTATGGGTGGTAATGTAGGTCCCCCATTTGATGGTTCAAAGAAGGGGAGTTTGGGTTAATCAGATCTGATATGATCCATCACTCAGAAGAGAAAATAAAACTCATCATGGAGCACTCGCTGACAGCCCAAAGTCATAAGAAAATCCTATTCCGATGTGCGGTGTAGGTACTTGGAATTCAGGTTGCTGATTGGGTATTCCTCAAAGTTTTACTGATGAAGGGCATGATGAGGTTTGGTAAGAAGGGAAAGCTTAGGCCTAGGCTCATTGGCCTGTATTAGGTCCTTAATAACGTCAAAAATACACTCTTTTTTTTATGAAAGAGCATAAATGGTTGCTGCTCAAAACAAATATTCTCGATGAGTGGCCGGGGTCGTATCCCACGGAGACTAGGGACTGATAAATTCAAGTATCAATTCAAAAATTGATATTAGTTTGCACCAAATAAAATTGAATAATAGAACAAATTAAGTTTGGGGAGGTCGGTTGAAATTCTCAGAAAATTGTATTGTTAAATTTAACGAAGTAAAATAGCAAGATCAGCTAAAAAGGAAACAAGGATGTGAAATACTAGAGGTGGGGTGTGGATGAAACACTCGACTAAATCGGGACATGCCAGGTCATCTCGTGAGTTCAATTAAGTGTAAATAATCTCGAAAAATGAGCAATCTCAGCTTCTCATCCTATTGATTACCTCTTGCTAGAGTTTTATTAAGACTCTAACCACAATTCTAGCTCAACCCAATTAGATTTGGATTAGCAACTCACTATTCCTAGCTATTAGTTGCCAATAAGGAAGGAGAAAACAATTTCAGCTATTCTTAGCTTAATTTTGCAATCTCTTATCCATTCCCACTACTAGATTCTCTTCCAATACTTAATTATTCTCTCTCAAGAAATAATCAAGCAAGAATAAATAGACCCATATCATAATCGATGGATCTTCATGAACAAATTGAATAGAATCCAATAGATTTACACTTAATTAAACAATATGAAAAGGACTCTAGCAATACCCAATCCAATAAAGTATTCATCATCACACACCTCTAGTTAATGATTTTAGGTACTCATAGTTATGAAATTTGAAAACATATTTATCAATAACATTAGTGAATTTAATAGCTAGAGTAGATAAATCAACTTCACAACGTAATCCTTAACAATAGCTGAACATACTCGTATAAGAGGGAATAGAACAGAGTACTTTCTACAATTCTTTCTCAAATATTCCTCTTTCATCTAAGAGAATGTTCTTTTGTTAAAAAAGAGCAAAGATGATGTGATATAAGCTTGTTGTTCTCTCTTTAAACTCTCTATTTCTATCTTCCTCCCTACCTATCAGTACAAAGTACTTATTTTTCTATTTATACCCTAAAAAGTAGGGTACTTTTCATCTTCTTTCAAATAATGAATGATTATACCCTTATAGCTCCATTCTAGAACAACAGGAGGCACCAGCAGTTCACTGATGCAATCCGTGAATCATCAGATGTCGTTTCTGCATTTCCCCCTAATTTCCAGTGATCATCGGTGGTTCACTTGGTGTTTCGCCGATCCGAATCCGTGAATCGTCAGTTCTTCAGGTTATTTTCCAGAACTCTTGAGCATCCTTTGGTGACTGGACGACTCGCCTCTGGCAAGTCGTGAACCGCCGGTTTCCTTATTCTTTTGAGGTAGTGAGATTCTACCGTTGGCCGGCATTTCGCCAATTTACATCTATGACTCGCCGATTTAGCCTAACTTCTCTCTTTTTGGTCCATTTTTGCTCTCTTCTTCACTTTTAGCCATCTGCACACAATGAAAGCAAAAAGGGAAGAATATCCAAATAATCAACTCAAGAACTAAACAAAAACTCAAGTTTTAGAGCCTAATGAGTTGGTAAATTACCAACTCATCAAACCCCCAAACTTAAATCATTTCTCGTCCTCAAGTAATGTAATACTCAATTATTGAGGAATGTACCACCTTTCTTCACAATTGGACCTCTCCGATCACCTGGACTATGACAACCCAAAAATACTCACCATGCTCATCCAAGAAGATAAGAAAATACCCCAAAATACCCAAACAATGAAGATGCTTCAAGCGAGCAACCACTTTCGATCAAGAAAAGTTTATGAAAGGAATTATTTATCAATTCAAGGGCATTGCTCAACCAAGTAACACACATAGCATCTCTAGCTATAATCACTAAAAATTCAAATATTGCCTTAGAGTTTACACTTCTTTCCCCATGTCCACCTTAACTCTGAATGCTCTTGCATCCCCAAAAAGAAATGATGCCACTTACCACAACAAGGATCCCTATTCTTTTGGTCATACAATAATTTTAATGCACACAAGGGATTAATTGGAAGAGATACTCACGCTCACTCTCCCAAAAGATATCTTCATGCATACACTTGACTCAAAGGCTTTCCCTTCATGTAATTCACCACTAATGTAGAGTAGCTACACCTAGAATCATATAGGACTTGCGGGTTTTGATGTAGGCTCGAGGTGAGGGTAGGATGAACATTTGGCTATAGTGACTAAATCCTCCCTGATGCTTTTAATGACACACCTTACATCAATTTCACTTACTTAACCCTTTTTTATTGCTAATGACTTTCATTTCTTCAACACTTCCCCTTACAACCCCTTTCTTTCACAATTAGCCTTATCACATCAAGAGGGAACACCAATTCACACAAATTGTGTTTTTCCTTTTTTTTGGATTTATCTTTTGGAACACTTTTGGCAAAAGGCGGTTCTCCCTTCACACTATGATTCTTATCTTCTCTCTTTGTTTAGCATACCCCAAACTTAGGCTTTTGCCTCATTTCTCACAAATGTTTTTATCACTCCCTCTTTATTAGGCTTTAAGCCTCATTTCATTACTCATCCTATCACTAGCATCTAGGGAGAATGGGGGCCAAAGAGAGGTATTCAAAATGGTATTAAGGCATGTAATGTAGTTTTCAAAGCAAGGGTTTAAGGCTCAACATTGGCTAACAAGGATTGATGCTCATGGAAGGAATATGGGTGAAGTGACTAGACAAAGGAAAGCCTAAACTCATGTTCTTGGCACAACAACATCTAGGATTTCACCATGAAACAAATTTGGGGCAAGTTCTAGACAAGATGTAATGTATGAGATTCAACAAAAACGTTCTCACCACACAAGGCATCACCCTTAAAGGGTCTACAAGAGTCATTCTAATCATAAAACACCAAATTAGGGCATCAAAGCAATCAAACATCATAAGTCAAACAAGGAATTTACAATGTATGACAAAGAATGCTATGTTGTGGTGTTAACATTTTCTCATTATCTTCATTATCATGTCCTTGCTTTTGCAATTCCATTTCAATAATAAAAATTTTGATGATGCCTCTCAAAACAACTTTACAAAAGACTCAAAGCAACATGACATTTTACCTTAGGAATGTTGCCACTCAATCCATCATCGGAAAAAACCAACCCAGTTCAATAGCAAAAATAACACCAATAAAAGAATACTCATTGGGAAAGAACCGTGGTCAAAAGAAAACCCTCAGAGTTTTAATAGAACAAAACTTTGGGGTCATATCATTCAAGATTTTCGATATTTTGCAATAAAACCAAAGACCCCATTTGGTCACTAAGCACCAATCACACAAAGAAACAAACCAAGTAATTCATTCAGTATCATAGAAAATAAACAGGACACACCCAATGAAGGTAATCATTGACCAACAACAGCCCGACAAAGGTTGTACCTACTCAAACTCAACTAGAGAAAAAAGAAAAAAAACATCAGAATCAAAATAGAAAAAGTCCTCCCCCCCCCTCCCCATTAATTTGGCTCATCCCTCCCCCACTTTATAGCATACATTGTCCCAAATGTTAATATGCACGAGGGAAAGGGACAAGGAACTCCCTAGTGGGTTACTTCTCTTCGTCGTCAACCTCTGCCGCACCGCTACCACCGCAGCTGGCATCACCTAGCCTAGCAAAATCATCTCCCAGCCCTTCAAACAAGTCATCAATTGGCCCCCCAGCTGAGGGCGGAGCATCCATTGCAACATCTAAAGTGCTCATACCAGGCACTTCGATCGAAGTCCGACTCTTCCACTCACGCACTTCAGTTGGGAGGGAAGTGGCTGCCCCTTCTACTGCATCCACCCTCTTGCATAAAGTGGTGACATCTCGTACAGTGATTTGAGCTCCTTCTTGATTGTTTTAGCAATGAGTGCCGGGAGACTCTTAGCCAAACGTTGAAGTTAGCTTTCATGCGAGTTTGTCATCTCCAAAAGTCGTTGGAGACCACTTCGTTGAGAATATTGCAGAGGGGAAGAAGATCTTTGATGAGGCATGTCACCTGATGCTTGGCCCGGCATGTCATGCTTGGGCACATTGGAATCTGGTGCAATTAGTGATTGGGCTGACCCGTGGGAGGAGGATTCTTGTTGCACTCCAAAGGCTTGTTGGCGTCACCTCTTTACTTATGGTTCCTCAGCATCTCTCTTCCGCTCGATATCAATTACACCTGAAGAACTGAAAGGAGTTTCATCTGGGAAAAGAGGCACCCCAACCGCTGAGCAAAGCTACGAAATTAAAACAGTATAAGGCATTGAAGTACCGAACTACCTGGCCTTCCTCTTCAACTGTTCAGCGACAATTTCCCCAAAGTTGATGAGGACTCCCGTCATTATGAAAGCAATAAGAATGGTGGTTTCAAGGCTGACCCTCTGTTCAATTTTAGGGAGGATGATTCGAGCACAAATAAAATTGAACAACAACTTGGACTCGAGCTTCAAGTCGTGGCGAGAGATTTCGCCACCCATAAAGGCCCACAAAGGATTGCCAACAGCTATAATGCGTCCTATCCACATGAACTGGTCCTTCATATCTACCACCCTAGCCATGTCCTCCGTAGAGGAGTCAATTTCATCCTCCCAAAACAAATAATTAATGGCTGCCGGGGTTATATCCACCTTCACTCCCCTGATCATCACGGATGGCAAGTAGGGGAAATAATCTACCCTGCCTCTATGCTTTATACTTTCTTGGCAGAAGTGGGTTGGCAAATGCATTCCATTGCCTGTGAGTGAACTGCTCGATGATATTGGGGAAATCACCCCCTCAATCCTGTCAAATCAAACCGCTTCTCTACAGTTATGGAGCAGCCTTGGAAAATGACTCATGTTTGGTACACAGAGGATGAGTGCTTCTTTGGTGTTGTTCCTTGGTTGACTTTCCCTGGCTTTGCCCTTGACCTTGCTAGTTGATGAAGCAGGGGCCTTTCCTTTGCTGGTGTTTCTTGTGGAAGACATGATTTATTTTTTCTGCAAAGGTATGTTAGCGACAAGAAATAGAAGTAGAAATTAAAGGAAAAGAAAACTAGTCTAAAGGAGAATTGAGAAACAAAGGAAAATCAAGTAGTCATTCAAAGATTTAAAGGTACCGGCGGAAGATCGGCGGTTCGCAGAAGACACTTCACATACCACCGATTGACCGCCAATGCCTAACAGAACACTGGGCAACTATGAAATTTTAGTGGTTTAGCCAGTGTCTCACTGGTCCAGGTTCGTGAACCACTGATGGATCGCGGAATCCACTTAGTGGCCAGGGCCAATTTTAAGGTAGACCGGCACTCCATATGCAATTTGCCAAATTTGACCGGTGAATCGCTGGCCACAGCCGTCCCCAAATTTTCAACTCATTATTCTTAGACACCCATTAACACACCTTCAAATCAAACATACTAACAACAATTATACTCCATTCACACAGATATTTTGACGTTTAGCCCTTAAGATTGGTGTCTCCCGGTCTATCATAGGAAAAACGTCGTGCTTTATGCAAATGGGTTACTCAGACTTCACCCTATTCATAGATTCACCACGAAAGCACTTATCTATTCCATTTAACAAGAATAACACATTCAAGAGTTCAACAAGGAAGGAAAATGGAATATTACTCCTAAAGATCCAGGTACCAATTATAAAATTAAAACAGGAGCAAGAGAATTGTTACCAAATTGGAAGACTACTTGCACACTCTGTTACTTCAAAAAAGGAAAATAACTCAAACTTGCAATGGCACCTTAAGATTAATATATTGTAGAGAGTATGAGTGAAGTGATTGTATTAGTGAAATATGGAGGGGTTTTTATAGGGAAAGAGTAGGAATGTGATAGGTTAAGGGGAAAATGGAGAGTTTCATGTGGATATGTTGGTGAAGTTGGAAGGTGGAAAGGTGGGAAAGTGGAGAGGTTGAAAATGGAGGAATGTGGGAAAGTGAAAAAGTTGGGTAATGGAAAGACAAAAATGGAAGGAAAACTGTTGGAAAAAAAGGAAGCTATGGGAATATTTGCAGAATAGGGTAGCTAGGTAGGTTTTGGGGATTTTTTGGTCCAATCTTTTCAAATTTCATTTCATACTAACTACGCGCTTGACCGGCGATATACCAGCGGTTCGCTGATTCGGACCGACGGTTTGCTACTGTGATTTATGTTACCATGTATTATGCCCAGTTATCCGTTTCCTACCGGCGATACACCGGCGATTCATGAATTTTCGCTGCGTTCCACCGGTCACCTGCCGAGTCTATGGCCGTGCTTCAAGTTTTATGTTTCTTACATTCGATACACCATCGGCCCATGAATTTGATTTGGCAGTTCACCGATGGCTCACTGGCTCTTCATTTCATGATTCGTTCCTCCCTTTGCTCCTCATTTCTCAGCTCCTACGCTAGCAAAAACAACAAAAACCTCAATTAACTCACTAAACACTTGGGTTACCTCCCAAGAAGCACCTTATTTAACATCGTGGCATGATGTAGTCCTTTTTCAGAGCCGTGTCATGGAGCAAGGAAGCAAGTGGGGACGTTAAGGGACTATGAAAAAGTAAGTATCCGTGATGATAGCATGTCACGGAGGCACTTAGCGCACTGGCTAGCGTACCACGCCAAGAAAAATATCACTTGCTCGAAGCAGTGCAGTAGCGCCCTGGCAGCATGACACAAAAGCAAAACACCGAGTTTACCAACATGAGACGGAGATGAAATATGCCGCATTTAGAACATAACATGGAGGCAGTTTACCACTAGCAAAATTTCCAATATTATAAATTAAACACTTGATCATTTTTAATCTATATCATGAAATATTTTTGTAAAAGGTGGGAAAGCGGGAGCAAGGAACATACAGACTCTATAACTAGGTTTTTTTCTTCCTTTTCTTTTCCATTCTTGAAATTACATGTATTCAAACACTTTTGGTAATCTTTGTTGTCAAACCCAAAACCTAGAGGGGCATGACTGACAGCCTGTGTTGCTGCTGATTGAGCACACCCTACCATAAATCTAACTACAACAAGCCTAGAGTCAATGAGGTTTGGAATCACAACATATTCTAAATTATTGGTAATGATAGATTAAAATGAAAACTAGCTGACAAACCAACTAATAGATACACAATAGGCTGTTAAGGCCATATAATGGAAAACAACTATATAATCATGCCTACCTGGACTTCAAAAACATATTAACACCACAAAAACGTCTACAAGCATCTATGAATACATTAGTAATTAAATAAATAGGACAGGGCCCTAAACTACCCTTAACTCATACATCTGGCCACTACAAAAGACCTGGAACGCACCAACTCAGCTAGAACTCCACTTAGTACCCAAGAACTCGATCTACTAGCCCACCATCACCTGCATTAATGAATATATAGCTATAATACCCCAAAAATTCCTAAGATCATACCCGAGGGTTGAATTAAAAGAATCAGAAAAATCTGCACTAGGTCACAAAATGACTCGTTAGGTCACTTGATGGATCGCTGAGTGACCCGTTGAGTGGTGTAAAGTGGGTAAATGTTGGGGTATTGGGATGTCACGATGAGTGAGGGGGAGAAGTCATCCAGTCACCTAAGGAGTCATGGGGTAACTCATTTAGTGTAAAGAAGAGATGAGGACTTGAGATTCAGAGGGTCCGGATGAGTGGGATGAAGGCTCGTTAAGACTCTCCATGAGTCATTGCATGACCCATCAGGTGTGTAGGTGGTGAAGAAATGGTGACTCTTATAGTGATTGTAACAAATTAAGTGGACGAGTTGTCATGCCCCTAACGACTCGTCAAGTGGTCTGTGGGTTAAGGAAGATCAGGAATGGGAATTTACAGTACCGGTAACAAGTGAGGACCACAAGTTGTTAGTGGAACCAAGGACTCGTTAGGTCCCTCGTTGGGACTTGTAGTGCCCAATTTCCTACTGAATTACTAAGGGTGTTTTTGTAATTCACAAACTGCATCATTTTAAGCTCTAAAAGGAGTTTTCTAAGAGGGTTTAGCCTACGTCAAGTCATTAGACTTTTCCATGCATGCAAATCTTTGAATTCTCTGGGAAGATCAATCTAGAAATTCTATCAATTCTTCCCCAATTCTCTTGGTCTTCCAAAGACAAGTTGAGAGTAAGTTTACCTAGGTATGTAGGGCTATGAATGAGAGTTTCCTTTCACTTTCATACCCAAATTTCTCCTCAAGTTCATGAATTCAAGTTCTTATTCAAGTTTATAATCTTATAGGGTTTTAACCCAATTTTATGAAACTCTCTATGATATGACCATGGGTCAATTCCCCTCACGTTTAAAAAGCATGTATTAAGATTTATGGGAAGATTTTATATACTAATCGATTATAAATTCATAATTTAAAGTTTTAGAAATTATTCCCTATTATGCAAGTCTTATGAAAAGTCAAGTTTATAATTCATGCTCTTAAGTTTCATGAGATATCCATTATGAATGAATGTTTATAAATTTCCCATGTATGAACCCGGGATTTTGACTTATGAAGTATATTTCAAGTATGCATGACTTTAGTGTTTGGGCAAGTCCACACATGCTAAGTAAGTTTTCATGATTTAGCCAAGGCTAATAAGATCAGCTATGTTTTGAAGTCAAGACTCCCACTACAGGTTATAATATGTTTTGGACTCAAGACTCCCCATGTTCAGATTTTAGACTATGCATGTAATTATGATTTCAGCTTCATTGAAAAATGATGGGAGCACTATGCATGTTTTTAGGAGTAGTGTCTGGCACCAAGTAGGCTTGGGGTTCCAAGGTTACCCGATCTCAGAAAAACACGATAAGGAAGGTTTATATATTTATTTGGGATCTGCCTTGAGAGTTTTCCCTCGCCGCAAGGGGCCTTTATCTTGATATCGATATCATGGTAGCGTCCTTAATCCTAGTAAGATTTTTCACGGCTCTGCCCACTTGAGTGTGATAGTTGGAGCATCATGTAAGCTCTATCATGATGTTGTTGGTTATGAGGAGTCTCCCATTGTTCCTCATGATTTCAGTTATTCATGTTCATTACTTATGATATTATGTTTTACAACATGTTTGACCCAATTATTAGTTTATGAATTTTTACTTATGATTTCTGCTATAACAAGTCATTTGATTTCTATTTTTGGCTTTGGGTCATTCAATTCAGATATGATACTAAGCTTATGACTATATATGTCTCTGATTCAGATTTCAACATGCAGTCCTTACTCTCATGATCTTATCACTTATGTTTATGTGCATGATTTTAGTTAACATTTACTCAGCATGTTGTACTTATCTTGCATACTCAGTACATTTCAAGTATTGACCATATACTCTATGCTATATCATTTCATTATACAGATTCGAATGGTCAAACTCAGTTTCCTCGTTAGTCTAGCTTCCTGCAATTTAATTATGTTCTCATCGGTGGTGAGTCCTCATCTTATTAGGAAATTCAGTTTAGCATTTGATTATATTATATTCAGTTTCAAACTTTAGCTAGCTAGTTGAGGTTGTTGTCCCATCAGCTCATTAGACAATTTAGAGGCTTATCAGACAATATGTAGATTTTTTGCTCTATCGGGTGATTGACTCTGTTTATGATTGTTATGCTATTTATACTTCAACTTATTCATTCTTAAGTTATCTGATTCCACTTTGGTGTACACTCTTTAGTTGTTATATTCATGTCATGGATCGACACGGAGTCATTTGTGGTTCAAGGTCTCATGTCTCAGTCTGGGGTCCCAATTCGAGTCATGAAAAACTTGGTATCAGAGCAAAGGGTTAGAGTGTCCTAGGGTGTCTGAAAGCCTTGTTGAGTAGAGTCTTTTCCATGTGAAACACACCACACTTATGGCGGATAGGTTACAAGACGTTTTAGGAAATTTCCCTTTTTCATGATCTATGTCATGTTATAAAGTATCTCCTTATTCCTTCTAACTTTTGCTATACGCGGTTGCAGAAATATGCCTCCACTCCAAGTGAATGGAAGAAGGAATGGTAATGGAAATGGCCAAGATAACGGCTATGGAGATGGACATCAGCATGCCTTGCCAACACCAGCAGATCCTATGCCCGAGCAGGTCACTCATGTTGAGTTTAGAGTGGCATTTCAACAAATGGCATAGGCTATGACCACTTAGGTTAATCAACAGGTGGTGGCTCACATTTCTCAGAATGGGAATGCAACAACAGTTAGAGTTTGGGACTTTTTCAGGATGAATCCACTAGAGTTTCTAGGGTCGAAAGTGGATGAGGATCCGCATGAGTTTATTAAGGAGGAGTAGAAGATTAATTACATCAAAATTCACTCCTCTTAATGAGAGTGTAAATGGTCGTTGGAAAAACAAATATACCCGGCGAGTGTCAGGGTCAAATCCCACAGGAAATATTAGTTGATCATGCAAGAGTTGTCTTGTCACGACCCAAACCTACACCCTGGATGTAATACGGTACTTGAAGTCGAAAGTAACCCCAAGTCAACCCTTGTTCTATCATACACTGGTATTTTGAGTAAACATGCACAACGGAAATTCAAAATAATATATAATATCACTTATGAAAAAAATTTAAAGACTGAACATAGAGATATTTTTTAAATATCTGAAAGTCTAAAATCAAGTCTGGTCTGAAAGCCATCTAACTGAGGAGTTGCTGGGACAAGCCCCCAACTAACTCTAAGTTTAACTGAAAATAATAAAGAAAACTGAAATGAATGAAATAACTCCCTCGGAATATAAGGACTCACACTGCTGCTCTTGATAGAGAGATCCGAACAAAATTGGCTAACGACGTTAGGTCTAAGAACCTGCGGTTATATCTTGAAACGATACAGCATAAAAGTATGCATCAGTACTTTGAATGTACTGAGTAAGTGAGAGATATAAATAGTATGAAGAACTAGTAACTGAATAGAAATGACCTGAATTGACAAACTGAAAATACTAAAAACTGATACAACTGGAATGAGCTGATATGGTCAATAATGACCCTGGCTGATGGTCATAAACATTCCCTAAGTTTGAAATACTGAGTCTGAGAGATCACACTGAACTGAACTATCAAAAGTGAGACTAAACTGAACTAACTAGTGGGAGAGTCTCTAACCGACATATAACCACGTGAGCTAAACGTGTAGTTTGATGTATACATCCCACTGGTAGGACCCAATATACCTTCCAGGGTACAAAGGAATCAACTGATCACAAAAGTCTGGGGCCAATCAGGCTAAGTAATATTGTATCCTATGCTGGCAACGTAGTTCTGGGAACCTGGGTGCGCTGGAACCCCGGCCCACTCAGTGCTAAGTCCTACTCCCACTGGAAAACATAAACTAAAATACTAGGCAGATAGCTCGAAACTAGGGTCCAAGACTAGTCAGGGGCATATAACTGAAAGTACCCTGAGATACTTATCAGATGAGATTCTAAAAGTGAGTTCTAAACTGGTCAGAGCTGCTTATCTGGAAGCATCATAACCGTCTAAGAACAACTGTAAACTAAACTAGGGTCCTAGGGCTAGTCAAAGCTATATATATATATATAAGTCGTGACTGCCAAATGGACCAATATACTAGATTCTGAGTCTAATTCTGATACCTGGGAGGCACCGTTGACACCTTGGGAAAAGACAGAAGACAAATTGATTAGTAGACACTTTCTGAATACTGCTGAAGAGGTTCTACGTTCTAACTAAACTAAACTACTAAGCAACTAATAGAGAACACAACTCATTCCAACAACACGGGAATTTCATAATATGACGAAATTTCAAGAATTTAAAGGGATTTCATCCAAAAAGGGTAAAATCATTCTCCTCAATGGAATAATTGCTCAAATATATATATATATGTATACACACACACACACACACACAAACACACACACACACACACACACACATATATATATATATATATATATATATATATATATATATATATATATATATATTTATAACATACTTTTCAAAATAGACGAAATTTAATACGCTACAATCTTTACTCGAAAATTTAGGGTTGTAAATCATCTTGGCGAGAACAACAACTTACTTATGAATTGGTGAAGATCATATGAATAATAAACATGTATAATAACCCAATTGAAATTAATGAAAACCAACATGAAAATCTCTTCATATTCGAAAATCACAAGGCTAAACTGATAGGGAAATTATGGGAGGATATTGGGGGACACAAGCGAAGGACAATTCCCTTGTTGAATTCCCACATACCTGGCTAAGAATTCCCTGAAGAAGAAGACCTGATCTACTGCGATGAAGGAAGAACCATAAGCTTTCTTGAAGGATTCTTGAGAGGAAAACTTACGGTGATTTTCTTAAAACTGGGAGTGGGGATGAGGTACGAACCATTTTTCCCCACTAAAAGTTCTAAAATTATTACTAAAATGACGTAGTTTTAAGCTTGGGAGTGTAGGAAATTACTAAATAACACTTAGAAATTTGTTGAGAAAATCTTCCAGGTGACCCTAATGAGGGACCTAACGAGTCGTGGTCACCAGTCGTGGACCACACTGTCTCACACCTGAAGGTTAAATGCTAAATTTCGTAACAAGTCACCTAACGAGTCGTTGCCACTAACGACGACTCATTGTGAAACTCATCAGTTACACTGGCTAAAAGCTCACTAGGGATGGTAATGGGGGACATAACGAGTCGTTACTAGAGACCACGACTCTCTGCCCCCACCTGTCAGGTACACAGCTCCACTAAATATATTCTCAACTCAGGCCTGACCACGAGTGTCTCAACTGGTCATGGTCAGTGACCACGACTCGTGAAGTCCCTCATTGGGTACACTGTCTCCCTTCTTAAAACCTCAACCCTCCTTCCCAGGGCTCACCTAACGAGTCATGAGGTCACTTAATGACTTGTTAGGTGGGTCGTCCTATTGCTTTTCTACAGCTTTTCGATATTTCCAGATTTAAGTCCCGGAATTAGATTTTGAGTTTCTGTGGCATTAGAATATCTCCCCCTTACAAACATTCTTCCTTAAATGTTAGAATACTCACAGAAAAGCAGAGAATAACAATAAAAATTTCCAACTACTGCTCATTTAACTCCAAAACTGCCGGAATGACTACCTCCATTTAAAAATACATAACTGATCTGAATTTACTTTTCATACATACATCCAAAGTAAAGAAACTTGTACACATGAATTGAATTCAACAGCTAGATCATGCCCTAAGTAAAAAGTAACATTTCAAGCTACAACAGAGTCGGTAGAGAACAAGTACGGGTATTTGGCCATCATATCCGGTTCGGCCTCCCACATAGCTCCCTCAACCTGTTGATTCGCCATAAGACCTTGGCTGAAGCTATTTCCTTATTCCTTAGCTTATGAACCTGACAGTCAAGGATCTAGACTGGTACCTCCTCTTATGAGAGACTATCCTTTATTCCCATGGCACAACTAAGGTTTGATCTCCAATGCACTTCTTTAGAAGTGACAAATGGAAAATAGATGTACAGTTGCTAGTTCTGAAGGTAACTCTAGATCATAGGTCATATTGCTGATACGCCTCAAAATTCTATAAGGTCCCACATACCTCGGACTGAGCTTCCCCTTCTTTCCAATCCTCATTACCCCTTTCATGGGCGAAATTTTCAGGCATACCCATTCATCAATTGCAAACTCCAACTCTCTTCTCCGCACATCGGCATAAGATTTTTGGCGGCTCTGAGCTGTTTTCAACCTTTCTCAGATGAGTTGAACTTTCTGCATTGCCTCGTGAACCGAGTCTTGCCCTATCGAGCTAGCTTCACCAACTTCAAACCACCCTATAGGAGATTCACACCTTCTACCATACAATGCTTCAAATGGGTCCATCTTGATACTAGAATGGTAGTTGTTGTTGTACGCAAACTAGATAAGAGCCAAGTGGTCATCTCAATTACCCTTAAAATTGATTGCGTACGCTCTTAGCATATCTTCCAGGGTCTGAATGGTCCGCTCCACTTGCCCATTGGTCTATGGGTGAAAAGCAGTACTGAGCTTGACTGAGTACCTACTCCCTTCTGAAAGGACTTCCAGAAGTGTGAGGTGAACTACGTTACCCTATCTGAAATGATAGCTAAAGGCACCCTATGGAGTCTTACTAACTATTGGATGTAAAGTTTGGCATAGTCCTTAGCTGATTTTGTGGTTTTAACAGGGAGGAAATGAGTTGACTTAGTCATCCAATCTACTACCACCCAGATTGAGTCATGTTGTCGGCGAGTTCGAGGTAGACCCATAATGAAATCCATATTCACTTCTTCCCACTTCCACGTGGGTATACTGATATCTTGGGTCATGCTCCTGGCCTTTGATGCTCTACCTTGACTTGCTAGCAGTTCGGGAACTTGGCTATGAATTTAGAAATGTCTCTTTTAATTCCATTCCACTAGTAAATATCCTACAAATCACGGTACATTTTTGTAGCACCGGGGTGAATGGTGTATCTCTAGTTGTGTGCCTCAGCTAGTATCTGTTGTCCCAACTCACCAACATCCGGTACACACAATCTTCCCTGGTAATGGAGTACACCATCTTCGCCTTTAGAGAACTCCTCAACCTCCTTCCTGAGAACTTCTTCTTTAAGTTTAAATAGAAATGTATCTTCATCCTGTCTGGACATAACTTCAACTACCAAAGATAAATCCAGCCCACTTTGCATTACCACCCCACCTTCGGCTGAATACACCAGCTGCTCCCCTAATTGGGCTAGTCTGTGAACATCCCTTGCTAACTCCTTTTTGCCTTCCTCAATATGAGTCACACTCCTCACAGATCGTCTGCTTAGGGCGTCAGCCACCACATTATCTTTGCTCGGGTGATACAGAACACTCATGTCATAGTCTTTTGGCAACTCCAACCACCTTCTCTGATGCAGATTTAGATCCTTCTAACTCAGCACATACTGAAGTCTCTTATGATCTGTAAATACGTCTACCTGAGCTCCATACAAGTAATGCCTCCATATTGTTCGCACAAATACCACCACTGCCAACTCCAAGTCATGAGTTGGATAATTCTTCTCATGAAATTTGAGCTTTCTGGAGGCGTAGGCTATCACTTTGCCCCACTGTATTAGAATGCAACACAATAAACAACCAAACCATCCTTTTTGTCTGGAAAGGTCAGAACTGGAGCAGTAGTGAGCCGAGTCTTCAATTCCTGGAAACTTTGCTCACACTCATCCGACCATTGAAATTTCACCCGCTTTTGAGTTAACGTAGTCAGAGGAGATGCTATGGAGGAGAACCCTTCCACGAATCGTCGGTAATAACCCGTTAAGCCCAGAAAACTCCTGATTTCAGTAGGAGAGGTAGGTCTGGGTTAATTCGTCACTGCTGCTATCTTATGAGGGTCTACTTGTATTCCCTCACCCGAAGCCACATGACCTAAGAAAGTCACAGACTTTGACCAAAACTCGCACTTGCTGAACTTGGTGAATAATTGGCAGTCCCTGAGTATCTATAATGCTAATCATAGGTGATTGGCATGCTTTTCCTCATTTCTAGAGTATACTAGGATGTCATCGATAAATACAATGATGAATATATCTAGATACGGCTTGAAGACTATGTTCATTAAATCCATGAAGGCTTCTAGGGCGTTTGTTAACCCGAAGGACATCACCACAAATTCATAGTGACCATACCGAGTTCTGGATGCTTCTTTGGTATGTCACACTCCTTGACCCTTAGCTGATGGTACCCTTACTTGACATTGATCTTGGAGAAACAATTGGCTCCCTAAAGTTGGTCAAATAGGTCATCGATTCTAGGTAGGGGATATCTGTTCCTGACTGTGACTTTGTTCAACTGACGGTAATCTATACACATTTTTAGGGTATTGATGTGCTCCACAAGTGTACGGGTCGTACAAGTAATATAGTGGCCATTTTTAAGAACTGGAATGTCAAACCCACAGGGACTGGCCCAATTCAGCTAACTATCAAGTTCAAGTATGATATTAACTACCGCAAGTGTTCATTATAGAAGTTTTCAATATAGTTTAATTAAGTCTAATTGTGGTCAATGAAATATTCTGAATTCATTCAAGGAGAAACATAGAGTTAAAGCCGTATAATCATGCGATACTACGATTTGCAATGGTTTAAATATGAAACTATCAATTCTCGTCTCACATAGTAGAATTGCATGTTCATGGCCTTTCGAGCCTCTAAACACGACAAACTAGCCTCACTACTACGTTGAGAGCGAGGATGCTAATTCTAGTTCGTGGGCAATTAACTATGTGGATGTGGTTTATGAGGTTATGTCGTTGATTAGGGTCCTTACATACCTCCAACCATTTAACCAAACCTAGCTTCACAACTACTTCATCGTATGGTGAAGTGAAAATTCTAAGCCGGTGTCTTTCTCTCTTCCCATTTTATCAACCAAGCAAGGTAGTAGGTATATTTCTATCCTAACCACAAAATCTTATCAAAAGACAAGAACTTGCCTCTTACATTCTTATGTTCTTCCCTAGGTTTGATTTCTCAAGCATTTGCCTAAGTTTAACGTGTGTGTTTTCATGGCGATAAATCATGAACACAACCATAATAAAGAATGCAAGACAAAACAACAATCAATAACTTAATTCCAACACAAATTCGTAAAAACACAATCATAACTCATGGCTTCAACCCTAGAGGAAGGGTTCTAGCCATTCATGTTCGTAAAATTACAAGAAAACATTGTTAAAGTAACATACTTACAAGAATTGGTAGAGGAGAAGATGAAATTGATGAACCCTTGGTGAGTTCTCCCACTTCTCCCTTCACTCCTAGGTGGTTTTCCAGAATAAAGTCGTGACAAAATGATTTTAGGAGCTAAGGGACCTATTTATAGTAAATGAGAATTATGCAAAATTATGCCTGTCGTGGAATGACTCTGTGTCACGGAGTGTATCGCGAAGCACTGCCTCCGTGATACGAAGGTAACACTGGTGCACACTGGAAATCACCTTAGGATGACAATATGCCAAGCCTTGCCGCGATGGCCGGCGTGGCACGCTGCTCGTGCAGCGCGATGGCAGGTGTGACACGGTGCTGGCGCACAGGTCGCCTGGCATGGCATGGCGCTGGCGCGCAGAATGCCTGTCTGCTTGCTGCCTCGCGCCTGGCATTGGCGTGGTACGGTGCTGGGCGCAGCACACGCACAACGTGGCAAGCTTCCTGGCTTGGCTAGCCTTGCCAAGTCATGCTTCTTTGCCGACTTTTGTAAATTGCTCCCGACTCCATTCCTCTACTTCACCAACTTATCAAATAGTTCCTCAAATTCATTTTAAACCTACAAAAACGAGGACTAATCATGTTGGTCAGTACACATATTCATATTTATATAAAATCACATGAAAATGTATATAAATAATTAGATAAACAAGACTAAACTAAGTTATAAAGCATCACTCGGGCATGCAATTTTGCCCGAGATTAGGTATCGTCTTTCTTACGCACGAATAACACTGGATCACCCTAGGGAGAGATGCTGGGCCTGATAAAACCCTTATCAAGAAGATCATTTAACTGCTCCTTCAGTTCCTTAAGCTCAGCTGGAGCCATTCTGTAAGGAGGAATGGAGATGGGCTGAGTGTCTAGGAGGAGATCTATTCCAAAGCCTATTTCCCGTTCAAGGGGAACTCTGGGAAGATCCTTAGGAAACACGTCTGGGGACTCACTGCCCACAGAGACTGATTAGATGGTTGGGGTCTCGGAGTTGGAATCCTTGACCTGAACCAAATAATATATACATCCTTTGGAGATGAGTTTATGGGCCTTAAGATAGGAAATAAACCTACCCTTAGGTGCTAAACTGCTGCCCGTCCATTCTAACATTGGCTCGTTAGGAAACTGAAACTTGAAAATTCTAGTTCTGCAATCAACTAAAGCATAGCAAGAGCGTAACTAATCCATGCCGAGAATAAGGTCAAAGTCGACCATGTCTAACTCTACAAGATCAGCTGGAATGACTTTATTCTGGAATGAGACTAGGTAGTTTCTATACACCCATCTAGCTCTAACTAACTCGCCAACTGAGTTGGAGACTAAGAATGGTTCTGAGAGGATCTTTGGACTACTATATAGGGAGTCACGAACGAAAGAGTGGCTCCTAGATCTAAGAGGGCATACACGTCTAGATGGAAGAGACGTAACATACCAGTAACTAGGTCAGGTGAACTTTCCTGATCCTGACCAGAAGATAGATCATAGAAATGATTCTAGCGATGACCGCCATCTGTACTTGATGTGTTGGCCTGCTGAGCTGGTCGGCCTGCTGGAGCTGATGAGCTGGTAGATTGTGATCTCCCTTGCCTTGCAGACGGGCACTCCCTAAGCTGGTGTCCAAGTTGTTCACGCCCAAAAAGGCCTTCTCGTCCCTGAAGGAACTCTCTGGGGTGGTTGCTACCACACTTGGTACCGAAAGGTTGGGGCGCTGGCTGAACTAGGTGCTGGGTCTCTCTACTACTGTTGTTGCTGTGGGCGGCTGCTACCACTAGACCTCTGATGGCTGAAATCTTACTGGCCAGTGCTTGCCCATTTGTTCTTACTCTCCATATCTTTCAGCTTTTCCGCCTTAATTTACTGGGCATAAACAATTAATCTAGAGAGGTCCATATCATTAATTAGCATCGCCATCCTACACTCCTTGAGGACATGGTTTGACACACCATTTACAACTTTAGCATGAGAGCCCTTGGCTCGGATACTATCTCTGGAGCATATTGAGATAGCCTAGTGAACTCTAGAGCATACTCCTCCACAGTTCTATTGCCCTGTCACAAATTCATAAACTCCGCCATCTTAGCCTTCCTCAGCTCCCGAGGGAAAAACCTATCTATGAAAGCTGAGTGGAATTCTTCCTGTTCCACTTGTCCTACTCCCGCTGGCCTCCCTTCTTTCCACTCATCATACCAGACTTGGGCTACCCCTTTAAGCTGGTAGGCAGCCAAGTCAGCACTCTTAGAGGGACTGACACCCATAATTCGTGTGATTTTTCTAATCTCATCTACAAACCCTTATGGGTCCTCTCCCAACTTTGTTCCATGAAAATGTGGAGGGTTCATCCGGGTAAAATCTCGCACTTGAGCAACTGCTGCGGACCCATTTGTGGCTACCAGAACCACCTGCTGATTCACCTGATTGGTGACTATTGGGGCGAGTAGCTGGATAGCTACTCTGAAATCTGTAGTGGAGACTATGTCATCCTGAGGCATTGCTGGAGCTGGTGGGGTAGGTTTGTTGGCATTGCCGGTCCTTCTTCTGTTACCGTGTCTAGGAGGCATGGTTCACTGATATGAAATAGAGCACGAGTTAGAAGGGTGTTTCTGGAATTGAACTTTAACGCACGATAAGGAGTATGAACAAAAGGGTGTTTTCCTAACAACATCTTGTAGCCTCCTTGTCATAAGTGTTGCGCGCTTCACACACATGAAAAGGACTCTACTCGATGCGACTTTCATACTTTCCGAGGATACTCTAAACCTAGCGCTCTGATATGAAGTTTTTGAAGACCCAAGCCTACACGCTGGAGGTAACACGGTACTTGAAGTAGCAAGTGATCCCAAGTCAACCCTTGGTCTATCATACACTGGTATTATGAGTAAACATGCACAACGGAAATTCGAAATAATACATAATATCATTTATTAAAAATATTTAAAGACTAAACATAGATACTTTTTGGAAATATTTGAAAGTCTGAAATCAAGTATGGTCTGAAAGTCATCTAACTAAGGAGTTTTTGGGACAAGCCCCCAGCTAACTCTAAGTCTAACTAAAAATAATAAAGACAACTAAAATGAATGAAATAACTCCCTCGGAATATGAGGACTCAACACTACTGCTTTTGATAGAGAGATTCAAACGAAATCGACTAACGGCGCTGGGTCTGAGAACCTACAGCTATATCATGAAACGATACAACATAAAAGTATGCATCAGTACTTTGAATATACTGAGTAAGTGAGAGATAGAAATAGTATGAAAGAACTAGTAACTGAATGGAAATGACATGAATTGGCCAACTGAAAATACTGAAAACTAATACAACTGGAATATAGCTGATATGGTCAATAATGACCCTAGTTGATGGTCATAAACATGCCTTAAGTCTGAAAAGCTGAGTCTGAGAGACCACACTGAACTGATCTGAATTGAACTGAACTGTCAAAACTGAGACTGAACTGAACTGACTAGTTGGAGCGTCTCTAACTGACATATAACTACGTGATCTAGACGTGGAGTCCGATGTATACACCCCACCGGTAGGACCCAATATACCTTTCCAGGGTATAAAGATATGAACTGGGTGATCACAAAATTCTTGGGCCAATTAGGCAAGGTAATACTTTAACCTACACTGGCAACGTAGTTTTAGGAACCTGGATGCGCTGGAACCCCGACCTGCTCGGTGCTAAGTCCTACTCCCATTGAAACTGGGGTCCAAGACTAGTCAGGGGCATATAACTTAAAGTACCCTGAGAGCCTTATTGGACCAGATTCTGAAACTAAGTTCTAGACTAGTCAGAGCTTCTTATCTGGAAGTGTCGTAATCGTCTAAGAACAACTGAAAACTGAACTAGGGTCTTGGGACTGGTCAGAGTATGTGTGTATATATATATATGTATAAAAGTCATGACTTCCTAATGGACCAATAAACTAGATTCTGATAGTAGGGAGGCACCACTGACACCTCGGGAAAAGACTGAAGTCAAATTGATCAGTTGACACATTCTGAATAGTGCTGAAGAGGTTCTACATTCTAACACAATGAAACTACTAAGCAGCTAATAGAGAACATAACTCATTCCAACAACATGGTAATTTCATAGTATGATGAAATTTCAAGAATTTAAAGGGATTTCATCCAACAAGGGTAAAATCATTCTCCTCAATGGAATAATTGCTCACATATATATATAATAAGAATTACTAGGATATTCATCCCAAAACATACTTTGAAAAATAGACAGAATTTAACACGCAATAATCTTTACTAAAAAATTAGGGTTGTAAATCATCTTGGAAACAACAACAAGAACTTACTTATGAATTGATAAAGATCATATGAATAATAAACGTATATAATAACCCAATTGAAATTAATGAAAACCAACACGAAAATCTCTTCATATTCGAAAATATCAGGGATAAACTGATAGGGAAATTATGGGAAGATGTAGGGGGATAAAAGGGAAGGACAACTCCCTTGTTGAATTCCCACATACCTGCTAAGAATTCCCTGAAGAAGAAGATCTGAACTACTGCAACGAAGGAAGAACCCTAAGATTTCTTGAAGGATTCTTGAGAGAGGAGAACTTACGGTGATTTTATGAAAACTAAGAGTGGGGATGAGGGAATGAACCGTTTTCCCCACTAAAAGGTCTAAAATTATTACTAAAACAACGTAGTTTTCAGCCTGGGAGAGTAGGAAATTACTAAATAGCCCTTAGAAATTCGCTGGGAAAATCTGGCAGGTGACCCTAACAAGGGACCTCACGAGTCGTGGTCACCAGTTATGGACCACAATGTCTCACACCTGAAGTTTAAATGCTAAGTTTTCTAACGAGTCACCTAATGAGTCGTTGCCACTAACGACGACTCGTTGTGACACTCGTCAGGTACACTGGCTAAACTAGAGATGGTAACGGGGGACATAACGAGTCATTACTAGAGACCACGACTCGCTTTCCCCACCCGTCAAGTACACTGCTCCACTAAATGTATTCTCAACTCAGTCCTGACCACGAGTGACTCAATGCATCGTGGTCAGTGACCACGACTCATGAAGTACCTCATTAGATAAACTGTCTCCCTTCTCAAAACCTCAAACCTCCTTCTCACGGCTCACCTAACTAGTTGTGAGGTCACTTAACTACTCGTTAGGTGGGTTGTCCTGTAGCTTTTCTGCAGCTTTTCCAAATTTAAGTCTTGGAATTAGAGTTTGAGTTTTTGGGGCATTACATGTCTGTCAAATTGAAGTAACTTGCATCAATGTCTCAACAACAATAAAGTAAAAATTAGGGAAATCACAACTTTTCAATTGAATTACAAAATTTTCTCACGTAAACAAGGACAAAGTGTAGAAAATGCCAAAGGAGAGAATATTAGGGATGTGAATTTATCGGGGCATCATCAGGTTTGGATTATTAACATCTCATAGCCTTACTCAATAGTATAATTAATTGTGTAAAAGGTGGTATCCTATATTTCTCAACCAATAATATGCCTTACCTCAGGTTTTCTAAAACCCCAAAGACTTTTTACCTTATGTTGAGAGAATAGGGGTAATTTCAATACTAAATTTAGTAAATAACAATAACTTTCATTAACAATATCAACTATAATTCAACTCCGAATAACCCAACCGAAAACCTATAATTTCTCAAGAGTTGAGAAGGGAGGAATGCTTACCTAATGCCTGTGGCTGTTTAGGATTCAATTTGGAGTAATTCTAACAAACTTTACTTGGCGGGGTTCCGGTATACCGAGTGAATTTTCAAGAAATAACTCCATTGAAATTCTTCCCGTAGGCCTAAAACTCGTTACCCGAAGTGAATTTGCATTTGGACGGGATTTGGTAGCATAATTTGACGAAAATAGAAATGAAGTCGCGTACTCTCTCTATTTTGGCCGAAGTCTTATATTTAAAATGAGTTGCATTCACTTGGATAACTCATATATAAACATGGGCAGTTGCAGGGGGTGGCACCCCACGTTGTCCAACATGCCAAGGGGGTTGGTGCCCTGCGTTGCCCTGTGCACTGATGGATGCTGGCGCGTTGTGCTGACCCTTGGGAAGGCAAGCTGGCGCGTAGCCCTGGCCCTTTGCGCCGTAGCCTTTTTCGACCCTGCTTCTGAGGATTTTTCCACACGCATCAAGCATCTATTACTGTCACAAATCAATGCACATGCTCACTCACCGCTAACATCTTATAGGGTGTAACATCCTCCCCCCCTTACGAACATTCATCCTCGAATGTCATCTTTGGGCTTAAAGGAGTTAACTCTTTTGACTAATACTTAGAAAAATTTCAGCAGAGTCTCCTCTATATTGTGGACTATCCAGAAACCTGAAATGCAGAAAAGTCCAACATAAGCATCTCACAAGATTTTGTAAATAGCTACTCCACCATATGGAGGTAACAAACTAAACAGTGCTAATAATATAAGAAGAAAAATTAAATCTGAACAACAACCTTACCTCACTGCATATTGTGGGTCAATCCCGGAATAAGTGAGGATACCTAAACTTCATGTCATTCTCAACTGCCCAAGTCATCTCCTCTTTATTTATGTTCCTCCATAGTACTTTAACGGAGGCACATCTTTAGCTTTTAACCTACAAACGTGCCGATATATTTCAACAATTGGAAAATCTTCGTAGGCTAACTCCTCAGCTACTTGAACGTCCATAATTGGAACAACCCGGGACGGGTCCTCTATGCACTTTCGCAACATGGACACATGAAAGATTGGATGCAAAGATTCTAGCTTTGGAGGCAAATCTAGCTCATATACCACTTAGCCTATCCTTCGGAGGATTGATGAGTTGGTAATATACAAACTCATTAGGCTCTAAAATATGAGTTATAGTTTAGTTTTTGAGTTGATTAATTGGATTTTATGCCCTTTTTACTTTCATTGTGTGTAGATAGCTAAAAGTGAAGAAGAGAGTAAAAATGGAGCAAAAAGAGGGAAGTTAGGCTAAATCGGCAAGTCGCAAATGTAAATCGGCGAAACGCCGGCCAAGGGCCAAATCACATTGCCTCAAACGAATAAGGCCACTAGCAGTTCGCGACTTGCCAGCAGTGAGTTTCTAGTCCAGTCGTCGAAGGATGCTTAAGAGTTTTGGAAAATAGGTTGAAGACCCTTCAGTTCAAGGATTCGGATTGTCGAAATGCTGGGTGAACTGTCGGTGATCAATGGAAATTATGGGAAATGCAAAAACGACATTCGAAGGTTCCCGAATCGCATCGGTGAACAGCCGATTCCTGAACGGAGCTATAAGGGTATAATCGTCCATCATTGAATAGTCAATGAAAATTACCCTACTTTTCAGGCTATAAATGGAAAAAGAAGTACTTTGTACTGATAGGCAGGGAGGAAGATATAAATAGAGAGTTTAAAGAGAGAACAACACGCTTACATCACATCATCTTTGCTCTTTTTCAACAAAAGAACATTCTCTTAGCTGAAAGAGGGAGATTTGAGTAAGAATTGTAGAAAGTACTCTGTTCTATTCCCTCTCGTACTAGTAAGTTCAGCTATTGTTAAGGATTACGTTGTGAAGTTGATTTATCTACTCGAGCTATTAAATGCACTAATGCTATTGATGAATGTGTTTTTGAATTTATTAATTATGAGTAGATAAAATCATTAACTAGAGGCGTGTGATGATGAATATTTTATTGGATTGTGTACTGCTAGAGTCATCTTTATGTTGTTTAATTAAGTGTAAATCTATTGGATTTTGTTCAATCAGTTCATGAAGATCCAGTGATTATTATATGGGTCAATTTATTCTTTCTTGATTATTGCTTAAGAGAGAATAATTAAGTATTGGAAGAGAACCTAGTAGTGGTCATGGATAAGAGATTGCAAAATTAAGCTAGGAATAGCTGAAATTGTTTTCTCCTTCCTTATTGGCAACTAATAGCTAGGAATAGTTCAGTTGCTAATCCAAATCTAATGGGGTTGAGCTAAATTGTGGTTAGAGTCTTAATAAAACTCTAGAAAGAGGTAATAAATAGTCTGAGAAGCTGAGATTGCCCATTTTCCGAGATAATTTACGCTTAATTGAACTCACGAGATGACCTGGCATGTCTCGATTTAGTTGAGTGTTTCATCTACACGGCACCTCTAGTATTTCACATCCTTGTTTCCTTTTTAGCTGATCTTTCTATTATACTTCATTAAATTTAACAATACAATTCTATGATAATTTTGACCGACCTCTCCATATTTTATTTGTTCTATTATTAAATATTATGTGGTGCAAATTAATATCAACTTTTCAATTGACACTTGAATTTATCAATTCCTAGTCTATGTGGGA
The DNA here is from genome assembly GCA_035772735.1 of Datura wrightii. Classification (NCBI taxonomy): domain Eukaryota; kingdom Viridiplantae; phylum Streptophyta; class Magnoliopsida; order Solanales; family Solanaceae; genus Datura; species Datura wrightii. The sequence continues at coordinate 47,117,512 of JASDFA010000007.1, read as the reverse complement.
TACGACCCAGGCCACTCATCAAAAATATTTTTTTTGAGTAGCGACTGTTTACACTCTTCTATAAAAGAAGAGTGTATTTTGGACGTTATCAAAAATGGCTCCGTTGCCGAGGACTAGCGCTTGATGATCTTGTGTTGATTGTTAATTTTAAATAGTTTTGCATTATAGTTACTTAATGAGAATTTGCTATGTTGTTAGGATATCATAACCCCATGAGTCATCACTCCCAAGCAGGGGACAGATCAGTAGAAGGTAACATGGAACTCGAGGAAGATAATTCGATGATGCCGGAAGTTGCAGGAGCTATTCGTCTACCACCTACGGTAGGGAATCCAGTGTTTCATGTCACTAGCACAATGCTTCACTTGTTGCAAATGAAGGGGCTCTTTGGCAGAAAACCAAGTGAGGATGCGAATACCCATTTGAGGAATTTCTTGGAAATATGCCAACCTTTCAACATAACAAATATCATCCAAGAGTCCATCAGGTTGAGACTTTTTCCTTTTTTATTGACGGGAGAAGCAACAATGTGGTTAGAGGAACTCCCTCCGGGATGTATTACTTCATGGCAGGAGCTAACCAAGGCCTTCCTAGACCACTTTTTCCCTCCATCAAAGATGCTTCAGCTGTGGGATGATATTACAAATTTCAGGCAAGAACCGAGAGAGCCTTTACATGAGGCGTGGTTAAGGTTTAAAAATAAGGTGGCTCTGTGCCCAAATCATGGATTTCCAGATGAAGTGCTTCTTCAAAGCTTCTATAGAGCTCTTGATTCGATTAACAAATCTTTGGCAAACAACCTAGCAGGTGGTTCTATTATGAACCAAACATACAGGTTGGCAAAAGCTCTGTTAGACAAAATGACAAAGACCAACAGGGCTTGGCACACAAGAAAAATAGGTGTGTCCACTCATGAGATTAGTTCATGTGCATTGGCAGCAGAGTTGCGTAAATGGGATGAAGAGCGGGACGAAAATCACGCCAAGATGTTGACACAATTAGAATTGATGACCAAGCACGTGATGGGAGCAGGGCCAAAGGTAGTAAATGCCATGGGAATGCAAGGTCCCCTACAATATTAAGGAGAGTCATTGCTACTGAGATATGATAAAGAATGCCATTATAAGGGAAACTAAATGGGAGGCCCTCGAGCTGACTTCAAGGGAGCAAACCAAGGCCAGTGGCACCCAAGGGATGATAATAAAGGTTGGAGAAATCGTGAGCCGCAAGGATAGCCTGAAAGAAATGAGAGTTGGAGAAACAAAGAGCCAAACCAAGAAGGTGATTTTTATCATCGAAGCTCAAATCCACATATTCCACCTCCTAAGGTTCGAAATCCTCAAAATCAGCCAGGGGTAAGTAATGTGGGTAGCTCAAAAATCAAAGAAATGTTATCAAGGGTTTTGAAGACGGTGGAGTCAACTGAAAGTAAGGTGAAGGAATTAAGAGGGGAGGTGTCTAACCTCTCCCAAATAATGAGTTCACACTCAGCTTTCATCAAGCATTTGGAAGCCCAAATGAATCACCTATAGGCTCAAATGAACCCTAGGATGAAAGGAACACTACCTAGTGACACAATGTCAAATCTAAAGAAAGATGGTTAATGTATGGCTATTGTCACTAGAAGTGGCAAGGTGATTGGTGATACCCCAGGGAAGCCTACTGAGGTGGAGAGCCCGAAAGTAGTTGACGAACATGAGGTTGATAAATCTCCAATGACTCCGGAGAATGAAGAAAATGTTGAGAAAGAAAAAGAAGGAAAGGATGAGGAGATCCACATTCATGTTGATGAGAGGTGATCCGCATTCATGTTGATAATGATGAGGCAGGCCTAAAGGACCTGATTGATGATAGGGTTGACTTAAAAATCCCACCTCCTTATCCACAGCGGCTGACCAAGAAGAAGAAGGATGATCAGTTTAAGAAGTTTGTTGATATGTTTGGCAATTTTTCCATAACCATACCGTTAGTGGACGCTTTTCTCCAAATTCCCAATTATGCCAAGTTCATGAAAGATTTATTGAAAAAGAAAAAGGTGGTTAATGCTGGAAAGGAAGAGAAAACGCACCATTGTAGTGCGGTGATGATGAGTAACCTTGCCCTAGAAAGGGAAGATCCCGGAGCCTTTACAATTCCATGCACAATTGGGAAAACACCCATTTCTTGATGTAATTGTGATTGTCTTCATTGATGACATCCTAATTTTCTCATGATTAGACGCCGAGTATGCAGATCACTTGAGAGTTGTGTTACAGACTTTCTAGGAGCATAGGTTGTATGCTAAAAATTTTAAATGTGAATTTTGGATGACTTCTATGACTTTCCTTTATCATGTGATTATAGTTTAAGGTATATGAGTGGATAGACAGAAAATTGAGGCGGTATAAAGTTGGCTCCGACCCTTAAATCCTATAAAGGTTAGTAGCTTTCTGGGTTTGGCAAGCTACTATCGCAGATTTGTAAAAGGAATTCCTATTGTCTCCGCACCATTAACATAGTTGACTGATAAAGCAGCTAAGTTCCAGTGGTCAGAAGTGTGTGAGCATAGTTTTCAAGAGTTAAAAAATAGGTTGACTTCAGTACCTGTCTTGACTCTACTAGAAGGTATAAAGAGTTATGTGGTTTATTATGATGCTTCCAAGATTGGCTTAGCTTGTGTTTTGATGCAACACAACAAGGTCATTGCCTATGCTTCGAGGCAACTGAGGAAGCACGAGAAGAATTATCCTACTCACGATCTAGAGTTAGAAGAGGTGGTGTAAGCGCTGAAGATCTGGAGTCACAACCTTTATGGGGTACATGTCGATATTTTTACTGATCATAAGAGCCTTCAGTAACTGTTCCAACAGAAGGAGTTGAATTTACGACAGAGAAGCTGGTTAGAATTGCAGAATGATTATAATGTTATCATTCTGTACCATCCTAGCAAAGCTAATCTTGTACCTGATGCATTAAGATGCAAGTCTATGGGTAGTTTAAGTGATATAGAAGTGATCTTGGGCATAATTATGTTCCGAAGTGCTATTTTATAACTTAGTTTAGTCGTGTTTGTCAATTTAATAAATTACATTCTACTGTGATTTTGAAGATTTTTGTGAGTATGCACTAACAAACATGATTGGTCCTTGTTTTGAAGGTATAAAATACATATGAGGGACTAATTAATGATGGTTGAAGTGAAGGAATGGAGTTTGGATCGGATTGCAAAAGATTGCAAGTGTACATGCCATGGCAAGGCTGGCCGCGCCAGGCAGCGTGCCACACTATGCGTGTACTGCACTCGGCGCCGTGCCACACTCATGCCATGCGCATGAGAAGAGGCCATCCAGTGCACCTGCGCATTGGCACCATGACATGTTGTGCGCCAGTGGGCGTGTCACGATGGGCGTCGCGCACGAGAAAGGACGTGCCACGCCGGGCATCGCGCACCAGTGCATGCCATGACCTGCCGAGATGACATTCCAGTGACATGCTGCGATGGCTCCATGTCACGCCACAGCCTTGCTGCTATGGGCAGCATGGCACGGAACAGTCCCATGGCCAGCCAAATTTTGCCAATTCCCACTTACTATAAATTAAAACATTAGCTTCTAAATTCATGGATCACAAAATATTTCTGGGAAACCATAAAGGAGCGAAGGGAGAAGTGAAGAACTCTACCTAAGGTTCATTATTTTGCATTCTCTTTTAACTATTCTTGTAAGTACTTTACTCTAATTGTGTTTTTGAGTATTTGTACGAACACGAGTGGCTAAAACCCTTCCTCTAGGATTGAGGCCACATGATATGATTGTGAATGCATGAATTCTTCTTTGGTTTGAGTTGTTGGTTGTTGTTTTGTCTTACATTCTGTATTATTATTGTTTTTATGCTTGATCACCTTGAAAAAAAACTAGTTAAGCTAGGTAAAATTTCGAAAGAGTAACCCTAGGCACGAACATAAGAATGTAGGGAGCAAGTTCTTATCTTTACGATAGGATTCGCGGATAGGATAGAATCTATACCTAATTAGCCTTGCTTGGTTATTGAAACGGGTGATAGCAAGACACTGGCTTAGAATTGTCACATCACTGCTCGTAGAAGTAGTTGTGAAGCTAAGTTAGGTTAAATTATTAGAGTTACAAAAGTCCATAATCAAGAGCACAAACCCAGTAAACCACATCGACGTAGTTGAATTGCCCACGAACTAGGACGTCACATCCTCGCTCAACGATGTAGTTGCAAGGCTAGTTTGTCCTGTTTAGAGGCTCGAGAGACCATGACCATCACATTTTAACTATGTGAGACAATAATGACGTTTTCATACTCGAACCATTATGAATTGTAGCATTGCATGATTATCCGGCCTTTACTCTAGTTTCATCTTATATTGTTTCCAGATTATTTTGTGATCACCCCTAGATTTAATTATAATTTCCTGAAACATCTACAATCAACACTTGTGAAGGTTAATTTAAACTTGAACTTGAACATTAGTTGAATCAATAGAGTCTCTATGGGTTCGACATCCAGCACTTAAAAAGAGCCACTGTATTACTTGTACGACCGTGTATGCTTGCTCGTGCGATGTGGCGCGAAAATGTTTTTGGCGCCATTGGCGGGGGCTGGCGAAGTTAGTGAATTTTTCTATTTTTGTGTGATTATTAATTTCTGTAAGTGATGACAAACTTGGTCTTAGTCTGCTATATTGCAGGTAACATGTTGTCCTTGTAGAGTTGGCAAGGAATAGAGAGCTAGTGGAACCATTGTTTGAACCTGAACGCCAATTGCATTTGCTCAGGAGGGAAGCTCTAGAGAAAAAGTTTAAAAGATAACAAGAGCAGTTGCAACAACATCCACCAGTTGGGCAAGCAGAGTTGTTACCTGATTCAATGGCAGCCCAACCAGTTCGCAAAGTGGCAATCCCACTAGAGACGAATGTGACCTCTAGTATCCGCAAACCGGAGACCAGAGGAACTTTGAATTGAAGTATAACATGATGCAACTTTTACATTCTAGTGGCCAGTTCACTGGAATGAATCATGAGGACCCACAACAACACTTACAGATTTTCCTTGAAGTCAGTGACACTTTCGTCCCCACCGGAGTGTCAACTGATTATGTCTGACTTACACTCTTCCCATTTTCATTATTGGGAGAGGCAAAGAGGTGGTTGAAGGCTGAGCCACCAAATTCTATTACTTCTTAGGATGACTTAGCAAAGAAGTTCCTCATCAGATTCTTCCCTTCAGGCAAGACCACAAAGCTTAGGAGTGAAATATTAAACTTCATGCAGAGGCCAGAGGAGAAGCTGTATTTTGCTTGGGAAAGATTCAAGTCATTATTGAGAGACTGTCCCCATCACCAGCAATCCAATGAGTTTCTAGCCCATACCTTTGTGGAGAGTCTAGACCCACATACAAAATTCTTACTAGACACTACATCGGGTGGGCAAGCATTGGAGAAGACTTATGATGAGTTGTACACTCTGCTAAATAGAATTGCTCAGGGAAATTCGGAGTGGCACAATGAATCATCAAGAGGGGCAGGAAAGAGAGAAGGGCTGATAGAAATGGATGGTGTAAATGCCTTAGCAACATAGCTAGCTTCATTTTAGCATCAGATGATGACTCAGTTCAATAAGCTGAGTATGAACCAACCGTAGGGACAGGTGAATGCAATTCAGCAGGCTCCAAGTTGGTGTGCTATCTGTGGAAATAATGGGCACAATGTAGAATCATGCGGCGCCAATCCTGAATCGGTGAATTTTGTGCCAATAATCGGGCACAATAAGAATTGGCAGATCAACCTAAATTTCACTTGGGGTGGAAATTAAAGTCAGAGCTAATAGCAACCTCAGCAACAACAGTATCAGCAGTAGAACAGGCAGAACGGTGGCCAGTCGAGTAGCAGCAACATTGACAAGATGCTATAGAAAATTATGGCTACGCAGACCCAATTGGCAGAGAATCAGGAGAGGATGGCATCAGATTTGAAAAATCAGTAGTTGTCCACCCGCAATCTAGAGAAGCAGATGGGTCCAATAATAGCTACTCAGCACACCAGAAATCAGGGAGGGTTACCCAGTGACACAGATACAAACCCTCGACAGGTCAATGCAATCAGCCTGAGGAGTGGCAAGCAATTGGCTGATGCACCACCAAAGGAAAAGAGAAATGAGGTGCAGCTGGAGCTGGTCAGACAGGGTCCATCTACCAGCAAGGGAGAGAATTAGAGTGTTGTGCAACATAATGCACAATCATCATTGCTGCCAACACCGAGACCCCCACCACCATTCCCGCAAATACTTAAGAAGAGCAAGGAGAAGGAATGTTTTAAAAAGTTCTTTGATATCTTCAAAGAACTTCACATAAATTTGCCCTTACTTGATGTTTTACAGGGAATGCCAAAGTACGCTAAGTACTTAAAAGATGTGGTGGCCAAAAAAGTCAGATTAGTGGATGTTCAAATGGGGGCACTGACTGAGGTGTGCAACTACAGGTAATGAGCAAGATACCGAAAAAGCTCAAGAACTCAAAAAATTTGTAAAGCTGAAGTGATAAGAGCTCTATGTGACTTAGGGGAAGCAGTAAATCTAATGCCCCTATCTTTGTTTAACACTTTGGGGTTGGGTAAGCCGAGGCCAACACGAGTGATGCTGCAGCTGGCAGACAAGTCCTAAGTGGCACCGGAGGGAATAATTGAGGACATTCTCATCAAAGTTGGTAAGTTCATTATACCTGCTAATTTAATCATTCTTGACCTTAAAGTTGATGATAAGGAACCCCTGATCTTGGGACGGCCATTCTTGGCCATTGGAGGAGCAATCATAAACGTAAGAGCAAGGACCCTTAAAATGAGGGTCGATGATGAAGAAGAGCTCTTCCGAGTTTACCAAGACATCAACCCACCCACACACTACAAATACCTTTGTAAGGTTAGTGTGTTATCAGAGGCTAAGTGTGGGGTGTTAGATTGCATGAGTCCATGGCCACACGAGATGATCACATTTCAGCCCGAATCTGATAGAGGGCTTAAGTTAGAGAAGAAGTTGGAAGAAGAGAGGGACAGAGTGGAGGATGTTCCCTCGAAAAATAAAAAGAGAAGAAGATGGTTCTCGAAAGGGAACACTGATTTGAGAATTTCCTGAAAAGGATAGTCCACGTTGTGCCGCAATGTAAAATCAGGTGTTGCTTGGGAGGCAACCCAAGGGTACCACAGGTATAATTTCATTTTTCTTTTGTTTTGATTTTGTTTATTTTCACCTTGTTGTTGTTTTTTTGGTGAGTTAAGCACAGATTGAGGGGAGGTCTTAGTACCCTTAGAAGAGGAATCTAAGGAGCATGACAAAAAGATGAGTGAGGGGTCGATGACCCACTTGTGCGAGAACGAAAGAAAACATGTTGTCAGCTAGGCCTAGAGGCCTCAGGGAGTATTTCTCACCCTTTTTATATTCTAATTTGATGTTTTGTGGAAATATCATATTTTAACTGTGGGATGAGGAAAATTTCAAAATTTTGTTCTTAATGATTTCGAGTGAAATTAGTGCTTGATATGGTAGTGGTTGATGAATTTCTTTTTTATGTTGAGCATTATTCACCCACCCATTGGTTTTTCTTTTAGATTCTTTTCCAAATGGGGGCACTTTGAATCGAGAAATAAAATTTTTCTGTGTTTGTACATAATTGTTGTAGTCATAGTTAGGGACTTTTCCCGATGATGGATGGATGACGACCGTCTTGAGGGAAAATTAGTCAATAGGTTTTAATTTTTGAACCCTTAGCTGATTGATGGTTTGATGTTCTTGTTATATGCTATATATGATTATAAGATGCAAGTGCTGTAAAATTTGAAGCATGTGAGAAAATGTATAACTTTTTTTGAGACACCTACACTCTTGAATGTGACTCAATGTGCTTAAATCTGAATTTTGCATTCTTCTGATTAGTTGAGTTAAGAGTCAGGTGAATTTGTCTTGAATTGAGCATGTGCTGTGAGTGTAAGGTTTTTGAATATTCCATACTATTGTGTAGTGTCTAGAACATTCCTGGTGTGTATACAAGACGAAATAAGGGATGTAGATAATAGGAGATGATTTAGGAATTTCTTTGAATGAGCCTAATTTTTATCCTTTGATTTATCTACACTGAATGCCTGATCCTAGTTAGCCCCATTGAGCCTGTAGCATATTATTTGCTAGCCAAAAGATGAGCTTAATCCTTTCTTTTCATTAGTCTTGAATTCGATCCAAAACTCCTAAGTGCTTAAGTGAAAATGCAAAAGAGAATTAAGGAGTGAGCAGTTGGAAGAAGAAAGAAAAGAGTAGTTGTGGGAGTTAAAGAAAAGACTAGAGGTGCACTTGTTTAAAAAAATGAATAAAAGTTAGTAGGAAGTAAAAGAATAAAAGAGCGAAAAAAGAAAATTTCTCAAGTACTCCTTACTAACAGCTTTAGTGTGCCTAATGAAATGAGGAAACAAAGGAGGAAAATGGGAGAGAAAAGAATAAAGGTGAAGTAAGAGGATGAAAATTCCTAAGGAAAGTGTGATGTATTAAAAGCGCTTAGGGAAGATAGTCACTATTACTGGACATAATAGTACCTACCTGCCCTTATCTTACATTACAAACCATTAAGTCCTACTTGATCTTACTTTCGAACATTCTTAAATTAGTGGAGTAAAAAACTAAAGGCAAGCTTATGAGTCAATACAAGTGGCATGTGATTTCTTTGTGAGAGTGAGCTTATCTCCTATGCATAGACCTATACATGTTCTAAATTTGAAGAATCGTGAGTGAGAAATGGGTAACTGTCTTGTTGTGAGGGCACATGCTTGATGAAGGATAAAATTCATGTCGGATTTCTTGATAGGTTAATTTACATGAGTTTGTTGAGATGGAGAGTTGATTCTTGAGGCTAGGAAGTCTTTACGTAGTTATATTTGATTTTAATGGTTAAATATAGCATGCCCTATTTTTTACTTGCTATCTAAAACAATCAGTGTAGCCTTAGCTTTGATTCTCTCGCTTCAATTAGCTATGTGTGAGTATTCATGTGCATGAAATATAAAAGAGTTGTTCATGGATGAACAAAGCTTTATATGTGGGGTAGTGATCTTGGGTATAATTATGTGCCCAAGTGCTATTTTATAACTTAGTTTAGTCATCTTTGTCAATTTAATTCATTACATTCTTATATGATTTTGAATATTTTTTGTGTATGCACTAACCAAAATTATAAGTCCTTGTTTTGTAGGTGTAAAATGCACATGAGGGACTAAATAATGATGGTTGAAGTGAAGGAATGGAGTTTGGATGGGATTGCAAAAGATTGCAAGTGTACATGCCATGGAAAGGCTGGGCGCGCCACATTGTGCGTGTGCCGCACCCAGTGTCGTGCCATGCTCATGTCATGCGTGCGAGAAGAGGCCATCCAGTGCGCCTGCGCGTTGGCACAGTGCCATGCCATGCCATGCTGCGTGCCAATGGGCGTGTCACACTGGGCGTCGTGCGCAAGAAGGACCGTGCCACGTCGGGCATCACGCACCATTGCAAGCCATGACCTGCCGACATGACATTACAGTGACATGCCGCTATGGCTCCGTGTCATGCCACAGCCTTGCCGCAATGGGCAGCGTGGCACGGAACAGTCCCATGGTCGGCCAAATTTTATTAATTTCCACTTACTATAAATTAAAACCTCAGCTTCTAAATTCACGGATCACAAAATATTTTGAGGAAATAGTAAAGGAGCGAAGGGAGAAGTGAAGAACTCTACCTATGGTTCATTGTTTTGCATTCACTTTTAAGTATTCTTGTAAGTACTTTACTCTAATTATGTTTTTGAGTTTTTGTACGAACATGAGTGGCTAAAACCCTTCCTCAGGGTTGAGGCCACATGATGTGATTATGAATGCATGAATTCTTCTTTGGTTTGAGTTGTTGGTTGTTGTTTTGTCTTACATTCTGTATTATTATTGTTTTTATGCTTGATCACCATGAAAACCAACTAGTTAAGCTAGGTAAAAGATCGAAAGAGTAACACTAGGCACGAACATAAGAATGTAGGGAGCAAGTTGTTATCTTTACAATAGGATTCACGGTTAGGATAAAATCTATACCTAATTAGCCTTGCTTGGTTATTGAAACGGGATGATAGAAAGACACCAACTTAGAATTGTCACATCACCGCTCGTAGAAGAAGTTGTGAAGCTAAGTCAGGTTAAATGATTAGCGGTACGAAAGTCCATAATCAAGAGCACAAATCCCGTAAATCACATCCACGTAGTTGAATTACCCACGAACGAGAACATCACATCCCTGCTCAACGATATAGTTGTGAGGCTAGTTTGTCTTGTTTAGAAGCTCGAGATACCATGAACATCGCATTTTAACTATGTGAGACAATAATTGACATTTTCATCCTCTAACCGTTATGAATTGTAGCATTGCATGATTATCCGACCTTAACTCTAGTTACTTCTTATATTGTTTCCAGATTATTTTGTGATCACCCCTAGATTTAATTATAATTTTCCGAAACTTCTACAATCAACTTGTGAAGGTTAATTTACACTTTAATTTGAACATTAGCTGAACCAACCCAGTCTATGTGGGTTTGACATCCAGCTCTTGAAAAGATCCACTGTATTACTTGTACTACTGCGTGCGCTGGGCGCGAACAAGAAGCTAACAAAGTTGAAATGGTAAAGACTATACGACATTTAGTTCATCTGCCTATTCAACTATTATATACTAAAAAAGAGGTGTAGTAGTTCATAATATTGTGGAATCTACCCTGGTGTTAGAAGTTAAGCAGCAACAATATGAGAATCAAGAATTGGTAGTGCTAAGAGGTAGCATTCCATAGCAGAAGAAGGCCTTTGTTCGAGTGTGGTCTAGATAGAGTTCTCAGTTACCAGACTCATTTATATGTGTCGAATGTGAGCAAGCTATGGGATTCAGTATATCCAGGTACCACAAAGATGTATCATAACCTAAAACGGTTATATTGGTGGAATGACATGAAAAAGGATATCATAGGTTTTGTTCTCCAATGTCCTAATAGCCAGCCGGTGAAGGTCGAGCACCAAACACATGGAGATTTGATGCAAAACATAGTGATTCTAGCCAAGAAATGAGGTGATTAATATAGATTTTATTATTGGGTTGCCACGGACGAGCAGGAAGTATGAATCCATCTAGGTAATAGTACACAAATTAACTAAATCAGCTCACTTTCTGCTAGTTAGGACAATTTATGCTACATAATATTATGCCATGCTGTATATCCGTGAGATAGTTTGCCTACATGGTATTCCTTTGACCATTATTTCAGACATAGGCACTCAGTTTATGACAAACTTCTGGAAGTCCTTCCAAAAGGGCCTAGGCACTCAGGTAAATCTCAACGCAGCATTTCATCCCTTGACAGATGGACAAGTTAGACAGACCATTCAAATTCTTTAAGATATGTTGCATGCGTGTATTTTAGGCTTTGGAGGAGGTTGGGAAAATCATATCCATTTGATAGAATTTATCTACAATAATAGCTATCAGGCAAGCATTTTGATGGCTCCGTATGAAGTTTATATAGGGAAAGTGTAGATCACCAATAGGCTGGTTTGAACTTAGCAAAGCAGAGTTATTAGGGCAAAATCTAGTGTAACATGCTATTGACCAAGTGAAGCTTATCATAAATGAACTCCAAACCACTAAGAGAAGACATAAATCTTACGTGGATGTATGTTGTCGAGTCCTGAAGTCCGCTGTTAATGATTGGGTCCTCTCAAAAGTATTGCCTATGAAAGGCGTCATAGCCTAAAGGGCAAGCTGATCCCTAGATATGTTAGGCCTTACAGATTTATCAGTAGGATAGGCACACTAGCCTATAAGTTGGAATTGTCGCTAGAGCTAGCGGCAGCCCACCCACTATTTCATGTGTCGATATTGCGAAAGTGTATAGGAGACCCAATCCATGTTAGGGTTGTTGCTGATGTCCATTTTTTAAGGAAATGACCTACACAAAGGTCCCAGTTATTATTCTTGACCTATAAGTTAGGAAACTTCGGACCAAAGAAGTTGCGTCAGTTAAAGTGTTGTGGCGATGTAATAAATCAAGAAAGAACTTGGGAAGCTAAGAAAGAAATGAAGAAGAAGTACCCTCACATGTTTACGATGTTAATGTGATATTGAGGTATGTATTTGATACCTAAGTTACTGAGGATGTATTTTGAGGCATGTTAAGTGAAGTTAATTTCATTTGAGGATGAATGTTTTTGGGGGGAGGATGTTACATCCCAAAACTTTTTGGTGATTATTTAATGTTTGTTTGCTATATTAAGGGAAGTACGGGTGATATATTGATCATAGGTGAGGAGAGACACAAGTACGAAGGGAAAAGCTATCACAACCCAAACATAGACCCGGATTGAGACACAGGACAAGGAACCCTGAGAGACTCCAAGTCGACCCATGGCATGAAGACACATCTAACTCAATCAATAAAAGCGGAAGACTTAACATAATAATCACAAAGGAAGTTTAAACATAACAGAACATCAAAACTATAATTGACATCATACACGACAAGTTGATTTTTGTGCAAAGACTGAATGTCTCTAACATATCTGATGGGTTGATAGGACAACACCCCCAACAAACCCGACAAGTCTGAAAACTGAAAATACAAAGATAACTGGTAAGAAATGGTCCTCCGGAGATGAGGACTCACCCGCTGAGACTGGATGCAAACTCGAAGGATTGGCTAGTGATGGGGCTGTATCTCAAGATCAGAGCCTGTATCATAAAATGATACAACATAGAGTATGCAGTCAGTAGGTGGAATGTACCGATTATGCAAGGTATGTAAAACTGTTTAAGTAAAACCATTAAAACATGCATAATATAAAAGATTATCAAGATAAGGATTTGAGAGTAGGGCTTGCATGCTATTTTCTGAAATAATGATCTGAACATAATTGAACATCATATCTGAATCAAATGACCCAATGCTGAAATCTGATAATCATAAGGAAAACTAAACATTGGTTTAAAATATATATATACATATCATGAATGATAAACATGCATAACTAAAATCATGAGGAACAATGGGACACTCGTCATATAAACGACATTACCATGATAGAGCTTACGTGGTCCCAACTATAACATTCAAGTGGGTAGAGCCATCTAAAGCCTTGCCAGGGCTAAAGACACTACCATGATATCGATATCCAGATGAAGGCCCCTTGGGGTAGGGGAAAGCTCCAAAGGAGGTCCCAAATAATCTGATCATACCTATGTTGGTGCGTAGTTCTGAGGCATACGGTTGACTGACACTTAGCCTACTCGGTGCTAGACACTACTTCCAAAAACATACATATGGTCTCCATCGTTTTTCAATGATGCTGACTGTCATCTAGTTATCAAGCTGAATAATCATGTACATATAAAATCTAAAATAATACATGAGGAGCCTTGGCTCAAACCGTACCACAAGCTGAACATAATTGGGAGTCTTGACACCAAAACCATATGGTAAGCTAATTCGTGAAATCATAAATCATACTTGAACATATGGGCTTGCCCAATACTTAAACATGATTCAAAATACTTGATTAACTTGAAAACATGATCATAGAAATGGGTAACTTGAAAACATGCTTTTCATCATATATATCTCATCATACTTGAACAATCATCATAATTCTCAACTTTCATGAACTTCTCATAGATGGGCATCATAATTTATAAAACTTGAAAACATGGTTTATAATTGAAAACATTGTAAAACTTGCTCATGAATCAAAATCCAATAATAGGAACATGCTTAGATCATACCCATGGTAGAAACTTAGGAAATTCATGCATTGGGTTAAAAGCCCATAGGATCAACATATGGATTTTCATGAATTAGAGAGTGATTGGGCATGGGTGTGAAAAAATTCACCCATTCATAACCCTACATACTTGTGAGAATTTGATTTTATAACTCCTCTGATTTCACAAGGAAGAATTGAGAAGAACTTGGAAGAAATTGAGCTTGATCACCTCTCTAGACTTCTACACTTGCATGCATGAATACGAATAGCTTATAATGAACTTACCCCTCTTAAAACTCACTATTCGTAGCATAAAACGACGTAGTTTAGGCCTTAGGATCATAGGAACTATGGAAAAGACCTTACGAAAAAATAGACTGCCAGTCCCAACAAGGGACAGAACGAGTTATCGTCCAAGGCCACGACCGTGGCCACCATCCGTCCTATAAACTGTCACAACTCAACACCGGCCACCACGGGGCATATGACGATTCATTACAGATGACCATAAATCGTGGTCACCTCCCATCGTCCTCACTTCCAAAAACCAACTAGGGGTCATCACGGGCGACAGCACGACTCGTGATGCTTCGCAATGAATCATGGTGAGGACCCATTAGGTGCACTGTCCTATACATCCTTTTCCTTTAGCCATCCCTGACCATAGGTGACCAAACGGCTCGTAGGGATTACAATGACTCGTGGTCACACCTGTGATCACCCCAACTTGGAAATTTCCAACAAGTAAACACTCCTCACCATGATTCACTTAACGACTCGTGGTCATCCTGACGGGTCACATGACGACTCATTTTGTCACCTAGTACAGAAAATCATATTTTCTCAGTTTCAACTCCCGGGTCTAGTCTTAGGGATTTCGAGGTATAACAATATCTCCACTTTGGGAACATTCATCCTCGAATGTTGAAAATCATATAGAGAAGCAGAGAAATGCAATCATCATATTCCAATACTGATCATATAAGATGAAATATTACGGAATGACTAACTCCAATATAAACTACATGACTGAACTGAATTCATTGATCATGCATACGTACTTTTACATGAAAGGAACTGAGGTACGTGAGCTGAACATGAAACTGAATAGAGTATTAAGGATGAAACTCATATCTTAAGATGGAACTAAGCCAGTAGAGAATAGATGTGGGTATCTAGCCATCATATCTGTCTGGCCTTCCCATGTATCTCCCTCAACATGAAAATTCCTCCATAAAACCCTTACTAAAGCTACTTCCTTGTTTCTTATCCTTCAAACCTAACGATCTACTATTTCCACCAGAACCTCCTCATAACTAAGGATGTCTTTCACACCTACACTCTCCACCACAACAACTAGAGCTGGATCCCCCAAACACTTCTTTAAGAGCCATACATGAAAAATAGGATGAATGGAAGCTAATTCTAAGGGAAGCTAATTCTAAGGGCAACTCCAATTAATATGCCACCTTGCCGACCCATTTCACAATCTGGGACGAGACAACATAATGGGGATTGTGTTTTCCTTTCTTCCCGAACCTCATCACTCCCTTCATAGGAAACACCTTTAGAAATACCAATCATTGACTTCAAACTCAGGTTCTTTTCTTCTCACATCCGCATAGGACTTTTGGTGACTTTGAGCTATTTTCAACCTACCCCGTATGAGATGAACATTCTCCATGGCCTCATGAACTGAATCTGGTCCTATCTATGCAGCTTCACCGACTTCAAACCAACCAATGGGTTATTTACACCTCTGCCCATAGAGAGCCTCAAACGGAGCCATCTGAATGCTGGAATGGTAGTTGTTATTATACGCAAACTTAATAAGAGACAAATGATCATTCCAACTACCCTAGAAGTCAACTACACACACTTTCAACAAGTCCTCGAGAGTCCGGATAGTCTATTTCTCCTGGCCATCGCTTTTCGGATAAAATGTTGTACTGAGCTTGAATTGAGTACCAAGTCCCTTTTGAAAAGATCTCCAAAACTAAGAGGTAAACTGAGTACCTCTGTCTGATATGGTGGACAAAGGCACTCAATGCATCTGACTAGCTCTTGAATGTATAGTTTGGCATAATCCTCTACGGAATCAGTGGTTTTGACTGGTAGAAAATGAGCGTCTTTGCTCAACCTGTCCACGACCACCCAAATGGAGTCATATTATCGCCGAGTGCGAGGCAACCTTGTGATGAAGTCCATATTGATCTCCTACCATTTCCCAGTAAGGATACTGATGACTTAAAGTACATCTCCCAATCTTTGATGCTCCATTTTCACCTGCTGACAACTTGGACACTTGGCCACAAATTCTGCAATGTCCTTCTTCATGTCATTCCACCAATAGGCTTCCCATAAGTCACGGTATGTCTTGGTGGCACCTGAATATATCGAATATATGGAACCGTGAGCCACATGAAACATTTGATTTCTCAAATCCTCAACGTCTGGGACACATAATCAACCTTGATATCGAAGCACACCATCTCTCCCTTTGGAGAAGAGGTCTACCTTTTGGTTCTGAACCACTTCCTTCAACTTCACAAAAACGGGATCCTCGTCTTTTCTAGCTTTCACATCGGTCACCATGGATGATTCTGACCAATTCTATACTATAATACCACTATCGGTCAAGACAACTAAACGAACTCCCAACCACGCAAACTGATGCACATCCTTCACCAGCTCCTTCTTCCCCTCATCTACATGGGATAAACATTCCATAGAAAGCCTACTAAGAGCGTCTGCTACAACATTAGCCTTGCCCGGATGGTAAAGGACACTGATAACATAATCCTTGAGTAGCTCCAACCACCTTCTTTGATGCAAATTTAAGTCCTTCTGAGTAAACACATATTGTAGAATTTTGTGGTCCATAAACACATCCACATGAACCCCGTAAAAAAATTGTCTCCAAATCTTCAAGTAAAATACCACAGCTGCCAATTCAAGATCATGGGCCGGGTAATTCTTCTCATGAATCTTCAGCGGCCTGGAAGCATATGATATAACTTTACCACATTGCATAAATACACAACCAAGGATGATACTAGAAGTATTGTAATACACCACAAACCCATCGGTACCCTTAGGTAGGGTCAACACTGGTGTCGAGGAGACTCGACTCCGATAATAACTAGCTAATCCCAAGAAGCTCCTGATACCTGAAGGATTCACCGGTCTAGGCCAATTCTTTACTGATTCTATCTCATGAGAGTCCACCTTTATACCCTCACTTGACACCACATGGCCCAAAACTTCCATTAAGTTCAACCAAAACTCGCAATTGCTGAATTTAGCATATAATTGGTGATCCTTGAGAGTCTATAGTACCACCCTCAAATGAGCGGCATGCTCCTCCTTGCTCTAAGAGTATATCAGGATGTCATCAATAAACACAATTACAAACATATACAAGTATGGCTTTAACACCATTTTCATCAAATCCATAAAAGCTACAGGAGCATTCCTTAGTCCAAAAGACATAGCTACAAACTCATAATGACCATATCGAATTTTGAAGGATGTTTTTATGATGTCACTCTCCCAAACTCTGAGCTGATGGTATACGGATCTGAGATCTTATTTGAAAAGCACTTAGCACCCTAAAGTTGGTCAAACAAATCATCAATTCTGGGGAGCGGACACCTGTTCTTGATGGTGACCTTGTTCAACTACTGGGAATCGATACACATATGAAGAGAACCATCTTTCTTTCAGACAAAGAGAATTGGTGCACCCCATGGGGATTTGCTCAGTCTAATGAAACCTTTATCTAGGAGGTTCTTCAACTCCTTTAACTCAGCTAGGGCCATCCTATAAGGAGGAAGGGATATAGGCTTCATATCGAGAAGAAGGTCAATACCAAAATCAATCTCCGCTCGGGAGGGATTCCTGGTAAATCATCTGGGAAGACTTCTGGATACTCACATACTACTGGGATAGACTAGATAGTCGGGGTCTCGGATGTAGATACCTTAACCCTAACTAGATGGTATACACAACCATTAGAAATCATCTTTATATCCTTAAGATAGGAAATGAAACAACCCATAGGCACAATTGAACTACCCTTCCACTCTAAAAATAGCTCGCTCGGAAATTTGAACTCTAGTGCCCGAGTTCTACAATTAACTTAGGCATAGCATGCAAATAACCAATCCGTGTTGAGGATAACATAAAAGTCAGTCATGGCTAACTGTACTAGATCTGTTGAGGTGACTTTCTGAAGGAATATGACAGAAAAACTTCTATACACCCATCTAGCTACAACTAAATCACCCACTGGAGTAGAGACTAAGAAGGGTTCTGACAAGATTTTAGGACTGACTCCGAAACTACTAGCAACATAAGGTGTCACAAAAGACAAAGTAGCCCCTAGATCTAAAAAAGCAGATACATCAAGGTGGAAAAATCATAACATACTAGTGACTACATCTGGGGAGACCTCCTGCTCCTGGAGGGATGCTAGGGCATAGAATCTATTTTGGGGTTGCCGCCACCTATGCTAGTAGATGCCTCATGTTGGGTTAGGTGTGTGGGTGGAGCTGCAGAACTTGAAGCTGGGCCTCGGCCCATATCATGACTCTGTCTAGGTCTGTGCAATCTCTGAACATATGTCTGGGCTTTCCACACCCAAAACAAGCACCTATACCCGCCAAACACTAACTCGTGTGCCTTCGGCCACACCTATTGAAAATTGGGATACTGGAATCTGTGGGCCTGCTGCTCTGGCCTTTAGAGCCTGATGCTCATCCTCTCTAGTCGTGCCTAGATCTGGATGGCACACTCATAGACGATGATGCCGGGGCTGATGATATCTGCTGGGACTGCTGACAGTGTCCACCACCTGGTCTCTGCTGAGAGAACCCATAACTATCTATCCTAGCCATCTTGGCCTCTCTCTCCCTCACATGCACTGGGGCGTACCAGAATATCTGAGGAAAATCCATATCCTATGAAGCATCGCGGTCAGGCAGTCCTTGTCTAGATAGTCCTCCACCCCATGAATAAACCAGCTAACTCGACTCCTCTGATCAACCACTAACTCTGGGCATTCTTGGACAGATGAGTGAACTATAAGGCATACTCCTCAATCGTCATCTTTCCCTACTTTAGATTCATGAACTTGGCCACCTTTAGCTCCCTCATTTCACGAGGGAAGAACTGATCTCGAAAAGCGACATAAAACTCCTCCCAACTGATAAGGCCTGCTTTCACGACCCGAACGTAGACCCAAATAGTAAAACGGGACAAGGAACCCTGAGAGGCCCCAAGTCGACCCATTGCATAATAATACATATAATTCATTCATGGAAAGCGGAATATGAAATCATGGCATAAGATAGAAAAGCGACACAAAATCCATACATGACAGTTGAGCACTACAAATAGTCTAAAAGCCTCTAATCATAACGGATGGGTTGATGGGACAACACCCCAATTAACCCTACAATACTAAAAACTGGAAGAAACATCAAAGTCTGATCATATGGCCCTCAAAACATGAGGATGCACCGAAAACGGCTGATAGAAAACTCTAAATAGACTACTGACGAGGATGACCCTAGGAGCCGAGTCTTGTATCATGAAACGATACAACATAGAAAGTATGCGGGTCAGTACATCGAATGTAATGAGTATCCATAGTAAGTAAAATGAACATTTAAAATACATAAAGTTCTTAGGAGTAGGACAACATGATCCTAATGCTGAAATCATATAATAAATGTAAGGCTTAATGTTTTCAAAACATTCATAATTTTTCCTAATTGTAAACATGAGTGAAAATCATTTAATAGACATAACTTGAGCCAAAGGACATATTCATACACGCATAAACCATAAGGAATAGCGGGAGATTCTTATAACCGAAATACCCCATATGAGCATACATGGAGCCCGACCTGTAAACCTAGTCGGCAGGTTGTTCATACCATTCCAAGGGTAGAACCATGAAAGATGTGATTTCACTCTTGAAAGGCCCCTTAGGGCAACAGAGGACAATCTCAAGGGAGGTCCCAAACATGACCTATGGTGGTAACTACTTTTGAGATTTGGGGCATAACCTGGGCCCGGACCTACTCGGTGTTAAATACTACATCCATAACATGCAATGTTCTCATAAAGTAACATACATGACATATATGGGCTAGTTAAATAATGATAATCATAAACATACTTGAAGGTTTGTGAACTAGCCATGAAATCGGGCCCGTGCGTCGGCCAAAGTCATAAATTATGAATCCTGCTTGACATGTAGGCATTTCCCGATATTTAAACATACTTGAAATACTCAATTTGGTGGAAATTATGATCATAAAAACATGGGTAATTGAAAACATGCTTCTAAATCGAAAATTCACATCATACTTGTAAAATCATCATAATCATGAACTCCCATGGATTTCTCATAATTGGGCACCTTAAGTTTAAAACAATAGTATACAAAATAACGATTTAAAATAATATAAAATCAGCCCATTATTAGAAACCCATCAATTTAAACATACTAATAACATACCCATATCGATTTCTTGAGGATTCACGGATTGGGTTAAAACCCCATAAGAATTGAATTATAGGATTCATAGATTAGGGAGGATTGGGCATGGTTATGGATTAAACCACCCAGTCAAACCCTACATACCTGATTTGGAGTAAATCCTTACACTCCCTAGATTGCCCAAGAGGAACTCGAGGAAGATAGACTTGAAGTCACCTTGATCACCCCTTTAGCACCCTTCTACTCCTTTGCATGCATGAATGAACAATTAGGCTATTCTTTACCCTCTTAAACCCATATTTTAGAGGTTAAAACGACGTAGTTTAGGACCGTAGGACTTAGGAATTAAGGAAAAGCCCTTACTAAAATCGCAGAGTTTTGCAGACTGCCAGTCCCCATGAGGGACTGGACGACACGTCACTAGGGCCCACGACTTGTGGCTTCGAGTCGTCATGTTCACTGGCAAAAACTCATTAGGGGACCCCACGAGGGACCTCATGAATCATGGTGGCTGACATTGACTCGTGGTCCCCACTCATGATCCCTACTGCCCAAAACTCCTTACCATGCATCAAGTCCAGGCCACGGGTGACCTCATGAGTCGTGTGGTCTGACCACAACTCGTGGTCATGCCCGTTGTCTCCCCCAGACCATGCCACCTCCTTGCTTGATCTCGAGTCACTTCATGACTCGTGGTCTCTCCTCACGGGTCACCTAACGACCCGTTTATGACCTGGTGCAGAATTTCAGTTTTCCTCTGTTTCAACTCCCGGATCTGATCCTTGGGCTTCCTGGGTATAATAGTATCTCCCCCTTGGGAACATTCATCCTCGAATGTTAGAAACACACAGAAAAAGTAGAAACATACAATCATTAATGCAAATACTTATCATTTAAGCTGAAAACTAACGAAATGACTGCCTCCGAAAAGAACTACATAGCTGAACTAAATTCAGGCATCACATACATTTCCTTACATAAAACAAACTTATGCACATGAACTGGACACGAAAACTGATTAGAGTATTAGGGCAACAATTGATACCTCAAACTAAAATTGAGCCGGTAGGGAACAAGTGAGGGTATTTAGCCATCATATCTGCTTTTGCTTCCATTGTAGCTCCCTCAATATGTTGATTTCTCCATAACACCTTTACTGAAGCTACTTCTTTGTTCCTTAGCCTCCGAACCTGATGATACAATAATTCAATTGGAATTTCCTCATAGTTGAGGCTACCTCTCACACCCATACTCTCCACCAGGAATACTAGAGTTGGGTCCCCCAAGAACTTTTTCAAGAGAGATACATGAAAGACCGGATGAACAGAAGCTAATTCCGAAGGTAACTCTAACTCATAAGCTACTTTACCCACACGTCTCACAATTCAGTATGGGCTAACATAGTCGGTAATGAGTTTCCCTTTCTTTCCAAATCTCATCACTCCCTTTATAGGAGATACCTTAAAAAACACCCAATCATCGACTTTGAACTCGAGCTCTATTCTTCTCACATCCGCATAGGACTTTTGGAGACTTTGAGACGTTTTCAACCTGTTCCTTATCAACTGAACCTTCTCCATTGCCTCATGAACCGTGTCTAGCCCTATCATTACTGCCTCACCAACCTCAAACCATACGATGGGCGATTTACATCTTCGCCCATAGAGAGCGTTAAATGGTGCCATTTGGATACTGGAGTGATAACTGTTATTGTAAGCAAACTCAATCAGGGGAAAGTGATCATCCCAACCACCTCTGAAGTCAAACACGCATGCCCTCAACATGTCCTCGAGGGTCAAAATTGTCTGCTCCGCTTGACCATCCATTTGCGGGTGAAATGTTGTGTAGAGTTTAACCTAAGTACCAAGCCCTTTTTGAAAAGACTACCAAAACTGAGAGGTAAATCGAGTACCTCGGTCTGAAATGATAGACAAGGGCACTCCATGCAATTGAACCAAATCTCGAATGTATAGCTTGGCATAATCCTACACTGAGTATGTGGTTTTGACTGGTAGAATGACCAGCTTTAGCTAGCCTGTCTACTACCACCCATATGGAATCATACCGTTGGCAAGTACTAGGTAGGCCTGCAATGAAATCCATATAAATATCTTCCCACTTCCAAGTCGGAATGCTAATATCCTGAAGTACACCTCCCAGCCTTTAATGCTCGACCTTTACTTGCTGACAGTTTGGGCACTTGGCTACGAATTCTGCAATATCCCTCTTCATGCCATTCAACTAATAGATTTCCCGTAATTCATGGTACATTTTGGTGTCACCCGGATAGATAGAATACCTATATCCATGAGCCTCATGCAACATCCAACTCCTCAAATTATCCACGTCTAGAACACATAAACGGCCCTAGTACCGAAGCACACCGTCTCCACCTTTAGAGAAGACCTCTACCTTCTGATTCTGAATGGCTTCTTTCAACATTACAAATATCAGATCCTCATCTTGTATAGCTTTCACATCAGTCACCAAAGATGATTCTGATCGTTCTGTACAACAACACCGCCATAGGTCGAGTCAACCAACCTAACTCCCAACCTTGCGAGTCGATGTACCTCCTTCACAAGCTCTTTCTTCCCTTCATCCACATGAGACACAATCTCCATAGAGAGTCTACTAAGTCCATCCACTACCACATTGGCCTTACCCGGGTGGTAAAGGATGCTCATATCATAGTCCTTAAGTAGCTCCAACCACCTCCTTTGCCGAAGATTGAGATTCTTCTGCGTGAACACATATTGCAAGCTCTTGTGGTCTATAAACACATCCATGTAGACCTCATATAAACAATGTCGCCATATCTTCAAGGGGAATACCACTGTGGCCAATTCAAGGTCATGATCTAGTAATTCTTCTCATGAACTTTCAGCTATCTACAGGCGTATGCTATAACCTTCCCATGATGCATCAAGACACACCCAAATCTGATCCTTGAAGCATCACAATACACTACGAATCAATTGCTAACCTTAGGTAGGGTCTATACCGGTGCTGAAGTGAGTCGAGCCTTCTGCTCTTGAAAGCTTCTTTCACAAGCCTCCAACCATTGGAATTTAACCTTCCTTTGGGTTAGTTTGGTCAAGGGTGATCCAATAGATGAGAAGCCCTCAACAAATCTCCGATAGTAACCTACTAAGTCCAAAAAGCTCCTGATATCTAGAGGGTTCATCGGTCTGGGCCAAGTCTTCACCGCCTCTATTTTCTGGGAATCCACCCTTATACCTTCACTTGACACCACGTGACCCAAGAACGCTACTGAATTCAACAAAAACTCATACTTGATGAATTTGGCCTATAGCTGGCAATCCTTGAGAGTTTGAACTACTACTCTTAGATGACTGACATGCTCCTCCTCGCTCCAAGAGTACATCAAGATGTCATTAATGAATAGGATAATGAACATGTTCAAATATGCCTTGAACACCCTGTTCTTAGGCCCATAAAAGCTACAGGGCCATTGGTTAGTCCAAAAGACATAACAACAAATTCGTAGTGACCATATCGACTCTTGAAAGTGGTTTTCGGGATGTCACTCTCCTGAACCCTGAGCTGGTGGTACCCGGACCTAAGATCTATCTTGGAGAAACACTTGGCACCCTGAAGCTAATCAAATAAGTCATCAATCCTAGGTAAAGGGTATCTGTTCTTAATGATGACCTTGTTCAACTATCTATAATCAATACACATTCAGAATGAACAATCTTTCTTTCGGATAAATAGGACTGGTGCACCCTAGGGAGACTTACTCGGTCTAATGAAACCCTTATCTAACAAGTCCTTCAACTTCTCCTTTAACTCCTTTAGCTTGGCTGCAACCATTCTTTAGGGAGGAATAGATATGGGTTGGGTGTCGGGTAGGAGGTCAATCCCAAAATCAATCTCCCTCTCGGGAGGAACACCAAGTAGATCATCTGGAAATACCTCAGGATGCTCACATACCACGGGGACTGACCGAATAGTTGGGGTCTCGGACGTAGCATCCTTAACCCTAACTAGGTGGTAAATACAACCTTTAGAAATCATTTTCCTGGCCTTGAGGTAGGAGATAAAGCAACCTGCAGGCACAACTGAACTACCTATCCATTCTAAGACTGGCTCACCTGGAAATCTGAACTCCACTGCACGGGTTCTACAATTTATAGAAGCATAACATGCAAACAACCAATCCATGCCCAGAATGATGTCAAAGTCAGTCATAGCTAACTCTACTAAGTCCACGAAGGTGACCTTATGCAACAACGTAATGGGTCAAACTCTATACACCCACCTAACTACAATTGAATCACCAATCAGAGTAGAAATTGAGAATGGTTCTGACAGAATTTCAGGGATAACTCCAAAGCTACTGGCAATATAAGGTGTCACAAAAGACAAGGTAGCTCCTGCATCTAACAATGCATAAGCATCAATATGAAAGACTCGCAACATACTCGTAACCACATCGGGGGAAGTCTCCCTCTCCTATCGAGAGGCAAGTGCATAAAACCTATTCTGGTGCTGGCCACCAGCTGAACTAGTCGAAGCACCCTACTGGGTAGGAAGTGCTACTGGAGTTGCTGAGCTAGCGACTGCGGTACGGGATCCACCACCCCTTGACCTGGCTAAAGGACAATCCCTGAGTCTATGTACAGGTCTTCCACACCCGAAGCAATCATCTGAGCCCACTGTACACCTTCCTGGATGGTTCTTGCCACAACTTGCACAGGCTGGAAAGGTATGCTCTGTCCGCATGCTACCCTGACCCCTCAAAACTGAAGCTCTACTCCTCTGATCATCTCATGGTCTAGATGGGGTGCTAGCTGATGATTGTGCTGGTGCAATAGACCTATGTTGAGATTGCTGGTGATGCCCACCACCTAACCTTGGCTGAGAGAATCTATAGCTGTCCGTCCTAGCCCTCTTGGTGTCTCTCTCTCTCTCATGTGAGTTGCCTCCATCTGCTGGGCATATAAGACTATCTGAGGGTAATCCATGTCTTGGTGAAGCATAGAAGTCCTGCAATCTTTGTCTAGATACTCGACCACCCCATGCACGAACCTACTCACTCGTGCCTTATGGTCCACTAACTCTAGGGCATATTTTGACAAGCGAATGAACTCAAGTGAATACTCCAGCACTGTCATCTTTCCCTGCTTAAGGTTCACAAACTCGGCTACCTTCAACTTTCTCATCTCCCATGGGAAAAACCGATCGTGAACCTTAAGCAGATATGAGCGACCCCCTTTAGCGCTCTCGCTACCCTGCTGTCTTTCCATTGTTTGTACCAGATATGAGCGACACCCTTTAACTGATAGGAGGCCAAGTCAACACACTTACCATTTGCCACCCCCATAACATAGGTGACCTTCAAGATCTCCTCAATGAACTCATGTGGATCTTCGTCCACCTTCGACCCCGAGAACTCAGGAGGGTTCATCCTCAAGAAATCCCTCACCCTAGTTGTCTTCGCATTCCCATTCTGAGGGTAATACGCCACTTTCTGGTTATGAACCTAGGCAGCCATGGCCTATTGCCCAAGATCACTTACCCCACACTTAAAGCCTTGTTCATCCTCGAACAAATCTTTTACATCTCATGCACATGAAGACTTACACATAGCTAATTTTAGCAAGACAATTCAAGCTATGGCTACAATGACTATTTAAGATAGCAAGCTAAAAATAGAGCATGCACGATTTAATCATTGAAATGAAATACAATTATGTTAAGACTTCCTAACCTCAAGAATTGACTCTCTATCTTAGCAAACTCATGCAAATCAACTAATCAAGAAATCAAACATGAATTATATCCATCATTAAACATGTGCCCTCAGAACAAGAGAGTTACCCATTTTCACACGCAAATTTTTAAATCACAACATGTATGGGTAAATGAATAGAATTACGCTCACACTCACAAAGAATTCACATGCATCATTTAATGACCATAAGCTTGTCCTTAGTGTTTTACTCCACTAATTTAAGGATATTTGAACGTAAGATCAAGTAGGACTTAATGGGTTGTAATGTAAGCTAAGGGACGGGTAGGTACTATTCTGGCCAGTAATAGTGACTATCTCCCCCAAGCGCTTTTAATACATCCAACATTCATTAAGGACATCTCTTTTCTTACTTCCTCCTCATTCTTTTCAATCCTGAATTTTCTCTTCTTGTTCCCATTTCTTTAAGCATACTCAGCTTAGTAGTAAGGAGTACTTAAGAAATTTTATTTTTCATTCATTTATTTTCTTACTCCCTCCTAATAATCAACCATTTTTACACAAGTGCACCTTTGTCCATTTCTCAACTTTCACAACTACTACTTTTCCTTCTTTTTCATGCTTCTCACTGCTGCACTCTTTCAGATTTTTCACTTAAGCACTTCAGAGTTTTGGATCAAATTCAAGGCTAATGAAAGAAAAAGGATTAAGCTTATATTGTAGCTATCAAAGAATAGGCTCAAGGCTCAATGGGGCTAACTAGGATTAAATATTCAAGGTAGGTAAAGTGAGGGATGACATTTAGGTTCATTGAAAGAAATGCCTAAATCATCTCCTACAATTCACATCCTTCATTTCATTTTATATACACACCAGGCAAGTTCTAGACATTCCACAATAGCACGGAATATTCGAAAAACTTACACTCACGGCACATGCTCAATTCAAGACACATTCCGCAGACTCTTAACTCAGCTAATCACAAGAATTCAAAATTAAGCTTCAATCATATCAAGTCAAATTCAAGAGCCTAGGTGTCTCAAACATAGGTATACCACTTGCATGCTTCAACACTAAACATACTTGCATCTTACAATCATTTATAGCAAATAACAAGAATATCAAGCCATCAATTAGCTACGGGTCCAAAAACCAAAACCTATTGACTAATTTTCCTCATGACGGTCGTCATCCATCCATCATCGGAAAGAGTCTCTAACTATGACTATAAACATTATATACAGACAAAGAAAATTTTTTATTCTTCGGTTCAAAGACCCCCCGTTAGAAAAGAACTGAAAAGAAAAACCAACGGGTGATGAAGTCATGCTTGAATCACAAATAAACAAAAAAAAATTTTTTTTTTCAAATATTTCTCACAAGCATTACATTCACCAAAAATAGTTAAGCTCAAATATTTTAAAATTTTCCTCACCCCCCCCCTGAATCATGCTATGTCCCCATAGCATCAACTTAACATTTAAAGAGGGTGAGAAATACTCCCTGAGGCCTAGCTAACAGCATGCCTTTCTTCAACTTTGCACAAGTGCGTGTTCGACCCCACACTTTTTCTCTTCCATGCTTGTTAGTTTCCTCCTCCACGGGTACTCAGACTTCCCCTCCATCCGTGCTTAACTTTCCACCAAAACAACACAAGATGAAAAATAAATAAAATCAACTTAAATGCAAGAAATTAAAATGGTACCCATGGTACCCTTGGGTTGCCTCCCAAGCAGTGTCTAATTTTACGTCGCGGCACGACGTACCAAGTTTCACCACTTTTTCCTCCACCTTGAGGATATGAATCTCACCCCTAATTTCTTCTCTAATTTCCTCTTATGCTCCAGGGGTGGTGGTGAAAAATTGTAAGGACCAAGCAGTATATGTAGCCTTTTGAACTTATTGGCCCTTAAGTAAGCGAAGTCATTTTGTCTCTCCGAGTCAGCATATTTCAAAATATACGGGGCTTGGTCCTCCTCTAGACATTTCTCTATAAGCTTGGAAGACTCTATTTCTATGTTGTCAACCAAACTTAATGTCGAAAAATGCTTCAAGTGTGGTCAACTCTGAAACTGCATTGTGCTTGACCTCCTTACTTGTAAACACCTTCTCAGCACCGACATCTATCTCTCCAATAATGTCAACTGGGGGATACTCTATCTCTTCTTCCATGAATGGATTTTCCATAAGTGTGAGCCCATCACGGGGACACTCAAGAGATTCTAATTGTTGGGCTTCATTCAAAAATTCACCCTTGTCTTCCTCTTGTAGTTCCTCTTGAATATCGGCTAAAACTGTTACCTGCAATTTATCACAAGCTTCAGCCTCAACAATCATCTTCGTGACTTTGACGCTCATCCTTTCTAGAGCCTCTGCATTCTCTTCTTGCTGAATTCTCAATATTGCCATCGCCTCCTTCATTGCTTCTGATTTCTCCAGGAGTTGTTTCAGCATGTCTTCTATTTGAGCTTGGCGTCCCAAGTCCTCATTTTCAGCATGCCTATGTTCAGCAAAAACAACAGAAGGATCATAGTAGAGGCTTGGGAGAGGGGAATATGCATTCGGACAGCCATCCCAATGGCCATCTTGACCACCACATATATTGCACGTGTTACAGTGTTGCCACAAGTGGGGTCCTCCGCAATTCAGACAAGATTCGCCAAAATATGAGTATCCACCATTTAAACCATTTGTATTCCATGATGTCATGTCAAGAAGGGTATCCGAAAAAAAAATCAAATAGAATTAAAACAAATATCTACAATTTTTATTTTTATTTCAAAAATAAGACTAACACAAGAATTCTATATCTGCAAGAGAAAGGCTAAGACCAAGTTGTCAGCATTTATATAGAATTTGTAAACTAACACTTAAGAAAACAATTTTACCAACTGCCAGTCCCCGGCAGCGGCGCCAAAAACATGTTCGGTGTTTTTCACAACAACACGCAAGTGCACGTGGTCGAACAAGTAATAAAGTGGCTTAGGTAAGCCAAGTATCGATCCCACAGGGACTGGGCTAGGGTAACAATCTACTCAAGTGTCAATAAACCTTAACTCTAAAAATGCAGACAACAGTGTTAAGAGAAGTTTGATATTTTGGTTTCTAATTTTATACTAATTATAAAATGAATATACAAGTTGAGTCTGAACTATAAGTATGAGCGTGCTGAGGTTAAACGAACTTGTAGAGAAATAAATTATCGATACAATTTGGTTAATCTTTCTTCTGGTTGCTAGTCAAGAATTATTGCCTATGGATTAAAACTCTCGTATTTAACCCAACTTAAGAATCATGAACCTTCCACCTACATTTCTGTGATGAAATGAAATTCATGTTCTAGCCATACAAAACCGATTCCTTAATTGACTAATACGACTTTCAGGTATATTTCTATCCTGAAGGTAAATCAATTCTCAATTTTCCCAAACTAAGAAAAGATCATATCCTATTAATTCACAACATTCCAAATTCTTGCTCTCTCGAGTGAAATCGGACTTTTTAGATGTACATCAATGTTGGCCACACATTAATGCAGTAAGAACAAGAATCAATAGAACAACCATGGAAGAAAAGATGAAAAAACAGTTTATCAACAATCACATTTCAATACAATTGTTCTTAACCTCAGCAAGAAGAGGATTTAGCCACTCATTTGTGGATTAAACATTGTTCAATGAGTGTAAATCATACAAGCAATTCAAATCAAGAAGAAGGAGATAGAGAAAAACCCTGATATTTTTGTCCCCTCAACTTCCTGTAACCCACGTTCTTGCTCCACCAAGTCAGAATTAAAAATAAACCTAAGTGTTCTATTTATACTAGTGGAAATTTTTCCCGAAATAACAAGCAACGTGTCACAGAGTGCATCGCGGAGCACTGCCTCCGTGACACGGTGCAAACACGGACCCTCACTGGAATTTCATGTTCCAGGTAAATATGGCCAACGTGCCACAACATGCAATGCGGGGCTTGGCCAACGTGCCACGGCCCCAACGCGCACCTTCACTGGAATTTGGCTCATCTTCAGCATCCGGGCAGAATGCATCCGCGATGGCAGCGTGACACGGCTCCATCGCGGAGCCCCTTTAATTCATGCTTTCCTTGGCCTTTTCCTTGCTCGCTTCTGAGTCTCTTCCCAATTTCTCCCAACATGCATCTTAGCTTCCTAAAATTATATTTTTCCTGCAAAACAACACTAATCATGTTGGTTACTATAAATTCACATTTGACTACAATTCACATGAGAATGCACAAACATCGATACTTAAACAAGACAAAATGACGCATTTGAGTATCACTTTGGGCATATAAATCTGCCTAAGATCACCTATGCCAACATCTGAATTGCTGCCCTAAACTCAGTGTGGGCAGTTGGCTCTAGTGAGTGCTCCTCGTTAATGGGTGGGGCTGGCTGATGCCCATCGCCATTGGCACCCTCATGATCATTGCCATTGCCATTTCTTCTGAAATTCACTCAGTGTGGATGAATTGTTCTGCAAATGCGAATAGCATGAATTAGAAGAATAGAAAGACTTTTCATCGCACGACATAGATCATGAAAAAAGGGGACATTTCCTAAACATCTAGTAGCCTCTTCGTCATAGGTGTGGCAAGCTTCACACCCATGAAAAAGACTCTACTTAACATGGCTTTCAAACACCCTAGGCCACTTCACCTATGGCTCTGATACAAAGTTTGTCACGATCCAAACATAGACTTGGATCGTAACACGGGACAAAGATCCCCGAGAAGCCCCAAGTCGACCCATGGCATAACATACATATAATTCATTCAAGGAAAGAGGAAGACTTAACATAAAATCATGGTGGAAATGAAATCACGGCATGAAATAGAAAAGTGACACAAAATCCATACATGACAGCTGAGTACTACAAATAGTCTGAAAGCCTCTAATCATAACAGACGGGTTGATGGGACAACACCCCAACTATCTCTACAATACTGAAAACTAGAAGAAATATCAAAGTCTGAACGTATGGCTCTCAGAACATGAGGACTCACCAATATAAGGTGATAGCAAACTCTTAATGGACTACTGACGAGGATGAACCTGAAAGCTGGTTCCTGTATCATCAAATGATATAGCACAGAAAGAATGTGGGTCCGTACGTGGAATGTACTGAGTATGCAGAGTACGTAAAATGAACATTTAAAATAAATAAAGTTCATAGGAGTAGGAAAACATGATCATAATGCTAAAATCATAAAATAAACATAAGGCTCAAGGTTTTCAAAATATTCATAACTTGTCGAAATCGTAAACTTGAGAGAAAAGTATTTAATAGACATAACATGAGCCAAAGTACATATTCATACATGCATAAACCATGAGGAACAGTGCGAGATTCTTATAATCAACATACCCCATATAAGCACACATGAAGCCCGACCTGTAAACCTTGTCAGGAGGCTGTTTGTACCTTTCCAATGGTAGAACCACGAAAGGCGTGATATCACTCATGAAAGGCCCCTTAGGGAAAAAGAGGACAATCTCAAGGGAGGTCCCAAACATGACCTATTGTGGCACGTAATTCTATGATTCGGGGCGTAACCTGGGCCCCGAACCTACTCGGTGTTAAATACTACTTCCAAAACATGCAATGTTCTAATAAAGTAACATACATGACATACTTGGGCTAATTAAATCATGATAATCATAAACATACTTGAAGGTTTGTGAACTAGCCATGAAATCGGGCCCGTGACTTGACCAAAGTCATAAATCATCATTAGTGCTTGACATTTAGGCATTTCCTGATATTTAAACATACTTGAAATACTCAATTTTGATGGAAATCATGATCATAAGTACATGGGTAATTGAAAACATGCTTCTAAATAGAAAATTCACATCATACTTGTAAAATCATTATAATCATGAACTCTCATGGATTTCTCATACTTGGGCACCTTAAGTTTAAAACTCGTGGCCATTTCCATTTCCATTTCTTTTTCCGTTAACTCTATTGGGAGGTATGATTCTGCAATCTCAAATAGCCTGAGTTAGAAGGATAGAGAGACATTTCACCGTACAACATAGATCATGAAAGAAAGAAATATTTCCTAAACATCCCGTAGCCTCTTCGTCATAAGTGTGGCACGCTTAACACCTATGAAAAGATTCTACTTAACACGGATTTCAAACACCCTAGCACATTTCAAAACCTATTACTCTGATACCATATTTGTCATGACCCGAACATAGGCTTGGATCGAGACACGAAACAAGGAACCCCAAGAGACTCCAAGCCAACCCATGGCATGAACATACAACTAACTCAATAAATAAAAGTAAAAGACTTAACATACTAAACATAATGGAAGTTTAAAAATAAAATAACAATAGAACTATAATTCACATCATACACGACAAGCTGGTTACTATGCAAAGCCTAAAAGCCTCTAACATATCTGATGGGTTGATTGGACAACACCGCTAACCAACCTGAAAAGTTTGAAAACTGAAAATACAGAGATAAGTGGTATGAAATGGAATTCGAGAGATGAGGACACACCCACTAAGACTGGATGCTAACTCTAGAGGACTGGCTAGTGACGGGGCTGAGTTTGAAGATCGAAGACTATATCGTAAAATGATATAACATAAAGTATGAGGTGAGTACATGGAATGTCCCGAGTATGCAAGGTTAGTAAAACCGCTTAAGTAAGTAAAATCCTTAAAACATCCATAATATAAAAGATAATCAAGATAAGGATTTCAGAGTAGGGATTGCATGCTATTTTTTGAAATCATGATATGAACATAACTGAATCGAATGACCAAAGTTGTAATCTGATAATCATATGTAAAACTGAACATTAGGTCAAACCTACTTAAGAACATATATATATATATATATCATCAATGATAAACATGCATAACTAAAATCATGAGGAATAATGGGAGACTCGTCATATAACCGACATTACCACAATAGAGCTTACGTGGTCTCGACTATCACACTCAAGTGGGCAGAGTCATCTAAAGCCTAGCTGGGGCTAAAGATGCTACCATGATATTGATATCAAGCTGAAGGCCCCTTAGGGTAGGGGAAAGCTCCAAAGGAGATCCCAAATAATCTGATCATACCTACGTTGGCGCGTAATTATGAGGTATAGGGTTGACTGACCATTAGCCTACTCGGAGCTAGACACTACTCCCAAAAACATGCATATGCTCTCCATAATTTTTCAATGAAGTTGACCATCATCTAGTGACGAAGCTGAATAATCATGTACATATAAAATCCGAAATCATACATAAGGAGCATTGGTTCAAACCATACCACAAACTGAACATAATTGGGAGTCTTGACTCCAAAATCATGTGGTAAGCTAATTCGTGAAATCATAAATCATACTTAAACATATGGGCTTTCCCAATACTTAAACATGATTCAAAATACTTGATTCACTTGGAAACATGATCATAGACATGGGTAACTTGAAAACATGCTTTTCATAAAAAATATCTCATTATACTTGAACATACATCGTAATTCTCAACTTTCATGAGCTTCTAATCGATGGGCATCATAATTTATAAAACTTGAAAACATGGTTTATAATTGAAAACACTGTAAAACTTGCCCATGAATCATAATTTTATTATAGAAACACGCTTATATCATACCTATGGTAAAAACTTAGAAAATTCATGCATTGGGTTAAAACTCCGTAGGATCAACATATAGATTTCCATGAATTAGAGAGGGATTGGGCATGAGTGTGAACAAATTCACCCATTCATAACCCTACATACCTGAGAGAATATGATTCTATAACTCCTCTGATTGCCCAAGGAAGAATTGAGAAGAACTTGGAAGAAATTGAGCTTGATCACCTCTCTAGACTTCTACACTTGCATGCATGAATAGGAGTAGCTTAGAATGAACTTACCCCTCTTAAAACTCACTATTCATAGCTTAAAACGACATAGTTTAGGCCTTAGGATCATAGAAATTATGAAAAAATCCTTACTAAATTCGTAGAGAAAATAAACTGCCAGTCCCAATGAGGGACTGGATGAGTCATTGTCTAAGGCCATGACTCGTGGCCACCATCCATCCTGTACACTGTCACAAACTCAACACTAGTCACCAGAAGCAACGTGATTATTATTTTCTGGTGACCATGAATCATGGTCACCTCCCGTCGTCCTCACTACCGAAAATCAACTGGGGTCATCAGGGGTGACACTACGACTCGTGGTGCTTCCCAACAAGTCGTGGTAAGGACCTGTTAAGTGCACTACCCCATACTTCCTTTTCCTTTAGCCATCCCTGACCATGGGTTACCTATCGGCTCGTGGGGATGACCATGACTCGTGATCACACCCGTAGTCACCCCCAACTTGAAAATTTCAAGCAAGTCAACACTCCTCACCATGAGTCACATAATGACCCGTGGTCCTCCTAATGGGTCTCATGATGATTCGTTCTGTGAACTGGAGCAGAAAATCCTATTTTCTCCTTTTTAACTCCCGTGTCTGGTCTTAGGGCTTTTAGGGTATAACAAAAGCGAAGTGTATGTGAAGTTCATAGGTAAGGGTCAACTTTAGACGAGCATATTTCCCAATCTATAATGAGTTAGGAGTCCTACAACCTATAAAAATAAAGTTACTTGAGTCTATTTTTTAGAAAATTAAATTGCTCATAAATTTGAGTTTAGAGTAAAATGTTATAGGCATTTTACGGTGGCACTGTCGAGCAGTGATGTGGCCGCCTCCCTAAAACGTCACCACCGCCCTAAGTAAATAAAAATATAATGTTTTCCTTATGTTTCATTTGTAAAGGTTTCCATAATTGAGTTATTTGTTTCCACCCTTACATTCTCTCAACTTTCCAACGAATAACTATGTCACAATGAAGAGGAAACATCACGCTAAGTGCAACAAAATTACAAGACAAGTTAAGAGTTCATTTGCAAGGTGAAGGTGGTGTGTTTATGAGCTGTTTTGAGCGTTTCGGACAGCGAAGGTGCTGCATTTTCTGGAAGAAAATTGAATTAGAACACTCCTCTATTATCCAAGAACTACTTCAAGTGAAAACATAAATGATTCTAGCTACTAAACATGTATGAAATCCTATCCAAAGCTAGGGGATGGAAGCCTTGTGGGCTGCCTTTTTGCTGAGTGTTTTTGGAACTCGTTTTGGTAGAAGTTTGAAGGAGGTTTGCTTCGTTTTAATGCTGTTTTGTACTTCATATATATCCCCCTATGGATAGGTATTGAATCCAAGAGGAAAGGTAAGAATTTACCCCTTTTAAACCCCTCAACTTGCAAGCAAAAAAGCTGGAAAATTGGCAGGTAGGTGAGCTGTCATTGGAACTGTTTTGAGCTGAGTTCTTGTTCGTTTTTCTTAGGATTTTTGGCAGTATCTTTGACTGAAAATATATTTCATATTGAGGGGAAGAATATCAGGTAAGTGTATGTAATTTTCCTCTTCTTTTCCCCCTCAAAAGTTACTGAAAACAAGTAATGAAAATGGCTAATGTTGTTGATGTTGCCGTGAGATGTTATTGTTATTGCAGCTGCCAGTTGGGAATTTATTTTGGCTACACACTGTGACATATATTAAGATTTAAAATTTAAGAAACTATGGAGGTTAAAGGCTGGTCGTTGAAGAAGAAATTCGGCTAGAGAAACCTCGCAGGAACAAGATATATAAGGCGCTCCCTCAGTCATTCTCTCAAGTGCTTTGTAAATTGAATGAGCCAGCAATTTTATTATAGATTGGAGGTAGTACGTTAAGATACATTTAGACTTTCATTTCCATATTTGATTGGGGCTTAGTGTTGAGATTGTGCCTAACCCCCAAGAGGCGCTTAAAGTATGATATTGTGTTGATTGTTATTGGAGCTTTCTATCAAGTTGGAGATTTCTGGTTATTTTATTAAATTTGAAATTGTGGCTAAGACGGCGGCGTAAGAATAACGTACTCTAAGAATGATTGTTAAGTTAATAAAGGTAAACAAGGTTACCAACACAGGGATTCCTTAATATGGTAACCTACCTTTATGTATATATGTTTTAAGGTTCTTAAGGCTCAAAAGAGATTCCATAACTCCTAATCCTTAACCTATTAGCAAGTTACTAGATTAGCGAGTTTTATGTTAAGAGAATGTCGATGCTAAGTATCTCTAATTAAGCCTAAGTACTCCAAGTTCAGTTCAAGTTAAGTCTAATTTCTAAGTTGAATCCAATTATTCAAGTGGAGTCCAAGTATTCCAAATTTGGGTCTAAGTATCCATAGTTAGTTCTAAGAATCCGTAAGCGAGGTTCAGTATCATATTCCTCTAGTCTCATGTTCATGTTAAGCTTCCAAGTCATGTTATTTTTTATGTCCCCTTCTATCAGTTGCTAAGAGTGTTATCTTCAGTTGGTCCTCTGAGTTGGACCCGTTATTTGAGTCACTTATATTGCATTATTCAATTACTGGTCTAAGTATCTTTTGCTCATTTTCATGGTTTGTATTTTGTTTACTGCACACCCTCTCTGGTGTGAATATAAGATAGCTGATTGTGCAAACGATTGTGTACAAAATCCTGGTCCAATATCAAGAAGCCATATCTAAATCCTGGTCCATGTATCAAGCATCCACTAAGTCGATTCTCATAAACTCCAGTCCAAGTATTGAAAGTGTTGGCGTTTGAGTCTGTTATGTTATACTGATGCACAGAGTCTGCATATGGGTTAGCAAGTTGCAGAGTTATAGATTCTCTCTCTACCCTATTTTCTAAGTTATGTTCAACGGTTATTTTCCATTATTTATGTTAATAGGCTCCATAGTGTCTTATTGTTATTCCCTTCTCTGGTTTATTTTATCTTTGGCATTACTTTATTTACAACTTTTAATTTTATGTACTAGTGCATTCTTCGTACTATCGTCCCTTCACATGGTGGACTCCTACAATTGTGCTATAGGTATAGATAGGGGCTTGGATCAGCCATTGCAATAGGAGTCCAAATTCAATAGAGAGTTGGTATGCTCCTTTCCTTCAGGATCTCTATGTTTGGTTTGGTCATTCTAAGCTTTAATGTACATATTGGTAGGTCAGGGCCCTGTCCCGTGCATTCAGTATTGTTTATCTTTTAAAGGCTTTTGTGGACAAGTCGTATAGTTGTTCAATTTCAGCTTAGGTTGTGGCCTGGCTAGCCTTCCACATTTTATTTCAGTTTCTATCGTGGCCTTGTCAGCACACTATCGTTTGTATGTTTGTTGAGACCTAGTTGGTCCTTTTCTATGCTATGATTGACTGTGACAAGGGTCCTGTGTCATGATATAAACATAGGCCCATATCGAGACACGAAACCTAGAACCATAAATAGCTCTAAGTCAACCCATGGCATGAACATGATAACTAAACTCAACATAAGCAATGCAGAAAAACTAAATTATGAAATAACAGAAGTCTGAATAATAAACACCCAGTCATCGAAATAATAAAAACACTGATTCTGAAGATGAATATACAACTCTACGTCTGAAGAGCTTCTAACATAACGATGAGCTGATGGGACAACACCCCTACTAGATCACTAGAAGTATGAAAATAAAAATAAGAACACTCGACTAACTGAAGGTCCTTGAGGGATGAGGACTCACCAATAAAGTTGTTTGGGATAAACTCTAGAGATTGGCTAGCAGCGAGACTGAGTTAGAATGTCTAAGCCTGTATTATGAAATGATATAGCATAGAGTATGCAGTCAGTTTTTGAATATACTTAGTATGCAAGGTAGGTAAACCAGGCTAAGTAGGTTTAAGCTGAGTAATGAATAACATAAATCATATCATTATAAGATTCTGAAAGTAAGGACTATATGTAGATATCTAAAAACATGATTAGACATGAACTGAATTTCATAATTGAATTGAATGACCCAAAGCTGAAACTGATATTTATAAGTGAAACTGACAAATTGATCAATGGGTCAAACTTGCTGAAAACATAATATCATAACTAAATGTGAATAAAAGAGAAAAAATGGAGCAAAAAGAAGGGAGTGAGAGTAAATCGGTGATCTATAGATGAAAACTGGCGAAATGCCGGCCAAAGGATGAACATCACTGCCTCTGAAGATTAATGCCACCGGTGGTTTGCGTATTGCCAGCAACGGTTCGCCGGTCCAATCGCCTAAGGACATTTAAAGTTCTGGAAAATAGCTTGAAGATCCGGCGGTTCATGGACTGGCATCGGCGAAACACCGGGTGAATCGCTGATGTTCACTGCAATTGAGTAAGTTCCCAGAAAATATCATTGGAAATATGAAAGGAATTTACCCATGATTTAAACAAGAAAATTTCATAATTGGGTTAAAATCCCATAGAATCATACACTTAAATTCATGAAATTGAGAAGTGATTTAGGCATGAGAGTGAAGGAAAACTCTCATTCATGACTCTACATTCCCAGGTAATTTGATTCTACACCCTTCCTTGAAAGCCCAAGAGATTTGGGGAAGAACTAGGAGAATTCTTAGACTTGTTCTTCAAAGGAACTCTCTAAACTTGCATGCATGGAATAGAATGATTTTGAATAGGCTAAAACTTCTTAAAACCTTTCTAACAGAGCTGAGAACAACGTAGTTTAGGTCTTAGAAATTACAAAAACACCCTTACTAATTTCGCAGGAAAAATGACTCTGCCAGTCTTCACGAGGGACATGACGAGTCGTTGGTACCACCCATGACTCGTGGCCCACACTCATTACTGCTACTGGAAATTTAGACCTTCCACTTGCCCTCCTAACCAAGACTTATCTTCCAAGTCGTGAATTGACTTCATGGGTCGTGACTCCACCGGTGAAGACCCCCTGTCCATGACTTCTCGGGTGAGCCATTGGACGAGTCGTTGCCCACTAAACGACTCATCGTCCTATTATTGCCAAGTCTCTAGAACCCCTTCCAACCTTAATATTTTATCTGCCTAATGAGCCACATTACAATTCGTGAAGGGACTTCACGGGTCACTGTATAAGTCATCCTGTGACTGGCTGTAACATTTTCCTGCTTTCTTTGCTTAGATCCTCGGGTCTGACCTCGGGGATTATTAGGGCATTAAAATATCTCCCGCTTGGCAACATTCATCCTCTGTTATACCTCGGAAGCCCAAAGATTA
Source organism: Datura wrightii (assembly GCA_035772735.1). Taxonomy (NCBI): domain Eukaryota; kingdom Viridiplantae; phylum Streptophyta; class Magnoliopsida; order Solanales; family Solanaceae; genus Datura; species Datura wrightii. Next base: position 47,078,339 of record JASDFA010000007.1, on the reverse strand, counting down.
GACCCTGGAGTTGAAAACGGAAAAACTAGAAATCTAGTACCAAATCACAAAATGAGTCGTTCTATGACCCGTAGGGTAGACCACGAGTCATGAGGAGACTCGTGGTGAGGTACAGGGTTTGAGTTAGAATTTTGGGTTTTTGAAGTCCCCACGAACCTAACCACGAGTCGTGATTAGACCTCACAACTCGTTGGGTGAGTCGTGGACAAAGGTTAGGAGAAGGCGAAGAAGAGTAGGCAGTGTGCCCAATGGATGGTCACCATGAGTCGTGGTCAGACACCAGATTCGTGGTATTAGTCGTGGTCATCCGGTTGATAATGATTTGAAATTTGGGCAGTAAGGATGACGAGTGGTGACCACGAGTCATAGTCACTAGTAACAACTCGTAGGGGCCCCCATGGTGAGCCTAGATGAATTATTGGAAAGTGCACTCGACGACTGATGCCATGAGTCATGGTCTTGTGTAACGATTCGCCTTGTCCCTCATGGGGACTAGCAGTCAGTTATTTTATACGAATTTAGTAAGGTCTTTTCCGTAATTCCTATGATCCTAAGGCTTAAAATACGTCGTCTTAAGCATGAGTGATTTGTTTTAAGAGGGGTATTTTCATTTTAGGCTATTCTTACTCATGCATGCAAAGTTAGATAGCTAGAGAGGTGATCAAGCTCATTTTCCTTCAAAATTTCTTCAATTCATCATTGGGCACTCAAGGAGTGGTAAAATCAGTCTTCCCCAGGTATATAAGGTTATGAATGGGTGAATCTGTTCACACCCATGCCCAATCTCTCTTTAAATCATGAAAATTTCTATGTTGATCCTATGGGGTTTTAACCCAATGCATGAAATTCTTAATTCTCTACAACGGTATGATTTAAATATGTTTCTACTATTGAATTATGATTCATGGGAAAGTTTTACGTTGTTTTCAATGAAAATCATGTTTCAAGCTTTATAAATCAAAATATCCAATTATGAGAAGTTCATGAAAGTTGAGATTTATTATGAATGTTAAGTATGATGAGATATTATCGATGAAAAGCATGTTTTCAAGTTACCCATGTTTATGATCATATTTTCAAGCGATTTATGTATTTTTCAAGCATGATAAAGTATTGGGCAATACCCATATGTTCAAGTATGAGTTATGATTTTATGAATTTAGCTTACCACATAATTTTGGAGCGAAGTATATTCATCTTGTGGTATGGTTTGAGCAAAGAGCTCCTCATATATATGATTTCAGATTTGATATTTTGATCATTGAGCTTCTTCAATAAAAATGATGGTAAGCTTCGTTGTAAAACGATGGAGAGCATATGCATGTTTTTGGGAGTAGTAACTAGCATCGAGTAGGCTAAGGGTCAATCACCCTATGCCTCAAAACTACGCGCCAACATAGGTTGTGCATATCTTATATATACTTAGGACCTTCCTTGTGAGCTATCCCCTGCCCCGATTGAGCCACGAGATTGAATCAATATCATGGTATCATCCTTACACCTGGCAAGGCATTGGAGCAGGTTTGACCCAATGTTCATTTTTACTTATGATTATCAGATTTCATCTTTACGTCAATCGATTCAGTTATGATGTTATGTTATGTTGAGATCATGATTTCAAAAAATAGCATGCAAGCCCTACTCTCAGATTCTTGTTTTGATCATGTTTTATATTATGCATGTTTTAAATGATTTTACTTATTTAAGCGGTTTTATTTACCTTACAAACTCGGTACATTCCACGCACTGACGACATACTCTATGTTGTATCATTTCATGATATAGGCTCTGATCTTCAAACTCAGCCCCGTCATTAGCTAGTCTTGGAGTTAGCATCCATATTAATGGTGAGTCCTCATCTTACGAGGACATTTTCTATCAGATATTTGTTCCTTTAGTTTTCAAACTCATCGGGTTAGTTGGGGATGTTGTCCCATTAACCCATCAATTATGTAAAGGTTTTCAGATAGTTCGTAGTAATGTATTATGTGAATTCTGGTTAATATTATGTTATCCTTAAACTTCTTCCATGTTTAATATGTAAGTCTTCCACTTTATTTGATTGAGTTAGGTGTATGTTCATTCCATGGGATGACTTGGAGTCCCTCGCGGTTCCTTGTCCCATGTCTCGATCCGGGCCTATGTTCGGATCGTGACAAACTTGGTATTAGAGCAATAGGTTTGAAGTGTCCCAGGGTGTCTGAAATCCACGATAAGTAGAGTCTTTTTCATGGGTATGAAAGCCTCCACACCTATGAAGAAGAGGCTATGAGACGTTTAGGAAATGTTCCCTTTTTACATGTTCTATGTCGTGTGATGAAATGTCTCCCTATCCTTCTAACTCGTGCTATTTGCGATTGTAGAACTATGGCTCCCTACAGAGTTAATGATAGGAGGAATGGAAATGAAAACGGTCATGAGGATGGCAATGGAGACGGGCACCAACACGCCCCATCAGTCTAGGAGAACCATGCATCAGAGCTGGTTGCCCATGATGAATTTCGGGCAGCCATTCAGATGCTAGCGAAGGCCTTCATTGCCCAGGTCAAGCAGCAGGCAGTGGCACATGTACCAGAGAACGGGAATGCGGTGGTGGCACGATTCATAGATTTCTTATGGATAAACCCGCTAGAGTTTCTTGGGTACAAGGTGGACGAGGATCCACATGAGTTTATCGATGAGATTGTGAAGATCACCCAAGTCATGGGGGTGAATTGTCACACCCCGCCCTGGGGGGTATGACTGGCACCTGGTGCCCTACTAGGACCTGACCTGCTGGACTGCTAAGCCTGGGCGCATCTGGCGCCTCGCTGGCTTTAACTCACATTTCTGGAAACAAAGGGCTATATAACGGCTGTAAATACAGCCCCCGGCCCATTGGCCTATAGCCTTCTGTACCTGTACTAACAGCTGACCAGAAACATAGTAATTCAGGGGAACCTATGCGGGCCGACAAGGCCACCATGTTGTCTAGTTATCTGCAATTCAATCGTAATGTATTAAAAAGCTACGTGACCGGCAAGGTCACCACTACTGATACCTATGGCCCCACACGACCATCATAATAGAAAGAAGGAATGCTAACAACTATACAATTGCACGGCCTCTCACGACTGGCTCATCTGACCACAGGGAATATAAACAGACTGCAAGCCTCTAGGAAGGATAATAGAAATGATTGGGACAGGGCCCCGACCTACCCGTACTGTACAACAAAAAGAACTGGACTACACCTCTAGAAATTCAGTCTTCGGATGACAGGAGCTGAATACTCAACCGCTGATGGGGATCACGTGGTATCGCCTGCTCGTCTATGGGTACCTGCAGGCAAGTAATGTAGCGCCCCACTGGGCGTCAGTACCGCTGGTACTGAGTATGTAAAGCAACTAAAATATAATAACTGAAAACAACATCTGAAAGCAATAATATGACTGATGAAGCTGAAGTAGAAGGAATCACTTAACTATCTGATAATGTAAACCTTACCTTCTCTCAATCTTTACTGGAAGGGATAAGAGTCATACCTGGAATCGTGCTACTGCTGATCTACTTGTAGCTAACATAACATGACATAACATGAAATAACATAACATAGCACACACAAACCTTACCCGGCCCCCATAAGCCGGGAGGTACAACCAGCACAGAATCTATACCCCTACCCCGGTCATCCCATCTCCTATAGTGGCTATAAGCATCCTGCCGGTCCCAGGGTATGCACTTGGGCTCGCTGAGCCCCTGACTATAACTACATCTGAGTCCGGAGGACTCCTGAATCTGCACCCGGGCGTATCCGCTCGACTGGGGTGTGTAAGGGCCGATCAAGGCACAAATATGGGGAAAAACTGGCATCCCATCTTCATCCCCTGGCGGGACGGCATGCCACTCCATAGAGTGACGTATCCTCGTCCTCTGGCGGACGAGTCGATACAGCTATTAACCCTGGGCGGTCATGGATGCTAGGTAATCCAACCCCAAATAATACAACAGTCTCAACTGGTAATACTATCTGTGTATCTCACATGCTGAGGCTACTAGGGGTAAAGTATCATATATATTACATGCTGGGCTAATGATAGTAATCTGTACGTATTTAATATGTGCTGAGGCAGGTAAAGATATATAAATATGAATATAGTCTCCTGCCGGGCTGTACTGGGCAAATGCTATATAAGGTAATGTTTCTACTAAAAACTCTGCTGTTTACTAAGTTTCTGTATACACTATATGCTGGACTAGTGATAGAAATAAGTACATACTTAACACATGCTGAGGCTGGAAGTACTATATATGTATGTACGAATATAATCTTTCTGCTAAACTACGCTGTATACTGACTTTCTATAGTAACATGATTTACTAATCCTGACATGCTTTCTGAACTTCATTTTAGTCTGCTATTCTATTTCTGAAGTGCTTTACGGGTATTGCATTACTATACGGGGCTTCAACTGAATACAACCATATCTCAACATGGCATATCACATTACATACTAAGTATACTGGGCAATCTCTAACACTTGCGTTAGAATCTGTATCATACTGATAGGTTTCATATACATTACAACCCAATGTTTCTCACATCGTACCAATATTCATAATAAAGCAATACTCGACTTCTGAACATTCTACTGGTCCGTAATTTATTACACTATACTGATATTACTTAATTTGCCGAATGAAACTAACTTCACATACCTTTTCTTTGAATTATTCGTCCGTTGGACGAGGCTCGGCCGGTACTTCAACTATTTTCTCCCAACTGCATTCATAAATACGTCAATTAATACTAAATACAGCTGTATTGTAAAGAACAATGTTACTTTCGATATAGTTTATAGCCTAAACTTAGGCTTATCGAAAGACGGTCAAAAACTCGCTATTTTTCAGCGGCCCAGAAGGGAGAAGTATTCACTTCTCAGCTAGGAACACATAGACATTAATTTAGAGCAATTCTACTTACTTTAGTTCGCTGTCTCGCCGATTCGTCGGCCGCATTTCACGAAACTAATTCCGTAGAAATGCTCTCTGCTGCTAAATACTCGGGTATCTGGGATTAATTTGAGTTTGGGCAGCGTTTGGCAGCGTAATCGGATGAAAATTATTTAATTCCTTCGTTCCTTTCTTTTCTCTCAACGTTTGGCTCTGTTTTCTGGAAAATGTTTAAGTGTTAAATGATCTTAAACCAAAGTGGGGGCTTTATATACTTGGGCCTGAACCTGGGCAACGTGTCACGGAGCCATCGCGGAGGCCTCACCTCCGTGACACGCTGCCATCGCGGAGGGGCTCTGCCTCGGCTCCTCCCGCGATGGTTCGACGGGTTTCTCGTCCGATCTTTTCCCGGGCCTTTCCCTAGCACGTATGGCCTTCAAATATGCTTAACCAACATGCGAATAGGTCATCTAAGTGCCGGGAATTCTACGGGGTATAACATGAATGGAGTAGAGTGTGCTAAGTTGGCATCATATAAGTTGAAAGGGGTGCACACATTTGGTTTTGGCAATGGAAGGATAGCAGGGCAGCCGAAGCAGGCCCTATCAGTTGGGACGAGTTTCATATTGCTTTTCTAGATCAGTTCTTCCCTTGTTAGATGAGGGAGTTGAAGGCAATTGAGTTCGTGAATCTTAAGCAGGGGAAGATTATGGTGCAAGAGTACGCCATTGAGTTCATTCGTTTGTCAAAGTACGCCCCAGAGTTATTGGTTGATCAAAGGGCGCGAGTGAGAAGGTTTGTTCATAGGGTGGAGGATTATTTAGACAAAAAATTGCAGGGCCTCCATATTCAATCAAGATATGGATTTCCCTCGGATAGTCTTATATGCCCAGCAGATGGAAGCGGTGCATATGAGGGAGAGGGAGGCCAAGAGGGCCAAGGCTAAGAGTTGCAGATTCTCTCAGTCGAGGCCAGGCAGTAGGCACCGAAAGCAGACCCACCAGAGATCTTAAGCCCCAACATCTTCAGTGATAAGTGTGCCATCCAGACCCAGGCATGACCAGCCAGGGAGAGCACAGGATCTAGGGGTCAGAGCAGCAGGCCCGTAGATTCTACTATCCTATTTTGCAGTAGGTGTGGTCGGGGGCACACTGGTCAGTGCTTGGTAGGTACAAGGGCTTGCTTCAGGTGTGGAAAGCCCAGACATATGCTCAGAGATTACCCAGCATCTAAACAGGGCAATGATAGGGGCTGAGGCTCAACTTCTAGTTTAACAGCTCCAGCCGCATGCCCAACACAACAAGGGGCATTTACTAGCACAGGTGGCGTTCAGCGCCAATACAGGTTCTATGCCTTAGCATCTCGCTAGGAGCAGGAGGTCTCCCCGGATGTGGTCACTGGTCTGTTACGATTTTTCCATCTTGATGTATATTCCTTGTTATATCCAGGGGCTACCTTGTCTTTTGTGACACCTTATATGTCTAGTAGTTTTGGAGTCAATTCTGAAATCTTGTCAGAACCGTTTCAGTCTCTATTCAGTGGGTGATTCAGTTGTAGCTACACGAGTGTATAGAGGTTTCCCGGTCATAGTCCTTCAGAAAGTCACTACAGCAGATTTAGTAGAGTTAACCATGATTGATTTTGATGTTATCCTCGTCATGTATTGGCTATTTGCATGTTAGGCCTCCGTTAATTATTGAACCCGGGTAGTAGAGTTCAGATTTCCAGGCAAGCCAGTCATAAAGTGGAAAGGTAGTTCAGCTATGCCTTTAGTCATTTCATTTCCTACCTTAAGGCCGGAAAGATGATCTCCAAAGGTCGTGAATACCATCTATTTAGGGTTAAGGATGCGACATCCAAGACCCCAACTATCCAGTCAGTCCCAATAGTATGTGAGTATCCAGAAGTATTCCCAGATGATTTACCGAGAATCCCTCTCGAGCGGAAGATTGATTTTGGTATTGACCTTCTTCCCGATATGCAGCTTAATCTATTCCTCCCTACAGAATGGATCCAGCCAAGCTAAAAGAGTTAAAGGATACTCCCGCTACGGCGGAAGGATACTTCCATGTCGAACTCCTCCCAAGTGACTGGGCCTGCTCCGGCAACCCTACTATCTCTCCATTACCTAAACCAGATATGTGTGACCCCTTTCAGCTGATACGAGGCCAACTCCGCACATTCGATCCCATTCACCCCCATAACCTTGGTGATCTTCACAATTTCATCCATAAATTCACGTGGGTCCTCATCTATTTTTAACTCGAGAAACTCGCGGTTTCATTCTCAAAAATTCCATGACTCGAGCGGCTGCTATATTGCCGTTTTGCGGAACATGCAAAACCTCCTGCTAATTAACCTGGGCGGTCAAGGCCTGTGCGAGCATCTGAATAGCTGCTCGAAACTCAGCATGGGCAACTGGCTCTTGTGCCTTGTGCTCCTGAACTGGTGGGGATTGCTGGTGCCCATTACCATTGCCATCCTCGTGGCCATCTCCGTTTCCATTCCTCCTACCATTCATTCTTCGGGGAGCCATGATTCTACAATCGCGAATAGCACGAATTAGAAGGATAGAGATACTATTCATCGCGTGACATAGATCATGAAAGAAGGGAACATTTCCTAAACATCTCGTAGCCTCTTCATCACAAGTATGGCGCGCTTCACACCTATGAAAGTGACTCAAATTAACGCGGCTTTCAGACTCCCTAGGGCACTTCAAACCTATTGCTCTGATACCAAGTTTGTCACGACCCGAACATAGACCGGATCGTAACATGGGAAAAGCCCAGAGAGACTCCAAGTCGACGCATGGGATTAACATTCATCTAAATTCATATAATTAAAATGGAATACTTAACATATCATCTTATTGGAAGCATGAACATAACATAGCATAACATGATAAGCGGTACGGACTAAAAATATAATATCGAAGTACTACGTATAGTTTGAAAGCCTCTAACGTAATAGATGGATTGATGGGATCCAACATCCCCAACTAACCCAACAACTGAAACTAAAAGAAAACATCAATGTATGAATCAAATAGTCCTCGAAGAATAAGGACTCACCAACAAGCTGGATGCAAAACTCCGTAACAAGCTAATGACGATACTTGATTTGAAGATCGGAGCCTGTATCATAAAACGATAGGACATAGAGTATGCGGTCAGTATGTGGAATGTACCGAGTATGCAAGGTAAATAAAATGGACATTAAAAATACATAAAAACTCATAAGTGATCATAAGAGAAGGACATCATGCTCGTATCATAAATATCATAAGATAACATAAGGCTCTACATTTTCAAATCATTCACTAAACCATTCATTATCATAATCGTAAGAGAAACTTTATCAAATCATCACTTGAGCCAAAAACATAAACGTAACAATGCATAAAACATTCACAACAATGGGAGGACTCATCATAACCAACACCATCATGGTAGAGCCTTACATGATGCCACAATTATCTCACTCAAGTGGGCAGAATCACCCCTGGCTTGCTAGGCGAGGGACGTGCTTTATGTGATATCACAAAAGAGGGGATCATTATCATTGTAATGTATCATTATAAACCCACAGTGGCACGTGGCTATGAGACACCAGCTAGTCCTCTGAATGTCGGGCTGCTCGGTGCTAGACACGGCTCCCAAAAACATGCACATTAGGCTCATATGTAAATCAATAACATCATTCATTATGATTGATGCGTAATTAAACATTTGTCATACATTGATCCCCATTAAAACATGATTATTCAAGAATGAAAGGCTTAGTCAGCTAATATCATAAATTGATAAATCATGAGATCCATTTCATACATCATAAATCATTCTTGAACATATGGGCATTTCCCAATACCTTACCATGCTTGAAAATTCTTAATTCATTGGAACACATCATTATATACATGGGTAACTTGAAAATGTGCTTTTCATCATTATCAATTCATAATACTTGAACATTCATCATAAACTTTGACTTTCATGAATTTTTCATAAATGGCCAATTTGATTTATAAAACATGAAACATGATTTTTATTGAAAAACAACATAAAACTTGCTCATAATTCATAATTCAATAATAGCAACTCCATTAGATCACACCCATGTAGAGAAATCGAAGTTTCATGCATTGGGCAAAACCCCCATAGAATTTAGATAGAAAATTAATGAATTGAAAGAGATTGGGCATGGGTATGAAAGGATTTACCCATTCATAACCCTATATACCTGGGGAATATCAAATCTCACCACTTTTTTAAAGCCCAATGGAAATTGATGAAGAAAACCTTGAGGACAAGCTTGATCACCTTCTCAATTTTCTAACTTTGCATGCATGGATTGTGAATAGGTTAGAAGGGCTTAACCTATCTTAATACACTCAGAAAATAACTTAAAATGACGTAGTTTAGGACCTTAGAGCATAGGAATGATGAAAATGCCCTTAATGAAAAACCTTGAAAAATCTGCACTGGCGAACTAACGAACAGACTAAGGGGTCGTTGGAGGATACCACCACTTGTGTATCCAACCATCGTCTACACTACCAAAATTCCTGGTCTCAGAATTCGACCCCAAGACTCGACAGGATAAGTCGTCCTTTCAGACAACGGGTCATTACATCGTCCGTTGTTTCCTCTTTCAGGTCCTGTACTGATCCTTCCAACGAGCATCACCACAACTCATTACATCCTCCAACGAGTCGTGGTTGCCTTTCTGTCACGACCCGAACGGGGGCCTGGATTGTAACACAAGACAAGGAGCCCCGAGAGACCCCAAGTCGACCCATGGCATAGGCATACATCTAATCTCAATAGAGAAACTGAATAATCAGTTAGATACTCATAGCGGAAATCTAACTTGAACACAACATCAGAATACAAATTTCGAAGCTGAATAGATACATATGTCTAAAAAGCCTCTAAGCATGATGAGTAGATGGGACAAGACCCCAACTAACTCAACAAAACTGAAATTGAAATACATAAAGGAAAGCTGAATAGTTTAGTCCTCGGGAAATGAGGACTCACCCATAATAAGAATGCTAACTATAACAAGCTGACTATGAGAGGGGCTGAACATGGGAGTCGTGTCCTATATCATGAAATGATACAATGTAGAGTATGCGGTCAGTATGTGGAATGTACCAAGTATGCAAGATAGTAAAACCTCTAAAGTAAATAAAATCATTTAAGACTATGCATAATATAACACAAACATTAAGAGTCTAAGAGTAGGGCTTGCATGCATTCTTTCTGAAATCATGATCTCTTCATAACATAAAATAACATCATAACATCATAACTGAATTGAGTGACTCAAAGCTGAATTTTGACATTTATAAGTAAAGTTGAACATTGAGTCAAACCTGCTTTAGTACATGCAAATATATATAAATCTCATTAGTAATGAATATGTATATATGAAATCATGAGGAACAATGGGAGACTCGTCCTTTAACAGACATACCATGATAGAGCTTATGTGGTCCCAACTATCACAATCAAGTGGGTATAGCCATCCAAAGCCTTGTCAGGGCTAGGGATGATACCGTGATATCGATATCAAGCCGAAGGCCTATTTGGGCAGGGTAAACTCACAAGGGAGGTCTTGAGGTTATAAATTTGAGTACCATCCTACATTGGCGTGTAGTTCTGAGGCATAGGGTGATCGACCCTTGGCTTGCTCGGTGGTAGACATTACTCCCAAAACATGCATGTGCTCTACATCGTTTTATAACGAAGCTCAACATCGTATATTGATGAATCTCAATAATCAAATACATATCAAATATGAAATCATGCATATGAGAAGCTCTAGCTCAACACATACCACAAGCTGAAAACATAATTGGGAGCCTTCGCTCCAAAACCATGTGGTAAGCTATACATAGGAAAACTTTAACTCAAAACATACCACAAGCTGAAAATATAATTGAGAGTCTTTGCTCCAAAACAATGTGGTAAGCTTTATTTGGGAAAATCATCATTCATACTTAGCATGTGGGCATTTCCCAAAGCTTTATTATACTTAGAAATACTCAATTCTTATCGAAAACATTATTGTAAACATGGGTAGCTTCAAATCATGTTTTCATCATAATATCTCGTCATCATCATATATTCATCACAAATCTCATCTTTCATGACATCTCATCCATGGGCTTTTAATTCATAAAACTACAATCATTATTTTAAATTGAAAACATTATAAAATTTTCCCATGCTTCATAATTCAGTAGTAGAATCATAATCAAATCACCCATGTATACAAATAGAAGATTTATTCATTTGGGTTAAAACCCCATAGATTAGACATAGAATTTCATACTTTAGAGAGGGATTGGGCATGGATTGGTAGCTGATTCTAACACTTCTTTAGATGCCCAATATGAAATTGAAATGAAATTGATGAATGTTAAGCTTGATCACCCTCTCAAGTTTCCTACCTTTCATGCATGAATAAATGAGGCCTAAAATGAACTTAACCCCTTTAAAAGTCACTATTCATAACTCAAAATGTTGTAGTTTAAGCCCTAGGAACTTAGGAATTATGGAAAAGCCCTTACTAAATTCACAGAAATTAACTGTCAGGTGGTCCTAATGAGGGGCCTAACGACTCGTGGTCAAGGGTCACGACTCGTGGATCCGGTCATGAGGTACACTGCCTGAGCTTCAACCAAAACCCTTCCCTACTTGGACCGCAACTCACCCCATGAATTGGGGGGGACTGACCACAACTTGTGGGGTCCTTCCATCAAGTACACTGCCTCCCTTCTTTTCTTTTCTTTCCTTACCCACCCCACGACTAACCTAACTTGATGGTCATGGGGTCTGACCACGAGTCATTGTCGCGCATGTGGGGATCCTTTTCCTCAAACTTCCAAAACTTCCTCAATGGCCTACCCATAAGTCACATTATGACTCGTGGGCTGCAGTAACGAGTCATCCCATGACTCGTTCTATGCCTGATGCCAGTTTTTGCACTTCTCTCTATTTCAACTCCCAGGTTTGATTTTTGGGCTTTCAAGGTATAACACTTCCATTAGGTCTATTGGAAAATATAGTTATCCCCATTCCCGACTGGTGACCATGACCCGTTACTTCTCACGACGGGTTATGGGATGACCCGTTACTTCCCCTAATGCTGAAGCCCAATTCTCACCATGACCCATTGCAATGACTCGTTGTATCAATGAATGAGTTGTTACTTCACCGTTGTTACCCACTGACACCAGACAAAAACTTCCCGTGACTGCTTCCAACGGGTTATTGATTGGACCAACAATCCGTTGGGTTGTCCGTCTTGTGAAAAATTTTCCCAATTTCAGTCAACTTCCAATTTAAAATCTTGGGTCTAATCGTAGGCACTTCCGGGGTATTACAATATCTCCCACTTCGGAACATTTGTCCTCGAATATTTAAAACATGCAAAAAATAGAGACATCCAATCATTATACTCAAATAATGATCAATTAAACCAAAAACTAATGGAATGACTATTCCGATTCAAACTACATAGCTGAACAGATTTCATGATTCACATACACATCCATATACGTAAGAGAAACTTGAGCACATGAACTAGACATGAAAGTAAATAGAGTTTTTAGGGCAAAAATGATACCTCAAGTTGTAATTGAGCCTATAGAGAATAAATGTGGGTATCTAGCCATCATATCTTCTTTCACTTCCCATGTAGCTCCATCAACATGCTAATTCTTCCATAATACTTTAACTGAAGCTACTTCCTTGTTCATTAACCTTCGAACTTGACGATCCAGTATTTCCATCAAGATTTCCTCATAAATAAGGCTGTCTTTCACACCAACACTGTCCAGCTGGGACAATTAGAGCTGGATCACCCAAACACTTCTTTAAGAGAGATACATGATACACAGGATGCACGAAAGATAACTCTGAGAGCAACTCCAATTCATATGCCACCTTGCCAACTCTTCTCACAATTCGCTAGGGGCCAACATAGCGGGGACTGTGTTTTCCTTTCTTCCCAAAATGCATCACTCCCTTCATGGGAGATACCTTCAGAAACACCCAGTCATCTATCTCAAACTCTAATTCTCCTTGTCACATCGGCGTAGGACTTTTGGCAACTCCGAGCGGTTTTTAGCCTGTCCCTTATCAATTGAACCTTCTTCATAGACTCATGAACTGAATCTGGCCCTATCATTGCTGTCTCACCAACTTCGAACCAACCAATGGGCGACCTAAATCTCCGCCCATAGAGAGCCTCGAACGGTGTCATCTGAATGCTGGAGTGATAGTTGTTATTGTATGCAAACTCGATAAGAGGAAAATGATCATCCCAGCTACCCATGAAGTCCAACACGCATGCCCTCAACATGTACTCGAGGGTCTGAAATATCCGCTCCGCTTGACCATCTATTTGCGGGTGGAATGTTGTGCTGAGTTTAACCTGTGTACCAAGTCCTTTTTAAAATGACCTCCAAAACTAAGAGGTAAATTGGGTACCTCTGTCTAAAATAATAGATAAGGGAACTACAGGCAATCGAACTAGATCCCAGATATATAGTTTGGCATAATCCTCCACCGAATCCGTGGTCTTAACCGGTACAAAATGAGCAACCTTAGTCAACCTGTCTACAACAACCCAAATGGAGTCATATTGTCGATGAGTATGGGGTAAACCTGTGATGAAGTCCATGTTAATTTCTTCCCACTTCCAATTAGGAATGCTGATATCCTGAAGCACGCCTCCCGGTCATTGATGCTCAACCTTTACTTGCTATCAATTCAGACACTTCGCTACGAATTCTGCAATATCCTTCTTCATGTTGTTCCACTAGTAAATTTCCCGCAAGTCATGGTACATATTGGAGGTACCTGGATGAATAGAATACTTGAATCCATGAGCTTCGTGCAATATTCAGCTCCTCAAATCATCAACATTGAAACACAAAGGCGACCCTAGTACCGAAGCACATCATTTCCCCCTTTGGAGAAAACCTCCACCTTCTGATTTTGAATGGCTTCTTTTAATTTTACAAAAATCGAGTCCTCATCTTTTCTAGCTTTCACATTAGTCACCAAGGATAATTCTGATCCGTTCTGGACAACAACACCGCCATCGATCGAGTCAACCAACCTAACTCCCAACCTAGTGAGTCAATGCATATCCTTCACCAGTTCCTTCTTCTCTTCATCCACATGAGACGCACTCTCCATAGAGAGCCTACTAAGTGCGTCAGCTACTACATTAACCTTGCTCGGATGGTATAGAACACTCATATCATAGTTCTTGAGAGCTCCAACCACCTCTTTTGCCAAAGATTGACATCCTTCTGGGTAAACACATATTGTAAACTCTTATGTTCCATGAACACATCCATATGGACCCCGTACAAGTAATGTCTCCATATCTTCAAGGCAAATACCACCGCGACCAATTCAAGATCATGGATCTGGTAATTCTTCTCATGAACTTTTAGCTGTGTTGAGGCATATGCTATGACTTTCCCATGTTGCATCAATACACACCCAAGGCCGATCCTTGACGCATCATAATACACCACGAACCCATCGGTACCCTCCAGTAGAGTTAACACCGGTGCTAAAGTAAGTCAAGTCTTCCACTCTTGGAAGCTCTTCTCACAAACCTCCGACAATTGGAATTTCACCTTCTTCTTGGTCAATCTAGTCAAGGGCACTGTAATAGATGAGAAACCTTTAATAAATCTCCTATAATATCCAGCTAAACCCAAGAAACTCCGATATCTAAAGGATTCACTTGTCCAGGACAATTATTAACCACTTCTATCTTTTGAGAATCCACCCTTATACCCTCACCAGTTACCACATTACCTAAAAATGCTACAGAGTTCAACCAAAACTTGCACTTGCTGAATTTAGCATATAATTGGCGATCCTTGAGAGTATGTAGCACCATACTAAGATTATTGGCATGCTCCTCCTCGTTCTGAGAGTATATCAAGATGTCATCAATAAACACAATCATGAACAGCATCTATCATCATCCGGCCTAGAAAATGGACACGCTTAGCGCATGTGACCTAACCTACCACACCCATAGCAAATACCTAAGCTGAGCAAACACTCGCTAGCATGAATCTTGCCACACTTTCTGCAAGCTGGAAGAGTGTTCTCTACCTGCGTGCCCCTCTAATCCCTCGATTCGGAAGCCCTGCTCCTCTGATCACTGTTAGGTCTGGATGGAACACTAGCTGATTATGGTGCTGGAGCTAGTGACCTCTGCTAAAACTGAGGGAAATGACCACCACTGAATCTCTAAAGAGTGAACCCATGGCTATCTGTCCGAGCCCTTTCTGCCTCCCTCTCCCTCGTATGAGCAGCCTCCATCTACTGGGCGTACAACACTATCTGAGGAAATTGCATATCTTAATGAAGCATGGCGGTCCTGCAATCTTTGTCCAAATAGATTGCCATGCCATGAACAAATCGGTTCACCCCTGCCCTCTGATCAACCACTAACTCTGGGGCATACTTTGACAAGCAAGTGAACTAGAGAGCATACTGTTGTACCATCATTCTCCCCTGCTTCAAATTAACAAATTATGTTGCCTTCAACTCCCTCATCTCCCGAGGGAAGAACCGATCTAGAAACACCAAATGGAACTCCTCCCAAGTGACTGGGCCTGCTCCAATGGTCCTACTGTCTCACCATTGCCTGAACCAGATATGTGCAACCCCTTTCAGCTGAAACGAGGCCAACTCTGAACGTTCAACCCCATTCACCCATATAACCTGGGTGATCTTCACATTCTCGTTAATAAATTCGTGCAGGACCTCATCCACTTTCGACTCGACAAACTCTAGCGGGTTCATTCTCAAAAAGTCCCTGTCTTGAGCAATTGCTGCATTTCCATTTTGCAGAACATGCGCAACCACCTACTGATTAACCTGGGTCGTCAATGCATGTGCGAGCATCTGAATAGCTGCTCGAAACTCAGCATGGGTAACTGGCTTTGGTGCCTGGTGCTCCTGAACTGGTGGGGCTTGCTGGTGCTCATTACCGTTGCCATCCTCGTTGGCCATCCCCATTTCCAATCCTCCTACCATTCATTCTTCGGGGAGCCATTATTCTGCAATCGCGAATAGCACGAATTAGAAGGATAGATAGACTTTTCATTGCATGACATAGATCATGAAAGAAGGGGACATTTCCTAAATGTCTTGTAGCTTCTTCTTCATAAGTGTGGCGCTCTTCACACCCATGAAAAAGATTCTACTTAACACGGCTTTCAAACACCCTAGGACACTTCAAACCTATTGCTCTAATATGAAGTTTGTTATGTCCCGAACATAGACCCGGATCGTGACACGGGACAAGGAGTCCCAAGAGACTCCAAGTCTGCCCATGGCATGAACATTCATCTTACTTCATATCATTAAAATGCAATACTTAACATATCATCGTATCGGAAGCATGAACATAACATAGCATAAAATGATAAGCAGTACACACAAAATACATAATAGCAGAGTACTACATATAATCTGAAAGCCTCTAACGTAATAGATGGGTTGATGGGACAACATCCCTAACTAACCCGACAACTGAAACTAAAAGAAAGCATCAATTCTAAATCAAATGATCCTTAGAAAATGAGGACTCACCAACAAGCTTGATGCGAAACTCCATAACAAGCTAATGACGATGTTGGATTTGAAGATCGGAGCCTATATCATAAAACGATACGACATAGAGTATACGGTCAGTACGTGGAATGTACCGAGTATGCAAGGTAAATAAAATAGACATTAAAAATACATAAAAACTCATAAGTGATCATAAGAGAAGGACATCATGCTCATATCATAAATATCATAAAATAACATAAGGCTCAAGGTTTACAAATCATTCATAAACCATCCATTATCATAATCATAAGAGCAACTTTATCAAATCATCACATGAGCCAATAACAAAAACATAACAATGCATAAAACATGCAGAACAATGGGAGGACTCATCATAACTGACACCATCATTGTAGAGCCTTATATGATGCCCCAACTACATCACTCAAGTGGTCAGAGTCACCCCTGGCTTGCCAGGCGAGTGACGTGCATTATATGATATCACGAAAGAGGGGATCATTATATTTGTAATGTATCATTATAAACCCATAGTGGCACGTGGTTATGAGACACCAACATAGTCCTTTGAACGCTGGGCTGCTTGGTTCTAGACACGACTCCCAAAAACGTGCACATTAGGCTCATATGTAAATCATTAACATCATTCATTCTGATTCATGGCTAAATAAACATTTATCATTCATTAATCCCCATTAAAACATGATTAGACAAGAATCAAAGGCCCTTTAGTTGGCCAACATCATAAATCGATAATTCATTAGATCCATTTCATACATCATAAATCATTCTTGAACATGTGGGCATTGCCCAATACTTTACCATGCTTGAAAATGCTTAATTCATTGGAAAACATGATTATAAATATGGGTAACTTGAAAACATGTTTTGCATCATCATCAATTCATAATACTTGAACATTCATCACAAACTTTGACTTTCATGAATTTTACATAAATGGGCAATTTAATTTATAAAACTTGAAACATGATTTTTAGTGAAAAACAACATAAAACTTGCCCATAATTCGTAATTCAATAATAGAAACTCAATTAGATCAAACTCGCATGGAGAAATTGAATTTTCATGGATTGGGTAAAAATCCTATAGAATATAAATAGAAAATTTCATGAATTGAAAGAGATTGGGAATGGGTGTGAAAGGATTCTCCCATTCATAACCCTACATACCTGGGGAAAATCAAATCTCACTAGTCCTTGAAAGCACAATGGAAATTTATGAAGAAAACCTTGAGGACTAGCTTGATCACCTTCTCAATTTTCTAACTTTCCATGCATGGATGTGAATAGGTTAGAAGGGATTAACCTATCTTAATACACTCTGAAAAAAACTTCAAACAACGTATTTTAGGACCTTAGAGCATAGGAATGATGAAAATTCCCTTAATGAAAACTCTGAAAAATCCATCTATCGTCTACACTGCCAAAATTCATAATCTTAGATTCGACCCCACGACTTGACAGGACGAGTCGTCCTTTTCGACAATGGTTTGTTACATCGTCCGTTGTTTCCTCCTTCAGGTCCTGTACTGATCCTTCCAACGAGCCTCACCATGGCTCGTTACATCCTCCAACGTGTCATGGTTGCCTTCCGTTAGGTCTACTAGAAAATATAGCTATCCCCATTCCACGACGGGTGACCACGACCCGTTACTTCTCACGACAGGTCATGGGATGACCCGTTACTTCCCCTAATGCTGAAGCCCAGTTCTCATCATGACCCATCGTATCAAACAAGGGGTCGTTACTTCACCCGTTGATAGCCACTGACACCAGACCAAAACTTCTCACGACTGCTTCCAACGGGTCGTTGGTTGGACCAACGATCCATTGGGTCGTCCGTCCTGTGAAAAATTTTCCCAATTTTAGCTAACTTCAAAATTAAAATCCCGGGTCTAATCTTAGGCACTTCCAGGGAATTACAATATGTGAATTTTTATCATGTTTTGGAGAGCAATTCTTAGGATCAAACTCTTGATTTCATCCATTATTCTTGAGATTGTTCTTTCATATTCAAATTTTGTTTTCTTACAATTATTGTTATAATTATTTAATTATGTGTTTTTATATGAATTCTAATTGTAATCTTACAATCATGAAAGGCTAAAACCTGCACAAGTATGGGTTGTGGGAACCATGGTGGATTAACGAAATAGGGTTACACAAAAGTGATTCAAAACCAATGCTAAATGCTTGTTTTATATTCTCTTCATCTTTAAACATTTCTTAATGGTGTACAATATTATGACTTGCCCGAATTCTTTACTTGCTTGAACCTAGAGAAGTAGATATTAGGAAAAGAGAATTACAACAAAGCCTTAGTCTTTATGATCATTGTATTAACTTGATATGTGTTCACAGGATAGTAAAATTTGGAACACATTTATTATGGGTAGTTTGAAATCGCTCATGAGACCTAACCCGGTGATTGAGTATTGTCATCCAATAGGGACGAACCAGCCATTTGGATGAACCTTAGTTATCAATTCTATAAGTAATCATTGGGATTGATTACGTGTGTACACCTGAAGTAGTTATGAACCCATGGGGAACACTTACCTTAGTTATTTGCACATATGGATATCAATAACAACTATAATCTTGCTTTAGTATTATTTTTTCTTTGAAACCCCACAATTTGGAGATAACTTGCCAACAAGTTTAAGTATCGGCATTAGTCTAGATCTTACCTTATTCCCTGTAGGTTCGACCCCAACCTCTTTGTTAGTTTCTTTATTGACAACGTCCACTTCATACTTTCTCAGAAAGTGTAAGTTTGAGCGTTACCAATTTGCAATTCAATTGACAAGTTGTGATTTCCCAATCTTTACCTTATTGTTTTTGGGGCATTGATGCAAGTTGCTTCAATTTAATAGACAACTCTTGCGTGATCAACTACTATTCCCTATAGGATTCGACCCCAACACTCGTCTGGTATATTTGTTTTTCCAATGACTATTTACACTCTATCCTTGCATGTTATCAAATGCAGCAACTTCTCCCAAAACAACTGCCATAACAAGCTCCAACAACAGCCTTACACACTACCTTCACTTGCAATTAAACTCTTAAATTGTCTTTTATTTGGTTGAAATTTATCATAATGTTTCCTCTTTAATTCTTATTGGTGGTATGCTAGAAATTTGAGAAAATATAAGGGTGGAAACAAGTAGTTCAATTCTGGAAAAGTTGTGAAATGAAAGACATGCCAAACATTAGATTTTTATATACTTAGGGCGGTGCCCACGTAACTTCTCGACAGTTCTACCATAAAATTCCTATAACTTTTTAATCAAAACTTCGATTGACGAGCGGTTTGATATTCTGAAAAGTAGACTCGAAAACCTTTAATTTGATAGGTTGTGGATACTCCTAACTTATTTCATATTGGGAGATATAATCATTTAAAGTTGACTCTTACTTATAAACTTTACATACTATTCACTTTTCTCTTTGTACATGTTTCCCTCCTCACTTATGACCAATAAACAACCCATACTTCCCTTAACATAGCACATAAATATCAAATAATCAACAAAAAAATTTTTGGGTTGTAACGTCTATAATGGGTTAGAAGTCCTACCCCTATCAAATTAAAGTTCTTTGAGTATAATTTATAGAATATCAAACCGCTCGTCAATTAGACTTCAGAGTAAAAAGTTATAGGAATTTTACAGAGGCATAGTAAGTGGTGACATGCCCCACCGCCTTTAAAAAACACCCCCCCCCCCCCCCCCCGTCATATCTTAAGTGTTAAAAGTGTTAATTTTCATTCTCATCATTAACCCAAAGGATATGCTTTCTTCTATAACCCATTCTCTCTATCTTCCAGCAAGAAAACCAAGGAAGAGCTAGGGGAAAACACCAATATAAACTCCATCAAAGCACAAGGCAAGACAAAGGAGCTTTCGGAAGGTCCGTATTGTGTGTTTGTACACAATTTTCTGCGTTTTGGATAGCATGGGTGCTGCATTATTGGACAGAAAATTGAAGGAGGGTACTCTTATTCTATACAATAACAACCTCAAGAAACAGGGTAAGTGTTCCTTGTATTTAATCTTGCTTGAAATCCTAGCTAAAGTAAGGCGATGAAAGCCATAATGGGCTATCAGTTTGGCGATGTTGTTATTGAGATTCATTGCTTGTTTTGAAGTTTGGAGTAGCTGAGTTTTTGCTTGATATATACTCCACGTTGATAGGAGTTGGTTACAAAGGAAGTTAGGTAATTTCATACTTGTATTCTTTCCTTAAAAGTGTATAAAAGAAGTTGTAGTATTATGCTTAAAGGCTTCCTTGTGTGTTGTTGTGGCCGTTGTGGTGTGATGTTTTGGTCGGACTTATTGGCATGAACAGCCTCATCACTTGGTTATAAACTCAAGGAATTGAAGGAGATAAGCACTGGTTATTGAAGGTAAGAAACGACTAAAGAAAGCTCATCGAAGCAAGGTATGTAAAGCACCCCGTCCATCGTTCTTTCAAGTATGATTCTTATGTTATAGGTTGAATGAGCCAACAATCTTCTTATGTGTTTTGATGCAA
This sequence comes from Datura wrightii, assembly GCA_035772735.1. NCBI lineage: Eukaryota > Viridiplantae > Streptophyta > Magnoliopsida > Solanales > Solanaceae > Datura > Datura wrightii. The sequence continues at coordinate 47,057,218 of JASDFA010000007.1, read as the reverse complement.
TATGTTAAGCTACTTTCGAGATTTACGTTTCATGCTTGATTGAAGCTAAGTATTGGATTTATGTCTAGCCCAAAGACGCATTTAATGTGTAATATCGTGTCGATTGTTGTCATAGCTTTACATCGAGTTGAACATCCCTCAACATGGGCATTGTTAGTTGGTTCTTTACCTTTTGTTATGTATTATGTTGATCATGTTGAAGTTCTGGTTGTTATTGAAATCCTGTTGAGCAAAGTGTACAGCTCCTCATAAGTCTTTTCCAACGCTTGCCCTCCAGCTGCTGAGTCTAACAAAATTTTAGTATGGGGTTCCAAACCCTCAATAAATGTGTGTACCAACACCTCATTGGACTGATGATGATGAGGACAGTCCCGCAACATGGATTTAAATCTTTCCCAGGCTTGATATAAATTTTCTCCCTACCTCTGTTTGAAACTTAGAATTTGACTTCTAAGTCTGGCTGTTTTACCAGAGGGAAAAAATCTTATCAAGAACTTTCGTGCTAGATCATCCCACGTTGATATAGAATTTGGTGGCTCAGCTTTTAACCACCTCTTGGCTTCACCAAGTAAGGAAAACGGAAATAGTGTGAGCCGAACATAATCAGGTGACACTCCAGCGGGTATATAAGTGTCACTTATCTCCAAAAAGTTCTGGAGATGTTGTTGTGGGTCTTCATGAGGGAGACCGGTAAATTGCCCGCTTGTGTGCAAAAGTTGCACCATATTCTGCTTTAATTCAAATCTCCCTCCAGGCTCTGGTTTGTGGATACTTGAATGTACATTGTTGGCATGTGGGATTGCCACCTTGCGAACCGGCCTCGCTGCTGCTTCGTCGGACACAAACACTGCCCTCACGACTGGTGGATTTTGTTGCTCCATAATAGTCTGTCTGAGCAACTGCAACTTCTTTTGTAGAGCTTCTCTGCGTTTACTATGAAATTCACGTTCAGGCTCTATATAAGATTCCACTAGCTCCTTGTCCTTTGCCAGTGTTCACAGAAATCAAGTCTGCAAAATACAGGCTAAGACCAAGTTGTCAACACTTAAGAAAATAAAACAAAAATACAGTAAATTTACACTTAACACAATTTCACCAATTGCCTAGTCTCCCCGGCAACGGCGCCAAAAACGTGTTCGGTGGTTTGCTATATGGGTTAAAAACCGACACGCAAGTGCACGTGGTCAAACAAGTAATAAAGTGGCTAAGTAAGCCAAGTATCGAACCAAGGAGACTCTGGATAAGTAAAATTGCTCAAGTATACTATATTCTATGTTACTTCTATATATGCTGACAACAACGTAACCAAAAGTTAAATAATTTTGTTTATAAATTATATACTAAAACTATTAACAAATATCTACTTTGAATTGAAACTATGGATATGAGCATACCAAGGTTAAGAACAAGTAATGAACTTGATTATAATCATAATTCGGTTATTCTTCTCTTCTAGTTGCTAGCCAAGAACATTAGCCAAGAGATTAAAACTCTCGTATTTAATCTCACTTAAGAATCATAAACCACTCGTCTACATTTCTGTGATCAAATGCAATTTATGACATCGCAATACAATTCCGGTTCCTAAATTGACTAATACGGCTTTCAAGTATATTTCTATCAGGAAAGCACATCAAAACCCAATTTTCCCAAATCAAGTTAAGAACAATACCCTATTAATTCACAACTTTCCCATTTCTTGCTCTCTCGAGTGAAATCGGACTTTTTAGATGAACATTAATGTCGGCCACACACTAATGCAGTAGAAACAAGAATTAATAGAACAACATAGAAGAAGAAGATGAAAAACCATACAATTCAATAAGCAAAATTCATCACCATTGTTCATAACCTCAGCAAGGAAGAGAATTAGCCACTCATTTGTGGATTAATCATCCTAAAACAAGTGTTAATCATACAAACAATTGATTGAAAGAAGAAAGAAAGAGAGAAAACCCTTAGCTTTTTCGTCCCTCAACTGCCTGTAACCCACGTCCTTGCTCCACCAAGTCTGCCTCTTTTAAAAATAAGCCTAAGTGTTCTATTTATACTATTGGGAGTTTTTCCCGAAATAACAAGCAACGTGTCACGAAGGCCAACGCGGAGCACTGCCTCCGTGACACGGCGTGGACGCGGACCCTCACTGGAAATCTGGGGGTTCAGGAATATAGCCTCAACGTGGCACGGCATGCAACGCGGAGGCTTGCCTCTGTGCCACGGAGCTGTCGCGAGGCTACACTGGAATTTGACAATTAAATCACCCTCCAGGCAGTGTGCCTCCGCGATGGTAGCGTGGCACGGCTCCATCGCGGAGCCCCTTTGCATTGTGCAGTCCAATGTCTTTTTCGTGCTCGCACCCGAGTCCAACTCCGATATTGTTCCAACATGCATTTTAGCTCCTCAAAATCATGTTTTAACTACAAAACAATGCTAATCATGTTGGTTAGTATAAATTCACATTTTATTACCAATTACATGAAAATGTATTTTCATTGCACAATAAACAAGACAAAAATGATAAGTTTGAGTATCACTTGGGCATATAAATCTGCCCAAGATCAAACGCCAGTTATGAGCAGAAGGCCTAGGGAGTTCTTTCACCTATTCCTTCCTTACTTTTTTCTACCATGCGCATCAAGGACAATGCTTTATTTGTGTTGGGGGGGGGGAGTCAGAGTAATCCACTTGTTAAGTGTTGCACGATATGGTCCTATGATAGATTGGATGACGTCATTCTTAAGGGTAAATCATCATTACTTGTTAATAGTATCGCCTTTTTAGATATTATTATTTGAATAAACTCCAAGGGTTATCTTTATACTATGGTTCTTTCCCAAGGAGAGGTTTCTTTTTCTTTTCTTTTTGTTGACGAACCGGGTTGGCACTTCCTGATGATAGATTGAGAGGTGACTTTCTTAAGGGAAAATGTCAAGTCTAGAGTCTTGTAGAGTCTTTTGTGCACGTATTTGATGAGGTATCACCAACATTTCTTCTTTGGCATTGTGCATGTATTTTTGAAAAGAAAAGAGCGGTATCTAAACGTGAAAATGAGCACACTCTTGTCATGAATTATATATTCCACGATTGGCTTTTTGATTCATAACTAGCTCATTAAAATACATCCTCTTAATGTGAAAAAGGAAGTGTGTGAACACCTTGGATTGTGATGCCTTGTAAGGTGAGGTTTTTGGCTTAATTCTTGTGAATGTATGATTGTCTAGAACTTGTCCTAAGTGTGATTCAAGGAAAAATGATAGATGTGGCTGAACTTAGAACATGATCTTAGTCCCTCTTTTGTTAGTCACTTCACCCAAAATGACCTCCTTGAACATTAATCTTTGACAGAAAATGTTTGAGCCTTGGACCCTTTCTTTGTAAACCACATTACAAGCCTAATGACCATTTTTAATCCTTCTGTTTGGTGCCCATCCTCCCTAATTTCTAGTGATAAAATAATGAAAAAGTGGGGCTTGAAGCCCATGAAATGGGGAGCGATAAGGAAATGAATGTGAGATGATACCAAAGCCTAAGTTTTGGGGTTTGCAAGAGAAGGGGAAAAATGAGAGCTTCAATGTGAGGTAACACAAAAATTGTGACAAAATGAATGAATTGATAGGTTGAAAGACCTCAAATCATCAAAAGAGAAAGAATAGTGAAAAGATGCTATCTCTTGCATAGATAAGGCTAAATGTGAAATTCACCGTCATTATAAGGGTAGCTCGTGTTACACAAATGAGGAAGATAATGAATATGGAGAAATAAGGTGGAGTTATCTCAATAAGATGATGGGATGCCACAAGTGTTTGTAAAGGCATTAGGGAGGCTTTAGTCACCAAAGCTAAATAATTATCCACCCTTACCCCTAGCCTTCACTATGACCCACAAGTCCTAATTGATTTTGAGTGTAGCAACACTACATTAGTGGCAAGATACATGAAGGGCAAGCCTATGGGTTAATTTGTATGCACTTGAATATCTTTGTGGGAGTGAGCGCATTTGTCTTATCTTATAATCCCATGGTGTGAGATGCTAAAAAAAATGTGTGTGGGATTCTCTCTTCTTGTGAGGGGCATCATTTCCTTGAACTACATGCTTAAAATTATTTCCAAAGAAAGGTATGATTAAGGCAAGCAGGTAGCAAACTTTAACGCAAGCTTTGAATGTGAATTGTCAATGACTTGAGATGCTCTTTGAACTTGTTTTGAGGAACTATGCCCGTTGTTTGAATGAAATAAATGCATGAAAGATATGTTTAATGATTGTGCTTACCTATTAAAGCTTGTGCAACATGGTTTGAGTCTTTATTTTTTTTCTTGAGTTGGTGTATAATTTTTGGGTTGTCTTGAGGCTTGATGATTTTGTGTACAACTACCATAGTGCTCTAAGCTTTAGCAATGTTCCCATCTGCAAGAATGTCTTGATTGGCCCTTGATGCAAAAACTCATATATATATATATATATATATATATATAAAATGTTTTTAATTTGCTAAACTATAAATAATTGCATTACTTGAGGACAAGCAATGGTTCAAGTTTGGGGGTCTGATGAGTTGGAAAGTTAATGTTATGCCCCAAAATCTCGAAGATTAGACCCAGGAGTTTAAATAGATAAAACTGAAATTTTTGCACTAGGTCACAGAACGAGCTGTTCTGTGACCTGTGGGGGAGGACCACGAGTCGTGAGGTGGCTCGTGGTGAAGGACTGGGTTGAGTTGAGGAAATAGTGGAAGGGAGTCCTCACGGGCATGACCACGAGTCGTGGTTAGGCCCCACGACTCGTCAGGTCAGCCGTGGCCAAGTGAATTAAGAAGGGGAAAAGTATAAGGCAGTGCACATAATAGATAGACCCCACGAATCGTGTTCATACACCACTACTCATGGGGAGGGTCGTGGTCAATAGGATAGGGTTTATTTGAAATCAGGACAATGAGGGTGACGAGTGGTGACCAAGACTGCGATGACTCATGAAGTCCCCCATGACGAGCCTAGGTGATCTAATAGATAGTGTACCTAATGATTGAGGTGACGAATTGTGGGTGGTGGTAATGACTCGTTAGGTCCCTCGTAGGGGCTGACGAGCAGCTAATTCCTACGAAATTATTAAGGGTATTCTCATCATTCCTATGCTCTAAGGTTAGTTAATTCCTACGGAATTATTAAGAGTATTCTCATCATTCCTATGCTCTAAGGTCCTATACTATGTCATTTTATGTTATTTTCAGAGTGTATTAAGATAGGTTAAGTCATTCTAACCAATTAAAAACCCATGCATGAAAGTTAGAGAGAATTAGAGAGAAGGTCAAGCCTTAGTGCTTCCAATTCTTCTCAAATTCTTCTTGGGAAACCAGAGAAGTGTAAGAATCAGCTATAATCAGGTATGTAGAATTACAAATGGGTGTTTCCATTCACACCCATGCCCATCCTCTATTAGTTATGAAATTCTACCAAAATCTCCTGGGGTTTTAATTCAATTTTTGTGAAATCTAATGATTTGCTAATGGGATTTTATGATTTATGATTTACATCATATTTTATGGATTTTGATTATATTTTACAACTATTTTTTATTATAAATTTATTGATTTCAAGCTCTACTCAATTAAGCCTACTTATACATGATCTATGATGAACCGATTTATGATCTACACTTCAACTGTTGATATTTACAAACCCAGCATGATCTATGATTTGAAATATGGGTTTATTCATATACCCAGCAGGATTTGATGATTTACATGTTATGTGCATGATTTCAAGTATACATAGGCCTTATGATTTATGAACAATAGATGATGAAAAGCACATTTTCAAGTTATTCATGTTTATAAGAATGTTTTCGAATGAATTAAGTATTGTAAGCATCGTAAAGTATTGGGAAATGCCCACATGATGATGATTGATTTACAGTTTATGAAATGATTCTCATGATTTATCGATTTATGATGTTGGCTGACTAAAGGGCCTTTGTTTCTTGGCTAATCATGTTTTATGGGGATCAATGAATGATGAATGTTTATTATAGCCATGAGACTACATGAATGATGTTATTGATTTACGTATGAGCCTATATGTATGTTTTTGGGAGCCGTGTATAGCACCGAGCAACTCGGCATTCAAAGGACTACACCGGTGTCTCATAACCACGTGCCACAGTGGGTCTATAAGGATACATTACAATGATAATGATCCCCTCTTTTCGTGATATCACATAATGCACGTCCCTTGCCTGGCAAGCCAGGGGAGACTCTGCCCACTTGAGTGAGATAGTTGGGCATCTTGAAAGGCTCTACCATGATGGTGTCGGTTATGACGAGTCCTCCCATTGTTCCACATGTTTTATGAATTTTTATGTTCGTGATATTGGCTCAAGTGATGATTTGTTAATGTCTCTCTTTTGATTATGAAAATGAATGATTTATGAATAATTTGAAAACATTAAGCCTTATGTTATGTCACGATATTTATGATATGATCATGATGTCCTACTCTCATGATGTTTTATGAGATTCATGTATTTTAATGTCCGTTTTACTTGCCTTGCATACTCAGTACATTCCACTTACTAAACGCATACTTTCTATGTTGTACTTTCATGATACAAGACCTGGGCTCTCAGGCTCATCATCATCTTTAAATCATCTCAGAGTTTGCTCTCAGCTTTGTTAGTGAGTCCTTATGTTCTGAGGGACGTTTATTTGACATTTATGTGATTCCATGTTACAGTATTTGGCCAGGTTAGTTGGGGGTGTTGTCCCATCAACCCATCTTATATAGTAGAGGATTTCAGATAGTATGTAGTACTCAACTTATGTGTATGCCCACTGTTACTGAATGTTATAACATGTTATGTTACGTTTATGTTTCCGCTATGTATTATGTTCAATCTTCCATTTAATGTGAATGAAGTAGATGAATGCTTCTGCCATGGGTCAACTTGGGGCCTTTCGAGGTTCCTTGTCCCATGTTATGATCCGGGTCTATGTTCAGGTCATGACAAACATGACATCAGTACCGTAGGTTTGAAGTGTCATATGGTGTCTGAAAGCCGGGTTATGTAGAGTCTTTTTGATGGGTGATCACGGAAAAAAATAGCATGCCCGAGATACGCTTTATGACTTAAATTAGTCTTGTTTATCTAAGTTATTGTATACATTTTCATGTAATTTTGTATGAATGTGAAGATATGTGCTAACCAACATGATTAGCCTTTGTTTTGTAGGTTTTGATGACTTTTGAGTAACTAATCCATGAGTTGGTGAAGTAGAGCTTGGAAACGGAATTAACCCGCGAACGTCGGCAAAGAGGAGGCACAAAAAAGCCCACCTGGGCGTTGGCAACGTGCCATGGCAGGCAGGCTGATCACAACAGCCCACCTGCACGTTGGTAACTTGCCACGGCAGGCTGGCTGCGCGACATGGAGGTGTCAACGCGCTGCCCAAGCAGCGTGACACGCTGCCAACGCGGCAGGGTGCTGCCGAGGCCAAATTGCGGGTGATTTCCAGAGAGCTTTTGCGTTACCTCCGTGTCACGGAGGCAGTGCTCTGTGATACACTCCGTGACACGGAGCCATTCCATGATAGGCTAAATTATGCACGTTTTCCATTTACTATAAATAGGTCTCTTAGCTCCTAATTCCATTTGGTCACGATTTTATTCTGGAAAACTACCTAGGAGTGAAGGGAGAAGTGGGAGAACTCATCTAGGGTTTGGAAAATTCCCTTCTCATCTACCAAATTCATGTACGTATGTTAGTTTATTAGTAGTTAGTTGTAGTTTTACGAACATGAATGGCAAGAACCCTTCCTCTAGGGTTGAAGCCATGAATTATGATTGTGATTTTATGAAATTGTTTTGGAATTAAGTTATTGATTGTTGTTTTCGCCTTGCATTCTGGATTGTTGGTTGTTTTTATGATTGATCACCATGAAAGCATATTTGTTAGCTTGAGTAATAGCTTGAGAAAGCATTACCTAGGTCAGGACATGAGAATGTGAGGAGCATGTTTGTATCTCGGGAGAGATTTTTGTGTCAGGATAGAAGTATACCTAACACCGTGCTTGGTTAACACACGGGGGTTATGAAAGACCAACTTGGGATGTCACATCACCACTCGAAGAAGTAGTTATGAGGCTAAGTTGAGTTAAATGGTTAGACGCACGAAAGTCCCTAATCGTTTCCCCGTAAACCACAACATAATTGATTGCCTGCGACTAGAAATTAAACTCCTCACTCACAATGATGCAGTGAGGCCAGATTGCCGTGTTTAGAGGCTCGAAAGACCATAAACATGCAATTCAAATTATGTGAAATAACAATTGATAGATCCATGCTTAACCCATTGCAAAGCGTAGTGTCACATGATTAATTGGTTTTAACTCTATGTTGCTCCTAGAGTAATTTCAAAATATTTTGTTGACCCAAACTTAGACTTAATTAATCTCAATCGAAAATATCTATAACCAACACTTGAGGTATTTAAGATCACACTAGAAATGGATAGTTAGAGGAATGGGTCCAATCCCTGTGGGTTCGACAATCCGGTTCTTAAAAGGAGCCACTATATTATTTGCACGACCCGTACACTTGCGGACGCGTGAATCGGGTACATCAATGGGTGTGAAGTGCGCCACACTTATGACGAAGAGGCTATGATACGTTTAGGAAATGTTCCCTTCTTTCATGATCTATGTCGTGCGATGAAAAGTCTTTCTATCTTTCTAATTCGTGCTATTCGCGATTTTAGAATCATGGCTCCTCAAAGAATGAACAGAAGGAGTAATGGAGCTGGTGACGGCCACGAGGATGGCAATGGTCATGGGCATCAGCAAGCCCCGCCAATTTAGGAGCACTAGGCATCGGAGCCAGCTTCCCAGTTGAGTTCCGGGCCGCTATTCAAATGCTTGCGCAACCCTTGACCACTCAAGTCAATTAGTAGGCTATTGCGCATGTTCTGCAAAATGGCAATGCAGTGGCGACTAGAGTCAAAGACTTCTTAAGGATGAACCCGCTGAAAATCCTAGGGTCCAAGGTAGATGAAGACCCACATGAGTTTGTAGACAAGATTATCAAGATCAGCCAAGTCATGGGGGTGAATGGGGTTGAGTGCGCCAAGTTGGCCTCTTATCAGTTCAAAGGGGTCGTGCATATCTTGTTTCACCAATGGAAGGATAGCAGGTTCACAGGAGCTGGTCCGATCACTTGGAAGAGTTCCATGTTGCATTTCTAGACCAATTCTTCCCTTGTGAGATGAGGGAACTGAAGACAGCTGAGTTCGTTAATTTGAAGCAAGGGAGGATGACTGTACAAAAGTATGCCCTTGAGTTCACTTGCCTATAAAAATATGCCCCAGATTTGGTAGCCGATCAGATGATGCGGGTGAGTAGATTCGTCCATGGAGTAGCGAGTTATTTGGACAAAGATTGCAGGACTACCATGCTTCATCAGGATATGAACTTTCCTCGCATAGTGCTGTACACCCAGCAGATGGAGGCGGCTCATGCGAGGGAGAGGGAGGCAAAAAGGGCTTGGACAGATAGCCAAATGTTTACACTTTAGAGATTCGGCGGTGGTCACCGCCCATAGTTTCAGCAGAGGTCACTAGCTCCAGCACCATCATCAGCTAGTGTTCCATCCAGACCTAAGGGTGATCATAAGAGCAGGGCTTCGGGATTGAGGGATCAGAAGGGCACGAAGGTAGAGCGTACCTTCCCAGCCTGTGGAGGTGTGGCAAGAGTCATGTCGGGGAGTGTTTGCTCGGCTCAGATATTTGCTATGGGTGTGGTAGGACCAGCCACAAGCGCCGAGCTTGTCCATTTTCTAGATAGGAGGGTGATAGGGGACATACAGACCACTAGGACAGCAGCAGCTCCAACACGTTTGGCTCCGCAAGGAGCATCTTCTTGTAGGGGTGGCGGACAGTGCCAAAACAAAGTCTATGCTCTCGCCCAGCATCAGGAGAAGGAGACTTCATCGTATTTGGTCACTGGTATGTTGCGAGTATTTCATATTGATATTTATGCTTTGCTAGATCTGGGGGCTACTTTTTCTTTTGTGACTCCTTATGTTTCTAGTAGCTTTGGAGTTAGTCCCGAGACTCTTTCAGAACCATTTTCAGTTTCTACTCCTGTCGGTAACTCGGTTTTAGCTAAGGGGTGTATAGAGGATGCCCAATCCTATACTACATAAATTCACCTCCGCAGACTTTGTAGAGTTATCCATGTATAACTTTGATATTATTCATTGAATGGATTGGTTGTATGTGTGTTATGCTTCTGTAAATTTTTAAAACTCGTGCGGTGGAATTTTATTTTTCGGGTGAATTAGTTTTGGAGTGGAAGAGTAGTTCGGTTGTACCAACAGGTTGATTTATTTCATATCTTAAGGAAAGAAAAATGATTTATAAGGGCTTCATGTATCATCTAGTTAGGGTTAAGGATGTTGAGTCCGATACCCCAACAATCCAGTCAATTCCAATGGTGCGTAAGTATCCAGAGGTCTTTCCTGATGATTTGCTAGGTGTTCCTCCCGAGCGAAAGATTGATTTTGGAATTGACCTTCTACCTAACATGCAGCCTATATCTATCCCTCTTTACAGGATGGCTCCAGTCGAGCTAAAAGAGTTGAAGGATTAGTTGAAGGACCTATTAGATAAGGGATTCATTAGACTGAGCAAGTCTCCATGGGGTGCACCAGTATTATTTATCTGGAAGAAGCATGGTTCGCTTTGGATGTGCATTGATTCTTTGAAATTGAACAAGGTCACCGTTACGAACAGGTATCCCTTACCCAGGATTGATGATTTGTTTGACCAGCTTCAGGGTGCCAAGTGTTTCTCAAAGATAGATCTCAAGTTCGCGTATCATCAGCTCAGAGTGCGGGAGTGTGATATTCCGAAGACAACTTTCAGGACGCGATATGGTCATTATGAGTTTGTAGCTATGTCTTTTGGACAAACAAATGCTCTTGTAGCTTTTATAGACCTGATGAACATGGTGTTCAAGCCATGTTTGGATATGTTCAAGATCGTGTTCACCGATGACATCCTTATATACTCTCGGAGCAAGGAGGAGCATGCCGTTCATTTGTGAGTAGTGCTTCAGACTCTCAAGGATTGCCAATTGTATGCAAAGTTCAGCAAGTGCAAGTTTTTCTTGAACTCGGTGGCACTTTTAGGCCATGTGGTATCAAGGGAAGGCATAAAAGTAGATTCTCAGAAAATCGAGGCGGTGAAGAATTGGCCTAGACCGGTGAATCATTCAGATATTCAGAGTTTCTTGGGTCTAGCTGGCTACTATCGGAGGTTTGTTGAGGGTTTCTCATCTATTGCAGCACCTTTGACCAAGTTGACTTAGAAAAAGGTAAAGTTCTAATGGTCGGAGGCTTGTGAGGAGAGCTTTCAAGAGTTGAAGACTCGGCTTACTTCAGCACCGGTGTTAACCCTACCCGAGGGTACCGATGGTTTTGTAGTGTATTGTGATGCTTCGAGGATCGGACTAGAGTGTGTATTGATAAAGCATGGAAAAGTGATAGCATATACCTCAAGATAGTTGAAAGTCCATGAGAAGAATTAGTTGACCCACGATCTTGAATTGTCCATGGTGGTGTGCACATTGAAGATATGATGACATTACTTGTATGGGGTCGATGTGGATGTGTTTATGGACCACAAGAGCTTACAATATGTGTTCACACAGAAAGATCTTAATCTTCGGCAAAGGAGGTGGTTGGAGCTACTCAAGGACTACGATATGAGTGTCATTTACCATCAGGGTAAGTCTAATGTGGTAGCGGACGCATTTAATAGACTTTCTATGGAGAGTGTGTCCCATGAGGATGAGGGAAAAAAGGAGCTGGTGAAAGATGTCCATTGACTTTCAAGGTTGGGAGTTAGGTTGGTCGACTCAACTGATGGCGTTGTTATTGTGCAGAATGGATCAGAATCATCCTTGGTTACGGATGTGAAAGCTAGAAAAGATGAAGATCTGATTTTGGTAAAGCTGAAAGAAGCCATTTGATGTCATAAGGGGGGTTTTCTCCCAAAGGGGAGATGGTGTACTTCGGTACCAGGGTCACCTATGTGTTCTGGATGTCGATGATTTGAGGAGTCGGATGATGCATGAGGCTCATAGATCTAGTTAATTTATTCATCTGGGTACCACCAAGATGTATCATGATTTGCGGGAAATATATTGGTGGAATGACATGAAGAGGGATATTGCATAATTCGTAGCCAAGTGCCTGAACTGTCACCATGAAAGTCGAGCATCAAAGGGCGGGAGGCGTACTTCAGCATATTAGCATTCCCATATGGAAGTGGGAAGAGATTAATATGGAGTTCATCATAGTCCTGCCTCTTACCCATTGACACTATGATTCTATTTGGGTTGTGGTAGACAGGTTAACCAAGGCTGCACATTTTCTACCTATAAAAACTATAGATTCGCCGGAGGATTATGCCAAACTATATATCCAGGAATTGGTTCGATTGCATGGAGTGCCCTTGTCTATCATTTCAGATCGAGATACACAATTTACCTCTGAGTTTCAATGGTCATTTTAAAAAGGGCTTGGGAGTAAGGTTAAATTCAGTACAACATTTCATCCGCAAACGGATGGTCAAGCGGATCGGACAATTCAAACTCTCGAAGACATGTTTAGAGATTGCATGATGTACTTTAAAGGTAGTTGGGATGATCACTTGCCCCTTATCGAGTTTGCTTACAATAACAGTTATCACTCCAGTATCCAAATGGTACCTTTGGAGGCTCTCTATGGGCGGAGATATAGATCTCCCATAGGATGGTTTGAGGTTGGTGAGCCGTCTATAATAAGGTCAGATTCGGTTCATGAGGCTATTATGAAGGTTCAGTTGATAAGGGACATGCTGAAAATTGCCCAGAGTCATCAAAAGTCCTATGCGGATGTGAGGAGGAGAGAATTGGAGTTCGAGGTGGATGATTGGGTGTTTTTGAAGGTATCTCGCATGAAGGGAGTGATGCAGTTTGGGAAGAAAGAAAAAGTCAGTCCCCGCTACGTTGGTCCCTACTGGATTGTGAGAAGAGTTGGCAAGGTGGCGTATGAGTTGGAGTTGCCCTCAGAGTATTCTCATAGCCTCCTTTTTCCCAACATTTTTCTTTCCATTTTTGTCTCTCCATTCAGTGCATCCTGTGTTAAATGTATCTCTTTTGAAGAAATGATTGGGAGATCCAGCTCTAGTAGTCCCGGTGGACAATATTGGTGTGAAGGATAGCCTTAGCTATGAGGAGGTTCTGATGGAAATATTAGATCATCAGCTTCAGAGGAAAAGGAACAAGGAAGTTGCTTCAGTTAAAGTATTATGGAGGAATCAGCATCTTGAAGGAGCTACGTGGGAAGCCGAAGAGGATATGATAGCTAGATACCCACATTTATTCCCTACCGACTCAGTTCCGACTTGAGGTATCAGTTTTGCCCTATGACTCTATTTAGATTTCATGTTCAGATCCTGTGTTTAAGTTTCTTTTATGTATGTGGATGTGTTAATGATTAGTTAATTCATTTTAGCCATGTAGTATGAATCGAAGATAGTCATTCCATTAGTTTTCGGCTTAAATGATCAGTATTTGAGTGTGATGATTGTATTTCTCTGTGTTTCTGTATGATTTTGAACATTCGAGGATGAATGTTTCCAAGGGGGAGATATTGTTATGCCCCGAAAGCCCAAAGATCAGACCCGGGAGTTTAAACAAAGAAAACTAAAATTTTTGCACCAAGTCACAGAATGAGTCGTTCTATGACCCGTGGGGGAGGAGCACGAGTCATGAGGTGACTTGTGGTGAAGGATTGGGTTGAGTTGAAGGATGTAGTGGAAGGGGGACCTCACAGGAAAGACCACGAGTCGTGGTCAGGCCTTAGACGTGTCAGGTCAGTTGTGGCCAAGTGAATTAAGAAGGGGAAAAGTGTAAGGCAGTGCACATAACTGATAGGCCCCACAAATCATGGTCAGAAACCACAACTCGTGAGGAGGGTCGTCGTCAGCGGGATAGGGTTTATTTGAAATCAGGACAGTGAGGGTGACGAGTGATGACCACGAGCCGTGGTCACCTGCGACGACTCGTGAAGTCCCTCGTGACGAGCCCAAGTAATCTGATACACAGTGTATCCTAACAACCGAGGTGATGACTTATGGGTGGTGGTAACGACTCATTAGGTCCCTCGTGGGGAATGATGAGCAGTTAATTCCTGCGAAATTGTTAAGGGTATTCTCATCATTCTTATGCTCTAAGGTCCTATCCTACATTGTTTTAAGTTATTTTCAAAGTGTATTAAGATAGGTTAAGTCATTATAACCTATTCAAAACTCATGCATGCAGGTTAGAGAGAATTAGAGAGAAAATCAAGCCTTATCCCTTCCAATTCTTCTCAAATTCTTCTTGGGCAATCAGAGAAGTGTAAAAATCAGATATAATAAGGTATGTAGGGTTACAAATAGGTATTTCCATTCACACCCATGCCCATCCTCTATTAGTTATTAAATTCTACCAAAATCTTATGGGGTTTTAATTCAATTTTTGTAAAAATCTAATGATTTGCTAATGGGCTTTTATGATCTATGATGTACATCATATTTTATGGATTTTGATTAGATTTTACAACTATTTTCGATTATAAATTTATTGATTTAAAGCTCTACTCAATTAAACCTACTTATGCATGATCGATGATGAACTGATTTATGACCTGCACTTTAATTGTTGATATTTACAAACCTAGCATGATCTATGATTGGAAAAATGGGTTTATTCTAATATCCAATAGGATTTGATGATTTAAAAGTTATGTGAATGATTTCAAGTATGCATGGGCCTTATGATTTATGAACTATAGATGATGAAAAGCACATTTTCAAGTTACCCATGTTTATAAGAATTTTTTTGAATTAATTGAGTATTGTAAGCATGGTAAAGTATTGTTGCAATGCCCACAAGATGATGATTGATTTACGGTTTATGAAATCATTCTTATGATTTACCGATTTATGATGTTGGCCACCGAAAGGGCCTTTGATTCTTGGCTAACCATGTTTAATGGGTATCAATGAATGATGAATGTTTATTATAGCCATGAAACTACATGAATGATGTTATTGATTTATGTATGAACCTATATACATTTTTTAGGAGCCGTGTCTAGAACCGAGCAGTCCAGCATTCAAAGGACTACGCCGGTGTCTCATAACCACGTGCCACCGTGGGTCTATAAGGATACATTACAATGATAATGATCCCCTCTTTTCGTGATATCATATAATGTACGTCCCTGGCCTGGCAAGCCAGGGGCAACTCTGCCTACTTTAGTGAGATAGTTGGGGCATCATGAAAGGCTCTACCATGATGGTGTCGGTTATGACGAGTCCTCCCATTGTTCTGCATGTTTTATGCATTATTATGTTCATGATATTGGCTCAAGTGATGATTTTTTAAAGTCTCTCTTATAATTATGAAAATGAACGATTTACAAATGTTTTGAAAAACTTGAGCCTTACGTTATGTCACGATATTTATGATACGAGCATGATGTCCTAATCTCATGGTGTCTTATGAGATTCATGTATTTTAATGTCTGTTTTACTTACCTTGCATACTCGGTACATTCCACGTACTGACCACATACTTTCTATGCTATATCATTTCATGATACAAGACCCGGCTCTTAGGCTCATCCTCATCTTTAGACCATCTCGGAGTTCGCTCTTAGCTTTGTTAGTGAGTCCTCATGTTCCGAGGGCCATTTATTTGATGTTTATGTGATTCTATGTTACAATATTTGGCCGGGTTAATTGGGGGTGTTCTCCCATCAACCGATCTTATACAGTAGAGGCTATTAGACAGTATGTAGTACTCAGCTTATGTATATGTCTAGTGTTTCCGAATGTCATAACATGTTATGTTACGTTTACTTTTCCTCTATGTATTATGTTAATTCTTCTGTTTAAAGTGAATGAAGTAGATGTATGCTTATGCCATGGGTCGAATTGGGGCCTTTCAGGGTTCCTTGTCCCGTGTTACGATCCGGATCTATGTTCAGGTCGTGATATTTACTAACTCATAGGCTCCTAAGCATGAGTTTTTTCCTAGTTTTTGAGTCATTTATGCCGAATTTAAGCCCTTGCTCTTAAATTCTGTGTAGGTACTTAATGTGAGTTGAGAAAGTATGAAATTGAACGAAACACATGAAGTTTGAGATGGAATTTGATGAGTTGTCATATGAAGGAGAGGAGCCAAAGGTAATGGAAGATTTGACCTCAAGTAGAGGTGCAAAGACATGTTTTGAATCGGCTAAACGCAGATCTGGAAGGGAAAAAAGCGGGCAAAACGCCAAAGCTATTGCCCAGATAGGCTAAACAACTGGCGCTTCACGGAATGCCATAGGATAAACTCCCATTGAACTGTCGGTTCCCCTTGCCAGGACACTGTTTTCAACCGGCTAAAGTTTGGTGCTCCGCGGATTGTCTCTAGTGAAACGCCGGTTCCTCACTGGAGAGGCCGTCTAATGAAGGGTAAAAGGGTCAAAAGAGGTCTCCAAAGAATCTAGAATATTCAAGGGAATTTGGGGAAAGTTATACAAAAGAAAGTATAGATATTTAGGGAGCTTTCATTGTACACCAACTAGTCATTCAAGAATTCATTCATCTAGACTTCATCTTCTTCATAGAATTTTGGTAGAATCTTTTCACCATAGAATTGTAGAGTTAGATAGTACTTCTCTTCTTCTTTTTCTTCAACCCATTTTGGGGGGAATTCCATCATTGTTATAAGTGCTTGTGAAGAAAATTTATGAAGCTAATGTGATGAATGTGAGGGGAATCCTCATGGAATCTTCTCTCTATCATTAAATATGCTTGGCTTATTGTCTATCTAGAGTTACATTCATGGTGGGTTTGTTACTTTGATTGGGTTTTGATAAATTGCTATTGGATTCTTATTGAAATTGTAGATATTATCTTCTCGCAAGTTATAATTGCCAAAATTGATGGTTTGCAAATATAAATTGTGCTTTACTTTTCTTGCTTTTGCTTTAAAGAGAAAGGAGAGAATTGGGTGAGAAGATATTAGTGAGGAATTTGGAGTGTTAGTGTATGGGATTAAGCTAGAGATAGTTAAAACCCACATTTTCACTCCATTAAAGGTCAAGGCTAGAAATAGCTAGTCCTTTCTCAAGCTTTTGTGGTTGTAACTTGAATTGGCTTTGGGGTTTGAAAGAACCCAAGGCATAAACATTCTTATGGTTGAAAAACAAGAGAATGTGAATTATCTACTGCTATCTATGATAATTTGAGTCTAAGGTATTAAAGAAATTCTCAACTTAACTATGCTCTCATCTATTGAATGCCCCTAACCTCTCACTTGTGATTCCTTCAATTGGAATTCCCCCCAATTAGTCTTAGTTTAGAATTAGATAGTTATTTTTCCTTGATTTCCCCCCACTTTTACTTTTCAAATGTTGAACAATTATGCGCTCTAGTTTGAATTAGTTTATCACTTTTAAATTATCGACTCAATTCTCTATGGGATTCGACCCCTACATCCTTTCGGATATTTGTTTTGATACAACAATTGTTTACGCTCTTTCGTATAAGAAGAGCGTAGTTTGGACGTTATCACTTCCCTCATTAGGCCGTAACTCTACTCTCCCTATTCTCCCATTGTTGTCTTCTCCAAGAATCTTGGTGAAGCTAACCTCTCCAACTCAAGTAAGTACTTATGTTCTCTCTTTGTTATTTAGTGTAAAGAGCATCCCCCCCCCATACCCTTCTTCCCCAAGTTGAAAACCCAAAGTCACCATTATTGGTGAAAACCTTGAATTTTATAATATGGGTTTCATTAGCTTTAATCTCTCAAGTTCTTCCATGATAATGTGTATCCCTATTTGGGTTGCTTATTTTCGGTTGAATATAGTGATTTTAAGTTGTGCGGATGAAAGGAGTAATGAATTGAATTTCATGAAAGTTGGTGGGTAGAACATTGATGTTAGAAAGAGAAAGTGCATAGTTCTTAAATTCTTTAATTTGAAGAATCTTGAGTGGTTCAAAATTCATGTTATTTCATTGTGGATTATAGTAAATTTCATTCGTTGTTGAATGAATTAATTGTAACTACATACATGTGTGGGTTACTTGAATTATGAATTAAAAGTTGGAAAGGTGAAAGGAATGGCAAAAGGAGGCATTCTTGAAAAGAAAAGAAAAAAATATAGAGGAGAGATATGAAGGAAATCCATGAACTTGTTCGTAATGTGAAGTTAGTAGATAATTTGGATGTTGAGATTTGGGATGATAATGGGGGAAGTCATGAGTACCCTATTTGACAAATTCTCACAAGTATGCTAGAAAATTTAATATGGGGTCATTTTGCACCCGTTATACCTAATTAGCAAGCCTTTTTGTTCCCGAACTAGTCTTGTGAAGTTCTTGATTGTTGATTGGAAGGTGTCATGGAATAAAAATCTGACAAAGGAAAGGATTGGAGATCACTAACAAGGGTCTAAAGCGGCTTCTAAAAGAAACAAAAGGATTGAGTTCATTGGCGGCCAAAGGAAGCCCTGCTAGGAGGTTCGGAGAAAAAGCTGTGTAGCCTCATGGACTAACGTGGTTCAACACACAAAAGGAGGCCAAATATGCTACGGAGATGACAAAGGTTGCCTCACACTTGAGTACCCTATCATTCGTGACAAGGTTCACGAGTTGGGATTGGGATATATCATTGTCGAGTCTGAGGAGTGCAACTTCACATTGGTGAGAGAATTTTATGCAAACTGGGACACTTCCTTTGGAGAGAGTAGTGAGATCAAAATAAGGGGTCATGTGGTTCGTTTCACTTTTAAGAGATTCAATGCCTACTAGAGAAGACCTTATAACACGACATTCACCATAGTCTATGTGGTGAGCACTCATCCGCCGGTTAGGTAAGTGACCGCAAGGACACTCTTCCCACACTTGCATTCTCCTACTTGAATAAGGAGGTAAAAGTATGGGTTAAGATTGTTTGTGCCGTGATTCTCCCTAGGACATACATAAGAGATCACTAGAGACAAATTCGTGTTGGTATACATGCTGATGAAAGGGCTACCAATCAAGATTGGTGTAGTGCTCCGGGATAACATGAGGAGATCGAGGGATAACTGCAGGTGGAAGTATTACTATGGTAGTCTCCTGACTCAGCTTTTGAGAGACATTGGCATTGAGGAAGAGGAGGCGGATCTTCATCTACCTCTAGCAGGGCACCTAGCCAGTTAGATGATGGATTTCATGAAGGTAAGGGAGCCCATCACTTCTACAGCTCCACTTCTCACTATAGCTGATTGCCGGGTGGGGGATGTTAGCTGGCGAGGTCACATGTTCGGGATGCTACATTTTGCAGCAGAGCATTGGAGGTTGACCTGCTACTTAGGCGGAGATGTTAGCCCTGGAGGAGCGGTAACCACTCACAAGCAGAGCTGTCACGACCCGAGCAAAGGGCCGGATCATAGACATGGAACAAGGGACCCCGAGAGACCCCAAGTCAACCCATGGTATAAGCATTCACTAATTCATTCAATAAACATGAATAAACATAGTTAAAAATCTCAGCGGAAGTCTATCTTAACATAACAACAGAATGAACATATGAAGTTGAATACATGTCTAAGTCAGATAAGCCTCTAATCTGGATGAGCTGATGGGAAAACGCCCCCAAACTAGCTAAACAATACTGAAACTGAAAATACAACCAAGATAACTGAAAGTCTAGTCCTCGAAAGACGAAGACTCACCAACCAAGCAGGTACTGACTCTGATAAGCGGCTACGAACGGGGCTGGACCTGAGAACTGGATCCTGCATCATGAAACTATCCAGCATAGGAAGTATGTGGTCAGTACGTGGAATATACCGAGTATGCAAGGTAAGTATCACCGCTTAAGTAAAATAAGTCATTTTAAAGCAATTCATACACATCATAAGTTATTGAGTATAAGTAGAAGGCTACATGCATACACTCTGAAATCATACTCTCATCATAACATGATCGTGCATAGCTTTAGAACATCGTAACTGACACGAATGAATCAAAGCTAAATCATAACATTTATATTAAAAGCTGAACGATGAGTCAAACCTTGCTTTTTGAACATGCATGCATAAGATAAATATCATGAGTGATGGTTATGCAATTTCAAATGATATAGACAGTGGGAGACTCGTCACTTTACCGACACACCATGATAGAGTTTACATGGTACCGACTGTTACACTCAAGTGGGAAGAGCCATCCAAAACCTTGCCAGTGCTAAAGATGCTACCATGATATCGACATCAAGCTGAAGGGCAAATCAGGCCAGGGATAGCTCACAAAGGAGGTCCCAATAATATAATAGTATCAACCTATGTTGGCGCATAGTTCAAAGGCATAGGGTAGCCGACCCTTAGCTCACTCGGTGCTAGACTCCTCCCAAAACATGCAATGCTCTACATCGTATAAATATGAAGCTCAACATTGTCTAGTAATGAAGCTCAACATGAAATCATGCATAAACTCAACATCGTATGAAACGAAGCTCAACATTGTCTATTGACAAAGCTCATTATGAAATCATGCATAAACTAGACATCATATAAATATGAAGCTCAACAATGTCATTTCGACAAAGCTTTGAATGAAATCATAGTTAGACTCAACATCATGTGAAATAAAGCTTAACATTGTCCTTTACAAAGCTCGACAATAATATACATATCAATTAAGGATTTACGCATAGAGAAGGCTTTACTTTGAAACATACAACAAGCTAGAATTCATAATAAGGGTTAAAGGAAAATCTCATCTCAACCCTGTGGTAAGCTCATGTGGGGAAAATCACAATTTGAATCATCATTTACGCATCACCCAAAGCTCTACCATACTTGGGTCTATTTAATCTTCTTTGAAAACATAATCAAAATCATGGGTAAGGTTGGAAACATGCCTTTCATCATCTACTCCATCATCATCACATTCTTCCACAATCACTTCTATTATGAACTATCCACACAAGGGCGTTTTAGATTCAATTTGTAGAAAAAAAATTTTTATAAAAGAAATTAAGTTAGAATCCGCCCAAGCTTGGTAAAATCATCAATAGAATCTTAATTTAATCATACCCATGAATAGAGATGTAAGAATCATGAAATTGAATGAAACCCCAAACTTGATCATTACAAACCAATCACAAATCAATAGGGAATGGCATGGGTGTGAAAGGAAGCACCACCCATAGCCTTACATACCTGGGATTGAAGAATTCTGACCCTTCCTAATTGCCCAGCTGAGATTCCAATTGGAAACCTTTAGATTTCACCTTGAACCTTCCCTTCACACCTTCAAACTTGCATGCATGAGAGTAATGGCCTAAGGTAGGTTTTTCTCTGCTAAAAACACTCTATTACGAGCTTAAAACGACGTAGTATAGGCCCTTAGAACATAGGAATTACGGAAAAGCCCTTACTGAATTCGCTGAAAATAACTGTCGGGGGTTCCTAACGAACGACTCGACAACTCGTCCCTAGGGCTTACATCCGTTGGTTCGCCTGTTTAGTTCACTGGATAACTAGTCTGCCGGGGCTCCTAACGAGTGACATGATGACTCGTCCCCAGCATCCACGACTCGTTGCCACCTCCCCTCAAGTGCACTGTATCGATTTTCCAATCTTCCTCTAGAACCACCCCACGACTGAGATGACGACTCATGGTGGCTGACCACTAGTCATTATATCACTCGTAGGGATCTCGAGTCCCTCATCCTTCCAGGCCTTCCCACAAGTCACCTGACGACTCATGGGGTCTCCTCACGAGTCGTTCAGTGACTCATTCTGCAACTGCTAAAACATTTTTTTCTAGTTCTTTTTCGAATCACTTCCAGGTCCGATTCTTGAATTCTCGGGGTATAACAGCTCACTCCCGCTCTAGTGCTAACCTTGCTAGAAGGAACAAATAGGTTCGTTGTGTATTGTGACGCTTCTAGAAGTGGGTTTGGTTGCGTTCTGATGCAGCGGGGTAAGGTTATAGCTTACGCCTCCAAACAGCTTAAGGTTCATGAGAAGAACTATCTGACTCAAGACCTAGAGTTTCCAGTGGTAGTGTTTGCATTAAAAATATGGAGGCACTACCTTTACGAGGCTCACATGGATGTTTTCACCGATCACAAGAGCCTTCAGTATGTGTTTAGTCAGAAAGATCAAATATCCATTAGAGAAGATGGTTGGAGGTACTGAAGGACTATGACATGAGCATGCTGTATCACCCATGCAAAGCCAATATGGTGGCTGATTCCCTATGTAGGATGTCTATGGGGAGCATGGCACATGTTGAAGAGGGAGAAAAAGAACTGGCAAAGGATATCCACAGGTTAGCTCGGTTGGGAAAGAAGTTGGCTAAAATAGCTGAGGGTAGAGTAGTGTTGCAGAGTGGGTCAGATTCCTCATTATGTCACAACCCGAGAGTAGACCCAGATCGTAGACACGGGACAAGGAACCCCGAGAGGCTCCAAGTGGACCCATGGCATAGTCTTTGCATACACTTAACATAAGAAACGTCAAACATCATGAACGATCGGAAGAACTGACTAGAAACTGATATAAATCAAAACGACAGCTTAACAACATTTAAATACTATGCTGATCCGGTCTAACAAGTCTGAAAGCCTTCTAATAACTGATGAGTCGCTGGGACACGCCCCCAGCTAACTCTAAAAGATTGAAAACTGAAAACAAAATAAAACCAGAGTGCTACTCACCTCCTTGGAGTATGAAGACTCATCATTGATAGATGGAAGAATGGGGTAGCGTATCTAACCACGCGGCGGAGCCTGGAGACCTGAATCTATACCATGAAACGATATAGCACAAGAGGCGTGCGGTCAGTACTTGGAATGTACTGAGTATGCAAGAAGCGTAAGTAAACTAACTCATAATATTAGCAAGAGAGAAGTAATATAAAACATATTAATAGCAACGTAATAGAATTGAAGTACAACAATCTTACACGAGGTTCACAGATTCAATTAACATAACCACATTATAAATACATGCATTACTGTGGCAACTACTGATGTGCAAAAAGTAATAATCGAAAATAATACAGAGTGTCATGCCATGATTGATATCAAGAGGGTCCCTGACGTCTAAGGGGGAGTCCTTGACAGTCGAATGGAGCGTCCCTGACTATCAAAGGGGAAATATTCTCAACTAGAGAGAATCCCCGACTGTCATAGGGAGAGAAAAGGCTCTGATATAGAGAGTCACTGACTAAAAGAAGGTCCCAAACAACGCAGGGAAAATAAAATGCTCAACTGAGTAGGGATGTGAGTCTCGAAAGACTACATGAAGACATTCTCCACTATCGTCTAGGTAAGACATTCTCCACTAGCGTCTAGGTAAGACATTCTCCACTATCGTCTAGGTAAGACATTCTCCACTATCGTCTATTAATGCTATCTCTCAAATAAGCATGGATTCACAACTCGAAATGTTAATAACAAGCTCAATCATCGTGATTCACATTATTACAAAACCAACTTCCTCATTAGCTTTAACATCACATTATTAGCATGCTATAAATTCGTATTAGCATTATTCTATCATGGCATCTAGATTCTGTATTCACCTCATTCAATAGGTAATTTATGATCCAATATGATTTATAGAACTCGACTCATAATCTATCAAGGATGCATAACTTCATGTAATTAGGTCACAACCCTTTTCACACACTTGTCACAATCACTCCATTTATGAATTCTCTAGCCACGGACATTTTAGATTCTACGATTTTATAAAAACATTTTAATAAGGAAAACAATATAGAATCCACCCAAGATTCATAGTTCAATAATGGAGATGCAATCTATTCATACCCAATCGATTTAATCTTAAACATGGCGATGGCACATAGTTTACTTCAATTACTCAAGCCCACAACTCTTACTCAATTTAGCATGGTCATCTACATCATAATCACATCCTTAGGGTAAATTAAGCAACATTCCCACACTTTCATCATGGTCAAGAATTTCTATGATAATCAAGGAAGGAATAACCAATTCACATTCATTTCTCAAGTTGACTTAGGAAGAACATGCTACACACATATATATTCAGCCCCCATATTTCCACCATTTCATCATTCTCATACGTTAATACGCAAATTAATCGAACAATAAGAAATACCCATTCATTACTCAAGCCAATTTCCGATCAGCATGTTACCCTCATGCATTCCCAACATATAATACACATCCCAACAACCCATCACATCAACATTTGAAACAAATTCCATAATTGCAGTAAATATTAACATTTGAGAAAAGAATGAGGAAGAAATTATTCATTATTCAAAACCCTAGCTCATGATATTCTAAATAATATAAGTCGGGTTCTTATTGAAAATATTTTGGGAAACAAGGATGAAAAGATATACTTGTTGAAGTCCCACATACCTCATAGACGAAAACCCCACTTGATTATCTTCCTTGAAGCTTGAAGAACACCTTGGGAATTTCCTAAAATCTTTCTAGAAGAGAGGAGGAAGAAGGAGATTGACAGAATGAGGGTTTAGGCTTAGGAAAATCCTTAAAAACGTTCCCAAACATAACTAAAACGACATCACTTTAAATCTGGGATTGTGGGATTTCACCAGCCTGCCCCTGAGAAAATCTGAAAAATTTCTCAAACTGATGCCACGACTCACCAAATGAGTCGTTGTCCCACCCAATGACTCGTTAGGTCTATTCGTTAGGCCTATTGGAATTTCTCAACCTTAAGGTCACAACCAACATCACAACTCGTAGCCACACCCAACAATTCGTCCTGCCCTTTTGTTAAGTTCACTGGAAATTTCCTTAGAACCAAAGCTTCTCCCTCCTAACGATTGACTAGAAGAGTCGTCGCCACTCCTAACGACTCGTCAGGTCATCCATCGCCACTACCTCCTGACCTCAACCCCATGACTGCACACGACGACTCGTGGTATCCCACCACGAGTCCTTAAGTCTCCCGTCCTGAGATATTTTTTCCAGTTTTTTATGCACTTTTCCAATTATACTTTCTGTGTCTATTCTTAGTCCTATCCGGGGTATTACAATATCTCCCCCTTGGGAACATTCGTCCTCGAATGTTGGCTGAACATACTGAAAATATAGAGACGAAACTGTAACCCAGATATCAATCAATCACAGCTAACATCAACGGAGCATCTGACTCCGGACCAACCTCTCACACCAAACCTGGAAATTCACATCTAACATGCACACCATGAATCAAGGAAGACAGGATAACATGATTCCCACATAGTATTAAACAAACACTGAAAGAAAGTTCTTTCCCCTTTTTATCTGGCATAGAACTGACATGAACTAGACCTTCGTTCTCAAATCGCCTTCCTTTACTAATCTAGAATTCACAATATCTAATCTAACTGAGAGTAAAGAATTTATGAGCGCGAGTTATCTCGACATCTAAAACCGAGCACATACATGAGATAGTCTAAATCTACCGAGTCAACAAACAACTCCCAAAGACTGAGTTCCATCCAAACACATAAGAAAATATGGATCAACACACATAACTGATTCATAACATGAAGATAAGCAATAAGGACATCATAGAGAAAAACTGGCTTTACTAATTGAAACTGTTACCTCTAACCTCATAAATATGCATATAGGTATAGATATAACTTAACTCTAACCGAGATACAAGGAAAGTTATCTGAACTCAGTAGAGATCGACATACTGCAACTGCTAAGGCTGAAATCCCTTTATGAACATTCTCAAGGTCTGACTTACTTCACATACTCACTATCTCTCCCTTAGCTTAAGGCCATCATTCTAGGGCTCCTGAATGCTTCTTCAAGTCAGGCTAAGATACTAACCCTTGACTCCTCTCTCACTTCTAACCTTCACCACAAGCCCTATACTACAACAGTTTATATCACACACCAACAATCTTTTCCTACAAGCACAACTGAACTTCTCATTCAATATAGACGTTGGCATCACGTAAGGAATATCACAAGATCCACAACATACCTGTGGCCACTACTGGCGCCTTACCCTTATCCTGATGGGCTGCTACTGCATAAGAGCGGTTTTGATGTTGTCCGCCTCCTAGGTTAGAGGATGCCCCCTGCTGAAATGAGCGGGCTATCGGAGCTACTGAAGAGGTGGCTTAGAGTCTACCCTCACCTCGATTAGCCGTTGCATAATCCCAGTGCTTATGGCCCACCTTTACACACCAGAAACAAACATTTGAGTCGTCCATACATATTCCCAAATGGTGATTTCCGCAGCTCATACCCAATGGGTACATCATCTCCTTGACTCTGGGCTAATACGAAGCACTCGCTGCCGAAGGTACTGGGGCTGATGATTTCTGATAGCAGTGTGAGCAATATACGGTACTCGACCTCTTCTAGGAGAAATTTAGGTCTCCAATCCTAGCCCTCTTGGCCTCTCTCTCCTTTTCTTTCACCTACTCCGCTTCCATTTGTTGAGAAAATATCACCAAGCGTGGGAAGTCTATGTCCCTGTGCAACATGGTAGTCCTGCATTCCTTGACCATGGATTCTAACACTCCATTCATAAATCGGCTTACTCGGGCCCGCTGGTTAGCTACCATCTCCGGCCCATTCTTAGATAATCGAGTGAACTCCAGCGCATACTCCTGAATCGTCATCTCATTTTGTTTCAAACTAATAAACTCTGTCGTTTTTGCCTCCCTCAGCTCCCAAGGGAAAAACCTGTCCAAGAATGCAGCCATAAATTCATCCCAACCTATGGGGCCTGCTCCAACTCCCCGACTGTCTCTCACTAACAGTACCAGATATAAGCAACTCCTTTTAACTGCTAGGAGGCTAAGTCTGCACTCTCGTTCCTTGTCCCTCCCATAATGCGGGTAATCTTTTGAATCTCCTCCAAAAATTCATATGGGTCTTCATCCACCTTTGACCCTAAGAATTCGGGTGGGTTCATACGGAGAAAATTCCTTATTCTTTCCTTCGCCTCATTTCCATTTTGAGGGCACGAGCCATAGCTTGCTAGTTAATCTGAGTAGATAGGGCCTGCGCCAATATTTGAAAGGCTGCCCGAAACTCAGCGTGTGTAACATGATCATCTACTGGGCCTACCTGGGATGGTGGTACCTATTGACGGCTGTTACCGCGTCCTCTTCCAATTGCTCATCGGGATGGCATTATCTGCGAGCACGTAAAGCACGCGTCAGGGGAAGAAATACTTAGAGTTTCACACTCTGCGCAAAATAAGAATCATGAAGAGAAGGGAACAATCCTAAAATGTCTCATAGCCTCTCCGTCATAAGTGTGGCGCGTTTCACACCCATGAACAAGACTATACATAACACGGCTTTCACACACCCTGCGACACTCTAAACCTATTGCTCTGATACCAAGTTTGTCATGACCCAAGAGTAGACCGGATCATACACATGGGACAAGGAACCCTGAGAGGCTCCAAGTCGGCTCACGGCATAGTCCTCGCATACACTTAACATAAGAAACGCCAAACATCATGAACGAGCGGAAGAATTGACTAGAAACTGATATAAATCAAAATGACAACTTAACAACATTTAAATACAACGTTGATCCTATCTAACAAGTCTAAAAGCCTTCTAATAACTAATGAGTAGCTGGGACAAGCACCCAGCTAACTCCAAAAGACTGAAAACTTAAAACAAAATAAAACTAGAATGCTACTCACGTCCTCGATGAGGACTCACCACTGACAGCTGGGAGAATGGGGTAGCATATCTAACCACGCGGCGGAGCCTGGAGACCTGAAACTATATCATTTAAAGATATGCACAAGAGGCATGCGGTTAGTACTTGGAATGTACTGCGTATGCAGGAAGCGTAAGTAAACTAACTATATTAGCAAGAGAGAAGTAATATAAAACATATGAATAGCAACATAATAAAAGTGAAGTACAACAATCTTACACGAGGTTAACAGATTCAATTAACATAACCACATTATAAATGCATGCATTACTGTAGCAACCGCTGATGTGCAAAAAGTAATATTCGAGAATAATACAGAATGTGATGTCGTGACTGATATCAAGAGGGTCCCTGACGTCTAAGGGGGAGTCCCTGACGGTCAAAGGGAGCGTCCCTAACTATCAAAGGGGAAACATTCTAAACTAGAGAGAATCCCTGACTATCATAGGGAGAGAGAAGGCTCTAATATAGATAGTCACTGACTAAAAGAAGATCCCGAACAACGTAGAGAAAATAAAATTCTCAATTGACTAGGGATGTGAGTCCCGAAAGACTACATGAAGACATTCTCCACTATCGTCTAGGTAAGACATTCTCCACTAGCATCTAGGTAAGACATTGTCCACTATCGTCTAGGTAAGACATTCTCCACTAGCGTCTAGGTAATACATTCTCCACTATCGTCTATTAATGCTATCTCTCAAATAAGCATGGATTCACAACTGGACATGTTAATAACAAGCTCAATCATCGTGATTCACATTACTAAAAAACCAACTTCCTCATTAGCTTTATTATCACATTATTAGCATGCTATAAATTTGTACTAGCATTATTCTATCATGGCATCTTGATTCCGTATTCACCTCATTCAATAGGTAATTTAAGATCCAACATGATTTATAAAACTCGACTCATAATCTATCAAGGATGCATAACTTCATGTAATTAGGTCACAACCCTTTTCACACACTTGTCACAATCACTCCATTTATGAATTCTCTAGCCATGGACGTTTTAGATTCTACGATTTTATAAAAACATTTTAATAAGGAAAACAATATAGAATCCACCCAAGATTCATAGTTCAACAATGGAGATGCAATCTATTCATACCCAATCGATTTAATCTAAAACATGGCGATGGCACATAGTTTACTTCAATTACTCAAGCCCACAACTCTTACTCAATTTAGCATGGTCATCTACGTCATAATCACATCCTTAGGGTAAATTAAGCAACATTCCCACACTTTCATCATGGTCAAGAATTTCTATGATAATCAAGGAAGGAATAACCAATTCACATTCATTTCACAAGTTGACTTAGGAAGAACATGCTACACACATATATATTCAGCCCATATTTCCACCATTTCATCATTCTCATACGTGAATATGCAAATTAATCGAACAATAAGAAATACCCATTGATTACTCAAGCCAATTTCCGATCGGCATGTTACCCTCATGCATTCCCAACATATAATACACATCCCAACAACCCATCACATCAACATTTGAAACAAATTCCATAATTGCAGTAAATATTAACATTTGAGAAAAGGATGAGGAAGAAATTATTCATTATTCAAAACCCTAGCTCATGATATTCTAAATAATATAAGTCGGGTTCTTATTGAAAATATTTTGGGAAACAAGGATGAAAGGATATACTTTTTGAAGTCCCACATACCTGGTAGACGAAAACTCCACTTGATTATCTTCCTTGAAGCTTGAAGAACACCTTGGGAATTTCCTAAAATATTTGTAGAAGAGAGGAGGAAGAAGGAGATTGACAGAATGAGGGTTTAGGCTTAGGAAAATCCTTAAAAACGTCCCCAAACATAACTAAAACGACATCACTTTAAATTTGGGAGCGTGGGATTTTACCAGCCTTCCCCTAAGAAAATCTGAAAAATTTCTCAAACTGATGCCACGACTCACCTAATGAGTCGTTGTACCACCCAATGACTCGTTAGGTCTATTCGATAGGTCTATTGGAATTTCTCAACCTTAAGGTCATGACCAAAATCACGACTCATCGCCACACCCAATGATTTGTCCTGCCCTTTCGTTAAGTTAATTGGAAATTTCCTTAGAACTAAAGCTTCTCCCTCCTAACGACTGACTAGATGAGTTGCTGCCACTCCTAATGACTCGTTAGGTTATCCGTCACCACTGCCTCCTGACCTCCACCCCACGACTGCAAACGACGACCCGTGGTATCCCACCACGAATTGTTAAGTCTCCCCTCCTGAGATATTTTTGCTAGTTTTTTCTGCACTTTTCCAATTATACTTTTTGTGTCTATTCTTAGTCCCTTCTGGGGTATCACCCATTGGTAGTTGAAGTTAAGTTAAGGAAAGATGAAGATCCCATATTGCTTAGGTTAAAGGAAGCAGTTCTCTAAAAAGAGGTGGAGGCTTTCTCCAAAGGGGGAAATAGTGTGCTTCGTTACCAGGGTAGATTATGCATACCGGATGTGGGTGACTTGAGACAATAGATACTGGCTGAAGCACATAGTTCGAGATATTCTACCTACCCAGGTGCTACTAAGATGTATCTTGATCTACGGGATATCTACTGGTTGAATGAAATGAAAAAAGACATAGTAGAATTTGTGGCTAAGTGCCTAAACTGTCAGCAGGTCAAAGCTGCATAGCAAAGACCGGGAGGTATGACTCAGGATATCAGCATACCTACATGGAAGTGGGAAGAAGTAAATATGGATTTTATTATGGGTCTACCTCGGACTCGTCAGCAGCACGACTAAATCTGGGTGATAGTAGACAGGATGACTAAGTTAGCACACATTCTCCCAATTAAAACTACAGACTCAGCTGATGATTATGCTAGGCTTTATATCAGGGAGTTGGTCAGACTTCATGGAGTGCCCATGTCCATTTTTTTAGATAGAGATACCCAGTTCACCTCACATTTCTGGAAGTCATTACAGAAGGGACTTGGTACCATAATCAAGCTCAGGATTTCACTTGCAGACTGATGGATAGGCTGAGCGGACTATCCAGACCTTGGAAGATATGCTGAAAGCTTGTGTGATCGATTTCAAAGCTAGTTGGGATGATCACTTGCGTCTCATCGAGTTTGTGTACAACAACAACTACCACTCCAATATTCAGATTGCCCCATTTGAGGCATTATATGGTAGAAGGTGTATATCTTCTATAGGGTGGTTTGACCTTGGTGAAGCTACCTTGATAGTGCCGAATCACTTCATGAAGCTATGTAGAGAGTACAACTCAACCGAGAAATTTTGAAAATAGCTCAGACCCGATAGAAATCATATGCTGATGTGAGGAGAAGAAAGTTAGATTTTGCAGTAGCTGATTGGGTTTATCTAAAAATTTCACCCATGAAAGGGGTGATGAGATTTGGGAAGAAAGGAAAGCTTAGTCTGAGATTTGTGGGACCCTACAGAATTCTTAGACAAATTTGCAATGTAGCCTGTGAGCTGGAATTACCTTCAGAGTTATCATTTGTGCACCCATTGTTCCATGTGTCACTATTGAAGAAGTGTATCGGTGACCCAACTTCAGTAGTGCCACTAGACAGTGTGGGAGTGAAAGATAGTCTCTCTTACGAAGAGGTTCCAGTACAGATCCTTGACCGTCATGTTCGTAAGCTGAGAAACAAAAAAGTATCTTCAGTCAAAGTTCTGTGGAGGAATCAGCATGTTGAAGGAGCTACATGGGAAGCCCAAGCAGATATGATGGCTAGCGCCCATATTTATTCTCTCCCGGCTCAGTCTTAGCTTAAGGTATCAATTTTCTCCCTAAAACTCTATTCAGTTTCATGTTTAGTTCATGTGCCCCAACTTCTTTCATGTCAACGTATGTAAGTGTGACTCATAAATTCAATTCAGTCATGTAGTTCAGTTCGGAGGCAGTCATTCTATTAGTTTTCAGCTTATATTTTCAGTATTTAAATATGGTAATTGAATTTCTCTGCATTTCTGTGTGTTTTCCAACATTCGAGGACGAATGTTTCCAAGGGGAGATATTGTAATGCAACGAAAACCCTAAGATTATACCCAGGAGTTGAAACGAAGAAAATAGAATTTTCTGCACCAGATTACAAAACGAGTCGCCCTGTGACCCGTTGGGTAGGCCACGAGTTGTGGAGTGACTCGTGGGGAAGGTTCGAACATGGTTGAAAATTTGGGAGTTTGAGTGACCATAGTTGTGACCATGAGTCGTGGCTAAGGATTAGATGAAAGTTGAAAAAAATAGCCAGTGTACCTAACGGAGGGGTCACCATGACTCGTCGGGTACACCACGAGTCGTGGTGTCCCCCATGGTGAACCCAAGTAAGGTTAGGCAGTGTACTCGATGGGTTGTGACCACGAGTCGTGGTCACTGGACATGACTCATCAAGTCCCTCGTGAGGACTAGCAGTCAACTTTTCCCTACGAGTTTATTAAGGGCTTTTCTGTAATTCCTATAATCCTAAGACCTATACTACATCTTTTTAAGCATATTTGTGATGAATTTAGAGGGGTTAAACAATTTTCAAGCCTCCTTCATCACTTAGACTCTAAGAAGAACGTTCGTAGAACCCAAGTCATTCCTCTCAAGAAAAAATAGGGCAGTCAACTCTCCTCAAATTCTCAAGGGATTTTCTTTGGATTTCTTCATCAGGTACGTGGGAATTCAACAAGGGAATAGTTCTTTCCTTGTGTCCCCAAAAACCCTTACAAATTTTCTCTATTAGTTTGCCCTGTGGTTTCGAAATGTAGAAAGTTGTAAGATTAACTTCTTTGAGATTTCAAGTGGTATATTTCTCATGATTTTTAACTACTTGTTATTCCCTAATTCTAGAAATTTATGAGAATTGTATCTTGTGGAATGACTTAGGCCTAGTTCTCAGTTTAGTAGAATTTAGAATCTTGTGTGATAGACTAGTTTCCTTGTAGCTTGATTCTAACAGATTTAAAATCCCCATATTATTAGTGTATGTGGAAATTTTAGTCAGATATTTACATATCCAGTCTCAGTTAGATTATTAGACTCAGTGTCGTCCAGAAATGCCAGCTGATCAGTTTGACTACAGTTAATTCTTGAGGTGTCGGTGATGCCTCCCAGTTATTAGTATTAGACTCAGTATCACATTTTAGTGGTTTTTTAGGCGGTAATGAAACTTTCAGATAATCACCTATAACTAGCCTTAGGACTCCAGCTTCAAATTACAGTTTGTTCTTTGGACGGTTACGACGCTTCTAAATAAGCTGCTCTGACCAGTTTTAGAACACTAGTTGTTGAATTCGGTTCGATAAGACTCTCAAGGTACTTCCATATAGGTATTCCTGACTTAGTCTTGGGTCCTAGTTTCAAGCTATCAGCTTAGTAGTCAGTCTAGGACTGGGGTTCTAGTGACCAAAGTTCCCAAAACTATGTTGCCATTGTAGGATATATTTTTTTGGCCTTATGACCCCAGACTTTTGATCACCCTGTTCATGCCTCTATATACTGGCAAGGTATATTGGGAGCTACCTATGAGGTTTATACATCGTACTCCATGTCTAGCTCGCGTGGTTACATGTCGGTTATAGACTCTCCCACTAGTTAGTTTAGTTCAGTCTCAGATTAGCTCAGTTCAGTTCAGTCTTAGATTAGCTCAATTTAGAACAGTTTTAGACTACTCAGTTCAGATCAATTCAGTACAGTATTTTAGATTAGTATATCAGATTTAGGGCATGTCTTTGACCATCAGACAGGGATATTTTGACCGTCTCAATATGGTTCATTTTATTCAGTTTCAGCATTTCAGTTGGTCATTGCATGTCTTTCCAGTTCAGTTATTTTATTCTCTGTGTTATGGTTTCTCCTACTTACTCAGTACATTTAAAGTACTGACACATACCTTTTATGTTTTATCATTTTATGATACAAATGTAGGTTCTCAGTCTCAACACCATTACCATCTCGCCTAGAAGTTTTCAGCTGCATCAGTGGTGAGTCCTCATCTTTTGGGGACAAGGATTACTTCTTTTCAGTTTTACTTCTTTTAGTTAGATTTAGAGTTAATTGGGGCCTTATCCCAGCAACTCATCAGATAGATGGCTTTCAGACACATACATAGATTCAGATTTTCAGCTTTGTTTCAGTTGTTTAAAACTTTATGATTTAATTCTTCTTCATAAATGTTTTATTTTATTAGTTTAAAAGCTTTTGCTATGTTTTTACTTAGAATGCTAGTGTTATGATAGACCATGGGTTGACTTGGGATTACTTATGACTCCATGTATCGTCTCTTATTCAGGGTATAGACTCGGGGCATGACAGATAAGAGGTAGGTGATCATCCCGACTTCCTTTGAGGTCGATCACACAAGCTCTCAGCATATGTTCTAAGGTTTGGATAGTTCGCTCATCTTGTCTATCTATCCGAGGATGAAAAGTTGTACTGAGTTTGACCTAAGTACCCTGATCTTGGGCAAATTTATATGCCCAAGTGATACTCAAATGTGGAATTTTATCCTTGTTTATCTATCAATGTGTATACATTCTCATGTAATTGGTAATAAAATGTGAATTTATACTAACCAACATGATTAACATTGTTTTGCAGGTAAAATGTAATTTTGGGAAGCTTAAATGCATGTTGGAAGAGATCGGGGTTGGACTTGGATGCGAGCAAGGGACAAGGCATTGGACAGCATAAAATAAAGGGGCTCCGCGATGGAGCCGTGTCACGCTGCCATGGCGGAGGCCTTCTGCCTGGATTGGGAATTTTCGCCCAATTTCCAGAGAGGGTACGCGATGGGTCCGTGGCACGATGGCTTGGCTCTGCGTTGCATGTCGTGCCACGTTGGGCTTTATTTCTTGGACCCCCAGTTCCAGTGAAGGTCCGCGTCCATAGCGTGTCACGGAGGCAGTGCTCCGCGATGCACTGCATGACACGTTGCTCGTTATTTCGGGAAAAATTCCCACCAGTATAAATAGAACACTTAGGTTCATTTTTCAATATTCTGACTTGGTGGAGCAAGAACGTGGGTTACAGGCAGTTGAGGGGACGAAATTATCAGGGTTTTTCTCTCTTTCCTTCTCCTTGTATTCAATTGCTTGTATCTTTAACACTCATTTAACGATGTTTAATCCACAAATGAGTGGCTAATTCATCTTCTTGCTGAGGTTATGAACAATTGTAGTGAAATGTAATTGTTGATCATATTGGTTTTTCATCTTTCCTTCCATGGGTGTTCTATTAATTCTTGTTCTTACTGCATTAATGTGTGTCCTACGTTAATGTATATCTAAAAAGTCCGGTTTCACTCGAGAGAGCAAGAAATTGGAAAGTTGTGGATTAATAGGATATGATCTTTACTTGGTTTGGGAAAATTGAGAATTGATTTACTTTCAGGATAGAAATATACCTGAAAGTCGTATTAGTCAATTTAGGAACTGGGTTTGAATGGCTAGAACATGAATTGAATTTAATCACAGAAATGTAGGTGGATGGTTCATGATTCTTAAGTGGGGTTAAATACGAGAGTTTTAATTCCTTGGCAATAGTTCTTGACTAGCAACCGGAGGAAAAGATTAACCAAATTATGTTGATAATTAATTTCATTACATGTTCGTTTAGCCTCAGCATGCTCTCATTCATAGTTCAGACTCACATTAGATAATTGTTTTAGCTTTAGCATAAAAATTATAAAACAAAATATCAAACTCTTGGTTACACTGTTGTCTGCATTTTTAGAATTGAAATATAGCACACTTGAGCAGATTGCACTTCATCCCAGTCCCTGTGGGATCGATACATGGCTTACTTAAGCCACTTTACTACTTGTTCGACCACGTGCACTTGCGTGTAGTTTTATACCCATAGCAAACAGATCGAACAAGTTTTTGGCGCTGTTGCCGGGGACTGGCAATTGGTGAATTTTTCTTAAGTGTTAATTTACTATATTTTTTTCTTAGTGTTGACAACTTGGTCTTAATGTTTGTTTTAATTCTTTTACATTTTATTTTCGGATACCCTTATTGATATGACATCATGGAATACAAATGGTTTAAATGGTGGATACTCATATTTTGGCGAATATTGTCTGAATTGCGGAGGACACCACTCGTGGCAACACTCTGACACGTGCAATATATGTGGTGGTCAAGATGGCCATTGGGATGGCTGTTCGAATGCATATTCCCCTCCCCCAAGCCCCTACTATGATCCTTCTGTTATTTTTTCTGAATATAGGCATGCTGAAAATGAGGACTTGGGACGCCAAGCTCAAATAGAAGACATGCTGAAACAATTCTTGGAGCAATCAGAAGCAATGAAGGAGGCGATGGCAGTATTGAGAATTCAACAAGAAGAGAATGCAGAGGCTCTAGAAAGGATGAGCGTCAAATTCACGGAGATGATTGTTGAGGCTGAAGCTTGTGATAAATTGCAGGTAACAGTTTTAGCCGATATTCAAGAGGAAATACAAGCGGAAGACAAGGGTGAATTTTTGGATGAAGCCCAACAATTAGAATCTCTTGAGTGTCCCCATGACGGGCTCACACTTATGGAAAATCCATTCATGGAAGAAGAGATAGAGTATCCCCCATTTGACATTAATGGAGAGATAGATGTCGATGCTGAGAAGGTGTTTACAAGCAAGGAGGTCAAGCACAATGCAGTTTCAGAGTTGAGGTTTATTGGACCACACTCGAAGCATTTTTCGACATTAAGTTTGGTTGACAACATAGAAATAGAGTCTTCCAAACTTATAGAGAAATGTCTACAGGAGGACCAAGCCCCGTATATTTTGAAATTTGCTAACTCAGAGAGACAAAATGACTTCGCTTACTTAAGGGCCAATAGGTTCAAAAGGCAACATCTACTGCTTGGTCCTTACAATTTTTCACCACCACCCCTGGAGCATAAGAGGAAATTAGAGAAGAAATTAGGGGTGAGATTCATATCCTCAAGGTGGAGGAAAAAGCGGTGAAACTGGATACATCGAGCCACGACGGTAAACCAGGCGCTGCACGGGAGGCAACCCGTGAAAAAAGTTTTTCTCTCTTTTTAAATTGTGAATAGATTTTTCTTTTTCTTTTTCTTTTTCTTGATTAACAAAAAAAATTTTCGTTTTAGTTTTTGTTTTTATTTTTATTTAGAGTGAAACCTATAATTCTAACCAATTTTGTATAGTGAGATGAATTTCAGGTCAAACGGAGGAAAATATGCACGGAATCGCAAAGAAAAATTCGAGGTATGAAAATTAACAAAAAGTGGCAAAACAGTGAGCTAGGGCGATAGCCCCGTGTCACGGAGGTGGACCTCCGCGTTACCCTCTGTGACACGTTGAGGTATAATTCGGAATTTTTAAAAAAAATTCCAGAATAGGCTCGCGACAGCTCCATGTCACGGAGGCAGTGCACCGCGATGCACTCCGTGACACGTTGCCGTGTATATCGCGACGGGTCACACCAGGTCGCCGGGTGACCTGCGCGATTTTTCTACTTTTTAACCCTGAAACCCCCTCCCTTTTCCTTATTTTTCAATCACTCCGCGACCAAACTCCCCAAAACCCATCCCCCTTCAACGTGACACGGAGTAGGCCAAGAAAATCGTTGAGTTTGCTTCAATTCTTCAACTTCAAGGTATGTTCTTCGATTTCATCTCATTTTTTGTCGATTTTCTTCGATATTGAGCATGTGAGGTGAGCTAAGTTTGCCCGAAGTAGAACTTAATCATGCATTCAATTTCATGCATTCAATTGAATTATTGTCGATAAACGTTCGGAATGTCATTATGATTGCTTGAACTCGTTAATTGCATAATTTAATCGAATTTTCTTGATACTATCATTTCTAGGGCTTGTTTTTGAATTTGAAGTGAAAAATGTAGTGAACTTGTGAAATTCATGCCGGGATGTACATGTTGAGTGAGATGAGTCGGTGTGCTAGTATTTATAATGTTAAAAAAAACCGATGGATTCTCTGGTTAAGGGAATATTGAAATTTGCAAAAATTGGGTTGGTTGTATAGGTTCGTGTAGATAAATTCTTGTTGTTGTTTTCGTTTCTTTGTTTTTCCTTGCTAAGTGCGATGGATTAAAAGGTTATCGATGGTAATGATTGTAGTTAGTTGTACGAAGTTTGAGTAGTACATATTATATATACCATCGAATTCTTTGTATGCACTAAGCATATTTGCATAGTTGGTTGTTTATTTATGCAAATAAGCATGATCTTGCCGGTATGTTGTAACTGTAGCTAAGGACTAAGTGTGGGGTAGCCTAGCTTAACCCAACCTTAGCTGAAGTTGATATCCATTGGATTAACATTGATCTTGTCTACTTGGGTTGACAGGTAAAATGGCGAGCAGGCAAGAGAAAGGGAAAGGCGCATCAACATCTGGCACCGGAAGAAAGCAAATCAGACTGGGCACAGTGGTCCCAGCTGCACCAGCAGTTCCACGCGGCCAACGCGGCCAATACGGAACAAGGTGGGTGACGGATGAGGGGAAGAAGTGGTACGTAAAGCACAAAGAAAACAAATACTTCCCCGAGGAGCATATAGCACGGGAACCGTTGGCACAGGAGTTCCCTAGGATTGTACACCAGATCGAGGCAGCTGGGCTCAAGTTCATCTTTGAAGAGCCCAAGGAATGCAACCTGCACCTGATTCGGGAATTTTATGCCAACTGGAACCCGACGCTCAGAAGTCACACCATAAAAATCAGAGGGCAAATAGTCACATTTGAGCCCCACCACCTCAATGCTATCATAGGGGCGCGGGACACAGACGCCCACGTGCTCCGACAGCTGAACATTACCCCACCGTATGCGGACATCAGACGCACCTTGTGTGGGACCCGATCGATAACTAGATGGAGCAGACACAAGGAGAGGGGCTACCATCAGACTTTTCTGTATTCATAGATGAACAGGGAAGCCAGAATATGGATAAAGATAGTCTGTTCCTGCCTAATCCCGGGGGTACATACGACAGATGTAACCCAGGATCGTGTATGCCTGATGTACGCCCTGATGAAAGGGCTGGAGATCAACATGGGGGCGGTGATTATATCCGCCATGAAGAGAGCCCGGTTGCATCAGGGGCATAGGTACGACTTTGGTGGACTACTCACCACCTTCCTCAGGGGCCTAGATGTCGAGGAAGAGGCCCTTGACTACATCCCGCAGATGGAGCGGCGGGCCTTATATGTTACTAAAACTAAGGCACCCGACACCACCCACAGGCCTGTTCTTACATTTGGCGAGTGACATGCTCGTGATGATCAGTATATGGCTCGCATGTATGGGATACAGATGCTCCAGCTGAGGATAGGTGGGAGGCCGGCGACAGAGGAGGAGTTATGGCAGCTCGAGCTAGACTACCCTTTCGGCGAGAATGCCAGGGCTCTATGCCGAGTGGGGCCAGCATTTGTAGAGCCCACGGATGATGATGTCCCCAAAGAGGAGGAGACACGTCGGGAGGACTCTGATGTGGACTCCGATGATGACGACGGGGGTGATTCAGACATGGGAGATGAAGCAGCAGCACCTGATGAAGAAGTAGAGTACTTTGATTGATCAGGGAGTTCTACCACCCAATTTTTTTGCTATTTTGATTTTTGTGAACACTGGGGACAGTGTTCGAGTTAAGTGTGGGGTGGGAGTAGTTAGGTGCTGGCTGTGTTGTTATATATATATTCTAATCTATTGTCGTGACTGTGAAATTTTGTTGTTCCCTGTGATTTGTGAATTGTTAAGTTGTTGTTCTGTATTGTAAATGTATGTGAAACTGATGTGTGTTGTTGAATGTTGCTAGCTGATTTTGTACATATTTTTGTTTATCGAAATGATCGATATTTTCAAATTTTTTTTTACTTCTTGGGTTTCTCGGCCTTTGTTTTCGGTTCTTTTACCCAGAATGGTCCCATTGAACCGAAGTCTTAGTTAGTGACCGTTCCCTATGATGGATGGATTACGACCGTCTTAAGGGAAATGTAGTCGTTAAGAGTAGATTTTTTTTAGTTGTTTTTTTCTTTGGTGGGTTGCATCCCAAAACCTATAGTTACTGTATGGTTGCGAAATTCTGGTTGCGTATTGTACATGATATTTAAAATGCAAAGGTGATTCGTATGAAAGCGTGCAACTTTGTAAATATCTTGAGATACCTAGGACATAGAGTCGATTCAGTGTGATTGAGGTTTAATGTTTGAATTCCTTTAATTAGCTGATTGAAGAGTCTGTGAATACATCTTGAATTGAGCATGTGCAATAAGTGTGAAGTGAGGTGTTGTTATTCCATGATGTTGTGAATTGTCTAGAACTTGCCTGGTGTGTGTACAAAACGAAATGAAGGAGGTGTATTGTAGGAAAGGATGTAGGCATTTCTTTGTTTTAACCGAAAGTTTCTATTTTTCATTGTCTTACCCACCCTGATTGTATACCCTAGTCAGCCCGTTGAGCCTTTAGCCTATTATTTTTTCGTTTGTCAAAAAGTGTAAATCGAGCTTAATCCTTTCTTTTCATTAGCCGTAAAGTAGATACAAACTCTTAAGCGCTTAAGAAGAGAAAATAATTTTCCCAAAGTGTCAAAAGAGTGAGAGTGGTGAAAAGAAAAGAAAAGCATAGTGATAAAAGAAAAGAGAAGGTTGAAGGTGCACTTGTTATAAATAAACTATAATGAAGGTGCATGAATAATCTTTGTTGTTGTGTCAAGTGTGCTTAATAAGATGGTACAATCTAAAGAAAAACATCAAGAATGGGAGGATGAAAGAAGAAACAATGTCCATGAGTTGATGGGATGTGTTGAAAAGGCGCTTAAGGATGCTAGTGGCTATTATTGGCCAACCCAATATTTACTAGTTCCGTAGCTTCCATTACAACCAGTTAAAGTCCTACGTGATCTTACATCGCACTTCTTTATATTAGTGGAGTAATACACTAAGGGCAAGCTTATGGGTCATGACATGATGCATGTGAATTCTTTTGGGAGAGAGAGCGAAATTGTGTTTACATGCCCCT
This sequence comes from Datura wrightii, assembly GCA_035772735.1. Lineage (NCBI taxonomy): Eukaryota > Viridiplantae > Streptophyta > Magnoliopsida > Solanales > Solanaceae > Datura > Datura wrightii. The sequence goes on along the minus strand of JASDFA010000007.1, from coordinate 47,016,439 downwards.
GCTTGAATTTTTGTGAGTTCATATGAGCAAAAAGGGGAAGACTCTCTTGTGTTGTGAGGGCACATGCTTGATGAGAGATTAATTTTCGTGTCGGATATCTTGATCAGCTGATTTGCATGAGTTTTCCAATATCGGGGGTCGATTCTTAAGTCTAGGAGGTCTTGATGTATTGAAGGTCATTTCATTGATAGGACCATGCATGTTTTCTTGATGATTTGCTGTATTGAATAATCGGTATGACCGTATCCTAAATTGTCGAACCAAAGTAGCGAGGTTAGGATGTAAATTGCATGAGGTGTAGGATTGTTGTTCGAGGACGAACAAGGATTTAAGTGTGGGGTAAGTGATCTTGAGCAAATTTATATGCCCAAGTGATACTCAAATGTGGAATTTTAGCCTTGTTTATCTATCAATGTGTATACATTCTCATGTAATTAGTAATAAAATGTGAATTTATACTAACCAATATGATTAGCATTGTTTTGCAGGTAAAATGTAATTTTCGGAAGCTTAAATGCATGTTGGAAGAGATCGGGGTTGGACTTGGATGCGAGCAAGGGACAAGGCATTGGACAGCATAAAATAAAGGGGCTCCGCGATGGAGCCGTGTCACGCTGCCATCGCTGAGGCCTTCTGCCTGGATTGGGAATTTTTGCCCAATTTCCAGAGAGGGTACGTGATGGGTCCGTAGCACGGTGGCTTGGCTCCGCGTTGCATGCCGTGCCACGTTGGGCTTTATTTCCTGGACCCCCAGTTCCAGTGAAGGTCCGCGTCCGTAGCGTGTCACGGAGGCAGTGCTCCGCGATGCACTCTGTGACACATTGCTCGTTATTTCGGGAAAAATTCCCACCAGTATAAATAGAACACTTAGGTTCATTTTTCAATATTCTGACTTGGTGGAGCAAGAACGTGGGTTACAGGCAGTTGAGGGGACGAAATTATCAGGGTTTTTCTCTCTTTCCTTCTCCTTGTATTCAATTGCTTGTATCTTTAACACTCATTTAACGATGTTTAATCCACAAATGAGTGGCTAATTCATCTTCTTCCTGAGGTTATGAACAATTGTAGTGAAATGTAATTGTTGATCATATTGGTTTTTCATCTTTCCTTCCATGGTTGTTCTATTAATTCTTGTTCTTACTGCATTAATGTGTGGCCTACGTTAATATATATCTAAAAAGTCCAGTTTCACTCGAGAGAGCAAGAAATTGGAAAGTTGTGGATTAATAGGATATGATCTTTACTTGGTTTGGGAAAATTGAGAATTGATTTACTTTCAGGTTAGAAATATACCTGAAAGTCGTATTAGTCAATTTAGGAACTGGGTTTGAATGGCTATAACATGAATTGCATTTAATCACAGAAATGTAGGTGGATGGTTCATGATTCTTAAGTGGGGTTAAATACGAGAGTTTTAACTCCTTGGAAATAGTTCTTGACTAGCAACCGGAGGAAAAGATTAACCAAATTATGTTGATAATTAATTTCATTACATGTTCGTTTAGCCTCAGCATGCTCTCATTCATAGTTCAGACTCACATTAGATAATTGTTTTAGCTTTAGCATAAAAATTATAAAACAAAATATCAAACTCTTGGTTACACTGTTGTCTGCATTTTTAGAATTGAAATATAGCACACTTGAGCAGATTGCACTTCATCCCAGTCCCTGTGGGATCGATACTTGGCTTACTTAAGCCACTTTACTACTTGTTCGACCACGTGCACTTGCGTGTAGTTTTATACCCATAGCAAACAGACCGAACAAACGCAGCCTTTTGTGAAATGACTTCCAGAAATATGAGGTGAACTAGGTACCTCTATCTAATATGATGGATAAGGGAACTCCATGCAGTCTGACTAACTCCCGAATGTACAGCCTAGCATAATCCTTATCTGTGTTTGTAGTTTTAACTAGGAGGAAATATGCTGACTTGAAGACAACATCCTTACATATTTTCAGAGCGAAGAGGAGCACGCCACTCATTTGAGGGTGGTGCTAGAGACTTTCAAGGACTACCAATTATATGCTAAATTTAGCAAGTGCGAGTTTTGGTTGAACTCAGTGGCATTTTTGGATCATGTGTTGTCAAGTGAGGGTATAAAGGTGGACTCTTAGAAGATAGAACCAGTGAAGAATTGGCCTATATCGGTGAATCCTTCAGATATCAGGAGCTTCTTGGGCTTAGCCGGTTATTATCAGAGATTTCTTGAGGGATTTTCATCTATTGTAGCGCCATTGACCAAACTGACCCAAAAGAAAGTGAAATTCCAATGGTCAGATGCTTGTGAGAGGAACTTTTAGGAGTTGAAGACTCGACTAACCTCGGCATCGGTGTTAACCCTACCTGAGGGTATCGATGGATATGTGGTGTATTGTGATAAGATCAGCCTTTATGTGTATTGATGCAGCATGGTAAAGTTATAGCATATGCTTCCATGCAGCTAAAGGTTCATGAAAAGAATTACCCGACCCACGATCTTGAATTCGCAACGGTAGTATTTTCCTTGAAAATTTTGAGACACTATTTGTACGGGGTCCATATAGATGTGTTTATGGACCACAAGAGCCTACAATATGTGTTCACCCAGAAGGATCTAAATTTGCGTCAAAGGAGGTGTTGGAGCTACTCAAGGATTATGATATGTCCTTTAGCATTCGGGTAAGGCCAATGTGGTAGCAGATGCACTTAGTAGACTCTCTATGGAGAGTGTGTAACTTCTAGATGAGGGGAGGAAGGAGCTGGTGAAGGATTTGCATTGAGTTGCAAGGTTGGGAGTTCATTTGGCTGACTCAATCGATGGCGGTGTTATTGTTCAAAACGGCTCAGAATCATCCTTGGTCACTGATGTAAAATCTAGACAAGATGAGGACCCTATATTGGTAAAGTTGAAGGAAGTCGTTCAGAATCAGAAGGTAGAGGTCATCTCCAAAGGGGGAGATGATGTACTTCAATATCAAGGTCGCTTGTGTGTTCCGAATGTTGTGATTTGAGGGATCGGATATTGCACGATGCTCATGGTTCTGATACTACATACATCCAGGTGCCACCAAGAGGTTTCGTGATCTACAGAAAGTCTATTAGTGAATTAGCATGAAGGACATAGCAGAATTTATGGCTAAGTGTCCGAACTGTCAACAGGTGAAAGTGGAGAATCAAAGATCGGGAGGTGTGCTTCAAGACATTAGTATCCCTACATGGAAATGGGAGGAGATCGATATGGACTTCATCATAGGGTTTCCTCGCACTCGTTGACAGTATGACTCCATTTGGGTGGTCGTGGATAAGTTGACCAAAGCTGCTCATTTTCTACTGGTCAAAACTACTGATTCAACGAAGGATCATGCCAAACTATACATTGAAGAGCTAGTTTAGTTGCATGGAGTTCCCTTGTCAATCATATCAAATAGAGGTATTCAGTTTACCTCCTAGTTTTGTAGATCATTTCAAAAGGGGTTTGGTACTCAGGTCAAGCTCAGTACAATATTTCACACGCAAACGGATGGTCAAGCAGAGAGGACTATTTAGACTCTCAAGCACATATTGAGAGCATGTGTGATTGACTTCAACAGTAGCTGGGATGAGCATTTGCCTCTCATTAAGTTTGCGTATAACAAAAACTACCATTCCAGCATTCAGATGGCTCCGTTTAACGCTGTCTATGGGCGGAGGTGTAGATCACCTATTGGTTGGTTTGAAGTAGGTGAAGCTGCAATGATAGGACCGAATTCAGTCCATGAGGCCGTGGAAAAAGTTCAGCTCATAAGGGACAGGTTGAGAACATCAGAGTCGCCAAAAGGCCTATGCGGATGTTAGAAGGAGGGAACTTGAGTTCGAAGTTGATGATTGGGTTTTTCTGACGGTATCCCCCATGAAGGGAGGGAAACTCAATCCTCATTATGTTGGCCCATACCGGATTATGAAACGGGTTGGCAAGGTGGCATGTGAGTTGGAGTTTCCCTCAGAACTAGCCTCAGTCCATCCAGTTTTCCATATATCGCTCTTAAGAAAGTGTTTGGGTGATCTAGCTCTAATTGTTCTGGTGGATAGTGTCGGTGTGAAAGACAGCCTTAGTTATGAAGAGGTTCCGGTGAAGATACTGAATTGACAGGTTCGTAAGCTAAGGAACAAAGAAGCAGCTTCAGTCAAGGTTTTGTGGAGGAATCAGCATGTTGAGGGAGCTACATGGGAAGCCGAAGCTAATATTATGGCTAATGTCATGACTGGAACATGAGCTCTGATCGAGACACAAGACAAGGAACCCCGAAGGCTCCAAGTTGACCCATGGAATTAACATAATATCTAACTCAATAAGATAAAGGGGAAGATCAACATAACTAACATGACGGAAGTCTAATCATAACATAAAATTAGAACTAGAATTTACATCATACATGACAGACTGATTACTACGCAAAGTCTGAAAGTCTCTAGTATATCTGATGGGTTGATGGGAAAACACCCCCAACTAACCCCACAAGTCTGAAACTGAAGAGAGACATAATAACCATGGATACTGAATGTCCTCGGAGGATGAGGACTCACTGATGCTAGCTGGACAAGTCTGCGTGGGAAAGCAGGGACTTAGGATGCTGCTGAGAAAGATCCCTCGGACCTGTATCATGAGATGATGCAGCATAGAGTATGCAGTCAGTACGTGGAATGTACCGAGTATGCAAGTTAAGTAAAACGGACAGTTAAAATACGTAGAAGTTCATAAGAGTAGGACAACATGATCATAACATAAATATCATAATGCAAACGTAAGGCTCAAGGTTTTCAAAACATTCATCAATTATTCATAATCATAATCATAAGAGAAAAGCTTTATTAAACATGACTTGAGCCAAAGTATATAATCTTAACCATACATAAATCATGAGGAATAATGGGAGATTTTTATAACCGACATACCCCATATGAGCACACATGATGCCCGACCTGTAAACCCCTAGTCGGGAGGGAATTCGTACCTTGCCAGGGGTAGAACCATGAAAGAGGTGTGATATCACAACAGAGGGCCCATTGGGGCAAAGGGGACAATATCATGGAGGTCCCATCATGGCTACGTTGGCGTGTAGTTCTGAGACTCTGGGCATGCTTGGACCCCGGGTCTACTCGGTGTTAAATACTACTCCCTGAGCATAATAGTACTCATAGGATAATATACATGAGATCCATGGGCTATTTAAAAATCATGATAATCATAAAAATACGTGAACTAGCCAAGAAGTAAGGCTCGTGAGTCGGCCAAAATCATAAATCCAAAAATCATGATGTTCATCCATACTTGTAAAGCATATATATACTTGATATCTCATAAATCCATGATAAGTATTTGGGAGAAAATATATCGTAAAGCATAAATCATAGTTGGGCAAATCTAAATCAAGATCATACCGAAATCAAAACATAACTTTTCATAAGAACATGCATAATTGGGCATAATTTGTAGAAATTGAAATCCATAAGTTTATAATCCAAAATAGTCATAAAATCTTCCCATGATTCATAAAACGTGAATTTATACATGAGAGGGATTAACCCACAGATAGATCATAAGGATTTCATAAATATTAGAATAAAACCCAGATAATTATCAATAGAATTTCATGAACTAGAGAGGAGTTGGGCATGAGTGTTTGAAAGATTTCACCCATTCATAACCCTACTGTTACACCCCATAAGTTTCTAACGTTTAGTCAGCCTATTCATATGTTGGTTGAGAGTTTTAGAGTGCCATATGCATGAGGAAAGGGACCGGGGAAAGGCCGAAAGAGTGCAAAGTCAGGATTTAACGGAGGGAGGCCGAACCAAGTTGCCCAGAGGGGAAAACTGGCATGGAGCAGCCCCCTCCGCGTTACCCAAAGTGGCACGGAGCAGAATCAGCGCGACCAGCAGGCCACGTTGCCTTGTCTGTCTCCTCAAGTATATAAAGGCCTCACACTTGGATGTTATGTTATGTCCATACAAATCACAGTCAGAGCAGAGGGAAACCCAGGGTAACATTTGGCCCGATTACGCCGCTAAACTCCGTCCAAATCCAAATTAACTTCGGGTATTGAATTATAAAGTTGTAGGGAGCATTGCTGCGGAGTTATTTTCGTAAAATATGCCCGGCAAATCATCGTCCCGCCGAGTTTAAGTTAATGGAATTATTCCAAACTAGTGTCAATACGAACACGTGCCTAAAGTAAGTATCTCTCCCTTCTAAATTCCAGAGAAACTACGAGTTTTTGATCGTCTTTCAATAAGTTGAAGCATAGTCAGTATATGTATATATAAGCTATTGTTTTCTTTGAATATAGTAATGAAGTTATCCCTGTTCTTCCGTTAATATGATTACAGTAGAGAAGGGCAGTTGAACACGAGCTGAAATTCGCCAGTTAATCAGTAAACAGCGAACGAGGTATGTTAAGGCATTTTCTTTCAGCAAGTTAGTTTCTTCAGCATAGTAGTCCAGTATGAATCCCAGTAAAGCATGTCAGGAGTATGTTATCATGTCTAGTTGTTGTTGTCAGTTGAGGCTCATAATTTGTATTATTTTGTGCTAGATTACATCTGTATAGCTTTCGTTATCACCCAAGGGTTAATAGCTGTGTCGCCGCCTGCCAGGGGCGAGGATACGTTGCTCTACGGAGCGGCATGCCATCCGCAAGAGATGAAGATTTGGATCCAGATCCTCATATGCCATGGTTGGCCTTATACACACCCCCGCCGAGCGTTTACGCCTGGGGTGTAGATACCAGGAGTCCTCCAAACTCAGACACAGCTACAGTCAGGGGCCGAGCGAGCCCAGTTGCAGACCCAGGGGATCGGCAGGAAGCTTATAGCTGGTAGTTGACTCAGTATGACCTGGATAGGGGTATATAGATTGTAGTGTACTCACTAGGGCTAATGGGGGTCCAAGTGGGTTATTCTTTGCTGATTGTACCTACCGGCCAATGGGGACAAGGTAAGGTTTATGTTTGTTTTAGTTACTGATAGTTAGACAGTAAGACGCCTCGCTTGTCAGGTACGACCCCTACCCTCCTTACTATAGTTATGTTTAGCCCTGATTTCACTACTTCAGTCATCTTCAGTCCATTTCCTTTACTTCAGTCATTGTCAGTTCTATTTCTTAGTTTTAGTCATTTCAAGTTACTGCCTTACATAATCAGTACCTGTGGTACTGACGCCTTTTTTTGGGCACTACATTACTTGCGTGAAGGTGCAGATAGACGAGGAGCAGGTCCCTCGTAGTTCCAGTCAGCCATACAGAGCCGTCAGCTCCCTTCCTTTGGAGCTTTTGTGATAGAGGTTTACTTCTTTTGTTTGTACAGTATGGGTAGGTCAGGGCCCTGTCCCAATCATCTTATTACTCCTAGAGACTTGCAGATTGTGTTACTTCCCTGTGGTTAGATGATATCGGTCGTCTGGGGCCCATATGTGTTTTAGATTATGTGTGTTGGCCATGTGGGGCCCTGTTTAGCTGTTGATTGGCGGCCTTGTCGGTCATAGTTCATTTTAGCATCTTATTTTACTTTCTAGTTATAACTAGATATCATGGTGGCATTGTTGGCCCCCATAGGACTCCCTATGATTGTTTTTCTCTAGTTAGCCATTTATTTTCATAGTTGGCTATCGGCCTTGTCTGCCGGGGGTTGTATTTGCAGCCGGTATATCGCCTGTTGTTTTCTTGATTCTAGAGTTAGAGTCAGCCCTGCACCAGAGGTGCTTAGGTTCAGTCAGCTCAGTCGTTCAGGTCCTAGTAGGGAACCAGGTGCCATTCATGCCTCCCAAGGTGGGTCGTGACAAACTTGGTATCAGAGAAGGTCGTATCCCAGGGAGTCTACAAGCCATGCTAAGTAGAGTCTTGTCTATAGATGTGTTGTGCACCACATACTATAGGCAGGAGGCTGCAAGGCATGATAGGATGGTTACTCTTTCTTCTTATTCAGTCGTGCTATAGGGCGGTACAGTATAGGGTTGAGTCCATAAGCTCATTATACCATTTTATTTATAGAGAAATATCGGACCAGCAACACCCTACGACAAGCAAGAGGTTAGATGTAGCAGCAGGAGAGGGCACCAGCAGGGTGCCTCAGCCTCAGTCAGAATCGGCCCGATCTGTGGACGATAGGGAGGTATCATATCGACTTCCCCAACAGTCTCCACCACGTCAGGAGCCGCTTGGGACGGCCGGTGTGACGGCACCGCCTCTGGAAATTTCTATACCCGTACCATCCGACCAGGAGGTCAGGAGCGTGGTGGTTATGATAGCCCAGATGATGGCTGCTCAGCACCAGCCAATGCCACCTACAGTTGCAGAATCCTTAGGAGGGCCTGGTAGCTCGAGGGTCCGAGAGTTCCTAGCACTAAGTCCCCTGCAATTCACAGGGACAGATTGGACTAAGGACCCTCAGGACTTCTTAGACCAGATGCAGAGGATTTTTAGGGTGATGGATGCTGCATGTACAGAGTCGGTTGAGTTGGCAGTATTTTGGCTATGGGACATCGTCGTGCTTTGGTATAAGAATTGGGAAAGGTCTCGAGGGAGATATGTTTCCCCTCCAACCTGGCCCAGCTTCTCAGAGCCTTTCTTGGATCATTACCTACCGCGGGAGATTCAATAGGCCCGGGTTGATTAGTTCCTACACTTGGAGCAGGGGTCGATGAGTGTCTGGGAATATGCCATGCGGTTTGATTCCTTGGCTCGGTATGCGCCAGCTTTTGTGGACACAATGCCAGCCAGGGTACACCGCTTTATTTTAGGGCTGAACCCGAAATATGTTGAGACCTGCATCACAGCCACACTGCGAGAGGATATGGATATTGCCCGTGTGTAGGCTTTTGCTTAGAATATTGAGGGTATCAGACAGCGGTAACGGGAGATTAGGAGGACAAGTCAGGAGCAGCGATGTAGGGACAGACCGGGTGAATTACAGGAGGAGTCTCGGGGAGGACCTAGGCCACGGTTATCTGATAGGCCGCCTAGACCCCCCCCTCCACCACAGCGATCGAGGAGCAGGTCTAGTCGCCTAGGGCAGCCAGAGCACGGCGAATGTTCGCGAGCAGTAGTTTCACAGCAGCAGGGGGAGTGGAGCAGAGTGGGTTTACAATACCACTTTGCCCTATTTGTAGTCGACGCCACTCTGGAACATGCAGGTATGGTTCCACAGCATGCCACATTTGTGGACAGGAGGGTCACAAGATGAGGAATTCTACATCTAGGGGTTAGGGTAATCGGGATCGACAGGATAGGTCCTCGGCAGGATCACGAGCTCCAGCATCTCCGACAGGGCGTAGGCCCTCAGTTTCAGCCTGAAGAAGCCGAGGCAGATCAGGGGCCTCCAGTTCAGATGCAAGCCCAAACCATACTTATTACTAACGGGGCAACAGGAGTCAGAGTTGTCATGAGATGTTATGACAGGTATGCTGAACATTTGCTCCCATCCTGCTCATGTGTTGATAGATCCAGGATCCACCTTATCCTATGTTACACCGTTAGTGGCTCGGAAGTTTAGTATTATGTCGTAATTACTTAGGTGATCGTTCTCAGTGTCTACAACTATTGGTGACTCTATCATAGCCAGTAGGGTTTATTAGGGGTGTACGGTAGAGGTTGCCAGTCGTCAGACTACGACAGACTTGGTAGAACTAAAAATGGTTGATTTTGATGCCATTATGGGTATGGATTGGCTAGCTCCATGCTATGCCAATGTTGAATGTTGGACCAAGATTGTCCGATTCCAATTTCCAGGGGAGGCTGTATGGGAGTGGAAAGGTAGTATAGCCACACTAAAAGGTAGGTTTATTTCCTATCTTCAGGCGAGAAAATTGATAGAAAAAGGGTGCATTTGTCATATTGTCAGATTTCAGGATGTTCGGCCAGAGCCTCTGACCCTTCAGTCTATCCCAGTGGTTAATGAATTTCTCGACGTATTTCCAGATGAGCTTCCTGGTATTCCCTTTGAAAGGGAAATTGATTTTGCAATCGATCTATTACCAGGCACTCAGCCTATATCTATTCCTCCATATTGGATAGCTCCTGCTGAACTCAGAGAACTAAAGGAACAATTGAAGGAATTTCTAGACAAGGGCTTTATCAGGCCGAGTACCTCACGATGGGATGCGCCAATTCTATTCGTGAGGAAGAAGGACGGATCCCTCCATATGTGCATAGATTATTGACAGCTGAATAAAGTCACTATCAAGAATAAGTACCCGCTTCCTAGAATAGACAACCTATTTGATCAGTTATAGGGAGCGAGGTGTTTTTCAAAGATTGACTTATGGTCAGGATATCATCAGGTCGGGGTTTGTGAAAGAGATATTCCAAAGAGTGCCTTCAGGACCAGATATGGCCACTTTGAATTTCTAGACATGTCCTTCGGACTGACAAATTCCCCAACAGTGTTCATGGACCCGATGAACAATGTTTTCAAACCATACCTGGACTCGTTCGTGATAGTATTTCGATGATATTCTAGTGTATTCCCACTCAGAGGAAGATCACCAGGATCATCTACAGATAGTGCTCCAAATTCTCAGAGATCGCCAGCTATATGCAAAATTTTCTAAATGTGAATTTTGGCTGAATTCAGTAGCCTTATTGGGCCATATTTTGTCAGATGCTAGTATACAGGTAGATACGCAGAATATAGAGGCAGTAAAAACATGGCCTAGACCTACTACTCCGATTGAGGTACGTAGTTTCCTGGGGTTAGCCGGGTATTACAGAAGGTTCGTGGAAGGATTCTTTCCACTTTAGCAGCACCTTTAACCAAGCTGATGCAGAAGGCAGCAAAATTCCATTGGACTGAGATATGTGAGCAGAGCTTTTAGGAACTGAAAGACAGATTGACATCATCACCGGTGCTAGCATTGCCAGAAGGAACAGAGGGTTATGCAGTCTATTGTGATGCTTCAGGTGTTGGGTTAGGATGTGTTTTGATGCAGCATGGTAAGGTGATTGCCTATGCTTCCAGGCAGCTGAGGAAGCATGAGAAGAACTACCCTACCCATGACCTAGAGTTAGCCGCAGTGATTCATGCCTTGAAAATATGGAGACACTACCTGTATGGCGTCCACGTAGATATTTTCACTGATCACAAAAGCCTGCAGTATATTTTCACCTAGAAGGAGTTGAATCTGTGGCAGCGTCTCTGGTTGGAGCTATTAAAGGATTATGATATGAATATTTTATATCACCCAAGAAGGGCTAATGCTGTAGCGGATGCCCTTAGCCACAATTCCATGGGAAGCCTAGCATATTTACAGCCCGAGAGGCAGGAATTGGACCAATAATTGCATCAGCTAGCCAGTTTAGCCATTCTTATAGTAGAATCAGGAGACAATGGAGTGGTAATCCAGAATGTCGCAGTGTCATCATTGGTTGTGGAAGTGAAAGAACGGTAGTATGAAGATCCTAGCCTAGTTCAGCTTAGAAATAGGGTCCAGTAAGGGGAAGTGACAGATTTCCAGGTAACCGAGGATAGAGTTTTAAGATACAGGAATCGCCTCTGCATTCCAGACGTGGTAAGGCTTCGCCAGCAAATTATTGGTGAGGTACACTATGCCCGTTACTCTCTCCATCCAGGTTCGACAAAAATGTACCATGATGTAAAAGAGATTTACTGGTGGTCGGGAATGAAAAAGGGGATAGAAGAATTCGTAGCTCAATGTCCCAATTGCCAACAGGTAAAAGCTGAACATCAGAAACCAGGCAGACTGACACAGGATATAGCCGTGCCTTTATGGAAATGGGAGGCAGTTAATATGGATTTTGTAGTAGGGTTATGTCGTACCAGACAAAAATAATATTCTATCTGGGTAATTGTTGACAGGTTGACAAAATCAGCTCACTTTCTGCCAATAAGGGCTACCTTTTCAGCCGAAGATTATGTTGAGCTGTATATTAGAGAAATAGTCCGATTGCATGGTGTTCCGTTGTCAATTATCTCCGACAGAGGGGCGCAGTTTAAAGCCAAATTTTGGTAGTCTTTTTAGGGGGGCTTGGGGACGCAGGTTAACCTGAGCACAGGCTTCCATCATCAGACAGACGGGCAGGCAGAACGTACAATCTAGACGCTCGACGATATGTTACGGGCGTGTGTGCTAGATTTTGGAGGAAGCTGGGATGAATATCTATCGCTTATTGAATTTTCCTATAATAACAGTTATCATTTAGCAGTTCAAATGACACCTTATGAAGTGTTATATGGGCGGAAGTGCAGGTCTCCAGCTGGTTGGTTTGAGGTAGGAGAATCAGCATTGATTGGGCCAGATATTATTCATCAATCAAAAGAGAAAGTAAAGCTTATCAGGGAATGTTTGCTGACTGCTCAGAGCCGCCAGAAATCTTATGTTGATGTGCGGCCAAGAAACCTAGAGTTTAATGTGGGTGACTGGGTATTCCTGAAGGTTTCACCAATGAAGGGTGTGACGAGATTTGGTAAGAAATGCAAGCTCAGCCCGAGGTTTATTGGGCCTTATCAAATTCACCGAAGGATAGGCCAGGTGGCTTATGAATTGGATTTACCTCCACAATTAGAATCCGTTCACCCAGTTTTTCATGTATCAATGCTGAGGAACTGCATAGGAGATCCCTCCTGGATTGTCCCAGTTAAAGACGTCCAAATCACTAAAGAGTTAGCTTATGAAGAAGCTCCAGTAGCCATACTAGATTGGCAGATCCGCAGGCTAAGAACTAAAGATGTTGCTTCCGTTAAAGTGTTATGGAGAAATAAGAACCGAGAGGAGATGACCTGGGAGGCATAAGACGATATGAAAACCGGATATCCTCAGTTATTTCAAACTTAGTCAGATTGTGCATCTAGAGGTATGGTGTTGTTGTTGTCTCATAAGTTGCACTATATACATGTATATATGAGATAATTGACTTCAGTCTATTGTGAAGTGAACGCTATAGTATTGTGTGAAGTACCTTTATTGGACTTTTTTGTGTTTCAGGGTTTTTTTGGATAGTCCATATTACAGGGGAGACTGCCGAAATTTTTCCAGAATAAGTAATTGCAAGGTTAAGGTTCTTGGAAGTAGAAGTTAACATTCGAGGACGAATGTTCTTAGGGGGGGAGGATGTTACACACCGTAAGTTTCTAATATTTAGTTAGCCTATTCATACGTTGGTTGAGAGTTTTAGAGTGCCATACTTACAAAGAAAGGTCCCGGGGAAAGGCCGAACGAGTGCAAAGTCGGGATTTCATGGGAGGAGGCCGAACCAAGTTGCCCAGAGGGGCAAAGTGGCACGGAGCAGCCCCCTCCGCGTTACCCAAAGTGGAACGGAGAAGAATCAGTGCGACATGGTAGAGTTCCACGTTGCCTTGTCTGCCGCCTCAAGTATATAAAGGCCTCACACTTAGACGATATGTTATTTCCATACAAATCACAGCCAAAACAGAGGGAAACTGAGGAAAACATTTGGAAATCATCTGATTACACCGCTAAACGCCGTTCAAATCCAAATTAACTCCAGTAAATGAAGTATAAAGTTGTATGGAGCATCGCTATGGAGTTATTTTCGTAAAATACGCCCGGCAAATCGTCGTCCCGCCGAGCTTAAGTTGATGGAGTTATTCCAAACTAGTGTCAATATAATCCCGTGCCTAAAGTAAGTATTTCTCCCTTCTAGATTCCCGAGAAATTACGAGTTTTTGATCTTCTTTTGATAAGTTGAAGCATAGTCAGTATATGTATATATAAGCTATTGTTTTCTTTGAATATAGTAATGAAGTTAGCCCTATTCTTCCGTTAATATGATTACAGTTGAGAAGGGCAGTTGCACACGAGCCAAAACTCGCCAGTTAATCAGTAAACAGCGAATGAGGTATGTTAAGGCATTTTCTTTCGGCAAGTTAGTTTCTTCAGCATAGTTGTCCAGTATGAATCCCAGTAAAGCATGTCAGGAGTATGTTATCATGTCTAGTTGTTGTTGTCAGTCGAGGCTCGTAATTTGTATTGTTTTGGGTTGCATTACACCTGTAAAGGTTCTGTGACCACCACAGGGTTAATAGTTGTGTCGGCACCCGCCAGGGGCGAGGATACATTGCTCTACGGAGCGGCATGCCATCCACAAGGGACGAAGATGGGGATCCAGATCCTCATATGCCGTTGTTGGCCTTATACACACCCTCGCTGAGCGTTTACGCCCGGGATGTAGATATCAGGAGTCCTCCAGACTCAGACATAGCTACAGTTAGGGGCCAAGCGGGCCTAGTTGCAGACCTAGGGAATCGGCAGGACACTTATAGCTGGTAGTTGACTCAGTATGACCGAGATAGGGGTATATAGATTGCAGTGTACTCACTAGGGCTAATGGAGGCCCAAGTGGGTTATTCTGTGCTGATTGTACCTTCAGGCCTATGGGGACAAGGTAAGGTTTATGTTTGTTTTAGTTACTCATAGTTAGACAGTAAGACACCTCGCTTGTCAGGTATGACCCCTACCCTCTTTATTACAGTTATGTTTAGCCCTGATTTCACTACTTCAGTCATCTTCAGTGCGTTTCCTTTACTTCAGTCATTATTAGTTCTATTTCTTACTTTCAGTCATTTCAAGTTACTGCCTTACATATTCAGTACCTGTGGTATTGACGCCCTTTTTTGGGCACTACATTACTTGCCTGAAGGTGTAGATATACGAGGAGCAGGTCCCTCGTAGTTCCAGTCAGCCATACAGAGCCGTCAGCTACCTTCTTTCGGAGCTTTTGTGATAGAGGTTTACTTCTTCTGTTTGTACAGTATGGGTAGGTCAGGGCCCTGTCCTAACCATCTTATTACTCCTAGATGCTTGTAGATTGTGTTACTTCCCTGTGGTTAGATGATATCGGTTGTCTGGGGCCCATATGTGTTTTAGATTATATATGTTGGCCATGTAAGGCCCTGTTTAGCTATTGATTGGCGGCCTTGTTGGTCATAGTTCATTTTAGCATATGATTTTACTTTCTAGTTATAACTAGATATCATGGTGGCCTTGTCGGCCCGCATAGACTCCCTATGATTGTTTTTCTCTAGTTAGCCATTTATTTTCACAGGTGGCTATAGGCCTTGTCTACCGGGGGTTGTATTTACAGCTGGTATATAGCCCGTTGTTTTCTTGATTCTAGAGTTAGAGTCAGCCCTGCACCAGAGGTTCTTAGGCTCTGTTAGCTCAGCCATTCAGGTCCTAGTAGGGCACCAGGTGCCATTCATGCCTCCCAAGGTGGGGCTTGACACCTACATACCTAAGAAGAACTGATTCTACAACTCCCTTGATTTCCCAATGAAGAATTGATGAAAAACTTAAAGAAATTAAGCTTAATAACCTCTCTAGACTTCTAAGTTTGCATGAATGAATAGGAATAGCTTAGAATGAACTTACCCCTCGTAAAAATCACTATTCATAGCTTCAAATGATCTAGTTTATGCCTTAGAATCATAGGAGTTATGGATAAGCCCTTACTAAATTCGCATAGAAAAACTGGTTGTCGGTCCCAATGAGGGACTGACGAGTAGTCTTCCAAGGCCACAACTCGTGGCCTGCATCCGTCCTTAACACTGCCACAAACTCCGCATGGGTCACCATGGGGCATATGATGATTCATTACCGCTGACCATGACTCTTGGTCACCTTCCATCGTCCTCACTTCTGAAAACCAACTGGGGGTCAATACGGGCAACACCACGACTCGTGGTGCTTCCAATGAGTCATGGTGAGGACCTGTTAAGTGCACTGCCCCATACTCCCTTTTCCATTAGCCATCCCTAACCACTGGTGACCTAACGACTTCTGGTCACACCCGTGGTTACCCCATCTTGATAATTCCCAAACAAGTCAACACTCCTCACCAGAAGTCACTTAACGACTTATGGTCAACCTGACGGGTCACAGGATGACTCGTTCTGTGACCTGGTGTAGAAAATCGTATTTTCTCTATTTCAACTCCCTGGTCTTATCTTAGGGGTCCCGAGCATTGCAATATATCCCCTTTGGGAACATTCGTCCACGAATGTTGAAAAACATATACAAAAGTAGAGAAATATAATCATCACATTCAAATTTTGATCATATCAGCTGAAAACTGACAGAATTACTGACTCCGAATTGAACTACATGACTGAACTGGATTCCCGAAGCACACATAGAACCATTTACATGAAAGAAATTGAGGTACATGAGATGAACATGAAATTGAATAGAGTTTTAGGGTAAAAACTAACACCTCAAACTGAAACTAATCCGGAAGGGAATAGATGTGGGTATCTAGCCATCATATCTGCCTCGTCTTCCCGCGTAGCTCCCTCAACATGCTGATTCTTCCATAAAACCTAGACTGAAGCTACTTCCTTGTTTCTTAGCCTTTGAACCTAATGATCCAATATCTCCACCGGAACCTCCTCATAACTAAGGCTATCTTTCACACCTACACTCTTCACCAGAACAAATAGGGTTGGATCCTCCAAACAATCTTTAAGAGCGATACATGAAAAACAGGATGAACGGAAGCTAATTCTGAGGCCAACTCCAATTCATATGCCAGCTTGTCAACCTGTTTCACAATCCGATATGGGCCAACATAACAGGGACTGACTTTTCCTTTCTTTCCGATCCTCATCACTCCCTTCATGGGAGACACCTTCAGAAACACCAAATCATCAACTTCGCACTCAAGTTCTCTCCTCCTCGCATCCAGATAGGACTTTTAATGACTTTGAGCTATTTTCAACCTATCCCTTATGAGATAAACTTTCTCCATGGCCTCATGGACTAAATCTGGACCTATCATCGCAGCTTCACCGACTTCAAACCAAACAATAGGCGATCTACATCTCCGCCCATAGAGAGCCTTAAACGGAGCCATTTGAAATGCTAGAATGATAGCTATTATTGTAAGCAAACTCAGTGAGAGCCAAATGATCATCCCAACTACCCTTGAAGTCAATCACACCTGCTCTCAACATGTCCTCGAGAGTCTGGATAGTCCACTCCGCCTGACCATCGATTTGCAGATGAAATGTTGTACTGAGCTTGACCCGAGTACCAAAATCCCCTTTGAGATGATCTCTAAAACTAGGAGGTAAAATGAGTACCTTTGTATGATATGATGGACAAGGGAACTCCATGCAACCGAACTAGCTCTCGAATGTATAGTTTGATGTAATCTTCCACTGATCAGTGGTTTTTGACCAATAGAAAATGGGCAGCTTTGGTCAACCTGTCCACGACCACCCAAATGGAGTCATACTGTCGACGAGTGCGAGGCAACCCTGTGATGAAGTCCATATTAATCTCCTCCCACTTCCAAGTAGGGATACTGATATCCTGGACCACACCTCCCAGTCTCTAATGCTCAATCTTTACTTGATGACAATTTGGACACTTAGCTAAAAATTTTGCGATGTCCTTCTTCATGCCATTCCACTAATGGACTTCCCGTAGGTCACAGTACATCTTGGTGGTACCTGGATGTATGGAGTATCTGGAACCGTGAGCCTAATGCAATATCCAATTTCTCAAATCCTCAACATCCGGAAAACAAAGAGACCCTGATATCGAAGCACACCATCTCTCCTTTTGGAGAAGACCTCTACCTTATGATTCTGAACGATTTCCTTCAGTTTTACCAAAATAAGGTCCTCTTCTTGTCTAGCTATTACATCAGTTACCAAGGATGATTCTGACCCATTCTGAATAATGACACCACCATCTATTGAGTAAACAAGGCAAACTCCAACAATTCATGCTAAGAATTTTGAAGTCCTGAACCTCTGAGTTTTCTCCCTTTATGCTTAAGATCACGCCAAATATGCAAAACGTTCAAATCCACTCAAAACTCATCCAGAATCCCGCAGTCACAACCTAAATATGCAATCCAATCATAAAACACATTGCAGACCTGTTGGAATCGTCTAATCACCGATATAAGGTCGTGTGGATCAAAAGTTGACAGTGGTCAAACTTAGCTTCCTCAAAGCTTATAAATTCAATCAAAGGTTCAAATCAATCCCCAATGACCTTGAAATCCATGAAAACTACCCAACTAAATCATAAATAACCATTCAAACCAAAGAGAGCTTTCAGAACCCAAATTTAAGCTCGTTAACCTTAAATGTTGACTTTGGTCAAACCTCTAACCCTCCAAAATCAAAAATCTCACCCATCTTCATTAGATCATCTCGAAAACGGTGTCATCCACCTCCAAAAGTCATAAATAACAAAATAAAGATATGGAAATGTTCAATCCATGGAAATGGATCAACAATCAAAAATGACCCTGCGGGTTGTTATACTCTCAGGCTTGGCTAATATCCGCACTTCTTGGACTTCTACATACCCGGCACCTAAGGCAGGGATAGGGAGTTATCTTGAAAATACCCATTTTAACCATCATCTTCATCATGAGGAACATCCATAGGGTTTAGAGTAAGGGAATCATGAGCACGAATCATTTAATAAATCTAAGCTAAGAATATACCTGATGTTGCACGATCTTATGAGTCGATAGGGCAAATCTTAGGGGCTGAGTTCATTGAGCCGAGCATGCTAAGAGAAATGAGTTCACATGCATAACAAGCATCATGACATGAAGCTGAATGGGTAATATTGGGATCGCTGACTGACGGGGCTACCTATCATCTTAGGGTTCTAAACATAAGCATTAGTTGAGCGTAGAATCAAGCGAAACATAAGGGAAACATCTAAAGGAGAATGGATGGACTACCCCCAGTTACTATTTATAGAACTTCCTTACTAGAAAACTCAAGACCTGACTTGGCCCTTCACTTACCATTTCCCTACCTTCCATAAAATAAGTCTCATATTAAAAAGCACAAGGGAGATCTTGACCTTGTACAGTAGTTCTTGGAACTAGCAATCATGGTAGGTTCGATAGGAAGACTTATAACATACCTGGTACTACATCTGAGGCTGACTGCCACTTGCTCTCTGTAAACTGTCCTGCTAGGATGGGTGATTTGCTGGAACTGCTGATCTGGTGATTGGCGCACCGGCTCTACCTTAGCATTGCTTGGCCGATAGGCAATTCCTGCGCATGTTTCCGGCCTCCCCACATCTGTATCAAGTGTCTGAACCTGCCAAACACTGTCCCATGTGTGTTCTACCACATTACAAGCATGTTGACTAGCGAGATAGGGCTGCTGGAGGGGTGGTGGGGGCATGACCTCTTCGGCCTTCTGGCTTGGTTGTAGGGCAATCCCTATGTTTATGTCCGGGCCGGCCATAATAGAAGCATACATATGAACCCACCATGCACATTCCTCGGTGGTTCTTCCAGCATCATCCACAAACTGGGTAAGTAATCTCCCTCACTCAGGGCTTATATCCCCGATCTTGAGCTAGAGACCTCTGACGGCGTTGAGAGTGACTCCCACTACTCAACCCTTGCTGGGAACTCTTCAAGTCTTCAATCCTGGGCCTTTTTGTTCTTCCTTTATTCCTCCTTACACTCTCCACCCATATTCGAATCACCAAACTCAAATGGGCTCATCTTCGTGAGTTCTTGTACCCTTGTAGCTGCCGCCTCTCCGATAAGGTTAACTGATGCAATAGTTTGTTTGTTAGGCTGGGTGATCATGGACCATATCACAAGTCTGAGGGTGGCCCCGAGTTCTACATCTATAACTTGCATGGGATCCATTGGAGTTGGTGAGGTTGGCTGACTCCCGTAGTTTTCTTGAGAAGACATGTTTCTGCACACGTGTATAGCACGAATTAGAGGAATGGAGAGGGTCAAAGTCATGGCACGAAATAGAGTCATGAAGGAATGGAACATTTCCTAAATGTCTATCATGATCAGGGGACAAGGAACACCGAAAGGCTCCAAGTCAACCCATGACATGAACATAATATTTAACTCAAGAAGATAAAGCGGAAGATCAACATAACTAATATGACGAAAGTCTAATCATAACATAAAATCAAAACTAGAATTTACATCATACATGACAAGATGATTACTATGCAAAGTCTGAAAGCCTCTAACATATCTAATGGTTTGATAGGACAACACCCCCAACTAAACTGACAAGTATGAAATTGAAGAGAGACATAATAACCACGGATACTGAATGTCCTTAGAGGATGAGGACTCACCAATGTTGGCTAGACAGGTCTGAGTTTGAAACAGGGACTAAGGAGGCTGCTGAGAAAGATCCCTTGGACCTGTATCATGAGACGATATAGTATAGAGTATGCGGTCAATATGTAGAATGTACCGAGTATGTAAGGTAAGTAAAACGGATAGTTAATATACATACAAATTTATAAGAGTGGGAAAACATGATCGTAACATAAATATCATAATGCAAACGTAAGGCTCAAGGTTTTCAAAACATTCATCAATCATTCATAATCATAATCATAAGAGAAAAGCTTTATTAAACATGACTTGAGCCAAAGTATATAATCATAACCATACATAAATCATGAGGAATAGTGGAAGATTCTTCTAACCGACATACCCCATATGAGCACACATGAAGCTAGACCTGTAAACCCCTAGTCGGGAGGGGGTTCATACCTCACCAAGGGTAGAACCATGAAAAAGGTGTGATATCACAACAGAGGGCCCATGTGGGCAAAGGGGAAAGTATCATAGAGGTTCCATCGTGGCTACGTTGGTGCGTTGTTCTGAGACTCAGGGCATGCTTGGACCCCGGGTCTACTCGGTGTTAAATACTACTCCCAAAACATATATAGTGCTCATAGGATAATATAGATGAGATCCATGGGCTAGTTCAAATCATGATAATGATAAGCATGCTTGAAATACATGACCTAGCCGTGAAGTAAGACCGTGAGTTGGCCAAAATCATAAATCCAAAAATCACGATGTTCATGAATACTTGTAAAACATGTATATACTTGATATCTCATAAATCCATGATATGTATTTGGGAGAAAACATATCGTAAAGCATAAATCATAGTTGGAAAATCTAAATCAAGATCATAGCGAAATCATAAATTAACTTTTCTTAAGAACATGCATAATTGGGCATAGTTTATAGAAATTGAAATCCATAAGTTTATAATCCTAAATAGTCATAAAATCTTCCCATGATTCATAAAACATGAATTTATACATGAGAGGGATTAACCCATAGATAGATCATAAGGATTTGATAAGAATTGGGATAAAACCCCATAGAATTATCAATAGAATTTCATAAATTAGAGAGGAGTTGGGAATGGGTGTGAACGTTTTCACCCATTCATAACCCTACAATACCTAAGAAGAACTTATTCTATAGCTCCCTTGATTTCCCAATGAAGAATTGACGAAAAACTTGAAGAAATTAAGCCTAATCACCTATCTAGACTTCTAAGTTTGCGTGCATGAACAGAAATAGCTTAAAATGAACTTACCCCTTTTAAAACTAACTATTCATATATTAAAATGATGTAATTTAGGCCTTAGGATCATAGGAATTATGGAAAATCCCTTACTAAACTGGAAGAGAAAAACTAACTACAGGTCCCAACGAGGGACTGGACGAGTCATCGTCTAAGGCCACGACTCGTGGCCTCCATCCATCCTGAACACGGACACAAACTCAACACTTTTCACCATGGGGCACATGACGATTCGTTACCGATGACAATGACTCGTGGTCACCTTCCATCTTCCTCACTGCCGAAAATTAATTGAAGATCATCATAGGAGACACCACGACTTGTGGTACTTCCAACGAGTCGTGATGAGGATCTGTTAAGTGCACTGCCCCATAGTCCCTTTTCCTTCATCCATCCCTGACCACGGGTGACCTAACAGCTTGTGGGGCTGACCAAGACTCGTGGTCACACCCGTGGTCACCCTAACTTGACAATCTCCAAACAAGTCAACACTCCTCACCATGAATCACTTAATGACTCGTGGTCAACTTGGCGGGTCACAGGATGACTCATTTTGTGACCTGGTGTAGAAAATCCTATTTTTTCTATTTCAATTCCTGGGTCTGATCTTAGGGCTTTCGGGGCATTACAACTAAATACCCACAACTATTCCCTACCGGCTTAGTTTTAGCTTGAGATATTAGTTTTTACCCTAAAACTCTATTTAGTTTCATGTTCAACTCATGTACCTCAGTTTCTTTCATGTAAAAGTATGTATGTATGATTCATGAATTCAGTTTTGTTATGTAGTTCATTGCGAAGGTAGTCATTCTGTTAGTTTTCAGCCTATATGATCAGTATTTGAATATGTCAATTGCATTTCTCTGCTCTTCTGTATGATTTTCAACATGCAAGGATGAATGTTCCCATGGGGGAGATATTGTTATATTCTAAAATTTATAAGATTAGACCCGAGAGTTGAAATGGAGAAAAAGAGAATTTTCCCCACCAAGTCACAGAACATGTCGTCCTGTGACTCCTCAGGATGACCACGAGTTGTCAAGAAACTAATGATGAGGTGTATGACTTAAGTTGAAATTTTTGGTTTCTAGATCACCACGGAAATGACCATTATTCGTGGCCAACCCCATGACTCATTGAGTCAATCGTGGTCAAGGATGAGGTGAAGATAGGAGAAATTGGCAATGCACCTAATGGGTGGATCACCGCGATTCGTTGGGTGCACCACGAGTCGTGCTGTGCCCTGTGGTGAGCCCAGATGAGATTTGGCAGTGAAGACGATGGATGAAGACCACGAGTCGTGTCCATGGACGACGACTCATCCAGTCCCTCGTTGGAAATGGCAGTCTATTTTTCTCTGCGAGTTTAGTAAGGGATTTTCCATAATTCCTATGATCCTAATGTTATACCCCGTAGAATTCCCGGCACTTAGATGACCTATTTGCACGTTGGTTAAGCATAATTGAAGGCCATACGTGCTAGGGAAAGGCCCGGGAAAAAGATCGGACGAGAAACCCGTCGAACCATCGCGGGAGGAGCCGAGGCAGAGCCCCTCTGCGATGGCAGCGTGTCACGGAGGTGAGGCCTCCGCGATGGCTCCGTGACACATTGCCCAAGTTCAGGCTCAAGTATATAAAGCCCCCACTTCGGTTGGAACTCATTTAACACTTAATAGATTTCCAGAAAATGCAGTGAACAGAGGAAAAACGTAGGAAAATTATAAATTATCGTCCGATTACGCTGCCAAATGCTGCCCAAACTCAAATTAATCCTAGATACCAAGGTATTTAGCAGCAGAGAGCATTTCTACGGAATTAGTTTCGTGAAATACGGCCGACGAATCGGCGAGTCACCGAACTAAAGTAAGTAGAATTGCTCTAAATTAATGTCTGTGTGTTCCTAGCTGAGAAGTGAATACTTATCCCTTCTGGGCCGCTGAAAAATAGCGAGTTTTCGACCGTCTTTTGATAAGCCTAAGTTTAGGCTATAAACTATATCGAAAGTGACGTTGCCTTTTGAAACAAAGTTGTATTTAGTATTGATTGAAATATTTATGAATGCAGTTGGGAGAAAACAGTTGAAGTATCGGCCGAGCCTCGTCCGACAGACGAATAGCTCACGAATAAGGTATGTAAAGTTAAGTTTCCTCGGCAAGTTAGGTAACATCGAAGCAGTATAGTAAATTACAGACCAGTAGAATGTTCAGAAATCGATTATTGTGTTATTATGAATATTGGTGCAATATGAGAAGTTTTGGGTTGTAACGTGTACGATACCTATCCGTATGATATAGATTCGGACGTAAGTGGTTCAGATTGCCCAGTATATTCAGTATGTGATGTAATATGCCATGTTAAGATATTGTTGTGTTTAGCTGAAGCCTCGCGAAGTAGTACAGTATCCGTAAAGCATTTCAGACATAGCATAGTAACTAAATAAGGTTTAGAAAGCATGTTATAAGTAGGAAATCATGTTAATACAGAAACTCAGTAAACAGTATAGTTTTCGGCAGAAACACCTTCTTGTATAACCTTTGCCCCCATACAGTTTGACAGGAGGCTATACTTATATTTATACTTACCTGTCTCAGCATGTATCAGACACTTACAGATTACTATTATTAGCTCAGTATATGATTTATATGATACCTTACACCTGTTAGCCTTAGCTTATGAGATACACAAACAGCATGACTAGTTGAGACCGTTATATTGATTAGGGTTGGATTACCTAGCATCCCTGACCGCCCAGGGTTAATAGCTGTATCGACTTGTTCGCCAGAGGACGAGGATACGTCACTCTACGGAGTGATATGCCGTCTCGCAAGGGGACGAAGATGGGATGCCAGTTTCCCCATATTGTGCCTTGGTCGGCCCTTATACACCCCCGTCGAGCGGGTACGCCCGGGGTGGTTATTTAGAGTCCTTCGGACTCAGGTACAGTTATAGTCAGGGGCTCAGCGAGCCCAAGTGCATACCCAGGGACCGGCAAGATGCTTACAGCCACTATAGGAGATGGGATGACCGGGGTAGGGGCATAGATTCCGTGTTGATTGTACCTCCCGGCTTATGGGGGCCGGGTAAGGTTTGTGTGTGCCATGTTATGTTATGTATGTTATGCTATGTTACATTAGACATGAGTAGATTAGTAGTAGAATGATACGTCTCCAGATACGACACCTACTCCTCCCAGTATGATTGAGAACAGGTACGACTTACATCATTAGACAGATAATCTAGTTCTTCCTATTTCAGTTTTGTCAGTTATGTTATTGATTTCAGATATCTTTTCAGTCATTGCTTTACATACTCAGTACCAGTGGTACTGACGCCCGGTGGGGCGCTGCATTACTTGCCTGCAGGTACTCATAGACGAGCAGGCGATTCCACGTGACTCCCTGTCAGCGGTCGAGTATTCAGCTCCAGTCATCCGGAGGCTGAATTTCAGAGGTGTAGCTCAGTTCCTTTTGTTGTATATTATGGGTAGGTCGGGGCCATATCCCGATCCGTTCTATTGCCATTCCTAGAGGCTTGCAGTCTGTGTATATTCCCTGTGGTCAGATGAGCCGGTCGTGTGAGGCCGCGCAGTTGTATAGTTGCCTTTACTCTTTCTTTCTTTGTAATGGCCGTGTGGGGCCATAGTTTGCCAGTAGTGGTGACCTTGCCGGTCACGTAGCTTTTCAGTATGCTATGTTTGAGTTATAGATAACTAGACAGCATGGTGGCCTTGTCGGCCCGCATAGGTTCCCCTGAATTGAGGTGTTTCTGGTCAGCTGTTAATTGCAGGTACAGAAGGCTATAGGCCTATGGGCCGGGGGCTGTATTTACAGCCGTTATATAGCCCTTTGTTTCCAGAAATGTGGGTTAGAGCCAGCCAGGCGCCAGATGCGCCCAGGCTTAACAGTTCAGCAGGTCAGGTCCTTATAGGGCACCAGGTGCCAGTCATACCCCCCAGGGTGGGGTGTGACAAACTTGGTATCAGAGCAGGTCGTGTCCCAGGGAGTCTGCAAGCCGTGCTAAGTAGAGTCTTGTCTATGGATGTGTTGTGCACCACATACTATAGGCAGGAGGCTGCGAGGCATGATATGATGGTTACCCTTCTTTCTCAGTCAGTCGTGCTTTAGAGCGGTACAGTATAGGGTTGAGTCCCTGAGAACTTACCGTATTCTTTGATTATAGATACAAAGGCAGATCAGCATTACCCTATCACAGACAGAAGATCAGAAATAGCAACGGAAGAGGGCATCAGTCAGTTATATGATAACTACAGCAGCAGGAGGAGGTATCAGAGACCTCCCAGCGTGATACCTTTATTGGTATTATTCCTAGTATACGTTGATAACGTCAGAATAGGAAGTCAGCAGTATAATGCACATATGAGTTGATTTACTTATTAGTTATATAAGATCTGATTATGATTACAGATAAGGTCAGACCACTAGGTAGGTACAAGAAAGAGAGAAAAAAAAATGCAGGAATCCCAAATACATCTTTTTGGATATGGTACAGTCGAATGCTTTTATTGTTGTAATAAGAAAAGGGTTATTCCTACCTCTTAAGTTCGATACCAGTATAGAAAAGGAGCATAAGACTTGAGAGGGGGTTGCCGAATCATGCAGTAAGTAAAGATGGGTTGATTGATCCTAGTAAGTAGTAGAAAATATAGAGAGCCCTTATGATTACGTA
Organism: Datura wrightii; assembly: GCA_035772735.1. Taxonomy (NCBI): domain Eukaryota; kingdom Viridiplantae; phylum Streptophyta; class Magnoliopsida; order Solanales; family Solanaceae; genus Datura; species Datura wrightii. The sequence goes on along the minus strand of JASDFA010000007.1, from coordinate 46,990,400 downwards.
AGTTGTGCAGACCCTTATGGTAACAAGCCAGTAAAGAAAGTAAGACTGTTAGCTTACCCGAAGTAGGGGTAACAGACCTGCTAGTGATAAATGCCTAATAATAGTCAAGTTTGAGTCAGAAAAAGGCCAAGTCCGCCATATACGCCAGAAGAAGTATAGGCCGAGGCTTGATCAGTAATCTCTTTAGCAATGAAAAGCAGGTACCTTAAACCCCAGAGTTCAGTCTAAGCAAGGTGAGAGGAAGAAGCAGGAATGTCAGATCTTGTGGGGAAACTAGAACTACCCCGGATTGATAAAGTATCGTATTAAGGATTAAGCTTCGCGCTGACAGTAAGATTGCGGTTCAGAATACCGCAGTATGTCCGCTATGGAAAGGTTAAGAAGTTACCGATACAGCAATTCTAATCCAGTGTAGCCTAGAGATGAGGCCCAACAGATAGTTATGGGCTCTCAATATATGCCTAGTAAGGCTACAGGATTCGAACGTCGACCCCCACATCGCAAGAGTGGCGGGATTTTAAACAGCAGATAATAACTAGAATGTTTATGTTTGTTACTTTCAGAATGGGGTGACAATACAATGAAATGATAAGTCAGGGCAGGAGATATTATTAGGCCGTAGAAGAAATGTATCATGTGCGATGTGAGACTCAGCAAAACATGTCAGAGGTTATGAATTACCGCAGGAATTAGTACATATTGTACGTAGCCAGCGTTATATAGATGTACAGATAATAGATAGGTTGTGAGTGGCTGCTTATAAGGGCTACAATCACAGATACTGATTAGTAATAGAAAGCCTATACAAATTGTATTGGGGGACCAAAAAGAGAAGAAAGAGGGGGAAGAAAGAAAGAAAAGAAGGAGGGAAAGGGCGGATTAAGTGTGAGTTACGTATGAAGTCATAGAAACTTAAACTATCTCAGTTCTCAGTTATTAGATTAAAAGACTTATGTGTTGTTGTCAGATCCAGGCTCTAGGAGTTTACCAGAGTTAATGGCCTAAAGCAGATGGCTAGATGATAAGGGCACAGTTAGACAGTCTACCGACCAGCTGGCGCCTGCGTTAGCAGGGAGGCATCCCTGAAGATTGGTAACAGTAGTGCGTGTGCCAGAACCAGGATTAGAGGCCGAATAGGCAAATTTCAGAGATTAGCAATATCAGAATTGTTCTAGCATGTTAAGTGGTCGTACGTCGTTTTCCCAGCCTTGTGGGCGACAATCGGCCTTAGTCAACCTAGCAGTTGTTATGAAGAACACCCCATAAGTCAGCCGGCCGTCCCAGTCAAAATACCCGTGGGTACCCCAAGGAAGGGTCCACATTAGTAGTCAGCGACAGATTAGTATTTCAGCTGGTGTTCGTAAGATATTTAGATATAGAGCCCTGGCAGAAGGCCAGTATTTACAAAATAGCTCATAAGACTGAGAATCCCCCAGAATAGCAGTATAAATCCAAGTGGATACACACAAGGCATAAAAAAATTGATAGTACCCTGCTAGCACAGTGTTTATTAAGACCAGGGGATCAGTAGACTCCCCGTGATGATCCAGAGATTGATCGCTTGGGAGTAAGTTGATTAAGTCCAGCCTTACAGTGGTTCAAGTAAAATAATAGAGCAATTAGATGCCCACGAGGTTGCGGTTATGCACGAACTATAAGCACTCAAGTAGTACAGTTAGAGCATTATTAGACTACTGCCACGTTCGGGTCATTCAACCCGACTATTCAGTTATGTAGGGTTATGCAGCCAGATCATTAGAGGTTATGAATAGTATCAGGACCCCCTGATCAGATACGGGCACACGGTGTGCAGATAGTCATTCAAGGTTACCTTAGCAACAAGTGGCCTTAGCATGCGGCCAGAAGGCCAGATAAGCTCTAGTTATACCGGTAGACTACTTGTCAGATTCTCCGGCATGATAAACCAGTATGACCGTCAGTTATATGCCAAATTTTGTAAATGTGAATTTTGGTTGAGTTTAGTAGTCTTTTTGGTCACATTGTGTTGGAGGCTGGTGTACAGATAGATACGCAGAAAATTGAAGTAGTGAAGACATAGTTTAGACCTACCACTCCGATCGAAGTACGCAGTCCCTGCGGTTAGCCGGGTACTGCAAAGGGTTTGTGGAAGGATTTTCCACCTTAGCAGCACCTCTGATTAGATCGACACAGAAGGCAGCAAAGTTTCAGTAGACTGAGGTGTGTGAGTAGAACTTCCAAGAGTTAAAAGCCAGGATAACATCAGCTCCAGTGTTAGTATCGCCAGGAGATACAGAGGGTTGATGCAGCATGGCGAAGTAATAGTTTATGCTTTAGAAAGGGAAGATTTTGTATCACCCAGGAAGGGTTAATGTGGTGGCAGATGCCCTTAGCCTGAACTGCCTGAACGGCGAGGATAGACTCGAGGATTACACCAGTTAGCTAGTTAGCCAGTCACATAGCAGAAATAAAGGATAACAGAACGATAATACAGAATGCCGCAGCGTTATTGTTAGTGGTGGAAGTAAAGGAACGGCAGTATAGAAACTCTAGGCAGGTTCAATTAAACATAAGATTCAGTAAGGAGAGGTGACATATTTTCAGATAACCGGGGATGAAATGTGGCGATATAAAGGCCGCATTGCGCTCCAGATATTTTGGGGCATCGCCAGCAGTTTATGAGCGAGGCGCATTGCGCCCGCTATTCTCTTCATCCCGATACGACAAAGAAGTACCATGACATTAAAAAGAACTGCTGGTAGTCCAGTGTCCTAACTGCCAACAGTTGAAGGCAAAATATCAGAAACCAGGCAGGTTAATTTAGAACATAGCTGTGCCTCTTTGGAAATGAGAAGCGGTGAATATGAATTTTGTAGCAAGATTTCCCCGTACTAAACACAGACATGACTCTATATGAGTGATAAGTGACAGATTGACAAAAATCAGCTCATTCTTGCCAGTAAGAACTACTTTCTCGGCCGAAGATTATGCTGAGTTGCATATCAGAAAGATAGTCAGATTACATGAAATACCAGTAGCCATTATTTCAGACAGAGGAGCACACTTCACAGCTAGATTTTGGCAGTCATTTCAGAAGAGTTAGCCTATGAAGAGGTTCCCGTAGCCATCTTAGACAGACAGATTCGCAGGCTGAGAACTAAAGATGTTGCATCTGAAAAGGTATTGTGGCGTAACAGAAATCGGGAAGAAATGATGTGGGAGGCTGAAGAAGATATGAAAATCAGATACCCTCACCTATTTCAGGCCTAGTCAAACGACAGGTATGTCCGTATCATTATTTATACAGTACTTTATGGTTGTATGTTGTAAATGATAAAGAAAGAAGTGGTATTTAGTTGTCCAGTGAATCTTAGAGTATTGTGTGCAGTGCCTGTGTTGGACTTTTCTGCATTTCAGGTTTTTGCGATAGTCCATATTACAGGGGAAACTCTGCCGAAATTTCTCTAGAAAATAAAGTAAGCAGTCCTCTAGATAACAGTGTACATTCGAGGATGAATGTTCCTAAGGGGGGGAGAATGTTATACTCCGTAGAATTCCCGGCACTTAGATGACCTATTTGCACGTTGGTTAAGCATAATTGAAGGCCATACGTGCTAGGGAAAGGTACGGGAAAAATATCGGACGAGAAACCCGTCGAACCATCGCGGGAGGAGCCGAGGCAGAGCCCCTCCGTGATGGCAGCGTGTCACGGAGGTGAGGCCTCCGCGATGGCTCTGTGACACGTTGCCCAAGTTCAGGCTCAAGTATATAAAGCCCCCACTTCGGTTGGAACTCATTTAACACTTAATAGATTTCCATAAAACACAGTGAACAGAGGAAAAACGAAGGAAAATTATAAATTATCGTCCGATTACGCTGCCAAACGCTGCCCAAACTCAAATTAATCCTAGATACCAAGGTATTTAGCAGCAGAGAGCATTTCTACGGAATTAGTTTCGCGAAATACGGCCGACGAATCGGTGAGTCACCGAACTAAAGTAAGTAGAATTGCTCTAAATTAATGTCTGTGTGTTCCTAGCTGAGAAGTGAATACTTATCCCTTCTGGGCCGCTGAAAAATAGCGAGTTTTCGACCGTCTTTCGATAAGCCTAAGATTAGGCTATAAACTATATCGAAAGTGACGTTGCCTTTTGAAACAAAGTTGTATTTAGTATTGATTGACATATTTATGAATGCAGTTGGGAGAAAACAGTTGAAATATCGGCCGAGCCTCGTCCGACAGACGAATAGCTCACGAATAAGGTATGTAAAGTTAAGTTTCCTCGGCAAGTTAATTAACATCAAAGCAGTATAGTAAATTACAGACCAGTAGAATGTTCAGAAATTGATTATTGTGTTATTATGAATATTGGTGCAATATGAGAAGTTTTGGGTTGTAACGTGTACGATACCTATCCGTATGATATAGATTCGGACGTAAGTGGTTAAGATTGCCCAGTATATTCAGTATGTGATGTAATATGCCATGTTAAGATATTGTTGTGTTTAGCTGAAGCCTCGCGAAGTAGTACAGTATCCGTAAAGCATTTCAGACATAGCATAGTAACTAAATAAGGTTTAGAAAGCATGTTAGAAGTAGGAAATCATGTTAATACAGAAACTCAGTAAACAGTATAGTTTTCGGTAGAAACACCTTCTTATATAACCTTTGCCCCCGTACAGTTTGACAGGAGGCTATACTTATATTTATACTTACCTGTCTCAGCATGTATCAGACACTTACAGATTACTATTATTAGCTCAGTATATGATTTATATGATACCTTACACCTGTTAGCCTTAGCTTATGAGATACACAGACAACATGACTAGTTGAGACCGTTATATTGATTGGGGTTGGATTACCTAGAATCCCTGACCGCCCAGGGTTAATAGTTGTATCGACTCGTCTGCCAGAGGACGAGGATACGTCACTTTACGGAGTGATATGCCGTCCCGCAAGGGGACGAAGATGGGATGCCAGTTTCCCCATATTGTGCCTTGTTCGGCCCTTATACACCCCCGTCGAGCGGGTACGCCCGGGGTGTTGATTTAGAGTCCTTCGGACTCAGGTACAGTTATAGTCAGGGGCTCAGCGAGCCCAAGTGCATACCCAGGGACCGGCAGGATGCTTACAGCCACTATAGGAGATGGGATGACCGGGGTAGGGGCATAGATTCCGTGTTGATTGTACCTCCCGGCTTATGGGGGCCGGGTAAGGTTTGTGTGTGCCATGTTATGTTATGTATGTTATGCTATGTTACATTAGACATGAGTAGATTAGTAGTAGAATGATACGTCTCCAGACACGACACCTACTCCTCCCAGTATGATTGAGAACAGGTATGACTTACATCATCATACAGATAATCTAGTTCTTCCTATTTCAGTTTTGTCAGTTATGTTATTGATTTCAGATATCTTTTCAGTCATTGCTTTACATACTCAGTATCAGTGGTACTGACGCCCGGTGGGGCGCTGCATTACTTGCCTGCAGGTACTCATAGACGAGCAGGCGATTCCACGTGACTCCCTGTCAGCGGTCGAGTATTCAGCTCCAGTCATCCGGAGGCTGAATTTCAGAGGTGTAGCTCGGTTCCTTTTGTTGTATATTATGGGTAGGTCGGGGCCCTGTCCCGATCCGTTCTATTGCCATTCCTAGAGGCTTGCAGTCTGTGTATATTCCCTGTGGTTAGATGAGCCGGTCGTGTGAGGCCGCGTAGTTGTATAATTGCCTTTACTCTTTCTTTCTTTGTAATGGCCGTGTGGGGCCATAGTTTGCCAGTAGTGGTGACCTTGCCGGTCACGTAGCTTTTTAGTATGCTATGTTTGAGTTATAGATAACTAGACGGCATGGTGGCCTTGTCGGCCCGCATAGGTTCCCCTGAATTGAGGTGTTTCTTGTCAGCTATTAATTGCAGGTACAGAAGGCTATAGGTCTATGGGCCGGGGGCTGTATTTACAGCCGTTATATAGCCCTTTGTTTCCATAAATGTGGGTTAGTGCCAGCCAGGCGCCAGATGCGCCCAGGCTTAACAGTTCAGCAGGTCAGGTCCTAGTAGGGCACCAGGTGCCAGTCATACCCCCCAGGGTGGGGTGTGACACCTAAGGCCTAAACTATGTCATTTTAAGCTATGACTAATGAGTTTTAATAGGAGTAATTTCATTCTAAGCTATTCCTATTCATGCATGCAAGCTTAGAAGTCTATAGAGGTGACCAAGCTTAATTACTTCCAAGTTCTTCTCAATATTTCCTTGGGCAATCAGAGAAGTTGTATAATTAGATTCTCTTAGGTATGTAGGGTTATGAGTGGGTGAATTTGTTCACACCCATGCCCGATCCCTCTCTAATTTATGAAAATCTATACATTCATCCTATGGGGTTTTAACCCAATGCATGGATTCCCTATGTTTCTACCTGGGTATGATCTAAGCATGTTCCTATAATTGAATTATGATTCATGGGCAAGTTTTACAATATTTTCAGTTATGAATCATGTTTTCAAGTTTTATAAATTATGATACCCATCTATGAAAGTTCATGAAAATTGAGATCTATGATGTATGTTTAAGTATGATTAGATATTTATGATGAAAACATGTTTTCAAGTTACCCATGTCTATGATCATGTTTTTCATGTGAATCAAGTATCTTCAAGCATATTTTAAGTATTGGGCGAGCCCATATGTTCAATTATGATTTATGATTTCACGAATTAGCTTACCATATGGTTTTGGAGTCAAGACTCCAAATTATGTTCAGCTTGCGGTATGGCCTGAGCTAAGGCTCCTCATGTATGGTTTCAGATTTTATATGTACATGATTATTCAAATTCATCACTAGAAGATGGTCATCTTCGTTGAAAATCAATGGAGAGAATATGTATGTTTTTGGGAGTAGTGTCTAGCACTGAGTTGGCTAAGGGTCAGTCAACCCTATGCCTCAGAACTACGATCCAATGTAGGTATGATCAGATTATTTGGGACCTCCTTTGTGAGCTTTTCCTTGCCCTAAGGGGCCTTCAGCTTGATATCAATATTACAGTAGCGTCTCTAGCCCTGGCAAGGCTTTAGACGGCTCTGCCCACTTAAGCGTGATAGTCAGGACCACGTAAGCTCTATCGTGGTAATGTCGGTTATATGAAAAGTCTCCCATTGTTCCTCATGATTTCAGTTATGCATGTTTATCACTCATGATATATATTATATATGTTCTAATGAAGGTTTGTCCCAATGTTCAGATATACTTGTGATTATCAGATTTCAACTTTAGGTCATTCAAATCAGTTATGATATGTAGTTATGTTCTAATCATGATTTTCAGAAAATAGCATGCAAGCCCTACTCTCAAATTCTTATCTTGATTATGTTTTATATTATCCATGTTTTAATGATTTTACTTACTTAAGCGATTTTACTTACCTTGCATACTCGGTACATTCCACGTATTGACCGCATACTCTATGTTGTATCGTTTCATGATACATGCTCCGATCTTCAGACCCAGCCTCGTCACTAGCCAGATTCCAGAGTTATCCTCCTTCTTCAGTGGTGAGTCCTTATCTCCTAAGGACCATTTATTATCAGTTATCCTTTTATTTTTAGTTTCAAACTTACAGAGTTAGTTGGGGTCTTGTCCCATCAACTCATTAGAATTAGAGGCTTTTCAGACATAGTGATAATCAGCTTCATATTCGTGTATGTACTCTAATGTTATGTTATGTTCAGACTTCCTCCATGTTTATTATGTTGATATTCTGCTTTTATCGATTAAGTTAGAAGTTATATTCACGCCATGGGTCAACTTAGAGTCTCTCAGGGTTCCTTGTACCATGATTGATTCGGGCCTATGTTCGGGTCGTGACAAGGTGTAAGCTATGACCTTACCCCGCTGCATTAGCATGGAACTGAGGCAAACTCTGGAAGCATCACATTAGACTGCAAACTCATTTGTTCCTTCTGGTAAGGTCAAAATGGAGTTGTAGTGAGTCAAGTCTTCAACTTTCAAAAACTCTTCTTACATGCATCTGACCACTGAAACTTCACCCTTTTTTGAGTTAGCTTAATCAAAGTGTTACACCCAGTAGAATGTTATCGATTAGCAGGCGTATGCGTGGGTTTGTGATGAGTAAAGAAAGCTTGTTACATGTGGGAGAAGCCTCGAAAGTGGGATCGGACAGGACAAGAGCACACAAGGCCAGCACGACGCGCCAACCGGCAGCTCACCTGCCAGCGCGGCGTGCCAGGCTTGCTGGCGCCTTGAGAGGCGCACCGCGCCAGGCCCATGGCGCACTGAGGGGAGCGACGCGGGGGGAAGTTTCTGCTTTGAGAGGCATGGGGCGCCCCCCTGCCACAGTCCTCAAGTTATATATATACTCCCCTCACTTCATTTCAAAGCATTTTTAACAAGTACCCACGGCTGAGAACTAAGGAACACGCAAATTTTATCAACCTTTGTCTGCTTATGCTGCCAAACGTCGTCCAAACTCAAATTAACTTCAGGTATCGAGTTCTAAGCCTGCAGGGGGCATTATGTAACAGACCAAGTCGCCGCTTGTAGATATTGTCCGCTTTGGGCAGCTAGTCCCTCACGGTTTTAAAATGCGTCTACAAGGGAGAGGTATCCAAGCACTTATAAAGTACTCTTCGTTCTCCTCCCCAACCGATGTGGGATTTTCCTAAGGCAAGCCTCACACTTGCCCCCCCTCGGGACTCAGCGTCCTCGCTGAGGTTTGCCCCACCACCGCCCCGCACCGGCTCTGATACCAACTGTAACAGCCCAGGTCGCCGCTTGTAGATATTGTCCACTTTGGGCAGCTAGTCCCTCACGGTTTTAAAACGCATCTACAAGGGAGAGGTATCCAAGCACTTATAAAGTACTCTTCGTTCTCCTCCCCAACCGATATGGGATTTGCCTAAGGCAAGCCTCACACTATTTGCCACATCAGTTGGGGAGGAGAACGAAGAGTACTTTATAAGTGTTTGGATACCTCTCCCTTGTAGACGCGTTTTTAAACCGTGAGGGACTAGCTGCCCAAAGTGGACAATATCTACAAGCGGCGAGCTGGGCTGTTACAGTTGGTATCAGAGCCGGTGCCGGCCGGTGGTGGGGCAAACCTCAGCGAGGACGCTGAGTCCCAGGGGGGTGAGTGTGAGTCTTGCCTTAGGCAAATCCCACATCGATGGTGGAGGGGAACGAAGAGTGCTTTATAAATGCTTGGATACCTCTACATTGTAGACGCGTTTTAAAACCGTGAGGGACTAGCTGCCCAAAGCGGACAATATCTACAAGCGGCGACCTGGGCTGTTACACATTACTACGGAGTTATTTTCTCGAAATATGCTAGGCAAATCGGAACCCTGCCGAGTTGATTCCTATACGGCCACAGGCTTCAAGTAAGAATTTATACCTTCTGAACTCTCAGGAAATTATAAGTTTCGGGCGTGTTTTATATGATTGAATTATAGTTTCTATTAGTATTAAAAGTTGTCAACTTTGCTGAGGTTAATATTAAAATTAGACCCATTCTTTCAGTATTAAAGTTACTGTTAAAAAGAGCTGACGAATATGAGTTGAAACTTGATGGTTATTCGGGGAACGACAATCGAGATATGTTAAGGCTAATTCCTTCGGCAAGTTATTCTCGTTGTACAACGATATGACTTATGTTTATGAGCATAGACAATGATCCTACTTTTTGTGATTAGCTTTTGCGAATATATAAGATCCATGTATGTCGTGGTTAGCCGCTATCAGTAGATTATGATTACCTATGTTGTGGTTAGATGTTAGAAAGCATATTAAGAGTATATTGCAGTATCCTTCATCGAGAAAGAAGAGGCTAAATGTGATTCATGCTAGAAGCATCATAGAAATTCCTCTGCCCTTCTGTTCACTGAGTTAGTAGAAATGATGTTTTGCTACCATGCCTAGGCTTCAGATATTTGTGGCTAACAGTTGGGCCTGAGTTAGTAAGTTGAACAGCATAGGCGCAGCCAGAGAATTTAACTATCAGTTCGAGCTTGTATTGTCAATAGAGCTCCTCCAGAGACGGCTGGCATACCTTGAAACCTCCAAGGCCAAAATTATGTTAGTATGGCCTTACCCCAGAGTCAGTGGCACCAGAGTTGCCTAGAGAGTTGAGGGTTACTCCACCATATAGTGGCTATCGCCAGTGACAGTTAGTTTTAGTCGACGTGGTGCTTATCGCACAGGCCACTCAGGGCACCACCTTAGTTGTACTAGCCTGATAGAGCAGTAGATATCCCTAAGGGGGAGTTTTGTTAGTAGCTAGATACGGGGCCAACGCCCCAGCCTACTCTTATCACATATTCAAGTACAGATTGCCGGGAATGGCTAAGTCTAGATAAACACACCTATGAGGTTAGGGATCGCCCAGAGAAGGCATATTAAATCTGAACAAACTCAATTAGTGTCTTGGGGAATAGAACCATAGTATTACAGTATTACCCCCAGGCCAAGAGTTATAATAAGCTACCTATGGGAGGTTAGGGCTGACTTCTCGGGAGCATATCCGATTAGTAGCAGTCCCACAGTTATTCTACATAGAGGACAAGTGTTCCAAAGTAAGCCTATTATAGTCAGCTGCTACAAGTAGAATTGAGTCAACAACGAAGACATAGTAACCCTCTCCAGAGTTAACCTTAGTTAGCTTGGTCGCTGCATACAGTGTTTGGGTTGTGAGGGGTTTTGTGCCTATAGGGCTACGCTCGCAAGAATAATATGATGTCCACAGGGACTAGATCTGAGGCTTTGAGGGCTATACTGAGGTCGTGAGGGCCGTATTGAAGCCGTGAGGGCCATATTGATGATGTGAAGGCCGTACTGAGGCTGTAAGGGCCGTATTGAGGCCGTGAGAGCTGTATGGAGGACATGAGGGCCATACTAAGGCTGTGAGGGCCGTATTGAGGTCGTGAGGGCCATATTAAGGCTGTGAGGGCAGTATTGAGGTCGTGAGGGTAGCACTGAGGTCGTGAAGGCTGTACTGAGGCCGTGAGGGTTGTACTGATGCCGTAAGGGTCGTATTGAGTTACACTAGATTGAGGCCGCGAGGGCCATATTGAGTTACACTAGATTGAGGCCACGAGGGCCATATTGAGTTACACTAGATTGAGGCTGCGAGGGCTGTATTAAGTTACAGTTACAGTTACTTGCAGTGCAATAGGGGTATATAGACTAATTGGCACCTGCCGAGGCTTATGGGGGCCCAGGTAGGTTATTCTGTGTTGCTTGTACCTTCCTGGCTTATGGGGTCCAGGTTAGGTTCTTGTTTGCATTTTTTTATACTAGCTATAGCTTATGAGTATATGATTGTGCAGTCGTAGCTCATGTACGTGTAGTGTTTTGTTAGGTGCAGATTACGAATAAGCCAGCTTACAGGTTAAGTCTTCTGCCCCTCGTTTCCACTTACTTTCAATTTTTAACAATTTTCATTCTACTTTTATGACTGCCTTACACATTCGGTACATATTGTACTGACGCCCAATCATGGGGCACTGCATTACTTGCCTGCAGGTTTAGAAGATAGAGTTCAGGATCTTCAGTAGTAGTTGTTCAGAATCCACAGTTGGGACAGCTCCTTTCATTCGGAGTTGCCAGGTTGTAGAGATTTCGGTATTTTAGTTGTATAGCATTTTGGGTAGGTGGGGGCCCTGTCCCGACCACTATTTGTATTCTTAGAGGCTTGCAAAGTACATTCATCAGTCAGTTAGTTGTGTGTTGGCTATGTAGGGCCTTAATCAGTTATGCTTCGTATGTTGGCCGTGTGGGGCCTAATATAGTGGCTTGCCTTCATGTCTATTATAACTAGACAGCACGGTGGTTTTGTCGGCCCGTATAGGATACCTTTTATTGCCTGTTGTTGGTTAGCTGTTTTATTTACAGGTGGCTATACGGCCTTGTCAGCCGGGGGCTATGTTTACAACCGAGATATAGCTCATCATTTTCTTGAATTGAGTCGCAGGCATGCACCAGACGTGCATAAGCCAGCCAGGTCAGTCAGATCCCAGTATGGCACTAGGTTCCATTCATGCACCTCAAGGTGGGGCATGACACAGAGGAGACGCAATAGAAGAAAATCCCTCTACAACCCGTCGGTAATAACCCGCTAGACCCATGAAACTTCTTATATCTGTTGGGGAAGTAGGGCTTGGCCAGTCTTTCACCACTGCTATCTTTTGAGGATATACCTGAATACCCTCACCTTAGAACACATGACTGAGGAAAGCCACAGTTTTCAGCCAGAATTCACAATTACTGAATTTAGCGAATAACTGGCGGTCTTTGAGAGTTTGCGAACTATCCTCAAGATGGTTAGGATGCCCCTCCTCATTTCTGAAGTATACCAAAAATGTCGTCAATGAACACGATAATGAACATGTCCAGATACTGTTTAAATACCCTGTTCATCAAGTCATGAAAGCTACTGGGGTATTAGTTAGTTTGAAGGACATAACCTTAAATTCATAATGACCATACCGAGTTCTAAAGGCTATTTTCAATATGTCACATTCCCTGACCCTAAGCTGATGATATCTCGACCTGAGATCTACCTTGAAAAATAACTGGCTCCCTGAAGCTGATCAAACAAGTCGTCAATCCTGGTTAGGGGATACCTGTTCTTAATTATGACATTGTTCAGTAGATGGTAGTCAATACACATTCTGAGAGTACCGTCTTTCTTTCGCACGAACAACACTAGAGCACCCTATGGAGAGATGTTGGGCCTAATGAAACCCTTATCTAAAAGGTCTTTTAGATGTTCCTTCAACTTCTTAAGCTCAGCTATAGAGATAGGCTGATGTTTAGAAGAAGGTCTATGCCAAAGTCTATTTTCCGCTCTAGAGAGACTCTGGGAAGATCTTTGGGAAACATGTCAGGGAATTCGCTGACAACTAGAACTGACTGAATAGTTGGGGTCTCAAAGCTAGAATCTTTTACCCGAACTAGGTGATAGATGCACCCTTTTGAAATGAGATTCCTTGACATAAGGTATGAAATAAACCGACCCTTAGGCACTGAAACACTACCCATCCATTCTAAGACTGGCTCATTAGGGAACTGAAATCTAACGACTCTAATTCTACAGTTGACTGAGGCATAACCGGAATGTAACCAATCCATTCCAAGAATGAGGTTGAAATCAAACATGTCTAACTCTACTAGGTCAACTAGAATGACTTTATTCAACACTAAGACTAGGCAGTTTGTACATACCCCACTAGCTCTAACAAACTCACCAACTGGGTAGAAACTGAGAATGGTTCTGAGAGAACATCCGGACTGATTTAAAAATGAACAGCTACATAAGGAGTCACAAAGGATAGTGTGGCTCCTGGATCTAATACGGCATATACATCTAGGTGGAAAAGACGTAACATACCCATGACAACATAAAGTGAGCTCTCCTGATCCTAACAAGAGGATAAAGCATAAAAGCGATTTTAGTGTTGACTGCCATCCGTACCTAAAGTATTACCCTACTGAGCTAGACAACCTACTAAGGTTGCTGAAGTAGATAGAGCTCTCCCTCGTCCTGCTGAAGGACACTCTTTTAACCTGTGACCCAACTGCCCACATCGAAAGCAACCCTTCTTGCCGATGCAGCATTCCCCTAGATGGTTCTTTCCACACTTAGGACAAGCTGGGTAATGGTTGCTAGAAATAAAACTCTAGGACTGCGAGCCAGATGCTCCACCCTTCCGATTCTTATGGGACGGGAGATGTGGGTGTTGGAGTCCTGTGTTGCTGTTGTTGTGGGAGACTACTGTTGCCGGACCTCTAATGTCCATAATCTAACTGACCTATTTTGGCGCGCTTGTTCTTCCGCTCAATATCCTTCAATTTCTCTACCTCAATCTGTTGGGCATGAATGATGAGGTAGGAGAGGTCAATGTCCTTGATGAGCATCGCGGTTCTGCACTCTTTAAGTACCAAGTCTGACACTCCATTGATGAATTTTAGCATGCGAACCCTTCGCTTGGTTACCATCTCTTGAGCATACCTCAACAATCGAGTAAACTCCAACGCATACTCCTCCACGGTTCTGTTACCCTGCCATAAATTCATGAAGTCCGTGACTTTGGCCTCCCTCAATTCCCGAGGAAAGAATTTGTCTAGAAATGTAGTTGTGAACTCTTCCCAATCTACTGGCCCTACTGTTGCTGGCCTCCCTTCCCTCCATTGGTCATACAAAATCTGAGCCACCCCTTTCAACTAGTAGGCAACCATATTGGCACTCTCCACAAAACTAACGCCCATAATCCCGGTGATCTTCTGCACCACATCTACAAACTCCTGTGGGTCCTCTCCCATCTTGGATCCAAGAAAAGATGGAGGGTTCATCCAGGTGAAGTCCTGAATCCTAGAAGCTACTGTGTACCCATTTGCATTCACTAGAACCACTTGTTGATTCACTTGGTTGGTCACCGTTTTAGCCAGCAGCTGGATTGCCACTCAAAATTCTGCTGAGGATAGATGGTCGTCTTGAGGGGCTACTGAAGCTGGTAGGGCAGGTCGGTTGGCAATGCCAATCCTCCTTCCGTCTCCTTGTTTTGGAGGCATAGTTTCACTGAAACGAATAGAGCACGAGTTAGGAGGACATATTTCGAATTCAACTTCAACGCACAATAAGGAGTATAAACAAAAAGGAGTTTTCCTAATAACGTCTTGTAACCTCCCCATCATAAGTGTGGCACGCTTCACACCCATGAAAAGGAGTCTACTCGACGTGTCTTTCAGACATCCTAGGATACTCTAAACCTAGTGCTCTAATACCTAGTTTCTCGCGACCCGAGTCTACAGCTTGGACGAGACACGGTGCCTGGTGCCATAAGTGACCCCAAGCCAACCCTTGGTCTATCATTACACTGGTGAATTGAGTAAAACATAAGCGGAAGCTTAATAAAAATAAATATGCAATCAATACTACTGAAAGTGTAACCATAACTGGAAACACTACTAGACAACTGAGTTTGAAAGCCACTACTAACTAATGAGTTGATGGGACAAGCCCTCAGCAAACTCTAATGTCTGACTAAAAAGAACTAACTGAAAAGGAAGTAACGTCCTCGAAAGATGAGGACTCACCACATGGACTGCTATTGCTGGAATCAACGAAGGGAACTACTGACGATGCTGGGACTAAGAAATTGTGCCTGTATCATAATTTGATACAATATAGAAAGGATACGTCAATACTTTAAATATACTGAGTAAGTGAGATATACAATAAGCATGGAAAATAAAAAACTGAACTGAAATAACATGAAATTACCAAATGATACTAAATACTGATAAAACTGAGCTATAAATGTATGGTTGAAAATGATCCTGACTGATGGCCATAAACATGCCCTGGAACTGAGTAATTGAACTGAGCTAAATTGGATTGTACTGAGTTGAACTGAAATTGTACTAACAAGGGGGAGAGTCTATATCGACATATAACCATGTGAGCTAAACACGGAGTCTGATGTATACACCCTATCGGAGAAAGCCCACTGTACCTTGCCAGGGTATAGTGGTTGGCTGGGTGATCACAAAGCTGGGGCTCGTTGGGCCAATAACCTACAATGGCGATGTAGTTCTTGGAACCTAGGTGCGTTGTAACCCCGATCTGCTCGGTGCTAAGCACTACTCCCACTGGATAGTCCTAATTTGAATACTAAGATAATAGCTTGAAGCTGGGGTCCTGGTCGAAGTCGGGAATACTTATCTGGAAGTACCTTGAGAGTCTATCAGGCCGGATAACTGTACACTGGTGTTCTAATACTGGCCAGAGCTGCTTATCTGGAAGCTTCGTAACCATCTAAAGAACTAACTGATAACTTATATTGATGGTTCTAAGATTGGTTTGAGCTATTTATCTGGAAGTGTCATAACCGTCTAAAGAACTAATTGATAACTGATAACTGCAAACTAGGACTGGGAGGTATTACTAACACCTCAAGAAAACTGACTATGGCCAGACTGGTTAGCTGACATGTTTGTAAGATACTGAAATTTACTAAGTGCTATTGCGTCTCATTTTTCTCGCGAAAAGAGGAATTCGACATGTGACAACTCTTAAAGGATTTAAAAAGGAGAGAATACTTTCCACCTAACGAATTATGGTGCGTTAGGGCACCAGACTAAACTAACTAAATAGATAACTTTGTTCAACTAATCTACGTCACCAGAATCGGGTAAGGGATCAAGTTACCTCAAAAGGAAGGTGTTAAGCACCTATCGAGGTCCACAACTGTGGGTCCCAGCCAAATTTTGTTAATTATGTGGAAAAAATACTAAGTGATCAAAAAGATCCATTAATTTATTAAAAACTAACTTGACTATGTGATTGAGGCAAATAAAATCTTTTTTTAAAATAAATAAATAAATAAACCACTTACCAAATTAATGAAAAATTATTTGATAGAATAATGAGTAATCTATTTTCTAATTAGACATGTAAAAGAAAATTATTTTAAGACTAGTAAATATTGATACACCAATTACTGTAGAAATTAAGTGATAAAAGCAAATTGATTTGTAAGCTTATTTTTATTACATGTTATACAAGCACTTTCTAATTAAAGGTTAAATTTTAAACTAGAGAGAAGAAAGAAGTTAAACAATATTAAAAAATATAACAATAAAACTTTGTTCATCATAACTAAAAGATATATAAATCATAACTACCCAAAGAGTAAAGAAAAGAAAGCTAATAAATCAAGAATGGTAAATAAATTTATGATGATTTAAATACATTTAATGTATTAAATAAGATATAAAAGAAAATTTTTGAAATTAAAAAGGTTTGTTGCTTTTTAGGGATGACAACACGATATTATGAATCGTAGCCTTCAACCTTAGCAAATAATTAATTTGAGGTTGGTCTTAAGTTGAAAAAATAATATAATAATATAATTTTAAGCAACGATTCAAATTTTAAATATAAGAACATAAGATATTTACATATAAATACACATAAACTTTTTAAAATCTTGGGTTGATGTTACGTCCAGGGAATGGGTCGGCTTAGTTTAAAATTTGGAACTAGACCTCGTAATTCCTTTTTACTTTTCCATTAACTATATGTTAAGGGATAGTATTCGTATATAGTTACTAATTTATAAAACGC
Source organism: Datura wrightii (assembly GCA_035772735.1). Taxonomy (NCBI): domain Eukaryota; kingdom Viridiplantae; phylum Streptophyta; class Magnoliopsida; order Solanales; family Solanaceae; genus Datura; species Datura wrightii. Next base: position 46,973,280 of record JASDFA010000007.1, on the reverse strand, counting down.
ATTATCTTTTTTTAATTGAAAAAGGAGAATAGGCAACGAAAAATACAAGAAAATGATTTTGTTAGAAAAATGCAAGGTTGAAAGAGATTAAAAGAAAAGAAAAATCTAAGCAAACAATACATACTTCCCCGCCCCTTTCAAAATGATAAAACTCTATTAACTATCATGAGCGTCATTACAATTATTACAACTACTAAAAATAAATAATAAATGAAATATATAAAATAAAAATAAAAATTGACATTACGTTAATTTCTAGTTTCCACAGCCTTTTCTTATCCCGGCAACTCTCCGATAGATTCCGAGATAGATTAAAAGAACCTGCTTTTAAAAGCCAAACAAGTACCAACGATATGCATATACGAATAAAGACAACAGTGCATATACATAACTAAACAATAGTTCATAGTTATTCAAAGATTAGCAGGCAATAATTCAAACAATCAAAAACAACAAATGGGGAGTAAAATAAAAGCTTTATAATGGATTACTAACTAGTTAAAAAGATTTTATGACTTAATAGTGAAACTTGACTTTTGTAAAGCAGAGACAACTTGAATTCTTAGCAATTATTAGAAGAGAGAGAGAGAGACAATGCTTTGTCACTATAGGGAAAGGCCAAAATGTTCGGAAGTCACTGAGAAAGCAAAGTTGTATTTGTAGAAAAATAGGTAAAGTTCCCGTCCCTCCGTAATAAAGGAGGGAGCATCCTTATAGAGATGACAAAAAGATAGTAAAGAGGAAGAAAATAATCCCTAGAATCAGCCAAGATATTATTTCCTTAACTTATGAAATCAAAGCAATATCTTTAAAGAGTAATCTTTTTTTACCATAATCACAAATATTTAAAAGAAGGAAAGAATAAGTCACTTATATGGAATGAGAACTTTACCAAAACTATTCAAATCAGCTATCAGTAACTATTTCCAAAAATATATATTAAATTAGCATAATTTTTTACTTAAAGGAGTAATTCAATCAATTAGGTGCAAATTAGTATGAAACTTACCAAAAGCAACGCGATTCAAAGCTATCACAGAAAGAGCCAGTTATACAGGTACAGAATTTTAGACTATCACACAAGATTATCTAGCTACCAAAAATGGATCAATACCAAAATTATCGAAAGGTCGTGTTTGATTAAAATATAAAGTTACCATAATTGAATAAATACTAACAATCTTCATGATTTGAATAATACGAGGGAAGGGAGATAACTATTACTAACTATTGACCAAGCTAATAACATGGGCTAAAGGAAATAGGGATGGAAGGCATGAATAATCAACTTAATATAGTAAAAATAATTCAAAGTTATCAAATTATAATCGATTTCAAAGTTGTCATATATTGTATAAAGCAAGAACTCCAAATACCAAAGTCTACCAAAATAGACAAGTATCAAAGTTATAAAAATGATTAGAATTTTCCAATTACCACCCAACACAAGAAGGCTGCTAATAAATATATATTAATGAAGACAGAATAAACCTACTCAAAATTTAAATTAAGGTCCTAGATACTAGAGCTGAGGGAGAGATAGCAATTTCAATTACAGAGCAAATTATCACAACACGTCTAGATATCAATACTAAATCATAAAGGCATGTATTCCAATATAAGAAGCATCAAAAATCAAATCATACATAACTCAAATATTAAAGTTAAACATGGCCTATTAGGAATGCATATATTTGATCACCTACGAACATAAATGAGCAAAGATTAACAATTTTCACAGCTAGTTCATGTAATTGATGAGCATATAAGAATGAGTATAGGATGAAAATACCACCGACAAATTTGTGGGAATCTATCTTAAAGTTAATACTCGAAGCTCCAAGGTCTCAACGAGGGTAGAAGGTCGACGAGGCGGCGTTTGAGGTTGCCAAACAACACTCAAACGTCATACAAATATCTTATGAGTGAGAACCATTGAGGCCTTTCATCATTGTTAAAACTCCATTGGTTAGCTTCTGCCGAAGACCGCAGTTCGTCGAGGCCCACCAATTATTGGTCAGATAACTTCGTCGGAGAATGGAAACGATCCAGTGGTTTTCAAGGGTAGTAGAAGAGCACGAGAGATCTATGATATGTGTTTGTGGAGGCAGTCTGTTTTGCGATGTGGCCCGCTGATTGGAGACTTCGGTGGAGAAGGGATGAGGAAGAGAGAAGTGAGGGTGGAGAGATGGGTTTCTATGTTTCTCCATAGTAGTGAGGGTGTGGGCGGTGTTAATGGAGACGGGAAAAGTAGGAAGGAGAAAATGAAGAGGGAGAAAAATAGATGAGGGGTGATGCTAGTCAGAGAAGTGGCTGGAGATTCCTGGCTTTGTTGTAGAGAAATGAAGCAGTAGCGGGGGAAAACTTGGCTTCGCCAGAGAGGAGAGGTGAGGTGCTGGTGATGGGAGAAGAGAAGAGAGAGGGGAAATGAATTGGGTTTGTGGCTGTTGGTTTGGTGGCCGGTTGATAGAAAGTCCAATGTGATTCTGGTCGGAGAAGATGGTGAGGTCTGGTGCAGTGCAGGTTGGGTGAGGAAGAGTGAAAAAATGAGATTAGGTTTTGGGGGTATTTAGGAATAGAATAGGAAGGTAATAGTATTAAATTTCCACAATTAGATTAGATGAAATGGATGAATAGGATTAATTCTAAATGAATGGGTTGGGTTATGGGTTATTAGGCGGGTCGTAGATAATTAAGTAGGTAAAATTAAATTAAAATTGAATTGGCCTTAAAAAGTGGCCAGAATTTGATCAAAATGGCTAGAATTGGCATAAACTAGATAGAAAATGGCTAGCTTTTAAATAAATTGGAAGAAAATGAATTTAGCTTCTATTAAATTAATAAAAAATACTACATTTGTGAATGGTTTAATAAATAGATTATAATCAATTAATTTACAATAAAATTATATAAATTATTTACTATTACGAAATTAAACATAAGTAATTTGTAAAATTATTTTATAAAAGAGAGCTTTGATTAATTGAAAATATTTATGTATACCTATACATATTATTATGCAACACATATATATAATATATTAAACCAACGGCTCAAAACAAATGTAATAATATATATGTATATATTTAAATAGAACTTTTAAAAATATGTAAATAATAAATAATTATGCCAAAACTAATTAAGTATGACACTTAATACTAGAATATTATGAATGCGAAAAAAATAATTTAAAAATGTATGTGTATATACTATGTGTATATTAATACGCAACTTGAATGGGCATATAGAGGTCAAAATTGGGTGTCAGCAAGTACTGACTGGGACTAAACAATCAATAATTCTACTCTTAATCATAATACTGTTCTATCCTGGTGAATTTCAAGAACAATCAGAATCAAGAAACAATTATATTTAGAACATGCTGAAATACTCGATTCACTGTATTTAAGAACTAGGGGTAAAATCATATAATTTCATGAAAAGAGATAATGACCAGAAGTATAGCTAACAGCAACCCTCAATACTCATGAAAATTATAACAGGAAGAAATCCATAATTTATTGACAAATGAGCCCTAACTGTCAACTTCAACGCTAAGAGTGATAAGCATTTCTAAAGAGTTTTGGGGCACAAGGGAAGAACAATTCAATTGTTAAACTCTCACATACCTGGAATCAATTTTCCTGAAAAGGATCTGGAGAATCTGAGAAAAGTTGGAAGCCCTAGCTTGCTCTAAGAGAACTGTCAGGAACTTCTTTGCTCTGGAGATCGAGAGCTGAGTGAAAAATGAAAGGGATGTAGTTGATTACCCTTTTAATTCTCTCCAAAACGTGCCCAACAACACGCAGTTTAAGAACAAAAATAGTTGGAAGTTATGAAAATGCCCCTAAAAGAAAATCTGAAAAACTGACCGATAGGGAGCAACGAGTCACACAACGAGTCGTTGGTATACACCATGACTCGTTGGGACCGATTGCTGGTCCTGGGCCTGAGGTCTGAACTTATTGGAACTAACCAACAGGAGGGGACAATGACTCATTGGATAAACTAACGGGTCGTTGGTTTCTCTCGTGGTCACTGGAGGGACTTTTGAATATGGGCTTGGACTCCTACCAATGAGCGACACGACTCATTAATCTGACCAACGGGTCATTGTCACCACTTGTCCTGGCCACTGAGACTATCAGGACTCGAATCACGAATGGAAGTGATGACTCATTATATGTAATAAGAATCGTTAATGCCCTTCGTTGCCACATGACTGAATTTTTTCCTTCTAGTTTTATCCCAACAGTTGAACAAGACGGGTCGTTGGTCCCTTTGATGACCTGTTACTGAACTTGTTGGTTCAGGAAGGACTCCTTGCAATGTTGATGACAACTCAAACAATGGGTCATTATAGCTGAAAATGGTTCATTGTCTGGGTCATTTTGAGAATATTTTTTCTAGTTTCTTCTGGTATTTCATGCAAAGTCTGAGTTTGGTCTAGGAATGTTTTGGGGTGTTATAGAATGAGAGGAAGAAGTCGATCAACTCCATAAATTCCCCCCAACCTCATCCTAGACAATGTAGTTTAGAAGTTAAAATAGCGGGAAGTTTCAAAAATGCCCCAAAGAAGAAGTCTGAAAAACTACCCGTACTGACTCAATGGGCCACACAATGGGTCATTGGTTGTGACCACGACATGTTAGGACCAATATTTGGTCTTGGGTCTGAAAATCCCAGCTATTGGACTAGACCAACGTATGGGAATGACAAATCGTTAGATTGAATAACGAGCCATTGGTTCCTATTGTTGTTACTAGAAGAATTTTGAACAACTTTTGGATATCCTCCAACGGATAGACAGAACGGCCCATCGTTAGAAACAACGGGCTAGACCAGGTGTGTAATCACCTAAAAGACCAATCAATACTACTCGACACTTTATTCTCATCTTGTTGTTTTTTACACCAGGTGTAGTAATCACCTTTCCAAGGTAGTTCATTAGGCATCATACCATAAATCCATTCCAACAATTCTTTAACTTCTGCATATGTCACTGGGGCTCCACATATTCTATCATGTGTATTCATGACAACATTAAAATCCTCACTAACAAGCCATAGTAATGTGCTAGTTAGTGTGTTTAAATGATGACATAACTCTTTTTTTTGTTCCACTATTTTATACCCATATACCACTGTCATTAGACATTCAGTAGAGTCATATCTAGCTTTAATGTGACAATGTATAAATTAAGTAGACTCTTCTATCACATGTACTTCATGTAATATATTTCATCTCACATAATCCATATTCTTCCATTTATACCATATCTGGGCCAACCCCTTCAATTGATAAGTAGTCAAATCTGCACTTTCAACCAAGGTAGCATGCATGATTTGGGTGATCTTCTGGCCTTCTTCAATAAACTCCTATGGGTCCTCATCTACCTTAGACCTATGAAATGCTAGAGGGTTCATCCAAGTAAAATTCCGGACCCTGGTAGTGGCTGTAGACCCACCGACATTGGCAGGTGTGACGACCTGCTGGTGGACCTAGCTGGTTACCGCTTGGGCCAGCATCTATATGGTAGCTCTGAATTCGGCAGGGGACACCTGATCGTCCTGAGGGGCTGCTGGAATTGGTAGCTGACTAGTTAGAATTTCCAATCCTCCTTCCGTTTCCTCTCTTTGGAGGCATGTCTAACACTGAAAAGGATAGAGCACGAGTTAGGAGGACATTTTAGAGATTAAATGTCATGACCTGAACTTAGGCCCAAATAGAGACACGGGACAAGGAACCCCGAGAGGCTCCAAGTCGACCCATGGCATGAAGATAGAAACTAAGAGCATACAAATAGCGGAAACTGAAATAATAAGACATGCTTCAGCGAAAGTCTTCATACATAACAAAATAAAATAGAGTCAACAATGACAAGCTGATTTTCTACATATTATCTAAAAATCCTCTAACATAACTAATGAGGTGATGAGACAGCATCCCCAACTAGCTCAACAAAATTCTGTAACTAAAATATCATAACAATGGATAACTGAACGCCCTCGAAGGATGTGGACTCACTAACGCTGGCTAAAACAGGTGAGAGAAAAGCAAGACTAATGATGCAACTGAGACTAATCCCTCGGACTTGTATCATGAAATGATACAACATAGATTATACGGTCAACACTTGAAATGTACTGAGTATGCAAGATAAGTAAAAACGGACAGTTAGAAATACATAAGAGTTCATGAGAGTAGGACAGCATGATCATGAAGTAAATATCATAAAATAAACATAAGGGCTCAAGGTTTTCAAGCCATTCATAATCTAGTCACAGTCGTACTCATAAGAGAAACCTTATAAAAACATAACTTGAGCCAAAGTAACATAAACATAACAATGAATAAATCATGAGGAACAATGGGAGAACTCGTTTTAACCAACACCATCATGATAGCACTTACATAATGCCCTAACTTGTCGCTCAAAAGGGCAAGGTCGCCCAGGCTTGCCAGGCAAGGGACGTGCATGATATGATATCACAGGGGATCCAATAATATATGTATATACCTATGGTGGCACGTAGTTCTAATACCATGGGGTTTAACTGTCACACCTTGAGTTTACGCCACAGATGGAACACGGTACTTGATGTCACAAGTGACCCCAAGTTAACCCCTAGACTATCATACGCTAGCATTCTAAGTAATATAAAAATACATACAGCGGGATTTTAAAGAGAAAAATATAAATACATGAAAGAAGTAAAGCTAGTTCATAGTGTTTGAAAATATTAAAACAACACTACAAGTCTGAAATGCCAATCTGAATCGGAAAGCCACTATGACTGATGAGTTGTTGGGACAAGCCCCCAGCTAACTCCAAATCAATAAATCTCCATCCTTGAAGGATGAGGACTCACCAACTAGTAAAGTTGAGGTCTTCAATGAGCGGTCAGCTAACGAAGCTGACACTGAGATCCTGCAACTGTTCATAAAACAATACAGCATAAAAGTATGCATTAGTACTTTGAATGTACTAAGTAAGTGGGAGAAACATTACACAATTGGATAAATAAAAGAAAATATTGAATTGAAAAGAAATGCAGTGACCAACTAAAGCTACTAAACTGAATAACTATAATATTGAGATGATCGAAAAGACCCTATCTGATGGTCAAAGTATGTTCTAGGTCTGGAATACTGATTTGAGCTGAACTAGACTGACCCTAGACTGAACTGACTCGTGGGAGAGTCTATAACCGATATATAATCACGTGAGCTAGACGTAGAGTTTGATGTATACATCCCACCGGTAGGACCCAATATACCCTTCCAGGGTATAAATGCATGAATTGGGTGATCACTAAAGTCTGGGGCCAATCAGGCCAATAAATATTGTAACCTACATTGGCAACGTAGTTCTGGGAACCTAGGTGCGTTGGAACCCCATTCCCCTCGGTGCTAAGTCCTACTCCCACTGGATAACCCTAGACTGAACACTAAGCTAATAGCTCGAAATTGGGGCCCAAGACTAGTTAGGGATATATATATCTCAAAGTACTCTGAGAGTCTTATCGGACCAAATTTTGAAACTGGGTTCTAAACTGGTCAGAGTTGCTTATCTAGAAGCGTCGTAACCGTCTAAGAAAAAACTGTAATCTGAACTGGGGTCCTAAGGCTAGTCAGAGCTATATGTATAAAGTTTCATGACCGCCTGGTGGACCAATAAACTAAATTCTGAATCTGATTCTGATAACTGGGAGGTAATACTAACACCTCGGGAAATTCTGTAGTCAAACTGATAGATGACATTTTTGACAGACATTGAGTATTCTCACATTTTAACTAAAGCTAGGAAACCATATATCTGACTGAGAATTAAGAATATAAAATAATATGGAAATTCACCACAATGATATAATCAGGAAAATTTCAAGGTTAATCACTTTAGCAAGATTCTAGTCTTTTCTACTATCACAGACTAGAGCTAAACTCGATGTACATGGATAAGCATAAATACTGTCACTAACTAGTGGAAAGTATCCATAATTAATATAACATAATAATTCCACATGGATTAAATGAAGCATTACCAAGCATTTCTTGACATTCAAAAATCTGCAAGGCCAGAATTCACTTTTAGGGGAATAACATCAATTTAATCATGAACTGATGGAAATCAAGTCTAAAATAATCATGGATATCATTCTATGTGAATTCAAAGAAAACTAACATATATATTCTTCATATTGAAAAGCTTGGGGCTAGGTTTTATAGGGAAACTAGAGAAGGGTTTTGGGGGACACAAGGGAAGAATTTCCCCTTGTTGAATTCCCACATACCTGATAAAGAAATCCGATGACATTCCCTGAGAATCTGAGGAGAAGTAGACTGCCTTAATTCTTGCTCTGAGAGTTCCTGAGAGAATTCTAAGATTTGTTTTTTGAAGGTCTAAGTGACGAATGAGGAAAAAAATCATTTAACCCCACTAATAAGTCTAAAAATATGTTTAAAATGACGTAGTTTAAGGTTTAAGAGGATAGGAATTTACTGAAAGGCCCTTGAAAACTCGTAGGGAAAAATTGAGTGTCAGTCCTCACTGGTGACCCCATGACTCGTGGTCAGACTCATGGACTACACTTCCTGAAGCATACTGAAGGTCACCACGGGGGACCTAACAAGTCATGGTTAGTGACCATGAATCGTGGTCTCCTCTCGTGGACCACACTATCTAAAAGCCTTGGAATCCCCATAGACGACACCACGACTCATGGTGTCCCAAACGAGTCTTGGTGAGGACCAATTAGGTACACTGCCTACATTTCCTAGTCTCAAATATATCCTAGACCACGGGTCACACCATAATTTGTGGTGTTGACCATGACTCGTGGTCACCCCCGTGGTCACCATTTTCTCCAAATTCCAAATTAAATTCCCAGGCCTCGCCATGAGTCACTTAATGACTCGTGGTCACTCCCCATGGGTCACAGAATGAGTCGCTTTGTGATCTGGGTGCAGATTTTCCAGATTTCTCTATTTTGAGTCCAGGGTCTAGTCTTGAGTTTTCGGGGCATTAAAATATCTCCCCTTTGGGAACATTTGTCCTCGAATGTTGGAAAACGCACAGGAAAGCTGAGAATGGCAACTTTTATATATGAATACAAATCATGAAAGCTAAAAACTAGAGGAATGACTACCTATGAACTGAATCACAAGTCTGAACTGAATTCACTAATCATACACATGTTCAATTACATGAAAGAAATTGGAACACACGAACTGAATAGAGTTCTAGGGAGGAAATTGGTACCTTAAACTGAAATTGAGCCGGAAGAGAACAAATATGGGTATTTGGCCATCATATCTGCTTCAGCCTCCCACGTAGCTCCCTCAACATAATGATTTCTCCGTAAGACCTTGACTGAAGCTACCTCCTTGTTCCTCAGCTTATGAACCTGACGGTCAAGGATCTAGACTGGAACCTCCTCATATGAGAGACTATCCTTTATTTCTACACTGTCCAATGGCACAATTAAAGTTGGATCACCAATGAATTTCTTCAATAGTGACACATGGAATATTGGGTGCACAGATGCTAGTTCTGAAGGTAGTTCCAGTTCATAAGCTACTTTGCCAATTAGCCTCAGAATTCTCTAGGGTCCGACATATCTGGGACTGAGCTTTCCCTTCTTCCCGAATGTCATCACCCCTTTCATGGGTGAAATCTTCAGATAGACCCAGTCATCAACGGCAAACTCCCATTCTCTTCTCCTCACATTAGCATAAGATTTTTGACGGCTATGAGCTGTTTTCAATCTTTCTCTGATGAGTTGTACCTTTTGCATAGCTTCATGAACTGAGTCTGGCCCGATTATAATAGCTTCACCAACCTCAAACCATCCAATAGGAGACCTGCACCTTCTACCATACAATGCCTAAAACGGGGTCATCTAGATGCTGGAGTGATAACTATTGTTGTATGCAAACTCGATAAGAGGCAAGTGGTCATCCCAATTGCCCTTAAAAATCAAACATGCACACTGCCAACATATCTTCTAGGGTCTAAATAGACTAGTCATCTTGCCCATCTGTCTTTGGGTGAAAAGCTATACTGAGCTTGACCTGGGTACCAAGTCCCTTCTGAAAAGACTTCCAAAAATGTGAGTGAACTAGGTACCCCTGTTAGAGATGATGGAAAATGGCACCCCATGAAGCCGGACCAACTTCCGGATGTAAAGTCTAGCATAGTCCTCAGCTGAATCTGTTGTTTTAACTAGGAGGAAATGTGATGACTTAGTCATCCGGTCTACTACTACCTAGATAGAATCATGTTGCCGATGAGTTTTAGGTAGACCCGTAACAAAATCCATATTTACTTCTTCCTACTTCCACGTGGGTATGCTGATATCCTGGGTCATACCTCCCAGTCTTTGATGCTCTACCTTGACTTGATGGCAGTTCGGGAACTTAGCTACAAATTCGGTGATGTCTCTCTTCATGACATTTCACCGGTAAATATCTCGCAAATCACGGTACATTTTAGTAGCACCTGGGTAGATAGAGTACCTCGTACTGTGTGCTTCATCCAATATCTACTATCTCAAATAACCATCATCTAGTACACACAGTCTGCCCTGGTAACGGAGCATACCATCTCCCCGTTGGAGAAAGCCTCAACCTCTTTCCTAAGAACCGCTTCCTTGAGTTTAAGTAAAACGGGATCGTCATCCTTCTTGGACTTAAGTTCAACAACTAAAGAGGAATCTGACCCACTTTGCATAACCACTCCACCCTCAGTTGAGTCAACCAACTATACCCCTAACCATGCTAGTCTGTGAATGTCCTTCACCAATTCCTTTTTGCCTTCCTAAACATGAGCCTCGCTACCCATAGAAACTATGCTTAGGGCATCAGCCACCACATTGGCTTTGACCGGATGATATAGAACGCTCATGTCATAATCCTTTAGGAGCTCTAACCACCTTCTCTGATGGAGATTTAGGTCCTTCTGACTGAATACATACTAAAGGCTCTTGTGATCAGTGAAAATATCAATGTGAGCCCCGTATAAGTAATGTCTCCATATTTTCAATGCGAACACCATCGCTGCCAACTCCAAGTCATGAGTTGGATAATTCTTCTCATGAGCTTTGAGCTGTCTGGAGGTGTAGGCTATCACCTTGCCCCACTGCATAACGACAAAATTGAGTCCAACTCTGGAAGCATCGCAATATACTACAAATCCATCTGATCCTTCCAGTAGAGTCAACGCTAGAGTGTTAGTGAGTTAAGTTTTTAACTCCTGGAAACTCTTCTCACATGTATCTAACCACTGGAATTTCATCTTCTTCTGAGTCAGCCTAGTCAATGGAGATGCGATATAAGAAAAGCCTACTACAAAGCGTCGATAATAACTGGCCAAACCCAAATAACTTCTGATTTTAGTTGGGGAGGTAGGTCTGGGCCAGTCTTTCACTGCTTCTATCTTTGGTGATTAGCATGCTCTTCCTCATTTCTGGAGTATACCAGAATGTCGTCGATAAATACAATGACGAACATATCTAGACACTTCTTCAAAACTCTGTTCATCAGGTCCATCAAGGCTGCAGGGGCATTAGTTATTCTAAAGGACATAACCACAAACTTGAAGTGACCATATCGAGTACTGAAAGCTGTTTTTGGTATGTCACACTCTCTGACTCTTAGCTAGTGATACCCCGACTTGAGATCTATTTTGGAGAAATAGCTGGTTCCCTGAAGTTGGTCGAATAGGTCATCAATCCTGGGTAGGGGATACCTATTCTTGATTGTGACCTTATTCAACTGACGATAATCAATGCACATTCTAAGGGTACCATCTTTATTTCGCACTAATAGCACTGGAGCACCCTAGGGAGATATGTTGCATCTAATGAAACCCTTGTCAAGAAGATCTTTTAGCTGCTCCTTCAACTCCTTAAGTTTAGTCGGAGCCATTCTATAAGGAGGGATGGAGATGGGCTGAGTATTTAGAGTAAGGTCTATGCAGAATTCAATTTCCCATTCAGGAGGAACTCTTGGAAGATCTTCGGGAACATATATGGAAATTCGATGAAAACAGGGACTGACTGGATAGTTGGGGTCGGAGTGTCAGAATCCTTGACCCGAACTAGATGATAAATACATCCCTTAGATATAAGCTTCCTGGACTTAAGGTAGGAAATAAACCTAGCCTTTGGCGCTGAACTACTACCCAACCATTCTAGAGCTGGCTCATTAAGGAGCTGAATCCTGACGACCCTAGTTCTGTAGTCGGATGAGGCAAAACCAGAGTGTAACCAATCCATGCCAAGGATGAGGTCGAAGTATACCATGTCTAATTCTACAAGGTCAGATGGAATAACCTTATTGAAGACTAAGATTAGGCAGTTTCTATACACCCGACTGGCTCTAACTCACTCACCAATTGGGGTGGAGACTGAGAAGAGTTCTGAGAGGACTTTTGGACTGATATCGAACTGAACTGCTACGTAGGGAGTCATGAATGTTATTATGGCCCCAAGATCAAGCAAGGCATATACATCTAGATGGAAAAGATGTAACATACCCGTGACCACATCTGGTGGGTTCTTCTTATCCTAATGAGATGATAATGCATAAAAATGGTTTTGGTGTTGACCGCCCTTCATACCTAATGTGTTAGCCTACTGAGCTGGTCGGCCTGCTGGAGCTGCTGAGGTAGTGGATTGTGATCTTCCCCATCCTGCTGATAGGTATTCCTTAAGCCGATGCCTAAGCTATCTACAACCAAAACAGCCCTCTCGACCTTGAAGACACTCTCCTTGGTGGTTTTTGCCACACTTGGGGCAAACTGAATACCTGTTACTGGCACTGTAACTCTGATACTGAGAGCCAGATGCTCCACCCCTTCGATCCTGGTGGGACTGAAAGGTAGGGGCGCTGGCTGAGTTGGGCTTTGGAGCTCTCTGTTATTGCTGCTATGGGCGGCTGCTACCGCCGGACCTCTAGTGGCCAAATTCTGATTGGCCAGTCCTTGCCCAATTATTCTTTCTCTCCATGTCCCTCACTTTTTTGGCCTCAATCTGATGGGTATAGACAATCAAACTAGAGAGGTCGATATCCTTGATCAGCATCGCTGTCCTGCACTCTTTGAGGACCAGGTTCGACACCCCATTTACGAATTTCAGCATGCGAACCCTTGGCTTGGCCACCATCTCTGGAGTGTATTTGGACAACCTGGTGAATTCCAAAGTATACTCTTCTACGGTCCTTTTTCCCTATCTCAGGTTCATGAACTCTGCTACCTTGGCCTCCCTGAGCTCTCGAGGGAAATATTTGTCCAGGAACGCTGTAGTGAACGCCTCCCATTCCACCGGTCCTGCTTCCGCTGGCCTCCCCTCCTTCCACTGCTCGTACCAGACCTGGGATACCCCTTTAAGCTGGTAGGAAGCAGTGTCGGCACTCTCTGAGGGACTGACACCCATAATTTGGGTGATCTTCTTAATCTCGTCCACAAATACCTGTGGATCCTCTCCCACCTTAGATCCATGAAAGTATGGAGGGTTTATCCTGGTGAAATCCCATACTCGGGCAGCTACTGCGAAACCGTTATTTTTTTTGGAACCACCTACTAGTTCACCTGGTTAGTGACCGTCTGAGCGAGTAGCTGGATAGCCGCCTTGAACTCCATGGTGGACACTGTGTCGACCTGAGAGGCTACTGGAGCTGGTGGGGTAGGTCGTTGAGCATTATCAGCCCTCTTTCCATTACCGTGTCGTGGAGGCATAATTCATTGAAATGAAGCAGAGCACAAGTTAGGAGAATGATTCTGGAACTGAATTTCAACGCACGATAAGGAGTATGAAATAAAGAGAATTTTCCTAATGACATCTCGTAGCCTCCCCATCATAAGTGTGGTGCGCTTCACGTCCATGAAGAGGACTCTACTCAATGTGGCTTTCAGACATTCAAGGATACTTTGAACCTAGTGCTCTAATGTCATGCACCGGGTTACACCCTGTATGGAACACGGTACTTGAAGTCACAAGTGACCCCAAGTTAACCCCTGGTCTATAATACGCTAGCATTCTGAGTAATATAAAAATGCATACAAAGGGATTTTAAAGCGAAAAATATAAATACATGAAAGAGGTAAAGCTGGTTCATAGTGTTTGATAATATTAAAACAACACTACAAGTCTGAAATGCCAATCTGAGTATGAAAGCCACTATGACTGATGAGTTGCTGGGATAAACCCCCAACTAACTCCAAATCAAAATAGAAGGAATGAAAATGTAACTGAAATAAATAAATCTCCGTCCTTGAAGGATGAGGACTCAACAATTAGTAAAGCTGAGGTCTTCGATGAGCGGTCGGCTAACGAAGCTGAGACTGAGATCCTGCAGTTGTATCATAAAACAATACAACATAAAAGTACATCAGTATTTCAAATGTACTGAGTAAATGAGAGAAACATTACATAATGGGATAAATAAAAGAAAATACTGAACTGAAAAGACATGCCAGGACCAACTAAAGCTACTGAACTGAATAACTGTAATGCTGAGATGCTCAAAAAGACCCTGTCTAATGGTCAAAGCATGTTCTATGTCTGGAATACTGATTTGAGCTAAATTGGACTGAGACTAGACTAAACTAACTAGTGGGAAAGTCTATAACCGACATATAGCCACATGAGCTAGACGTGGAGTCCAATGTATACACCCCACCGGTAGGACCCAATATACCTTGCCAGGGTATAAAGGCATGAACTGGGTGATCACTAAATTTCGGGGCCAATCAAGCCAATAAATACTGTAACCTACGCTGGTAATGTAGTTCTGGGAACTTGGGTCCACTGGAAGCCCGGTCCAATCGGTGTTAAGTCCTACTCCCACTAGATAATCATAGACAGAACACTACACTGACAGCTCGAAATAGGGCTCCAAGACTAATTAGGGAAACATATCTGAAAGTACCCTAAGAGTCTTATCTGAACAAATTCTGAAACTGGGTTCTAGACTGGTCAGAGCTGCTTATCTAGAAGCACCGTAACCGTCTAAGAACAAACTTTAATCTGAATTAGGGTCCTAAGGATAGTCAGAGCTATATGTCTAAAGTGTCATAACCGCCTAGTGGACCAATAAACTGAATTCTGAATCTGGTTCTGATAACTGAGAGGTAATACTGACACCTCAAAGAATTTTGTAGTCAAACTGAATAGCTGACATTTCTTATAGACATTAAGTATTCTATCATTTTAACTAAAGTTAGGCAACCATGTATCTGACTAAGAATTTAGCATATAAAATAATATGGGAATTCACTACATTGATATAATCAGGAAAATTTCAAGGTTAATCACTTTAGAAAGATTCTAGTCTTTTCAACTCTCACGGGCTAGAGCTAAACTCAACGTATAGGGATAAGCATCAATATTGTTACTAACTGGTGGAAAGTATCCATAATTAATATACCATAATAATTCCACATGGATTAAACAAAGCATTACCAAGGATTTCTTAACATTCGAAAATCTGCAGGGCTAGAATTACTTTTACGGAAATAACATCAATTTAATCATGAACTGATGGATATCAGGTCTAAAATAATCACGGATATCATTCTATGTGAATTCAAAGAAAACTGATATATATTTTCTTCACATTGAAAAGCTCAGGGCTAGGTTTTATAGACAAACTAGAGAAGGGTTTTGGGGGACATAAGGGAAAAATTTTCCCCTTGTTGAATTTCCACATACCTGATAAAGAAATCCGATAAAATTCCCTAAGAATCTGAGGAGAAGTAGACTACCATAATTCTTACTCTGAGAGTTCTAGAGAGAATTCTACGATTTGTTTTTTGAAGATCTAAGTGAGGAATGAGGAAAGAAAGTATTTAACCCCACTAATAAGTCTAAAAATATGTTTAAAACGACGTAGTTTAAGGTTTAAGAGGATAGGAATTTATTGAAAGGCCCTTGAAAACTTGCAAGGAAAAACTGAGTTTCAGTCCTCATGGGTGACCTAACGGGTTGTGGTCGGTGACCACGACTCGTGGTCACACTCGTTGACTACACTGCCTGAAGCACACTGAAGGTCACCACGGGGGACCTAACGAGTCGTGGTTAGTGACCACAACTCGTGCTATCCTCTCGTTGACCACATTGTCTAAAAGCCTTGGAATCCCCACGGGTGACACCACGACTTGTGGTGGCCCAAGCGAGTTGTGGTGAGGACCCGTCGGGTACACCGCCTGCATTTCCCGACCTTAAATATATCCTATACCACGGGTCACACCATGAGTCATGGTATTGACCACAATTCATGATCACTCCCGTGGTCACCATTTTCTCTAGATTTCAAATAAAATTCCAAGGCTTCGCCACGAGTCACTTAACGACTCGTGGTCACTCCCCATGGGTCACAAAATGAGTCATTCTGTGACCTGGTGCAGATATTCCAGATTTCTCTATTTTGCGTCCC
Organism: Datura wrightii; assembly: GCA_035772735.1. Lineage (NCBI taxonomy): Eukaryota > Viridiplantae > Streptophyta > Magnoliopsida > Solanales > Solanaceae > Datura > Datura wrightii. The sequence continues at coordinate 46,956,843 of JASDFA010000007.1, read as the reverse complement.
GGGTCCAGTCTTTGAGTTTTTGGGGCCTTACATTACCTGAACGTCGGGCCTAGTCGGTGCTAGAAACTGCTCCTAACAACTTGCACATGAGGCTCATATTGTAATTGTGAAATCATTCATGAAGTTCATGGACAAATAAATCATAACATAGTTGATCATACTTGAAATAAATGATTAACCATGAATAGGGTTCGTGAGTCGGCCAAGAGTCATAAATTCATAAATCATGAAGAAAATGCATACTTGTGAAAATTTATATATTTGATATTCATAAATCCATGAAGAGTACTTGAAGAGAAATCATAACATGAATCATAAATTATAATTTAGACTAAGTAAAATCAAAATCATAATAGAATCATAACATAACTTTTTATGAAGCTTTGCACATTTTTGCTCCAACACTTATTTTCCTTGAAATCAAAGTAAAAATGTAAGTCCATTGTATTTTCTCAATTTCAAGTATCGAATATGTTGTAAACTCACAGCACATCAACACCCTCAACATAAGACTTTTGCATGTCCTCAGGAAAAGAAAATAAAAACTAAACACGACACTTAACTAGAAAATAAATCTAGGATACTACACCCAATCATCAACCAAAACTTACACTATAAACTCACACGGGTTTTAACTTTTTTCTATTGAACCAAATCAGCACATGCATATCAAGCAACCACAAAACATGATAAACAGGGATCAAGATATGTCATATAGCTATCAACAGATAGTCAAATCATCAGTAATGCTTTTAACACAGACCATTGGTAGAACTAAACATAAACCATGTACCCTAACACAACAAATGAAGTCCCCCACTTACAAATATAGTAAAATATGAAGCATGGGACTGAACAAGTAAGACTCTAACTCTCACAAAGAAGTTTCAAATACTGCATATCGAATACCATAGGCTTGCCCTTATTTTCTCTACTTCGGTTTGTCAGATGGTCAGGCTAGGATCACTATAAGACTTGCTTTAGCTTGTAATGTAGGCTTTCAGGCTGGGTATGGTAGAGATGGAATCTTTTGAGAGACTAAACCCCTCCTTGGCACTACATACGCGAGGCTCCATATTTTTCACTTTTTTCACACTTTTTACTTTTTCCACCTTTTTCCTCCATTTTCACCCTTCTTTATGCACTTGTATGTGTGCGGTGTGTTTTCATGGATTTCTATTCATCTTTCTTTTTTTGTATTTTATTTTTCAATTTTTGTCTTTTTTTTTCTTTTTCTTTTGTCACACCACACCTCATTTTTTACCTTTTGCTTTTCTCTTCCTTTTCCGCCTTTCCAATATTTATGCACCCCTACTCTAGCGACCCTTAACTTAGGCATTTTTCTTACGTTGAGGTTCATAATGTCCAAGGAGGGACAAGGGCAAAAACAGGTTCCTTATAAAAATGGGTACAGTTAATTGGTTAATCAAAAAAATGATTCATTTAAGGCTCAAAATCAGGATCAAGGGAATCAAATAATTCTTGTAGGGTCATTTAAGCTAAAAATGAACTAAACAAAAATTTCCTATGATCCTTTCCTAAGAAACCATCCTAAAAACCAATGTAAAGACCAATCGGGCAAGTTTTAGATCCTCTACACAGTATTGAACTAGGTATCAGATCTCACTCACTCATGGTACATGTCTTGCATTCACTCTACCTATCCGGTTTGTATATGGCTAAAAAAAATATTCATGCTAATATACTAAATGACATAAAAATATCCATAGAAATCATGCTTGCAATCACAAGTATATAGCGAGTCATAAAAAAAAATTAAAATAGGGTCAATTTTTACAAATTCAAAGCTAGTGCAATTTATTGGCTAAGTACTCCTAAGCCACTTTCTAATTAAATATAAATCACAAAATAAAATAAAATCCTAAACATGTTGGTTCTACTAGATAGCAGCCCGATGGAAAAGAAACACGGTAAGAAAAACCCTCAAACGAATAAAAATCCCAAAAATACAAGTACACCCCCTCCCTATTTTAAAATGCATGCTTCATCCCCCCAAGCATAGAATGTAGAAGAAGAAGGAAGGGAACATACCTGCAGTGCACTACGCATTCCATTCATACTGTGGAGGAGGTACCTCCACTACAATCGTGGATTGGCGGTGGCCGGCGCACTACTGGTGTATCAATAAGAGTAGTGGCTGAATAGTAACAATCGTCTCTATAACTTGTTGAATTATTGAGGCAGAATATGGCTCTCCCGAAGGATCCCTGCCACTCACAAGCTCTGTTTGGGCTGTGGTAGAGCTACCTGCTCCTCTAGCTCTCTCAAGTAGCTCCGACTGATACACGTTGTGAGTTTGCTGACTCTCCAGTCTTGCCCGCTTGCACTCTCTCTTCTCTCTTTTCCTCTTCTTCTTTGGGGTCTCGTCTCCCACATCCTCGAAGACCCTCTTTTTCCCTTTCTCTTTGTCAATTCCTGTGGGCTCCCAATATGCCGCTAGATCTAGCTCCTCATCAATAGCAGCATCGAGGTCAGGAAGAATGGAAGATGCTATGATTGTTGGATGTTGTGATAACAGCTCAACTACTTGACTCCGAAGAGCCCCCAACTCCTCACGGAGGCTGCCTGTATCAGTCTACTCGGCCATACGCATGTTGAATCTGCTCTCAAAATCATCTAATTTGGAATGTAAGGCCTGTGCAACTGCCTCAATCTCAACCTTTACCCAAGGCTTGACATTCTCCTTCATCAACTGAACCTTCTTCTTAGCTACGGTCAGTCTCTTGACCAGCTTTTTAAGAAATTCCTAAGGCACTAGCATGTACCCGACTGGAGTCTAGCTCAAGAGGCTCATAGGTGGTGCGACGGAGGTGCTAAGAGATACATCTGAATGACCGGATTTTGTAGCCGGTGTCTCGCCCTGCTGATATGAAGTGGGGTCATTCACCTGTGCGCCCCCAACTGTCCGTGATAGTGGGACTGTTGTAGAAAGTCGTGCCCGACTTACCAGGTTCATTTTATCCCCAATTAGGCCAATATCAGTGATCTTTTGTCCTTTGATAAGGTGCTCCTCACCATGACACACCTTGATGCCTACCTCTATACACAATCTAAATACAAGACTCAGAAATGGGATGGTAGTGCTCAATCTCATAGCCCGATCTCGCATTTCCTCTGCAATGACCCTCAGGATATTGATGGGGTATCTGGACATGATACAAGCTACCAAAGTTGCTCTGTCTATGCTGAGGGTGTTATCATTTACTTTTGGGCCCAACAAGCAGCGCATTAACATCCAGTAGGCTTTTGCTAAGAAGTTTAGAGAGTTCTTTGTGACCTGCTTGCCACTAGTGACCCATTATGCCTCTTCTTTATCCTCAACAATCACTCCGGACAACCATTGAATGTGCCTCCGCCTCTTGTCAAAACCGAGCTACTTGATCTATTTCAAAGCCTCCACCCAATAGTCATATTCTGGTGTAGCATGTGGTGGTATGAACTGGGGCCCATATAATACCCGAGCAATAGTGCGATCGAAAATATTAACCTCTCAGCCTCTAACCATGACGCTCTCCAGCTTGGGCTGATCTTTCAACTTTTTCCTCTCTTTCGCATTCTACTCCATGGTTGCCAAATAATTGGTGTAGAACTCCCGGCGATTTCTAAAGTGTATCGATCTAGGGCATAGCCATCCAATCAAATCCATAGAAGCTAAATATCTACTTCATCTCCTCCACCTCGTTTAATAAATTCATGAGGATCTACAGCTCTTCCTGAATGCTCTGTGTAGGTTTGTTCTTGGCGGTGAGAGCAATGCCCTGTCATATATTTCCTAGGCTCCTGTACTCTCCACTGAATGGTACGGTTCTCTCTAGGCCGAGTCTGCTCCTACTTAACATTGGGTGCCTCCCTCTCTAATCCGGACTCACTACTTGCATCTCCAGATTGGGCCTCCTCGGACCCCTCTTCTTCATTAGAGCCGCTTTCGGACTCTTGGGCTCTTTCCTCTGCTCCCTCCTTAGGCTGGGCAGCACCAGCAGATGTGGTAGTGGCCGCCACGGCCTAGGCTTTAGCCATTTCCCTAGTGATTCAGGTCCCTTCATTATTAGATGTATCGACCCGGTATTTCTCTAATAAACCACTATGGGAGTTTCCCTCTTGTTCAGATTCTGAGGTCTCATCAAGCAATGTCCTCTGATAGTTGCCTTGGATGCTTTTCATTTCTACGTCATTATACCTATGGAGAAAAAGGGTTAGAATTCCAAATATGGGAAAAAGAAAGAAAGAAATAAAGCCCTCTGTAATTTATCATGAGTCTATACTACGGGTCGTACTTTTGAGGTACGATTCGTACTGAGACTCATAATATCTCAAGTCAATGTTATTCCTTTGAGGTATGACTCGTAGCATGAAGTTACGGCTCGTACCATGAGTCATATGAGGATTCCCCTTGAAAATAATTTTTTTGTATTTTTCCACGACTCATGGTACGACCCTTAAATCAATTCCAGGAGTTGTAGGAAGGATTGTACTGTCACTTGTGGACTTGAGCCTTTTTAGATTCTTGGTACGATTGCCAGGTAAGACACATAGCAGGATACCACAAGTCGTACTAGGATTCATACCCATGATTATTACAAGATTGGCTTGGGACAGCCCCAACGAGCCATCCTACGAGTTGTAGTATGAAGCCATGAGTTGTAGGAAGGCTTGTGAAACATATCCCTTCCTTATTTTTTGTTCAGTTTGTAGGAGATGTCAATTTAGTGTTAGGTACTCAGAGTTCCGTAAGTCCAGGCATGCATTTATCATGTTTTACAGTTACCCATTCCTCCCCTTTTTAATCAAAACTCGTAACTCAAGTTTAACAATTCAATGCACAATTTTTACAAGTTAAATCCCCTACCTAGTTGCACACAACTTTTTCACATCCCTGGTCATTGTCCTTTTTAATTTTTCAACCATTGAGAGGACTCTCAGGGATTAAGCAGGTTTGCATCAAGGACACAGGTCATAATTATAAATTTCAAAGAATACACTTACTTGAATGCTACTTACTTGGACTAACAATTAGAAACTACAGTTGGACGTTGGGGTTCTCAGTGTAATCTGAGGAAAAACTTGCTCAATTGATCTTTGATTTTGAGTTACGGGTGTAAGGGAGTCATGAGATTTGTTCGTGACTTCGGTTTTAAGTGCGTGGGAGAAGGGTACAGTGTGTTTGAAGCTTAAGTAGTTATAAGGCAGATTTGAAAAATCTAGGTTGATTCGGGTGATTTTAAAAATTTTAACCCATCACGACTCATACCACGAGTAGTAGGAAGGCCTTAAGTCTCGTCCCTTGGACTGGTAACAGAGAGATTGAGAAACTTACCTATGGATCTATGAGCACATCTTACAACTCATACTATGGGGGTACGATTTGTACTATGACTCATAGGTCTTTCTTACATTGAGGTCTATGCCTTGCATAGTTCATAACCATAGTAAGTACTATGACCCGTATAATGAGGTTACGAGTCGTAGAACCAACCGTACCCTAAACTCATGCACTGAAAATACATCTCTGCTTCTAACCATGACTCATGCTATAGCCAGTACAATCCTCTTACGAGTCGTACTGAGAACCGTAGCACCTGTCCGTTCAGCAGTTCTTCTGCCACCTGTTTTTGTTTCCCCTGCACATTGAAGACACTTAGGTTAATCAACTTGGGTTGCCTCCCAAGAAGCACTTTATTTAATGTCCCAGCATGATGCAGGTGGTTCGGTTACTCAGAATTCACCAAACCACCACATGGTTTGCCTCCTAAGAAGTGCCTAATTTAGCATCGCAGCACGATGCAAGTCCTTTGAGTATTTAGAGTTCGTCAAGGAACTCGTATTAATCCTCTATTGCTGAGACAACTCTATACTCCTTCGGTTGCTTCATTGACAGGCAGATATTGAAGGTGAACTCTTCTTTATTGAGTCTGAACTTCAACTGGCCAGCCTCCACATCTACTAAAGGTCTCTCAATGGCGAGGAATGGTCGCCCCAAAATGATGGGGACCTCAAAATCAACCTTACAATCAAGGATCATGAAGTCCACTGAGAATATAAATCTATCAATTTTAACAAGCACATCGAACAGGATCCTTGTAGGCTTCTCCACTGTTCGATCGACCATCAGTAGCCGCATAGTAGTCAGTGTGGGGGCTCCCAAGACTAGCTGCGTAAACACAACTAACGACATCAGATTGATGTTTGCTCCCGAATTGCAGAGTGCCCTCGCAAACTCAACATCGCCAATTGTGCATGGAATAGTGAAGGCACCTAGATCTTCCTTCTTCTGGGCAAGGACCCATGAGGCTGTAGCACTACAATGATGCATATTATCCATAGGCTTATAGCTCACAGACATTTTCTTCATGACAAGGTCCTTCATAAACATGGCATACCTCGGCATCTGTTCCAACGCCTCGACCAATGGTATGTTTATAGATAACTGTTTGAGCATTGATAAGAATTTTTGAAAATTACCATTCTCCACCTTCTTCTTCATTCTTTGAGGGAATGGTGGTGGTAGTCTTGAAATAGCCTTGTAAATTTGTGTAGCTCCTTGCTTCTCTCTTTATTCAGCTTCAAGCCCTTTTTCAACACTTGGAGCCTCAATCAACTCAACATCCTCATTATGCTCCTTCTCATCGACATCTTCTTCATCTTCGATCATTCTCTCTTTATTCCTTTCAACTACAACAGGCAGAGGGGGGTCAACCGTGGTCTTTCTGCTCCTAGTCATCATAGTCCTGCAGTGACCATCATTCTTTGGATTCTTGACTGTGTTGCTAGGTAGTGTACCCTTTTGCCTAGGGTTCATGGATGCTGATAGTTTCCCTATCTATTGTTTGATCTTCTTGATAGTCGTAGCATGTTACTCCACTTTTTGACCCGTGCTCGATATATCAGTATGGATGCCTTTTAGCTAATCATCTATGGATCTCCCCTTCTTTAGCATCTCAGCCATCATGCTCTCCAACTTAGACTGTCCAGCCTCTCCCTCAAGTGCATTTAGAGCCATGTACAATCCTTCTCGGTTGTTGTGGTAACCATAATTCCTTCTCCAATCTCCCTTGCGCTCACGACCTCAGCTTTTGTCTCTGTACCTATTTTGGTTGTAATTGTCTTTGTATTAGTTTCAACCTTGGCTTCCAGAACCTCGGCGCCAAGTGTTTTTCCAAAACCTTAGGCATTGGCTCAGAAACCCTCCACGTGGTTGTCCAAAAAGTTTTCCTCTCGAAATCTGAGTGGTCAGGCCCTGGCTCATGTCCTTGTGTCCTCACTACATTAACCTTTCTGGGTGATTCCGGTCAACTTGTACACCTTGCATATTCCAATAAAGTTCATCGAATGTAGGTTGGCATCATCAGTTGCATGACCACTAAACACCCCTTTCATATTTAATAATTGGATCATGGTGCTAGTGATATCAATTTTTTCCCCAGCAGGTAATGGTGGTGGTACAAATAGCTCTGATTGACCCGACTTCATCAATGTCCGGGTCATCCTCGTCGATGAATTGAGGGGCATATCTTTGACCTTTGTTTCCCTTTCCATGGAGACCAGCGTTAACAACTTCATCTCGAATATCCTCTGCATCCTGAAGTGCAACTTTCCGAGCTAGCTCTCTTGCCTAGCTTCTTTAGCAATTCTGACATCTCTCTGCTCTTGGTTCTCCACTCTTCACAGTGTTCTTTCAAGTTCGAGATCCAAAGGAATCAGGGGGTTTCCACTCCGATAAGTACTTGGCATTCACCAAGAGACACCCTGTGGATATCCAAAAACAAAAAGAAAACGTAATTCAATAAATAATAACCAAAAGTTAAATACAAGCAATTAATCTATCTTAGCCATATTTCCCAGCAACGGCGCCATTTTGATTATGCTCAAACTCACACTTCCTGGAAAAGTATGAAGTGGACGTTTTCAATAAAGAACCTAACAAAGAGGTCAGGGTCAACCCCACAGGGAATAGGGTAAGATCTAGACTAGTGCAGGTAATTGAACTAGTTGGTGAGTTATCTCCAAATTGGTGGCTTTCAAAGAAAATCAATATTAAAACAAGATTATAATTGTGGTTGATATCATGATTTGCAAATAACTAGGGTAAGTATTTCGCATGGGTTCATAACTACTTCAAGTATACACATATGATCAATCCCAATACTTACTTGTAGAATTGATAACTAGAGTTTATCCAAATAACTAGTTCATCCCTATTGGATGACTATACTCAATCACTGGGTCAAGTTTGATGAGTGATTTCAAACTAACCATTATCAATATGTTCCAAATTTAACTATCCCGCGACCACAGCTCAAGCTTTGTTGTAATTCTTTTTTCCTAATCTCTTCTTCTCTAGGTTCAAGAAAGTAAAGAATTCGGGCAAGTCCTAATGTTGTACACAATTAAGAAACGTTTCAAGATGAAGAGAATACAATACAAGAGTTTCACATTGGTTTTGAATAACTTTTGTGTAACCCTATTTTGTTAATCCACCATACTTCCCACAACCCCTAGTTGTGGAGGTTTTAACCTCTCATGTTTGTAAGATTACAATTAGAATTCATAGACAAACACATAATTGAATACTTACAACAATAATTGAGAGAAAACCTGATCTAAATACCAAAGAAGTATCTCAAGAACAATGGATGAAATCAAGAGTTTGATCCTAAGAATTGCTCTTCAAAACTTGATAAAAATTCACAAATAATTCTTCACATGCCTCTACTACTTCATTTCTATGTTCTCTGACTAAAATAAAATATAAATTATATTTAAACAAACATTATAAACCTTTTCCTAAGCTAACATGGAATTTTCCATGTCTAGCGCCGACTGTATCACGACTGATCCTACGACCTGTAGTAGGATTGTACGGGTCAGACCTACTTCTCGTACTTCCTTGGCTGCTGTAGATTTGTCTAAGTGTTGGCAGTCCGGTACGACTCTTACCACAGTCCTACGAGTCGTACAATGCGTCCGTGGTTTGGCCCTGAAAACTCGGACATCTTCTAAAGTTTTCCACGAGTGTTGTGGTATGCCTCATACTTCCTCCTATGACTCGTACTGCTTGTTGTATCTGAGGTTCTGCCAAATCTTGAAGAATTACGTGAATCTCACCACGGCAAATAGTATGGGTCATATGTGAGTGCAACGATCCGTGAGTCCATCCGTACCCAGAGGCTGCCTTTGTGAAAAATCTCTGAACAATTCCACGACTCCATTTACGACTCATACCATCTCTGTATGGCTCGTACTGAGAGTCATATTTTGCCTTCCTCTTATTCAAACCTTCTGACTTTCACCACGATTCTCAATACGGCTCGTACAATCAAGTTACGGCTAGTACTGAGACTTGTACTTGGTTGTTTTTCTACATTTTTAGGCCTCTTTTGCACATTTTTTATCCAACACTTATTTTCCCTGAAATCAAAGTAAAAGTGCCTCACATCCATATAAACATACCTAAGTCCATGCTATTTTCTCAGTTTTAAGCGTCAAAAGTGTTGTAAACTCACAGTACATCAAAAAGCATAAGCAAGAGGTAAATGAGGGTTCGAGTGGAAAAAAATAAAATTTTGGTGAGAGGAAAGAGGCTAAGGAAAAGAAAAAAAAGATTTTATATATTAAAGACAAAGAGTGTTTGAATGCAATAAATGAGGGACTGCCCATAATACTACTTACTTAAAAAGAAGTCTTGATTAATTCTGAGATACTAACTTCTTCTTTGCCAAGTAGTGTTACCTCTCCTTTGTAGGATTTTGCTGATATCTTTTCTGAGGATATTCCTAAAGGTCTACCACCATTGCATGGCATTGAGCACCAAATTTACTTTGTGCTTGGATCACATATTCCAAATAGGCCTGCTTATCCGAAGTAATCCTGAAGAGACAAAAAAACCTGCAAAGACAAGTTGAAGGGTTACTTGAAAAGGGGTATGTGTGAGAGAGCATGAGTCCTTGCTCTATTCCTATTTGATTAGTTCCCAAAAAGGATGGATCTTGGAGGACGTGTGTGGATTGTCGAGCTGTCAACAAGATTATGGTAAAGTATCATCATCCTTGATAGAATCCTTGATAGCTCAATATCATTAAAAGACACGGATAAAGATTTGGAAGTTCCATCAAATAAAGAATTTCAAGACAATCAAATGTGCTACATTTATCTATTAAAAAGTGTTTTATGATGGAAGAATATATCAAGATCAATGAAGATATTTTCTCCAAGTCTTACATCTAGGGGCGGGCATAAACACTGAAAAACTGAAAAAATGAACCGAACTGAATTAATTCAATGTTTCGGTTCAGTTACGGTTTTTTTTCCAGCATAACTCAGTATTCAATTTTTTTGTTCAGTTTTGTTGTCCCGAATATTTGGTTTCACCGAAAATCCCTAGCCCACCTCGGCGCCTCCCCCGTCTCTCAATTCTCATGTCCTAGTCTCGCCTCGATGCCTCCCTTGTCTCTCATCTCTGATCTCTCTCGACGGCCAAACCCCAGTCCCAGATTCCTGAGTCCCCGCAGCCAGCGTCCTGCATCTTTCTTCCTTCTCAGCATGACTGGTTGACTATCGATTGGTGAGTGGTGACTGCGTTTCCATCTTCAGCATTGGCGTCTTCACGCTGTTAGGACTGAGGTAAGTGTATGATTCTCCTTCTTATTTTGTAATTTTTAAATCATGAGTTCATGACTGTTTTCGGTCTTTGACATTGACGTTTTCTTTTTTCTATTTTCTTCTTCTTTTTATTTTTATTGGTGAAATTATCAGTGTAACAACATCCCTGTTTTCTTCTTGTTTTTGTTGAATTTTTCCTTCCTCAATGTTTATCACTTTTATGTTTTGATTTATGTATTATGATCCTATAGTTTCTTCCTAATTCCTATAAATATAAATATAAATATATAATATTCATTTGTTCTGTAAGAATGACTAGACTCATCACTCATTTTATATATATATTTCTTGAAGGTATAATGATGATTAAAAATAAGAAAAATAAGAAAAATAAATTAAAATGAAAGGTAATTCAAATATTAAAGTTAAAATGTGTTCATACTGGAGGGGAGCCGCTTCCTTCATTAACTAACAACGATATTAAGTTAATGAAAACTAGACTGATCCTAATCATATATATTTGTTGTTTTGGTTCATTGGGTGTTATATACTGAAAGAAATAAAGGCATTCCTTTGACCCATTTATGTTTTGATAAAAGAAAGGAATGTTATATAGAGGAATATCACTAGGGTTATTACATTAATTCAACTAGCTACTTCTTTTTCCCTTCACATCTTGTATCCTTTAAATTAGTATAATATATATGTGCTTTATAAAGTAAAATTAAAGTTTCAGTCAAATTTTTTTCAGATAAACCTATCCGTATTTAATATTAATTTATTAATAAGATAAAAAATATGCTAAAACGAGAAGTAGAAAGAGGCATTATGTCAAAAGAACCTTTAATTTCTAAAGATAAGAATATTAATAACCAAATAAAGATGTTGTGAAATGAGAAGTATGTATTTATATAAAGATTATCTTTCCTATATGATTATATATTTATATCCCTAGATCCTAGTTGAGTGGTGTTTTATTGTTTTCTGTAGGTTGTTGGTTAATTACTTAATTATGCATATATGATATATGTAATGTGTTATGGAATATATGAAAAGTTGAAAATTATGCATATATGTGTTATCGTTTTATGGATATCCCTTCTATGATCTAACTGTTCTAAGTTCTAATAAATTATCGGTTGTTGACTCGTTGCCTTGTTGGTTAATTATTTATAATTTTTTCTTTTTAATTTCATATAGATGGCTAATGAAATTAGAATAAGTGATGTTAGTTCAACTGATAATATAATTGACAGCTCACTTGATACTCAAACTGGAAATACAAAGAAAAGAAAAAAAATGCAACCAAGATCTGGGGTTTGGGCTCATTTTGATAAGGTAGTTGAAAATGGCATTGGTAGAGCGAAGTGCAAGTATTGTAAGAATAGTTATGCTACCAATTCAAGTAAAAATGGAACAATAGGATAGAAACAACATTTGGATAGGTTCAAGGTATATAAACCTATCATTGAAAGTTCTTCTCAAATGAAAATATCATTTCAATTTAAAGATGCCCCTCTTTGGAAATTTGAACAAGAAATAGTTAGAAGAGCTTTAATTGAAATGATAATTATCGATGAACTACCATTTAGCATTGTAGAAAATGAAGGTTTCAAGAATTTTATGAGCAAAGCCCAACCTCTATTTAGAATTTCTTCCCACAGAATAATGACAAGGGATTGTTATGAAGTTTATAGTGAATTGAGAAAAAAATTGAAGAAGTCTTTTAGAGAAGTACAACCAAAGATTTGTCTTACTATAGACACATGGACATCATTGCAAAGAATTAATTATATGTATTGACTGCTCATTTTATTGATAGAAATTGGGTGTTTCATAAAAGAATATTAAATTTTTTCCCAATATCTAGTCATAAGGGTGAGCAAATACCAGAGACTATTAGTTATTATTTGCTTGATTGGAACTTAGAAAAGGTATTCTCTGTAACTGTTAACAAAATGTGTCTTTTAATGATGTTACAGCTAAAGAATTTTTGAAACAATTGAATATATGGGAAACTAATATAATGGGTGGTAAGCATCTTCATGTGACATGTATGGCTCACATACTTAATCTAATTATGTAAGAAGGTTTGAAAAAATTGATCTTTATATCAAAAGGGTCCGACAAATGGTGAAGTATGTTAATTCATCCCCAGCAAGAACAAGAAATTTTAAGAAATGTTGTGAAGTCCAAAGGGTGGAATGTGATAAAACATTGTCGCTAGATGTGCCTACTAGGTGGAATTCCACCTATTTGATGTTGGATACAACACAAAATTTTGAGAAGTCCTTTGATAGGTTTGATCTTTTTAATGAGCAATTTAATACTTGTCTTTCAACTAATGTGTGTGAAGATGGAAGTGTTTCAGGTCCGCTCGAATGTGATGATTCGTTGAATGTGAGGAATGTGGTAAAGTTTCTTGAAAGATTCTACGAGCTCACTATAAAGGTTTTAGGTTCATATTATGTTACTTCTAATGTTCATTTTGAGGATATATGTGAGCTTGATGCACATTTGAATGTGTGTTTAGCAAGTGAAGATCTTATTTTGAGTAACATGGTTGACCGGATGAAACAAAAGTTTAAGAAGTATTCGGGTTGACCTAAAAAGATGAACAAAATGATTTTTATTGCTTCTGTGTTGGATCCTCGGAATAAGTTTGTGTATGTTAGCTTTTTACTTGAAAAGCTATTTAGGGAGGAAATGGAAAGAAAGTAAATGAAGGAGTGCGTGATTATATGAATTCTTTATTTGGAGAGTATATAAGACAATATTCAAAAGAATCTAATAAATTATATCCATCAAGATCTACTTCATCCCAGGACACATCTGATACATCTAGTTCTGGCGCTTCTGTAAGTATGAAAACAAAAGCTTTGAGAAATAAGTTTTACTTGAAAAAAATAATTAAAAAAAAAGATTGTGGAAAGGGAGGTGCTAAATTAGAGTTTGATAGATGCATTAGTGAAGAAAAAAAGCCTGATTCTAATGACTTTGATATATTAAGTTGGTGGAGGGTTAATTCTCCTAGATTTCCTGTTCTTTCAGAGTTAGCTCGTGTGTTGGCTATTCATATTTCAAGTGTGGCATCAGAATGTGCGTTTAATACTGATGGTCATATTCTTGATTCACTTAGAAGTTCATTGGCTCCTAAATGTGTGCACTCTCTTGTTTATGTCCAAGATTGGCTTAGAGAAGGGACTAATCCTATTTATGTTGAGGAATGTCTTAACTATCTTGAGAAACTTGAGCTTGATAAGATTTTGTATTTTTTAATGTGTATGTAGATTTTTAGTGCAATAATAGATTAATAGTATACTAATTTGTGTTTTATGACATACTTGATTAAATTGTCTTTAGAGATGGCAACGAATGGAAAAGAGTCTTGCATTGTTGATGTATGATTGCAATTTGCTACTAGTGCCTAGTGGTGAGTTGAATTATAAAATACCTTATTTGTTTGGTTATTGTCTCATTGATGATACCTTTTTGTAATATTATTTTGCGGTCTACTTGTGTTGTTGCCTATTTGCAATTGTTGCGGCAGACATATATTGAGATGCACAATTGTACATAGCATTAATATAAATAAATATATGAATGTTAACTTAGCTAGTTTGTAAGATTTTTTATATTTACCTGTCCATGAAAAGAGTGATACATGGTAATTCGGTGTCCGAAAAAATCAAATTAAATAAATCAAACCGAATAAGAAAGAAATCGAACTGAACCGAACTAATTTGGTTCGGTATTTTGTGTACCATATCCATAACTGAAAACCAAAAATTAAGAACCAAAATTTAAAAAAACCAAAATGAAAAATCGAATACCCACCCCTATTTACATCGATTTGGAGGCCCAAATTAAAGTCCAAGAAGAGATGGAATGGGGGCCCAAATCATCCCCCAAATGAAGAAAATACTGTAGCATTTTTAAAATTAATTTCTAGAATTATATTTAAGAGTTATTTTATTCCATGTTGACTTCTTAGGACTTTGTGTTTGGAAGCTTTCTATGCCATTTAATGTTTTGCGTTAATCTATATTGACTTTATCCATGATAGATACTTAGAGAATTTTTCAAGTTGGTTTAAAGCCCCATAGATTCATCAACTTAGAATTCCATGAATTAGAAAAGAAACACTGGTTCAAGTGTGGGCAACCTTCTATGTCCCTAGGGAATATAATTTCTTTTAATTGAGTCTCTGACCAACTCCTTCTAGGATTCTATATAAAGGAGTTTTTATCTTTATTATAACTATATTTGATTTAATATATTAGTAGCAATATTATGGCTTGTGGAGTCCTTTGTAGGTTCTCTTTGGGTTATACCCTTTTTTTCTACTTTGAACCATAGCTTGGATTTTTTCATGACCCAATTTAGAATCATGACCAGCGATAAGGGATAGAACCTCAAAGCAAGAGTTACAGAAATTTTACAAAAAATCGGGCAGAGGTTCCGCTGTTTTTGGACCTATTAAAATTTTTCCTATCTCAGTAATCAATAACAAAATAATTCATATTGCCAAAATAGGATAAAATATTCATCCACAATCTATTTAACTGCAATAATACTAAATTCATCTCCAAATACGAAAGTAAGTCTAGTACTAGTCTCGAGTCTATAATAATGAAAGAATACTCATGACTCTAATGACATGATTATGGAGCGACTCTAAGAGTTCAAAAGAAGAGACCACAACAAATAATTAAACTTCTTGCTCACGCGAAGAAATGCAGGGTTCACCAGAAACTGTCAACTCGTATGCTCTAGTTAATGAAATCCTCACCAATATCACCTGCAGTCTCAGAAAAAAATAGCGGGGAGTGAGTTGCTAGCTTAGTGAGTAATAACACTTAACCACAACCATTTTTATTGGGAAAAAGTCTAAAAGCATGCTAGTAACATAATAAGAAAATATTATGAAACAAAATATCCTTTTAGAAACGGTAACAATAATTATTCTTGTCTGTTTCATTTAAGCATAAATCAGTTAACCATTTGATTATAAAATCCGTAAATACTATCATATCAAATTTGATGTGTTGGGAGGTTTCCAAGGATGAATCATGTAATCAATGTGGCTCCCTACCTTGAGAGATAGCCAATAACTATATGCTAGTTCTACCTTCCCACTAGTGAGGGCTGTAACAATAGGCGCACCAGGTCTAACGAATCTGCCATTAGCTACGGGATCCATCAAGGTCTACTCCCAAACTATAATTTCTTTATAACCAGTATAGTAGTCATATAAACATTTACAAAATAGTAAAGGGCATTTTATTTCTCATCAAGTCAAGCTTTATATCAGCCTATAAAAAAACCTTTCAAGATAACGTTTCTTGAAGTAACTAAAAAAACTAATCACGATGACCTTAGTCATCTCGCAAGTAATGGTAAAACATATCTATTAATGGTGAAAGCATCTCAGATAAGCAGCAAACATTTTAGGTAAACAGTTCAGTTTCATACCAAGTAAAGGACTTGTCCCACATACAACTAAAAATATTCCATAACATGTTCAATTTTAAAATCATAAATAAGTCATGTAGGTTAGAAAAACACAAGTTGTGGTAAGATTACTACTCATAGTACTCTTATCGAAATATTCAACTTGTCGCCTCGAGTAATTTGTAACACTTTCTTTGATTAATCTATCGTCACATTATCGATCTTGTGTTAATTTCTTTATTAAGAATAACCCTCGAGATTCACTTTTTGGCTCTTGATTAGCCAAAAATATATTTATTTTCATTATGAATGGCCTAACCACTCTATCCACTGAAATTTCATATTTTTTTGTGTTAACGTGGTCAATGAAACTTTTATTCTAGAGAAATCCTATACAAAATGCCTGTAGTAACTTGCCAAGCCTAAAAATCTACGAATCCCTGTAGGTGAAGTAGATCTAGGCCATTTTTATATAACTTCTGCATTTTCAGGATCCACCGTAATTCAATCCTTGGATACAACATGCCCCAGAAATGCTATTGAGTCTAGCCAAAATTCACACTTTGAGAATTTAGCATAAAGCTTATGTTCTCGCAATATCTGCAACACAGTCTTCAAATGATTCACATGTTCTTCCTTTCTACGGGAATATATGAAGATATCATCAATTAACACTATCACAAACTTTTCTGGGAACGACTTGAACACCCATTCATCAAGTCCATGAATGCAGTTGGAGCATTTATCAATTTGAAAGGCAACACAAGGAACTCATAGTGCCCGTACCTAGTTCTGAATGTTGTCTCGAAAATATCTTCTTCCCTTATTCTAAGTTGATGATAACCAGACCGAAGATCAATCTTCGAAAAGTGGACTCCTCCCTGAAACTAATCAAACAGGTCATCTATACAAGGTGAAGGATACTTGTTATATATTGTTACCTTGTTCAGTTGCCTGTAGTCTATGCACATTCTTAGAGATTCGTCTTTCTTCTTTACGAACAGTATTGGTGCACCCCATGGTGATACACTCGATCTAATAAAACTCTTATCTACCAAGTCCAGCAACTGTTGTTTTAGCTCCCTCAACTCCGCCGATGCTACATGATATGGAGGTAGTAATCTTGGTAGGGTCTCAAGTGTTAAATCAATACCAAAGTCTATCTCTCGTACTAGAGGTAACCCTGGCAGATCCTCAAGAAATACATCCAAAAATTCTTTCACCATTGGCAACTTCTCCAAGCTAAGTGTTTCCTCTCTGATGTCCCTTACCATAGAGACCCATGCAGCCTTTCTTCAGTAAACGTTGGGCCTTCATAAGAGATATAACCTTACCAACCTCTGGAACTTGACCCCTTTTTAGTAAAAAAGTAGGCTAATTGGGTATCTCAAACTTTACTATTTTTGCATGGCATTCGATTGTAGTATAGCAAGGAGATAACCAATACATGCCCATCAACATATCAAAGTCAATCATATTAAGTACTATCAGGTCAGCTAGAGTATTTCTACCCTCTACTCGAATTTGACATTCTCAATAAACATATTCAACTAATAGTGAATCTCCCACAGGAGTAGCCACAAGAAAAGGGTAATTTAACATCTCTGGTTGTCTATCAAACCTTAAAGTAAAGTATAAGGACACATAGGAGTGCCTAGATCCTAGATCAATCAAAGCAAATGCGTCAAATGAACAAACTGAAAGAATACCTGTAATCACTACATTTGAGGCCTGAACATCTTGTCTAGTAAGTGCAAAAACTCTTTCTTGACCTCTACCAGCATTCTCCTATCCCTGATTCCCGGTAGCAAGACCAGCACCTCAACCTCTATTTCCTATACATGAAGTATTATGAATAGCCTAAGCAAGTGAGACTAACTAAATGGAATCCTGGATAGAATTGTTCAAAAGTTGAGGGCAGTCCCTAATATGCTATGCCGTAGGTCTTGTAGGCTAGAGTAGTGGCATACATCTACCTAGAATAATGATTTTTAGATGATGATGATGGTCTCTTATTACCCTGTCTATGATGTGGTCTGTATGTGGACTATGATTCCATATCTATCCCTATCTGTGCATCCTGTTGTTGTCCCTGATCTCTTGCTTTTTGATTTGCACTAAAGCTGCCATTGAAAGATCCCCCTGCCTTGGCCTTCTTACGTACATCATTGGTTTCACTTTCCTCACGTCCTTTATTTTCTATCTTCCTAGCACGTTCAACTGCATCTAAGTAGGCCAAAGTCTTCATCTATGGAGCTACTGCATTGTATAGACGACCAACCAACCCATTAACAAACCTCTGAACCCGAGCTTCTTCATTAGCCACTAAGTAATGGGCATATCTAGCCAGCTTACAGAATTTCGTGTTATATGGTGACACATCCATATCTGGATTTTAGACCAATCTCTTGAACTCCCTGGCATATCTCTGCCTCATACTATTAGGAAGAAAGTGATCCATGAACAACTTGGTGAACTCATCCCATGTCAATGGTGCTACTCCTACACGCCTTCCTAGAATTATGGTTTCACATCATGTATTAGCCATGTCCTCTAGTTTGTACGCTGCAAGCTCCACAGCTCTCTCACGAACACCCTAGAGCTCGTAATGCCTTGAGTGTTCCATCCAAGAAACTTTGAGGATTAGCTGAGCTATCAAAACTTGTGAATTATGGTGACTTCAACTTCAGGAATTCTTGTAAAGATACCTCTTTATCCCCAAAAGTATAAGTCTGTGTGGTTGCCTGAGATTGTGCTTGTGTCTGAGCTGGTGTAGTGTTTTGCTGTCCAATCCTCTCCTGCCTATCCATTCTATCAACCAAGACCTCTATGGCTCCCTATATGGAGATAAGTGCCTTAGCAGTATCACCCTTATGTGATGGTGGAGGTGGACTAGCACTCCTTTCAGGAGTAGGCTCTCTTGTAACTCTCGTGGTGGTACTACGGCTCCTTGTAGTGGTACTATGACCCCTACCTCGCCCTTTTCTGCGAGCTCCACCTCTTCCCCGAGCGGAGGAAGTCGGCTGCCAACCCAAGGTGGAATTAGGTGCTGGTGGAGAAGTTTTTGTAGCTCTTCTATTGGATAATCGCGTTTGAGCCATGTGGTTAACAAAATAAATAGTGTTAGATTTATCTAGTTGGTTCTAAACGTCGCACATGCAAGGAGGAATAAGAAAGAAATAAAAGACATGTCCTATCATGCCCTCGTAGAATATGATTATAGAAATGGCCGGCTACATAACCATAATTAAGATTCTACTACTGACATGTGCTCCATTAGTTACAGGAATAACCTAACCTAAGTCTCTAATACAAACTTTCTCATGACCCAATTTAGAATCATGATCAGCGCTAAGGGATAGAACCCCAAAGCAAGCCTTACGGAAATTTTACAGAAAATCAGGCAGAGTTTCCCCTATTTTTAGACCTATCAAAAATTTTTCCTGTCTCAACAATCAATAACACAACAATTCATATCGCCAAAATAGGCCAAAATATTTTTCCACAGTCTATTCAATTGCAATAATACTAAATTCATCTCCAAATATGAAAATAAGTCTAATACTCGTCTCGAGTCTATAATACAAAAGAATACGCATGACTCTAATGACATCACTATGGAGAGACTCTAAGAGTTCAAAAGAAGTGACCATAAAAACAAGTAAACTTCTTTCCCACACAAAGCAATGCAGGGCAAACTAGAAACTATCAACTCGTATGTTCTAGTTAATGAAATCCTCACCAACGTCACCTGCAGTTTCTGACCAAATAGCGGAGTGAGTCGCTAGCTCAGTGAGTAACAACAATTAACCACAACCATTTTTATTGGGGACAAGTCAGAAAATATGCTAGTAAGATAATAAGAAAATATCATGAAATAAAATGTCCTTTGAGAAATGATAACAATAATCGCTCTTGTCTGTATCATTTAAGCATAAATCAATTAACCATTTGATAATAAAATCCGTAAATACTATCATATCAAATATAATGTGTTGGAAGGTTTCCAAGGATGAATAATGTAATCGGTGTGGCTCCCTATCTTGAGAGATAGCCAATAACTATATGTTAGTTCTACCTTCCCACTAGTGAGGGTTGTAATGGTAATCTGTAAATATAAGGTGTCACCAAGTCTAAAGAACCCGTAGTTAGCTACAAGATCCATCAAGGTCTACTCCTAAACTATAATTTCTTTATAACCAGTATGGAACTCATATAAACATTTACAAAATAATAAAGGGCATTTTAGTTCTCATTAAGTTGAGATTTATATCATCTTACAATAAAACCTTTCAAGATAACGCTTCTCAAAGTAACAAAAAAATAATCATGATGACCTTAGTCACCTCCAAGTAATGGTGAAACATATCTTGTAATGGGGAAAGCATCTCAGATAAGCAGTAGACATTTCAGGTAAACAGTTCAGTTTCATATCAAGTAAAGGACTTGTCCTACATGCAACTAAAAATATTTAGTAACATGTTCACTTTAAAAATCATAAATAAGTCATGTAGGTTAGAAAAACACAAATTGTGGTAATATTACTACTCACAGTACTCTTGTCGAAATATTCAACTTGTCACCTCGAGTAATTTGTAACACTTTCTTCGATTAATCTATAGTCACATTATCGATCTTGTGTTAATTTCTTTATTAAGAATAACTTATAACTAAATTTAAATTCATACCCCTTGAGATTCACTTTTTGGCTCCCGATTAGCCAAAAAATTATTTATTTTCATTATGAATGACCTAACCACTCCGTACTCTTCTAATGTGAAGGGCATTCATATAGTTTATTCCCTAGATTATTCATAATATTTTTTTTGTACATGTGAACTCAACGTACTAGCACTGTTGCCCTAATATTTTCATTGGTAAAAGACTTTTAATACCTGAAAGAAATCTTATGAATGCTAGAAACAATCATACCAGAAGATTCAACATCTGTCACACCCCGCCTTGGGGGGTATGACTGGCACCTAGTGCCCTACTAGGACCTGAACTGCTGGACTGCTAAGGCTGGGCACATCTGGTGCCTGGCTGGCTCTAACCCACATTTCTGGAAACAAAGGGCTATATAACAGCTGTAAACACAGCCCCCGGCCCATTGGCCTATAGCCTTCTGTACCTATACTAACAGCTGACCAGAAACATATCAATTCAGGGAAACCTATGCAGGACAACAAGGCCACCATGCTGTCTAGTTATCTGTAACTTAATCATAGAATATTAGGAAGCTATGTGACCGGCAAGGTCACGACTACTGTCAAGCTATAGCCCCACACGGCCAACATGAAAGAAACAGAAGTACTAACAACTAAACAACTGCACGGCCTCACACGACCGGCTCATCTGACCATAGGGAAACATATACAGACTGCAAGCCTCTAGGAATAGCAATAGAAATGATCGGGACAGGGCCCCGACCGACCCGTACTATACAACAAAAGAAAATGAAATACACCTCTGGAATTCAGTCTCCGGATGACAGGACCTGAATACTCGATCGCTGACAGGAATCACGTGGTATCGCCTGCTCGTCTATGAGTACCTGCAGGCAAGTAATGCAGCGCCCCACTGGGCGTCAGTACCACTGGTACTGAGTATGTAAAGCAATAACTGAAAGAAATATCTGAAAACAATAATATAACTGATGAAACTGAAGTAGAAAGGAATAGATTAATTGTCTGATAATGTAAGTCATACCTTCTCTTAATCATACTGGAAGGAGTAGGAGTCATACCTGAGGATTTATCGTTCTACTTTCAATCTACTCGTATCTACTATAACACGGTATAACATATCATAACATATATAGCACACACAAACCTTACCCGGCCCCCATAAGTCGGGAGGTACAACCAGCACAGAATCTATACCCCTACCCTGGTCATCCCATCTCCTATAACCCTGTAAGCATCCTGCCGGTCCCCTGGGTATGCACTTGGGCTCGCTGAGCCCCTGACTATAACTACATCTGAGTCTGGAGGACTCCTGAATCAACACCCGGGCGTATCCGCTCGACAGGGGTGTGTAAGAGCCGACCAAGGCATAATATGGGGAAAACTGGCATCCCATCTTCGTCCCCTGTGGGACGGCATGCCACTCCGTAGAGCGACGTATCCTCGTCCTCTGGCGGACGAGTCGATACAGCTATCAACCCTGGGGCAGTCATGGATGCTAGGTAGTCCAACCCCAAACAATACAACAGTCTCAACTAGTAATACTATCTGCATGTCCCACATACTGAAGCTAATAGTGGTAAAGTATTTGCATATACTATATGCTGATCTAGTGACAGTAATGTGTACGTACTTAACACATGCTGCGGCTGGTAATAGTATATATGTATAAATATAGTCTTCTGCCAGACTACACTGGGTCTAATGCTGAACATGATATAGTCTTTCTGCTGAAACTATGCTGTATACTGAGTTTCTATAGTAAAATGATTTACTAGTTCTAATATGCTTTCTAGCTTCACTTTAACTTATCGTTCTATTTCTGAGATGTCTTATAGATATTACATTACTTTACTGGGTTTCAACTGAATACAATGATATCCTAACATTCTGTGTCACATCACATACTGAGCATGCTATGCAGTTCCTAACACTTATATTAAAATCTGTATCGGGCTAGCAAGTCTCGCGCTGATCATAACATGAGGTTTCTAATATCGTACCAACATTCGTAATAAACATCATACATGGCTTATGAATATTCTACTGGCCTTTAAATTACTGTACTGTACCAAGATTACTAACTTGCCGAGGAAACTAGCTTTACATACCTTATCCTTGAACTATTCATCTGTCGGACGAGGCTCGGCCGGTACTTCAACTGTTTTCTCCCAACTGCATTCATAAATATGTCAATCAATACTAAATACAACTTTATTTTAAAGAGTAACGTCACTTTCGATATAGTTTAAAGCCTAAACTTAGGCTTATCGAAAGACGGTCGAAAACTCGCTATTTTTCAGAGGTCCGGAAGGGAGAAATATTCACTTCACAGCTAGGAACGCATAACACTACTTTAGAGCAATTCCACTTACCTTAGCTCAGTGGCTCGACGATTCGTCGGCCGTATTTCATGAAACTAAATCCGGTAGGAATGCTCTCTGCTGCTAAATACCTCAATATCTGGAGTTAATTTGAGTTTGGACAACGTTTAGCAGCGTAATCGGACGAAAATTATAATACCTCCTTCGTTCTTACCTTCTCTCTGCTGCTTACTCTCTGTTTTCTGGAAATTTATAAGTGTATAAATGATTTAAAACCGAAGTGGGCTTTATATACTTTGGCCTGGAAAAGGCCAACGTGTCACGGAGCCAACGCGGAGGCTTCACCTCCATGACACGCTGCCATCGCGGAGGGGTTCTGCCTCGGCCCCTTCCGCGATGGTTCGACAGGTTTCTCGTCCGATCTTTTTCCCTAGCCTTTCTCTTGCACGTATGGCCTTCAAATATGCTTAACCAACATGCGAATAGGTCATTTAGATGCCGGGAATTCTACGGGGTATAACATTCTCCCCCCCTTAAGAACATTCGTCCTCGAATGTACACTGTTATCTAGAGGACTACTTACTTACTTTCTAGAAAAATTTCGGCAGAGTTTCCCCTGTAATATAGACTATAGCAAAAACCTGAAATGCAGAAAAGTCCAACGCAGGCACTGCACGTAATATTTTAGGATCCACTGGATTACTAAGTATTAATCTTTCTCATTCACACACATACAATTATAAGGTACTGCATAAGTAATAATACAGACATACCTGTCGCCTGACTAGGCCTAAAATAGGTGAGGGTATCTGGCTTTCATATCTTCTTCAGCTTCCCACGTCATTTCCTCACGGTTCCTGTTACGCCACAATACTTTGACAGACACAACATCTTTAGTCCTCAACCTGCGAATCTGTCTGTCTAAGATAGCTACGGGAACCTCTTCATATGCTAACTCTTCTGTGACCTGGACATCCTGAACTAGAACTACTGTAGAAGGGTCCCCTACGAACTTCCTTAACATAGAGACATGGAATACTGGATGAACAGATGCTAACTCCGGAGGCAAGTTCAATTCGTATGCAACTCGGCCTATTCTTCGCCGAATCTGATATGGCCCAATGAACCTCGGGCTAAGCTTGCCCTTCTTGCCGAATCTCATTACCCCTTTCATCCGAGACACTTTCAGATATACCCAGTCATTTACCGCAAATTCTAGATTTCTGCGCCGCATATCTGCATAAGACTTCTGGCGGCTCTGAGCAGTCAGTAAACGTTCTCGGATAAGCTTTATCTTTTCCTCTGACTGCCGAACAATGTCTAGGCCAACCAATGCTGATTCCCCCACTTCAAACCAGCCCACCGGCGATCTATATTTTAGCCCGTATAATGCCTCGAAAGGCGCCATTTGGATAGCTGAATGATAACTGTTATTATAAGCAAATTCAATCAATGAAAGATGTTCATCCCAATTACCCCCAAAATCTAATACACACGCTCGCAACATATCTTCGAGCGTTTGGATAGTCCGCTCAGCTTGCCCATCTGTCTGGGGGTGGAATGCTGTGCTCAAATTGATCTGCGTTCCCAAACCCCTCTGGAACGACTGCCAGAATCTAGCTGTAAACTGTGCTCCCCTATTTGAAATGATGGATACCGGCACTCCATGCAATCTAACTATTTCTCTGATATATAATTCGGCATAGTCCTCAGCCGAGAAGGTAGCATTCACCAGCAGGAAATGAGCTGATTTTGTTAGCCTGTCAACTATTACCCAAATGGAATCATTTCTGCATCTAGTACGGGGTAACCCTGTTACAAAATCCATGTTTATCGCTTCCCATTTCCACATAGGCACCGTTATATCTTGCGTCAAACCGCCCGGTTTTTGGTGCTCTGCTTTCACCTGCTGACAGTTAGAACATCTAGATACAAATTCAGCTATCTCAGCTTTCATACCTGGCCACCAGTAACTGTCTCTAATGTCATGGTACATCTTTGTCGCTCCTGGATGAAGGGAATAGCGAGCGTAATGTACCTCATGCATGATCCGCCCACGAAGCCCTGAAACATTCGGGACACAGAGGCGGCCCTTACAGTGTAACACATCATCCTCAGTTATCTGAAAATCTGACTCCTTACCTTGCTGAATTCTATGTCTGAGCTGGACTAAATCAGGGTCCTCGTATTGTCATTCTTTTACCTCTGTAACTAATGATGACACAGCAGAATTCTAAATTACTGCGCTATTATTTTCTGTTTCCATTACTCGAACGGCTAAACCTGCTAACTGATGAATTTCTTTGGCTAACTTCCATTTCTCTGGCCGCAAATATGCCAAACTCCCCATTGACTTATGGCTCAGGGTGTCTGCTACAACATTAGCTCTTCCCGGGTGATACAGAATATTCACATCATAATCTTTTAATAGCTCTAACCAGCGGCGTTGCCTTAGAGTCAACTCCCTCTGAGTGAAGATGTACTGTAGGCTCTTATGATCTGTGTAAATGTCAACATGGACGCCGTACAGGTAATGCCTCCACATTTTTAATGCGTGGATTACCGCGGCCAATTCCAGGTCGTGGGTAGGGTAATTCTTTTCGTGTTTCCTCAGTTGTCTGGAAGCATATGCAATTACTCTACCATGCTGCATCAACACAAAACCTAACCCGACGCCTGACGGGTCGCAATAGACTGAATAACCTTCTGTGCCTTCCAGCAATGCCAATACTGGGGCGGAGGTTAATCTGTCTTTCAGTTCCTGGAAGCTCTGCTCACATGCCTCTGTCCATTGAAACTTTGCTGCTTTCTGTGTCAATTTGGTTAGAGGTGCCGCAATGGTCGAGAACCCTTCAACGAACCTCCTGTAATATCCTGCCAACCCCAGAAAGCTACGAACTTCAGTCGGAGTGGTAGGCCTAGGCCAGGACTTAACTGCTTCTATTTTCTGTTTGTCAACTTGTATACCAGCATCTGAGACGATATGCCCTAAAAAGGCCACTGAGTTAAGCCAGAATTCACACTTAGAAAATTTAGCATACAGCTGACGGTCCCTGAGAATCTGGAGCACTGTCCGCAAATGAGTCCGGTGATCTGCTTCAGAGCGAGAATACACCAGAATGTCATCAATGAATACTATCACGAACAAGTCCAGGAAAGGTATGAAAATATTGTTCATTAGGTCCATGAAGACTGCTGAGGCATTCGTTAACCCGAAGGACATAACTAGAAATTCAAAATGTCTATATCGGGTCCTGAACGCTGTCTTAGGAATATCTCTCTCACGTACTCGGTCCTGGTGATATCCGGACCGCAAGTCAATCTTAGAAAAGTATCTGGCTCCCTGCAACTGATCAAATAAGTCATCAATTATGGGGAGCGGGTACTTGTTCTTTACTGTAACTTTGTTTAATTGATGATAATTTATGCACATTCGGAGCGAGCCATCTATCTTCCTCACAAATAAAACTGGCGCACCCCACGGTGAAGTACTCGGCCTGATGAAACCTTTATCCAATAAATCCTTCAACTACTCCTTTAATTCTCTGAGTTCTGCAGGAGCCATGCGATAAGGAGGAATCGATATCGGCTGGGTGCCTGGCAATAGATCAATAGAAAAATCTATCTCCCTTTCTGGGGGAATACCAGGTAACTCATCAGGAAACACATCGAGGAATTCATTCACCACTGGAACAGACTGGAGTGTCGGAGATTCTGCTTGGACATCCTGAACTCTGACCAGATCGTAAATACACCCCTTAGATATCAACTTCCTCGCCTGAAGGTAGGAAATAAACCTACCTTTTGGCGTAGCGGTACTACCCTTCCACTCCCGCACTGTTTCTCCCGGGAAGTGGAATCGGACCGTCTTGGTCCAACATTCAACGTTGGCAAAACACGGTACTAACCAATCCATACCCATTATGGCATCGAAATCTATCATTTCTAACTCAACCAGATCTACTGTGGTCTGACGGTCAGCAACCTGTACTGTACACCCGCAGTAGATTCGGCTAGCTGTGATGGAATCACCGACGGGCGTGGATACTAAGAAGGGCTGCTGCAATAATTCTGGTACAATGCTAAACTTTCGTGCCACAAATGGAGTAATGTAGGACAAAGTAGAACCTGGATCAATCAACACATAAGTAGGGTGTGAGCAGATAGTTAGCATACCTGTCACAACATCAGGCGACGCTTCTGAATCTTGCCTCCCTGGTAAGGCATATGTGCGGCTTGGACCCGCACCTGTACTGGAGGTCTCTGATCTGCCCCGACCCCTGCCTGCTGAAACTGAGGGCCTGCTCCCTGCCGAGGATGCTGTGGCTCGTGACCCTGCAGATGCCCTATCCTGTCTATCCCGGTCCTCTCGACCTCTGGCTGGGCAATCTTTCATCAAATGGCCTTCTTGGCCACAAATATAACACGCAGTGGAGCCATATCTACATGCTCCAGGATGGCGTCGACTGCATATAGGGCAAAGTGGTAGGGTATACCTACTCTGCTCTGCCCTCCTCTGTACTGGTGAATCTGCCGTCTGCGAGCCTCTACCAGTCTCTGACTGCCCCCTGCGGCTGAATCTACCCCCCTGCCACTGTGGCGGAGGCGGGGGCCTGGGCGGCCTGTCTAACAATCGTGGCCTGGGTCCTCCCCGGGCTTCCCTCTGTAACTCAACTGACCTGTCCCGGCGATGCTGTTCCTGATTAACCTTTCTGATCTCTCGTTGTCGCTGTCTGATGCCCTCAATATTCTGGGCAAAGGACTGAACTCGAGCAATATCCATGTCCTCTCGCAGTGTGGCCATAATGCAAGTCTTAACATATTCTGGATTTAACCCAATGATAAAGCGGTGCACTCTGGATGCCATGGTATCAACAAAGGCCGGTGCATATCGAGCCAAAGAATCAAACCGCAAGGAATATTCCCGAACACTCATGGCCCCCTGCTCCAGATGTAGGAACTGGTCTACCCGGGCCTGTCGAATCTCCCGTGGCAAATAGTGATCCAGAAAAGCTCCTGAAAAGCTGGACCAGGTGGGAGGGGAAACATCACTCCCTCGGGACCTTTCCCAGCTTTCATACCATAACACGGCGATATCCCATAACCGGAATGCTGCCAATTCAACTGATTTTGTGGGTGTGGTATGCATAACCCTGAAGATTCTCTGCATTTGATCCAGAAAATCCTGAGGGTCCTCTGTCCGGTCTGTACCTGTAAACTGTGGAGGATTCAGAGCTAAGAACTCTCGGACCCTCGAACTACCGGGCCCTCCTGATAACTCCGCAACTATAGACGGCATTGGCTGACGCTGAGCAGCCATCATCTGTGCTAACATAACTACAGCACTCCTAACCTCCTGGTCGGAAGGTGTCGGTATAGGGACTACTGAAGGTAGTGTCGCCCCAAGCGGCTCCTGATGTGGTGGAGACTGCTGAGAAGGCTGGGACGATGCCTCTGTAGTGCCCTCTGATCGGGCTATTTCTAAACGAGGGTGAGGCATCCTGCTGGTGCCTTCCCCTGCTGCAATATCTAGGCTCCGGCCTGTGATAGGATGTCGCTGGTCTGACATTATCTGTAACCAAAGAATATGGTAAGTTTTTAGGGACTCAACCCTATATTGTACCGCTCTACAGCACGACTGAATAATAATAAAAGACAACCATCCTATCATGTCTTGCAGCCCCCTACCCATAGTATGTGGTGCACAACACATCCATGGACAAGACTCTACTTAGCACGGCTTGCAGACTCCCTGGGATACGACCTTCTCTGATACCAAGTTTGTCACACCTCGCCTTGGGGGGTATGACTGGCACCTGGTGCCCTACTAGGACCTGAACTGCTGGACTACTAAGCCTGGGCACATCTGGTGCCTGGCTGGCTCTAACCCACATTTCTGGAAACAAAAGGCTATATAACGGCTGTAAACACAGCCCCCGGCCCATTGGCCTATAGCCTTCTGTACCTATACTAACAGCTGACCAGAAACATTTCAATTCAGGGAAACCTATGCGGGCCTGACAAGGCCACCATGCTGTCTAGTTATCTATAACTTAATCATAGAATATTAGGAAGCTATGTGACCGGCAAGGTCACCACTACTGTCAAGCTATGGCCCCACACGGCCAACATGAAAGAAACAGAAGTACTAACAACTAAACAACTGCACGGCCTCACACGACCGGCTCATCTGACCACAGGAAAACATATACAGACTGCAAGCCTCTAGGAATAGCAATAGAAATGATCGGGACAGGGCCCCGACCTACCCCTACTATACAACAAAAGAAAATGAAATACACCTCTGGAATTCAGTCTCCGGATGACAGGAGCTGAATACTCGATCGCTGACAGGAATCACGTGGTATCACCTGCTGGTCTATGAGTACCTACAGGCAAGTAATGCAGTGCCCCACTGGGCGTCAGTACCGCTGGTACTGAGTATGTAAAGCAATAACTGAAAGAAATATCTGAAAACAATAATATAACTGATGAAACTGAAGTAGAAAGGAATAGATTAACTATCTGATAGTGTAAGTCATACCTTCTCTTAATCATACTGGAAGGAGTAGGAGTCATACCTGAGGATTTATCGTTCTACTGTCGATCTACTCGTATCTACTGTAACACGGTATAACATATCATAACATATATAGCACACACAAACCTTACCCGGCCCCCATAAGCCGGGAGGTACAACCAGCACAGAATCTATACCCCTACCCCGGTTATCCCATCTCCTATAACCCTGTAAGCATCCTGCCGGTCCCCTAGGTATGCACTTGGGCTCGCTGAGCCCCTGACTATAACTGCATCTGAGTCCGGAGGACTCCTGAATCAACACCTGGGCGTATCCGCTCGACAGGGGTGTGTAAGAGCCGACCAAGGCATAATATGGGGAAAACTGGCATCCCATCTTCATCCCCTGTGGGACGGCATGCCACTCCGTAGAGCGACATATCCTCGTCCTCTGGCGGACGAGTCGATACAGCTATCAACCCTGGGGCGGTCATGGATGCTAGGTAGTCCAACCCCAAACAATACAACAGTCTCAACTAGTAATACTATCTGCATGTCCCACATACTGAAGCTTATAGTGGTAAAGTATTTGTATATACTATATGCTGAGCTAGTGACAGTAATGTGTACGTAATTAACACATGTTGCGGCTGGTAATAGTATATATGTATAAATATAGTCTTCTTCCAGACTACACTGGGTCTAATGCTAAACATGATATAGTCTTTCTGCTGAAACTATGTTGTATACTGAGTTTCTATAGTAACATGATTTACTAGTTCTAATATGCTTTCTAGCTTCACTTTAACTTATCGTTCTATTTCTGAGATGTCTTATAGATATTACATTGCTTTACTGGAGAGTTCCATATCCTTAATCATCATCGTTGTTCTGCACTCCTTAAGAACCGGGTTCGACACCCCATTTACAAATTTCAACATGCGAGCCCTTGGCTCGGCTACCATCTCTGGAGTGTATTTAGATACTTGCTCGCGCTCTGCTGCTCGGTATATATTATACACCGACACGCAAGTGTACGTGGTCAAACAAGTAATAAAGTGGCTAAGTAGCCAAGTATCGATCCAAGGAGGCTGCTCTAGATATGCAAAACTGCCTAGTTTACTATATCTCTATTCTATTTCTAACTATGTTAACAACAATCCAACCAAGATTTGAGTGAGTTTTGTTTCTAAACTAATTATCTACTAAAATTAATAACTACTATTTACGTTGAGTTTAGACAATGGATATGCACATGCCAAGGTTAAGAATGAGTAATGAACTTGATAATCATGATAATTTGGTCATCTTCTTCTTCATATTGCTAGCCAAGAACGTTTGCCTAGAAATTAAAACTTCCGTATTTAATTTCACTTTAGATTCATAAACCATTCGTCTACATTTCTATGATCAAATGCAATTTATGACCTAAAACTACAATTCCGGTTCCTAAATTGACTAATACGGCTTTCAAGTATATTTCTATCAAGAAAGCACATCAAAACCCAATTTTCCCAAATCAAGTTAAGAACAATACCCTATTAATTCACAACTTTCCAATTTCATGCTCTCTCGAGTGAAATTGGACTTTTTAGATATACATTAATGGTGGCCAATCAAGAATGTAATAAGCACAAGAATTAATAGAACAACATGCAAGAAGAAGAAGAAACCATATCAATTATTACCAACATTCATTACACAAGTTCAAAACCTCAGCAAGAAAGGAATTAGCCACTCATTCTTGGATTAATCATCCTAGAATGAGTGTGAATCATGCATACAATTGAAGGAAAGAAGAAGGGAAGAGAAGAAAACTCTTATCTTTTCTATTCTTCAACTGCCACAAAACCACGTTCCTGCTCCCACTTCTGAACTCAGGCTAAAAAAACTAAAACTAAAAAACTCCCCTTTAAAAATAACCTAAGTGTGCTATTTATACTAGTGGAAAATTTTTCCCGGAATAACAAGCAACGTGTTACGGAGGCCAACGCGGAGCACTGCCTCTGTGACACGGCGTGGACGCGGACCCTCTCTGGAAATTGCATGGTCTGGATAATTAGCCTCAACGTGGCACGGAGGCCATCGCGGAGGCCTGTCTCCGTGCCACGGAGCTGTCGCGAGGCCTCACTGGAATCTGCTAATTAATTTCCTCTCCAGGCAGTGTGCTACCGCGATGGCAGCGTGACACGGCACCATCGCGGAGCCAGTGTAAAATATGCCATCCGAGGTCTTTTCCACGCTCGCATCCAAGTCCAACTCCGACATAGTTCCAACACGCATTTTAGCTCTTAAAAATCACATTATCCTGCAAAACAAATGCTAATCATGTTGGTTAGTATAAATTCGCATTTTATTACCAAATACATGATATTATATACACATTGCACAACAAACAAGGTAAAAATGATACGTTTGAGTATCACTTGGGCATATAAATCTGCCCAAGATCAATAGCCTGGTAAACTCCAGAGCATACATCTCCACTATTTTGTTGCCCTGTCTCAAGTTCATAAACTCCGCCATCTTTGCCTCCCGCAGCTCCTGAGGGAAAAACCTGTCCAGGAAAGTTGTGTGGAACTCTTCCCACTCTACTGGTCCTACTCCCGCTGGCTGCCCCTCTTTCCATTGTTCATACCAGACCTGAGCTACCCTTTTGGCTGGTAGGCATCCAAATCAGCACTCTCAGAGGAGCTGACACCCGAATGCGGGTAATCTTCTTGATCTCATCCACGAACTCCTAGAGATCCTCCCCTACTTTGGATCCTTTAAAAGATGGAGGGTTCATATGGGTGAAGTCCCGCACCCTAGCAGCTGCTGCAGACCCATTGGTGTTCATCGTCACCACCTACTGGTTAACGTGGTTGGTGACTATTTAGGCCAGCAGTTGAATGGCCACCCTAAACTTAGCGGTAGATACCGAATCCTCCCCTACTGTCCCTTCTTTCATTACCGCATCTGGGAGGCATGATTCACTGAAATGAAATAGAGCACGAGTTAGAAGGACATTTCTAGATTTGAACTTTAATGCCTGTTAATGAGTATGAACAAAAGAATGTTTGCCTAATAACATCTCATAGCCTCCTCGTCACAAGTGTGGCACGCTTCACACCCATTAAAAGGACTCTACTCGATGCGTCTTTCAGACATTCCGAGGATACTCTAAACCTAGTGCTCTGATACCAAGTTTGTCACGCCGCGAGTCCACACCCTAGACGGGACATGGTACTTGAAGTCACATGTGACCCCAAGTCAACCCCTGGTCTATCATACACTAGTATTCTGAGTAAAACAAATATAGCGGAAGCTTTGAAATAATAACATAAAAGCATTTATGAAAATAAAACTAAAAACATAAAGTTTAAAAACATTTGAAGTCTAAAATTAATTCTATATCTGAAAGCCCTCTAACTGATGAGTTGCTGGGACAAGCCCCCAACTAACTCTAAGTCTAGATAAAAATAATGAACTAACTGAAAGAAATGAAATAAGGCCCTCAAATGATGAGGACTCACACTTCAACTACAGAGGTGAAGGATCTGAACCACGGCATCTAAAGGTGCTGAGTCTAAGAACCTGCAACTGTATCATAAAACGATACAACATAAAAGTATGTATCAGTACTTTGAATGTACTGAGTAAGTGAGAGAAAATATAGCTAAATGTAAATAACTAAACTGGAATGACATGCAATGACCAACTAATATACTGAACTGAACCACTGAAGTAAACTGAAATGGTCAAGGTGACCCTGTCTGATGGTCATGGACATGCCCTAAGTCTGAAAATTCTGAGTCTGGGATACTGTACTGAACTGAGCTGCTTATTCTGAAACTGGACTGGACTAACTAGTGGGAGAGTCTATAATCAAAATATAATCACATCAGCTAGATGTGGAGTCCGATGTATACACCCCACCGGTAGGATACAATATACCTTGCCAAGGTATAAAGGCATGAACTGGGTGATCACAAAAATCTGGGGCCAATCAGGCCAAGTAATACTATAACCTAGACTGGCAGCGTAGTTTCGGGAACCTGGGTGTGCTGGAACCCCAGCCCGCTCGGTTCTAAGTCTTACTCCCACTGGAAAACCTAAACTGAACTACTAGGCTAATAGCTCGAAACTGGGGTCCAAGATTAGTGAGGGACATATAACTGAAAGTACCCCAAGAGTCTCATCAGACCAGATTCTGAAACTGGGTTCCAGACTGGTCAGAGCAGCTTATCTGGAAGCATCATAACCGTCTAAGAACAACTATAAACTGAAATGGGGTCCTGAGGCTAGTCAGAGCTATATATTTAAAATGTCATGACCACCTAATGGACCAATAAACTGGATTCTGAGTTTGGTTCTAATAACTGGGAGGCACCACTGACACCTTAGGAAAAGACTGAAGTCAAACTGATCAGTTGAAAAGTTCTAAATAGTTCTGAAGAGGTTCTACGTTCTAACTGAACTGAACTACTAAGCAGCTAATAGAGAACTCAATTCATTCCAACAACACGGAAATTCCATAATATGGCAAAATTTCAAGAATTAAAGAAATCTTATCCTATAGGGCAAAAATCATTCTTATTAATGGTGTATTTACTCAACATATAAACAATAAGAAATATTAGAAAAATCAGCCCAAATCACACTTCAGAAATCCAAAGGAATTTAAGACACAATTATTTTTTACTCGAAAATTTAGGGCTTAGTTTCACTTTGGCAAGAACATCAACAATTTCGGTAAGAATTGATGGAGAGCATATCAATAATAATCAAGGATATCACTCTATGTGAAACTTAC
This sequence comes from Datura wrightii, assembly GCA_035772735.1. Classification (NCBI taxonomy): domain Eukaryota; kingdom Viridiplantae; phylum Streptophyta; class Magnoliopsida; order Solanales; family Solanaceae; genus Datura; species Datura wrightii. The sequence goes on along the minus strand of JASDFA010000007.1, from coordinate 46,922,449 downwards.
AAATAATAACATGTAATTTCTTCGTATTGGAAAACTCGGGGCTAAAACTGATAGAGAAACTATGGGAGGGTTTTGGGGGACACAAGGGAAGAACAATTTCCTTTGTTGAATTCCCATATACCTGAGTTGAAGTTTCTTGAAGAAGAAAGCTTGGACTGCTGCAATGGAGGAAAACCCTAGGCTTGCTTGAAGGGTTCTTGAGAGGAGAGCTTACGATGACTTTTCTGAAAACTTAGAGTCGGAATGAGGAATGAACCATTTTTCCCCATTAATAGGTATAAAATTATGACTAAAATGATGTAGTTTGATGTTTAAGGGAGTAGGAAATTACTAAACAACCCTTGGAAAATCACAGGAAAAAACTGTCAGGTGATTCTAACGGGTGATCCAACAGGACATGGTCACTGATCATGACTCATGGTCACACTCGTGAGGTAAACTGCCTGGAAAAACCCGAAAGGACACCATGAGGGACCTAACAACTCGTTACTACAACGAATGAGTCGTAAGGTAAATCATCAAGTACACTGCCTGATTCCTTAAATTCTTGACCCCCGCCTGCTCACGAGTGACCTAACGGGTCGTGGTGCCCACCACGACGCATGAGGTCTTCTGTTGGGTACACTGCCTCTTCCTTATCATATCTCAATCCTCCTTCCCACGACTGACCTAACGAGTCATTAGGTTTCTCAACGACCCATTAGGTGAGTCATTCTGTGACAATTTTTGCAGATTTTAAATTTTCTAATTTAAGTCTCGGATCTAGTCCTTGAGTTTTCAGGGCATTACAGGTAAGTCCAATACCAACATAGTTGTCAAATATGTTTTGAGTTTTTGAAAACTCTACTCACATTACTCTGTCCACTGAAATTTCATAGTTTTCTGCATTAACTTGGTCAATAGAGCTGCTATTCTGGACAAATCCTATACAAAACACCTGTATTAACTTGCCAAGCCTAAAAGGCTACGAATCTTTAAAGGTGAACTAGGTCTAGGCCATTTATATATAGCTTCTGTCTTTTTAGGATTCACCATAATTCCATCCTTGGATACAACATGCTCTAGAAATCCTACTGAGTCTAGCCAAAATTCACACTTTGAGAACTTAGCATAAACCTTATGTTCTCGCAATATCTATAACACAATCCTCAAATGATTCTCATGTTCTTCCTTGATATGATAATATAAGGATGTTATCAATAAACACTATCACAAACTTGTCTAAGAATGGCTTGAACACCCATTCATCAAGTCCATGAATGCAGCCGGAGCATTTGTCAATCCGAAAGGCATTATAGGAAACTTATAGTGCCTGCACCTAGTTCTTAATGTTTTCATGGAAATATCTTCTTCCCTTATTCTATGTTGATGATAACTAGATCGAAGATCAATCTTTAAAAAGTGGATAGCTCCCTGCAATTGATCAAACAGGTTATCTATATGAGGTAAAGGATACTTGTTATGTATTGTTACCTCGTTCAGTTGCCTATAGTCTATGCACATTCTTAGAGTCCCATCTTTCTTCTTTACGAACAGTACTGGTGCACCCCATGGTGATACCTCCAAGAAATAATAAATAAATTAAGAAGTGAAGTTGTCCAATTGAGGGATTTGTATCAATTCCTCCCCCTTTTCTTCTTCTACTTCTTCTTAATTGATTCATTATTTCTTGGAAGTATTGTCTAATTTGTGTGCTACTAAAATTGATAGAAATGTTTGTTACAACTTAGTTAGTGCTTACTTTTTCAAAAAGGTGGGTTTATCTTGTGTTAAGTATGCTTCACCCTACACCTTCAAAAGAGTGAAGGTGGACAAGAGAGTGCTAGTGCAATTTAATCTCGGAAGATACAAGGATGAGGTTTGATGAGATGTGGTTCCATTATTCACATGTTACGCTTATTGGGAAGGCAATGGTATCTCTATAGAAAAGCTTCATATGATCTAGAAAAGAATAGGTATTCCTTGGTGAAATATGATGGAAAAAAGACTGCCCTTGTTTCTTTGGCACCTATGGAGATTCAAAAGATTGATTAAGGGTGAAAAGATTAATGGAGGTGTTTGAAAAGGAAAAAGAATGTATGAGGGGAAACAACAATAGGTTTGAGAAGCCTAAAATTAGAGTTGACCTTAGAAGTACTTCAAGGGATAAAAGAGGGATTCTTGGAAAGTACATGGGAGCTAGTGCATTGACAAACTTCTCCGCACCAATTAAAAGTAAGGATGAGAGACAAAAGAAAGAGAGTTGTAAGGGTGAGAAATTTGACAACTCAAGAGAGGAAAAAGGAGAGGAACTGATGAGTGAAAAGAGTGAGTTTTCAAAAAGTAAGAATGAGCGGATAGAATTGAGTGATGTGACTTTGAGAGGTAAAATATAGAGCAAACCAGTGCATTTGAGTTATGAAAAAAAAGAAGAGATTAAAAGAATATAGTGCATAAGTGTGAGAGATTCTTGTTGAAGCTCTAACCAATTAACTCATTATTTTTCAGTGTTTGTGTTACAAATGTATAGGACAGTGAAGAATAAATCAATGAAGAATTGGAACAACAATTGCATGAAGTAAGGAAATTCAGTTTTAAAGAAGATTCGAAAAGTGTAAAAGGCAATGATTCATGGAAATAATTGCAAGTTGAAGAAAAGTTTGACCTTGATTATCTTATGTGGTATGACCTTGTTAATGATCTATTTATTTCAAATGAAACTGAACTTGTACCACAAATTCATGAGGCCAAAGTTTTATGTGAAGATATAACTCAAGTTAGGAATGATCCATCCCTTTTTTATTATGCTTCTCATGTGAGAAATCTGTCATAATGTGATGAAAGAGAGGTACAGGATAACTTGAGTGAACAAATCCAAATGAATTTGAGAGAGAATGAATCTTGTTCACATTCCAATTTGCTAAATCTTTCTTGTTTTAGTATCACTTCTCAATCCATGAAGAAATTTAAGAAAGAACCTTGTGAAGAGGATGATAGTAACTTATTTGAAGAAGAAACTAATATTGGCAAAGATTTTAAAGTGTCCAATAACTTATCGTGGGAAGAAATTGGAGAAGACTTTAAAATGTTCTCTAATCCCTTATGGTTTGAGAATATTACTATAGAAATTGCCAATGAAGGCAATGAGACACATGAAACCTTTGAAGCCATAAATGTTGAGATTATTGAGCTTAATGAAGAATGTAACAGCTCAAGTGTAAAAAATGAGAAGTGCTCTGTTACAAACCCGAATCTACACCCTAGATGCGACACGGTACTTAGAAACACAAGTGACTCCAAGCTAACCCATGGCATAGCAACATACTGATACTCTGAATACTATAAGGAATCTACCAGCGAATGCTTTGAAACATAACTGATTAAAAATACTTTTCAAGTAACAAAAACATCTTATAAGATACTAAAATATATGCAAATACTGCAAAGTAAACTGAACTACAACTCTGTTTGAAAGCCATCTAAGAACTGATGAGTTGTTGGGACAAGCCCCCAGAAAACTCTAAAGTATGAAAGCTACAATAATACTGAAAGGAAGAACATAGACCTCATCCTCTGGAGGTGAGGACTCACCACTGTACACTCCTGGTATCATTGAAGGAGATCTACTAGTGATGCTGAGACTTAGAACATGTGCTTATATCATAAGACGATGCAACATAGAGAGTATGCATCAGTAATTTGAATGTACTGAGTAAGTGAGATATGAAATAAATATATAGATATTGAAAATTCTGTAAACTATACTGATAGTGCATGCAATGACTATAACTGGAATCATAAATACTAAAGTATTTAAAAATATGATAATACAATAAGTACTAATAACTGTCTGAAGGTCATATGAAGATCTTGAAAATTGAAAGACTGGACTAAAGACTATGACTGTACTGTACTGATGTTACACCCCGTAAGTTTTTAATGTTTAGACGGCCTATTCATACGTTGGATAAGCGTTTTAGAGCACAATACCTATGAGGAAGGGCCCAGGGAAAGGTCAAACGAGCACGAACTCGGGACCATGCGGGAGAAGGCCGAACCAGCTGCCCAGAGGGGCAGCGTGGCACGGACCCTCCCTGGCGCGTTGGGCTCCATGGCACGGCCTAGAATTGGCGCGACAGGGTCTCGGCCATGGATCCCTGTCCACTGTCTCAAGTATATATATGTTCCACCCTTTGATTTTATTTCATTTCATATATCATATACGACCAGAGAAGAGAGAGTACGAAGAAAACAAGTAAATTTCCTCCGTTTACGCTGCTAAACGCCACCCGAATTCAAATTAACTTCGGATATTAAAGCTTAAGGCTGCAGAAAGAATTACTACGGAGTTATTTTCACGAAATTCGCTCGGCGAATCATAACCCCATTGAGCTAAAGTTGTTGGAATTTCTCCAAACTAGTGTCAATACGATCACAAGCTTAAAGTAAGCATTTCTTCCTTCTGGACTTTTAAGAAATTACGAGTTTTCGACCGTGTTCCTTTAAGTGGAAATATAGTTAATATTTATATACGGAGTTATCGTTTTTCTCTAAATTTAGTACTGAAATTAGTCATTATTCCCCAGTAATACGATTGCAGTTAAGAAGAGCAGTTGAATACGAACTGAAACTCACCAGTTAATCAGTAATTGGCGAACGAGGCATGTTAAGGCAGTTTCCTTGGGCAAGTTAGTTTCTTTAGCATGATATCTCAGTTTGAATCTTAGTAAGAATACCATAAGCATGTCTATTATGATTAGTTGTTATTATTAGTTGAAACCCCTATTCCATGTTAGTTTGGGATGGATTATGCCTGTATAGCCTTCATGACTGACCCCAGGGTTATTAGTTGTGTCGACGCCCGCCAAGGGCGAGATGACGTCGCTCTACGAAGCGGTATTCCATCCGTAAGGGACGAAGATGGGCCCAAGTCCTCATATGCCGTGGTTGGCTCTATACACCCCCATCGAGCCTGGTGCCTGGGGTGCAGATATCAAGAGTCCACTGGACTCAGACATAGCTACAGTAGGGGCCGAGCGGGCTCATTTGCAGACCCAGGGGCCGATAGGACATCTATAGCTATTAGTTGACCCAGTGTGACCTTGATAAGGGTATATAGACTGAAGTGTACTCACCAGGGCTTATGGGGGCCCCAGGTGGGTTATTCTGTGCTGGTTGTACCTTCCAGCTTATGGGGGCCAGGTAAGGTTTTTGTTTGCTTTAGTTATTAATAAGTTAGATCGTAAGAAGTTCTAGTACTCAGGTATGATCTCAATCTCGTCATTTTAGTTATTCTCAGTTCTATCTCTTTATTTCAGTCATTTACAGTTATCGCCTTACATATTCAGTACATATTATACTAACGCCCTTTTTGGGGTGCTGCATTACTTGCCTGTAGGTACCGATAGGTGAGGAGCAAGTCCCTCTTAGCCTCCAGCCAGGATTAGCAAAAGAGTCAGCTCCTTTCTTTTGGAGCCTATAGACAGAAGGTTTACTCTTTTTTTGGTTGTACAATTTATGGGTAGGTTGGGGCCCTGTCCTGACCATCATATTACTCCTAAAGGCTTGCAGATTGTTTTTATTTCCCTATGGTTAGATTGGGGCCCATATGTGTTTTAGTTTATGTGTTGGCCGTGTGGGGCCTTGTTTAGCTGATAGATTAGTGGCCTTATCGACCATAGTTTAGCTTAGCACTGGATTTACTTTACAGCCACAACTAGATATCATGGTGGTCTTGTCAGCGCGCATAGGACTCCCTGTTATTGTCGTTTCTGGTTAGCTATTTTGATTTATAGGTGGCTATAAGGCCTTGTCAGCCGGAGGTTGTATTTACAACCGAGATATAGCTAGTTGTTTTCTTAATTTGGGAAGTAAGCCTACACCAGCAGTGCATAGGCCTAGTTGAATCAATTCAGATCCTAGTAGGGCATCAAGTGCCCGTCATGCCTCCTAAGATGGGGCGTGAAAAACTCGGTACAGAGCAGGTCATATCCCAGGGAGTCTACAAGCCATGCTAAGTAGAATCTTATCTATGGATGTGTTGTGCACCACATTCTATAAGCAGGAGGCTGCGAGGAAAGATAGGATGGTTATTCTTTCTTCCTATCCAGTCGTGCTATAGAGTTGTACAATATAGGGTTGAGTCCCTAACCTTACCATATTATTTTATCTACAGAGAAATGATAGACCCGCAACACACTACGACTGGTAGGAGATTGGATGTTGTAGCAGTGGAAGGCACTAGCAGGGTGCCTCAGTCAGAGTCATCCCGAACTGAGGGTGACAGGGAGACTTCATCTCAGTCTCCCAAGCACGCTCCACCATGTCAGGAGCCGCTCGGAGCGGCAAATGTGACTGCACCGACTCCAGCAATCTCTATACCGATACCATCAGATTAGGAGGTTAGGAGTGTCTTTATTATGTTAGCTCTGATAATGGTTGCATAGCATTAACCAATGGCACCCATGGTTTCAGAGTCTTCAGGAGGATTTGGTAGTTCGAGGGTCCAAGAGTTTCTCGTATTGAGTTCCCCACAATTTATTGGGACGGACTGAGAGGACGATCCTCAGGATTTCCTGGATCAGATGCAACGGATTTTCAGGGTGATGCATGCCACGCCAGTAGAATCGGTTGATTTAGCGGTATTCTAGCTATGGGACATCACAGTACTGTGGTACAAGAGTTGGGAGAGGTTCCGAGGGAGAGGTGTTTCCCTCCGACTTGGCCTAGCTTTTCAGAGGCTTTTCTGGATCACTACCTGCCATGGGAAATTCGATAGGCCCGGGTTGATCAATTTCTACATCTAGAGCAGGGGTCGATGAGTGTTGGAGTACGCTATGAGGTTCGAATCCTTGGCCCGATATGCACCAGCTTTTGTGGATACCATGCCGGATGGGGTGCATCGGTTTATTTTGGGTTATGTAGTATACTGCGATGCTTCAGGCATTGGGTTAGGATGTGTTCTGATGCAACATGGTAAAGTAATTGCTTATGCTTCCAGGCAGCTGAGGAAGAATGAAAAGAACTACCCCACCCATGACCTAGAATTAGCCGCGGTGATTCATGCCTTGAAAATATGGAGGCACTATCTATATCGCGTTCATGTAGATATTTTTACTGATCATAAAAGCCTCCAGTACATTTTCACACAGAAAGAGTAGAATCTGCGGCAGCATCGCTAGTTAGATCATTTGAAAGACTATGATGTGAATATTTTGTATCATCCAGGGAGAGCCAATGTTGTAGCAGATGCCCTCAGCTGCAAATCCATGGGAAGTTTAGTACACATGAAGCCAGAACAGCGGGAGCTGGCCCGAGAACTGCATTAGTTAGCCAGTTTAGTCATCCGTATAGTAGATTCAAGAGATAGTGGAGTAGTAATTCAGAATACGGCAGTATCATCATTAGTTGTGGAAGTGAAAGAATGGCAATACAAAGACGGTAACTTGGTTCAGCTCAGAGATAAGGTTCAATGAGGGGAAGTAACAAATTTCCAGGCAACCGAAGATAGAGTTTTGAGATATAGAGATCTCCTATGTGTTCCTAACGCGGCAGGACTTTGCCAGCAAATTATGGGCGAGGTGCATTATTCCCGTTACTCTCTTCATCCAGGTTCAACAAAGATGTATCATGATATAAAAGAAAATTACTGGTGGCCGGGAATGAAAAAGGAGATAGCAGAATTTGTAGCTCAATGTCCTAATTGCCAGTAGGTGAAAGCCGAACATCAAAAACCTAGCGGACTGACACAGGATATAGAAGTGCCTATGTGGAAATGGGAGGAAATTAATATGGATTTTGTGACAGGGTTACCTAGTACCAGATGTAAATTTGACTCCATCTGGGTGATTGTTGACAAGTTGACGAAATCAACTCATTTTCTGCCAGTAAGGGCTACTTTTTCAGCTGAAGATTATGTTGAAATATATATTAGAGAGATAGTCTCGGACTACATGGTGTTCCATTATCGATTATTTCTGACATGAGCGCAGTTTACAGCTGAATTTTGGTAGTCCTTTCAGAGGGGCCTGGGGACGCAAGTTAATCTGAGTACGTCCTTCCATCCTAAAACAGACGGGCAGGCGGAACGTACAATTCAAATGCTCGAGGATATATTACGGGCATGTGTGCTAGATTTTGGGGGCAACTGGGATGAACACTTACCGCTTATTGAGTTTGCCTATAATAATAGTTACCATTCAGCGATTCAAATGGCGCCTTATGAGGCCTTATATGGGCAGAAATGCAGGTCCCCAGTAGGTTGGTTCGCGGTTGGAGAATCAGGGTTAATTGGGCCAGATATAATTTATCGATCATAAGAGAAAGTAAAGCTTATCAGAGAACATCTGCTGACAGCTCATAGCCGCCAGAAATCTTACGCTGATGTACGGTGTAGGAACTAGAGTTCAATGTTAACGATTGGGTGTTTCTAAAAGTCTCTCCAATGAAGGGCGTAATGAGGTTTGGCCAAAAGGATAAGCTCAACCCGAGGTTTATTGGGCCATATCGAAAACTCCGGAGAATAGGCCAGGTGGTATACGAGCTAGATTTTCCTTCAGAATTAGACTCTGTTCACCCGGTCTTTCATGTGTTGATGCTACGAAAGTGCATAGGGGATCCTTCCTGAGTTATGCTAGTTGAGGATGTCCAAGTCACTAAGGAAATAGCCTATGAAGAGGTTCCAGTAACTATATTAGATCGACAAGTTCGCAGGTTGAGAACTAAGGATGTTGCTTCTGTTAAGGTATTATGGAGAAATAGAAATAAAGAAGAATGACTTGGGAAGATGAAGATGATATGAGGTCCAGATATCCTCATTCTTTCCAGGCTTAGCTCAGGCCATGCAGTTAAGGTACCTTTAGTATTTCAGTTGTTGTTTTACGATTTGTGTTGTATATATCTGGTACAGTTGACTTTAGTCTTGTTGTGAGTTTCCATAGTGCTATGTAAAGTACCTATGTTGGACTTTTCTACGATTCAGGATTTTCATATAGTCCATATTACGGGGGCGACTATGCTGAAATTTTTCGAGGATAAAGAGTTAAAAGGGTTAGGACTCCTGTAAGCTGAAGTTAACATTCGAGGACAAATGTTTCTAACAGGGGAAGGATGTTACATCCCCTAAGTTTCTAATGTTTAGATGGCCTATTTGTACGTTGGTTAAGAGTTTCAGAGTACAATACGTACGAGGAAGGGCGCGGGGAAACGTCGTATGAGCACGGAGTTGGGACCGCACGGGAGAAGGCCGAACTAGCTGCCCAAAGGGGCAACGTGGCACGAACCCTCCCTGGCGCATTGGGCTCCGTGGCACGATGCAGAATTGGCGCGACAGGGTCCGTACCATGAACCCTTGTCCACCACCTCAAGTATATATATGTTCCATCCTTTGATTTTATTTCATTTCATATATCATATACGGCTAGAGAAGAGAAACCACGAGGAAAATAATTAAATTTCCTCCGTTTACGCTGCTAAATGCCTCCCGAATTAAAATTAACTTCGGGTATTAAAGCTTATGGCTGCAGGAAGTATATCTACGGAGTTATTTTCACGAAGTTTGCCCAGCGAATCGTAACCCCGCCGAGGTAAAGTTGTTGGAATTGCTCCAAACTAGTGTCAATACGATCACAGGCTTAAAGTAAGCGTTTCTTCCTTCTGGACTTTCGAGAAATTACGAGTTTTCGACCATGTTCCGTTAACTGAAAATATAGTTAATATTTATATACAGAGTTATCATTTTTATCCGAATTTAGAACTGAAATGAGTCATTTTTTCCTAGTAATACGATTGCGGTTAAGAAGAGCAGTTGAATACGAACTGAAACTCGCCAGTTAATCAATAATCGGCAAATGAGGTATGTTAAGGCAGTTTCCTTGGGCAAGTTAGTTTCTTTAGCATGATATCTCAGTTTGAATCCTAGTAAGAATACCAGAAGCATGTCTATTATGATTAGTTGTTGTTATTAGTTGAAACCCGTATTCCATGTTAGTTTGGGATGGATTATGCCTATATAGCCTTAATTACCACCCCCAGGGTTATTAGCTGTGTTGACACCTGCCAGGGGTGAGATAACATTGCTCTACAGAGCAGTATGCCGTCCGCAAGAGACGAAGATGGGGTCTTCGGTCCTCATATGTCGTGGTTGGCTCTATACACTGCTGTCGAGCTTGGTGCCCGAGGTGCAGATATCAAGAGTCCACTAGACTCAGACACAGCTACAGTCAGGGGCCAAGCGGGCTCAGTTGCAGGCCCAGGGAGCCGATAAGATAGCTATAGCTATTAGTTGACCCAGTGCGACCTTGATAGGGGTATATAGACTGAAGTGTAATCACCAGGGCTTATGGGGTCCCAGGTGGGTTATTCTGTGCTGGTTGTACCTTCCGTCTTATGGGGGCCAGGTAAGGTTTTTATTTTCTTTAGTTATTAATAAGTTAGATAGTATGAAGTTCTAGTACTCAAGTATGATATCTATCCCTTCATTTGAGTTATTCTCAGTTCTATCTCTTTATTTCAGTCATTTACAGTTATCGCCTTACATATTCAGTACATACTGTACCGACGCCCTTTCTGGGGCACTGTATTACTTGCCTGCAGGTACGGATAGACGAGGAGCAAGTCCCTATTAGCCTCTAACCAAGATTAGTAGAAGAGTTGGCTCCTTTTTTCCAGAGCTTATAGACAGAAGGTTTACTCTTTTTTTGATTGTACAGTTTATGGGTAGGTCAGGGCCCTGTTCTGACCATCATATTACTCCTAGATGCTTGCAGATTATTTCTATTTCCCTATGGTTAGTTGTTATTGGCCATGTGGGGCTCATATATGTTATAGTTTACGTGTTGGTCGTGTGGGGCCTTGTTTAGCTGATAGATTAGCGGCCTTGTCGGCCTAACTTAGCAGTGGATTTACTTTATAGTCACAACTAGATATCATAGTGGTCTTGTCATCCCACATAGGACTTCCTGTTATTGCCATTTCTGGTTAGCTATTTTTCTTTACAGGTGGCTATAAGGCCTTGTCGGATGGAGGTAATATTTACAGCCGAGATATAGCCCGTTGATTTCTTGATTTGGGACGTAAGCCTTCACCAGCAGTGCATAGGCCTAGTTGAATCAGTTTAGATCTTAGTAGGGCATCAGGTGCCCGTCATGCCTCCGAAGGTGGCGTGTGAAAACTGAGTTGTTCTATGCTATACTGTCGGAGAGACTATAACAAACATGCAACCATATGAGCTAGACGTAGAGTCTGATGTATACCCCTCATCAGAGAAGGCCCACTATACCTTGCCATGGTATAGTAGAGCTGAGTGATCACTGTCTGATGCCCATTCAGGATATTAACCTATGGTGGCAACGCAGTTCTAGGAACCTGGGTGCGTTGAACCTCGACTCCGCTTGGTGCTAAGTTCTACTCCCACTGGAAATGCTAATTATGTCTAACTATGCTGGTAGCTCAAAACTAGCATCCTAAGAATTAAGTCAGAACTACTTGTCTGGAAGTGTCCTGAGAGTCTAAGGACCTGAAAACAACTATGTTACAAGACTCATCAAAGCTGCTTTATCTGAAAGTGTTGTAACGGTCTAAGGAACGATTGATAACTAGTACTACTAAAATTACTGAGTTCCCCAAGACTAGAAGTAGTCAAACTGATCATCTGATATTTCTGTGAAACACTGAGTGGTGACTGAGACTCTGAGACAGTAAATCAAAGACTAACTTCTAATCATGAATTTGTGCAAACATTGACAATTTAAAAGAAACTATTCTAACAAACAATATTCATGTCTAGATTCTCAACCATGCAAGTCCCATTCAAATCATATCTAAAGATTAGGGCTAAAATACATACTGTATGAAATTAAATACCAAGCATGAATTACAAATGATAATAATCTTGGAAAAAATCAAGAATTATCACAATAAAGGAATTCATAAATTATCTAAAGAAAAACCCTAGTTTCAATATTCTGTAGGGCTGGAACTAAGGAGATTGCTGTAAAGAATTTTGGACACAAGGGTGAGAGAAATTCCCTTGTTACAATCCTACATACCTAGAGTAGAATTTCTCTAAGAAGGAACTTGAATTCTGAGGAAAAGAAGAATCCCTAGCTTTGGTTTTGGGGAGTCTGTCTGAGTTATTACATGACTTCTGAGTGATTTTAGAAAAAATTAGGGGAAAGGGTCGACTAATCCTCTAAAACTCCTTCAAAAGGTATTAATATGACATAGTTTAGAGGTTAGGATTATAGAGTTTTACAAAAATGCCCCTGAAATAGTTATTAAAATTTCTGCTCGTCAAGTGGTATGACTCAACCTATGAATCGTACCAGGATCCTATAGCTCGTACCTTCATTCGTGGATAGGGGCCCTGCTCCATACTATTTCTCTGAAGTTTTCCACTGATGTCTGCCATGATCCATACAAGCATCCTATGAGTCATACTACAATCCGTGCTTTACTCCTGAACCTTCCTCTAATTCAACTCACGACTCAGTGTACAGCCCCTACCAACATAACACGAGTCATACCGTAACTCGTGGTTACCCATAATTTCCTTGATCATTTCTCTCACACTTATTGTTTTCCTCCAACCCTCCTCTTACGAGTCCAGATGCGGCTCGTACCATGATTGTATGAGTCATACTGTGACTTGTAGTAAGGTCTTTTTCCCAGTTTTCTGCATGATCAACTTTTAAATCTAAAGGCTAATCTCAAGAATTTCTAGAATGTTACAATATCTCCCTCTTAGGAACATTCAACCTCGAATGAAGGCTAAATAAGTTGAAAGACTAGGTGAAAGAGCTAAAATCCCACACTAAAAGCTATAAATTGACTACTGAAGGAGTGACTGACTCCCAACTGGGGTGAAACATACAAACTGGACTCTTGAAACTAGGATGCACATTTCAAACATGAATAGGGATGAGTACGGAACTGAATAGAGTACTGGGGAGGGACTTAATACCTGATGCTAAAGCTTAACTGGATGGGAATAAATGAGGGTATTTAGCCATCATGTCTGCTTCTGCTTCCCATATAGCTTCCCCAACTGGCTGGTTCCTCCATAAGACTTTTACTGAAGAGACCTCCTTGTTTCTAAGCTTACAAACCTGATGGTCTAGGATCTAAATTAGAACTTATTTGTAAGAGAGATTGTCATTTACACCAACGCTCTTTAGAGGCACTACTAAGGTTGGGTATCCGATCATTTCTTCAATATGGACACATGGAAGACTGGGTGCACCGGTTCTAACTCCATAGGCAACTCCAACTCATAAGCCACATTGCTGATGCATCTCAAGATTCTGTAAGGGCCGAAATATCTGGGACAACTTTCCTTTCTTGCCGATTCTCATCACCCCTTTCATAGGTGATATTTTTCAAGTATAAGCAATCATCCACAGCAAACTCCAACTCCCTTCTCCTCACATTTGCATATGATTTCTATCGACTTTGAGCTATTTTCAGTCATTCTCTGATAATTTGCACCTTCCGTATGGCCTCATGTACTAAATCTGGACCTATCAAGGTAGCTTCACCAACCTTAAACCACCCTATAGGAGATCTGCACCTCCTACCATATAATGCCTCAAATAGGGCCATCTGAATATTGGAGTGGTAGTTATTGTTGTACGCAGACTCGATGAGAGGTAGGTGATAATCCCAACTTCCCTTAAAGTCGATCACATATGCCCTCAACATATCTTCCAAAGTCTGAATAGTTTGCTTGGCTGGCCATTTGTCTGTGGGTGGAAAGTCGTGCTGAGCTTAACCTAAGTACCAAGTCCTTTCTAGAATGACTTCCAAAAGCGTGATGTGAATTGAGTACCCCTATCTGAGATGATAGACAAGGGAGCTCCATACAGTCTGACTAACTTCTAGATGTATAGCTAGCATATTCTGCTTCTATATCTGTGGTCTTAACTGGCAGAAAATGTGCTGACTTAGTCATTTGATCCATGATCTCCCAAATTGAGTCCTATTGCTAGCGAGTGTGAGGTAAACCCGTGTTGAAATCTATATTCACTTCTTCCCACTTCCAACTTGGAATACTGATATCCTGAGTCATACCCCTTGGTCTCTAATGTTCAACTTTTACATGTTGGCAGTTTGGACACTTATCCATAAATTCTGTAATGTCCTTTTTCATGTCATTCCACCAGTAGACTTCCCGTAAATCGCGATACACTTGGTGGCACCTGGATGGATGGAGTACCTAGTGCTATGAGCTTCCATTAATATCCGTTTCCTTAAATCATCTACCATTGGAACACACAACTTGCCTCGATAATAGAGCCGACCACACTTTTTTGGAGAATGCTTCCACCTCTTTTCTTAGAATTGCCTCTTTCAAGTTGAGTATAATAGGGTCTTTATCCTGCTTTGACTTAACCTCCACCACCAGTGAGGATTCTAACCTGCTCTGGATTACAACTTCACCCTCTGTTGAATCAACTAATTGGACACCTAAAAGAGCCAACCTATGAATGTCCTTTGCCAATTCCTTTTTACCCTCTTCGACATGCGCAATACTTCCCATAGACACCATCCTGAGGGCATCAACCACTACATTTGCCTTTCTTGGATGATACAGTACACTCATGTCATAATCCTTCATAATTCTATCCATCTTCTATGATGAAGATTCAAATCCTTCTAAACGAATGTGTATTGTGGACTTTCGTGATCAGTGAAGACTTCCACATGAACCCCATAGAGATAATGTCTCAAAATCTTCACAGCAAACACTATCACTGCCATTTCAAGATCATGAGTCAGATAGTTCTTCTCACGAACTTTGAGCTGTCTGGAGGCATAAGCTATGACTTTGCCATGTCGCATTAGAATGCAAGCAAGGCCAACTCTGGAGGCATCACAGTAGATCACAAACCTATCAGAACCTTCTAGCAGAGTCAAAACTTGGGTTGTAGTGAGTTGGGTATTTAACTCCTAAAAACTCTTCTTATATTAATCAGACTACTGAAACTTCACCTTTTTCTGAGTTAGTTTAGTCAAAGGGGAGGCAATGGAGGATAACCCTTCAATAAACCATATGTTATAGCCGGCTAGACCCAAGAAGCTCCTAATGTCTGTCGGATAGGTGGCTCCTGGACAGTCCTTAACTTCCGCTATCTTCTGAAGATCCACCTGAATACCCTCTCTAGATACCACATGCCCGAGAAAGGCAACTGATATTAGCCAGAATACACACTTGCTAAATTTGGCGAATAACTGGTGGTCCTTGAGCGTCTGTAAAACTATTCTCATATGGTCTGTGATAACACTCAAACTTAAACCTCCTACTGAAGTATGAAGCAGACGTTGTCCATAAAGAATCCAACTAGAGGTTGGGGTCGATCCCATAGGGAATATGGAAGGATATGGAAGAATGCTAGTATTTAAGCTTTTTAGTGAGTTATATCCTAAGGGGGGAAAATTATATAAGTAACAAGAAATATTATGGAGAAATTGAAGGTTGATTCCAAATTAATGCAATTAGCTAGGTTAAGTGTTCCTCATGGATTCTTAACTACTTCGGCTTTTTACACTGTAATCTATCCCAATACTTTACTTGTAGAACTGATAACTAGGGTTCATCCAAACGACTGGTTCGTCCTTATTGGATGACTATACTCAATCACCGGGTAAGGTCTCATGAGCGATTTCAATTTAACCATTATCAATTTGTTCCAAATTTAACTATCTTGCGACCAAAACTCAAGTTAATACAATGATCATCAAGATCAAGGCTTTGTTGTAATTCTCTTTTCCTAATCTCTACCTCTCTAGGCGCAAGCAAGTAAAAAATTCAAGCATGTCCTAACATTGCGCACCATTAAGAAACGTTTAAGCATGAAGGGAACACAACACAAGCATTTAGTATTGGTTTAGAAACACTTCATGCAAACCCTAGCTTGTTAATTCACCATGGTTCCCACAATCCTAGTTGTGGAAGTTTTAGCCTCTATCATGGTTATAAGTAAATTAATAGCATTCATAAACAAAAGCACAAATTAATACTTACAACGATGATAGGAAGATACTCACTAGATTATTGCAAAAACAAAGAAGAACAATTCAACAATCGTCTCAAAGTATTTTGTGAAAATAAAACATTACAATCATATTTTCCACACTTATCTAAAAACTTATTGTAAAATTTGGCAATTACATAAAAATAAAAGGGTATTTATAGTAGTAGATTTATGCTTCTATTGTTCCTTGTCGAATTTGGTTTGAACTTTGTAGATCGTTTTCCTTATTGAAGTAGGATATCAATTTTGGCCGTGTGACATGCCTAGCGCGTAGGGAGAAGGGCACCTCACACCTGGCCTAGCGCCAGATCTACTTCTGCTTCGCACGTCTTGTAGCACCAATGTGCTGGCGCCTCAGCGCTTGGTAGTGTGCCCATGCTGCTGGTGACTCACGCAGCTGGTAGCACAGTGTGCCAGTGCATTATTTTTGCCCTTAATCTTGCTTAGTTCATTTCTTCATCTTCAACTTTATTCAAAACGTCTCAATCACACCCAAATTCATCACTTTTAGTCCTAAAAGAATCTAATCACACGTGTTAGCCATTTTCACAAATATATAACATAAACACATGCAAACACACATAATTTGTTCTCAAAACATAGTAAAGTACGGGAAAAATATGTCTATGAAGTGCGTAAATAACCTTTCATCAATCCGCATGCTCCTCCTCTGTTCTGGAATAAACTGGAATGTCATCTATAAAGACAATGATGAACATGTCAAGGTATTGCTTGAATACCCTGTTCATCAGATTCATAAAGGCTATAGGAGCATTCGTTAGTCCAAAAGACATAACTACAAAATTTATAGTGACCATACCGAGTTTTGAAGGCTATTTTGGGAATGTCACATTTCCTGACCCTGAGTTGGTGGTATCATGATCTGAGATCCATCTCAGAGAAACAACTAGCTTCCTAAAGATGATCGAACAAGTCATCAATCATGGGTAGCTGATACCTGTTCTTGACTGTGACTTTGCCAACTGTCGGCAGTCGATACATAATCTGTGTGTACCGTATTTCTTTTGCAAGAATAGGACTGGGGCACCCTACGGAGAGATACTGGGTCTGATAAAGACCTTATTTAAAATGTCTTTTAGTTGTTCATTTAATTCCTTAAGCTCAGTTGGACTCATTCTGTAAGGAGGAATAGAGATGGGCTGGATATCTAGAAGAAGATCTATGTCGAAGTCTATTTCCTGTTCATGAGGGATTCTAGGGAGGTCTTTGGGAAACACATCAGGAAACTCATTCACTACCAAAACTAACTAGAGTATCGAGGTATTGAAACTAGAATCTTTGACCCTAACCATGTGGTAGATGTACCCTTTGGTGACCATTTTCCTAGCCTTAAGGTATGAAATGAAATAACCTTTAGGCACTGAAGTACTATCCTTTCACTCCAAGTCTGGTTCATTTGGAAATTGAAACCTGATAACCCTGGTTCTGTAGTTGACTAAATCATAATAAGAATGCAACCAGATCATATTAAGGATAAGGTCTAAGTCGACCATGTCTAGCTTTACTAGATCAATGGAAGTGACTTTACCCAACACTGAGACTGGACAATTTTTGTATACCCAACTGGCTCTAACTGACTCAACAATCGGGATAGAGACTAAAAATAGTTCAGAGAGAGTTTCTGGATTAATATCAAGCTGAACTGTAGTATAAGGAGTCAAAAAGAAAAGTGTGGCTCTTTGATCTAGTAAAGACTATACATCAATATGGAAAAGGTGCAACATACCCGTAACCACATCCGATGAGTTCTCGTAATCCCATCTGGAAGATAGAGCGTAGAAATAATTCTAGAACTGACCACCACCTGTACCAAAAGCAATGCCCTGTTGAGCTAGGCGACCTGTCGGGGCTGCTGATATAGAAGACTGGGCCTTTTACCGTCCTACTGACGGGCACTCTCTCAACCTGTGACCTAGATGGCCACAACAAAAACAACCCTCTTTGCACAGACGGCACTCTCCAGGGTGATTCTTAACATACTGAGGACATGCTAAAAAGGTGCGACTGCTGGAGATATGGCTCTGAGACTAGGAGCCTGATGTCCCACCCTTCCTATATTTGTGGGGCATGGAGGATGGAGTGCTGGCCGAGGAAGATGTTGGAGGCCTCTACTGCTGCTACTGGGGGGCGATTACCCCCGCTTGACCTCTATTGGGAGTACTCGAACTGACCATTCTTTCTCATTTACTCTCCCTCTCTATGTCCTTCAACTTTTATGCCTCTATCTCCAAGGCATGAATGATGAGACTAGAAAGGTCTATATCTTTGATAAGTATGGAGGTCTTGCATTCCTTAAGTACAAAATTCGAGACTCAGTTAACAAACTTGAGCATACGAGCCCTCGGCTCAGTAACCATTTTTGGAGCATATCTCGACAGCTGAGTGAACATCAGTACATACTCCTCTACTTTCATGTTGTTCTGTCTCAAGTTTATGAACTTGGAAGATTTAGCTTCCTTCAATTCCTAGGCAAAGAACTAGTCCAGAAATGTTGTAACGAATTCATTCCATTCTACCGGACCTGCTCCATTCTGTCTTCCCTCCTTCCACTACTTGTACCAAATCTGAGCCACCTCTTTCAGCTGGTAGGCAGTTAGATCAGCACTCTCTATGGAGGTAGCACCCATGATTTGAGTTATTTTCTGTATCTCGTCCATGAACTCCTACGGGTCCTCTTCTACCTTATACCCGTGAAAAAGGGGGATTCATTTGCATGAAATCCCTGACCCTGGTTGCAGCTGCACACCCATTTGTGTTCACTGGCACCACAACCTTCTAGTTGACCTGATTGGTCATCGCCTGTGCCAGCATCTGATTGGCGACTCAACATTCCGCGTGGGACACCTGATCGTCCTGAGGAGCTGGGGGACCTGGTGGGCCTGGACGGTTAGCATTACCGGTCCTCCTTCCATTACCTATTTTAGGAGACATTGTTATCACTGGAAAGGGTAGATCACAAGTTATAAAGATATATTAGAGTCTAAAACTCTGCGCACAATAGATTTATGAATAACGGGATTTTTCCTAAAAATGCCTCATAGCCTCCTCCTCATAAATGTGGTGCACTTCACACCCATGAAAAGGACTCTACTTGACACAACTTTCAAACATCCTTGTACACTCTAAACCTAATGCTTTGAAGCCAAGTTTTTCACGATTCGAGTCTATACCCTAGACGTGACACAGTACTTAGGGTCACAAATGACCCCAATCTAACCCATGGCATAGCAATATACTGAAACTCTAAATACTGTAAGGAATAAACCAATGAAAGCTTTGAAAACATAACTGAAGAAAAATACTTTTCAAGTAACAAAAACATCTGATAAGATACTAAAATATATGCAACTACTGTAAAACAAACTGAACTACAACTCTATCTGAAAGCCATCTAAGAACTGATGAGTTACTAGGACAAGCCCCTAGCTTATGTATGAAAGATAAAATAATACTTAAAGGAAGAACATAGTCCTCATCCTCGAAAGATGAGGACTCGCCACTGTATACTACTGGTATCGCCAAAGGAGAACTATTACCAATGTTGAGACTGAGAACCTGCGCCTATATCATAAGACGATATAGCAAAGAGAGTATGCATCAGTACTTTCAATGTACTAAGTAAGTGAGATATGAAATAAATATAAATAAACTAAAAATTCTATAAATTATACTCACAGAGCATGCAATGACTATACTATAGCAGAGTCTATAACCAACATATAACCACGTGAGCTAGACGTTGAGTTAGATTTATACCCCCCATCGGAGAAGGCCCACTATCCCTTTCTAGGGTATAGTAGCAGAGCTGGGTGATCACTGTGTGAAGCCCATTTAGGCTATTAACCTAACATGGCAACATAGTTTTAGAAACCTGGGTGCTTTAGACCCAGGCTCCACTCAGTAATAAGTTCTACTCCCATTGGAAATTCTAATCATGTCTAACTAGGCTGATAGCTCGAAACTGGTGTCCTAAGACTTAAGTCGACTACTTTTCTTGAAGTGTCCTGAGAGTCCAAGGACCTGAAAAAAACTATGTTCCAAGACTCATCAAAGCTGCTTTATCTGAAAGTGTCGTAACGGTCTAAGGAACGACTGACAAACTGATAACTGATTCTGTTGAGATTACTAAGTTCCTCAAGACTAAAAGTAGTCAAACTAATTGGCTGACATTTTTGTAGAACACTAAGTATTGACTGAGACTCTAAGATTGAGTAAATCAAAGAGTAACTTCTAATCATGAATTTGTACTAACATTGGTAATTTAAAAGGAACTATTCTGACAAACAATATTCATGTCTAAATTCTCAACCATGCAAGTCCCATTCAAATCATATCTAAAGATTAGGGCTAAAATACATACTGTATGAAATGAAATACCAAGAATGAATGAAAATGATAATAATCATGGAAAAACTCAATAATTATCACAATAAAGGAATTCATAAACTATCTAAAGGAAAACCCTAGTTTAGATATTCTACAGGGCTGGAACAAAGGAGATTTCTATAAATAATTTGGGACACAAGGGTGAGAGAAATTTCCTTGCTAGAATCCCACATACCTAGAGTAGAATTTCTCTAAGATGGCACCTGAATTTTGAGGAAGAGAAGAAGCCCTAACTTTGGCTCTGGGGGAATCTGTCTGAGTTCTTACGTGACTTCTATGTGGTTTTGGAAAAAAATTAGGGGAAAGGGTCGACTAATCCTCTTAAACCCCTTCAAAATAGTCTTAATACGACATAATTTAGAGTTTGGGATTATAGGGTTTTACAAAAGTTCCCCGGAAATAGTTATTCAAAAATTCTACTTGTGAGGTGGTATGACTCAACCTACGAGTCGTACCAAGATCCTATGTACCGTACCTTCACTCGTGGCTAGGGACCCCGCTCCATACCATTTCTCTAAAGTTTTACCCTGATATCTACCATGATCCATACAAGCATCCTATGAGTCGTATTATGGTCCATGGTTTACTCCTGAATCTTCCTTTGATTTAACTCAAAACTCAGTGTACGGTCTGTACCAACATATAATGAGTCGTACCATGACTCATGGTTACCTATAATTTCCCTGATCATTTCTCTAAACTTATTCACGACTGGTCGGTACAATCTGTACCATCTTGGTATGAGTCGTAACATGCACTCGTGATTCCTCTAATCACACTTACTGTTTTCCTCCAACCTTCTTGTTATGATTCCAGGTACGGCTCATATCATGATTGTATGAGTCGTACTGTGACTCATACTAAGGTTTTTTTTCTAGTTTTCTGCATGATCAAGTTTTAAATCTAAAGGCTAGTCTCAAGAATTTTTGGGGTGTTACATGCTCACAGGTTGCTAACTTCATAGTATTGTTATCTTATTTTGATGATCCTTTTTTATAGGTTCAATCCAAACCACTTCTCAAAAGAATTACTTTTGATCCATATCTTTACTATGGTATATCCAATGGTGAGGTTAAGTTGTTTAATAAGAGCAAATATGATATATTTGTTTGGTATTCATATGCTTTTGGTCTAGCTAATGACCCTTTATTGTTTAAAGAGCTTATGAATTGTGTTTAAACTACTTGTGTGGGTAATTACATTATTTTATTAAATGATGTAGTGCTTTGATATTTAAAAGAGGTGTTTGTGCATAAAAGAACTAAATGGGTTAAGTGGTTGCATGGTCACTACCTGGTGTTATTTTTACCAAATGCTTGCTCTACTTCCTCTGTTTACCTCCTACAAATTATGATTATCATGTCGGCTGTAGGTATTGGTCAAGCTTTGAGGACAAATCTTCTTTAGGTAGGGGAGAAATAGCAACCAAAAAGGCTCGAATTCAATGAAGGTGTAGATATAGTCAATGACAAATTCGAGGAAGGATCTTCTTTAAGAAGGGGAGAATGATAGCACCCATGGTATCTCAATATCATTAAAAGACATGGATAAAGATTTGGAAGTTCCATCGAATAAAGAATTTCAAGACAAACTCAAATAGGTTGCAATTAGCTATTAAAAAGTGTCTTGTGATGGAAAAAGATCTACATCCCAATTAGGATATTTTCTTCAAGTCTTATATCTATTTGGAGGCTCAAATTAAAGTCCAAGAGGATATGGAATGGGGCCCAAATCATCCCCCATATGGAGAAAATACTACAGTATTTTTTAAATTAGTTTCTAGAATTATATTTAAGAGTTGTTTTATTCCATGTTGACTTCCTAGGACTTTGTATGTGGCAGGCTTCTATGCCATTTAATCTTTTGTTTTAAACTATATTGACTATATTAGTCTAAGTGTCGGCATCCTTCTATGTCCCTAGGAAATATAATTTCTTTTAATCGATTCTATGACCAACCCCTTCTAGGATTCTATATAAAGGGGTTATTTCTCTTCATTATAACTAAGTTTGATTTAATATATTAATAGAAGCCTTGTGTCTTATGGAGACCTTCGTAGGTTCTCTTTGGGTATGCCCTTTTTATTCTATTTTGAACCATAGATTGGATTTCTTCAATGGTAAGATTCCTTGTTTGAGTTCCCACCCCCCTTTTCTTCTTCTACTTCTTCTTAATTGATTCACTGTTTCTTGTTTCTTCTCTTTTCAAGAATCAATTCCTTCTCCCTTTCTAAGCTTCTAATTTTTTAGAGTCTTCCGTTGTCCGTGTCGTTATCAATCCTATCCCTCGTCTTGATGACATGTTAGACCAATTACACGTGCCTAAATTTTTTCTAAAATTAATCTAAAATGTGATTACCATCATATTCAAATGAATTCGCGATATGAATGAAAAATTATTTTTAAGACCAAATATGAGCTTTATGAGTGGCTAGTTATGGCTTTTGGCTTGACTAATGCACCCAGCACTTTCATAGGATTGATGAATCATATTTTTAAGGGATTTCAAGGAATGTTTGTGGTGGTCTATTTTGATGATATAATAATCTTTTCTAAAAATCTATATGAGCATGTTTAACACTTAAAACAACTTTTTGAACATCTAAAAAAGAAACAATTATTTGCTAATGTCAAAAAGTATACCTTTTATGTGGATTGTATGGTATTCTTGAGTTTTATGGTCAGTTCTAAGGGAGTTAAAGTTGATGAAGAGAAAATTAAAGCAATCAAAGAATGTCCTAAATCTAAGAGTGTAACTAAGATTAGGAGTTTCATGGGCTTGCTAGTTTTTATAGGAGGTTTATTAGAGATTTTAGCACCATTGCTGCTCCTTTGACTGAAGTTATTAAGAAGGACAAGGTTTTCACATGGGGAAAAGAACAAGAAGCTGCCTCTTTTAAGTTATTAAAAGAAAATTTGTATTCTTCTCCTCTTTTGCAATTTTCCTGATTTTTCTAAGTCTTTGAGGTTGAATGTGATGCCTCCGGAAGAGGAATAAGTGTTGTTTTAATGTAGGATTCCAAGCCGATTGCATACTTTAGTGAAACGCTGAGTGGAGCTATATTGAACTACTCAACTTATGACAAAGAGCTATATGCTTTGGTAAAAGATTTACCTACATGGAAACATTATTTGTGGTCTAGAGAATTTGTGGTTAAGACTAACTATGAATCCTTGAGATACTTGAAGAGCCAAGGTAAGTTTAGTCGCAGGCATACAAAATGGGTTGAATTCATTGAAACCTTCCCATATGTGATTACTTACAAGCAAGGAAAAGAGAATGTGGTTGCTGATGCACTCTCAAGAAGGTATGTCTTGGTCTCTACTCTTACTTTTAAATTGATGGGTTTTGATCAAATCAAGGGCCTTTATGCTAATGATTCTAGTTTTGGCATGATTTTCGTAGAGTGTAAGTTGGGTCCTTATAAGCGGGTCAATTCCTTTTTAAGAAAAATAAGTTGTGTATTCCTAATAGCTCTTTGCATAAATTATTTATTAGGGAAGCACATTGTGGTGAGCTCATGGGATACTTTGGAGTTTCCAAAACATCGGATATACTTGTTGAACACTTTTTTGTCCTGGCATGTAAAAAGATGTTGAGAAAGTGTGTTTCCAGTGTCTTGAATATAAACAGGAAAAATCAAAAGTGTTACCACATGGTCTTTATCTCCTTTACCTGTTCCTACTTCTACTTATATTGATATTTTCATGGATTTTATGTTAGGTCTGCTTAGAACTAAACACGGTAAGGATAGTATATTTATAGTGGTAGAACGATTTTAAAAAATGGATCAGTTTATTCCATGTTTGAAGACTAATGATGCACCACATATGGCTGATTTATTTGAAAAAGAAGTGGTTAAATTACACGGTATATCAAAAACTATTATTAGTGATAGGGATGCTAAGATTTAAAGTCACTTTTGGAGAGTTCTTTGGGGAAAGTTGGGGACTAAATTGTTATTTTCTACATCTTGCCATCCGCAAACTGATGGGAAAACAAAAGTAGTTAATAGGACTTTAGGAAAACAAAATAAAATCCAATTTGCATGCAAGAGGAGATGGTCCACTTGAAGTCCTTGAAAAGATTGGAGACAATGCTTACAAACTAAATCTTCCTAGTGAATATCAAGTTAGTGCTACCTTTAATGTTTCTGATCTTTCATTATTTGATGCAACATTGAATTTGAGGATGAATTATCTTGAAGAGGAGGGGAATAATAACATCCATAGAAACTCAACATCAATTAAGAAAGCTTTGGAAGTTCCAATAGGACCCACGATAAGATCTCAAACAAGGAAATTTGAAGACCTACTTAATGGGCTGGAATTAGCTATTAAAAAGTATCTTGTAATGGAAGAAGATATCAAGGCCAATGAAGATATTTTCTCCAAGTCTTACATATATTTGAAGGCCCAAATTAAATTCCAAGAGGAGATGGAATGGAGCCCAAATCATCCCCTAAATGGAGAAAATACTGTAGCATTTTTTTAATTAGTTTCTAGAATTATATTTAAGAGTTGCTTTATTCTATGTTGACTCCTAGGACTTGGTGTGTGGCAGCCTTCTATGTCATTTATAGTTATTTTGTTCTACATTGACTTTATAGGATAATGTGTGTGGTAGTTTTCTAGGTCCTAAGAAGTATCATTTTTATTTATGATATCTTTTGACCAACCCTTCTTCACTACTATATAAAGGGGTCTTTGTTCATTCATGAATATCAGATTTTGAATATTAATATATTTGAAAGTTCTTTTGAACCTTTGTGGCAGATTACTTTTGGATTTATTTTGCAACCTAACTAGTTCATAGTTTATGGTAGTAAGATAATTTTCTTTCTTGATATCCTTGGTTTCTTCATGGTATTCATAGAGGGCGATTACTACACTTATTATTTTCTAACGTTACTCCCGAAGCGGTCAAGATCCAATTCTAAACTTGATTAGTTTCTCAAGTAAAGGAATTTGATTTACCTATAGTCAATCCATTGTTACTTGGATCTTGTCAAATATATATCTCTAAATTCTTGTTTAGTCTTTTCAATTAGTTTCCTAGTTTTGCTTCTGTATTTATTTTAAGTTTATAATCTAGTTTTAGGATTCCCAACCTTTGTGTTATTATTTTAACCACCACTTTTTAATGACTGGATATGAATCCGATCGTTATATGCATATTTACAACAACTAATTTTTTTATGGACGTTATAGTTTATTTTTTAGTTCACCACTAATGAGGGGATGAAATTCAATCATTAAAAGATATAATATCTGGTTATTAAAATAAATAAATTAGTTCACTTAATTAATTACCAAAAAAAGCATTAATTTTCCCATAATTTTTCCCCCAACCCGCACATAGTTATACATCAGCCGATGTTATACATATATTTATCAATATAATACAAATAACATCACACTGGTTATTTTTTTCCCGAACCCACCATCTCACCCCTCTAAGTAAAAGGGAAAACCCTTCACTTCTCTCAATCTTCATTGGAGTTCTCTACAATATTGATCACGATCTTCATAGGAGAAATCTACATAATGGTATTAATCATCACCTGAGAACACTGCAATATTGGTCTCAATCTTCATTGGAGAACAATGCATTCGGTCAATCTTCATCGAACAAAATTGTAAACATAGAGAATTCAAGCTCTGGTTTCTTGATTTTCTATCATCAGAGAAGTTACATACAGAATTTTATAATCTTAACTGAAGAAACTTGCATACATAGAGAACTCAAGCTCAGGTTTCCTTCTTTTTTATCATCGGAGAATTAACATATAGAAATTCGATTGGAATTTTCTTGCTGGAACTGGGTGTTTTGTTTCCATCTTTTCTCTCATCAAGGTATCAAGGTAGTTTTAATGGATTTCAAATCCTCCTGGTGTCTTAGTTTTGTTCTCCTCTAGTTCTCTTTCTATGAATAAATAAGGTATTACACCTCCGACTTCCTACAAATCCCGATAAAACACATGCCTCCAACTACAAAATTGAAAAAGGGAAATTAGTGATAATATGAGTAATTAGGACCAAAACTGTGCTATTGAATTTGGAAACTTTGTTGATAGCAACTGTAATTGTGCCACTAGTAGTTGGTCTTGTTTCTATTTGATATTGTTCGATTTTGGTTGTCATGCTAATTGTTCATAGAAGAATTTATTATGATTGCTCTTTGATATTGTTTGATTTTGGTTGTTGTGGTCTTTTGTCTATTTACCCTAATTAGGCACGTGTATTTACTGCTTTGAGAAAAAGCAAAGATGAAAAACAAAAATAGAATGCAAATTTGATTCATATTGAATTACTTGCTAGCAAGAACGAGGTTTTAATTTATTGGCTAGTAATTTTTTTAGAAAGTTTACCTGTATTGTTTGTAATTAGTTTTTTGAATTCCCACAGTAATAGGTTAAACTATTAAGGCTTAACGTAATAATTTATTTTAGCATATTTACAATCAAAAAATAATGATAGCCTAAAAAAGTCTAGTCACAAAAATATTTGGTGTTTGCATCACTAGCACCAAGTTTAAACCAGTTACATATTGCTTTTTGTCTCAAATACTCTTCTCTATGAGGGATCATTTTTTCATCTAAACAAGATTTGTTATTTCCTTCTTAGCTAACTCTATAGTATATTAGTGTTGCATTTGCCTTTGAATGTTGATTAGCTCTTGCCTTGTTTTATCCAGTTTGCTAGTAATCCCTTTAAGATCCTCTGCATTAAGTCTCTTGAAATGACTTTTTAGCTATTTGAGTTTGTCCCAAATATTTGTTATTTTTCAGTGTGAAATATGTCTTCTCGATGCTATTTCTATCAATGGTGTAAACTAAGGGTGTTCAGCCCAAGCATTAAAGAACTCTCAAATAAATTTTTAGTGTGTTGCATTTGCTGAGTAAAAAAGAATATCATGGGTGAGTGATCTGATATGAAAGGCTCTCCATAGTCAGTGAATGTTTATCCATATTGAATCATCCATTCGTCATTACTAAAATACCAATCTATCCTACTCCACACTTTATTCTCATCTTGTTGTTTGTTAGACCAGGTGTGTAATCACCTTTCCAAGGTAGTTCATTAAGCATCATATCCTGAATCCATTCTAGAAATTCTTTAACTTCTGCATATGTCACTGGTGCTCCACATATTCTATCATGTGTATTCATGACAACATTAAAATCCTCACTAACAAGCCATAGTAATGTGCAAGTTAGTGTGTTTAAATGATGACATAACTCTTTCCTTTGTTCCACTATTTTATACCCATATACCACTTTTATTAGACATTCAGTAGAGTCCTATCTAGCTTTAATGTGACAATGTATAAATTAAATAGACTCCTCTATCACGTGTACTTCATAATATCTTTCATCCCACATAATCCAGATTCTTCCATTTATACCATATCTAGGCCACTCCCTTCAACTGATAAGCAGTCAAATCTGCACTTTCAACCAACATAACGCGCATGATTTGGGTGATTTCTGGACTTCATCAATGAACTCCTGTGGGTCCTCATCTACCTTAGACTTGTGAAATGCTGGAGGGTTCATCCGAGTAAAATCTCGAACTCTGGAAGCAGTTGTAGACCCACTACCATTGCAGGTGTGATGACCTACTGATTGACCTAGCTAGTCACCACTTGGGCCAGCATCTGTATGGCAGCCCTGAATTCGGCAGGAGACACCTGATCGTCCTGAGGGGTTGCGGGAGCTGGTAGGGCTTGCTGGTTAGAATTTTTGGTCCTCCTTCATTTCCTCTCTTGGGAGGCATTGCTAACACTAAAAAGGATTGAGCACGAGTTAGGAGGACATTTTAAAGATTAAATGTCACGACCCGAACTTAGGCCCAAATAGAGACAGGGGACAAGGAACCCCTCCTAGCAACTAAAAACGTACAACCAGCGGAAACTAAAATAATAAAACTTGCTTAAGTGGAAGTCTGCATACATAATAAACTAAAATAGAGTCAACAATGACAAGTTGATTTCCTACATATTCTCTGAAAAGCCTCTACCATAACTGATGAGCTGATGGGACAGCATCCCCAACTAGCTCGACAAAAGTCTGTAACTGAAATATCATAACAATGGATAACTGAATGCCCTCGAAGGATGGGGATTCACCAACGCTGGCTAAAACAGGTCTGATATGAAAGTAGGACTAATGATATGGCTGAGACTGATCCCTCGGACCTGTATCATAAAATTATACAGCATAGAGTATGCGGTCAGTAATTGGAATGTAATGAGTATGCAAGGTAAGTAAAAACAGATAATTAGAAATACATAAGATTTCATGAGAGTAGGACAGCATGAACATGAAGTAAATATCATAATATAAATATGAGCGCTCAAGGTTTTCAAACCATTCATAATCTAGTCACAATCATAGTCATAAGAGAAAAATTATAAAAACATAACTTGAGCCAAAGTAACATAAACATAACAATGCATAAATCATGAGGAACAATGGGAGAACTCGTCTTAACCGACACCATCATGATAGAGCTTACATAATGCCCCAACTTTTCGCTCAAGTAGGCAGAGTCGTCCTAGGCTTTCCAGGCAAGGTACATGCATGATGTGATATCACAGGAGATCCAATAATATATGTACATACCGACGGTGGCACGTAGTTCAAAGACCATAGGGTTTACCTAAATGTCAGGCCTACTCAGTGCTAGATAGTGCTCCCAAAAACATGCACATGAGGCTCGTATCGTAATCGTGAAATCATTCATGAAGTTCATGGACAGATAAATCATAACATACTTGATCATACTTGAGATACATGATTAGCCATGAATAGGGCCCGTGAGTCGGCCAAGAGTCATAAATTAATAAATCATGAAGAACATGCATACTTATGAAAATTTTATATATTTGATATTTATAAATCCATAAAGAGTACTTGAAGAGAAATCATAAACATGAATCATAAATCATAATTTAGACATAGTAAAATCAAAATCATAATAGAATCATAACTTGACTTTTCATGCAGCTTTGCATACTTGGGCATAGATTGATTGAGATTCGAAACCATAAAAATTATAATCAATTTAAATATAAAATCTACCCATGGACCTTAAAACAACATTTGAAACATGAAGAAAATTGGCCCATAATCAAATCATAGAGAATTCCATAAATTTAGTCTTAAAACACCATAAGATCATCAAATTTAACTTAATATTTGAATTCATGAACATAGAGAGGAATTGAGGCATGAGAGTGAAGAGGAACTCTCACTCACAATCTTACATACTTGGGTAATTTGATCTTACACTCTCCCTTGAAAACCCAAAGGAATTGGAAGAAATTGGGGAGTTCTAGGCTTGATCTTCCCTTAGAAATCCTCTAGTTTGCATGCATGGGAAGAGAATGGGTTAGAATAGGTTAAGCACCATTAAAACTCTCCTAACTGAGCTTAAAATGTTGTAGTTTAGGACCTTAGGCCTTAGGATTTATAAAAATACCTTTAGTAAAAAATCTGAAAACTAAACACTGCTAGTAACCACGACTCATACCACGAGTCTTCCTTTGTTACCACGACTCATGGTATCGCTCATTACTAATACACATTTTCACCTCAGTTTCTGCTCTTCAAATGACTGATAGATAGGACGAGTCATTACTCACCACAACGACCTGTTACTCTCTCCTGTCGTCAGCACTGCCGTCGTGAATTAAGCTTCTGGAATTCTCACCATGGATCCCAACCACGAATTGTACTTTCAAACCATGGGTCATTGGACCCACCCGTTGCCTCTGTGCCAACTTTCACTGCACCTCCTCACGAGCATCTACCATGACTTATTTTTCCTTACAACGAGTCATACCACGACTCCTACCATCCAACATCGGTACCATAGAGACAAACAACAACTTCAACCCATGACCTGTTACATCACTCAACTGGTCGTCCCTAGACTCGTTACCATTGAGCCTCCTACTGCAGAGCCTCGCCATAGGTGATTCCTATGGGTCATTAGTCCTTCCCACAACTCATACCATGAGTCTTTATAAGTCAAATATCAAATTTTTCTATTGTTCTCAATTCAAATTCCCGAGTATAGTCTTAGACACTTTTGAGACACGATAATAATCATGAAGAAGAGAATTTTCCTAAAAACATCTCGTAGCCTCACCCTCATAAGTGTGGCACACTCACACCCATGAAAAGGACTCTACTCGACATGGCTTTCAAACATCCTAAGACACTCTAAACCAGAGGATCTAATAACAAGTTTTTCACGACCCAGGTTTATGCCCTAGACGCGATACAGTAGTTAAGATCAAAAGTGACCTCAAGCAAACTCATGGTAAAGCATAATTTTGATAAGATTGTTCTACTAAAAGATAATATTAAGCAGAAGCTGACTAAAGAAATAGGAAAATATTGAAATGATAATAAAGATATGTTTAAACACTGAACTTAAGCCGAATCTACAAATATTGTCTGAAAGCACTCTAAAAGAAATGATGAGTTGCTGGGACAAACCCCTCAGCTAACTTTAATATCTGAAAAATAAACTGAAAGTAATATACTAAAATGGAAACCCGGCCTTCGGCAGATGAGGACTCACCACTGAAAGCTACTGGAGAATCGCCGAGAGAAACTAGCTATGGTGCTGAGGTTGGGTACATGAGTCTATATCATTAAATGATATAGCACATAAATATACGATCAGTCTTTGAATGTACTGAGTATGTGAGATACAACTAAAAATAAGAAAACTGATAATACATAAACTATATTGAATGACATGTTATAGCCATATCCGAAATCGTAAATACTGAACAGAAATCTGAAAATTTGACAATACGCAAAGAACCAATGGTTGACTGAAGGGTCATAAGCAAATCCTAAAAAATGGAAGGCTGAATTAGACTGGGGACTATGATTGTACTGGACTAAACTGTATCGTAAGAGAGCCTATAACCGATATATAACCATGTGAGCTTGACGTGGGGTTTGATGTATACACCCCATCAAAGAAAGTCCATTGTACCTTGGTAGGGTATAGTGGTTGAGTTGTATGATCAATATTTGGGGTCCATTAGGGCTAGTAACCTATGGTGGCACGTAGTTTTGGAAAGTTGGGGGCATTGAATCCCGGCCCGCTCGGTACTAAGTACTACTCCTACTGAAAACTTAATTATGTCTAACTTGTTGATAGCTCGAAACTGATGTCCTAGGACTAAGTCAGAACTGCTTATCTAAGGTGTTCTGAGAGTTTAAGGACCTGAAAGAAACTATATTTTAAAACTTGTCAGAGTTGCTTTATTTGGAAGTGGCGTGACATCTAAAGAACGACAATCCTGCTGGTAAAGTAATACTACTGAATATACAAAGTACTTACAATATTACTTAGACTGAAAAAACTAAAAACGTTAACTTCCCATTCATGAATCTGTATTAGAATTCATAATTCAAGTGAAAATATCATGCTAATACAACATTCATATCTGAGTTCTAAATCATACAAGTTTCATTCAAAAGCCATGCTAAAAAATTAGGGCTAGGAAAGCATACTATACGACTAAAGCTAAGACGTGAATTTCAACTAGGAATAATCATGTAAACTTAGAGAATTAACAAGATTTAAAAAATCTCTTAAGTTGATTGAAAACCCTAGCTTCTAATCTTCTACAGGGTTGGAAATTTTAAAGTCCTCTGAAAGTAATTTGGAACACAAGGGGAAAAGGGAACCCTTGTCAAAGTCCAACATACTTGAAGAAGAATTTCTCTGAGAAATGCACCTGAACTCTGAGGAAGAGAAGAATCCCTAGCTCTTGGATGGAAATAAGTGTCTGAGTTTTCTACGTACTGATTCTTTGAGTTTTGGGAGAGGATGAGAGGAAGAAGTCGATCAACTTAATAAATTCCCCTCTAACCTCATCCCAGACAATGTAGTTTAGGAGTTAAAATAGCGGGAAGTTTCAAAAATGGCTAGAGAAGAAATATGAAAAACTGCTCGTATTGACTCAACTGGCCACACAATGGGTCATCAGTTGTGACCACAACTTGTTAGGACAAATCGTTGGTCCTAGGTTTGAAAATCTCGGCTACTAGAGTAGAGCAACGGATGGGAATGATGACCCGTTAGGCGGAATAACAAGCCATTGGTTCCTATCATTGTTATTAGAAGAATTTTGAACAACTTCTAGATATCCTCCAACAGACGGACAAAACAACCCTTCGTCAGAAACAACGGGCCGTTGTTTCCAATGTTGTCAGTGGAGGGATTTCTAGCCCTTTCTGGATTTCTTCCAATGAATATCTATGATGAGTCATTATACCAAACAACGACCGTCGTCTGGCTTGTTGTTTTGAAAGACAGATTTGACAGGTTTCTGGACTGCTACCAATGGATCAAAACAATGACTCATTACTTGAAGCAATAGGTTATTGTATTGCTTGTTGGATATGGGGAAGAAATCTATAGAGGCTAACAATGACTCACGCAATAGGTCGTCGTTACTGATAATGACTCATTGGTTGAGTCATTCTGAGACCAAATTTTCTAGTTTCTTTTCTGATGTTTCATTCCAAGTCTGGATTTGATATAAGAACTTCTAGGGTGTTATAGATCTTCAGTCCAGGTATGTGGATCATTAATAAGGGTTTTCTTTCATGCTTATTTCCAAAACTCAAATTTTAGATTATGCTTCAGTATGACTCCTTGAACACATGATTTCCAGGGCTAAAAACTCTTCTTGAAAAAAAGTATAGATTTTCGTATGTTACGTTTCTCTTATGATTTATACACGTATTCTACAATTATATATGAGATCAATAGAACTTGGCACGATTTCCTCAGTTTAAGCATATTTTCAATATAATCCATGACATTGTGATCTCATGATTTTAAAATTAGTTTAGCTTGCATGACTAGTTTAGTATTTCAGACATTTATGTAAACAACATGATTTTTTTACTAGTCTATGCAAACTTTTCAGACCTCAACTCTAATAATGAGCACGTGTATAGTATTTGGGAGTAGTATTTAACATTAAGCAGATGCAAGTTCAGGTAACCCAAGTCCCAAAACTATGTGCCACCATAAGATAAGGGGTCCTCGCTAGTTGAGAGTGTCTCCCTTACCTGAATTGCCTTATGAGTTAATTCACGCTAGTCATGGTTCATACTCTTTGCAAGGTGTGAACATCCTTCCAATCAAAGTTACGGGTTGGGCCGTATGATGCTCACTTGGAGTATGTCAGTTATGAGAATCTCCCACGAAATATATTTCCTTAATAGTAGTTGTACATGGCTCATTGTTTCAGTATATAAACTTATTTTATGACTTATAGGCATATTCAACTCTATGTGTATGTTTTAAACCTTGGGTCATTGTACTTCAATTTATGTTATTCCCAGATAGTTTTATTAATGCAGTATGATTATAGCTTTTAGCATGGTTTCCTCTTTCTCTCATGTTTTATATATCCCTTATACTCATTATATTCAAAGTATTTGATCTTGGGCAAATTTATATGCCTAAGTGATACTCAAATGTGTCATTTTTCCTTGTTTATCTATCGATGTTTATACATTCTCATGTGATTTGTAATAAAATATGAATCTATACTAACCAACATGATTAGCTCTGTTTTGCAGGAGAAATATAATTTTGGGAAGCTAAAATGCATGTCGGGAGAAATCGGGAGTGGACTCGGAAGCAAGCAAGGAAAAGGCCAAGGATGGCATGAATTAAAGGGGCTCCGCGATGGAGCCGTGTCACGCTGCCATCGGGGATGCCTTCTGCCTGGATATGGAATTTTTGCCAAATTCCAGTGAAGGTGCGCGTTGGGGCCGTGGCATGTTGGCCTAGCCCCGCGTTGCATGCCGTGCCACGTTGGGCCTTAATACCTGGACATCTGAATTCCAGTAAGGGTCCGCGTCGGTGGCGTGTCACGGAGGCAGTGCTCCGCGATGCACTCCGTGACACGTTGCTTATTATTCTGGGAAAAATTCCCACTAGTATAAATAGAACACTTAGGTTCATTTTTAATGATTCTGACTGGGTGGAGTAAGAACGTGGGTTACAGGCAGTTGAGGGGACGAAAATCTCAGGGTTTTTCTCTATCTTCTTCTTCTTTATTTCAATTGCTTGTATGATTAATACTCATTTAACGATGTTTAATCCGCAAATGAGTGGCTAAATTCCCTTCTTGCTGAGGTTAAGAACAATTGTATTGAAATGTGATTATTGTTAAATTGGTTTTTCATCTTTTCTTCCATGGTTGTTCTATTGATTCTTGTTCTTACTGCATTAATGTGTAGCCAACGTTAATGTACATCTAAAAAGTTCGGTTTCACTCGAGAGAGCAAGAAATTGGAAAGTTGTGAATTAATAGGATATGATCTTTTCTTAGTTTGGGAAAATTGAGAATTGATTTACCTTCAGGATAGAGATATACCTGAAAGTCGTATTAGTCAATTAAGGAATCGATTTTGTATGGCTAGAACATGAATTTCTTTCTATCACATAGATGTAGGTAGAAGGTTCATGATTCTTAAGTTGGGTTAAATATGAGAGTTTTAATCCATAGGCAATAATTCTTGACTAGCAACCGTAGGAAAGATTAACCCAATTGTATCGATAATTTATTTCTTTACATGTTCATTTAGCCTCAGCATGCTCATACTTATAGTTCAGACTCAATTTGTATATTCGTTTTAGACTTAGTATAAAATTAAGAAACAAACTATCAGCATCTCTTCTTCTCACTAGTTGTGAAAATCACCGAACAAGTTTTTGGCGCCGTTGTCGGGGACTGGCAATTGGTAAAATTGTTTTCTTAGTGTTAGTTTACAAATTCTATATAAGTGCTGACAACTTGGTCTTAGTGTTTGTTTTAATTCTTTTTTATTTTATTTTTTTTTTCTTTTACGGATACCCTTATTGACATGACATCGTGGAATACAAATGGTTTAAATGGTGGATACTCATATTTTGGCGAATCTTGTCTGAATTGCGGAGGACACCACTCGTGGCAACACTGTAACACGTGCAATATATGTGGTGGTCAAGATGGCCATTGGGATGGTTGTCCGAATGCATATTCCCCTCCCCCAAGCCCCTACTATGATCCTTCTGTTGTTTTTGCTGAATATAGGCATGCTGAAAATGAGGACTTGGGACGCCAAGCTCAAATAGAAGACATGCTGAAACAACTCCTGGAGCAATCAGAAGAAATGAAGGAGGCGATGGCAGTATTGAGAATTCAGCAAAAAGAGAATGCAGAGGCTCTAGAAAGGATGAGCGTCAAAGTCATGGAGATGATTGCTGAGGCTGAAGCTTGTGATAAATTGCAGGTAATAGTTTTAGCCGATATTCAAGAGGAACTACAAGAGGAAGACAAGGGTGAATTTTTGGATGAAGCCCAACAATTAGAATCTCTTGAGTGTCCCCGTGATGGGCTCACACTTATGGAAAATCCATTCATGGAAGAAGAGATAGAGTATCCCCCAGTTGACATATGGAGAGTTAGATGTCGATGCTGAGAAGGTGTATACAAGTAAGAAGGTCAAGCACAATGCAGTTTCAGAGTTGAGGTTTATTGGACCACACTCGAAGCATTTTTCAACATTAAGTTTGGTTGACAACATAGAAATAGAGTCTTCCAAGCTTATAGAGAAATGTCTAGAGGAGGACCAAGCCCCGTATATTTTGAAATTTGCTAACTTGGAGAGACAAAATGACTTCGCTTACTTATGGGCCAATAAGTTCAAAAGGCAACATCTACTGCTTGGTCCTTACAATTTTTCACCACCATCCCTGGAGCATAAGAGGAAATTAGAGAGATTCATATCCTCAAGGTGGAGGAAAAAGCGGTGAAACTTGATACGTCGTGCCGCGACGTAAAATTAGGCGCTGCACGGGAGGCAACCCATGAAATTTTTGTAAAATGTGAATAGATTTCATAGAAAAAAAAGAAAAAAATAAAAAAGAGAAAAATAAAAATAAAAACAAAATTTGTATTTTAATTGAAACCTATAATTCTAACCAATTTCTTGTTGTGAAATGAATTTCAGGTTGAACAGAGGATAAATGTGCAAAGGATTGCAAATAAAAAATCGAGGTACAAAAATTAATAAAAAGTGGCAAAACAGTGAGCCTATGCGATGGCTCCGTGTCACGGAGGAGGGCCTCCGCGTTACCCTCCGTGACACGTTGAATGTAATTCTAGAATTTTCTCAAATTTCAGAACACCTGCGCGATGGCTCCGTGTCACGGAGGGCATGCTTCGCGTTACCCTCCGTGACACGTTGAGGTGTATTTCGCGACGGGTCACACCGGGTCGCCGGGTGACCCGCGCGAAAACCCCCCCTTTTTAACCCCGTTTTCCCTCATTTTTTTCCCATTCTTCACCTTCTCCATGACAAACAACCCGAAATTCCCCCCTTCCCCAACGTGACACGGCCTAGTATCTCAATTTTATCAACTTTTCTTCGATATCATCGAATTTAAGGTATGTTTGTTAACTTCATCTCATTTCTTACCTTATTTTTCTGATTTTTTAGCATAGGAAGTGCGGAAAACTTGCCCTAAGTGTAAATTGAGCATGAATTCATGTAAATAATTATTGATTGAAGTTCCTAGTATCGTTGAGATGGTATGAACTCAATAAATACATGTTTTGATTGAAATTCTTGCGAAATGATAGCTAGGGTTTGAATTTAAGTTTAAAAAGGGAGAATTAGTTGAACTTTGAAATTTTTGCTGGGTTGTGTATGTTGGGTGAGATGAGTTGGTTGTGCTAACTGTTATGGT
The DNA here is from genome assembly GCA_035772735.1 of Datura wrightii. Taxonomy (NCBI): domain Eukaryota; kingdom Viridiplantae; phylum Streptophyta; class Magnoliopsida; order Solanales; family Solanaceae; genus Datura; species Datura wrightii. The sequence continues at coordinate 46,885,239 of JASDFA010000007.1, read as the reverse complement.
AAAAGACCGACGGATTTTCGGGGGAATGAAATTGTTGAAATTGCAAGAAATGGGTGAATTGTATAGGTTCATGTAGATAAATTCTTTTCTTTGTTTCTCCTTGCTAAGTGCTATGTGATGAAATATGAACGATGGTAATGTGGTGGGTAGCTGTACGAAGTCTGAGTAGTACAGAACAATTTAGACCGTCGAATTCTCTGAATGCACGAGGCATATTTGTTGTGTTTTTGTTTTTGTTTTCTTTTTGTAAATTGGAAATAAATAGGATCTTGCCGTAATGTTGTGATTGTGGCTAAAGACTAAGTGTGGGGTGGCCTAGCTTAACCCAACCTTAGTCGAAGCTAATTTGATTTGGCTTAACATTGAACCTGTCTGTTGGGTTTGACAGGAACAATGGCAAGCAGGCAAGATAAAGGGAAGGGTGCATCAATATCAGGCGCCGGAAGGAAAAGAATTAGACTAGGAACAGCAGTCGCAGCAGCACTAGCGGTTCCATGCAGCCAACGCCGTCAATACGGAACCAGATGGGTGACAGAGGAGGGGAAGAAATGGTACGCGAAGCATAAGGAAAGCAAGTACTTCCCCGAGGAACACATTGCTAGGGAACCATTGGCATAGGAGTTCCCCAGGATTGTCCACAGGATCGAGGCAGCCGGGCTGAACTTCATCTTTGAAGAGACCAAGGAGTGCAACCTACACCTGATTCGGGAATTCTACGCCAATTGGAACCTGACTCTCAGAAGTCACACTATCAAGATAAGGGGGCAGATAGTCACTTTTGAGCCCCATCACCTTAATGCCATCTTGGGGGCGCGGGACACAGACGCCCATGTGCTTCGACAGCTGAACATCACTCCACTCCACCATACGCGGATATCAGACGCACTTTGTGTGGAACCCGGTCTACAACTCGTTGGAGTAGGCATAAGGAGAGGGGCTACCATCAGACCTTGCCCTACTCACAGATGAACAGGGAAGACAGGATATGGCTGAAGATTGTTTGTTCCTACCTGATCCCGGGGGTGCATATGACAGATGTCACCTGGGATCGTGTATGCTTGGTATACGCCTTGATGAAAGGGATGGAGATCAATGTCGGGGCGGTGATCATCTCCGCCATGAAGAGAGCTCGTTTGCGTCAGGGGCACAGGTACGGGTTTGGTGGCTTACTAACCACGTTCCTGAGGGGCTTAGATATCAAGGAGGAGGCCCTTGACTACATCCCGCAGATGGAGAGGCGGGCCTTAGATGTCACCAAAACTAAGGCACCCGACACCACCCACAGGCCAGTTCTTACACTAGCCGAGCGACATGCTCGGGATGATCAGTACATGGCTCGCATGTTTGGGATGCAGATGCTCCAGCTGCGCATAGGCGGGAGGCCGGCAACAGAAGAGGAGCTGTGGAAGCTCGAGCTAGACTACCCTTTTGGCGAAAATGCCAAGGCTCTATGCTGAGTGGGGCCAGCTTTTGTGGAACCCACAGATGATGATGTCCCCACAGATGAGGAGACACGTCGTGATGACTCCGATGTGGAGTCAGATGATGAAGATGGGGGCGATTCAGACATGGGAGACGAGGCAGCAGCACCTGACGAAGAAGTGGAATATTTTGATTGATCAGGGAGTTTCACCACCCATTTTTGTGCTATGCTGAATTTTATGAACACTGGGGACAGTGTTCGATTTAAGTGTGGGGTGAGAGTAGTTAGGTGTTTGTTGTTGTTGCTATTAATGTATGTCTCTGTTCTGTTGTTGTGCTTGGATAAACTTGTGGCCCTGTGATTTTTTTTGTGTATGTCTGTATTGTAATTAAGTGGAAGCTATTGTGTGCTGTTGAATGTTGTTAGCTGGTTTTGTACATATTTTTGGTTTTATCGAAATGATCGATATTTTTAACAAAAAGAAAATTTTTTCATGAATTTTCAAATTTTTGGGTTTCTCGACGTTTGTTTTCGGTTCTTTTACCGAGAATAGTCTCATTGAACCGAAGTCTTAGTTAGTGACCGTTCCCTATGATGGATGGATGACGACCGTCTGAAGGGAAATGTAGTCGTTAGGAGTAGATTTTGTTTAATTTATTTTTCCGTTTTTTTCTTTTGTGGGTTTGCATCCCAAAACCTGTCGTTACTTTATGGTTGCGACATTTTGGTTGCGTGTTACGCATGATGTTTGAAATGCAAAGGTGATTCGTATGAAAGCATGCAACTCTGTAAATATGTTGAGATGCCTAGGCCATAGAGTCGATTCAGTGTGATTGAGGCTTAATGTTTGAATTCTTGTAATTAGCTGATTGAAGAGTCTGTGAATATGCCTTGAGTTGAGCATGTGAAATGAGCGTATAGTGAGGTTTCATTTCTTCCATGCTATTGTGAAATGTCTAGAACTTGCCTGGTGTGTGTACAAAATGAAATGAAGGATGTGTATTGTAGGAAAGGATGTAGACATTTCTTTGCTTTAACCGAACGTTTTTTTTCTTTCATTATCATACCACCTTGAATGTACACCCTAGTTAGCCCATTAAGCCTTTAGCCTATTATTTTTCTTTTGTCAAAAAGGTGTAAACCGAGCTTAACCCCTTCTTTTCATTATTCGTGAATTTGATCCAAAACTCTTAAGCGCTCAAGAAAAGAAAAGAATTTTCCCAAAGTGTCAAGGAGTGAGAATGGAGAAAAGAAAAGAAAAAGCAGAGTGATAAAAGGAAAGAAAAGGTCGAAGGTGCACTTGTTATAAATTAAATATAATGAAGATGTATAAATAATCTTTGTTATTGAGTCAAGTGTGCTTAAAGAGATGGGGTCAAAAATAAAGACAGACTTCAAGAATGGGAAGATGAAGGAAGAAACAATGACCATAAGGTTGATGGGATGTATTGGAAAAGCGCTTAAGGATGCTAGTTGTTATTATTGGTTAGCCCAGTATGTACTAGTTCCGTAGCTTACATTACAACCCGTTAAGTCCTACCTGATCTTACATCACACTTCCTTATATTAGTGGAGTAATACACTAAAGGCCAGCTTATGGTTCATGACATGATGCATGTGAATTATTTTGGGAGAGAGTGAAATTGTGTTTATATGCCCCTGCATGTAATGTCTTTGAGTTCATGTGATTAAAAAGGGGGAGAAATTCTCTTGTGTTGTGAGGACACATGCTCGACGAGAGATTAAAATTCGTGTCGGATATCTTGATCAGCTGATTTGCATGAGTTTGCCGATATCGAGAGTCGATTCTTGAGTCTAGGAGGTCTTAATGTGTTGAAGGTCATTGTATTGATAAGACTATGCATGTTTTCTTGAGGATTTGCTGTGTTAAATAATCGGTATAACGGTAGCTTGAATTGTCGAGCCAAAGTAGCCAGGTTGGGGTGTCAATTGCATGAGGTGTAAGATTATTGTTCGGGGACGAATAAGGATTTAAGTGTGGGGTAAGTGATCTTGGGCAAATTTATATGCCCAAGTGATACTCAAATGTGTCATTTTGCCTTGTTTATCTATCGATGTTTATACATTCTCATGTGATTTGTAATAAAAATGTGAATTTATACTAACCAACATGATTAACTTTGTTTTGCAGGAGAAATATAATTTTAGGAAGCTAAAATGCATGTTGGGAGAAATCGGGAGTGGACTCGGAAGCAAGCAAGGAAAAAGCCAAGGACAGCATGAATTAAAGGGGCTCCGCGATGGAGCCGTGTCACACTGCCATCGCGGATGCCTTCTGCCTGGATATGGAATTTTTGCCAAATTCCAGTGAAGGTGCGCGTTGGGGCCGTGGCACGTTGGCCTAGCCCCGCGTTGCATGTCGTGCCACGTTGGGCCTTAATACCTGGACATCTGAATTCCAGTAAGGGTCCGCGTCGGTGGCATGTCACGGAGGCAGTGCTCCGCGATGCACTCCGTGACACGTTGCTTGTTATTTCGGAAAAAATTCCCACTAGTATAAATAGAAGACTTGGTTGATTTTTAATAATTTTGACTTGGTGGAGCAAGAACGTGGGTTACAGGCAGTTGAGGGGACGAAAATCTCAGGGTTTTTCTCTATCTTCTTCTTCTTTATTTCAATTGCTTGTATGATTAACACTCATTTAACGATGTTTAATCCGCAAATGAGTGGCTAAATTCCCTTCTTGCTGAGGTTAAGAACAATTGTATTGAAATGTGATTATTGTTAAATTGGTTTTTCATCTTTTCTTCCATGGTTGTTCTATTGATTCTTGTTCTTATTACACTAATGTGTGGCCAACGTTAATGTACATCTAAAATGTCCGGTTTCACTCGAGAGAGCAAGAAATTGGAAAGTTGTGAATCAATAGGATATGATCTTTTCTTAGTTTGGGAAAATTGAGAACTGATTTACCTTCAGGATAGAGATATACCTGAACGTCGTATTAGTCAATTAAGGAATCGGTTTTGTATGGCTAGAACACGAATTTCTTTCTATCACAGAGATGTAGGTAGAAGGTTCATGATTCTTAAGTTGGGTTAAATACGAGTGTTTTAATCCATAGGCAATAATTCTTGACTAGCCACCGGAGGAAAGATTAACCCAATTGTATCGATAATTTATTTCTTTACATGTTCATTTAGCCTCAGCATGCTCATACTTATAGTTCAGACTCAATTTGCATATTCGTTTTAGACTTAGTATAAAATTAAGAAACAAACTATCAACATCTCTTCTTCTCACGGTTGTCTGCATTTTTAGAGTTAAAGTTTATTGACACTTGAGTAGATTGTTACCCTAGCCCAGTCCCTGTGGGATCGATACTTGGCTTACTTGAGCCACTTTATTACTTGTTAGACCACGTGCACTTGCGTGTAGTTGTGAAAAACACCGAACAGTATTGACTGCCTATTCTTGTGCTATATCATTTCATGATATAGGTTTAGGTGCCCAAACTCAGTCCCGCTGTTAGATACATTCCAGTACCCCATCAACTTTAGCTTTTGTATGTCCTCATCATTCGAGGACGGGAGTTAAATTATGTTTTCTTTTATTATCTTAGTTTCAGTACTTAGATCTAGTGGGTAACCTATCCCTTTAGCTCGTCAATCTTAGATACTTTCAGACATATATGATTAGATATTTAGCTTTGTTAGCTCTTTTGTTATTTTCACTTTAAACATTTTTTTAATCCAAACTTGGTTAGCCAGTTGATGTTGTACCAGTTTAGCTTTCGTTCCATTTTGTTAGTATATGATAGTGTTATGCAAGTACCAAGGTTTAGCTTGGGATCATTCGTGGTTATATTCCCTGTGTCACTTTCAGGGTCTAGACTCAGGTTTACAAACTTAGTATCAGAGCACCAGGTTCAAGGTGTCCTAGAGTGTTTGAAAGCCGCATTAAGTAGAGTCTTTTTCATGGGTTTGATGCACGCCACACTTATGAGGAAGAGGATACGAAACTTTCTTAGGAAAACTTCCTTCTTTCATGTTTAGTATCATGTGATAGAGTCCAACTCTCTTTACGCTTCTAACTCGTGCTCTAAACGCTTACAGAAAATGCATCCCAGAAGAGCTAACGAACGTAGTAATAGAAGTTAGACAACACACCAACGCCCACAAAGCTTGTGAATGATCAGGTCTCTAATGTGGAGTTAGAGCTATCTTCCAAATATTGGCACAAACTATGACTGCTCAAGTCAACCAGCAGGCAGTTGCCCCATTGAATCCGAAACCACCAAAATGAACCTACCTAAGTTCCACAATTTGAAGGTGTATGAGAATCTACAAGGTTTCACAGATGAGATCTAGAATATCACGCAGATCATAGGTATCACTAGGGAGGAAAGTGCAGACTTGGCATCTTACCAGCTGAAGGGGTAGCACATTGTGGTTCAAGCAATGGAAAGAAAGTCATCGCCAGAATGCAGCTCCAATTAACTAGGATTAGATTGTGACAGCCTTCGTGGATAGGTTCTTTCCTCACAAGTTGAGGGAAACAAAGTCTAAGGAGTTCATTAGCCTGAATCAGAACTCTATGTAAGTTAAAGAGTATGCCTTTACATTTACTCAACTATCCAGGTATGCTCCAAAGATGGTTTCTGAGCTGAGGGCTCGAATGAGTAAATTCGTTTTAGGTTCAAAAAAAGTAAATGCTTTGATCTCATTTCCTGAATCCTTTTGGTTTGAAGTAAGGAGAATATGCAGTTTCCCTCCATCTTTTGCTAAAATGATTGACAAAAAAGTTTGGTTCGTTTGATGATAGGCTATTTGTTTACTGTGGGTCAATTTACATAGGGCGTATCGCCAGAAAACACATGTTTGGCAGCTAAACTTAAATTTTTTTTCCCTTTTTAGTCTTTGGGCTCTCTTTCGTTGCTCCTGCTGTTTCTGAGTATCCCATAATTGATGAACATAATCCTCCCCCTCTGTGCAAAAGCCTGAATTCGTGCAATATCTATGTGCTCCTGAGTAGATACCCCCAAAAAATCTTGAGCTAGTTTCGAACTTGGCAGTCATGGAGTATAGGACCGCTACGCTTATCAAGGTTATGGATATCTTCTGACTCATGATCCATGCTCAGCAGATTGAGGAAGAAAAGTTCAAGGAAAAATAAAGGGAGAATAAGAGAGCTAGAACCCAAAATTTTGAGTTCTCACAGCAAAAGTTAGGTGGTGGAAGTCGCTCACAGTTCCATCAAAGGTCATCCGCTCTAGCACTTTCATTAGCTAGCATTCATCTCCCAGATCTAGAGGGTATGAAAGGGGTAGAGCACCAGGCTCTAAGTCTTAAGGGAATACGTCTGGAGGTCGCACCTTCCCATTTGCAAGAAGTATGGGAGAAACCACCCCAAGGAGAAGTATGGGAGAAACCACCCCAAGGAGTGTTTTCTCGGTAAGAAAGTTTGTTTTGGTTGTGGTAAGCCTGATCACAAATTTCAAGACTGTCTATCAGCCAAGTAGGGCAACGTCAGTAGTCATAACCAAGCCACCTCTTCAGCAACTCCAGCAATTCACCCATTCCAATAGGGCGCCTCTTCTAGTGCAGGTGGTGGACAATGTCAGAATCATTTCTATGCGCTCTCATCATGCCAAGGATAACTTGCCAGATATGGTCACGGGTATGTTATAAGTCTTTCATATGGATGTTTATGTGTTGTTAGATCTATGGGCCACATTATCCTTTGTAACCCCATATGTTGCAATAAATTTCTATCTCAGTCCTGAATGCCTCTCAAAGCCCTTCTCAGTCTCTACTCTTGTCACTGAGTCAGTCATAGCAATAAGAGTATACAAAAATTGCCTAATTTTAGATTTTCAAGAAATCACCATAATTGACTTAGTAGATTTAGAGATGACTGACGTAGATGTCATCCTTAACACGGATTGGTTATAATTTTTTTATGCCTCGATCAACTACAGAACCAGAGTAGTAGAATTCTATTAGGATAACCGGTCATAAAATGAAAGGGTAGCTCCATAGTGCCTATAGGTCATTTTTGTCTCTTACCTTAAGTACAGAAAGATAATTTTCAAAGGTTGCATGTATCATCCAGTTCGGGTGAGGGATTTTATGTTTGAAGCCTCAACTCTCCAGCCAATCCTAGCCATTTGTGAATTCCCATATGTGTTCCTACAGAATCAGCCTGGAGCCCCTCTTGAGTAGAGATCGACTTTGGGATAGACCTCCTTACAAATATATAGTCGATATTCATTCCTCCTCACGGAATAGCTCCATTTGAGCTTAAGGAGTTGAAGGAGCAGTTAAAAGACCTTCTAAATAATGGTTTCATTAGGCCTAATATCTCCCGATGGGGTGCTCCAATCCTTTTCAATGACAAAAAAGATAGTTCTCTCAGAATGTGCATCAATTACCGTCAGTTAAACAAAGTCACAATCAAGAATAAATATCCCATTCTCAAGATTGATGACTTGCTCGATTAGCTTCAGGGTGCTAGTTACTTCTCTATAATAGACCTCAGATCTAGCTACCATCATCTTAGAGTCAGAGAGTGTGACATTCCGAAAATGACCTTAGGAACTTGGTGTGGTCACTACGAATTTGTAGTTATGTCTTTTGGACTAACAAACGCTCTTGCAACTTTTATGGATTTGATAAAGAGGGTATTCAAGCAGTACTTAGATATGTTCGTCATTGTCTTCATAGATGATATTCTTATATACTCTTGGAGTGAGGATGAGCATGCTGATCATTTGAGAATTGTGCTGCAAACTCTTAAGGACCATAAGTTTTTTGCAAAGTTTAGCAAGTATGAGTTTCGGCTAAAGTCAGTTGCATTTCTTGGACATGTGGTGTCTAGTGGGGGTGTTCGGGTGAACTCTTGAAAGATAGAAGTGGTGAAGAAGTAGACTAGATCCATCACTCCCTCAGACATAAGCTTTTTAGGTTTAGCTGGTTATTACAGAAGATTTATATAAGGGTTTTCATCAATTGAAGCTCGCTTTGGTGCAGAAATTACGGGAAACGACATCACTTTTTTAGCAGAACCACCCTACTTTGTGCTTAAGCTCCTTCAACAAGATAAGGACCTCACAGTCCTCAACAAGCTTCCTTGCAGTTCTAACAATTGCACTAAAATAGTTGGCCCTCTAGCCATAACATATCCTCCTCTTTGTACTTCTATGTATGATATAAAGGACACTTCCCTTACTTTACGTGCCTTCAGGCACCTTCTTGTACTGCTTTAATATATACTAGAAAGTAATCTTTTTGTTACCAAAAAAAATTTCCGTTGAATATTTTTTCTCGACGAATAAAGGCAGATAATAATAGAAAAGGAAAAAAAAGAAGAAGGAACGACATTGCGTATAATTAGCCTTTGTTAAACAAACCCCAACATAACTATTTTCCATTTCCCGCCAATTACGGACTATAATGACCGACTCTGTTTACCGAAACGAACAAACAAAAACTCAAAATCTGTCATTGGATCCTTCCATTTTGTGTCGATCATTGTTCAGGTAAATTAATGCATAGACCAGATACATCTCTCCTCCTCTATCCCCCCACCTCAACCAAATGCACTAATGATCTATGCGTCATATATATTCTTTTGGGGTTCATGACAATTCTAACCTAGACAAGTTTTAGACATCTGATGGATTTGTGATCTTTTCTTGCATGTCTTAATTTCGAGAATAAACTAGGCTTTCAATTTAAATAAAAAAGTGTGTTGAGGAAAATTATTTTGTTTAAATATGAAATTTCTGGTTGTTAATTGATTGACATGTTAACAAATAGAACCAAACTAGATCCAGCAAAGACGTGGGCGACATAATTCATTAATAAATAGTTGCAATTTATTATCTGTGTTCACTTTATTTTCTTTTTTACTTGTTTCCGTTTTTTCAGTTGGGATCAGTTGTATCATGTAGGATATGTTTTGGTGAAGGACCCATTAGGCATAATTGACAATATTTATGTCTTCGAGAAAAAGACATGCATTTGGTATAACATTCGCAAGCTTGATGACATAGGCTTTCTCTGTGTGTGAAAATTGAATGACCCATCATGTGAGGAAACGCACTGGTTCCTTATCAGTTGCCATTTTTTGGCAAAACAATGTCGAATGGACATTGGCGTTGGACATGTATTAGCAAGTAAGATTCCTTTATACAAGGAAGGAAAATAAGGCATTCAGTTATTTCTTAGCTGCAAAATCAGGCAATTGTGTCCCTATGGCTGGAAAACCTGGTACGGACATACCTGGAGGTCCAGTGCTCCTGCATGGAGAACTGGACATGCAGATTATAGAAGCCAAGTCACTTCCAAACATGGACATGACATGTTGTTCCAAGTTTAGCCCATTTGGATCTACGCGAAAGGTTAAGAGCAAGGATCCAGGGAAATCAGGAACTCGTAAAATAATAGATACTAGTGACCCCTATGTGTCTGTGTGTATAGGTGGGGCAAAAGTAGCTCGAACAACAGTGATTCGCAACGATGAAAACCCATCATGGAATGAGCATGTTCGCATACCAGTTGCTCACACAGTCGACAAAGTTGAATTTTTTGTCAAGGATAATGATGGGGTAGGTGCTGAACTGATTGGAAAGGTGGAGATACCTGCTGATAAAATTCTTGCAGGTAAAGAAATAAGTAGTTGGTTCCCTATTCTTGGAAGTTCTGGGGATCCCCTGAAAACTGGTGCTCAACTGCATTTGTCAATCCAATACAAGCCAGTGGCAGAGAACCCTTTATATAGAAACGGTGTTGGAGGTGACACCAATAGTGTAGGAGTACCGCATACTTATTTTCCACTACGAAGAGGAGGAAATGTTACTCTTTATCAGGATGCTCATGTGCCTGATGCAACACTTCCAGAAATTTTGCTAGATGATGGGAAGATTTTTAGTCGTAACAAATGCTGGGAAGACATATGTCATGCCATGTTGGAAGCTAAGTATCTAATATATGTTGTTGGTTGGTCTGTATATCATCCTATACGGCTAGTAAGAGAACCAACAAGGCCATTGCCTTCGGCAGGGGAAAGAACACTGGGAGATTTGCTCAAGTACAAGTCACAGGAAGGAGTCCGTGTGATTTTGCTCATTTGGGATGATAAAACTTCAAATGATGACGTCTTCCTCAAAACGGTAATATCACAGACTATAGAAAACTGTTATTTATTATTCAGAAGATATCCCTTGATGTGGTTTCTCATGACAATCCTTTTTGCATTCCTTTTCTAGATATATGGAACATAGAGCTATTTGGTAAGCATCATAATATTGGTCTTATTGTCTTATGAGCTTGAATGCAGGAAGGTGTAATGCAGACTCATGATGAAGAGACCAGAAAGTTTTTTAAACACTCAAGTGTACACTGTGTGCTTTGTCCTCGTTCGGCCAGCAGTAAGCTTAGTGTTCTCAAGCGGCAGGTTTATACTTTTGTTTTCCTTAGGGGCAAGGGGAGGGAAGCATATCTGGCTGATGAATTCTAATTGCATGATAATTTAATATTTGAAGAAGTGGTAAATCTAGAACAAACAAGTAGTTTACTCTCTTCAAGCAGAATTCAGTCAAGGGGACAGCTAGCCTTTTATCATGGTTATCATTGATTTCATATGTTGATCAAAGGATCACTTGATTCTGCAGATTGTCGGAAACCTTTTTACACATCATCAGAAATGTGTGCTTGTTGACACCGAAGCACCTGGGAATGAACGGAAAATCACTGCTTTTATTGGTGGCCTGGATCTGTGTGACGGCCGCTATGATACTCCTGAGCATAGATTGTTTAGCGATCTTGATACTGTCTTTGGAAATGATGTTCATAATCCTACATTCACAGTAAGCTATTAATTTGGATCTCTTGAAGTTTCCTGGATAAACTTTTATTCAAGACATCTGAGTACTTCAGAAACACTGAAAGTCTTATACATGAAATACCGTCCAAGGAGAAGGAGCATAACCATTTTATCCAAATTTGGTCTATCAATTGCCTGAGCTTCATATTTTATTTGAAAACTACACTCCATTTTCTATTTGGACTTATAGCACAGGTTTCAATTCTGCATGGTATGATTTGAAAGAAGGTGAAAACAAGTAATAGTATCTTTTCATGATATAGTGGCTGAAATCATGGATTTAAATGGAAGAGTTGCCATTATGGTCATATATGAGCAGCACATTATATTTACTACTATCATCGGGAAACAGTAGTTTTGCGTACTCCTCTGCATGTTGAATTATCTTTTCTTTCATATACCATTCTGGTAGCTAATAATTTGGTAGACATATCATTGTATCTCTTACATATATACAGACTACTTCAGGTGGCCCAAGAGAACCATGGCATGATCTGCACTGTAAAATTGATGGTCCTGCTGCTTATGATGTTTTAACAAACTTTGAGCAAAGATATAACAAGGCTATGAAATGGCTCAAGCTAAGAAAAGTCAAACAAGGGTATGATACATTGCTTAAGTTAGATCGGATAGCAGCAATTTGCATGCCTTCTGCCGGACCAGATGGTGACCGTGTGGTACGTGTCACAAGTGAACAAGATCTTGAGAGTTGGAATGTGCAGGTATTAGACATATTTCTTATTTTATGATGTTGCTTCTCTGTCAATCACTAAAAGTTCATTGTAAATATTTTTGTGCACTCTTCTCAGGTATTTAGATCAATTGATTCAGGATCAGTAAAAGGATTTCCAAAAGACAATAAGGAAGCAGAGGCTCAGGTATAATAACGACGCTTTTTGGAAACCTGAGTTCTATATATTACTATTTTCAGAAAGTTTTTGCTGGGAGATGCTGTGTGCTAAATCAAGACAGAAAGTGAAAATACAACATGTCAATTAGCTATGTCTATTTGCAGAATCTTGTCAGTGGAAAAAATTTGAAGATAGAAAGAAGCATACATTTAGCTTATGTGAAAGCAATTCGCTCTTCCCAGCACTTCGTTTACATCGAGAATCAGTATTTTCTTGGTTCTTCATATAGCTGGTCATCACACCGCAATGCAGGTGTGCAAGTGTTCTTAACTCAATTTCAATTATTGTTTCTTTAAAACTTCTAGCTGATAGTCTAACTTAGCCCCCTTTCACATTTTCTAATTTTTGCTAGTGATGACAACAAGATTGATCGTGCATATAGACAGCTGAATATTTAAGTTGCACTAAGGTGCAAAATTATATGATAGAGCCGGCAACAAGTCTGTCATGTTTTTTTTCGAACTTGGAAAAATGTTGTTCACAAGCAAGACAGGAGTCTGTTATACACTTGTAAAGAGAAAGTCTTGTGGGTCCATCTAGGAATAAATGTGAGATCTAAAGAACCTCTAGTTTTAGGAAACACATAATTTTCCTTGAATTTTGTTTTTTGGGTATAGAACCAAGGGGCTTGAGAGCAGAATGTATATACAGGCTTCATAGAGACGATTCTAGTTAGTTTGGGATTGAGCCATAGTCAATTAATTGATTGAAGAAAGATAAGATTTTGTCCACATTTTAACAAAATTTTTTAGCTTTGAAGTAAAAGCGAAAAGAAACAAATGTTTAAGGAAAGTTCTAACTTGACTGTAGCAAGTACTAACAAATTCTAGGTACTTCTTCTGCTTATATAAAATCCTGCAGAGAAGGTCTTACACTTGAAACTTCCTGAGAAGCTATTAATGCTGCAAGTACAACTGGGCTCCATATGTGCAGTTGAGATCTAAAAGAGAAGGAGAATGTGATAGTTCTGCAAGGAGAATTTTGTTTCTCGGTTTTAGACTTGATTACTTGTTCTATATCGTAGAATAGCCAATCAACTTCCTAAAACTGATGCATCAGAACAGCAGAGTTCCTGGGGTAGGGACATATTGCCAAATATTCCATCATATACCTAGGTCTTAGATAAACTCCAGCTCCATATTGAAATCTATTGCTCTACCTTATGTAAGATCTCAAGATTTTAATGAGCTGGAGCCACATCCCATATGGACTACCATTTTATCTTCTCTATCTCATCTGACAACTTATGTTTTAGATGGATGAAGCAATGTATTCAGTAATTATCAAATTATTACACTTGGTCTATTGCAGACGGATTTTGTTACTCGAATTGGTGTGTTAGGGAAGACCAAATAGTCTTACAAGTAACTACCTAACTGGATTTTGTTGATGTAACAAATTAGCACAAACATTTGGAATTCATAAGTCATGTTTCGTAAGGATGTCTAGTCAGAATTCATACTTGTACAAGCATCCAATGTTATGTAGGACCATGAGGTAAAGAAATTCTTATATAATGTAGACGCCAATGTAAGGCATAATTACTAATGTTCTGTTTAAAATTCAAATGGAAACTAATTCTAGTGTGTACCATCTAAGGAAAGCAAAATCTAGTGAAGGAAGAGAAGAAATCCGATATAGATCTGTACATACTTAAACAGGCCCACCTAGCACTCAGAAATTGGCACAAGTATGACAAATGCGTGAGCATGTGACTGACGTATTCTCGAACGAGGGAGATTAGTGAATATTGGAGAAGTCTTTGCATGCAGAGGTCTTTTACAAGTATTATAGACATAGACATCTGATGATATGTATCATAATGAGGCAGAAGGATTTCCAAAATACTATACAAATGATGAGCAGGATGTCCAAAAGCCAATTACAAACTAAGAGCTTTTAACATAAGTTCAAATTTTGTCCAGATTATGATCCGTAATATAACATTTCCACTGCATTTGAATTACCATTTTGATTTAAAGAAAGAAGCATAGAAAACTTGCATGTGATTGAAGGAGAGAAGCTCTAGATAGCAATGAAGATGCATATAAATGAGCATTTTAGAATCTTTGACGAGAAAAATGAATTTCATAGCTTACTTGAATGTCAATATATAACATTTCAGAACTATATCTTTCTAACAGGAGCTAACAACCTAGTCCCTATGGAAATTGCTCTAAAAATTGCGAGAAAAATAGCAGCAAATGAACCTTTTGCAGCATATATTGTGGTTCCAATGTGGCCTGAAGGTGTCCCAACCAGTAAAGCAGTGCAAGAAATTCTGTTCTGGCAGGTTAGAATGAACTATCCTTATTTGTCTTATGAGGTCTGTATTTGTACATGTCAGATTTATAAAGTTTGTTCCTTCCTCTAGTTTGCGTATCGATAAAGGAACCAGGATACTGAACACGCAACTCATCATTTGTTTTTATGATAGAATAGAGCTCAAACTCATTATCAAGCAAGAATGCTCTTGTTAGCTGAAGATATACCCACGAAGACTATTCTTTCTTATGTTCATATTTTTTAAAATCATACTTATCTAGGCACCAAGATTTGACAATCTTCATTACCTACTGATATTCATATTTAGGTATGAAAGGTTGATTCTTATGGATAAAAAGCTACCAAGAGACAGTATTACATGAAAAGCTTTTTAGCTCAAAGCTCTACCTTGGTTGTCTAATGATCAAGCCGAACTGATTGGTCATAATGCCTCACTAATTCCTCATTAATTCTGATTAATCTTCTTTGCATTTCCTATTCTTATTCTGGAATTGGAATTATTACAGAGCCAAACAATGGCTATGATGTACAAAATTGTGGCGGAGGCTCTTGAAAAGGCAGGCCTTTCTCAGTATTTTCATCCTCAGGATTACTTGAACTTCTACTGCTTAGGGAAACGTGAAGTAAAGCCTGGCAGTGACAAAGCTAGTGCACATATGCAGGACCGTTTACTGGTACAGTTATACTTAATTTACAGGAACGACTACTTCTCCTGATGGCTCAACAAACATATTAATGTCCCGATAATATATGTCTTCGTTAAGCATGCTTTTAGTAAATGTAGAGCAATCACAATGTCTTTTACTCCTTTGCTATGCTCCTCGGGATCTTGAGGTCAACAATGACCTTGTAAATTAACGGTTTCCTCCATTAGACTGGAGTGTTTGAGAAGGTAAAAGAGTCAAATGGGGATAGGGTCAAGTTTCTGTTATAGCTATATCTTACTTTGAGTGCATTTCTTCTTTAGGGGGCAACGTTATGCACTTATTTTTCTGGTAAACTTATGCATTGATGCTTGTTTATAACCATAATTCGTCTTTGACCTGATTTAAAAATTTTCTCCTGCATTTCCAACATCTCTTGTCAACTAAGAAATTCTAACATTTAGTACACCTGAAATACACTCACTTTTTATGTCTCCTAAACTCACAGGGATTGGCTCAAAAATTTGGGAGATTTATGATCTATGTACATTCAAAAGGAATGATAGTAGATGATGAATATGTCTTGATGGGTTCTGCAAATATCAATCAAAGATCTTTGAGTGGTTCAAGGGACACAGAAATCGCTATGGGAGCTTATCAACCAAATTACACATGGGCAAGAAAGGATAGCCATCCACATGGCCAGGTTTGGGATAGAATTTATCACTTTGCCCTTTTCTTTCACTATATATATCTGAAGAAGCTTGTCCAACTTCTGATAATTTTCTCGGGGAACACCTAAAAGAACTCTATAGTTGATGAAGTAGTACAAAGTTTTTGAAGTAACAGAATGTAGCACACTAGTTGGATCACTGCTGCAGTTTAGTTGATGACTAAACTAGTTGAGTTTTTATTTTAAGTATAGTATCTGAGCTTATTAAGGGGCTAATGCAACGTGAGCTTCATATGAACATGAGTTATTTCTGTACACTACCAGTATTAAAAAAATTGCTATCATGTCATTTAAAAGATAGTTACAGGAAATAACATAATAAGTGAAATTAGTAACTGCAAAATAAAGGTGCAAGTTACCTTCTACATAAAGGTGCAAGTTACCTTCTACATCAAGTTAAATTTCATTTAATGTGCAATTTCTACATTAAACTACTAGTGCATATAAGTGAAATTTTACGACTATAACCACAAAGTAAATGGAAATGAATCCTTTTGCATCCAGGTCTATGGTTATCGAATGTCTCTCTGGGCTGAGCATCTTGGATTGGTCGAAAACACATTCATGGAGCCCCAGACTGTGGAATGTGTTAGACGTGTTAATGAGATGGCTAGATACAACTGGAATGCATTTGCAGGAGATGAGTATAAGAAGATGAAGGGGCACTTGATGCAATATCCAATTCAGGTTAGCAAAAATGGAGATGTCACAAATTTGCCTGGCTTTGAATTCTTCCCTGATGTTGGTGGTAAGATTCTAGGGGCACCAACGAATCTTCCTGATGCTCTTACCACTTAACAATCACATATTATCTAATGTGCTTACTCGGGCCAGTGAGATTCTGAAATAGGATGCCTAAAAGCAAAAAAAAAACGCATTGTGCTTTTGACTTGTTACGATTGAAGCTAAGCAAGGAAGATAAGAGAACTTCAAAATAGAAGTCCTTGAAGTTATCTGTTAATTTTGGTGGCAATGATGAAGAGATTGTTTATGCTGGAAAATTGCATTAGTTCAGAAACTTTATTCCACGATCAGAGTCCGGTTTTATCCAAATTTGTTTTACAATTGTACAAATTTAGTTATTTCTTAAACAGCTGAAAATGTTTCCATAAAATATATGTTTCTTTTGTTCCTACAACTAGTGAAGATCTGTACAATGTGAATGCCAGGTGTTAAGAAAAGGTTGATAAATATTTTTTGAGCTTCGTAGAGTTGACGTAATTATGAAGGTCTTCTTTTAATTACCATTAGGTACATCATATCAATTATCCTGGGAATTAAGTGAATACATGAGCAACGAATTAATCATAGATAAATTTCTAAAGGCAAAAAAAAAAAGAGAGCTTATCAGTGTACCTTGTTTCAGTTCAAACAGCACCGGCAACTTTGATTCAGATCAAACAGCATTGCACAAATGGAAACAATTGTAAAATAAAACTTAAACTGACGCTATATTTAAAACAATTGTGAAATAAGAACAGTTATCAGATGAAAACATTTGCAATTATTGACTAGTACTAACTCATTAAATAAAATGTTTACGTGTACAGTTACTATATCAACATCACACAAGGTATACTGAAATCCAACTATGTATCTATGTATAGCCAATAATAAGCTTAATTAGTAAAGCATCCTATTGATTATTACGTCTACTGCCACTTTTTATATTGTTCAGAAAACTTAACAACTGCAAACACTTTAAAGGTAAATAAACATTAAACAAATGTCTTTAACATATGCATTCGGCTGCGACCTAGGCACTTAAAGAACCAAATTTTTTGAGTAACTATGCAAGAAAGTAACTTGTGGAATATAAATCAACATAAATATTTTACATGAAAAATTCCTTGCTCGAACGAGTCAAAAATCACGACCTACCTCTGTGGGGTTTCTGCAAAACTCTTCCACTAAACTCGAGTCCAAACTCCAAATAGGTTTACAACCGCCCTTGTAACACCTAAAGAACTGTTCCCAATAGTTCTATCTCTTTCCTCTTTAACTCTTCTCCTCAACGACTCTACCCAATCAATGAAATTCCTTACAATACAATACAAGACAACACCTACTACAATCAACTATGGATGTAATTAAGATCCTTCCTTGGAACCATTCCAAAAAACTAATTATTATAACTAAAAAACTGTATAGGAACGAACAGGTTCGTTGTTGTAGCAACAACTTCTTCTTTGAGACTCTTTGTGTAGAATTGGGAACACTGTGAAGGCTCTGTCTTTGGGGTGTGGTCCAGTCCTCAAAGTATAAATCATGGCATACCTATAGAAGCAAGCAACCACCTTCCAACTCTCTAATCCAACTTAGAATTGGTTCAAGTCTCGCCATGACTCCGAACTAATTTGACTTGGTCTTATTCTTCTTCACGTGTACGGGCTTCTTATTCTCCTTATTTAAGGCTAATTCCATGATATTTCGTGCTAATTTTCTTTGTATAGATGTTCAGTTCCTTATTACATTGAATTCTCCCGTATTACAATTCTATCAAGGAATTCTAATGCACATGTGAACAACTTCATCTTCTATCATTGACGGTCTCCTTCTCTGCTTAGAGGGACAAATTCTTTATAAGTTCCTTTGGCAGTTTTTTGTAACTTCACTTCTTCTTGGAGATCTATGAGGACCTAATTCTTGAATCTTCAATCTCCAATCTCATCTTCATATAGATTGTCTCTTGTATATAATTTGTTAATCATCGAAATACCAAATGATCTTGAATGTAGATATAAAGATCATAGTATTTTCAAATTTTCCTTTTTGACGATAACAAAAAAATAGTAGCTTCATATGTCTTCATATGATTCTTATAGCATCTTTAATCTTCATAAGCTCTTTGATATGCATCCACCTCCTTAAGTTCAGCTTCTATGTCGACAATCTTTCGAAGAACCAACTCCTTTGTTGTATCATACCTTACAACATCACGTGGATACAAACTAGCTTACTACACAAGGTTTATAAGCCTACAACAGTTCATTCTCAATATTCAACAAGATTAATCTTCCTAAGTCAGTAGGCTTTAGGAACTTCAACCTCTTCTAGTTTGTACAAATAATAGGTTTGCATGATTAAGCAAGTGTGATCTCACTTAATTAGAAGTATGGACTTATTTCTAGTCATTGCAACCTTATAGATGTCCAGGTTTAAGAAATTGATCATAACCATATATCTTCTCAAAGAAACATTCTTCCATATGCTCCCTTAAAAACGTTCTTCAATTTCTACACAAGGATCATGTTCTTCAAATACAACTTTTGTCTTGATCTTCATTTAGTTGTATATGGTGCAATGAAAACTTTCTTCTTCTTTCTTCAACTACTCACCCCTATTGGTGATTCGATTGTAGCTAGGCGGGTGTATAGAAGATGTCCAATCACTATATGGCAGAAAGTCACCTCTACAGACCTTGTAGAGTTAGCCATGACTGACTTTGATATTATTCTTGGCATGGATTGGTTGTATGCCTGTTATGCTTTTTGTTAATTGTATAACTCTTGCGGTGGAGTTCCTCTTTCCGGATGAGTCAGTCTTGGAGTGGAAGGGTAGTTCGGCCATGCTTGTAAGTCATTTTATTCCTACCTTAAGGCCAGAAAGATGATTTCTAAAGGTTGTGAGTACCATCTAGTTAGGGTTAAGGATGTCGAGTTCGAGACCCCAACTATCCAGTTAGTTCCAGTAGTACGTGAGTATCTAGAGGTCTTTCCAAATGATTTACCAGGAATCCCTCCCGAGCGAGAGATCGATTTTGGTATTGACCTTCTTCCTGACATGCAACTTATATCTATTCCTCCCTATAGAATAGCCCCAGCCGAGCTAAAAGAGTTGAAAGAGAAGTTGAAGGACCTGTTGGATAAGGGTTTCATTAGACCGAGCAAGTCCCCATAGGGTGCACTAGTTCTCTTTGTCCCAAAAGAAAGATAGTTCTCTTCGAATGTGTATTAGTTATCGGCAATTAAACAAAGTCACCGTCAAGAACATGCATCCTTTATCCGGGATTGATGATTTGTTTGACCAGCTTTAGGGTGCCAAGTGTTTCTCGAAGATAGATCTCAGGTCCGAGTATCATCAACTCAGAGTTCGGGAGAGTGACATCCCGAAGACAGCCTTCAGGACGTGATATGTTTATTATGAGTTTGTGGTTATGTTTTTTGTACTAACGAATGCTCCTGCAGCTTTTATGGACTTGATGAATAAGGTGTTCAATCCATACGTGGACATGTTCGTGATTGCATTTATTCATGACATCCTGATATACTCTCGGAGCAAGGAGGAACATGCCGCTCATTTGAGAATAGTACTTCAGACTCTCAAGGATCGTCAATTATATGCCAAATTTAGCAAGTGTGAGTTTTGGTTGAAATCTGTAGCGCTTTGGGGCATGTAGTATCAGGTGAAGGCATAAAGGTGGATTCTCAAAAAATAGAGGCGATGAAGAATTGTCCTAGACCGGTGAATCCTTTAGATATTCGAAATTTCTTGGGTTTAGCTGGCTACTATCGGTGATTTGTTGAAGGCTTCTCATCTATTGTATTTCCCTTGACCAAATTTACCTAGAAGAAGGTGAAATTTTTCAATGGTCGGAGGCTTGTGAGAAGAGCTTCCAAGAGTTGAAGACCCGACTTACTTCAGCATCAGTGTTAACTCTATCGAAGGGTACTGATGGGTTCGTGATGTATTGTGATGCTTCAAGGGTCGGACTTGGGTGTGTGTTGATGTAGCACGGGAAAGTTATAGCATACGCTTCTAGACAGTTGGAAGTCCATGAGAAGAATTACCCAACCCATGATCTTGAATTGGCCGCGGTGGTGTTCGCCTTGAAGATATGGAGTCATTATTTGTATGGGGTCCATGTGGATGTGTTCACGGGCCATAAGAGTTTACAATATGTGTTTACCCAGAAGGACCTCAATCTTTGGCAAAAGAGGTGGTTGGAGATACTTAAGGACTACGATATGAGTGTCCTATACCATCCGAGTAAGGCTAATGTAGTAGCAGACACACTTAGTAGGCTCTCTATGGAGAGTGTGTCCCATGTGGATGAGGGGAAGAAGGAGATGGCGAAACATGTACATCGACTTGCAAGGTGGGGAGTTAGGTTAGTGGACTCAGCTGATGGCGGTGTTGTTGTGCAGAACGGATCAGAATCATCCTTGGTGACTGATGTGAAAGTTAGACAAGATGAGGACCCAATTTTGGTAAAATTAAAAGAAGATGTTCAGAATCAGAAGGTAGAGGTCTTCTCTAAAGGGGGAGATAGGGTGTTTCGGTACCAAGGTTGCCTATATGTTCCAGATGTTGATGAGTTGAGGAGCCGGATGTTGCACGAGGCTTATGGATCTAGGTATGCTATCCATCCAAGTGCCACCAAGATGTATCGTGGCTTACGGGAAGTCTATTTGTGGAATGGCATGAAGAAGGATATCACAGAATTTGTAGCAAAGTGCTCAAACTGTCAGCAAGTAAAGGTCGAGGACCAGAGACCGGGAGGTGTACTTCAGGATATCAACATTCCTACTTGAAAGTTGGAAGAAATTAATATGGATTTCATCACAAGTTTACCTCGTACTCGCTTACAATATGAGTCCATTTGTGTTGTGGTAGACAGGTTGACCAAGGCTGCTCATTTTCTACCGGTCAAAACCATGGATTCGGCGGAGGATTATGCCAAACTATATATCCGAGAGCTAGTTCAACTACATGGAGTGCCCTTGTCCATCATTTCAAATAGGGGTACCCAATTTACCTCTCAATTTTGGAGGTCATTTCAAAAAGGGCTTGGTACTCAGGTTAAGCTCAGCACAACATTTCACCCGCAATCGGATGGTCAAGCAGACCGGACAATTCAGACCCTCGAGGAAATGTCGAGAGCATGCGGAATTGACTTCAATGGTAGTTGGAATGATCATTTTCCCCTGATCGAGTTTTCCTACAATAACAAATATCACTCCAGTACCCAGATGGCGTCATTCGAGGCTCTCTATGGGTGGAGCAGTAGATCGCCTATCGGGTGGTTTTGAGGTTGGTGAAGTGGCGATGATAGGGCCAGATTCGGTTCATGAGGCAATGGAGAAGGTTTAGTTAACAAAAGACAGGCTGAAAACTGCCCAGAGTCGCCAAAAGTCCTATGCCAACGTGAGAGGAGGGAATTAGATTTTGAAGTTGATGATTGGGTGTTTCTGAAGGTATCTCCCGTGAAGGGGGTGATGCGGTTCGGAAAGAAAGGAAAACTTAGTCCCCATTATATTGGCCCTTACTGGATAGTGAGAAGAGTTGGCAAGGTGGCGTATGAATTGGAGTTTCCCTCAGAGTTATCGTTTGTGCATCTTGTGTTTCATGTATCTCTCTTGAAGAAGTGTTTGGGTGATCCAACCCTAGTTGTCCCAGTGGACAGTGTTGGTGTTAAAGACAGCCTTAGTTATGAGGAGGTTCTGGTGGAAATATTAGATCGTCAGGTTCGAAGACTAAGGAACAAGGAAGTAGCTTTAGTTAAAGTGTGGAGGAATCAACATGTTGAAGGAGCTACGTGGGAGGCCGAAGTGGATATAATGGCTAGATACTCGCATTTATTTTCTACCGGCTTAGTTCCAACTTGAGGTATCAGTTTTTGTCCTAAAAACTCTATTTAACTTTCATGTTCAGTTCATGTGTTCATGTTTCTTTTATGTGTATGTATGTGTGTGTGAATCTTGAAATCAGTTCAGCTATGTGGTTTGAATCAGAGATAGTAATTCCGTCAGTCTTCAGTTTAAATGATCAGTATTTGAGTATAATGATTGCATGTCTCTTCTTCCTATATGTTTTCCCACATTCGAGGAAGAATGTTCACAAGGGGGAGATATTTTAATACGTCGGAAGTGCCTAAGATTGGACCCGGGATTTAAAATTGGAAGCTGGATGAAAATTGGGAAAACCCCACAGAACGGATGACCCAACGGATCGTTGGTCCAACCAACGACCCATGGGAAGCAGTCGTGGGAAGGACTGGCCTGGTGACTGTGGGAAATAATGAGCGAAGTAACGACTCATTGTTCATTACAACAAGTCATCATGTGGAGCCATGGAGGGTACTGGACCTCAGCTTAAGGGAAGGAAATGGGTCATCCCACGATCTATCGTGAGAAGTAATGGGTCGTGGTCACCAGTCGTGGGATAGGATATCAAGGTATTTCTAGTCTATATAATGGAAGGCAACCACGACTCATTGGAGGATATAATGAGTCGTGGTGAGGCTCGTAGGAAGGATCAGTACAGGGCCTGGAAGGAGGAAACAACGGACGATGTAACGACCGATTATTTGAAAGGATGACTCGTTCTGTTGATTCGTGGGGATGAATCTATGATCAGGAGATTTGAAAGTGTAGATGATGGATGGATACCATGAATCGTGGTATCCTCCAATGATCCGTTAGTCCGCCAGTGTAGATTTTTCAGGGTTTTTCATTAAGGGCATTTTCGTTATTCCCATGCTCTAAGGTCCTAAACTACGTCATTTTAATTTATTTTCTGAGTGTATTAATATAGGTTAAGCCCTTCTAACCTATTCAAAACCCATGCATGCATAGTTAGAAAAATTGAGAAGGTGATCATGCTTGTCTTCAAGGTTTTCTTCATCAATTTCCATTGGGCTTTCAAGGAGTGGTGAGATTTAATTTCCCCTAGGTATGTAGGGTTATGGATGGGTGAATCCTTTCACACCCATTCCCAATCTCTTTCAATTTATGAAAATTCCTATCTAAAATCTATAGGGTTTTTACCCAATGTATGAAAATTCGATTCCTCTTCATGGGCTTGATCAAATTGAGTTACTATTATTGAATTGTGAATTATGGGAAAGTTTTGTGTTGTTTTTCATTAAAATCATGTTTCAAGTTTTATAAATCAAATTGCCCCCTTATGAAAAGTTCATGACAATCAAAGTTTATAATGAATGTTCAAGTATTATGAATTATTGATGATGAAAAACATGTTTTCAAGTTACCCATGTTTATAAGCATGTTTTCGAATAAATTGAGTATTTTCAAGCATGTTAAATTATTGGGCAATTCCCACATGTTCAAGAATGATTTACGATTTATGGAATGGATCTCATGATTTATCGATTTATGATGTTGGCCGACTAAGGGCCTTTGATTCTTGGCTAATCATGTTTAATGGGGATTAATGAATGATAAATGTTTATTTATCCATGAATCTTAATGAATGACGTTATTGATTTATATATGAGCCTAATGTGTATGTTTTTGGGAGCTGTGTCTAGCATAGAGCAGCCCAGCGTTCAAAGGACTATACTGGTGTCTCATAACCACGTGCCACCATGGGTTTATAATGATACATTACAATGATAATGATCCTCTCTTTCGTGATATCACATAATGCACATCCCTTATCTAGCTAGCCAGGGGAGACTCTGCCCACTTGAGTGAGATAGTTGGGGCATCATGAAAGGCTCTGCCATGATAGTGTCGGTTATGATGAGTCCTCCCATTATTCTGCATGTTTTATGCATTTTTATGTTTATGTTATTTGGCTCAAGTGAGGGTTTTAATGAAGTTTCTCTTATGACTATGATAACGAATGGTATATAAGTGATTTGAAAACCTTGATCCTTATGTTATCTTATGATATTTACGATACGAGCATGATGTCCTTCTCTTATGATAATTTATGAGCTTTTATGTATTTTTAAATGTCTGTTATACTTACCTTGCATACTCGATACATTCCACACACTAACTGCATACTCAATGTTGTATCGTTTTATGATACAGGCTCTGATTTTCAAACCCAGCATCATCATTAGCTTGTCACGGAGTTTAGCATCCGGCTTGTTGGTGAGTCCTCATTCTCCGAGGACCATTTGATTAAGATATTGATGTTTCTTTTAGTTTCAGTTTGCTGGGTTAGTTGGGGATGTTGTCCCATCAACCCATCTATTACGTTAGAGGCTTTCAGACTATATGTAATACTTCGCTGTTATGTATTTAGTCTGTACGCTAATCATGCTATGTTATATTTATGCTTCCGCTATATCAGTATGTTAAGTATTCCTCTTTAAATGATATGGAGTTAGATGAATGTTCATGCCATGGGTTGACTTAGAGTCTCTGGGGGCTCCTTGTCCCATGTGCAGGGTCTACATTCGTTGAGCATTGGTTGAATATACTCTACCTATTCCAACTGTCTTTACTTTTGTTGATGCATGACCACGTTCCTTTCTTTCATTTGTCTTATTTTTTACCTGGTTGGGTATATATCTTCAGGGTGTCTGGTGCAAGGATGATTGCAGTCGATAGATATGAATACCCGGGTGTTAAGTGTTTTCTCGTATTCATGCCTTGCTGTATGATATGTTGGGATTTCACGGCACAACCGATGCTTTTAACAAAGAAATTTGTGGTTTTTATGTGTGTTTTTATGAGATATGATGGTGTTTTATATCTATATGCAGGAAAACAAGTTGCAAAGCCAAAGTTCGAAGTTTTGAGCTAAAAAGTACAAGTATGGATCCGTGGATGCAAATGACAGACCGTGGAATAAGTCCATAGACCATCCTTTCTATTGTGGACATAGATCTGCAAGTAGACAAGTTGGAGACAAGTTCACTCGTTTGATGGCCCATGAAACAAAATTATGGACCGTGCTAATCATAGAAGAGGTTGTGTAGATGTGCTATATGGTCATTAATTGACAAGCCTTTTGACAGATCTTGAAATCAAATCACGAACTCGTCCTTTCTGTCGTCAACCAAGGTTCCACAAAGATGCAAGTTTGGTTTTCAAACCACGGGGCATGTTGACAGATCATGAAAGTAACCATGAGATGTGGTTTGAACCATGATTATCTAAAAGTTCTAGGCTCAATTAGAGGCAGTTGACAAATGAATTCCAACTTTCATGGACTGTGGTTTTGAATGACGGTTCATGGAGTGTTGACGCAACCAATTTCCTTGTTTACTTAGGATAGGATTTTCATGTCTAAATATAATTCCCTTAGGGTTTCCTTAGGAGTTACACATTAAGAAGAGAATATTGTTTTTTTTAGTTTTGAAATTTTGGAAAGAAAAGAAGATGACTTATTATTTTTGTTCTTGACTCTTAAAGTTTGATTCTTGGATCACATTTTTATAATACAAAGTTCGATTTCTCTTATTCTTCTCATGTAAGTTTATTATTATGAATTCTTATACAAAGTTAGATAATATGCATGTAAATATAAGTACCTAAATTCTATAGTTAGGGTTGTGGGAACCATGATGGAATAACGAAAGCGGGTCAACAAAGCTAGCAAATTTTGAATGGTTATTATGTTGTTAATCTCTTTGCTTTAATTTCTTTTTAACGGTTGCTAACATTAGAACTTGCCATAAACCTTAACTTTCTTAATAAAGAAGTTTAGATTAGGAAAAGAGATTAATAATGGAGATTTGATATTTTCAACCTTCATCTAATAACTTCACTTTGATGAGGAAAGTCAATCCAAAAGTAAAGATGAGGTTTAATACCAAAACACTTAAAGTCCGAAAGGATTTAGAATGTTATTCATCTAAGTGGGCCAAAAGATGTTAGATGAATCTTAAATCGTCAGTGTTGCATGAGTAACACTTGGATAGATCACTAATACAATAGACATGCTAAAGTTATGAAATCACGGGGAACACAATCCTAGTTCATTCACAAATATTAATATAGTCATAGAAAGTTTTAAATCATGAATTACTAACATGAAAAATCTTTAACTCATTTATTGTTATGTTACAAACCCCCCTTGAAATATCGACTATCGGTTGAATACTCACTATTGACGCTTTTCTCACCATATTCACTGTTAGATTTGACCTTATCCTAGTTAGGTTCTATATTTGACTATTGTTGTGCTCCGCAAGTGTACGGGTCGTACAAGTAATATAGTGGCCCATTTTAAGAGCCGGATGTCGAACCCCCAGGGACTGGACCAATTCAGCTAACTATCAAGTTCAAGTGTGATATTAACTTTCGCAAGTGTTGATTCTAGAGGTTTTCGAGAAGGTTTAATTAAGTCTAAATATGGTCAACGAAATATTCTGAATTCACTCTAGGAGCAACATAGAGTTAAAACCAGATAATCATGTGATAATACGATTTGCAATGGTTTAAGTATGAACCTATTGATTGTCGTCTCACATAATTAGAATTGCATGTTCATGATCTTTCGAGCCTCTAAACACGAAAAACTAGCCTCACTGCATCATTGTGAGCGAGGATGCTAATTCTAGTTCGTGGGCAATTAACTACGTGGATGTGGTTTATGGGGTTATGCCATTGATTAGGGTACTTTCGTACCTCCAACCATTTAACCAAACTTAGCTTCACAACTACTTCTGCGAGTGGTGGAGTGACAAATCTAAGCCGGTGTCTTTCTCTCTTCCCATTTTATCAACCAAGCAAGGTATTAGGTATATTTCTATCCTAACCACAAAATCTTATCAAAAGATAAGAACTTGCTTCCTACATTCTTATGTTCTTCCCTAGGTTTGCTTTCTCAAGCATTTGCCTAAGTTTCACATGTGTGTTTTCATGGTGATCAATCATAAAAACAACCATAATTAAGAATGCAAGACAAAACAACAATCAATAACTTAATTCCAAAGCAAATTCGTAAAAACACACTCATAACTCATGGCTTCAACCCTAGAGGAAGGGTTCTAGCCATTCAAGTTCGTAAAATTACAAGAAAACATTGTTAAAGTAACATACTTACAAGAATTGGTAGATGAGAAGATGAAATTGATGAACCCTAGGTGAGTTCTCCCACTTCTCCCTTCACTCCTAGGTGGTTTTTCAGAATAAAATCGTGACAAAATGATTTTAGGAGCTAAGGGTTCAATTTATACTATGCTGAAAAAATGCAAAATTTGGCCTATGGTGGAACAACAACGTGTCACGGAGCCGAACGCCCTACTTGACCTCTGTGACATGGAGGTAACGCGTACCCTCAATGGAATGTGACAAAAGATGCAATTTTTGGCCAAGTGTTGCTGCGTTGGCAGCGTGCCACGGCCCCTATCGCGCAGGGTGCCAGTTATTACATGTTTTCTTGTTGACTTTCACGTTTTGCTCTTGATTCCATTCCTCCACTTCACCAAATCATGAATTAGTTCCTCAAATGCATTATTAACCTTCAAACACAAGGACTAATCATGTTGGTTAGTATATATTCACATTTACATAAAATCACATGAGAATGCATATAATTAATTCGATAAACAAGACAAAACTAAGTTATAAAGCATCACTCGGGCATGCTATTTTACCCATGATCAACTATGATCACTTTATATAATTCATTAAGAGGTGTTATTTGAGCACATCACTCTACTCAGATCTTCTTGTAGAACCCTATTTCTTGTAATCTCAACACACAACTCTACTTCGATGATATTGTGCTTGCTCCTTTTATCCCGAAAAATCTCTTTGGCCCAGTTTTTAGCTTTCAAGAGAGCAGTTGTGAATTCTTCTTTTTCCATCTGTAGTGCATATTTCATCATAACATAGAGAGAGAACTTATTTCTTTTGATCCTCCTTAAGCTCTTTTGATCTTCTCCTTGATCTTTAAGATTTGATTTAGGGGAAGTATATGCATTCTCTTCTTTCTCCTATAAAGTATGTAGATCTTCATAGTCATCTTTGGACTTAGAGATGTGCTTCACAATTTTCATCTTTAGATTCTTGATCTAAATTGGCCATTAGTGCCAAGATATTCTCTGAGTCTGATTCTTCTCCTACTACTAGGGATTGATTTCTTTCCTCTGTATCATTATCCTCATCATCACTAGAGGAATTTTTCATGGCAGCTAATGCCTTCTTCACTATTTTATCTACTTTCCCTTGTAGTCATCCCATTTCTAGGGATCTGTTCTCTTATTCTTTTGTCAAGATCACCTTTTTTCCAGCCATCTTCCTTTTTTGGTCAACCTCGAATAAAGTGGTCTAAGTTCCAACATATATAACAACCTTATAAATTGCCTCTATCAGGTCTATGCCTTGAGGAGCTTGCTCTATTGAGGAAACCACCTCTCTTAATTATTCTTTGGAATCTAGTATTGAGTAACGACATATCTTCTTCACCAAAATCTTGATCCTAGGTAGCTGTAAGGACCTAGTTGCATCTCTTGTTGGGGGACTATTCTTCTATGTCGGGAGCTTCCTCATCTCATAGGCTTTTAGATTTCGCATGTGTTGTTCCATAGTCATATTCTCCATATCTCTTATTTTATATAATGGAATTGACTTTGTTCTGCAAGAGTCAGGTAATATGCCAAACAACTTTTCAATTTTTTGTACTTAAAGGATAACCACACCAAAAATACTAAGTTCATTGGGTATATCTATGAATATATTGAAAATCTCTTGAAGAACTATCCATCATTTATCTTAGAGAGCTCGTGCTCCAACTTAGGAGGGCGCACCACCAAAAATCAGGCTTAAATCGACCACCTGAGGATGTCAGAAAAAACTGACCTCAACAGGTCGGGTTGCTAATATATTTTAAAAGAAAATGACCTCCTGCGGTCAGTTTATTTGTAAAAAAAGTGCTAAAAATATAATAACCGACCTCAGGAGGTCAAGAAACTACCCAGGAAAAATGAATTACATTCACCAACCTCCTAAGGTCTCTACTTGATGTGTAAAAGAAAGTATATTTAATTTAACCGGCCTCTAGATATTGGTATGGTTAATATTATGAAAAAACTTAATTCAATAAAACCAACCTCTTGAGGTTGGTATTCTTAAAATAATAATTATTTTTTAATTAAAATGACTTTAGAAGGTCAATCTTTTTGTCAAAATAAGTCAATAGTCCTTTTTACCTCTTGAGGTCAGAAAGAGGTCGAATTTTCTAATAAAATATAGATCAGGAATGAAATTTACTCCATTTGGTCGAACACACACACACACACACTCTCTCTCTCTCCTCTATACCTCCCCCTCACACCAACGAGCATTATCCTTAGGCTAGTTGACCACCAACGCCAGTCCCCTCTCCTCCTCCACCACCTCTTCCGAGCTCCGATGCCTTAACTCCACTGCCACCACCGAGTTTCTCTATTAAAGGTATTTTTATTTTTTTTCTTTTTCAATATATTATGGATGTATTATATGGTAAAATAGTTTAATTGAAATGTATGCCTATAATTTAAGTTTACTGAATATTATGCATATAATAGTTTATGCCAAATATGTATTTTAGTGTTTTGTTTGATTAATTTTTTTAAATATTAATTTTTTAATTAATTACATTATAATTATTTTTTAATTATAAATTGATTACGCTATTACTTTTGAATCTTGAATTTATACAAATCAAGTAATTAGATTGTTAGTTTGAACTTTGAACCTTGACTTACTACATTGTTATATTAAGTAAGAATTAGTGTTCAATCTAATTTTCAACCTAGCTTGAACTGAACCTTTCAATTGAGCTTTGAAATCATCGATTAAATATAACTATAAATTTTAGTTGAACTTTGAATTAAATTAACTTGAACCTTGGATTATTTTCAATATCCGACTGCAATTTAACCTTGAGTTTTGATAATGAGTGTTGGAAATTAAACTTAAATTAATATTAAGCTTTGAATTAGGAAGTTTAGCAATATTAGGTTTTGAATCTTAAATTTAAGATTAGTATTAATTCATGTTATTGAAATTAACTAGGGATAATGTTATACTGTTTGCATAGATGGAATTTTGTAATTGGATGTACAATAGAAAATTTTCTAACCGAGTGCGGATAAGGGAGGAATTTACTAATTGTCGCTAGTTTTGTCAAAGGGTGCAATTACACTTCAAGACTTTATAACCTCATTATTGATTAGGTATCCTTGTGAGAGATACCAATATAGGGCTTATCTAGACCCAGAGGTTGTTAAGCTTCATCTCTATGAAAAAGGATTCAAAAAGATTATCATGCTTGACTTCTCATGATGAAACTAATAATAACGTTGATAGATTTTAAAACTTTGTTGTCGGTGAAAGTAACAAGTCTACAGAACATAATTATGTCCACGATTCTAGGATACATGATATGATTCAAGATGCTTTTTGGGATGTATTCTGGTTTTGAAAATGTAGTAAATATTGAAGAAACTCCCAATGAAGAAGCACTCCATTTTTGTGAAAAATTACAAACATAGTATCCTTTACGTGACGTGAGTCTACACTCCCAATTGCCCAAAATTTCAACCATTTTTTGAGTAAGAAATTAAATATTTACACAAATATCCATGGCAATGCCATGCGACTATCTCAATGTTCATTTTGTTGGACAACTATTTTGTGTGATCAAGTATATACCTCATCTGAAATGTGGATTAGTCACTATGTAAGTGTTACAGTATCTTGATAATTATAACAAAGTATGCACATTTTTCTACTAACAACGTATTTCTTAGCCATTTAGGTCTATAGTACAAAAATGTCATCTAATATGACTAATTTTGAAGGATATATCTTGGAGACTGATTAAAGTTTATGCAATGTCCAAATATAAAGTAAACAAATTCAAATTTCATATCAAGGAATACTCTTAAGAGTAAGAAAAGAACAACAATGAGGTTTAAGTTAAAGGTGGTGAAGGAAATCAAAATGGGGATGCTGATGTATGATGTACTACATGAGATTTCAGAAATGGAATATTCTTGTTGGCCACCTAAAAAATAGTACTTTTTCTATGCAAGTGGTTTGATCCAATCTAAAAAGAGGTACAAAAGAACTTAAACAATATAATATCATTGAAGTTAAGCACATGAGGGAGTATGAGGCTTATGATCCTTTATTTATTACATAAAATAATAAGCAAGTGTTCTATACTCCTTATCCATTACAGATAAGTCTGATTAGTGGGTGGTAATTAAAATCAAGCTAGTGGGGTGGGTGGAAGTTGAGAATGTGTTGGATGTTTCTTACTAACATGACATATCAAGTATTCACCAAATGGTGGACGATGAGTCATAAAGAAATTTGGAGCATCTTGACCACATCTTAGAAGAAATTAGTAGAGATGAGGTAGAAGCATTAACAAATGCAGAGAAGGATGGATACAACTGATGAAGAGGGAGAATGAGAAAATGAGGGAACTTCATAAAAGGAGGATTAGCAACTAGTATGTCAGTTTTCTATATATAATTAGTTATATTTTTATATTTTATTTTTCTTTTGTATTATATTATACTTGAAGTGTAAGTTAAGTGATGTGATGCTGAAGCTGATGTGGAAGTGAGGCTTGATGTACAGGCTATTCAAAAGAGAGAAAGTTTTAAGTATCTTGGGTATATTATTCAAGGTAATGGGAGATTGATGAGGATGTCACACTGTATTAGTGTAGAGTGGAGAAAACGGAAGTCTACATCCGGAGTTCTGTGTGATAAGAAGGTGCAACCAAAACTTAAAGGCAAGTTTTATAGACCGGTGGTCAGACCAACTATATTGTATGAATGAAGTATTAGCCAATTAAGAACTCTCATATTCACAAGATGAAAGTTGCGAAAATGAGGATATTGTGATGGATGTTTATGCATACTAGGAGATATAGAATTAGAAATACGGATATTCAGGATAAGGTAGGAGTGACATTGGTGGAGGACAATATGTGACAAATAAGGTTGAGATGGTTTAGATATATAAAAATGAAATGCCTGGATACCCTAGTTTGGAGGTGTGAAAGGTTGTAGATGGATGATTTCAGAAGAGATAGAGGTAGGCTAAAGAAAAATTGAGGAGAACTGATTAGACAGGACGTGATGCAATTTCAGCTTTCCGAGTATGAGGCCCTAGATAGGAGGTTGCAGAGTACACGAATCAAGGTAGTAGATTAGCATGAAGTAGAGCATTGTTTAGTAGTAGTAATAGTATCACTCTTATAGTGTCTTGCCCGTAGATTTCTAATATTATCTATTATTTCTTGAAATTTGTTTATCGTATTATTCTTATTTCAGATAATGTTTGACATTCTTTATTTATATGTTAGATTTGGATTACTTTGATTTATTTATCCTTTACCCAAGGGTCTATTAGAAATAGTCTTTCTGCCTCTGAGATAGAGGTAAGGTCTGCATACACCTACCCTTCCCAAATCCCACTTTGTAGGATTACACTAGATATGTTGTTGTAGTTGTATTATTTTACATACAGTACTTAGACATTATTTTAATGTTGATGGTAGGTGATGTTTTTGGTAGGAAAAATGATGACCAGTGATAAAAAGACTAGGACTATCTGGCCTAGATAGCCTATTGGGAACTATATTAAATATTCCCCACCACCATCTCTCCCACCACATGGCTCTCCATTTCCCCAATATGCACCTTCTAGTTGTCACGGCCCGAGAGTATACCCGGATCGTAGACACGGGACAAGGAACCCCGAAAGGCTCCAAGTCGATCCATGCCATAATCACCGCGTACACTTAACATAAGAAACATCAAACATCATGAACAAGCGGAAGAAAATAACAAGAATCTAACATGATCCATAAAGACAATTTAATAACACTTAGATACATAGCTGAAACTATCTAGACAAGTCCGAAAGCCTTCTACCAAACTGATGAGTTGCTGGGACAAGCCCCAAGCTAACTCCCAAAAGTTTGAAAATTGGAACATAATAAAACCAGAATATACGTCACGTCCTCGAAAAATGAGGACTCACCACGAGCAACTGGGAGAGGGAGGAGCGTATCTAGCCACGCGGCTGAACCTGGAGACCTAAATCTATATCATGAAATGATATAGCACAAGAGGCATGCGGTCAGTACTTGGAATGTACTGAGTATGAAGGAACATAAATAAATAACTCATAAGCATAAGTATACAAGCAGGGAGTACCATAAATCACAGGATTAGTAACACAACCGAAATGAGATACTACAACCTACTATGAGATCCACATATTCATATAGACATAATCATATTATAAGGACATGCTTTAGTATAAGTTTAATGATGCACAAAAGTAGTAATCATAATGATACAAAGATGCAATGTCGTGACTGATATCATGAGGGTCCCTAACTGTCTAAGGGAATGAAGGCTCTGATATAGTGAGTCACTAACTAGATAGGGATGTAAGTCCTGACTAAAGGAGGAGAGACATGCATGGCTAGTAGCTAGGGATGTGAGTCCCGATAGGCTAGGGAAATACTCTTGCTAATGAGAATCCTGACTGACTAAGAAAACATTCTTGCTAATGAAAATCCCGACTGACTAAGGAAACATTCTTGCTAACGAGAATCCCGACTGATTAGGGAAACATTCTTGCTAACGAGAATCCCGACTGACTAACGATAATCTAAATTGCAACAGCTAATCAGAGACAAGGACATTTATTGATTTTTCCATCATACAACATTCTCATCAACAGGATGGGGGCTACTTTCTAATAACACCAAGTCCAATGATTGAAATATCATTTTCATGCGTTATCATCATAATTCACCTTATCATGGAGTCCAATCAATAGCTATCTCAAGCATCTTACGCTAACGAGCATTCTACAGAGTCACATATGCATATACCATCATGACATTCCGAATTCCAAGTTCGTCTCATACAACATGTAATATGAGATCATACATAGTTTATAAAATACAACTCATACTCTATCAAATACATGACTTCATTATTTAGGTCTATAACATTCCATACACTTGTCATAATCACTCTTTTGTGAACTCTTTAGCCACGGGCATTTTAGATTCCAAGATTTTTATAAAAATAATTTTAATGAGGAAAAACAATATAGAATCCGCCCAGGCTTCGCAGTTCAACAATGGAGATGAAATCTTGTCAGGCCCAATCAATTAAATCTAGAACATTGTGATGCAACATAATTTACTTCAATTACTCAAGCCCATACCGCCTAGTCAATCCAACATGGTCATCAATATCATAATCAAGTCACTAGGGTTAATTATGCCATATTTCCACACTTCCATCATAATCATGAATTTCTACGGTAATCAAAGGACAAATGAACAATTCCCATTCAACACATAAATCGGGTTAGGAAGAACATACTACACCCATACATACTCAACCTATATATTTCACAATTCCTTCATATTCATGCATGGCTACGAAATTTAATTGAACAATAAGCAACATCCATTTATTACTCAAGCCAATTTATGAACAACATGTTATCCTCATGCATTCCCAACATATGATCCATATTACAAACAATCCATAAAATTAACATCCAAATAAATTCCATAATTGCAGTAATTATTTGCATTTAAGAAAAAGAATAAAGAATAAATTACCCATTATTCAACTCCTAGATCATGATATTCTAAATAAATTAAATCGGATTCTTATTGAAAATATTTTGGGGCACAAGGATGGAAGAATATCCTTGTTGAATTCCCGCATACCTGGTAGACGAAAATCCCGATCGAAAATCTTCCTTGAAGCTTGAAGAACACCTTGGTGAAACCCCTAGGATTTTTGAGAAGAGAGGAGGAAGAAAGAGATGGAGAGAATGAGGGTTTAGGTCTAGAAGAACCCTTAAAAACTCCCCAAACATACCCAAAACGACATCACTTAAGAACTGGGAGCATAGAATTTTACCAGAACACCCCTGAGAAAACTTAAAAATCTGGCTGAACTGGAACCCACGACTTACCTGACGAGTCGTTGTTACACCAAACGACTTGTTAGGTGAACTCGTCAAGTACACTGGAAATTCCTTTAAAACCAAAGCTTCTCCCTCCTAACGGCTGACTTGACGAGTCGTTACCACCCTAAACGACTCATCACATCCATCCGTCATGAGCACTGCCTAAGGCTTCCCCGGCCTCCACCCAACGACCAACCTGGCGAGTCGTTGCCAGGCCAGATGACTCGTCAAGTCATCTGTTGGCACTGCCTCCCTGACTCCCATACCACGACTGCATACGACGACTCGTGGTATCCTACCACGAGTTGTTAAGTCCCTCGTTCTGAGATATTCTTGCCAGTTTTTTGCACTTCTCCAATTAAACTCTCGGGTCTTATTCTTAGGACCCTTTGCGGGGTATTACAATATCTCCCCTTTGGGAATATTTGTCCTCGGATGTTGGCTGAACATACTGAAAAGATAGAGATGAAGCCGATATCCAAATATCAATCAAGCACAGCTAAACATCAACGAAGTATTTGACTCTGGACCAATCTAATACACCAAACCTGATCGTTCACATCTAACATACATACCATGACTCAAGGAAACCAAAGAACATGGAACCAACATGGAACTAGACAAAACATCGGAAGAAAATTCTTCCCCTTTTTATCTGACACCGAACTAACACGGACTAAATCTTCGCTCTCAAATCGCCTTCCGATACTAAGTCACGATTCATAATATCTAATCTAACTGAGAGTAAGGATTTCATAAGCACGAGTCATTCCCGATATCAAAATTGGGCACATACATGAGATAGCCTGGTTCTACTAAACCTACTAAGCAACTTTTATAGGCTAAGTTCAAGATGACTACACCCGAAAACAGGAATTAACATACATAACTGATTCATAACATGAAAATAAGCATAAAGGACTCATAGGGAAAGACTGGCATCACTATCTAAAACGGTTACTTCTAAACCTCCTGGATCTGCACAAAGGAATGGACACACCTTCACTCCAACTGAATTACAAAGGGAAATTATCTGAACCTCGAAGAAATTGACATACTACAACTGCTAAGGCTGAAACTTCTTAATGGGCATTCTCAAGATCCAACTCATTTCACACATTCATTAACTCCCCCTTTGCTTAAAGTCATCGCCCTAAGGCTCCCGAATCTTACTTCAGGTCAGGATGAATTACTAATTCTTAACTCCTCTTTCACTTCTAACCTTCACCATAAGCCTTATACTAATAACTACTCATATTACACATCAACAATTTCTTTTCACAATCACAACAGAGCTCCCTATTCAGTGCTAAGGTTGGCAACATATAAGAGGACAACACAACATTCACAACATACCTGTGGCCACTATTGGCACCTTGCCCTTATCCAGATGGGCTGCTACTACATAAGAGCAATCTTGACGATGTCCGCCTCCTGGGTTAGAGGATGCACCCTGCTAAAAGGAGCGGGCTATAGGAGATACTGAAGAGGTGGTCGAGGATCTGCTCTTACCCCTCTTAGCTACCGCAATCTCTGTGTATATGGCATGCCTTGCCGCACCAAAAACAAACATCAGAGCCGGCCATGAAAACTCCCAAGTGGTGCTTTCCACAGCTTATACACAATGGGTAAGTGATCTCACTTACTCTGGGCTTGTACGGAGTATTGGCTATCGAAGGTGCAGGGGCTGCTGGTCTCTAATAGTGGTGTGTGATACCCGGTACCCCACCTCTGATGGGGGAACTATAAGTCTCCAATCCTGGCCCTCTTGGCCTCTCTCTCTTTTTCTTTCACCTGTTCTGCTTCCATTGGTTGAGAAAATATTACCAAGCATGGGGAAGTCTATGTCCTAGTGCAACATGGCAGTCCTGCATTCTTTTACCAAGGAGTTTGACACTCTATTCACAAACTTGCTCACTCGGGCCCGCTAGTCGGCTACCATTTTCTGCGCATACTTAGATAATCGAGTGAACTCCAACGCATACTCCTGGACAGTCATGTAATTTTGTCTCAAGTTAATGAACTCTGCTGCCTTTGCCTCCCTCAACTCCCAAGGGAAAAACCTATCCAAGAACGCTGTCATAAATTCATCCCAACCTATGGGACCCGCTTCAATTCCCTGGCTGTCTCTCCACTGACAATACCAGATGTAAGCAACTCCCTTTAACTGGTAGGAGGCTAAGTCCGCGCTCTCTTTCCATGTCACTCCCATGATGTGAGTAATATTCTGTATCTCCTCCCAAAACTCATATGGGTCCTCATCCACCTTTGACCCCAAGAACTCGGGTGGGTTCATCCGAAGAAAATCTCTTATCCTTGCCGTCGCTTCATTTCCATGCTGTGGTGCACGGGCTACCGCCTTCTAATTAATCTGAGTGGTTAGGGCCTGCTCCAACATATGGATGGCTGCTCGGAACTCGCATGAGCAACATGATCCTCCATATAGTCTGCCTGGGCTGGTGGTACCTGCTGGCGGCCGTTACCACGACCTCTTCCATTCGCTCATTCGGGAGGCATTATACGCGAGCGCGTAAAGCACGAGTCAAGGAAAAGACCTATTTAGAGCTTCATACTCTAAGCACGATAAGAATCATGAAGAAATGTGAACATTCCTAAAACATCTCATAGCCTCTTTATCATAAGTGTGGCGCGCTTCACACCCATGAAGAAGACTCTACGTAATGCGGCTTTCAGACACCCTAGGACACCCTAAACCTTTGCTCTGATACCAAGTTTGTCACAACCTGAGAGTACACCCAGATCGTAGACACGGGACAAGGAACCCCGAAAGGCTCCAAGTCGACCCATGGCATAATGATCGCATACACTTAACATAAGAAACATCAAACCTCATGAACAAGCGGAAGAAAATAACAAGAATCTAATATGATCCATAAACACAATTTAATAACACGTAGATATATAGCTGAAACTATCTAGACAAGTCCGAAAGCCTTATACTAAACTGATGAGTTGCTGGGACAAGCCCCCAACTAACTCCCAAAGTCTGAAAACTGGAACATAATAAAACCAGAATATAAGTCATGTCCTCAGAAGATGAGCACACACCATGAGCAACTGGAAGAGAGAGGAGCATATCTAGCCACGCGGCTGAACCTGGAGACCCTAAATCTATATCATGAAATGATATAGCACAAGAGGCGTGCGGTCAGTACTTGGAATGTACTGAGTATGAAGGAACATAAATAAATAACTCATAAGCATAAGTATACAAGCAGGGAGTACCATAAATCACAGGATTAGTAACACAACCGAAATGAGATACTAAAACCTGGTATGAGATCCACATATTCATATAGACATAATCATATTATAAGTACATGCATTAGTATAAGTTCAATGATGCACAAAAGTAGTAATCATAATGATACAGAGATGCAATGTCGTGATTGGTATCATGAGGGTCCCTGACTGTCTAAGGGAATGAAGGCTCTAATATAGTGAGTCACTAACTAGCTAGGGATGTTAGTCCTGACTAAAGGAGGAGATAAATGCATGGCTAGTAGCTAGGGATGTGAGTCCCGACAAGCTAGGGAAATACTCTTGCTAACCAGAATCCCCACTGACTAGGGAAACGTTCTTGCTAACGAGAATCCCGACTAACTAGGGAAACATTCTTGCTAACGAGAATCCCGACTGACTGGGGAAACATTCTTGCTACCGAGAATCCTGACTGACTAATGATAATCAAAATTGCAACAGCTAATCAGAGACAAGAACGTTTACTGATTTTTCCATCATACAACAGTCTCATCAATAGGATGGGGGCTACTTTCTAATAACTTCAAGTCCAATGGTTGAAATATCATTTTCATGCGTTATCATCATAATTCACCTCATCATGGAGTCCAATCAATAGCTATCTCAATCATCTTATGCTAACGAGCATTCTACAGAGTCACATTATGCATATACCATCATGACATTTTGAATTCCAAGTTCGTCTCATTCAACATGTAATATGAGATCGTACATGGTTTATAAAATACAACTCATACTCTATCAAGATACATGACTTCATTATTTAGGTCTACAACATTCCACACACTTTTCATAATCACTCCTTTGTGAACTCTTTAGCTACGGGCGTTTTAGATTCCAAGATTTTTATAAAAACAATTTTAGTAGGGAAAAACAATATAGAATCCGTCCAAGCTTTGTAGTTCAACAATGGAGATGAAATCTTGTCAAACCCAATCAATTAAATCTAGAACATGGTGATGCCACATAATTTACTTCAATTACTCAAGCCCACACCGCCTAGTCAATCCAACATGGTCATCAATATCATAATCAAGTCACTAGGGTTAATTATGCCATATTTCCACACTTCCATCATAATCATGAATTTATAAGGTAATCAAAGGAGAAATGAACAATTCCCATTCAACACTTAAATCGGGTTAGGAAGAACATGCTACACCCATACATACTCAACCTATATTTTCACAATTGCTTCATATTCATGCATGGCTACGAAAATTAATTGAATAATAAGCAACAACCATTTATTACAAAAGCCAATTTATGAACAACATGTTATCCTCATGCATTCCCAACATATGATCCATATTTGAAACAACCCATCAAATTAACATCCAAATAAATTCCAGAATTGCTGTAATTATTTGCATTTAAGAAAAAGAATGAAGAAGAAATTACCCATTATTCAAACCCTAGATCATGACATTCTAAATAAATTAAATTGGATTCTTATTGAAAATATTTTTGGGCGCAAGGATGGAGGAATATCCTTGTTTAAGTGCCGCATACCTGGTAGATAAAAATATCGATCAAAAATCTTCCTTGAAGCTTGAAGAACACCTTGGTGAAACCCCTAGGATTTTTGAGAAGAGAGGAGGAAGAAAGAGATTGATAGAATAATGGTTTAGGTCTAGAAGAACCCTTAAAAACATCCCCAAACATACCTAAAATGACATCACTTAAGAACTGGGAGCATAGGATTTTACTAAAACACCTTGAGAAAACTTAAAACTCTGGCTGAACTGGAACCCACGGCTCATCTGGCGAGTCGTTGTTACACTAAATAACTTATTAAGTGCACTCGTCAAGTACACTGGAAATTCCTTTAAAACCAAAGCTTCTCCCTCCTAACGACTGACTTGATGAGTCGTTATCACCCTAAACGACTCATCACGTCCATCCGTCATGAACACTGCCTAAGGTTTCCCCAGCCTCCACCCAACGACCAACCTGAAGAGTCGTTGCCAGGCCAGAAAACTCGTCAAATAGTCATTTCCACTGCCTCCCTGAATCCCATAAAACGACCGCATACGATGACTCATGGTATCCTACCACGAGTCATTAAGTCCCCCGTTCTGTGATATTCTTGCCAGTTTTCTGCACTTCTCTAATTAAACTCCCGGGTCTTCTTAGGCCCCTTTCCGGGGTATTACACTAGTATAGCCCAATAGTCCATTCCCCGCTTTTCTAATGTGGTTCCACCGCATTGCTATACTGAGATACCTGATAACACTCAAACTCACACCTCTGCTGAAGTATAAAGCGGCGTTGTCAATAAAGAACCCAACTAAGAGGTTTGGGTCAAACCCACGGGGAATATGGAAGATCTAGACTAATGCTGGTAAGTGAACTTGTTGGTAAGTTATCTCCAAATTGGAGGGTTTTAAAGAAAGCAATATTAAAACAGGAATATAACTGTGAATTAAATCAAGATTTACAAATAACTTGGGTATGTGTACCCCATGGGTTCATAACTACTTCGATATACACATGTGATCAATCCCAATGCTTACTTGTAGAACTGATAACTAGGGTTCATCTAAACGACTGGTTCGTCCCTATTGGATGACTATACTCAATCACAAAGTTAGGTCTCATGAGTGATTTAAAACTAACTGCTATCAATATGTTCCAAATTTAACTCTTCTGCGACCACAACTCAAGTTAATATAATAATCATCAAGATCAAGGCTTTGTTGTAATTCTCTTTTTCTAATCTCTACCTCTCTAGGTTCAAGCAAGTAAAGAATTGGGGCAAGTCCTAATGTTGTACACCGTTAAGAAACATTTAAGCATGAAGAGAATACAATACAAGCATTATGCATTGTTTTTTAATCACTTTTATGCAATCTTAGTTTGTTAATCCACCATGGTTCCCACAGCCCCTAGTTGTGAAGGTTTTAGCCTCTTATGGTTATAAGATTATAACTTGCATTCATAAACAAATACATGATTAAATTCTTACAGCAATAGTTGAGAGAAAAACTTCTTTGAATATGCAAGAATAATCTCAAGAACAATTGAGAAAATAAAGAATTGCTCCTAAGAATTGTTAATCACACGTAAACTACTCAATTCTATGTTCTCTCTTGATTATCTGTTGGTTCGTAATGAAAATAAAAAATAAAAGGTATTTCTACAGATATCAGAAACCTTTTCCTGAGCAGGGAGATTTTCCATAACTGGCATCGCCTATGCCACGACTGGTCATACGGCCCATAGCAGGATTGTACAGGTCGTAACTGCCTCTTGTACGTCCTTGTCCTGTTGAAACTTTGGCTAAGTGTTGGCAGCTGGTACAACTTGTACATTCTTCCTATGAGTTGTACAATGCATCCATGGCTTGGTCTTGAGAACTCTGACATCTTCTGCAATGCCTCATGAGTGTTGTGGTACGACTCGCACATTCTTTCTACGACTCGTACTGCTCGTTGTGTATGAAATTCCACCAAGTCTTGAATAGTCAATGGAGCTCATCATGGCTCATAGTACATGTCGTATGTCAGTGCTACGACTCGTGGGTTCCACCCGTACCAAGAGGTTTCCTTGTGCAAATTCTCTGAAGTTTTCCACAACTCCAGTTATGACTCATACGATCCTGGTACTACTCATACTGAGAGTCGTATGTTGCCTTTTTCTATATTCAGCCTTCTGAACTTTATTATGATTCTCAGTATGGCTCATACAATCAAGGTAGGCTCGTATGGAGACTAGTACTTTGGCTGATTTTCTGCATTTTCAGGCTTCTTTTGCATATCTTTGCTCTTAACACTTATTTTCCCTGAAATCAAAGTAAAAGTTCCTTACATCCATATAAACATAACTATGTCCATGCTATTTTCTCAGTTTTAAGCGTCGAAAGTGCTATAAACTCACAACACATCAACAGCCTCAACTTAAGACTTTTTCATGTCCTCAGGCAAAGAAAAAGAAAAAACTAAATACGACGCTTAACTAGAAAATAAACCTAGGATACTGCAACTAATATCAAACAAAATTTGCACTATGACTCCAAAAGCTTTTGACCCTTTTTCCCGTGAACCAAATTAGCACATGCACTATAAGAAAGTACAAAACATGATAAATAGGGATTAAGACATGTAATCCAACTATTAACAGGTAGTCAAGTCATCACCAATGCTTTTCACACAAACCACTGGTAAATTCAAACACAAACCATGTATTCTTACAGCAAAAGAAGTCCCTCACTCATAGATATAACCAAATATATGATATGGGACTAAACAAGCGAGACTCTCAC
The DNA here is from genome assembly GCA_035772735.1 of Datura wrightii. Classification (NCBI taxonomy): domain Eukaryota; kingdom Viridiplantae; phylum Streptophyta; class Magnoliopsida; order Solanales; family Solanaceae; genus Datura; species Datura wrightii. Next base: position 46,842,179 of record JASDFA010000007.1, on the reverse strand, counting down.
CCTCACAAAAAATTTCCAAATACTGCATATTAGATACCATAGGATTATTTTCTCTACTTTGGTCTGTCAGATGGCTAGGTTAGGATCACTATAGGACTTGTTTTGGCTTGTAATGTAGGCTTTCGGGCTGGGTATGGTAGAGATGGAAATTTTGAGTGACTAAACCCTTCCTTGGCACTATATACATGCGGCTCCCTTCTTCACTTACTTCACCCCTTTTTTGCTTTTTCTTCTTTTTCCTTCCTTTCACCCTTTTTATACACTTGTATGAGTGTGGTGTGTTTCCAAACTTTTTCATGCATTATTCTCTTTCTGAATTTTTTTTTCAATTTTTCTTTTGTCACACCACACCTCCCTTTTCACTTTTTTTTCTCTTTTCTCTCCCTTTTTAAACTTCCCAATCTTTAAGCGCCCCTACTCTAGCCACCCTTAACTTAGGCATTTTGCCTATGTTGAGGTTCACAATGTCCAAGGAGGGATCAGGGCCAAAACAGGTTCATTATAAAAATGGGTATGGTTAATCAGTTAATCAAAGAAAAATGGTTCATTTAGGCTCAAAATCGGGATCAAGGGAATCAAATTATTTTGGTAAGGTCATTTAATCTAAAGATGGGCTCAATAAAAATGGCCTATGATCCTTTCCTAACCAACCATCCTAAAACCTATGCAAAGACTAACCAGGCAAGTTCTAGATCCTCTACATAGTACTGAACTAGGTATCAGACCTCACTCACTCATGGTACATGGTTTATATTCACTCTACCTATCCGATTTATTCATGGATTAACACAAACTACACATGCTAATACACTAAATGACATCAAAAGATCCAACGAAATCATGCATGCAGTCACATGTACACAGCTAATTCATCAAAAATTTTAAACAGGGTCAAATTTTCACAAATCCAAAACTAGTGCAATTTATTGGTTGAGTACTTAAAAATCACAAAAATAAAATCCTAAACATGCCGGCTCTACTAGATAGCATGCCTGAGGAAAAAGAAACACGATAAGAAAAACCCTCAAACGAACTAAAATCCAACAAAAAAAATCCAAGTACACCCCCTCCCTTTTTTGAAAAGTGTGCTTCGTCCCAGAAGCATAAAATACAAGAACAGAGGGAAGGGAACATACTTGTGATGCTCTAAGCACTCCTGTCATCCTACGGAGGAGGTACCTCCGCTATAATCGTGACACTGGTGGTGGCCGACGCACTCACTGGTGGAACAATAGGGGGAGTGTTTACCCCCTCAGTAGTCTCGGCCGTCTCTATGGCCTCTGGACTGGTCAGGTCTGAATGTGGCTTGCCCATAGGGTCCCTGCCACTAGCAAGCTCGGGCAGGGCCATGGTGGAGCTACCTGCTCCTGCAGCTCTAACATGTGTGAGTCACGAGTCTGTAGACTATCCACTCATGCCCACTTGCATTCTCTTTTCTCTTTTTGGTGGTATCATCTCCAACATCCTCAGAGACCCTCTTCTTCGCTTTCTCTTTCAACAGTACTGTGGGCTCCCAGTAGGCTGCCAAGTCCAGCTCCTTCTCAATATCCGTATTAAAGTCAGGAAGAGTGGGGGCTGGTATGACTGTCGACTGTCGTAATGACAACTCATTCATTTGGCTTCGAAGATCCCCCAAATCCTCATGGAGGCTGCCTGTATCTGTCTACTCCACCATGCGCCTATTAAATTGACTCTCAAACTCGTTGAGCTTGGCATGGAAGGCTTGTGCGGCTGTATCTATCTCTGCTTTCACCTAGGGCTTGACATTCTCCATCATTACTTGAATTTTTCTCTCGGCCATAGTCAGTCTTTTGGCCAACTTCTGGAGAAAATCCCGGGGCACTAAGACGTATCCTGCTGGAGTCTGGCTTGGTAGTCTGGGAAATGGTGCAGCAGAAGTGTTGGAGCTGCCTCTAAACTACCGGCATCTGTAACTGGTGTCTCATTCTGCTTATGTGAGGTGGGGGTATTTTCCTATGCGCCCCCAACTAGCTGAGTCAATGAAACTGCTGTGGGATGTCGGGCCTAACTCACCGGGTTCATCTCACCCCAGATCAAGACAATATTTGCTATCCTCTATCCACCAACTTATTATCCACGTTTAGCAGTCGGACACCTGCTTCTCTGCATAACTAGTAAATAAGGCTTGGGAAGGGCATGGTGGTGCTCAACCCAAGAGCCCGATCTCGTATTTCATGAGCTATCACCTTGGGAATGTTGATTTCATAGTGGGACATCATGCATGCTACCAGGGCCGCTCTGTTAGCACTAAGTGTATTGTTGTTTTTGGTTGGCATCAGTCTATGGTGAACCATAGTCCAACAGTCATTTGCAATGAAATTCAGTGAGTTTTTAGTGACCTGCTTTCCTCCAGCCACCCATTCGACCTGCTCCTTATCCTCAGCAATATTGTGGCTAACCCTCTGACCTGACTTAATCTTTCCTCTCGACCCACCTGCTTGATCCATCTGATGGCATCCATTCTATTGTTGAACTCAACTGTGTACGAGGGAACACTGAATTGCGGCCCATAGAGCATTCAGGCGATGGTTTTCTCGGAAAATTTCACCTCTTTCCCCCGACCATTACCTTGTCAAGCTTAGGCTACTCCTTCAGGCTCTTACCTATTTGTGTATTCTTCTCCATAGTGGCATAGCAATTGGCGTAAAATTCCCTAACCATGTCTGGACTGTAACTGTTAGGGGTTCTTGCCATCCAATCTAGTCCATAGAAGCTAAAGATCCGCTTAATCTCCTCAACATCATTTCGTGAAGTAGTAAGGATCTGCGGTTCTTCCTGATACTGTGCCTCGGGTGTCACTTAGTTGTCAATGTTAGGCCCTAGTCATATATCTCTTGTTCCCCTAGTGCATGCCACCTAATTGTCCGTCTGGATAGAGGTGGAGTCTTTGTAGCTTCCCCTTCCTTAGATGCTACCTCATTGTTCTTTCCATTGGATTGGGCCTCCTCGGACCAGTTATCATCATTAGAGCCGCTGTCCGACTCTTGACCTCTTTCCTTGGCTCCCTCTTTAGACTGGGGAGCACCTGCTGATGTGGTAGTAGCTGCCACGACTTGTGCTTTATCCTTCGCCCTTGTGGTTTGTGTCCCATCTATATCTGAAGTGTTGACATTGTACTCCTCAACTGAACTACTAGGGGAGTCACCTACTTGTTCGGACTCGGAGGTCCCATCAATCAATTTCCTTCGAGCAGTTGCCTTAGATGCCTTATGCTTTATTGGCATTGCACCTATAGATAAAGATAGTTAGAATTCCATGTTTGAGAAAAAGAAATCAAGAAGTAAGTTCCTTTGTAAATTACCACGAGTCAATAGTATGGGTCGTACCTTGGAGGTATGACCTATACCTTGGAGGTGCGACTCGTACAGAGACCCATATATCTCTGATGAGTGTTACGACTCATACCACGAAGGTACGATCTGTACCATGAGCGTATGAGGATGCCCCTTAAAAAACAACTTCTCTTTATTTTTCCATGACACATGGTAGCACTCATAAATTGATTCCACGAGTCATAGGTAGGATCATATAATTAACCCTATTCTGGTTCTTGGTTAGACTACCAATTACGACTCGTGGTAGTAAACCATGATCCATACTGGGATTCGTACCTTTTGCTCTTTCCAAGTTGGGCTTGGTACGTCCTAACGAGCCATCCTACGATTCGTAGTATCAAACCATGAGTTGTAGGAAGGCTTGTGAAGCTTGTCCCTGCCTCGATTTTGGTTCAGTTATAGGGACTTCTATTTTAAGTTTTGGGTACTCAGAATTCCCCAGGTCTAGGCATGTATTTTAACCCATTTTATAACTACTCATTCCTCCCCTTCTTAGTCACTATCCGTAACTCAATTTTGACTAGTTTAATGAGAAAGTTAAAAAATTTCAAGTTCTTTCCTAGTATTTCATGGCTTAATCACACCCCTAGTCATTGTCTTCTTCAAAATTTTCAAGCAACAACTAGGACTCGCATGGAGTTTAGGAATTACATCGAGCAGACAAGTTTTATCAGATTCAAAGCAATATACTTACTTGTTAACTTATTACTTAGACTGGAAATCAAATATTAGGGTTAAACGAAGCTGATTAAGCAAGAAATTTCTTGATTAATCTTTGATTTTGAGTTATGGGTATGAGGGACGTGAGTTTTGTTCGTGACTTAGGTTTTGAGTGTGTGGGAGAAGGGTATGAATTGTTTCAAGCTTAAATAGGTCATAGGGAAAATTTGAAAATCTGGGCCGAGTCAGGTGGATTTTAAAGTTTTTGACTCGTCATGACTCATACCACGAGTCGTAGGAAGATCCTACGACTCGTCCTTTGATCCCAAAACATAGAGATTTTGAAGACTTACCTGTGGACCTTAGAATGCATCTTATGACTCGTACTATGTGGGTACTATTCATATTACGTGATGAGTTGGAAATTTACCAACTTATTAGGCTCCTAAGCATGAGTTTTTGCCTATTTTTCCAGTTGTTTATGTGGATTTTATGCCCTTTCTCTTAAATTCTGTGTAGGTACTTCAAGTGAGTAGAGAAAGCATGAAATCGAGAAAAAAACATGAAGTTTGAGATGGAATTTGATGAGTTGGCATATGAAGGAGAGGAGCCAAAGATAATAGAAGATTTGAGCTCAAGAAGAGGTGCAACGATATGCTTTGAATCGACCAAATGTAGATTTGGAAGGGCAAAACGAGGGAAAAATGTCAAAGCTACTGCCCAGACTGGCTAAAGAACTAGCCCTTCATGGAATGGCATCGGCTAAATGCCCATTGAACCGCCGGTTCCCCCTTCCGAGAAACTGCTTTCAACTGGCTAATGTTTGGTGCTCCGCGGATTGCCACCAGTGAAATGCCGGTTCCTCACTAGAGAGGCCGTCTAATGAAGGGTAAAACGGTCAAAAAAGGTCTCCAAAGCATCTAGAATCTTCAAGGGTATTTGGGGAAATTTATACATAAGAAAGTACAGATATTTAGGGAGCTTTCATTGTACATCAACTAGTCATTCAAGAATTCATTCATCTAGACTTTATCTTCTTCATAGAATTTTTGGTAGAATCTTTTTACCATAGAATTATAGAGTTAGATAGTACTTTTCTTCTACTTTTTCTTTAACCCTTTTTGGGGGAATTCCACCATTGTTATAAGAGCTTGTGATGCTAATGCGATGAATGTAAGGGGAATCCTCTTGGTATCTTCTCTCTATCTTTAAATATGCTTTACTAATTTGTTAGTAGAGGTATATTCATGGTGGGTTTGTTAACTTGATTGGGTTTTGATAAATTTCTATTGGATTCTTATTTAAATTGTAGATCTATTATCTTCTCCCGAGTTATAATTACCAAAATTGATGGTTTGCAAACATGAATTGTGCTTTACTTTTCTTGTTTTTGCTTGAGAGAGAAAGGGATGGAACATGTATGAAATGTGATAAATGTGAGAGAAGCCAAATTCAAATTGAGAAACTAGTGCTAAACTGACGAAGTGCAAGTCCAGATTCGTGAAACACAGATGTCAAACAGAAGGCCTGAAAGAAAATTGCTTAAGTAGTGGCACATCTGTGTTAGCCCGGTGAAACGCCAAGTCAAAGGCGCGAAATACCAATGGAATGCCGGTTATGAGCAGAAGGCCCAAGGAGTTCTTTCACCTATTCTTTTCTTGATTTATTTTACCATGTGCATCGAGGGCAATGCTTTGTTTTTGTTAGGGGTGAAGTCTAAGTAGCCCACTTTCTAAGTGATGCACGATATGGCCCTATGATAGGTTGGGTGATGTCATTTCTTAATGGCAAATTGTCATTACTTGTTAGTAGCATCGCTTTTTTAGATAGTGATCTTTGAATAAACTCCAAGAGTTTTGTTTATACTACGGTTCTTTCCCAAGGAGTGATTTCTTTGTCTTTTCTTTTTGTTGTTGAACCGGATTGGCATTTCCCAATGATAGATTGAGAGGCGACTTTCTTAAGGGAAAATGTCAAGTCTAGAGTCTTGTTGAGTCGTTTGTGCACTTGCTTGATGAGGTACCACCAATATTTCTTGCTTGGCATTATGCATGAGCTTTTAAAAAGAAAAGATGGGCATTTAAATGTTAGAGTGAGCACTCCCTTGTCTTGAATTATACATTAGTTTCTTGGCTTTTTGATCCGTAACTAGCTTGTTGAAAGTCATTCTCCTAATGCGATGTAGTAAGTGTGTGAATTACTTGGATTTTGATGCCATTTGTGGTGATGATTTTTAGCCTAATTCTTGTGTATGCATGATTGTCTAGAACTTGCCCTAAATATGCTTCAAGGCGAAATGTTAGATGGAGCTGTACTCAAAACATGATCTTAGGCTCTTTTTTGAAAGTCACTTCGCCCAAAATGACCTCCTTGAACATCTTTCATTGTTAACCAATGTTGAGCCCCTTGAACCTCCTTCTTGGAAACCACATTACAAGCCTAATGACCCTTTTTAATCCCTCCTCTTTGGTACCCATCCTCCCTAATTGCTAGTAATAAAAGAATGGGGCTTCAAGCCCAAGAAATGGGGAGAGATAAGGAAATAAGTCTGGAATGAGGCAAGAGCCTAATTTGGGGGTTTGCAAGAAAAGGGGGAGACATGAGAGCTTCAATTTGAGGTAGCATCACATTGTGATCAAAATGCATAAAATGATAGGTTGAGAAATCTTGGTTCTTCAAAAGAGAAAAAGAATTGTTAATTGGTGCTACCTCTTGCTCAGATGAGGCTAATTGTGAGATACAACGAAGTTATAAGGAAAGAAATTGAGAAATGAAAGCCAAAGATTATGAAATACGAGAAATAAGGTGGAGCGATTGAAAAGAGTTGATGGGAGGTTAAAAATGTTCACAAACCCTCTAGTCACTAGAGCTAAATATTTATCATACCCTTATCCCTAGCCTTCATTAGCACCTGCAAGTCCTAATTGATTTTGAGTGTAGCAACACTACATTAGTGGTGATATACATGAAGGAAAGGCCTATGGGTCAACTTGTATGCACTTGAATTTCTTTGTGGTAGTGAGCGCATTTATCTTATCTTATAATCCTTATGTGTGAAATGCTAAAAATGATTAGGGTTCTCTCTTATTGTGAGTGGCGTCATTTCCTTGGGATACATGCTTAAAATTATTTTCAAAGGAGATGTATGAATGAGGCAAGCTTGTAGCGAATTTGAAGGCAATCTTTGAATGTGAATTGTCAATGACTTGAGATGCTCTTTGAACTTGCTTTGAGGAACTATGCCCCTTGTTTGAATGAAATGAATGCATGCAAGATATGTTTAATGATTGTGGTTACCTATTGAAGCTTGTACAACATGGTTTGAGTCTTTTCGTTTTCTTGAGTTAGTGTATAATATTTGGGTTATCTTGAAGCCTGATGATTTTGTGTATAGAAACCGTAATGCTATAAGTTTTAGCAATGTCCTCTTGTGAAGGAACGTCTTGATTGGTCCTTTATGCAAAAACTCATAAATAGTATATTGTTCATTTGCTCAGTTGTAAAGAATTGCATTACTTGAGGACAAGAAAATTTTCAAGTTTGGGGGTTTGTTGAGTTGAAAATTTATCAACTCATTAGGCTCGTAAGCATGAGTTTTTGCCTAGTTTTCGAGTCGTTTATGTGGATTTATGCCCTTTCTCTTCAATTCTGTGTAGGTACTTAACTGTGAGTAGAGAAAGCATGAAATTGAGCAAAACACATGAAGTTTGAAATGAAATTTGATGAGTTGGCATATGAAGGAGAGGAGCCAAAGATAATAGAATATTTGAGCTCAAGAAGAGGTGCAAAGACATGCTTTGAATTGGCTAAACGCAGATTTGGAAGGGCAAAACATGGGCAAAATGCCAAAGCTACGGCCCAGACCGGCTAAACAACTAGCCCTTCATGGAATGGCATCGGCTAAATGCCCATTGAACCAACGGTTCCCCCCGCTAAGAAACTATTTTCAACTAGCTAAAGTTTGGTGCTCCGCGGATTGCCACCGGCGAAATGCCGTTATCTCATAGGAGAGGCCGTCTAATGAAGGGTAAAAGGGTCAAAAAGGTCTCCAAAGCATCTAGAATCTTCAAGGAAATTTGGGGGAAGTTATACACAAGAAAGTATAGATATTTAGGGAGCATTCATTGTACACCAACTAGTCATTCAATAATTCATTCACCTAGACTTCATCTTCTTCATAGAATTTTTGGTAGAATCTTTTTACCATAGAATTATAGAGTTAGATAGTACTTTTCTTCTTCTTTTTCTTTAACCCATTTTGGGGGAATTCCACCATTTTTGTAAGAGCTTGTGAAGCAAATTTGTGAAGCTAATGCGATGAATGCTAGGGGAATCCTCTTGGTATCTTCTCTCTATCTTTAAATATGCTTTACTAATTTGTTAGTTAGAGGTATATTCATGGTGGGTCTGTTAATTTGATTGGGTTTTGATAAATTGCTCTTGGATTCTTTTTTAAATTGTAGATCTATTATCTTCTCCCGAGTTATAATTGCCAAAATTGATGGTTTGCAAACATGAATTGTGCTTTACTTTTCTTGCTTTTGCTTGAGAGAGAAAAGTGAGAATTGGGTGAGAAGATAATTGTGAGGAATTGGAGTGTTTATGTGCGGGATTAAGCTAGAGATAGTTAGAACCCACATTTTCACTCCATTAAAGGTCAAGGCTAGAAATATCTTGTCCTTCCTCAATCTTGTGTGGTTGATAACTTGAATTGGCTTTGGGGCTTGAAAGAACCCAAGGCATAAACATTCTTATGGTTGAAAAAAAAGAGAATGTGAATTATCCACTTCTATATATTATAATTTGAGTCTAAGTCATTAAAGAAATTCCCAATTTAGTTGTGACTTCTTCTGTAGAATGCCCCTAGCCTCTCGCTTGTGATTGCTTCAATTTGAATCCCCCCAATTAGTCTTAGTTTAGAATTAGATAGTTATTCCCCTTTAATTTCCCCCCAATTTTACTTTTCAAATGTTGAACAATTGTGCATTCTAGTTTTAATTAGTTTATAACTCTTGAATTATCGACTCAATTCTCCGTGGGAGTCGACCCCGACATCCGTAGGGATATTTGTTTTGATACAGTGATCGTTTACTCTCTTTTGTAAAAGAGGAGTGTATTTTGGAAGTTATTACTATGACTCGTAGGTCTTTTCTTTTTTATTGTTGTCCATGCCTTGCATAGTTCATAGCTATAGTAGGTACTACGACTCGTACAATGGAGTTACGATTCGTAGGACAAACCATACCCAGAACTCATGCGCTGAAATATTCTCTGCTTCTCACTATGACCCGTACTATGATTCATACAACCCTGTTATGGGTCGTACTGTGACCCGTACTATCTGCCTATTCTGAAATTTTCTTATGCCACCTGTTTTTGTTTCCCCTACACACTTGAACACACATTAGTTGACTAACTTGGGTTGCCTCCCAAGAAGCGCTTGATTTAATGTCGTGGCATGACACTGGTGATTTGGTTACTCAGAATTCACCAAACCACCACTTGGTTTGCCTCCAAAGAAGTGCCTAATTTAATATCGCGGCATGACGCAAGTCTCTTGACTACTCAGACTTCGTCAAGGAACTCGGATTCATCTTCTATCGTTGAGACCACTCTATATTCGTTTGGTTGCTTCATTGACCGACAGACATTGAAGGTGACCTCTTCTTTATTTAGTCTGAACTTAAACTGGCCAGACTCCACGTCTACTAAGGCCCTCCCAGTAGCAAGGAATGGTCTCCCTAAAATGATGGTGGACCTTATTATCAACCTCGCAATCAAGGATCACGAAGTCTGCTAGGAATATGAATCTGTCAACTTTGACAAGCACATCAAACAGGATCCCCAAAGGCTTCTTCACAGTTTTGTTGGCCATCCGCAGCCGCATGGTAGTCAGTGTGGGGGCTCCCAAGCCCAACTACTTAAACACAGCCAATGGCATTAGATTGATTCTTGCTCCCAGATCATAGAGTGCCCTTGCGAAATCAACATCGCAAATTGTGCATGGAATAGTAAAAGCACCTAGATCTTCCTTTTTTTGGGTCCAGGACACGTGAATCTATGGCACTAAAATGGTGTACATTATCAACGGGCTCATAGCTCACATACCTCTTCTTCGTCACAAGGTCCTTCATAAACTTAGCATATCCCGACATTTGTTTCAATGCCTCGACCAATGGTATGTTCATAGGTAATTGTTTGAGCATTGACAAGAATTTCTGAAACTTACCATTCTCCACCTTCTTCTTCATTCTTTGGAGGAACGGTGGCGGTGGTCGCGGGATAGCCTTGTAAATTTGCATTGCTCCTTATTCAACTTCATGCCTTTTTTCACCAAGTGGGACCTCAGGCAACTGAGCATCCTTATTATGTTCCTTCTCAGTGGCACATCATCATCTTCATTCACTCTCTCTTTCTTCCTATTCAACTACAACAGATAGAGGGGGGTCAACCGTAGTCTTTTCACTCCCAGTCATCATAGCCATACAGTGGCCATCATTTTTTCGATTTTGGACTGTGTTGCTAGGTAGTGTACCCATTTGTCTCGGGTTCATAGATGCTGACAGTTTCCCTAGCTGCTGTTCAATATGTTTGATAGTTGTCGCATATGACTCCGCTCTCTGACCCATGATTGATATATCACCACGGATTTCCTTCAACTGATCATTTGTGGACCTCACCTTTTTCAACATCTCATCCATCATCTCTCTAATTTTGACTGTCCAGCCTCTCCCTCATGTGCATTAGGAGGCACGTAAAATCCAACTTGGTCATTGTGGTAGTCATCATTCCTTCTCCAATCTCCTTCGTGCTCATGAACTCGTCTTCTATCTCTGTACCCATTCCGGTTATAGTTGTCTCTATATTGGTTCAAACATTGGTTTCTAGAACCTTGGCACCAGGTGTCTTGTCTAGACCCTTGGGCATTGGCTCGAAAACCCACCACCTGGTTCTCCAAGAAGTTTGACTCCTTCTCAGAATTTAAGTGGTCTGGACCTGGCTCCTGTCCTTGTGTCCCCATTGCATTCACCTTTTAGGCTCCAGCTCCCATTATATGCTTAGTAAGAAAATTCAATGATGTGCACATATGAGACAACTCCTAGTCATGCTCTTCTCTTTCTTGCGTTGGTCTGAAGTCAAATAAATGGCATATGTACCAACCACTGCTTCTGCCTCCCGAGTGTGCCATTCCCTATTTGGTTTTGTCACCCTATCAAGAATAGTAGCAGCTTGCTCCCATGTGTGACTCATCAGTTCTCCTCCTGCCATAGTGTCTGCGATAGATTTAGTACTGTTGTTTAAGGACCTGTAAAAGATTTCCAACAAACTGTAATCTGGAATCTTATGGTTTGGGCACTTTGTCAATTTCTTCTTAAACTTCAGCCAGGTTTCATGAAGTTCCTTAGTTTTAAGTTGTCAGAAGTTGTAAATTTCATCCTTGAGCTGCAGCATCCTGGAGGGTGGAAAGAATCTCTTTAATAAAGCTTGCTTGAGCTCCATCTAGTTGGTTATGGAGTCGTTGGGCAACTCCGATAACCATAAAGTGGCTTCCCTAGATAGAGAAAAGGGGAAAAGTGTGAGTCTAATGGAATCTTCACTGACTCCGGGAAACTGGTATGCCTTGCATATTCCCAAGAAGTTCATCAAGTACGGGTTGGCATCATCAGCTGCATGACCACTGAACACCCCTTTCATGTTTAACAATTGAATCATGGTGCTCGTGATGTCAAATTTGGCCCCAAGGGGTAGTGGTGGTGGTACAATTGCTCCAATTGACCCGACTTTATTGATGTATGGGTCCTCGTTATCGAAGAACTGAGGGGAAAATATATGACCTCTGTTACCCTCCCATGTCGACAAGTGTTAACAACTTTATCTCTAGCATTCTCTACATCTAGAACTACAACTTACCGAGCTAGCTTGGCTTTCCTAGCTTCTTAAGCTATATGGGCATCTCTCTGCTTCTGGTTTTCCATTATATGTAGTGCTCATTCGAGTTTGGGATTTAAAGGAACAAGGGGATTTCCACTACTCCGAGTGCTTAGCATCACCGAGCAACAACCTGTGGATATCACAAACAAAAAGAAAACGTAACTCAGGAAATAACAACCAAAAGTCAATTACAATCAATTAATCTAGTCTTAGCCGTATTCCCTGTCAACGACGCCACTTTTTCATAACGCTCAAACTCACACCTCTCGCTGAAGTATGAAGCGGATGTTGTCAATAAAGAACCCAACTAAGAGGTTGGGGTCGAACCCACAGGGAATATGGAAGCTCTAGACTAATGCCAGTAAGTGAACTTATTGGTAAGTTATCTCAAAATTGGGGGATTCTAAAGAATGAAATATTAAAACAAGATTATAATGGTGAATTAAATGAAGATTTGCAAATAACTAGGGTATGTGTTCCCCATGGGTTTATAACTACTTTGGGTATACACATGTGATCAATCCCAATGCTGGTAGAATTGATAACTAGGGTTCATCCAAATGACTGGTTCGTCCCTATTGGATGATTATACTCAATCATTGGGTCAGGTCTCATGAACGATTTCAAATTAATCGTTATCAATATGTTCCAAATTTAAATCTCCTTCAACCACAACTCAAGTTAATACAATGATCATCAAGATCAAGGCTTTGTTGTAATTCTCTTTTCCTAATCTCTACCTCTCTAGGATCAAGCAAGTAGGGAATTCGGGCATGTCCTAATGTTTCACCATTAAGAAACATTTAATCATGAAGAGAATACACTACAAGCGTTTAGTATTATCTTAGAATCACTTTTGTGCAACCCCTAGTTTGTTAATCCACCATGATTCCCACAACCCCTAGTTGGGAGGTTTTAGCCTCTCATGGTTGTAAGATTGTAACTTACATTCATAAATAAACAAATGATTAAATACCTATAGTAATAGGTGAGATAAAAACTTCTTTGAATATGCAAGAATAATCTCAAGAACAATTGATAAGAAAATCAAGAATTTCTCCCAAGAAGTGTTAATCACACGTAAACTAGTCAATTCTATGTTTTCTCTTGATTCTCTACTGATTCCTGATGAAAATAAAACATAAAAGGTATTTATATAGATATCAGAAACCTTTTTCTAAGCTAACAGGGAGATTTTCCATAACTGGCGCCACTTGTGCCATGACTAGTCATATGACCCGTAGTAGGATTATACGGGTCGTAACAGCCTCTCGTATGTCCTTGGCCTGCTAAAACATTATTTAAGTGTTGGGGGATGGTATGACTGATACCTTCTTCCTACGAGTCATAAAATGCACTCGTGGCTTGGTCCTGAGAACTCTGACATCTTCTAGAATGCTTCACGAGTGTTGTGGTATGACTCGCACCTTCTTTCTACTACTCGTACTGCTCGAAATGTCTAAAATTCCACCAAGTCTTGAATAGTCACTGAAGCTCATCAAGGCTCATGGTACATGTCGTATGTCAGTGCTACGACTCGTGGGTTCCACCCGTACCAAGAGGTTTCCTTGTGCAAATTCTCTGAAGTTCTCCACGACTCTAGTTATGGCTCATAAAATCCTAGTACGGCTCGTGCTGAGAGTCGTATGTTTCCTTTTTCTCTATTCAACCTTATGAACTTTATCATGGTTCTTAGTACGGATCGTGCAATCATTGTACGACTCATACTGAGACTGGTCCTTTGGCTGATTTTCTTCATTTTTAGGCTTCTTTTGCACATCTTTGCTCCAACACTTATTTTCCCTGAAATCAAAGTAAAAGTGCCTTATAACCATATAAACATACCTAATTCCATGCTATTTTCTCAGTTTTAAGCATCAAAAGTGCTGTAAAATCCTAGTACATCAATACCATAACATGTTGGTCTCATGATGCCCGCATAGGGTTAATCCACCCCTCATTGTTATACCCAGTTGCCTCATACCTCTTAGAGACTATTGTCTAGTGGTACTCGGATAGCTACTCCCAATATTACTGGTACTCCATCATTTTGGTTTTTTGGTATTCGACTTTGAGACAATAGCTCTGAGCCCCATAATCTTATAACACATCACTCAATTACATGTAGTTAGAATGCTCTATAGGCGGGCTAGACGAACAATTATCGGAGGCTCATCATCGAGTCTGAGGGATTCGGGTATGATTCAAATTTATTACATATTATGTTTATGTTTATCGTCTAAATTTTGAATTTAAATTCCAAAAGTTTAACTTATATTGAAGGTTTAACCTAAGTGAGGAACTTCCAAGATCATCTTATGTGTCATTAAAGATTTGTATAATGGCTTTTGCCCTACTTGGGGCTTGATGCTAGTGCAACTCAAGCATCATATCATATATATGAAATTATTATTTAATTAAAACATTATACCTCTCTTGATTGACCTAATTTAAGTTTATTTGCATGAAAACTATGCATGGCTTCCCCAGCGTGATGAAAAGATTATAGTCAACTTCAAGAAAAAAGCCATGCTCAAACTATCGAACTTGTTTCAGGATACTTGTATTATAGATGAGAGGCCTAGGTGAATTTTACCACTTCAATGGGAACAACTATGTACATATAAGGCAAAACGAATGAAAGATTCAAATAAAGGAGCAAGAACGGAAAAAAGGCTAGAGTCTGAGAAAGGTGGCTCTCTACACACCTATGCGGTTATCAACCAAGGAACTATAAATAGGAGAATGTTATTACTCCTTAAGCCTTATTAATTGTTGAATATTTTAATTAATTATTTTTTAACACTCAATTTATTTTTCTTTCATGAAAAGAAATTAGGTAGCTTCAAGGCTACTTACACGAAGAAGAAGGAAAAACGAATAGATTCAGATAAGTAGGTAGAGCCACAGGCTGAGCAAACCTACATAAGCCTTTTAATTAAGTTGAAAATACTAATTATTGTTTTTCTTAATTAAATTATTATCTAATTTAATCTATTTTTTTTTAAATTTAGAATCTATACATATAATTGTTGGAGGATTTCGTTATACTCAACCAATTGGTAGTCAGGGCACAACACTATAACGACCTATTAAGTCATTGTGGGGTGGTTAGCACCATAGTACCTTGTTAGAATCTCTGAAATAAAATAATTGAGCTAATAAAACTCAAATATGGAGAGGTTTAAAAACTGAAGCTTACGTGCAATACTGAATTGATATTTATTTTGTGAAATGAAGTTTGGTATAGTTTTACAGAGCTACTGGTTAATGACACACGACTATAGAGAGACCGCCATAGCAAATATCGGCGAGATTACCAAGTCTTACCACAGCGAGGCCTTGGTCTCCATAGTGGGTTCGCTGTAGCTAAGGTGGTGACTACAGCAACGAACTACATTAGGTAAAATGCATGTTTATGTCAATTATTTCAAATTTCTCCCCCCATTACTCCAAAACTCGAACCCAAAGACCTGTGAGGTGATTTTTCCAAGACTAGGGCATCTTTCTCCTTCAAGCTAAGTTTACTCCATCAACTAATTCATTTAGTAATCCTATAAAATCCTAGAATTGTTGGGGGTAGCTTTAATGGTGAATTGTAGGCTAGAACCCCAAAACTTATTAAAGTTATGGGTAATTGAATAGGTGATAAGAGTTAATGCTCCCCATGCTTCTAAGTTTTTAATTAACACTTTCTAGGATGAAATTAGATGTTTTAATGCATAATAATGGTTATTTGGGCCTTAGAGTCCAATAAAAATGATACCTTTAGCATAAAAACAACTATAAATGGGGTTAAAGGAGTAGAAGCTCCATGGTTTAGCATGATGAAATTATTGACAAACTATATTATGGTGAATAACTCTTGGGTAGTGGTTTTAACCTTGATAACGGGTAGAATTAGGTGTATTTGAATTCTCAAAACTATTATTTGAAGAGAAGATCACTAAATACTCTTGTATTGTTTATTTTTAGACCTTGACCATTCCACGACATTGAGGAAAGGAAAAGCTCACGTAAAGTAGTGATCTTGGGCAGATTTATATGCCCAAGTGATACTCAAATGTGTCATTTTGTCTTGTTTATCTATCGATGTTTGTACATTCTCATGTGAATTGTAATAAAATGTGAATTTATACTAACCAACATGATTAGCGTGGTTTTGCAGGAAAAATATAATTTTACGAAGCTAAGATGCATGTTGGGAGAAATCGGGACTGGACTCGGAAGCTAGCAAGGAAAAAGCACAAGGAAAGCACGAATTAAAGGGGCTCCACGATGGAGCTGTGTCACGCTGCCATCGCGGATGCATTCTGCCCGGATGCTGAAAATATGCCAAATTCCAGTGAAGGTGCGCGTTGGGGCCGTGGTACGTTGGCCTAGCCCCGCGTTGCACGCCGTGCCACATTGGGCTTTAATACCTGGACGACCGGATTCCAGTGAGGGTCCGCGTTGGTGGCATGTCACGGAGGCAGTGCTCCGCGATGCACTCCGTGACACGTTGCTCGTTATTCCGGGAAAAATTCCCACTAGTATAAATAGAACACTTAGGTTCATTTTTAATAATTCTGACTGGGTGGAGCAAGAACGTGGGTTACAGGCAGTTGAGGGGACGAAAATCTCAGGGTTCTTCTCTATCTCCTTCTTCTTTATTTCAATTGCTTGTATGATTAACACTCATTTAACGATGTTTAATCCATAAATGAGTGGCTAAATTCCCTTCTTGCTGAGGTTAAGAACATTTGTATTGAAATGTAATTTTTGATAAATTAGTTTTTCATCTTTTCTTCCATGGTTGTTCTATTGATTCTTGTTCTTACTGCGTTAATGTATGGCCAACGTTAATATATATCTAAAAAGTCCGGTTTCACTCGAGAGAGAAAGAAATTGGAAAGTTGTGAATTGATAGGATATGATCTTTTCTTAGTTTGGGAAAATTGAGAATTGATTTACCTTCAGGATAGAGATATCCCTGAAAGTCGTATTAGTCAATTAAGGAATCGGTTTTGTATGGCTAGAACATGAATTTATTTTTATCACAGAGATGTAGGTGGAAGGTTCATGATTCTTAAGTTGGGTTAAATACGAGAGTTTTAATCCATAGGCAATAATTCTTGACTAGCAACCGGAGGAAAGATTAATCAAATTGTATCGATAATTTATTTCTCTACATGTTCATTTTAGCCTCAACATGCTCATACTTATAGTTCAGACTCAAATTGTATATTCATTTTAGACTTAGTATAAAATTATGAAACAAAATATCAAAATCTTCTTCACACTGTTGTCTTCAGTTTAGAGTTAAAGTTTATTGACACTTGATTAGATTGATACCTTAGTCCAGTCCCTGTGGGATTGATACTTGGCTTACTTGAGCCACTTTACTACTTGTTCGACCATGTGCACTTGCGTGTAGTTATTCCAAACAGTCGAACAAGTAGCTTGCTCATTTGAGTTCTTTGGTTAAGGTAGGTTATAATTTATTTGGATTTAGACTTTGATTAGTCACTTGTTTGTTCTATAAGTTGATAAAGCTTGCATGATTGGCCTTTGGACATAAACTATGATTGATAATTATTGACTGGACAATACTTGTACCAATAAGCTATTAAGTTGTTGAAGTCTGTTTAAATATAACTTGTGATTGTGGTGTGAACTTATGATAATCAAGGTGTACTTTTCATTATTGTCTTGTGTGATGACTAAACAGATAACATTCTAATATGTTTTGATGATAATTAAGAAATACATGATTATTTTAAAATGAGTGGCTCGTGCCTGATGTGAACTTACGAATGAGCGATTATATGATTGATGAGTGGTTCATGTCTAATGTGAGCTTATAGACAAGCGGTTATAGGATTGATCAGTGGCTCATTTCTGATGTGAGCTTACAGACGAGCTTTTATATGATTAATGAATATATCGTGTCAAATGTGAGTTCATGAATGAGCGATTTTATGGGAGAAGGTACTATGCCGGTACGGTACATGGACACCTAGGGTCCTCTATAGGTCATGGATGGTTAGGAAATATTAAATACCCACTAGCATGTTTGTATAGATAAGTGACAAATGTGTGTTCAAATATGGTATAGAGTGAGTCTGATGAGGTGCAAAGGCTATACAACTATGACTAAATATGGTTAAAATTTCATGATTGTGATGTGATCGCATGTTTCAATAAATTATTTTAATGACTCCTATATCTGTTCAGTGATTCGCATGTTTTGCATGGATTAACATGGTTATGTTTGAATGTAATTTAGATACCTGAATTATTGATTTCATGTTGTTGTACTTGTCCACTGCTTTCATCAATTATGTGATATATACTTATTACTAATCTGAGTCAGCCTATGATGCCTACCAGTATATTGTTTTTGAATTAATGCCACTTTGCACTTTCTTTTTACTATAAACTATATTCCAGAGACTTCTAAACAATCTCATATCTACATCAAGAGACGGTCGGTCTGAGGATGAGCTGTTCCTATCCAAGTTGTCACAGATCTTTCTCTAGATAGGTCATTTCTATTCAGACATTTCTTATAATTTCTTTGCTTTGCTACTCTTAGACATTTCTAGTTAGACTCCATGTATAATGACTTTTGGATTTTAGGATATGTAATAGTTAGACTTTCACTAAAATTTTTACACTTACTTGAACATTATTATTCATTTTTTTAAATGCTTTATTTTCTGGTTAAATGAATCTATAATTGTTGGGTTAGTTGGTAAATTATGGTTCATCAACCGATGGGTTAGTGTGGGTGCCAATCACGGTAACGGTCGTGATAAAATTTTATATTAGAGTGCTAGGTTCGTCATATCATTGTACAAGGACATGTCTAGTAGAGTCTTGTGAAACGGTATGGAGACGTTTGTACTGCTCTTCAAGAGGCTATTGTACACTAGGAAAACTCAATAGTATCTTTCTTTCATGATATTACTTGATTCCAATTAGTATCTAACTCCTATCATTCTTTTCTCTCAAAGATGATAAGGACATGTTTAGGAGGAGCTAGAGGAGAGGCACCCGTGGCATCCACTGGAACCGTAACTCACAATAAAGGACCAGCCAGAGGAGGCGATCATAGAGAAGATGGTGAGCAGCGCCAGCTAGAGGCAGGGCTCAAGCTACTTTTCAGGCTTGAGAGAGGTCTGAGTCCACCACACCTCCAAGGGCCCAGGATAGGGTAACAGAGGAGGCAACAACACCATTTTAGGAATGTATTGCGCCTACTCAAGCTTTATTAGATGAGTTATCCTAGCTGTTGAATTTGCTGAGTGGGTTAGTAAGGAACGGGTTAGCACTTGCAGTTCTGGCAAGTCAGTGTCTAGGAGTTTATCATGCTCCTAATAATGCTCAATACATCTCTCTCGATTAAGGGAGGTGGCAATTGTCATTGTCAATAATAAAATACCTGATGGGTGTCGGGGTCGAATCCCACAAGGAATCGAGATTGATAAACCAAAAGTTGTAAACTAACTCCAATTCGAATGCATCATTGTCTACATGTATAAGATAAAGACTTGGGGGGAAAAGGAGAATACAATATTGAAGTTAGATTTATAAAAATAGATTGAACAAGGGATTTGTTGCAAGCAATAGGGAAGGGCTAGAGATATGCAGTAGATGAAGTGTTAACTAGACTAGGATTGATTCAATTGCCTTAACTTCAATTTCTAGCATGGAAAGCATGGATCAAAGCACATCCCCTTGTTTTTCAACCACAAGGATGTTTTTGCCTTGGGTTTTCTTAAAGCCCAAGGTCCCAATCAAAAATCATCCACACCAATCTTGATGAAAGGTTAATCTATCTCTAGCCTTAACCCTTTAATGGAGTAGGGATGTGAGTTTTGACTATCTCTAGCTCAACCCTACAAATTCCTCACCCATATCTCACTCTTCTTTCTCAAGCTTAAGAAAGATAAATAGACTAAACTAATGTTTACAATCACTAATTTTCAATTAAAATTCAGAACAAATGATATATCCATGCATTTAGATTAAAGTTAAGAACAATTGATGAATACCCAATTAAATTAAATAGTCATCAAGTACACACCCCTAGCTAGTAAATTAGCTACTCATAAATGAAGATAAATCAATGATACTCATAGATAAATCATCAATACCACCATCATGAATAGTCAATTCAAGCTTTTAAACCTTTAACAATTGTGTACTTAGCTTAAAATAGTGAAGAAGAAGAAGAATAAGAAGAAGAAGAACAATGCACTATACTCTTTTTCTCACTGCTTCTTGTCACGACCCCAAATAGGCGGGTCATGTGGGCACCTACATCGACTCTAATCGGTAGGAGAACCCTTTTGGAACATTACATAAAGTACCCAAAATTTCTCATTAATTTACATAAATCAGCAATAATTCGAAATATAAACAAAAGTTTCCAAAACCTTGACTCTCCAAAGATCTAGTCTAGACAGGTATAGAGCTCTAATAGAATACATGACAAGAAAAATGACACAGCTTCGTCTGAGAAGAAGACACAGAAGCTGATGCTGAACACTTCACCTCAATCAAGAAACTTCAAATCTGTCACAACCTACACTAAAAAGGTATAGCAAGGTAGTATCTGTCATGCCCCCCCTTGGGAGGCATGACTGGCACCTAGTGCCCTACTAGGACCTGGACTGCTGGACTAGTTGAGGCTAAGCACTTATGGTGCCAAGCTGGATCTAACTCTGGATTAAAGAAAACGACGGGCTATATAACAGTTGTAAATACAGCCTCTGGCCGACTAGGCCTATAGCCACCTGTAAGAAAACAACAGCTACACAGAACAATTGAATCAATAGGGAACCTATGCGGGCCGACAAGGCCACCATGCTATCTAGTTATTTCTGAATCAAGAAAACAAGTGCTAAACTGCTATGTGACCAACAAGATCACCACTACCAACTGAATAAGGCCCCACATGGCTATCATCAACAAACTAAAACATGCACATGACCTCACACGACTGGTACAGCTAACCAAAGGGAATATACAATCTGCAAGCCTCTAGGAGTACTGATACGATGGTCGGGACAGGGCCCCGACGTACCTATACTATACAATAAAAGAAAAATAAACCTCTGACTGTCTAGCTCCGGATGACTGGAGCTGATGACTCTGTGTGCTGGATGGAATTATGAGGGATCGGGTCCTCGTCTACAAGTACCTGCAGGCAAGTAATGCAGTGCCCCCAAACGGGCTTCAGTACCACTGGTACCGAGTATGCAAAGAAATAACTAAACATAACTGAAAATATACAGTAATACTAATAGTTACTGAATAACAGAAGATGGCTAAGACTGATCTTCCTCGGCCTCTGCCTGCTGGGACTGAGGGCCTACGCCCTACCGAGTCTGCTGGAGCTCGTGGCCCTACTGACGCCCTGTCCTGTCTGTCTCGGTTACACTGACCGCTGGCTAGACAGTCTCTCATCACATGACCCTTTTGCCCGCATATATAACACCCTGTGGAGCCATATCTGCAAGCTCTAGTATGGGGGTCGGCTGCAAATAGGGCAAGGTGATGGTGTATACCTGCTCTACTCTGCCCTCCTCTGCTGGGGTGAATCTACCGTTCGTGAGCTGCCACTGGACTCTGACTGCCCTCGGCGTCTGAATCTACCCCTTTGCTGCTGTGATGGAGGTGGGGGTCTAGGTGGCATAACAACCGTGGCCTAGGCGTTCTCCAAATCTCCCCCTGTATCTCATCTGATCTATCCCTGCGGCGCTGTTCCTGATTTATTCCTCTGCTATCCTGTTGCCGCTGTCTAAGGCCGTCAATAGTCTGCACAAAGGCCTGCACCTGATAAATATCCATATCTTCCCGCAGCGTAGCTGTCATGCATGCCTCAATATATTCTGGGTTCAGACCCGTAATAAACAGGTGGACTCTAGATGGCATGGTGTCCACAAAGGCTAGAGCATAATGGGCCAAGGAATTGAACTGCAGGGATTATTCCCGTACACTCCTCGCCCCCTGCTCAAAGTGTAAAAACTGGTCCATCCGGGCCTGTCGGATTTGCTATGGTAGATAACGGTCCAGCAAGGCCTCTGAAAAGCTGGACCAGGTCGAAGGGGCAACATCTCTCCCTCGGGCCTTTCCCAACTTTCATACCACAACACAGCAATATCCCGCAGCTGGAATACCGCTAACTCAACCGACTTTGTAGATGTCACATGCATGACCCGAAAGATTCTCTGCATCTGATTCAGGAAGTCCTGGGGGTCCTCTTCCTGATCCGACCCTGTGAACTGTGGGGGACCTAGTGCCAAGAATTCTCAGACCCTCAAACTGCCAGGCCCACCTGATGACTCTGCTGTTATGGGTGGCACTGACTGGCGCTGAGTAGCCATCATTTGTGCCAACATAACTACTGCACTTCGAATTTCCTAGTCGGATGGTGTGGGTACAGGAACTATCGGAGGCGGTGTCATCCCGAGTGGCTCCTGGTGGGGTGGGGACTGCTGAGAAGGTCGAGATGATGCCTCTGTATCGCCCTCAGATCAGGCTAATTCTAAACAAGGCTGAGGCATCCTGCTGGTGCCTTCTCCTGCTGCGGTATCCAGTCTTCTACCTGTGACAGGATGTCGCTAGTCTGCCATTTTATCTGTAAACAAAGAGTATGATAAGTTTTAGGGACTCAACCCTATACTGTACTGCTCTATGGCATGACTGATTATGAAGAAAGAGTAATCATCTTATCATGCCTTGTAGCCTCCTGCCTATAGTATGTGGTGCACAACACATCCATAGACAAGACTCTACTTAGCACGACTTGCAGACTCCCTGGGATACGACCTGCTCTGATACCAAGTTTGTCACGCCCCGCCTTGGGAGGCATGACTGGCACCTGGTGCCCTACTAGGACCTGGACTACTGGACTAGTTGAGCCTAAGCACTTCTGGTGCCAAGCTGGCTCTAACTCTGGATTAAAGAAAACGACGGGCTATATAACAGCTGTAAATACAGCTTCCGTCCGACTAGGCCTATAGCCACCTGTAAGAGAACAACAGCTACCCAGAACAACTGAATCAATAGGGAACCTATGCGCGCCGACAAGGCCACCATGTTGTTTAGTTATTTCTGAATCAAGAAAACAAGTGCTAAACTGCTACGTGACCAAAAAGATCACCACTACCAACTGAATAAGGCCCCACACGACCATCATCAACAAACTAAAACATGCAGACGACCTCACACGACCGGTACAGCTAACCAAAGGGAATATACAATCTGCAAGCCTCTAAGAATACTGATAAGATGGTCGGGACAGGGCCCCGACCTACCGGTACTGTACAATAAAAATAAAAATAAACCTCTGACTGTCTAGCTTTGGATGACAGGAGCTGATGACTCTGTGCGCTGGCTGGAATTACGAGGGATTGGCTCCTCGTCTATGAGTACCTGCAGGCAAGTAATGTAGCAACCCCAAACGGGCGTCAGTACCACTGGTACCGAGTATGCAAAGCAATAACTAAACATAACTTATAATAGACAGTAGTACTGATAGTTACTAAATAACAGAAGATGGCTAAGACTGTCTGGGATGGAAGAATCTAAATTAAGCTTAACTGTACTGGAGCGAAGGTGAGAATCATACCTGTCAATGCGGCATCCTGCTATCTATCAATTTAATAAATAACACATATAGCATACAAGAACCTATGCCAGCCCCCATAAGCTAGAAGGTGCCAATCAACATGCAATCTATATACCCCTACCCGGGTCACCATCCAAAAATAAATTCACTCCACTCACCTAATAACTACGAGGACCCCGCCGGCCCCCTAGGTATGCAACTTGGGCTCTCTGGGCCACTGACTATAACTGTATCTGAGTCCGGAGGACTCCTATAACTGTAATCTGAGATCTGAATCTGTAATTTGTAATCCGTACCCTGGGCGCAAGCGCTCGAAAGGGTATGCTATAATGCTGATTAGCCTGATGTGCGGAATGCTACATCCTATGTTCGTCCTACTCCGGATGGCATGCCACTCCTTGGAGTGACATTTCCTCACCCTCTGGCAGGCAAGTCGACACAACTATTAACCCTGGGGCGGCAAGGAAGCTCTAAGGGTGCCCACATAAAACAATCAGGTCTCTACAAGCAACAATAATCACATATAACATGTATAATAATAAATCTGATAGTACTGTCCATGATCTGATATTCTATTCTGAATCTCTTGCTAAATTAAATTGAATCTGATACTGAGTTATACTGAGTCATGAATAATATTTCGCTGATTGATACTAATTTACAGACTTTTAATCTGAAGATGGCATAATAATAACTCTAGCATGCTTACTGAATTCACACTGGACATAATACTCGGCTTCTGGAACATTCTTCTGGAATTTACTCTATTTTACTATGGTAGAATTATAACTTGCTAAAGAAACTAGCTTTACATACCTTAGTTACTTACTCCTTGGCTAACTGGTGTAGCTCGGTCAATATCCAGCTATTTCTTCCAACTGCGTTCATATTTATAGCAATTAGAACTAAATTCATCAATATTCTGGAAGAAAACACTACTTTGAATATCTATATAGCCCAAACTTTGACTTATCGAAAAACAGCCAAAAACTCGCTATTTCTCGGAAGTCCAGAAGGGAAAAATACTCACTTTAGGGCTAGGAGTATACTGACACTAATTTTGAGCAATTCCACTTACCTTAGCTCGGTGAAACGGTGATTCGCCGACCGAATTTCACGAAACTAACTCCGTAGGAATGCTTCCTGTAGCTTAATACTTCACTACCCGAGATTATTTTGAGTTTGGGCTACGTTTAACGGTGTAAACAGAATGAATTTCAAGGAAACTCTTCGTGCCCTCTGTTTTCTGGTTTCTCTCTGGAAATCACTGATAATTATCTCTAAAAACCAAAGTGGGGGCTTTATATACTTGGGGCTGAACCTCACCTCCGTGGCACGTTGGCCATCGCGGAGGTGAGCCCTCCGTGACATGTTGGCCATCACAGAGGGGGTCTGGCCAGCCTCCTCTTGCGATGGTTCGACGTGGCGCTTGTTCGGTCTTTCCCCGGGCCTTTTTCTAGCATGTGTGGAATTCTAAAACTCTTAACCAACATGCGAATAGGCCATCTAAATGTCAAGAATTTACGGGGTGTAGCAGTATCAGTACACCACACATATAGGTAAGCATCATCGGCTGACTAAGATTAGTTTACATAACAGTATAATAGTTAAAACATAATCAAAAATAACAAATTTACAACTATTCCACCATGCAACAACACACTAAGTTTATTAACTACATTATCATTTCTTAGGTCTCATCAAAGTCCCTACAATTACCCAACAACTCTAGCTGTCAATTAATCTTTCAATCTGCCTCTTCCCTATTTTGCTATAGTGAATGTATTGACTGCTACAATAGTTTCCGATCGCATGTAATACCCCGAAAGTCCCTAAGATCAGACCCAAGGGTTGAGAAGATAAAATAGGAAGGAAACTGCACAATCCATATAACAACTCATCAGGTCACCTAACGAGTCATGGAGTGACTCGTGAAGTGGAGGCCAGCTAGTGAGGAGTCGTGGTCAGGGGGTGACCATGGGAGGATGCCACGAGTCATGGTGTCACTTCACGACTCATGGAGTGAGTCATGGCTAGGAGGGTGGATTTGGGGCTGAGATTCTAGTATAAATCATGTGTGGACACCACGAGTCGTCCCCTACCTCACGACTAATGAAGTCCCTCATGAGGACTGGCAGAGTCTAATTTGCAGCGATTTTAGTAAGGGATTTTTCATAATTTCAAATCTATAAAGCCCTAAAGTAAGTCTTTTTAAGCTCTATTAGGAGGGTTTTAAGAGTGCTTAGCCTATCCTAAGTCATTCTCTGTCTTATGCATGCAAGATTAGAGGGTTCTATTGAAGATCAAGATTGAGAATTCTCCTAGTTCTTCCCCAAATCTCTTGGGCTTTCAAGGAAGGGTGTAGAATCAGGTTTCCCAGGTATATAGGGTCATGAATGAGAGTTTACCTTCACTCTCATGCCCAAATTCCTTCTCAAGTTCATGAATTCAAGTGTATGATTCTATGGGGTTTTAACCCAATGTATGAATTCCCTATGTTTTAATCATAGGTCAATTCCCTTCTTGTTTTAAATGATATTTTATGATTCATGGGCATGTTTTATAATTATTTTGAATTACAATTCATGATTTATAGTTTTGACAATATTATGCCCAATTATGCAAATTTTATTAAAATATAAGATTATGATCTATGTTTTCAAGCATGATGAGATGTTTAGCATAAAAGAATGTTTATAAATTACCCATATGTGAATCCATGATTTTTGACTAGAAAGTCTATTTCAAGAATGTTAAAGTTTGGGCAAGCCCACATGATCCAAGTACGTTTTTATGATTTAGTTCAAGTTTATGATGTTAGCTTACCACATGGTTTTGGAGTCTAGATTCCCACTTTAAGCTTATGGTATGTTTTGAGCCAAGACTCCTCATATTCAGATTGCAGACTATGTATGTAATTTCATGATCAGTTTCATTGAAAAATGATGGTTCAGCTTCGTTGAAAAATGATAGAGAACTATCACACCCTGAGTCTACACCCTGGATGCGATACAGTACTTGGAGTCACAAGTAACCCCAAGTCAACCCCTGGTCTATCATACACTGGCATTCTTAGTAAACATATGTATATACCGGAAGCATTAAAGTAAAATATAAAACATTTATGAGAATGAAGCTAAATCATAATGTTTTAAAAAAATCTGAACAGAACTACAAGTCTGAAAAAATGAAGCTGAATCATAATGTTTAAAAAAACATCTGAACAAAACTACAAGTCTGAAAAATCAAGTCTGTTTCTGAAAGTAAACTACAACTGATGAGCTACTGAGACAAGCCCCCAGCTAATGCCAAGTCTAAGTAGAAGAAATAGAACTGAAATAAATGATCTTCGTCCTCGAAAGATGAGGACTCACCAATAGTGCAGATGGAGTATTCGGAGAGCGATAGACTAGAAAGGTTGGGAATGAGATCCTACAGCTGTATCATAAAACGATAGCATAAAAGGTATGAGTCAGTACTTTTGAATGTACTAAGTAAGTAAGAGAAACTATACACAAGGAATAAAAAATGCTAAACTGAAAAGACATGCAATGACCAATAGAAACTGTTGTACTGAATAATTGAAATAACTAAGATGGTCTAACTGACCTTATCTGATGGTCAAGGGAATGCCTTAAATATGAGGTACTGTACTTAACTGATATGAACTAACTAATCTAAGACTGAACTGTGCTGACTAGTGGGAGAGTCTATAACTAACATATAACCACGTGAGCTAGACATGAAGTCTGATGTATACACTCCATCAGTAGGACCGAATATACCTTGCCATGGTATAAAGGCATGAACTAGGTGATCACAGGTCTAGGGCCATGACGCCAATAAAAATATATCCTACGGTGGCAATGTAGTTCTGGGAACCTGGGTGCATTGGAACTCTGGTCTACTCAGTGCTAAGTCCTACTCCTACTAGATAGTCCTAGACTGACTACTAAGGCTAAGATGATAGCTCAAAACTAGGGTTCAAGACTAGTCAGGAGTACCTATATGGAAGCACCTTGATACTCTTTTCAGACCGGATTCTGTAACTGGGTTCTAAGACTGGTCAGAGCTACTTATCTGAAAGCTTCGTAACCGCCTAAAGAACAAATGGTAATCTAAAGCTAGGGTCCTAAGGATGATCAAAGCTTCTTATATGAAAGTGTCATGACCACCTAAAGAACCACTAAAAACTGATACTAAATCTAATTCTAATAACTGGGAGGCACTACTAACACCTCGAGAATTTCTGTAGTCAAACTGATCAGCTAACATTTTTGAATAACGCTGGAACTGAACTGATAATAATTTGGCCGAGATTTCAATATAACTAACAATATAAAAATCCCTAACACTAATAAAATCAAGAAAATTTCAATATAATCACTATTGCAAGACTCTACTTTTTCTACATTCAAGGACTAGGGCTAGATTTCACTTTAAAGGAATAAGCAATAACATAGTAAAAACTGGTGAAAAAATATCAACATTTAACATGATGATATTCCACACGATTTAAATGAGGTCTGATAGATAATTACATCACATTCGAAAGTCTCAAGGCTAGAACTGAAAGAGAAGATAAAGAAGGATTTGGGGGACACAAGGGAAGAACTATTCCTTTGTTGAATTCCCACATACCTGGTGATGGAATTCCCTAGAGAAAGAAGCTTGAATTCTTGCAATGGATGAGGAACCCTAGCCTTTCTTGAAAGCTCTTAAGAGAAAACTTACGTTTCTGTTCTGAAATTCTGAGTGGGAATGAGGGAGAAAATCGTTTAGCTCCTCTAAATCCCCTCAACTTAACCCAAAATGACATAATTTAGGGACTATGTAGGTGCGAAATTACAAAAGTAACCCTACAATTTAAATTTGAAATCTGGTCGACAGGGTCCCAATGGGTCACTCAACGAGTTGTTAGTTGAGACCACGACTCGTTGGGACCTCTCGTTGGTTCCACTGCCTGGGGTGAGAAGTCACTGGTTTTTGCAATGGGGGTCACCATGACTTATTGAATGAGCCAACGGGTTGTTGGTTCCTCCCTTAGCCACAAGACAAGGGAAACTGGAAGGCTAAGTAGCGGGTGACACAACCACTCATTGGTTGAACCAATGGGTCATCGTTCCAGTCGTTAGGTTCACTGGAAGAATTTTCTGAAAATGCGTAAGTTGACACCACAGGTGTTGGCAACGACTCTTTATGGGAAACAATGAGTCTTTGTTTCCTCTCGTCTTTACTGGAAGGAAATGTCAGGGATCTTACCCGACGACTCTTACAACGGGTCATTGTTTCTGACAATGACTCGTTAGTTGAGTTGTGTGGTCTTGGGAAGGGTTTTTGAGCTGGGGAAACCAAAACTGACAGGGCGACTCATTTTTTCTCACAACAGGTCGTTCATTGTCCCGTGGGTTCCCAAGTGGCCAGGACTTGGTAACCATGACTGACACAACGAGTCGTTGGAGCTGACCATGACTTGTTGTCTCAGTCGTTCTAAGAAAAATTTTTAGTGGTTTTTCTACTGAATTTTTCTTGAAATTTCTATGTCTGGTCTAGGAATGTTTTGGGGTGTTCAATATCTCCCTCTTAGGATCATTTGTCCTCGAATGACGACTAAAACTGCGGAAAAACTAGGAAAAGACTAAGATTCATATATTGAGACTATAAGCTAGTTTCTGTGGGAGTAATTGACTCTGATCTGACTTAACCGTACTAGCATTGATGATGCAACTAGAATGCACATAGAAAATCTAAATAAAGCTGATGAGTACGGAACTGAATAGAGTACTAGGGAGGAATTTAGTACCTGATGCCGGAACTGAACTAGAATGGAACAAGTGTGGGTATCTATTCATCATATCTGCTTCGGCTTCCCACATAGCTCCTTCTACATGCTGATTTCTCCACAAAACTTTGACTTAAGCTACCTCCTTGTTCCTCAGTTTACGAACCTAATGGGCAAGGATCTAAACTAGGACCTCTTCGTAAGAGAGACTATCTTTCACTTCGAAACCATCCAATGGCACAAATTAAGTTGGATCATTGATGCACTTCTTCAATAGTGAAACATGGAATACTGGGTGTACAAATGCCAACTCTGAAGGTAATTCTAGCTTATAAGCTACCTTGCCAATTTGTTTCTGAATTCTGTAGGGTCCCACATATCTTGAACTGAGCTTTACTTTGTTCCCAAATATCATTACCCCTTTCATGGGTGAAATTTTCAGATAAACCCAGTCATCTACTACAAACTCTAGTTCTCTTTTCCTCACATCAGCATAAGATTTTTGACGGCTCTAAGTTGTTCTCAATCTTTCTCCGATGAGTTGTACTTTCTGAATAGCTTCATGAACTAAATCTGGCCCGATTAAAGTAGCTTCACCAACCTCAAACCACCCAATAGGAGATCTGCACCTCCTACCTTACAATGCCTCAAACGGGGCCATCTGAATATTGGAGTGGTAGCTGTTGTTGTATGCAAACTCGATGAGAGGCATGTGATCATCCCAACTGCCCATGAAATCGATCACGCACGCTTTCAACATATCTTCTAGTGTCTGAATAGTCCGCTTAGCTTGTCCATATGTTGGCGGGTGAAAAGCTGTATTGAGCTTGACCTGTGTACCAAGTCCCTTTTGAAAGGACTTCTAGAAGTAAGAGGTGAACTGGGTACCTCTATCTACGATAATGGATAAGGGAACCCCATGAAGTTTGACTAACTCTCGAATACAAAGACTAGCATAGTCCTCAGCTGAATTTGTAGTTTTAACTAAGAGGAAGTGTGCTGACTTAGTCATCCGATCTACTATCACCCAGATTGAATCATGTTGTCAATGAGTCTGAGGTAGACACATGATAAATCCATATTTACTTCTTCCCACTTCCATGTGGGTATGATGATATCTTGAGTCATACCTCCTGGCCTCTAGTGTTCTACTTTGACTTGTTGGAAGTTCGAGCACTTAGCTATAAATTCAATGATGTTTCTCTTTATGTTGTTCCCCTAGTAAATATCACGTAAATCATGGTACATCTTAGTAGCACTAGGGTGGATGGCGTACCTCGAACCATGTGCTTCAGCCAGTATCTGCTTCCTCAAATCACCCATATCCGTTACGCACAATCTACCTGGTAATGGAGTACACCATTGTTATACCCCCAGAAGCCTAAAGGTTAGACCCGAAAAGTTGAAACGGGGAAAATGTGAATTTTGCAGCAGACTCAAACGAGTTATGGGAATACTCACGAGAGAAGCCCACGGATCAGTGAGAAGAACTGGAAGAGATGAGATGCCATGGGCGAGACCATGAGTTGTGGTCAGGCCCCACGAGTCATTGGGTTAGCCGTGGGGAGGGAACTAAGAAAGGAAAAGAAAAGTGAAGTACTGTACTTCAGGGGTGGTGACCATGATTTGTGGTCACCCATAATGAGTCGTTGGTTGACCCGTGCCGAGCCTAGAAGGTTTGCTAAGCAGTGAACATAATGAATGACACCACGAGTCATACCCCCCTAGCCATGAGTCGTCAGGTTACTCGTTAGGGCCACCTGACAATTATTTTCTGCGAAGTTAGTAAGGGCCTTTTCATAATTCCTAAGTTTTTAAAGCCCAAACTGCGATGTTTTGGGGTAAAAATAGTGGCCTTTTTAAGTTAAGATTATTCATATTCTATCCATGCATGCAAAGTAGAAGAGATTTGAGAAGGGGCTCAAGCCAGTGATCTTCAATTCCTTTTAATTTTATTTTGGGCATTCAAGGGAGAGTTAGATTCAGCCTCCAACAGGTATGTAGGGTTATGAATGGGTGGTTTCTTCCACACCCATGCCCAATCCCCCTCTAAAGAATGAAATTTCAATGTCTACTCAATGGTGGTTTTACCCAAATGCATGAATTATCTATCTCCATACATGGGTATGATTTGATTATGATTCTATTACTGAATTATGAAGCATGGGCAATTTTAAAATATTTTACATTTAAAATCATGTTTCTTGACTTATGAATTTAAAAGCCCATTGATGAGATGTTTTTAAAAAGTGAGATTTGTGATCAATATGTGATGATGATGAGATATTGTGAAGAAAAGCACGATTTGAAGCTACCCATGTTTATAATTATGATTTTGATGAGAATTGAGTATTTCTATGTATGTTAAAGCTTTGTGCAATGCCCATATGTTGAGTATGAATGATGATTTTCCGAAATTAAGCTTACCACATTGTTTGTGGAGCAAAAACTCCCAATTTTAAATTTTAACTTGTGGCATGTTTCGAGTTAAAGTTTTATTGTGTATAGCTTACCCCATGGTTTTGGAGCGGAGGATCCCAATTATGTTTTAGCTTGTGGTATGTCTTGAGCTAAAGCTTCTCATATGCATGATTTCATATTTTAGATCTATTTGATCATTGAGCTTCGTCAATATACGATGTTGAGCTTCGTTATAAAATGATGTAGAGCATATGCATGTTTTGGAAGTAATGTCTAGCACTGAGTAAGCTATGGGCTGATCACCCTATGCCTCAGAACTACGCGCCACTGTAGGTTTATACATTATGACTTTGGGACCTCCCTTGTGAGCTTCCCCTGCCCTAATGGGCCTTCAGTTTTATATCTATATCATGGTATCGTCCCTATCCCTGGCAAGGCTTCGGACGACTCTACCCAGTTGAATGTGATAGTTGGGACCACGTAAGCTCTACCATGGTATGTCGGTTAAAAGACGAGTCTCCCATTGTTCCTCATGATTTCAGATGTGCATATTCATTACTTATGAGATTTATGTAAATGCATGTTCTAAAGTAGGTTTGCTCAATGTTCAGCTTTACTTATAAATTTCCTAATTCAACTTTGAGTCAATCGATTCAATTATGATATTATGAAGTTATGTTATGTCATGTTATGAAGAGATCATGATTTCAGAAAGAATGCATGCAAGCCCTACTCTTAGTTTACTAATGTTTATGTTTTTATTTCTGCATTGTCTTTAAATGATTTTATTTACTTTAGAGGTTTTACTTATCTTACATACTCGATACATTCCACGTACTGTCCTCATACTCTATGCTTTATTATTTCATGAGATTAGATGTATGCTTAAGCCATGTGTCGACTTGGGGTCTCTCGGGGCTCTTTGTCTCGTGTTACGATCCGAACCCCTGTTCGGGTTGTGACAAACTTGGTATCAGAGCAATAGGTTTGAAATGTCATAGGGTGTCTAAAAGTCACGTTATGTAGAGTCTTTTTCATGGGTTTGAAGCGTGCTGCACTTATGACAAAGAGTCTACGAGACGTCTAGGAAATGTTTCCTTCTATCATGATCTATGTTGTGGGATGAAAAGTCTCTCTATCTTTCTAATTCGTGCCATTCGCGATTGCAGAATCATGGATCCTCGAAGAACGAATGGTAGGAGGAATGGAAATGGTGAAGGCCATGAGGATGTCAATAGTAATGGGCGTCAGCAAGCCCCACCAGTTCAAGAGCCCCAAGCACCAGAGCCAGTTGCCCATGCTGAGTTCCGAGTCTCTATTTAGATGCTCGTGCAAGACTTGATTGCTCAGGTCAATCAGCAGGCCATTGCACATGTTCAGCAAATTGGCAATGCAGCGGCGACTCGAGTCATAGACTTCTTGAGGATGAACCCGCCGGAGTTCCTTGGGTCCAAGGTAGATGAGGACACGCATGAGTTCATAGATGAGATAGTGAAGATCACCCAATTCATAGGGGTGTATGGAATTGAGTACGCAGAGTTGGCCTCTTACCAGTTGAAAGGGGTCACGCATATCTGGTTTTGCCAATGGAAGGATAACAGGGTCGTCGGAACAGGTCGTGTCACTTCGGAGGAGTTCCATGTTGCATTCTTAGACCGGTTCTTCCCTCTTTAGATGAGGGAGCTAAAGGAAGCTGAGTTCGTAAATCTGTAGCAAGGTAGGATGACGGTGCAAGAGTATGCACTTGAGTTCACTTACTTGTCAAAGTATGCCCCAGATTAATGGTTGATCAGAGGGCATGGGCGAGCAGATTTATTCATGGCGTGGCGTGATATTTGGAAAAAGATTGCAGGACTATGATGCTTATCAGGATATGGACTTTCCTCATATAGTGTTGTACGCCCAACAGATGGAGGCGGCACATCAGAGAGAGAGGGAGGCCAAGAGGGCCAGGATCGATGACCACAGGTTCTCCAACCGAGGTCAAGTGGTGGATATCAACAACAAACTCACCAGCGATCTTCAACTCTAGCATCTTCGGCATTGAGTGTGAACTCCAGGCCTAGACCTGATCAGAAAGAGCTAGCATCAGGCTCGAAGGGTCAGAGCAGTAGGTCCGTAGATTCTAGCATTCTAGCTTGTCGCAGATGTGGTCGGGGACACACAGGCCAGTGCTTACAGGTTTAGGTGCTTGTTTCAGGTGTGGAAAGCCCGAACACATGCTTAGAGATTACCCAACTGTGAGACAGGATCAGGTTTGGGGCTGAGGCCCAGCTTCTAGTTCAGCAGCCCCTCCCGCACGCTCAGCCTATCAGGGGGCATCTACTAGCATAACTGGCAGTCAACGCCAAAATAGATTCTATGCTTTAGTATCCCGTCAGGAGCAGGATGTCTCCCTGAATGTGGTCACGGGTATGTTGCGAGTTTTCCATATTGATGATTATGCTTTGTTAGATCTGGGGGCTACCTTGTCTTTTATGACACCTTACAAGGCCAATAGCTTCGGAGTCAATCCCGAAGTCTTGTCAGAACCCTTCTCAGTTTCTACTCCAGTAGGTAACTCAATTATAGGTAGACGGATGTATAGATGTTGCCCAGTATCAGTCCCTTCAGAAGCTCACCTCAGTAGATTTGATAGAGTTATCCATGACCGATTTTGATGTGATTCTCGGCATGGATAGGCTATTTGCATTCTATGCTTAAGTTAATTGTAGAACCCGGGTAGTAGAGTTCTTATTTTCGGGTGAGCCAGTCTTAGAATGGAAGGGTAGTTCAGCTGTACCTGTAGGTCATTTCATTTCCTACCTTAAGGCCAAAAAAGATGATTTCTAAGGTTTGCGCATACCATCTAGTTAGGGTTAAGGAGGTTGAGTTCGAGATACCGATGATCCTGTCAGTTCCAGTAGTACATGAGTACCTAGAGGTCTTTCCTGATGATTTGCCAGGTGTTCCTCCCGAGCGGGAGATTGATTTTGGTATTGACCTTCTTCCCAACATGCAACCTATATCTATTCCTCCCTATACAATTGCTCCAGTCGAGGTAAAAGAGTTAAAAGAGCAGTTGAAGGACTTGTTAGATAAGGGGTTCATTAGACCGAGAAAATCTCCATGGGGTGCACCAGTCTTATTTGTTCGAAAGAAGGATGGTTCCCTTTGAATGTGTATTGACTACCGATAATTGAACAAAGTCACCGTTAAGAACAGGTACCCTCTACCCAGGATTGATCGATCATTTGACCAGCTTCAGGGTGCCAAGTGTTTCTCAAAGATAGACCTCAGGTCCGGGTATCATCAGCTTAGAGTTCGGGAGAGTGAT
Source organism: Datura wrightii (assembly GCA_035772735.1). Classification (NCBI taxonomy): domain Eukaryota; kingdom Viridiplantae; phylum Streptophyta; class Magnoliopsida; order Solanales; family Solanaceae; genus Datura; species Datura wrightii. Next base: position 46,807,089 of record JASDFA010000007.1, on the reverse strand, counting down.
ATCTTGAAGACAGCCTTTAGGACGTGGTATGGTCATTATGAGTTTGTAGTAATGTCTTTTGGACTAACAAATGCTCCTAAAGCTTTTATGGACTTGATGAATAGGGTGTTCAAGACATACCAGGACATGTTCGAGATTGTGTTTATTAATGACGTCCTTATATACTCTCAGAGCGAGGAGGAGCATGCCGCTCATTTGAGAGTAGTGCTTTAGCTCTCAAGGATTGCCAATTGTATGCCAAGTTCAGCAAGTGTGAGTTTTGGTTGGATTCCATAGCATTTTTGGTCCATGTGGTATTAAGTGAGGGCATAAGGGTGGAATCTCAGAAAATCGAGGCGGTGAATAATTGGCCTAGACCGGTGAATCCTTCGGATATTCGAAGTTTCTTGGGTTTAGCTAGCTACTATCGGAGGTTTGTTGAGGGTTTCACATCTATGGAAGCACCCTTGACCAATTTGCCTCAGAAAAAGGTGAAGTTCCAATGGTCGGAGGTTTGTGAGAAGAGCTTCCAAGAGTTGAAGACTCGACTTACTTCCGTACGGGTGTTAACATTAGCCGCGGTGGTATTCGCCTTGAAGATATGGCGGAATTACTTATATGGGGTCCATTGGATGTATTTATGGACAACAAGAGCTTACAATATGTGTTCACACAGAAAGACCTCAATCTACGGTAAAGGAGGTGGTTGGAGCTACTCAAGGACTACAATATGAGTGTTCTTTATCATCCGGGTAAGACTAATGTGGTAGCGGATGCGCTTAGTAGACTCTCTATGGAGAGTGTGGCTCATGTGGATGAGGGGAAAAAGGAGCTGGTGAAGGATGTACATCGACTCGAAAGGTTGGGAGTTAGGTTGGTTGACTCTACCGATGGATCAGAGTCATCCTCCGTGACTGATGTGAAAGGTAGACAAGATGACGATCCGATTTTGGTAAAGTTGAAGGAAGCCATTCAAAGTCAGAAGGTAGAGGTCTTCTCCCAAGGGGGGATGGTGTGCTTCGGTATCAGGGTCGCCTATGTGTTCCAGATGTCGATGATTTGAGAAGTCGGATGTTGCACGAGGCTTATGGATCCAAGTATTCTATCCATCCGGGTGCCACCAAGATATACCATAACCTATAAGAAATCTATTGGTGGAATGGCATGAAAAAGGATATCTCAGTATTCATAGCCAAGTGTCCGAACTGTCGAAAAGTAAAGGTTGAGCATCAGCGACCGGGAGGCGTACTTTAGTATATCAGCATTCCCACTTGGAAGTGTGAAGAGATTAACATGGATTTCATAACAGGTCTGCCTCGTAATTTTTGACACTATGATTCCATTTGGGTTGTGGTAGACAGGTTGGCCAAGGCTGAACATTTTCTCCTGGTTAAGACTATGGATCCGGCGGAGGATTATGCCAAACTGTATATTCGAGAGTTGGTCCAGTTGCATTGATTTTAGAATGGATTAGAGTCATCCTCGGTGACTGATGTGAAAGCTAGATGAGATAACAATCCGATTTTGGTAAAGTTGAAGGAAGTCATTCAAAGTTAGAAGGTAGAGGTCTTCTCCCAAGGGGGATGGTGTGCTTCGGTATCAGGGTCACCTATGTGTTCCGGATGTCGATGATTTGAGGAGTCAGATGTTGCACGAGGCTCATGGATCCAAGTATTCGATCCATCCGGGTGCGACCAAGATGTACCGTGACCTACGGGAAATCTATTGGTGGAATGGCTTGAAAAAGGATATTACAGTATTCATAGCCAAGTGTCCGAACTGTCAGCAAGTGAAGGTTGAGCATCAGCGATCGGGAGGCGTACTTTAGGATATCAGCCTTCCCACTTGGAAGTGGGAAGAGATTAACATGGATTTCATAACAGGTCTGCCTCATACTTTTCGACACTATGATTCTATTTGGGTTGTGCTAGACAGGTTGACCAAGGCTGCACATTTTCTCCCGGTTAAGACTACAGATTCGGTGTAGGATTATGCCAAACTGTATATCCGGGAGTTGGTCCGGTTGCATGGGATGCCCTTTTCTATCATTTCAGATCAAGGTACTCAATTTACCTCTCGGTTTTGGAGGTCGTTCCAAAAAGGGCTTGGTACACAGGTTAAACTCAGCACAACATTTCACCCACAAATGGATGGTCAAGCGGAGCGGAAAATCTAGACTCTCGAAGACATGTTGAGAGCATGCGTGATGGAATTCAAAGGTAGTTGGGATGAGCATGTGCCACTGATCGAGTTTGCCTACAATAACAGCTATAACTCTAGTATCTAGATGGCGTCGTTCGAGGCTCTCTATGGGTGGAGATGTAGATCGCCCATTGGATGGTTTGAGGTGGGTGAGGCAGCACTGGTAGGGCCAGATTCATTTCATGAAGCAATGGAGAAAGTTCAGTTGATAAGAGATAGGTTGAAAACTACACAGAGCCGCCAAAAGTCTTATGCAGACGTGAAAAGAAGAGAATTAGAATTTGAGGTTGGTGACTGGGTATTTCTGAGAGTGTCTCCCATGAAGGGGTGATGTGATTTGGAAGGAAACGGAAACTTAGTCCACGCTATATCCGCCCATACTGGATAGTGAGGCATTTTGGCAAGGTGGAATATGAGTTGGAGTTTCCTTCAAAATTAGCTTCTGTGCATCCTGTGTTTCATGTATCGCTTTTGAAGAAGTGTTTGGGTGATCCAGCATTAGTTGTCCCAGTGGACAGTGTTGGTGTGAGAGACAACCTTAGTTATGAAGAGGTTCCGGTGGAAATAATGGATCATCAGGTTCGAAGGCTAAGGAACAAGGGAGTAGCTTCAGTTAAGTGTTTTGGAGGAATTAGCATGTTGAAGGAGCTACATGGGAAGTCAAAGTGGATATGATGGCTAGTTACCCACATTTGTTCTCTACCGGCTCAGTTCCATCTTGAGGTATCAGTTTTGCACTCAGACGTTAATTAGTTTCATGTTCAGTTCATGTGCGCAAGTTTCTTTTATGTATGTGAATGTATTTATGATTGGTGAGTTCAGTTTAGCTATGTATTTTGAATCGGAGGTAGTCATTCCGTCAGTTTTGGTTTAAATGATCAGTATTTGAATATGATAATTGCATATCTCTACTTTTCTGTGTGTTTTCCAACATTCGAGGATGAATGTTCCCAAGGGGGATATATTGTTATACCCCCAGAAGTGCAAAGTTCAGACTTGAAAGTTGAAACGGGGAAAAAGTGAAAATTTTGCAGCAGACTCAGAATGAGTCATGGGAAGACTCGTGAGAGTAGCCCATGAGTCGTGAGGTGACTCGTGGGGAAGGACCAAGGATCAGTGAGAAGAACTGGATGAGATGAGACCCCACGGGCGAGACCACGACTCGTGGTCAGGCCCCACGAGTCGTTGGGTCAGCCGTGTGGAGGGAAGTAAGGAAGGAAAAGAAAAGTGAAGCAGTGTACTTCACAGGTGGTGACCACGAGTCATGGTCACCCATAGCGAGTCATTGGTTGAACCGTGCTGAGCCTAGAAGGTTTTCTAAGTAGTGAACATAGAGGATGACACCACGAGTCGTACCCCCCTAGCCACAAGTCGTCAGGTTACTCATTAGGGCCACCTGGCAGTAATTTTCTATGAAGTTAGTGAGGGCCTTTTCGTAATTCCTAAGTTTCTAAATCCTAAACCACGACGTTTTGGGGTATGAATAGTGGCCTTTTATGGGGTTAAGTTCAGGACATTCATTTTCTATCCATGCATGCAAAGTAGAAGAGATTTGAGAGAGTGCTCAAGCTAGTGATCTTCAATTCCTTTCAATTTTCTTTTGGGCATTCAAGGGAGAGTTAGATTCAGCCTCCAACAGGTATATAGGGTTATGAATGGATGGTTTCTTCCACACCCATGCCCAATGCCTCTCTAAAGTATGAAATTTCAGTGTCTACTAAATGGGGTTTTTACCCAAATGCCTGAATTATCTATCTCCATACATAGGTATTATTTGATTATGATTCTATTTCTGAATTATGAAGAATGGGCAATTTTTATAATGTTTTCCATTTCGAATCATGTTTCTAGACTTATGAATTTAAAAGCCCATTGATGAGATATTCATGAAAAGTGAGATTTGTGATGAATATATGATGATGATGAGATATTGTGAAGAAAAGAACGATTTGAAGCTACCCATGTTTATAATTATAATTTCGATGAGAGTTGAGTATTTCTACGTATGATAAAGCTTTGGGCAATGCCCATATGTTGAATATGAATGATGATTTTTTAAAATTAAGCTTATGACATTGTTTTTGGAGTGAAAACTCCCAATTTTAAATTTTAGCTTGTGGTATGTTTCGAGTTAAAGTTTTCCTATGTATAGTTTACCACATGGTTTTGGAGCGGAGGCTCCCAATTATCTTTCGGCTTGGGGTATGTATTGAGTTAAAGCTTCTCATATGCATGGTTTCATATTTGAGATGTGTTTGATCGTTGAGCTTCATCAATAGATGATATATAGCTTCGTTATAAAATGATGTAGAGCCTAAGCATAATGTCTTGCAACAAATAGGCTAAGGGTCGATCACCGTATGCCTCAGAACTACGCGCCAACATAGGTTTATACATTATGACTTTGGGACCTCCCTCGTGAGCTTCCTTTGCCCGAATGGGTCTTCCGGTTGATATTGATATCATGGTATCGTCCCTAGCCCTGGCAAGGCTTTGGACGGCTCTACCCACTTGAGTGTGATAGTTGGGACCACATAAGCTCTATCGTGGTATGTTGGTTAAAAGATGAGTCTCTCATTGTTCCTCATGATTTCATATTTGCATATTCATTACTTATGAGTTTTATGTAAATGCATGTTCCAAAGTAGGTTTGACTTAACGTTCAGCTTTACTTATAAATGTTCGAATTCAACTTTGAGTCAATCGATTCAGTTATGATGTTATGAAGTTATGTTATGTCATGTTATGAAGAGATCATGATTTCAAAAAGAATGCATGCAAGCCCTACTCTCAGATTATTGATGTTTATGTTTTAATTACTGCATTGTCTTTAAATGATTTTATTTACTTTAGTAGTTTTACTTACCTTGCCTACTCGGTACATTCCACGTACTGACTACATACTCTATGCTGTATCATTTCATGATACAGGACCCGACTCTCAGCTTCAGCCCCGCTCGTAGTCAGCTTATCAGAGTTAGCACTCTATGGTTGGTGAGTCCTCATTTTCGAGGACTAGACTATTTAGCTTTCCTTTATGTATTTCAGTTTTAGTTTTTTTGAGTTTGTTGGGGTCTTCTCCAATCAACTCATCATGTTTAGAGGCTTTTCAGACATATGTATGTATTCAACTTTGGATTTCGTATTATGATCTTACGTTCAAGTTAGACTTCCGCTATAATTATTTTATCAATTATTTAGTTTCTTGATTGAGATAAAATGTATGCTTATGCCATGGGTCAACTTGGGGTCTCTCGGGGCTCCTTGTCCCGTGTTACAATGTGAACCCCTTTTCGAGTCGTGACAACGAACACCCCCTTGGAAGAAAGCCTTCACTTCTTTTTTGTGAACCGCCTCCTTCAATTTAAGCAATACGAGATCTTCATCCTGCCTTGACTTAACTTCATCCACCAATGAGGAATCTGATCCAGTCTGCACAGCTACTCCACCCTTAGCAGTATTAAACAACTATACTCCCAATCGAGCTAATATGTGGATATCCTTTGATAGCTCCTTTTTGCCTTCCTCGACATGAGCCACGCTCCCATAGACACTCTGCTCAGGGCATCAGCTACCACATTGGATTTTCCCAGGTGATACAGCACGCTCATGTCATAGTCCTTCATTAGCTGTAACCACCTTTTCTAACGAAGATTTAGGTCTTTCTGACTAAACACATACTGAAGGCTCTTGTGATCGGTGAAAACATCCATGTGAGCCTCGTACAGGTAGTGTCTCCATATTTTCAATGCAAACACCACCGCTGCCAACTCCAAGTCATGAGTCGGATAATTCTTTTCATGAACTTTGAGCTGTCTGGAGGCATAGGCTATCACCTTACCCCGTTGCATCAGAACGCAACCGAGTCCAACTCTGGAAGCATCGCAATATACTACAAAGCTATATGATCCTTCCGGTAGAGTCAACAATGAAGCAATAGTGAGTCAAATTTTTAACTCCTAGAAACTCTTCTCACACGCATCTGACCACTGAAATTTCACCTTCTTCTGAGTCAGCCTAGTCAGAGGGGATGCTATAGAGGAAAAGCCTTCCACAAAGCGTCGATAATAACTGGATAGACCCAAGAAACTTCTGATTTTGATTGGGGAGGTAGGTCTGGGCCAGTCTTCCACCACTGCTATCTTTTGAGGATCAACCTGAGTCCCCTCACTCGAGACCACATGACCGAGGAAAGTCACAGACTTCAACAAAAATTCGCATTTGCTGAACTTGGCAAACAACTGGCGGTCTCTGAGTGTCTGAAGCACTATCCTTAGGTGATTAGCATGCTCTTTCTCATTTCTGGAGTATACCAGAATGTTGTTGATAAATGCAATGACGAACATATCTAGATACTTCTTGAAGACTCTGTAGATCAAATACATAAAAGTTTCGGGGGTATTTGTGAGTCTAAAGGACATAACCACGAACTCGTAGTGACCTATTTTTGGTATGTCACACTCTCTAACCCTTAATTGATAATACCCTGACCTGAGCTCGATTTTGGAGAAATAACTAGCTCCTTAAAGCTGATCGAACAAGTCGTTAATCCTGCATAGGGGATACTTGTTCTTGACTGTGACCTTGTTCAACTGGCGGTAATCGAAGCACATTCTGAGGGTACCATCTTTCTTTCGCACGAATAGTACTGGAGCACTCTAGGGAGAGATGTTGGATTTGATAAAACCTTTATCAGGAAGGTCTTTTAGCTTCTCCTTCAACTCCTTAAGCTCAGCTAGAGCCATTCTATATGGAGGGATGGAGATGGGCTAAGTATCTGGGAGAAGGTTTATACCGAAGTTTATTTCCCGCTCAGAAGGGACTCAGGGAAGATCTTCAGGAAACACATCAAGGAACTCGCTAACAACTGGGACTGACTGGATAGTTGGGGTCTTAGAAATGGAATCTTTGACATGAACTAGATGGTAAATGCACCCTTTGGAAATAATCTTTCTTTTCTTAAGGTAGAAAATAAACCTACCCTTAGGCACTGAACTACAACACGTCCATTCTAGAGTTGTCTCATTAGGAAAATGAAACCTGAAGACCCTAGTTTTGCAGTTGATTGAGGCATAACAAGAGTGTTACCAATATATGCCAAGAATGAGGTTGAAGTCAACTGATCTTGGGCAAATTTATATGCCCAAGTGATACTCAAAGGTGTTATTTTAGCCTTGGTTAGGTATCAATGTTTATATATTATCATGTGATTGATAATAAAATGTGAATTTATACTAACCAACATGATTAGCATTGTTTTGCAGGTGAAATATAATTTTGGGAAGCTAAAATGCATGTTGGAAGAGATTGGGGTTGGACTCGGATGTTAGCAAGGGAAAAACAACAGGTTGGGAAAGCAAGAGAACGTTCGCGTTTTCTTATCTTCTTCCCGCCCTAGGAGTAGCACAAAAAGCATTGGAAGGCACAATGTAAAGGGGCTCCGCGATGGAGCCGTGTCACGCTGCCATCGCGGATGCCTTCTGCCTGGATAGGGATATTTGTGTCAAAATCCAGTGGGGGTGCGCGTTGGGGCAGTGACACGTTGACCTAGCCCCGCGTTGCACGCCGTGCCACGTTAGGCATTATTACCTGGAATATCAATTTCCAGTAAGGGTCCGCGTAAGTGGGGTGTCACGGAGGCAGTGCTCCGTGATTCACTCCGTGACACGTTGCTTGTTATTCCGGGAAAAATTCCTACTAGTATAAATAGAACACTTAGGTTCATTTTTAATAATTCTGACTTGGTGGAGCAAGAACGTGGGTTACAGGGAGTTGAGGGGATGAAATTATCAAGGTTTTCTCTATCTCCTTCTTCTTTAATTCAATTGCTCGTTTGTTTAACACTCATTTAACGATGTTTAATCCACAAATGAGTGGCTAATTCTCCTTCTTGCTGAGGTTAAGAACAATTGTATTTTAATGTAGTTATTGATCAATTGGGTTTTTTATCTTTTCTTCCATGGTTGTTCTATTGATTCTTGTTCTTACTGCATTAATGTGTGGCCTATGTTAATGTATATCTAAAAAGTCCAGTTTCACTCGAAAGAGCAAGAAATTGGAAAGTTGTGAATCAATAGGATATGATCTTTTCTTAGTTTGGGAAAATTGAGAATTGATTTACCTTCAGGATAGAAATATACCTGAAAGTCGTATTAGTCAATTAAGGAATCGGTTTTGTATGGCTAGAACATGAATTTCGTTTAATCACAGAAATGTAGGTGGACGGTTCATGATTCTTAAGTTGGGTTAAATACGAGAGTTTTAATCCATTGGCAATAATTCTTGACTAGCAACCGGAGGAAAGATTAACCACAAATTGTATCGATAATTAGTTTCTATACATGTTCACTTAGCCTCAGCATGCTCACATTCATAGTTCAGACTCACATTAGATATTCATTTTAGACTTAGCATACAATTAGAAACCAAAAATATCAAACTCTTCTTTGCACTGTTGTCTTCATTTTTAGAGTAAGTATAGTAACACTTAAGTAATTTTTTACCTTATCCCAGTCCCTGTGGTATCGATACTTGGCTTACTTAAGCCACTTTACTACTTGTTCGACCATGTGCACTTGTGTGAAGTAAATACCTAGAGCAAATAATCAAACAGGTTTTTGGCGCCGTTGCCGGGGATTGGCAATTGGTGAATTTTTCTTAAGTGTAAATTTACTATATTTTTTTCTTAAGTGTAGACAACTTGGTCTTAGCCTGTATTTTGCAGATATAATCTCTGTTGAACACTGGCAAGAGACAAGGAGCTGGTGGACTCATATTTAGAGCCTGAAAGACTATTTCATCGTCAGCGGAGAGAAGCTTTAGAGAAAAAGCTGCAGTTTCTCAGACAAACAATCATGGAGCAACAACAGAATCCACCAGTAGTAAGGGCAATGTTAGTGCCCGAGGAAATGACAGCTAGGCCGGTTCGCGAGGTGGCAATCCCACATGCCAACAATGTCACATCTAGCATTCGCAAACCTGAGCTAGGAGGGAGGTTCGAGCCCAAACAAAACATGGTGCAATTGTTGCACACCAGCGGGCAATTCACAAGTCTCCCTCATGAGGATCCGCAGCAGCATCTCCAAAATTTTTTGGAGATAAGTGACACTTACATCCCCGCTGGAGTGTCATCAGATTATGTCAGGCTTACATTGTTCCCATTCTCACTATTGGGAGAAGCCAAGAGGTGGTTGAAAGCTGAGCCACCTAATTCTATTACTACGTGGGATGATCTTGCAAGGAAATTCTTGATACAATTTTTTCCATCCGGTAAAACAGCAAGACTTAGAAGTCAAATTCTAAGTTTCAAACAGAGAGAGGGGGAGAATCTATATCAGGCTTGGGAGAGATTCAAGTCCATGTTGCGGGATTGTCCACATCATCATCAATCCAACGATGTGCTGGTGCACACTTTTATAGAGGGGTTGGAACCCCACACAAAAATCTTGCTAGACTCAGCAGCTGGGGGGCAAGCCTTGGAGAAAACATATGAGGAGCTGTATACCTAGTTAAATCGTATTTCGCAGGGAAATCCGGAGTGGAATGCTGATTCGGCAAGAGGAGGAACAAAGAAAGCAGCAGAAGTTCTAGAAGTGGATGGTTTTACAGCTATTGCTGCACATATAGCTGCTTTCAGAATCAACTCAACACCCACTTCAATAATATGACAATGAACTAGACTCAAGCCCCACTGAATGTATTGCAGCAAGTTTGGTGTGAAGTGTGCGGGAGTAGTGAGCACTCAGCTGAGTGTTGTGGGGAAAATCCTGACTCGGTGAACTTTGTGGGAAATGTACAGAGAAACAACCACCAATAGTATGGCAACAACTACAATTCCAACTGGAGGAATCATCCGAATTTCTCTTGGGGTAGCAACAACCATCAAGGGCAAAGTTCGAGTCAGGGGGCGCAGAGGAATCAAGGAGGGCAGCATAACTATCAAGCACAATATAGAAACAAAGAATGCATCTCCTCCCCCACCATCACCCAGCATTGAGGAGATGTTCAAGACAATGATAGCTAACCAAGCTCAATTGCAGGCTGACAATGTGAAATTGGCAGCCGAGGTGAAGAACAACCAATTAGCTACTAAGGCACTTGAATATCGATTTGGGCAATTTGCTGGAGCCCAAAACACCAGGCCTAGAGGAGGACTCCCGAGCGACACAGATCCCAACCCCAAGTAGGTGAATGCGGTGACCACAAGGAGTGGTTTGCAGCTTAAAGAGGTGGAACCAGAAAGACCACCTCAACAATCGGGAGCAGCAGAAGTTGAGAGGGAGAAAAGTGATGAGAGGGGGAAGAAAAAGGAAGCTGAATCAGAAAGACCACCACCCCCGTTCCCTCAAAGATTAAAGAAACACAAGGAGGAGGCGTGTTTCAAGAAATTCATGGAGGTGCTGAAACATGTACATATTAACTTACCTCTTGTTGATGTTTCGCAGGGAGTGCCGAAGTATGCAAAGTACATTAAGGACATCGTGGCGAACAAAAGTCGGTTGACTGAGTATGCTACGGTAGCTCTCACTGAGGAGTGCACTTCCCGGATACAAAACCGACTGCCCACAAAGCTCAAAGAACCTGGGAGCTTTACTATACAAATTACAATTAGGCAGAGTATCCGAGCTCGCGGATTATGTGATTTGGGAGCGAGCATTAATTTGTTGCCGTCATCGGTATTCAAGAAGTTGGGTCTAGGGAGTCCTAGACCAACAACAGTGATCTTGCAACTAGCGGATCAGTCCTTAGCCAGACCTGATGGCATTGTAGAGGATGTGCTGGTGCAAGTGGGCTCCCTTATCTTCCCGATAGATTTCGTCGTGCTGGATTTTGAGCTAGACGCGAAAGTCCCATTTATTTTGGGATGTCCCTTCTTGGCGACCGGGAAAGCGTTGATCGATGTAGCTGCAGGGCAGCTAACCATGCGAGCACATGACAAGCTGGAAGTGTTTGATGTATACAAGGCCACTAAGCTCCCGACTGTGTACGAGGAACTCTCGATGATCAACGTGATTGATTGAGCTGATGATGCTCAGATAGTTGAATCACGAGAGTTATTGGGAAAGCCACCGGAGCGATGTAAGCACTACTGGAGTGAGGACGGTGGTCGAGAGAAAACATCTGTCACCCTAGAAGATGACTGAGCTAAATGACATCGAGCCGCGACGGTAAACCAGGCGCTGCACGGGAGGCAACCCGTGAAATTTTTCTTTTTAAATTGTGAATAGATTTCTTTTTCTTTTTCTTTTTTGTGATTAACAACAAAATTGTTAGTTTTTATTTTTATTTTTATTTTTATTTTGAGTGAATCCTACAATTTTAACCAATTTCTTGTCGTAAGATGAATTTCAGGTTGAACGGAGGTTAAACATGCAAGGAATCACAAAGGAAAATCTGAGGTATGAAAAATAATAAAAAGTGGCAAAACAGTGAGCCAGGGCGATGGCTCCGTGTCATGGAGGAGGACCTCCGCGTTACCCTCCGTGACACGTTGAAGGTAATTCTGGAATTTTTACAAATTCCAGAACACCTACACGATGGCTCCATGTCATGGAGGGCATGCTCCGCGTTACCCTCCGTTACATGTTGAGGTGTATATCGCGATGGGTCACACCGGGTCGCCGGGTGACCCGCGCGAAATTCCCACTTTTTAACCCCGATTCCCCCTCATTTTTCCTCATTTTTCATACCCTCCGCGACCAACCTCCCAAAAACCCCTTCCCCCTCAACGTGACACGGACTTAGGCTTATAATTTCGTCAAGTTTTCTTCATTTCTTCGAATTCAAGGTATGTTCTTCAACTCTATCTCAATTCTTGTCAAAATTTCTCGATTTTGAACATGTGATATGAGCAAAACTTACCCTAAGTAGAAATTAAGCTTAAATTCAATTGAATTATTGTTGATTGATGTTCGGAGTAATCCTGTGATTGCTTGAACTCGACAATTACATAACTTAATCGAATTGTTGATAAAATCATAGCTAGGGCTTGACTTTGAGTTTGAAATGGAAAAACTGACTTGAACTATTGAAATTCATGCTGGGTTGTACATGTTGGGTGAGATGAGTCGATTGTGCTAACTGTGACTATGCTAAAAGACCGACGGATTCTCGGGTTAAGAAAATATTGGAAATTTCAAGAAATTGGTGAATTGTAGAGGATCATGTAGTTAAAATTTTTTTCTTTTGTTTCTCCTTGCTAAGTGCTATGGGATAACATGTTATCGATAGGTAAGGATTGTGGTTAGCTGTATGAAGTCTGAGTAGTACATGAAATTTATAATATCGAATTCTCCCAAGGCACTAAGCATATTTGTTATGTTTTGTTGCTTGTTTGTGTAAATAAGTACGATCTTGCCTTAATGTTGTAATTTTGGCTAAAGACTAAGTGTGGGGTAGCCTAGCATAACTCCACCTTAGTCAAAGCTAATTTTAATTGGCTTAACATTGAACTTGTCTGTTTGTTTTGACAGGAACAATGGCAAGCAAGCAAGACAAGGGAAAAGGCGCATCAACATCGGGCACCGGAAGAAAAAGAATCAGACCGGGCACAGCGGTCCCAACAGCACCAACGGTTCCACGCGGCCAACGCCGTCAATACAGAACCAGGTGGGTGACAGAGGAGGGGAAGAAATGGTACGCAAAGCATAAGGAGAGCAAGTACTTCCCCGAGGAACACATAGCAAGGGAACCGTTGGCACAGGAGTTCCCCAGGATTGTCCATAGGATCAAGGAAGCTGGGCTGAACTTCATCTTTGAAGAGCCCAAGGAATACAACTTGCACTTGATTTGGGAATTCTACGCCAGCTGAACTCGACTCTCAGAAGTCACACCATCAAAATAAAGGTGCAAATAGTCACTTTTGAGCCCCACCAGCTCAATGCGATCCTAGGGGCGCGGGACACAGGCACCCATGTGCTGCGACAGCTGAATATCACTCCACCATATGTGGACATCAGATGCACTTTGTGTGGAACCCGATCAACAGCTCGGTGTAGCAGACATAAGGAGAGGGGCTACCATCAGACCTTGCCTTACTCACAGATGAACAGGGAAGCTAGGATATGGCTGAAGATTGTTTGTTCCTGCCTAATCCCTGGGGTACATACGACGGATGTAACCCGGGATCGTGTATGCTTGGTGTACGCCCTGATGAAAGGGCTGGAGATCAATGTGGGGGCAGTGATTATCTCCGCCATGAAGAGAGCCCGTTTGCATCAAGGGCACAAATACGAATGTTGTGGACTACTCACCACATTCCTGAGAGGCCCGGATATTGAGGAAGAGGCCCTTGACTACATCCCGTAGATAGAGCGGCGGGCCTTAGATGTCACTAAAACTAAGGCACCCGACACCACCCACGGGCTAGTTCTTACACTAGGCGAGCGACATGCTCGGGCTGATCAGTACATGGCTCGCATGTACGGGATGCAGATGCTCCAACTGCGAATAGGCGGGAGGCCAGCGACAGAAGAGGAGCTATGGCAACTCGAGCTAGACTGCCCTTTTGGCGAAAATGCCAGGGCTCTATGCCGAGTGGGGCCAGCTTTTGTAGAGCCCACAGATGATGATGTCCCCACAGATGAGGAGACATTTCATGAGGACTCCGATGTGGAGTCCGATGATGATGATGGGGGCGATTCAGACATGGGAGATGAGGCAGCAACACCTGATGAAGAAGTGGAGTATTTTGATTGATCAGGGAGTTCCGCCACCCATTTTTTATGCTATGTTAATTTTTGTGAACACTAGGGACAGTGTTCGATATAAGTGTGGGGTGGGAGTAGTTAGGTGCTGGGTGTGTTGTTGTTTATGTTTCTGTTCTGTTGTCGTGCCTGTGGAAAAATTTTGTGACCCTGTGATTGTGATGTTTCTGTTCTGTATTGTAAATTAATGTGAAGCTGTTGTGTGAGCTGTTGTGTGCTGCTGAATGTTGTTAGCTGATTTTTTTACATATTTTTGTTTTATCGAAATGATCGATATTTTTAAAATTTTTTTTCAATTCTTGGGGTTCTCGGCATTTGTTTTCGGTTCTTTTACCGAGATTGGTCCCATTGAACCGAAGTCTTAGTTAGTGACCGTTCCCTATGATGGATGGATGAAGACCGTCTTAAAGGAAATGTAGTCGTTAGGAGTAAATTTTTTTCATTTATTTTTCAGTTGTTTTCTTTTGCGGGTTGCATCCCAAAACCTGTAGTTACTTTATAGTTGCGGAATTCTGGTTGCGTGTTGTACATGATATTTGAAATGCAAAGGTGATTCGTATGAAAGCATGCAACCCTGTAAATATGTTGAGATACCTAGGCCATAGCATCGATTCAGTGTGGTTGAGGCTTAATTTTGAATTCTTGTAATTAGCTGATTGAAGAGTCTGTGAATACGTCTTGAATTGAGCATGTGCAATAAGTGTGGGGTGAGGTCTTGTTTATTCCATGCTATTATGAAATGTCTAGAACTTGCCTGGTGTGTGTACAAAACGAAATGAAGGACGTGTATTGTAGGAAAGGATGTAGGCATTTCTTTGTTTTTAACCAAAAGTTTCTCTTGTCCATTATCGTACCCACCTTGATTGTACACCCTAGTTCGCCCGTTGAGCCTTTAGCCTATTATTTTTTTCTTTTGTCAAAAATGTGTAAATCGAGCTTAACCCTTTCTTTTCATTAGCCATAAATTTGATCCAAAACTCTTAAGCGCTTAAGAAGAGGAAATAATTATCCCAAAGTGTCAAGGAGTGAGAATGGTGAAAAGAAAAGAAAAGCAGAGTGATAAAAGGAAAGAAAAGGTTTAAGGTGCACTTGTTATAAATTAAATATAATGAGGATGTATGAATAATCTTTGTTATTGAGTCAAGTGTGCTTAATGAGATGGGTCAAAATAAAGACAGACTTCAAGAATGGGAGGATGAAGGAAGAAACAATGCCTATGAGTTTGATGGGATGTATTGAAAAAGCGCTTAAGGATGCTAGTGGCTATTATTTGCTAGCCCAGTATTTACTAGTTACGTAGCTTACATTACAACCCGTTAGAGTCCTACGTGATCTTACATCACACTTCCTTATATTAGTGGAGTAATACACTAAAGGCAAGCCTATGGTTCATGGCATGATGCATGTGAATTCTTTTGGGAGAGAGAGCGAAATTGTTTCTATATGCCCCTGCATGTAATCGTTTGAGTTTATGTGATTAAAAAGGGGAAAATTCTCTTGTGTTGTGAGGGCACATGCTTGATGAGAGATTAAATTTCGTGTCGGATATCTTGATCAGCTGATTTGCAGGAGTTTGCCAATATCGAGAGTCGATTCTTAAGTCTAGGAGGTCTTGATGTGTTGAAGGTCATTGCATTGATAGAACCATGCATGTTTTTCTTGATGATTTGCTGTATTAAATAATCGGTATGACCGTAGCTGGAATTGTTGAACCAAAGTAGCCAGGATGGGGTGTAAAGTGCATGAGGTGTAAGAGTGTTGTTCGGGGACGAACAAGGATTTAAGTGTGGGGTAAGTGATCTTGGGCAAATTTATATGCCCAAGTGATACTCAAAGGTGTCATTTTAGCCTTGTTTAGCTATCAATGTTTATACATTCTCATGTGATTGATAATAAAATGTGAATTTATACTAACCAACATGATTAGCATTGTTTTGTAGGTGAAATATAATTTTGGGAAGCTAAAATGCGTGTTGGAAGAGATTGGGGTTGGACTCGGATGTTAGCAAGGGAAAAAGCATTGGAAGGCACAATGTAAAGGGGCTCCGCGATGCAGCCGTGTCACGCTGCCATCGCGGATGCCTTCTGCTTGGATAGGGATTTTTGTGTCAAAATCCAGTGAGGGTGCGCGTTGGGGCCGTGGCACGTTGGCCTAGCCCCGCGTTGCACGCCGTGCCACGTTGGGCATTATTACCTGGAATATCAATTTCCAGTAAGGGTCCATGTAAGTGGCGTGTCACGGAGGCAGTGCTCCGTGATGCACTCCGTGACACGTTGCTTGTTATTCAGGGAAAAATTCCCACTAGTATAAATAGAACACTTAGGTTCATTTTTAATAATTCTGACTTGGTGGAGCAAGAACGTGGGTTACAGGGAGTTGAGGGGACGAAATTATCAAGGTTTTCTCTATCTCCTTCTTCTTTAATTCAATTGCTCGTATGTTTAACACTCATTTAACGATGTTTAATCCACAAATGAGTGGCTAATTCTCCTTCTTGCTGAGGTTAAGAACAATTGTATTTTAATGTAGTTATTGATCAATTGGGTTTTTCATCTTTTCTTCCATGGTTGTTCTATTGATTCTTGTTCTTACTGCATTAATGTGTGGCCTATGTTAATGTATATCTAAAAAGTCCGATTTCACTCGAAAGAGCAAGAAATTGGAAAGTTGTGAATCAATAGGATATGATCTTTTCTTAGTTTGGGAAAATTGAGAATTGATTTACCTTCAGGATAGAAATATACCTGAAAGTCGTATTAGTTAATTAAGGAATCGGTTTTGTATGGCTAGAACATGAATTTCGTTTAATCACAGAAATGTAGGTGGACGGTTCATGATTCTTAAGTTGGGTTAAATACGAGAGTTTTAATCCATTGGCAATAATTCTTGACTAGCAACCGGAGGAAAGATTAACCACAAATTGTATCGATAATTAGTTTCTATACATGTTCACTTAGCCTCAGCATGCTCACATTCATAGTTCAGACTCACATTAGATATTCGTTTTAGACTTAGCATACAATTAGAAACCAAAAATATCAAACTCTTCTTTGCACTATTGTCTTCATTTTTAGAGTAAGTATAGTAACACTTAAGTAATTTTTTACCTTATCCCAGTCCCTGTGGGATCGATACTTGGCTTACTTAAGCCACTTTACTACTTGTTCGACCACTTGCACTTGCGTGAAGTAAATACCCAGAGCAAATAATCGAACATCAACCATGTCTAACTCTACTAGATCAGCTGGAATGACTTTATTCAAGATTGATATTGGGCAATACACCTGGTTGGCTCTAACTGATTTACCAATTGTGGTGGAGACTGAAAATGGTTTGGAGAGGACCTCTAGACTGATATCGAACTGTACTGCTACATAGGGAGTCATGAACGAAAGTGTGGCTTCTAGATCTAGTAGAGCATACACGTCTAGATGAAAAAGGTGTAACATACCCGTGACCACATCAGGTGAGCTCTCCCGATCCTGACGAGAAGACAATGCATAAAAACGGTTATGGCATTGGCCGCCATCTGTACTGGAAGTGTTGGCCTGTTGAGCTGGTCGGCCTGCTGGAGCTGCTAAAGTAGTGGATTGTGACCTTCCCTGTCTTGCTGACATGCAATCCTTAAGTCGCTGACCAAGCTATCCAAAACCAAAACAACCCTCTCAATCCTGAAGACACTCTCCTAGGTGTTTCTTGCCATACTTAGGGCAAGTTGGATAGCAATGCTTGCACTGAAGCTCTGGGACTGAGAGCCAGATGCTCCATCTCTTTGATTCTTGCGGGACCAAAAAGTAGGGACGCTGGCTGAATTGGATGCTGGAGCCCTCTGTTGCTGCTGTTGCTGTTGCTATGGGCTGCTACTATCGCCAGATATTTGATGGCCTTACTCACTGGCCGGTTCTCGCCGGTTTGTTCTCCTACTCCAAATCTTCCAATTTTTCTTCCTCAATTTTCTGGGCATGGACTATGAGGCTAGAGAGATCGATGTCCTTGATAAGCATTGCTATCCTGCACTCCTTAAGGATTAAATTTGAATCTCCATTCACAAACTTCAGCATGTGAGCCCTTGGCTCGGCTACCATCTCTGGAGCATATTTAGACAACTTGGTGAACTCAAATGCATATTCTTCTACTGTCCTGTTCCCTTGTTTCAGATTCATGAACTCCGCCACTTTCGCCTCCATGAGCTCCCAAGGGAAAAATTTGTCTAGGAAGGATGTAGTGAACTCCTCCCATTCTACCGGTTCTGCTCTTGCTGGCCTCCCCTCCTTCCATTGCTTGTACCAGATCTGGGCTACCCCTTTCATCTGGTAGGCAGCCAAGTCGGCACTCGCTGAGGAACTGATACCCATAAACCGGGTGATCTTTCTAATATCGTCCACAACCTCTTGTGGGTCCTCTCCCACCTTAGATTTGTGAAAATCTAGAGGGTTCATCCAAGTGAAATCCCACACTCGGGCAGCTGCTGCAGACCTATTATTGTTGATCGGAACCACCTACAGGTTCACCTAGTTGGTAACTGTCTGATTGAGTAGCTGGATAGCCGCCCTGAACTCTGCGGTGGACACTAAGTATCCCGAGGGGCTGCTGGAGCTGGTAGGGCAGGTTGGTGAGCATTGCCGACCCTTCTTCCGTTACCACGTCACGAGTGAATAATTTACTGAAATGAAATAGAGCACGAGTTAGGAGAACGATTTTGATATTGAATTTCAACGCACGATAAAGAGTATGAATAAAAGGAGTTTTCCTAATAACATCTCGTAGCCTCACCATCATAAGTGTGGTGCGCTTCACACCTATGAAAGGGGCTCTACTCGATACGACTTTCAGACATCTGAGGGTACTCTAAACCTAGTGCTTTGATACTAAGTTTGTCATGCCCTGAGTCTACACCCTAGATGGGACATGCTACTTGGAGTCACAAGTAACCCCAAGTCAAACCCTGGTCTATCATACACTGGCATTTTGAGTAAACATATATATATATAGTGGAAGCATTAAAGTAAAATATAAAACATTTATGAGAATGAAGAAGAATCATAAAGTTTTATAAAAAACATCTGAACAAAACTACAAGTCTGAAAAACCAAGTCTGTGTTTGAAAGACAACTACAACTGATGAGCTGCTGGAACAAGTCCCCAGCTAACTCCAAGTTTAAGTAGAAGAAAATAGAACTAAAATTAATGACCTTCGTCCTTGAAAGACGAGGACTCACCAATAGTACAGTTGGAGTCTTCTGAGAGCGATTAGCTAGCGAGGCTGAGACTGAGATCTTGCAGTTGTAACATAAAACAATACAACATAATAGGTATGCATAAGTACTTTTGAATGTACTGAGTAAGTGAGAGAAACCATAAATAAGGAATAAAAAATGCTGAACTGAAAAGACTTGCAATGACCAACAGAAGCTGTGGTATTGAATAAGTGAGATGGTATAAATGACCCTGTTTGATGGTCAAGGGCATGCCCTAAATTTGAGGTACTGTACTAAACTGATCTGAATTGACTAATCTGAGACTGAACTGAGTTGACTAGTGGGAGAGTCTATAATTGACATATAACCACGCAAGCTAAATGTGGAGTCTGATGTATACACCCCATCGGTAGGACACAATATACCTTGCTAAGGTATAAAGGCATGAACTGGGTGATCATAGGTTTGGGTCTATGAGGCCAATAAAAATATATCCTATGGTGTCAATGTAGTTCTGGGTACTTGGGTGTGCTGGAACCCCGATCTGCTCGATGCTAAGTCCTACTCCTACTAGATTGTCCTAGACCGACTACTAAGGCTAAACTGATAGCTCCAAACTAGGGCCCAAGACTAGTTCTATCTGGAAGCACCCTGAGAGTGTTATTGGACTGGATTCTATAACTGAGTTCTAAGACTGGTGCTACTTATCTGGAAGCGTCGTAACCGTCTAAAGAACAAACTATAATCTAAAGCTGGGGTCCTAAGGATGGTCAAAGATTCTTATCTGAAAGTGTCATGACCACCTAAAGAACCACTAAAAACTGATACTGAGTCTAATTCTGACTTGGAGGCACTACTGACCCTTCGAGAATTTCTGTAGTCAAATTGATCAGCTGACATTTTTGACTAACACTGGAACTATACTAACAATAATCTAACTGAGATTTCAATACAACCAGCAATATGGAAATCCCCAACACTGATAGAATCAAGCAATTTTTGATATTTAATCACTATGGAAAGACTCTAGTTTTTCTACATTCAAGGACTAGGGCTAGATTTCACTTCACAGGAATAAGCAATAACATAGTAACAACTAGTAGCTAGCCGCCTAGAAGAGCAACTCGCTCTGTAGTGTTGTAACACAAGATAAGCACGCCGCCCGCCTGCTGGCCGGGATGTCAGGGAGGCCAAGAGAAGGGGAGCACGTATGGGTGGTATGAAAGCCATAAGCGGAGGCATGGAAAAACATCAACATTTAACATAAATGATAATTCACATGATTTAAATGAGGTCTGACAGATAATTTCATCACATTCGAAAGTCTCAAGGCTAGAACTGATACAGAAGATAAAGAAGGATTTTGGGGACACAAGGGAAGAACTATTCCCTTGTTGAATTCCCACATACCTGGTGATGGAAATGCCTAGAGAAGGAAGCTTGAATTTCTGCAATGGATGAGGAACCCTAGTCTTGCTTGAGAGCTTTTGAGAGAAAACTTATATTTCTGTTCTGAAATTTTGAGTGGGAATGAGGGGGAAAACCATTTACTCCTCTTAATCCCCTCAACTTAACCAAAATGACGTAGTTTAGGGACTAAGTAGGTGGGAAATTACAAAAGTAACCCTAGGATTTAAATCTGAAATCTGGTCGACAGGGTCCCAATGGATCACTCAACGAGTTGTTGGTTGAGACCACGACTCGTTGGGACCTCTCATTGGTACCACTGCCTCGGGTGAGAAGTCACTGGTTCTGGCAATGGGGGTCACCACGATTCATTGAATGAACTAATGGGTCATTGGTTCCTCCCTTGGCCGCAGGAAAAGGGAAATTAGAAGGCTAAGCAACAGGTGACACAACGACTCGTTGGTTGAACCAACGGGTCATCGTGTCCAGTCATTAAGTTCACTAGAAGAATTTTCTGAAAATTCCTAAGTTTACACCACGGGTGCTAACAATGGCTTGTTGTGGTAAACAATGAGTCATTGTTTCCTCTCGTCTTTATTGGAAGAAAATTTTAGGGATCTCACCCGACGACTCTTACAACGGGTTGTTGTTTCTAACAATGACTCGTTGGTTGAGTTGTGGGGTCCTGGGAGGGGTTTTTAAGCTGGGGAAACCACAAATAATATGAAGACTTATTATTTATCATGAAGAGTCGTTCCTTGTCTCGTGGGATCCCAAGTGTCCAAGACCTGGTAACCATGACTGACGCAACTAATCGTTGGAGCTGACCACGACTCATTTTCTCAATCGTTCTAAGAAATATTTTTTGGTTATTCTAATGAATTTTTCTTGAAATGTCTAAGTCTCGTCTAGGAAAGTTTTGGGGTGTTTCAAGAGCATACACATGTTTTTGGGAGTAGTGTCTACCACCGAGTAGGTTAGGGTTTAGGTAAACCTCGAGCCTTAGAACTACATGCCAACGTAGGTTTATCCAGATTAATTGGAACCTCCCTTGTGAGCTTTCCCTGCCCCCAAGGGACCTTCAGCTTTATATTGATATCATGGTAGTGCCCTTAGCCCTTGCAAGGCTTTGGATGGCTCTGCCCACTTGAGTGTAATAGTTGAGATCACGTAAGCTCTATCGTGATTATGTCGGTTATATGACAAGTCTCCCATTGTTCCTCATGATTTTAGTTATGCATGTTCATCAATTATGATAATATGTTTTTATTAGGATTGACCCAATGACCAACTTATCAGATTTACTTATGAATATCAGTTTCAACTTTGGGTCATTCAGTTCAGTTATAAAGTTCAGTTTATATTTAATCATGTTTTAAGATATTAGCATGCAGTCCTTACTCTCAAAATCTTATAATGATATGATTTATGTTATGCATGTTTTTAGTTTTTACATACTTAGCCTGTTTTACTTACCTTGCATACTTAGTATATTCCAAGTACTTACCGCATACTCTATGTTGTATATTTTTATGATACAGGTTAAGACATTCAGAATTAATCTCGCCGTTAGCCAGTTTTTCATAGTTCAGTCCAGACAACTTGTTAGTGAGTCTTCATCCTTCGAGCACCTTTAGATAATTGAGATCATCATTTCAGTTTCAAATTTCTAGTGAGCTAGTTGGGGTGTTGTCCCCTGATGAAGGGCGTACTTGTTTGCGTTCCCGCAAGCATACGGGTCGTGCAAGTAATATAGTGGCTCTTTTTTAAGAATCAGAATGTCGAACCCACAGGGACTGGCCCCATTCCTCTAACTATCTATTCCAAGTGTGATATTAAACACCGAAAATGTTGATTATAGATTTTTTCGAGAAGGTTTAATTAAGTCTAATTTTGGTCAACGAAATATTCTGAATTCACTTTATGAGCAACATAGAGTTAAAACCAGATAATCATGCGCTGTTACGATTTGCAATGGTTTAAGTATGAAACTATTAATTGTCGTCTCACATAATTAGACTTGCATGTTCGTGGCCGTTCGAGCCTCTAAACACGACAAACTAGCCTTACTGCAACATTGTGAGCGAGGATGCTAATTCTAGTTCGTGGGCAATTAATTATGTGGATGTGGTTTACGTAGAAATGAGTAGGGACTCTCATGCACCTAATCATTTAACTCAACTTAGACTCACAACTACTTCTTCGAGAAGTGATGTGATAATTCTAAGTCGGTCTCTAAATCATCCCATTTTATCAACCAAGCCAGGCATTAGGTATATTTCTATCCTAACACAAATTATATCATGAGATACAATCAAGCTCCTTACATTCTCATGTTCTGACCTAGGTAAATGCCTTCTCAAGCAAATGCCCAAGTTAACGTGTATGTTTTCATGGTGATCAATCATGAAAACAACCAATAATCCAGAATGCAAGACAAAACAACAATCAATAACTTAATTCCAACACAATTTCATAAAAACACATTCATAATTCATGGTTTCAACCCTAGAGGAAGGGTTCTAGCCATTCATGTTCGTAAAACTACAAGAAACTACAACTAAATTAACATACTTATAAGAATTGGTAGAAGATAAGGGAATTTTCCAAACCCTAGGTGAGTTCTCCCACTTCTCCCTTCACTCCTAGGTGGTTTTCCAGAATAAAATCGTGACAAAATGTTTTTAGGAGCTAAGGGACCTATTTATAGTAAATGAGAATTTTGAAAAATTAAGCCTATCGTGGAATGGCTCCGTGTCACGGAGTGTATCGCGGAGCATTGCCTCCGTGACACGGAGGTAACATGGAGGCTCTCTGGAAATTGCCTCCGGATGCCAAAACTGCCGAGTGTCACCGCGCTGCCGGCGTGACACGCTGCTCATGTAGCGGGTTGGGCTGTTGCTGGCGCGCATCTCCCCTGGCGTGGCACGGCGCTGGCGCGCTGAAGCCTGCTTGCCTGCTGCCTCTTCTCACGTGCCTGGCATGGGCGTGACACTGCACTGGGCGCGGCACACGCACAGCGTGGCACGCTGCCTGACGCGGCCAGCCTTGCCAAGGCATGCAGCTTGCCGACTTGCGCAAATTGCTCCCGACTCCATTCCTCTACTTCACCAACTTATAAATTAGTTCCTAAAAATCATTGAAACCTACAAAACAAGGACTAATCATGTTGGTTAGTACATATATTCATATTTATATAAAATCACATGAAAATGTATATAAATAGATCGATAAACAAGGCCAAACTAAGTTATAAAATATCACTCGGGCATGCTATTTTTGCCCACGATCACCTACCCCACACTTAAAGCCTTGTTCGTCCTCGAACAAATCTATTAAATCTCATGCATATGGAGACTCACACATAGCTAATTTAGCAAGATACTTCAAGCTACGACTGTACTGATTATTTAAGATAGCAAGTTACAAATAGAGCATGCACGATTTGATCATTGAAATGAAACGCAACTCTGCCAAGACTTCCTAACCTCAAGAATCGACTCTCAATTTTAGAAAACTCATGCGAATCAACTGATCAAGAAATACAACAAGAATTATATCCTTCATTCAATATGTGCCCTCACAGCAAGAGAGTTACCCATTTTCACATGCAAAAAAATTTGTAAATCACAACATGTGTGGGTACATGAATAGAATTACGCTCATTCTCACAAAGAATTCATATGCATCATGTAATGACCCATAAGCTTGCCCTTAGTGTTTTACTCCACAAATTTAAGGATGTATGAATGTAAGATCAAGTAGGACTTTTTAGGTTGTAATGTAGCTAAGGGACGGGTAGGTACTATTATGGCCAGTAATAGTGACTAACTTCCCTAAGCACTTTTAATACATCACGCCCTCATTACGGACTTCCCGTCTCTTACTTCACCTTCATCTCTTTTCAGCTTTCTTTTTCATCTTTTGTTTCCCCATTTCTTTAGGCGCTCTCAACTTATTAGTAAGGAGTTCTATAAGTAACTTTTTCATTAATTTGTTCTCTTACTCCCTACCAATATTCCAGCCTTTTCAACAAGTGCACCCTTGACCTTTCTCAACTTTTACAGCTGCCACTTTTCCTTCTTTTTCATTCTTCTCACTGCTTTACTCTTTCAGATTATTCCCTTAAGCGCTTAGGAGTTTTGGATCAACTTCAAGGCTAGTGACAGAAAAAAGGATTAAGCTTATGTTGCAGCTATCAAAGAATAGGCTCAAGGCTCAATGAGGCTAACTAGGATTAAATATTCAAGGTAGGTAAAATGAGGGATAACATTTAGGTTCATTCAAAGAAATGCCTAAATCATTTCCTACAATTCACATCCTTCATTTCATTTTATAAACATACCAGGAAAGTTCTAGGCACTCCACAATAGCACAGAATACTCAAAAACCTTACACTCATGGCACATGCTCAATTCCAGACACATTCAGCAGACTCTTACTCAGCTAATCACAAGAATTCAGAATTAAGCTTCAATCATATTGAGTCAAATTCAAGAACCTAAGTGTCTCAAACAAAGTTATACCTTTCTTACATGCTTCAACACTAACCACACTTGCATCTTACAATCATGTATAGCACATAACAAGAACATCAAGCCTTCAATTAGTTGTGGGTCATGACACTGCAACAATTTGTTCGCTGCAGCGATATCCAAATAGTTAGAACCCGATTTCCCCTGATCCTGTTTTGTTTTATTCTATCATATAACATTATAGCACGACTACCTCTCTCACCATTTCACTATCATTGACCAAGTCCGTTTCTACCATTTATTGACCTATTTAATTAACTATAGGATTTCCTGATGCTCCTTAATTTAGTACATTAGATAATAAAGTCAAATGCTCTGTCTCTCGGTAATTCACTACCTTTTGTTAAATTCATCATAATACCTTATGTAACTCACCAAGGAGCAGTTCGATCAAACATTCATTCACAAATACAAATTAAATAGTCCGAGTGCATACGAGGAATCATCAAAATGTATCGAGGGAGTTAATTTCCCCAAAATTAAAGTAGATGTAGATACCTATCTCCATACCACGAATATACCATATAGTATCATACATGTACCATATCATCATATACTATGTTCCAACCATATTTCTCACCTCAAACCTGAATCATGTCTGTATATCTTGTATCACACTTGCATAACTGTACCTTTTTGTCACTGCAACTGTATGTATATCAAGCCATACGCACACAATCTCTGTCTCACAATCATACCATCGGTGATATGCCAGGCACACGCCTCCGTCACATCACTGTACATACATGCCAGAGGGTCTTATGTTGCCCTTCCAGTCATGACCTACATTCATGACCTACAGGGGCCTATCCTTCACACTGTCTGGTTGAAGGATAGTCTCTAGGCATATGCTTGGGCTTCCCAACCCAGAAACAACCATCAGTACCAACACACACTCGCCAGGGTGCTTTTTGCCACACTTCCTACAAGATGGAAAAGTGTGCTTCCTTGACATGCTCCTCTGTGTAACACCTCAAAAGTCTTTAAGATTATTCCCGAGAGTTGAAATGAAGAAAGTAGGAAAATATGCACCAGGTCGCAGAACGAGTCATCAAATGACTCATCTTTTGACCTAAGGAGTCATCAAATGACTCGCCATTTGAAAAGATCAGAATGTCTCCCAACGAATCGTCAAGTGACTCATCATTCGACCTAACGGGCCATCAACTCATCATTTTGAAATGCTATTTTCAGACAGTTATAATCGATGGTAGTGACAAGTCGTTTGGACACTCCACGTGTCGTTAAATGACCTATTATTTGAGGAACATTAGGGAAAATGAGGAATTCTAATGTACTTCATGGATTAAGGAAATAACTCATCTTTTGACCTAATGAGTCGTCAAATGACTCATTATTTCTGGTAGTATGAAATGTCATGTCGACTCATTAAGGGCATTTTTGTAATTTTTGAGCTCCTAGCTCTAAACTATGTTGTTTTAAGTGTACAAAAGAGTGTTTGAAGGAGAATATTCACCTTATAACCTTCATTCTCTTCCTCACACCCTAATTAGAAGATCAAATTCCATTAAGGCTCTCTAGATAAATGCTAGGGTTCATCATCTTTATCTTCATCAAATGTTCTTTGGTCTCAAGCCAAGTCAAGAAATTAGTTTACTGTCACACCCCGCCTTGGGTAGCATGACTGGCACCTGGTGCCCTACTAGGACCTGGACTGCTGGACCACTTAGCCTAAGAACTTTTGGTGCCAGGCTGGCTCTAATCCCGAATTTATGAAAACAACGGGCTATATAGCGACTGTAAATACAGCCTCCGGCCAACTAGGCCTATAGCCACCTGTAGGAATATAACAGCCAACTAGAACAACTGAGCATAAGGGAACCTATGCGGGCTGACAAGGCCACCATGCTTACTAGTTATCACTGAAAAGTATAATCAAGTGCTGAACTGATTTGTGACCGACAAGGTCACCAACTGACAACTAATCAAGGCCCCACACGTCCATCACATGCAAACTGAATCATACACACGGCCCCACACGATCGGTACAACTAACCACAGGGAATATATAATCTATAAGCTTCTAAGAATAGTAAGATGGTCGGGACAGGGCCCCGGCCTACCCATACTATACAAAAAAAAAAGGAAGTTAACCTTTAGCTGTCAAGCTCCGGATGATAGGAGCTGAAGACTCTGTACACTGGCTGGAACTACGAGGGATCTGCTCCTCGTTTTTGAGTACCTGCAGGCAACTAATGAAGAGCCCCAAAACGGGCGTCAGTACCACTGGTACTGAGTATGCAAGCAATAACTGAAAATAACTGAAAGCAAACAATAATACTGATAGATACTGAAGTAATAGGAGACGGGCTAAGACAGACCGAAATAGTGGAATCTGAAAAGAGCGTAACTTTACTGAAAAGAGTAAGAGTCACACCTGATTACATGGCGGTCTACTCTTTATCTTTTAATAACTAACATAACTCAACATACAAGAACCTTACCAGCCCCCATAAGACGTAAAGTACCAGCAGCACACAATCTATATACCCCTACCCAGGTCTTACCATCCACCTAGTAACTATGAGCATTATGCTGGCCCCCTGGGTATGCAACTTGGGCTCACTAGGCCCCTGACTATAGCTGTATCTGAGTCCGGAGGACTCCTGAAATTTGAAATCTAAAATCTTCAATCTGAAAACTGTAATCTACACCCTGGGCGCAAGTGCTCGACAAGGGGTGTGGTATAGTGCTCATCAGCTTGCTATGGCGAATCTGCATCCCATCTTCGTCCACTGGCGGATGGCATGCCACTCCGTAGAGCGACGTATCCTCACCCTCTGGCGAGGGAGTCGACACAGCTGTTAACCCTGGGGCGGTCAAGGAAGCTCTAATGGTGCCCAACACAGAACAATCTTGTCTCCACAGATAGCAATAACCGCATGTAATATATATATTGAATCTGATAATAATATTTATATTCTGGTATTCTGTTCTGAATCTCATACTAAAATATACTGAATCTAATACTGAGATATACTGAGTCTGAAATAATATTTCTAGAATATTCTGCTGGGACTGATATTATTTTACTGATTCTCATGCTGAACACTATATAATAATTCTAACATTCTTACTAAATTTGTACTCAACATAATATACGGCTTCTGAAACGTTCTCCTAGAGTTCGTACTATTTTGCTATACTGGAACTACTAGGTTGCCAAAAGAAATCAGCCTTACATACCTCAACTACCGACTTTATGATTAACTGGCGTAGCTAAGCTAGTATTTAGCTATTTCTCCCAACTGTATTCATATTCACAAAAGAATAGAATTAATTCTACTATTATTTTGGAAAGAAACCATACTTATGGATATACCTACTTCCTATTCTTCCACTTGTCGAAGAACGGCCAAAAACTCATAATTTCTCGAAAGTCTAGAAGGGAGAAATACTCACTTTAATACTGGGAGTATATTAACACTACTTTGGAGCAATTCCACTTACCTTGGCTCGGTGAGACGATGATTCGTTGGCCGAATTTCACGAAACTAACTCCGTAGGAATGCTCCCTGCAGCTTTATACTTTGCTACCCGAAGTTAATTTGAGTTTGGGCTGCGTTTGATAGCGTAAATGGAAGGAAATTTATGTTGAACCTTTGTCCTCCTCTGTTCTCTAGCTGTTCACTGGAAATAAAATGAAAATATAACTTAAAAACACAGTGGGAGGCTTATATACTTAGGCCCGAACCCCTCCTCTTTACGTCGCATTTGTCGAATGCGATTTATAAGTCGCATTTTCCTTGCGACGCTCCGACTTGGCGCTTGTCCGGTCTCTCCCCGGGCCCTTTTCTCGCACGTATGGCATTCTAAAATTCTTAAACAACATGCGAATAGGTCAACTAAGTGTCAAGAACTTACAGGGTGTAACATCTTTCCCCCCTTAAGAACATTCATCCTTGAATGTTAACTTCTATTTGCAGAAATTTTAACTTGTTCTACTTATTCTTGAAAAATTACGGCATAGTTTCCCCTGTAATATGGACTATTTCAAAAATCCTGAAACACAGAAAATTCCAATACAGGTACTCCATATAATACTATAGCATTCATTTCATAATAAATTGAAGTCAACATCTCACATATACACATGAATATAAAGAAACTCATAAAACAGCAATATCAACATACCTCTGGCTAACTAAGTCTGAAATAACTGAGGGTATCTGGCTTTCATATCTTCTTCTGCTTCCTAAGTCATTTCCTCTCGGTTCCTGTTACTCCATAACACTTTGACAGAAGAAACATCTTTAGATCTTAATGGCGGATCTACCGATCTAGTATGGCTACTGGAACTTCTTCATAAGCCAACTCCTCTATAACTTGAACATCTTGGACTGGGACAATTCTGGAGGGATCTCCTATGAACTTTTTCAACATTGATACATGGAAAACTGGATGGACTGATTCTAACGCTGGAGGTAAGTCAAACTCATATGCAACTTGGCCTATTCTTCGGCGAATCTGATAAGGCCAAACAAACCTCGGGCTGAGCTTGCCTTTCTTGCCAAATCTCAATACACCCTTCATCGGCGAAACTTTCAGAAACACCCAATCACCCACATTAAATTCCAAGTTTCTACGCCGCACGTCAACATAAGTTTTCTGGCGGCTCTGAGCAGTCAGTAAATGTTCTATGATAAGCTTTACTTTTTCCTCTGACTGATGAATGATATCTGGCCCAATCAATGCTGATTCACCTACCTCAAACCAACCAACTAGAGATCTGCACTTTCGCCCATATAATGCCTCATAACGTACCATCTGAATAACTGAATGATAACTGTTATTATAGACGAACTCAATGAGTGGTAAATGTTCATCCTAGCTACCTCCAAAATCCAACACACATGCTCGCAACATATCGTCGAGCGTTTGAATGGTGCGTTCTGCCTGCCCATCTTTCTGAGGATGAAAAGCTGTGCTCAGGTTAACCTGAGTATGAAAAGCAGGTTAACCTGCATCCCCAAGCCTCTCCGAAATGATTGCCAGAATTTAGCTATAAACTGCGTCCCTCTGTCGGAGATAATGGACACTGGAACACCATGCAATCTGACTATTTCTCTGATATATAGCTCAACATAATCTTCGGCGGAAAAGGTAGCCCTTAGTGGCAGGAAATGAGCTGATTTTGTCAGTCTGTCAACAATCACCCCGATTGAATCATATCTACGCCTGGTGTGGGGTAATCCTGCTACAAAATCCATATTTACTGCTTCCCATTTACATAGAGGCACAACTATATCTTGAGTCAGTCCGCCTGGTTTCTGATGTTCAGCTTTTACCTGCTGGCAGTTGGGACACTGAGCTACGAATTCTGCTATCCCCTTCTTCATTCTTAGCCCCAGTAGATTTATTTTATATAGTGGTACATTTACGTCGAACCTGGGTAGAGAGAATAATGGGCATAATGTACCTCGCCCATAATCTGCTGGCGAAGCCTTGCAATGTCTGGAACACAGAGGCGATCTTTATATCGCAATACCCCATTCTTGGTTATCTGAAAATCTGTCACCTCTCCTTGCTAAACTCTATTTCTAGGCTGAACCAGGCTAGGATCTTCACACTGCCTTTTCTTTACTTCCGCGACTAAAGACGACACTGCGGTGTTCTGGATTACCACTCTGTTGTCCTCTATTTCTGCTACACGAATGGCTAAACTGGCTAACTGATGCAATTCCCGGGCTAATTCCCACTGCATAGGCTATAAGTATGCCAAACTCCCCATAGACTTACGGCTAAGGGCGTCTGCCACCATATTGGCCCTTC
The DNA here is from genome assembly GCA_035772735.1 of Datura wrightii. Taxonomy (NCBI): domain Eukaryota; kingdom Viridiplantae; phylum Streptophyta; class Magnoliopsida; order Solanales; family Solanaceae; genus Datura; species Datura wrightii. Next base: position 46,776,269 of record JASDFA010000007.1, on the reverse strand, counting down.
CTGCGTGATACAGAATATTCACATCATAGTCTTTAAAAAGCTCTAACCAGCGACGCTGTCGCAAGTTCAGTTCTTTCTGGGTGAAGATATACTGTAGGCTCTTATGATCAGTGAAAATATCCACATGAACCCCATACAAGTAATGTCTCCATATCTTCAAGGCGTGAATCACTGCGGCTAATCCAGGTCATGGGTAGGATAGTTCTTTTCATGTTTCATCAGCTGTCTGGAAGCATAAGCAATTACTTTACCATGCTGTATCAACCCACATCCTAACCCAACATCCGAAGCATCACAATAAACTACATAAGCTTTTGTACCTTCTGGCAATGCTAACACTGGAGCTGATCTTAACCAGTCTTTCAATTCCTGGAAGCTCTGCTCACATGCCTCAGTCCACTGAAATTTTGCTGCCTTCTGCGTCAGTTTAGTCAGAGGTGCTGCTAAGGTGGAAAATCCTTTAACAAACCTCCTGTAGTACCCTGCTAATCCCAGGAAACTACGTACCTCGGTCAGAGTGGTAGGTCTGGGCCATGTTTTCACTGCTTCTATTTTCTGTGTATCTACCTGTATACCAGCATCCGATACGATATGCCCCAAAAGGCTACTGAATTAGGAAAAAATTCACATTTAGGAATAAGACTGTCGATCTTTGAGAATTTGGAGCACTGTCCGCAAATGATCCTGGTGTTCTGCCTCTGAGCGAGAATACACCATAATATCATCAATAAACACTATCACGAACAGGTCCAAATATGGTCTCAAAATGTTGTTCATCAGGTCCATAAACACAGCTGGAGCATTCGTCACCCCAAAGGACATGACTAAGAATTCAAAATGGCTATATCTGGTCCTGAAGGCAGTCTTTGGAATATCCCTTTCATGAACCCGAACCTGATGATATCCGGACCTTAAGTCAATTTTGGAGAAGCATCTAACTCCCTGTAACTGATCAAACAGATCATCTATCCTGGGAAGCGGATACTTATTCTTGACAGTAACTTTATTCAGTTGTTGATAGTCTATACATATGCGGAGGGAACCATTCTTCTTTCTTACAAACGGAATTGGCGCACCTCAAGGTGAAGTACTTGGCCTGATAAAGCCCTTGTTTAACAAATCCTTCAACTGCTCCCTTAGTTCTCTGAGTTCAGCAAGAGCCATGCGATAAGGGCGAATTGATATAGGCTGAGTGCCTGGTAATAAATCAATTGCAAAGTCTATTTCCCTTTCTGGGGGAATACTAGGTAGCTCATCGGGGAATTCATCGGGGAATTCATTAACCCCTGGAACAGACTGGATAGTCGGAGGCTCTACCCGAACATCCTGAACTCTGACAATCTGGTAAATACACCCCTTGGCTATCAACTTTCTCGCTCAAAGATAGGAAATAAACCTACCTTTTGGCGTAGCTGTACTGCCCTTCCACTCTCATGCTGCCTCCCCTAGAAAGTGGAATCGGATCATCTTGGTCCAGCATTCTACATTGGCATTGCATGGAGCTAACCAATCCATACCCATAATGGTGTCCACATCAACCATTTCTAACTCTACCAAATCTGTTGTGGTCTGACGGTTAGCAACCTCTACTGTACACCCTCGATAGACCGTTCTAGCTATAATAGAGTCACCGACGAGTGTAGATACTGAAAAGGGTTGTCGAAGCAATTCTGGTACAATACTGAACTTTCAAGCACCTAATGGGGTAACATAGGACAAGGTAGATCCCGGATCGATTAATACATAAGCAGGGTGAGAGCAAATAGTCATCATACCTGTCACAACATCTGGAGACGCTTCTGAATCCTGTCTCCCTGGTAATGCATAGGTACGGCTTAGGTCCGTACTTGAACTAGAGGCCCCTGATCTGCCTCGGCCTCTGCTTGCTGAAACTGAGGGCCTGCGCCCTGTCGGGGCTGCTGGAGCTCGCGACCCTGCTGATGCCCTGTCCTATCTATCCCGGTCCCCTTGACCCCTGTATGGACAATCTCTCATCACATGACCCTCCTGTCCACATATATAACACCCTGTGGAGCCATATCTGCAAGCTCTAGAGTGGCGTCGGCTGCAAATAGGCAAAGTGGTGGTGTATACCTGCTCTGCTCTGCTCTCCTCTACTAGGGTGAATCTACTATTCGAGAACTTCCACCGGACTCTGACTGTCCTCGGCGACTGAATCTACCACTTCTCATTTGATCCAGGAAGTCCTGGGGGTCCTCTATTCGATCTGTCCCAATAAACTGTGGGGGACCGAGTGCCAGGAATTCTCGGACCCTCAAACTACCAGGCCCACCTGATGATTCTGCCGCTGTAGGTGGCATTGACTGGCGTTGAGTAGCCATCATTTGCGCTAACATACCTACTGCACATTGGACCTCCTGGTCGGATGGTGTAGGTATAGGGACTGCCGGAGGTGGTGTTGTCCCGAGTGGCTCCTGATGGGGTGGAGACTGCTGAGAAGGTCGGGACGATGCCTCCATATCGCCTCAGATCGGGCTAATTCTAAACAAGGCGGAGGCATTCTGCTGGTGCCCTCTCCTGCTGCTATGTCTAATCTTCTGCCTGTGATAGGATGTCGTTGGTCTGACATGTTATCTGTTAACAAAGAGTATGATAAGCTTTAGGGACTCAACCCTATACTGTACTGATCTATGGCACGACTAAATATGAAGAAAGAGTAACCACCCTATCATGCCTTGCAGCCTCCTGCCTATGGTATGTGGTGCACAACATATCCATAGATAAGACTCTACTTAGCACAGCTTGCAGACTCCCTAGGATACGACCTTGCTCTGATACCAAGTTTGTCACGCCCCACCTTGGGAGGCATGACTGGCACCTAGTGCCCTACTAGGTCCTGGACTGTTGGACCATTGAGCCTAAGCACTTCTAGTGCTAGGATGGCTCTAATTCTAGATTTATGAAAATAACGGGCTATATAACGGCTGTAAATACATCCTCCGGTTGACTAGGCCTATAGCCACCTGTAGGAATATAACAGCCAACCGGAACAACTGAGCATAAGGGAACCTATGCGGGCCGACAAGGCCACCATGCTTACTAGTTATCACTGAAAAGTATAATCAAGTGCTGAACTGATTTGTGACCGACAAGGTCACCAACTGACAACTAATCAAGGCCCCACACGTCCATCACACGCAAACTGAAACATACATACGACCCCACACGATCGGTACAACTAACCACAGGGAATATATAATCTGTAAGCTTCTAAGAATAATAAGATGGTCGGAACAGGGCCCCGACCTACCAATACTGTACAAAAAAAAAGGGAAGTTAACCTTTAGCTGTCAAGCTTCGGATGACAGGAGCTGAAGACTCTGTATGCTGGCTGTAACTACGAGGGATCTGCTCCTCGTCTATGAGTACCTGCAGGCAAGTAATGTAGCGCCCCAACACGGGCGTCAGTACCACTGGTACTGAGTATGCAAGCAGTAACTAAAAATAACTAAAAGCAAACAATAATACTGATAGATACTGAAGTTATAGGAGACGGGCTGAGACTGACTGAAATAGTGGAATCTGAAAAGAACATAACTTTACTGAAAAGAGTAAGAGTCATACCTGATAACATGGCGGTCTACTCTCTATCTATTAATAACTAACACAACATATCATACAAAAACCTTACCAGCCCCCATAAGCCGTAAGGTACCAATCAGCACACAATCTATATACCATCAACCTAGTAACTATGAGCATCCAGCCGGCACCCTAGGTATGCAACTTGGGCTCGCTGGGCTCCTGACTATAGCTGTATCTGAGTTCGGAGAATCTGTGACTATCAGTCCTGGCCCTCTTGGCCTCCCTCTCTCTCATATGCGCCACCTACATCTGCTGGGCGTACAAAACTATCCTTGTGAAATCCATATCCTTGTGAAAGATACATTCCTTCAATCCTTGTTCAAATAGCCCGCCATTCCCTGAACAAACTTGCTCACCTACTGTCACGACCTAAGAGTACACTCGAACTGTAGACACGGGACGAGGAGGCATGAGGGACCCCAAATCATCCTATGGCATGAGCATATAACTAAACCATTGACATAAGGCAGAAGACTTAACTTGATAATCATGAACTAAACAAAACCATGACGTGAAATAAAAGAAACAATTAAACATGATCCAAGCATAAACAACTGATTACCACAAGTAGGTCTGAAAACCTCTAATCATAATAAAGGGGTTGAAGGGACAAGACCCCAACTAACCCCAGCATACTGAAAACTAAAATACAGCAAGATCTGAACACGAAGCCCTCGAACCATGAGGACTCACCACTGAGAACTGAGAGCAAATCTGAGAACAAGCTAGGAGCGATGCTGAACCTATGAACCGGAGCCTGTATCATAAAATGATACAACAAGAAAATATGCGGGTTAGTACTTGGAATGTACTGAGTATGCGAGGTATGCAAAATAATACTCGAAAACATAAAAGTTTTAGGAGTGGGGACATTATGATTACAAAGACTGAAATCATAAATATATAGTAAGGTTCAACATTTCCAAAATATTCATAAACCTGTCATAGTCATAACACAAGGGAAGACATTTCATAAAACATGACTTGAGCCAAAAGAACATAATCATAAATGCATTAAACCTAATCATAAAGGAACAGTGGGAGATTTCTACAACCGACATACCCCATATGAGAACACATGGAACCCCACCTGTAAACCTAGTCGGGAGGTCGTCCATACCTTGCCAAGGGTATGAACGATGAAAGGCGTGATATCACTCATGAAGGCCCCATAGGGCATTGGGAACAGTCACTGAGGAGGTCCCAAACATAACCTACGGCGACACGTAGTTCTGAGATTGGGGCGTAACCTAGGCCCCAAACCTACTCGGTGTTAAGTACTACTCCCAAAACATGCAACGTGCTCATAAAAATTCATACATGACATGCATGGCTAGTTAAATCATGATAATCATAACATGCTTGAGAATTTGTAATACTAACCATGGAATTTGGCCCGTGGATCGGCCAAAATCATAGTTCATAAATCATAAGCGACATGTGAGCAATGCCCATAATTTCAAGCATACTTGATATACTTAATTTATAGGAAACATGATCATAATAACATGAGTAATTGAAAACATGCTTAAAATTCAAAAGTTCATATCATGCTTGAGAAATCACCATAACTACGAATTTCACTAAAACCCCATGATTTGGGCATATGTGCTTTTTAGGGATTTAATCATCAAATATTGAATAAAATAGGTGAAAACAGCCCAATAATTCGAAACCCATGATTTTAGACATACTACAACATGCTCATATCGATTTTGAGGAAAACCATACATTTGGGTTATGTCCCATCAAGTCTTGGTAACTTTAAACATAGAATGAGGGAGAAATTGAGCATGGGTAGGGACTAAACCACCATTCGAAACCCCACATACCTGGAATTTTTTGATTCTTAGCTCCCTTGAAGAACCCTAGGGTGGAAACTTGAAGAATTGAAGAAGAACACTTGAATCCTTTTCCTCCTTCCTCTCTACTCTTACATGTACCAAAATGAGGTTTATCATGAATGATCTCCCCTTAAAGTCCCTATCCCGACCTCAGAACGATGTAGTTTAGGTCTTAGGAGTGCAGGAAATTACGAGAAGGCCCTTACTAATTTGCAGGAAATACTTGCCAGGTGGCCTTAATGGGCGACCTAACGACTCGTTACCAGGGACAATGAGTCGTTGGGCCGTTTCGTCAAGTCTACTGGAATTTTTCACCTATTCTCTTAACATAGGACATGAAACTAAGTCGGTAGGGAACAAACGGGGGTATTTAGCTATCATATCCGCTTCGGCTTCCCACGTAGTTCCGTCAACACGATGATTTCTCCATAACACCTTTACTGAAGCTACTTCCTTGTTCCTCAGCCTCCGAATATGACGATCCAAAATTGCAATGGGAATTTCCTATTAACTGAGGCTATCCTTCACACCAACACTTTCCACCGGAACCACCAAGGCTGGATCTCCCAAGCACTTTTTCAAGAGTGATACGTGAAACACGGGATGAACTAAAACTAACTCTGAAGGTAACTCTAACTCATAGGCTACTTTACCCACTCGCCTCACAATCTGGTATGGACCAATATAGCGGGGAATGAGTTTCTCTTTCTTTCCGAATCTCATTACTCCCTTTATGGGAGATACCTTCAAAAACACCCAATCATCGATCTCGAACTCAAGCTCTCTTCTCCTCACATTCGCATAAGACTTTTGGCGACTTTGAGCCATTTTCAGCCTTTCTCTTATCAACTGAACTTTATCCATAGCCTCATGGAATGAATCTTGACCCATCAATGAAGCCTCACCGACCTCAAACAAACCAATGGGCGATCTATATATTCGCCCATAAAGAGCCTCGAACAGCGCCATTTGGATGCTAGAGTGATAGTTGTTATTGTAGGAAAACTCAATAAGAGGTAAATGCTCATCCCAACTACCCTTGAAATCAATAATGCAAGCCCTCAACATGTCCTCAAGAGTTTGCATATCCGCTCCGCCTGATAATCTATTTGCGGATGAAATGTTGTGCTAAGCTTGATCTGGGTACCAAGTCCCTTTTGAAAAGATCACCAAAACAGAGAGGTGAACTGAGTACCTCTATCTGGTATGATGGACAAGGGCACTCCATGCAATCTAGACAACTCTAAGATGTGTAATTTGGCATAATCTTCCACTGAATCGGTGGTTTTGACTGGTACAAAATGAGCAGCCTTGGTCAACCTGTCCACCACAACCCAAATGGAGTCATACTGTCTACGAGTGAGAGGAAAACCTGTTACGAAGTCCATGTTGATTTCTTCCCTGAAGTACACCTCCCGGCCTCTGATGCTCCACTTTCACTTGTTGGCAATTCAGACTCTTGGCTACAAATTCGGCAATGTCCCTCTTCATGCCATTCCACCAGTAGATTTCCCGCAAGGCATGATACATCTTGGTGGAACCTAGATGGATAGAGTATCTGGATCCATGAGCCTCATGTAACATCTGTCTCTTCAAATCACCCACGTTCGGAATACATAAAAGACCTTGGTACCGAAGTACCCTATCTCCCCCTTTGGAGAAGACTTCTACCTTCTAATTTTGAACAACTTCTTATACTTCACCAATGTTGGATCTTCATCTTTCTTAGCTTTCACCTCCATTACCAAGGATGACTCTGATCCATTATGGACAACTACACCACCATCGGTCGAGCTAACTAGTCTGACTCCCAAACGCACAAGTCGATGTACCTCCTTCACCAGCTCCTTCTTGTCTTTGCTCACATGTGACACACTCTCCATAGAGAGTCTACTAAGGGCATCCTCTACCATGTTGGCCTTATTCGGGTGGTAATGGACACTTATGTTGTACTCCTTAAGCAGCTCCAACCACCTCTATTGCCGAAGATTTAGTTCCTTCTGCATGAACACATATTGAAAGTTCTTGTGGTCCGTGAATACATCCACATGAACCCCATACAAGTAGTGTCTCCATATCTTCAAAGAAAATACCACCGCGGCCAACTCAAGATCATAGGTCGAGTAATTCTTCTCATGAAATTTCAACTATCTAGAAGCATAAGCTATCACTTTCCCGTGCTGCATCAATACACAGCCTAGTCTGACTCTCGAAGCATCACAGTATACAACTAAGCCATCGGTGCCCTCTGGTAAAGTCAACACCGGTGCTGAAGTGAGTCGGGCCTTCAATTCCTGGAAGCTCTTCTCGCAATCCTCTGACCATTGGAATTTCACCTTTTTCTGAGTCAATCTAGTCAATGGGGATGCAATGGATTAGAAACCTTCTACAAACCTATGATAATAACCCTTTAAGCCCAAAAAGCTCCTGATCTCTGAAGGGTTAACAGGTTTGGGCTAGTTCTTCACCGCCTCTATTTTCTGGGAGTCCACCCTTATACCTTTGCTTAATACTACATGTCCCAAGAATGCAACTTAATTCAACCAGAACTCACATTTGCTAAACTTGGCATATAGCTGGTTATCCTTGAGGTTTGGAGTGCTACCCTTAGGTGTGCGACATGCTCCTTCTTGCTCTTGGAGTATATCAATATGTCATCAATGAACACGATCACGAACATGTCCTGATATGCCTTGAATACCCTGTTCATTACATCCATAAAAGTTGCAGGGGCATTGGTTAGTCCAAAATACATCACAACAAATTCATAATGGCCATACCGGGTCCTGAAAGCAGTCTTCGGGATGTCGCTCTCCCGAACCCTGAGCTGGTGATACCCGGACCTGAGATCTATCTTGGAGAAATATTTGGCACCTTGAAGCTGATTGAATAGGTCATCAATCCTAGGCAAAAGGTATCTATTATTGACAGTGACCTTATTTAACTGCCTATAGCCAATACATATCTGAAGAGAACCATCTTTCTTCGAGACGAACAACACTGGGGCTCCCCATGGAGACTTACTTAGTCTAATGAAACCCTTATCTAGAAAATCCTTCAAATGCTCCTTTAACTCTTTTAGATCGTCTAGGGCCATTTGGTAAGGAGGAATCGATATGGGTTGTGTGTCGGGTAAAAGAACAATCTCGAAATCAATCTCCTTTTTGGGAGGGGCACCTGGTAGGTCATCTGGGAATACTTCGAGATACTCACATACCACGGGGACTGACTGAATGGTTGGATCTCAGACGTGGCATCCTTAACCTTAACCAAATGGTAAATACAACCCTTAGCAATCATTTTTAAGGCCTTGAGATAGGAGATAAATCGGCCTACAGGTACCGCCGAACTACCTTCCATTCTAAAATTGGTTCATTTGGAAACCGAAACTCCATCGCTCGGGTTCTACAGTTAATAGAAGCATAACATGCAAACAACCAATCCATGCCCAAAATAATGTCAAAATCAGTCTTAGCCAATTCTACTAAGTCTGCAGAGGTAACCTTATGCATTATTGTAATGGGGCAACCTCTACATACCCGCCTCGCTATGACTGAATCCCCAATCGGAGTAGACATAGAAAACGATTTTGACAAGGTTTTAGGATTGACCCCAAAGTTACCAGCAATGTAAGGTGTTGTTCGCAGTCTGCTGCTCAGGTTGGTATTATATATTATAAACCGACACACAAGTGCACGTGGTCAAACAAGTAATAAAGTGGCTAAGTAGCCAAGTATCGATCAAAGGAGGCTCAAGATACGTAAAATTGCCTAGTTTACTATATTCCTATTTCACTCCTAATTATGCTAACAACAATGTAACCAATAGTTACTTGAGTTTTTGTTTCTAAACTATATATACTACAATTAATAACAACTATTTACTTGTGAATTTAGACAATGGATATGAACATGCCAAGGTTAAGAACAAGTAATGAACTTGATAATCATGATAATTTGGTTAATCTCTTCTTCATGTTGCTAGCCAAGAACATTAGCCTAGAAATTAAAACTCTCGTATTTAATTTCACTTTAGAATCATAAGCCATCCGTCTACATTTCTGTGATCAAATGCAATTTATGACCTAGCACTACAATTCCGGTTCCTAAATTGACTAATACGGCTTTCAAGTATATTTCTATCAGGAAAGCACATCAAAACCCAATTTTCCCAAATCAAGTTAAGAACAATACCCTATTAATTCAAAACTTTCCAATTTCTTGCTCTTTCGAGTGAAATTGGACTTTTTAGATGTACATTAATGTTGGCCAAGCACTAATGCAGTAAGAACAAGAATTAATAGAACAACATTAAAGAATAAGAAGAAAACCATATCATTTACAATCAAAATTCATTACACATGTTCAAAACCTCAGCAAGGAAGAGAATTAGCCACTCATTTGTGGATTGATCATCCTAAAATGAGTGTAAATCATACGTACAATTGATAGAAAGAAGAAAAGAAGAGAAGAAATCCCTTAGCTTTTTCGTTCCTCAACTGCTACTAACCCACGTCCTTGCTCTCCACTTCTGAACTCAGTCTAAAAACTCCAAACTAATTAAAATAAACCTAAGTGTGCTATTTATACTAGTGGGAAATGTTTCCCGGAATAACAAGCAACGTGTCACGGAGGCCAACGTGGAGCACTGCCTCCGTGACACGGCGTGGACGCGGACCTTCACTGGAATTTCAGGGTCCGGTAAATTAACCTCAACGTGGCACGGAGGCCAACGCGGAGGCCTCTCTTCGCGCCACGGAGCTGACGCGAAGGCACACTGGAATTTGCCATTTTAATTCCTGTTCAGGCAGTGTGCTACCGCGATGGTAGCGTGGCACGGCTCCATCGCGGAGCCCTTATAAAATGTGCATTCCAAGGCCTTTTCCACGCTCGCATCCAAGTCCAACTCCGACATAGTTCCAACATGCATTTTAGCTCCTAAAAATCACATTTACCTGCAAAACAAATGCTAATCATGTTGGTTAGTATAAATTCACATTTTATTACTAATTACATGATATTATATACACATTGCACAACAAACAAGGTAAAAATGATACGTTTGAGTATCACTTGGGCATATAAATCTGCCCAAGATCAGGTGTCACGAAAGATGTTATGGCTCTCGGATCTAACAAAGCATAAACATCAATATGAAAGACTCACAACATACCCGTAACCACATCAGGAGAAGTTTCCTGCTCCTGTTGAGAGCCAAGTGCATAAAATCGGTTCTAGCGCTGACCGCCAACTGGACCAGTCAAAGTACCCTACTAAGTAGGACGTGCCACTGGAACTGCTAAACTAGCTATTGAAGTGCGGGCTCCACAACCCCCCGACCTAGCTGCGGGGAAATCCTTGAGTCTGTGTTCGGGTTTGTCACACCCGAAACAAGCATCTGAGCCCACCAAGCATTTCCCTGGGTGATTCTTGCCATAATTTGCACAAGATGGAAAAGTGCGCTCTATGCGCATGCTATTTTGACCCCTCGAACCTGAGGCCCTACTCCTCTACTCGTCTCGAGGCTTGGATGGGGTACTGGCTGAAGATGGTGCTGATGTAATGGACCTATGCTGGGACTGCTGGTGAGGCCCACCCCCTGGCCTCGGCTGGGAGAACCTTTGGCTATCAGCTCTGGCCCTCTGGGCCTTTCTCTGCCTCATATGAGCTGCCTCCATCTGCCGGGCATAGAGGGCTATCTGTGGGTAATCTATGTCCTGATGAAGCATGGTTGTTCTCCAGTACTTGTCCAGATACTCGGCTACTCCCGGCACAAATCTTCCCACCCACGCACTCTGGTCCATCACTAACTCTGAGGCATACTTGGACAGGCGAGTGAACTCAAGTGAATATTCTAGCACCATCATCTTTCCCTGTTTAAGGTTAACAAACTCAGCTGCCTTCAATTCCCTAATCTCCCGAGGGAAGAAACTATCGAGAAAGGCCATGTGGAACTCATCCCAACTGATAGGGCCCGCTCCCACTGCCCTGCTGTCCTTCCACTACTTGTACCAAATATAAGAAACCTCTTTTAGTTGATAAGAGGCCAAATCAACACACTCCTCATTTGTCACCCCCATGACCTGAGTGACCTTCAAGATCCCTTCAATGAACTCATGTGGTCCTCGTCCACCTTCGCCCTTGTGAACACGGGAGGGTTCATCCTCAAAAAGTCCCCGATCCGGGCTGCCGCTGCATTGCCATTCTGTGGAACATGCGCAACAGCCTACTGGTTGACTAAGCGGTCAAGGACTGCGCCAACATTTGAATAGCCGCCCGAAACTCGGTGCGGGCAGCTGGCTCTGGTGCTTGGGGCTCCTGAACAGTTGGGGCTTGCTGACGCCCATTATCATGGCCACCCTCGTGGCCTTCATCATTTATGTTCCTCCTTTCATTTATTCTTTCTGGGAGCCATAATTTTCTGCAATCGTGAATAGAACGAATTAGAAGGATGGAGACATTTTCACTGCATGACATAGATCATGAAGGAAGGGAACATTTCCTAAAACGTTTAGTAGCCTCTTCATCATAAGTGTGGCGCGCTTCACACCCATGAAAAAGACTCTACCTAACGCGTCTTCCAGACTCCCTAGGAACGTCTGAACCTATTGCTCTAATACCAAGTTTGTCATGACCCGAGAGTGCACTCGAACAGTAGACACGGGACGAGGAGCCCCGAGGGACCCCAAGTCAACCCATGGCATGAGCATATAACTAAACCATTCACATAAGGCGGAAGACTTATCTTGATAATCATAAACTAAACCAAACCATGACATGAAATATAAGAAACAAAAAGACATGACCTAAGCATAAACAACTGATTACCACAAGTAGGTCTGAAAGCCTCTGATCATAACAGACGGGTTGAAGGGACAAAACCCCAACTAACCCCAACATACTGAAACCTAAAAGAAAACAAGATCCGAACATGAAGCCCTCGAAACATGAGGACTCACCACTGAGAACTGAGAGCAGATTTGAGAGCAAGCTAGGAGCGATGCTGAACTTGTGAACCGGAGTTTGTATCATAAAATAATGCAACATAGAAAATATGCGGGTCAGTACTTGGAATGTATTGAGTAGGTGAGGTATGCAAAATAATACTTGAAAACATAAAAGTTATAGGAGTGGGGACATCATGATTAAAAAGATTGAAATCATAAATATATAGTAAGGCTAAACATTTCCAAAATATTCATAAACCTATCGTAGTCATGACACGAGGGAAGACATTTCATAAAACACGACTTGAGCCAAAAGAACATAATCATACATACATTAATGCATGAGGAATAATGGGAGATTTCTACAACCGACATACCCCATATGAGCACATATGGAGCCCAATCTGTGAACCTAGTCAGGAGGTCGTCCACACCTTGTCAAGGGTATGAACCATGAAAGGCGTGATATCACTCACGAAGGCCTCGTAGGACATAGGGCACAATCACTAAGGAGGTCCCAAACATAACCTACGGTGGCACATAGTTCTGAGATTCGGGGCGTAACCTAGGCCCCAAACCTACTCAGTGTTAAGTACTACTCCCAAAACATGCAACGTGCTCATAAAAATTTATACATGACATGCATGGCTAGTTAAATCATGATAATCATAACATGCTTGAGAATTTGTTATACTAGCCATGGAATTGGGCTCGTGGATCGGCCAAATCATAGTTCATAAATCATAAGCGACATGTGCGCAATGCCCATAATTTCAATCATACTTGAAATGCTTGATTTATAGGAAACATGATCATAATAACATGAGTAATTGAAAACATGCTTAAAATTCAAAAGTTCATATCATGCTTGAGAAATCACCATAACAATGAATTTCACTAAAACCCCATGATTTGGGCACATGTTCTTTTTAGGGATTTAATCAACAAATATTGAATAAAATAGGTGAAAACAGCCCAATAATTCAAAACCCATGATTTTAGACATACTACAACATGCTCATATCAATTTTGAGGAAAAACATATATTTGGGTTATGACCCATCAAGTCTTGCTAACTTTAAACATAGAATGAGGGAGAAATTGGGCATGGGTAGGGACTAAACCACCCATTCAAAATCCCACATACCTGGAATTTTGTGATTCTTAACTCCCTTGAAGAACCCTAGACGGAAACTTGAGGAATTGAAGAAGCACACTTAAATCCCTTTCCTCCCTCCTCTCTAATCTTACATGTACCAAAATGAGGTTTATCATGAATGATCTCCCCTTAAAAGTCCCCTTCCCGACCTCTAAATGACGTAGTTTAGGTATTAGGAGTGCAGGAAATTACAAGAAGGCCCTTACAAATTTGCAGGAAATAACTGCTAGGTTACCCTAACGGGCGACCTAACGACTCGTTACCAGGGACAACGAGTCGTTGGGTCGTTTCATCAATTCCACTGGAATTTTTCACCTGGGCTCTTAACGGAGGACATGACGACTCATCCCCGAGGCAATGACTCATTTCCAGCTTCCGTCAAGTACACTGCCTCATCCTTACTTAAATCCTCAACCTTACCCCACAGTGGACCTGGCGACTCGTGGTAGCTGACCATGAGTCGTTCCCACGCCCTTGGGGACCTCAACTCCTCAGCTCAGTTCAATTTTTCCACGATCCACTTGACGACTCATGTGGTATCCTCACGAGTCGTCTAACGACTCATTCTACACTACTGCATTTTCTAGATTTTTCCCCGTTTGACTTTCGAGTCTGATCCGTGGGTTCCCAGGGTATAACACCCGCGCCCTCTGATCAGCCATAAACTCTGGGGCGCTTTTCCATAAGCGAGTGAACTAAGGTGCATACACCTGCACTGTCATTCTCCCTTGCTTAAGAATCACAAACTCGGCTGCCTTCAACTCCCTCATCTCATGAGGGAAGAACCGATCTAAGAATGCAACTTGAAACTCTTCCCAAGTGACAGGACCTACTCCGGCGGCCCTACTATCTTTCAATTGTCGAAACCAGATGTGTGTGACCTCTTTCAATTGGTACGAGGCCAATTCCATGCACTCAACTCCATTCACTCCCATGACTTGGGCGATCATCAAAATCTCATCAATGAACTCATGCGGGTCCTCATCTACTTTTAACCCAAGGAACTCTGGCGGGTTCATTCTCAAGAAATCCTTCACTCGAGCCACTGCCACATTGCCATTTTGTGGGTCATGTACAACTACTTGCTGATTGACCATAGTGGTCAAGGCCTGCACGAGCATCTTAATAGCTACCCGAAACTCAGCATGGGCAACCGGCTCTGGCGCATGGTTCTCCTGGACTGGTAGGGTTTGCTAGTGCCCATTTCCATTACCATCCTCGTGGCTGTCTCCATTCCCGTTCCTTCTACCATTTACTCTTCGGGGATCCATGATTCTGCAATCGCGAATAGCATGAATTTGAAGGATAGGGAGACTTTTCATTGCACGATATAGATCATGAAAGAAGGGAACATTTCCTAAACGTCTCGTAGCCTCTTCGTCATATGTGTGGCGCGCTTCTCACCTATGAAAAATGCTGTACTTAATGCGGCTTTCAGATACCCTAGGACACTTCAAACCTATTGCTCTGATATCATGTTTGTCACGACTCGAACGGAGGCCCGGATCGCAACACGGGACAAGGAGCCCCGAGAGACTCCAAGTCGACCCATGGCATGAACATACATCTAACTCAATCACTAAAACTGAAGAACAAACATAATGATCTTAGCGGAAGTCTAAAACAAATATAATATCAGAATACACAATCTGAAGCTGAATACACCTTTTTTGTCTATAAAGCCTCTAAACATGATGAGTTGATGGGACAAGACCCCAACTAACTAGATAAAACTAAAAACTGAAAATACATAGAGAAATCTGAATAAGCATGATCCTCAGGAGATGAGGACTCACCAACAAGCGCGAGATGCTAACACTGAAGACTGGCTATGAAGAGGGTTGAGTCTGAGTGTCGGGTCCTATATCATGAAACGATAAATCATAGAATATGCAGTCAGTATGAAGAACGCACCAAGTATGCAAGGTAAGTAAAACCACTTTAATAAGTAAAAAAATCATTTTATAACATACATAATATAAGACATAAACAATAAGAATCTAAGAGTAGGGCTTGCATGCATTCTTTCTGAAATGATGATCTCATCATAACATTACATAGAATCATGTCACAACCCGAATGTACACCCGAATAATAGACACGGGACAAGGAGCCCCTAGAGACCCCAAGTCGACTCATGGCATGAGCATACATCTAATTCATTCACATAAGCGGAAGACATAACATAAGAAAATGAAATCATGACATATTAACGGAGAAAGGACAATACAGGATCCATACATGATGGTTGAATACAACTCATGGTCAGAAAAGCCTCTGATGATGAAAGATGGGTGGATGGGATAATACCCCAACTAACCCTATAATACCGAAACTGAAAGAGAATAATAGAGTCTGAACATATGGCCCTCGGAACATGAGGACTCACCAAATAAGCTTACGAACTCTGAAGAGCTACTAAGGAGGATGAGCCTGAGAGTCGGGTCCTGTATCATGAAATGATACAACATAGAAAGTATGTGGTCAGTACGTGGAATGTACCGAGTATGCAAGGTAAGAAAAATGTATATTTAAAGTATTTAAAGCTCATAAATGATCAAAAAAGTAGGGCATCATGCCCATACCGTTAAAATCATAACATAACATAAGGCTCAAGGTTTTCAAAAACATTCATAATACAACATAATTGTAATCATAGAAGGAAAAGCTTAACTTAATAATGACTTGGGAAAAATACATATTCGTAAGCATTCATAAACCATGAGGAACAGTGGGAGATTCTCTTAAGAAACATACCCCATATGAGCACACATTAAGTCCGACTTGTAAACCTAGTCGTGAGGCCATTTGTACCTTGCCAAGGGTAGAACCATGAAAAGGCGTGACATCAGAATGAAAAGGGCCAATTGGGCTGGGGACAGGCACAAAGGAGGTCCCAACATACCTACGGTGGCACGTAGTTTATGAGATCCAGGGCTTAACCTGAGCTCCGAACCTACTCGGTGTTTGATACTACTCCCAAAATATATATAATGCTCATAGTATAACATGAATGAATTCATGGGCTAGTTAAATCGTGATAATCATAAACAGGCTTGTACATATGTGAACTAGCCATGAAATAGGGCCCGTGAGTCGGCCAAAACATGAGTCATAAATCATAAAGTTCATGCATACTTGTAGATCATACATAAATCTTGAAGTTCATAAAAATCATGATGGGTTATTGATAAAATCCATAATTTAGATCATAATACATGCTAGGCTTGTAAATATCATTATAGGAAAGTGGATCATAAATCGGTTCATCATGAGTCATGCATAATTAGACTAAATTCAAAAGAAATCGAAATTGATAACGTTAGGAACAATTTGAATCATAAAAGTTAATCAAAAACCTTTAGAACATGATAAGATTTAAAAGTCACAAAGCCCATTAACAATCATTAGCTTTATGTAAATCTACTTCAAAACCCTATGAACCTTTTTGGTAGAATTTTCATGAAATCATAGAGGGTTGGCATGGGCGATAAAGGAAACACTCATTGATAGTCTTACATACCTGAAAACAATTGATTCTACGATCCCCTAGATTGCTCAAGAGGAAATTGATGAAGAACACCATGAAATCACCTAGATCACCCTTCTATCACCTTCCCAAACCTTTGCATGCATGAATGAGGACTTAGGATAGTCTATTCCCTCTTAAACCACCCTTTCTGATGTTAAAATGACGTCGTATAGGCCCGTAGGACTTAGGAATTACAAAAAAGCCCTTACAAAAATCACAGAATTTTGCTGACTGCCAATCCCCATGAGGGACTGGACGACTCGTGACTAGGGTTAATGACTCGTGGCCTTGAGTCGTGAGGTATACTGCCAAAATTTCACCCTGGGACCCCACGGAGAACACCCCGAATCGTGGTGAGTGATCATGACTCGTGGTCACCATCCGTGATCTACACTGCCCAACTATCCTTGCGCAGCATCTAGTCCAGGCCACGGGTGACCTCACAAGTTGTGTGGCCTGATCACGACTCATGGTCATGCCCGTGGTTACCCCTAGACCAATCCACCTCCCTGCTAGACCAAGAGTCACTTCACGACTCATGGTTACTCCTCATGAGCCACTTCACGGATCGTTCTGTCATCTAGTGCAAAATTTTAGCTTTTTACCGCTTCGACTCTCGGGTCTGATCCTTAGGTTCCCTAGGTATAACAATATCCCCCCTTAGGAACATTCATCCTCGAATGTTAGAAACACATAGAAAACTCAGAAACACACACTCATCATATGCAAATACGGATCATTTAAATCGAAAATTGTCGGAATGACTACCTCCAAAAAGAGCTACATATTTGAACCGAATTCAGACATCACATACATCTATCATAACTTAAATCAAACTTGCGCACATGAACTGAACATGGAAGCTGATTAGAGAATTAGGGCAAAAACTAATACCTCGAGCTGAAACTGAGGCGGTAGGGAACAGGTGAGGGTATTTAGCCATCATATCCGCTTTGGCTTCCCACATGGCTCCCTCAACATACTAATTTCTCCATAACACCTCAGATGCTACTTCTTTATTCCTCAGCCTCTGAACCTGATGATCCGAGATTGCAACTAGAATTTCCTTATAACTGAAGCTATCTCTCACGCCAACACTTTCCACTAGGAAAACCAAAGTTGGATCACCCAAGCACTTTTTCAAGAGCGATACATGAAAGGCGGGATGAACTGAAGATAACCTTAATGGCAAGTCCAACTCATACGCGGCCTTACCAACTTTTCTCATAACCTGGTAGGGACCAACATAGCGCGGGCTGAGTTTTCCTTTCTTTTCTAACCGCATGACTCCCTTCATGGGAGACACCTTAAGAAATACCCAGTCGTCCACCTCGAACTCCAACTCTCTCCTCCTCACATCAGCATATGACTTTTGACGACTCTGAGCGATTTTCAGCCTGTCCCTTATCATCTGAACCTTCACCATAGCCTCATGAACCGAATCTGGCCCTGTCATAGCTGCCTCGCCAACCTTAAACCATCCAATGGGCGATCTATGTCTCCGCCCATAAAGAGCCTCTAACGGTGCCATTTGGATACTGGAGTGATAGCTGTTATTGTACGTGAATTCGATCAAGGGTAAGTGATCATCCCAACTACCTTTAAAGACCATCACACAAGCTCTCAACATGTCCTCAAGAGTCTAGATTTTCCATTTCTCCTATCCATCTGTTTGCGGATGAAATGTTGTCTTGAGTTTAACCTGAGTCCCAAGCCCTTTGTGGAAAAGCCTCCAAAACTGAGAGGTAAACCGGTACCTCGGTCTGAGATGATCTTGGCACTCCATCCAATCGCACCAACTCCCCGATATACGGTTTGGCATAATCATCCGCTGAATTTGTGGTTTTGACTGGTAGGAAGTGTGCAGCCTTATGTTCGAGTGTTTGCTATAGGGGTTAAAAACCGACACGCAAGTGCACGTGGTCAAACAAGTAATAAAGTGGCTAAGTAAGCCAAGTATCGAACCAAGGGGACTCTGGATAAGTAAAAATTGCTCAAGTATACTATATTCTATCTTACTTCTATATATGCTGACAACAACGTAACCAAAAGTTAAGTAATTTTTGTTTATAAATTATATACTAAAACTATTAACAAAGATCTACTTTGAATTGAAACTATGGATATGAGCATGCCAAGGTTAAGAACAAGTAATGAATTTGATTATAATCCTAATTTGGTTAATCTTCTCTTCCTGTTGCTAGCCAAGAACATTAGCCTAGAGATTAAAACTCTCGTATTTAATCTCACTTAAGAATCATAAACCATCCGTCTACATTTCTGTGATCAAATGCAATTTATGACCTAGCAATACAATTCCGGTTCCTAAATTGACTAATACGGCTTTCCAGTATATTTCTATCAGGAAAGCACATCAAAACTCAATTTTCCCAAATCAAGTTAAGAACAATACCCTACTAATTCACAACTTTCCAATTTCGTTCTCTCTCGAGTGAAATCGGACTTTTTAGATGTACATTAATGTCGGCCACGCACTAATGCAGTAGAAACAAGAATTAATAGAACAACATAGAAGAAGAAGATGAAAAACCATACAATTCAATAATCAAAATTCATCACCATTGGTCATAACCTCAACAAGGAAGAGAATTAGCCACTCATTTGTGGATTAATAATCCTAAAACAAGTGTTAATCATACAAACAATTGATTGAAAGAAGAAAGAAAGAGAGAAAAACCCTTAGCTTTTTCGTCCCTCAACTGCCTGTAACCCACGTCCTTGCTCCACCAAGTCTGAATTAATTAAAAATAAGCCTAAGTGTTCTATTTATACTAGTGGGAATTTTTCCCGGAATAACAAGCAACGTGTCACGGAGGCCAATGCGGAGCACTGCCTCCGTGACACGGCGTGGACGCGGACCCTCTATGGAATTTTAGGGTCCAGGAATAAAGCCTCAATGTGGCACGGCATGCAACGCGGTGGCTTGCCTCCGTGCCACGGAGCTGTCGCGAGGCTTCACTGGAAATTGACAAATTAATCACCCTCCAGGCAGTGTGCCCCGCGATGGTAGCGTGACACGGCTCCATCGCGGAGCCCCTTTATATTGTGCAGTCCAATGCCTTTTTCGTGCTCGAATCCAAGTCCAACTCCGATATTGTTCCAACATGCATTTTAGCTCCTCAAAATCATGTTTTACCTACAAAACAATGCTAATCATGTTGGTTAGTATAAATTCACATTTTATTACCAATTACATGAAAATGTATACACATTGCACAATAAACAAGGCGAAAATGATACGTTTGAGTATCACTTGGGCATATAAATCTGCCCAAGATCACCTTAGTTAACCTATCTACCACCACCCAAGTAGAATCGTAGTGTCGGCGAGTACGAGGTACACCTGAAATCCATATTAATCTCTTCCCACTTTGAAGTAGGAATGCTAATATCCTGAAGTACGCCTTCCGACCTTTAATGCTCGACTTTCACTGGCTGACAGTTCTGGCACTTGGCTACGAGTTCTGCAATATCCTTCTTCATGTCGTTCCACCAATAAATTTCTCACAAATCATGATACATCTTGGTGGCACCTGGATGGATAGAATACCTGGATCCATGTGCCTCATGCAATATCCGGTCCCTCAAACTATCAATATCTGGAACACACAGATGGCCCTGGTACTGCAGCACCCCATCTCCCCCTTGGGAGAAGACCTCCACCTTCTGACTTCCAACAACTTCCTTTAGCTTTACCAAAATCGAATCCTCATCTTGTCTGGCTTTCACATCCATCACCAAGGACCATTTTAATCCATTTTGCACAACAACAACGCCATCGGTTGAGTCGACCAATCTAACTCCCAACCGCGCAAGTCGATGTACATTTTTCACAGACTTCTTCTTTCCCTTATCCACGTGGGACACACTCTCCCTAGAAAGTCTACTAAGTGCGTCCGCTACCATATTAGCCTTACCCGTGTGGTAAAGGACACCCATGTCGTAGTCTGTTAGTAGCTCTAACCACCTCCTTTGTCGAAGATTGCAATCTTTCTGTGTGAACACATATTGCAAGCTCTTTTGATCCATCAATACATCCACGTGGACCCCATACAAGTAATGCCCCATACCTTCGATGCGAACACCATCGCGGCCAACTCAAGATCATGGGTCGGATAATTCCTCTCATGGACATTCAACTTTCTTTAGGCATATGCTATCACTTTGCCATGCTACATCAACACACACCCAAGTCCGATTCTAGAAGCATCATAATACACCACAAAACCATCGGTACCCTCGGTAGGGTCAACACTGGTGCTGAACTGAGTCGAGTCTTCACCTCTTAGAAGCTTTTCTCATAAGCCTCCGACCGTTGGAACTTTACCTTCTTCTGAGTCATATTGGTCAAAGGTGCTGCAATAGATGAAAATCCTTCAACAAATCTGCGAGAATAACCCGCTAAGCCCAAAAAACGCCTAATATCTGATGTGTTCACCAGTCTAGGCCAATTCTTCACTACCTCGATTTTATGAGAATTTACGTTTATACCCTCACTCGATACCACATGGCCCAAGAATGCCACGTAGTCCAGCCAAAACTCACACTTGCTAAACTTTGCATACAACTGATGATCCTTGAGGGTCTGAAGCACCACTCTCAAGTGAGCGGCATGATCCTCTTCGCTCCGAGAGTGTATAAGGATGTCATCAATGAACACAATCACAAACATGTCCAAATATGCCTTGAACACCCTATTCATTAGACCCATAAGAGATGCAGGGGCATTGGTTAGTCCAAAAGACATAACAAGAAATTCATAGTTACCATACCGAGTCCTAAAAGCGGTTTTCGGGATGTCACTCTCCCAAACCCTAAGCTGGTGATACTTGGACCTGAGATCAATCTTGGAGAAATACTTGGCACCTTGGAGCTAGTCAAAAAAATCATCGATCCTTGGTAAAGGATACCTATTCTTAATGGTGACCTTGTTCAACTGCCGATAGTCGATGCACATCCGAAGTGAACCATCCTTCTTTTGGTTGAATAACACTGGTTCACCCCATGGAGAATTGCTCGGTTTGATAAAGCCCTTATCTAATAGGTCCTTCAACTGATCCTTCAACTACTTTAACTCAGTTGGAGCCATCCTGTAGGGAGGAATAGAGATAGGTTGCATATCGGGCAAAAGATCAACACTGAAATCAATTTCCCTCTCAGAAGGAACACTTGGAAAATCATTGGGAAAAACCTCCGGATACTCACACACCACCGAAACTGACTGGATAGTCGGGGTCTTGGACACAAAATCCTTAAATCTGACTAGGTGATACATGCAGCCCTTAGAAATTATTTTCCTAGCTTTAATATATAAAATAAACCGACCAGCTGGTACAACTGAATTACCCTTCCACTCCAAAACTAACTCTCCCAGAAATCAGAATTCCACCTCACAGGTCCTACAATTAATTGAAGCATAACATGGAAACAACCAGTCCATGCCTAGAATGATGTTAAAGTCTTTCATAGCTAACTTTAATAAGTCTATGGAGGTGACCTTATGTAATACTGTAATGGGACAACCTCTATACACCCGCCTAGCTACAACCGAATCACGACTGGAATAGAGACTAAGAATGGTTCTGACAGGATTTCAGGGCCAACTCCAAAACTTCTAGCAATATAAGGGGTCACAAATGACAAAGTAGCTCTTGGATCTAACAAGGCATAAGCATCAATATGGAAGACTTGCAACATACCAGTGACTACATCTGGTGAAGCCTCCTCCTCCTGGTATGATACCAAAGCATAAAACCTATTTTGGTGCTGACCACCTGCTACACTAGTCGAGGCACCGTGCTGAGGAGGATGTGCTGCTGGAGTGATAGAACTGGCTACTGCCGCATAGGGTCCACTGACCCCTGATCTTGATGAGGGGCAATCCTTAAGTCTATGTCCAGGTTTTCCACACCCGAAGCAAGCATCCAAGCCCACTAAGCACCTTCTGGGGTGATTCTTACTGCACCCCGCACAAACTAGGAAAGAGTGCTCCATCTGCATGTTACTCTGTCCTCTCGACTCTGAAGCTCTGCTCCTCCGATCCCCTCTAGATCTAGATGGTGTGCTGGTCGATGATGGGGCTGGAGTGATTGACCTGTGCTGGGACTTCTGATGCTGTCCACCCTTTGTCCTGACCTGAGAAGCCCCGTAGTTGTCGGTCCTGGCCCTCTTGGAATCCCTCTGCCTCCGGCAGACCAAATCCATCTACTGAGCATGCAACATAATGCGGGGAAATTTAGTGTCCCGATGTAGCATGGCGATCCTGCAATCCTTGTCCAAATAATCTACCACTCTATGCACAAAATGACTCACCCGAGCCCTCTAGTCCGCGGCCAACTCTAGAGCATACTTGGATAGTTGGGTTAACTCCAATGCGTACTCTTGAACAGACATATTACCCTTGAGCTCCCTCATCTCTCGAGGGAAGAACCGATCCAAAAATGCTCCGTGCAACTCTTCCCAACCTATCAGGCCTACACCCACTGCCCTGGCATCTCTCCACTGCTTGAACCATATGTGAGCCACCCCCTTAAGCTGATAGGAGGTCAATTCAACACACTCCCCATTGTTCACCCCCATAACCTGAGTGTTCCTCAGAATCTCCTTAATGAAATCGTCTGTGATCCTTGCCCACCTTCGAACACGTGAACTCAGGAGGGCTCATCCTCAAGAAATCCCTCACCCTAGATGCCGCCGCATTCCCATTTTGAGGGTATTGCGCCGTCGTCTGATTATGAACCTGGCAGCCATAGCCTATGCCAACATCTAAATCACTGCCCTAAACTCAGCGTGGGCAGCTGGCTCTGGTGCATGCTCATCGGGAACGGATGGGTTTGGCTGATGCTCATCACCATTGACAACCTCATGATAATTGTCGTTACCATTTCTTCTGGCGTTCACTCTACGTGGAGGCATGATTCTGCAAACGTGAATAGCATAAATTAGAAGGGTAAAAGGCTTTCACCGCACTACATAGATCATGAAAGAAGGGAACATTTCCTAATCGTTTCATAGCCTCTTCGTCATAAGTGTGGCGCACTTCACACCGATGAAAAAAACTCTACTTAACGTGGCTTTCAGACACCCTAGGACACTTCAAACTTATGGCTCTGATACCAAGTTTGTCACGACCCGAACATACACTCGAATCATAGACACGGAACAAGGAGCCCAGAGAGACCCTAAGTCGACCCATGGCTTTAGCATACATCTAATTCATTCACATAATCAGAAGACCTAACATAAGGAAATGAAATCATGACATATTAACGGAGAAAGGACAATACACGATCCATACATGATGGTTGAATACAAGTCATGGTCTGAAAAGCCTCTAATCATGAAAGACGGGTGGATGAGACAATACCCCAACTAACCCTACAATACTGAAACTAAAAGAGAATAATAGAGTCCGAATATATGACCCTCGGAACATGAGTACTCACCAAGTTAGCTGACAGCGAACTCTAAAGAGCTACTAAGGAGGATGAGCCTGAGAGTCGGGTCTTGTATCATGAAAATGCGGTCAGTACGTGGAATGTAAGAAGTTTGCAAGGTAAGCAAAATGGATATTTAAAGTATTTAAAGCTCATAAATGATCATAAAAAGTAGGGCATCATGCTCATATCGTTAAAATCATAACATAATATAAGGCTTAAGGTTTTCAAAAACATTCCTAATACAACATAATCATAATCATAGAAGGAAAATCTTAACTTAATCATGACTTGAGCCAAAATACATATTCATAATCCATCATAAACCATGAGGAACAGTGAGAGATTCTCTTAACCGACATACCCCATATGAGCACACATGAAGTCCGACTTGTAAACCTAGTCGGGAGGCCGTTCGTACCTTGCCAAGGGTAGAACCATGAAAGGGTGTGATATCACAATGAAAAGGGCCAATTGGGCCGGGGACAGTAATAAAGGAGGTCCCAACATACCTACAGTGGCACGTAGTTTATGAGATTCGGGGCTTAAGCTGAGCCCTTAACCTACTCGATGTTCGATACTACTCCCAAAACATATATAGTGCTCATAGTACAATATGCATGAATTCATGGGC
This sequence comes from Datura wrightii, assembly GCA_035772735.1. Classification (NCBI taxonomy): domain Eukaryota; kingdom Viridiplantae; phylum Streptophyta; class Magnoliopsida; order Solanales; family Solanaceae; genus Datura; species Datura wrightii. The sequence continues at coordinate 46,751,091 of JASDFA010000007.1, read as the reverse complement.
TAGTTAAATTTGATAATCATAAAAAGGCTTGTACATACGTGAAGTAGCCATGAAATAAGGCCCTGAGTAGGCCAAAACATAATTCATGAATTATAAAATTCATACATACTCATAGTTCATGCATAAAGCTTGAAATCCATTAAATCATGATGGGTAATTGATAAAATCCATGTTTTAAATCATAACTCATTGTGCGATCGTAAATATCATTATATGAAAGTGGATCATAAATCGGTTCATCATGAGTCATGCATAATTAGACTAAATTAAAAAGAAATCAAAATCAATAACATTAGGAACTATTTGGATCAGAAAAGTTGATCAAAAACCTTTAGAACATGATAAGATTCAAAATTCATAAAGTCCATTAACAATCATTAGCTTTTATGTAAATCTACTTCAAAACCCCATAAATCTTTTTGCTAGAATTTTCATGAAATCTTAAAAGGTTGGCATGGGTGTGAAAGGAAGAACTCATTGATAGCCTTACATACTTGAAAACAACTGATTCTACAATCCCCTATATTTCCCAAGAGGAAATTGATGAAGAACACCTTGAAATCATCTAGATCACCCTTATATAACCTTCCCAGATCTTTGCATGCATGAATGAGGACTTAGCCTAGTCTATTCCCTCTTAAACCACCATTTTTGATGTTAAAACGATGTAGTATAGGCCTCTGGGATTTAGGAATTATGGAAAAGCCCTTACTAAAATTGCAGAATTTTGCTGACTGCCAGTCCCCACGAGGGACTGGACAACTTATGACGTGGGGACTGGACAACTTATGACCAGGGCTAATGACTTGTGGCCTTGGGTCATGAAGTACACTGCCAAAATTTCACCCTGGGACCCCACGGAGGACACCACAAATTATGGTGAGTGACCACAACTCGTGGTCACCATTCGTGGTCTAGACTACACAACTATCCTTGCCCAGTTTCCAGTCCAGGCCATTGGTGACCTTACGAGTCGTGTGGCCTAACCACGACTCGTGGTCATGCCCATGACCCCCAGACCAATCCACCTCCCTGCTTGACCACGAGTCACTTCATGACTCGTGGTCACTCCTCACTTCATGACTCGTGGTCACTCCTCACGAGCCACTTCAAGGATAATTTTGTGATCTGGTGCAAAATTTCAGCTTTTCACCGTTTCGACTCCCGGGTTTGATCCTTAGGTTCTCGGGGTTTAACACATCATAACTGAATCGATTGAATCAAAGATGAAATTGATAGTCATGAGTAAAACCTACTTTAGGACATACATAGATGTATAAAAATCATGAATGATGAACATGCATAACTGAAATCATGAGGAACAATGGGAGATTCGTCTTGTAACCGACGTACCATGATAGAGCTTACGTGGTCCCAACTATCACACTCAAGTGAGTAGAGACGTCCACATCCTTGCCAGGGCTAAGGACGATACCATGATATTGATATCAAGCTCATGGCCCATAGGGCAGGGGATAGCTCACAAGGGAGGTCCCGAAATAATATATATATAAGTATAAACCTACTTTGGCGCGTAGTTCTGAGGCATAGGGTGATCGACTCTTAGCCTGCTCGGTGCTAGAACTACTCCCAAAAACATGCATATGCTCTCCATCAATTTTAAACAAAGCTCAACATCGTCAATTGACAAAGCTCAATAATCAAATACATCTCAAATCTGAAATTATGCATATGAGAAGCTTTAACTCAAACCATACCACAAGCTAAAAGATAATCGAGAGTCTTCACTCCAAAATCATGTGGTTAGCTTAATTCGGAAAATCATAAATCATACTTGAACATGTGGGCATTGACCAATACTTTAACATGCTTGAAAATACTCTATTCACATCGAAAACATGATTATAAACATGGGTAGCTTGAAAACATGCTTTTCATCATAATATCTCATCATAATCATACATTCATCACAAATTTTATCTTTCATGAACTTCTCATTAATGGGATTTTTAATTCATAAAACTTGAAACATGATTTTTAATTAAAAACAATATAAAACTTTCCCATGAATCTTAATTCAATAGTAGAAACATATTTAGATCATACTCATGTAGAGAATTAGGAATTTCATGCATTGGGTTAAAACCCTATAGAATTGACATAGGGAATTCATGATTTAGGGAGGGATTGGGCATGTGTGTGAAAGGATTCACCCATTCATAACCCTACATACCTAATTATAGCTGATTCTTACACTTCTCTATTTTCCCAAGAGGAATTGAAGGGAATTTGAAGAAGAACAAACTTGATCACCCCCTCTAACTTCTTATCTTTGCATGCATGAATGAGAATGGCCTAAAATGAACTTAACCCCTTTAAAAGTCATAATGTATAACTCAAAATCACATAGTTTAGACCTTAGAATCTTAGGAATAACAAAAATGCCCTTAATGAAATTCCAAAATTTTTTGCACTAATGGTGACAATGACCGAACTAACGGGTCATTCTTGGATACCACGACTTGTGGTATCCATCCGTCGTATCCACTACCCGAACTCACATTCTCAGGTTCACTCCCACGACTCGACAGGATGATTCGTTGCTTCAAACGATGATCCGTTATGCCGTTCATTGTTTCCCCCTTCATGACCTATACCAAACCTTTCCACGAGCCACACCACGACTGATGACCATGACCCGTTGTAACCTGCAATGGGTCATTCCATGACTCATTACCTTTCCTTAGGCCAAGGACCAGTACCCCCTGACTTCAAACAATGACTCGTTGCATCAAACAACAGGTCGTCCCGCTCATACCTCACCACGGGTGCTTCCCACAGATCGGTGGTTGGACCAAAGATCCATTAGGTATCCTGTTATATGGGATTTTCTTCTAGATTCTACCAACTTTCATTTTAAATCTCAGGTGTAATCTTAGGCACTTTTGGGGTATTATAATGGTTTTGGAGTGTTTTCTCTCACTTTCAGCTTATAGTATGGTTTCAGCTTTGTTGAAAAATGATAGAGAGCACTTTGTATGTTTTTGGGAGTAGTGTCTAGCTCCGAGTAGGCCAGGAGTTCATGAAAACACCGGGTCTCAGAACTATGCGCCAAAGTAGGATTTCTGTCACGACCCGAACATAGGCTCAGATGAAGAAATAGGACAAAGAGACCTGGGAGACCCCAAGTCAACCCATGGAATGAACATACTTATAATTCAATCAAATAAAGCAGAAGACTTAACATAATAAACATAGCATAAGTCTAATCATAATAGAATCTCAAATTGGAATTCAGCATAATACATAAAAAGCTGATTACTACATACTGTCTGAAAGTCTCTAACATATCTATTGGGTTGATGGGACAACACCCCCAACTAACCCAATAAGTATAAAAAAATAGAAAGTACTAACATATCTAATAACAAATGGTCCTCAGAAGATGAGGACTCACCAATAGCGATTGGATGCTAACTTTGAAAGCTGGCTAGTGACGGGGCTGAATCTGAAGATTGGAGCCTGTATCATAAAATGATACATCATAGAGTATGCGGTCAGTACGTGGAAGGTATCAAGTATAAAAGATAAATAAAATAGCTTAAATAAGTAAAATAATTTAAAACATGCATAATATAATAAATAATCAAGATAAGAATCTGAAAGTAGGGCTTGCATGCTATTTTCTGAAATCATGATATGAACATAACATAACTTCAAACTGAATCGAATGACCCAAAGCTTAAATCTGATAATCATAAGTAAAACTGAACATTGGGTCAAACCTGCTTTAGAACATATATATATATATATATATATCATGAATGATAAACATGAATAACTAAAATCATGAGGAACAATGGGAGACTCGTCATATAACCGACATCACAACGATAGAGCTTATGTCGTCCCAACTATCACACTTAAGTGGGTAGAGCCTTCCAAAGCCTTTCTATGGCTAAGGATGATACCATGATATCTATATCAAGCTGAAGGCCCATTTGGGGCAGGGGATAGTTCATTAGGGAGGTCCCAAAGCTTATATATGTAAATTGACGTTGGCGCATAGTTCTGAGGCATAGGGCTGTCTGACCCTTAGCCTACTCGGTGCTAGACACTACTCCCAAAAACACGCATATGCTCCCTATCGTTTTTCAATGAAGCTGACATCGTCTATTGACAAAGCTGAACAATCATTTACATATTAAATCTGAAATCATACATGAGGAGGTTTTTCTCAAACCATACCACAAGCTGAACATAAATGGGAGTCTTTACTCCAAAACCATGTGGTAATCTAATTCGTGAAATCATGAATGATACTTGAACATATGGGCATTGCCTAATACCTTAATCATGCTTGAAAATACATAATTCACTTGAAAATATGATCCTAAACATGGGTAACTTGAAACATGCATTTCATCAACAATACCTCATCAAACTTGAACATTTATCATAAATCTCAACTTTCATGAACTTCTCATAAATGAAATTTTAATTTATGAAGCATGAAAACATGATTATAATTGAAAATAATGTAAAACTTGCCCATGAATCATAATTCAATAATAGAAACATACTTAGATCATACCCATGTAGAAAATTAGAAATTTCATGCATTGGGTTAAAACCCTATAGGATCAATACATGGATTTTCATGAAATAGAAAGGGATTGGGCATGGGTATGAACAATTTCACCAATTTATAACTCTACATACCTGATAGGATCTGATTCTACCACTTTTCTGATTTTCCAATGAAGAATTGAAGAAAAACTTGTAGAAAACCTAGGCTTAATCACCTTATAAGCTGTCAACTTGCATGCATGAATATGATTGAGCCTAGAATGAACTTACCCCTCATAAAACTTCCTATTTCAAGCTTAACACGATGTAATTTAGGACCCTAGGGCTTAGGAATTATAGAAATACCCTTAATAAAAATCATGGAAAAACTGAACTTCCAGTGACCACGACTTGTACCAGGAGTCATACCATGTTGTAACAACGTGTGGTCATCTCTCGAGATTACCACTGTCTCATCCTTCATTCGTCTTAGAATCTGACCATAGCTCGCATATCACGATTCGTGACGTCCTACCGCGAGCCGTACTATCGGTCATGGGATCATTCACCTTCACCTGGAACAACCTAACTATGACTCCTCATCACGACTCGTTGCCACTTCCTACTAGTCGTGTCATGACCAATGATATCCTACCCCGACACCACAAGGGAAATATTCATCACGACTACTAGCCAAAAGTTGTACCTACTCATCATGATTCATAGGGTGACTCATGGTCTGCCCCCAAACTCCAAAACACCAAAAATCCATTATGACTGAAACCACGACTTGTCAGATCCTATCACGACTCATACCACGGGTCGTTTTGATGCAAAAACTCAGGTTTTTTTGCAGAATTCATTTCCAATTCTCGAGTACAGCCTTAGGCACTTTCGGGGTGTTACAATATCTCCCCCTTAAGAACATTTGTCATCGAATATTTAAAACCATATAGAAAAGCAGAGAAATGCAATCATCATACTTAATTACTGATCATATAAGCTGAAAATTGACGGAATGACTACCCCAATTTAAACTACATGTATGAATTGAATTCATGAATCATACATACATCCATATACATGAATGAAACTAGGGTACATGAATTGAAAACAAAACGGAATAGAGTTTTAGTGAAAAAATTGATACCTCATGTTGGAACTAAGCCTGTAGGGAATAGATGTGGGTATCTAGCCATCATATCTACTTCGGCTTCCACATAGCTCCCTTAACATGCTGATTCCTCCATAAAACTTTAACTGAAGCCCTTAGCCTTCGAACCTACCGATCCAGTATTTCCACCAGAACCTCCTTATAACTAAGACTGTCTTTCACACCGACACTGTCACCGAGACAACTAGGGTTGTATCACCCAAACACTTCTTTAAGAGCGATACGTGAAAAACAGGATCAACGGAAGCTAATTCTGAGGGCAACTCCAAATCATATACCACCTTGCCAACCTGTCTCACAATCCGGTTGGGGCTAACATAATGAGGGCTGAGTTTTCCTTTCTTTCCAAACCACATTAATCCCTTCATGGGAGACACCTTTAGAAACACCTAATCATCAACTTTGAACTCAAGTTCCATCCTTCTCACATCGGCATAAGACTTTTGGTGATTTTGGGCTATTTTCAACTTGTCTCGTATGAGCTGAACTTTCTCCATGGCCTCATTGACTGAATCTGGTCCTATCATCGTAGCTTCACCGACTTCAAAATAATTAATAGCCGATCTGCATCTCTACCCATAGAAAGCCTCAAACAGAGACATCTGAATGCTGGAATGGTGGCTGTTATTGTTTGAAAACTCTATAAGAGGCAAATGGTCATCCTGAATACCCTTTAAGTCAATTACACATTCTCTCAACATGCCGTCGAGAGTCTGAATTATCCTCTCTAACCATCTATTTGCAAGAGAAATTCTGTACTGAGCTTGACCTGAGTACCAAGTCCTTTTTGAAACGATCTCCAAAACTGAGAAGTAAATTGGGTACCTCTGTTTGATATGATGGACAAGAGCATTCCATGCAACCGAACTAGCTCTCGAATGTATAGTTTGGCATAATCCTCTATTGTATTAGTGGTTTTGGCTGGTAGAAAATGAGTGGCTTTGGTCAACCTGTCCACAACCACCCAAATGGAGTCATACTATCGATGAGTTCAAGGCAATCCAGTGATGAAGTCCATATTGATTTCTTCCCGCTTCCAAGTAGGGATACTAATGTCCTAAAGCACACCTCCTTGTCTCTGGTGCTCAACATTCACTTGCTAACAGTTTGGACTCTTAGCTACGAATTCTGCGATGTCCTTCTTCATGCCATTCGACTAATAGACTTCCCATAGGTCACGGTACATCTTGGTGGCACCTGGATGTATCGAATACCCAGAACCGTGGGCCTCATAACACATCCGCTTTCTCAAATCAGCAATGTCTGAAACACACAAGCGACCCTGATATCGAAGAACACCATCTGCCCCTTTGGAGAAGACCTCTACTTTCTAATTCTGAACGACCTCCTTTAACTTTACCAAAATAGGGTCCTTATTTGTATAGCTTTTACATTAGTCACCAAGGACGATTCTGATCTGTTCTGAATTATAATACCTCCATCGGTCAAGTCAACCAAATGAACTCCCAACCTTGCAAGTTTATGCACGTCCCTCACCAACTCCTTCTTTCCCTCATCTACATAGGACACACTTTCCGTGGAGAGTCTACTTAATGCCTCTGCTACTACATTAGCCTTACCTAGATGGTAAAGAACACTCATATCATAATCCTTGAGTAGTTCGAACCACATCCTTTGTCGTAGATTTAGATCCTTCTGAGTAAACATATATTGTAGACTCTTGTGGCCCATAAACACATCTACATGGACCCTATACAAATAGTGTCTCGAGATCTTTAATGAAAATACCACCACCGCCAATAGAAAACCATGGGTCGGGTAATTTCATTCATGAATCTTCAGCTACCTAGAAGCATATGCTATAACTTTACCATGCTGCATCAATACACAACCAAGGTCAATTCTAGAAGCATCATAATACACCACAAACTCATCGGTACCCTCTGGTAGGGTTAACAGGTGCTGAGGTAAGTCAAGTCTTCAATTCCTGAAAGCTCCTCTCACCAGCATCTGATCATTGGAACTTCACTTTCTTTTGGGTCAATTTGGTCAATGGCGCTTCAATAGATGAAAATACCTCAACAAATCTTCGATAGTAGCTAGTTAAGCCCAAAAAGCTCTGGATATCTGAAGGATTCACTAGTCTAGGCCAATTATTCACCATTTCTATTTTCTAAGAGTCCACCTTTATGCCCCCATTTGACACTACATGGCCCAAAAATGCCATCGAGTTCAACCAAAACTCACACTTGCTAAATTGGGCATATAGTTATTGATCCTTGAGAGTCTGTAGTACCACCCTCAAATGAGCGGCATGCTCCTCTTCGCTCCGAGAGTATATCAGGATGTCATCAATAAACATGATCACGAACATATCAAAGTATGGCTTGAACATCCTGTTCATCAAGCCTATAAAAGCTGCAGGAGAATGCGTTAGCCCAAAAGACATAACTACAAACTCATAATCACCATACCGTGTCCTGAAGGCTGTCTTCGGGATGTCACTCTCCCGAACCCAGAGCTAATGATATCCGGACCTAAAATCTATCTTCAAAAAGCATTTGGCACGCTGAAGCGGGTCAAACAAATCATCAATTCTGGGTAGAGGATACCTGTTCTTGATGGTGACCTTATTCAATTGTCGATAATCAATATACATACGAAGAGAGCCATCTTTCTTTAGGACAAATAAAACTGGTGCACCCTAATGGGATTTACTCGGTCTAATGAAACCCTTATCTAAAAGGTCCTTTAACTGCTTCTTTAACTCAGTTGGGGCCATTCTGTAAGGAGGAATGGATTAGACTGCGTATCGAGAAGAAGGTCAATACAAAAATCAATCTCCCCTCGGGAAGGATTCCCGGTAGATCATTTGGGAAGACTTCTGGATACTTGCATACTATTGGGACTGAATGGATAGTCTGTGTCTTGGATGTAGCATCCTTAACCCTAACTAGATGGTAAACACAACCTTTGGATATCATCTTTCTGGCCTTAAGGTAGGAAAGTAAACAACCTACAGGCACAGCTGAACTACATTTCCATTCTAGGAATGGTTCACCTAGAAATATGAAACTACTGCCTGGGTTTTATAATTAACTGAGGCATAACATGAAAATAGCCAATCCATGCCGAGGATAACATCAAAGTCGTTCATGGCTAACTCTACTGGATCTGCTGAGCTGAATTTCTAAAGGACTGTCACCGAGCAACTTCTATACACCCATCTAGCTACAACTAAATCACCCACTAAAGTAGAGACTAGGAAGGATTCTGGGAAGATTTCGAGACTAACTCCGAAAGTACTAGCCAAACGACAAGGTATCCCCTGGATCTAACAAAGCATATACATCAAGATGGAAATCTCATAACATACCAGTGACTACATTCAGGGAGACCTCCTGCTCCTGGCTAGATGCTAAGGCGTAGAATCTACTCTGACACTGACCGCCACCTGTGCTGGTAGTTCCCTCTCCTGGGCTAGGCATGCAGGTGGAGCTACTGAACTTGAAGCTAGGCCTCGGCCCCTATCATGGCCCTGTCTAGCTGCTAGGAAATCTCTAAGCACCTGCACCCACCAAACACTGACCCGTGTGCCCCCTCCCTCACCTACCAAAAATTGGGATATTAGAATCCGCGGTCCTGTTGCTCTGATCCCTAGATCCTAATGCTCATCCTCTCTGGTCGTGCCTAGGTCGGGATGGCACACTCACCACTGAAAATGCCAGGGCTGAAGATCTTTTGTGGGTCTGCTATTTGTGCCCACCACCTAGCCTCAGCTGAGAGAACCTATAGTTGTCCGTCCTAGCCCTCTTGGCCTCTCTTTCCCTTAGCTATGTCGCCTCTATATGCTGGGCATACAAGACTATCCAAGGGAAATCCATATCCTGATGGGGCATGGGAGTTCTACAATCCTTGTCTAGATAGTCCGCCACCCCATGAACAAACGTGCTCACTCGCGCCCTCTGATCAACCACTAATTATGGGGCATACTTTGATAGACGAGTGAACTCTAAGGCATATTCCTGCTCTGTCATCTTCCCCTGCTTAAGATTCATGGACTTAATTGACTTCAACTCCCTCATCTCAAGAGGGAAAAACCGATCTAAAAAAGCAACATGAAACTCCTCCCAACTGATATGCCTACTCCGGCTGCCCTACTATCCTTCAATTGTATAAACAAAATATGTGCGACCCCATTCAACTGATATGAGGCCAAATCAGCATACTCTTCCCCATTCACCCTAATGACCTGAGTGATCTTCAAAATCTCGTCAATGAACTCATATGGATTCTCGTCCACCTTTGACCCTAGAAACTCTGGTGGGTTCATCCTTAGGAAATCTATGACTCGTGCTGCCACCACATTCCCATTGTACTGGACATACGCCACTGAATACTTGTTGACCTGGGCGGTCAAGGCCTGTGCTAGTATCTAAATGGCTACCCAGAATTCAGCATGGGCAACCGGCTCCGGTGCCTGGTGCTCTTGGATTGATGGGGCATGTTGGTGCCCGTCTCCATTGCCATCCTCGTGGACATTTCCTTTTCCATTTCTTTTTCCACTAACTCTACGGGGATGGCATGATTCTCCATTCGCGAATAGCAAGAGTTAGACGAATAATCATGAAAGAAGGGTACTTTTCCTAAACGTCTCGTAGCCTCTATGTCATAAGTTTGAGTCATTTTTCTTGGGTGAAAATGTTTTCGAAAATACTTCTTTTTTCTCTGCTAAAAATTATTACAGGTAGCTTCGGTTGTTGAATCTCGTGCAAGTTAGGTTGTGGTTGTATTGGCTGCAAGCAGAACGTAGGCGCTTTAGGCAGAGAGAGAAAGGAAAAGAAGTAGTTCCGAAAGGAGACTCCACCTAGCTAGCGCGCTCCCAGAAGCTCGGGGATTGAATACCCCTATGTTCCAAGTGACTAGCTTGGCTGGTGATGCGTTCACCCACTTGCCCCTTTTTTTTTCCCAGTTCCTGTACGTGGAATGATTTCCAGTGAGTAAAGTAGTCTGGGGGAAAGATAAGCCCTACCCACTATCCTTAAATTAGACCATCCCCCCCAAAAAGAACTCGGAGCCTAAAGAGAAGAGAGTCTCGACACGTGAAAGCTAAAAACAGTCTACTAGATAAGCCAAGTAAAGCAGTGCCAGATACAGATGAAATTGTTTTTTCTCCTTTTTAGATTTAGAGAAGTCGAGAATGTTATAGCGCTGTGAAACAAGGACATTCTGATCGACCCGATTGGCTCTCGTTCTGGTTCACACCCATGAAAAAGACTCTACTTAACGTGGCTTTCGAAAACCCTAGGACACCTCAAACATATTTCTCTGATACCAAGTTTGTCACAACCCGAACGTAGGCCCAGATCGAGACATGGGACAATGAGCCCCGAGAGACCCCAAGTCAACCCATGACATAAACATACTTCTAATTCAATAAAATAAAGTGAAAGACTTAACATAATAAACATAGAAGAAGTGTAATCATAACAGAATCTCAAACCGGAATTCAGCATAATGCATAACATGCTGATTACTACGTACTTTCTGAAAGCCTCTAATATATCTAAATGGTTTATGGGACAACACCCCCAGCTAACCCGACAAGTCTGAGAAAAACTTAAAGTACTAAGATATCTGATAAAAAAATGGTCCTTGGAAGATGAGGACTCACCAATAGCGACTGGATGCTAATTCTGAAAGCTGGCTAGTGATGGGGCTGATTCTAAAGATCGGAGCCTATATCATAAAATGATAAAACATAGAGTATGTGATCAGTACTTTGAATGTACCGAGTATGCAAGGTAAGTAAAACCGCTTAAATAACTAAAATCATTTAAAATATGCATAATATAAAACATATCAAGAAAGAATTTGAGAGTAGGGTTTGCATGCTATTTTCTGAAATCATGATATGAACATAACATAACTTTATAATTGAATTGAATTACCCAAAGCTTAAATATGATAATCATAAGTAAAACTGAACATTGGGTCAAACCTGTTTTAGAACATATATAGATATCATGAATGATAAACATGCATAACTAAAATCATGAGGAACAATGGGAGACTCTTCATATAACTAACATTACCACGATAGAGCTTACGTGGTCCCAACTATGACACTTAAGTGGGTAGAGCCGTGCAAAGCCTTTCCAAGGCTAAGGACGATACCATGATATTGATATCAAGCTGAAGACCCATTTGAGTCAGGGTATATCTCACAAGGGAGGTCCCAAAGTATATATATGTAAACCTACATTGGTGCATAGTTCTGAGGCATAGAGTTCACTGACCTTTAGCCTACTCGGTGCTAGACACTACTACCAAAAACATGCATATGCGCTCCATCAGTTTTCAACAAAGTTGACCATCATCTGTTGACGAAGCTGAATAATAGTTTACTTATGAAATATGAAATCATACACGAGGAGCTTTTGCTCAAACCATACCGCAAGCTGAACATAAGTGGGAGTCTTTACTCCAAAACCATATGGTAAGCTAATTTGTGAAATCATGAATCATACTTTAACATATGGGCATTACCCAATACCTTAATCATGCTTGAAAATAAATAATTCACTTGCAAACATGACCATAATCATGGGTAACATGAAAACATGATTTTCATCAACAATACCTCAACATACTTGAATATTCAGCACACAATCTCAACTTTCACGAACTTCTCATAAATGGGCATTTTAATTTATAAAGCTTGAAAACATGATTATAATTGAAAACAATGTAAAACTTGCCCATGAATCATAATTCAATAATAGAAACACACTTAGATCATACCCATGTAGAAAATTAGGAATTTCATGCATTGGGCTAAAACCCCATAGGATCAACATATGGATTTTCATGAATTAGAGAGGGATTTGGAATGGGTGTGAAAAATTTCACCCATTCATAACCCTACATACCTGATAGGATCTGATTCTACCACTTTTCTTATTGCGCAATGAAGAATTAAGGAAAAAATGGTAGATAGTCTAAGCTTGATCACCTTCTAAGCCCTCAACTTGCACGCATGAATGTGAGTGAGCCTAGAATGAACTTACCCCTCATAAAACTACCTATTTTGAGCTTAGAACAATGTAGTTCAGGACCTTAGGTCTTAGGAATTACATAAATACCCTTAATGAAAATCGTGGAAAAACTAAACATGCAATGACTACAACTTGTACCACGAGTCGTACCATGACGTAATGACTCATGGTCACCTCTCGTGGTTACCACTTTCTCATTCTTCATTCATCTCACAATCTGACCACAGCTCACATATCACAACTCGTGACGTCCTACCACGAGCCATACTATTGGTCGTGGCATCATTCACATTCACTTGGAACAACCTAACCACGGCTCCTCATCATGACTCGTTGCCACTTCCTAAGAGTCGTTTCATGACCCATGACATCCTACCCTAACACTACAGGGGAAAAATTCTTCACGACTACTAGCCACGAGTCGTACCTACTCATCACAATTCATAGGTTGACTCGTGGTCTTCCCCCAAACTCCAAAACTCCACCACGACTGAAACCACGACCTATCATATCCCATCACGACTCCTACCACGACTCAGTCTGATGCAAAAACTCAGGTTTTTCTACAGAATTAATTTCCAATTCCCGAGTCTAGTCTTAGGCTCTTTTAGGGTATTACAATTTTACATTAACTTTGGGACTTTCCTTGTGAGCTTCCCCTGCCCTGAAAGGGCCTTTCTCTTTATATCGATATCAAGGTAGCGCCCTTAGCCCTCACAAGGCTTTGGACAGCTCTGCCCACTGGAGTGTAATAGTTGGGATCATGTGAGCTCTATCGTGATAATGTCGGTTACATGACGAGTCTCCCATTGTTCCTCATGATCTATGTTTTGCATGTTATTAGTTATGATATAATGTTTTCAGTAGCTTTGACCCAATGATCAGGTTATCAATTTTACTTATGAATCTCAGTTTTAGCTTTGGGTCATTCAGTTCAGTTATGAGATTCAGTTTTTTACTATTCATATTTTCATTAATCAATATGTGGTTCTTACTCTTATGATGTTATGAAATATGTTAATATATAATATTTCAATTTATACTTACTCAGCCTGTTTTACTTACCTTACATACTCAGTGCATTCCAAGTATTGACTGCATACTATATGTTGCATTGTTTCATAATACAGGTCCTAGCGATTAGACTCAGCTGCGCCATTAGTCCTTCCCTCATTCAAATTTAGACCCTGCCTTGGGTGAGTGCTCATCCTCTGAGGACATCTATCTTTCAGTAGCATTAATGTCTATTTGTATCAGAAATAGAGATAGCTGGGGTCTTGTCCCAGCATCTCATCAGTTAGTAGAGGCTTTTCAGACATAGATTTGTATATTTAGCTTCAGATTCAGTGTTATGATATTATCATTGGCTAGACGTTTGTTGTTCAGACATCTACTATTTTAGGATTTAACTATCAATTTTGCTTATATGTTGATCTTTAGTTATCATGTTCATGACATGGGTTGACTTGGAGCTATTTATGGTTCTGGGTTTCATGTCTAGATCCGAATCCATGTTCGGGTCGTGAAAGCGAATCAACACCGGCAAACAGCCAGTGACTCACAAGTGACGTCTATTAGAAAAGGGCAAAAAGGTCTGGTTTAGAAAAAGAGGAGCATTTTGTACCTTACTTTATACATTTTTAAAAGAGAACTGAACCTTCTATTCTAGAGAATTATTGCATTGTATTGAATATTAAATTGAAAGTAGAGAGAAGTTGGAGAATTGAATTATAGAGATAGAAAGCTTCATCTTTTTCGTTGAAAAGATAGAAAAACTCCATAGGAGATCAGAACCTTGTGCTTGAATTTTGTTACTCATATTGTTGAATGGATATTGAATTATTCTTTAATGCAATGTCTTCTTCTACTTATATGAGTAGCTAAATTTCCTGCTAGGGGTGTGTGAATGATTGGGGTTGATTTGGATTGGGTATTGTTTAATTGATCTTAGATTTACTCAATTAGTATAATTCTAGTGTTTTATCTGAGCTTTAATCTAAATACTCATAGTTGCAAATGTGGTTGTATTTACTTACTCTAATTTTCTTTGAAAAAGGAATTTAGAGTATGGGTTACTAAACATTAATGGGTAATTGGGTGTTGATCATGTGGGGTTGGGCTAGAGATAGCCAAAACCCATTTTCACACACACATTTAGAATCAAAGCTAGAAATAGTTGATTCCTACCCAAGTTGAGGTGGTTGTTGTAAAAAAGACTTCGGGATTTGAGAAAACATGAGGTATAAGGCACCTAATTAGTTGAAAAACGTAACGTGCCATCTTGTCCACAACTAATTCTACTAATGAGTAATACTAGGAGCTACTAATAATCCCAATTCAATGATGCTCCGATAATATCACACCCCTAGTAGTCTCTCTTTTGGTATTTTCTACACTTTGTCCCTATTTTCGTGAGTGAATTTTGTAGTTCAATTGACTAGTTATGATTTTCCCAATTTTTACTTTATTATTGTTGAGAGATTTATGCAAGTTACATCAATTTTATAGATAACTCTTGTGTGATCAACTACTATTCCCTGTGGAGTTCGACCCCGACACTCGTCGGGTATATTTATTTTGCTAACGACTATTTACACTCTCTCGTTAAGAGGAGTGAATTTGGACATTATTAAAAATGGTGCCATTGCCGGGGAATATAGTTGATAGCCTTTAGTTGTTTGTTATTTTGAATTAATTTGTTGTATCCTGGTTGGTTTGACTTTACTCTTGTGATTGGTGCCATCTAGGTGATCTTGATATGAGGCAATACTCATAAGAAGATGAAGGTTCGGTGGATGGGCATATGGATCATAAAGATGATGATCCCGTGATGCCCAATGTGGCATGTGACATTTGCCTACTTCCTATGGTAGGGAATGCAATATTTCATGTGATAAGTACAATGTTGCACGTACTCCAAATGAAAGGTCTCTTCGGAGAATACCAAGTGAGGATGTAAATAGGCATCTCCAAAATTTTCTTGATATTTTCCAACCCTTCAACATCGCAAATATAAGGAATGAGTCAAGTAGATAGAGGCTCTTCCCATTTTCACTAATCGGGGAAGCAACTTATTGGTTGGAGGAGTTGCCTTCTGGGTCTATTACCTCTTGGAATGAACTCACGGATGCATTTTTGGATAGGTTCTTCCCTCTTCGAGGATGCTACAGCTGAGGAATAACATTACAAACTTCCGACATCTTGCCAGGGAACATCTCCATGAAGCATGGCTGAGGTTTAAAAAAATTGCCATTTGCTCAAACCATCGGTTGCTCGATATGGTTCTACTTTAGAGTTTCTATCGTTCATTTGATTCTATCAATAAGTCTGTGGCAAATAATTTGGCGGGGGGATCAGCCCTATAGAATAGCCAAAACACTTCTTGATAGAATGACTAAGACAAATCGAGCATGCCATACTAGAGAAGCAGAGGTATCTTCTAGTGATGTTGCTCCCAACCTTATGATTGCTAGAAAAAGGGATGAGGCTAGAGATGAAACTCTTTCTAAGATGATGACCCAACTAGAGTTGATGACGAAACATGTGATGGGAGCTAGTTCAAAGAGTGTGAATGTTGTAGGTGCCCAAGGCCATACCCAATTTGATGAAGACACTTCACCACCAAGATATGAGGAGGAGTGTCAATACATGGCAGGCCAAGTGGGGGGTTCTTGACCTGGTTATCAAGGTGCTAATCAAGGCCCTTGACGCCCAAGGAATGAGAAACAAAGTTGGAGAAATCATGATAATCAAGCATGGGGGGGGGGGATAGAAATGATTGATGGGTGAATAGAGATCAAAACCCCGAAGGAGAGCGATATCACCGAAGTGCTAACCCCTATGTGCCTCCTCTAAAAGTAGAAACATCTCAAGGGCTTCCCGGAGTGAGTGATGTGGGAAACTCAAAAATTGAAGACATGTTGTCTCGGGTGTTAAAGAAGGTAGAATCCACCGATAGTAGGGCTAAAGAATTAAAAAGGGAGGTGTATAACCTTGCTCAAATAGTAAGTTCTCATTCGACATCGATCAAGCACCTTGAATCCAAATGAACCATTTATCTTCACAAATGAACCCCTTTATTAAAGGTGCACTCCCTAGTGACACTGTTCCCGATCAAAGAATGATGTCCATTGAATGGCAATCATGACTAGGAATGGGAAGATATTGAATGATATAGGTGTGAAACCCAAAGGTGTTGTTGTCCCAACGGAAATTGCTGATGATGAGTTGGAAGAGGATCCTAAACACCAAGTGTTAGTGATAGTGGAGAAGAGAAGGATGAGGGAGAAGTTGATTTCACTTCCTCAAATGATGTGAATGTGAATGAGGTCAAGAAGGTACCCAACGACAAAAATCAATAAACAAGAGTTCCACCTCCATATCCACAGCGGCTGTCTAAAAAGGCGGAGATAATCAACTTTGCAAGTTTATAGAAATGTTTAGAGAATTATCCATCAATATACCTCTTTTGAATGCCTTACTACAAATGATGGGATACACAAAAGTTTATGAAGGATCTTTTGAAGAAAAACAAGGTGGTGGATATAGGCACCGAGGAGGTGACCCGTCATTGTAGTGTTGTCATGTCCAGCAATCTTGCCCCAAAATGTGAAGATCCTGGAGCATTTACTATTCCTTGTACAATTGGCTTAGGTGTGTTCAATAAAGCTCTTTATGACCTCGGTGCTAGTATTAATTTGATGCCTCTAGTGATTTTCAAGAAGTTCGGGTTGGGGAATCCCAAACCTGCATTGATGAGGGTTTTGATGGCGAATAGATTGATTAGATGACCCATTGAAGTGTTAGTTGATGTCCTTGTGAGAGTAGATAAATTCATAGTCCCAATTGATTTCGTTGTGCTGGATAATGAGATGGATATCCAGGTACCAATTATTCTGGGACGTCCACTACTAACAATGGGAAGAGCTTTGATTGATGTGGAGCTTGGGGAGCTTAAGTTCCGAGTGGGTGGTGATGAGGTCACCTTCAATGAGTGTCAGCCTATCAAGCCCCTAGAGGAGTGTAAGGTCGTAGTAGTTCTTGATGGTGAAGTGGAGAATGATGAACCAGTTGATGATGAAAATGAATCGGAGGATGATCCTCCGGATTGTTAAAGAATTAGAAGGTATCCATCGTGCAACGATGTTAACTAAGACGCTACTTGGGAGGCAACCAAGCATTTTTATTTTGGGCATTTTGATGTTTTTGTTGTTTTTGATTTTGTAGGTAGATTTGATGGAAAAATAAGGAGAAGAAAAGTAGAGCAGGCATTACGCTTGACTGGCAATTGCCGGTCCACATGCACGAAGAGCCGTTTGAACAAGAGTCAAAGGCAGAGAGCTGTGAATGAAGAAGGAAAATCGGTGATTCAACAGCGGAATGTTGGTGTCAAACCACGAACAACTGGATGTAACACCGGTATAAATCAGAATACTTGGGAGTTGAAGCATGGCTGGCGACCAGACCGGAAAAACGCAAGTGCCAACCCGCGAAACGCCGGTCACCCACCGCATACAAGTTAGTAAGTTGAAGAGTGGGATGGACACCTGCATTAAAGTGGTAAACCACTGGTTCTCACTAGCAACCGACAGTCAAATGCAGGTACAGGTGCACAATGCATTCCAAATATGGACCACCCCGTTGACCAACCCAACCTATGGATTTAAAAAAATCCGGTGAAAACCTCTTCAATTCTCCATAAACCCTTTTCTCCACCTTTTCATTTTCCCCATTACACCTTTTTAACATCCCAATACACCACCTTTCCACCTTCCCACCATTAAAACCATCTCCTTACCTACCACTTCTATCCACTTCTTCTCTCCTATAAATTCCCCATTCCTACTCCATTCATTTCATCACTTCTCACTAATCTTTTCACTAAACTAAAGCAAGTGTCTTGTGGAAGCTCCATTCTTGGTTAACACCAAACATCTATTTCTTTTCACTATTTATTCTAAATATCATTCGGTATGTGTGTCTTACTTTGATTTTGTTGAGGATGTGAATACATTTGAGTATGTTAATTTAGAAGTTTCCCCAGTCATGTTTCCCTATTACCCTATTCTTATGCCTTTTCATTGATTGTCTATTTTTCATATTGTGGGTATGTGGGGTATTTAAAAAATGTTGAATTTTATTGTGGATATCATCGGCGGTAAAAAGCTTTGTTCTTGATGTGCTTGATTTTAGTTGGGCGTGAAGTCTGAGTAGCCCCAAGTATTTGAAATGTATGATTTTCCTAATGATAGATAGAGTGACGTATTTCTTAAGGGTAAACTATCATTTTTCTAGTGTTATTATCATATTGGGTGAGTAATCCATGAATGTGAAAGATTTTTTCTTGATTAAGTTTGGGGGTGAAATGCAATGAACAGAGTTCACCGACGAACCGCTGATCAGACCCGGTGGAACGCCAAATAAAGCGCTGGTTGAGGTACAAGGCTTCAGCCCACTGCCTTAGACCTGCTTTTTATCGGCGCTCCGCGGATCAAGACTGGCAAAATGCCATTATGGCATCGGATGACCCTGTTTCCCCTGGTCCACTATGTAAGACCGGCGGATAACCGGCGGCTCACGGGTCTTCACCTGTGTTCCGTCAGTATTCCACTGGTGCTGCCAACACTTAAGCTCTGAACCCTTCAATTTGTTTGTTATCCAATCTTTACAATTTCCTTCCTTAGCTTAAAATATATGTAACTTTTATTTTCCATTATCAAAGAAAATTACAAAATGAAATATTGTTTTATAGCACTAATATGGTCCTGTAGATTATGTCTTCATCAAGGCAACAAAGTAAAGGCAAGGCCCCTGCCTCATCTAAAAGGAAAGGAAAAGGGAAAGCCAGGGTGACGCCATCCCCCACATTAGAGAAGCTATTATCTTTTGTGTGCCCGACATGGAGGGGCACTGTTCTATTTTCAAGGGCTCTCTATCATAGTAGAGAAGTGTTATGACTTGGTTGGGCTGCGGGGTGACTTTCCAAACATCAGAACATAATTCACTGACCACCAATGGAACGTATTTGCCAATTCTCTGCTAGACTTCTACTATAGCCTAGTGCCCAAGTTCTGTACATCACATCAGGTTAGGCAACAGAGCATACATCGTAGAGGCAAGGTTGATGAATTCCCCTGCTTTCTCTTAGTAATGGTGAGGGGTGTAGAAGTTGACATCACACCGACGCCATCAATTATTTATTTTGGGAGGATGAGATTGACCTTGGAACTGAGTATTCGGCCAGAATTGCCAACAAAGAGGATCAGTTCAGTTGGATTGTACCTACCATCGTAGCTAACACACCTTTCTGGGCTTTTATGGGTGGAGAGATCTCGGGGCATGATTTAAAGTTTGAAGCCAAGTTGTGGCTTAATTTTACTTGCAGTTGTGTCATGCACTCAAAGAACGAGCAGATGGTAAATTTGGAGGTGGTCATCCTCATCACTTGCATCATGAGAGGGGTTCCCATAAACTTTGGGAACATAGTGGAGATTCAGATAAAGAGAAAGGCGAGGCAGGCTATAACACCCTGAAATTTTTTTGGTGATTATTTGACATTTGATGCTATGTTAAGGGAAGTATGGGTTATATATTCGTCGTAGATGAGAAGGGAAATGTGTACAACGGAAAGGCAATGAGTATGTGAAGTTCATAAGTAAGGGTCAATTTTAAAAACGACCATATCTCCCAATATATAATGAATTATAAGCTCCACAACCTATAAAATTAAAGGTATTTGATGCTAGTTTTCATAACATCAAACCGCTCATCAATCGGAGTTCGGAGTAAAAATTTATAGATGATCTAAAGTGGCACTATCGGGCAGTGATGTGGAGACCTCCCTAAAAACGGCCACCGACCAAATACCTTTAAATTTTAAGTCTTAAGTTACGAGATCGTTTTCAAATTTTCTAGATTTGAGGTGCTTGCTTATCCTCTGAAATCCTCTCAAATTTCCAGCAAACAACTAAGGAGAACACCAAGCTAATCTCCATTAAATCTAAAGCTAAGTGAAGGGGAGCTATCATAAGGTGAAGGTGGTGTGTTGGTGGCTGTTTTGGCTGCACTTGGGCAGTGTTGCTGCGGTGAATTTGCTTCATTTTTGAAGCTGTTATAAGATACATATATGTTACCTTTTGGTAGGTATTAAACACAAGTATAAAATGTAAGAATTCTACTACTAACCTCGCTGGAATTCTTGATTAAAAGACTAGAAGTTGGAGGTGTGTTTGGTGTGTTGGTGAACTGTTTTTGCTGCGTTTTGGACAGCAAGGTTTCTGCGTTTTTGGATAAGAAGTTGAGATAAATTACACCTATTTTTAACCAATAAAAACCCCCAGAAAAAGGTAAGGATTTTTTCCCCTTTTAAACCTCTCAAATTGCAGACCAAGAAGCTGGAAATTGCTAGCTAAGTGAGCTGCCGATGAACTGTTTGTGAGCAGTATTTTGCTCATTTACCTTAGTATTTTT
Source organism: Datura wrightii (assembly GCA_035772735.1). Classification (NCBI taxonomy): domain Eukaryota; kingdom Viridiplantae; phylum Streptophyta; class Magnoliopsida; order Solanales; family Solanaceae; genus Datura; species Datura wrightii. Next base: position 46,729,899 of record JASDFA010000007.1, on the reverse strand, counting down.
GGCTGTTTATTTTGCTGGACTTATGCTTCATATTTAGGGGAAGAATTAAAGCAGAAATAAGGTAAAATTTCCTCTTGTTTCTCCCTCAAAAATTAGTGAAAACTAGTTGAGAAAAAGGCTAAATGTTGTTGATGTTGCCATATGTTGTTGTTGGTATTGTAACTACCTTTGGTTAGTTATTTTGTACTGAATTTTGTGCTACATATTAAGATTTTTGTTGGCCTATAAAAACACAGGATTAAGGAGGCAAAAGGCTGATCATTGAAATATGAAATTGGCTAGAGAAAAATTCATCGGAGAAAGGTACGTAAGGCGCCCCGTTCATTGTTCTTTTAAGCACGATTTGTGCGTTGTGAATTGAATGAACCATAAACCTCTTTAAAAGACTTGAGACAGTATATTAATCTTAATTTAAGCTTTAAATATTCATGTTTTACTGAGGTGCTAAGATTATGCCTAGCCGAAGTGACGCATCTAAAATGTGATATTGTGTTGATTGTTGACGTAGTTGTACATTGAGTTGGAGACCCCTCACCATGGGCATTGTTAGCTGTTCCTTAATATATGTTATGTATATATAGACGTGTGATGTTAAATGTGTTTAAATGTCTGTTTTCTAACTGAAATTGTTGAAAGAACCAAGATGATGACGCGTACACGATTTTAAGCCAAGTAAAGACATCGCAAGCTATTAAGGGTAAACGAGCTTATTGAATAAGGATTTTCTAGTTATGGTTGTCCAATATATTATGTGTATGTTTTGAAATAGGCCAGGGCAAGGGGATATTTCATAATCCCTTTCCAAACAACAAGCTAGCGAGTCTCCGAGCTCTAATGTCCTTTGATCTATAAATCTTGTTGAAACTCTTAGGTCATCCGCAATTCCTTATGATTTATACAAGTTTTGAATACATAAATTTAACTTCTATTTTCTAGATTTACATGTTATGTGTGCTCACTTGCAGTTATGCATTACGAAGGAGTCCTAAGCAGGCCACTATTTAGTATTCGTCATTTCTATGCTATACGTGTTAAGTTGGTCTAGTATAAGCCATATCACCTCCGTTTATGATTTTTTTAAGATTTATTAATTTTTCCCCGGTGTGGTACATCGGCTGGAGGTATTTTTATTTTACACCAGTGTGGTACACCGGCTGGACGGATTTCACCCCAGTATGGTACACTGGCTGGAGGCATTTTTATTTTTACCCTGGTGTGGTACACTGGTTGGACGAATCTTATATGGATTTTATGGTCGTCTGGCCACTGGCATTTCAGTTAGAGTTTTTGTTGTGTATTAGATGATTGCATTTATACTTCAATATTGAGTTATTGTCAGGTTTTAGTTTTCAGGATTTCAGGTTGTTACTATTCCTTATTTCTGGCTCACTTATCATTGTTATCTTATATGTTTATAGTTTTCATCCTTATATACCAGTACACTTTATTCGTACTAATGTCCCTTCAACTAGGGACCCTTCTTGCAATCGTGTTTTAGGTAAAGGCCAAGGCTCAGGTCATCAGACGCAATAGGAGCCAAATTTCAACGGAATAATGGTATGCTCTTCTCTTCCAGGAGCCATGTCCTAGTTTTGACAATTTTGAGTTTTATGTAAAGCATGGGTAGGCCAGGGCCCTATCCCGTGCATTTTAGTTTGTTTACTCTTTAGATGTTGATATGGACTAGTTTGTAAAGTAGTTTTGGTTATGTAGTCATGTTGGCTTTTCATTGCTCTATTTAGCTTTATTGTAGCCTTGTCGGCTTTCCAGGTTGCATATTCATTATTATCGAGACATTATAGGTACAGTATTTATCTTTTTTGGTTGTGATAGGTGGCCTGGTCAGCCTTAGTGTTACATTTATTGATGCTATATAGCCTACTTCTGGATTAATCATGAATCAAGTGCCAATTGCTCCCTACCCCAATTTTAGGGCGTGACAGACATGGTATCAGAGCGAAGTTGTGTCCTAGGGAGTCCACAAAGTCGTATCTAGTAGAGTATTGCTTATGGGTATGTTGTGCACCATACTTATAATCAGGAGGCTACAGGACATTTAGGAATTGTTTCACTTCTTTTACTAATAATTCGTTCATAAGTGCTGCGATATGTAAATCGTGTTATTATTTTAGAGCATGCCTGTGACAAGGAAGATGATTACGAGGTTGATTTGCACTTCCATTGGAGAGGGTACTAGTCGCCCTCCAGTGGATCAGGGAGACACGTAAGAAGCTAAGAGTGCCTCTCCTGCCCCAGGTATTACAGTTCCTCTAGCACCGGTTAGAGCAATGGTAGATAGACCTCCAGCTCATCCCGCACCAACAGTACATGAGGGAAGTAGAGTGGCAGATATCCACTTCCAGGCACTCAGCTGATATCCATACCCCCATACAGAATTTCCCCAGCAGAATTAAAAGAATTAAAGGAGCAGTTGACAGATTTGCTCCCGAATGGTTTTATCCGTCCTAGTGTGTCGCCGTGAGGTGCACCGGTGTTGGTTGTGCAAAAGAAAGATAGATCATTAAGAATGCGTATTGACTATAGGCAGATGAATAAGGTTACGATAAAGAAAAAATACCCACTCCCCGGTATTGATAACCTATTTGATCAATTACAGGGTGCCAGATGCTTCTCAAAGATTGACTTGAGATCCGGGTACCATCAGTTACGGGTTACGGAAGTTGATATCCCTAAGACTGCCTTCAGAACCAGATATGGCCATTATGAGTTCTTAGTGATGTCATTTGGGCTTAATGCCCCAGCAGCTTTTATGGATTTGATGAATAGGGTGTTTAGGCCCTTCCTTGATGTATTCGTGATTGTCTTTATCAATGACATCCTGATTTATTCACGATAAGAGACTGAGCATACAGGTCACCTGAGAACTGTGTTACAGACTCTCTAGGAGCACAAGTTGTATGCTAAATTTTCTAAGTGTGAATTTATCCTAACATCTGTGGCTTTACTTGGTCATGTAATTACAACTGAAGGTATAAGAGTGGATAGTCAGAAGATAGAGGCGGTAAAGAGTTGGCCCAAACCCTTGAATCCTGTAGAGGTTCGCAACTTTCTGGGGTTAGCAGGATGTTATCTTAGATTTGTGGAAAGTTTCTCTACTATCTCTGTGCCATTGACAAAGTTTACTCACAAAGCAGCTATGTTTTAGTGGACAGAGGCATGTGAGCGAAGTTTTTTGGAGTGGAAGGATAGGTTGACCTCAGCACCAGTCCTTACTCTTCCAGAGGGTGTCGAGGGTTATGTGGTCTATTGTGATGCTTCGAGAGTTGGTGTAGGTTGTGTTTTAATGCAACACAGCAAGGTCATTGCTTATGCCTCTAGACAGTTCAGAAGCACGAGAAAAATTATCCTACCCATGATCTTGAGTTGGCCGCATTTGTATTTGCATTGAAGATTTGGCGCCACTACTTATATGGGGTACATGTTGATATATTCACAGATCATAAGAGCCTCCAATATTTTTTTTAGCAGAAGGAGTTGAATTTACTCCAAAGAAGGTGGTTAGAATTGCTGAAAGATTATGATGTTAGCATTTTATACTATCCAGGCAAGCCAAATGTTGTAGCTAATGTTCTAAGTCGCAAGTTTATGGTTAGCTTGAGTCATATTCAGGTTGACAGGATTGAAATGACGAAGACTCTACAGCAGTTGGCTAACTTACAAATTTGGTTACTGGATACCAAAAATGGGGGTGTTATTGTAAAAAAATAGCAAAATTATCCATGGTAGCGGAAATTAAGCAACGACAATATGATGATATAGAGTTAGTCTTACTGAGAGACAATATACCACAACAGAAGCAGAGCCTATTTGATTGTGGATCCGATGGAGTTCTTCGATACCAGGGTCGTTCATGTGTACCTAATGTGGGTTAGATATGAGAACAGATTATGAATGAAGCTCATTATTCTCTATATTTAGTACACTCGGGTGCCACAAAGATGTATCATGACCTGAGGCAGCTCTATTGGTGGAATGGCATGAAAAAGGACTTCACCGGTCTTGTGACACAGTGTCCCAATTGCCAGCAGGTGAAGGTTGAGCACTAGAGGCCTGGAGGTCTTGTGTGCCGGATATAGAAATTCCAGCATGGAAATGGGAGGTGATTAATATGGATTTTATTATAGGATTGCCTCGAATGAGCAGGAAGCGTGAATCTATCTGGGTAATAGTTGATAGATTAACTAAATCAACTCACTTCTTGCCAGTTAAGACCACATATGCGGCAGTGGATTATGCTTGTCTTTATATACAGGAGATAGTTCACCTGCATGGCGTTGCATTATCCATTATTTATGGTAGAGGTGCTCGGTTCATAGAAAACTTCTGAAAGTCTTTCCAGAAAGTCCTGGGCACTCAGGTAAGCCTCAATACCCCATTTCATCATTTGGCAGACGGACTAGCTGAACGCACCATTCGACGCTTGTAGATATGTTGCATGCCTATGTTATAGATTTTTCCAAAAGCTGGGATGTTCATGTTATCTTGATTGATTTTGCCTGTAATAATAGCTACCAGGAAAGTATTAAGATGGCCAATATGAAGTTTATATAGGAGAAACTGCAGATCGCCAGTGGGTTGGTTTGAACTCAGTGAGGCAAAGTTATTAGGGCCAGACCTAGTGCAGCAGGCTATTGACAAGGTGAATCTTATTAGAGATCAACTTCAGACGGCCCAAAGTAGGCAGAAGTCTTATGCGGATGTACACCGTTGAGCGTTGTAGTTTACTGTTGATGATTGGGTCTTCCTGAAAGTGTCGCATATGAAAGTCGTCATGCGATTTGGCTGAAAGGAAAGCTGAGCCCTAGATATGTTGGGCCTTACAGAGTTATCCGCAGGATAGGCAAAGTAGCCTATGAGTTGGCGTTGCCACCAGAGCGCGCGGCAGTCCACCCAGTATTTCATGTATCGATGTTGTGGAAGTGTATAGGAGATCCAACCCATGTTATGCCTATCGATGATTCTCGGATTTCTGGGGAGATGACCTACACCGAGGTCCCAGTTACTATACTTTACCAGCAAGTCAGGAAACTTTGGCCCAAAGAAGTTGCTTCAGTTAAAGTATTGTGGCAAAGTAATAACATTGAGGAAGTTACTTTGGAGGCTAAGGAGGAAATGAAGAAGAAATATCCTCACCTATTTATGATGTTGATGTGATATTAAGGTATGTGTTTGATACCTAAGTTATTGAGTATCTATTTTGAAGCATATTAAGTGAAATTAACTTCCATTCATTGGACGAATGTTCCTAAGGGGGGAGAATATAACACCCTGGAAAATTTTTGGTGATTATTTGATGTTTCGATGCTAGGTTAAGGAAGTATGGTTTGTATATTAGTTGTAGATGACAAGGGAAATGTGTACGAACGGAAAAGCAAAGAATATGTGAAGTTCATAAGTAAGGGTAAACTTTAAACGATCATACCTCCCTATATATAATATATTAGAAGCCCACAAGCTCTTAAATAAAAGTTCTTTGAGTCTAGTTTTCAGAACATTAAACCGCTCGCCAATCGATGTTCGGAGTAAAAAGTTATAGATGATTTTCAGTGGCACTATCAGGCAATGATGTGGCCACCGCCCTAAAATAGGCCACCACCTTTATATTTTAAGTCTTAAGTTATGAGATCATTTTTAAATTTTCCATATTTGAGGTGCTTTCTTATCCTCTAAAATGCTCTCAAATTTCCAGAGAACAACTACGGAGAACACCAATCTAAACTCCATTAAAACTAAAGCTAAATGAAGGGGAGCTATCGGAAGGTGAAGGTGGTCTGCTGGTGGCTGTTTTGGCTGCACTTGGGCAGTGTTGCCGTGGTGAATTTTCTGTGTTTTTTAATCTGTTGTACGATACATATATGTTCCCTCTTGGTAGGTATTAAGCACAAGTATAAAAGGTAAGAATTCTACTACTAACCTCACCTGAATTCTTGATTAAAAGACAAGAAGTTGGAGGTGTGTTGGTAAACTGTTTTTGCTGCATTTTGAACAGAAAGTTTGCTGCGTTTTTAGACAAGAAGTTGAGGTCAATTATTACTATTTTAAACCAAGAAAAACCCCCCAGCAAAAATTAAGGATTTTTCCCCTTTTAAACCACTCAAATTGCAAATCTAGAAGCTGGAAATTGGCAGGTAAGTGAGCTGCCGATTAACTGTTCTAAGAAGAATGTTTCTCATTTTCCTTGGGGTTTTTGGCTATTTCTTTTGTTGGAATTATACTTCATATTGGGGGAATAATTACAGTAGAACTAAGGTAAAACTTCATCTTGGTTCTCCCTCAAAAGTTAGTGAAAACTAGTTGAGAAAATGGCTAATTGTTGTTGATGTTGCCGTGTGTTGTTGTTGGTATTGTGACTGCCTTTGATTAGTTATTTTGGGATGCATTTAGTGGTACAGATTGAGCTTGTTGTTGGCCTATAAAAATCACTGGATTAAGGAGGTTTGAAGTCTGATCATTGAAATAGGAAATCGGCTAGAGAAAAGTTCATCGGAGAAAGGTATGTAAGGCGCCCCATTCATCATTCTTTTAAGCACGATTGGTGCATTGTGAATTAAATAAGCCAACAAACTCTTTAAAATTCCTGAGGTAGTATGTTAAGCTTCATTTATGCTTTAAAGTTTCAGGTTTTATTGAGGTTAAATGTTAAGATTATGCCTAGCCAAAGTGAGGCATCTAAAGTGTGTGATATTCTGTTGATTGTTGACATAGTTGTACATCGAGTTGGAGTCCCCTCAGTGTTGGCATTGTTCGCCGGTCCTTACTGTATATTATGTGTGTATATATATATATATATGTGTGTGTGTGTGTGTGTGTGTGTGTGTGTGTGATGTTAAATATGTTTAAAGGTTTGTTTGGTAACAGAAATTGGTGAAAGAGCCAAGATGATGACGTGTAAATGATTTTAAGTCAAGTAAAGACATCACAAGTTATTAAAGGTAAATGAGCTTATTGAATTACGATTACCTGGTTATGGTTGTCCTTTATCTTATGTGTATGTTATGAAATAGGCCAGGCGAAGGGGAGATCTCATAATCCCTTTCCCTTAAGCCGAACAACAAGCCAGCGAGTCTCCGAGCTCTAATGTCCTTTGAACACGATCTATAAATCTTGTTGAAACTCTCAGGTCATCCGCAGTTCCTTATACTTTTTACAAGTTTTGAATACATGAATTTAACCACTATTTTCTAGCTTTACATGTTATATGTGCTCACTTGCAGTTATGCATTACGAAGGAGGCCTATACAGGCCACATATTTACTATTCTTCATTTCTATGCTATACGTGTTAAGATGGTCCAGTATAAGCCATATCGCCTCTGTTTATAATTTTGTTTAAGATTTATTGATTTTACCCTGGTGTGGTACATCCGCTGGAGGTATTTTTATTTTACATCGGTATGGTACACCGACTGGATGGATTTTACCCCAGTATAGTACACTGGATGGAGGCATTTTTATTTTTACCCTGGTGTGGTATACTGGCTGGACGAATCTTATATGGATTTTATGGTCGGCTGGCCACTAGCATTTCAGTTATTGTTTTTGTTCTGCATTAGATGATTGCATTTATGCTTCAATATTGAGTTATTGCCAGGTTTCAATTTTCAGGGTTCAGGTTGTTACGATTCATTATTTTTGACGCAGTTATCATTGTTATCTTATATGTTTATAGTTTTCAACCTTATATACCAGTACATTTTATTCATACTAATGTCCCTTCATCCAGGGACCCTTCCTGCAATCGTGCTGCAGGTACAGGCCGAGGCTTAGGTCATCAGATGCAGTAGGAGCCAAATTTTAGGGGAATAGTGCTATGCTCCTCTCTTCAAAGAGCCGTGTCCTAGTTTTGACTATTTTGACTTTTATGTAAAGCATTGGTAGGCCGGGGCCCTATCTTATGCATTTTAGTTTGTTTACTCTGTAGAGGCTAATGTGGACTAGTTTGTATAGTAGTTTTGGATGTGTAGTCATGTTGGCTTTCCATTGCTCTGTTTAGCTTTGTTGTAGCCTTGTCGGTTTTCCAAGTTTCATATTCATTATTATCGAGACATTATAGATCTAGTATTTATCTTGGTTGGTTGTGACTGGTGGCCTGGTCAGCCTTAGTGTTACATTTATAGATGCTATATAGCCGGCTTCTGGATCAATCATGAATCAAGTGCCAGTTGCGCCTTACCCCAGTTTTGGGGTGTGACAGACTTCGTATCAGAGCGAAGTCTTGTTCTAGGGAATATACAAAATCGTGTCTAGTAGAGTCTTGCTTATGGGTATGTTATGCACCATACTTATAATAAGGAGGCTAGAGGACATTTAGGAATTGTTTCACTTCATTTATTAATAGTTCTTGGTATAGGGCGAGGTTATAAGTACTGCGATATCTAAATCATGTTATTATTTCATAGCATGCCTGTGACGAGGAAGATGATTACGAGGTTGATTGGCACTTCCATTGGAGAGGGTACTAGTTGCCCTCCAGTGTATCAGGGAGACACGTAAGAGGCTCATAGTGGGTCTCCTACCCCAGGTATTACAGTTCCTGTAGCACCGGTTAGAGCAACGGCAGATAGACCTCCAGCTCCTCCGCGCCAGCAGTACCCGAGGGTAGTAGAGTGGCAGACCCTCCCACGCCTGTGGTACCTCCAATTGTTTTGGAAGGACATGGTCTTGAGGGAGCAATTCATCTGATGGATCGTATTGCCGTAGGTCAAGAGTGGTGATTGGAGGCGATGGAGGGACATAGAGGCCAGGAAACTGAGATTTCCAAGACCCGTGAGTTCTTTTGTATGAGCCCGCCTATATTCACCGGATCAAACCCGAGCGAGGATCCTCAAGACTTTACTGATCAAACTTGTAGGGTGTTGAAGGTGATGCGAGCTACAACAACTGAAGAAGTAGAGTTGGCGGCCTTCATGTTACATCATGTGGCTATATTGTGGTATGAGGCTTGGGCTCAGTCCAGAGGAGCCAATGCACCGCAGCTGAGTGGGAAGAGTTCTCCGAGGCCTTTATGCACCACTATCCACCATGGGAGCTCTGACAGGCTCGAGCTGAGCAGTTTTTGCATCTAGGGCAAGGAAGTATAAGTGTGCATGAGTATTGTCTTGGGTTTAATTCTTTTTCCAAGTATGTTCCCCACATGGTTCAGATGATGGAGGATAGAGTTCATAGGTTCATGTTAGGGTTGGGGCTTCATATAGCTCGAAACTTTTTAGGGGTATCTACTTAGGAGAACATGGTTATTGCACCACTTCAGGGTTTCTCCTAGAGAGCAGAGGATTTAGTTCATCAATTACGGGATGCTCGGAGACAACAGGAGCACGAAAGAGAGCTAGGACTATGGGTCCTTATAGAGGGTCGCAGGCTGACCTAGTGGCTGAGTCATCCAGGAAATCAGTTAGGCCTATAGGGAATGTCCCACCTCAGTTTCAGGGATAAAGAAGAGATCAAGGCCCAGCTCCGTCTAGCTCACGACGATAGGAGCGGGTGGGGAAGAGGTGACCACCATTGCCGCCTTGTCCTCAGTGTGGGAAATCTCATTCAGGTCAGTGCCGTCAAGGGCAGAATGTATGCTATCATTGTGGGTAGCAAGGGTACTTTATGAGGGATTGTTCAGCTAAGGTCGAGGTGGATTAGAGGCGATCAACGCTTGCTTCGTCATCCTCCGTTCGACCTCCTAGACCTAATCCTTAGTTGGCAGCAGGCTTTGGCAGAGGTAGAGGGAGAGAGGCTTCTAGTTCTGGGGAAACCCATAATCAATTTTATGCTTTGGGCGGTCGACAGGCCCAATAGGCCTCACTTGAGGTTGTCACAAGTACTTTGATTATTTATCCTCATGCAGTATATGTCTTTCTTAATCTTGGTTCTACACTCTCTTAGGTTACACCTTTTGTTGTGATTCATTTTGAGATACTCCCTGAGTTATTATCTATAACAGTTGTTGGTTCTATGCCAATTGGCGAATCTGTGTTAGCTAGATGATTTTGTCGGAACTTTGTAGTATTGGTATGTGATAGATTAACCTTAGCTGATCTAGTTGAGCTTGAAATGGTTGATTTTGATTTCATTAAGGGTATGGATTCGTTGGTAGCATGTTATGCTAATGTTGACTGCAGAGCCAAGGTTGCCAGATTCCATTTTTCCGGCAAGCCAGTCCGGGAATAACAAGCTAATGCCGCTACGCCTAAAGGTAACTTTATTTCCTACCTTAAGGCTCAGAAGTTGATATCCAAAGGCCGTATTTCTCACTTGGTTCAAGTATGAAACTTGGAATGTGAGCCTGCGACTCTCCAGTAAATTTCTGTTGTAAATGAGTTCCCCTAGGTCTTTCCAGAGGATTTTCCTGGAATTCCTCCTGAAAGGCAAATAGATTTTTCTATTGATTTTCTTCCAGGAACTCAGCTAATATCCATACCCCATATAGAATGGCCCCAGCAGAATGAAAAGAATTAAAGGAGTAGTTGACAGATTCGCTCGCGAAGGGTTTTATCCGGCCCGGTGTGTCGTCATGGGGTGCATCGGTGTTGTTTGTGTGAAAGAAAGATGGGTCGTTAAGAATGTGTATTGACTATAGGCAGATGAATAAGGTTACGATAAAGAACAAATACATACTTCCCAAGATTGATGACCTGTTTGATCAATTCCCAAGAACAAATACATTAAAGATTGACTTGAGATCCGGGTACCATCACTTACAGGTAAGGGAAGTTGATATCCCTAAGACTGCCTTCAGAACCAGATATGGCCATTATGAGTTCTTAGTGATATCATTTAGGCTTACTAATGCTCCAGCAGCTTTTATGGATTTGATGAATAGGGTGTTTAGGCCCTTCCTTGATGTATTCGTGATTGTCTTTATCGATGACATCCTGATTTATTCACAGTCAGAGACTGAGCATGAAGATCACCTGCAAGGTCATTGCTTATGCCTCTAGACAGTTGAGGAAGTATGAGAAAAGTTATCCTACCCATGATCTTGAGTTGGCCACAGTGGTATTTGCATTGAAGATTTGGCGCAACTACTTATATGGGGTACATGTTGATATCTTCACAGATCATAAGAGCCTCCAGTATTTTTTTCAACAGAAGGAGTTGAATTTACACCAGAGAAGGTGGTTAGAATTGCCGAAGGATTATGATGTCAGCATTCTGTACCATCCGGGCAAGGCAAATGCGCTAAGTCGCAAGTCTATGGGTAGCTTGAGTCATATTCAGGTTGACAGTATTGAAATGATGAAGACTCTACAACAATTGGTTGACTTACAGATTCGGTTACTGGATGTTGAAGATGGGGGTGTTATTGTAAAAAACATAGCAGAATCATCCTTGGTAGTGGAAGTTAAGCACTGACAATACGATGATATAGAGTTAGTCTTACTGGGAGACAGTATACCACAATAGAAGAAGAGCCTATTTGATTGTGGACCCGATTGATTTCTTAAATAATAGGGTCATCCATGTGTACCTAATGTGGGTGAGCTACGGGAACAGATTATAAATGAAGCTTATTATTTTCGATGTGCAGTACACCCAAGTGCCACAAAGATGTGTCATGATCTGAGGCTGTTATATTGGTGCAATGGAATGAAAAAGGACTTCACCAGTCTTGTGATTTAGTGTCCCCAATTGCTAGCAGGTGAAGGTTGAGCACTAGAGGCCTGGAGGTCTAGTGTAGGATATAGAAATTCCAGCCAGGAAATGGGAGGTGATTAATATGGATTTTGTTACAGGACTTCCTCGAATGAGTAGGAAGCGTGATTTTATTTGAGTAATAGTTTATTGATTAACTAAATCAGCTCATTTCTTGGCAGTTAAGACCACATATGCTACAGAGGATTATGCTAGGCTTTATATATGGGAGATAGTTCGCCTATATGGCATCCCCTTATCCATTATATCTGGTAGAGGTGCTCGGTTCACAACAAACTTCTAGAAGTCTTTTCAGAAAACTCTGGGCACTGGGGTAAGCCTCAGTACCGCATTTCATCCTCACAGACAGACAGGTTAAATGCACCATTCAGATGCTTGAAGATATGTTGCGTGCTTGTGTTATAGATTTTGGCGAAAGTTGGGATGATCATGCTTACTTTATTGAGTTTTCCAATAATAATAGCTACCAGTCTAGTATTAAGATGGATAATATGAAGCTTATACGGGAGAAAGTGCAGTTCACCAGTGGGTTGGTTTGAACTCAGTGAGGAAAAGTTATTAGGGCCAGACTTAGTGCAGCAGGTTATTGACAAGGTGAATCTTATTAGAGATCGACTTCAAATTTCCCAGAGTAGGCAGAAGTCTTATGCGGATGTACACCGTTGAGCGTTGTAGTTTACTGTTGATGATTGGGTCTTCCTGAAAGTGTCGCATATGAAAATTCGTCATGCGATTTGGCCGAAAAGGAAAGCTGAGCCCTAGATATGTTGGGCCTTACAGAGTTATCCGCAGGATAGGAAAAGTAGCCTATGAGTTGGCGTTGCCACCAGAGCGCGCGACAGTCTACCCAGTATTTCGTGTATCAATGTTGCAGAAGTGTATAGGAGACCCAACTCATGTTATGCCTATCGATGATGTTCGAATTTTTTAGGAGATGACCTACACCGAGGTCCCAGTTACTATACTTGCCGGCATGTCAGGAAACTTCAGATAAAAGAAGTCGTTTCAGTTAAATTATTGTGGCGAAGTAATAACATCGAGGAAGTGACTTAAGAGGCTGAGGAGGAAATGAAGAAAATATATCCTCACCTATTTACGATGTCAATGTGATATTAAGGTATGTGTATGCTACCTAAGTTACTAAGTATCTATTTTAAAGCATATTAAGTGAAATTAATTTCCACTCATGGATGAATGTTCCTAAGGGGGAGGGGGGGGGGAGAATATAATACCCTTAAAATTTTTTGGTGATTATTTGATGTTTCTTTGCTAGGTTAAGGGAAGTACGGGTTGTATATTGGTTGTAGATGACAAGGGAAATGTGTACGAATGGACAAGCAAAGAGTATGTGAAGTTCAGAAGTAAAGGTAAACTTTAAACAACCATACCGCCCTATATATAATGCATTAAAATTCCCAAAACCTATCAAATAAAAGGTCTTTGAGTCTACTTTTTAGAACATCAAACTGCTCTCAATCAATGTTTGGAGTAAAAAGTTATAGATGATTTACGGTGGCACTATCGGGCAGTGAAGTGGCCACCGCCCTAAAATCGGCCACCACCCAAATACCTTTATATTTTAAGTCTTAAGTTATGAGATCATTTTCAACTTTTTTAGATTTGAGGTGCTTGCTTATCCTCTCAAATTTCCAGCAAACAACTAAGGAGAACACCAAGCCAAACTCCATTAAAACTAAAGCTAAGTAAAGGGGAGCTATCGGAAGGTGAAGGTGGTGTGTCAGTGGCTGTTTTGGCTGCACTTGGGCAGTGTTGCCGTGGTGAATTTGCTGCTTTTGGGATGCTTTTCAAAGATATATATATATATATATATGTGTGTGTGTGTGTGTGTGTGTGTGTGTGTGTGTGTGTGTGTGTTCCCTCTTGGTAGGGATTAAGCACAAGTATATATGGTAAGAATTCTTCTACTAACCTCGCTTGAAATCTTGCTTAAAAGACTAGAAGTTGGCGGTATGTTTGGTGTGTTGGTGAACTGTTTTTGCTGCATTTTGTACAGCAAGTTTGCTGCGTTTCTGGACAAGAAGTTGAGGTCAATTACTCCTATTTTTTTACAAAGAACAACCCCCCAGCAAAAAGTAAGGATTTTTCCCCTTTTAAACCTCTCAAATTGCAAAGCGAGAAGCTGGAAATTGGCAGCTAAATGAGCTGCCGATGAACTGTTTGTTTGCTGAATTTTGCTCATTTTCCTTGGGATTTTTGGCTGTTTCTTTTGCTGGAATTATACTTCATATTTAGGGGAAGAATTACAGAAGAAATAAGGTAAAATTTCCTGTTGTTTCTCCCTCAAAAGTTAGTGAAAACTAGTTGAGGAAATGGCTAAATGTTGTTGATGTTGCCGTGTGTTGTTGTTGGTATTGTGATTGCCTTTGGTTAGTTGTTTTGGGGTGCATTTTGTGCTACAAATTAAGCTTTTTGTTGTCCAATAAAACCACTGGATTAAGGAGGTTGAAGGATGACCATTGAAAGGTGCCCCGTTCATCATTCCTTTAAATGTCTGTTTGCTAACTGAAATAGGTGATAGAGCCAAGATGATGACGCGTAAACTATTTTAAGCCAAGTAAAGACATAACAAGCTATTAAGGGTAAAAGATCTTATTGAATTAGGATTGTCTAGTTATGGTTGTCCTTTATATTTTGTGTATGTTATGAAATAGGTCAGGCCAAGGGGAGATTTCATAATCCCTTTCCTTTAAGCCGAATGACAAGCTAGGGAGTCTCCGAGCTTTAATTTCCTTTGAACACGATCAATAAATCTTGTTGAAACTCTTATGTCATCTGCAGTTCCTTATGATTTATACAAGTTTTGAATACATGTATTGAAGTGCTATTTTCTAGCTTTACATGTTATATGTGCTCAATTGCAGTTATGCATTACGAAAGAGGCCTATGCAAGCCACATATTTAGTATTCTTCATTTCAATGCTATTCATGTTAAGTTGGTCCAGTATAAGCCATATCGGCTCCGTTTATTATCTTGTTTAAGATTTATTGATTTTACCCCGATGTGGTACATCGGCTGGAGGTATTTTTATTTTACCCCGGTGTTGTATGCCAGCTGGATGGATTTTACCCTAATGTAGTACCCCGGCTGGAGGCATTTTTATTTTTACCCAGTGTGGTACATAGGCTAGATGAATCTTATATGGATTTTATGGTCGGCTAGTCGCTGGCATTTAAGTTATAATTTTTATTGTGCATTAGATGATTGCATTTATACTTTAATATTGAGTTATGTTAGGTTTTAATTTTCAGGATTCTAGGTTGTTACTATTCCTTTTTTCTGGCTCAGTTATTATTGTTATCTTATATGTTAAAGTTTTTAGCCTTACATACCAGTACATTTTATTCCTACTGATGTCCCTTCATCTGGGGACCCTTCCTGCAATCATGTTCCAGGTACAGGCCAAGGCTTAGATCATCAAATGTAGTTGGAGTCAGATTTTAGCGGAATAGTGGTATGCTCCTCTCTTCTAGGAGTCATGTCCTAGTATTGACTATTTTGAGTTTTGTGTACAACATGGGTAGGCTGGGACCCATTCTCATGCATTTCAATTTGTTTACTCTGTAGAGGCTGATGTGTCTTTCCATTGCTCTATTTAACTTTATTGTAGCCTTGTCAGTTTTACAAGTTGCATATTCATTATTATTGAGATATTATAGCTCTAGTATTTATCTTGGTTGGTTGTAACAGGTGGCTTGGTCGGCCTTAGTGTTACATTTATTGATGCTATATAGCTAACTTTTGCATCAATCATGAATTGAGTGTCAGGTGCGCCCTACAAAAGTTTTGGGGCGTGACACAAACTAGCACCTCAATACCCTATGTTGTTCTCATATCCCATCTTTGCCTCCGAGCAAGAGAGCCATTTTTCCCAGATGAGGCCCTCAACTTTGCTACTGGTGTGATCACAGTGGATAGAAAAAGGGACATGGATTCTCTCAAGAGAAAGCAGAAGCAGATGTAAGCCATCAAAGTCCCCGAGGAGTCCATCTCTCATGGATTAGAGCAGGCCCCCATGGCCTCCGATCTCAACATGCCACATCTGGCGGCATCAGGCAAGACTTTCGGAGAAGCACCTACTAGGGGAGCCTCACCTCCTTCCACATCTTCTCAGCAGAGAAGCCTCCACAAACTCGTGGAGATAACACACTCCCATAAGAGTCATATATAGAAATTGGCTAAAAGTGTCCCTACACTAATTGCAAAGATGGCGAAAAAGGAGATGAAGTCAATGTATGATAGCTTGAGCAAGTTATGCCCGCGTGTGGATATTGTGGAGGGCGCTATTACTTCTCTCTGAGTTGAAGTAAGTGAATGGAAAGTTCGGATGTCAATGGCAGTTCCTGACATGAGTGCGCTTGATGCAGCTATGGCTGCCACTTCTAAAGTCCGAGGCCCCATAGACAACTTGTTCAAGGGCTTGGAGGATGAGGAGGAGGATCTGGGAGATGAAGTCCACGATGGGGACACTGAGGCCGAAGATAATGATGATGATGAGTGACCACTTCATGGAGTACTTACCCTAATTTGTTTCGTATGCATACATTGGGGACAATGTATTATTTTAGTTGGGGGTTGGATGAGTATATCTTTTTTGTGGTCATTGTTATTGATGTTGATATTTCCCTTGTTGGGATTTTATTTTTGTATTATGATGATTTGTGAGCGTTTATCAGGATCAGGATGCCCTTACCGGGCTATTGCTTTGATAATTGTTGAATGATTGTTGAGCCTTTGTCGGGCTCAGGATGGATGAAATGAAAATTTTGTTCTTGAATTATTAGTAAATATGATTGGATACTAGTTTAAATTTCCAAATGTTTCATGACCCAAGTTTGATTTTGTCTTTTTTAAGTAGCAGCTAGTGATTAATCTTCGAGGGTTTTCTTTATATCGTGATTCTTCCCAAGGAGAAATTTGTTTTTCTTTTCTTTTTCTATTGTCGAACCGGGTGACGTTCCCAATGATAGATTGTAAAGAGACTTTGTTAAGGGAAAATTCCATGTTCTTTTGTCTTGTTGAAATTGTTTTTAAGGAGTACCACCCAAAAAAAATTGCGTGGCATGAAAAAATGAATTTTGAAGAAATGGGACATTTGAAATGGAAAATGTAGCACTCTCTTTTCATATATTGCAAATTCCTTGTTTGGCTTGTTGATTCACATGCTCAATTATCTTAAAATCATAATCTGGCTGTGGTGATGTATTGTTTAAACTCCTTGGAGTGTGATGCCTTGTGTGGTGAGGCTTATTGAATGATTCCCATGCATATACATTTGTGTAGAACTTGCCCTAAGTTTGATTAAAGGCGAAATCCTAGAGGTATCTGCACTTAGAACATAATTTTAGGCTTTCTATTTCTAGTCACTTCACCCAAAATGACCTCCTTAAACATGTTCCTTTGCTAGCCAATGTTGGGCCTTTGACCGTTTTTATTGGAAATCACATTACAAGCCTAATGATCCTTTTTAATTCTCTTCTTGGGCACCCATCCTCCCTAGTTGCTAAGTGATCAAAGAATGAAAAATGGGGCTTCGAGCCCTAGAAATAAGGAGAGATAAGGAGATATGTGGAAATGAGGAAAAGCCTAAGTTTGGGGGTTCACAAGAAAAGGGAAAAATGTGATAGCTTCAATGTGTTAGCACCAAATTGTGATTAAAGTGAATGAATTAGTTGGTCGAGAAACCATGAATCATTGAAAGGAGAAATAATAGTAAAAGGTGTTACCTCTAGCGTAGATGAGGCGGAATGTGGAATCGAAAAGTGTTATAACAGTGACTCTTGTTAAATAAAAGATGAAGATGATGAGCAAAGAGAGATAAGGTGGAATGATATCAATAGGGTGATGGGATGTTCAAAATTTTCACAAATAGGCATTAGGGAGGTTCTAACCACTAAAAATCATTGTTTATCCTACCTTAACCCCTAGTCTTTGTCTTGACCCTAAGTCGTAAATAATTTTGAGCATAGCAACTCTACATTAGTTGTGAGTTACACAAAGGGAAAGCCTGTGGGTCAAGTTGTGTGCGTGGAGATTTTTTTTGTGAGAGTGAGCATTAATGTCCTATTCTATAATCCCTTGTGTGTGCATTGTTGAATGATAAAAAGGGATTCTCTCTTGTGAGTGGCATCACCCCCTTGGAGAACATGCTTGCATTGGTGAGAAGAAGTCATTGGGACATTAGTGCTGTGAGCTTCAAGGAAAGCTTTGAATGTTAATTTGAGATGATTTGAGATGCTATGTGTGCTTCTTTTGATAAACCATGCCCTTGTTTTGAAGAATAAAAACATTTGTGAATCATTCCTATTCATTATGGTTACCTCTTGAAACTTTTGCAACATGTTTCGGGGAGTTTCTTCTCTTTTCCTTGAGTATGGTAAGAAATTTTTGGGTTGTCATAGGTTTGGTGATCCTTGGTGTATGAACTCATATGTTGTAACATGTTATTCTATTTGCTCTGCTATAAAGAATTGCATTAATTGAGGACAGGCAATGGTTCAAGTTTGGGGGTTTGATTAGTTGGTAATTTGCTAACTCATTGGGCTTTTAGACATGAGTTTATGTTTGATTTTTAAGTCTTTTAGGTGGATTTCAAGTTCTTTCTCCTTGATCTTTGCAGGTATTTAACTTGAGTAGAAAAATCATGAAATGGAGGAAAAGAGAATGAAAATTGAGATGAGGACCGGCAAAACGTCGGTCACTCGCAGATACCTACTCAGTTGAAGAATAATGGCTACCCGCGGACCGCGGACCAGTACTAGTGTACCGTCGATGCCAGTGACAAATCGACCAGAACCCACTGCCACCTTGATGCGAGAGGCCGGCGGACCACAGATTAGCACCGGCGAACCGCCAGTGGCTCACAAGTGAGGTCTGTCAGAAAAAGGTAAAAATATTCGGTTCAGAAAAAGAGGAGCATTTCGTACCCTACTATTGTACATTTTTAAAAGAGAACTGAACCTTCTATTCTATAGAATTATTGCATTGTATTGAATATTGAATAAAAAGTAGAGATAAGTTGGAGAATTGAATTGTAGAGAAAGAAAGCTTCATCTTGTTTTTTGAAAAGGTATAAATACTCCATTGGAGAATCAAAACCTTATGCTTGAATTTTCTTACTCATTTTGTTGAATTGATATTGAATTATTCCTAAATGCGATGTCTTCTTCTACTTATATGAGTAGCTAAATTCCTTGCTAGGGGTGTGTGAATGATTGAGGTTGATTTGGATTGGGTATTGTTTAATCAATCTTAGATTTACTCAAATAGTATAATTCTAGTGTTTCATCTAAGTATTAATCTAAATACTTATAGTTACAGATATGGATTGTATTTACTTACTCTAATTTTGCTTGATAAAGGAATTTAGAGTATGGGTGATGAAACATTAGTGGGTAATTGGGTGTTGATCATGTGTGTTGATCATGTGGGGTTGGGCTACAGATAACCAAAACCAATTTTCATGCACCCATTGAGAATCAAAGCTTGACATAGTTGATTCTTACCCAAGTTGAAGTGGTTGTTGTGAAAAAGACTTCGAGGTTTGAGAAAACCTAAGGTATAAGGCACCTAATTGGTTGAAAATGTAAGCTACCACTCATACACAACTAATTATACTATTGAGTAATACTAGGAGCCGTTAATAATCCCAATCCGGTGATGCCCAATAATATCACACCTATGCTTTGTCCCTATTTTTGTGAGTGAATTTTGTAGTTCAATTGAAAAGTTGTGATTTTCCAAATTTTTAATTTATTATTGTTGAGACATTGATGCAAGTTACTTCAATTTGATATACAAGTCTTGCATGATCAACTACTTTTCCCTGTAGGATTAGACCCCGACATTCATTTGCTATATTTTTTTTCCAACGACTATTTACAGTCTCTTGTTAAGAGGAGTGAATTTGTACTTTATCAATCGTGCAATAAAGTTCAACTCTCTGTTCTCTTCCAACTCATGCTATACGCAATTGCAGAGAATGCCTCCTAGAAGAGATAGTGGAAGAGGAAACAACAAGGGAAATCTACAGCCCCACCAACTCCAATAGGCCACTTTAGTGGGAAAGTGATGGATGCGGAGCTTAGG
Organism: Datura wrightii; assembly: GCA_035772735.1. NCBI lineage: Eukaryota > Viridiplantae > Streptophyta > Magnoliopsida > Solanales > Solanaceae > Datura > Datura wrightii. The sequence continues at coordinate 46,710,129 of JASDFA010000007.1, read as the reverse complement.
GCTGCCTTCATAGTGTTAATACGGGGCATGACCACTCAGCTTAAATAGCAGGCAGTTGCACCTAAGAACTCTACCGGAGGTATCACAGTTACTAGGCTTCGAAACTTCACGAAAAAGAGTTTGTCTGTGATTCATGGGTCGAAGGTGGGCAGAAGGTTTAAGCAAGGAACAAGGAGAATAAGAGGTCCAGAATTGGAAATTTTGAGTTTGCCCAGCAAGGGTCAGGTGGTAGGAATCACCCAAAGCTCCAACAAAGAGCATTGGCTCCAGCACCTTCGTCAATTTGTGTCCCACTACCTGGATCTGAAGGGGAGCAAAGGGGTAGAAAGTATGACCCTAAGATTTAGGAGAGTAGGTCAAGGATAAGGAAGATTATATATCCAACTTACAAGAGTTGTGGGAAGAACTACATAGGAAAGTGCTTGATGGGTTCAGATACATGCTTTCGGTGTGGCAAGCCTGGTCATAAGCTCAGAGATTGCCCAGCAGCCAACCGCGGCAAAGGTAGATCCCCAGCCATCTCTTCAGTGCCTTCGACAGCTCACCCAGCTCAGCTGGTGTAGGTAGTGGACAGCGGTAGGATTGGGAGAGTTGTCATGCCCCAATACTGGGGTAGGGCGCAACTGGCACTCAATTCATGATTGATCGAGATGGAGGCTATATAGCACCTGAAAATGTAATACTAAGGCCGACCAAGCAACCTGTCACAACCAACCAAGATAAATACTAGATCCATAAGGTCTCCATAATGACAAATATACAATCTGGAAAGTCGATAAGGCTACAATAAAGCTAAGCATAAAAATTGAAAACCAACACGACTACACAACTAAAACTATTATACATACTAGTCCAAATCAGCCTCTATAGAGTAAACAAATTGAAATGCATGGGACAGGGCCCTGGCCAACCCCTGTGATACACAAAACTCAAAATAGTCAAAACTAGGACATGGCTCCTGGAAGAGAGGAGCAGACCAATATTCTGCTGAAATCTGGCCCCTATTGCATCTGATGATCTGAGCCTTGGCCTGTACCTGCAGCACGATTGCAGGAGGTGTTCCCATATAAAGGGATGCTAGTACAAATAAAATGGACTGGTATGTAAGGCTAAAAACTGTAACATATAAGATAACGTTGATAACTAAGCCAGAAATGAGGAATAGTAAACACCCAGAATCTTGAAAATCGAAACCTGACAATTACTCAATATTGATGAGTAAATACAACCATCTAATACACAATAAAAACTATAACTAAAATGCTAGTGGCCAGCCGACCATAAAATCCATATTAAATTCTTCCAGCCAGTGTACCACACCGGGGTAAAAATAAAAATGCCTCTAGTCGGTGTACCACACTAGGGTAAAATTCGTCCAGCTTGTGTACCATACTGGGGTAAAATAAAAATACCTCCAGTCGGTATACCAAATCAGAGCAATATCAATAAATCTTAAACAAAATCATAAATAGAGTCGATATGGCTTATACAGTACCAACTTAACATGTATAACATAGAAATGACGAATATTGAATATGTTGCCCACATAGCCCTCCTTCGTAATGCATAACTAGAAGTGAGCACATATAACATGTAAAGCTGGAAAATAGACTTGAAATCTGTATTAAAAACTTGTATAGATATTAAGGAACTGCTGATGACCTAAGAGTTTCAACAAGATTTATAGATTGTGTTCAAAGGGACATTAGAGCTTGGAGGCTCGCTAGCTTGTCATTCGACTTAAGAAAAAGGGATTATGAAATTTCCCCTTGGCCTGACATATTTCATAACATAAATATAAGATAAAGGACAACCATAACCGGGAAATCCTAGTTCATTAAGCATGATTACCCTTAATAGCTTGCGATGTCTTTTCTTGGCTTAAAATCATTTACACGTCATCATCTTGGCCCTTTCACCAATTTCATTTAGCAATCAGACCTTTAAACACATTTAACATCATATATATATATATATATATATATATATATATATATATATATATATATATATATATATATATATATACATATATATATATATATGTATAGCCATCTAACAATGTCAACTCTGAGGAGTCTCCAACTCAATGTACCACTACGACAACAATCAACACAATATCACACTTTAAATGCCTCACATCGGCTAGGCATAATTTTAACATTTAACACCAATAAAATATAAAACTATAAATCTTAAATGAATCTTAGCATACTACCTTAAGAATAGTAAAGAGGTTGCCTGCTTAAAAGAACGATGGACGGGATGCCTTACACACATTTGTTTTAGCGAGCTTTCTTATGTTGTTTCTTTCTTTCAACAATCAGCACTTATCCCCTTAAATTACATCATTTTATAACCAAGTGTCAAGGCAATTTCAATACAATATAGCCATCCAAAACATCACACCAACAGTAGCCACAACAACAGCCACAACAACACACAAGGCAACATTTTAGCATAATGCCACAACTTGTTCTACACATTTTTAAGGAAAGAATGGAAGTAGGAAATTACCTAACTTCCTTTGTAACAAACATCCAACAACATGGAGTTTATTTCCAGTATTATACAGCTACAACAACCTTAAAAAACGAGCAGGAACCTTCAGCAAAATCGCTCCAACGAATGGCAGCCAAACTTGGCGCCCAACTACTACTTTCAAACTAGGATTCTTGCAAGTTGTATACTAGAAATACTTACCTTTTGATGGGAAGGGGGTTTTTCTTGGTTAAAAATAAGAGTAATTGATTTCAACTTCTTGTCCAAAAATGAAGCAGCCTTGCTGTCCAAAAATGAAGCAGCCTTGCAAAAACTGTTTACCAACACACCAAACACACCTCCAACTTCTAGTCTTTTAATCAAGAATTCAAGCGAGGTTAGTAGTAGAATTATTAAATTTTTTACTTGTTCTTAATCTCTACCAAGAGGGAACATATATGTATCTTAGAAAAGCCTAAAAAATTCAGCAAATTCACCACAGCAGCACTGCCCACGTGCAGCCAAAACAACCGCCAATACACCACCTTCACCTTCCGATAGCTCCGCTTCACATAGCTTTAGTTTTAATGGAGTTTATCTTGGTGTTCTCCTTATTTTTATGCTGGAAAATTGAGAGGATTTCAGAGGATAGGAATGCACTTCAAATCTAAAAAAGATTAAAATGATATCATAGTGCAAGACTTAAAATATAAAGGTATTTGGGCGGTGGCCACATCACTTCCTGATAGTGCCACCGTAAAATGCCTATAACTTTTTATTTTGAAATGTGATTGATGAGAAATTTAATGTTCTGAAATCTGGACTCAAAGATTTTTAATTTGATCGGTCGTGGGGCTTCTAATTCATTATATGTTGGGAGATATGGTCCTTCAGAATTGACCCTTACTTATGAACTTCACATACTCTTTTCTTTTCCATTCTTACACATTTCCCTTGTCATCTATGACAAATATACAACCCATAATTCCCTTAACATCGCATATAAACACTAACTAATTGCCAAAAAAAATATTTTCCAGGGTGTAACATTCTTCGCCCTTAGGAACATTCTTCCCCAAATGGAAATTAATTTCGCTTAATATGTTTAAAAATAGATACTTAATAACTTAGGTATCAAACACATACCTTAATATCATGTCGACATTGTAAATAGGTGTGGATATTTCTTCATCATTTCCTCCTCAACCTCCCAAGTCAATTCTTAGATGTTATTACTTTGCCCCAATACTTTAACCGAGGCAACTTCGTTGGTCCGAAGTTTCTTGACTTTCCGGTCGAGAATAGCAAGTGGGACCTTGGTGTAGGTCATCTCCTCAGAAATTCGTACATCATCGACAAGCATAGCATAAGTTGGGTCTCCTATACACTTCCGCAATGTTGATACATGAAATACTGGGTGGACTACTACTAGTCCTGTTGGAAACTCCAACTCATAGGGTAGTTTGTCTATCCCGCGGATAAATCTATAAGGCCCAACATATCTAGGGCTCAGCTTGCTCTTTCGGCCAAAATGCATAACGCCTTTCATAGGCGACCCTTTCAGGAAGACCCAATCATCAACAACAAACTCAAGCGCTCGATGACGTACATCCACATAAGACTTCTTCCTGCTCCGGGATGTCTGAAGTCGATCTTTAATAAGTTTTATCTTGTCAATATCTTGTTGCACTAAGTCTGGCCCCAATAACTCTGCCTCACAGAGTTCAAACTAGCCCACTAGCCACCTGCATGTTCGCGCATATAAAGCTTCATATGGGTCCATCTGAATATTTGTCTGGTAGCTGTTATTATAGGCAAACTCAATCAAGGAAACATGATACATCTCAGCTTCTGCCAAAATCTAAAGCACAGGCACGCAACATACCTTTAAATGTCTGATGGTGTATTTAGCTTGTCCGTTTGTCTGAGGATGAAATGCGATATTGAGGCTTACTTGAGTGCCCAAGCGTTTCCTGAAATACTTCCAGAAGTTTGCTATAAACTAAGCATCTTTATCGAAAATAATGGAGAAGGGGACGCCATGAATGTGAACTATCTCCCGTATATAAAGCCTAACATAATCCTCTACAGCATATGTGTTCTTAACTGGCAAGAAGTGAGCTTATTTAGTTAATCTATCAACTATTACCCAAATAGAATCATGTTTCCTACTCGTTCGAGGCAATCCTGTAATAAAATCCATATTAATCACCTCCCATTTCCAAGCTAAAATTTCTATATCCTGCACTATACCTCCAAGCCTTTGGTGCTCAACCTTCACCTACTGGAAATTGGGACACTAAGCCACAAGATTTGTGATGTCCTTTTTCATGCCATTCCACTAATATAGTTGCCTCAGGTCACGACACATCATTGTGGCACCTAGGTGTATTGAATATTGATGTGCTGTGAGTTTACAACACTTTCGATGCTCAAAACTGAGAAAATAGCATGGACTTAGGTGGGTATATATGGATATAAGGAACTTTTCTTTGGTTACATGATAAACAGGTGTTGGAGCAAGAATGTGCAAAAGATAGCCTACAAGTGCAAAAAATAGGCTTAAGTCAAAAGCCTCAATATGAGCTATGGTTGATGCTACGATCCATACTGAAGATCGTGAAAAGTTTCAGATGGCTAAGTTATGAAGAGTGCATCCTATGACTCTCAGTACAAGTCGTTCAAAGTTTGTAAAGACCGTAGCATTGATTCATGGAAAGATTCAGAAGATTTGCACAAGAGGCTAACTCCTGACATGGATAGACAATACGAGTCGTGGCATCAAGGTACGAGCCGTACCATCAAACTCTTGAAGAACTTCAGAAAAATTGAGAATTCTCAGATTTGGACCATGATAGCACAGTACGACCTGTGAGAAGCATGTACGAGTCATACCAAGGCCCAACACTTAGTCAAATTTCAGCCAGCCAGGAACATACGAGAAGCAGGGAAAACCCATAGAAACCTAGTATGGGTCGTAGAATCGATCGTGGCACAGGCAACACCAGTTATGGAAATTCACCTTGTTAGCCTAGGAAAAGGATTTTATGTATGTACAAATACGTTTTAAGTTTTATTTTCATAAGAGGATGTAAGAAGTACTTAGAGAACATTGAGAACATAAAATTGAGTTGATTAGCTTGTGATCAACCTTTTCTTGATTTCTTCTTGATCTTTGTGTATTGTTCTTTGGAATTTCGGATATTATCAAAGAAGTTTTCTCTCATCCATAATTGTAAGTATTTATTTATGTATTTAATTATGAATGAAAATCACAATCTTGCAGCTATGAGAGGCTAAAACCTCCATAGCTAGGATTGTGGGAACCATAGTGGATTAACAAGCTAGGGTTACAGAAAAGTGATTCAAAACCAATGCAAAACACATGTCTTGTATTCTCTACATGCTTAAACGTTTCTTAGCAGTGTACAACGTTAGGACTTTCCCGAATTCTTTTACTTGCTTAGTCTTAGAGAGGTAGAGATTAGGAAAAGAGAATTACAACAAAGCATTGATCTTGATGATCATTGTATTAACTTGAGTTGTAGTCATAGGATAGTTAAATTTGGGACAAATTGATAATGAGTAAATTAAGATCGCTCATGAGACCTGACATGTTGATTGAGTATAGTCATTCAATAGGGACGAACCAGTCATTTGGATGAACTTTAGTTATCAGTTCTACAAGTAAGCATTATTGATGATCCCGTATGTATACCTGTAGCAGTTATGAGCCCATGGGGAACACAAACCCTAGTTATCTTTCTTTCTTGATTTCAACAACAATTGTAACAATTGTTTTATTTATTGTTTTCTTTAGTACCCCCAATTTGGAGTAACTAACCAATGAGTTCACTTACTAGATTTAGTCTAGCTCTTTCATATTTCCTGTGGGATCGACCCCAACCTCTAGTTTGATTTTTTATTGACAGGGTCTTCTTCATACTTCAGTAGGAGGTATGCTTTGAGTGTTATCAAAAAGTGACGTCGTTGCCGGGGAATATGGCTAAGATTAGATTAATTGCTTGTATTTAACTTTTGGTTATTCTTTCCTCTTTTACGTTTTTATTTGTTTTGTTTTGTCTCATCTAGTGCACCTCTTGGAAAAGCCAAGCATTTAAGATAGTGGAGGATGAATCCGAGTTCCTTGACAAAGTCTATGTAGTCAAGATACTTGCATTATGCTGCGACGTTAAATCAGGCGCTGCATGGGAGGCAATCCATGAATTCTAAAGCTTAGAGAACCACAGGTATGTTCCCTTCCCTCTGTTCTTGTAGTTCATGCTTCGAGGGCGAAGCTCAATTTTCAAAAAGGGGAGGTAGTGTACTTGTGATTTTTAGGATTTTTTTATTCTTCCAAGGGTTTTTCTTTTCGTGTTTCTTTTCCCTCAGGCATGCTATCTAGTATAACTTGCATGTTTAGGATTTTATTTTCTTATTTTGTGACTTTTGTTTAATTAGGAAATAACATAGGAGTACTCAACCAATGACAATGCACTAATTTTGGATTTTTGAAAAAAATTGACCCTATTTAAATTTTTGATGCACCACCTATGTATTTGTGACTGCATGCATGATTTATGTGGATCTTTTGATGTCATTTAGTTTATTAGCATGAGATGTCTTGTTAAGCCATGTGTAAACCAGGTAGGCAAGGTGAATATAAGTCATGTGCCAAGAGTGAGTGAGGTGTAATACTTAGTTCAGTACTGTGTTGAATATCTAGAACTTGCCTGGTTGGTCTTTGCATAGGCTAAGGATGGTTGGTTAGGATATAATCATAAGCCATTTGTTTTTAAGCTCACTTTTAGCCAAAATAACCCTACCAAAATCATATGATTCCCTTGATCCCAACTTTGAGCCTTTAATAGAGCATTTTTATTTGATTAACCGATAAACCGTACCCATTTTTTATAATGAACCTGTTTTGGCCCTGGTCCTTACTTGGATATTGTGAACCTCAATGTAGGAAAAATGCCGAAGTTGAAGGGGGCTAGAGCAGGGGTGCATGAATGGTGGGAATGAGAAAAAAGGGAGAGAAAAGAGAAAAGGTTAAAAATGAGGTATGGTGTGACAGAAAAAAAAGAGTTGATAAAGTTGAAAATCTTGAAAAGAAAATTCAAACGGGAAAACAAATAAAATACTTGAAAAAGTTAAAATACACCATACCCATACAAATGCACATAAAAGAGGTGAAAATGGAGGAAAATGAATGAAAAGAAAAGAGGGTGAAATAGGGGAAATAGTGAAGCCAATGTATGAAGTGTCAAGGAAGGGATAGTCACAAAAAATCTCTCATATTTATCATGTCCAACCCTAGAGCCTACATTACAAGCCACAACAAGTCCTATAGTGATCCTAATCTGACCATTTGACCAACCGAAGCAGAAAAAATAAGGGCAAGCCTATGGTATCTGATACATAGTACTTGAAACTTCTTTGTGATCGTGAGTGTCTCGCTTGTTTAGTCCCATGCAATATCTGACATTAGATCTGTGAGTGAGGACTTCATTTGTTGTGAGGGTACATGGATTATGTTTACTTTTACCATTGGTCTACATGAAAAACATCGGTGATGACTTGATTACTTGTTGATAGCTAGATGACATGTCTTGATCCATTCTTATCATGTTTTCTGATTGCGTGTAGTACATTAGCTGATGTTGGTTCATGCAAAAGGGTTAAAAGGTTGTTGAATGTATAGTGCAAGTTTTGTTTAGTATTGGCTATAGTATTCTAGGTTTATTTTCTTGTTGAGAGTCGTGTTTAGTTTTTCTTTTGTTTGTCTGAGGACATGCAAAATTCTTAAGTTGAGGGTGTTGATGTGCTGTGAATTTACATCACTTTTGATGCTTAAAACTAAGAAAATAGCATGGACTTAGGTGTGTTTATATGGATATAAGGCACTTTTTCTTTGGTTACAGGATAAATAGGTGTTGGAGCAAGAATGTGCAAAAGATAGCCTAAAAGTGTAGAAAATAGGCTTAAGTCACAAGTCTCAGTACGAGCTGTAGGTTGATGCTACGAGCCGTACTGAAGATCGTGAAAAGTTTCAGATGGCTAAGTTATGAAGAGTGTATCCTACGACTCTTAGTATGAGTTGTACAACATTTGTACGGAACATAGCATTGAGTCGTGGAAAGATTCAGAAGATTTCCATAGGAGGCTGAATCCTGACACAGATAGATAGTATGAGTCGTGGCGTCAAGGTACGAGTCAGGCGTCAAGGTATGAGTCATACCATCACACTTGTGAAGAACATCAGAAAAATTGAGAATTCTCAGAGTTAGACCACAGAAGCACAATACAACTCATGGGAAGGATGTACGAGTCATACCAAGGCCCAACAGTTAGTCAAATTTCAGCCGGCCAGGAACATACGGGAAGCAGGTACGGCCCGTACAAACCTGCTAGGGGTTGTAGAATCGATCGTGGCACAAGAGGCACTAGTTATGAAAATTCACATTGTTAGCCTAGGAAAAGGATTTTTATGTCTGTATAAATATGTTTTATGTTTTATGTTCATAAAAGGACGTAAGAAGTAGTTAGAGAACATTGATAACATTTAATTGAGTTGATTAGCTTGTGATCAACCTTTTCTTGATTTCTTCTTGATCTTTGTGTATTGTTCTTCAGAAATTAGGATATAATCAAAGAAGTTTTTCTCTCATCCATAATTGTAAGTATTGATTTAAGTATTTAATTATGAATACAAATCACAATCTTGTAGTTATGAGAGGCTAAAACCCCATAGCTAGGGTTGTGGGAACCATGGTGGGTTAACAAGCTAGGGTTACAGAAAAGTGATTCAAAACCAATGCAAAACACTTGTATTGTATTATCCGCATGCTTAAACATTTCTTAACGGTGTACAACGTTAGAATTTGCCCGAATTATTTACTTTCTTGAGCCTACAGAGGTAGAGATTAGGAAAATAAAATTAGAACAAAGCCTTGATCTTGATGATCATTGTATTAACTTGAGTTGTGGTCGCAGGATAGTTATATTTAGGATGATAACGGGTAAATTGAAATCGCTCATGAGACCTGACCCGATGATTGAGTATAGTAATTCAATAGGGACGAACCAGTCATTTTGATGAACTTTAGTTATTACTTCTACAAGTAAGCATTGGTGATGATCATGTATGTATACCCAAAACAGTTATGAACCCATGGGGAACACAAACCATAGTTATCTTTCATTCTTGATTTCAACAACAATTTTAATAGTTTTTTTATTTATTGCTTTCTTTAGAACCTCCATTTTGGGGTAACTAACTAATAAATTCACCCTTACTAGCTTTAGTCTAGCTCTTCCATATTCCTTTTGCGATCGACCCCAACCTCTAGTTGGGTTATTTATTGACAATTTCTGCTTCATACTTTGGTAGGAGGTATGGTTTGAGCGTTATCTAATATCGAGAATAGTGAGCTTCATTCATAATTTGCTCGTATAGCTCACCCACATTAGTTACACATAGACGGCCTTGGTATCTAAGAACTCCATCGGGTCCAAAATCAAATAGGCTCTACTTCTATTGTGGTATACTGGCTCTCAGTAAGACTAACTCTCCATTATCATATTGTGATTTCTTAACTTCTGCTACCAAGGACGATTCTGATGTGTTTTGGACAATAACACCCCCATCTTCGGCATCCAGTATCCGAATCTATAAGTCAGCCAACTTCTACGGAGTCTTTGTCATCTCAATCTTGTCAACCTAAATATGACTCAAGCTACTCATAGACTTGCAACTTCGCACATCAGCTACAACATTTGCCTTGCCGAGTTGATACAGGATGCTAACATCATAATCTTTTAAAAATTCTAACCACCTTCCTAGTGTAAATTCAACTTCTTCTTCTATAATAGGTACTGAAGTCTCTTATGATCCATAAAAATATCAATATGTACCCCCATACAGGTAGTGACACCAGATCTTCAGCGCAAACACCACTGCTGCCAATTCTAGATCATGGGTAGGATAATTCTGCCCGTGATTCCTCAGTTTCCTCGAAGCATAGGTAATGACTTTGTTGTGTTGCATCAAAACACAACCTAAGCTGATCCTAGAGGCATCACAATAAACCACATAACCCTTTGTACCTTCTGGAAGAGTCAAGACAGGTGTTGAGGTCAACCTATCTTTCAACTCTTGAAAAATGCCCTCACATGCCTCTGACTGCTGAAACTTAGTTGCTCTATAAGTCAACTTTGTCAATGGCGCAGAGATAGGAGAAAAACCTTCTACAAATCTGTGATAGTAACCCACCAATCTCAGAAAACTACAAACTTATATCGGATTCAAGGGTCTGGGCCAACTCTTTACTACCTCTATCTTCTGACTATCCACTCTTATACATTCAGCTATAACTACATGACCAAGGAAAGCCACAGATATTAGCCAAAATTCACACTTAGTAAATTTAGCATACAACTTGTGCTCCTAGAGAGGTTGTAACACAGCTCTCGGGTGATCTTCATGCTTAGCCTCTAATCGTTAGGAATTCAAGATGTCATCAATAAATACAATCAAGAATACATCAAGGAAGGGCCTAAACAGCCTATTCATCAAATCCATAAAAGTTGTTGGGGCATTAGTAAGCCTAAATGAAATCATTAAGAACTCATAATGGCCATATCTAGTTCTAAAGTCAGTCTTAGGGAAATCAAGTTCCCTAACCCATAACTGATGGTACTCGAATCTCAAATCAATCTTTGAGAAGCATCTGGCACCCTGTAACTGATCAAACAGGTCATCAATCCTAGGTAGTGGGTATTTGTTCTTAAACATAACCTTATTCAGCTTCCTATAGTCAATACACATTCTTAACGCCATTCTTCTTTCGCACAAAAGCACTGGTGCACCCCAAGGAGATACACTAGGTCTTATGAACCCTTCTTGAGTAGATCTCCTAATTAATCCTTCAATTCCCTTAACTTTGCTGAAGCCATTCTGTAAGGAGGGATCGATATAGGATGACTACCTGGAAGTAGATCAATAGCAAAACCTATCACCCTTACAGGAACAATTCCAGGTAAATACTCTGGAAAGACCTCAAGGAACTCATTTACGATAGAAATTGACTAGAGAATGGTAGGCTCATATTCTAGTTTCTTACTCGAACCAAGTGAGAAATACATCTTTTGGATGTTAACTTCTGAGCCTTAAGGTAGGAAATAAACTTACCTTTAGGCATAGCGGCATTACCTTGCCATTTTTGGACTGGCTCGCTGGGAAAATGAAATCTGACAACCCTTGCTCTGCAATCAACATTAGCATAACATGCCGCCAACCAATCCATACCCATAATGACATCAAAATCTAACATTTCAAGCTCAACTAGATTAGTTAAGGTTGATATATCACATAACAATACTACACAGTTTTGGAAAACTCGTCTACCTAACACAGATTCGCCAATTGGCGTAGAAACAACAAATGGTATAGATAATAACTCAGGGACTGTCTCAAACTGACTCGCAACCAATGGTATAACATAAGAGAGTGTAAAGCCAGGATCAAGCAAGACATATACTGCACGAGAATAAATAATCAAAGTACCTGTAACAACATCAGGTGAGGCCTCCAGGTCCTGTCGACCGTCCAAAGCACAAAATTGATTCTGGGTTGCCCTAAAACTAGAAGCCTCTCTCTCTCTACCTCTTCCACGACCTACATCCAATCGAGGATCAGGTCTATGAGGTCGAAAGAAGGATGACGAAGCAACCGCTGATCGTGCCTAATCCGCCTCAACCCTATTTGAACAATGCCACATAAAGCCCCACAACGATAGCATACATTCTATCCCTGATGGCACTGACCTAAATGAGATCTCCCGCACTGAAGACAAAGAGATAATGGTAGTCTCCTCTGCCCCGCCCCCTCCTGTCGCCGAGAGATAGTTGGAGCTAGGCCTTAGTCCATTCTCTATCCTTGAAATAGAGGCGGGGAACTCCCTAAAGGCCTTACTGACTGCCTAGTTGACTGAGCCCTGTGTCACCCTACGTTCCTCTGTAAGGACCTAGGGTCCTATCTCTATTCCTTTACTCCTGTTGTCTCCGAGTATCCCGTAATTGATGAACCAAATCCTCATCACTTTGGGCAAAAGCCTGAATTCGTGCAATGTCCATGTGCTCCTGAGTAGATACCCTTAAACAATCTCGAACAATATGAATCCCAACCCCAACACGAATTGATGAACTCTATCCTCCATCATCTGAATCATGTGCAAAGCATACCTAGCAAGAGAATTAAATCAAAGACAATACTCACTCACACTCATACTGCCCTACTCTAGGTGGAAAAACTGCTCAACTCGAGCCTATCGAAGCTCCCAGGTAGATAGTGGTGTACAAAGGCCTTAGAGAACTCTTCCCACTCAGTTGGTGGTGCATCAACTCCTCTGGAACCCTCTTACCATAATATAGCTACATCACATAGTCTTAAGGCCGCCAACTCTACTTCCTCAGTCACTGTAGCTCGCATCACCTTCAACACCCTATATGTATGATCAATAAAGTCCTAAGGATCCTTGCTGTGGTCTGATCTGGTGAATATGGGAGGGCTCAGACTCAAGAACTCGCGGGCCTTGGCATTGACAGTTACCTGGCCTCTATGTCTCTCTATCGCCTCCAATCGCTGCTCCTGAAATGCAACTATATGAGTCATTAACTGAGCACTCCCTCAAGACCCTATCTGACCAGAACAATCAGAGGTACCATAGGCACAGGAGGGTCTGCTACTCTCTAACCTCATGTACTGTTGGTGTAGGAGGAGCCGAAGGTCTATCTACTACTCCTCTAATCAGTGCTGGAGGTATTACCGGGGTAGGAGAGGCACTTTGAGCCTTTGACCCGTCTCCTTGGTCCTCTGGAGGGTAACTAGTACCCTCTCTTACGGATGTGCCAATCAACCTCATAGTCATCTTCCTTTTCATAGGAATACTCTAAAACAATAACATGATTTCAGATATCATAGTACTTATGACCTTGCTCTATAGCACAAACTATTAGTAAAAGAAGTGAAATAATTCCTAGATGTCCTATAGCCTCCTAATTATAAGTATGGTGCACAACATACCCATAAGCAAGACTATACTAAACTCGACATTTTGGACTCCCTGGGGCATGACTTTGCTCTAATACCAAGTCTATCACGCCCCAAAACTATGGTAGGGTGCAATTGGCACTCGATTCATGATTGATTGAGAAGCCGACAATATAGTGTCTGGAAATGTAACACTAAGGCCAACCAACCAACCTGTCACAACCTTCAAAGATAAATAATAGACCCATACGGTCTCGATAATGACAAATATGCAATCTGGAAAGCTAATAAGTCTGCAATAAAGCTAAACATAGCAATGGAAAACCAACATGACTAAACAACAAAAACTACTATACAAACTAGTCCACATCATCCTCTATAGAGTAAGCAAATTGAAATGCACGAGACCGAGCCCTAGCCTACCCCTACGGCACACAAAACTCAAAATAGTAAAAACTAGGACATGGCTCCTGGAAAAGAGAAGCATACCACTATTCTACTAAAATCTGGCTCCTATTGCGTCTGATGATCTGAGCCTCGGCCTGTACCTACAGAATGATAGTAGGAGGGGTCCCCAGATGGAGGGACATCAGTACGAATAAAATGTATTAGTATGTAAGGCTATAAACTATAACATACAAGATAACAATGATAACTTAGCCAGAAATGAGGAATAGTAACAACCCGGAATCCTAAAAATCAAAACCTGACAATAACTCAATATTGAAGTGTAAATACAATCATCTAATGCACAATAAAAACTATAATTGAAATGCCAGTGACCAACTGACCATAAAATCCATATAAAATTTGTCCAGCCAGTGTACACCACTTGGGTAAAAATAAATGCCTTCAGCCAGTGTACCACATTAGGGTAAAAGAAAAATACCTCCAGTCGCTGTACCACACCAGGGTAAAATCAAAAAATATTAAAAAAATCATTAATGGAGCTGATATGGATTATACTTGATCAACTTAACACGTATAGCACAGAAATGAGGAATACTAAATATGTGGCCTGCATAGGCATCCTTCGTAATGCATAACTGCAAGTGAGCACATATAACATGTAAAGATACAAAATAGCACTTAAATGCATATAGTCAAAACTTGTATAAATCATATGGAACTGCAGATGACCTATGAGTTTCAACAAGATCTATAGAGTATGTTCAAAGGAACATTTGAGCTCGGAGACTCGCTAGCTTGTAGTTTCTCTTAATGGAAAGGGATTATGAAATCTCCCTTGGCCTGGCATATTTCATAACATACACATAAGATAAAGGACAACCATAACTAGGCAATCCTAATTTAATAAGCTTGTTTATCTTGAATATCTTGCGACGTCTTTACTTGGCTTAAAATCATTTACATGTCATCATCTTGGCTCTTTGACCAATTTCAGTTAGCAACCAGACCTTTAAAAACATTTAACATAATATATATATATGATACAGTAAGCACCAGCTAACAATGCCCACGCTGAACGGGTCTCTAACTCGATGAACAACTACGTCAATAATCAACACAATATCACATTTTAAATGTCTCACTTTGGGTAGGAATAATCTTAACATTTAACCTCAATAAAATATGAAACTTTAAAGCTTAAATGAAGCTTATAATACTTCCTCAAGACTTGTAAAGTTGTTTCTGGCTCATTCAATTCACAACGCGTGGATCGTGCTTAAAAGTATGATGGACGGGGGCGCCTTGCATACCTTTTTTTTGGCGAGATTTCTTAGTCGTTTCTTTCTTTCAACAATCAGAACTTATCCCCTTAAATTACTTGAGTTTATAAACAAGTGAAAAGTCCATTTTAAGCCAATATATCCATCCAAAACATCACACCAACAGGAGCCACAATAGCATCACAACAACAACGCAAAAGGCAACATTTTAGCATACTGCTACAACTTGTTCTACACACTTCTAAGGAAAGAATGAAAGTCAAAAATTACCTAACTTCCTTTGTGAAAAACATCAATTAACATGGAGTTTATTTCCAGTAACACAGCTACAACAACCTTCAAAAATGAGCAGGAACCTTCAACAAAATCGCTCAAAAGAATGACAACCAAATATGGCGCCCAACTACTAGTTTCAAACTAGGATTCTTGCAAGTTGTATACTAGAAATAATTACCTTTTGATGGGGGGGCGGGTGTTCTTGGTTAAAAATAGGAGTAATTGACCTCAAATTCTTGTCCAAAAACTCAGAAACCTTGTTGTCCAAAATGCGGCAAAAATAGTTCACTGACACATCAAACACACCTCCAACTTCTAGTCTTTTAATCAAGAATTCAAGCAAGGTTAGTAGTAGAAATATTATCTTTTATAATTGTTTTTAATCCCTACCAAGATGGAATATATATGTAGCTTAGAACAACTTCAAAAGCACAGCAATTCACCACAGCAACACTACCCAAGTTCAACCAAAACAGCCACCAACACACCACCTTCTCCTTGTGATAGATCCCCTTCACTTAGCTTTAGTTTTAATAGAGTTTAGCTTGTGTTTTCCTTAGTTGTTTTCTAGAAATTTGAGAGGATTTCAGAGGATAATAAAGAACCTCAAATCTAAAAAATATTAAAATGATATCATAGCACAAGACTCAAAATATAAAGGTATTTGGGCAGTGGCCGTTTTTAGGGTCGTGGCCACATCACTGCCTTATAGTGCCACCGTAAAATTTTTATAACATTTTACTCTAAGCTCCGATTGATAATTGGTTTCATGTTCTAAAAACTAGACTCAAGGTACTTTAAGTTGACAGGTCGTGGGGCTTCTAATTCATTAGAGTTTGGGAGATATGATCATTTAAAATTAACCCTTGTTTATGAACTTTACATACTCTTTGCTTCTCCATTAGTACACATTTCCCTTATCATCTACGACCAATATACAACCCGTAATTCCCTTAACATCAAATATAAACACCAAATAATCAGCCAAAAAAATTTTGCAGGGTGTAACAAGAGCTCGCCAAGAATCATCACGGGTATGTCATAAGCCTTTCAGGTTGATCTTCGCACGTTGTTACACTTAGGATTCATATGATAAGGTATAATGTCCTTTTTTGGCATCATAGTATGACATTTGTCCATATATTGTTTGAAATGCTTATAGGTATGAAGCCTTTAGTGATAACTGTGAGGACGAATGGAAAGTCAGGAGTTAGTGATGTAGCCCATCCTTAAGGAAGATTCCAAGAGATTTAAAATGATGGCTTTAAGCTGAGAGGGAGATGTTAAGTTGAGGAGTCAAGTCAAGTCTTGAGTTCCAAGTGTGAATGTCATGGATTAGTAAATTTGGGAGATCGATCCACGCTTGTTCAAGTGTCTTCTCGTACATCAGTCAATATGATACTCTACTCATGTCGTATGTGAAGATGTTATGCCCACGTCTAAGTTGCAAGTACTCCTTACGTGTATTCATACATGGATTCGTAGAATGAAAACAAACCACTTCAGGTGGTGATTCCAGTGTTCTTCCACTATTCCATCAATCTCAGTTTCATGTCATGAAACTCGTTATGTATGTAAACTCATGTCTCTCAGCATGCTCGGCTCCATGAACTCAGTCCTTATGATTTACCTTGGTGGCTCATAAGATAGTGTTATATCAGCTATATGCCCAGCTTAGATATCTTGAACAATTCGTGCTCAGATTTTCTTACTCTAAGCAATGTGATGTTTCCCCATGATGGGAATAGTGGTTACAACGTTTACATTCAGGATAACTCCCTATTCCTGCCTTGGATGCTCGATAAGTAGAACTTCATAAAGCACAACTATTAGCCAAGCCTGAAAGATAGGGGAATTCTTGAATAATTTTAGCTACAAGATGCCATGGGGTAACCATAAGTGATAGGCTTAAATAAGGTGGTATGTACAGGTAGACCATATAATGTGTGACTAGTGACTTCTTGATTAGAGATTGAACTTGTGTGACTTTCTTGTTAAGCGGGGAATAATGTTATTAGTGGAGAACTCTAGGTTGTTGGAGGTGTAGCCGAGTTAGGCTGGAGCATAGTTAAGGTATGCTGTTGGACTCAGACTTTAGTATAAATAGGAGCCCGAGTGATGAGTATAGGATGGGGAGATTGAGCATCAAAAACTGGAAGGTAGGTGACAGGGTATTAAGATTCCTACTTGAAAGTGGGAGGAGATCAAGGAAGAGTTCATTACAGGGTCACCTCGTACGCGTCAAAAGCATGATTCTATTCGGATGATTGAAGACCAGATGACTAAGTCAGCACAAGGGTTATGCTAAATTTCATATACGGTAGTTAGTACAGTTGCATGGGATACTATTGTCATGAGTCGGACCCACACATTATGAATCTTAGTGGGGACTCATGGTTTGGGGAAAGAAATCTCAAAACTACACCATGAGTTTTCTTATGACCCATACCATCAACCTACGACTCATAGGTTGAGCCATACTGGAAACATTCCCCAAATTTTCTTACTAATCATATTCCAAATCTCGGGTCAGTCTTGGGAGCTCTTAGGGTATTACAATGTGGTAATGCATGTAAATCGATTATTGAACCCATAGGAACTCATAGTTGACAAAGATTAAAGATAAGCTACTATTATTTATTTGACAAGTGTTTTACAAAGGAGTTATTTTTGTTATTGTGTAATACCCCGGAGGTGCCTAAGAATAAGACCCGGGAGTTTAAATCTGAAATCTGCAGAAACTGGGAAAAAATAGCATAGGACGAGTGAAGTAACGACTCGTGATTGCAACCACAAACCGTTGTTAGCAGTCGTGGGATAAGGTGTTTGGGTGGTAGTGGAAGTAACGATTGATGTAACAACACGTTGTAAGAAACAATGAGTCATCATTCATTGTCGTGGTAAGAGATGGACTTAGCATTTGGTGAATAAAATGGGTCATCTAATGACTCGTTGTGGCATGCAATGATCCGTAGTAGTGAGTCGTGGTTAGGGAACCTAAATCTCCGGTGGACATGACGGACGGATACCACGATCCATTGGAGCCAACAACGAGTCATGGTAAGACTCATCATGGGGAAGTTCAGAAGGTTAAGGAGGGCAATAAACGTCCGATTAAACGACCCGTTAGACCTAAGGACGAGTTATCCTGTCTATTTGTGGTCTGATTCTTAGAGAAGGCCTGGGCAATGCATAGCACGGACAGATACCACGGGTCGTGGTATCCTCCAATGACCTGTTGGGTCATCAGTTGTTTGGCCCAGTGAGTAGTTTTATGCGAATTCAGTAAGGGTATTCTGTCATTTCCTAGTTCCTAAGGCTTGTACTACGTCGTTTAAGGCTCATTTTATAGGGTTTTAAGAAGGGGAAAACCTATTCTAAGCTAATCCATTCCATGCATGCAAACTTGAGAGTTTGAAGAGAGGATTTAGAGCAAGTTTTCAAGGTTTCCATTGGAATCTCATCTTCGGCAATTAGAGAAGTGGTAATATCATCCCTTCCAGGTATGCAGGGTTATGAGTGGATGTTTCCTTCCTCACCCATACCCAAATCTCTAGCTAAGTGTGAGAAATTCGCATGATAAAGTTATGGGTTTTTACCCAATAGCATAATTCTTCAATTTCTATACATGGGTATGATTAGATTATGTTTATATTGATGAATTGTGAAGCTTGGGCAGATTTTAAATTGTTTACAATCAAAAATTATGTTTTATAAATTATGAAATTTAAATGCCCATGGATGAGAAGTTCATGAAAGAAGAGAATGATGATTAATGTGTGATGATGATGAGATTTGATAATGAAAAGAATGTTTCTAAAGCTACCCATGATTATGATATTATTTTTAAAATTAAATGAATAGATCCAAGCATGATAAAGTTTGGGGCAAGGCCCTTATATCAAGTATGATGATGTAGTAGTTCTAAAGTAAGCTTACCACATGGTTTTGGAGTAGAAGCTCCCGCTTATCTTTGAACTTGTGGTATGTTTAGATATGAATATTCTCATATGCATGAATTCATAATTGAGATGTATATTATTATTGAGCTTCGTTTTCATAAAATGTCAGTTCTATGCATGATTTCATTATTGAGCATTGTCAAATGACAATGTTGAGCTTTGTTTCATACGATGTTGAGTTTATGGATGATATTACTATTGATCTTCATCAATATATGATGTTGAGCTTCATTATATATGATGTAGAGCATTGCATGTTTTGGGAGAAGAGTCTAGCACCGAGCGGGCTAAGGATCGACCACCCTATGCCCCAGAACTACGCACCAACGTAGGTTGATACTATTATATTAATGGGACCTCCATTCTGAACTATCCGCGGCCCTAATGGCCCATGAGCTTTATATTGATATCATGGTCGTGTCCTTAGCCCTGACAAGGTTTTGGACGGATCTGCCCACTTGAGTGTAATAGTCGGGACCACGTAAGCTCTATCGTGTAATGTCGGTTAAGTGATGAGTCTCCCATTGTCTACATGATTCAGATTTGCATATTCGTTACTCATGATTATTAATATAAGCATGCATGTTCTAAAAGAAAGGTTTGACTCATTGTTCAGCTTTTCTATAAATGTCATATTTCAACCTTGAGTCATTCGAGACAGTTATGATGTTATGAAGCTATTTATGGTCATATCATGAAAATATTGCAATTTCAGAATGAATGCATGTAGTCCTTCCTCTAAGATTTATGATATGTTATGAAATCTTTTAAATGATTTACTTTACTTAAGCAGTTTTACTTACCTTATATACTCGGTACATTCCACGTACTGACCACATACTTTCTATGTTGTATCGTTTCATGATACAGGAGCTCAGCCCCGCCCATAGTCGGTTGTTAGAGTTAGCTCGTACTCAGTTGGTGAGTCCTCGTCCATCGAGGGCTAGACTTTCAGTTCCTTATGTATTTTCAGTTTCAGTGTTGTTGAGTTAGTTGGGGTCTTGTCCCATCAACTCTTCCAAATTAGAGGCTTTTCATACTTATCTATGTGTTAGCTTCGGATGCTTATTCTGATGTTATGTTGAGTTAGACTTTCGCTGAGTTTATATTGATGTTTTCTTCCGTTTATCGAATGAGTTAGATGTATGCTTATGCCATGGGTCGACTTGGGGTCTCTCAGGGTCCCTTGTCCTGTGTCTATGATCCAGGCCTCCGTTCGAGTTGTGAAAAACTTGTCCATTAGCTTCGGAGTTAGTCCCGATGTTGTGTCAGAACCCTTCTCAATTTCCACTCTAGTAGGTGACTTAGTTATAGCTAGATGGGTTTATAGAGGTTGCCCATCTCAGTCCTTTATAAGGTCACCTTGGCAGACTTGATAGAGATATTCATGGCCAATTTCGATGTTATTCTCGGCATAGATTGGCTATTTGCATGCTATACTTTAGTTAATTATAGAAGCTGATAGTAGAGTTCAGATTTCTGGGTGAGCCAGTCTTAGAATGGAAGGGTAGTTCAGTTGTGACGGTAGGTCAATTCATTTCCTACCTTAAGGCCAGGAAGATTATATTTAAGGGTTGCATGTATCATCTAGTTACGGTTAAGGATGTCTTAGTCTAAAACCCCAACTATCCAGTCAGTTCCATCATACGTGAGTATCCAGAGATCTTTCCTAATGATTTGCCAAGTGTCCCTCCCGAGTGGGAGATTGATTTCGGTATAGATCTTCTTCCCGACACGTAGCCTATATCTATTCTTCCCTATAGAATGGCTCCAGCCTAAAAGAGTTGAAGAATCAGTTGAAGTACCTATTAGATAAGGGCTTTATTAGGCCGAGTAAGTCTCCATGGGGTGCACAAGTGTTATTTGTCCGGAAGAAGGATGGTTTTCTTCAGATGTGCATTGACTATCGGTAGTTGAACGAGGTCACCATTAAGAACAGGTATCCTTTACCCAGGATCGATGATTTGTTTGACCAGCGTCAGGGTGCCAAGTGTTTCTCAAACATTGATCTCAGGTTCGGGTATTATCAGCTCAGGGTTTGGGAGAATGACATCCTGAAAACCGCTTTTAGGACTTGGTATGGTCACTACAAATTTTTTGTTATGTCTTTTGGACTAACCAATGCCCCTGCAGCTTTTATGGATCTAATGAATAGGGTGTTCAAGGCATATTTGGACATGTTCATGATTGTGTTCATTGATGACATCCTTATATACTCTCGGAGCAAGGAGGAGCATGCCACTCACATGAGAGTAGTGCTTCAGACCCTCAAAAGTCATATGCTGATGTGAGAAAGAAGGAGTTGGAGTTCGAGGTGGACGATTGGGTATTTTTTAAGGTATCTGCCATGAAGGGAGTCATGCGGTTTGGAAAGAAATGAAAACTTAGTCCCTGCTATGTTGGTCCCTACCGGGTTTTGAGAAGAGCTGGTGAGGTAGCATATAAGTTGGACTTGCCCTCATAGTTATCTTCCGTGCATCCTGTGTTTCATGTACCACTCTTGAAAAACTGCTTGGGTGATCCAACTTTAATTGTCCCGATGGAAAGTGTTGGTGTGAGAGATAGCCTCAATTATGAGGAATTCCAGTTACAATCCTGGACCGTTAGGTGCGGAGGCTAAGGAACAAAGAAGTAGCTTTGGTTAAAGTATTATGGAGAAATCAGCATATTGAAGGAACTACGTGGGAAGCCGAAGAGGATATGATGGCTAGATACCCTCACCTGTTCCCTACTGGCTCAGTTTCAGTTTTAGGTATCAGTTTTTCCCTAATTCTCTAATCAGTTTCCATGTTCAACTCATGTGTGCAAGATTGTTTTATGTTATGATAGATGTATGTGATTTCTAAATTCAGTTCAGCTATGTAGTTCTTTTCGGAGGTAGTCATTCCGTCATTTTTTGGTTTAAATGATCAGTATTTGATTATGATAATTGCATGTTTCTATTTTCTGCTTGTTCCCAACATTCGAGGACGAATGTTCCCAAGGGGGAGATATTGTAATACCTCGGAGGTGCCTAAGAATAAGACCCGGAAGTTTAAATTTTAAATCTAAACAAATGGGGAAAAAATAGCACAGGACGAGTAGAGTAACGACTCGTGGTTGCAAACCACGAGACATTGTTAGCAGTCGTGGGCTTAGGTGTTCAAGTGGTAGTGGAAGAAACAACGAGTCGTCATTCGTTGTCATGGTAAGAGATGGACTTAGCATTTGGGGAATATAACAGGTCATCAAATGACCCATCGTGGCATGCAACGATCCGTTGTCGTGAGTCATGGTAAGGGAACCTAAATCTCCAGTGGACTTGACAGACAGATACCACGATCCGTTGGAGCCAACAACGAGTCATGGTGAGACTCATCGTGCGGAAGTTCAAAAGGTTCAGAAGGTTATACCTAAGGACGAGTCGTTCGGTCTATCCGTTGTCTGATTCAGAGAGAAGGCCTGGGTAGTGCATAGCACAGACAGATACCATGGGTCATTGCATCCTCCAACGACCCATTGGGTCGTCCATTTTTTGGTCCAGTGAGCAGTTTTCTGCGAATAACGTAAGGGTATTTCTGTCATTTCGTAGTTCCTAAGACCTGTAATACATTGTTTAAGGCTCGTTTTACAGGGTTTTAAGAGGGGAAAAACCTATTCTAAGCTAATCAATTCCATGCTTGCAAACTTGAGAGTTTGAAGAGAGGATTTAAAGCATGTTTTGAAGGTTTCCACTGGAATCTCATCTTGGGCAATTAGAGAAGTGGTAAAATCATCCCTTCCAGGTATGTAGGGTTATGAGTGGGTGTTTCCTTCCTCACCCATGCCCCAATCTCTGGCTAAGTGTGAGAAATTCCCATTATCAAGTTATGGGCTTTTTACCCAATTGCATAATTCTTGAATTTCTATACATGGGTACGATTAGATTATGTTTATATTGATGAATTTTGAAGCTTGGGTAGATTCTAAATTATTTTCAATCAAAAATTGTGTTTTCTAAATTTTGAAATTTAAATGCCCATGGATGAGAAGTTCATGAAAGAAGAGAATGATGATTAATGTGCGATGATTATGAGATTTGATAATGAAAAGCATGTTTCTAAAGCTACCCATGATTATGATATTGTTTTCAAAATTAATTGAGTAGATCCAAGCATGATAAAGTCTTGGGCAAGGCCCTTATATCAAGTAAGATGATGTAGTAATTCTAAAGTAAGCTTACCACATGGTTTTGGAGTAGATGCTCCCACTTATCTTTGAGCTTGTGGTATGTTTCAAAATAAAGCTTCACATATGCATGAATTCCTAATTGAGATGTATGTTACTATTGAGCTACGATTTCATTCGATGCCAGTTCGATGCATGATTTCATTATTGAGCTTTGTCAAATGACAATGTTGAGCTTCGTTTCATGCGATGTTGAGTTTATGCATGATATCATTTTTGAGCTTCGTCAATAGACAATGTTAAGCTTCGTTATATATGATGTAGAGTATTGCATGTTTTGGGAGAAGAGTCTAGCACTGTGCGGGCTAAGGGTCTATCACCCTATGCCCCAGAACTACGCGCCAACGTAGGCTGATACTATTATATTAGTGATACCTCCCTTGTGAGCTATCCCCAGCCCTAACATCCCTTGAGCTTGATATTGATATCATGGTAGCATCCTTATCCCTGGCAAGGTTTTGGACGACTCTGCCCACTTGAGTGTAATAGTCGGGACAACGCAAGCTCTATCATGGTATGTCGGTTAAGTAAGGAATCTCTCATTGTCTAGATGATTCATATTTGCATAATCATTTATCATGGTTATTACTTTAAGCATGCATGTTCTAAAAAGCAAGGTTTGACTCATTGTTCAGCTTTTCTGTAAATGTCATATTTCATCCTTGAGCCATTCGAGTCAGTTATGATTTTATGAAGCTATGCATAGCCATATCATGAAAAGATTATGATTTCAAAATGAATGCATGTAGTCCTTCCTCTCAGATTTGAAAGCTTATGATATGTTATGAAATGTTTTAAATGATTTACCTTACTTAAACAGTTTTACATACCTTGCATACTCGGTACATTCCATATACTGACCGCATACTTTCTATGCTGTATTGTTTCATGATACAGGACCCAACTCTCAGGCTCAGCCCTGCTCATAGTCAGTTGTAAGAATTAGCTCCTACTCGGTTGGTGAGTCCTCATCCATCGAGGGCTAGACTTTCAGTTCCTTATGTATTTTCAGTTTCAATATTTTTGAGTTAGTTGGAGTCTTATTCTATCAACTCATCCAAATTAGAGGCTTTTCAGACATATGTATGTGTTAGCTTCGGATGCTTATTCTGATGTTATGTTGAGTTAGACTTCCGCTGAGTTTATATTGATGTTTTCTTCCGTTTATCGAATGAGTTCGATGTATGCTTATGCCATGGGTCGACTTGGGGTCTCTCGGGGTCTCTTGTCCCGTTCTATGATCCGGGCCTCTGTTCGGGTCATGACAGATTGTTGTAGTTTTATAACTGAAAATAAAATTAAGTAAATCATTGATATTTCGTGAAGATAGTAGTGAGATAGGAATTCGAGGGTTATGACATATCTATTCATTCATGGTTGTGGTTATACGTTTGTTAATATGCAAATATTTATCAAGATGCTAATTCTAAGGGTGATAGTATAGTCATGACTCTTTCGAGACTCTAACCCTCTACTTAGATTATTTACATAATTATATTTCTATCATATGCTTATAAGAAGAACGCTTTTATACTCCCATTCATCAACTAAGTAGGGAGAACTAGGTATATTAGTATCGTTTCTACAAATCCTTCTCCTGAAGAAGAATCCTACTCTAATTGCCCTTTGTTTTATCTCAACTTCTTTCCCGTTAGAGTCTAAAGGTTTACCCTACTGGTCACGAATCAACAAGATAGTAAATAAAAAATTAATTAAACAACTCAAATAATAAAAATGCATAATTAACTCAAGTTTATATACAAACAAACGTGCTTAGGACATAACCCCTGAATAAGGGAATTTAGCTACTCAAGTTCAGATTACAAACACGTTTAATCATGTTCAAATCAGTAATAAGAAGAGAAAATGAAGAAGAGTAACCCTTAGTTGGGAAGCTATACTTTTGTTTTTCTACTTTTTAAAATATTGATGATGTCTAAAATGACTTAGTGTACGTTTTATACTAAGAAAAAGACTTTAAAAATCTAGCAAAAAATGGGTGGGTATTTAGCAAAAATTCAAACTTGCACTCCATTCTCGTGGGGCTAGGTCTATGGCCAAAAGGGACCTTACTCTAGACTTTGCTCCATGAGGTACCTCTCTTTATTTACTTATTGCTTCTAGCTTCTCATTTCCAATAAATTGTCTTGCGAGGCGAGCCCCACGGTAAGGCGTAAGCTTACTCCAGGCTTCACTCCACGAGGTGTGCCTTAAGTTTTCAGACTTAGCCAAAACCCAATAATCTTCATCTCTAGCTTATGGGGTGAGCTTCAAAGTGAGACAGTAACTCACTCTAAGCTTCTCTCCATGAGAGGTGTTCATAAACCCCCACACTTAGCATAATTTAGGAAAGCATTCTCCATTGCATGCAGGGCGGGCTCCAAAGTGAGATAACAGGTCGCTTTGAGCTTTGCTTCGTGAGGCATGTTGATGTTGCACACTTGGTTCATTTTTTGGCTATTTTTTTCTTCCTTGCTCACTCAAAAGCTCCAATATGAAGTGTGAGCTTGCTTTGAGCTTTGATCCGGGAGAGAGATCTACTTTCTTCATACTTAGCCAATTTTTTGAATGTTACTTATAAGTTAAATAATGCTTTCATTAGTTCAATAATGCAATAACGAGTAATATTTAGGTGTATTTAGTTTCTTTTCTCTCACAACAAGGCATAAATATGCCCAATAAACGTATAAATACACCTATAAATCACCACCCCATACTTTAAACTTTGTTCATCCTCGAACAAACTTGTATACACCCAAACAAATTATGCATCATTGTTCTCCAATTCAAACAGGTCTACTTATTCCAAGGTCACCAAGACATTTTAAAACATAATTATACAGTCAGTCAAACAATGCATTATCAGTTATCAACACAATGAACCTTCTAAACAATGTAGCCTCTAAAACCAATTCTCATATAATACAGGGCAAACAAGATCGAGTTAATGTGAAGACATCAATTAGTTGACCAATTTATCCTCATTCATATGCCCTCACTAGTCACAAGAGATTTCCCTAGTCAATATGATGTAATTAAAATGTAGCTAATGGAACATATGGATATAAGGAAAATTTTGGTCACTCTCACCATGAATTTCACATACATACAATACATACCATATGCTTTCCCTTAGTGTTATACTTGTTATGCCCCGTAAGTTTCTATCATTAAACCAATGCAGTCATATGTATATCGAGAGTTTAAGAGTACGACGCATACATAAAAAGGCTCGGGGAATGAATGAACGAGTACGGATTCAAGCGAACAGGAGGTCGGGGCCAGAGGCCAGGTGCACTGGGCACTGCGTAGTGCCAGCCATCCTGGCATTACGGCCGGCACAATGGGCGGCATATCGCGCCCCCTAGGCCACCGACCCCCAACTTATATATATATATATATATATATACAAGATTAAGTGTTAAAGGTCCATTTCAAATATTCCCACAATGGATAAGTGAGAGAATCAAAGGTTTCTTCTATTGTCCATCAAATTACGCCGCTAAACTCCATCCAAACACAAATTCACCTGGGGTAACAAGTTGTAGGCCTATGAGAAGCATCTCTGTGGAGTTATTTCTTTAAAATTCCTTTGGTGTACTGGAACCCCGCCGAGTAAAGGTTGTCAGAATTACTCCAATTGAGTCCTAAGCAGCTACAGGCAATAGGTAAGCATTTCTCCCTTCTAAACTCTCAATAAATTCTGAGTTTTCGATCGAATTAAATGAAATTGAATTATTGTTAATAGTATCAAATGATATTGTTGTTGGCTGAGTCTTAGTATTGAATATAGCCTTATTCTCTCATCATAAGAGCTGCAATTGAGTGGAATTACTGGCTTCAGGTGGGAAACTATTTAACAAACAAAAGTCAGCATTTGAGGTATGTTAAGGATTATCCCTTCGGCAAGTTATTCTCGTCATATAATAATAAGACCTATGTTCTTGAATGGAGATAACGATCCTATATGTTGTAACTAGCTACTTCTTGTAAATAAGGATCATGTATGTTTTGATTAGCTACTACCAGTAGATTGTGATTATATGTATTGTGTTTAGCTACTGTTAGTAGATTATGATTATATATGTTGTGGTTAGCTGCTAAAAGATGTTTTCAGAGTATATTGTAGTATCTCTCATAAGAGTATGTTAAGTGTGACTCATGCTAGGAGTGTCATAGAAACACCTCCGTTCTTCTATTCACTGTATTAGTAAAATTCTAGTGTTTTTTTGTCATGCCAAGGCCTTAGAAGTATAGGGTTAGCTATTGGGCCTGAGTTGGTATGTTGGACAACATAGGGCGCAGTCGGGCGATGTAACTATTAGCTTGGCATCTGTATTGTCAGTAAAGCTTGCCCAGAGGCTATTGGCGTGCCTTGATGCCTCCAGGGACAGAATTTGGATAGGATGGTATTACCCTAGAGTCAGTGGCACTAGGGTTTCCTAGTGAAATGAGTGACAGCCTGTCATCTAATTAGCCTCTGCCAGTGATTGTTAGTTGCAGCCAACTTAGTGCTTGTCATAACGTAGCCCAAGAGGTTATCCCAATTATACAAGTCAGACAGACCCGAGGGTACCCTAAGGATGGGATCTTATTAGTAGTTGTATGCAAGGCTAACACCCTAGCCTGCTCTTATAGATATTCAGGTGTAGGCTGCCGCTAGTGACCAGGTCTAGATAAGCTTGCCCACGAGGCTAGGAACCGCCCAGAGAAGACATATGAAATATGAGCATACCATCTTAATGTCTAAGGGACTAGAACCATAGTAGTACATTATTACCTTCAGGCTAAGAATTAGAGTAAGCTGCTTGTGGAAGGTTAGGGGCTGAGTTCTCAGGAGCATGACTAATTAGTAGCAGCCCTACAATTACTCTAAGCGAAGTAACTAAATAGATGGTCGTCCGCAACCTTATGGTTCGCTTATGAGCTATCATTGTCCTAGCATGACATTCAGAGTATCATTTAGGCCACTCTAGACCTCTCCCTACTCTTTCTAGACCATTGGAGACTATTATCACTTCCAGGATCCTCTGATCAGATATAGGCACATGGGGCGTGCTTGTTGGCAACTATACAAACTATTCTAGGGGGAGTAGCGGTCGTGTTAGGCTTTAAGATCCAAATAGGCATTTTGAGTGGCTAATTTGAGACTAAAATGTAGTATATTGGTTGGTATTGACCCCACCTAGGAAAGCCTTCTGTTGACCAACTTCATTGTTGCTAACTATGTCATAACCTACAGGGGTATTGATCGCTAAAAAAAGCTATACGATCTTTCTCATAGAAGCTATGTGATGTCCCAAGGGCCATATTACAGTGCATCCACGAACGGGCTTCCACTTTTATGCCATATCAGCATCACTAACTCTCCGTCGAGCCTTGTGTGCCCAGGGTGCAGTTACTGGAGCCCATCAGGCTCAGACATAGTTACAGGAGTCTAGCGGGCTCAGATGCGAACCCATAAGCCAGGTAGGTTAGCTATAGTACCAGGAAAATTATAAAAACCTCAAAAGGGGTATATAGATTGGATTGTACTTGTCAGGGCTTATGGGGCCTAAACAGGTTGTTTCTGTGTTGCTTGCACCTTCCAGGCTTATTCGGGCTTGGTTAGGTTTTGTATAGTTGCTTGCTAGCTATAACCTTTGAATGTATAGTCATACAGTTTCAGCTAAATATACGTGTAGTAATTTACTAGATGCAAGTTATGGATAAGAAATCTTACAGGTTATCTTCTGCCCCTTCTTGCTACTTACTTTTAGTCTTTATCAGCTTCTATTCAGCTTTTTATTACCACCTAATATATTTGGTACATATTGTACTGGCGCCCATGTATGTGGTGCTCCATACTTGCCTACAAGTTCAAATAGACAGGTCTTGGGATCACTAGAAATTATTCACAACCAGCAGATTGGCCAGCTTCTTTCATTCGAAGTTGCCAGGTTGTAAACGATGCCTGTGTTTTATTTGTATAGCATTTGGGTAGGCCAGGCCCCTATATCGGCCAATATTTTCACTCTTAGTGGCTTGCAGACTACAGTCTTGAGTTAGTTGTCTGTGTTGGTTGCGTGGGGCCTATATATGTTCAGTTCTGTATGTTGATCGTGTAGGGCCTAGTAAGCTTTCAGTTAGCAGCCTCGTCGGCTGTAGTGTTTATATGACTAATTTTATTCATTCTATTATAACTAGACAACATATTGGTCTTATTGGCCCGTATAGGATCCCTTTAATTGTTATGTTGGCTAGGTTAGCTATTTTCTTCTACAGGTGTTGTGTGGCCTTATAAGCCCGAGGTTGTGTTTACAGCTGAGATATAGCAGTTGGTTTTCTTGATTTTGAGTTGCTGGTAGGCACCAGAGGTGCATATGCCTAGCCAGGTTAGCCCAGATCCCAATGTAGCATTAGGTTCCATCATGTCTCCCAAGGTAGGGCATAAAAAACTTGGTATCAGATCAAGTCGTATCCCAGGGAGTCTGCAAGCAATGTCTAGTAAAGTCTTGCTTGTAAGTATGTTGTGACCAAATTTTATAAGTAGGAGGCTATAAGGCATAATAGTGTAGTTACGCCTTCTTCTTTTCAAATCATTCTATAGAGCCTAGTTGTATAGAGTTGAGTCCCTAAGCTTTCATTTTCATGTCTGTCTAGAGTAATGTTTGATATAAGACAGCCTCCAGCCAGCCACAAGTTAGCTACAGCAGCAGGAGAGGATTCTGATGAAGTGCCATATTTGGGGAACAGCCAGCCTGAGGGCAAAATGGGATGTCTTTTAATCACCCTTGTATCCTTTGAGGGCACCAGAAACCTCATAGTAATAGCTATGCTAGCACTTTCCCCAGTTCTTTCTACGCCCTCAGAACAGGAGGTCAAGAATGTGGTGTTTATATATGAGTTGGTTTACATAGTAGACACTTAGAATTAGACAGGGGTGACAGTTAATGTTGGGTCACCTGAGTTATGCGAAGTATTGTGCGGGGTTTGTACCTCTAGATTTTAGAGTTTGTTGAGTTTCAAACCATATCTTCGCTATAGAATGATAGGGTCATTTTCCACCTCCCAGCTTTTTCTTTCAGTACAGCAAAAAGCGTAAGCATCGATACCATGTTGCCCTGAGTAAATAGTAAAGGAGGGCTAGATCCATTGACTCCTGGAAAGTGTTAGGACGTGGTTGAGACCCCTAGTGTTTAAATAAGTCACCTGTTTAAATAAGTCACCTAGACCTTCATGGTAGTAAGTTAGGAGGGCGGATAAGTTTGTCAGTAGCATCCAAGTACGTGTGAGAGTCCATAACCAATAAACCCCCAACAATAGTAAAGCTCATGTCAGAAATAGGCTGATTCTGCCAGAGTGTGCTGATGACGGTAGCGGATCCCTTAAGAGTAATGGTTATGGCCCCTAGCTTGTTATATCGAAGGACAGAGATATCATATGAGTGGAAACAGCTCGAGTGCGGATTAGGAAAAAATAAGTTGGTAGACTCAATCAGTAGTATCCTTGCTAGTACGGGGGCATGGGGCATGAACCCCGGTTTTCAGCCTATAGGAGTAAGGGTAAAACATGACTACCAAGCTCTGGGGGGAAGCAAAACTACCTTTAGGCTATTGCCGGCTGACAGAGCTTGGAATTGCTGCTGAATGTCGAAAAATAAGCATCAGGATGACATTTAAAGGGTAGTGAGTTATGACCTAGATTACTGTAATATCACCACCAGTTGTAGAGGCAAAGGAGTGATGGTCCTGATACCCTAGCCTAGTGCATCCAGATTTAAGGCCCAGCAGGAGAAGTTACCGGCCTTTGAGATAATAGGGGGTGGAGTCTTGAGACCCAGAGGTCAGCTTTGCACTCCAAATATGGCAAGGCTTCGTTAGTAAATTGTAGCAAAGATACACCATGTCTGTTTTTCCCTCTACCCAGAGTTGATGAAAATGCATTAGGTTATAAAAGAGACCTACTGATGGCATGGGAAGAAGAAAGATATTGTCGAGTTGTGGCACAGAGCTCCAATGACCAACAAGGGAAGGATGGACAACAGAAATCGGGCAAGCTAATTTAGGAGATAGCCATGCCTGGGCAGAAGCGAGAAGTAGTCAATCCGAATATAGTGAACAGGGATGCAATGATGAAAACCCCTCAACATATCTCCAATAATAACCAGCTAAACCCAACAAACTCCTAAGATGCAAATGACTAACCGGTCTAGGCAAATTCTTCACCGCTTCTATCTTTTGAGATTCTACCTGTACATCCTCATTTGACACCACATGACCCAAAAATGCAACTGAGCTCAACCAAAACTCGTATTTACTGAATTTAGCACATAACTGACTATCCTTCAAGGTTGGTAGCACCACCCTCAAATGAGCAGCATGCTCCTCCTCGCTCCGAGAGTATATGAGAATATCATTGATGAACACAATCTTAAACATATCCAAATATGGCTTGAACACCCTGTTCATCAAATCCATAAAAGTAGGAGCATTTGTAAGTCCAAAAGACATAACTACAAACTCATAGTGATCATACCGAGTCTTGAAGGCTGTCTTCGGTATGTCACTCTCTCGAACCCTGAGCTGATGGTATCCGGATCTGAGGTCTATCTTTGAAAAGAATTTGGAACCCTAAATCTGGTCAAACAAATCATCAATCCTGGAAAGAGGATACCTTATTTTGATGGTAACTTTGTTTAATTGCTTATAATCAATGCCCATACAAAGGGAACCATCCTTCTTGTGGAAAAAGATAATTGGCGCACCCTATGGGGATTTGCTAGGTCTGATGAAACTCTTGTCTAAGAGGTCTTTCAACTACTCCTTCAACTCCATTAGCTCTGCTGGAGCCATTCTTTAAGGAATAGATATAGGCTTCATATTGGGAAGAAGGTCAACACCAAAATCGATTTCCCGCTAGGGAGGGATTCCCAGTAGATCATCTGGAAACACTTTTGGATACTCACACACTATGGGAACTGATTGGATAGTCAAGGTTTCAGATGTAGAATCCTTAACCCTATCTAGATGGTATACACAACACTTAGAAATCATCTTCCTGGCCTTAAGGTAGGAAATGAAGCAACCTACAGGCATAGATGAACTACCCTTTCACTCTAAGACTTGTTCACCTGGAAATCTGAACTCTACTGCATGGGGACTATAATTGACTGAGGCATAACATGCATATAACCAATCCATGCCGAGGATAACATCAAAATCGGTCATGGATAACTCTACTAAATATGTTGAGATGACTTTTTGAAGTACTATGATAGGGAAATTTTTATAAACCCGTCTAGCTATAACTGAATCATTGACTAGAGAAGAGACTAAAAAGGATTTTGATAAGATTTCTGGACTAACTCCGTAACTACTAGCAACATAGGGCGTCATAAAAGACAAATTAGCCCTTGGATCTAACAATGTATATACATCAAGGTAGAATACTCGTAACATACTAGTGACTACATCTGGGAAGACCTCCTACTCTTGACGGGATGCTAGGGCATAGAATATGTTTTGACGCTATCCACCACCTGCATTGGTAGATGCCCCCAGCTGAGTTGGGTGGGTGGAGCTGCTAAACTGGAGGCAGGGCCTCGGCCCCTATCATGATCCTGTTTGGCTGTTGGGTAATCCCTAAGTATATGTTCAGGCTTCCCAAACCCGAGACAACCACCTGAACCTGCTAAGCACTGACCCACGTGTCTTCGGCCACATCTGCTACACTCTGGAGTGCTGGTCTCTGTGGGTTTGCTACCCTGACCTCTAGAGCTTGATGCTCATCCCCTCTGAAGGCGCCTGCATCTGGATGGCACATTCATAGCCGAAGGCACTGGGGCTGAAGACCTCTGGTGGGACTGCTGACGGTTCCCACGAGGTCTCTGTTAGGAGAATTCGAAGATATTTGTCTTGGCCCTCTTGACCTCTCTCTCCCACTCACTCATCTATATAAAGGACTATCCAAGAAAACTCAATGTCCCGAAGCAGCATCACGGTCCGGCAATCCCTAACCAAGTAGTCTATTACACCATGCACGAAGTGACTCACTCGTGCTCTCTGATCTAACACCATCTCCAGTACATACATAGACAAGCGAGTGAACTCCAAGGCATACTCCTAACCCATCATCTTCCCTTGCCTAAGTTTCACAAACTCGGATTCTTTGATCTTCCTCATCTCATGAGGGAAGAATCGATCCAGAAAAGTGGCATGAAGCTCATCCCAACCAATAGGGCCTGCTCCAACTGCCCTGCTATCCTTCCATTGCTTGAACCATATGTGCGCAACCCCTTTCAACTGATACAAGGCTAGATCGATGCACTCCTCTCCGATCACCCCTATAATCTGGGTGATCTTCAGAACCTCATCAATGAACTCATGTGGATTCTCATCCACCTTGGATCCAAGAAATTCCGAAGGGTTCATCCTTAGAAAATCTCTGACTCTTGTCGTTGCCGCATTCCCATTTTGAGGGACATGCGCTACTGCTTTCTGATTGACCTGGGCGGTCAAGGCTTGAGCTAGCATCTGTATGGCTGCCATGAACTCAGTTTGGGCAACTTGCTCGGGTACGTGCTCCTCATAGGCTAGTGGGGCCTACTGGTTCCCATCTCCATTGCCATTCTTGTGGCCATCTCCATTCTCGTTTCTTCTTATGTTAACTTGGTGAGGAGGCATGATTCTGAAAACGCGTAGAGCACGAATTAAGAAGGATAGAGAAGCATTTCATCACATGACATAGATCATGAAAGAAGGGAACATTTCCTAAATGTCTCGTCGCCTCTTTTTCATAAGTGTGGCATGCTTCACACTCATTAAAAAAGACTCTACTTGATGCAGCTTTTAGACACCCTAGGACACTTCAAAACCTAATGCTTTGATACCAAGTTTGTCATGACCCAAACATAGGCCCGGATCGATACACGGGACTAAGAACCTTTAGAGGCTCCAAGTCGACCCATGGCATGAACACAGAATCTATCTCAATCATGGATAAGTTGAAGATGAACATAATTAACATAGCGGAAGTCTGATTCTAATTGCATTCTATGTCTGAAAAGCCTCTACATACTGATGAGTTGATGGGACAAGACCCCAACTGACTCACTAAAGTTTGAAACTGAATGTAATGAATACAACTGAAAAGAAGGGCCCACGAAAGATGAGGACTCACCTCTCTGGCTGATAAGTGCTAAAGCTGCAGGTCTGGCTAATGATGAAACTAAGTCTGAATATCCAAGCCTGTATAATGAAATAATACATCATAGAGTATGCGTTCAATATGTGGAATATACTCAGTATGTGGAATGTACCAAGTATTCAAGGTAAGTAAATCGCTAAGTAAGTAAAACAATAAATCATGCATATCATAAATATAATCAAGTAGGGCTTGCACGCTATTTTCTGATAATGTCCAAAATATACTCTTCATGCAAAGATTATAAACGGTCACTATATTGAAACAAATATATCGACGGATGTCGGGGTCGAATCCCACAAGGACTAGTGAATGATAAACGCGAGTGTCATTTGAGAAATTGAATTTAGCTTGCACCATTTAGGAATAACATGGAAATAAACATGTTGGGGAGATTGAAATTTACAATAGAACATAACTTCTAATTTGGCTGACATTGCAAAATAACCATGGTTGTTGACGAGAATGTGAATGAATAGAGATTTAGTGTAGATGATATGCTAACAAAATAGGGACATGCTAGGTCATCTCATAAGTTTAATTAGTGTAAATAATCGTGGAAAAATTGGCATTTAATGATTTTCATCCTCATAAATACCTGTTGTTTGCGTTCCTGCAAACCTTTAGACACCATTTACTCAATATGATCCAATTTGGATTAATAGCTACGCTAATAACTAGCTATTAGCTATTAATTAGGAGTGAGAATGTAATTTTGGCTATTTCCAGCCTATACCCATCATTAAATTCTCTCCCAGTACTCAATTCTTCTTTTGAAAACAATAATCAAGAACAATTAGACCCATATCAATAACAATGGATCTTCAATTAAGATTGGAGGGAACCTAACTGATTTATACTTAATTAAATAATATTGAGATGACTCTAGCAATACCTACTCCAATTAAGCATTCATCATCACAAACATCTAGTTAAAGATTTAGTTACTCATAGTTAAGAAATTCAACAACACATTTAACAATAACCTCATTGAATTCAATAACAGGAGTAGCAAAATCAAATTCAAAAAGATGTTTTCAACAATGGTAGTACCTTGCTATGGAGAAGAAGAACAACAACAAGAAAATAATTCTTTTCAAGTTCCACTAATCAAATGCTTGCTTTCTTCTCTGCCAAGAGAATGTTCTAAAAGCTAAAAAATGAAATCTTCTGAGTACAAAGTACTTTTCTCTTAAATATATTCAAAATGGGGTATCCTCTATATCTCCATGCTGGATAATTTTACCCCTGATCAGCACTATGGCACCAGCAGGAGTATCGGCGATTCACTGATTACATTTCACAAACCACCAGCTTTCATTTGTCCAGCCTCCAGCGAGTTTCAGTGTCCATAGGTGATTCCTCTAGCATTTTTTCGGTCCACCCGCATGCTTCCGGCTCTTTCCTCTTCGATCCAGATATTTCAATGGTCAATCGACGGAAATACCGACGAGTCGCTGATTTCAATCCATGTTCACCAGTTTCTATCATTCCCAGAGGTAGTGTTCATCATCTCTTGGCTAGCGTTTCGCCAGTCTCTTCCGGTGTAATACCCTGGAAGGCCTAAGATCAGACCAGGAGTTGAAATGGAGAAAACTAAAAATCTTGCACCAGGTCACAAAATGAATTGTTCAGTGACCCGTGGGGTAGATCACGAGTCGTGAGGTAACTCATGGTGAGATTTAGGGTGTGAGTTGGAATTTTTGAATTTGAGGTCCCCACAGATATGACCACCAGTCGTGGTTAGGCCCCACGACTCGTTGAGTCAGTCGTGGGCAAGGATTTTTGGGAAGGTGAAGGGGACTAGGCAGTGTACCCTACAGAAGGCCCCCATGAGTCATGGTTAGTCACCAGGAGTCATGGGATAGGTCGTGGTTAGCATCAAGGTATATAATGTGACTTAATGCAGTAAAGGTGACGACTCGTGGTCACAGACAACGATTCATATGATGGCCCATTATGAGTTCCAAGTGAGACTTCGACAGTGTACCCAACTATTCATGTAACGACTCATGACTGATGGAAATGACTCGTTAGGTCCCTCGTGGGGATTGATGAGCAGATATTTTTTGCAAAATTATTAAGGGTATTCTCGTCATTCCTATGCTCTAAGGTCCTATACTACATCGTTTTAAGCCATTTTTAGGGTGTATTAAGATAGGTTAAGTCATTCTAGCCTATTCTAAACCCATGCATGAAAGTTAGGGAGTTAGAGAGGAAATCAAGCTTAAGTCCTTCCGATTCTTCTCAAATTCCTCTTGGGAAATCAAGAAAGTGTAAGAATCAACTTTAATCAGCTATGTAGGGTTATGAATTGGTGAATCCGTTCACACCCATGTCCAATCCCTCTCAAAATTATGAAATTTCTTTATAAATTCTATGGGGTTTTAACCCAATGCATGAAATTCCTAATTTACAACATGGGCATGATTCAAAGGTGTTTTATTATCGAATTATGATTTATGGGCAAGTTTTACGTTGTTTTCATTAAAATCATATTTCAAGATTTATAAATTTTAATTACCCAATTATGAGAAGTATATGAAAGTTAAGATTTATGATGAATGTTAATGTATGATGAAGTACTAATGATGATAAACATGTTTCCAAGTTACCCACGTTTATAAGCATGTTTTCAAGTGAATTAAGTATTTTCAAGCATGTTAAAGTATTGGGCAATGCCCACATGTTCAAGAATGATTTACAATTTATGATATGGATTTCAAGATTGATCGATTTATGGAGTTGGCCGATTAATGGGCCCTTGATTCATGGCTAAACATGTATTAAAGGGGATCAACAATGTTAATGTTTATTTGTGCATGAATCTCATGAATGACATTTATGATTTTTCGTATGATCCTAATGTGCATGTTTTTGGGAGCAGTGTCTAGTACCGAGTAGCCCAGCGTTCAAAGGACTACGCTGGTGTCTCATAACTATGTGCCACTATAGGTTCAAGTTGATACATTCAACGTTAATGGATCCCCTCTTTCGTGATATCACATAATGCACGTTTCTTGCCTAGAAAGCCAGGGACGGCTCTGCCCACTTGAGCGAGATAGTCGGGCATCATGTAAGGCTCTGCTCGGGTGTTTGTTGGGGTTATAAACCGACACGCAAGTGCACGTGGTCGAACAAGTAGTAAGGGGCTTTAGCAAGCCAAGTATCGATCCCACAGAGACTTGGAGGAAGTGCAAATTGCTCAAGTGTACTATATTTTACTTCTAAAAATGCAGACAACAGCGTAACCAAAAAGTTGATAGTTTGTTTTATAAATTTTTATACTAAAACTAAGAACAATTATCTACTTTGAATCTGAACTATGAATGAAAGCATGCTGAGGTTAAACGAACATGTAATGAAATTGATTATCATCATAAATTGGTTAATCTTTTCCTCCAGTTGCTAGCCAAGAACATTTGCCAAGAGATTAAAACTCTCGTATTTAACCTCACTTAAGAATCATGAACCATCCGTCTACATTTCTGTGATCAAATGCAATTCATGTTCTAGCCATACATTTCTGGTTCCTAATTTGACTAATAAGACTTTCAGGTATATTTCTATCCTGAAAGCAAATCAAAACTCAATTTTCCCAAATCAAGTAAAGAACATATCCTATTAATTCACAACTTTCCAATTTCTTGCTCTCTCGAGTGAAACCAGACTTTTTAGATGTACATTAATGTAGGCCACACACCAATGCAGTAAAAACAAGAATTAATAGAACAACATGGAAGAAAAGATGAAAAACCATAGAATCAATAATCAAATTTCATCACAATTGTTCATAACCTCAGCAAGGAGAGGAATTAGCCACTCATTTGTGGATTAATCATCATAAAATGAGTGTTAATCATACAAGCAATTGAATTAAAGAAGAAAGAAAGAGAGAAAAAACCCTGAACTTTTCATCCCTCAACTTCCTGTAACACACGTCCTTGCTCCCCCAAGTCAGAATTCTGAAAAATAAACCTAAGTGTGCTATTTATAGTAGTCGGACTCTTTTACGGAATAACAAGCAACGTGTCACGGAGTGCATCGCGGAGCACTACCTCCGTGACCCGCTACGGACGCGGAGGCTCTCTGGAAATCACCCGAACTTGGCCCCGGCAGCACCCTGTCGCGTTGGTAGCGTGTCACGTTGCTTGGGCAGCGCGTTGCCACCTCTTGGTCGCGCAGCCAACCTGCCGTGGCACGTTGCCAACGCGCAGGTGGGCTGTTGTGGTCGGCCTGCCTGCCGTGGCACATTGCCAACGCACAGGTGGGCTGTTTTGTGCCTCCTCTTTGCCGATGTTCGCGTGTTAATTCCGTTTCCAAGCCTCTATTTCACCAACTCATGGATTAGTTACTCAAAAGTCACCAAAACCTACAAAACAAAGGCTAATCATGTTGGTTAGCACATATCTTCACTTCATATAAAATTACATGAAAATGTATACGATAACTTAGATAAACAAGACTAATTTAAGTCATAAAGCGTATCTCGGGCATGCTATTTTTGCCCGTGATCAGGCTCTACCATAATGGTGTCGGTTATGACGAGTCCTCCCATTGTTCCGCATGTTTTTATGCATTGTTATGTTTATGTTATTCTGTCTCAAGTTATGATTTATAAAGTTTCTCTTATGACTATGATAATGAATGGATTACGAATGTCTTGAAAACCTTGAGCTTTATGTTGCATTATGATATTTATATTACGAGCATGTTGTCCTACTCTTATGATCTCTTATGAGCTTTTATGTATTTTAAATGTATGTTTTATTTACCTTACATACTTAGTACGTTCCACGTACTGACCACATACTCTATGTTGTATCATTTCATGATACAGGCTCTGATCTTTCGACCCAGCACCATCATTAGCTCGTCTCAGAGGTTAGCATCCAGATCTTTGGTGAGTCCTCATTCTCAAAGGACCAGTTTATATCAGTTATCTCTTTATGTTAAGTTTCCAGACTTGTTGAGTTAGTTGGGGGTGTTTTCCCATCAACCCATCAGATATGTTAGAGGCTTTCAGGCTATGTGTAGTATTCTGCTATCATGTATGAAGTGCGTTTCTATTTTATGTATGTCATGATTACATTTCCGCTATGTTATTTATGTTAAGTATTCTGCTTTACTTGATTGAGTTAAATGTATGTTCACACCATGGGTCGACTTAGAGTATCTCGGGGCTCCTTATCCTATGTTGTGATCCGGGTCTACGTTTGGGTTGTGACATCCGGGAAGCAGCGATTTTCACCTGATTCCCTTTATTTTTCTCCCTTTCTTGCTCTTTTCTCCAAATCAGATATCTGCACACAGAAAGGGAAAAAGGCATAAAACACATCTAAACCAACTTGAAAACTACACTAAAGTTTATGCTTAAGAGCCTAATGAGTTGGTAAATTACCAACTCATCAAACCCCTAAACTTGAACCATTGTTTTTCCTCAAGTAATGCAGTTAATATCAGGTAAACAACATGCAACTTTACACAAATCTATGCATTAATGAGACAACCCAAACGTTGCTCATCGGCTCACTGAGAAAGAGAAGCAAATACCCCTAAAACAAGAAAAATGGAAGCGTTTCAAGAGGCCACCACCATTCAAAAGTGCAATTCACAAAAGCTTTCTTGTTGCAAAACAAGGGCATAAATCATCCATGAAGAACACATAGAATCTCAATTCATAACCATTTCACATTCAAAACTTGCCTTAGAGCTTGCATTTCTCATGTCCTATGCACAAATTTACCTTTAATGAAATTGTGCCCTCAAAAGGGGCGATGCCACTCACCGAAGAGATGATCCCTATTTTCTTCATGAACTCAATGCATTCAAACAAGTGATTGCACAAAGAGAATATTGTACTCACTCTCCCAAAAGAAATTTGCATGCATCGAACTCGACCTATAGGTTTGCACTTCATGTAAATCGCCACTAATGTAGAGCAACTACACTTAAAATTACTTAGGACTTGCAGGTCATAATATAGGCTAGGGCTAAGGGTAGGATAAATGTTTAGCTTTAGTGACAATGCCTCCCCAATTCTTTTATAAACATTTTCAACATCCCATTATCTTATTGAAATTACTGCACCTTATTTCTCGTCGTTCATTATCTTCATCATTTGTATAACACAAACCACCCTTTTAACACCCATGATTTCCATATTTGACCTTTTGCGTGCAAGAGATAGCACCTTTTTATTATTATTTTCTCTTCTGATGATTTGAGGTCTTTCAACCCAATGATTCATTCATTTCATCACAATTTTGGTGCTACCTCACATTGAAGCTCTCCTTTTTCTCCTTTCTCCTACAAACCCCCAAACTTAGGCTTTTGCCTCATATCACATTCATTCCCTTATCGCTCCCAATTTCCTTTGCTTGAAGCCCCCATTTTTCATTGTTTTATTACTAGAAATTAGGGAGGATGGGTGCCAAAGAGAATGATTAAAAATGGTCATTAGGCTTCTAATGTGATTTCCAAGAAAGGGTCCAAGGCTCAAACATTGGCTATCAACGATTAATGCTAAAGAAGGTCATTTTGGGTGAAGTGACTAACAATAGGAGGCCTAAGATCATGTTCTAAGTGCAATTACATCTAGGATTTTGCCTTGAGTCACACTTGAGACAAGTTCTAGACAAAAAGATGTGCATGAGATTCACAAAAGTCCTTACCATACAAGGCATCACTCCTAAAGAGACCACAAGAGTCATTATCTACACCAGATTCTTGATTTAAGACATCAAAGCATGCAAATTCATAAGTCAAGAAAGGAATCTATAAAATATGACAAATAATGTTATGTTCTCAGTTCAAACATCTACTCATTATTTCTCATTTTCATGCCCTATTTTAGAATTCCATTTCAAAAATTTTGTTTATGGTGCCTCTCAAAACGGCTCCATAAGACACTTAAAAATTACATGGCATTTTCCCTTAATAAAGTTGCCACTCAATCCATCATCGAGAATTGCCAACCCGGTTCGACAACGAAAAGGAAAATAAACAAAGACATGCTCCTCGAGAAAGAACCGTGGTATAAAAAAACCCTTGGAGTTTGATTAATATTCTATTATGTACACGGCCAATAAAGAAAGGAGTTGGGTACCAAAGGAGTGAAAAATTCAAGACAAGGACCCTATTTTCATTATTAACCACTAACATTAATCAAAGAAAATTCCTATCCAGTCAACATCACAGGCCCGACAAGGGCAATCATTAATCAAATTAAAATTGAGCTCAACAAAGGATCACAATTCATCACAGATAATAAAAAACACAAAAGCTTGACAAGGTCTACTTCTACTCATCTTTAAACTAAAACATCAGTGACCCCTCATTAAACACTCGTCCCCTCAGCCAGCTAATAGTATACATTGTCCCCGATGTATGCATGCTAAATAAATGGGTAAGAGACTCCTTAAGCAGGTCACTGCTCATCCTCATCATTCGCAGCATCCCCAGCTCCTACAGCACTAGCAAAACCTTGTTATCATCCCCCAAGCCCACAAGAAAATTATCTATTGGGCCTCGAACGGTGGAAGGAGCAACCATTGCGGTGTCGAGAGTACTCATGTCAAGCACTTCCATCGGTGTCAAACTTTTCCTCTCCCGTACCTCCGTTCGGAGGGAAGTGACAGCCCCCTCCATTGTATCCACCCATTTCCATAATGTTGTAAGGCTTGCATACATTGATTTCAACTCTGGCTTGACTGTTTGAGGAATAAGTGTAGGGAGAGTTCTAGCCAACTTTTGGGGTTGTCTCTCGTAAGAGTTGGTCATTTCCACGAGCTTGTGGAGACCACTTGGCTGGGAGGATGTAGGAGGGGGAGATGCTCCCCTAAGAGGTTTGCCACAAGAGGTCTGGCCCACAGCTTCTTGGTGGGACACATTCAAAGCTAGGGCCTGCGGTGACTGCTCCGACCCATGGGATACGGATCCTTCAGCTAGCCCAAAAGTTTGCAATCTCTTCCTCTTGACTGCCGGTGCCTCAGCATCTCTTTTCTTGTCCAACGCTATCACTCTTGAGGCAGGGATAGGGGTCTCACCAGGGAAGAATCGCACATCCTCTTGTAGACACCACTGGGAAATGAGGACCGCATAAGGCATGAAGGTGTTGGCTTATCTTGTCTTCCGCTTCATCTGCTGAGCCACAATCTCCCCAAAGTTAATGGGGACTCCAGACATAATGTAGACAATGAGAATTTCTAACTCTAAGTTGACCCGCTGCTCATGTTTGGAAGGAAGGATACAACACAAATAAAATCCAACCATAACTTGGAATCGAACTTCAAATCATGGCAAAAAATTTCGTCACCCATGGAGGCCCATAGTGGCGTGTCAACAATGATGATGGGAGCTATCCAGGTGATCTAATTCTTCATATCTGCAATCCTGGCCAAATACTCTGTGCCTGAATCAAATTCTTCCTCCCAGAACAAATAGTTGATTGCAGCCGGAGTGATGTCCACCTCCACCCCGCGTACCATGACTGATGGTAGGCAGGGGACTTCATCAATTTAGCCTTTGTGCTTAATGAGGTCATGTCTTTCTTGGTAGGAGGCATAGAATCTCGGCACCAGGTTTCGATAATAGTCCGGGAGAGGATTGGCAATAGCATGCTATTGCCTGTCTATGAGCTGAGCAGTAATGTTAGACAATTCTCCATGCAGTCCTGCCAAGTCGAACCTTTTCTCCACCGTTATCGACCGACCCTTACAGAGAGTGTAGTGCCCTTTCATGATGGGCATGCAAAAGATGATAGCCTCCCTTGAGTTGGCAGGTGTTGTGGAGGCTTTAGCCTTGCCCTTTACTCTGGTGGTTCTTGGTGCCTTGCCCCCTAGATGATGACATTTTCTGCAAACATGATGTTAGTGGTAGCCATATTGCATTGAAATAAAATAACTGAACATTAAACTAAAATTAAGATAAGAAACAAAGGTGAAGAATTTATCATTAAAGAACAGGCAGCACCGGCGGAGCACTGGCAAGCCGCCAGATGATATCCGCGGACTTCCGCTGGATCGCCGATGCGAAGGAGTAAACTGGGTTGATAATAGTTCGAGCAGTTACAAAGCGGAAAAGAGTCAGTTCTGATCTGCAAATTCCTGATGTAGCACGGATTCCAAGCAATGGCGTGAAGCCAACTATTGGTTGGACCAGTGTTCCATCGATATTTTACCGGACCCTACCGGTGAATAGCCAATTGTCGTTGTCACCATAGCAATTCAAAGAATTTCAATGGCACCAAATCACAAACACCCACTCACATTATATTAAAGCAGCAATTCTGCACAAAGATAGGACTAAAATGACATTTTACCCTTAAGAATGGAATTACCCAAACTATCATCGGGCAAAGCATGACTTTTGAATCCATTTGGGTTATTCAGACTTCGACCTATTTAAGTCCACACAAATATTATGACTACCTATACCTCTACTCCTATTTTCAGCAAACAAGCATCAACCATGATAATAATGGGAAAGAAGAGCATTAGCAAGTAGGTGAATGTATATTAAAGCCATGTGAATATGCATTCAAAGTTCCCTTAATGAGAACATACAAAAACACAATGGAATAAAATAAATCAAATAAAACACTTGGGTTACCTCGCAAAAAGTTTCATAGTTAATGTCGTGGCACGATGTAGCTCTCATTTAGCAATTTTTATTCGAAGGATCATCCTCCGAGTCAAACTTCTCCATCTCAACTCCACTCTCCTCATTCCCCACATGCAACACTCCTATCACCTTTTATTCTTCGGGAGTTTCCGCTGGTAGAGACACCTTGAAGGTGACTTCTTCACTTCCAACTTGGTACTCGAGCTCTCCTAGCTCCATATAAACCAAAGCTCTACCTGTGGGGAGC
Organism: Datura wrightii; assembly: GCA_035772735.1. Taxonomy (NCBI): domain Eukaryota; kingdom Viridiplantae; phylum Streptophyta; class Magnoliopsida; order Solanales; family Solanaceae; genus Datura; species Datura wrightii. Next base: position 46,665,405 of record JASDFA010000007.1, on the reverse strand, counting down.
AATGGTCTCCCCAAAATAATTGGCACTTTAACATCCATTTCACAATCAAGTAATATGAAGTCAGCTGGCAAAATGAATTTATCCACCCCCACCAATACATCTTCTAGTACTCCACAGGCTTCTTTATGGAATGATCCGTCATTAGCAACCTCATTGATGTGGGTTTGGTGATTCCAAGGCCCAACTTCTTGAAAATGATGAGGGGCATTAGATTTATGCTTGCATCGAGATCACATAGAGCTTTCTTGAATATACATATCCCAATTGTACAAGGGAATGTCAAAGCTCTTGGGTCTTGCCGCTTGAGGTCAAGATTTCTCATCACCATCGCACTATAATGGTGCATCGTCTCCCCGTTACCTACATCAACCACCTTCTTCTTTTTCAGCAACTCCTTCATGAATTTAGCATATCTGAGCATTTGAAAAAGGGCATTCACCAACAGTATATTAACAGACAATTTGCTAAACATGTCACTGAATTTGTTGAACTAATCGTCCTTATTTTTCTTAGCCAACCGTTGTGGATAAGGGGGTGGAGCTCTTGCTTCAACCTTTTCATTATTTGAGTTCTTTATTCCCACCTCATCTTGATCAACGTGTGAGGGAATTTCATCATCCTTCCCCTCACTTTCCTCTTCACTCTTTTCACCACTCCTTGGCATCTTTTGCATCTCTTCGACTTCATTTTTCTCATTTGATTTGGGAGAACTAACCTCATTAGGCTTCACTCTTGCATCTCCAACCAATTTACCACTCCTAGTAACAATACCCATGCATTGACTATCTTTCTTCAGGTTAAGCATTGTGTCACTTTGGAGTGTTCCTTTCATTCAGGGATTCATTTGAACGGACAAATGATTCTTTTGAGATTCAAAAAACTTAACGGAGGTTGAATGAGAGCTCATGTTTGGGCAAGGTTAGAAACCTCCCCTTTCAATTCCTTGACCCAGCTGTCGATTGATTCCATTTTCTTGAGGACTCTTGCTAGCATCTGTTCAATTTTTAAGCTACCTGCATCACTCACACCTGGCTGAATCTGGATGTTTCCAGCATCTGGAGGGGGAAGATATGGGTTTGAACTTTGGTGGTAGTGGTCTCCCTCTTGATTCTGCTCTCTGTTTCCCCATGTTTCATTTCATTTAGGCCATCCCAGTGAATCATGGTTTCTCTAACCTTGGTTCTCTTCCCATGGGCACCAAGGGCCCTTATTGGTACCATGAAACCTAGGTCGAGGACCTCCCATCTGATTTACCACATATTGGCATTCTTCATCATACCTCGGTGATGAAGATTCTCCTTCAAATGGGAATAGACCTTGCATACCTACAACATTCACCATCTTGGGCCCTGCCCCCATCACATGTTTGGTCGTTATTTCCAGCTGCTTCATCATTTTTGCAAGGTTTTTGTCTTGCTCTTCATCCTTTTTCCGCAACTCAGTCGCTAATGCACTAGAGCTAATGTTATGTATAGATACATTTGTCTCTCTCATGTGCCAGGCCCTATTTGTTTTTGTCATTCTGTCCAAAATGGCTTTAGCCAACCCATATGTTTGATCCATAATAGACACTCCGGCTAAATTGTTAGAAACGGATTTGTTAATGGAGCGAGGGCTCGGTAAAAACTTTAGAGAAGCACTCCATCAGGAAGGCCATGATTGGGACAAAGAGCAACCTTCTTTTTGAACTGTAGCCATGCTTCATGCAAAGGCTCTCCAGGCTCTTGCCTGAAATTTGTGATGTCATCCCTCAGCTGCAACATTTTTGACAGAGGGAAAAAATGATCCAAGGCTTCGGTTAATTCTTGCCATGATGTTTTCACGACCTGAGAGTACACCCGGATCATAAATAGGGGACAAGGTTCCCCGAGAGATCCCAAGTTGACCCATGGCATGAGCATACATCTACGCCATTCACATGAAGCGGAAGACTTACATGATAACATGATATATAGGACATAATGACATGAAATAGAAAATATGATGATACATGATTCATACATAACAGCTGAGTTCAACATATAGTCTGAAAGGCCTCTAGTCATGATAGATGGGTTGATGGGAAAATACCCCAATTAACCCTAAGTACTGAAACTGAAAGAAGCTAGAATCTGAACATAAGGCCCTCGAAACATGAGGACTCACCAATATAGAATGAGAGCAAAAGTCGGGGGCAAGCTAAGATCGAGGCTGAACCTGAGAATCGATTCCTGTATCATAAAACGATAACAACATAGAAAGTATGTGTGTCAGTACTTAGAATGTACCGAGTATGCAAGGTATGTTAAACAACATTTAAAAACATAAGATTCAAAAGAGTAGGACATCATGATCGTAAACACTAAAATCATAAGTATACCATAAGGCTCAAGGTTTTATAAAACATTCATAAACCTACCATAATTGTAACATGAGAGAAAGCACTTCATAAAACATGTCTTGAGACAAAAAGAAATAACCATAACATGCATGAAAATCATGAGGAACAGTGGGAGATTTCTATAACCAACATACCCCACATGAGCACACATGGAGCCCGACCTATAAACCTAGTCGGGAGGTCGTTCATACCTTGCCAAGGGTAGAACCATGAAAGGCGTGATATCACTCATGAAGACCCTGTAGGGAATAGGGGACAGTCACTGAGGAGGTCCTAAACATAACCTACGGTGGCACGTAGATCTGAGAGTCGGGGCGTAACATAGGCCCAGAACCTAATTGGTGTTAAGTACTACTCCCAAAACATCCAGCGTGCTCATAGAAATTCATACATGACATGCATGGCTAGTCAAATCATGATAATCATAACATGCTTAAGAACTCGTAAGATTAGCCATGAAACTAGGCCTGTGGGTCGGCCTAAATCACAATTCATGAATCATAATCAACATGTGGGCATTTTCCAATATCCATACATACTTGAAATACTTGAATTTTTTAGAAGACATGGTCATATTAACATGGCTAATTGAAAACGTGCTTGAGATTCGAAAATTCATATCATGCTTGAAGGATCACCATAACTATGAACCTCGATAGAAAACCTCATGATTAGGAACTTAACATTTTGAAACATTAGATCAACAAAACATTGAGTAAAACAAGTAAAAACAACCCAATAACTCGAACCCATAATTTAGACATGCTACAACGTATTCATATCGATTATGAAAGAATCATGAAATTGGGTTAAGACCCATAAGAATTTAGTGATCATAACCATAGATTAGGGAGAATTGGGCATGGGTGGGGACTAAACCACCCATTCGAAATCCACATACCTGGAACAACTGATTCTAATCTTCCCTTGAAAGCCCAAGATGAAATTTAGAGGAATTGAGAAAGAATACCTTGAACCACCTTCTAATCCCCTCTCTATACTCTTGCAATCATGAATGAGGCTTAACATGAACTTAAACCCCCTTCAAGGACCCCATTCAGACCTTAAAACGATGTAGTTTAGGCCTTACGAGCTTAGAAATTATGAAAATACCCCTACTAAAAGCGCAGAAATTTCTGGTTGCTAGTCTCCATGAGGGACCTCACGAGTCATTTCCAAGGGGCATGAATAATGGCCCGGATTAGTCATGCTCACTGCCTAAAATACCCAGGGGACCCCACGAGGGACCCCGCGAATAGTGGTGGCTGACAACAACTCTTGGTCACCACCTATGATCCCCACTTCCCAAAACCTTGACCAATCATACACTCCAACCCACGGGTGACCTCACGAGTCGTGAGGTCAGACCACAACTCGTGATCACCATCCGTTGACTTCACTGCCCTTCCCAACCTTGCCAAACCTCCAAGGTAGACCACGGGGGAACTCACGAGTTGTGAGGTCAGACCACGACTTGTGGTCTGCCCGTGGCCTCCTCAACCTGAGCCTGCCAACCTTGCTAACCACGAGTCACCTCACGAATCGTGGTCCCTCCTCACGACTTACCTCACGGGTCATCTTGAGATCTGGTGCGAATTTTTTTTTTTCATTTTGACTCCCGGGTATGATCCTTGGGTTCTCAGGGTATAACAATATCTCCCCCTTGAGATGATAAATCCTCGAATGTTAGAAATATGCAGAAAACTCAGAAACAAGCTATCACCATATTCCAATACTGATCATTTAAGCTGAAAACTGATGGATTGACTATCTCCGAAAAGTACTACATAACTGAACTAAATTCAGACATCACATACATTTACCATATCATAAAACAAACATGTACGCATGAATCGAACATGAAAACTGATTAGAGGTTTAGGGAAAAAAATTACACCTCAAGCTGAAACTGAGTCGGTAGGGAACAAATGAGGGTATTTAGCTATCATATCCACTTTGGCTTCCCACGTAGCTCCCTTAACATGCTGATTTCTCCATAACACCTCCACCGAAGCTACTTCTTTGTTCCTCAGCCTCCAAACCTGGCGATCCAAAATTGCAACTGGAATTTCCTCATAACTAAGGCTATCTCCCACACCAATGCTTTCCACCGGGACAACAAAAGATGGATCACCCGAGCACTTTTTCAAGAGTGACACATGAAACATGGGGTGAATTGAAGATAACTCCAATGGAAAGTCCAACTCGTATGCTACCTTAACAACTCTTCTCATAACCCGGTAAGGACCAATATAGCGAGGACTGAGTTTCCCTATTTTTAAAAACCGCATGATTCCCTTCATGGGATATACCTTTAGAAATACCCAAATCATCAACCTCAAACTCCAAATCTCTTCTCCTCACATCCGCATATGACTTTTGATGACTCTGAGCAGTTTTCAGCCTGTCCCCTATCAACTGAACCTTCACCATAGCTTCGTGAACTGAGTCTTGCCCTATCATAGCTGCCTCACCAACCTCAAACCATCTGATGGGCGACCTACACCTCCGCCCATAAAGAGCCTCGAACGGTGCCATTTGGATACTAGAGTGATAGCTGTTATTGTAAGCAAACTCGATCAAGGGCAGGTGATCATCCCAACTACCTTTAAAATCCATCACACAGGCTCTCAACATGTCCTCGAGAGTTTGAATAGTCCGCTCCGCCTGACCATCTGTTTTTGGATGAAATGTCGTGCTAAGCTTAACCTGAGTACCAATTCCCTTTTGAAAAGATCTCCAACACTGAGAGGTAAACTGAGTACCTCTATCCGATATGATGTACAAGGGCTCTCCATGCAACCTAACCAACTCCCGAATGTATGACTTGGCATAATTCTCCGCTGAATTGGTGGTTTTGACCAGTAAAAAATGAGCAGCCTTGGTTAACCTGTCCACAACAACCCAAATGGAGTCATATTGTCTCCGAATGCGGGGAAAACCTGTTATAAAGTCCATGTTGATCTCTTCCCATTTCCAAGTAAGAATGCTGATATCTTGGAGTACACCTTCGGGTCTCTGATGCTCAACTTTCACTTGCTGGCCATTCGGATGCTTGGCTACAAATTCTGCAATATCCTTCTTTATGCCATTCCACCAATAAATTTCCTGCAAGTCATGATACATCTTGGTTGCACTTGGATGGATAGAATATCTGGATCCATGAGCCTCATGCAACATGCGACTCCTCAAATCACTACGTCGGGAACACATAAATGACCCTGCTACCAAAGCATACTATCTCCCCCTTTGGAGAAGACCTCTACTTTCTAATTTTGAAAAGCTTCTTTAAACTTTACCAATATTGGATCTTCATCTTGCTTAGCTTTTATCAAGGACAATTCTGATCCGTTCTGAACAATCACACCACCAACGATCGAGTCAACAAACCTAACTCCCAACCATGCAAGTCGATGCACCTCTTTCACTAGCTCCTTCTTTCCTTCACCTCACATGTGATACACCCTCCATAGAGAGTCTACTAAGTGCATCTGCTACCACATTGGCCTTACCCGGGTGGTAAAGAACACTCATGTCATAGTCCTTAAGTAGCTCCAACCACCTCCTTTGCCGATGATTGAGATCCTTCTGCATGAACACATATTGCAAGCTCTTGTGGTCTGTGAATACATCTAAATGAACCCCATATAAGTAGTGTCTCCACATCTTCAAAGCCAATACCATCGCAGCCAACTCAAGATCATGGGTTGGGTAATTCTTCTCATGAATTTTTAGCTGTCTAGAGGTATATGCTACGACCTTCCAATGCTGCATCAATACACACCCCAGTCTAACCATGGAAGCATCACAATATACTACGAATCCATTAGTACCCCTGGGTAGAGTCAATATTGGTGCTGACATGAGTTGGGTTTTCAATTCTTGGAAGCTTTTCTCACAAGGCTCCAACCACTGGAACTTTATCTTTTTTTGGTTCAATCTGGTCAATGGCACTAAAATGGATGAGAAACCCTGAAAGAATCTCTGGTAGTAACCTGCCAAGCCTAGGAAGCTCCTAATTTATGAAGGGTTTACCGGTTTGGGACAGTTCTTTACCGCCTCTATTTTCTGGAAGTCCACCTTTATACCGTCGCTTAACACTACGTGTCCCAAAAATGCAACTGAATTCAACCAAAACTCGCATTTTTTGAATTTGGTGTATAGTTGTCTATCCTTGAGGGTCTAGTGTGCGACATGCTCTTCCTCGCTCCTAGAGTATATCAAATATGCCTTGAATACCCTGTTCATTAGGTCCATAAAAGCTGCAGGGGCATTGGTTAGTCCAAAAGACATAACAACGAATTCATAATGGCCATACCGAGTCCTGAAAGCGATTTTCAAGATGTCGCTCTTCCGAAACCTGAGCTGGTGATACCCAGACCTGAGATCTATCTTTGAGAAACATTTGGCACCCTAAAGCTGATCAAATAGGTCATCAATTCTGGGTAAAGGGTATCTATTCTTGATTGACCTTGTTCAACTACCTATAGTTAAAGAACATCCAGAAAGAACTATCTTTCTTCCGGACAAACAAAACTGGTTTTCCCTATGTAGACTTACTCGATCTAATTAAACCCGTATCCAACAGGTCCTTCAACTATTCCTTTAACTCTTTTAGCTCGGCTTGAGCCATTGTATAGGGAGGAATCGATATGGGTTGAGTGTCGGGCAAAATATCAATCCCAAAATCAATCTCCCTCTCTAGAGGAACACCTGGTAGGTCATCTGGAAATACCTCAGGATACTCACATACCACGGGGACTGACTGAATGGTCGAGGTCTCGGACGTGGAATCCTTAACCCTAACCAGATGGTAAGAGATAAAGAAACCTACAGGTACCGCTGAACTACCCCTTCATTCTAAAGCTTGTTCACCCGAAAAATGGAACTCCACCGCTTAGGTTCTATAGTTAACAGAAGCATAACATGCAAACAACTAATCCATGCCCATAATAATATCCAAATCAGTCATAGCTAATTCTACTAAGTCTGCGGAGGTGACCTTATGCAATATTGTAATGGGGAAACCTCTATATACCCGCCTTGCTACAACTGAATTACCGAATGGAGTAGACACAGAGAACGGTTCTAACAAAATTTTAGGACTAACTCAAAAGCTACTAGCAATGTAAGGCGTCACAAAAGACAATGTAGCTCCCGAATTTAACAAGGCATAAGCATCAAAATGAAAGACTCACAACATACTCATAACCACATTAGGAGAGGTCTCCTACTCCAGTAGAGCGGCAAGTGCATGAAGCTGGTTCTGGCACTGGCCGCCAGCTGAACTAGTCGAAGCACCATGTGGAGAAGGACGTGCCACTAGGGCTGCTGAACTGGAGGCTGGGTACGGGCTCCACCACCCCCTGACCTGGTTGCAGGGAAATCCCTAATTCTATGTGTAGGTCTTCCACACCCGAAACAAGCATTTGAGCCCACCAAACACCTATCTAGGTGATTCTTTCAACAACTAGCACAAGATGCGAATGTATGCTCTGTGCGCATGCTACTCTGACCCCTCAAACCTAAGGCCCTGCTCCTCTGATCATCTCGAGGCTTGAACGGGGTATTAGCTGAGGATGGTGCTGGTGCTATAGACCTGTGCTATGACTACTGGTGAGGCCCACCTCCTGGCCTCGGCTGAGAGAACCTGTAGCTATCAGTCCTGGCCCTCTTTGCCTCTCTCTCCCTCATATGAGCTGCCTTCATTTGTTGGGCATGAAGGACTATACGGGGATAAGCAATATCCTGGTGAAGCATAGTTGTCATGCAGTCTTTGTCTAGATAATCGGCTACCCCGTGCACGAATTTTCTCACTCACGCCCTCTTGTCCACCACTAACTCCGGGGCATACTTTGACAAACGAGGGAACTTAACTGAATACTCTAACACTATTATCTTTCCCTGTCTGAGGTTGATAAACTCTACTGCCTTCAACTCCCTCATTCCCAAGGGAAAAAACTATCAAGGAATGCCATGTGGAACTCGTCTCAACTGATAGGGCCCCCTCCTACTGCCCTACTGTCTCTCCATTGCTTGTAACATATGTGGGCGACCCCCTTGAGCTGATAGGTGGACAAATAAACACACTCCACACTTGACACCCCCTTAACCTGGGTGACTTTCAAGATCTCCTCGATAAACTCGTGTGGATCCTCGTCCACCTTAGAACCCGTGAACTCAGAAGGGTTAATCCTCAAGAAATTTCTTACCCTTGCTGCCACCGCATTTCAATTCTAAGGGTAATGCACCACTGTCTGATGATGCACCTGCGCAGCCATGGCCTGCGCCAGCATCTGTTTTCATCACACGATATAGATCATGAAGGAAGGGAACATTTCCTAAACGTCTAGTAGCCTCTTCGTCATAGGTGTGGCACACTTCATACACATGAAAAAGACTCTACCTAACGCAGTTTTCAGACTCCCTAGGAAACATCAAACCTATGGCTTTGATACCAAGTTTGTCATGACCCGAGAGTACACCCGCATCGTAAACATGGGACAAGGAGCCTCGTGAGACTCCAAGTCATCCCATGGAACGAGCATACATCTAACCCATTAACATGAAGCGGAAGACTTACATGATAACATGATATAGAGGACATCATGACATGAAATAAAAAATACGATGATACATGATTCATACATAAAAGCTGAGTTCTACATATAGTCTAAAAAGCCTCTAGTCATGATAGATGGGTTGATGGGACAAAACCCGAACTAACCCTAAGTACTGAAACTGAAAGAAGCTAGAATCTGAACATAAGACCCTAAAACATGAGGACTCACCAAGACGAAATGAGAGCAAAAGACAGGAGTAAGCTAAGGTTGAGGCTGAACTTGAGAATCGGGTCCTGTATCATAAAATGATATAACATAGAAAGTATACGGGTCAGTACTTAGAATATACCGAGTATGAATGGTATGTAAAACAACATTTAAAATCATAAGATTCATAAGAGTAGGACGTCATGATCGTAAACACTGAAATTATAAGTATACCATAAGGCTCAAGGTTTTCTAAAACATTCATAAACTTGCCATAATTGTAACACGAGAGAAACCACTTCATAAAGCATGACTTGAGCCAAAAAGACATAATCATAACATGCATAAAAACCAAGAGGAACAGTGGTAGATATCTATAATCGACATACTCCATATGAGCACAAAGTGAGCCCGACCTGTAAACCTAGTCGGGAGGCTGTTCGTACCTTGCCAAGGGTAGAACCATGAAAGGTGTGATATCTCTCATGAAGACCCCGTAGGGCATAGGGGACAGTCACTGAGGAGGTCCCAAACATAACCTATGGGGCACGTAGTTTTGAGATTTGGGGCGTAACCTAGGCCTCGAACCTACTCGGTGTTAAGTACTACTCCCAGAACATGCAACGTGCTCATAGAAATTAATACATGACATGCATGGCTAGTCAAAACGTGATAATCATAACATTCTTGAGAACTCGTAAGACTAGCCATAAAATCGGGCCCGTGGGTTGGTCAAAATCATAATTCATGAATCATAATCAACATATGGGCATTTTCCAATATTCATACATACTTGAAATACTTGAATTTTTTAGAAAAGATGGTCATATTAACATGGGTAATTTAAAATATGCTTGAGATTCAAAAATTCATATCATGCTTGAAGGATCACCATAACTATGAACCTCGATAGAAAACCTCATGATTGGGCACTTAAGATTTTTAAACATTAGATAAACAAAACATTGAGTAAAACAAGTAAAAAAAACCCAATAACTCGAACCCATAATTTAGACATGCTACAACGTATTCATATCGATTTTGGAAGAATCATGCAATTGGGTTAAGACCCATAAGAATTTAGTTCATAACCATAGATTCGGGAGAATTGGGCATGGGTGGGGATTAAACCACCCATTCAAAACCCCATATACCTGGAACAACTCATTCTAATCTTCCCTTCAAAGCCCAAGATGGAATTTAGAGGATTAAGGAAAAACACCTTGTATCACTTTCTAATATCATCTCTATACTCTTGCATGCATGAATGAGGCTTAACATGAACTTAACCCCCCTTAAAGGATCCATTAAGACCTTAAAACAATGTAGTTTAGGCCTTAGAAACTTTGAAATTAAAAAACACCCCTACTAAAAATACAGAAATTTCTGGTTTCTAGTCCCCACGAGGGACCTCACGAGTCGTTGCCAAGGGGCACGACTCATGGTCGGGATCCATCATGCTCACTACCTAAAATACCCAGGGGACCCCATGAGGGACCCCATGAATTGTGGTGGCTGTCACGACTCGTGGTCACCACCCGTGATCCCCACTGCCCAAAACTTTGACCAACCATGCACTCCAACCCACGGGTGACATTAGGAGTCGTGAAGTCAAACCACGACTCATGGTCACCATCTGTGGCCTTCACTGCCCTTCCCAACCTTGCCAAACCTCCAAGGCAGACCACGAGGGACCTCACGAGTCATGAGGTCTGACCATGACTCATGGTCATGCCCGTGGCCTCCTCAACCTGAGCCTTCCAACCTTGCTGACCACGAGCCACCTCACGACTCGTGGTCACTCCTCACGACCTACCTTATGGGTCGTCCTGAGATCTGGTGTGAATTTTCAGTTTTTCTCTATTTTGTTTTTTGGGTCTTATCCTTGCGTTCTCGGGGCATAACTGATGTAATACAACCAGGAGACAATTCCTCCAATTATATTGTTGCCTCTCCCCTTAGGAAAAATGGGAAGAGCCTTAGCTTGATAGATTCTTGACTTATGCTTCTGATGTTGAAAGGTTGTCATATCTCCAAGAAATTTCTCAAATAAAGATTTTCATCCTCACATGGTTTTCCCCCAAATAGTCCTTCCATTTGCAGCAAATGTAGCATTGTACTTGTGACGTGGAACACTGCATTCTCTCCTATAGGCGGTAAGAGAATGGATCCCGCCACTTCGGGCATCGCCTGGTTATCTTCCTCATGCTCCATATTTCCCTCCAATGAGCTATCTCTTTCTTGTGAATGATTACTCACATGACTTTATGCTAACAAGAACAACAAACTTAATGTCAACACCTATGATGCAAAACTAGTTCAAATTAATAATCAACACAAGAGTATCAAGCATTAGTCCCCGGCAATGGCGCCATTTTTGATAACGTCCAAAATATACTCTTCATGAAAAGAGTATAAATGGTTGTTGTATCAAAACAAATATCCCGACAGATGTCGGGGTTGAATCCCACAGGGACTAGTGAATGATAAGAACGAGTGTTATTTGAGAAATTGAATTTAGCTTGCACCACTTTGGAATAACATGGAAATAAACATTTTGGGGGAGATTGAAATTTACAATACAATATAACTTCTAATTTGGCTGACTACGATAGAAAAAATTACCAAGGTTGTTGAAAAGAATGTGAATGACTAGAGGTGTGATTTAGATGATCTGTTAACTAAATAGGGTCATTCTAGGTCATCTTAAGTTAAATTAGTGTAAATAATCTCGGGAAAATAGGAATTTAATTCTTTTTAGCCTCATAAATACCTCTTGCTAGAGTTCTTTCAAACCTCTAGACACCATTAACTCAACCCGATCCGATTTGAATTAGTAGCTACACTAATATCTAGCTATTAGCTACTAATTAGTAGTGGGAATGTAATTTTTACTATTTTCAGCTCAATTTCACAATCTCTCATCCATACCCACCATTAAATTCTCTCCCAATACTCAATTCTTCTTTTGCAAGAAACAATCAAGTAAGAATAATTTGACCCACATCAATAACAATGGATCTTCAATTATAGATTTGAGGGAATCTAACATATTTACACTTAATTAAATAATATGGAGATGACTCTAGCAATACCCACTCTAATTAAGCATTCATCATCACACACCTCTATTTAATGATTTAGCTACTCATAGTTAAAAAATTCAAAAGCACATTTAATGATAAACTCATTGAATTCAATAACAGGAGTAGAAAAATCTAATTCAACAAGAAGTATTCAACAATAGTAGTACCTTGCTATGGAGAAGAAGAAGAAGAAAAAGAAAATAATTCTTTTCAAGTTCCGCCAATCAAATTCTTGCTTTCTTCTCTGCCAAGAGAACGTTCTAAAAGCTAAAAATTGAAATCTTCTAAGTACATAGTACTATTCTCTCGAATATATCCAAACATGGGGTATCCTCTATCCTTTTTTTAATGTTGGAAAATTTTACCCCTGATTAGCGCTCTGGCACCGGCAGAAGAATTGGTAGTTCGCCGGTTACATTTCGCTAACCGCCGACTTTAATTTGTTCTGCCTCCAGCAAGTTCCAATGGCCACAGGCGATTTCTCCGTCGTTTTGCTGGTCTCCACTCTCGTAACACCGATTCTTTTCTCTTTGATACATAAATTTCAGGGGCCAATCGATGGAAATATTGGCAAGTCACCGGTTGCAATCCACGTTCACTGATTTCTATTATTCCCAGAGGCAGTGTTCAGCATATCTTGACCGGCGTTTGGGCGGAATTTCACCGGTCTCTTCCAGTGAAGCGTCGGTTTTCACCCAATTCCCTTCTTTTTTCTCCCTTTCTTGCTCTTTTCTCAAAATCAAATATCTGCACACAAAAAAGGGAAAAAGAGCATAAAATCCATCTAAAAAAACTTGAAAACTAGACTGAAGTTCATGCTTCAGAGCCTAATTAGTTGGTAAGTTACCAACTCATCATCTTCTAAAATCATGATCTGAACATAACTAAATATCATAACTGAATCGAATGACCCAAAGCTGAAAATTTATAATCATAAGTAAAACTGAACATTGGTCAAACCTACTGAAAACATAATATCATGACTGATGAACATGCATAACTGAAATAATGAGGAACAATGGGAAATTCGTCATATAACTGACATTACCATGATAGAGCTTACGTGGTCCTGACTATCAAACTCAAGTGGACAGAGTTATGCAAAGCTTTTCCAGGGCTAAGGAAGCTACCATGATATCGATATCAAGCTGAAGGTCCCTTGGGGGAAGGGGAAGCTCACAATGGAGGTCCTAAATAATCTGAATGTACCTACGTTGGTGCATAGTTCTGAGGCATAGGGTTGACTGACCCTTAGCCTACTCAATTCTAGACACTAATCCCAAAAATATGGATATGCTCTCCATCATTTTTCAACGAAGCTGACTCATAACATACATACATAAATTTGACATCATAACATGAGGAGCCTTGGCTCAAACCATAACACAAGCGGAAAAATAGTGGGTGTCTAGACTCCAAAATCCATGTGGTAAGCTAATAGATGAAGTTTAGATAAATCATGAAACATACTTGATCATATGGGCTTGCCTAATACTTAAATATGTTGAGACTTGATCATTTGAGAACATGAATATAGACATGGGTAATTCGAAATCATACTTTCTTCATAAACATCTCATCATGCTTGAACACATATTTCATAGATCTCAAATTTCATGAACTTTCATGGATGGGCATCATAATTTCTAAAACTTTAAAAAATATAATTAATTATTGAAAATATTATAAAATCTTCCCATTAATCATAACTTGACATTAGAAACATGCTTAGATTATACCCATGGTTGATACTTAGGAAATTCACATGTTGGGTAAAAACCCCATAGATTCATCAAACAGAATTCTCATGAATTAAGAGGGGATTGGGCATGGGTTTGGATAATTACACCCATTCATAACCCTACATACCTGAAGAGATATGATTTCACAACTTGATTGATTACCCAATGAGAATTTGGGGAAGAACATCAGGACTTTAGGCTTGATCACGAGGACTTTAGGCTTTATCACCCTTAGGAGCTTTTATACATTCACGCATGGAAGTGAATAAGCCTATAATGAACTTACCCCTCTTAAAACACTCTATTCTGAGCTTAAAATGACGCAGTTTAGGCCTTAGAAACTTAGGAATTATGGAAAAGCCCTAAATAAATTCGCAGGGAAAAACACATTGCCAATCCCTACAAGGGACTGGACGACTCGTGCCCAGTCACCACGACTCGTGGTCTTCTCCAGTTACCTACACTATACTCTATCTTCACCCAACTCGTGGCCTTCTCCCATTAACTGCACTAGACTTTGTCTTTTGAGGGTCACCACGAGGGACACCACGACTCGTGGTGTACCCAATGACTCATGGTGACCAAGTCATTACCCACACTACCCAATCATAAAATGTTCAGTCGACTCTTGACCACAAGCCACTCGATGAATCGTGGTGCGGACCACAACTCGTTGTCACACACGTGGTCACCTTCCAACTCAAAATTCCAACCCAATCCAAGCTCCTTCCCACGAGTCACTCCATTACTCCTGGTTCACCCCAGGGGTCACTGGACGACTCATGCTGTTACCTAGTGTAGAAAATTCTATTTTCTCCGATTCAACTCCCCGATCTGATCTTTGGGTTTTTGGGGTATTACAGCTCAGGAGCATGTCTGATTAGTAGTAGCCTACAATTGTTCTAAGCGAAGGAACTAAATAGTTGGTTGTCCGCAACCTTGCAATTCTCTTATAAGCTATCATTATCCTAGCATGACATTCATTGTATCATTTAGGCCATTCCAGACCTTGCCCTATCCTGTCTAGACAGTTAGAGACAATGATCATTGCCAGGATCCTCTGATCAGATGTAGGCACATAGGGTGTGCTTGTTCATAGCTATACAGACTATTCTAATGGCGAGTAGCGGTCGCTTAGGTCTTAAGAGCTAGATATGCCATTTGAGTGGCTAGGTTGAGAATAAATGTAGTATATTGGTTGGGATTGACCCCACCTTGCATAGCCTTCCGTTGACCAACTTTAGGGTTACTAACTGTGTCATCACCTACGGGGCTATTGATCGCTTAGAGGAGCTATATGATGTTGCACAGAGGAGCTATGTGATGTCCCAAGGGACTATATTCAGGCCCAAGGGCCATATTATAGTCCATCCACGAATTGGCTTCTACTTTTATGTCATATTATCATAACTGATCCTCCATCGAGTCTTGTGTTCCCAGGGTGCAATTACAGGAGCCCAACGGGCTTAGACAAAGTTACAGGAGCCCAACGGGCTTAGACAAAGTTACAGGAGTCCAACGGGCTCAGATGCAGACCCAAAAGCCAGGTAGGTTGGTTATAGTACCAACAGAATCATAAGAACCTAGATAGGGGTATATAGATTGATTTGTACTTGCCAAGGCTTATGGGGGCCCCGGTAGGTTATTTATGTGTTGGTTGCACCATCCAGTCTTATAGGGGCCAGGTTAGGTTCTTGTTTTTATACTTGCTTGCTAGTTATAGCCTATGAATGTATAGTCATATAGTTTCAAAGTGATTTACTAGATGCAGGTTATGGATAAGAAGAAAGATTACAGTTTATCTTCTGGCACTTGCTGCTACTTACTTTAAGTCTTTATCAGCTTGTATTCAGCTTTTTACTACTGCCTTACATATTCGGTACACATTGTACTAACGCCCATGCATGGGACACTGCATGCTTGCCTTCAGGTTCCGACGGATAGGTGTCGGGATCTCATAGCCGTTATTCACAGTCAGCAGATTGGCTAGCTCTTTTTGTTCGGAGTTGCCATGTTGTAAAGGTTACCTTTCTTTTATTTGTATTGCATTTGGGTAGAATGGGGCCCTGTCCTGACCAATGTTTTCACTCCTATAGGCTTGTAGACTATAGTATTTAGTTTGTTGTCCGTGTTGGTCATGTGGGGCCTATATATGTTGAGTTCTGTATGTTAGCCGTGTAGGGCCTAGTAAGCTTGCAGTTAGAGGCCTCGTTGGCTGTAGTGTTTATATGACTGCCTATTTTACATTCTACTATAACTAGACAGTATTGTGGTCTTGTCGGCCCGTATAGGATCCCTATTATTGTTATGTTGGCTGGGTTAGCTGTTTTCTTCTACAGGTGCTGCGTGGCCTTGTCGTCCCGAGGCTATGTTTACAACCGAGATATAGCAGTTTGTTTTCTTGATTTTGAGTCATTGATAAGCACCAGAGATGCATATGCCCAGCCAAGTTAGCCCAGATCCCAGTGTGGTGTTAGATGCCAGTCATGCCTCCCAAGGTGGGGCGTGACAATGCTCCACCAAAAAAAATGATCAAGGCACAAGATCAAGTAGGACTCCATAGGTTGTAGTTTCAGCTAAGGGATGGGTACAAATTAATGCGAATAATGACTAACCTCACTAAGCACTTTAAGACATCATACTAAATTCTGATTCACATCATTCTTTAGTTCTTCCATCTTTTTCACTTTTTTCTTTACTTCGCCTTATGTCTCCCCTAATCTTCAAGCACTCTTTAATTTTCATAAACCACTGGCAAGGAACAATTTTCTATATGTTTTATCTTTTTTATGGAGTCAAGTACTTTTATTCTTTTCTTTTATTTTTTTCTCCTTACTAAGAACATAATATATATTTTCTTACTAGTGAACCCTCAACTTCTTTTCTTTAATTTCTGCTTCATCTCCCTTTGTTTAACTTATTCCTCCCCTTTTCTTCCAAGTATTCACTTTTTAAAGTACCTTAGGAAATTCAGGATCAAGTAATACCAGGCTTACAACAAACAGAAAAGGTTGATTAAGAGGTTATCAAAGAAACATGGCTAAAGGCTCAAATGGACTAACTATGGATATTGTAGGGAAAGACAAAAATCTTACTTCAAAATTATGACTTCACAAAAACTACCTATATCATCTCCTATGCTTACATAATTCATTTTAGTTTTTAGACACACCAAACAAGTTTTAGATATCTATATAATATATGGAATTCTACTAAACCTAACCACACATGGCATATAAACTAAAGACAATTTCCGATGGATACTCTACTTGAAAATATAACCAAATTCAATAAGATTGATTTTAAAGACCATTTAATTCTAGATTCAAGTGAAAAACCCTATGTGACTTAGCTAGAATTGGTCTACATTTTCATGCGCAAAATTTTGAGAGTAACCCAATATCGTCCATGGTAAGACTAGGTTGAGTACCTAGTATTTGAATGGCATCAGGGTTTTCTACTAATCCTATTACCTAACAACTAATTTTTCCTCAAGAAGGTCGTCATCCATCCATCATTGGGAAAAGTCCCTATCAATGATAAAAAATAACAAAAAGAATTCCTATATATAGTTCAAAGGCTCCCTTGGAAAAGAACTGAAAACAAAAACTAAGAGATGTGCTATTATTAGTATGACACATCAATATATACAACAGTAATAGCTATATATTATTTACTATTACATGCCAACTTATTTTGCCTAAAAAAGCAAGAAATAAATAAAAAAATTCAAGTGACAATAAAAATATACATATTACACAGCATGATCAACATACAACAAAATAAGAAGTTTTTTCTCCCTACCTTACACATAAATATTCGCGTTGTCCTCAATGCTAAAAAAAAGTGAAGGGTGAAGATCGAAAAACTCCCCATCTAGTAATCGACCTTATTATCTGATGCAACAAAGTCAGTATCACCCTCTTCGCTGTCGTGCTCAGGAACAGACTCTTCCCCTTTACCATCATCATCATCATCACCCTCTTCATCATGGATCATACGCTCAAGTGTTGGGACATCATCATCGGTTCTACATAGGCTGGCCCCACCCTACATATCTGCTACGTATGTTTATCCAATGTGGTCAGCTCCTTATATATGGCGGCTCTACCTCTCAATGACAACTGCAACCTCATCATCCCATAGATATACACATTGTAACTGTCTTCTTAAACATGGAATTTGGGACAGTTATATTGTGTTCGTGGGTGACCTCTATCCCTTTGAATTTGGTCACATCAACTGGTCTTTCATCCATCCCAAGGCGATGGTCAGGTTCTTCTTCATCAACCTTATGTGACTTCAGATATTAGGTGAGGATACTCCTAAAGAAAAATCTTTGGCCAACCCCCTCACATGCCTAGCGCACATAGACTTCATCACATGGCTATGTGAATGAGTTGTCCAATCATCAACATATACAAGAGCAAAACTTTGTCTTGGATGACAATGGAGAAGTGTTTGCTAAGCATTATACCAGTGCATACAATCTTCAGCCATACCGGGCTTTTTTAGTCAAATGTGCCATGGCCAAAGTCTTTTGGTTGCTATTATCCTTTCACAATATTACACCCTAGAAAACTTTTGGTAATTATTTGATATATGCATGTATGATAAAGGAAGTACGGCTGTATATTGGTCATAGCTGAGGAGGAAAACATGTACGAATGGAAAAGCGAGAAGTATGAGAAGCTCATAAGTAATGTTAAATTTTAAACGACTATATCTTCCAATATATAATGATTTTGGAGTCCTAAAACCTATTAAATTAAAGGTATTTGAGCCTAGTTTCTAGAACATCAAACCATTCATCAATTGGAGGTGGGAGTAAAGACATTTAGGCATTTTAAGGTGGCACTACCGAGCAGTGACGTGGCCACCGACCTAAAAACGGTCACCACCTAAACCCATTCATAATTTGAGTTTTATATTATGAGATCACTTTCAACTTTTTCATATTTGAGATGCATTCTTACCCTCTGCAATTCTTTCAAATTTCCAGCAAACAACTAAGAGGAAAAAAGGAGAATCCTCAAGCACAACTCAACCAAATAAAAGACAAGGTAAGAAGTTGGTTCCCAATTGTGCTAGGTGTGTTTATAAAGCTAATTTTTGCAGTTGTTTTTGGAGAAGTTGCTTTGTTTTAAGAGATGATTATACTTCTTATACATCCACACTGAAATAGGGATTAAATCCAAGAGGAAAGGTAAGAATTTCACCCTCTTTAAACCGCTCAAATTGCAAGCAATAGGGATGGAATTTTGCAGCTAAGTTAGCTACAGATTGGACTATTTTGAGCTGAGTTTTTGCTCATTTCTTTTTAGTTTTTTTGGCTGAAAGTATACCTTATATTGAGTGGACGAGATACAGTATAATTTAGGTAATTTTTCCTCTTTTTCCCCCCTCAAAAGATAATGGAAACAAATAGAGAAAATGGTGAAATGCTGTTATCAGCCTTGTGTGTTGTTGTTGTGGCTGCTATTGGTGTTACGTTTTGGCTATATATATTGGCCTGAAACAGACTTGTCATTTGGTTATAAACTCAAGTAATTTAAGGGGATAAGTGTTGGTTGAATGAAATAAGCACCTAAAGAAAGCTTGTGGAAACAAGGTATATTAACGTGTCCTATCCTCGTTGTTGTACAAATATATAATGCCAAAAGGGCCAATATTCTTGTGTCTTCACACTCATTTTTAAGGAAGTATAATTCTTCCCAAAGGGAAGAAAGAGCACGACATTTAGTTTGAATCAATAAACATATTTGAAACAAGTAAATGTGAGATGAGATACGTGTTACCTCAAATTGTGTTGTAGTTATAAATCAAGTCTAAAGTTCCCTTAGCGGTGGAATCATGATCTAGTCCTTTAATTTATGTTATATATATGTGATTTTAAATGCGTTTAAAGGTACTGTTGACGATGTATAAATGATGTTAACTAAGTAAAGATGTCGCAAGCTATTAAGGGTAAATGAGCTTATTGAAATAGAATTGCCTTGTTATGGTTCTCCTTATCATATGTGTATGTTATGAAATATGCCAGGCCAAGTTTCATAATCCCTTTACCTTAAGCTGAACGACAAGCTAGCGAGTCTCCGAGCTTTAATATCCCTTTGAGCATGATCTATAAATCTTGTTGAAACTCTTAGGTTAAGTGCTATTTTCTAGATTTAAATGTTTTATTTTCTCAATTGCATTTATGCATTACGAAGGAGGCCTATGTAGGTCACATATTTAGTATTCATCATTTCTATGCTATACGTGTTAAATTGCCCTAGTATAAGCCATATTGGCTCCTTTTATGATTAAGATTTATTTATTTAACCCTGTAGTGGTGCACAGGTTGGAGGCATTTTTATTTTACCCTATTGTGGTGCACCGGCTGGACTAATTTTACCTCGGTGTGGTACACCGGTTGGAGGCATTTTTATTTTTACCTTGGTGCAGTACACTGGCTGGACGAATTTTATATGAAATCTATGGTCGGATGGCTTCCGACATTTGAGTTATAGTTTTTATTGTGTATTACTTGGTTGCATTTACACTTGAATATTGAGTTATTGTCAGGTTTTGGTTTCCAGGATTCCATTTTGTTACTATACTATTTTTTGGCTTAATCATCATTGTTATCTTATATGTTTATAGTTTTCAGCCTTGCATACCAGTACATTTTATTTATACTGATGTCCCTTCGTCTGGTGACCCCTCCTAGATTTGTGCTATAGGTACAGGCTAAGGCTCAGAACATTAGACGTAGTAGGAGCCAGATTTCAAGTGAATAGTGGTATGCTCCTCTCTTCTAGGAGCCATGTCCCAGTTTTTATTATTTTGAGTTTTGTGTACAACATGGGTAAGCCAGAGCCCTGTCCCATGAATTTTAGTTTGTTTACTCTTGGAGACTAATGTGGACTAATCTGTATAGTTGTTTTGGTTGTGTGGTCGTGTCGGCTTTCCATTACTCTGTTTAGTTTTATTGTAGACTTATCGGCTTTTCAGGTTGCTTATTCATTATTGTCGAGACCTAATGGGTACATTATTTATCTTTTTTGGTTGTGAAAGGTGGATTGGTAGGCCTTAGTGTTACATTTATAGATGCTATATAGCCGATTTCTCAATCAATCATGAATCGAGTGCCAGTTGCACCCTACCATAGTTTATGGGTGTGACAGACTTAGTATCAGAGTGAAGATGTGTCCTACGAAGGCCAAAAAGTCTTGTCTAGTAAAGTCTTGCTTATGGATATGTTGTGCACCATATTTATAATTTGGAGGCTACAGGACATCTAGGAATTGTTTCACTTCTTTTACTAGTAGTTCATGTTGTAGAGCAAGGTCATAAGTACTACGATATCTAAATCATGTTATTTTATTAGAGTATGCATGTGACTAGAAAGATGACTACGAGGTTGATTGGCACAACCGCAAGAGAGGGTACTAGTTGCTCTCCAGTAGATCCAAGGAGATAGGTCAGAGGCTCAGAGTGAGTCTCCTACCCTAGGTATTACAGTTCCTTCAGCCTCAGCTAGAGTAGTGGAAAATAGGCCTCTAGCTCCTCTCGCACTAGAAGTACTTAAGGGTGCTAGAGTGGCAGACCCTCCCACGCTTGTGGTATACCTCCAGTTGTTCCAAAATAATAGGGATTGAGGGAGCTATTCAGCTGATGGCTCATATAGATATAGGTTAGGAATAGCAATCGGAGGCGATAGAGAGACACAGAGGCCAGGAAACTGAGAGTTCCAAGGCCCACAAGTTCTTGAGTTTGATCCCTCCCATATTCATCGAATCAAACCCAAGCGAGGATTCTCAGGACCTTATTGATTTGACATATAGGGTGTTGAAGGTGATGTGAGCTACAGTGAGTGAGGAAGTAGAGTTAGCGACCTTCAAACTACATAATATGGCTATATTGTTATATGAGGATCGTGCTCTATTCAGAGGAGTTGATGCACCACCAGTTGAGTTAGAAGAGTTATCCGAGCCCTTTATGCACCACTATCCAACCCTGGAGCTTCGACAGGATCAAGATGAGAAATTTTTGCACCTGCTACAAGGTAGTATGAGTGTGCATGAGTATCATCTTCAGTTTAATTCTCTAGCCAGGTACGCTCCATACATGGTTCAGATAATAGAGGATAGAGTTCATCGATTAGTTTTAGGGCTAGGGCTTCATATAACTTAAGATTGTTTAGGAGTATCTACTTAGGAGAACATGGACTTTGCAGAATTCAGGCTTTTATCCAAAGGGTGGAGGATCTGGTTCATAAATTATGGGACACTCGGAGAAAGCAGGAGCAAAGAAAGAGAGCTAGGACCATGGGTCCTTATAGAGGGCTGTAGAGTGACCTAGTGGCTCAGTCATCCAAGTAGTCAGTTAGGGCTTTAAGGAAAGCCCCACCTTAGTTTTAGGGATAGAGAAGAACTGAGGCCCAACTCCATCTCGCTCTCGGTGACAGAAGCGGGCGGGGTAGAGGAGACTTCCATTGCCACCTTGTCCTTAGTGTGGGAGATCCCATTCAGGTCAATTCCATCGGGGGTAGAATGTATGCTATCCTTGAGGGAAGCCAGGGCACTTTATGAGGGATTTTTCAAATAAGGTCGAGGAGAATCAAGCACAATCAGATGATCAGCGGTTGCTTCATTATCTTCAGTTCAATCTCCCATACCTAATCCTCAAGTGGAAGTAGGTCATGCCAGAGGCAGAGGGGAGAGGTTTCTGGTCTAAGGCAACCGAAAACTGATTTTACGCTTTAGGCAGTAGGCAGGACCAAGAGGCCTCACTTAATGTTGTTATAGGTACTTTGATAATTTATTCTCGTGCAATATATGTATTGCTCGATCCTGGTTCTACACTCTCTTATGTTACACTGTTGCTTATGATTAAGTTTGAGACCATACCTGAGTTATTTTCTATACCATTTGTTGTTTCTACCTTAATTGTCAAATCTTTGTTAGCTAGATGAGTTTACTGGAACTGTGTAGTATTTGTACATGATAGATCGACCATAGCTGAGCTAGCTAAGAAAGAAATGGTTGATTTTAATGTCATTATGGGTATGGATTATTTAGCGGCAATTTATGCTAATGTTGATTGCAGAGCACAAAGTTGTTAGAATCCATTTTCCTGGCGAGCCGGTCCAAGAATGCAAGGTAATGATTTTATGCCTATAGTTAAGTTTATTTCATACCATAAGGCTCAGAAGTTGATATCCAGAGGTTGTATTTCTCACTTGGTTCGGGTAAGAAACTTGGAATGTGAGACTGTGACTCTCCAGTCAATTTCTGTTGTAAATGAGTTCCCCAAGGTCTATCTAGAGGATTTTCCTGGAATTCCTCCTAAATCGGAGATAGATTTTGCTATTGATTTACATATTGGCACTCAGCTGATATCCATACCTCAATATAGAATGACCCTACAAGAACTAACAGAATTAAAGGAGCAGTTGAATGATTTGCTCGGGAAGGGTTTTATTTGGCCCAATGCATTTTTGTGGGGTGCACCAGTGTTTTTTGTGCGAAAGAAAGATGGGTCTTTGAGAATGTGAATTGATTAAGCGACTGAACAAGGCAATTAGGAATAAGTATATGCTTTCCAAGATTGATGATTTTTTTGATCAGTTATAGGGTGTCAGATGCTTTTTGAAGATTGATTTGAGGTTTGGATATCATCAGCTTCAGTTTAGGGAAGATAATATCCCTAAGACTTCTTTCAGGACCCAATAAAGCCATTACGAATTCCTGCTGATGTCATTTGGGCTTACTAATGCCCAACGACTTTTATGGACATGATGAAGTAGGTGTTTAGGCCCTTTCATAATGTATTTGTGATCGTCTTTATTGATGATATTTTGATTTACTCGCAATCAGAGGCCAAGAATGCGGATCATCTGAGAGGAGTATGGCAGACTCTCCAGAAGCAACGGTTATATGCTAAATTTTCAAAATGGAGTTTTGGCTGACATTTGTAGATTTTCTTGGCAATATGATTACAGTTAAAGGTATAAGGGTGGATGGACAGAAAATAGAAGTTATGAAGAACTGGCCTAGACCGTTGAATCCTATAGAGGTTCGTAGCTTTCTAGGGTTAGCAGGTTATTACCGCCGATTTGTGGAAGGTTTCTATACTATCTCTGCACCATTGACAAAGCTGACTCATAAGAAGCTAAGATTAAGTGGATACAGGCATGTGAGAGGAGTTTTCTGGAGTTGAAGGATAGGATGAATTCAGCAACTATCTCTGCGCCACTGACAAAGTTGACTCATAAAGCAGCTAAGTTTCAGTGGACAGAGACATGTGAGAGGAGTTTTCAGGAGTTGAAGGATAGACTGACTTTAGCATCTATCCTGACTCTTCCAGAGAGTGTCAAGGGTTATGTGGTGTATTGTGATGCTTTTAGAGTTGGGCTAGATTGTGTTTTAATGCAACATGGCATGGTTATTTCTTATGCCTCTAGATAGTTGAGGAAGCACGAGAAAAATTATCCTACCCACGATCTTTTATTGGTTGTAGTGGTATTTGCATTGATGATTTTGTGCCACTACTTATACAGGGTACATGTTTATATTTTCATAGATCGTAGTAGCCTCCAGTACTTGTTTCAGCAGAAAGAGTTAAATTTGAGGGCAAAGAAGATGGTTAGAGCTACTAAAAGATTATGATGTGAGTATCTTGTATCATCCAGGCAAGGAAAATATTGTAGTTGATGCGCTATGTCGTAAGTCTATAGGTAGCTTGAGTCATATTTAGGTTGACAGGATTGAAAGGGCGAAGACTCTACAACAGTTGGTTGACTTACAGATTTAGTTACTGGATGCCGGAGATGGGGACGTTGCTATCCAAAATATAGCAGAATTTTCCTTGGTAGCGGAAGTGAAGCAACGACTATATGATGATGTAGTGATTATTGAGAGACAGTATACTGACGCAGAAGCAGAGCCTATTTGATTGCAGACTTGACAGAGTTCTTAGATACCAGGGTTGTCTATGTTTGCCTAATGTGGGTGAGCTACGGGAACAAATTATGAATGAAGCTCATTACTCCCGGTATTCAGTACATGTAGGTTCCACGAAGATGTATTATGACCTAAGGCAGCTATATTGCTGGGATGACTTGAAAAAGGACGTCACAGGTCTTGTGACTCAGTGTCCTAATTGCTAGAGGGTGAAGGTTGAGCACTAGAGGCCTGGAGGTCTAATGCAGGATATAGAAATTTCAGCCTAGAAATGGGAGGTAATTAATATGAATTTATTATAGGATTGCCTCAGACAAGTAGGAAGCATGATTCTATTTTGGTAATAGTTGATAGATTAATTAAATTAGCTCAGTTCATGCCATTCTGGGCTACATATGCCGTAGAGAAGTATGCTCGATTTTATATACAGAAGATAGTTGACCTACATGGGGTCCTTTTATCTGTTATTTCTGTCATAGGTTCTCCGTTCACAACAAACTTCTGGAAGTCTTTCTAGAAAGGCCTAGGCACTCAGGTAAGCCTCAGTGCCACATTTTATCCTCAGTACCGCATTTTATCCTCAGACAGACGGACAGGATGAATGCACTATTCAGACACTTGAAGATATGTTGCGTGCCTGTGGTTTAGATTTTGGCAGAAACTGGGATGATCGTGCTTCATTGATTGAGTTTGCCTATAATAACAACTGCCAAGCGAGTATTTAGATGGCCTCGTATGAAGCTTTATGTGGGAGAAAGTGCAGGTCGCTAGTGGGCTAGTTCAAAGTCAGTGAGGTAGAGTTATTAGGGCCAGATGTAGTCTAGAAGGCTATTGACAAGGTGAAACTTAGTAGAGATCGACTCCAGACAGCCCCAAAGTAGGCAGAAGTCTTATGCAGATGCACACTATCAAGCATTGGAGTTTGTTGTTGATGATTGTGTCTTTCTGAATGTATCACTTATCAAAGGCGTCATGTTATTTGGCCTGAAGGACAAGCTGAGCCCTAGATATATTGGGCCTTACTAAGTTATCTGCAGGATAAACAAAGTATGATATGAATTGGAGTTGTCGCAAGAGCTAGCAGCAGTCCACCCAGTATTTAATGTGTTGATGTTGTGTAAATATATAGGAGACCCAAACTATATTATTCCTATCGATGATGTCCAAATTTTGGATGAGATGACCTACACTAAGGTCCCAGTTATTATTCTTTACTGGCAAGTCAGGAAACATTGGACCAAAGATGTCGCCTTAATTAGAGTATTATGGCGAAGTAATAACATCGAGGAAGTCACTTAGGAGGCTGAGGAAGAAATGAAGAAGAAGTATCCTCACCTATTTACGATGTCGATGTGATATTGAGGTACGCATTTGATAACTAAGTTACTGAGTATGTATTTTGAAGCATGTTAAGTGAAGTTAATTCTTATTCGAGAATAAATGTTCCTAAGGGGGAGAGGATGTTACACCTCAGAAAATTTGTGGTGATTATTTAATTTTTGTATGCTATTTTAAGGGAAATACAAGCTATATATTGGTCGTAGTGCGGAGAGAAACATGTACGAATGGAAAAAGAAAAAAGTATGTAAAGTTCATAAATAAGGGTCAATTTTAAACAACCATATCTCCCAATTGCTAACGATTTAGGAGTCCAACAACCTATCAAATTAAAAGTATTTTAGTCTAGTTGCAGAACATCAAATCATTTATCAATTGGAGTTTGGAGTAAAAAGTTATAGTGATACATGAAAAAGAAAAGAATAGATAAAGGATAACTAACTTGACACAAAATTTGAAGGAAAAGCAATCCTTGTTAAGAAATAAGGACCTCAAATCCGCAATCCAACAAGCACCAAGTTCTTAGAAAGACCTCAAGGGAGATTACTTATCCTTGCAACCCTCCTCTCTATAAAATTAACAATCTAAGGCTAGGCAAAAGCTTAGCAATATACTATACTCAAAATATAATTTGTTCAAAGTCATCCTAATTCCCCCATTGAAAATAAAAGAACTCCTATTTATCTAAGGAAAAGAAGAGATTATTACAATTATGCCCTTAATGATAAGGGCCTTGTTTGGTTCTCTTCCTTTTTCTTGAAATCAATGAATTGACATTTGCAACATTAGCCCATCTTCTTTATCAACATGGCCACCTTGTGCTCCCATCCATCCTTTACCTTCCCAAGCTATCATCCATATATAGGAACCTTGGATTGCATCATTTTCCCTTTCTTGAAATGGATTCGTCCTCGAATCTAGACCCTGTAAAAGCATAGAGAAGACCAATAACAACAAGGACCTCATAGCATAAGGGTTAGAACAAGTGTAATTAGGCCAAACCAACACACATACAGGGCCATCTAGCTCAAAAGGAAATGATATCCATCCATTTTAGTCAAAACCACAACTAATCGTCTCAATAAAACCCTTACTCTCACAAGCAAGCCCTCAAAGAAGCCATGAGTATCATCATAAGCAAAGAGATAGTAAAGAAAGGTGCCTGATGAGGCAACTTCATTCACAGTGTCCCTAGAGGTAAGATCACCCATTAGATACAAAAAAAACAACAAGCACATTATCAAGAATTGGGACACTCAAAGACGAGGTACCCATTTGACCATAAACATCACTCTCTTTGTCAGCACTCCATAGTGTGTTATCATACAAGGTATATCCATGGATAATGCTACACCACTATCATATTTAACAATACTATGCTCGACATTAGAAGAAATATCATCATCGTCAAAAAAGACATTGTACTTTAAGAAAGAACAATTAAATGAAGATGAAGAGTCAAAGCATGCAATATCATTATCAAAAAGATCAATTCCATCATTCAAAGCATTTTCATTCACATAAGTTCTATGAGCAAAACAAGTAATAGGATCCAAATAGAAGATGCACAAAGAGTCACACTTTTTCAAATGACCAACTTCATCCACATCATCACTAAATTGAGTTTCATTAACCACATCACAAAACTTCCTCAATTAGTGGACAAGTACCACAAATAAGTTGATCATTACAATCTTTAAATGTCAATGTACTATCACTCACATCGTAAGTGTTAACACTAAGTGGACACAAATTGGTCTTGCTATAAGAATTGATTCGGTCATCAAAAGGATTAACTAGTGTTTGGGTACTCTCAACATCAAAATTATCAAGAAATGGAAAACAATCACTAAGCCCATAAGAAGTTAAGCTATCACTAACACTTTGTTCATTGAAAATTTTTGAAGTGTAAAGTATAGCAATTATAGCTTGACGTTCACAAGAATGATCATCCATAGCCTTACTTATCATGGGTTGCCTCATTAGAAATAATGGAACAGTAAGCTCCCCTTCTTGAGGCATATTCTTGAATACCAAAACTCGCTTGGCTAGTCCACAAGGAACACCAACATCATCACCATCCCCAAACTCCTCATCAACTAGAACATCACACTCTACTTGGGGGTCATCATTGTCAACCCCCTCAACAACATCAACATCAGCATAACAATAAAGACCATCGGCCAACACAATGAATTGCCTCCGATTGGGGCATTCACTCATCTTATGACCAAAACCTTGATATTTGTGATATTTAAGAGGGAGAGAACTGATACCTCCTTCCTTTGGAGGTAAAATGGGAGTGAGCTTCTCTACTTGATTGCTTTCGGCAACGAACCACTTGATATCTTGCGTGGTACCCTTGTCCTTTTGCCAATTAGAAGAAGAAGTTCCTCCAACTTTGTTGTAGTGACAAGAACCTTTGAAACCCCTTGATTTGTCAAGCTTTTCCTCTTAGAGCCCCACGTCTATCTCAATAGCTGCCTCAAGAGTTTCATCAATATCACAATAGGGGTGGAGTCTCATGTGGGAGGTAATATCCTTACTCAACCCAGCTCTAAATCGAATCATAGCATTTAAAGGAACTTTACCAAAATCAATCTGCATCTTTAAGTGTTGGAACTCATCATAGTATTGCTCTACACTTTTGGTGCCTTGTTGTAAAGTGTAGATCTTCTTTTGTCTCTTGGAAGTACCTCTAGGAAACATACTTCCGCCTAAAAATTTCTTTCAACTCTTCCCAACGTGTGGTGGGAGACATACCATGCATCCTTCATGCCATAACTTGAGTTTTCCACCATGTGGAAGAAAATCCCTCAAATTGAGCAATGGCATAAGACCCCTTCTGGATATCGGACATCTCATTAGTCAAGAAGATCCTATCACATTGCATCACCCAATCAAGAAAGACATCAGGGTTGCTTTCACCTATGAAGGAAGGAAGAGTCAGTTTGATGGAGTTGAGACTCATGTCCCGACCTTCATTAATACCATGAACTCATGAAACCCACAAGGATCTTCAAGATAGAAATCATCATGGTATCGGAGACCACGGTGTCCATCTCTTCCATAATCACCCCTATTTCTACCCATGTGATAGATAGGACCATGTCGACCTCCTCTTCCTTGGTCAGGGCCTTGAAAAGTCTTGTGTGGCCCTCTCATATGGTTGTGGTAATCATTGGGAACATCATCAAACTCCTCTTAGAACTCCTCATGGAATTCACCTTCCAAAGGTTTGACATTACGGATTGGACAGACATTTTGAATTGGAAGGCAAGTATTTGGTGAAGGAAAAGGTATATATGGGTGTGGTGGAGGAATATGTGGTGATGGCAGAGAAACATATGGTAGGCTTGTAAAAGATAATGGGATAGTATAAGATGGTGGGATAGTGGTGGAGGTAGGGTAGAACATTCTATGAAAAGTCCGTGGTGACATTGGTAAAGAGGAGTCCGGACGAACTCCACTTGTTTGGCCATGGTGATTGAAAGGAGTAGGAGAAGAGTCTCTATTCCTTACTTCTAAGTTATCCAACCTCCCTTCCATATTGGGAAGATAAAGCTGCTAGCATGTTCACCACATCATGCAAAGTGGGTTCTCCGGTAGGCATCCTATTCACCTCTTCTTGATTGGCCATCGTACCTATGGAAGACATAAATACAAAGCTAACAAACTCCTTAAATAGTGAAAATAATTCACACTCTCTCAAGGCATGCTCACCTTAGATGCCGCACAATTGCCATGACAAAAGATTGTAGCGTGTGTAATTCATTGAGTCTCAAGTGGTCAAGCTAAACACAAGGTCTAGAATGGATTCTTGTTGACTCAATGAAGAAATAATCAAGCTAACATGATGGAATAAAGAATGTTCAATGAGAATAAAGAAAAAACGGTATAAGAAGAAGCACAAAAAAATTCGGACTCAAAAAAACTAAGCAACAAAAAGTAGGTGAAATACTTGATGTTAGTAGTTTTTGGAAATTTAAGAGATGAAAAAAAGGAAGAAATAATTAAACAACTAATTAAATGTGTTAATTAGATGTAAATTAGTGTAGAAATTGAAATAAAGATGTGTTTGGAATAAGAACCATGATGGTTGGACAGTTAGAAAAATTTTGGGGTCCTAAAGCCTCAACACCTAGAAAATTGTGGCTAAAAAGCCAAAAGACTACACGCTTGCTCTCTGAAAGTACTCACATGCCAGAAGTGAGAGTGGGAAAGGCTGGAGCTGCTTCAGCTGATGTGAGTACTGAAATGGCACTGAGTAAGCATTGATTGGGCTGCTGAGTTGGTTGTCTTTCCTGGCAATCCAGTGGTAGATTTTTGCTGACTGGGCGCCAATGTGCCTGATGATGTGGCATCCACGTGGATTTTCCATTTTTTTCAACTAATAATTTCCACATGTGGACCCACTAACACTTTTTCCATAAAAAGAAAGAGAGAAGAAGGATCAAAAGTACCTTCATGTCTCCTTCTTTACCTTGAAGATATGAAGATCTTCAAGAACACCAAGAATATCAAGAACAAACCGTTGATCAAAACTTCTCCAAATGAACTAAAAATTTAGGATTATGTTCACGTCGATGTTGAGAACAAACCCCAATTAAAATTAAGCTTCAACGTAATCCCAATAAACAAGACCCAATAGAAATTTTCATAAAGTCTTCAAACCTTCAAAGTCTTCAATGGTGGAAGCTCCTCTAAAACATAAAATCACTTCAAACTTTAGGATAATGTTCCCCTTGATGTAGAGAACAAAATTAAATCAAAATTAAACCATAAATCAAGCTCCACCAATGAAAATCAATTGTCAATTTCTTCAAGTCTTCAAGCTCCAAGGTCTCTAATAGTAGAATCAATTCCAACTCAAATTTCAAGAGAAATCTTAAGATCTAGACTCAAAAACACTAGGGAACAAGAATCTAGTGCCTAAAACAGAAGAAAAATAAGAATTTTTTTTTGGATTTTTTTAATTTTGAAGGAACCAAATGATACAAGAAAAAGTAAAGGATAGATAAAGGATAACTAACTTGACAGAAAATTGGAAGGAAAAGCAACCCTTGTTAAGAATCAAGGACCTCAAATCTGCAATCCAACAAGCAACAAGTTCTTAGAAAGACCTCAAGGGAGATTAATTACCCTTGCAACTCTCCTCTCTACACAATTAACAATCTAAGGCAAGGCAAAAGCTTAGAAATCTACTACACTAAAAATATAATTTGTTGAAAGTCATCCAAATTCCCCTATGAAAATTACAAGAACTCCTATTTAAGAAGATACTATTACAATTATGCCATAATGCATAAGGGCCTTGTTTGGTTCTCTTCCTTTTATTTAAACCAATGAATGGACATTTGCAACATTAGCCCATCTTCTTTGTCAACATGGCCATCTTGTGCTCCCATCCATCCTTCAACCTCCCAGGATATCATCCATATATAGTCACCTTGAATTCCATCATATAGGCATTTCACGGTGGCACTATTGAGTAGTGACATGGCCACCGCTCTAAAACGGTAACCACCCAAACCCCTTTATGTTTTGAGCTTTGTATTATGACATCGCTTTCAACTCTTCTAGATTTGAGGTGCTTGCTTAACCTCTACAAATATCTCAAATTCCAGAAAACAACTAAGGGAAAACAAGGAGAAACCTCAAGCAGAACTCAACCAAATACAAGACAAGTTAAGAAGTTGGTTTCCAAGTGTGCTAGGTGTTGTGGAGTTAATTTTGGCAGTTGTTTTGGGAAAAGTTGCTGCATTTTAATAGCTGATTCTACTGCTCACATGTACACCTGGAATTAGGGATTAAATACAATATTAAAGGTAAGGATTTCACCCTCTTTAAACCCCTTAAATTGCAAGCAAAATGGCAGGAATTTGGCAGCTAAGTTAGCTGCTGATTGGACAGTTTTGAGCTGAGATTTTGCTCCTTTTTTATAGAATTTTTTTCAGTTTCTTTGTATGGAAATATACCTCATATTGAGGGGAAGGACTAAATAAGAATTTAGGTAATTATTTCTCTTATTTTCCCCCTCAAAAGCAAATGGAAACAAGTGGAGAAAATGGCTAAATGTTATTAATGTTGTCTTGTGTGTTGTTGTTGTGGGTGTTGTTGGTGTAACGTTTTGGCTGTTTATATTGGCTTGCAACAGCCTTGTCATTTGGTTATAAACTCATGTAATTGACGGGGATAAGTGATGGTTGTTGAAGGAAAGAATCGACTAAAGAAGGCTCATTGAAACAACGTATATTAAGGCGTCCTATCCTCATTGTTCAAGCATGAATATATACTGCTAAAAGGGCCAATATTCTTGTGTCTTCACAGTAATATTAAAGGATGTATAATTATACCCAATGTGCCAAAAATTCACGATATTGATTTTGAATCGTTTAACATGTTTGGAACAAGTAAATGTGAGACGAAATACGTATTACTTCCAAATGTGTAGTATTTATAAATCAAGTCTAAAGTCCCCTTATCATAGGCATTGTGAGCTGTTACTTTATTGTATGTTATATATATGTTATGTTAAATGTGTTTAAAGGTATGGTTTCTATGTGAAATTGGTGAAAGAGCCAAGATGACCACGTGTAATTGATTTTGAGCTAAGTAAAGATGTCGAAAGCTATTAAGGGTAAATAAGCTTATTGAACTAGAATTACCTGGTTATGGTTGTACATTTTCTTATGTGTATGTTATGCAATATTCTAGGACAACGGGATATTTAAGAATTCCTTACCCTTAAGCCAAACGACAAGCTAGAGAGTCTCCGAGCTCTAATGTCTCTTTGATCACGATCTATAAATCTTGTTGAAACTCTTAGGTAATACGCAGTTTTTTATGATTTATACGAGTCTTGAATACATGAATTTATGTGCTACTTTCTATATTTACATGTTATATGTGCTCACTAGCAGTTATGCATTATGAAGGAGGCCTATGCAGGACGCAAATTTAGTATTCATCATTTCTATGCTATACGTGTTAAGTTGACCCAGTATAAGAAATATCGGTTCCTTTTATAATTATGATTAAGATTTATTGATTTTACCCCAGCGTGGTACACCGAATGAAGGTATTTTTATTTTACTCTAGTGTGCTACACCGGCTGGATGAATTTTACCCTGGTGTGGTACACTGACTGGAGGCATTTTTATTTTTACCTCGATGTGGTGCATCAACTGGACAAATTTTATATGGATTTTATGGATAGCTAGCCACTGGTATGTCAGTTGTAGTTTTTATTGTGCATTACTTGTTCGCATTTACACTTCAATATTAGTTATTTTCAGGTTTTAGCTTTCAGGATTATGGGTTGTTACTATTCCTTATTTTTGGCTCAACTATCATTGTTATCTTATATGTTTACAGTTTTTAGCCTTACATACTAGTATATTTTATTTTTACTGATGTCCCTTTGTCTCGGGATTCCTCCTGCAATCATGCTGCAGGTATAGGTCGAGGCTCAGATTGTTACATGTAGTAAGAGCCTAATTTCAGTAGAATAGTGGTATGCTCCTCTCTTCTATTTGAGTTTTGTGTAAAGCATGAGTATACCAGAGCCCTGTCTCATGTATTTTACTTTTTTTACACTGTAGAGGATGATGTCGACTAGTTTGTATACTTGTTTTGAGGTGTGACACACAAAACCTATCTGGCATTTGAATATCGACCACTAAAGACATGCTGAATCGCTCTATTGGGAGGGTCAGACACTATCTCACGGAGAGGCATTTGGGACAGCTAAAGTCCCATAAAATCTACACAAATCATCTGCCACAAAAGGCACCAAAGTACCCCTACTTTCACCTTATTAGTATCTGTAGTAGTATCTCAATTTGCGTAGAACTCCTGGACGAGTTTTAAATTACACTTGTTGGGGTTTGCAAAAATAAATTGAACTCCCCTATGGTGAATTTGCATGTAGATGGACGGGTACTCTCCTTGAGCTTCTCCTCATCAATCTAAATCTCGAGCATGTAATGGATAGGTTTGAATTTCTAGAATTATCTTTTACCATAATATTCCACACATTTCAGTTTGTATCTTCAGACTGGAGGATCAATTTGAGGATCTAGTTCTTCTTGAGGGGCTATTAGAGGAAGGACTCTGCTGCCCTGTCCTTGCTTAATTCTGGTTCTCCTTTTTTGCTTGGCCACTAGTGTTTGTCCTTTCCCTATCCTTTTCGCAGAAATACCACCTTGAATTGGGTTCACCATTATACCTACAAAACATCACTATGTTATTTCCCCCAATAATATGGCTGGAAAACCAAGCTACAAGAGTGCTAAATTGACCCCAAACTTAGTTTGCTAGTGTGGTGCTACTAATCGTGCCAATGGTTACTTAGACTTCCCCCCTTCATTAATATGCTATTGACTAGAGCACCTTCATATTTTTTACAACTCATCAAACCCATAATTGGGTTCTACCCCAGAATTACACATTTCTACACTCATTATGCTCACCCAATGACTAATATTTCCTTAAGATGGTCACGTTCATCTGTCATTGGAAACATACCATTTATGACTATTTCTTGGGGTGTTTTACAAAACATGTGGTCGGCACAATAGCGCCAAGCAAGTGTTTATTGTCAATGGAGTCTACATGACCTCCCTCAAACATTTTTATTCAACTACTAGCTAATTTCAACAAGATTATGCAAGTGCAACATATATTCAGTACAATTCAACCATAACTTCAACTAATAGAGAATTACAACTTTGTGTAGATTAAAGTTTCTAATTCAAATTTCTTTTACATATCAAAATTATCAAGAATAATTGGGGAATGGGTGGGGGAGTGGACATGTATTGCAGGAAAGCTATCGAGAAGAACTTACCGGGATTCTTTACTCAGATTGCGAGAGAACTTCTTGTGAGACTTGAGGAGGAGAGGGGACTATGTTTTGTGCTTATGAGTTAAAGTGAGGGGAGAAGAGAGTGTTAAAAGGGGGGTTTATATGGTTGGAGGTACAACTAGAATTTAAAATTTCCCATCCACTTAGCTACCTCGTGGCATGAGACCCAAAGCGAGGTCGGGTGTCTCGCTCTTGACTTTGTGACACAAGGCTAAAACATTTTCATGCCATATCCAATTTTTTAATTATTTTTTTCCCTCAATCCACTTGGCCCATTTTTGTACTTGTACCTACAAAAATGCAAAGAAACAATTGTGAAAATGTTGGGTTGCCTCCTAACCAACATCTTAACTAAAGTTGTGACACGACAATTTTAAAACAAACTACTTTACTTCGAGTTGCCTCTCAAGTAGTGCATGATTTAATGCCACAACATGATGATCTATCATATCATATCACTCATCATTTAAATTAATGGCAGCATTCTCTTGGTCAACATCACCGACCCAATAATGCATCAAGTGCTAGCCATTAACCAAGAAAGTTGTGTCAACCCAAAAGTTCCTGAGATGAGATCCGAGACTTCGAACGGAGAAACTAGCATAAAATGGCACCAGGCCATTGTACAACTCTCAGGATGGGTCATTGGAAAGACATACAGGTCGTTGGTTGACCCATTCGACAGAGGTTCAGAAAATAGTCAAAATATACCCAACACCAACAAGTGGATTTGACGACCTATTGTTAGATTGTACTGGTCAATGGAGCAGGTTTAGAGGATGATTCAGAGATGAAATACGAAAACATGAGTGGACCAATGAACCATTGGAAGAACCAACAGTCCATTGTAAGGGTCTTTGGTTTTGCTAGTGGAAATTTAATGCGGCAGTTTAGGGGTATTTTAGTAAAACCCTGTGCTTTTAACTCCTACGTGATGTCATTTTAGGACTTCAAAAAGACAAATTAAAGAGATTTTCCTAGCCTAATACCTCATTCTACTCTATAACATCCATAAGTCATCGTCTCCCTTCTCCTCTCAAGGCTAAAAAACTAGGGTTCCTCTCCAAGGTGCAACAAGCATCAAGTTCTTTGATTATTCAACTAGGTAGGTTGGTGATGCCGCCCAAATTACACCTCGTGAATGAAATGTAACGCAGTCGATATCAAATATAGAACCCAACAAGGGTTGGGGTCGAATCCCACGAGGAATATGTCGAGAAATTTAGTTAATGTGTGTAGCTAATACTATCGTCTTGCTTATTTCCTGGGGCGAAAGGGGGGGGGGGTTTGAAACACAAAATAATGAAAAGTAGTAAAACTAATGAGTAGACTCTTTATTTAATTTCGATTGTATTCAATAAGTGAGTTGGATAGGATTGTGTTTCCCATGACTTCATAACCACAAGGCTTTTTATACTAGTGATCTATTCCGGCGTTTAGCATGCAATATTGGTAAGTTAAATTCACCTAAATTTTTGGTCCCCTATCTAAATGATTATCATCATGCAACTTGATGCGTATACGGGTGTCTGCTTAATTAACTCTGATCATTAATATCGGATTAGCTATCCCGGACAAGGTCAAGCTATTAGATGAGGGTTGATAGCCTCAAATCTCCATTGTTAATCCCTTTTTCTAATTAGTACTCCCTTGATCCAATG
Organism: Datura wrightii; assembly: GCA_035772735.1. NCBI lineage: Eukaryota > Viridiplantae > Streptophyta > Magnoliopsida > Solanales > Solanaceae > Datura > Datura wrightii. Next base: position 46,628,610 of record JASDFA010000007.1, on the reverse strand, counting down.
AGTAATAATAAGGAAATTTTCAATGTTCGGAACTATTAAAAAGCAATTAAAATGAAGGGAAAAACAATACATGCATACACCCCGTTCAAGATTCACTAAGTATTTTTACCTATGTGTTAATTTATCATGCTTCCCACAATCCCAGTTATGGATTTAGCTACTCATTCTTGAATAATCACAATTATAACTTGGAGAAGAAATCATAATACATACAATGATTCATAGGAGAAACCACTCGTATTGAATAAATTAGCAAAATCAAAGAACAAAAATCCAAGGTTGTTTTAATCCTCCAAATTCAAGAACAAAATTATAAACATCGTTTCTTGAACCTTGATGGCAGTTAATAACACCAAAAAATACTGTTCAAAGTCGTAGAATTACGTAACTTGTAAACTAAACCTAAACAAATTATTTATAGACATGAAACAAATTCTTTCCTAAATCAACTAAGATTCTAGTGTTGGCCGATACCACAGTCCGTTGGTAGCTTCAATGGGCAGTTAGAGTGTATGTTGGTCTAGTAGTTGTTTCCCTCACACTAGTCTTCTTTCATCATCTGACCTTAAACAACGGCTCATTGTGAGATCCTACGAGCCGTTGGTCAGGTTCGTTATTTCCTAGCCTCCTGAGCATGGTTTCTGATCCTAGAGGTACGGGTGCTTAGAACGACCTGTCCTTAGAAGGTACGACACATCCTGTCCATCCGTTGGATGCATCCTGCTCATGATCATTCTTCTCTGATTCTTTCCATGACTGGACAGGATGGTCCATTGTAAATTCACACGACATGTAGAAACCATCCGTCGTATGAGACTTCATTTTAACATTCTCTTTGTTTTAGCCCATGGCCGATCAGAACGGTCCGTCTTAAGCTCATAAAATCTGTGGGTTCCAACCATTGCTTGGCACTCTGCTTAACAACTTCACTAGATTGGCTGCAACGGCTGACCAGGACGGCCCGTGGTAAGGACCAATAATCCGTAGCACATCTTGTCTGAGGCATTTTTGCTTTGTTTTGTCGCTTTTCTCAGTTTTTATTCCCACAGCTTGTTTTACATGCAAAACTACCAAAATTCTTCATATCCACATAAATGTACCAAAAGTCATACACATTCACAGAGTTTTAAGAGTCACTAGTACCATAAATTCACGGCACAACGACACCCTCAACTTAGCATACTTGCACGTCCTCAAGTAAACAAAATAAAATCAACCCATGGAGACGCTTAAATAGAGGAAACCTAGGAGATGCATAGCAGTCCAAACTCACAAAACATACAAAATGTTCACTCAATCAACCTCCTTACTACCGGGTTAAAATAAAAATTAGTGTGACAACTCAACACTTCTCAACATGACACAATAGGATCAAAGAATGGCACCATATACAAAGCATACACAATTGACGTTCCCCTAGGTTGCTAGAAATCAGCCCATTCAATCATGCGCTCTCACCACAAAGAAGCCCCACATGCACATATATATACATGATCATACCAATGTTTATCTTGGGACTGGGAAAGAACTCGCTCATGCTCACAAAGAAATTCTAACTGTGCGCATACAATACTCTATGCTTGCCTTTACTTTCAATATCTTGATTATCAGACGGTTGAACTAGGATCACTGTAGGACTTTTTCAGCTTGTAATGTAGGCTTGGGGTTGGGTATAGTAAATATGGGAATAGTAACTTAACCCTCCTTGGCACTATACTAGCTCCACTTAACCTCTTTTTCTTTTTCACTTCTCTCCCTTTTTCCTTTGCTTTCTTCTTCTTTTACTTTCTTTTGCAACTACGAGTGCAGTGTTCCTTTGTTCATGCATTCATTACTTTTATTTTTCTTTTTGCTCTTTTTTCTCTTTAACATTTTTTTTCTCTTTTTCAGTATGCGCACCACTCCTGCCCTTTCATTTTCATTGCTCAGTTTCATCCCACCCTACTCTTCTTATTTACCCCTATGATAGCTACCCTCAACTTAGGTGATTTGCCTGAGTTGAGGTTCACAGTGTCTAAGGAGAGACCAGGGCCAAAACAGGTTCATTATAATCAAAGCAGGAAGGTGACTTGGTTTTAACAAAAAGAAGGGTCAATTTAGGCTCAAAATTGGGATCAAGGGATATTTATTTCCATTTGGTAGGTCTTTTAAGGATAAAGTGGACTATTCATCAAAAAATGTCCTATGATCCTTTGCTAATTTCCCCTTCTATACCTCTGTATGACTGACCAGAAAAATTCTAGATTGACACACACAACATAACTAGCTATTAAACCTTACTCTCACAAGCACTTGATTACACGACTAAGTGCCAACCACTAGGTTCATGCACAGTGTTGACATTAATTATCCTAGTGATACCTATGATGCCATACAAAGATCCAAACTAGTCACACCTCATAGCACAAGTATATTCACACAAAAGCATTTAAGAGGGATGTCATTTTCACATACATCACAAAATCAGTTCATCTCATGCTTTGTTTGACTTCTCTTATGCCTTCGATTTTATTCAAGTTAACCTACAAAACAAAATAAAACAACAACCCTAAACTTGCCGGTTCTACTAGATAAAGAACACCCGAGGGAAAAGATATTCGGTAAGAAAATCCCTCGAATTATGTTCAACAAAAATCAAAATACAGTACTACCCTACCCCCATAAAAAAAATCATGCGGCGTCCTCAACACATTCGAAAAGTAAAACATGATAATAGGGACGTACCTGGGTATCTTAGAAGCAGTGTTCTGGTCACCGAGGGCTGCAGATGCAACCCCAGAATCCTCAGCAGCTGGAGTTTCAGTCACGACTCTAGCCTGTGTAGCGTAGCATCAACTGTGGCCTGTGCATTCTCTGAAGTTGTCCACACAGGAGAATTAACTGTGTGCCCACTCTCCTCAAGCACATCCTGCACACTAAAGCTTTCGGCACCTTTAACCCATTCCATTATCTCTCTCTCATGCGCATCAGCGGTGTTTTGGCTTTCTTTGAGGGCAGCTTTCAATGCCCGCTTCTCCTTCTTTCGCTTTCTTCTTTCCTCATCCTCTGCTCCCTCATCAGCCCTCTTCTTTTTGCCTTTTCCACGCTAGGCTGACTTAAGTTCAAAGAACTGAGGAATCTCTACATCCAGCTCCTCATCTATCACTAACAAAGCCTATAGTGGTAAGTGTAGAGTAGGTCTGGATGACAACTCTAGCACTGAGGCTCTCAACGCTGCTGCTAGCCCTCTCTCTATTGTGTCCCAATCCCAAGTCTGAGCATCAGAACGGAACTGGTTGAGGGGTACCTCAAAACCATCCAACCTCATATGTAACCCCCATACTGCATCTTCTATTTCTTTTTCAACCCACGGCTTAACTTGCTCGAGTAACATATCAATCTACACTCTACAATTATCAGTCTCTTGGACATTTTTCTCATGTCACTCTCTGGGACCAACAAGTATCCAGTTGGAATGGACTAGGCTCTACTTCCTGATGGAATAGGAGTGGTTGTTGCAGCATCATCGGCTCGAGTGGAAGGAAACTCCATGGTCTGCTCAACCTGGCTGGATGTGTCACCCTGCTCACGTCCTCTCAATGTACTCTCACTCAATCTGGGTCTACCAAATGGAACTCAGACCCTGGCCACCAGATTTAGATCATATTTAATCAATGCTATGTCTATCATCCTAATGTTTTTAATCATATGATCAATATCTGGGAAGACAGGCACTCTATACTCCATGCATAGCTGATAGATCAGGCTCGGGAATAGAAGTGTAGTGTGTTCTCTGACCGCCCACTCCCGAATCTTTGTGGGAATAATTGGGGGAATGTTAAGTAGGTACTCAAACATAATGCATGCCACCAAAGCTTCCCTATCTGCGCTCAAACATTATAATTCACTATAGCACGAGCCGATGTCAGACGATGGACCACCATGACTTGGCCAAAAAAATTTAGGGAAGCTTTGTTGATCAATTTCCTGCCTGTGACCCATTCTGCGCCCTCCTTATCTTCAGCAATAACATTTTCCATTCACTAAAAGTGAATCACTTTGTTCTCGGTACTCAATTTCTTATTCCCTTCATTGCCTCCATTCGGTAATCATATTCAGTTGATCTGGTCGAAACTGTATAGTCACCACCTATAAAGACCCTGGTGATGGTCCTCTCTGATATATTAACTGGGATAGCTCTTACCCTGGCAGAGTCTAGCACGGGCTCCTTCTTAATGGCATTCTTTAATGGAGCCTTTTTCTCTAGGGTGCAATAATAATTTTCATAGAACTCACATACCATCTCCATACTATATTTTCTCGGAGTCTTGGCCATCCAATACATGTTGTATCCCTCGAAGAGCATTTTGAGCTATGGAACTTGATTTAGGGCATTGATCTGAATCTTTGGCTCCTCCTGGATACTACGGCTAGGATTCCCTTTTTCATTAAGATTGAGCTCTGCATAAACACATCTCTGGAGCCCTGTAAAAACTATCTCTTTGACCTTACTTCTGGTGTGGTGGCAGGTTTAGAGTCCCCCACCTGCTTGCTAGACTTTTTAGCAGCACTCTCTTTATCATCAGACTCCTCTTCCTTAGTATCATCATCCCCTGACTCCTCAGCATCATCATTTCCTTTCTCTGCATTACTATTTCCCTCCTCTGCATTATCTACAGGAGGGTTGTCACCATTAAACTCAGCCTCGTCACTTCCCTCATCAGACTGGGGATGTAAGGCAGTAGCTGCGTTTGCCTTAGTGGTCACCACTGGAGATTCGTCGGAGGTATCAATGTTGTAGTGCGCCTCCAAACTACTAGAACTGTCTGATTCTAAGTCATTATGGAGATGGCACCTTTTAGCAATCTCCTTTCGTGCGGCATCTTCCTGTTGTTTCTTGTTTCTTGTTGAAGTCATTTTACGTGGAAGAAACATTGTTAGATCCACAAAAATAAGACAAATTATTACACTGTTCTAGCACAACAGTCGACCGTCAATACGGGTCATTGTACGAAACAACTGCCCGTTGTTGTGGTCGTTGAATCATTCTCTGAAAGTGGTGTCTTCTATAACTACCCATGAACCAATACAAAGGTCCATTGTAAGATATAACTGTCCATATGATTGGTCCATGGGAAGGGGTATAGGGCTTAGGTATGGGACTTTATACAAAGATTAATTTTAACGATTTGTTAGGTGAACCAATGGTCCGTTGAATTAATCATTGTGAGAGACTAATCAATGGGATCTTGGAGCAGTCCTAACGACTTGATCAACGAGCCGCTGTGGGGTACAACGAGTCGTTGATTGGGTCGTGCAGTCTTCCCTCACCCTGTCCTATTCCCTTCAAGCCTTAGTAAAACCCGGGTATTAGCTTAGGCATTGAATAAAATATTTGGGGATTACTAACACTCTACCCCTATCAAAATTTCCTAACACCCATTAGGTTATGTTTTACTTTTCAAGGATGCATATTATTTTCCTGATTGCATAGAACTACCCGATTCGTGAATTTCCCGTACTAAGAAATCCCAATGCATAATTTTCTACTATGTAATTTTAATGAAGCATGCCACTATGCAATTTTAATTCGGAAAGGTACGATGATGAGAGAACAACAGAAAAACAAGGTTAGCTTTTACACCAAATAAATATTCACTTTAGTAGGAAAATAATCGAATTCTTGGTCAGTGGTTGGAGAAATGTGAAGCAATATCACTCTTGTAGGGGCAAAGGTGTTGGTCGAGTTGTTCAAACTGGAGGAAGTGAAGGTCGGTGCTTGATTACTTGATTTTTTTAATGTTAAGTGTGCATATTCTGGGTGTGTGGGGTTTTAAATAAGCTGGGTTTGGGCGAGTCGGGTCGGACATGGAAATTTTAACTTTTGCCACGACTTTTCCAATGAGTCATTTTATGTATCAATGACATGTATCTTGTTTCCATTATTTAGAATTTTAGAAACATACCTGTGGAACCTACGGGCACATAGGACGAGCTATTTTTGTTCATAACGACCCGTACTATGTGTCCGTAGGTTCTTTCCTTGGATTTCAGGTCTGCAGGAATTAGTTAGAATGGGCGATACCATGAACCGTTTGAGATTAGAATGGATTATTCTGAGTACCCATTGGTTCGACTCTGAGACAGGGCACTCAGGATAGTAACAACAGTTGGAAACCACGAGCCGTGTCATAATGCAACCACCCGTTATGGGACTCGTGGTTTCATACCTGAGCTGAATCATCTAGGTTTTCCTTTTCCTTAAACCTTCACACATTAACACCTATGAACACTGTATTTACATTAAAATTACAACTTGGGTTGCCTCCCAAGAAGTGCCTGATTTAACGTCACGACACGACAGGGGTATCTCGATTACTCAGACTTCACCAAGATACCTCCATGGGTTTCCTCCCATGCAGCGCCTAATTTAACGTCACTGCACCAAGCAATTCCCTGGGTTACTCATACTTCACCCAGAGCCCAAATATCCACCAGCTTAATTTCTTCTCTCTTCTCCAAACACGCTTTCACCCGCTGACCATTCACTTTGAATCGCTTGCCTTCATGGTTTTCCAATTCAATTGCCCGATAGGAGAATACTTGGACCACTCGAAATGGTCCCAACCATTTAGACTTCAAGTTGCCACGAAACAAGCAAAGCCTAGAATTGAATAGTAACACCATATAATCCGGGCTGAATGATCTTGGGAAAAATGGCATGCTCAAGGGATACTTTACAACTTAGTTTTGTCTTGTTTATCTACTTATTTATATACATTCTCATGTAATTTTATGTAAATGTGAATTTATATACTAACCAACATGATTAGTCCTTGTTTTTGTAGGTTTAAAATGAATTTGAGGAACTAATCGATGATTTGGTGAAGTAGAGGAGTGGAATTGGAAGCGAATTGCAAAAGTCGGCAAGGAAGCATACCGTGGCAAGGCTGGCCACGCCAGGCAGCATACCACGCTGTGCGTATGCCGCGCCCAGCGCCGTGCCACACCAATGCCATGCGCGAAGAAGGCAGCAACTTCAGGGCGCCTGCGCGCCAGCGCCGTGCCACGCTGGGCACTGCAGCTCGTCAAGGCCGTGTCACGTAGGCCGTCGTGTAGCACATACGTCGTGCCACGTTGGCCATTGCTCCATGCCTCGGCCTAATGTCATTCTAAGGCGATTTCCAGTGTGCATTCACGTTACCTCCGTTTCACGGAGGCAAATTGATGCGTCCACCTCCGTGCCACGGAGCCATTCCACGAAAGGCAAAAATTAGCACATTCCCTATTTACTATAAATTAAACCCTTAGCTCCTAAAAACATTTTGTCACGATTTATTTTTGAGAAACTGCAAAGGAGTGAAGGGAGAAGTGGGAGAACTCACCTAGGGTTCATCAATTTCATCTTCTCTTCTACCAATTCTTGTAAGTATGTTAATTTAATTATGTTTTCTTGTAATTATACGAACTTGAGTGGCAAGAACTCTTCCTCTAGGGTTGAAACCACATGGTATGATTGTGACTATGTGAAATTGTTTTGGTTTTAAGTTATTAATTATTGTTTTGTCTTACATTCTTAATTATGGTTGTTTTTATGATTGATCACCATGAAAACACACACATTAAACTTAGGTAAAATCTTGAGAAAGCAACCTTAGGCAAGAACAAGAGAATGTAGGGAGCAAGTTCATATCTTTTGATACGATTCGCAGTTAGGATAAGAAATTATACCTAATTTGCGTTGCTTGGTTATTAAAATGGGATGAGATAGACACCAACTTAGAATTATCACATCACTACTCATAGAAGTAGTTGTGAAGCTAAGTTCGGTTAAATGATTAGAGGTATGAAAGTCCCTAATCAAGAGCATAAACCCCGTAAACCACATCCACATAATTGAATTGCCCTCAAACTAGAAAATCACATCCCCGCTCAACGATGTAGTTGTGAGGCTAGTTTGTCATGTTTAGAGGCTCGAAAGACCATGAACATGCTATTGTAATTATGTGAAACGACAATTGATAATTCCATACTTAAACCATTACAAAGCATAGTATCGCATGATTATCCGGCCTTAGCCCTAGTTGCTTCTTGAATGTTTTAAGAGTATTTCTGTGACCACCCCTAGACTTAATTAAACTTTATCAAAAAAGTCTAAATCAACACTTGTGAAAGTTAATGTCACACTTGAACTTTATAATTAGCTAAATTGGTCCAGTCCCTGTGGGTTCGACATCCAACTCTTAAAAAGGGCCACTGTATTACTTGTAAGACCACGTACACTTGCATGTGCGCTCGGGCAATCGTCAACAAGTTTTTGGCACCGTTTTTGGGGACTCGGTGAAGTTTAGTAAATTTTTCTAGTTTCGCGTGATTTTTAATTTCCTTAAGTGTTGAGAAACTATGCTTAGTCTGACTTATTGCAGGTGACAGGTTGTCTTTCCGAGCTGGCTAGGAATAGAGAGCTTGTGGAACCGTTGCTTGAACCTGAACGTCAAATCCATTTTCAAAGGAGAGTAGCTCTTGAGCAAAAGCTTAAAATACTTCAAGAAAAGGTACAACAACAACCACCCGCAGGACAAGCACAATTGTCACGAAAAGAAATGGCAGCCAGACCAGTTCACGAAGTTACAATCCCACAAGCGACGAATGTGAACTCTAGTATCCCTAAACTGAAACCTGGAGGGAACTTTGAATTGAAACAGAATATGGTGCAGTTGTTACATTCTAGTGGTCAATTCACTGGGATGGCACATGAGGACCCGCAGCAGCACCTACAGAACATTTTAGAGATTAGTGAGACTTTCATCCCCACTGGAGTGTCCACAGACTATGTCTGACTTACCCTCTTCCCATTTTCACTGTTGGGAGAGGCAAAAAGGTGGTTGAAAGCTGAGCCACCAAACTCCATGACTTCTTGGGATGATTTGGTGAAGAAGTTCTTGATTAGATTCTTTCCTTCAGGAAAGACTGCAAAATTGAGAAGTGAAATACTATGTTTCATGCAGAGGCCTGATGGGAACTTATATTTGGCTTGGGAGAGATTCAAGTCATTACTGAGACACTGTCCCCATCACCAGCAATCCAATGAAGTGCTGGCCCATACCTTTGTAGAAATTCTGGACCCACACACGAAAATTTTACTAGACTCTGCATCGGGTGGGCAAGCCTTAGAGAAGACGTATGATGAGTTGTACACGCTGTTGAATCGAATTGCATAGGGAAATCCAGAGTGGCATAGTGAGTCATCAAGAGGGGCAGGAAAAAGAGCAAGGTTGATAGAGGTAGATGGTATGAATGCCTTGGCGGCACGGTTAGCGTCATTCCAGCATCAAATATGACTCAGTTCAATAAACTGAGTATGAACCAACAGCAGGGTTAGGTTAATGCAGTTCAGCAAGCTCCGAGTTGGTGTGAAATTTGTGGAAATAATGGGCACAATGCAGAATCTTGTAGAGCCAATCCAGAATCAGTAAATTTTATTGGGAATCAGGCAAGCATGGCATCAGACTTAAATAATCAGCAATTGGCCACCCGCAATCTAGAAAAGCAGATGGGTCAGATAGCAGTTGCTCAAAACATGAGACCGCAGGGAGGACTACCAAGTGAAACAGATCCTAACCCCCGTCAGGTCAACGCCATCAGTCTGAGGAGTGGCAAACAAGTAGCTGATGCGGTACCTCAAGAGAAGAGAAATGAGGTGTAGCTGGAGTTGGTTAGAAAAGGATCATCCACTGACAAGGGAGAGAATCAGAGTGCTGTGCAACAAAATGCACAATCATCATTGCAGCCAACACAAAGACCACCACCACCATTTCCGCAGAGATTCAGAAAGAGCAAGGAGAAGGAATTCATCAAAAAGTTCTTTGAGATTTTCAAAGAACTTCACATAAATTTTCCTTTGCTTGATGTCCTGCAGGGAATGCCCAAGTATGCTAAATACTTGAAGGATGTGATGGCCAATAAAGTGAGATTGGTGGATGTCCATACGGTAGAACTAACGGAGGAGTGCAGTCACAAGGTATTGAGAAAAATTCCTAAGAAGCTCAAAGACCCAGGGATTTTTACCCTCCCCATACAAATTGGTAAAGCTGAGTTGGCGGACAAGTCGCGAGTGGCATCGGATGGAATCATAGAGGACCTTCTCATCAAAGTGGGTAAGTTTATTATACCTGCTGATTTTATTATCTTAGATTTTCATGTTGATGACCAGGTACACTTAATCTTGGGACAGTTATTCTTGGCCACCGGAGGAGCGGTAATTAACTTAAGAGCAGGGACCCTGAAAATGAGGGTTGAGGATGAAGAGGAACTCTTCCGACTATACCAAGAAATGAACCCACCCACACACTACAGAAACCTTTGTAAGGTTAGTGTGTTGTCAGAGGATAAGTGTGGGGTGGTAGAGTCCATAGGTCCACAGCCAAAGGTAATGATAAATGTTCAGCCCGAGTCTGATAAAGGGCTTCAGTGTGAGGACAAGTTGGAGGAAGAGAGGAATAGAGTGGAGGCTGTTTCCTCTAAAAATCAAAAGAAAAGGAGATGGTTCTTGAAAGGGAACCTAGGTATGAGGATGTCCTAGAAAGGATAGTCCACGTCGTGCCGCGATTTAAAATTAGGCGCTGCTTGGGAGGCAACCCAAGGGTACCGCAGGTACGATTTGTGATATTTGTTTATGCGTTTTGTTTATTTTCTTGTGTTGTTTTTGGTGGAAAGTTAGGCACAGAAAGAGGGGATGTCTAAGTAGTCATGGAGGAGGAAGCTAACAAGCATTGAAGAGGAAAAGTGTGGGGTCAAACACCCAATTGTGAAAATTTGAAGGAAAGCATGCTTTTAGCGAGGCCTAGAGGCCTCAGGGAGTATTTCTCATCTTGATTAATTTTAATTTGATGCTATGGGTACATAGCATGATTCAAGTGAGGGGTGAGCAAAATTTTAAAAAATTTTGTGCTTAATGATTTTTGGTGAATTAGTGCTTGGGAGAAATATTGGAACAAAATTTTTGAATTAAGCATGACTTCATCACCCATTGTTTTTTCTTTTCGGTTCTTTTCCGATGGGGGGTCTGTGAACCGAAGAATAATAAAATTGTTATCTTTGTATGTATATAATATTTTTTAGTCATAGTTAGGGACTTTTTTCGATGATGGATGGATGACGACCTTCTTGAGGAAAATTAGTAAATAGGTTTTGGGTTTTTGAACCCGTAGCTAATTGATGGCTTGATGTTCTTGTTCTGTGCTATACATGATTGTAAGATACAAGTGTGGTTAGTGTTGAAGAATGTCATAAGTGTATAACTTTGTTTGAGACACTTAGGCTCTTGAATTTGACTCGATGTGATTGAAGCTTAATTCTGAATTCCTGTGATTAGCTGAGTAAGAGTCTGCTGAATGTGTCTTCAATTGAGCAAGTGTTGTGAGTGTAAGTTTATCGAATATTCCATGCTATTTTGGAATGTCCAGTACTTGGCTGGTGTGTATACGAAATGAAATGAAGGATGTGGACTGTAGAAGATGATTTAGGCATTTCTTTGAATGAACCTAATTGTTATCCCTCACTTTACCGACCTTAAATGTTGAATCCTAGTGAGCCCCATTGAGCCTTAAGCCTATTCATTGATAGTTACAACATAAGCTTAATCCTTTTTCTTTCATTAGCCTTGAATTTGATCCAACACTCCTAAGCGATAAGGGGAAAATCCGAAAGAGTGAAGGAGTAAGAAGCATGAAAAAGAATGAAAAGTAGCAGTTTTAAGAGTTGAGAAAAGGTCAAAGGTGCACTTGTTGAAAATGCTCTATTAGTTGTAGGGAGTAAGAAATAAATTAATGAAATAAATTGCTTAAGTACCCCTTACTAATAAGCTGAGTGTTTTTAAAGATATGGGAATAAGAAGAGAAAATTCAAGAGTGAAAAGAAAGAGGGGGAAGTAAGAAAAAAGATGTCCTTAATGAAGGTTGAAGTTATTAAAAGCGCTTGGGGAAGATAGTCACTATTATTATCCAAAAATATTGCCTACCCGTCCCTTCGCTTACATTACAACCCATTAAGTCCTACTTTATCTTACGTTCATACATCCTTAAATTAGTGGAGTAAAACACTAAGGGCAAGCTTATGATTCACTACATGATGCATGCGAATTCTTTGAGAGAGCGAGCGTAATTTTATTCATATACCCATACATACTGTGATGTGAAAATTTGTGAGTAAAAATGGATAAGTCTCTTGTTGTGAGGGCACATGTTTAAGGAAAGATAACATTCATGTCGGATTTCTTGATCGGTAGATTTGCATGAGTTTGCTAAGATAGAGAGTTGATTCTTGAGGTTAGGAAGTCTTAACATAGTTGTATATCATTTCATTTATTAAATCGTGCATGCTCTATTTTTAACTTGTTATCTCAAATAATCATTATAGCCATAGCTTGAATTATCTTGCTAAATTATTTATGTGTGAGTCTTCATTTATATGAGATGTAAAAGGGTTGTTCGAGGAGGAAAAAGGCTTTAAGTGTGGGGTAGGTGATCTTGGGAAAAATGGCATGCTCAAGGTATACTTTACCCAAGTATCTACTTATTTATATACATTCTCTTGTTTATCTACTTATTTATATACATTCTCATGTAATTTTATGTAAATGTGAATATATATACTAACCAACATGATTAGTCCTTGTTTTTTTAGGTTTAACATGAATTTGAGGAACTAATCAATGATTTGGTGAAGTAGAGGAATGGAATTGGAAGCAAATTGCAAACGTTGGCATGGAAGCATACCATGGCGAGGCAGCGTGCCACGCTATGCGTGTGCCGCGCCTAGTGCCGTGCAACACCAATACCATGCGCGAAGAAGGCAGCAACTTCAGGGAGCCTGCGCGCCAGCGCCGTGCCACGCTGGGCACTGCAGCGCGTCAAGGCTGTGTCACGCAGGCCATCGCACAGCACATGCGCCGTGCCACGTTGGCCATCGAGCCATGCCTCGGCCTAATGTCATTCCACGGCGATTTCCAGTGGGCATTCACATTACCTCCCTGTCACAGAGGCAAATTGACGTGTCCACCTCCGTGCCACGGAGCCATTCCACAACAGGCAAAAATTGGCACATTCCCTATTTACTATAAATTAAACCCTTAGCTCCTAAAAAAATTTTGTCACGATTTATTTCTGAAAAACTACCAAGGAGTGAAGGTAGAAGTTGGAGAACCCACCTAGGGTTCATCAATTTCATCTTCTCTTATACCAATTCTTGTAAGTATGTTAATTTAATAATGTTTTCTTGTAATTAGATGAACTTGAGTGGCTAGAACCCTTCCTCTTGGGTTGAAACTACATGGTATGATTGTGACTTTGTGAAATTGTTTTGGTTTTAAGTTATTAATTGTTGTTTTTTCTTATGTTCTTAATTATGGTTGTTTTTATGATTGATCACCATGAAAACACACACGTTAGACTTAGGTAAAAGCTTGAGAAAGCAACCCTAGGCAAGAACAAGAGAAGGTAGGGAGCAAGTTCATATCTTTTGATACGATTTGCAGTAATAAGAAATTATACCTAATTTGCCTTGCTTGGTTATTAAAATGGGATGAGCTAGGCACAAACATAGAATTATCACATCACCATTCATAGAAGTAGTTATGCAGCTAAGTTTGGTTAAATGATTAGAGATACGAAAGTCCCTAATCAAGAGCATAAATCCTGTAAACCACATCCACGTAATTGAATTACCCACGAACTAGAATATCACATCCCCGCTCAACAATGTAGTTGTGAGGGTAGTTTGTCGTGTTTAGAGGCTCGAAAGACCATGAACATGCAATTATAATTATGTGAGACCGCAATTGATAATTCCATACTTAAACCATTACAAAGCATAGAATCACATGATTATCCGACCTTAGCCCTAGTTGCTTCTTGAATGTTTTCAGAGTATTTATGTGACCACCCCTAGACTTAGTTAAACTTTATCGAAAAAGTCGCACTTGTGAAAGTTAATATCACACTTGAACTTTATAATTAGCTAAATTGGTCCAGTCCCTATGGGTTCGACATCCGACTCTTAAAAAGGGCAATTGTATTACTTGTAAGACCACGTACACTTGCATGCGCGCTCGGGTAGTCGTCAACAAGTTTTTGGTGCTGCTGCTGCGCAGTCTAAACAATGAACTCTCTCTTATCGATATTCCAGTCATGTTGGATTTTCATCCTCAGTTTATAAATTTCAGAACTTTTCATAGGTTTTCAAACGAAATTCATCAAGCTTATTCAACTAATCAAGCCTCAAGTTTGCAACATCACTCCAGTTCAAATTTAGCTTCTTGAGCGCCCATATAGCTTTGTGCTCATGTTTGACCAGAAGATGACATATTTTCCCATATGCAAGCTGATATGAGGACATTCCTATAGGGGTCTTGAATGCGGTCCGATAAGCCTATAAAGAATCATCATCGCTTCCTAGACTAATATTTTCTGGTTAGCGTTCACAGTCTTAGCTAAGATAGTCCTTATCTCCCAGTTAGAGACTTCAACTTGCCTACTAGATTGTGGATGATAGGGTGTTGCCACCCTGTGTTTCACCCTATATTTCTCCAATAAAGTATGAAACAACCGGTTGCAAAAGTGCGAACCTCTATCAATAATGATGGCTATGGATGTCCTAAATCTGGCAGAAATATTCCTCTTCAAGAATGTTGTGACACTTTTCCCTTTATTATTTGGAAGCGCGATTGGCTCCACCAATTTTGAAACATAGTCCACAACATCAAGTATGTAGTTCATCCCATTTGAGCTCACAAATGGGCCTATGAATTCAATGCCCCAAACATCAAACTGCTCAATGACAAGGATGGGAGTAAGAGGGAGCTCATGCCTCCTTTATATGCCTCCTTTTCTTTTTGCATGCATCACATGCCTTTGCAAAATCATGTGCATTCTGGAGAATGGTTTGCTAGTACTACCCATATGAAGAATTTTATGGGATGTGTGAATCCCATTGTGGTGACCCCAAACAGGGGATGAGTGGCAAGCCTCCAATATGCTCAACATCTCCACCTCGGACACGCATCTCCGAATCACCCCGTCAGCATATATGCGGAATAAGTAAGTCTCGTCCCAGAAAAACTTCCGCACATCAGACATGAACTTCTTCCACTAGTGAAAAGATAAGTTCTCCGGTACAATATCACTCACCAGATAATTAGCGAAGTTTGCAAATCATGGGATGAGATTCTATGAGTCAGCTAAAACCTGCTCGTCGGGGAATGCATCATCTATGTCAAGCTCATCCCAAAGTGCTGCATCTTCTTCCAATCTTGATAAGTGATCCAACACCTGGTTTTCAGTCCCCTTCCAATACTTTACCTCGAACTCGAACTCTTGCAACAACAAAACCCATTGAATCAACCACGTCTTGACATCCTTCTTAGGCATTAGATATCTTAGGGCTGCATGGTCTATATGGACTATCACCTTAGTTTAAAGAAAGTAAGCCCAAAAATTTTTGAATGCAAAAACTATAGCTAATAACTCTTGTTCCGTCATGGCATAATTTTTCTGAGCTGCATTAAGAGCCTCGCTAGCATAATAAGTAGGATGGAAAATCTTTTCACGCCTTTGGCCCAAATCAGCTCCCAGGTCCACTCCGCTAGAATCACATATAATCTCAAATGGTAAGGACAAGTCAGGTGCCACTATGATCATGGTAGTGGTCGATTTCTCCTTTAGGCATTCAAAAGCCTTCAGACACGCATCATCAAACAAAAACATCACCTCTTTCTCAAGTAGCTTACACAAGGTATATGAAATCTTTGAGAAATCTTTGATGAATCTCCTATAAAATCCCACATGCCCCAAAAAGCTTCTAACACTCTTCATAGAAATAGGAGGTGGTAGACTAGCAATTACATCGATCTTCACTTTGTCCACCTCAATGCCCTTACAAGAAATTTTGTGGTCGAGCACTATACCTTCTTTGACCATGAAATGACACTTTTCCCAATTAAGCACCAGGTTGGTCTCTTCGCATTGCTGTAGTACCTTGCTCAAATGAGCCAAACAATCATCGAATGAATAACCCACCACCAAAAAGTCATCCATAAAGACTTCAATGGTGTCCTCCACCATGTCAGAAAATATGCCCATCATGCATCACTGAAAAGTGGAAGGCACATGACATAACCCGAACGACATCCTCTTGAAAGAAAATGTACCATATGGACAAGTGAAAGTGGTTTTCTCTTGGTATTCAGGGCTATAGATATCTGATTGTACCCCAAATAACCATCAAGAAAATAGTACCATCCTCTGCCTGCAAGTCGGTCGAGCATCTAATCCATGAATGGCATAGGGAAGTGATCTTTCTTAGTCAAGTGGTTCAGCTTCCTATAGTCCATGCATACTCTCCAACCAGTGACTGGTCTAAGTGAAATGAGCTCGTTGTTAGCATTTGGGAGCACTGAGATTCCTTCCTTCTTCAGAACACACTGAACTCGGATTACCCATTTGCTGTCAACATTAGGGTAAATGACACCCACATCAAACCGCTTTATGATTTCCTTCTTGACCACCTCCTGCATAGGTGGGTTCAACCTGCGCTGATGCTCGATGCTCGAAATGCAATCTGGCTCTAGCTAGATCTTATGTGTGAAAATACCAGATGGGATCCTAATAATGTCTTCAATGGTCCACCTAATGGCTTTTTTATATCTCTTCAAAATGAAGACTAAAGCCTCCACTTGACATTCCTCCAAGTCAGCTATAACTATGATCAGTAAAGTGCTTTCGGTCCCTAATAATACATACCGCAAGTGAGATGGGAGTGCTTTGAGCTTTAATGTGGGAGGCTACTCAATAGATGGCTTGACCAGTGGGGTCACCCGATTCTTCAGATCAAGATCAATCTTCTTTGGAGCATAAGTGTATGACCCCATACCAGCAAGTGCATTAACTATCTCCTCACCCCCAAGGATCTCCTTATCACCAACATTCATCAAAACTGCTGCTAAGTCCTCAATAGTCACTATCTCCTGAATGGAAACTCAGGTTCCACAACATCAATTACTGAGACCACTCTCTTGTCATTTGGCTGCTTCATGGACTGACATACATTGAATGTAACCTACCAATTGTTCAATTGAAATTTCAGCTGTCCAGTTTCCATATCAATAAGAGCACATCCGGTGGTGAGTAATGGTCTCCCCAAGATAATGGGCACCTCAAAATCAACCTCACAATCAAGAATGACAATACTCTACCTTCACTAAAACATCACAGAGAATTCCCACCGGATTTTTCACCGTGCGATCTACCATCAATAGCCCCATTGTAGTCAGGTTGGGGGCTCCCAAGCCCAACTATCTGAACACTGCTTACGGCATCAAGTTGATACTAACACTCAGATCACATAGTGCCTTAGCAAAATTAAAGGCTCCAAAAGTGTACATTATGGTGAAAGCTCCAGGGTATTCCTTTTTCTGAACAAGAGAATGAGATGCTATTGCACTACAATGGTGCAAATTATCTGCAGGATTGAAACTCACACTCCTCTTCCTAGTGACAAGGTCTTTCATGAATTTAGCATAGTCGGGCATCTACTCAAGTGCCGCGACTAATTGGATGTTCACAGATAATTGTTTCAGCATTGAAATGAATTTGTGATACTTCCCATATGTTCTTCTTCAACCTTTGAGGAAAAGGGGGAGGAGGTCTAGGAATAGGTGTGATATTTTAAGGTACCTCCTTCTCCTTCTCTTTGCTAGAGCCATGCTCCTTTGCATTACTAGGAGCTGTTATATCTATGGAATAATCAAGAAAAATCTGCTCCTCGGAGTCCTCCACCTTATCATCATCAATCACTATGGGCTCAACTATTTAATTAGTCACAACCGGCCTCGGAGGATCAACTGTCACCTTCCCACTCCTAGTAGTGACCGTGATGCTGTCACGCCCCACCTTGGGGGGTATGACTGGCACCTGGTGCCCTACTAAGCCCTGACTTGCTGAACTGTTAAGCCTGGACGCATCTGGCGCCTGGCTGGCTCTAACTCAAATTTCTGGAAACAAAGGGCTATATAGCGGCTGTAAATACAGCCCCCGGCCCATTGGCCTATAGCCTTCTGTACCTGTATTACAGCTGACCAGAAACAAGGTAATTCAGGGGAACCTATGCAGGCCGACAGGATGCTTACAGCCACTATAGGAGATGGGATGATCGGGGTAGGGGTATAGATTCTGTGCTGGTTGTACCTCCCGGCTTATGGGGGCCGGGTAAGGTTTGTGTGTGCTATGTTATGTTATTTCCTGTTATGTCATGTTATGCTAGATACCAGTAGATCAGCAGTTGCACGATATGTTCCAGGTATGACTCTTGTCCCTTCCAGTAAAGACTGAGTGTAGATGAGGTTTACATTATCAGATAGTTAAGTTATTCCTTCTACTTCAGCTCGATTAGTCATGTTACTGCTTTCAGATGTTGTTTTCAGTTATACTATTTCAGTTGCTTTACATACTTAGTACCAGCAGTACTGACGCCCAGTGGGGCACTGCATTACTTGCCTGCAGGTACCCATAGCCGAGCAGGCGATACCACGTGATCCCCATCAGCGGTTGAGTATTCAGCTCCTGTCATCCGGAGACTGAATTTCTAAAGGTGTAGTTCAGTTTCTTTTGTTATACAGTATGGGTAGGTCGGGGCCCTGTCCCGATCATTTCTATTATCCTTCCTAGAGGCTTGCAGTCTGTATATATTCCCTGTGGTCAGATGAGCTGGTCATGTGGGGCCGTGCAGTTGTATAGTTGCCTTTACTACTTCTTTCTTTTGTAATGGCCGTGTGGGGCCATAGTTTACCAGTAGTGGTGACCTTGCCCGTCACGTAGCTTTTCAGTATGTTATGCTTGAGTTGCA
Organism: Datura wrightii; assembly: GCA_035772735.1. Lineage (NCBI taxonomy): Eukaryota > Viridiplantae > Streptophyta > Magnoliopsida > Solanales > Solanaceae > Datura > Datura wrightii. The sequence goes on along the minus strand of JASDFA010000007.1, from coordinate 46,609,734 downwards.
GATAACTAGACAGCATGGTGGCCTTGTCGGCCCGCATAGGTTCCCCTGAATTACCTTGTTTCTGGTCAGCTGTAATACAGGTACAGAAGGCTATAGGCCAATGGGCCGGGGGCTGTATTTACAGCTGCTATATAGCCCTTTGTTTCCAGAAATTTAAGTTAGAGCCAGCCAGGCGCCAGATGCGTCCAGGCTTAATAGTTCAGCAGGTCAGGGCTTAGTAGGGCACCAGGTGCCAGTCATACCCCCCAAGGTGGGGCGTGACAAACTTGGTATCAGAGCAGGTCATATTCCAGGGAGTCTGCAAGCCGTGCTAAGTAGAGTCCTGTCCATGGATGTGTTGTGCACCACATACTATGGGTAGGAGGCTGCAAGGCATGATAGGATGGTTGTCCTTTTATTCTAATTCGGTCGTGCTATAGAGCTGTACAATATAGGGTTGAATTCCAAAAATCTTACCATATTCTTTGGTTACAGATAATGTCAGACCAGCGCCATCCTATTACCGGTCGGAACTTAGACATTGCAGCAGGAGAAGGCACTAGTAGAATGCCTCCCCCTCACTTGGAGACAGCCCGATCAGAGGGCCCTACGGAGGCTTCATCTCAGCCTCCGCAGCAGTCTCCATCACGTCAGGAGTCACTTGGGGCGACAATACCTTCAGCAGCCCCTATATTGACTCCTTCTGATCAGGAGGTTAGGAGTGATGTAGTTTTGTTTGCACAGATGATGGCTGCTCAGCGTCAGCCAATGCCATCTACAGCTGCAGAATCATCAGGAGGGCCCGGTAGTTCGAGGGTTCGAGAATTCTTAGCCCTGAATCCCGCAGAGTTCACAGGTACGGACCGAACAGAGGACCCCCAAGATTTTCTGGATCAGATGCAGAGAATCTTCAGGGTTATGCATGCTACGCCTACTGAGTCAGTTGAATTGGCCGCATTCCGGTTGCGAGATATTGCGGTGCTATGGTATGAAAGCTGGGAGAGGTCCCGAGGGAGAGATGTTTCCCCTCCCACCTGGTCCAGCTTTTCAGGAGCCTTTCTGGATCATTATTTGCCGCGGGAGATTCGACAGGCCCGAGTAGACCAGTTCCTACATCTGGAACAGGGGGCCATGAGTGTTCGGGAATATTCCTTGCAGTTTGATTCTTTAGCCCGATATGCACCGGCTTTCGTTGATACCATGACATCCAGAGTGCATCGCTTCATTACGGGCCTAAATCCAGAATATGTTGAGATTTGCACTACAGCCACACTGCGAGAGGACATGGATATTGCTCTCATTCAGGCATTTGCTCAGAATATTGAGGGCATCAGACAGCGGCAACGAGAGGTCAGAAGGGTTAATCAGGAGCAGCGTCGCCGGGACAGGCCAGTTGAATCACAAGGAGAAGCCCGGGGAGGACCCAGGCCCCGAATGTCAGACAGGCCGCCCAGGCCCCCGCCTCCGCCACAATCACAGAGGGGTAGATCCAGCCGCAGGGGGCAGTCAGGGACTGGTAGAGGCTCACAGATGGAAGATTCACCATCACAGAGGAGGGCAGAGTAGAGCAGGTATACCCTACCACTTTTCCCTATATGCAGTCGACGCCATCCTAGAGCCTGCAGATATGGCTCCACCGCATGTTATAATTGTGGCCAAGAAGGCCATTTGATGAAAGATTGCCCAGCCAGAGGTCGTGAGGACCGGGACAGACAGGATAGGGCATCAACAGGATCACGAGCTACAACATCTTCGACTGGGCGCAGGCCCCCAGTTTCTGTAGGCAGGGGTCGAGGCAGATCAGGGGCCTCCAGTACAGGTGCAGGTCCAAGCCGCACATATGCCTTACCGGGGAGGCAAGATTCAGAGGCATCGCCTGATGTTGTGACAGGTATGCTAACTATCTGCTCACACCCTGCTTATGTGCTAATTGATCTAGGGTCTACCTTGTCCTATATTACTCCATTTGTGGCATGGAAGTTTAGTATTGTACCAGAATCATTACAGCAGCCCTTCTTAGTATCTACGCCCGTCGGTGACTCTATCATAGCTAGTCGAATTTATCGCGGGTGTACAGTAGAGGTTGTTGATCGCCAGACCACAGTAGATCTGGTCGAGTTAGAAATGATAGACTTCGATTCCATAATGGGTATGGACTGGTTAGTACCATGTTTTGCTAATGTTGAATGTTGGACCAAAACGGTCCGATTTCACTTCCCGGGGGAAGCAGTACGGGAGTGGAAGGGCAGTACCGCGACGCCAAAAGGTAGGTTTATTTCCTACCTTCGGGCGAGAAAGTTGATATCTAAGGGGTGCATTTACCACCTTGTCAGAGTTCAGGATGTCCAAGCAGAATCTCCGACACTCTAGTCTGTTCCAGTGGTAAATGAATTCCCAGATGTATTTCCTGATGAGTTACCTGGTCTTCCCCTAGAAAGGGAAATAGACTTCACTATTGACTTGCTACCAGGCACTCAGCCAATAACAATACCTCCTTATCGTATGGCTCCTGCAGAACTCAGAGAATTAAAGGAGTAGTTGAAAGACCTGCTAGATAAAGGTTTTATCCGGCCGAGTACTTCCCCGTGGGGTGCGCCAGTCTTGTTTGTGAGAAAGAAAGATGGCTCGCTCCGAATGTGTATAGATTATCGGCAGCTAAACAAAGTTACAGTAAAGAATAAGTATCCGCTTCCTAGGATTGATGACCTATTTGATCAGTTACAGGGAGCCAGATACTTTTCTAAGATTGACTTGCGGTCCGGATATCACCAGGTCCGAGTACGTGAGAGGGACATCCCTAAGACAGCATTCAGGACCCGATATGGACATTTTGAATTTTTGGTTATGTCCTTCGGGCTAACAAATGCCCTAGCAGTCTTTATGGACCTGATGAACAGTATTTTCAGACCCTTCCTGGACTTGTTCGTGATAGTATTCATTGATGATATTCTGGTGTATTCTCGCTCTAAAGCAGATCACCGGACTCATTTGCGGACAGTGCTCCAAATTCTTAGGGACCGCCAGTTGTATGCTAAATTTTCGAAGTGTGAATTCTGGCTTAACTCAGTAGCCTTTTTAGGGCATATTGTCTCAGACGCTGGTATACAGGTAGACAAGCAGAAGATAGAAGCAGTTAAGTCATGGCCTAGGCCTACCACCCCGACTGAAGTTCGTAGCTTTCTGGGGTTGGCAGGATACTATCGGAGGTTTGTTGAGGGATTCTCAACCATTGCAGCACCTTTAACAAAATTGACACAGAAAGCAGCAAAGTTTCAGTGGACGGAGGCATGTGAGCAGATTTTCCAGGAACTGAAAGATAGATTGACCTCCGCTCCCATATTAGCACTGCCGGAAGGCACAGAAGGTTATTCAGTGCGATGCGTCAGGTGTCGGATTGGGCTGTGTATTGATGCAGCATGGTAGAGTAATTGCATATGCTTCTAGGCAGCTGAAAAAGCATGAAAGGAATTACCCCACCCATGACTTAGAGTTGGCCGCAGTAATTCATGCCTTGAAGATGTGGAGGCATTACCTGTACGGCGTCCATGTTGATATATATACAGATCATAAGAGCTTGCAGTACATTTTCACTCAGAGGGAGTTGAATCTGCGGCAACGTCGCTGGTTAGAATTGTTGAAGGATTATGATGTGAACATCCTGTACCATCCGGGAAAAGCTAATGTTGTAGCAGATGCTCTGAGTCGAAAGTCAATGGGGAGCTTGGCGTATTTGCAACCTGAGAGACAGAAATTAGCTAAAGAAATTCATCAGTTAGCTGGGCTAGCCATTCGAGTAATGGAAACAGGAGATAATGGGCCGTAATTCAGAATTCTGCGGTATCATCGTTAGTTGCAGAGGTAAAAGAACGACAGTATGAGGATCCCGATTTAGTCCAGCTCAGAGATAGAGTTCAGAAGGGTAAGGAGCCAGATTTTCAGATAACCGAGGATGGTGTACTACGCTGCAAGGGCCACCTTTTTGTCCCGAACATCTCAGGCCTTCGTGGGCAGATTATGGACGAGGTACATTACGCTCGCTATTCCCTTCATCTGGGGGCGACAAAAATGTACCACGACATCAGAGACATCTATTGGTGGCCAGGTATGAAAACTGAAATAGCTGAATTTATATCTAGATGTGCTAATTGTCAGCAGGTGAAAGCAGAGCACCAGAAACCAGGTGGTTTGACGCAAGAAATAATGATACCTACGTGGAAATGGGAAGCAATAAATATGGATTTTGTAATAGGGTTACCCCGTACTAGACGCAGAAATGATTCCATTTGGGTAATAGTTGATAGGCTGACAAAATCAGCTCATTTCCTACCAGTAAGGGCTACCTTCTCAGCTGAGGATTATGCCGAATTGTATATCAGAGAAATAGTTAGATTGCATGGCGTGCCGGTATCTATCATTTCAGACAGAGGAGCACAGTTTACAGCTAGATTCTGGCAATCGTTTTAGAAAGGTTTGGGAACGCAGATTAATTTGAGCACAGCATTCCATCCTCAAACAGATGGGCAGGCCGAACGTACAATTCAGACGCTCGAAGATATGTTACGAGCGTGTGTGTTAGATTTTAGGTGTAGCTGGGATGAACATCTTTCGTTAATTGAATTTGCTTATAATAACAGCTACCATTTAGCTATTCAGATGGCGCGTTTCGAGGCATTATACGGGCAAAAATGTAGATCGCCGGTGGGCTGGTTTGAGATAGGAGAATCAGCATTAGTTGGCCCAGACATTTTTCGGCAGTCCGAAGAAAAGATAAAGCTTATCCGGGAACGTTTACTGACCGCTCAAAGCCGCCAGAAGTCATATGCAGATAGACGGCGCAGAAATTTGGAATTTTCGGTAAACGACTGGGTATATCTGAAAGTGTCCCCGATGAAAGGGGTAATGAGGTTTGGCAGGAAAGGCAAGCTTAGCCCCAGATTTATTGGGCCATATCAGATTCGGCGAAAAATAGGCCGCGTGGCATACGAGTTGAACTTGCCTCCAGAATTAGTGTCAGTACACCCAGTATTCCACGTTTCCATGTTAAGAAAGTTCGTAGGGGACCCTTCTACAGTAGTTCCAGTCCAGGATGTTCAGGTCACAGAGGAGTTAGCCTATGAAGAGGTTCCCGTAGCTATCTTAGACAGACAGATTCGCAGGCTGAGAACTAAAGATGTTGCATCTGTCAAGGTATTGTGGCGTAACAGAAATCGGGAAGAAATGACGTGCGAGGCTGAAGAAGATATGAAAACCAGATATGCTCACTTATTTCAGGCCTAGTCAGACAACAGGTATGTCCGTATCATTATTTACACAGTACTTTTTAGTATGTATGTTGTAAATGATAAAGAAAGAAGTGATATTTAGTTGTCCAGTGGATTGTAGAATATTGTGTGCAGTGCCTATGTTGGACTTTTTCTGCGTTTCAGGTCATTGCGATAGTCCATATTACAGGGGAAACTCTGCCAAAATTTTCCCAGAAACTAGAGTGAACAGCTCTCTAGACAGCAGTATACATTCGGGGACGAATGTTCCTAAGGGGGGGGAGAATGTTATACCCCGTAGAATTCCCGGCACTTAGATGACCTGTTCGCACATTGGTTAAGCGTATTTGAAAGCCATACGTGCTAGGGAAAGGCCCGGGAAAAGATCGGACGAGAAACCTGTCGAACCATCGCGGGAGGAGCCGAGGCAGAGCCCCTCCGCGATGGGAGCGTGTCACCGAGGTGAGGCCTCCGCGATGGCTCCGTGACACGTTGCCCGTGTCCAGGCCCAAGTATATAAAGCCTCCACTTCAGTCCAAAATCAGATTACACCTGAAAATTTCCAGAACACGCAGCAAACAGAGAGAAACGAAGGAAAATTAAATATTTTCGTCCGATTACGCTGCCAAACGCTGCCCAAACCCAAATTAATCCTAAATACCAAGGTATTTAGCAGCAGAGAGCATTTCTACGGAGTTCGTTTTGCGAAATACGGCCGACAAATCAGCGAGCCACCGAACTAAAGTAAGTAGAATTGCTCCAAATTAATGTCTATGTGTTCCTAGCCGAGAAGTAAATAATTCTCCCTTCTGGGCCGCTGGAAAATAGCGAGTTTTTGACCGTCTTTCGATAAGCCTAAGTTTAGGCTATAAATTAAATCGAAAGTAACGTCGCTCTTTACAATAATGTTGTATTTAGTATTGATTGACGTATTTATGAATGTAGTTGGGAGAAAAATAGTTGAAGTACCGGCCGAGCCTCGTCCGATGGACGAATATTCAAAGATAAGGTATGTAAAGTTAGTTTCCTTGGCAAGTTAAGTAATATCAGTATAGTGTATTAAATTACAGACCAGTAGAATGTTCAGAAATCGATTATTGTGTTATTTTGAATATTGGTGCAAGATGAGAAGTTTTGGGTTGTAACGTGTACGATACCCATCCGTACGATATAGATTCAGACGTAAGTGATTAAGATTGCCCAGTATACTCAGTATATGATGTAATATGCCATGTTAAGATATTGTTGTGTTTAGCTGAAGCCTCGTGAAGTAGTACAGTATCCGTAAGTACTTCAGAAATAGAATAGCAGGCTAAAATAAAGTTCAGGAAACATGTCAGGAGTAGTAAATCATGTTACTATAGAAAGCCAGTATCCCGTGTAGTTCAGCAGAAAGATTATATTCGTACATACATCTAGAGTATCTCCAGCCTCAGCATGTATGGAGTATGTACTTATTTCTATCACGGGTCCAGCATATAGTATATACAGAAACTTAGTAAACAGCAGAGCTTTCAGTAGAAACATTATTTATATAGCATTTGCCCAGTATAGCCGGCAGGAGACTATATTCATATTTATATATCTTTACCTGCCTCAGCACATCTTAAATACGTACAGATTACTACTATTAGCCAGCATGTAATATAGGTGATACTTTACCCCTATTAGCCTCAGCATGCGAGATACTCAGATAGTATTACCAGTTGAGACCACTGTATTGTTTGGGGTTGGATCACCTAGCATCCATGACCGCCCAGGGTTAATAGCTACATCGACTCGTCCACCAGAGGACGAGGATACGTCACTCTACGGAGTGGCATGCCATCCCACCAGGGGACGAAGATGGGATGTCAGCATTTCCCCATATTTGTGCCTTGATCGGCCCTTACACACCCCAGTCGAGCGGATACGCTTGGGTGCAGATTCAGGAGTCCTCCGAACTCAAATGCAGTTATAGTCAGGGTCTCAGCGAGCCCAAGTGCATACCCTGGGGCCGGCAGGATGCTTACAGCCACTATAGGAGATGGGATGACCGGGGTAGGGGTATAGATTCTGTGCTGGTTGTACCTCCCGGCTTATGGGGGCTGGGTAAGGTTTGTGTGTGCTATGTTATGTTATTTCCTGTTATGTCATGTTATGCTAGATACTAGTAGATCAGCAGTTGCACGATATGTTCCAGGTATGACTCTTGTCCCTTCCAGTAAAGACTGAGTGTAGATGAGGTTTACATTATCAGATAGTTAAGTTATTCCTTCTACTTCAGCTCGATTAGTCATGTTAGTGCTTTCAGATGTTGTTTTCAGTTATACTATTTCAGTTGCTTTACATACTCAGTACCAGCGGTACTGACGCCCAGTGGGGCGCTGCATTACTTGCCTGCAGGTACCCATAGCCGAGCAGGCGATACCACGTGATCCCCATCAGCGGTTGAGTATTCAACTCCTGTCATCCGGAGACTGAATTTCTAGAGGTGTAGTTCAGTTTCTTTTGTTATATAGTATGGGTAGGTCGGGGCCCTATCCCGATTATTTCTATTATCCTTCCTAGAGGCTTGCCGTCTGTATATATTCCCTGTGGTCAGATGAGCCGGTCGTGTGGGGTCGTGCAGTTGTATAGTTGCCTTTACTACTTCTTTCTTTTGTAATGGTCGTGTGGGGCCATAGTTTACCAGTAGTGGTGACCTTGCCGGTCACGTAGCTTTTCAGTATGTTATGCTTGAGTTGCAGATAACTAGACAGCATGGTGGCCTTGTCGGCCCGCATAGGTTCCCCTGAATTACCTTGTTTCTGGTCAGCTGTAATACAGGTACAGAAGGCTATAGGCCAATGGGCCGGGGGCTGTATTTACAGCCGCTATATAGCCCTTTGTTTCCAGAAATTTGAGTTAGAGCCAGCCAGGCGCCAGATGCGTCCAGGCTTAACAGTTCAGCAGGTCAGGGCTTAGTAGGGCACCAGGTGCCAGTCATACCCCTCAAGGTGGGGCGTGACAGATGCAACGACTTTCATTCTTTAGATTTTGAACTGTATTGCTGGGAAGTGTGCCTTTTAGCCTTTGGTTCATAACAACAAACATTTGACTAAGCTGCTACTCAATCTGCTTAATGGCCAAGGCATGTGATTCCACCTTTTGGTTCATACAAGAAATATCAGTGCGGAGTTCATTGAAATGGCCATCTATCGCCTCCATCTACTTAAGTACCTTAGACAACATGTCTTCCACCCTTGAACCACTAGACTCTAGCTCACAGTTCCTTGGAGGAACATATAAACTGTTTCTATCATTCTTGTACTCCTCACACTTTTTCCAATCTCCATTGTCTTTGTATTGACCTTGACTGTAATTGTTATCTCTGTAGTAGTTTTGACCTTGGTTCCCCTGACCTTGACACCAATAGTCTTGGTTTTTCCCTTATGTGTTAGTCCGGAAATCCACCCCCTTGATCATTCAGATAATTTGCTTCCTCCTCAGATTCCAATTCGCCTCCATCATTTCTCGAGGGCTTGCCCCGAGAATCCATAACATTCACCTCTTCAGCCTTGGCTCCCATGAGATGCTTAGCAAGCAGCCTCTTTGTGGTTTTGATCTCAGCAATATCCTGGTCTCACTCTTCGTCCTTCCTTCTCTGCTCCGCAGACATACTACCGCATAAGTACCAGCCAGAATCTCCGAATCTCTTGTGTTCCATGCACGGTTAGTTTTAGTGATACTGTCAAGGACCTCAGCAGCTTCAACATAAGCATGACTCGTGAATGTTCCGCAGAGACAGTATTAGCCACCGCCTTGGTGTTAGCATTCAGAGACCTATAGGATATTTTCAATAATGTATCATCTCGGATCCTGTGGTTGGGCACCTTTTTGAGCTTATTGTTGAACTACAACCATGTCTCCTGAAGTGCTTCAGAATTCAATTGCCTAAAGTTGTACATCTCATCTTTCAGCTGTAAAGCTTTGGAAGGTGGGAAGAATCTTTCAAGAAAGGCTCTCTTAAGCTCCCCCCAAGTACTGATAGAATCATTTGGCAATTCAACCAACCACAACGTTTCCTCACTCCCTAGTGAAAAGGGCAATAACCTCAGCCTAATTGCATCCTGACTCACTCCCGGTTGTTTATGTCATGACCCAAAAATAAGCCCAGATCGAGACACAGAACAAGGAACCCCGAAGGACTCCAAGTCAACCCATGGCATGAATATAGCATCTAACTCATTCATTAAATGATAAATCAACATGATAAACTTAGCAGAAGTCTGAAATAAGCACAACATCAGAAATATACATGAATTTGAAGCTAATTACATTCTATTGTCTGAAAAGCCTCAACGTTTGATGAGTTGATGGGACAAGACCCCAACTAACTCCCTAAAACTGAAAACTGAAAGAACATCAATATCTGAAAGCAAATGGTCCTCGGGAGATGAGGACTCACCACTAAGCTGGATGCTAACTTTTGGATTGGGTACTGACGATGCTGAGTGTGAAGATCGGGGCATGTATCATGAAATGATACAGCATAGAGTATGCGGATAGTACATGGAATGTACCGAGTATGCAAGGTAAGTAAAATTGATTAATTAAATACAATCATTTAAAACATGGATGATAGAAAACATGATCAAAACAAGATTTTTAGAGTAGGGCTTGCATGCTATTTTCTGGAATCATGATCTCATTATAACATAACATCATAATTGAATCAATTGACCAAAAGCTGAAATATGATAATCATAAGTAAAATTGAACATTGAGTTAAACCTGCTTTAGAACATATATATATATATATATATATATATATATATATATATGTATATGTATATATATATATATATATTTATCATGAGTGATAACATGCATAACTGAAATCACGAGGAACAATGGGATACTCATTATATAACCGACATACCACGATAGAGCTTACATGCTCCCAACTATCACACTCAAGTGGGTAGAGCCATCCAAAGGCTTGCTAGGACTAAGGAAGATACTATGATATCGATATAAAGATTGTGGCCCAATCGGTGTAGGGGATAGCTCACAAAGGAGGTCCCAATATAATCTGATCATACCTAGATTGGTGTGTAGTTCTGAGGCATAGGGTTGGCTGACCCATAGCCTACTCGGTGCTAGATACTACTCCAAAAAATATGCATATGCTCTCCATCATTTTTCAATGAAGATGACCATCTTCTATTGATGAAGCTGAATAATCATGAATACATATAAATTGGAATCATACATGAGGAGCCTTGGCTCAAACCATTCCTCAAGCTGAACATAATTAGGAGTCTTTGCTCCAAACCAATCCGGTAAGCTTAGTTCATAAAATCATAATCATACTTGAACATATGGGCATTGCCCAATACTTTAACACTCTTGAAAATACATAATTCACATGAAAACATGACCATAAATATGGGTAACTTGAATACATGTTTTTCATCAATAATATCTCATCATACTTGAACATTCTTCATAAATCTCCTCTTTCATGAACTTATCATAATTAGGAATTTTAATTTATAAAGCTTGAAAAATGGTTTTCATTGAAAACAATGTAAAACTTGCCCATGAATCATAATTCAATAGTAGAAGCATATTTAAAATCATACACATGTAGAGAATTAGGAATTTCATGCATTGGGTTAAAACCCCATAGAATCAACATAGGAATTTTCATGATTTAAAGAGAGATTGGGCATGGGTATGAATGGATTCACCCATTCATAACCCTACATACCTGTAAAAGAACTGATTTTCCCACTCCTTGATTGCCCAATGAAGAATTGGAAAGAACTTGAAGGAAAAGAGCTTGATCACCTCTCTAACTCTCTAATTTTTCATGCATGAGTAAGAATGGCCTAAAATGAACTTACCCCTCTTAGAACTCATCATTCATAGCTTAAAACGATGTAGTTTAGGCCTTAGTATTAAAGGAATTATGGACAAGCCCCTACTACATTTGCAGAAAAAAAAACAGAGTGCCAGACCCTACGAGGGACTAGACGAATCGTTCCCAAGACCATAACTCGTGGCATCAATCATCGAATGTACTTTACAAAAATTCATCCGGGTCTCACCACGGGAGACCTTACTAGTCGTTACGGGTGGCCACGACTCGTTGTAACCACTCATCATCCTCACTGCTCAATTTTACATCATTTTCAACCAGATGACACGACTCATCCCACGAATCGTGGTGTCTAACCACGACTCGTGGTGACCGTCCGTAGGGTACACTACCAAGCTTTCTTCACTTTTCCTTAACCCTTGCCCACGACTGACTCAACGAGTCGTGGGGTCTGACCATGATCATGGTCAGGTCCTTGGGGACTTCAAAAACACACAAAAATTTCAACTCAAGCCTTGAACCTCACCACGAGTCTCCTTACGACTTGTGGTCTACCCCAATGGTCACAGAACGACTAGTTTTGTGACCTGGAACCAAATTTCCAGTTTTTCCCATTTCTTTTCCCGAGTCTAATCTTAGGGATTCCGAGGTATAACAATATCTCCCTCTTGGGAAAATTCATCCTCGAATGTTGGAAATCATATAGAAAAGCAAAGTAATCTAAAAACTGATGGAATGAATAACTCTGAATCAAACTACACGGCTGAACTGAACTTATGAATCATATAACACCCGTATACATGAAAGAAACTGGAGCACATGAAATAAACATGAAAGTGAATAGAGTTTTAGGGCAAAAACTTATACCTCAAGCTGGAACTAAGCCAGTGGAGAATAAACGTGGGTATCTAGCCATCATGTCTACTTTAGCTTCCCATATAGCTCCCTCAACATGCTGATTCCTCCATGAAACTTTGACTGAAGCCACTTTCTTGTTCCTTAGCGTTCGAACCTAACAATCTAGTATTTCCACTGGAACCTCTTCACAACTAAGGTTGTCTTTCACACCGACACTGTTCACTGGGATAACTAGAGCTGTATCACCCAAACACTTCTTTAAGAGCGATACATGGAAAAAAGAATGCACGGGAAAATTGTGAGGGCAACTCCAATTCATATTCCACCTTGCCAACCCATTTCACAATCCGGTAGGGGCCAACATAACGAGGGCTGAGTTTTCCTTTCTTTCCAAACCTCATTACTACCTTCATGGGAGATACCTTTGCAAACACCCAATCATTAACTTCGAACTCAAGTTCCCTCCTCCTCACACCGACATAGGACTTTTGGCAACTTTGAGTTGTTTTCAACCAGTCCTATATGAGTCGAACTTTCTCCATGGTCTCTTGGACTGAATCTGGTCGTAAGATCGCAACTTCACTGACTTCAAACCAACCAATAGGCGATCTACATCTCTGCCCGTGGAGAGACTCAAACGGAGCCATCTAAATGATGGAATGGTAGTTGTTATTGTATGCAAACTCGATAAGAGGCAAATGATCATCCCAACTACCTTTGAAGTCAATCACACATGCTCTCAACATGTCGTTGAGAGTTTGAATTATCCGCTCCTCTTAAACGTCCATTTGCGGGTGAAATGTTGTACTGAGCTTAACCAGAGCACCCAGTCCTTATTGAAACAACCTCCAATACTGAGAGGTAAATTAGGTACCTCTGTCTGATATGATGGACAAGGGAACTCCATGCAATCAAACCAACTCCTGAATGTATAGTTTTGCATAATCCTCTGCGGAATCAGTGGTTTTGACCATTAGAATGAGCAACTTTAGTCAGCTTGTCTACCATAACCCAAATGGAGTCATATTGCCGATGAGTGCGAGGCAAACCTGTTATGAAGTCCATATTCATTTCTTCCCAATTCCAAGTAGGAATACTAATATCCTGAAGCACAACTCCTAGTCTCTGATGCTCAACCTTCACTTGCTGACTGTTTGGACACTTAGCCATAACTTCTACTATGTCCTTCTTCATGCCATTCCACCAATAGACTTCCTATAGGTCACGATACATCTTGGTGGCGCCTGGATGTATAGAATACCTGGATACATGAGCCTTATGCAACACATGGTTCTTCAAATCATCAATATGTGGGACACATAAGCGACCCTGGTACCGAAGCACACCATCTTCCCCTTTGGAGAAGACCTCTACCTTCTAATTCTGAACGGCTTCCTTTAACTTTACCAAAATGGGATCCTCGTCTTTTCTAGCTTTCAATCTATCACCAAGGATGATTTTGATCCCTTCTGAACAATAACATTGCCATCGGTAGAGTCGACCAACAGAACACCCAACCTTGCAAGTCGGTGCACATCATTCATCAGCTCCTTTCTTCCCTCATCCACATGGGACACACTCTCTATAGAGAGTCGACTAAGTGCACCTACTGCCACATTGGTTTTCCCCGGATGGTAAAAGAAACTCACATCTTAGTCTTCGAGCAGCTCCAACTACCTTCCTTGATGAAGATTGAGATCCTTCTAGGTAAACACATATTGAAGACTCTTATGATCTGTGAACACATCTACATCAACTCCGTACAAATAATATCTCCATATCTTCAAGGAAAATACCACCGCCGCCAATTCGAGATCATGGGTCGGGTAATTCTTCTCATGAACTTTTAGTTGTCTGGAAGAATATGTTATAACCTTGCCATATGCATCAATACACAACCAAGCCCAATTCTCGAAGCATCACAATACAACACAAACCCATCAGTACCCTCGGGTAGAGTTAACACTGGTGTCGAGGTAAGTCGAGTCTTCAACTCCTGAAAGCTTCTATCATAAGCCTTCGACCATTGGAATTTCACTTTCTTTTGGGGCAATTTTGTCAATGGAGCTGCATTAGAAGAAAAGTCCTCAACAAATCGCCGATAGTAGCCAACTAAGCCTAAGAAACTTCTGATGTATGAAGGATTCACCGGTCTAGGCCAATTCTTCACTGCATCTATTTTCTGAGAGCTCACCCTTGTACCCTCACTTGACACCACATAGCCCAAAAATGCCATTGAATTCAACCAAAACTCACACTTGCTGAATTTTGCATACAACTGACAATCCTTCAAAGTCTGCAACACCTCCCTCAAATGAGTGGCATACTCCTCGCTCCGAGAGTATATCAGAATGTCATCAATAAACACAATCATGAACATATCCTTGTATGGCTTAAAGACCCTATTTATCAAGTCCATAAAAGCTGCAAGAGAATTTATTAGTCCAAAAGACATAACTACAAATTCATAATGACCATACCGCTTCCTGAAGGCTGTCTTCGGGATGTCACTCTCCTAAACCCTAAGCTGATGGTATCCGGACCTGAGGTCTAACTTAGAAAAGCACTTGCCTCCCTAAAGATAGTCAAACAAATCATCAATCCTAGGTAGAGGGTACCTGTTCTTGATGGTGACCTTGTTCAATTACTAAAAATAAATACACATAGAAGAGTACCATCTTTCTTTCGGACAAAAAGAACTGGTGCACCCCGTGGGGACTTGCTTGGTATAATGAAACCCTTATCCATTAAATCCTTCAATTGTTCCTTCAAGTCATTTAGCTCAGTTGGAGCCATTCTATAGGGAGGAATAGATATAGGCTGCATATCGGGAAGAAGGTCAATACCAAAATCAATCTCCCGCTCGGGTGGGATTCCCGATCGATCATTTGGGAAGACTTTTGGATACTCACATACAACTGGAATTGATTGGATAGTCGGGGTCTCAAATTTCACATCCTTAACCCTAACTAGATGGTACACACAACCTTTAGAAATCAACTTTCTGGCCTTAAGATATGAAATGAAATGACATATAGGCACAGTTGAACTACCCTTCCACTCTATGACTGACTCACCCAGAATTCTGAACTTTACTACCCAGGTTCTACAGTAAATTGATTTATAACATGCAAATAGCCAATCTATGCTGAGTATAACATCAAAATCGATCATGGCTAACTCTATTAGATCTGCTCAAGTGACTTTCTAAAAGACTGTGACTGGGCAACATCTAAACACCCGTCTAGCAATAACTGAATCACCCACTAGAGTAGAGATTGAGAAGGGTTCTTACAAGATTTCGGGACTTATTCTGAAACTACTAGCAACATATGGTGTCATAAAAGACAAGATAGCCCCCAGATCTAACACAACATATACATCAAGATGGAAAACTCGTAATATACCAGTCACCACATTCGGGGAGACCTCCTGCTCCTGGCGGGATGTTAAGGTATAGAATCTGTTTTGGTGCTGATCGCCACCTGTGCTAGTAGATGCCCCCTACTGTGTTGAGCGTGCGCGTGGAGTTGTTGAACTGAAAATTGGGCCTCAACCCCTATCATGGCCCTATATCACTGCTTGGCAATCTCTGAGCATATGTCTGTGCTTCCCACACCTGAAGCAAGCACTTGTACCTGCCAATCACTGGCCCGTGTGCACCTGACCACACCTGCCGCAAACTGGGATGCTAGAATTTGTGGGCCTACTACTCTGACCCCTAGAGGCTAATGATCTCCCTCTCCGATCGTGCCTAGGTTGGGACGACACACTCGTCGCTAAAGATGCTGGGGATGAAGATCTCTGGTGGGTCTGCTGTCGGTGCCCACCATTTGACCTTGGCTGAGAGAATCTTTAACTATCAGTGCTGGCCCTCTTGGCCTCTCTCTCCCTTATATATGTCGCCTCCATTTGCTGGGCATATAAGATTATCCGAGGGAAATCCATATCCTGGTGGAGCATAGCAGTCTTGTAATCTTTGTCTAGATAGTCCACCACCCCATGAACAAATCTACTCACTTGCGCCCTTTGATTGACCACTAACTCTGGGGCATACTTTGATAAGCGAGTGAACTCAAAGGCGTACTCCTGCACCGTCATCTTCCCATAATTAAGATTCACGAACTTGGTTTCCTTAAACTCCCTCATCTCACGAGGGAAGAATCGATCTAGAAAAGTAACATGGGACTCCTCCCAACTGATAGAGCCTGCTCCGACTGCCCTACTATATTTCCACTGTCGAAACCAAATGTGTATGATCCCCTTCAATGGATATGAGGCCAAATTAGCATAGCCTACTGCATTAACCCCCATGACCTGGGTGATCTTCACAATTTCATTGATAAACTCGTATGGGTCCTCATCCACCTTAGACCCAAGAAACTCTGGTGTCTTCATCCTTACAAAATCTCTGAATCCGGTTGCCGCCACATTTTTGTTTTGCAGGACATGCGCCACTGCCTGTTGGTTGACCCGAGGGGTCAAGGCCCTATGCTAGCATTTGAATGGCTGCCCGGAATTCATCATGGGTGATAGGCTCCGGTGCATGGTGCTCCTAGACTGGTAGGTCTTGTTGGTGCCAATCTTCATTGCCACCTTCGGGGCCATTTCCATTTCGATTCCTCATATCATTAACTCTATGGGGAGCCATTATTTCTACAATCGCGAATAGCACGAGTTAGAAGGATAGGGAGACATTTCATCGCACGATATAGATCATGAAAGAAGGGAACATTTCCTAAACATCTCATAGCCTCTTCATCATAAGTGTGGTGTTCTTCACACCCATGAGAAAGACTCTACTTAACGTGGATTTCAGACACCCTAGGACACTTCAAACCTATTGCTCTGATATCAAGTTTGTCATGACCCGAACATAGGCTCGTATTGAGACACGGGACAAGGAACCCCAAGGGACCTCAAATCAACCCATGGCATGAACATAAAATCTAACTCAATCATTAAAATGATAGATCAACATGATAAATTTAGCAGAAGTCTTAAAAAAGCATAACATAATAAATACACACGAATCTGCAGCTAATTACATTCTATTGTCTGAAAAGCATGTGCATCTGATGAGTTGATGGGACAAGACCCCAACTAACTCCCTAATACTAGAAACTGAAAGAACATTAATATCTGAAAGAAAATGGTCCTTGGGAGATGAGCACTCACCACTAGCCTGGATGCTAACTCTTGGATTGGCTACTGACAGGGCTGAGTCTGAAGATCGGGGCTTGTATCATGAAACGATACAGCATAGAGTATGCGGTCAGTACGTGGAATGTACTGAGTATGCAAGGTAAGTAAAACCTCTTTATTAAATAAAATAATTTAAAACGTGCATGATATAAAGAATGATCAAAAAAAGATTCTGAGAGTAAGACTTGCATGCTATATTTTGAAATCATGATCTCATCATAACATAACATCATAACTGAATCAATTGACCCAACGTTGAAATCTGATAATCATATGTAAAACTGAACATTAGGTCAAACCTACTTTGGAACACACACACACACACATATATATGTATGTATATATCATCAGTAATAACATGCATATCTTAAATCATAAGGAATAATGGGAGACTCGTCATATAACTGACATACCATGATAGAGCTTACGTGGTCCCAACTATCCCACTCAAGTGGCTAGAGCCATCCAAAGCCTTGCTAGGGCTAAGGACGATAATATGATATCGATATCAAGATCGTAGCCCGATTGGGGTAGGGGATAACTCACATTGGAGGTCCCAATATAATCTGATCATACCTACGTTGGCGCGTACTTCTAATGCATAGGGTTGACTGACCCATAGCCTAATCTGTGCTAGGCCCTACCCTCAAAAACATTTATATGCTCTCCATCATTTTTCAATGAAGCTGACCATCGTCTATTGAAGAAGCTGAGTAACCGTGAATACGTATAAATCGAAAACACACGTGAGGTACCTTGTCTAAAACCATACCACAAACTGAACATAATTGGGAGTCTTCGCTCCAAAACCATATGGTAAGCTTAATTCGTAAAATCATATTCATACTTGAACATATGTGCATTTACAATACTTTATCATTCTTGAAAATACATAAATCACTTGAAAACGTGATCATGAATATGGGTAACTTGAAAACATGTTTTTCATCAATAATATCTCATCATACTTGAACATTCATCATAAATGTCCACTTTCATGAACTTCTCATAATTGGGCATTTTAATTTATAAAGCTTGAAAGAAACATGATTTTCATTGAAAACAACGTAAAACTTGCCCATGAATCATAATTCAATAGTAGAAACATATTTAAATCATACCCATGTAGAGAATTAGGAATTTTATGCATTGGGTTAAAATCCTATAGAATCAACAAAGGAATTTTCCTAATTTATAGAGAGATAGGGCATGGGTGTGAAAGGAATCACCCATTCATAACCCTACATACTTGGAAAAGAACTGATTTTCCCACTGCTTGATTGCCCATTCCAGAATTGGAAAGAACTTGAAGGAAAATTACTTGATCAACTCTCTAACTCTCTAACTTTGCATGGATGAGTAAGAATGGCCTAAAATGAAGTTACCCATCTTAAAACTCATCATTAATAGCTTAAAATGACGTAGTTCAGGCCTTAGGATTATAGAAATTATGGAAAAGCCCTTACTAAATTTGTAGAAAATAACAGATTGCTAGTTCCCATGAGGGACTGGATGAATTGTTCCCAAGACCACAACTCGTGGCATCAGTTGTCGAATGCACTATTTGAAAATTCATATGGGGCTCACCACAGGGGACCCTCGTGGTCACCACTTGTCATCCTCACTGCCCAATTTCAAATCATTTTCAACTAGATGACCACGACTCATCCCACGAATCATGGTTTCTGACCATGAATCATGGTCAGGTCTGTGAGGACTTCAACACCCAAAAATTTCAACTCAAGCCTTGAACCTCACCATGAGTCACCTCACAACTCGTGGTCTACCCCACGGGTCACAGAACGACTCATTCTATGACCTTGTGCTAGATTTCTACTTTTGCTTATTTCAACTCCCGGGTCTGATCTTAGGGCTACTGATGTGTAGTGATTTTATGACACTTTCGATGCTTAAAACTAAGGAAATATGCAAATTCTAGGTATGTTAAAGTAGATATAATGTGTTTGTGTTGAGTGTTTCGGCAAAATAGGTTTGGAACGTGAAATGGGAGAAGTAAGGCTTAACACAACTGAAATGGAGGCTGCTAGTCATGTCACGAGTCATCATCACTATGCATGACTCGTTGCCAAGGACGTGGGATATGTTCAACTTTTAAATCTAAAAGAAAAGTCCACTTCACGGATTGAAGGCACGACTCGTTACATCTGGTAACGAGTCGTGAAGCCAGTCATGAAGACTGGGAGAAGGATGCCTGAAGAAATAACCAGTGAAGTTAACGGACGACATCACGAGTTGTTAGCTGACTGAACGACTTGTTGGCAGATCACTGTAGAGGATCTTAGGATGCACTAGAAAATTGAAGAAGCTAGACCACGAGAGGCCTAACGACTTGTGCCCAGACACAACGAGTCGTTAGGTGACCCGTTGCCATGACTGGGCTTAATGCTGAGGACTACTATGCTTCACTGACCACGACTCATTTGATGTCCTAATGAGTCGTTACTTAGCCTGTGACCACTGACGACCTGAGTTCCGTCTTTAATTAGGAAAAGGTTTTGTTGGAACTATAAATACCTTATTTAGGTTTATTTTTGAAGTACAATATTATTATAGTTTTCAATATTTTGGTGTTTTGTACTATTATTCTTGGTTCAAGAAACAAAGTTTACAATTTTGTTCTTGATTTTGAGGATCAAAAGCAACATTGGAATTTGTTCATCAAGTTTGGAGTTATATTCAATTTACTTGGTTTTCTATTACGAATTTTTTAAGTTGCAATTATGATTTATCTAATATTTTGTGGTTGTGATTATTCAAACAAGAGTAGATAAACCCATAACTAGGGTTGTGGGAACCATGATAAATTAACACACATAGGTAAAAATACTTAGGTGATTCTTGAACAGAGTTTATGCATGTATTGTTTCTCTCTTCGTTTTAATTGATTCTTAATGGTTGCAAACATTAGATATTGTCTTATTCTTATTCACCGGACCAAGGGGATAATGTATGGGGAAAAGAGTTTAACAATGGAGATTTGAGGCTATCAACCCTCATCTAATAGCTAGACCTTGTCTGGGAATAGCTAATCTAGTATTAAGGGTAAGAGTTAGTTAAGCATACACCCGTATACGACCAAGTTGCGTGGTGATAATCATCTACATAGGGGACCAACCATATTAGGTGAATTTAACTTGCCAATATTGCATGCTAAACACTGGAATAGATCACTAGTATAAAACCTTGTGGTTATGAAGTCATGGGGAACACAATCCTAGACACCTTGTTAATTGAATACAACCAAAATTGGCATAATCATCTTTTAGTTTCTACTTTTGTTCATTATTTTGTTTTTCAAAACTTTCCCCATAGGAAATAAGTAAGCAGATAGTATTAGCTAAACACATTAACTCAAGTTCTTTCCATGTTCCCTATGGGATCGACCTCAACCTCTCATTTGGGTTATATATTTGACATCGACCGCTTTATATCTCAATTGCGAGGTGTAATTTGGGCGACATCAAATTTTGGCGTCGTTGCCAGGGAATACAGCTAAGGCTTTTGTTAATTGTGTTTGCTTTACTATTGGTTCTTATTTCCTTTTTATTTTTCTTTTGTTCTTTTTGTTTTTAACAGGACTTAGCTTCATGCATATCCAGTACTAGGAGCCAAGGAAAATCTGTGGTTCAAATCGATCACGAACTTGAGCATACACTAAGGAATCTAAGAAGAATGGCCAACATACAAGAACAGGAGACAGTGAACCAAGCCACAACGAGAATGTTGGCTGAGGAGAAAGCTTGAGATAGAGATCGTGAGTTAGATAGGGTTGCTAAGGAGCAACGTCTTGCGCCGAAGTAGAGCGAGCTAGAAGGCATGGAGGTCCAAAACAATAGAGACACCGGTATTTTCGATGAGGATGATGATGCTGATTTAGACGAAGCTGGTGCCACTGGAGCTATTGTCCCTCCCCCTTTGCCTGCTAGGAAAAAGTTTGATTTTACCAGTGCTATGATCCAACTGCTCAACATGAAGGGAATATTTGCGGGTCATGCAACTGATGATGCCCATACTCACTTGACAAATTTCGTGGGTATCTGCAAGGCATACAAACAACCGAGAGTGAGCCAGGATGCAATAAGACTGGGGTTATTGCCCTTTTCATTAGGGAGTGAGGCAACAATGTGGTTGGCTAATCTTCCAAATGATTTTATCACCACTTGGGGGGAGCTTAAGAGAGCTTTTCTTGAAAGATTGTTTCCACCTTCCAAAGCGTTGTAGTTGAAAGATGAGATATATAACTTCAGGTAATTGAATTTAGAGGCACTTCATGAGACGTGGATGCGTTTCAATAAGAAGCTCAAAAGGGTGCCCAATCACAAAATTCTAGATGATACATTATCGGAGATCTTCTGTAGGTCTCTAAATGCTAACACCAAGGCAGTGGCTGATACCATCTCTGGAGAAACCTTTATGTGTCACACTTATGTGGAAGCTGCTGAGTTACTTGACAAAATTACCAAAACCAATCGTGCATGGCACACAAGAAAGTCGGAGATTCCGACTGGTTCTTATGTAGTAGGTATGTCTGTAGAACAGAGAAGAAAGCATAAAGAAAGAGATCAAGATATTACTGAGATAAAGACTACTATGGGGTTGCTTACTATGCATCTTATGGGAGCCCTAGCTGAGAAAGTTAATGTTGTGGGTTCTCAGGGCAAGGCCCCGAGAAATGATAGAGGTGAATCTGAATTTGAGGAGAAAGCTAGCTATCTGAATGATCAAAGGGCAGTTTTCTGGACCAACACCCAAGGGTATAACCAAGATTCTTGGTGTCAAGGTCAGGGGAACCAAGGTTGGAACTATTACAAGGATAACAATTACAATCGAGGCTAATACGAAGACAATAGAGATTTGAAGAAGCATGAGGAGTACAAGAATGATAGAAGTGATCTTAGTGCGCCTCCAAGGAACCATGAGCCAGTGTCTAGTGGTTCAAGGGTTTAAGACATGTCGTCGAAGGTACTTAAGCAGATGGAGACAACAGATAGCCTTTTTAAGGAGCTCCGCGCGGATATTTCTAATATGGATCAAAAGGTGGAATCACATGACGTGGCCATTAAGAAGATTGAGCAGCAGCTGAGTCAGATGCCTGTTGTAATTAATCAGAGGTAGAAAGGCACACTTCCTAGCAGCACAGTGCAAAATCTGAAAAATGACAGTCACTGCATGGCAGTCACTACTAGGAGTGGGAAGGCGACAGTTGATCCTCCGAGGCCGATTGTGATTGATGAAACAGAAGAGCCCGTATTTATTAATGATGATAGGATAGCAAATTCTAAGGATCAAATTTTGGTTAAAGATTCAGTGGTAAAGACTGCTCCTAGTAATGTAAAGGAGCATGGATCTGGCAATGAGAAGGAGGAGACACAACAAAAGTTCACACCGATCCCTAGACCACCTCCTCCTTTTCCATAGTTAGTTGAATAAAAAGGTTGAAGATGGAAAGTATCACAAGTTCATTTCCATGTTGAAGCAATTATGCATTAACATCCCATTAGTCGAGGAACTTGAGCAGATGCTTGGCTACACTAAATTCATGAAGGACCTTATCACTAGGAAGAGGACTGTAAGCTTTGAACCTGTAGATAATTTGCACCACTGTAGTTGAATAGCATCCTGTTCTCTTGTTCAAAAGAAGGAAGACCCTGGAGCATTCACCATACCATGCATTATTGGAGCCTTTAACTTTGCTAAGGCTCTATGTGATCTGAGAGCTACTATTAACTTGATGCCACTAGCAGTGTCCAAATAGTTGGGCTTGGGAGCCCCCAAACTGACTACAATGCAGCTTTTGATGGAAGATCGTACGGTGAAGAATCCAATGGGAATTCTCTATGATGTTCGAGTGAAGGTAGAGTCCTTTATATTTTCGGTCAATTTTGTCATCCTGTACTGTGAAGTTGATTTTGAGGTCCCCATTATCTTGGGGAGACTATTCCTCACCATCGGACATGCTCTTGTAGATATGGAGACTGGACAATTTAAATTTCAATTGAACAATGAGGAAGTGACATTCAATTTATGCATATCCATGAAGCAACTAAATGATATGAGGGTGGTCTCCGTAATTGATGTAGTGCAACCTGAGTTCCCAATTCTGCCTATGGAGGAGTTATTGATTCTTGATGACTTAGTAGTAGTTTTGATGGATATTGGTGCTGAGAAGATCCATAGGGGTGAGGAGATTGTTAATGCACTTGTTGGTATGGTGTGATACACTTATGCTCCAAAGAAGATTGATCTAGACTTGAAGAATTGGGTGACTCCACCAACCAAACCCTCTATTGAGGAGCCTCTAGTATTGGAGCTCAAAGCACTCCCGTCTCATTTGCAGTATGTATTTTTGGGAGCTGATAACAATTTACCGGTCATTATTGTGGCTGACTTGGAGGAATGGAAAGTGGAGGCTTTGGTCTCCATTTTGAAGAGATATAGAAAAGCTATCGGGTGGACCATTGCAGATATTATCAGAATCCCAGCCGGTATTTGCACTCATAGGATCTAGTTAGAGCCAAATTGTATTCTGAGTATTGAGCATCAGCATAGGTTGAATCCACCTATGAAGAGGTGGTCAAGAAGGAAATCATCAAGTGGTTGGATGCAGGTGTGGTTTATCCTATTATAGACAGCAAATGGGCGAGCCCAGTCTAATGTGTAAGAAAAAAGGGAGCAATCATGTTGTCCCAAACCCTAACAATGAGCTCATTCCTATAAGACCAGTCACCGGTTGGAGATTATGCATGGATTACTGGAAGCTGAACTGTTCGACGCAAAAATATCACTTTCCGATGCCATTCAAGGACCAAATGTTAGACAGACTTGCAGGCAGAGGATGGTACTGTTTACTTGACGGTTATTTAGGGTACAATAAGATTTCTACAAATCCCGAAGACCACTTTCAGTTTCCCTTATGGTACATTTTCTTTTAAGAGTATGTCGTTAGGGTTATATAATGCACCCACCACTTTTCAGCATTGCATGACGTCCACATTTTTTGACATGGTGGAAGACATCATTGAAGTCTTTATGGATGACTTTTCGGTGGTGGGTGATTCATTCAAAGATTATTTGGCTCATTTGAGCAAGGTGTTGCAGTGATGTGAAGAGACCAACTTGGTGCTTAATTGGGAAAAGTGTCATTTCATGGTCAAGGAAGGTATAGTGCTCAACCACAGGATTTTTGGTAAGGGTATTGAGGTGGATAGAGCTAAGATTGATGTTATTGCCAGTTTACCACCCCAATTTCTGTAAAAGGTGTTCAAAGTTTTCTAGGTCATGCAGGGTTTATAGAAGATTCATCAAGGAGTTCTCAAAGATTGCACATCCTTTGTGTAAACTGCTTGAGAAAGAGGTGATGTTTGTTTTTGACGAGTCATGTCTGAAGGCTTTAGAATTCCTTAAAGAGAGATTTACCACTACCTCATTATAGTGGTAACAGATTGGTCTTTGCCTTTTGAGGTCATGTGTGATGCTAGTAGTGTGGCCCTAGGAGCTGTGTTAGGTCAAAGGTGTGAAAAGATTTTCCATTCGATTTATTATTCTAGCAAGGCTCTAAATGCAACATAGAAAAATTATACCATGACAGAATAGGAGCTTTTGGTTGTAGTTTTTTAATTTGAGAAGTTTCGGGCATACTTGCATTGATCTAAGGTGATAGTCTATACATACCATGCAGCATTGAGATATCTGATGGCAATGAAGGATGCCAAGCCACTGTTGATTTGATGGGTTCTACTGCTATAAGAGTTCGAGTTCGAAGTAGTAGACCGGAAAGGGACTGAAAAGCAGGTGGCAGATCACTTATCAAGTTTGGAACCTAATGCAGCAATTCGAGATGATAATGACATAGATGATTCATTCCCAAACGAGTAGGTTCTAGCATCCTCACAAGATCTCATCCCATGGTTTGCAAACTTTGCTAATTATCTGGTGAGTGATGCTGTAGTGGAGCACTTATCTTTTCACCAGAGGAAGAAGTTTATGTTTGATGTGCAGATGTTTTTCTGGGATGAGCCCTACTTATTTCGCATATGTGCTGATGGGGTTATTCGAAGATGCGTGCCTGAGGTTGAGATGCTGAGTATATTGGAGGCCTGCCACTCATCCCCTGTTGGAGGCCACCACAACGGGATTCGCACAGCCCACAAAATTCTGCAATGCGGGTATTACTGGCCAACCATTCACCAGGATGCGCATGATTTCGCAAAGGCATGTGATGCATGTCAAAGGCAAGGAGGCATATCACGAAGGCATGAGCTTCCTCTTACTCCCATCTTGGTCATTAAGCTATTTGATGTATGGAGCATTGATTTCATGGGCCCATTTGTAAGCTCAAACGAGATGAGGTACATACTTGTTACTGTTGACTATGTTTCAAAATGGGTGGAAGCAATTGCGCTTCCAAATAATGAAGGGAAGAGTGTCACAACATTCATGAAGTAGAATATATTTGCTAGATTCGGGACTCCTAGAGCCATCATTAGTGATGGCGGTTCACACTTCTGTAACTGATTGTTTCATTCTTTATTGAAAAAATATGGAGTAAAACATAGGGCAGAAACATCCTATCATCCGTAGTCTAGTGGGCAGGTTGAAGTCACAAACGGGGAGATAAAGACCATCTTGGCTAAGACTGTGAATGCAAACCGGACAGATTGGGAAAGGAATCTTGATGATGCTTTATGGGCATATCAGACAGCATTTAAGACTCCTATAGGTATGTCTCCTTATCAGCTTGTTTATGGAAAAGCATGTCGTCTTCCGGTGGAACTTGAGCACAAAGCAATGTGGGCGCACAAGAAGCTGAATTTGAACTAGAACGAAGCTACGTACTTGAGTCTTGATTGGTTAAATGAGTTTGATGAATTTCGGTTGAAAGCCTATGAGAGTTCTGAAATTTAAAAATTAAGGATGAAAATTCAGCATAACCAGAAGATTGAGAAAAGAGAATTCAGTCCGGGTGATATGGTGCTACTATTCAATTCTAGACTTCATCGTTTCCTGGTAAGTTGAAGCCTAAATGGATGAGAACCTTTCGAATTGTCCGAGTATTCTCCCATGGGGAAATCTAACTTGAAAACCATGAAGGAAAGTGGTTTAAAGTGAATGGTCAGTGGGTGAAAGCTTAGTTGGGGAACAATGAAGAAATCAAACTGGTAGACCTTTCGAACCTGAGTAAAGTCTGAGTAACTTGGGGGAATTGCATCGTGCTGCGATGTTAAATCAGATGTTACATGGGAGAAAACCCATAGAGATATTTTGGTGAAGTCTGAGTAATCAAAATACCCGCATCGTGTCGCGACGTTAAATCAAGTGCTTCTTGGGAGGAAACCCAAGTTGTAATTGTAAAAAATATGTAGTGTTTACGTTTTTTAATGGGTGCAGGTTATTAAGATGGAAAATTTGAAGTTGGAACCAAAATCTGGAACTTTAGTTCTGGTGCAAATTATCACAGAATGATTCATCGTTTGACTTGACGACTCGTTCAGTCCAACCATGAAGACTAACGCAGAAAATAGGGGAACAACAGTCTACCTAATGACTCGTCTCCACTGACAATGTGTCATGGGGTATTCCGTTGAGTGCACTATCTTGTCAATGCAGAAAAGTGATAAAGGGACCAACGAGGGACCTAACGAATCATTGGGTGGTCCAACGATTCGTCAGGTGACCCGTCAATACTACATTGGAAGACCAACAAAGTCAGGGCCTACAACTCATGTCATGACTCATTGGATATACCATGAGTCATTCAATGAGTCGTTAGGTCCCAGGTAAGATTCCTCCCAAACGACTGCTTAAAATTTCAAAACCCATCGTTTTGTCCCCACACGAACGGTTACGTGGGTCCTGGTTTATTTAGTGATTCAAAACCCATGACCCGACCCATGTTTATCTAGGGCTAATATTTGGGTTTAAATGGATAAAACACCAAGATTTTTTTTAAATTAAACCCATCACCCATCCTCGACCTACCACTACTCTATACTTAAAAATATTCCCTCTCCTCCTTTCCCCCAACATCCACCCACTGAATATTCCTTCTCATCTCACTCACCGCACTCACAAGCATTCACGACATCACTAATCACCCTGCTACACACCTGTGTTCAAATTTCTCACGACTAAATCATGAGTTCTTCTATGCTTAAAATAGTTTAATGCTTGACTTATGCCTGGTTGAACCATAAAATGCATGGGTTATGCCTTATTGAACTATTATGTTGACTGGTTGTAGTTTCATATTGAGAATAAACCCTAGATAACAGTCCCACATTGAAAATCATGATTTAATTTAAATACAATTGATTTGAAAAATTGGTTGCTTGTGATTATGGGATTGAAAAATTGCAAGTAGAATGCAAGATAAGGGGGTGAACTAAAACTCTTGAGCACGAGCCACATAACGAGTCGTGGTATCACCTCACGACTCGTTATGTAGCTTATCTTGAGTGGAAACAATGTACTTCACAACCGGTCTAATGAGTTGTTGCCACAGGAAACAACTCGTGGTGACCAATCATTATGTTCACTAGTTCAGCACAGGAATTATAACCTGCAGACGACGAGCCACATCACGAGTTTTGGCCAGTGGAAATGACTCGTTAAGTCCATCATCAGTCTGTAGGAACAAAGTTACATCTTGTAATAACTTGAAAGTGTGTAGGAGTAGACCCCGAAGTGAACAGTTGAAAACTGCAAAAAATGGGGGAAAATATCTCAGGACGGGCCAAGGTACGACTTGTGGTGTCATACCACGGGTCGTTGTGACGAGTCTTGGTTAGGTTCTGGCTGGGTGATAGTGTAAACCATGGGTGACATGAAGACTCATTGTGGGAAACAAAAAGTCATTGTTAGCAGTCGTGGGAAGGAGCTGGGTTCATCAGGTGACTTACAACATGCGTCCCAATGACCCGTTAGGAAAACCACGAGTCATTGTTGGTGGTTAAGTTTTCCAGTGGTCTTGACGGAGGGAAACAACGACTCATTGTTTGTTGTGATAAGTCGTGGTGTGACCCGTTAGAAGATGAGATGATAAGGTTCAGGGCAAACCATGGATGATGTAACGAATCATGGGTTGAAAGGACGGGTCGTCCTAACCATCCGTTGGTTTGGTCTGAATGAAGACTTTCAGCAGTGCATACGATGAGGGACATGAAGGGTTGTCGTTAGATCCTACGACCCGTTAGATCCATTCGTGGTTCCATCCGGCTAGATTTCAGGGCAGGTTCATTAAGGGTAATTTTGAATTTTTCACGATATAAGGCCCTAAACAACGTCTTTTTGGCTTGGGAAAGCTGGGTTTTTAAGAAAATGGACTATTCTAAACTCTCATTCATGCATGAAAGGATATTGATAGGTGATCTAAGGGGGATTCCAAGCTTTTCACTTCAATTCTTCCAAATCATTCTTGGGCTTCTAAGGAGGGTTAGAATTTGATAATCCCAAGAATATAAAGTCATCAATGGGTGGATTCTTCCACACCCATGCCCCTACTCTATGACTTTTACTTATAAATTATCAAAACTCATGGGGTTTTGTAATTGATTTATATACAATCTAATGATTTAATTATGAGTTTTGTTATTTCAAAATCTTATAATAATCTACTGATTTTGATCATCTTTTGATATATAAATTTGATTATAATATTGTTGATTTTGAATTTCTAAGCAATTAAGCCTTATTATGCATGCCCCATGATAAATCAATTTATGATCCATTGATCTAGTGATATTTTTGACAAGACCAGCAGGAATTATGAAATAAATTATGAATTATTTTGTTACCTATTTTGATCTTATGAAATTCAAGCTATATGCATGATCTTCAAATATGTATGAATTTTTATTAATCATGAATTATGTTTTTGGCTGACTCATGGGCCTCAAGAAATGGCTAGTTCCTAAATGTTCAAGCATTTTTACAATTATCACGATTTAACTAGCCCATGAACTCATTTATGTATTATTATGAGCACTATATATGTTTTGGGAGTAGTATCGAACACAGAATAGGTTTGGGGCTCAGGTTAAGGCCTGGATCTCATGAACTACGTGCCATTGCAGGTATGTTGGAACCCCTTTCATGTTTGTCCCTAGCCCAAATATCACTTCTCATGTGTGATCACGCCTTTCATGGTTCCTACACTTGGAAAAGGTATGAACACCCTCCCGATTAGGGCCACAAGTCGGGTTTCATGTGTGCTCATATGGGGTATGTCGGTTAAGAGAATCTCCCATTATTCCTCATGATTTGTGCATGTTATGATTATGTACGATGGCTCAAGTTATGTTAAGTAAAGCTCTTCTATTATGATTATGACTATGTTTTATGTTACAAATATTTTGAAAACCTTGAGCCGCATGATAGGTTATGATGATTTACGATACAAGCATGCTGTCCTACTCTTATGATCTTTTATGAAAATCATACATGTTTTAAATGTCCATTTTACTTACCTTGCACACTCAGTACATTCCACGTACTGACCGCATACTTTCTATGTTGTATCATCTCATGATACATGTCCCAGTTCTCAGGCTCATCCTCACCCATAGATAGATTCAAATTTGCTCTCAGCACACTTTGTGAGTCCTCATGTTTCGAGGGCTACATGTTCACACTCTATGTAACTTCTTTCAATTTCGGGATGTTGGATTAGTTGGGGAGTTGTCCCATCAATCCGCCTTTCTTGTTTAGAGGCTTTCCAGACTACAAGTTGTATCTCGCCGTATTGTACAAGTCTTGTACTGCTTTTCCCTTATGCTATGTTATGATTACGTTCTTTTATGTTAAGTCTTCTGCTCATGTGATTGGATTAGATGTATGCTCTTGCCATGGGTCAACTTGGGGTCTCTCGGTGCTCCTTGTCTCGTGTGTATGATCCGGGTGTACGTTTGGGTCGTGAAAAACTTTTTATCAGAGCCATAGGTTGGTGTATCCGAGGGAGTCTGAAAGCCGCGTTAAGTAGAGTCTTTATCATTGGTGTGAAGCGCGCCACACTTATGATGAAGAGGCTACTAGACATTTAAGAAATATTCCCTTATTTCATGATCTATGTCGTGCGATGAACGTCCTTTGCTCTCCTAATTTGTGTTATTTGCGTGTGCAGAATCATGCCTCCATGTCGAGTAAATGCTAGAAGAAATGGAAATGGTAATGATCATGATGGTGCCCATGATGGTGAGCATTAGCCAGCCCCACCCGTTCATGAGGAACATGTACCAGAGCCAGCTGGCCACACTGAGTTTAGGGCGGCGATTAAGATGCTGCCACAGGCCATGACAGCTCATGTTTAGAATGAGACTATAGTACATTATTCGCAAAATGGGAATGCAGCAGTTGCTAGGGTAAGCAATTTCTTGAGGATAAACCCTTTGGAGTTCACGGGGTCGAAGGTAGATGAGGACCCACATGACTTTATTGAGGAGATTTTGAAGACCACCCAGGTTATGGGGGTGAAAAATGGTGAATGCGTTGATTTGACCTCCTATCAGCTGAAGGGGGCAGTACATATATGGTTTAAACAATGAGGGATGCCAGGGCGGCGGGTGTAGTCCCGATAGGTTGGGATGAGTTTCACACCGCGTTCATGGATTGGTTTTTCTCTCGAGAGATGAGGGAGCTTAAGGTTGCCGAGTTTGTTAATCTTAAGCAGGGTAGTAAGTTGGACTAGGAAGATGCATTGGAGTTCACTCAGCTATCTAAATATGCTTCGGAGTTAGTAGCGGATCAGCGGGCTCGGGTGAGCTGTTTTGTGCATGGAGTAGAAGATTACTTGGACAAGGATTGGCGAATCACCATGCTTCACCGGGACTTTTAATTTCCCCATATTGTATTGCATGCACAGCAAATGGAGTTGGTCTATAGGAGGCATAGGGAGGCCAAGAGGGCTAGGACCAATAGTTATGGAGTCTCTCAGGCCAGGTCAGGGGGTGGACCATGTCAGCAGTCCCAACACAAGTCCATTGCTCTAGCTCAATCATTGGCTAGCACGCCATCAAGGTTCAGGGGAGACCAGAGGAGCAGAGCTATAGGCTTGAGTGATCATGGGAGTATGTAGGTAGAACGCACTTTCCAAGCTTGTGCTAGATACAACAAGAATCATCCCAGGAGGTGCCTGGTCGGTGCAAATGCTTGTTTCAAGTGTGGCAAACCCGGACATAAGATCAGAGATTGCCCTGCAGCCAGTTCTACCACTCTAGCAACATGACCCCCTCAAAAGGGTGCCTTCCTAGTTCAGCAGGCAGTCAGTGCAAAAATCGATTTTATGCCCTAGTACCTCGCCAGGAGCAGGAGGCATCGCCAGATGTGGTCTATGGTATGTTGCAAGTCTTCCATATTGATGCTTATGCCTTCTTAGATCAAGGGGCTACTTTGTCTTTTGTGACCCCTTATATTGCTAGTAGTTTTAGAGTTAGTCCTAAAATTTTGTCTGAACCATTCTCCGTATCTACTCCAATCGATGAATCAATGGTGGCTAGGCGGGTATATAGAGGTTTCCTCATCACAATGTTTCATAAGGTTACCTCCATAGAATTAGTAGAGCTGGCCATGACTGACTTTTATATCATCTTAGGTATGGATTGGTTGTTTTCATATTATGCTTCGATTAATTGCAGGACCTGTGCGGTGGAATTCCGATTTTCGGGTGAGTCAGTGTTGGAGTGGAAGGGTAATTTAGTTGTACTGGACGATCAGTTTATTTCATATCTGAAGGCTAGGAAAATGATCTCAAAGGGTTGCATGTACCACCTAGTTAGGGTTAAGGATGTGGAGTCCGAGACCACGACTATTCAATCAGTTCCGGTGCTGCGTGAGTATCCAGAGGTTTTCCTCGATGATTTTCCAGGTATTCCTCTAGAGAGGGAAATTGATTTTGGTATTGATCTATTGCCCGATACGCAGCCTATCTCAATTCCTCCTTACAGGATGGCCCCAGCCGAGCTAAAATAGTTAAAAGAACAGTTGATGGATTTGTTGGATAAGGGTTTCATTAGACCTGAGAAAGTCTCCATGGGGTGCACTAGTTTTCTTGTTCAAAAGAAGGAAGGATCACTTCGGATGTGTATTGATTATGGGCAGATGAATAAGGTCACTGTCAAGAACAAGTACCCCATGCCCAGGATTGATGATTTATTTAACCAGCTCCAGGGTGTCAGGTGTTTCTTGAAGATAGATCTCAGGTCCGGATATCATCAGCTCAGAGTTCGGGAGGGTGATATCCCAAAGACAAACTTTAGAACTCGGTTTGGCCATTATGAGTTTGTAGTTATGTCATTTGGACTAACCAATGCTCCTACAACTTTTATGGACCTGATGAATAGGGTGTTCAAGAAATATCTATACATGTTCGTGATCGTGTTCATTGATGATATTCTTATATACTCTCTGAATGAGGAGGAGCATATCGCTCATTTGAGGATAGTGCTACAGACTCTCAAGGACTATCAGTTGTATGCAATGTTTAGCAAGTGTGAATTTTATCTAGATTTAGTGGTATTTCTGGGACACGTGGTATCAAGCGAGGGCATAAAGGTAGATTCTCA
Source organism: Datura wrightii (assembly GCA_035772735.1). Lineage (NCBI taxonomy): Eukaryota > Viridiplantae > Streptophyta > Magnoliopsida > Solanales > Solanaceae > Datura > Datura wrightii. Next base: position 46,577,008 of record JASDFA010000007.1, on the reverse strand, counting down.
AAAAATCAAAGCGGTGAAGAATTGGCCCAGAATAGTGAATCGTTCAGAATTTTGGAGTTTCTTAGGCCTAGCAGGCTACTACCGAAGATTTGTTGGACTTCTTATAAATTGCAGCCCCATTGACTAGTTTAACTCAGAAAAAATTAAAGTTCCAATGGTCGGAAGCTTGTGAGAAAAGCATCCGGGAATTGAAGACCCGACTCACTTCAGCACCGGTGTTGACTTTACCTGAGTGTATTAATGACTTTGTTGTGTATTGTGATGCTTCGTGAGTTTGACTAGGATGTGTGTTGATGTAGTGTGGGAAAGTGATAGCATATGCCTCTCGATAGTGAAAGGTTCACGAAAAGACTTAATCGACCCATGATCTTGAGTTGGCTGCGGTGGTTTTTGCATTAAAGATATGGCGACACTACTTGTATGGGGTCCATGTGGATGTATTCATGGATCACAAGATCTTGCAATATGTATTCACGCAAAAAGATCTCAATCTTCGGCAAAGGAGGTTGCTTGAGTTAATAAAGGACAACGATATGAGTGTTCTTTACCACCAGTGCAAGGCTAACGTGGTTGCGGATGCACTTAGTAGGCTCTCTATGGATAGTGTGTCTCACTTGGATGAGGGAAAGAAGGAGTTAGTGAAGGATGTCCACCACCTTGCAAGGTTGGGAGTTAGATTAATTGACTCGACCGATGGCGGCGTTACTGTGCAGAATGGGTCAGAATCGTCCTTGGTGTTTGATGTCAAATCTAAGCAAGATGAGGATATGATTTTGAGGAAGCTGAAGGAAATGGTGCAGAGTCAAAAAGTGGTGGTTTTCTCCCAAGGGGGAGATGGTGTGCTATGATACCAGGGTCGACTATGTGTCCCGGACATTGATAATTTGACAGTTTAGATATTGCATGAGGCACATGGTACCAGGTACTCTATCCATCCGGGATCCACAATGATGTATCGGGAATTGTGAGAAATCGATTGGTGGGATGGTATGAAGAAGGATATTGCAAAGTTCATAGCCAAATGTCCAAACTGTTAGAAAGTGAAAGTGGAGCATCAGAGGCTGGGTGGCGTACTTCAGGATATCAGCATTCCTACATGGAAGTGGGAAGAGATTATCATGGACTTCATTACAGGCCTACCTCGTACTCGACGACACTATGAGTCCATTCGGGTGGTGGTAGACAGGTTAACCAAGGCTGCACAATTTCTACTGGTCAAGACCAAGGGTTCAGCGGATGATTATGCCAAATTATATATCCGGGAGTTGGTTCAATTTCATGGAGTTCCCTTGTCTATTATTTTAGACCAAGGTACTTAGTTCACCTCCCAGTTCTGGCAGTCTTTTCAGAAAGGACTTGGGACTCAAGTCAAGCTCAGCACAAGCTGTCATCCGCAAATGGATGGCCAAGTCGAAAGAACAATCCAGACTCTTGAGGTTATGTGTTATGGATTTTAAAGGTAGTTTGGATGATCATTTCCCCTTAATAAAGTTTGCTTATAATAACAACTATCACTCTAGTATCTAGATGGCTCCATTCGAGGCTCTTTACGGGCGAATGTGTAGATCGCCCATAGGATGGTTTAAGGTTGGTGAGGTAGCCATAATTGGACCTGATTCGGTTCATGAGGCCATGGTATAGGTCAAATAGATAAGGGACCGGTTAAAAACTACTCAGAGTCTTCAGAAATCATATGCTGATGTGAGGAGAAGGGATCTGGAGTTTGATCTGGACAATTGGGTATTTCTAAAGGTATCTCCCAAGAGGGGAGTCATGCAGTTAGGAAAGAAAGGGAAACTCAGTCCCCGATATGTTGGTCCTTACTGGGTTATGAGAAGAGTTGGTAAGGTAGTGTATGAGTTGTACTTGCCATCACAGTTATTTTTTGTACATCTCGTGCTTCATGTGTCGCTCTTGAAAAAGTGCATGGGTGATCCAGCTTTAGTAGTCCCGGTGGACAGCGTTGGTGTAAAGGATAGCCTCAGCTATGAAGAAGTTCTGGTGGAAATCTTGGATCGTCAGGTTTGAAGGCTGAGGAACAAAGAAGTAGCTTCGGTGAAGGTGTTAGAGAAACTAGCATGTTGAGGGAGCTATGTTGGAAGCCGAGGCAGCTATGACGTCTAAATATCCTCACCTGTTCTCTACGGACTCATTTGCAGTTTGAGGTATCAGTTTTTGATCTAATTCTCTAATTAGTTTCCATGTTCAGTTCATGTACACAAATTTGATTTATGTTATGATAGATGTACTTGATGTTTGAATTTAGTTCAGCTATGTAGTCCTTTTCGGAGGTAGTCATTCCGCCAGTTTTCGGGTTAAATAATAAGTAATTGCATATGATGATTGCTTGATTCTAACTTTTCTGTGTGTTTCTAACATTTGAGGACGAATGTTTCCAAGGGGGAGATATTGTAAAATCCGGAAGTGCGTAGGAGTAGACCAGGAAGTGAAAAGTTGAAAACTGCAGAAAATAGGGGAAATATATATTAGGATAGGCCAACCTACAACACATGCTGTCATACCACGGGTTGTTGTAATGAATCGTGGTTAGGTTCAGGATGGGTGACAGTGTAAACCACGGGTGACATGACGACTAGTTGCGGGAAACAATGAGTCGTTGTTAGCAGTCGTGAGAAGGAGTCGGGTTTATCAGGTGACTTACAACGGGCATCCCAACGACCCATTAGGAGAAACCATGAGTCGTTGGTTGTGGTCATTGTTGGAGGTTAAGTTTTCTAGTGGGCTTGACGGAGGGAAACAACGACTCGTTATTTGTTGTGACGAGTCATGGTGTGACCCGTTAGAAGATGAGATGCCAAGGTTCAGGGGCAAACCACGAATGATGTAATGAATTGTGGGTCTAAAGGACGGGTTGTCCAGACCATCCGTTGGTTTGGTCCGAATGAAGACTTTAAGCAGTGCATACGACAAGGGACATGATGTGTCGTCGTTGGATCCCACGACACTTTAGTTCCATCCGTGGGTTCCATCCTTCTAGATTTTAGGGCATGTTCATTAAGGGTAATTTTGAATTTTTCATGATATAAGGCCTAAACTATGTTGCTTTTGCTTGGGAAAGCTTGGTTTTTAAGAAAATGGCCTATTCTAAACTCTCATTCATGCATGCAAGGATATTGATATGTAATCTAAGGGGGATTCCAAGCTTTTCACTTCAATTCTTCCAAATTCATTCTTGGGCTTCTAAGGAGGCTAGAATTTGATAATCCCAGAAATATGAAGTGATCAATGGGTGGATTCTTCCACACTCATGCTCCTACTCTATGATTTTTACTTATAAATTATCAAAACTCATGGGGTTTTGTAATTTATTTATATAAAATTTAATGATTTAATTATGAGTTTTGTGATTTCGAAATCTTATCATAATCTACTGATTTTGATCATCTTTTGAGATTTAAAAATTGATTATAATATTGTTGATTTTGAATTTCTAAGCAATTAAGCTTGAATATGCATGCCCCATGATGAATCAATTTTTGATCCACGGATGTTTTTGACAAGTCCAGCATGAATTATGAATTAAATTATGAATTTCATTATGTTACCTGTTTTGATCTTATGAAATTCAAGCTATATGCATGACCTACAAATCTGTATGAATTTTTATTAATCATGAATTATATTTTTGGCCAAGTCACGGGCCTCAAGTCATGGCTAGTTCTTATATATTCAAGCATGTTTACGATTATCACGATTTAACTAGCCCATGAACTCATGTATGTATTATTATGAGCACTATATATGTTTTGGGAGTAGTATCGAACACTGAATAGGTTCGGGGCTCAGGTTAAGGCCTGGATCTCATGAACTACGTGCCACTGCAGGTATGTTGGAACCCCTTTCACGTTTGTCCCTAGCCCAAATATCACTTCTCATGTGTGATCACGCCTTTCATGGTTCCTACACTTGGAAAAGGTATGAACACCCTCCCGATTAGGGCCACAAGTCGGGTTTCATGTGTGCACATATGGGGTATGTCGGTTAAGAGAATCTCCCATTATTCCTCATGATTTGTGCATGTTATGATTATGTACGATGGCTCAAGTTATGTTAAGTAAAGCTCTTCTATTTTGATTATGACTATGTTTTATGTTACAAATATTTTGAAAACCTTGAGCCGCATGATAGGTTATGATGATTTACGATACGAGCATGCTGTCCTACTCTTATGAACTTTTATGAAAATCATACATGTTTTAAATGTCCGTTTTACTTACCTTGCGTACTCAGTACATTCCACGTACTGACCGGATACTTTCTATGTTGTATCGTCTTATGATACAGGTCCCAGTTCTAAGGCTCATCTTCTCGCGTAATAGATACAGATTTGCTCTCAGCGCACTTGGTGAGTACTCATGATCCGAGGGCTACATGTTCACACTCTATGTTACTTCTTTCAGTTTCTGGATGTTGGATTAGTTGGGGAGTTGTCCCATTAATCCTCCTTTCATGGTTAGAGGCTTATCATTCTACAAGTTGTATCCCGTCGTATTGTATAAGTCTTGTATTGCTTTTCCCTTATGCTATGTTATGATTACGTTATTTTATGTTAATTCTTCCACTCATGTGATTGGATTAGATGTATGATCATGCCATGGATCGACTTGGGGTCTATGGAGGCTCCTTGTCCCATGTCTACGATCCGGGTGTATGTTCGGGTTGTGACACATCTGTTTTTTGTTTCATCCAATCTGTATACTAACGGTTATTCCACAGGTCTTATGGAACCCAAGGGAAGTCCGAAAAAGGGTTCGGCCAAGAAACAAATGCCGAAAAGAACTCAGCGCTCTTACCATTGACTCAGGGACGAGCCCTCATCATCTGAAGAGTCGAGTGGCTCGGTGGATGAATATGAGGTTTCTAAGGAGAAGCTCGAGCGGAGATCAACCAGGATGAAGACACAACGCCCTAGCAATTTGACAGCCCTGGTCGCATCTGCTACCCCACTTGCTCGAGACCCTTCGAGTCGAGCTGAAGAAAATGTTGGGGTCGCAGATCCAAGTGGGCCCTTGGTCAGAGAATTTTATGCAGCCTACACAGCCACACTTAAGTGTATGGCCCTTGGAGGCCAGGATTGAAAGAAGAGGCCCGCCTTACAGCAGGTGTTGGTTCGGGAGACACAAGTTGATATATCAGAGAGGACCATTTCCATATTGCTTTATGGTCCGAACTATTAGGCCCCAATGAATACAACAGAGTTTGATCACAGATTATCCGAGCTCAAGAAAATCAAGATCAAGAAGTGGAATATTGTTGAGCGCATCAGGCAGTACATTTGGCTTTCATGGATTATTGCCATGAGAGGACCTTTGGTTGTGTGGCTACATGGTATAGAGTCCCAGATCAAGAAGGAAACTCTCAACTTCCAAGAAAATTTTGGTGGTCCTTGGTTCGACACCAGCTGGTCCCGACCCGTAATGATAATGTCCTGTCACCTGACCGAGCAGCATTAGTGGCAAGCATCATGGAGGGGTACGCCATTAACTTCATGTGTTACATTGCTGAGGAAATTCGAGAGTGGGACATAGTAGATAGTACCACTATACCATTTCCATGCATCATTGACCGACTCTGTTAGGAGGCAAAGGTGCCAGAGTTGCCAGCTATTGATAAGAGGATAGTCGTACGGAAGATTATAGTATTGGGTTGATCAAAGATGAGACAAACTCAGTATCGAGGGCGAGGAGTCAGTCCGCCGCATCTGGTGGAGCGACCATATTAGCAGAGGCATTTGGCAGCGTTATGCAAACTGATGCTACACAGTTCTCTTATTTTGCGGCTGAGCTTATTGAGGGCAGAGAGTCGGGTAGCTAGCCTGAGGCTACAGATGCAGCTGACACATCCACACCTACTAATGTTCCTGAGTCATCATCCACACCTTGAACACTTGTTTCTCCTCCATGAGCCCCTACAGTTGGCCTAGTTACGATTTCTCAGAATTTTTGGTTGAAATGGCTAGGCGGCTGGCTAAGGACAAAAAGCAGCAGTCACACACGACTCTACAGTTTAATGTTTTGATGGAGCAGGTAAAGCCTTGGGTGTTGAAGGAGTTGGAGGCATTATCTAGTTCTGTGCATGCCCGAGTAGATGCTTTTGAGATGCGCATGGATGAGTGTCTTGCTCAGTTACAGGGGCCCAAGCTGACTATATGGTATGCTGAGCTAGGAGCTCTCAAAATTGAGGTGTGGGATTTGGCTGCACGACAGGTAAGTGCAGTACCTCAACCTGTACTTCTAGTGATAGATGATGACCACACTTAACGCCTTGTTAGTCCTTGAACAACTCTTTTACATCTAATGCACATGAAGACTCAAGCATAGCTAATTGAAGCAAGACAATTCAAGCTAAGGCTACAACGATTGTTTTAGACATAAAGTTACAAAAAAAAGCATGCAAGATTTAACCATTAAAATCTAATATAACTACGTAAAGACTTCCTAGCCTCATGAATTGACTCTCGATATTAATAAACTCATGAAAACTAACTGATTAAGAAATCTAACATGAATTTTATTTTTCATTAAACATGTGCCCTCACAACAAGAGAGATACCATTTTTCTCACATGTTTTCAAAGTATAACATGTATGGGTATATGAATACAATTACACTCACTCTCACAAAGAATTGACATGTATCATGTATTGACCCATAAGCTTGCCATTAGTGTATTACTCCGCTAATTTAAGAATGTTTGAACGTAAGATCAAATAGGACTTATCGGGTTGTAATATAAGTTAAGGGCAGGTAGGTACTATTATGGCCAGTAATACTGACTATCTTCCTAAGCGCTTTTAATACATCACACCTTCCATTAAGAAATTCCATACTCTTACTTCGCCTTTACTCTTTTCTCCCCCAATTTCCTCTTTTGTTTCCCCATTTCATTAGGTACACTCAAGCTGTTAGTAAGGAGTACTTGAGAAATTTTCTTAATTTTTTTTCCGCTCCTTTCTTCTTTTACTCCCTACTAACTCTTGTTCATCTTTAAACAAGTTCATCTCTAGTCTTCTCTTCAACTCCCATAACTACTATTTTCCTTCTTCTTTCACTTCTTAATCCATAACTTCTTTTGCAATTTCACATAAGCGCTGAGGAGTTTTTGATTAAATTCAAGGATAATGAAAAGAAAGGATTAAGCTCAATTTTTGGCTAGCAAAGAATAGGTTGAAGGCTCAATAGGTCTAACTAGGATTAGATATTCGAGGTAGGTAATGCAAGGGATAAAAATTAGGCTCTTTCAAAGAAATGCCTAAATCATCTCCTACAATCTACATCCTTCATTTCACTTTGTATACACACCAGGAAAGTTCTAGATAGTACAAAATAGCATGGAATATTCAAAAACCTTACACACACAAACATGTTCAATTCAAAACAAATTCAGTACATTCTTAACTCAGCTAAGCACAAGAATGCAAAATTCAGCTTTAAACACATCGAGTCACATCCAAGAGCTTAGGTGTCTCAAACAGAGTTATACAACTGCTCACATTCTTCAAATATACAACACTTTCATCTCACAATGATACATAGCACATAACAAGAACATCAAGCCATCAATCAACTACGGGTTCCAAAATAAAAACCTATTGACTAATTTTCCCTCAAGACGGTCGTCATCCATCCATCATCGGGAAAAGTACCTAACTATGACTAAAAAAGCTATGTACATACAAAGAAAAATTTTATTCATCGGTTCAAAGTGCCCCCAGTCGGAAAAGAATCAAAAAGAAAAACCAACAGGTGGGTGAATCATGCTCAACTCAACTTTTTCATCCAACAATACATTACAAAGCACTAATTCCACTCAAAATCATTAAGTACAAAATTTTGAAATTTCCCTCACCCCACACTTAAAATATTCTATGTCCCCAAAGAATCAAATTAAAATACAAAACGGGTGAGAAATACGCCCTGAGGCCTCTAGGCCTAGCTAACAACATGTTTTTCTTCATTTTTGTACAAGTGGATTATCAACCCCACACTTTTCCTCTTTCATGCTTCTTAGCTTCCTCTTCCAGGGGTACTCATACTTCCCCTCCATCTGTGCTTAATTCACCACCAAAAACAACAACAAGATGAAAATAAACAAAATTAACACAAAGAAAAAAAAATTGTACCTGTGGTACCCTAGGGTTGCCTCCCAAGCAGTGCCTAATTTTAGTCACCGCATGACGTGGTCTATCCTTCTCAGGACATCCTCAAACTAGTGTTCCCTTTCGAGAACCATCTTCTTCTCTTTTTATTTTTCAAGGGAGCAACCTTCACTCTATCCCTCTCTTCTTCCAACTCCTCTAACTGAAGCCCTCCATCAAATTTGGACTGAAAAGTGATCATCCCCTGCGGTCGTGGACCTATGGAATCTGCCACCCCACACTTAGCCTCTGACAACACACTGACCTTACAAAGGTCTCTGTAGTGTGTGGGTGGGTTGATCTCTTGGTAGACCCGAAAGAATTCTTCTTCATCATCGACCCTCATTTTCAAGTTCCCTTCTCTTACATTAATAATTTCTCCTCCAGTGGCCAAGAATGGCCATCCTAAGATAAGGGGTACCTTGTCATCAACATTAAAATCAATTATGATGAAATCAATAGGTATAATGAACTTACGCACTTTGATGAGATTCTCATCGATTATTCCATCAGGTGCCACTTGAGACTTGTCTGCCAGCGGCAACATCATTTGTGTTGCTCTAGGTTGACCCAACCCCAAGGTGTTAAACAAAGATAGGGGTATTAGATTCAGTGCTTCCCCTAAATCACATAGTGCTCTTATTACTTCATCTTTACCTATTCATATGGGGAGGGTAAAACTCCCTGGGTCTTTGAGCTTTTTCAGTATCTTGCTTATTAGCCTATGGCTGCACTCCTTAGTCAGCGCCACTGTCTGAACATCCACCAATCTGACTTTGTTGGCCACCACATCTTTCATGTACTTAGCTTACTTGGGCATTCCCTGAAAAACATCAAGCAAAGGAAAATTTATGTGAAGTTCTTTGAAAATATCAAAGAACTTTTTGAAGCATTCCTCCTCCTTGCTCTTTTTGAGTCTTTGTGGGAATGGTGGTGGTGGTCTCTGTGTTGGATGCAATGATGATTGTGCATTTTTTTGCACAGCACTCTGATTATCTCCCTTGTCAGTGGATGGTCCCTTTCCAACCAACTCCGGCCGTAACTCATTTCTCTTATCTTTCGGTGGTGCATCAATCAATTTCCTGCCACTCCTCAAACTGATGGTGTTGACCTGTCGGTTGTTTATATTTGAGTCACTGGGTAACCCTACCTGAGGTTTGGTGTGCTGAGCAGCTGCTCTTTGACCTATCTACTTCTCTAGATTGTGGGTGGCCAACTGCTGCTGATTTTTCAAATCTGATGCCATTCTCGCCTGATTCTCTGCTAATTGGGTATGTGTTTCCATAATCTTTTGCAACATCTCCTCAATGTTGCTTCTCAACTGGCCACCATTATGCCTCTTCTGCTGCTGATACTGCTGCTTCTTAGGTTGCTAGTAGCTTTAACTTTGATTTCCACCCCAAGAAAAAATCGGGTGGCTCCGCCAATTCTTGTTGTAGTTGTTCTCAAAGTTTTGACTGTTCCTCTGAACATTCCCAACAAAATTGACTAATTTAGGATTAGCCCCACAAGATTCTGCATTGTGCCCATTATTACTGCAGATTTCACACCAACTAGGAGCCTGCTGAACTGCATTCACTTGTCCCTGCTGTTGGTTCATACTCAGTTTATTGAACTGAGTCATCATTTGATGTTGAAATGATGCTAGTTGTGCCGCTAAGGCATTGACACTGTCCACCTTTATCAGCCCAATTGTTCTCTTTCCTTCCCCTCTTGATAAATCGCTGTGCCACTCTGGATTTTCCTGAGCAATCCTATTCAACAAAGTGTATAGCTCATCATAGGTTTTCACCTATGCTTGCCACCTGATGCAGAGTCTGTTAAAATTTTGGTGTGTGGGTCTAGACTCTCCATAAATGTATGGGCTAGGACTTCATTGGACTGCTGGTGATGGGGGCAGTCCCTCAATAATGACTTGAATCCCTCCCAAGCCAAATACAAGTTCTCCTTTGGCCTCTGCTTCAAGATCAATATTTCACTCCTAAGTTTGGCAGTCTTGCCTAAAGGAAAGAATTTGATGAGGAACTTCTTTGCTAAGTCATCCCAAGAAGTAATGGAATTAGGTGGCTCATCCTTCAACCACCTCTTTGCCTTTCCCAATAATGAAAATGGGAAGAGTGTGAGTCGGACATAATCAGTTGACACTCCGGTGGGGACGAAGGTATCACTAATCTCCAAGAAGTTCTGTAAGTGTTGTTGTGGATCCTCATGAGTTATCCCAGTGAACTGGCCACTCGAATGTAACAATTGCACCATGTTTTGTTTCAATTCAAAGTTTCCTCTGGGCTCCGTTTTGTGGATACTAGAGGTCACATTTGTCACTAGTGGGATTACAACTTCGCGAACTGGTCGGGCTACCATTTGGTCAGGTAACAAATGTGCTTCGCCTACTGGTGGATGTTGTTGCAACTGCTCTTGTAATCTTTTCAACTTTCGCTCTAGAGCCTCCCTTTTGAGCAAATGCAATTGTCGTTTAGGTTCCAAAATAGGTTTCACCAGCTCTCTATTCCTTCCCAGCTCTACAAGGACAACCTATCACCTGCAATGTAGCAGACTAAGACCAACTTTTTCAACACTTAAGGAGATTAAAAATCACAGAAAAACAGAAAAATTAACTAAACTTCACCAGTCCCCAGCAACAGCGCCAAAACTTGTTGCACTCCAGTGCGTGCGGTCGTACAAGTAATAAAGTGGCCCCTTTTAAGAGCCGGATGTCGAACCCATAGGGACTGAACCAATTCAGCAAATATTCACATTCAAGTGTAAGATTAACCTTCACAAGTGTTGATTATAGAAGTTTTCGATAAATTCTAATTAAGTCAAGGGGTGATCAAAAAATACTTGAGAAATATAAGAAACAACTAGAGTTAAGGCCTAATAATCATGCAATGCTACAATACTCAATGGTTCGAGTATGAAAACTTCAGTTTTTGTCTCACATAATTAAAATGCTATTTTCATTGTCTTTCAAGCTTCTAAACATGACAAACTAGTCTAACACCTACATCATTGAGCGGGGATGTGACGTCCTAATTCGTGAGCAATTTAATTACATGGATGTGGTTTACGGAGTTTGCACCCTTGATTATGGACTTTCGTACCTCAATCATTTAACCGAACTTAGCTTCACAACTACTTCTACGAGTAGTGATGTGATAATTCTAAGTTGGTGTCTAGCTCATCCCATTTTAGTAACCAAGTAAGGCAACTTAGGAATAATTTCTATCCTAATTGCGAATCCTATCATAAAGGTAAGGACTTGCTCCCTACATTCTCATGTTCTAGCCTAGGGTTACTTATTCAAGCTTTTACCCAAGCTTAACGCATTTGTTTTCATGGTGATCAAGCATAAAAACAACAATAATAAGGAATGGAACACAAAACAACAACTAAAAACTCAAGCCAAGAAGAATTCATGCATTTACAATCATCTTACGTAGCCTCAACCCTAGAGGAAGGGTTTTAGCTACTCATGTTCATACAAATACTCAACAACATGTTTAAAGTAGAGTACTCACAAGAATAATTAAAAGAGAATGAAAAATAAGGAACCCTAGGTAGAGTTCTTCTGCTCTCCCTTCGCTCCTTTATAGTTTCCCAAAAATATTTCGTGACAAATGATTTTGGAAGCTAAGATTTTAATTTATACTAAGTGAAAATTTGCAAAATTTGGCCGTGCATGGACTGCCTCCCTGGCACGGAGCTGTACGCCCCAATTTACCTCTGTGCCACAGAGCAATCACGGATGCCCACTGGATTGTGTCCCTTGAAAGGTCCTCACACTGGACTGGTGCGCGTCGCCCAGCGTGGCACGACGCTGGTCGCGTTGATGGACGGGCATGGCACGGCGTTGGTCGTGCTGATGGATGGGCGTGGCATGGCTTTGTCGCGTAGGACTCCTTCCATGACATGTCTTCTCGTGCGCATGCCTTGGAGTGGCACGGCGCTGGGCGCGGCACATGCACAGCATGGCACGCTGCCTAGCACGGCCAACCTTCACTTTGACATGCAATCGTGCAATCTTTTGCAATCTAACCCGACCTCTATTCCTTTACTTCAACCGTCATATTTTAGTTCCTCACATGCATTTTACACCTACAAAATAAGTACAATCATGTTGGTTAGTTTATACACATAATTAATAGAAATCACATGAGAATATAATTAATTTAATTTGATAAACATGACTTAATTAAGTTATAAAATAGCACTAGGGCACGTAATTATGCCCAAGATCAATCGGTCGACTTGGAGCTTCTCGGGGTTCCTTGTCCCATGTCTTTATCCAGGCCTATGTTCAGATCGTCACAGGGGAAAGAGTGTGAGAGCATGCTTGCATCATTAATCGAACAAGTGAAAAGAAATATACTTACTTGTGTTGAAGAAAAGAGCTTCACCAAATAGTTGGAGAAGACAACAATGGAGGGGAGAGGGAATGGGAGTTACAACCTATGGGAGAGAGAGAAATTTTTGCTTTTTGTTTTTCAACTTTTCGAGGGAAAAGGATGAATGGGACTTTGGGACTTTAAATAAATGGTGGGCATGGGCTTTTATGTATTTTTAAGGTCTTTTGAGTCAATATTGACTCAAACTGACACAACAATTTTCGTCCATCAAGCGTCTAGCACACTGACCTATCTGACCATAGACTTAGAATATTTTTTTGAGATAGGGGATGGCGCGGCGTGCCCCTGTAGCCTCACCTAACAAAATTTTCTTCTTCTAGGATTTAACTCCTGGCGTCCCATGCCATGACTCTTACCCTAGACTTACACTTCTTAGCTCAATGTTCCAACTTTTTCTTGCCTCCATGCCCTGTTCATCTCTGCAAAATATTAAAAAGGAAAGGCTACCTCCTATCAAGTACCTTATTTAACGTCGTCGCACAACGCCATCAAGTTTCACCACTTTTCCTTCCACTTTGAATTTATGAATTTCATCTTTAGTTTCTTTTCCAATTTCTCATTATGCTCATGGGGCGGTGGTGTAAACATGAAGGGACCAAGTGATAAAAGTTGCATCTAATACTTATTAGCCCGTAAGTGAGGGATGTCGTAATGTGTCTTTGCCGTAATAAATTTTAGAGTATAGGGGTGTTGTTCTTCATCTACACATTTCTCCATAGGCTTGGACAACTCTAATTCTAGGTTTCCACCTAAATACAATGTCGAAAAAGTATTTAGAATGAGGACCAATACGCCCTAACTCGAAGATTGCATTATGCTTGACATACTCACTTTTATCCAACTCCTCAACACCGACATCAACCACCAAAGAATCATCTAATAGTTGTGATTCTTCTTGTTGTTTCATGGATATTCTAGTATCCACAACACATTGTAGTTGGGCCTCAGACACGTCAACTTTTTCATTCAAAACATCCTGCAAGTCGTGGATACTTAAGCCAAATTTGCTAATATCTTGTCTAAGATTCTTTTCTTCCCCTTGAGGTTCCTCTTGAGTATTAGCTAAGACCGTGACCTACAAATCATTACAAGTCATAGTTTCAGCCATCATGTCTGTGAGCATGGCACTCATCCTTTTTAAGGTGCCTTCATGTTCAGTAAGTTGCTCCCTCATTACTTCCATATGCTCTAGGATTATTTTTTTCATATTGCTTATTTGAACATGATGTTCCTCCTCTTCATTATTCCTGTAGGCATAAAAAACAACAGGAGTAGCATAATGGGGGCTTGGGGATGGGGAACAAAAATTTGGACAATCTCTCCTATGGCCATCCAGACCACCACATACACTACAAGTATGACAGTACTGCCATAACTGAGGTCCTCTACAATTCAGCCATGGATCACCAAAATATTAATACCTAATATTCAACTAGTTTATATACCAAGATGTTATGCTAAGAAGAGTGGAAAATGTTAAAAACAAAAAAAATAAAAATAAAAATCTACATAGAATAGTGAAATAAAAATCCTAACCAACAAATGATTAAACATTATGTAAGTCACCGGCAATGGCGCCAAAAACTTGGTGTCTCCCAAGCACACGCAAGCACACGTGGTCGTCAAGTAATATAGGATTTTGAAGTCCAGATATCATACCCACAGGGACTTGTCAATTTAATCATTATAAGGTTGTACTTTGATTTCACGAATCTATGAAACAAGTAAAATGAAGATTAGTTTGGAAAATTAAACTACTAAAACTTCAAAAGTTAAAATTAACTAAAACGAATGTAAGTTTGATTGTATTTTGATAATGATGAAAGACTAGCGAAATGGCACTCGGTTGGTTTCAAGTTGAGTTTTTCAGACGTATTAAACTAGCATGATTCTTCCTACGGTATTTAGTGGCAAGTTACTATTTCATTTCCTGCCACTATCCCTAGTATCTATGAACTATTTCATGAATTCTGATGCCTATATCCCTATGGTCGCAGTAGAATAATGAAATAACGGTTATGCCCACTTGTATTTAAACTAAACGGGTTGAAGGGTATATACTTAACCTCAACAACAACTTCTATCCTATCACCAATGGGTTCAAGGGTCTTTGAATTCCCTTTCTATATTTATTTTTAATCCTTTCGATTCCCTTTCCCAAGTTCAATCGAAAGCCAACAGATTACTTACAAGGTGATCAATCTCATAAATAATAAATTAACACAAATAAATACAAACAACCATAAAAGAAGAATTAAAGCTATGTTTATTTAGTCTGCCACACAATTAACCATTCACCATGGCCACAAGCCAAGAATATGAGTTTATCTACTCATAGACAAGCGGAAAAACAAATACTTAGATATTAACATGCGAAAATACAAAGTAAAGAAGAGAAAACCTAGTTGTAGAACCTTGTCTTCCTTCTAAATGGCTTACAAGTTTTCATGAATGAACTACAAAATAAAAATGAGTAAAGACTTCTTCAAACAAGTCCAAAACTACTCAATGAAGTCCAAAACTACATAACAAATGACCTAAGGCTTATATTTATACATAAGCCTTCAAATGACCTTTCTACCCTTCAAGACATGGCTTTAAAATTAGTATTTTTTAATCACGGAATGGCTCTGAGGTGCCTCCCCTCCTATCTCGCCACAGACTTAGTCAAATTTCTAGCAATTTAAGCTCTAGATAGGCTCTACCATGCCGCCCCATTCATCTCACCAAATTTGTGAAGTGTAATTCTCTAAAGTTTGAGGGCTGGCGTGGCGTGCCGCCATAACACCAGATTGATATTTTTTCTTTGAAGTTTTGGATTTGGTGCGGGGCGCCAGCCATAACACCAACATCATCAAATCCTCAAATCTTCATTTCTTGCATCATCTTGAGCCCATTTTGTTTAGTTTCCTGCTCAAATCAACTCAAATCATTTTTTAGCACATAAAACATACACATATATGAATTTTAGCATAAATTAAGTAGTACGAACGCAAACAATTATCAAATATGGCAAAATCATTGCAAATGGGCATGAAAATATGCCCAACATCAGTCCAGGGCTTCATATAGCTCGAGATTGTTTGGGTGTTTCTACCCAGACGAATATAGGCATTGCATGAATACAAGACTTTGCTCAGAGGGCAGAGTATTTAATTCATCAGCTGTGGGATACGCGTAGCTAGAAGGAACAAAGAAAAAGTCCCAGGATTGCAGGTTCCTACATAGAGCCTCGGGGTGACTCAGGGGCTCAATCATCTAGGCATTTAGCATGATTTGTAGAGAGTGCTCCACTTCCACCACAAGGCCAGAGACGGGACCAAAGTTTTGTTACTTCACATTGTAGGAGCGTCCTGTGTAGGGAAGGTCACCATTACCTCCATGCAGGTCCATGCCGTTAGGGGCAGCTAGTATGTTATGATTGTGGGTGTCTAGGTCATATCAAGAGATTTTTTCTAAATAGAGCTAGGGGCCAGACTACTCAACGATCAGGATCATCCGCGGCTTCATCACCTCCAGATCGCCCTTTGAGACCTAGTCCTCAGCCTACTTCAAGTTAAGGTAGGGGCCGAGGCGGAGAGGCATCAATCTCTGGGAACGTGCAAAATAGATTCTATGCTTTGGATGGTCGGTAGGACCAAGAGGCATCCCCTGATGTTGTTTTAGGTACTTTGAATATTCATTCTCACATTGTGTATGCCTTTCATATTCTATGAGTTTACAGCACTTTCGACACTTAAAATGAGAAAATAGCATGGACTTAGATATGTTTACACAGATATGATGTGTTTTTACTTTATTTTTAAGGAAAATAGGTGTTAGAGAAAAAATGTGCCAAAGATGTAGAAAATCAACCAAGTACTGATCTTAGTATGAGTTGTACCTTGATTGCACGAGCCGTACTGAGACTCGTGGAAAATCTCAAAAGGATGAAACAATGCAAAGGCAAAGTATGACTCTCAGTATGAGTCATACCAAGATCTTACGAGCAGTAACTAGAGTAGTGGAAAACTTTATAGAAAATTTGCACAAGAAGTCTCCCAGTACGGGTGGAACCTACGGATCGTAGTATATACCTACGATCCATACCAGGAGCTGTTGGGAGGTTCAGTGATTCTTAAGGACTTGGCAGAACTCAAGATGCAACAAGAAATTATGAGTTGTAGGAGCAAGGTATAAGGCGTACCACAACACTTGTAGAAAACTTCAAAAGATGTCAAATTCTCAAAGCCAAGCCACAGATGGATTGTATGACTCATAGGATTATGGTATGAGTCATACCAGCTGCCAACACTTAGTCAATTCTTCAGTAGCCAAAGAACGTATGAGATCAAGGTACGACCCGTACAATCTTGTTACTGGTTGTATGACAAGTCGTAGGACGAGTCAGCGCTAGATATGGAAATTTCCCTGTTAGTTTAGAAAAAGGTTTCTAATGTCTGTATAAATATCTTTTATGTTTCTATTAGTAGGAGAACGATCAATAGACGTGTGATTACATTGAGAGAAGGTCTTTTAGTTAATTGTTTGTGAATTATTATCAAGTTTTGGAGAGAAATTCTTGAGATCAACACTTGATTTTGTCAATTGTTCTTGATTTTGTTCACCAATATTCAAAGTAGGTTTTCTTCCAATTATTATTACAAGTATTTAATTATTTATTTGTCTATGAATACTAATAAAAATCATACAATCATGAGAAGATAAAACCTACGCAACTAGGATTTTGGGAACAATGGTGGATTGACGAAATAGGGTTACACAAAGTGATTTGAAGCCAAAGCTAAAATCTTGTATTGTATTCTCTTTATATTTAAAAATTTCTTAACAATGCATAATGTTAGGACTTGGCTAATTCTTTACTTGCTTTAACCTAGAGAAGTAATGATTAGGAAAAGAGAATTACAACAAAGCCTTGATTTTTTTTATCATTGTATGACTTGAGTTGCGGTCGCATGAAAGTTAATTTGGAACATATTGATAATGAATATTTTGAAATCACTCATGAGACCTAACTCGGTGATTGAGTATAGTCATCCAATAGGGATAAACCAGTCGTTTGGATGAAACCAAGTTATCAGTTCTACAAGTAAGCGTTGGGATTGATCACGCATGTATACCCGAAGTAGTTTTGAAACCATGTGAAACACTTACCCTAGTTATTTGAAAATATTTAAAATAACCACAATTGCAATCTTGTTTTATTATTGTTTTTCTTAAAACCCCCCCCCCCCCACACACCGATTTGGAGATAACTCACCAACAAGTTTAAGTACCGGCATTAGTCTAGTTCTTACCTTATTCCCTGTGGGTTCGACCCCAACCTCTTAGATGGGTTCTTTATTTACATGTCCGCTTCATACCTTTTCAGGAAGTGTGAGTTTGAACATTATCAATTAGTGGCGCTGATGTTGGGCAGAATTATATGCCCAAGTGATACTCAAATGCTTCATTTCGTCTTTGTTATCTATCGTTATTTATGCATTCTCATTTGATTTATAGTTAAAATGTGAATTTATACTAACCAACATTATTAGTGTTGTTTTGCAGGTAAAATGGAACTTTGGGAAGCTAAGATACATGTTGGTAAAAATCGGGAATGGACTTGGAAGCAAGGAGTGGAAAGGGTCAGGCAAGAGCAGCAAAAATAAGGGCTCCGTGATGGAGCCTTGTCACGCTGCCATCACGGAGGCATTCTGCCTCGGGTGCTTCAATTTTGGCCATTTCCAGTGAAGACTGACGTTACCTCCGTGACACGGAGGCAATGCCACGCGATGCAAGTCGTGGCACGTTGAGTACAATTACCTGGGACATCAATTTCCAGTGTAGGTGTGCGATAGCACCGTGGCACGTTGGCCAAGCTCCACGATGCAGGCCGTGGCATGCCAAGGTGAAAATTATGAGGAGCCCAATTCCAGAGAGGGTCCACGATACCCCCGTGGCACGGAGGGAGTGCTCCGCGATACACTCCGTGCCACGTGTTATTCCGGGAAAAATTCCCACTAGTATAAATAGCACACTTAGGTTTTATTTTAAACATTCTGACTTGATTGAGAAAGAACGTAGGTTACAGGTTGTTGAGAGGACGAAAATTCTAGGGTTCTTCTCTCTCTCTTTCTCTTTTATCTCAATTATTTTATGATTTATACTCATTTGATGATGTTTAATCCACAAATGAGTGGCTAAATTCACTTCTTGCTGAGGTTAAGAACAATTGTAGTGGAATGTAATTGTTGATCAATTTAGTTTTCATCTTTTCTTCAAATGTTGTTCTATCAATTCTTGTTCTTTCTGCATTAATGTTTTGCCAATGTTAATGTATATCTAAAAAATCAAATTTTGATTTTGAGAAGGAAAGAAATTGGAAAGTTGTGAATTGGTAGGATATGATCTCTTCTTAGTTTGGGAAAATTGAGAATTGATTTACATTCAGAATAGAAATATATCTGAAAGTCTTATTAGTCAATTAAGGAATCGGTTTTGTATGGCTAGAACATAAAATTCTTTTACCACAGAAATGTAGATTGAAGGTTCATGATTCTTAAGTTGGATAGGAGACGAAATTTCCAATCCATTGGAAATAATTCTTAACTAGCAAATGAAAGAAAGATTAACTGAATTGTATCGATAAATTAATTCCCTGCATGTTCGTTTTAACCTTAGCATGCTCATTACTATAGTTCAGACTCACTTTATAATTTTGCCTTAGATTCTTATTAATTAGTAACTCAAACTCTAAAAATCTTATTCATTTGGTTGTCTGCACTCTTAAAGATATAGTTCATTAACACTTAAGTTAATTATTACTGTAGTTCAGTCCTTGTGGGATCGATACTTGGCTTTACTTAAGCCACTTTACTACTTGTTCGACCACGTGCACTTGCGTGTAGTCACAGAAGCACCGAACAAGTTTTTGGCTCCATTGTCGAGGACTGGCAATTGGTAAAATTGTTTTCTTAGTGTTAGTTTACAATTTCTATATAAGTGCTGACAACTTGATCTTAGCCTGTCTTTTTCAGATATTGAATTCTGTTGAACACTGGCAAGAGACAAGGAGTTGGTGGATTCATACATAGATCCGGAAAGACAATTTCATCGTCAAAGAAGGGAAGCTCTAGAGAAAAAGCTACAGTTGCTCAGACAAACAATCCTGGAGCAACAACGGAATCCACCACTTGTGAGGGCAGTATTAGTGCCCGAGGAAATGGTAGCTAGGCCGGTTCGCGAAATGGAAATCCCACATGCTAGCAATGTTACATCAAGTATTCGAAGACCAGAGCCAGGAGGGAGGTTTGAGCTTAAACAGAACATGGTGCAATTGCTGCACACCAGCGGGCAATTCACAGGGCTCCCTCCCGAAGATCCATAACAACATCTCCAATACTTTTTGGAGATATGTGACACTTATATCCCCACTGGAGTGTCATCCGACTACGTGAGGCTTACATTATTCCCATTTTCATTATTGGGGGAAGCAAAGAGGTGGTTGAAAGGTGAACCACCTAACTCTATCACCCCGTGGGATGATCTTGCAAGAAAATTTTTAATACGGTTCTTTCCATCCGGGAAAACAACAAGACTTAGAAGTCAGATTCTATGTTTTAAACAAAGAGAGGGGGAGAATATGTATCAAGCTTGGGAAAGGTTCAAATCATTGCTAAGGGATTATCCTCACCATCACCAGTCCAATGATATGCTGGTGCATACTTTCATAGAGGCTTTGGAACCCCACACAAAAATTTTGCTAGACTCAGCAGCTGGGGGACAAGCATTAGAAAAGACTTATGAGGAGCTGTATACTTTATTAAATCATATTTCGCAGGGATATCCAGAGTGGAATGCGGACTCTTCTCGAGGAGGAACAAGGAAAGCGACAGGAGTCTTTGAAGTGGATGGTTTTACAGCAATCGCTGCACTCAACACCCACTTCAACAATATGATCTTGAATCAACCTCAAGCCCCAGTTAATGTAGTGCAGCTGATTTGGTGTGAAGTATGTGGTAGTAATGAACACTCAGCTGAGTGTTGTGGTGCAAATCCAGATTCAGTGAACTTTGTTGGGAATGTATAGAGAAATAATCACCAGCAGTATGGCAACAACTACAACTCGAATTGGAGGAATCATCGGAATTTCTCTTGGGGTAGTAACAACCATCAAGGGTAGAGTTCGAATCAGGGTGCGTAGAGAAATCAAGGAGGGCAGCAGAATTATCTATCTCAATACAGAGGAAACAAGGCACCTCCTCCACCACCCACCAGCATTGAGGAAAAGTTTAAAACTATGTTAGCTAACCAACCTCAAATGCAGGCTGATTATGTGAAATTGGCAGCAGACATAAAAAACAACCAGTTAGCTACAAAGGCGTTGGAGTACCAGTTTGGACAACTAGCTGGAGGTCAATACACCAGGCCAAGAGGAGGACTACCGAGCGACACTAACCCGAATCCCAAGAAGGTTAATGCAGTGACCACAAGGAGTGGTACACTACTCAAGGAGGTGGAACCAGAAAGATCACCTCAGCAGTCAGGAGTAGTGGAGAAAGATAGGGAACATGATGATGAGAGGGGGAAGGAAAAGGCAGCTGAAGCAGAAAGACAACCACCCCCGTTCCCTCAAAGATTAAAGAAACACAAGGAGGAAGCTTGTTTCAAAAAGTTCATGGAGGTGCTTAAACAAGTACACATTAATTTACCTTTGGTTGATGTTTTGCAGGGAGTGCCTAAATATGCAAAGTATATCAAGGACATCATAGCTAACAAAAGCAGATTGACGGAGTCTGCTACGGTGGCGCTTACTGAGGAGTGCACTTCCCAGATACAAAACAGGTTGCCAACAAAGCTCAAGGACCCTGGGAGCTTTACAATTCAAATCACAATTAAGAAAAGTATCCGAGCTCGCGGATTATGCGATTTGGCAGCGAGCATTAACTTGATGCCGACATCGGTGTTCAAGAAGTTGGGGATGGGCAGTCCTAGACCAACTACAGTGATATTGCAATTAGCGGACCGTTCCTTGGCCAGACTAGATGGCATTGTGGAGGACGTGCTGGTGCAAGTGGGCTCCCTTATCTTCCTGGTGGATTTCATTGTCTTAGATTTTGAGTTGGATGTGGAAGTCCCATTTATTTTGGGATGTCCTTTCTTGGCAACCAGGAGAGCTTTGATTGATGTAGCTGCAGGGCAGCTAACCATGCGAGCGCATGAAAAAGTGGATGTATTTGATGTATATAAGGCCATGAAGCTTCCGGCCATATATGAGGAGCTTTCAGCAATCAGTGTGCTAGACTAAGCAGAAAATTCTTCAGATTGTTGATTCTCGAGATCCATTGGAAAGAGCGTTGATGAGCTCCGATCATCTCGAAGATAGAGATACTTATTAGATGGTGCAAATGTTAAATGGACTGAAGTGGTATCTCAGGAAGCATGACTTTCAGCCTTTAATGAGGTCCCTGGAACTATTGCCGAAACCATCTATTGAGGAAGCACCAAAACTGGAGTTCAAAACATTGCCTCCCCATTTAAAATATATCTTTTTGGGGGAATATGACACTTTGCCAGTCATCATCTCCGCGGAATTGATGGAGGCACAGGTAAAGGAAGCATTGGTGGTTCTCAAAAGAAGGAAGAAAGTGATGGGCTGGCAAATGTCAGATATTCGGGGTATCAATCCAGCTTTTTGAACACACAGAATTTTCATGGAGGAAGCAGCAAAGCCAACTGTACAGCCTCAGCGGAGGTTGAATCCGATGATAAAGGATGTGGTTTGAAAAGAAGTAATTAAGTGGCTTGATGTAGGTGTGGTCTATCCTATTTCAGACAGTGAATGGGTCAGCCCCGTTCAGTGTGTCCCAAAGAAGGGAGGGATGACCGTGGTCACCAATGAGAAAAATGAGCTGATCCCTACACGCACCGTCATAGGCTGGCGGATTTTCATGGACTACAGAAAGCTAAATGAAGCCACAAGGAAAGATCACTATCCTATCCCGTTCATTGATCAGATATAGGACAGATTGGCTGGACAAGAATATTATTGTTTCCTTGATGGGTACTCTGGCTATAACCAAATGGCCATAGCACCGGAGGACCAAGAGAAGACTACTTTCACATGTCCTTATGGGACATATGCTTTTAGGATGATGCCATTTGGTTTATGCAATGCACCCGCCACATTCCATAGATGCATGATAGCGATCTTTCACGACATGGTGGAAGATTTCATCGAGGTATTTATGGATGATTTTTCTGTTTTTGGTAATTCGTTTGCTAATTGTTTGCAGAATCTTGACAGGGTGCTAACTCGCTGTGAAGAATCCAACCTTGTACTCAACTGGGAGAAATGTCATTTCTTAGTCAAGGAGGGTATCGTCCTTGGCCATAAAGTTTCTTGCAAGGGGTTGGAGGTCGATCGTTCTAAGATCAAAGTTATTGAAAAGCAACCACCACCTGTGTCAGTGAAGGGTGTTCGTAGTTTTCTCGAGCATGTAGGGTTCTACAGACAGTTCATTAAGAACTTCTCTCAAATTTCTAGACCGATATGCAGGTTGCTAAAAAAAGAGGTGAAGTTCGAGTTTGATGAAGATTGTGTCAAAGCATTCGAGGAGTTGAAGCAGAAATTGATAGAAGCACCTATCCTTATTTCTCCGGATTGGGAACAACTGTTTGAACTGATGTGTGATGCAAGCAATGTGGTTGTGGGAGCTGTATTGTGGCAGTGGAGGAATATAATTTTTCATTCTATTCATTATGCAAGCAAAACACTGTACGCTGCCCAAGTTAATTATATAGTCACAGAAAAGGAGATGCTAGCATTGGTGTTTGCGTTTGAAAAATTCAGGTCCTATTTGGTGGGTGCTAGAGTAGTGGTGTATACGGATCATGCAGCGATTCAGTATCTGTTTAACAAGAAGGATGCAAACCCCAGGCTGATCAGATGGATCTTGTTGTTGCAAGAGTTTGACCTAGAGATTAAGGACAGAAACGGGAGCAAGAATCAAGTGGCAGATCACCTATCGCGATTGGAAAGTCGGTCGCATGTGAAGGAAGGTGACAGTATCAAGGAGGATTTCTCGGATGAGCAGCTCTTGGCAATAAGGGAAGCTGAGATCCCTTGGTATGCAGAGATAGTGAATTTTCTAGTGAGTGGAGTCTATCCACCTGAGGCTACGGCTCAGCAGAGAAAAAAATTGAGGCATGATTGCCAGTATTTTATGTGGGATGAGCCATACTTGTTTAAGCAAGGACAGGATCAGGTTATGAGAAGATGCATCCCGGAGAGCCAGATTGCAGAAGTTTTGAGGAGTTGTCACTCTTCATTATATGGAGGGCACCACGGAGGCGAGCGGACATTGCACAAGGTGCTACAGTCAGGTTTCTTTTGGCCTACACTGTTTAGAGACTCTATGGCATACGTAAAAATGTGTGATAGATGTCAAAGGACAGGCACAACTGGTAGGAGGGAAGAGATGCCGCTGCAGTATATATTTGAAGTGGAGATCTTTGATGTATGGGGTATTGAATTCATGGGCCCATTCCCACCGTCATTGCGTAATTGTTACATCTTGGTGGCCATTGATTATGTATCAAAGTGGGTTGAAGCAACAGCTTGCCCCAGGAATGACAACAAGGTGGTAACGAAATTTGTGAAAAAGCACATTTTCACAAGGTTTGGGACACCCTGAGCCATTATCAGAGATAGAGGGGCTCATTTTGCAAATGCAAGTTTCAAGAACTTGCTAGCTAACTATGGGGTGCACCACAAGGTGGAAAGAACATATCATCCCCAAACTAGTGGGCAAGTGGAGGTGTCGAACAGAGAAGTGAAGCAGATTCTCCAGAAAATAGTGAATGCACAACGTAGTGATTGGTAAAGCAAACTCGACAATGCGTTGTGGGCTTATAGAACTGCTTACAAGACACAAATTGGGACTTCTCCGTACAGATTGGTCTATGGAAAGGTGTGTCATCTGCCGGTGGAGCTAGAACACCGAGCTTTCTGGGCCGTGAGGAAATTTAACATGGATCTAGAGCTAGCGGGTAAGAAGAGGCTGATGCAACTCAGCGAACTTGATGAGTTTCGTTGGCATGCTTATGAAAGTGCCAAGTGGTACAAAGAGAAAGCAAAGAGATGGCACGATAAGCATATGGTGCATCGGATATTCGAGCCGGGGCAGAAAGTGTTGTCTTTCAATTCAAGATTGAGGCTATTTCCAGGAAAATTGCGGTCCAAATGGTCGGGGCCATTTGAGGTAGTGAGAATGACCCCGCATGGGGCAGTGGAGTTGTGGAAAGAAGATCAAAGTGACACGTTCTTGGTTAATGGGCAGCGTTGTAAGCATTACTGGGGTGAGGACGTTATTCGAGAGAAGACATCCATCATTGTAGAGGATGACTGAGTGTAAATGATGTCAAGCCGCGACGGTTAACCATGCGCTGCACGGGAGGCAACCCGTGAAGTTGTTGTAATAGATGAGTAGAATTAGTTGAAAAAAAAAGAGAAAAAAAAGAAAAAAAAGAGAAAAAGAAAAAAATAAATAGAAAAAATTATTGTTGCATTGAAACCTATGAATTCTAACCAATTTCTTGTTGTGGAATGATTTTCAGGTGGAACAAAGGGCAAAAATGCTAAAAAGCGCAAAGGAAAAAAATCGAGGTGAGAAAAATAAAAATTGCATGACAGTGAGACTACGCGTTGGCTCCGTGTCACGGAGGATGGCCTCCACGTTACCCTCCGTGACACGTTGAAGGTATTCTGGATTTTTTTAAAATTTCCAGAACACCTACGCGATGTCTCCGTGTCACGGAGGAGGTACTCCGCGTTACCCTCCGTGACACGTTGAGGTGTAATTCGCGTTGGGTCACCTCGGGTCACCGGGTAACCCGCGCTAAAAACCTCCCTTTTAACCCCAAATTCCTTCATTTTTTCCTGTGCTTTCAGTTCCTCCGCGACCCAAACCCTAAATTCCCTCCTCCCCCAACGTGACACGGACCTAGGCACAAGATTTCTTCAAGTTTTCTTCAATTTCATCGGATTAAAGGTATGTTCTTGAACTTTACCTTGTTGTTTCTTTAAATTTCGATTTTTGAGCATGGGTAGTGATTGAAACCTGCTGTAAGTGAAAATTAAGCTTGAATTCATTTATGTTATGATTGATTGATGTTCATAATATCATTGTGAGTATATGAACTCGATGAATGCATGTTTTAATGAATTTTTGCGAAATTGGTAGCTAGGGTTGGAATTTGAATAGGAAGAAAACTAAACTTGTTTGAAATGTGAAAAAAATATTGGCTTGTGAATGTTGGGTGATGTGAATTATGTCGTGATTAATGTTGAATATGCTAAGTAGACAAGGGAATTTTGGAAAAATGAAATTGGTGAATTGCATAGGTTGTTGAGAACAAAAATTTGGCCAAGTTCTATGATGATATAATGGAATTGATGGCGATATTGTTATTCGTTGTACGAAGTCTTAGTAGTACATAGTAATTATTCCATCGAATTATACGAAGGCACTAAGAATGTTGACTGTAAAGATTGTGAAATCATGAATGTCTTGTCGAATTGTTTCAATTGCGGCTAAAGACTAAGTGTGGGGTGATTCAATTAAACCCAACCTTAGTCGTAGCTAGTTATGATTTGAATAACATTGGGATTGTATGGTTATATGTGCAGGAACAATGTCGGGCAGACAAGACAAAGGAAAGGGAGCGTCCACATCAGGCGCCGGCAGAAAAAGAATAAGGTTGGGAACAACAATCAAGCAGCACCAGCGGTTCCGGAAGGCCAACTCCGACAGTACGGAACCCGTTGGGTGATTGAAGAAGGGAAGAAATGGTATGAAAAACACAAAGAAACCAAATACTTCTCGGAAGAGCATATAGCAAGAGAGCCGCTGGCATAGGAATTCCCACGGATCGTACACCGGATTGACACTGTCGGGCTGAACTTCATCTTTGAAGAGCCCAAGGAGTGCAATCTCCATCTGATTCGGGAGTTCTATGCCAACTGGAACCCGACCCTCCGCAGTCACACCGTCAAGATAAGAGGGCAGGTTGTCACGTTGAGCCCTATCACATGAATGTTATATTGGGGGCGCGGGACATAGACGCCCATGTACTCCAGCAGCTGAACATAACTCCACCTTATGCGGACATCAGACGCACTCTATGTGGAGCTTGTTCGACAGCACGGTGGAGCAGGCAAAAAGAGAAGGGCTACCATCAGACACTGCCCTACTGTCAGATGAATAGGGAAGCTAGGATCTGGCTAAAAATTGGGTGTTCCTGCCTGATCCCGGGAGTGCACATGACAGATGTCACCCGGGATCGAGTGTGCTTGGTGTATCCCCTGATGAAAGGGCTTGAGATAAATGTTGGGGCGGTAATCATCTCCTCCATGAAGAGAGCCCACTTGCATCAAGGGCACAGGTACGGGTTCAGTGGTTTGCTTACAACGTTCCTGAGGGGCCATGATATCGAGGAGAGAGGCCATAGATTACATCCCATAGATTGACAGGCGCGCCTTGGATGTCACCTAAACCAAGGCACCTGACACTACTCATGGGCCACTTCTCACACTAGTCGAGCGACATGCTCGGGATGATCAGTATATGGCCCGCATGTATGGGATGCAGATGTTGCAGTTGCGCATAGGCGGGAGGCCAGCAACAGAAGATGAGCTGTGGCAGCTTGACTTAGATTACCCCTTTGGCGAGAATGCTCGGGCTCTATGCAGAGTGGGGCCAGCTTTTGTGGAGCCTGTAGATGATGATGTCCCCACCGATGAGGAGACCCGCCGTGAGGACTCAGATGAGGACAGCGGGGGCGATTCGGATATGGGAGACGAGGCAACGACACCTGATGAAGAAGTGGAATACTTCGATTGATCAGTGAGTTTCACCACCCACCTTTGTGATATGTTGAATTTTGTGAACACTGGGGATAATGTTCGGTTTAAGTGTGGGGTGGGAGTAGTTAGGTTCTAGCTGTTTCGTTGTTGTTTTTGTTTATGTGGATGTCGTGTTGTTGTGCTTGTGAAAAATGTGACCCTGTGACTCTTTGTGATGTGTTTTGTAATTAACTGGTGTTGTAATGAATGTTAAGCTGTTGTGTGTTGTGTGAGCTATTGTTGAATGGTTGTTGTGTAAATATTTTTCTTTTCTATTGAAATTATTGAAATTTTTTGAAAATTTTCGTTAAATTTATTTTATTTTGGGTTTCTCGACCTTTGTTTTCGGTGCTTTTACCAAGAATAGTCCCATTAAACCGAAGTCGTAATTAGTGACCGTTCTCTATGATGGATGGATGACGACCGTCTTAAGGGAAATATAGTCGATAGGAGTAGTTTCTCTTTATTTTCTTTCTTTTGTTTGTTTCCCAAATGTGTTGCTACTTCATGGTTCAGAATTCTCGTTACGTGTTGTACATGATATTATGTTGCAACGGTGATTCGTATGAAAGCATGCAAATGCATAAACACGTTGAGATACCTAGGCCATAAAGTTCGATTCGGTGTGATCGAGGCTTAATAGTGAATTCTGGTAATTAGCTTATTGAAGAGTCTGTGAATATGTCTTGAGTTGAGCATGTGCAATGAGTGTGAGGTGAGTTTTCGATTATTCCATGCTATTGTGAAGTTTCTAGAACTTTTCTGGTGTGTGTACGAAACGAAATGAAGGATGTGTATTGTAGGAAAGGATGTAGGCATTTCTTTGATTAAACCGAAAGTTTTTCCGTTATCATACCTACCTTGAATGTACATCCTAGTTAGCCCCATTGAGCCTTTAGCCTATTTTTTTCTTTCTTATAAGAGGTACAAACCGAGCTTAATCCCTTCTTTTCATTAGATGTATAAATAATCTTGGTTATTAAGTCGAGTGTGCTTAAAGAAATGGGAACAAAAACAAAGAAAAAAATCAAGAATGAGAGGATGAAGGAAGAAACAATGCCCATAATGATGGTGGGATGTATTGAAAAGTGCTTAACGAAGCTAGTTGCTATTATTGGTCAGCTCAGTATTTACTAGTTCCTTAGCTTACATTAAAACCCGTTAAGTCCTACGTGATCTTACATCACGCGTCCTTATATTAGTGGAGTAGTACACTAGAGGCAAGCCTATGGTTCATGACATGATGCATGTGAATTCTTTGGGAGAGAGCGAAATTGTGTTCATATACCCCTACATGTAATGCTTTGGAAATCGTATGATTGCAAATGGGGAGATTCTCTTGTGCTGTGAGGGCACATGCTTGACGAGAGAATAAATTTCATGTCAGATGTCATGATCAGTTTTTTGCATGAGTTTGCCGAGATCGAGAGTCGATTCTTGAGTCTAGGAGGTCTTAATGTGGGGTATGTAATTGTATTAATAAGACCATACATGTTTTCTTGATGATTTTCTAGAATAAATAATCGGTATAGCCGTAGCTTGAATTGTCGAGCCAAAGTAGCTATGCGTTGGTGTAAATTGCATGACCTGTGAGAGTATTGTTCGAGGACGAACAAGGTTTTAAGTGGGGGGTAAGTGATCTTGGGTAGAATTATATGCCCAAGTGATACTCAAATGCTTCATTTCGTCTTTGTTATCTATCGTTATTTGTGCATTCTCATGTGATTTGTTGTTAAAATGTGAATTTACACAAACAACATGATTAGTGTTGTTTTACAGGTAAAATGGAACTTTGGGAAGCTAAGATACATGTTGGTAAAAATCGGGAATGGACTTGGAAGCAAGGAGTGGAACAGGTCAAGGAAGATCAGCAAAAGTAAGGGCTCTACTATGGATCCATGTCACGCTGCCATCGCGGAGGCATTCTGCCTCGGGTGATTTAATTTTGGCCATTTCCAGTGAAGCCTCGCATTACCACCGTGACACGGAGGCAATTCCATGCGATGCAAGCCGTGGCACGTTGAGTACAATTACCTGGGACATCAATTTCTAGTGTAGGTGTGCGATAGCACTGTGGCACGTTGGCCAGGCTCCGCGATGCAGGCTGTGGCACGCCAAGGTGAAAATTCTGAGGAGCCAAATTCCAGAGAGGGTCCGTGATACCCCCGTGGCACGGAGGGAGTGCTCCGTGATACACTCCGTGCCACATTGCTTGTTATTCCGGGAAAAATTCTCACTAGTATAAATAGCACACTTAGGTTTTATTTTAAACATTCTGACTTGGTTGAGCAAGAACGTGGGTTACAGGCAGTTGAGGGGACGAAAATTCTAGGGTTCTTCTCTATCTCATTCTCTTTTATCTCAACTGTTTGTATGGTTTATACTCATTTGATGATGTTTAGTCCACAAATGAGTGGCTAAATTCATTTCTAGCTGAGGTTAAGAACAATTGTAGTGGAATGTAATTGTTGATCAATTTAGTTTTCATATTTTCTTCAATGGTTGTTCTATCAATTCTTGTTCTTACTGCATTAATGTTTGGCCAATGTTAATGTATATCTAAAAATGCAATTTTGATTTTGAGAAGGAAGAAATTGGAAAGTTGTGAATTGGTAGGATATGATCTCTTCTTAGTTTGGGAAAATTGAGAATTGATTTACATTAAGAATAGAAATATATCTTAAAGTCTTATTAGTCAATTAAGGAATCGATTTTGTATGGCTAGAACATGAAATTCTTTTATCTTAGAAATATAGATTGAAGGTTCATGATTCTTAAGTTGGATAGGAGACGAAAGTTCCAATCCATTGGCAATAATTCTTGACTAGCAACCGAAGGAAAGATTAACTGAATTGTATCGATAAATTAATTCCCTGCATGTTCATTTTAACCTCAGCATGCTCATTACTATAGTTCAGACTCACATTATAATTTTTCCTTAGATTCTTATTAATTAGTAACTTAAACTCTAAAACTCTTATTCATTTGGTTGTCTGCATTATTAAAGATATAGTTCATTAACGCTTAAGTTAATTATTACCGTAGTTCAGTCCCTATGGGATTGATACTTGGCTTTACTTAAGCCACTTTACTACTTGTTCGAGCACGTGCACTTGCGTGTAGTCACAGAAGCACCAAACAGGCGCCATTTCCAGAGAATACAACAATGATTAGATTAATTGCTTGTATTTAACTTTTGGTTGTTATTTCCTTAACTATGTTTTCCTTTTGTTTTTGGATACCCTTAGGTTGTCGCTTGGTGAATTCCCATACGCGACGGAGTGGAAACCCCCTAATTCCTTTGGATCTCAAACTTGAAAGAACACTACGAAGGATGGAGAACCAAGAGCAGAGAGACACCCATCTTGATGAAGAAGCTAGGCAAGCCGAGCTAGCTTGGCAAGCTGCACTTTAGGAAGCTGATGATGTTTGAGATAAGGTAGTCAATGCTAGTCGCCATGGAAGGGGAAATAGAGGTTAGAGATATGCCCGTCAATTCTTTGATGAGGATGACCCGACCATCAATGAAGTTGAGTTAACCGGAGCCATTGTACCACCACCATTTCTTGCTAGGGAAAAATTTGACATCACTAGCACCATGATTCAATTATTAGAAATAAAGGGGGTGTTTAGTGGCCACACAACTGATGATGCCAACCTGCACTAAATGAACATCGCTGGAATATGCAAGGTGT
This sequence comes from Datura wrightii, assembly GCA_035772735.1. Lineage (NCBI taxonomy): Eukaryota > Viridiplantae > Streptophyta > Magnoliopsida > Solanales > Solanaceae > Datura > Datura wrightii. The sequence continues at coordinate 46,545,862 of JASDFA010000007.1, read as the reverse complement.
ACAGGTTGCCCAGAGTCAGCCAAGACGCAATAAGGCTAAGACTCTTCCCGTTCTCTTTGTGTGGGAAGCCACTTTATGGTTACCAGAGTTTCCCAACAACGCCATTACCAACTGGAGGGAGCTCAAACAAGCTTTTTTGGAGAGATTCTCTCCACACTCCAAGATGCTGCAGCTTAAGGATGAAATATATAATTTCTGATAACTGAAGATAGAGGCACTTCATGAAACCTGATTGAGATTCAAGAAGAAGTTGACCAAGTGCCCAAACCATAAAATTCCTAATGACAGTTTATTAGAGATTTTCTATAGGTCATTGAACAATAGTACTAAAGTTGTAGCAGACACAATAGCAGGAGGAGCATTGATGAGTTATACCCAGGAGAAAGCTTCCACTATTCTAGACAGAGTGACGAAAATGAACAGGGCATGGCATACCCGGGAAGTGGAAGCAACTGCTGGTACATATGTTATTGGTTTGACTGCAGACCAACGAAGGGAGGAAGAACGTGACCAGGAATTGGCCTATATGCGCACATCATTGGACCTGCTCATGAAGCATATCATGGGCGTTGGAGCAAGAAAAGTTATTTTAGTGGGCACTCAGGGACATGAAACAAGTCCACAACATTCGAAATTCGAGGAGGAGACAAACTTCTTGGGCAACCAGGTGGCGGGTTTCTGAGCCAACGCCCAAGGGTCTGGACAAGACACTTGGGGGCAAGGATTTGGAAATAAAGGTCGGAACGAATACATAGACAATTACAATAAGAATAGCTATAGAGATAGAAGTCGAGGTCGTGAGCGAGAGGGAGAATGGAGAAGGAATAACAGTTACCGCAACAACCGAGTAGTGTTGTGTCATGACCCAAACGGAGGCCCAAATCGTAACACGGGACTAGGAGCCCCGAGATACCTCAAGTCGACCCATGACATAAGAATGCATCTAACCCAATTAATAAAACTGAAGAATCAACATGATCAACTGGAGGAAGTCTAAATTTAACGTAACATCAGTATACACGATCTGAAGCTGAATATATTCTTTGTCTGAAAAGCCTCTAAATATGACGAGTTGAAGGCACAAGACCCCAACTAACTTAACAAAGCTGATACTGAAAATACATGGAGAAAATCTGGATAGTCTAGTCCTCGGGAGATGAGGACTCACCAACTATAGAGATGCTAACTCTGAAGACTGACTATGAATGGGGCTGAGCTTGAGAGTCGGGTCCTGTATCATGAGACGATACAACATAGAGTATACGGTAAGTACGTGGAATATACCGAGTATGCAAAGTAAGTAGAACCGCTTAGAAAAGTATAATCATTTAAAAACATGCATAATTTAAAACATAAATGATAAGAATCTGAGAGTAGGGGTTGCATGCATTTTTTCTGAAATCATAATCTCATCATAGCATAACATAACATCATAACAAAATCGATTGACTCAAAGCTGAAATCTAATAGTCATGAGTAAAATTGAACATTAAGTCAAGCCTGCTTTAGAACATGTATGGATATATAAATCTCATGGATAATGGATATGCATAACTGAAATTATGAGGACTAATGGGTGACTCGTCTTTTAGCCGACTTACCACGATAGAGCTTACGTGGTCCCAACTATCACACTCAAGTGGGTAGATTCTTCTAAAGCCTTGCTAGGGATAGGGACGATACCATGATATCGATATCAAGCTCGTGGCCCAATAGGGCGGGGAATAGCTAACAAGGGAGGTCCCAAAGTAATACATAAAAGTATAACCTACGTTGGCATATAGTTCTAAGGCATAGGGTGATCAACCCTTAGCCTACTCGGTGCTAGACACTACTCTAAAAAACATGCATATGCTCTCCATCACTTTTCAACAAAGCTCAACACCGTCTATTAACGAAGCTCAATAATCAAATACCTTTCAAAGCTGAAATCATGCATATGAGAAGCTTTAACTCAAACCATACCACAAGATGAAAAATAATTGGGAGTCTTCGCTCGAAAAGAATGTGGTAAACTTAATTCGGAAAATCATAAATCATTCTTGAACATGTGGGCATTGCCCAATACTTTATCGTTCTTAAAAATATTCAATTCACATCGAAAACATGATTATAAACACGAGTAGATTGAAAACATGCTTTTCATCATAATATCTCATCATAATCATACATTTATCACAATCTCATCTTTCATGAACTTCTCATCAATGGATCTTTAATTCATAAAACTTAGAACATGATTTTAAATTGAAAAAAATATAAAACTTTCCCACAAATCATAATTTAGTAGTAGAAATATATTTAATTCATTCCCATGTAGAGAATTAGGAAATTCATGCATTTGGTTTAAAACCCCTTAGATTAGACAAAGAACATTCATGATTTAGAGAGGGATTGGGCATGGATGTGAAAGGATTCACCCACTCATAACCCTACATACATGAGTATATCTGATTCTTATGCTTCTTTGAATGCCCAAGAATAAATTGAAGAGAATTTGAAGAACAGTAAGCTTGATCACCCTCTCTAATCTTCCACCTTTTCATGTATGAATGTAAATGGCCTAAAATGAACTTAACCCCTTTAAAAGTCATCATTCATAACCCAAAACGACATACTTTAGGCCTTAGGATCTTAGGAAATACGAAAAAGCTCTTACTAAGTTTGCAGAAAATAAGTGGTAGTTGGTCGCCAGGAGTGACCTAACGACTCGTCACCTTGGGCCACGACTCGTGAAGTCGTCCGCCGCCAATTACACTGCTTATCAGATCATCTGGGCTTGTCATGGTTGACATCATGATTCATTGCTGGTGTCCAAGAGTTGTGGTCACCACTCGTCACATACACTACCTGAATTTCAATTTAAGTTAACCCTGCTGGTCACGACTCATCCCACGAATCGTGGTGGTTGACCACGACTTGTGGGTGCCTTCCGGTACGTACACCGCCTCCTGCTTTTCATTTCTCAGTCACCATTTCCCACAACTGATCTAATGAGTCGTGGGGCCTGACCAAGACTTGTGGTCACATCTGTGGTGATCCCACCTCCCAAATTTCAACTAATCGCTTGGACCTCACCACGAGTCACATCACGACTCATGGGATGCTCTCACGGGTCACCTCACGACCTATTATGTGCCTAATGCCATTTTTTAAGTTTTTCTCCATTTCAACTCCTGGATCTGATCTTTGGGCTTCCGGCATATAACAATATCTCTCCCTTGGGATCATTCATCCTTGAATGTTGGAAAACATACAGAAAAGCAGAGAAATGCAATCATCATATTCAAATGCTGATCATTTAAGTCAAGAACTAACAGAATGACTATCTCCGTTCAAACTACATAGCTTAACTGAATTCACAAATCGTACATACATCCATATACATAAAGGAAACTTGGGCACATGAACTAAACATGAAAACTAAATAGAGTTTGAGAGAAAAACTGATACTTCAAGATGGAATTGAGCCGATAGAGAATAAATGTGGGTATTTAGACATCATATTCGCTTCGGCTTCCCATAGCTCCTTCCGTATGCTGATTTCTCCATATAACTTTGATTGGAGCAACTTCCGTGTTCCTTAGCCTTCGAACCTGACAATCCAATATTTCTACTGGAACCTCCTCGTAACTAAGGTTGTCTGTCACCCTAACACTGTCCACGGGGACAACTAGAGTTGGATTATCCAAACACTTCTTTAAGAGCGATACATGGAATACAAGATGCACGAAAGCTAATTCTGACGGCAACTCTAATTCATATGCCACCTTGCCAACCTGTTTCAAAATTCGGAAGCGACCAATATAACGAGGGCTGAGTTTTCTTTCTTTCCAAACTGCATCACTCCCTTCATAGGAGACCCCTTCAAAAACACCCAATCATCCACCTCGAATTTCTATTCCCAACTTCTCACATCTACATAGGATTTTTGGAGACTTTGAGCTGTTTTCAACCTGTCCCATATATGTTGAACCTTCTCCATAGCTTCGTGGACAAAATCCAGTCCTACCATTGCTGCTTCACCAACTACGAACCAACGAATGGGCGATCTACACCTCCTCCTATAGAGGGCCTCAAATGGAGCCATCTAAATGCTGGAATGGTAGCTGTTATTGTATGCAAACTCGATAAGAGGCAAATGATCATTCCAACTACCTTTGAAGTCAATTATGAATGCTCTCAACATGTCTTCAGGAGCTTGAATTGTCTGCTCCGCTTCGCCATCCGTTTGTGGGTGAAATGGTATGCTGAGATTAACTGATGTACCAAGTCCTTTTTGAAACAACTTCCAAAATTGAGAGGTAAATTGAGTACCTCTGTCTGAAATGATGGATAAGGGCACTCCATGAAATCGAACTAGCTCCCAGATATATAGTTTGGCATAATCCTCCGTTGAATCCATGGTTTTGACCAGTAAGAAATGAGTGGCTTTGGTCAACCTGTCTACTACAACCCAAATGTAGTCATATTGCCGATGAGTACGAGGTAAACCTGTGATGAAGTCCATATTAATTTCTTCCCACTTCAAAGGAGGAATACTGATATCCTGAAGCACACCTCCAGGTCTCTGGTGCTCAACCTTTACTTGCTGACAATTTGGATACTTTGCTACAAACTCTGCAATGTCCTTCTTCATGCCATTCCATGAATAGACTTCCCGTAAGTCACAATACATCTTGGTGGCACCTGGATGGAAAGAATACCTGGGTCCATGAGCCTCGTGCAACATCCGGCTCCTCAAATGACCAACATCTGAAACACATAGGTGACCTTGGTATCGAAGCACACCATCTCCTCCTTTGGAGAAGACCTCTACCTTCTGATTTTGAACAGCTTCCTTCAACTTTACCAAAATTGGGTCCTCATCTTGTCTAGCCTTCACATCAGTTACCAAGGATGATTCTGATCCATTCTAAACAATAACACCGCCATCAGTCGAGTCAACCACCCTAACTCCCAACCATGTGAGTCGATGCACATCCTTCACTAGCTCCTTCTTTTCCTTATCCACATAGGACACACTCCTCATAGAAAGTCTACTAAGCGCGTCCGCTACTTCATTGGTCCTACCCAGATGGTAAAGCAAACTTATATTGTAGTCCTTGAGTAGCTCTAACCAACTCTTGGAAGCTCTTCTCACCGTTCCAAATTCCATCCTCGTGGCCTTCACCGTTCCCATTCCTTCTACCATTCACTCTACGGGGATCCATGATTCTGCAATTGTGAATAGCACGAGTTAGAAGGATAAGGAGACTTTTCACCGCACGACATAGATCATGAAAGAAGGGAACATTTCCTAAACGTCTCGTAGCTCTTCATCATAAGTGTGGTGCACTTCACACCCATGAAAAAGACTATAGTTAATGCAGCTTTTATACACCCTACGACACTTCAAAACTATTTCTCTAATACCAAGTTTGTCACGTCCCGAATGGAGGACCAGATCATAACACTAGACTAAGAGCCCCGAGAGACCCCAACTCGACCGATTGCATAAGCATGCATCTAACCGATTAATAAAACTAAAGAATCAACATGATAAACTTAGCAAAAGTCTAAATTAAACATAACATCAGAATCCATGATCTGAAGCTGAACACATCCTTTGTCTGAAAAGCCTCTAAACATGATGAGTTGATGGGACAAGACCCCAACTAACTCAACAAAGCTGATACTGAAAATACATGTAGAAAAACTTAATAGTCTAGTCCTCGGGAGATAAAGACTAACCAACAACGGAGATGCTAACTCTAAAGACTGACTAAGAATGTGTCTGAGCCTAAGAGTCGGGTCCTGCCAGGTGACCCGAACGGGTGACCTGACGACCTGTTAGGATGGGCAACGACTCGTCGTGTTGCCTGTCAAGTACATTGCCTCATCCTCCATGAAAATTCCTTAGGCTTGCTCATGACCCACCTCACGAGTCGTTTGGACAGGCCACGACTCGTGGTGTCCCATCTGTTAGGTACAGTGGAAGCTTCTTCTAACTTAACCCCAACCTCACCCCACGAGTGACATGACGACTCGTGAGGACTGACGATGAGTCTTTATCTCCCTCGTGGGGATCTCGACTCCTCAGCTCATCCCAGCCTTCGCACGAGCCACTTGACGACTCGTGGGGTCTCCTCACGAGTCTCTAACGACTCATCCTACACTGCTGCAACATTTTTCCAGATTTTCCCCGTTTTAATCCCAGGTCTGATCCTTGAGTTCCCGGGGTATAACAGTAAAGCTCCGGTCCTATTCTTCAATTTCATGCTTTTGTCCAATTTTTTGCCTTATCTCCTTAAATTAAATGCCTGTAGAAACTAAAGAGAAAGAGCATAAAATCCTTCCAAATTACTTGAATATCAAGCAAAAGCTCATGTTTTAAAGCCTAATGAGTTTTTAAATTACCAACTCATCAACCCCCAAACATAAATCATTGTTTGTCCTCAAGTAAGGGCAATTCTTTGTAGTTGAACTACAGGAATAAGCATGTCATTCTATATGAGATTACGCACAGAAGGAACACTACGACCCATAGAACCCAAAGATCGCTCACCAACACAAAGAAAAAGAGGAGACTCAACACTTTATGCAAATATTTCATGAGATGACCACAATCAATTAGCATGATTCACATTTGATTCTTCCATTCACAACAAGGGGCATTGTTAATAATAGCAAACTTATTTATCATCTTAAGTCATTAAAAATTCATATTCAAAGTCTGTTTGTCATGACCCGAACATACACCCGGATCGTAGACACGGGACAAGGGACCCCGAGGGACCCCAAGTCAACCCATGGCACATGCATTCAACTAATCTCATTTAAATAAACAAAATATTAAGCATAAAGCATTGTGGAAACTTAACCATGACATAACATCAGAAAATACCAAACATTTACATAAGCTGAATACAACTCATTTTTCTGAAAGACTCTAATACGTAGGATGGGTTGATGGGACAACATCCCCAACTAACCCAAATAATACTGAAACATAATAAATAGGAAAGATTATAAAATGGTCCTCGGATCATGAGGACTCACCAACAAGCTGATATCGTCGGCTGAGATGACTAAGGATAAGGATGAGCCTGTGATCCGGACCCTATATCATGAAACGATGCAACATAGGAAGTATGCAATCAGTATGTGGAATGTACCGAGTATGCAAGGTAAATAAAACGGGTATTTTTAATGTAAAGTAAAACACATAAATAGACATAGGAGAAGGACATCATGCTTATATCAAAATCTTCATAATAATCATAAGGCTCAAGGCTTTCAAATCATTCATAATCGTTCATTATCATAATCATAAGAAAACTTAATAGAAACATAACTTGAGCCAATAACATAAACATAAAAATGCATAAAACATGTGGAACAATGGGAGGACTCATCATAACCGACACCATCATGGTAGAGCCTTTCATGATGCCCCACCATCTCACTCAAGTGGGCAGAGCCGACCCTGGCTTGCTAAGCAAGGGTCGTGCATAAGGCGTGACATCACATTTGAGGGGATCATTATCAATACATCATATCATTTACAACTTATGGTAGCATGTGGTTATAAGACATCGGTTTAGGCATTTCAACATGGGGCTGCTAGGTGCTAGACACGACTCCCAAAAAGTTGCATATAGACTCATACACAAATCCTTAACATCATGCATTATGATTCGTTGGCTAGAAAATAACATTTATCATCATTGATCCCCTTTAAACATACTTAGCCAAGATTCAAAGGCCCCTTTTCATCGGCCAACATCATAAATCGATAAAACATGTAATTCATTTTGTAAATTGTAATTCATTCTTCAGCATGTAGGCACTGCCCAATACTTCATCATATTCAATTCTTTTAAGACATGCTCATATACATGGGTAGCTTGAAAGTCATGCTTTTCTATCATCAATAAACTCAAATTATAAAGTATTTATCATAAATCATGGTTTCCATGAACTTTCATCAAATGTGCAATTTGGTTTTAAAAGCTTGAAACATGATTAAAAGAAAATAATGATAAAACTTGCCCATCATTCATAATTTAATAGTTACAACTCAATTAAATCGTACCAATAATGAGAAATCACATTTTTCATGCATTCGAGTAAAACCCCATAGGCTTTAATAGGTGGGTTCATGATTCAAATCTAAATTGGGCATGGGTGAGAAAGAATTCCTCCCATTTTAAGACCCTACATACCTGGAAATGGGTTGATTCGAAACTCCTTGAATAACCACAAAGCAATTGATGGAAACTTAAGGAAGACCTTGAACCTCCCAAAAATCTATCTAAAAGTCTTGCATGAGAATGGGAATGTATAAAGGACTTAACTCATATTATCATACTCAGAAAATGTCCAAAACGACGTAGTTTAGGGCTAAAAACCTCATACTTTACATACACATTCATACACATAAAAGAAACTTGCACACATGAACCAAACATGAAACTTAATAGAGTCATAGGGAAAAATTGATACCTCCAGTCGGAACCGTGTCGGTAGAGAACAAATGTGGATATCTAGCCATCATGTCTGCCTCGGCCTCCCGCGTAGCTCCCTCAACATGCTGATTTCTCCATAAAACCTTAATTTAAACTACTTATTTGTTCCTTAGCCTCTGAACTTGATGATCCAAGATTTCCACGGGAAATTATTCATAACTGAGGCTGCCCTTCACTCCAATGCTATCTACTAAAACTAGCAAGGCTGGATCACCCAAACACTTCTTCAAAAGTGACACATGAAAGATGGAATGAATCGAAGATAGCTCTGAGGGCAATTCCAACTCATACGCCACCTTACCAACTCTCCTCACAACCCGGTAGGGGCCAACATAGCGGGGATTGAGTTTACCTTACTTCTCGAATCGCATGACTCCCTTCATGGGAGATACATTTAGAAAGTGTAAATGATCATCAAAATATGAATACCCAAATAAGAATCGAGGTCGAATCCACAAGTAATAGTTACTGAATAACACAAAAGTTGTTTATTGACTTGAAACAAGATTGCAACCATGATTTGAAAATAAAAATAAAATGTTGGGAAAAGCGAGATCACAATTTAAATTTAAAATTAACTATCAAGAGAAAAAGGAAACCAAATTGAATATACAATTATGAGAAAGGGCTAGGGGTATGCTATTAATGGGTGGTCGGATAGGGATTAACCATATATTCAAATAATTACTTGTAACCATAAATAACTATGGGTAAAGTGACACCCAATGTTTTTCAACCAATGGGTGCTCTGGTCCTTGAGTTTTCTCAAACCCCAATGCCTCAATCAATTAATCCACTATAGCTTGGGCAAGATTTGAGCTATCTCTAGCCTCAAATCTCTAATATGTACATCACTATGGGTTTTGGCTATCATAAGCCCAACCTTACATACTCAAAACCCAACTGCCTATCATTGCTTTCTCATCCATATTCAATTTCTCTTTTTCAAGAAAATATGGAATAAGTAGACATAACTCATATTTTCAACTATGGGTAATTCAGTTATAATTTGGGAGAAAACAATAGATTTATATAGAATGACTAATTACAGGATTAATATAGCCATACCAATCCATTCTATCCCCAATAATGCACACAACCCTAGAAAATTATCTAGCCACTCATTGATGAATAATATAAAATCATATTGATAAACAAATTCATAAAATCCATCATTAAGAGTAAAATAACAAGCCCAAAAATTTTCTTTAATGGTGGTTTATACCTTGCAGAATAAGAAGAAAAGCTATTCAATATTTCTCTTTTGAACACTATAAATATGGAATGGAATATTTAGTACCCTTTAGAGAATGTACAAAAATAGGTTAGAAATGCTGCTTAAATTCCGTGTTGGAATATTTTTCCATCCTGAAGACGGCTTCACTTGCGAGTCACCGGCAGATCTGTGTATTGTCGCTCTGTCACACTAGGGGAAGTAACTCTGGGGTCTGGTCGGCGTTAGCACCGACAGTTCATAGGTGATGACCCGCATTCAAGGTGGTGCACCTTCCACTTCTATATGGTATACTTCTACATTTCTGCTTGCATTTCATTTGTCCCATCCGGCGGAGCGTTGATCCCATTTGGTAAAGCTCCGGTCCTCTTCTTTAATTCCATGCTTTTGTCCAATTTCTTACCTTCTCTCCTTAAATTAAATACCTACAAAAACAAAAGAGAAGGAACATAAAATCCTTTCAAATGACTTGAAAATCAAGTAAAAGCTCATGTTTAAAAGCCTATTGAGTTGGTAAATTACAAACTCATCACCTGGGATGTCATAGCTTGGGCCAACATTTGGAAGGCAATCCTGAACTCAACATAAGTCATCTGCTCATGCAAAGGATCTATTGGTGATGGTGGGGCTAGCTGATGCCCATTTCCATTACCATTCGATACCATTCCTTCTTCCATTGACTCGATCGGGAGGCATAACTCTGCAAACGCACATAGCACAAGTTAGAATTATAGATGGTTGAATCATACCATAAGATAGAATCATGAAAGAAGGAAAGTTTCCTAAAACATCTTGTAGCTTCTTCCTCATGAATGTGGCGTGCTTCACACCACTAAAGAAGACTCTACATAATGCGGCTTTCAAACACCCTAAGACTCACCTAAACTTGTTGCTCTAATGTCATGTTTTTCACGATCTGAGCGTGGACCCTAGATCAAGACACGGGACATAGAACCATGAATGGCTCCAAGTTAATCATTGGCACATAAATAGCATGATTAAGAGCATAATAGAGCAGAAATAAATCAAGAATATAACATAAGTGAAAGTCTGAATATCATAAATCATGAACAAGGACAATAAGTCAACAAAACTGAATACTTTAATACATCACTATCGGAAAAGCCTCTAGTCATAAAAGGAGCTAATGGGACAGCACCCCCAACTAGATCTATCAAATCTGAAGTTGAATACAAAGACATAAAAGATAAAGCTAACAAGTGTCCTCGGAAGATGAGGCTCACCCAAACTGGGACTAAACTAGACTGAAGCGAGAGTGGAGCTAATGTCGTGGCTGAGACTAATCACCCAAACCTATATCATTAGATAATATAACATAGAAGTATGCGATCAATACTTTGAATGTACTGAGTAAATAGGCTAAGTAGAAGCATACAATTTAACATGTTTGAAAATGTAAGTCAAAAGCTCATAATCTGATTAATGGGTCAATTATACCATAAAACATGATATCATAAATCCTATTCATGAATAACGTAAAACATGAGAAACAACAGGAGGCTTCATCATAAATGACACCATCATGAATGAGCACATGATGCCCCAACTATTTTGCTCAAATGGATAGAGTCGTCCTAAGCCTTGCCAAGAAAAAGAATGATAAGGCGGGATATCACCTGTGAGCCTGTCGGGTTGGGAAACACTCTCTGGAAAGGCCTCAAACACGAATACATGAATCTACGATGGCAAGTACTTCATAGATTGGGTGCGCTGGAACTACAGCCTACTCGATGCTAGATACTTCTCCAAAAATATGCATATTGCTGATAGACGTAATTATGAAAGATACATGGTTTTACATGGGCTAGTTAGAAAACATGAGAATCATAATCAAAATTTTCATACGTGAACTAGCCTTGAAAACAATGTCGTTGAGTCGGCGATGATACATAAGCTTGAGATTCATGAAATTCAAGCATACTTAAATAAATTGCCATAACTTGAAATCATGGGTGCATAAGCTTGGAATTCATAAGATCATACATAGTTAATCAAAATCATCATAAACTTGAAAAGATAGATTCATGAGAGATTCTTTTAGAAACATGTAGCATAATCATAAAACATGGCTTGAGTCATAAGGAACTTGAAATCAAACGAGAATCATAGAGTTTTCGTTCAATTTGGGTTTGACCCTAGAAATTGCCCATTTGAAACTTAAAGAGTAGAGATCATGAAATTGAACTTTAAAAGGATATGAGGGTTGAAGGAATCCCCCATTCATAACCCGACTTACCTGGGTAGATGATTCCTTAACTTGCCTAGAAGTCTAAGAGGAATTGAGAAGAGGATGATGATGAAACCTAGTTTTCCTTGAGAGGGGAAATTGATGTCACACAAGCGCACGCAAGTGCACGTGGTCATCAACAAATATAGGATAGTTAAGTCCAGATAGTGTACCCACAGGGACTTGTCAATTTAATCGTTATAAGATTGTCCTTTAATTTCACTAATCTACGGAACAAGTAAAATGAAGATTAGTTTGGAAAATTAAACTACTAAAACATCAAATGTAAAAATTAACTAAAATGAATGAAATCTTTATTGTATTTCGATAATGATGACAGACTAGGAAATTGCACTTGGTCGGTTTCAAGTTGAGTTTTTCCAGATGTAATTAAAATAGCATGATTCTTTCCACGGTTGGTGGTTGCAAGTTACTATCCCATTTCTTGACACTATCCCTAGAATCTAAGAACTATTTCATGAACCCTAATGCCTATATCCCTATGGCCGTAGGAGAATAATGAAACGATGATTATGCCTACTTGTATTTCAACTAAAAGGGGTTGAAGGGTATATCCCTATCCTCCACAACAACTTCTATCCTATAATCAATGGGTTCAAGGGTCTTTGGATTTCCTTTGGTATTTATTTTTAACCCTTTTGATTTCCTTTCCCATGTTCAATCGAAATCCAATAGATTACTTATAAGGTGATCAATCTCATAAATAATAAATTAACACATTATATTATTTACCTGCAGTAATAATATCCATCGAATGAGTCTGGGCTTGACATCTTTGCAAACAGGTACCTGATTGTGGCAAGATCAATATAAACTATCACCTCTGTTCCAACTAGGTACGCTTGAAACTTGTCAAATGCATACACAACAACCAATAACTACTTCTTAGTCACAGTGAAAATTTTTTGAGCTACATCTAGATCCTTGTTTGTGTAGTAAATGGGTTGAAAAATCTTCCCCCTTTTTTGTCCCAAGACAGCTCCTATCGCATAGTCACTCACATCGCACATCACAATGAATGGTAATAACCAATCTGGGGCAAAAATAATTGGAGTTGTTGTCAACTTATACCCTTCAATGTGTTGAAAGCATGCACATTGTCCCTGTTGAACTAAAACTTCACATCTTTCTTTAAGAGCTACCACATTAGGTTGTAATTTTTGAAAAATCTTGGATGAACCTTCTATAGAACCCCATATGTCCTAAGAAACTGCGCACTCCTTTCATCTTGATCGGGGGTTGTAGTTTTTCAATTGCTTCAACTGTAGCTCTTTCAACCTCAATACTTGCTTTAGAAATTTTATGCCCCAAGACTATCCCTTTACATACCATGAAATGGAATGTCTCCCAATTTAGCTCAAGATTAGTCTCTTCACATCTAGCTAGTACGACATCCAAATGATTTAAGCAATTATCGAATTCACTCCCATAGACTGAGAAATCATCTATGAAAACCTCCACATATTTCTCCACCATGTCTGTAAATATTGCCAGCATACATCTCTAGAATTTTCCTGGAGTATTACATAATCCAAATGGCATCGTTCGGAATGCAAAGGTGCTGATAGGGCAGGTGAATGTCGTCTTCTCCTAATCTTCTTATGCGACCATAATATGATTGTAGCCTGAATACCCATCCAAGAAGCAATGGTAATCATGCCCAGCTAACCTATCTAACATTTGATCCAATAAAGGCAAGGGAAAGTGATCCTTCCTGGTGGCTGCGTTGAGCTTTCGGTAGTCAATAAAAATTCTCCATCCTGTAACTATTCTTGGGGGGTCAGTTCATGCCTCTCATTACACACCACAGTCATTCCCCCTTTTTTGGAACCCACTGAACTGGGCTCACCCAATGAATGTCCGAAATTTGATAGATGACGCCTGCATCCAACCACTTTATAATCTCCTTCTTGACTACCTCTTTCATTATTAGATTCAGTCTTCACTGATATTCAACACTAGGTATGGCTCCTTCTTCAAGCAGTATCTTATGTGGGTTAAAGGAACTGCTTGTTCTTTTTTTGTCATCTATTGTCTACCCTAGTGCTGTTATATGCTGCCTTAGTACTTCCAGCAACCTACTAACATGTTCCTCATTAAACAAAGCAGATATTATCATATGTGGTGTGCTACTACTGCCTAAATATTTGTATTTCAAATAAGTGGGGAGGGCTTTTAATTAAAGAACTGGTTCCTTCTTAATAGAGGGCTTTGGCTTCTCCCAATTTAGAGATTTGTCAAGTATCTTTGCAGGAATATCTCTCCAAAAGTATGAACTGGTGGCATCTAATTCTGCTAAACATTCTACCGTCTCTAACCTCTTTATAGGTTCTTCCTCATATACCAATACTCTTTCTAGTGGATCATGCTCTGATGGATATCGCTCTAAGTTTGTGTTGGAAAATTTCGATTCAATTGACACAATGGTTTTCATTTCCTGGTGATGGGGTGGCAATCTTGCTGCCTTGAACACATCAAAAACTGCTTCTAGACCATCCACTGTAATGGTCACCTTGCACGATTTCACCTTTATTACAACATCCATGGTGTCCATGAATCCTCTCCTCAAAATATGGGGAATTGTTGCATCTGCTTTATAATCCAAGATTATAAAGTCCACCGGAAGGATAAAAGGTCCTACCTTAATCAAGACATCGTCAATGATTCCTTCTGGGTGAACAATGGTCCTATCTGCAAGCTGTACAGTCACTGTGGTTGGCATTGGATCGCCTAGCCCCAATGTTCTGAACAAGGATACATGCATCAAATTGATGCTAGCTCCCAAATCACACAAAGCTGACCCAACTTCTCTCTTTTAATGGTCACTGAAATTGTGAAACTCCTAGGGCCCTTCAACTTTTTAGGAATTTTATTCTACACCAGTGAACTACACTCCTATGTCAATGCTACAATTCCAAACTCCGTTATCCTCTTCTTATTTTGTCACGACCCGAACGGAGGCTCGGATCGCAAAATGGGACAAGGAGCTCCAAAAGACCCCAAATCGACCCATGACATAAGCATACATCCAGCTCAATCAATAAAACTGAATAATCAACAAGATAATCATAGCGGAAGTCTACCTTAAACATAACATCAGAATACACAATTTGAAGATGAATACATCTTTTGTCTAAAAGCCTCTAAACATGACGAGTTGATGCGACAAGATCCCAACTAACTCAACAAAACTGAAACTAAAAATACATATAGTAAATTTGAATAAGTCTAGTCCTCGGAGGATGAGGACTCACCAACTATGTACGATGCTATCTCAGAAGGCTGACTAAGAGCGGGGCTGAACCTGAGAGTCGAGTCATGTATCTTGAAATGATACAACATAGAGTATGCGGTCCGTACATGGAATGTACCGAGTATGCAAGGTAAGTAAAAACGCTAAAGTTATTAAAATCATTTAAAGAAATGAATAAGGTAAATCATAAACAATAGGAGTCTGAGAGTAGGGCTTGCATGCATTCTTTCTGAAATCATGATCTCGTCATAACATAACATAACATCATATTTGAATTGATTGACTCTAAGCGAAATATGATAGTTATAAATAAAATTGAATATTGAGTCAAACCTGCTTTAGAACATCATACATATGTAAATCTCATGAGTAATGGATATGCATAATTGAAATTATGAGGAATAATGGGAGACTCGTCTTTTAACCGACATACCATGATAGAGCTTACATTGTCCCGACTATCACACTCAAGTGGGTAGAGCCGTCCAAAGTCTTGCTAGGGCTAGTGACGATACCAGGATATGGATGTCAAGCTCGTGGCCCAATAGGGTAGGGGATAGCTCACAAGGGAGGTCCCAAAGTCATAATGCATAAACTTACACTAGCATGTACTTCGGCGGCATAGGGTGATAGACCCTTAGCCTACTCAGTGCTAGACATACTCCCACAAACATGCATATGCTCTAGATCATTTTTCAATGAAGCTCAACATCGTCTATTGACAAAGCTCATAAATCAAATACATCCCAAAGCGAAATCATGTATATAAGAAGCTTTAACTAAAACCATACCACAAGTTGAAAAATAATTGGGACTCTTCGCTCCAAATCCATGTGGTAAGCTAAATTCAGGAAAATCATAAATCATACTTGACATGAGGACATTTCCAAATACTTTATCATGCTTGGAAAATACTCAATTCGTACCAAAAACATGATTATAAACATGGGTAGCTTTAAAACATGCATTTCATCATACTATATCATCATCATCATATATTCATCACAAATGACATCTTTCATGAACTTCTCTTCAATGGGCTTTTCAATTGGTAAAACTAGAAATATGATTTTTGACTGGAAACATTATAAAATTTGCCCATAGATCATAATTCAATCATAGAAACATATATGGATCGTACCCATGTATAGAATTAGGGAAATCATGCATTAGTTTAAAACACCATAGATTAGACATAAGAATTCATGATCTAGAGAGGGATTGGGCATGGGTGTGAAAGAATTTACTCATTCATAACCCTACATACCTATTGGTAGCTGATTCCTACAAATCCTTGAAAGCCCAATGGAAATTAATAAAGAAAACCTTGAAGAACAAGCTTGATCACCTCCTCAGTCTCTTAACTTTGCATGCATGGAAATAAATAAGCCTAGGGTGGGTTTTATCCTCAATAAACACTAATTTTTGAGCCTTAAACGAACATAGTTTAGGACCTTAGAGCGGAGGAATGATGAAAATTCCCTTAATGAAAAACCCTGAAAAATCTGCACTGGGTGAACTAACGAACGATCTCACGAGTCGTTGCATTATATCATAACTTATGGTATCGAGCCGTTGGATCCACTGCCTCCTTACATACTTTAAAATTCCTTCCCATAACTCAACAGGATGAGTCATTACTTCAAACGACGAGTTGCTATACCGTCCGTTGTTTCATCCTTCAAGTACTGTACTAGTCCTTTCCACGAGCCTCACAACGACTCATTATATCCTCAAACGAGTCGTGGTTTGCTTCCGTAATATGGACTAGATATATATTGATATTCCATCCCACAACTGATGACCACAACTTGTTACTCCTCATGACGGGTCGTGGGATGACTCGTTACTTCCCCTTAAGCTGAGGACCATTTCCCACCACGGCTTCACACGAAGAATCATTGTAATGAACAACGAGTCGTTAGTTCACTCGTTAGAACCAACTACAACCTAGGACAACCTTCCCACGACTACTTCCCACGGGTCATTTGTTGGACCAACGATCCGTTGGATTGTCCGTCCTGTGGGATTTTTCCCAATTTTAGCCAATTTCCATTTTTTAAATCTCGGGTCTAATCTTAGGCCCTTCCGGGGTATTACAATATCTCCTCCTTGGGAACATTCATCGTCGAATGTTGGAAAATATATAGAAACAGAGAAATGCAATCATTATACTCAAATACGGATCATTTAAATCGAAAACTGATGGAATGACTATCTCCGATTCAAACTACATAGCTTAACTAGATTAATGATTCATATACACATCCAAACTGCATCACTCCATTCATAGAAGATACCTTCAAAAACACCCAATCGTCCACTTCGAACTCAGGCTCTCTCCTTCTCACATCGGCATAGGACTTTTGGCGACTTTGAGCTATCTTCAACCTGTTCTGTATGAGCTAAACCGTTTCCATAGCCTTATGGAACGAATATGGTCCTACCATTGCAGCTTCACCAACCTCGAACCAACCAATGAGAGATCTACATCTCCGCCCGTAGAGAGCCTCAAACGGAGCCATCTGGATGCTGGAATGGTAACTGTTACTATAAGCAAACTCAATAACAGGAAAATGATTATTCCAACTGCCTTTGAAGTCAATTACACATGCTCTCAACATGTCCTTTAGAGTCTAAATTGTCCGCTCTGCTTGACCATCCATTTGCGGGTGACATGTTCTGCTGAGCTTAACCTAAGTACCAAGCCCTTTTTCTGATGACCTCCAAAACTGTGAGGTAAATTGGGTACCTCTGTCTGAAATGATGGATAAAGGAACTCCATGCAATTGAACTAGCTCCCCGATATATAGTTTGGCATAATCTTCCATTGATCTGTGGTATTGACTAATAGAAAATGAGCAGCCTTGTTAAACCTATCTACCACAACCCAAATGGAGTTATACTGTCGATGAGTACGAGGAAGAATTGTAATGAAATCCATGTTAATTTCTGTCACGACCCTAACGTACACCCGAATCGTAACGGGACAAGAAGCCCTGAGAGTCCCTGAGTCGACCCATGTCATGAGCATGCATCTAATTTATTCACATGAGCATAAGACTTAACATAGGGCATATCGGGAACATATCGAATCATGACATATCAAACCGGAAGAATCACTTAGACATACATAAGATGAATCCTATACTTTATCTGAAAGCCTCTACTACAATAATTGGTTGATAGGACAACACCCCCAACTAACCCGAACATGTACTGAAACATAAAGTAGCAACATGTCTATCAAATATCCCTCGGAATATGAGGACTCACGAATACGTTGAAAGCAAACTCTGAGATGATCTTGGGATGCGGGTGAGCCTGAGAGCTGGGTCTTGTATCATGAAACGATATAGCATAGAAAGTATGGAGTCAGTACGTGTAATGTATCGAGTATATAAGGTAAGTAAAACAGACATTTAAAATATATAGAACTCATAAATGATCATAAGAGTAGGATATCATGCTCATATCGTAAACATCGTAACATAACATAAGGCTCAAGGTTTTCAAAACATTCATAGTATAAACATAATCATATTCATAGGAGAAAAGCCTTACTTAATATAACTTGAGCCAAAAGACATAATCATAAGCATTCATAATTCATGAGGAACAGTGGGAGATTCTCTTAACCGACATACCCCATATGAGCACACATGAAGTCTGACTTGTAAACTTAATCGGGAGGTCATTCATATCTTGCCAAGGATAAAACCATGAAGGGTGTGATATCACTATGAAAAGGGCCATTTGGGCCGGGGACATTCACAAAGGAGATCCCAACATACCTATAGTGGCATGTAGTTTATGAGATCTGGGGCTTAACCTGAGCCCCGAACCTACTTGGTACTCGATACTACTCCCAAAACATATATAGTGCTCATACTATAATATACATGAATTCATGGGCTAGTTAAATCATGATAATCATAAACATACTTGTGGATACATGACCTAGCCATGACATAGGGCCCGCGAGTCGGCCAAAACATAATTCATGAATCATAAAGTTCATACATACTTGTAGCTCATGAATATAGATTGAAATTCATAAAAATCATGAAGGTTAATTGATTAAATCAACATTTTAAATCATAATTCATGTTGGGCTCATAAATATCTTAATGGAAAAGTAGATCATAAATTCATCATGGGTCATGCGTAATTAGGTTGAATTCAAAGAAATAAAAATAGATAATATTATAAATAATTTAAATCATTAAAAGTTGATAAAAAACACTTAGAATATGATAAGGTTCAAAAATCATAAAGCCTATTAACAATCATTAGATTTTTATATAAAGCTACTTCAAAAGCCCATAAATGTTTGATAGAATTTTCATAAAATAATAAAGAATGGGCATGGGTGTTAAACGAAACACCCATTGATAGCCTTACATACCTGAAAACAACTGATTCTTAATCTCCCTCGAATGCCCAAGAAGGAATTGGATGAATTTGAAGAGAAAAGCCTTGAATCACCCTATGATCACCTCTCTATACTTTTGCATGCATGAATGGGGACTTAGATTAAATTATCCCCCTAAAAACCCACCTTCCATAAGCTAAAACAACATAGTTTAGGGTCTTATAGCATGAAAAATTCAAAAATGCCCTTAATGAATCTGCCTTGAAGATTGTCCATGTTGGTCCAACGGGTCGTTGGAAGGAACGACGACCCATTGTATGGCCCTTCGTTTGCACTGCTTAGACTAGCCTCTAGAACTTAACCAAGGATGGACTGGACGATTCGTCCTTTGGACTAATGGATCGTTACATGGACCGTTGTTTTCCCCTTCATAAAATCTGAACCTTTTTACCACGAGCCTCACTAGGAATCGTGGTTGCATCCAACAAGTCGTGGTCTTGATCTATTACATGCACTGGAAATCCTAGCAACCAAACAACGAATAGTAACCATGGGTCGTCACTTCTCACCACGAGTTGTTGGATGGCCCGTGGTATCCTCAACTGCTAAGCCCAGCCTCTCCTACGACTGCCAACAACTACTCGTTGTTCCAAGAAACAAGTCATTTCATCACCCATTGTCTCTACTACAACAAGAATTTCCCAACACCATGACTGCATACAACGCCCATGGTTAGATACCACGAGCCATTACATGGCCCATTCTGTGCTATTTTTCCCAATTTTAGCAGTTTTCAACTTTTAACTTCTGGGTCTAATCTTAATCACTCTTGGGGTATTACAATATCTCCCCCTTGAGGACATTCATCCTCGAATGTAGGAAACAAGAAGAAAACATAAGCATGCAATTATCATATGCAAATACTGATCATTTAGCCCGAAAACTAACGGAATGACTACCTCCAATTCAAAATAAATAACTGAACTGAATTCGAAAATCACTTACACACCCATATGCATAAAAGAAACTTGCGTGCATGAACTGAATGTGAAACTAATAGAGTCATAGAGCACAACTGATACCTCAAGTCGGAATTGAGCTGGTAGAGAATAAATGTGGGTATTTAGCCTTCATGTCCGCTTTGGCTTCCCACGTAGCTCCTTCAATATGCTGATTCCTTCATAAGACTTTAATTGAAGCTACTTCCTTGTTCCTTAGCCTCCGAACTTGAAGGTCCAATATTTCCACAAGAACTTCTTCATAGCTGAGGTTGTCTTTTACAGCGACACTGTCATCCGAGACTACTAGAGCTCGACCTACCAAACATTTCTTCAAAAGAGATACATGAAACACAGGATGCATAGAAGTTAACTCTGAGTGCAAGTCCAACTCATATGCTACCTTACCAACTCTACTCATAATTCGGAAGGGAGAAACATAACAAGGATTGAGTTTTCCTTTCTTCCTGAACCGCATGACTCCCTTCATGGGAGATACCTTTAGAAATACTTGATCATCTACCTCGAACTCCAGATCCCTTCTTCTCACATCAGCATATGATTTATGATGTCTCTGAGTGATTTTTAACCGGTCCTTTATCAATCGAACCTTTACTATAGCCTCATGAACCGAATCAGGCCCTATCATAGCTACCACACCAACCTCAAACCATTCAATGGGCAATCTACATCTCCGCCCATAGAGAGCTTCGAACGGGGCCATGTGGATACTGGAGTGATAGCTGTTGCTATAAGAGAACTCGATCAAGGGCAAGTGACCACCCCAACTACATTTAAAGTCCATCACACAAGCTCTCAACATGTCCTCGAGAGTCTAGATTGTTTTTTCGGCTTGGTTATTTGTTTGTGGATGAAAGGTTGTGTTGAGCTTAACTTGAGTCCCAAGCCCCTTCTGAAAAGACCACCAGAACTGGGAGGTAAATTGAGTACCTCAATCTGAAATAATAGATAACGACACTCCATGAAGTTGAACAAACTCCCAAATATAAACTTGGCATAATCATCTGCTGAGTCCTTGGTTTTCACCAGTAGGAAATGTGCGGCCTTAGTCAACCCATCTACCACCACCTAAATGGAATCATAGTGTCAGCGAGTACGAGGTAGGCCTATAATGAAATCCATATTAATCTCTTCGCACTTCCAAGTGGGAATACTAATTTTCTAAAGTACGCCTCCCTTCCTTTGATGTTCGACTTTTACTTGCTTACAGTTTGGGCACTTGGGTACGAATTCCGCAATATCCTTTTTCATGCCATCCACCAATACATCGTAAATCACAATACATCTTTGTTGATCCTGGGTGGATAGAATATCTGGTACCATGTTCCTTATGTAATATCTGACCCCTCAAATAATCAACGTCTGGAACATACATATGACCCTGGTACCGAAGCACACCATCTCCCCCTTGAGAGAAAACCTCCACCTTTTGACACCGCACAGCTTCCTTCAATTTCCTCAAAATCGGGTCCTCATCTTGCCTAGATTTCACATCAACCACCAAGGAAGATTCTGATTTATTTTGCACAACAATGCCGCCATCGGTCGAGTCGAAGAACCTAACTCCCAACCTTGCAAATCGATGAACATCTTTCACCAACTCCTTCTTTCCCTCATCCACGCGGGACACACTCTCCATAGAGAGCCTACTAACTGCGTCCGTTACCACATTAGCCTTACTCGGGTGGTTAAGAACACTCATATCGTAGTCCTTGAGAAGCTCCAACCACCTCCTTTGCCGAAGATTGAGATCTTTCTACGTGAACACATATTGCAAGCTCTTATGGTTCGTAAATACATCCATGTGGACCCCATACAAGAAATGCCGCCATATCTTCAGTGCGACACCACCGTGACCAACTCAAGATCATGGGTCGGGTAATTCTTCTCATGGACTTTCAACTATCTTGAGGCATATGCTATAACTTTCCCATGCTGCATCAACATACACCCAAGTTCGATTCTTAAAGCATCACTATACACCACAAAATCATCGGTACCCTCGAGTAGGGTCAACACTAGTGCTGAAGTGAGTCGAGTCTTCAACTATTGGAAGCTTTTCTCCCAAGCCTTTGACCATTGAAACTTCACCTTCTTCTGAGTCAACTTGGTCAAAGGTGCTGTGATGGAGGAGAAACCCTCAACAAACCTCCGATAGTAGCCAGCTAAACCCAAGAAACTCTGAATGTCCAAAGGATTCGCCGATCTAGGCCAATTTCTCACCACTTCGATTATCTATGAATCTACCTTTATATCCCCACTCAATACCACATGGCCAAAAAATGCCACGGAGTCCAACAAAAATTAACACTTGCTGAACTTTGCATAAAAATGGAGATCCTTGAGGGTTTGAAGCACACTCTCAAGTGAGCAGCATGCTTCTCCTCGCTCCGAGAGTATATAAGAATATCATTGATGAACACGATCACAAACATGTCTACATATTTCTTGAACACCATGTTCATCAGGTCCATGAAAGCTGCAGGGGAATTGGTTAGTCCAAAAGACATAACAACAAATTCGTAATGCCCATACCGAGTCCTGAAAGCGGTTTTCGGGATGTCACTCCCCCGAACCCTGAGCTGGTGATACTCGGACTTAAGATTAATCTTGGGGAAACACTTGGAACCCTGAAGCTGGTAAACAAATCATTATTTCTGGGTAAAGGATACCAGTTCTTAACGATGACCTTGTTCAACGACTGATAGTCAATGCACATCCGAAGCGAACCATCCTTCTTTCGAACAAATAACACTGGTGCACCCCATGGAGACATGCTCGGTCTGATAAAGCCCTTATCTAATAGGTCCTTCAATTGATCCTTCAACTCCTTTAGCTCGGCTGGAGCCATCCTGTAGGGAGGAATAGAGATAGGCTGCATATCGGGTAAGAGGCAATAAAAATTTCAATTTCCCTCTCAGGAGGAACACCTGGCAAATCATCAGGAAAGACCTCTGGGTACTCACACACCACCAGGACTGACTGGATAGTCAGGGTTTCGGATTCAACATCCTTAACCCTACTAAATGATATATGTATCCCTTAGAAATCATCTTCCTGGCCATAAGATATGAAATAAACCGACTGGCTGGTACAACTGTATTACCCTTCCACTCCAAAACTGACTCACCCGAAAATCAAAATTCCACCGCATGAGTTCTACAATTAATTGAAGCATAACATGCAAACAACCAGTCCATGCCCAAAATGATGTCAAAGTCAGTCATAGCTAATCCTACTAAATCTGAGGAGGTGACCTTATGTAGTACTGTAATGGGGCAACCTCTATACACCCGCCTAGCTTCAACTGAATCACCGACTGGAGTAGAGACTGAGAATGGTTCTAACAGGATGTTAGGGCTAACTCCCAAACTACTAGCAATATATGGGGTCACAAAAGAAAAAGTAGCTCCTAGATCTAACAAGGCATAAGAATCAATATGGAAGACTTGCAACACACCAGTGACCATATCTGGTGAAGCCTCCTACTCCTAGGGGGATACTAAAGCACAAAACCTATTTTGGCGCTGACTGCCTGCTGCACTAGTTGAGGCACCATGCGGAGGAGTACGTGCAGCTGGAGCAGCAGAACTAGATGTTGTCACACAGACTCCACCAACTCTGGAGCATACTTGGAAAAAAGGGTGAACTCCAATGCATACTCCTGAACGGATATGTAACCATATTTCAAATTAAAAAACATGGTCACCTTGAGCTCCCTCATCTCCCGAGGGAAAAACCGATCCAAAAATGTCTCGTGGAACTCTTCCTAAACTATCGGTCCCACTTTCTTTGCATCTCTCCACTGCTTGAACCATATGTGAGCCACTCCCTTAAGCTGATAGGAGGTCAAGTCAATACACTCCCCATTGTTGACCCCCATAACAAGGGTGATCTTCAGAATCTCCTCAATGAAACCGTGTGGATCCTTGACCACCTTTGACCCCATGAACTCAGGAGGGCTCATCATCAAGAAATCACTTACCCTAGCCACCGCCGCATTCCCATTCTGAGGGTAATGCGCCACTGTCAGATTATGAACCTAGGTAGCCATAGCCTGTGCTAGCATCTGAATTGCTGCCCTAAACTCAGTGTGGGTAGCCGGCTCTAGTGCGTGCTCCTTATGAACGGGTGGGGCTGGCTGGTGCTCGGCACCATTGGCACCCTCATGATCATCACCGTTACCATTTCTTCTGGCTTTCACTCAGCGTGGAGGCATGATTCTGCAAACATGAATAGTAAAAATTAGAAGGGTAAAAGACTTTCATCACATGACATGGATCACAAAGAAGAGAACATTTCCTAAATGTTTCGTAGCCTCTTCATCATAAGTGTGGAGCGCTTCACACCTATGAAAAAGACTCTACTTAATGCGGCTTTCAGACACCCTAGGACACTTCAAACCTATGGAATTGATACTAAGTTTGTCACGACCCCAACATACACTCGGATCATAAACACGGGACAAGGAGTCCTGAGGGACCCCGAGTCGACCCATGGCATGAGCATGAATCTAATTTATTAACATAAGCGGAAGACTTAATGTAAGGCATATCAGGAACATATTGAATCATGACATATCAAACCGGCAGAATCACTTAGATATACATAAACTAAATCCAATACTTTGTCTGAAAGCCTCTACTATAATGATGGATTGATGGGACAACACCCCCAACTAACCCGAACATGTACTGAAACATAAAGTAACAACATGTCAATAAAATAGCCCTCGGAACATGAGGACTCACCAATATGCTGAAAGCAAACGCTGAGACAATCTAGGGATGCGGGTGAGCCTGAGAGTTGGGTCTTGTATCATAAAATGATACAACATAGAATGTATGCGGTCAGTACGTGGAATGTACTGAGTATGCAAGATAAGTAAAACAAA
Source organism: Datura wrightii (assembly GCA_035772735.1). Lineage (NCBI taxonomy): Eukaryota > Viridiplantae > Streptophyta > Magnoliopsida > Solanales > Solanaceae > Datura > Datura wrightii. The sequence continues at coordinate 46,520,308 of JASDFA010000007.1, read as the reverse complement.
CATTTAAAATATATAAAACTCATATATCTTAAACATCGTAATATACAATAAGGCTCAAGATTTTGAAAAAATTCATAGTACAAAAATAATCATATTCATAGAAGAAAAGCCTTACTTAACATAACTTGAGCCATAATAAATAAAATCATAAGCATTCACAATTCCTGAGGAACCGTGGGAGATTCTCTTAACCGACACACCCCATATGAGCACACATGAAGTCCAACTTGTAAACCTAGTTAGGAGGTTGTTCATACCTTTCCAAGGGTAGAACCGTGAAGGGCATGATATCACCATGAAAAGGGCAATTTGAACTAGGGACAGTCATACAAGAGGTCCGAACATACCTACGGTGGAACGTAGTTTATGAGGTCCGGGGCTTAACCTGGGCCCCAAACCTGCTCGGTGTTTAATACTACTCCCAAAACATATATAGTGCTCATAGTATAACATACACGAATTCATGGGCTAGTTAAATTATCATAATCATAAATGTACTTGTGCATACGTGAACTAGCCATGACATAGGGCCCGTGAGTCAGCCAAAACATAATTCATGAATCATAAAGTTCATACATATTTGTAGCTCATGCATATATGTCACACCCCGCCTTGGGGGGTATGACTGGCACCTGGTGCCCTACTGGGACCTGAACTGCTGGACTGCTGAGCCTGGCACATCTGGTGCCTGGCTGGCTCTAACTCATATTTCTGGAAACAAAGGGCTATACAACGGCTGTAAACACAGCCCCCGACCCATTAGCCTATAGCCTCCTGTACCTGTACTAACAGCTGACCAGAAACATATCAATTCAGGGAAACCTATGCGGGCCGACAAGGCCACCATGCTGTCTAGTTATCTATAACTCAATCATGGAGTACTAGAAAACTACGTGACCGGCAAGGTCACCACTACTGGTAAACTATGTCCCCACACGGCCATTATAAAAGAAAGAAAGAGTACTAACAGCTATACAACTGCACGGCCTCACACGACCGGCTCATCTGACCACAGGGAGATATATACAGACTGCAAGCCTCTAGGAATAGCAATAGAAATGATTGGGACAGGGCCCCGACCTACACGTACTATACAACAAAAGAAACTGAAATACTCGACCACTGACAGGAATCACGTAGTATCGCCTGCTCGTCTATAAGTACCTGCAGGCAAGTAATGCAGCACCCTACCGGGCATCAGTACCGCTGGTACTGAGTATGTAAAGCAATAACTAAAAGAAATATCTGAAACAATAATATAACTGATGAAACTGAAATAAAAGGAATAGATCAACAGTCTGATAATGTAAGTCATACCTTCTCTTAATCATACTGGAAGGAGTAGGTGTCATAGCTGAGGATTTATCGTTCTACTGTCGATCTACTCGTATCTACTGTAACACAGTATAACATATCATAACATACATAGCATACACAGACCTTACCCGGCCCCCATAAGCCGGGAGGTACAACCAGCACAGAATCTACACCCCTACCTCGGTCATCCCATCTCCTATAACCCCTGTAAGCATCCTGCCGGTCCCCTGGGTATGCACTTGGGCTCGCTGAGCCCCTGACTATAACTGTACCTGAGTCCAAAGGGCTCCTGAATCAACACCCGGGCGTATCCGCTCGACAGGGGTGTATCAAAGCCGACCAAGGCATAATATAGGGAAAACTGGCATCCCATCTTCGTCCCCTGTGGGACGGCATGCCACTCCGTAGAGCGACGTATCCTCGTCCTCTGGCGGACGAGTCGATACAGCTATCAACCCTGGGGTAGTCATGGATGCTAGGTAGTCCAACCCCAAGCAATACAACGGTCTCAACTAGCAATACTGTCTGCATATCTCACATGCTGAGGCTAATAGGGGTAAAGTATCGTATATATTACATGCTGAGCTAGTGATAGTAATCTGTACGTATTTAATACGTGTTGAGGCTGGTAAATATATACATACAAATATAATCTCCAGCCAGACTGTTCTGGGGCTAATACTGAACAGGATATGGTATTTCTGCTGAATACCATGTTGTATACTTAGTTTTTATATTAACATGATTTACTAGTTCTAATATGCTTTCTAGCTTCATTTTAACTTGTCGTTCTATCTCTGAGATGTCATACAGGTATTACATTGCTTTACTGGGCTTTCAACTGAATAAAATAATATCTTAACATTTCGTATTACATCACATACTGAACATGCTGGACAGTTTCTAACACTTGTGTTAGGATCTATGTCATCCTAGTAAGCTTCACGCAGGTTACAACTTGATGCTTCTAGTACCGTATCAACATTCAGAATAAACGTAACACTTGATTTCTGAACATTCTACTGGCCTGTAAATTACTATAATGTACCGATATTACTTAACTTGCCGAAGGAACTATCTTTACATACCTTATCCTTGAACTATTCGTCCGTTGGACGAGACTCAGCCGGTGCTTCAACTATTTCCTCCCAACTGCATTTATAAATATGTCAGTTAATACTAAATACAGCTTTATTGTAAAGAGCAACGTCACTTTCGATATAGTTTATAGCCTAAAGTTAGGATTATCGAAAGACGGTCGAAAACTCGCTATTTTTCAGAGGTACAGAAGGGAGAGATATTCACTTCACAGCTAGGAACGCATAGACACTAATTTAGAGCAATTCCACTTACCTTAGCCCGGTGGCTCGACGATTCGTCGGCCGTATTTTATGAAACTGAATTCGTAGGAATGCTCTCTGCTGCTAAATACCTCAGTATCTGGAGTTAATTTGAGTTTAGACGATGTTTAGTAGCGTAATCGGGCAAAAATTATATAATTTCTTCATTCATTTTTCTCCCTCTGCGTTTGCTCTCTGTTCTCTGGAAATAAATATGTGTTTTTATCATTTAAAACCGAAGTGGGGCTTTATATACTTGGGCCTGGACAAGGCCAATGTGTCACGGAGCCAACGCGGAGGCCTCTCCTCCGTGACACACTGCCATCGCGGAGGGGTTCTGCCTCAGCTCGTTCCGCGATGGTTCGACAGGTTTCTCATCCGATCTTTTCCCGGGCCTTTCTCCAGCACGTATGGCCTTCAAATATGCTTGACCAATGTGCGAATAGGTCATTTAGGTGCCGGGAATTCTACGGGGTATAATATTCTCCCCCCCTTAAGAACATTCGTCCTCGAATGTACACTGTGATCTAGAGGACTACTTACTTACTTTCTGGAAAAATTTCGGCAGAGTTTCCCCTATAATATGGACTATAGCAAAAACATGAAATGCAGAAAAGTCCAACACAGGCACTGCACTTAATATTTTAAAATCCACTGGACAACTAAGTATCAATCTTTCTCATTCACACACATACAACTGCAAGGTATTGCATAAGTGATAATACGTACATACCTGTCGCCTGACTAGGCCAGAAATAGGTGAGGGTATCTGGCTTTCATATCTTCTTCAGCTTCCCACGTCATTTCCTCACGGTTCCTGTTACGCCACAATACTTTGACAAATGCAACATCTTTAGTCCTCAATCTGCGAATCTGTCTGTTTAAGATAGCTACGGGAACCTCTTCATATGCTAATTCTTCTGTGACCTGGACATCCCGAACTGGAACTACTGTGGAAGGGTCCACTACGAACTTCCTTAACATAGAGACATGGAATACTGGGTGAACAGATGCTAACTCTGGAGGCAAGTTCAATTCGTATGCAACTCGGCCTATTCTTCGCCGAATCTGATATGGCCCAATGAATCTCGGGCTAAGCTTGGCTTTCTTGCCAAATCTCATTACCCCTTTCATCGGGGACACTTTCAGATATGCCCAGTCATTTACCGCAAATTCTAGATTTCTGCGTCGCATATCTGCATAAGACTTCTGGCGGCTCTGAGCAGTCAGTAAACATTCCCGGATGAGCTTTATCTTTTCCTCTGACTGCCGAACAATGTCTGGGCCAACCAATGCTGATTCTCCTATTTCAAACCAGCCCACCGGCGATCTACATTTTCGCCCGTATAATGCCTCGAAAGGCGCCATCTAGATAGCTGAATGGTAGCTGTTATTATACGCAAATTCAATTAACGAAAGATGCTCATCCCAGTTACCCCCAAAATCTAGCACACACGCTCGTAGCATATCGTCGAGCGTCTGAATTATACGTTCAGCCTGCCCATCTGTCTGAGGATGGAATGCTGTGCTCAAGTTAATCTGCGTTCCCAATCCTTTCTGAAACGACTGCCAGAATCTAGCTGTGAACTGTGCTCCCCTATCTAAAATGTTGGATACTGGCACTCCATGTAATCTAACTATTTCTTTGACATATAATTCGGCATAATCCTCAGCCGAGAAGGTATCCTTTACTGGCAGGAAATGAGCTGATTTTGTTAGCCTGTCAACTATTACCCAAATGGAATCATTTCTGCGTCTGGTACGGGGTAACCCTGTTACAAAATCCATGTTTATCGTTTCCCATTTCCACGTAGGCACCATTATCTCTTGCGTCAAACCGCCCGGTTTCTGGTGCTCTGCTTTCACCTGCTGACAATTAGAACATCTGGATACAAATTCAGCTATCTCAGCTTTCATACCTGGCCATCAGTAGATGTCTCTGATGTCGCGGTACATTTTGGTCGCTCCTGGATGAAGGGAATAGCGAGCGTAATGTACCTCATGCATGATCCGTCCGCGAAGCCCTGAAACATTCGGGACACAGAGGCGGCCCTTACAGCGTAGCACATCATCCTCAGTTATCTGAAAATCTGACTTCTTACCTCTCTGAGTTCTATCTCTGAGCTGGACTAAATCAGGATCCTCGTACTGTCGTTCTTTTACCTCTGTAACTAATGACGACACAGCAGAATTCTGAATTACTGTTCTATTATTTTCTGTTTCCATTACTCGAACGGCTAAACCAGCTAACTGATGAATTTCTTTGGCTAGCTCCCTCTTCTCAGGTCGTAAATACGCCAAACTCCCCAGCGACTTACGGCTCAGGGCGTCTGCTACAACATTAGCTTTTCCGGGGTGGTATAGAATATTCACATCATAATCTTTTAACAGTTCCAACCAGCGGCGTTGCCGTAGATTCAACTCCCTCTGAGCGAAAATGTACTGTAAGCTCTTATGATCTGTGTAAATATCAACATGGACGCCGTACAGGTAATGCCTCCACATCTTTAAGGCGTGGATTACTGCGGCCAATTCCAGGTCGTGGGTAGGGTAATTCTTTTCGTGTTTCCTCAGCTGTCTGGAAGCATATACAATTACTCTACCATGCTGCATCAACACACAACCTAACCCGACACCTGACGCGTCGCAATAGACTAAATAACCTTCCGTGCCTTCCGGCAATTCTAACACTGGAGCGGAGGTTAATCTGTCTTTAAGTTCCTGGAAGCTCTGCTCGCATGCCTCTGTCCATTGAAACTTTGTTGCTTTCTGTGTTAATTTGGTTAGAGGTGCCGCAATGGTCGAGAACCCTTCAACGAACCTTCTGTTATATCCTGCCAACCCCAGGAAGCTACGAACTTCAGTCGGAGTGGTAGGCCTAGGCCATGACTTAACTGCTTCTATTTTCAGCTTGTCTACCTGTATACCAGCATCTGAGACGATATGTCCTAAAAAGGCCACTGAGTTAAGCCAAAATTCACACTTAGAAAATTTAGCATACAACTGGCGGTCCCTGAGAATCTGGAGCACTGTCCGCAAATGAGTCCGGTGATCTGCTTCAGAGCGAGAATACACCAGAATGTCATCAATGAATACTATCACAAACAAGTCCAGGAAAGGTCTGAAAATACTGTTCATCAGGTCCATAAAGACTGCTGGGGCATTCGTTAACCCGAAGGACATAACTAGAAATTCAAAATGTCCATATCGGGTCCTGAACGTTGTCTTAGGAATATCTCTCTCACGTACTCGGACCTGGTGATATCCGGACCGCAAGTCAATCTTAGAAAAGTATCTGGCTCCCTGCAACTGATCAAATAAGTCATCAATTCTGGGGAGTGGGTACTTGTTCTTTACTGTAACTTTGTTTAGCTGCCGATAATCTATGCACATTCGGAGCGAGCCATCTTTCTTCCTCACAAACAAGACTGGCGCACCCCACGGTGAAGTACTCGGCCTAATAAAACCTTTATCCAATAAATCTTTCAACTGCTCCTTTAATTCTCTGAGTTCTGCAGGAGCCATACGATAGGGAGGTATTGATATTGGCTGAGTGCCTGGTAACAAGTCGATAGCAAAGTATATTTCCCTTTCTGGGGGAATACCAGGTAACTCATCAGGAAAGACATCAGGGAATTCATTCACCACTGGAACAGACTGGAGTGTCGGAGATTCTGCTTGGACATCCTAAACTCTGACCAGATGGTAAATACATCCCTTAGATATTAACTTTCTCGCCTGGAGGTAGGAAATAAACCTACCTTTTGGCGTAGCGGTGCTGCCCTTCCACTCCCGCACTGCTTCTCCTGGGAAGTGGCAAAACACGGTACTAACCAATCCATACCCATTATGGCATCGAAGTCTATCATTTCTAACTCGACCAAATCTACTATGGTCGGACGGTCAGCAACCTCTACTGTACACTCGCCGTAGATTCGGCTAGCTGTGATAGAGTCACCGACGGGCGTGGATACTAAGAAAGGATGCTGCAATGACTCTGGTGCAATACTAAACTTTCGTGCCACAAATGGAGTAATGTAGGATAAAGTAGACCCTGGATCAATCAACACATAGGCAGGGTGTGAGCAGATGGTTAACATACCTGTCACAACATCAGGCGACGCTTCTGAATCTTGCCTCCCTGGTAAAGCATATGTGCGGCTTGGACCCGCACCTGTACTGGAGGCCCCTGATCTGCCCCGACCCCTGCCTGCTAAAACTGAGGTCCTGCGCCCAGTCGAGGATGTTGTGGCTCGTGATCCTGCTGGTGCCCTATCCTGTCTATCCCGGTCCTCTTGACCTCTGGCTGGGCAATTTTTCATCAAATGGCCTTCTTGGCCACAATTATAACATGCGGTGGAGCCATATCTGCATGCTTCAGGATGGCGTCGACTGCATATAGGGCAAAGTGGTAGGGTATACCTACTCTGCTCCGCCCTCCTCTGTAATGGTGAATCTGCCATCTGCGAGCCTCTACCAGTCTCTGACTGCCCCCTGCGACTGAATCTACCCCCCTGCGACTGCGGCCGAGGCGGGGGCCTGGGCGGCCTATCTTACAATCGTGGCCTGGGTCCTCCCCGGGCCTCCCTCTGTAACTCAACTGGCCTTTCCCAGCGACGCTGTTCCTGACTGACCCTTCTGACCTCCCGTTGTCGCTGTCTGATGCCCTCAATATTTTGGGCAAATGCCTGAACTCGAGCAATGTCCATGTCCTCTCGCAGCGTGGCTGTAATACAAGTCTCAACATATTCTGGATTCAACCCCATGATGAAACGGTGTACTCTGGATGCCATGGTATCAACAAAGGTCGGTGCATACCGGGCTAAGGAATCAAACCGCAAGGAATATTCCCGAACGCTCATGGCCCCCTGCTCTAGATGTAGGAACTGATCTACTCGAGCCTGTCGAATCTCCCGTGGTAGATAGTGATCCAGAAAAGCCCCTGAAAAGCTGGACCAGGTGGGAGGGGAAACATCTCTCCCTCGAGACCTTTCCCAGCTTTCATACCATAGCACCGCGATATCCCGTAAACGGAATGCTGCCAATTCAACTAATTCGGTAGGCGTGGCATGCATAACCCTCAAGATTCTCTACATTTGATCTAGAAAATCCTGAGGGTCCTCTGTCCGATCCGTACCCGTAAACTGTGGGGGATTCAGGGCTAAGAACTCTCGGACCCTCAAACTACCGGGCCCTCCTGATAACTCTGCAACTGTAGACGGCAGTGGCTGACGCTGAGCAGCCATCATATGTGCTAACATAACTACAACACTCCTAACCTCCTGGTCAGAAGGTGTCGGTACAGGGACCGCTGAAGGTAATGTCGCCCCAAGTGGCTCCTGACGTGGTGGAGACTGCTGAGGAGGCTGGGACGATGCCTCTGTAGTGCACTCTGATCGGGCTATTTCTAAACGAGGGGGGGCATCTTACTGGTGCCTTCCCCTGCTGCAATATCTAAGCTCCGACCTGTGATAGGATGGCGCTGGTCTGACATTATCTGTAACCAAAGAATATGGTAAGCTTTTAGGGATTCAACCCTATACTGTATCGCTCTACAGCACGACTGAATAAGAATAAAAGACAACCATCCTATCATGCCTTGCAGCCTCCTACCCATAGTATGTGGTGCACAACACATCCATGGACAGGACTCTACTTAGCACGGCTTACAGACTCCCTGGGATACGACCTGCTCTGATACCAAGTTTGTCATACCCCGCCTTGGGGGGTATGGCTGGAACCTGGTGCCCTACTGGGACCTAAACTGCTGGACTGCTGAGCCTGGCACATCTAGTGCCTGGCTGGCTCTAACTCATATTTCTGGAAACAAAGGGCTATACAACGGTTGTAAACACAGCCCCCGGCCCATTGGCCTATAGCCTCCTGTACCTGTACTAACAGCTGACCAGAAACATATCAATTCAGGGAAACCTATGCGGGCCGACAAGGCCACCATGCTGTCTAGTTATCTATAACTCAATCATGGAGTACTAGAAAACTACGTGACCGGCAAGGTTACCACTACTGGTAAACTATGGCCCCACACGGCCATTATAAAAGAAAGAAAGAGTACTAACAGCTATACAACTGCACGACCTCACACGACCGGCTCATCTGACCACACGGAGATATATACAGACTGCAAGCCTCTAGGAATAGCAATAGAAATGATCGGGACAGGGCCCCGACCTACCCGTACTATACAACAAACGAAACTGAAATACACCTCTGGAATTCAGTCTCCGGATGACAGGAGTTGAATACTCGACCGCTGACAGGAATCACGTAGTATCACCTGCTCATCTATAAGTACCTGCAGGTAAGTAATGCAGTGCCCCACCGGGCGTCAGTACCGCTGGTACTGTGTATGTAAAGCAATAACTGAAAGAAATATCTGAAACAATAATATAACTAATGAAATTGAAATAGAAGGAATAGATCAACTGTCTGATAATGTAAGTCATACCTTCTCTTAATCATACTGGAAGGAGTAGGAGTCATACCTGAGGATTTATCGTTCTACTGTCGATCTACTCGTATCTACTATAACACAGTATAACATATCATAACTTACATAGCATACACAAACCTTACCCAGCCCCCATAAGCCGGGAGGTACAACCAGCACAGAATCTACACCCCTACCCCCGTCATCCCATCTCCTATAACCCCTGTAAGCATCCTGCCGGTCCTATAGGTATGCACTTGGGCTCGCTGAGCCCCTGACTATAACTGTACCTGAGTCCGAAGGACTCCTGAATCAACACCTGGGCGTATCCGGTCGACAGGGGTGTATCAAAGCCGACCAAGGCATAATATGGGGAAAACTGGCATCCCATCTTCTTCCCCTGTGGGACAGCATGCCACTCCGTAGAGCGACGTATCCTCATCCTCTGGCGTAAGAGTCGATACATCTATCAACCCTGGGGCGGTCATGGATGCTAGGTAGTCCAACACCAAGCAATACAACGGTCTCAACTAGCAATACTGTCTGCATATCTCACATGCTGAGGCTAATAGGGGTAAAGTATCGTATATATTACATGCTGAGCTAGTGATAGTAATCTGTACGTATTTAATACGTGCTGAGGCTGGTAAATATATACATATGAATATAATCTCCTGCCAGACTGTTCTGGGGCTAATACTGAACAGGATGTGGTTTTTCTGCTGAATACCATGTTGTATACTGAGTTTCTATAGTAACATGATTTACTAGTTCTAATATGCTTTCTAGCTTCATTTTAACTTGTCGTTCTATCTATGAGATGTCTTACAGGTATTACATTGCTTTACTGGGCTTTCAACTGAATAAAATAATATCTTAACATTTCGTATTACATCACATACTGAACATGCTGGACAGTTTCTAACACTTGTGTTAGGATCTATGTCATCCTAGTAAGTTTCACGCAAGTTACAACTTGATGCTTCTAGTACCGTATCAATATTCACAATAAACGTAACACTTGATTTCTGAACATTCTACTGGCCTGTAAATTACTATACTGTACCGATATTACTTAACTTGCCGAGGGAACTGACTTTACATACCTTATCCTTGAACTATTCATCCGTCGGACGAGACTCGGCCCGTGCTTCAACTATTTCCTCCCAACAACATTCATAAATATGTCAATTAATACTAAATACAGCTTTATTGTAAATAGAAACGTCTCTTTCGATATAGTTTATAGCCTAAAGTTAGGCTTATCGAAAGACGGTCGAAAACTCGCTATTTTTCAGAGGTCCAGAAGGGAGAGATATTCACTTCACAGCTAGGAACACATAGACACTAATTTAGAGCAATTCCACTTACATTAGCTCAGTGGCTCGACGATTCGTCGACCGTATTTTATGAAACTGAATCCGTAGGAATGCTCTCTGCTACTAAATACCTCAGTATCTGGAGTTAATTTGAGTTTAGACGATGTTTAGTAGCGTAATCGGGCGAAAATTATATAATTTCTTCGTTCCTTTTTCTCCCTCTGCGTTTGCTCTCTGTTCTCTGGAAATAAATATGTGTTTTTATCATTTAAAACCGAAGTGGGGCTTTATATACTTGGGCCTGGACAAGGCCAACGTGTCACGGAGCCAACGCGGAGGCCTCTCCTCCGTGACACGCTGCCATCGCGGAGGGGTTCTGCCTCATCTCCTTCCGCGATGGTTCGACAGGTTTCTCGTCCGATCTTTTCCCGGGCCTTTCTCCAGCACGTATGGCCTTCAAATATGCTTGACCAACATGCGAATAGGTCATTTAGGTGCCGGGAATTCTACGGGGTATAACAATATAGCTTGAAATTCATACAATCATGATGGGTAATTGATTAAATCAACATTTAAATCATAATTCATGTTGGGATCGTTAATATCATTAATGGAAAAGTAGATCATAAATCGATTCATCATGGGTCATACATAATTAGGCTATACTCAAGGTAATCGAAATCGATAATATTATAAATAATTTAAACCATTAAAAGTTGATCTAAAACCCTTAGAATATGATAAGGTTCAAAAATCACAAAGCCCATTAACAATCATTAGATTTTTATATAAATCTACTTCAAAACCCCATAAATTTTTGATAGAATTTTCATGAAATCGTAGAGAATGGGAATGCGTGTAAAAGAAAACACCAATTGATCGCCTTACATACCTGAAAACAACTGATTCTTAATCTCCCTTGAATGCCAAAGAAAGAATTGGAAGAATTTGAAGAGAAAAGCCATGAATCACCCTATGATCACCTCTCTATACTCTTGCTTGCATGAATGGGGTCTTAGAATAAATTATCCCCCTAAAAACCTACCTTCCATAAGCTAAAACAACGTGGTTTAGGGTCTTATAGCGTGAAAAAGTTGAAAATTCCCTTATTGAATCTTCCCTGAAAACTTTCTAGGTTGGTCCAACAGGTGGAACCAATGGGTCGTTGGAAGGAACGACCACCCGTTGTATGCCCCATCGTTTGCATTGTTGAGACTAGCCTCTAGAACTTAACCACAGACGGACAGGACGAATTCTTCCTTTGGACCAATGAGTAATTACATCGACCGTTGTTTGTCCCTTCACCAAATCTGAACCTTCTTACCACGAGCCTCACCACGACTCGTGGTTGCCTCCAATGAGTCATGGTCTTGATCTGTTACGTCCACTGGAAATCTTGGAAACCAAACATCGACCGGTAACCATGGGTCATCATTTCTCACCACAATTCATTGGATGACCCGTGGTATCCTCAACTGCTAAGCCCAGCCTCTCCTATAACTGCCAACAACGACTCATTGTTCCAAGAAATGAGTCGTTGCATCGCCCGTTGTCTCCATTTCCACCAGAACTTCCCAACACCACGACTGCATAACCATGGTTATATACCACGAGTCATTACATGGCACGTTTTGTGCTATTTTTCCCAATTTAAGTCGTTTTCAACTTTTAACTTCTAGGTCTATTCTTAAGCACTTTTAGGGTATTACAATTTCTTCCCATTTCCAAGTAAGAATGCTGATATCCTGAAGCACACCTCTCGGTCTCTAGTGCTTCACCTTTACTTGCTGACAGTTTAGGTATTTAGCTACAAATTCTGCGATTTCCTTCTTCATGTCGTTTCACCAATAGACTTCCCATAAATCATGGTACATCTTGGTGGGACCTGGATGGATCGAATACCTGGATCCGTGATCCTTATGCAACATTAGGCTCCTGAAATCATCAACATCCGGAACACACAGGTGACCCTGGTATTGAAGAACACCATCTCCCCCTTTGGAGAAGACATCTACCTTCTGATTTTGAACGAATTCCTTCAATTTTACCAAAATCGGGTCCTCATCTTGTCTAACTTTCACATCAGTCACCTAGCTTTATTCCGATCGGTTCTAAACAACCACACCACCGTCGGTCGAGTCAACCAACCTAACTGCCAACTTTTCGAGTCGATTTACATCTTTCACCAGCTCCTTCTTCCCTTCATCCACATGACACACACCCTCCATGGAGAGTCTACTAAGTGTGTCCGCTACTATATTAGCCTTGCCTGGATGGTATAGCCCACTCATATCATAGTCCTTCAGTAACTCCAACCACCTCTTTTGCCGAAGATTGAGGTCCTTCTAAGTAAATACAAATTGTAAGCTCTTATGGTCCGTAAACACATCCACATGGACCCCGTATAAATAATTTCCCCATATCTCTATGGAGAAAACCACCGCGGCCAGTTCAATATCATGGGTTTGGTAATTCTTCTAATAAACCTTCAACTGTCTAGAGGCATACGCTACAAATTTCCCGCACTGCATCAATACACAGCCCAATCCAATCCTTGAAGCATCACATACACCACGAACCCATCGGTACCCTACGGTAGAGTTAACACCGGTGCCGAGGTAAGCCGGGTCTTCAACTCCTGGAAGTTCTTCTCACAAGCCTCCGACCATTGGAATTTCAACTTCTTCTGGGTAAATTCAGTAAAGGGTGTTGCAATCGATGAGAAACCTTCAATAAACCTCTGATAGTATCCAGCTGAACCCAAGAAGCTCCGAATATCTAAAGGATTCACTAGTCCAGGCCAATTCTTCACTGCCTCGATTTTTTGAGAATCCGCCCTCACTTGATACCACATGGCCCGAAAATGCTACGGAGTACAACTAGAACTCACACTTGCTAAATTTGGCATATAATTGACGGTCCTTGAGAGTCTATAGCACTATTCTTAAATGGATGGCATGCTCCTCCTTGCTCTGAGAGTATATCAGGATGTTATCAATAAGCAGAATCACGAACATATCCAAGTATGGCTTGAACACCCTATTCATCAAGTTCATAAAAGCTTCAGGAGCATTCATTAGTCCAAAAGATATAAATACAAACTCATAATGACCATACTGCGTCTTGAAGGTTATCTTTGGGATATGACACTCTCGAACTCTGAGCTGATGATACCCGGATTTGAGATCTATCTTTGAGAAACACTTGGCACCCTAAAGCTGGTCAAGCAAATTATTATTCCTGGGTAGAGGATACTTGTTCTTAATGGTCACCTTGTTGAATTGCTGATAATTAATACACATACCAAGAGAACCATCTTTCTTTCGGACGAAAAGAACTGGTGTGCACCCCATGGGGACTTTCTCGGTCTAATTAAACCCTTATCTAATAGGTCCTTCAACTATTCTTTCAACTCCTTTATCTCGGTTTGAGCCATTATGTAGGGAGGACTAGATATAGGCTGCATATCAGGAAGAAGGTCAATACCAAAATCAATCTCCCGCTCAGGAGGGATTCCCAGCAAATCATGTAGAAAGACTTTTGAATACTCACGTACTACTAGAACTGATTGGATAGTCGAGGTCTCAGACTCAATATCCTTAACCCTAACTAGATGGTATACACAACCCTTAGAAATCATCTTTCACGCCTTAAGGTAGGAAATGAAATGACCTATAGGCACAACTTAGCTACCCTTCCATTCTAAGACTGGATCACTTGGAAATCTGAAATCTACTGCCCAAGTTCTACGATCAACTGAAACATAGCATGCAAATAGCCAATTCATGCCGAGGATAACATCAATATTGGTCATGGATAACTCTATCAAATCTGTTGAGGTTACTTTCTGAAGGATTGAGACTGGGCAACTTCTATACACCTGTCTAGATATAATTGAGTCACCTACTGGCGTCGAAACTGAGAAGGGTTCTAACAAGACTTCGGGACTGACTCCGAAGCTACTAGCCACATAAGGTGTCATAAAAGACAAGGTAGCCCCTGGATCTAACAAAGCATAAACATCAATATAGAGAACTCATAACATATTAGTGACCATATCCGGGGAGACCCCTGCTCCTGGTGGGATGCTAAAGCATAGAATATGTTCTAGCGCTGACCGCCACCTGCACAAGTAGATGCCCCCTGATGTGCTGAGCGTGTGGGAGGGGATGTTGTACTAAAAACTGGGCCTCGGCCCTCATTATGATCCTGCCTCACTACTGGTCAATCTCTGAGCATGTGCCCGGGCTTCCCAAACCCGAAATAAGCACCTGTACCTGCAAGGCACTGGCCTGTGTGCCCCCGACAACATTTGTGGCAAGATGGGATGATAGAATCTGCAGGTCTGCTGCTCTGACCCCTGGAGCCTAATGCTCACCCTCTTTGGTCATGCCTAGGTCTGGATGGAACACTCAATGCTGAAGACGATAGGGCTGATGACATCTGGTGGGTCTACTATCGGTGCCCACCACTTGATCTCAGCTGTGAGAACCTGTGACTATCAACCCTAGCCTTCTTGGCCTCCCTCTCCCTCACTTGTGCTGCCTCCATCTTCTGGCGTACAAAACTATCTGAGGGAAGTGCATATCCTGATGGAGCATAGAGGTCCTATAATCCTTGTCCAAATAGCTCGCTACTCCATGGACGAACCTACTCACCCGCACCATCTGATCGACTACCTACTCTGGGCTAACTTTGATAGGTGAGTGAACTCAAGGGCATACTCTTGTATTGTCATTCTCCCTTGCTTCAGATTAAAAAACTTGGATGCCTTCAGTTTCCTTATCTCACAAGGGAAGAACCGATCTAAGAATGCAACATGGAGCTCTTCCCAAGTGACAAGGCCTACTCCGGCAACCCTGCTATCATTCCATTGGAGAAACTAGATATGCGCGAACCCTTTCAACTGGTACGAGGCCAACTCCGCGCACTAAACTCCATTCACCCCCATAACTGTAGGTAATCTTCACAATCTCATCTACGAACTCATGCGGGTCCTCATGTACTTTAGACCCGAGGAACACTGACGGGTTCATTCTCAAGAAGTCCCTAACTTGAGCTGCCGCTGCATTGCCCTTTTGTGGAACATGAGCAACAGCCTACTGATTGACCTGAGCGGTCAAGGCTTGTGCGAGCATCTAAATAGCAGCTCGAATGTCAGGATGGGCAACTAGCTTTGGTGCCTGGGGCTCCTGAACGGGTGGGGCTTGCTGGTGCTCATTGCCGTTGCCACCCTCGTGGCCATCTCCATTTCCATTCCTCCTACCATTAATTCTTTAGGGAGCCATGATTCTACAATCACGAATAGCATGAATTAGAAGGATAGAGAGACTTTTCATCGCATGACATAGAACATGAAAGAAGGGAACATTTCCTAAACGTCTCGTAGCCTCTTCATCATAAGTGTGGCATGCTTCACACCCATGAAAAATACTCTACATAACATGGCTTTCAGACCCCTAGGACACTTCGAACCTATTGCTCTAATACCAAGTTTGTCATGACCTGAATGGAGGCACCGATGGCAACATGGGACAAGGAGCCCTGAGAGACCCCAGGTTGACCCATGGCATAAACATACATCCAACTTGATCAATAAAAGATAACCATAGCAGAAGTCTAAATTAAACATAACATCATAATACATAACCTAAAGCTGAATACATCTTTTATTTGAAAGCCTCCAAACATGATGAGTTGATGGGACAAGATCCCAACTAACTCAATAAAATAGAAACTGAAAATACACATAGGAAATCTGAATAAGTCTAGTCTTGAGGAGATGAGGACTCACCAACTACGTACGATGTTATCTCTGAAGGTTGACTAAGAGCGAGGCTAAACTTCTGAGCTGAGTCCTGTATCATGAAATGATACAGCATATAGTATGCGGTGAATACATGGAATGCCGAGTATGCAAGGTAAGTAAAACCGCTAAAGTAATTAAAATCATTTAAAGACATGCATAAGGTAAAGCATAAACTATAAGATTCTAAGAGTATGGCTTGCATGCATTCTTTCTTAAATCATGATCTCATAATAACATAACATAACATCATATTTAAATCGATTGACTCAAACCTGAAATCTAATATATATATATATATATATATATATATATATATGTATGTAAAACTAAACGTTGGTCAAACCTGCTTTAGAACATGCATACATATGTAAATCTCATGAGTAATGGATATGCATAATTGAAATCATGAGGAACAATGGGAGACTCGTCTTTTAACCAATATACCACGATAGAGCTTACGTGGTTCCGACTATCACACTCGAGTGGGTAGAGCTGTCCAAAGCCTTCCTAGGGCTAGGGACTATACATTGATATTGATATCAAGATCATGGCCTAATAGGGCAGGGGATAGCTCACAAGGGAGGTCCCAAAGTTATAATGTATAAACCTACATTGGCACGTAGTTTTGAGGCATAGAGTGATCAAGCCTTAGCCTACTCGGTGCTAGACACTACTCCCAAAAACATGCATATGCTCTATATTATTTTTTCAACAAAGCTCAACATCGTCTATTGACAAAGCTCATAAATCAAATACATCTCAAAGATGAAATCATGCGTATGAGAAGATTTAACTCAAACCATACCACAAGTTAAAAATAATTGGGAGTCTTCACTCCAAAACCATATGTTAAGCTTAATTCGGGAAAATCATAAATTATACTTGAGATGAGGGAATTTCCCAATACTTTATTATGCTTGGAAAATACTCAATTCATATCAAAAAACATGATTATAAACATGGGTAGCTTTAAAACATTCTTTTCATCATACTATCTCATCATCATCATACATTCATCACAAATCACATCTTTCATGAACTTCTCTTCAATGGGCTTTTCAATTTTTAAATCTATAAACATTATTTTTTATTGCAAATATTATAAAATTTTCCCATAGATCATAATTCAATCATAGAATCATATATGGATTGTACCCATGTATAGAATTAGGGAAATCATGCATTGGGTTAAAACCCCATAGATTAGACATAGGAATTCACGATATAGAGAGGGATTGGGCATGGGTGTGAAAGAATCACCAATTCATAACCCTACATACCTGTTGGTAGCTGATTCTTACACTTCTTTGAAATCATAATGGAAGTTAATGAAGAAAACCTTGAAGAAAAAGCTTGATCACCTCCTCAATCTCTGAACTTTGCATGCATGGAAATGAATAAGCCTAGAGTGGGTTTTACCCTCAATAAAAACTGATTTTTGAGCCTTAAACAACCTAGTTTAGGACCTTAGAGAAAAGGAATGATGAAAATTCCCTTACTGATAAACCTGAAAAATCTTCACTAGGTGAACTAACGGACTATCCCACAAGTCGTTGAATGATACGACGACTCGTGGTATCAAGCTGTTGGATCCAATGCATCCTTACACACTTTCAGATTCCATCCCACGACTCGACAATATGAGTCGTTGCTTCATATGATGAGTCATTATATCATTCGTTGTTTCCTTCTTCAAGTCCTGTACTAGTTCTTCCCACGAGCCTCACCACGACTTGTTACTTCCTCCAGCAAGTCGTTCTTTGCTTATGCTATATAGACTGGAGAAGTATTTATATTCCATACCATGACTGATGACCACGACTCGTACTCTTCATGACAGGGTGTGGGATGACTCGTTACTTCCCCTTAAGCTGAGGACCATTTCCCACTACAGCTTCACACGACAACTTGTTGTAACAAACAATGAGTCATTACTTCACTTGTTAGAGCCAGCTTCCACCCACACCAACCTTTCCATGACTACTTCCCAAGGGTCATTGGTAGGACCAATGATCCGTTGGGTCATCCATCCTATGGGATTTTTCCCAATTTCAGCCCATTTTCATTTTTAAATCTCGGGTCTAATCTTAGGCACTTTCGAGGTATTACATATTTGCCGTAATATCTTTCAAATACTTGGCATATTTCGGAACATCCTGCAAAATCTCCACCAAAGGTAAGTTAACATGAACCTATTTTAAAATCTCAAGGAATCTCTAAAAAGTTATGTCCTCTTTCTACTTCTTAAATCTTTAAGGAAATGTGCAAGGTCTAGCTACTACAATTTTCGATTTTTGTGACATGGCTCACCCACATCCTGTCTACACATCATAGTTTTCTCCTCATCAGTCTATTCCTCTCTGGGGATCACTTAACCTAGCTCCTTACTACTTTGCAAGGAAATAGAATTTACATCTTCATCGGGGTTCTTTTCGATATTACCCGAGAGTGCCCCCTGAGATCTGTTGTTCTACTATAGGGCCAATTTCCCTATTTGCCTTCCAAGCTCACGGATGGACTTTTGCATTTCATTTACCACTTGTGCCTGCTGCACTATTTGTTACTTCATTGTCTCCTCAAGAGAATTGTTCTGCTGCTGGCCCTATGGCCTTTTATAAATGTTTTGGGGCCTTTGGAAGTTTTTATTCCCTCCCTATAGGGATTTTCTCCACTCCGGTAACCCTTATTATAACCATTACTTGAAAAACCTCCACCAAGACCTTGTTGTCCCACAAAATATACAGACTCAAGATTGAGAGGACAACCTGAATAGGTGTGGATTTCTCCACATGCCTCACATGATGGTGGTGGGATTTGTGCCTGTTGTACCTGCTGCACTTGGCCTCTTGCTGGTGTAGTCACCAACTTATTGATCACATTCACCAACTGGCTAATTTCTGCCTTGGTTGTTGCTACACCATCAACCTCAGCTTTCCCAGCACCTTTGCTGTTGTAAATCCTCTGCTTGAATCCTGATAATCCTAACTCCCCGCAAACATGAGGTTCAAGAAACCCTCAATTTCATCATAACTTTTGAATAGAATCTGTCCTTGTGCAGTAGTGTCAACGAGTTTCTTAGATTTGGGATTCGGACCCTCAATAAAGTTGTGCCCAGTTATCTCCTTACGTTGCATGTTGGGTGGAAAACCCCTCTAGTAATCCTTGTAACGTTCCCATGCTTCAGCTAGTGTTTATCCATCTTTCTGTATGAATCCAGAGATCTTTCCCCCCAGTTCCTTAGTTCTTCTTTAAGAGAAATACCAGTTTATGAACTTATTGGAGAGGATCTCCTAAGTGGTGATGGATCCTGCAAGCTCATTTTGAAGCCATTCCTTGGCCTCTTCGATTAGTGAAAGCAGAAACAGAGTCAACTTGACATATTCATCTAACCTGTTCTGGTAGTGGAAGTTTTCACTCATCTCTAAAAACGTCATCAGATGCCTATGGGGATCCTCATGAGGCTTGCCTTGAAATTGGAAAGTGTTTTGGACCAACCGTATAGTCCCTTCTTTCAGCTCAAAGTTCCCAGTGATGGTCAGTTTAATAATTGCTTTAGAAGCATTCCCCACATTCGGCCTAGTAAACTACATCACTAGAACTCTCTCATTCTCTTCACCTGCTGCTTGCTTGATTTATTCCATAGCTAACCTTCAAAAGGTTCTCTCTATTTCAGGATCAAGAGAAGCTAAGGTTGGTCCTTGACTTCTTGTTCTTGGCATACACTGAGGCAAAAAACCTTATGAACTTCAACAAAAACAAGAAACAAACATAAAATATAAACTAGCGAATATAAAATATTAACCTAAAAATGATTAAACAATATTCAAGTCATCGGCAACGACGCCAAAAACTTAATGTTGCCCAAGCATATGCAAGAGCATGTGGTTGTCAAGTAATATAGGATTGTTAAATCCAGATATTGTACCGACAGGAACTTGTACAATTTAATTGTTATAAGGTTATACATTGATTTCACAAATCTATGAAACAAGTAAAATAAAGATTGGTTTGGAAAATTAAATTACTAAAACTTCAAATGTAAGAATTAACAAAAACCAATGCGAGCTTGATTGTATTTCGCTAATGATGACAGATTAGGGAAATGACACTTGGTTGGTTTCAAGTTGAGTTTTCTGGACGTAATTAAGCTAGCATGATTCTTCCTAAGATTGTTAGTTGCAAGTTACTATCCCATTTCTTGCCACTATCCCTAGCATCCAAGAACTATTACCTGAACCTTAACGCCTATATCCCTATGGTCGCAGGAGAAAAATGAAACGACAATTATGTCTACTTGTATTTCTACTAAAAGGGGTTGAAGGGTATATCCCTATCCTTAACAACAACTTCTATCCTATCACCAATAGGTTCACGGGTCTTTGAATTTCCTTTTATATTTATTTTTAACCCTTTCGATTCCCTTTCCTAAGTTCAATCGAAAGCCAACACATTTACTTACAAGGTGATCAAAATCATAAATAATAAATTAATACAAATAAATACAAACAACCATAAAAGAAGAATCAAAACTAAGTTTATTTATACTGTCAAACAATCAAACATTCACCATAACTACAACCCTACAATATGAGTTTAGACACTCATAGACTAGCGGAAAAACAAATAATTAGTCATCATTATGAAAAAATACAAAGTAAACAAGAGAAAACCTAGTTGTAGAACCTTGTCTTCCTTCCAAACGACTTACAAGCTTTCATGAATAAGTTGCGGAATAAAAATGAGTAAAGACTACTTCCAAGAAGTCCAAAACTACATAACAAACGATCTAAGGCTTATATATATAGATGAGAAATGACCTTTCTGCGCTTCAAGACTTGGCCTTAAAGTTAGTATTTTTGATGACGGAATCGCTCTGGCGCGCCGCCCCTCCTATGTCATCATAGAATTGGTCAAATTTCTAGTAATTTCAGCTCCAGATAGGGTACGGCGCACTGCCACCTTCATCTTGCCAAGGTGTTTGTCAAATTTCTCTAAGTCTTGGACACTCCCGCGCCACTCATCTTGCCAAATTTTTGAAGTTCCATTCTTTGAAGTTTGAGGGTTGGCACACCCTAGACTAAGATTTTGTTTTCAGAAGTTTGATACTTGGTGGGGGGCACCATCCATTGCACCAAACTAGTTAGATCCTCAACTCTTCATTTCTTGCATCATTTTGAGCCCATTTTGCCTAGTTTCCTGCTCAAATCAACTCAAATAGTTTGTTAGCGCATAAAACACTTACATACATGAATTTATGCATAAATCAAGGATTATGAACTAAAAACATGATCAGATATAGGTAAAGACAAGAAAAATGGGCATAAAATATGCCCACATTAGAAATCCAATATACAGATGGTTTGGAGGGAATGAAGAATTAAGCAAAGTTAAACCCTTTAATCTAAACTTTAGGAAGCCTAAAGTAATGTCACTTAGGAGATAAAAATGGAGTTTACCAAAATACACGAGAATTGTCGAAATAAACCTAGAACCTAGAAGAAACAATGACTAATAGGACGGTTTGTTGGTTCATTGGATGACCCGTTGGTCGTTGTCGTGGGTTCTCACTCTACTCAGAATCCTCCTTTGAACGTACCGCAACGACTAGAATAATGACCGATACAATCAAATAATAGGTCATAAAATCCACTCCTTGATTCTCGGTGATTTTAGCATTTTTCAGATCTTGGGTACCATGGCGAAATGAATGACTCGTTTGTTCTTTATACAACCCATTTTGAGGGTCATTGAATGGCCTGGTACAATTTTCCTACTAGTTTTTACTGCAAGTCTTGGATCTGATTTTTGGGACTTTTCAAGGTATTACACTAGGTATGCTCCATACATGATACAGATGATGAGGGCCATAGTCCATCAGTTTATGATAGGGTTGGGACCTCATATAGCTCATAATTGTTTAGGAGTGTCTAACCAAGTCGATATGGATATGGTGCGAATGCAAGAATTTGCCAGAGGGCAGAGGATTTGATCCGTTATTTGCAGGATACCCATTAGGGGAGAGAGCAAAAGGAAGAGGGTTAGGATTATGGGATCTTATAGAGAATCTTGGGGAGTCCCAAGGTCTCAATCGTAGATAGTCGGCCTGACTGGTAGAGAGTGCTCCACCCTAGTTACCAGAATAGAGGAGAGATCAGGGTTCGGCTTCATCTCATTCTCAATGCCAAGAGAGATCTCTTATGCGCTCATGTGCTCGATGTGGTAGGATGCCATCAGGAGCAAGGTGTATGTTATCATTGTGGTAGCCTAGTCATTTTATGATATAATGTTTGATGAGGACCAGAGGCGATACTGCACAACTGACCGAATTAGTAGTTGTTTCTTCACTCTCCATTACTAGTCTACAATAGCCTCTAAAGAGTAAGAAAATTAAAATTATCAAATAGGGCCCTATCCAACCCATACAATACAAAAAAATCAAAATGGCAACATAGCTCTTGGAAGAAAGGAGCATACCACAACTCTGCTGAAATCAGGCTCTGATTGCGATTATCGATCTGAGCTCTACTTGTACCTGCAGCACGTTTACAACAAGAGGGTCTCTAGATGAAGGGAAATTAGTATGAATGATATTTACTAGTATGGAAGGTTGAAACTATAAACATGAATACATCTAAGATACTAAAAACCAGAGTAGGGATAGAAACAACCTTAGACTCTAAAAGCCAACATATGAACAAGATATGATACATCATGTGAATACAAATAAGTTTGAAAATATACAAGTCATACTATACCATTCATAAACTGTACAGTCCCTAGTTAAAACAATGACCTAGCCATGTCAATCAAAAGTGCCCTATTGAGATTTTGTCTCAGAGGTCTCAAAACTAAAGCACATCTGCCCAACAGACATAACAGCCTCGGTGGTAATGTAATGAGTCTCAAAAAAAAAGTACAACTTCCCATCAAAGATAATCGCATCAGTGGTAAGGTCATAAGCCTCATATCCAAAGAGAAACTATCCACCTGAAATAACAGCATCGGCTACAAGGTCATAAAACTCATATATGAACTATATATGCCCACCTGACATTACTAAATCGGTGGTATAACTTGAAGCCTTAATTATTTCTGTTAAACCGTGAAAGCCCTAAGATTAGACCCGGGAGTTGAAATGGAGAAAATGGGATTTTCTACACTAGGTCACAGAACGAGTCGTCCTGTGACCCGTCAGGATGACCACGAGTCGTTAAGCCACTCGTGGTGAGAAGCTTTGACTTGTTGGGAAATGCTCAAGTTGGGGTGACCACGGGTGTGACCACAAGTCGTGGTCAGCCGCATGAGCCGTTAGGTCACCCGTGGTCAAGGAAAGTTGAAGGATGAAGGAAGATCCAGCAGTGTACCCAACGAATGGACAACACGAGTCATGGTCATGCCACGATTCATTGGGTGAGTCATGGTCAGCAGTTGGTTAAGCACTTAATGTTTTAGGCAGTGGAGGTAACGAGAGGTGACCACGAGTCGTGGTCACTAGCGATGAATTGTTAGGTCCCTCGTGGGGACCCTTTGAGGAAAACTAGCAGTGTATGTAACGACTCTTGACAATGAGTCGTGGTCCATGGCAATGACTCATCCAGTCCACCATCGGGACTACCAGTCTGTTTTTCTCTGAGAGTTTATTAAGGACTTTTCCATAATTCCTATGATCCTAAGGCCTAAACTATGTCATTTAAAGCTATGAATAGTGAGTTTTAAGTTGGGTTAGTTCATTCTAAGCTATTCCTATTCATGCATGCATGTGTAGAAGTCTAGAGAGGTGATCAAGCTCAATTTCATCCAAGTTCTTCTCAATTCTTCCTTGGGCAATTAGAGGAGTTATACAATCAGATTCTCTCAGGTATGTACGTTATGAATGGGTGAATTTGTTCACACCCATGTCCAATCCCTCTCTAATTCATGAAAATCTACATGTTAATCCTATGGGGTTTTAACCCAATGCATGAATTTCCTACGTTTCTACCATGGGAATGATCTAAGAATGTTTCTATTATTGAATTATGTTTCATGGGCAAGATTTACAATGTTTTCAATTATAATCATGTTTTCAAGTGAATCAAGTATTTTCAAGCATGTTTAATATTTCTCAAGCCCATATGTTCAATTCTAATTTGTGGTTCATGTCGATTAGCTTAGTACAGGGTTTTGGAGTCTAGGCTCCTAGTTTTATTTAGCTTGTTGTATGATTTGAGCCAAGGCTCCTCATGTTATGATTTTTGATTATGCATGTATATTATTATTAAGTTTCGTCACTAGATGATTGTCAGCTTCGTTGAAAATGATGGAGAGCATATGCATGTTTTTGGGAGTAGTGTCTAGCACTGAGAAGGCTAAGGATGAGTCGAACCAATTCCTCAGAACTACATGTCAACATAGGTTTACTTATATACTTTTGGACCTCCTTTGGATCTTTTCCCCGATCCAAGGGGCCTTGAGCTTGATATCGATATCATGGTATCGTCCTTATCCATGGCAAGTCTTTGGATGCCTCTACCCACTTGAGTGTGATAGTTGGGACCACGTAAGCTCTATCGCGGCAATGTCGGTTATATCACGATTCTCTCATTGTTACTCATGATTTCAATTGTGCATGTTTATAATTCATGATATATATATATATATATGTGTGTATATATATATATATATGTATATATATATATGTTCTAAAGCAGGTTTGACCCAATGTTCAGTTTTATTTATGATAAAAAGATTTTAACTTTGGGTCACTTGATTCAGTTATGATGTTCAGTTATGTTCAAATCATGATTTCAAAAGATAGCATGCAAGACCTACTCTCAGATTCTTATCTTTATTATGTTTTATATTATGCATGTTTTAAATATTTTACTTAAGTGGTTTTACTTACCTTGTGTACTCGGTACATTGCACGTACTAACTGCATACTCTATGTTGCATTATTTTATGATACATGCTTCATTCTTCAAACTCAGCCTCATTAGTAGCTAGTTCTCCGGAGTTAGCATCCAGTCTCAGTGGATAAGTGCTCATCTCCCGAGGATAATTTTTTACCAGTTATCTTTGTATTTTCAGTTTTCAAACTTGTCGGGTTTGTTGGGGGTGTTGTCCCATTAACCAATCAAATATGTTAGAGGCTTTCAGACTTTGCATAGTAATCATCTTATCGTGTATGATTTAAATTATACTTTTGATGCTATGTTATGTTTAGACTTCCCTTATGTTTATTATGTTAACTCTTCCTCTTTTACTGATTGAGTTAAATGTATGTTCATGCCATGGGTCGATTCGGATTTTCTCAGGGCTCCTTGTCCCATGTCTCGATCCAGGTCAATGTTCAGGTTGTTGAAAACTTGGTATCAGAAAAATATGTTTTGAAGTGTCTTAGGATGTCGAAAAGCCGCATTAAGTAGAGTCTTTTTCATGGGTGTGAAGCATGCCACACCTACGACGAAGAGGCTACAAGACTTTTAGGAAATATTCCCTTCTTTCATGATCTATGTCATGCGGTGAAATGTCTCTCTATCCTTCTAACTCGTGCTATTCGTGATTGCAGAAGCATGGCTCAATGTAGAGTTAACGACAGAAGAAATGGAAACAAAAATGTCCACGAGGGTGGCAAAAGGTATGAGCACCAACATGACCCACCAATCAATGTAGAGAACATACCCGAGCCGGTTGCCCATGCAATGTTCAGGGAAGCCATCCAAATGTTAGTATGGGCCCTGACCACCAGGTCAATCAGTAGGCAGTGGCGCATGTCCCCCAAAATGGGAATACAGTGGCAGCGAGAGTTAGAGATTTTCTAAGGATGAACCCTCTAGAGTTTCTTAGGTCAAAGGTGGACGAGGATGCATATGAGTTTATTGATGAGATTCTGAAGATCAACCAAGTCATACAGGTGACTGGAGAGGAGTGTGCTGATTTAGCCTTACTTCAGTTAAAGGGGGTCGCACATTTGGTTCAAACAGTGGAAGGATAGTACGACAGTTAGAAAAGGCCCTATTAGTTGGAACGAGTTTCATACCACTTTCCAAGATTAGTTCTTCCCTCATGAGATAAGGGAGCTGAAAGTGGCCGAGTTTGTGAATCTTAAGCAGGGAAAAATGATGATTCCGAAGTATGTCGTGGAGTTCACACGCCTGTCCAGGTATGCACCTGAGTTGGTGGAGAAACATAGGGTCCGTGTAAGCAGGTTCATAAATGGGATAGCAGACTCCTTGGTCAGGGATTGCTAGACTGTGATGCTTCTCCATGATATTGACTTTGCTTGGATAGTACTATACGCCCATCAGATGGAGGCAGTACAGCTGAGTGAGTGGGATAGGGAGGCCATGAGGGCCACGATGGATAGCATCATATTCTCCCAGCCGAGGCCTAGTGGACACCGTCATCAGTCCCACCAGAGAACTTTATTCCCAACACCATCACATCTAGTGTCCCGTCCCGACCCAGACGTGATTGGAGAGGTAGAACATCAGGCTCAAGGGGCCAGGGAAGTATTTCAGGAGATTGCACTTCTCCATACTATGGGAAGTGTGGAAAGAACCACTCAGGGAGGAGTCTAGTTGGTATACACGCTTGTTTAGGGTGTGGAAAACCCGGAAAAAGGCTCAAAGATTGCCCTTTAGCCAGATCATTAATGGTGGAGCCCGTACCACAACATCTAGTTCAGCAGTTCCGGTGGAACATCCCTTCTAGCAGGGTGCTTCTACTAGTACAGGTGGCAGACAGTGTCAAAATAGATGTTTCCTCGGATGTAGTCAATGATATGCTACGAGTATTGATTCTTGATGTATATGCATTGTTAGATATAGGGGCTACCTTGTCTTTTGTGATGCCCTATATGGCTAGAGGTTTTAGAGTCAGTCCCGAGACCCCGACTATACAATTAGTTCCAGTAGTATGTGAGTATCTAAAAGTCTTCCCAGATGATCTACCCGGAATCCCTCCCAAGCAGGAGATTGATTTTGGTATTCACCTTCTTCCTATATGAAGCCTATATCTATTCCTCCTTACAGAATGGCTTTAGCCAAGCTAAAGGAGTTGAAAGGAGCAGTTGAAAGACCTTTTATATATGGGATTAATGAAACTGAGAAAATCACCATGGGGTGCACCAGTTCTCTTTGTCCGAAAGAAAGATGGTTCTCTTCGTGTGTGTATCAATTACCGGCAGTTGAACAAGGTAACCAACAAGAACAGGTATCCGCTGTTAAAAATTGATGATTTGTTTGACTAACTTTAGGGTGCTAAGTGCTTTTCAAAGATAGATCTCCGATCCGGATACCATCAGCTTAGGGTTCGGGAGAGTGACATCTCAAAGACAACCCTTAGGACTTGGTACGGTCATTACGAGTTTGTAGTTATGTATTTTTAACTAACAAATGCTCCTGTGATTTTTATGGATTTCATGAATAGGTTGTTCAAACCATACTTGGATATGTTCGTGATCATGATTATCGATGACATCCTTATAAAATCTCAGAGCAAGGAGGAGCATACCGCTCATTTGAGGGTGGTGCTACAGACTCTCAAGGATCGCCAATTATATGCTAAATTCAGCAAATGCGAGTTTCGGTTGAACTCAGTGGCATTTTTAGGCCATGTGGTGTCAAGTGAGGGTATAAAGGTGGACTCTCAGAAGATAGAAGCGGCAAAGAATTGGCCTAGACCAGTGAATAATTAAGATATCAAGAGCTTCTTGGGCTTAGCTAGTTATTATCAGAGATTTGTTAAGGGATTTTCATCTATTGAAGAGCTCATTGACCAAATTGACCCAGAAGAAAGTGAAATTCCAATGGTCGGATGCTTGTGAGAGGGTCTTCCAGGAGTTGAAGACTCGACTGACCTCGGCGCCGGTGTTAACCCTAACTGAGGGTACCGATGGGTTTGTGGTGTATTGCGATGCTTCCAGGATGGGCCTTT
Organism: Datura wrightii; assembly: GCA_035772735.1. Lineage (NCBI taxonomy): Eukaryota > Viridiplantae > Streptophyta > Magnoliopsida > Solanales > Solanaceae > Datura > Datura wrightii. The sequence continues at coordinate 46,492,156 of JASDFA010000007.1, read as the reverse complement.
ATTGTGTATTGATGCATCATGGTAAATTTATAGCATACGCTTCCAGGAAGCTGAAGGAACATGAAAGGAATTACCTAACCCCTGATCTTTAATTGGCGGCGGTAATATTTGCCTTGAAGATTTGGAGACACTATCTTTATATGGTCCATGTAGATGTGTTTATGGACCACAAGATCCTTCAATATGTGTTTGCCCAGACGGACCTATATTTGCATCAAAGGAGGTGGTTGGAGCTACTAAAGGATTAGGATATGAGAGTCCTTTACCATCCGGGTAAGGCCAATGTAGTAGCAAACGTACTTAGTAGACTCAGTATGGAGAGTGTGTCCCATGTAAATGAGGGGAGGAAGGAGATGGTGAAGGATGTGCATTGACTTGCCAGGTTGAGAGTTCATTTAGTTAACTCGACCAATGGAGGTGTTATTGTTCAGAATGGACCAGAATCGTCCTTGGTAATTGATTTAAAAGCTAGATAAGATAAGGACCCTATTTTGGTAAAGTCAAAGAAAGCCATTCAAAATCAAATGGTAGAGGTCTTCTCCAAATGGGAGATGGTGTGCTTTGATATCAGTGTCTCTTATGTGTTCTGGATGTTGATGATTTGAGAGATCAGATATTGCATGAGGCTCATGGTTCTAGATACTCCATACATCTAGGTGCCACCAAGATTTATCGTGATTTATGGAAAGTCTATTGGTTGAATGGCATGAAGAAGGACATAGAAGAATTTGTAGCTATGTGTTCGAATTGTCAACAAGTGAAGGTTGAGCATCAGTGACTGGGAGATGTGCTTCAGGACATCAGTATCTCTAGTTGAAAGTGGGAGGAGATTAATATGGACTTTTTCATAGGGTTTCCTCGCACTCGTCGATGGTATGACTCCATTTTGGTGGTCGTGGACCGGTTGACCAAAGCCCCCCATTTTCTACTACTCAAAACCACTGATTCAGCGGTGGATTATGCCAAACTATACATTCTAGAGCTAGTTCGGTTTCATGGAGTGCCCTTACCCATTATATCAGATAAAAGTACTCAGTTTACCTCTAAGTTTTGGAGGTCGATCTCAGGTCAAGCTTAGTACAGCATTTCCTGCAAATCGATGGTCAGGCGGCGTGGACTATCTAGATTCTCGAGGACATGTTGAGAGCATGTGTGATTGACTCCAAGGGTAGTTGCGATGAACATTTCCCTTTCATTGAGTTCGTGTACAATAATAACTATCATTTAGATGGCTCCATTTGAGGCACTTTATTGGTGGTGTAGATTGCCTATTGGTTGGTTTGAAGTCAGTGAAGCTGTGATGATAGGACCAGATTCATTCCATGAGGCTATGGAGAAGGTTTAGCTCATATGGGATAGATTGAAGATAGCTTAGAGTCTCCGAAAGTCCTATGAGGATGTGAGAAGTAGGGAGCTTGAATTTGAAGTTGATGATTGGGTGTTTCTTAAAGTGTCTCCCATGAAGGGAGTGATGAGGTTCGGAAAGAAAGGAAAACTCAATCCCCATTATGTTGGCCCGTAATGTACGAGTGTAACGGATTAGCTAGGTTTCATATGAATTGGAGTTTCCTTTAGAATCAGCTTCTGCTCATCCTGTTTTTCATGTATCGCTCCTAAAGAAGTGTTTGGGGGATCCAGTTCTAGTTGTTCCAGTGGATAGTGTATGTGTGAAAGACAACCTTAGTTATGAGATGGTTCTAGTGGCAATACTGGATCGTAAGGTTTGAAGTCTAAGAAATAAAGAAGTAGCTTCAATTAAAATTTTATGGAGGAATCAACATGTTGAGGGAGCTACATGGGAAACCGAAGCAGATATGATGGCTAGATACCCACACTATTCCCTTTCGACTCAGTTTCAACTTGAGGTATCAATTTTTACCCTAAAACTCTATTCCGTTTCATGTTCAGCTCATGTACCTCAGTTTCATTCATGTAAAAGTATGTATGTATGATTCAGGAATTTAGTTTAGTTATGTAGTTCGGTGCAGAGGTAGTCAGTCTACCAGTTTTCAGCTTATATGATCAGTATTTGAATATGATGATTGCATTTATATGCTTTTCTATATGATTTTCAACATTCAAGGATGAATGTTTCCAAGGGGGAGATATTGTTATACCCCAAAAGCCCTAAGATCAGACCCCAGAGTTGAAACAGAGAAAATAGGATATTCTGCACCAAGTCACAGAACGAGTCATCCTGTGACCCATCAGGATGACCACGAAGTTACTCGTGGTAAGGAGCTTTGACTTTTTTGGAAAGTTCAAGTTGGGGTGACCACATGTGTGACTATTGTTCGACCCAAAACTACACGCAAGTGCACGTGGTCGTACAAGTAGTAAAGTGGCTTTATTTCAAGCCAAGTATCGAGCCCACAGGGACTGAACTACGGTATTAATTAACTTAAGCGTCAGTGAACGATATCTCTATGAATGCAGACAACCAAATAAATAGTGTTTTATGAGTTAAGATCACTAGGTAATAAGAATCTAAGTTAAGATTATAATTTGAGTCTGAACAATAAAAATGAACAAGCTGAGGTTTAGGCAAGCATGCAGGGATGTAATTTATTAATTTAATTCAGCTAATCTTCTCTTTGGTTGCTAGTCAGGAATTAATTGCCTATTGATTGGATCTTTCGACTCCTACCCAATTAAAGAATCCTGAAACCTTATTCTACATTTTTGTGATATAAGATCTCATGCTCTAGCCCTACATAACCGATTCCATAATTGACTAATAAGACTTTCAGATATATTTCTATTTTGAATGTAAATCTTTTCTCAATTTTTACAGCTAAGAAAAGATCATATCCTACCAATTCACATCTGTCCAATACCTCTCCTTTAAAAAATCAAAATTGGATTTCTAAGATATACATTAACATTGGCCAAACATTAATGCAGTAAAAACAAGAATTGATAGAACAACCATTGAATAAAAGATGAAAACTGAAATGATTAATAATTACATTCTTGTACAATTATCCTTAACCTCAGCAAGAAGTGAATTAGCCACTCATTTGTGGATTAAACATCTTCAAATAAGTAGAATTCATACAACAAATTGAAATTAAAGAGAAAAAAGAAGAGAATAACCCTAGAATTTTCGTCCTTTCAAATGCCTGTAACCGACGTTCTTGCTCCACCAAGTCAGAATGTTTAAAATAAAACCTAAGTGTGCTATTTATACTATTGAGAATTTTTTCCGGAATAACAAGCAACGTGGCACAGAGTGTATCGTGGAGCACTCTCTCCGTGCCATGGGACTATCGCAGAACCCCACTGGAAGTTGGCTCCCAGGTAACTGCACCTCACCATGGCACGACTTGTATTGCGGAGCCTTGCCTCCGTGCCACGGTGCTATCGCGCATCTTCACTGGAACTTGAGGTTTAAGGTAATCACACTCAACGTGACACGGAGTGCATCGCGGAGCATTTCCTCCATGCCACGGAGGTAACGCGAACCTCCACTGGAATTTGACATAATTAATTAATCCTAGCCAGAATGCCTCCGCGATGGTAGCGTGACACGGCGCCATCGCAGAGCCCTTATTTTTGCCACTTTCCCTTGTCAACTTTCGCTTCTTGCTTCCAAGTCCATTCCCGCACTTCACCAACATATATATTAGATTCCAAAATTTCCTTTTACCTGCAAAACAACACTAATCATCTTGGTTAGTATAAATTCACATTTATCAAATAATCACATGAGAATATACACATAATAATAGATAAACAAGTCGAAATGAAGCATTTGAGCTTCACCTGGGCATACAATTCTGCCCAAGATTAACTATAAGTCGTGGTCAGCCTCATGAGCCGTTAGGTCACCCGTAGTCAAGGGAAGTTGAAAGATGAAGGAAGAGCCGATAGTATACCCCACGACTGGACACTACGAGTTGTGGTCAATGCCATGATTCATTAGGTGAGTTGTGGTCGGCAATTGGTTAAGGACTTAATGTTTTAGGCAGTGGAGGTAACGAGAGGTGACCACAAGTCGTGGTCACTAGTGACAAATCTTTAGGTCCCTCGTGGGGACCCTTTGAGGAATACAGGCAGTGTACGTATCGACACCTGACCATGAGTCATGGTCCATGGCTATGACTCGTCCAGTCCCCTATTGGGACTGGTAGTATGTTTTTCTTAGCGAGTTTATTAAGGGATTTTCTGTAATTCCTATGATCCTAAGGCCTAAACTATGTCTTATTAAGCTACGAATAGTGAGTTTTAAGAGAAGTAAGTTCATTTTAAGATATTTCTATTCATGCATGCAAGTGTAGAAGTCTAGAGAGTTGATCAAGCTCAATTTCTTCCAAGTTCTTCTCAATTCTTTCTTGGGAAATTAAAGGAGTTATACAATCAGATTCTCTCAGGTATGTAGGGTTATGAATGGGTGAATTTTTTCACACCCATGCCCAATCCCTCCCTAATTTATGAAAATATATATGTTGATCCCATGGGGTTTTAAGTTAATGCATGAAGTTCCTAAGTTTCTACTAGGGGTATGATCTAAGCATATTTCTATTATTGAATTATGTTTCATGGGCAAGTTTTACAATATTTTAAATTATAATCATGTTTTCAAGTATTTCCAAGCATGTTTAAGTATTGGGCAAGCCCATATGTTCAAGTATTATTTATGGTTCATGTCAATAAGCTTACCACATGGTTTTGGAGTCTAGACTTCCAATACAGCTTGTGGTATGATTTGAGCCAAGGTTCCTCATGTTATGATTTCTGATTATGCATGTATGTTATTAATAAGCTTTGTCACTAGACGATGGTCAGCTTCATTGAAAACTACGGAGAGCATAAGCATGTTTTTGGGAGAAGTTTCTAGCACTAAGTAGGCTAAGGTTCAGTCGACTTGAAGCCTAAGAACTACGCGCCAACGCAGGTTTACTTATATACTTTGGGACCTCCTTTGGAGCTTTCCCCCGCCCCAAGGGGCCTTAAGCTTGACATCGATGTCATGGTATCGTCCTTAGCCCTGGCAAAGCTTTGGACGGCTCTACCCACTTAAGTGTGATACTTGGGACCACGTAAGCTCTATGGTAATGTCAGTTATATCACGAGCCTCACATTGTTCCTCATGATTTCAGTTGTGCATGTTTATCATTCATGATATATATATATATATATATGTTCCAAAGAAGGTTTGACCCAATGTTCAGTTTTACTTATGATTATCAGATTTTAACTTTGGGTCATTCGATTCAGTTATGATGTTTAGTTATGTTCAGTTCATGATTTCAGAAAATAACATGCAATACCTACTCTCAGATTCTTATCTTGATTATGTCTATATTATGCACGTTTTAACGATTTTACTTACTTAAGCGGTTTTACATACCTTGCATACTCGGTATATTCCGCATACTCGGTATATTCCACATACTCTATGTTGTATCATTTTATGATACAAACTCCAATCTTCAGACATAGCCCCGTCACTAGAAAATTCCCCGGAGTTAGCATCCAGTTTAAGTGGGTGAGTCCTCATCTCCTGAGGACCCTTTTTTTACCATTTATCTTTGTATTTTCAGTTTTTAGACTTGTCAAGTTAGTTAGGGAAGTTGTCCCACAACCCATCAGATATGTTAGAGGCTTTCAGTCTTTGCGTAGCAATCAGCTTGTCATGTATGATGTAAATTATAGTTTTGATGTTATGCTATGTTTAGACTTCTGTTATGTTTATTATGTTAAGTCTTTCGCTTTTATTGATTGAGTTAGATGTATGTTCATGCAATGGGTCGACTTGGAGTCTCTCGGTGCTTCTTGTCTCGTTTCTCGATGCGGGCCAGTGTTCCGGTCGTGATAATTTCCTTATATGGAGTTGACCAAGCTCATATTAAATCAATCAACAGATATGAAATAAAATCAATTAATCTAGGGACTGTGGCCTAAATCTGCCTCTTTCCTAGTTCATAGCTGCACATATGCACATACGTCACATAAAGCTTTTAAGCAGCACTTAGATATACATATTCAAAGGCTTACATAATTATGAGAAGGTTCAGATGACATAATATATTCAACAAGTTCGATAGACAACACTTTGGCACATTTACGACTTGGGAACTCAATAACCTGACGACTAGCTTAAGGTAGAGGAATCATGGAATCTCCCCATAGCCTCACGTACCTCATAGTATATACAGATAAATAACAACCATGATAGGGCATTTCCTTTCTGACAAGCTCGTTTACCCTAACTAGATTGTGACTTTGATTCTTAGCTAGATTCTCTTACATGTCATTGTCTCAACTATTTTGCAAATTTCACATAGCAAACATACCTTTAGACATTAATAACACTTATGTGAAACATACAATAAAGTTCCAGCTCACAGTGCCAAGGATAATGGGACTTAAGACTCGATTTATAACTATGACACAATTGGAAGTAATATGCATTCCGCTTCATAGTTACCTAGTTCTCATGCACTTTCATCCCTTTGGAAAGAATCACACTTTCTTCAATATGAGTATGAAGAACCAAGAATATTGGCCCTTTCAACAATACATTTTCATGTTTGAACAAGAAGAGTGGGATGCCTTAACATACCTTACTTCCGTTGGTGTTTCCTTTACCCGAATTTCTCCTTGAACAACCAGCTTTTAACCTTCTTAATATCATAAATTTATAGTCAAGTAAAAAGTATAATATGTATCAATATATGCAGCCAAAACAATTTTCCATCCGGCAGCCACAACAACAACAACAACATTACTCTTTTTTCTACACTTGATTTTACCAACTTTTGAGGGGGAAAAAGAAGAGGAAAATTACCTAACTTCTCCTGAAATTCATCCCCACAATATGGAGTATATTCCAATACAAAAACACTTCCCAAATCCCAAGTAAAATGGACACGGATTGCATCCAAAAACACACTAAATGGCAGCCTATCTAGCTGCCGATTTCCATCTTGTAAGCTGTGAATCTTGACAAATTTAATCGGAGAAATTCTTACCTTTCTTCTTTAATTCAATCACAACTCAAATGGGATCATGTAGGAAGTAAAAAAAACTTTGAAAATGCAGCAACTTATACCAAATCAGTTGCGAAAACGAGCTCCAAAATAGACCCCTCACACCTTGCACACTTTGGAATCAGCTATCTCACCTTGTCTTGTATTTTGGTTGAAATTTTCTTGAGGTTTCTCCTTAAGTTTACCTTTGTATATTACTATAAATTAGAGAGAAAATAAGGGAGGAAACAGGCAGCTCAAATCTAGAAATCTTTGGAAATGAAATATAGGCCAAACATTTGAGCTATATATATATTTGGGCAGTGCAGACGTTTTAGGGCGGTGGCCACGTCACTTCTTGATAGTGCCACAGTAAAATGCCAATAACATTTGACTGAAAACTTCAATTGATGAGATATTTGATGTTCTGAAAAATAGACTCAAATACCTTTAATTTGATACAATGTAGAACTTCTAACTCATTATAGGTTGGGAGATATAGTCATTTAAACTTGATCCTTAATAATGAGCTTCACATACTCTTCGCTATTTCCTTCGTACATGTTTTCCTCCTCACCTACCACCAATTTACAGGTCGTACTTCCCTTAACATAATATATAAACATCAGATAATTACAAAAAAAAAGGTAGGGGTGTAACAGGGATACTTATTCTGGATGGTGACTTTGTTTAATTGACTGTAATCGATACACATCCTGAGAGTACCATCTTTCTTTCGCACAAAGAGAATTGGAGCACCCCAAGGTGAAATACTAGGGTGAATGAAACCCTTAACAAGAATATCTCTTAACTCCTCTTTTAACTCTTTTAACTCGGATGGAGCCATTCTATATAGTGGGATCGAGATAGGCTGAATGTTAGGAAGAATATCTATCCCAAATCTATTTGCCTATCTGGAGGGACTCCAAAAAGATTATCTGGAAAGACCTATAGAATCTCATCCACAATTAGGGATGAGTGAGGGATGGTGTCTCAATATTAGAGTGTCTAACTCTTACTATATGATAGACACACCCCTTAGAAATTAACATTTTGGCCTTAAGGTACGAGATAAAATGACCCTTAGGCATAATAAGACTACCTTCCCAAACTAAGACAGGCTCATCTGAGAATCAAAACCCTAGTACCCGGGTCCTATAATTTACTGTGGTTTAACAGGAATACAACCAATCCATGACAAGAATGATATCAAAATCCACCATGTCTTACTCTACTAAGTTATGGTGTCCTTATGATAGACTAAAACAGTATAATTTCTGTAGATTCTTTTCACTAGGACTGGCTCACCGACCAAAGTAGAAGCATTAAAAGGCTCTAAGAGTTGTTCTAGGCACATCTCAAACTTAACGACTACATAAGGAGTCAAAATAATTGAGTAACACCTGGATCAAGTAAAGCATACACATCAATAGAGAAGACTTTTAACATATCAATGGCAATATTTGCTGAGTTCTCCTGATCCTGGCTCTTAGATATAGCATATAGAAGATTCTGACCTTTGCTTGTCCCCGTAGTAGTGCCTTTTGGGAAACACTACCAGCTGGAGGAATAGTTTGAACCTTGTCACCCCCATTGCTCTATTGGGATAGACAATCCCTCAAAAAGTGGCCCTATTGGCCGCATCCATCGTATGCATATCTACCTGAATGGTTGTAACACCCCAAAAGTCTCTAAGATCAGACTCAAGGTATGAAATGGGGAAAACAATTGAAATTTCATAGATCACAAAATGAATTATCATGTGAGTTATCAAGTCACCTAACGACTTGTTAGGTGATCCATTTGGTGTGAAAAGTTGATGAAAACTTGTTTTCCAGGGAGTCTTGACGACTGCTTAAGTGATTCATTAAATGTCATGATGAATCGTTAAGTGGAGGCATCAAGAAAAGACCAAAGAAATGAAAATTATTACCAGGGGTGATGAGTGGCACCTAACAAGTCGTTAGGTCTCACGTTATCTCTGGTAGAGTAAATTTTCATGTAAGGTCATTACGGGTATTTTGTAATTTCTATGTTCCTCACTCTTTAACTAAGTCATTTTAAGATCCTAAAAAGATGTATTAAGGGGTTTTATTCATTTCAAACCATCATTATACTCCTAATACCTCTATGTGGAGATCAAATGCCCTTAAGAGAAGCTAGGGTTCTTCATCATCTTTTCCTTAACTTTCCCTTGATTCTCCAAATCAAGTTGAATATTATTCAAGGCCAAGTATATAGGTTACGACTGGGGCAATTCTTCCCCCCTCATTCCCTTTTCAAGTTCAAATTCATGATCTCTAATCATTAAGTTCCAAATTAATAAATTCTAGGGTTAGACCCAAATATGATGAAATTCTCATGATTCTTTATGAATTCAACTCTCTCATGCTTTTATTCATGATTTATGACTATGACTACATGTTTTCTACTAGAATATATCATGAATCTATGTTTTGAAGTTTATGATGATTTTGCCAATTTATGTATGATTTTATAAATTTCAAGCTTACAAACCTTGATTTCAAGTTGTGACGATTTATTCAAGTATGTATGAATTTCATAGATCTCAAGCATATGTATCATGGCTGACTTAGAGACACTATTTTAATGGATAGTTCATATAAGTCAAGTATGATTGTGATTTCATGTTTGCAACTAGCCCATGCAAAACCACATGTCTTTCATAATTATGACTATGAGCAATATGCACGGTTTGGGAGTAGTATCTAGCATCAAGTAGGCCGGGGTTCAGCACCTAGGTATCAAAACCATGTGCCACCATAGTATATTTATGTTTGGGGCCTCACCAGAGAATATTTCCCCCAGCCTGACGAGGCTCACAAGTGATATCACGCCTTTACCATTCTTTACCCTAGCAACACTTAGAATGACTCTACCGACTTTAGCAAGATAGTTGGGGCATCATGTGCTAATTCATGATGGTGTCAATTATATGAAGCCTCCTACTATTCGTCATGCTTACATTATTGACCCATGAAGACTTATGATACAATGTTTTATAGTATGATTGACCCATTGATCAGATTATGAGCTTTTACTTATGTTTTCAACCATGTTAAACCATATGCTTTCACTTTCAAAACCTTGGGTCATTATTCTTCAGCTTATGAGGAATAACTCATGTTTATGACTATCTCACAATCATGATTTTAGCGTGTTTTCCTTGCTCTCATGTTTTAGCTTGCTTATTACTCATGAAGTCAGACTATTGATTTACCGGCATGCTTTACATACCTTACATACTCAGTACATTCCAAGTACAAACTGTGTGCTTATATTCTATATTATCTCATGATATGGGTCCGGGTGATCACTTTTAGCTTCGCCATTAGCCTCACGACCGTTTCAATTTCAGACTTAGTGAGCTACTTAGGGGTGTTGTCCCTTCAGCTTATCATATGACTAGAGGCTTTTAGGACAACTATGTATTAGATAGTTCTACATTGTTGACTTGTCATCTACGATTATGTTTTATGACATCAGTCTTCCGCTCATGATATGTTATATGTCATTCTTCCTCTTAGTTTATGGTCCAGAATAAACTATGCATGTCCCATGGGTTAGCTTTGAGCCCTTTGTGGTTCTAAGTCCCGTGTAGTGGTTCGGGGTCCATGCTCATTTCATGATAAACTTTGTACTAGATCAAAGGTTTTGGTGTGTCCTAGAGTTTAAGAAATTCGTGTAGAGGAAAGTCATTTTCATGTGTGTGATGCACGCCACAATTATGAGGAAGAGGCTACTAGACATTTTAGGAAGCTTCCCTTCTTTCTTGATTTACGTAATTTGAAGAAGTTCAACTCTCTATCCTTCTAATTGGTGCTATGCGTGCTTGCAGAAATATGCCTTCTTGCCAAGTTAATGGATGAAGAAATGGAACCGTTAGTGGCCATGGGAATGGCAATGAAGATGGGCATTAGCCAGCTCCACCAGCTCCAGTTGATCCTTTGCATGAGCAGGTTACTCATGCTGAGTTTAGGGCTGCATTTCAAATGTTGGCTCAGGTTTTGATGGCCCAGGTCAACCAGCAGGCAATGGTCCAAGTGCATATGAATGGGAATGCAGCGGCGGCTAGGGTGCATGTCGCGACCCGAGTTGGGACCCTAGACCAAATCACGGGACTTAGAACCACGAGTGGATCCAAGTCGACCCATGGCATGAACGTAGAAACTAAAGAGCATTTATTTAAGTGGAAACTAATAACTTAAACAAGAATAAGCAGAAGTCTGATAACATAATAATCATAAACAGAGTCAACACTCGACAAAGCTGAAAATTTATATAACGTCTTATAAGCCTCTAAACTGACTGATCAACTGATGGGACAACACCCCCAACTAGCTCGCTAAAGTCTAAAATTTAAATAACATAATCAAATGCTAAACTGAATGTCCTTCGATGATAAGGACTCACCAACGATGAGAGCTAAGTTAAGCTGTGGGAACCTAGACTAGCGATGGAACTGAGTCTGATCGCTCGGACCTGTATCATGAAAAAATACAACATCGAATATGCAATTAGTACTTGGAATGTACTGAGTAAGTAAGGTAAGTAAAAACATGTTGAGTAAATGTTTACTAAAATCATCCATATAAACATAAATCATTAGATCATGATAGTAGGGACTACATGCTGAAATCTAAATCTAAGGCATATATATAATCATAAACTAAGTATCATATCTGAATAGAATGACCCAAGATTAAAATAGAAATCATATGACCTTTCATAGCTGAAATCATAAGTAAAAGCTCATAAATTGATCACTAGGTCAAACCTGCTGCAAAGCATAACATCATAAGTCATGATCATGAATAACTGAAATCATGAGTAATAATGGGAGACTCGTCATATAACCGACACTGTCATGTAAGAACTTACATGATGCCCCAACTATCATATTCAAGTGGGCATAGTCATCCAAAACCTTGCCATGGCTAAGGACGATACCATGATATCAATATCAAGCTGAAGGCTCATTTGGGGCCAAGGGAAAACTCACAATGGAGGTTCTAATGTAAATATATAAACCTACATTGGCGCATAGTTCTAGACCCGGTGTTTACCTGGACCCCTAGCCTTCAGTGCTAGACACTACTTCTAAAAACATGCAAGTGTGCTCCCATCATTTTTTAGCAAAGCTGAAATCATAATAACATGCATAGTTCGAGACCTAAACATTTGGGTGTCCTTGCTCCAAGCATACTATAAGCTGAATGTGGGAGTATTGACTCAAAACCATATGGTAAGTTGATTTTATAAAATTAAGCTAAATCATGAAAACATGCTTAAACTATAGGGGTGTGCCCAAATCTTAAAATCATGCATACTTGATATAGACTGCATAAGCCAAAATGATAGATTGATAAATGGATAATTTATAAACATTCATTCATGGTAGATATCTCATCAAGCTTGAAATCATGACTCATAAACATGAATTTTTCATAAAACTTGCATAATAGGGCATGGTTTCTAAAACTGGAATCTTGAATTTATAATCAATTTGTATATAAAATATACCCATAAATCTTGAAACATTCTTAGCAGCACGAGGAGAACTGACCCATAGACATATCATAGAGAATTTCATAAAACTAGGTTAAAATCTTATAAGATCATAAACTTGAATTATAACGTGAAGTCATGAACTTGAGGAGAAATTTGGATGTGAGAGTGAAAGGAAACTCTCATTCACAGCCCTACATACCTGGGTAAACTGATTCTTCACTTGTCTTTGAAAGCCAAGCGAATTGGGAAAGAATTAAGAGAATTTCTAGATTGATCTTCCAAGAGAATTCAAAGCTTTGCATACATGGGAAAGCCTAATGACATGATATAGGCTTAACCCTGTTAAAACAATTATTTCAAGGAATAAATTTACATAGTTTAGGACTTAGGAGCTTAGGAATTACGAAATATCCTTAATAATTTCGCAGAAAAATTGCTCACTACCGGTCATACGACTTTTACCACGAGTCATAAAATCGACTTACGACTCATGGATTCCTCCCATAGCTAGCTAGTATATTTTGTCCAACTCTCTAATTATTTCCATGACTCCAACCATGACCCGTGATTCCATTCTACGAGTTATACAACCTCTCGTAGAACCAACACTTGATAACCTAAATGCATACTACAACTCTATGGCCACGAGTGGTATCACTAAACTACAACTAGTAGTGTGGACTCATGATCTGGGAAAAGAAGCCTCTGAACTGAACCACGGGTCTTCCTACAACACATACCTGACCACGATTTGTATCTTCAGTTGTACTAAGAGAAAATTTCCAATTTTTTTCTATTGAACATACTTCAAATCCCAAATCTAGTCTTACAAACTTTTTGGGTGTTACATTATCTCCCTCGTGGGAACATTTGTCCTTGAATGTGGGTTAAGCATACTGAAAGGCTGGGGAAAGAACTGCAATCCCAAATACTAAACATCTAAAGCTGAAAACTGACAGAGTGACTGGCTCCGGATTGGTACACGTGACTGAACTGAATTCATGAAACATACATACATACTAAAACATGAAACGGACTAAGAGACATGAACTTGACATGAAACTCAATAGAGTACTAAGGAGGAAACTGATACCTCATGGTGAAACTGAGCCAGAAGGGAAAAGATGCGGGTATCTAGCCATCATATCTGCTTCAGCTTCCCATGTAGCTCCCTCAACAAGTTGATTCCTCCACAAAACCTTCACTAAATCTACATCTTTTTTTCTCAACTTTCGAACCTAATGATGAAGGACCACAATCGAAACCTCCTCATAAGTGAGGTTATCCTTCACATCTATGCTCTCAACCAGGAAAACTAAGGTTGGGTTGCCAATGCACTTCATCATTGGAGATACATGGAAAAATGGATGTACCGAGGCTATCTCCGCTGGTAGCTACAACTCATATGCCACTTTGCCAACTCGCCTCAGAATCCTACAAGGACCAACATATCTGGGAGTAAGCTTCCCTTTCTTTCCAAACCTCATCACCCCCTTTATGGGAGACACCTTCAAAACCACCCAATCTCAATCATTAACTTCAAACTCAGGCTCTCTCCATCTAAAATCCGCGTAAGACTTCTCATGACTTTGAGTTGTTTTCATCCATTCCAGCATCCGTGTAAGACTTCTCACTACTCTGAGCTATTTTCAGCCATTCCTTAATAAGATGGACTTTCTCCATGGCCTCATGAACTAAATTTGGCCATATCAATGTAGCCTCGCCTACTTCAAATCATCTGGTAGGTGATCTACGCCTTTGCCCATAAAGAACATTAAATGGAGTCATCTGAATGCTGAAGTGGTTATTATTATTGTAAGAAACTTCATTGAGAGGAAAGTGGTCATCCCAATTACTCTTGAAGTCAATCCCACACACTCTCAACATAATTTCAAAAGTCAGAATGATCTATTCAGCCTGATTATCTATCTGTGGGTGAAAAGTTGTGCTAATCTTGACATGAGTACCAAGTCCCTTTCGAAACAATCTCCAAAAACTGTAAGGTAAACTGAGTACCTCTATCTGATATGATGGAAAGGGGAACTCCATGCAACCAAACTAACTCCCGAATGTACAACCTAGCATAGTCCTCAGCCGAATCTATAGTTTTGACTGGTATAAAATGTGCTACATGATCAATCTCTCTATAACCACCCATATAGATTCATACTATCGATGTGTATGAGGCAACCCTGTGATAAAATCTATATTCATCTTTTCGCACTTCTAAGTAGGGGTACAAATGTCTTCTAGCGTACCTCCATGTCTTTGATGCTCAACTTTCACTTATTGACAATTTGGACACCTAGTCATGAACTCATGTCATGATCCGAACATAGGCTTAGATCTAGACACGGAACCTAGAACCATAAATGGCTCCAAGTAAAACCATGGCATGAACATGATAACTAAAGCTCAATATAAGAAAAGTGAAAAATTGAATTCTAAATTAGCGGAATTCTGAATAATACAGCATCTAACCATAAAAATTATCAAAATGCTGAATCCAAAGCTGAATATGCTATATCTGAAAAGCCTCTAACATGCTAACGAGTTGTTGCGATAACACCCCAACAAGATCACTAGAAGTCTAAAATTGAAAATAACAACACTCGACTAACTAAAGGTCCTCGAAGGATGAGGACTCACCAACAAAGTTGTCCAGGATGAACTCTGGAGACTAGCTAGTGACGGGAATGGGTATGAACATCTGAGCCCGTATCATGAAATGATACAACAACGAGTATGCGGTTAGTACTTGGAATGTACTGAGTATGAAAGGTAAGTAAACTAGGCTAAGTAGGTATAAGCTGAAATCATGCATAACATAAATCATATCATTATAAGATTATGAAAATAAGGATTGCATGTTGATATCTGAAAAACATCATTTGACATAAACTGAATCCCATAACTAAATCGAATGACCTAAAGATGAAATTGATATTCATAATTAAAACTAATAAACTGATCATTGTGTCAAACCTACTAAAAACATAATATCATAACTAAAGAACATGAATAACTAAGATCATAAAAACAATGGTAGACTCGTCATATAACCGACAATATCAGATAGAGTTAACATGATCCCAACAATTACACTCAAGTGGGCAGAGCTATCCCAAGCCTTGCCAGGGCTAAAGGCACTACCATGATATCAATATCGAGTTGAAGGCCCATTCAAGGTAGGGGAAGCTCATAAGGGAGGTTCCAAAGTAACTAAATAATCCTAGTTGGGAAGTAGTTCTGAGGCTTGGGATTTTCCTGAACTGTAATACCCCGGAAGTGCCTAGGACTAGACCTGGGATTTAAACATGGAAGTTTTCAGAAAATTGGAAAATCATCAGAAAATAGGTCATGTAACAGATCGTTGGTTCCACCAATGGTCCCTAGGAAGTACTCATGGTGGGTGCAGCAGGGTCAATGTGGGAGTAACAGGTCCAGGAAGGACCCATGGTTTGAAATCATGAGTCATTGTTTGTGGTCGTGGTGAGATTGGTCCTTACCCTATGAGAAAGTAATGGGTCGTAGGACGACCCATTGTGAGAAAAAATGGATCGTGGGGAGAAACCGTGGGAATGAGTAGGAAAACCTCCAGTCGAGGTGACGGATCGAAACCACGACACTTTGGAAGGAGGCACGAGTCATGGTATGGCTCGTGGGAAGGCCCAGGTGCAATTCGTCAGGGGGGGAACAACAGAGGATACAATGGACCATCTTCGGATGTAACGACTCATCTTGCTGAGTCATGGGATGGAATTTGGGTAGTAGATGCAACGTACGGATACCACGAGTCATGGTATCCATGCACGACCCATTGGACCGGTCGTTGTCACTGCCAGTGCTAAATTTTTAGGAAATTCATTAAAGGTATTTTCGTCATTCCTAAGTCCTAGGGTCCTAAACTACATTATTTTAAGGCTTGAAATGCAGTGTTTTAGGAGGGGAAAATCTATCCTAGGCTCATTTATATCGATGCATGCATATTGAAGGGGTTTACGAGGTGATAAAGTAAGAAATCTTCAAACGTTCCTTCAATTTTTCTTTGGGATTTCAAGGAGTGGTGAAATTTGATTTTCCCCAGGTATGTGGGGTTATGAGTGGGTACATTCGTTCACATCCATGCTCAATCTCTCCTAATTCATGAAATTTTAATTGAAAAATCTTATGGGGTTTTATCCTAAATCTTATGAAATCCTAATGATCTATCTATGAGTAACTACTTCTCATGTTTTACATCATATTTTTACGAATCATCATCAGATTTTACAACTAATTTAATCATAAATTTATTAATTTAAATTTATATTAAATTATGCCTAATTATGCATGTTCTATGAAGAATCGAGTTATGATTTTTACCTTTATTTTTTGATATTCTTCAACCAATCATGATTTAAGATTTATGAAATGAATTTACTCAAATGCCCATCAAGAATTTATAATTTGTTAATATCTACATGTTTTACAAGTATGCATGAAGCTCATGATTTACTATTTATGATTAAGGTCGACTAATGGGCTTTATCTTCATGGCTAGTTTAGTTATTTACAAGCATGCTTATGATTATCATGATTTAACTAGCCCATGAATCTCATGTATATTGTCCTATAAGCACTATATATGTTTTGGGAGTAGTATTTAACACCGAGTAGGTTCGGGGCCTAGGTTTTGCCTTGAATCTCAAAAGTACGTGCGACCGTAGGTCA
Organism: Datura wrightii; assembly: GCA_035772735.1. Classification (NCBI taxonomy): domain Eukaryota; kingdom Viridiplantae; phylum Streptophyta; class Magnoliopsida; order Solanales; family Solanaceae; genus Datura; species Datura wrightii. Next base: position 46,474,937 of record JASDFA010000007.1, on the reverse strand, counting down.
TGATGGGACCTCTATTGAGACTGTCCCCTTTTTCCCCAAATGGGCCTCTCATGTGTGATATCACACCCTTCATGGTTCTACCCTTGGCAAGGTATGAACACCCTCCAAACTAGGGATTTACAGGTCTAGCTCAGTATGTGCTCCTATGGGGTATGTTGGTTATAAGATCTCCGATTGTTCCTCATGATTTATGCATGGTTTTGTTTATACGGTTTTTGATCAGGTCATGTTTAATATAGTTTTTCTCTTATGATTATTCTTATGGTTATTTACGTATTCTTTGAAAACCTTGAGTGTTTTGTTACATGATGATACTTATGTTATGAGCATGTTGTCCTACTCTTATGCACTTTTATATATTTTAAATATGCATTTTACTTACCTTGCAAACTCGGTACATTTCACGTATTGACTGCATACTCTATGTTGTATCATTTTATGATACAGGCTCTGATACTCAGATTCAGCCTTGACCCTAGCTAGCCTTTAAGAGTTAGCATCCCACATATGTTGGTGAGGCCTCATCTTACGAGGACCATGCTCATCAGTTTACTTTATGTACTTTCAGTTTTTAGCTTTAGCAAGTTGGTTGGGGGCTTGTCCCATGAACTCATCAGACTTAGAGGCTTTTCGGAAAAAAGGATGTTATCAGCTTTAGATTCATGTGTATTTCTATTGTTAGGCTATTTAAAACTTTCGCTAAGTTTATCATGTTGTTTCTTTCATTTATTCGATTGAGTTAGATGTATGTTCATGTCATGGGTCAACTTGGAGTTCGTTGGGGTTCCTTGTCCCGTGTCTCGATCTGGGCCTGTGTTCGGGTCATGACAAACTTGGTATAAGAGCTATAGGTTTGAAGTGTCCTAGGGTGTCCAAAAGCTGCGTTAAGTAGAGTTTTTTTCATGGGTGAGAAGTGCGCCACACTTATGACGAAGAGCTACGAAATGTTTAGGAAATGTTCCCTTCTTTCATGATCTCATGTCGTGTGATGAAATGCCTATTTGTCATTCTAACACGTGCTATATACGTTTGCAGAATCATGCCTCCACATCGAATAAATGGAAGGACAAATAGGAACGGCCACGAGAATGGCAACAGAGAAGGGCACCATCAGGCCCCACCAGCCCATGAGGAGCATGCACTGGAGTCGGGTGCCCACATTAAACTCAGGGCACCCATAAAGATGCTACCGCAAGTTTTGACTTCCTAGGTCAATCAATAGGCGGTGGAGCATCTCCGTCAGAATGAGAACGTGGTGATGGCTTGGGTTAGAGATTTTTTGAGAATGAACCAACCAGATTTCCTTGGGTCAAAAGTAGATGAGAACATGCATGGATTTATTGATGAGATTTTGAAGATCAACCAGGTCATGGGGGTGGTAAACGAGGAGTGCATTCATTTGAGCTCTTATCAGTTGAAAGGGGTTGCATATTTTGTTTAAACAGTGGAATGATAGTAGGGCAGTGGGAGCAGGCCTTATCAGTTGGGAAGAGTTCCATGCTGCCTTTCTTGACTAGTTCTTTCCTCGTGGGATGAGGAAACTAAAGGCCGCCAAGTTTGTAAATCTAAAGAAGGGTGATGTGTCAGTTTAGGAGTATGCTCTAGATTTCACCTACTTATCCAAGTATGAACACGAGTTAGTAGTAGACCAGAGGGCTCGTGTGAGCCGATTTGTACATGGAGTGGTAAACTACCTAGATAAGGACTCTAGGATCGCCATGTTGCATTAGGTCATGTATTTTCCCCTCATATTTAAACATGCCCAGTAGATGGAGGCAGTGTATTGGATGCAAAGGGAGGCCAAGAGGGATAGACAGACAATTATGGGATTTCTCAGCCTACATAGGGGGGCGGACATTGCCAGCAGTCTCATCACAGGGCTTTTGCTCCAGCACTATCATTAGCTAGTGCACCATCAAGACGACGATGTGATCAGAGAAGTAGGGCATCAGATTTGAGGGGCCAGGGTAGAATGCAGATATAGTGCACCTTCACAACCTATGCAAGGTGCGGCAATAATCACCAAAAAAGGTTCTTAGTTGGCTCAGGCGCTTATTTCGGGTATGGAAAACCCAGACACAGACTCAGGGATGGCCCTTCAGTCAGATCAGGGGGCAGTGGAGCCCGTATACCCGTCGCTAGTTCAGCAACTCTGGCAACATATCCCTTATAGTAGGGGCTTCGACTAGTTCAGTTGGCAGTCAGCGCCAGAATAGGTTCTATGCCCTTGGGACCCATCAGTTGTAGAAGACTTCCCCCCCCCCACGGTTATAGGAATGGTACGAGTTTTTCACTTTGATGTTTATGCTTTGTTAGATCCAGGGGCTACCTTGTCTTTTATGAAACCTTACGGGCTAGTAGTTTTAGAGTCAGTCCGAGATCTTGTTAGAACCCTTCTCAGTCTCTACTCCAGTGGGTCATTCAATCATAGCTAGACGGGTGTATAGAGGTTGTCCGTTCATAGTCCTTTGGAAAAGTCACCTCAGCAGATCTAGTAGAGCTAGCCATGACTGATTTCGAGTTATCCTTGGCATGGATTGGCTGTTTGCTTATTATGCCTCCGTTAAATGTAGAACTCGTATGGTAGAGTTATGATTTCCAGGTTATCCAGTCTTAGAATGGAAGGGTAGTTCAGTTGTGCCTGTAGGTTATTTCATTTCCTATCTTAAGGCCAAAGATGATTTCCAAAGGTTGTGTGTACCATTTAGTTAGGGTTAAGGATGCTACATCAAAGAGCCCGACTATCTAGTCTGTTCTAGTGGTATGTGACTATCCAGAAGTGCTCCCAGATGATCTATCAGGAGTTCCTCTCAAGAGGGAAATCGACTTTGGTATTGACTTCCTGCCTGACACGTAGTCTATATCTATTCCTCCCTACAGAATGGCTCTAGCTGAGCCAAAAGAGTTGAAGGAGCAGTTGAAGGATCTCTTGTATAAGGGTTTCATCACACCAAGCAAGTCTTCGTGGGGTGCACAAGTTCTCTTTGTCCGAAAGAAAGACGATTATCTTAGTATGTGTATTGATTATCGGCAATTGAACAAGGTCACCATCAAGAACAGGTATCCTCTACCCAGGAATGATGAGTTATTTGACCAGCTCCAGGGTGCCAAGTATTTTTCAAATATAGATCTCAGATCCAGGTACCATCAGCTCAGAGTTCAGTAGAGCAACTTCTCGAAGACAACCTTCAGGATGCGTTATGGTCATTATGAGTTTGTAGTCATGTCTTTTGGACTAACGAATGCTCCTGCAGCTTTTATGTACTTGATGAATAGGGTGTTCAATCCATACTTGGATATGTTTGTGATTGTGTTTATTGATGGCATCCTTATGTACTCTCAGAGCAAGGAGGAGCATGCCGTTCATTTGAGGGTGGTGTTGTAGACATTGAAGGATCATCAATTATATGAAAATTTTAGCAAGTCTGAGTTTTAGTTGAACTCAGTGGCATTTTTGGGCCATGTGGTATCAAGCGAGGGCATACAAATGGACTCTCAGAAAATAGAAGAGGTGAAGAATTTTCCTAGACCGGTGAATCCTTTAGATATCCGGAGCTTTTTGGGCTTAGCTAGCTTTTATTTGAGATTTGTTTGAAGGTTTCTCATCTGTTGCATCACCGTTGACAAAATTGACTAAAAAGAAGGTGAAATTCCAATGGTCGGAGGCTTGTGAGAGGAGCTAAAGACTCGACTTACCTCAGCGGCAGTGTTGACCCTACCCGAGTGTACCGATGGGTTCATGGTGTATTGTAACGCTTCAAGGATCGAACATGGGTGTGTATTGATGCAGAACAGAAAAGTTATAGCATATGCCTCCAGACAGTTGAAAATTCATTATAAGAATTACCCGACTCATGATCTTAAATTGGCGTGCTAGTGTTCGCCTTGAAGATATGGAGACATTATTTGTATGGGGTCTACATGGCTGTGTTCACGGATCATAAGAGTCTACAGTATGTGTTTACCCAGAAGGATCTCAATCTTTGGCAAAAGAGGTGGTTGGAGCTACTTAAGGATTATGACATGAGTGTCCTTTATCATTCGGGAAAGGCTAATGTAGTAGTAGGCGCACTTTGTAGACTCTCCATGGAAAGTGTGTCACATGTAGATGAGGGAAAGAAGGAGCTGGTGAAAACGTGCATCGACTTGCAAGGTTGGGTGTTTGTTTGGTTGATTTGACCGATGATGGTGTTTTTTTTTTAGAAAAGATTAGAATCGTCCTTGTTGACTGATGTAAAAACTACACAAGACGAGGATCCCATTTTGGTTAAGTTAATGAAGTCGTTCAAAGTCAGAAGGTAGAGGTATTCTTCAAAGGGGGAGATGGGGTGCTTCAATACTTGGGTCGCTTATATGTTCTGGATGTTGGTGATTTGAGGAACCGAATGTTATATGAGGCTCATGGATCCTGGTTTTAAATCCATGCAGCTGCCACCATGATGTACCGTGACTTACGGGAAGTCTATTGGTCGAATGGCATGAAGAAGGAAATCGCAGAGTTTGTAGCTAAGTGCCCAAACTGTCAGCAATTAAAGGTTGAGCACTAAAGACCTGGAGGTGTGCTCCATGATATTAGCGTTCCTACTTTGATGTAAGAAGAAATCAATATGGACTTCATAACAGGTTTTTCTCGCACTCGTTGGCAATATGACTCCATTTGGATTGTTATAGATAGGTTAACCAAAGCCCCTCATTTTCAACCGGTCAAAACCACAGATTCGGCGGAGGATTATGCCAAAGTATACATTCGAGAGCTAGTTTGGTTCCATGGAGTTCCCTTGTCCATCATATCAGATAGAGGTACCCAATTTACCTCTCAATTTTGGAGGTCCTTTCAAAAAGGACTGGGCACTAAAGTTAAGCTCAACATAACATTTCACTCGCAAATGGTTGGTCAAGTGGAGTGAACAATCTAGACTCTCGAGGAAATATTGAGAGTGTGTGTGATTTACTTTAAGGGTAGTTGTGATGATCATTTGCTTCTTACCGAGTTTGCATAGAATAACAACTACCATTTTAGCATTCAGATGGCTCCATTTGAGGCTCTCTATGGGCAGAGATGTAGATTGCCTATTGGTTGGCTCAAAGTTGGTGAAGCTTTAATGATAGGACCAGATTAAGTCCATGAGGTATGGAGAAGGTTCAGTTGATATGGGACAGGTTGAAAACAACTCAAAGTTGCCAAAATCCTTATGCCGATGTGAGAAGTAGAGAACTCGAGTTCGAAGTGGATGATTGGGGTTTCTGAAGGTGTCTCCCATGAAGGGTGTGATGCGGTTTGGGAAGAAAGGAAAACTCTGCCCTCATTATGTTGGCCCCTACTGGATTGTGAAGCTAGTTGGCAAGGTGGCATATAAATTGGAGTTGCCCTCAGCACTAGCTTTCATTCATCCTGTATTCTATGTATCGCTTTTAAAGAAGCACTTGGGTGATCCAGCTCTAGTTGTCAAGGTGGACAGTGTCGGTGTGAAACAAAGCCTTAGTTATGAAGTGGTTCTAGTGGAAATACTGGATCGTTAGGTTCAAAGGCTAAGGAACAAGGAAGTAGCTTCAATCAAATTTTTATGGAGGAATCACCATGTTGAAGGAGCTACATGGGAAGCCGAAGTAGACATGATTGCTAGATACCCACATTTATTCTCTACCAACTCAGTCCAGCTTGAGGTATCAGGTTTTGCCCTAAAACTCTATTTAGTTTTCATGTTCAATTCATGGGCCCCTGTTTTTTCATATATGTGGATGTGTATGTGATCCATGAATTCAGTTCCGCCATGTAGTTTGATTCGGAGATAGTCATGTTGTCGGTTTTTAGCTTAATGATTAGTATTTGAGTACGATGGTAGCATTTCTCAATTTTCTATATGTTTTCTCACATTTGAGGACGAATGTTGCCAATGGGGAGATATAATAATACCCTGAAAGTGTCTCGGACTAGAGCCAGGATTTAAAAATGGAAGTTGGTAGAAATCTAGAAAATCATCACAGAACGGGCCATGTAACAGATTGTTGGTTACACCAACGGACCGTAGGAAGTACTCGTGGTGAGGTGCAGTAGGGTCGAAGTGGGAGTAACGTATCAAGGAATGACCTGTGGTTTGATATCACGAGTCGTTGTTTGTGGTCATTGTGAGACTGGTCCTTAGCCTAGGAGGAAGTAACGGGTCGTAGGACGACCCATTGTGAGCAACAATGGATCGTGGTGAGAAACCGTGGGAAGGAGTAGGAAAACCTCTAGTAGAGGTGATAGATGGAAACCACAACTCGTTTGATGGAGGCATGAGTCATGGTGTTGCTCATGGGAAGGACCGAGTGCAGGTCGTCAGGGGGTAAACGATGGAGGATACAACGGACCGTTGTCGGATGTAACGACTCATCTTGTGGAGTCATCGATGGAATCTGAAAAAGTGAAGTTTGGGAAGTGGATGCAACCGATGGATACCATAAGTCGTGGTATCAAGGCACGACCTGTTGGACCCGTCGTTGTCACTGCTAGTGCTAAATTTTCAGGAAATTCATTAAGGGTATTTTCATCATTCCTAAGTCCTAAGGTCCTAAACTACGTTGTTTAAGGCTCTAAATGCAATGTTTTAGGAGGGGAAAATCTATCCTAGGCTCATTCATCTCCATGCATGCATATTGAAGGGGTTCAGGTTAGAATTCTTTAAGATTTCCTTCAATTTTTATTGGGCTTTCAAGGAGTAGTGAAATTTGGTCTTTCCCAGGTATGTAGGGTTATTAGTGGGTGAATTTGTTACCACCCATGCCCAATCTCTCATAATTCATGAAATTTTAATTGAAAATCTTATGGGGTTTTATCCTAAATCTTATGATATCCTAATGATCTATCTATGGGTTACTACTTCTTATGTTTTACAACATATTATACGAATCATGAATAGATTTTACAACTAATTCAATTATAAATTTATTAAACCAAATTTCTATTAAATTATGCCTAATTATGCATGTTCTTTGATGAATCAAGTTATGATTTTTACCTTTTTTTTGGATGTTCTTCAAGCCATCATGATTTATGATTTATGATATGGATTTACTCAAATTCCCATCATTAATTCATGATTTGTTATGTATCTACATGTCTTAAAAGTATGCATGAACCTCATGATTTACGATTTATGATTATGACCAACTCAGGGGCCTTATCTTAATGGCTAGTTCACGTATTTACAAGCATTCTTATGATTTTCATGATTTAACTAGCCCATGAATCTCATGTGTATTATCCTATGATCACTATATATGTTTTGGGAGTAATAGTTAACACCGAGTAGGTTCAGTTCCCAAGTTTTGCCCCGAATCTCAGAACTACATGCCAATGTAAGTCGTGATGGGACCTCCCTTGAGATAGTCTCCTTTTTTCCCAAATGGGCCTTTCATGTGTGATATCATTCCCTTCATGATTCTACCCTTGTCAAGGTACGAACACCCTCCTGACTAGTGATTTACAGGTCGGGATCCATGTGTGCCCATATGGGGTATGTCGGTTATAAGAATCTCTCATCATTCATCATGATTTATGCATGATTATGTTCATTCCGTTTTGGCTCAAGTCATTTTTAATAATGTTTTTCTCTTATAATTATTCTTATCGTTAATTTACGAATGCTTTGAAAACATTGAGCCTTATGTTACATTATGATATTTATGTGATGAGCATGTTGTCCTACTCTTACACACTTTTATATATTTTAAATAACCGTTTTACTTACCTTGCATACTCGATACATTTCACGTACTGATCGAATAGTCTATGCTGTATCATTTCATGATACAGGCTCCGGTACTCAGATTCAGCCTCGACCCTTAGCCAGCATTTTAGAGTTAGCATCCCACATTTGTTGGTGAGGCTTCATCTTCCGAGGACCATTCTTATCATTTTACTTTATGTACTTTTAGTTTTCAACTTTAGCGAGTTAGTTGGGGGCCTGTCCCATCAACTCATCCGACTTAGAGTTTTCTCCGACAAAAGGATGTAATCAGCTTCAGATTCATGTGTATTTCTGTTGTTATGTTATTTAAGACTTGTGCTAAATTTATCATGTTGTTTCTTTTGTTTATTCAATTGAGTTAGATGTATTTTCATTCCATGGGTCGACTTGGAGTCCCTCGGGGTTTCTTGTCCCATGTCTCGATTTGCGCCTATGTTCGAGTCGTGACATGAACCCCTAGCCTACTTGGTGCTAGACACTGCTCCCTACAACATACAAATGCTCTCCATCATTTTTCAATGATGCTGAAACGTCGTTTTTCAACGAAGCTGATATTGTAATAACATGCGTAGTCTGAAATCTGAATATGGGGAGTCCTAGCTCCAACCATACCACAAACGGAAAGTGAAAGTATAGACTCCAAAACCATGTGGTAAGCTGATACTATTAAACTTAATTGAATCATGAAAACATGCTTCAATTATATAGGCTTGCCCAAACTTTAACACGCTCAAAACAGACTTGATAGTCAAAATCATGGAATCATACATAGGTAATAATCAATATTCTTTCATGCTAGATATCTCATCGTACTTAAAAACATAGATCATAAACTTGACTTTTCATGAAACTTGCATAATTCAGCATAGTTCTTCAGAAACTTGAAATCGTAAATTTATAATCAATTTGCACATAAAAACAACCCATGAATCTTAAAATATCATCTGAAACATGAAAGAAATTTACCCATGAATTGAACATAGAGAATTGCAAAAATTGGGTTGAAACCCCATAAGATCATACACTTGAATTCATGAACTTGAGAAGGTATTTGGGCACGAGAGTGAAGGGAAACTAACAATGATGACCCTACCTGGGTAAGGTGATTCTTCACCTTTCCTTGAAAGCCCAAGAGATTTGGGGAAGAACTAGCGGAATCTTCATGACCCAAACATAGGCCTAGATCTAAACACGGAACCTAGAACCATAAATGGATTCAAGTCGATCCATGACATGAACATGAAAACTAAAGCTCAACATACACAAAGAAGAAAACTAAACTCAGAAATAGCGGTAGTCTGAATAATAAAACATCTAACCATCGGAAATATCAAAACACTGAATCCAAAGTTGAGAATACAACTTTATGTCTGAAAAGCCTCTAAAATACTTATGAGCAAATGGGACAACCACCCTAACTAACTCACTAGAAGTCTAAAACTAAAAATGAAAACAACACGACTAATCTATGGTCCTCGAAGGATAAGTCTCACAAACAACGTTGTCTGGCTCAACTCTAGAAACTAGCTAGCGGCGGAACTGAGTCTGAACATTTGAGCCTGCATCATGAAATGATACAACATAGAGTATGCGGTTAGTACTTGGAATGTACTGAGTATGCAATTTATGTAAAATGGGTTACGTAAGTATGAGAGGAAAACATGCATTACATAAATCATATCACTATAAGCTTCCGAGACTAAGAACTGCATGCTTATATTTGAAAACATGAATAGACATAAGCTGAACCTCATAACCGAATCGAATGACCCAAAGCTAAAACTAATATTCATAAGCAAAAAATGATAAACTGATCATGGTTCAAACCTGATAAAAATATAATATCATAATTGATGAACATGCATAACTGAAATCATGAGGAACAATAGGAGACTTATCATATAACCGACAGTATCACAATAGAGATTACTTGATCCCAACTAGTACACTCAAGTTTGAAGAGCCGTCCAAAGCCTTGCCAGGGCTAAGGGCGCTACCATGATATCGATATCAAGCTGAAGGCCCATTCAGCGCATGGGAAGCTCATATGAGAGGTCACCAAGTAACTTAATAATCCTATGTCGGAATGTACTTCTAAGACTTGGGGTTTTCCTTAACCCCTAGCCTACTCGGCGTTAGACACTTCTCCCAAGAAGATGTAAATGCTCTCTTTATTTTGCAACGAAGTTGAATCCATCATTTTTCAATGAAGCAGATAATGTAATAACATGCATAATTTGAAACCTGAATATGCGGAGCATTGTCTCAAAACATACTACAAGCTGAAAGTGGGAGTATCGACTCCAAAAACCATATGGTAAGCTGATATTATAAAACTGGACAGAATTATGAAAACATACTTAAGTTCTGTGAGCTTACGCAAAACTTTAACATACTTGAAATAGACTTGATAATCAAAATGATGGATTAATATTTGGGTAAATCATGAACATTCTTTCCTTCTAGATGTCTCATCATACTAAAAAACATAGACTATAAACTTGACTTTCCATGAAAGTTGCATAATTTGGCATAATTCTTCTATAATTTGAAATCATGAATTTATAATCAAACTGCGCATAAAAATAGCCCACGAATGTTAAAATATCATTTCAAACATGAAGGGGATCGACCCAGGAATTAAAACATAGAGAATTTCATAAATTGGGTTAAACCCCATAGAATCATACACTTGAATTCATGAATTTTAGAAGGGATTTGGGCATGAGAATGAAGGGAAACTCTCATTCATGACCCTAAAGACCTGGGTAAGCTAATTTGTTGAAGAATTTGAAGAATTCTAGGCTTGATTTCCTTTAGGATCCTCCAAAATTGCATGCATGTGGAGGGGATAGGTTAGAATAGGCTAAACCCTTTTAAAACGCTTCTAGCTAAGTTTAAAACGACATAGTTTAGGGCTTAGGAGATTAGGAACTATGGGAATTCCCTTACTTAAATCATAGGAAATTTTATTATGCCAGATGTCATGACTCACACCATGAGTCGTACCTCCAGACCACTACTCGTGGTTACCATCTATAGTCACCACTGACTTCCATGACTTCACTGAAAATTTCCAAGGGTTAGACCACTGATAACATCCTAAATATATTCTTAAATAAAAGAATATACATTGTCATTGTATCAAAACAAGTAACCCGACGAGTGCCATGGTCGAATCCCACGAGGACTAGGGAGTGATGAATTCAAGTGTCTATTGAGAAGATGATTTTAGCTTGCACCATATAAATTTAACATAAAACAAGGATATGGGGGGAATAAACTTTGCATAGAATTTCACAAATTTCTTTAGTGAATTCAAACCAGAAGGATCAACTAAGTTGTAGACAATATTTGTAAAATAATAAAGGTGCAATGTAGATGAAATATTAATTAGATTGGGATGGATCAGGTTAACTTCATAAGTTCAATAAATGTAAATAATTTCAGGAAATAGGTAGCCTCAACTTCCCAGCCTATAGATTACCCCTAACTAGGATTTTCTCAAACTCTACCAGCAATTTAATACACCCGAAATTGATTTGGATCAACAACTTCACTATTCCTAGCTATTAGCTGCTAATTCGTAAGGAGGAAGTAATTTCATCTATTACTAGCTTAATTTTACAACCTTACATCAATACCCACTACTACATTCTCTACCAATACTTAATTACTCTCTCCCGAGCAACAATTAAGCAAGTATAGACAGACCCATATCATCATCAATACATCTTCATTAATAGATTGAAAGGAATTTAATAGATTTACACTTAATTGAACATTATGAATTTAACTCTAGCAATACCCAATCCAATTACGTATTCATCATCACACACCTATAGTTAATGATTTTAGCTACTCATAGTTAAGAAATTCAAAAACACAATCATCAAAAGCATCATTGAATTTAATAAGAAGAGTAGATATATCAAAAGCAAAATTATCCTTCAACTACAGCTGAAACTAAATAATACCAAAGAAGAAAAGAGAGCAGACTATCTTTTACAACTTTCAATCAAAATCCCCTTTTCCCAGCTAAAAAAAATGCTCTTCAGCTAAAAAGGAAAGATGATGTGATGTGTACATGGCTTATCTCTCAATCTATCTATCTTCTCCCCTTTTTTCTCTCCTTTTTCTGCAATGTACTTCTCTTTCAATTTATACCCTGAAAAGTAGGGTAATTATCCTTCCTTATTTAGCAATGGAAAATTTTACCCTTAATAGCATCGCACTGGAGCCGGTGAAGGCACCGACGGTTCGCTGATGAAATCCGTGAACCGTCGGCTATTTGCTCTTCTTCTTTAGTCATTGTCAGTGAACTTCGGCGGTTCACCTGTCGTTTCGTTGATGCTAATCCGTGAACCGCTGGACCTTAAATGACAATTCTAGACTTTTCCGAGTGTCATTTGGCGACTAAACTGGCGTCCCACCACAGGTGACTCATGAAACGCCAGTGGCATTCCTCTGACTAGGCAGTGACGTTTATCTTTTTAACTGGCGTTTCACTGGTTAACACCTGCTTTTCACCACCTCTGCTCATTTCCTCCATTTTCCCCCCGTTTTAGGTCTTTTCTTCAAACTTAGGCACCTGCACACAATAAAAGCAAAAAGGGCATAAAATCCAGATACAATCAACTCAAGAACTAAGCAAAAACTCAAACTTTAGAGTCTAATGAGTTGGTAAATTACCAACTCATCATACCCCAAAACTTGAATCATTTCTTGTCCTCAAGTAATGCAATACTTCAACTATTGAGGAAGAGGTCACATTTTTTCACAATAAACTTCGTCAACCACCTGGACTATGACAACCCAAAAATGCTCATAATGCTCACCGAAAAGAGAAGGAAATACGCCCAAAAGACCAAAACACTAAAGGTGTTTCAAGAAGGCAACAACTTTATATCAAATAAAGCTTTTTTAAAGGAATCATTAACCACACAAGGGTTATTCTCAACCAAGTAACACAAGTAGCATCTCAAGTTATAATCACTGAAATTCAAAGCTTGCCTCAGACTTTGTACTCCTTGTTCTATGCCCATATGAACTATAAATGCTCTTGCATCCCTAAAAGGAATGATGCCACTCACCAAATATAAGGATCCCTATTCTCCTGACTTTTTGATGATTTGAATGCATTCCAGAGATCAATTGGAAAAGACACTCACACTCACTCTCCCAAAAGATATCTTCATGTACACACTTGACTCATAGGCTTGCCCTGCATGTAATTCACCACTTATGTAGAGTAGTTGCACCTAGAATCATTTAGGACTTGCGGGCTGTGATGTAGGCTTAAGGTCAGGATGGGATGAATCATTTTGATGTAGTGACTAGATCATCCCTAATGTTTTTCGTGCCATGCCTTACTACACTTTTTCTCACTCAACCTCCTTTTTCTTTATTTTGTTGTTGATGCCTTTCATTTCTTTAATAATTCCCCTTATAACTCGTCTTTAGCTTCTACCACTAGCCTTATTACCTCAAGAGGAAACACCAATTCAGCCAATTAGTCTTTTTCTTTTTGTGTGCAATCTTGGCTAAGGGTGATGTTCCCTTTACACTATAATTCTTGTCTTTCCCCTTTGTTTTGCATACCCCCAAACTTAGGCTCTTGCCTCATTTTTCACATTTACCTTTTCTCATTCCTTTCTTCTTAGGCCTTGAGCCTTTCATCAACACTTATTTTGTCCAAAGCATTTAGGGAGAATGGGGCCAAACGAGGTATTAAGAATGGTCTTAAGGCTTGTAATATGGTTTTCAAGGAATGGTTTTAAGGCTCAAAATTGGCTCACAAGGATTAATGATCATGGAGGGCGTATGGTTGATGTGGCTCGACAACTAAGGGCCTAAACTCGTTTCCTTGGTGCAACTACATCTATGATTTCACCTTGAATCACATATAGGGTAAGTTCTAGACAAGATGTAATGTACAAGATTAACAAAAACATCCTCTCCACACAAAGCATCACCCTTAAAGGGTCTACAAAAGCCATTTTCCAAAGCAAACATAACATTAGGACATCAAGCAGGCAAACATCATATGTCAAGCAGCGAATTTTACAACTTACGGCCAAGATTACTATGCTACAGAGTCAACACTTGCTCATTATCTTCATTTTCATGCCCTTGTTTTCATATTTTCATTCCAATCACAAGAAAAAAAAGAAAAATTTTAGTTGATGCCTCTTACAACAACTTCACAACAAAATCAAAGTGACATGGCATTTCCCTTAAGAATGTCGCCACTCAATCCATCATCGGGAAAAACCAACCCAGTTCGACAACAAAATTAACTGAAATAAAACAATGCTCCTTGGGAAAGAATCGTGGTATAAAGAAAACCCTCGGAGGTTTAATTTCTAGACTACTCTATTTACAATGGCGAAAGAGAAATTTGGGGTCATCTAATTCGTATAACACCCCAGAAAATTTTTGGTGATTATTTGATATTTTTATGCTAGGTTAAGGAAAGTACGGGTTATATATTGATCGTAGATGACAGGGGAAATGTGTATGATCAGAAAACCAAAGAGTATGTGAAGTTCATAACTAAGGGTCAACTTTAAGCGATAGTATCTCCAAATATAGAATGAATTAGAAGACCCACGATATATAAAATAAAAGGTCATTGAGTCTAGTTTACGGAACATTAAACCTCTTGTCAATCGGAGTTCGGAGTAAGAAGTTATGGGAATTTTACCGAAGCATCGCAAGTGGTGACGCGGGCATGACGCCCTAGAGCCTCCACCACCCTATTTACTTAAAATCTAATTTTTCACTTGTAGAAAACATTTTCAGATAAATCTAAATCGACCAGATTGCTAAGGATTCCATTCTCTCTCAATTCCAGCAGCTAGGAAAAAGAAATTGAAGGAGGAACATCAAGCAAAGTTCAAGAAAATCACAAGATAAGTTGAGATTACTTTGCCAAGTGTGTTAGAGGCTGTTTTGGAGCTCGTTTTGGCAAGGTTTTGATGCGTTTAAAAATCTATTATGGGTTTATATATATCCATATTTGAGTAGGTGTTGAAATCAGGAGAAAAGGTAAGGATTTTGCCCCTTTTAAACCTCTCAAATTTCAAAGCGAAAATCTGGAAATTGGCAGCAAAGTGAACTGCCGATGGACTGTTTGTGAGCTGAGTTTTGCTCATTTTCCTTAGGCGTTTTGGCTGTTTCTTTTGCTGGAATTATACTTAACATTGAGGACAGAAAAACTAAGGTAAAATTTCCTCTTGTTTCTCCCTGAAAAGTTAGTGAAAACTAGTTGAGAAAATAGCTAAATGTTGTTGATGTTTCCTTGTGTTGTTGTTGCTATTGTGACTGCCTTTGGTTAGTTATTTTGGCTGCAATTTTTTCTATAGATTAATCTTTTCATTGGACTATAAAACCACTGGATAAAGGAGGTTGAAGACTGATAATTGAAAGAGGAAATTGGCTATCGAAAAGTTCATCGGAGAAAGGTATGTAAGGCGCCCCGTCTATCGTTCTTTTTAGCACGATTCGTGTGTTGTGAATCAAATGAGCCTAAAACCTCTTTAAAAGTCTTGAGGCAGTATGTTAAGATTCATTTATGATTTAAAGTTCCATGTTTTATTGAGGATGAATGTTAGGATTATGTCTAGCCGAAGTGAGACATCTAAAGTGTGATATTGTGTTTATTGTTGTCGTAGTTGTACATTCAGTTGAATACCCCTCAGCATGGGCATTCTTAGCTGGTCCTTACTGTATGTCATGTATATATATATATATGTGAATTAAAATGTGTTTAAAGGTCTGTTTCTAACAAAAATTGGTGAAAGAGCCAAGATGAGGATGTGTAAACGATTTTAAGCCAGGTAAAGACGTCACAAGCTATTAAGGATAAACGAGCTTATCAAATTAGGATTAACTAGTTATGGTTGTCCTTTATCTTATGTGTATGTTATGAAACATGTCAGTCCAAGGGGAGATTTCATAATCTTTTCCCTTAAGTCGAACGACAAGCTAGCGAGTTTCTGACCTCTAATGTCCCTTGAACACGATCCATAAATTTTGTTGAAACTCTTAGGTCATCCGAAGTTCCTTATGACTTATAAAAGTTTTAAATACATGCATTTAAGTTCTATTTTCTAGCTTTACATGTTATATGTACTCAGTTCCAATCATGCATTACGAAGGAGGCCTATGCAGGCCACATGTTCAGTATTCGTCATTTCCATGTTGTATGTATTGAGCTGGTCCAGTATAAGCCATATCGGCTCCATTTATGATTTTGTCTAAGACTTATTGATTTTACCCCAGTGTGGTATACCAACTGGAGGTCTTGTTATTTTACCCCGGTGTGGTACACCGGCTGGATGAATTTTACCCTGGCATGGTACACCGGATGGAGGCATTTTTATTTCACCCCGGTATGGTACACCGACTGGAGGCATTTTTATTTTTACCTCGGTGTGGTATTCTGGCTGGAAGAATTATATATAGATTTTATGATTGGCTGTCTGCTGGCATTTCAGTTATTGTCGTTGGTGTGCATTACATGGTTGCATTTACACTTCAGTAAAAAGTTATTGTTAGGTTTCTGTTTTCAGGATTCAGGGTTGTTACTACTCCTTATTTTTGGCCCAGTTATCATTTTTATCTTACATGTTCACAGTTTTCAACCTTACATACCAGTACATTTTATTTGTACTGACGTCCCTTCATCTTAGGACCCTTCCTGCAATCGTGCTGCAGGTACATGCCGAGGCTCAAATCATCAGACGTAGTAGGAGCCAGATTTTAGCAGAATAGTGGTATGCTCCTCTCTTTTAGGAGCCATGTCCTAGTTTGGACTATTTTCAGTTTTGTGTACAACATTTGTAGGCCAGGGCCCTGTCCCATGCATTTCAGTTTGTTTACTCTATAGAGGCTGATGTGGACTATTTTGTATAGTAGTTTGGGTTGTGTTGTCGTATTGGTTTTTCATTGCTTTTCTTAGCTTTATTGTAGCCTTGTCAGCTTTCCAGGTTTCATATTTATACTTGTCAAGGCATTATTGGCCCAGTATTTATCTTTGTTTGTTCTGACAGGTGGCTTGGTCAGCCTTAGTGTTACATTTATAGATGCTATATAGTCTGCTTCTCGATCGATCATGAATTGAGTGCCAGTTGCGCCCCACCCCAGCTTTGGGGCGTGATAGACTTGGTATCAGTGCGAAGTTATGTCCTAGGGAGTCCACAAAGCCGTATCTAGTAGATTCTTTCTTATGGGTATGTGTGCACCATACTCATAATTAGGAGGATACATGACATTTAGGAATTATTTCCTTCATTTAATTATAGTTCGTGCTATAGGTCGAGCTGATATGTATTGTGATATTTAAGTCGAATTATTTTTTTAGAGTATTCTTGAGACAAGGAAGATGACTACGAGGTTGATTGGCACAGCTGTTAGGGAGGGTACTAGTCGCCCTTCAATGGATCATAGAGACAGGTTAGAGGCTCAGAGTGAGTCTCCTTCCCTAACTATTACAGTTCCTTCCATACCGGCCAATGCAATGGCAGATAGACCTCCAACTCCTCCCGCACCAGCAGTACTTGAGGGTAGTAGAGTGGCAGACCCTCCTACGACTATGGTACCTCCGATTGTTCTGGAAGGAAAGAGTCTTGAGGGAGCTGTTCAGCTGATGGGTTGTATAGCCGCAGGTCAAGAGCGGCGATTGGAGGCGATGGAGAGACATAGAGGCCAAACAACTGAGAGTTCCAAGGCCTACAAGGTCTTAAGTTTGAGATCTCCTATAATCACCGGATCAGACCCGAGCAAGGATCCTCAAGACTTTATCAATCATACTTATAGGGTGTTAAAGGTGATGCGAACTACAACAACTAAGGAAGTAGAGTTGGCGGCCTTCAGACTACATGATGTGTCCTTATTATGGTATGAGGCTTGGGTTCGATCTAAAGGAGCCGATGCACCACCAACTGAGTGGGAAGAGTTCTCCGAGGCCTTTATGCACCACTATCTACCCCAGGAGCTTCAACATGATCGAGCTAAGTAGTTTTTGAACCTAGAGCGAGGAAGTATGAGTGTGCGTGAGTATTGTCTTCAATTTAATTCTCTTGCCAGGTATTCTCCTCACATGGTTCAGACGGTGGAGGATAGAGTTCATTGGTTCGTGTTAGGGTTGGGGCTTCATATAACTTGAGATTGTTTAGGGGTATCTACTCAGGAGCACATGGAAATTTCACGAATTCAGGCTTTCGCCCAAAGGGTGGAGGATTTCGTTCATCAATTACGGGATACATAGAGACAGCAGGAGCAACGAAAGAGAGCTAGGGCTGTGGGTCCTTACAGAGGGCCGCAGGGTGACCTAGGGGCTCAGTCATCCAGGCAGTCAGTTAGGCCTTTAGCGAGTGCCCCACCTCAATTTCAGGGATAGAGAAGAGACCAAGGCCCAGCTCTATCTAGCTCTCGACGACAGGAGCGGGCGGGGTAGAGGCGACCACCATTGCTGCCTTGTCCCGAATGTGGGAAATCTCATTTAGGTCAGTTTCATCAGGGGAAGAATGTATGTTATCATTGTGGGTAGCTAGGGCACTTTATGAGGGATTGTTCAGATAGGACCAAGGTGGATCAGGCGCGAGCAGCGGTTACTTTGTCATCCTCCGTTCAACCTTCCAGACCTAATCCTCAGCTAGAAACAGGCCGTGGCAGAGGTAGAGGGAGAGAGGATTCTAGTTCTGGGGCAACCTAGAATCAATTTTATGCTTTGGGCGGTCGACAGGACCAGGAGGCTTCACCTGATGTTGTTACAGATACTTTGATTATTTATTCTCGTGAAGTATATGTCTTAATTGATCTTGGTTCCACTCTCTCTTATGTCACACCATTAGTTGCGAGTCAGTTTGAGACAGTCCCTGAGTTATTATCTATACCATTTGCTATTTCTATGCCAATTAGCTAATATGTGTTAGCTAGACGAGTTTACTGAAACTGCATAGTATTGGTATGTGATAGATCAACCTTAGCTGATCTAGTTGAGCTTGAAATGGTTGATTTTGATGTCATTTTGGGTATGTATTGGTTGGCGGCATGTTATGCTGATGTTGATTGCAGAGCTAAAGTTTTCAGTTTCAATTTTCCCAGCGAGCCAGTCTGGGAATGGCAAGGTAATGCCGCTATGCCTAAAGGAAACTTTATTTCATAACTTAAGGCTCAGAAGTTGATATCCAAAGGTTGTATTTCTCACTTGATTCGGGTAAGAAACTTGGAATGTGAACCTATGACTCTCTAGTCAATTCCTATTGTAAATGAATTCTATGAGGTCTTTCCAGAGGATTTGCCTAGATTTCCTCCTAAAAGGGAGATAGATTTTTCTATTGATCTACTTCTAGGTACTCAGCCTAAATCGATCCCTCCTTACAGAATGTCTCCAGTAGATCTAAGGGAATTAAAGGAGCAGTTGAGAGATCTGCTCGAGAAGGATTCGTTTGACCTAGTGTATCGCCTTGGGGTGAACCAGTGCTCTTTGTGCGAAAGAAATATGAGTCGTTAAGAATGTGTATTGAACATAGGCAGCTAAATAAGGTTATGATTAAGATAAGTACCCACTTCCTAGGATTGATGACCTGTTTGATTAGTTACAGGGTGCTAGATGCTTCTTAAAGATTGATTTGAGATCCGGGTACCATCAGTTACGAGTTAGGAAAGTTGATATCCCCAACACTGCGTTCAGGACTAGATATGGCCATTATGAGTTCTTAGTTATGTCATTTGGGCTTACAAATGCCCCAACAACTTTTATGGACCTGATGAATCGGGTATTTAGGTCTTTTCTTGATGTATATGTGATCTTCTTCATTGATGATATTCTGATTTACTCGCGATCTGAGACCGAGCATGCAAATCATTTGAGAGCAGTATTACAGACTCTACAGGAGCACAAGTTATATGCTAAATTTTCTAAATGTGAGTTTTGGCTAACATCTATGGCTTTCCTTGGTCATGTAATTACAGATGAAGGTATAAGAGTGGATAGTTAGAAGATAGAGGCAGTAAAGTCTTGGCCCAAACCCTTGAATCCTACAGAGGTTCGCAGCTTTCTGGAGTTAGCAGGTTATTATTGATCTTGGGCAGAATTATATGCCCAAGTGATACTAAAATGCTTAATTTCGTCTTTGTTATCTATTGTTATTTGTGCATTCTCATGTGATTTGTAGTTAAAATGTGAATTTATACTAACCAACACGATTAGTGTTGTTTTGCAGGTAAAATGGAATTTTGGGGAAACTAAGATACATGTTGGTAAAAATTGGGAATGGACTTGGAAGCAAGGAGTGGAAAAGGTCAAGGAAGAGCAGCAAAAATAAGGGCTCCGCGATGGAGCCGTGTCACACTGCCATCGCGGAGGCATTCTGCCTCGGGTGATTTAATTTTGGCCATTTCTAGTGAAGCCTCGCATTACCTCCATGACACGGAGGCAATACTACGCGATGCAAGCCGTGGCACGTTGAGTACAATTACCTGGGACATCAATTTCCCGTTTAGGTGCGCGATAGCATCGTGGCACATTGGCCAGTCTCCGCGATGCAGGACGTGGCATGCCAAGGTGAAAATTCTGAGGAGCCTAATTCCAGAGAGGGTCCGCGATACCCCCGTGGCACAGAGGGAGTGCTCTGTGATACACTCCGCGCCACGTTGCTTTTTATTATGGAAAAAATTCTCAATAGTATAAATAGCACACTTAGGTTTTATTTTAAACATTCTGACTTGGTTGAGCAAGAACGTGGGTTACAGGCAGTTGAGGGGACAAAAATTCTAGGGTTCTTCTCTATCTCTTTCTCTTTTACCTCAATTGTTTGTATGATTTATACTCATTTGATGATGTTTAATCCACAAATGAGTGGCTAAATTCACTTCTTGCTGAGGTTAAGAACAATTGTAGTGGAATGTAATTGTTGATCATTTTATTTTTCATCTTTTCTTCAATGGTTGTTCTATCAATTCTTTTTCTTACTACATTAATGTTTGGCCAATGTTAATGTCTATCTAAAAAATCCAATTTTGATTTTGAGAAGGAAAGAAATTGGAAAGTTGTGAATTGGTAGGATATGATCTCTTCTTAGTTTGGGAAAATTGAGAATTGATTTACATTTAGAATAGAAATATATCTGAAAGTCTTATTAGTCAATTAAGGAATCGGTTTTGTATGGCTAGAACATGAAATTCTTTTAACACAGAAATGTAGATTGAAGGTTCATGATTCTTAAGTTGGATAGGGGACAAAAGTTCCAAACCATAGGCAATAATTCTTGACTAGCAACCAAAGGAAAGATTAACTGAATTGTATCGATAAATTAATTCCCTGCATGTTTGTTTTAACCTCAGCATGCTCATTACTATAGTTCAGACTCACTTTATAATTTTGTCTTAGATTCAGATTGATTAGGAAACTAAACTCTCAAAATCTTATTTAAATTATTGTCTGCATTCCTAAAGGTATAGTTCATTAACACTTAAGTTAGTTATTACCGTAGCTCAGTCCCTGTGGGATCGATACTTGGCTTTACTTAAGCCACTTTACTACTTGTTCGACCACGTGCACTTGGGTGTAGTCACCACAGAAGCCCGAACAATTATCGCCGATTTGTTGAAGGTTTCTCTACTATCGCTGCACCATCAACAAAGTTGGCTCACAAAGTAGATACATTTCAGTGGATAGAGGCATGTGAGCAATGTTTTCAGGAATTGAAGGATAGGATGACTTCAGCACCTGTCCTGATTCTTCCAGAGGGTACCGAGGGTTATGTGGTCTATTGTGATGCTCCGAGAGTTTGGCTAGGTTGTGTTCTGATGCAACACAGAAAGGTCATTGCTTATGCCTCTAGACAATTGAGGAAGCACGAGCAAAATTATTCTACCCATGATCTTGAGTTGGCCGCAGTGGTGTTTGCATGGAAGATTTGGTGCCACTACTTATATGGGGCACATGTTGATATCTTCACAGATCATAAGAGCCTCCAGTGTTTGTTTCAGTAGAAAGAGTTGAATTTACGCCAGAGAAGATAGCTAGAACTGCTGAAAGATTATGATGTTAGCATTCTGTATCATCCGGGTAAGGCAAATGTTGTAGTTGATCTGCTAATTCGCAAGTCTATGGGTAGCTTGAGTCAATTTAGGTTGACAAGATTGAAATGAAGAAGGCTATACAGCAGTTGGCTGACTTACAAATTTAGTTACTGAATGTCAAAGATGGGGGTGTTATTATCAAAAACACAGCATAATCGTCCTTGGTGGCGGAAGTTAAGCAATGACAATAAGATGAGGCAGAGTTAGTCTTACTGAGAGACAGTATACCACAATAGAAGTAGAGCCTATTTGATTTTGGGCCCAATGGAGTTCTTAGATAGTAGGATTGTCTATGTGTACCTAATGTGGGTGAACTACGGGAACAGATTATGAATGAAGCTCATTATTCTCAATATTCAGTACACCTAGGTTACACAAAGATATATCGTGACCTAAGGCAACTATATTGGTGGAATGGCATGAAAAAGGACATCACCGATCTTGTGACTCAGTGTCCTAATTTCCAGTAGGTGAAGGTTGAGCACCAGAGACCTGGAGGTCTGGTGCAGGATATAGAAATTCCAGCCTGGAATTGGAGGTGATTAATATGGATTTTATTACAGGATTGCCTCGAGCGAGCAGGAAGCATGATTCTATCTAGGTAATAGTGGATAGATTATCTAAATCAGCTCACTTCTTGCCAGTTAAGATCACATATTCTGCAGAGGATTATGCTAGGCTTTATATACGAGAGATAGTTCGCCTACATGGCATCCCCTTGTCCATTATTTATGACAGGGGTGCTCAGTTCACAGCAAACATCTGGAAGTTTTTCCAGAAAGGCCTGGGCACTCAGGTAAGCCTCCGTACCGCATTTCATCCTTAGACAGACGAACAGGCTGAGCGCCATTCAAACGCTTGAAAGATATGCTGCGTGCCTGTGTTTTAGATTTTGGCGGAAGTTGGGATGATCATGTTTCCTTGATTGAGTTCGCCTAAAATAATAGCTACCAGGAAAGTATTCAGATGGCCCCATATGAAGCTTTATATGGGTGAAAATGCAGGTCACCAGTGGGCTGGTTTGAACACAGTGAGGCAAAGTTATTAGGGCCAGACTTGGTGCAACAAGCTATTGACAAGGTGAAACTTATTAGAGATTGACTTAACACAGCCCAGAGCAGGCAGAAGTCTTATGTAGAAGTACACCGTCGAGTGTTGGAGTTTGTTTTTAATGATTGGGTCTTTATGCAAGTGTCGCCTGTGAAAGGCATCATGCGATTTGGCCGAAAAGGCAAGCTGAGTCCTAGATATGTTGGGCCCTACAGAGTTATCTGCAGGATAGGTAAAGTGGCCTACGAGTTGGAGTTGCCACCAGAGTTGGTCACGCAGTATTTCATGTATCGATGTTTTGGAAGTGTATAGGAGACCCAACCCGTGTTATGCCTATGGATGATGTCCGAATTTCTGAGGAGATGACCTACACCGAGGTCCCAGTTGCTATTCTTCACCGGCAAGTCAGGAAACTTCGAACCAAAGAAGTCGCCTCAGTTATTGTATTATGGAGAAGTAATAACATCGAGGAAGTGACTTGGGAGGCTCGGGAGGAAATGAAGAATAAATGTCCTCACCTATTTACAATGTCGACATGATGTTAAGGTATGTGGTTGATACTTAAGTTACTGAGTATCTATTTTGAAGCATATTAAGTGAAATTAATTTCCATTCGGGGACGAATGTTCCTAGGGGGAGGAGAATATAAAACCCCAAAAAATTTTTGGTCATTATTTGATGTTTTTATGCTAGGTTAAGGAAAGTACGGGTTGTATATTGATTGTAGATGACCAGGGAAATGTGTACGATCAGAAAACCAAAGAGTATGTGAAGTTCATAAGTAAGGGTCAACTTTAAACGATCATATCACCAAATATATAATGAATTAGGAGCCCCACGACCTAGCTAATTTAAGGTCTTTGAGTCTAATTTTTATAAGACCAAATCGCCTGTCAATCGGAGTTCGGGTAAGAAGTTATAGGCATTTTACTGAAGCATCGCGAGCGGTGACGCGGGCATGACGCCCTAGCGCCTCCATCGCCCTATTTACTCAAAATCTGATTTTTCACTTGTAGAAAACATTTTAAGCTAAATCTAAATCGACCAGCTTGATAAGGATTCCATTTCTCTATCAATTCCTGAATGTAGGAAAAAAAATCAAGGAGGAACATCAAGCAAAGTTCAAGAAAATCACAAGATAAGTTGAGATTACTTTGGCAAGTGTGTTAGGGGCTGTTTTGGAGCTCATTTTGGCAAGGTTGTGATGGGGTTTTTATGCGTTTCAAAATATATTAGGGTTGTATATATATCCATCTTTTATTAGGTGTTGAAGTCGGGAGAAAAGGTAAGGATTTTTCCCCTTTTAAACTTCTCAAATTGCAAAGCGAAAATCTGGAAATTTGTAGCTAAGTGAGCTGCCGATTGACTGTTTTTGAGCTGAGTTTTACTCATTTTCCTTAGGCTTTTCGGCTGTTTATTTTTCTGGAATTATACTTCATATTAAGGGGAAGAATTACAGAAAATCCAAGGTAAAATTTCCTCTTTTTTCTCCTATAAAAGTTAGTAAAAACTAGTTGAGAAAATGGCTAAATGTTGTTGATATTGCCGTGTGTTGTTGTTGCTATTGTGACTTCCTTTGGTTAGTTATTTTGGCTGCATTTTTTTGCTATAGATTAAGCTTGTTGTTTGCCTATAAAACCACTGGATTAAGGAGGTTGAAGATTGATCATTGAAATAGGAAATCGGATAGACAAAAGTTCATCGAAGAAGGTATGTAAGGTGCCCCGTCTATCGTTCTTCTAAGAATGCTTCGTGTGTTGAGAATCAAATGAGCCAGAAACCTCTTTAAAAGTCATGGGGAAGTTTGTTAAGCTTCATTTAAGCTTTAAATTTCCATGTTTTATTGAGGATTAATGTTAACATTATGCCTAGCCGAAGTGAGATATCTAAAGTGTGATATTGTGTTGATTGTTTTCGTAGTTGTACATTGAGTTGGAGACCCTGCAGCGTGGGAATTGTTAGCTGGTCCTTACTGTATGTCATGTGTATATATATGTTATTTTAAATGTGCTTAAAGGTCTGGTTGCTAACTGAAATTTCTGAAAGAGCCAAGATGAGGACGTGTAAACGATTATAAGCCATATAAAGACGCCGCAAGCTATTAAGGGTAAACGAGCTTATCAAATTAGGATTACCTGGTTATTGTTGTCCTTTATCTTATGTGTATATTATGAAATATGTCAGGCCAAGGGGAGATTTCATAATCCCTTTCCC
Source organism: Datura wrightii (assembly GCA_035772735.1). Classification (NCBI taxonomy): domain Eukaryota; kingdom Viridiplantae; phylum Streptophyta; class Magnoliopsida; order Solanales; family Solanaceae; genus Datura; species Datura wrightii. The sequence continues at coordinate 46,449,849 of JASDFA010000007.1, read as the reverse complement.
TTAAGCCAAACGACAAGCTAGCGAGTTTCTGAGCTCTAATGTCCCTTGAACACGATCTATAAATTTTGTTGAAACTCTTAGGTCATCTGCAGTTCCTTATGACTTATACAAGTTTTTGAGTACATGAATTTAAGTTCTATTTTCTAGCTTTACATGTTATATGTACTCAGTTCCAGTCATGCATTACGAAGGAGGCCTATGTAGACCACATGTTCAGTATTCGTCATTTCTATGTTGTACGTATTGAGCTGGTCCAGTATAAGCCATATCGGCTCCATATATGATTTTGTCTAAGATTTATCAATTTTACCCCGGTGTGGATACCAGCTGGAGGTCTTGTTATTTTACCCCGGTGTGGTACACTGGCTGGATGGATTTTACCCCGGAATGGTATACCGGCTGGAGGCATTTTTATTTTACCCTGGTATGGTACACCAGCTAGAGGAATTTTTATTTTTACCCTGGTTTGGTACACTGGCCAGACAAATTGTATATAGATTTTATGATCGGTTATTTGCTGGCATTTTAGTTATAGACTTTGTTGTGCATTAGATGGTAGCATTTACACTTCAATAATGAGTTATTGTTAGGTTTCTATTTTCAGGGTTCTAGGTTGTTACTAGTTATTTCTAGTCCTGTTATCACTTTTATCTTACATGTTTACAGTTTTCAGCCTTACATACCAGTACATCTTATTCGTACTAACGTCCCTTCATCTGGGACCCTTCCTGCAATCGTGCTGCAGGTACAGGCCGAGCCTCAAATCATCAGACGTAGTAGGAGCCAGATTTCAACAGAATAGTGGTATGCTCCTCTCTTGTAGGAGCCATGTCCTAGTTTGGACTATTTTTAGTTTTGTGTACAGCATGGGTAGGCTGGGGCCCTGTCCCGTGCATTTCAGTTTGTTTACTCTGTAGAGGTTGACGTGGACTAGTTTGTATAGTAGTTTGGGTTATGTAGTAGTATTGGTTTTTCATTTCTTTGCTTAGGTTTATTGTAGCCTTGTCAGATTTCCAGGTTGTATATTTTTAATCGTCAAGGAATTATTGGCCCAGTATTTATCTTGGTTGGTTGTGACAGGTGGCTTATTCGGCCTTAGTGTTACATTTATAGATGCCATATAGTCGGCTTCTTGATCGATCATGAATTGAGTGTCAGTTGTGCCCTACCCCAGTTTTGGGGCGTGACAATTCGAAATTTTCAAAATACAATGCTTAAAATCAGAGACCCCAATGAGTCACTAATTACCACTAAAAAAACACAAATCAATTTATTCATTCATTCAAATCACAAAACACGCCTGACAAGGGCAATCATCAATCACAACAGCCCGACAAAGGCTGGACTTACTCAAACTTAAGAAACAAAACAACTTAAAATACAAATACCCCCGCATCAACAACGCTCATCCCTCCCCCCACTTAAGATCATACATTGTCCCCAATGCATTATGCAAAAGAAACAATGGGAGAAGAGACAAGAAACTCCCTGAACGGGTCACTCGTCTTCATCATCAGACTCATCACCACCATCACCTCCGCTGGCATCACCAAGCCTAGCAAAATCGTCGCGCAGCCCTTCAAACAAGTCATCAATTGTCCCCCAATCTAAAGATGGAGCAGCCATTGCAGTATTAAAAGCACTCATGTCGGGCACTTCGACTGAAGTCCGTCTTTTCCATTCCTGTACCTTAGTTCAGAGAGACGTGACTACCCCTTCTACAGCATCCACCCTCTTTCACAAAGTGGCGAAATTCTCGTATAGCGACTTGAGCTCCATCTTGATAGTTTTGGCAATGAGTGCCGGGAGACTCTTGGCCAAGCGTTGAAGCTGGCTCTCATGCCAATTTTTCATCTCCACAAGATGATGGAGACCACTTGACTAAGAAGATTTAGGAGGTGGATAAACTCTGGGCTAGGGCATGTCACCCAATGATTGGACCAACAAGTCAGGCTGGGGCACATTGACTTCTGGGGCGGTGGGAGACTGTGCTGACCCATGGAAGAGGGCTTCCTCTTGTACACTGAAGGCTTGCAGGCGCTTCTGTTTCATCGACGATGCCTCTGCATCTCTATTCCTATTAATGGTGATCACTCCTAGAACAGAGGAAGGAGTCTCGTTCAGAAAAAGAGGCAATCCGACTGCTGCACAAAGTTGCGGGATCAACACAGCATATGGCATGGAAGTGGTGGACTACCACGCCTTCTTCTTCATATGCTAGCAACAATTTTGCCAAAGTTGATGGAGACCCCTGACATAAGAAAGAGATCAAGATAGCTTACTCCATGGTCACCCGCTGCTTATTTTTTGATGGGATGATGCGAGAGAAAATAAAATCCAACCATAGCTTGGCCTCAAACTTCAAATCGCGGCGAGAGATTTTGCCACCCATGGAGGCCCATAGGGGAGTATCAGCAACAATAATGCCCTCCACCCACCTATATTGGTCTTTCATATTGGCCACCAATGCTATGTATTCCGTGGCAGAGTCTATCTCATCTTCCATAAACAGATAATTGATGGCAGCTGGGGTGATATCCACTTCTACCCCATGAATCGTCACAAACGAAGGCAGGGAAATTAATCCACTTTGCCCTGTTGTTGCACGCTATCTTGGGGACCTGGTAGGAGGCATAAAACTCTGTGACAAGGCTGGGGTAGTACGGTGGCAAAGGGTTAGAAAATGTATGCCATTGCCAGTAGGTGAACTGCTCTGTTATATTCGGGAAGTAACCCTTCAATCCAGCCAAGTCGAACCTCTTCTCTACCGTGATAGAGCGTCCTTAGCAGATGATGTAGTGCCCCTTAATGTTAGGAACACAGAGAATAATAGCCTCCTTAGTATTGGCGCATGGGGGAGCAGCCTTTGCTTTCCCTTTGCCCTTGCTAGCAGATGAAGCAGGGGCCTTTCCTTTACTGGATGACCTAAAGGATGACATGATTTGTGTTTCTGCAAAATGTATGTTAGTGAGAAGATATTGAAATAGAAATTAGAGTAAAAGAAACTAATCTAAAGAAGAACTGAGAAGAAAGTGATGATCAAGAAATCCTTAAAAAGTGGTACCGGCGAACAATCGGCGTTTCGCCGAAGGCAATTCGCGAACCGCCGACTAGACACCAATATGTAACAGAGCACTAGGGAAATCTTGCCATTTTCAGAGGTTCAAGCGGCATTTCTCCGGTCAGTTTTTGCAAACCGCTGACGTAGAATCACATTCACTCCATAGCCAAGACCAATTTTAGAGTGAACCGGACCTCAAGCAGTGTTTCGCCGAATAGGACCAGTGAATGGTCGGCTTTGCCTGTACCCAATTCTGACCCCTTTCACACAAACAACCATTAACACATTTTCACCACAATCATAAGACCGGCAATTATACTCCATTCTTACACATATTCATGACGTTTAAGCCCTTAAGATTGGTATCACTCGGTCTATCATTGGGCAAAACATGGTGCTTTATGTAAATGGGTTACTCAGACTTCACCCTCTTCATAATCTCATCATAAAAGCACATACCCACTTCAAGCACAAGCATAACACATTAAAAATTTCAACAAAGAAGGGAAATGAAATAATTCTCCTACAAAATCATGTAACTATATTCAAATTGAAAAACAGGGGCCAAAGAAATAGTAGCGAATTGGAAGACTATTTGCAAACTCTTCGAGCCTCAAAAAGGAAAATAGCTGAAGATTGCAGGAACACCTTCAAGTGAGTATAGAGTAGATAGTAAGGGTAGAGTGATTTTGATGGTGAAATATGGATGGGTATTTATAGGTGAAAAGTGGGAATGTGATAGTTTGAGGGGAAGGTGGGGAGTTTAATGTGGTTGAGTTGGTGGGTAGTTGGAAGGTGAAAAGGTGGAAAAGTGGAGAGGGTGAAAATGAGAAATAGTGGGGAATAGGGAATGTTGGTTAATGGAGAGACAAAAATGGAAAGAAAAATATTGGGAAAGGGGAAGCTATGGGAATATTTGCAGAATTAGGGCAGCTGGAAAAGTATTTGGGATTTTTTTGGACAATCTTTTTAAATTCCTCTATTTAATTCAGGAGGAGCCTGACCGACGATTTGTTCATCCAATTCGGCGATTCGCCACTACTTCTTCATTTAAACTTATTTTATACCCAGTGATCTAGTTTCATCCGGTAATGCACTAGCAATCAACGAAATGAGACTGCGGCCCGCCAGTCATCCACTGAATCTAAGCCTCGCTTCAGGTATTCTGCTTCAGACCGGTGATACACCGGCGACCCATGAATCAGATTCGGCAGTTCGCTGGTTTTTGGTTGATGCTTCAGTTCAACACTCATCTTTTTGCTTTGGGCTCCTTTATCTTTCGCGATCCATATTTCGGGACCTCCAGCTCATCCATCTCTCGCCCACGCTCCCGTCATGATTTGCATCTCACTTTGCTTCTCATTTCTCAATTCCTACACAAACAAAAACTATAAAAACATTAAATTGTTCAATTAAAACTTGGGTTGCCTCCCAATAAGTGCCTTATTTATCATCGTGGAACGATATTGTCCTTTTTCAATTCATCATTTTTGATGGGTCATCATCTTCTTCCATCTCCCTCACCTTCACTCCCTTATTCTCATCATCATTTTGCAATACTCCAATTACCTTGCATTTAGGTGTAGTTCCAGCTAACAGACATACCTTGAATGTGACTTCCTCATCACCAACTCGAAATTTTAACTCTCCAAGCTCCACATAAACCATTGCTCTCCTGGTAGCCAACAAAGGTCTTCCAAAAATAATGGGAACTTTCACATACATGTCACAATCCAGAATAACAAAATCAACTGGGAGAATGAACTTGTGAACTCCCACCAGTACATCTTCTAGCACAACCACAGGTCTTTTGATTGACTGATCTGCCAGTAGTACCCACATCGATGTTACTTTCATAATTCTGAGGCCTAATTTCTTGAAAATGAGCAGGGGCATCAGATTTATACTTGCACCGAAATCACATAGATCCTTCTTAAACACATAAATCCTAATTGTGCATGGAATTGTAAATGCTCTGGGGTCTTCCCTTTTTGGGGAAAGGTTGCTCATCATTACCGCACTACAATGGTGCGTTTTCTCTTTATTTCCAACATCAACCACCTTCTTCTTTTTCGACAAGTCTTTCATAAACTTGGCATAACTAGGCATTTGGATCAAAGCGTCCACTAATGATATGTTTTTGGACAACTTTCTAAACATGTACACAAACTTATTAAATTGATCTTCCTTCTTTTTCTTTGTAAGTCGTTGTGGATATGGTGGTGGGAGTCTTGCTTCAACTATATCATCAACCGTGGCCTTCATGCCCGCTTCTTCATCATCCCCTTGAATGTGGGGCTCATCATCCTTTTCCTCTGTTTCTTCTTCATCTTTATCTTCATTCTCTGGAATTAGTGGCATTTTATCACCCTCATCTTCGTGAACTACTTTCAGGTTCTCCACTCACTAGGATTTCCTAGTACATCTCCAATCCACTCACCACTTCTAGTGACAATAGCCATACATTGACCATCTTTTTTCGGCTTAGGCATAATGTCAATAGGTAATGTTCCTTTCATTTTCATTTGGGCTGATAGATGATTCATTTGAGCTTCCAAATGCCTGATGTATGTCGAGTGTGAACTCACTGTTTAAGCGAAGTTAGACACCTCCCCTATTAATTCTTTTTCTCCACTTTCGGTTGACTCAACCTTCTTCAAAACTCTTGAGAGCATGTCTTCGATTTTAGAACTACCCACATCACTTACTCCTGGCTGGTTTTGAGGATTTCCAACCTTAGGAGGTGAAATGTATGGATTTGCACTTTGATGTTAACGATCAACTTCTTGGTTTGGCTCTCTATTATTCCACCTCTCATTCCTTTCGTGCCATTCTTGCTATTCACGATTTCTCCACATTGGCTATCATCCCTTGGGCGCCACGAGCCTTGGTTTGCTCCTTTAATGCCAGGTCGAGGCCCTCCCATTTGGTTACCCATATATTGGCATTCTTTATCATATCATGGTGGTGAAGGTTCTCCTTTATATTGCAGGGGACCTTGCATTCCCACAACATTTACCACCTTTGGACCAGCTCCCATCACATGATTGGTCATCAATTCTAATTATGTCATCATCTTTGCCAGAGTCTCATCCCACTCATCATCCCTTATCTGCAACTCCCCCACCTATGCACTTGAGCCGATCTCATGAGTGGACACACTCGTCTCCCTTGTGTGCCAAGACCTGTTGGTTTTTTTCATTTGGTCAAGGAGAGCTTTGGCTAACCCATAAGTTGGGTCCATGATTAATCCCCCAGCTAAGTTGTTACCAACAGATTTTTTGATTGAATCAATGTCGCTATAGAAACTTTGGAGAAGCACTCCATCCGGTAATCCATGATTTGGGCAAAGAGCAACCTTCTTTTTAAACCTTAACCATGCCTGATGCAAAGGTTATCCTTGTTCTTGGCGGAAGTTTGTGATATCATCCCTCAGTTGTAACATCTTTGAGGGAGGGAAAAGCCAATTGGAAAGCCTCGGTTAACTCTTGCCACGATGTAATACACCTCGGAGGAAGTTCCTCCAGCCACATTGTTGCTTCCCCCATTAATGAGAAAGGGAAGAGTCTCAACCTAATTGACTCTTTATTGATGTTTGTGATGTTGAAGGGCTGACAAATTTCTAACAAATTCCTCAAATGCCGATTTGCATCTTCGCTTGTTTGCCGCCAAAAAGCCCTTTCATCTGTAATAAGTGCAACATGGTGCTAGTAACATGGAACACCATATTCCCTACAGTCGGTGGTAGGCGAATGGCACCTGCAACTTCTGGCATCACTAGACTATCTTGGTCAAGTTCCATGTTCCCCTCTACTAAGCTATCTCCTGCTTGGGAGTGACGGCTCATAAGGTGGTTAGATCCTAACAACAAGGCAGAAAATCAAATTAAGTAGCTATGACGCACACTAATTCAATTCAACAATCAATCACAAGATCATCAAACGCCAGTCCCCGGCAACAACGCCATTTTTGTTAACTTCCAAAATATATTCTTAAATCAAAGAATATAAACGGTCGTTGTTTCAAAACAAGTAACCCAATGAGTGTTGTCGAATCCCATGAGGACTAGGGAGTGATGAATTCAAGTGTCGATTGAGAAGTTGATTTTAGCTTGCACCATATAAATTTAACATTAACATAGGAAATGGGGGGAATAAACATTTCAAAGAATTACACAAATTTCTTTAGTTAATTCAAACTAGAAGGATCAGCTAAGTTTTAGACAATATTTGTAAAATACTAGAGGTGCGGTGTAGACAAAATACTAATTAGATTGGGATGGACCAGGTTAACTTCATAAGTTCAATAAATGTAAATAATCTTGGGAAATAGGTAGCCTCAACTTCCCAGCCTATCAACTACCCCTAACTAGAATTTTCTCAAACTCTTGCTGCAATTTAACACACCCGAATCCATTTGGATCAACAACTTCACTATCCCTAGCTATTAGTTTCTAATTAGGAAGGAGGAAGTAATTCATCAATTACTAGATTAATTTTAAAACCTTACATCCATACCCACTACTAAATTCCCTTCCAATACTTAAGTATTCTCGCCCGAGCAACAATTAAGGAAGTATAGATAGACCCATATCATCATCAATGTATCTTCATTAATAGATTGAAAGGAATCTAATAGATTTACACTTAATTGAACATTATGAAGTTAACTCTAGCAATACCCAATCCAATTAAGTATTGATCATCACACACCTCTAGTTAATGATTTTAGCTACTCATAGTTAAGAAATTCAAAAACACAATCATCAAAAGCATCATTGAATTTAATAAGAACAGTAGATAAATCAAAAGCAAAATTATCCTTCAACTACAACTGAACTAAATAATACCAAAAAAGAAAAGAGAGCAGAGTATCTTTTACCACTTTCAATCAAAATCCCCTTTTCTCAGCTAAAAAATTGGTCTTCAGCTAAAAAGGAAAGATGATGTGATGTGCACTTGGCTTACCTCTCAATATGTCTATATTTCCCTCTTTTTTCTCTCCTTTTTCTGTAATGTACTTCTCTTTCTATTTATACCCTGAAAGTAGGGTACTTTTCCTACCTTTTTCAGCAATGGATAATTTTACCCTTACTAGGATTGCTCTAGAACCGGCGAAGGCACTGGCAGTTAACCGATCAAATCCGTGAACTGCAGGCTATTTGCTCTTCTTCTTTAGTCATTGTTAGTGAACTTCGGTGGTTCACCCGTCATTCTGCCAATGCCAATCCATGAACTGTCGGACCTTAAATGCCAATTTCAGACTTTTCTGAGTGTCATTCGGTTATTGAACCGGCATCCCGCCACAGGTGACTTGTGAATCGCCGGTGGCATTCCTCTAACTAGGCAGTGACCTTTATCTTCTTAACCGGCGTTTGACCAGTTAACACCTGCATTTCACCATTTTTTCTCATTTCCTCAATTTTACCCCCGTTTTAGCTCTTTTCTTCAAACTTAGGCACCTGCACAATAAAATCAAAAAAGGTATAAAATCCAAATAATCAACTTGAGAACTAAGCAAAATCTCAAATCTTTAGAGTCTAATGAGTTGGTAAATTACCAACTCATCAACCGCGACTCGTACAGCCAACCTACGGGTCATTAGGTCTACCCGTGGCCAACGCTTCCAAGATCCTTAGTCCCTCCTCATGGGTGCAGGCATGACTCGTTGCTTTACCCTATGATTCGTACCCTGACTTTTTCTCTCCAAATTGGTGCACAATAGATCCCTTACAACTATTGATGATGGATCATCCTATGACACGTGACGTGTTCCCACGAGTCGTATATTGACTCGTTACTAAAAAGCCTCATGCTGCAGATTCTGACCACAAGTGATATCAAGACTCATTAATCCTTTCTATAACTCGTACAATGAGTCATTTTGAGTCATTTTTTTGCATTTCTCTGCTAATAAGTTTTTAAATCCCCAGTCTAGTCTTAGGAACCATTGAGGTATTATAATATCTCCCCCTTAGGAACATTCGTTCTCAAATGTGGGTAAACATACTGAATAACTAGGGAAAGGAACTTCCATACCAAATACTTAATATCTAAAGCTAAGAACTGATGGAGTGACTGACTCCGGACTAACATACATGAATGAACTAAATTCATAAATTACACATACACGTGCACTGGATAAATGAAACTGAGGGACACGAACTAGGCATGAAACTTAACAGAGTACTAAGGAGGATACTAGTACCTCAAGATGAAACTAAATCAAAAGGAAAATATATGGGTATTTTGCCATCATATCTACTTTAGCTTCCCATGTAGCTGCCTCGACAAGCTGATTTCCCCACAGAAACTTTACTGAAGCTACTTATTTGTTCCTCAACTTTCGAACCTAATGATCAAGGATTTCAATTGGAAACTCTTCATAGATAAGGCTATCCTTTACACCAATGCTCTCTACCAGAATATCAAATGTAAGATAACCAATGCACTTCTTCAAAAGTAATACATGGAAAATTGGGTGTGCTGAAGTTGACTCCGTGGGCAAATCCAAGTCATAGGACACCTTGGCAACATGTTTCACAATCCTATACTAGACAACATATGGGGACTAACCTTCCCTTTCTTTTAGAACCTCACCACCCCTTTCATTGGAGATACTTTTAGAAAAACCTAATCATCAGCTTCAAATTCAAGTTCTCTCCTCCTCACATCCACATAGGATTTTTGATGACTCTGAGCTGTTTTTAGTCTCTCCCTCATAATTTGAGCTTTCTCCATAGCCTAATGAACTTAATCATGCATTATAAATGTAGCTTCACCTACTTCAAACCAACCTGTAGGTGATCTACACCTCCACCCATAAAGAACCTCAAATGGGGCCATCTGAATGTTGGAGTGATACTTGTTGTTATATGCAACTCGTTATGAGGAAAATGATTATCCCAACTACCTTTTAAGTCAATCACACATGCTACAAAAATATCCTCTAGAGTCTGAATGGTCCGATCGGCCTGACCATTGATATGTAGGTTAAAAGTTGTGTTATGCTTGACCTGAGTAACAAGCCCCCTCCAAAAGGACATCCAAAATTGTGAACTGAACTGAGTACCTCAATCTAATATGATTGAAAAGGGTATCCATGAAATCAAGCTAACTCCCGAATGTACAATTTAGCATAATTCTCCGTTGAGTCGGTATTTTTGATCGGTAGAAAAAGTTGCTTTCGTCAACTTGTCCACAATAACCCAAATAGAAACATACTATCGACATGTATGAGGTAACCCTATGATTAAATATATATTGATCTCTTCACACTTCCATGTGAGGATACTAATGTCTTGTAGCACACCTCCTGGTCTTTGATGCTCCACTTTCACTTATTGATAGTTCGGACACATAGACACAAACTGCTATGTCCTTCTTAATGACATTCCACGAATAGACTTCCTGTAGATCACGGTAATTATTGCTGGCTCCTAAATGTATAGAATATCGGGAACCATGAGCCTCATGCAATATCCGTTCTCTCATGTCATCAACACCTTGAACACACAAACAACCCTTGTAGTGAAGTACACAATCTCCCCCTTGGGAGAAGACTCTACCTTCTGATTCTAATCTATTTCCTTTAACTTTACAAAATAGGATCCTCATCTTGTCTATCATTGACCTCAGTCACCAAGAAGATTCTGAGTCATTCTGAATAATGACACCACCATCCATTAAATCAACAACGTGAACCCCTAATCGAGCTAGCCTATGGACATCTTCATTAACTCTTTCCATCCATTTTCCATATTAGAGACGCTCTCTATACATAATCTGCTAAGAGCATCTGCCACTACACTGTCCTCGCTAGGATGATAAAGGACACTTATGTCATAGTCCTTGAGAAGCTCTAACCACCTCCGTTGCCGCAAATTCAGGTCCTTCTTAGTGAACACATACTGTAGGCTTTTCTGGTCCGTGAATGCATCTGCATGCACTCCATAAAAGTAGTGCCTCCATATCTTCAAGGCAAACACAACTACTGCCAATTCAAGGTCATGTGTTAGGTAATTCTTCTTATGAGTATTAAGCTGCCTAGAGGCATACACAATGACCTTACCATGCTGCATCAACACACAACCAAGACCAACCCTAAAGGCATCACAATATTCCATAAATCTATCTGTATCCTCAGGTAAGGTAAATACTAGGACTGAAGTAAGCCAAGTCTTTAGTTCTTGAAAACTCTTCTCACAGGCATCCGACCGGTGAAATTTTACTTTCATCTGGGTCAAATTAGTCAGCGGTGCTGCAATGGATGAAAAGCCCTTAACAAACCTTCTATAGTAGCTAGCTATACCCAAGAAACTCCTGATATCTGAAGGACTAACTGGTCTAGGAAAATTTTTCACAGCTTCTATCTTTTGGGAGTCCACTTGTACACCCTCCCTTGACACCACATGGCCCAAAAATGCTACTGAGTTCAGCCAAAACTCACACTTGTTGAATTTCGCAAGCAGCTGACTATCCTTAAGAGTCTGTAGCACAATCCTTAAATCAGTGGCATGCTCCTTCTCGCTTTGAGAATATATGAGAATTTCATCTACGAACACAATCACGAACATGTCCAAATATGTCTTGAACACCCTGTTCATAAGATCTATTAAAGCTCCAGGAGAATTTGTTAGCCCAAAAGACATAACTACAAACTCATAGTGACCATACCGAGCCTTGAAGGCTGTCTTCGGGATGTCCCTCTCCCTAACTCTGAGTTGGTGATAACCGGACCTCAGATATATCTTTGAGAAGCACTTGGCACCCTGAAGTTGGTAAAACAAATCATCAATCCTGGGGAGAGGATACTTGTTCTTGATTGTTACCTTGTTCAACTGCTAGTAATTAATGCACATATGAAGAGATCCATCCTTCTTCCGAACAAACAGAACTGGTGCACCCCATGAAGATTTTCTAGGTCTGATGAAACCCTTCTCTAGGAGATCCTTAAACTTTTCTTTTCACTCCTTTAGCTCAGCTAGAGCCATTTTGTAAGGAGGAATAGATATAGGCTGCATAACGGGAAGAAGGTCAATACCAAATTCAATCTCCCACTCAGGAGGAACTCCTGGTAGATCATCTGGGAAAACCTCTGGGTACTCATACACTATAGAGACTTGACTAGAGAGTCGGGGTCTCACATGTAGCATCCTTAGCCCAAAATAGATGGTAAACACAACCTTTGAAAATCATCTTTCCAGCTTTAAGGTAGGAAATAAAGCGACCTATAGGCCCAGCTGAACTACCCTTCAACTCTAGGAATAGCTCAACTAAAAATTGGAACTCCACAACACGGGTTCGAAAATTTACTGAGGCATAACATGCATGTAGCCAATCCATGCCAAAGATAACATCAAAATCTGTCATGTCTAACTCCATGTCTAACTCTTCTAAACCTGCTAAGGTGACTTTCTGAAGGACTGTGACAGGGCAATTTCTATATACCTGTCAAGCTATACCTGAGTCACCGACTTGAGTAGAGACTAAGAAGGGTTCCGGTAGGATTTTAGGACTAACTCCAAAACTGCTAGCAACATAAGGCGTCACAAAAGATAAGGTAGTCCCTGGATCTAATAAGGCATAAACATCAAAATACAATACTCTTAACATACCAATGACCATATCTGGAGAGACCTCTTGATCCTGATGAGATGAGAGGGCATAAAACATGTTCTGACGCTAACCACCACTTGCACCAATGGATGGACCTTGCTGAGCTGAGCATGATAGTAGAGCTGCTGAACTGATGGCTGGGTCTCAACCTCTACCATGGCCATGTCTGGCTGAAGGGCAATCTCTGAGCATATGGTCGGGCTTCCCACACCTAAAACATGCCCTTATACGTGCTAAGTACTGACCAATGTGCCTCCTACCACACCTGTCACAAACTGGAATGCTGGGCTCCACCGATTGGCTCCCCTGGCCTTAAGAGCCTGATGCCCATCCTCTTTGATCATGCATAGACCTAGATGGCATACTTGTTAATGACGACGCTGAGGATGATGACCTCTAGTGGGACTACAGGTGATGTCCACCACCAGACCTACGCTGGGAGAACCCAAAACTATATGTCTTGGCTCTCTTGGCCTCTCTCCCCCTCTCCTTCATCTGCACTGCCTCTATCTACTGGGCATACAAGACCAATCGAGAGAAGTCAATGTCCTGATGTAGCATAGCGGTCCTGCAATCCATGACCCAGTAATTTGATACCCAATTCAAAAATCCACTCACCCGCGCCCTCTAATCGGCCACCATCTCTGGTGCATAGTTGAAGAACCGGGTGAAAGCTAGAGCTTAATCATGGATGGGCATATTATTCTGTCTCAAATTCACAAACTCAGCTGCCTTGATTTCCCTCATCTCCCGGGGAAAGAATCAATCTAGGAATGTAGTGAGAAACTCATCCCATCCAATAAGGTGCCCCAACTCTTGGGCAATCCTTCCACTACCTGTACCAAATATGAGCGATCCATTTCAACTGATAAGAGGCTAGGTCTGCATACTCCTTGCCCGTCACCCCTATAAACTAAATGATCTTCTAGATCTCCTTAATGACCTCATGTGGGTCCTTGTCCACTTTTGACCCAAGAAACTCAGGGGGATCCATCCTGAGGAAATACCTGTCTCTAGCCATTGCTGCGTTCCCATTCTGGGGAACATGAGCTACTACTTGTTGATTAACTTGAGCGTTTAACGTCTATGCCAACATCTGCATAGCAACCAGCTCGGCCATATGAACCACTGGGGCAGGTGGAGCTTGATGGTGACCACCACCTTTACCATCCTCATTGCCATTTTGATTTTCGTTGTTGTTCCGTCTTCTGTTGGCTCAATGGGGAGACATGATTTTGCAAATGCGTACATCATTTTTTAGAAGGATAGAGAGATACTTCATCGCACAACATAGATCATGAAAGAAGGGAAATTTTCTAAAACATATCGTAGCCTCTTCGTCATAAGTGTGGAAAGCTTCATGTCACACCCCACCTTGGGGGGTATGACGGCACTTGGTGCCTCCTAGACTCTGGACTGCTAACTGGTCCAGCCTGAGCACATCTGGTGCTTTGGCTGGCTTTGGCTCTATTTCAAGAAACAAATCAGCTATATAACGGCTGTAACTACAGCCTCCGGCCAACTGGCCTGTAGCCATCTGTACCTGTAACAACAGCTAACCAGAAACAGACTTATAACAAGGAACCTATGCGGGCCGACAAGGCCACCATGCTGTCTAGTTATCTGTAACTCAACACAAGACTGCTGTAAAACTACGTGACCGGCAAGGTCACCACTACTGTCAAACTAAGGCCCCACACGGCCAACATAAACTGGAATACAAAACAGCTACAGCAGACTGCACGGCCCCACACGACCGGCTCAAATAACCACAGGGAATATATACAGACTGCAAGCCTCTACGAATACTGTAAGAAACTAATAGAAATGATCGGGACAGGGCCGCGACCTACCCATATTGCACAACAAAATAAAAGGAGCTACACCTCTGGGAATCAGACTCCGAATGACAGGAGCTGATGACTCACTGGCTGGCTGGAATCACGAGGGATCGGCTCCTCATCCATGAGTACCTGTAGGTAAGCAATACAGCGCCCCGCTGGGCGTCAGTACCACAGGTACTGAGCATGTAAAGCAAACTGAAATATGCAACTGAAATGAATAGCACAATAACATGACATTTAAGCAAGAAGTAGCTGAGTCTATCTAGCTGAGGATAACTGGGGAGAGTTTATACATTCTGTAACTAACTGAGCGTACCTGAAGACGTGTCGTCCTTCTGTCTATCAGTATCTACTAGCACATATCAATATACATAATAATACACACAATACCTGACCGACCCCCATAAGCCGGAAGGTGCCAACCAAGCAAGCAATCTATTTACCCCTACCCGGGTCTAAACCAACCAAAAACAAGTCACTCCACTCATCTTATAACTGTGAGCTCCTCCTACCGGCCCCCTTGGGTACGTAGCTCAGGCCTTGGCCTCTGACAATAAACTGTGTCTGAGTCCGAAGACTCCTGCCTCTGGGCACAGGTGTGCACACAGAGTGGTCTGCCCCTGTAAACAGGGTAAGCTAGCTCTGTGCAGAGTAAACTGAACTACCCCTGCAAGCAGGGTGGTCTAGACCGTATTATCATGGTGGTCGGCCATCATCGTCCTTTAGTCAGACGGCATCGCCCAGCTGGTGGCGGTATCTGAATCTGGTATCGACACAGCTATAACCCAGGGACGGTGGGGATGGTAAAGGGTGCCCACATGCCACAACAAGTCTCAACATACAAAACACATACACAGCAAGCTTGCTCAATGCAAAATACTAACCATATTCTCTTCTTATATCTCAAGGTCAGTTTGTATTAAATAACTGAAACTATATTCTGTTTTACACTATTCCTAATTGCTGGACTAACTGCTACCTGGCCTTTATCTGTCTATCTGATTATATCTGGATATAGCTCAATAACATAAAATGCACCACCTACTACTGGATACAATCTCAACAGATGTAATACGTATTGCCTGAATATCTACTATTCTGATTATCGCATGATACGTAATTAATGTACTAGCATGCTTGCTGGAAATTGTACTAAAATTGTTCCTGTACACTGGGTATCGGTTAATAGCCTTTATTCTATTTACTTTCTAAGCTGTACTTCCTGGCTTACCGAAAGAATAACTTTACATACCTGGTTTCTGAGTACCCGACTGACCGGTGTGATTTCCGTCGGTACTTCTGCTGTTTCTCCCAACTACATTCATATACACGTCAGTTAGAACTAGATACATTAATATTCGGGAGAAATTGTCACTTTAGATATAAATATTTATCCCAACTTTAACCTTTCAAAAAACGTTCGAAAACGCGTTAGTTTTCAGCGGTCCAGAAGGGAGAAATATTCACTTTTCAGCTAGGAACACATAGACATTAATTTAGAGCAATTCTACTTACCTTAGTTCGGCGGCTCGCCGATTTGTCGGCCGTATTTTACGAAACTAAATCCGTAGGAATGCTCTCTGCTGCTAAATATCTCAGTATCTGGGGTTAATTTGAATTTGGGCAGCGTTTAGCAGCGTAATCGGACGAAAATTATTTAATTTCCTTCGTTCCTTTTCTCCCTCTGCCAGTTTGCTCTGCTCTCTAGAAATTATAACATGTTTTTACCAATTAAAACCGAAGTGGGGCTTTATATACTTGGGCCTGAACCTGGGCAACGTGTCACGGTGCCATCGCGGAGGCCTCACCTCCATGACACGCTGCCATCGCGGAGGGGCTCTGCCTCGGCTCCTCCCGCGATGGTTCGACGGGTTTTCTCGTCCGATCTTTTTCCCGGCCTTTCTCTAGCACGTATGGCCTTCAAATATACTTAACCAATGTGCGAATAGGTCGTCTAGATGCCAGAAATTCTACGGGGTATAACATTCTCCCCCCCTTAAGAACATTCGTCCTCGAATGTACACTGTTATCTATAGGACTACTTACTTTATTTTCTAGAAAGAATTTCGGCAGAGTTTCCCCAGTAATATGGACTATAACAAAAACCCGAAATGCAGAAAAGTCCAACACAGGCACTGCACATAATATTCTAGGATCCACTGGATAACTAAATATCACGCTTTATCATTCACATACATACAACCATAAGGTACTGCATAAGTAATAATACAGACATACCTGTCGCCTGACTAGGCCTGAAATAGGTGACGATATCTGACTTTCATATCTTCTTCTGCTTCCCACGTCATTTCCTCACGATTCCTGTTACGCCACAATACTTTGACAGATGCAACATCTTTAGTTCTCAACCTGCGAATCTGTCTGTCTAAGATAGCTACGGGAACTTCTTCATATGCTAACTCTTCTGTGACCTGGACATCTTGAACCGGAACTACTGGAGAAGGGTCCCCTACGAACTTCCTTAACATATAAACATGGAACACTGGGTGAACAGATGCTAACTCTGGAGGCAAGTTCAACTCGTATGCAACTCGGCCTATTCTTCGCCGAATCTGATATGGCCCAATGAATCTTGGGATAAGCTTGCCTTTCTTGCCAAATCTCATCACCCCTTTCATCGGAGACACCTTCAGGTATACCCAGTCACTTACCGCAAATTCTAGATTTCTACGCCGCATATCTGCATATGACTTCTGGCGGCTCTGAGCAGTCAGTAAACGTTCTCGAATAAGCTTTATCTTTTCCTCGGACTGCCGAACAATGTCTGGGCCAACTAATGCTGATTCTCCCATTTCAAACCAGCCCACCGGCGATCTACATTTTCGCTCGTATAATGCCTCGAAAGGCGCCATCTGAATAGTTGAATGGTAGCTGTTATTATAAGAAAATTCAATCAGCGACAGATGTTCATCCCAGCTACCCCCAAAATCTAGTACGCACGCCCGTAGCATATCTTCGAGCGTTTGGATAGTTCGCTCAGCCTGTCCATCTGTCTGAGGGTGGAATGTTGTGCTCAAATTGATCTGCGTTCCCAGACCCCTCTGGAACGACTGCCAAAATCTAGCTGTGAATTGTGCTCCCCTGTCTAAAATAATAGATACCGACACTCCATGTAGTCTAACTATTTCTCTGATATATAATTTGGCATAATCCTCAGCTGAGAAGGTAGCCTTCACTGGTAGGAAATGAGCTGATTTTGTTAGCCTGTCTACTATTACCCAAGTGGAATCATTTCTGCGTCTGGTACGGGGTAATCCCGTTACAAAATCCATATTTATCGCTTCCCATTTCCACATAGGCACAGCTATGTCCTGCGTCAGACCGCCCGGTTTCTGGTGCTCCGCTTTCACCTGCTGGTAGTTAGGACATCTAGATACAAATTCAGCTATTTCAGATTTCATACCTGGCCACCAGTAGATGTCTCTGATATCGTGGTACATTTTCGTTGCTCCTGGATAGAGGGAATAACGAGCATAATGTACCTCATGCATGATCTGCTGGCGAAGCCCTGAAACATTCGGGACACATAAACGGCCCCCACAACATAGTACTTCATTTTCAGTCACTTGGAAATCTGACTATTTACCTTTCTGAATTCTATCCCTGAGCTGGACTAAGTCAGGGTCCTCGTACTGCCGTTCTTTTACCTCTGTAACTAGTGATGACTCGGCAGAATTCTGAATTACCGCTCTGTTATTTTCTGTCTCCACTACTCGAACGGCTAAACCAGCTAGGTGATGAATTTCCTTGGCTAATTCCCGCTTCTCGGGCCGCAAATACGCCAAACTCCCCATTGACTTACGGCTCAGGGCATCGGCTACTACATTAGCTTTTCCTGGGTGATAGAGAATATTTACATCATAGTCTTTCAACAATTCTAACCAGCGACGTTGCCGCAGATTTAACTCCCTCTGTGTGAAAATGTATTGCAGACTTTTATGATCTGTGAAAATGTCTACATGAACGCCATACAGATAATGCCTCCAAATTTTCAAAGCGTGGATCACTGCGGCCAGTTCCAGGTCATGGGTCGGATAGTTCTTTTCGTGTTTCCTCAGCTGTCTAGAAGCATAAGAAATCACCTTACCATGCTGCATCAACACACAACCCAGTCCCAAACCTGAAGCATCGCAATACACCGCATACCCATCTGTTCCCTCTGGCAATGCTAGTACTGGGGCGGAGGTCAATCGGTCTTTCAACTCTTGAAAACTCTGCTCACATGCCTCCGTCCACTGAAATTTTGCTGCTTTCTGTGTCAGCTTTGTCAGAGGTGCTGCTATAGTGGAGAATCCTTCAACAAATCTCCGATAATATCCTGCTAAACCCAAGAAACTGCAGACCTCGGTCGGAGTGGTAGGTCTGGGCCATGTCTTGACCGCCTCTATTTTCTGTGTGTCTACCTGTATACCAGCATCCGACACGATGTGCCCCAAAAAGGCAACTGAGTTCAGCCAGAACTCGCACTTAGAAAACTTGGCGTACAGCTGATGTTCTCTAAGGATCTGGAGTACTGTTCGTAAATGGTTCTGGTGATCTGTCTCTGAACGAGAATATACCAGAATATCATCGATAAATACTATCACGAACAGATCCAAATACGGTCTGAATATGCTGTTCATCAGGTCCATAAACACTGTGGGAGCATTCATTAGCCCGAAAGACATAACTAAGAATTCAAAGTGACCATACCTGGTCCTGAAAGCAGTCTTTGGAATGTCTCTCTCACGAACCCGGACCTGGTGGTATCCGGACCTCAGATCTATCTTAGAGAAACATTTGGCCCCCTGCAACTGGTCAAACAAATCATCTATTCTCGGGAGCGGGTATTTGTTCTTCACTGTAACTTTGTTTAGTTGCCGATAATCTATGTACATTCGGAGCGAGCCATCTTTCTTTCTCACGAATAAAACTGGCGCACCCCACGGTGAAGTATTCGGCCTGATAAAACCTTTATCTAACAAATCTTTCAACTGCTCCTTTAATTCTCTAAGTTCTGCAGGAGCAATACGATAAGGAGGAATCGATATCGGCTGAGTACTTGGTAACAAGTCAATCGCAAAATCTATCTCCCTTTCGGGAGGGACACCAGGCAACTCATCCGGGAATACGTCAGGGAATTCATTGACCACTGGAACGGACTGAAGAGTCGGAGGTTCCACCCGAACGTCCTAGACTCTAACTAGGTGGCAAATACATCCCTTTGCTATTAATTTTCTTGCCTTAAGGTAGGAAGTAAACCTACCTTTCGGCGTAGGTGTACTCCCTTTCCACTCTCGCACTGCTTCCCCCGGAAAGTGGAATCGGACCGTCTTGGTCCAGCATTCTAAGTCGGCGTAGCATGGAACTAACCAGTCCATACCCATAATGGCATCGAAGTCGACCATCTCAAGTTCTATTAAGTCTACTGTGGTCTGGCGATCAGCAACCTCTACTGTACACCCTCGGTAAACTCTTTTAGCTGTAATCGAGTTACCGACCGGTGTAAGCACTGAAAAGGGCTGCTGAAGCAATTCTGGTTCGATACCCAACTTTCGGGCCACAAATGGTGTGATATATGACAATGTAGACCCTGGATCAATCAATACATAAACAGGATATGCACAGATAATCAATGTACCTGTGACCACGTCGGGAGATGCCTCTAAATCCTGCCTCCCCGGTAATGCATAGGTACGGCTGGGGCCTACACCTGAGCCAGAGGCTCCTGGTCTACCTCGGCCCCTATTTCCTGAACCTGGGTGTCTGCGCCCTGCTGAGGCTGCTGGAACTCGTGGCCCTGCTGACGCTCTATCCAGATCATCCTGACTACCCTGTCCCCTGGCTGGACAATCTCTCATTAAATGCCCTTCCTGTCCACAGTAATAGCACCCTGGGAAGCCTTGCCTGCAGGCTCCAGAATGTAGTTGGTGGCATATAGGACAAGGGGTAGATGCAAATGTACTCTGTTCTACCCTCCGCTGCTGAGGTGAGGCTACTGTCCGTGAATTGCTACCGGACTCTGACTGACTCCGGCGAATAAACCTGCCCCTCTGCTGCGGTACCGGTGGTAAAGATCTGGGTGGCCTATCTGAAAACCGTGGTCTCGGACCCCTAGGAATTTCCCTCTGAACCTCGGCGGGTCTGCTCCTACGGCGCTGCTCTGAAGTCGCCTGTCTGTCACCCCGCTGTCGCTGCCTCAGGCCCTCAATTGTCTGTGCGAAGGCCTGTACCCTGGCTATGTCCATGTCCTCTCTCAAAGTAGCTGTCATGCACGTCTCTATGTACTCTGGATTTAGGCCCATAATAAAGCGGTGGACTCTGGACGACATGGTGTCCACAAATGCTGGAGCATAGCGGGCTAAGGAGTCGAATTGCAAGGAATATTCACGGACGCTCCTAGCCCCCTGCTCTAAATGTAAGAACTGGTCCACCCAAGCCTGTCTGACCTCCTGGGGTAAGTAGTGGTCCAGGAAGGCCTCTGAAAAGCTGGACCAAGTAGGAGGGGCTGCATCTCTTCCCCGAGACCTCTCCCAACTTTCGTACCATAAAACAGCAATATCCCGTAACCGGAACACTGCTAACTCAACTGATTCTGCTGGGGTTATGTGCATGACTCTAAAGATCCTCTGCATCTAGTCCAAAAAGTCCTGAGGGTCCTCCGCTGAATCCGATCCAGTAAACTGAGGGGGTCCCAACGCCAAGAATTCTCTAACCCTGGAACTACCTGGCCCCCCTAGGGATTCTGCTGCTGTAGGTGGTGCTGGCTGACGCTGAGTAGCTAGCATCTGAGTCAACATAACCACCGCACTACGTAGCTCCTGATCATATGAAATGGGTGCAGGAGCTGTGGGAGGCGGTGCTGCCTCAAATGGTGTCTGGCGAGGCGGAGACTGCTGGGAGGGCCGAGATGACGCCTCCGTATTGCTCTCTGACCGGGCGGAATCTGGTTGTAACTGAGGCATCCTACTGGTGCCTTCGCCCGCTACTGTATCCAATCTCCTACCTGTAGCTGGGTGCCACTGGTCTGCCATAATATCTGTGAGCAAAGAGGGTTGTGAGTTTCAAAAGTCAACTCTATACTGTACCGCTCTATAGCACGATTGAATAAGAAAGAAGAGTGACAATCCTAACATGCCTCGCAGCCTCCTGGCTATAGTATGTGGTGCAAAACACATCCATAGACAAGAATCTACTTAGCACGGCTTACAGACTCCCTGGGATACGACCTGCTCTGATACCAAGTTTGTCACACCCCACCTTGGGGGGTATGACGGCACTTGGTGCCTGATAGACTGTGGACTGCTAACTGGTCCAGACTGAGCACATCTGGTGCTTTGGCTGGCTTTAACTCTATTTCAAGAAACAAATCGGCTATATAACGACTGTAAATATAGCCTCCGGCCAACTGGCTTGTAGCCATCTGTACCTGTAACAACAGCTAACCAGAAACAGACTAATAACAAGGAACCAATAAGGGCCGACAAGGCCACCATGCTGTCTAGTTATCTGTAACTCAACACAAGACTGCTATAAAACTACGTGACCGGCAAGGTCACCACTACTGTCAAACTAAGGCCCCACACGGCCAACATAAACTGGAATACAAAACAGCTACAGCAGACTGCACGGCCCCACACGACCGGTTCAAATAACCACAGGGAATATATACAGACTGCAAGCCTCTATGAATACTATAAGAAACTAATAGAAATGATCGGGACAGGGCCCCGACCTACCCATATTGCACAACAAAAGAAAAGGAGCTACACCTCTGGGAATCAGACTCCAGATGACAAGAGCTGATGACTCACTGGCTGGATGGAATCACGAGGGATCGGCTCCTCGTCCGTGAGTACCTATAGGCAAGCAATACAGCGCCCCGCTGGGCGTCAGTACCACAGGTACTGAGCATGTAAAGCAAACTGAAATATGCAACAGAAACGAATAGCACAATAACATGACATTTAAGCAAGAAGTAGCTGAGTCTATCTAGCTGAGGATAACTGGGGAGAGTTTATACATTCTGTAACTAACTGAGAGTACCTGAAGACGTGTCGTCCTTCTGTCTATCAGTATCTATTAGCACATATCAATATACATAATAATACACACAATACCTGACCGACCCCCATAAGCCGGAAGGTGCCAACCAAGCAAGCAATCTATTTACCCCTACCCGGGTCTAAACCAACCAAAAACAAGTCACTCCACTCATCTGATAACTGTGAGCTCCTCCTACCAGCCCCCTTGGGTACATATCTCAGGCCTTGGCCTTTGACAATAAACTGTTTCTGAGTCCGAAGACTCCTGCCTCTGGGCACAGGTGTGCACACAAAGTGGTCTGCCCCTGTAAACAGGGTGTGGTAGCTCTGCGCAGAGTAAACTAAACTACCCCTGCAAGCAGGGTGGTCTGGACCGTATTATCATGGTGGTCGGCCATCATCGTCCTTTAGTCGGACGACATCACCCAGCTGGTGGCGGTATCTGAATCTGGTATCGACACAGCTATAACCCAGGGGCGGTGGGGATGCTAAAAGGTGCCCACATGCCACAACAAGTCTCAACATATAAAACACATACACAACAAGCATGCTCAATGCAAAATACTAACCATATTCTCTTCTTATATCTCAAGGCCAGTTTGTATTAAATAACTGAAACTATATTCTGTTTTACACTATTCCTAATTGCTGGACTAACTGCTACCTGGCCTTTATCTATCTATCTGATTATATCTGGATATAGCTCAATAACATAAAATGCACCACCTACTACTGGATACAATCTCAACAGATGTAATACGTACTGCCTGAATATCTACTATTCTGATTATCGCATGATACGTAATTAATGTACTAGCATGCTTGCTGGAAATTGTACTAAAATCGTTCCTGTACACTGGGTATCGGTTAATAGCCTTTATTCTATTTACTTTCTAAGCTGTACTTCCTGGCTTGCCGAAAGAATAACTTTACATACCTGGTTTCTGAGTACCCGACTGACCGGTGTGATTTCCGTCGGTACTTCTGCTGTTTCTCCCAACTACATTCATATACACGTCAGTTAGAACTAGATACATTAATTTTCGGGAGAAATTGTCACTTTAGATATATATATTTATCCCAACTTTAACCTTTCGAAAAATGGTCGAAAACGCGTTAGTTTTCAGCGGTCCAGAAGGGAGAAATATTCACTTCTCAGCTAGGAACACATAAACATTAATTTAGAGCAATTCTACTTACCTTAGTTCGGCGGCTTGCCGATTCGTCGGCCGTATTTTACGAAACTAAATCCCTAGGAATGCTCTTTGCTGCTAAATATCTCAGTATCTGGGGTTAATTTGAATTTGGGCAGCGTTTAGCAGCGTAATCGGACGAAAATTATTTAATTTCCTTCGTTCCTTTTCTCCCTCTGCCGGTTTGCTCTGCTCTCTGGAAATTATAACATGTTTTTACCAATTAAAACCAAAGTGGGGCTTTATATACTTGGGCCTGAACCTGGGCAACGTGTCACGGTGCCATCGCGGAGGCCTCACCTCCGTGACACGCAGCCATCGCGGAGGGGCTCTGCCTCGGCTCCTCCCGCGATGGTTCGACGGGTTTTCTCGTCCGATCTTTTTCCCGGCCTTTCTCTAGCACGTATGGCCTTCAAATATACTTAACCAACATGCGAATAGGTCGTCTAGATGCCGGAAATTCTACGGGGTATAACACTTCACACCCATGAAAAAGACTCTACTTAACGCGACTTTCAGACAACCTAGGACATATTGGACCTATGCTCTGATACAAAGTTTTTTACGACCAAAACATAGGCCCAGATCTAGACGCAGAACCTAGAATAGTAAATGGATCCAAGTCGACTCATGGCATGAACATGAAAACTAAAGCTCAACATACACAAAGTAGAAAACTAAATTATGAAATAGCATAAGTCTGAATAGTAATACATCTAACCATCAGAAATATCAAAACACAAATTTCGACGTTGACCATACAACTTTATATCTGAGAAGCCTCTAAAATACTTACGAGGTGATGGAACAACACCCCCAACTAGCTCATTGGAAGTCTAAAACTAAAAATTACAACAACACGACTAGCTGAAGGTCCTTGAAGGATGGGGACACACCGACAATGTTGTTTGGATAAATTCTAGAAACTAGCCAGCAGTGGGATCAAGTATAAACGTCTGAGCCTATATCATTAAATGATATATCATAAAGAATGCGGTCAGTACTTGAAATGTACTGAGTATGCAAGGTAAGTAAAACAGGCTAAGTAACTATGAGCGAAAACATGCATAACATAGATCATATTATTATATGGTTTTAAGAGTAAGAACTGCATGCTGATATTTAAAAACATGAATAGACAAAAGGTAAACCTCATAACTGAATCAAATGACCCAAAGTTGATACTAATATTCATAAGTAAAAACTGATAAACTAATAGTTGGGTCAAGCCTTTTGAAAACATAACATCATAACCGATTAAATGCAAAATTGATATCATAAGGAACAATGGGAGATTAGTCATATAACTAACACTATCACGAGAGAGCTTTCGTGATCCCAACTTTTTCACTCAACTGAGTAGAGACGTCCAAAGCCTTCCGAAGGCTAACGTTGCTATCATTATATCGATATCAAGATGACGGAACATTCGGGGAAGGGGAAGCTCACAAAGGAGGTCCCAAAGTAATTGAATAATCATAGGTTGGCACGTAGTTTTGAGAATAAGGGTTTTCCTACACCCGTAGCTTACTCGGTGCTAGACAATGCTCCCAAAAACATGAAGATGCTCTCCATCATTTTTCAACGAAGATGAATCCATCATTTTTCAAGGAAGCTGATGATGTAATAACATGCGTACTCTGAAACTGGAATATGGGGAGCCATGGCTTAAAAATTACCACAAGATTAAAGTGGGAGCATCAACTCTAAAATCCATGTGGTAAGCTAATATTATAAAACTGAACTGAATCATGAAAACATACTTAATTCCTGTGGGCTTGCCTAAAAATTTAACATACTTGACACAGACTTTATAATCAAAATAATGGATTAATACATGGGTAAATAATGAACATTCATTCTTTCTTGATATCTCATCATACTAGAAAACATAGCTCATAAACTTGAGTTTTCATGAAACTTGTATAATTGGGCACAATTCTTCTAAACTTGAAATCTCAAATTTATAATCAAATTGCACATAAAAATTTCCCATAAATCTTAAAAAATCATTTGAAACATGAAGCGGATTGACCCATGAATTAAAACATAGAGAATTTCATAAATTAGGTTAAACCCCATAGAATCAGACACTTGAATTCATAAACTTTAGAAGGGATTTGGGAATGAGAGTGAAGGGAATCTCTCATTCATGACCCTACATACCTGGGTAAGCTTATTCTACACCTTACCTTGAAATCCCAAAATATTTGGAAGAATTTAAAGAATTCTAGGCTTGATCTCTTTGGGATCCTCTAAACATGCATGCATGGGGAGGGGATATGTTAGAATAGGCTAAACCCTTTTAAAACCCTCCTTACTGAGCTTAAAATGGCGTAATTTAGGGCTTAGGAGCTTAGGAATTATGAAAATGTCATTACTTAAATCGTAGGAAATTTTACTCTACCAAATGTCACGACTCACACCACGAGTCATACCTCAAGATCACAACTCGTGGTTACCACTCGTAGTCACCTTTGACTTCAATGACGTCTTTGATGTTTTCCACAGGTCAGACCATGACTCTTACCACCAACTTTTGAGTCGTTAGGCCTAGTTGTGCTCAACGCTTCCATGATCCTTATTCCTTCCTCAATGGTGCAGGCCACGACTCGTGGTTTCACACTACGAGTCGTACCGTGACTTGTTCCCTACAAATTGCTGCACAACAAATCCCTTACAACTTCTGACAACGGCTCTTCCTACGACTCCTGACATGTTCCTACGAGTCATATCTTGACTCTTAATTGAAAGGCCTCCTACTGCAGATTCTGACCATGACTGATACCACAACTCGTTACTCCTTCCCATGACTCATTCCACAGGTCATTCTAAGTCTTTCTTTATTTTTAGATTTTTCTGCTGATCACTTTTCAAATCCCAAGTCTAGTCTTTGGAACCTTCAGGGTATTACAAGAATTCTTAGACTTGATCTTCAACGGAACCCTCTAATCTAACATGCATGGGAGAGAATGATTTGCAATAGGCTAAACCTTCTTAAAACCTTCCTAACAGAGCTTAAAATGACATAGTTTAGGGCTTAGGAGCTAAGGAATTATGGAAATGCCTTTACTTAAATTGTAGAAAATTTTACTCCGCCAGATGTCACAACCCTCCATACCATAACTTATAGTTACCATACATAGTCACCATTGTTTTCCCTAACTTTTTATACATTTTATATAGGTCAGACCATGACTCTTACCACCAACCTGTGAGTCGTTTGGTCCACCGGTCGTTAATGCTTCCAAAATCCTTAGTTCCTCCTCATGGGTGCAGGCCATGACTTATTGTTTCACCCTACGAGTCATACTATGACTCATTACATCGAAATTGATGCACAAAAGATACCTTACGACTACTGACCATAGTTCATCCAATAACTTGTGACATGATCCCATGAGTAGTACCTTGATTGTTACTAATGGGCCTCCTGCTGTAGATTCTGACCACGTGTGATACCAGACCCGTTAGTCCTTCCCATGACTCATACCACGAGTCATTGTAAGTCATTTTTTGAATAATTTCTACTGATCACATTTTAAATCTCGAGTCTAGTGTTAGGAACCTTTGGTCTATTACACTTTGCTATGTCCTTCTTCATGTCATTCCACCAATAAATTTCCTATAGGTCACAGTACGTCTTGGTGGTACTTGAGTGGATAGAATAATGAGAGACATGAGCCTCATGCAACATTCATTCTCTCAAATCATCAACACTTGAAACACATAAACAACCCTGATAACGAAGTGCACCATCTCCCCCTTAGGAGAAGACCACCACCTTTTTATTCTGGACAGCTACTTTTAGCTTTACCAAGATAGGATCCTTGTCTTGCCTAGCCATGACCGTGGTCACAAGTGAAGATTCTGACCCATTCTGAACAATGACACCACCATTTGTCGAGTCAACAAGGCAAACCCCTAAACGAGCAAGCCGTTGCACATCCTTTACCAACTCCTTCCTTCCATTTTCAATGTTAGACACACTTTCCATGGATAGACTACTAGGGGCATCCGCTACTACATTTTCCATACTTGGATGATAAAGCACACTTATGTTGTAGCCCTTGAGAAGCTCTAACTAACTCCTTTGTCGAAGATTCAAGTCCTTTTGAGTGAAAACATATTGAAGGCTCTTGTGGTCCATGAATACATCCACATGCACCCCATACAAGTAGTGCCTCAAGATCTTCAAGAGGACACCACAACTGCCATATCTAGGTCATGCGTCAGGAAATTCTTCTCATGAGTCTTAAGTTGTCCAGAGGCATATGCAATGACCTTACCATGTTGCATCAATATACAATTGAGAGCCTCCCTAGAGCCATCGCAATACACAACAAAACCATTCATGCTCTATGGCAACCTAGAGTTATAAAGGGAACATTACTTCCCCTTATACAAGAAAGTCATACAAGTTCGAGCTCTTATCAAGAGTTACCAGTCACACCATACGTTGGTCTACCTGTACATCACCACCTCATTCAATCCTATCACTTATTGTTATCCCATGGCTCCTTGTATCTAGAGTTATTCAAGAATTCCCCTATTTTCCAAGCTTGACTACTAATAACTGCACTTCATGCACTTCTCTATACCGGCCACCTATGGCACAAATAGAGAGTTATCCTAAATGTACATGTTGTAACCATCATTTCCATGATCGAGAAACATACATCGGGTTTAGAGTAAGTAAATTGTGAACACAAATTTCAAGAAATCTATGTTAGGCATACATCTACTATAGCATGATATTATGAACTTTTCTAAGGCAAATCATAAGGACAGCGTTCGTAGAGCTGAGCATGCTACGAGACATGAGTTTAGGTCTGAGTTTGTATAGCTGAGAATGCTAAGATACATGAGTTTACATATACAACGACGTTCATGACATGATGTTGAGATTTATGGAATCATGGAGAAAGACTAGAATCACCATCTGAAGTGGTTACTTCTCATTCTACGAATCTGCACGCGAATACATGTAAAGAGTACTTTAAACTATCACATGGGCATAACATGTTTGACATATAATATGAGTAGAGTATCATATTAACTGAAGTACGGGAAGACACCTTAATAAGCATGTATCGATCTTCCATAGTTACTGATCCTGGACTTTTCGTTTATCATCCCTACCAAGCTTAAAGTCATTGCCCTAAGGCTCTGGACCCTTTTTGAAGGCTAGGCTGACCTCACTAGCCCTTGTCTTTCCATACGTCCCTACAACTACCACTAAAGACTTCATACTTGTAACCATTACCTACCCTCCACAGGATGAATCTCATACAAAAATGTTAAAAGGGATCTTATGCCTTATACTGTGGTTCCTGGGCCTATCAACATGCAAGGTTTGACATGAAACAATCATAACATACCTTCAACTAGTTTTGGAGTTGGCCGCCACCTTCACTAGGTAACCCATCCTACTGAGATGGGCGAGCTAATGGGGTTGCTGTTCTGGTGGCTAGAGAACTAGCTCGATCCTTTCCTTGTCTACCTGATAGGCAATCTTTAATAATATGTCTAGGCTTACCACACCCAAAGAAGTCATCACTTTCAACTAAACACTCTCCTCGGTGTTTCCTACTAAACTTCAAGCATGAAGGGCGCTTGGACTGGGCTGCTGGAAGGGTGGTCAGGGCACGACCTCTCTGACCACTCTACAGAGCTGATGGGTTGTCTATGAGTTTATGACTGGGCTAGACACACCAAAAGAAAAGACCTAATCCCACCAAGCACGTCCCAAGGTGGTTCTTCCCATATCTTCTGCATGCTGGGTATGTAATCTCCCTTACCTAGACTTTTTTCCCCGAGTCAGAGCCAAATATTTCTATTGAAGTTGAGGTTGATTTCAACTACCTAACTGTTGCTGGGAAAAATAAAAGTTTCCCATCCTAGCCCTGTTGTTTCCCTTTCCTCTCCCCTTGAACTCCATATTCACTTTTGAACCATGAAACTTAGGAGGACTCTTTCCCATGAACTCTCGAACCCTAGTAACTATTGTCTCTTCGGTGGAGTCCGTGGATGTGATTTACTATAGATTAAGCAGAATGGTCATAGCTCGTGCCAACACTCTAAAGGCAGCCCCCAGCTCTACATCCATAACCTGCCTGAACAGGGGGCCTGCTGCAATTGGTGGGGCTGGCTGACCTTCATTCGTTCTTTAGGGAGACATACACTTTCAAACACGTATAGCACGAGTTAGGAGAGTATAAGAACTCAATTTCATAGCACGATATAAAATCATGAGAAAACAGAAGTTTTCCTAATGTTTCATAGCATCTTCGTCATAAGTGTGACATGCTTCACACCCATGAAAAAGACTCTACTTAACATGGCTTTAACATATCCAAGGACACTTCAAAACCTAATGCTCTGATATCAAGTTTGTCATGATCTGAGATGGGACCCCGGATCGAGGCGCGGGACCTAGAACCACAAGTAATTGCAAGTTGACCCATGGCCTGAACAAAAAAACTAAAGAGAATTTACTAAAGAAGAAACTGATGACTTAAACATGAATAAGTAGAATTCTAAATAACCTAACAATCATAAATAGAGTCAACACTCGAAAAAGTTCAAAATATACATGATGTCTGATAAGCCTCTAAATCGTTTGATGAGTTGATAGGACAACACCCCTGACTAGATCGCTAAAGTCTAGAACTGAAATAACATAATCAAATGCTAAACTGAATGTCCTAGGAATTTGAGGACTCAGCAAAGATAAGAACTGAGTTAAACTGCGGGAAGCTGGACTAAAGATGGAACGGAGTCTGATTATTTCGACCTGTATCATAAAATGATACAACATAGAGCATATCGTTAATACTTGGAATGTTACACCCCGGAAGCCCAAAGATTATACCTGGGAGTTGAAATGGAGAAACTTTAAAATCCAACATGAGGTCACAGAACGGGTTATGATGGGACTCGTGGGAGTAGACTATGAGTCGTGATGTGACTCATGGTGAGGCTCAGGAGATGAGTTTGAAATTTGTGGATTTGGGTCCCCACGGACATGACCATGAGGCCCCACGACTCGTTAGATTAGTCGTGGGAAGTGATTACTGGGAAGGAGAAGGAAGGAGGTAGTGCACCTAACAGAAGGCACCCATGTGTCGTGGTTAGTCACCATGATTCATAGGATGGGTTGTGGTCACCAGATTGCAAATTGTTTAAAATTTAGGGTAACGTATGTGATCAGTGGTGACCACGACTCATTTTCACCTTTAAACATTCGTGATGACCTTCATGACAAGCCCTAGATGATTTATTAGGCAGTGTAATTGATGGAAGATGTCACGAGTTGTGGCCTGAGGTGACGAGTCATCATGTCCCTCTTGGGGATTGGTGGGCAGTTATTTTTTGTGAAGTTAGTAAGGGCTTTTTCATAATTCCTATGATCCAAAGTCCTAAACTATGTTGTTTTAAGTTATGAATGATGAGTTTTAAAGGGGTTAAGTTCATTTTAGGCCATTATTACTCATTCATGCAAAGATAGACAGTTAGAGGGGTGATCAAACTTGTTTTTCTTCAAGTTCTCTTGAATTCTTCCTTGGGCAATCAGAGAAATGTAAGAACCAGCTGTAATCAGGTATGTGGGGTTATGAGTGGGTGAATCCTTTCACACCCACGCCCGATCTCTCTTAAATCGTGAAATTTCCTATGTAAATTCCATGGGGTTTTTCCACAGTACATGAAATTTTGATTTCTCTACACGGGCATGTCTAATTGAATTTCTATTATTGATCTATGAATTATGGACAAGTTTGATGTTGTTTTCCATTAAAATCATGTTTCAAGCTTTTGTAATTAAAATGCCCATTTATGAAAGGTTCATGAAACTTAAGGTTTATGATGAATGCTCATGTGTGATGAATTATTGATAAGGAAAAACATGTTTTCAAGTTACCCATGTTTATAATTATGTTTTCAAGTAAATTGAGTATTTTCAAGCATGTTAATGTATTGAGCAATGCCCACATGTTCAAGAATGATTTACGATTTATGATATAAATTTCATAATTGATCGATCTATGATGTTGGCCAACTAAGGGACCTTAATTCATGGATAATCATGTATTTAAATGGGGATCAATGATGTTAATATTTATCTGGCCATGAATCTTAATGAATGATGTTATTGATTTATTCACGAGCCTAATGTGCACATTTTTGAGAGCAGTGTCTAGCACCGAGCAGATTGGTGTTCAAAGGACTACGTCGGTGTTGCATAATACGTGCCACCATAGGTTTGTATTGATACATTACAATGTTAATAATCCCCTCTTTCGTGATTTCACATAATTCACATCCCTTGCCTGACAAGCTAGTGACGTCTCTATCCACTTTAGTGAGATAGTTGGGGCATCATGTAAGGCCCTACCATGATGGTGTCCATTATGATGAGTCCTCCCATTATTCCACATGTTTTACGGATTATTATGTTTATGTTATTTTGGTTCAAGTGATTATTTATAAAGTTTCTCTGATGACTATGATAATAAATGGACTACGAATGATTTGAAAACCTTGAGCTTTATGTTATCTTATGATATTTATGTTATAAGCATGTTGTCCCACTCTTATGATCTCTTATGAGTTTTTGTAATACCCTGGAAGTGCCTAAGAGTAGACCCAAGAGTTAAAAGTTGAAAATTGCTGAAATTGGGAAAAATATTGCAGAATGGATGACCGTACGGATCGTTGGTCTAAGAAATGACCCTTTGGGATGAGTCGTGGAAAACATCTGGTCTGGGGATAGTGGAAGCAATGATCGATGTAGCGGCTCATTGTGAGAAACAATGAGTCATCATTTGTTGCCATGGTGGGAGAGGGACTTTAGCTTTTGGGAAGTAACAGGTCATCCCACGACCTATCATGAGTTACCACAGATCGTGGTTAGCAGTCATCATTTGAACAGGAGATTTCCAGTGGTTTAGACGGAAGGAAACCATGACTTTTTGGTGGATGTAACGAGTCGTGGTGAGGCTCGTTTAAGGGGAAGTGCTGAATCTGCAAGAGAAAATAGCGGTCAATAGAACGATCCATTGTACAGTATGACGCCCATCGTTTTAAGTCGTGGGTTGAGCTGAGACCTAATCTTCGATAGTGTACAACACAGATCATCACTACAGGTCATGGTATCCTCCAATGACCCATTGGAGTGCTCGTCGGTTCATCTAGTGAAGAAATTTATGCGTAATCATTAAGGGTATTTTCATTATTTCTACATCCTAAGGACCTGTACTACATCATTTAAAGCTCATAATGGTGGGTTTTAGGAGTGGAAAACCTATTCTAAGTGATTCCTTCAATGCATGGAAACTTAGAGAGTTAAGGGAGGTGCTATAGAGCAAGCTTTCAAGGTTTTCACTCAAATTCTTCTAGGGCAATCAGAGATGTGGTGGAAGCAATCCCTTTCAAGTATGTAGGGTTATGAGTGGGTGTTTCCTTCTACACCCATGCCCAATTTATATCTAAGTTATGAGAATTTCCTATGATCAAGTTATGGTTTTTCATCCAAATGCATAAATCTTCAATTTCTTTACATGGGTATGATTACATTGTGTTTTCATTATTAAATTATGAAGAATGGGCATATTCTAAGTTGTTTTCAATCAAAATTATGTTTATAGTTTTATGAAATTAAAGGCACGTAGATGACAAGTTCATAAAAAAAGAGATTTGCGATGAATGTATGATGATGATGAGATATGATGATGAAAAGCATGTTTCAAAGCTAGCCATGATTATCATATTGTTTTCAAAATGAATTGAATAGTCCCAAGCATGATAAAGTTTTGGGAAAAGCCCTTATATAAAGTATGTATTATGTATTGTCTCTAAAGTAAGCTTACCATATGGTTTGGAGCAAAGACACCCAATTATCTTTGGTTTGTGGTATGTTTTGAACTAAAGCTTCTCATATGCATGATTTCATATTTGGAATGTATTTCATTATTGAGCATTGTCAATAGACAATGTTGAGCTTCATTATAACACAATGTAGAGTCTATGCATGATTTCATACTTGAGATGTATTTCATTATTGAGCGTTGTTAATAGAAAATGTTGAGCTTCGTTGTAAAATGATTAGAGCATATGCATGTTTTTGGGAGAAGAGTCTAGCACCGAGGGGAATAAGAATCGATCACCCTATGCCACACAACTACGCGCTAACGTAGGTTTACACTATTATCTCTATATTATTTTGGGACCTCCTTTGTAAGCTATCCCCTACCCCGATTGGGCCCCGAGCTTGATATCAATATCATGGTATCATCCTTAGCCCTGACAAGTCTTTGGGTAGCTCTACCCACTTGATGGTGATAGAAGGAACCACATAAGCTCTATCGTGGTATGTCGGTTAGGTGACGAGTTTCCCAGTGCTCTTCATGATTCAGCTATGCATATTCATTACTCATGATTATTATATACACATGCATGTTCTAAAAGCAAGGTTTGACTCAATATTCAGCTTTTCTATAAATGTCATATTTCAGCTTTGAGTCATTTGAGTCAGTT
This sequence comes from Datura wrightii, assembly GCA_035772735.1. Taxonomy (NCBI): domain Eukaryota; kingdom Viridiplantae; phylum Streptophyta; class Magnoliopsida; order Solanales; family Solanaceae; genus Datura; species Datura wrightii. Next base: position 46,415,553 of record JASDFA010000007.1, on the reverse strand, counting down.
TTATGTTATAAAGCTATGTATTGTAATGTTATGAAAAGATCATGGTTTCAGAAAGAATAGATGCAATCCTTCTCCTCGGATTCTTTAAGATTATGTTATGAAATGAAATGTTTTTAATAATTTCCTTTACTTAAGCGGTTTTTACTAACCTTGCATACTCGGACATTTCACATACTGACCACATACTTTCTATGATGTATCATTTCATGTTACAAGACCCAGCTCTCACGTTTAGCCCCGCTCCTAGTCAGCTTATCGCTGTTAGCGTTTGCTTGTTGGTGACTCCTCATCTTTTGAGGGATAGACTTTTAGCTTTACTTATGTATTTCACTTTAGTATTATTTAGTTAGTTAGGGTCTTGTCTCATCAACTCATCATGTTTAGAGGCCTTTTCAGACTTGTGTATGTATTCAACTTTGGATGATGTATTCTGATGTTGTGGTTGAGTTAGACCTCCGCTAAGTTTATTATGTTGCTTCTTCTATTTGTTGATTGAGTTAGGTGTATGCTTATGCCATGGATTGACTTGGGGTCTCTTGGGGTCCCTTGTCCGGTGTCGCGATCCGTGCCTCCATTCGGGTCGTGACAAACTTGGTATCAAGAGAAATAGGTTTGAGGTGTCCTAAGGTGTTTGAAAGCTGCATTAAATAGTGTCTTTTTCATGGGCGTGAAGCGCACCACACTTATGAGAAGAGGCAACAAGACGTTTAGGAAATGTTCCCTTCTTTCATGATCTATGTCGTGCAATGAAAAGTCTTTCTATCCTTCTAATTCATGCTATTTGCGATATCAGAATCATGGCTCCTCAAATAGTGAACTAAAGGAGGAACAGAAATGGTGAGGGCCACGAGGATGGAAATAGTCATGGGCATCAGCAAGCCCCACCAATTCAGGAGCCCCAGGCACTAGAGTCAGCTGCTTATGTTGAGTTCCGGGCCACTATTCAGATGCTTGCACAGGCCTTGACCGTTCAGGTCTATCAGCAGGTCGTTGCGCATGTTCCGCGAAATGGCAACGCAGTGGTGGGTCGAGTTAGAGACTTCTTGAAGATGAACCTGCAGATGCTCCTTGGGTCCAAGGTAGATGAGGACCCACATGAGTTCATAGATGAGGTGGTCAAGATAACCCAGGTCATGGGGGTGAATGGTGTTGAGTGCCATTTGGCCTCTTACCAGTTGAAGGGGGTCACGCATATCTGGTTTCGCCAATGGAAGGATAGAAGGGTCGTAGGAGCAGGTCCGGTCACTTGGAAAGCATTTTATGTTGCATTCCTACATCGGTTCTTCCCTTGGGAGATGAGGGAGATGAAGGCAGTTGTGTTCATAAATTTGAAGCAAGGGAGAATGACAGTGCAAGAGTATTCCCTTGAGTTTACTCGCCTATCAAAATATTCCCCCGAGTTAGTGGCTGACCAGAGGACGAGGGTGAACAGATTTGTGCATGGGATAGCCGGCTATTTGGACAGGGAATGCAGGATTGTTATGCTCCATCAGGACATGGACTTCCCTCAGATGGTGTTGTATGCCCAGCAGATGAAGGCGACACATTCGAGAGAAAGAGAGAGGCTAAGAGGTCCAGGACCGATGACCACAGATCTTCTCAGCCGAGGTAAGGAGGTGGACACCATCAACAGACCCATCAGAGATCATCCGCCCCGGCTTCTTCAACATTGAGTGTGCCATCCCGACCTAGACATGGTAAGAGACGACGAGCATTAGGCTCGAGGGGTTAGATCATCAAGCCCGCAGATTCTAGCATCCCCGCTTGTCGCACATGTGGTCGGGAGCACTCAGGCTAGTGCTTGAAAAGTTTAGGAGCTTGTTTTAGGTATGGAAAACCCAGACACATGCTTAGAGATTGTCCAGGAGCAAGACAAGATCAAGTTGGGGGCCATGTCCAAGCTTCTAGTTTGGCAGCCCTTCCCTCACACTCAGCACAGCAGGAGGCATCTACTAGAACAGCTGGCGGTCAGCGCCAGAGCAGATTCTATGCCTTAGCATCCCATCAGGAGCAGGAGGTCTCCCAGTCTCAGTCCTTCAGAAAGTCACTTCAGCAAATTTGATAGAGTTAGCCATGACCGATTTCGATGTTATTCTCAACATGGACTGGTTATTTGCATTATATGCTTCAGTTAATTGTAGAACCCTATAGTAGAGTTTAGATTTCCGGGTGAGCCAGCCTTAGAATGGAGAGGTAGTTCAGTTGTGCCTGCAGGTCGTTTCATCTCTTACCTAAAGGCCAGGAAGATGATTTCCAAGGGATGTATGTACCATCTAGTTAGGGTTAAGGATGTTGAGTCCGAAAACCCGACTATCTGGTCAGTTCTAGTAGTACATGAGTATCAAGAGGTTTTTCTTGATGATTTTTCGGGAATTCCTCCCTAGCGTGAGATTGATTTTGGTATAGATTTTCTTCCCAACAGCTAGCCTATATCTATTCCACCCTACAGGATGGCTCCAGTCGAGCTAAAGGAATTGGAAGAATAGTTGAAGTACTTGTTAGATAAGTGCTTCAGAAGGCTGAGCAAGTCTCCATGGGGTGCACCGGTATTATTTGTCCAGAAGAAGGATGGTTCTCTTCGGATGTGCATTGATTATCGACAATTGAACAAGGACACCGTTAATAACAGGTATCCTTTACCCAGGATCGATGATTTGTTCGACCAACTTCAGGGTGCCAAGTGTTTCTCAAAGATAGATCTTAGGTTCGGGTATCACCAACTCAGGGTTCAGGAGAGTGACATCCCGAAGACAACTTTCAAGATCCGGTATGGTCACTATGAATTTGTTGTCATATATTTTGGACTAACCAATGCCCCTGCAACTTTTATAGACCTAATGAATACGGTGTTCAATCCATATTTGGACATGTTCGTGATTGTGCTCATTGATGACATCCTGATATACTCACGGAGCTAGGAGCAACATGCCGCTCATTTGAGAGTAGTACTTCAGACTCTCAAAAAATGCTAGCTATATGACAAATTCATCAAGTTCAAGTTCTGTTTGGATTCAGTAGCATTCTTTGGTCACGTGGTGTCAAGTGAAGGTATAAAGGTGGATTCATAGAAAATAGAGGCGGTAAAGAATTGGCCTAGATTGAGGAATCCTTCAGATATTCGGAGTTTCTTGGGTTTCACTGGCTACTATCGGAGGTTTGTTGAGGGTTTCTCATCTATCGTAGCCCCTTTGACCAAGTTGACTTAGAAGAATGTAAAATTTCAATGGTCGAAGGCTTGTGGGAAGACTTTTCAAGAGTTGAAGACTCGACTTACTTCTGCACCGGCATTGACCCTATCTGAGGGTACCGATGGATTCGTGGTGTACTGTGATGCTTATAGAATCGGATTCGGGTGTTTATTGATGCAGCGATGAAAAGTGATAGCATATACCACTAGACAGTTGAAGGTACATGAGAAGAATTACCCGACCCATGATCTTGAGTTGGCTTTAGTGGTGTTCGCATTGAAGATATAGAGACACTATTTATATGGGGTCCATGTGGATGTGTTTACGGACCACAAGAGCTTACAATATGTGTTCACGCAGAAAGATCTCAATCTTTGGCAAAGGAGGTGGTTGGATCTACTCAAGGACTATGATATAAGTGTCCTTTACCATCCAGGTAAAGCTAATGTGGTAGTGGACACACTTAGTAGGCTCTCTATGGAGAGTGTGTCTCATGTGGTTGAGGGAAAGAAGGAGTTGTTGAAAGATGTCCATCGACTCACATGGTTGGGGGTTAGATTGATTGATCGACCGATGACGGTGTAGTTGTGCAGAATGGATTAGAATCATCCTTGGTGACTGATGTGAAAGCTAGACAAGATGAGGACCCAATTTTAGTAAAGCTGAAAGAAGTCGTTCGAAGTCAAAAGGTGGAGGTCTTCTCCCAAGAAGGAGATGGTGTGCTTCAGTACTATGGTCACCTATGTGTTCTGGATGTCGATGATTTGAGAAGCCGGATGATGCATGAGGCTCATGGATCTAGGTATTCTATCCATCTGGGGACCACCAAGATGTATGATGATTTGCGAGAAATATATTGGTGGAACGACATGAAGAAGGATATTACAGAATTCGTAGCCAAGTCCCCGAACAGTCAGCAAGTAAAGGTCGAGCATCAATGGTTGGGAGGTGTACTTTAGGATATTAGCATTCCCACTTGGAAATGGGAAGAGAGTAATATAGATTTCATTACAGGCCTACCTCGTACTTGCCGACAGTATGATTCTATATGGGTGGTGGTAGACAGGCTGACTAAAGCTGCTCATTTTCTATCGATCAAAACCACGGACTCAATGGAGGATCATGTCAAGCTATATATTGGAATGTTGGTTCGATTGCATGGAGTACCCTTGTCTATCATTTCATACTGACGTACTCAATTTACCTCTCAGTTTTGGAGGTCTTTTCAAAAAGGGCTTGGGACTTAGGTTAAACTCAACACAACATTTCATTCGTAAATGGATGATTAAGAGGAGAGGACAATCCAAACTCTCAAAGACACGTTGAGAGCTTGCGTGATGGACTTCAAAGGTGGTTGGGACGATCACTGCCCCTGATCTAGTTTTCTTACAATAACAGCTATCACTCCACTATCCAAATGGCACCGTTCGAGGCTCTCTATGGGCAGAGATGTAGATCGCCCATTGGATGGTTTGAGGTTGGTGAGGCACCTATGATAGGGACAGATTCAGTTCATGAGGCTTTGGTGAAGGTTCAATTGATAAGGGACAGGCTGAGAACTGCTCAGTGTCGCCAAAAGTCCTACGGCGATGTTAGAAGAAGAGAACTTGAGTTCGAGGTGGAAGACTGGGTGTTCTTGAATTTCTCTCCCATGAAGGGAGTAATGCGGTTTGGAAAGAAATCAAAATATAGTCCCTACTATGTTGGCCCCTACCGAATTCTGAGAAGAATTGGAAAGGTGGCATACGAGTTCGAGTTGCCCTCAGAGTTATCTTCCATGCATCCTATGTTTCATGTATCGCTTTTGAAGAAGTGTTTGGGTGATCTATCTCTAGTTGTTCTGGTGGACCACATTGGTGTGAAAGACAACCTTAGCTATGAAGACATTCTGGTAGAAATATTGGATCGACAGGTTCGAAGGCTAAACAACAAGGAAGTAGCTTCGGTCAAAGTGTTATGGAGAAATCAGCATGTTGAAGGAGCTACATGGGAGGCCAAAGCAGATATGATGGCTAGATACCCACATTTATTCTCTACCGGGTCAGTTCCATCTTGAGGTATCAGTTTTTGCACTCAGACTCTATTTAGTTTCATGTTCAATTCACGTGTTCAAGTTTCCTTTATGTATATGGATGTGTATATGAATCATGAAATCAGTTCCGCTATATGGTTTGAATCGGAGGTAGTCATTCCATTAGTTTGCGGTGTAAATGATCAGTATTTAAATATGATAATTGCATGATTCTATTTTCTACTTGTTTCCTACATTCAAGGATGAATGTTCCCAATGGGGAGATACTATAATACCCCAGAAGTGCCTAAAAATAGACCCGAGAATTAAAAGTTAAAAATTGCTGAAATTGGGAAAAATATTGCAGAACGGGTGACCCTATGGATCGCTGATCCAACCAACGACCCGTTGGGATGAGTTGTGGAAAGCATCCGGTCTGGGCACAGTGGAAGCAACGACTGATGTAATGACTCATTGTGAGAAACAATGATTCATCGTTTGTAGCTGTGGTGGGAGATGGAATTTAGCATCTTAGTAGTAACGGGTCACCCCAACACCCGTCATGAGTTACCATGGATCATGGTTAGAACTCATCATTTGAATGGGAGATTTCTAGTGGTTTTTGATGGAAGGAAACTACAACTTGTTGGAGGATGTAACGATTTGTGGTGAGGCTCGTTTAAGGGGGAAGTGCTGAATCTGCAAGAGAAAATATCGGTCAATAGAATGATTCGTTGTATGGTATGACGACCAGTCATTTCAAGTGGTGGGTTGAGCTGGGACCTAATCCTGGATAGTGTATAGCACAGATCGTCACTACAAGTCATGGTATCCTCCAACGACCCATTGGAGTGCTCGTTGGTTCATCCAGTGAAGAAATTTCTGCGTAATCATTAAGGGTATTTTCATCATTTCTACATCCTAATGCCCTATACTACATCATTTAAAGTTCATAGTGGTGGGTTTTAGGAGTGGAAAACCTATTCTAAGTCATTCCTTCAATGCATGCAAACTTAGAGAGTTAAGGGAGGTGCTATAGAGCAAGCTTTCAAGGTTTTCATTCAAATTCTTCTAGGGCAATCAGAGAAGTGGTGAAATCAATCCCTTTTAGGTATATAGGGTTATGACTGAGTGTTTCCTTCCACACCCATGCCCAATTTCTTTCTAAGTTATGAGAATTTCCTATGATCAAGTTATGTTTTTTCACCCAAATGCATAAATCTTCAATTTCTTTACATGGGTATGATTACATTGTGTTTTCATTATTAAATTATGAAACATGGGCAGATTTTATGTTGTTTTCAATCAAAATCATGTTTCTAGTTTTATGAAGTTAAAGTCCCATTAATAAGAAGTTCATAAAAGAAGAGATTTGCGATGAATATATGATGATGATGAGATATGATGATGAAAAGCATGTTTCAAAGCTACCCATGATTATCATATTGTTTTCAAAATTGAATAGTCCCAAGCATGATATGTCTTGGGAAAATCCTTTATATCAAGTATATATGATGTATTGCCTCGAAAATAAGCTTACCACATTGTTTGGAGCAAAAACTCCCAATTATCTTTGAGCTTGTGGGATGTTTTGAGCTAAAGCTTCTCATACACATGATTTCATATTTGGAATGTATTTCTTTGTTGAGCTTTGTCAATAGACAATGTTAAGCTTCGTTATCACACGATGTAGATTCTATACATGATTTCATATTTGAGATGTATTTCATTATTGAGCTTTGTCAATAGACAATGTTCAGCTCATTATAAAACCATGCAGAGCATATGCATGATTTTGGGAGAAGAGTCTCGCACCGAGCAGGCTAAGGGTCGATCACTCTATGCCCCAAAACTACGCGCCAATGAAGGTTTACACTATTATCTATATATTATTTTGTGACCTCCCTTGTGAGCTATCGCCTACCCTGTTGGGCCCCGAGCTTGATATCGATATCATGGTATCATCCTTAGCCCTGACAAGACTTTGGGTGGCTCTACCCACTTGAGTATGATAGTTGGGACAACATAAGCTCTATCATGTTATGTCGGTTAAGTGACAAGTCTCCCAGTTTTCTTCATGATTTAGTTATGCATATTCATTACTCATGATTATTATATAAAAACGCATGTTCTAAAAGTAAGGTTTGACTCAATGTTCATCTTTTCTATAAATGTCATATTTCAGCTTTGAGTCATTCGAGTCAGTTTGATGTTATAAAGCTATGTATTGTCATGTTATGTAAAGATCATGATTTCGGAAAGAATGCATGCAAGCCCTCCCCTCGGATTCTTAAAGCTTATGTTATGCTATGAAATTTTTTATATGATTTCCTTTACGTAAGTGCTTTTTACTTATCTTGCATACTCGGTAGATTTCACATACTGACCACATACTTTCTATGTTGTATCATTTCATGATACAGGACTCGGCTCTCAGGTTCGGCACCCTCTTAGTCAGCTTATCAGAGTTAGCGTGTGATCGTTGGTGAGTCCTCATCTTTTGAGGTCTAGACTTTCAGCTTTTCTTATGTATTTCAGTTTTAGTTTTATTGAGTTAGTTGGGGCCTTGTCCCATCAACTCATCATGTTTAGAGGCTTTTTAGCCTTATATATGTATTCAGCTTCGGATGATGTATTATGATGTTTTGGTTGAGTTATACATCCGCTATGTTTATTATGTTGATTCATATATTTGTTGATTGAGCTAGGTGTATGCTTATGCAATGGGTCGACTTGGGGTCTCTTGGGTCCTTTGTCCCATGTCATGATCCGGTCCTCTGTTCGGGTCATAACAGCGTTTATGTATTTTTAAATGTCCGTTTTATTTACCTTGCATACTCGGTACATTCCACATACTGACCACATAATCTATATTGTATCGTTTCATGATATAGGCATTGATCTTCAGACCTGGCACCGTCATTAGCTTGTCCCAGAGATTTACATCTAGCTCTTTGGTGAGTCCTCATTCTCCGAGGACCAGTTTGATATCATTTATCATTTCATGTTCAGTTTTCTAGACTTGCCAGGTTAGTTGGGGGTGTTGTCCCATCAACCAATCGGATATGTTAGAGGATTTCAAACTATATGTAATATTCAACTGTCATATATGAAGTACATTCCACTTTCCATGTTATGTTATGTTTATGCTTCCACTATGTCTTTATGGTAAGTATTCCGCCTTATTGATATTGAGTTAGATGTATGTCCATGCCATGGGTCGACTTGGAGTCTCTTGGAGCTCCTTGTCCCGTGTCTCGATCTGGGTATACGTTCTGGTCATGACAAACATGGTATCAAAGCAATATTTTTGAAGTGTCCTAAGGAGTCTGAAAGTCGTGTTATGTAGAGTCTTTTTCGTGGGTGTGAAGCGTGCCACACTTATGACGAAGAGGCTACAAGACCTTTAGGAAATATTCCCTTCTTTCATGATCTATGTCGTGCGATGAAATATCTCCCTATCCTTCTAATTCGTGCTATTCGTGATTGCAGAATCATGGCTCCCTGCAAAGTAAATGGTAGGAGGAATGGGAATGGAGACAGCCACAAGGATGGAAATGGAAACGGGCATCAGCAAGCCCCACCAGTCTAGGGGCACCATGCACCGGAGCCATTGCCAAAGCTGAATTTAGGGCAGCTATCTAGATTCTCGCACTGGCCTTGATAGCTTAGGTCAATCAGCAGGCAGTTACCCATGTCCCGCAAAATGGAAATGCGGCATCGTCTTGAGTCAGAGATTTCTTGAGAATGAACCCTCCAGAGATCCTCGGGTCAAAATTAGAAGAGGACCTACATGAGTTCATTGATGAGATTATGAAGATCAACCAAGTCATGGGGTGAATGGAGTTGAGTGTGCGAAGTTGGCCTCATGCCAGTTGAAAGGGGTCACACACATATTGTTTCGTCAATGGAAGTATAGTAGGGCTGCCGGAACAGGCCCTATCACGTGGGAGGAGTTCCATGTGGCGTCCCTAGATTGATTCTTCCCTCATGAGATAAGGGAGTTGAAGGTAGCCGACTTTGTGAATCTTAAACAGGGAAGGATGAAGGTATAGGAGTATGCCCTAGAGTTCACTCGCTTATCAAAGTACACGCTAGAGTTAGTGGTTAATCAGAGGGTGCAGCAGGTTTTTTCATGACGTGGAGGGCTATTTGGACAAAGACTTCAAGACCGCTATGCTCTACCAGGATATGGATTTCCCTCGAATATTCTTGTACGCCCAGCAAATGTAGTCAGCTCAAATGAGGGAGTGGGAGGCCAAAAGGGCTCGGATAGATAGCTATGGGTTTATTCATTAGAGATCCGGCGGTGGTCACCGCCCTCAGTTTCAGTAGAGGTCACTAGCACCAGCACCATCATCAGCTAGTGTTCCATCAAGACCCAAGGGTGATCAGAGGAGCAGGGCCTCTAGTTCGAGGGACTAGAGGGACACGCAGGTAAAGCGCACCTTTCCAGCCCACAGGAAGTGTGGCAAGAATCATGTCAGGGAGTGATGCTCATCTCATATATTTGTTATGGGTGTGGTAGATTCGGCCACATACACCGAGCATGTCCATTTTCTAGACAGGATGATGAAAGAGGTCGTTCACAAACTACCAGGTCAGTAGCACCTCCATCACGTTCAGCTCCATAGGGGGAATCCACTAGTGGGGTTGGCGGACAACACCAAAACTGATTCTATGCCCTGGCCTCGCGTCAAGAGTAGGAGACTTCACCGGATGTGGTTATTGGTACCTTACGAGAGTTTCACCTTGATGATTATGCTTTGTTAGATCCAGGGTCTACCTTGTCTTTTGTGACACCTTATATTGCTAGTAGCTTTGGAGTCAGGCCAGAAATTCTGTCAGACCCATTCTCAATCTCTACTCCAGTTGGTGATTCAGTTGTAGCTAGGGAGTGTATAGAAGTTGCCTCACCATAGTATTGCATAAAGTCACCTCTGCAGACCTTGTAAAGTTAGTATAACTTTGATATTATTCTTGGCATGATTGATTGTATGTGTGTTATGCTTCTGTTAATTGTAGAACCCGTGCAGTGGAGTTCCGGGTGAGTCAGTCTTGGAGTGGAAGGGTAGTTTGGTCGTGCCTGCAGGTCATTTTATTTCCTATCTCAAGGCTAAGATGATGATTTCCAAGGGTTGTATGTATCATCTTGTTAGCGTTAAGGATGTTGAGTTCGAGACCCCGACTATCCAGTCAGTCCCAGTAGTATGTGCGTATCTTGATGTATTCCCTAATGATTAACTGGGTGTTCCTCCCGAAAGGGAAATTGATCTTGGTATTGACCTTCTTCCCGACACACGGCCTATATCTATTTCTCCCAACAGAATGGCTCTAGTTGAGCTAAAGGAGCTAAAGGAGTAATTAAAGGATATGTTATATGTGGGTTTCATCAGATCAAGCAAGTCTCCATGGGGTGCACCAATTCTCTTTGTCTGAAAGAAAGATGGTTCCCTTCGTATGTGTATTAATTATCGGCAATTGAACAAAGTCACCATTAAGGACAAGTATCCTTTACCCAGGATTGATGATTTATTTGGCTAGCTCCAGGGTGCCAAGTGTTTTTCAAAGATAGATCTCACATTCGAATACCACTAGCTCAGAGTTCAGGAAAACGACATCCTGAAGACAACCTTTAGGATGTGGTATGGTCATTATGAGTTTGTAGTTATGTCTTATGGACTAATGAATGCTCCTGCAGCTTTAATAGACTTGATAAAAAGGGTGTTCAATCCATATATGTTCGTGAATGTATTTATTGATGACATCTTGACATACTCTCGGAGCGAGGAGGAGCATACCGCTCATCTGAGAGTAGTGCTACAAACTCTCAGGGATCGGTAGATAGATATGCTAATTTCAGCTAATGTGATTTTTAGTTGAACTCCGTGGGATTTTTGGGCCATGTCATATCAAGTGAGGGTATAAAGGTGGACTCAGAGAAAATAGATAGAGTGAAGAATTGGCCTAGACCAGTGAATCATTCAGATAACCGGAGCTTTTTGGGTTTAGCCGGCTACTATCGGAAATTTATTTAAGGTTTCTCATCTACTGCAGCACCCTTGACCATATTGACCAAAAACTAGGTGAAATTCCAATGGTCGGAGTCTTGTGAGAGGAGCTTTCAGGAGTTAAAGACTCGACTTACCTCAACATTGGTGTTGACCCTACCCGAGGGTACCGATGGATTCGTGGTATATTGTGATGCTTCAAGGATCGGACTTGGGTGTGTATTGATGCAGCATGAAAAAGTCATAGCATATGGCTCAAGACAGCTGAAAGTTCATGAGAAGAATTACCCGACCCACGATTTTGAATTGGCCGCAGTGGTATTCGCCTTGAAGATATGGCGACATTATTTTTATGGGGTCCACGTGGATGTGTTTACGGACTATAGGATCTTAAAATATGTATTTACACAGAAGGATCTCAATCTTCATCAAAGGAGGTGGTTGCAGCTACTCAAGGACTACGATATGAGTGTGCTTTACCATCTGGGCTAGGCAAATGTAGTAGTGGATGCACTTAGTAGACTCTCGGTGAAGAGTGTGTCCCGTGTGGATAAGGGGATGAAGGAGCTAGTGAAGGATGTGCATCGACTCTCAAGGTTGGGAGCTAGGTTGATTGACCAATGGCGGTGTTATTGTTCAGAATGTATCAGAATCGTCCTTGGTGACTGATGTAAAAGCTAGACAAGATGAGGACCCAATTTTGGTAAAGTTAAAGGAAGTCGTTTAGAATCAGAGGGTGGAGGTCTTCTCCAAAAGGGGAGATGGTGTACTTCGGTACCAAGGTAGCTTATGTGTTTCGAATGTTGATGATTTAAGGAGCTGCATGTTGCACAAGACTCATGGATCTAGATATTATGTCCATCCATATGCCACCAAGATATACCGTGACTTACGGGAAGTCTATTGGTGGAATGGAATAAAGAAGGACATCGCGGAGTTTGTAGCTAAGTGTCCAAACTGTCATCAGGTGAAGGTCGAGCATCAGAAACTGGGAAGTGTGCTTCAGGATATCAACATTCCTACTTGGGAATGGGAAGAAATTAATATGGACTTCATCATAGGTTTACTCGTACTCACCAGCCGCATGACTCCATTTGGGTTGTTGCGGACAGGTTGACCAAGGCTGCTCATTTCTTACCTGTCAAAACCACAAATTTGGTGGAGGATTATGCCAAACTATATATGTGGGAGCTTGTTCGATTGCATGGAGTGCCCTTATCCATAATATCATATAGAGGTACTCAATTTACCTCTCAGTTTTTGAGGTCATTTCAAAAAGGGCTTGGTACTTAGGTTAAGCTCAGCATAGCGTTTCACCTGCAAACAGATGGTCAAGCGGAGCGAATAATTCAGACTCTCAAGAATATGTAGAGAGCATGCGTGATCGACTTCAAACGTAGTTAAAATGATCATTTTCCACTTATTGAGTTTGTATACAATAACAACTACTGTTCTAGTACTCAAATGGCTCTGTTTGAGGCTCTCTAAGCATAGAGATGTTGATCACCCATTGGTTGGTTCAAAGTTGGTGAAGCTGTAATGATAGGACCAGATCTACTCTATAAGGCTATGGAAAGAGTTCAACTTATATGGGACAGGTTGAAAACAGCTCAAAGTCGCTAAAAGTCCTACGCCGATGTGAGAAGGAGAGAATTAGAATTTGAGGTGGATGATTGGTTATTCCTAAAGGTGTCTCCCATGAATGGAGTAATGAGGCTTGGAAGAAAGGAAAACTCAGCCTACGTTATGTTGGCCCCTACCGAATTGTGAAATAGGTTGGCAAGGTGGCATATGAATTGGAGTTTCCCACATAATTAGCTTCTGTGCATCTTGTATTCCATGTATCGCTTTTAAAGAAATGTTTAAGTGATCCCGCTCTAGTTATCCTGGTGGACAGTGTTGGTGTGAAAGATAGCCTTAGTTATGAGAAGGTTCTGGTGGAAATACTAGATCGTCAGGTTCGAAGGCTAAGGAACAAGGAAGTAGCTTTAGTCAAAGTGTTATGGAGGAATAAACAGGTTGAATGAGCTACATGGGAAGCCGAAGCTAACGTGATGGCTAGATACCCACATTTATTCTCTACCAGCACAGTTCTAGCTTGAGGTATCAGTTTTTGCCCTAGAACTCTATTTAGTTTTCATGTTCAGTTCATGTTCCCTAGTTTCTTTCATGTATGTGGATGTGTATATGATTTGTGAATTCAGTTCAGCCATGTAGTTTGAATCAGAGATATTCATTCCGTCAGTTTTTGGCTTAAATGATCAGTATTTAAGTATGATGATTGCATTTCTATGCTTTTTAGTATGATTTTCAACATTCAAGGACGTATGTTCCCAATGTATAAATATTGTTATACCCCAGAAGCCCAATGATCGGACCTGAGAGTTGAAACAGAGAAAATTTAATATCTGGCATCAGGTCACAGAACGAGTCATGATGGGACCCGTGGGAGCAGACCACGAGTCGTGATGTGACTTGTGGTGAGGCTCACGAGATGAGTTTGAAATTTGGGGATTTGGATCCCCGTGGACATGACAACAAGTGGTGGTCATGCCCCATGACTCATTGGGTTAGTCGTGGCAAGTGATGACTGCGAAGGAGAAGGAAGGAGTCAGTGCACTTAATGGAAGGGACGGCTCTGCGCACTTGAGCGAGATAGTTAGGGAATCATGTAAGGCTCTACCATGATGATGTTCATTATGATGAGTCCTCCCATTGTTCCGCATGTTTTTTGCATTATTATGTTTATGTTATTTTGGCTCAAGTATTGATTTATAAAGTTTCTCTTATGACTATGATAATGAATGAACTACGAACAATTTGAAAACCTTGAGCCTTATGTTATCTTATGATATTTATGTTATGAGCATGTTGTCCCACTCTTATGATCTCTTATGAGCTTTTATGTATTTTTAAATGTCTGTTTTATTTATCTTGCATACTCGGTACATTTCACGTACTGACCGCATAGTCTATGCTGCATCATTTCATGATACAGGCCCCGATCTTTAGACCAAGCACTGTTATTAACTTGTCTTGGAGATTTGCATTCATCCCATTGGTGTGTCCTCATTCTCCAAGGACCAGTTTGATATCATTTATCTTTTCATGTATAGTTTTCTAGACTTGTCGGGTTAGTTGGGTGTGTTTTCCCATCAATCCATAGGATATGTTAGAGGCTTTCAGACTATATGTAGTATTCAGCTGTCACGTATGTAGTACATTCCACTTTCCAGGTTATGTTATGTTTATGCTTCCGCTACATCATTATGCTAAGTATTCCACCTTGTTGATATTGAGTTAGATATATGTTCATGTCATAGTTCGACTTGGAGTCTCTTGGGGATCCTTGTCCCGTGTCTCTATCTGGGTCTACGTTCGGGTCATGACATGGAATGTACTGAGTATATAACATAAGTAAAACATGCTGAGTAAATTGAAATCATGTATATAAACATAAATCATTAGATCATGAGAGTAGGGAATGTATGCTGAAATTTAAACTTGAGGCATATATATAGTCATAAACTGAGTATCATATCTGAATAGAATGACCCAAGGTTAAAATTGAAATCATATGACTTTTTATAGCTGAAATCATAAGTAAAAGCTCATAAATTGATCATTAGGTCAAACCTATTGTAAAACATAACATCATAAGTCATGAATATGAATAACTAATATCATGAGAAACAATGGGAGACTCGTCATATAACCGACAAAATCACGATAGAGCTTACATGATGCTCCAACTATCACATTCAAGTGGGCAGAGCATCCAAAACCTTGCCAAGGCTAAGGACCAATACCATGATATCAATATAAAATTGAAGGCCCCTTTGGGGGTAGGGAAAATTCACAATGGAGGTCCTAATGTAAATTTAAAAACCTGTGTTGGCATGTAGATCTGAGACCCGAGGTTTACCTGAACCCCTAGCCAACTCGGTGCTAGACACTACTCCAAAAAACATGCAGGGTTCTCCCTTCATTTTTTCAACAAAGCTAAAACCATAATTACATGCATAGTCCGAAATTCAAACAACTAGGAGTCCTGGCTCCAAACATACCAATTTTAACGTGGGAGTATTGACTCCAAACCATATGGTAAGATGATTTTATAAAATTGAGCTAAATCATGCGTGCCCAAATCTTAAAATCATGCATACTTGAAATAGATTTCGTAAGTTAAAATTATAGATTCATACATGGGTAAGTTATAAACATACATTCATGCTAGATATCTCATCAAACTTGAAATCATGAATCATAAAGTTGACTTTTTATTAAAGTTGCATAACATGAAATAATTTCTAATACCTGGAATAATAAATTAATAATCAATTTGTACATAAAATCTGCCCATAAATCTTAAAATATGCTTTGGAACATAAGGAGAATTGACCCATAGACATATCATAGAGAATTTCATAAAATTGGGTTAAAACCCTATAGGATCATAAACTTGAATGAGAACTTGAATTCATGAACTTAAGGAGAAATTTTGGTATGAGAGTGAAAGGAAACTCACATTCATATCCCTACATACCTGGGTAAACTGATTCTCCACTTGTCATTGAAAGCCAAAGAGAATTGGGAAAGAATTGAGAGAATTTCTAGATAGATCTTCCAAGAGAATTCAAAGCTTTACATGCATGGAAAAGCCTAATGACTTGATATAGGCTAAACCCTCATAAAATACTCCTTCAGGGCTTAAAACAACGTATTTTAGGACATAGTAGCTTAGAAATTGTGAAAAAACTCTTCATGATTTCGCTGAAAAAATGCTCACTACCAATCATATGACTCCTATCACAAGTTGTATGTCACGACTCGAACATAGGCCAGGATCCATACATAGGATAAGAAACCCTGAAAGACTCCAAGTCAACCCATGGCATGAACATGCATCTAACTCAATCAAATAAAGCGCAAGACTTAACATAATAAACATGGAGGAAGTTTAAGCATAACATAATCTCAATTGGAATTCACATAATACTAAACAAGTTGATTACTACGTACTATCTGAAAGCCTCTACCTAACTCATGTGTTGATGGGACAACACCCCCAACTAACCTGATAAGTATTAAAACTGAAAGTACAAAGATATCTAATAGAAACCGGTCCTCGGGAGGTGAGGACTCACTACTAAGCTGGATGCTAACTCTGAAACTGGCTAATGACTGGGCTGAGTCTGAATATCGAAGCCTGTATCATAAAATGATACATCATAGAGTATGCGGTCAATACATAGAATGTACCGAGTATGCAAGGTAAGTAAAACCGCTAAGTAAGTAAAATCATTTAAAGCATGCATACTAGAAAACATAATCAAGATATGAATATGAGAATAGGGCTTGCATGGTATTTTCTGAAATCATGATCTCAACATTACTGTACATCATAACCAAATTGAATAATCCAAAGCTGAAATCTGATAATCGTAAGAAAAACTAAATATTGGGTCAACCTGCTTTAGAACATATATAGATATCATGAATGATAGACATGCATAACTGAAACCATAAGGAACAATGGGAGACTCATCATATAACCGACATTACCACAATAGAGCTTACGTGATCCCAACTATCACACTCAAGTGGGCAGAGTCGTCTAAAGCCTTGCCAGGGCTAGAGACGCTACCATGATATCGATATCAAGCTCAAGGCCCTCTTGGGGAAGGGGAAAGCTCACATAGGAGGTCCCAAATAATCTGATCATGCCTACATTAGCGCGTAGTTCTGAGGATAGGGTTGACTGACCCTTAGCCTACTAGGTGCTAGACACTACTCCCAAAAAAATACATATGTTCTCCATCATTTTTCAATGAAGCTAACCATTGTCTATTGGTGAAATTGAATAATCATATATATATATATAACATCTAAAATCATACATGTGGAGCCTCGGCTCAAACTATACCACAAGATGAACATAATTGGGAGTCTTGACTCCAAAACCATGTGGTAAGCTAATTAACTTAGAAATCATAATTGTACTAGAACACATGAGCTTGCCCAATACTTAAACATGCTTGAAAATACTTAATTCACTTGAAAACATGATCATAAACATGGGTAACTTGAAAACATGTTTTTCATCATAAATATCTCATCATATTTGAACATCCATCATAAATCTCAACTTTCATAAACTTCTCATGGATGGGAAATTTGATTTATAAATCTTGAAAGAATGATTATAATTGGAAACAATGTAAAACTTTCCCATGAATCATAATTCAATAGTAGAAATATACTTAGATCATACCCATGTAGAAAATTAGAAATTTCATGCATTGAGTTAAAACCCCATATGACCAACATATGAAATTTTAATGATTCAGAGAGGGATTGGCATTGGTGTGAACAAACTCACCCATTCATAACCCTACATACCTGATAGGATTTGATTACATCACTCCCTTGATTGCACAATGAAATATTGAAGAAAAGCTTGAAGGGGATTAAGTTTGATCACCTCTCTATCTGTCTAAGTTTGCATGCATGAATAGGAATAGCCTAGAATGAATTTTTCCTTCTTAATACTCACTATTAATAGCTTAAAACGATGTAGATTAGGCCTTAGGATCATGGAAATTACGAATAATCCCTCATTAAATTCTCGAAATTAACTGACTGTCAGTCCCCACGAGGGACTAGACGAGTCGTCATCTAAGGGAATGAGTCGTTGCCTGCTGTCGTTGTGTGTGCTATTACTTTTCCTCAAAGGGTCCCCATGAGGGACCTAACTAATTCTTTTTGGTGACCACTACTCGTGATGGCCACTCATTACCTTCACTGCCCAGCATCTCAAATTATTCACCCAAGGCTGAGCACGATTGACCACGACTCACTTAATGAGTCATGGTGACAGGCCACGATTAGTGGGTTCCAATCGTGAAGTACACTACCCACTCATCCTTCATCTTCCAAATACCCTTAACCACGGGTGACCCAACGACCCGTGTTGTTGACCACGACTCGTAGTCATACCCGTGGTCACCCCCACTCTGATTTTCCAGATAAGTCAACACCCCTCAGCACGAGTCACTTAACGACTTGTGGTCAACCTGATGGGTCACATGAAAACCCATTCTTAACTTGGTACAAAAATTCTATTTTTCTCTGTTTCATCTCCGGGGTCTGATCTTTGGGCTTTCGGGTTTAACAATATCTCTCCCTTGGGAACATTCATCCCCGATTGTTGAAAATCATACAAAAAAGCAGAGAAATGAAATCATCATATTCAAATACTAATCATATAAGTTTAAAACTGAAGGAATGAGTAACTCCAATTCAAACTATATGGCTGAACTAAATTAATGAATCATGCATGCATCCATATGCATGAAAGAAACTAGGGCACTTGAATTGAAAATGAAACTGAATAGAGTTTTAAGGCAAATACCGATGCCCCAAGTTGGAACTGAGCCTGTAGGGAATAAATGTGGGTATCTGGACATCATATCTACTTAGGCTTCCCATGTAGCTCTCTCAACATGCTGATTCCTCCATAGATCTTTTTTCAGGACCTGAACGTTCAACTGGATCATATACACGGGACAAAGAGCCCTGAGAGACGCCAAGTCGACCCATGGCATGAGCATACATGTAATACCAATCACATGAGTGGAAGATTTAGCATAAAAATAACGCAGTCATGGAATAATATAAGGAAAAGCAAGGCTAGACTCATACAATACGGTTGATTACAACTTGTAGTCTGATAAGTCTCTAATCATGAAAAGACGGGTTGATAGGACAACTCCCCAACTAACCACAATCCTGAAACTGAAAGAACAACATAGAGTCTGAATACATAGCCCTCGGAACAAGAGGACTCACCAAGTATTCTGAGAACAACTCTGAGACAATCTACCAGTGAGGGTGAGACTGAGAGCTGGGGCCTGTATCATAAAACGATACAACATAGAAGATATGCGGTCAGTACGTGGAATATACTGAGTGTGCAAACTAAGTAAAATGGACATTTAAAACAAATATAACATTCATAAATGATTATAAGAGTAGGACATCATGCTCGTATTGTGAATCATCATAACATGTCATAAGTCTCAAGGTTTTCAAAACATTCGTAGCATAAACATAATCATGATCATAATAAAAGGGTTTTACTTGAAATTACTTGAGCAAACAAACATATTCATAACATGCATAAATCATGAGGAACAGTGGGAGATTCTCTTGACCGACATACCCTATATGAGCACACATGAAGCTCGACTTGTAACCCTGTCGGGAGGGTGTTTGTACCTTGCAAAGGGCAGAACGATGAAAGTGTGACGTCACCATGAAAAGGGCCATTTGGGCCAGGGACAGTACCATAGGAGGTCCCAATATACCTACGGTGGCATAGAGTTTATTAGATCTAGGGCAGAACCTAGGCTATGAACCTACTCGGTGTTCGATACTACTCCCAAAACATATATATACTGCTCATAGTATAACATACATGAATTCATGGGCTAGTTGAATCATGATAATCAAAAAAATGCTTGAACATACGTGAACTAGCCATAAATCAGGGCCCGTGAGTCGACCAAAAACATAATTCATGATTCATAACATTCATACATACTTGTATATCATGCATATAGCTTGAATTTCATAAAATTGTAATGGGTAACATAATAAACTCATGATTTAAAACATAATTCATGATGGGTTTACTGATATCATCAATGGGTAAATAGATCATAAATCAATTCATCATGGGGCATGCATAATTAGGCTTAAATACATAGAAGTCGAAATCAATAAAATTATAAATAATCTAAATAATAAAAACTGACCCATAGGCTATGATAAGATTTTAAAATCATAAAACCCATAATCAAGTTATTAGAGTTTAAGTAAATCCAATTCAAAACCCCATGAGTTTTTGTTGAAATCATAGCGATAAATCATAGAGGAGGGACATGGGTGTGGAATAAATCACCCATTGATAGCCTTACATACCATGGATATCTTATTCTTAACTTCCCTTGATTACCCAAGTATGAAATTGGATGAATTGAAGAGAAGAGCCTATAATCTCCTTTGATTGCCTCTCACTATACTTGCATGTGTGAATGAACAGAGAACTGAACTTAACCCCTTTAAATTTCCCTATTCATAACCTAAAACAACGTAGTTTATGCCTTAGGATCTTAGGAAATTACGAAAAGACCCTTACTATTTTGCAAAAAAATAACAGCCAGGTGGCCGTAACGAGTGACCTGAGGATTCGTTACATGGACAAACAGTCCGTCACCTTGCCCATCAGGTATACTGTCTTAATTGAGCACTAGGGGTCCTAATGGATGACACAACGACTCGTTCCGGGTGGCCACGAGTCGTGGCCACCACTCGTCAAGTGTGTTTCCTTCCTTATGCAAATTATTGAAATTTCACCCAACGACTCATACCACAACTTTGCCAGACATGACAAGTCGTGGTCTCCTTCCATTAAGCCCACTGCCTTGCCTTTTCTATTTTTCTTATACCTCCTTCCCATGAATGACCTAACAACTCATGGTGTCTGATCATGAGTCATTCCCAAGCCCGTGGGGACTACTTTTTCCCTATTTTCCCAAGCCCGTGACAACTCGTGGGCTCTCCCTCATGAGTCATCCAATGACTCGTCCTGTGCCTGCAACCCAGATTTTTAGTTTTTTCCCATTTCAACTCCCGGGTCCGATCTTTGAAATTTTTGGGTATAAAAACTTTGACTGAAGCTACTTCCTTGTTTCTTTGTCTTTGAACTTAACAATCCAGTATTTCTACTAGAACATCCTCATAACTAAGGCTATCTTTCACACCAACACAGTCCATTGGAACAACTAGAGGTGGATCACCCAAAAACTTCTTTAAGAGCGATACATGAAAAATAAGATGCGCGGAATTTCACCAATAGACTTCCCGTAAGTCACGATACATCTTGTTGGCACCTGGATGTATTGAATATCTGGAACCGTGAGCCTCATGTAATATTCTGTTATACCCCGTAGAATTCCCGGCACTTAGATGACCTATTCGCACATTGGTTAAGCATATTTGAAAGCCATACGTGCTAGGAAAAGGCCCGGGAAAAGATCGGACGAGAAACCCGTCGAACCATCGCGGGAGGAGCCGAGGCAGAGCCCCTCCGCGATGGCAGCGTGTCACGGAGGTGAGGCCTCCACGATGGCTCCGTGACACGTTGCCCAAGTTCAGGCCCAAGTATATAAAGCCCCCACTTCAGTTTAAAATCATATTACACTTATAAATTTCCAGAGAAACGCAGTGAAGCCGAGGAAGACGAAGAAAATTAAATATTTTCGTCCGATTGCGCTGCCAAACGCCGCCCAAACTCAAATTAATCCCAGATACCCGAGTGTTTAGCAGCAGAGAGCATTTCTACGGAATTAGTTTCGCGAAATACGGCCGACGAATCGGCGATCCACCGAACTAAAGTAAGTAGAATTGCTCTAAATTAATGTCTATGTGTTCCTAGCTGAGAAGTGAATGCTTCTCCCTTCTGGGCCGCTGAAAAATAGCGAGTTTTTGACCGTCTTTCGATAAGCCTAAGTTTAGGCTATAAACTATATCGAAAGTAACGTTGCTCTTTACAATACAGCTGTATTTAGTATTAATTGACGTATTTATGAATGCAGTTGGGAGAAAATAGTTGAAGTACCGGCCGAGCCCCGTCCGACGGACGAATAATTCAAAGACAAGGTATGTAAAGTTAGTTTCCTTCGGCAAGTTAAGTAATATCAGTGTAGTGTAATAAATTATGGACCAGTAGAATGTTCAGGAGTCGAATATTGCATTATTATGAATGTTGGTGCGATGTGAGAAATATTGGGTTGTAATGTATATGAAACCTATCAGTATGATACAGATTCTAACGCAAGTATTAGAGATTGCCCAGTATACTCAGTATGTAATGTGATATGCCATGTTAGGATATGGTTGTATTCAGTTGAAACCCCGTATAGTAATGCAATACCCGTAAAGCACTTCAGAAATAGAATAGCAGGCTAAAATGAAGTTTCGAAAGCATGTCAGGATTAGTAAATCATGTTACTATAGAAAGTCAGTATACAACGTAGTTCAGTAGAAAGATTATATTCGTACATACATATATAGTACTTCCAGCCTCAGCATGTATTAAGTATGTACTTATTTGTATCACTAGTCCAGCATATAGTGTATACAGAAACTTAGTAAACAGCAGAGTTTTCAGTAGAAACATTATCTTATATAGCATTTGCCCAGTACAGCCGGCAGGAGACTATATTCATATTTATATATCTTTACCTGCCTCAGCACGTATTAAATATGTACAGATTACTATCATTAGCCCAGCATGTAATATATATGATACTTTACCCCTATTAGCCTCAGCATGTGAGATACACAGACAGTATTACCAGTTGAGACCGTTGTATTGTTTGGGGTTGGATTACCTAACATCCATGACCGCCCAGGGTTAATAGCTGTATCGACTCGTCCACCAGAGGACGAGGATACGTCACTCTACGGAGTGGCATGCCATCTCGCCAGGGAACGAAGATGGGATGCCAGTTTTTCCCCATATTTGTGCCTTGATCGGCCCTTACACACCCCAGCCGAGCGGATACGCCCGGGTGCAGATTCAGGAGTCCTCCGGACTCAGATGCAGTTATAGTCAGGGGCTCAGCGAGCCCAACTGCATACCCTGGGACCGGTAGGATGCTTACAGCCACTATAGGAGATGGGATGACTGGGGTAGGGGTATAGATTCTGTGCTGGTTGTATCTCCCGGCTTATGGGGGCCGGGTAAGGTTTGTGTGTGCTATGTTATGTTATTTCATGTTATGTCATGTTATGTTAGCTATAAGTAGATCAGCAGTAGCACGATACGTTCCAGGTACGACTCTTATCCCTTCCAGTAAAGATTGAGAGGAGGTAGGGTTTACATTATCAGATAGATAAGTTATTCCTTCTACTTTAGCTTCATCAGTCATATTATTGCTTCCAGGTGTTGTTTTCAGTTATGTTATTTCAGTTTCTTTACATACCCAGTACCAGCGGTACTGATGCCCGGTGGGGCGCTGCATTACTTGCCTGCAAGTACTCTTAGACGAGCAGGCGATTCTACGTGACTTCCTGTCAGCGGTTGAGTATTCAGCTCCAGTCATCCGGAGGCTGAATTTCAGAGGTGTAGTTCAGTTCCTTTTGTTGTATGTTATGGGTAGGTCGGGGCCCTGTCCCGATCAGTTCTATTGTTATTCCTAGAGGCTTGCAGTCTGTAAATATTCCCTGTGGTCAGTTGAGCCGGTCGTGTGAGGCCGTGCAGTTGTTTCGTTATCAGTATTCTTGCTTTCTTATGTTGGCCGTGTGGGGCTATAGTTTGTCAGTAGTGGTGACCTTGCCGGTCACGTAGCTTTTCAGTATGTTATGTTTGAGCTATAGATAACTAGACAGCATGGTGGCCTTGTCGGCCCGCATAGGTTTCCCTGAATTACTATTTTTCTGGTCAGCTGCTAATACAGGTACAGAAGGTTATAGGCCAATGGGCCAGGGGCTGTATTTACAGCCGTTATATAGCCCTTTGTTTCCAGAAATGTGAGTTAGAGCCAGCCAGGCGCCAGATGCGCCAAGGCTTAACAGTTCAGCAGGTCAGGTCCTAGCAAGGCACCAAGTGCCAATCATACCCCCCAAGGTGGGGTGTGACAAACTTGGTATCAGAGCAGGTCGTATCCCAGGGAGTCTGCAAGCCGTGCTAAGTAGAGTCTTGTCTATGGATGTATTGTGCACCACATACTATAGACAGGAGGCTGCGAGGCATGATATGATGGTTACCCTTCCTTCTCAGTCAGTCGTGCTTTAGAGCTATACAGTGTAGGGTTGAGTCCCTGAAAACTTACCGTATTCTTTGATTACAGATATAAAGGTAGATCAGCATTTCCCTATCACAGGCAGAAGATCAAAGATAGCAACAGAAGAGAACCTCAGTCAGTTACATGATAACTATAGCAGCAGAAGGGGGGGGGGTGTCAGAGACCTCCCAACGTTAATACCTTTAGTGGCATTACTTCTAGGATACGTTGATAATGTCAGAATAGGAAGTCAGAAGTATAGTGTTCATATGAGTTGATTTACGTATTAGTTATATAAGATTTGATTATGATTACAGATAAGGTCAGACCACCAGGTAAGTACGAAAAAGAGAAGGAAATGCGGGAATCCCGAATACATCTTTTTAGGTATGGTACAGTTGAATGCTTTTATTTGTTGTAATAAGAAAAGGGCTATCCCTACCTCCTGATTTTGATGCCAGTATAGTAAAGGGGCATAAGACTTGAGATGGGGTTGCCAGATCAAGCAGTAAGTAAAGATGGGCTGATTGATCCTAGTAAGTGTTAGAAAGTATAAAGAGTCCTTATGATTACGTAAGCTGTGCAAACCCTTATGAAAATAAGCCAGTAGAGAAAGTAAGATTATTTAGCTTGCCCGAAGCAGGGATAAAAGACCTATTAGTAATAAATGCTTCGTAATAGTCACGTTTGAGCCAGAAAAAGGCCAAGCCCGCCATATATGCTAACAGATAGCAAGACATACCTGTAAGATTATAGTTATGATCTAGTTGTGACATCGAGAGATATAGAGGTTATGTGAATCAGATGGGCTTGAGTATACGCCTAAAGAAGTATAGGACAACGCTTGATCAGTAATCTCATTAGCAACAAAAGGAGGGTACCTTGAACCCCAGAGTTCAGTTTAAGTAAGATGAGGGGAAGAAGCAGGAATGTCAGATCTTGTGGGGAAATTAGAACTACCCCGGATCGATAAAGTATCGTATTAAGGATTAAGCCTCGGGCTGACAGTAAGATTGCGGTTCAGAATACCGCAGGGTGTCTATTATAGAAAGGTTAAGAAGTTAATGATACAGCAATTCTAATCCAGTGTAGCCTAGAGATAAGGCCCAGCAGACAGTTATGGGCTCTCAATATATGCCTAGTAAGGCTACAGGATTCGAACGTCGACCCCCACATCGCAAGAGTGGCAGGATTTTAAACAGCAGACAATAACTAGAATGTTTATGTTTGTTACTTTCAGAATGGGGTGACAATACAATGAAATGGTAAGTCAGGGCAGGAGATATTATTAGGCCGTAGAAGAAATGTATCATGTACGATGTGAGACTTAGTAGAACATGTCGGAGGTTATGAATTACAGCAGGAATCAGTACATATTGTACGTAGCCAGCGATATATAGATATACAGATAATAGATAGGTTGTGAGTGGCTGCCTATAAGGGCTACAATCACAGATGCTGATTAGTAATAGAGAGCCTATACAAATTGCATTGGGGGACCAAAAAAAGACAAGAGAAGAAAGAGGGAGAAGAAAGAAGGAAAAGAAGAAGAGAAAGGGCGGATTAAGTGTGAGTTACGTATGAAGTCATAAAAACTATCTCAGTTTTCAGTTATTAGATTAACAGACTTATGTGTTGTTGTCAGATCCAGGCTCTAGGAGTTTACCAGAGTTAATGGCCTAAAGCAGATGGCTAGATGAGAAGGGCGCAGTTAGACAGTCTACCGACCAGCTGGCGCCTGCGTTAGCAGGGAGGCATCCCTGAAGATTGGTAACAGTAGTGCGTGTGCCAGAACCAGGATTAGAGGCCGAATAGGAAAATTTCAGAGATTAGCAATATCAGAATTGTTCTAGCATGTTAAGTGGTCGTACGTCGTTTTCCCAGCCTTGTGGGCGACAGTCGGTCTTAGTCAACCTAGTAGTTGTTATGTAGAACACCCCATAAGTCAGCCGTCCGTCCCAGTCAAAATACCCGTGGGTACCCCAAGGAAGGGTCCACATCAGCAGTCAGCGATAGACTAGTATTTCAGCTGGTTTTCATAAGGTATTTAGATACAGAGCCCTAGCAGAGGGCCAGTATTTACAGAATAGCTCATAAGACCGAGAATTCCCCAGAATAGCAGTATAAATCCAAGTGGATACACACAAGGCGTAAGAAATTAACAGTACCCTGCTAGCATAGTGTTTATTAAGACCAGTGGATCAGTAGACTCCCCGTGGAGATCCAGAGATTGATCGCCTGGGAGTAAGTTGATTAAGTCCAGCCTTACAGTGGTTTAAGCAAAATAACAGAGCAATTAGATGCCCACGAGTTGGCGGTGATGCACGAACTATAAGTACTCAAGTAGTACAGTTAGGGCATTACTAGACTACTGTCACATTCGGGTCATTCAACCCGACTATTCAGTCATTTAAGGTTATATAGCCAGATCATTAGAGGTCATGGTCAGTATTAGGACCCTCTGATCAGATAAAGGCACAAGGTGCGCAGACAGTCGTTCAGGTTATCCCAGCAACAAGTAGCCTTAGCATATGGCCAGAAGGCCAGATAAGTTCTGTCTATACCAGTAGATTACTTGTCAGATTCTCCGGCATAATAAACCAGTATGACCATTAGTTATATGCCAATTCCTTGTAAATGTGAATTTTAGCTAAGTTTAGTAGCCTTTTTGGTCACATGGTGTCGGAGGCTGATGTACAGATAGATACACAGAAAAATCGAAGTAATGAGGATTTAGCCTGGACCTACCACTCCGATCGAAGTACGCAATCCCTGCGGTTAGCCGGGTGCTGCAGAGGGTCCGTGGAAGGATTTTCCACCTTAGCAGCACCTCTGATTAGATCGACACAGAAGGCAGCAAAGTTTCAGTAGACTGAGGTGTGTGAGTAGAACTTCCAAGAGTTAAAAGCCAGGTTAACATCAGCTCCAGTGTTAGTATCGCCAGAAGATACAGAGGGTTGATGCAGCATGGTGAAGTAATAGTTTATGCTTTCAGGCAGATGAAGAAACATGAAAAGAATTACCTTACCCCCTGATATGGAGTTAGCGGCAGTAGTTTATGCTTTAGAAAGGGAAGATTTTGTATCACCTAGGAAAAGCTAATGTTGTAGCAGATGCCCTGAGCCGAAAGTCAATGGGGAGTTTGGCATATTTACGGCCTGAGAAACGGAAGTTAGCTGGGGAAATTCATCAGTTAGCTGATCTAGCCGTACGAGTAAGGGAAACAGAAAATAATGGAGCAGTAATTCAGAATTCTGCAGTGTCATCGTTAATTACAGAAGTAAAAGAACGGCAGTATGAGGATCCCGATTTAGTCCAGCTCAGAGATAGAGTTTAGAAGGGTAAGGAGCCAGATTTTTAGATAACCGAAGATAATGTGCTACGTTGTAAGGGCCGCCTTTGTGTCCCAAATATTTCAGGACTTCGTGGGCAGATCATGCATGAGGTACACCACGCTCGCTATTCCCTTCACCCAGGGGCGACGAAAATGTACCACGACATCAGAGACATCTATTGGTGGCCAGGTATGAAAGCTGAGATAGCTGAATTTGTATCTAAGTGTGCTAATTGTTAGCAGGTGAAAGCAGAGCATCAGAAACCGGGTGGTTTGACTCAAGAGATAATGATACCTATGTGGAAATGGGAAGTGATAAACATGGATTTTGTAACAGGGTTACCCCGTACTAGACGCAGAAATGATTCCATTTGGGTAATAGTTGACAGGCTGACAAAATCAGCTCATTTCCTGCCAGTAAGGGCTACCTTCTCAGCTGAGGATTATGCCGAATTATATATCAGAGAAGTAGTTAGATTGCATGGGGTGTCGGTATCTATCATTTCAGATAGGGGAGCACAGTTTACAGCTAGATTCTGGCAGTCGTTTCAGAAAGGTTTGGGGACACAGATTAATTTGAGCACAGCATTCCATCCTCAGACAGACGGGCAGGCTGAACGTACGATCCAGACGCTCGAAGATATGCTACGAGCGTGTGTATTAGATTTTGGGGGTAGCTGGGATGAACATCTGTCGTTAATCGAATTCGCTTATAATAAACAGCTACCATTCAGCTATTCAGATGGCGCCTTTCGAGGCATTATACGGGGGAAAATGTAGATCGCCGGTGGGCTGGTTTGAAATAGGAGAATCAGCATTAGTTGGCCCAGACATTGTTCGGCAGTCCGAGGAAAAGATAAAGCTTATCCGAGAGCGTTTACTGACCGCTCAGAGCCGCCAGAAGTCATATGCAGATAGGCGACGTAGAAATCTAGAATTTTCGGTGAACGACTGGGTATATTTGAAAGTGTCCCCGATGAAAGGGGTAATGAGGTTTGGCAAGAAAGGAAAGCTTAGCCCAAGATTCATTGGGCCGTATCAGATTCGGCGGAGAATAGGCCGCGTGGCATACGAGTTAAACTTGCCTCCAGAGTTAGCGTCGGTTCACCCAGTATTCCATGTTTCTATGTTAAGGAAGTTCGTAGGGGACCCTTCTACAGTAGTTCCAGTTCAGGATGTTCAGGTCACAGAGGAGTTAGCCTATGAAGAGGTTCCCGTAGCTATCTTAGACAGACAGATTCGCAGGCTGAGGACTAAAGATGTTGCATCTGTCAAAGTATTATGGCGTAACAGAAATCGGGAGGAAATGACGTGGGATGCTGAAGAAGATATGAAAATCAGATACCCTCACATATTTCAAGCCTAGTCAAACGACAGGTATGTCTGTATCATTACTTATACAATATCTTATGATTGTGCGTTTGTAAATGATAAAGAAGAGGTGACATTTAGTTGTCCAGTGAATCTTAGAATATTGTGTGCAGTGCCTGTGTTGGACTTTTCTGCATTTCAGGTTTTTGCGATAGTCCATGTTAAAGGGGAAACTCTGCCAAAAATTTTCCAGAAAGTAAAGTAAATAGTCCTCTAGATGACAGTATACATTCGAGGATGAATGTTCTTAAGGGGGGGAGAATGTTATACCCCGTAGAATTCCCAGCACTTAGATGACCTATTCGCACGTTGGTTAAGCATATTTGAAAGCCATACGTGCTAGGGAAAGGCACGGGAAAAGATCGGACGAGAAACCCATTGAACCATCGCAGGAGGAGTCGAGGCAGAGCCCCTCCGCGATGGCAGCGTGTCACAGAGGTGAGGCCTCCGCGATGGCTTCGTGACACGTTGCCCAAGTTCAGGCCCAAGTATATAAAGCCCCCACTTCAGTTTAAAATCATATTACACTTATAAATTTCCAGAGAAACGCAGTGAAGCCGAGGAAGACGAAGAAAATTAAATATTTTCGTCCGATTGCGCTGCCAAATGCCGCCCAAACTCAAATTAATCCCAGATACCTGAGTGTTTAGCAGCAGAGAGCATTTCTACGGAATTA
Organism: Datura wrightii; assembly: GCA_035772735.1. Lineage (NCBI taxonomy): Eukaryota > Viridiplantae > Streptophyta > Magnoliopsida > Solanales > Solanaceae > Datura > Datura wrightii. The sequence goes on along the minus strand of JASDFA010000007.1, from coordinate 46,386,108 downwards.
GTTTCGCGAAATACGGCCGACGAATCGGCGAGCCACCGAACTAAAGTAAGTAGAATTGCTCTAAATTAATGTCTATGTGTTCCTAGTTGAGAAGTGAATGCTTCTCCCTTCTGGGCCGCTGAAAAATAGCGAGTTTTTGACCGTCTTTCGATAAGCCTAAGTTTAGGCTATAAACTATATCGAAAGTAACGTTGCTCTTTACAATATAGTTGTATTTAGTATTAATTGACGTATTTATGAATGCAGTTGGGAGAAAATAGTTGAAGTACCGGCCGAGCCCCGTCCGACGGACGAATAATTCAAAGACAAGGTATGTAAAGTTAGTTTCCTTCGGCAAGTTAAGTAATATCAGTGTAGTGTAATAAATTATGGACCAGTAGAATGTTCAGGAGTCAAATATTGCGTTATTATGAATGTTGGTGCGATGTGAGAAATATTGGGTTGTAATGTATATGAAACCTATCAGTATGATACAGATTCTAACGCAAGTATTAGAGATTGCCCATTATACTCAGTATGTAATGTGATATGCCATGTCAGGATATGGTTGTATTCAGTTGAAACCCCGTATAGTAATGCAATACCCGTAAAGCACTTCAGAAATAGAATAGCAGGCTAAAATGAAGTTCCAAAAGCATGTCAGGATTAGTAAATCATGTTACTATAGAAAGTCAGTATACAGCGTAGTTCAGTAGAAAGATTATATTCGTACATACATATATAGTACTTTCAGCCTCAGCATGTATTAAGTATGTACTTATTTCTATCACTAGTCCAGCATATAGTGTATACAGAAACATAGTAAACAACAGAGTTTTCAGTAGAAACATTATCTTATATAGCATTTGCCCAGTAAAGCCGGCAGGAGACTATATTCATATTTATATATCTTTACCTGCCTCAGCACGTATTAAATACGTACAGATTACTATCATTAGCCCAGCATGTAATATATATGATACTTTACCCCTATTAGCCTCAGCATGTGAGATACACAGACAGTATTACCACTTGAGACCATTGTATTGTTTGGGGTTGGATTACCTAGCATCCATGACCGCCCAGGGTTAATAGCTGTATCGACTCGTCCACCAGAGGACGAGGATACGTCACTCTACGTAGTGGCATGCCGTCCCGCCAGGGGACGAAGATGGGATGCCAGTTTTTCCCTAATTTGTGCCTTGATCGGCCCTTACACACCCCAGTCGAGCGGATATGCCCGGGTGCAGATTCAGGAGTCCTCCGGACTCAGATGCAGTTATAGTCAGGGGCTCAGCGAGCCCAACTGCATACCCTGGGACCGGGAGGATGCTTACAACCACTATAGGAGATGGGATGACCGGGGTAGGGGTATAGATTCTGTGCTGGTTGTACCTCCCGGCTTATGGGGGCCGGGTAAGGTTTGTGTGTGCTATGTTATGTTATTTCATGTTATGTCATGTTATGTTAGTTATAAGTAGATCAGCAGTAGCATGATACGTTCCAGGTACGACTCTTATCCCTTCCAGTAAAGATTGAGAGGAGGTAGGGTTTACATTATCAGATAGATAAGTTATTCCTTCTACTTCAGCTTCATCAGTCATATTATTGCTTCCAGGTGTTGTTTTCAGTTATGTTATTTCAGTTGATTTACATACCCAGTACCAGCAGTACTGACGCCCGGTGGGGCGCTGCATTACTTGCCTGCAGGTACTCTTAGACGAGTAGGCGATTCTACGTGACTTCCTGTCAGCGGTTGAGTATTCAGCTCCAGTCATCCGGAGGCTGAATTTCAGAGGTGTAGTTCAGTTCCTTTTGTTGTATGTTATGGGTAGGTCGGGGCCCTGTCCTGATCAATTCTATTGCTATTCCTAGAGGCTTGCAGTCTGTAAATATTCCCTGTGGTCAGTTGAGCCGGTCGTGTGAGGCCGTGCAGTTGTTTCGTTATCAGTATTCTTGCTTTCTTATGTTGGCCGTGTGGGGCCATAGTTTGTCAGTAGTGGTGACCTTGCCGGTCACGTAGCTTTTTAGTATGTTATGTTTGAGCTATAGATAACTAGACAGCATGGTGGCGTTGTCGGCCCGCATAGGTTTCCCTGAATTACTATTTTTCTGGTCAGCTGCTAATACAGGTACAGAAGGCTATAGGCCAATGGGTCGCGGGCTGTATTTACAGCCGTTATATAGCCCTTTGTTTCCAGAAATGTGAGTTAGAGCCAGCCAGGCGCCAGATGCGCCCAGGCTTAACAGTTCAGCAGGTCAGGTCCTAGTAGGGCACCAGGTGCCAGTCATACCCCCCAAGGTGGGGTGTGACATATTCGACCTCTCAAATCATCAACGTCCGGAACATACAAGCGACCCTATTATCGAAGCACACCATCTCCACCTTTGGAGAAGACCTCTACCTTCTGATTCTGAACGGCTTCCTTTAACGTTACCAAAATAGGGTCCTCATCTTATCTAATTTTACATCAGTCACCAAGGACGACTCTGGTCCATTCTAAAAAATAACACCGCCATCGGCCGTGTCAACCAAACGAACTCCCAACCTCGCAAGTGGATACATATCCTTCACCAGCTCCTTCCTCCCTTCATCCACATGAGACACACTCTCCATAGAGAGCCTACTAAGTGTGTCAGCAACTACATTATCCTTACCCAGGTGGAAAAGGACACTCATATCATAACCTTAAGTAGGTCCAACCACCTCCCTTGTTGTAGATTTAGATCTTTTTAGGTAAACACATATTATCGACTCTTATGGTCCGTAAACACATCTACATGGACCTTGTAAAAATAATGTCTCCATATCTTCAAGGCGAATACCACCGCCGCCAATTCAAGATCATGGATCGGGTAATTCTTCTCATGAACTTTTAGCTATCTGGAACCATATGATATAACCCTGCCATGCTGCATCAGTACCCAACCGATGTTGATTCTAGAATCATCGCAATATACGACAAACCCATCGGTACCCTCCGGTAGAGTTAACAATGGTGCTAAGGTAAGTTGAGTCTACAACTCCTGAAAGCTCCTCTCACAAGCATCCGACCATTGGAACTACACTTTCTTTTGGGTCAATTTGGTCAATGTCATCGCAAAAGATGAAAAGCCCTCAACAGATCTCCAATAATACCCGACTAAACCCAATAAACTCTAGATGTCCGAAGGATTCACTAGTCTAGGCCAATTCTTCACCGCTTCTATTTTCTGAGAGTCAACTTTTATGCCCTCACTTGATACCACATGGCCCAAAAGTTCCACTGAGTTCAGCCAGAACTCGCACTTGCTTAATTTAGCATATAGTTGATGATACATGAGAGTCTGTAGCACCACCCTCAAATTAGCGACATGCTCTTCCTGGATCTAAGAGTATATTAGATGTCATGAATAAACACGATCACGAACATATCCATGTATGGCTTGAACACCCTGTTAATCATGTCCATAAAAGCCACAGGAGCATTCGTTTGTACAAAAGACATAACTACAAACTCATAATGACCATACCACGTCCGAAAGGCTATCTTCGGGATATCACTCTCCTGAACCCTGAACTGATAGTATCCAGACCTGAGGTCTATCTTCGAAAAGCACTTGGCACCTTGAAGATGGTAAAACAAATCATCTATCTTAGGTAGAGTATACCTGTTCTTGTTGGTGACCTTGTTCAATTGCCGATAATCAATATACATACGAAGAGAACCATCTTTCTTTTGGACAAAGATAACTGGCGCACCCCATGGGCATTTGCTCTGTCTAATGAAACCTTTATCTAAAAAGTCCTTCAACTGTATCTAAAACGATCAAGTTCTGAGCTCCTTCTTCACTGTTTGAGCAATGAGTGTGGGGAGACTCTTGCCCAATCATTGGAGTTGGCTCTCATGAGAGTTGGTCATTTCCACAAGTTTGTGGAGAAAACTTGATTGGGAGAATGTAGGAGGGGTTGATGCACCCCGAGCAACGACACTCCTTTTTACGACATCCAAACTACACTCCTCTTTTCCAAAAGAGCATAAAAGGTCGTTGTATTAAAAAAATATCCTGACATATGTCAGGGTCGAATCCCACAAAGAATTAAGTCAATAATTCAAGAGTTATAAACTAATTCAAACTAGAACACATAATTGTTCAACATTTGTAAAGTAAAATCTGGTGGAAACTAAAGGAAAATAACTATCTAATTATAAACTAAGAATAATTGGGGGGAACTCCAATTTATGCATTCTCAAGTAAATTAGCTAGGAGTTTTCTTTGTATGGTTAAACAACTAGCATGGGCTACTTCATTGCCTTTAAATTAAAATTCAACTTAGATAGTTGTGGATAAATCACACTCTTATTTTTCAACCATAAAAATGTTTATGCCTTGGGTTTTCGCAAACCCCAAGGCCAAATTCAAGTTATCATCCCCAAAAGATTGAGGAAGGACTAGCTATTTCTAGCCTTGACCTTTAATGGATTGAAGATGTGGGTATTGACTATCTCTAGCTCAATCCCAAACACCAACACTCCAATTCCTCACCATTATATTCTCACCCAATTCTCACCTTTCTCTCTCAAGCAAAAGCAAGAAAAGTAAAACAATATTCATGTTTGCAACTATCAATTTTTACAATTAAAACTTGGGAGAAGACAATAGATCTAAGTTACAATGAGAATTCAAAATCAATTCATCAATACCTATTCATTCATTCAAACCCACCATGCATACACCCTTAACTAGCAATTTAGATCTACATTTTTAGAGAGAGGGAGAGAAGATACCCAAATAACATTCTCAACATTCACAATATGGGTTCATCCAATTGCTTCACATTTTTTGCAACAATGGTGGCATTCCCCATAAGGGGGATTCCGCAAAACAAGAACTTGCTATTCTACGTTGAGAGAAATCTAGAATTTCTATTGTTCTATGAATGAAAAGATGATGAATGAATGATGATTCCCCTTATGGTGTACAATGGAGGTTATATATATCTGTACTTTTGTGTGCAAAACATTTCCCAAATTCCTTGAGACTTTATATTCTTTAGAGACCTTTCTAGACCTTTTTACCCTTCATTAAACGGCCTCTCCTGTGAAGAACCGACATTTAGCCGGTGCCAATCCGCGGAACACTAAACCATAGTGGGTGGAAAATAGTGGCCTGGCAATGAGAACCGGTGGTTCAACCTGCATTTAGCCACTGCCAAACTGCCAGCCACCGGTTGGTCAGCCGGTCTAGGCAGTAACTTTGGCGGTCTGCTGCATTTCATCCTTTTGGATCCGCGTATAGCCGATTCAAAGCATGCCCTTACACCTCTTTTTGAGATCAAATCTTCCCTTATCTTCGAATCCTCTCCTTCATATTCTAAATCATCAAATTTCGTCTCAAACTCCATGTGTTTTGCTTGATTTCATACTTTCTCTACTCGCGTGAAGTACCTACAATGAATTCAAGAGAAAGGGCATAAAATCCACATAAACGACTCGAAAACTAGGCAAAAACTCATGCTTAAAAGCCTAATGAGTTGGTAAATTTCCAACTCATCAAACGAACTATACCATGACATGTAGGTCACTATTAATTTAAGGCCCATGATTTGCATAGTTCATAACTATAGTGAGTACTATGACCCGTACAATCAAGTTACGAGTCGTAGGAACAACCATACCCTGAACTTAAGTATTAAGATAAATCTCTTCTTGTCACCATGACTCATACTACGGCCCATAGAATTCTCTTATGAGTCGTACTAAGACTCATAGCACCAGTCTATTCTATAATTTTTCTGCCACCGATTTTTGTTTAACCTGCACACTAAGCACACATAAGTCAACAAACTTAGGTTGCCTCCCAAGAAGCACCTGATTTAATGTTGCCGCATGATACAGGTTTTTTGGTTACTCAGAATTCACCAAACCACCTCATGGGTTTCCTTCCAAGAAGCACGTGATTTAACATTGAAACATGATGCAAGTCTCTTGACTACTCAGACTTCGTCAAGAAACTCAGGCTCATCCTCGATTGTTGAGACCAGCCTATACTCCTTTGGTTGCTTCATTGACCAGCAAAAATTGAAGGGGACCTTATTGAGTCTAAATTTTAGCTGGCCAGCCTCCACATCTACTAAAGCTCTCCTAGTGGCAAGGAATGGTCTCCATAAAATGATGGGGACCTAAAAATCAACCTCGCAATAAAGAATCACAAAGTCCACTGGGAATATGAATCTGTCCACCTTAAAAAGCACATCAAACAGGACCCCCACAAACTTTTTCATAGCTCGGTCGACCATCAGTAGCCGCATAGTAGCTAGTGTGGGGGCTCCTAAGCCCATCTGCTCAAGCACAACTAATGACATCAGATTGATGCTTGCTCCCAAGTCAATGAGTGCCCTTGCGAACTCAACATCACTAATAGTACATGGAATGGTGAAGGCACCTGGATCTTCTTTTTCCTAGGCAAGGACCCTTGAGGTTATAGAGCTAAAATTATGCAGGTTATCCGCGGGATCATAACTCATGGACCTTTTCTTAGTAACAAGGCCCTTCATAAACTTGGCATATCCCAACATCTTCTCTAATGCCTCGACTAACGGTATGTTTATAGATAATTTTTTTAGCATTGACAGGAATTTCTGAAACTTAGCATTATCTGCCTTTTTGTTCATTCATTGAGGGAATGGTGGTGGTGGTCGTAGGATACCCTTATAAAATTTGTGTGGCCCCTTGTTCAGCTTCACGCTCCTTCTCAACTACTGGAGCCTCAGTCAACTAAACATCCTCCTCATGCTAATGCTCAGCAACCTCTTCCTCATCATAAATTATACTCTCTTTCATCCTTTGAAGCTCAACTACAACCGGCAGAGGGAGATCAAACGTGGTCTTTCCACTCCTAGTCATCACAGCCATGCATTGACCATCATTTATCAGGTTTTGGACTGTGTTGCTAGGTAGTGTACCCTTTTGCCTAGGGTTCATGGATTCTGACAGTTGATCCAGCTGCTGTTCAATTTGCTTGATGTCTATGGCATGTGACTCAATTCTCTGACCCATGCTAGATATATCTCCATGGATGTTTTTCAGTTGCTTATCTATAGATCTAACCTTTTTGAGCTCTTAGCCATCATGCTCTCGAACTTTTACTATCCAACCTCTCCCTCACGTGCATTAGGAGGCACGTACAATTTGTTACACCCCGGAAGCCCAAAGATTAGATTCGGGTGTTGAAATAAATAAAAACTTAAAAATTAGCATCAGACACAGAACGGGTCATGTGCTGACCTTTGAGAGTAGCCCACAAGTTGTGACATGAGTCGTGGTGAGGTCCAAATGATTATTTGAAATTTGGGATGTGGGATCCCCACGGACATGACCATAAGTCGTGGTCAGGCCCCACGACTCGTTAGGTTAGTCATGGGAAGTGGTGATTGAAAAATGAAAAACATGAGGTAGAGTACCTAACGGAAGGCACCACGAGTCGTGGTCAGCCACCACGATTCATGGGATGATTCGTGACCAACAGGGTTAAGTTAAATTAATATTCAGGCAGTGTATATGAGAAGTGGTAACCACGACTCGCGGTCACCAGTAACGAATCATGATTTCAATCGAGATGATCCTAAATGATTTGATAAACAGTGTACTTGACAGACAACTCCACAAGTCATGGACCAAGGTGATGAGTCTTTAGGTCCCTCGTGGGGATTAATTGGAAGTTATTTTCTATGAATTTAGTAAGGGCTTCTTTTGTAATTCCTAAGATCCTAAGGCCTAAACTACTTTTAAATAGGTTAAGTTCATTTTAGGCCATTCACATTTATGCATGCAAAGGTAGAAGGTTAGAGAGGGTGATGGAGCTTATTATTCTTCAAATTCTCTTCAATTTCTTCTTGGACATTCAAAGAAGCATAAGAATCAGATATAATCAAGTAGTAGGGCTATGAGTGGGTGAATCCTTCCACACCCATTCCCAATCCCTCTTTAAATGATGAATGTTCTATGTCTAATCTATAGGGTTTTAACCCAAATGCATGAATTTCCTAATTCTCTATATGGGTATGAATTAAATATGTTTCTACTACTGAATTATGATTTATGGGCAAGTTTTATATTGTTTTCAATTAAAAATCATGTTCCAAGTCTTATGAATTAAAGGCCCATTGATGAGAAGTTAATGAAATATGAGATTGTGATGAATGTATGATTATGATGAGATATTGTAATACCCCGAGAACCCAAGGATCAGACCCGTGAGTCAAAACGAGGAAAATGTAAAGCTAGTGTTATAGGCACAGAACGAGTCATCAGGTGACACGTGGGAAGGCCAGGAAAGAGTTGGGAAGTTGGAGGAAAAGGGGTCCCCACGGGCGTGGGAATGACTCGTGATCAAACACCACGAGTTTAGGTTAGCTGTGGGGTAAGGGAGAAGGAAAATAGAAGAAGGCAGGATAGTGTACTTAACGAAAGCTGATCACGACTCATTGGGTGTGGTAACGAGTCGTGTGTGAGTCATGGGGTGATATAAGTATGAAGTGATATGATTGAGGTAGTGCACTTGACGATTGGTGACCACGAGTCGTGGTCACCCCTGACGAATCGTTATGTGACCCAGTACGAACACATGAGATTAGACAAGAAGTGTACTTGACGAGCTAGGCAACGAGTCATTGCCTTGGACCAGGAGTCGTCAGGTCGTTCGTTAGGACCACCTGACAGTTATTTTCTGCAAATTAGTATGGGCCTTTTCATAAATTATGAATGTCTGAAAGCCTAGACTTCGTCATTTTATCCTATGAGGGGTGGGTTTTTAGAGGATTAACCTATTCTAAGTCCTTATTCATGCATCCAAGAGTTTATAGAGGTGATCAAAGGGGTGATTCAAGGGTTCCTTCTTTAATTCTTTTCAAATCCTATTGGACTTTCAAGGGAAAGTAAGATTCCGCTATTTCTAGGTATATAAGACTATCAACGGGTGTTTCCTTTCACACCCATGCCCACTCTCTACGATTTCATGAAATTCTATGAAAAATTTATGGGGTTTTGAAGTAGATTTATATAAAAATTTAATGATTATTAATGAGCTTTAGGATTTTCGAATCTTATCATATTCTATGGGGTTTTGATCAGATTTGTTAATTTAATTCATTTATAATGTTATCAATTATTGAATTCTCTTGAAATTAAGCCTAATTATGCATGACCCATGATGAATCGATTTATGATTGAGTTTTCCATTAATGATATTTACGAGCCCAGCATGAATTATGATTTAAATGTTGATTTAATTAATTACCCATCATGATTTTATGAATTTCAAGTTATATGCATGATCTACATGTATGTATGAACTTTATGATTTATGAATTACGTTTTGGCCAACTCATGGGCCTTGTTTCATGGCTAGTTCATGTATGTACAGGTATGTTTATGATTATCATGATTTAACTAGCCCATGAATTCATGTATGTTATACTATGAGCACTACATATGTTTTGGGAGTAGTATCGAACACGGGGCTCAGGTTAAGCCCTGGATCTCATAAACTACATGCCAAGGTATGTTGGGACCTCCTTTGTGATTATCCCCGGCCTAAATGGCCCATTTTATGGTGATATCACGCCCTTCATGCTTCTACCCTTGGCAAGATACGAACGGCCTCCCGACTAGGTTTACAAGTCGGACTTCATTTGTGCTAATATGGGGTATGTTAGTTAAAAGAATCTCCCACTAATCCTCATGATTTATGAATACCTATGATTATGTATTTTGGCTCAAGTCATTTTAAGTAAGTCTTTTCTCTTATGATTATTATTATGTTTGTACTATGAATGTTTCAAAAACCTTGAGCCTTATGTTAAGTTAGGATGTTTACAATACGAGCATGATTTCCTATTCTATAATCTTTTATGAGCTTTATGTATTTTAAATGTCCGTTTTACTTACATTGAATACTCGGTACATTCCACGTGCTGACCACATACTTTCTATTTTGTATCATTTCATGATATAGAACCCAGCTCTCAGGCTAACCCGCATCCTTAGAGCGTAACAGAGTTTGCTTTCAACGTATTGGTGAGTCCTCATGTTCCGAGGGCTAGTTGATAGACATGATGCCACTTTATGTCTCAATACGTGTTCGGGTTAGTTAGGGCTATTGTCAAATCAACCCATCATTGTCGTAGACGCTTTCAGACAAAGTAGAGAATTCAGCTTATGTATGTCTAAGTGATTCTGCCCGTATGTTATGTCATGATTCAATATGTTCCCGATATGCCTTATGTTAAGACTGCTGCTTATGTGAATGAATAAGATGTATGCTCATGCCATGGTTCGACATGGGGTCTCTGGGGCTCTTTGTCCCGTGGTTTACGATTCAGGTGTATGTTCAGTCGCGACAAACTTGCTATCAGATCCATAGGTTTGAAGTGTCATGGGGTGTCCGAAAGCCGTGTTAAGTAGAGCCTTTTTCATGGGTGTGAAGCACGCAACACTAATGATGAAGAGGCTAAGAGACATTTAGGAAATGCTCCCTTCTTTCATGATCTATGTCGTGCGACGAGATGTTTCCCTATCCCTCTAATTCGTGCTATTCACCTTTGCAGGATCATTCCTCCACGCTGACTAAACGTTGGAAGAAATGGCAATGGCAACGGTCATGAGGGTGAAAATGGTGATGGCCATCAGGTAGCCCCATCTGTTCATGAGGAGCACGCACCAGATCCAGCTGCCCACACTGAGTTCACAGTAGCGATTCAGATGATGGCACAGGCAGGTTTATAATCAGAAAGTGGCACATTACCCTCAAAATGGAAATGGGATGGCAACTAGAGTGAGGGATTTCATAAGAATGATCCCTCCGAAGTTCACGGGTTTGAAGGTGGGCAAGGATCCACATGATTTCATTGAGGAGATTCTGAAGATCACCTAGGTTATGGGAGTGAAAAATAGGGAATGTGTTGAGTTGACCTCTAATCAGCTAAAAGAGGTGGCTCACATATGGTTCAAGCAGTAGAGATATGCGAGGACAGTAGGTGCAGGCTCGGTAGGTTGGGAAGAGTTCCACGCAATGTTTTTTAATCAGTTCTTCCCTCGGGAGATGAGGGAGCTCAAGGCGATCGAGTTTGTTAATTTGAAATAGGGTGACTTGTCCGTTCAAGAGTGCGCATTAGAGTTCACCCGATTATCCATGTATGCTCCAGAGTTGGTGGCGGACTAGAGGGCTCAGGTGAGTCGTTTTGTTCATCGGGTGGCGGATTATTTGGATAAGGATTGTAGGATCGGCATGTTGGATCAGGATATCGACTTTCCCAGTATTATGTTGCATGCACAGTAGATGGATTCGTGCATGCACAACAGATGGAGTCGGTCTACTGGAGGTGGAGGGAGGCGAAGAGGGCCAGGAATGAGAGCTATGGGACTTCCCAGGTCAGGTCAGGGGGTGGACAACCTCAGCAGTCCTAGCACATGTCTATTGCTCCAGTTCCATCATTGGCCAATGCGCCATCTAGATTCAGAGGGGATCGGAGGAGCAGAGCTTCAGAGTTGAGGGGCCAGGGTAGCATGCAGGTGGAGCGCTCTTTTCCAATTTGTGTGGGGTGTGGCAAGAATCACCCCGGCAGGTTCCTAGTTGTCTTGGATGCTTGTTTCGGGTGTGGCAAGCCCGGACACAGACTCAGATATTGTCCTTCAGCCATATAAGGGGTCAGCGGAGCTCGTAAGCCAGCAACCAGTTCAGCCGCTCCAGCTGCGTGTCCTCCTTAGCCTGGTGCCTCAACTAGCGCAGCAGGAGGTCAGCGCCAAAATAGGTTTTATGCTTTAGTATCCCTACAGGAGCAGGAGGCTTTACCAGATGTGGTCACTGGTATATTGCAAGTCTTCCATATTAATGCTTATCCCTTGTTAGATGCAGGAGCTACTTTGTCTTTTGTGACCCCTTTATTGCTACTAGTTTTGGGGTTAACCATAAATTCTATCAGAATTGTTCTCTGTCTCTACTCCGGTTGGTGATTTAGTTGTAGCTAGGCGGGTGTATAGAGGTTTCCCTATTACAGTATTGCATAAGGTCTCCTCCGCGAACATAGTAGAGTTAGCTATGACTGACTTTGACATCATTTTGGGCACTGATTGGTTGTTTGCATGTTATGCTTTTGTTAATTGTAGAACCCGTACGGTGGAATTCCGCTTCCCAGAGGAATCCATTTTGGAATGGAAGGTTCAGCTATACCAACAGGTTGATTTATTTCATATCTTAAGGCCAAGAAGATGATTTCTAAGGGATGCATGTATCAACTAGTTAGGATTAAGGATGTCGAGTCTAAAACCCCTACTATCAAGTCAGTTCCAGTAGTACGTAAGTATCTAGAGGTCTTTCCTGACGATTTTCCAGGTATCCCTCCCGAGCGGGAGATTGATTTCGGTATAGACCTTCTTCCCAACATGCAGCCTATATCTATTCCGCTCTACAGAATGGCTCCAATCGAGCTAAAAGAATTGATGGATCAGTTGAAGGAACAATTAGATAAGGGCTTTATTAGGCCTAGTAAGTCTCCATGGGGTGCACCAGTGTTATTTGTCCGGAAGAAGGATGGTTCACTTTGGATGTGCATTGACTATCGGCAGCTAAACATGGTCACTGTGAAGAACAGGTATCCTTTAACCAGGATCGATGATTTGTTCTACCAGCTTCAGGGTGCCAAGTGTTTCTCCAAGATTGATCTCAGATTCGAGTATCACCAACTCAGGGTTCGGGAGAGTGACATCCCAAAAACTGCTTTCAGCACTTGGTATGTTCACTACGCATTTGTTGTTATGTCCTTTGGACTAACAAATGCCCCTGCAGCTTTTATGGATCTAATGAAGAGGGTGTTCAAGGCATATTTGGACACATTCGTGATTGTGATCATTGATGACATCCTTATATACTCTCGGAGTGAGGAGGAGCATGCCGCTCACTTGAGAGTAGTGCTTCAGACCCTCAAGGATCGTCAGTTGTATGCAAAGTTCAACAAATGTGAGTTTTGGTTGGACTTTGCGTCATATTCAGGCCATGTGGTATCAGTGGGGTCATAAATGTAGATTCTCAAAAAATAGAGGCGGTGAAAAATTGGCCTAGACCGATCAATCCTCTAGACATTCGGGATTTCTTGGGTTTAGCTGGATACTATCGGAGGTTTATTGAGGGTTTCTCCTCCATCACAATACCTTTAACCAAGTTGACTCAGAAGAAGATAAAGTTCCAATGGTTGGAGGCTTGTGAGAAATGCTTCCAATAATTTAAGACTCGACTCACTTTAGCACTAGTGTTGACCCTACTCGAAGGTACCTATGTTTTTGTCGTGTATTGTGATTCTTTGAAAATCGGATATGGGTTTGTGTTGATGTAGCATGGGAAAGTGATAGCATATGCCTCAAAACAATTGAAAGTCCATAAGAAGAATTACCCGACCCATGACCTCGAGTTGACTACGGTGGTATTCGCATTGAAGATATGGCGGCATTACTTGTATGGGGTCCATGTGGATGTGTTTACGGATCAAAAGAGCTTGCAATATGTGTTCATGTAGAAAGATCTCAATCTTCGGCAAAGGAGGTGGTTGGAGCTACTCAAGGACTATGACATGAGTGTCCTTTACAACCTGGGTAATGCTAATATGGTAGCGGATGCACTTAGTAGGCTCTCCATGGAGAGTGTGTCCCACGTAGATTAGGGAAAGAAGGAGTTGGTGAAAGATGTCCATGAACTTGCGAGGTTGGGAGTTAGATTGGTCGACTCAACCGATGGCAGCGTTGTTGTGCAAAATGGATCAGTATCGTCCTTGGTGACTGATGTGAAGGCTAGACGAAATGAGGATCCGATTTTTGTAAAGCTATAGGAAGCTGTTGGAAGTTAGAAGGTGGAGGTCTTCTCCTATGGGGAAGATGGGGTGCTGCGGTACCAGGGCCGTCTATGTGTTCTAGATGTTGATAATTTGAGGGGTCGGATGTTGCATGAGGCATATGGATCCAGGTATTCTATCAAACCCGGGTTCCACCAAGATGTATCATGATTTGCAAAAATTATATTGATGGAACGACATGAAGAAGGATATTGCAGAATTTGTAGCCAGGTGCTCGAACTGTCAGCAAGTAAAAGTCGAGAATCAAAGGCTGGGAGGTGTACTTCAGGATAATAGCATTCCCACTTGGAAGTGGGAAGAGATTAATACGGATTTCATTACTGGCCTACTTCACACTCTCGACAACACGATTCCATTACAGTGGTGGTTGAAGGGTTGACCAAGGCTACACACTTTCTACCGATCAAAACCACTGATTCAGCGGATGATTATGCCAAATTGTATACCCGGGAGTTGGTGTGATTAAATGGAGTGCCCTTGCCTATTATCTTTGACTGAGGTACTTAGTTTACCTCTTAGTTCTGGCGGACTTTTCAGAAAGGGCTTGGGAGTTAGGTTAAACTCAGCACAACAATTCATCCACAAACGGATGGTTAGGAGGAGCGGACAATTCAAACTCTCGAGAACATATTGAGAGCATGTATCATGGACTTGAAAGGTAGTTGGGATGATTACTTGCCCCTGATCGAGTTTGCTTACAATAACATCTATCACTCTAGTATCCAAATGGCACCATTTGAGGCTCTTTATGGGTGGAGGTGCAGATCGCCCATCAGATGGTTTGAGGTTGGTGAGGAAGCTATGATGGGGCCAGATTCGGTTCATGAGGCTATGGTGAAGGTTAGTTTATAAGGGACATGCTAGAAACCGCTCAGAGCCATCAGAAGTCATATGCTGATGTAAGTAGGAGAGAGTTGGATTTTGAGGTGGATGATTGGGTATTTTTGAAGGTGTCTCCTATGCAGGGAGTCATACGGTTCGAAAATAAAGGAAAAACTCAGTCCCCACTATGTTGGTGCCTACCGGGTTATGAGAAGTGTTGGTAAGGTAGCGTATGAGTTGGACTTGCCATTAGAGTTATCTTCCATTCATCCGTCTTTCATGTATTGCTATTAAAAGAGTGTTTGGGTGATCCAGCTTTAGTTGTCCTGGTGGAAAGTATCGGTGTGAGAGATAGCCTCAGTTATGAGAAAATTCCAGTTGCAATCTTGGATTATCAGGTTCGGAGGCAAAGGAACAAAGAAGTAGCCTTAGTAAAGGTGTTATGGAGAAATCAACATGTTTGAGCGAGCTACGTGGGAAGCCGAATTGGATATGATGGCTAAATACCCTCACGTGTTCCCTACCGGCTCAGTTTCAATTTGAGGTATCAGTTTTTGCCCTAATTCTCTAATCAGTTTCCGTGTTCAGTTCATGAGAGAAAGTTTGTTTTATATTATGATAGATGTATGTGATGTCTAAATTCGGTTCGACTATGTAGTTCTTTTCAGAAGCGGTCATTACGTCAGTTTTTGATTTAAATGATTAGTATTTTCATATGAAGATTGCATATTTTTGATTTTTATATGTCTCTATTATTCGTGGATGAATGTTCCCAAGGGGGAGATAATGTAATACCCCGGGAACCCAAGGATCAGACCTGAGAGTCAAAATGGGGAAAACGTAAAACTAGTGTAGTAAGCATAGAACGAGTTGTTGGACGACCCGTGAGGCCATCCCACGAGTCGTCAGGTGACTCGTGGGGAGGCCAGGAAAGAGTTGGGAAGTTTGGAGGAAAAGGGGTCCCCATGGGCATGGGAGCGAATCATGGTCAGACACCACAAGTCGTTAGGTCAGTTGTGGGGTAAGGGAGAAGGAAAATAGACGAAGGCAAGACAGTGTACTTAACAAAAACTTATCATGACTCGTTAGGTGTGGTAACGAGTCGTGGTGTGAGTCATGGGGTGATATAAGTGTGAAGTGATTTAATTGAGGCAGTGCACTTGACAATTGGTGACCACGAGTCGTGGTCACCCCTGACGAATCGTTATGTGACCCGTTACGAACCCAGGAGATTAGACAAGAAGTGTACTTGGTTAACTAGGTGACAAGTCATTACCTTCAACCACGAGTTATCAGGTTATCCGTTAGGACCACGTGACAGTGATTTTCTGCGAATTAGTAAGGGCCTTTTCATAAATTATGAATGTCCTAAATCCTAAACTATGTTGTTTTAACCTATGAGGGATAGGTTTTTAGAGGATTAACCTATTCTAAGTCCTCATTCATGCATGCAAGAGTTTAGAGAGGTTATCCAAGAGGAGATTCAAGGGTTCCTTCTTCAATTCCTTTTGGACTTTCAAGGGAGAGTATGATTCTGCAATTTCCAAATATGCAAGGCTATTAATGGGTGTTTTCTTTCACACCCAGCCCACTCTCTAGGATTTCATTAAAATCCTATTAAATATATATGGGGTTTTGAAGTAGATTTATATAAAAATCTAATGATTGTTAATGGGCTTTGTGATTTTCAAACATTATCGTATTCTATAGGGTTTTGATCAGATTTTGTAATTTAATTTATTTATAATGTTATCGATTATTGAATTCTCTTGAAATTAAGCCTAATTATGCATGACCCATGATGAATTGATTTATGATCTATTTTTCTATTAATGATATTTAGGAGCCCGACATGAATTATGATTTAAATGTTGATTTAATCAATTACCCATCATGATGTTATGAATTTCAAGCTATATGCATGATCTACAAGTATGTATGAACTTTATGATTTACGAATTGTGTTTCGGCCGACTCACCGGCCTTGTTTCATAGCTAGTTCACGTATGTACAAGTATGTTTATGATTATCATGATTTAACTAGCCCATGAATTCATATATGTTATACTATGAGCACTATATATGTTTTGGGAGTAGTATCGAACACCAAGCAGCTTCGGGGATCAGGTTAAGCCCTAGATCTCATAAACTACGTGCCACTGTAGGTATGTTTGGACCACCTTTGTCACTGTCCCCGGCCCAAATGGCCCTTTTCATTGTGATATCACTCCCTTCATGGTTCTACCCTTGGGAAGGTACGAACGTTCTCTCAACTAGGTTTACAAGTCGGACTTCATGTGTTCTCATATAGGGTATGTCGGCTAAGAGAATCTCCCATTATTCCTCATGATTTATGAATTCTTATGATTATGTATTTTGTCTCAAGTCATGTTTAGTAAGAATTTTCTCTTATGATTATAATTATTTTTGTACTATGAATGTTTTGAAAACCTTGAGCCTTATGTTAAGTTATGATGTTTATGGTACGAGCATAATGTCCTACTCTGCAATCATTTATAAGCTTTATGTATTTTAAATGTCTGTTTTACTCACCTTGCATACTCGGTACATTTCATGGACTGCATACTTTCTACGCTCTATTGTTTCATGATACAGGACCCAGCTCTTACGCTCACCAGCATCCCTAGAGCGTCTTAGAGTTTGCTTTCAGCATATGGTGAGTCCTCATGTTCCGAGGGCTAGTTGATAGACATTTTCTACTTTATGTTTCAGTATGTGTTTGGGTTAGTTGGGGCTGTTGTCCCATCAACCCATCATTGTAGTAGAGGCTTTTAGACAAAGTATAGAATTCAGCATATGTATGTCTAAGTGATTCTTCTGGTTTGTTATGTCTTGATTTGATATGTTCCTGATAAGCCTTATGTTAAGTCTTCCTCTTATGTGAATGAATTAGATGTATGCTCATTCCATGGGTCAACTTGGCGTCTCTCGGGGCTTCTGGTCCCGTGTTTATGATCCGACTGTACATTTGTGCCATGACAGATATTATGATGAAAATCATATTTTCAACATACCCATGTTTATAATCATATTTTTGAGTGAATTAAGTATTTTCAAGCATGATAAAGTATTGGGAAATTCCCACATGTTCAAGTAAAATTTATGATTTTTTGAATTATTCTTACCACATGGTTCTTGAGCGAAGACTCTGTTATACCACGCAGCCCAAAGATTAGACCTGGTAGTTGAAATGGATAAAAAGTGAAAATTCTAAAAGCAAACTGAGAATGAGTCATGACGAGACTTGTGAGATCCACCCACGAGTCGTGATGTGACTCGGGGTAAGGCCAGGGGACGAAATTTAAAGCTTGAGAAGAGGAGATTCCATAGGCATGACCACGACTTGTGGCCAGGCCCCATGAGTCGTTGGGTCAATCGTAGGGAGGGAGATTAAGAAAAGAAAAAGGAAAGAGGCAGTGGACATCACAGAAGGACCCCACGAGTTGTGGTTAGTCCCCACGATTCCTCAGGTGAGTCATCGTCCAAGCAGGGACAGTTTTAGCCGAGGCTTAGGCAGTGTACCTCAGGGCTGGCTCCATGAGTTGTGACCTATGACCACGAGTCGTGAGGTCCCTCGTTGGGACTCCCCTAATAGTTAATTTCTGCTAATTTAGTAAGGGCTTTTTCGTAATTTCTAAGTTTCTAGGGCCTAGACTACGACGTTTTGAGTTATTAATAGTGACTTTTAAGGGGGTTAAGTTCATTTTAGGCCTCATTTATTCATGCATGCAAGGTAGAAGACTTGAGAGAGTGATCAAGCTTAGCATTCATCGATTTCTTTTCAATTTCATATTAGACATCTAAAGAAGTGTTAGAATCAGCTACCAATAGGTATGTAGGGTTATGAATGGGTGATTTCTTTCACACCCATGCCTAATCCCTCTCTAAAGCAATGTGTGAATCTTGTATTTCTATACATGGGTATAATTTGATTATCATTCTACTATTGAAAGATGAAGCATGGAAAAATTTTATAATATTTTCAATTTAATATCATGATTTTACTTTTATGAATTAAAAGCCAATGGATGAGATGTTCATGAAAAATGAGATTTGTGATGAATATATAATGATGATGAGATATTATGATGAAAAGCATGATTTGAAGCTACACATGTTTATAATTATGTTTTCGATAATTATTGAGTATTTCTAAGTATAATAAAGCTTTGGGAAATGCCCACATGTAAAGTATGCATAATGATTTTCCCAAATTAAGCTTACCACATTGTTTTGGAGCAAGGGCTCCCAATTATGTTTTCAGCTTGTGGTATGTCTTGAGCTAAAGCTTCTCATATGCGTGATTTCATATTTGAGATGTATTTGATCATTGAGCTTCATCAATAAACGATATTGAGCTTCGTTATAAAATGATGTAGAGCATATGCATGTTTTGGGAGTAATGTATAGCAACGAGCAGGCTAAGGGTCGATCACCCTATGTCTTAGAACTACGCGCCAATGTAGGTTTATACATTATGTCTTTGGGACCTCCCTTATGAGCTTCCCCTGCCTGGATGAGCCTTCAGCTTGATATCGATATCATGGTGTCGTCTCTAGCCCTTGGCAAGGCTTTGGATGGCTCTACCCACTTGAGTGTGATAGTTGGGACCATGTAAGCTCTATCGTGGTATGTCGGTTAAAAGATGAGTCTCCAATTGTTCCTCATGATTTTAGATATGCATGTTTCATCACTCATGAGATTTATGTAAATGCATGTTCTAAAGCAGGTTTGACTCAATCTTCCGCTTTACTTATAAATGTCAGAATTCAGCTTCGAGTCAATCAATTCAATTATGATGTTATGAAGTTATGTTATGTTATGTTATGAAGAGATCATGATTTCCAAAAAAAAATGTATGTAAGCCCTACTTTCAGATTCTTATGTTTATGTTGACATTATGCATTGTCTTTAAATGATTTTATTTGCTTTAGCGGTTTTACTTACCATGCATAACGGTACATTCCACATACTGACTGCATACTCTATGCTTTGACTTTTTGTGATACAGGACCCAACTCTCAGATTCAGCCCCGCTCGTAGTCAGCTTATCAAAGTTAGCACTCTTATTGTGGGTGAGTCCTCATTTCCTGAGGACTAGACTATTCAGCTTTCCTTTATGTACTTCACTTTTAGTTTTGTTGAGTTAGTTAGGGTCTTGTCCCATCAACTCGTCATGTTTAATGTTTTTTCAGAAATATGGATGTATTCAGCTTCGGATTTCATATTTTGATGTTATGTTCAAGTTACACTTCCTCTATGAGTATTTTATAGATTATTCAGTTTCTTGATTGATATTAAAGATATGCTTATGTCATGGGTCGACTTGGGGTCTCTTGGGGCTCCTTGTCTTGTGTTATGATCCGGGCCCCTGTTCGGTCGTGATAGACTCCCAATTATTTTTCAGCTTGTGGTATAGTTTGAGTTAAAGCTTCTCGTATGCATGATTGCAGCTTTGAGATGTATTGGATTATTGAGCTTCATCAATAGGCATTGTTGACTCAATGTTCAGTTTCACTCATGACTATCAGATTTTAGCTTTGAGTCAATAGATTTAGTTATGATGTTATGTTATGTTATGATGAGATCAAGATTTCAGAAAGAATGCTTGCAAGCCCTAGTCTCAAATTATTACTGTTCATGTTTTATATTATGCATGTTTTTAAATGATATCTCACTCAAGTTGGCAGAGTCTCCCCTGGCGTGCCAGGCGAGGGACGTGCATTATGTGATATCACGAAAAGAAGGGATCATTATCATTGTAATGTATCATTCTAAGCCCACAATGACATGTGGTTATGAGACACCGGCATAGTCCTTTGAACGCCGGGCTGCTCGGTGCTAAACAGGGCTCCCCAAAAATATGCATGTAGGCTCATACGTAAATCAATAACATCATCCATTTAGATTCATGGATAAAATAAACATTCATCACCAATTGATCCCCATTAAAACATTATTAGCCAAGAATCAAAGGTCGTTTAGTCGGCCAACATCATAAATCGATAAATCATGAGGTCCATTTCATAATTCGTAAATCATTCATCATCATGTGGGCATTTCCCAACACTTTACCATGCTTTACAAATGCTCAATTCATTCGAAAACATGCTTATAACATGGGAAACTTGAAAACATGTTTCTCATCATCAATAGTTCATAAATCATAAGGCCCATGCATACTTGAAATCATGCTTATAACTTATAAATCATCAAATCATGTTGGGTTTTTAAGGAAATCCATTTTTCAAATCATAGGACATGTTGGGTTTGTAAATATCAATAATTGAAGTGTAGATCATAAATCCACTCATCATAGATCATGCATAAATAGACTTTATTTAATAGAAATTGATATCAATAATTTTATATGTAAAATAAATTGCAAAATCTGATCAAAATCCATAGGATAGGATGTAAATCATGAATCATAAAAGCCCATTAGCAAATCATTAGATTTTCAAAAAATTGTATTCAAAACCTCATGAGATTTTTTGTAGATTTTCATAATTTAATAGAGAATGGGCATGGGTGTGAATGGGAACACCCATTCGTAACCCTACATACATGGGTAATATCATATTTCCAAGTTCTTGAATGCCCAAGGATGAATTTATAGGGCAAAGCTTGAGGAATAGTTTGATCTCTAAAAATTTCTCTTAATATGCATGCATGAGAATGATCTATGCAATAGAGACTTTACCTATCATAAAATGCCCAGAAAAATACATGAAATGACGTAGTTTAGGGCCTTATAGCATGGAAGGGTCGAAAGTACCCTTAATGAAAAGTCCCTGAAAAACTGGCCTGGACGAACCAACGACTGATCCCACTAGTCGTTGTGTGAAACCATGACTCATGGTATCCAGTCGTTGGATCCACTGCCTCATCAATACCTTCAGATCCTTCCCAAGACTCAACAAGATGAGTCGTTGGTCCAAACAACAGGTCGTTGGGTCGGTCGTTGTCAACTCCCTTCCAAACCTGAACATCCCTTACAATGAGCCTCACCACGACTCGTGGTTGCCTCTAATGAGTCGTGGTCTTGATCCATTGAGTGCACTGGAAATCTGACCATGTAGACCACGATTGCAGACAACCAGTTGTTGTAATTCATGATGGGTCGTCGGATGACCCATTATTTCCCCAAATGCTAAAGCCATCTCTCACCACGACTACAAACGACGACTCATTATTTCCCATGATGAGTCGTTACATCGGTTGTTGCTTCCACTGCCACCCGGACTCCTGACACCACGACTGGTGACGAAGGCTCGTGATTTCCAACCATGAGTCGTTACACCTCTCGTCCAGTGATGTTTTTCCTAGTTTCAGTAGTTTTCAACTTTTAACTCCCGGGTCTACTCTTGGGCATTTCCAGGGTATTACACTTCCTCTCACCTCACGAGTCACTCCATGACTGGTGGGGTACTTCATGGGTCATTTGAAAACTCATCCTGTGACCTGGTGCAGAATATCCTTTTTTCTCCGTTTCAGCTCCCAGGTCTGATCTTAGGGTTTCTGGGTAGTACAGTATCTCCCCCTTGGGAACATTTGTCCTTGAATGTGGGAAAACGTACTGAAAATTAGAGAAATGAAACCATCATACTCAAATACCAAACATATAAGCCAAAAACTAACGGAGTGACTGACTCCGAGCTGAACTACATGACTAAACTGAATTTATGAATCATAGACACATTCATTGACTTGAAATAAACTGGGGAACATGGTCTAAACATGACAGTGAATAGAGTACTAAGGAGGAAACTAATACCTCAAGCTGAAGCGGAGCTGGAGGAGAATAGATGTGGGTATTTAGCCACGATATCTGATTCGGCTTCTCACATAGCTCCCTCAACATGTTGGTTCCTCCACAAAACCTTGACTTAGGTTACTTCTTTTTTCCTTAGTTTATGAACTTGATGATCAAGTATTTCTACAAGAATCTCCTCATAACTAAGGCTATCTTTCACACCAAAACTGTCCACCGGAACAACCAGAGCTGGATCACCCAAACACTTCTTCTAGAGTGATACATGGAAAACTGGATGAACAAAAGCTAATTATGAGGGCAACTCCAAGTCATATGCTACCTTGCCAACCCATTTCACACTCCTGTACGAACAAACATAATGG
Source organism: Datura wrightii (assembly GCA_035772735.1). Lineage (NCBI taxonomy): Eukaryota > Viridiplantae > Streptophyta > Magnoliopsida > Solanales > Solanaceae > Datura > Datura wrightii. Next base: position 46,363,265 of record JASDFA010000007.1, on the reverse strand, counting down.
GGATTGAGTTTCCCTTTTTTCCAAATCTCATCACTCCCTTCATTGGGGACACCTTTAGAAACACCCAATCATCAACATCAAAGTCAAGCTCCCTCCTCCTCACATCCACATAGGACTTTTGGTGACTCTGAGCTATTTTCAGCATGTCCCTTATAAGTGAACTTTCTCCATAGCCTCATGGATTGAATCTAGTCCTATCATCGCAGCTTCACCGAATTTGAACCAACCAATAGGTGATCTACACCTCCGCCAATAAAGAGCCTCAAACGGAGCCATTTGAATGTTGGAATGGTAGTTGTTGTTATATGCAAACTCAATGAGAGGTAAATGTTCATCCAAACTACCCTTGAGATCGATCACACATGCTTTCAATATATCTTCGAGGGTTTGGATGGTCCACTCAGCTTGACCATCTGTTTGCGGGTGAAATGCTATGTAAGCTTGACCTGAGTACTGAGTCCCTTTTGAAACGATCTCCAAAACTGGGAGGTGAGTTGAGTACCTCTATCTGATATGATGGACAAGGGCACTCCATGCAACTGAACTAACTCTTGAACGTACAACTTAGCATAATCCTTCGCTCAATCAAAAGTTTTGACCAATAGAAAATGAGATGCCATAGTCAACTTGTCCATAACCACCCAAATAGAGTCATACTGTCAACGAGTGCAAGGAAACCCTATGATGAATTCCACATTGATCTCCTCTAACTTCCAAGAAGGGATACTAATGTCTTGAAGCATACCTCTAGGTCTTTGATGTTCCACTTTCACCTACTAATAGTTCGAACACTTAGCAACAAATTCTGCTATGTCATTCTTTATTCCACTCCACCAATAGACTCCCTGTAGGTCATGGTACATCTTGGTGGAACCTAGATGTAAAGAGTATCTGGAACCATGAGCCTCATGAAATATCCGACCTCTCAGATCATCGACACTGAGAACACACAAGTGACCCTGATAACGAAGCACCACATCTCCCCCCTTTGAGAAGACCTCTACCTTCTAATTTTGAACGGCTTTCTTGAACTTACCAAGATAGGATCCTCGTCTTTCTTAGTTTTGACCTCTATCATCAAGGAAGATTCTGATCCACTCTGAATAATGACACTACCATCCGCCGAGTCAACAAGATGCGCTCCTATAATTCATGCTAAGGATTTTGTGTCTCAAACCTATGAGTTGTCACATTTTATGCTTAAAATCATGCTAAAAACACAAAACATCCAAATCCATAGAGTGTCTGGAACCATGAGCCTCATGAAATATCCGACCTCTCAGATCATCAACACTGAGAACACACAAGTGACCCTGATAACGAAGAACCCCATCTCCCCCCTTTGAGAAGACCTCTACCTTCTAATTTTGAAAGGCTTCCTTGAACTTTACCAAAATAGGATCCTCGTTTTCTTAGTTTTGACCTCTATCATCAAGGAAGATTCTGATCCACTCTGAGTAATGACACCACCATCCGTCGAGTCAACAAGATGCGCTCCTATAATTCATGCTAAGGATTTTGTGTCTCAAACCTATGAGTTGTTACATTTTATGCTTAAAATCATGCTAAACACACAAAATATCCTAATCCACCTGAAGTTCATCCGGAATCCTCCAAACACAAACCAAATATGCAATTCAATCATAAAATACCTTTCGGACCTATTCGAATCATCAAATCACCGATATGAGGTCGTTTCGATCGAATATTGACCGGGATCAAACTTAGCTTCCTCCAAGCTTATAAATTTAACCAAATGTTCAAATCACTCCCGAATAACCTCAAGATCCATCCAAACTACCCAACTAAGTCATAAATCACCATTTGGAACTAACAGAGCTTTCAGAATCTAATCAAGCTTTTTAACCTAAAATGTTGACTTTGATCAAACCCCTCAAACTTCAAACCCTCTTAAAATTGAAAATCTCACCAAATCTTCATTGGATCATCTCAAGAATGGTGTCATCCACCTCCGCAAGTCATAAATAACAAAATAAAGATACGAAAAGGTTCAACCCAGGGAAAGGGATCAATAATCATAGATGACCATGCAGGTTGTTACACTTTCCGGCTTGGCTAATAATTGCATTTCCTGTACTTTGACATACCCGACACCAAAGGCGGGGATAGGGAGTTACCCAAGATGTACCTGTTTTAACCATCATTTCCATCATAGGTAAATAGGGAGTTACCCAAGACGTACCCGTTTTAACCATCATTTCCATCATAGGTAAATAGGGAGTTACCCAAGACGTACCCGTTTTAACCATCATTTCCATCATAGGTAAATATTCATAGGTCATGGAGTAAGGAAATTATGAGCACTAATCATTAAAGAGATCTAAGCTAAGTACACACCTGACAAGGAAAAATCCTATAAGTCGAACATATTGAGAGACACGAGTTAACATGCATAGCGAGTTTATGACATGAGGTCGAGACTTAGAGATTCATGGGGTGTGGACTAGGATCACTATCTGAAATGATCATTTAGAATCTTGGGGGTCTATACAGGAGATTGGTTAGAGTGCAACTTTAACTTAGCATAAGAGAAATCATATGAACATATAGAAATTGGCATTGCTTAGCTATTAATACTGAGGCTCCTCCATTAGGGTACTCAAAATCTAACTCTCCGTATAGACTTATCATCTCCCCCTTAGCTTAAAGTCATCGTTCTAAGGTGCTCCGGTCATTTTCTAAGGTCGGGCTAAACCAGTAACTCGTGACTTGCCATTCACCTCTAAGGCTAACACTAAAGGCTTCAGACTTATAACGTTCAATACCCTCCACATGATAATTCTCATAGTAAAATGCAAAAGGGATCTTGAACCTCATACAGTAGTTCTCGGAACCAGAAATCATGCAAGGTTCGATAGGAAGATTTATAACATACTTGAGACTACATCTGAGGTCGACTGCCATGTGCTCTTAGTAACCCATTATGCTGAGATGGACGATTTGCTGGAGTTGCTGATCTGCTGATTGGCACACTGGCTCTCCCTTGCAATGCGTGGCCCATGGGAAATTCCTACGCATGTATCCGGGCTCCTCACACCAGAAACAAGCACCAGAACCTTCCAAACAATGACTTGTGTGTGTTCTACTGCATTTCAGGCATGCTGACCAAGTAGATAAGGCTACTGGTAGGGCGGCCGGGGCACAGCCTCTCTGGCCGTCTCACTTGCCTGAAGGTAAATCTCTATGCTTATAACTAGGCTGGCCACAATAGAAGCAAACATTTGAAACCACCAAGCACTTTCTTAGGTGGTTCTTCTGATAGCGCCCGCAAACTAGATAAGTAATCTCCCTCACCCGGGGCTTGTTTCCCCAAACCTGAGCTAAAGACCTCTACCGGGTTGAAGAGCGACTCCCACTACCTGACCCTTGCTGGGAACTCTCCAAGTCTTCGGTCCTGGGCCTTTTGTTCCCACTTTGTACCCCCTTGAACTCTCCATCCATACCCGAACCACCAAACTTAGATGGGCTCCTCCTCATTAAGTCTTGAACCCTAGTAGCTATCGCCTATCTGTTAGGATTTGCTGATGCAATAGTTTGCTGGTTAGTTTGGGTGATCATGGTCCGTATCAACACTCTGAAAGTGGCCTGAGTTCTGCCTCCATAACCTTCCCGAAGATGGGATCCACTGGAATTGGTGGGGCTGGCTGACTCTCATTATTTCTTTGAGGAGACATGTTTCTGTATATGCGTATAGCACGACTTACAGGAAGAGAGTTAAACTGATAGCACGAGGTAGAATTAAGAAAGAATGGAACATTTGCTAAACGTCCTATAGCCTCTTTGTCATAAGTGTGGAGAGCTTCAAACCCACGAAAAAGACTCTACTTATGCGAATGTTAGACACCCAAGGACACTTCAAAACCTAATGCTCTGATAATAAGTTTGTCATGACTCGAGCGTAGGCCCGAATTGAGACATGAGACAAAGAACCTCGGGAGGCTCCAAGTCGACCTATGGAATGAACATATCATTTAAATCAATCATATTAAAGCAGAAGATTAACATAATTAATATAGCGGAATTCTAAAAATCTCATAACAATGGATAATCAACCATTCTAATTAGTTGATAATATTAGTATTAGTTTGTAACTTTGTGAAAGATTCCTGTGAAAAGTTAAATTTTTATAGTCAAAATAAAGTGAATTTTTTTAATTAATTTTTTCTTGATTTATTTCATTATTGTAAATGTATTTAAATACATAACTCAAAATCGAAGCTTATTACATTCTATGTCTAAAAAGCCTCTACTATTGACAAGTTGATGGGACAAGACTCCAACTAACCCACTAACATCTGAAACGAAAAGTACAAGATATGGCTGAAAAGAAGGGCCCTGGAAAGATGAGTACTCACCACTCTGGCTAATAACTGCTAATGTTGCAGGTCTGGCCAATGATGAAACTGAACCTGAATATCCGAGCCTATATCATGAAATGATACAACATAAAGTATGGAGTCAGTACGTGGAATGTACCGACTATGGAAGGTAAGTAAAACTACTAAGTAAATAAAATCCTTAATCATGCATATCATAAAACATAATCAAGATAAGATTCAGAGAGTAGGGCTTGCATTCTATTTTCTAAAATCATGATCTGAACATAACTTAATCGAATGACCCAAGGCTGAAAACTGATGATCATAAGTAAACCTAACATTGGGTCGAACCTACTGAAAATGTAATATCAAGACTGATGAACATGCATAACTGAAGTCATGAGGAACAATGGGAGACTCATCATATAACCGACATTACCATGATAGAGCTTACATGGTCCAGACTATCAGACTCAAGTGGGCAGAGCCGTCCAAAGCGTTGCCAGGGGTAAGGACAAAACCATGATATCGTTATCAAGATGATGGTCCCTTGGGGGCAGGGGAAGCTTACAAGGGAGGTACCAAAATCTATATGTAAACCTACATTGGCGCATAGTTCTGAGGCGCAGAGTTGACTAACCCCTAGCCTACTCGGTACTAGACACTACTCCTAAAAACATGCATTGCTCTCCATTGTTTTTCATTAAAGCTAAACCATCATCTGGTGTGAAAAAGTTGGAATGCAACAATACATGCAAGAATAGTCTGAAGACATAACATGAGGAGCCTTAGATCGAACCATACCACAAGCTGAACAAGAATGGGAGTATATACTCTAAAACCATATGGTAAGCTAAAAATATGAAATTTAGATAAGTCATGACACATACTTGATTATAAGGTCTTTCTCAATATTTAAACATGCTTGAAATAGACTTTGATTATTAAAAACATGACTGTAGATGTGGGTAATTCGAAATCATACTTTCTCAATATACCTCTCATCATAATTGAAAACATAGTTCATAGTCTCAACTTTTCATGAATTCTTTTATGATTGGACATCATAATTTGTAAAACTTTGAAAACAAAAATTGTAATTTAAAATATTATAAAACATTCCCATGAATCATAACTCAACATTAGAAACATAAATAGAGCATACCCATGATAGATACTTAGAGAACTCACAAGTTGGGTTAAAACCCCATAGAATCATCAGCTAGAAATTCAATGAAATTTAGAAGGTACTAGGCATGGAAATTGATGGATACACCAATTCATAACCCCACATACCTGAAGAGATCTGATTTCACAACTTCCTTGAGTTCCTAATGAGAATATAGGGAAGAACTTGAGAAATTTAGTCTTGATCACCCTTAGAAGCTTCTAGACTTGCATGTATGGAATTTAATAAGCCTAGAATAAACTTACCCCTCTTAAAACATTCTATTCTAAGCTTAAAACGATGTAGTTTAGGCCTAAAGAACTTAGAAATTATGAAAAAGCCCTTAATAATTTTATAGGAAATTGTGCACTGCCAGTCCCAACGATGGACTGGATAACCCGTTGCCACTAACCACTACTCCTGATTAGTGCTTGTTACGTATACTGGAAATCATATCCTACCAGTCACCACAAGGGACACCACGAATCGTGGTGTACCTAACGACTCGTGGTGACCCAGTCATTGAGAACACTGCCTAACTTTCAACATCCATGCCTACTCCTAACCACGACTCCTTTGACGAGTCATTGCCTAGACCACGATTCGTTACTTTCTCGTGGTCACCCCTTGACCACGAGTTCTTACCAGTCTTCCTCTCACCTTATGATTCACTTCAAGACTCATGGTGTACTTCATGGGTCACTAGACGACTCGTCCTGTGACTTGGTACAGAATATCCTATTTTTCACCATTTCAATTCATGGGTCTGAGCTTAGGGTTTTCATGGTATTACAGGCAGAACACGGGTAAGCACTAGTGAACCACCAGTGCTAACACTAGCCAGACCCTAGAGTTACTACACCCTAGTGCGAACGAGTGGTGTTCCGTGGATGGGCACCAGCGCAACGCCGATGGCTCGCAAATGACGCTGCCTTCAAAAAGGAAAAATCGTCCAGCATGAAACTTGAGGAGCATTTATTAACCTATTTTTTTATATTCTCTAAAAAGTACAAAATATTCCATTCTAGATATGTAGAGTTAAAGAGAAATATTGAATAGCTTTTCTTTTTATTCCTTAAAAACCACCATTGAAGACAGTTTTTGATCTTGCTATTTTACTCTTGATGATGAATTTTTTGAACTTATTTATCAATATGCTTTTATACTATTCATCTATGAGTAGCTAGATAATTTTCTAGGGGTGTGTAATCAATTTCGAATTGATTGGATTGGGTATGGCTATTTGATCCTATAATTACTCATTTTGTATAAATCTATTGTTTTCTCCCAAATTATAACTATATTACCCATATTTGCAAATATGGGTTATGTCTACGTTTCCCATTTTTTCTTGAAAAAGAGAAATTGAATATGGGTGAGAAAGAAATTGTAGGCAATTGAGTTTTACAGTGTGTGGGGTTAGGCTAGAGATAGCCAAAACCCATTGTCATGTACCCATTAGAGATTTGAGGCTAGAGATAACTCAATCTTTCCTAAGCTATAATGGATTAATTGATTAAGGCATTGGCGTTTGAGAAAATTGAAGGGCTAGAGCACCCAATTTGTTGAAAAACAGCAAGTGTCACTTTATCCGCAATTATTTATGCTTATGAGTAATTATTTGATTATCTAGTTAATTCATAATCAATCGAATCCCCATCAATAGCATATCCCTGGCCCTTGCTAATAGTTTTCTATTCAATTTGGTTGCCTTGTTTTATTAATAGTTGATTTTTAAATTAAAATTGTGATCTCGCTTTTACCCCAACATTTTTATTTTATTTTCAAATGCATGGATAGAACCTTATTTCAATTCTATAGACAATTTTTGCGTTATTCAATCGCTATTCCCTGTAGATTTGACCCTACTCTTAGTTGGGTATTTATATTGCAATGATCATTTATATTTCCTCCTCGTGAGGTGTAGATTTGAAGGTCATCACCAAGTATACCAACAGGCAGTTGCCCATGTGAATCAAAATGGGAATGCACAGCAACTAGAGTGTAAGTCTTCTCTAGAATGAACCCATCTAAGTTTCATGGTTCTAAGGTGGATGAGGATCTATAGGAATTCATTAAGGAGATACAAAAGATTACCAAGACTATAGGTGTTTTGGGAAAGAAGAGTGCAGAATTGGCCTCCTACTAGCTGAAAGGGGTTGCTCATATATGGTTCCGATAGTGGAATGAGGGTCGTAGTATAGGTGCAGTTCCCTTTAGTTGGAATGAGTTTGTTATGACTTTATTGAGCTGCTTCTTTCCCCAAGAGTTTAGGGAAGCAAAGGCATTCGACTTCATCAATTTGAAGCAAAATGATTTGACTGTTCAGAAGTATGCCCTGAAGGTCACCTAGTTGCCCAAATATGCTCTAGAGATGGTTGCCGAGCCGAGGGCTTATATGAGCAAGTTTGTGAATGGAGTTGCAGATTCACTGGTTAAGAAGTGCAGTACCATTATGCTCATCAGTGACATGGACATCTCTCGATTGATGATATATGCCCTGTAAATCGAGGATGAGCAGATGAAGGAGAGGAAGAGAGAGGCCAAGTGGGCTAGGACAAGGAGCTATAGGTACTCTCAGAAGAGATCTAGTGGTGGACATCGCCCACAATCCCACAAGATGCCATCAGTCCCAGCTCCATCATCAGCCAACATCCTATCCAGATCTTAAGGTGATCATAGAGGCAGAGCATCAGGCTCTAGGGAACAAAGGAGCATGGCATGGGAGCACACTTTCCCAGCATGTAGGAAATGTGGTAAGAACCGCCCAAGAGAATGCTTTGTTGGCTCATATTATTTCTTCCGGTCTGGGAATCCCTAACATATGTACAGGGATTGTCTTTCGTCTAGATGGGGCGATAGTAGAGCTTGTGCCCCCACCACCACTTCAGAAGGATTGTCCTTATGATATGCAGACCTCCGTCTATATCATGTTCATTCTTTATTTCTACTTAGTATGGCTCTTATCGTGCTATGTATGTGCCATGGGTTAGCTTGGAGTCCTTCATGGTTGTACATGACGTGTCTCAATCTAGGGTCTTAGCCTGGACCTGACAAACTTGGTATTAGAGCAAAGGGTTTTGGTTTGTCCTAGGTTGTTTGAAAGTCGCATTAAGTAAAGTCTTTCCATAGGTGTGAAGTGCATCACACTTATATGGAAGAGGCTACGAGACGTTTTAGGAAATTTCCCTTCATTCATGATATATGTCATGCGATAAAGTTTGTCTTTTCTATCCCTCTAACTCTTGCTCTATGTGTTTGCAGAAATATGCCTTCCCATCGAGATAATGGAACAAGAAATGGCAATAGAAATGGCCATTAGAATGGCAACTGATATGGCCGTCAGCCAGCCACATGAGCTATAGATGATCCCTTGCTTGAGTAGGTGACTCATGCTAACTTAAGGAGTGCTTTCCATATGTTCGTCTAGGCTATGATGGCCTAGGTTAACTAGCAGGCGGTTGCCCATGTTAATCAGAATGGAATGCGATGAAAGCTAGGCTGCGAGATTTCTTCTGGATGAACCCACCAGAGTTTCATGGGATAAAGTTGGATGAGGACCCATAGAAGTTTATTGAGGAGGTCGAGAAGATTACCCAGGTTATGGGTGTTTCATGAAATGATAGTGCATACTTAAACTCCTATCAGCTCAAAGGGGTTACTCATATATGGTTTTCGATTGTGAAAGGAGAGTACGGAAGTTGGTGTAGTCCCAATAGGTTGGGACGAGTTTGTTATGGATTTCTTGGACAGATTCTTCCCCCGAGAGTTGAGGGATGCAAAGGTACTCGACTTCTTCAATGTGAAGCAAAATGATGTGAATGTTCAGGAGTATGCCCTAAAGTTTACCCAGCTATCCAAGTATGCTCCTGAGATGGTTGCTGATCCTAGGGCTCATGTGAGTAAGTTCGTAAATGGGGTCGCAGATTCATTTGTCAAGGAGTACAGGATAGCCATGCTGATTAGTGATGTAGATATCTCTCAACTAATGACATATCCCTAGTAGATAGAGGTTTAAAAAATGAAGGAAAGAGGGAGAGAGGACAAGAGGGCTAGGACAGGATGTTATGGGTACTCTCAATAGATGTCCAGTGGTGGACATCGCCCATAGTCCCACCAAAGGTCGTCAGCCCCAGCTCCATCATTAGCCAGTGTTCCATCCAGACAATAAAGTGATCAAACATCAGAGTTTTAGGCTCTAGGGGTCAAAGGAGCATGATAGGGGAGCACAATTTCCCAGCTTGTAGGAAATGTGGTAAGAACCACCCAAGAGAGTGCTTGGTTGTCGTAGATGTTTGCTTTAGGTGTGATAAGCCTAGGCACATGTGTAGGGATTGTCCTTTAGCTATATAGGATAACGGTAGAGGTCGTGCCCTAGCCACCACTTCAGTAACTCTAGCAACTCACCCATCTCACCAGCGCACCTCTTCTTGTGTAGGTGGTTGGCAACACCAAAGTAGGTTTTATGCACTTTCATCCCGTCAGGAGCAGGAGTGCTCATCGGATGTGGTGACTGGTATGTTATGAGTTTTCCATCTTGATGTTTATGCATTATTACCCTAGGGCTACATTATCCTTCGTGTATCCCTTTCTTGCTATTAGGTTCGGAATTAAGTCCCAAAATTCTATAAAAACCCTTCTGAAATGCTACTCCTATTGTTGAGTCAGTTTTAGGTCGATGGGTATATAGAAATTTCCCTATCCCGATACTTCAGAAAGTTACCTCAGCTGACTTAGTTGAGTTAGATATGGCAGATTTAAATGTTATCATTGATATGAATTGGTTGCATGCTTGTTATGTTTCGGTCAATTATATGACCCATATGGTAGTGTTCCAATTTCTGGGTTAACTAGTACTTGAGTGGAAGGGTAGTTTATCTATTCCTGTAGGTCGCTTTTTCTCTTACCTTAAAGCTAGGAAGATGATCTCTAAGAGTTTTGTGTATCATATAGTTCGGGTTAATGATTCTATTTCCAAGATCCCAACTCTTCAGTCAGTTCCTATTGTATGTGACTATTCAGAGTTATTTCAGGATGATCTACAGGAGTCCCTCTTAAGTGGGAGACTGAATTTGGTATTGATCTTCTCTTTGATACGAAGCTTATATCTATTACTCCCTACAGAATGGTTCCAATAGAGCTTAAGGAGTTGAAAGAACAATTGAAAGATATCCTAGATAAGGATTTTATCAGGCCTAGTAAGTGCCCATAGGGGTATTCCAGTTCTCTTTGTTCAAAAGAAGGATGGTTCTCTCTGGATGTGTGTTACACCCCGTAAGTTTCTATCACTTAGTTGGCCTATTCGCATGTTGGTTGAGGGTTTTAGAATGCCATACATGCGAGAAAAGGGCCCGGGGAAAGGCCGAACGAGTGCCATGTAGGATTTTCACAAGAGGAGGCCGAACCGCGCTACCCAGAGGGCAACATGGCACGGAGGCCCCTCCTCCACGATGGCCAATGTGGCACGGAGCTAGATTAGCGTAATGGCTAGCGTGCCACGTTGCCATGCTTTGGGCTCCAAGTATATAAAGGCCTCACTCTTCATTTTCATGATATTTTATAAGTTAAACAACCATAAAACAGAGAGGACGAAGGGTTAACATAAATTTCCATTTGATTACACCGTCAAAGGCTTTCCAAAGTCAAATTAACTTAGGGTATCGAAGTATAAGGCTGCAGGGAGCAGTTCTACGGAGTTAGTTTCCAGGGAGCATTTCTACGGAATTAGTTTTGTGAAAATCGCCCGGCGAATCATTGTCCCGCCGAGTCAAAGTGATTGGAATTGCTCCAAACTAGTGTTAATACACTCCCAGGCTTAAAGTAAGTATTTCTCCCTTCTAGATCCCCGAAAAATTACGAGTTTTCGATCGTTCTTCAATAAGCTAAAGAATAGTCAGTATATATATATATAAAGTATTGTTTTCTTCTAGTATAGTAATGAAGTTATCCCTATTCTTCCGTTATGTGATTATAGTTGGGGAGAATAGATGAATACCAGCCGAACCTCGCCAGTTAATCAGTAAAAAGTGAGCAAGGTATGTAAAGGAAGTTTCTCTAGGCAAGTTAGTTTCTTCAGTATAGTAATCCAATATGAATCCCAGTAAAGTATTTCAGGAATATTATATCATGTTCAACATGTTGTTATGTATAGTCGTTGTTATCAGTTGAGACCTGTATTTGTGCTATTGTTGGATGGATTACCTGTATATCTTCCGTGACCGCCCCAGGGTTAATGGCTGTGTCAACTCGTCCACCAGAGGGCGAGGATATGTTGCTCTACGGAGCAGCATGCCGTCCGCAAGGGATGAAGATGGGGAGCCAGCTCCTCATATTTTGTTGTGGTTGGACTATACACACCCCCGCCGAGCGCTTGTGCTCGAGGTGTAGATTTCAGGAGTCCTCCGGACTCAGGCACAACTATAGTCAGGGGCCCAGCGGGCCCAAGTTGCATACCCAGGGGACCGGCAGGATGCTTATAGCTATTACGTGATGTTGTATGACCTGGATAGGGGTATATAAATTGAGATGTACCCACCAGGGATTATGGGGGACCAAGTGTGTTGTGCTGTGCTGATGATACCTTCCGACTTATGGGGGACAGGTAAGGTATGTACGTTACTTTAGTTACTGATAGTTAGACAGTAGGACGGCTCGTTGTCAGGTATGACTCCTATTCTTCTTTTATAGTTATGTTTTGTTCTGATTCCATTATTTCAGTCAATTTCAGTCCATTTATGTCACTTAAGATATTGTCAGCTCTATTATTTACTTTCAGTCATTTACAGTTATTGCTTTACATACTCAGTACCTGTGGTACTGACGCCCTCCTTTGGGGCACTGCATTACTTGCTTACAGGTGCACATAGACGAGGAGCGGATCCCTCATTGTTTCAGTCAGCGGTATAGATCCTTCAGCTCCTTTCATCCATAGCTTGAAAGACAGAGGTTTACTTCCTTTTGTTGTACAGTATGGGTAGGTCGGGGCCCTGTCCCAACCATCTTATTATTCTTAGAGGCTTGCAGATTGTATCATATTCCCTGTGGTTAGATGTATCGATTGTGTGGGGCCATATATGTGTTTCAGATTGTATGTGATGGCCGTGTGGGGCCTTTTTCAGTTGTTAGTTGGTGACCTTGTCGGTCACAGATCAGTTTAGCGCCAGATTTCTTTTTTCAGTTATAACTAGACATCATGGTGGCCTTGTCGGCCCGCATAGGACTCCTTATATTTGGTTGTTCTGGTTAGAAGTTTACTTTTACAGGTGGCCATAGGACTTGTCAGTCGGGGGCTGTATTTACAGCCGCTATATAGCCCGTCGTTTTCTTGACTCCAGAGTTAGAGCCAGCCTTGCACCAGAGGTGCTTAGGCTCAGTTTTTTCAGCAGTCCAGATCCTAGTAAGGCACCAGGTGCTAGTCATTCCTCCCAAGGCAGGGCGTGACAAACTTGGTATCAGAGCAGGTCGTATCATAGGGAGTCTGCAGGCCATGCTAAGTAGAGTCTTGTCTATGGATGTGTTGTGCACCACATACCATAGGCAGGAGGCTGCAAGGCATGATAGGATGGTTACACTTTCTTCATATTCAATCGTGCCATAGAGCAGTACAGTATAGGGTTGAGTCCCTAAAGTTTATTATACTCTTTGTTTACAGATAAAATGTCAGATCAGCGACATCCTATCACAAGTAGAAGATTGGACATAGCAGCAAGAGAGGGCACCATCAGGATGCCTCAGCCTTGTTTAGAATCCGCTCGATCTGAGGGCGATACACAGGCATCGTCCCAACCTTCTCAGCAGTCTACACCCTATCAGGAGCCACTCGAGAGGAGTCCACCTCCGATAGTTCCTATACCTACACCATCTGACCAGGAGGTCAGGAGTTCAGTAGTTATGTTAGAGCAAATGAAGGCTACTCAGCGCCAGTCAATGCCACCTACAGCGGCAAAATCATCAGGTGGGCCTGGTAGTTCGAGGGTCCGAGAATTCTTGGCACTAGGTCTCCCACAGTTTACTGGAACAGACCAAATAGAGGACCCCAAGGACTTCCTAGATCAGATGCAGAGGATTTTCCGGGTAATATTTGTTACATCTATAGAGTCGGTCGAATTGGCGGTATTCCGACTGCGTGATATTATTGTGTTGTGGTATGAGAGTTGGGAAAGGTCTTGAGGGAGAGATGTTTCCCCTCCGACCAGGTCCAGCTTTTCAGAGGCCTTCCTAGACCATTATATACCACGAGAGATCCGACAGGCCCAGTGGACCAGTTGTTACACCTGGACCAGGGGGCGATGAGTGTTCTAGAATACACCGTATAGTTTGATTCTTTGGCCCGATATGCTCCAGCCTTTGTAGACACCATGCCATCAATACTCCACTAGTTTTTTATGGGGATTAACCCAGAGTATATTGAGGCCTGTCTGACAGCTACTTTGTGGGAAGATATGGATATTGCTCAAGTACAGGCTTTTGCTCAGACTATTGAGGGAATTAGACAGCGGCAACAGATAGCAAATGATCAAGTCAAGAATGGTGCTACAGGATCAGGTCAAATGAGTTACAGGGGGAGATTCGGAGAGGGCCGAGGCCACGGTTGTAAGATAGACTACCTAGACCCCATCTCCATCACAGCAGCAGAGGGGTAGATTCAATTCCCGAGGACAGTAAGAGTCCGGCGGAAGTTCTCGAACAGTAGATTCACCCCAGTAGAGGAGAGCAGAGCCGAGCAGGTATACACCACCACTTTGCCCTAATTGAAGCCGATTCCACTCTTGATCTTGTAGATATGGCTCCACAAGGTGTTATATATGTGGAAAGGAGGGTCATGTGATGAGAGATTATCCAGCCAGGGGTCAGGGTGACTAGGATAGACAGGACAGGGCATCAGCAGGGTCGCGAGCTCCAGCAGCCCCGGCAGGGCGCAGGCCCTCAGTTTTAGAAGGCAGAGGCCGAGGCAGATCAGGGGCCTCTAGTTCAGATATGGGCCCAAGCCGTACCTATGCATTACCAGGGAGACAGGATTCATAAGCGTCTCCAGATGTTGTGACAGGTATGATGACTATTTGCTCTCACCCTGCTTATGTATTAAACGACCCGGGATCTACCTTGTCCTATGTTACCCCATTAGTGGCACGAAAGTTCAGTATCGTAAAAGAATTGCTTCGGTAACCCTTTTCAGTATCTGCACCCGTCGGTGACTCTATTATAGCTAGAAGGGTTATCGATGGTGTACAGTAGAGGTTGCTAACCGTCATATCATAACAGATTTGGTAGAGTTAGAAATGGTTGATTTTGACGCCATTATAGGTATGGATTAGTTAGCTCCATGCTATGCCAATGTAGAATGCTGGGCCAAGACGGTCCGATTCCACTTTCCAGGGGAGGCAGCACGAGAGTGGAAGGGCAGTACAGCTACGCCAAAAGGTAGATTTATTTCCTATCTTCGAGTGAGAAAGTTGATAGCCAAGGGGTGCATTTACCACATTGTCAGAGTTCAGGATGTTCGGGTAGAGCCTTCGACTCTCCAGTCAATTCCAGTGGTTAATGAATTCCCCAATTTATTCCAAGATGAGCTACCTGGTATTCCCCCAGAAAGGGAAATAGACTTTGTAATTGATTTACTACCAGGCACTCAGCCCATATCAATTCCCCCTTATCGCATGGCTCCTGCTGAACTCAAAGAACTAAAGGAGCAGTTGAAAGATTTGTTAGACAAGGGCTTTATCAGGCCGAGTACTTCACCTTAGGGTGCGCCAGTTCTGTTTGTAAGAAAGAAGGATGGTTCCCTCCGCATGTGTATAAACTATCGATAACTGAATAAAGTTACTATCAAGAATAAGAATTCGCTTCCCAGGATAGATGATCTGTTTCATCAGTTACAGGGAGCTAGATATTTCTCCAAAATTGACTTAAGGTCCGGATATCATCACGTTTGGGTTCGTGAAAGGTACATTCTAAAAACTACCTTCAAGACCAAATACGACCATTTTGAATTCTTAATCATGTCCTTTAGGCTGACGAATGCTCCATCCGTGTTTATGGACCTGATGAACAACATTTTTAGACCATATCTAGACCTGTTTGTGATAGTGTTTATTGATGATATTCTGGTGTATTCTCGTTCAGAGGCAAACAACCAGGATCATTTGCGGACAGTGCTCTAGATTCTTAGAGACCGTCAGCTGTATGACAAGTCCTCTAAATGTGATCTTTGGCTGAATTCAGTAGCCTTTTTGGGGCATATCGTGTCGGATGCTGGTATACAGGTAGATACACAGAAAATAGAAGCAGTGAAACATGGCCCAAACCTACCACTCCGACCGAGGTACGCAGTTTCCTGGGATTAACAGGGTACTACAGGAGGTTTTTTGAAAGAATTTCCACCTTAGCAGCACCTCTGACTAAACTGACGCAGAAGGCAGCAAAATTTCAATGGACTGAGGCACGTGAGCAGAGCTTCTAGGAATTGAAAGACAGGCTAACATCAGCTCCACCCAGGTTCGACAAAAATGTACCATGATATAAAAGAAATCTACTGGTGGCCAGGAATGAAGAATGTGGATAGCCGATTTCGTAGCTTAGTGTCCCAACTGCCAGTAGGTAAAAGCTGAACATCAAAAACCAGGCGGATTGACTCAGGATATAGCTGTGCCTTTATGGAAATGGGAAGCAGTACATATGGATTTTGTAGCAGGATTACCCCGCACCAGGCGTAGATATGATTCGATCTGGGTGATTGTTGACAAACTGACAAAATTAGCTCATTTCCTTCCAGTAAGGGCTACCTTATCCATCGAAGATTATGCTAAGCTGTATATCAGAGAAATGGTCAGATTGCACGGTGTTCCAGTGTCCATTTTCTCCGATAGAGGGGCGCAGTTTACAGCTAAATTCTGGCAATCATTTTAGAGAGGCTTCGGGACGCAGGTTAACGTAAGCATGGATTTTCATCCGCAGACAGATGGGCAGGTAGAACACACCATTCATAAGCTTGAGGATATGTTGCGAGAATGTGTGTTGGATTTCCGAGGTAACTGGGATGAACATTTACCACTCATTGAGTTCTCCTATTATAAAAGTTACCATTAAGCTATTCAGATGGCGCCTTATGAGGCATTATATGGGCGAAAGTGTAGATCGCCTATTGGTTGGTTTGAGGTAGGAGAATCAACATTGATTGGGCCAGATATCATTCATCAGTCAGAGGAAAAAGTAAAGCTTATCGGAGAATGTTTACTGACTGCTTAGAGCTGCCATAAATCGTATGCTGACGTGCGGAGCAGAAACTTGGAATTTAATGTGGGTGATTGGGTGTTTCTGAAAGTTTCATCAATGAAGGATGTAATGAGATTTGGCAAGAAAGGCAAGCTCAGGTTTGTTGGGCCTTATCAGATTCGCCGAAAAATAGGCCAAGTGGCACATGAGTTAGACTTACCTCCAGATTTAGAATCTGTCCACCCAGTTTTCCATGTATCAACACTGAGAAAGTGCATAGGAGATCCCTCCAGAATTGTCCCAGTCCAAGATGTTCAGGTTACAGAGAAGTTGGCCTATGAAGAAGTTCCAGTAGCCATACTAGACTGGCAGATCCGCAGATTAAGAACTAAAGATGTTGCTTCTATCAAAGTGTTATGGCGTAATAGAAACCGAGAGGAAATGACTTGGGAAGCAAAATAATATATGAAAGCCAGATACCCTCAGTTATTTCCCCTCAGTTATTTCAGACTTAGTCAGTCAGAGGTATGTTGATATTGTTGTTTTATGAGTTGCTTTATATTCATGTGTATAAGTGAGATGTTGACATTAGTTTATTATGAAATGAATGCTATAGTATTATATGGAGTACCTGTATTGGACTTTTCTATGTTTCAGGATTTTTGAAATAGTCCATATTACAGGGGAAACTCTGCCAAAATTTTTCTATAATAAGTAGAACAAGTTAAAATTTCTGTAAACAGAAGTTAACATTCGAGGATCAATGTTCTTAAGGTGGAAAGGATGTTACACCTCATAAGTTCTTGACACTTAGTTGGCCTATTCGCATGTTGGTTAAGAAAAGGGCTTGGGGAGAGACCGAAAAAGTGCTAAGTCAGAGCGTTGCAAGGCAAATGTGACTTATAAATCACACTCGACAAATGCGACTTATAAATCGCATTCGACAAATGCGACTTAAAGAGGAGGGGTTCGGGCCCAACTATATAAGCCTCCCACTTTGTTTTTAAGTTATATTTTCATTTTATTTCCAGTGAACAACCACAGAATAGAGGAGGATGAAGGTTCAACATAAATTTCCTTCCCTTTACGCCGTCAAATCGCAGCCCAAACTCAAATTAACTTTAGGTAGCGAAGTATAAAGCTACAGGGAGCATTCCTACGGAGTTAGTTTCGTGAAATTTGGCAAACGAATCATTGTCTTACCGAGCCAAGGTAAGTGGAATTGATTTAAACTATTATTAATATACTCCCAGCATTAAAGTGAGTATTTCTCCCTTCTACACTTCTAAGAAATTACGAGTTTTCGTCCGTTCTTCGATAAGTCAAAGAATAGGCAGTAGGTATATCCATAAGTATGGTTTCTTTCCAAAATAATAGTACAATTAATTCTATTCTTTCGTCAATATAAATACAGTTGGGAGAAATAGCTAAATACTAGCCGAACTACGTCAGTTATTCAGATAGTCGGCAGTTGAGGTATGTAAAGCTAGTCAGCAAACTAGTAGTTCTAGTATAGCAAAAAAGTACAAATTCCAGTAGTGTGTTTCAGAAGCCGTATATTATATTTAGTATGAGTTCAGTTAGCATGTTAGAATTATTATACAGTGTTCAGCATGAAACTCAGTAAAAAAGTAAAATTCCTAGCAGAATATTCCAGAAATATTATTTTAGACTCAATATATTTCAGTATCATATTCAACATATTTCAGTATTAGATTCAGTATATTTCAGTATGAGATTCAGAACAGAATACCAGAATATAAATATTATTATAAAATTTAGTATATATATATATATTAGATGCGGTTATTGCTATCTGTGGAGACATGATTGTTTTGTGTTGGGCACCCTTAGAGCTTCCTTGACTTCCCCAGGGTTAATAGCTGTGTCGACTCGCCCGCCAGAGGGTGAGGATACGTCGCTCCACAGAGTGGAATGCCATCCGGCAGCGGACGAAGATGGGATGCAGATTCCCCATAGCAGGCTGATCAGCACTATACCACACCCCCTATCGAGAACCTGCACCCGGGGTGCAGATTACAATTTTCAGATTACAGATTAAAGATTTCCGATTTCAGGAGTCCTCTGGACTCAGATATAGATATAGTCAGCGGCCCAGCGAGCCCAAGTTGCATACCCAGGGGGCCGGCTGAATGCTCATAGTTACTAGGTGGATGGTAAGACCTGGGTAGGGGTATATAGATTGTTTGCTGGGTACCTTACGGCTTATGGGGGCTGGTAAGGTTCTTGTATGCTATGATTGTGTTAGTTATTAATAGATAGAAAGTAGACCTCCATGTTATCAGGTTTGAGTCTTACTCTTTTCAGTAAACTTACGTTCTTTTACGATTCCACTATTTCAGTCAGTCTCAGCCCATTTCCTATTACTTCAGTATATCATTATTATTGTTTGCTTTCAGTTATTTTCAGTTATTGCTTGCATACTCAGTAACAGTGGTACTGACGCTCGTTTTGGGGCAGTGCATTACTTGCCTACAGGTACTCATCAACGAGGAGCAGATCCCTCGTAGTTCTAGCTAGCGTACAGAGTCTTCAGCTTCTATCATCCGGAGCTTGACAACTAAAGGTTTACTTCCCTTTTTGTTTGTACAGTATGGGTCGGCCGGTGCCCTGTCCCGACCATCTTATTATTCTTAGAGGCTTGCAGATTGTATATTTCCTGTGGTTAGTTGTACCGGTCGTGTGGGGTTGTATGTATGTTTCAGTTTGCATGTGATGGTCTTGTGGGGCCTTGTTCAGTTGTCAGTTGGTGACCTTGTCGGTCACAGATCAGTTCATCACTTGATTATACTTTTCAGTGATAACTAGTCAGCATGGTGGTCTTGTCGGCCCGCATAGGTTCCCTTATGCTAAGTTTTTCTGGTTAGCTGTTATATTCCTATAGGTGGCTATAGGCCTAGTTGACAGAAGGCTATATTTACAGTGGTTATATAGCCCGTTGTTTTCATAAATCCACAATTAGGGCCAGCCTGGCACCAGAAGTTTAGGCTCAGTAGTCCAGCAGTCCAGGTCCTAGTAGGGTACCAGGTGCCAATCACGCCTCCCAAGGCGGGGCGTGACTATCTTGGTAACATAGAAGCAGTGAAAACATGGCCCAGACCTACCACTCTGACCGGGGTACGCAGTTTCCTGGGGTTAGCAGGGTATTATAGGAGGTTTG
Source organism: Datura wrightii (assembly GCA_035772735.1). Classification (NCBI taxonomy): domain Eukaryota; kingdom Viridiplantae; phylum Streptophyta; class Magnoliopsida; order Solanales; family Solanaceae; genus Datura; species Datura wrightii. The sequence goes on along the minus strand of JASDFA010000007.1, from coordinate 46,343,365 downwards.
TTGAAGGATTTTCCACCTTAGCAGCACCTCTAACTAAACTAACACAGAAGGCGGCAAAATTTCAGTGGACTGAGGCATGTGAGCAGAGCATCCAGGAATTGAAAGACAGGTTAACATCAGCTCCAGTGTTAGCATTGCCAGAAGGTACAGAAGGTTATGCAGTTTATTGTGACGCTTCGGGTGTTGGGTTAGGATGTGTGTTGATGCAGCATGGTAAAGTAATTGTTTATGCTTCTTGATAGTTGAGGAAACATGAAAAGAACTATCCTACCTATGACCTGGAATTGGCCGCAGTGATCACGCCTTAAAGATATGAAGGCATTACTTTTGTGGCGTCCACATGGATATTTTCACTAATCATAACAGCCTACAGTATATCTTCACTCAGAAAGAGTTGAATTTGTGGCAGCGTCGCCGGTTAGAGCTGTTGAAAGACTATGATGTGAATATTTTGTATCACCTAGGGAGAGAAAATGTGGTGGCAGATGTCCTTAGCCGTAAATCTATGGGAAGTCTGGCACACTTACAGCCTGAGCAACAAGAATTAGCCTGGGAATTGCATCAATTATCCAATTTAGCTGCTCGTGTAGCAGAAACAGAGGACAACAGAGCAGTAATCCAGAACACTGCGGTGTCGTCTTTAGTTTTGGAAGTAAAGGAACGGCTGTGTGAAGATCCTAGCCTGGTTCAACTTAGAAACAGAGTTCAGTAAGGAGAGGTGACAAATTTTTGGACAACCGAGGATGGGGTATTGCGATATAAATGTCACGCCCCACCTTGGGAGGCATCACTGGCACCTGGTGCCCTACTAAGACCTGGACTACTGGACTACTGAGCCTAAGCACTTTTGGTGCCAGGCTGGCTCTAACTCTGGGTTCATGGAATAAACGGGCTATATAACGGTTGTAAATACAACCTCCGGCCGACTAGGCCTATAGCAACCTGTAAGACAACAACAGCTAACCAGAACAATAGTAGTATAAAGGAACCTATGCGGGCCGATAAGGCCACCATGCTGACTAGATTCACTTAAACGCTGAATCAAATGCTAAACTACTCTTTGACCGGCAAGGTCACAAACTATTAACTGACTAAGGCCCCACACAGCCATCATAAACAAACTAAAACATAGACACGGCCTCACACGCCCGGTACAACTAACCACAGGGAATATACAATCTGCAAGCCTCTAAGAATACTGATAAGATGGTCGGGACAGGGCCCTGACCTACTCGTACTATACAACAAAAGAAAAGGAATAAACCTCTAGCTGTCAAGCTTCGGATGACAAAAGTTGATGACTCTATGTGCTAGCTGGAATTACGAGGGATCAGCTCCACGTCTATGAGTACCTGCAGGTAAGTAATGCAGCACCCCCAAACGGGCATCAGTACCACTGGTACCGAGTATGGAAAGCAATAACTAAACATAACTTAAAATAGACAGTAATACTGATAGTTACTAAATAACAGAAGATGGCTCAGACTGTCTAGGATGGTAGAATCTAAACTAAGCTTAACTTTACGGGAGAGACGGTGAGAATAATACCTGTCAATGCAGCGTCCTACTATCTGTCAATATAATAAATAACACATATTGCATACAAGAACCTATACCAGCCCCCATAAGCTGGAAAGTACCAATCAACATGCAATCTATATACCCCTACCTAGGTCTCCATCCAAAAATAACAATTCACTCCACTCATCTAGTAACTATGAGCATCCCGCAGGCCCCCTGAGTATGCAACTTGGGCTCTCTGGGCCCCTGACTACAACTGTATCTGAGTCCGGAGGACTCCTGTATACTGTAATCTAAGATCTGTGATCTGTAATCTGTAATCTGTAATCTGTGCCCTGGGCGCAAGCGCTCGACAGGGGTATGCTATAATGCTGATCAGCCTGCTATGAGGAATGTTGCATCCCATCTTCATCCTTTGGCTGATGGCATGCCACTCCTTGGTGTGACGTATCCTCAGCCACTGGCGGGCGAGTCGACACAGCTATTATCCTTGGGGCGGCAAGGAAGCTCTAAGGGTGCCCTACATAGAACAATCAGGTCTCTACAAACAACAATAATCATATATAACATATATATTAAATCTGATAATACTGTCCATATTCTGATATTCTATTCTGAATCCCTTGCTTAATTATACTGAATCTGATACTGAGTTATACTGAGTCTGGAATAATATCTCACCGTCTGATACTAATTTACTAACTTTTATTCTAAATATGACATAACAATTATTCAAGAATTCTTACTGAATTCACATTGGGCATAATACTCGACTTTGAAACGTTCTTCTGGAATTTATTCTATTTTACTATACTAGAATTACTATCTTGCCGAACAAACTGGCTTTACATACCTCAGTTGCCGACTTCTTGACTAACTAGCGTAACTCGGCCAATATCCAGCTATTTCTTCCAAGTGCATTCATATTCATAGCAAATAAAACTAAATTCATCAATATTCTTGAAGAAAACACTACTTTGAATATATATACTTCCCAAACATTGACTTATCGAAAAACAGCCGAAAACTCACTATTTCTCGGAAGTTCATAAGGGAGAAATACTCACTTTAGGGCTAGGAGTATATTGACACTAGTTTGGAGAAATTGCACTTAGCTTAGCTCGGTAGGAAGACGATTCGCTAGCTGAATTTCATGAAACTAACTACGTAGTAATGCTCCCTGCAGCTTTATACTTCGCTACCCGAAGTTAATTTGAGTTTGGACCGCATTTAACAGCGTAAACGGATGGAATTTTAATGGAAACCTTCGTCCTCTCTTTTTCTCTACTGTTCTCTGGTTTACTCACAGGAAATATTGATAATTATCACTTAAAAATGGAAGTTGGGGATTATATACTTGGGGCCTTTAAGTCGCATTTGTCGAATGCTATTTATAAGTCACATTTGTCGAATGCGATTTATAAGTCACATTTTCCTTGCGACACTCCGATTTGGCGCTTGTCCAGTCTCTCCCCGGGCCCTCTTTCTAGCACGTATGGCATTCTAAAACTGTTAACCAACATGCGAATAGGCCATCTAAATGTCAAGAATTTATGGGGTGTAACATCCTCCCCCCCTTAAGAACATTCGTCCTCGAATGTAAACTCCTGCTCAGAGGAATCTCAACTTACTCGACTTATTCTCGAAAAATTTTGGCAGAGTTTCCCCTGTAATATGGACTACCTCAAAAATCCTGAAATGGAGAAAATCCCAATACAGGTATTCCACACAATACTATAGTTTTCATCACGCAATATACTAGAGTCAACTATTTCATTTTTACACATTAATATAAGGCAACTCATAAAACCACAATACTAACGTACCTCTGGTTGATCTAGTATGAAATAACTAAGAATATCTGACTTTAGCATCTTCCTCTGCTTCCCAAGTCATTTCCTCTCGGTTCCTGTTACCCCATAATACATTGACAGAAGCAACATCTTTAATTCTTAATCTGCGAATTTGCCGATCTAGTATGGCTACTGGAACATCTTCATAAGCCAGCTCCTCCGTAACCTGGACATCCTGAACTAGGAAAACTCTGGAGGGGTCTCCTATATACTTCCTCAGCATGGACACGTGGAAAACTGGGTGAATAGAATCTAACTCTGGAGGTAAGTTCAACTTGTATGCCACTTGGCCTATTCTTCGGCAAATCTGATAAGGCCCAAAAAATCTCGGGCTGAGCTTGCCTTTCTTGCCAAATTTCGTCACCCCTTTCGCTGGAGAGACTTTCAAGAATATCCAGTCATTCACATTAAATTCCAAGTTTCTGCGCTGCACATCAACATACGATTTCTAGCGGCTCTGAGCAGTCAGCAGGCGTTCTCTGATAAGCTTTACCTTTTCCACTGACTGATGAATAATATCCGACCCAATTAGCGCTGACTCTCCTACTTCAAACCAGCCAACTGGCGATCTGCACTTTCGCCCATATAATGCCTCACAAGGCACCATCTGGATAGTTGAATGGTATCTGTTATTATAAGGGAACTCAATAAGTGGTAAGTGCTCATCCCAGCTACCTCCAAAGTCCAACACACATGCTCGCAACATATCCTCGAGTGTCTGAATAGTGCGTTCTGCCTGCCCATCTGTTTGAGGGTGAAAAGTTGTGCTTAGGTTAATCTGTGTTCCCAGGCCTCTCTAAAATGATTGCCAAAATTTGGCTGTAAATTGTGCCCCTCTGTCAGAGATAATGGACACTGGAACACTTTGCAGTCTGACTATTTCTCTGATATACAACTCAGCATAATCTTTGGCAGAGAAAGTAGCCCTTACTGGCAAAAAATGGGCAGATTTTGTCAGTCTATCAACAATTAACCAAATCGAGTAATTTCTATGCCTGGTACGGGGTAATCCTGCTACAAAATCCATATTTACTGCTTCCCACTTCCAAAGAGGCATAGCTATGTCTTGAGGCAATCCGCCTGGTTTCTGGTGTTCATCTTTTACTTGCTGGCAGTTAGGACATTGGGCTATGAATTCTGCTATTTCCCTCTTCATACCTGGCCACAAGTAGATTTCTTTGATATCGTGGTACATTTTACTCGCGCCTAGATGGAGAGAATAGCGGGCGTAATGTACCTCGCCCATAATCTGCTGGCGAAGCCCTGCAACATCTGGAACACAAAGGCGGCCCTTACATCGCAACACTTCATCCTCAGTTACCTGAAAATCCGATGCTTTTCCTTGCTGAACTCTGTCTTTAAGCTAAACTAGGTCAGGATCTTCATACTACCATTCCTTTACCTCAACAACAAATGACGACACTACGGTGTTCTGAATTAACTCTCTATTGTCCTCTGTTTCTGCTACACGAACGACTAAACTGGCTAACTTGTGTATTTCTTGGGCCAATTCCCGTTGCTCGGGCTGCAAGTATGCCAAACTCCCCATAGACTTACGGCTAAGGGCATCTGCTACTACGTTGGCTCTTCTTGGGTGATACAGAATATTTACATCACAATCTTTCAACAACTCTAACCAGCGATGCTGCCACAAATTCAACTCTATCTGAGTGAGGATATACTGTAGGCTCTTATGATGAGTGAAAATATCCACATGGACGCCATACAAGTAATGTCTCCACAGCTTTAGGGAGTGGATCACTGCGGCTAGTTCCAGGTCATGGGTAGGATAATTCTTTTCATGGTTCCTTAGACGTCTGGAAGCATAAGCAATTACTTTACCATGCTGCATCAACCCACATCCTAACCCAACACCCGAAGCGTCACAGTAAATTTCATAACCCTCTGTACCTTCTAGCAATGCTAACACTGGGGCGGAGGTTAACATGTCTTTCAATTCCTGGAAACTTTGCTCACATGCCTCCGTCCACTGAAACTTTACTGCTTTTTGCGTCAGCTTATTCAGAGGTGCCGCTATGGTGGAGAATCCCTCAACAAATCTTCTGTAGTACCCTGCTATTCCCAGAAAATTGTGTACTTCGGTTGGAGTGGTAGGTCTGGGCCATGTTTTCACTACTTCTATTTTCTGTGTGTCTACTTGTATACCAGCATCCGACACAATATGCCCCAAGAAGGCTACTGAGTTCAGCCAAAATTCACATTTAGAGAATTATGCATACAGTTGATGGTCCATGAGAATCTGGAGCACTATCCGCAAATGATCCTGGTGGTCTGCCTCTGAGCGAGAATACACCAAAATATCATCAATAAACACTATCACAAATAGGTCCAGGTATGTTCTGAAGATGTTGTTCATTAGGTCCATGAATACTGCGGTTGCATTCGTCAGCCATAAGGACATGACTAGGAATTCAAAATGGCCGTGTCTGGTCTTGAAGGAAATCTTCGGAATGTCCCTTTCACGAACTCGAACTTGATAATATCCAGACCGTAAGTCAATCTTGTAGAAATATGTTGCCTCCTGTAATTGATCAAACAAATCAGCTATTCTGGGAAGTGGATACTTATTCTTGACTGTAACCTTGTTCAACTGCCGGTAGTCTATACACATGCTGAGGGAGCCGTCCTTCTTTCTCACAAACAGAACCGGTGCACCCCAAGGTGAAGTACTCGGCCTAATAAAGCCCTTATCTAACAGATCCTTCAGCTGCTCCTTCAGTTCTCTGAGTTCAGCAGGAGCCATATGATATGGAGGGATCGATATGGGCTGAGTTCCTGGTAGCAAATCAATTGCAAAATCTATTTCTCTTTCTGGGGGACTACCAGGTAGCTCATCTGGGAATACATCAGGGAATTCATTAACCACTGGAACATACTAGAGAGTCGGAGGCTCTACCCACACATCCTGGACTCTGACTATGTGGAAAATGCATCCCTTAACTATCAACTTCCTTGCCTGAAGGTAGGAAATAAGCCTACCTTTCGGCATAGCTGTACTGCCCTTCCACTCTTGTACTGCCTCCCCTGGAAAGAGGAATTGGACAGTCTTGGTCCAGCATTCTACATTGGCGTAGCACGGTGCCAACCAATCCATACCCACAATGTCATCGAAATCAATCATCTCTAATTCCACTAGATCTACTGTGGTCTAACGATCAGCAACCTCCATTGTACACCCTCGATAAACCCTTATGGCTATGATGGAGTCACCGACAAGTGTAGATACTTAAAAGGGTTGTTGAAGCAACTCTGGTACAATACTGAACTTTCAAGCCACAAGTGGGGTAACGTAGGACAAGGTAGATCCTGGATGAATCAATACATAAGCAGGGTGAGAGTAAATAGTCATCATACCTGTTACCACATCTAGAGATGCCTCTGAGTCCTGTCTCCCTGGTAATACATAGGTACGACTTGGGCCCGTACCTGAACTCGAGGCCCCTGATCTGTCTCAACCCCTGCCTGCTAAGACTGAGGGCCTACGCCCTGCCGAGGCTGCTGGAGCTCGCGCCCTGTTGGCTTCATGTCCTGTCTATCTCGGTTACCCTGACCCCTGGATGGACAGTCTCTCATCACATGACCCTCTTGCCCGCATATATAACACCTTCTGGAGCTATATCTGCAAGTTCCAGTGTGGGGTCGGCTGCAAATAAGGCAAGGTGGGGGTGTATACCTGCTTTGCTCTACTCTTCTCTACTGGAGTGAATCTACCGTTCGAGAACTCCCGCCGGACTCTGTCTGTCCCCGGCGACCAAATCTACCCCTCTGCTGTTGTGATGGTGGCGGGGGTCTAGGTGGCCTATCTGACAACCGTGGCCTAGGCCCTCTCCAAATCTCCCTCTGTATCTCATCTGATCTATCCTTGCGACGCTTTTCCTGATTTATTCGTCTGCTATCCTATTGCCGCTGTCTAAGGCCTTCAATAGTCTGGGTAAAGGCCTACAGCCGAGCAATATCCATATCTTCCCGCAGCATAGCTGTCATGCGTGCCTCAATATATTCTTGGTTCAGACCCATAATAAACCGGTGGACTCTAGATAGCATTGTGTCCACAAAGGCTGGAGCATAGCAAGCCAAGGAATCGAACTGCAGGGCGTATTCCCGTACACTCCTCGCCCCCTGCTCCAAGTGTAAAAACTGGTCTATCCGGGCCTGTTGGATTTCACATGGAAGATAACGGTCTAGGAAGGCCTTTGAAAAGCTGGACTAGGTTGGAGGGGCAACATGTCTCCCTCGGGACCTTTCCAAACTTTCGTACCACAACACAGCAATATCCAGCATCCAGAATACTGCTAACTCAACCGACTTTGTAGATATCACATGCATGACCCAGAAGGTTCTCTACATCTGATCCAGAAAGTCGTAGGGGTCCTGTGCCAAATCCGACCCTGTGAACTGTGGGGGACCTAGTGCCAAGAATTCTCGGACCCTCGAACTGCCAGGCTCACATAATGACTCTGATGTTACGGGTGGCACTGACTGGCGTTGAGTAGCCATCATTCGTGCCAACATAACTACTGCACTTTGAATTTCCTGGTCGGATGGTATGGGTAAAGGAACTGTCGGAGGTAATGTCATCCCGAGTGGCTCCTGGTGGGGTGGGGTCTGCTGTGAAGGTCGATATGACGCCTCTATATCGCCCTCAGATCGGGCTGATTCTAAGTGAGGCTGAGGCATCCTGCTAGTGCCTTCTCCTGCTGCGGTATCCAGTTTTCTACCAGTGACAGGATGTTGTTGGTCTGCCATTTTATCTGTAAACAAAGAGTATGATAAGTTTTAGGGACTCAACCCTATATTGTACTACTCTATAGCACGACTGATTATCAAGAAAGTGTAACCATCCTATCATGCCTTGCAGCCTCCCGCCTATGGTATGTAGTGCACAACACATCCATAGACAAGACTCTACTTAGCACGACTTGCAGACTCCCTAGATACGACCTGCTCTGATACCATGTTTGTCACGCCCCGCCTTGGGAGGCGTGACTGGCACCTGGTGCCCTACTAAGAACTAGACTGCTGGACTACTGAGTCTAAGCACTTTTGGTGCCAGGCTAGCTCTAACCGTGGGTTCATGGAACCAACGAGCTATATAACGGCTGTAAATACAGCCTCCGGCAGACTAGGCCTATAGCCACCTGTAAGACAACAACAACTAACCAGAACAACAGTAGTATAAAGGAACCTATGTGGACGGACAAGGCCACCATGCTGACTAGTTTCACTGAAACGCTGAATCAAATGCTAAACTACTCGGTGACCAGCAAGGTCACCAACTATTAACTGAATAAGGCCCCACACGACCATCATAAACAAACTAAAACATAGACACGGCCTCACACGACCAGTAAAACTAACCACAGGGAATATACAATCTTCAAGCCTCTAAGAATACTGATAAGATGGTTGAGACATGGCCCCGACCTACCCGTACTTTACAACAAAAGAAAAGGAATAAACCTCTAACTGTCCAGCTCCAAATGACAAGAGTTGATGACTCTGTGTGCTGGCTGGAATTACGAGGGATCGGCTCCTCGTCTATGAGTACCTGTAGGCAAGTAATGCAGTGCCCCCAAATGGGCGTCAATACCACTAGTATCGAGTATACAACGAAATAACTAAACATAACTGAAAATAGAAAGTAATACTGATAGTTACTGAATAACAGAAGATTGCTAAGCCTGTATGGGATGGTAGAATCTAAACTAAGCTTAATTATACTGGAGAGAAGGTGAGAATCTTACTTGTCAATGTGGCGTCCGGCTATCTATTAATTTAATAAATAACACATATAGCATACAAGAACCTATACCTGCCCCCGTAAGCCGGAAGGTACCAATCAACATACAATCTATATACCCCTACCCAGGTTGCCATCCAAAAATAAAAATACACTCTACTCATCTAGTAACTATGAGCATCTCGCCGGCCCCCTGGGTATGCAACTTGGGCTCTCTGGGCCCCTGAGTATAGTTGTATCTGAGTCCGGAGGACTCCTGTAAACTGTAATCTTAGATCTGTGATCTGTAATCTGTGCCCTGGGCGCAAGCGCTCGACAGGGGTATGCTATAATGATTATCAGCCTGCTATGGGGAATGTTGCATCCCATCTTCGTCCTCTGGCGGACGGCATGCCACTCCTTGGAGTGACGTATCCTCACCCTCTAGCGGACAAGTCGACACAGCTATTAACCCTTGGGCGGCAAGGAAGCCCTAATGGTGCCCAACATAGAACAATCAGGTCTCTACAAACAACAATAATCACATATAACATATATATTAAATCTGATAATACTGTCAATGTTCTGATATTCTATTCTGAATCCCTTGCTGAATTATACTGAATCTGATACTGTGTTATACTGAGTTTGGAATAATATCTCACTGTTTGATACTAATTTACTGAATTTTATTCTGAATATGACATAATAATTATTCAAGCATGCTTACTGAATTCACACTGGGCATAATACTTGGCTTTTAAAGGTTCTTCTGGAATTTATTCTATTTTACTATACTAGAATTACTATCTTGCCGAACAAACTAGCTTTACATACCTAAGTTGCCGACTTCTTGACTAACTAGCGTAACTCGACTAATATCCAGCTATTTCTTCCAACTGCATTCATATTCATAGCGAATAAAACTAAATTCATCAATATGCTGGAAGAAAATAGTATTTTGAATATATATACTGCCCAAACTTTGACTTATCAAAAAACAGCCAAAAACTCACTATTTCTCGGAAGTCCATAAGGGAGATATACTCACTTTAGGGCTAGGAGTATATTGACACTAATTTGGAGCAGTTCCACTTACCTTAGCTCGGTAGGACAACGATTCTCCAGTCGAATTTCACGAAACTAACTCTCTAGGAATGCTCCCTGCAGCTTTATACTTCGCTACCCGAAATTAATTTGAGTTTGGACCGCGTTTAACAGCGTAAACGGAAGGAATTTTAATGGACACCTTCGTCCTCTCTATTTCTCTACTATTCTCTGGTTTACTCACTGGAAATATTGATAATTATCACTTTAAAACCAAAGTGGGGGCTTATATACTTGGAGCCTTTAACTCGCATTTGTCGAATGCGATTTATAAGTCGCATTTACCTTGCGACACTCCGACTTGGCGCTTGTCCGGTCTCTCCCCGGGCCATTTTTCTAGCCATATGGCATTCTAAAAGTCTTAACCAACATGCCAATAGTCCATCTAAATGTCAAGAATTTACGGGGTGTAACAATAAAGATCGCCTTTGTGTTCAAGACGTTGCAGGGCTTCGCCAGCAGATTATGGGTGAGGTACATTATGCCCGTTATTCTCTCCACCCAGGTTCGACGAAAATTTACCACGATATAAAATAAATCTACTGGTGGCCAGGAATTAAGAAGGGGATAGCAGAATTCGTTGGTCAGTGTCCCAACTGCCAGCAGGTAAAAGCTGAATATAAAAAACAATGAAGACTGACTCAGGATATAATTGTGCCTCTATGGAAATGGGAAGCAGTAAATATGGATTTTGTAGTAGGATTACCCCGCACTAGGCGTAGATATGATTCGATCTCGGTGATTGTTGATAGACTGACAAAATCAGCTCATTTTCTACCAGTAAGGGCTACCTTATTCATAGAGGATTATGCTGAGCTGTATATTAGAGAAATAGTCAGGTTGCATGGTGTTCCAATGTCCATTATCTCCGATAGAGGGGCGCAGTTTACAGCTAAATTCTGACAATCATTTCAGAGAGGCTTGGGGACGCAGGTTAACCTGAGCACAGCTTTTCATCCTCAGACAGATATGCAGGCAGAACGCACCATTAAAACTCTCGAGGATATGTTGCGAGCATATGTGTGGGATTTCGAAGGTAGCTAGGATGAACATTTACCACTCATTGAGTTCACCTATAATAATAGTTACCATTCAGGTATTCAGATGGCGCCTTATGAGGCATTATATGGGCCAAAGTGCAGATCTCCGGTTGGTTGGTTTGAGGTAGGAGAATCAGCATTGATTGGGCCAAATATCATTCATCAGTCAGAGGAAAAAGTAAATCTTATAAGAGAATGTTTACTGACTGCTCAGAGCCACCAGAAATCTTATGCTGACGTGCGGCACAGAAACTTGGAATTTAATGTGGGTGTTTGGGTGTGTCTGAAAGTTTCGCTGATGAAGGGTGTAATGAGATTTGGCAAGAAAGGCAAGCTCAGTCGGAGGTTTGTTGGGCCTTATCAAATTCACCGAAGAATAGGCTAAGTGGCATATGAGTTAGACTTACCTCCAGAGTTAGAATCTGTCCATCCAGTTTTCGATGTATCAATATTGAGAAAGTTCATAGGAGATCCCTCCAGAATTGTCCCAGTCCAAGATGTTAAGGTTACAGAGGAGTTGGCCTATTAAGAAGTTCCAGTAGCCATAGTTGACCGGAAGATCTGCAGATTAAGAACTAAAGATGTTGCTTCTGTCAAAATGTTATGGCATAACAGGAACCGAGAGGAAATGACTTGGGAAGTAGAAGAAAATATGAAAGTTAGATATCCTCAGTTATTTAAGACTTAGTCAGCCATAGGTATGTTATTATTACTATTTTATGAGTTACAGTATATTCACGTCTACGTGAGATAGTTGGTGATCTTGGGCAGATTTATATGCCCAAGTGATACTCAAATGTGTCATTTTGTCCTGTTTATCTATCGATGTTTGTACATTCTCATGTGAATTGTAATAAAATGTGAATTTATACTAACCAACATGATTAGCGTGGTTTTGTAGGAAAAATATAATTTTACGAAGCTAAGATGCATGTTGGGAGAAATCGGGATTAGACTCGGAAGCTAGCAAGGAAAAAGCACAAGGAAAGCACGAATTAAAGGGGCTCCGCGATGGAGCCGTTTCATGCTGCCATCGCGGATGCATTCTGCCTGGATGCTGAAAATATGCCAAATTCCAGTGAAGGTGCGCGTTGGGGCCGTGGCACGTTGGCCTAGCCCCGCATTGCACACCGTGCCACGTTGGGCTTTAATACCTGGACGACCGGATTCTAGTGAGGGTCCGCGTTGGTGGCGTGTCACGGAGGCAGTGCTCTGCGATGCACTTCGTGACACGTTGCTCGTTATTCCAAGAAAAATTCTCACTAGTATAAATAGAACACTTTGGTTCATTTTTAATAATTCTGACTGGGTGGAGCAAGAACGTGGGTTACAGGCAGTTGAGGGGACGAAAATCTCAGGGTTCTTCTCTATCTCCTTCTTCTTTATTTCAATTGCTTGTATGATTAACACTCATTTAACGATGTTTAATCCACAAATGAGTGGCTAAATTCCCTTCTTGCTGAGGTTAAGAACATTTGTATTGAAATGTAATTATTGATAAATTGGTTTTTCATCTTTTCTTCCATGGTTGTTCTATTGATTCTTGTTCTTACTGCGTTAATGTGTGGACAACGTTAATGTATATATAAAAAGTCCAGTTTCACTCAAGAGAGCAAGAAATTGGAAAGTTGTGAATTGATAGGATATGATCTTTTCTTAGTTTGGGAAAATTGAGAATTGATTTACCTTCAGGATAGAGATATACCTGAAAGTCGTATTAGTCAATTAAGGAATCGGTTTTGTTGGCTAGAACATGAATTTCTTTTTATCACAGAGATGTAGGTGGAAGGTTCATGATTCTTAAGTTGGGTTAAATACGAGAGTTTTAATCCATAGGCAATAATTCTTGACTAGCAACCGGAGGAAAGATTAATCAAAGATTTATTTCTCTACATGTTCATTTTGGCCTCAGCATGCTCATACTTTTAGTTCAGACTCAAATTGTATATTCATTTTAGACTTAGTATAAAATTAGGAAACAAAATATCAAAATCTTCTTCACACAGTTATCTGCAGTTTAGAGTTAAAGTTTATTGACACTTGATTAGATTGATACCTTAGTCCAGTCCCTGTGGGATCGATACTTGGCTTACTTGAGCCACTTTACTACTTTTTCGACCACGTGCACTTGCGTGTACTTATTCCAAACACCCGAACAAGTTTTTGGCGCCATTGCCGGGGACTGGCAATTGGTAAACTTTTTCTTAAGTGTTAGTTTATTATTTCCTCATAGTGTTGACAACTTGGTCTTAGCCTGTATTTTGTAGATGCTAATTTCTGTTGAACACTGGCAAGAGACAAGGAGCTGGTGGACTCATCTTTAGAGCCGAAAAGACAATTCCATCATCAAAGGAGAGAAGCTCTAAAGAAAAAGCTGCAGTTGCTCAGACAAACAATCCTGGAGCAACAACAGAATCCACTAGTTGTAAGGGCAATGTTAGTGCCCGAGGAAATGGCAGCTAGGCCGGTTTGCGAGGTTGCAATCCCACATGCTAACAATGTCACATCTAGCATCCACAAACCTGAGCCAGGAGGGAGGTTCGAGCTTAAACAGAACATGGTGCAATTGCTGCACACCAGCGGGCAGTTCACAGGTCTCCCTCATGGGGATCCACAGCAACATCTCCAAATTTTTTGGAGATAAGTGACACTTACATCCCCACTAGAGTGTCATCGGATTATGTCAGGCTCACATTGTTCCCATTTCCACTTTTGGGAGAAGCTAAGAGGTGGTTGAAAGCTGAGCCACCTAATTCCATCACCCCGTGGGATGATCTTGCAAAGAAATTCTTGATACGGTTCTTTCCATCCGGTAAAACAGTAAGACTTAGAAGTCAAATTCTATGTTTTAAACAGAGAGAGGGAGAGAATCTGTATCAGACCTGCGGAGAGATTCAAATCTATGTTGCGGGATTGTCTTCATCATCACCAATCCAATGATGTGCTGGTGCATACTTTCATAGAGGGTTTGGAACCCCACACAAAAATCTTACTAGACTCAGCAACTGGGGGACAAGCATTAGAGAAGACTTATGAGGAGCTGTATACTTTGTTAAATCGTATTTCGCAGGGGAATCCGGAGTGGAATACGGATTCGTCAAGAGGAGGAACAAGGAAAGCAGCAGGAGTCTTAGAAGTGGATGGTTTTACAACTATTGCTGCACAGATAGCTGTGTTACAGAATAAAATCAACACCCACTTCAGTAACATGAGCATGAACCAGTCTCAAGCCCCAGTGAATGTAGTGCAGCAGATTTGGTGTGAAGTGTGCGGGAGTAACGAACACTCAGCTGAGTGTTGCAGAGCAAATCCTGATTGGGTGAACTTTGTTGGTAATGTACAGATAAATAACCACCTACAGTATGGCAACAACTACAATTCCAACTGGAGGAATCACTCGAATTTCTCTTGGGGTAGCAACAACCATCAAGGGAAAAGTTCGAATCAGGGGGCGCAGAGAAATCAAGGAGGGCAGCCGAACTATCAGTCGCAATACAGAAGCAACAATGCACCTCCTCCACCACCATCACCCAGCATTGAGGAGATGTTCAAGAAAATGATAGCTAACCAAGCTCAATTGCAGGCTGATTACGTGAAATTGGTAGCCGATGTAAAGAACAATCAGTTAGCTAGAAAGGCGCTGGAGTACCAGTTTGGGCAATTTGTTGGAGCCCAAAACACCAGGCCGGACTTCCGAGTGACACTGATCCGAACCCCAAGCAGGTAAATACAGTGACCACAAGGAGTGGTTTGCGACTCAAGGAGGTGGAATCGGAAAGATTACCACAGTAGTCGAAAGCAGGTGAAAAGGAGAGGGATCACACTAATGATAAGGGGAAGGAGAAGGAAGCTGAACCAGAAAGTCCACCACCCCCGTTCCCTCAAAGACTAAGGAAACACAAGGAGGAAGCGTGTTTCAAAAAGTTCATGGAGGTGCTTAAGTAGGTACACATTAATTTACCTCTTGTTGATGTTTTGCAGGGAGTGCCGAAATACGCAAAATATATCAAGGCAATCATGGCAAACAAAAGCAGGTTGACTGAGTATGCTACGGTGGCGCTTACGGAGGAGTGTAGTTTACGGATACAAAATAGGTTTCCCACAAAGCTCAAGGACCCTGGGAGCTTTACAATTCAAATTACAATTGGGCAGAGTATCTAAGCTCGCAGATTATGTGATTTGGGAGCGAGCATTAACTTGATGCCAACATCGGTATTCAAGAAGTTGGGGTTAGGGAGTCCTAGACCAACAACAGTGATCTTGCAACTAGTGGATCATTCCTTAGCGAGACCTGATGGCATTGTCGAAGACATACTGGTGCAATTGGGCTCCCTTATCTTCCCGGTAGACTTTGTCGTGCTGGATTTTGAGCTAGACGCGGAAGTCCCATTTATTTTGGGACGTCCTTTCTTGGCGACCGAGAAAGCACTTATTGATGTAGTAGAAGGGCAGCTAACTATGCGGGCACATGACAAAGTTGAGGGATTTGATGTATTTAAGGCCATGAAGTTGCCGGCCATACATGAGGAGCTTTCAGCAATCAGTGTGTTTTGATCAAGAAGAAATTCGTCAGATTGTTGAATCTCAAGACCCACTGAAAAGAGTGTTGATGAACTCCGATCATTTCGGAGATAGAGATGCTTATGAGGTGGTACAAATGCTGAATGAGTCACAAAGGCATCCTAGGAAACAGGAATTTCAGTCTCTAATGAGGTCTCTGGAACCATTGTCGAAACCATCTATTTAGGAAGCACCAAAGTTGGAATTGAAAGAATTGCCTCCCCATTTAAAATATGTCTTTTTGGGGGAAGATGAGACTTTGCCGGTCATCATCTCCGCAGATTTGATGGAGGCATAGGAGAAGAAAGCATTGGGTGTCCTCAGAAAAAGGAAGAAAGCAATAGGCTGGCAAATGTCAAATATTCAGGGTATCAATCCAGCTTTTTGCCACACAGGATTTTCATGGAGATAGGAGCAAAGCCAACTGTTCAGCCTCAGCGAAGGTTAAATCCAGCAATGAAGGATGTGGTTAGGAAAGAAATAATTAAGTGGCTTGATGTAGGTGTGGTCTACCCTATCTCGGACAATGAATGGGTCATCCCCGTTCAGTGCATTCCAAAGAAAGGAGGGATGACCGTGGTCACCAATGAAAAAAATGAGTTGATTCCTACACAAACCGTCACAGTCTGGCAGGTTTGCATGACTATAGAAAGCTTAATGAAGCCACAAGGAAAGATCATTATTCTATCCCATTCATTGATCAGATATTAGATAGGTTGGTGGGACAGGAATATTATTGTTTCCTTGATGGGTACTCTGCTATAACCAAATAGCCATAGCACCGGAGGATCAGGAGAAGACCACATTTACCTGTCCTTATGGGACATATGCTTTTAGGCGGATGCCATTTGGGTTATGCAATGCACCTGCCACATTCTAAAGATGCATGATAGCTATTATCCACGACATGGTGGAGGATTTTATTGAGGTATTTATGGATGATTTTTCTATTTTCGGTAATTCGTTTACTACCTGTTTGCAGAATCTTGATAGGGTGCTGGCTCGCTGCGAAGAATCCAACCTTGTACTCAACTGGGAGAAATGCCATTTCTTAGTCAAGGAAGGTATCGTCCTTGTCCATAAAGTGTCTTGCAAGGGGCTGGAGGTCGATCGTGCTAAGATTGAGGTTATTGAGAAGTTACCACCACCTATGTCGGTGAAAGGTGTTCGCAACTTTCCTGGGCATGCAGGGTTCTACAGACGGTTCATCAGAAACTTCTCAAAAATTTCTAGACCACTATGCAGATTGTTAGAAAAAGAGGTGAAGTTTGAGTTGGATGATAAGTGTGTTAAAGCATTCGAGGAGTTGAAGCAGAAATTGATAGAAGCACCTATCCTTATTTCTTCGGATTGGGAACAACCATTTGAATTGATGTGTGATGAAAGTGATGTGGCTGTGGGAGCTGTATTGGGGCAGAGGAAAAATAGAATCTTTCATTCTATTCATTATGCAAGCAAAACACTGAACACTGCCCAAAGTAATTATATAGTCACGGAGAAGGAGATGCTAGCATTTGTGTTTGCATTTGATAAATTCAGGTCCTATTTGGTGGGTTCGAGAGTAGTGGTGTAGACCGATCATGCAGCGATTCGGTATCTGTTTAACAAGAAGGATGCAAAGCCCAAGCTGATTAGATGGATCCTTTTGTTGCAAGAGTTCGATCATGAAATTAAGGACAGAAAGGGGAGCGAAAATCAGGTGGCAGATCACTTATCGCGATTGGAAAGTCGGTCGCATGTGAAGGAAGGTGATAACATCAATGAGGAGTTCCCGGATGAGCAGCTCTTGGCAATAGGGGAAGCTGAAGTTCCCTGGTATGCAGACATAGTCAACTTGCTGGTGAGTGGAGTCTATCCACCTGAGGCTACAGTTCAGCAGAGAAAAAAATTGAGGCATGATTGCCAGTATTTTATTTGGGATGAGCCATACTTATTTAAACAGGGACCGGATCAGGTGATGAGAAGATGCATCCCGGAGAGCCAGATTGCAGAGGTGTTGAGGAGTTGTCACTCTTCGTTGTATGGGGGGCACCATGGAGGCGAGCGGACAGCGCACATGGTTCTACAGTCAGGTTTATTTTGGCCTACACTTTTCAGAGACTCTATGGCATACGTCAAAATGTGCGATAGATGTCAGCGTACATGCACAATTGGTAGAAGGCAAGAGATGCCACTGCAGAATGTACTAGAAGTGGAGACCTTTGATGCATGGGGCATAGATTTCGTGGGCCCGTTCCCACCATCATTTGGTAATCGTTACATCTTGGTGGCCATTGATTATGTATCAAAGTGGGTTGAAGCAATAGCTTGCCCCAGGAATGACAACAAGGTGGTAACAAAATTTGTGAAAAAACACATTCTCACCAGGTTCGGGACACCCCGAACCATTATCAGTGATGGAGGGGCTCATTTCGCAACTGCAAGTTTCAAGAAGCTACTAGCCAGGTGCGCCACAAGGTGGCAACAGCATATCACCCCCAAACTAGTGGGCAAGTGGAGGTGTCGAATAAAGAAGTGAAGCAGATTCTCCAGAAAACAGTGAATGCACAACGTAATGATTGGTCAAGCAAACTTGATGATGCGTTGTGGGCATACAGAACTGCTTACAAGACACCGATTGGAACTTCTCCATACCGATTGGTCTATGGTAAAGCGTGTCATCTGCCAGTGGAGCTAGAGCATCGAGCCTTCTGGGCCATGAGGAAATTGAATATGGACTTAGAGCTAGCGGGCAAGAAGAGGCTAATGCAACTCAGCGAACTTGAAGAGTTTCATTGGCATTCTTATGAGAGTGCCAAGTACTACAAAGAACAAACAAAGAGGTGGCATGACAAGCATGTGGTGCATCATATTTTTGAGCTGGGGCAGAAAGTATTGCTCTTCAATTCAAGATTGAAGTTGTTTCCAGGGAAGCTGCGGTCAAAATGGTCAGGGCCATTTGAGGTAGTGAGAATGACCCCGCACGAGGCAGTAGAGTTGTGGCAAGAAGATCGAAGTGCCACATTCTTAGTAAATGGGCAGCGATGTAAGCATTACTGGGGTGAGGACGGTAGTCGAGAGAAAACGTCCGGCACCCTAGAGGATGATTGAGCTTAATGACGTCGAGCCGCGACGGTAAACTAGGCGTTGCACGGGAGGCAACCCGTGAAATTTTTGTAATATTTGAATAGATTTCGTAGAAGAAACAAAAAGAAAAGAAAAAAAATGAGAAAAAATAAAAATAAAAACAACAACAAAAAAAATTGAATTTTATGTGAAACCTATAAATTCTAACCAATTTCTTGTTGTCAGATGAATTTTAGGTTGAACGGAGGGTAAAAATGCAAAGGATCGCAAAGGAAAAATCGAGGTGAGAAAAATAATAAAAAGTGGCAAAATAATGAGCCTGTGCGATGGCTCCGTGTCACGGAGGAGGGCCTCCGCGTTACCCTCCGTGACGCGTTGAAGGTGTTTTGGAATTTTTTACAAATTCCAGAACCCCTGCGTGATGGCTCCGTGTCACGTAGGGTGTGCTCCGCGTTACCCTCCGTGACACGTTGAAGTGTTATTCGCGACGGGTCACACCGAAAACACCCAATTTTTCCCATTTTTCACTCCCCTCCGCGACAAACAACCCAAAATCCCCCCTCCCCCAACGTGACACGGACCTAGGATCAAATTTTCTTCAACTTTTCTTCAAGTTCAACGAATTAAAGGTACGTTCTTGAACTTAACCTCAATTTTGGACGAAATTGTCAATTTTTGAGCATGTGAGGTAACTAAAGTTTGCCCTAAGTGTAAATTGAGCATGAATTCATTTAAGTTATTGTTGATTGATGTTCGTAGTATCGTTATGATTGTATGAACTCGATAAATACATGTTTGTTTGGATTTGTGCGAAATTGGTAGCTAGGATTGGAATTTGAATAGGAAGAAGCTAAATTTGGTTGAAAATTTGAAAATGATTGGGTTATTCATGTTGGGTAAGGTGAATTATGTTGTGCTTGTGATGAATATGCTAAGTAAATGATGGAATTTTTTTTGGGATAATGAAATTGTTGAAATAGCATAGAAATTGGGGGAATTACATCGGTTTTGTCGATAGAAATTTTCGCTAAGTGATATGTGATGAAATGTTATCGATGGTAATAGTGGATTAGCTGTACGAAGTCTGAGTAGTACATAGAATTTATACCGTCGAACCCTCTGAATGCACGAGGCATTTTTGTTATCGTTTTTTTTATTTGAAAGTTAGAAAAAGAGAATTGTCTTTCTGTAATGTTGTGATTGTGGCTAAAGACTAAGTGTGGGGTGGCCTAGCTCAACCCAACCTTAGTTGAAGCTAATTTTAAATTGAATAACATTGGGATTGTCTGTTTGATTTGACAGGAACTCTGGCAAGCAGGCAAGACAAAGGAAAGGGCGCATCTACATCAGGCGCCGGAAGGAAAAGAATCAGACTGGGAACAGCAGTCCCAGCAGCACCAGCGGTTTCGCGCGGCCAACGTCGTCAATACGAAACCCGATGGGTGACAGAGGAAGGGAAAAAATGGTACACAAAGCATAAGGAAAGCAAATACTTCCCCGAGGAGCACATTGCTAGGGAACCGTTGGCACAAGAATTCCCCAAAATTGTCCACAGGATTGATGCAACCAGGATGAACTTCATCTTCGAAGAGCCCAAGGAGTGCAATCTTCACCTGATTTAGGAGTTCTACGCCAACCGAAACCCGACACTCAGAAGTCACACCATAAAGATAAGGGGGCAGGTAGTCACTTTTGAGCCCCATCACCTTAATGCCATCTTGGGGGCGCGGGACACAGACGCCCATGTACTCCGGCAGCTGAATATCACTCCTCCATATGCGGACATCAGACGCACTCTGTGTGGAGCCCGGTCTACAGCACGATGGAGCAGGTATAAGGAGAGGGGCTACCATCAGACATTGCCATACTCACAGATGAACAGGGAAGCCAGGATATGGCTTAAAATTATTTGTTCATGCCTGATCCCGGGGGTGCATATGACAGATGTCACCCGGAATCGTGTGTGCTTGGTCTATGCCTTGATGAAAGGGCTGGAGATCAACATTGGGGCGGTGATTATCTCTGCCATGAACAGAGCCCGTTTTCATCAAGGGCACAGGTACGGGTTTGATGGCTTACTGACACGTTCCTGAGCGGCCTAGATATTGAGGAGGAGGCCCTTGACTACATCCTGTAGATGGAGAGGCAGGCCTTAGACGTAACCAAAACTCTAAGGCACCCAACACCACTCACGGGCCAGTTCTTACACTAGTCGAGCAACATGCTCGGGATGATCAGTACATGGCCCGCATGTTCGGTATGCAGTTGCTCCAGCTGTGCATAGGCGAGAGGCCGACAACAGAAGATGAGCTGTGGCAGCTCGAGCTAGACTACCCTTTTGGCGAAAATGCCAGGGCTCTATGCCGAGTGGGGCCAGCTTTTGTGGAGCCCACTGATGATGATGTCCTTACAGATGAGGAGACACGTCGCGATGACTCCAATATTGAGTTAGAGGAGGACGACGGGGGCGATTTAGACATGGGAGATGAGGCAGCAGCACCTGACGAAGAAGTTGAATACTTCGATTGATCAGGGAGTTTCACAAACCACTTTTGTGGTACGCTAAATTTTATGAACACTGGGGATAATGTTCGATTTAAGTGTGGGGTGGGAGTAGTTAGGTGCTGGTTGTTTTGTTGTATTTATGTTTCTATTATGTTGTTGTGCTAAATTTGTGATCCTGTGATTTTTGTGTATGTTCTGTATTGTAGTTAATGTGAAGCTGTTGTGTGAAGCTGTTGTGTGCTATTGAATGTTGTTAGTTGGTTGTGTAAATATTTTTTTATCAAAATCATCGATATTATTTTTTTATCGAAATCATCGATATTTTTTAAAATTTTTCTTTTAGATTTTTCTTTCTTTTTCATTTAATTATTTTTATGATTGGGTTTCTCGGCGTTTGTTTTCGGTTCTTTTACCGAGAATAGTCCCATTGAACCAAAATCGTAATTAGTGACCGTTCCCTATGATGGATGGATGACGACCGTGTTAAGGGAAATGTAGTCAATAGGAGTAGTTTTTGTCTTTTAATTTTCCCTTTGTTTGCTTGTATCCCAATCGTGTTGTTACTTTATGGTTGTGAAATTCTTATTGTGTGTTGTACATGATATTTAAAATGCAAAGTTGATTCATATGAAAGCATGCAACTTTGCAAATATGTTGAGATACCTAGGCCATAGAGTTCGATTCGGTGTGATTGAGGCTTAATGTTTGAATTCTTGTAATTAGCTAATTGAAGAGTCTGTGAATATGTCTTGAGTTGAGCATGTGCAATGAGTGTGTGGTGAGGTTTCGTTTCTTCCATGCTATTGTAAAGTGTCTAGAACTTGCCTGGTGTGTGTACGAAACGAAATGAAGGATGTGTATTGTAGGAAAGGATGTAGGCATTTCTTTGCTTTAACCGAAAGTTTTTTTTATTATCGTACCTACCTTGAATGTACATCTTAGTTAGCCCATACAGCCTTTAGCATATTTTTTTCTTTTGTCAAAAAGGTGTAAACCGAGCTTAACCCCTTCTTTTCATTAACCGTGAATTTGATCCAAAACTCTTAAGAGCTCAAGAAAAAAATAATTTTCCCACAGTGTCAAGGAGTGAGAATTGTGAAAAGAAAAGAAAACGCAGAGTGATGAAAGGAAAGAAAAAGTCAAAGGTGCACTCGCTATAAATTAAATATAAAGAAGACGTATAACTAAGTCGAGTGTGCTTAAAGATATGGGAACAAAAATAAAGACAGACTTCAAGAATGGGAGGATGAAGGAAGAAACAATGCCCATAAGGTTGATGGGATGTATTGAAAAAGAGCTTAAGGAGACTAGTTGTTATTATTGGTTAGCCCAGTATTTGCTAGTTCCATAGCTTACATTACAACCCATTAAGTCCTACGTGATCTTACATCACGTGTCCTTATATTAGTGGAGTAATACACTAAAGGCAAGCCTATGGTTCATGAAATGATGCATGTGAAGTCTTTTAGGAGAGAGAGCGAAATCGTGTTTATATGCCCCTGCATGTAATGTCTTTGAGTTCATTTGATTAAAAAGGGGAAAATTCTCTTGTGTTGTGAGGGCACATGCTCGACGAGAGATTGAATTTCGTGTCGGATATCTTGATCAGCTGATTTGCATGAGTTTGCCAATATCGAGAGTCGATTCTTGAGTCTAGGAGGTCTTAATGTGTTGAAGGTCATTGTATTGATAAGACTATGCATGTTTTCTTGATGATTTGCTATATTAAATAATTGGTATAACCGTAGCTTGAATTGTCGAGCCAAAGTAGCCAGGATTGGGTGTCAATCGCATGAGGTGTAAGATTATTGTTCGGGGACGAACAAGGATTTAAGTGTGGGGTAAGTGATCTTGGGAAGATTTATATGCCCAAGTGATACTCAAATGTGTCATTTTGTCTTGTTTATCTATCGATGTTTGTACATTCTCATGTAAATTGTAATAAAATGTGAATATATACTAACTAACATGATTAGCGTGGTTTTGCAGGAAAAATATAATTTTACGAAGCTAAGATGCATGTTGGGAGAAATCGGGATTGGACTAGGAAGCTAGCAAGGAAAAAGCACAAGGAAAGCACGAATTAAAGGGGCTCCGTGATGGAGCCGTGTCATGCTGCCATCACGGATGCATTCTGCCCCGATGCTAAAACTATGCCAAATTCCAGTGAAGGTTCTCGTTAGGGCCGTGGCACGTTGGCCTAGCCCCGCGTTGCACGCCGTGTCACATTGGGCTTTAATACCTGGACGACCGGATTCCAGTGAGGGTCCGCGTTGGTGGCGTGCCATGGAGGCAGTGCTCCACGATGCACTCCGTGACACGTTGCTCATTATTCCTGGAAAAATTTTCACTAGGATAAATAGAACACTTAGTTTCATTTTTAATAATTCTGACTGGGTGGAGCAAGAACGTGGGTTACAGGTAGTTGAGGGGACGAAAATCTCAGGGTTCTTCTCTATCTCCTTCTTCTTTATTTCAATTGCTTGTATGATTAACACTCATTTAAAGATGTTTAATCCACAAATGAGTGGCTAAATTCCCTTCTTACTGAGGTTAAGAACATTTGTATTGAAATGTAATTATTGATAAATTGGTTTTTCATCTTTTCTTCCATGGTTGTTCTATTGATTCTTGTTCTTACTGCGTTAATGTGTGGCCAACGTTAATGTATATCTATAAAGTCCGGTTTCACTCGAGAGAGAAAGAAATTGGAAAGTTGTGAATTGATAGCATATGATCTTTTCTTAGTTTGGGAAAATTGAGAATTGATTTACCTTCAGGATAGAGATATACCTGAAAGTCATATTAGTCATTTAAGGAATCGATTTTGTATGGCTAGAACATGAATTTCTTTTTATCACAGAGATGTAGGTGGAAGGTTCATGATTCTTAGTGGGGCCTGGACAGGGCCTCTGTGGCACGACGCCATTGTGGAGGCCCTCGCTCCGTGGCACAACGCCATCGCAGAGGGGTTCTGCCCCGGCTCCTCTCGCGATGGTTCGATGTGCTGTTCGTCCAGTCTTCCCTCAGACCTTTTTATAGCATGTATGACATTCAAAACTCTTAACCAACATGCGAATAGGCCATCTACATTTTGAGAATTTACGGGGTGTAACATCCTCCCCTCCTTAAGAACATTCACCCTCGAATGTAAACTTCTATTTATAAGGGTCTCAACTTACTCAACTTACTTTTGGGAAAATTTCTGCTGAGTTTCCCCTGTAATATGGACTATCTCAAAATCTTGGAATGCAGAAAAGTCGAATACAAGCACTCCACACAATACTACAGTATTCATCATGCAAAAGACTAGAGTCGATTATCTCATTTATACATATAATATATGGCATTTCATATGATAACAATACTAACATACCTCTTGGCTGACTATGCTTGGAATAAGTGAGGATCTCTGACTTTCATGTCTTTCTTTGCTTCCCAAGTCATCTCCTCTCGGTTCTTATTACGCCACAGTACCTTGACAGAACCAACATCTTTAGTTCTCAATCTATGAATCTATCTGTCTAGTATGGCTACTAGAACCTGTTCATTGGCTAGCTCATCCGTAACCTGGACATCCTAGACTGGGACAGCTTTGGAGGGGTCTCCTATGTACTTTTTTAGCATATATACGTGGAAAACTGAATGAATGGACTCTAATTTTGGAGGCAAGTTCAACTCGTATGCCACTTGGCCTACTCTCCGCCGAATTTGATAAGGCCCAACGAATCTCAAACTGAGCTTACCCTTCTTGCCGAATCTCATCACCCCTTTCATTGGAGATACTTTTAAAAATACCCAGTCATTCACATTGAATTCTAGGTTCCTGCGCCGCACATCAGCATACGATTTCTGGAGGCTCTGAGCAGTTAGTAGGCGTTCTCTGATAAGCTTTACCTTCTCCTCTGACTGATGAATAATATCTAGCCTAATCAGCGCTGACTCTCCTACTTCAAACCCAGCCAACAAGCGATCAACATTTTCATCCATACAATGCCTCAAAGGGCGCCATCTGGATAGCTGAGTTGTAAAAATTGTTATAAGCGAACTCAATTAGCAGTAAATGCTCATCCCAACTACCTCCAAAGTCCAACACACACGCCTGTAGCATATCCTTGAGCGTCTAAATAGTCCGTTCAGTTTGTTCATCTGTCTGAGGGTGGAATGTTGTGTTCAAATTAATCTGCGCTCCTAGACCTCTCTGAAAGGACTGCCAAAATCTTGCTGTAAATTGTGCTCCTCTGTCAGAGATAATAGATATTGGAACACCGTGTAATCTGACTATTTCTCTGATATACAATTCGGCATAATCTTCGGCATAAAAAGTAGCTTTTACTAGTAGGAAATGGGCTGATTTCTTCAATCTGTCAACAATTACCCAAATTGAGTCATGTCTATGCCTGGTACGGGGTAATCCTGCTACAAAGTCCATGTTCACTGCTTCCCACTTCCAAAGAGGCACAGCTACGTCCTGAGTCAATCCATCTTGTTTCTAGTGTTCCGCTTTTACTTGCTGGCAGTTAGGACACTGGGCTACAAATTCTGCTATTTCCCTCTTCATACCTGGCGACCAGTAGATTTCTTTGATATTGTGGTACATTTTTGTCGCCCCCGGGTGGAGAGAATAGCGGGCGTAATGTACCTCACTCATAATCTGATGGTGAAGCCCTGAAACATATGGAACACAAAGGCGGCCTTTACATTGCAACCCTTCATCCTCAGTTACCTGAAAATCTGGCGCTTTCCCTAGCTTGACTCTATCTTTAAGCTGAACCATGTTAGGATTGTCATATTGCCGTTCGTTTACCTCCATAATTAATGACGACACATCGATGTTCTGAATTACTGCTTTGTTGTCCTCTGTTTCTGCTACAGGAATGGCTAAACTGGCTAATTGATGTATTTCACTGGCCAACTCCCGCTGCTCGGGCTGCAAGTATGCCAAACGCCCCATAGATTTGCGGCTAAGGGCATCTGCTACTGCGTTGGCCCTTCTCGGATGATATAGAATGTTCACATCATAAACTTTCAATAACTCCAACCAACGACGCTACCGCAAATTCAACTCCCTCTGAGTCAAGATATACTGTAGGCTATTATGGTCAGTGAAAATATCCACATGGATGCAATACAAGTAATGTCTCCATATCTTTAAGGCGTGGATTACCGCAGCTAGTTCCAGGTCATGGGTAGGATAATTCTTTTCATGTTTCTTCAGTTGTCTGGAAGCATAAGCAATTACTTTACCATGCTGCATCAACACGCATACTAACCCAACACCCGAAGCGTCGCAATACACTACATAACCCTCTGTACCTTCTGGCAATGCCAACACTGGGGTGGAGGTTAATCTGTCCTTCAACTCTTGGAAACTCTGCTCACATGCCTCTGCCCACTGCGGACTTCAGTCGGAGTGGTAGGTCTGGGCCATGTTTTTACTGCTTCTATTTTCTGCATATCTACCGGTATACCAGCATCCGACACAATGTGCCCCAAGAAAGCTACCAAGTTCAGCCAGAATTCACATTTGGAGAACTTGGCATACAACTGACGATCCCTTAGAATCTGAAGCACAGTCCGCAAATGATCCTGGTGATCTGCCTCTGAGCGAGAATACACCAGAATATCATCAATGAATACTATCATGTATAGGTCCAGGTATGGTCTGAAGATGCTATTCATCAGGTCCATGAATACTGCGGGAGCATTCATCAGCCCAAAAAGACATAACTAGGAATTCAAAGTGGTTGTATATAGTCCTGAAGGTTGTCTTCGGAATGTCCCTTTCACGAACTCGAACCTGATGGTATCCGGACCTCAAATCAATCTTGGAGAAATATCTGGCCCCTTGTAATTGATCGAACAAATCATCTATTCTGGGAGGCGGATAATTATTCTTAACTACAACCTTATTCAACTACCGGTAATCTTACACATACGGAGTGAGTCGTCCTTCTTTTTTACAAATAGAACTAGCGCACCCCAAGGGGAAGTACTCGGCCTGATAAAGCCCTTATCTAACAGATCTTTCAGCTGCTCCTTTAATTCTCTGAGTTCAGCATGAGCCATACGATACGGAGGAATTGGTATGGGCTGAGTGCCTGGTAGCAAATCGATTGCAAAATCTATTTCTCTTTCTAGGGGAATACCAGGTAGCTCATCTGGAAATATATCAAGGAATTCATTAACCACTGGAATGGACTGGAGAGTCAGAGGCTCTACCCGAACATCCGGACTCTGATTAGGTGGTAAATGCATCCCTTAGATATCAACTTCCTCGCCTGAAGGTAGGAAATAAACCTACCTTTTGGCGTAGTTGTGCTGCCCTTCCACTCTCGTACTGCCTCCCCTAGAAAGTTGAATCAGACCGTCTTGGTCCAACATTCTACGTTGGCATAGCACGACACAAACCAATCCATACCCATAATGGCATCGAAATCAATCATCTCTAGTTTTACCAGATCTATTGTAGTCTGACGATCAGCAACCTCTACTGTACACCCTCGATAAATCCTACTAGCTATAATGGAGTCACTGACGGGTGTAGATACTAAAAAAGGCTGCTGAAGCAATTCTGGTGCAACACTGAATTTCTGAGCCACAAATGGGGTAACGTAGGACAAAGTAGACCCTGGATCAATCAATACATAAACAGGGTATGACCAAATAGTTATCATACCTGTTACCACATCTGGAGACGCCTCTGAGTCCTGCCTCCCTGGTAATGCATAGGTACGGTTTGGGCCCGTACCTGAACTAGAGGCTCCTAATCTACCTCGGCCTCTACCTGATAAACCTGAGGGCCTACGCCTGCCGAGGCTGCTGGAGCTCGTAGCCATGCTGATGCCCTGTCCTGGCTATCTCGGCTACCTTGTCCCCTGGCTGGACAGTCTTTCATCATGTGCCCCTCCTGCCCGCAAATGTAACACCCGGTGGAGCCATATCTACAAGCTCCAGTGTGAGTCCAGCTGCAAATAGGGCAGGGTGGGGGTGTGTATCTGCTCTGCCCTACCCTTCTCTGCTGAGATGAATCTACCGTTCGGGAACTTCCGCTAGACTCTAACTATCCCCGGCGAATGAATCTACCCCTCTGCTGCTGAAATAGAGGTGGGGGTCTAGGTGGTCTATCTGATAACCATGGCCTAGGCCCTCTCAGGATCTCCCCCTGAATCTCATCTGATCTATCTCTGCGGCGCTGTTCCTGGTTTATTCGTCTGCTATCCTGCTGCCGCTGTCTAAGGCCCTCAATAGTCTGGGCAAAAGCCTGTACCCGAGCAATGTCCATATCTTCCCGCAACGTGGCCATCATGCATGCCTCAATGTATTCTAGGTTAAGACCCATGATAAATCGGTAGACTCGATATGGAATGGTGTCCACAAAAGTTGGAGCATAACGGGCTAAGGAATCAAAGTGTAGGGCATATTCTCATACGCTCCTTGCCCCCTGTTCCAAGTGCAAGAACTGGTCCATCCGGGCCTGCCGGATCTCCCGTGGAAGATAACGGTCCAGGAAAGCCTCTAAAAAGCTGGACCAGGTCGGAGGGGCAACATCCCTTCCTCGAGATCTTTCCCAGCTCTCGTACCATAACACATCAATGTCTCACAATCGGAATACTGCTAACTCAACTGATTCTGTAGGTGTTACATGCATGACCCGGAAGATTCTCTACATCTGGTCTAGGAAATCCTAGGGGTCCTCTGCCTGATCTAACCCTGTGAACTGTGGGGGACCTAATGCCAAAAATTCCATGACGCTCGAACTGCCAGATCCACCTGATGGATCTACTATTACGAGTGGCACTGACTGGCGCTAAGTGGCCATCATTTGTGCCAACAAAACTATTGCACTTCGAATTTCCTGGTCGGATGGGGTAGGTACAGGAGCTATCGGAGGTGGTGTCATTCCGAATAGATCCTGGTGAGGTGGGGGATGTTGAGAAGGCTGTGATGATGCCTCTGTATTGCCTTCAGATCGGGCTGATTCTAAATGTAGCTGAGGCACCCTGCTAGTGCCTTCACCTGCTGCGGTATCCAGTCTCCTGCCTGTGGCAGGGTGTCGCTGCTCTGCCATTTTAATCTGTAAACAAGGAGTATGATAAGTTTTAGGGACTCAGCCCTATACTCTACTGCTCTATGGCACGACTGAATATGAAGAAAGGGTAACCATACTACTATGCCTTGCAGACTCCTGCCTATAGTATGTGGTGCACAACACACCCATAGACAATACTCTACTTAGCACGTCTTGCAGACTCCCTAGGACACAACATGCTCTGATACCAAGTTTGTCACACCCCGCCTTGGGGGTATGACAGGCACCTGGTGCCCTACTAGGACCTGAACTGCTAGACTTTTGAGCCTAAGAACTTCTGGTGTCTGGCTGGCTCAAACCCTGATTTATGAAATCAACGGGCTATATAACGGCTGTAAATATAGCCCCCGGCCGACTAGGCCTATAGCCACCTATACAACGACAACAGCCAACTAGAATTTCATCGATATAGGGGAACCTATGCGGGCCGACAAGGCCACCATGCTGTCTAGTTACTTTTGAATCAAGAAAACAAGAGCTAACCTGCTATGTGACCGGCAACTACCAACTGAATAAGTCCCCACACGGCCATTATATAATACTAAGACATACACACGGCCTCACATGAACGGTATAACTAACCACAGGGAATACACAATCTACAAGCCTCTAAGAATACTGATAAGATGGTCGGGACAGGGCCCCGGCCTACCCATCCTATACAACAAAAGAAAAGAAAAAAACCTCAAGTTGTCTAGCTCCGGATGACAGGAGCTGATGACTCTATGTGCTGGCTGGAGTCACGAGGTATCGGCTCCTCGTCTATGAGTACCTGCAGGCAAGTAATGTTGCGCCCCAAGCGGGCGTCAGTACCACTGGTACCGAGTATGTAAAGTAGACTGAACATAACTGAATATAAGCAATAATATTGGTAGTTCTGAATAGCAGAAAGTAGCTGAAACTGTCTGGGCTGGCGGGATCTGAAGTAAGCTTATCTGCACTAAAGGTAAGGTAGAAGCATACCTGTCGACGTTGTGTCCTAATATCTATCAGCTAAAAAATAACATGTATATACATATATATAACATACAAGGACCTATAGCAGCCCCCATAAGCCAGAAGTTTCCAACCAACACACAATCTATATACCCCTAACCGGGTCAAAACCAACCAAAAGTAAATCACTCCGCTCGCCTACTAACTACGAGCACCTTTACCGGCCCCCTGGGTATGCAACTTGGGCTCTCTGGGCCCCTGAATATAACTGTATCTAAGTCCAAAGGACTCCTGTAACTGTAATCTGTAATCTGTATCTGTATCTGTATCTGTAATCTGCCCCCTGGGCGCAAGCGCTCGATAGGGTAAGCTATAATGCTATGCTGAACAGCCTGATATGGGGAATGCTGCATCCCATCTTCGTCCTACTGTGGACGGCATGCCACTCCTTGGAGTGACGTATCCTCACCCTCTGGCGGACAAGTCGACATAGCTATTAATCCTGGGGCGGCAAGGAAGCTCTAAGGGTGCCCTCATAGCATAAACAGGCCTCAACAAACAATATTTACATACAGCAAGCACGTTCGATCTGAAAAATACTATCCATTGTTTGATATTCTATTCTGAATCTCTTTTCTATATTAAATTGATTATGTTACTTGGCTAACTGTATCTGAAATAGTAGCTGGCTGTCTGATACTGATTTACTGACTTTTATTCTGAATATAGCATAATAACATAAAACATGCTTGTTGGGTTCATACTGGACTCAATACTCAACTTCTGAATTCTTTCTTCTAGAGTTCACGCTATTTACTATACTAGGATTACTAACTTGCCGAAGGAACAAGCTTTACATACCTCTGTTTCTGATTTCCCGGCTAGTTGGCATAATTTGGTCAATAATCCGCTATTTCTCCCAACTGCATCAATATATATCAATATATATATCAATTAGGACTAAATACATTAATATTCTGAGAGAAAATATCACTTTTAATGTTTATATAGCCCAAACTTTGGCTTATCGAAAAATGGTCGAAAACTCGCTATTTCTCAAAAGTCCAGAAGGGAGAAATGCTTACCTTAGGGCTAGGAGTATATTGACACTAATTTGGAGAAATTCCACTTACCTTAGCTCGGTAGCACGACGGTTCTCCGGCCAAATCTTGCAAAACTAAACCCGTAGGAATGCTCTCTGCAGCTTTATGCTTCGGTATCTAGGATTGATTTGAGTTTTGACCGCGTTTGACGGCGTAATCGGAAGGAAAATGGTAGATTTTGTTCGTGTTTCCCTCTCTCTGGTTTGCCCTCTGTTTCTTACTGGAAATTATGAGAAATTTCATGAAATAAATGAAGTGGGGGTTTGTATAGTGGGACCTGGATAGGGCCTCTGTGGTACGGCGCCATAGCGGAGGCCCTCCCTCCGTGGTACGATGCCATCGCGGAGGGGTTCTACCCCGGCTCCTCCTGCGATGGTTCGATGTGATGTTCGTCCAGTCTTCCCCTGGGCCTTTTTCTAGCATGTATGGCATTCAAAAACTCTTAACCAACATGCGAATAGGCCATCAACATGTCGAGAATTTACAGGGTGTAAAAGTTCGGGCCCAAGTATATAAGGCCTCCTACCTTGTTTTAAATCATTTCCTTACATTTAATTTTTGGTGAACGACCAGTAAATAGGGGAGACAAATGGTTTTCATTAATATTTGTCCGATTAAGCCATCAAACACAGTCCAAACTCGAATTAACTTTGGGTAGCGAAGTATAAAGCTTCAAGGAGCATTCCTGCGGAGTTAGTTTCGCGAAATTCAGCTGGCGAATCGTCGTCACGCCGAGCTAAGGTAAGTGGAATTGCTCCAAACTAGTGTTAATATACTCCCAGCATTAAAGTGAGTATTTCTCCCTTTTAGAATTCCAAGAAATTACGAGTTTTCAGCCATTCTTCAATAAGTCGAAGAATAGGCAGTAGACTCTGGCTCTATTTCAAGAAACGAACCGGCTATATAGTGGCTGTAAATATAGCCCCCGGCCGATTAGGCCTATAGCCACCTGCAATGCACAATAGCTAACCAGAACGATGGCACTATAATCCGAAGCAACTGCTATTCACATTTTTGACTGACAAGGTCACTAACTATAACCAGAAGAAGGCCCCACGCGGCCAACATCAACAACTAAACACATATATACCTGCACGGCCCCACACGACCGGCTCCACCACCATAGGGAAACATCAGGCTATAATCCTCTAGGAAGTAATAATAGAATTGTCGGGACAGGGCCCCGACCTACCAAACTGTAATAAAAAAGGAAATAGGAACAACCTCCGACTATCTAGCTCCGGAGGATAGGAGCTGATAACTCTGCTGATTGGATCACGAGGGATCGACTCCTCGTCTATGTGTACCTACAGGCAAGCAATGCAGTGCCCCCACGGGTGTCAGTACCACTGGTACCGAGTATGCAAAGCAAACTGAATACAACTAACATAACTAGCAATTCTAAATAGCAGGAGATAACTGAATCTGTAAGAACTGATATGAATTGAATCAGACTTTCTATGTTGTGATAGGGCAGGAGCGTACCTGTAGTCGCAGCGGCCTGCTATCTATTAACTAATATATAGCACATATATATATATATATATATATATATAGCAAACAAGAGCCAATACCAACCCCCATAAGCCGAATGGCGCCAAACAAGCAAAAAATCTATATACCCCTACCCGGGTCAAAACCAGCCAAAAATAAGTCACTCCACTCATCTGCTAACTACAAGCACCTCTGCCGGCCCCCTAGGTCTCCGGCTCGGGCTATAGCCTCTGATATAAATAACCATGTCTGAGTCCGGAGGACCCCTATACTGTATCTGTAACTGTAACTATATCTGAATCTGTTCCCTGGGCATTTGCGCACAACAGGGCTATCTGTACTGTAATGCTGATCAGCCTGATATGGGGAAAGCTTCATCCCATCTTCGTCCAAACTGGGGACGACATGCCACTCCTTGGAGTGACGTAAACCCACTCGCTCAGTGGGCGACACAGTTACCAACCCAGGGGCGGCGAGGACGCTCAAAAGGGTGCCCTCACGACACAACCAAGTCTCAACAAACAATAAGCACATATATAGCAAGCATGTTTAAACTGAAAAATACTATCTGAATTCTGATTTCTTATTATGATCTCTTTCTGTATTATACTGATTCTCATACTGCTTTATACTGAATCTGTGATCTTTATCTAACTGCATGGCTAATCTATAGCCAAGATACTATCTAACTGTATGGCTATACTGTAGCCAAGATATCATCTGTCTGTATGGCTAATCTGTAGCTAAGATACTATCTAACTGTCTGATTTTACTTTACTAACTCTTATTCTGAATATCTGTCATATTATTCTAGAAACATGCTTGCTAATCACATACTAGGCTATACTGAGTCTGGAACGCTAACTTGCCATTTTGGCGCATGCTTTACTAACTTTCGGATTGAGTACGATATAACAACGCAAACCAGATTTACTGAACTTGCACAATACCCAATATTCAACTCCAGGAATTCTACTACGAAGTTTATTGTGCTATACAAGGCTAAAACTACTAACTTGCCGAAGAAACTGGCTTTACATACCTTAACCTCGGTTTATCCGACTAACAGATGAAGCTCGGTCAGTACTCTAGCTATTTCTCCCAACTGCTTTTACATATATGTCAATTAGAACTAAATACACCAGTATTTTGAAAGAAAATGTCACATTCGATTTATTTATAGCCTAAACTTTGGCTTATCGAAAGACGGTCAAAAACTTGCCATTTCTCGATAGTGCATAAGGGATAAATGCTCACTGCAAGGCTAGGAACACATTGGTACTAATTTAAAGCAATTCTATTTACTTTACCTCGTAGCACGATGTTTCACCGGTAATTTCACCAGGATTTCTCTCTGCAGCTTTATACCTCGGTATCTAAGCCGAAATGAATTTTAGACCGCGATTCGTAGCGTAATCGGCAAGAATTATATGTAAATAGTCGTGGGTTTCCTTTTCCTTATCTATATTCCCCTGTTTTCTGGAAATTATTGATATATATGAAAAAAAACCGACTTTTACCCTTTAATTTTTTTTTTTTTTGCTTGCCTTCTAAATCCCTTAACCAACATGCCATTAGGCTATTTATTCATTTAAAATTTATGGGGTATAACATCCTCCCCCCGAAGAACATTCATCCTCGAATGACATTCTGACTTATAGAAATCTTAACTGGCTGACTTATCCCTCCTCTTTGCCTATGCCTGGAATAAGTGGGGATATCTGGCTTTCATGTCCTCCTCGGCTTCCCAGGTCATCTCTTCTCGGTTCCTGTCATGCCACAACACCTTCACTGAAGCAACATCTTTCGTTCTCAGTCTACGGATCTGTCTGTCTAGTATAGCTACTGGAACCTCTTCATATGCTAACTCTTCTGTGACTTGGACATCCTGAACTGGAACAACTGTGGAAGGGCCTGCTACGAACTTCCACAACATAGATACATGGAATACTGGGTGAACAAACTCTAATTCTTGGGGAAAGTTCAATTTGTATGCTACTCAGCCTATTCTTCGCCGAATCTGATATGGCCCAATGAACCTCGGGCTAAGCTTGCCTTTCTTGCCAAATCTCATCACCCCTTTCATCGGAGGCACTTTCAAATATACCCAGTCATCCACTGCAAATTCTAAACTTCTACGCCGCATATCTGCATAAGACTTCTGGCAGCTCTGAGCAGTCAGTAGGCGTTCTCTGATAAGCTTCACCGCCTCTTCTGACTGACGAATAATATCCGGCCCA
The DNA here is from genome assembly GCA_035772735.1 of Datura wrightii. Classification (NCBI taxonomy): domain Eukaryota; kingdom Viridiplantae; phylum Streptophyta; class Magnoliopsida; order Solanales; family Solanaceae; genus Datura; species Datura wrightii. The sequence continues at coordinate 46,308,108 of JASDFA010000007.1, read as the reverse complement.
ATCAGCGCTGTCTCCCCCGCTTCAAACCAGCCAACGGGTGATCTACATTTCGCCCATATAATGCTTCAAAGGGCGCCATATGGATAGATGAATGATAACTGTTATTATAGGCAAATTCAATCAATGGCAGATGCTCATCCCAGCTACCCCCAAAATCTAGTACACGTTCGTAGCATATCTTCGAGTGTCTAGATAGTTCGTTCTGCTTGCCTTTCTGTCTAAGGATGAAACGCTGTACTTAAGTTAATCTGTGTCCCCAGGCCTCTCTGGAACGACTGTCAGAATCTCATTGTAAATTGTGCTCCTTTATCTTAGATAATAGACACCGGAACACCGTGCAATCTGACTATCTCTCTGATATGCAGTTCAGCATAATCCTCAACAGAGAATGTAGTTCGTACTGGCAGGAAATTGGCTGATTTTGTTAATCTGTCAACGATTACCCAAATAGAATCGTTTGTGCGTCTGGTACGGGGTAACCCTGTTACAAAATCCATATTTATCGCTTCCCATTTCCACAAAGGTACGGCAATATCCTACGTCAGACCGCACGGTTTCTGGTGTTCTGCTTTCACCTGCTGGCAGTTAGGACATCTAGATACAAATTCATCTATTTCAGCTTTCAGACCTGGCCACCAGTAGATGTCTCTGATGTCATGGTACATTTTTGTTGCTCCTGGATGGAGGAAATAGCAAGCGTAATGTACCTCATGCATGATCTGCTGGCGAAGCCCTGAAACATTCGGGACACATAGGCGTCCCTTACAACTCAGCACTTCATCCTCAGTCACATGAAAATCTGGCTCCTTACCTTTCTGAACTCTATCTCTGAGCTGGACTAAGTCAGGGTCCTCGTACTACCATTCTTTTACCTCTGTAACTAATGATGACACAGTAGAGTTCTGAATCACCGCTCTGTTATTTTCTGTTTCTACTACTCGAACAGCTAAACCAGCTAGATGATTAATTTCCTTGGCTAACTCCCACTTCTCGGGTCGCAAACACGCTAAACCCCCATTGACTTACGGCTGAGGGCATCTGCTACTACATTAGCTCTCCCTGGGTGGTAGAGAATATTTACGTCATAATCTTTCAGCAATTCTAACCAGCGATGCTGCCGTAGATTTAACTCCCACTGTGTGAAAATGTACTGCAGGCTTTTATGATCTATAAAAATGTCTACATGAATGCCATACAGATAATGCCTCCAGATTTTCAGAGCGTGGATCACTGCGGCCAGTTACAGGTCATGGGTCGGATAGTTCTTTTCATGCTTCCTCAGCTGTCTGGAAGCATAAGCAATTACCTTTCCATGCTGCATCAACACACAACCCAGTCCAATGCCTGAAGCATCGCAAATACGCCGCATACCCATCTGTTCCCTCTGGCAATGCTAGTACTAGGGCGGAGGTCAATCTGTCTTTCAACTCTTGAAAACTCTGCTCACATGCCTCCGTCCACTGAAATTTTGCTGCTTTCTATGTCAGCTTTGTCAGAGGTGCTGCTATAATGGAGAATCCTTCAACAAATCTCTAGTAATACCCTGCTAAACCCAGGAAACTGCGGACCTCGGTCGGAGTGGTAGGTATGGGCCATGTCTTGACCGCCTCTATTTTCTGTGTGTCCACCTGTATACCAGCATCCGACACGATATGCCCCAAAAAGGCGACTGAGTTTTTCCAGAACTCACACTTGGAAAACTTGGCGTATAGCTGACGGTCTCTAAGGATCTAGAGTACTATTCGTAAATGGTTCTGGTGATCTCTCTCTAAACGAGAATATACTAGAATATCATCTATAAATACTATCACGAATAGAACCAAATACGGTATGAATATGATGTTCATCAGGTCCATAAACACTGCGGGAGCATTCGTCAGCCCAAAAGACATGACTAGAAATTCAAAGTGACCATATCTGGTCCTGAAAGCAGTCTTTGGAATGTCCCTCTCAGGAACTCGGACCTGGTGGTATCCGGACCTCAGATCTATCTTAGAGAAACATCTGGCCCACTGCAACTGGTCAAACAAATCATCTATTCTAGGAAGCGGATACTTATTCTTTACTGTAACTTTGTTCAGTTGCCGGTAATCTATACACATGCGGAGCGAGCCATCTTTCTTTCTCACAAATAGAATTGGCGCACCCCACGGTGAAGTACTCGACCTGATGAAACCCTTATCTAGCAAGTCTTTCAACTGCTCCTTTAACTCTCTGAGTTCTACAGGAGCCATACGATATGGAGGAATTGATATGGGTTGGGTGCCTGGTAGCAAGTTGATTGCAAAATCTATTTCCCTTTCTGGGGGAATACCAGGTAACTCATCTAGGAATACATCGGGAAATTCGTTCACCATCGGAACAGACTGGAGTGTCCGAGACTCTACCCGAACATCCTGAACCCTGACTAGGTGGTAAATACATCCCTTAGCTATCAATTTCCTCGCCTGAAGGTAGGAAATAAACCTACTTTTTGGCGTAGCTGTGCTGCCTTTCCACTCTCGCACTGCCTCCCTTGGAAAATGGAATCGAACCATCTTGGTCCAACATTCTACATTGGCATAGCACGACACTAACCAATCCATACCCATAATGGCATCGAAATCAATCATTTCTAGCTCTACCAAATCTACGGTAGTCTGACAATCAGCAACCTCTACTATACACCCTTGATAAATTCTGCTAGCTATAATAGAGTCACCGACGGGTGTGGATATTGAAAAGGGCTGCTGTAATAACTCCGGTGCGACATTAAACTTTCGAGCCACAAATGGGGTAATATAGGATAAAGTGGACCCTGGATCAATCAGTACATAAGCAGGGCATGAACAGATAGTCATCATACCTGTTACCACATCTGGAGACGCCTTTGAGTCCTATCTCTCTAGTAGTGCATAGGTACGGCCTGAGCTCGTACCTGAACTGGAGGCTCCTGATCTACCTCGACCTCTACCTGCTGAACCTGAGGGTCTACGCCCTGCTGAGGCTGCTGGAGCTCGTGGCCCTGCGGATCCCCTGTCCTGATTATCTCTGCTCTCTTGCCCCCTGGCTGGATAATCTCTCATCCGGTGCCCCTCCTGCCCGCAAATATAACATCTTGAGGAGCCGTATCTACAAGCTCCGACGTGAGATCGGATGCAATTAGAGAAGGGTGAGGGTGTGAATCTGCTCTGCTCTCCCCTCCTCGGCTGCGGGGAATCTACTATTTGAGAACTGCCACAAGACTCTGACTGCCCTCGACGAACAAATCTACCTCGCTGCTGCTGTGGTGGAGGTGGGGGTCCAGGGGGTCTGTCTGACAATGGGGGCCTGGGACCTCTCTGAACCTCCCTCTGCATATCATCTGATCTGTCTCTGCGGCGCTATTCCTGATTTGTCTGTCTACTGCCCTGTTGCCGCTGTCTAAGGCCCTCAATGGTCTAGGAAAAGGCCTGTACACGGGCAATATCCATATCTTCTCATAACGTAGCCGTCATGCATGCTTCAATGTATTCTAGGTTCAGACCCATAATAAACCTGTGAACTCTTGACGGCATAGTGTCCACAAAGGCTGGAGCATAGCGGGCTAACGAGTCAAACTGTAAAGAATATTCTCGTACGCTCCTCGCCCCCTGTTCCAAATGCAAAAACTAATCCATCCGGGCCTGCCGGGTCTCCCGTGGCAAGTAACGGTCCAGGAAGGCCTCTGAGAAGCTGGACCAGTTCGGAGGGGCAACATCTCTCCCTCGAGACCTTTTCCAACTCTTGTAACATAATACAGATTTGTCCCGCAACCGAAACACCGCCAACTCAACTGATTCTGTAGGGGTCACATGCATAACTCGGAAAATTCTCTGCATCTGGTCTAGAAAATCCTGGGGGTTCTCTGCGCGATCTGACCCTATGAACTGCGGGGGTCCCAATGCCATGAATTCTCTAACCCTGGAACTACCTGGCCCACCTAGAGATTCTACTGCTGTAGGTGGTACTGGCTGACGCTGAGTAGATAGCATCTAGGTTAACATAACCACCGCACTACGTAGCTCCTGATTAGATGAAGAGGGTGCAGGAGTTGTGGGAGGCGGTGCTGCCTCAAATGGTGCCTGACGAGGCGTAGACTGCTGGGAGGGTCGAGATGACACCTCTGTATCGCCCTTAGACCGGGCTGAGTCTGGCTGTAAGTGAGGCATCCTGCTGGTTCCCTCGCCTGCCACTTTATCTAATCTCCTGCCTGTAGCAGGGTGCCACTGATCTGCCATAGTATCTGTAGACAAAGAGGGTAGTAAGTTTCAAAAGAACCAACCCTATACTGTACTGTGCTATGGCACGACTGAGTATGAAAGAAGAGTAACCATGCTATTATGCCTCGCAGCCTCCTGCCTATAGTATGTGGTGCACAACACATCCATAGACAAGACTCTACTTAGCACGGCTTGCAGACTCCCTGGGACACGAACTGCTCTAATACCAAGTTCATCATACCCCCCAAGGTGGGGTGTGACAGGTGGTGGCCACCGATAGCAGACCCATCAGAGATCATCAGTGTCACACCCCGCCTTAGGGGGTATGACTGGCACCTGGTGCCCTACTAGGACCTGAACTGCTGGACTGCTAAGCCTGGGCACTTCTGGTGCCTGGCTGGCTCTAACTCACATTTCTGGAAACAAAGGGCTATATAACGATTATAAACTCAACCCCCGGCCCATTGGCCTATAGCCTCCTGTACCTGTACTAACAGCTGACCAGAAACATGTCAATATAGGGAAACCTATGCGGGCCGACAAGGCCACCATGCTGTCTAGTTATCTATAGCTTAACCATGAAGTACTGGATAACTACGTGACCGGCAAGGTCACCACTACTGTCGAACTATGGCCCCACACGACCATCATAAAGGAAGCACAAGTTCTAAAAGCTATACAACTGCACGACCTCACACGACCGGCTCATCTGACCACAGGGAAATATATACAGACTGCAAGCCTCTAGGAATAACAGTAGAAATGATCGGGATAGGGCCCCGACCTACCCGTACTATACAACAAAAGAAAATGAAATACACCTCTGGAATTCAGTCTCCGGATGACAGGAGCTGAATACTCGATCGCTGACAGGAATCACGTGGTATCGCCTGCTCGTCTATGAGTACCTGCAGGCAAGTTAAGCAGCGCCTCACCGGGCGTCAGTACCGTCAGTACTGAGTATGTAAAGCAATAACTGAAAGAAATATTTGAAAACAACAATATAACTGGTGAAACTGAAGTAGGAAGGAATAGATTAACTGTCTGATAATGTAAATCATACCTTCTCTTAATCATACTGGAAGGAGTAGGAGTCATACCTGAGGATTTATCGTTCTACTGTCGATCTACTCGTATCTACTGTAACACGGTATAACATATCATAACATATATAGCACACATAAACCTTACCCGGCCCCCATAAGCCGGGAGGTACAACCAGCATAGAATCTATACCCCTACCCCGGTCATTCCATCTCCTATAACCCTGTAAGCATCCTGCCGGTTCCCTGCGTATGCACTTGGGCTCGCTGAGCCCCTGACTATAACTGTATATGAGTCCGTAGGACTCCTGAATCAACACCCAGGCGTATCCGCTCGACAGAGGTGTGTAAGAGCCGACCAAGGCATAATATGGGGAAAACTGGCATCCCATCTTCGTCCCCTGTGGGACGGCATGCCACTCCTAGAGCGACGTATCCTCGTCCTCTAGCGGACGAGTCGATACAACTATCAACCCTGGGGCGGTCATGGATGCTAGGTAGTCCAACCCCAAACAATACAACGGTCTCAACTAGTAGTATTATCTGCATGTCTCACATACTGAGGCTAATAGTGGTAAAGTACTGTATATACTATATGCTGAACCAATGATAGTAATATGTACGTACTTAACACCTGCTGAGGCTGGGAATAGTATATATGTATAAGTATAGTCCCCTGCCAGACAATACTCGGGCTAATGCTGAACAAGGTATAATGTTTCTGCTGAGAACTATGCTATATACTGAGTTTCTATAGTAATATGATTTACTATTCCTAACATGCTTTCTAACTTCATTTTAACCTGCCATTCTATTTCTGAAATGTCTTGCGGATATTACATTGTTGTACTAATTCCAATTGAGTACGATGATATCCTAACATTCTGTGTTACATCACATACTGAGCATATTGTGCAGATTCTAACACTTGTATTAGGATCTATATCGGGTTAGCAAGTTTGCGCAAATTATAACTCGACACTTCTAATACCGTACCAACATTCATAATGAGCATAACACATGACTTCTGAACATTCTACTGGCCTTTAAATTACTGTACTGTACCGAGAATATTTAACTTGCCGAGGAAACTAGCTTCACATACCTTATCCTTGAACTATTCGTCTGTCGGACGAGGCTCGGCCGGTACTTCAACTATTTTCTCCCAACTGCATTCATAAATATGTCAATCAATACTAAATACAACTTTATTTTAAAGAGCAACGTCACTTTCGATATAGTTTATAGCCTAAACTTAGGCTTATCGAAAGACGGTCGAAAACCGCTATTTTTCAGAGGTCCAGAAGGGAGAAATATTCACTTCACATCTAGGAACACATAGACACTAGTTTAGAGCAATTCCACCTACCTTAGCTTGGTGGCTCGACGATTCGTCGGCCGTATTTCACGAAACTTAATCCGTAGGAATGCTCTCTACTGCTAAATACCTCAGTATCTGGAGTTAATTTGAGTTTGGACAACGTTTAGCAGCGTAATCGGATGAAAATTATATTACTACTTCGTTCCTTTTCCTTCTCCTGCGTTTGCTCTCTGTTTTCTGAAGTTTATATGATTTAATTCTAAAATAACCCGAAGTGGGGCTTTATATACTTGGGCCTGGACAAGGCCAATGTGTCACGGAGCCAACGCGGAGGCTTCACCTCCGTGACACGCTGCCATCGCGGAGGGGTTCTGCCTCGGCTCCTTCCGCGATGGTTCGACAGGTTTCTCGTCCGGTCTTTTCCCGGGCCTTTCTCTAGCACGTATGGCCTTCAGATATGCCTAACCAACGTGCGAATAGGTCATTTAGGTGCCGAGAATTCCACGGGGTATAACATTCTCCCCCCCCTTAAGGGTATTCGTCCTCGAATGCACACTGCTATCTGGAGGACTACTTAACTTACTTTCTAGAAAAATTTCGGCAGAGTTTCCCCTGTAATATGGACTATAGCAAAAACCTGAAATGCAGAAAAGTCCAACACAGGTACTGCATGCAATATTTTAAGATCTACTGGATAACTAAGTATCAATCTTTCTCATTCACATACATACAACTACAAGGTACTGCATAAGTAATAGTACGGACATACATGTCGCTTGACTAGGCCTGAAATAGGTGAGGGTATCTGGCTTTCATATCTTCTTCAGCTTCCCACGTCATTTCCTCACGATTCCTGTTACACCACAATACTTTGACAGACGCTACATCTTTAGTCCTCAACCTGCGAATCTTTCTGTCTAAGATAGCTACGGGAACCTCTTCATATGCTAACTCTTCTGTGACCTGGACATCCTGAACTGGAACTACTGTAGAAGGGTCCCCTACAAACTTCCTTAACATAGAGACATGGAATACTGGGTGAACAGATGCTAACTCCGGAGGCAGGTTCAATTCGTATGCAACTCGGCCTATTCTTCGCCGAATCTGATATGGCCCAATGAATCTCGGGCTAAGCTTGCCTTTCTTGCCAAATCTCATCACCCCTTTCATTGGAGACACCTTCAGATATACCCAGTCATTTGCCGCAAATTCTAGATTTCTGCATCGCGTATCTGCATAAGACTTCTGGCGGCTCTGAGCAGTCAGTAAACGTTCTCGGATAAGCTTTATCTTTTCCTCTGACTGCCGAACAATGTCTGGGCAAACCAATGCTGATTCTCCTATTTCAAACCAACCAATCGGCGATCTACATTTTTGCCCGTATAATGCCTCAAAAGGCACCATCTGAATAGCTGAATGATAACTGTTATTATAAGCAAATTCAATCAACGAAAGATTCTCATCCCAGCTACCCCCAAAATCTTGCACGCACGCTCGTAGCATATCTTCGAGCGTTTGAATAGTCCGCTCAGCCTGCCCATCTGTCTGAGGGTGGAATGTTGTACTCAAATTGATCTGCGTTCCCAAACCTCTCTGAAATGACTGCCAGAATATAGCTGTGAACTGTGCTCCCCTATTTGAAATAATGGATACTGGCACTCCATGTAATCTAATTATTTCTCTGATATATAATTCGGCATAACCCTCACTGGCAGGAAATGGGCTGATTTTGTTAGCCTATCAACTATTACCCGAATGGAATCATTTCTGCGTCTGGTACGGGGTAACCCTGTTACAAAATCCATGTTTATCGTTTCCCATTTCCACATAGGCACCACTATATCTTGCATCAAACCGCCCGACTTCTGGTGCTCTGCTTTCACTTGCTGATAGTTAGAACATCTAGATACAAATTCAGCGATCTCAGCTTTCATACCTGGCCACCAGTAGATGTCTCTGATGTCGTGGTACATCTTCGTCGCTCCTGGATGAAGGGAATAGCGAGCGTAATGTACCTCGTGCATGATCCCCCCGCGAAGCCCTGAAATATTTGGGACACAGAGGCGGCCCTTACAGCGTAGCACATCATCCTCAGTCATTTGGAAATCTAACTCGTTACCTTTCTGAATTCTATCTCTGAGCTGGACTAAATCAGGGTCCTCGTACTATCGTTCTTTTACCTCTGTAACTAATGATGACACAGCGGAATTCTATATTACTGCTCTATTATTTCCTGTTTCCATTACTCGAACGGCTAAACCAGCTAACTAACGAATTTCTTTGGCTAACTTCCGTTTCTCAGGCCGCAAATACGCCAAACTCCCCATTGACTTACGGCTCAGGGCGTCTGCTACAACATTAGCTCTTCCTGGGTGATACAGAATATTCACATCATAATCTTTTAACAGCTCTAACCAGCGGCGTTGCCATAGATTCAACTCCCTCTGAGTGAAGATGTACTGTAGGCTCTTATGATCTGTGTAAATGTCAACATGGACGCCGTACAGGTAATGCCTCCACATTTTTAAGGCATGGATTACCGCGGCCAATTCCAGGTCGTGGGTAGGGTAATTCTTTTCGTGTTTCCTCAGCTGTCTGGAAGCATATGCAATTAATCTACCATGCTGCATCAACACACAACCTAACCCAACACCTGACGCATCGCAATAGACTGAATAACCTTCTGTGCCTTCCGGCAATGCTAATACTGGGGCGGAGGTTAATCTGTCTTTCAGTTCCTGGAAGCTTTGCTCACATGCCTCTGTCCATTGAAATTTTGCTGCTTTCTCTGTCAATTTGGTTAGGGATGCTGCAATGGTTGAGAACCCTTCAACGAACCTCCTGTAATATCCTGCCAACCCCAGAAAGCTACGAACTTCAGTCGGAGTGGTAGGCCTAGGCCTGGACTTAACTGCTTCTATTTTCTGTTTGTCAACTTGTATACCAGCATCTGAGACGATATGCCCTAAAAAGGCCACTGAGTTAATCCAGAATTCACACTTAGAAAATTTAGCATACAGCTGACGGTCCCTGAGAATCTGGAGCACTGTCCGCAAATGAGTCCGGTGATCTGCTTCAGAGCGTGAATACACCAGAATGTCATCAATGAATACTATCACGAACAAGTCCAGGAAAGGTCTGAAATTACTGTTCATTAGGTCCATGAAAATTGCTGGGGCATTCGTTAACCCGAAGGACATAACTAGAAATTCAAAATGTCCATATCGGGTCTTGAACGCTGTCTTAGGAATATCTCTCTCACGTACTCGGACCTGGTGATATCCGGACCACAAGTCAATCTTAGAAAAGTATTTGGCTCCCTGCAACTGATCAAATAAGTCATCAATTCTGGGGAGCGGGTACTTGTTCTTTACTGTAACTTTGTTTAACTGCCGATAATCTATGCACATTCGGAGCGAGCCATCTTTCTTCCTCACAAATAAAACTGGCGCACCCCACGGTGAAGTACTCGGCCTGATAAAACCTTTATCCAATAAATCTTTCAACTGCTCTTTTAATTCTCTAAGTTCTGCAGGAGCCATACGATAAGGAGAAATCGATATCGGCTGGGTGCCTGGTAATAGATCAATAGCAAAATCTATCTCCCTTTCTGGGGGAATACCAGGTAACTCATCAGGAAACACATGAAGGAATTCATTCACCACTGGAACAGACTGGAGTGTCGAAGATTCTGGTTGGACATCCTGAACTCTGACCAGATGGTAAATACATCCCTTAGATATCAACTTTCTCGCCTGAAGGTAGGAAATAAACCTACCTTTTGGCGTAGCGGTACTACCCTTCCATTCCCGCACTGTTTCTCTCGGGAAGTGGAATCGGACCGTCTTGGTCCAACATTCAACGTTGGCAAAACACGGTACTAACAATCCATACCCATTATGGCATCGAAGTCTATCATTTCTAACTCGACCAGATCTACTGTGGTCTGACGATCAGCAACCTCTACTGTACACCCGTGGTAGATTTGGCTAGCTGTGATAGAGTCACCGATGGGTGTAGATACTAAAAAGGGCTGCTGCAATAATTCTGGTGCAATACTAAACTTTCGTGCCACAAATGGAGTAATGTAGGACAAAGTAGACCCTGGATCAATCAACACATAAGCAGGGTGTGAGCAGATAGTTAGCATACCTGTCACAACATCAGGTGACGCTTCAGAATCTTGCCTCCCTGGTAAAGCATATGTGCGGCTTGGACCCGCACCTGTACTGGAGGTCTCTGATCTGCCCCGACCCCTGCCTACTGAAACTGAGGGCCTGCGCCCTGCCGAGGATGCTGTGGCTCGTGACCCTGCAGATGCCCTATCCTGTCTATCCCAGTCCTCTCGACCTCTGGCTGGGAAATATTTCATCAAATGGCCTTCTTGGCCACAAATATAACACACAGTGGAGCCATATCTACATGCTCCAGGATGGCGTCGACTGCATATAGGGCAAAGTGGTAGGGTATACCTACTCTGCTCCGCTCTCCTCTGTACTGGTGACTCTGACATTTGCGAGCCTCTACCAGTCTCTGACTGCCACCTGCGGCTGAATCTACCCCCCTGCGACTGTGGTGGAGGCGGGGGCCTGGGCGGCCTGTCTAACAATCGTGGCCTGGGTCCTCCCCGGGCTTCCCTCTGTAACTCAACTGGCCTGTCCCGGCGATGCTGTTCCTGATTAACCCTTCTGATCTCCCGTTGTCGCTGTCTGATGCCCTCAATGTTCTGGGCAAATGCCTGAACTCGAGCAATGTCCATGTCCTCTCGCAGTGTGGCCGTAATACAAGTCTCAACATATTCTGGATTCAACCCCATGATAAAGCGGTGTACTTTGGATGCCATGGTATCAACAAAGGTCGGTGCATATCGAGCCAAAGAATCAAACCGCAAGAAATATTCCCAAACACTCATGGCCCCCTGCTCCAGATGTAGGAACTGGTCTACCCGGGCCTATCGAATCTCCCATGGCAAATAGTGATCCAGAAAAGCTCCTGAAAAGCTGGACCAGGTGGGAGGGGAAACATCACTCCCTTGGGACCTTTCCCAGCTTTCATACCATAACACGGCGATATCCCGTAACCGGAATGCTGCCAATTCCACTGATTCTGTAGGCGTGGCATGCATAACCTGAAGATTCTCTGCATTTGATCCAGAAAATCCTGAGGGTCCTCTGTCCGGTCCGTACCTGTAAACTGTGGGGGATTCAGAGCTAAGAACTCTCGGACCCTCGAACTACCGTGCCCTCCTGATGACTCCGCAACTGTAGACGGCATTGGCTGACGCTGAGCAGCCATCATCTGTGCTAACATAACTACAACACTCCTAACCTCCTGGTCAAAAGGTGTCGGTATAGGGACTGCTGAAGGTAGTGTCGCCCCAAGCGGCTCCTGATATGGTGGAGACTGCTGAGAAGGCTGGGACGATGCCTCCGTAGTGCCCTCTGATCTGGCTATTTCTAAACGAGGGTGAGGCATCCTGTTGTTGCCTTCCCCTGCTGCAATATCTAGGCTCCGGCCTGTGATAGGATGTCGCTGATCTGACATTATCTGTAACCAAAGAATATAGTAAGATTTTAGGGACTCAACCCTATATTGTACCGCTCTACAGCACGACTGAATAAGAATAAAAGACAACCATCCTATCATGCCTTGCAGCCCCCTACCCATAGTATGTGGTGCACAACACATCCATGGACAGGACTCAACTTAGCATGGCTTGCAGACTCCCTGGGATACGACCTGCTCTGATATCAAGTTTTTCACACCCCGCCTTGGGGGGTATGACTGGCACCTGGTGCCCTACTAGGACCTGAACTGCTGGACTGCTAAGCCTGGGCACTTCTGGTGCCTGGCTGACTCTAACTCACAATTCTGGAAACAAAGGGCTATATAGCGGTTGTAAACTCAGCCCCCGGCCCATTGGCCTATAGCCTCCTGTACCTGTACTAACAGCTGACCAGAAACATGTCAATATAGGGAAACCTATGCGGGCCGACAAGGCCACCATGTTGTCTAGTTATCTATAGCTTAACCATGAAGTACTGGATAACTACGTGACCGGCAAGGTCACCACTACTGTCGAACTATGGCCCCACACGACCATCATAAAGGAAGCACAAGTTCTAAAAGCTATACAACTGCACGACCTCACACGACCGGCTCATCTGACCACAGGGAAATATATACAGACTGCAAGCCTCTAGGAATAACAGTAGAAATGATCGGGATAGGGCCCCGACCTACCCGTACTATACAACAAAAGAAAATGAAATACACCTCTGGAATTCAGTCTCCGGATGACAGGAGCTGAATACTCGATCGCTGACAGGAATCACGTGGTATCGCCTGCTCGTCTATGAGTACCTGCAGGCAAGTTAAGCAGCGCCTCACCGGGTGTCAGTACCTTCAGTACTGAGTATGTAAAGCAATAACTGAAAGAAATATTTGAAAACAACAATATAACTGGTGAAACTGAAGTAGGAAGGAATAGATTAACTGTCTGATAATGTAAATCATACCTTCTCTTAATCATACTGGAAGGAGTAGGAGTCATACCTGAGGATTTATCGTTCTACTGTCGATCTACTCGTATCTACTGTAACACGGTATAACATATCATAACATATATAGCACACATAAACCTTACCCGGCCCCCATAAGCCGGGAGGTACAACCAGCATAGAATCTATACCCCTACCCCGGTCATTCCATCTCCTATAACCCTGTAAGCATCCTGCCGGTTCCCTGCGTATGCACTTGGGCTCGCTGAGCCCCTGACTATAACTGTATATGAGTCCGTAGGACTCCTGAATCAACACCCAGGCGTATCCGCTCGACAGAGGTGTGTAAGAGCCGACCAAGGCATAATATGGGGAAAACTGGCATCCCATCTTCGTCCCCTGTGGGACGGCATGCCACTCCTAGAGCGACGTATCCTCGTCCTCTAGCGGACGAGTCGATACAACTATCAACCCTGGGGCGGTCATGGATGCTAGGTAGTCCAACCCCAAACAATACAACGGTCTCAACTAGTAGTATTATCTGCATGTCTCACATACTGAGGCTAATAGTGGTAAAGTACTGTATATACTATATGCTGAACCAATGATAGTAATATGTACGTACTTAACACCTGCTGAGGCTGGGAATAGTATATATGTATAAGTATAGTCCCCTGCCAGACAATACTCGGGCTAATGCTGAACAAGGTATAATGTTTCTGCTGAGAACTATGCTATATACTGAGTTTCTATAGTAATATGATTTACTATTCCTAACATGCTTTCTAACTTCATTTTAACCTGCCATTCTATTTCTGAAATGTCTTGCGGATATTACATTGTTGTACTAATTCCAATTGAGTACGATGATATCCTAACATTCTGTGTTACATCACATACTGAGCATATTGTGCAGATTCTAACACTTGTATTAGGACTATATCGGGTTAGCAAGTTTGCGCAAATTATAACTCGACACTTCTAATACCGTACCAACATTCATAATGAGCATAACACATGACTTCTGAACATTCTACTGGCCTTTAAATTACTGTACTGTACCGAGAATATTTAACTTGCCGAGGAAACTAGCTTCACATACCTTATCCTTGAACTATTCGTCTGTCGGACGAGGCTCGGCCGGTACTTCAACTGTTTTCTCCCAACTGCATTCATAAATATGTCAATCAATACTAAATACAACTTTATTTTAGAGAGCAACGTCACTTTCGATATAGTTTATAGCCTAAACTTAGGCTTATCGAAAGACGGTCGAAAACTCGCTATTTTTCAGAGGTCCAGAAGGGAGAAATATTCACTTCACATCTAGGAACACATAGACACTAGTTTAGAGAAATTCCACTTACCTTAGCTCAGTGGCTCGATGATTCGTCGACCGTATTTCACGAAACTGAATCCGTAGGAATGCTCTCTGCTGCTAAATACCACAGTATCTGGAGTTAATTTGAGTTTGGACAACGTTTAGCAGCGTAATCGGACGAAAATTATATTACTACTTCGTTACTTTTCCTTCTCCTGCGTTTGCTCTCTGTTTTCTGAAGTTTATATGATTTAATTCTAAAATAACCCGAAGTGGGACTTCATATACTTGGGCCAGGACAAGGCCAACGTTTCATGGAGCCAACGCGGAGGCTTCACCTCCGTGACATGCTGTCATCGCGGAGGGGTTCTGCCTCGGCTCCTTCCGCGATGGTTCGACAGGTTTCTCGTCCGGTCTTTTCTCGGGCCTTTCTATAGCACGTATGGCCTTCAAATATGCCTAACCAACGTGCGAATAGGTCATTTAGGTGCCGGGAATTCCACGGGGTATAACAATCATCCCTAATATCTTTAGCATTGAGTGTGCCATCTAGGCCCAAACATGATCAGAGAGGGTAGCCATCAGGCTCTAGGGGTCAAGTAGTAGACCTGCAGATTCTAACATCCCAGTTTGTCAAAAATGTGGTCGAGGGCACACAAGCCAGTGTTTGGCAGGTTCAGGTGCTTGTTTCGGGTGTGGGCATCCCGGACACATGCTGAGGGATTGTCCAGCAGCAAGACAGGATCAGGTTAGGGTCTGAGGTCGAGATTCAAGTTGAGCAGCCCCTCCCGCACACACAGTACATCAGGGGGCATATACTAGCACAACTAGCGATTAGATCTAGAATAGATTTTATGCTTTAGCATCCCGTCAGGAGAAAGAGGTCTCCCAAGATGTGGTCACTGGTATGTTGCGAGTTTTTCATAGTAATGTTTATGCTTTGCTAGATTCTGGGGCTACCTTGTCTTTTGTTACACTATATGTGGCCAGTAGCTTCGGAGTCAGTCCCGAAGTCTTGTCGGAACCCTTATCAGTTTCTACTCCAGTAGGTGACTTAGTTATAGCTTGAAGGGTGTATAGAGGTTTTCTAGAATCCGTCTTTCATAAGATCACCTCAGCAGATTTGATAGAGTTAGCCATGGCCGATTTTGATATTATTCTCAGCATGGATTTGCCATTTGCATGCTATGCTTTAGTTAATTGTAGAACCTGGGCAGTAGAGTTCAGATTTCCAGGTGAACCAGTCATAGAATGGAAGAGTAGTTCAGTTGTGCATGTAAGTAGATTTATTTTCAACCTTAAGGCCAGGAAGATGATTTCTAAGGTTGCATGTACTATCTAGTTAGGGTTAAGGATGTCGAGTCTGCGACCCCAACTATCTAGTTAGTTATAGTAGTACATGAGTATCCAGAGGTCTTTCCCGAAGATTTACCAAGTATTCCTCCCGAGCGGGAGATTCATTTCGGTATTGACCTTCTTCCCAACATGCAGCCTATATCTATTCCTCCCTACATAATGGCTCCAGCTGAGCTAAGAGAGTTGCAAGAGCAGTTGAAGGACTTGTTAGATAAGGGATTTATTAGGCCGAGTAAGTCCCCATGGGGTGCACCAATTCTCTTCATCCGGAAGAAGGATGGTTCTCTTTGCATGTGTATTGATTATCGGCAGTTGAAGAAGGTTACCATCAAGAACAGATACCCTCTGCCCACGATTGATGAGTTATTTGATAAGCTTCATGGTGCCAAGTGTTTCTCCAAGATTGATCTCATGACCGCGTATCACCAGCTTAGGATTCAGGAGAGTGACATCCCGAAGATAACTTTCACGACCCGGTATGTTCACTGCAAATTTGTTGTTATGTATTTTGGACTAACCAATGCCCCTGTAGCTTTTATGGACCTAATGAATAGGATGTTCCATCCATATCTGGACATGTTCGTGATCGTGTTCATTGATGACATCCTTATGTACTCTCGGAGCGAGGAGGAGCATACCACTCATTTGAGAGTAGTACTTTAGACCCTCAAGGATCGCCAGCTATACGCCAAATTCAGAAAGTGTCATTTTTTGGTTGAATTCAATAGCATTCATTAGTCAAGTGGTTTCAAGTGAAGGTATAAAGGTGGCTTCTCAAAAAATAGAGGCGGTGAAGAATTGGCTTGGATCGGTGAACCCTTCAGATATCAGGAGCTTTTTGGGCTTAGCGGGTTATTATCGGAGATTTGTTGAGTCCTTTTCATCTATTGCAGCACCCTTGACGAAATTGACCAAAAAGAAGGTGAAATTCGAGTGGTCGGAGGCTTGTGAGAAGAGCTTCCAAGAATTGAAGACTCGACTCACTTCAGAATTGGTATTGACCCTACCCGAGGATACTGATGGAGTCGTGGTGTATTTTGATGCGTCAAGGATTGAACTAGGGTGTGTGTTGATACAGCATGGGAAGGTTATAGCATATGCCTCTAGACGGTTGAAAGTTTATGAGAAGAATTACCCGGACCATGATCTGAAATCTGCCGCGGTGGTGTTCGCACTGAAGATATGGCTACATTACTTGTATGGGGTCCATATGGATGTGTTTACGGACCACAAGAGCTTACAATACGTGATCATGTAGAAAGATCTCAATTTCGGCGAAGGAGGTGGTTGGAGCTACTTAAGGACTATGATATGAGCATCCTTTACCACTCGGGTAAGGCTAATGTGGTAGCGGATGCACTTAGTGGACTCTCTATGGAGAGTGTGTTTCATGTGGATGAAGGGAAGAAGGAACTAGTGAAGGAGGTGCATCGACTCGCAAGGTTGGGAGTTAGGTTGGTTGACTCGACCAATGGTGGTTTTATTGTCCAGAACGGATCTGAATCGTCCTTGGTAACTGATGTGAAAGTTAGAAAAGATGAGGACCCAATTTTAGTGAAGTGGAAGGAAGTCGTTCGAAGTCAGAATGTGGAGGTCTTCTTCCAAGGGGGAGATAGTGTGCTTCGGTACTAGGGTCGCCTATGTGTTTCGGATGTCAATGATTTGAGGAGTTGGATATTGCATGAGGCTCATGGATCCAGATATTCTATCCATCTGGGTGCCACCAAGATGTATCATGATTTGCAAGATGTATCTTAGTGCAACAGCATGAAGAAGGATATTGTAGAATTCGTA
Organism: Datura wrightii; assembly: GCA_035772735.1. Classification (NCBI taxonomy): domain Eukaryota; kingdom Viridiplantae; phylum Streptophyta; class Magnoliopsida; order Solanales; family Solanaceae; genus Datura; species Datura wrightii. Next base: position 46,290,553 of record JASDFA010000007.1, on the reverse strand, counting down.
GCCAAGTGCCCAAACTGTCAGCATGTAAAGGACGGGCATCAAAGGCCGGGAGGCGTACTTGATGTTAGGAGAAGAGAACTTGAGTTTGAGGTGGATGACTAGGTGTTCATGAAGGTATTTCCCATGAAGGGAGTAATGCAGTTAGGAAAGAAAGGAAAACTTAGTCCGCGCTATGTTGGCCCCTATTGGATTTTGAGAAGAGATTTCAAGGTAGTGTATGAGTTGGAGTTGCCCTCAGATTTATCTTCCATACATCTTGTGTTTCATGTATCGCTTTTGATAAAATGTATGGGTGATCCAGCTTTAGTTGTCCCAGTGGACAGTGTTGGTGTAAAAGACAACCTTAGCTATGAGGAGGTTCCCAGTGGAAATATTGGATAGACAGATTCGAAGGCTAAGGAACAATGAAGTAGCTTAAGTTAAAGTGTTATGGAGGAATCAACATGTTGATGGAGCTACGTGGGAGGCCGAAGTGGATATGGTGGCTAGATACCCACATTTATTCTCTACCGGCTCAGCTCTGGCTTGAGGTATCAGTTTTTGCACTCAGACTCTATTTAGTTTTCATGTTCAGTTCATGTGTTCAAGTTTCTTTTATGTATGTGTATGTATGTATGATTTGTGAATTTAGTTCAGCTATATATTTGGGAGGTATTCATTCCGTTAGTTTTCAGTTTAAATGATTGGTATTTGATAATGATAATTGCATATCTCTACTTTTCTATGTGTTTTCTAACATTTGAGGATGAATGTTCTCAAGGGGGAAATAATGTAATACTCCGGAAGTTCCTAAGAGTAGACCTAGGTGTTAAAACTTTAAAACTACTGAAATTGGGAAAAACGTTGCAGAATGGGTGACCCTACAGATCATTGGTCCAACCAACGACCCATTGGGATGAGTCGTGGAAGGTATCTGGTATGGGGATAGTGGAAGAAACAACCGATGTAATGACTTGTTTTGGGAAACAATGAGTCGTCGTTTGTAGCCAAGGTGGGAGATGGACTTTAGCATCTGAGAAGTAATGGTTCATCCCATGAGTTACCACGGATCGTGGTTAGTAGTAGTTGTTTGAATGGGAAATTTCCAGTGGGATCGACGGAAGGAAACCACGACTCATTGGTGGATGTAATGAGTCATGGAAAGGCTCGTTGTATGATGAGGTGCCAAATTTGCAGGAGGAAACAACAGTCAATAGAGTGACCTGTTGTGTTGTAGCACGACCCATCATTTTGAGTTGTGGGTTGGACCGAGACCTAAGCCTGGACAGTGTATAGAAAAGATCGTCACCACAGGTCGTGGTATCCTCCAACGACCCATTGGAGCGCCCGTTGGTTCGTCCAGTGAAGAAATGTTTGCGTAATTATTAAGGGCATTTTTGACATCCCTACATCCTAAGGCCCTATAGTATGTCATTAAGGATTGTAATGGTGGGTTTTAGGAAGGGAAAACCTATTCTAAGTCATTCCATTCATGCATGCAAACTTAGCAAGTTAAGGGAGGTGATCTAGAGCAATCTTTCAAGGTTTCCATTCAAATTCTTCTTCGGAAATCAAAGAAGTGGTGGAATCAAGCCCTTTCAGGTATGTAGTGTTATGAGTGGCCACACCCATGCTCAATTTCTATCTAAGTTATGAGAATTTCCTATGATCAAGTTATGGGGTTTTCACCCAAATGCATGAATCTTCTATTTCTATACGTGGCTATGATTAAATTGTGTTTCCATTATTGAATTATGAACCATGGGAAGATTTTATGTTGTTTTTAATCAAAATCATGTTTTGAGTTTTATGAAATTTAAAGACCCAATGATAAGAAGTTAATAAAAGAAGAGATTTCTGATGAATGTATGATGATGATGTGATATGATGATGAAAACCATGTTTCAAAGCTACCCATGATTATGATATTGTTTTCAAAATAAATTGAGTAGTCCCAAGAATAATAAAGTTTTGGACAAGGCCTTTATATCTAGTATTTATGATGTATTGTCTCTAGAATAAGCTTACCGCATGGTTTTGGAGCAAAGACTCCCAATTATTTATGAGCTTGTTGTATATTTTGTACTAAAGCTTCTCATATGCATGATTTCATATTTCAGATGTATTTCTTATTGAGCTTTGTCAATAGACAATGTTGAGCTTCATTATAAAATGATGTAGAGCATATGCATGTTTTTCAGAGAAGAATCTAGCACCGAGTGGGCTAAGGGTCGATCACCCTATGCCTCAAAATTATGCGACAATATAGGTTTACACTATAATCTATATATTATTTTGGGACCTCCCTTGTGAGTTATCCGCTGCCCCAATTGGGCCCCGAGATTAATATCGATATCATGGTATCGTCCTTAGCCCTTGAAAGGCTTTGGGCGGCTCTACCCACTTGAGTGTGATAATTGGGACCACGTAAGCTCTATCGTGGTATGTCGGTTAAGTGAAGAGTTTCCCAGTGTTCCTTATGACATAGTTATGCATATTCATTACTCATAATTATTATATACACATGCATGTTCTAAAAAAAAGGTTTGACTCAATGTTCATCTTTTCAATGAAGGTCATATTTCAGCTTTAAGTCATTTAAGTCAGTTTAATGTTATAAAGCTACGTATTGTTATGTTATGAAAGGATCATGATTTCAGAAAGAATGCATGCAAGCCCTCCCCTCGGATTCTAAAAACTTATGTTAGGCTATGAACTGTTTTAAATGATTTCCTTTACTTAAGCGGTTTTTACTTACCTTTCATACTCAGTACATTCCACGTACTAACCGAATACTTACTATGCTGTATCATTTCACGATCAGGACCCAACTCTAAGCTTCATCCCCGATCTTTGTCATCTTATCCGAGTGAGCGTTTTCCTTATTAGTGAGTCCACATCTTTCGAGGACTAGGCTATTCATATTTTCTCTATGTATTTCAGTTTCAGCTTCTTGAGTTAGTTGGGGTCTTGTCCCATCAACTCATCATGTTTAGAGGCTATTCAGACATATGTATGTATTCAGCTTCGGATTTTATATTCTAATGTTATATTCAAGTTAGACTTCCGCTATGATTATATTGTTGGTTATTGTGTTCTTGATTGAGTTAGGTATATTCTTATGCCATGGGTCGACTTGGGGTCCCTCGGGGCTCCTTGTCTCGTGTCGTGATCCGGGCCTCCATTCGATTTGTGACATTCCCCATCCTTTTAGCATAGTGAATCTACATTTAAGGTCGAATTTCCCAAGGGGGAGATATTGTAATACCTCAAAAAGTCCTTAGGATCAGATCCAAGACTTGCAGCCGAAACCAACACGAAAATGGCGCCAAGACATTCAATGAACCTTAGAACGAGCTATTCAAAGAACCAATGAGTCGTTGTTTTGGCCGTGGTACCTTACTTTTAGAAAATGCTAAAAACCACCCTGAATCGATGAGTAAATTGTATGGTCCATTATTTGATTGTGCCATTTGTTGTTTCTAGTCGTTGGACCGAGTTTAAAGAAGGATTCAAAGTAGAGTGAGAACCTACGATAGGAACCAACGGGTCGTCCAACAGACCAATGGCCCATCCTATTAGTCATTAGTTTTAGCAGGTTCCAATGTTATTTCGGCAATTCGGGGTTATTCTGGTAAACTCCTATGTTTTTAACTCCTAAGTGATGTCATTTTAGGCTTCCCAAAAGGTCATACTAAAGAGTTCAACTTATCCTAAATACTCATTCTCTTCAAACCATCTGTATATTGGATTTCCCGCCTAAAGGCAAGCTAGGGTTCTTTATTACGCTCTTCTCAATTCCTCTTGGACCTTCAAGCCAAGTTAAGGAATCATCTACCAAGGTACATAGGGTTATGAATGGGAGATTCCTTCCACCCTCATGCCCTTTTAAAGTTCAATTTCATGATCTCTACACTTTAAGTTTCAAAATGGAAATTTCTAGGGTTAAACCCAAATTTAATGAGAACTCTATGATTCTCTTATGATTTCAAGTTCGTTATTATTCAAGCCATGTTTTATGATTATGCTACATGTTTCTACAAGACTCTCTTATAAATCTACATTTTCAAGTTTATGATGATTTTGCTTAATCATGTAAATTTTGAGCTTATGAACCCATGATTTCAAGTTATGATGATTTATTCAAGTACGCATGAATTTCATGAATCTCAAGTTTATGTATCATGGTCGACTCAACGGCATTATTTTCATTGCTAGTTCACATATGACATGTTTAATTATGATTCTCATATTTTCTTACTAGCCCATGTAAAAACAGTTTTAGAGTGGATGGGCAGTAGTTCAGCGCCTAAAGGCCGGTTTATTTCCTACCTTAAGCAAAGAAAGCATATTTCTAAGGGGTGCATGTATCACCTTGTTTGGGTTCAGGATTCCAGCTCTGAGACGCCAACTATCCAGTCAGTGCCAGTTGTCAGCGAGTTCCCTGATGTGTTCCTCGAACATCTCCCCAGAGTCCCTCCCAAGTGGGAAATAGACATCAACACAGACCTTCTTCCAGACACTCAGCTCATCTCCATCCCTCCTTACAGAATGGCCCCAACTGAACTTAAAGAATTGAAGGAGTAGCAAAAAGACCTTCTCGATAAAGGTTTCATCAGACTCAGTATCTCTCTGTGGGGTGCCCCAGTATTATTTGTGCGAAAACTCTCAGAATGTGTATCAATTACCGTCAGCTTAACAAAGTCAATTTTAAGAACCGGTATCCCCTACCCATGATTAGCGACTTGTTTGATTAACTTTAGAGAGCTAGTTGTTTTACCAAGGTAGATCTTCAGTCAAGGTATCATCAGCTTAGAGTCAGAGAATGTGACATACCGAAAACAGCCTTCAGAACTCGGTATGATCACTTTTAATTCGTGTTTATGTCTTTTAGACTAACTAATGCCCCCAAAAATTTCATGTACCTGATGAATAGGGTTTTCAAGCCATATCTACACATGTTTGTTATTGTGTTCATTGATGACATTTTGGTATACTCCAGAGACGAGGAGGAACATGCTAACCATCCGAGGATAGTTCTACAGACGCTCAGAGACTGCCAGTTGTTTTCTAAGTTCAGCAAATGTGAATTCTAGTTGAACTATATGACTTTCCTTTGTCACGTGGTCTCAGGTGAGGGTATTCAGATAGATCCTCAAAAGATAGCAGCGGTGAAAGACTGGCCAAGTGCAACTTTCCCAACTAAAATAAGAAGTTTCTTGTGTCTAGCTGATTATCACTGATGGTTTTTGGAAGGATTTTCCTCTATTTCATCTCCTCTGACTAGGTTGACTCAGAGAAAGGTGAAGTTTCTACACATATGCGTGTGAGAAGAGTTTGCAAGAGTTGAAGATTCGACTTACTAGCACTCCAGTGTTAACCTTACCGAAAGGAACAGATGGGCTAGTTGTATATTGTGATGCCTCCAGAGTGGGACTCGGTTGCATTTTGATGCAGCGGGGTAAGGTGATAGCTTATGCCTCCAGACAGCTTAAGGTTCACGAAAAGAACTATTTGACTCATGTCCTTGAGTTGGCAATAGTGATGTTTGCGTTGAAAATATGGAGGTAGTACCTTTATAGGGCTCATGTGGATGTTTTCACCAATCACAAGAGCCTCCAGTACATGTTCATTCAGAAAGACTTGAATCTCCGTCAGAGAAGGTGGTTGGAGCTATTGAAGGATTATGACATGAGTGTGCCATACCACCTGGGCAAGGATAATGTGATGGTTGATGCCCTAAGTAGTCCATGGGGAGCATGGGCTATTGTTGAGGAGAGCAGAAAGGCACGGGCAAAAGATATTCACAGGTTAGCTCGGTTGGGAGTGCAGTTGGTTAATTTAGCTGAGCGCGGAGAAGTAGTGCAGAGTGGATCAGATTCCTTGTTAGTTGTTGAAGTTAAGTCAAGTCATGATGAAGGTCCCATACTTCTTAAGCTAAAGGAAGCAGTTCTCAGAAAAGAAGTGGAGGCTTTCTCCAAAGGGGGAGATGGTGTGCTCCGTTACCAGGACAGACTATGTGTATCAGATGTAGGTGACTTGAGACAACAGATACTGGCAGAAGCACACAATTCGAGATATTCTTTCCACCCAAGTGCCACTAAGATGTACTGTTATCTACAGGATATTTACTGGTGGAACGGCATGAAAAGAGACACAGCAAAATTTGTGGCTAAGTGTCGGAACTGGCAGCGGGCTAAGGTGGAACATCAGAGACCTGGGGGTATGACTCAGGATATCAGCATACCCACATGGAAGTGGGAAGAAATAAATATGGACTTTATTACAGGTTTACCTCATATTCACCACCAGCATGACTCAATTTAGGTGTAGTAGACCGGATGACCAAGTTAGCACATTTCCTCCCAGTTAAAACTACAAATTCAGTTGAGGATTATGCTAGGATTTATATCCGAGAGTTAGTCAGATTGCATGGGTTCCCTTATCCATCATCTCAGATAGAGGTACCTAGTTCACCTTGCATTTCTGGAAATCTTTTCAGAAAGGACTCGGTACCCAGGTCAAGCTCAGCATAACTTTCACCCTTATAAAAATGGACAAGCTGAGCGGACTATTCAAACCTTGGAAGATATGCTGAGAGCTTGTGTGATAGATTTCAAGGGCAATTGGGATTATCACCTACCTCTCATCGAGTTTACATACAACTAAGCTACCAATCCTGTATTCAGATGGCCCCATTTGAGGCATTATATGGTAGGAGGTGTAAGTCTCCTATAGGATGGTTTGTGGTTGGTGAACCTACTTTGATAGGGCCGGACTCAATTCATTAAGTTATGCAGAAGGTGTAACTTATCAGAGAGAGGTTGAAAGTAGCGCAAAGCTGACAGAAATCCTATGTTGATGTCAGGAGAAAAGACTTAGAAGTTGCAGTAGATGATTGGGTTTATTTGAAAATTTCACCCATGAAGGGGGGATGAAGTTTATGAAGAAAGTAAAACTCAATTCGAGATATGTGGGACCTTACAGGATTCTAAGGCGAATTGGCAGTGTGGCATATGAATTAGAACTACCTCCAGAGTTAGCTTCTGTGCACCCAGTCTTCCATGTGTCAGTATTGAATAAGTGCATCGATGATCCAACTTCAGTTTTGCCACAAGACAGTGAGGGAGTGAAGGATAGTCTCTCTTATGAAGAGGTCCCAGTCTAGATCCTTAACTGTCAGGTTCGTAAGGTAAGAAACAAGGAAGTCGCTGTGGTGAAAGTCTTGTAGAGGAACCAGCTAGTTGAGGAAGCCACACGGGAGGCAAAAGCAGACATGATGGCCAGATACCCTCATTTATTCCCTTCCAGTTCAGTTCCAGCATGAGGTACTAAATTCCTCTTCAATACTCTATTCAGTTCCGTACTCATCAGCTCTATTTAGATTTTCAATGTGCATTCTAGTTGCATCAACTCTGTTGGCATGGTTAAGTCAGTACGGAGTCAGTTACTCCTTCAAAAACTAGTTCATAGTCTCAATCGAGGAATTGCAGCTCTTTTCCTAGTTTTCCAATAGTTTTAGCCTTCATTCATGGTCGAATGATCCCAAGGGAGAGATATTGTAATACCCCAAAAAATTCCTAGACCAAACTCACACCTTGCAGGAAAAATCTAGAAGAAACCAGAATTTTTGCCTTAGAACGACCGAGACAATGAGTCGTGGTCATCTCCAAAGACCTATTGTCTCAGTCGTTGTCATCACTACCTTGGTCCTTTGGAAACCAACGGGACATGGAATGACCCGTTGTGAGAAACAACGAGTCGTTTTATCACTCTTTAGTCCCTAGCTAAGAACTCCCTTTTCCAAGAACCCACGACTCAACCAACTAGTCATCGTGTGAGACAACCACTCGTGGTGTCAGTCCTTAGTTGGGAATCCTAGAAATCTTCATCAGTAACAATGTATGGCAACAATGACCCGTTGTATCACACAATGAGTCGTTGTGAGCAACCTTTGTGTCAAGTTTAGGGATCTGAAGAACTTCTCTAGTAGAGGTGACGACTATACACAACGACCAGTTTGGTCTACCAACGAGTCATTGTGTTGCCCATTGTTAGGCTCCCCAGATTTTTCTTCCAGTGGCCATGGAAGGAACCAATGACCCGTTGGTTCATCAAATGAGTTGTGGTCCCTCTCATTGCCAGTTCCAGTGAGCCCAGAACCTAGGCCCTAGGACCAATGACCTATCCCAATGAGTCATGGTCTAAACCAATGACTCGTTGAGTGACCCGTTGGTCTATGTCGGTAGTTTTTCCAGATTTTTCCCCAGGGATATTTAAGTAATTTTCCACCTTTTTAATCCCTAAACTGCGTCATTTTGGGAATTTTTTGGAGAGAATTAAAGGGGTTAATTGACTTAATCCCTTTCATTCATCTCAATTCAGAAGTTTCAGAATGTAGAAGTTCTACGCATACATTGTAGAGCTACGCTAGGGCTTCCATTTTTCCTCAGACTTCACTAGGTTTCTTTCCAAGGGTTCTATTCCGGGTATGTGGGAATTCAATAAGGGAATTATTCTTCCCTTGTGTCCCCAGAAACCCTTCCTTAATCTTCTATCAGTTATAGCCCTATTGTTTCGAAATGTAGAATGTTTTCAGATAGAATTCTATAAATTTCAGGTGGAATATTATCCATGTTATTAGCTGCTATATGTTTCCCCATTTTTAGAAATCATGTGGAAATTTACTTCTTGTAAAATGATTTAGCCCTAGTTTCCGAGTTAAGTAAATTAGAATCTTGCATATTTGACTAGTTATTCATGTTGCTTTATTCTATCAGTGTTGGAATGCCCTTGTTAAAATCAGATGAAATCTCAGTCATATGCATGCTAGTCCAATTTCAGTCAGAATATTAGTATACTTAGTATTCTTCAGAAATGTCAGCTGATCAGTTTGACTGCAGTCATGTCTTGAGGTGTGAGTGGTGCCTCGTAGTTATCAATTATTAGACTCAGATATCAGTTATTATATTTTAGTTGGTTTTTTAGACTTTGAAGATACTTCCAAATAAGCAGTTCTGACCAGTCTTAGAACCCCCAACTTCAGTTTAATTTTGTTCTTTAGACGGTTATGACACTTTCAGATAAGCAGCTTTGGCCAGTCTTAGAACACCAGTTATAGAATTTGGTCAGATAAATCTCTCAGGGTACTTCTAGATATGTATACCTGACTTATTCTTAGACCCAGTTTCAAGCTATCAGCTTAGTAGTTAGCCTAGGACTATCTAGTGAGAGTATGACTTAGCACTGAGAGGACCGGGGTTCCAGTGCACCTAGGTTCCCAAAACTACGTTGCCACTGTAGGTTATTTTATTGGCCCTATGGCCCCAGACTTGTGATCACCCAGTTCATGCCTTTATACCCTGGTAAGGTATATTTGATCACGGGCAAAAATATATTCCCGAGATACTCTTTATTACTTAAATTAGTCTTGTTTATCTAAGTTATCATATACATTTTCATGTAATTTTAGAGAAAATAAAGATATGTGCTAACCAACATGATTAGCCTTTTTTTTGTAGGTTTTGATGATGTTTGAGTAACTAATCCATGAGTTGGTGAAGTAGAAACTTGGAAACGGAATTAACACGCGAACGTCGGCAAGGAAGAGGCACAAAACAGCCCACCGGCGCGTCGACAAGGTGCCACGGCAGGCAGGCCGCTCAAAACAGCCCACCTGCGTGTTGGCAACGTGCCACGGCAGGTGGACTCCACGACCATGGGGCTACAATGAGCTGCTCAGGCAGCGTGACACATTGCCAACGCGGCAAGGTGCTTCCTGGGCCGATTTCGGGTGATTTTCCAGAAAGCCTCCGCGTCCGTAGCGTGTCACGGAGGCCGTGCTCCGCGATGCACTCCGTGACACGTTGCTTGTTAATCCGGGAAAGATTCCTACTAATATAAATAGCACACTTAGGTTTATTTTGCGTAATGAAGACTTGGTGGAGCTAGGACGTGGGTTAGCAGCAGTTGAGGGACGAAAAAGCTAAGGGTTTTTCTCTCTTTCTTTCTTCTTTCAATCAATTGTACGTATGATTTACACTCATTTGAGGATGATCAATCCACAAATGAGTGGCTAATTCTCTTCCTTGCTAAGGTTTTGAACATGTGTAGTGAATTTTGATTGTGAATTATATGGTTTTTCATCTTCTTCTTTCATGTTGTTCTATTAATTCTTGTTCTTACTGCATTAGTGTGTGGCCAACATTAATGTACATCTAAAAAGTCCAATTTCACTCGAAAGAGCAAGAAATTGGAAAGTTGTGAATTAATAGGGTATTGTTCTTAACTTGATTTGGGAAAATTGGGTTTTGATGTGCTTTCCTGATAGAAATATACTTGAAAGCCGTATTAGTCAATTTAGGAACCGGAATTGTATTGCTAGGTCATAAATTGCATTTGATCACAGAAATGTAGACGAATGGTTTATGATTCTAAAGTGAGATTAAATACGAGAGTTTTAATCTCTAGGCTAATGTTCTTGGCTAGCAACATGAAGAGAAGAATAACCGAATTATGATTACTATCGAATTCATTACTTGTTCTTAACCTTGGCATGCTCTTATCCATAGTTTCAATTCAAGTAAATATTTGTTAATAGTTTTAGTATATAGTTTATAAACAAAATTATTTAACTTTTGGTTACATTGTTGTCAACATAATTAGAAGTAAACTAGAATATAGTATACTTAAGCAATTTTACTTATCCAGAGTCTCCTTGGATCGATACTTGGCTTACTTAGACACTTTATTACTTGTTTGACCACGTGCACTTGCGTGTCGGTTTTTAACCCCTACCAAAGCACCGAGCAAGTTTTTGGCGCCGTTGCCGGGGAGACTTGGCAATTGGTGAAATTGTTTTAAGTATAAATTTACTGTATTTTTGTTTTATTTTCTTAAGTGTTGACAACTTGGTCTTGTGTTTGTTTTAATTCTTCTTTATTTTATTTTTCTTCTTGTTCATATACCCTTATTGACATGACATCGTGGAATATAAATGGTTTCAATGGTGGATACTCATATTTTAGTGAATCTTGTCTGAACTGTGGAGGACCCCACTTGTGGCAAAACTGTAATACGTGCAATATATGTGGGTGTCAATATGGCCATTGGGGTGATTGTCCAAAGGCATATTCCCCTCCCCCAAGCCCCTACTATGATCCTTTTGTTGTTTTTGCTGAATATAGGCATGTTGAAAATGAGGACTTGGGACGCCAAGTTCAAATAGAAGACATGTTGAAACAACTCTTGGAGCAATCAGAAGTAATGACGGAGGCGATGGCAGTATTGAGAAATCAGCAAGAAGAGAATGCAGAGGCTCTAGAAAGGATGACCATCAAATTCACGGAGATGATCGCTGAAGCTGAAGCGTGTGATAAATCACAGACAACAGTTTTAGCCGATATTCAAGAGGAACTACAAGAGGACGACAAGGGTGAATTTTTGGATGAAGCCCAACAATTCGAATCTCTTGAGTGTCCCCGTGATGGGCTCACACTTATGGAAAATCCAGTCTTGGAAGAAGAGTTAGCGTATCCCCCAGTCAACTTTAATGGTGAGATAGATGTCGATGTCGAGAAGGTATATACAAGTAAGGAGGTCAAGCGAAATGCAGTTTCAGAGTTGAGGTGTATTGGACCACACTCTACGCATTTTTCAACATTAAATTTGGTTGACAACATAGAAATAGAGTCTTCCAAGTTTGTATAGAAATGTCTAGAGGAGGACCAAGCACCATATATTTTGAAATTTGCTAACTCAGAAAGACAAAATGACTTCGCTTACTTAAGGACCAATAAATGCAAAAGGCAACATCTACTGTTTAGCCCTTACAATTTTTCACCACCACCCCTGGAGCATAAGCGGAAATTAGAGAAGAAATTAGGGGTGGGATTCATATCCTCAAGGTGGAGGAAAAAAGTGGTGAAACTTGGTACGTCGTGCCGCGACATAAAATTAGGCGCTGCTTGGGAGGCAACCCAAGGGTACCATTTTAATTTCTTGCATTTATGTTTATTTTATTTATTTTTCATCTTGTGTTGTTTTGGTGGAAAGTTAAGCACAGATGGAGGGGAAGTCTGAGTACCCGTGGAGGAGGAAGCTAACAAGCATGGAAAAGAAAAAGTGTGGGGTCGAACACCCACTTGTCCATAGTTGAAGAAAACCATGTTGTCAGCTAGGCCTAAAGGCCTCAGGGAGTATTTCTCACCCTTTGTAACCTTTAGTTTGATGCTATGCGGACATAGCATGATTTAAGTGTGGGGTGAGGGAAATTTCTAGGAAATTTCAAAATTTCTGTGCTTAATGATTTTTGGTGAATGTAATGCTTGTATAAAAGTTGGTGAGAAATTTGAAAATTTGAAAAATTTGAAAATTTTTTGTGAATTAAGCATGACTTCATCACCCGTTGGTTTTTATTTTCGGTTCTTTTCCGACGGGGGGTATTTGAACCGAAGAATAAATTTTTTTTTTTTTGTTTTTTCTTTCTTTCCTGGGTCTGTATAGAAAGTTTTTAGTCATAGTTAGTGATTGTTTCCGACGATGGATGGATGACGACCGTCTTGAGGAAAAGTAGTCGATAGGTTTTGGGTTTTGAAACCATAACTAATTGGTGCTGGATGTTCTTGTTATGTGCTATAAATGTTTGTAAGATGCAAGTATGTTCAGTGTGAAGCATGCAAGTGTATAACTTTGTTTGAGACACTTAGGCTCTTGAATTTGACTCAATATGATGGAAGCTTAATTCTGAATTCTTGTGATTAGCTGAGTAAGAGTCTACTGATTGTGTCTTGATTTGAGCATGTGCCATGAGTGTAAGGTTTTTGAGTATTCCTTGCTATTGTGGATTGTCTAGAACTTGCCTGGTGTGTTTATAAAACGAAATGAAGGATGTGAATTGGAGGAAATGATATAGGCATTTCATTGAATGAACCAACTTTTTATCCCTCATTATACCTACCTTGAAAAATTAATCCTAGTTAACCCCATTGAGCCTTGAGCCTATTCTTTGACAGCTGCAACATAAGCTTAATCCTTTTTCTTTCATTAGCCTTGAAATTGAACCAAAACTCCTAAGCGCTTAAAGGAAAAATCCGGAAGAGTAAAGGAGTGATAAGAATGAAAAAGAAGGGAAAGTAGCAATTGAAATAGTTGAGAAAAGGGTGAGGGTGCACTTGTTTGAATACGGGTGAGTATTAGTAGGGAGTAAGAAAATAAATAAATGAAAAGCTATGTATAGAACTCCTTACTAATAAGCTAAAAGTGCCGAAAGAAATGGGGGAACAAAAGAGGAAAAAGAAATATGAAAAGAGAAAAAGGTGAAGTGAGGGAAGGGAAGTTTGTAATGAAGGCGTGATGTATTAAAAGCGCTTAGGAAAGATAGTCACTATTACTGATCATAATAGTACCTACCCGCACCTGAGTTACATTACAACCTAAAAAGTCCTACTTGATCTTACATTCATACATCCTTATATTAGTGGAATAAAACACTAAGGGCAAGCTTATGGGTCATTACATGATGCATGTGAATTCTTTGTGAGAGTGAGCGTAATTCTATTCATATACCCACACATGTTGTGATATAAAAATTATTTTTGCGTGTGAAATTGGGTAACTCTCTTTCCGTGAGGGGCACATGTTGAATGAAGGATATAATTCATGTGGGATTTCTTAATCAGATGATTTGCATGAGTTTGCTAAAATTGAGAGTCGATTCTTGAGGTTAAGAAGTCTTAACATGGTTGTACTTCATTTCAATGATCAAATCAGGCATGCTCTATTTTTAGCTTGTATCCTACGTAATCATTATAGTCGTAACTTGAATTCTCTTGCTAAATTAGTTATGTAGGAGTCTTCATTTGCAGGATATGTAAAAGGTTGTTCGAGGACGAACAAGGCTTTAAGTATGGGGTTGTGATCACGGGCAAAAATATATGCCCGAGATACTCTTTATTACTTAAATTAGTCTTGTTTATCTAAGTTATCGTATACATTTTCATGTAATTTTAGAGAAAATAAAGATATGTGCTAACCAACATGATTAGCCTTTGTTTTGTAGGTTTTGATGATGTTTGAGTAACTAATCCATGAGTTGGTGAAGTAGAAGCTTGGAAACGGAATTAACACACGAACGTCGGCAAGGAAGAGGCACAAAACAGCCCACCGGCGCGTCGACAAGGTGCCATGGCAGGCAGGCCGCTCAAAACAGCCCACCTGTGCATTGGCAACGTGCCACGACAGGTGGACTCCGTGACCATGGGGCTACAACGCGCTGCTCAGGCAGCGTGACACGTTGCCAACGCGGCAAGGTGCTGCCTGGGCCGATTTCGGGTGATTTTCCAGAAAGCCTCCGCGTCCGTAGCGTTTCACGGAGGCCGTGCTCCGTGATGTACTCCGTGACACGTTGCTTGTTAATCCGGGAAAGATTCCTACTAATATAAATAGCACACTTAGGTTTATTTTGCATAATGAAGACTTGGTGGAGCTAGGACGTGGGTTAGCAGCAGTTGAGGGACAAAAAAGCTAAGGGTTTTTCTCTCTTTCTTTCTTCTTTCAATCAATTGTACGTATGATTTACACTCATTTGAGGATGATCAATCCACAAATGAGTGGCTAATTCTCTTCCTTGCTAAGGTTCTGAACATGTGTAGTGAATTTTGATTGTGAATTCTATGGTTTTTCATCTTCTTCTTTCATGTTGTTCTATTAATTCTTGTTCTTACTGCATTAGTGTGTGGCCAACATTAATGTACATCTAAAAAGTCCAATTTCACTTGAAAGAGCAAGAAATTGGAAAGTTGTGAATTAATAGGGTATTGTTCTTAACTTGATTTGGGAAAATTGTGTTTTGATGTGCTTTCCTGATAGAAATATACTTGAAAGTCGTATTAGTCAATTTAGGAACCGGAATTGTATTGCTAGGTCATAAATTGCATTTGATCACAGAAATGTAGACGAATGGTTTATGATTCTAAAGTGAGATTAGATACGAGAGTTTTAATCTCTAGGCTAATGTTCTTGGCTAGCAACATGAAGAGAAGAATAACCGAATTATGATTACTATCGAATTCATTACTTGTTCTTAACCTTGGCATGCTCTTATCCATAGTTTCAATTCAAGTAAATATTTGTTAATAGTTTTAGTATATAGTTTATAAACAAAATTATTTAACTTTTGGTTACATTGTTGTCAACATAATTAGAAGTAAACTAGAATATAGTATACTTAAGCAATTTTACTTATCCAGTGTCTCCTTGGATCGATACTTGGCTTACTTAGCCACTTTATTACTTGTTTGACCACGTGCACTTGCGTGTCGGTTTTTAACCCCTACCAAAGCACCGAGCAATATTAGGTCCTACCGATGGGGTGTATACATCACACTCTACGTCTAGCTCACGTGGTTATATGTCAGTGATAGACTCTCCCACTAGTTAGTATATTTTTAGCTCAGCTCAGCTCAGTATAGTTTTAGATTTACTCAGTTCAATTCAGTTCAATACAGTTAGCTTAGATCAGTATCTCAGATTCAGGGCATGTTTATGACCACCAGATAGGGTCATTATTGACCATCTCAATTATATTTCAGTTGATTAATTTCCTGTATTTCAGTTGGTCATTGCATGTCATTACAGTTCAATTATTTATTCTTATGTTATATTTTCTCCCACTTACTCATTACATTCAAAATACTGATGCATACCTTCTTTGTAGAATCGTATTATAACACAGGTGCAGGTTCTCAGCCCCAGCACCATTAGACTATTTCCTTCCGGTGATACCAACAGTTGCAGTTGGCGAGGCCTCATCTTTTGAGGATGATATTTTATAATTCATTTATTTCTATTAGTTAGACTTTAGAGTTAGCTGGGGGCTTTTCCCAGCAACCCATCATTGTAGATGGCTTTCAGACATAGACTAAGATATTTAGTCTTCCTTTCAAATGTATGAAATTTTATCATTTAGCTTTCCTAAATGGTTTTATTATTTTAGTTTCCATTATGATTACTCAGATTACCAGTGTTATGATAGTCCATGGGTTGGCTTGGGGTTACTTGTGACTCCAAGTACCATGTCTCATCAAGGGTATAGACTTAAGTCGTGACATAATCATGTTGGCCCTTTGTGTCAAAAAGATGACTCATTTATAGAGGTTGTGCGTACTAGATTGTGAAATGTTTCTATGTGTTTTATTGAGAGTTGTTGTATGATGAGAAACCACTTTATGTTTGCTCCATGCTAGTTGGTTGAGTATGAGTTGATAGAGGTGTCAAGTGTGATGGTGAAACGTTATTTTCGGTATGTTTTTAAGGATTTTTCAAGGACGAATAATGGTTGATGTATGGGGTGGTGATGTTGGGCACAATTTTCTATCCATTTGCCATGTTTTTACCCATATTTCATCATGTTTTTAGTTCATAATCCTTAATTTATGCTTAAAATTCATGTATATGTGTGTTTTATGCACTAACTAATGATTTGGGTTGATTTAAGCAGGAAACTAAGAAAAATAGGCTCAAAATGATGCAAGGAATGAAGATTTGAGAATCTGATGGGTTTGGTGCTATAGTTGGTGCCCCGCGCCAAGTCCCAAGCTTCAGAGAAAAAAATATCAAGTTGGTGCTATGACTGGCATCCCGCACCTAGTCCCAAACTTTAGAGAAAAAATTCTCAGGTTGGTGCTTTGATTGGGGTGGCTTGCTAGGCCTTATCTTGAGTTGAAAATTGCTGAAATTTTGACTAAATCTATGGTGAGACAGGAGGGACAGTGCGCCAGACCCATTTTGGGGTGAAAAATGTTGTTTTTTAAGACAAGTCTTGAAGGGCGAAAGCATCATTTGAAGGCTAATCTATAAATATAAGACTTAAGTCAATTGTTATGTAGTTTTTGACTTGTGGGAGTACTTTTGGACTACTTGAAGCTGTCTTTACTCATTTTTATTCCATAGTTCATTCATGAAATCTAGTAAGCCATTTGGAAGGAAGACAAGGTTCTACAACAATGTTTTCTCTTCTTTACTTTGTATTTTCGCATGATAATGACTAAGTATTTATTTTTTCTCTTGTCTATGAGTGGCTAAACTCATATTCTAAGGTTGTGGCCATGATGAATGGTTGATTGTTTGACATACTAAATAAGCTTAGTTTTGATTCTTCTTTTATGGTTGATTGTATTTATTTGTTTTAATTTATTATTCATGAGACTGATAGCCTTGTAAGTAATCTATTGGATTTCGATTGAACATGGAAAAGGGGAATCGAAAGGGTTAAAAATAAATACAGAACGGGAATTCAAAAACCCTTGAACCTATTAGTGAAAGGATAGAAGTTGTTGTTGAGGATAGGGATATACCCTTCAACCCTGTTTAGTAGAAATACAAGTAGGCGTAACCATCATTTCATTGTTCTCTTGTGACCATAGGGATATAGGCATTAGGGTTCATGAAATAGTTCTTGAATTCTAGAGATAGTAGAAAGAAATGGTATAGTAACTTGAAACTAACAACTGTAGGAAGAATAATGCTAATTTAATTGCATTTGGGAAACTCAACCTAAAACCACCAAGTTTCATTGCCCTAGTTTGTCATCATTATCAAAATACAATCAAGCTTGCATTTTTTTTAGTTAATTTTATAATTGAGGTTTTAGTAGTTTAGTTTTCCAAACCAGTCTTCATTTACTTGTTTCATAGATTAGTGAAATCAAAGTACAACCTTATAAACGATTAAATTGACAAGTCCCTGTGGGTATGATAACTGGACTTAACAATCCTATATTACTTAACAACCGTGTGCGCTTGGGTGACATCAACCTAAATAGGTCATTATTTGAATAGGGACTATATAGATTATGGATAATGTAGTGTGACATGTATATGTGCTTACTTTGTTGTATACACTTGATGTATCATATTTTGTTTAGATATCAGGTTCTATAGTCGTACGTTGTTTCTATTCCCTACTCTGGATTTTTGTATCTTGCATGTATCTATGTTTATCATTTTAGCCTTACATACCAGTACATTTCATTCTTCTAACATCCCATTTCTTGGGGACCCCTTTCCTATAATCATGCTATAGGTACAGACACAGGCTGAGATCGATAGTCATAATAGGAGCCTGATTTCAATAGAGTAGTGGTATGCTTTGTTCCTCCAGGAGCTATGTTTCCTTTTTGACTATTTGAGTTGTGTACAGTTGGATAGGCCAGGGCCTTGTCTGATGAGGTCAAGTTACCTACTCTTTAGAGGCTTGTGTGGACAAGTTGTATAGATGTTTAGGTTTTGTGTCCTTTTCAGGCTTTCATTTTACAGTTTAGCTTATTGTAGCCTTGTCATCTTTTCAATTGTTTAATTGTTGTTTTAGAGACCTCATGGGTCCAATATCTATTTTGGTTGGCTTCAGTAGGTGTCCTAGTTGGCCTCAACATTACCGGTATAGATGCTATATAGTCAATTTCTCTATTATCTTAGTATCGAGTGCCAGTTGCGCAGGTCCTTAATATGTGGAAAAGGAGATGGCTAGAGCTTCTCAAGAATTATGATATGAGTGTCCTTTACTAATCGATAAATGCCAATGTAGTGGCTGATGATCTCAGCAGGTTGTCTATGGGGAGTGTAGCTCATGTGGAAGACGGGAAGAAGGAGTTGGCTAGGGATGCTCATAAGCTTGTTGTCTTGGGGGTTCACCCTATGTCATTGTTCAGAATGGGTCGGAATCCCTTGGTGATAGAGGTTAAGGCAAAGCAAGATGAGGACCCTATCCTAGTGAAGTTGAAGGAAGTTTTTGGGAATCAGGAATTGGAATTCCCCCCTCCCAAGGGGGAGATGGTGGACTCCGATGTCAGGGAAGACTATGTATTCTTAATGTGGGTGACTTTAGAGATTGAATGTTGGGAGATGCTCATGCTCTTAATATTATATCCATCTAGGTGCCACAAAAATATACTGTGATCAACAGGAAGTCTATTTGTGGAATGGAATGAAGAAGGACATTGCAATGTTTGTGGCTAAGTGTCCGAATTGCCAACAGGTGAAGGTTGAGCATCAGAGGCTGGGAGGTATGCTTTAGGATATAGTATTCCTACTTGGAAGTGGGAGGATATAAATATGGACTTCATTATAGAGTTGTCCCTCACATACCAACAACATGATTTTATATGGGTGATGGTAGACTAGATGACCAAGTTAGCACATTGTTTAATACTGAAGACTACATATTCAACCGAGGATTATGCTAGGCTCTACATTTGGGAGTTAGTCCAGTTGCATTGAGTTCTATTGTCTATCATCTCATATAGGGGTACTGAGTTCTCGAAGTGGTTTAAGAAGGGTCTTGGTACTCAGGTCAGGCTTAACACATCTTTTCACCCGCAGATGGATGGTCAGGGCAAGCAGACCCTTCAAACTCTTAAGGACATATTGAGAGCTTGTGTAATTGATTTCAGAGGTAGTTGGAATGATCACCTGCCTCTCATTGAGTTTTCTTAAAATAACATTTACCACTACAACATTAAGATGGCACCATTTTAGGCTCTTTATAGACGTAGGTGTAGGTCACCTATTTGATGCTTCAAGGTAGGGAAGGCTACACTGAGAGGGCCGGATTCATTTCATGAGGCTTTGGAGAAAGTTCAGCTTATCTGAGAGAGGCTGAAAATAGCCTAGAGTCATCAAAAATCATACACGGGTGTTAGGAGGAGAGAGCTTGAGTTCGCTGTTGATGATTGGCAAGAAGGGGAAACTTAGTTCCTGGTACATTGGTCCTTATAGGATTCTAAGAGTGTTTGTAATATGATTTTTGAGTTGGAGTTGTCAACAAAGTTAGCTTCAGTACATCCCGCTTTCCATACGTCTTTGCTGAAAAAGTGTATGGGTGATCCCGCTCTAGTTGTTCCGGTAGAGAGCATTGGTGTGAAGGATAGCCTTACCTATGAGGAGGTTCCGGTTGAGATCCTAGATCGTTGGGTTTCTGATCATGGGGATATTTACATGCCCAAGTGCTATTTTATACGGCAGTTCGAGTCATGTTTGTTGATTAAGTTGATTACATTCTCATGTATTTTAAGTATATTCATGTGCATAAACTAACCAAAGTGATTAGCCCATATTTTGTAGGTGAAGTATGCTCATGAGAGACTTGATATAATGTTCAATGCACAAGAAGAAAGTGGGAAAATGAAGTTAAGTAAATGCATGTTGGAAGCTTGAAAACTAGGTAATGTACAATGTCAGCGTGCCACGCCGACCATGCTGCGTGCTGAAGGCCGTGTCATGCTAGGAGATGCGCGCGATAGAGGACGTGCCACGCTGGCCATGCTGCACGAGCGAGGGAAATGCAGGCAGGCATCTCCACATTGGCTCCGTGTCACGCCAGGCATGCTATGCCACCCGCGCCGTGCCACGCTGGGCTACGCGCACCAGTACATGCCATGACCTACCGAGATGCCATTCCAGTGACATGTCATGATGGCTCCGTGTCAGGCCGCAGCCTTGCCGCGATGGGCAGCGTGGCATGTCGCTATTTCACCGACAGCCAGATTTTGCATATTTTCATTTATTATAAATTAAAACCTTACCTTCTTATTTCATTTATCACGAAATTTCTTGAGAACAATGGAAAGGAGCGAAGAGAGAAATGAAGAGGTATACCTAGGGTTAGTTATTCTTCATTCTCTTTTAACTTGTCTTGTAAGTATCATACTCTAATTATGTTTTCGAGTATTTGTACGAACATGAGTGGCTAAAACCCTTCCTCTAGGGTTGAGGCTACATGATATGATTGTAAATGCATGAATTCTTTGTGGTTTGAGTTTTTAGTTGTTGTTTTGTCTTTCATTCTTTATTATTATTGTTTTTTTCTTGATCACCATGAAAAAAAACTCGTTTAGCTTAGGTAAAATCTCGATAGAGTAACCCTAGGTAAGATCCGAAGAATGTAGGGAGTAAGTTCTTGTCTTCAAGATAGGATTCGTGATTAGGATAATCATTATACCTAATTTTCCTTGCTTGGTTATTAAAACGGGATGAGCTAGTCACTAACTTAGAATTGTCACATCACCGCTCATAGAAGTAGTTGTGAAGCTAAGTTAGGTTAAATGATTAGAGATACGAAAGTCCATAATCAAGGGTGCAAACTCCATAAACCACATCCACATAGTTAAATTGCTCACGAAGTAGGACATCACATCCACGCTCAACGATGTAGGTCTGAGACTAGTTTGTCGTGTTTAGAGGCTTGAAAGACCATGAACATCGCATTTTTACTATTTAAGACAACAACTAAAGTTTTCATACTCGAACCATTGAGAATTGTTGCATTGCATGATTATTAGGCCTTAACTCTAGTTGCTTCTTGTATCGTTTCTCTATTATTTTGTGATCACCCCTAGACTTAATTAGAATTTTTCAAAATTTCTATAATCAACATTTGTGAAGGTTAAATTAAAACTCGAACTTGATAATTCACTTAATTGGTCCAGTCCCTGTGGGTTCGACATCCGGCTATGAAAAAGGGTCATTGTATTACTTGTACGACCACGTGCGCTTGCACGTGCGTTTAGGCGCAACAAGTTTTTGGCGTTGTTGCCGGGGACTGGCGAAATTGGTGAATTTCTTGTTTTGTGCCAGTGTCTAATTTTCTAATTGTTGGAAAAAAAAATTATTTATTAGTTTTAGATTTCTTTTATTTTTGTTTTTAGTTTTATACCCTTCTTGACATGACATCATGGAACACTAATGGGTTGAATGGTGGATACTCATATTTTGATGAGTCTTATCTAAATTGTGGAGGACCCCACTTGTAGAAACACTGTCACACTTGCAGTATATGTGGTGGTCAGGATGGCCGTTGGGATGGTTGTCCAAATGCATATTCCCCTCCCCCAAGCCCCTACTATGATCCTTCTGTTGGTTTTTGTTGAATATAGAAATGATGAAAATGAGGACTTGGAACACCGACCTCAGATAGAAAATATGTTGAAACAAGTCCTTAAGAAGACAGAAGAGATGAGGGAGCAGATGGAAGCAATGGGAGTTTAGACTAAGGAAAATGTCGAGGCCCTAGAGATGATAAGAACCAAGTTCATGGAGTTGATGACTGAGGCTGAAGCTTGCACAGATTTGCGAGTAACGGTCTTAGCGAATACTCAAGAGGAATTTCAAGGAGAAGAAAAGAGTTAGCTCTTGGAACAAGCTCAACAATTAGAAGCTCTTGAGAGTCTCTGTGATGGTCTCACATATATAGCCAATCCAGTCATGATAAGAGGGATAGATTTCAATGGAACAAAATGACATTCATGGGGAGTTAGATATTGATGTGGAGAAGGTGTACAAGAGTAAGGTGGTCAAGCATAGTGCAGTTTAAGACTTGAGGTGTAGTGTACCCCACTTGAAGTAATTTTCAACATTAAGTTTGCTTGACAGCCTAGAAATAGAGTCCTCCAATCTTGGAGAGAAAGGTCTAGAGGAGGAACATGCCCCATATATTCTGAAATTTTCTTATTTTGACGGACAAGATTACTTCACTTACTTAAGGTCCAATAAGCGTAAAAGGTTGCGTGGTACTTTTACTTTTTCACCCCTCCCCCCCTAGAGCATAAGAGGAAATTAGAAAATAAATTAGGGGTGAGATTCATATCCTCAAAGTGGAAGGAAAAGTGGTGGAACTTGATACGTTGTGCTGCAACGTAAAATCAGGCGCTGCTTGGGAGGCAACCTAAGGGTACCATAGGTATAATTTTATTTCCCTTTTGTTTTGATTTTGTTTGTTTTAACTTTTAGTTGTTGTTGTAGTTATTTAAGGACAGATTGAGGGGAAGTCTGAGTACCTTTAGAAGAGGAAGCTAAAGAGCATGGAAGGGGGATGAGTGTGGGGTTGATGACCCACTTGTGCAAAAATGAAAGAAAACTTGTTTTTAGCTAGGCCTAGAGGCCTCAGGGAGTAATTCTCACCCTTGTTGTATTCTAATTAATGCTTTGGGGACATAGCATGATTTAAGTGAGGGATGAGGTAAATATTAAAATTTTGTGCTTAATGAATTCGGGTGAAATTAGTGCTTTGTATGGTAGTTTTTGATGAAAAAGTTGAGTTGAGCATATTTCACTCACCATTTGTTTTTATTCTCGGTTTTTTTATGGGAGGGTGGGGGGGGGGCACTTTGAATCGATGAATAAAATTTTTCTTTGTTTGGACATAGCTGTTTTTAGTCATAGTTGGGGACTTCTCCCGACGATGGATGGATGATGACCGTCTTGAGGGAAAATTAGTAAATAGGTTATCGTTTTTTAACCCTTAGTTGTTTTTAGTCTTGCTATACATGACTGTGAGATGCAAGTGTTGTTCATTTTTAAGCATGCTTAACAAGTGTATACTATTCGAGACACCTAGGCTCTTGAATGTGACTCGATGTGCTTAAAGCTGAATTTTACATTCTTGTGATTGGTTGAGTTAAGAGTCTGCTGAATTTGTCTTGAATTGAGCATGTGCTGTGAGTGTAAGGTTTTTGAATATTCCATGTTATTGAGTAGTGCGTATAACTTTCTTAGTGTCTATACAAAGAGAAATGAAGGATGTCGATTGTAGGAGATGAATTAGGCATTTCTTTGGATGAGCCTAATTTTTATCCTCGTTTTACCTACCTTGAATGTCTGATCCTAGTAAACCCCATTGAGCCTTTAGCCTATTCTTTGATAGCCACAAAATGAGCTTAATCCATTTCTTTCATTAGCCTTGAATTTGATCCAAAACTCCTAAGTGCTTATGTGAAAATCAAAAAGAAGTTATGGAGTGAGAAGTTGAATAAGAAGGAAAATAGTAGTTGTGGGAGTTGAAGAGAAGACTAGTGGTGCACTTATTTAAAAAAGTGAATAAGAGTTAGTAAAGAGTAAAAGAAGAAAAGAGCGAAAATAATTGATTAAGCACTCCTTACTAACAGCTTGAGTGTGCCTAATGAAATGGGGAAACAAAAGAGGAAAATGGGAGAGAAAAGAATAAAGGTGAAGTACGAGGATGGAGATTCCTAATGAAAATGTGATGTATTAAAAGCGCTTAGGGAAGATAGTCACTATTACTGGCCATAATAGTACCTACCCTCCCCTTAGCTTACATTACAACCCACTAAGTCCTACTTGATCTTACTTTCAAATATTCCTAAATTAGTGGAGTTAAACACTAAAGGCAAGCTTATGGGTCAATACATGTCGCATGTGAATTCTTTTTGAGAGTGAGAGTATTTCTTATTCATATACCCATGCATGTTATAATTTGAAAACATATGAGCGAAAATAGTTAACTCTCTTGTCTGAGGGCAAATGTTTTATGAAGGATAAAATTAATGTCGGGTTTCTTGATTGGTTAATTAGCATGAGTTTGTTGAGGTTGATAGTAGATTCTTGAGGCTAGGAAGTCTTAACATAGTTATATGTGATTTTAGTGATTATATTTTGCATGCTCTATTTTTAACTTGCTATCTAAAACAATCGTTGCAGCCTTAGCTTGAATTATCTTGCTTCAATTAGCTATATGTGAGTCTTCATGTGTATGAGATGTAAAAGCGTTTTTCTAGGATGAACAAGGTTTTAAGTGTTGGGTAGTGATCTTGGACATATTTACATGCCCAAGGGCTATTTTATACCATAGTTTGAGTCATGTTTGTTGATTAAGTTGATTACATTCTCATGTATTTTATGTATATTCATGTGCATAAACTAACCAAAGTGATTAGCCCATATTTTATAGGTGAAATATACTCACGAGAGGCTTGATATGATGTTCAATGCACAAGAAGAAAGTGGGAATATGAAGTTAAGAAGATGCATGTAGGAAGCTTGAAAACTAGGCAGTGTAGAATGCTAGTGTGCCACGTCGGCCATGCTACACACTGAAGGCCGTGTCACGCCAGGCGATTCGCACGATAGATGACGTGCCACGCCGGCCATTCGACGCGAGCGAGGACCATACAGGCAGGCATTTGTACGTTGCCGTCGTGTCACGCCAGGCATGCTAGATGACCAGCGCCATGCGACGCTGGGCAACGCACAACAGTGCATGCCATGACCTGCTGGGATGCCACTCCAGTGACATGCCTTGATGGCTCCGTGTCACACCACAGCCTTGCCGCGATGGGCAGCTTGCCACGGAGCTGTTTCACCCACGGCCAGATTTTGCATATTTTTATTTACTATAAATTACAAACTTAGCTTCTTGTTTCATTTGTCATGAAATTTCTTGAGAACAATGGAAAGGAGGGAAGGGAGAAGTGAAGAACTCTACCTAGGGTTCATTATTTTTCATTCTCTTTTAAGTACTCTTTTAAGTATCTTATTCTTATTATGTTTTTGAGTATTTGTATGAACATGAGTAGCTAATACCCTTCCTCTAGAATTGAGGCTACATGATATGATTCTATGTGCATGAATTCTTTGTGGTTTGAGTCTTTTGTTGCTGTTTTGTCTTGCATTCTTTATTATTATTGTTTTTATGATTGATCACCATGAAAACAAACTCGTTAAGCTTAGGTAACAGCTCGAAAGATTATGCTACGTTAGAACGGAATAATGTAGGGAGCAAGTTCTTGTCTTCAAAATATGATTCGTGATTAGGATAATCATTATACCTAATTTTTCTTGCTTAGTTATTAAAATGGGATGAGCTAGACCCCAACATAGAATTGTCACATTACCGCTCCTAGAAGTAGTGGTGAAGCTAAGTTAGGTTAAATTATTAGAGGTACGAAAGTCCATAATCAAGGGTATAAACTCCGTAAACCACATCCACGTAGTTAAATTTCTCACGAAGTAGGACGTCACATCCCCGCTCAATGATGTAGGTGTGAGACTAGTTGGTCGTGTTTAGAGTCTCAAAAGACTATGAACATCACATTTTAACTATTTGAGAAAACAACTGAAGTTTTCATACTCGAACCATTGAGAATTGTAGCATTGCATGATTATTAGGCCTGAACTTTAATTGCTTCTTGTCTCGTTTCTCTATTATTTTGTGATCACCCCTAGACATAATTAGAATTTCCCGAAATTTCTATAATCTACACTTGTGAAGGTTAAATTAACACTCTAACTTGATAATTTGCTGAATTGGTCCAGTCCCTTTGGGTTTGACATCCGGCTCTGAAAAAGGGCCAATATATTACTTGTACGATCGCATGCGCTTGCGTGTGTGTTTGGGAGCAGCAAGTTTTTGGCGCCGTTGCCGGAAACTGGCGAAATTGGTGAATTTCTTGTTTTGTGTCAGTGTCTAATTTTCTAAGTGTTGAAAAAAAATTATTTATTAGTTTTATATTTCTTTTATTTTTGCTTTTAGTTTGATACCCTTCTGAACATGACATCATGGAACACAAATGGATTGAATGGTGGATACTCATATTTTGATGAGTCTTATCTGAATTATGGAGGACCCCACTTGTGGAAACACTGTCACACTTGCAGTATATGTGATGGTTAGTATGGCCATTAGGATGGTTGTCCAAATGCATATTCCCCTCCCCCAAGCCCCTACTATGATTCTTCTGTTGGTTTTGATGAATACAGGAATGATGAAAACGAGGACTTGGAACACCGGCCTCAGATAGAAAATATGTTAAAACAAGTCCTTAAGCAGACAAAAGTGATGAGGGAGCAGATGGAAGTAATGGGAGTTATGATTAAGGAAAATGGTGATGCCCTAGAGATGATAAGCACCAAGTTCATGGAGTTGATGACTGAGGCTGAAGCTTGCACTGATTTGCAAGTAACGGTCTCAGCGAATATTCAAGAGGGATTTAAAGGAGAAGAAAAGAGTGAGTTCCTAGAACAAGCTCAACAATTAGAAGCTCTTGAGTGTCTCTATGATGGTCTCACATATATGGCCAATCCAGTCATGATAAGAGGGATAGCTTTCAATGGAACAAAATGACGTTCATGGGGAGTTAGATGTTGACGTTGAGAAGGTGTACAAGAGTAAGGAGGTCAAACATAGTGCAGTTTCAGACTTGAGGTGATGTGTACCCCACTCGAAGCAATTCTGAACATTAATCTTGGTTGATAGCCTAGAAATAGAGTCCTCCAATCTTGGAGAGAAAGGTCTAGAGGAGGAACATGCCCCATATATTCTGAAATTTTCTTATTTTGATGGACAAGATTACTTCACCTACTTAAGGTCCAATAAGCGTTAAAGGTTGCATGGTCCTTTCACTTTTTCACCACCACCCCTAGAGCATAAGAGGAAATTAGAAATGAAATTAGGGGTGAGATTAATATCCTCAAAGTGGAAGGAAAAGTTGTGGAACTTGATACGTCGTGCCGTGACGTAAAATCAGGCGCTGCATGGGAGGCAACCCAAGGGTACCATAGGTGCAATTTTATTTCCCTTTTGTTTTGATTTTTTTTATTTTCACTTTTTGTTGTTGTTGTAGTGATTTAAGCACAGATTGAGGGGAAGTCTGAGTACTCTTAGAAGAGGAATCTAAGGAGCATGGAAGGGGGATGAGTGTGGGGTCGATGACCCACTTGTGCAAAAACGAAAGAAAATGTGTTGTTAGCTAGGCCTAGAGGCCTTAGGGAGTATTTCTCTCACTTGTTGTATTCTGGTTTGATGCTTTGGGGACATGACATGATTTAAGTGTGAGGTGAGGGAAATATAAAAAATTTGTGCTTAATGAATTCAGGTGAAATTAGTGCTTTGTATGGTATTGTTTGATGAAAGAGTTGAGTTGAGCATAATTCAGTCACCCGTGGGTTTTTCTTCTTGGTTCTTTTCCGATGGGGGGGCATTTTGTACCGATTAATAAAATTTTTCTTTATTTGGACATAGTTGTTTTTAGTCATAGTTAGGGACAGCTCCCGAAGATGGATGGATGATGACCGTCTTGAGGGAAAATTAGTCAATAGGTTTTTATTTTTTAACCCTTAGCTGATTGATGGCTTGATGTTCTTATTATGTGTTATACATGATTTTGTGATTCAAGTGTTTTTCATTTTAAAGAATGCTTAACCAATGTATAACTCTGTTTGAGACACCTAAGCTCTTGAATGTGACTCGATGTGCTTAAAGCTGAATTTTACAATTTTGTGATTACCTGAGTAAAGGGTATGCTAATTTTTTCTTTAATTGAGCATGTTCAGTGAGTGTACGGTTTTTGAATATTCCATGTTATTGTGTAATGTCTAGAACTTTCCTTGTGTATATACAAAGAAAACTGAGGGACGTCGATTGTAGGAGATGATTTAGACATTTCTTTGAATGAGCCTAATTTTTATGCCTCGCTTTACCTACCTTGAATGTCTAATCCTAGTTAGACCCATTGAGCCTTTAGCCTATTCTTTGCTAGCCATAAAATGAGGTTAATCCTTTCTTTTCATTAGACTTGAATTTGATTTAAAACTCCTAAGTGCTTATGTGAAAATGAAAAAGAAGTTATGGAGTGAGAAGTTGAATAAGAAGGAAAATAATAGTTGTGGGAGTTGAAGAGAAGACTAGTGGTGCACTTGTTTAAAAAAATGAATAAGAGTTATTATGGATTAAAAGAAGAAAAGAGCGAAAATAATTGCTTAAGTACTCCTTACTAACAACTTGAGTGTACCTAATGAAATGGGGAAACAAAAGAGGAAAATGGGAGAGAAAAGAATAAAGGAGAAGTAAGAGGATGGAGATTCCTAATGAAAGTGTGATGTATTAAAAGCGCATAGGGAAGATAGTCACTATTACTGGACATAATAGTACCTACCCGCCCCTTAGCTTACATTACAACCCACTAAGTTCTACTTGATCTTACTTTGAAACATTCCTAAATTAGTGGAGTAAAACACTAAAGCCAAGCTTATGGGGCAATACATGTCGCATGTGAATTCTTTTTGAGAGTAAGAGTATTACTTATTCATATACCCATGCATGGTATAATTTGAAAACATATGAGCAAAAATGTATAACTATCTTGTGTGAGGGCACATGTTTTATGAAGGATCAAATAAATGTAGGATTTCTTGATTGGTTAATTTGCATGAGTTTGTTGAGGTTGAGAGTCGATTCTTGAGGCTAGGAAGTCTTAACATAGTTATATGTGATTTTAGTGATTATATTTTGCATGTTATATCCTTAACTTGCCATCTAAAACAATCGTTGTAGCCTTAGCTTTATTTGTCTTGCTTAAATTAGCTCTGTGTGAGTCTTCATGTGCATGAGATGTAAAAGAGTTATTTGATGATGAACAGAGGCTTTATGTGTGGGGTAGTGATCTTAGGCATATTTACATGCCCAACTGCTATTTTATACCGTAGTTCGAGTCATGTTTGTTGATTAAATTGATTACATTCTCATGTATTTTAAGTATATTCATATGAATAAACTAACCAAAGTGATTAGCCCATATTTTGTAGGTGAAATATACTCAGGAGAGGCTTGATATGATGTTCAATGCACATGAAGAAAATGGGAAAATGAAGTTAAGATTATGTATGTAGGAAGCTTGAAAACTAGGCAGTTCATAATGCCTGCGTGCCACGCCGGCCATGCTGCGCGGGCAAGGGCAATACGGGCAGGCATCTGCGCATTGGCTCAGTGTCACGCCAGGCGTGCTGCATGGCCAGCATCGTGCCACGCTGGACGATGCGCAGCAGTGCATACCATGACCTGCCGAGATGCCATGCCAATGACATGCCGCGATGGCTCCATGTCACGCCATAGCCTTGCCGCGATGGGCAGCGTGGCACGGAGCTATTTCACCCACGGCCAGATTTTTCATTGTTTCATTTACTATAAATTAAAACCTTAGCTTCTTGTTTCATTTATCACAAGATTTCTTGAGAACAGCGGAAAGGAGTGAAGGGAGAAGTAAAGAACTCTACCTAAGTTCGTTATTTTTCATTCTCTTTTAACTACTCTTGTAAGTATCGTACTCTGATTATGTTTTTGAGTAGTAGTACGAACATGAGTGGCTAAAACCCTTCCTCTAGAGTTGAGGCTACATGATATGATTCTAAATGCATGAATTCTTTGTGGTTTGAGTTTTTAGTTGTTATTTCTCTTTCATTCTATGTTATTATAGTTTTTATGCTTGATCACCATGAAAACAAACTTGTTAAGCTTAGTTGAAAGCTCGAAAGAGTAACCCTAGGTTAGAACGGAAGAATGTAGGGAGCAAGTTCTTATCTTCAAGATACGATTCACGTTTAGGGTAATCATTATACCTAATTTTCCTTGCTTGGTTATTAAAACGGGATGAGCTAGATACCGACTTAGAATTGTCACATCACCGATTGTAGAAGTAGTTGTGAAGGTAAATTAGGTTAAATGATTAGAGGTATGAAAGTCCATAATCAAGGGCACAAACTCCGTAAACCACATCCATGTAGTTAAGTTGCTCACGAAGTAGGATGTCATATCCCTGCTCAACGATGTAGGTGTGACTAGTTTGTCGTGTTTAGAGGCTCGAAAGACCATGAACATTGCATTTTAACTATTTAAGACAATAGCTGGAGTTTTCATACTCGAACGATTGAGAATTATAGCATCCCATAATTATTAGGCCTTAACTCTAGCTGCTTCTTGTATTGTTTCTCTATTATTTTGTGATCACCCCTAGAATTAATTAGAAGTTCCCGAAATTTCTATTATCAACACCCATGAAGGTTAAATTAACACTCGAACTTTATAATTCACTAAATTGGTCCAGTCCCTATGGGTTCGACATCCGGCTCTGAAAAAGGGAGACTGTATTACTTGTACGACCGTGTGCGCTTGAGTGTGTGTTTGGGTGCAACAGTTTCTAAGTTGAGGAACAAGGAGGAATCTTTCATGAAGGTTTTATGGAGAAATCATCCAGTTGAGAGAGCTACAGGAGAACTTGAAGTAGATACGATGGCTAGATACCTGCATCTTTTTTGTTCCAGCCTGAGGCACTAGTTTCCTCCTTAGTAATCTGTTTAGCTTCATGTCCAGTTCATCATATAAATTCATCTTTAATTATTTCAATTTTTTATATGTA
This sequence comes from Datura wrightii, assembly GCA_035772735.1. Classification (NCBI taxonomy): domain Eukaryota; kingdom Viridiplantae; phylum Streptophyta; class Magnoliopsida; order Solanales; family Solanaceae; genus Datura; species Datura wrightii. The sequence continues at coordinate 46,259,598 of JASDFA010000007.1, read as the reverse complement.
TCTCAGTTCGGAGTCAGTCACTTTATCGGTATTTGATGCTTCACTTTCAGTTCTAGTATTGTAGCTCTTTCCCTATATTTTCAACTATGTTAGCCTCCATTCGAGGACGAATGTTCCTAAGAGATAATGTAATACCTCAAAATTCCTTAAGATCAGATCTTAGACATGAAGTAGGGATAGTAGAAGAATTTCTCCATATCAGAGGACAAACTATCAAGTGGACACTTAATGGATCGTCAAGTGATCCATTAAGTGGGGAAAGTTGGAGAAGTATGGGATTCTACTAGTCTTAACGATTGAATGAATATCAATTAAGTTAAGTAATGAATCATTAGGTGGATGCATTAAGTGAAACTCAGAGTGTTGGAATTTTATTTCAGGGGTGATAGAAAGAGGTAATGAACTGCTAAGTGTACTAAAGGGTCATTTGTTAAGTCGGTAAGTCTGCCGGGATGACTTTATCAAACAAGTTATTAAGGATATTTATCTACTTTCAATGTTCTTAACTCCTAAAATAAGTCGTCTTGAGATCCTAAAAGGGTGTATTAGAGGGTTTTACTCATCCCTAACCCTCATTCTCTTGCTAATATCTGAAGTTGAAGATCAAATCCTTAAGCAATCAAGGTTCACCTTCGTCTCAAATTCTCTTGGGTCTCAAACTCTAGCAAGATTTCTTCCAAGCCTAGGTATGTAGGGTGATGAATAGGGGGATTCCTTCCATACTCATGCCCAATTCAAACTATATTCCATGAATTCAAGTATCCAACCAGGATGTTATTAATTTCTAGGGTTAGATCCAATTTTGATGAAAGTTCTCATGATATTCTATGAATTCAATTCTCTTATGATTCAATCCATGATTTATGATTATAATTGCATGAATTCTATTAAAATCTCTTAAGAATATACATTTTCAAGGTACAATAAATTACTCAATTGTGCATAAATTTCATGAATCTAAAGCTTATGTATCATGACCGATCTCCGACATTATTTTCATGGCTAGTTCACGTATGCTATGCAGTTTATGAATACCATGATTTCTAATTACCCCATACAAAACCAAGTATGTTTCATGATTATGATATGAACACTATGTACATTTGGGAGTAGTATTTAACACCGAGCAGATAAGGGTTCTAGATAACCCAAGTTCCAAAACTACGTGGCGGTCGTAGGATGAGGGTTCCTCGCTAGTTGAGACACACCCCTAGCCTAAGGAGTCTTCGCCTCTTGAGAGTATTTTCCTTACTCTACTGGGCTCATGAGTGATATCACGCCTTCATGGTTCATACCCTTGGCATGGTATGGACACACTTCCCAACTAGAGTTACAAGTTGGGCTCCATGTATGCTTACTTGGAGTATGTTGGTTATAAGAATATCCCATTATTAGATGATTTCCTACACATATTCATATTTATTCCTCATAATATAATGATTTATGATATTTTGGCTCGATATAGATGTTCGCGGCTTGTACTGCTCGGGTTGGTATTAAATATTATCAACCGACACGCAAGTGCACGTGGTCAAACAAGTAATAAAGTGGCTAAGTAGCCAAGTATCGATCCAAGGAGGCTGCTCTAGATATGTAAAACTGCCTAGTTTACTATATTTCTATTCTATCCCTAACTATGTTAACAACAATCCAACCAAGAGTTGAGTGAGTTTTTGTTTCTAAACTATTTATATACTACAATTAATAACAACTATTTACTTTAGAATTTAGACAATGGATACGCACATGCCAAGGTTAAGAACGAGTAATGAACTTGATGATCATGATAATTTGGTCATCCTCTTCTTCATGTTGCTAGCCAAGAACGTTGCCTAGAAATTAAAACTTTCGTATTTAATTTCACTTTAGAATCATAAACCATCCATCTACATTTCTGTGATCAAATGCAATTTATGACCTAGCACTACAATTTCGGTTCCTAAATTGACTAATACGGCTTTCAAGTATATTTCTATCAAGAAAGCACATCAAAACCCAATTTTCCCAAATCAAGTTAAGAACAATACCCTATTAATTCACAACTTTCCAATTTCATGCTCTCTCGAGTGAAATTGGACTTTTTAGATATACATTAATGGTGGCCAATCAATAATGTAGTAAGCACAAGAATTAATAGAACAACATGCAAGAAGAAGAAGAAACCATATCAATTATCACCAGAATTCATTACACAAGTTCAAAACCTCAGCAAAGAAGGGAATTAGCCACTCATTCTTGGATTAATCATCCTAAAATGAGTGTAAATCATGAATACAATTGAAGGAAAGAAGAAAGGAAGAGAAGAAAACTCTTAGCTTTTCTATTCTTCAACTACCACAAACCCACGTTCCTGCTCTACACTTCTGAACTCAGTCTAAAAACTAAAAACTGATTAAAAATAAACCTAAGTGTGCTATTTATACTGGTGGGAAATTTTTCCCGGAATAACAAGCAACGTGTCACAGAGGCCAACGCGGAGCACTGCCTCCGTGACACGGCATGGACGCGGACCCTCTCTAGAAATTGCAGGGTCCGGATAATTGACCTCAACGTGGCACGGATGCCATCGCGGAGTCCTGTCTCCGTGCCACGGAGCTGTCGCGAGGCCTCACTGGAATCTGCCAATTAATTTCCTCTCCAGGCAGTGTGCTACCGCGATGGCAGCGTGGCACGGCTCCATCGCGGAGCCAGTGTAAAATGTGCCATCCAACGTCTTTTCCACGCTCGCATCCCAGTCCAACTCCGACATAGTTCCAACACGCATTTTAGCTCTTAAAAATCACATTATCCTGCAAAACAAATGCTAATCATGTTGGTTAGTATAAATTCACATTTTATTAACAAATACATGATATTATATACACATTGCACAACAAACAAGGTAAAAATGATACGTTTGAGTATCACTTGGGCATATAAATCTGCCCAAGATCACTTACCCCACACTTAAATCCTTGTTCGTCCTCGAAAAACACATACACAAATCATGCACATCACATCTCAACCTTTGTCACTATGGTGCAACCATTTTACACTACGGTCATACCGATTATTCAATTCTTGCAAATCATCAAGAAAACATGCTTGGTCGTACAAGACAATGACCTTAATACATCGAGGCTTCCTAAACTTTTAAGAATTGATTCTTGATATCGGCAAACTCATGCAAATCAACTAATCAAGAAATCCGACACGAAAATCAATCTTTCATCAAGCATGTACACTCACAACTCGAGAGAAACTTTCCCTTTTTTGTTCGTGCAGCACACAAACATGCAAGTAGGGGCATATAAAAATTAATTTCACTCTCTCTCCCAAAAGAATTCACATGCATCATGTCATGACCCATAGGCTTTCCCTTAGTGTATTACTCCACTAATATAAAGAAATGCAATGTAGGATCAAATAGGACTTTTAATGGGTTGTAACTGGGCTATGGATCTAGTATATATATATTGGATTAGCCAATAATAGTCGCTAGCATCCTTAAGCGCCTTTTCAACTCATTCCCATCGACTCATGGACATTGTTCCTCTCTTTTCTCTTTTTCTCCCATTCATGCTGGTTTACTTTCATACAACCCATTTCATCAGGCACACTTGACACAAAACAGAGGGTTTTCATGTACCCTCACTATCATTTAATTACAACTAGTGCCTCTTCAACATCATCTTTTCTTTCCTCACCTTGCTTTTCTTTTCTTTTCACTCTTTTCACTCTTTAACACTTTGGGAAACATTTTCTGTTCTTTGTAAGCGCTTAAGAGCTTCTTATAGACTTTAAGGCTAATGAAAAGAAGGAATAAAGCTTAGTTCATATAAATCTGGACAAAAGAAAGAAATCGGCTAAAGGCTCAACGGGCTGACTAGGGTATACAACATATAAACTTTGCGTACCACTTCTTTCCTTCCTCGGTAACCCATCGTGTTCCGTATTGGCGGTGTTGACCGCGTGGAACAGCAGGTGCAGCTGGGACAGCAGTGCCCAGTCTCATTCTCTCTCTGCCGGTGCCTGAGGTTGAAGCACCCTTGTCTTTATCTTGTCGGCTGGCCATTGTACCTGTCAATTTACACAAACAAGCACAACGTTAAGCTAAAAACTTGTTAGCTTCGGCTAAGGTCGGGTTAAACAAAATTTACCCCACACTTAGTCTTTAACAATATTTACAACATTTTAGCAAGGATAGCTCTATTTACACCCCAAACACAATCAACTATAACATATTGCTTAGTGCGTTCACAAAAATTCGACAGCATAACGGCTAGCGAACTACTCAGACTTCATACAGCTAACCCAATCCTACTATCGACAGCTATTCACCCATAGCACTTAGCAACAATAACAACAACAAAATAGAAACAACAATACAAACATTTTATATACAACTAATCTAAGCAATTCAACCAATTCACATATTACGCAATTTCCCACAAAAATTCGAGAATTAGTCGTCTTTCAACAATTATACAATATTTACCACGACTTATCTCAAATAATAAACACACCCCGGCATCAATTTCGTCAAACTATCAAGTTACCCAAGTTAAAATTCAACAACCCCAAGCCCTAGAATGCAATTCGACAATCAAAATTGAACTATTCAATCAATCGATAAGTTCAAACGTCAACTACAACAATCCGAACATAATCAATCATAAAATAATTCACGTCATGTGTAATTTCTACCTAGGGTGATATATCTCACCTCACATGCTCAAAATCGACAAAAATCTCCCAAAAATTTGAGATAGATGATGAAAACATACCTTGGAATTGAAGAATCGACGAAAACTTGACGTTTTCCTTGCCTATTAACGTGGCACGGAGCTTGGGGGTAGGGGAATGGGTGTTTGGTCGCGGAGGGTAGAGGGAATGGGGAAATATGGGCGAAAATTGGGGGTTTATTTAAAGGAAACACGCGGGTCACCCGGAAATCGTGTGTGACCCGGCACTGGGATAAGGGCAACGTGTCACGGAGGGTAACGCGGAGACCCTCCTCCGTGACACGGAGCCAACGCGTTGGCTTACTGGAATTTTTAAAAAATTCCAGATTTGTCTTCAACGTGTCACGGAGGCCAATCCTGCATGTCCCAGAAAACTACGTACACCTTTCACGGATACTGGTGGTGGCAATTTCTCAATAACCTCAATTTTAGCACGATCGACTTCCAACCCCTTTTTAGACACTTTGTGGCCCAGGACAATCCCCTCCTTCACTAAGAAGTGGCATTTCTCCCAGTTTAGCACGAGGTTAGATTCTTCACATCGAGCCAGCACCCTGTCAAGATTCTGCAAGCAAGTAGCAAACGAATTACCTAAAACAGAAAAATCATCCATAAATACCTCAACAAAATCTTCAACCATGTCATGGAAAATAGCCATCATGCATCTCTGGAATGTGGCGGGTGCGTTGCATAACCCAAACGGCATCCGCCTGAAAGTATATGTCCCATAAGGACAGGTGAAAGTCGTCTTCTCTTGATCCTCAGGAGCTATGGCTATTTGGTTATAGCCGGAGTACCCATCAAGAAAGCAATAATATTCCTGCCCTGCCAACCTGTCAAGTATTTGGTCCATAAAAGGAATGGGGTAATGGTCTTTCCTCATGGCTTCATTTAGTTTTCGGTAGTCCATACAAATTCGCCAGCCTGTGATGGTTCGCGTGGGGATTAACTCATTTTTCTCATTGGTGATTACAGTCATCCCCCCTTTCTTAGGAACACATTGAACGGGACTGACCCACTCGCTGTCTGAAATTGGGTAGACTACACCTGCATCAAGCCACTTGATTATTTCCTTCCTTACCACATCTTTCATTGCTGGATTAAGTCTCCTCTGTGGCTGAACAGTTGGCTTGGCTCCTGTCTCCATAAATATCCTGTGCGTGCAGAAAGCTGGATTTATACCCTGAATGTCGGACATTTGCCAACCCATTGCTTTCTTCCTTTTCCTTAAGACCCCCAAAGCTGCCTGTTCCTGTTCCTCTGTCAAGTCTGCAGAGATAATAACTGGTAACGTCTCTCCCTCCCCCAAAAAGATATATTTTAAATGGGGAGGCAATTCTTTCAGCTCCAATTTCGGTGCCTCCTCAACAGACGGTTTCGGCAACGGCTCTAGTGATCTCATCAAGGACTGAAATTCCTGTCTTCTCGGATGTTTAGGTGCTCCATCCAACAATTGAACCATTCCACAAGCTTCTACATCCCCAAAATGATCAGAATGCATAAGCGCTCTCTCCAATGGGTCTTGAGATTCAACAGCCTGCTTACTTTCTCCATGTTCAACCACGCTGATTTCCGAAAGCTCCTCATGTATAGCCGGCAGCTTCATGGATTTTAACACATCAAATACTTCTACCTTGTCATGTGCTTGCATTGTAAGTTGACCCGCAGCTACATCGATCAATGCCTTTCCGGTTGCCAAAAAGGGTCGTCCCAAAATAAATGGGACTTCCGCATCTGGTTCAAAATACAGAACAATGAAATCTACCGGAAAAATGAGAGAGCCTACCTGCACTAGCACATCCTCAACAATGCCATCCGGCTTAGCTGAAGACCTGTCTGCTAGCTGCAAGATCACTGTTGTAGGTCTAGGGCTCCCTAGTCCTAACTTTCTGAATACTGAAGATGGCATCAGATTTATACTTGCCCCCAAGTCGCATAACCCACGAGCTCAGATACTTTGCCCAATCGTCAGCTGGATAGTAAAACTTCCAGGATCCTTCAATTTAGTGGGCAACCTGTTCTGAATACGGGATGTGCATTCCTCCGTTAAAGCCACCGTGGCATACTCAGTCAAGCGACTTTTGTTGGCCACGATGTCTTTGATATACTTCGCATATTTTGGCACACCCTGCAAGACATCAACAAGAGGTAAGTTAACATGTACCTGTTTAAGTACCTCCATGAATTTCTGGAAACACGCCTCCTCCTTGTGTTTCTTAAGTCGTTGAGGTAACGGGGGTGGAGGCCTTGCTGGTTCAGCTTCTTTGGTCTTCCCCGTATCTGAGGTTTGTTCTCCCTCAACATCTGTTGCTCCTGACTTCTGAGGCGGTCTTTCCGGTTCCACCTCCTTTAATTGTAAACCACTCCTCGTGGTCACTGCATTCACCTGCTTAGGATTGGGATCCGTGTCGCTAGGTAGTCCTCCCCTTTGTCTAGTATTTTGGGCACTAGCAAATTGCCCAAACTGATATTCAAGAGCCTTGGTTGCCAATTGATTGTTCTTTACTTCGGCTGCCAATTTGACATAGTCAGCCTGCAATTGTGCCTGGTTGGCAATCATGGTCTTGAACATTTCCTCAATAGTCGGTGATGGTGGTGGAGGAGGGGCATTATGATTTCTGAACTGATTCTGATAGCCTTGTTGCCCTCCTTGGTTTCTGTGCATACCCTGCCCTGAACCTTGACCTTGTTGATTATTGCTACCCCACGAAAAATTTGGATGATTCCTCCAATTCGAGTTGTAGCCACCGCTAAACTGCTGTTGATTCCTCTGTGCATTGCCCACAAAGTTGACAGAATCAGGATTTGCACCACAGCATTCAGCTGAATGCTCACTACTACCACACACTTCACACCACATCTGTTGGACTGCATTGACTAAGGCTGACGGCTGGTTCAAATTCATATTGCTGAAGTGAGTGTTTAACTGATTTTGCAAAGCAGCTATCTGTGCAGCGATAACTGTGAATCCATCCACTTCAAGCACTCCCGCTGCTTTCCTTGCTCCACCTCTTGAAGAATCTGCATTCCATTCCGGATTGCCTTGTGAAATTCGGTTGAGCAAAGTGTACAGCTCCTCATAAGTCTTCTCCAGCGCTTGCCCTCCAGCTGCTGCGTCTAACAAAATTTTAGTGTGGGGTTCCAAACCCTCAATAAAAGTGTGGACCAACACCTCATTTGACTGATGATGATGAGGACAATCCCGCAACATGGACTTGAATCTTTCCCAGGCTTGATAAAGATTTTCTCCTTCCCTCTGTTTAAAACTTAGAATATGACTTCTAAGTTTAGCTGTTTTACCTGAAGGGAAAAATCTGATCAAAAACTTCCTTGCAAGATCATCCCACGTTGATATAGAGTTGGGTGGTTCAGCTTTTAACCACCTCTTGGCTTCACCCAGTAAGGAAAATGGAAATAAGGTGAGCCGAACATAATCAGGTGACACTCCAGCGGGTATGTAAGTGTCACTTATCTCCAAAAAGTTCTGGAGATAATGTTGCGGATCTTGGTGAGGGAGACCGGTAAACTGCCCGCTAGTGTGCAAAAGTTGCACCATATTTTGCTTTAACTCAAATCTCCCTCCAGGCTCTGGTTTGCGGATGCTGGAATGTACATTATTAGCGTGTGGGATTGCCACCTCGCGAACCGGCCTGGCTGCTACTTCCTCGGGCACTAACACTGCCCGCACAACTGGTGGATTTGGTTTCTCCATCATAGACTGTTTAAGCAACTGCAGCTTCTTCCGAAGATCTTCTCTACGTTGACTGTGCAATTCACGTTCTGGCTCTAAGTAAGATTCCACCAGCTCCTTGTCCCTTGCCAGTGTTTACAGAAATAAAAATCTGCAAAATACAGGCTAAGACCAAGTTGTTAACACTTAAGAAAATAAAAATACAAATACAGCAAATTTACACTAAACACAATTTTACAAATCGCCTAGCCTCCCCGGCAACGACGCCAAAAACTTGTTCGCGGATTGTACTGCTCGGGTTGGTATTAAATATTATCAACCGACACGCAAGTGCACGTGGTCAAACAAGTAATAAAGTGGCTAAGTAGCCAAGTATCGATCCAAGGAGGCTGCTCTAGATATGTAAAACTGCCTAGTTTACTATATTTCTATTCTATCCCTAACTATGTTAACAACAATCCAACCAAGAGTTGAGTGAGTTTTTGTTTCTAAACTATTTATATACTACAATTAATAACAACTATTTACTTTAGAATTTAGACAATGGATACGCACATGCCAAGGTTAAGAACGAGTAATGAACTTGATGATCATGATAATTTGGTCATCCTCTTCTTCATGTTGCTAGCCAAGAACGTTGCCTAGAAATTAAAACTTTCGTATTTAATTTCACTTTAGAATCATAAACCATCCGTCTACATTTCTGTGATCAAATGCAATTTATGACCTAGCACTACAATTCCGGTTCCTAAATTGACTAATACGGCTTTCAAGTATATTTCTATCAAGAAAGCACATCAAAACCCAATTTTCCCAAATCAAGTTAAGAACAATACCCTATTAATTCACAACTTTCCAATTTCGTGCTCTCTCGAGTGAAATTGGACTTTTTAGATATACATTAATGGTGGCCAATCAATAATGTAGTAAGCACAAGAATTAATAGAACAACATGCAAGAAGAAGAAGAAACCATATCAATTATCACCAAAATTCATTACACAAGTTCAAAACCTCAGCAAAGAAGGGAATTAGCCACTCATTCTTGGATTAATCATCCTAAAATGAGTGTAAATCATGCATACAATTGAAGGAAAGAAGAAAGGAAGAGAAGAAAACTCTTAGCTTTTCTATTCTCCAACTGCCACAAACCCACGTTCCTGCTCTCCACTTCTGAACTCAGTCTAAAAACTAAAAACTGATTAAAAATAAACCTAAGTGTGCTATTTATACTAGTGGGAAATTTTTCCCGGAATAACAAGCAACGTGTCACGGAGGCCAATGCGGAGCACTGCCTCCGTGACACGGCGTGGATGCGGACCCTCTCTGGAAATTGCAGGGTCCGGATAATTGACCTCAACGTGGCACGGATGCCATCGCGGAGTCCTGTCTCCGTGCCACGGAGCTGTCGCGAGGCCTCACTGGAATCTGCCAATTAATTTCGTCTCCAGGCAGTGTGCTACCGCGATGGCAGCGTGGCACGGCTCCATCGCGGAGCCAGTGTAAAATGTGCCATCCAAGGTCTTTTCCACGCTCGCATCCCAGTCCAACTCCGACATAGTTCCAACATGCATTTTAGCTTTTAAAAATCACATTATCCTGCAAAACAAATGCTAATCATGTTGGTTAGTATAAATTCGCATTTTATTAACAAATACATGATATTATATACACATTGCACAACAAACAAGGTAAAAATGATACGTTTGAGTATCACTTGGGAATATAAATCTGCCCAAGATCAATAGACTTTAGGAGATTATTCTTATGACTTCAGTCATGTCAATCTATCAAGACCAGAGCTAGGACCCTGGATCGAGACACAGGACCTAAAACCATGAATGTCTCCAAGTCGGCCCATGGCATGAAGATAACAACTAAAGAGCATACATTAAAGCGGAAACAAATAGCTTAAACGTGAATAAGCAATAGTCTGAATAAGATAACGAATACCGAATGATAACATCACAATGCTACATCTTAAGCTGAACATACTAGTCTATGTCCAACAAGCCTCTACTAAAACCCTGCTACACAAATTGGAATTATGTGGAGACAAATGATCCCCTTAAAACCCAAAGGTATTATGAGTTCATTTTAATAGACACCGGTTCAGTAAAAATTGAGCATAAATTAATATGTCCGGATAATCCTGATAGTAATCAATACTCAAAGTTCACAATTAAAAGAATTTTAAGTCTGTTTGAATGGTTTGTAGATCATCTACATACACCCATTCCCCTTTCAAGAACCCATAGACCCCAGACATACAACTAGTATGATTATAAGGAAGCCTGTTATAACTTTATGTATCTAAGGTTATACTTCACAAAGAAATAACTATTAAGGAGTAACATCTAAAGTAGTTATTGGCACCGAGATAGTACTAACATTCCCCCGAATACTTCGTATTATATTAAAATTTATGCTTACACATCCATTTACAGAACAAATAAAATACTACAATAGGAGAAAATGGATATGTTTGAAATATCATAGTATCTATAAAAAGAAAAGAACAGAAATATTAAAGAACTTAGACTATTATAAAAAAACTAATACCTTCAGAAACTCTGGATAATAATTCTAGAAAAATAACTAGAAAATTAATTCTTGACAATCTAATCAGGTTATATAATGAATTATGTTATGTTAGTCATAATTTGTCTATACAAAGAAGACAATTAGATAATATATTAATTATTCAGTTAAAACTATCTGCACAATTTTAATGGATACCTCTGAAAATCAGAACATAATAAATAGTATTAATATTTCTGCCATAACTACTAAAATATCTAAGATAGAAAGCATTTTACAAAACTGGAATATCCCAAAGGAACGTTTTTAAAAGGTATATAAGACTGGACACTTTAATTTTATTAAAAATTATAATATTAAAACCTCTGAATCTACGGTCGCTATTAATAAGTCTATTGAGACTATTAAATTATTAGCAGCTGAAGATATTAACAGATATAGGAAAAACTATAAGTTTCTTCACATAGGACTTTTCCAGGTCGCGGTTAAACCGTTGTATCGATTAGGCTTAGACGTACCTATATGTCTTCTATTAAGAGACAATAGGCTACTAAACATTGATGATTCATTATTAGCAGTATTACAAAGTAACCTAGCTAATGGCCCGGTATATTTTAACTGTTATCCCAATTTTTCTATAGATATTAATGATCAAAATGTTATGTATACCCTAACATTAAATGTTAAAACAAAAAACATGAATAGAAAAGAAAATACAAGAGAAATAGTCATTATATACAAAGTATATTACAGGCTAATGAAAACTACACTAGCTCTAAAAGCAAAAATAGTAAGTAATAAAGGCGTTACCATGCTTATGGAAGCCAATCACAATCAAAACAATAATATCGTCCCAAAAATGATAAAATGGGATGATGTGTTAGTAAAGGATTATTGGCATTTTGACTCCATATCAGAGCCAGAAATTGAGGAAGAAAATTCGACCATTGAGCAGGTAATACAATTTCCGGATGGATCTATAGATTTAAAATTTCTAAGATCCAAATCCTTTAGTCATGCTTCTTCAAGTAAAAGAATGTCATTTTCGAGACCTTCATTTTCAAAAACGCCAGAAGAAAAGGAGGTAACACTTGTAGATGTAGAGAAAAAACTAAAGAGAGTAGATTTCTCTGGAACAATTCCTAAGGTTGAATATGAACCTAGATTACCAAAATAACAAGTCCCACTGCTAGTGAGATTCTAGGAGCAAGAGACTATTTATTCATGATTAGATCTGATGAGGAGTTCGAACCAGACTTTGAATATTTAGATAAACTCTAGTTCGATCAAGAAAATAGCATAAAACGAAAATGGTATGTATAAAAATATTCATTAAAGGAAATATTATCCTTTAGAAAAAAATGGTGCGCCGATATGTAAAGGATGAGATGCAATATAGAGTTCTTTAAATGGTTTGAGTACACAGGAAAATTGGATGATCAAAAGGAATCATTGAGCATGATTGGTAATAATGGAATACCAAAACTAAGGTGTTTGAATCTATAATTCCCCCACTAGAGGAAATTAGTTTACCAATGATGGTAGAATTGTCACAACTACACCTTTTGAAATTGATATAGTAGACACCCAAGGTGATCCTAAGAATAAAGATATAAATAGATTAATTCAACAAAACAACTACACTAATCAATTGCTATACGTAGTCTCTAATCAAATCCTTAAGACTGATAATAAATCAATTTTCAAGGATAAACCTAGCCCTTCCTATAATAATAAGAAATTAGAAACCCATCCAATATTTGAATTACAAGAATTTTCCAAAGATAAATTCCCCAAATTTCAAGAAAAGTTTGAAATCACAGATGATCCTATAAAGAAGATTAATGTAGAGTTACAGGCTGAATTGAAATTAAAGAATGAATTAAAATTAAAGGATGAATTAAAATTAAAAGATGATAAGGTCATAAGAACAATATCTTAAAAGTCTGATAACCACATTAATAAGTTAAGCTCTAAATATTCCATCAAAAAGAATTGTTATAATAAACCCTCATTCCCGGATATGCAGTATGAAGAAATTGAATTTTTATCTCATACTTCAGACTCTGGAAACGAAATTGCTGAATGGAATATTGATGGACTTTCAGAACATCAGATATACAACAAGTTACATGAAATGGGGATGGCCATTACGACATATAAAATGAAAAACTGCATGGATAAAAAAGTTGTCACTCTAATTATATCTGGATTTACAGGGACATTAAAATATTGGTGGATAAATATCTCACTTAAGATAATAGACATAGTGTTACAAATGCTACAACCATCACTCAAGTTATTAGGACTGAATCTACAGGACAAACTTTTGAAAATCTATGCGTAGAAGACCCCACCGCTATGTTAATTTATAGTATAGCAAAACATTTTATAGGAGAACCTCAACTTTTTCGAGATAGGAGTTTAGAAATACTATCTAACCTATCTTTGCCCAAAGTTAGATGATTTTAGATGGTATAAGGATGTATTCCTCAACAAGGTTATGGTCAGAGAAGACAGTAGTCATGATTATAGGAAAGAAAAATTCATAAGTGGTTTGCAAACATTATTCGCTGAAAAGGTTAGAATCAAATTAAAAGATAGATTTGATGGAAAAATGACTTATAGCCAATTAACCTATGGTGACCTTATAAGTTTTATAAATGTCACAGGACTTGAATTATGTAAAGATATGAAGCTTAAAAATCAACTTAAAAAGGATAATAAAATATCCAAAAAAGAAATTGGAATCTTTTGTCGAGATTCTGGATACATTAAGTTGTCTGCCCCTTCAAAAGAAGCATCCAAGAAAATTAAAAGAAGACACAAGCACTATAAAAATAAATCTGTAAAACTCCATCATTACAGAAAAAGATTTAAAAGGCACAAACGAGAAGCCAACAAAGGAGGCTTTGAAGGAAATAATGATAAGTGTTGAAATTTTGGAAAATTTGGCCATAGGGCTGAGGATTGTAAGGTCCTTAATAAAAAGAAAGATAAGATAAATATGTTGGAACTTGAGCCAAAAATAAAAGATAGGTTATATTCTATTCTTGATGAACATGACAATAATTTTCCCCTGAAGAAAGTTTCAGTGATGAAGACCAGCTTAATATAGCATATAGTTCTGACAATAGTGACTCAACTGATCATTGTGGATGTATGGGAGCAATCTGCACCTGTGATAGCCACTCAATAAATATCATTACCAATAATAACAAGGAAATCTTCTTTGATATGATTGATCATATTGAAGATAAAGATCTTAAAAGAAAATATTTAATAGAATTAAAACATATAGTTCTTAACCAACAACACGACAAAGAAAAAATTGAGCCTTTTAATATGAAAAACGTACTAAATAAATTTAAAGAACAAAAGTCTAGTACAATAGTACAAGATCTTCAAACCGAATTATTAGATATTAAAAATGAAGTCAAAGAAGTTAAGCAAAGACTTAACAAGATAGAAACAGATGCCCTTGCTAATAAACTAGTAAATGAACTAGAACCAATGCAAGGATCTGAATTGTATCAATCCGAACCAGGAGAAACATCAAAATTAGAAAAACGAAAAGAAGAAGATGAGTCTCTAGGGAGCCCTCTAGAAGGTAAATCAGGAGTAAAAACTATTGCAATAGTTAAAGCCCAGAGCTGGCATATACCTATCACATTGGTTATAAATAAAAATTATACTATTCACAAAATTGCATTATTAGACACAGGTGCAGATCAAAGCTGCATTATTTAAGGAATAATCCCAACTAAGTACCTTGAAAAATGTGCAACGCGGTTATTCTCCGCGATAGGAGAAAGGCTCAAAATAAATTATAAACTCTATAAGGCACACATATGCAATAATAGAATCTGCTTTATTAATGATTTTTTAATAACTAAAGATATAAACGAAGAAATAATATTAGGCACCCCCTTTATAACCCAAATAAAACCCTATGTCGCTGATTTAGATGGCATCCACACCACTGCTCTAGGAAAAGATATCATTTTCCCTACCTAAATAATATGTCAAAAGAAGAAAGTGAATTTATAAAAGAAAAAACTATCTTTAGAATAAATCTGCTTTCCCAACAAATAAACTATTTAAAGAACGACATAAAATTTAAACGGATTGAATTCGCTTTAAAAAATTTGAAGGTAGAAGCCAAAATTAAAAGCCTACCAAAATTCATAGAACGAGAAGTCTGTTAAGAATTTCCTAATGCCTTTTGTGATGGGAAACACCATATTATTGAGTTACCATATATTGAGGGATTCAACAAAAAGAATATCCCTACTAGGGCAAGACCTATTCAAATGAATTATGAGTTAATGGAATATTCTAAAAAAGAAATCAATGATTAACTTTATAAAAAGATTATTAGACCTTCCAAGTCACCATGGAGTTCTTCAGCATTCTATGTCAATAATAGTGCGGAAAAAGAAAGAGGGGCCCCAAGACTAGTTATTAATTATAAGCCCCTTAACAAAGTTTTAAAATGGATCAGGTATCTAATACCCAATAAAAGAGATCTTCTTAAAATAACTTATAAAGCAAACATTTATAATAAGTTCGATATGAAATCCAGATTTTGGCAAATACAGATACCAGAAAAAAATAAATATAAAACAGCTTTTAATGTACCTTTCGGACAATATGAATGGAATGTAATGCCATTCGGATTAAAAAAATGCACCATCTGAATTTAAGAATATAATGAACAACATATTAAATCCACATAGTCATATTTATATAGTTTACATAGATGATATTTTAATATACTCAGAAGATATTGACCAACACTTCAAACATATCCAAACCTTTTTAAAAGTTGTTAAGCAAAATGGATTAGTAGTAAGCGCTAAAAGGATTAAGTTATTCCAGACTGCTATTAGATTCCTTCGTCATGACTTATATCAAGGAACCTATAAACCCATTTGTAGAGCCATAGAGTTATCATCCAAATTTCCAGATGAATTAACTGATAAAACTCAGCTTTAGAGATTCTTAGGAAGTCTCAATTATGTTGCAGATTTTATTCCAAATATTAGACAGGTTTGTAAGTCTTTTTATCACCGTCTTAAGAAGGATCCAGTTTCATGGGGATTAGAAAAAATAGAGACAGTCGAAACAATAAAATCAATAGTTCAAAAACTTCCATGTGTAGGAATACCACATCCAGAGGCATTTATGATAGTAGAAACTGACGCCTCAGATATAGGATATGGAGGCATCCTTAAACAAAAAATCTCCCTAGAAAACCCCAAAAAATTAGTAAGATTAAGTTCAGGAATCTGGAATAATACTCAGAAACATTACAGGACCATTAAAAAAGAAATTCTGGCCATAGTTCTATGTATCACAAAATTTCAAGACGATCTAATAATAAAGAATTTTTACTAAGGGTAGACTGCAAAGCAGCCGAAGATGTTTTACAAAAACATGTAAAAAATCTGGTTTCTAAACAAATATTTGCCAAATGGCAGGCTTTATTATCCAGCTTTGATTTTCAAATCGAGTTTATACATGGAGAAAATAATTCTCTCCCAGATTTTTTAACTAGATGAGACCCGGAACACTAGATATAAGGCCCTTGAGGCCTCCATTTCAGCCTTTCAAACGAGAAGAAATAATTAAAAGACCCTTCAAATAAGAGGAAAAACCAAAACTAGAAAATAAATATTCAGTTTTGGCAGAATTCCCATCTTTGCCAAAAGCTACTATTTCGTCCCCATTAAAGGAACCCATAACCAGTCAGACCAGATTACAACCATTAAAATCAATTTTTAAAGGAGACTCTTCATCAGGCGACAAAACTATCTCTATCCAAACAAAGGATAGCTATGAAATGAAGCCACTAGAGACATACTCTCAGGCAGTTCTACCAGTGACTCCTGAAAAGAAAATGGAGAAAGATATTCCGAATAAACAGTAGTTTGAGCTAACAGTTTTACAGGTATTGCCGATCATGAGCCTCGATAAAAAATATGAAGGTTTTGGAGTACCCGAGTTACTAAAACCCTGCTACACAAATTAGAATCATGTGGAGACAGATGATCCCCTTAAAACCCAAAGGTATTATTAGTTCATTTTAACAGACACCAATTCAGTAAAAATTGAGGATGAATTAAAATGTATGGATAATCCTGACAGTATTCAATACTCGAAGTTCACAATTAAAAGAATTTTAAGTCTGTTTGAATGGTTTGTAGATCATCTACATACACCCATTCCCCTATCAAGAAGCCATAGACCCCAGACATACAACTGGTATGATTATAAGGCAGCCTGTTATACCTTTATGTATCTAAGGTTATACTTCACAAAGAAATAACTATTAAGGAGTAACATCTAATGTAGATATTGGCCCCAGGATAGTACTAACATTTCCCCGAATACTTCGTATTATATTAAAATTTATGCTTACACATTCATTTACAGAACAAATAAAATACTACAATAGGAGAAAATGGATATTTTTGAAATATCAGAGTAACTATAAAAAGAAAAGAACAGAAATATTAAAGAACTTAGACTATTATAAAAAACTAATACCTTTAGAAACTCTGGATAATTATTCTATAAAAATAACTAGAAAATTAATTCTTGACAATCTAATCAGGTTATATAATGAATTATGTTATGTTAGTCATAATTTATCTATACAAAGAAAACAATTAGATAATATATTAATTATTCAGTTAAAACTATCTGCACAATTTTAATGGATACCTCTAAAAATCAGAACATAATAAATAGTATTAATATTTCCGCCACAACTACTAAAATAGCTAAGATAGAAAGCGTTTTACAAAATTGGAATATCCCAAAGGAACGTTTTGAAAAGGTATATAAGACTGGACACTTTAATTTTATTAAAAACTATAATATTAAATCCTCTGAATCTACGGTCGCTATTAATAAGTCTATTGAGACTATTAAATTATTAGCAGCTGAAGATATTAACAGATATAGGAAAAACTATAAGTTTCTTCACATAGGACTTGTCCAGGTCACGGTTAAACCATTGTATCGATTAGGCGTAGACGTACCTATATGTCTTCTATTAAGAGACAATAGGCTACTAAACTTTGATGATCCATTATTAGCAGTATTACAAAGTAACCTAGCTAATGGCCCCGTATATTTTAACTGTTATCCCAATTTTTCTATAGGTATTATGATCAAAATGTTATGGATGCCCTAACATGAAATGTTAAAACAAAAAACATGAATAGCAAAGAAAATACAAGAGAAATATCCATAATATACAGAGTATATTACAGGCTAATGAAAACTATCCTAGCTCCAAAAGCAAAAATAGTAAGTAACAAAGGGGTTACCATGCCTATGGAATCCAATCACAATCACAACCGTATTTTCATCCCAAAAATGATAAAATGGGATGATGTGTTAGTAAAGGATAATTGACATTTTGACTCCATAACAGAGCAAGAAATTGAGGAAGATAATTCAACCATTGAGCAGGTAATACAATTTTCGGATGGATCTATAGATTTAAAATTTCTAAGATCCCAATCCTTTAGTCATGCTTCTTTAAGTAAAAGAATGTCTTTTTCTAGACCTTCATTTTCAAAAACGCCAAAAGAAAAGGAGGTAACACTTGAAGGCGTAGAGAAAAAACTAAAGGGAGTAGATTTCTCTGAAACAATTTCTAAGGTTGAATATGAACCTAGAATTACCAAAAGAACAAGTCCCACTGCTAGTGAGATGCTAGGAGCAAGAGACTCTTTATGCATGATTAGATCTGATGAGGAGTTCAAACCAGACTTTGAATACTTAGATAAACTCTGGTTAGATCCAGAAAATAGCATAAAATGGCAATGATAGTAGAAAAATATTCATTAAAGGAAAGATTATCCTTTAGGAAAAAATGGTGTGCCGATATGAAAAGGATGAGATGCAATATAGAGTTCTTTAAATGGTTTGAGTACATAGGAAAATTGGATGATCAAAAGGAATCATTGAGCATGATTGTTAATAAATGGCATACCAAAACTAAGGTGGTTGAACTTATAATTCCCCCACTAGAGGAAATTAGTTTCCCAATAGATGGTAGAATTGTCACAGCTACACCTTTTGAAATTGATATAGTAAACACCCAAGGTGATCCTAAGGATAAAGAAATAAATAGATTAATTCAACAAAACAATTACACTAATCAATTACTATACGTAGTCTCTAGTCAGATCCTTAAGACTAATAAAAATCAATTTTCAAGGATAAACTTAGCCCTTTCTATAATTATAAGAAATTAGAAACTCATCCAGTATTTGAATTACCAGAATTTTCCAAAGATAAATTCCTCAAATTTCAAGAAAAGTTTGAAATCAGAGATGATCTTATAGAAAAGATTAATGTAAAGTTACAGGCTGAATGAAAATTAAAGAATGAATTAAAATTAAAGGATGAATTAAAATTAAAAGATGATAAGGTCATAAGAACAATATCTGAAAAGTTTGATAACCACATTAATAAGTTAAGCTCTAAATACTCCATCAAAATGAATTATTATAATAAACCCTCATTCCCGGATATGCAGTATGAAGAAAATGAATTTTTATGTCATACTTCACACTCTGGAAACGAAATTGCGTAATGGAATATTGATGGACTTGCAGAACATCAAATATACAACAAGTTACATGAAATGGGAATGGCCATTACGACCTATAAAATGAAAAACTGCACAGATAAACAAGCTGCCACTCTAATTATATCTTGATTTACAAGGACATTAAAATATTGGTGGGATAATTATCTCACTGAAGATAATAGACATACTGCAACAAATGCTACAACCATAACTCAAGTTATTAAGACTTAATCTATAGGACAAACTTTTGAAATCTATGCGTAGAAGATGCCACAACTACCTTAATTTATAGTATAGCAAAATATTTTATAGGAGAACCTCAACTTTTTCAAGATAGGAGTTTAGAAATACCATCTAACCTATCTTGCCCAAAGTTAGATGATTTTGGATGGTATAAGGACGTATTCCTCAACAAGGTTATGGTCAGAGAAGACTGTAGTCATGATTATTGGAAAATTTCATAAGTGGTTTACCAACATTATTCGCTGAAAAGGTTAGAATAAAATTAAAAGATAGATTTGATGGAAAAATTCCTTATAGCCAATTAACCTATGGTGACCTTATAAGTTTTATAAATGTCACAGGACTTGAATTATCTACAGATATGAAGTTTAAAAATCAACTTAAAAAGGATAATAAAATATCCAAAAAAGAAATAGGAAGCTTTTGTCAAGATTTTGGATACATCAAGTTGCCTGCCCTTTCAAAAGAAGCATCCAAGAAAATTAAAAGAAGACACAAGCACTATAAAAATAAATCTGAAAAACCCCATCATTACAGAAAAAGATTTAAAAGGCACAAACGAGAAGCCAACAAAGGTGGCATTCAAGGAAATAATGATAAGTGTTGGAATTGTAGAAAATTTGGCCATAGGGTTAAGGATTGTAAGGTCCCTAATAAAAAGAAAGATAAGATCAATATGTTAGAACTTCAGCCAGAAATAAAAGATAGATTATATTCTATTCTTGATGAACATGACAATAATTCTTCCCCTGAAGAAAGTTTCAGTGATTAAGACTAGCTTAATATAGCATATAGTTCTGACAATAGTGACTCAACTGATCATTGTGGATGTACGGGAGCAATCTGCACCTGTGATAGCCACCATATAAATGTCATTACCAATAATAACAAGGAAATCTTCTTTGATATGATTAATCATATTGAAGATAAAGATCTTAAAAGAAAATATTTAATAGAATTAAAAAATATAGTTCTTAACTAACAACATGACAAAGAAACAATTGAGCCTTTTAATATGAAAAATGTACTAAATAAATTTAAAGAACAAAAGTCTAGTACAACAATACAATATCTTCAAACCAAATTATTACATATTAAAAATGAAGTCAAAGAAGTTAAGCAAAGACTTAACAAGCTTGAGACAGATGCCCTTGCTAATAAACTATTAAATGAACTAGAACCAATGCAAGGATCTGAATTGTATCAATCCGAATAAGGAGAAACATCAAAATTAGAAAAAGGTGAAGAAGAAGATGAGTCTCTAGGGAGCCCTTTTGAAGGTAAATCAGGAGTAAAAACTAATGCAATAGTTAATGCCCAAAGCTGGCATATACCTATCACATTGGTTATAAATAAAAATTATACTATTCACAAAATTGCATTATTAGACACAGGTGCAGACCAAAACTGCATTATTGAAGGAATAATCCCTACTAAGTACCTTGAAAAAAGTACAACGCGGTTATTCTCCGTGACAGGAGAAAGGCTCAAAATAAATTATAAACTCCATAAGGCACAAATATGCAATAATGGAATCTGCTTTATTAATGATTTTGTAATAACTAAAGATATAAACGAAGAAATAATATTAGGCACCCCCTTTATAACCCAAATAAAACCCCTATGTTGCTTATTTAGACGGCATCAACACAACTACTCTAGGAAAATATAGCATTTTTCCCCAACTAAATAATATGCCAAAAGAAGAAAGTAAGTTTATAAGAGAAAAAACTATCTTTATAATAAATCTTCTTTCCCAACAAACAAACCATTTAAAGAATGAGATAAAATTTAAACGGATTGAATCCGCTTTAAAAAATCCGAAGGTAGAAGCCAAAATTAAAAGCCTACAAGAATTCATAGAACGAGAAGTCTGTTTAGAATTTCCTAATGCCTTTTGGGATAGGAAACACCATATTATTGAGTTACCATATATTGAGGGATTTAACGAAAAGAATATAACTACTAGGGCAAGACCTATTCAAATGAATAACAAGTTAATGGAATATTTTAAAAAGAAATCAATGATTAACTTTATAAAAAGATTATTAGACCTTCCAAGTCACGATGGAGTTGTTCAGCATTCTATGTCCATAATAGTGCGGAAACAGAAAGAGGGACCCCAAGGCTAGTCATTAATTATAAGCCCCTTAACGAAATTTTAAAATGGATTAGGTATCCAATACCCAATAAAAGAGATATTCTTAAAAGAACTTATAAAGCTAACATTTATAGTAAGTTCGATATGAAATCCAAATTTTGGCAAATACAGATAGCAGAAAAAGATAAATATAAAACAACTTTTAATGTACCTTTCGGACAATATGAATGGAATGTAATGCCATTCGGATTAAAAAATGCACCGTTTGAATTTAAGAATATAATGAACAACATATTTAATCCACATAGTCATATTTCTATAGTTTACATAGATGATGTTTTAATATACTCAGAAGATATTGACTAACACTTCAAACATATCCAAACCTTTTTAATAGTTGTTAAGCAAAACGGATTAGTAGTAAATGCTAAAAAGATTAAGTTATTCCAGACTGCTATTAGATTCCTTGGTCATGACTTATATCAAAGAACCTATAAACCCATTTGTAGAGCCATAGAGTTCTCATCCAAATTTCCAGATGAATTAATTGATAAAACTCAGCTTCAGAGATTCTTAGGAAGTCTCAATTATGTTGCAGATTTTATTCCAAATATTAGACAGGTTTGTAAGCCTCTTTATCAGTATCTTAAGAAGGATCCAGTCCCACGGGGATTAGAACAAACAGAGACAGTCCAAAAAATAAAATCAATAGTTCAAAAACTTCCATGTCTAGGAATACCACATCCAGAGACATTCATGATAGTAGAAACTGACGCCTCAGACATAGGATATGGAGGCATCCTTAAACAAACAATCTCCCTAGAAAACCCTAAACAATTAGTAAGATTCACATCAGGAATCTCGAATAATACTAAGAAAAATTACAGCACCATTAAAAAAGAAATTCTTGCTATAGTGCTATGTATCACAAAATTTCAAGACGATCTAATAAATAAAGAATTTTTACTATGAGTAGATTGCAAAGCAGCCAAAGATGTTTTACAAAAAGATGTAAAAGATCTAGTTTCTAAACAAATATTTGCCAGATGGCAGGCTTTGTTAGCCAACTTTGATTTTCAAATCGAGTTTATACAGGGGAAAATAATTCTCTCCCAGATTTTTTGACGGGGGAATTTCTACAGGGAACTAAATGATACCCGAAACACCAGGTATAAGGCCCTTGAGGCATCCATTTCAGCCTTTCAAACTAGAATAAATAATAAAAAGACCCTTCAAAGAAGAGGAAAAACCAAAACCAGAAAATAAATATTCAGTTTTGGAAGAATTCCCATCTTTGTCAAAAGCTACTATTCCGTCCCCATTAAAGGAACCCATAACCAGTCAGACCAGATTACAACCATTAAAATCAGTTTTTAAAAGAGACTCTTTATCAGGTGACAAAACTATCTCTATCCAAACAAAGGATAGCTATGACATGAAGCCACAAGAGACATACTCTCAGGTAGTTCTGCCAGCGACTCCTGAAAAGAAAATGGAGAAAAAATATTCCAAATAAACAGCAGTTTGAGCTAACAGTTTTACAGGTACTGCCGATCATGGCCCTCGATAAAAAATATGAAGGTTTTGGAGTATCCGAGTTACTAAAACCCTGCTACACAAATTAGAATCACGTGGAGACAGATGATCCCCTTAAAACCCAAAGGTATTATTAGTTCAGTTTAACAGACACCAATTCAGTAAAAATTGAGGATGAATTAAAATGTCCGGATAATCCTGACAGTATTCAATACTCGAAGTTCACAATTAAAAGAGTTTTAAGTCCGTTTGAATGGTTTGTAGATCATCTACATACACCCATTCCCCTATCAAGAACCCATAGACCACAGACGTACAACTGGTATGATTATAAGGCAGCCTGGTATAACTTTATGTATCTAAGGCCCCACACTCACTCTTGGTTTGTCAAGTATTCAGACGAAATGAAAAGCGCGATCATCCCCAGATGGTTTTACGAATGGTAGAACCAATTCAAAGGAAATAAGTAGGTATTATCAAAACATTTTCAGAAATAGTTTGAAAATTTTCAGGTAGAGCAGAATATTTCTAACCTACCAGAAAATATTAAATTGTGTAAGTTTTTTATTGCAAAAAGAATTTCATATATTATCAGCTGGTCCTTTGACCACTGGAACAGACTGAAGAGTCGGAGGTTCCACCTGAACGTCCTGGACTCTAACTAGATGGTAAATACATCCCTTTGCTATTAATTTTCTTGCCTTAAGGTAGGAAATAAACCTACCTTTCGGCGTAGGTGTACTCCCTTTCCACTCTCGCACTGCTTCCCCCGGAAAGTGAAATCGGACCGTCTTGGTCCAGCATTCTAAGTTGGCATAGCATGGCACTAACCAGTCCATACCCATAATGGCATCGAAGTCGACCATCTCAAGTTCTATTAAGTCTACTGTGGTCTGACGATCAGCAACCTCTACCGTACACCCCCGGTAAACTCTTTTAGCTGTAATCGAGTCACCGACCAGTGTAAGCACTGAGAAGGGCTGCTGAAGAAATTCTGGTTCGATACCCAACTTTCGAGCCACAAATGGTGTAATATATGACCAGGTACACCCTGGATCAATCAATACATAAACAGGATATGAGCAAATAATCAGTGTACCTATGACCACGTCGGGAGATGCCTCTGAATCCTGCCTCCCCAGTAATGCATAGGTACGGCTGGGGCCTGCACCTGAGCTAGAGGCTCCTGGTCTACCTCGGCCCCTATTCCCTGAACCTGAGGGTCTGCGCCCTGCTGAGGCTGCTGGAACTCGTGGCCCTGCTGACGCTCTATCCAGATCATCCTGACTACCCTGTCCCCTGGCTGGACAATCTCTCATTAAATGCCCTTCCTGTCCGCAGTAATAACACCCTGGGAAGCCTTGCCTGTAGGCTCCAGAATGTAGTCGGTGGCATATAGGACAAGGGGTGGATGCAAATCTACTCTTTTTCACCCTCCGCTGCTGAGGTGAGGCTACTGTCCGTGAACTGCTACCGGACTCCGACTGACTCCGGCGAATAAACCTGCCCCTCTACTACTGTACCGGTGGTAAAGATCTGGGTGGCCTATCTGAAAACCGTGGTCTCGACCCCCTAGGAATCTCCCTCTGCATCTCAGCGGGTCTGCTCCTACGGCGCTGCTCTGAAGTCGCCTGTCTGTCACCCCGCTGTCATTGCCTCAAGCCCTCAATTGTCTCTGCGAAGGCCTGTACCCTGGCTATGTCCATGTCCTCTCTCAAAGTAGCTGTCATGCACGTCTCTATGTACTCTGGATTCAGGCCCATAATAAAGCGGTGGACTCTAGACGACATGGTGTCCACAAATGCAGGAGCATAGCGGGCTAAGGAGTCGAATTGCAAGGAATATTCACGGACGCTCCTAGCCCCTTGCTCTAAATGTAAGAACTGGTCCATCCGGGCCTGTCTGACCTCCCGGGGTAAGTAGTGATCCAGGAAGGCCTCTGAAAAACTGGACCAAATAGGAGGGGCTGCATCTCTTCCCCGAGACCTCTCCCAACTTTCATACCACAAAACAGCAATATCCCTTAATTTGAACACTGCTAGCTCAACTGATTCTGCTGGGGTTACGTGCATGACTCTAAAGATCCTCTGCATGTGGTCCATAAAGTCCTAAGGGTCCTCCGCTGAATCCGATCCAGTAAACTGAGGGGGTCCCAACGCCAAGAATTCTCTAACCCTGAAACTACCTGGCCCACCTAGGGATTCTGCTGCTGTAGGTGGTGCTGGCTGACGCTGAGCAGCTAGCATCTGAGTCAACATAACCACCGCACTACGTAGCTCCTGATCAGATGAAGTGGGTGTAGGAGCTGTGGGAGGCGGTGCTGCCTCAAATGGTGTTTGGCGAGGCGGAGACTGCTGGGAGGGCCGAGATGACGCCTCTGTATTGCTCTCAGACCGGGAGGAATGTGGCTGTAATTGAGGCATCCTACTGGTGCCTTCGCCCGCTGCTGTATCCAATCTCCTACCTGTAGCTG
Source organism: Datura wrightii (assembly GCA_035772735.1). NCBI lineage: Eukaryota > Viridiplantae > Streptophyta > Magnoliopsida > Solanales > Solanaceae > Datura > Datura wrightii. The sequence continues at coordinate 46,233,676 of JASDFA010000007.1, read as the reverse complement.
GGTGCCACTGATCTGCCATAATATATGTAGGCAAAGAGGGTGGTGAGTTTCAAAAGTCAACTCTATACTATACCGCTCTATAGCACGATTGAATAAGAAAGAAGAGTGCAATCCTAACATGCCTCGCAGCCTCCTGCCTATAGTATGTGGTGCACAACACATCCATAGACAAGACTCTACTTAGCACGGCTTGCAGACTCCCTGGGATACGACCTGCTCTGATACCAAGTTTGTCACACCCCACCTTGGGGGGTATGACGGGCACCTGGTGCCTGCTAGACTCTAGACTGCTAAATGGTCCAGCCTGAGCACATCTGCTGCTTTGGCTGGCTTTGGCTCTATTTCAAGAAACAAATCGGCTATATAACGGCTGTAAATACAGCCTCCGGCCAACTGGCCTGTAGCCATCTGTACCTGTAACAACAGCTAACCAGAAACAGACTTGTAACAAGGAACCTATGCGGGCCGATAAGGCCACCATGCTGTCTAGTTATCTGTAACTCAACACAAGACTGCTGTAAAACTACGTGACCGGCAAGGTCATCACTACTGTCAAACTAAGGCCCCACACGGCCAACATAGACTGAAATACTAAACAGCTACAGCAGACTGCACGGCCTCACACGACCGGCTCAAATAACCACAAGGAATATATACAGACTGCAAGCCTCTACGAATACTGTAAGAAACTAATAGAAATGATCGGGACAGGGCCCCGACCTACCTATACTGATAACAAAAGAAAAGGAGCTACACCTCTGGGAATCAGACTCCGGATGACAGGAGCTGATGACTCACTGTCTGGTTGGAATCACGAGGGATCGGCTCCTTGTCCGTGAGTACCTGCAGGCAAGCAATACAGCGCCCCGCTGGGCGTCAGTACCACAGGTATTGAGCATGTAAAGCAAACTGAAATATGCAACTGAAACGAATAGCACAATAACATGACATTTAAGCAAGAAGTAGCTGAGTCTATCTAGCTGAGGATAACTAGGGAGAGTTTATACATTCTGTAACTAACTGAGCGTACCTGAAGACGTGTCGTCCTTCTGTCTATCAGTATCTACTAGCACATATCAATATACATAATAATACACATAATACCTGACCGACCCCCATAAGCCGGAAGGTGCCAACCAAGCAAGCAATCTATTTACCCCTACCCGGGTCTAAACCAACCAAAAACAAGTCACTCCACTCATCTGACAACTGTGAGCTCCTCCTACCGGCCCCCTTGGGTATGTAGCTCAGGCCTTGGCCTCTGACAATAAACTGTGTCTGAGTCCGAAGACTCCTGCCTCTGGGCACAGGTGTGCACACAGAGTGCCCCTGTAAACAGGGTGTGCTAGCTCTGCGCAGAGTAAACTGAACTACCCCTGCAAGTAGGGTGGTCTGGACCGTATTATCATGGTGGTCGGCCATCATCTCCCTTTAGTCATACGGCATCGCCCAGCTGGTGGCGCTATCTGAATCTGGTATCGGCACAGCTATAACCCAGGAGCGGGGGGGATGCTAAAGGGTGCCCACATGTCACAACAAGTCTCAACATACAAAACACATACACAGCAAGCATGCTCAAATGAAAAATACTAATCATATTCTCTTCTTGTATCTCAAGGCCAGTTTGTATCAAACAACTGATACTATATTCTGTTTTACACTATTTCTGACTGCTGGACTAACTGCTACCTGGCCTTTATCTGTCTATCTGATTATACCTGGATATAGCTCAATAACATAAAATGTACCATCTACTACTGGATACAATCTCAACAGATGTACTACGTATTGCCTGAAATTCTACTATTCTAATTATCGCATGATACGTGATTAATGTACTAGCATGCTTGCTGGAAGTTATACTAGAATCGTTCCTGTACGCTGGGTATCGGTTAATATCCTTTATTCTATTTACTTTCTAAGCTGTACTTCCTGGCTTGCCGAAAGAATAACTTTACATAACTGGTTTCTGAGTACCCGACTGACCGATGTGATTTCCGTCGGTACTTCTGCTGTTTCTCCGAACTACATTCATATACACGTCAATTAGAACTAAATACATTAATATTCTAGAGAAATTATCACTTTTGATATTTATTTATCCCAAACTTCAACCTTTCGAAAAACGATCAAAAACTCGTTATTTCTCGATAGTCCAGAAGGAATAAATGCTCACTGCAACGCTAGGAACATATTGGTACTAATTTAAAGAAATTCTATTTACTTTTCCTCGGTAGCACGACGTTTCGACGGCCAAATTTCACGAAACCAACTCCGTAGGATTGCTCTCTGCAGCTTTATACACCTGTACCTAAGCCGGAACGGAGTTTAGACCGCGTTTCATCGCGTAATTGGAAGGAAATTTATATATATTGTCGTGGGTGTTGTTCTCATATGAAGATGCCCTGTTTTTGCTGGAAATTTGCTGCTTTTAAATGGAAAAGCCGACCTTGCTATTTAATTAATTAATTTTTTTTTTTTTTTTGCTTTCTAAATCCCTTAACCAACATGACTTTAGGCTATTTATTTATTTAAAATTTATGGGGTGTAACAAAGACCTCCACCTTTTAATTCTTAACCTCTTCCTTCAACTTCACTAGGATTAGGTCTTCATCTTGCCTAGTCTTGACCTCAGTCACCAATGAAGATTCGGACCCATTCTGAACAATGACACCACCATCTGTTAAGTCAACAAGGCGAACCCCTAACCGTGCATGTCGATGCATATCCTTCACCAACTCCTTCCTCCCATCCTTAATGTGGGACATGCTCTTCATAAACAATCTACTAAGGGAATCTTCCACTACATTAGCCTTGCCCGATGATAAAGGACACTCATATTGTAATCCTTGAGAAGCTCTATCCATCTCCTTTGTTGCAAATTCAGGTCCTTCTGAGTGAATACATACTGAAGGCTCTTATGGTCCATGAACACATCCACGTGCACCCCATAAAAGTAGTGCTTCCAAATCTTCTATGCAAAAACCACCGCTGCCAACTCTAGATCATGTATCGAGTAATTCTTCTCATGAGTCTTAAGTTTTCTAGAGGCATAAGCAATGACCTTAGCATGATGCATCAACACATAACCAAGACTGACCCTAGATGTATCAAAATACACAACAAAACCATCCATGCCCTCTGGTAGGGTCAATATTGGAGCTGAAGTGAGTCGAGTCTTTAACTCCTTAAAAGTCTTCTCACAGGCATCCGATCACTGAAATTTGACCTTCTTCTAGCTCAACTTAGTCAACGGTGCTGCAATAGATGAAGATCCCTCAACAAACCTCTTGTAATAGCCAACTAAACCCAAAATTTTCCTAATGTCCGAAGGATTAACTAGTCTAGGCTAATTCTTCACCGCTTCTATCTTTTGAGAGTCCACCTGCACTGCCTCACTAGACACTATATGTCCTAACAATTCTACTCAGTTAATCAAAAATTCACACATGCCAAACTTAGCAAATAGTTGGCGATCCTTGAGAGTCTGTAGGATAATTATCAAATGAGCTGCATGCTCCTCCTCACTTCGAGAATATATGAGAATATCATCTATGAAGACAATCATTAATATATCAAAATACTGCTTGAATACCCTATTCATAAAGTCCATAAAAGCTGCAGGAGCATTCATTAGTCCAAAAGATATAACTTTGAACTCATAGTGACCATATCGAGTCCTTAAGGTTATCTTTGGAATGTCACTCTCCCTAATTCTGAGCTAATGATAGTCGAATCTAAGGTCTATCTTTGAGAAGCACTTAGCACATCCTAAGGAAACCATCCTTCTTTCGAATAAAAAGAACTGGAGCATCCTACAGGGATTTACTAGGCCTGATATAACCCTTATCTAGGACGTCTTTCAACTACCCTTTCAACTCTTTTAGATCGGCTAGAACAATTCTGTAAGGAGTAATGGATATAGGCTTTGTATCGGGGAGAAGGGCTGATACAAAAGTCAATCTCCTGCTAGGGAGGGACTCTTGGTAGATCATCTGGAAACACCTCCGAATACTCAAAGACTATTGGAACTAACTGAAGATTCTGGGTCTCAGATGTAGCATTCTTAACCCAACTAGATGGTACACACAACCTTTAAAAATCATCTTCCTGGCCTTGAGATAGGAAACAAAGCGACCTATAGGAACAACTGAAATACCTTTCCACTTTATAATTGGCTCACCCAGAAATTGGAACTCTACCGTACCAGTTCTACAATCTGAGGCATAACATGCATGCGACCAATCCATACAAAAGATAACATTAATATCGGTCATATAACTCTATTTGGTCGGCTAATGTGAATTACTGAAGGACTATTACAGGGCAATTTCTATATACCCATAGAGCTATAACTCACTCACCAACTAGAGTAGAGAATGAGAAGGGTTCTGATAGAATTCTAGGACTAACTTCGAAACTAATAGGTACATATAGAGTCACAAAAGATAAGGTAAACCTTGGATCTAACAATGCATGCACATCAAGATGGAATATTTGCAACATACCAGTGCCACATTAGGAGAGACCTACTGCTCCTGCCGAGATGATACTGCATAAAATCTGCTCTGATACTGGCCACCATCTACACTAGTGGATGCGCCCTGCTTAGCCGAGTATGCTGGTGGAGGTATTGAACTGGTGGTTGGTTCATGGCCTCTATTGTGGATCTGTCGGTTGAAGAGCAGTCACTGAGTAGATGTTTGGGCTTTCCACACTTGAAGCATGCGCCTGAACCTAATAAGCACTCTCCGATGTGCCTCTTACCATATATCTAGCAAACTGGAATGTTGGGCTCTCCTGATATGCACCCTTGACCTCCAAATCCAGATGCTCTACCCGTCTGATCATGCGTAGGTCTAGAAATAACACTAGCTAAAAATGGCATTGGGGCTGACGACCTCTGGTAGGACTAATGGTGATGTCCTCTAACGGACCTCTACTGGAACTATCCATAACTCCTAATCCTGGCCCTCTTAGCCTCTCTCTCCTTCTCCTTCATCTGATCCGCCTCTATCTGCTGGGGTTATATGACCAACCGCGAGAAATCTAGGTCACTATTTAGCATAGCGGTCCTTCACTCCTTGACCAATGAAACTGATACTCAATTCACAAACTTTTTCAAACGAGCCCTCAAATCCGCCACCATTACTTGTGCATACGTGGACAACCAGGTAAACTCTAAGGCATACTCTTGGATAGTCCTATGGTGCTGCTTCAGGTTGACGAACTCCACTGCCTTTGCCTCCCTTAATTATCTATGGAATAACTTGTCCAACAAGGCAGACACAAACTCATCACAACTCACAGGAACTGATCCCACTGCTCTACCATCCATACACTGCTGGTACCATATGTAAATGACCTCCTTCAGCTGGTAGGAGGATAAGTCTGCAGTCTTCTCTTTTGTCGCGTTCATAATTTGGGTTATATTTTATATCTCCTCAATAAACTCATGCGAGTCCTCATCCACTTTCGACCCAAGTAACTCAGGTGGGTTCATCTTGAGAAAGTCCCAAACTCTAGCTGCTGCTGCATTCTCATTCTGAGGGACATGGGCCACTACCTACTGATTTTTCTGAGCGGTCATAGTGTCACAACCCGAACATAGGTTCGGACCAATACATGGAACCTAGAACCATGAATGGATCCAAGTCGATCCATGCCATGAACATAATAGCTAAAGAGCATACATCAAATGGAAATTGATAAACTAAACATGAAGAAGCAGAAAATTTAATACATATCAACCATAGAAGGTCAACACTAGCAAAGTTGAAATTCTACATATTTTCTAAGAAAGCCTCTAACATAATTGAAGAGCTAATGGGACAACATCCTCAACTAGCTCACTCAAAGTATGAAAACTGATAGTAAGACAATTCAATAATCTGAAGGTCCTATAAGGATGAGGACTCTTCAACAAAAGAACTGGACTAAGCTCTGGAGACTGGCTTAACGGCGGGACTGAGTTCGAGTGTATGAACCTGTATCATAAAATGATACAGCATAGAGTATGCGATCAGTACTTGAAATGTACCAAGTATGAAAGGTAAGTAAAACAGGCTAAGTAAGTATAACTGAAATCATGCATATAACATAAATAATGAGATCATGATAGTAAGGACTGTATGTTGATATCTAAAAACATGTATAGTCATAAATTGAATCTCATATCTGAATCGAATGACCCAAAGCTAAAACTAGAATTATATGGCTTTCCATAACTGAAATCATTAGTAAAGGCTTATAAATTCATCATAAACGTGTAAAACTGAAGTCATGAGGAACAATGGGAGACTCGTCTTAATCGACAACCACCACTAAAGATCTTACATAATGCCCCACCTATAACTCTCAAGTGGGCAGAGCCGTTTGAAACCTTTCCAGGGCTAAAGATGCTACCATGATATCGATATCAAGCTAAAAGCCCTTGTGGGCAGGGGAAACTCTCTTGATAGGCCCCAAATTTATACATATATATAAACCTAGGTTGGTGTGTAGTTCTAAGACCCGAGGTTTACATGAACCCCTAGCTTACTCATTGCAAGACACTACTCCCAAAAACATGCAAGGTGCTCTCCATCATTTTTCAAAGAAACTGGAACCATCATTTTTCAAGGAAGCTGAAACAATCATTTTTTAATGACGTTGATAATGTAATTACATGCATAGTCTGAAATCTGAATATGGGAAGTCTTGGCTCCAAACATACCATAAGCTGAAAATAGAGAGTATTACTCCAAACCATATGGTAAGATGATATTATAAAACTGAATAAAATCATAAAAACATACTTAACATATATGGGTTTGCCCAAATCTCAAAATCATGTATACTTGAAATAGACTTCATAAGAAAAATCACGAATTCATACACGAGTAATTTTAAAATATCCCATCATGCTAGATTTCTCATCATACTTGAAATCATAAATCATAAACTTGACTTTTCATAAATTTTCATAATTGGGCATAATTTTCTAAGATATGAAATCATAAATTTGAAATCAAAATCTACTTAAAATCTGCCCATGAATGTTCAAATACGCTTTAAAACATAAAGGGGATTGGTCCATAAATAATTGATAGAGAATTCTATAAAATTTGATTAAAACCCTTTCTAGATAATAACTTGGATTGAGACTTGATTCATGAAATTGAGGAGACTTTAGGCATGAGAGTGGAATGAACCCTCATTCGTAGCTTACATACCTTCATAAACTGAATCTACACTTGTCTTTGAAAGCCCAAGAGATATGGAGAAGAACTTGAAGAATTCTAGGCTTGATCTACAATGGGGAATTCCTAATCTTGCATGCATGGGATGAAATGGTTTAAAATCGGTCAAACTCCCTTACAACCCCTTCTTAGAGCTTAAAAAAACATAGTTAAGGGCTAGGATCTTAGGATTTACGTAAGTACCCTTAATGAATTCACAGGAAAACTGATTCTGATAGTTGTCACAACTCGTACCAAAAGTCATACAATCCTCCTACGACTCTTGGTATTCTTTTGTACTGAACAAGTCCAAAACCTCCAATCCTCTGAGTATTTCAACGAATCATACTATAACCCATAACATGCTATCAAAACTCATACCAACACTCATATAATCAACATCTGAAAAATCCCAAGTACTTGTTTGATCCATACCACAAGGCCTACCCACACACTATGACTCGTAGTGGGGACTCATGGTATGGGGAAAGAAATCTCTGAACTATATGATGGGTCTCCTACAACTCATACCACAAACCTACGACTCATAGGTTGAGTCGTACTGTAGAAATTCTCCAACTTTTCCTATTGGTGACATTTCAAATTTCAGGTCTAGTCTTAGGAACTTTCGGGGTATTACAATATTCTCCCTTAGGAGCATTCATCTTCGAATGTGGTTAAACCTACTGATAGGCTGGGGAAAGGAAATGCAATCCCAAATATTGAATATCTGAAGCTGAAATCTAATGGAGTGACTGACTTCGAACTAAGAAACATGATGGAACTGAATTCGTGAATCATACATACATGCTAAAATATGAAAGGAACTGAGAGACTTGAATTTGACATGAAACTTAATAGAGTATTAGAGAGGAAGCTGATACCTCACGCTGACATGGACCTGGAAGGAAATAAATGTATGTATCTAGGCATCATACCTACATGGGCTTCCCATATAGCTTCCTCAATAAGTTGATTCCTCCATAAGCCTTTCACTGAAGCTACTTTTTTGTTCCTCAACTTTCGTACCTGACAATCAAAGATCTCAATGTGTACCTCCTCATAAATAAGGCTATCCTTCATACCTATTCGCTCCACCAGAAAAACCAAAGCTCATCACCGATGCACTTCTTTAATAGCGATACATGAAAAATTGGGTGCACTGATGCTAGCTTCGCTGGTAGCTCCAACTCATAAGCCACCTTGCCAACACGTCTCAAAATCCTGTATGGGCCAACATATCAGGGACTAAGCTTCCCTTTATTTTCAAACCTCATCACTTCCTTCATTGGAGACACCTTCAAGAACACCCAATATCAACTTCAAACTCGAGTCTCTCTACCTAACATCCACGCATGACTTTTGACGACTCTAAGCTACTTTCATCCTTTCCCTTATAAGCTGAACTTTATCCATCACCTCATGAACTGAATTTGGCCCTATGAACGTAGATTTTCCTACCTCAAACCAACCGACAGGAAATCTACACCTACGCCCATAAAAAGCCTCAAACAGAGCCATCTGAATGCTAGAATGGTAACTATTGTTGTATGCGAACTCGATAAGAGGTAAATAATCATACCAACTACCTTTGAAGTTGATTACACATGCACTCAACATATCTTTGAGATTTTGAATGGTCCACTCGGCCTGACCATCTATCTGTGGCTGAAAAGTTGACTAAGCTTGACCTGAGTACTGAGTCCCTTTTGAAATAATCTCCAAAACTGCGAGGTGAGATGGGTACCTCTCCAAAATGATGGACAAGGGAACTCCATGCAACTGAACTAATCATTGAATATATAATCTAGCATAGTCCTCAACTAAATCAGTAGTTTTGACTAGTAAGAGATGAGATGCTTTGGTCAAACTGTCTACCACCACCCAAATAGAGTCATACTGCCGGCGAGTGCGAGGAAACCCTGTTATGAAGTCCATGTTGATCTCTTTCCACTTCTAAGTGGGGATACTAACGTCTTGTAGAATACCTCTAGGTCTCTGATGCTCCACTTTCACTTGTTGACAATTCATACACTTAGCCACAAACTCAGCTATGTCCATCTTCATGTCATTCCACCAATAGACTTTCCATAGGTCACGGTATATCTTCGTGGCACTTGGATGTATAGAATATCGGGAACCATGAGCCTCATTCCACATTTGTTCTCTTTAATCATCAACATCCACAACATATAAACGACCCTGATATCGAAGCACACCATCTTCCCCTTGGGAGAAGACCTCCACCTTCTGATTTTGAATCTCTTCTTTCAATTTCACCAAAATAGGATCCTCATCTTGCCTATCCTTGACCTCAGTCACCAAAGAGGATTCTGAACCATTCTGAATAATGACACCACCATCTGTCGAATCCACAAGGCAAACCCCTAACCATGCAAGCCAATCCACATCTTTCACCAAATCTTTCCTTCCATCGTCCACATGAGAGACACTCTCCATGGACAGTCTGCTAAGGGCAACCATCACTATATTGGCCTTGCCCAAATGATAAAGGACACTCATGTCATAGTCCTTGATCAACTCTACCCATCTTCTCTTTTGCAAATTCTAATTCTTGTGGGTGAACACATACTATAGTCTCTTGTGGTCCGTAAACACATCAACCTGGAGCCCATAAAAGTAATGTCTCCGAATCATCAATGCCAATAACACTACTGTTAATTCTAGGTCATGTGTCGGGTAATTCTTCTCATGAGTGTTAAATTGTCAAGTGGAATTCACAAAGACCTTACCATGCTACATCAACACACACCCAAGACCAACCCTAGAGGCATCACAATACATAATGAATCCATCTGTACCCTTAGATAAGGTCAATACTGGGGCTGAAGTGAGTCAACTCTTTAACTCCTGAAAACTCTGCTAACAGGCATCCGACCACTAAAATTTGGCATTCTTTTGGGTCAACTTAGTCAATGGTGTTGTAATAGATGAGAATCCTTCAACAAACCTCCTAGCCAGCTAAACCTAAGAAACTCCTAATATCTAAAGGATTAACTGGTCTAGGCTAATTCTTCACCACTTCTATCTTTTGAGAGTACACCTGCACACCCTCACTTGATGCCACATGGCCCAAAAATTCTACTAAGTCCAACCAAAACTCACACTTGATGAATTTAGCAAACAACTGGCAATCATTGAGATTCTGTAGCACCACCCTCAAATGAGTAGTATGCTCTTCCTCGCTTTGAGAGTATATGAGAATGTCTTCTATGAAGACAATCACGAACATGTCCAAATATGGTTTGAATACCCTACTTCTCAAATCCATAAAATCTATAGGAGCATTTGTTAGTCCAAAGGACATAACTACAAACTCATAGTGACCTTACCTCACAAACTCATGAATTATAAGATATGATGATTTTACCCTATTATGCATGATCTTTACAAAATTCAAGTCTATGTATCATGGCGTATCTTCGGTGCTATTTTCATGGCTAGCACACATATATTAACATGTTATGAATTTCATGATTTAATCTATTCATGTAAACCCATGTTTCATAATTATGATATGAGCATTATATATGTTTTGGGAGTAGTATTTAGCACCGAATAGGGTGGGGCTTGCTACGCTGGTCATAAGATGATTATCATACATAGCGACCCCATACTGCTTATCGTACATGGTCATAAGCTGATTATCATAACTGAACATAGTGACCCAAACTTATGGAATAAGGCAACAGTGGTGTTTGCCTTTATGATTTGGAGAGACTATTTGTATGGGGTGCATGTGGACGTGTCATAGACCACCAGAGTCTTCAGTATGTGTTCACTTAGAAGGACTTAAATTTGCGACAAAAGAGATGGCTTGATTTTCTCAAGGAGCATGATATTATTGTCCTTTACCATCCGAGCAAGACCAAGGTAGTGGTGGATGCACTTAGCAGGTTGTCTACAGAGACTATGCCCTATGTTAAGGATGGGAGGAAAGAATTGGTGAAGGATGTCCATAGGTTTGCACGCTTGGGATTCGCCTTACCAATTCAGCAGGTGGTGGTGTTATTATGCAGAGTAGTGCAGACTCTTCTTTGGTGATAGAGGTTAAGGTAAGGCAAGATGAGGATTCTATCTTGGTCAAGTCAAAAGAAGCAGTTTGAAATAAGAATGTGGAGGTTTTATGCTAAGGGGATGATGGTGTGCTCCGATATTAGAGCCGACTATGTGTTCCAGAGGTAGATGACTTGAGAGAGTGGATGTTGAGAGAGGCTCATGGCTCTCAATATTCTATCCGTCTAGGTGCCACCAAGATTTACCATGATCTACAGGAACTCTATTGGTGGAATAGCGTGTAGAGGGACATCAAAGAGTTTATGGCTAAGTGTCCAAATTGCTAGCAGGTGAAGTTTGAGCATCAGACACCGAGAGGATGACTCAGGACAATAGCATTCCTACTTTGAAGTGAGAAGAGAAAAATGAATTTCATTACAGGTTTTCCTTGTACACACCGACAACATGACTTTGTATGGGTGATTGTTGACCGGATGAGTAAGTCAGCACATCCTCTTCCAGTTAAGGCTACGAATTCAGTCGAGGGCTATGCTAAAATTTACATTCAGGTGTTAGTCAGGTTGCATGGAGTCCCTTTGTCCATCATTTTAGATAGAGACACTCAGTTCACCTCTCAGTTTTAGAGATTATTTTAAAAGGGACTTGGTACTCAAGTGAAACTTTGTATAGCTTTCCTCCCACAGATAAATGGTCAGGCTGAGCAGACTATTCAAACATTGCATGACATGTTGAGAGCTTGTGCAATTGATTTCAAAGGCAGATAGGATGATCACATGCATCTCATCAAGTTTGCCTACAATAATAGTTGCCACTCTAGCATTCAAATGCCTCCGTTTGTGGCTCTTTATAGGTGGAGATGTAGATCACCTGTTGACTGGTTTGAGGTAAGCGAGGCTATGTTGATAGGTGATGAACGGTGAATTTACGCATTTCTTAGCCATATTTCCCCATACTTTACTATGTTTTGAGAACAAATTATGTGTATTTCTATGTGTTTTATGATATATTTGTGAAAAAGAACTGACACACATGATTAGATACTTTCAGGGCTTAAAGCGATGAATTTGGGCATGTTTGAGGCTTAAAAGAGCAGAATTAACAAAACAGGATTGAAGGAATGAGTGTATAGAAGTTGGCATCGCGTAGGCACTCTTGTTCTATGGCACACTAGGAGAGGCGCGCCGCTACAGGCACATCAGTGCTATGGGGGGCATGAGGCACAAGAAGGTCTGGGCGGCCTGAAGTCTAAACCCAAACCTACTAGGAACAGAAGTTGCAAAACCCAGTTCAAGTCCAAGAAGGAATAATGAAGACTTAATTTACTATTATAAATACCCTTTATTTCCATGGTTTAGGTAGCCAAAACAAGTACTACATTGTCACATTGAGTATTCTTAGATTCAAGTGTTGCACAATTCGTAATTTGACAATTTATGTAATAGTTTAGTTGACAAATGTAGTGAATTTCAAAAAGTTCTTGTGATTTGATATCGTCTTGGAGATTTTCTACTCAATTACATATTTTTGTAAGTATTTTATTATGATTTCTTCTACATCTTCTATTTGTTATTCATAAACATGAGCGGCTAAATCTCTTGGGCTAGAGTTGGGGGAACCATCAACAATTAATTAATATAGACATAACAAAATAGTGATTCTTGAATGGTGAATTAAGTTGATTGTTATTCTCTTTATTTTAGTTAAGTTTTAGCGGTTGCAAATGTTTAAATATGCACATATCTTCAACTTACCCCACCAAGGAGGTTGAAGTTAGTAAATGAGAATAACAATGGCAATTTAAGGTTAATAACTCTCATCTAATTAACTTGACTCTAACCAGGGATAGTTAAAGTCAAGACTTACTGCAAAGCTAGAATAGACACACTTTTAAAACCGAGAGGAGATGGATGGATAGCATCTATTGTCTATTGGCACACACAACGCATATACTTGGAGACTGAGAGGAGATAAGTCTAATTCTTAAGTTGAGAAATATTAGATGTACTAAACGTAAATCTTGCACAAAATTCACTAGTATATATCACTAGTAAAAGCCTACTAAGTTATAAAATCATGAGGTACACAATCCTAGCTTAGCTTCATCAATTTGATACAAACTCAATTATTCTTAGAATTATTTTCTTTTATTTGCACACCGCCTTCTAAAAATTGATTACAGGTTAGCTTATTTTCATCATTAACATATTGTTTCTGCCTATTCCCTATAGGATCTACCCCAACCTTTGTTGGGTTACTATATTTGACAGTGACCAATTTATACTTCAATTATGAGGTGTAATTTGGGCGTAGATAACTTTTAGCACTGTTTTGGGGGAATATGGTTTTGAAATAGTTAATTGGTGTCTAATCTTGACTGGTAATCTTTATTTTATGATTTACATTTTTTTTGTAGTTGTTTTTGGTTCTTTCACTTGTTAACAAATTTGTTTGGCTCCACAAACTAGGAGGAAACATTGAAAGGATCTTGAGTTGAGAGATGCATCGTGCCGCAACGTTAAATAAGGCGCTTCTTTGGGAGTCAACTAATAACGCTCAAACCACACCTCCTTCGGAAGTATGAAGCGGACGTTGTCAATAAAGAACCGACTAGAGGTTGGGGTCAATTCCCACAGGGAATATTAAAGGATATAGAAGAACTCTAGTTCTTAAGCTTTTTAGTAAATTATTTCCTAAGAGGGGATATTTGTAAAATTAATAAGTAACTTTATTGGGAAGTTGATGGTTGTTTTCAAATTGATGCAATTAACTAGGTAAGTGTTCCCCATGGATCCTTAACTACCTCGATTTGATCTATCCCAATACTTTACTTATATAATTGATAACTTAAGTTTATTCAAACAACCGTTCGATCCCTATTGAATGACTATACTCAATCACTCATCTGAGTCTCATGAGCGGTTTCAAACTATCCATTATCACTAAGTTCTGGATTTAACTATCCTACGTCCGCAGCTCAAGTTAATACAATGATCATCAAGATCAAGGCTCCGTTGTAATTATCTTTTCCTAATATCTACCCCTTAGTCCTAAGAAAGTAAAGAATTCGGCCATGTACTAACGTTGCACACCGTTAAGAAATGTTTAAACATGAAGAGAATACAATACAAGCATTTAGTATTGGTTTGGAATCACTTAGTGCAAACCCTATTTTGTTAATTCACCATGGTTCCCACAACCCTAGTTGTGGTGGTTTTAGCCTATCATGTTCATAAGTAAATTAATAACATTCATAAATAAAAACTAAAATTCATACTTACAACAATGATTGGAAGAACCTTCACTTGATTAATGTAAAATTCAGAAAAAAAACTTTACAATTGTATCTCAAAGTAAAACTAACTCTCAAAACTTTCTTCTTTCAAACTTGCAATTCTCAAACTTCCTACTTGAAGACTTTCAAACTTGAAAACTTTTCTAATTGAAGACGTGGCTATTACATGAATATAAAGGGGTATTTATAGTAGTAGATTTATTCTTTATGTGTTCCTTGATGAATTTGACTTGGGAATTAAAGCTCCTTTTCCTATTTGAAGTGGGAGATCCATTTTTGGCCGTCGGAACCTCCTTGCCGCGTCGGCCCAAGCTGCTGCCGTGTCGCACACCCCATCACGCAGGGAGTATGTTTTTGTGCGCCTGCCAATGCATTGGAGATGGCCTGGGTCGTGCCTTCCCACATGTAGGGAAGCTGGGCGCATTGCACCTGACCTTGTGCCAGTCTTGCTGTGCACCACATGTCTTGTAGTGCCTATTTGTTGTTGCCTCGCTCAGCCTGTAGTGGCAATGGCCTGGCGCCTCGCGCTTCTGGTCGCGTGGGCATGACATTTCACTATTTAATTTTTTTTTAACTCTTGCTTAGACTATTCCTTCTTCTTCAACTTCAATGCAAACGCCTCAAATACACCCAAATCCATCACTTTTAGCCCTAAAAACATCTAATCACATGCGTTAGTTATTTTTACACATATATAACATAATCACATGAAAATACACATAATTTGTTCTCAAAACATAGTAAACTATGGGGAAAATACGTCTATGAAGTGCATAAATACGCCCTTCATCAACACCCTACACTTAAACTATTGTTCTTCTTCGAACAATCTACTACTTTCCTTCTCATATTTAAGCACAAAATTCATCCTACGAATAGGTCTACTTGCACTTAGGATCATGAGACGCATTCAATGAAGCTCAAACAACTCACTTGCATGCATATAGGATCAATATTAAAATGTCAAAGTTCGAAATCACTTAGCTTTTGAAAACTAACTCATCAAGACATATGTTGGGCCAACATGAATTATATGTAATTTGGCAATCAAGATTAAACCAAGGTCTTACCATTGTGCCCCTCACAATTTGGAGAGATGCCCTTTTCTCACACAAGATATAAGTCAATATAAACATGGGCATAAATAAAACAATTTCTACTCACTCTCCCAAAGAACTCAACATGCATGCAAAAGATGACCCATAGGCTTGCCCTTAGTGTAATACTACGCTAATATAGAATTATGAATCAAGGATCAATTAGGACTTTAATTTGGTTGTAATGTAGGCTAAGGGACAGGTAGGACCTATTTGGCCAAGATAGTGACAAATTTCCCTAAGCACTTTAATACTTCACAACACTTTTGATTTTTAAGAACATTCTTCAATTTCCAAATTTCCTCCTTATACCTTTTTTATTTTTTCTAATTTTTCAACTTAGGTGGCTAGTGGAGATTTTTCTTTTCATCATTGAGCTCATTCACACACATTTTTTTCTCTTTTATTTTCCTTTCTTCCGTTCCCACTCTTTATGCACCCCTACTCTAGCCACCCTCAACATAAGAATTTTTCTTTTGTTGAGGTTCACAATATCCATGGAAGGATTAGGGCCAAAACAGGTTAATTGTAAACAGATGGGTACAGTTAATCGGTAAATCATGATTTTTTTCATCTTCAAATTTTCAAAGCTCTTTCTTCTTTTTGTTTTCCCACTAAAAATCACCTCCTTGTTTAGAAAAATTTCACTTTTTTCTTTTCTTCCAATTCACCACACTTTTTAGCTTTTCCCTTCACTTTACCAATTATACTCCTTTCCAAAAAAAAAATTTCATTAAAGTTCTCTAGGAGTCATTTGGATAAAATACAAGTCAATAGAATTAAAAGGGATTATGCTTGTAATATGGCTATCAAAAGAATAGGCTAAGGCTCAAACATAGCTAACTAGGATAATTACAATCAAGTTAGGTAAAATAGGATAAAAATATGGTTACCAAAGAAATGCCTATATCACTTCCTAAATCCATCATTCTTATTTCGTTTAGCACACACACCAGGCAAGTTCTAGACTTCAACTTACAAGCATGGAGTATAAAAAATAATTCCTCACACGTTGGCACAAGATGGTTTAACAATGCAAATCAAGATCACATAAACACATATAGCCATATTGCATCCATAACATAATTAAGCCCTTTTTTCAAGTACAAGAGACAATTTCAAAAAGACTAGGCGTTTCTTCCTATTTCATGCATTTTTGAGTGAATTAAATAAAGTCCCAATGATACCTAGAGTGAAGCACCTAGCATTCATAGGTTTCAAGTTTTTGTTCTTCCTAATGACTAATTTACCCTTAAAATGGTCGTCATCCATTCATCATCGGGCAAAGTCATGACTCAATAACTAAAAAATAAAAAATCTAGGCTCTCTAGTCGGTTCTAAGGGGCCATCTGCCAGAAAAGTACCGAAAAAAAAATCCGAGGAACCCAAAATAAAATAAAACTAAAAAAAACTACAAACCCACAAGCATGCATGATAAATCATAAATCCCCAAAAAACCTAGGCCTACCATGTGCAAATTTAGCAATTACGGAATGCATGGTAATATGAAGTTCACTTCTCCCACCCCACACTTAATTAGTTACACTGTCCCCAGTGCTAAAACAAATAAGCATAAAGTAATTGAGTGCAAGAAGAACTCCCTGGGCCTCCACTCCTCATTGTTTTTGGGGGTAAGAACAGCTTCCCCCATCCATATATTTCATGCTCAAATTGTTTTGTTGAAAATTATGAGCTATCACTTACACACTTGAAAAAACACATAAAATAGAAAAATTTATCTTGGGTTGCCTCCCAAGTAGCGCCTGATTTAACGTCGCGGCATGACATAGGTATCTTGATTACTCAGACTTCATCAAGATACCTATTGAGATAATGGTCACATCTTGGCCGCTTGTTTTACCATGCTGCCCCGTGACATGTCAGAAAATAAAAGAAAAACAAAAAAAAAAGGAAATAAAGACTAAAAGTTAAACACAAGCAATTAATCTAATCCTAAGTCGTATTCCCTGGCAACGGCCACTTTTTAATAACGCTCAAGCCACACCTTCTTCAGAAGTATGAAGCAGAAGTTGTCAATAAAGAACCCAACTAGAGGTTGGGGTCGATCCAACAGGGAATATGAAAGGATATAGAAGAACGCTAGTGCTTAAGCTTCTAAGTCAATTATTTCCTAAGGGGGGGGTTGTAAAATTAATAAGAAACTATGTTGGGAAATTGATGGTTGTTTCCAAATTGATGCAATTAGCTAGGGTAAGTGTTCCCTATGTATCCTTAACTACTTTGGATTTTACACTAGTGATATATCCCAATACTTTACTTATAGAACTGATAACTTAGGTTCATTCAAATGACTGTCCAATCCTTATTGAATGAATATACTCAATCACTCGTTTCAGTCTCATTAGCGGTTTCAAACTATCCGTTATCACTAATTTCCATATTTAACTTTCCTGCGTCCGCATATCAAGTTAATAAAATGATCATCAAGATCAAGACTCCGTTGTAATTCTCTTTTCCTAATCTCTACCCCTTAGTCCCAAGCAAGTAAATAATTTGGGCATGTCCTAATGTTGCGCACCATTAAGAAATGTTTAAGCATGAAGAGCATACAATACAATCGTTTAGTATTGGTTTAGAATCACTTAGTGCAAACCCTAGTTTGTTAATTCACCACGGTTCCCACAACTCTAGTAGTGGTGGATTTAGCCTGTCATGTTCATAAGTAAATTAATAGCATTCATAAATAAAACTAAAATTTATACTTACAACAATAATTGGAAGAACCTTCACTTGATCAATGCAAAATTCGGAAAAACAAATTTACAATTGTATCTCAAAGTAAAATAACTCGCAAAACTTTCTTACTTCCAACTTGCAATTTTCAAACTTCCTACTTGAACACTTTCAAACATTAAAATTTTTCTAATTGAAGACTTGGCTATTACATAAAAATAAAGGGGTGTTTATAGTAGTAGATTTATTCTTTGCTTGTTCCTTGATGAATTTGACTTGGGATTTAAACTTCCTTTTCCTAGTTGAAGTGGGAGATCCATTTTTGGCTGTTGGAACCTCCTTGCGGGCTCGCCCTAAGCTGCTGTCGTGTCGTATTGCCCATGGCATGGGGAGTGTGCTGTTGTGCGCCTGCCAACGCGCTGGAGATGGCGTGTGTCGCTCCTGCCCACGCGCAAGGAAGCTGGCGCCTCACACCTGGCCTTTTGCCAGCGTTGCCACGTGCCGCATGTCTTGTAGCGCCTGTTTGTTGTCACGTCGCGTTGCTGGTCGCGCGGGCGTGGCATTGCACTATTTAAATTTTTTTAATTCTTTCTTAGTGCATTCCTTCTCCTTCATTCAATTCAAACGCCTCAAATACACCCAAATCCATCACTTTTATCCCTGAAAACATCTAATCACATGCGTTAGCTATTTTTACACATATATAAGATAATCACATCCAAACACACATAATTTTGCTCAAAACATAGTAAAGTATGGGCAAAAATATGTCTATGAAGTGCGTAAATACGCCCTTCATCAGCAACCCAAGGGGTATCTTGATGAAGTCTTAATAATCAAGGTACCCACGTCGTGCTGCAACGTTAAATTAGATGCTACTTGGGAGGTAACCCAAGATAATTTTAATTTTTTTAGAGTTTATATGTTTGTTCAAGTGTGCAGGAATTAAGTCATAAAACACTAAAGAAATTTGGAGCAAAACGGTTAAAAAGGGGACATTAATTATAAGAGAATAAGAAAGAAAAAAAAAAAAAAAATATATATATATATATATATATATATAAACTATTACATGTAATGGTTGCCTCATGATAAAGAAATCATTACATGCAAAGAAAATTTGCAAAGTAACAAGGGAAACAGAAGAGCACCAAGCAAAAAAATGGGATGCAAGTTCGCATCGCGGAAAGTTTGTGACGCATTATTCCGTGCGACACGGTGCAGTAATTCCAGATTCAGATTTATTTTCCAATTTATTTTGGAATTATTCTGTTTCTTGTGGTATTTTTTTCTATACTTATAAATAGTCCTTAAAAATATTTTGGAACACGACTGCTAATGATGTAGATGAATCGGAGAAGGGAAGCTGCTTTTCCTCCTATAGATATTGTGGATCAGAGGTCTAGGAAATTCTTCCTTCACTCTTTTACTTATGCTTTATTGTTTTAACATTGAGGACAGTGCTACCGTTTAAGTGTAGGGTGCGAGAAGTAAACTTCATTAAACCATATATGCTTTCATTATTCAATTTCTTCATGGTGGGCCTAGATTTATTTTTGGTTCATGACTTACCCTGCTATCTTGTAGTAATTTTTTGTGATGTTTTATTTTTTATGTACCCCTCGATTTTTATATTTTGTAATTTTCCTGTGTATAGTTGTCACGACCCGAGTCTATATCCTAGATGAGACACGATACTTGGAGTCACAAGTAACTCCAAGCCAACCCATGGTCTATCATAACACTGGAAATCTGAGTAATCATAATGAAAGCTAAAACAATAAAACCATTTAAGGAAGCTAAACGATAAAAGTTCATACATTTGAAAGGAAAATTGATTGTCTAAGTCTGTCTGAAAGCCATCTACAATGATGAATTGTTGGGACAAGCCCCCAGCTAACTCTAAGTTCTAATTGAAAGAAATAACTAAATAATAAAATGCCCTCCTAGAAAGATGAGGACTCACCAACTGCAGCTGTTGATATCACTAGAAGAAATATACTAACTATGCTGGGGTTGAGAACCTGCACCTGTATCATAATACTATATAGCATAGAAGGTATGCATAACTACTTTGAATGTGCTGAGTAAGTAAGAGATAATATAAACATGTAGAAATAAATAACTAAACTGTAGTGACATGAAATGACCAACTGAAATACTGAAAACTAAACAACTGAAATATAACTAAGATAATAATGACCCTGGCTAGTGCTCATAAACATGCCCTGAATCTAAGATACTGATTTGACCTAATTGTACTAAACTGAAATGGACTGAGTAATTCTGAAACTGTATTGAGCTGAGCTAAAATGAAACTATACTGACTTGTGGGAGAGGCTATAGCCGACATATAACCATATGAGCTAAACGTGGAGTCCAATGTATAAAACACATTGGTAGGACCCAATACACCTTGCCAGGGTATAAAGGCATGAGCTGGGTGATCACAAGTTTGGGGCCATAGTGCAAATAAAATAACCTATGGTGGCAATGTAGTTCTAGGAAACTCGGTGAGCTAGAACCTTGGTCCGCTCGGTGCTAAGTCCTACTCCCACTGGATAGTCCTAGTGTGACTACTAAGATGATAGATCAAAAATTTGTTCCAAGACTAATTCAGGGATACCTACCTTGAAGTACCCTGAGAGTCTTATCAGATTGAATTCTGTAACTAGTGTTGTAAAACTGGCCAGAGTTACTTATCTGAAAGCGTTGTAACCATTTAAAGAATAAACTGAAATCTAATAACTGATATTTGAGTCTAATAACTAAAAACTGGGAGGCACATAGATACCTCAAGATAAGACTGTAGTCAAACTGATCAGCTGACATTTCTGGATAATACTAAGTATATTCTGACTGAAACTTGACTAGCATGCATTTGACTGAGATTTCATCTTACTTTAACAGTAAGTGATTCCCAACACTGATAGAATCAAGCAACAGGAGTAACTAGTTAATTATGCAAGATTCTAATTTACTGAACTCGGAAACTAGGGCTAAAACATTTTACAAGAAGCTAGTTTCCACATGATTTATAGGAATTGGGAAAAATATAGTAGCTAAAAACATGGATAACATTCCACCTGAAATTTATCGAATTCTATTTGAAAACTTTCTACATTTTGAAACCTCAGGGCAATAACTGATAGAAGATTAAGGAAGGGTTTTAGGGATACAAGGGAAGAACAATTCCCTTGTTGAATTCCCACATACCTGATGAAGAAATTCCGGAGAAAATACATTGAGAATCTGAGAAGAAAATTTACTATCCTAGCTCCTGCTCTAAGAAATTTCTAAGAGAACTTTTACGATCTGACCTTTGAGGGAATGAGAGGGGTGAAATATATCGTCGATTACCCCTTTAAATTACCTAAAAATAACCCAAATCAACGTAGTTTAGGGATTAAATTGTGTGAAATTGCTTAAATATCCCTGAGAAAATTCTGTAAAAACTGTCGACAAGGACTAACGGGTCACTCAACGACTCATTGGTTGAGACCACGACTCGTTGGGACCAGTCGTTGGTCCTGCGACCTGGATATTAGGCTCACAGGAACTATCAATGAGAGGAACCACGACTCGTTGGATCAATGGGCCTTTGGTTCCTACCATGGCCACTGGAAGAAAAATCTTGGAAGCCTAACAACGAGCAACACAATGACTCGTTTATGGACCCAACTGGTCGTTGTGTTGAGTCATCATCTCTACTAGAACAAGCTTAAGCATATTTAGCTATTGTCACCACGGGTGGACACAACGACTCGTTGTGTGATTCAACAGGTCGTTATTTCCACTCATTGTCAGTAAAGGAGATTTCTAGGAATCCCAACTAACGACTCATACTATGAGTCGTTGTATGATACGACGACTCGTTGGTTGAGTCGTGGGTTCCTAAAAAAGGAGTTCTGAGCTGGGGACCAATGAATGACAGGACGACCTGTTATTTCTCACAATGGGTCATTTCATGTCCTGTTGGTTCCCAAGGGACCAAGGCAGGGTTGACCACGACTGAGACAATGGGTCATTGGAGCTGCCCACGACTCGTTGTCTCGGTCATTCTGAGGCAACATTCTGGTTTTTTCTAGATTTTTCTTGCAATGTCTGAGTTTGGTCTAGAAAGGTTTCTGGTTGTTACGATATCTCCCCCTTGTGATCATTCATCCTCGAATGAAGGCTAAACTTCTAGAAAAATTGGGAAAAGAGTTGCAATTCCAAGACTGAGGCTATGAACTAATTTCTGAAGGAATAATTGACTCCAAATTGACTTAACCATGCTAACAGAGTTGATGCAACTAGAGTGCATATTGAAAATCTGAATAGAGCTTACGAGTACGGAGCTGAATAGAGTATTGAGGAGGAATTTAGTACCTGATGCTAGAATCGAACTGGAAGGGAATTAATGAGGATATCTAGCCATCTTGTCTCCTTCTGCCTCCCATGTGGCTCCCTCAACTAGCTGGTTCCTCCACAAGACTTTCATCAAAGCGACTTCCTTGTTTCTCAGCTTACAAACCTGACGGTCAAGGATCTGAATTGGGTCCTCTTGATAAGAGAGACTACCCTTCACTCCCACACTGTCTAGTGGCACAACTAAAGTTGGATCGCCGACGCACTTCTCCATTAGTGACACATGGAAGACTGGGTGCACAGATGCTAACTCCAGAGGTAATTCCAAATCATACGCCACCCTGCCAATTCGCCTCAAAATCCTGTAGGGTCCCACATATCTCGGACTGAGTTTCCCTTTTTCCCCAAACCTCATCACCCCCTTCATGGGTGAAATGTTTAGGTAAACCCAATCATCTACTACAAATTCTAACTCTCTTCTCTTTATATCAACATAGGATTTTTGTTGGCTTTGCACTGTTTTCAACCTCTCCATGATAAGTAACCTTCTGCATAGCTTCATGGACTAAGTATGGCCCTATCAAGTTAGCTTCACCAACCTCAAACCACCCTATAGGAGATCTGCACCTCCTACCATATAATGCCTCAAGTAGGGCCATCTTAATACTGGAGTGGTAGTTGTTGTTGTACACAAACTCGATGAGAGGTGATCATCCCAACTACCCTTGAAATTAATCACACAAGCTCTCAGCATATCTTCCAAGGTCTGAATAGTCCGCTTAGCTTGTCCATCAGTCTGAGGGTGAAATGTTGTGCTAAGCTTAACCTGAGTACCAAGTCTTTTATGAAAAGACTTCCAGAAATGCGAGGTGAAATGGGTACCTCTATCTAACATGATGGAGAAGGGAACCCCATGCAGTGTGAATAACTCTCGAATATATAGCCTAACATAGTCCTCAACCGAGTCTGTAGTATTAACTGGGAGGAAATGTGCTGACTTGGTCTTTCTATCTACTATCACCTATATTGAATCATGTTACCGATGAGTATTAGGTAGACCTGTAATAAAGTCCATATTCACTTCTTCCCACTTCCATGTGTGTATGTTAATATCCTGAGTCATACCCCCAGCTCTCTGATGTTCCACCTTAACCTGCTGGCAGTTCATCTAATTAGCCACAAATTCTGCTATGTCTCTTTTAATATTGTTCCACCAATAAATATTCCGTAGATCACGGTACATCCCGGCACCTAGATGGAAAGAATATCTCGAACTGTGTGCTTTAACTACTATCTACTGTCTCAAGTCACCTATATCTGGTGGATAGAGTCTACCTTGTAACGAAGCACACCATCTACCTATTTGGAGAAAGCCTTCACTTCTTTTTTGAGAACTGCTTCTTTTAGTTTAAGAAGTATGGGATCTTCATCCTGCCTTGACTTAACTTCAAAAACTAATGAGGAATCTGATCCATTTTGAACTACTACTCTGCCCTCAGCTGAATCAACCAACTACACTCCCAACAAAGCTAACCTGTGAATATCTTTTACCAGTTCTTTTCTGCTGTCCTCA
Organism: Datura wrightii; assembly: GCA_035772735.1. Lineage (NCBI taxonomy): Eukaryota > Viridiplantae > Streptophyta > Magnoliopsida > Solanales > Solanaceae > Datura > Datura wrightii. The sequence goes on along the minus strand of JASDFA010000007.1, from coordinate 46,209,412 downwards.
ACATGAGCCAAGCTCCCCATGGACATCTTGTTAGGGCATCAGCCACCCCATTGACCTTTCTCGGGTGGTACAACACACTCATGTCGTAATCCTTCAATAGCTCCAACGACCTTCTCAAATGAAGATTCAAGTCTTTTTGACTGAAAACATACTGAAGGCTCTTGTGATCGGTGAAAACATCCATGTTAGCCCCGTAAAGGTAGTGCCTCCATAATTTCAATGCAAACACCATTGCTACCAACTAAAAGTCATGAGTCAGATAGTTCTTTTCATACACCTTGAGCATTTTGGAGGCGTAAACTATCACCTTAACTCGATGCATCAGAATGCAACCGAGTCAAACTCTAGAAACGTCACAATATATAACAAACCTATGTATTCCTTCTGGTAAGGTTAAAATTGGATTAGTAGTGAGTCGAGTCTTCAACTCCTGGAAACTCTTCTCACATGCATCTGACCACTAAAACTTCACCTTTTTCTGAGTCAGACTAATCAGAGGAGATGCAATAGAGGAAAATCCTTCGACAAAACATCAGTAATAACCAGCTAGACCCAAGAAACTTCTGATTTTGGTCTAGGAAGTAGGTCTTGGCTAGTCTTTCACTACTGCTATCTTTTGAGGATCTACCTGAATACCCTCACCAGAGACCACGTGACCAAGGAAAGACATAGACTTCAACCAGAATTCACATTTGCTAAACTTAGCGAACAACTGGCGGTCTCTGAGAATCTGTAGCTCTATCCTCAGATGGTTACCATGTTCTTCCTTGTTTATGGAGTATACCAGAATGTCATCAATGAACACAATGACGAGCATATCTAGATACGACTTGAAACCTTGTTCACCAGGTCCATGAAAGCTACGGGGGAATTAGTTAGTTCGAAGGACATAACCACAAATTCATAGTGACCATACCTAGTTCTGAAGGCTATTTTCGGTAAGTCATATTCTCTGACTCTTAGCTGATGATGCCCCAACCTAAGATCTACCTTGGAGAAAAAATTGGCTCCTTGAAGCTGATCGAACAAGTCGTCAATCCTAGGTAGGGTATACTTGTTCTTAACTGTGACTTTGTTCAATTGACGGCAATCGATACACATTCTAAGAGTAGGTCTTTCTTTCGCATGAATAATACTAGAGCACCCCATGGAGAGATGTTGGGCCTGATGAAACCTTTATCAAAAAGGTCTTTTAGCTGCTCCTTCAACTCCAGCTCAGCTGGAGCCGTTCTGTATGGAGGGATGGAGATGGGCTGAGTGTCTGGAAGAAGGTCTATGCCGAAGTCTATTTCCTACTCGGGAGGGACTCCTGGAAGATATTCCGGAAACACGTCAGGGAACTCGTTAGCAACTGAAACTGCCTAGATAATTGTGGTCTCAAAGCTGGAATCTTTTACCCAATCTAGATGACAAATGCACCCTTTCTTAATGAGCTTCCTTTTCTTAAGGTAGGAAATAAACCAACCCTTAGGCGTTGAACTACTGCCCATCCACTCTAAAACTGGCTCCTTAGGGAACTAAAATTTGAGACTCTAGTTTTATAGTCAATTGAGGCATAACTCGAGTGTAACCAATCTATGCCAAGAAGGAGATCGAAATCAATCATGTCTAACTCCAGAAGATCAACTGGATTGACCTTATTCAAGATTGAGACTGGCAATTTCTATAGACCCGTCTGGATCTAACTAGCTCACCAACTGGAGTAGATATTGAGAATGGTTATGAGAGGACTTCTGGATTGATTTCAAACTGGAATACTATATAGGGGGTCACGAACAATAGTGTGACTCCTGGATCTAGTAGGGGATACACATCTAGGTGAAAGAAATGTAACATACCCATGACCATGTTAGGTGAGCTCTCTTGATCCTGGTGAGAGGACAAAGAATAAGAATTATTTTGGTGCTGACCCTCATCCGTACCTGAAGTGTTGGCCTATTGAGCTGGTCGACCTGTTGGAGCTACTGAAGTGGTAGGCTGTGATCTCCCCCGTCCTGTTGATGGGCATTGTTTGAGCCGGTGACCTAGCTATCCACGCCCAAAGAAACCCTCTCTACCTTGAAGGCATTCCCCTGGATGGTTTTTGCCACACTTAGGGCAAGATGGATAATGGTTGCTGGTGCTTTGACTCTGGGACTGAGAGCCAGATGCTCCACCCTTCCGATCCCTGCAGGACCAAAAAGTAGGGACGCTAGCTGAAGTGCGTGATGGAGCCCTCTGCTGCTTTTGCTACTGCTGTGGGTGGCTACTATCGCCAAATGTCTAGTGGCCATAATCTGATTGTCCAGTCTTAGCCTGCTTATTTTCCCGCTCAATGTCTTTTAGCTTTTCTACCTCAATCTGTTGGGCATGAATGATGAGGATGGAGAGGTCAATGTCTTTTTTGAGCATTGCAGTGCTGCACTCCTTAAGGACCAGGTTTGGTATTCCATTGATGAACTTAAGCATACGAGCCCTTGGCTCGGCTACCATCTCCGGATCATATCTTGAAAACAGTGTGAACTCTAGTGCATATTCATCCACCATCCTGTTACCCTGGTTAAAATTCATGAATTTTGTAACCTTTGCCTCCCATAACTCCAGGGGGAAGAATCTATCTAAGAATGCTGTGGTGAACTCTTCCCATTCCACCTATTCTAACCCTGTTGGTCTCCCTTCCTTCCACTGATCATACCAGATCTGTGCCACCCCTTTTAGCTGGTAGGCGGACAATCAGCACTCTCTGCGGAACTGTGCCAGGAATTCCTATGGGTCCTCTCCTACCTTGGATCCATGAAAGGTTGGAGGGTTCATTCGGGTGAAATCTCGAATCCTGGCAGCTGCTACATACCCATTTGAGTTTACTGGAACCACCTGCTGGTTCACCTGGTTTGTGAATGTCTGAGCCAAGCAGCTGGATTGCCGCTTTGAACTCTGCTGATGACACTTGGTCGTCCTGAGGGGTTGCTGGAGCTGGTGGGGCAAGTCGGTTAGCATTGCCCCCTTCTTCCGTTTTCGTGTCTTGGAGGCATGGTTTCACTAAAATGAAATAGAGCATGAGTTAGGAGAATATTTCTAGAATTGAACTTCAATGCACGATAAAGAATATGAACAAAAGGGATTTTTCCTAATAACGTCCTGTAGCCTCCCTATCATAAGTCTGGTGAGCTTCACACCAATGAAAAGGACTCTATTTGACGCAGCTTTCAAAAATCCTAGGTAATCTAAACCTAGTGCTCTGGTACTAAGTTTTTCACGACCCGAGTCTATACCATAGACTAGACATGGTACTTGGAGTCTCAAGTAACTCCAAGTCAACCCATGGCCTATCATAACACTAGAAATCTGAGTAATCATAGAGGAAGCTATAATAATAAAACTATTTAAGAAAGCTAAATGATAAAATTTCATACATTTCAAAAGCAAAACTGAATGTCTGAGTCTACGTCTGAAAGCCATCTACAATGATAAGTTGTTGGGACAAGCCCGCAGCTAACTCTAAAGTCTAACTGAAAGAAATAACTAAATAATAAAATATCATCCTCGAAAGATGAGGACTCACCAACTATAGCTTCTGATATCACCGGAAGAAAATCTACTAACGGTGCCGGGACTGAGAACCTATGCCTATATCATAATACGATACAACATAGAAGTTATGCGTCAGTACTTTCTATGTAATGAGTAAGTGAGAGATAATATAAACATGTAGAAACAAATAAGTGAACTGCAATGACATGAAATGACCAACTGAAATTGTCACGACTGAACGGAGGCCCGGATTGTAACATGGGACAAGGAGCCCCGAGAGACCCCAAGTCGACCCATGGCATAAGCATACATCTAACTCAATCAACAACTGAATAACCATCAATACCATCATAGTGGAAGTCTAACTTAAATATAACATACGAATATAAAATCCAAAGATGAAAACATACATATGTTTGAATAGCCTCTAAACATGATGAGTTGATGGGACAAGACCCCAACTAACTCAACAAGCTGAAAATTGAAACACATAAAGAAAAGATAAAAGTATGGTCCTTGGAAGATGAGGACTCACCAACAAGCAGACACTAACTCTGATAATCTGTCTAAAAGCGGGAATGAACCTGAGAGCTGGATCCTGTATCATGAAACGATACAACATAGAAAGTATGCGGTTAGTACGTGGAATGTACTGAGTATGCAAGGTAAGTAAAACCGCAAGGTAAGTAAAATATTTCAAACATAATGCGATAGTCAAAACATAAACATCATTAACTAAGAGCAAGGCTTGCATGCATTCTTTTTGAAATCATGATATTTTCATAACATATGATACACAACTTTACAACATCAAACTTACTTGAATGACTTAAATCTGAAATATGACATTTTGAAAAGCTGAACATTGAGTCTAACCTTTCTTTTAGAACATGCATGTATAAAATAATAACCATGAGTAATGAATATGCAAATTTGAATGATATAGACAATGGGAGACTGCAAATTTGAATCATATAGACAATGGGAGACTCGTCACTTAACCGACACACCACGATCGAGCTTAGGTGGTCCTAACTATTACACTCAAGTGGGAAGAGCCATCTAAAACCTTGCCAGGGCTAAAGAAGCTACCATGATATTGATATCAAGATCATGGGCCATTTGGGCTGGGGATAGCTCACAAGGGAAGTCCCAATAATATAATAGTATCAACCTACATTGGCACGTAGTTCTGGGGCATAGGGTGATCGACCCTAAGCCCTCTCGGTGCTAGAATCTTCTCCTAAAAACATGCAATGGTCTACATCGTATATAACAAAGCTCAATGAGCAAAACATCTCAAATACGAAATCATGCATATGAGAAGCTTTAGTTCAAAACATACTACAAGCTGAAAACATACCTGGGAGCCTTTGCTCCAAATCCCTGTGGTATGCTATCCATAGGAAGACTTAACTCAAAACATACCACAAGCTAGAATACAAAATTTAGGAGTCTTCTCTCCAAAATGATGTGGTAAGCTTGGTTCAGGAAAATCATCATATGGCCATTGCCCAAAGCTTTATCATACATAGAAATACTCAATTCTCATCAAAAACATAATTATAGACATGGGTATCTATAAATCATTCTTTTCATCATAATATCTCATCATTTTCACATATACTTCATAAATCTCACTTTTCATGATCATCTCATCCACGGGCTTCAACATACATAAGACTAGAAACATTATTTTAATTGAAATCATTATAAAATCAGCCCATGCTTCACAATTCAATAATAAAAACATAATCAATTCATACTCATGTAAAGAAATTGAAAATTCATGCATTTGGGTAAAAACACCATACTTGATCATAGAAATTTCTCATATTCAGATAGAACTTGAGCATGGGTGTGGAAGAAGATACCCACTCATAACCCTACATACCTGGAAGGGATTAATTCGACCACTTCTCTGATTTCCCAAGAAGAATATGAATGAAAACCTTGAAGAATTGCTCTAGATCACCTATTCAACCTCTCAAGCTTGCATGCATGGAATGAAATAACTTAGAATGGGTTTTCCCCTCCTTAAACCCACTAAAACAAGCCTTAAACAATGTAGTATAGGGCCTTAGGACGTGGAAATGACGAAAATATCTTTACTGATTACGCAGAAAATTCTTCACTAGACGAACCAATGGGTGCCCCAACAGGTCGTTGGAAGATACCACGACCCATGGTGACCATCCGTCCTATACATTGTCCAGGCTTAGGTCTCAGCTTAACCCACGACTTGAAATAACGGGTTGTCATACCATACCATGGGCCATTCTCTAGACCATTGTTTTCTCCTGTAACTTTGTCACCTCATCCTACAACAAGTCTCACCACAACTCGTTATATCATCAATCGAGTCATGGTTTCCTTCCGTCGAGCCTAGTGGAAATTTCACCCCTTAAATGACGACTACTGACAATGGTCTGTGGTAACTCATGAAGGGTCATGGGATGACCCGTCACTTCCCAGATGCTAATGTCCATCTCCCACCATGACCACAAACGACGACTCATTGTTTCCCACAATGAGTCGTCACATCGATCGTTGCTTCCATTGTCCCAAGACCAGATGCTTTCCACAACTCATCCCAATGGGCCATTGGTTTGACCAACAATCCGTAGCGTCACCTGTTCTGCAACATTTTCCCAGTTTTAGCAGTTTTCAACTTTTAACTCCCGGGTCTTCTCCTAGGCACTTCCGGCGTATTACAATATCTCCCCTTAGGAACATTCATCTTGAAATATAGGAAATAAGCAGAACATAGAAACACATAATTATCATATTCCAATATTGATCCTTTAACACTAAAACTAACGGAATGACTACCTCCAATTCAAAATATACAGCTGAACTGAATTCACAAATCACATACACACTCATATACATAAAAGAAACTTGTGTGCATGAATTGAACATGAAACTAAATAGATTCATAGAGAAAAACTGATACCTCAAGATGACATCGAGTCGGTATAGAATTACTGTGGGTACTTAGCGATCTTATCCGCTTCGGCTTCCCACGTAGCTCCTTCAACATGTTGATTCCTCCATAATACCTTAACTAAAGCTACTTCTTTGTTCCTTAACCTTCGAACCTGACGATCCAATATTTCCACCGGAACTTCCTTATAGCTAAGGCTATCCTTTACACCAACGCTGTCCACCGAGACTACTAGAGTTGTATCTCCTTTTTTCAAAAGCGATACATGAAACACAGGATGCACGGAAGATAACTCTAAGGGAAACTCCAACTCATACACTACCTTACCAACTCTCCTCATAATCCGGTAGGGACCAACATAAAGGGGACTGAGTTTTCCTTTCTTCCCAAACCGCATGACTCCCTTAATGGGAGATACCTTCAAAAATACCCAATAGTTCTCCTCGAACTCCAACTCCCTCCTCCTCATATCACCATATTACTTTTGACAACTCTAAGCGGTTTTCAGTCTATCCCTTATCAACTGAACATTCACCATAGCCTCATGAACCGAATTTGGCCCCATCATAGCTGCCTTACCAACCTCAAACCATCGGATGGGCGATCTACATCTTCGCCCATAGAGAGCCTTGAACGGTTCCATTTGGATACTTGAGTGATAGTTGTTATTCTAAGAAAACTCGATCAGGGGAAAGTGATCATCCCAACTACCTTTAAAGTCCATCATGCAAGCTCTAAACATGTCTTCGAGAGTGTGAATCGTCTGCTCCACTTGACCATCCGTTTGCAGATGAAATGTTGTGCTGAGTTTAACCTGAGTCCCTAGCCCTTTTTGAAAAGACTGCCAAAATTGAGAAGTAAATTGAGTTCCTCAATCTGAAATAATAGATAAGGGCATTCCATGTATTCGAACCAACTCCCGAATATGCAGTTTGGCATAATCATCCGTTGAATCTGTGGTTTTGACTGGTAGAAAGTGTGCAGCCTAGGTCAACCTGTCTACCACCACCCAAATAGAATCATAGTGTCGACGAGTATGAGGTAGGCCTGTAATGAAATCTATATTAATCTCTTCCCACTTATAAGTAGGAATGCTAATATCCCGAAGTACGCCTTTCAACCTTTGATGCTCGAGTTTTACTTGCTGACAATTCGGGCACTTGGCTACGAATTCTGCAATATCCTTCTTCATGCCACTCCACCAGTATATTTCCCGCAAGTCATGATGCATCTTGGTGGAAACTGGATGAATAGAGTACCTCAATCCATGAGCCTCATGCAACAACCAACTCCTCAAATCATCGACATCTGGGACACATAGACGACCCTGGTACCGTAATACACCATCTCCCCCTTGGAAGAAAACCTCCACCTTCTAACTTCGAATGGATTCTTTCAGCTTTACCAAAGTAGGATCCTCATCTTGTCTAGCTTTCACATTAGTCATAGAGGAAGATTCTGATTCGTTTTTCACAACAACGCTGCCATCGGTTGACTAACTCCCAACCTTACAAGTCGATGGACATCTTTCACCAGCTCTTTCTTTCCCTTATCCACATGGGACACACGCTCCATAGAGAGCCTACTAAGTGTGTCCTCTACCACATTAGCCTTACCTGGATGGTAAAGGACACTCATATCGTAGTCCTTGAGTACCTCCAACAACCTTCTTTGTCGTAGATTGAGATCTTTCTGGGTGAAAAATATTGAAAGCTCGTGTGGTCCGTGAATACATCCACGTGGACCCCATAGAAGTGGTGCTTCCATATCTTCAATGCGAATACCACCACAGCCAACTCAAGATCATGGGTTGGGTAATTCTTCTCATGAACCTTTAACTGTCTTGAGGCATATGTTGTCACCTTCCCACGCTGCATCAATACGCACCCGAGTCTTATTCTTGAAGAATCACAATACACCACAAAACCATCGGTACCCTCGGGTAGGGTCAACACTGGTGCTGAAGTGAGTCGAGCCTTCAACTCTTGGAAGCTTTTTTCACAAGCCTCCGACCATTGGAACTTTACCTTGTTTTGAGTCAACTTAGTAAAAGGTGCTGCAATAGATGAGAAGCCCTCAACAAACCTCTAGTAGTAGCCAGCTAAACCTAAGAAACTTCAAATATCCGAAGGATTCACCGGTCTGGGCCAATTCCTCGCCGCCTCAATTTTCTAAGAATAAACCTTTATGCCCTGACTCAATACCACATGGACCCAAAATGCACGTAGTCCAACCAAAACTCACACTTGCTAAAATTGGCATACAATTGACGATCCTTGAGAGTATGAAGCACTACTCTCATGTGAGCGGCATGCTCCTTCTCGCTCTGAGAGTATATAAAGATGTCATCAATGAACACACAGACGAACATGTCCAAATATTCCTTGAACACCCTGTTCATTAGATCCATAAAAGCTGCAGGGGCATTGGTTAGTCCAAAAGACATAACAACAAATTCATACTGAACATACCGAGTCTTGAAAGCGGTTTTCGGGATGTCACTCTCCTGAATACTGAACAAGTGATACCTGGATCTGAGATCAATTCTGGAGAAATACTTGGCACCCTAAAGCTGGTCAAACAAATCATCGATGCTGGGTAAAGGACACTTGTTCTTAACGGTGACCTTATTTAACTGTTGATAGTCAATGCACATCCGAAGCGAACCATCCTTCTTCCGGACAAATAATAATGGTACACCCCATGGAGACTTACTCGGCCGAATAAAGCCCTTATCTAACAGGTCCTTCAACTGATCCTTCAACTCTTTTAGTTCGGCCAAATCCATCCTGTAGGGAGGAATAGATATAGGATGCGTATCGGGAAGAAGGTCAATACCGAAATCAATCTTTCGCTTAGGAGGAACACCTGGAAAATCATCAAGTAAGACCTATGGATACTCACGTACTACTAGTTATGATTGGATAGTTGGGCTTTCGAACTCGACATCCTTAACCCTAACTAGATGGTACATGCAACCCTTAGAAATCATCTTCTTGGACTTAAGGTAATAAATGAGTCGACCTACAGGAACAGCTGAACTACCCTTCCATTCTAAGACTGGCTCACCCAAAAATCTGAACTCCACTGCCCAGGTTCAACAATTAACTGAAGCATAGCATGAAAATATCCAATCCATGTCGAGAATAACATCGAAATCGGTCATGGCTAACTCTATCAAATCTGTTGAGGTGACCTTATAAAGGATTGAGACTGGGCAACCTCTATACACCTGTCTAGCTATAATTGAGTGACCTACTGGAGTGGAAACTCATAAGGGTTCTGACAAGACATCGGGACTGACTCTGAAGCGACTGGCCACATAAGGGGGTCACAAAAGACAAGGTAGCCCTCGGATCTAGCAAAGCATATACATCAATATGGAAAACTCACAACATACTAGTGACCACATCCGAGGAGATCTCATGCTCCTGACGGGATGCTAAAGCATAGAATCTATTCTGGCACTGACCGCCAGCTGTGCTAGTAGATGCCCCCTGATGTGCTGAGTGTGCGGGAGGGGCTGCTAAACTAGACGATGGGCCTCGGCCCCCAACTTGATCCTGCCTCACAGCTGGGTAATCACTAAGCATATGCCCGAGCTGTCCACACCCGTAACAAGCACCTGAACCTGCCAAGCACTGGCCTATGTGCCCTCGACCACATCTGTGACAATCTGGGATGCTAGAATCTACTGGTCTGCTACTCTGACCCCTCGAGCCCGGTGCTCGCCCTCTTTGATTATGTCTTGTGTTCGCGTGATTTGTGGGGTGTAAAACGACACGCAAGTGCACGTGATCGAACAAGTAGTAAGTGGCTTTAGTAAGCCAAGTATTGATCCCATAGAGACTTGGATGAAGTGCAATCTGCTCAAGTGTACTATATTTTACTTCTAAAAATGCAGACAATAGTATAACCAAAAGTTTGATAGTTTGTTTTATAATTTTTATACTAGAGCTAAAATAATTATCTACTTTGAATCTGAACTATGAATGAGAGCATGCTGAGGTTAAATGAACATGTAATGAAATTAATGATCATCATACTTTGGTTAATCTTTTCCTCCAGTTGCTAGCCAAGAACATTTGCCAAGAGATTAAAACTCTCATATTTAACCTCACTTATGAATCATGAACCATCCACCTACATTTCTGTGATTAAATGCAATTCATGTTCTAGCCATACAAACCCGGTTCCTAAATTGACTAATACAACTTTCAGGTATATTTCTATCATAAAAGCAAATCAAGACTCAATTTTCCCAAACCAAGTAAAGAACATATCCTATTAATTCACAACTTTCAAATTTCTTGCTCTCTCGAGTGAAACCGGACTTTTTAGATATACATTAACGTAGGCCACACATTAATGCAGTAAGAACAAGAATTAATATAACAACATGGAAGGAAAGATGAAAAACCACATAATCAATCATCACATTTCATCACAATTGTTCATAACCTCAGCAAGAAGAGGAATTAGCCACTCATTTGTGGATTAAACATCCTTAAATGAGTGTTAATCATACAAGCAATTGAATTAAAGAAGAAAGAAAGAGAGAAAAAACCCTGATATTTTCGTCCCTCAACTGCCTGTATCCCACGTTCTTGCTCCACCAAGTCAGAATATTGAAAAATGAACCTAAGTGTTCTATTTATACTGCTGGGAATTTTTCCCGGAATAACGAGCAACGTGTCACGAAATGCATCGCAGAGCACTGCCTCCGTGACACGCTACGAACGCAGACCCTCACTGGAATTTGGGGTCCAGGAATTAAGGCCCAACGTGGCAAGGCGTGCAACGCGGAGCCAAGCCACCGTGCCACGGAGCGGACGAGGACCCTCTCTAGAATTTGGGCGAATTTTCCCTATCCAGGCAGAATGCCTCTGCGATGGCAGCGTGACACGGCTCCATCACGGAGCCCCTTTAATTCATGTTGTCCAATGCCTTGTTCCTTGCTCGCATCCAAGTCCAACCCCGATATCCTCCAACAAGCACTTAAGCTTCCCAAAATCACATTTTACCTGCAAAACAATGCTAATCATGTTGGTTAGTATAAATTCACATTTTATTACCAATTACATGAGAATGTATACACATTGGTAGATAAACAAGGCTAAAATGGTACTTTTGAGTATCACTTGGGCATATAAATTTGCCCAAGATCACTTACCCCACACTTAAATCCTTGTTCGTCCTCGAACAACAATCCTACACTTCATACAATTTACATCCCAACCTCGCTACTTTGGTTCTTCAATTTAGGCTACGGTCATACCGATTATTCAATACAACAAATCATCAAGAAAACATGCATGGTCTTATCAATGTAATGACCTTCAATACATCAAGAACTCCTAGACTTTAAGAATCGACTCTTGATATTGGCAAACTCATGCAAATCAGCTGATCAAGATATCCGACACGAAAATTAATCTTTCATCAAGCATGTGCCCTAACAACACAAGAGAATCTTCCCCTTTTTGCTCATATGACTCACAAGAATTCAAGCAGGGGCATGTAAACACAATTTAGCTCTCTCTCCCAAAAGAATTCACATGCATCATGTCATGACCCATAAGCTTGCCCTTAGTGTATTACTCCACTAATATAAAGAAGTGCGATGTAAGATCACGTAGGACTTTAACTGGTTGTAATGGAAGCTACGGAACTAGTAAATATTGGGTTAGCCAATAATAGCCACTAGCATCCTTAAGCGCCTTTTCAACACATCCCATCAACTCATGGACATTGTTTCTTTTTTACATCATCCCAATCTTGATGTTTTTATTTAGTATGGCCCATCATATTAAGCACACTTGACACAACAACAAAGATTATTCATGCACCTTCATTATCGTTTATTTATAGCAAGTGCACCTTCAACCTTTTCTTTTCTTCTATCACTCTGCTTTTCTTTTTCTTTTCACCATTCTCAATCTTTGACACTTCGGGAAAATGATTTTCTCTTCTTAAGCGCTTAAGAGTTTTGTATAGACTTTACGGCTAATGAAAAGAAGGAATTAAGCTCGGTTTACACTTTATGACAAAAGAAAAAATAATAGGCTAAAGGCTCAACGGGCTGACTAGGGTATACAATCAAGGTGTGTACGATAAGGAAAAATAGAAACTCTCGGTTAAAACAAAGAAATGCCTACATCCTTTCCTAGAATACACCTCCTTCATTTCGTTTTGTACACACACCAGGCAAGCTCTAGACACTTCACAATAGCATGGAATAACAACACCTCACTTCACACTTTTTGCACATGCTCAATTTAAGATGTATTCACAGACTCTTCAATCAGCTAATTACAGGAATTCAAACATTAAGCCTCAATCACCCTGAATCGAATTCTATGGCCTAGGTATCTCAACATATTTACAAAGTTGCATGCTTTCATACGAATCACCTTTGCATTTTAAAATATCATGTACAACACGCAACCAGAATTTCACAACCATATAGTAACTACAGGTTTTGGGATGCAACCCACCAAAGAAAAAACTGAAAAATAATTGAAAAAAATCTACTCCTAACGACTACATTTCCCTTAAGACGGTCGTCATCCATCCATCATAGGGAATGGTCACTAACTAAGACGTCGGTTCAATGGGACCCTTCTCGGTAAAATAACCGAAAACAAACGCCGAGAAACCCAACAAGTAAAAAAATATGTTGAAAATATCGATCATTTCGATAGAAAAAATATGTACAAAATTTTTGAAAATTTTTGTTAAAAATATCGATCATTTCGATAACAAAAGTATGTACAGAATCAGAATCAGCTAGCAACATTCAGCAACACACATCAATTTCACATAAATTTACAAACAAAATAACAACTTAACAATTCACAACTCACAGGGACAAACAACAATTCACATACACGACAACAGAATAGAGCATACATACAAAACAGCCCAACCCAGCACCTAACTACTCCCACCCCACACTTAGCTCGAACACTGTCCCCAGTGTTCACAAAAATTAAAATAGCACAAAATCGGGTGGTGGAACTCCCTAATCAGTCAAAGTATTCCACTTCTTCATCGGGTGCTGCTGCTTCATCTCCCATGTCCGAGTCGCCCCCGTCGTCATCATCGGACTCCACATCGGAGTCCTCCCGACGTGTCTCCTCATCTGTGGTGACATCATCATCTGTGGGCTCTACAAATGCTGGCCCCACTCGACATAGAGCCCTGGCGTTTTCGCTGAAGGGGTAGTCTAGCTCGAGCTGCCATAGCTCTCCTCTGTCGCCGGCCTCCCACCTATCCTCAGCTGGAGCATCTGCATCCCATACATTCAAGCCATATACTGATCATCACGAGCATGTCGCTCGCCAAGTGTAAGCACTGGCCCATGGGTGGTGTCGGGAGCCTTAGTTTTAGTAACATCCAAGGCCCGCCGCTCCATCTGCGGGATATAGTCAAGGGCCTCCTCCTCGACATCTAGGCCCCTGAGGAAGGTGGTGATTAATCCACCAAAGTAATACCTGTGCCCCTGGTGCAACCGGGCTCTCTTCATGGCAGAGATAATTACCGCCCCCACGTTGATCTCCAGCCCTTTCATCAGGGCGTACACCAGGCATACACGATCCCGGGTTACATCTGTCATATGTAACTCCGGGATTAGGCATGAGTAGACTATCTTCAGCCAGATTCGGGCTTCCCTGTTCATCTGTGAATATGGCAAAGTCTGGTGGTAGCCCCTCTCTTTGTGTCTGCTCCATCTAGCTGTAGATCAGGTCCCACACAATGTGCGTCTGATGTCCGCATACGGTGGGGTAATGTTCAGCTGTCGGAGTACGTGGGCGTCTGTGTCCCGCGCTCCTATGATGGCATTGAGGTGGTGGGGCTCCAAGGTGACTATTTGCCCTCTGTTCTTTATGGTGTGGCTTCTGATCGTCGGGTTCCAATTGGCATAGAACTCCCGATCCAGGTGCAAATTACATTCCTTGGGCTCCTCAAATATGAAATTGAGCCCAGCTATCTCGATACGGTGGACCATCCTAGGGAACTCCTGTGCCAATGGTTCCCGTGCTATATGCTCCTCGGGGGAATATTTGTTTTCTTTGTGCATTGCGTACCACTTTTTCCCCTCATCAGTCACCCATCTTATTCCATATTGGCGGCGTTGGCTGCGTGGAACTGCTGGTGCTGCTGGGACTGTTGTGCCCAGTCTGATTCGCTTCCTTCCGGCGCCTGAAGTTGATGCGCCTTTCCCTTTCTCTTGCCGGCTTGCCATTTTACCTGTCAACCCAAGTAGACAAGATCAATGTTAAGCTAACGGATATTAACTTCGACTAAGGTCGGGTTAAGCTAGTTTACCCCGCACTTAGTCCTTAGCTACAGTTACAACAATACGGCAAGATTATCTTTATTTACACCCAATAAACAACTATGCAATCATGCTTAGTGCGTTCGAAAAATTCGACGGTATATCTTCTGCGTACTACTCAGACTTCATACAGCTAATCACAATCACTACCATCGCTAACATCTTAACCATCGCACTTAGCAAGGAAAAACAAAGAACAAAAACAACAACAAAAATTTATCTACACGAACCTATACAACCAACCAAATTCTTATAAATTTCAACATTCCCTTAACCCTAGAATCCGTCATTCTATTAACATTCTAACAAATTGTATATCGACTCATCTCATTCAACATGTACATCCCGGCATGAAATTCATAATTTCACTATATTTTCAACTTCAAATTCAAAAACAAGCCCTAGAATTGATATTATCAAGCAAATTCGATTAATGTATGCAATTGACAAGTTCAAGTAATCATAACGACATTCCGAACATTCATCAACAACAATTCAATTGAATTCATGATTAATTTCTACTTAGGGCAATTTAGCTCACCTCACATGCTCAATATCGAAGAAATTCGACAAGAATTTGAGAGGAAATCGAAAAACATACCTTGCCTTTGAAGAATCAAAGAAAACTTGTTGAATTTCTTGCCTTACTCCGTGTCACGTTGATAGGGGGTGGGTTTTGGGGGGTTTGGTCGCGGAGAGATAAAAAAATGAGGGAAAAGGGAGGGTTTTCGGGGTTAAAAAGTAGGGAAATCGCGCGGGTCACCCGGCGACCCGGTGTGACCCGTCGCGATATACAAGGCAACGTGTCACAGAGTGCATCGCGGTGCACTGCCTCTGTGACACGGAGCCATCGCGAGACTGTTCTGGAAATTTTTAAAATTTCGGATTATACCTCAACGTGTCACGGACGAGGTCCACCTCCGTGACACGGAGCTGTCTCCCCAGCTCACTGTTTGCCACTTTATATTAATTTTTCATACCTCGACTTTTCCTTCGCGATTCTGTGCATATTTTCCTCCGTTTGACCTGAAATTCATCTCACTATACAAAATTGGTTAGAATTATAGGTTTCACTCTAAATACAAATTAACCAAAAACTAAAACGAAAAAATTTATAGTAAATCAAGATAAAAAGAAAAAGAAAAATCTACTTATACTTTACAAAAAGAAAGAAATTTTTTTTTTCATGGGTTGCCTCCCGTGCAGCACCTGGTTTACCGTCGCGGCTCGACGTCGTTAAGCTCAGTTGTCCTCTAGGGTGATGGACGATTTCTCTCGATCACCGTCCTCCCCCTAGTAGTGCTTACACCTTTCCGGTGGTTTTCCCATTAACTCTCGGGAATCCTTCATCTGCTTATCATCACCTTGATCAATCACATTGATCACCGAGAGTTCTTCATGCACCATTGGGAGCTTGGGTGCCTTGTACACATCGAACACCTCCACCTTGTCATGTGCTCGCGTTGTTAGCTACCCTGCAGCTACGTCAATTAGTGATTTCCCGGTTGCCAAGAAAGGATGTCCCAAAATAAATGGGACTTCCGCGTCTGGTTCAAAATCCAGCACGACAAAATCTACCGGGAAAATTAGGGAGCCAACTTGCACCAGAACGTCCTCCACAATGCCATCAGGTCTGGCTAAGGATCGATCCGCCAATTGCAAGATTACAGTTGTGGGTCTAGGACTCCCTAGACCCAACTTTCTGAATACCGATGAAGGCATCAAATTTATGCTCGCTCCCAAATCACACAATCCACGAGCTCGGATGCTCTGCCCAATAGTAATCTGGATAGTAAAGCTCCCAGGGTCTTTGAGCTTTGTGGGCAGTCTATTTTGAATTCGGGAAGTGCACTCCTCCGTTAGAGCCACCGTAGCATACTCAGTCAACCGACTTTTGTTTGCCACGATGTCCTTTATATACTTAGCATATTTCGGCACTTCTTGCAAGACATCAACAAGAGGTAAGTTAATATGTACCTGTTTCAGCACCTCCATGAATTTCTTGAAACACGCCTCCTCCTTGTGTTTCTTTAGTCGTTGAGGGAACGGGGGTGGAGGTCTTTCTGATTTAGCTTCCTTAGTCGTCCCCCTTTCTGTACTGTGTTCCCTCTCAACTTCTGCTGCTCCCGACTATTGAGGTGGTCTTTCTGGTTCCACCTCTTTCAGCTGCAAACCACTCCTTGTGGTCACTGCATTTACCTGCTTGGGATTGGGATCCGTGTCGCTCGGCAGTCCTCCTCTGGGCCTTGTGTTTTGGGCACTAGCAAATTGCCCAAATTGATATTCAAGTGCCTTGGTAGCTCACTGGTTGTTTTTCACTTCGGCTGCCAATTTCACATAGTCAGCCTGCAATTGAGCTTGGTTAGCTATCATGGTCTTGAACATCTCCTCAATGCTGGGTGATGGTGGTGGAGGAGGTGCATTGTTGTTTCTGAATTGTGCTTGATAATTCTGCTGCCCTCCTTGGTTCCTATGCACACCCTGACCCGAACTTTGGCCCTGATGGTTGTTGCTACCCCATGAGAAATTAGGGTGATTCCTCTAATTGGAATTGTAGCTACTACCATACTGTTGGTGGTTCCGTTGCGCATTACCCACAAAGTTTACCGAGTCAGGAGTGGCTCCACAACACTCAGCTGAGTGCTCACTGCTTCCACACACTTCACACCACATTTGCTGTACTGCATTAACTGGGGCTTGAGGCTAGTTAAATGTCATGTTGCTGAAGTGGGTGTTAAGTTGATTTTGCAATGCAGCTATCTGTGCAGCGATAGTTGTAAACCTATCCACTTCAAGCACTCCTGCTGCTTTCCTTGTCCCACCTCTTGATGAATCAGCATTCCATTCTGGATTGCCCTGCGAAATACGGTTCAACAAGGTGTACAGCTCCTCATACGTTTTCTCCAGCGCTTGCCCTCCACCTGCTGAGTCTAGCAATATTTTGGTGTGGGGTTCCAAACCCTCTATAAAAGTGTGCACCAGCACATCATTGGACTGATGATGATGAGGACAATCCCGCAACATGGATTTAAATCTCTCCCAGGCCTGATATAAATTTTCTCCCTCTCTCTGTTTGAAACTTAGAATCTGACTTCTAAGTCTTGCTGTTTTACCGGAGGGAAAAAACCATATAAAAAACTTCCGTGCAAGATCATCCCATGTAGAAATAGAATTCGGGGCTCAGCTTTCAACCACCTCTTGGCTTCTCCCAATAATGAGAATGGGAACAATGTAAGCCGGACATAGTCTGATGACACTCCAGCGGGGATGTAAGTGTCACTTATCTCCAAAAAATTTTGGAGATGCTGCTGTGGATCTTCATGAGGGAGACCGGTAAACTGCCCGCTAGTGTGCAACAACTGCGCCATATTCTGCTTAAGTTCAAACCTCCCTCCTGACTCAGGTTTGCGGATGCTAGATGTGACATTATTAGCATGTGGGATTGCCACTTCGCGAACCGGCCGAGCTGCTACTTCTTCGGGCACTAACACTGCCCATACTACCGGTGGATTCTGTTGTTGCTCCATGATAGTCTATCTGAGCAACTGCAACTTTCTTTGTAGAGCTTCTCTCCGTTTACTGTGAAATATCCTTTCTGGCTCTATATACGATTCCACCAGCACCTTGTCTCTTGCCAGTGTTCAACAGAAATTAAGTGTGCAAAATACAGGCTAAGACCAAGTTGTCAACACTAAGAAAATAAAAATATAGTAAATTAACACTTAAGACAAATTCACCAATTGCCAAGTCCCCGGCAACGGCGCCAAAAACTTGTTCGCGTGATTTGTGGGGTATAAAATGACACGCAAGTGCACGTGGTCGAACAAGTAGTAAGCGGCTTTAGTAAGCCAAGTATCGATCCCACAGAGACTTGGATGAAGTGCAATCTACTCAACTGTACTATATTTTACTTCTAAAAATGCAGACAACAGTATAACCAAAAGTTTGATAGTTTGTTTTATAATTTTTATACTAAAGCTAAAACAATTATCTACTTTGAATCTGAACTATGAATGAGAGCATGCTGAGGTTAAATGAACATGTAATGAAATTAATGATCATTATACTTTGGTTAATCTTTTCCTCCAGTTGCTAGCCAAGAACATTTGCCAAGAGATTAAAACTCTCATATTTAACCTCACTTAAGAATCATGAACCATCCACCTACATTTCTGTGATTAAATGCAATTCATGTTCTAGCCATACAAACCCGGTTCCTAAATTGACTAATACGACTTTCAGGTATATTTCTATCTTGAAAGCAAATCAAGACTCAATTTTCCCAAACCAAGTAAAGTACATATCCTATTAATTCACAACTTTCCAATTTCTTGCTCTCTCGAGTGAAACCGGACTTTTTAGATATACATTAACGTAGGCCACACATTAATGCAGTAAGAACAAGAATTAATAGAACAACATGGAAGAAAAGATGAAAAACCACATAATCAATGATCACATTTCATCACAATTGTTCATAACCTCAGCAAGAAGAGGAATTAGCCACTCATTTGTGGATTAAACATCCTTAAATGAGTGTTAATCATACAAGCAACTGAATTAAAGAAGAATGAAAGAGAGAAAAAACCCTGATATTTTCGTCCCTCAACTGCCTGTATCCCACGTTCTTGCTCCACCAAGTCAGAATATTGAAAAATGAACCTAAGTGTTCTATTTATACTGTTGGGAATTTTTCCCGGAATAACGAGCAACGTGTCACGGAGTGCATCGCGGAGCACTGCCTCCGTGACACGCTATGAATGCGGACCCTCACTGGAATTTTGGGTCCAGGAATTAAGGACCAACGTGGCACGACGTGCAACGCGGAGCCAAGCCACCATGCCACAGAGCGGACGCAGACCCTCTCTGGAATTTGGGCGAATTTTCCCTATCCAGGCAGAATGCCTCCGTGATGGCAGCGTGACACGGCTCCATCGCGGAGCCCCTTTAATTCATGTTGTCCAATGCCTTGTTCCTTGCTAGCATCCAAGTCCAACCCCGATATCCTCCAACATGCACTTATGCTTCCCAAAATCACATTTTACATGCAAAACAATGCTAATCATGTTGGTTAGTATAAATTCACATTTTATTACCAATTACATGAGAATGTATACACATTGGTAGATAAACAAGGCTAAAATGGTACTTTTGAGTATCACTTGGGCATATAAATTTGCCCAAGATCATCTTGGTTGGGATGGCACACTCAATGATGATGAAGCCAGGGCGGATAATCTCTGGTGAGTCTACTACCGATGCCCACCACCAGACCTCTTTTGAGAGAATCTGTGGTCCTCGGTCTTGGCCCTCTTAGCCTCCCTCTCTCTCAAATGTGTCGCCTCCATCTATTGGGCATACAACACTACCCGAGCAAAGTCCATATTCTGGTGAAGCATGGTAGTCTTGCAATCTTTTTCGAAATAACACATAACTCCATGAACGAATCTTCTCACTCGCATCCTCTGATCGGCTACCAACTCTAGGGCATATTTCGACAGGCGAGTAAACTCAAGGGAATACTCTTGAACAGTTATTCTCCCTTGCTTCAAATTCACGAACTCAACTATTTTCAACTCCCTCATCTCCCGAAGGAAGAACCGGTCTAGAAATGCAACCTGTAACTCTTCCCAAGTGACCGGACCTGCTCCTGCGACACTGCTATCCTTCCATTGACGAAACCAAATATGCGCGACCCCTTTTATCTGATAAGAGGCTAACTCGGTGCGCTCAACCCCATTCACCCCCATAACCTGGGTGATTTTGACAATATCATCAACAAACCTATGTAGGTCCTCATCTACCTTGGACCCAAGGAACTTCGGCGGGTTCATCCTCAAGAAGTCTCTGCCTCGAGGCGCGCTGCGTTGCCATTTTGCGGAACATGCACAATGGCCTACTGATTGACCTGAGAGGTCAAGGCCTACACAAGCATCTGAATAGCAGCCCAAAACTTGTCATGGGCGACGGGCTCCGGTGCCTGGGGCTCCTAAACTGGTGGGGCTGGCTAATGGCCATAACCATTGCCATCCTCATGGCCTTCACCACCTCCATTCCTCCTTTCATTCATTCTTCGAGGAGCCATGGTTCTGCAATCGCGAATAGAATGAATTAGAAGGATAAAACGACTTTTCATCGCATGACATAGATCACGAAAGAAGGGAACATTTTCTAAACGTCTTGTAGACTCTTCATCATAAAAACCCACAAAAAACTTCCACTTAACGCAACTTTCAGACACCCTAGAATACTTCAAACCTATTCCTATGATACTAAGTTTTTCACGACCCGAACGGAGACCCAGATCGTAACATGAGACAAGGGCCCCGACAGAACTCAAGTCGACCCATGGCATAAGAATACATCTAACGTAATCAAGAATTGAATAACCATCAATACCATCATAGCATAATTCTAACTTAAATATAACATGTGAATATAAAATCCGAAGCTGAAAACATTCATATGTCTGAATAGCTTCTAAATATGACGAGTTGATGGGAAAAGATGCCAACTAACTCAACAAGCTGAAAGCTGAAATACATAAAGAAAAGATAGATAGTCTAGTCATCTAAAGATGAGGACTCACCAACAAGCAGATGCTAACTCTGATAATCTATCTAAGAGTGGGGTTAAACCTAAGAGCTGGGTCCTGTATCATGAAACGATACAACATAGAAAGTATGTGGGTAGTATGTGGAATGTACTGAGTATACAAGGTAAGTAAAACCGCATGGTAAGTAAAATATTTCAAACACAGTACTATAGTCAAAACATAAACATGCATGCATTCTTTTGGAAATCATGATCCTTTCATAACATACGATACATAGCTTTACCACATCAAACTAAATGAAATGACTCAAAGTTGAAATATGACATTTAGAAAAGCTAAACATTGAGTCGAACCTTGCTTTTAGAACATGCATGTACAAAATAATAACCATGAGTAATGAATATGCAAATCTGAATGATATAGACAACAGGAGACTCGTCACTTGACAGACATACCACGATAGAGCTTATGTGGTCCCGACTATTACACTCTAGTGGGCAGAGCCATCCAAAACCTTTTCAGGGCTAAGGACGATATCATGATATCGATATCAAGCTCACGGGCCATTTGGGCCGAGGATAGCTCACAAGGGAGGTCCCAATAGTATAATAGTATCAAGCTACGTTTACGCGTAGTTCTGGGGCATAGGGTTATCAACCCTTAGCCTACTTAGTGATAGACTTTTCTCCCAAAAACATGGGATGCTCTACATTGTATATAACGAAGCTCATCATCGTCTATTGATGAAGCTCAATGATTAATACATCTCAAATACGAAATCATGCACATGAGAAGCTTTAGTCCAAAACATACCACAGGATGAAAACATACTTGGGAGCCTTTTCTCCAAAATCCATATGGTAAGCTATGCATAGGAAGACTTAACTCAAAACATACCACAAGCTAGAACATGAAATTTGGGAGTCTTCGCTCCAAAACAATGTGGTAATCTTAGTTTGGGAAAATCATCATTTAAACTTAACATATGGGCATTGCCCAAAGGTTTATCATACTTAGAAATATTCAATTCTCATTGAAAATATAATTATAGACATGGGTAGCTTCAAATCATGTTTTTCATCATAATATCTCATCATTTTCACATATACTTCATAAATCTCACTTTTCATGATCATCTCATCCATGGGCTTCAACAATCATTAGACTAGAAACATAATTTTAATTGAAATCATTATAACATAAGCCCATGATTCACCATTCAATAATAAAATCATAATCAATTAATACCCATGTAAAGAAATTGAAGATTCATGCATTTGGGTAAGAACACCATACTTGATCATAGGAATTTCTCATATTTAGACAAAACTTGGGCATGGGTGTGGAAGAAGAAACCCACTCATAACCCTACATATCTAGGAGGGATTGTTTCTACTAGTTCTCTAGTTGCCCAAAAAGAATTCGGATGAAAACCTTGAAGAGTTGCTCTAGATCACCTCTTCAACCTCTCAAGCTTTCATGCATGGAATGAAATAACTTAGAATAGGTTTTCCCCTCCTTAAACCCACTAAAATGAGCCTTAAACGACATAGTATAGGGCCTTAGGATGTGGAAATGCTGAAAATACCCTTACTAATTACATAGAAAATTCTTCACTAGACGAACCAATGGGCGCCCCAACGAGTCATTGGAAGATACCACGACTCGTGGTGAAGATCCGTCCTGTACACTGTCTAGGCTTTGGTCTCAGCTCAACCCATGACTTGAAAAAATGGGTCGTCATACCATACAATGGGTTGTTCTGTTGATTGTTGTTTCCTCCTGAAACTTTGTCACCTCATCCTACAACGAGTCTCACCACGACTCGTTACATCACCAAATGAGTCGTGGTTTCCATCCGTCGAACCCACTGGAAATTTCACCCCTCAAGTGATGACTACTGACAATGGTCCATGGTAACACATGACCGGTCGTGGGATGACCCATCACTTCCAAGATGCTAAGGTCCATCTCCCACCATGACCATAAATAACGACTCGTTGTTTCCCACAATGAGTCATCAAATCAATCATTGCTTCCACTGTCCCCAAACCATATTCTTTCCATGATTTATCCCAACAGGTCGTCGGTTGGAACAACGATCCATAGGGTCTCTCGTTCTTCAACATTTTACCAGTTTCAACAGTTTTCAACTTTTAACTCCCGGGTCTACTCCTAAGCATTTTTGGGGTATTACAGAAATACTGAAAATTGAACAATTGAAATATAACTGAGATGGTCAATAATGACCCTGACCGGTGGTCATAAACATGCCTGGATCTGAGATACTGATCTAAGCTAACTATACTGAACTGAACTAGACTGAGTAAATCTGGAACTGTACTGAGCTGAGCTAAACTAAAATTGTACTGATTAGTGGGAGAGGCTATAACCATCATATAACAACGTGACCTAAACGTGGAGTCCGATGTATACACCCCATCAGTAGGACCCAATATACCTTACCAGGATACAAAGGAATTAGTTGGGCGATGAAATTCTGGGGCCACAGGGCCAATAAAATAACCTATGGTGACAATGTAGTTCTGGGAACCTGGGTGCGCTGGAACCCCGGTCCTCTCGGTGCTAAGTCCTACTCCTAATGGATAGTCCTAGTCAGACCACTATGTTGATAGTTGGAACCTGGGATCCAAGATACCTATCTAGAAGTACCCTGAGAGTCTTATTCGGACCGAATACTATAACTAGTGTTCTAATACTGGCTAGAGTTGCTTATCTAGAAGCATCATAACTGTCTAAAGAACAAATTGAAATATGATAATTGACATCTGAGTCTAATAACTCATAACTGGGAGGCGTCACTGACACCTCAAGAAAAGACTATAGTCAAACTGATCAACTAACATTTCTGGATAATACTAAGTATCTTAATATTCTAATTGAAACTTGACTAGCATGCATCTGATTGAGATTTCATCTTATTTTAACAACAAGGGAATCCCAACACTAATAGAATCAAGCAACATGAATAACTAGTCAATTATGCAAGATTCTAATTTGCTAAACTCAGAAACTAGGGCTAAATCATTTTACAAGAAGCTAGTTTCCACATGATTTCTCAGAATTGGAAAAAACATAGTATCTAATAACATGGATAACATTCGACCTGAAATCTATCAAATTCTATCTGAAAACATTCTACATTTCAAAAATCAGGGCTATAACTCATAGAAGATTAAGGAAGGGTTTTAGGGACACAAGGGAAGAACAATTCCCTTGTTGAACTCCCACATACCTGGTGAAGAAATCCCGGAGAAAATCCTTTGAGAATTTGAGAAGAAAATCGACTACCCTAGCTCTTGCTCTAAGTTTTTTATGAGAGAATTTTTACGATATGACCATTGAGGGAATGAGAGGGGTGAAGTATATCATCGATTACCCCTTTAGATTCCATGAAAGTAACCCAAAATGATGTAATTTAGGGAATAAAAGATGAAAAATTGCTAAAATATTCCTAGGAAAAATCTGGAAAAACTGCCGACAGGGACTAACGGGTCACTCAACGAGTCATTGGTTGAGACCACAACTCATTGAGACCAGTCGTTGGTCTTGGGGCCTTGATATTAGGATCACTTGAACTGGCAATGAGAGGGACCACAACTCATTTGATGAACCAATGGGCCGTTGGTTCCTCCCGTGGCCAATGGAAGAAAAATCTGGGAAGCCTAACAATGAGCAACACAATGACTCGTTGATGGACCCAATGGGTTGTCGTTTCGAGTCGTCATCTCCACAAGAACAAGCCTAAGGATATTTATAAATTGTCACCACCGGTGGGCATAATGACTCGTTGTGCGATTCAAGGGGTCGTTGTTTCCGCTCATTGTCACTAAAGGAGATTTCTGGGAATCCCAACTAATGACTCACACCATGAGTCATTGAATCACACGATGACTCATTGGTTGAGTCCTGGGTTCCTGAAAAAGGATTTCTGAGATTTTGACCAACGAGTGACAGGATGACTTGTTGTTTCTCATAATGGGTTGTTCCATGTCCCATTGGTTCCGGAGGGCCAAGGAAGGGCTGAACATGACTGAGACAATGAACCGTTGGAAATGACCATGACTCGCTCTCTCGGTCGTTCTAAGGCAACATTTATGGTTTATTCTAGATTTTTCTTGCAATGTCTAAGTTTTGTCTAGGAAAGTGTCGGGGTGGTATAATAGTCCTTTAGAACAAATTGGTGGGTCTAGATTTTTTTTTACTTAGTTATTGAGTCATGCCTTTTCCCAATGATGGATGGATGATGACCGTCTTAAGAAAAGATTAGCAATTAGGAATAAAAGAACTTGAGCCTTATGAATGCTAGGTGCTTCACTTTGGTATCATCGGGACTTTGAATAGTTCACTCAAAAATGCATGAAAAGGTAGAAACACTTAGTCTTTAAGAACTCGACTCTTGTACTTGAAAAAGTTGCCTTAATTATGTTATACATGCAATATGGATATATATGTTTATGTAATCTTGATTGCCATTGTTGAACCATTTGTGCCATTTGTGAGCGAGGAATTTTAGTATACTCCATGCTTAAAAATTGATATCTAGAACTTGCCCGGTGTATGTGCAAAATGAAATAAGGATGTTGAATCTAGGAAGTGACATAGACATTTCTTTGGTAGCCTATTTGTATCCTAATTTTTACCTACCTTGATGTAATTATCCTAGTTAGCCATTTTTAACCCTTAACCTATTCTTTTGATAGCCATAGTAAAAACTTAATCCTTTTTGTTCTATTAACCTTTATTTGATCCAAATGACTCCTAGAGCAATTTAATGAAAAATTTTGCATGAAAGGAGCATAAGTGGAGAAAAGAAGGGAAAAGATAAAAGTATAGAAATTAGAAGAAAAGAAAAGGGATAAATTTGCTAATAAGGAGTGTGAGATTAATGGAAAAATAAAAAGAAGAAAGATCTTTGAAGAAAAAAATTTAAAGAATGAAAAAATTGTGTATGAACTTAATGATGGAAAAATCTCTGCTTGTCACCTAACCTAAGTTGTAAATTGAGAAATAAAAGGAGGTATAAGGAGAATAATAATAGATTGAAGAATGTGCTACAAAATAAAAGTGTTGTGAACCATTAAAGTGCTTAGGGAGATTAATTACTATCTTGGCCAAATAGTTCCTACCCGTCTCTTAGCATGCATTACAATCATTGTAGGTTCTAATTGATCCTTGATTCGGTGCTATAAATTAGTGGAGTATTACACTAAGGAAAAGCCTATGGGTCGTCTTTTGCATACATGTTTAGTTCATTGGGAGAGCAAGTGAAAATTGTTTATTTATGCCCAAGATAAAATTTTTATATTTATAGTGTGAAAGGGAAACACCCCAAATAATGAGGGGCACAATGGTAAGACTTTGGTATATCTTGATTGCCAATTATATATGGTCCATGTTGGCCCAAATATATCTTGTTGAGTTAGTTAAGCTAAGTGATTTCGAATATTGGAATTGTAATGTTGATCCTATATGGAGGTGAGTGAATTGTTGGAGCTTTATTGACTTGTCTAATGATCCTAAGTGCAACTAGACCTATTTGTAGGGTGAATTTTGTGCTTAAATGTGAGAAGGGTAGTAGTATATTGTTCGAGGACGAACAATAGTTTAAGTATGGGGTGGTGATGAACGGTGAATTTACGTATCTCTTAGCCATATTTTGCCCATACTTTACTATGTTTTCAGAAAAATTATGTGTGTTTCCAAGTGTTTTATGATATATTTGTTAAAAAAAGCTAATGCACATGATAAAATGCTTTTGAGGATTAAAGTGATGAATTTTAGCTTGTGTGAGGGTTAAAAGAGCAAAAATGGCAAAAAGGGATTAAAGGAATAAGTATATAGAAGTTTGCATCGCGCAGGCTCTCCTATGGTGGAGCAGGCAAGGATAGCGCTAGGAGTGGCATGCTAGGCCAGGCACATCAGCTATGGGCTGCACGAGGAACATACAGGTTTGGGCGGCTAGAAGTCAAATCCTAATTCTGGTACAAACAGAAGCTATAAAACTCAATTCAAATCCAAGAAGGAACAACAAAGGCTTAATCACTATCAAGAATAGGTATCCCCTCCCTAGAATTGATGACTTGTTTGGCCAACTTTAGGGTGCTAAGTGCTTCTCAAAGATAGACCTCATATTAGGATATCATCAGCTCAGAGTTAGAGAGAGTTATATTCTGAAGACAACCTTTAGAACTCGGTATGGTCAGTATGAGTTCGTATTTATGTCTTTTGGTCTAACGAATGCTCCTGTGACTTTTATGGGTCCGATGAATAGGGTCTTCAAGATTTATTTTTATATGTTCATAATTGTCTTCATAGACAATATTCTTATATACTCTTGGAGCAAGGAGGAGCGTGTCAGTCATTTGAGGATCATGCTACAAACTCTCAAGGATTGCCAATTTTTTGTTAAATTTAGCAAGTTTGAGTTTTTGTTGGACTCAGTAGCATTTTTAGGTCATGTGCTGTCGAGTGAGAGTGTGTAGGTGGACTCTCAAAAGATAGAGGCAGTGAAAATTTAGTCTAGACCAGTTAATCCTTTGGATATAAAGAGCTTCTTGGGTTTAGCTAGCTACTACAGGAGTTTTGTTGAAGGATTTTCATCCATTGTAGAACCTTTGACTAAGTTGACACAGAAGAAAGTCAAATTCAGTGGCCATATGCCTGTGAGAAGAGCTTTTACGAACTAAAGACTCGACTCACTTCAGCCCTAGTATTGACCCTACCAGAGGGAACAAATGGATTCATTGTGTATTGTGATGCCTCTAAGGTTGGTCTTGGTTGTGTGTTGATGAAACATGGTAAGTTCATTGTGTATGCCTCTAGACAACTTAAGACTCATAGGAAGAATTAGCTGATGCATGACCTAGAATTGGTTGTGGTGGTGTTTGCATTGAAGACTTGGAGACACTACTTGTATGGGGTCATGTGAATGTTTTTAAGCATCATAAGAGCCTTCAGTATGTTTTCACTCAAAAGGACCTGAATTTGCAACAATATAGGTGGCTAGAGTTTCTCAAGGATTATGACATGAGTGTCCTTTATCATCCGGGAAAGGCCAATACATTGGAAGATACCCTTAGCAGGCTGTCTAGGGGGAGTGTGTCTCATGTGGAAGGTGGAAGAAGGAGCTGGTGAAGGATGTGCATCAGCTCTCTCATTTATGGGTTCTCCTTGTGGACTCGACATATGGTGGTGACATTGTCCAGAATGAGTTTGAATCTTCTTTAGTGACGGAAGTCAAGGATAAACAAGACAAGGATCCTATCTTGGTAAAATTGAAGGAAGTAGTTTGGAATCAGAAGGTGGAGGTCTTCTCCTAAGTAGAAGATGGTGTCCTTCGTCATCAGGATAGTTTATGTGTTCCGGGTGTTGATGACTTGAGAGAGCGGATGTTGGGTGAAGCTCATGCTCTTGGTATTCCATCCACCCAGGTGCCACCAAGATGTATCGTGACCTACGGGAAGTCTATTGGTGGAACGACATGAAGGATATAGCAAAGTTTGTGGCTAAGTGTCCAAATTGTCAACAAGTGAAAGTTGAGCATCAGAGACCTGGACGTATGCTACAAGACATTAGTATCTCTACATAGAAGTTGGAGGAAATCAATATGGACTTTATCATAGGGTTTCCTCATACACGTTAATAGTATGACTCTATTTGGTGGTTGTAGACAAATTGACCAAGGAAACACATTTCCTACCAGTCAAGACTACCAATTCAACTAAGGACTACGCTAGATTGTACCTTTGAGAATTGGTTCGGTTTCACAGAATTCCTCTATCCATCATTTGTGATAGAGGTACTCAGTTTACCTTGTAGTTTTGGAGGTTGTTCCAAAAGGGACTTGGTACTCAGATCATTCACCCTCAAACAGATGGATAGGCCGAGCGGACCATTTAGACTCTCTAGGATATGTTGAGAGAATGTGTGATTGACTTAAAAGGTAGTTAGGATGTTCATTTACCTCTCATAGAGTTTGCTTACAACAAAAGTTACCACTCGAACATTTAGATGGCTGCCTCTAAGGCTCTCCATGGGCGGATGTGTAGATTGCCTATTGGTAGGTTCAGAGTAGGTGAGGCTATGTTGATAAGGCTAGTTTCAGTTCATGAGGCCATAGAGAAAGTTCAACTTATTAGGAAAAGGTTGAAAATAGCTCAGAGTTGTCAAAAGTCATATGCGAATGTTAGGTGGAGAGAACTTGAGTTTGAAGTGGATGAGTAGGTGTTCTTGAAGGTGTCTCTCATAAAGGGTGTGATGATGTTTGAGAAGAAAGGAAATATTAGTCCCCGATATGCTGGTCCTTATAGAATTCTGAGGCAAGTTGAAAAGGTGGCATATGAGTTGGAGTTACCATCGGAGTTAGCTTTGGTACATCTATTTTCCATGTATCTCTATTGAAGAGTGAATTGGTGACTCGGCCTTGATTGTTCTGGTGGAGAACATAGGTGTGAAAGATAGTCATAGCTATGAAGAGGTTCCGGTTGAGATTCTTGATCATCAGGTTCAGAAGTTGAGAAACAGGGAAGTAGCTTCAGTGAAGGTTCTGTGGAGGAATTATCTTGTTCAGGGAGCTACATGGGAAGTCGAAAAAGATATGATGGCTAAATACACGAATCCTTTCCCAACCTTTTCGATTTTAGTATGAGGTATCATCTCCTCTTTAATACTCTATTTAGTTTCATGTCAAATTCATGCCTCTCGGTTCCTTTTATTTTTTAGCATGTATGCATGATTCATGACTTCAGTTCAATCATGTTTACCAGTTCGGAGTTAGTCACTCCACCAGTTTTCATCTTCAGATGTTCAGTATTTGAAATTTCAGTTTTCCCCAGCTTTTCAGTAAGTTCAACCCACATTTAAGGGTGAATTTTCCCAGGGGGAGATATTGTAATCCCCAAAAGTTCCTAAGAATAGACTCGGGATTTTAAATATGATCAGTAGGAAAATTTCTTCGGTACAACTCAACCCACTAGTCATAAATGGGTAGTATGGGTTGTAGGAAGACCTGTGGTTCATATTAGAGATTTTGTTCCTCGAACCATGGGTCCCCACTACAAGTCATACTATGTGGGTACGACCCATGATCAGGAGTCATAGTAAGTCATTGGGGTTATCAAGGGATTGATTGTACTGGTGATGGTATGACTCCTAGGATGGAGTTACAGGTCCTAGTAGGATTCATGGAAATATTTAGAGGATTTGAGGGTTTGGGATTGGTAAATATGGGAGGATGCCACAAGTCATAGGAGAATTTTACGACTCGTGGTGCGAGTTGTAACAGCTGACAGAATAGTTTTTCCAGCGAATTCATTAATGGTATTTTCGTTAATCCTAAGCTCCTAACTTCCTAATGAATTAATTTTAAGATCTGAAAAGAGGGTTTTAAGGGGGTTTAACCTATTCTAATTGATTCAACTCCCATGAATGCAAGTTTAGATGTTTTCCTTTGAAGATCAAGCTTGAAATTCCTCAATTCTTTTCCAAATCTCTTGGCCTTTAAAAGTAAAGTTTAGATTCAGCTTACCTAGGTATGTAGGGCTTCGAATGAGAGTTTTATTTCACTCTCATGTCCATATTTCTCCTCAAGTTCATTAATTTAAGTTGATGATCTTATGGGGTTTTAGCCCAATTTCATAAAATTCTCTATGACTTGTTTATGGATTAATTCCCTCCGTGTTTCAAAGTATGTTTTAAGATTTATAGGCAAATTGTATGCCTATTTTGATTATATATTCTCAATTTCAAGTTTAAGAAAATTTTGCCCAATCATGAAAGTTTCATGAAAAGTCATGTTTATGATTTATGATTTCAAGTATGATGAGATATCTAGTATGAATGAATATTTACAAATTACCCATGTATGAATATATGAATTTGACTTATGAAGTCTATTTCAAGTATGTATGACTTTAGGATTTGGGAAAGCCCATGAAATTTAAGTATGTTTTTATGCTTTACCAAGGCTAATAAGATCAGCTTATTGTATCTTTTGAAGTCAAGACTCGCACTATAGTTTATCATATGTTTGGGAGTCAAGACTCCCTACATTCATATTTAAGACTATACATGTGATTATGATTTCAGCTTCGTTGAAAAACGATTGGAGCATTATGCATATTTTCGGTAGTAGTTCCAAGGTTTCTCGATCTATGAACTGCGTACCAATGTAGGTATATTTATATTTTGGACCTTTCAAGAGAGTTTTCCCCGCCCTCCAGAGGGCCTTCAGCTTAATATCGATATCATGGTAGCGTCCTTAGCAGCTTTTAATGGTTCTGCCCACTTGAGTGTGATAGTTGGGGCATCAGGTAAGATCTATTGTGATGGTGTCAGTTATGAAGAGTCTCCCATTGTTCCTCATGATTTTAGTTATGCATGTTTATTATGTATGATATTACGTTTTCAGGAGGTTTGACCCAATGATTAGTTTATAATTTTTTACTTATGATTTCAGCTATAGCAAGTCATATGATTCTATTTTTAGCTTTGGGCCATTCTATTCAGATATGAAATTCAGTATATGACTATACATGTTTTCAGATATCAGCATGCAGTCCTTACTCTCATGATCTTGTGATTTATGTTTACATGCATGCTCCAGGTTTGTACTTACTCAGCATGTTTTACTTACCCTGTATACTCAGTAAATTGCAAGTACTGACCGCATACTCTATGTCGTATCATTTCACGATATAGGTTCAGATGCTCAGACTGAATTCCGTCGTTAGCCCAGTTCCCCCTTCTTAATCCAGTTTCCCGTTGTTGGTGAATCCTCATCCTTCAAGGACCTACAGTTAGTTGAGTTATGTTACTTTTACTTTCAGATTTTAGCGAACTAGTTGGGGATGTTTTCCCATTAGGTCTTCAGACATGTTAGAGGCTTATCATACAATTTGTAGAATTTCATTGTTGTTAGTGTTGACTCTGTTTTGATCGATATGCATTTAGACTTCCGGTTATTTCATATGATTAGTTTATCAGTTTTCGCTTGATGTATGCTCTTTATCCGCTATGTTCATACAATGGGTCGACTTGGAGCCGTTCGTGGTTCTATATTCCACGTCTCGATACAGGGTCTCAGCTCGGGTCATGACACATCATAATACACAACGAAGCCATCCATGCCCTCCGATAGGGTCAATACCAAGGCTGAAGTAAGTCGAGCCTTTAACACCTAAAAGCTCTTTTCACAAGTATACGAACATTGAAATTTGACATTTTTCTAGGTCAACTTAGTCAACGGTGTTGTAATGGATGAAAATCCCTCTACTAACCTCCTGTAGGTACCAGCTAAACCTAAAAAGCTCTTAATATCAGTAGGGCTAACATGTCTAGGCCAGTTCTTCCCTGTATCTATCTTTTGAGAGTCTACCTGCACAGCCTCGCTCTAGACCACATGACCCAAGAATGCTACTAAGTTAAGCCAAAACTCAGACTTGCTAAATTTATCAAACAACTAACGATCCTTGAGAGTCTGCAACACAATCCTCAAATGGGCAGCATGCTCCTTCTCGCTCTGAGAGTATATGAGGATATCATCTATGAAGACAATCACAAATATATCCAAATACTATTTGAATACCCTATTCATCAAATCCATTAAAGCTGCGGGAGCATTCGTTAGCCCAAAAGACATAACTACAAACTCATAGTGGCCATACCGAGTCCTGAAAGTTGTCTTCGGTATATCACTCTCCCCATCCCTGAGCTAATGATAGCTGGATATGAAAACTATATTTGAAAAGCACTTAGCTCCTTGGAGCTAGTCAAACAAGTCATCAATCCTGGGGGGAGGGGTACTTATTTTTGATTGTGACATTGTTCAACTATCGATAATCAATACACAACCTAATAGAGCCATCCTTCTTTCGAGTAAATAGAATTGGAACACCCCATGGGTACTTACCAGGCCTAATAAAACCCTTATCTAAAAGTTCTTTCAAATGCTTTTTCAATTCCTTTGGCTCGGCTGTAGCCATTTTATAAGAAGGGATGGATATGGGCTGCATACTAGGGAAAAGGTCAATACAAAAGTCAATATCTCGCTCAGGAGGGGTTCCAGGTAGATCATCTGGGAACACCTCCAGATACTCAAAAACCATAAGAACAAACCGAAGAGTCGGGGTCTCAGACGCAGAATCCTTAACTCAATCTAGATGGCATACACAACCCTTTGAATAGAGACAGAGCCAGGTTCTGACAGAATTTCAGGACTAACACTGACACTAAAGACAACATAAGGATTCACGAAAGATAATGTGGCCCTCGGATCTAAAAATGCATAAACATTAATATGGAATACTCATAACATATCAGTGACTATATTAGTTGAGCACTTCTACTCCTGATGAGATGAAAGCGCGTAAAACCTATTATGGAGTTGTTCGCCACCTACACTAGAAGAGGCGCCATGCTTAGATGGGCGAGCAGCTGAAGTGGTGGCTAGGGAACGACCCTACCATCACACTACCTAGCTGAAGTATAATCTATAAGCATATTTCCAAGCTTCCTACACCTGAAGCAAACATCGGAGTCAACCAAGTACTCTTCGGGGTGTTTCCGACCGTACTTCCTAGAAGCTGGGAAACTGCATTCTCTTATCATGATCCTCTGACCCCTAAAGCCTTATGATCTACCCCTCTTATCTTCTTGAGGTCTGGATGTAACGCTGGCTGATGATGGAGCGGGGGCTGACGACCTCCGATTGGACTGAGGGAGATGTCCATCACCCGATCTCTGCTAGGAGTATCCATAGCTCCCTATCTTAGCCGTTTTAGCCTCTCTCTCTTTTTCCTTCTTCTATTATGCCTCTATCTGCTGGGAATATATCATTAGTGGGGAGATATCTATATCACTAACCAGCATAGCGGTCTTGCACTCCTTGACCAATGAATTTGCAACCCCATTCACGAACTTGCTTTTACGAGCCCTCGGATCAGCAACCATCTCAAGAGCATAGTTAGAATGTTGGGTAAACTTGAGTGCATACTCCTAAAGAGTCATATCATTCTACTTCAGATTGACGAACTCGGATACCTTAGCGTCACCCCAACACTCGAGGGAAGAATCTATCTAAGAAAGGAATAAAAAGTCATCCCAACCAAAGGGGATTGCACCAACTCCTCTGCTCTTCTTCCATTGTCGTAACCATATGTGACCAATCCCTTTCAGCTAATAGGAGGCCAAGACTGCACATTCCTCTCTAGAAACACCCATAACCTAATCTTCTGGACCTCCTCAATAAACTCTTATGGGTCGTGATCCACCTTTGACCCATGAAACTTAGGTGGGTTCATATTGATGAAGTCTCGCACCCTAGCCACCGCCACATTTCCATTTTGGTTCACGTAAGCCACTGCCTGCTAGTTGACCTGGGCGGTCATGGCCTATTCTAGCATCTAAAATGCAGCATGAACTCAGCATGAGTAAACAACTCCGATAAGGGATCAGCTAGAGCTGGTGGGGCTTGGTTGATGCCCATATCCATTGCCATGTCCATTGACGTTGCCATATTTTCTTCTATTGACTCGATGGGAGGCATATTTCTGCAAACAAGTATAGCATGAGTTAGAGGAATAAAAGAGGTTTACTTCGTCAGACGACATAGATCATGAAAGAAGGAAAATTTTCTAAAATGTTTCATAGCCTCTTCCTTATAAGTGAGGCGTGCTTCATACCCATAGAAAAGAATACTTAGTGCAGCTTTCGGTCACCTTATGACACACCTAAACCTTCGCTTGAATACCAAGTTTGTCATGACCCGAGCATGGACCCTGAATTGAGACACGGGACCGAGAATCATGAAGGGCTCCAAGCTAACCCATGGTACACACATAGCATGGAAGAGAGCATATTTAGGGCAGAAATAAACTTGAAACTCAACATAAGCAAAAGTCTACTTAACATAAAAAAAGTGAATACAGGAGTCAACAACACTGAGTTATGTTTTACACAAATGTCTGAAGAGCCTCTAGGCATACGATGAGCTAATGGGACAACACCGCCAGCTAGCTCATTAAGTTTGAAACAAAAAGACAAGAACATAGTTGTCACAACTTGAATGGCCGTATTGGCACCCACACTAACCCCTGATGGGAGAACCAACCACCCTAAACTATTACCCCCCAAAACTGCAAACATTCAAAATAAATATAACACCTTTTAAAATAAATTGATAATTCATCGATATAAGTTAAGCATCCCA
Organism: Datura wrightii; assembly: GCA_035772735.1. Taxonomy (NCBI): domain Eukaryota; kingdom Viridiplantae; phylum Streptophyta; class Magnoliopsida; order Solanales; family Solanaceae; genus Datura; species Datura wrightii. The sequence continues at coordinate 46,173,828 of JASDFA010000007.1, read as the reverse complement.
AAACAAATTCCTATAAAAGAATTCCTATAACTTGATTGTCATTGTTCTTTCAGACATCTATTCGACATTGTCTAGGATTGAATCAAACCAAAAATATATAAAAACTATAATGTGTGGACAAGCGACATCTTCAGAGGAGGAGTAGAACATCATATCTTGCGTCACTCACTTTTCAGATAGTATGTTTCTGCTCTAGAGGTGGGATCGAGATCAACTTTCGAGATCAGATTCTACACTCTGAAAAGAGCATAGGAGAGTAGAGACAGTGCAAAACACAATACTGGTAGACATCATCGCCGATCTTACATAATAACAAATGTACATATAGACAAAAATAGACAATTACCCCAAAGAATCATTCATACATAACCATGCTCAACTTAAGCATTAATTCTACTCAGGTGCTAACTGGCCTGCTCACTTGATTGGGCCATTGCGGCAGCAGTTGCTTGATCACTGCAGCAGTTGCTTGATCGTTGTCGCAGTCTCACCACGATGGAACAAGTTCCACTGAAGTGTTACTACCTTGGCAATAGCTCGACTTAGCTGCACATTCAACATTCCACTAACTCTTTACAACCTATACATCATTATAATCATCCATGCTATTTCACAGACATCATTAAGTGATAGATACCACATAACCACATAAGATATAGAATGAATCATTCTACAGATTTTACAACTCGATCACTAATCCCTTCAAACAGTTCATCCATCAAGTCATTGCAAAGCCTCAACATTTCAAACGGCAAGCACGTGACCACAAGTTCAGTTTAATTAGGTACACATACTCAGTCAAATTCTCACAACATTATAGTAAATCGAATAATACAACAAATAATGACTTGTTGGGCACATGCCCGTCCAGACCTGACCTGAGACCCCAGACCGAGACACGAAACCTAAAACCACGTATGGCTCCAAGCTAACTCATTGTATGTACATAACATGAATTAAGAGCATAATCAAGCGTAATTTGACTTAAGCATGGATAAGCGGATGTTTAAATGTCATAAAGCATAAATAAAAGCAATAATATCACAACATTGAGTCACAAAGCTGAACCTACTAACTTTATGTCTTAAAGCCTCTGCTAAATGATGAGATGCTGGGATAAGCCCCTAGCTAATTCAAAGTCTTAAACTAAAACAAAACATAATTAGCATAATTTGCCATACGTCCTCGGATGATGAGGACACACCAAAAGCGAGATGAAGCTGAACTAAGTAGGTGCGAGCTAGCGATGAGGCTTAGGTGGATCACCTGCTCCTATGTCATGGGATGATATACATAGAGTATGCAATCAGTACTTGAAATGTACTAAGTATCTAAGGTAAGTAAAGCAAGCTAGTAAAATGTTAATATGAAATCATGAGTATAAAAAGATAAAGATAATAAGAGTAAGAATAACATGCTAAAAATCATATCTGAAATATACATATTCATAAGGTACTCACCATAAGTTGAACATAATGACCTAAGGTTTAGAATATAAAGATCATATAACTTTTCATGCTTGAAATTGTAAGTGAAAGCTCATAACTTGATCAATGGGTCAAAAATGCTATAAAACATGATATCATAAGTCACGAACATGAGTAACAGAAAATATGAGGAATAGTGGGAGATTCTTATAACTGACATATCCTATGTGAGCGTACATGAAGCCCGACTAGTAAATCCCTAGTCGAGAGGGGGTTCATACCTTGAAAAGGGTAGAACCATGAAAAAGGTATGATATCACTCATGGGTGGCCCATTAAGGCATGGGAGACACTCTCGTGGAGGACCCCGTCATGGCTACGTTGGCATGTAGTTCTGAGACTAGGGTGTGTTGGAACCCTGGCCTACTCGGTGTTAAATACTACTTATAAAATATATATAGAGCTCATATCATAATTATGATACATACTTGAAGTACATGGGCTAGTTGAAGCCATGAGATTCATACCATGCTTGAGATATGTGCACTAGCCACAAAATAGGCCCGTGAGTCGGCCATAATCATAAACTTGATATTCATGAAAGCCATGCATACTTGAGGAAATAATCGTACTCTAAAATCCATAAATTCAAGAAAGTTTATGATAAAGCTCAAACTCACACATCCTAACAAAGTAGGAAGCGGTCGTTGTCAATAAAGAACCCAATTATGAGGTTGGGGTCGAACCCACAGGGAATAGGGTAAGATTTTGATTAATGTTGGTAAGTGAACTTTTTGGTGAGTTATATCCAAATTGGGGGGCTTAAAGAAAACAATGCTAAAGCAAAGATTATAATTATGATTTAAATCAAGATTTGAAACCAACTAGGGTAAGTGTTCCCCATGGGTTCATAACTACTTCGGGCGTACACACGTGATCAATCGTAATGAATACTTGTAGAAATGATAACTAGGTTCATCCAAATGACTAGTTCGTCCCTATTTGATGACTATACTCAATCATCAGGTCAGTTTTCATGAGAGACTTCAAACTAACTGTTATCAATATGTTCCAAATTTAACTATCCTACAACCACAACTCAAGTTAATACAATGATCATAAAGATCAAGGCTTTGTTGTAATTCTCTTTTCCTAATTTCTACTTCTCTAGGTTCAAGCAAGTAAAGAATTCGGGCAAGTCCTAATGTTGTACACTGTTAAGAAACATTTAAACATGAAGAGAATACAATACAAGCTTTTCACATTGGTTTTGAATCACTTTTGTGCAACCCTAGTTTGTTAATCCGCCATGGTTCCCACAACCCCTATTTGTGGAGGTTTTAGCCTCTCATGGTTGTAAGATTGTAATTCGCATTCATAGACAAACACATAATTAAATACTTACAGCAACAATTGGGAGGAAGTCAGATTTGATTATCAAAGAGAAACCTGAAGAACAATGTAGAAAATCAAGAATTTAATCCCAAGAATTGCTCCTTAAAACTTGATAAAAATTCACAATAATAACTATTGACATGTCTACTACTCAATTCTATCCTCCTCTAACTAAAATAAAATGTAAATAATATTTATACAGACATTAGAAACCTTTTTCTAATCTAAAAGGGAGTTTTCCATATCTGGTGCCTATTGTGCCACGATTGGACCTCCGATCTGTAGTAGGATTGTTGGGATCAACCTGTTTTCCGTAAGTTCTTGGCTGCTGCAGATTTGGATAAGTGTTGTCACGCTAGTAGGACTCGTACCTTCATCTATGAGTCAAACATTGCTTTCGTGGTTTGGCTCTGAGAACTCTGACATCTTCTAGAATTCTTTACGAGTGTTGTGGTACGACTCACACCTTTTTTCTACGACTCGTATAGTCTATAGTGTCTGAAGCTCTACCAAGTACTGAAAATTCTTCTGAAGTTCACCAAAGCTCTTGGTACAATTTGAATATTGATGCCACGACTTGTGAGTCCATCCGTACTAGGAGTATGCCTTTATGCAATTTCTTCTGAATGTTTTCACGACTCTAGTTATGGCTCATATTGAGAGTCGTACGTTCCTTCTTCCCACTTCAGCATTCTGAATTTCATCACGGTTCACAGTACGACACGTACAATCAAGGTATCGCTCGTACTGAGACTGGTACTTTGGCTGATTTTCTGCATTTTAAGGCTTCTTTTGAACATTTTGCTCCAACACTCACTTTTCCCTGAAATCAAAGTAAAAGTGCCTTATATCCAAATAAACATACCTAAGTCTATGCTATTTTCTCAGTTTTAAGTATCAAAAGTATTGTAAATTCACAGCACATCAGATTTGAATGGAAATCATGAATTTTAATCCTAAAACATAATTTACTTCGTCGTACTTGAAATTATGGACTCATAAGCTTGATTTCATAAATCATGCATAATAGGGCATAGGTTTCATTAAACTTGAAAACGTGAATTGATAATCAAATTGAGTGTAAAATCTACATATTAGTCTTAAATCATCAATAGAAACGTGAGGGAATTGGACCGATAGACTTTTCTTGGGTATTTACATATAATTGGGTAAAAACCCTAGATTTGTTATACACTTGGTTAGAGACTTGAATTCATGAGCTAGAGAAGAAATTGGGAATAAGGATGGAAGAAATCCCCCATTCATGGCTCTATATACCTTGTTAAATTTATTTCTAAGTTGGTCTTGAAAGCACAAGAGGACTAAGAGTGAAATTGATGAGGAATCCAAGCTTGATCTTGGAGGAGGATAACGTTACGAGATCATAATGACGTAAGCTAGGCTAAACCCTCTTAAAACACTCATTAAGAAGCCCAAAATGACGTCAGTAAGGAGTTAGGAGCTATAGAATTTACAAAACTACCTCTCAAAAATGCATAAATTCCTGATTGTCAGCTGCAACAACCCATTCGACGAGTCATTGTTGGACTTGATAACTCGTTGGATCCATCCATTATTTTCGGAGTACTTCTGGTACACTTCTAATTCCCTAACCAACAAATATATAGGAAGAATCATTATATGAAACAATGACTCATTACTCCTCTCATTGCCACCACTGCCTCACTTGCATTAATTTCTTAATCCATTCAAAGGATCCATGCCATAGGTCGTTACATGCTACAATAAGTCGTGGTATCCGTCAGTTGTCTTTGAACCAACTTCGAACCCTTACTTAACTCCACCTAACAACCCCTTAGGACGACCCCTTGAATATATTAATGAGTTATTGTTAGACTAATTGTTTCTGGGAGATTTTGACTAAAGGATGACAATGAGGCACACAATGGGTCGTTGTTTCAAATAACTAGTTCCTTGAGTTATTCTGTGACTCTGGTGCCATTTTTCTGTTTTCTCTAATTCAACCCTCAAGTCTAATCTTAGGGACTTTTTGGGTGTTACAATGCCTCTGTCACATCATCATGAACACTCAATCACTAAACATCGATGTGCACACATGCCAGAGGGTCTTATTTCTACCCTTCTATTCATGACCTGTAGGGGACTCTAGAATTTCATGTACTATACCGGTGGGGTACCCGCTCCCACTCATATGCTTGTACGGATGCACCCCTCGGAGATGAGCCACTCAGTCAATATTGCTCGCCCATATGCTCTCCTCGGGCATGAGCCTCTCATTCCATGATATTCACTTTATCCACATTTATTCTCATAGTAAATTACCATCAATAAGTTTGTTCTTATGACTTTTAGGAGATCTCATATTACCTCACTCAACTTAATTATCTAACAATTCATCATTCACTTTTATGACTATACGAAAGAACACACATAGCATCACAAACATAAAGTTCCTCATCACATGAGTAACAAAATCATAACAAATTCACTTCAAAGATTGAATTTAACAGGGAAATTGTCACAACAACTAATGTCCGAGGACCAATCCAGCACATCATCATTCCACACATATACATGTCATTATATAAAGTCTATCTCGTTTTAAACAATAACCTACCATGATTTATAGGATTTGAATGACAATCACTCTTGATAGACCCTTGCCTTAATGCCTCTGAATGCACAAAGTTTAATAGCAAGAGATCAAAACAATTTAGTAGTCCACTACCAAAACAAGGGTTTGAGAATTCAAACCCACCCAATTCTACCCATTATCACAAATCACTTTGTTTCCCATGGTTCAATTCTTAACAATTACTCCCTCAAACCTTCTTTAGCGCAACTTTAAGGGTAAAGTCTTGATTCCACCTAGTTCTAGGTCTCAATTTTCACATGAACCACGTTCTATAAGAACTATGCCTTAGGGAGTGATCATTACGCCTTTTTGAACTTAGAATCAACACCTATTAATTCCCCATAATTTTAGGCCTAGTTCTACCAACCAAGGGTTCTCTTACTAGCAAAATCACTATTAGGGGTCACCCCTTGATTCCAAGTTGTTAAGTAATCCACCATACAAGAAGTACATCAAATCTTTTACCTTGAGAAGGGAAATTGGACTGCTCTAAGGTAAAATCTCCTCTAGCTCTTAGGAGTTTGTGCTTTGGAAATAATAGGGTATAACCCCTAAAATACTACTTAAAATCCATTTTCTAATTTCCATCGTCTGCTGCGGCAGTCACTTTTCCGCTGCAACGGACCTGCTATGGTGGTCAGGACACCTCTATGGAGGGTCCAATGGTTTTTCTCCAGGTCTGTTACAATAGGCCTTCGACCGTGATGATGGTCTTGTTGCAGCAACAATCCCACCGATATAGCGGTTCCCTATAACTAGTACCTCCCAAACCTACTCTCAATCCACACCCCAACATCAAAATTTTTACTATCTCCCACAATAACACCTTTCTATCCACAACCTAGTCTAGTTAGGGTGTTCTAAAACAATTCCCCTCGTAATGATAAATCGGCCATTACATCAAATACCAATTAAAATACCGATCATCCCCGAACGTCCCATAAAAGTAAGGAAGAGAGCATATCAGATTCCACAAGTAATTGAGGGTATTTGATCCACATGTCGGCCTCGGTATCCCAAGTGGCTTCTTCCAAGGGATAATTCTTCCACTAGACCTTTACCATTGTAATCTTCTTCGTTCTCAGCCTCCAGACCTCTCTATCTAGTATCTCCACCTATTCTGCCTTATAGGAAAAATTCTCATCTAGCAACATCCAGTCCCAATTAATTATGTATGATCCACCTCCATGGTATTTATTCAACATGGAAACAAAGAAGGTGGCATGTATTGCTGACAGTCCTGGCGGCAGTGCTAATTCAAAATCTACTTCCGCTATTCATCTAAGAATCTCATACGGCCTAATGTATCTCAGCTAATCTTGCCCCGCTTACCAAACCGAGTTACTCCCTTCATGGGGGATACCTTGAGGAACACTTGCTCTCTCTCCATGAACTCTATATCTCTCACTTTCATATTAACGTACTGCTTCTGCCTGCTTTGAGTAGCTACCAGACATTCTTGAATTACCAAACATTTTCCAAGGAGTCTTTAAGCAAATCAATCCACCAAGGTCTCACCTCAAAGGCATTGAACCTTCCAATTGGAGACCTATATTTCCTCCCATATAGAGCATCAAATGGCTCATGCAAATGATCAAATGATAATTGTTGTTGTAACCAAACTCTGCCAAGGGTAAGAATTTATCCCAATGGTCACCAAAATCTATCATACATTCCTGGAACATGTCTTCTGACACCTGAATAGCCCTTTTTGACTATTATCTATCTCCATATGGAAGGTTGTACTCAATTCCAATCTGGTACCTAATTCTGCCTGCAAAGTCCTCCCAAAATGGGAGGTAAACTTAGTACACCTGTTTGACACAATCGAAACTGTCACCCCATGCTATCGAATCACTTCATTCACATATAGCTTAGCCAGTTAAACTTTGTAAGTTACTTTGAAAGGCAGCAAGTGGGCAGGTGTTCGGTGATTAGCTATATGGGTTAAAAACCGACACGCAAGTGCACGTGGTCAAACAAGTAATAAAGTGGCTAAGTAAGCCAAGTATCGAACCAAGGAGACTCTGGATAAGTAAAAAATGCTCAAGTATACTATATTCTATCTTACTTCTATATATGCTGACAACAACGTAACCAAAGGTTAAATAATTTTGTTTATAAATTATATACTAAAACTATTAACAAATATCTACTTTGAATTTAAACTATGAATATGAGCATGCCAAGGTTAAGGACAAGTAATGAACTTGATTATCATCATAATTTGGTTATTCTTCTCTTCTAGTTGCTAGCCAAGAACACTAGCCAAGAGATTAAAACTCTCGTATTTAATCTCACTTAAGAATCATAAACCATCCGTCTACATTTTTGTGATCAAATGCAATTTATGACCTCGCAATACAATTCCGGTTCCTAAATTGACTAATATGGCTTTCAAGTATATTTCTATCAGGAAAGCACATCAAAACCCAATTTTCCCAAATCAAGTTAAGAACAATACCCTATTAATTCACAACTTTCCCATTTCGTGCTCTCTCGAGTGAAATCGGACTTTTTAGATGTACATTAATGTCGGCCACACACTAATGCAGTAGAAACAAGAATTAATAGAACAACATAGAAGAAGAAGATGAAAAACCATACAATTCAATAATCAGAATTCATCACCATTGTTCATAACCTCAGCAAGGAAGAGAATTAGCCACTCATTTGTGGATTAATCATCCTAAAACAAGTGTTAATCATACAAACAATTGATTGAAAGAAGAAAGAAAGAGAGAAAAACCCTTAGCTTTTTCGTCCCTCAACTGCCTGTAACCCACGTCCTTGCTCCACCAAGTCTGAATTTTGAAAAATAAACCTAAGTGTGCTATTTATAGTAGTAGGACTCTTTTCCGGAATAACAAGCAACGTGTCACGGAGTGCATCGCGGAGCATGGCCTCCGTGACACGCTACGGATGCGGAGGGCCTCTGGAAATCACCCGAAATTGGCCCGGGCAGCCCCCTGCCGTGTTGGCAGCGTGTCACGCTGCTTGGGCAGCGCGTTGGAAGCCCTTGGTCGCGGAGGCCACCTGCCGTGGCACGTTGCCAATGCACAGGTGGGCTGTTGTGAGCGGCCTGCCTGCAGTGGCACGTTGCCAACGCGCAGGTGGGCTGTTTTGTGCCTCCTCTTCTCCGATGTTCGCGTGTTGATTCCGTTTCCAAGCCTCTACCTCACCAACTCATGGATTAGTTGCTCAAAAGTCATCAAAACCTACAAAACAAAGGCTAATCATGTTAGTTAGAACATATCTTTACTTTATCTAAAATTACATGAAAATGTATAGAATAATCTTAGATAAACAAGACTAATTTAAGTCGTAAAGCGTATCTCGGGCATATATTTTTGCCCGTGATCACAACCCCACACTTAAAGCCTTGTTCGTCCTCGAACAACCTTTTACATATCATGCATATGGAGATTTACACATAACTAATTTAGCAAGAGAATTCAAGTTACGGCTATAATGATTACGTAAGATACAAGCTAAAAATAGAGCATGCCTGATTTGATCATTGAAATGAAGTACAACTATGTTAAGACTTCTTAACCTCAAGAATCGACTCTCAATCTTAGCAAACTCAAGCAAATCAACTGATTAAGAAATCCCACATGAATTATATCCTTCATTCAACATGTGCCCCTCACGGAAAGAGATTTACCCAATTTCACACGCAAAAACAATTTTTATATCACAACATGTGTGGGTATATGAATAGAATTACGCTCACTCTCACAAAGAATTCACATGCATTACGTAATGACCCATAAGCTTGCCCTTAGTGTTTTATTCCACTAATTTAAGGATGTGTGAATGTAAGATCAAGTAGGACTTTTTAGGTTATAATGTAACTCAGGTGCGGGTAGGTACTATTATGATCAGTAATAGTGACTATCTTTCCTAAGCGCTTTTAATACATCACACCTTCATTACGGACTTCCCTTCCCTTACTTCACCTTTTTCTCCTTTCATCTTTCTTTATCCTCTTTTGTTCCCCCCTTCCTTTAGGCGCTTTTAGCTTATTAGTAAGGAGTTCTATAAGTAACTTTTCATTTATTTATTTTCTTACTCCCTACTAATACTCACCCGTATTCAAACAAGTGCACCCTCGCCCTTTCTCAACTTTTACAATTGCTACTTTTCCTTCTTTTTCATTCTTCTCACTCCTTTGCTCTTTCGGATTTTTCCTTTAAGCGCTTAGGAGTTTTGGATCAAATTCAAGGCTAATGAAAGAAAAAGGATTAAGCTTATGTTGCAGTTGTCAAAGAATAGGCTCAAGGCTCAATGGGGTTAACTAGGATTAATTTTTCAAGGTAGGTATAATGAGGGATAACATTAGGTTCATTCAAAGAAATGCCTAAATCATCTCCTACAATTCACATCCTTCATTTCGTTTTATATACACACCAGGCAAGTTCTAGACATTTCATAATAGCACAGGATACTCAAAAACCTTACACTCATGGCACATGCTCAAATCAAGACACATTCAGTAGACTCTTACTCAGCTAATCACAAGAATTCAGAATTAAGCTTCAATCATATTGAGTCAAATTCAAGAGCCTAAGTGTCTCAAACAAAGTTATACACTTGCATGCTTCACACTGAACATACTTGCCTCTTACAACCATGTATAACACATAACAAGAACATCAAGCACCAATTAGTTATGGTTTCAAAAACCCAAAACCTATCGACTAATTTTCCTCAAGACGGTCGTCATCCATCCATCGTCGGAAACAGTCCCTAGCTATGACTAAAAACTTTATATACAGACAAAGGGAAGAAAAAGAAAAAAATTTATTCTTCGGTTCACATACCCCCCATCGGAAAAGAACCGAAAAGAAAAACCAACGGGTGATGAAGTCATGCTTAATTCACAAAAATTTTTCAAATTTTTCAAATTTTTTTCAAATTTCTCACAAGCATTACATTCACCAAAAATCGTTAAGCACAACAAAAATTTTTGAAATTTCCCTTGAAATTTCCCTCACCCCACACTTAAATCATGCTATGTCCTCATAGCATCAAATTAAAATTTAAAAAGGGTGAGAACTACTCCCTGAGACCTTTAGGCCTAGCTAGCGACATGCCTTTCTTCAACTTGCACAAGTGGGTGTTCAACCCCACACTTTTTCTCTTCCATGCTTGTTAGCTTCCTCCACCACGGGTACTCAGACTTCCCCTCCATCTGCGCTTAACTTTCCACCAAAACAACACAAGAGGAAAATAAACAAAAATTAACTCAATTGCAAGAAATTAAAATGGTACCTGTGGTACCCTTGGGTTGCCTCCCAAGCAGCGCCTAATTTTACGTCGCGGCACGACGTACCAAGTTTCACCACTTTTTCCTCCACCTTGAGGATATGAATCTCACCCCTAATTTCTTTTCTAATTTCCTCTTATGTTCTAGAGGTGGTGGTGAAAAATTGTAAGGACCAAGCAGTAGATGTTGCCATTTGCATTTATTGGTCCTTAAGTAAGCGAAGTCATTTTGGCTCTCTGAGTTAGCAAATTTCAAAATATACGGGGCTTGGTCCTCCTCTAGACATTTCTCTATAAGCTTGGAAGACTCTACTTCTATGTTGTCAACCAAACTTAATGTCGAAAAATGCGTCGAGTGTGGTCCAATACACCTCAACTCTGAAACTGTATTTTGCTTGACCTCCTTACTTGGATACACCTTCTCAGCATCGACATCTATCTCTTTATTGATGTCAAATGGGGGATACTCTTTCTCGTCTTCCAAGAATGGATTTTCCATACGTGTGAGCCCATCACGGGGACACTCAAGAGATTCTAATTGTTGGGCTTCATCCAAGAATTCACCCTTTTCTTCCTTTTGTAGTTCCTGTTGAATCTCGGCTAAAACTGTTGCCTGTGATTTATCATACGCTTCAGCTTTAGCGATCATCTCCGTGAATTTGATGCTCATCCTTTCTAGAGCCTCTGCATTCTCTTCTTGCTGAATTCTCAATACTGCCATCGCCTCCTTCATTGCTTCTGATTGCTCCAAGAGTTGTTTCAGCATGTCTTCTATTCGAGCTTGGCGTCCCAAGTCCTCATTTTCAGCATGCCTATATTCAGAAAAAACAACAGAAGGATAATAGTAGGGGCTTGGGGGAGGGGAATATACATTCGGACAGCCATCCCAATGGCCATCTTGACCACCACATATATTACACGTGTTACATTGTTGCCACAAGTGGTGTCCTCCGCAATTCAGACAAGATTCACTAAAATATGAGTATCCACCATTGAAACCATTTATATTCCACGATGTCATGTCAATAAGGGTAGTCGAAAAAGAAAAAGTAAAATGCAAAAGAATTAAAACAAACACTAAGACTAAGTTGTCAGCACTCAAGAAAAATAAAAATACAGTAAATTACACTTGAAACAAATTCACCTATTGCCAAGTCTCCCCGACAACGGCGCCAAAAACTTGTTCGGTGATTTGCTATATGGGTTAAAAACCGACACGCAAGTGCACGTGGTCAAACAAGTAATAAAGTGGATAAGTAAGCCAAGTATCGAACCACGGAGACTCTGGATAAGTAAAAATTGCTCAAGTATACTATATTCTATCTTACTTCTATATATGCTGACAACAACGTGACCAAAGGTTAAATAATTTTGTTTATAAATTATATACTAAAACTATTAACAAATATCTACTTTGTATTTAAACTATGGATATGAGCATGCCAAGGTTAAGGACAAGTAATGAACTTGATTATCATCATAATTTGGTTATTCTTCTCTTCTAGTTGCTAGCCAAGAACATTAGCCAAGAGATTAAAACACTCGTATTTAATCTCACTTAAGAATCATAAACCATCCGTCTACATTTCTGTGATCAAATGCAATTTATGACCTCGCAATACAATTCCGATTCCTAAATTGACTAATACGGCTTTCAAGTATATTTCTATCAGGAAAGCACATCAAAACCCAATTTTCCCAAATCAAGTTAAGAACAATACCCTATTAATTCACAACTTTCCCATTTCGTGCTCTCTCGAGTGAAATCGGACTTTTTAGATGTACATTAATGTCGGCCACACACTAATGCAGTAGAAACAAGAATTAATAGAACAACATAGAAGAAGAAGATGAAAAACCATACAATTCAATAATCAGAATTCATCACCATTGTTCATAACCTCAACAAGGAAGAGAATTAGCCACTCATTTGTGGATTAATCATCCTAAAACAAGTGTTAATCATACAAACAATTGATTGAAAGAAGAAAGAAAGAGAGAAAAACCCTTAGCTTTTTCGTCCCTCAACTGCCTGTAACCCACGTCCTTGCTCCACCAAGTCTGAATTTTGAAAAATAAACCTAAGTGTACTATTTATAGTAGTAGGACTCTTTTCCGGAATAACAAGCAACGTGTCACGGAGTGCATCGCGGAGCACGGCCTCCGTGACATGCCGCGGACGCGGAAGCCCTCTGGAAATCACCCGAAATTGGCCTGGGCAGCCCCCTGCCGCGTTGGCAGCGTGTCACGCTGCTTGCGCAGCGCGTTGGAAGCCCTTGGTCGCGGAGGCCACCTGCCGTTGCCAACGCGCAGGTGGGCTGTTGTGAGCGGCCTGCCTGCCGTGGCACGTTGCCAACGCGCAAGTGGGCTGTTTTGTGTCTCCTCTTCGCCGACGTTCGCGTGTTGATTACGTTTCCAAGCCTCTACCTCACCAACTCATGGATTAGTTGCTCAAAAGTCATCAAAACCTACAAAAAAAGGCTAATCATGTTGGTTAGCACATATCTTTACTTTATCTAAAATTACATGAAAATGTATACAATAATCTTAGATAAACAAGACTAATTTAAGTCTTAAAGCGTATCTCGGGCATATATTTTTGCCCGTGATCAGCAGGCTTGGTTGTCAAACTTCCCCAATGCTTTTGGAAGTCCAACTACGAAGTCCATTGCTATACTCTCCTATTTCCACTGTGGATGGGCATCCTCTGAAGTACTCCCCCAGGCTTCTGGTGCACGTACTTGACCTGCTGAAAGTTCAAACACTGGGTGACATAATCAATATTGTCCCTCTTCATATTGCCGCACCAATAATGTCGCTCCAAGTAATTGTACATTTTAGTAACCCTAGGATGAATGAAGTACCTCAAGTTGTGAGGTTCTGCAAAGTTTGTTTTAATTAGCTCATCAACTCAGGGTAACACACACATCCATTTATCCTCAAGACTTCTTCATCATCTAGCAGTGCTTCCTCAACTTCCCCCCGCAGAACATTGTCTCAAATCGTACTCAGCTTCACATCCTCAAACTGTCTGACTTTTATCTCTTCTAGCAATGATGGCTTAGCCTTCATGCTGGCTAGGATTCCACCTTTTTCTATGAAGAAAAGTCTCATCAGGTTGTTCACCAGTGTTTGGACTTATCTGGCCATTGGCCACGGAGTAGCTTTCAAGAAAGCTAAGCTGCCCATACTCACTGCTTTCCTTCTCAAGGCATCGGCCACCATGTTTGCCTTCCCTAGGTGATATAGGATTGTCACATCATAGTCCTTAAGCATCTCCATCCATCTCCTCTATCTCCGGTTGATATTTTTCTGCGAGAATGCATATTGCAGTCTGCGATGGTCTGTGAATACATCACACCGGGCCTCATACAGGTAGTGCCTTGAAAATTTTAGGGCGAACACCACCGTTGCTGACTCCAGGTCATGTGTGGGGTAGTCCTTCTCATGAACCTTCAATTGTGTTGAAGCATAAGCGATGACCTATCCTTCTTTCATTAACACATAACCCAACCCAGACCCTGAGACATCACAATAAACTACAAAATCTTTACCTTCCACTAGTAAGTCCAGTACTTGTGACATGGTTAGCAAAGTTTTGAGTTTTTGAAAACTCTCTTCACATTCCTCAAACCATTGAAAGGGAACATCCTTCTGAGTCAACGTTCTTAATACCAAGGCAATGGATGCAAAACCCTTCATAAACCGACGGTAATAACTGGCCAACTCCATGAAACCCCAAATCTTGGTCACAGTAGTAGGTCTAGCCCAGTTTTGGGCCACCTCCACCTTATGTGGATCTACCTTAATCCCCTCCTTGGAGACTACATGCCCCAAAAAATACACCAACTCCAACAAAAATTCAGATTTGGTGAACTTGGCGTACATCTATTTCTCCTTCAACAACCCCAGCACAATCCTCAGGTGATTCTCATGTTCCTATTTAATCTTAGAGTATACCAAGATATCATCAATGAATATTATCAAAAATGAATCTACGTACCATTCATCAAGCCCATGAATGTTACTGGAGCATTAGTGTGTGCGAAGGACATGACCAGGAACACATAATGTTCATACCTGGTCCAAAAAACTGTTTTGAAAATATCCTCAACATGAATCTTCAATTGAAGATAGCCCAACCTCAGGTCAATCTTGGAGAACACCAATGCTCCCTGCAATAATCAAATAAGTCATCTATTCGAGGGAGAGGATATTTATTCCATATGGTTATATTATTCAACTGGCGATAATCAATGCACATCTGCATAATACCGTCCTTTTGTTAACAAGCAAGATAGAGGCACCCCACGAAGAGACACTCGGCGTTATACACCCCTTACTAAGCAATTCGTGCAACTGCTCCTTGAGTTATCTCAACTCAATTAGTGCTATTTTGTATGGCGGAACGGAAATAGGTCAGGTCGCTGGCTTTAAATTGATTCATAAATCAATATCGCGGTTTGACGACATGCCAGGAAGATCCGCGGGAAATACCTCAAAAAATTCACAAACTATCAAGACTGACTCTAGGGAAGGACCATCGAAAGTGGTATCACGAATATGAGCTAAATATGTTGAACACCCCCACTCTATCAATTTACGGACACGAATATAAAAGATGAATTTCTTAGGAGTAGGGCTAAATTTCGCTTTCCACTACAACATGGATGACCCTGGGCCCAATATGGTGATGGTCTTAGCATGGCAATCCAGAATGGCATGGTAAGAAGGCAATCGGCTCATCCCCAGAATCACATCAAAATCTACCATGTCTAAGATCACCAAATCTACCAGAGTATCAAAACCCATGAAGTCAATGATCCGATGACGACAGACCCTATCCACCACCATAGAATCCCAACAAGAGTAGACACATGGAAAGGAGTATGAAACACATGAAAAGTAAGATCCAACCCAAAGCAGATTAAGCAGACACATAGGAGAAAGTAGAACCAGGACCAAACAAAGCCATAGCCATATTTTCAGACACAAAGATTCTACCAGTGATAATGGTGTTTGAAGCCTCTTTCTCGGGCCTACCTGAGAATGCATAGAAGTGGTCTTGACTACCTGCTAGAGAACCTGTCATAACCGGAGTCTATACCCTGGACGAGACACGGTACTTGGAGTCAAAAGTAACCCCAAGCCAACTCATGGTCTATTATAGCACTTGTAATCTGAGTAAACATATGTGGAAGTTTTAAATAATAAAATCATTTAAGAAAGTTAATCTGATAAAAGTTCATGAATCAGAAAAATAATACTGAATGTCTAAGTCTATGTTTGAAAGGCATCTTCTAATGATGAGATGCTGGGACAAGGCCCCAGCTAACTCTAAAGTCTAACTGGACAAAATAAATATCTTCCTCAAAAGATGAGGACTCAGCAAAAGCTACTGCTGGTATCGTCTGAGGAAAGTCTACTGATGGTGCTGGGGCTGAGAACCTGTGCTTGTATCATGATACGATACAGCATAGAAGGTATGCATCAGTACTTGGAATGTACTGAGTAAGTGAGAGATAATATAAACACGAAGAACAAGCAACTGAACTGTAATGACATGTAATGACCAACTGAAATACTAGAAATCGATACAACTAAAATATAATTGATATGATTAATAGTGACCCTGACTGATGGACATAGACATGTGCTAAATCTGAGATATTGATCTGAGCTAAACTGAACTGAATTGAATTGAGTTAAACTTAAATTGTACTGACTAGTGGGAGAGTCTATAACCGATATATAACCACGTGAGCTAGACGTTGAGTTCGATAAATACGCCCTATCGCTGGACCCAATATACCTTACCAGGGTATAAAGGCATGAACTGTTTGATCACAAATCTGGGGCCATAGGGCTAACAAAATAACCTACGGTGGTAAAATAGTTCTAGGAACCTAGGTGCGCTGAACCTCGGTCCGCTCGGTGAAAATTCCTACTCCTACTAGATAGTCCTAGTCTGACTACTAAGCTGATAGCTCAAAACTGAGGCCAAGGCTAAATCGGGGATACTTATCTGGAAGTACCCTGAGAGTCTTATCGGACCGGATTTTTGTAATTAGTGTTCTAAGACTGGTAAGAGCTACTTATCTTGACGCATCGTAACCGTCTAAAGAATAAACTAAAAGTGAAGTTGGTGGTTCTAAGACTGGCTAGAGCTGCTCATCTGGAAGTTTCGCAACTGTCGAAAGAACAACTAATATCTGATAACAGATAATTGAGTTTGATAACTGATATCTTGGAGGCACCAATGACACCTCAAGAAAAGACTATAGTCAAAGTGATAACTGACATTTCTGGAAATACTGAGAATGCTAATATTCTGACTGAAATTGGACTAACATGCAACTGACTAAGAATTCAACTGATATTAATAATAAGGGGATTCCAAACTGATAGAATCAAGCAACATGAATGACTAATAAATTATGCAAGTAATATACTCCATTCAAAGCTGGGGCTAGAACCCCTTTATAGGAAAAGAGTATCAACATAGCCACAAGATAGTGGAAATATAACTACAATTAACATGAATAATATTCCACATGATATAGAGGGAATCTGGATAAAAATTTATTCACATCCGAAAACTTAGGGCCTAGAACTAATAAGAAAATTTAGATGAATTTTGGGGGCACAAGGGAAGGACAATTCCCTAGCTAAATTCTCACATACCTGGTGATGAAAATACTGGAGGAAACCCTTGAGAAGATCTGAGAAGAAAAGTTGAACCCTTGCTTCTGCTCTGAGTTTTTTTAAAAAAGTTTTATTATATGACTTCTAAGGGAATGATAGGAATGAAATATAATGTCGATTACCCCTCTAAATTCCACAAATATAACCCAAAACGACGTAGTTTAGGGATTAAAAAGGTGGGAAGTTACAAAAATAATTCTAGGAGAATGTCAAGGAAACTGCCCGATAGGGGACCAATGGGGCACTCGATGAGTCGTTGCTTGAGACCACGACTTGTTGGGACGGGTCGTGGTCCTGGGCCTTGATTTTTGGCTTACTAGATATGGAAATGAGTAGGGACCACAACTCATTGGATGCACCAATGGGTCATTGGTGCTTCCCATTGTCACTCGTCGTCTCCACTAGAAAAATCTGAGGATTTCTGGAGTTGTCACCACGGGTGGACACAATGACTCTTTGTGTGAGAAAATGGGTCATTGTTTCCACTCATTTTCACTAAAGGAGTTGGTTGAAAAATACCTGAGATCCCCAACTAACGAGTCACACCACGAGTCATTATACCAAACAACGACTCGTCATTTGACTCATGGGTTACTAGAAAGGGATCAACTAGGTTCTGATCTAGGAATGGAATGACTAACTGGACGACTTGTTGCTCCTCACAAAGGGTCGTTCCATGTCCCCTTGGTTCCTGAAGGATCATGGCAGGGATGACCATGACCCAGACAACAGGTCATTGGAGCTAACAACGACTCGTTGTCTCGATCATTCTAAGGCAAAAACATCTAGTTTAATCTACTGAATTTGAGTTTGGTCTAGGAAAACTTTGGGGTATTACAATATCTCTACCTTGGGATCATTCGTCCTCGAATGAAGGCTAAAACTGCTAGAAAATTGGGAAAAGAGCTTCAATACCTAGACTAAGACTATGAACTGATTTCTAAAGGAATGACCAACTCCAAACTGATTTAACCATGCTAACTGAGTTGATGCTACTAGGATGCATATTGAAAATCCAAATAGAGATGATGAGTATAGAATTGAACAGAGTATTGAGGAGGAATTTAGTACCTGATGCTAGAACTGAACTGGAAGGGAATAAATGAGGGTATTTAGCCATCATGTCTACTAATGCCTCCCATATGGCTCCCTCAACTATCTGGTTCCTCCACAACACTTTCATTGAAGCGACTTCCATGTTTCTCAGTTTACGAACCTAACGGTCTAGCATCTGAATTGGAAACTCTTCATAAGAGAGAATATCTTTCACTCCCGCACTGTCTGGTGGAAGAACTAAAATCGAATCACAAATGCACTTCTTCAATAGTGACACAAGGAGGAATAGGTGCGCAGATGCTCACTCTGAAGGTAATTCTAACTCATATGCCACACTACTAATTCGCCTCAGAATCCTATAGGGTCCTATATATCTCGGACTGAGTTTCCCTTTCTTTACAAACCTCATCACCCTTTTTATAGGTGAAATTATAAGGTAAACCTAATCATCTGTAGAAAATTCCAAGTATCCCCTCCTCACATCAACATAAGATTTATGTCGGCTTTGCGCTGTTTTGAACCTCTCCCTAATAAGTTGCACCTTCTGCATAGCTTCATGAACTGAGTCTGGCCCTATAAAGGTAGCTTCACCAACCTCAAACCACCCTGTAGGAGACCTACACCTCCTATCATATAATGCCTCAAACGGGGCCATCTTAATATTGGAGTGGTAGCTTTTGTTGTACACAAAAACGATGAGAGGAAAGTGATCATCCCAACTGCCCATGAAATCGATCACACAAGATCTCAACATATCTTCTAAGGTCTAAATAGTACGCTCAGCTTGTCCGTCTGTCTGAGGGTGAAAAGGTATGCTGAGCTTGACCAGAGTAACGAGTCCTTTCTAAAATGACTTCTAGAAATGCGAGGTGAACGGGGTACCTCTGTCTGAAATATGGGACAAGGGACTCTATGTAGTCTAACTAACTCCCGGAGATATATCCTAGCATAATCCTCAGCTGAGTCTGTAGTTTTACCTAGGAGGAAATATGCTGACTTGGTCATTCGATCTACAATCACCCAAATTGAGTCATGTTGCCGGCATGTAAGAGGTAGACCTATAATAAAATTCATATTCATTTCTTCCCACTTCCATGTGGGTATCTAATATCCTGAGTCATACCTCCAGGTCTCTAATGTTCCACCTTGGCCTACGGGCAATTCGGGCACTTAGCCACAAATTGGGCAATGTCTCTTTTCATGTCGTTCCACCATTAGATATTTCATAGATCACGGTACATCTTAGTGGAACATGGGTGGATTGAATATCTGGATCTGTGTGCTTCTACTGGTATCTATTGTCTCAATTCACCTACATCCAACACACATAGTCTACCCTGGTAACCGAGCACACCATCTCCCCCTTTGGAGAAAGCCCCCACTTCTTTTAAGAGAATTGCTTCTTTTAGCTTAAGCAGTATGGGATCTTGATCCTACCTTGACTAAACTTCAACAACTAACGAGGAATCTAGTCAACTTTGCATTACTACTCTGCCCTTAGTTGAATCAACTAATTGCACTCCCAACCGAGCTAACCTGTGAATATCTTTTGCTAGTTCTTTTCTATCCTCTTCAACATGAGCAACGGTCATGACCCGAACATGACTCGAATCGTAATATGGAACAAGGAGCCCTGAGAGACCCCAAGTCGACCCATGGAATAAGCATACATCTAACTCAATCAAGAACTGATTAACCATTAATACAATCATAGCGGAAGTCTAACATGAATATAGCATCCGAATATAAAATCCGAAGCTGAATACATACATATGTCTGAATAGCCTCTAAACATTATGATTTGATGGGACAAGTACCCAACTAACTCAATAAGCTGAAACTAAAATACATAAGGAAAAGATAGATAGTCTGGTCCTCGAAAGATGATAACTCACCAATAAGCAGACGCTAACTCCGATAAACTATCTAAGAGAGGAGCTGAACCTGAGAGCTGGATCCTGTATCATGAGATGTTTTACTTTTAAAACACAATGTATTAATTAAAACATAAACATACGTAGATGGAGAGTAGAATTTGCATGTATTCTTGCTAAAATCATGATCTTTTCATAACATGGCGATACAAAGCTTTATACATCAACTAACTCAAATGACTCAAAGCTGCAATATGACATTTATAGAAAAGCTGAACATTGAGTCAAACCTTGCTTTTAGAACATGCATGTTTATATAATAACTATGAGTAATGAATATGCATATCTGAATCATATAGAAACATGGGAGACTCGTCACTTAACCGACATACCATGATAGAGCTTACGTGGTCCCAAGTATCACACTCAAGTGGGCAGAGCCGTCCAAAACCTTGCCAGGTCTAAGGTCAGTACCGTGATATCGATATCAAGCTCATGGGCCATTAGGGTCGGGGATAGCTCACTAGGGGTGTCACAATAATATAATAGTATCAACCTATGCTGGCGCATAGTTCTGGGGCATAGAGTAATCGACCCTTAGCCCGCTCGGTGCTAGACTCTTCTCCAAAAAATATGCATATGCTTTATATCGTATATAACGAAGCTCAACATCGTCTATTGACGAAGCTCAACGATCAAGTACATCTCAAATAAGAAATCATGAATATGAGAAGCTTTAGTTCAGAACATACCACAAGTTGAAAATATACTTGGGATCCTTTGCTCCAAAACCATGTGGTAAGCTATGCATAGGAACACATAACTCAAAACATACTACAAGCTAGAATATAAAATTCGGGAGTCTTCATTCCAAAATAATGTGGTAAACTTAGTTCGGGAAAATCATCATTTAACTTAACATATGGGCATTGCCCAAATCTTTATCATACTTAGAAATACTCAATTCTCATCGAAAACATAATTATAAACATGGGCAGTGTTCGGGATGTTTCGCAACTACACGTAAGTGCACGTGGTCGAACAAGTAGTAAAATGGCTAAAGTAAGCCAAGTATCGATCCTACAGGGACTGAACCAAGGTAATAATCGAATTAAGTGTTAATGAACTCTAACTCTAAAAATGCAGACAACAATTTAAAGAAGATTTTGAGAATTTGTTTCCTAATTTATACTAATCTAAGACAAATTGATAAAGTGAGTCTGAACTATAGTAATGAGCAAGCTGAGGCCAAAACGAACATGCAGGGAAGTAATTTATCGATACAATTCGGTTAATCTTTCCTTCGATTGCTAGTCAAGAATTATTGCCTATGGAGAGAAACTTTCGTATTCTACCCAACTTAAGAATCATGAACCTTCAACCTACATTTCTGTGATAAAAAAATTTCATGTTCTAGCCATACGAAACCGATTCCTTCATTGACTAATACGACTTTCAGATATATTTCTATTGTGAAGGTAAATCAATTCTCAATTTTCCCAAACTAAGAAGAGATCATATCTTACCAATTCACAACTTTCCAATTTCTTTCCTTTTCAAGATAAAACTAGATTTTTTAGATATACATTAACATTGGCCAGACATTAATGCAGTAAGAACAAGAATTGATAGAACAACCATGGAAGAAAAGATGAAAACCCAAAATGATCAACAATTGCATTCCACTATAAATGTTCTTAGCCTCAGCAAGAAGTGAATTTAGCCACTCATTTGTGGATTAAACATCATCAAATGAGTATAAATCATACAAACAATTGAAATAAAGGAGAAAGAGTTAGAGAAGAACCCTAAGAATTATATCCGCTCAACTACCTGTAACCCACGTCCTTGCTCAACTAAGTCAGAATAATTAAAAATAAACCTAAGTGTGCTATTTATACTAGTGGAAATTTTTCTCGGAATAACAAGCAACGTGTAACAGAGTGCATCGCGGAGCATTGCCTCCCTGACACGGAGCTAACGTGGACCCTCTGTGGAATCAGGTCCCTCAGCATTTTACTCCTCAGGGTGCCACGACATGCAACACGGGGCTTGGCCAACGTGCCAGGGCGCGATCGCGAACCCTTACTGGAATTTGATGTTCCAGGTAAATATCCCCAACGTGCCACGGCTTGTATCGCGTGGCATTGCCTCCGTGTCACAGAGGCAACACGGACCTTCACTGGAAATTTGCCAAAATAAATCATCCGAGGCAGAATGCCTCCACGATGGCAGCGTGACACGGCTCCATCGTGGAGCCCCTATATTTGCTGCTTTTCCTTGACCTTTTCCACTGCTCACTTCCGAGTCCATTCCCGATTTTCACCAACATGCATCTCAGCTTCCTAAAATTACATTTTTCTTGCAAAACAACACTAATCATGTTGGTTAGTATAAATTCACATTTTAACTACAAATCACATGAGAATGTACAAATAACGATAGATAAACAAGACGAAATGAAGCAATTGAGTATCACTTGGGCATATAATTCTGCCCAAGATCAATTACCGCACACTTAAAACCTTGTTCATCCTCGAATAATACTCTCACATCTCATGCAATTGATACCCACGCATAGCTACTTTGGCTTGACAATTCAAGCTACGGTTATACCGATTATTTACTATAGCAAATCATCATGAAAACATGCATAGTATCATCGCTACAATGACATTCACCACATTAAGACCTCTTAGACTCAAGAATCGACTCTCGATCTCGGCAAACTCATGCAAATCAGCTGGTCAAGACATCTGACACGAAATTCAATCTCTCGTCAAGCATGTTCCCTCATAACACAAGAGAATTTCCCCATTTTCAATAATATGATCTCAAAGCATTACACTTAGGGGTATATGAACACAATTTCGCTCTCTCTCCCAAAGAATTCGCATGCATCATGTCATGAAGCATAGACTTGCCTCTAGTGTATTACTCCACTAATATAAGGAAGCGTGATGTAAGATCACGTAGGACTTAACGGGTTGTAATATAAGCTAAGGAACTAGTAAATACTGGGATAACCAATAATAGCAACTAGCTTCCTTAAGCGCTTTTCAATACATCCCACCATCATTATGGGAATTGTTTCTTCCTTCATCCTCCCATTCTTGATGTCTTTCTTTATTTTTGTTCCCATTTCTGTAAGCACACTCGACTTAATAACAATGATTAGTTATACATCTTCATTTTATTTAAATTCGACAAGTGCACCTTTGACCTTATCTTTACTTTCACCACTTCCTCTTTTCCTTTCTTTTCACACTTTTCACTCCTTGACACTGTGGGAAAATTATTTTTCTTGAGCGCTTAAGAGTTTTGGATCAAATTCAAGGATAATGAAAAGAAGGGATTAAGCTCAGTTTGTACCTTTTCACGAAAGAAAAAAAATAGGCTAAAGGCTCAATGGGGCTAACTAGGATGTACATTCAAGGTAGGTATGATAATGGAAAAACTTTCGGTTAAATCAAAGAAATGCCTACATCATTTCCTACACTACACATCCTTCATTTTGTTTCGTATACACACCAGGCAAGTTCTAGTCACTTCACAATAGCATGGAAGAATCGAAACATCACCTCACACTCATTGCACATGCTCAACTCAAGACATATTCACAGACTCTTCAATCAGCTAATTACAAGAATTCAATATTAACCCTCAATCACACCGAATCGAACTCTATGGCCTAGGTATCTCAACATGTTTACACATTTGCATGCTTTCATACGAATCATCTTTGCATCTTTAATATCATGTACAACACGCAACAAAAATTTTGAATCATGAAGTAACGACACGTTTGGGAAACAAACAAAAGAAAGAAAATAAAAGAAAAGAAAAAAATTACTCATATCGACTACATTTTCCTTAAGACGGTCATCATCCATCCATCATAGGGAATGGTCACTATTTACGACTTCGGTTCAATGGGACTATTCTTGGTAAAAGCACCGAAAACAAGGGCTGAGAAACCCAATCATGAAATAATTCAACAAAAATTTTAAAAATATCGATATTTTCGATAGAAACAAAAATATTTACACAACCATCCAACAACAAGAACTCACCACAGCACACAACAGCTTAACATTCATTACAACACCGAATTACAGTATAGAACATACAGATAAAATCACAGGGTCACATTTTTCACAGGCACAACAACACAAAACATAAACAAAAATAAAAACAGCAACAAAACATCCAACACCTAACTACTCCCACCCCACACTTAAACCGAACACTGTCCCCAGTGCTCACAAAATCCAGTATATCACAAAGGTGGGTGGTAAAACTCCTTGATCAATCGAAGTATTCCACTTATTCATCAGGTGGCGTTGCCTCGTCTCCCATATCTGAATTGCCCCCGCTGTCCTCATCTGACTCAACATCTGAGCCCTCACGGCGGGTCTCCTCTTCAGTGGAGACATCGTCATCTACCGGCTCCATAAAAGCTGGCCCCACTCGGCATAGAGCCCGGGCATTCTCGCCAAATGGGTAATCTAACTCGAGCTGCCATAGCTCATCTTTTGTTGCTGGCCTCCCTCCTATGCGCAACTGCAGCATCTGCATCCCGTACATGCGGGCCATATATTGATCATCCCGAGCATGTCGCTAGGCTAATGTGAGAACTGGCCCGTGAGTGGTGTTAGGTGCCTTGGTTTTGGTGACGTCCAAGGCACGCCTATCCATTTGTAGGATGTAGTCTAGGGCCTCTTCCTCGATATCAAGGCCCCTCAGAAACATGGTGAGCAAACCACCAAACCCGTACCTGTGCCCATGATGCAAACGGGCCCTCTTCATGGCGGAGATGATCACCGCCCCAACATCTATCTCAAGCCCTTTCATCAGGGCATAAACCAAGAACACTCGATCCCGGGTGACATCTGTCATGTGCACCCCCGGGATCAGGCAGGAACACACAATTTTAAGCCAAAACCTGGCTTCCCTGTTCATTTGAGAGTAAGGCAGTGTTTGATGGTAGCCCCTCTCCTTGTGCCTGCTCCATCGCGCTGTCAAACGGGCTCCACACAGAGTGCGTCTGATATCCACATAAGGTGGATTTATGTTCAGCTGCCAGAGTACATGGGCGTCTGTGTCACGCGCCCACAATATGGCATTCAGGTGATGGGCTCAAAGGTGACAACCTGCCCCTTATCTTTACGGTGTGACTGCGGAGTGTCGGGTTCCAGTTTGTGTAGAACTCCCAAATCAGATGGAGATTGCACTCCTTGGGCTCTTCGAAGATGAAGTTCATCCCGGTAGTGTCAATCCGATGTACAATTCTGGGGAATTCCTATGCCAGCGGCTTTCTTGCAATGTGCTCCTCAGGGAAGTATTTGGTCTCTTTATGCTTTGCGTACCATTTCTTCCCTTCGTCAATCACCCATCGGGTTCCGTATTGATGGCGTTGGCCGCGCGAAACCGTTGGTTCTGCTGGTACTGCTGTTCCCAGTCTAATCCTCTTTCTACCGGCGCTTAATGTAGATGCGCCCTTTCCTTTGTCTTGCCTGCTTGACATCATTCCTGTCAAATCAAATAGACAGTCCCAATGTTATTCAAGTCAAAATTAGCTTCGACTAAGGTTGGTTGAGTTAGGTGACCCCACACTTAGTCTTTAGCCACAATTCAAACAATTCGGCAAGACAATCATGCTTTTCCAATTTTTATCAATCATATTACTTAGTGCATTCAGATAAGTCGATGGAATACTTACTATGTACTACTCAGACTTCGGACAACGAATCACAATATCACCATCGATTCCATTACATCACATAACACTTAGCCAAAATTTTTGTTCTCAACAACAACCTATGCAATTCACCAATTTCATTTTTTCGACAATTCCCTTGTCTACTTAGCATATTCAACCTTAATCACGACATAATTCGTATCACCCAACATGCACAACCCAAATTGTTTCACATTTTCAACCAAATTTAGTTTCTTCCTATTCAAATTCTAAACCTAGCTACCAATTTTGCAAAAAATCAATCAAACATTCATTCATTGAGTTTACATACTCAAAACGATACTATGAACATCAATCAATCAACATTTAAGTGAATTTAAATGTAATTTACACTTAGGGCTAGGTTTACTCACCTCACATGCTCAAAAGTTGGAAATTTAAGCAAAAATTTAGGTTAAGTTCAAGAATATACCTTTAATCCGATGAAATCGAAGAAAAGTTGAAGAAACTTCGTGCCTAGGTCCGTGTCACGTTGGGGGAGGGGGGAATTTAGGGAGTTTGTCACGGAGGGGAGTGGGAAATGGGAAAAATGAGGGGATTTCAGGGTTAAAAAGAGGTTTTTTCGCATTGGTTACCCGGTGACCTGGTGTGACCCGACGCGAAATACACCTCAACGTGTCACGGAGGGTAATGCGGAGCACCCCCTCCGTGACACGGAGCCATTGCGCCAGCCTTCTGGAATTGTAAAAATTCTAGAATTGGCTTCAACGTGTCATGGAGGGTAACGCGTAGGCCCTCCTCCGTGACACGGAGCCAATGCATAGGCTCACTGTAATGCCACCTTTTTATTTTTCTCACCTCAATTTTTTTCCTTTGCGATTCTTTGCATTTTTTTCCCTCCGTTCCACCTGAAAATCATCTCACAACAAGAAATTGGTTAGAATTCATAGGTTTCAAACACAACCACACTTTTTGTTTTTATTTTTATTTTTATTTTCTTTTGTTTTCTTTTTTTTCCTTTTTAACTAATTCTTCTCTTCTATTACAACAATTTCACGGGTTGCCTCCCGTGCAGTGCCTGGTTTATCGTCGCGGCCCGACGTCATTAAAGCTCAATCATCCTCTAGAGTGACGAACATCTTCTCTCGACTACCATCCTCACCCTAGTAATGCTTACACCGCTGCCCATTGACTAAGAACGTGGCACTTCGATCTTCTTGCCACAACTCCAGTTTTGGGATGTCCTAAATCGGTGGTTTTCCCACTAGATCTCGAGAATCAACAATCAGAATAATATCTGCTTGATTTAGCACGTTGATTGCTGAAAGCTCCTCATATATGGCCGAAAGCTTTGTGGCCTTGTACACATCAAATACCTCCACCTTTTCATGCTCCCGCATGGTTAGCTGCCCTGCAGCTACATCAATCAACGCTTTCCCGGTTGCCAAGAAAGGGCGTCCCAAAATAAATGGGACTTTCGCATCTGGCTCAAAATCCAGCACAACAAAATCTACTGGGAAGATAAGGGAGCCCACTTGCACTAGCACGTCCTCCACAATGCCATCTGGTCTGGCCAAAGAACGATCTGCTAACTGCAAGATCACTGTAGTTGGTCTAAGACTGCCCAGCCCCAACTTCTTGAATACCGATGTCGGCATCAAGTTAATGCTCGCTCCCAAATCGCATAATTCGCGAGCTCGGATACTTTGCCCAATCATAATTTGAATTATAAAGCTACCAGGGTCCTTGAGCTTTGTTGGCAACCTATTCTGTATTCGGGAAGTGCACTCCTCAGTCAGTGCCACCGTAGCGTACTCCGTCAGACTGCTTTTGTTCGCCACGATGTCCTTGATATACTTTGCATACTTCGGCACTCCCTGTAAAACATCAACAAGAGGTAAATTAATGTGTACCTGTTTAAGCACCTCCATGAACTTTTTGAAACACGCTTCCTCTTTGTGTTTCTTTAATCTTTGAGGGAACGGGGGTGGTGGTCTTTCTGGTTCAGCTTCCTTCTTCTTCCCCCTCTCATCATCGTGTTCCCTCTCTTTCTCCACTGCTCCTGACTGCTGAGGTGGTCTTTCTGGTTCAGCTTCCTTCTTCTTCCCCCTCTCATCATCGTGTTCCCTCTCTTTCTGGTCACTGAATTTACTTGCTTGGGATTCGGGTCAGTGTCACTCAGTAGTCCTCCTCTTGGCCTGGTGTTTTGAGCTCCAGCTAGTTGCCCAAACTGGTACTCCAACGCCTTTGTAGCTAACTGATTGTTCTTTACATATGCTGCCAATTTCACATAGTCAGCCTGCAATTGAGCTTGGTTAGCTATCATTGTTTTAAACATTTCCTCAATGCTGGGTGGTGGTGGTGGAGGAGGTGTATTGTTGCTTCTGTATTGAGTCTGATAGTTCTGCCTCATTGATTTCTCTGCACACCCTGATTCGAACTCTGCCCTTGATGGCTGTTACTACTGTAAGAGAAATTCTGATGATTCCTCTAATTAGAGTTGTAGTTGTTGCCATATCGTTGGTGATTATTTCCTATACATTACTAACAAAGTTCACTGAATCAGGATTTGCACCACAACACTCAGCTGAGTGTTCATTACTACTGCATACTTCACACCAAATCTGTTACACTACATTAACTGGGGCTTGAGATTGATTCAATCTCATATTGCTGAAGTGGGTGTTAAGTAGATTTTGCAGCGCAACTATCTGTGCAGCTATAGCTGTAAAACCATCCACTTCCAAGACTCCTGCCGCTTTCCTTGTTCCTCCTCTAGAAGAGTCCACATTCCACTCTGGATTTCCCTGCGAAATATGATTTAACAAAGTATACAGCTCCTCATAAATGTTTTCTAATGCTTGTCCCCCAGCTGCTGAGTCTAACAAAATTTTCGTGTGGGGTTCCAAACCCTCTATGAAAATATGCACCAGCACATCATTGGACTGGTGATGGTGAGGACAATCCCTTAGCAATAATTTGAACCTTTCCCAAGCTTGATACAGATTCTCCCCCTCTCTTTGTTTAAAACATAGAATCTGACTTCTAAGTCTTGCTGTTTTACTGGATGGAAAGAACCGTATCAAATATTTTCTTGCAAGTTCATCCCAAGTGGTGATGGAATTAGGTGGCTCAGCTTTCAACCACCTCTTTGCTTCTCCCAATAGTGAAAATGGGAACAATGTAAGGCATACGTAATCAGATGATACTCTAGCAAGGATGTAAGTGTCACTTATCTCCAAAAAGTTTTGGAGATGTTGTTGTGGATCCTCGTGAGGGAGACCTGTGAATTGCCCGCTGGAGTGCAGCAATTGCACAATATTCTGTTTTAGCTCAAACCTCCCTCCTAGCTCGGGTTTGCGAATACTTGATGTAACATTGTTAGCATGTGGGATTGCCACTTCACGAACTGGCCTAGCTGCCATTTCCTCGGGCACTAACACTACCCTTACAAGTGGTGGATTCTGGTGTTGCTCCAGGATTGTTTGTCTGAGCAACTACAACTTTTTCTCTAGAGCTTCTCTCCTTTGACGATGAAATTGTCTTTCTGGCTCTAAGTATGAATCCACCAGCTCCTTGTCACTTATCAGTGTTCAACAGAATTCAATATCTGCAAAAGACAGGCGAAGATCAAGTTGTCAGCACTAATATGGAAATCGTAAACTAACACTTAAGAAAACAATTTTACCAATTGCCAGTCCCCGACAACGGTGCCAAAAACTTGTTCGGGATGTTTCACAACTACACGCAAGTGCACGTGGTCGAACAAGTAGTAAAATGGCTAAAGTAAACCAAGTATCAATCCCACAAGGACTGACCAAGGTAACAATCGAATTAAGTGTTAATGAACTCTAACTCTAAAAATGCAGACAACAATTTAAAGAAGATTTTGAGAGTTTGTTTCCTAATTTATACTAATCTAAGACAAAATGATAAAGTGAGCCTGAACTATATTAATGAGCAAGCTGAGGCCAAAACAAACATGCAACGAAGTAATTTATCGATACAATTCGGTTAATCTTTCCTTCGGTTGCTAGTCAAGAATTATTTATCGCCTATGCAGAGAAACTTTCATATTCTACCCAACTTAAGAATCATGAACCTTCAACCTACATTTCTGTGATAAAAGAATTTCATGTTCTAGCCATACGAAACCGATTCCTTAATTGACTAATACGACTTTCAGATATATTTCTATTATGAAGGTAAATCAATTCTCAATTTTCCCAAACTAAGAAGAGATCATATCCAACCAATTCACAACTTTCCAATTTCTTTCCTTTTCAAGATGAAACTGGATTTTTCAGATATACATTAACATTGGCCAGACATTAATGCAGTAAGAACAAGAATTGATAGAACAGCCATGGAAGAAAAGATGAAAAACCAAAATGATCAACAATTACATTCCACTTTAAATGTTCTTAGCCTCAGCAAGAAGTGAATTGAGCCACTCTTTTGTGGATTAAACATCATCAAATGAGTATAAATCATACAAATAATTGAAATAAAGGAGAAAGAGTTAGAGAAAAACCCTAAGAATTTCGTCCGCTCAACTGCCTGTAACCCACGTCCTTGCTCAATTAAGTCAGAATAATTAAAAATAAACCTAAGTGTGTTATTTATACTAGTGGAAATTTTTCCCGGAATAACAAGCAACGTGTCACGGAGTGCATCGCGGAGCACTGCCTCCGTGACACGGAGCTAACGCGGACCCTCTCTGGAATCAGGTCCCTCAGCATTTTACTCCTCAGCGTGCCACGACATGCAACGCGGGGTTTGGCCAATGTGCCACAGCGCCGTCGTGAACCCATACTGGAATTTGATGTTCCAGGTAAATATCCCCAATGTGCCACGACTTGTATCGCGTGGCATTCCCTCCGTGTCACGAAGGCAACGTGGACCTTCACTGGAAATTTGCCAAAATAAATCATCCGAGGCAGAATGCCTCCGTGATGGCAGCGTGACACGGCTCTATCGCGGAGCCCCTATATTTGCTGCTTTTCCTTGACCTTTTCCACTGCTCGCTTCGGAGTCCATTCCCGATTTTCACCAATATGCATCTTAGCTTCCTAAAATTACATTTTTCCTGCAAAACAACACTAATGATGTAGTTGTGTATAAATTCACATTTTAACTTCAAATCACATGAGAATGTACAAATAACGATAGATAAACAAGACGAAATGAAGCAATTGAGTATCACTTGGGCATACAATTCTGCCCAAGATCAGGCAACTTCAAATCATGCTTTTCATCATAAGATCTGATCATTATCACATATATTTCATAAACCTCACTTTTCATGATCATCTCATCAATGGGCTTCAACATTCATACTGCTAGAAAAATAATTTTAATTGAAATCATTATAAAATTAGTTCGTGCTTCACAATTCGATAATAAAATCATAATCAATTCATACCCATGTAAAGACATTGAAGATTCATGAATTTGGGTAAAAACCCCATGACTTGATCATAGGAAATTCTCATATTTAGATAGAAATTGGGCATGGGTGTGGAAGGAAACACCCACTCATAACCCTACATACCTAGAAGGGATTGATTCTACCACTTCTTTGATTGCCCAAGCACGATTGGAATGAAAACCTTGACGACTTGCTCTAGATGACCTCCTCAACCTCTCAAGTATGCATGCATGGAAGGAAATAACTTAGAATAGGTTTTCCCCTCCTTAAAACCAGAAAAAATGAGCCTTAAACAACATAGTATAGGCTTTAGGAACTTAGGAATTACAAAAAGGCCCTTACTAAATTCACAGGAAATTACTACTAGATGGTCCTATCGGACGACCTGACGACTCGTGATCCAGGGCAACAACTCGTCACCCTGCTCGTTAAGTACACTACCTTGTCTACTCTCTTGGGCTTGTAACGAGTCACTTCATGACTCGTCAGGGGTAACCACGACTCATGGACACCAGTCGTTAAGTACATTGCCCTTCTTCCTTCTCTCCCATCCCACGGCTGACTTAATGATATGTGGAGTATGAGCACGAGTTATTGCCACGCCCATGGGGGCACTTTTCTTCGAACTTCCCAAACTCCTCACTGGCCTCCCCATGAGTCACCTGAGGACTCATGGGCTGTCCTAATGAGTCGTATCATGACTCGTCCAATGTCTGCAATATCAACTTTACATTTTCCCCGTTTCAACTCCCGAGTTTGATCTTTGAGCTCCCGGGGTATAACAATATCACCACTTGCGAACATTCATCCTCAAATGTAGGAAACAAGCAAGAAAAAGAAACATGCAATTATTATATTCAAATATTGATCATTTAAATTGAAAACTGATGGAATGACTACCTTCGAATAAAAATATACAGCTGAACTGAATTCGCAAATCACATACTCACTCGTATACATAAAAGAAACTTGCGTGCATGAACTGAACATGAAAATAAATAGAGTCATAGAGAAAAACTGATACCTCAAGTCAGAATTGAGCGAGTAGAGTATAAATGTGGGTATTTAGCCTTCATATCCGCTTCGGCTTCCCACGTAGCTCCTTCAACATGTTGATTCCTCCATAACACTTTAACTAAAGCTACTTCTTTGTTCGTTAGCCTACAAAAATAACAATCCAATATTCAATAATTCCACCGGAACTTCTTCATAGCTAAGGCTATCCTTTACACCAACGCTGTCCACTGGGATTACTAGAGCTGGATCTCCAAAACATTTCTTCGAAAGATATACATGAAACATGGGATTCACAGAAGATAACTCTAAGGGAAACTTCAATTCACACGCCACATTTCCAACTCTTCTCACAACCTGCTAGGAACCAATATAGCGGGGACTAAGTTTTCCTTTCTTCCCAAACCGGATGACTCCCTTCATGGAAGATACCTTCAGAAATGCCCAATCATCCACCTCGAGTTCCAACTCTCTCCTCCTCACGTCAGCATATGACTTTCGATGACTCTGAGCGGTTGTCAGCTTGTCCCTTATCAACTGAACCTTCACAATAGCCTCATGAACAGAATCTATCCCTATCATAGCTGCCTCACCAACCTCAAACCATCTGATGGATGATCTATATCTCTGCTCATACAGAGCCTCGAACGGTGAGTTGGATATTAGAGTGATAGATGCTGTTGTAAGTCCATCACACAAGCTCTCAAAATGTCTTCGAGCATTTGAATTGGCCACTCCGCCTGACCATCAGTTTGCGGATAAAATGTTGTGCTGAGTTTAACCTGAGTCCCAAGCCCTTTTTGGAAAGACCGCTAAAATTGAGAGGTAAATTGAGTACTTCGGTCTGAAATAATTGAAAAGGGAACTCCATGTAATTGAACCAACTCCTGGATATATATATTAGCGTAATCATCCGCTGAATCAGTGGTTTTCACCGATAGGAAATGTCTAGCCTTGGTCTACATGTCTACCACCACCAAAATGGAATCATTCTGTCTGCGAGTACATGGTAGGCCTGTGATGAAATTCATATTAATATCTTCCCACTACCAAGTAGCAATGTTGATATCCTGAAGTATTCCTCCCATCCTTTGATGCTCAACCATTACTTGCTGACAGTTCGGGCACCTGGCTACGAATTCGGCAATATCCTTCTTCATGCCATCCCACCAATAGATTTCTTGTAAATCACAATGCATCTTGGTGGAACCTGGATGGATAGAATACATGGATCCATGTGCCTCATGCAATATCCGGCCCCTCAAATTATCAACATCTAGAACACATAGATGACCCTAGTACCGCAGCACACCATCTCCCCCTTAGGAGAAGACCTCCACCTTTTGAGTTTGAACGACTTCTTTCAGCTTTACCAAAATTGGATCCTCATCTCGTATAGCTTTCACATCAGTCACCAAGGACGATTCTGATCCGTTTTTCACAACAACATTATCGTCGATCGAGTCGACCAATCTAATTCCCAACCTTGCAAGTCGATGGACATCTTTCATCATCTCTTCTTGTCCTTCATCCATATGGGACACACTCCCCATAGAGAGCCTATTAAGTGTTTCCGCTACCACATTAGCCTTACCCGGGTGGTAAAGGACACTTATATCGTAGTCTTTGAGTAGCTCTAACCACCTCCTTTGCCATAGATTGAGGTCTTTCTGTGTGAACACATATTGTAAGATCTTGTGATCCGTGAATACATCCACGTGGACTCCATACAATAATGTTTCCATATCTTTAATGAGAATACCACCGCGGCCAATTCATGATCATGGGTCGGGTAAATCTTTGCATAGACCATCAACTGTCCAGAGGCATATGTTATCACTTTTCATTGCTGCATCAATACACACCCGAGTTTGATCCTCGAAGCATTACAATACACCAAAAAACCATCGGTACCCTCGGGTATGGTCAACATTGGTGCTGAAGTGAGTCGAGTCTTCAACTCTTGGAAGCTTTTCTCACAAGCCTCCGACCATTGGAACTTTACCTTCTTCTAAGTCAACTAGGTCAAAGGTGCTGCAACAGATGAGAAACCCTCAACAAACCTCCAATAGTAGCCAGATAAACCCAAGAAACTCCAAATATCCGAAGGATTCACCACTCTAAGCCAATTCTTCACCGCCTCGATTTTTGAGAATCTACCTTTATGCCCTCACTCGATACCAGATGGCCCAAAAATTCCACGGAGTCTAACAAAAATGCACACTTGCTAAACGTAGCATACAATTGGTGATCCTTGAGAGTCTGAAGCACTACTCTCAAATGAGCGGCATGCTCCTCCTAGCATCGAGAGTATATAAGGATGTCGTCAATGAATACAATCACAAACATGTCCAAATATGCCTTGAACACCTTGTTCATTAGATCCATAAAAGCTTCAGGGGCATTGGTTAGTATAAAAGCCATAACAACAAATTTGTAGTGACCATATCGAGTCTTGAAAGTGGTTTTCGGGATGTCACTATCCCCAACCTGAGCTGGTGATACCCGGACCTGTGATCTATCATGGAGAAACACTTGTCACCCTCAAGCTGGTCGAACAAATCATTGATCCTGGGTAACGAATATCTATTCTTAACAGTGACCTTGTTCATTTGCGGATAGTCAATGCACATCTGAAGTGAACCAACCTTCTTTCGGACAAATAACACTGGCGCATCCTATGGAGACTTGCTTGGTCTAATGAAGCCCTTATCTAACAGGTCCTTCAACTACTCTTTCAACTCTTTTAGCTCGGCTGGAGCCATTTTGTAGGGAGGAATAGATATAGGCAGCGTGTCAGGTAGAAGGTCAATACCAAAATCAATCTCCCGCTAAAGAGGAACACCTGGCAAATCATCAGAAACGACCTCTGGATTCTCACGTACTACTGGGACTGACTGGATAGTCACGATTTTGGACTCAACATCCTTAACCCTAACTAGATGGTACATGCAACCCTTATAAATCATCTTCCTGGCCTTAAGGCAGGAAATGAAATGACCTACAGGCACAACTGAACTACCCTTCCATTCTAGGACTGCCTCACCCAGAAATCTGAACTCTACTGCCTGGGTTCTCTAATTAACTGAAGCACAACATGAAAATAGCCAATCCATGCTGAAAATAACATCAAAGTAGTTCATGGCTTACTCTAGAAAATCTACTGAGGTGACCTTACGGAGGACTGAGACTGGGCAACCTCTATACACCCGTCTAGCTATAACTGAGTCACCTAATAGAGTAGAAACTGAGAAGGGTTCTGACAAGACTTCGGGACTGACTCTGAAGCTACAGGCCACATAAGGTGTCACAAAACACAAGGTAGCCCCCGGATCTAGCAAAGCATATACATCAACATGGAAAACTCGCAATGTACTAGTGACCACATCCGAGGAGACCTCCTGCTCCTGACAGGATGCTAAAGCATAGAATCTATTCTGGTGCTGACCGCCAACTATGCTAGAAGATTTCCCCTGATGTGCTGAGCATGCGGGAGGGGCTGCTGAACTAGAAGCTGGGCCTCAGTCCCCAACCTGATCCTGCCTCGCAGTTGGAAAATCTCTAAGCATGTGTCTGGGTTGCCCACACCCAAAACAAGCACTTGAACCTGCCAAACACTGGCCTGTGTGCCCTCGACCCCACCTGTGACAAGCTGGGATGCTGGAATCTATGGGTCTACTACTATGACACCTCGAGCTTGATGCTCGGCCTCTATGATCATGTATGGGCCTGGATGGCACACTCAATGCTGAAGATGCTGGGGCTGATGATCTCTGGTGAGTCTTCTATTGGTGCCCACAACAGACCTATGCTGAGAGAATCTGTGGTCCTCGATCTTGGCCCTCTTTGCCTCCCTCACTCTCGAATGTTCCGCCTCTATTTGCTGGGCGTACAACACTATATGAGGAAAGTCCATATACTGGTAAAGCATGGTCGTCATGCAATCCTTGTCCAAATAACCGTGACTCCATAGATGAATCTACTCACTCGCATCCTCTGATAGGCTACTAACTCTAGGGCATATTTCAATAGGCGAGTGAACTCAAGGGCATACTCTTGTGCAATCATTCTCCCTTGCTTTAAATTCATGAACTCAGCTGTCTTCAACTCCCTCATCTCCTAAGGGAAGAAACGGTTTAGAAATGCAATATGGAACCCTTCCGAAGTGATCAGACCTATTCCTACGACCTTGCTTTCCTTCCACTGACGAAACCAGACATGCGCGACCCCTTTTAGCTGATAAGAGGCCAACTCGGTGAACTCAACCCCATTCACCCCCATGACTTGGGCGACTTTGACAATCTCATCTACAAACTCATGTGGGTGCTAAACTACCTTGGACCCAAGTAACTTTGCCGGGTTCATCCACAAGAAGTCTCTGACTCAAGTCGCCGCTGCGTTGCCATTTTACGGAACATGCACAACAGCCTGCTGATTAACCTGAGCGGTCAAGGCCTGCGAAAGCATCTGAATAGCGGCCCGGAACTCAACATGGGCAGCTGGCTCCGGTGCTTGAGGCTCCTGAACTGGTGGGCCTAGCTGATGCCATAACCATTTCCATCCTCGTGGCCTTCACCACCTCCATTCCTCCTTCCGTTCATTCTTCGAGGAGCCATGATTCTACAATCGCGAATAGCATGAATTAGAAGGATAGAAAGACTTTCAATCACAAGACATAGATCATGAAAGAAGGGAAGATTTCCTAAATGCCTTGTAGCCTCTTCGTCATAGGGGTGGCACACTTCACACCCATGAAAAAGACTCTACTTAATGTGTCTTTTTGACACCCTTGGACACTTCAAACCTATTGCTCCGATACCAAGTTTGCCATGACCTGAACGAAGACCCATATCGTAACACGAGACAAGGAGCCCCGAGAGACCCCAAGTCGACCCATGGCATAAGCATACATCTAACTCAATCAAGAACTGATTAACCTTCAATACAATTATAGAGGAAGTCTAACATGACTATAACTTTCAAATATAAAATCTAAACTTTAAAACAAATATATGTCTGAATAGCCTCTAAACATGACGAGTTGATGGGACAAGACCCCAACTAACTCAATAAGCTAAAACTAAAATACATAAGGAAAAGATAGATAGTCTGGTCCTTGGATGATGAGGACTGACCAATAAGCAGATGCTAACTCTGATAAGCTTTCTAAGAGCAGGGATGAACCTGAGAGTCGAATCCTATATCATGAAATGATACAGCGTAGAAAGTATGCGGTTAGTACATGGAATGTATCGAGTATGCAAGGTAAGTAAAACCGCTAAAGTAAGTAAAAGCTTTTAAACACAATGCATTAATTAAAACATAACTATCAGTAGACTGAGAGTAGGACTTGCATGCATTCTTGCTGAAATAATGAACTTTTCATAACATGGAGATACATAGCTTTATACATTAACTAGCGCGAATGACTCAAAGCTGCAATATGACATTTATAGAAAAGCTGCACATTGAGTAAAACCTTGCTTTTAGAACTTGCATGTGTATATAATAACTATGAGTAATGAATATGCATATCCGAATCATATAGAAAATGGGAGACTCGTCACTTAACCGACATACCACAATAGAGATTACATGGTCCTGACTATCACACTTAAGTGGGTAGAGCCGTCCAAAACCTTTCCAGGACTAAGGACGCTACCATGATATCGATATCAAGCTCATGGGCCATTAGGGCTGGGGATAGCTCACGAGGGAGGTCCCAATAATATAATGGTATCAACCTATGTTGGCGCGTAGTTTTGGGACATAGGATGATCGACCCTTAGCCCCCCCCCCCCCCCCCCCGATGTTAGACTCTTCTCCCAAAAACATACATATGCTCTACATCATATATAACAAAGCTCAATATCATCTATTGATGAAGCTCAATGATCAAGTACATCTCAAGTACAAAATCATGCATATGAGAAGTCTTAGTTCAAAACATACCACAAGATGAAAACATACTTGGGAGCCTTTGTTCCAAAACCATGTGGTAAGCTATGCATAGGAAGACTTAACTTAAAACATACCACAAGCTAGAATATAAAATTTTGGGAACCTTCGCTCCAAAATAATGTGGTAAGCTTAGTTCGGGAAAATCATCATTTAACTCAACATATGGGCATTACCCAAAGTTTATCATACTTAGAAATACTCAATTCTCGTCAAAAACATAATTATAATCATGGGTAGCCTCAAATCATGCTTATTATCATAAGATGTCATCATTATGACCTATACTTCATAAATCTTACTTTTTAAGATCACCACATCAATGGGCTTCGATATTCATAAGGCTAGAAACATAATTTTAATTGAAATCATTATAAAATTAGCCCATGCTTCACAATTCGATAATAAAATCATAATCAATTCATACCCATGTAAAGACATTGAAGATTCACGCATTTGGGTAAAGACCCCATGACTTTATCATAGGAAATTCTCATATTTAGATAGAAATTGAGCATGGGTGTGGAAGGAAACATCCATTCATAACCCTACATAACTGGATGGGATTGATTCTACCACTTCTCTGATTGCTCAAGAAGGATTGGAATGAAAACCTTGAAGACTTGCTCTAGATCACATCATCAACCTCTCAAGTATGCATGCATGGAAGGAAATAACTTAGAATAGGTTTTACCCTCATTAACCCACTAAAACGAGCCTTAAACAACATAGTATAGGATTTAGAAACTTAGGAATTACAAAAAGGCCCTTACTAAATTCGCAGAAAATTACTTCCAGGTGGTCCTAATGGACGACCTGACGACTCGTGATCCAGGGCAATGATTCATCACCCTAATCATCAAGTGCACTTCCTTGTCTACTCTCCTAAGCTCGTAACGGGTCACTTCACAACTCGTCAGGGTGTCGTTAAGTACACTGCCCTTCTTCATTCTCTCCCACGCCACAGCTGACCAAATGACTCGTGGGATATAACCACAAGTCGTTGCCACACCCGTGGGGGCCCTTTTGTTCAAACTTCCCAAACTCCTCACTGGCCTCCCCACGAGTCACCTGAAAACTCACGGGTTGTCCTCACGAGTCGTCTCACGACTCGTCCTATGTCTACAACATCAACTTTACATTTTCCCCGTTTCAACTCCGGGGTCCAATCTTTGAGCTCCCGGGGTATAATAGCAACGCTCCCATGGATATCCTTCTTAGGGCATCAGCCACCATATTGGCCTTACCCGAGTGGTATAGAACACTCATGTCGTAATCCTTCAATAGCTCCAACCACCTTCTCTAATGAAGATTCATGAGCCCCATAAAGGTAATGCCTCCATATTTTCAAAGCAAACACCATTACTACCAACTCTAAGTCTTGAGTCGGATAGTTCTTTTCACGAACCTTGAGCTTTCTAGAGGCGTTATAACCTTACTTCGCTGCATCAGAACGCAATCGAGTCCTACTCTGGACGCGTCACAGTATACTACGAACCCATCTGTTCCTTTTGGTAGGGTTAAAACTGCAGCGGTAGTGAGTCGAGTCTTCAACTCATGGAAACTATTCTCACATGTATCTGACCACTAAAACTTCACCTTTTTCTGAGTTAACGTAGTTAGAGGAGATGCAATAGAGGAAAATCCTTCTACAAATCATCGGTAATAACTGGCTATACTGAGGAAACATTTGATGTAGGTTAGGGAAGTAGTTCTGGGCCCGTCTTTCACCACCGCTATCTTTTGAGGATCTACCTAAATACCCTCACCCGAGACCATGTGACCAAGGAAAGTCACAAACTTCAACTAGAATTCACATTTGCTGAATTTAGCGAACAAATGGAAGTCTCTGACCATCTGTAGCACTATCGTCAGATGGTTAGCATGTTCTTCCTCATTTCTGGAGTATACCAGAATGTCATCAAAGAAACACAATGACGAAAATGTCTAGATATTGCTTGAAAACAATGTTCATCAGGTCCATGAAAGTTTTAGGGGCATTAGTTTGTCTGAAGGACATAACCCCAAATTCATAATGACCATACCGAGTTCTAAAGGCTATTTTTGGTATGTCATATTCTATGACTCTAAGCTTATGATACCTCGACCTGAGATCTACCTTGGAGAAATAACTGGAACCTTAAAGTTGATCGAACAAGTTTTCAATCTAGGGTAGGGTATACCTATTCTTAAATGTAACTTTATACAGTTGACGGTAGTCGATACACATTCTGAGAGTACCGTCTTTCTTTTCCACGAATAACACTGGAGCACCCCATGGGGAGATGCAGGGCCTGATGAAACCTTTATCAAGAAGGAAGGCCCTTTAGCTGCTCCTTCAACTCCTTAAGCTTAGATGGAGTAATTCTATAAGGAGGAATGGAGATGGGCTGAATGTCTGGAAGAAGTTCTATGTCGAAGTCTATTTCCCGCTAGGGAGGGTCTCCAGGAATATCTTCGGGAAACAAGTCAAGGAATTCGCTGACAACTGAAATTGACTGGATAGTTGGGTTCTCAAAGATGGAATCTTTGAACCGAACTAGGTGATAAATGCACCCGTTAGTAATGAGCTTCCTTGCCTTAAGGTAGGAAATGAACCGACCCATAGGTGCTGAACTACTGCCCATCCACTCTAAATTGGCTCATTTGGAAACTAAAATCAGATGATTCTAGTTCTGTAGCCGACTGAGGAACAACCAGAGTGTAACCAATCCATGCCAAGAATGAGATCGAAATAGACCATGTCTAACTCTAGAACGTCAGCTAGAATGACCTTATTCAATACTGAGACTGGGAAGTTTCTATACACTCGGTTGGCTCTAACTGCCTCACCATTTGGGGTAGAGACTAAGAATGGTTCTAAGAGGACTTTTGGACTGATTTCAAACTGGACAACTACATATGGAGTCAAGAACAATAGTGTGGCTCCTAGTTCTTGTAGGCCATACACATCTAGGTGGAAGAGACGTAACATACCCTTGACCACGTCAGGTGAGCTCTCCTAATACTCATAAGAGGACAATGCATAAAAGAGGTTTTGGTGCTGACCGCTATCCGTACGTGAAGTGTTGGCCTGCTGAGATGGTCGGCCGACTGGAGCTACTAAAATCTTAGACTGTGATCTCCCCGTCCTGCTGACGGACATTCCCTTAGTCGGTGGCCTAGCTGTCCACACCCAAAGAAACCCTCTTTGTCGTGGAGGAATTGACCTGGATGATTCTTTCCACACTTAGGGCAAAATGGATAATGGTTGCTGGTGTTGTGACTCTAGGACTGAGAGCCAGATGCTACACCCTTCTTATCCTTACGGGACAAGAAAATAGGAGCGCTGGTTGAAGTGGCTGTTGGAGTCCTCTCATGTTGTTGCTGCTGCTACTACAGGCGACTACTACTGCAAGACCTTTGGTGGCCATAATCTGATTGGCCAGTCCTAGCCCACTTATTCTCCCGCTCCGTATCTTTTAACTTTTCTACCTCAATCTGCTGGGCATGAACAACGCGGCTGGAGAGGTCAATATATTTTATGAGCATTGCGGTATTGAACTCCATAAGTACTAGGTTTGATACTCTGTTGACGAACTTAAGCATGCGAGCCCTTGGCTCGGCTACCATCTCTAGAGCATATCTTTACAATCGCATGAACTCCAATGCATATTCCTCCACTGTCTTGTTGCCCTGCTTCAAATTCATGAACTCTGCAACCTTATCCTCCCTCAACTACTGGGG
The DNA here is from genome assembly GCA_035772735.1 of Datura wrightii. Classification (NCBI taxonomy): domain Eukaryota; kingdom Viridiplantae; phylum Streptophyta; class Magnoliopsida; order Solanales; family Solanaceae; genus Datura; species Datura wrightii. Next base: position 46,131,654 of record JASDFA010000007.1, on the reverse strand, counting down.
GAAGAATCTATCTAAGAATGTTGTGGTGAAGTCTTCAAACTTCACTGGTTCCGCTCTAGCTGGTCTTCCTTCGTTCCACAGATTGTACCAGATCTATGCCACCTCTTTCAATTGGTAGGAAGCTAGATCAGCACTCTCAGCAGAAATAACACCCATAATCCGGGTGATCTTTTGTACCTCATCCACGAATTCATGTGGGTCCTCTCCCACCTTGGATCTATGAAAGGCTGGAGGGTTTATTTGGGTGAAGTATCGAAGTCTGGAAACTATTGCGGACTCGTTTGTGTTTACTGGAACCACCTACTAGTTTAATTGGTTTGTTACATTCTAAGCCAACTACTGGATTGCCGCTCTAAATTCTGCTGAGGATACTTGGTCATTCTTAGGGGCTTCTGGAGCTTGTCGGGCAAGATGGTTAGCGTTGCCAGCCCTTCTTCCATTTTCGCGTCTTAGAGGCATAGTTTTATTGAAACAAAATAGAGCATGAGTTAGGAGAACATTTCTGAAATTGAACTTCAATGCACGATAAGGTGTATGAAGAAAAGGGAGTTATTTCTAATAATGTCTCGTAGCCTCCCTGTCATAAGTATGGCACGCTTCACACCCATGAAAAGGACTCTACTTGGCGCGACTTTCAGACATCCTAGGATACTCTAAATCTAGTGCTCTGATACCAAGTTTGTCATGACCTGAGTCTATACCCTGGACGAGACACGGTACTTGGAGTCACAAGTAACCCCAAGCCAACAACCCATGGTCTATGATAATACTGGTAATCTGAGTAAACATATGCGGAAGCATTAAATAATAAAATCATTTAAGAAAGCTAATTTGAGAAAAGTTCATACATTTGGAAATAAATACTGAATGCTTGAGTCTATGTCTCGAAGCCATCTACTAATGATAAGTTGTTGGGATAAGCGCCAAGCTAACTCTAAAGTCTAACTGAAAGAATATAACTGAAAAAAATAAATATCGTCCTCGAAAGATGAGGACTCACCAAAAGCTGCTGTTGGTATCGTCTGAGGAAAGTCTACTGACGGTGCTGGGGCTGAGAATCTACACCTATATCATGATACGATTCAGCCTGGAGTGGATGCGTCAGTACTTGGAATGCACTGAGTAAGTGAGAGATAATATAAACATGAAGAGCAAGAAACTAAACTTTAATTACATGTAATGACCAACTAAAATACTAGAAACTGATACAACTGAAATATAGCTGATATGGTTAATAGTGACCCTGACTGATTGTCATAGACATGTCTTGAATCTAAGATACTGATCTGAGCTAAACTGAACTTAACTGAATTGAGTTAAATTGAAATTGTACTGACTAGTGGGATAATCTATAACCGACATATAACAACGTGAACTAGACATGGAGTTCGATATATACACCCTATGAATAAGACCCAATATACCTTGCAAGGGTATAAAGGCATGAACTGGGTGATCACAAATCTGGGGTCGGGCCAATAAAATAACCTATAGTGGCAACGTAGTTCTGGGAACTTGGGTGCGCTGGAACCCCGGTCTTCTCGGTGCTAAGTCCTACTCCCACTAGATAGTCATAGTCTAACTACTAAGCTGATAGCTCGAAACTGGGATCCAAGACTAAATCAGAGATACTTATCTGGAAGTGCATTGAGAGTCTTAACGAACCGAATTATGTAACTGGTGTTCCAAGACTGGTCAGAGATGCTTATCTGGAAGCGTCGTAACCGTCTAAAGTACAAACTGAAACTGAAGTTGGTGGTTCTAAGACTAGTCAAAGCTGCACATCTGAAAGAATCATAACTGTTGAAAGAACAACTAATATATCTGATATCTTATAACTATGTCTAATAAATGATATCTAGGAGGCACTGTTGACACCTCAAGAAAAGACTATAGTCAAACTGATCAGCTGACATTTCTGAAAATACTGGGAATGCTAATATTCTGACTGAAACTAGACTAACATGCAGCTGACTGAGATTTCAAGTGATATTAATAATAATAGGAATCCCAACATTGGTAGAATCAAGCAACATGGCTGACTAATCAATTATACAAGACTCAAATTTACTACATTCAGAGCTAGGGCTAGAATCCATGACAAGTATCAACATAGCAACAAGATAGTGGAAATATAACTATAATTAACATGAATAATACTACACATGATATAGATGGAATCTTTCTGAAAATTTTATTCATATTCGAAAACTCAAGGCCTAGAACTGATTGGAAAATTTAGATGAATTTTGGGGGAACAAGGGAAGGACAATTCCCTTGCTAAATTCTCACATACCTGGTGATGAAAATCCCAGAGGAAACCCTTAAGAAGATCTGAGAAGAAAACTTGAACCCTTGCTTCTGCTCTGAGTTTTTCTGAAAATGTTTTATGATCTGACTTCTGAGGGAATGAGAGAAATGAAGTATAACGTGGATTACCCCTCTGAATTGCCTAAATATAACCCAAAATAGTGTAGTATAGGTATTAAAAAGGTGGGAAGTTATAAAATAACCTTGGGAGAGTCTGGAAAACTGCCCGACAAGGGACCAATGGGTCACTCAACGAGTCATTGGTTGAGACGGTGACTCATTGGGACCAGTTGTTGGTCCTGAGCCTGGATTTTTGGCTTACTGAAACTAAAAATGAGAGTGGGCCACGACTCATTGGATGCACTAATGGGTCATTGGTGCTTCCCATTATCATTGACAAGAAAAACCTGGGAGCCCCTATAATGAGCGACACAATAACTCGTTAGTAAAACCAACGGGTCATTGTACCTACTCGTCATCTCCACTGGAAAAACTTAGGATTTCTGGACTTGTCACCACGGGTGGACACAATGACTCATTGTGTGAGATAATGGATCGTTTTTTCCACACTTCGTCACTAAGGAGGTGGTCAAAAAATACCCGAGACCCCAAACTAACAAGTCACACTATGAGTCGCTATATAAAACTATGCCTTGTCGTTTGACTCGTGGGTTCCTGGAAAAGGGATAAACTGGGTTCTTAGATAGGACTGCAATGATTGATAGGACTGCTCTTTGCTCCTCACAATAGGTCATTCCATGTCCTCTTGGTTCCAAAAATATCATGGAAGGGCTGGCCACGACCCAAACAATGGGTCATTAGAGCTGACCACGACTCGTTGTCTCGGTAGTTCTAAGGAAAAAGTTTCTGGTTTAATCTGCTGAGCTTGAGTTTGGTCTAGGAATGTTTGGGGTTCTTACAGAACCGCCCCAGTTGGACTATTCAGCCCCTCTCCGGACTAAATACCACCCCTTCCGACCTATGCACCTGTTCTACCTATCTGGGTTCCACCTCTAACCACTAGCTAACTACCCCTCCCTAATTAGAGGCAATCCTTGCTGAACGAAATACCTCCTCTCCAAGAAGGGGCCGGAGCTTGAGGAACTAGGTATGAAATAATCTGCACACCCTGTCTAAATCTAGGACAACATCTGCGAATATGTCCATACTCTCCTCACTCGTGACACACCTTCTCAATCACCGGTCTCTGAGTCGGAACTGAAGAAATAGGATGAGCACCGAAGTCTGAGTGAATTATCTGGTTACCTCTGACTGTACCTGCTAGTTGTAGAGTTGTCCCTAGAAAACCCCCAATTGACAACTAAATGGCGGACTGAATAGGGAGTCCGTAGTAGCCCTACGGTACCGATGTCCTAGAAAAGAGCTGCGGTAAGAACCCACCTTCCGAGCCTTCTTCGCGTAACCATCCTATTTCCCCCCCCCCTCCACGTTCTTCAGATACTCTACCACCTCCTAAAAGGTCTTATCTGTAGAGACCATCTAAAGGGATAACAACTGGAGTTTCCCATATTAAGGCCTTTAAAAAATTGCTTGATCCTCTATTCCTCTATGGGCAGTAAGGCTAGAGCATACTGGGACAGTGAATAAAATCGGGCCTCAAATACTGCGATTGAAGAGCTCCCCTACTCAATGGTGGTGAACTCATCCTTCCTCCTATCTCTATAGGCATGAGGTACATACTTCTCTAGAAAAGTGGATTAGAACTAGTTCCAAGTTAATGGTGGTGACCCTGCTAGACTGCACTGCACAAAAGCCCTCCACTAGAGCTTAGCATCACCCATCAGCTGGAAAGTGACAAACTCCACCCCATACTTCTCTACTACCCCCATTTTGTGGAGCCTCTCATGGCAGTCAGTTATAAATTCCTAGGAGTCCTTCGCCTTAGCGCCATAGAAGGGGTGAGGCTTCATCTTTGTAAACCTCCAGAATAGGTCATGTTCCTCCCCAGTAATTACCAGCCCGATTACCAGCCTCGGGAACATCACAGCCTCTGGCATATCATCAATACAAGGACACAATAGTTGCATGTTATATCCTTAACTCCTGCCCTGTAAGAGTAGTTGGCACTGCCCCATTACCTACGACACCATTCACAAGGTTAAGAACTTGATCCAGGACCTCGGAGGATGCTAAAGAGACTGCAGCCTCTCCTTAAGTCAAAACCTCCACCTCCACAGCCACTATCTCTTGGACTGTCAGTGGTACAAGATATGCTGATCTCTCTCAAACCAGAGCAAGAACTTGAGCCCTTCCTCTAGAAGTGGCAGTTCTCCACCCGTGACCTCGACCCCGTCCTCTACCGTGAACTACAGCTGCTGCTACTGGCTCAGGAGCTCCCTCTCTAATTCCTCATGCACGTGTTCTCACCATTTCTGAAAGAAATAAAGAAGAGTGGTTAGACACCAATTTGGATCACCAAATACCAATTGGAATCGAGTAATCGCATGAAAAGGAAAGAAGAAGGGAGTTTTCCTAAAGTTCTACAGCCTCTAAAAGATAAGTTACAGACGTCTCCACACCAATCCGCAAGACTCTACTAGACCCTTCTTAGTTAAATGAGATTTACAAACCTAGAGCTCTGGTACGAACTTTGTCACGACTTAAATGGCCATGATTGGCATCTACACTAACCCCCAGTGGGCGATCCAATCATCCTCAACCTTACTCCCATAAAACACAAACATTCAATTTAAATTAACACCCTTGAAAATAAGCTGATAATTGATTGATACATTATAAGGATCCAAAAACCAACTCCTACAAAAGAATTACCAAAATCGGATTGTCGTTGCACTTTAAGAAATCTATTCGAAATGTTTATGATTGAACCTGTTACACCCCATAAGTTCCTAACGTTTAGTCGTCTTACATATGTGTTAGCTAAGAGTTTTAGAGTTCAATATGCATGAAAAAGGGCCCGGGAAAAGGTCGAGCGAGCACGGAGTCAGGACCACGCGAGAGGAGGCCAGGCCAGCTGCCCATAGAAGCAACGTGGCATGGACCTCCCTTGGCGCGTTGGCCTCCGTGCCACGGAGCAAAACTGGCGAGAAAGAGTCCGTGCCACGGACCCTGTGTCCATCGACCAAAGATGTCTATATATCATCTTATTTCAATTAGAAGTTATAAGAGTATATGATATCGTCCAAAGAGTGAGAGAGAGCGAAGGTTTCCATAAATTTTCATCCAAATACGCTACGAAACGCCGTCCAAACACCGAGTAACTCCAGGTACTAGCGTATAAGATTGCCGAGAGCATTCCTATGGAGTTAGTTTCTTTAAAAATGCCCGGCGAATCGGAACTCCGCCGAGTTAAAGTTGTCAGAATTGCTTCAAACTGGTTTCTATATGATCACATGCTTCAATTAAGCATTTCTCCCTTCTGAACTCTCAGGAAATTATACGTTCTTGATCGAATTTCGTCAAGCTAAAATTTAATTGATCTTATTATCAAAAGTTATTATTTTCATTGAATTGAGTACTAAAATTAGTCTCGCTCCCTCAGTAATACGATTATACTTGCATAGGACTGTTGAATTTAGATTGAAACTTGTTAGTTAACCAGAACGTCTACACTTGAGGTACGTAGGGCTATTCCTTCGGCAAGTTATGTTTGTTATGAATTACTACAACTCATATACCTGCAGTACTTTAGAATGAACTTAGTGGGGTCAGCTGTTGTAAAATGAACTGAGTCTGTAACACTGAAATAGTAATCCCTATTCTAATAAGCTCATCTAAAATGACCTACCCAAATATTGATTAGTTAGTTGTTACCCCATATTATGTTCTATTTACAGAGGTTGTGAGGACCGTATTATGTTCTATTTTACAGAGGCTGTGAGGATCGTATTATGTTCTATTTATAGAGGCTGTGAGGATCGTATTATGTTCTATTTATAGAGGCTGTGAGGGCCGTATTATGTTCCATTTTACAGAGGTTGTGAGGACCATATTATGTTCTATTTACAGAGGCTGTGAGGGCCATATTAAGTTCTATTTACAGAGGCTGTGAGGGTCGTATTATGTTCTATTCACAGAGGCTATGAGGGTCGTATTATGTTCCATTTTACAAAGGCTATGAGGGCCATTTTAGGTTCTATTTGTAGAGCCTTTGAGGGTCGTACTATGTTCTATTTACAGAGGCTGTGAGGGTTGTATCATGTTCCATTTTACAGAGGCTGTGAGGGATGTATCATGTTCCTATTACTGAGGCTGTAAAGACCGTACTGAGTTACAGTTTACACAATTCCTAGTAGTCAGATGAGTATAGAGGATCTTATATGTACTTGTTTGGATTTATGGGGGCCTAAGTAGGTTTTTCTATGCTATTTGTACCTTCCAAGCTTATGGGGTCCCGGTTAGTTTTTTTTGGCATTTATAAGCTAGTTGTTTAGATAATTCATATGATATAGGCCTTGCAGGATAAATCCCTACCCTCCCCTTTTGACTACTATAGATTTTCCAGTTTTTAGTCAAGTTATTATATTTTTGTTTTACATATTCGATACATATTGTACTGACACCCACTTGGAAGCTGCATTAATTGCCTGCAGGTGTAGATAGATGCGATTTGGGACGGTTCTAGTCTCCAGCTGAGATCAGTAGTTCATTCAGCTCCTTCCCTTCAGAGTTGAAGTTAGACAGGATTCCCTTTTGATGTACAGTTTTGGGTAGGTCGGGGCCCTATCCTGGCCACGATATCTCTCCTAGAACCTTGCAGTCTATTGCATATTCCCTGTGGTTAGTTTGCTCTTGGCTGTGTGGGGCCAATGTGTGCTTCATTTCTTGTGATGACCATGTGGGGCCTTGCTTAGATGTAAGATAGCAGCCTTTCGGCTATAGTGTAGTTTAGCGCCTGATTTACGTTTCGGTTATAACTAGACATCATGGTGGCCATTTTGGCCCCCATAGGATCCCCGTTATTGTGTTATTTTAGTTAGTTGTCTTGTTTTACTGGTGGCCTTGTCAGCCAGGGGCTGTATTTACAGTCGAGATATAGCTCGTTGGTTTCTTGAATTGAGTGTCAATGTGCAAAAGTAGTGCACCAGTCCGGTTAGACTAATTCAGACCCAGTGTGGCACTAGGTGCCTGTCATGCCTTCCAAGCTGGAGCGTGACAAACTTGGTATCAAAGACGGTTGTATCCCAAGGAGTCTATAAGTCGTGCCAAGTAGAGTCTTGTCTATGGGTGTGTTGTGCACCACATCCTATAGGCAGGAGACTGCAAGGCATAATAGTGTGGTTACTCTTCTTTTCCTCCAATTGTGCTATAGAGTTGTGCCATATAGAGTGACTTCTTGAGCTTATGTTGTCCTATTTGTTTGTAGAGAAATGCCTGATACACGGCGGACCGCGACTGGTCGAGAGCTGGATGTGGCGGCAGGAGAGGGATCCAGCAGGGGGCCCCAGGTAGAGTCAGCCCAATCTGAGGGTGATAAGGGGACACCGCCTCGATCCCCCCAGCATTCACCACCACATTCGAAGCCCACTAGGGTGGTAGATATACCAGCACCACCCACATCTATTCCTATTCCATCCAATCAGGACCTCAGGGGTGCATTTTATTTTTTTGCATAGATGATGGCTACCCAGCGTCATCCTCAACCGGTAGCACCAGTTGCCACTGAGCCCGTTGAGGGGCCTAGAAGTTCGAGAGTTCGTCAGTTCCTGGCCTTGAGTCCCCACAATTTATAGGGATAGATCGCAGAGAGGATCCTCAAAATTTTATGGATCAACTGTAGAGGATATTTAGGGTAATGCATGCCTCGTTCACTAAGTTAGTGGAGTTGGCAGTATTCAGATTGTGAGATGTAGCAGTTTTTTGGTATGAGAGTTGGGAGAGATCCCGAGGCGGAGATGCGCCTCCATTTACATGGCCCGTATTTTTTGAGGCCTTTATAGATCATTATCTACCCTGAGAGGTTCAACAGGCTAGAGTTGAGCAGTTCCTGCATCTAAAGCATGGTCGAATGAGTGTCAGAGAGTATGCATTGAGATTTGATTCCCTAGCTACGTATGCACCTTTGATTGTTGACACTATACCAACTAGGGAACACCAATTTATAATGGGGCTTGCGCCAAAGTATGTAGAAACGTGTATTACAGCCACCTTTCGAGAGGACATGGACATTTCATGAATCCAGGCCTTTTCTCAGAGTATAGAGGAGCTCAGATAGCACCGCTATGTTATGGAGAGGTCAGGTTAGGAGTAGCATCGGAGGGTTAGACCTGCAGATTTTCAGGCAGATTTTCAGGGCAGGCCCAGGCCCCGCTTTTCAAGTACGCCACCTAGGCCCCCATTTCAGCAATAGAAGGACAGCATATCAGATCATCGGACGTAGTCAGGCCCTGGCGAAAGTTCGCGAGCATCAGGCTTGCAGCAGCAGAGGGGACCGGATAAGGCTAAGTCAGCGATACCTCGATGTAGTACTTGTTATAACCGGCACCAAGGGAGGTGCAGATATGGCTCTAATGCCTGTTATACATGCGGGCAGGAGGGACACATGATGAGGGACTACCCCACTACACGTCAAGGCGGTAAAGACCAGCAGGGTGGATCTTCAGCAGGTTCGTATGCCCCATCACCTTCAACAGGGTGTATGCCCTCAGCTCCAGCTGATAAAAGTTGAGGTAGGTTAGGGGAATCCAGGTCAGGTAGCGGCCAAGACCACACATATGCATTACCAGGGCGACAGGAGTTAGAGACGTCGCTAGATGTCGTGACAAGTATATTACATGTATTTTCATACTCAGTTTATGCTTTAATATATCTGGGCTCTACCTTGTCGTATGTTACCCTGTTAGTAGCTCGGAAGTTTGTTATCGCACAGAATTACTTCAGCGACCCTATTAAGTATCTACCCCTAGTTGTGACTCTATTATTGCTAGGAGCATTTATCGGGATTGTACAGTAAAGATTGTTGGTCGTCAGACCTCAACAGATTTAGTAGAGTTAGAAATGGTTGATTTTGATGTGAACATGGGTATGGACTGGTTGGCGCCATATTATGCTACTGTAGAGTGTTGGACTAGAATTATCCGATTTCACTTCCCAGGAGAAGTTGTACATGATACAACCACGCCGAAGGGTAAGTTTATTTCCTATCTTCGAGCGAGAAAGTTAATGGAAAAGGGTTTTATTTAGCATATTGTCACGGTTCAGGATGTGCAAGTGGAATCCACAACTCTCCAGTCTATCTCGGTTGTTAATGAATTCCCAGATGTGTTTCCAGATGAACTTCCTGGTATTCCCCCAAAATGGGAAATAGATTTTTCCATAGACCTGTTACCAGATACTCAGCCTATATCTATCCCTCCATATAGAATGGACCTGCAGAGCTTAGAGAATTGAAAGAGAAGTTGAAAGATCTATTAGATAAAGGTTTCATCAGTCCCAGTACTTCATCGTGGGGTGCACCATTTTTGTTTGTAAGAAAGAAAAATGGCTCCCTACGCATGTGCATAGATTACTGGCAATTGAATAAAATTACTATTAATAATAAATATCCTCTTCCGATAATAGATGATTTGTTTGACCAACTGCAAGGGGCAAAATAGTTTTCTAAAATTGATTTGAGATCCGGGTACCACTAGGTTCGAGTTCGGGGAAAGACATCCCAAAGACAGCCTTCAGGACCAGGTATGGTAATTTTGAGTTCTTGGTTATGTCGTTTGGGTTGACTAATGCGCCAGCAATGTTCATGGACCTAATGAATTGTTACACCCCGTAAATTTTAAATGAATAAATAGCCTAATGGCATGTTGGTTAAGGGATTTAGAAGGCAAAAAAAAAAAAAATTAAAATAAATAAAAGGTCGGTTTTTCATTCATATCAATGAATTTCCAGAAAAAAATAGGGGAATATAGGAAGAAGAAGGAAACCCATGATATTTATACATATTTACTTCCGATTAAACTACGAAACGCGGTCTAAACTCCGTTTCGGCTTAGATACCAAGGTATAAAGCTGCAGAGAGCAATCCTACGGAGTTGGTTTCGTGAAATTTGGCCGGTGAAATGTCGTGCTACCGAGGTAAAGTGAATAGAATTGCTTCAAATTAGTACCAATGTGTTCCTAGCCTTGAAGTGAGCATTTATCCCTTCTGGACTATCGAGAAATAATGAGTTTTCGATCGTTTTCTGAAAGGTTGAAGTTTGGGATAAATATATATCAAAAGTGATAATTTCTCCCGGATATTAATGTATTTAGTTCTAATTGACATGTATATGAATGTAGTTGGGAGAAACAGTAGAAGTGTCACACCCCGCCTTGGGGGGTATGACTGGCACCTGGTGCCCTACTGGAATCTGAACTGCTGGACTGCTAAGCCTGGGCACATCTGGTGCCTGGCTGGCTCTAACTCATATTTCTAGGAACAAAGGGCTATATAACGGCTGTAAACACAGCCCCCGGCCCATTGGCCTATAGCCTCCTGTACCTGTACTAACAGCTGACCAGAAACATGTCAATTCAGGGGAACCTATGCGGGCCGACAAGGCCAGCATGCTGTCTAGTTATCTGCAATTCAATCATGAAGTACTAAAAAGCTATGTGACCGGCAAGGTCACCACTACTGGCAAACTATGGCCCACACGGCCATCATAATAGAAGGAAAGAGTTCTAACAGCTATACAACTGCACGGCCTCACACGACCGGCTCATCTGACCACAGGGAGATATATACAGACTGCAAGCCTCTAGGAATAGCAATAGGATACAACAAAAGGAACTGAACTACACCTCTGGAATTCAGTCTCCGGATAACAGGAGTTGAATACTCCACCGCTGACAGGAATCACGTAGTATCGCCTGCTCGTCTATGAGTACCTGCAGGCAAGTAATGCAGCGCCCCACCGGGCGTCAGTACCGCTGGTACTGAGTATGTAAAGCAATAACTGAAGCAAAGTCTGAAAACAACAATGTAACTGATAAACTGAAGTAGGAAGAATTAGATTAACTGCCTGATACTGTAAGTCATACCTTTTCTCATTTATACTGGGAAGAAATAGAAGTCATACCTGGAGACATATCCCTCTACTGCCGATCTACTCGTATCTAACGTAACATGGCATAACATGAAATAGTATAACATGGCACCCACAAACCTTACCCGGCCCCCATAAGCCGGGAGGTACAACCAGCACAGAATCTACACCCCTACCCCGGTCATCCCATCTCCTATAATGGCTGTAAGCATCCTGTTGGTCCCCTGGGTATGCACTTGGGCTCCGCTGAGCCCCTGACTATAACTCTACCTGAGTCCGAAGGACTCCTGAATCAACACCCCGGGCGTACCCGCTCGACGGGGGTGTATAAGGGCCGACCAAGGCACAATATGGGGAAAACTGGCATCCCATCTTCGTCCCCTTACGGGACAGCATGCCACTCCGTAGAGCGACGTATCCTCGTCCTCTGGCGGATGAGTCGATACAGCTATTAACCCTGGGCGGTCATGGATGCTAGGTAATCAAACCCCAAACAATACAACAGTCTCAACTAACAATACTGTCTGCATATTCTCACATGCTGAGGCTAATAGGGATGAAGTATCGTGTACATGACATGCTGAACTAATGATAGTAATCTGTGCGTATTTAATACGTGCTGAGGCAGGTAAATATATATAAATATAGTCTCCTGCCAGACTGTACTGGGGCACATGCTATACAAGATAGTTTTTCTGCTGAAAACTATGTTGTTTACTAAGTTTCTGTATTAACATGATTTCCTATTCCTAACATGCTTTCTAAACTTCATTTTAGCCTGCTATTCTGTTTCTGAAGTGCTTTACGGATACTGCATTGCTTTGCGGGGTTTCAACTGAATACAACAATATCTTAACATTTCGTATTACATCACATACTGAACATGCTGAGCAGTTTCTAACACTTGTGTTAGAATCTATGTCATACTAGTAAGTTTCACACACGTTACAACTTGAGGCTTCTAATATCGTATCAATATTTACAATAAATGCAATACTTAACTTCTGAACATTCTACTGGCCTGTAAATTACTATATTGTATCAATATCACTTAACTTGCCGAGGGAACGAGCTTTACATACCTTATCCTTGAACTATTCGTCCGTCGGACGAAGCTCGGCTAGTACTTCAACTATTTTCTCCCAACTGCATTCATAAATACGTAAATTAATACTAAATACGGCTTTATTGTAAAGAGCAACGTCACTTTCAATATAGTTTATAGCCTAAACTTAGGCTTATCGAAAGACGGTCGAAAACTCGCTATTTTTCAGCGGTCCAGAAGGGAGAAATATTCACTTCACAGCTAGGAACACATAGACACTAATTTAGAGCAATTCCACTTACCTTAGCTCGGTGGCTCGACGATTCGTCGGCCGTATTTTACGAAACTGAATCCGTAGGAATGCTCTCTGTTGCTAAATATCTCAGTATCTAGAGTTAATTTGAATTTGGGCAGCGTTTAGCAGCGTAATCGGACGAAAATTATTTAATTTCTTCGATCCTTTTCCCTTCACTGCGTTTGCTCTCTGTTTTCTGGAATTTCCTAAGTGTTTAAATGAAATTAAACCGAAGTGGGGCTTATATACTTGATCCTGAACCTGGGCAACGTGTCACGGAGCCATCGCGGAGGCCTCACCTCCGTAACACGCTGCCATCGCGGAGGGGCTCTGCCTCGGCTCCTCCCGCGATGGTTCGACGGGTTTCTCGTCTGATCTTTTTCCCTGGCCTTTCTCTAGAACGTATGGCCTTCAAATATACTTAACCAACGTGCAAATAGGTCGTCTAGGTGCCGGAAATTCTATGGGGTATAACAAGAAGTACCAACGGAAATCACATTGGTCAGTCGGGTACTCAGAAACCAGGTATGTAAAGCTATCCTTTCGGCAAGCCAGGAAGTACAGTCTAGAAAATAAATAGAATAAAAGCCATTAATAGACACCCAGCGTATAGGAACGATTTTTGTATAATTTCCAGCAAGCATGCTAGTATATCATTACGTATCATGCGATAATCAGAATAACGGATAGTCAGATGATTTAGATAGTAATGTGGTATCAGCTAGTAGCTCAACATGTTCTTACGTAGTACCCAGAATGGAAGCTATAAAAGTAGTATAATGAATTAGCAAGATTACAAATAGTATGTATTACATTTGTTGAGACTGTATCCGGTAATAGATGGCACATTTTATATTATTGAGCTTTACCCAGTTATAGATGGCATGTTCTATGTTATTGAGTTATATCCAGATATAATTAGATCAGTAGTCAGATATAGAAATAGCTCCAGACACCGATATAGCTCCAGATACAGATATAGGTTCAGATAAACAGATAAAGGCTAGGAAGCAGTTAGCCCAGCAATTAGAAACAGTGCAAAACAAAATATAGCATCAGTTGTTTAATACAGACTGGCCTTGAAATAAAAGAAGAGAATATGATCAGTATTTTTCATTTGAGCATGCTTGTTGTGTGTGTGTTTTGCATGTTGAGACTTGTTATGGCATGTGGGTGTCCTTTAGCATCCCCGCCGCCCCTGGGTTATAGTTGTGTCGATACCAGATTCAGATACCGCCACCAGCTGGGTGATGCCGTCTGTCTAGAGGACGATGATGGCCGACCACCATAATAATACGGTCCAGATTACCCTGCTTGCAGGGGCAGTTCAGTTCACTCTGCGCAGAGCCAGATTACCCTGTTTACAGGGGTAGATTACTCTGTGTGCACTTGTGGCCGGGGGCATTTTCAGATATAGATTTTTATAAAATTACCCTATTGCGTTCTTGCACCCAGGGGCAGTTTCAGTCACAGATACAGTAGCAGATTACCCCGTGAGCGCTTGCGCCCAGAGGCAGGACTCTTCGGACTCAGACACAATTTATTGTCAGAGGCCAAGGCCTGAGCTATGTACCCAAGAGGGCCGGTAGGAGGAGCTCACAGTTATGAGATGAGTGGAGTGACTTATTTTTGGTTGGTTTAGACCCGGGTAAGGGGTAAATAGATTGTTCTGTTGGTTGGCACCTTCCGACTTATGGGGGTCGGTCAGGTATTGTGTGCATTTATATGTATATCTATGTGTGCTATTAGATACTGATAGACAGTATGACGACACGTCGTCAGGTACGCCCAGTTTAGTTGCAGAATAGGTAAACTCTCCCCAGTTATCCTCAGCCAGATAAACTCGATCCCTCATGATCCAGTCAGCAGAGTTATCAACTCCTATGCTCCAGAGCTAGACAGTTGGAGGTTGTTCCTATTTCCTTTTTGATTACAGTTTGGGTAGGTCGGGTCCCTGTCCCGGTCGTGTGGGGCCGTGCGTGTTTATATGTATTTAGTTGTTGATGTTGGCCGTGTGGGGCCTTCTTCTGGTTATAATTAGTGACCTTGTCGGTCACAAATGTGAATAGCAGTTGCTTCAGATTATGGTGTCATTGTTCTGGTTAGTTGTTGTGCATTGCAGGTGGCTATAGGCCTAATCAGCCGGGGGCTGTATTTACAGCCGCTATATAGCCAGTTCATTTCTTGAAATAGAGCCAGAGTCTACCAGCCACCAGGTGCCCGTCATACCCCCCCCCCCCCCCCGAGGTGGGGTGTGACAAACTTGGTATCAGAGCAGTTCGTGTCCCAGGGAGTCTGCAAGTTGTGCTAAGTAGAGTCTTGTCTATGGATGTGTTGTGCACCACATACTATAGGCAGGAGGCTGTGAGGCATAATAGGATAGTTACCCTTCCTTCATACTCAGTCGTGCCATAGTATAGTATAGTATAGGGTTGGTCCTTTTGAAACTTACCACCCTCTTTGTTTACAGATACTATGGCAGACCAGTGGCACCCAGCTACATGCAGGAGATTAGATACAGCGGCAGGCAAAGGCACCAGCAGGATGCCTCACTTACAGCCGGATTCAGCCCAGTCTGAGGGCGATACAGAGGTGTCATCTGGACCCTCCCAGCAGTCTTCGCCTCGCCAGACACCGCTTGAGGCAGCACCGCTTCCCACAGCTCCTGCACCCACTTCATCTGATCAAGAGCTACATAGTGCAGTGGTTATGTTGACCCAGATGCTAGCTACTCAGCGTCAGCCGGTACCACCTGCAGCAGCAGAATCTCTAGGTGGGCCAGGTAGTTCCAGGGTTAGAGAATTCTTGGCATTGGGACCCCCTCAATTTACAGGGTCGGATTCAGCAGAGGACCCTCAGGACTTTCTGGACCAGATGCAGAGAATCTATAGAGTCATGCACGTAACCCTAGCAGAATCAGTTGAGTTAGCAGTGTTCCGATTAAGGGATATTGCTGTTTTGTGGTACGAGAGTTGGGAGAGATCTCGGGGAAGAGATGCAGCCTCTCCTAATTGGTCCAGCTTCTCAGAGGCCTTCCTAGACCACTAATTACCCCGGGAGGTCAGACAGGCCTGTATGGACCAGTTCTTACACTTGGAGCAGGGGGCCAAGAGCGTCCGTGAGTATTCCTTACAGTTCGACTCCTTAGCCCGCTATGCTCCAGTATTTGTGGACACTATGTCGTCCAGAGTCCATCGCTTTATTATGGGCCTGAATTTAGATTACATAGAGACGTGTATGATGGCTACTTTGAGAGAGGACATGGACATACCCAGGGTACAGGCCTTCGCACAGACAATTGAGGGCCTGAGACAGCGGCAGCGGGGCGACAGGCAGGCGAGTTCAGAGCAGCGCCGTAGAAATAGACCCGCTGAGATTCAGGGGGAAACCCCTAGGGGGCTGAGACCACGGTTTTCAGATAGGCCACCCATATTTACCTCTGGTACAGCAGTCGAGAGGCAGATTTGTTCGTCGGAGTCAGTCAGTGTCCGGTAGTAGTTTACGGACAGTAGCATCACCTCAGCAGCGGAGGGAAGAACGGAGTGGATTTGCACCTACCCCTTGTCCTATATGCCACTGACCCCATTTTGGAGCCTACAGGCAAGGCTTCTCTGGGTGCTATTACTGCGGACAAGAAGGGCATTTAATGAGAGATTGTTCGGCCAGAGGACAGGGTAGTCAGGATAGTCTGCATAGAGCATCAGCGGGGCCACGAGCTCCAGCAGCCTCAGCAGGGCACAGACCCTCAGGTTCACCAAATAGGGCCGAGGTAGATCAGGAGCCTCTGGCTCAGGTGCAGGCCCCAGCCGTACCTATGCATTACCAGGGAGGCAGGATTCAGAGGCATCTCCCAACGTGGTCACAAGTATATTGATTATCTGCTCATACCCTGTTTATGTATTGATTGATCCAGGGTCTACCTTGTCATATATTACACCATTTGTGGCCCGGAAGTTGGGTATCGAACCAGAATTGCTTCAGCAGCCCTTTTCAGTGCTTACACCTGTCGGTGACTCGATTATAGCTAATATAGTTTACCGAGGGTGTACGGTAGAGGTTGCTGATCGCCAGACCACAATAGATTTAATAGAACTTGAGATGGTCGACTTCGATGCCATTATGGGTATGGACTAGTTAGTGCTATGCTATGCCAACTTAGAATGCTGGACCAAGATGGTCCGATTTCACTTTCCGGGGGAAGCAGTGCGAGAGTGGAAAGGGAGAACAGCGACGCCAAAAGGTAGGTTTATTTCCTACCTTCAGGCGAGAAAATTAATAGCAAAGGGATGTACTTACCACCTATTTAAAGTCCAGGACGTTCGGGTGGAACCTCTGACTCTTCAGTCTATTCCAGTGGTCAATGAATTCCCTGACGTATTTCCAGATGAGTTGCCTGGTATCCCTCCCGAAAGGGAGATAGATTTTTCAATTGACTTGCTGCCAGGGATTCAACCTATATCCATTCCCCTGTATCGCATGGCACCAGCTAAGCTTAGAGAGTTGAAAGAGCAGTTAAAAGATTTGCTCGACAAAGGCTTTATCAGGCCTAGTACTTCCCCGTGGGGTGCGCCAGTTCTGTTTGTAAGGAAGAAAGATGGCTCACTCCGTATGTGTATAGACTACCGGCAGCTGAATAAGGTAACGGTTAAAAACAAATACCTGCTCCCTAGAATAGATGATTTGTTTGACTAGTTACAGGGGGCTAGATGTTTCTCTAAGATAGATCTGAGGTCCGGATACCACCTGGTCCGGGTTCGTGAGAGGGACATTCCAAAGACTGCTTTTAGGACCAGGTATGGTCACTTTGAATTTCTAGTCATGTCTTTTGGGCTGACGAATGCTCCCGCAGTGTTTATGGACCTGATGAACAGCATATTTAGACCGTATTTGGATCTGTTCGTGATAGTATTTATCGATGATATTCTGCTATATTCTCGTTCAGAGACAGATCACCAAAACCATTTACGAATAGTACTCCAGATCCTTAGAGACCGTCAGCTGTACGCCATGTTTTCTAAGTTTGAGTTCTGGCTAAACTTAGTTGCCTTTTTGGGGCATATTGTGTCAGATGCTGGGATGCAGGTGGATACACAGAAAATAGAGGTGGTCAAGACATGGCCCCGACCTACCACTCCGACCGAGGTCCGCAGTTTCCTGGGTTTAGCAGGGAATTACCGGAGATTTGTTGAAGCATTCTCCACTATAGCAGCACCTCTGACAAAGCTGACACAGAAATCAGCAAAATTTCAGTGGACGGAGGCATGTGAGAAGAGTTTTTAAGAATTGAAAGACAGATTGACCTCCGCCCCAGTACTAGCATTGCTAGAGGGAACAGATGGGTATGCGGGGTATTGCGACGCTTCAGGCTTTGGACTGGGTTATGTGTTGATGCAGCATGGAAAGGTAATTGCTTATGCTTCCAGACAGCTGAGGAAGCACGAAAAGAACTATCCGACCCATGACCTGGAACTGGCCGCAGTGATCCACGCTCTGAAAATCTGGAGGCATTATCTGTATGGCGTTCATGTAGACATTTTTACAGATCATAAAAGCCTGCAGTACATTTTCACACAAAGGGAGTTAAATCTGGGGCAGCGTCGCTGGTTAGAATTGCTGAAAGATTATGACGTAAATATTCTCTACCAACCAGGGAGAGCTAATGTAGTAGCCGATGCCCTCAGCCGTAAGTCAATGGGGAGTTTAGCGTATTTGCGACCCGAGAAGCGGGAGTTAGCCAAGGAAATTCATCAGCTAGCTAGTTTAGCCATTCGAGTAGTAGAAACAGAAAATAACAGAGCGGTGATTCAGAACTCTGTTGTGTCATCGTTAGTTGCAGAGGTAAAAGAACAGCAGTACGAGGACCCTGACTTAGTCCAACTCAGAGATAGAGTTCAGAAAGGTAAGGAGCCAGATTTCCAGGTGACTGAGAATGAAGTGCTACATTGTAAGGGTCGCCTATGTGTTTCGAATATTTCAGGGCTTCGCCAGCAGATCATGAATGAGGTATATTACGCTCGCTATTCCCTCCATCCAGGAGCAACGAAAATGTACCATGACATTAGAGACATCTACTAGTGGCCAGGTATGAAAGCTGAAATAGCTGAATTTGTATCTGGATGTCCTAACTGCCAGCAGGTGAAAGTAGAACCCCAGAAACCGGGCGGTCTGATGTAGGATATAGCTGTGCCTTTATGGAAATGGGAAGCGATAAATATGGATTTTGTAATAGGGTTACCCTGTACTAGACATAAAAACGATTCTATTTGGGTAATAGTTGACGGGATGACAAAATCAGCTCATTTCCTGCCAGTGAAAGCTACCTTCTCGGCCGAGGATTATGCCGAATTATATATCAGAGAAATAGTTAGATTACATGTAATGCCGGTATCTATTATTTCAGACAGGGG
Source organism: Datura wrightii (assembly GCA_035772735.1). NCBI lineage: Eukaryota > Viridiplantae > Streptophyta > Magnoliopsida > Solanales > Solanaceae > Datura > Datura wrightii. The sequence continues at coordinate 46,112,592 of JASDFA010000007.1, read as the reverse complement.
AGCAAAGTTTACAGCTAGATTTTGGCAGTCATTCTAGAGAGGCCTGGGGACACAGATTAACTTAAGTACAGCCTTTCATCTTCAGACAGACGGGTAAGTAGAACGAACTATCCAAACGCTCGAAGATATGCTACGAGCGTGTGTACTAGATTTTGGGGCTAGCTGGGATAAGCATCTGCCGTTTGTTTAATTTGCCTATAATAACAGTTATCATTCAGCTATCCAGATGGCACCCTTTGCAGCATTATACAGGCGAAAATATAGATCACCCGTTGGCTGGTTTGAAGTGGGGGAGACAGCGCGGATTGGGCCGGATGTTATTTGTCAGTCAGAAGAGGCGGTGAAGCTTATCAGAGAATGCCTACTGACTGCTCAGAGCCGCTAGAAGTCTTATGCAGATATGCAGCACAGAAATCTAGAATTTGCAGTAGATGACTGGGTATATTTGAAAGTGTCTCCGATGAAAGGGGTGATGAGATTTGGCAAGAAAGGCAAGCTTAGCCCGAGGTTCATTGGGCCATATCAGATTCGGCGAAGAATAGGCCGAGTAGCATACGAATTGAACTTTCCTCCAGAGTTAGCGTCTGTTCACCCAGTATTCCACGTATCTATGTTGAGGAAGTTCGAAGGAGACCCTTCCACAGTTGTTCCAATTCAGGATGTCCAGGTCACGGAAGAGTTAGCATATGAAGAGGTTCCAGTAGCTATCTTAGACAGACAGATTCGTAAATTGAGAACTAAAGACATTGCATCCGTCAAAGTATTGTAGCGTAACAGGAACCGAGAAGAGATGACCTGGGAAGTCGAGGAGGACATGACAGCTAGATATCCCCACTTATTCCAGGCATAGGCAAATAGGAGGTATGTTAGAACTGTTTTTCCTTATGAATGCTTATATACATCAATGTTATTATATCGTGTGGAGTACCTGTATTGGGCTTTTCTACTTTTTAGGAATTTTGAGATAGTCCATAATACAGGGAAAACTCTGTCGAAATTTTTCTAGAAACAAGTTGAGTAAGTTGAGAAGTCCTCTAGACAGAATGTCATTCGAGGACGAATGTTCTTAAGGGGGGGAAGATGTTACCCCCCGTAAATTTTAAATGAATAAATAGCCTAATGGCATGTTGGTTAAGGGATTTAGAAGGCAAACAAATAAATAAATAAAAGGTCGGTTTTTCATTGATATCAATGAATTTCCAGAAAAAAACAGGGAAATATAGGAAGAAGAAGGAAACCCACGATATTTATACATATTTACTTCTGATTACGCTACGAAACACGGTCTAAACTCCGTTTTGACTCAGATACCGAGGTATAAAGCTGCAGAGAGCAATCCTACGGAGTTGGTTTCGTGAAATTTGGCCGGCGAAACGTCGTGCTACCGAGGTAAAGTGAATAGAATTGCTTCAAATTAGTACCAATGTGTTCCTAGCCTTGCAGTGAGCATTTATCCCTTCTGGACTATCGAGAAATAACGAGTTTTCGACCATTTTTCGAAAGGATGAAGTTTGGGATAAATATATATCAAAAGTGATAATTTCTCCCGGATATTAATGTATTTAGTTCTAATTGACATGTATATGAATGTAGTTGGGAGAAACAGCAGAAGTACCGAAGGAAATCACATCAGTCAGTCGGGTACTCAGAAACCAGGTATGTAAAGCTATACTTTCGGCAAGCCAGGAAGTACAGTCTAGAAAATAAATAGAATAAAGGCTATTAATAGACATCCAGCGTATAGGAACGATTTTAGTATAATTTCCAGCAAGCATGCTAGTATATAATTACTTATCATGCGATAATCAGAATAACGGATAGTCGGATGATTTTAGATAGTAATGTGGTATCAGCTAGTAGCTCAGCATGTTCTTACTTTGTATCCAGAATGGAAGCTATAAAAGTAGTATAATGAATTAGCAAGATTACACATAGTATGTATTACATTTGTTGAGACTGTATCCGGTAATAGATGGCACATTTTATATTATTGAGCTTTACCCAGTTACAGATGGCATGTTCTATGTTATTGAGTTATATCCAGATATAATTAGATCAGTAGTTAGATATAGAAATAGCTCCAGACACCGATATAGCTTCAGATACAGATATAGCTTCAGATAAACAGATAAAGGCCAGGTAGCAGTTAGCCCAGCAATCAGAAACAGTGCAAAAAAGAATATAGCATCAGTTGTTTAATACGGACTGGCCTTGAAATAAAAGAAGAGAATATGATTAGTATTTTTCATTTGAACATGCTTTTTGTGTGTGTGTTTTGCATATTGAGACTTGTTATGGCATGTGGGTGTCCTTTAGCATCCCCGCCGCCCCTGGGTTATAGCTGTGTCGATACCAGATTCAGATACCGCCACCAGCTGAGCAATGTCGTCCGCCTAGAGGACGATGATGACCGACCACTATAATAATATGATCCAGATTACCCTTCTTGCAGGGGCAGTTCAGTTCACTCTGCACAGAGCCAGATTACCCTATTTACAGGGGTAGATTACTCTGTGTGCACTTGTGGCCGGGGGCAGTTTCAGATATAGATTTTTATAAAATTACCCTATTGCGTGCTTGCACCCAGGGGCAGTTTCAGTCACAGATACAACAGCAGATTACCCCGTGAGCGCTTGCGCCCAGAGGCAGGACTCTTCGGACTCAGACACAGTTTATTGTCAGAGGCCAAGGCCTGAGCTATGTACCCAAGAGGGCCGGTGGGAGGATCTCACAGTTCTGAGATGAGTGGAGTGACTTATTTTTGGTTGGTTTAGACCCGGGTAAGGGGTAAATCGATTGTTCTGTTGGTTGGAACCTTCCGGCTTATGGGGGTCGGTCAGGTATTGTGTGCATTTATATGTATATCTATGTGTGCTATTTGATACTGATAGACAGTATGACGACACGTCGTCAGGTACGCACAGTTTAGTTGCAGAATAGGTAAACTCTCCCCAGTTATCCTCAGCCAGATAGACTCAGCTACTTCCTTCTTACATGTCATGTTGTTGTTGCTATCCATTTCAGTTGTATATTTCAGTTTGCTTTACATGCTCAGTACCTGTGGTACTGACGCCCGTGGGGCGCTGCATTGCTTGCCTGCAGGTACACATAGACGAGGAGTGGATCCCTCGTGATCCAGTCGGCAGAGTTATCAGCTCCTATCCTCCGGAGCTAGATAATTGGAGGTTGTTCCTATTTCCTTTTTTATTATAGTTTGGGTAGGTCGGGTCCCTGTCCCGACCCTTCTATTATTACTTCCTAGAGGCTTGCAGTCTAATGTTTCCTGTAGTGGTGGAGCCGGTCGTGTGGGGCCGTGCATGTTTATATGTATTTAGTTGTTGATATTGGCCGTGTGGGGCCTTGTTCTGGTTATAATTAGTGACCTTGTCGGTCACAAATGTGAATAGCAGTTACTTCAGATTATAGTGTTCTTGTTCTGGTTAGTTGTTGTGCATTGCAGGTGGCTATAGGCCTAATCAGCCGGGGGCTGTATTTACAGCCGCTATATAGCCGGTTCGTTTCTTGAAATAGAGCTAGAGTCTAGCAGGCACCAGGTGCCCGTCATACCCCCCCAAGGTGGGGTGTGAAATGAATAGTATCTTCAAGCCATATTAAGATCTATTTATAATAGTATTCATTGATGTTATTTTGGTCTACTCCCAATCGGAAAAAGAACATAAAGGTCATTTGCGAATAGTACTCCAGATTCTCAAAGACCGCCAGCTATATGCAAAGTTTTCTAAATGTGAGTTCTGGTTTAATTCTGTAGCCTTCTTGGGCCACATTGTATCAGAAGCCAGTATCCAGGTCGACTCGCAAAAAATTGAGGCAGTAAAAACATGGCCTAGACCTACGACTCCAACGGAGGTTCGCAGTTTCTTGGGGTTAGCCGAATATTACAGAAGGTTCATGGAAGGGTTTTCTACTCTGTCAGCACCGTTGACCAAATTGACTCAAAAAGCAGCTAAATTTCAGTTGACTGAATCCTACGACCAGAGTTTCTAGGAATTAAAAAATAGATTGACCTCAGCACCATGGTTAGCTTTGCCAAAAGTTATAGAGGGTTATGGAGTGTATTGTGATGCGTCAGGTGTGGGGTTGGGATGTGTTTTGATGCAACATGGTAAGGTAATTGCTTATGCTTTGAGGCAGTTGAGAAAACATGAAAAGAACTATCCCACTCATGATCTAGAGTTGGCTGCAGTGGTCCACGCCTTAAAAATATGGAGGCATTACTTGTATGGGGTGCCTGTGGATATTTTTACCGACCATAATAGTCTTCAGCATATTTTCACACAAAAAGAGCTGAATTTGCGACAACATTGTTGGTTAGAATTATTTAAAGATTATGACGTGAACATCTTATATCACCCAGGGAGAGCTAATATAGTGGCGCATGCTCTTAACCGCCGATCTATGGGCAGTTTGGCAAACCTGAAGCCGGAACAGCGGAAAATGGCTCGAGAATTGCACCGGCTAGCCAATTTAGCAATTCGAGTGGTTGATGCAGGGAATAATGGAGCCATAATTCAGAATATAGTAGTTTCGTCCCTGATAGTAGAGATAAAGGAGAGGCAATATGAAGATTCTTATTTAGCACAACTTAAAGATAGAGTTCAGCAAGGTGAGCTATCAAATTTTGAGGTGGACGGAGATGGGGTTTTGAGGTATAGAGGTCGCCTCTGTGTTTCGGATGTAGCAGAGCTCCATCAGCAGATTATGGAAGAAGTACATTATTCTCACTATTCCCTTCACCCTAGTTCAACGAAGATGTACCATGACATAAAAGAGATATATTGGTGGCCTGAAATGAAGAAGAGTGTCACTGAATTTGTAGCATAGTGTCCTAATTATCAGCAAGTAAAAGCGGAACATCAGAAACCCGGCGGCCTAACTCAGGAGATAGTTATACCCGTGTGGAAGTGGGATTCAGTTAATATGGACTTCATGACAGTGCTACCCCGTACTTGGCATAGATTTTATTCCATTTGGGTGATTTTCGACATAGTAACGAAGTCAGCTCATTTTCTGCCAAACAGGACAACTTTCTTAGCCAAGGAATACACCGAGTTATACATAAGAGAAATAGTCATACTACATGGTGTCCCAATATCCATTATTTCTGACAAAGGAGCACAATTTACAGCTAGATTCTGGCAATCATTTCAGAAGGGTTTGGGGACATAGGTGAATCTGAGTACAGCATTGCATCCTCAGACAGACGACCGGCAGTACTTACAATTCAGACACTCGAGGACATGTTACAAGCATGTGTACTAGATTTTGGGGGCATCTGGGATGATAATTTATCCCTTATTGAGTTTGCTTATAATAACAGTTATCACTCGGCGATTCAGATGGCACTGTATGAGGCGTTATATGGGCGAAAGTGTAGGTCCCTAGTTGGTTGGTTTGAGGTGGGAGAATTAGTACTAGTTGGGCTAGATATTATCCACCAATCAGAGGAAAAGGTAAAGCTTATCAGAGAACGCTTGTTGACAGCCGAGAGTCATCAATAGTCCTACTTCGATGTTCGTCAAAGAGACTTAGAGTTTAATGTTGGGGACTGGGTATTCCTTAAGGTATCACCGATGAAGGGCGTAATGAGGTTTGGTAGGAAAGGAAAACTTAGCCCAAGGTTTATTGAGCCATACCAGATCCTCCGGAGAATAGGCCAGGTGGAATACGAGTTAGATTTCCCTTCAGAATTAGGGTCTGTTCACCCTGTCTTTCATGTATCGATGTTACAAAGGTGCATGGGGGATCCCTCCCAAGTTGTGCCAGTAGAGGATGTTCAGGTTACTGAGGAGATGGCTTCTGTTAAAGTACTGTGGAGAAATAAGAACGGAGAAGAAATGACTTGGGAAGCTGAGGACGACATGAGGTCCAGATAAACTCAGTTGTTCCAGGATTAGTTCCAATTATACAATTAATGTAGGGTAGCTAATTTAGCTATTGTTTATGATGCATGTTATTGATATTGTTTAGTTGACTGCCATTCTGTTGTGCGAGAGATGCTAAGTGTCATGTGATATACCTGTACTGGACTTTTCTGCGTTTCAGGATCTTTTGGTTAGTCCATATTACAGAGGAGACTCTGCCGAAATTTTCCCAGAATAGTAGTGAAAAGGGTTAGACTCCAGTAGGATTAGGCTGACATTCGAGGATGAATGGTCCTAAAGGGGGAGGATGTTATACACCCCGTAAGTTCCTAACGTTTAGTCAGTGTACGTATGTGTTAGCTAAGAGTTTTAGAGTTCAATACACACAAGAAAGGGCCTAGGACAAGGTCAAGAGAATACGGAGTCAGGACCACGCGGGAGGAGGTCGGGCCAGCTGCCCAGAGGGGCAACGTGGCACGGACCTCGCTTGGTGCGTTGGCGTCCATGCCACGGAGCCAAATTGGCCTCTTTCCATCGACCAAAGTTGTATATATATCATCTTATTTCAATTGGAAGTTATAAGAGTATATGATATCATCGAGAGAGTGAGAGAGAGCGAGGGTTTCCATCAATTTTCATTCAAATACGCTACGAAACACCGTCCAAATACTGAGTAACTCCAGGTACTAGCGTATAAGCTTGCTGGGAGCATTCCTATGGAGTTAGTATCTTGAAAAACGCCCGGCGAATCCGAACTCTGCCGAGTTAAACTTGTCTGAATTGCTTCAAACTAGTTTCAATACGATCACAGGCTTCAAGTAAGCACTTCTCCCTTCTGAACTCTCAGGAAATTATCCTTTTTCGATTGTATTTGGTAAAGATGAAATATAATTGATATTATTATCAAAAGTTATCATTTTCATTGAATTGAGTACTGAAATTAGTCTCGTTCCCTCAGTAATACGATTATACTTGTGTAGGACTGTTGAATTCATATTGAAACTTGTCGATTAACCAGAAAGTCTACACTTGAGGTATGGAGGGCTATTCCTTTGGTAAGCTACGTTTGTTATGAATTACTACAACTTATATACCTGCAGTACTTCAGAATGAACATATTGGGGTCAGCTGCTGTAAAATAAACCGAGTCTGTAACACTAAAATAGTAATCCCTATTCTAATAAGCTCATCTAAGATTACCTACCCAAATATTTACTAGTTAGATGTTACCCCATATTATGTTCTATTTACAGAGGTTGTGAGGACCATATTATGTTCCATTTTGCAAAGGTTGTGAGGGCTGTATTATGTTCTATTTACAGAGGTTGTGAGGGTCGTATTATGTTCAATTTTACAGAGGCTGTGAGGGCCATATTATGTTCTATTTGCAGAGGCTGTTAGGGTCGTATTATGTTCCATTTTACAGAGGTTGTGAGGGCCATATTGTGTTCTATTTATAGAGGCTGTGACGGCTGTATTATCTTCTATTCACAGAGGCTATCAGGGTCGTATTATGTTCCATGTTACAGAGGCTATGAGGGCCATATTATGTTCTATTTATAGAGGTTGTGAGGGTCGTACTATGGTCTATTTATAGAGGTTGTGAGGGTCGTATCATGTTCCATTTTGTAGAGGTCGTGAGGGTTGTATCATGTTCCTATTACTAAGGCTGTAAGGGTCGTACTGAGTTATAGTTTACACAATTCCTAGTAGTCAGATGAGTATAGAGGATCTTTTTTGTACTTGTTTGGGTTTACGGGGGCCTAGGTAGGTTTTTCTATGTTGTTTGTATCTTCCAGGCTTATGGGGACCCGGTTAGGTTTTTGTTTGCATTTATAAGATTGTTGTTTAGATAATTCAGATGATACTGGCATTGCAGGATAAATCCCTACCCTCCCCCTTTGAATACTACAAATTTTCTAGTTTTTAATCAAGTTATTATGTTTCTGCTTTACATATTCGATACATATTGTACTGACGCCCACCCTGGTGATCTTGGGCAGATTTATATGCCCAAGTGATACTCAAATGTGTTATTTTGTCTTGTTTATCTATCGATGTTTGTACATTCTCATGTGAATTGTAATAAAATGTGAATTTATACTAACCAACATGATTAGCATGGTCTTGCAGAAAAAATATAATTTTACGAAGCTAAGATGCATGTTGGGAGAAATTGGGATTGGACTCGGAAGCTAGCAAGGAAAAAAGCACAAGGATAACACAAATTAAAGGGCTCCGCTATGGAGCCGTGTCACGCTGCCATCGCGGATGCATTCTGCCTGGATGCTGAAATTATGCGAACTTCCAATGAAGGTGCGCATCGGGGCCATGGCACGTTGGCCTAGCCCCGCGTTGCATGCCGTGCTACGTTGGGCTTTAATACTTGGACGACCGAATTCCAGTGAGGGTCCGTGTTGGTGGCATGTCATGGAGGCAGTGCTCCGCGATGCACTCTGTGACACGTTGCTTGTTATTCTAGGAAAAATTCCCACTAGTATAAATAGAACACTTAGGTTCATTTTTAATTATTCTAACTTGGTGGAGCAAGAACGTGGGTTACAGGCAGTTGAGGGGACCAAAATCTCAAGGTTTTTCTCTATCTGCTTCTTCTTTATTTCAATTTCTTGTACGATTAACACTCATTTAACGATGTTTAATCCACAAATGAGTGGCTAAATTCCCTTCTTACTGAGGTTAAGAACATTTGTATTGAAATGTAATTATTGATAAATTGGTTTTTCATCTTTTCTTCCATGGTTCTTCTATTGATTCTTGTTCTTACTGCGTTAATGTGTGGCCAATATTAATGTATATCTAAAAAGTTAGGTTTCACTTGAGAGAGCAAGAAATTGGAAATTTGTGAATTGATAGGATATGATCTTTTCTGAGTTTGGGAAAATTGAGAATTGATTTACCTTAAGGATAGAGATATACCTGAAAGTCGTATTAGTCAATTAAGGAATTGGTTTTGTATGGCTAGATCATGAATTTCTTTTTATCACAAAGATGTAGGTGAAAGGTTCATGATTCTTAAGTTGGGTTAAATACGAGAGTTTTAATCCATAGGCAATAATTCTTGACTAGCAACCGGAGGAAAGATTAATCAAATTGTATCGATAATTTATTTCTCTACATGTTCATTTTAGCCTCAGCATGCTCATACTTATAGTTCAGACTCAAATTGTATATTCATTTTAGACTTAATATAAAATTAGGAAACAAAACATCAAAATCTTCTTCACACTGTTGTCTGCAATTTAGAGTTAAAGTTTATTGAGACTTGATTAGATTGCTACCTTAGTCCAGTCCCTGTGAGATCGATACTTGGCCTAATTGAGCCACTTTATTACTTGTTTGACCAGGTGCACTTGCGGTTATACCAAACAGACCGAACAGGTTTTTGGCGCCGTTGCCGGGGACTGGCAATAAGTAAAATTTTTCTTAAGTGTTAGTTTACTATTTCTTCTTAGTGTTGACAACTTGGTCTTAGCCTGTATTTTGCAGATAGAAATTTCTGTAGAACACTGGAAAGAGACACGGAGCTGGTGGACTCATCTTTAGAGCCGGAAAGACAATTCCCTCCTCAAAGGAGAGAAGCTCTAGAGAAAAAGTTACAGTTGCTCAGACAAACAATCCTGGAGCAACAACAGAATCCACCAGTTGTAAGGGCAATGTTAGTGCCCGAGGAAATGGCACCTAGGCCAGTTCGCGAGGTGGCAATCCCACATGCTAACAATGTCACATCTAGCATCCGCAAACCTGAGCCAGGAGGGAGGTTCGAGCTTAAATAGAACATGGTGCAATTGCTGCACACCAGCGGGCTGTTCACAGGTCTCCCTCATGAGGATCCACAGCAACATCTCCAAAATTTTTTGGAATAAGTGACACTTACATCCCCGCTGGAGTGTCATCAGATTATGTCAGGCTTACATTGTTCCCATTTTCACTTTTGGGAGAAGCTAAGAGGTGGTTGAAAGCTGAGCCACCTAATTCCATCACCACGTGGGATGATCTTGCAAAGAAATTCTTGATACGGTTCTTTCCATCCGGTAAAACAGCAAGACTTAGAAGTCAAATTCTATGTTTTAAATAGAGAGAGGGAGAGAATCTATATCAGGCCTGGGAGAGATTCAAATCTATGTTGCGGGATTGTCCTCATCATTACCAATCCAATGATGTGCTGGTGCATACTTTCATAGAGGGTTTGGAACCCCACACAAAAATCTTGCTAGAGTCAGCAGCTGGGGGACAAGCATTAGAGAAGACTTATGAGGAGCTGTATACCTTGTTAAATCGTATTTCGCAGGGGAATCCGGAGTGGAATGCGGACTCGTCAAGAGGAGGAACAAGGAAAGCAGCAGGAGTCTTAGAAGTGGATGGTTTTACAGCTATTGCTACATAGATAGTTGCGTTACAGAATCAACTCAACACCCACTTCAGTAACATGAGCATGAACCAGTCTCAAGCCCCAGTGAATGTAGTGTAGCAGATTTGGTGTGAAGTGTGCGGGAGTAACAAACACTTAGCTGAGTGTTGCAGAGTAAATCCTGATTCGGTGAACTTTGTTGGTAATGTACAGAGAAATAACCACCTATAATATGGCAACAACTACAATTCAAACTGGAGGAATCACCCGAATTTCTCTTGGGGTAGCAACAACCATCAATGGCAAAGTTCGAGTCAGGGGGCGCAGAGAAATCAAGGAGGGTAGCAGAACTATAAGTCGCAATACTGAAGCAACAATGCACCTCCTCCACCACCATCACCCAGCATTGAGGAGATGCTCAAGACAATGATAGCTAACCAAGCTCAATTGTAGGCTGATTATGTGAAATTGGAAGCCGATGTAAAGAACAATCAATTAGCTACAAAGGCGCTGGAGTACCAGTTTGGGCAATTTGCTGGAGCTCAAAACACCAGGCCGAGAGGAGGACTTCCAAGTGACACTGACCCCAACCCCAACCAAGTAAATGTAGTGACCACTAGGAGTGGTTTGCCACTTAAGGAGGTGGAACCAGAGAGACCACCACAGTAGTCGGGAGCAGTGGAGAAGGAGAGGGAGCACAATGATGATAGGGGGAAGGAGAAGGAAGCTGAACCAGAAAGACCACCACCCCCGTTCCCTCAAAGACTAAGGAAACACAAGGAGGAAGCGTGTTTCAAAAAGTTCATGGAGGTGCTTAATCAGGTAGACATTAATTTACCTCTTGTTGATGTTTTGCAGGGAGTGCCGAAGCACGCGAAATATATTAAGGACATCGTGGCAAATCAGGTTGACTGAGTACGCTACGGTGGCGCTCATGGAGGAGTTTACTTCACGGATACAAAACAGGTTGCCCACAAAGCTCAAGGACCCTGGGAGCTTTACAATTAAAATTACAATCGGGCAGAGTATCCGAGCTCGCGGATTATGTGATTTGGGAGCGAGCATTGACTTGATGCTGACATAGTTATTCAAGAAATTGGGGCTAGGCAGTCGTAGACCGACAACAGTGATCTTGCAACTAGCGAATCGTTCTTTGGTCAGACCAGATGGCATTATGGAGGACGTGCTGGTGCAAGTGGGCTCCCTTATCTTCCCGGTAGACTTCGTCGTGCTGGATTTTGAGCCAGACGCGGAAGTCCCATTTATTTTGGGACGTCCTTTCTTGGCGAACGGGAAAGCACTTATTGATGTAGTGGCAGGGCAGCTAACTATGCGGGCCCATGGCAAGGTGGAGGTGTTTGAGGTGTACAAGGCTACAAGGCTTCCGGCGGTGTACGAGGAACTCTCAGTGATCAACGTGCTTGATTGAGCGGATAGTGCTCAGAGCGTTGAGTCACAGGAGCCATTGGGGAAACCACCGGAGAAGTGTAAGAATGATACGGGTGAGGACGGTAGTCGAGAGAAGACGTCCGTCACCCTAGAGGATGACTGAGCTTAATGATGTCGAGCCGCGACGGTAAACCAGGCGCTGCACGGGAGGCAACCCGTGAAATTTTTGTAATATGTGAATAGATTTCGTAGAGAAAAAAAAAGAAAGAAAGAAAAAATAAAAATAAAAATAAAAACAAAAACAAAAAAAAAGTGCATTTTATGTGAAACCTATAAATTCTAACCGATTTCTTGTTGTGAGATGAATATCAGGTTGAACGGAGGGTGAAAATGCAAAGGATCGCAAAGGAAAAATCAAGGTAAGAAAAATAATAAAAAGTGGCAAAAACAGTGAGCCTACACGATGGATCCATGTCACGGAGGGAGTGCTCCGCGTTACCCTCCGTGACACGTTGAAGTGTAATCTGGAATTTTTGAAAAATTCCAGAGTACCTGCGCGATGGCTCCGTGTCACGGAGGGCATGCTCCGTGTTACCCTCCGTGACACGTTGAAGTGTAATCTGCAATTTTTGAAAAATTCCAGAGTACCTGCGCGATAGCTCTGTGTCACGGAGGGAATGCTCCCCGTTACCCTCCGTGACACGTTGAAGTGTTATTCGCGATGGGTCACACCGGGTCGCCGGGTGACCCGCGCGAAAAACCTCTTTTTTAACCCCGAAAACACCCAAACATTCCCATTTTTCACTCCCCTCCACGACAAACAACCCAAAATCCCCCCTTCCCCAATGTGACATGGACCTAAGAGCTAAAATTCTTCAACTTTTCTTTGATATCATTGAATTGAAGGTATGTTCGTTAACTTCATCTCATTTCTTCCCTAATTTTTCCGATTATGAGCATGGGAAGTGAGGAAAACTTGCCCTAAGTGTAAATTGAGCTGGAATTCTCGTAAGCTATTGTTAATTGATGTTCGTAGTATTCGTTGTGATTATATGATCTCGATAAATACATGGGTGATTGAAATTCTTGTGAAATTGTAGCTAGGGTTAGAATTCGAATATGACGAAGTTAAAATTGAGTCGAAATGTGAAATTCTTGTTGATTTGTGCATGTTGAGTGAAGTAAAATTTGTTGTGCTTAACGTTAAGATACTAAAGGCGCGACGGATTGTCAGGATAATGAAATTGTTGAAATTGCATAAAAATTGGGGGAATTGCATCGGTTTTGTTGATAGAAATTTGCGCTAAGTGCTATGTGATGAAATGTTATCAATGGTAATAGGGGATTAGCTGTACGAAGTCTGAGTAGTACATAGAATTTATACCGTCGAACCCTCTGAATGCACGAGGCATTTTTTTGTTATTGTTTTTTTTATTTTCTTATTTTGAAAGTTAGAAAAAGAGGATTGTCTTGCTGTAATGTTGTGATTGTGGCTAAAGACTAAGTGTGGGATGGCCTAGCTTAACCCAACCTTAGTCGAAGCTAATTTTAATTTGAATAACATTGGAACTGTCTGTTTGGTTTGACAGAAATAATGGCAAGCAGGCAAGATAAAGGGAAAGGCACATCTACATCGGGCGCCGGAAGGAAAAGAATCAGACTGGGAACAGCAGTCCCAGCAGCACCAGTGGTTCCGCGCGGCCAATGTCGGCAATACGGAACTCGATGGGTGACAGAGGAGGGGAAGAAATGGTACGCAAAGCATAAGGAAAGAAAATACTTCCCCGAGGAGCACATTGCTAGGGAACCGTTGGCACAGGAATTCCCCAGGATTGTCCACAGGATTGATGCATTCGGGCTGAACTTCATCTTTGAAGAGCCCAAGGAGTGCAATCTTCACCTGATTCGGGAGTTCTATGCCAACTGGAACCCGACACTCAGAAGTCACACCTTAAAGATAAGGGGGCAGGTAGTCACTTTTGAGCCCCATCACCTTAATGCCATATTGGGGGCGCGGGACACAGACACCCATGTACTCCGGCAGCTGAATATCACTCCACCATACGCGTACATCAGACGCACTCTGTGTGGAGCCCGGTCTACAGCACGGTGGAGCAGGAATAAGGAGAGGGGCTACCATCAAACATTTCCCTACTCACAGATGAACAGGGAAGCTAGGATATGGCTTAAGATTGTTTGTTCCTGCCTGATCCTGGGGGTGCATATGACAGATGTCACCTGGGATCGTGTGTTCTTGGTCTATGCCTTGATGAAAGGACTGGAGATCAATGTTGGGGCGGTAATTATCTCCGCCATGAAGAGAGCTCGTTTGCATCAAGGGCACAGGTACGGGTTTGGTGTTTTACTGACCACGTTCTTTAGGGGCCTAGATGTTGAGGAGGAGGCCCTGGACTACATCCCGCAGATGGAGAGGCGGGCCTTAGATGTCACCAAAACTAAGGCACCCGACACCACTCACGGGCCAGTTCTCACACTAGCCGAGCGACATGCTCGGGATGATTAGTACATGGATCACATGTTTGAGATGCAGATGCTCCAACTACGCATAGGCGGGAGGCCGTCAACAGAAGATGAGTTGTGGCAGCTCGAGCTAGACTACCCTTTTGGCGAAAAATTCCAGGGCTCTATGCCGAGTGGGGCCAGCTTTTGTGGAGCCCACTGATGATGACGTCCCCACAGATGAGGAGACACGTCGTGAGGACTCAGATGTTGAGTCTGATGATGATGACTGGGGCGATTCAGAAATGGGAGACGAGGCAGCGGCACTTAACGAAGAAGTGGAATACTTTGATTGATTAGGGAGTTTCACCACCCACTTTTGTGTTATGCTGAATTTTGTGAACACTGGGGACAGTGTTCGATTTAAGTGTGGGGTGGGAGTAGTTAGGTGCTGGTTGTTGTTGTTATTAATGTCTCTGTTCTGTTGTTGTGCTTGAAAAAACTTGTGACCCTATGATGTTTGTGTGTATGTCTGTATTGTAATTAATGTGAAGTTGTTGTGTGCTGTTGAATGTTGTTAGTTGGTTTTGTAAATATTTTTATTTTATCGAAATTATCGATTAAAATTTTTCGTGAAATTTTTTTATTTTTGGGTTTCTCGGCATTTGTTTTCGATTCTTTTACCAAGAATAGTCCCATTGAACCGAAGTCGTATTAGTGACCGTTCCCTATGATGGATGGATGATGACCGTCTTAAGGGAAATGTAGTCGATAGGAGTAGATTTCTTTTGTTCATTTTGTTCGTTTGTATCCCAAACATGTTGTTACTTTATGATTCAGAATTCTGGTTGCGTGTTGTACATGATATTTAAAATGCAAAGGTGATTCTTATGAAAGCATGCAACTTTGTAAATATGTTGAGATACCTAGGCCATAGAGTTTGATTCGGTGTGATTGAGGCTTAATGTTTGAATTCTTGTAATTAGCTGATTGAAGAGTCTGTGAATATGTCTTGAGTTGAGCATGTACAATGAGTGTGTGGTGAGGTTTCGTCTCTTCCATGCTATTGTGAAGTGTCTAGAACTTGCCTGGTGTGTGTACGAAATGAAATGAAGGATGTGTATTGTAGGAAAGCATGTAGGCATTTCTTTGCTTTAACCGAAAGTTTTTTCATCATTGTACCTACCTTGAATGTACATCCTAGTTAGCCCATTGAGCCTTTAGCCTATTTTTTTCTTTTGTCAAAAAGGTGTAAATTGAGCTTAACCCCTTCTTTTCATTATCCGTGAATTTGATCCAAAACTCTTAAGTGCTCAAGAAAAATAAAATAAAATAAAATAAAATAATTTTCCTATAGTGTCAAGGAGTGAGAATGGTGAAAAGAAAAGAAAAAGTAGAGTGATGAAAGGAAAGAAAAGGTCAAAGGTGCACTCTCTATAAATTAAATATAATGAAGACGTATAACTAATCTTTGTTATTAAGTCGAGTGTGCTTAAAGATATGGGAACAAAAATAAATACAGACTTCAACAATGGGAGGATGAAGGAAGAAACAATGCCCAAAAGGTTGATGGGATGTATTGAAAAAGCGCTTAAGGAGGCTAGTTGTTATTATTGGTTAGCCCAGTATTTGCTAGTTTCGTAGCTTACACTACAACCCGTTAAGTCCTACGTGATCTTACATCACGCGTCCTTATATTAGAGGAGTAATACACTAAAGGCAAGCCTAAGGTTCATGACATGATGCATGTGAATTCTTTTGGGAGAGAGAGCGAAATCGTGTTTATATGCCCCTGCATGTAATGTCTTTGAGTTCATGTGATTAAAAAGGGGAAAATTCTCTTGTGTTATGAGGGCACATGCCCGACGAGAGATTGAATTTCGTGTCAGATATCTTGATCAGCTGATTTGCATGAGTTTGCCAATATCGAGAGTCGATTCTTGAGACTAGGAGGTCTTAATGTGTTAAAGGTCATTGTATTGATAAGACTATGCATTTTTTCTTGATGATTTGCTATATTAAATAATTGGTATAACCGTAGCTTGAATTGTCCAGCCAAAGTAGCCAGGATTGGGTGTCGATCGCATGAGGTGTAAGATTATTGTACGGGGACGAACAAGGATTTAAGTGTGGGGTAAGTGATCTTGGGCAGATTTATATGCCCAAGTGATACTCAAATGTGTCATTTTGTCTTGTTTATCTATCGATGTTTGTACATTCTCATGTGAATTGTAATAAAATGTGAATTTATACTAACCAACATGATTAGCGTGGTTTTACAGGAAAAATATAATTTTACGAAGCTAAGATGCATGTTGGGAGAAATCTAGATTGGACTCGGAAGCTAGCAAGGAAAAAAAGCACAAGGAAAGCACGAATTAAAGGGGCTCCGCGATAGAGCCTTGTCACGCTGCCATCGCGGATGCATTCTGCCTGGATGCTGAAATTATGCCAACTTTCAGTGAAGGTGCGCGTTGGGGCCGTGGCACGTTGGCCTAGCCCCGCGTTGCATGCCGTGCCACGTTGGGCTTTAATACATGGACAATCGAATTCCAGTGAGGGTCCGCGTTGGTGGCGTGTCACGGAGGCAGTGCTCCGCGATGCACTCCGTGACACGTTGCTTGTTATTCCGGGAAAAATTCCCACTAGTATAAATAGAACACTTAGGTTTATTTTTAATTATTCTGACTTGGTGGAGCAAGAACGTGGGTTACAGGCAGTTGAGGGGATGAAAATCTCAGGGTTTTTCTCTATCTCCTTCTTTATTTCAATTCCTTGTATGATTAACACTCATTTAACGATGTTTAATCCACAAATGAGTGGCTAAATTCCCTTCTTGCTGAGGTTAAGAATATTTGTATTGAAATGTAATTATTGATAAATTGGTTTTTCATCTTTTCTTCCATGGTTGTTCTATTGATTCTTGTTCTTACTGCGTTAATGTGTGGCCAATGTTAATGTATATCTAAATAGTCCGGTTTCACTCTAGAGAGAAAGAAATTGGAAAGTTGTGAATTGATAGGATATGATCTTTTCTGAGTTTGGGAAAATTGAGAATTGATTCACCTTCAGGATAGAGATATACCTGAAAGTCGTATTAGTTAATTAAGGAATCGGTTTTGTATGGTTAGAACATGAATTTCTTTTTATCACAGAGATGTAGGTGAAAGGTTCATGATTCTTAATTTGGGTTAAATACGAGTGTTTTAATCCATAGGCAATAATTCTTGAGTAGCAACCGGAGGAAAGATTAATCAAATTGTATCGATAATTTATTTCTCTACATGTTCATTTTAGCCTCAACATGCTCATACTTATAGTTCAAACTCAAATTGTATATTCATTTTAGACTTAGTATAAAATTAGGAAACAAAATATCAAAATCTTCTTCACACTGTTGTCTGCAATTTAGCGTTAATGTTTATTGACACTTGATTAGATTGCTACCTTAGTTCAGTCCCTGTGGGATCGATACTTGGCCTACTTGAGCCACTTTATTACTTGTTTGACCACGTGCACTTGCGTGTAGTTATACCAAACAGAACGAACAAGTGCTGCATTACTTGCCTGCAGGTGTAGATAGATAGGGTTCGGGACATTCCTAGTCTCCAGCTGAGGTCAATAGTTCATTCAACTCCTTCCCTTTGGAGTTGAAGTTAGACAGGATTCCCGTTTGATGTACAATTTTGGTAGGTCAGGGCCCTATCCTGTCCACTATATCACTCCTAGAGGCTTGCAGTCTATTGTATATTCCCTGTGGTTAGTTTGTTGTTGGCCGTATGGGTCCCATGTGTGCTTAATTTCTTGTGATGGCCATGTGGGGACTTGCTTAGCTGTTAGATAGCGGCCTTGTCGGCTATAGCGTAGTTTAGCACCTGATTTACATTTTGGTTATAACTAGACAGCATGGTGGCCTTGTTAGCCCGCATAGGATTCTTGTTATTATGTTGTTCTTGTTAGCTGTCTTCTTTTATAGGTGGCCTTGTCGGCTATGGGCTGTATTTACAGCCAAAATATAGTTCGTTGGTTTCTTGAATTGAGTGTCGATGTGCACCAGTAGTGTACCAGTCCGGTTAGACTAGTTCAGACCCAGTGTGGCACCAGGTGCCGGTCATGCCTCCCAAAGTGGGGCGTGACAGAAGCAAACCAAAATAAATAAAAACTACAATGTTCGAACAAGAGACATCATCGGAGGAGGCGTAGAATAACACATTCTGGGTCGCTCACCTTTCAGATAGTCCGCTGCTGCTCTAGAGGTGTGGTTGATATGAACTTCTGAGATCGGATTCTGCACACAGAAAAGAAGTGCAGGAGTAGCATCAATTTGAAACACGGTATTGGTAGACATCATCGGGCGACCTTACATAATAATATACAGACAGACAGACATTAATATGCAATTAGCCCATAACATCATTTATACATAACCATGCTCATTTCAGGCATTTATTCTACTCACGTGCTAACCAACCTACTAACCGGATTGGGCCATCACTGCAGCGATCGCTTGACCACTGCCGCAGTCTTGCCAAGGCAGAACAAGTTCCACTGTAGCGGTAGTGTCTTGGCAGTAGCTTGACTTAGCTGCACATTCAACATTCCACTATCTCTTTACAACTTGTACGTCATTATAATCATATATGTTATTTCACAGACGCCATTAAGTGATAGATACCACATAACCACATAAGATATAGAATGAATCATTTTATAGATTTCACAACACAATCACTAATTCCCTTTAAACAGTTCATCCATCAAGTAATTACAAACCCTCAACATTTCAGACAGAAAGCACATGACCACAAGTTCAGTTCAGTTAGTTACACATTCTCAGTCCAATTCTCACAATGTTACGATAAATAAAATAATACAATGAATTGTGACATGTTGGAAACCTACCTCCATCACATCACCATGAACACACAGTTACTAAATATGATGTACACATATGCCAAAGGGTCCTATTTCTACCCATCTAGTCATGACCTACAGGGGACTCTAGAAATCCATGTACTGTATCGGTGTGGTACCAACTACCACTTATATGCTCGTTTGGATGCTCCCCTCTGACACGAGCCACTCAATCAATATTGCTCGCCCAGATGCTCCCCTCAGGCACGAGCCTCTTATTCAAGGATATTCATTTTATCCACATTCATTCTCATTGTAAATATACCATCAATAAGTCAATTCTTATGACTTTTAGGAGATCTCATATTACCTTACTCAACTTAATTATCTAACACTTCGTCATTCAAGTTTATGACTATACGAAAGAAAACACATAGAATCTCAAACATCATGTTCCTCATCACATCAACAATAACATCATAATAAATTCACTTTAGATATTATTTAGGGAAATTATCACAACAACTAATGTCCGGGGACCAATCCAACACATCATTATTCTACACATATACATGTCATTATATTAAGTCTATCTCTTTCTAAAATATAACCTACCTCGAGTTGGAGGATTCGAATGACAATCACTCTCCTGGAGCCTTGATTTTCCTCAATGACTCTAAATGCTCAAAGTCTAAAAACAAGAGATCAGAATGATTCAGTTGTCCACCACAAAACAAGGGTTTTGAGAATTCAAACCCACCCCATTTTACCTATTATCACAAATCACCTCATTTCCCATGGTTCAATTTTTAACCATTACTGCCTCAAACCCCTTTTAAGGCAACTTTAAGGGTAAAGTCTCAATTCTACATAATTCTAGGTCTCAATTTCTGCATCAACCATGTTCTAATAAGAACTATGCCTTAGGGATGATCATTACTCCCTTTTGAACTTAGAATTGACACCCATTAATTCCCCATGATTTTAGCCCTAGTTCTACCTACCTAGGATTCTCTTATTACCAAAATCACCATTAGGGGTTCCCCCTTGATTCCTAGGTTTAAGTAATAAAACATAGAAGAAGTAAATCGAGTATCTTACCTTGAGAAGGGAAATTGGACTACTCTAGGGAAAAACTTCCTCTAGCTCTTGGGAGTTCGTGCTTCGAAAAAATGGGGTATAACCTATGAAATACCATTTAAAACCCATTTTCTGATTCCCATTATCTACTGTTGCGGTCACTTTTCTGCTGTAGCGGATACTCGATGGTGGTTAGGACATTGCTATGGTGAATCCAACAGTTATTTTCTAAGTCCATGACAGCGAGACTCTAACTACAACAATGGTGTAGTTGTAGTAGAAATCCCACAGCTGCAACGATCCCGTGTTACTAGTTTCTCCCAAACCTGCTCTCAACCTACTTCTCAACATCAAAATTTTAACTATCTCCCAAAATAACACCTTTTTATCATAACCTAGGCCAGTTTGGGTGTTCTAAACTGATTTCGCTTATAATTACGTATGGATCATTATAATAACAACACAAGTTAATAAACATCCTTAGAAGATGAGGACTCACCCAAAAACTAGGATGGTGTTGATTTGGAGAGGGAGCAAGCTAAAGTCGAGACTGGGACTGGTCAACCAAACTTGTTTCATAAGACGATATAGCATAGAGTATACCGTCAGAACTTTGAAAGTACTGAGTATGTTGAGAAGGTAAAACACGCTAGTAAAATGATAGTCTAAAATCATGAATATAAAAAGAGATAGAATATGAGAGTAACGACAACATGCTAAAAGCCATATTCCTGAAGTAATCATAATCATGATATATTCATCAAAAGCTGAGACATAATGACCCAAGGTTTAGAAATAAAAATCATGTATTGTTTCATACTTGAAATCATAAGTGAAAACTCGTAAACTGATAATTGGGTCAAATATTCTATAAAACATAATATCGTAAGTCATGAACATTTGTAACCTAAAATATGAGGAACAATGGGAGTCTTCTTCATAACCGACACCATCATGATAAAGCTTACATGATGCCCCAACTATCTCACTCAATTGGGCAGACCTTTCTAAGTCTTTCTAGGGAAAAGAATGATTAAGGTGTGATATCACTGGTGTGCCTTCGGGCTGGGAAACACTCTTTTGGGAGGTACTAAATATGAATATATATAACTATGGTGGCTCGTAGTTATGAGACCTGGATCCTCGAAATCCTTGGCCTACCGGTGCTAGACACTACTCCCAAAAACATCATATCACTCATAATCTTTTTCTCAATACATAGCTTAAATCCATTTCATGGGAGTCTTGACTCAAAAACATCTCTTTAAAACTTATCTTGTAAGCCTTGGCTAAAAATCATGGTGAAATATACTTTACTTGTACTTGGGCTTGCCCAATCATCAAATCATACATACTTGAGTAAGGCGTCATAATTCGAAAGCACAATATCAAAAGTTTAAGAATTGATAAATATTAATGCATACTATGATAATTCATCATACTTGAAATCATGGGCTCATAATCTTGAAATTCATAAATCATGCATAATAGGGCAAAATTACCATAAACATGAAATCATAAATTCATGAGGAATTTAAGGGTCAAATGTGCCCTAATAACCATAATTCATCATTTGGAACATGAGAGACTTGAACCCATAGAGAGATCATGGAAAATTTCATTGAATTGGGTCTAACCCTAGAATTTCACAATTTAGAACTTGAGAAGTAGAGATCATGGAATTGAACTTAAAAATGGGCATGATGAGGAAAGGATTTCCCCCATTCATAACCTTACATATATGGGTTTGAAGAATCTCTAACTCAATTGAAGACCCAAAGGGATTTGATACGTAGGAGATGATGAAACCCTTTCTTAATTTGAGAGAGGACCTTCGACTAACAGTTGTTTTGAATGAATGATGCCTTAGGTTAGGTTAAACCCCCTAATACACCCTTTAAGAAACCCAAAACGGTGTCACTTAGGGATTAGAAGCCTAGGGAATTACAAAAATACCCTTGGAAAATTATATTTAAAATCCTGTCTGCTAGTGTCATGACTCGTACCACTAGTCGTACCACCCTACCACGGCTCGTAGTATCCACCCGTCACATGCCAATCTATTTTATAGTTCTATAATATTTACATAATGGGCTCCAACAATGACTCATCACTTGGTACCACAAGTCGTCTTGTGACTCATTGTTAGTGGACAACCCTTGCATTTCCTCTGATTCTCCATCCTACGACTCCAAACCATGACCTATGACAAGGTCTCACGAGTCGTTATTTGACTCATTGCTTCAGGGTCCTTCTCTGTAGATTCTGACTACGACTCATGACCTCAAGTCATAACCACTCCCATGAATCATGGTGTGGACTCGTGGTCTGGGGGGACAATTTCTAAGTCTTGCCAAGACTCTTTCTACAATTCATTACACGAAATCATTGCGAGCTGTTCTAAGAAAAAATTATAGATTTTTTTTTGAGGATCAAATTCCAAATCCCGAATATAGTATTAGGACAACTTTAGGGTGTTACATGAATAATTATATTCAATTTAGAAATCTTAGACTCAACTTGAACTCAACTAGGAGAACTCAGACTCAATTATGGATACATAGCATCAATGTTCGCTTCTTTAGCACCCGGTAACTCGGTAACTTATTGATAACTTAAGCAATAGGAGTTATGGAATTTATTTTAAGCCTTAATAACTTTAAAACATATATACATAAATTTAGGTTACCATATCAAGGAATCAGTATGTTGGTACCCTTACCCTTACTAGCTTGACATTCGTTCTTAGAATATGTGATTTTTACATCGCCATCTTAGCTTTACATTTCTAATTTCATAAGGTGAATAGAACCTCACACAAGATAAAAATAACATATATAATATAATGTAAAGTACCAGCTAACAATGCCCATGCTAAGGGGTCTGCAACTCAATTAACAACTATGACAATAAATCGACACAACATTACACTTTAAGCGCCTCTTTGAGCTAGACATAATCTCAATATTTAGCTTCAATCAAACGTGGGACTTAAAGCTTAAATGTAGCTTTACATACTGCCTCTTTGAAAAGTTTGCTGGCTAATTCAACTCATAACGCACTAATCCTGCTTCAAAGAACAATGGATAAGACGCCTTACACACCTTTATCTGATGAACTTTCCGTAGCCTATTTCTACTCCAGTGATCAGCCTTTAACCTTATATATCTATTAAATTCATAGATCAACAACAAGCTTAATCTGTATCGAAATACAGCCAAAATAATTCACCAAATGGCAATCACAACAACAACAATTACTCACGGCAACACCAACAATTATAGTCATTTTATTTACTTGTTTTCACAAGCTTTTGAGAGACAAAATGTAACACCCCAAAAGCCCTAAGATCAAACCCAAGGGTTAAGATGGAGAAAATAAGATTTTCTGCACCAGGTCACAGGACGAGTCGTCTAGTGACCCGTGAGGTGCACCACGAGTCATTAGGTGGCTCGTGGAGTGAATGATGGACTTGGTTGGATTTTTGCATTTGGGGTTGACCATAGGTGAGGCCATGAGTCATGATCAAGATCACGAGTCATTAGTTCACTTGTGGTTAGAGGTTGACTTGAAGTGGAAAATTTGGGTTGTGTTGGCCATGACTTGGTCACCACGAGTCGTTGGGTGCACTATGAGTCATTGTATCCCTCATGGTGACCCTGAGAAGATATGTTTCCGGTGTTGGCCACGAATGCAGACCACGAATCATGGTGTTGGCGATGAATCGTTCAGTCCCTTGTTTGGACTAGTAATGTATATTTTCCTACAAATTTACTAAGGGCTTTTCCATAATGCCTAAGCTCCTAAGGCCTAAACTGTGTCATTTTAATCTTAGATAGGTGTGTTTTAAGAGGGGTTAATTCATTCTAAGCCTATTCCTCTCCATGCATGCATCCTAGAATCTCCTAAGGGTGATCAAGACTAGATTCATCAAGTTCTTCCCCAAATTTCTTTCGGCTCTCAAGAGGATTGTGAAATCAGATTTCTCTCACTATAGGGTTATGAATGGGTGTAATCTTCCACTCCTATGCCTAATCCCTTCTCAATTTGATGAAAATTCTAGTTGATGAAACTATGGGGTTTTAACATAACTTGTGAATTCTCTAAGTACCTATCATTGGTATTCTCTATGCATGCTTCTAATGTTGAATTATGATTTATGGGCATATTTTATAATGTTTTCAATTTTACAAATAAGATTCCAATCTATGAAAGTTCATGAAAAGATGAGATTCTGATCTATGCTTCTAATTATGAAAAGATGTTCGTGATGAAAGTATGATTTTGAATTGCCCATGTCTATGTTCATGTTTTTTTTGTAATCAAAGACTATTTCAAGCATGTTTAAGTATTTGGAAAGCCCAGCTAATCAAGTATGTTTCATGCATTATCTAAATTTCATGTTGTTAGCTTACCACATTATTTTGGAGTCTAGACTCCCACTCTTTTTACTTGCGGTATGGTTTGGGCCAAGGCTCCTCGTGTTATGTTTTCAGATTTTTGCATGTATTATTAAAATTTAGCTTTGTCACCAAACGATGGTTTAGCTTCATTGAAAAAAAGATGGAGAGAAAATGCATGTTTTTAGGAGTAGTGTCTAGTACCAAGTAGGCTAAGGGTCAGCCAACCTTTGCCAAAGAACTACGTGTCAACATAGGTTTGCATATACCTTTTGGGACCTCCCTTATGAGCTTTCCCTGAACCCAAGGGGCCTCGAGCTTGATATCGATATCATGGTATCGTCGTTATCCCTGGAAAGGCTTTGGACAGCTCTGCCCTCTTGAGTGTATAATCAGGACCAGGTAAGCTCTATCGTGGTAATGTCGGTTATATGTCGAGTCTCCCATTATTCCTCATGATTTTAGTTATGCATGTTCATCGGTCATGTAATTATGTTTTCAATAGGTTTGACCCAATGTTCAGTTTTACTTATGATTATCAGTTTCCAGCTTTGGGTCATTCGATTAAGTTATGATATTCAATTATGTTAAATCATTATTTCAGATATTGTTCGGTGTTAGGGTGGTGACTACATGCAAGTGCAAGTGGTCGAACAAGTAGTAAAGTGGCTTATGTAAATCCAAGTATCGATCCCACAGGGACTGAACTACGGTACTAATTAACTTATATGTCAGTGAACTATGTCTTTATGAATGCAGACAACCAATTAAACAATATTTTGAGATGCATCGCTACTTTGGCTCAACAATTCAAGCTACAACTATACTGATTATTTAATATAGCAATTCATTAAGAAAACATGAATGGTCTCATCAATCCAATGAAGTACACCACATAAAGACCTCCTAAGCTCAAGAATCGATTCTCGATCTTGGCAAACTCGTGCAAATCAACTGATCAAGACATCCGACACGAAATTAATCTCTCGTCAAGCATGTGCCCTCACAACACAATAGAATTACCCCATTCCCATCATATGATTTCCAAAGCACTACATGTAGGGGTATATGAATACGATTTCGCTCTCTCTCCCAAAGAATTCACAGGCATCATGTCATGAACCATAGGCTTGCCTCTTGTGTATTACTCCACTAATATAAGGATGCCTGATGTAAGATCACGTAGGACTTACGGGTTGTAATGTAAGCTACGGAACTAGTAAATATTGGGCTAACCAATAATAGCAACTAGCTTCCTTAAGCGCTTTTCACTACATCCCACCATCATTACGACCATTGTTTCTTCCTTCATCCTCTCATTCTTGAAAATTTCTTTTTTTTTTCTCTTTGTTTTTGTTCCCATTTCTTTAAGCACACTCGACTTACTAGCAAAGATTGGTTATACATCTTTATTTTATTTAATTTCAGCAAGTGCACCTTTGACCTTTCTTTAACTTTCACAACTTCCGCTTTTCCTTCCGTTTCACACTTCATACTCCTTTACACCGTGGGAAAATTGTTTTTCTTAAGTGCTTAAGAGTTTTGGATCAAATTCCCGGCTAATGAAAAGAATGGATTAAGCTCGGTTTGTACCTCTTCAAAGAAAGAAAAAAATAGGCTAAAGGCTCAATGGGGCTAACTAGGATGTACATTCAAGGTAGGTATGATAATGGAGAAACTTTCGGTTTATTCAAAGAAACGCCTACATCCTTTCCTACACTACACATCCTTCCTTTCGTTCAGTACACACACCAGGCAAGTTCTAGACACTTCACAATAGCATGGAATAATAGAAACCTCACCTCACACTCATTGCACATGCTCAACTCAAGACATATTCACAGACTATTCAATCAGCTAATTACAAGAATTCACTATTAAGCCTCGATCACACCGAATCGAACTCTATGTCCTACGTATCTCAACATGTTTACACATTTGATGTTTTCATACGAATCACTTTTGCATCTTAATATCATGTACAACACGTAACAAGAATTCCGAACCATGAAGTAACGACACATTTGGGACACAAACAAAATAAAGAAAAGAAAGAAAAAAACTACTCCTATCGACTACATTTCCCTTAAGATGGTCATCATCCATCCATCATATGGGAAGAGCCACTATCTACGACTTCGGTTCAATGGGACTATTCTCGGTAAAAGCACCAAAAACAGAGGCCGAGAAACCCAACATAAAAAATTCGATAGAAAAAGATAAAAAAAAATTTAAATTTGAACAATATTTACACAACACAACCAATAGTAGCTCAACACAACATACAACAGCTCAACATTCATTTCAACACCAACTTAATTACAGAACACACAACACAGAGTCACAAGGTCACATTTTGCACAGGCACAACAACAATAAAAAAAAAACATAAACATAAACAAAGCAGTTGGCACCTAACTACTCCCACACCACAATTAAACCAAACACTGTCCCCAGTGTTCACAAAATTTCAACATATCACAAAGGTAGGTGGTGAAACTCCCTGATAAATCGAAGTATTAAACTTCTTCATCAGGTGCCATTGCTTTGTCTCCCATATCAGAATCACCCCCACTGTCGTCGTCTGACTCAATATCTGAGTCCTCCCGGCGTGTCTCCTCATCGATAGGGACATCATCATCTACGGGATCCACAAATGTGGGCCCCATTCTGCATAGAGCGCTGGCATTCTCGCCAAATGGGTAATCTAGCTCGAGCTGCCACAGCTCATCCTCCGTTGCCGGCCTCCCGCCTTTGCGCAGTTGCAATATCTTCATCCCATACATGCGGGCCATATACTGGTCATCCCGAGCATGTCGCTCGGCTAGTGTGAGTACCGGCCCATGAGTAGTGTTAGGTGCCTTGGTTTTGGTGACATCAAAGGCACGCCTATCAATTTGTGGGATGTAATCCAGGTCCTCCTCCTCGATATCATGGCCCCTCAGGAACGTGGTAAGCAAACCACCGAACCCATATCTATTCCCCTGATGCAGTCGGGCTCTCTTCATGGCGGAGATGATTACCGCTCCAACATTGATCTCCAGCCCTTTCATCAGGGCATACACCAAGCACACTCTATCCCGGGTGACATCTGTCATGTGCACCCCCGGGATCAAGCAGGAACACACAATCTTTAGCCAAATCTAGGCCCTTGATTCATCTGAGAGTAGGGAAATGTCTAATGGTAGCCCCACTCCTTGTGCCTACTCCACCTTGCTGTCGATCTGGCTCCACATAGGGTGCGTCTGATGTCCGCATAGGGTGGAGTGATGTTCAGCTGCCTAAGGACATGAGCGTCTGTGTCCCGCGCCCTTAGGATGGCATTCAATTGATGAGGCTCAAAAGTGACAACCTGCCCCCTGATTTTGACAGTGTGACTGCGTAGGGTCGGGTTCCAGTTCGCATAAAACTCTCGGATAAGATGGAGATTGCACTCCCTAGGCTCTTCGAAGATGAAGTTCAGCCCAGTAGTGTCAATCCGGTGTACAATCCGCAAGAATTCTTGTGCCAGCGGCTCCCGTGCTATGTGTTCTTCTTGGAAGTATTTGGTTTCTTTGTGTTTTGCATACCACTTCTTCCTCTCATAAGTCACCCATCGGGTTCTGCATTGTCGGCGTTGGCCTCGCGGAACCGCTGGTGCTACTGGAACTGCTGTTCTCAATCGTATCCTTTTCTTGTCGGCGCCCGATGTGGATGCGCCCTTTCCCTTGTCCTTTCTGCCTGACATTTTTCCTGTACAATCAAACATACAGTCCCAATGTTATGCAAGTCACAATTAACTACAACTAAGGTTGGGTTTTATTTGATCACCCCACACTTAGTCTTAAGCCGTAATCCAAACAATTCGACAAGACATTCATGATTTTCCAATTCTTAACATTCCACATGCTTAGTGCATTCATATGAGTCGATGAAACAATTACTATGTACTACTCAGACTTCGTACAAAAACTACAAACTTCTCCATTGATTCAATTTCAACATCATAGCACTTAGCAATTTTTTCAACAACCTATGTAATTCTCCAATTGCATTTTCCAAAAATTCTGTCTTCTAACTTAGCATATTCAACATCAATCACAATATATTTCACTTCACCCAACATGCACAACCCAATTTTTTCAACATTTCAAAGAATTTAATCTTCTTCCTATTCAATTTTCAACCCTAACTATCAATTTCGCAAGAGTTCAATAAAACATGCAATCATTGAGTTCATATATTCAAAATGATACTACGAACATCAACCCATCATAACTCAAGTGAATTAAAGCTTAGTTATCACTTAGGGCAATGTTTAATCACCACACATGTTCAAGAATCGAAAACTTGAGCTAAAACAAGGAACAATTCAAGAACATACCTTTGATTTGATGAAATTGAAGAAAACTTAAAGATAATTGATGCCTAGGTCCGTGGCACGTTGGGGGGGGGAGGGAATTTGGGGTTTGTGTCGCGGAGGGAGTGAAGAAATAGGAAAAAAATGAGGGGAATTGGGGTTTTAAAATGATTTTTCGCACTGGTTACCCGGTGATCCGGTGTGACTCGACACGAATTAACCCTCAACGTGTCACGAAGGGTAATGCGGAGCACCCCCTCCATGACACGGAGCCATCGCGCCAGTGTTCTGGATTTATAGAATATTTGAAACACGCGTCAATGTGTCACGGAGGGTAACGTGGATCACCTCCTCCGTGACACGGAGCCATCGCGCAGGCTCACTGTAATGTGCCAATTTTTATTTTCTCACCTCGATTTTTTTCCTTTGCGTTCTTTGCATTTTTTCCCTCTGTTCCACCTGAAAATCATTTCACCACAACAAAATTGGTTAGACCCCATAGGTTTCAACACAAAAGAATTTTTATTTTTTATTTTTCTTTCTTTTTCTCTTTTTTATATTTTTTTCTTTCTTTTTTTTTTTCAAATAGTTCTACTCATCTATTACAACGCATTCACGGGTTGCCTCCCGTGCAGCGCCTGATTTACCATCGCGGCTCGACGTCATTCATTGCTCAATCATCCTCTAGAGTGATGGACGTCTTCTCTTGAATAACGTACTCACCCCAATAATGCTTACATCTTTTCCCATTCACCAAAAATGTGGCACTTCTATCTTCTTGCCACAACTCCATTGCCCTATGCGGGGTCATTCTCACCACTTCAAACGGCCCTGACCATTTGGACCACAACTTGCCTGGAAAAAGCTTCAGTCTCAAATTAAATAGCAACACCTTCTAACTCGACTCAATGATCCGATGCACCATATGCCTATCGTGCCACCTTTTTGTTTTCTCCTTGTAGCATTTGGCACTTTCATAAGCATGCCAACGAAACTCATCCAGTTCACTGAGTTGCATCAGCCTCTTCTACCCTACTAGCTTCGGATCCATGTTCAATTTCCTCACGGCCCAAAAATCTTGATGTTCTAGCTCCACAGGCAGATGACATGCCTTTCCATAGACCAATCTATACGGAGAAGTCCAAATGGGTGTCTTGTACGCAATTCTATAAGCCCACAACGCATCGTCGAGTTTTCTTGACCAATCAATTCGTTGTGCATTCACCGTCTTCTGTAGAATCTGCTTTATCTCTCTATTCGACACCTCCACTTGCCCACTAGTTTGGGGATGATACGTTGTTGCTACCTTTTGCCGCACCCCATACTTAGCTAGAAAATTCTTGAAACTTGCGTTTACAAAATGAGCCCCTCCATCACTGATAATGGCTCGGGGTGTCCCGAACCTAGTGAAAATATGCTTTTTCACAAATTTTGTTACCACCTTGTTGTCATTCCTGGGGAAAGTTGTTGCTTCGACCCACTTGGATACATAATCAACGGCTACCAAGATGTAACGATTACCAAATGACGGTGGGAACAGGCCCATAAAATCTATTCCCCATACATCAAAGATCTCCACTTCTAATATCTGCTGTAGTGGCATCTCCTGCCTTCTTCCAATTGTTCCTGTTCTTTGACATCTATCACACATTTTTACATATGCCATAGAGTCTCTAAACAGTGTAGGCCAAAAGAAACCTGACTGTAGCACCTTGTGCGCTGTCCGCTCGCCTCCGTGGTGCCCTCCATACAATGATGAGTGAAAACTCCTCAATACTTCTACAATCTGGCTCTCTGGAATGCATCTTCTCACAACCTGATCCAGTCCCTGCTTAAACAAGTATGGCTTATCCCAAATGTAATACCTGCAATCATGTTTTAACTTCTTTCTCTGCTGAGCCGTAGCCTCCGATGGATAGACTCCACTCACCAGCAAATTCACAATGTCTGCATACCAAGGGATTTCACCTTACCTTATTGCCAAGAGTTTCTCATCCGGGAACTACTATTTCATGATGTCACCTTCCTTCACATGCAACCAACTTTCCAATCGCGATAGGTGATCTGCCACTTGATTCTCGCTCCCCTTTCTATCCCCAATCTCTAGGTCAAACTCTTGTAACAACAAGATCCATCTAATCAGCCTGGGCTTTGCATCCTTCTTGTTAAACAGATACTGAATCACTGCATGATCAGTATACACCACTACTTTAGAACCCACCAAGTAGGACCTAAATTTATCAAACGCGAACACCAATGCTAGCATCTCCTTTTCAGTGACTGTATAATTGACTTGGGCTGTGTCAAGTGTTTTTCTTGCATAATCAATGGAATGAAATTCTATTCCTCCGCTGCCCCAATACAGCTCCTACAGCCACATCGCTTGCATCACACATTAATTCAAACGGTTGCTCCAAATCCGGAGAAATGAGAATAGGTGCTTCTATCAACTTCTATTTCATCTCCTCGAATGCTTTAACATAATCCTCATCAAACTCGAACTTCACCTCTTTTTCTAGCAACCTGCATATTGGTCTAGAAATTTTAGAGAAGTTCTTGATGAACCGTCTGTAGAACCCCGCATGTCCAAGAAAACTGCGAACACCCTTCACTGACACAATTGGTGGTAGCTTTTCAATCACTTCAATCATTGCACGATCAACTTCCAACCCCTTGCAAGACACCTTATGGCCAAGGACGATACCCTCCTTGACTAAAAAATGATATTTCTCCCAGTTGAGTACCAGGTTGGAGTCTTCACAACGAGCTAGCACCCTGTCAAGATTCTGCAAACATGTAGCAAATGAATTACCGAAAACAGAAAAATCATCCATAAATACCTCAACGAAATCTTCCACCATATCGTGAAAGATAGCTATCATGCATCTCTGGAATGTGGCGGGTGCATTGCATAGACCAAATGGCATCCGCCTGAAAGCATATGTCCCATAAGGACATGTGAAAGTAGTCTTCTCCTGGTCCTCCGGTGCTATGGCTATTTGGTTATAGCCAGAATATCCACCAAGGAAACAATAGTATTCTTGACCTGCAAACCTGTCCAATATCTGATCAATAAATGGGATAGGATAATGATCTTTCCTTGTGGCCTGGTTGAGCTTTCTGTAGTCCATGCAAATTCGCCAGCCTGTGACTGTGCGTGTAGGGATCAGCTCATTCTTCTTGTTGGTGACCACGGTCATCCCTCCTTTCTTTGGGACACACTGAACGGGACTGGCCCATTCACTGTCTGAAATGGGATAGACTACACCTTCATCAAGCCACTTGATCACTTCCTTCCTAACCACATCTTTCATCACCGGATTCGACCTCCGCTGATGTTGTACAGTTGGCTTTGCTCCTTCCTCCATAAAAATTATGTGTGTGCAAAAGGCTGGATTGATCCCCCTAATGTCTGACATTTGCCAGCCCATTGCTTTCTTCCGCCTCTTGAGAACCACCAATGCATCCTTTACCTGTGCCTCTATCAGTTCTACGGAGATGATGACTGGCAAGGTGTCATCTTCCCCCAAAAATACATATTTCAAATGTGGAGGCAATGTCTTCAACTCCAGTTTTGGTGCTTCCTCAATAGATGGTTTTGGCAATGGTTCCAAGGACCTCATCAGTCTGAAAGTCTTGCTTCCTGAGATACCATTTTGGTTCGTTCAACATTTGCACCATCTCATAAGTATTCCTATCTCTGAAATGATCGGAGCCCATCAAAGCTCTCTCCAATGGATCTTGAGAATCAACAATCTGAAGAATTTCTTCCTGGTTTAGCACATTGATTGCTGATACCTCCTCATAAATGGTCGGAAGCTTCATGGCCTTATACACATCAAACACCTCCATAGTATCATGCGCTCGCATGGTTAGCTGCCCTGCAGCTACATCAATCAACGCTCTCCCGGTTGCCAAGAAAGGACATCCCAAAATAAATGGGACTTCCGCATTCGGCTCAAAATTCAATATAATAAAATCTACCAAGAAAATGAGGGAGCCCACTTGCACTAGAACGTCCTCTACAATACCATCTGGTCTGGCCAAAGAACGGTCTGCTAACTGCAAGATCACTATAGTTGGTCTAGGACTGCCCAACCCCAACTTATTGAACACCGATGTCGGCATCAAGTTTATGATCGCTCCCAAATCACATAATCCGCTAGCTCGGATACTTTGCCCGATTATGATCTGAATGGTAAAGCTCCCAGGGTCCTTGAGCTTTGTTGGCAACCTGTTCTGTATCTGGGAAGTGCACTCCTCAGTATGCGCCACCATAGCATACTCTGTCAATCTGCTTTTCTTTGCTACGATGTCCTTGATATACTTTGCATTTTTCAGCACTCCCTGAAAAACATCAACCAAAGGTAAATTAATGTGTACCTGTTTGAGCACCTCCATGAACTTTTTAAAGGAAGCTTCCTCCTTGTGCTTCTTTAATCTTTGAGGGAAGAGGGGTGGTGGTCTTTCTGCCTCAGCTGCCTTCTCCTTCCGCCTCTCATCATCATGTTCCCTATCTTTTTCCACTGCTCATGATTGCTGAGGTGGTCTTTCTGGTTCCACCTCCTTGAGTTGTAATCCACTCCTTGTGGTCACTGCATTGACCTACTTGGGATTTGGGTTAGTGTCACTCGGTAGTCCTCTTCTGGGCCTGGTGTTTTGAGTTCTAGCTAGTTGTCCTAACTGGTACTCCAACACCTTTGTAGCTAACTGCTTATTTTTCATGTCTGCCGCCAATTTCACAAAGCTAGCCTGCATTTGTGCTTGGTTAGCTATCATTGTTTTGAACATTTCCTCAATGTTGTTGGTTGGTGGAGGAGGTTCATTGTTTCCTCTGTATTGCGACTGAAAATTCTGATGGCCCCCTTGATTTCTCTGCACACCCTGGTTCGAACTTTGCCCTTGATGGCTATTACTACCCCAAGAGAAATTTGGATGATTCCTCCAATTTGAGTTGTAATTGTTTCCATATTGTTGGTTATTATTCCTCTGGACGTTCACAACAAAGTTTACTGAATCTGGATTTGCACCACAACACTCAGTTGAGCGTTCATTACTCCCACATACTTCACACCACACCTGCTGCACTGCATTTACTGGGGCTTGTGCTTGATTTAAACTCATACTACTGAAGTGGGTGTTGAGTTGATTTTGCAACGCAGCTATCTGTGCAGCGATAGCTGTAAAACTATCCACCTCAAAGACTCCTGTTGCTTTCCTTGTTCCTCCTCTAGAAGAGTCTGCATTCCACTCTGGATTTCCTTGTGAAATACGATTTAACAAAGTATAAAGCTCCTCATAAGTCTTTTCTAGTGCCTGCCCCCTAGCTGCTTAGTCTAGCAAAATTTTTGTATATGGCTCCAAACCCTCTATGAAAGTATGCACCAACACATCGTTGGACTGGTGATGGTGAGGACAATTCCTTAACATTGATTTGAACCTTTCCCAAGCTTGATAAAGATTCTCACCCTCTCTTTTTTTAAAACTTAGAATCTGACTTCTAAGTCTTGCTATTCTCCCAGATGGAAAGAATCGTATCAAAAACTTTCTTGCAAGATCATCCCAAGTGGTGATAGAGTTGGGTGGTTCAGCTTTCAACCACCTTTTTGCTTCACCCAATAATGAAAATGGGAATAATGTAAGCCTCACATAGTCGGATGATACTCCAGCAGGAATGTAACTGTCACTTATCTCCAAAAAGTTTTGGAGATGATGTTGTGGATCTTCGTGAGGGAGACCTGTGAATTTCCCGCTGGTGAGCGACAATTGCACCATGTTCTGTTTAAGCTCAAACCTCCCTCCTGGCTCTGGTCTGTGAATACTAGATGTAACATTTTTAGCATGTGGGATTGCCACTTCGCGAACCGACCTTGCTGCCATTTCCTCGGGAACTAAAACTGCCCTCACAAGTGGTGGGTTCTGTTGCTGCTCCAGAATTGCCTGTCTTTGCAACTGTAGCTTCTTCTCTAGAGCTTCCCTTCTTTGATGATGAAATTGTCTCTCCGTCTCTATATATGAATCCACCAACTCCTTATCTCTTGCCAGCATTCAGAAGATTTTAATATCTGCAAGAGATAGGCTAAGATCAAGTTGTCAGCACTTATATAGAATTTGTAAACTAAAACTAAGAAAATAAATTTACCAATTGCCAGTCCCCGACAACGGTGCCAAAAACTTGTTCGGTGCTGGAGTGGTGACTACACGCAAGTGCACGTGGTCAAACAAGTAGTAAAGTGGCTTATGTAAAGCCAAGTATCGACTCCACAGGGACTGAACTACGGTACTAATTAACTTATATGTCAGTGAACTATGTCTTTATGAACGCAGACAACCAATTAAACAATATTTTGAGAGTTAAGTTTGCTAAATAATAAAAATCTAAGTTAAGATTATAATTTGAGTCTGAACAATAATAATGAGCAAGCTGAGGTTAAAACAAGCATGCAGGGAAGTAATTTATCAATTCAATTCAGCTAATCTTTTCTTCGGTTGCTAGTCAAGAATTATTACCTATGGATTGGATCTTTCGATTCCTATCCAATTAAGAATCATGAAACATTAATCTACATTTCTGTGATAAAAGAATTTCATGCTCTAGCCATACAATACCGATTCCGTAATTGACTAATAAGACTTTCAGATATATTTCTATTCTGAATGTAAATCAATTCTCAATTTTCTAAACTAAGAAGAGATCATATCCTACCAATTCACATCTTTCCAATTTCTTTCCTTTCCAAAATCAAAATTGGATTTCTAGATATACATTAACATTGGCCAAACATTAATGCAATAAAAACAAGAATTGATAGAACAACCATTGAAGAAAAGATGAAAACTGAAATGAACAACAATTACATTCCACTACAATTGTTCTTAACCTCAGCAAGAAGTGAATTTAGCCACTTATTTGTGGATTAAACATCGTCAAATAAGTAGAATTCATACAAACAATTGAAACAAAAGAGAAAGAGATAGAGAAGAACCCTAGAATTTTCGTCCTCTCAACTGCCTATAACCCACGTTCTTGCTCAACCAAGTCAGAATGTTTAAAATAAAACCTAAGTGTGCTATTTATACTCTTGAGAATTTTTCCTGGAATGACAAGCAACGTGGCACGGAGTGTATCGCGGAGCACTCCCTCCGTGCCACAGAGGTATCGCGGACCCTCATTGGAAGTCGGCTCCCCAGGCAATTTCACCTCAGCGTGGCACGGCCTGCATCGCGGAGCCTGGCCAATGTGCCACGGTGCTATCACGCACCTTCACTGGAAATTGCCAAAATTATTTCATCCGAAGCAGAATGCCTCCGCAATGGAAGCGTGACACGGCTCCATCGCGGAGCCCCTATTTTTGCTGCTCTCCCTTGTCATTTTCCACTCCTTGTCTCCAAGTTCATTCCTAATCTTCACCAACATGCATATTAGCTTCAAAAATTTCCTTTTACCTACAAAACTACACTAATCATGTTGGTTAGTATAAATTCACATTTTAATTAAAAATCACATGAGAAGGTACACATAATGATAAATAAACAAGTCGAAATGAAGCATTTGAGTATTACTTGGGCATGCAATTCTGCCCAAGATCAATAGCATGCAAGTCCTTCTCTCAGATTCTTATGATAAAATTTTTTATGATATGCATGATCTTTGATTTTACTTACTTAGCGGTTTTACTTACCTTGCATACTTGGTACATTCTACGTAGTGACCGCATACTCTATGTTGTATTGTTTTATGGTACAGGCTCAGATATTCAAGCTCAGTCATGCCATTAGCCAGACTCTCAGTATTAGCATCTTGTAGTCTCAGTTGGTGAATCCTCATCTTCCATGGGCCCTTTATCAGTGGTACTTAATATTTTCAGTGTCATACTATAGTGAATTAGTTGGAGTCTTGCCTTATCAACTCGTCAGTAGTAGAGGCTTATCAAACATAGTATATATTTCAGCTTCAGACTTGTGTATGTCTTTAGATATTCATGTTATCAGATTTTAGACTTCCGCTATGCTATATGTTAGAATTCCTCTCTTATTATGTTGAGCTTATATGTCATGTTTATGCCATGGGTCGACTTTGAGCCTCTCGGGGTTCTTTGTCCCGTGTCTCGATCTGGGCCTATGTTCGGGTCATAACAAACATGGTATCAGAGCATTAGTTTTTGAAGTGTCCTAGGGTGTCTGAAAGATGCATAAGTAGAGTCTTTTTCATGGGTGTAAAGCACACCACCCTTATGACGAAGAGGCTATGCAACATCTTAGGAAATGTTCCCTTCTTTCATTATCTAAGTCGTGCAATGAAATGTCTCTCTATCCTTCAAACTTGTGCTATATGCATTTGTAGAATTATGCCTCCTCACTGAGTTAATGGAAGAAGGAATGAAAATGAAAATGGCCATGATGATGGTAATGGGGATGGGCACCAACAGGCCCCACCATCCCCTGAGGATTATGTACCCGAGCAGGTTGCCCACACAGAGTTCAGGGTATCCATTCAGATGCTAGCTCAGGACTTGACCATCCAAGTGAACCAACAGGTGGTAGTGCATGTCACTCAAAATAGGAATGTGGCGGCAGCAAGAGTCAGAGATTTTCTGAGGATGAACCCTCCAAAGTTCCTTAGGTCAAAGGTGGACGAGGATCCACATGAGTTTATTGATGAAGTGCTGAAGATCACCCAGATCATGGGGGTGACTGGAGAGCAGTGTGCCGATCAAGCCTTGTATCAGTTGAAAGGGGTTGCGCACATTTGGTTCAGCAGTGGAAAGATAGCAGGACAGTTGGAGCGGGCCCCATTGGTTGGGATGAGTTACATACCGCATTTCTGGATGGGTTCTTCCCTCGTGAGATGAGGAAGATTAAAGTATCCAAGTTTTTGAATCTAAAGAAAGGAAGGATGACAATTCAGGAGTATGCCTTGGAGTTCACTCGCATGTCCAAGTATGAACCTAAGATGGTGACAGATCAGAGAGCCTGAGTGACTAGGTTCGTGCATGGTATAGCAGACTATTTGGTCAAGGATTGCCGGGCCGCGATGCTTCATCAAGATATTGAATTTTCTCAGATAGTTTTGTATGCCCAGCAGATAGAGGCAGTATAGGTGAGTGAGCGGGAGAAAGAGGACAAGAGGGACAGAACTGATAGCTTTGGATTCTCTCAGTAGAGACCTGGTGGTAGACACCATCAGCAGTCCCACCAGAGATCTTCAACCCCAGCGCCGTCGGCTATGAATGTGCCATCCAAATCCAGGCGCGACCAGAGAGGACAAGCATTAGGCTCTATAGGTGAGGGTAGAAGAACCGCAGAATCCAGCATTTCATAGTGGGGCAGGTGTGGACGGATACGCACAGGTCAGTGCTTAGCAGGTTCAGGTTCTTGTTTCAGGTGTGGAAAGCCGGGACATATGCTTAGAGATTGCCTAGCAATCAGACAGGGCATGATAGAGGCCAATGCCCAGCCTCCAGTTTAGAAGTTCCACCTGCACGCCCAGCTTAGCAGGGGGCATCTACTAGTGTAGGTGGTGGTTAGTGCCAAAATAGATTCTATGCCCTAGCATCTCATCAGGAGCAGGAGGTCTCCTTGTATGTAGTCACTGGTATGTTACGAGTACTCCACCTTGATATATATGCATGTTAGATCTAGGGGCTACTTTGTCTTTTGTGACGCCCTATGTTTCTAAAAGTTTTGAAGTCAGTCCCAAAAACCTACCAGAACCCTTCTCAGTCTCTACTCTAGCCGGTGATTCAGTTATCGTTTAACGGGTATATAGAAATTGCCCTGTCACAGTTCTTCAGAAAATTACCTCTGCAGATTTAGTAGAGCTAGCCATGACCAATTTTTATGTTATCTTCGGCATGGATTAGCTACTTGCATGTTATGCCTCAGTCAATTATTGAACCCGAGCAGTAGAGTTTAGATTTCTGGGTAAGCCAGTCCTAGAGTAGAAGGGTAGTTCAACTGTGCCTATAGGTCGCTTCATCTCCTACCACAAGGCCAAAAAAATGATTTCTAAGGGTTG
The DNA here is from genome assembly GCA_035772735.1 of Datura wrightii. NCBI lineage: Eukaryota > Viridiplantae > Streptophyta > Magnoliopsida > Solanales > Solanaceae > Datura > Datura wrightii. The sequence goes on along the minus strand of JASDFA010000007.1, from coordinate 46,073,801 downwards.
TGTGTACCATCTAGTTAGGGTTAAGGATGCTACGTCCAAGACCCCGACAATTCAGTCTATTCCTATAGTATACAAATATCCAAAAGTATTTCCATATGATTTACTGGGAGTTCCTCCCGAGCGGGAGATCGATTTTGGTATTGACCTTCTTCTCGATACGCATCCTATATCTATTCCTCCTTACAGAATCCCTCTAGATAAGCTAAATGAGTTGAAGGAGTAGTTGAAAGACCACATAGACAAGGGTTTCATCAGACCTAGCAAATCCCATGGGGTGCACCAATTCTCTTTGTCCGAAATAAGGATGGTTCCCTTCGGAAGTGCATTGATTAACGATAATTGAACAAGGTCACAATCAAGAATAGGTATCCCTTTCCTAGGATTGATGACTTGTTTGACCAGCTTCAAGGTGCTAAGTGTTTTTCAATGATAGACTGTCACGACCTGAACGGAGGCTCGGATCATAGACACGGGACAAGGGACCTCGAGAGATCACAAATAGACCCATGGCATAAGCAAACAACTAACTCATTCAATAAACTGAAGAAAACATGAATACAATCTCAGCGGAAGTCTAAAAATCATAACATCAAAATAACATTCGAAGATAAATATGTATAAGTCTGAAAAGGCTCTAGTCTGGATGAGTTGATGGGACAAGACGCCAACTAACTCAACAATACTGAACGAAAGAAATGCATAAGGAACTGAATGTCTAGCCCTCAGAGTATGAGGACTCACCAATTGCATAGAAGCTAACTCTGATCAACTGACTATGTATGGGGCTAAGCCTAAGAGCTGGGTCCTATATCATGAAAAGATCATGCAGTCAGTACGTTGAATGTATCGAGCATATAAGGTAAGTAAAACCACTATTGTAAAGTAAATCATTCAAAACATTTAATATATATCATAAGCTTTCAACATGAGAGGAAGGGCATACATGCATTCTTTTTGTAATCAAAATCTCATCATGATATGATCATGCATAGCTTTATAACATCATGACTGACTCAACTTACTCAAAGGTAAAACATGACATTATTTTAAAAGCTGAACAATGAGAAAAATCCTACTTTTAGAACATGCATGCGTAAGATAACTTCCATGAATAATACATATACAAATCTGAAAAGTATAGAAAGTGGGAGACTCGTCACTTAACCGACATACCACAATAGAGCTTACGTGGTCCCAACTATCATACTCAGGTGGGCAGAGCCATCAAAAACCTTGTCAGGGCTAGGGATGCTACCATGATATCGATATCAAGCTCAAAGGGCCAATCGGCCGGGCATAGTTCACAATGGAGGTCTCAATAACATAATAGTATCCACCTATGTCAGTGCGTAGTTCTGGGGCATAGGGTGGTCGACCCTTAACCCGCTCGGTGCTAGACTCTTCTCCCAAAAATATGCAATGCTCTACATCGTATATAACGAAGCTCAACATCGTCTATTGACGAAGCTCAACATTGTTTATCGACAAAGCTCATTAGTGAAATCATGAATAGCTCAACATCATATTAAACGAAGCTCAACATTGTCTATCGACAAAGCTCATTAGTGAAATCATGCATAGACTCAACATCATATGAAAATGAAGCTCAAGATTGTCCGTTGACGAAGCTCAATAATGACATACATCTCAATTATGGATTCATGCATATGAGAAGCTTTATTTCAAAACATACCACAAGCTACAATTTATGAAATTTGGGAGACTTCGCTCCAAACAACATGATAAGCTTATTTTGGGAAAAGTCATCATTTTAAATCAATAAGTGGGCATTGCCCAAAGCTTTATAAAACCTAGATCTACTCAATTCATTTATAATCATGGGTAGCTTTAGAAATATGCTTTTCATCATCAAATCTCATCATCATCATACATTCAACATCATTCTCTTCTTCTATGAAATTCTCATCCATGGGCATTAAATTTCATAATTTAGAAATCACAATTTGGATTGAAAACAATTTAAAATCTGCCCAAGCTACACAATTCACCAATATAAACATAATCTAATCATACCCCTGTATAGATATTGAAGAATCATACAATTGGGTGAAAACCCCATACTTGATCATAGACAATTTATCATGATTTGATAAAGATTGGGCATCGATGTGGAAGGAGACACCCACTAATAGCCTTACATACCTGGGAAGGGTGAACTCTAACACTCTCTAATTGCCCATGATGAGATTACAATGGAAACCTTGAGAGTTTTCCTTGAATCCTCTCTTCAAACCTTCAAACATGCATGCATGGGAAGAATGACTTAGAATAGGTTTTCCCCTGCTAAAAACCCACTAAAACGAGCCTTAAACGACGTAGTATAGGTCTTAGGAACTTAAGAAATTATGAGAAGGCCCTTACTATTTCGCAGAGAATAACTGCCAGGTGACCCTAATGAGTGACCTGACGGCTCATCGAGATGGGCAACGACTTTTCGATTCGCTCGTCAGGTACACTGGATAACAAATTACTTAGGGCTCGTAACGGGGGACTTAACGATTCGTTCCTCGTGACCATGACCCGTGGTCACCTACCTTCATGTACACTATCTTATTCTCAACTAAAATTCAATCTGCTTGCTCACGAGTCACCTCACGAGTCGTTGGGACTGACCACGACTCATGGGGTCCCTTCCGTTAGGTACATTGGTCGAACCTCCCATTTATTTCTCCACTTCACCCCATGGTTAACCTGATGACTCGTGGTGGCTGACCACGAGTCGTTCCCACGCCCCTCGGGATCTCAAACCATCATTTCATCATGGCCTTCCCACGAGCCACCTAATGACTCGTGGGGTCTCTTCATGAGTCGTCCAACGACTCATCCTGCAACTGAAGCATCATTTTCCGGATTTTCCCCATTTGACTCCCAGGTATGATCCTTGGGTTCCTGGGGTATTACAATATCTCCCCCTTTGAAATATTAGTCCTTGAATGTTAGAATCAAGCAGAAAACATAAACAAGCAATCATCATATGCAAATACTGATTATTTAAACTAAGAACTAACAGAATGACTACCTCCGAAAGAACTACACAGCTGAACTGAATTCAGACATCACATACATTTATCATAACATAAGTAAAACTTGTGCACATGAACTGAACATGGAAACTGATTAGAGAATTAGGGCAAAAACTTATACCTCAAACTGGAACTGAGCCGATAGGGAACAGGTGAGGGTATTTAGCCATCATAGCCGCTTTGGATACCCAGGTGGCTCCCTTAACATGATGGTTTCTCCATAAGACCTTCACCGAAGCTAGTTCTTTGTTCCTCAGCCTCCGAACCCGGTGATCCAAAATTGCAAATGGAATTTCCTCATAACTACGACTATCTCTCACACCAACGATTTCCACCGAGACTATTAAAGGTGGATCACCTAAGAACTTTTTCAAGAGCAACACATGAAACACGAGATGTACTTAAGATAACTCTGATGACAAGTCCACCCCATACGCCACCTTACCAACTCTTTTCATAACTCGGTAGGGACCAATATAGCGGGGACTGAGTTTTCCTTTCTTTCCAAACTGCACGACTCCCTTCATGGTAGATACCTTTAGAAATACCCAATCGTCCACCTCAAACTCCAAATACCTTCTTCTCACATCCGCATATGACTTTTGATGACTCTGAACAATTATATCATGCCCCTTATCAACTGAACCTTCACCGTAGCCTCGTGAAATGAATCTAGCCCTATCATAACTGCTTCACCAACCTCAAACCATCCGACGGGCGATCTACACCTCCGACCTGTAAAGAGCCTCGAACTGTGCCATTGGGATACTAGAGTGATAGATGTTATTGTAAGCAAACTCGATCAAGGGAAGTGACTATCCCAACTACCTTTAAAGTCCGTCACACAGGCTCTCAACATTTCCTCGAGAGTCTACATCGTCCACTCCGCCTGACCATCCGTTTGCTGATAACTGTTGTGCTTAGCTTAACCTAAGTCCCAAGCCCTTTTTGGAAAAATCACCAAAACTGAGAGGTCAACTGAGTACCTCGGTCTGAAATAATAGACAAGGGAACTCTATGAAGTCGAACCAACTCCCGAATATACAATTTTGCATAATCATCCACTGAATCTGTGGCGGTAGAAAGTGTGCAACCTTGGTCAAATGTCTACTACCACCCAAATAGAATCCTAGTGCCGACGAGTACGAGGTAGGCCTGTAATGAAATCCATATTAATATCTTCCCACTTCCAAGTAGGAATGCTAATATCCTGAGGTACACCTCCCGGCCTTTGATGTTCGACCTTCACTTGATGACAGTTTGGGTACTTGGCTACAAATTCTGCAATATCCTTCTTCGTACCGTTCCACCAATATATTTCCCGCAAATCAGGATACATCTTGGTGGCACCCGGATGAATGGAATACCTGGAACCATGTGCCTCATCCAATATCCTGTCCGCCAAATTATCAACATCCGGAATACATAGACGACCCTGGTACCGCAGCACCCCATCATCCCCTTGGAAGAAAACTCCACCTTTTGACTCCGAACGACCTCCTTCAGATTTACCAACATTGGATCCTCATCTTTCCTAGCTTTGACATCAACCACCAAAGACGATTCTGATCTATTTTGCACAGCAACACCGCCATTGGTAGAGTCGACCAATATAACTCCCAACCTCGCAAGTCGATGGACATCTCTCACCAACTCCTTCTTTCCTTCATCCATGTGGGACACACCCTCCATAGAGAGTCTACTAAGTGCATCTGCAACCACATTAGCCTTGCCCGGGTGGTAAAGAACACTCATATCGTAGTCCTTCAACAGCTCCAACCACCTCCTTTGCCGAAGATTGAGATCCTTCTACGTGAACACATATTTCAAGCTCTTGTGATCTGTGAATACATCCACATGGACCCCGTACAAGTAATGCCATCATATATTCAATGCAAACACCACTGCGGCCAATTTTAGATCATAGGTCGGGAAATTCTTTTCACGGATTTTCAACTGTCTCGATGCATAAGCTATCACTTTCCCATGTTGTATCAACACACACCCTATTCTGACTCACAAAGTATCACAATACACTACAAAACCATCAGTACCCTCAGGTAGGGTCAACACTGGTGTTGAAGTGAGTCGAGTCTTCAACTCTTGGAAGCTTTTCTCACAAGCTTCAAACCATTAAAACTTCACCTTCTTCTGAGTCAACTTGGTCAATGGTGAAGCAATAGATGAAAAACCCTCCATAAATCTCCGATAGTAACCTACTGAGCCCAAAAATCTCCTGATGTTTGGTGGGTTCACCGGTCTGGGCCAATTCTTTACCACCTCGATCTTATGAGAATCTACCTTTTTTCCCTCACTTGATACCACATGGCCTATAAATGCCATCGAGTCCAACCAAAACTCACATTTGTTGAACTTTGCATACAACTGACGATCCTTGAGGATCTGAAGCGCTACTCTCAAGTGAGCAACATGCTTCTCCTAGTTCAGAGAGTATATTAGGATATCATCAATGAACATAATCACGAACATGTCCAAATATGCCTTGAACACTGAGTTCATTAGATCCAAAAAAGCTGTAGGGGCATTAGTTAGTCCAAAAGACATAACAATAAATTTGTAGTGACCATACCGAGTCCCAAAGCGGTCTTCGGGATGTCAATCTCCCGAACCCTGAGTTGGTGATACCCAGACCTAAGATCAATCTTGGAGATACACTTGGCTCCTTGAAGATGATCGAACAAAACATCAATCCTGGGTAAGGGATACCTATTCTTAACGGTGACATTGTTCAACTGCTTATAGTTAATACACATGCGAAGGGAACCATCCTTCTTTTAAACAAATCATACTGGTGCACCCTATGGTGACTTACTCGGCCTAATAAAGCCCTTATCTAACAGGTCCTTCAACTCTTTTAGCTTGGCTGGAGCAATTCTGTACGGAGGAATAGATATAGGCTGCGTGTTGTGAAGAAGATCTATACTGAAATCAATCTCCCGCTCAGGAGGGATACCTGGAAAATCATTAGGAAAGACCTCTGGATACTCATGTAGTATTGGTACGGACTAGATAGTTGGGGTTTCGGACTCCACGTCCTTAACCCTAACTAGATGGTACATACAACCTTCAGAAATCATCTTTCTGTCCTTAAAGTAGGAAATGAATTGACCTGCAGGCACAGCTGAACTACCCTTCCATTCTAATACTGGCTCACCCGAAAATATGAGCTCTACTAACACCGTTCTACAATTAACTGAAGCATCGCATGCAAATAGCCAATCCATGCCGAGAATAACATCGAAATTGGTCATGGCTAACTCTATCAAGTTTGCTAAGGTGTCCTTATGAAGGACTGAGACCGAGCAACCTCTATACACCTGTCTAGCTATAATTGAGTCACCTACTGGAGTGGAAACTGAGAAGGGCTCTCACAAGATATCGGTATTGACTCCAAAGCTACTGGCTATAAATGGTGACACAAAAGATAGGGTAGCCCCCGGACCTCACAATGCATATACATCAACATGAAAAACTCTCAACATACCGATGACTACATTTAGTGAGGGATCCTGCTCTAGCCGAGTGGCTAGGGCATAGAATCTGTTCTGGCGCTGACCGCCGGCTGTGCTAGTAGATGCCCCTTGGTGTGCTGAGCGTGGGGGAGGGGCTGCTGATCATGAAGCTGGGCCTCGACCCCCAACCTGATCTTGTCTCACAGCAGGTCAATCTCTGAGAATATGTCCGAGCTACCCACAACCATAACAAGTACTTAACCTGCCAAACACTGGCCTGTGTGGCCTCGACCACATCTGCGACAAGATGGAATGCTGCAATCTGCTGGTCTGCTGCTCTGACCCCTCGAGCCTGACACTCGGCCTCTATGATCATGTTTGGACCTGGATAGCATACTCAATGCTGAAGATGCCGGGGCTGATGACCTCTAGTGGGTCTGCTATCGGTGCCCACCATCGGACCTCTACTAAGAAAATATATTATCCTCCGTCTTGTCCCTCTTGGCCTCCCTCTCTCTCAAATGTGTTGCCTCTATCTGCTGAGCGTACAACAGCATGTGAGGAAAATCCATATCCTAGTGAAGCATAGAATCCGACACTCCTTGTCCAAGTACCCTGCAAGCTGCAATAGTATGCACAAATCTGCTCACCCGCGCCCTTTGTTCGGTCATGAACTCCGGGGCATATTTCGATAGGCGATTGAACTTAAGGGAATACTCTAGCACTATCATCCTCCCCTACTTCAATTTTAAAAACTCGGCTACCTTGAGCGCCCTCATCTCCCGAGGGAAGAACCGATCTAGGAATGCAACCTGAAACTCCTCCCACGTGATCAGACCTGCTACTGCGACCCTGCTATCCTTCCATTGCCAGAACCAAATATGTGCAACCCCCTTCAACTGGTAGGAGGCCAACTCTGCGCACTCAACACTACTCACCCCTATAACTTGGGTGATCTTGACAATCTCATCAATGAAATCATGTGGGTCCTCATATACCTTGGACCCCAAAAACTCCGGCGGGTTCATTCTCAAGAAGTCTCAGACTCTGGCCACCGCTGCATTTCCGTTTTAAGGAACATGCGCAATAGCCTGTTGATTGACTTGAGTAGTCAAGGCCTGCGCGAGCATCTTGATAGCGACTTGAAACTCAGCATGAGCAACTGGCTCCAGTGCCTGAGGCTCCTGAACTGGTGGGGCTAGCTGATGCCCATAACTATTTCCATCCTCATGGCCTTCACCACCTCCATTCCTCCTTCCATTCATTCTTTGAGGTGTCATGATTCTGCAATCGCGATTAAAATGAATTATAAAGATAGAAAGACCTTTCATCGCATGACATAAATAATGAAGAAGGGAACATTTCCTAAATGTCTAGTAGCCTCTTCATCATAAGTGTGGCGTGCTTCAAACCCATGAAAAGGATTTTATCTAACGCAGCTCTCAGACTCCCTAGGACTCTTCAAACCTATGGCTCTGACACTAAGTTTGTCATGATCCGAATGGAGGCCTACATCGTAGACACGGGACAAGGGACGCCGAGAGACCCCAAGTCGACCCATGGCATAAGCATACAACTAACTCATTCAATAAACTGAAGAAAAAATGAATATAATCTTAGCGAAAGTCTAAACAACATCACATGAAAATAACATTCGAAGCTACACATATGTAAGTCTGAAAATCCTCTAGTATAGAGAAGTTGATGGAACAAGATCCCAACTAACTCAATAATACTGAATGAAAGAAATGCATAAGGAACTGAATGTCTAGTCCTCAAAGGATGGGACTCACCAATCACGTAGAAGCTAACTCTTATCAACCAACTACATATGGGGCTGAGCTTGAGAGTTGGGTCCTGTATCACGAAATGATACAACATGGAACGTATGCGGTTAGTATGTGGATTGTACCGAGTGTGCAAGGTAAGTAAAACGGCTTTAGTAAAGTAAATCATTCAAAACATTTCATATATATCATAAGCTTTCAACATGAGAGGAAGAGCATACATGCATTCTTTTTGTAATCAAAATCTCATCATGACATGATCATGCATAGATTTATAATATCATGAATGACTCGAGTGACTCCAAGCTAAAACATGACATTTATTTTAAAAGCTGAACAATAAGTAAAACCTTACATTTAGAACATGCATGCGCAAGATAACTTCCATGAATAATGCATATACAAATCTGAATAGTATAGATGGTGGGTGACTCGTCACTTAACCGACATACGATCATAGAGCTTACGTGGTCCCGACTATCACACTCAAGTGGGAAGAGCCGTCCAAAACCTTTTTAGGGCTAAGGACGCTACCATGATATCGATATCAAGCTCAAAGGGCCAATCGGCCAGGGATAACTCACATGGGAGGTCCCAATAACATAATAGCATCAACCTACGTTGGCGCGTAGTTCTAGGGCAAAGGGTTGTTGACCCTTAACCCGCTCGGGGCTATACTCTTCTCTCAAAAACATGCAATGCTCTTCATCATACATAACGAAGCTCAACATCAGCTATTTGCGAAGCTCATTACTGAATTCATGCATAGCTCAACATCGTATGAAATGAAGCTCAACAATGTATATCGACAAAGCTCATTAATGAAATCATGCATAGACTCGACATCATATGAAAATGAAGCTCAACATTGTCCTTTGACAAAGCTCAATAATGACATACATCTAAATTATGGATTCATGCATATGAGAAGCTTTATTTCGATTCATACCACAAGCTAGAATTTATGAAATTTGGGAGACTTCGCTCCAAACCATATGGTAAGCTTATTTTGGGAAAAATCATCATTTTAAATCAACAAGTGGCCATTTTCCAAAGCTTTATCAAACTTAGATCTACTCAATTCATTTTGAAAATATCATCATAATCATGGGTAGCTTTAGAAACATGCTTTTCATCATCAAATCTCATCATCGTCATACATTCAACATCATTCTGTTCTTCCATGAACTTCTCATCCATAGGCATTCAATTTCATAATTTAGAAATCACAATTTGGATTGAAAACAATTTAAAATCTGCCCAAGCTACACAATTCACAAATATAAACATAATCTAATCATACCCATGTATAAAGATTGAAGAATCATGCAATTGGGTGAAAACCACATACTTGATCATAAACAATTTATAATGTTTGATAAAGATTGGGCATAGGTGTGGAAGGATACACCCACTCATAGCCTTTCATACCTGGGAAGGGTGGACTCTAACACCCTCTAATTACCCAAGCTGAGATTCCAATGGAAACCTTAAGATTTTGCCTTGAGTCCTCTCTTCAAACCTTCAAATTTGCATGGATGGGAATAATGACTTAGAATAGGTTTTTCCTGCTAAAAACCCACTAAAATGAGCCTTAAATGACATAGTATAGGTTTTAGGAACTTAGAAAATTACAAGAAGGCCCTTACTATAGAATATAACTTCCAGGTGACCCTAACGGGTGACCTGACGACTCGTCAAGATGGGCAATGTCTTATCGAGTCGCTCGTCAAGTACACTAGATAACAAATCACTTAGGGCTCGTAACGGGGGACTTAATGATTAGTACCTCGTGACCACGACCCATGGTCACCTTTCGTCATATGCACTATCTCATTCTCAATTAAAATTAAATCTGCTTTCTCACGACTCACCTCACGAGTCATCGGGACTGACCACGACTCATGGGGTCCCTCCGTTAGGTACATTGGTCGAACATCCCATTTACTTCTCCACTTCACCCGATGGTTAACCTGACGACTCGTGGTGGCTAACCACGAGTTGTTCCCACGCCCATGGGGACCTTAAACCTTCATTTCATCCAGTCCTTCCCACGAGCCACCTGACAACTCCTGGGGTCTCCTCACGAGTTGTCCAACTGCTCTTCCTACAACTGAAGCATCAATTTCCAGATTTTTCCCATCTGACTCCCGGTCTGATCCTTGGGTTCCCAGGGTATTACATAGACCTTAGATTCTAATACCATCAGCTCAGGGTTCGAGAGAGTGACATTCCAAAGATAGCCTTCAATACTCGGTATGGTCACTATGAGCTTGTAGTTATTTATTTTGGACTAAAAAATGCTCCAGCATCTTTTATGGATTTGATGAACACGGTGTTCAAGCCATATTTGGATATATTTGTGATTGTGTTCATACATGATATTCTTATATACTCTCGAAGCAAGGAGGAGCATGCCACTCATTTGAGGGTGGTGCTACAGACTCTTAAGGATCTCCAATTGTATGCTAAGTTCAGCAATGTGAGTTTTGGTTGAACTCAGTAGCATTCTTGGTTTATGTGGTGTCAAGTGAGGGTGTACAGGTCGACTCTCAAAAGGTAGAAGCGGTGAAGAATTGGCCTAGACCAGTCAATCCTTTGGACATCAAGAGTTTCTTGGGTTTAGCTGGTTAATACCAGAGATTTGTTGAAGGGTTTTCATCTTTGGTAGTAGCATTGACTAAGCTGACCTAGAAGAAAGTAAAGCTTCAATGGCCAAAGGCATGTGAGAAAAGCTTTCAAGAGTGAAGACTCGACTCACCTCAGCACCGGTGTTGACCCTACCTGAGGGTACCGATGGGTTTATGGTATATTGTGATGCTTTTAGGATTGGCCTTGGTTGTGTATTAATGCAACACGGTAAATTTATAGCCTATACTTCCAAGCGGCTAAAAGTTCATGAAAAGAACTATCCAACTCATGATCTCGAGTTGGAGATGGTGGTATTTGCCTTGAAGATTTGGAGACACTATTTTTATGGGGTCCATGTAGATGTGTTTACGGACCAAAAAAGCCTGCAGTACATGTTCACCCAGAAGGATCTAAATCTACGACAGAGCGGGTAGTTGGAGCTTCTTAAAGATTATGATATGAGTGTCCTTTATCATCGGGGCAATGCTAATGTGGTAGCAGATGCTCTTAGAAGGCTTTCTATGGAGATAGTGTCCTATGTAGATAAGGAAAGGAAAGAATTTATGAAGGATGTGCATCGGCTTGTATGGCTAGGAGTCCTTCTTGTTGGCTCAACAGATAGAGGTGTCATTGTTTAGAATGGACCAGAATCTTCCTTGGTGACCGAGGTCAAAGCTAGACAAGATGAGGATACGATGTTGGTAAAGTTGAAAAAAGCCGTTCAAAATCAGAAAGTGGAGGTCTTCTCCCAAGGGGGAGATGGTGTGCTACGATAACAGGGTCATTTGTGTTTATTGGGTGTTGATGACCCGATGGAGCAGATGTTACACAAGGCTCATGATTCTGGATATTCTATACATCCAGGTCCCAACAAGATGTACCGTAACCTACAGGATGTCTATTGGTCGAATGGCATAAAGAACGACCTAGCAGAGGTTGTGGCTAAGTGTCCGAATTGTCAAAAGGTTAAGGTTGAGCATCAGAGACCTGTAGGTGTGCTTCAAGACATTAGTATCCCTACTTTGAAGTGGAAGGAAATCAATATGGACTTCACTATACGGTTGCCTCGTACTCGTTGACAGTATGACTCTATTTGGGTTGTTGTAGATAGGTTGACTAAGGCATCTCATTATCTACCAATCAAAACTACTGATTCAGTGGAGGATTATACTTAGTTATACATGGAGAAGTTAGTTCGGTTCCATGGAGTGCCCTTATGCAACATATCGGATAAAGGTACTCAGTTTACCTCCCAGTTTTGGAGATCATTTCAGAAGAGACTTGGTACTCAGGTCAAGCTTAGCATAGCATTTCACCCGCAAACAGTTTCAGGCAGAGCAAACCATTCAAACTCTTGAGGATATTTTGAGAGCATGTATGATTAATTTCAAGGGAAGTTAGGATGATCATTTACCTCTCATTGAGTTTGCATATAACAACAGCTACCATTTCAACGTTCAGATGGCTCCATTTGAAGCTCTCTATAGCAGAGATGTAGATCGCCTATTTGTTGGTTTGAATCAGTGAAGCTACATTGATATGTCCAGATTCAGTCCATGAGGCTATGGAGAAAGTTTAGCTTATAAGGGATAGGTTGAAAATAGCTCAGATTTGCCAAAATTCCTATGCAGATGTGAGGAAAAGGGATCTTAAGTTTGAAGTTGATGATTGGGTGTTTCTGAAGGTATCTCCTGTGAAGGGAGTGATGAGGTTCTAAAAGAAAGGGAAACTCAGTCCCCATTATGTTAGTTCGTACTGTATTGTGAAACTGATTGGCTAGGTAGCATATGAGTTGGAGTTGCCCTCAGAATTAGCTTACGTTCATCCAGTTTTACATGTATCACTCTTAAAGAAGTGCTTGGGTGATCCGGCGTTGGTTGTCCAGATGGAGAGTGTGGATGTGAAGGATGGTCTTAGCTATGAGGAAGATCCTGAGGAAATACTTGATTGTCAGGTTCAGAAACTAAGAAACAAAGAAGTAGCCTCATTCAAGGTTTTGTGGAGAAACCAGCATGTTAAGGGAGCTATGTGGGAAGTCGAAACATATATGATGGCTAAATACGAGCATTTATTTCCTTTCGGCACAGTTTCAGCTTGAGGTATCAGTTTCCTCCCTAGTACTCTATTCAGTTACATGTTCAGGACATGTGCCCCAGTTTCTTTCATGTCAATATTTGTATGTTGATTCATGAATTCAGTTCAGTGATGTAATTCTGTCCGGAGTCAGTTACTCCATAAGTTTTCAGCTTTAAATGTTCAAAAATTGATATGGAAGTTGCATTTCTCATCTTTTTTGTATGTTTACCCATATTCGAGGATGAATATCCCAAGGGTGAGATATTGTAACTCTCTGGAAGCCCTAAGATCAGACTCAAGCATTGAGACGGAGAAAATAGGATTTTCTACACTAGGTCACAAGACGAGTCGTCTAGTGACCCATTAAGTGCAGCACGAGTCGCTAGGTGAATCGTATAGTGAAGGATGGAATTGTTTGGATTTTGAGAATTGGGGTTGACCATGGGTGAGGCCACGAGTCGTTAGGTCACTCGTGGTTGGAGGTTTACTTGAAGTGGAAAATTTGGGCAGTGCTGGCTACAACTTAGTCACCACGAGTCGTTGGATGCACCACGAGTCGTTGTGTACCTCATGGTGATCATGAGCAGATAAGTTTCCAATGTTGGCCACGAATGCAGACCATGAGTCGTGGTGTTGGCGACGAATTGTCCAGTCCCTATTGGGACTAGCAGTGTGTATTTTCCTGCAAATTTACTAAGGGCTTTTCCATAATTTCTAAGATCCTAAGGCCTAAACTACGTCATTTTAAGCTCAGATAGTTGTGTTTTAAGAGGGGTTAATTTATTCTAAGCCTATTCCTCTCTATACATGCAATCCTAGAAGCTTCTAAGGGTGATCAAGACTAGATTCATCAAATTCTTCCCGAAATTCCTTTGAGCTCTCAAGAGTGTTGTGAAATAAGATTTCTCCTAGGTATGTAGGGTTATGAATGGGTGTAATCTTCCACTCCCATGCGTAATCCGTTCTTAACTTGAAAATTCTAGTTGATTAAACTATGGGGTTTTAACCCAACTTTTGAATTCTCTAAATACCTATCATGGGTATTCTTTACGCATGTTTCTAATGTTGAATTGTGATTTATGGGCATGTTTTATAATTTTTTCAATTACAGATTATGATTTCAGTGTTTACAAATAAGATGCCCATCTATGGAAGTTCATGAAAAGATGAGATTATGATCTATGCTTCTAGTTATGATGAGATGTTCATGATGAAAGTATGATTTCAAATTTCCCATGTATATGTTTATGTTTTGAGTAATCAAAGTCTATTTCAAGCAAGTTTTAAGTATTTGTCAATCCTATATAATCATGTATTTTTCATGACTTATCTAAATCTCATATTGTTAGCTTATCACATGGTTTTGGAGTTTAAACTCCCACTCTTTTCAGCTTGTGGTATTATTTGGGCCAAGGCTCCTCATGTTATGTTTTCAGTTTTTGCATGTATTATTACAATTCAGCTTCATCAGCAGATGATGATTCAGCTTCATTGAAAAATGATGGAGAGCAAATGCATGCTTTTAGGAGTAATGCCTGGCACTGAGTAGGCTAAGGGTCAGCCAACCATGTGCCTCAGACCTACGCGCCAACGTAGGTTTACATATATATTTTGGGACCTCCCTTGTTAGCTTCTCCTGCCCCCACGGGGCCTCAAGCTTGATATCGATATCATGGTATCATCCTTATCCCTGGCAAGGCTTTGGACGGCTCTGCCCACTTAAGTGTAATATTTGGGACCATATTTGCTCTATCATGGTAATGTCAGTTATATGACGAGTCTCCCATTGTTCCTCAAGATTTCATTTATGCATGTTCATCAGTCATGTTATTATGTTTTCAATAGGTTTGATCCAATGTTTAGTTTTACTTATGATTATCAGTTTTCATCTTTGGGTCATTCGATTCAGTTATGATATTCAGTTATGTTAAATCATGATTTCATATAATAGCATGCAAGCCCTACTCTCAAATTCTTATGGTAAAATGTTTTATGGTATGCATGATCTTTGATTTTACTTACTTAGCGGTTTTACTTACCTTTCATACTCGGTACATTCCACATACTGACCACATACTCTATGTTGTATTGTTTCATGATACAAGCTCAGATATCCAGGCTCAGTCCCCCCATTAGCCAAACTCTCAGTATTAGCATCTCCCAGTCTCAATTGGTGAGTCGTCATCTTCCGAGGGCCCTTTATCAGTGGTACTTAATATTTTCTATTTCAAACTATAGTGAGTTAATTGGGGTATTATTCCATCAACTCGTCCGTAGTAGAGGCTTATCATACATAGTATGTATTTCAGCTTCATACTTGTTTATGTGTTAGATATTCATGTTATTAGATTTTCAGACTTCTACTATGCTATATGTTAGAATTCCGCTCTTATTATGTTGAGCTTAGATGTCATGTTCATCACGTGGGTCGACTTGGAGCCTCTAGGGGTTCTTGGTCATGTGTATCAATCCGGGCCTATGTTCGTATCGTGACAGAAAATAAAATGGGAAAATTACATAACTTCTTTTGTAATTGTTCCACTCAAAGTGAATTATATTTCCAATAAAGAAACTGCCAAAAATTTTAGAAAAATCGAGCAGGAACTCAGCTAAAAAACAGTCCAATGGCAGCTCACTTAGCTGTCGAATTTGACGAAGGGCGTATTTACACACTTCATACACGTATTTTTTCCCATACTTTACTATGTTTTGAGAACAAATTACGTGTGTTTGCATATGATTATGTTCTATATTTGTAAAAATAGCTAATGCATGTGATTAGATGTTTTCAGGGCTAAAAGTGATGGATTTGGGTATATTGGAGACGTTTGGATTGAAGTTGAAGAAGCAGGAATGCACTAAGCAAGAGTTAAAGAGAAAAAAAATAAATAGTGCAATGCCACTCCCGCACGACCAACAGCGCGAGGCGCTACAGGCTGCTCAAGGCACCAACAAGCAGGTGCTACAGGCCGAGCGACGCACAACAAGGCTGGCACAAGGCCAAGCGCGAGGCGCCTTTGTCCCAACGCAATAAGGCACGCGTAGCAGCACTCTCCCCGCGTGATGGGTTGTGCGCTGTAGCACTGGACGCAGTAGAAGCTTGGGGCAATGCGGCAAAGGTTTCCAACACCCAAAAATTGGATCTCCCACTTCAATTAGGAAAAGGAACTCTAAATCCCAAGTAAAATTCATCAAGGAACAAGCAAAGCATGAATCTACTATTATAGATACCCCTTTATTTTCATGTAATAGCCAAGTTTTAGAGAATGTCTTCAAGTAGCCATGTCTTCAATTAGGAAGTTTTAAGTTTTAAAGTTTGGAACAAGTTTTGAAGTTTTAGAGTTTGAGACACGATTGTAAAGTTGTTCTTCCAAATTTTTTGCATTAATCAAGTGAAGGTTCTTCCAATCATTGTTGTAAGAATAAATTTTAGTTTTTATTTATGAATGCTATTAATTTATTTATAAACATGATAGGCTAAAACTACCACAACTATGATTGTGGGAACCATGGTGAATTAACGAACTAGGATTTGTACTAGGTGATTCTAAACCAATACTCAACGCTTGTATTCTATTCTCTTCAAGCTTAAATGTTTCTAAATGGTGCGCAACGTTATTATATTAACTTGAATTGCGGACGCAGGATAGTTATATCTGGAACTTAGTGATAACGGATAGTTTTAAACCGCTCATGAGACTCGGACGGGTGATTGAGTATAGTCATTCAATAGGGATCGGACGGTCGTTTGAATGAACCTAAGTTATCAGTTCTATAAGTAAAATATTAGAATAGATCACTATTGTAAAACCCGAAGTAATTAAGGACCCATGGGGAAAACTTACCCTAGTTAATTTCATTAATTTGGACACAACCATTGATTTCTCAACATTGTTACTTATTAATTTCACAAATCTCCCTTCTTAGGTAATAATTGACTAAAGCTCTTAAGCACTAGTGTTCTTCTATATCCTTACATATCCTCTGTGGGATCGACCCAACCTCTAGTTGGGTTCTTTATTGACAACGCCTGCTTCATACTTCAGTAAGATGTCTGGTTTGAGCATTATTAGAATTTCAGCCTTGTATCTTGTAATTTAAGGGGCTTAAAGAGGGTAGAATTCTTACCTTTCTTCTTGGCTTCAGTACTTATTCAAAGATGGACATATAGGAAGTACAACCAACTCCTAGAATGCAGCAACTTCTCCCTAAAATAACTACCTAAACGAGCTCCAACACAGCCTTACACACTATCTTCACTTGCAATTTAACTCTTAACATGTCTTCTGTTTGGATGCAATATATCTTGATATTTCCTCTTTAATTATCCTTGGTTGTCTGTTCGAAATTTGAAAGAATATAAGGGTGGAAACGGGCAACTCAATCCTAGAAGAGTTGTGAAATGAAAGATAAGTCAAACATTAGATATTTATATACTTAGGGCATGAAGGTCTTTTAGGGCAGTGGCCATGTCAGTGCTCGACAGTACCACAATATAATGCCTATAACTTTTTACTTCGAACTCCGATTGATGAGAAGTTTGATGTTCTAAAAACTTGACTCAAAGACCTTTAATTTAATAGGTTATGGTTCTCCTAACACATTATAAATTGGGAGACATGGTCGTTTAAATTTGACCCTCACTTATGAACTTCACATACTCTTCTCTTTTCCCTTTGTACATGTTTCCCTCCTCACCTACGACCAATATACAACCTCGTACTTCACTTAACATAGCATACAAACATAAAATAATCACTAAAAAATTTTGGTGTGTAACAGCGAATTTTTTTTTGATGATTATTTGATGGTTATGTCATATTAAGGGAATTATGGGTTGTATATTGTCCGTAGGTGAGGAGGGAAACATGTGCAAAGGAAAAAGTCAAAAGTATGTGAAGTTTGTAAATTAGGGTCAATTTTAAATGGATATATATCCAAATATATAATGACTCAGAAGTCCCATAACCTATCAAATGAAAGTTACTTGAGTCTAGTTTACAGAGAAAAAAACCGCTTGTCAATCAGAGTTCATATTAAAAACTTATGCTCGTTTGGAGACAGCATTGTCAGCTAGAAAAGCGCCCATGCGCATGGGAGCCGAGACAGATAGACAGTAGGCACGCATGTGTGCGCGTGAGGGCATGTCGCATGGGTGCCGCAAACATCGCACCAGCCCGCCTATATGAAGTAATTTTGAGCTAAAAAGCTCATTTCTACTCCGTTTCACGCCATTGTTTTTCAGAACTCATAAAATTAAAATCCCTACAACATGGTGAAAAAATATCCCAGGTAAGAAAATTCACGCTTGTCTGTTTTGGGCTTTGGGAAGAGAATGTTGAAAGAAAGTCATGGCTTGTTGTTATATTATTTTTTACTGTGGTGTTGCTGCATTTTTAGCTGGTTCTAGGTAGAGGAAAGAGTAGAAGCCTACACCTACTTTAGTCAATAACATCTCCAATTAAGGGTAAGTAATTCCCTTTTTGATTTCTTTAAGTTTATGAGGTTATAACTTGGAGAATGTTGTAGTATTGTGTTGTTGTTTCTTTGTGTGTTCTTGTGGCATGTTGATACCCAATTTAAGTGAAATTGCTGCTTTTTGTGTTTGTAAATTGGACTTGGAAGGAGCCTGAAGGAGTAAGCTTGAAAGGAAGATTTTTGGAAAAACTAGAGTCGACGTGCCAAGGTATGTAAAGGCGTCCCTTTCCTTATTTTTCATGCACGAAACTAAGTCATTGAAAGGATCAATATTACAATGCTTTAAAATCATATTGAGGCATGTATGAAGTCTAAAGGGTTGGAAGTACTTTGAATAAAGCTTGAATCGTTAAGAATGGTTGAAGTGAACAAATGTGATGCGAAAGACATAATTTTTATACGATTGTTCTTGTAGTTGTAAATCGAGTCTAAAGTCCCCTTCACGTGGGCACCGTGAGATGGTACTTTTCAGTATATTATATATGTGATATTGAATATATGTTAAGATCTGGTCACTTAGCAAAACAATGCTAAGACAACGACCTGTGATCGAACTTAAGCTAAGAAGATGATGCTGGGCTGATTGAGGATAAACGAGCTTATAAAAATGAAATTTTCATAATATGTTTATTCCCTCTAATATGTTTATGTTTTAAAGTGCTTAAGGTAAAATAGAGATTTTATGCTTCCTCTCCTTAAAGCTAAGCAAGCACTGCATAACGAATAAGCTAAGTCGATAGATGTTAACGAGGAAAGCGTGGATAAGTTGTCAATCTTTTTGTGACGTAATAAAAAAGGAATATAAGAGTAAATGTTAGACATTTTAAGGTAATATGTGAGTAATATTCTCTCTTCCCATAATTTCTTTCTAGAACCTTTGAACAACATTAAAATATAATCAAGACGAGGTTTAGCAGATAAAGTTGTCAATTAGATAAAGAGGTAAGTACATATAAGAATTGATTGAATAGTGAACGCGAGGGTAAACACTTGACTGTAGAGTGAATAATGTTTGGAAAAGAAGTTAAGATGAATAAGTAAAGTAGTGATAAATGTTGTTAAATTATATGATACGGGTTACGATTGTAAACAAGTTAGGAAAAAAGATAGGAAGATTAACCCTATTCTAAAGAATTTTAGTAAAAGAGTTATAAATGAAGTTGTTTTTGTTCAGTATGTGTTAGGTTGATGTCTGTCCAGTAAAGTGTTAACTTCTTATGAAATAGTTAGAATGGAATGTTTTTTTCAGATAGTAACTCAAGTTAAAGAGAAGTTTTTTGTTATGTTTTCGAACGATTATGTTAATTTATCCATTCTATGTGTTGAAATTATTTTTCAAGTTTGAAAAGGGTAATCCTAGGAGATTCTAAGCCACTTATAATTATGTAAGCTTTCTTAAGCTCCTCAGATAATTAATGTATGTCAATCCAGCATCGTCTGAACTACAGCTATAAGTCCTTATTTGCCTATAAGGCAGCACTTCGAGAGTTACTTAAGAGTTTTTCCAAGTTACAGAGCTCCAAGTATCAGATCCATAAGTTACGTCTTCACGTCCCTATGTTATGTTGAAATGTGCTATGCTAATCTAAGAAGTTTTCAAGAAATAATGTTTTAAAAATCATGCAAATGTCTCAGTTAAGTATTTGAAGTTTCATACAAGTCATTATAAGAATTTCTGATAAGAAGTCTTAATGTATATGATTTTCATATTATAACATATAGTTGAATTCTTTCAGTTATATATTCAAGTCATACATTTATAAATTCAGCTCTTGTTGAGTTATCATTTGAATTTTCTAATTTCATAGGAGAGATTCTCCCAATTATCAATGTCCCTAATGTCTAAGTAAGTATAAGCACATGCTATGATAATGATCAGTTAAGCTCAAAACTTTGAATACCAGGAAGCCTCCTAGAGGTCACTCGGTTAACTAAATACGAGTTTATATATTACACAGAAAACTCATACGTTGTATGTCTGTAGTTCAGCTCTCAGCTCTACATGTTATGACAAATAACTCAAAGTTCCAACCCATTATTTTCTATGTTTTCCAGCACATAAGACAAATGAATTAGGAACTATATATGCTCATCGACGTGATAAGTTTGACAATAGAATTGCAGTGTATAGTTATCAATACATGTAAAGGAACCACCTTGTGGGTAATGTGTGTGTGTGTATACATACATACATATATATATATATATATATATATATATATATATATATATATATATATGTAATTCCTAGATGTTAAAGAGTTGTATAGAAATGAGAATCTATGTGCTTCTACTCAAGCGATACATTAAATTATTTAGATTATTTGTATGACATTGCTTATAAGCCTACTAAAATTGTTACATTGTCTAAACCTCCTGAAGGTCTATCGATTCATAGAGTTGACATGTTTGTATATAATTTGACAGCTTTACATGATATATGCGCATATTTGCTAATTTTGCATGGTATATGTGCTCACTTGCATTATATGTTGCGAAAGAGACCTATTATGACCACAGATTTAGTATTTGTCATTTCAATGCCATATGTGTTAAATTGACTCTATATAAGCTCTATCAGCTCCATTTATGATTATGATTGAGATATTTTTATTTTACCCCGATATAGTACACCACCTGGAGATATTTTTATTTTACCCCAATATGGTACACCAGCTGAAGATATTTTTATTTTACCCCTGCATGGTTCACCGGCTGGAGATATTTTTATTTTACCCTGGTGTGGTACATCAGATAGGGATATTTTTATTTTACCCTAGTGTGTACATCAGCTCGAGGCATTTTTATATAAATTTTATGGTCGGGTGGTCGCCGACATTACAATTATAACTTTGCTTGTGCATTACATGGTTGCATTTGCACTTCAGTATTGAGTTATTGTCAGGTTTAAGTTTCCAGGATTTCAGGTTGTTACTATTCCTTATTGCTGGCTCATTTATCATTGCTATCATATATGTTTATAGTTTTCAGCCTTACATGCCAGTACATCTCATTCCTACTGACGTCCCTTCGCCTAGGGACCTGTGTTTGTGCCACTGGTACAAGCAAAGGCTGGGATTGCCAGTTGCAGTAATGGTTTATGAGATCAACGGATGTATTGGTATGCTCCTTTCTTCCTAGATCTAGGGCTTAGTTATTTCAGCTTGAGTTTTGAATTATAGTTACGGGTAGGTCGGAGCACTGTTCCGACCATCAGTTTCGTTTACTCATTAGAGGCTTTGTGGACTTAGGATGTATAGTATTATTCAATATGTGGCTTTGTAGGCTTTCCGTTTCTTGGTTTAGCATAGTTGTGGCCTTATCGACATTTCAGTTATTTATTTGTGGTAGTTGAGACCTTATGGGTCCAAATGTTTACTCCAGTTGATTGTGATAGGTGGCATAGAAGGCTTAGGTGTTACTGCTACAGATGCTATATAGTCGCTTCCCGGTCAGTCAGGTATCAGGAGCCAGTCGCGCCCTCCCCCAGTTTTGGGGCATGACAAACTTGGTATCAGAGCCAAGTCGTGTCCTAGGGAGTTCAGAAGCCGTGTCTATTAGAATCTTGCTTATGGGTATGTTGTGCACCATACTTATAATCAGGAGGCTATAGGGACTTTAGGAGTTGTTTCACTTTGTTCATTAATAGATCGTGCTATAGAGAAAAGATGTAAGAGGTGTTTGAAATCTAAATCGTGCCTATATTTTAGAATTCGCTTGCAGTAAGGCAGATGGCTACAAGATTTATTACCATTGATGCTGGAATAGGGTCCCACTCGCCCTCCTGGCAATATGAGAGATAGATTAAAGGCTCAAAGTGAGTTTTTTACTCCCCGGTTACAGTTCCTCTAGTTCCAGTCAAAGTACCATGGGAAGGGATTCGACCCCTCATGTTGTCCTAGTTCCATTAGAGACAGGAGGAGGTAGAGTTGTTTTTCCTCCAGCATCTTCAGCTATATCAAAGGGATGAAATTTTGAGAAAGTATTTCAGATGTTAACCCGAATTGTGACGTTTAAAAAATCAATTGTCGAACTTAATAGCAGGGTCTAGGGGAATACTTCTATGAGCTCTAGTGCCCGTAGATTTTGAGCCTAAATCCCCTAGCCTTTATGGATCAGTACTTACCACGGGAACTTTAATGGGTTAGAGTTAGTAAGTTTTTGTACCTAAAGAAGGGCAGCATGAGTATTAACGAATATAGTCTCAGGTTTAATTCTTTGGCCCAATATGTTTCAGATAGGGTACAAAATATGAGGGATATAGTATATTGATTATACTATGTCTAGGACCCCATCTAGTATGACAGTGTTTAGGAATGTCTACCCAAGCAGAAATGACTACTGCTCGAATTCTAGTATTTTATCAAAAGAAGGATGATTTGATTCACCGTCTCCCAAGTACTGACAAAGAAGTTGAACAGAGTACGAAGACCAGGTCGACAAGACTATTTAAGAACCCTTGTAGTGTTTGGAGACCCCGGCCAGCCAGACATTCCGTTTCTCGTTGAGATACAATCTCTACATTGTCCTTAGATTAGACTATAGTTTCTTTTAGCCCCCATTTCCAAGATAGGCAGTGACAGGTCGTGGTAAAAGCAACGGTAAAAGAGCAACTTCAGGTTTGACACTGATTCTATATGTTAAGTGGTTAAGTTGTGATTTTCACTTTTTTTTCGTGATATTTCATAAATGATATGAATGGAAAGTAGTATTAGAGTAAATCATAACTCCCATGGTAGTGTATTAATTTTCTTAGGGTTAGAAAAGTTACTGATTGTATGGTACTAAAGCATGCCTATCCTATGTCAGACAAATAGATGGAGTTGAGTAAGTACGGTTTGATATGAAGCGGAAATAGAAAGTGGATGTGCTTACGAGAAATGGAATGTATGTTTACGACAAAAGGAAAGGAAAAATTAAAGATGTTATGGCTAAAGTTACGACTATCGAGGTACAACCCTCATTCGAGGACAAATGATTTTAAGGGGGGGAGGATGTTACACCCTGAATTTTTTTTATGATTATTTGATGGTTATATATCATATTAAGGGAATTATGGGTTGTATGTTGTCTATAGGTGAGGAGGAAAACATGTGAAAAGGGAAAAGCGAAGAGTATGTGAAGTTTGTAAATAAGGGTCAAATTTGAATGAACATATCTCCGAATATATAATGATTCAGAAGTCCCAATGAAAGGTATATTAGTCTAGTTTATAGTGAAAACAACCGCTTGTTAATTGAAGTTCGGATTAAAAAGTTATGCTTGTTTAAAGATAGCACTCTCAGCCGGAAAAGAATCCATGCATGCGGGCGCCCAGACAGGCAGGCAGCAGGCGTACACGCGCGCGAGGGCACGTAGCATGGGCGCCGCACGCGGGCACCGCCTAGCCCGCCTATATGAAGTAATTTTGAGCGAAAAAGCTCATTTCTGCTCCATTTCACCTCATTTGTTTTTCATAATTCACAGAACTAAAAGCCCTACAACATGGTGAAAAGATATCCCAGGTAAGAAACTTTACTCTTGTCTCTTATGGGCTTTGGGAAGAGAACCTTGGAAGAAAGTCATGGCTTATTTTTGTATTGTTATTGATTGTGGTTTTGCTGCATTTTTATCTAGTTATGGGCAGTGGAAAGAGTAGAAGTCTACACCTACTTGAGCTAATAACATCTCCAATAAAGGGTAAGTAATTCCTTTTTTGATCTCTTTGAGTTTATGAGGTTATAACTTGGAATATGTTGTAGTATTGTGTTGTTGTTTGTTTGTGTGTTCTTGTGGCATGTTCCTGCCCACTTTTTCCAGAACTATGGTGAAGTGAAGTTGCTGCTTGTTGTGTTTGTAAATGGGTCTTGGAAGGAGCCTTAAGGAGTAATCTGGAAAGGAAGCTTTTTGGTAAAATTAGAGTCGACGTGCCAAGGTATCTAAAGGCATCCCTTTCCTTGTTTTTCAAGCACAAAACTAAGTCATTGAAAAAGGATAAATATTCCAATGTTTTTAAAAACATATTGAGGCATATATGATTCTTTCTAAAGGGTTGGAAGTACTTTTCATAAAACTTGAATCGTTAAGAATGGTTGAAGCGAACAAATGTGAAGCGAAAGACATAATTTTTATACAATTGTTGTCGAGTTGCAAATCAAGTCTGAAGTCCCCTTCATGTGGGCACCATGAGCTGTTCCGTTGTAGTATATTGTATTTGTGATATTTAATATATGTTAACATCTAGTCACTTAGCAAAATAATGCTACGACAATGACGTGTGATCGAAATTAAGCTAAGAACATGACATTAAGCTGATTGAGGGTAAATGAGCTTATTAGAATGAAATTTTCATAATATGGTTATTCCCTCCAATATGTTTATGTTTTAAACTGCTTAAGGTAAAAAGGAGATTTTATGTTTCCCCTCCTTAAAGCTAAGCAAGCACCGTAACAAATAAGCTAACTCAATAGATGTTAACGAGGAAAGCGTGGCTAAGTTGTTCATCTTTTTGTGATGATATAAAAAGCGAATATAAGAGTAAATGTTAGATATTTTAAGGTAATATGTGACTAATACGTTCTCTGCCCATAATTGCTTTCTAGAACAATGTTAAAATATAAGCAAGACGAGGTTTAGCAGATAAAGTTGTGAATTAGTTAAAGAGGTAAGTGCATATAAGAATTGATGGAATAGTGAACACGAGGGTAAAGACTTGAGTGTAGAGTGAATAATATTTGGCAAAGAAGTTAAGATGAATAAGGAAAGTAGAGATAAATGTCATTAAATTAGATGATACGGGTTACGATTGTGAACAAGTCAGGCAAACAGCTAGGACGATTAACCCCTTTCTAAAGACATTTAGTAAAAGAGTTCTAAATAAAGTTTTTACTGAGTATGTGTTAAGTTGATGAATAGCCAGTAAAATGTTAAATTCTTATGAAATGATTAGAATCGAATGTTTTTCCTTTGAGATAGTAAATCAAGCTTAACAGAAGATTTTCATTATGTTTTCAAACGATTATGTTATGTTATCCATTCTATGTGTTGAAATTATTTTCCAAGTTTGTAAAAGGTGATCCTAGGAGATTCTAAGCCACCTATAATTATGTAAGCTTTCTTAAGCTCCTTAGGAAATTCTAAATTTTGTATATGTCAATCCACCATCATCTGAATTATATCTATTAGTCCTTATTTGCCTATAAGGCAGCACTTAAAGGGTTTCTCAAGAGCTCCCAAGTTATAGAGCTCCATGTCTCAGATCCTTAAGTTATGTCTTCACGTCCCTATGTTATGTTGAAATGTGTTATTCTGATCTAAAAAGTTTTCAAGAAATCATGTTTTAAGAATCATGCTAATGTCTCAGTTAAGTATTTGAAGTTGCATACAAGTCATTATAAGAATTTCTAATAAGAAGTCTTAATGTATATGATTTTCATGTTATAACATATAGTTGAATTCTTTCAGTTATATATTCAAGTCATACATTAATATATTTAGCTCTTGTTGAGTTATCATTTGAATTTCCTAAATTCAGAGGAGAGATTCTCCCATGTATCAATGTCCCTAATGTCTAAATAAGTATAAGCACATGCTATGATAATGATCGGTTAAGCTCAAAACTTTGAATACCAGGAAGTCTCCTAGAGGTCACTCGGTTAACTAAATACGAGTTTATACGTTACACAGAAATCTCATACGTTGTATGTCTGTAGTTCATCTCTCAGCTCTATGTATATGTTACGCATTATGACAAATAAGTCCAAGTTCCAACCTATAATTTCCATATTTTCTAGAATATAAGAAAAATGAATTAGTTGCTATATATGCTCATCGATGTGATAGGTTTGACAATAGAATTGTAGTGTATAGTTATCGATACATGTAAAGGAACCACCTTGTGGGTAGTATATATATATATATATACGTTGTTCCTAGATGTTAAAGGGTTGTATAGAAATAAGAATCTATGTGCTTCTACTCAAGCGATACCTTAAATTGTTAAGATTATTTGTATGACATTGCTTGTAAGGCTACTAAAGTTCTTACATTGTCTAAGCCTCTTGAAGGTCCGTCGAGTCACGGAGTTTACATGTTTATATATATTTTGACAGATTTTCGTGATATATGCGCATATTTGCTAATTTTGCATGGTATATGTGCTCAGTTGCATTATATCTTACGAAAGAGACCTATTATGACCGCAAATTTAGCATTTGTCATTTCAATGCTATATGTGTTAAATTGACTCTGTATAAGCTCTATCTGCTCCAGTCATGATTATGATTGAGATATTTTTATTTTACCCTTGTATGATACACTGACTGGAGATATTTTTATTTTACCCCGGTATGGTACACCAGCTGGAGATATTTTTATTTTACTCTGGTATGGTATACCAACTAGAGATATTTTTATTTTATCACAGTTTGGTACTCCGGCTTGAGATATTTTTATTTTACCCTGGTGTGTACATCAGCTGGAGGCATTTTTACATGAGTTGGCTAGCCGCTGGTATTACAATTATAACTTTGCTTGTGCATTACTTGGTCGCATTTGCACTTCAGTATTTAGTTATTGTCAGGTTTCAGTTTCCAGGATTCCAGGTTGTTTCTATTACTTACTTCTAGCTCAATTATCATTGCTATCTTACATGTTTACAATTTTCAGCCTTACATGTCAGTATATTTTATTTGTACTGACGTCCCTTCACCTGGGGACCTGCGTTCGTGCCTTAGGTGCAGGCTGAGGCTAGGATTTCCAGTTGCAGTAGCGGTTCGTGAGATCAGCCGATGTATTGGTATGCTCCTTTCTTCCTAGAGCTTGGGCTTAGTTATTTCAGTTTGAGTTTTGAGTTATAGTTATGGGTAGGTCAGAGCCCTGTTCCGACCATCAGTTTAGTTTACCCATTAGAGGCTTTGTGGACTTAGTGTGTATAGTACTATTCAGTGTGTGGCTTTGTAGGCTTTCCGTTGCTTGGTTTAGCACGGTTGTGGCCTTATCGACATTTCAGTTATTTATTTGTGGTAGTTGAGACCTTATAGGTCCAGATGTTTACTCCAGTTGATTATGACAGTTGGCCTAGAAGGCTTAGGTGTTACAGCTACAGATGCTATATAGTCGGCTTCCATGTCAGTCAGGTATCGGGAGTCAGTCAGGTATCGGGAGCCAGTCGCGCCCTCCCTCAGTTTTGGGGCGTGACAAATTGATAAGTCAAATTGATCAATATTCTGCCTCATTTTTAGAGAGTTCGTTATGTTTTCTTACTAGATTTAAATTACACATTTCCATCAATTTTCAATCTATAGCTTTCAGTTTTGGGATTGCATCTCTTTCCCCATTTTTTCAGCTTATTTAGTCTCCATTCGAGGATGAATGTTCTCAAGGGGGAGATAATTTAACACCACTAAAGCCCCTAAGTTCGGATCGTTGACATGAAGTAGAGAACTAGTAAATATTGGCACCAGGACAAAGAACGACCCAATGGATGGGTCATTAGATGGTACAACAGGTTGTTGGTTGACCCATCTTGAGAAAGTCCTAAATCTGGTGAAAATTTTCCCCCAGAACCAAAGAGTTGAAGGATAACTCATTGTAACCTCTGACTAGTCATTGGATGGACTGGTCAGATGAGATTTAGCAAATAGTTCCAGGCAGGTTCAAGTGACCATAGGTGATGGTACGGACCGTTGGAAGAACCAATAGGCTGTTGATACTGTCAGGTAGATTTTTAATGTGAGTTTTAAGGTTAATTATGTAACTTCCTATGCTTTTAACTCCTAAGTGAGGTTGTTTTGCATTTGATAAGGGGTTGATTAGGGGATTATACTTAGCCTAAACCCTCATTCTTTTGATCATCTCAAGTCTCTCAAGCTCCTAGGGGTCTTCCTCATCGTAATTCTCTTGGGTCTCAATACTAAGAAAGGAGTCATCAAAGCCTAGGTATTTAGGGTCATAAATGAGGGATTTCTTCCACCCTCATGCCCAATTCGAACTAAATTTCATGAATTTGAATCGCCAGTTATGTTTTTGATAAATTTCTAGGGTTAGACCCAACTTGACGAAAAACTCCATGATCTCTTACGAAGTTGATTCACTCATGATTCTAAATATGTTTCATGATTATAATTACACGACTTCTATGAAAAACTCTCTTAAATCTCTAATTATTCAATTATGCATGAATTTCATGAATTTCAAGTTATGTATCATGGCTGTAATTTTCAATACTTCTTTTCATGGTTAGTTCACGTATGTCAAGGAATCCATGTATTCACTATATTATTAAACTAGTCCATGTAAAACCTATGATTTACAATTATAATATGAGAACTATATATGGTTTTGGGAGTAGTATTTAACACCAAATAGGCTGAGGTTCAGCACACCTGATCTCTAAACTACGTGCCACCGTAGGATAAAGGGTCCTCGCAAGTTGAGAGTGTCTCCCTTGCTCGTAGCCTAAGGAGTCCTTGCTAGTTGATAGTGTCTTCCTTACGATACTGGGCTCATGAGTGATATCATGCCTTTATGGTTCTTACCCTTTGCAAGGTATGGACACCCTCCTAACCAGGGTTGCATGTTCGGCTCCATGATGCTCACTGGGAGTATGTCGATTATGAGAATCTCCCAATGTTCCTTATTTTTTATGTCGTTCATGTTCAGGACTTATGATATCATGTTTTATGGTGTATTTTGACCCATCGATCAGATTGTGAGTTTTACTTATGCTTTTAAATATTACAAGCTTTGTGATTTTTCCCTTAAACTCTGGGTCATTATACTTCAGATCTTGATTAATAGCTTATGCCTTATGACTATCTCATGATCATGATTTTGAGCATGCTTTCCTTACTCTCATATTTTACTTCTCCTGCATACTTAGTATATTCAAAGTACTTATCGCATGCTCTTTGTGCTATATCATCTCATGATATAGGTTCAGTGATCAGTCTCAACCCGTAACTAGATTGGATCATGCTCCAGATTCAGCTCAATTTTGGTGACTCCTCATCATCCGAGGATGTCAGATTTGATTCATGTATTTTCAGTCTTCAGACATACTAGAGCTAGTTGGGGTTTTGTCCCTTAAGCTCATCTTAGGATTAGAGGCTTTTCAGACTATCATCATAGATGTTTAGTAGTTTGACTTGTCGTCTCTGTTTTGATGCTTTAAGATATTTTAGACTTCCATTTATGTTTCTTCTTATGGTTTATGTATTATTAGTGTATGTTTAGGATTATGTTATGCATGTGCCATAGGTTAGGTTGAAGCCATTCGTAGTTCTAGGTCCCGTGTTATGGCCGGGGTCCATGCTCGAGTCGTGACAAAAGAAAACATTGCTTGAGGAGGCACAGACTATTTCTAGATCTAGCCCTTAAATGAAGATTAAAATGATCGTAGACTATTTTGAGCTCTAACCCTTAGATAAAAAATTATACAAAAAGGGGATTCCTCAAAACCATTCATCATAAGCAATTAAAATCAATTCCAAGCCTTGTACCTCCAATAACGGTATTATCACAAGAAAGAAGAAGAAAGTAGAAAATGTACTATATGCTCCATAGTATTCTTTATCCTTTTCAATATCTCCCCTCTCCTACAAATGAGGTAAAAAATTGCATATTATTCCTTGCATAGATCCCCAAAACATCCTTGAAATCTTCCCAAGTATGTACTTGTCTTCTGGATGATTTTTCCCTTCGGAGGAAATTCGGCTTACTCGTGTTGCACCTACATTTCGTAGGTGCAGACTTGCGGCACGTGTGTGCAACACATGTTAAAGGCAGTCTTCTGTCAATCCCTCCTACATGGCACTTGCAGATTGTAGGTGCCGACTTGTGACACACAAGCCCATTTCTAGTGAACTTCCATATCTTCTTGCATGGAGCCTATGCTTGCAGCATGCATGTCAATAGTCGTTCCTCAGACAGATTGCTTTAAGTTCAACTCCTCCATCATCTTTGTTTTAAAAAAATGTCTGCCCATCATAGAATAAAGGCATAAATTCCTCTAAATTGCATTAAAACAAGGCAATAACTCATGTTTAAGAGCTAGATGAGTTGGTAAATTATCAACTCCTCAAACCCCAAACATGAACTATTGCTTGTCCTCAAGTAAAGCATTCACTCAACATAGGAATTGACTCAAGCTTACCAAGACATAAGGGTTGCACATGGGACCACTAAGACTCAAAATAAACCAAAACAACAAAAAGACTCAAAATGAAAAGACTCAAGCATGAGCACTAATCTCAATTGGTACCACTATGAGAAAACAACAAAGTTCATCACTTTTCAATCGAAATAGGGGAAAATTTTCATTTCAAGAAAGATCAACAAGCATCTCAGGTCATTGATCTCAACCTTCAAGGTTTTCCTATAAGTTCACTACACAACTTATCACATTCATACCTCTCAATTGAGATAAAGAGTTTACCATTTACTCCAAGGATGAAATGTCACTTACTAAAAGAGAGAATCCCAATCACAATCATGCAATTAGAAAAGTAGGGATAAGATGAAATAAAGATGCTCACTCTCTCAAAGACATTCAAGTGTAGAAACATCGAACCATAGACTTTCCCTTCATGTAATTCTCCACCAACGTAGAGTTGCAAAGCCTAGAAGCACTAAGGACTTGCGTGTTACAATGTAGGCTAGGAGTAAGGGTAGGAAATCATTTGGTTCAAGTGAATAAAACTTCCCTAACGCTTTTCTGAAGCAAATCAAGTACATTGCTCACATTATTGAATCAACTCCACCTTATTTCTCCTTTTCATAATCCAAGTTTTCCCAAGAGCCATTCTTCTAGACATATTTGTTTTCATCATTGAGCATTCACCAGATAAGATATAGCACCGCCTCAATATTTTTCTTTCGTCCGTTCATCAAAGGATTTAATTATCCATTTATATGCTAACATTCGGTGCTACCTCACATTGAAGCTCATTCCTCATTTCCTTATAAATGCACACACTCCCGAACTTAGGATTTTGCCTACATCAATATTTCATTTTTCATTCACATCCTCCCCCTAATCTTGGGCTTTTAACCGCCATTTTTTTATCTCTAGAAATTAGGGAGGAACAGGTGTCAAAATAGAGGATTCAACAAGGGTAAAGGTGTGTAATATGGTTTCAAAAAAAAGGTTTAAGGCTCAAAAAGGGTTGACTAAGATCAATATTAGAGGAGGGCTTTTTTTCAATGAAGTGATTATCCTAAGGTCATTTTCCAAGCTCAGTAGATCTAAAATTTCTCCTTGAATCATATTCGGAGCAAGTGCTAGACAACATGCACGCACAAGAACAATCTATACCCTTACCACACAAGGCATCACAATTTCAAGGACTATAGCTATTCTCAAAATCAATTGAAATGAATGACTTTTGTCAAATTATTTCGACTTTCACACAACTTATTTGTGAATTAAAAAAGTCAAACAAAGAGTGTAGAATTGTGACAAGAGAATGCCTTTTAAATTCATTTACCTCTCTTTTCGCAAAAAGAAATTCAAATTCCTTTACCAAGAAAATTTTGATGGTGTCGCTCAAGAAAAGTGCAACATGGACTCAAAATAAAAAACTAGAACATGACATTTTCCCTCAAGAAATTTGCCTCTATATCCATCATCAGGAAATGTCAACCGATTTGCCACAAAAAATTTGCTCCTTGGGAAAGAATCATGGTATAAAGAAAATCCTTGGAGCTTATCGAACTAACTATTATCTACAAAGACAATTGCAAGGCACGGGTAGCAAAATAATTTATGTGTAAGACCAACCCAGCATCATGGAAACTCACATCATAGTATCATAAATATCATGCCCGGCAAGGGCCAAATCTTAAAATAATTACAAAACAGGCCTTGCGAGGGTATCAATTCATCAAAATGAACATCCAACCCCAACACAAATATTGTATTGTCCCTGTTACTCCCCGTAAGTTTTTAACGTTTAATCGGCCTATTGTTATGTTGGCCAAGATTTTTAGAGTTCCATACGTACGAGGAAAGGACCCGGGAAAGGCCGAACGAGTGTTAAGTCGGGATTTCGTGGGAGGAGGACGAACCAAGTTGGCCAGATTGGAAAGTGGCACGGAGCTGCTCCTCCGCATTAGCCAATGTGGCACGGAGCAGAATCAGCATGTTAGGCAATGTGCCATGTTGCCTTGTCTGCTGCCTCAAGTATGTATAGGCCTCATCCTTAGATTTCATGTTATTTACTTATATAACTTCGACCGGCAGAGGTAAGGACACAGGAAAACATTTAATTTTCATCCGATTACACTGCTAAACGCTGTCCAAATCCAAATTAACTTCAGATATCGAAGTATAAGGTTGCAGGGAGCGTTTCTACGGAGTTAGTTTCGTGAAATTTGCCCGGCGAATCGTCGTCCCGCCGAGCCAAAGTTGTTGAAATTTCTCCAAACTAGTGTCAATATGATCCCAAGATTAAAGTAAGCATTTATCCCTTCTAGACTTTCAAGAAATAACGAGGTTTCGACCGTGTTCCGTACAGTTGGGAATATCGTTAATATTTATACATAAAGTTTTCCTTTTTGCCGAATTTAGTGTTAAAACAAGTCCTATCTTTCCAGTAAGACGATTTCAGTTGGGAAGAGTTATTAAATACTAATTGGAACCTATTAGTTAATCAGAAACTGACACTCGAGGTATGTTAAGGCAATTTCTTTCGGCAAGTTAGTTTCTTCAGCATAGTAGTCCAGTATGAATCCCAGTAAAGCATGTCAGGAGTATGCTATCTTGTCTAGTTGTTGTGGTTAGTTGAGACTCATAAATTGTATTGTTTTGGGGTGGATTAAACCTGTATAGCTTTCATGACCACCCCAGGGTTAATGCTGTGTCACCGCCCGCCAGGGGAGAGGATACGTCGCTCTGCAGAGCAGCATGCTGTCCACAAGGGACGAAGATGGGGATCCAGCTCCTCATATTGTCGTGGTTGGCCTTATACATACCCCCGTTGAGTGCTTATGCCCGGGGTGTAGATATCAGGAGTCCTCCGGACTCAGACACAGCACAGTCAGGGGCCTAGCGGGCCCAGTTGTAGACGCAAGGGATCGGCAGGACGCTTATAGGTGGTAGTTGACATAGTATGACCTGGATAGGGGTATATATATTGAGGTGTACTCACTAGGGCTAATGGGGGAACAAGTGGGTTGTTCTGTGCTGATTGTAACTTATGGCTTATGGAGGCCAGGTAAGGTTTATGTTTGCTTTAGTTACTGATAGTAAGACAGTAAGACGCCTCGTTTGTCAGTTATGACCCCTACCCTCCTTATTACAGTTATGTTTATCCCTGATTTCACTACTTCAGTCATCTTCAGTCCGTTTTCTTTACTTCAGTCATTGTTAGTTCTATTCCTTACTTTCAGTTATTTAAAGTTACTCCTTTACATACTCAGTACCTGTGGTACTGACGCCCTCTTCTGTGGTGCAGCATTACTTGCCTGCAGGTACAGATAGACGAGGAACAGGTCCCTCGTAGTTCCAGTAAGCTGTACAGAGCCGTCAACTCCCTTCTTCCGGAGCTTGTGTGATAGAGGTTTACTTCTTTTGGTTGTACAGTATGGGTAGGTCGGGGCCCTGTCCCGACCATCTTATTACTCCTAGAGGCTTGCAGATTGCATTACATCACTGTGGTTTGATGATATCGGTCGTGTGGGGACCATATGTATTTTAGAATATGTGTGTTGGCCGTGTGGGGCCCTGTTTAGCTGTTGATTAGTGGCCTTGTCGGTCATAGTTTAGTTTAGCATCTAATTCTACTTTCCAGTTAAAACTAGGTATCATGGTGGCCTTGTCGGCCCGCATAGGACTCCCTATGCTTGTTTGTCTCTAGTTAGCGGTTTATTTTCACAGGTAGCTATAGGTCTTGTCGGTCGGGGCTTGTATTTACAGCCGCTATATAGCCCTTTTTTTTCTTGATTCTAGAGTTAGAGTCATCCCAGCACCAGAGGTGCTTAGGCTCAGTCAACTCAGCAGTTCAGGTCCTAGTAGGGCACCAAGTGTCAGTCATGCCTTCCAAGGTGGGGCGTGATAGTCCCCAAGCAATAATAAAAATAAGAATAAGTAAGAGGACTCCTTGTATGAGATAAGGACTAGAATGGGTCCTTCTTCAGGGATGTGCCAGTGGGGTGTAAGCATGGGCAGGATCAATCTGGAATCTGAAAGAGGAAGGAATCAAGTGGTCTGGTTGGAGCTCAAGAGGACTATAGGGGAAACAACTTTTCATCTATCTGAAAGTATCCTTGACTGGTGGAATAATGCAGAGGTCCCAACATAGGCCGACTTGCTGGGCAGTATCCATTTTATAAGTCACCTCACCACGACGCTGCTCTACTTCTTGAATCTCTATAGTCACCACACTTTCTATCGGACTGACCCCATCATACCACCGTTGGAGCTCCTATCTTTGCCTAGTGATTCTGAAGCTACTACCTAGAGATTTAAGTCAAACCCTATGGGTAGAACCACTACATTTCATCTGCCAATTTCCTTCCTCAATGCAGCCACATCACTCTCATGTGTGTCAACCCAGGCATAGATTGCCCAACTTATCAACTACCGGCTTCATAGCCGCTTTAATGGCATGTTGGATCATGGAGAGGATGACTTTTGCTAGCTTGACTACCTGAGAATTATGAGCATGAGCCATATGTGCAAGCTTTAGAAGGCCACTTGTCAATAAACGGACATTACTAAAAGGCAAAGGTTGAGCTTGGACATTACCCCACACTTCAGGAGTTTGAGAAGCACTTAAGCCCTAAGTTAACTTTCTCTTTTTGATTCATGGATTGTCATGACCCAAATGGAGTCCTAGATCGCGACACGGGACTAGGAGTCCTGAGAGACCCCAAGTCAACCCATGGCATGAACATACATCTAGCTCGATCAATAAAATAGAATAAATAACATGATAACCATAGCGAAAGTCTAAAATAAACATAACATTAGAATACATATTTTGAAGCTGAATACACCATTTTTGTCTGAAAAGCCTCTAAGTCTGATCAGCTGATGGGACAAGACCCCAACTAACTCGATAAAGCTTAAAACTGAAATACATATAGAAATCTGATAAACATGGTCCTTGGGAGATGAGGACTCACCACCAGTGTAGGAAGCTAACTCTCTGAAAGGCTGGCTACGAACGCAGTTGAGTATGGGAGGCGAGGCCAGTATCATGAAATGATACAGCATAGAGTATGCAGTCAATACGTGGAATGTACTAAGTACGCAAGGTAATTAAAATTGCTTAAATAAGTAAAATCATTTAAAACATGCATAAAATAAAACATAAACAATAAGAATATGAGAGTATGACTTTCACATTCTTTTTCTGAAATCATGATCTCTGCATAACATAACATCATAACTGAATCTATTGACCCAAAGATAAAATCTAATAATCATGAGTAAAGCTGAACATTAAGTCAAACCTTCTTTAGAACATATATAGATATGTATATCATGATTGATGAATATGCATAACTGAAATCATGAGGAACAATGGGAGACTCGTCTTTTAACCGACACACCATGATAAAGCTTACATGGTCCCAACTATCACACTCAAGTGGGTAGAGTCGTCCAAAGCCTTTCCAGGGCTAAGGAAGATGCCATGATATCGATATCAAGGTCGGGACCCAATAGGGGCATGGGATAGCTCAGAAGGGAGGTCCCAAAGTAATATATATATAATTATAAACCTACATTTGCGCATAGTTCTGAGGCATAGGGTGATCAACCCTTAGCCTACTCGGTGCTAGACTCTACTCCAAAAAACATGCATATGCTCTCTATTATTTTTCAATGAAGCTCACCATCGTCTATTGACGAAGATCAATAACAAAATACATCTCAAATCTGAAAGTATATATATGAGAAGCTTTAACTCAAACCATAACACAAGATGAAAGTAATTGGGAGTCTTCGCTCCAAATCATATGGTAGCTTAATTTGGGAAAATCATAAATCATACATGAACATGTGGGCATTGCCCAATACCTTAACATGCTTGAAAAATACTCAATTCACATTAAAAACATGATTATAAACATGGGTAACTTGATAACATGCTTTTCATCAATAATATCTCATCATACTTGAACATGCATCATAAATCTCAACTTTCATGAATTTCTCATCAATAGGCATTTTAATTTGTAAGTTTGAAATAATTTTTTAATTGAAAACAATGTAAAACTTGCCCATGAATCATAATTCAATAGTAGAAATACATTTAAATCATACCCATGTAGAGAATTAGGAATTTCATGCATTGGGTTAAAACCCTATAGAATCAATATAGAAAATTCATGATTTAGAGAGAGTTTGGGCGTGGGTGTGAACGGATTCACCTATTCATAACCCTACATACCTGGGGAATATCAAATTTCACCACTCCTTAAAAGCCCAATGGAGAATTGAAGAAAAACTTGAAGAAGAACAAGCTTGATCACCTCTCTAATTTTCTAACCTTTCATGCATGGATATGAATAAGCCTAGGATAGGTTTTACCCTCATAAAACATTGCATTTCGAGACTTAAACAACATAGTTTAGTACCATAGGACTTAGGAATGACGAAAATACCCATAATGAAATTCCTAAATTTTCTGCACTGCCTAAGAGCACGGACGATCCAACGAGTCGTGCCTTGATACCACAAATTGTGGTATCCGTCTGTTGGATCCACTGCCCACTTTCAACTCCTCAGACTCGATCCCACGACTAATCTTGGGTATAAATACGTGCCCAAGTGCTATTTTATAACTTACTTTAGCCAAGTTTGTAAATTTAATTAATTATATTCTCATGTGATTTTTAATATTTATGTGCACAAATTAACCAATGTGATTAGCCTTTATTTTGTAGGTGTAATATGCTACAGATGGGGATAAAAATGATGTTCAAGACACAAGGGAGATACATGGAAATGATAGAACTTCCAGGCAACATGGCATGCCAAAGGGAAGGTTGGCCGCGCTAGGCAGCATGCTACGCTATGCGTGTGCTGCGCCCAGTGTCGTGCCACACCAAGGTTGCGCGCATGAAGAGATATCACTAGGCGATGCTATACGCGATAGGCACGTTCCACGGTAGGCACACGGCGCGACCACCAGCGTGTCAGGCTGGGTGGCACGCAGGAGCCTCACACAAGACCTGCAAAGAAGACACGTTCTAGTGGGCATGCGCGATGCCTCCGTGCCATGAAGTGCTGCTGCACAATAGGCACCGTGCCACAGAGCAGTCCCAGGGACGGCCAAATTTTACCAATTCCTACTTAGTATAAATATGACACTTAGCTCCTAAAATCATTTATCCCAAAATATTTCTGGGAAACCATAAAGGAGCAAAGGGTGAAGTGAAGAACTCTACCTAAGGTTCCTTAATTTTCATTCTCTTTTAACTATTCTTGTGAGTACTCTACTTAAATCATGTTTTTGAGTATTTGTAGGAACATGAGTGGATAAAACCCTTCCTCTAGGGTTGAGGCCACGTGATATGATTGTAAATGCATGAATTCATTGTTGGTTTGATTTTTGATTGTTGTTTTGTCTTACATTCGTTATTATTATTGTTTTTATGCTTGATCCCCATGAAAACAAACTCATTAAGCTTAGGTAAAATCTTGAAAGAGTAACCCTAGGCTAGAACATAAGAATGTAGGGAGCAAGTTCTTATCTTTATGATAGGATTAGCGGTTAGGATAGAAATTATACCTAATTTGCCTTGCTTGGTTACTAAAATGGGAATGAGCTAGACACTGACATAGAATTGTCACATCACTGCTCGTAGAAGTAGTTGTGAAGCTAAGTACGGTTAAATAATTAGAGGTAAAAAGTCCATAATCAAGAGCACAAACTCCGTAAACCACATCCATGTAGTTAAATTGCTCACGAATTAGGACGTCACATCTTCGCTCAATGATGTAGGTGTGAGACTAGTTTGTCATGTTTAGAGGCTCGAAAGTCCATGAACATAGCAATTTAATTATGTGAGACAACAACTGAAGTTTTCATACTTGAAACTCTGTGAATTGTAGCATTGCGTGATTATTAGGCCTTAACTCTAGTTGCTTCTTGTATTGTTTCTCGAGTATTCTATGATTACCCCTAGACTTAATTAGAATTTCTCAAAATTTCTATATTCAACACTTGTGAAGGTTAATTTTAACACTTGAACTTGATAATTTTTTGAATTGATCTAGTCCCTGTTGGTTCGACATCCGGCTCTAAAAAAAAGGCCACTCTATTACTTGTACAACCGCGTGCGCTCGAGTGCAACAAGTTTTTGGCGCAGTTGCCGGGGACTAGAGAAGTTTAGTGAATTTTTCTATTTTTGTGTAATTTTTAATTTCCTTAAGTGTTCAAAAACTTGGTCTTAGTCTGCTACATTGCAGGCAACAGGTTGTCCTTGTAGAGCTGGCAAGGAATAGAGAGTTGGTGGAACCTTTGTTGGAATCTGAACGCCAATTGCATTTGCTCAGGAGGGAAGCTCTAGGAGAAAGTTGAAAAGGTTACAAGAGTAGTTGCAACAACATCCACGAGTTGGGAAAGCAGAGTTGTTACCTAATCAAATGGCAGCCCGACCAGTTTGTGAAGTACCAATCCCACTAGCGACGAATGTGACCTCTAGTATTCGAAAATCGGAGCCTGGAGGAAACTTTGAGTTGAAATAGAACATGGTGTAGCTGTTATATTCGAGTGGCCAATTCACTGGAATGACTCATGAGGACCCACAAAAACACTTACAAAACTTCTTAGAGATCAGTGACACTTCTGTACCCACAGGAGTGTCAATTGACTATGTCCAACTCACACTCTTCCAATTTTCATTATTGGGAGAGGATAAAAGGTGGTTGAAGGCCAAGCCACCGAATTCCATTACTTCTTGGGAAGACCCAGCAAGGAAGTTCCCTTCATGCAAGACTTCCAAACTCAGAAGTGAAATATTAATATACAAGCAGAGGTCAAAGGAGAACTTGTATTTGGTTTGGGAGGGATTCAAGTCATTACTGAGAGACTGCCCCCATCACTAGCAGTCTAATGAGG
Source organism: Datura wrightii (assembly GCA_035772735.1). Lineage (NCBI taxonomy): Eukaryota > Viridiplantae > Streptophyta > Magnoliopsida > Solanales > Solanaceae > Datura > Datura wrightii. The sequence continues at coordinate 46,034,259 of JASDFA010000007.1, read as the reverse complement.
TTCTAGCCCATACTTTTGTGGAGAGTCTAGACCCACACAAACAAATCTTACTAGACTCTGCATCGGGTGGGCAAACATTGGAGAAGACTTATGATGAGTTGTACACTTTGTTGAACAGGATTGCTCAGGGAAATTTAGAGTGGCACAGCAATTCATCGAGAGGGGTAGGTAAGAGAGTAGCAGGGCTGATAGAGGTGGATAGTGTCAATGTCTTGGCAGCACAACTAGCATCATTTCAGCATCAGATGATGACTCAGTTCAACAAACTGAGTATGAACCAACCGCAGGGACAGGTGAATGCAATTCAGCAGGCTCTCAGTTGGTGTAAATCTCTAGTAACAATAGGCATAGTGCAGAATCTTGTAGGGCAAATTTGGAGTCTGTCAATTTTGTAGGGAATGTTTAGAAAAACAATCAGAATTATGGGAACACCTACAATAAGAATTGGCAGAGTCACCCAAATTTTTCTTGGGGTGGTAATTAGAGTCATAGCTACCAGCAACCTCAGCAGCAGCAGTATCAGCAGAAGAAGAGGCAGAAAGGTGCCCAGTCGAGAAGCAACAACATTGAGGAGATGTTGCAAAAGATTATGGCTACTCAGACCTAATTGGCGGAGAATCAGGAATAGATGGCTTTAGATTTAGAAAATCAGCAGTTGGCCATCCAAAATCTAGAGAAGCAGATGGGTCAATTAGCCGTTGCTCAGCACTCGAGACCTCAGGGAGGGTTACCGAGTGACACAGATACAAACCCCCGACAGGTCAATTCTATTAGTCTGAGGAGTGGCAAGCAATTCGCTGATGCACCACCAAAGGAAAATAGAAATAAGGTGTAGCCAAAGCTGATCAAAAAGGAGCCATCTACTGAAAAGGGAGATAATCAGAGTGCTATGCAACAAAATGCACAATCATCATTGCAGCCAGAAAAAAGACCACCACCACCATTCTCTCAAAGGATCAAAAAGAGCAAGGAGGAAGAATACTTTAAAAAGTTCTTTGATATTTTCAAAGAATTTCACATAAATTTTCCCTTACTTGATGTTTTGCAGGGAATGCCAAAGTATGCTAAGTACTTGAAAGATGTGGTGACCAACAAAGTTAGGTTGGTGGATGTCCAAATAGTGGCACTTACTGAGGAGTGCAGCTACAGGGTAATGAGCAAGATATCAAAAAAGCTCAAAGACCCAGGGAGTTTTACCCTCCACATACAAATTGGTAAAGCTGAAGTGATAAGATCTCTCTATGATTTAGGGGCACCAGTAAATCTAATGACCCTATATTTGTTTAACACCTTGGGGTTGGGTCAGCCGAAGACAACACGAGTGATACTGAAGCTGGCAGACAAGTCCTAAGTGGCACCAGAGGGAATAATTTAGGAACTCTCATCAAATTGGGTAAGTTCATTATATCCACTAATTTCATCACTCTTGACTTTAAAGTTGATGACAACATACCCCTGATCTTAGGACGGCCATTCTTGGCCATTGGAGGAGCAATCATAAATGTAAGGGCAGGGACCCTTAAAATGAGGATTGATGATGAAGAAGAGCTCTTCATAGTTTACCAAGATATCAACCCACCCACACACTATACAAACCTTTATAAGGTCAGTGTGTTGATAGAGGCTAAGTGTGGGGTGGTAGATTTCATGAGTCTATGGCCACAGGAGATGATCACATTTCATCCCGAATTTGATGAAAGGCTTTAGTTAAAGAAGAAGTTGGAAGAAGAGAGGGACAATGTGGAGGTTGTTCCCTCAAAAAATAAAAAGAGAAGAAGATGGTTCTCGAAAGGAAACATTGGTTTGAGGATGTCCTGAGAGGGATAGTCCACATCGTGTCGTGACGTAAAATCAAGTGCTGCTTGGGAGGCAACCCAAGGGCACAACAGGTACAATTGTATATTTCTTTTGTTGTAAGTTTGGTTATTTTTCACTTTTTGTTGTTTTTGTAGTGATTTAAGAACACATTGAGGGGGTCTGAGTACCCTTAGAAGAGGAAGCTAAAGAGCATGAAAGAAGATGAGTGTGGGGTTGATAACCTACTTGTGCAAAAACAAAATAAAACATGCTATTAGCTAGGCCTAGAAGCCTCAGGGAGTATTTCTCACCATTTTTGTATTCTTATTTGATTGCTTTTGGGACATAGCATGATTCCAGTGTGGGGTGAGGGAAATTTTTAAAATTTTGTGCTTAATGAATTCAGGTGGAATTAGTGCTTTGTATGGTATTGATTGATGAAAAAGTTGAGTTGAGCCTAATTCACCCACCCATTGGTTTTTCTTTTCGGTTCTTTTCCAACGGGGGGCACTTTGAACCGATGAATACAATTTTTCTTTCTCTGTATATAGCTATTTTTAGTAGTAGTTAGGGACTTTTCCCAACAATGGATGGATGACAATCATCTTGAGGGAAAATTAGTGAATAGGTTTTTTTTGTACCCTTAGCTAATTGATGGTTTGATGTTCTTGTTATGTGCTAGATATGATTGTGAGATGCAAGTGGTGTTAATTTTGAAGCATTCTTAACAGTTGTATAACTCTGTTTGAGACACCTAGGCTCTTGAATGTGACTCGATGTGCTTAAAGCTGAATTTTGCATTATTGTGATTAGCTGAGTTATGAGTCTGCTGAATTTGTCTAGAATTGAGCATGTGCTGTGAGTGTAAGGTTTTCAAATATTCCATGATATTGTGTAGTGTCTAGAACTATCCTGGTGTGTATACAAAGAGAAATGATGGATGTCAATTGTAGGAGATGGTTTAGGCATTTCTTTGAATGAGCCTAATTTTGATCCCTTGCTTTACCTACCTTGAATGTCTTATCCTAGTTAGCCCCATTTAGACTTTAGCCTATTATTTTCTATCCACAAAATTAGCTTAATGCCTTCTTTGCAATAGCCGTGAATTTGATCCAAAACTCCTAAGCACTTATGTGAAATTGCAAAAGAGAGTTAAGGAGTGAGGAGTTGGAAGAAGAAAGAAAAGAGTAGTTCTGGGAGTTCAAGAAAAGACTTGAGGTGCACTTGTTTAAAAACATGAATAAGAGTTAGTAGAGAGCAAAAGAAGAAAAGATAAAAAAAATTGCTCAAGTACTCCTTACTAACTGCTTGGGTGTGCCTAAAGAAAATGGGAAACAAAAGAGGAAAATGGGAGGGAAAAGAATAAAGGTGAAGTAAGAGGATGGAGATTCCTAATGAAAGTGTGATGTCTTAAAAGCTCCTAGGGAAGATAGTCACTATTACTGGCCATAATAGTACCTACTCGCCCCTTAACTTACATTACAACCCACTAAGTCCTATTGATCTTACTTTCAAATATTCCTAAATTAGTGGAGTAAAACATTAAAGGCAAGCTTATGGGTCAATACATGTTGCATGTGAATTCTTTTTGAGAGTGAGAGTATCTGTTATTCATATATCCATGCATGTTATAATTTGAAAACATATGAACGAAAATGGGTAACTCTCTTCTGTGAGGGCACATGTTTGATGAAGGATAAAATTCATGTTTGATTTATTGATTGGTTAATTTGCATGAGTTTGTTGAGATTGAGAGTCGATTCTTGAGGCTAGGAAGTCTTTATGTAGTTATATTCGATTTTAATGGTTAACTCTTGCATGCTCTATTTTTAACTTGCCATCTAAAACAATCGTTGTAGCCTTAGCTTAAATTGTCTTGCTTAAATTAGTTATGGGTTCTTCATGTGCATGAGATGTAATAGAGTTTTTCAAGGATGAACAAGGCTTTAAGTGTGGGGTAGTGATCTTGGGCATAATTACGTACCCAAGTGCTATTTTATAACTTACTTTAGCCAAGTTTGTCAATTTAATTAATTATATTCTCATGTGATTTATAATACTTATGTGCATAAATTAACCAATGTGATTAGCCTTTATTTTGTAGGTGTAATATGCTAAGGATGGGGCTAAAAATGATGTTCAAGGCACAAGGGAGAAGCATGGAAATGATAGCACTTGTAGGCAACATGGCATGCCAAAGGGAAGGCTGGTCACGCTAGGCAGCATGGCATGCTATGCGTGTGCGGCGCCCAGCGCCATGCCACGCCCAGGCTGCGCGCGCGAAGAGATGCCACCAGACAATGCTATGCATGATAGGCAATGTGCCACGGCAGGCGCATGGCGCGACCAGTAGCATTCCACATCGGGAAACACGTAGGTGCCTCTCACAAGAACTGCCGAGAAGACACATTCCAGTGGGCATGCGTGATGCCTCCGTGCCACAGAGCTACTATTGGGCGATAGGCACCGTGCCACGAAGAAGTCGCATGGACAGCCAAATATTTCCAATTCCCACTTAGTATAAATAGGAGCGAAGGTAGAAATGAAGAACTCTACCTAGGGTTCCTTAATTTTCATTCTCTTTTAACTATTCTTGTAAGTACTCTACTTAAATCATGTTTTTGAGTATTTGTACAAACATGAGTGGCTAAAACCCTTCCTCTAGGGTTGAGGCCACGTGATATGATTGAAAATTCATGAATCCTTTGTTGGTTTGAGTTTTGGTTGTTGTTTTGTCTTACATTCGTTATTATTATTGTTTTTATGCTTGATCCTTATTAAAACAAAATCATTAAGCTCAGGTAAAAGCTTGAAAGAGTAACCCTAGGCTAGAACATACGATGTAGGGAGAAGGTTCTTATCTTTACGATAGGATTAGCGGTTAGGATAGAAATTATACCTAATTTTCATTGCTTGGTTACTAAAACGGCATGAGCTAGACATCGAATTAGAATTGTCACATCACCGCTTGTAGAAGTAGTTGTGAAGCTAAGTCTGGTTAAATGATTAGAGATATGAAAGTCCATAATCAAGGGCACAAACTCTGTAAACCACATCCATGTAGTTAAATTTCTCATGAATTAGGTTGTCACATCCCCGCTCAACGATGTTGGTGTGAGACTAGTTTTTCATCTTTAGAGGCTCGAAAGACCATGAACTTAGCATTTTAATTATTTGAGACAACAACTGAAGTTTTCATACTCGAACCACTGTGAATTGTAGCATTGCGTGATTATTAGGCCTTAACTCTAGTTTCTTCTTGTATTATTTCTCGAGTATTTTGCGATCACCCCTATACTTAATTAGAATTTCTCGAAATTTCAATAATCAACACTTGTGAAGGTTAATTTTAACACTTGAACTTGATAATTCACTGAATTGGTCCAGTCCCTGTGGGTTCGACATCCGACTCTGAAAAAGGGCCACTGTATTACTTGTACGACCACATATGTGATAACGCTCAAACCACACCTCCTTTTGAAGTATGAAGCGACGTTGTCAATAAAGAACCCAACTAGAGGTTTGGGTCGATCTCACATAGAATGCGGAAGGATGTAGAAGAACGCTAGTGCTTAAGCTTTTTAGTTAATTATTTCCTAAGAGGGGGGAATTTTTAAAAGTAATTGATAATGATGTTGAGAAATTGTGAAGGTTGATTCCAAATTAATGCAACTAACTAGGGTAAGTGTTCCCCATGACTTCATAACTACAAGGCATTTTATACTAGTGATCTATTCCGATGCTTAGCATGCCATATTAGTAAGTTAGGTTCACCTAAATGGTTGGTCCCCTATCTAGATGATTTTCACCACGCAACTTGGTCTGTTTATGGGTATATTCTTGATTAACCCTTACCCTTAATATTGGATTAGCTATTCCTGTACAAGGTAAAGCTATTAGATGAGGGTTGATAGCCTCAAATCTCCATTGTTAATCCATTTTCCCATTCACTACCTCCTTGGTCCGATTTATAAGAATAAGGCAACTTCAAACATTTGCAACCGTTATAAATCAATTAAAACAAAAGAAGAAACAATATATGCATAAACTCCGTTCAAGAATCAGTAAGTATTTTACCTATGTGTGTTAATTTGTCATGGTTCCCACAACCCTAGTTATGGTTGTTTTAACCATCATGTTTATAAATAAATTCATAACATTCATAGACAAAAGTATAAATTAATATTTACAATGATGATAGGAAGAAACTCACTTGATTATTGCAAAAACAAAGAAGAAGAACTTTACAATCGTATTCCATAGTATGTCTTTAACACGTGTTAAGACTTGTCTAAAACTTGGCTTCTAATTGTTCTTTAAAATTTTAGACTCTAATTTCAAACTTAAAACTTCAACTCCTGAAGACATGCTTATTACATGAAAATAAAGGGGCATTTAGAGTACTAGATTTATGTCTCCTTGTTCCTTGATGAATTTGACTTGGGATTTATATTTTTCCTTTTACAAGTTGAAGTAGGAAAGCCAATTTTTGCCGTTTTGGGAGCCTTGCACGTCGGCCAAACCACTATCGCATTGCCAATTGTGGCAATGGGTCACTTAACGACTCGTTGTGCCACGAGTCGTTAGGCCCCTCGTGGTCTAACTCTCCAAAATTCCAGTGCACCTGACAATTCCTACCAGTGCTCTCACAACGAGTTGTGCCAACACCTGACAATTTGTGATGTCTTCTGTTACCTTCACTAGATTTTTCTCGGAATTTCTCTTCTCAGTCTCCACAACTAACTTAACGAATCGTTACCAAATGTAATGAGTCGTGCTTTTAATCCATTGAGTGCACTGTTTCTTCTCAATAAAACTCGATCTCTTCCCACGACTCCAAGAACGATTTGTTCATTGAGACGATGACTCGTTACCTGGGTAGCAGTCCGCACTTTGTTCCATTTTCTTCAAGTTAATTTAAAAGCCACAAATACACCAAAATCCATCGTGTTTAGACCTGAAAGCATCTAATCATGAGTGTTAGCCATTTTAACAAATATATAACACAATCACATACAAACACACATAATTTGTTATCAAAACATAGTAAAGTATAGGCAAAATTATGTCTATGAAGTGCGTGAGTACACCCTTCATCAGTATGCTTGCGTGTGCGCTGGAGCGCAACAAAGACTCGATAGGATGAGTCGTCGTACCATACGACGGTTCGTTACCTCGTCCATTGTTTTTCCCTTGATGACCTGCACCTGGCCTTCCCATGAGCCACACAACGACTCCTTCCTCCTTCCAATGCTCCGTGGTTTCCTTCTGTTACCTCGACTAGAGGTTTTAATACTCGTTCCCATGACTGCTTACCACGACCTATTGCTCCTCACAATGGGTCGTCCCATGACCCATTACTTTCCCTTAGGCTGAGGACCAGTCCCACTTTGACTTTAAACAATGACTCGTGGTATCAACCCATGGGTTGTTACGTGACCCGTTACCTCCAATAGAAACCTGGTAGACCTCACTATGGACGCTTCTCACGGGTCATCAGTTGGACCAACGATCCGTTATGTGACCCATTCTGTGGAAATTTCCCAGATTCTGCCAACTTCCATTTTTAAATCTTGGGTCTAGTCTTATGCACTTCTGGGGTATTACAATATCTCCTGCTTGGGAACATTCATCCTCGAATGTGGGAAAACATACAGAAACAGAAAATGCAATCATCATACTAAAATACTAATCATTTAAGATGAAAACTGACAGAATGACTATCTCCGATGAAAACTACATAGTTGAATTGAATCCATGAATCATACATACATCCATATACATAAATGAAACTTGGTCACATGAACTGAACTTGAAAACTAAATAGAGTTTTGGGGCAAAATCTGATACCTCAAGCTGGAGTTGAGCCGATAGGGAATAGATGTGGGTATCTAGTGATCATGTCTGCTTTGGCTTCCCACATAGCTCCTTCAACCTATTGATTCTTTCATAAAACCTTGACTGAATTTATTCCTTAGCCTTCAAACCTGACAATCCAGTATTTCCACCAGAACCACCTCACAACTAAGGTTGTCCTTCACTCCAACACTATACACCGTAACAACTAGAGCTGGATCACCAAAACACTTCTTTAAGAGAGATACATTGAATATAGGATGCATAGAAGCTAATTCTGAGGGCAACTCCAATTCATATGCCTCCTTGCAAACCCGTTTCAGAATTCGGTAGGGGCCAACATAACGACGACTGAGTTTTCCTTTCTTTCCAAACAGCATCACTCCCTTCATGGGAGACACCTTCAAAAACACCCAATCAGCCATTTCGAACTCAAGTTCTATCATTCTCACATCATTATAGGAAGTTTGGAAAGTTTGAGCTATTTTCAACCTGTCTTGTATGAGCTAAACCTTCCCCATTGCCTCATGGACTGAATCTGGTCCTATCATCGCAGCTTCACCAACTTCAAACCAACCAATAGGCGATCTACATCTCTACCTATAGAGAGCCTCAAATGGAGCCATCTGAATATTTGAATGGTAGTTGTTATTGTATGTAAACTCGATTAGAGGCAAATGATCATCCCAACTACCTTTGAAGTCAATCACGTATGCTCTTAACATATCCTCGAGAGTCTGAATTGTCCGTTCTGCTTGACCATCCATTTGTGGGTGAAATGTTGTGTTGAGCTTAATCTGAGTACCCCATCTCTTTTTAAATGACCTCCAAAATTAAGAGGTAAATTGAGTACCTCTGTCTGATATAATGGATAACGGCACTCCATGAAATCAAACCAGCTCCGAAAATATAGTTTGGCATAACCCTCCGCCAAATTTGTGGTTTTGACCGATAAAATATGAGCGGCCTTGGTCAACCTGTCTAACACAACCCAAATGGAGTCATATTATCGTCAAGTGCGAGGAAACCCTGTGATGAAGTCCATATTGATTTCTTCCCACTTCCAAGTAGGAATACTGATATCCTGAAGCATACCTCCAAGTCTCTAGTGCTCGACCTTCACTTGCTGACAGTTTCGACACCTAGCTACAAACTCCGCAATGTCCTTCTTCATGCCATTCCACTAATACCCATAAGTCACGATACATCTTAGTGCCTCTTGGGTGGATAGAATACCTGGATCCATGAGCCTCGTGCAACATCCAACTCCTCAAATCATCAACATCCAGAACACATAACCGACCGTAGTACCGAAGCACACCTTCTCCCCTTTTGGAGAAGACCTCCACCCTCTGATTCTGCATGGCTTCCATTAACTTTGCCAAAATTGGGTCCTCGTCTTGTCTATCTTTTACATCAGTCACCAAAGACGATTCTGATTCATTCTGAACAATAACACCTCAATTGGTCGAGTCAACCAACTAAACTCCCAACCTTGTGAGTCGCTGCACATCCTTCACCAGCTCCTTCTTCCCCTCATCCACATGGGACACACTCTCCATAGATATTCTAATAAGTGCATCGCTACTACATTAGCCTTGCCCGGATGGTAAAGCACACTAATGTCATAGTCCTTGAGTAGCTCGAACCACCTCATTTGCCAAAGATTGAGATCCTTCTGCGTAAACACATATTGTAAACTCTTATGGTCCGCAAACACATTCACGTGGACCCCATACAAATAATGTCGCCATATCTTCAAGGCGAATACCACCGCAGCCAATTCAAGATCATGGGTCGGTAATTCTTCTCATGAACTTTTAGTTGTCCGGAGGCATATGTTATAAATTTTCCATGTTGCATCAATACACACCAGATTCCGATCCTTGAAGCATCACAATACAGCACGAACCCCTCGGTACCCTTCGGTAGAGTTAACACCGTTGCTGATGTAAGTCAAGCCTTCAACTCTTGGAAGTTCTTCTCACAAGCCTCTAATCATTGGAATTTTACCTTCTTTTTGGACAATTTGGTCAAGGGTGCTGCAATATATGTGAAACCTTCGAAAAATCTCCAATAGTAGCCAGCCAAACCCAAGGAGCTTTGGATATTCGAAGGATTCACCGATCTAGGTAAATTTTTCACCGCTTCTACTTTCTGAGAATCCACCTTTATGCCCTCACAAGATACCATGTGGCCCAAGAACGCTGCGAAGTTGAACCAAAAATCACACTTGCTGAATTTGGCATATAATTGGCAATACTTGAGAGTCTGTAGCACCACTCTCAAATGAGCGGCATGCTCCTCCTCGCTCCGAGAGTATATCAAGATATCATCAACAAACACAATCACGAACATATCCAGGTATGTCCTGAACATCTTGTTCATCAAGTCCACAAAAGTTGTAGGAGCATTCGTTAGTCCAAAAGACATAACTACAAACTCATAATGACCATACCGCGTCCTAAAGACTGTCTTCGGGATATCTCTCTCCCGAACTCTAAGCTAATAGTAGCCCGATCTGAGATTTATCTTCAAAACGCACTTCGCACCCTGAAGATGGTTAAATAAATCATCAATCCTGGGTAGAGGATACATGTTCTTAGTGGTGACTTTGTTCAATTGCTAATAATCAATGCACATACGAAGGGAACCATCTTTCTTCCGAACAAAGAGAACTAGTGCACCCCATGGGGACTAGCTCGGTCTAATGAAACCCTTATATAATAGGTCCTTCACCTTCTCCTTCAACTCCTTTAGGTCGGTTGGAGCCATTCTATAGGGAGGAATAGATATATAGGCTGCATGTTGGGAAGAAGGTTAATACCAAAATCAATCTCCTGCTCGGGAGGGATTCCCGATAAATCATCAGGAAAGACTTCTGGATAATCACATACTACTAGGACTGACTGGATATTCGGGGTCTCGGACTTCGCATCCTTAACCCTAACTAGATGGTACACACAACCTTTAGAGATTATCTTTCCAACCTTAAGATAGCAAATGAAATGACCTCAAGCACAGCTAAACTATCCTTCCACTCTATGACTAACTCACCCGAAAATCTGAACTCTACTGCACAGGTTCTATAATTAACTGAGGCATAACATGAAAACATCCAATCCATACTGAGGATAACATCAAAATCGGTCATGGCTAATTCTACTAGATCTACTGAGACATTCTAAAGGACTGAGGTCGGGCAACTTCTATACACCCGTCTAGCTACAACTGACTCACCTATTGGAGTAGCGACTGAAAAGGGTTCTGACAAGACTTCGGGACTGACTCCAAAGCTATTGGCCACGTAAAGTGTCACAAAAGACAAGGTAGCCACCAGATCTAACAAAGCATAAACATCAAGATGGAAAACTCATAACATACCAATGACCACATCCGGGGAGACCTCCTGCTCCTGGAGGGATGCTAAGGAATAGAATCAATTTTGGCGTTGAGCGACACCTGTCTAGTAGATGCCCACTGCTGAGCTGAGCATGCGGGTGTGGCTGCTAAACTGGAAGTTGGGTGTCACGCCCCAAAACTGGGGGAGGGTGCGACTGGCTCCCGATACTTGACTGACGGGGAAGCTGACTATATAACATCTGTAACTATATAACATTTGTAACTATAACACCTATGCCTTCCAGGCCACCTGTCACAATCAACTGGAGTGAACACTTAGACCCATAAGGTCTTAACTACCATAAATAAATAATTAAAATGTTGATAAGTCCATGACTATGCTAAACCAAGCAACGGAAAGCCAACAAGGCCACAAACTAAATAATACTATACATACTAAGTCCACAAAGCCTCCAAAGAGTAAAATGAACTGATGGCTGGAACAGGGCTCCGACCTACCCGTAACTATAACTGAAAACTCAAGCTGAAATAACCAAGCCCTAGCTCCAGGAGGAAAGGAGCATACCAACCCATTTGTTGATCTCACGAACTGCTACTGCAACTGGCAATCCCGGCCTCTGCCTGCACCTACGACACAAACATATGTCCCCAGGCGAAGGGACATCAGTATGAATGAAAAGTAGTGGTATGTAAGACTGCAAAATATAAACATATAAGATAGCAATGATAACTGAGTCAAACATAAGGAATAGTAACAACCCGAAATCCTAGAAACTGAAACCTGATAATAACTCAATACTGAAGTAAAACTGCAACAAAATAATGCACAAGCGAAGTTATAACTATAATGTCGATGACCAACCGACCATAAAATTCATGTAAAAATGCCTCCAACCGATGTACCACACCGGGGTAAAATAAAAATACCTCCAGTCGGTGTACCATACTGGGGAAAAATAAAAATATCTCCAGTCGGTGTACCATTACCGGGGAAAAATAAAATATCTCCAGCCGGTGTACCACACTAGGTTAAAATAATAATATCTTCAGCCAGTGTACCACACTAGGGTAAAATAAAAAAATCTCCAGCCAGTGTACCATACCGGGATAAAATAAAAATATCTCAATTATAATAATGGACGGAGCCGATAGAGCTTATACTGAGTCAATTTAACACATATGACATTGAACTGACAAATGCTAAATATATGGCCATAATAGGTCTCTTTTGTAACATATAATGCAAGTGAGCATATATAGCATGCAAAATGAGTAAATACGAACATATATCACGTAAAGATGTCAAATTATACACAAACATGTCGACTTAGTGACTCGACGGACCTTGAGGAGGTTTAGGCAACGTAAGACTTTAGTAGGCTTACAAGAAATGTCCTACAAATAATCTTACCAATTTAACGTATCGCTTGAGTAGAAGCACATAGATTCTCATTTCTATACAATCTTTTAACATCTGGGAACTACATATCTATATATACTGTCCACAGGGTGGTTCCTTTACATGTATTGATAACTACACACTGAAATTCTGTTATCAAACTTATCACTTCGATGAGCACATATATTTCTTAATTCATTTGTCTTATTTGCAGGAAAACACGGAACTTATAACTTGGAACTTGGAGTTATTTATCATAACACTTAACATGTACATAGGGCTGAGAGCTGAACTGCAAACATACAACGTATGAGACTTCTGTATAACATATAAACTCGTATTTAGTTAACAGAGTGATCTCTAGGAGACTTCCTGGGATTAGAAGTTCTAATCTTAACTGATCATGCTCATAGCCTGTTCTTATACCTACTTCGACATTGGGGACATTGGTACGTGGGAAAATCTCTCCTCTAAATTTAGAAATTTCAAATGATAACACAATAAGAGCTAAATATATAGATGTATTACTTGAATATAACTAAAAGAATTCAACTATATGTTATAACATGAAAATCATATATATTAAGAATTCTTACTAGAAATTCTTATAATGACTTGTATGAAACTTCAAATACTTGACTAAGACATTAGCATGATTCTCAAAATATGATTTCTTGAAAACTTCTTGATTAGCATAGCACAGTTAAACATAACATAGGGACGTGAAGGCATAACTTAAGGATCTGAGACTTGGAGTTCTGTAACTTGGGAACTCTTGAGAAACTCTCTAAGTATTGCCTTATAGGCAAATAAGGACTTATAGCCGTAATTCGGACGATGCTGGATTAACATACCCAAATGTGCAATTACCTTAGGAGCTTAAGAAAACTTACATAATTATAAGCGACTTAGAAGCTCCTAAGATTACCCTTTTAAAACATGGAAAATAATTTCAACACATAGAGTGGATAACTTAACATAATCGTTTAGGGGTATAGCGGAGAGCTTCTCTTTAACTTATGTTACTAATTTACAGATGTTTAACTCTAATTGATGCATAGAAGGTCAACACATAATATTCATTATATCATTTTACCATATAACTTATTTAACTTATTTCCTTGGCGACTCCAAGGAGGTTCAAATCACACAAAAGTTCCACTAAACCTATGGCGACATTCTAAAGACAATTCTTGTTGCCTTAGCACGTAACTTGAATGTAAGCATAAGTGTAAATATATTCTTATTTTTGTATAACCTACTGACCTTAAGATACTATGTATAATCTGCCCATAAAGATGTTGCATAGAAATATCAATAATTTACACATTCGAGTTCTATATTTCAAGTTCAACGATAGGTTGGTTCGAAAACTTGTAAACTTGCCAGTTAGCTAAAGGGAGAGAAATCAAGGAATATCCTCTTGGCCATATATAACTTAGAACATGTGAATAAGAGGGTGGATGACTATTGATAGGCATTTCCATTTCGTTATTATCATTTACCCTTGTTTAGCTTAAAGTCGTTTTCTAGCGTTAAGTTAGTTCGCGCATCATCGTCTTGCCCTTTTTAACAATTTCACTTAGCATCCAACATTTATCAAATTTGGCACCACATATATGTAACATAAAATAACTTACCATCTCACAGTGCCCACGCTGAGGGGTCTCCAAACTCAATCTATAGCTACGACAACAATAATACGACAACAAGCGTATAAATTATACTCTTTTGCTTTACGTTCACAAGCTTCAATCCTTTTACCATTGTCTTCTATTAAGAAACTTAAACCCTTGGACAGAATCATAATATTATTCCAACATAAACTTAGATACATAGGAATGCCAGACTTGTCAACGGCATGAAAACATGCTTGAAAACAAGAGATAATGAGCACCTTACATACCCTATTTCTGACGAGTTTTTCTTAGCCAACTTTTCCCTTCAACAACCAGAAATTAGTCTCTTCAATCCTTGAGTTTATAATCAAGTGAATAGGCTTATTTATGGATTTTTTTCCAGTCAAAACATCATATCAATAGGTAGTCACAACACAAACAAAGAAGGCAACATTTAGCATTTCTTACTTCAACATGTTTCTACATCTTTGAGGAAAAATAGAAGTATGAAATTACCTAACTTTCCTCATGAACAACACCAAAAATTATAGATTATATTTTCAAAAAAGAACAGCAGCTCCAACCTTCAAAACGAGCAGCAGTTCACAACTTAACACATACAAAACAACACCTTATCCTTCACTTTCAACCTGTACCTTTAACTTGAAAATTCATAGAATTAATAAGTAGAAACACTTACATTATATTTGTATTCAAACTCCAACCAAAATGGAGTATATCCTTAGCTAGCTACTGCTTTAGAAACAAAGCAAAAAATCTATTGAAATGCAACAGCAACATACACAAAAGCAACATTTAAGTTCCAACTTCACTTCCAACATAACTTGTGAATTCATTAGAATTTAAGGAGTAAAAATACTTGCCTCCTTTTGTACTCAACTCTCACCGAGATGGAGGTAGAACTTCACCTCCCTACTGCCTAAAAATGAAGCAGCTTTGCAGCTAAAAACGCAGCAACTCCATGGTTAGAAGCTTACGACATAAGAAACCCTTTACAAGCTTGGGCTATAAGGAAATTTGACCTATCCATACAAGTTCTTACCTCGTATTTTTTTTACCATTGGATAGAACTCTGAATTCTCTGAATTCTGAAAAAAAATCAAGTAAAATGGAGTAGAAATGAGCTTTCTAGCTCAAATTTACTTCATATAGGTGGGCTGGCAAAGGCCTGGGTGGTGCTCGCGTGCTGCGCCCGTGCAACGAGCCCTCGCGCGGCCGCCTGATGCCTCCTCGTCTCAGTGCCCGCGCTCCTGGGTGCTTTCCCAGCTAACAGTGTTGTCTTTAAATGAGCATAACTTTTTACTCTGAACTCCGATTTACGAGCAGTTTACTGTAAACTAGACTCAAATTCCTTTCATTTGATAGGTTATAGGACTTCTGAATCAGTATATATTTGGAGATATGTCTGCTTAAAGTTGACACTTACTTACAAACTTCACATACTCTTCGCTATTTTCTTTGCACATGTTTCCCTCCTCACCTAAGGCCAATATACAACCCATAATTCCATTAATACGACATATAACCATCAAATAATCATAAAGAAAATTTGGGGTGTAACATCGGGCCTCGGCCCCTATCGGCCTTGTTTCGCTGCTGTGAAATCTCTGAGCATGTGTGCGGGCTGCCCACACCCGAAGCAAGCACCTGTACCTACTAAGACTGGCTCGTGTTCCCCCGACCATATCTGTGGCAAGCTGGAATACTAAAATCTGCGAGTCTGCTGCTCTAACCCCTAGAGCCTGATGCTCGCCACCTTTGATCATTCCTAGTCCTGGATGGCACACTCAATGCTGAAGATGCTGGGGTGGAAGATCTCTAGTGGGTCTGTTATCGATTCCCACCACCTAACCTCAGCTGAAAGAATCAATAATTATCAGTCCTATCCCTCTGGCCTCTCTCTCCCTCATATGCGCCACCTCCATCTACTGGGCGTATAAAACTATCTGATGGAAATCCATATCCTGATAGAGCATGGAGGTCCTAAAATCCTTATCCAAATAACCCGCCACGCCATGCGAACCTACTCACCCATGCCCTCTGATCAGCCACTAACTCTGGGGCGTACTTTGATAGGCGAGTGGACTCAAGGGAATACTCCTACACTATCATCCTCCCTTGCTTACGATTCACAAACTCGGATGCCTTCAGCTCCCTTATCTCATGAGGGAAGAACCGATCTAGAAACGCAACATAGAACTCTTCCCAAGTGACAAGGCCTACTCTAGTGGTCCTACTATCTTTCCATTGATGAAATCAGATGTGTGCAACCTCTTTCAACAGGTATGAGGCCAACTCCGCACACTCAACTCCATTCACCCCCATGACTTGGGTGATCTTCAAAATCTCATCAATGAACTCATGCAGGTCCTCATCAACATTTGACCTGAGGAACTCTGGCAGGTTCATTCTCAAGAAATCCCAGACTCGAGTCGCCGCCACATTGACATTTTTCGGGACATGCAAATCTTCCAACTAGTTGACATGAGCAGTCAAGGCCCACGTGAGCATCTGAATAGATACCAAAAATTCAGCATGGGCAACCGGCTCCAGCGCTTGGTGCTCCTAGACTGGTAGGGCCTTCTGGTGCCCGTTTCCATTGCCATCCTCGTGGTCGTCTCCATTCCTATTCCTCCTACCATTAAGTCTGGAGGGAGCCATGATTCTGCAATTGTGAATAGCATGAGTTAGAAGGATAGGGACACAGTTCATCGCACGACATAGATTATGAAAGAAGAGAACATTTCCTTAATGTCTCGCAGCCTCTTCGTCGTAAGTGTGGCGCGCTTCACACCCATGAAAAAGACTCTAGTCAACGCGACTTTCAACACCCTAGGAAACTTTAAACCTATTACTCAGTTACCAAGTTTGTCACGACCCGAACGGAGACCCGGATCACGATAGGGGACAAGGAGCCCCGAGAGGCCTCACGTCAACCCATGACATGAACATACATCTAACTCGATCAATAAAATAGAAAAATTAACATGATAAACTTAGTGGAAGTCTGAAATAAACATAACGTCAGAATACACAATCTAAAGTTGAATACACCTTTTTTGTCTGAAAAGCCTTTAAGTCTAATGAGATGATAGAACAAGACCCCAACTAACTCGATAAAGCTGAAAATTGAAAATACATAGAGAAATCTGATAAATATGGTCCTTAGGAGATGAGGAGTCACCACTACTGTAGGATGCCAACTCTCTGAAAAGATGGCTACAAACGGGGCTGAGTTTGAGAGTCGGGGTTTGTATCATAAAACGATACAGCATTGAGTATGCGGTCAGTACGTGGAATGTACCGAGTATGCAAGGTCAGTAAAATCACTTAAATAAGTAAAATTATTTAAAACATGCATAATATAAAATATAAATAATGAGAATCTGAGAGTAGGGCTTGCATGCTATTTTTTTGAAATCATGATGTCAACATAACATAACATCATAACTGAATCGATTGGCCCAAAGCTAAAATCTGATAATCATGAGTAAATCTAAATATTGAGCCAAACCTGTTTTAGAACATATATAGATATGCATATCATGATTGATGAATATGCATAACTGAAATCCTGTGGAACAATGGGAGACTCATCTTTTAACCGACATATCACGATAGAGTTTACGTGGTCCCAACTATCACACTCAAGTGGGTATAGTCGTCCAAAGCCTTGTAAGAGCTAAATACGATACCATGATATCAATATTAAGCTCGGGGCCTAATCGGGGAAGGGGATAGCTCACAAGTGAGGTCTCAAAGTAATATATATATATATATATATATATATATATATTATAAACCTACATTGGCGCATAGTTCTGAGACATTAGGTGATCGACCCTTAGCCTACTCGGTGTTAGACTCTACTCCTAAAAACATGCATATGTTCTCCATCGTTTTCCAGAGAAGCTCACCATTTTATATTGATGAAACTCAATAATAAAATACATCTCAAATCTGAAAGTATATATATGGGAAGCTTCAACTCAAACCATACCACAAGATGAAAATAATTGGGAATCTTCACTCCAAACCTTGTGGTAAGCTTAATTCAGGAAAATCATAAATCATACTGTAACATGTGGGCATTGCCCAATATTTAACATGCTTGAAAATACTCAATTCACATTGAAAACATAATTATAAACATGGGTAACTTCATAACGTGCTTTTCATCAATAATATGTCATCATACTTGAACATTCATCATATATCTCAACTTTCATGAATTTCTCATCAATGGGCATTTTAATTTATAAATCTTGAAACATGATTTTAATTGAAAACAATGTAAAACTTGCCCATGAATCATAATTCAATAGTAGAAATACATTCAAATCATACCCATGTAGAGAACTAGGAATTTCATGCATTGGTTTAAAACCCCATAGAATCAATATAGGAAATTCATGATTTAGAGAGAGTTTGGGCGTGGGTGTGAATGTATTCACCCATTCATAACCCTACATACCAAGGGAAGATCAAATTTCACCACTCCTTGAAGGCCTAATGGAAAATTGAAGAAAAACTTGAAGAAGAACAAGCTTGATCACCTCTCTAATTTTGTAACTTTGCATGAATGGATATGAATGAGCCTAGGATATGTTTTACCCTCATAAAACACTACACTTTGAGCATTAAGTAGTGTAGTATAGGACCCTAGAACTTTGGGATGACAAAAATGCCCATAATGAAATTCTTGAATTTTCTGCACTACCTGAGACCACGGACGATCCAACGAGTCGTGCCTTGATACCACGACTTGTGGTATCCGTCCGTTGGATCCACTGCCCAATTTCAACTCCTCAAATTCAATCCCACGACTCGACAGGATGAGTCATCATACCATACGACGATTCATTACCTCATCCGTTGTTTCTCCCTTGACGACCTGCACCTGACCTTCCCATGAGACATACCACGACTCATTCCTCCTTCCAATAAGTCATGGTTTCCTTCCATTACCTCAATTAGAGGTTTTAATACTCCTTCCTATGACTGCTCACCATGACCTGTTGTTCCTCAGAACGGGTCGTCCCACGACCAATTAATTTCTCTTAGGCTGAGAACTAGTCCCACCACGACTTCAAACAATGAATCGTGGTATCAAACCATGAGTCATTACATGACTCGTTACCTCCAATAGCAACTCGGCAGACCTTACTATAGACGCTTCCCACGGAGTGTTGGTTGGACCAACGATCCGTTATGTGACCCATTCTGTGGAAATTTTCCAAATTCTGCCAAGTTCCATTTTTAAATCTCGGGTCTAGTCTTAGGAACTTCCTAAGTATTACATGGATCAGCTTTGTCCCTTTTGTGTCCAAATCAAACACCCCCTCTACTTGGCATATTTTGTCCAAAGGCCAAAAACAAGGGCAACTAGCAATGTAACAGACTGGTAAGAACTAGAAAGGGCATAGAAGTAACTTAATGTCGAGCCTTTCTCTTGAATTGCTCAGCTATGACTTCCCCCACATTGATATGAGTACTTTTCATGATGCAAGAAATGAGAATTGATGCCTCAACGGAGACATGAGTGGTATTCTTAGAATGAATGAGTTGAGTGCACACAAGTGTAATACCTAAAAGTCCCTGGATCAGACGGAGGGTTTCTTTAGAGAAAATCAAGAAAATTCATCAGAGTGATAGAATGACTCAAGGGATGAGCCATTGTGGAAAAAATGACTCATGGTATATGCAGTTGTAAGCATTCTCCCAAATCCCCTCCCAGTAACAATGAGCCTAGCAACGACTCGTTAGAAGGTCCAACGAATCGTTGTGGGCAGTCGTTGGATGGATTCCAAAAAGGTATTAAGATTGGATTAGTATCAATAAATAGGTTAAAAGACCCATTGTTATGGGTAACGACTCGTGGCAAGTTCCCGTTAGAAGGATTCCAGAATCTATGGAAGGTGTTAGTGGTGTGACGAGAGAGAATGATGGGGCGTTGCTACGAGTAACGACCCATCCTATCTAGCCATTGTTCGAGTATTTGAGAACTGGGTGATTAGGGCTGGCTAGTGATAGATGGATATAATGGGTCGTTGCATCGTAGGACAACCGTTGGATGGGTCATTGTACCTGGCAATGGCTATTTTCTAGATGATTAACTAAGGGTGTTTTTGTAATTCCTAAGCTTTTAACTCCCTAATGATATCATTTTAAGACATAAAAGGAGTATTTTAAGAGGTTTTAGCCTATTCTAATTCAATAGGCTCCCATGCATGAGAGTCATTGAGAACCTTCAACAAGATCAAGTTAGAACACTCTCAATTCTTTTCCCAATTCTCTTAGGCTTTCAAGGCTAGTTTGAGGATTAGTTTACCCCGGTATGTAGGTCTATCAATGAGGATTTTCTTCAACTCTCATGCCCAAATTTTTCCTCAAGTTCATGAATTCAAGTTGAGGCATCACGTAAGCTCTATCGAGACGGTATCAATTATGAAGAGTCTCCCATTGTTATAGGCATTATGTAAGCTCTAGTGTGATGGTGTCAGTTATGACGAGTCTCCCATTGTTACTCATGATTTCAGTTACTCATGTTCATGACTTATGATATTATGTTTTACAACAGATTTGCCCTAATGATCAGTTTATCAACTTTTACTTATGATTTCAGCTATGAAAAGTCATATGCTTTCTATTTCTAAATCATGGGTCACTGTGTTCAGTTATGATAACCTACTTATAATTATGTATGTCTCAGCTATAGTTTTCAGTATGTGGTCCCTGCTCTCATGATCTAACAATTAATATTTATATGTATGACTTCAGTTAACAATTAATTGGTGTGTTTTTTTACTTACCTTGCATACTCAATACATTCAAAGTACTGACTTCATACTCTATGTTACATCATTTCATGATATAGGTTCAGTTGAATCATGCCGATAGCTCGCTTACCTCTTAGTCTAGTTAGCCCTGTTGGGTGAGTCCTCATCTCCCAGAGACCTTTATATAGTTATGTTGATCATGTTAGTTTTGTTTTAGATTCAGAGATACTTGGGGGCTTGTCCTAGCATCTCATCAGATAGTAAAGACTTTTCAAACATAGACTAGTATGTTCATCTTTGATATTTAGCGTTGTGATGTAACATTTCATATACTTTTTATGTTACTCAGACTTCCATTTATTCATGTTTAATTTATCAGTTTCTACTTTAATACATGCTCTTAAGTTGTTATGTTCATGCCATGGGTCAACTTGGAGCCATTCATGGTTGTAGGTCTCGTGTCTTGATCCAAAGTCCCAGCTCGGGTCATAACAAACTTGGTATTAGAGCAAAGTTTTAGAGTTTCCTAGTGTGTCTGAAAGCCATGTTAAGTAGAGTCTTTTCCATAGGTGTGAAGCATGCCATAATTATGGAAAAAAAGCTATAAGACATTTTAGGAAATTTCCCTTCTTTATGATCTATGTCATGCAATGAAGTACCTCTCCATTCCACTAACTCATGCTATACGCGTTTCCAGAAATATGCCTCCACGCCCAGTGAATGGTAGAAGGAATGGCAATGGAGATGGCCATGATAATGGTAATGGAGACGGACATCAGCAAGCCCTGCCAGCAGCAGCAAATCCTTTGCCCGAGCAAGTCACGCATGCCGAGTTCAGAGCAGTATTACAGATGTTGGCACAGGCCATGAACACTCAGGTCAACCAGCAGGCAGTGGACTATATTCCCAAGAATGGGAACGCAGCAGCGGTGTGTGTGCGAGACTTTCTTAGGATGAATCCACCTAAGTTTCTTGGGTCGAAGGTGGATGAGGACCCATGTGAGTTCCTTGAGGAGGTGCAGAAGATCACCCTGATTATGGGGGTAACGGGAGAGGAGAGCTCAGAATTAGCCTCTTATTATCTAAAGAGGGTTGATTACATATGGTTTCACCAATGAAAAGATAGCAGGGAGTTGGATCATTCCCTATGAGTTGGGATAAGTTCGTGACTGCTTTCTTTGATAGGTTCTTCCCTATGGAGTTGAGGGAGGCAAAGGTGGCAGAGTTTATCAACTTGAAGCAGAACCACAGGACAGTTTAAGAGTATGCCTTGGAGTTTACCCGGTTGTCCAAGTATGCACCGAAGATGTTCACCGATCCCAATTCTTGTGTGAGCAGGTTTATGAATGGAGTGGCAGATTCCTTGGTCTAGAAATACAAGACCTCCATGTTGATCAATGACATATATTTCTCATAGTTTTTCATATACGCCCAACAAATATAGGCAGAGTAGATGAAGGAGAAGGAGAGAGAGGCCAAGAGGGCCAGGATAGAGAGTTATGGACAGTTCAGCAGAGATTTGGTGGAGGACATCGCCCTCAGTCCCAGCAAAGGTCGTCAGCTCAGCTCCATCATTAGCCATTGTTCCGTCCAAACCTAGCTAGGAATAAATAGATAAGTAGAGCATTAGGCTCTAGAGGTCAGGGGAGCATGTCAAAAGAGCCAAGCATTCCTGCTATGTGAGGTATGTTAGGAGGGACACAGAAGAGTGCTTAGTGGGTTCAAGCGCATGCTACTGGTGTGGGAAGCCCGAACATCTACTCAGAGAACACCCTTCATCTAGATAGGGCCATGGTAGAGGCCGTGACTCAGCCACTAGTTCAGCAGGGCACATCCACTATGGTATGTAGTGGCTGGCATCAAAATAGATTTTTTTCACTATCATCTCGTCAGGAGCAAGAGGTCTCTCCCAATATGGTCACTGGTATGTTACGAGTACTCCATATGAATGTGTATGCATTGTTAGATCCAGGGGCTACTTTATCTTTTGTGAGTCCTTATGTTGCTATTAGTTTTGGAGTCAGTCCCTGAAATCCTATTAGAACCCCTCTCAGTCTCTACTCCAGTCGGTGACTTCGTTATAGCTCGATGTGTATATAGAAATTTCCCTGTCACTGTCCTTCATAAAGTCACCTCAGCCGACCTAATAGAGTTAGACATGACCAATTTGATGTTATCTTGGGTATGGATTGGTTGTATGAATGCTATTCCTCAGTGAATTATATAACCCGAATGGTAGAGTTTTGATTTCTGGATGAGCCAGTCCTAAAATGAAAAGGTAGTTCAGTCATGCATGTAGGTCACTTCGTATCAAATCTCAAGGCCAAGAAGATGATTTCTAAGGATTGTATGTATTATCCAGTTCGGGTTAAGAAGCTACATCTGAGACCCCGACTCTTCAGTCAGTTCCTATAGTATGTGAGTATCGAGAGGTGTTTCTAGATGATCTACCAAGGGTCCCTCCCAAGCGGGAGATTGACTTTGGTATCGACCTTCTCACTGATACGCAGCCTATATCTATTTCTTCTTAGATAATAGCTCTAGTTGAGCTAAAGAAGTTGAAAGAGAAGTTAAAAGATCTCCTAGATAAGGATTTTATCAGGCCTAGAAAATCCTCATGGGGTGCTCCAGTTCTCTTTATACGAAAGAAGGATGGTTCCCTAAGGATGTGCATCGTTTATCGGCAATTGAACAAGGTCACAATCAAGAATAAGAATCCCCTTCCTTGGATTGATGACATGTTTGACCATCTTGTGAGAAGAATTTCAAGGAGTTAAAGACTCGACTTATTTCAGCCCCAGTATTGACCCTATCGGAAAGGACGGATGGGTTGATTGTGTATTGTAATGCCTCTAGGGTTTCTCTTGGTTGTGTGTTGATGCAGCATGGTAAGGTTATTATGTATGCCTATAAACAACTTATGACTCTTGAGAAGAATTATCCAACACATGACCTAGAGTTGGAACCTATGGTGTTTGATTTAAGATTTGGAGGCACTACTTATATAGGGTACATGTGGATGTGTTCACGGATCACAAGAGCCTTCAGTATGCGTTCACTCAAAAGTACCTAAACTTGTGACAAAAGAGATGGCTAGAGCTTCTCAAGAACTATGACATGAGTGTCTTATATCATCCGAGCAAGGTGAATGTAGTAGTGGATGCTCTCAGTATGTTTTCTATGGAGAGTGTGTCTCACAATGAGAATAGGATAAAAGAGTTAGCAAAGGATGTCCATAGGCTTGCTCCTTTTAGGTTTCGTCATATCGACTCAACAAATGGTGGTGTGGTTGTTCAAAATGGGTCGGAATATTTATTAGTGATCGAGGTCAAGGCTAGATAAGACTAGGATACCATTTTGGTGAAATTGAAGGAAGAGGTCCGAAACCAGAAAGTGGAGGTCTTCTCCCAAGGGGGAGATGGTGTACTCCAATATCAGGGCCAATTGTGTATGCCAACTGTTGATGAGTTGAGAGATTGGATGTTTGGAAAGGCATTTGGTTCCGAATATTCTATCCATCCAGGTGCCACTAAGATTTACCATGATCTACAGGAAGTCTGTTGGTGGAATGACATAAAGATGGACATAGTAGAATTTGTGACTCGGTGTTTGAATTGTCAGCAGGTGAAGGTTGAGCATTGGAGACTTGGAGATATGCTTTAGGACATTAGCTTCCCTACTTGAAAGTGGGAGGAGATCAATATGGACTTCATTACAGGTTTTCACCATGCACACCGACAAGACGACTCCATATGGGTGGTTGTAGACAGGCTGACCAAAGCAACACATCTTTCACTGGTCAAATATACCGATTCAATCGAGGATTATGCTAGATTGTACATTTGAGAGTTAGTCTGGTTGCATGGAGTTCCATTACGTATCATCTCAGATAGGGGTACTCAGTTCAGCTCTCAATTTTGGAGGTCGTTTTAGAGGGCCCTTGGTACTCAGGTGAAGCTTAGCACAACTTTCCACCTGGAGATACATGGTCGGGTTGAGCATACCATGCAGACTATTGAGGACATGTTTAGAGTATGTGTGCTTGATTTGAAGGGCAGTTTGGATGATTACCTACCTCTCATTGAATTTTCTTACAATAATAGTTATCATTCCATCATTCAAACGGCTCTATTTAAGGCTCTTTATGGGCAGAGATGTAGATCACCTATTATATGGTTTGAGGTAGGTGAGGCTACATTGATAGGGCCAGATTCAGCTGATGAGGCCATGGAGAATGTTTAGCTTATTAGGGAAAGTAAAAAGACAATTAAGAGACATTAGAAATCTTATGCGGTTGTTAGACGGAGAGAGCTTGAGTTTGATATTGATGATTGGGTGTTTCTAAAGGTGTCTCCTATGAAGGGAGTGATGAAGTTTGGAAATAAAGGGATGGTTACTCCCCGATATATGGGTCCTTATAGGAGTCTAAGGCAATTTGGCAAGGTGGAATATGAGTTGGAGCTACCAGCAGAGTTAGTGTCGGTACATCTAGTTTTCCATGTATCTCTATTGAAGAAATGCATTTGTGACCCGGCTTAGTTATTCCAGTGGAGAACATAGGTGTGAAGGATAGTCTTACCTATGAGTAGGTTTCAGTTTAGATCCTTGATTGTCAGGTTTGTAAGTTGAGGAACAAGGAGGTAACTTTAGTGAAGGTTTTGTGGAGAAATCAGCCTGTTGAGGGAGCTACATTGGAAGTTGAAGTAGATATAATGGCTAGATGCCCGTATCTTTTCCCTTCTTACTCAGTTCCAGCATGAGGTATTAGTTTCCTCCTTAGTACTTGATTAAGTTTAATGTCAAGTTCATGTCTCTAAGATCCTTTCAGGTTGTTGCATGCACGTATATTTCATGAATTCAGTTCAGTCATATATTCAAGTCCGAAGTCAGACGCACCGTCAGTTTTCAACTTTAATTGTCCAGTTAAGGTATTGTATTTCCTTTTCTATCCTTTTAGTATGCTTAATATACATTCGAGGATGCATGTTCCCAAGGGGAAGATACTGTAATACCCCAAAATTCCATAGCATCAAACCCGGGGTTTGCTTAAGAGAAAATCAAGAAAATTCATCAGAGTCATAGAACGACTCAAGGGACAAGACATTGTGGGAAACAACGATTCATGGTATGTTCCATTGTAGGTCATCAGTATCAATAGATGGGTTCAATGACCCGTCCTTATGAGTAACGACTCGAGGCAATTGCTCGTTAGAAGGATTCTAAAAACTATGCAAGGTGTTAGAGGTCAAGACGAGAGGGAATGACGAGCCATTGTAGGGAGTATCTACCCATCCTATCTAGTCATTATTTGACTATATGAGAACTGGGGGATTAGGGTTGGCTGGTGACGGATGGATACCATGGGTCGTTGCATCGTAGGACGACCCGTTGGATGGGTCATTGCACCTGGTAGTGGCTATTTTCCAAATAATTCAGTAAGGGTGTTTTGGTAATTCCTAAGCTTCTAACTCCCAGATTATGTCGTTTTAAGCCATAAAAGGAGTATTTTAAGAGGGTTTAGCCTATTCTAATGCATTAGGCTCCCATGCATGAGAGTAATTGAGAACCCTCTACAAGATCAAGCTAGAACCCTCTCAATTCTTTTCACAATTGTCTCAGGCTTTCAAGGCTAGTTTGAGGATCAGTTTACCCAGGTATGTAGGGCTATCAATGAGGGTTTTCTTCCACTCCTCATGCCAAAATTTTTCCTCTAGTTCATGAATTCAAGTTTTTATTCAAGTGTATGGAATTTATAGGGTTTAAACCCAATTTTTATGAAATTCTCTATGATATGTTTATGGGTCTAATCCCCTCATTTTCTAAAGTATGCTTTAAATTATAATAGGCTGATTGTATCACAAATTGATTATAAATTCATTATTTCAATTTATTGGAAATTATGCTTACTATGCAAAATTTTATGAAAAGTCAAGTTTATGATTCATGATTTCAAGTATGATGAGATATCTAGCATGAATGAATGTTTATAAATTTCCAATGTAGGAATCCATGATTTTGACTTATGAAGTCTATTTCAAGTATTCATGATTTTATGATTTTAGAATTCCCACCCAAGTTAAGTATGTTTTCATGTTTAGATAAGGATAATAAGATCAGCTTATCATATGTTTTGGAGTCAAGACTCCTAACACAACTTATGATATATTTTGGAGTCAAGACTCCTAATGTTCAGATTTAAAGTTATGTATAGATTATGATTTCAGCTTCTTTGAGAGAAAATGTGAGTAGTATGCATGTAATTATGATTTCAACCTCATTAAAAAACGACGTGAGCATTATGCATGTTTTTTGGGAGTAGTTTCAAGCGCTAAGAAGTCTTGGGGTCCAATGTCCCCTGTCTCAAAACTACGTGCTAGTGTAGGTATATGTTACATGTCTGGGACATCTCAAGAGAGTTTTCCCTTGCCCCAAGGGGCCTCAGCTTGATATTAATATCATGGTAGCGTCCTTAGCCCTAGAAAGATTTTAGACGGCTCTGCCCACTTGAGTATGACAGTTGGGGCATCATGTAAGCTCTATCGTGATGGTGGCGGTTATGACAAGACTCTCATTGTTCCTCATAATTTCAGTTACTCATGTTCATGACTTATGATATTATGTTTTACAGCAGATTTGCCCCAATGATCAATTTATGAGCTTTTACTTATAATTTCAGCTATGAAAGGTCATATAATTTCTATTTCTAAATCTTGGGTCACTATGTTCAGTTATGATAACTAGCTTATGACTATATATGTCTCAGCTATAGTTTTCAACATGCGGACCCTACTCTCATGATCTAACGATTTGTATTTATATGTATGGTTTCAGGTAACAATTAATTGGTGTGTTTTTACTTACCTTACATACTCAATACATTAAAAATGCTGACTACATACTCTATTTTACATCATTTCATGAAATAGGTTCAGGTGATCCAACTCAGTCGTGCCGATAGCTCGCTTACCTCTCAGTGCAGTTAGCCCTGTTGGGTGAGTCCTCATCTCCAGGGGACCTTCATTTAGTTATGTTAATCATGTCAATTTTGTTTCAGATTCAGAGATACATGGGGTCTTGTCCCAACATCTCATCAAATAGTAAATGCTTTTCAAACATAGACTAGTATATTCAACTTTGAGATTTAGCGTTGTGATATATCATTTAATATACGTTTTATGTTACTCAGACTTCTTCTTATTCATGTTTAAGTTATCAGTTTCTACTTTATTATATGCTCTTTGGTTGTTATGTTCATGTGATGGGTCAACTAGGAGGCTTTCATGGTTCTAGGTCTCATGTCTTTATCCAGGTCCGAGCTAGGGTCATGAAAAACTTAGTATCAGAACAAAGTTTTAGAGTTTCCTAGTGTGTCTGAAAGCCATGTTAAGTAGAGTCTTTTTCCATGGGGGTGAAGCGCACCATACTTATGGAAAAGAGGCTACAAGATATTTTAGGAAATTTCTCTTCTTTCATGATCTATGTCGTGCGATGAAGTACCTCTCTATTCCTCTAACTCATGCTATACGCGTTTGTAGAAATATGCCTCCACGCCGAGTCAACGGTAGAAGAAATGGCTATGGAGATGGCCATGACAATGGCAATTGAGACGGGCATCAGCAAGCCCTGCCAGCACCAACAAATCTTTTGCCCGAACAAGTCACTCAACAGAGTTTAGAGCGCATTTCGGATGTTGGCATAGGCTATGACCACTTAGGTCATCCAGCAGGTAATGGCCTATTTTCCCGAGAATGGGAACGCAACAGCGGCGTGTGTGCGAGACTTTCTCAGGATGAATACACCTACATTTCTTAGGTCGAAGGTGGATAAGAACCAGCATAAGTTCCTTGAGGAGGTGCGGAAGATCTCCTTGATTATGGTGGTGAGGGGAGAGGAGAATGCAGATTTAGCCTCTTATTAGCTGAAGAGGGTTGATTACATGTGTCTTCACTAATGAAAAGATAGCAGGGAGTTGGAGCATTCCCCATGAGTTGGGATAAGTTCGTGACTGCTTTCTTAGATAAGTTCTTCCCTAAGGAGCTGAGGGAGGCAAAGGAGGCAGAGTTTGTCAACTTGAAGCATAACCACACGACAGTTTAAGAGTATGCCTTGGAGTTTACCTTGTTGTCCAATTATGCACCGAAGATGGTCATCAATCCTGGGGCTCGTGTGAGCAGTTTTGTGAATGGAGTTGCAGATTCCTTGGTCAAGAAGTGCAGGACCGTCATGTTGATCAATGACATAGATTTCTCATACTTGGTCATATGTGCCCAGTAGATATAGGCGGAGCAGATGAAGAAGAAGGAGAGAGAGGCCAAGAGGGCTTGGACAGGGAGTTATGGACAGTTCAGCAGAGTTTCGGTGGTCGACATCACCCTCAATCCCACCAGAGGTTGTCAGCCCCAACTCCATCATCAGCTAATGTACCGTCCAGACCTAGCTAGGCATGATCAGAGGAGTAGAGCATCAATCTCTAGAGGTCAGGGGAGCATGACATAAGAGCCCAGCATTCCCGCTATGGGAGAAATGGTAGGAGGGACACAGGAGGGTGATTAGTGGGTTCAGGTATGTGCTACTAGTACGGGAAGCCCGGGTATCTACTTAGACGTTTAGCTAGAAAGGGCCATGTTAGAGACCATGACCCAACCACTAGTTCAGCAGGGTGCATGTGCAGGTGGTGGCGAGCATCAAAATAGATTTTGTGCACTAACATCTCGTCAAAAGTAGGAGGTCTCTCCCGATGTGGTCACTGGTATGTTACGAGTATTCCAATCTTGATGTGTATGCATTGTTAGATCTGAGGGTTACTTTATCTTTTATGAAGCCTTATGTTGCTTTTAGTTTTGGAGTCATTCCCAAAATCCTATTAGAACCCTTCTCAGTCTCTACTCCAGTCAGTGACTTAGTTATAGCTTGATGTGTATAAAGAAATTTCCCTATCACAGTCCTTCATAAAGTCACCTCAGTCAAACTAGTAGAGTTACACAGGACCTATTTGATGTTATCTTCGTTATGGATTGGTTACATGCGTGCAATGCCTCAGTAAATTGTAGAACCCGCAATGTAGAGTTTTGATTTTCGGATGATCCAATCTTAAAATGGAAAGGTAGTTCAGCCATGCATGTAGGTCACTTCATTTCCTATCTCAAGGCCAGAAAGATGATTTCGAAGAGTTGTATGTATTATCTAGTTCGAGTTAAGGAAGTTACATCTGAGACTCCAACTCTTCAGTCAGTTCCTATAGTATGTAAGTATCCAGAGGTGTGTCTAGATGATCTACCAAAAGTCCCTCCCAAGTGGGAGATTGACTTTTGTATCGACCTTCTCCCTGATATGTAGCGTATATCCATTCCACCTTACAGAATAGCTCCAACCAATCTAAAGAAGTTGAAAGATCTC
This sequence comes from Datura wrightii, assembly GCA_035772735.1. Lineage (NCBI taxonomy): Eukaryota > Viridiplantae > Streptophyta > Magnoliopsida > Solanales > Solanaceae > Datura > Datura wrightii. Next base: position 46,004,029 of record JASDFA010000007.1, on the reverse strand, counting down.
CTAGATAAGTGTTTTATTAGGCCTAGTAAATCCTCATGGGGTGCTTCAAGTCTCTTTGTGCGAAAGATGTATGGTTCCCTTAGTATGTGCATCGATTATCGGAGTTGAACAAAGTCACAATCAAGAATAAGTATCCCCTTCCCCAGGATTGATGACTTGTTTGACCAGCTTCAGGCTGCTATGTGCTTCTCAAAGATAGACCTTAGTTTCGACTATCATCAGCTTAGAGTTAGAGTGAGTAACATTCTGATGACAGCCTTCAGGACTCGATGGTGGTCACTATGAGTTCATGGTTATGCCTTTTGGACTAACGAATGCTCCTACAACTTTCATGGATTTGATGAACAGGGTATTCAAGCAGTATTTGGATGTGATGGTGATTTTCTTCATAGATGATATTATGATATACTCTCGGGTGATTGTCTTTGTAGATGATATTCTGATATACTCTTGAAGCGAGGAGGAATATGCTACTCATTTGAGGATCATGTTGCAAACTCTCAAGGATCGCCAACTCTTTCCTAAATTCATAAAGTGTGCATTTTTGCTGAACTTAGTAGCATTGGTGGGCCATGTGGTGTCTAGAGAGGGTGTGCAGGTGGACTCTTAAAAGATAGAGGCAGTGAAGAATTAATTATCCTTGTCCAGTTAGTCCTCGGACATTAGGAGCTTTTTGTGTTTATCTAGCTATTACAGGAGATTCACTGAGAGATTTTCATCCATCAAAGTGCTGCTAACTAAGTTGACCTAGAAAAAGGTCACATTTCAATGGTCGAACACTTGTGAGAAGAGTTTCTGGGAGTTAAAGACTAGACTCAGTTCAGCCCCAATATTGACCCTACTGGAGGGCACGGATGGGTTCATTGTGTGTTGTGATGCCTCTAGGGTTGGTCTTGGTTGTGTGTGGATGCAGCATGGTAAGGTTATTGCGTATGCCTATAAACAGCTTAAGACTCTTGTGAAGAATTATCTGATGCATGACCTAGGGTTGGAAGCTGTGGTGTTTGCATTGAATATTTGGAGGCACTACTTCTATGGGGTACATGTGGATGTGTTCACGGATTATAAGAGCCTGTAGTATGTATTCACTCAAAAGTACCTAAACTTGCAACAAAAGAGATGGCTAGAGCTTCTCAAGGACTATGACATGACTGTCCAATATCATCCGGGCAAGGCCAATATAGTGGTGGATGCTCTCAGCAGGTTGTCCATGGAGAGTGTGTCTCATATCGAGAATGGGAGAAATAAGTTAGCATAGGATATCCATAGGCTTTCTCCTTTTGGGTTTCATCTTATTGACTTGACAAGTGGTGGTGTGATTGTTCAGAATGGATCAAAATCTTCATTGGTGATCAAGGTCAAGGATAGATAAGACGAGGATCTCATTTTGGTGAAAGTGAAGGAAGCGGTCGGAAATCAGAAAGTGGAGGTCTTCTCCCAAGGAGGAGATGGTGTACTCCAATATCATGGCTGAATATGTATGCCAGCTATTGAAGACTTGAGAGATTGGATGTTGAGCAAGTCTTATGGTTCCTGCTATTCTATCCATCCAGGTTCCACCAAGAAGTACTGTGATCTACAGGAAGTTTATTGGTGGAATGGAATGAAGAAGGACATAACAGAATTTGTGACTAAGTATCCAAATTGTCAGCAGGTGTAGGTTGAGCATCAGATACTTGGAGGTATGCTTCAGGACATTAGCATCCCCACTTGAAAGTGGAAGGAGATAAATATGGACGTCATTACAGGTTTTCCCCGTACACGCTGACAGTAGGACTCCATATGGGTGGTTGTAGATAGGTTGACCAAAGCAATACATCTTTTACTGGTCAAAACTGCCGATTCAATCGAGGATTATGCTAGATTGTACATTTGAGAGTTAATCTGGTTTCATGGAGTGTCATTACATATCATGTCATTACCTATCATCTCAGACAAGGGTACTCAGTTCACCTCTAAATTTTGGAGGTCATTTCAGAGGGGCCTTGGTACTTAGGTGAAGCTCAGCATAGCTTTCCACTCGCAGACACATGGTCAGGCCGAGCGGACCATTCCGACTCTTGAGAACATGTTGAGAGTGTGTGTGATTGATTTCCAAGGATGTTGGATGATCACCTACCTCTCATTGAGTTTTCTTACAATAACAATTATCACTCCAGCATTCAGATGGCTTCATTTAAGGCTCTTTATGGGCGGAGATGTAGATCACCTATTGGATGGTTCGAGGTAGGTGAGGCTACATTGATAGGGCCAGATCTAGTTGATAAGGCCATGGACAAAGTTTAGCTTATTAGGGAAGGGTTAAAGATAGTTTAGAGACATTGAAATCATATGCGGATGTTAGATGGAGAGAGCTTGAGTTTGACATTGATGATTTGGTGTTTCTAAAGGTGTCTCCCATGAAGGGAGTGATGAGGTTTTGAAAGAAAGGGAAGCTTAGTCCCCGAGGTGGAAACGTAACAATTTTTTTATTATCTTTATAATATTCATATTGGTTTTTATCGTATTTATTTTATTCATAGATTCTAAAAATTCATAAAGAAAGACAGAATGAATAAACTCAAAATGTGGATCCTTATAGGATTTTGAGGCAAGTTGACAAGGTGGAATATGAGTTGGAGCTACCAACAGAGTTAGCTTCGGTACATCTAGTTTTCCATGTATCTCTATTGAAGAAGTGCATTCGCGACCTGGCCTTTAGTTGTTCCGGTGGAGAACATATGTGTGAAGGATAATCTTACATATGAGGAGGTTCCGATTGAGATCCTTGATCATCAGGTTCGTAAGTTGAGGAACAAGGAGGTAAATCTAGTGAAGGTTTCGTGGAGAAATCAGCTTGTCAAGGGAGCTACATGGGAAATTGAAGCAGATATTATGGCTAGATACCTATATCTTTTCCCTTCTTACTCAGTTGCAGCATAAGGTATCAGTTTCCTCCTTAGTAATTTATTTAGTTTCATGTCAAGTTCATGTCTCTAAGTTTTTTTCATGTTGTTGCATGCATGTATATTTCATGAATTTAGTTTCGCATTTGTATTCAAGTCCGGAGTCCATCACTCCATCAGTTTTCAGCGTTAATTGTTCGGTTATAGGATTGTATTTCCTTTCCTATCCTTTCAGTATTCTTAATCTACGTTCGAGGATGCATGTTCCAAAGGGGGAGATATTGTAATACCCAAAAATTTCCTAGGATCATACCTGAAGGTTGCTTCAGAGAAAATCAAGATAATTTATCAGTGCCATAGAACGACTCAAGGGATGAACCATTTTGGGAAATGACGACTCGTGATATGTGCCATTGTAGGCCATCAGTATCAACGTTTGGGTTCAATGACCCATTGTTATGAGTAACGACTCGGGGAAATTTCCTATTAGAAGGATTCCAGAAACTATGCAAGGTGTTAGCGGTGGCGACGAGAGGGAATGACGGGCCGTTATTGGGAGTAACTACCCGTCCTATCTAGCTGTTGTTTGACTATCTAAAAACTAGGGGATTACAGCTGGCTGGTGACGGATGGATACAACGGGTCATTGCATAGAGGACGACGCGTTGGATGGGTCATTATACCTGGCAGTGGCTATTTTCCAGATGATTCACTAAGGGTGTTTTTGTAATTCCTAAGCTTGTAACTCCCTAAAAGGAGTATTTTAATAGGGTTTAGCCTATTCTAATGCTTTAGGCTCCCATGCATGAGAGTCATTAAGAACCCTCTACAAGATTAAGCTAGAACCCTCTCAATTCTTTTCCCAATTCTCTCAGGCTTTCAAGGCTAGTTTGACAATCAGTTTACCCAGGTGTGTAGGGCTATCCACGAGGGGTTTCTTCCAATATCATGCCCTATACTTCATGGATTTCCCTACATACTTTGGTAAACTGATCCTTAAACTAGCCTTGAAAGCCTGAGAGAATTGGGAAAAGAATTGAGAGGTCCCAAGCTTGATCTTGTAGAGGGTTCTCAATGACTCTCATGCGTGGGAGCCTAATGCATTAGAATATGCTAAACCTATTAAAATACTCCTTTTAGGGCTTAAAACGACATCATTAGGGAGTTAGAAGCTTAGGAATTACAAATCACCCTTAGTGAATCATCTGGAAAATAGCCACTGCCGGGTACAATGGCCCATCCAACAGGTCGTCCTACGATACAACGACCCGTTGTATCCATCCGTCACCAGCCAACCCTAATCCCCCAGTTCTCAGACACTCAAACAATGGCTAGATAGGATGGGTAGTTACTCCCAACAACGGCCCGTAATTTCCTCGCGTCGCCATCGCTAACACCATGCATAGTTTCTGGAATCCTTCCAATGGGCAATTGCCCCAAGTCGTTACTCGAAACAACGAGTCATTGAACCCATTCGTTGATACCTATGGCCAAAAATGGCATATACCACGAGTCATTGTTTCCCATAATGGATCAACTCGTGAGTCGTTCTATGACTCTGATGAATTTTCTTGATTTTCTCTAAAGCAACCTCCGGGTCTGATCCTAGGGAATTTTGCGGTATTACAACATCTCCCCCTTGGGAACATGCATCCTCTAATGTAGATTAAGCATACTAAAAGGATAGGAAAGGAACCACAATCCCATAACTGGACAATTAAAGTTGAAAACTGACGGAGTGACTGACTCCGGACTGGAATACATGACAGAACTGAATTCATGACATATACATGCATGCAATGACATGAAAGGAACTTAGAGACATGAACTTGACATGAAACTGAATGAATTACTAAGGCGGAAACTGATACATTGTGCTGCAATTGAGTAAGAAGGGAAAAGATACAGGTATCTAACCATCATATCTACTTCAATTTCCCATGTAGCTTCCTTAACAAGCTGATTTCTCCACAAAACCTTCACTAGAGTCATCTCCTTGTTCCTCAACTTACGAACCTGATGATCAAGTATCTCAACCAGAACCTCCTCATAGGTAAGACTATCCTTCACACCTATGTTCTCCACCGGAACAACTATGGTCGGGTCACGAATGCACTTTTTCAATAGAGATACATGGAAAGCTGGATGTACTGAAGCTAACTCTACTAGTAGCTCCAACTCTTGTGCTACCTTTCCAACTTGCCTTAGAATCCTATAAGAACCCACATATCGGGGACTAAACTTCCCTTTCTTTCCAAACCTCATCACTCCCTTCATGGGAGACACCTTTAGAAACACACAATCATCAACATCAAACTCAAGCTCTCTCCATCTAACATCTGCAAAAGATTTCTAATGTCTCTAAACTATCTTCATCCCTTCCCTAAACTAAACTTTCTCCATGGCCTCATAAACTAAATATGGCCCTATCAATGTAGCCTCACCTACCTCGAACTATCCAATAGGTGATCTACATATCCACCCATAAAGAGCCTTAAATGAAGCTATTTGAATGCTAGAGTGATAATTGTCATTGTAAGCAAACTCAATGAGAGGTAGGTGATCATCTCAACTGCCCTAGAAATCATCACACACACTCTCAACATGTCCTCAAGAGTCTGAATGATCCGCTAGGCTTTACCATGTGTATGCGGGTGGAATTACCCCTGTTTGAGATGATAGGTAATGGCACTCCATGAAACCAAACTGATACTCGAATGTACAATGTAGCATAATCCTCGATTGAATTGGTAGATTTGACCAGTAAAAATGTGTTGCTTTGTCAACCTGTCTACACCACCCATATGGAGTTTTACTGTCGGCATGTACCGGGGAAAACCTGTAATGAAATCCATATTGATCTCATCCCATTTTCAACTGGGGATGCTAATGTCCTAAAGCATATCTCCAGGTCTCTGATGCTCAACCTTCACCTATTGACAATTCGGACACTCAGTCACAAATTCCACTATGTCCTTTATGCTATTCCACCAATAGACTTCCTGTAGATCACGGTACATATTGGTGGCACCTGGATGGATAGAATATTTGAACCATGAACCTTGCTCAACATTTGATCTCTCAAGTCATCAATAGCTAGCATACACAATCAGACCTGATATTGGAGTACACCATCTCCCCCTTGGGAGAAGACCTCCACTTTCTGGTTTCGGACCGCTTCCTTCAATTTAACCAAAATGGGATCCTAGTCTTATCTATCCTTTACCTTGATCACCAATGGATATTCTAACCCATTCTAAACAACCACACCACCATTCGTCGAGTCAATAAGGCAAAACCTTAAAGGAGAAAGCCTATGGACATCCTTTGCTAACTCCTTTCTCCCATTATCGATATGAGACACACTCTCCATCGACAACCTACTTAGAGCATCCACCACTACATTGGCCTTACCCAGATGATATAGGACACTCATGTCATAATCCTTGAGAAGCTCTAGCCATCTCTTTTGTCGCAAGTTTAGGTACTTCTGAGTGAACACATACTAAAGGCTTTTGTGATCCGTGAACACATCCACATGTACCCCATAAAAGTAGTGTCTCCAAATCTTCAATGCAAACACCACAGCTTCCAACTCTAGGTCATGCGTCAGATAATTCTTCTCAAGAGTCTTAAGTCGTTTAGAGGCATATGCAATAACCTTACCATGTTGCGTCAACACACAACCAAGACAAATCCTAGAGGCATCACAATACACAATGAACCCATCCATGTTTTCCGGTTGGGTCAATACTGGGGCTGGAATGAGTCTGTCGTGACTAGAACGTAGACTCGAATCGTAACACGGGACAAGGAGCCACGAGAGACTCCAGTTTGACCTATGGAATGAACATTCATCTAACTTCGTATCATCAAAATGGAATCTTAACATATCAACATATAGGAAGCATGAACATAAAATAACATTGCATGATAATCAGTATGAACTAAATACATAACAGCGGAGTACTACATATAGTCTGAAAGCCTCTAACATAACAGATGGGTTGATGGGTGTCACGACCCGAGTTCACACCCTAGTCATAACACGAGACAAGAAACCTCGAAAGGCTCCAAGTCGATCCATGGCATAATCATAGCATATCACTTAATAATTGAACAACTAACGACATAAATGAGTGAGAGCTAACTGCAAGAGTCTAATAAGGAATCATAATAACAATTGTAACAACACTTTGATACAATTCTAAATCTATCTAGACAAGTCTGGAAGCCTTGTACTAAACTGATGAGTTGCTAGGACAAGCCCCCAGCTAACTCCTAAAATCTAATAACGGAAACATAATGAAAATGTAAACATAAATCACGTCCTTGGGAGATGAAGACTCACCACTAGCAGCTGAGAGGGAATGAAGCGTATCTAACCACGAGGTTGAGTATGGAAACCTGAACCTATATCATGAAATGATATAGCACAAAAAGGCGTGCGGTCAGTACTTTTGGAATGTACTAAGCATGCGGGATAATATAAATAATTAAATATACAAATCTACAATAAGGAAATAACAAAGCACATCATCATAAATGATTTAACATGCAAGAATCCTCTTATAAGTCACATACACACACACACACACACACATATATATATATATCTATGAAACTTTCTTTTAGATCTCATATTCTGAAACATTATCGAACTTATCCATAAGGGCCATGTTTTGAACATTTAATAAGAGTTGAACCTGAATCTAGCATCATACACTGTACTAGATCACTGCTGGTAACTGAGTCTGATTCTCATATTAAATCTGATGTAATCTGAAATCTGCGTAATAAAAAATTGAATCATACTAATAACATAACTAAGGGATTCATTCTCTGCCATGGAGGAATCCTGACTGAGCTAGGGAGTCACTCTCTACTATGGTGGATCCCGACTGAACTAGGGAGTCACTCTCTGCTATGGAGGATCCCGACTGAACTAAGGAGTCACTCTCTGCTATGGAGGATCTCGGACTGAACTAGGGAGACATTCTCAGCTATGGAGAGTCCCTGGATGACTAGAATATGAGGAGTATTGATCTGACATTGTATATCTGGTCTATGCTACTACAGCTAGTCAGAAACATGAACATAAACTGCTTTCATCATACAACATTCATTTCAAAAGGATTGGGGCTACTTTCTGCTAACAACAAGCCCAATATTCTGAAATATCATTCATGCTTTATCATCATAATTTATATCCTCATGGAGCCATATAAGTATTTCATCAAAGGTCTTACATTAGTGAGCATCTTTAGATTCACATCATGCATTATACTTCCATAACATTTAAGTTCTGAATTCATATCATTCGACATATATCATAGAGTCACTCATGATCCATAGGTCTAATTCGTACCTTAACATGCATACATTGATTCATATATTCTATATTTATGTCACACCCCACCTTGGGGGATATGACGGGCACCTGGTGCCTGCTAGACTCTGGCTCTATTTCAAGAAATGAACCAGCTCTATAGCAGCTGTAAATACAGCCCCGGGCCTATTAGGCCTATAGCCACCTGCAATACACAATAGCTAACCAGAACAATGACACTATAATCTGAAACAACTACTATTCACCTTTGTGACCGACAAGGTCACTAACTATAACCAGAAGAAGGCCCCACACGGCCAACATCAACAACTAAACACATATATACACGACCGGCTCCACCACCACAGGAAACATCAGACTGCAAGCCTCTAGGAAGTAATAATAGAATGGTCGGGACAGGGCCCCGACCTACCCGTACTATACAACAAAAGAAAATAAAATACACCTCTGAATATCAAGCTCCGGATGACAGGAGTTGATAACTCTGCGCTGGCTAGGATTACGAGGGATCGGCTCCTCGTCTGTGAGTACCTGCAGGCAAGCAATGCAGTGCCCCACGGGCGTCAGTACCACAAGTACTGAGCATGTAAAGAAAACTGAAATATACAACTGAAATGGATACCAACAATAACAGGATATATAAGCAGGAAGTAGCTGAGTCTATCTGGCTGAGGCTAACTGGGGAGAGTTTACCTATTCTGAAACTAAACTGGGCGTACCTGACGACGTGTCGTCCTATTGTCTATCAGTATCTAATAGCACATATAGATATACATATAAATACACACAATAACTGACCGACCCCCATAAGCCGGAAGGTTCCAACCAACAGAACAATCTATTTACCTCTACCCGGGTCTAAACCAACCAAAAAATAAGTCACTCCACTCATCTCATAACTGCGAGCTCCTCCTATCGGCCCCCTTGGGTACGTGCTTAGGCCTTGGCCTCTGACAATAAACTGTGTCTGAGTCCGAAGACTCCTGCCTCTGGGCGCAAGCGCTCACGGGGTAATCTACTGCTGTATTTGTGACTGAAACTCCCCCTGGGTGCAAGCACGCAATAGGATAATTTTATAAAAATCTATATCTGAAACTGCCCCCGGCCACAAGCTTACACAGAGTAATCTACCCCTGTAAACAGGGTAATCTGGCTCTGCGTAGAGTAAACTGAATTGCCCCTGCAAGCAGGGTAATCTGGACCGTATTATCATGGTGGTCGGCCATCATCATCCTCTAGGCGGACGGCATCGCCCAGCTGGTGGCGGTATCTGAATCTAGTATCGACACAGCTATAACCCAGGGGCGGTGGGGAATGCTAAAGGGTGCCCACATGCCATAACAAGTCTCAACATGCAAAACACATACACAGCAAGCATGCTCAAATGAAAAAAACTAATCATATTCTCTTCTTTTATTTCAAGGCCAGTCCGTACTAAACAACTGATGCTATATTCTGTTTTACACTGTTTCTGATTGCTGGACTAACTGCTACCTGGCCTTTATCTGTTTATCTTATTATTGTTATCCGCGATCTGAAGCTATGTCAGTTTCTAGAGCCATATCTGTTTCTAGAGATACATCTGCATCTGGAGCTATTTCTACTTCTGATTACTAATCTGATTATATTTGGATATAACTCGATAACATAGAACATGCCATCTATAACTGGATACAGCTCAATAACATAAGATGTGTCATCTATTATCGGATACAGTCTCAACAATGTAATACATACTATCTGTAATCTTGATAATTCATTATACTGCTTTTACAACTTCCATTCTGGGTACTACGTAAGAACGTGTTGAGCTGCTAGTTGATACCACATTACTATCTAAAATCATCCGACTATCCGTTTATCTGATTATCGCATGATATGTAATGATATACTAGCATGCTTGCTGGAAATTATACTAAAATCGTTACTATACGCTGGGTGTCTATTAATAGCCTTTATTCTATTTATTTTCTAAACTGTACTTCCTGGCTTGCCGAAAGAATAACTTTACATACCTGGTTTCTGAGTATCCGACTGACCGATGTGATTTCCGTCAGTACTTCTGCTGTTTCACCCAACTACATTCATATACATATCAATTAGAACTAAATACATTAATATTCGGGAGAAATTATCACTTTTGATATATAGTTATCACAAACTTCAACCTATCAGAAAACGGTCGAAAACTTGTTATTTCTCGATAGTCCAGAAGGGATAAATGCTCACTGCAACGCTAGGAACACATTGGTACCAATTTAAAGCAATTCTATTTACTTTACCTCGGTAGCACGATGTTTCGCTGGCCAAATTTCACGAAACCAACTCCGTAGGATTTCTCTCTGCAGCTTTCTACCTCAATATCTAAGCCGGAACGGAGTTTTGACTGCGTTGCGTAGCGTAATCAGAAGGAAATATATATATATAAAGTCCTGGGTTCCTTTTTCCCACCTATTTCCCCTATTTTTTGCTGGAAATCTATTGATTTGAATGAAAAAAACTGACCTTTTATTTATTTAAGTTTATTTTATTTTATTTTATTTATTTATTTTTTGCTTGCCTTCTAAATCCCTTAACCAACATGCCCTTAGGATATTTATTCATTTAAAATTTACGGGGTGTAACATCCTCCCCCCCTTAAGAACATTCGTCCTCGAATGACATTCTGACTTATAGAAATCATAATTGGCTGACTCATCCTTCGAAAAATTTCGGTAGAGTTTCCCCTGTATTATGGATTATCTCAAAATTCCTAAAAAATAGAAAAGCCCAATACAGGTACTCCACAGGATATAATAACATTCATATATAACTGTTTATAATCAATCGTCTGCTTTCATATATGAAATATAAGCATTCATAAGGAAAAACAGTTCTAACATACCTCCTGTTTGCCTATGCCTGGAATAAGTGGGGATATCTGGCTTTCATGTCTCCTCGGCTTCCCAGGTCATCTCTTCTCGGTTCCTATTATGCCACAATACTTTGACAGACACAACATCTTTAGTTCTCAGTCTACGGATCTATCTGTCTAGTATAGCTACTGGAACCTCTTCATATACTAACTCTTCTGTGACCTGGACATCCTGAACTGGAACAACTGTGGAAGGGTCTCCTACAAACTTCCTCAACATAGATACATGGAATACTGGGTGAACAGACGCTAACTCTGAAGGCAAGTTCAATTCGTATGCAACTCGGCCTATTCTCCGCCGAATCTGATATGGCCCAATGAACCTCGGGCTAAGCTTGCCTTTCTTGCCAAATCTCATCACCCCTTTTGTCGGAGACACTTTCAGATATAGCCAGTCATCTACTGCAAATTCTAGATTTCTGCGCCGCATAAGACTTCTGGCGGCTCTGAGCAGTCAGTAGGTGTTCTCTGATAAGCTTTACCTTCTCCTCTGACTGTCGAATGATGTTTGTCCCAATCAACGCTAATTCTCCCACTTCAAACCAGCCGACGGGTGATCTGCATTTTCGCCCATACAATGCTTCAAAGGGCGCTATCTGGATGGCTGAATGATAACTGTTATTATAGGCAAATTCAATCAACGACAGATGCTAATCTCAGCTACCCCCAAAATCTAGTACACACGCTCGTAGCATATCGTCGTGCATTTGGATAGTTCGTTATGCTTGCCCGTCTGTCTGAGGATGAAAGGTTGTACTTAAGTTAATTTGTGTCCCCAGGCCTCTCTAGAACAACTTCCAGAATCTCGCTATAAATTGTGCTCCTCTGCCTGAAATAATAGATACCGGCACTCCATATAATCTAACTATTTCTCTGATATATAATTCGGCATAATCCTCAGCAGAGAATGTAGTTCATACTGGCAGGAAATGGGCTGATTTTGTTAATCTGTCAACGATTACCCAAATAGAATCGTTTCTCCGTCTGGTACAGGGTAACCCTGTTACAAAATCCATATTTATCGCTTCCCATTTCCCCAAAGGCACAGTTATATCCTGCGTCAGACCGCCCGGTTTTTGGTGTTCTGCTTTCACCTGCTGGCAGTTAGGACATCTAGATACAAATTCAGCAATTTCAGCTTTCATACCTGGCCACCAGTAGATGTCTCTGATGTCATGGTACATTTTCATTGCTCCTGGATGGAGGGAATAACGAGCATAATGTACCTCATGCATGATCTGCTGGCGAAGCCCTGAAATATTCGGAACACACAGGCGGCCCTTACAATGTAGCACTTCATCCTCAGTCACTTGGAAATCTAGCTCCTTACCTTTCTGAACTCTATCTCTGAGCTGGACTAAGTCAGGGTCCTCATACTGCCGTTCTTTTACCTCTGTAACTAATGATGACACAGCAGAATTCTGAATCACTGCTCTGTTATTTTCTATTTCTACTACTCGAATGGCTAAACCAGCTAGCTGATGAATTTCCTTGGCTAACTCCTGCTTCTCGGGTCACAAATACGCCAAACTCCCCATTGACTTACGGGTCAGGGCATCTGCTATTACATTAGCTTTCCCTGGGTGATAGAGAATATTTACGTTATAATCTTTCAACAATTCTAACCAGCGACGCTGCCACAGATTTAACTCCCTCTGTGTGAAAATGTACTGCAGGCTTTTGTGATCTGTAAAACTGTCTACATGAACGCCATAAAGATAATGCCTCCAGATTTTCAGAGCGTGGATCACTGCGGCCAATTCCAGGTCATGAGTCGGATAGTTCTTTTCATGCTTCCTCAGCTGTCTGGAAGCATAAGCAATTACCTTTCCATGCTGCATCAGCACACAGCCCAGTCCAAAGCCTGAAGCGTCGCAATACACTGCATACCCATCTATCCCCTCTGGCAATGCTAGTACTGGGGCGGAGGTCAATCTGTCTTTCGATTCTTGAAAACTCTACTCAGATGCCTCCATCCACTGAAATTTCGCTGTTTTCTGTGTTAGCTTTGTCAGAGGTGCTGCTATAGTGGAGAATCCTTCAACAAATCTCCGGTAATACCCTGCTAAACCCAGGAAACTGCGGACCTCGGTCGGAGTGGTAGGTCTAGGCCATGTCTTGACCGCCTCTATTTTCCGTGTGTCCACCTGTATCCTAGCATCCGATATGATATGCCCCAAAAAGGCAACTGAGTTTAGCCAGAACTCACACTTAGAAACCTTGGCGTACAACTGACGGTCTATAAGGATCTAGAGTACTGTTCGTAAATGGTTCTGGTGATCTATCTCTGAACGAGAATATACCATAATATCATCGATAAATACTATCACGAACAGATCCAAATATGGTCTTAATATGCTGTTCATCAGGTCCATAAACACAGCGGGAGCATTCGTCAGTCCAAAAGACATGACTAGAAACTCAAAGTGACCATACCTGGTCCTGAAAGCAGTCTTTGGAATGTCCCTCTCAGGAACCTGGACCTGGTGGTATTCGGACCTCAGATCTATCTTAGAGAAACATCTGGCCCCCTGCAACTGGTCAAAAAAATCATCTATTCTAGGGAGCGGGTATTTGTTTTTAACCGTTACCTTATTCAGCTGTCGGTAGTCTATACACATACGGAGTGAGCCATCTTTCTTCCTTACAAACAGTACCGGCGCACCCCACGGGGAAGTACTAGGCCTGATAAAGCCTTTGTCGAGCAAATCTTTTAACTGCTCTTTCAACTCTCTAAGCTCAGCTGGTGCCATGCGATATGGGGGAATAGATATAGGTTGAGTCCTTGGCAACAAGTCAATTGCAAAATCTATCTCCCTTTCGGGAGGGATACCAGGCAACTCATCTGGAAATACGTCAGGGAATTCATTAACCACTGGAACAGACTGAAGAGTCGGAGGTTCCACCCGAACGTCCTGGACTCTAACTAGGTGGTAAATACATCCCTTTTCTATTAATTTTCTTGCCTCAAGGTAGGAAATAAAACTATCTTTTGGCGTAGCTGTGCTCCCTCTCCACTCTCGTATTGCTTCCCCTGGAAAGTGAAATCGGACCGTCTTGGTCCAGAATTCTAAGTTGGCATAGCATGACACTAACCAGTCCATACCCATAATGGCATCGAAGTCGACCATCTCAAGTTCTATTAAGTCTACGGTGGTCTAGCGATCAGCAACCTCTACCGTACACCCTCGGTAAACTCTTTTAGCTGTAATCGAGTCACCGACCGGTGTAAGCACTGAAAAGGGCTGCTGAAGCAATTCTGGTTCGATACCCAACTTCCGGGCCACAAATGGTGTAATATATGACAAGGTAGACCCTGGATCAATCAATACACAAACAGGGTATGAGCAGATAATCAATATACCTGTGACTACGTCGGGAGATGCCTTTGAATCCTGCCTCCCTGGTAATGCATAGGTACGACTGGGGCCTGCACCTGAGCCAGAGGCTCCTGATCTACCTCGGCCCCTATTTGTTGAACCTGAGGGTCTGCGCCCTGCTGAGGCTGCTGGAGCTCGTGGTCCCGCTGATGCTCTATCCAGACTATCCCGGCTACCCTGTCCTTTGGCCAGACAATCTCTCATTAAATGCCCTTCCTGTCCGCAGTGATAGCACCCTGAGAAGCCTTGCCTGCAGGCTCCAGAATGGGGTCGGTGGCATATAGGACAAGGGGTAGGTGCAAATCTACTCTGTTCTGCCCTCCGCTACTAGGTGATGCTACTGTCCGTAAAATGCTACCGGACTCTGACTGACTCCGGTGAACAAATCTGCCTCTCTGCTGCTGTACCAGAGGTAAAGATCTGGGTGGCCTATCTGAAAACCGTGGTCTCGGCCCCCTAGGGGTTTCCCCCTGAATCTCAGCGGGTCTGTTTCTACGGCGCTGCTCTGAAGTCGCCTGCCTGTCACCCCGCTTTCGCTGTCTCAGGCCCTCGATTGTCTGTGCGAAGGCCTGTACCCTGGCTATGTCCATGTCCTCTCTCAAAGTAACCGTCATGCACGTCTCTATGTAATCTGAATTTAGGCCCATAATAAAGCGGTGGACTCTGGACGACATGGTGTCCACAAATGCTGGAGCATAGCGGGCTAAGGAGTCGAACAGTAAAGAATACTCACGGACGCTCCTGGCCCCCTGCTCTAAGTGTAAAACCTGGTCCATCCGGGCCTGTCTGACCTCCCGGGGTAAGTAGTGGTCCAGGAAGGCCTCTGATAAGCTGGACCAAGTAGGAGGGGCTGCATCTCTTCCCCGAGATCTCTCCCAACTTTCGTACCACAAAACAGCAATATCCCTCAACCAGAACACTGCTAATTCCACTGATTCTGCTGGGGTTACGTGCATGACTCTAAAGATTCTATGTATCTGGTCCAGAAAGTCCTGAGGGTCCTCCGCTGAATTTGACCCTGTAAACTGAGGGGCTCTCAATGCCAAAAATTCTCAAACCCTGGAACTACCTAGCCCACCTAGGGATTCTGCTGTTGTAGGTAGTACTGGTTGACGCTGAGTAGCTAGCATTTGGGTCAACATAACCACTGCACTACGTAGCTCCTGATCAGATGAAGTGGGTGCAGAGTTGTGGGAGGCGGTGCTGCCTCAAATGGTGTCTGGCGAGGCAGAGACTGCTGGGAGGGTCGAGATGACACCTCCATATTGCTCTCAAACCGGGTTGAATCTGGCTGTAAGTGAGGCATCCTACTGGTGCCTTCGCCCGCCGTTGTATCCAATCTCCTGTCTATAGCTGGGTGCCACTGGTCTGCCATAGTATCTGTAAACAAAGAGGGTGGTAAGTTTCAAAAGAACCAACCCTATACTGTACTGTGTTATGGCACGACTGAGTATGAAAGAAGGGTAACCATCCTATAATGCCTCGCAGCCTCCTGCCTATAGTATGTGGTGCACAACACATCCATAGACAAGACTATACTTAGCACGGCTTGCAGACTCCCTAGGACACGAACTGCTCTGATACCAAGTTTGTCACACCCCACCTTGGGGGGTATGACGGGCACCTGGTGCCTGCTAGACTCTGGCTCTATTTCAAGAAACGAACCGGCAATATAGCGGCTGTAAATACAGCCCCCGGCCGATTAGGCCTATAGCCACCTGCAATACACAACAGTTAACCAGAACAATGACACTATAATATGAAACAACTACTATTCACCTTTGTGACCGACAAGGTCACTAACTATAACCAGAAGAAGGCCCCACACGGCCAACATCAACAACTAAACACATATATACATGCACGGCCCCACACGACCGGCTCCACCACCACAGGAAACATCAGACTGCAAGCCTATAGGAAGTAATAATAGAATGGTCGGGACAGGGCCCCGACCTACCCGTACTATACAACAAAAGAAAATGAAATACACCTCTGAATATCAAGCTCCGGATGACAGGAGTTGATAACTCTGCGCTGGCTAGGATTACGAGGGATCAGCTCCTCGTCTGTGAGTACCTGCAGGCAAGCAATGCAGCGCCCCATGGGCGTCAGTACCACAGGTACTGAGCATGTAAAGAAAACTGAAATATACAACTGAAATGGATACCAACAATAACAGGACATATAAGCAGGAAGTAGCTGAGTCTATCTGGCTGAGGCTAACTGGGGAGAGTTTACCTATTCTGAAACTAAACTGGGCGTACCTGACGATGTGTCGTCCTATTGTCTATCAGTATCTAATAGCACATATAGATATACATATAAATACACACAATACCTGACCGACCCCCATAAGCCGGAAGGTTCCAACCAACAGAACAATCTATTTACCTCTACCGGGGTCTAAACCAACCAAAAAATAAGTCACTCCACTCATCTCATAACTGTGAGCTCCTCCTACCGGCCCCCTTGGGTACGTGCTCAGGCCTTGGCCTCTGACAATAAACTGTGTCTGAGTCCGAAGACTCCTGCCTCTGGGCGCAAGCGCTCACGGGGTAATCTGCTTCTGTATCTGTGACTGAAACTGCCCCTGGGTGCAAGCACGCAACAGGATAATTTTATAAAAATCTGTATCTAAAACTGCCCCTGGCCACAAGTGCACACAGAGTAATCTGCCCCTGTAAATAGGGTAATCTGGCTCTGCGCAGAGTAAACTGAACTGCCCCTGCAAGCAGGGTAATCTGGACCGTATTATCATGGTGGTTGGCCATCATCGTCCTCTAGGCAGACGGCATCGCCCAGCTGGTGGCGGTATCTGAATCTGGTATCGACACAGCTATAACCCAGGGGCGGTGGGGAATGCTAAAGGGTGCCCACATGCCATAACAAGTCTCAACATGCAAAACACATACACAGCAAGCATGCTCAAATGAAAAATACTAATCATATTATCTTCTTTTATTTCAAGGCCAGTCCATACTAAACAACTGATGCTATATTCTGTTTTACACTGTTTCTGATTGTTGGGCTAACTGCTACCTGGCCTTTATCTGTTTATCTGATTATTGTTATCTGCGATCTGAAGCTATGTCAGTTTCTAGAGCCATATCTGTTTCTGGAGCTACATCTGTATCTGGAGTTATTTCTACATCTGATTACCGATCTGATTATATCTGGATATAACTCGATAACATAGAACATGCCATCTATAACTGGATATAGCTCAATAACATAAGATGTGCCATCTATTACCGGATACAGTCTCAACAAATATAATACATACTATCTGTAATCTTGCTAATTCATTATACTGCTTTTACAACTTCCATTCTGGGTACTACGTAAGAACGGGTTGAGCTGCTAGTTGATACCACATTACGATCTAAAATCATCCGACTATCTGTTAATCTGATTATCGCATGATATGTAATGATATACTAGCATGCTTGCTGGAAATTATACTAAAATCGTTCTTGTACGCTGGGTGTCTATTAATAGCCTTTATTCTATTTATTTTCTAGACTGTACTTCCTGGCTTGCCGAAAGAATAACTTTACATACCTGGTTTCTGAGTACCCGACTGACCGATGTGATTTTCCTCAGTACTTCTGCTGTTTCACCCAACTACATTCATATACATATCAATTAGAACTAAATACATTAATATTCGAGAGAAATTATCACTTTTGATTTATATTTATCCCAAACTTCAACCTTTCGGAAAACGGTTGAAAACTCGTTATTTCTCGATAGTCCAGAAGGGATGAATGCTCACTGCAAAGCTAGGAACACATTGGTACTAATTTAAAGCAATTCTATTTACTTTACCTCGGTAGCACGACGTTTCTCCGGCCAAATTTCACGAAACCAACTCCGTAGGATTGCTCTCTGCAGCTTTATACCTCGGTATCTAAGCCGGAACGGAGTTTAGACCGCGTTTCGTAGCGTAATTGGAAGGAAATATATATATAAAGTCGTGGGTTCCTTCTTCTCACCTATTTCCGCTGTTTTTTGCTGGAAATCTATTGATTTGAATGAAAAAAACCGACCTTTTATTTATTTAATTTAATATTTTTTTTTGCTTGCCTTCTAAATCCCTTAACCAACATGCCCTTAGGATATTTATTCATTTAAAATTTACGGGGTGTAACAATTTATGGAAAGACATATACTTAAATCATAACTTATACATTTACAACGAGATCATGTGAGAAGCATACATTTTTATTTCATAAGACCGATTTCAAGATTTACCCCAGTTCATGAGAAGGATGCATTAGTTAAGCCAATATTGTAGATTTACCTCATACCCAATTAGTTCCATCGAAAACATATGTAGCATACATATTTTACATTCTATTAATCAAGCCCATACGCTCTAATCTCATCTCAACATATTTAGCAAATAGCGCACTCTAACTATTAGGGAATTCTTACAATCTTCACATTTTACATACATGGATGCAAGTCATAGATTCAATTTATTGATTAATAATAAAACCCCAATCATCATTCAAACCCTTTCATGAAGAACATTCTAGCATCATACATTTTCACCATCTAGTACATAATTCAAGACATTCAAATAGTTTATAATCACAATTAGCTTATAATTCTAGTGGGTTTTAGAATTCAAGAAAACATTGAAGAAATCACCCATCAATTTAAACCCTAGGTCATGCTTTTCTAGAATAATTGAAATTGGGTTTTTGATAAAACATATTAGGGCAAAAGGATGGAAGAATATCCTATTTGAAAAACCCGCATACCTGCTTTAAAGAATCTCCTACTTGAACTTGACCTTGTAGTCTTTGAATAATCCCTTGAAGAATCCTTCAACCTTAAGAGAAAGGAGGAAGAAGGGTTTGGGAAGGTATCTTGAGAGAATGATAGATTAGACAACAAGAAACCCTTAAAAGCGTCCCAAATAATACTCAAAATGACGTAGTTTATAAGTTAGGAACATAGGATTTTGCGGAAACATCCCTAAAATTTCGTAGGAAAAAGGACCCTGCCAGTCCTCACGAGGGACATCATGACTCGTGAGGTACTGGATGAGTCGTGAGTCCAATCCGTGAAATCACTGGGATTTCCATGAAATTTTTCCACTTAACCAGTCACTTAATGATTCGTGAGGTGACTTAACGGGTCACTCGACCAGTCATGAAGTACCCTCTGAAATTGAAGTTTTCCAACAGTTTGGCCACCTAACAGGTCATTAACGAGTTGTTAGGTGATGTTGATGCAGTTTCCCCAAATTGCTCATAACTTCTTACTCTGAACACTGATTGATACAAGGTCGGATGAGTTGGAAAGAAGAATCAAAGGGCTTCAAGTTGATATATTGAATCAATAGAAAACACTTTTTAAAATGGTATCTATCGTCGTTAGAAGTTGACCCTTGCTAGAACTTATACGAAAACTCTTCGGTGGGAAGGCTCTCAACTAAACTTTGTGCTAGAAGTTCCTTATGACCTTAATTTGAATCCATTGCACTTCTAAGACTTGGGAATTGATATTAACACCTAGTATCCATAGAATTCATTGGGCTCAAACCTATCCATACATCTAGAATGGTTCCAAACTTAGCCCAAAAGTCCAGGGCATTGAAATATCTCAACTCACTAGTTTTGGGTCTAGTCTTAGAGACTTTTGGGGTGTTACAATGGGACATCATCCCCAACTAACCCGGAAACTGAAACTAAAAGAAAAAATCAATGTCTGAATCCAATGGTTCAAAGAATAAGGACTCAACAACAAGCTGGATGCAAACTCTGTAACAAGCTAATGACGATGCTGGATCTGAAGATCAGAGCCTATATCATAAAACGATACAGCATAGAGTATGCGGTCAGTACGTGGAATATACACCGAGTATGCGAGGTAAGTAAAACGGACATTTCAAAAAATACATAAAAGCTCATAGATGATCATAAGAGAAGGGCATCATGCTCATATCATAAATATCATAAGATAACATAAGGCTCAAGGTTTTCAAATCATTCGTAAACCATTCATTATCATAATCATATGAGAAACTTTATCCAATTATCACTTGAGCCAATAACATAAACATAACATGCATAAAACATGCAGAACAATGGAAGGACTCGTCATAACTGACACCATCATGGTAGAGCCTTACATGATACCCCAACTATCTCACTCAAGTGGGCAGAGTTGCCCCTGGCTTGCCAGGCGAGGGACATGCATTATGTGATATCACAAAAGAGGGGTTCATTATCATTGTAATGTATCATTATAAACCCATGGTGGCACATGGTTATGAGACACCAGCGTAGTCCTTTTAACGTCGGGCTGCTCGGTGAGACACGACTCCCAAAAATATGCACATTAGGCTCATGTATAAATCAATAACATCATTGTTTAATATTCATGTCTAAATAAACATTTATCATTCATTGATCCTCATTAAAACATGACTAGCCAAGAATCAAAGGCCCTTAGGTCGGCCAACATCATAAATCGATAAAATCATGAGATCCATATCATAGATCAAAAATCATTCTTGAACATGTCGGCATTTCCCAATACTTTAACATGCTTGACAATACTCAATTCATTCAACAACATGCTTATAAATATGGGTAACTTGCAAACATGCTTTTCATCATCAATAATTCATAATACTTGAATATTCATCATAAACTTTAATTTTCATGAACTTTTCATAAATGGGCAATTTGCTATATAAAACTTGAAACATGATTTTTAATGAAAAATACATAAAACATGCCCATAATTTGTGATTCGACGATATTAACTCAATTAGATCAAACCCATGTAGAGAAATCAAATTTTCATGCATTGGGTAAAAACCCCATAGATTTTTGATAGGAATTTCATGAATTTAAAAGAGATTGGGCATAGATGTGAAAGGATTCACCCATTCATAACACTACATACTTAGAAAAAATCAAATCTCACCACTCCTTGAAAATCCAATGTAAATTGATGAAGAAAAACCATGAAGACAAGCTTGATCACCTTCTCAATTTTCTAACTTTGCATGCATGAGAATGAATAGGATAGAAGGGCTTTACCTATCTTAATAAATTCAAAAAATAACTTAAAACGATGTAGTTTAGGACCTTAGAGCATAGGAATGATGAAAATTCCCTTAATGAAAAACCTAAAAATATTTGCATTGGCGAACTAACAGATGGAATAACAGGTCATTGGAGGATACCACGACTCATGGTATCCATCCATTGTCTGCATTGCCAACATTCCTGATCTCATATTCGACCTCATGAATCGACAGGACGAGTCGTCCTATCAAATGATGGGTTGTTACATTGTCCGTTTTTTCTTCCTTCAGGTCCTGTACTAATCCTTCCAACGAGCCTCATCACGACTAGTTACATCCTCCAACGAGTCTTGGTTGCCTTCCGTTAGGTCTACTGGAAAATATAGTCATCCCCATTCCACGAATGGTGACCACGACCCGTTACTTCTCACGATGGGTCGTGGGATGATCCGTTACCTTCCCTTAAGTTGAGGTCCAGTACCCACCACAGCTCCAAGCAACGACTAGTTGTAACCAACAATGAGTCGTTACTTCACTCATTATTCCACTGTCACCAGGCCTGGTCCTTCCCACGGGTCCTTGTTGGACCAACGATCTGTTGGGTCTTCCGTCCTATGGGATTTTTCCCAGTTTCAACCAACTTCCATTTTAAATCCCGGGTCTAATCATAGGCACTTTCTAGGTATTACAATATCTCCCCCTTGGGAACATTCATCCTCGAAGGTTGTGAAACATACAGAAAATAGAGACATGCAATCATTACACTCATATACTGATCATTTAAATCGAAAGCTGACAGTATGACTATCTCTAATTCAAACCATATAGCTGAACTGATTTCATGATTCACATACACATTTATATACATAAAGAAATTTGATCACATGAACTGAACATGAAAACTAAGTAGAGTTTTAAGGCAAAACTGATACCTCAAGTTGGAACTGAGCGGTAGAAAATAAATGTGGGTATCTAGCCATCATAGTCGAGTCTTCAACTCTTAGAAGCTCTTCTCACAAGCCTCTGACCATTGGAATTTTACGTTCTTCTAGGTCAATTTAGCCAAAGGTGCTACAATCGATGAGAAACCTTCAACAGATCTCGGATAATAGTCATCTAAACCCAAGAAGCTCCGAATATATGAAGGATTCACTGGTCATATGCCAATTCCTTACCGCTTCTATTTTCTGAGAATCCACACTTATACCCTTGCTTGTTACCATATGGTCCAAAAATGCTACGGAATTCAACCAAAACTTGCACTTGCTAAATTTGGCATACAATTGCCGATCCTTGAGGGTCTGAAGCACTATCCTCAAATGAGCAGCACGTTCCTCCTCGCTCCAAGAGTATATCAGGATGTCGTCAATAAACACAACACGAACATATCTAAGTATGGCTTGAACACCCTGTTCATCAAGTCCATAAAAGTTGCAAGTGCATTCTTTAGTCCAAAAGACATAACTATAAGATCATAATGACCATACCACGTCTTGAAGGCTGTCTTTGGGATGTCACACTCCCGTACTCTGAGCTGATGATAACCGAATCTGAGATCTATCTTTAAGAAACACTTGGCATCCTGAAGCTAGTAAATAAATCATCAATCCTGGGTAGGGGACACCTATTCTTGATGGTGACTTTGTTCAATTATCGATAGTCAATGCACATCTGAAGGGAACCATTCTTCTTTCGGACAAACAAGACTGGTGCACCCCATGGGGACTTGCTCGGTCTAATGAAAACCTTATCTAACAAGTCGTTAAACTTTTTTAGCTTGAATGGAGCCATTATGTAAGGAGGGATGGATATAGGTTGCGTGTCGAGAAGAAGTTCAATACAAAAATCAATTTTTCTCTTGGGAGGAACACCTGGCAAATCATCCGAAAATACTTCTGGGTACTTACGCACTACCGAAACTGACTGGATAGTCAGGGTCTCAGACTCAACATCCTTAAACCTAACTATATCATAGATACAACCCTTGGCAATCATCTTCCTAGCCTTGAGATAGGAAATAAAACAACCTACAGGCACGGTCAAACTACCCTTCCACAACAAGACTACCTCCCCCGGAAAGCAGAACTCCACCAGACGGGTTTTACAATTAACAAAAGCATAAAATGCATACAACCAATCCATGCCAAGAATAATGTCAAAGTTAGTCATAGCTAACTCTACAAGGTCTGCGGAGGTTGTTTTATGCAATATAGTGACCAGACATCATCTATACACCCGCCTAGCTATAACTGCATCACCAACAGTGGTAGAAATTGAAAATGGTTTTGAAAGAGTCTCGGGACTAACTCCAAAGCTACTAGCAATATAAGGTGTCCCAAATGGCAGGCTAGCCCTTGTATCTAACAAAGAATATGCATCAAGGTGAAACACTCGTAACATACCAGTAACCACATCCGACGAAGTCTCCTGCTCCTCACGCGAGGCAAGGGAATAGAATCTATTTTGGCATTGTACGCCACCCCCACTGGTAGATGCTCCTTGCAGAACTGAGCGAACTGGAGCTGCTACTAACCTGGTAGTTTGTACTGATATGCTATGAATTTATAGCACTATTGATGCTCAAAACAAAGAAAATAGCATGGACTTAGGTGTATTTATGTGGATATGAAGCACTTTTCCTTTGATTTCACGATAAATGGGTGTTGGAATAATAAATTATAAAAGGAAGCTAAAAGTGTGCAAAAAAGGGAAGAAGTCCAGACAATAGTATGATCCGCAGGAATGACCTACGAGTCGTACTGAGGGCCTTAATCAAAAGCTGAAAGTTTAACCTGGAAGACTGAACTTATGATACTTGTCACGGATCGTACCATGGTGGTACGAGTCGTGGTAAGCCAGTTGTGATGAAATCCAGAAGAATTACTCAGAAGGCTGATTCTCAATACGAGAGCACCCTACGACTCGTGAGATGAAGGTACGAGTCATACCATACCGGTCGTGGTGAAGTTCAGAAAAAGTTCAAAAGATCAGGATCAAGCCACGGGTGTCAATGTACGAGTTGTAGCATGTTGGTACGAATCATACCTTGGCGCAATACTTAGCCAAAATTCAGCCAACACTCCAAGCCACGAGTGGATGTTACAATCCGTGTGAAGCCCCTACGAGTCGTACGTGGACCCGTGATGAGGTCGGCTATATATATGGAAAGCAGTCCTGTTAGTTTAGGAAAAGGATTCTTGTATCTCTATAATTACTTTTTATGTTTTATTTTTAAGAGAGGACGACGAATAGACTGAATTCTAGTAGAAAAACATTGTACTAAGCAATTTTACATGGTTGGAAGAGAGAATTGAGTTGGTTCAACCTTGTGATCAACCTTTTCTTGAATTCATCTTCTTCTTGCTACTTGTTATTCAAGATTTTGTGGTTTAATTGAAGGGATTGTTTTTCTCAATCATCTTTGTAAGTATTGTTTTATGTCTTCAATCATGAACACAAATCACAACCTTACAACTATGAGAGGCTAAAACCTCCATAGCTAGGGTTGTGGGAACCGTGGTGGATTAACTAGTTAGGGTTGCACAAAGTGAGTCTAAAACCAATACTAAATGCTTATATTGTATTCTTCATCTTTAATGATTCTTAGCGGTGTACAACGTTAGGAAGTGCCTGAATTCTTTACTTGCTTTTGTCAAAGAAGTAGAGATTAGGAAAAGAGAATTAAAACGGAACCTGGATCTTGATGATCATTGTATTAACTTGAGTTGTGGTCACACAATAGTTATATCTTGAACTTAGTGATGTCGGTTAGTTTGCAAAACTCATGAGACTTGGTCGAGTAATTGAGGATAGTCATTCAATAGAGATTGGTCGATCGTTTGAATGAATCTAAGTTATTAGTTCTGTAAGTAAGTATTGGTAAAGATCATTAGGGTATATCCAAAGCTGTTATGAACCCATGGGGAACGCAAACCCTAGTTATCCTTTACTTATTGATTCACAAATATAATATTGACTGCTATTTATTTTTATTACTGCTTTTTATTAGAATCCCCCCTTGTGAAGTAATTACCACACAAGTTCATCTACCAGATGTAATCTAGATCTTCCATATTCCCTGTGGGTTCGACCCTAACCTCTTAGTTGGATTCTTTATTGACAACGTCCACTTCATACTTCAGTTAGAAGTGTGGTTGGTCCGTTATCAAAAAGTGGAGCCATTGCCGAAGAATACGGCTAAGACTAGGTTATTTGCTTGTATTTGACTTTTTGGTAATTATTTCCTTAATATGTTTAGTCTTGTGTTTTTCATTGATACCCACAGGCTGTCCTCCAATGAATGCCAAGCACTCGAAGTAGAAGAGACCCCCTTGTTCCACTAAATCCCAAAATTGAACGATCACTATATAGAATGGAAAACCCTGAGCAAAGAGAAGCCCGCTTAGCTGAAGAAGCTAGGCAAGCCGAGCAAGCTCGGTTAGCTGCACTTCAGCAGGCTGGTGATGATAGAGATGAGGTGGTAAAGTTGGTCGACACGGGAGGGGCAACCGAGCTCAGACATTTGCCCCTCAATTCTTTGATGATGATGACCCAGATATTGATGAGGTTGAGTCAACTGGAGCAATTGTACCACCACCACTGCCCGCTGGGGCCAAATTTGACATTACGAGCACCATGATTCAACTGGTAAACATGAAGGGGTGTTCAGTGGCCACGTAGCGGATGATGCCAACCTGCACTTGATGAATTTTGTAGGAATATGCAATGCATACAGGTTGGTAGGAGTACGCCAGGATGCGATAAGACTCCGACTCTTCCCTTTCTCTCTATCAGGGGAAGCTACTTTGTGGTTATCAGAGTTGCCCAATGACTCCATAACCAATTGGAGGGAGCTTAAACAAGCCTTCTTGGAGAGATTCTTTCCCCCATCAAGGATGTTACAGTTAAAAGATGAGATCTATAACTTCCGGCATATTAAGACGGAGGCACTTCATGAAACCTGGTTGAGGTTCAACGAGAAGTTGACTAAGTGCCCGAACCATAAAATCCCAGATGACAGTTTGTTGGAAATCTTTTACAGGTCTATTAATAATAGCACCAAGGTTGTAGCAAATACAGTGGCGGGTGGAGCATTGATGAGTCACACCTGGGAGGAAGCAGCCACTATCCTTGACAGGGTGACAAAGACAAACAAGGTCTGGCATACGAGGGAGGCGGATGCAGCGACAGGTACATATGTTTTTGGTTTGACTGCAGACCAACGAAGGAAGGAGGAAGAACGCGATTAGGAGTTGGCTCACATGCGCTCATCATTGGATTTGCTGACAAAGCATATCATGGGAGCAGGAGCCAAAAAGGTAAATGCAGTGGGAACTCAAGGAAGGGAGCAGGGAGCAGATCACTCTGATTCTCAGGAAGAGGCAAACATCCTAGATAGCCAGGTGTCATGTTTTCGGGCCAACACCCAAGCGTCTGGAGAAGACAATTGGTGCCAAGGTTCTGGAAATCAAGGTCAGAACCAATACATAGACAACTACAACAGGAATAGGTTCAAAGATAGGAGCCATGGTCGTGAGTGAGAGGGAGAATGGAGAAGAAATGATGGATATCACAATGACTAGGTTGGAGTCTATGTGACTCCTAAAGCACGAGAAGGAGAGGCCGGACAATCAAAGTTAGAGAGTATGTTGGCCGAAATGCTGAAAAAGGTGAGGTCCACGGATGATCAGTTAAAAGAAATTTGAAGTAACTTATCTAGCATGGGTCAGAAAGTGAAATCTCATGCCACCGCCATCAAGCAGATAAAACACCAACTTGGGAAACTTTCGGCATCAATGAAGCCTAGACAAAAGGGTACACTTCTTAGCAACACTGTCCAAAATCCAAAGAATGATGCTCATTGCATGGCAGTGATGACTAGGAGTGGTAAAACCACAGTTGACCCCCCGTTTCCTGTTGAAGTTGAAAGGAGGAAAGAGAGCGTGATTGAGGAAGTAGAGATTGGTGATGAGACACATCATGATGGGTTGTAAAAAGGCCCTAGGAGTGAGAAGGAATGCCACATGGATCAAGGGGCAATTCTAGTGCAAAAGGCTATCCCAACACCACCGCCACCATTCCCGCAAAGGATGAAGAAAAAGGCAGATAACGGTAAGTTCCAAAAATTTCTTTCAATGCTCAAACAACTTTCTGTGAATATACCGTTGGTCGAAGCACTAGAGCAGATGTCGGGATATGAAAAACTCATGAAGGACGTGGTGATAAAGAAAAGATCTATAAACTATGAGCCGGTTGACAATGTCCATCACTGCAATGCCATAGCAACAAGGGTCTTAGCCTAGAAAAAGGAAGACCCAGGTGCCTTCACGATACCTTGCACCATTGGTAATGTTGAGTTCGCAAGGGCACTCTGTGATCGGGGAGCTAGCATAAATCTAATGCCCTTGGCGGTCTTCAACAAGCTAGGATTGGGAGCCCCCACACCAACCAACATGCAGCTACTGATGACCGACAGAATAGTAAAGAGGCCAGCGGGCATCCTAGTTGATGTGCTCGTCAAGGTTGATAAGTTTATATTCCTAGCGGACTTCGTGATCTTGGATTGCGAGGTCAATTGTGAGGTCCCAATCATTTTGGGGCGGACCATTCCTCACCACTAGGAGAGCTCTAGTAGATGTGGAAGCTAGCCTGTTGAAGTTCAGAAACAAAGAAGAGGTCACTTTCAACATATGACGGACCATGAAGCAACCAAAGGAATTTATTGTGATCTCAGCACTTGAGGATGAGTATGATTCTCTTGACGAATTCTGAGTAGTCAAGAGAATTGCATCGTGCTGCGACGTTAAATCATGCGCTTCTTGGGAGGCAAACTAAGTTGTGGTTTGATGAAATCTGAGTAACCAGACCACCTGCGTCATGTCGTGATGTTAAATCAGGCACTGCATGGGAGGCAACTCATGGAAGGCAAAGTCTGAGTAGCCACAAGTATGTCCTTCTCCCTGCATGCTTCTATTTTGTTCTTTGGGGACGAGCTCAATTTTTTAAAAGGGGGGTGTACTTGTATTTTTGGGATATTTTTGTTCGCCTGAGGATTTTTCTTGTAGTATTTCTTTTCCCTCAGACGTGCAATCTAGTAGAACGGGTATGTGTTAGGATTTTTTGTTTTTAGTTGTGATTTTTATTTGATTAGAAAATAATTCGGAATACTCAGCTAATGAATATGTACTACTTTTGTTGTTTTTGAAAAATTGACCCTGTTTAAAAAATTTTTGTTATGTATTTGTGACAACAATTCATGATTTCTATGGATCATTTTATGTCATTTAGTTATTAATAGTGCTAGTTTTGTTAAGACATGTATGAACCAGACAGGTAAAGTGAAAATAGTTCATGTACCATGTGTGAGTGAGGTCTTAGTATTTGTTGTGGTATGTTGTTGAAGATCTAGAACTTGCCTGGTTGATCTCTGCACAGGTTGAGGATGGTTGGTTAGGAGAAGATCATAGGCCATTTTTGTGTTAGCTCACTTTTTGCCTCTATTGCCCTACCAAAGTGTCATGAATCCCTTGATCCCAAGTTTGAACCTTAATTGATCATATTTCTTTGATTTACCTGCTAACCGTACCCATTTGTTTATAATGAACCCGTTCGGCCCTGGTCCTTCCTTGGATATTGTGAACCTCAACATAAGCAAAATGCTTGAGTTGAGGATGGCTAAAGTAGGGGTGCATAAATGGTGGGAACGGGAGAAAAGGAAAGAAAAAAAGAGAAGAGAAAAAAATGGTGAAAAACAAGGTGCGGTGAGGTGAAAAAGTCAAAAGTTGAAAGCTTGAGAATACTAAAAAAGAAATAAATTCAAAAGAGCCTAAAATTATTGAAAAATGTGAAAAATCACTTCACCCATTCAAATATTCTTAAAATGGGAAAAAAGGAAGCGAAGGAGACAAAAAGAATAAAGAGTGAAATAGGAGGATAGTGTAGCCAATGAATAGTGCCAAGGAAGGGATAGTCACTCATAAAATTTTTCATCTTTATCATCTCCAGCCCTAAGCCTATATTACATGCCATATCAAGTCCTATAATGATCTTATGTGACCATCTAACAAACCAAAGCAGAGAAAATAAAGGCAAGTCTATGGTATCTGATGCATAATACTTGCAGTTCTTTGAGAGAGTGAGTGCTTCATTTGCCTAGTCCCATGTTTCATTTGATACTTCATACTAGAGTTGGGACTTCATTTTTTGTGAGGGTACATGGATTATGTTTGCTTTTTCCATTAGTCTGTGTGAAACACACAGGTGATAACTTGATTGCTTGTTGATAGCTAGATGACATATCTTGATCCCTGAATATGATGTTTTGATGTTGCTTACAATTCATTAGCTGATGATATTTCAAGAGGAAGGGTCAATAGAGTTTGTATATAAAGTGCAAAAATTTGTTTGAGTTTTGGATGTAGTGTCTTAAGTTTATTTTCTAGTTGAGCATCGTGTTTAGTTTTTCTTTTTCTTTGTTTGAGGACATGCAAAAGTCTTAAGTTGAGGGTATTGATGTGCTGTGAATTTACAGCACTATTGACGCTCAAAACTAAGAAAATAGCATGGACTTAGGTGTATTTATGTGGATATGAGGCATTTTTCCTTTGATTTCACGATAAATAGGTGTTGGAACAATAAATTGCAAAAGGAAGCTAAAAGTGTGCAAAAAAGGGAAAAAACTGCAAACCACAGTACAGTCCGTAGGATGGATCTACGAGTCGTACTGAGGGCTTTGATCAAAAGCTGAAAGTTTAACCTGGAAGACTGAACTTATGAGACTTGTCACAGATCGTACCATGGTGGTACGAGTCGTGGTAAGCCAGTGTGATGAAATCCAAAAGAATTACAAAAAAGGCTGATTCTTAATACGAGAGCACCCTATGACTCGTGAGATGAAGATATGAGTCGTACCATACCGGTTGTGGTGAAGTTTAGAAAAATTTCAAAAGATCAGGATCAAGCCACGAGTGTCAATGTACGAGTCGTGGAATGTTGGTACGAATCGTATCTTGGCCCAACACTTAGCCAAAATTCAGCCAACACTCCAAGCCACGAGTGGATGTCACGATCCGTGAGATGCCCCTACGAGTCGTAGGTGGACCCGTGATGAGGTCAGCTACAGATATGGAAAGCAGTCCTATTAGTTTAGGAAATGGATTCTTGTGTCTCTATGAATACTTTTTATGTTTTATTTTTAAGAGAGGATTACGAATAAATTGAATTCTAGTAGGAAAACATTGTAGTAAGCAATTTTACATGGTTGGAAGAGAGAATTGAGTTGGTTCAACCTTGTGATCAACCTTTTCTTTAATTCATATTGTTCTTGCTGTTTGTTTTTCAAGATTTCGTGTTTTAATTGAAGGGATTGTTTTTCTCGATCATCTTTGTAAGTATTGTTTATATCTTCAATCATGAACACAAAGCAAAACCTTGCAACTATGAGAGGCTAAAACCACCATAGCTAGGGTTGTGGGAACCATGGGGGATTAACTAGTTAGGGTTGCACAAAGTGAGTCTAAAACCAATACTAAATACTTACATTGTATTCTCTTCATCTTTAATGATTCTTAGCGGTGTACAATGTTAGGAAGTGCCTGAATTCTTTACTTGCTTTGGTCGAAGAGGTAGAGATTAGGAAAAGAGAATTACAACGGAGTCTTGATCTTGATGATCATTGTATTAACTTGAGTTGTGGTCACACAATAGTTATATCTTGAACTTAGTGATGTCGGTTAGTTTGCAAAACTCATGAGACTTGGTCGAGTAATTGAGGATAGTCATTCAATAGAGATTGGTCGATCGTTTGAATGAATCTAAGTTATTAGTTCTGTAAGTAAGTATTGGTAAAGATCATTAGGGTATATCCAAAGCTGTTATGAACCCATGGGGAACGCAAACCCTAGTTATCCTTTACTTATTGATTCACAAATATAATATTGACTGCTATTTATTTTTATTACTGCTTTTTATTAGAATCCCCCCTTGTGAAGTAATTACCACACAAGTTCATCTACCGGATGTAATCTAGATCTTCCATATTCCCTGTGGGTTCGACCCTAACCTCTTAGTTGGATTCTTTATTGACAACGTCCGCTTCATACTTCAGTTAGAACCTGGTTTGAGCGTTATCATGTACACGACCTCTATCATTATCTTGCCTAGCAAATGGACATGCTCGACGCATGTGACCGGACCTACCACACCCATAGTAAATATTTGAGCCGAGTAAACACTCCCTGGCATGACTCTTGTTGCACCTTCCGCAGGATGGAGAGGTGCGCTCTACCTGTGTGCCCCTATGGTCCCTCGATTCTTTAGCCCTGTTCCTCTGGTCACCCTTAGGTCTGGATGGAACACTAGCTAATGATGGTGTTGTAGCTAGTGACCTCTGCTGAAATTGAGGGCGGTGACCACCGCCAGATCTCTAATGAATAAACCCATGGCTATCTGTCTGAGCCCTTTTTGCCTCTCTCTCCCTCGCATGATCCACCTCCATCTGCTGGGATTACAACACTATCCGAGGAAACTCCATATCCTAATGAAGAATGGCGGTCCTGCAATCCTTGTCCAAATAGCCCACCACGCTTTGAACAAATCAGCTCACCTGTGTCCTCTGATCAACCACTAACTCTAGGGCATTTTTGACAAGCGAGTAAACTCGAGAGCATACTCTTTTACCGTTATCCTCCCCTGCTTCAAATTCAAAAATTTTGTTACCTTCAACTCCCTCATCTCCCGAGGGAAGAACTGATCTAGAAATGCCATGTGGAACTCCTCCCAAGTGACTGGGCCTGCTCCGGCGGCCCTACTATCTCTCCATTGCCTGAACCAGATATGTGTGACCCCTTTCAGCTGATACGAGGCCAACTCTGCACATTCAACCCCATTCACCCTAATAACCTTGGTGATCCTCACAATCTCATTAATAAACTCATGCGGATCCTCATTCACTTTTGACCCGAGGAACTCTAGCGGGTTCATTCTCAAAAAGTCCCTGACTCGAGTAGCTGTTGCATTTACATTTTTCGGAACATGCACAACCACCTGTTGATTGACCTAGGCAGTCAAGGCCTACGCTAACATCTGAATAGCTGCCCAAAAGTCGGCATGGGCAACTGGCTCTGGTGTTTGGTGCTCCTGAACTGGTGGGGCTTACTGGTGCCCATTACCATTGCCATCCTCGTGGCCATCTCCATTTCTATTCCTCCTACCATTCATTCTTCGGGGAGCCATGATTCTGCAATCACGAATAACACGAATAATAAGGATAGAGAGACTTTTCATCGCACGACATAGATCATAAAAGAAGGGAACATTTCCTAAACGTCTCGTAGAATCTTCGTCATAAGTGTGACGTGTTTCATACCCATGAAAAAGACTCTAATTAATGTGGCTTGCAGACACCCTAGGATGCTTCAAACCTATTTCTCTAATACCATGTTTGACATAATCGGAACGTAGACTCGGATCCTAACACGAGACAAAGAGCCCCGAGAGACTCCAAGTCGACCCATGGCATGAATATTCATCTAACTTCATATCATTAAAACGAAATATTTAACATATCAACATATCAAAAGCATGAACATAGCATAGCATGATAATCCGTATGGACTAAATACATAACAACGAAGTACTACATATTGTTTGAAAGCATCTAATGTAACAGATGGGTTGATGGGACATCATCCCCAACTAACCCAGCAACTGAAACTAAGAGAAAACATCAATGTCTGAATCCAATGGTCCTCAGAGAATGAGGACTCACCAACAAGTTGTATGCGAACTCCATACCAAGCTAATGACGATGTTGGATCTGAAGATCGGAGCCTGTATCATAAAATGATATAGCATAAAGTATGCAGTCAGTACGTGGAATGTATCAAATATGCAAGGTAAGTAAAACAGATATTTGAAAAATACATAAAACCTCATAGATGATCATAAGATAACGACATCATGCTCGTATCATAAATATCGTAAGATAACATAAGGCTCAAGGTTTTGAAATCATTCATAAACCATTCATTATCATAATCACAGGAGAAACTTTATCCAATTATTACTTGACCAATAACATAAACATAACAATGCATAAAACATGCAGAACAATGGGAGGACTCATCATAATCGATACCATCATGGTAGAGCCTTACATGATGCCCTAACTATCTCACTCAAGTGGGCAGAGTCGGCCCTGGCTTGCCAGGCAAGGGACGTGCATTATGTGATATCACAAAAGAAGGGATCATTATCATTGTAATGTATCATTATAAACCCACGGTGGCACGTGGTTATGAGACACCAGCGTAGTCCTTTGAACGCCGGGCTGCTCGGTGCTAGACACGACTCCCGAAAAACATGCACACTAGGCTCGTGTATAAATCAATAACATCATTTATTAAGATTCGTGATTAAATAAACATTTATCATTCATTGATCCTCGTTAAAAAATGACTAGCCAATATTCAAAGGCCCTTAGGTCAGCCAACATCATAAATCGATAAAATCATGAGATCCATTTCATAGGTCATAAATCATTCTTGAACATGTGGGCATTGCCCAATATTTTAACTTGCTTGACAATACTCAATTCATTCGAAAACATGCTTATAAACATGGGTAACTTGAAAACGTATTTTTCATCATCAATAATTCATAATACTTGAACAGTCATCATAAACTTTTGCTTTCATGAACTTTTCATGAATGAGAAATTTGATTTATAAAACTTGAAACATGATTTTTAATGAAAACAACATAAAACATGCCCATAATTCGTGATTCAATGATTTAACTCAATTAGATCAAACCCATGTAAAGAAATCAAATTTTCATGTATTGGGTAAAAGCCCCATGGATTTTTTATAGGAATTTCATGAATTTAAAAGAGATTAGGCATGGGTGTGAAAGGATTCACCTATTCATAACCCTACATACCTGGGAAAAATCAAATCTCACCACTCCTTGAAAGCCTTCTCAATTTTCTAACTTTGCATGCTTGAGAATGAATAGCCTAGATGGGCTTAACCTATCTTAATACATTCATAAATTAACTTAAAACGACATAGTTTAGGACCTTAGAGCACAGAAATGACAAAAATGCCCTTAATGAAAACCCCAAAAATCTGCACAGGCGAACTAACGAACAGACTAACGGGTCATTGGAGGATACCATGACTTGTGGTATCCATCCTTTATCTGGACTACAAGAATTCCTGATCTCAAATTCGACCCCACGATTCGACAAGAAGAGTCGTCATATCAAACGATGGGTCGTTACATCGTCTATTGTTTCCTCCTTCAGGTCATGTATTGATCCTTCCAGTGAGCCTCACCACGACTGGTTACATCCTCCAATGAGTCGTGGTTGCCTTCCGTTAGGTCAACTAGAAAATATAGTCATTCCCATTCCACGACTGGTGACCATAACCCATTACTTCTCAAGATGGGTGGTGGGATGACCCGTTACCTTCCCTTAAGCTGAGGTCCAATACCCACCACGACTCCAAACGACGACTCATTATAACCAACGAGTCATTACTTCGCTCGTTGTTTCCACTATCACCAGGACTGGTCCTTCCCACGACTACTTCCCACAGGTCATTGGTTGGACCAACGATCCGTTGGGTTGTCCATCCTATGGGATTTTTCTCAGTTTTAGCCAACTTCAATTTTAGATCCCATGTCTACTCTTAGGCACTTTCGGGCTATTATAGAGTCGAGTCTTTAACTCCTGGAAATTCTTCTCACAAGCATCTAACCGTTGAAATTTGACCTTCTTCAAGGTCAACTTAGTCAACGATGCTCTGATGGATGAAAATGCCTCAATGAATCTCCTATAGTAGCTAGCTAAACCCAAAAAGCTCCTTATGTCTAGGGACTAACTGGTCAAGGCCAATTCTTCACTGCCTTTATCTTTTAAAAGTCAACTTGTACACCCTTTCTAGACACCACATGGCCCAAAAATGCTACTAAGTTCAACCAAAATGCACACTTTTTGAATTTAGGAAATAGTTGGCGATCCTTGAGAGTTTGCAACACGATCCTCAAATGAGCGGCATACTCCTCCTCACTCCGAGAGTATATCAGAATAACATCTGTGAAGACAATCACCAACATATCTAAATACTATTTTAATACCCTATTCATCAAATCCATAAAAGTTGTAGGAGCATTCGTTAGTCCAAAAGGCATAACTATGAACTTATAGTGACCATATCGAGTCCTGAAGGCTGTTTTCAGAATATCACTCTCTCTAACTCTGAGCTGATGATAGCCAAAACTGAGGTCTATCTTTGAGAAACACTTAACACTCCGAATCTGGTCAAACAAGTCATTAGTCCTGGGGAGGGGATACTTATTCTTGATTTTGACCTTGTTCAACTGCCAATAATCGATGCACATCCTAAGGGACCATCCTTCTTTCGTACAAAGAGAATTGGAGCACCCCGTGAGGATTTACTAGGCCTGATTAAACCCTTATCTAGGAGATCTTTCAACTGCTATTTCAACTTCTTTAGCTCGGCTGGAGCTATTCTATAAAGAGGAATGGATATAGGTTGTGTATTAGGGTGAAGGTTGATACCAAAGTCAATCTCCCGCTTGGGAGGGACTCTTGGTAGATCATCTAGAAACACCTCTGAATACTCACATACTATAGGAACTGATTGAAGAGTCGAGGTCTCAGAAATAGCTTCCTTAACCCGAAGTAGATAATACATACAACCCTTAGAAATCATATCCATGGCCTTGAGATGGGAAACGAAGTGGCCTACATGCACGGATGAGTATGCAAGGTAGGTAAAAATACAATTGTTAACTAAAATCATACATATAAATATAAATTGTTAGATCATGAGAGTAGGGATCGCATGTTGAAAACTATAACGGAGACATACATAGTCATAAGTTGGTTATCATAACTGAACATAGTGACCCAAGATTTAGAAATAGAAAGCATATGACTTTTCATAGCTGAAGTCATAAGTAAAAGCTAATAAATTGGTCATTGGGGAAAATCTGCTATAAAACATAATATCATAAGTCATTCACATGAGTAACTGAAACCATAAGTAACAATGGGAGACTCTTCATAACTGACACCGTCACGATAGAGCTTACATGATGCCTGTAAAAATGGGATACTCTTCATAACCGACACCATCACGATAGAGCTTACGTGATGCCTCAACTGTCACACTCAAGTGGGCAGAGCCATCCAAAAATTTACTAGGTATAAGGATGCTACCATTATATTGATACAAGCTGAGGCCCCTTGGGGCAGGGAAAAACTCTCTTGAGAGGTCGAAACATGTAACATATACCTACATTGGCGCATAGTTCTAAGATCGGGGACATTGGTCCCTAAGCCTACTCGGTGCTAGCACTACTCCCAAAAACATGCATAGTAGTGCTCACATCATTTTTTAATGAGGATGAAACCATAATTACATACATAGTACTCACATTATTTCTCAACGAAGCTGAAATCATAATCTATACATAGTCTGCAATCTGAACATTAGGAGTCTTGACTCAAAAACATATCATAAATTGCATTGGAGTCTTCACTCCAAAACATATAATAATCTAATACTGTTAGCCTTAGCTAAATCATGGAAACATACTTAACTTGTATTGGCTTGCTGAAATCATAAAATCATGCATACTTGAAATAGACTTCATAAGTCTAAATCATGGATTCCTACATACGAAATTTATAAACATTCATTCATGCTAGATATCTCACCATACTTGAAATAATGAATCATAAGCTTGACTTTTCATAAAACTTGCATAATAAGAATAATTTCTAATAACTTGCATAATGGTCTCATCAACTCGTTAGGTTATAGAGGCTTATCAGATATAGCATGTATTCAGTTTTAGATCAGTATTATATTTTCTATTGTTCAGATGTTATCATATTTAAGACTTTCTCTATTTTAATGTTTGATTTTTCGCATTTAATTATGTTCATTCTAGTTTTCATGTTCATGCCATGGGTCGACTTGGAGCCTCTTGGGGTTTCTTGCCCTGTGTCCCAATATGGGCCTATGTTTGGGTCGTGACAAATTTGGTATCAGAGCATTAGGTTTTGGAGTGTCCTAGGGTATCTAAAAGTCGTGTTAAGTAGAGTCTTTTTCATGGGTGTGAAGTGTGCCACACTTATGATGAAGAGGCTACGAATTGTTTAGGAAACCTCTCTTCTTTCATGATCCATGTTGTGCGATGAAATGTCCCTCTATCCTTCTAATGTGTGCTATACGCATTTGCAGAACCATGCCTCCTCGCAGAATTAACGGAATAAGAAATAGAAATGAAAATGATCATGAGAATGGCGATAGAGATGGGCACCGGCATGCCCCACCAGCCCCCAAGGATCATGTTCCCGAGCAAGTTGCCCATGTAGATTTTAGGGCAGCTATCCAGATGTTAGCACAGGCATTGATCGCCCAGGTCAACCAGCAGGCGGTAGCGTATGTTCCCTAGAATGGAATTGCGGCAGCGGCAAGAGTCAGGGATTTTATTAGGATGAAACCTCTGGAGTTTCTCAGATCAAGGGTGGATGATGATCCACACGAGTTTATTGATGAGATTCAAAAGATCACCTAGATCATGGGGGTGATGGGGGAGGACTGCAAAAACTTAGCCTCTTATCAGTTGAAAGGGGTTGCACCTATCTGGTTTAGACAGTGGAAGGATAGAAGATCAGTTAGAGCAGGCCTCATTGGTTGGGATGAGTTTCATACCGCGTTCTTGAATTTGTTCTTTCCCCGAGAGATAAGGGAAATCAAACCAACTAAGTTTGTGAACCTGAAGTAGAACAATATGATGGTCCAGGAGTATGCTTTAGAGTTCACCCGCCTATTCAAATATGCACCTGAGATGGTGGAAAATCAAAGGACTCGAGTGAGTCAGTTCGTGTATGGGATAGCAGACTATATGGTCAAGGATTTTCGGACTGCAATTCTTCATCAGCATATCAATTTATCTTGGATAGTCTGATACGTCAACTGGATAGAGGCGGTCTAGAAGAGTGAGCGGGAGAGAGAGGGGCTAAGAGGGTCAGAACCTACAGTCTTGGGTTCTCCCAGTAGAGGCCTAATGGTGGGCATCATCAGCAGTCCCATCGAAGATCATCAGCCCCAGCTCCATTAGCAGCAAGTGTGCCATCCAGATCTAGGAGCGACCAGAGGGGATGAGCGTCAGGCTCTCAAGGTCAGGGGAGCAGATCCGTAGAGCCCAGTATTCCAAGTTGTGACAAGTGTGGCAGAAGGAACCTTGGTAAGTGCCTAGCGGGTACAGGTGCTTGTTTGGGGTATGAGAAGCCTGAACATATGCTCATAGATTGTCCAGCAGCTAGACAAGGCCATGGTAGAGGTTGAGACCCAGCAACTAGTTCAGTAGCCCTTCCAGCACGTTCAGCTCAGTAGGGTGCATCCACTAGTGTAGGTGGTGGCCAGCGTCAGAACAGATTTTAGGCCCTCGCATCTTGCCAGGATAAGGAGGCCTCTCCAAATGTAGTCACTGGAATGTTGCGAGTATTCCATCTTGATGTATATGTTTTGTTAGATCCAGGGGCTACTTTGTCTTTTGTGACACCCTATGTTTCTAGTAGTTTTAGAGTCATTCCCAAAATCCTATCAGAACCCTTCTCAGTCTCTACTCCAGTCGGTGATTCAGTTATAGCTCGATAGGTACATAGAAACTTCCCTATCACAGTCCTTTAGAAAGTCAACTTAGTAGATATAGTAGAGCTATCCATGACAGATTTTGATATTATCTATGGCATATATTGGATACATGCATGTTATGCCTCAGTAAATTATAGAACCCATCTGTTAGAGTTCCGATTTTTTGGTGAGCCAGTCCTAGAGTGGAAGGGTAGTTCAACTGTGCCTGTAGGTCGCTTCATTTCCCATCTTAAGGCCAAAAAGATGATTTCTTAAGGTTGCGTGTACCACCTAGTTAGGGTTAAGGATGCTACATCTGAGAGGCTGGCTATCCAGTCAGTTCCTGTACTGTGCGAATATCTAGAAGTGTTTCCAG
The DNA here is from genome assembly GCA_035772735.1 of Datura wrightii. Taxonomy (NCBI): domain Eukaryota; kingdom Viridiplantae; phylum Streptophyta; class Magnoliopsida; order Solanales; family Solanaceae; genus Datura; species Datura wrightii. The sequence goes on along the minus strand of JASDFA010000007.1, from coordinate 45,964,392 downwards.
ATGATTTACCGAAAATTCCTCCCGAGTGGGAGATTGATTTAGGTATTGGCCTTCTTCTCGATACACATCCTATATCTATTCCTCCTTATTGAATGGCTCCATCTGAGCTAAAGGAGTTGAAGGAGAAGTTGAAGGATCTCCTAGACAAGGGTTTTATCAGACCAAGCAAATCCCCATGGGGTGCACTAGTTCTCTTTGTCCGGAAGAAGGATGGTTCCTTTCGGATGTGCATTGATTATCGGCAATTGAACAAGGTCACAATCAAGAACAGGTATCCCCTCCAGGAATTGATGACTTGTTTGACCAGCTTTAGGGTGCCAAGTGTTTTTCAAAGATGGATCGCAGATTCGGGTACCATCAACTTAGGGTTAAAGAGAGTGACATTTCAAAGACAGCCTTCAGGACTCGGTATGGTCACTTTGAGTTTGTAGTTATGTCTTTAGGACTAACAAATGCTCCTGCAGCTTTTATGGATTTGATGAACAGGGTGTTCAAGGCGTATCTGGACATGTTCGTGGTTGAGTTCATAGATGACATTCTCATATAATCTCGGAGTAAAGAGGAGCATGCTACTCATTTGAGGTTGGTGCTACAGACTCTTAAGGATCACCAGCTGTATGCTAAATTCAGCAAGTGTGAGTTTTGGTTGGACTCGGTAGCATTTTTGGGTCATGTGGTGTCAAGTGAAGGTGTACAAGTGGACTCTCAAAACATAGAAGTTGTGAAAAATTGACCTAGACTGGTTAGTCCTTCAAATATTAGGAGTTTCTAGGGCTTAGCTGGTTACTAAAGGAGGTTTGTGGAAGGATTTTCATCCATTACAACACCGTTAACTAAGTTGACCCAGAAGAAAGTGAAGTTTCAATGGTTGGAGGCCTGTGAGAAGAGCTTCCAAGAGTTGAAGACTCGACTCACAGCACTAGTGTTGACTCTACTTGAGGGTACTAATGGGTTTATGGTATATTGTGACACCTCAAGGATTGGCCTTGGTTGTGTATTAATACAGCTCGGTAAGGTTATAGCCTATGCTTCCAGAAAGCTGAAAGATCATGAGAAGAACTATCTGACTCACGACCTCGAGTTGGCATCGGTAGTATTTGCCTTGAATATTTGGAGACACTATCTATACGGGGTCCATGTGGATGTGTTTACGGACAACAAAATCCTTCAGTATATGTTCACCTAGAAAGATCTAAATCTATGTCAGAAGAGGTGGTCTGAACTTCTTAAGGATTACGATATGAGTGTTCTTTACAACTCTCGTAAGGCTAATGTAGTGGCAGACGCTCTTAGCAGGCTTTCCATGGAGAGTGTGTCTCATGTGGATGAGGAGAAGAAAAAGTTAGTGAAGGATGTGCATCGGCTTGCATGACTGGGAGTTTGTCTTGTTGACTCAACAAATGGTGGTGTTATTGTTCAGAATGGATTAGAATCTTCCTTGGTGACCGAAGTCAAAGCTAGACAAGACGAGGATCCTATTTTCGTTAAGTTGAAGGAAGTTGTTCGAAATTAAAAGGTAGAGGTTTGCTCCCAAGGGGGAGATGGTGTACTACAATATCAGGGTCGGTTGTGTGTATCGGGTGTTGATGACTTGAGGGAGCGGATATTGCATGAGGCTCATGGTTCTAGATATTCCATACATATAGGTTCCACCAAGATGTATCGTGACCTACGGAAAGTTTATTGGTGGGATGGCATGAAGAAAGACATAACAGAATTTATGGCAAGGTGTCCGAACTATCATTAGGTGAAAGTTGAGCATCAAAGACCTGGAGGTATGCTTCAAGACATTTTAATCCCTACCTGGAGGTGGGAGGAAATCAATATGGCTTTATTACAGGGTTGCCTCGTACTCGCCGATATATGATTCTTTTTGGGTTGTTGTAGACTGGTTGACTAAAGTAGCCCATTTCCTATTGGTCAAAACTGTCGATTTAGGGGAGGATTATGCCAAACTTTACAGTTTGGAGTTAGTTCGGTTACATGGAGTGCTTTTTTCTATCATATCAGATAGAGGTACTCAGTTTACCTTCCAGTTTTGGAGATTGTTTCAGAAGGGACTTGGTACTCAAGTCAAACTTAGCACAGCTTTTCACCCGCAAACAGATGGTCGGTCTGCACGGACCATTCAGACTCTCGAGGACATGTTGAGAGCGTGTGTGATTGATTTCAAGTGTAGTTGGGATGACCATTTTACCTCTCATCGAGTTTGCATATAACAATATTTACAATTCGAGCATTCAGATGGCTCCTTTGAGGCTCTTTATGGGCGGAGATGTAGATCGCCTATTGATTGGTTTGAAGTCGGTGAAGTTATGTTGATAGGACCGGATTCAGTTCATGTGTCTATGCAGAAAGTTTAGCTTATAAGGGAAAGGTTGAAAACAGTCCAGAGTCGCCAAAAGTCCTATGCAGATGTGAGGAGGAAAGAACATGAGTTCAAAGTTGGTGATTGGGTTTTTTTGAAGGTATCTCCCATGAAGGGAGTGATGAGGTTCAGAAAGAAGGGGAAACTTAGTCCCGTTATATTGGCCCTTACTAGATTGTGATATGTGTTGGCAATGTGGCCTACTAGTTGGAGTTACCCTTAGAATTGGCTTCAGTACATCCAGTTTTCCATGATTTCTTTTGAAGAAGTGTATGGGTGATCCAGCTTTTCTTGTCCCAATGTAAAGGATAGCCTTAGCTATGAAGAGGTTCCAGTTGAAATACTTGATCGTCAGGTTCGAAAGCTATGAAACAAGGAGGAAGCTTCAGTAAAGGTTTCGTGGAGGAATCAACATGTTGAGGGAGCTACGTGGAAAGCCAAAGCAGATATGATGGCCAAGTACCTGCATCTATTCCCTTCCGAGTCAATTCCAGCTTAATGTATTAGTTTCCTCTTTAGTACCCTATTCATTTGCATGTTCAATCCATATGTTCCGATTTATTTCATGTCAATGTATGTATGTGTGATTGATGAATTCAGTTCATTCATGTATTTCAGTTTCTGACTCCGGCGGTTTTCATCTTTAGATGATCGGTATTTGAGATGTCAATTCTATTCCCCAGCTTTCCAGTATATTCATTCATATTTGAGGATGAATGTTCCCAAGGGGGAGATATTGTAATTACCTTAAAAACCCTATGATCATATTCGGGGGTTCAAATAGAGAAAATAGGAAATTCTGTAGTCACTGGATGAGTCATCCAAAGACTCGTGAAGTACCCCATGAGTCATGGAGTGACTCGTGAAGTGGAGGAAAGAGTTGCAGGAACTCGTGGTTTAGGGTTGACCACGAGAGAAGTGATGACTCACGGTCAGGGCAATGAGTCATTAGGTTTGTCGTGGTCAGAGGTTGGCTAGGATGTTGAAATTTTTGTAGTATTCCCAATGACTGGGTCACCATGAGTCATAACATTCACCACGAGTCATGGTGTCCCTCATGATGATGTGCTAGAGTTATGGTTTCCAGTGCTGGAAATAGGAGCAGACGATGAGTCGTCGTTATGGGTAACGACTTGTCCAATCCCTCATTAGGACTGGTAGTGTGATTTTTACTGGAAAATTATTAAGGGCTATGCTCCTAAGTCCTAAACTATGTTGTTTTAAGCTCAGTTAGAGGGGTTTTAAAGATACTTAGCCTATTCTCAACTTCCCTATCCATGTATGCAAGACAAAAAGGGTCCTAAGGGTGATTAAGTCTTGAATTCACCAATTCTCCTTTAGCTCCTCATGATATGTTTTCAGATAATGCATGTCTGATTATGATTCAGCTTCATTGCAAGACGATGGTTCAGCTTCATTGAAAATGATAGAGAGCATATTGATGTTTTTGGGAGTAGTGTCTAGCACTGAGTAGGCTAAGGATTCAGTCAACCCTGTTCCTCAGAACTACGTGCCAACATAGGTATGTTCATATTATTTGCGACCTCCCTTGTGAGCTTTCCTACCCCCGAGGGGCCTTCAGCTTGATATCGATATCATAGTAGCGCCCTTAGCCTTGGAAAGGCTTTGGACGGCTCTGCCCACTTGAGTGTAATAGTTGGAACCACACAAGCTCTATCGTGGTAATGTCGATTATATGCCGAGTCTTCCATTGTTCCTCATGATTTTCAGTTATGCATGTTCATCAGTTATGATTTTAGGTTTTCAGCAGGTTTGACCCAACGTTCAGTTTTACTTATGATTATCAGTTTCATCTTTGGGTCATTCGAATCATTTATGATACTCAGTCATGTTTAAATCATGTTTTCAGATAATAGCATGATAGCCTTACTCTTAGAATCTTATCTTGAATAGGTTTTATGATATGCATGATTCATCTTTTACTTACTTTCCGGTTTTACTTACCTTGCATACTCAGTACATTCCAAGTACTGACCACGTACTCTATGCTTTATTGTTTCATGATACAGGCTCGAACATTCAAGTTCAGTCCCGTCATTTGTCAAATCTTTAGAGTTAGCATTATCCAACTGTCGGTGTGTCCTCATCCTTCGAGGACCTTCTTATCAGCTTGTTATCAGTACTTTCAGTTTCAGTTATTAGTGAGTTAGTTGGGGTCTTATCCCATCAACTAATCAGGTTATAGAGGCTTATTAGACATAGCATGTATTTACCTTCAGATTAGTATTATGTTTTCCGTTGTTCAGATGTTATTGGATTTTCAGAATTCCGTTATTTTAATGTTAGACTTTTCACATTTAATTATGTTGATTCTAGTTATCTTGTTCATGCCATGGGTCGTCTTGGAGCCTCTTGAGGTTTCTTGTCCCATGTCCTAATCCAGGCCTATTTTCGGGTCGTGACATTCAGAGATAGCTGGGGGCTTGTCCCAGCATCTCATCATATAGTAGAGGCTTTTCAGACATAGACTAGTATGTTCATCTTTGATATTTAGCATTGTGATGTATTATCTGATATACATTTTATGTTACTCAAACTTTCACTTTTTCATGTTTAACTTATTAGTTTCTGCTTTAATATATGCTCTTTAGTTGTTATGTTCATTCAGGTCAACTTGGAGCCATTCGTGATTCTAGGTCCCGTGCCACATCCGAGCCTCGAACATGAGATCTTGGTGAGAAATATTGCCTTCATTACAGCCTAGAGAGGTTGTCCCTCAACAACAATACTGTCCACCCAAGCATATTGATCATCTTTAGCAGTTATGCGCCTTGTAAACCCTACTGCATGATGTACTGGCTCAGCCCAATAAATTGTATTGATCGCGGCAAGTGTAATTGATGACGTTCAAATTACACCTATGATGAATTATAACACTGTCGTTGTCAATAAAGATCCCAACTAAGGTTGGGGTCGGCTCTACAAGGAATATGGTCAAGATATCGACAACTGCTAGTATTTATGCATTTAGTTCAATTATTTTCTAAGGGGGGGTTTTTAAGAGAAATAATTAATTGACAGTATTGTGGAATGGTGTTGTTATCAAAGATATGCAATTAACTAGGGAAGTGTTCCCCATGACTTCTTAACTAGGCCAAGTTATTATACTTTTGATCTATTTCAACTACTAAGCCTGTAGAATTGATAAATTACATCAACCCAAACTGCTGATTCACCCCTATTAGATGACTTTACTCAATCACCGAGTTAGCTCTCTTGAGCACTTTCAACTAACCTTTATCAATAACTCTAAATTAACTTTCCTGAGGCCGCAGCTCAAGTTATTCAATGAAAATTCATTTCAAGGCTTTGATGTCTATCTCTTTTCCTAATTCTACTTATCGAGGTTCAAGCAAGAAGATAATATAGGCTAGTCCTAATGTTGAGCACCATTAACAAACAATTAACATGATGAGAAGAACAATACAAGCATCCATATTGATTTAGAATCTCATTGTTTTAACCCTAATTTGTTATTTCATCATGGTTCCCACAATCCTAGTTATGTAAGTTTTAGGTACTCATAGTTGCAAGAAAGAAATCAGAAATCATAATTAACAACTTACAATATTGAAGGAATAAAAACCCAATGATCAATTGCACTATAAACATTGAAAATCAAGAACACAATGCTAAACTTGCTCAAGGTTTTTGTGTATGTTGTTCTCCAAGTGGCGTTGGGAAGCTCCAAAAACACGATTACAATGAAAAGCATCGGCCCTCTTAAGGAAAAATAAAAGGAAAATATTTATGCAATTAATGAATAACTTTTCCTAAATTAATAGGGACTGGTGCGCCAGGATGGCCTACGAATTGTAGCATGCTACTATGAGTCGTGGTTTGCACTTGTGGAATGATTTGCAGCTTCTAGATCTCTCAAGTATGGAGGGAAGGTATGACCCATACCCAGTCACTATGGATCGTAGGTGTCAGTTGCGGTTTGAACTTCAGCCATGCAATATCTGTGATGATTCTCTTATGGGTCTTTCCTACAACTCGTATCATACTGGTATGATACGTGCAATCAAATCATGCCTGAGGGTGTCACATAGCTATTTCTCTGAATCTCACCACGATTCTATGGTACGACTCATACAATGGTGTCACGACTTGTGGCATCTGGTTGTACCATGAACTCTTCACTTGGCCAATTTTTGAATCTATACTACCAGCACTAGGTACGGCTCATACTGTGACCTGCAGCAGACCATTTTTTGCACTTTTCCACTTTTTTTCTTTAATCTAACTTTCGTAATTGATTACCCTGAAAACATAGTAAAAGAACCTTATATCCGTATAAACATATCCAAGTTCTAGCATCTTTTTTATGTTTTAAGTGTCGAAAGTATCGTAAAAGCATGATATATTAGTAGTGTCAGCTTCTCTTCCCCTCACCAGAATGGATGACAAACATGGCATCTCGTCCACGCGGCCCTTGTGTTTCAAGATGTCTTGCCGAGCTCGATAAGAGGCATAGAATTCTCTCACCAATTCCAAAGAATAAAAGCATGGACTTCTGTGAATGGGGCCCAATCCCATATATGAAACTTTTTACTATGTTAGGGAAGACGGCCTTGAAGGAATTCACATCAAACAAGCCTCTTCTGTAAACGTCTGTTTCTCCCATAAAGAAAGATATAAGATTCCATCCCCTCAATGCTAAAACGGATATGTGCTATCTTCCATTCCTCATTTAGGTCAAGCTCATGGGATGCATCAACCACCATTGGAGATTTTCCTTTAGCTCGTTGACTGGATGATGACATGTTCTTGCAAAATGGTGTGAGTTCCAAGGAAACATAATAAAATCCTTTTTTTTACAATTTTTTCATTAGAAAGCAAATGAAAACAACTACAAAATACTAAAAAAAAGAAAGAAAAGAAGTGGAATGTAAATGAGAAAAGCAGCAGGGAACTGACTATCTACCCATGTGAGACACCTACATTTTGTAGGTGAAGACCTGCAACACACACATGAGATGCATGTGCGGAGCAAAAAGCTGGCAACTTTTTCCGCCCGCCTGCGTTTGCACATGCATTTCATATATGGAGACCTATGGCACGCCGGTGGAACACATATGGAAGGCAGTGAGTATGTAACTCCTGATCTTCACATGCAATGCAATTGCATTATGTAGGGCAACATCTATGGCACGCATATGCCTAGCAGTGACACATTCCATATTTCACAGGCTTCAAACCAAAATTAGGCCACATTTAATCAATTTCAAAGTCTAACGAGTACTCAGACTTCCCCAAAAAGAATAAATAATATGCTCAAGATCAGACAATGACCATTTAAGGAATACTCAACAACTTTTCTCTTAAGAAGGACGTTACCCCATGTATTATCGAGAAACGTTAAGCTACAGCTTTATCGCTCAAATTACTCCACAAGCATATTTATCACTCATTTGCAACCAAAGTGCTCACTACACATTGTAAGCTACTCATTTTACTCACAAGGCATAAATGGGATGACAATTTAGGCCCAACACATCACTAGTATCACAAATTCAAGCAATGATGATTTGCCCTTAAGAATAATATCACCAAATATATCATAGGGGCAATTCATGCGTCACTAACGAGTGGGTTACTCAAACGTCATCCCCATGAGAATTTCATGATATTATGCGGCACAAATAGAATACATTATATATAAAGCAAGATCCACCCATAGAATCACAATTTCAAATTAGTAAAATACCCCAAAATTCTCTTTCACGTGCAAATATAAAGCATAATGGGGAAATGAGGTATTTTGTCGAACATGCTAGGCCACAATACTCCCACAACACATAGAAAATATGATTTGACCAGGGGAGCATACCACAACTGAATGTATTGAACTAGGTGAGTGAAAGATAGAGCTTGGGAAAGTTCAACAATAGAGATCTTCCAACAGTGGCTCTGACGTTGGTGGAGTGGTGGTGTGAGAGAGAAGAGTGTGGATAAAGATTTATGGAGTGTGGATAGTTTTGTGATTTTCGTGAAGAAGGTTGAAAGAGTTTGCAATGGTAAAATGGTGGAGAAAAAGGGTTTCTAGAGGGTTTAGATGGTTAAATGATGGAGAAGAAAGGTTTAAAAGGTTAAAAGTTGCATGTTAGAGCCGAGTCTGGTTTGGTTAATCGGGTAAGTCAAGATTCAAGTGTACATACCTGTGCCTATGCGAGTATATGCGGCCACATGTGACAACTTGTGACACGCATGTGGAGTGCGTGTACGAATTTATCAACAATTTTCTTATCAGTGCACTATTATGGACCTGCGTTACACATGTGTGCTTTAGGTCCACACCTGTATTTCGAAAATAGCACATAGGTGCAAAATTTCAAAAGGTTTTCTTCCAAGTATTCTGGTTTAGGCATCCGCTCCTCCTGCGTATCGCAGGTCTGGCGCATGTGCCTCATTTTGGCTTTTTCAAAGTTTTGCCACCTCTCAAGCCTCTTGCATTCCTTAAACAACCAAAGACAACAAAGGGTGAAGTAAAAAAATAATTTGAAAAGCAATTGGGTTGCCTCCCAAGAAATGCTTAATTTAATATCATGGCTCGATTATATTACTTCCAAGTTCAACCATTATCCAAGGGTTTGACCTCATCATAAGGGACCTTAACCAACTCATTTCTTGTATCAATCACCGATACAACTCGACATTCATCCGGGACTTCATTAATTTGCACACATTGAATATGACCTCATCAGTGCTGACCCAAAACATGAGTTCTCCCAACTCAACATCTACTAGTGCTTGGTCGGTGGCTAAGAATGGGAGCTCTAAGATGATAGGAACCTTGAGGTTTATATCACAATCTAACACTATAAAATCTGCCAGGAGATGAACTTCTTAAACTTTACCAACATGTCAAATAATATCCCCATCGGGCGCTTGATCGATCTATCAGCCATGAGTAACCTCATTAGAGTAGGCTTCGGAGCTCCCAAACCCAACTTCTTGACTATCACAAGGGGAATCAAGTTGATGTTGTCCCTTAGGTCACACAAGGCATTCCGGAATAGATACACCCTAATGGTGCATGGGATGGTAAAAGCCCCCGGGTCTTCTCTCTTCGGAGCCAAGTTGCTTTCCATGATTGCACTATAATGATGTGATACCTCTACCATTCCCATATTAACAACCCACTTATTCTTTAGAAGATCTTTCAAAAACATACAGTAGCAATAAAGCATCAACCAACAGAATGTTCATGGACAATTTACTAAGAAAATCAACAAACTTTTTGAATTGTTGTCCTCTTTCTTCTTTATTATCCGTTGGGGATAGGGAGATGGGCACTTAGGTATAGGGCCTTTAGCAATTTGGTCCTCTTTAACTCCCTCATCATCTATCACAACACAGGGAGGAACATCTACTTTTCCATCTTCCACTATATTTTATTATTAATTAACGTGGGCGCACTAGGCTTCATCCCATCCTTTGACTTCTCACAACATTTTTTTACTAACAACATAATTAGGTGTATCACCCATGCCCTCAAGTATTTTCCCACTTCTAGTGACAATGGCCATCGTTCTTTGGATTAGGAAGAGTATCACTAGGAATTGTACCTTCTATATGAGGATTCATTTAGGGTGACAAGTGATTCATTTAGGCCTCAAGATGCTTGATCGATGCCAAATGGGAACTCATAGTTTGAGTGAGGTTGGACACTTCACCCTTCAACTCTTTAATCCCATTGTTGGTGGATTTTACTCTTTTCAATACACGGGCCAACATTTCCTCGATCTTTGAGCTATGGAGTCACTAACACTTGCTTGAATTGGAGCCCCATAAGCTTTAGGAGGGATTACATATGGATTTGAGTTGCGGTGATTCTATCGATCACCCTCTCTTTTACTATCACGGTCTCTTCATTGGCCATCTCTGTCTCTCCATTGACCTTCTCGATCTCTTCAAGCTTGATTCCCCTCCCCAGGATTCCAAGAGCCTTGGTTTGCACCTTGGTACCCTGGGCGAGAACCCGCAACTTGGTTCAACATGTATTGACATTCTTCATCGAACATAGAATATGGAGCATCATCCTCAAGTAAGTTGTTTCCTTGAGCTCCAATAACATTCACACTCGGCTCCAAAGACCATCATGTGCTTAGCCAGCAACACCATTTGAGTCATTATCATCTTTGCCAAGGTATCTTCTCTTTCTTCCTCCTTTCTCCTCATCTCATTTCTCATTAGGTTGGAGGTAACATTTAGGGGCATCTTGGTATCCCTTTTGTGAAAAGCTCCATTAGTCTTGGTCATTATGTCAAAGAGGGCTTTTGTAAGTCCAAAAGCTTGATCCATGAGTGAATCACCAGCTAAATTATTTGCCACGGACTTGTTGATAGAGTTAAGAAATCGGAAGAAGCTTTGCAAGAGCACTCCATCCGGTAACCTATGATTAGGATACATGACCACCTTCTTCTTGAATCTCAACCACACTACATGTAATGACTCTCCCAGAAGTTCGCAGAAGTTGGTGATTTCATCAAGCAATTGCAACATTCTTGAGGGTGGAAAGAACCGATCTAGGAACACCTTGGTTAACTCATTCCATGAAGTTATGAAACCTAGAGGTAGCTCCTCCAACCAAGTGTAGCATCTCCTATGAGAGAAATAGGAATAATCTTAGTCGAATAGATTCTTGGCTAATATTCATGATATTGAGTGGCTAGCATATTTTAACAAATTCCTTATATGTCAATTAGCAACTTCACCAGCACGGCCACTAAAAGATCCTTTCATTTGGATGAGGTGTAGCATGGTCCTAGTAACATGAAACACTGCACTCCCTACCGTTGGAGGTAGGCAAATAGTACTAGCCACACCATGAGCTATCGGCTCATCTTCTATATCCATGAACCCGTCAACAGTACCGTTATCACTAGCGTGACTCATCCTTTATCCTGTTCAACCAACAACACCAACAAAACAACGTAACAGAAAAATAAGACATAATACAAATATGAATTAAAAAATAAATAAATGGCAATCAATTTCCAATCCCCGAAATGATGCCATTTTCTATAACATCCAAAACAACTCTCTAATTAAGGAGGTGGCTATGGTCATATGCATAACAAGTAGCCAACAAGAGTAGGAGTCGATTTTCCATAGATATTGGAGGCTATATTTGCCAAAAGATATGAATTAATTCATAAGAGAAAGCGTAATGTGTAAATATAAAGTAAATTTAGGGAAATGGTCTGAACAAGTATCAATCGAAATTTTTAGTCACTACAAGGTGACACAATTGTTGTTCACAAGATTAGAGAGACTAGTGGTATGAATTCTATGGGGTATCATTTTGATAAGTATTGCCTAAAAGCCTTAGAATCAATTATCGCATGAATAGTTTTGGTTTTAGCTACACTCAAAGTTTCTCAACAAAAAGAGTGTGTATATTTTAGGTTTTCTCAAACCCCAAATTCAAGATCTATATAACAAACAAATATTGTTTGAGTGGTCATAGACTATTTCTAGCTCTATCCCTTAAATGAAGCTTGAATCGGGCATAGATTATTTCTAGCTCTAACCCTTAGTTAAAAGACCCAAATCGTCACTGAAGTCTTAACCAACTTTATTTCTCTTTTGTTAAGCAGAAGAAAAATTAGAGAATTCAATTAATACTAGCAACCATTAATATTCAGATTAAAACTCATGCATTATAATCAATTCTGAGATCAATTAATCAATACCCAATTAATTCCAAACACCCATCATTCACACACATCCTTAGAAGAGAAATTAGCTGCTCATAATTAGGGAAATAGAAATTATACCAAAGAGGAATTCCTCAAAATCGTTCCTCATAAGAAATTAAAATCAATTCCATGCTTTATATCTCCAATAATGGTGTTTTCACTAGGAAGAAGAAGAAAGTAGAGAATGTATTATGTGCTCTACAATATTCTCTATCCTTTTCAATATCTCTCCTCTCCTACAAATGAGGTAAAAATCTGCATATTATTCCTTGGCAGATCCCCAAAACGCGCTTGGAAGCTTTCCAAGTACGTACTTGTCTTCTAGATAATTTTTCCCTTCGGAGGACATTTGCTTACTTGTGTTATGCAAATGTGACTTGCAGCATGTGCGTGCAATGCAAGTCCAAGGCAGTCTACTCTCAATTCTTCCTGTGTGGCACTTGTGGACTGCAGGTGCCGACTTGCAACACACAGGTCTATTGCCAGTGAACTTCCATATCTTCTTACGTGGCACCTGAAAAATGTAGGTGTTGACTAACAGCACATGTTAATTTCAATTCCTCAGATAGATTATTTTAAGTTCAACTCCTCCATCATCTTTATTTCAAAGATTGCCCGCAAATAAGAGAATAATGGCATAAAATCCTTATAAATTGCATTAAAATGAAGAAATAACTTATGTTTAATAGCTTGATAAGTTGGTAAATTACCAACTCATTAGGAACACTAGTTGATGAAGGTGCCAGAGCTGATGATCTCTACTGGAACTGTGAATGATTTCCACCACCTGACTTTTGCTGAGAAAACCCAAAGTTGCCTGTTCTAGCTCTCTTATTCTCCTTTTCTCTTTCCTTCAACTTCTCTTCCTTAATCTACTGAGCATAGATCATAAGTCGGGAGAAATCCATATCCTCAATGAGCATAACAATCCTGCACATCTTGACCAGTAAATCTAATACGTCTGATATAAACTTACTTGTTCGAGCCCTTGGCTCAGCAATTATCTCTAGAGCATACCTAGACAGCAGAGTAAATTTAAGAGCATATTTCTTAACTAATAGAGATTTTTCTGGTTAATGAACTCTTCAACCTTTGCCTCCCTCAATTTCCGAGGAACGAACCTGTCCAGAAAGGCTATAACAAATTCATCCTAGTTAAAAAGAGTTGCATCTTCACTATAGCTTTTCTTCCATTACTTAAACCACGGGTGCGCTACCCCCTTTAACTGATAGGAGGCCAAGTCTACACTTTCATTCCTAGTTATACCCATAATTTGAGTGATCTTCAGAACATCATCAATGAAATCCTGTGGATCCTCATCCACCTTCAAACTGTGGAACTCAGGCAGGTTCATTCTAGTGAAGTTTCTCAAACCCTAGCAGCTGCCACATTTTTATTAGGATTCACAAGGGCAACTGCTTGCTGATTGACCTGAGTGGTCATGGCCTTTGCTAACATTTGGAATGCAACCTTGAATTTTGCATTAGAGACTTAATCATTCACGGACTCTCAGGGCATTGGTGGTGCTAGCTGGTCTCGTTTCTTTGTCCATTAGCTCTTTTGGAAGGCATTTTCTAAAAATGCGTATAGCACGAATTAGAAGGGTAAATAAAGTTGGATACTATTGAATGATATTTAACATAAAATAAGGAAAGTTTTCCTTAGAACATTTTTCTGCCTCTTTCATATAAGTATGGCACGCTTCACACCCATGAAAAAAGACTCTACTTAACACAGCTTTCAGATACCCTAGAACACTTTAAAGCTGATTCTTTGGTATCAAATTTGTCATGATCCGAGTCTATATCTTAAAACTGACACGGTACTTAGAACCACAAGTGGCCCCAAGCTAACTCATGACGCTAAACACATATACTGAAATAACTGAGTGGAAGCTAAACTGATACATAACCATATAACTGAATAAGCCTGGATTCAAAAGTAAATGTTTTGTATCTAAAAATAATATAAGAACTAAACGAGCTAAATATCTATCCAAGATTGAAAAGCCTCTAAGAAATGACGAGTTGAAGGGATAGGTCCCCAACTAGCTCTAAATACTAAAATTGAAATAATAAAAAGGAAATGCAATTAAACTCTCATCCTCGGATGATGAGGACTCAACATAGTGAAGCTGCACAGGTACTGGAGCGTATCTAACTACAGAGATGAGACTGAGTACCTGATCCTATATCATAAAATGGTATAGCACAAGATGTATGTCGTCAGTACTTTGAATGTACTAAGTATGCGAGATATGTAAACATGAGTGAAAAAGGGAAATCATACTAATAACTAAAATCATGCTTAGTAAGTAAAATGTCTGGGAAAAACTTAAGTTGATGTATACTGATCCAAGAGTTAAACTTACATATGAGCTGAACATATATGAAATTCATAAAGTAATTCATTTACTGTAAACATAGGCCACGTACAAATACTACTAATATCTATTGGAGGTTCTCATAACAAAAAAACATCATGTGAGCACCATGGAGTCCAACCTGTACCTCTGGTTGAGAGGGCATTCTTACCTTACCAAGGGTAAGAACGGTGACTGGCGAATTCATTCATGAGCCCATTCTGGCGAAGGGAGACACTCTCTACTGGCGAGGACCCCTTATCCAACGATGGCACATAGTTTGGAAATTGGGTTATCTAAAACCCCATCCTCTTGGTGCAAAGTACTTCTCCAAAAATTATATATATGTGCTCATAATCATAACTGAGGTTTGAAAGGTTTTGCATGGACTAGTTAAAAATCATGGTGTTTACTAAAATATCTGAAATACTAAACTAGTCATGCAAAATGTACTAATTATGAAATCATAAGATTATAGTACAATGAATCATTCTAAAATTATGCTCAAACTGAGAAAATCATGATAAATTCCAAAAGTAGGCTATAAGAGATTTTTTTTAAATTATAAGTCATATGTATCAATAGTTTCCATATGAGAATCATGAGGATAAATATAATATACTGGAATTCATAGTTCTTGCATAAAAGTGATTTTTAGCCCTAAAATCATGAATTTAAATAATCATAATTGAAAACATTGATTGAGACTTGAGTTTTAGGCATAAGGTTGAAAGGAATCCCTTACTGATAATTCCACATATGTGGACTGACGTATTCTTGCTAATTTTTAAAAAATCTAAGGATTGGAGAAGAAGAAACCTAGCTTTTCTTGAGCTTGGGAGCATATTGTTCTCTGAATATTCGATGATATGTTAGGAATAAGAGGTTAGTCGACTAAAAAATTTTAACTTCCCTCTAAGAAGACCCCAAAATGACATAGTATAGGGTTAAAACATAGGAAGTTATGAAAATACCCTTGGAGAAATTGTTCTGAAATTTTGGAATTTTAGTTCCACTAATCGTACCAAAGTCATACTATCAACTTACGACTTGTGAATTCGACTTGTGGCTACTGAGGCAACTTGACCATTTGTTGGAACTCATACCAAGAACCATCAATATGCAAGGGTGGAGCTACCTTTGCTCGAGGAGTGTCAAGAGACACCCGTTCGTTAGAAAATTACACTGAGTGTAAATCATATTTTGGTTTATAGGTGTGTGTGTGTATATATATATATATATATATATATATATGTTGACAACCTTTGAAATAAGTTTAAGGTATGGTGCAACGGTTATGGGGCTACAAATATCTTCTGAGGTCGTGTGTTCGATTCCACCTCACGACATAAAAGTATGATTTTGGGACTTTAGCCATTTTCTTTTTTCTTTTCCAATTTTTGAAAAATTGAAACAAAACCTAGACAACAATAATAAATAATCGGCAGTACAATCCTGAAGCCAAAAAAAACTAAAATGACTTTTTTTTCTTTTTCAATTTCTAAACAACTAAACAAAGACAACAAGTAATAAAAAGTTGGCAGCACATTCTCGAAGCCAAATAAACATACTGAAATGACGTTATTTTTTTTATTTTATAATTTTTAAACAATTGAAATAAAACCTCGACAATAACACATAAAAATTCATATTCATAAAGCCGAATAAAAAAATAAAATAAAGAAACAACTGAAATGACACAAAGAATCTGAAACGATACACACTTTATTTTTTTTTTGTATTTAAAAGAAAGAAGTGATGAGTGTGTATTAGGTCAAGAAATTAAATAAAAAACTCAATTATGCCACAACAAGCTAAAGATCTCTCCCCAGCTCATTACTACTGCTATCTCTGATTCGTCATCGATTGTCAGTCCCGAAGTCGCAATCATGGCAACGTTAAGAGTTTACTATTTTCCAAAATTTCATTCACCATATTTTGGTAATATTTTGATTGATACACATATTTGTGATATGATATGATTCAACTCAATAAAAATAGCAAATGTTGTCAATGAGGGAAATATTTTTAAGCAAAAAATAAAAATATTACAATAGAAATACATCATTGTCAATGTTTATTAATATTGCTAATGATGCTATTGTAAACACATTTCAAGAGATAAAACCTCGTTGAGTATGGTTGTGATAATGTAATTAAGCTTTGCTTTTGATGTGCCGTGATTTTATGGCACTTCCAACGCTTAAAACCAAGAAATTATGCACATTCCAAGTTTATTTATATAGGTATGAAGTGTTTTATGCTTAATGTTGCTCGAAAACAGTTTCAAAAGTGAACTGGCAAATCTATGTTGAAATAAATGAAAAGGTGACTGCCAGGCACTTCACGAGTCGTTAGCAGGAGGCATGACTCGTTGCTGAAGGCGTGGGCGAAAGATGGATTTTGAAGATGCAAGACAGTGTACCTGACGAGTTGATGGAATGACTCGTTACATCTGGTAACGAGTCGTGAGGTCAGTCCTGAAGGATGAGAGAGAAAATTTTAACAAAGTGACCAGTGGAGTTGACGACAGACATAACGAGTCATCACGTGATGAAACGACTCGTTGGCAGATCATTGGAGCCAATCGTAAGGTGCATTGGAACTTTTGAAGAGTTAGACCACGAGGGACCTAACGACTCGTGCTCAGGAACGATGAGTCGTTAGGTGACCCGTTTCCACAATTGGGTGCGATGCTGAGGACGACTATTTTAAGCAAGGCACGACTCTTCAGAAGGCCAAATGTATCATCACCAAGCCTGTTGCCACTGCCGATCTGGTTTCCAGTTTTAATTAGGAAAAGGATTTCTTGGAACTATAAAAATGCACAGTTTAGGTTTATTTTTACAGAGACAGTTAGAGAATAATTCAGAGAGCCGGTTTTATTAGTTATTAAGTAGGATTTTGGTGTTGTATGATTTTTCTTGAATCAAGAAACGAGATTTACAATTTTGTTCTTGAATTTAAGGATCAAAAGCAACATTGAAACTTATTCATCAATTTTGGAGTTTTATTCAATCTACTTGATTTTTCTTCTACAATTATTTATAAGTTGCAATTATGATTTATTCAATAATTTATGATTGTTATTATACAAACATGAGTAGCTAAACCCATAACTATGTTTTTGGAAACCAACATGAATTAACACACATAGGTAAAATACTTAGTGATTCTTAAACGGGGTTTTATGCATGTATTATTTTTTCCTTCGTTTTGATTGATACTTGATGATTGTAAATGCTAGGACTTGCCTTATTCTTACTTACCAGACCGTGGAGGTAATGAATGGGAAAAGGGATTAACAACGTAGATTTGAGGCTATCAATCCTCATCTAATAGCTTGAACTTGTCGGGGGATTGCTAATTTGATATTAAGGGTAAGGTTCAACTAAAGTGTACCCGTATACAAACCAAGTTGCATGGTGATAATCATCTAGATAGGGGACCAACCATTTAGGTGAACCTAACTTACCAATATTGCGTGTTAAACACCGTAATAGATCACTAGTATAAGCCTTGTGGTTATGAAGTCTTGGGAAACACAATCCTAGTCAAGTCGTTAAAACCAATTTGATCTAAGCATTCAGTAGTTTTACTTTTGTTTATTATTCTATTTGTTTCCCCCTTCGGAAATAAGCAACTCAATAGTAACAGTTATTCGCATTAACTTAAGTTCTTACCATATACCTTGTGGGATCGACCTCAACCTTTGTTGGGTTCTATATTTTACAATCGACCGTTTATATCTAAATTGCGAGGTGTAATTTAGGCGACATCAAATTTTGGCACCGTTGCCGAGGAATATGGCTAAGGCTTTTGTTAATTGTGTTTTCTTTACTGTTGGTTCTTGTTTCCTTTTTACATTTTTGTTTTTTGTTTTTGTATCTAACAAGTCTCACCCATGGAGGAGTTATTGTTTCTCGATGACTTAGCAGCCGTTTTGATGGACATTGGGGCTGAGGAGATTAATGAGAGTGAGGAGATTATAAATGCACTTGCTGGCATGGGGTCATACACTTATGCTCCAAAGAAGATCGATCTTGATTTGAAGAATCGGGTGGCCCCACCAGTCAAGCCATTTATTGAGGAGCCTCCAATGTTGGAGCTCAAAGCACTCCCATCCCATTTACAGTATGTATTTTTAGGAGTCGGTAACACTTTACCAGTCATTGTTGCAGCTGACATGGAGGAATGGCAAGTGGAGGCTTTGGTCTCCATCTTGAAGAGATGCAAAAAAGCCATTGGGTGGACCATTGCAGATATTATTGGAAACCCAGCTGGTATTTGCACTCACAAGATCCAGCTAGAACCAAATTTCATTCTGAGTATTGAACATCAACGTGGGTTGAATCCACCTATGTAAGAGGTGGTAAAGAAGGAAATCATAAAGTGGTTGGATGCAGGTGTGGTTTATCCTATTGTAGACAACAAATGGGTGAGCCTAGTCTAGTGTGTACCGGAAAAGGAAGGAATCACGGTGGTCCCAAATGTGAACAATGAGCTCATTCCTCTAAGACCATTCACTGATTGGAGAGTATGCATGGATTACAGAAAGCTGAATCGGTGGACGTAGAAAGATCACTTTTCGATGCCATTCATGGACCAAATGTTAGACAGACTTGCAAGTAGAGGATGGTATTGTTTCCTTGATGGTTATTCTAGGTACATTTAGATTTTTATAGCCCCTGAAGACCAAGAGAAGATCGCATTCACTTGTCCATATGGTACATTTTATTTTAAGAGGATGTTGTTCGGGTTATGTAATGCACCCCCCACTTTGCAGCATTGCATGATGTCCATATTTTCTGACATGGTGGAAGATATCATTGAAGTATTTATGGATGATTTTTCCATGGTGGATGACTCATTCGAGGATTGTCTGGCTCATTTAAGCAATGTGCTTAAGAGATGTGAAGAGACAAACTTGGTGCTTAACTAGGAAAAGTGCCATTTCATGGCCAAGGAAGGAATAATGTTAGGCCACAAGATTTTTGGTAAGGGTATGGAGGTAGACCGGGCCAAGATTGAGGTGATTGCTATTCTACCACCTCCAATTTCTGTGAAAGGTGTTCAAAGCTTTTTGGGCCATGTAGGTTTTTACAGAAGATTCATCAAGGACTTCTCCAAAATTGCACATCCATTTTGTAAACTACTCGAGAAGGAGGTGAATTTTGTTTTTGAAGAGGCATGTCTGAAGGCGTTTGAATGTCTTAAAGAGAGATTGACCACGGACCCCATTATAGTGGCACCTGATTAGTCTTTGCCTTTTGAGGTTATGTGTGATACTAGTAGTGTGGCCCCAGGAGCTATGTTGGGTCAAAGGCTTGAAAAGATTTTTCATCCAATTTATTATGCTAGCAAGTCTCTTAATGCAGCTTAGAAAAATTATACTGTGACAGAACAGGAATTGTTGGCTGTAGTTTTTGCATTTGAGAAGTTTCAGGCGTAATTGCTCAGAACTAAGGTGATAGACCACACAGACCATGCAGCTTTGAGATATCTGATGGCAAAGAAAGATTCCATGCCACGGTTGATTCGATGGGTTTTGCCGCTACAAGAGTTCGAGTTTGATGTAAAAGACCAAAAAAGGACTGAAAATCAAGTTGCAGACCACTTATCCAGAT
Organism: Datura wrightii; assembly: GCA_035772735.1. NCBI lineage: Eukaryota > Viridiplantae > Streptophyta > Magnoliopsida > Solanales > Solanaceae > Datura > Datura wrightii. The sequence goes on along the minus strand of JASDFA010000007.1, from coordinate 45,944,307 downwards.
TGAAACCTGATGCAGCACTTAGAAATGAGCATGACATAGATGACGCATTTCCAGATGAGCAGGTTCTAGCGGCATCTCAAGATATCATGCCATGGTTTGCGGACTTTGCTAATTATCGGTGAGTGATGTTGTACTGGAGCACTTATCTTTTCACCAGAGGAGGAAGTTTATGTTCGATGTGCAGAAATACTTCTGGGATGAGCCTTACTTATTCTGCATATGGCTAATGGGTTATTCAGAGATGCGTACCCGAGTTGGAGATGCTGAGTATATTGGAGGCTTGCCACTCATCCCCTGTTGGACGCCGTGGGATTCGCACAGCCCACAAAATTCTAAAATGTGGGTACTATTGGCCAACCATTCTCCAGGATGCGCACAATTTTGCAAAGTCATGTGATGCATGTCAAAGACAAGGAGGCATATCACGGAGGCATGAGCTTCCTCTTACTCTCATTCTCGTTATTGAGCTATTTGATGTATGGGGAATTGATTTTATGGGTCCATTTGTGAGCTCAAACGAGATAAAGTACATACTTGTTGCTGTTGACTATGTTTTGAAATAGGTGGAAGCAGTTGCTCTGCCAAACAATGAAAGGAAGAGTGTCACAGCATTCTTGAAGCGAAATATATTTGCTAGATTTGGGACCCCTTGAGCCATCATTAGTGATGGGGGTTCGCATTTCTGTAACCGGTTGTTTCGCTCTTTATTGGAAAAATATGGGGTCAAACACAAGGTGGCCACACCCTATCAACCGCAGTCTAGTGGGTAGGTTGAAGTCACCAACCGGGAGATAAAGACTATTTTGGCGAAGACTGTGAATGCAAACAGGACAGATTGGGCAAGAAAGCTAATGATGCTTTATGGGCCTATCGGACTGCCTTCAAGACTCCTATATTTATGTCTCCATATCAGCTTGCTTATGGTAAAGCATGTCATCTTCCGGTTGAACTTGAGCATAAAGCTATGTGGGCGCTCAAGAAGTTGAATTTGGATTGGAACGAAGCTGCGAACTTGAAGCTTGATCAGTTGAATGAGTTAGATGAATTTCGTTTGAAAGCCTACGAGAGTTCTTAAATTTATAAACTAAGAATGAAAATTCAGCATGATCGGAAAATCAAGAAAAAGGAATTCAGTCCGGGTGATATGGCGCTCTTGTTTAATTCTAGACTTCGGTTGTTTCCTGGAAAGTTGAAGTCTAAGTGGCTGGGAGCTTTTCGAGTGGTCCAAGTATTCTCCCATGGGGAAATAGAATTGGAAAACCATGAAGGAAAGCGGTTCAAAGTAAATGGTCAACGGGTAAAAGCTTATTTGGGGAGAAGTGAAGAACTCAAATTGGTCGACCTGTGGACCCTAAGTGAAGTCTAGTAACTTGGGGGAATTGAGTCATGCCGTGATGTTAAATTAGGTGCTGCATGGGAGGCAACCCATGGAGGTGTTTTGGTGAAGTCTGAGTAGCCAAAACACCCACGTCGTGTCACGACGTTAAATCAAGCACTTCTTGGGAGGCAACCCACATTATAGATGTAAGAAATATATAGTGTTCACATTGTTGATGGGTGCAGGTGATTAAGATGAAACATTTGAAGTTGGAACCAAAAACTGGAACTTCTGTTCTGCTGCAAAAAGTCACAGAATGAGTCGTCGTCTGAGCTGAAGACTCGTTCAATCAACTTGTGAAGAAAACTGCAGAAAACAAGGGAGCAACGGGCGACTTAATGATTCGTTTCTTCAAGAAACGAATTGTCATGTCCCCCATCATGTACACTGGATCAAATTCTGAATTAAAAGGAAAAGAGTGACAACGGCTCACTCAACGAATCGTTAGGAGACCAAATGAGTCATTAAGTGACCTATCTTGAAGCTACATCAGGCCAAGGACCACCACTCAGGCCATGACTCGTTGGGTGACATCACGAGTCGTTGCTTGACTTGTTAGGTCCCAGGTAAGTTTATTGAACTCAGGTAAAGAACGCAGGGTCAAAACGAGTCGTCTCATCACTTAACGACTCGTTTAGTCAGTCGTCAGGTATTTCAGTTAATTAACATCAGACCCCACCCAGTACTGGAATTAGGGTAATTTTTAATTTAAACCCATAAAACCTGATTCATTTACTTCCTCACCACTAAACTTAAACCCACACAACTTCAAATTTTCCTTTTCTTCTCCTTCTACTCAAACCCATCGAGAAAAAAATCTTCAACCTTGCACACCCAGTCACTCAAACGCGCACAATTGCACTCCAGCATTGTTCAAGAATATTGTGAGTACTCTTTCCCATTTAAATTCTAAATATTGCTGCATTGAAATAAGAAATTTTGGGGACCCATGTGTGAATGAAATTAAATGTACTTCAAGTAATATTGTTCTTATGTCAATTTATGCCTCTTGATGTAAATAAACCCTAGGAAGATTTAAACAAATAGATTTCGATTGTATATAAACTGGGGTTGGTTTAAGAATGTGATGATTTTGTGTTTGTGGAGTTGAAGATTAGGAAGAAGATGAAAATGAACTATAGGTGAACTGGAACTCTTGAGCACGAGTTATATCACGAGTCGGTGGATCATCAAACGACTCGTTATGTAGCTCATCCTGAGTGGAAAAATTAAACCAATGAGGCAATGTACCTAATGACCGACCTAACGAATCATTGCATTTGGTAACTACTCGTTGGGACCAGTCGTCAATTACACTAGCCCAACTTGAAGGAAGTCCAGTCTAAGACGATGAGTGACCTCACGAGTCGTTGCCAATGGCAACGACTCATTTAGTCACCCGTCAGGACCACTGGGCACCAACTCAAAAAATGTTTTCTATTTTATCTCATCTTGCATACTAACAATGTCTCCACAGGTGCAATGGCTCCAAGAGGTACACCAAAGAAGGGCCCAACAAAGAAACAAACACCTGAGCGTAGTCAACCTTCATACCGTAGACTGCGTGATGATCCGTCCTCCTCTGAAGAGTCAAGTGGATCCGAGGAAGATTATGACATATCAGAGGAGCAATTAGTAAGGAGAACCACCAGGGCTAGGACTCAACAAACTTCAAATCCAATAGCCCTGGTTGATGCTCCCACTCCACTGGCAAGGGATCTGCCCAGCTGCACTAATGAGAATGTTAGGGCTGCAGCTGCACTTGTTCCCGAGGCCCCCACAGCTGGGCAAAACAAAGAGAGAGTTGATGAATCACATGCTTAGCGAGGGGACTCTGATAATGAGTTGACTGAGACCTCGGATACATCGAATGAGCAACCAAAAAATGTGAGGAGATGGTGTGTCCATGGCATGCGGGCTATATACAATAGAGATATTGCTCCTAAGGAGAAAGGCAATCCGAAGAGGAGCATATACGAGGAGCCAAGGCTGATCACTACAGGGCCGAAAGACCTTCCTGAGCTACAAACGGTGTTCGATAAATACAGGTTGGGGTGGTTGACCGAGCCATAAGGTAGCTACAGCCCATGGTGCTTAGTCCGAGAGTTCTATGTAGCGTATGCGACCACATTGCAGCGGTTGGCATTAAGGGGTCAGGATTAGAAGAAGAGGGCCTCCTTAAATTAGGTGTTGGTGTGAGAGACTCCGATAGATATATCTGAGCGGACAATTTCCAGGATGCTATATGGGCTGGATTATCATGCTTTGATGATCATGGCCGAGTTTGACCACAGGCTATATGAGTTGGAAAAAGTCAGAACCAAGAAGTTGAATAGCCAGGAGCGCATCCAGCAATACACTTGGTTGTCTAGGATCATTGCTACGAGAGGTCTGCTAGTTGAATAGCTGTATGGAACTGAGTCGCAAATAAAGAAGGCCACACTAAACTTTCAGGCAAAATTTTGGTGTTCACTGGTGTGGCACAAGCTGGTACCAACCAGCAATGATAATATCCTCTCATCCGACAGAGAAGCACTGGTATCAAGTATAATGGAGGGGTATGCCTTCAATTTCCCACGATACATTGCTGAGGAGATTAGGGAGCGAGCAATCAATGACAGTACTACCATCCATTTTCCATGTTTGATTGATACTCAATCGGGAGTCAAAGGTGTCGGAGCTTCCATCAGTTGACCAGAGAGTAGTGGTCCAGAAGATTACTGATATTAGGTTGATTCGAGATGATACAAACCCAGTATTGAGGGCAAGGACTCAGGTAGCTGCATCTGCTGAAGTGACCATATTAGTAGAGGCATTTGGCAGCGAGATGCAGAGTGATGCAACACAGTTCGCTGAGTTGGCGGCTGAACCTATGGAGGCAGAGAGACAGGTACCTATCTCGAGGCTACAGATGCAACAGATACCTCCACATCTGTCGATTTTCCTCAGTCATTATCTACAGCAACAGCTCCCAAACCACCAGTTGTGCCTCCATGAGCCACTACCACCGACCTAGTTATGATTTCATAGGAGTTTTTGATAGATATGGCTAGGGGGATAGCTAAGGTAGAAAAGCAGCAGGCACACACGGCTTTACAGGTTAAAGTTCTGGTGGAGCAAGTAAAGTCGTGGGTCTCAAAGGAGTTGGAGACATTGTCCAGTTCGGTGCATGGATGATTGGATGCCTTTGAGAAGAGAATGAATGAGCGCCTTGCACAGTTACAGGTGCCAGAGTTGTCTAGATGGTACTCAGAGCTAGGAGTGCTATGATCCGAGGTGCGGGACATGGTCGCATGACAGGTAGTTGCAGTACCTCCATCGGTACTTCCTGTGATAGAGGATGAGTTTGAAGAGGAGTTACCACTGATTTTCGACTTTATCACGGAGGAGCCGGTGGCACATGATAAAGGGAAGAGGCCTCGTGAGGAGGCAAGTTTTGATGATGATGCTTCTCTACTCCGTTAACAAAAAGAGAGTGGAGTGAGATGGAGAGAGCGCTGCATGAATCGAGAGAGGAGGCTCGACGGAGAGCCGAGATTGAGGCAACGAGACTTCATGGAGAAGAAACGAGCTCTGTTGGATCTGAGAATGTACCGATTCAAGCCGGTGAAATTGGAGATAACATTAGAGGCGTATCTACACCCTCCACTGACTAGGTAGCTGACACCTAGGTCACACAGGTATGTTCCCTATTTCCTTAGCTTTGTTTGATATATATATGCGTCAAGGACGATGCATGCTTTCTTGATGGGGGTGGGGAAGGATACTTGTGCATTCTTTTTGCTGAACATAACCCAAGGTTTTTCTTGCAGGATATCTTTTCCCTTGGGTGTTCCATATCTAGTATAACCGGCACATTTAGGATTTTATTTTATGATTTTTGTGTTTTTTGTGTCAGTCGGAAGAAAGTTAGGTGAACTGAAAGCAGTCAAGAGATGAAATTGTGATTTTTTGTTGATTGATAATTTGATACCCCTCCGAAAAAAATTTGTATATGTGTATGTGAAAATTGACAAGTATGACCTTTGTGAATCTTTGCATGGCATTGGAACTGTGAACATGTTTACCATTGTATGATTGTACCTGAACTAGCAATTAGTAGAAGTGATGATGTTGACCTATGCTATGTGAGTGAGGTTTAATAGCTGAATTCGATTGTGTGTGTCAATCTAGAACTTGTCTGGTCAGTCGTACCAAGATAGAGGATAGGAAACTAGGAAAGGATCATAGGCCGTTTTTTATTTCTGAGCCCACTTTAGCCTTAAAATACCTACCAAAAGTGAATAAATATCCCTTGATCCAAATGTTTGAGCTTAAATTGACCTTTCTTTTTGTTTACACCAATTCACCTACCCGCTTTTATTAAGAATGAACCTGTCTTGCCCTGGTCCCTCCTTGGACATTGTGAACCTCAACTCAGGAAAATCACCTAAGTTGAGGGTGGCTACTATATGGGTGATTAAGAAGAGTTTGGACGAATAAAAATTGGATAATGAAAAAGGAAAAGAGCGGGTGCGGTAGGCATAATGAAAAGAAAAGAAAGAAATAAAAAAAATTGTTGTCAAAAAGCAAGAAAAGAAAATAAAAGAAAAATGTGACATCAATGAGTGTTTGAATAAAGAGAAACTGCATCCGTAGTTGCAAAAGCAAAGGAAAGAAGAAGCAGTCAAAGGAAAAAGGGAGAAAATAGGAAAAAAGGTGAAAAGCGGAGCTAAGAGGTATGCAGTGCAAAGGAGGGTTGAGCTACTAAATCCATATGTACCATACTCGAGCCTAAGCCTACGTTACAAGCCTAGAAAGTCCTATAGTGATCCTGGTTACTTGTCCAAAAGTCGAGGTATTGAAAGTAAAGGCAAGCCTATGGTATTGTATCCACACAGTTCGAATTTCTTTGTGAGAGTGAGTGAATCTTACCTAGTCCCAAAAGAAATATATCGACATAATCAAATACACATTTGTGAGTGTGGAACTTCTTTGAGGTGAGAGCATTTGGTCAAAAAAATTGTATGCAAATTGTCTGGTTTAGTGTTATAGATTTATGTGCGTGGTTGCAAGTGACAGTGTTTTGCCATGTTTTGATTTCTCTGTGTCATGGTTGGAATTTTTTCATATGCATAGTGATTTTAGTTGATACGATGAAGGAGGGGTTAGATAATTATGATGTATAAATGTTATTGCTGTAAGTTTCCTAGAGTGCTTTCGATTGAAGTGTCAAAGTAGTTTGGTTTGTTTTATTTCATTTTGTTTTTGGCTGAGGACATGCAAATGTTCTAAGTTGAGGGTGTTGATGTTCCGTGATTTTACGGAACTTTCGACGCTTAAAACTAAGAAATTATGCATATTCCCGGTATGTTTATAAAGGCATGATGTGTTTTGTGCTTAATGTTGCAGGAAAACAGGTTCGAAAGTTAATTGGGCAAATTTATATTGAAAATAACTAAAAAGGTGACTACGAGGCACTTCATGAGTCGTTAGCAGGAGGCATGACTCATTGCTGAAGGCATGGGCGAAAGATGGATTTTGAAGATGCAAGACAGTGTACCTGACGAGTTGATGGAATTACTCATTACATCTGGTAATGAGTCGTGAGGTCAGTCGTGAAGGCTAAGAGAGAAAATCTTAACAAAGTGACTAGTGGAGTTGACGACAGACATAACGAGTCAGCACGTGATGAAACGACTCATTGGCAGATCACTAGAACCAACCGTAAGGTGCACTGAAACTTTTGAAGAGTTAGACCACGAGGGAACTAATGACTCATGCTCAGGCACAACGAGTCGTTAGGTGACCCGTTGCCACAACTGGGTGCGATGCTGAGGACGACTATATAAAGCATGGCATGACTCTTCAAAAGGCTAAACGAATCGTCACCAAGCTCATTGCCACTACCAACCTGGTTTATAGTTTTAATTAGGAAAAGGATTTCTTGGAACTATAAATGCACAGTTTAGGTTTATTTTTACAGAGACAGTTAGAGAATAATTGAGAGAGCCGATTTTATTAGTTTTTAAGTAGGATTTTGGTGTTGTACAATTGTTCTTGAATCAACAAACGAGATTTACAATTTTGTTCTTGAATTTAAGGATCAAAAGCAACATTGGAATTTATTCATCAATTTTGGAGTTTTATTCAATCTACTTGGTTTTTCTTCTACGATAATTTGTAACTTGCAATTATGATTTATTCAATAATTTATGATTGTTATCATACAAAATGAGTAGCTAAACCCATAACTAGGTTTGTGGGAACCAAGATGAATTAACACACATAGGTAAAATACTTAGTGATTCTTGAACGGGGTTTTATGCATGTATTATTTTTTCCTTCGTTTTGATTGATTCTTGATGGTTGCAAACGTTAGGACTTGTCTTATTCTTAGTTACCAGACCAAGGAGGTAATGAATGGGAAAAGTGATTAACAATGTAGATTTGAGGCTATCAACCCTCATCTAATACCTTGAACTTGTCCAGGGATAGCTCATTCGATATTAATGGTAAGAGTCAGTTAAAGTGCACCAGTATACAAACCAAGTTGTGTGGTGATAATTATCTAGATAGGGGACCAACCATTTAGGTGAACCTAACTTACCAATATTGCATGTTAAACACTGAAATAGATCACTAGTATAAGCGTTGTGGTTATTGTTCGACCCAAAACTACACGCAAGTGCACGTGGTCGTACAAGTAGTAAAGTGGCATTATTTCAAGCCAAGTATCGATCCCACAGGGACTGAACTATGGCATTAATTAACTTAAGCTTCAGTGAACGATATCTCTATGAATGCAGACAACAAAATAAGTAATGTTTTATGAGTTAAGGTCACTAATTAATAAGAATCTAAGTCAAGATTATAATTTGAGTCTAAACAATAGCAATGAACAAGCTGAGGTTAAGGCAGGCAGGCATGCAGGGATGTAATTTGTTAATTCACTTCAGACAATCTTCTCCTCGATTGCTAGTTAGGAATTAATTGCCAATGGATTGGATCTTTTAACTCCTATCCAATTAAAGAATCATGAAACCTTATTCTACATTTCTGTGATATAAGAATCTCATGCTCTAGCCATACATAACCGATTCCATAAATGACTAATAAGACTTTCAGATATATTTCTATTCTGAACGTAAATCAATTCTCAATTTTCTCAACAAAGAAAAGATCATATCCTACCAATTCACATCTATCCAATTTCTTTCCTTTTCAAAATAAAAATTGGATTTCTAAGATATACATTAACATTGGCCAAAAATTAATGCAGTAAAACAAGAATTCATGGAACAACTATTGAAGAAAAGATAAAAACTGAATTGATTAATAATTACATTCCTCTACAATTATCCTTAACCTCAGCAGGAGGTGAATTAGCCACTCATTTGTGGATTAAACATCTTCAAATAAGTAGAATTCATACAAGCAATTGAAATTAAAGAGAAAAAGGAAGAGAATAACCCTAGAATTTTCGTCCTCTCAACTGCCTACAACCCACGTTCTTGCTCAACCAAGTCAGAATGTTTAAAATAAAACCTAAGTGTTGCTATTTATACTATTGAGAATTTTTCCTGGAATAACAAGCAACGTGGCACGGAGTGTATCACGGAGCACTCCCTCCGTGCCACGGGGATATCGCGGACCTTCACTGGAAATCGGCTCCCACGTAATTGGACCTCAACGTTGCACGGCTTGTATCGTGGAGCCTTGCCTCAGTGCCACGGTGCTATCGCACACCTTCACTGGAACTTGACATAAATAATTCATCCAAGCAGAATGCCTCCGCGATGGTAGTGTGACACGGCGCCATTGCGGAGCCCTTATTTTTGCCACTTTCCCTTGTCAACTTCCACTTCTTGCTTCCAAGTCCATTCCCGCACTTCACCAATATATATATATTAGCTTCCAAAATTTCCTTTTACATGCAAAACAACACTAATCATGTTGGTTAGTATAAATTCACATTTATCAAAGAATCACATGAGAATATACACATAATAATAGATAAACAAGTCGAAATGAAGCATTTGAGTATCACTTGGGCATGAAATTCTGCCCAAGATCACTTACCCACACTTAAAACCTTGTTCGTCCTCGAACAATACTTTCACATCTCATGCAATTGAACCCCACGCATAGCTAATTTGGCTCGACCATTCAAACTACGGCTATACAGATTATTTAAGATAGCAAATCATCAAGAAAACATGCATGGTTTCATCAATACAATGAAGTACACCACATGAAGACCTCCTAACCTCAAGAATCGATTCTCGATCTTGGAAAACTCATGCAAATCAACTGATCAAGGCATCCGACATGAAATTTTATCTCTCTTCAAGCATGTGCCCTCTCAACACAAGAGGATTACCCCCTTTGCCATCAGAAGATTTTCCGAGCACTACATGTAGGGGTAATGAATACGATTTCGCTCTCTCTCCCAAAGAATTCACATGCATCATGTCATGAACCATAAGCTTGCCTCTAGTGTTTTACTCCACTAATATAAAGACGCGTGATGTAAGATCACGTAGGACTTAATGGGTTGTAATGTAAGCTAAGGAACTAGTAAATATTGGGCTAACCAATAATAGCAACTAGCTTCCCTAAGCGCTTTTCAATACATCCCACCTTCAGTACAGGCATTGCTTCCTCCTCCATCCTCTCATTCTTGAGTTTTCTTCTTTGTTTTTGTTCCCATTTCTTTAAGCTCACTCGACTTACTAGCAAAGAGTATTTATGCATCTTTATTTTTTTTTCTCATTCATGGATTTTCTTACTCTCTATTATTAATTGATCATTTTCAACAAGTGCACCTTTGACCTTTTCTTTAGCTTTCACAACTTCCACTTTCCTTTCGGTTCACACTTCTCACTCCTTTACACTTTAGGAAAAATTGTTTTTCTTAATCGCTTAAGGGTTTTGGATCAAATTCACGGCTAATGAAAAGAAGGGATTAAGCTCGGTTTGTACCTCTCAAAGAATAGGCTAAAGGCTCAATGGGGCTAACTAGGATGTAACATTCAAGGTAGGTATGATAAGGGAGAAACTTTCGGTTTATTCAAAGAAATGCCTACATCCTTTCCTACAATCCACATCCTTCATTTCGTTTAGTATACATACCAGGCAAGTTCTAGACACTTTACCATATCATGGAATAGTCAAAACCTCACCTCACACTCATTGCACATACTCAACTCAAGACATATTCACAGACTCTTCAATCAGCTAATTACAAGAATTCACTATTAAGCCTCGATCACACCGAATCGCATTCTATGGCCTAGGTATCTCAACATGTTTAACACATTTGCATGCTTTCATACGAATCACCTTTGCATCTTAATATCATGTACAACACATAACAATAATTCCGAACCATTAATTAGCGATACGTTTGGGAAACAAACAAAAGAAAGAAGAAAAAGAAAAAGAAAAAAAACTACTCCTATCGACTACTTTTCCCTTAAGATGGTCGTCATCCATCCATCATAGGGAACAGTCGCTGTCTACAATGTCGGTTCAATGGGACTATTCTCAGAAAAAGCATCAAAAACAAAAACCGAGAAACCCAACATAAAAAATTCAACAAAAAAATTCAATAGAAAAAGATAAAAATATAATTTGAATAATATTTACACATCATACACAACAGCAACACAACAACAGCTCAAGATTCATTACAACACCAACATTAATTACAGAACACGAAACACAGAGTCACAAGGTCACATTTAGCACAAACACAACAAACATAAACAAAACAGCTAGCACCTAACTACTCCCACCCCACACTTAAGCCGAACACTGTCCCCAGTGTTCACATAATTTCAAAATATCACAAAGGTTGGGTGGTGAAACTCCCTGATCAATCAAAGTATTCAACTTCTTCATCAGGTGCCAGTGCTTCGTCCCCCATGTCAGAATCGCCCTCGTCTTCCTCATCCGACTCAACATCTGAGTCCTCCCGGCGTGTCTCCTCATCGGTAGGGACGTCATCATCTACGGGCTTCATAAATATGGGCCCCACTCTACATAAAGCTCAAGAATTCTCATTGAATGGGTAATACAACTCGAGCTGCCACAACTCATTCTCTGTTGCGGGCCGTCCTTTGATGCGCAGCTGCAACATCTGCATCCCGTACATGCGGGCCATGTACTGATCATCCCGAGCATGTTGCTCGGCTAGTGTGAGCACCGGCCCATAAGTAGTGTCAGGTGCCTTGGTTTTGGTGACATCCAAGGCACGCCTGTCGATCTGAGGGATGTAATCTAGGGCCTCCTCCTCAATATTTTGGCCCCTTAGGAACGTGGTAAGCAGACCACCGAACCCATATCTATGCCCCTGATGCAGTCGGGCTCTCTTCATGGCAGAGATGATCACCTCCCCCACATTGATTTCCAACCCCTTCATCAGGGCATACACCAAGCAAAATCTATCTCGGGTGACATCTGTCATGTGCACCCCCAGGATCAGGCATGAACACACAATCTTCAACCAAATCCGGACCTCCCTGTTCATCTGAGAATAGGGCAACCAAATCCGGACCTCCCTGTTCATCTGAGAATAGGGAAATGTCTGATGGTAGCCCCTCTCCTTGTGCCTACCCCACCTGGCTGTCGATTGGGCTCCATATAAGGTGTGTCTAATGTCCCCATAGGGTGGAGTGATGTTCAGCTAACGGAGGACATGAGCGTCTGTGTCCCGCGCCCCCAGGATTGCATTCAAGTGGTGGGGCTCAAATGCGACTACCTGTCCTCTGATTTTTATGGTGTGGCTGCGTAAGGTCGGGTTCCAACTGGCATAAAACTCCCGGATAAGATGGAGATTGCACTCCGTGGGTTCTTCGAAAATGAAGTTTAGCCCAGCGGTGTCAATCTTGTGTACAATCCGCGGGAATTCCTGCGCCAGTGATTCCCATGCTATCTGCTCCTCCGAGAAGTATTTGGTTTCTTTATGTTTAGCATACCACTTCTTCCCCTCATCAGTCACCCATCTGGTTCCGTATTGTCTGCGTTGACCACTAGGAACCGCAGGTGCTGCTGGAACTGCTGTTCCCAATCTCATCCTCTTTCTGCTGGCGCCTGATGTGGATGCGCCCTTTTCCTTGTCATGTCAGCCTGACATTGTTCTTGTACATTCAAACATACAGTCTCAATGTTATTCAAGTCATAATTAGCTACAACTAAGGTTGGGTTTAATTTGATCACCCCACACTTAGTCTTTAGCCGCAATCAACACAATTCGACAAGACATTCATGATTTTTCCATTCTTAGCATTCAACATGCTTACTTGTTCGTTCATATACTTCGATGGAACAATTACTTTGTACTACTCAAAGTTCGTATAATGAATAAAAATTTCTCCATCGATTCAATGACCTCATCATTAGCACTTTGCAATTTTTTTTTCAACAACCTATGTAATTCTCCAATTCCATTCTCCCGAAAATCCCTCTTCTAACTTAGCATATTCAACATCAATCACACTACATTTCACTTCAAACAACATGCACAACCCAATTTATGAACATTTACATGCATTTTGTCTTCTTCCTATTCAATCCTCAACCCTAGCTATCAATATCGCAAGAATTTCAACAAAACATGCAATCATTGAGTTATCTACTCACAACGATACTATGAACATTATTCAATCATAACTCAATTGATTTCAAGCTTATTTCTCACTTAGGGCAAAGTTTCATCACAAAACATGTTCAAGAATTGAAAATTTAAGCAATACTCAGGAAAAATTCAAGAACATACCTTTACTTCGGTGAAATTGAAGAAAACTTGAAGGAAGTTGATCACTAAGTCCGTGTCACGTTGGGGGAGAAGGGGATTTTGGGTGTGGGTCGTAGAGGGATTGAAACAATAGAAAAAAAATAAAGGAAATTGGGGTTTAAAAGAGTTTTTTCGCGCGGGTTACCCGGTGACCTGAGGTGACCCGACGCGAAATATACCTCAACGTGTCACGGAGGGTAACGCGGAGCACTGCCTCCATGACCTGGAGCCATCGTGCAGGTATTCTGGAAATTTTTAAATAATCTGGAATACACCTCAACGTGTCACAGAGGGTAACGTGGAGGCCCTCCTCCGTGACACGGAGCCATCGCGCAGGCTCACTGGAAATGCCAGTTTTTATTTTCTCACCTTGATTTTTTTTCTTTGCATTTTTTGTATTTTTTCCCTCAGTTCCACCTGAATATCATTTCACCACAAGAAATTGGTTAGAGATCATAGGTTGAACCGCAACAATTTTTATTTTTCTTTTTCTTTGTTTTTCTTTTTCTTTTTTTTTCAAATAATTCTACTCTTCTATTACAACACATTCACGGGTTGCCTCCCATGCAACGCCTGATTTACCGTTGCGGCTCGACGCTACTCATTCTCAATCATCCTCTAGAGTGATGGACGTCTTCTCTCGAATAACGTCCTCACCCCAATAATGCTTACATCGTTGCCCATTCACCAAAAATGTGGCACTTTTATCTTCTTTCCACAACTCCACTGCCCCGTGTGGGGTCATTCTCACCACTTCAAATGGCCCTAACCACTTGGACCACAACTTACCTGGAAAAAGCTTTAATCTTGAATTAAATAACAACACTTTCTACCCTGGCTCAAAGATCCGATGCACCATATGCCCTATCATACCACCTCTTCGTTTTCTCCTTGTAGAATTTGGCACTTTCATAGGCATGCCATCGAAACTAATCTAGTTCGCTGAGTTGCGTCAGCCTCTTCTTCCCTGCTAGCTCCGGATCCATATTCAACTTTCTCACGGCCCAAAAAGCTCGATGTTCCAGCTCCACAGGCATATGACATGCCTTTCCATAGACCAATCTATATGGAGAAGTCCCAATGGGTGTCTTGTATGCAGTTCTATAAGCCCACAACGCATCGTCGAGTGTGCTTGACCAATCAATTCGTTGTGCATTCACTGTCTTCTGTAGAATCTGCTTTATCTCTCTGTTTTACACCTCCACTTGCCCACTAGTTTGGGGATGATACGTTGTTGCTACCTTGTGGCGCACCCCATACTTAGCTAGCAAGTTCTTGAAACTCGTATTTACAAAATGAGCCCCTCCATCACTGATAATAGCTCGGGGTGTCCCAAACCTAGTGAAAATTTGCTTTTTCACAAATTTCGTCACCACTTTGTTGTCATTCTTGGGGCAAGTTGTTGCCTCGACCCACTTAGATACATAGTCAACCGCTACCAAGATGTAACGATTACCAAATGACGGTGGAAACGGGTCCATGAAGTCTATTCCCCATACATCAAAAATCTCCACTTCTAATATCTGCTGCAGTGGCATTTCCTGTCTTTTACCAATTGTACCTGTTCTTTGACATCTATCACACTTTTTTACGTATGCTACATAATCTCTAAACAGTGTAGGACAAAATAAACCTGACTGTAACACCTTGTGAGCAGTCCGCTCACCTCCGTAGTGCCCTCCATACAATGATGAGTGACAACTCCTCAATATTTCTATGATCTGGCTCTCTGGGATGCATCGTCTCATCACTTGATCCGGTCCCTTCTTAAACAGATATGGCTCATCCCATATGTAATACCTGCAATCATGTCTCAACTTCTTTCTTTGCTAAGTCGTAGCCTCCGGTGGGTAGACTCCACTTACCAGCAAATTCACAATGTCTGCATACCAAGGGATTTCAGCTTCCCTTATTGCCAAGAGCTGCTCATCTGGGAACTCTTCTTTGATACCATCACCTTCCTTCACATTCTACCGGCTTTCCAATTGCGATAGGTGATCTGCCACTTGATTCTCGCTCCCCTTTCTGTCCCAAATCTATAGGTCAAACTCTTGTAGCAACAATATTCATCTAATTAGTCTGGGCTTTGCATCCTTCTTGTTAAACAGATACTGAATTGCTGCATGATCAATATACACCACTACTTTAGAACCCACCAAGTAGGACCTGAATTTATCAAATGCGAACACCAATGCTAGCATCTCCTTTTCCGTGACTGTATAATTGACCAGGGCTGCGTCAAGTGTTTTGTTTTCATAATAAATGGAATGAAAAATTTTATTCCTCCGCTGCCCCAATACAGCTCCTACATCCATACCACTTGCAACTCACATTAATTCAAACGATTGCTCCCAATCTGGAGAAATGAGAATAGGCGCTTCTACCAGCTTCTGTTTTAACTCCTCGAATGCTTTAACACAATCCTCGTCAAACTCGAACTTCACCTCTTTTTCTAGCAACCGGCATATCGGTCTAGAAGTTTTTGAGAAGTTCTTGATGAATCGTCTGTAGAACTCTGCATGTCTGAGAAAACTGCGAACACCCTTCACTGACACTGGTGGTGGTAGCTTTTCGATCACTTCAATCTTTGCACAATCGACTTCCAACCCCTTGCATGACACCTTATGGCCAAGGACGATACCCTCCTTGACTAAAAATGACATTTCTCCCAGTTGAGCACAAGGTTAGAGTCTTCACATCGACCTAGCACCCTGTCAAGATTCTGCAAACATGTAGCAAACGAATTACCGAAAACAAAAAAGTCATCCATAAATACCTCGACAAAATCTTCCACCATACCGTGAAAGATCACCATCATGCATCTTTGGAATGTGGCTGGTGCATTGCATAGACCAAATGGCATCCGCCTGAAAGCATATGTCCCATAAGGACATGTAAAAGTGGTCTTCTCCTGGTCCTCCGGTGCTATGGCTATTTGATTATAGCCAGAATATCCATTAAGGAAACAATAATACTCTTGACCTGCCAACCTATCCAATATCTGATCAATAAATGGAATAGGATAATGATCTTTCCTCGTGGCCTCATTTAGCTTCCTGTAATCCATGCAAATCCGACAGCCTGTGACTGTGCGTGTGGGAATCAGCTCATTTTTTTCGTTGGTGACCACGGTCATCCCTCCTTTCTTTGGAACACACTGAACTGGACTAACCCATTCACTTTCTGAAATGGGATATACCACACCTACATCCAGCCACTTGATCACTTCCTTCCTAACTACATCCTTCATCACCGAATTCAACCTCCGGTGATGTTGTACAGTTGGCTTTGATCCTTCTTCCTTAAAAATCCTGTGTGTGTCAAAAGCTGGATTAATTCCTCTGATGTCTGATATTTTCCACCCCATTACTTTATTCCACCTCTTGAGGACCACCAATGCATCCTTCACTTGTGCCTCTGTCAATTTTGCGGAGATGATGACTGGCAAGGTGTCATCTTCCCCCAAAAATACATACTTCAGATGTGGAGGCAATGTCTTCAACTACAATTTTGGTGCCTCCTCAATTGATGGTTTTGGCAATGGTTCCAAGGACCTCATCAATGGCTGAAAATCTTGCTTCCTGGGAAACCATTTTGGCTCGTTCAGCATCAGCACCATCTCATATATAGCATTGTCTCCAAAATGATCAGAGCCCATCAAAGCTCTCTCCAATGGGTCCTGAGAGTCAACAATCTGCAGAATTGATTCCTTATTTAGCACATTGATCTCTGATAGCTCCTGATGGATGGCCGGTAGCTTCATGGCCTTACACACATCAAAAACCTCTACTTTATCATGTGCTCGCTTGGTTAGCTGCCCAGCAGCCACATCAATCAACGCTTGCCCAGTTGCCAAGAAAGGACGTCCAAAAATAAATAGGACTTCCGCATCCGGCTTGAAATCCAAGATAATAAAATCCACCGGAAAAATGAGGGAGCCCACTTGCACTAGCACATCCTCTACAATGTCATCTAGACTGGCCAAAGAACGATCAGCTAGCTGCAAGATCACAGTAGTTGGTCTAGGGCTGCCCAGCCCTAACTTCTTGAACACCGATGTCGGCATCAAGTTTATGCTTGCTCCCAAATTAGATAATCCACGAGCTCGAATACTTTGCCCAATTGTAATCTGAATGGTAAAGCTCCCAAGATCCTTGAGCTTTGTCGGCAACCTGTTCTGTATTCGGGAGGTGCACTCCTCAGTAAGCGCCACCGTAGCATACTCCGTCAACCTTCTTTTGTTTGCTACGATGTCCTTTATATACTTTGCATATTTCGGCACTCCCTGCAAAACATCAACTAGAGGTAAGTTAATATGTACCTGTTTCAGCACTTCCATGAATTTCTTAAAGCAAGCTTCTTCCTTGTGCTTCTTTAATCTCTGAGGGAACGGGGGTGGTGGTCTTTCTATCTCAGCTGCCTTTTCCTGCCCCCTCACATCATCATGTTCCTCATCTTTTGCCACTGCTCCAGATTGCTGAGGTGGTCTTTCTGGTTCCACCTCCTTAAGTTGAATGCCACTCCTTGTTGTAACTGCATTGACCTGCTTGGGATTTAGGTCAGTGTCACTCGGCAGTCCTCCTCTAGGCCTGGTGTTTCAAGCTCCAGCTAACTGTCCAAACTGGTACTCCAATGCCTTTGTAGCTAACTGCTGATTTTTCATGTCAGTCTCTAATTTCACATAATCAGCCTGCATTTGCGCTTGGTTAGCTATAATTGTTTCGAACATATCCTCAATGTTGTTGGGTGGTGGGGCAGGTGCATTGTTTCCTCTGTATTGAGACTGAAAATTCTGATGCCCCCCTTGATTTCTCTACACGCCCTGATTCGAACTCTGTCCTTGATGGCTATTACTCCCCCAAGAGAAATTCGGATGATTCCTCCAATTTGAGTTGTAATTGTTGCCATACCGTTGATTATTATTCCTCTGGGCGTTCCCAACAAAATTCACCGAGTCTGGATTTGCACCACAACACTCAGTTGAGTGTTCACTACTCCCACATACTTCACACCATACCTGATGAACTGCATTGATTGGTGCTTGTGCTTGATTCAAGTTCATACTGTTGAAGTAGGTGTTGAGTTGATTTTGCAACGCAGCTATCTGTGCAGCAATAGCTGTAAAACCATCCACCTCAAAAACTCCTGCAGCTTTCCTTGTTCCTCCTCGAGTTAAATCCGCATTCCATTCTAGATTTCCCTGTGAAATACGATTTAACAAAGTGTAGAGCTCCTCATAAGTCTTCTCCAATGCCTGCCCACCAGCTGCTGAATCTAACAGAATTTTAGTATGTGGTTCCAAACCCTCAATGAATGTATGCACCAACACATCATTAGACTAGTGATGATGAGGACAATCCCTTAGCATTGGCTTTAACCTCTCCCAATCTTGATACAAATTCTCACCCTCTCTCTGTTTAAAACATAGAATTTGACTTCTAAGTCTGACTGTCTTCCCAGATGGAAAGAATCGTATCAAAAACATTCTTGCAAGATCATCCCAAGTGGTGATAGAATTAGGTGGTTCAGCTTTCAACCACCTCTTTGCTTCCCCCAATAATGAGAATGGGAATAATGTAAGCCTCACATAGTCGGATGATACTCCAGCGGGAATGTAAGTGTCACTTATCTCCAAAAAGTTTTGGAGATGTTGCTGTGGATCTTCATGAGGGAGACCTGTGAATTGCCCACTGGTGTGCAACAACTGCACCATGTTCTTCTTAAGCTCGAACCTCCCTCCTGGCTCTGTCTGCGAATACTAGATGTAACATTATTTGCATGTGGGATTTACACTTTGCGAACCGATCTTGCTGCCATCTCCTCAGGCACTAAAACTGCCCTTACAAGTAGTGGATTCTGTTGCTGCTCCAGAATTGCCTGTCCTAGCAAATGCAACTTCTTCTCTAGAGCTTCCCTTCTTTGGCGATGAAATTGTCTCTCCGGCTCTATAAATGAATCCACCAACCCCTTATCTCTTGCCAGCGTTCAGAAAAAAAATTCAATACTTGCAAGAGAAAGGCTAAGATCAAGTTGTCAACACTTATATTGAATTTGTGAACTAACACTAAGAAATTAAATTTACCAATTGCCAGTCCCCGGCAATGGCGCCAAAAACTTGTACTACCCAAAACTACACGCAAGTGCACATGGTCGTACAAGTAGTAAAGTGGCTTTATTTCAAGCCAAGTATCGATCCCACATGGACTGAACTACGGTATTAATTAACTTAAGCGTCAGTGAACGATATCTCTATTAATGCATACAACCAAATAAATAATGTTTTATGAGTTAAGGTCACTAAGTAATAAGAATCTAAGTCAAGATTATAATTTGAGTCTGAACAATAGCAATAAACAAGCTGAGGTTAAGGCAGGCAGGCATGCAGGGATGTAATTTGTTAATTCACTTCAGACAATCTTCTCTTCGGTTGCTAGTCAGGAATTAATTGCCAATGGATTGGATCTTTCGAATCCTATCCAATTAAAGAATAATGAAACCTTATTCTACATTTCTGTGATATAAGAATCTCATGCTCTAGCCATACATAACCGATTCCATAAATGACTAATAAGACTTTCAGATATATTTTTATTTTGAACGTAAATCAATTCTCAATTTTCTCAACTAAGAAAAGATCATATCCTACCAATTCACAACTGTCCAAATTCTTTCTTTTTCAAAATCAAAATTGGATTTCTAAGATATACATTAACATTGGCCAAACATTCATGCAGTAAAACAAGAATTGATAGAACAACCATTGAAGAAAAAATGAAAACTGGATTGATTAATAATTACATTCCTTTACAATTATCCTTAACCTCAGCAAGAGGTGAATTAGCCACTCATTTGTGGATTAAACCTCTTCAAATAAGTAGAATTCATACAAGCAATTGAAATTAAAGAGAAAAAGGAAGAGAATAACCCTAGAATTTTCGTCCTCTCAACTGCCTGCAACCCACGTTCTTTCACAACCAAGTCAGAATGTTTAAAATAAAACCTAAGTGTGCTATTTATACTATTGAGAATTTTTCCCGGAATAACAAGCAACGTGGCACGGAGTGTATCGCGGAGCAATCCCTCCGTGCCACGGGGATATCGCGGACCCTCATTGGAAATCGGCTCCCAGGTAATTACACCTCAACGTGGCACGGCTTGTATCGTGGATCCCTGCCTCCGTGCCACGGTGCTATCGTGTACCTTCACTGGAACTTGACATAAATAATTCATCAAGGCAGAATGCCTCCACGATGGTAGCGTGACACGGCGCCATCGCGTTGCCCTTATTTTTGCCACTTTCCCTTGTCAACTTCCACTTCTTGCTTCCAAGTCCATTCCCGCACTTCACCAATATATATATTAGCTTCCAAAATTTCCTTTTACCTTCAAAACAACACTAATCATGTTGGTTAGTATAAATTCACATTTATCAAAGAATCACATAAGAATATACACATAATAATAGATAAACAAGTCGAAATGAAGCATTTGAGTATCACTTGGGCATGAAATTCTGCCCAAGATCAGTTATGAAGTCTTGGGAAACACAATCCTAGTTAAATCGTTAATTGAATACAAACCACTTTGATCTAAGCATTCAATAGTTTTACTTTCGTTTATTATTCTATTTGTTTCCCCCTTCGGAAATAAGCAACTCAATAGTAACAGTTATTCGCATTAACTTAAGTTCTTAGCATATTCCCTGTGGGATCGATCTCAACCTTTGTTGGGTTCTATATTTGACAATCGACCGCTTATATCTCAAATGCGAGGTGTAATTTGGGAGACATCAACTTTCATTAGTAAAAATATTTTTTCAGACCTTTACATTTGTTTGGTTCTTCAATTCTGGCTCCGCCACTGTTAGTATGGTTCATGGTTTGATACCATGAGTTGTACCATAAATCATGGTGTCTGGGTTTGACTTGAGTACTTCACAGTATTAGGACTACGACTCATTCATATGACACGGACCCGCATACCATGACTCATGGTCTAAGTTGTAGTTTCCTAGAGGGTCACTAATAGGGTAATTACGAGTGCCACCCACGACTCATGACCCTAACCTACGAGTTGTGGTTTGGACTCATGATCCCTGGGAGTAAAATACAAGTTTGATGAATCTTGCTAGGCTGCTCAGTATGAGTCTAACCACAACTCATACCATGGATTCCACGATTCATGGTTTGAGTCGTGGTAACTAAAAAACTTTTGATATTCATTGGACTGCTTAACATGAGTCTTCCCGCTGTCGCGTCCTCATCTTGAACTGGTCAAAATATAATTTGCAACATCTAGCTCTTCTACTCGGTTTTAAAAAAAATATTTAGAGCCTCCACTTAAGTTTTAAGAAAATCATTTTTAAAAATGTAAAACTATTTTTTTGTATGCGAAAAATCATTGAAAATCTTGGTAAGAGTTTTACTTACCCCAAGGGGAAGGTGTTAGACACCCCTTGAAGCCTATACGAAGATAGTCCTTAAATCTAGTCTAAGATATACTAGGAAAAATATTTATCTCATTATTACATGCTAAAAAGGTGTTAAAAGAGTGATGAAAAATTATGTTAAAAAGATTTGAAAATAATTTTAAAAATGTATGAGGTATAAAAAATATATAAATGATATACATGTGATATAAGAGAGTTATGTATAGGATATACGTATATTAATAAATAGTAGTTTGAAATTGAAGAAAATATGGTAATATAGCTTAAAACTATTTTTCGTAGTGAAAAGTTGAAAGTGGGTATGTAGAAATTATGAATACATATAATATACTCATGATATGTGAAATATAAGTAGTATATATAGAGTGTATAAAATAATGAAATATATGTATAACTATATGTGAGTAATGAGTATCTTATAAATATTTATATGTACTTGTATATAAAAATATTATATATAGTATATATATGTGTATGTGAAATAATATATGTAATGTGTATATGGATATAAAATAATATATGTAGTATATATGTATGTGGAGATAAATTATGAGAAAAATAATAAAATAATTATGTATAATATATGACATGCAAAAATAAGTATGTACAAATAGATGCTAATATATAAGCAGAAAATAATTTAAAAGCATGCACATATGGATGGCTAAAATAGTAAATATATAGTATGTAAAATAAATATATATGTATAAATAGTATATCAAAAAAATTATACTATAATAATATGCAAAATGTATTTATCAAATAATATATGTATATACTTCATACTTGAGTTTTTGGAGAACAATGCTAGAATGGGCTAGATTTTTTGGGCCAAATTTTCTGCAATAACATTAATAATAAAATTGGGCCTACAGCCCTTTTAATAAAATAAACAGATTATCTGAATAAATAATTGGGCCTGCAGTCCATAAAAAGTTTGACAGTTATTTAAATATTGGGCCTGATATTGCACTTAATTATTTGGAACTTTGAAAAAATCATTTGCCTCATTTATTACTAATTTGCTTAAAACAATCTGCTTATTTAAAACGATACTGCTTATTTAAAACGATACGTATAAAACGATATTAAAAAGTTAATTAGCCTTGAAAAAGGAAAAGAAAGGGAGTACTGTATATATATTCCCTATCCAACAAATCCTTAAACAACATTATAACACACACACTAAAAAAATATTTATTTTAAACACGCTTATGAAAAACATAATTCCTACAAAGAAGAGGTCATCCGCTAATATTGTAAGTTGGCACTAAATTACACAGACACATAAAATTAAGAAAATAATAATAATAATAATAATAATAATAATAATAATAATAATAATAATAATAATAATAATAATAATAATAATAATAATAATAAAAGTGAATAATAAAGGAGAGAGTGTTCGATACTTTTAGAGCCCAACTCCTAATACTAGACTACGAGTGTTGCGAAGGTCCTAATAGTTGCTTGCCCATGTGCATCGGGCGAGGTCGAATTTCAAAGGAGAACTCTTAGCTCCGATTGATGCCATGAAAAAAAATAAAATAAAATAAAATTAGAGACTATTTAACTAATCAAGAAAATACATAAATAAGCGAGATAGCTCAGAATAGCTTCCAAACTATTTAGCTTATGCAGTAGTTGAAGAAATCTTTAATAACAATAGCTTTCAAAAGTCAAAGGAGGATATTAATAATTCTTAGACAAACAAAATATTTCTAGTTACTTCTATTCCCCCGCCGAAAGTCACTCAAGATTGCAAGCATACTATAAAATGAGTTCTAAAAAAATTCAAGCCCAAACAAATAAAATTATCTATTTAAGACACATTTGGGTATCTTATTGAAACCCAAGCTTACAACAAAGACTAAATTGTAGAGATACACACTAAAAAAATAGAATAAATAAAATAACTCATATCCCTTATTACCATTTTCGCTAAAGGACCATTTCAACACATACAAATAATCAACCAATTAAGAAAGTTATTCAACTGAAACAATTCAAAGTAATAAAGTGTAATACCCCAAAAATTCTAAGATTAGACCTGAGAGTTGAAATGGAGAAAGTAGGATTTTCTGCACCAGGTCACAGGAAAATTCGCCCAGTGACCTGTGGTGTGCACCACGAGTCATTTAGTGACTCATGGGGAGGAGCTTGGACTGGGTAGGAAATTTGAGTTTTTAGGTGACCACGGGTGTGACCATGAGCTGTGGTCAGCACCGTGATTCGTGGAGTGGTCCGTGGCAAGGAGTTAGTTGAAGGATGGATGATTTCGAGTGTCCCTAACAACCAGTCACCATGAGTCGTCGGGCATGCCACGAGTCATGGTTTCCCTCATGGTGACCAGTGGAGATGGAGCTCCAGTGTAGGCAACGGGAGATGACCACCAGTCGTGGTCACTAACTACGATTCTTCCAGTCCCTCGTGGGGACTTGTAGTGTGTTTTTTCCTGCGAATTTATTAAGGGTTTTACCATAATTTTTAAGTTATTAAGGCCTAAACTACGCCATTTTAAACTCAACTTAGAGTGTTTTAAGAGGGGTAAGTTCATTCTAGGCATATTCACTTCCATGCATGTAATTCTAGAAGCTCCTAAGCGTGATCAAGCCTAAATTTCTAAAGTTGTTCCCCAAATTCTCCTTAGGCAATCAAGGATGTTGTGAAAACAGATTTCTACAGGTAAGTAGGGTTATGAATGGGTGTAATTGTCCACACCCATGCCCAATCCCCTCTTAATCCATGAAAATTCTAGTCAATAAATCTATGGGTTTTAAACCAACATGTAAATTCTCTAAGTTTCAATCATAGGTATGATCTAAGCATATTTCTAGTGTTGAATTATGATTACTAGGCATATTTTACAATGTTTTCAATTATAAATTTATGTTTTCAAGTTTTATACATTATGATGTCCACCCATGAAAGTTCATGAGAGTTTAGATCTATGAAATATGTTTTCAAGCATGATGAGAAATATATGAAGAAAGTATGATTTTGAATTACCCATGTCTATGTTCATATTTTCAAATGATCAATTCTATGTCAAGCATGTTAAGTATTGGGCAAGCCCATATGATCAAGTATGTTTCATGATTTATCTAAACTTCATGTATTAGTTTACTACATGGATTTTGGAGTCTAGACTCCCACTATATTCATCTTGTGGTATAGTTTGACCCAAGGCTCCTCATGCTATGATTTCATATTTGTGTATGTATGTTATAGGTTAGCTTCATCAATAGACGATGGTTCAGCTTCGTTGAAAAATGATGGAGAGCATATGCATGTTTTTAGGAGTAGTGTCTAGTACCGAGTTGGCTAAGGGTCAGTCAACTCTTTGCCTTAGAACTATGTGTCAATGTAGGTTATTAAGATTATTTGGGACCTCCCTTGTGAGCTTCCCCTTTCCTAAGTGGCCTTTAGCTTGATATCGATATCATGGTAGCTTCCTTAGCCTTGGCAAAGCTTTGGATGGCTTTGCCCACTTGAATGTGATAGTTGGGACCACGTAAGCTCTATAGTGTTAATGTTGGTTATATGATGAGTCTCCCATTGTTCCTCATGATTTTAGTTATGCATGTTCATCAGTCATAATATTATGTTTTCAGCAGGTTTGACTCAATGTTCAGTTTTACTTATAATTATCAGTTTTCAGCTTTGAGTCATTCGATTCAGTTATGATATTTAGTTATGTTTAGATCATGATTTCAGAAAATAGCATGCAAGTCATACTCTCAGAATCTTATCTTGATTATGTTTTATGATATGCATGGTTTATGATTTTACTTGCTTAGCAGTTTTACTTACCTTACATACTTGGTACATTCCACATACTAACCGCATACTCTAGTTGTATCGTTTCATGATACAGGCTCAAATATTCAGGCTCAATGTGGTCATTAGCCAGATCTGCAGCATTTACACTTATCAACCAGAGTTGGTGAGTCCTCATCTTTCAAGTGCCCTTCTTTTCAATTGTATCTAGTACTTTCAGTTTCAGACTTTAGTTAGTTAGTTGGGGTCTTGTCCCATCAACTCGTCAGTACTAGAGGATTTTCAGACATAAAATGTAATCAGCTTTGGACTTGAGTTATGTTTTCCGATGTTATGAGACTATCAGACTTTGAGCTATATTGATCATGTTGATCTTCCATTTTATTATGATTTAGTTAGATGATATGTTCATGGCATGGGTCTACTTGGAGCCTCTTGGGGTTCTTTGTCTTATGTCTCTATCTGGGCCTATGTTCGAGTCATTACAAACTTGGTATCAGAGCATTAGGTTTTGAAGTGTCCTAGGGTATCTGAAAGCCATGTTAAGTAGAGTCTTTTACATGGGTGTGAAGCGCGCCGCACTTATGATGAAGAGGCTACGAGATGATTAAAAAATGTTCCCTTCTTTTATGATCTATGTTGTGAGATGCAATGTCTCTCTATCCTTCTAACTTGTGCAATATGCGTTTGCAAAATTATGCCTCCTCGCCGAGTTAACGGAATAATAAATGAGAATAGGGGCTTGTTTCCACAACTAAAAGAGAATCTGAAGCAGGATTGGAAATAGAATAAGATTGAGGAGCGGAAAGCCACTCGGCTAAAAAATGGCAATGGAGATGGACACCAGCAGGCTCCACTAGCCCATAAGGAGCATGTACCCGATTCGGTTGCCCACGTTGAGTTTAGGGCAACCATACAGATTCTAGCTCAGGCCTTGACTGCCCAAGTTAATCAATAGGTGATAGCACATGTCCCTCAGAACGGGAATGCGGTGGCGGCAAGATACAGAGATTTTTTTAGGATAAACCCTCTGGAGTTTCTTGGGTCAATGGTGGATGAGGATTCACACGAGTTCATTGATAAGGTTCTGAAGATCACCCAGATCATGGGGGTGATCGAAGAGGAGTGCGCTGATCTAGCCTCGTATCAGCTGAAAGGGGTTGCACACATCTGGTTCAAGTAATGAAAGGATAGTAGGGAAGTTGGAGTAGGCCCTATTGGTTAGGATGAGTTTCATGCTGTTTTTCTGGATCAATTCTTCCCTCATGAGATGAGGATGATTAAAGTAGCCGAGTTTGTGAACCTAAAGCAAGGAAAAATGAATGTTTAGGATTATTGGAGTTCACTAGCCTGTCCAAGTATACACCTGAGATGGTGGCAGATCACAGAGCCCAAGTGAGCCGGTTCATGCATGGGATAGCATATTACCAGGTAAGGGATTGCTAGACCACTATGCTTCTTCAGGACATTGACTTTGCTCGGATAGTCCTATGCGCCCAACATATGGAGGCAGTGCAGATAAGTCCGCGGGAGAGAGAGGCCAAGAGGGCTAGGACTGATAGCTTCAGATTCTTCCAACAGATACCTAGTGGGCACCATTATTAGTCTCACCAGAGGTCTTTTGTCCCAACACCTTCGGTATGAGTGTACCATCCAGATCCAGGCGCTATCAAAGGGGACGGGCATCAGGCTCTAGAGGACAAAGTAGCAGACCTGTAGAGACCAACCATCCAGAGTGTAGTAGATGTGGCCAGAGACACGCCGGTCAGTGTTTAGCAGCTTCAAGTGCTTATTTCGGGTGCGAGAAGCCCGGACATATTCATAGGGATTGCTCAGCAACCAGATAGGGTCATGATAGGGGCCGAGGGCCAGCCTCCAATTTAGCAACTCCACCAGCACGTCCAGCCCAGTAGGGGGCATCTACTAGTGTGGGTGGTGGTCAGCGTCAAAACAAATTCTATGCCCTAGCATCTCGACAAGAGCAGGAGGTCTTCCAAGATGTAGTCACCTAGTACGATACTAGTATTCCACCTTGATGTATATGCATTTTTAGATCCAGGGGATACTTTGTCTTTTGTGACGCCCTATGTTCATAGTAGTTTCGGTGTCAGTCCCGAAATCTTGTTAGACCCCTTCTCAATCTCTACTCCAGTCGGTGATTCAGTTATAGCTCGACGGTTATATAGAAATTGTCCTATCATAGTACTTTAGAAAGTCAAGTCAGCAGATTTAGTAGAGTTAGCCATGACTAACTTTGATGTTATCTTTGGCATGGATTAGTTACATGCATGTTATGCCTCAGTCAATTACAGAACCCGTGTAGTAGAGTTCAGATTTCTGGGTGAACCAGTCCTAAAGTGGAAGGGCAGTTCAGTTGTTCCTATATGTCGCTTCATTTCCTATCTTAAGTCTAGAAAGATAATTTCTAAAGGTTGCGTGTACCATCTAGTTAGGGTTAAGGATGCTACATCCGAAACCTCGACTATATATTCAGTTCCTGTAGTGTGTGAGTATCTAGAAGTGTTTCCAGATGATTTACCGAGAATCCCTCCTGAGTGGGAGATCAATTTTTGTATTGACCTTCTTCTTGATACACAGCCTATATCTATTCCTCCTTACAAACTAGGCTAAAGGAGTTGAAGGAGTAGTTGAATGATCTCTTCGACAAGGGTTTCATTAGACCTAGCAAATCTAAATGGGGTGCACCAGTTCTCTTTGTCTGGAAGAAGGATGGTTCCCTTCGGATGTGCGTTGATTATCGGCAATTGAACAAAGTTACCATCAAGAACATGTATCCGCTCCCCTGGATTGATGATTTTCTTGACCAGTTTCAGGGTGCTAAGTGCTTTTCAAAGATAGAGCTCAGATCCGAGTATTATTAGCTCAGAGTTAGAGAGAGTGACATCCCGAAGACAGCCTTCAGGACTTGGTATGGTCACTATGAGTTTGTACTTATGTCTTTTGGACTAACAAATGCTCCTAAAGCGTTTATGGATTTGGTGAACAGAGTGTTCAAGACGTACTTGGATAAGTTCATGCTTGTATTTATAGATGACATCCTTATATACTCTTAGAGCGAGGAGGAGCATGCCGCTCATTTGAGGGTGGTGCTACAGACTCTCAAGGATCGCCAATTGTATGCTAAGTTTAGCAAATGTGAGTTTTAGTTGAACTCGATGACATTTTTGGGCCATGTGGTGTGAAGTGAGGGTGTGCAGGTGGACTCTCAAAAGATACAAGCAGTGAAGAATTGGCCTAGACCAGTTAATCCTTCGGATATTAGGAGTTTCTTGGGTTTAGCTGGTTATTATCGGTGATTTGTTGAGGGGTTCTCGTCTATTGCAGCACCGTTGACTAAGTTGACCCAGAAGAAAGTGAAGTTTCAATGGTCGAAGGCATGTGAGAAGAGCTTCCAAGAGTTGAAGACTCGACTCACCTCAGCACCAGTGTTGACCCTACCTAAGGGTACCGAGGGGTTTGTGGCATATTGTGACGCTTTGAGGATCGGCCTTGGTTGTGTACTCATGCAATACGGTAAAGTTATAGCTTGTCCTTCCAGACGGTCGAAACTCCATGAAAAGAATTATCTGAATCATGATCTCGAATTGGCGGTGGTAGTATTTTCCTTGAAGATTTGGAGACACTATTTATACGGGGTCCATATAGATGTGTTTACGGACCACAAAAGCCTATAGTATGTGTTTACCCAAAAAGATTTGAATCTACGTCAGAGAAGGTGGTTGGAGCTTTTGAAGGATTATGATATAAGCTTTCTCTACCATCCGGGAAAGGCCAATGTGGTAGCAGATGCTCTTAGCAGGCTTTCCATGGAGAGTGTGTCCCATATAAATGAAGAAAGGAAGGAGTTAGTGAAGGATGTACATCGGCTTTCACGGCTAAGAGTCCATCTTGTTAACTCAACAAATGGTGGTGTCATTGTTTAGAATGGGTCAGAATCATCCTTAGTGAATGAAGTTAATGCTAGACAAGACGAGGATCCTATTTTTGTAAAGTTGAAGGAAGCCATTCAGAATCAGAAGGTAGAAGTCTTCTCCAAAGGTGGAGATGGGGGCTTCGATATCAGGGTCATTTATGTGTTCTGGGTGTTGATAATTTGAGAGATTGGATGTTGCACGAGGCTCATGGTTACAGATACTCTATACACCCAGGTTCCACCAAGATGTACCGTGACCTACAGGAAGTCTATTAGTGGAGTGGCATAAAGAAGGACATAGCAGAGTTTGTGGCTAAGTGTCCTAATTGTCAACAAGTGAAAGTGGAACATCAAAGACCTGGAGGTGCGCTTCAAGACATTAGTATACTGTTATACCCCAAAAACTCTAAGATCATATTTGGGAGTTGAAATGGAGAAAATAGTATTTTCTGAACCAAGCCATAGAACGAGTCATCCTGTGACCCGTCAGGTTAACCACGAGTCGTTAAATGACTCGTGGTGAGGTGTATGACTTAAGTTGAAATTTTTGGTTTCTAGATCACCATGGACATGATCATGAGTCGTGGTCAGCCCCACGACTCATTGAGTTAGTCATGGTCAAGGATAAGGTGAAGGTAGGAGAAATTGGGTAGTGCACCTAATGGGTGGGTCACCACGACTCGTTGGGTGCACCATGAGTCGTGGTGTGCCCCGTGGTGAGCCCCATGATAGATTTGCAGTGAAGACAACGGATGAAGTCCATGACTCATGACCAGTGGTAAAGACTCGTCCAGTCCCTCATTAGGACTGGCAGTCTGTTTTTCCCTACAAGTTTAGTAAGGGCTTTTTCGTAAATTCTATGATCCTAAGGCCTAAACTACGTTGTTTTAAGATGTGATAATGAGTTTTAAGAAGGGTAAGTTCATTCTAAGCCATTCCTAATCATGCATGCAAGCTTAGAAGTCTAGAGAGGTGATCAAGCTTAATTTCTCCAAAGTTCTTCTCAATTCTTCCTTTGGCAATTAGAGGAGTTATAGAATCAGATTCTCTCAGATATGTAAGGTTATGAATGGGTGAATTTGTTCACACCCATGCCGAATCCCTCTCTAATTCCTGAAAATCTATATGTTGATCCTAAGGGGTTTTACCCAATGCATGATTTTCCTAAGTTTCTACCATGGGTACGATCTAAGCATGTCTCTATTGTTGAATTTATAATTCCTGGGAAAATTTTACGATGTTTTCAATTGTAAATCATGTTTTCAAGTTTTATAAACTTTGATGACTATCCATGAAAGTTCATGAAAATTGAGATCCATGATGTATGTTCAAGTATGATGAGATATTTATGATGAAAAACATATTTTCAACTTATCCATGCCTATAATCATATTTTCAAGTGAATCACGTATTTTCAAGCATGTTTAAGTATTGGGCAAGCCGATATGTTCAAGTATGAGTTATGATTTCACGAATTAGCTTATCACATAGTTTTGGAGTCAAGACTCCCAATTATGTTTAGCTTGTGGTATGGTTTGAGCTAAGGCTCCTCGTTTTATGATTTAAGATTATGTATGTATATGGTTATTTAGCTTCGTCACTAGACGATGGTCAGCTTCGTTGAAAAACTACGGAGAGCATATGCATGTTTTTGGGAGTAGTGTCTAGCACCGAGTAGGCTAAGGGTCAATCATCCCTATGCCTCAGAACTACGAGCCAACGTAGGCATGATCATATTATTTTGGACCTCCTTTGGAGCTTTCCCCTAATTATTTGGGACCTCCTTTGGAGCTTTCCCCTAATTATTTGGGACCTCCTTTGGAGCTTTCCCCTACCCCAAGTGGCCTTCATCTTGATATCGATATCATGGTAGCATCCTTACCCCTGGTAAAGCTTTGGACGGCTCTGCCCACTTGAGTGTGATAGTCGGGACCACGTAAGCTCTATCGTGGTAATGTCGGTTATATGACGAGTCTCCCATTGTTCCTCATAATTTCAGCTATGCAGGTTTATATATATATATATATTCTAAAGCAGGTTTGACCCTATGTTCAGTTTTACTTATGATTATCAGATTTCAGCTTTGGGTCATTCGAATCAGTTATGATATGCTGTTATGTTCATATCATAATTTCAGAAAATAGCATGCAAGCCCTACTCTCAGATTCTTATCTTGATTATGTTTTATATTATGCATATTTTAATGATTTTACTTAAGCGGTTTTACTTACCTTGCATACTCAGTATATACTACATACTAATCGCATACTCTATGTTGTATTATTTTATGATACAGGCTCCGATCTTCAGACTTAGCTCCGTCACTAGCCAGTTTCAGAGTTAGCATCCAACTTCAGTGGTGATTCCTCATCTCCCGAGGACCATTCCTTATCATTTATCTTTTTATTTTAAGTTTCAGACTTAGAGAGTTAGTTAGGGTCTTGTCCTATCAACTCATCAGAAGGCTTTTCAGACATAGTGTATAATCAGCTTTAGATTCATGTATGCATTCTAATATTATGTTATGTTCAAACTTCCGCTATGTTTATTATGATTGATTTTCTACTTTTATTGATTGAGTTAGAAGTTATGTTCATTCCATGGGTCGACTTGGAGCCTCTTGGGGTTCCTTGTCCCGTGTCTCGATCCGAGCCTATGTTCGGGTCGTGACAAACTTGGTAGCAGAGCAATAGGTTTTGAAGTGTCCTAGGGTGTCTAAACGCCACATTAACTAGAGTATTTTTCATGGGTGTGAAGCGCGCCATGATGTGCCGTGATTTTACGGCACTTTCGACGCTTAAAACCAAGAAATTATGCACATTCCGGGTATGTTTATGTAGATATGATGCGTTTTATGTTTAATGTTGCAGGAAAATAGGTTCGGAAGTGAAATGGGCAAATTAATGCTTAAAATAACTGAACAGAGGGTTGCCAGGCACTTCAAAAGTAGTTGGTACTTAGCACCACTCATTGTTGAAGTCGTGGGCAAATATTGAATTTTGAAGATGCAGAAACAGTATACTTAACGGGTTGAGGGAACGACTCGTTAAAACTGGTAACGAGTCATGATGCCAATCGTGAAGATTGGGAGAGGAATTATTGAAGAATTAGCCAGTGAAGTTGACGGACGACGTAACGAGTCGTTGTCTGACCAAACGACTTGGTAGGAGATCACTGGAGTCACTCGTATGGTGCACTGGAAGATTGAGGAGGCTGGACTAGGAGAGGCATAATGACTCGTGCCCAGGCACAACAAGTCGTTAGGTAATCCATTGCCACAACTGGGCTTGATGCTGAGGACGAATGTTTTTAACAAGGCACGACTCGTCAAAGGTCCTAATGAATCGTTACCTATCCCGTGACCACTGACGACTTGGTTTCTCATTTTAATTAGGAAAAGGTCTTCTTGAAACTATAAATACACTATTTAGGTTTATTTTCGACGTACTGATTATTATTACTACTTTTCACATATATTTTGGTGTTGTATAATTATTCTTGGTTCAAGAAACAAGGTTTAAAATTTTGTTCTTGAATTTGAGGATCAAAAGCAACATTGGAACTCATTCATCAAGTTTGGAGTTTTATTCAATTTACTTGGTTTTCTTATATGATAATTTGTAAGTTGAAATTATGATTTATTCAACATTTTGTGATTGTGATTATTCAAACATGAGTAGCTAAACCCATAACTAGGGTTGTGGGAACCAAGATGAATTAACAAACATAGGTGAAACACTTAGTGATTCCTGAATGGGGTTTAATGCATGTACTATTTTTCCCTTTGTTTTAATTGATTCTTGATGGTTGCAAATGTTAGGGCTTGCCTTATTCTTATTTACCGGACCAAGGAGGTAGTGAATGGGAAAAGGGATTAACAACAGAGCTTTGAGGCTATCAACCCTCAACTAATAGCTTGACCTTTTCCGGGAATAGCTAATCCGATATTAAGGGTAAGGGTTAGTCAAGCATACACCCATACACGGACCATGTTTCATGGTGATAATCATTTAGATAGGGGACCAACCATTTAGAAGAACCTAATTTACCAATATTGCATGTTAAACACCGGAATAGATCACTAGTGTAAAAGCCTTGTGGTTATGAAGTCTTAGGGAACACAGTCCTAGTCAAGTCATTAATTGAATACAAACCGAATTTCACTTAAGCATTTAGTAGTTTTTACTCATATTTAGTAGTTTATTTCTTCCCCCTTAGGAAATAAGTAACCCGATAGTAATAGTTATTTGCATTAACTCAAGTTCTTTCCATATTTCCTGTGGGATCGACCCCAACCTTTGTTGGGTTATATATTTGACATCGACCGCTTTATATCTCAATTGTAAGGTGTAATTTGGGCAAAATCAAATTTTGGCGCCGTTCCCGGAGAATACGGTTAAGGCTTTTGTTAATTGTGTTTGCTTTACTATTGGTACTCATTTTCCTTTTTTATTTTTCTTTTGTTGTTTTTGTTTTGCTTAACAGGTCTTAGGTTTGTGCATGCTTGATACTAGAATCCAAGGAAAATCCCTGATTCCAATCGATCACAAACTGGAGCAGCCATCAAGAAACTTGAGAAGAATGGCCAACATCCAAGAGCAGGAAATCGTGGACCAAGCTACCGAGAGAATGTTTGCTGAAGAGAAAGCTTGAGCTAGAGATCGTGAGTTAGCTAGGGTTGCTGAAGAGCAACATCTAGCTACAGAAGCAGAGTGAGCTAGAAGACACAGAGGTCCAGAACACACCAGACACTGGTATTTTTATGAGGAAGATGAAGCCGATATAGACGAAGCCGGTGCCACTGGAGCTATGATACAATTTCTCAACATGAAAGGAATATTTGAGGGTCATGCATCTGATGATGCCCATGCTCACTTGACAAATTTTGTGGATATATGTAAGGAATACAAACAATCGGGAGGGAGCCAGGATGCAATTAGACTGAGGTTATTTCCCTTCTTATTAGGGAGTGAGGCAACGATGTGGTTGGCTAAGCTGCAAATGATTCCATCACCACTTGGGGGGAATTTAAGAGAGCTTTTCTTGAAAGATTCTTCCTATCTTCCAAAGCGTTGCAGCTAAAAGATGAAATATATAACTTCAGATAATTGAATTCAGATGCACTTCACGAGATATGGCTGCATTTCTACAAGAAGCTCAAAAGGGTGCCAAATCACAGGATTCCAAATGATACATTGTTGGAGATCTTCTATAGGTCTATGAATGCTAACACCAAGGCGGTGCTGATACTATCTCTAGAGGAACCTTTATGAGCCACACTTATGCATAAACTGCTAAATTACTTGACAAGATCACCAAAACCAAACGCGCATGGCATACTAGAGAGTCGGAGATCCCGGTTGGTTCTTATAAAGTTGTTATGTTTGCAGAACAGAGAAGAAGAGATGAAGAGCGTGATCAAGATATTGTTGAAATTAAGACAACAATGGGGCTGCTTGCCAAGCATCTGATGGGCATCGAAGCAAAGAATGTTAATGTGTTGGTTCTCAGGGCAAGGCCCCGAGAAATGATGGATGTGAATCTGAGTCTGAGGAAGAAGCTAACTATTTAAATGATCAAAGGGCGGGTTTACAGACCAAAACCCAAGGGTCTAACCAAGACTCTTGGCATCAAGGTCAAAGGAACCAAGGTCGTAACCTTTACAAGGATAACAATTACAATCGACGCTAGTACAGAGACAACGGAGACTAGAAGAAGCGCGAGGAGTACAAGAATGATAGAAATAGTCTGTACGTTCCTCCAAGAAACAGTGAGCCAAAGTCCAGTGGTTCAAGGGTTGAAGACATGTTGTCCAAAGTACTTAAACAGATGGAGAAAACAGATAGCCACTTTAAGGAGCTCCGCGCTGATATTTCTAGTTTGAATCAAAAGGTGGAGTCACATGTCATAGCCATTAAGCATATTGAGCAGCAGATGACTCAGATGTCTATTGCAATGAATAAGAGGCAGAAAGGCACACTTCCCAGCAACATAGTGCAAAA
This sequence comes from Datura wrightii, assembly GCA_035772735.1. Classification (NCBI taxonomy): domain Eukaryota; kingdom Viridiplantae; phylum Streptophyta; class Magnoliopsida; order Solanales; family Solanaceae; genus Datura; species Datura wrightii. Next base: position 45,908,982 of record JASDFA010000007.1, on the reverse strand, counting down.
TCTAAAAATGGCAGTCATTGCACGGTGGTTACTACTTGAGCAGGAAGGCGATAGTTTATCTTCCTAAGCCGGTTGTAATTAAGGAGTCAGAAAAGCCCGTCTCGATTAATGATGACAGTGTAGCAGATTTTGAAACCCAACTTTGGTTGGAGATTCAGATGTGAATACTGCTCCTAGTAATGCAAAGGAGCAAGGAGTTGCCCACGAGAAGGAGAAGGAGGCACAACAAAAGTTTACATAGATCCCTATACCTCCTCCTCCTTATCCATAGCATTTGAAAAAGAAGGCCGAAGATGGGAAGTATCACAAATTTATTTCTTTGCTTAAGCAATTGTTGGTGAACATCCCATTAATCGAGGTACTTGAGCAGATGCCCGACTATGCTAAATTTATGAAGGACCTCATCGCTAGGAAAAGGACTGTATGTTTTAAACCTGCAGATAATTTGCACTACTGTGGTGCCATAACTACACAGGTACTAGCTCAGAAGAAGGAAGACCCATGTGCTTTACTATACCTTGTACAATTGGGGATGTCGAGTTTACAAGGGCTCTTTGTGACCTGGGAGCTAGAATAAATTTGATGTTGCTAGCAGTGTTCAAAAAATTAGGCTTGGGAGCCCCCACACCGACCACTATGCGCTACTGATGGATGACAAAAATGTTAAAAAGCCGATGGGGATCCTATTTGATGTGGTCGTCAAGGTGGAAAAATTTATATTCCCATCAGACTTCATGATTCTGGACTACAAAGTCGATTCTGAGGTCCCCATCATTTTGGGGCTACCATTCCTTGCATCCAGTAGGGACGTAGTAGATGTGGAGGCAGGCCAGTTAAAATTCAGGTTAAACAAAGAAGAGGTCACCTTTAACATTTTCCGGACCATGAAGCAACCAAGGGAATTCAGCACAGTCTCAACACTAGAGGATGGATACGAATTACTTGTTGAATTCTGAGTAGTCAAGAGACTTGCGTCGTGCCGAGACATTAAATCAGGATCTACATGGGAGGCTACCCACGGAGGTGTTTTGGTGAAGTCTGAGTAGCCAAAACACCCATGTCTTTCCACGACGTTAAATCAAGAGCTTCTTGGGAGGCTACCCAAGTTGTAATTGTAAGAAATATGTAGTGTTTACATTTTTTAATGGGTGTAGGTGATTAAGATGGAAAATTTGAAGTTGGAACCAAAATTTGGAACTTTAGTTCTGGTGCAAAATATCCAGCACGAGTCGTTGTTTGACCTGATGACTCATTCAGTCCAATCGTGAAGACAATTGCATAAAATAAGGGAGCAACAGCTGACTTAACGACTCGTCTCCTTTGGAAATGAATCGTGAAGTCCTCCATCATGTACACTGGATCTAAGGCGGAATTAAATTGAGAAAGGTGATAACGACTCACTCAATGAATCTTTTGGATACCAAATGAGTCGTTAAGTGACCCATGATGAAGCTACAATAGTTCAAGGACCACGACTTAGGCCACGACTCGTTGGGTGAGACCATGAGTCGTTGCTTGACTCGTTAGGTCCTAGGTAAGTTTTTTTGAACTTCAGCCACATCATAAAATAAAAAAAATTATTCGTTGTATAACTTGTGTGGTCAGCCACATCACTGTGTGTGTCAATCTATAACTTATCTGGTCAGTCGTATCGAGATAGAGGATAGGAAATTAGGAAAGGATCATAGGCCATTTTTTCTTTATGAGCCCACTTTAGCCTTAAAAGACCTACTAAAAGAGAATAAATATCCCTTGACCTAAATGTTTGAGCTTAAATCGACCTTTCTTTTTGTATATACCAATTCACCTTCCTGCTTTTATTAAGAATAAACCTGTTTTGGCCTTGGTCCCTCCTTGGACACTGTGAACCTTAACTTAGGTAAATCGCCTAAGTTGAGGGTGGCTATTATAGGGGTGATTAAGAAGAATAGGGTAGAATGAAAAAATTTGGTAATAAAAAGGAAAGAGTGGGTGCGGTATGCATAATGAAAAGAAAAGAGAGAAATAAAAAATATTGTTGTCAAAGAGCAAGAAAAGAAAATAAAAGAAAAATGTGACATCAATGAATGCTTGAAAGAAGAAGAACCGCACCCGTAGTTACAAATTAAAATAAAAGAAGCAAGCAAAGGAAAAGGGGAGAAAATAGGAAAAAAAAGGTTAAAAGTGGAGTCAAGATGTGTGTAATTCGAAGGAGGGTTAAGATACTAATTCCTTATGTACCATACCAGAACCTGAGCCTATGTTACAAGCCTAAAAAGTACTATAGTGATCTTGGTTACTTGTTTGAAAATCGAGGTATTGAAAGTAAAGGAAAGTCTATGGCATTGCATGCACAGAATTAGAATTTCTTTGTGAGAGTGAGTGGATCTTACCTAGTCCTAAGAAAAATGCATTGACATATTCATTTACATATGCGTGAGCATGGGACTTCTTTGTGGTGAGAGCATTTGGTCAACAAAATTGTATGCGAATTGTCTGGGGCAGTGTTATAGATTTATGTGCTAGTTGCAAGTGACGGTGTTTTGCCATGTTTTGATTCCTCTGTGTCATGTTTGGAAATTTTGCATATGCATTGTGATTTGAGTTGATATGATAAAGGAGGGGTTAGAAAATTCAATTTGATGAATAAATGTAACTGCCGCAAGTTTCCTAAAGTTCTTTTGATTTAAGCATCGAAGTAGTTTATTTTATTTTGTTTTTGATTGTTTTTTCCTGAGGACATGCAAAAGTCTAAGATGAGGGTGTTGATGTGCCGTGATTTTACGACACTTTCTACGCTTAAACCAAGAGACTATGCACATTTCGAGTATTTTTATGTAGGTATGATGCGTTTTATGTTTAATGTTGCAGGAAAATAGGTTCAAAAGTGAAATGGGCAAATTAATGCTTAAAATAACTTTATAGAGGGCTGCCAGGCACTTCACGAGTCGTTGGCACTTAGCACGACTCGTTGCTGAAGTCATGGAAAAATATTGAGTTTTGAAGATACAAAAATAGTGTACTTAACGGGTTGAGAGAACGACTCGTTAAAACTGGTAACGAGTCATGATGCCAATCGTGAAGATTGGGAGAGGAATTATTGAAGAATTAGCCAGTGAAGTTGACGGACGACGTAACGAGTCGTTGTCTGACCAAACGACTTGGTAGGAGATCACTGGAGTCACTCGTATGGTGCACTGGAAGATTGAGGAGGCTGGACTAGGAGAGGCCTAATGACTCGTGCCCAGGCACAACAAGTCGTTAGGTGATCCATTGCCACAACTGGGCTTGATGCTGAGGACGAATGTTTTTAACAAGGCACGACTCGTCAAAGGTCCTAATGAATCGTTACCTATCCCGTGACCACTGACGACTTGGTTTCTCATTTTAATTAGGAAAAGGTCTTCTTGAAACTATAAATACACTATTTAGGTTTATTTTCGACGTACTGATTATTATTACTACTTTTCACATATATTTTGGTGTTGTATGATTATTCTTGGTTCAAGAAACAAGGTTTAAAATTTTGTTCTTGAATTTGAGGATCAAAAGCAACATTGGAACTTATTCATCAAGTTTGGAGTTTTATTCAATTTACTTGGTTTTCTTATATGATAATTTCTAAGTTGCAGTTATGATTTATTCAATATTTTGTGATTGTCATTATTCAAACATGAGTAGCTAAACCCATAACTAGGGTTGTGGGAACCAAGATGAATTAACACACATAGGTGAAACACTTAGTGATTCTTGAATGGGGTTTAATGCATGTACTATTTTTCCCTTTGTTTTAATTGATTCTTGACGGTTGCAAACGTTAGGGCTTTCCTTATTCTTATTTACCGGACCAAGGAGGTAGTGAATGGGAAAAGGGATTAACAACAGAGATTTGAGGCTATCAACCCTCATCTAATAACTTGACCTTTTCTGGGAATAGCTAATCTGATATTAAGTGTAAGGGTTAGTCAAGCATACACCCGTATACGAACCAAGTTGCATGGTGATAATCATCTAGATAAGGACCAACTATTTAGGTGAACCTAACTTACCGATATTGCATGTTAAACACCGGAATAGATCACTAGTGTAAAAGCCTTGTGGTTATGAAGTCTTGGGGAACACAATCCTAGTCAAGTCGTTAATTAAATACAAATTGAATTTGACTTAAGCATTTAGTAGTTTTTACTCATATTTAGTAGTTTATTTCTTTCCCCCTTTGGAAATAAGTAACCCGATGGTAACAGCTATTCGCATTAACTCAAGTTCTTTTCATATTCCCTGTGGGATCGATCCCAACCTTTGTTGGGTTCTATATTTGATATCGACCGCTTTATATCTCAATTGTGAGGTGTAATTTGGGCGACATCACGTCACACTTATTAAGAAGAGGATACAAGACATTTAGGAAATGTTCCCTTCTTTCATAATCTAAGTTGTGCAATGAAATGTCTCTCTATCTTGCTAACTCGTGCTATTCGCGATTGCAGAATCATGCCTCGCCGCATAGTTAACAATAGAAGAAATGAAAATGGAGATGGCAGGCACTAATAGGCCCCACCAGACCATAAGCACCACGCATCGAAGCTGGTTTCCCACGCTTAATTTAGGATAGCGATTCAGATGCTAGCATAGGCCTTGACTGCCCAGGTCAATCAGCAGCCAGTAGCGCATGTCCCCCAGAATGGGAATGCGGTGGCAGCACGAGTCAGAGATTTCCTGAGGATGAACCGTCCCGAGTTTCTTGGATCAAAGGTGGATGAGGATCGACATGAGTTTATCGAGGAGATTTTTAAGATCACCCAAATTACGGGGGTGACTGGGGAGGAGTGTGCCGATTTGGCCTTATATTAGTTAAAGGGGGTCACACACATTTGGTTCAAATAGTAGAAGGATAGTAGGGCAGTCTAAGCAGGCCTTATTAGTTGGGACGAGTTTCATGTCGCTTTTCTAGATCAATTCTTCCCTCGTGAGATGAGGGACCTGAAGGCAAACGAATTTGTGAATCTTAGATAGGGGAAGATGACAGTGCAAGAGTATGACTTAGAGTTCACTCGTTTGTCCATGTACGCACCAGAGTTAATGGTTGATCAGAGAGCTCGAGTGAGTAGGTTTGTTCATGGGGTGGCAGACTATCTAGACAAGGATTGTCAAACTGTGATGCTTCATCAGGATATGGATTTTCCATAGATAGTCTTGTACGCTCAGTAGATGGAGGCGGTGCACGTGAGGAAGAGAGGCCAAGAGGGCCAGGACAGACAGTTATGGGTTCTCTTCGTAGAGCTTAGGGGGTGGACACCGTCAGCAGTCCTACCAGAGATCGTCAGCCCCAGCATCATAGTCTATGATTGTGCCATCCAGATCTAGGAAGGACCAGAGAGGACGAGCATCAGACTCTAGAGTCCAGAGCAATAGGCCCATAGATTCCAATATCCAAGTTTGCGATAGGTGTGGTCGGAGGCACACGGGTCATTGTTTGGCGGGTACAGGTGCTTGTTTCTGGTGTAGGAAGCCCGTACATATGCTCAGAGATTTCCCAGCATCTATACAGGTCCATGATAGGGGCCCCGACCTAGCTTCTAGTTCAGTAGCTCAACCAGCACGCCTTGCTCAGCAGGGGGCTTCTACTAGTACAGGTGGCAGACAACACCAAAATAGATTTTATGCCCTAGCATCACACCAGGAGGCAGGAGGTCTCCCCATATATTGTCGCTGGTATGTTATGAGTTTTCCACCTTGATGTATATGCTTTATTAGATCCAGTGGCTACTTTGTCCTTTGTGACTGTTCGGTGGTTTGTTGGGTATAAAACTACATGCAAGTGCACGTGGTCGAACAAGTAATAAAGTGGCTTAAGTAAGCCAAGTATCTATCCCACAGGGACTGGGATAAGGTAACGAACTACTCAAGTGTTACTATATTTTAATTTTAACAATGAAGACAACAGTGTAACCAAGAGTTTGATATTTTTGGGTTCTAATTTTTATGCTAAGTCTAAAACGATTATCTAATGTGAGTCTGAACTATGAATGTGAGCATGCTGAGGTTAAATGAACATGTAATGAAATTAATTATCAATATCATTTGGTTAACCTTTCATCCGGTTGCTAGTCAAGAACTACTGCCAATGGATTAAAACTCTCGTATTTAACCCAACTTAAGAATCATGAACCGTCCACCTACATTTTTGTGATTAAACGAAATTCATGTTCTAGCCATACAAACCCGGTTCCTAAATTGACTAATACAACTTTCAGGTATATTTCTATCCTGAAGGTAAATCAATTCTCAATTTTTCCAAACTAAGAAAGGATCATATCCTATTAATTCACAACATTCCAATTTCTTGCTCTCTCGAGTGAAACCGGACTTTTTAGATGTACATTAACGTAGGCCACACATTAATGCAGTGAGAACAAGAATCAATAGAATAACCATGGAAGAAAAGATGAAAAACCAATTTAATCAACAATCACATTTCAATACAATTGTTCTTAACCTCAGCAAGAAGAGGAATTAGCCACTCATTTGTGGATTAAACATCATTAAATGAGTGTTAAACATACAAGCAATTGAATTCAAGGAGAAGGAAAGAGAGAAAAACCCTGATAATTCCGTCCCCTCAACTGCCTGTAACCCACGTTCTTGCTCCACCAAGTAAGAATATTGAAAAATGAACCAAGTGTTCTATTTATACTAGTGGGAATTTTTCCTGGAATAACAACCAACGTGTCACGGAGTGCATCGCGGAGCACTGCCTCATTGACGCGCCACCGACGCGGACCCTCACTGGAAATTGGGGGTACAGGTAATAAGGCCCAACGTGGCACGACGTGCAACGCGGAGCCAGGCCACCGTGCCACGGACCCAACGCGGACCCTTACTGGAAATAGGCCAAAAATTCCCTATCCAGGCAGAAGGCCTCTGCTATGGCAGTGTGGCACGGCTCCATCGCGGAGCCTCTTTATTTTGTGCCTTCCAATGCCTTGTCCTTTGCTCACATCCGAGTCCAACCCCGATCTCTTCCAACATGCATTTTAGCTTCCCAAAATTACATTTTACCTGCAAAACAATGCTAATCATGTTGGTTAGTATAAATTCCCATTTTATTACCAATCACATGAGAATGTATAAACATTAATAGATAAACAAGGCTAAAATGACACATTTGAGTATCACTTGGGCATATAAATTTGCCCAAGATCACTTACCCCACACTTAAATCCTTGTTCGTCCTCGAACAACAATCTTACACCTCATGCAATTTACACCCAAACCTCGCTACTTTGGTTCGACAATTTAGGCTACGGTCATACCGATTATTCAATTAAGCAAATCATCAAGAAAACACGCATGGTCCAATCAATGCAATGACCTTCAATACATCAAGACCTCCTAGACTTAAGAACCGACTCTCGATATTGGCAAACTCATGTGAATCAGCTGATCAAGACATCCGACACGAAAATTAATCTCTCATCAAGCATGTGCCCTCACAACACAAGAGATTTTCCCCTTTTTGATCATATGAACTCACAAAATTTCAAGCAGGGGCATAAAGACACAATTTCGCTCTCTCTCCCAAAAGAATTCACATGCATCATGTCACGACCCATAAGCTTGCATTTAGTGTATTACTCCACTAATATAAAGAAGTGTGATGTAAGATCACGTAGGACTTTAACGGGTTGTAATGTAAGCTACGGAACTAGTAAATATTGGGCTAGCCAATAATAGCCACTAGCATCCTTAAGCGCCTTTTCCATACATCCCATCAAACTCATGGGCAGTGTTTCTTTCTTCATCCTCCCATTATTGAAGTTTCTCTTTAGTTTGGCCCATCTTATTAAGCACACTTGACACAACAACAAAGATTATTCATACACCTTCATTATAGTTTATTTATAACAAGTGCACCTTCAACCTTTTCTTTCCCTTTTTCACTCTGCTTTTCTTTTCTTTTCACCATTCTCACTCTTTGACACTTTGGGAAAATTATTTTCTCTTCTTAAGCGCTTAAGAGTTTTGGATCGACTTTATAGCTAATGAAAAGAAGGAATTAAGCTCGGTTTACACTTTTTGACAAAAGAAAAAAATAATAGGCTAAAGGCTCAACGGGCTGACTAGGGTATACAATCAAGGTGGGTACGATAATGAAAAATAGAAACTTTCGGTTAAACCAAAGAAATGCCTACATCCTTTCCTACAATACACCTTTTTCATTTCATTTTGTACACACACCAGGAAAGTTCTAGACACTTCACAATAGCATGGAATAACAAAACCTCAGTTCACACTTATTGCACATGCTCAATTCAAGACGTATTCACAGACTTTTCAATCAGCTAATTACACGAATTCAAACATTAAGCCTTAATCACACTGAATCGACTCTATGGCCTGGGTATCTCAACATATTTACAAAGTTGCATGCTTTCATACGAATCACCTTTGCATTTCAAATATCATGTACTACACGCAACCAGAATTCCGCAACCATAAAGTAACTACAAGTTTTGGGATGCAACCCACAAAAGAAAAACAACTAAAAAAAATGTAAATGAAAAAGAATCTACTCCTAACGACTACATTTCCCTTAAGACGGTCGTCATCCATCCATCATAGGGAACGGTCACTAACTAGGACTTCGGTTCAATGGGACCATTCTCAGTAAAAGAACCGAAAACAAACGCCGAGAAACCCAAGAATTGAAAAAAAAGAAAAAAAAATTTAAAAATATCGATCATTTTGATAAACAAAAATATGTACAAAATCAGCTAGCAACATTCAGCAACATACAACAGTTTCACATATAATTACAATACAGAACAACAACTTAACAATCACAAATCACAGGGTCAGAAAATTTTGTTCACAGGCACAACAACAGATTAGAACATACATAACAGCACAACCAGCACCTAACTACTCCCACCCCACACTTATCTCGAACACTGTCCCCAGTGTTCAAAAAAATTAAAATAGCACAAAAAATGGGTGGTGGAACTCCCTGATCAATCAAAATACTCCACTTCTTCATCAGGTGCTGCTGCTTCATATCCCATGTCTGAATCACCCCCATCGTCATCATCGGACTCCACATTGGAGTCCTCCCGACGTGTCTCCTCGTCTGTAGGGACATCATCATCCGTGGGCTCCACAAAAGCTGGGCCCACTCTGCATAGAGCCCTGGCATTTTCGCCAAAAGGGTAGTCTAGCTCGAGCTGCCATAGCTCCTCCTCTGTTGCCAGCCTCCCGCCTATCCTCAGCTGGAGCATCTGCATCCCGTACATGCGAGCCATATACTGATCATCACGAGCATGTCGCTCACCGAGTGTAAGCACTGGCCCGTGGGTGGTGTCGGGAGCCTTAGTTTTGGTGACATCTAAGGCCCGCCGCTCCATCTGCGGGATGTAGCCAAGGGCCTCTTCCTCAACATCTAGGCCCCTCAGGAATGTGGTGAGTAGTCCACCAAATCCGTATCTGTGCTCCTGATGCAACCGGGCTCTCTTCATGGCGGAGATAATCACCACCCCCACGTTGATCTCCAGCCCTTTCATCAGGGCGTACACCAGGCATACACAATCCCCGGTTACATCCGTCATATGTACCCCTGGGATTAGGCAGGAACAGACGATCTTAAGCCATATCCTGGCTTCCCTGTTCATCTGTGAATAGGGCAAAGTCTGATGGTAGCCCCTCTCTTTGTGTCTGCTCCATCTAGCTGTTGATCGGGTTCCACACAAGGTGCGTCTGATGTCCGCATATGGTGGAGTGATGTTCAGCTGTCGAAGCACGTGGGCGTCTGTGTCCCGCGCCCCTAGGATAGCATTGAGGTGGTGGGGCTCAAAGGTGACTATTTGCCCTCTGATTTTGATGGTGTGACTTCTGAGAGTCGGGTTCCAATTGGCATAGAATTCCCGAATCAGGTGCAAGTTGCATTCCTTGGGCTCTTCAAAGATGAAGTTGAGCCCAGCTGCCTCAATCCTGTGGACAATCCTAGGGAACTCCTGTGCCAACGGTTCCCGTGCTATGTGTTCCTTGGGGAAGTACTTGCTCTCCTTGTGATTTGCATACCACTTCTTCCCCTCTTCTGTCACCCACCTAGTTTCGTATTGGCAGCGTTGGCCGAGTGGAACCACTGGTGCTGCTGGGACTGCTGTGCCCAGTCTGATTCTCTTTCTTCCGGCCCAGATGTTGATGCGCCTTTCCCCTTTTCTTGCCTGCTTGCCATATTTTTCCTGTCAACCCAAATAGACAAGATCAATGTTAAGCCAATGAGTATTAGCTTCAACTAAGGTCGGGTTAAGCTAGGCTACCCCACACTTAGTCCTTAGCTAAAATTACAGCATTACGGCAAGATCATACCTATTTACACAAACAAACAACCAGATATAAAAACATGCTTAGTGCATTCGAAGAATTCGACGGTATATATTCTATGTACTACTCAGACTTCATACAGCTAACCACAATCATTACTATCGATAACATTTTATCTCATCGCAGTTAGCAAGGAGAAACAAAGAAACGAAAACAACAAGAATTTATCTACATGAACCTATACAACTCACCCAATTCTTGCAAATTTCAATATTCCCCTAACCCGAGAATTCGTCGGTCTTTTAGCATAATAACAATTAGCACAACGACTCATCTCACTCAACATGTACAACCCAGCATGAATTTCACTAGTTCACTACATTTTTCCACTTCAAATTCAAAAACAAGCCCTAGCTATGATTGTAACAAAAAATTCGATTAAATTATGCAATTAACGAGTTCAAGCAATCACAATGATACTCCGAACATCCATCAACAATAATTCAATTGAATTTATGCTTAATTTCTACTTAGGGAAAGTTTAGCTCACATCACATGTTCAATATCGAAGAAAATCGACAAGAAATGAGATGGAATTGAAGAACATACCTTAAATTTGAAGAATTGAAGAAAACTCAATGAAATTCTTGGCCTATTCCGTGTCACGTTGAAGGGGGAGGGGTTTTAAGGGGATTGGTAACAGAGTGTGTGAGAAATAAGGAAAATTGAGGGGGATTCGAGGTTTAAAAGTGGAAAAATCACGCGGGTCACCCGGTGACCCGGTGTGACCCGTCGCGATATACACATCAACGTGTCATGGAGTGCATCGCGGAGCACTGCCTCCGTGACACGGAGCTGTCGCGAGGGTGTTCTGGAATTCTTTTAAAATTTCGGATTTACACCTCAACGTGTCACGGAGGGTAACGCGGAGGCCCTCCTCTGTGACAAGGAGCTATCGCCCTAGCTCACTGTTTTGCCACTTTTTATTGATTTTCATACCTCGACTTTTCCTTTGCGATTCCTTGCATATTTTCCCTCCATTCGACCTGAAATTCATCTTACTACAGGAAATTGGTTAGAATCATAGGTTTCACTCAAAATAACAATAAAAACAAAAATAAAAATTAAAAATTTTGTTGTTAATCAAGAAAAAGAAAAAGAAATCTATTCACAACTTACAAAGAAAAATTTCACGGGTTGCCTCCCGTGCAGCGCCTGGTTTACCGTCGCGGCTCGACGTCATTCAGCTCAGTTGTCCTCTAGGGTGATGGACGTTTTCTCTCGACCACCGTCCTCCCCCCAGTGTGCTTACATCATTCCGGTGGTTTTCCCAATAACTCTCATGAATCCTTTATCTGCGCATCACCAACTCGATCAATCACATTGATCACCGAGAGCTCCTCGTACACAGTTGGGAGCTTGGAGGCCTTGTACACATCGAACACTTCCACCTTATCATGTGCTCGCATGGTTAGCTTCCCCGCAGCTACATCAATTAGCGCTTTCCCGATCGCCAAGAAAAGACGTCCCAAAATAAATGGGACTTCCGCGTCTGGTTCAAAATCCAACATGACGAAATCTACCGGGAAGATCAGGGAGCCAACTTGCACCAAAACGTCCTCCACAATGCCATCAGGTCTGGCTAAGGACCGATCCACCAATTGCAAGATCACTGTTGTGGGTCTAGGACTCCCTCTCAACTTCTGCTGCTCCCGATTGTTGAGGTGGTCTTTCTGTTTCCACCTCTTTCAGCTACAAACCACTCCTTGTGGTCACTGCATTCACCTGCTTGGGGTTGGGATCTGTGTCACTCGGAAGTCCTCCTCTAGGCCTGGTGTTTTGGGCTCCAGCAAATTGCCCAAATTGATATTCAAGTGCCTTAGTAGCTAACTGGTTGTTTTTCACCTCGGCTGCCAATTTCACATAGTCAGCCTGCAATTGAGCTTGGTTAGCTATCATCGTCTTGAACATCTCCTCAATGCTGGGTGATGGTGGTGGAGGAGGTGCATTGTTGTTTCTAAATTGTGCTTGATAATTCTGCTGCCCTCCTTGGTTCCTTTGCACACCCTGACTCGAACTTTGCCCCTGATGGTTGTTGCTACCCCAGGAGAAATTCGGGTGATTCCTCCAATTGGAATTGTAGTTGTTGCCATACTGTTGGTGGTTGTTCCTTTGTACATTTCCCACAAAGTTCACCGAGTCAAGATTTGCTCCACAACACTCAGCTGAGTGCTCACTGCTCCCGCACACTTCACACCAAATCTGTTGCACTGCATTCACTAGGGCTTGAGGCTGGTTCATTGTCATGTTACTAAAGTGGGTGTTGAGTTGATTCTGTAAAGCAGCTATCTGTGCAGCAATAGCTGTAAAACCATCCACTTCTAGAACTCCTGCTGGTTTCCTTGTCCCTCCTGTTGACGAATCAGCATTCCACTCCGGATTGCCCTGCGAAATACGGTTCAACAAGGTATACAGCTACTCATAAGTTTTCTCCAGCGCTTATCCCCCAGCTGCTGAGTCTAGCAATATTTTTGTATGGGGTTCCAAACCCTCTATAAAAGTGTGCACCAGTACATCATTGGATTGATGATGATGAGGATAATCCCGCAACATGGACTTGAATCTCTCCCAAGCCTGATATAGATTCTCTCCCTCTCTCTGTTTGAAACTTAGAATTTGACTTCTAAGTCTTGCTGTTTTACCGGAGGGAAAAAATCGTATCAAGAATTTCCTTGCAAGATCATGCCACGTAGAAATAAAATTAGGTGGCTCAGCTTTCAACCACCTCTTGGCTTCTCCCAATAGTGAAAATGGGAACAATGTAAGCCTGACATAATCTGATGACACTCCAGCGGGGATGTAAGTGTCACTTATCTCCAAAATATTTTGGAGATGCTGCTGTGGATCTTCATGAGGGAGACCTGTAAACTGCCCGCTAGTGTGCAGCAATTACACCATGTTTTGTTTGAGCTCGAACCTCCCTCCTGGCTCAGGTTTGCGGATGCTAGATGTGACATTATTAGCATGTGGGATTGCCACCTCGCGAACCGGTCGAGCTGCTACTTCTTCGGGCACTAACATTGCCCATACTACTGGTGGATTTTGTTGTTGCTCCATGAGTGTTTGTCTGAGCAACTGCAGCTTTCTTTCTAGAGCTTCTCTCCGCTGACGATGAAATAATCTTTCTGGCTCTAAATACGAGTCCACCAGCTCCTTGTCTCTTGCCAGTGTTCAACAGAGATTAAATCTGCAAAATACAGGCTAAGACCAAGTTGTCAACACTAAGAAAATAAAAATATAGTAAATTAACACTTAAGACAAATTCACCAATTGCTAGTCCCCGGCAATGGCGCCAAAAACTAGTTCGGTGGTTTGTTGGATATAAAGCTACATGCAAGTGTACGTGGTCGAACAAGTAGTAAAGTGGCTTAAGTAAGCCAAGTATCGATCCCACAGGGACTGGGATAAGGTAACGAACTACTCAAGTGTTACTATATTTTAATTTTAACAATGAAGACAACAGTGTAACCAAGAGTTTGATATTTTTGGGTTCTAATTTTTATGCTAAGTCTAAAAAGATTATCTAATGTGAGTCTGAACTATTAATGTGAGCATGCTGAGGTTAAATAAACATGTAAAGAAATTAATTATCAATATCATTTGGTTAACCTTTCATCCGGTTGCTAGTCAAGAACTACTGCCAATGGATTAAAACTCTCGTATTTAACCCAACTTAAGAATCATGAACCGTCCACCTACATTTCTGTGATTAAACGAAATTCATGTTCTAGCCATACAAACCCGGTTCCTAAATTGACTAATATGACTCTCAGGTATATTTCTATCAATTCTCAATTTTCCCAAACTAAGAAAGGATCATATCCTATTAATTCACAACTTTCCAATTTCTTGCTCTCTCGAGTGAAACTGGACTTTTTAGATGTACATTAATGTAGGACACACATTAATGCAGTGAGAACAAGAATCAATAGAACAACCATGGAAGAAAAGATGAAAAACCAATTTAATCAACAATCACATTTCAATACAATTGTTCTTAACCTCAGCAAGAAGAGGAATTAGCCACTCATTTGTGGATTAAAAGTCGTTATGAGTGTTAAACATACAAGAAATTGAATTCAAGGAGAAGGAAAGAGAGAAAAACCCTAATAATTTCGTCCCCTCAACTGCCTGTAACCCACGTTCTTGCTCCACCAAGTCAGAATATTGAAAAATGAACCTAAGTGTTTTATTTATACTAGTGGAAATTTTTCCCGGAATAACAACCAACGTGTCACGGAGTGCATCATGGAGAACTGCTTCCGTGACACGCCACCGACCCGGACCCTTACTGGAAATTGGGGGTACAGGTAATAAGGCCCAACGTGGCACGGTGTGCAACGCGGAGCCAGGCCACCGTGCCACAGACCCAACGCAGACCCTTACTGGAAATAGGCCAAAAATTCCATATCCAGGCAGAAGGCCTCCGCGATGGAGCCGTGTCACGCTGCCATCGCGGAGCCTCTTTATTTTGTGCCTTCCAATGCCTTGTACTTTGCTCACATCCGAGTCCAACCCCGATCTCTTCCAACACGTATTTTAGCTTCCCAAAATTACATTTTACCTGCAAAACAATGCTAATCATGTTGGTTAGTATAAATTCCCATTTTATTACCAATCACATGAGAATGTATAAACATTAATAGATAAACAAGGCTAAAATGACACATTTGAGTATCACTTGGGCATATAAATTTGCCCAAGATCAGTGACGCTCTAGGTGGCTAGTAGTTTCAGAGTCAGTCCCAAAATCTTGTCAAAACACTTCTTAGTCTCTTCTCCAGTGGGTGATTCAGTTGTAGCTATACGGGTGTATAGAAATTGCCCGGTCACAGTCCTTATGATAGTCACCTCAGCAGATCTAGTAGAGTTAGCCATGACCGACTTTGATGTTATCCTCGACATGGATTGGTTATTTTCATGCTATGTCTTAGTTAATTGTAGAACCCGTACGGTAGAATTCCAAATTTCGGGTGAGACAGCTTTAGAATGGAAGGGTAGTTCAGTTGTGCCTATAGGTCATTTTATTTCCTACCTTTAGGCCAGAAAGATGATCTCTAAGGGTTGTGTGTACCATCTAGTTATGGTTAAGAATGTTATGTTCGAGACCCCGACTATTCAGTCCGTTCCAGTAGTATGTGAGTATCCAGAAGTCTTCCCAGAGGATTTACCGGGAATCCCTCCCGAGCGGGAGATTGATTTTGGTATTGACCTTCTTCCCAATACGCAACCCATATCTACTCCTCCTTATAGAATGGCCCCAGCCGAGTGAAAGGATTTGAAGGAGTAGTTGAAAGACCTGTTAGATAAGGGTTTCATCAAACCGAGCAAATCTCCATGGGATGCACCAGTTCTCTTTGTCCGTAAGAAAGATGGTTCTCTTATAAGGGACAGGTTGAAAATAGCTCAGAGTTGCCAAAAGTCTTTTATGGATGTAAGGATGAGAGAACTTGAGTTTGAAGTTGATGATTGGATGTTTCTAAAGGTATCCCCCATGAAGGGAGTGATGAGATTCAGAAAGAAAGGAAAACTCAGTCCTTGTTATATTGGTCCATACCAGATTGTGAAATGGGTTGGCAAGGTAGCATATGAGTTAGAGTTTCCCTCAAAATTAGCTTCAGTCCATCCAACTTTTCATGTATCTCTCTTAAAGAAGTGTTTGGGTGATCCAGCTCTGGTTGTTCTGATGGACAGTATCAGTATGAAAGATAGCCTTAGTTATGAGGAGGTTCCTATAGAAATACTTGATCGTCAAGTTCGAAAGCTAAGAAAGAAAGAAGTAGCCTTGTTCAAGGTTTTGTGGAGGAATCAGCATATTGAGGGAGCTACGTGGGAAGCCAAAGCAGATGTGGTGGCGAAATACCCGTATCTATTCCCTTCTGGCTCAGTTTCAACTTGAGGTATTAGTTTCCTCCTTAGTACCCTATTCAGTTTTATGTTCAGCTCATGTGCCCCAGTTTCTTTCATGTCAATGAATGTATATGTGATTCAGGAATTTTGTTCAGTCATGCAGTTCAATTCGGAGTTAGTCACTCTATTTTAGCATGTATGTTTAGAATTTGTAACACCCTAAAAGTTATCAAGAATTAAAAATTAGGATTTTGAGTGTGTTCAGTAGAAAAATCTGCAAAAGTGCCTCAGAACGACTCGTCCAATGAGTCGTTAGATTTAACGAGTCACTAGAGGCAGTCGTTGGAAGAGTTTTAGAAAAGGTGCCATGTGTTTTGATGCCACGAGAGGAGGTATGAGTCGTTGTGTGAGACAATGAACCATTGGAGGAAGTCGTGGTGAGCTTGCAGTCTAGGCTATTTGGAGGGAACGAGTCAGGTGATGACTTGTTGGTTGCCTTAATGGGTCATCGTGAGGAGTCGTTGGTTGGTATTCAAGGTTCTGGGTCGGTGATAACAGATGGCGACAACGGACGGTTGAAGCATGAAACGACCCATGATGTCGATCGTTGGAAGGGAATCAAAGGTTGGTCCCGTTGGAATGACGGAAGGACTGATGAGTCGTTGGATCAAGTAACAACTTGTCATGTCGGTCGTTGGATGGGTTGCAGGTTAAAGAACCAGTAGAGTCAACAGGAACTGGTGACAAGTCATTGGATGAAGTAACGACTCATCCTATTGGTTGTTGGTTGAGGAAGCAGGAAACATGAAGTAGACCCCAGAAAAACTGGATGGTCACCACGAGTCGTGGTGAGGACCAACCACTCGTGGTGAGGGTCGTGGTCTCAGATCGAGCAGATTTATAAGTTTTTCCCAGGGGTATTTTGGTAAAGTCCTACACTTCCAGTTTTAAAATGGCGTCGTTTTGGGATTTTAAGGGACATTTTTAGGGGGTTTTCTAGCCTAATCTCTCATTCCCTCAACTCTTCTTCCTTCCCTTTCAAGATCTGATTGCGCCCCAGCGCACGCGCAAGCGTACGCGGTCGTACAAGTAATACAATGGCCCTTTTTCAGAGCCAGATATCAAACCCACAGGGACTGGAATAACTAAGCGAATATTCAAGTACAAGTGTTAAAATTAGCCTTCACAAGTGTTCATTATAGAAATTTTGGGAAATTCTAATTAAGTCTAGGGGTGATCACAAAATACTCGAGAAATAATACAAGAAGCAACTAGAGTTAATGCCTAATAATCATGCAATGATACAATTCACAATGGTTCGAGTATGAAAACTTCAGTTGTTGTCTCACATAATTAAAATGTTGTGTTCATGGTCTTCCGAGCCTCTAAACACAACAAACTAGTCTCACACCTACATCATTGAGCGGGGATGTGATTTCCTAATTTGTGAGCAATTTAACTACGTGGATGTGGTTTACGGAGTTTGTGCCTTTGATTAAGCGCTTAGGAGTTTTGGATCAAATTCAAGGCTAATGAAAAGAAAGGATTAAGCTCATTTTGTGGCTAGCAAAGAATAGGCTAAAGGCTTAATGGGGCTAACTAGGATCACACATTCAAGGTAGGTAAAGCGAGCGATAAAAATTAGGCTCATTCAAAGAAATGCCTAAATCATCTCCTATAATCGACATCCCTCATTTTACTTTGTATACACACCAAGAAAGTTCTAGACATTACATGATAGCATGGAATATTGAAAAACCTTACACTCATAGCACATGCTGAATTCTAGTCAAATTCAGCAGACTCTTAACTCAGCTAATCACAAGAGTGCAAAATTCAGCTTTAAGCACATCGAGTCACATTACAGAGCCTAGGTGTCTTAAACAGAGTTATACAACTATTAAGCATACTTCAAAATTAACAATACTTGCATCCCCCAATCATTTTTAGCACATAACAAGAACATCAAGCCATCAATCAACTAAAGGTTCCCAACCAAAAACCTATTGACTAATTTACCCTCAAGACAGTCGTCATCCATTCATTGTCGAGAATAGTCCCAACTATGACTGAAAAGAGCTATGTCCAGACAAAGAAAAATTTTATTCATCGGTTCAAAGTGCCCCACGTCGGAAAAGAACTGAAAAGAAAAACCAACGGGTGGGTGAATTATGCTCAACTCCAACTTTTTCATCAACCAATACCATACAAAGCACTAATTTCACCCGAATTCACTAAGCACAAAATTTTTAAATTTCTCTCACCCCACACTTGAATCATGTTATGTCTCCAAAGCATTAATTAAGAATACCACAAAAGTGAGAAATACTCCCTGAGGCCTCTAGGCCTAGCTAACAACATGTTTTCTTTCATTTTTTTTTGGCACGGGTAGGTTATCGATCCCACACTCATCTTCTTCCATGCTCCTTTTCCTCTTCTAAAGGTACTCAAACTTCCCCTCAATTTGTGCTTAAATCACCACAACAATAACAAAAAGGGAAAATAAACCAAATCAAAACAAAAGGAAAATACAATTGTACATGTGATACCCTTGGGTTGCCTCTTCTCTAACTTAATCCCTGCATCAAATTCGGGCTGAAATATGATGATCTCCTGCGGCCATGAATCTATTGAATCTACCACCCCACACTTAGCCTCTAATAACACACTAACCTTACAAAGGTCTCTGTAGTGTGTGGGTGGGTTGATCTCTTGGTAAACTCTGAAGAGCTCTTCTTTATCATCGACCCTCATGTAAGGGTTCCTACTCTTACATTTATAATTGCTCCTCCAGTGGCCAAGAATGGTCGTCCCAAGATCAGGGGTATCTTATTATCAACATTAATGTCAAGAATGATGAAATCAGCGGGTATAATGAACTTATCCACTTTGATGAGAAGGTCCTCAATTATTCCATCTGGTGCCACTTGGGACTTGTCTACCAGCTAAAGCATCACTCATGTTGGCCTCGGCTGACCCAAGCCCAAGGTGTTAAACAAAGATAGGGGCATTAGATTTACTGTTGCTCCTAAGTTACAGATAGCTCTTATCACTTTAGCTTTACCAATTTGTATGGGGAGGGTAAAACTCCCTTGGTCTTTAAGCTTTTCGGCATCTTGCTCATTACCCTATAGCTGCACTCTTCAGTCACTGCCACTGTCTGGACATCCATCAATCTAACTTTGTGGGCCACAACATCTTTCAAGTACTTAGCGTACTTTGACATTCCCTGTATGACATCAACTAAAGGCAAATTGATGTGAAGTTCTTTGAAAATATCAGAGAACTTTTTAAAACATTCCTCCTCCTTGCTCTTCTTGAGTATTTACGGGAATGGTGGAGTGGTGATCTCTGTGCTAGCTGCAATGATGATTTTGTATTTTGTTGCACAACACTCTGCTTATCTCCCTTGTTAGTAGATAGCCCCTTTCTGACCAGCTCCGACTGCACCTCATTTCTTTTTTCCTTTGGATGTGCGTCAGCCAATTGCTTGCCACTCCTCAGACTGATGGCATTGACTTGTTGAGAGTTTGTATCTATTTCACTGAGTAACCCTCCCTGAGGTTTGGTATGCTGAGCAACTACTAATTGACCCATCCGCTTTTCTAGATTGCGGGTGGTCAACTACTGATTTTTCAAATCTGAAGCCATCCATGTCTGATTCTCTGCCAATTGGGTCTGAGTAGCCATAATCTTTTGCAACATCTCCTCAATGTTGTTACTGCTCGACTGGCCACTGTTCTGCCTGTTCTGCTGTTGATACTGCTGCTGCTAAGGTTATTGGTAGCTCTGACTCTGATTACCACCCCAAGAAAAATTTGGGTGACTCTACCAACTCTTGTTTTAGGTGTTCCCATAGTTCTGATTGTTTCTCTAAACATTCCCAACAAAATTGACAGATTCTGAATTTTCCCCGCAAGATTCTGCATTATGCCCATTGTTACCACAAATTTCACACCAACTAGGAGCCTGCTGAGTTCCATTCATCTGTCCCCTGCGGTTGATTCATACTCAATATGTTGAACTGAGTCATCATCTGATGCTGAAATGATGCTAGCTGTGCTACTAAGGCATTAACACTATCCACCTCTATCAGCCCTACTGCTCTGTTACCTGCCCCTCTTGATGAATCGTTGTGCCACTATGGATTTCCCCTAAGCAATCATGTTCAACAGAGTGTACAACTCATCATAATTCTTCTCCAATGCTTACCCACTCGATGCAGAGTCTAGTAAGATTTTTGTATGTAGGTCTAAACTCTACACAAAGGTATGGGCTAGCACCTCATTGGACTGCTGGTGATGGGGAAAATCTCTCAACAATGACTTGAATCTTTCCCAAGCCAAGCATAACTTCTCCTCCGGTCTTTGCTTGAAGCTTAATATCTCACTTCTGAGCTTGGCAGTCTTTCCTGAAGGGAAGAATCTGATGAGGAACTTACTTGGTAGGTCGTCCCAAGAAGTAATGGAATTAGGTGGCTCAGCCTTTAACCACCTTTTAGCCTATCCCAACAATGAAAATGGGAAGAGTGTGAGTCGAACATAGTCAATTGACACTCCGATGGGGACAAAAGTGTCTCTGATCTCCGCTCGTAAGTGATGTTGTGGGTCCTAATGATTCATCCAAGTGAACTGGCCACTCGAGTGTAATAGTTGCACCATGTTCTGTTTCATCTCAAAGTTCCCTCTAGGCTCCCGTTTCTGGATACTGGAGGTCACATTCATCGCTAGTGGGATTTCCACTTCACGAACTGGTCGGGCTGCCATTTAATTAGGTAACAACTCTACTTGCCCCACTGGTAGATGTTGTTGCAGCTACTCTTGTAACCTTTTCAACTTTCTCTCTAGAGCTTTCCTCCTGAGCAAATGCAGTTGGCGTTCAAGTTCCACAATTGTTCCACCAACTCTCTATTCTTTGCCAGCTCTACAAGGACAACCTGTCACCTTCCATATAGCAGACAAAGACCAAGTTTTTCTACAAGGAAATTCAAAATCACAAAAAAAAAATTCACTAAACTTCTCCAGTCCCTAGCAACGGCACCAAAAACTTGATTGCGCCCCAGAGCACGCGCAATTGTACGCGGTCGTACAAGTAATACAGTGGCCCTTTCTAAGAGCCGAATGTCGAACCCACAGGGACTGGACTAACTCAGCGAATATTCAAGTTCAAGTTTTAAAATTAACCTTCATAAGTGTTGATTATAGAAATTTCGAGAAATTCTAATTAAGTCTAGGGGTGATCACAAAATACTCGAGAAATAATACAAGAAGCAACTAGAGTTAAGGCCTAATAATCATGCAATGCTACAATTCACAATGGTTCGAGTATGAAAACTTCAGTTGTTGTCTCACATAAGTAAAATGCTATATTCATCGTCTTTCGAGCCTCTAAACACGACAAACTAGTCTCACACCTACATCGTTAAGCGGGGATGTGACGTCCTAATTCATGAGCAATTTAACTATGTGGATGTGGTTTACATAGTTTGTTCCCTTGATTATGGACTTCCATACGTCTAATCATTTAACCAGACTTAGCTTCACAACTACTTCTACAAGCGGTGATGTGATAATTCTAAGTCAGTGTCTAGCGCATCCGTTTTACTAACCAAGAAAGGGAAATTAGGTATAATTTCTATCCTAATCGCTAATCCCATCGTAAAGATAAGAACTTTCTTCCTACATTCTTATGTTCTAGCCTAGGGTTACTCTTTCGAGCTTTTATCTAAGCTTAACGAGTTTGTTTTCATGGTTCTCAAGCATAAAAACATTAATAATAAAGAATATAAGACAAAACAACAACTAAAAACTCAAAGCACGAAGAATTCATGCATTACAATCATATCATGTAGCCTCAACCCTAGAGGAAGGGTTTTAGCCACTCATGTTCATACAAATACTCAGATTACAAGAATAGTTAAAAGAGAACGAAAATTAGTGAACCCTAGGTTGAGTTTTTCCTTTCTCCCTTCTCTCCTTTTCATTGTTCTCAAGAAATTTCATGATAAAATAATTTTTGGAGCTAAAAGTTTAATTTATACTAAGTGGGAAAATTGCAATTTTTGGTCGGCCATGAACTAGCTCCATGTCACAGACCGTAACACCCTGATTTGCCTCTGTGACATGGAGGCAACGCGTATGCCCACTGAAATTGTCCCTCGACAGGTCTGTATCAAAGTGACTGCTCATCGCCTGGCATGGAAAAGCCCAACTCACGTGCGACGCCCAGTGTAACATGGCCTGTAACGGTAGCAGTGCCTGGCGTGGCATGGAGCCTAGCGCGCAGGTCTTCCAGTATGGCATGCTAGGCACTGCGAAATTGTTATTTTCATGCACATTTCATGCAATCTTCCTCCCACCAATGCTTCATCTTGTTCGTGCATCATCAATTTTAAGCCTCTCCTAGCAATTTTCACCTACAAAACAAAGAGCTAATCATATTGGTTAGTTCATGCATGAATTTATACAAAATCACATGAGAATGTAATCAATTTATTTAACAAACACGACTAAATTAAGTTATAAAATAGCACTTGGGCATGTAATTATGCCCAAGATCAAGATCAAGGATCCAACAAGGGTTTTTTCAAAGCTTCAAGGTGCAAATTCAAGTGGGGTTTCTCTTAATCAGGTATGTGGGTTTTTCACAAGGATATCCTTCCATCCTTGTGCCCCAAAATGTTTTATCAAAAAAATTGATTTCAATTAATCTAGAAAAGCATGACCTAGGGTTTCAATTGATGGGTGATTTCTTCTATGTGTTCTATGAATTCTAAAACCCATTAGGATTACAAGTTAATCATGCTTATGGAATTATTTTATTATCTTTAATTATGTGCTAGATGGTGAAAATTCATGATTATAGAATTTTCTTCATGAGATGGCTTAAACTTTGATTGAGATTTTATTATTGTTCACTCGATTACATCAAAAACTCGTAACCATGTCTAAAATATGTGAAGATTGTAAGAATTCCCTTAAAAACTAGAATATATGATTTGATAAATATGTTGAGATGAGATTAGAATTTATGGGCTTGATCAATTGAAAGTAAGTATGTGTTTTCATTATGTTTTCGATGAAACAGTTTTGGGTATGAGGTAAACCTATGATAATAGCATAATTATCATATCTTTCTTATGAATTGGAGAAAATTTCGAAATGGGTTCTGTGAAATGAAAATGTGTGCTTCTACCATGATCTCGTTGTGAATGTTTAAGGTATGAGTTAAGTGTATGGGCTTTCCATAAATTTAAAATATATGAAACAATGTATCTATGTTAAAGTGAAAATTGGACCTATGGATCCTACATGACCCTATGTTATATGTTGTATATTATGAACTCGAAACTCGATTTTTGTGGAGGTGTGTAAATTACGATATGAATCTACAGATATTCGTAAATGTAAGATGTGCGGATTAAATGATGATTTGACTCTATGACAATATGTATTATGATGATAAAGCATGAGAATGACATTTCAGACTGTTGGGCTTGTTGTTAGTAGAAAGTAGCCCTAATCATTTATAAATGAATGTCATATGATGAAACCAGTAAATGCTCATGTTTCTAATTAGTTGTAGTAGCATAGCCTAGATATATTATGAATCAGTCCTCCTCATGTTCTAGTCAGACAGGGACTCTCCATAGCCGAGAATATTTTCCTCAGTCAGTCAGGGACTCTCCATAGCCGAGAATGTTTCTCTTAGTCAGTTAGGGACTCTCCATAGCAAAGAATGTTTCCGTTAGTCAGCCAAGGACTCTCCATCGCTGAGAATGTTTCCCTTAGTTAGATAGGGACTCTCCATAGCCGAGAATATTTCCCTTAGATCAGTGGGGATTCTCCATAGTCGAGAATGTTTCCCTAGTTCAGTTGGAACTCTCCATAGTAGAGAATGACTCCCTTAGTTTATGTTATCAGTATGGATCAATTCTGTATATTTCAGACTTTAGTTTAAAACAGATATAATATAATGCAATGCAGATTCAGTTATCAACAGATATCCAGTATAGTGTGTGATACTAGCCTCAGCTTCGGCTCTCATTAAATGATCAGTACTTGACCCTTATGCATGAGTTTGATGATGTTTCAGAATATGATTTCCAAATGAAAATTTCATGTATATAGATGTATGTGACTCAGAGGATTTTTGCATTCTAAATCAGTTATATGTCGATGTACTCAGTTTATTTCCTTCTTGTATACTTGTATGTTTAGTTTGTTTACATTTCCCCGCATACTTAGTATATTCCAAGTACTGACCGCATACTTTATGTGCTATATCATTTCATGATATAGATTCAGGTATCTAGACTCAGCCCCGCGGGTAGACACACTCTTTCTTCCATCTCAGCGGATTGTGGTGAGTCCTCATCTCTCGAGGATGAGGTCTATGTTCTTATTCAGTTGTATTTCAGTTTTTAGACTTTAGGAGTTAGCTGGGGACTTGTCCCAGCAACTCATCTGTTTAGTAGAAGCTTTAAGACGTGTAATCAGATTCAGTCTATGTATTATGCTTTATCTAAATCATGTCCTTAAGTTTTAAATTTGGCTCTTAAAGTTAGCTTCCGCTCAAAATGTTTCTATTAGCTGTTTATATTGTTAAGTGTTATGCTATGATTACGCCATGGGTCGACTTGGAGCCTTTCGGGGCTCCTTATCCCATGTTACAACTAGGGTGTAAACTTGGGTCGTGACAGTATTTGAGTATGATGATTGCATTTCTCTACTTTTTAGTATGTTTTCCTACATTGAAGGATGAATATTCCCAAGGGGGAGATATTGTAATACCCCGAAAACCCTAAGATCAGACCTGTGAGTTGAAACAGAAAAAACAGGATTTTCTACACCAGGTCATAGGACAAGTCATCCAGTGACCCATTGGGTGCAACACGAGTCATTGAGTGACTCATGGGGAGGATCTTGGACTGGGTAGGAAATTTGAGTTTTGATCTGACCACGGTGTAACCACGAGTCGTGGTCGGTACCACAATTCATGAGTAGTCTTTGGCAAGGATGGATGATTTCGGTGGTGTCCCTAATTACTAGTCACCACAATTCGTGGTGTCCCTCGTGCTGACCACTGAAGATGGAGTTCCAGTGCAGGCAACGGGAGGTGACCACGAGTCATGGTCACTAATGACGATCCGTCCAGTCCCTTGTGGGGACTGGCGGTATGTTTTCCCTATGAATTTATTTAGGGCTTTTCCGTAATTCCTAAGTTCTTAAGGCCTAAACTACATCATTTTGAGTGTTTTAAGAGGAGTAAGTTCATTCTAGGCCTATTCACTTCCATGCATGCAAGTCTAAAAGCTCCTAAGAGTGATCAAGCCTAAATTTCTCACATTCTTCCCCAAATTCTCATTAGGCAATCAAGGAAGTTGTGAATCAGATTGCTACAGATATGTAGGATTATGAATGGGTATAATTTTTCACACCCATGCCTAATCCCCTCTCAATTCATGAAAATTCTAGTTGATGAATCTATGAGGTTTTAACCCAATATGTGAATTCTCAAGTTTCAAGCATGGGTATGATCTAAGCATGTTTCTAATGTTGTATGATTAATGGTCATATTTTATAATGTTTTCAATTTTAAATTTATGTTTTCAATTTTTATAAATTATGATGCCCATCCATGAAAGTTCATGAAAGAAAAACAAGTCTTCAAATAGAAAGAAATAATAATACTTATTATATCATTTTGAGCCTATTAGTTAGAATCATGATTGAGCAATTAAAACAAAACGTTTAAAATATGTACATGACTAGTTTTTAAAAAAATCAACAATGGAAACTATTCATGCCACATTCCAAAAAGGGGGAACTCAACACCATTCCTTAAACTAGTTAGATTAGAAGTTATCTAGTTTAAGACAATTTAATATGAGTAAAGCCATAAACTTGAATAAGTTAGACTAGAACTTCATAATATCTTGCTAGATGACTCATAAATATAAGGGCAAATAAATAATCATCCTTCAAAGTTTAGATCTCTTATAACCTCTTTCATACTAAGTTAGAAGTAAGAAAATTTCATTCAAGTGGACAAATATTTAGGGACGCAACTAACAGCTACTACCCTATTCAAACATCCAAATAAATAATCTTACAATGAATAGCTAATCAATACATAAGAACCTTACATAATTTATTTTGAGCTAAATCACAAGTTGTAAATAACTCACAAACACAAAATAAGACTTAGGCATAACCAAACAGTCCAAAAACTGTTTCGCCACCGCAACCAAACCAGCCCCATTGAAGCTAAGCATAATATAATTGTGGGACGAGATAGAATTTTACCTTGTGTTGAGTAGCGATTAAGATCGTAAGTTACCGAGTGTTAGGTTAGCGATTCTGACTCCGAAGGAGAGCGAAAAAAGAGGATAGTTAGTAAGTCGAGAATGAACTACAATAAAAAGAGAAAAAAATAGTATGTGTCTTTCATGGCTCAGTTTTTTCTGCTTTGTTCTAGGTCTTATTTTAGTATGGTGTGTCTATCGTGTGTACTGCTGTGTGTAATGTCTTTTTTTTCTTCGGCTCTAATGTCTTCTCCTTTCATAGGAGAAGATAGGGGCTTTGAAATTTAAAAATATGGAACTTTGAGGATTAAAAATTTGAATCCTCAAAGTCTTTGTGTGGGATAGGTGGCATGAATCAGAGAAAAAACCAGAGAAGAGTTTACAAAGAGGAATAGCATCTCACCTGCTTCGACTGTGACAATAGCTTGAGCGAAAAATCCAGCCAATTTTGGGGGATGGGATCACGGGTATGATAGGGAGAGAGGTTTGGATATGGGGTTCATTGGGGTCTAGAGGTGAGAGGGAGAGGGGATTGCCGGTGGTCTGGGGTATGTCAGGGTGGGGCGGCCTGGTGGAGGAGGGAAGTTTTGGGCGATGGTCGGCAGTGTCGTTGGTAGAGAGAGGGGAGAGAGAATGACGTTGGGGGTCTGTGGATGATGGAGGAAGGGTT
The DNA here is from genome assembly GCA_035772735.1 of Datura wrightii. Taxonomy (NCBI): domain Eukaryota; kingdom Viridiplantae; phylum Streptophyta; class Magnoliopsida; order Solanales; family Solanaceae; genus Datura; species Datura wrightii. The sequence continues at coordinate 45,881,797 of JASDFA010000007.1, read as the reverse complement.
AGGGATTAGGGAGAATTTTGGTGGGTTTAGGCGGGTCTGGGTCAGGTATTTTGGTAAATGGATCGATTAAATAATTTAGATTGTCTGATCTTTTGATCAGACGACTAGGAATTATATATATATATATATATATATATACATACATACATATATATATATATATGTGTGTGTGTGTGTATATATATATATGTATATGTATGTATGTATGCATTAAGGAGAGTGAAAAAATAAAAGCCATTGGATCATATTTGATTGCTGATATTAAAAGGAAAGAAGCACAATCCATGTGTTTGTTTACATGGCATATAGGGATTGGCCAAAAATTATTGGCAAGGATTGAGAAAAAAGTTACAGATTTTGGCTTAATTTGTGGCTAGAATTGTAATTCAAGATAAAGCCAATTTTATTTCAATTTTAGCCACTTTCTTAATAAAATAATATTAATTAAAATTTTGGAATTAATTCAATCATAAAAATCATACCATTCTTGAAAAAATAAATAAATAATCAAGATGAATTATTAATTGGTTAAATTAAATTAAGCTTTAGAACTTTAAAAAAATAAAATGTTTAATTGCAAAAATGAGCTATTTAATATAAATTATAACTGACCTAAAATTAATAATCTAAAATACATATTTAAATAAAATATTTGGTTTTGACAACAAAAATATGACAACACATATAAATATGTATATACACATACATGTGTATACAATATTGATTTTTCTTAATGTTTTTAATAATCAAAATTACAAGAAATAATATAATACCTACATATAATATATATATTTTTTTAAAATAAAATGGAAAGATATTATCCAATAAATAGTTAAAAAATATTTTTAACAACTTAAATATTTATTTTATTTTATTTAAAATTTTAAAAGCTTAAAATAATTAATAAAAAATGTGGAGAGCCAAAATTGGGTTTCAACAGTTACCCCTTTCTTTGGCCATGGATGAGGAATGAAAGCGTGGTCAAAGAAAAAAATTGACACATTTCAATTTTGGCGGACCGCCAACACATCTTTTTTGACAAAAAAAATAACATAAATTTCTATGACTTATGGACAAACTCTGATTTCTGAGCTGCCTACATATCTCGGGCTCCACAAGAATCAGACCATATATAGTTTAGAAAATGAAAGTCATCACAAATTGACCGACTTTTCAAATTTTCCCCCGTGTGTAATTATGATGATACTAGGTTCTTTTGTGAAGAAAGATAGGATAATTTTAGCACGAATAGAGTGAGTACGACCGTTCTCGTATTTGAGCTACCTATATATCCCTAAAGGAGATGGAAATCAGTCCAAATATAGTTCAGGGATGGAGAATTACGGCGGATTTTGAGGAGGTCCTCAAAAATTTTCCCCAGTATCGGATTTATGATTGACACTAGTATTATGACAGAGTCACGGAAGAACTTTATAGAGTTACAGTAGACAAACTTCTGGATGATAGAAATTTTCAAAATGAGGGGCACACTTTTGCAGCCTCCTGATTATAAATGTGGTGCAAAACACAACTATAAGTAGGATTCTACTATGTGCATCTCACACCTTTCAAGATCATGCTGAATTAGATGCGGTTAGACCCTCGAAACCTTTCCAGTGTCCGTCATACGGACTTTGAGAGGTGCGGAAGAGAAAGAGAGAATTAAGAATCTAAGAATAGATGTGCACTAAATTTTGAAAGTATAGATAACTGATTATGAGAATTGGAGTCGGAGCGCTAGCCTTTGACTCTGGCTTGTGAGTGTTCGCGTGATTTATGGGGTATATAAAACGACACGCAAGTGCACGTGGTCGAACAAGTAGTAAAGTGGCTTTAGTAAGCCAAGTATCGATCCCACAGGGACTGGGATGAAGTGCAATTTGCTCAAGTGTACTATATTTTACTTCTAAAAATGCAGACAACAGTGTAACCAAGAGTTTGATATTTTGTTTTATAATTTCTATGCTAAAGCTAAAACAATTATCTACTTTGAGTCTGAACTATGAATGAGAGCATGCTGAGGTTAAACGAACATGTAATGAAATTAATTATCATCATAATTTGGATAATCTTTTCCTCCAGTTGCTAGCCAAGAACATTTGCCACGAGATTAAAACTCTCGTATTTAACCTCACTTAAGAATCATGAACCATTCACCTACATTTCTGTGATTAAATGCAATTCATGTTCTAGCCATACAAACCCGGTTCCTAAATTGACTAATACAACTTTCAGGTATATTTCTATCCTGAAAGTAAATCAATTCCCAATTTTCCCAAATCAAGTAAAAAACATATCCTATTAATTCACAACTTTCCAATTTCTTGCTCTCTCGAGTGAAACCGGACTTTTTAGATGTACATTAATGTAGGCCACACATTAATGCAGTAAGAACAAGAATTAATAGAACAACCATGGAAGAAAAGATGAAAAACCAAAGAATCAATGATCACATTTCATCACAATTGTTCATAACCTCAGCAAGAAGAGGAATTAGCCACTCATTTGTGGATTAAACATCTTTAAATGAGTGTTAAACATACAAGCAATTGAATACAAGAAGAAGGAAAGAGAGAAAAACCCTGATATTTTCGTCCCCTCAACTGCCTGTAACCCACGTTCTTGCTCCACCAAGTCAGAATATTGAAAAATGAACCTAAGTGTTCTATTTATACTGGTGGGAATTTTTCCCGGAATAACAAGCAACGTGTCACGGAGTGCATCGCGGAGCATTGCCTCCGTGACACGCTATGGACGTGGACCTTCACTGGAACTGGGGATCCAGGAATTAAAGCCCAACGTGGCACGGCGTGCAACGCGGAGCCAAGCCACCGTGCCACGGACCGGACGCGGACCCTCTCTGGAATTTGGGCAAAATTTCCCTATCCAGGCAGAAGGCCTCCGCGATGGCAGCGTGACACGGCTCCATCGCGGAGCCCCTTTATTTCATGCTGTCTAATGTCTTGTCCCTTGCTCGCATCCAAGTCCAACTCCGATATCTTCCAACATGCATTTTAACTTCCCAAAATTACATTTTACCTGCAAAACAATGTTAATCATGTTGGTTAGTATAAATTCACATTTTATTACTAATTACATGAGAATGTATACACATTGATAGATAAACAAGGCTAAAATGGTACTTTTGAGTATCACTTGGGCATATAAATTTGCCCAAGATCACTTACCCCACACTTAAATCCTTGTTCATCCTCGAACAACAATCCTACACTTTGTGCAATTTACATCCCACCCTCGCTACTTTGGTTCGACAATTTAGGCTACGGTCATACCGATTATTCAATACAGCAAATCATCAAGAAAACATGCATGGTCTTATCAATGCAATGACCTTCAATACATCAAGACCTCCTAGACTTTAAGAATCGACTCTCGATATTGGCAAACTCATGCAAATCAGCTGATCAAGATATCCGACACGAAAATTAATCTCTCATCAAGCATGTGCCCTCACAACACAAGAGAATCTTCCCCTTTTTTGCTCATATGAACTCACAAAAATTCAAGCAGGGGCATGTAAACACAATTTCGCTCTCTCTCCCAAAAGAATTCACATGCATCATGTCATGACCCATAAGCTTGCCCTTAGTGTATTACTCCACTAATATAAAGAAGTGTGATGTAAGATCACGTAGGACTTTAACTGGTTGTAATGGAAGCTACGGAACTAGTAAATATTGGGTTAGCCAATAATAGCCACTAGCATCCTTAAGCGCCTTTCCAACACATCCCATCAACTCATGGACATTGTTTTTTTTTTCATCATCCCATTCTTGATGTTTTTCTTTAGTTTGGCCCATCGTATTAAGCACACTTGACACAACAATAAAGATTATTCATGCACCTTCATTAAAGTTTATTTATAGCAAGTGCACCTTCAACCTTTCCTTTTCTTCTATCACTCTGCTTTTCTTTTTCTTTTCACCATTCTCACTCTTTGACACTTCGGGAAAATGATTTTCTCTTCTTAAGAGCTTAAGAGTTTTGTATAGACTTTACGGCTAATGAAAAGAAGGGATTAAGCTCGGTTTACACTTTTTGACAAAAGAAAAAAATAATAGGCTAAAGGCTCAACGGGCTGACTAGGGTATACAATCAAGGTGGGTACGACAATGAAAAATAGAAACTCTCGGTTAAAACAAAGAAATGCCTACATCCTTTCCCACAATACACCTCCTTCATTTCGTTTTGTACACACACCAGGCAAGTTCTAGACACTTTACCATAGCATGGAATAACAACACCTCACTTCACACTTTTTCACATGCTCAATTCAAGATGTATTCATAGACTCTTCAATCAACTAATTACAGGAATTCAAAATTAAGCCTCAATCACACTGAATCGAACTCCATGGCCCAGGTATCTCAACATATTTACAAAGTTGCATGCTTTCATACGAATCACCTTTGCATTTTAAATATCATGTACAACACGCAACCAGAATTTCGCAACCATACAGTAACTACAGGTTTTGGGATGCAACCCACCAAAGAAAAAAACTAAAAAATAATTGAAAAAACTACTCCTAACGACTACATTTCCCTTAAGACGGTCGTCATCCATCCATCATAAGGAACGGTCACTACTATGACTTCGGTTCAATGGGACCATTCTCGGTAAAAGAACCGAAAACAAACGCCGAGAAACCCAAGAAGTAAAAAAATGTTGAAAATATCGATCATTTCGATAGAAAAAATATGTAAAAAAATCTTTTAAATTTTAAAAATATCGGTCATTTCGATAACAAAAATATGTACAGAATCAGCTAGCAACATTCAGCAACACACATCAATTTCACATAAATTTACAATACAGAACAACACTTTAACAATTCAGAAATCACAGGGAACAACCAAATTTCACATGCACGACAACAGATTAGAGCATACATACATAACAGCACAGCCCAGCACCTAACTACTCCCACCCCACACTTAGCTCGAACACTGTCCCCAGTGTTGACAAAAATTAAAATAGCACAAAATCGGGTGGTGGAACTCCCTGATCAGTCAAAGTATTCCACTTCTTCGTCGGGTGCTGCTGCTTCATCTCCCATGTCTGAGTCACCCCCGTCGTCATCATCGGACTCCACATCGGAGTCCTCCCTACGTGTCTCCTCGTCTGTGGGGACGTCATCATCCGTGGGCTCTACAAATGCTGGCCCCACTCGGCATAGAGCCCTGGCGTTCTCGCCGAAGGGGTAGTCTAGCTTGAGCTGCCATAGCTCCTCCTCTATCACCGGCCTCCCGCCTATCCTCAGCTGGAGCATCTGCATCCCATACATTCAAGCCATATACTGATCATCACGAGCATGTCGCTCGCCAAGTGTAAGCACTGGCCCGTGGGTGGTGTCGGGAGCCTTAGTTTTAGTAAAATCCAAGGCCCGCCGCTCCATCTGCGGGATATAGTCAAGGGCCTCCTCCTCGACATCTAGGCCCCTGAGAAAGGTGGTGAGTAGTCCACCAAAGCCATACATGTTCCCCTGATGCAACCGGGCTCTCTTTATGGCAGAGATAATCACCGCCCCCACGTTGATCTCCAGCCCTTTCATCAGAGCGTACACCAGGCATACACGATCCCGGGTTACATCTGTCATATGTACCCCTGGGATGAGGCAGGAACAGACAATATTCAGCCATATTCTGGCTTCCCTGTTCATCTGTGAATAGGGCAAAGTCTGGTGGTAGCCCCTCTCTTTGTGTCTGCTCCATCTAGCTGTCGATCGAGTCCCACACAATGTGCGTCTGATGTCCGCATACGGTGGGGTAATGTTCAGCTGTCGGAGAACGTGGGCATCTATGTCCCGCGCTCCTATGATGGCATTGAGGTGGTGGGGCTCCAAGGTGACTATTTGCCCTCTGATTTTGATGGTGTGACTTTTGATAGTCGGGTTTCAGTTGGCATAGAATTCCCGAACCAGGTGCAAGTTACATTCCTTGGGCTCTTCAAAGATGAAATTGAGCCCAGCTGCCTCGATTCGGTGGACCATCCTAAGAAACTCCTGTGCCAATGGTTCCCGTGCTATATGCTCCTCGGGGAAATATTTGTTTTCTTTGTGCTTTGCGTACCACTTTTTCCCCTCATCAGTCACCCATCTTGTTCCGTATTGGCAGTGTTGGCCGCGTGGAACTGCTGGTGCTGTTGGGACTGCTGTGCCCAGTCTGATTCGCTTCCTTCCGGCGCCCGAAGTTGATGCGCCTTTCCCTTTCTCTTGCATGCTTGCCATTTTACCTATCAACCCAAGTAGACAAGATCAATGTTAAGCTAACGGATATTAACTTCGGCTAAAGTCGGGTTAAGCTAGGTTACCCCACACTTAGTCCTTAGCTACAGTTACAACACTACGGCAAGATTATCTTTATTTACACACAATAACCAACTATACAATCATGCTTAGTGCGTTCGAAGACTTTGACGGTATATCTTCTTCTTACTACTCAGACTTCGTACAGCTAATCACAATCACTACCATCGCTAACATTTTAACCCATCGCACTTAGCAAGGAAAAAAGAAAGAAACGAAAACAACAACAAAAATTTATCTACACGAACCTATACAACCAACCAAATTCTTACAAATTTCAACATTCCTCTAACCCGAGAATCCGTCGTTCTATTAACATCCTAACAATTAGTACATCGACTCATCTCCTTCAACATGTACATCCCAGCATGAAATTCACAAGTTCACTACATTTTCAATTTCAAATTAAAAAACAAGCCCTAGAAATGATATTATCAAGAAAATTCGATTAATTTATGCAATTGACAAGTTCAAGCAATCATAACGACATTCCGAACATTCATCAACAACAATTAAATTGAATTCATGATTAATTTCTACTTAGGGCAATTTAGCTCACCTCACATGCTCAATATCGAAGAAATTCAACAAGAATTTGAGGTGGAATCGAAGAACATACCTTGAAGTTGAAGAAATTACGCAAATTTGATGATTTTCTACGCCTCCTCCGTGTCACGTTGAAGGGGGATGGGTTTTGGGGGGTTTTGGTCGCGGAGTAATTGAAAAATAAGGAAAGAAAGGGGTTTTTCGGGGTTAAAAAGTAGGGAAATTGCGCGGGTCACCCGGCGACCCGGTGTAACCCGTCGCGATATACACGGCAACGTGTCATGGAGTGCATCGCGGTGCACTGCCTCCGTGACATGGAGCCATCGCGAGCCTGTTCTGGAAATTTTTTAAAAAAACCAGATTATACCTCAACGTGTCATGGAGGTAACGCGGAGGTCCACCTCCGTGACACGGAGCTATCGCCCCAGCTCACTATTTTGCCACTTTTTGTTAATTTTCATACCTCGACTTTTCCTTTGCGATTCCGTGCATATTTTCCTCCGTTTGACCTGAAATTCATCTCACTATAAAAAATTGGTTAGAATTATAGGTTTCACTCTAAATACAAATAAAAAAAAAACTAAAACGAAAAATTTTGTAGTAAATCAAGAAAAAGAAAAAGAAAAATCTATTTACACTTTACAAAAAGAAAGAAAAATTTTTCACGGGTTGCCTCCCGTGCAGCGCCTGGTTTACCGTCGCGGCTCGACGTACCAACTTTCACCACTTTTTCCCCCACCTTGAGGATATGAATCTCACTCCTAATTTCTTATCTAATTTCCTCTTATGCTCCAGGGGTGGTGGTGAAAATTGTAAGGACCAAGCAGTAGATGTTGCCTTTTGAACCTATTGGCCCTCAAGTAAGACAAGTCATTTTGTCTCTCTGAGTCAAATTTCAAAATATACGGGGCTTGGTCCTCCTCTAGACATTTCTCTATAAGCTTGGAAGACTCTATTTCTATGTTTTCAACCAAACTTAATGTCGAAAAATGCTTCGAGTGTGGTCCAATAAACCTCAACTCTGAAAATGCATTGTGCTTGACCTCCTTACTTGTAAACACCTTCTCAGCATCGACATCTATCTCTCCATTAATGTCAACTGAGGGATACTCTATCTCTTCTTCCATGAATGGATTTTCCATAAGTGTGAGCCCATCACGGGGACACTCAAGAGATTCTAATTGTTGGGCTTCATCCAAAAATTCACCCTTGTCTTCCTCTTGTAGTTCCTCTTGAATATCGGCTAAAATTGTTACCTGCAATTTATCACAAGCTTCAGCCTCAGCAATCATCTCTGTGAATTTGACGCTCATCCTTTCTAGAGCCTCTGCATTCTCTTCTTGCTAAATTCTCAATACTGCCATCGCCTCCTTCATTGCTTCTGATTGCTCCAAGAGTTGTTTCAGCATGTCTTCTATTTGAGCTTGGCGTCCCAAGTCCTCATTTTCAGCATGCCTATATTCAGAAAAAACAACAGAAGGATCATAGTAGGGGCTTGGGGGAGGGGAATATGCATTCGGACAGCCATCCCAATGGCCATCTTGACCACCACATATATTGCACGTGTCACAGTGTTGCCACGAGTGGTGTCCTCCGCAATTCAGACAATATTCGCCAAAATATGAGTATCCACCATTTAAACCATTTGTATTCCACGATGTCATGTCAACAAGGGTATCCGAAAAAAAAATGTAAAAGAATTAAAACAAACACTAAGACCAAGTTGTCAACACTAAGAAAAAAATATAGTAAATTAACACTTAAGAAAAATTCACCAATTGCCAGTCCCCGGCAACGGCGCCAAAAACTTGTTCGGTCTGTTTGCTATGGGTATAAAACTACACGCAAGTGCACATGCACGAACAAGTAGTAAAGTGGCTTTAGTAAGCCAAGTATCGATCCCACAGGGACTGGGATGAAGTGCAATTTGCTCAAGTGTACTATATTTTACTTCTAAAAATGCAGACAACAGTGTAACCAAGAGTTTGATATTTTGTTTTATAATTTCTATGCTAAAGCTAAAACAATTATCTACTTTGAGTCTGAACATGAATGAGAACATGCTGAGGTTAAACGAACATGTAATGAAATTAATTATCATCATAATTTTGTTAATCTTTTCCTCCGGTTGCTAGCCAAGAACATTTGCCACGAGATTAAAACTCTCGTATTTAACCTCACTTAAGAATCATGAACCATTCACCTACATTTCTGTGATTAAATGCAATTCATGTTCTAGCCATACAAACCCGGTTCCTAAATTGACTAATACGACTTTCAGGTATATTTCTATCCTGAAAGTAAATCAATTCCCAATTTTCCCAAATCAAGTAAAGAACATATCCTATTAATTCACAACTTTCCAATTTCTTGCTCTCTCGAGTGAAACCGGACTTTTTAGATGTACATTAACGTAGGCCACACATTAATGCAGTAAGAACAAGAATTAATAGAACAACCATGGAAGAAAAGATGAAAAACCAAAGAATCAATGATCACATTTCATCACAATTGTTCATAACCTCAGCAAGAAGAGGAATTAGCCACTCATTTGTGGATTAAACATCTTTAAATGAGTGTTAAACATACAAGCAATTGAATACAAGAAGAAGGAAAGAGAGAAAAACCCTGATATTTTCGTCCCCTCAACTGCCTGTAACCCACGTTCTTGCTCCACCAAGTCAGAATATTGAAAAATGAACCTAAGTGTTCTATTTATACTGGTGGGAATTTTTCCCGGAATAACAAGCAACGTGTCACGGAGTGCATCGCGGAGCACTGCCTCCGTGACACGCTATGGACGCGGACCTTCACTGGAACTGGGGATCCAGGAATTAAAGCCCAACGTGGCACGACGTGCAACGCGGAGCCAAGCCACCGTGCCACGGACCGGACGCGGACCCTCTCTGGAATTTGGGCGAAATTTCCCTATCCAGGCAGAAGGCCTCCGCGATGGCAGCGTGACACAACTCCATCGCGGAGCCCCTTTATTTCATGCTGTCCAATGTCTTGTCCCTTGCTCGCATCCAAGTCCAACCCCGATATCCTCCAACATGCATTTTAGCTTCCCGAAATTACATTTTACCTGCAAAACAATGCTAATCATGTTGGTTAGTATAAATTCACATTTTATTACCAATTACATGAGAATGTATACACATTGATAGATAAACAAGGCTAAAATGGTACTTTTGAGTATCACTTGGGCATATAAATTTGCCCAAGATCAGTGAGTTTGGTAATCCTCGCCAAGCAATGCCTCAATCGTTGCTTAGAGATAGTTTCATGTTGTAGATTTGACCTGCGAACGGTTAAAATTTCCAAGATACCTACACAACTCAAAGTTGTAAATAAATAAATAAATAAATAAATAAATAAATAAGTAAATAATAATAATAATAATAATAATAATAATAATAATAATAATAATAATAATAATAATAATAATAATGTAAAAGAGTAGAGAGTGTAGCCAAACAGGTATTGTAGACTCTGATTTGTGCAGTTTCTCCTGTTTAGCATAAAATGTTGTAATTGAAAAATCTCTTATATGTTGAGTAGTTGTAGTGTAAGCTTCGGCTGGCGAAGCAATTTGTAGTGTAGCCTCCGGCTAGTGGAGTGAACTTGTAGTAGAAAACCTCCATCGAGGAAACTCTGATGTAGAAAATCCTCCGGTTGGCCGGGCAGCTGTAAATGTAAAAGGCCTTCGACTGGCGGGGCAATTGTAAATGTAAAATGCTCTAACTTGTAATATAGCGATATCTGGTTAGTGAGGCAACTGTAATGTAAAAGGTCCAACTGGCAAGCAACTTTTAAACTTTCTGACTGGCAAAGCAACTCACAAAACCTCCGACTAGAGAAGTAATTCATAATGTAAGAGCTTCAATTGGCAAAGAAACTTATAACGTAAAAACCTTAATCGACAAAACAACGATATAACTCTCTATGTGTAGTATGAGAGCATTTACAGGAAGAAAACTTTTTATTGGTGGAACTTTGGCAGTACTGAAATAGAACTTTTGATTGGCCATGAGAGACTTACTGAAACAAACTTCAAATTGGCGGAGTCTTGAAAATACTAAAATAAAATCTCTGATATGCGAAGTGCGAGAGTGTCACTGTAACAAAATTATTGATATACAAAGACTTGGTAGTACTGAAACAAAATTTTTCGATTGGTGGAGTATGAGAGCATTACTGAAACAAAATTACTAATTGATGGAGCTTTGATAGTACTAAGATAAAAGCTTCGATTGGCGGAGTAGGAGAGCATTGCTGAAATAAAACTTCTTATGAGCCCTATAGTTGATGAAGTTAGATGGCGGTCCCCAATTGGTGGAGTTATTTGGCGTGGTTAAATGACAATCTCTGATTGGCAGAGTTATTCCTCATAGTTAAACGGCAATCTTCGATTGGCGAAGTTATTCAATGTAGCTAAATGAAAACCTCTGATTGGAGGAGTTATTCAACATGTTTGGCTAGTACTCTCGAATTGGCTTAGTCATTAGCAGATTTAGGTGGTAGCTCCAGTTGGCGGAGTTACTTTGAGAGAACCAAACTATCCTATTTTTTCCTACGAGGGCCCTTTGACATTGGCATTTTGATCTGTATCTGGTTAGTACCTGCAAGATTTTGGTAAAATATTCGGAGATGTGAGAATCGGTATTAGATATTTAAAAGTAAAGGAAAAGTATTTTGGCTTATTGTTGTAGCAAGCCTAGTGATGTCTTTGATCATACTTGGGAGCTCTCATCCTGATGTTGTTTTTCCCCGCTCCTGTTGTCCTGCACTCAAACAAAAATGCTTAGTTTGGGAGCGGTGTTGATTTGTGTTGATTGCAGACTATGACTTTGTCACTGGAATCCTTCAATCTTCTTAAGCTGCATGTGATCCCTGTCTAGAGACTTGATAGGTGTAAAAGTAGATGAGTATTTTGAGAAAAATGTCGCATTTTGAAAAATCAATTTTTTTTTACTATGTTGGTTTTTTTATTTATTTAAAATAATGAGTATATCACATATATATTAAGTATAAATAAGTAGTCCTCTATCATTTTTAGATTATGACATGTTCTGAAACCCATTGAGATTTTTCGTATAGCCAACCATGAACCCAAATACTTCTTCAATGACACTTAGTCTTATTGTTAAAGATCCTTCAACTCTTTCTCTGATGTTGTAATGCTGCTAAATCATTTATACTCTGAGGTTTCATTACCAATAAAGGAATTTTTTTATGGGTATGACCGAACCCATTCTGGTTTCCTATGTATCCACAAAAGAAATCAGGTTTGCACATAGTTCAAGGGTATTAAAAACATACAAATATGCAATGCATCGACCGAACCTGAATTAGGCTGCATACATATCCCAATGGAATCAGGTTGCAACGTAGTTCAAGTATAATAGAAAAGTAAAATAATGCACTGATCAAGCCTGACTCAGGTTGCCTACGTATCTAAGAGGAATCAGGTTGGAATGTAGTTCAAGTATAATAGGAAACAACAAAATATGAAGGGACCGAATCCAATGAGAATTGCCTATATATCCCATAAAGAAAATTCAGGTTGAGCATAGTTCCGAGTACATGAAAATATGCTTTTGGTTTTTCTAAGGGAGATCGGACCCGATGTGGGCTGCCTATGTACCCCACCGTGGGAAGTAGGTCGGGACGTAGTTTTGTTACAGTAAAAATATGCAAAAATACAAGGAAAGAAGGATCATCTTGATTTTCTTCAGATGTAGTACTTCTTGATGACGTCTGAATTGATCAGCTTTGTGCTTACTTTGCTATCCATTTCTGCTAGGATTACCGCTTCTCCTGAGAGTACTCGGTGCACAATGTATGGACCTTACCAGCTTGGTGCAAACTTTCCTTTAGATTCATTCTGATGGGGAAATATCTTCTTCAATATCAATTGCTCCTGTGTAAATTATCGAAGCTTAACTTTCTTATTGAATGCCTTGGTCATTCTATTCTGATAGAGCTGACCATGACAGACTGCATTCATTCTTATCTCGTCAATTAACATCAATTATTTATGTCTGTTGCCTATCCATTCGGCATCATCCAAACCAACTTCTTAGATGATTCTCAAGGAAGGTATTTCTACCTCTATGGGTATCACTACTTCTGAACCATAGACCAACATATAGGGAGTTGCCCCTGTAGAATTTCTGATTATGGTACGATAACCGAGCAAAGTGTATGATAACTTCTTATGCCATTGCCTGTTACTGTCCATGATTTTCCTCAAGATCTTTTTGATGTTCTTATTTGCAGCCTCAACTACTCCATTCATCTGTGAACAATGAGCTGTGGAATTTCGATGAGAAATCTTAAACATTTCACAAATTTCCCTTATGAGATCTATTAAGATTGGGCTGCATTGTTCGTTATGATTGATTCTAAAATCCCGAACCAACAAATTATGTTTTTGCGAACAAAGTCTGCTATTACCTTCTTTGTTACTGCCTTGTATGTTGAAGCTTCCACCCACTTTGTGAAATAATCAATAGCTACAAAGATGAAACGGTGCCCATTTGATGTTGGAGGTTCTATAGGTCTGATTACTTCCATACCCCAGGAAGTGAAAGGCCAAGGGTGACATGGCCCAAATGGACATGTCGTGCGGGCACCTACATCGACTCTACTCAATAAGAGAACCCTTAAAACCTTTACTATTAATATACAAGAAATTAGTTTCAACATTTCCATTACTTCTGATTAATTGATGAAAATATCAAACAAAACAAAATTACCAGATTCTCCAGACAAGGCTCTCCCAAGATCTAGTCTAAACAGGTACAAGAGCTCTATTTGAATACTTGAAAAGACAAAATGACCCAACTTCATCTGAGAAGAAGAACACAAAAGTTGGTACTGAGTACTCCACGTCATTCAAGGAACTTCAAACTTGCCACAACTTATACCAAAAAGGTGTAGTAAGGTAGTATCAGAACACCACATGTACTAGTATGAATCATCGACCGACTAGGGTTAGTTAACACAATACCATAATAATCAACATGCATTTAATGTCACAAAATTAACAAAAAAACGTCCCTCCCAAAACTCATACCAGGTGTAACTACTACATTCTCGTTCTTTTAGCCTCACCAAATTTATGCAATTATCTTACGAAGCTATTAGTTATTATTGTCCTTCAGTCTGTCTCCCTCCATTTTCACTGCAGCACAGGCTTTGTCTGCTATAACGGTCCTACTACCGTGGTGATGTGTCCACTGCAACATTATTCTGTTCAGTCAGTAGTCAATTTCCTAGTCTAATTTTTTTCTATTCCTCCATACAATTATGTAAACATTTACCTCCTTTACCACTTTCCTATGGTTAACTAAGTCTGTCCATTATCATTTATTACTTACTTAATTATACATAGAATTTCTGACTCTTACTAGTAAGGTACATAAGATAATAAATTTACTCGCTATCCCCGTTAACTCACTATCTTTGTTTAAAACCATCATAACATCTTCTTAACCGCCAAGCTATTTAAAACAACATACAATTCACAAATACATATTAACATATTTCAACACACAAGAAATCATTAACATCTACCAAAAGAATCAACTTTTCAAATAAAATGCACATACCTATCTTCATACTAACAAATGCCATGAAGTATCATACCTGGACCATACAACTGTATACGGTACTCCCAACACATTGCTCACCACAAACTTGAATCAAGTCGGTATATTCTGTATCACACTTGTATACTTGTACCTTTCTGTGTCTGCAGTCATATGTATATCAAACTATACCCTCATAATCTTTGCCTCACAATCATAGAATCGGTGATATGCCGGACACATGCCTCCTTCATATCATTGTACACACATGCTTGAGGGTCTTATGCTTTCCCTACCAGTCATGACCTACAGGGGACTCTAGAAAATCATGTACTGTACACCCAGTCGTATGAAACATTTCATCATACCTATCTATGTACTCACTCGTACACCCAGCCGCATGGTTTTTTAGCCGTACCTATGTGTGTATTTGCACATACCGCTCGCTTGGATGCTTACCTCGGGCACGAGCCACTCGTATATCTAATCCTTATTCAGAATCCAACCGTATTAACCTGTTCAGCTAAGTTCCTTACTCTTGGCCTTAGGCCTCTCATTTACCATCATATCAATTACTTCCCTTTCATATTATTCGACATCTCAGTCACACATTCATTCAGTAATGACTTGCCCCTCAAATCCCAAAACGCACATCGTAGCACAACAAGTAATAAATCATCGCACAATAAGAACTAACATATTCACATCAACAAATACGATCACATACATGATTTTAAATCCAATCTCATATCCAAAAAGTAGTAGTAACAGTTACTTGAGCACATTATAAGTATTATGACTTGGCCCACACATTGGTTTGGGATCCACTGCAGCAGTATTTCTATCGTTATGGTGGTCTTGCTATAGCAGTGTACTACCCACTGCAGCGGTACTGCTGGCAGTACTGCGACCAGTCTCTTTTCCAATTCATTCACGTCTTATTTCTTTATACCCACCATAATGAAAGAAATGTCTAACCAAGCTTACTTCAATAATTAACTTGTCATAGTGTCACTATTAATGTGAACAACAATCATCAATCCAGAAAATACGATACCAACCACAGCACGTTCAAGTCATTACATAAGGGATTACTATCCTATATCACTCAGTTTAACTCGAGCTCTAACATAGTATAATTTATTAATCATTCTATTATCTGCATCTCCTACAAAGAATCTACGTGATTACTCGTCCAAGATTTCAATTCAAAAGAATAATTTCATAATTTATACCCGAGAATATTCAGACGATGACACACGAAAGTTAATCTAGTCACTAACGTATGATTCAACGGATATCCTAAGACATGAACCCATTTATTATTTTAAATAACTCCCCTAGGGATTTTCTCATCATGGGATATCACCACCCCTCTTCTACTTTGCTCGTTCTTAGATTCTCACCGATTTCTATTAACAGACAATAACATGGTTAGAAGTATATTCTATTTATCGAAAGAATATAAACCATATGCACGTATATTTTTAGCTAACCAAAGTCTAATGCAAGAGCAATTAAACCATAGCCTACTTAAGCGCCAAGCTATCGTCCAGACATTCTCAACTGTGGGGCTGCATCATTTTCTTGAGCTCTTGCAGGAGTTCCTAGATATGGAGGGTGAATCTCTACCTCCTAGCTCTTCTCCTTGTTCCAAAAATCTATTTTCTGTTTTTGGGTGACTTTATTAAACCCTTTCGAGGAATTAGGTTTATAAATCCAAATCAAAACGGTATTGGGGAGATCTGGTCTGTGTCATCACTGCAGCAAAACCATTCACCGCTGCAGCGGTTCTACTACGGCGGTGAAGGGTTCCACCGCTGCGGGCATCCGCTTGGGTCCACCTATTTTGTGAACTAACCTATTCGAACCTATTCATCTCATGCTCTTTTATTTTTTTGGGACCTCCGTTCAAAATCTCTGAAATTTAATCTCACCGGCCCTAGGATGGTCGGGTGTTATAATGGTCGGGCAGATCGTTACAAAGGGGTACCCATCATGTTGAGCTTTTTTGGCGGAACTTGTATGAATTCTCCATGGATTTGACATTAATAACATTTTTTCATGTATTGGATGTTATCTCTCTCCAAAAGTATCCAACCCTCAAAATCTTCTTCACCCTCAAAAGTATCCATCCCTCAAAATCTTCTTCGGCAAAGTGAACTCATTAATATGAGGCCCATATGTCTCTGCGTGTATTTCTTCCAACAACCTTATTCCTTATGCGGCATCGACACATCTTAGTAATCCCAAATCTAGAGTCTTCCTACATAGGATTTCTCTGTTAAGGAAGAAATGATTCTCCATCCTTCTTAAGATCCATCTTTGTTTATTGGTTGCATTCTCTGGGTACTCTCCTGCCTCAAGAAACCTTTTGATGTCATAGTACCACGATTTTCCATCTGACTCCTCATCTACATGAAAATAGTACGTAGGTTGGTGATACATCTCCACTTTGATCGGATCAATATAATTTTTGTCAAGATGTTGGATCATCGAGGATAAAGTCACGAGGGCGTCAACAAGCTCATTTTGAATCCAGGAATATGTTTGAACTCAATATTTATATAACTTTTTGCTTAATTCTTTCACACAGTACAAATAAAGAAGGATTTTGAAATTTTTGGTGATCCACTCTCCTCGTACTTGATGGACCAACAGAACAAAATCTCTTATCACCAAGAGTTCTTTGATGTTCATGTCTACTGCCATTCTGAGTCCGAGAATACAAGCTTCATATTCTTCTATGCTCCTTGTGCAAGAAAACCTAATTTTTATGGAAATTGGGTAATGATGTCTAATTCTAAAACCAACACTGCACCAATTCCAACTCTTTTGAAATTTGATGCTCCGCCAAAGAACATCATCATATGGCTCAGAAATTTTTTCTCCTGCAAATAACACCTCTTCATCCGGAAAGTAAGTTCTGAGTGGCTTGTAATCTTGGTCCACTGGGTTTTCTGCAAGGTGATCAACTAAGGATTGTTCCTTGATTGACTTCTGAGTCACGTATACAATATCAAATACACTTAGCAAAATTTTCCATGTTGCTAGCTTTTCGATAGGCGTCAGCTTCTGAAAGATATAGTTAAGTGGATCCAACCTTGAGATCAAGCATGTTTTGTATGAAGACAGGTAGTGTCTCAACTTTTGTGTGATCCAAGTCAAGGCGCAGCATGTCCTCTCCAATAAGGTGTACCTTGCTTCGTACAGTGTGAACTTCTTGCTCAAGTAGTATATGGCTTGCTCTCTTTTTTTTCTTATCATCATGTTGTCCTAATACGAATCCAAATGCACTATCCATCAGAGATAAGTATAGTAGTAAAGACTTTTATGGCTTTGGTGGGACCAATACTGGTTTACTTGACAAGTACTACTTGATTCTGTCGAAAGCCTTCTGACATTGCTTTGTCCATTTTGTAGCAGCATCTTTCTTTAGTAATGTGAATATGGGTTTCCAGATCAGTGTAGATTGTGCTATGAATCGACTGATGTAGTTGAGTCTACTAAGGAAGCTCATCACCTCCTTCTTGGTCTTTGGGGGAGGCAAATCCTAAATCACATTGATTTTTTATGGATCCAACTCGATGCCTTTCCTACTGACAATGAAACCCAATAGTTTTCCAACCGGGACTCCAAATGCACATTGCAGGATTTAACTTTAGGTTGTACTTTCGAAACCTTTCAAAGAACTTCTTTAGGTCATCCAGATGATTTGAACTCTTCTTGGATTTGATAATGACATCGTCCACCTAGACTTTAATCTCCTTATGAATCATGTCATGAAAAAGCATAGCCATGGCCCTCATGTAAATGGCACCTACATTTTTAATACTAAAGGGAATTACCCTGTAACAGTACATTCTCCATGGAGTAGTAAATGTCGTCTTTTCTGCATCACCTTTATTCATCCGGATCTGATGGTGTCCTGTAAAGCAATCGACAAACGACTACAGTTCATTTGCATAATTGTCGATGAGTATATGAATGTTTGGAAGAGGAAAATCATCTTTGGTACTGGCTTTGTTGAGATCCCAGTAATCCACACATATCTTGATCTTTCGGTCCTTCTTTGGTACCAACATGATGTTGGCCAACTAGGTAGGGTAGTTTGTAACCCTCACGATATTTACTTTGATCTGCTTAGTCACCTCCTTTTTGATTCTCAAACACAAATCAGGCTTGAATTTCCTTGGTTTTTTTTGACTGGTGGGCAAGTAGGATCATTCGGAAGCTTGTGTGAGATGATATCAATGCCCAATCCTGACATGTCATCGTAGGACCAAGCAAATTTATCGATATACTACTAAAGCAATTCTATCAATTCTTGCTTCTCTTTATCATCTAAGTGTATGTTGATCCGGGTTTCCTTTGTTGTTTCTTCATCCCCTAAATTAAACAACTCAGTTTCCTCTAAGTTGGGTTTCGATTGACTCTTAAGTTGCTCAATCTCATGTGGCGGAGTTTCAGGCATCATGCTTTCATCATATTCTTCATAATCTTATTCATCCTCCGTATTTTTCCTCATGGATTCATTATATACCATAATCGTTGAATGAAGATTTTTACTGAGAGCTGAAAAGTGAAAAAATGTGAGTAAAATAAATAGAGATTTTGATAAAATTTAACAAGACAACTTAAGGAAAATAAATACTTTTATTTAGAAAGTATTTTAGCTTCAAAAGAGGTGAGTGACAAAAGGAGCTCCGGTATGATCAAGCCTCAATTGATAATATTGTATTTTAAAACAAACTATATTTCCATACTACCTTGACTCATGTAGAAATAGGGAGGGGCAGATGGTCCAGTTTTGCAAGACTTCTCCATGTTAAGCATCACGAATGGTCAACATCCTGAGGTCCACCTCGTTCTTTCCATAATATTATTTAGTCATTGCTATGAAAAAATTCTCCATCCCTTCTATGATGCATTCATCAGGTTCTGGCACGATCTGAGGTCCCACGACTGGAACTTGCTCCTGTATGAACACTTTCTTTACTGACTACATGTTGCAGAACTTTCCCAAGGTAGGTTCATATCCAAGCCCAAAGGTATTATTCTGATGCTTCAACTGAATTGGTTCCACTATGCCATCAGACTTGACTCCAAGCTCGGTCTTAGGCTGATACCTATACTTTAACATTTCTGAGGCTACCATTTTTGATGTTTTTTATATCTTTACATCATCAGATTCTCTCTTCTCTCCAACCTTCATAGCTTGCATGATTTCTATGGCATGAAAAGTAGCTCCATCCAATTCTCTAATGATTGGTAAGGTAGTTAAGGAATAAATTGGGTGATTAAGCTCTCCATGAACCAGACCTCCATGTGATCCCATTCAAACTTGACACACTGATGAAGGGTGGAGGGGACTGCTCTTTCCATGTGGAACCAAGGCCTCCCCATCAATAGGTTATAGGTATATGAGACATCCATTACTTGAAATAGGACAAGGAACTTAGCAGGTCCAACCTGTAATGTCAGATCTATTTCTCCAATGATGGTCTTTTTTGCTCCATCAAAAGCACTGACCTTCGTGTGACTCTCTTTTATTTCTCTTATGCTTATCCCCTTGTCTTTAAAAGTAGTAAAAGGGAAGATATTACAACCGGAGCCGCCAATCGATCAATACTCAAGATACGAACTTGTCGCCACATCTTACTAGATGAAGCGCTTTATTGTGACCTGCATTTTCTGGCGGGAGTTCATCATCATGGAAAGAGATATTATTTTCTTCCACCATTCACCCAATGGCTGCAGCTAATGTTTCACTCGTACTTCCTTCTAGTATGGTCACTCCATTCAACACTCTAGCTAAAGCATTCCTATGAGCTTTCATGCTCATCATAAAGGACATAATGGATATCTGGGTTGGTGTCTTTTTCAACTGTTCTTCAATTGAGTAATCCTTAATCTGCATCTTCTTCTAAAACTCTGTAATTTTAGCATCAATAACATTCCTCTTTTGGTTACATTCTCTCCTTGGTGCTAGTATATTGAGGTTTTCTGGGACGTAACATTTTCCTGACCTAGTCATTTTATGAGTTGTTGCGGAGTTTATTATCTTAGTCTTTGCTTTTGCTTGGTAATCCCTTGGCACCTCCTTGGAGTTATAATCCAACTTCTTGAAAATTATGGTGGTCACTATGGATCTGGGCTGGTATGTCTGAATGGTTAGGGTGCCCTCAGCTAAACCATGATGAAAGGTGTGACCAAAGATGTCGTAGCAACTGCCTCGGTATTTCCAACAAGCACAATGGTTCCTCTTATGTCATATTCTTCATCCAATGTTTATCATGCTGACTCCTTAGCTCCCATGGTTCAGCAGTGGGTTGTTATTTGTGTTTGGAGGCGCTGGAGTGCATTTAATAGTTCCATTTTTTTTTATGAAAAACTCAATTTGATTTCTCAATCTGTAGCATTCCGCAGAGTCATGTCCCTAAATATCCGAGTGATAAGTGCATCGCTTATTCCCATCAAAATTTTGAGGGATTAGGCCAGGAAGTCTTCCTTCAACTGGTTTTAGCAATCCTGTTGTCCTCAGTGTTATACCCCGGGAAACCAAGGATCAGACCCGGGAGTCCAAATAGTGAAAAACTAAAATTTCGCACCAGGTCATAGGACAAATTGTGAGGAGGCTCGTGAGGAGTGACCACGAGTCGTGAAGTGACTCATGGTCCAGCAGGGTTGGCAGGATGTGGTGAGAAGACCACGGGCATGACCATGATTTGTGATCAGGCATCACGACTCGTGAGGTCTCTCGTGGCCTAGACTGGTTGTTTGGCAAAAAGGCAGTGGGCAGTAGAAGCCACGAATGCTGACCACGATTCGTGGTCACCCACTACAAGTCATAGTGTCTCCTGTGAGGTCCCCTAGTTGTTTTTAGGTAGTGGACCAGACGACTCATGGCCACGAGTCATGGCCTGTGAGCACGAGTCGTCTAGTCCCTCGTGGGGACTAGCAGTCAGCCAAATTCTGCGATTTTAGTAAGGGCTTTTCCGTACTTCCTAAGTCCTAGGGGCCTATAATATGTCATTTAAGGATCATTTTACAGGATTTTAAGAGGGGAAAAACCTATTTTAAGCTAGTTCATTCTATGCATGCAAACTTGAGAATTTGAAGAGAGGATTTAGAGAAAGTTTTGAAGGTTTTATTGGAATCTCATCTTGGGCAATTAGAGAAGTGGTAAAATCATCCCTCCAGGTATGTAGGGTTATGAGTGGGTGTTTTCTTCCACACCCATGCCCAATCTCTATCTAGTATAAGAAATGCACATAATCAAGTTATGAGGTTTTTACCCAATTGCATGATTCTTCAATTTCTATACATGGGTACGATTAGATTATGTCTATATTGATTAATTGTGAAGCTTGGGCATATTATAAATTGTTTTTAATCAAAAATTGTGTTTTCTAAATTATGAAATTGAATGCCCATGGATAAGAAGTTCATGAAAGAAGAGAATGATGATGAATGTATGATGATGATGAGATTTGATGATGAAAAGCATGTTTCTAAAGCTACCCATGATTATGATAATGTTTTCAAAATGAATGGAGTAGATCCAAGCATGATACGTTTTGGGCAAGGCCCTTATATCAAGTATGATGATGTAGTATCTCTAAAATAAGCTTACCACATGCTTTTGGAGTAGATGCTCCCACTTGTATTTGAGCTTGTGGTATGTTTCAAAATAATCTTCTCATATGCATGAATCCATAATTGAGATGTATGTTATAATTGAGCTTCATTTTTATACGGTGTCGGTTCTATGCATGATACTACTATTGAGCTTTGTCAAATGACAATATTAAGCTTCATTTCATATGATGTTGAGGTTATGCATGATATCATTTTTGAACTTTGTCAATAAAAGATGTTGAGCTTCGTTATATACGATGTAGAGCATTGCATGTTTTGGGAGAAGAGTCTAGCACCGAACGGGCTAAGGATCGATCACCTTATTTCCCAGAACTATGCGCCAACATAGGTTGATACTATTGTGTTATTAGGACCTCCCTTGTGAGCTATCCCGGGCCCTAATGGCCCATGATCTTGATATCGATATCATGGTAGCGTCCTTATTCCTGGTAAGATTTTGGACGGCTCTTCCTACTTGAATGTGATAGTTGGGACCACGTAAGCTCTATCAAGGTATGTCGATTAAGTGACGAGTCTCCCGATGTCTATATGGTTCAGATTTGCATATTCATTACTCATAATTATTACTTTAAGCATGCATGTTCTAAAAGCAAGGTTTGACTCATTGTTCAGTTTTTCTATAAATGTTGCATTTCAGCTTTGAGTTATTCGAGTCAGTTATGATGTTGTGAGGCTAAGCATGATCATATTATGATAAGATTGCGATCTTAGAATGAATGCATGTAGTCCTTCCTCTCATATTTGAAAGCTTTTGATATGATTATGAAATGTTTTTAAATGATTTAATTTACTTAAGCGGTTTCACTTACCTTGCATACTCAATACATTTCTCGTACTGACCGCATACTTTCTATGTTGTATCATTTCATGATACAGGACCCAGCTCCCAGGATCATCCCAGTTCATAGTTGATTGTCAGAGTTAGCTCCTACTTGTTTGGTGAGTCCTCATCCTTCGAGGGATAGACTTTCAGTTCCTTATGTATTTTCAGTTTCAGTATTGTTGAGTTAGTTGGGGTCTTGTCCCATCAACTCATCCAAATTAGAGGCTTTCCATACTTATGTATGTGTTAGCGTTGGATGCTTATTCTGATGTTATGATGAGTTAGACTTCCGCTGAATTATATTGATGATTTTCTTCAGTTTATCGAATGAGTTAGATGTATGCTTATGCCATGGTTCAACTTGGGGTCTCTCGGGGTCCCTTGTCCCATGTCTACAATTCGGGCCTCCTTTCGAGTCGTGGCAAACTTGGTATCAGAGCCATAGGTTTGAAGTGTCCTAGAATGTCTGAATGTCGCGTTAAGTAGAGTCTTTTTCATTGGTGTGAAGCGCGCCACACTTATGACGACGAGGCTACAAGACATTTAGGAAATGTTCCCTTCTTTGATGATCTATGTCATGAGATTAAAAGTCTTTCTATCCTTCTAATTCGTGCTATTTGCGATTGCAGAATCATGGATCCTTAAAGAATGAAAGGAAGGATGAATGGAGGTGGTGAAGGCCACGAGGATGGAAATGGTTATGGGCATTAGCCAGCCCCACCAGTTCAGGAGCCTTAGGCACCAGAGCCAGCCGCTCATGTTGAGTTTTGGGCCGCTATTTCAGATGTTTGCGCAGGCCATGACCACTTAGGTCAACCAGCAGGCCATTGCTCTTGTTCCATAAAATGGCAATGCAGTGGTGGCTCGAGTCAGAGACTTCTTGAGGATGAACCAGCCAGAGTTCTTGGGGTCCAAGGTAGATGAGGACCCGCATGATTTCATTGATGAGATTGTCAAGATCATCCAAGTCATGGGGGTAAGTAGTGTTGAGTGCACAGAGTTGTCCTCCTACTAGTTGAAAGGGGTTGCACATATCTGGTTTCGCTAATGGAAGGATAGCAGGGTCACAGGAGCAGGTCCAATCACATGGGAGGAGTTTCAGGTTGCATTCCTATATCGGTTCTTCCATCGAGAGATAAGGGAGCTGAAGGCAGCTGAGTTTGTAAACATGAATCAGGGAAGGATGACAGTGCAAGAGTATTCCCTTGAGTTCACTCGCCTATCGAAATATACCCAGGAGTTAGTGACTGACCAGAGAGCGCGGGTGAGCAGATTTGTGCATGGTATAGCAGGATATTTGGACAAGGAGTTGCTATGCTTTACCAGGATATGGATTTCCCTCGCATAGTGTTGTACGCCCAGCAGATGGAGGAGGCACATCGAGAGAGAGGGAGGCCAAGAGGGCCAGGATCGAGGATCACATATTCTCTCAGCAGAGGTCTAGTGGTAGGCCCCGACAGCAGATTCACTAGAGATCATCAGCCCCGGCATCTTCGGCATTGAGTGTGCCATCCAAGCCTAGACATGATCATAAAGGGAAAGCGTTAGTCTCGAGGGGCTAGAGCAACAGACCTGTAGATTCTAGCATCCCAGCTTGTTGCAGATGTGGTCGGGGACATACAGGCCAGTGCTTGGCAGGATCAGGTGCTTGTTTCGGGTATGGGCAGCCTAGACACATGCTTCGAGATTGTCCAGCTGTGAGACAAGATCAGGTTGGGGGCTGAGACCCGATTTATAGTTCAGCAGCCCCTCCCCCATGCTCAGCACATCAGGGGGTATCTGCTAGCACAATTGTCGATCAACGCTAGAACAGGTTCAATGCTTTAGCTTCCCGTTAGGAGAAGGAGGTCTCCCTGGATGTGGTCACAGGTATGTTACGAGTCTTCCATATTGATGTTTCCTCTTTGTTAGATCTGAGGGCTACCTTGTCTTTTGTGACATCATATGTGGCCAGTAGCTTCGGAGTCAGTCCCAATGTCTTGTTAGAACCCTTCTCAATTTCCACTCCAGTAGGTGACTTAGTTATTGTTAGACAGGTGTATAGAGGTTGCCCAGTCTCAGTCCTTCATAAGGTCACCTCAGAAGACTTGATAGAGTTAGCCATGACCGATTTCGATGTTATTCTCGGCATGGATTGGCTATTTTCATGCTATGTTTTAGTTAATTGTAGAACCGGGCAGTAGAATTTAGATTTTTGAGTGAGCCAGTCTTAGAATGGAAAGGTAGTTCAGTTGTGCCTATAAGTCGATTCATTTCCCACCTTAAGGCCAGGAAGATGATTTCTAAGGGTTGCATGTACCATCTAGTTAGGGTTAAGGATGTTGAGTCCAAAAAACCCTGACTATCCAGTCAGTTCCAGTAGTATGTGAGTATCTAGAGGTCTTTCCTGATGATTTGCCAGGTGTACCTCCCTAGGGGGAGATTGATTTTGGTATAGATCTTCTTCCCGACACGTAGCCTGATCTTGGGCAGAATTATATGCCCAAGTGATGCTCAAATGCTTCATTTCATCTTTTTATCTATCGTTATGTGTGCATTCTCATGTGATTTGTAGTTAAAATGTGAATTTATACTAACCAACATGATTAGTGTTGTTTTGCAGGTAAAATGTAATTTTAGGAAGTTAAGATACATGTTGGTAAAAATCGAGAATGGACTTGGAAGCGAGCAGTGGAAAAGGTCAAGGAAGAGCAGTAAAATAAGGGCTCCACGATGGAGTCATGTCACGCTGCCATCGCGGAGGCACTCTGCCTCGGATGATCTATTTTGGCAAATTCCAGTGAAGGTCCGCGTTGCCTCCGTGACACGGAGGCAATGCCACGCGATACATGTTGTGGCATGTTGTGTATATTTACCTGGAACATCAATTTCCAGTGAGGGTCCGCGTTTGCACCGTGGCACGGAGGGAGTGCTCCGCGATACACTCCGTGCCACATTGCTTGTTATTCCGGGAAAAATTCTCACCAGTATAAATAGCACACTTAGGTTTATTTTTAATTATTCTGACTTAGTTGAGAAAGAACGTGGGTTACAGGCAGTTGAGGGGACGAAAATTCTAGGGTTCTTCTCTATCTCTTTCTCTTTTATCTCAATTGTTTGTATGATTTATACTCATTTGATGATGTTTAATCCACAAATGAGTGGCTAAATTCACTTCTTGCTGAGGTTAAGAACAATTGTAGTGGAATGTAATTGTTGATCAATTTAGTTTTCATCTTTTCTTCAATGGTTGTTCTATCAATTCTTGTTCTTACTACATTAATATTTGGCCAATGTTAATGTATATCTAAAAAATTCAATTTTGATTTTGAAAAGGAAAGAAATTGGAAAGTTGTGAATTGGTAGGATATGATCTCTTCTTAGTTTGGGAAAATTGAGAATTGATTTACATTCAGAACAGAAATATATCTGAAAGTCTTATTAGTCAATTAAGGAATCGGTTTTGTATGGCTAGACATGAAATTCTTTTATCACAGAAATGTAGGTTGAAGGTTCATGATTCTTAAGTTGGGTAGGATACGAAAGTTTCAATCCATAGGCAATAATTCTTGACTAGCAACCGAAGGAAAGATTAACTAAACTGTATCGATAAATTACTTCCCTGCATGTTCGTTTTAACCTCAGCATGCTCATTACTATTGTTCAGACTCACTTTATCATTTTGCTTTAGATTCTTATTAGTTAGTAACTCAAACTCTAAAAATATTATTCATTTGGTTGTCTGCATTCTTAAAGTTATCGTTCATTAACACTAGAGTTAATTATTACCTTAGTTCAGTCCCTGTGGGATCGATACTTGGCTTACTTAAGCCATTTTACTACTTGTTCGACCACGTGCACTTGCGTGTAGTCACCAAATGCCACGAACAAGTTTTTGGCGCTGTTGCCGGGGACTGGCAATTGGTAAAATTGTTTTCTTAGTGTTAGTTTACAATTTTTATATAAGTGCTGAGAACTTGATCTTAGCCTGTCTTTTGCAGATATTGAATTCTATTGAACACTGGCAAGAGACAAGGAGCTGGTGGATTCATACTTAGAGCTGGAAAGACAGTTCCATCATCAAAGAAGGGAAGCTCTAGAGAAGAAGCTGCAGTTGCTCAGACAGACAGTCCTGGAGCAACAGCAGAATCCACCACTTGTGAGGGCAGTGTTAGTGCCCGAGGAAATGGCCGCTAGGCCGGTTCGCGAAGTGGCAATCCCACATGCTAACAATGTCACATCAAGTATTCGCAAACCTGAGCCAGGAGGGAGGTTTGAGCTGAAATAGAATATGGTGCAATTGCTGCACACCAGCGGGCAATTCACAGGTCTCCCTCACGAAGATCCACAACAACATCTCCAAAACTTTTTGGAGATAGGTGACACTTACATCCCCGCTGGAGTATCATCCGATTACGTAAGGCTTACATTATTCCCATTTTCATTATTAGGAGAAGCAAAGAGGTGGTTAAAAGCTGAGCCACCTAACTCTTTCACCACTTGGGATGATCTTGCAAGAAAATTTTTGATACGGTTCTTTCCGTCTGGGAAAACAGCAAGACTTAGAAGTCAGATTCTAAGTTTTAAACAAAGAGAGGGGGAGAATCTGTATCAAGCTTGGGAAAGGTTCAAATCATTGCTAAGGGATTGTCCTCACCATCACCAGTCCAATGATGTGCTGGTGCATACTTTCATAGAGGGTTTGGAAACACAAAAATTTTGTTAGACTCAGCAGCTGGGGGACAAGCATTAGAAAAGACTTATGAGGAGTTGTATACTTTGTTAAATCGTATTTCGCAGGGAAATCCAGAGTGGAATATGGACTCTTCTAGAGGAGGAACAAGGAAAGCGGCAGGAGTCTTGGAAGTGGATGGTTTTACAGCTATAGCTGCACAGATAGTTTCGCTGCAAAATCAACTTAACACCCACTTCAGCAATATGAGTTTGAATCAACCTCAAGCCCCAGTTAATGTAGTGCAGCAGTTTTGGTGTGAAGTATGCGGTAGTAATGAACACTCAGCTGAGTGTTGTGGTGCAAAATCCAGATTCAGTGAACTTTGTGGGGAATGTACAAAGAAATAATCACCAACAGTATGGCAACAACTACAACTCGAATTGGAGAAATCATCCGAATTTCTCTTGGGGTATTAACAGCCATCAAGGGTAGAGTTCGAATCAGGGTGGGCAGAGTTTGAATCAGGGTGCGCAGAGAAATCAAGGAGGGCAGCAGAACTATCAGACTCAATATAGAGGAAACAATGCACCTCCTCTACCACCACCCAGCATTAAGGAAATGTTTAAAACAATGATAGCTAACCAAGCTCAATTGCAGGCTGATTATGTGAAATTGGCAGCAGATGTAAAGAACAATCAGTTAGCTACAAAGGCGTTGGAGTACCAGTTTGGACAACTAGCTGGAGCTCAAAACACCAGGCCAAGAGGAGGACTACCGAGTGACACTGACCCGAATCCCAAGCAAGTAAATGCAGTGACCACAAGGAGTGGTTTACAACTCTAGGAGGTGGAACCAGAAAGACCACCTCAGCAGTCAGGAGCAGTAGAGAAAGAAAGGGAACAGGATGATGAGAGGGGGACGGAGAAGGCAGCTGAAGCAGAAAGACCACCACCCCCGTTCCCTCAAAGATTAAAGAAACACAAGGAGGAAGCTTGTTTCAAAAAGTTCATGGAGGTGCTTAAACAGGTACACATTAATTTACCTCTGGTTGATGTTTTGCAGGGAGTACCGAAGTATGCAAAGTATATCAAGGACATCGTAGCTAACAAAAGCAGATTGACGGAGTATGCTACGGTGGCGCTTACTGAGGAGTGCACTTCCCGAATACAGAACAGGTTGCCATCAAAGCTCAAGGACCCTGGGAGCTTTACAATTCGAATCACAATTGGGCAAAGTATCCGAGCTCCCGAATTATGCGATTTAGGAGCGAGTATTGACTTGATGCCGACATCGGTGTTCAAGAAGTTGGGGCTAGGCAGTCCTAGACCAACTGCGGTGATCTTGTAGTTAGCGGACCGTTCTTTTGCAAGACCAAATGGCATTGTGGAGGACGTGTTGGTGCAAGTGGGCTCCCTTATCTTCCCGGTAGATTTTATTGTTCTGCATTTTGAGCCGAATGCGAAAGTCCCATTTATTTTGGGACGACCTTTCTTGGCAACCGGGAGAGCTTTGATTGATGTAGCTGCAGGGCAGCTAACCATGCGGGCGCATGACAAAGTGGAGGAATTTGATGTATATAAGGCCACGAAGCTTCCGGCCATGTATGAGGAGCTTTCAGCAATCAATGTGCTAAATCAAGCAGAAATTCTTCCGATTGTTGAATCTCGAGATCCATTGGAAAGAGCATTGATGAGCTCCGATCATTTCGGAGATAGAGATACTTATGAGAGGGTGCAAATGTTGAATGAACCACAATGGTATCTCGGGAAGCATGACTTTCAGCCGTTAATGAGGTTTCTCGTACCATTGCCGAAACCATCAATTAAGGAAGCACCAAAACTGGAGTTGTGGCAAGAAGATCGAAGTGCCACGTTCTTGGTTAATGGGCAACGTTGTAAGCATTACTGGGGTGAGGATGTTATTCGAGAGAAGACGTCCATCACTCTAGAGGATGATTGAGTGTTAATTACGTCGAGCCGCAACGGTAAACCAGGCGCTGCGCGGGAGGCAACCCATGAAATTATTATACTAGATGAATAGAATAGTGAATAAAAAGAAAAAAATGAGAAAAAGAAAAAAAAAATGGAAAAAAATTTATTGTTGCGATGAAACCTATGAATTCTAACCAATTTCTTGTCGTGAGATGATTTTCAGGTGGAACGGAGGGCAAAAATGCAAAGAATTGCAAAGGAGAAAAATCGAGGTGAGAAAAATAAAAAAGTGGCATTACAGTGAGCCTATGTGTTGGCTCCGTGTCACGGAGGAGGGCCTCCGCGTTACCCTCCGTGACACGTTGAAGCCAATTCCTAAATTTTTACAAATTCCAGAAGGCTGACGCGATGGCTCCGTGTCACGGAGGGAGTGCTTCGCGTTACCCTCCGTGACACGTTGAGGTGTAATTCGCGTCGGGTCACACCGGGTCACCGGGTAACCCGCGCGAAAAACACCTTTTTATCCCCGAAATCCCCTCATTTGTTCCCCATTTTCCACTCCCTCTGCGACCAACTCCTTAAATTCCCTCCTCCCCCAACGTGACATGGACCTAGGCACGAGTTTTCTTCAACTTTTCTTCGATTTCATCGGATTAAAGGTATGTTCTTGAACTTAACCTCAATTTTTGCTTAAATTTTCAATTTTTGAGCATGTGAGATGAGTAAACCTTGACCTAAGTGTAAATTAAGTTTGAATTCACTTAAATATTGATTGATTGATGTTCATAGTATCATTGTGAGTATGTGAACTTGATGAATGCATGTTTGATTGAATTTTTGCGAAATTTGTAGCTAGGGTTAGAATTTGAATAGGAAGAAACTAAATTTGGTTGAAAATGTGAAAAAATTTGGGTTGTGCATGTTGGGTGATGCGAATTATATCGTGATTAAGGTTGAATATGCTAAGTAGACAAGGGAATTGTCGGAAAAATGAAATTGGTGAAGTGCATAGTGTTCGGTCTGTTTTCTATGGGTATAAAACTACACGCAAGTCACGTGGTCGAACAAGTAGTAAAGTGGCTTAAGTAAGCCAAGTATCGATCCCACAGGGACTGGGATGAAGTGCAATCTGCTCAAGTGTGCTATATTTCAATTCTAAAAATGCAAACAACAGTGTAACCAAGAGTTTGATATTTTGTTTTATAATTTTTATGCTAAAGCTAAAACAATTATCTAATGTGAGTCTGAACTATGAATGAGAGCATGCTGAGGCTAAACGAACATGTAATGAAATTAATTATCAACATAATTTGGTTAATCTTTTCCTCTGGTTGCTAGTCAAGAACTATTGCCAAGGAATTAAAACTCTCGTATTTAACCCCACTTAAGAATCATGAACCATCCACCTACATTTCTATGATTAAATGCAATTCATGTTCTAGCCATTCAAACACGGTTCCTAAATTGACTAATACGACTTTCAGGTATATTTCTATCCTGAAAGTAAATCAATTCTCAATTTTCCCAAACCAAGTAAAGATCATATCCTATTAATCCACAACTTTCCAATTTCTTGCTCTCTCGAGTGAAACCGGACTTTTTAGATATACATTAATGTAGGCCACACATTAATGCAGTAAGAACAAGAATTAATAGAACAACCATGGAAGGAAAGATGAAAAACCAGTATGATCAACAATTACATTTCACTACAATTGTGCATAACCTCAGCAAGAAGATGAATTAGCCACTCATTTGTGGATTAAACATCGTTAAATGAGTGTTAAACATACAAGCAATTGAATACAAGGAGAAGGGAAGTGAGAAAAACCCTGATAATTTCGTCCCCTCAACTGCCTGTAACCCACGTTCTTGCTCCACCAAGTCAGAATATTGAAAAATGAACCTAAGTGTTCTATTTATACTGGTGGGAATATTTCCCGGAATAACGAGCAACGTGTGATGGAGTGCATCGCGGAGCACTGCCTCCGTGACACGCTACGGACGCGGACCTTCACTGGAACTGGGGGTCCAGGAAATAAAGCCCAACGTGGCACGGCGTGCAACGTAGAGCCAAGCCACCATGCCACGGACCCATCGCGTACCCTCTCTGGAAATTGGGAAAATTCCCAATCCAGGCAGAAGGCCTCCGCGATGGCAGCGTGACACGGCTCCATCGTGGAGCCCCTTTATTTTATGTTGTCCAATGCCTTGTCCCTTGCTCGCATCCAAGTCCAACCCCGATCTCTTCCAACATGCATTTAAGCTTCCCAAAATTACATTTTACCTGCAAAACAATGCTAATCATGTTGGTTAGTATAAATTCACATTTTATTACCAATTACATGAGAATGTATACACATTGATAGATAAACAAGGCTAAAATTCCACATTTGAGTATCACTTGGGCATATAAATTTGCCCAAGATCACTTACCCCACACTTAAATCCTTGTTCGTCCTCGAACAACAATCCTACACCTCATGTTACATCCCAACCTCGCTACTTTGGTTCGACGATTTAGGATACGGTCATACCGATTATTCAATACAGCAAATCATCAAGAAAACATGCATGGTCCTATCAATGCAATGACCTTCAATACATCAAGACCTCCTAGACTTAAGAATCGACCCCCGATATTGGCAAACTCATGCAAATCAGTTGATCAAGATATCCAACATGAAAATTAATCTCTCATCAAGCATGTGCCCTCACAACACAAGAGAGTCTTCCCCTTTTTGCTCATATGAACTCACAAAAATTCAAGCAGGGGCATGTAAACACAATTTCGCTCTCTCTCCCAAAAGAATTCACATGCATCATGTCATGACCCATAAGCTTGCCCTTAGTGTATTACTCCACTAATATAAAGAAGTGCGATGTAAGATCACGTAGGACTTTAACTGGTTGTAATGGAAGCTACGGAACTAGTAAATATTGGGTTGGCCAATAATAGCCACTAGCATCCTTAAGCGCCTTTTCAACACATCCCATCAACTCATGGACATTGTTTCTTCTTTCATCCTCCCATTCTTGATGTTTTTCTTTAGTTTGGCCCATCTTATTAAGCACACTTGACACAACAACAAAGATTATTCATGCACCTTCATTATAGTTTATTTTATAACAAGTGCACCTTCAACCTTCTCTTTTCTTCTATCACTCTGCTTTTCTTTTCTTTTCACCACTCTCACTCTTTTGACACTTTGGGAAAATTATTTTCTCTTCTTAAGCGCTTAAGAGTTTTGTATCGACTTTACGGCTAATGAAAAGAAAGGATTAAGCTCGATTTACACTTTTTGACAAAAGAAAAAATAATAGGCTAAAGGCTCAACGGGCTGACTAGGGTATACAATCAAGGTGGGTAAGACAATGAAAAATAGAAACTTTCGGTTAAAACAAAGAAATTCCTACATCCTTTCCTACAATACACCTCCTTCATTTCATTTTGTACACACACCAGGCAAGTTCTAGACATTTCACAACAGCAGGGAATAACAATACCTCACTTCACACTTATTGCACATGCTCAATTCAAGATGTATTTCACAGACTCTTCAATCAGCTAATTACACGAATTCAAACATTAAGCCTCAATCACACTGAATCGACTCTATGGCCTAGGTATCTCAAGATATTTACAAAGTTGCATGCTTTCATATGAATCACCTTTGCATTTGAAATATCATGTACAACACGCAACCAGAATTTCGCAACCATACAGTAACTATAGGTTTTGGGATGCAACCCACCAAAGAAAAAAATAACTAAAAAAAAATCTACTCCTAACGACTACATTTCCCTTAAGACAGTCGTTATCCATCCATCATAGGGAACGGTCACTAACTAAGACTTCGGTTCAATGGGACCATTCTCGGTAAAAGAACCGAAAACAAACGCCGAGAAACCCAAGAAGTAAAAAAAATTGAAAATATCGATCATTTCGATAAACAAAAAAATGTACAAAATCAGCTAGGAACATTCAGCAACACACATCAGTTTCACATACATTTACAATACAGAACAACAACTTAACAATTCACAAATCACAGGGAACAACAAAATTTCACAGTCACGACAACAGATTAGAATATATACATAAGAACACAGCCAGCACCTAACTACTCCCACCCCACACTTAACTCGAACACTGTCCCCAGTGTTCATGAAAATCAAAATAGCACAAAAATTGGGTGGTGGAACTCCCTAATCAATCAAAGTACTCCACTTCTTCATCAGGTGCTGCTGCTTCATCTCCCATGTCTGAATCAGCCCCGTCATCATCATCGAACTCCACATCGGAGTCCTCCCGACGTGTCTCCTCGTCTGTAGGGACATCATCATCTGTGGGCTCTACAAATGCTGGCCCCACTCGGCATAGAGCCCTGGCATTCTCGCCGAAAGGGTAGGCTAGCTCGAGCTGCCATAACTCCTCTTTTGTCGCCGGCCTCCCACCTATCCTCAGCTGGAGCATTTGCATCCCATACATGCGAGCCATATACTGATCATCACGAGCATGTCGCTCGCCAAGTGTAAGCACAGGCCCATAGGTGGTGTCGGGTGCCTTAGTTTTAGTAACATCTAAGGCCCGCCGCTCCATCTGCGGGATGTAGTCAAGGGCCTCTTCCTCGACATCTAGGCCCCTGAGGAAGGTGGTGAGTAGTCCACCAAAGTCGTACCTATGCCCCTGATGCAACCGAGCTCTCTTCATGGCGAATATAATCACCGCCCCCACGTTGATCTCCAACCCTTTCATCAAGGCGTACACCAGGCATACACGATCCCGGGTTATATCTGTCATATGTACCCCCGGGATTAGGCAGGAACAGACTATCTTTAGCCATATTCTGGCTTCCCTGTTCATCTGTGAATACGACAAAGTCTGATGGTAGCCCCTCTCCTTGTGTCTGCTCCATCTAGCTGTCGATCGGGTCCCACACAAGGTGCGTCTGATGTCCGCATACGATGGGGTAATGTTCAGCTGTCGGAGCACGTGGGCGTCTGTGTCCCGCGCCCCTATGATAGCATTGAGGTGGTGGGGCTCAAATGTGACTATTTTCCCTCTGATTTTTATGGTGTGACTTCTGAGCGTCGGGTTCCAGTTGGCATACAATTCCCGAATCAGGTGCAGGTTGCATTCCTTGGGCTCTTCAAAGATGAACTTGAGCCCAGCTGCCTCAATCCGGTGTACAATCCTAAGGAACTCCTGTGCCAATGGTTCCCGTGCTATATGCTCCTCGGGGAAGTATTTGTTTTCTTTGTGCTTTGCGTACCACTTCTTCCCCTCATCCGTCACCCATCTTGTTCCGTATTGGCAGCGTTGGCCGCGTGGAACTGCTGGTGCAGCTGGGACTGCTGTGCCCAGTTTGATTCGCTTTCTTCCGACGCCAGATGTTGATGCGCCTTTCCCTTTCTCTTGCCTGCTCGCCATTTTACCTGTCAACCCAAGTAGACAAGATCAATGTTAAGCCAATGAGTATTAACTTCGGCTAAAGTCGGGTTAAGCTAAGCTACCCCACACTTAGTCCTTAGCTACAGTTACAACATACCGGTAAGATCATGCTTATTTGCATAAATAAACAACCAACTATGCAAACATGTTTAGTGCATACGAAGAATTCGATGGTATATATAATATGTACTACTCAGACTTCGTACAGCTAACTACAATCATTACCATCGATAACCTTTTAATCCATCGCACTTAGCAAGGAAAAACAAAGAAATGAAAACAACAACAAGAATTTATCTACACGAACCTATACAACCAACCCAATTTTTGCAAATTTCAATATTCCCTTAACCCGAGAATCCGTCAGTTTTTTTTAACATGATAAAAACTAGCACACCGACTCATCTCACTCAACATGTACATCCCGGCATGAATTTCACAAGTTCACTACATTTTTCACTTCAAATTCAAAAACAAGCCCTAGAAATGATAGTATCAAGAAAATTCGATTAAATTATGCAATTAACAAGTTCAAGCAATCATAATGACATTCCAAACATTTATCAACAACAATTCAATTGAATGCATGATTAATTTCTACTTCGGGCAAACTTAGCTCACCTCACATGCTCAATATCAAAGAAAATCGACAAGAAATGAGATGAAATCGAAGAACATACCTTGAAGTTGAAGAATTGAAACAAACTCAATGATTTTCTTGGCCTACTCCGTGTCACGTTGAAGGGGGATGGGTTTTGGGGAGTTTGGTCGCGAAGTGATTGAAAAATAAGGAAAAGGGAGGGGGTTTCGGGGTTAAAAAGTAGAAAAATCGCGTGGGTCACCCGGCGACCCGGTGTGACCCGTCGCGATATACACGGCAACGTGTCACGGAGTGCATCGCGGTGCACTGCCTCCGTGACACGGAGCTGTGGCGAGCCTATTCTGGAAATTTTTTTTAAAAATTCTGGATTATACCTCAATGTGTCACGGAGGGTAACGCGGAGGTCCACCTCCGTGACACGGAGCTATCGCCCTAGCTCACTGTTTTGCCACTTTTTGTTAATTTTCATACCTCGAATTTTCCTTTGCGATTCCGTGCATATTTTCCTCCGTTTGACATGAAATTCATCTCACTATACAAAATTGGTTAGAATTATAGGTTTCACTCTAAATAAAAATAAAAACTAAAACTAAAACGACAAATTTTGTTGTTAATCAAGAAAAAGAAAAAGAAAAATCTATTCACAATATAAAAAGAGAGAAAAAAAATTTTCACGGGTTGCCTCCCATGCAGCGCCTGGTTTACCATCGCGGCTCGACGTATCCAGTTTCACCGCTTTTTCCTCCACCTTGAGGATATGAATCTCACCCCTAATTTCTTCTCTAATTTCCTCTTATGCTCCAGGGGTGGTGGTGAAAAATTGTAAGGACCAAGCAGTAGATGTTGCCTTTTGAACCTATTATCCCTTAAGTAAGCGAAGTCATTTTGTCTCTCTTAGTTAGCAAATTTCAAAATATACGGGGCTTGGTCCTCCTCTAGACATTTCTCTATAAGCTTGGAAGACTCTATTTCTATGTTGTCAACCAAACTTAATGTCGAAAAATACTTCGAGTGTGGTCCGATAAACCTCAACTCTGAAACTGCATTGTGCCTGACCTCCTTACTTGTAAACACCTTCTCAGCATCGACATCTATCTCTCCATTAATGTCAAATGGGGGATACTCTATCTCTTCTTCCATGAATGGATTTTCCATAAGTGTGAGCCCATCACGGGGACACTCAAGAGATTCTAATTGTTGGGCTTCATCCAAAAATTCACCCTTGTCTTCCGCTTGTAGTTCCTCTTGAATATCGGCTAAAATTGTTACCTGCAATTTATCACAAGCTTCAGCCTCAGCAATCATCTCTGTTAATTTGACGCTCATCCTTTCTAGAGCCTCTGCATTCTCTTCTTGCTGAATTCTCAATACTGCCATCGCCTCCTTCATTGCTTCTGATTGCTCCAAGAGTTGTTTCAGCATGTCTTCTATTTGAGCTTGGCGTCCCAAGTCCTCATTTTCAGCATGCCTATATTCAGAAAAAACAACAGAAGGATCATAGTAGGGGCTTGGGGGAGGGGAATATGCATTCGGACAGCCATCCCAATGGCCATCTTGACCACCACATATATTGCACGTGTCACAGTGTTGCCACGAGTGGTGTCCTTCGCAATTCAGACAATATTCGCCAAAATATGAGTATCCACCATTTAAACCATTTGTATTCCACGATGTCATGTCAACAAGGGTATCCGAAAAAAAATGTAAAAGAATTAAAACAAACACTAAGACCAAGTTGTCAACACTTAGAAAAAAATATAGTAAATTAACACATAAGAAAAATTCACCAATTGCCAGTCCCCGGCAACGGCGCCAAAAACTTGTTCGGTCTGTTTGCTATGGGTATAAAACTACACGCAAGTGCACGTGGTCGAACAAGTAGTAAAGTGGCTTAAGTAAGCCAAGTATCGATCCCACAGGGACTGGGATGAAGTGCAATCTGCTCAAGTGTGCTATATTTCAATTCTAAAAATGCAGAAAACAGTGTAACCAAGAGTTTGATATTTTGTTTTATAATTTTTATGCTAAAGCTAAAACAATTATCTAATGTGAGTCTGAACTATGAATGAGAGCATGCTGAGGATAAACGAACATGTAATGAAATTAATTATCAACATAATTTGGTTAATCTTTTCCTCCGGTTGCTAGTCAAGAACTATTGCCAAGGAATTAAAACTCTCGTATTTAAGCCCACTTAAGAATCATGAACCATCCACCTACATTTCTATGATTAAATGCAATTCATGTTCTAGCCATTCAAACCCGGTTCCTAAATTGACTAATACGACTTTCAGGTATATTTCTATCCTGAAAGTAAATCAATTCTCAATTTTCCCAAACCAAGTAAAGATCATATCCTATTAATCCACAACTTTCCAATTTCTTGCTCTCTCGAGTGAAACCGGACTTTTTAGATATACATTAACGTAGGCCACACATTAATGCAGTAAGAACAAGAATTAATAGAACAACCATTGAAGGAAAGATGAAAAACCAATAAGATCAACAATTACATTTCACTATAATTGTTCATAACCTCAGCAAGAAGATGAATTAGCCACTCATTTGTGGATTAAACATCGTTAAATTAGTGTTAAACATACAAGCAATTGAATACAAGGAGAAGGAAAGAGAGAAAAACCTTGATAATTTCGTCCCTCAACTGCCTGTAACCCACGTTCTTGCTCCACCAAGTCAGAATATTGAAAAATGAACCTAAGTGTTCTATTTATACTGGTGGGAATTTTTCCCGGAATAATGAGCAACGTGTCATGGAGTGCATCGCGGAGCACTGCCTCCGTGACACGCTACGGACGCGGACCTTCACTGGAACTGGGGGTCCAGGAAATAAAGCCCAACGTGGCACGGCGTGCAACGCGGAGCCAA
This sequence comes from Datura wrightii, assembly GCA_035772735.1. Lineage (NCBI taxonomy): Eukaryota > Viridiplantae > Streptophyta > Magnoliopsida > Solanales > Solanaceae > Datura > Datura wrightii. The sequence continues at coordinate 45,843,316 of JASDFA010000007.1, read as the reverse complement.
GCCACCGTGCCACGGACCCATCGCGTACCCTCTCGGGAAATTGGGCGAAAATTCCCAATCCAGGCAGAAGGCCTCCACGATGGCAGCGTGACACGGCTCCATCGCGGAGCCCCTTTATTTTATGCTGTCCAATGCCTTGTCCCTTGCTCGCATCCAAGTCCAACCTCGATCTCTTCCAACATGCATTTAAGCTTCCCAAATTATATTTTACCTGTAAAACAATGCTAATCATGTTGGTTAGTATAAATTCACATTTTATTACCAATTACATGAGAATGTGTACACATTGATAGATAAACAAGGCTAAAATTCCACATTTGAGTATCACTTGGGCATATAAATTTGCCCAAGATCACATAGGTTGTTGAGGACAAAATTTTTGGCTATGTGCTATGTGATCTAATGAAATCGATGGTGATATTGTTAGTCGTTGTACGAAGTCTGAGTAGTACATAGTAATTATTCCATCAACTTATCTGAATGCACTAAGCAATTTGATTGATAAGAATTGGGAAAGCATAATTGTCTTGCCGAATTATTTTAGTTGTGGCTGAAGACTAAGTATGGGGTGGCCTTACTCAACCCAACCTTAGTTGAAGCGATGTTTGACTTGAATAACATTGGGATTGTCTGTTCGATGGTACAGGAAAAAGTTTAGGCAGGAAGACAAGGGAAAGGGTGCATCTACATCGGGCGCCGGCAGAAAAAGGATTCGATTGGGAACAGCAGTTCCAGCAGCACCAGCGGTTCCGCGAGGCCAACACCGACAATACAAAACCCGATGGGTGATGGATGAAGGGAAGAAACCAAGTAAAGATCATATCCTATTAATCCACAACTTTCCAATTTCTTGCTCTCTCGAGTGAAACCGGACTTTTTAGATATACATTAACGTATGCCACACATTAATGCAGTAAGAACAAGAATTAATAGAACAACCGTTGAAGGAAAGATGAAAAACCAATATGATCAACAATGACATTTCACTAAAATTGTTCATAACCTCAGCAAGAAGATGAATTAGCCACTCATTTGTGGATTAAACATCGTTAAATTAGTGTTAAACATACAAGCAATTGAATACAAGGAGAAGGAAAGAGAGAAAAACCCTGATAATTTCGTCCCTCAACTGCCTGTAACCCACGTTCTTGCTCCACCAAGTCAGAATATTGAAAAATGAACCTAAGTGTTCTATTTATACTGGTGGGAATTTTTCCCGGAATAACGAGCAACGTGTCACGGAGTGCATCGCGGAGCACTGCCTCCGTGACACGCTACGGACGCGGACCTTCACTGGAACTGGGGGTCCAGGAAATAAAGCCCAACGTGGCACGGCGTGCAACGCGGAGCCAAGCCACCGTGCCACGGACCCATCGCGTACCCTCTCTGGAAATTGGGAAAATTCCCAATCCAGGCAGAAGGCCTCCGCGATGGCAGCGTGACACGGCTCCATCGCGGAGCCCCTTTATTTTATGCTATCTAATGCCTTTTCCCTTGCTCGCATCCAAGTCCAACCCCGATCTCTTCCAACATGCATTTAAGCTTCCCAAAATTACATTTTACCTGTAAAACAATGCTAATCATGTTGGTTAGTATAAATTCACATTTTATTACCAATTACATGAGAATGTGTACACATTGATAGATAAACAAGGCTAAAATTCCACATTTGAGTATCACTTGGGCATATAAATTTGCCCAAGATCACATAGGTTGTTGAGGACAAAAATTTTGGCTATGTGCTATGTGATCTAATGAAATCGATGGTGATATTGTTAGTCATTGTACAAAGTCTAAGTAGTACATAGTAATTATTCCATCAACTTATCTAAATGCACTAAGCAATTTGATTGATAAGAATTGGGAAAGCATAATTGTCTTGCCGAATTATTTTAGTTGTGGCTGAAGACTAAGTGTGGGGTGGCCTAACTCAACCCAACCTTAGTTGAAGCGATGTTTGACTTGAATAACATTGGGATTGTCTGTTCGATGGTACAGGAACAATGTCAGGAAGGAAGACAAGGGAAAGGGCGCATCTACATCGGGCGCCGGCAGAAAAAGGATTCGATTGGGAACAGCAGTTCCAGCAGCACCAGCGGTTCCGCGAGGCCAACATCGACAATACAAAACCCGATGGGTGATAGATGAAGGGAATAAATGGTATGCAAAACACAAAGAGACCAAATACTTCCCAGAGGAGCACATTGCAAGGGAGCCACTGGCACAGGGATTCCCCAGAATCGTACACCGGATTGACAATGTCGGGCTGAACTTCATCTTCCAAGAGCCTAAGGAGTGCAATCTCCATCTGATTTGGGATTTCTATGCCAACTGGAACCCGACCATCCCCAGTCACACCGTCAAAATAAGAGGGCAGGTTGTTACCTTTGAGCCCCATCATCTAAATGCTATATTGGGGGCGCGGGATACAGACGCCTATGTACTCCGGCAACTAAACATAACTCCACCTTATGCGGACATCAAATGCACTTTGTGTGGAGCCCGTTCGACAGCACGGTGGAGCAGGCACAAGGAGAGGGGCTACCATCAGACATTGCCTTACTCTCAAATGATTAGGGAAGCCAGGATTTGGCTCAAAATTGTGTGTTCCTGCTTGACCCCGGGGGTGCACATGACAGATGTCACCCGGGATCGTATGTGTTTGGTATATGCCCTGATGAAAGGGCTTGAGATAAATGTTGTGGTGGTGATCATCTCCGCCACGAAGAGAGCCCAACTCCATCAAGGGCATAGGTACGGGTTCGGTGGTTTGCTTACCACGTTCCTGAGGGGCCACGACATTGAAGAAGAGGCCCTAGACTACGTCCCGCAAATGGATAGGTGTGCCTTGGATGTCACAAAAACCAAGGCACCTGAAACTACTCACGGGCCAGTTCTCACACTAGCCGAGCGACACGCTCGGGATGATCGATATATGGCCCGCATGTACGGGATACAGATGCTACAGTTGCACATAGGTAGGAGGCCAGCAACAGAAGATGAGCTATGGCATCTCGAGCTAGATTGCCCCTTTGGCGAGAATGCCTGGGCTCTATGCTGAGTGGGGCCAGCTTTTGTGGAGCCGGTAGATGACGATGTCCCCACTGATGAGGAGACCCGCCGTGAGGGCTCAGATGTTGAGTCAGATGAGGACAGCGGGGGCGATTTGGATATGGGAGATGAGGCAACGCCACCTAATAAAGAAGTGGAATACTTCGATTGATCAGGGAGTTTTACCACCCACCTTTGTGATATACTGGATTTTGTGAGCACTGGGGACAGTGTTCGGTTTAAGTGTGGGGTGGGAGTAGTTAGGTGTTGGATGTTTCGTTGCTGTTTTTGTTTTTGTTTATGTTTTGTGTTGTTGTGCCTGTGAAAAATGTGACCCTATGATTTTATCCGTATGTTCTGTACTGTAATTCGGTGTTGTAATGAATGTTAAGCTGTTGTGTGCTGTGGTGAGTTGTTGTTGTTGGATGGTTGTGTAAATATTTTTGTTTCTATCGAAATTATTGATATTTTTAAAATTTTTGTTGAATTATTTCATGATTGGGTTTCTCAGCCCTTGTTTTCGGTGCTTTTACCAAGAATAGTCTCATTGAACCGAAGTCGTAAATAGTGACTATTCCCTATGATGGATGGATGACGACCGTCTTAAGGAAAATGTAGTCGATAGGAGTAATTTTTTTCTTTTCTTTTATTTTCTTTCTTTTGTTTGTTTCCCAAATGTGTCATTACTTCATGGTTCAAAATTCCTGTTGCGTGTTGTACATGATATTAAAGATACAAAGATGATTTGTATGAAAGCATGCAAATGTGTAAATATGTTGAGATACCTAGGCCATAGAGTTCGATTCGGTGTGATTGAGGCTTAATATTGAATTCTTGTAATTAGCTGATTGAAAAGTCTGTGAATATGTCTTGAGTTGAGCATGTGCAATGAGTGTGAGGTGATGTTTCGATTCTTCCATGCTATTGTGAAGTGACTAGAACTTGCCTGGTGTGTATACGAAATGAAATGAAGGATGTGTAGTGTAGGAAAGGATGTAGGCATTTCTTTGATTTAACCGAAAGTTTTTCCATTATCATACCTACCTTGAATGTACATCCTAGTTAGCCCCATTGAGCCTTTAGCCTATTAATGTGGTGAATGTCATGGTATTGATGGGACTATACATGTTTTCTTGATGATTTGCTATATTAAATAATCGGTATAGCAGTAGCTTGAATTGTCGAGCCAAAGTAGCTATGCGTGGGGATCAATTGCATGAGATGTGAGAGTATTGTTCAAGGACCAACGAGGTCTTAAGTGTGGGGTAAGTGATCTTGGGCAAAATTATATGCCCAAGTGATGCTCAAATGCTTCATGTCGTCTTGTTTATCTATCGTTATGTGTGCATTCTCATGTGATTTGTAGTTAAAATGTGAATTTATACTAACCAATATGATTAGTGTTGTTTTGCAGGTAAAATGTAATTTTAGGAAGCTAAGATACATGTTGGTAAAAATCAGGAATGGACTTGGAAGCGAGCATTGGAAAAGGTCAAGGAAGAGCAGTAAAATAAGGGCTCCACGATGGAACCGTGTCATGCCGCCATCGCGGAGGCACTCTGCCTCGGATGATCTATTTTGGCAAATTCTAGTGAAGGTCCGCGTTGCCTCCATGACACGAAGGCAATGCCACGCGATACAAGTTGTGGCACGTTGTGTATATTTACCTGGAACATCAATTTCCAGTGAGGGTCCGCGTTTGCACCGTGGCACGGAGGGAGTGCTCCGTGATACACTCCGTGCCACGTTGCTTGTTATTCTGGGAAAAATTTCCACCAGTATAAATAGCACACTTACATTTATTTTTAATTATTATGACTTAGTTGAGCAAGAACGTGGGTTATAGGCAGTTGAGGGGACGAAAATTCTAGGGTTCTTCTCTATTTCTTTCTCTTTTATCTCAATTGTTTGTATGATTTATACTCATTTGATGATGTGTAATCCACAAATGAGTTGCTAAATTCACTTCTTGCTGAGGTTAAGAACAATTCTAGTGGAATGTAATTGTTGATCATTTTAGTTTTCATCTTTTCTTCAATGGTTGTTCTATCAATTCTTGTTCTTACTACATTAATATTTGGCCAATGTTAATGTATATCTAAAAAATCCAATTTTGATTTTGAAAAGGAAAGAAATTGGAAAGTTGTGAATTGGTAGGACATGATCTCTTCTTAGTTTGGAAAAATTGAGAATTGATTTACATTCAAAATAGAAATATATCTGAAAGTCTTATTAGTCAATTAAGGAATCGGTTTTGTATGGCTAGAACATGAAATTCTTTTATCACAGAAATGTAGGTTGAAGGTTCATGATTCTTAAGTTGGGTAGGATACGAAAGTTTCAATCCATAGGCAATAATTCTTGACTAGCAACCGAAGGAAAGATTAACTGAACTGTATCGATAAATTACTTCCCTGCATGTTCGTTTTAACCTCAGCATGCTCATTACTATTGTTCAGACTCACTTTATCATTTTACCTTAGATTCTTAAGTTAGTAACACAAACTCTAAAAATCTTATTCATTTGGTTGTCTGCATTCTTAAAGTTATAGTTCATTAACACTAGAGTTAATTATTACCTTAGTTCAGTCCTTGTGGGATCGATACTTGGCTTACTTAAGCCATTTTACTACTTGTTCGACCACGTGCACTTGCATGTAGTCATCAAACGCCCACGAACATAGCCTATATCTATTCCTCCCTACAGAATGGCTCTAGCCGAGCTAAAAGAGTTGAAGAATCAGTTGAAGAACCTGTTAGATAAGGGCTTTATTAGGCCGAGGAAGTCTCCATGGGGTGCTCCAGTGTTATTTGTTCGGAAGAAGAATGGTTCACTTCGAATGTGCATTGACTATCGACAATTGAACAAGGTCACCGTTAAGAATAGGTATCCTTTACCCAAGATCGATGATTTGTTTGACCAGCTTCGGGGTGCCAAGTGTTTCTCCAAGATTGATCTCAGATCCGGGTATCACCAGCTCAGGGTTCAGGAGAGTGAAATCCTGAAAACTACTTTTAGGACTCAGTATGGTCACTACGAATTTGTTCTTATGTCTTTTGGACTAACCAATGCCCCTGCGCTTTTATGGATCTAATGAACAGGGTGTTCAAGGCATATTTGGACATGTTTGTGATTGTATTCATTGATGACATCCTTATATACTCTCAGAGCGAGGAGGAGCATGCTGCTCACATGAGAGTAGTGCTTCAGACCCTCAAGGATCGTCAGTTGTACACAAAGTTCAGAAAATGTGAGTTTTGGTTGGACTCTGTGGCATTTTTGGGCCATATGGTATCGAGTGAGGGCATAAAGGTAGATTCTCAGAAAATCGAGGCGGTAAAGAATTGGCCTAGACCGGTGAACCCATCAAATATTAGGAGCTTTTTGGGTTTAGCGAGTTACTATTGGAGATTTGTTGAGGGTTTTTCATCTATTGCAGCACCTTTGACCAAGTTGACTCAAAAGAAGGTAAAGTTCCAATGGTCGGAGGCTTGTGAGAAAAGCTTCCAAGAGGTGAAGACTCGACTCACTTTAGCACCAGTGTTGACCCTACCCGAGGGTACCAATGGTTTTGTGGTGTATTGTGATGCTTCAAGAATCGGACTTGGGTGTGTGTTGATGCAGCATGGGGAGGTGATAGCATATGCCTCAATACAGTTGAAAATCCGTGAGAAGAATTACCCCACCCATGATGTTGAGTTGGCTGCGGTGGTGTTCACCATGAAGATATGTCGGTATTACTTGTATGGGGTCCACGTGGATGTATTCACGGATCATAAGAGCTTGGAATATGTGTTCACACAGAAAGATCTCAATCTTTGGCAAAGGAGGTGGTTGGAGCTACTAAAGGACTACGACATGAGTGTCCTTTACCACTCGGGTAAGGCTAATGTGGTAGCGGACGCACTTAGTAGGCTCTCTGTGGAGAGTGTGTCCCACGTGGATAAGGGAAAGAAGGAGTATGTGAAAGAAGTCCATCGACTTATGAGGTTGGGGGTTAGATTGGTCGACTCGACCGATGGCAGCATTGTTATGCAAAATAGGTTAGAATCGTCTTTGGTGACGGAAGTGAAAGCCAGACAAGATGAGGATCTGATTTTTGTAAAGCTGAAGGAAGCCGTTGGAAGTCAGAAGGTGGAGGTCTTCTCCCAAGGGAGAGATAGGGTGATGCGGTACCAGGGCCGTTTATATGTTCCAGATAATGATAATTCGAGGGACTGGATATTGCATGAGGCACATGGATCCAGGTATTCTATCCATCCGAGTGCCACCAAGATGTATCATGATTTGCGGGAAATATATTGGTGGAATGGCATGAAGAAGGATATTGCAGAATTTGTAGCCAAGTGCTCGAACTGTCAGCAAGTGAAAGTCAAGCATCAAAGACCGGGAAGCGTACTTCAGGATATTTACATTCCCACTTGGAAGTAGAAAGAGATTAATATGGATTTCATTACAGGCCTACCTCGTACTCGCCGATACTACAATTCTATTTGGGTGGTGGTAGACAGGTTGACCAAGGCTGCACACTTTCTACCGGTCAAAACCACAGATTCAGTGGATGATTATTCCAAACTGTATATTTGTGAGTTGGTGCGATTGCATGGAGTGCCCTTGTCTATCATCTCAGACCGAGGTACTTAGTTTTGGCGGTCTTTCCAAAGAGGACTTGGGACATGTTGAGAGCTTGTGTGATGGACTTTAAAGGTAGTTGGGACGATCACTTGCCCTTGATTGAGTTTTTTTATAATAACAGCTATCACTCCAGCATCCAGATGGCACCGTTTGAGGCCCTATATATGTGGATATGTAGACCGCCCATCGGATGGTTTGAGGTTGGGGAGGCAGCTATAATAGGACCTGATTCGGTGCATGAGGCTATGGTGAAAGTTCAGTTGATAAGGGACAGGCTCAAAACCGCTTAGAGTCGTCAAAAGTCATATGTTGATATGAGGAGGAGAGAGTTGGAGTTCGAGGTGGACGATTGGGTATTTCTGAAGGTGTCTCCCATGAAGGGAGTCATGCGGTTCAGAAAGAAAGGAAAACTCAGTCCCCGCTATGTTTGTCACACCCCGCCTCGGGGGGTATGACTGGCACCTGGTGCCCTACTAGGACCTGAACTACTGGACTGCTAAGCCTAGGCACATCTGGTGCCTGGCTGGCTCTGACTCACATTTCTGGAAACAAAGGGCTATATAACGGCTGTAAACACAGCCCCCGGCCCAGTGGCCTATAGCCTCCTGTACCTGTAATAACAGCTGACCAGAACATGCAACTATAGGGAACCTATGCGGACCGACAAGGCCACCATGCTGTCTAGTTATCTGCAACTCTGCAATAAAATACTAGAAGGCTACATGACCGGCAAGGTCACCACTACTGTCAAACTTATGGCCCACACGCCCAACATAAAAGAAGCAAAAGTACTAACAGCTAACAACTGCACGGCCTCACACGACCGGCTCATCTGACCACAGGGAGACATATACCGACTGCAAGCCTCTAGGAATAGCAATAGAAATGATCGGGACAGGGCCCCGACCTACCCGTACTATACAACAAAAGAACTGAAATACACCTCTGGAATTCAGTCTCCGGATGACAGGAGCTGAATACTCGATCGCTGACAGGAATCACGTAGTGTCACCTTCTCGTCTATGAGTACCTGCAGGCAAGTAATGCAGCGCCCCACTGGGCGTCAGTACCGCTGGTACTGAGTATATAAAGCATTAACTGAAAGAAACATCTGAAAACAATAATATAACTGATGAAACTGAAGTAGAAGGAATAGCTTAACTATCTGATAATGTAAGTCATACCTTCTCTTAATCATACTGGAAGGAGTGGGAGTCATACCTGAGGACTGATCGTTCTACTGTCGATCTACTCGTATCTACTGTAACACAGTATAACATATCATAACATACATAGCATACACAAACCTTACCCGGCCCCCATAAGCCGGGAGGTACAACCAGCACAGAATCTACACCCCTATCCCAGTCATCCCATCTCCTATAATGGCTGTAAGCATCCCGCCGGTCCCCTGGGTATGTACTTGGGCTCGCTGAGCCCCTGACTATAACTGTACCTGAGTCCGAAGGACTCCTGAATCAACACCCAGGCGTATCCGCTCGACGGGGGTGTATAAAAGCCGACCAAGGAAAAATATGGGGAAACTGGCATCCCATCTTCGTCCCCTGTGGGACGGCATGCCACTCCGTAGAGCGACGTATCCTCATCCTCTGGTGGACGAGTCGATACAGCTATTAACCCTGGGGCGGTCATGGATGCTAGGTAGTCCAACCCCAAACAATACAACGGTCTCAACTAGTAATACTGTCTGCATATCTAACATGCTAAGGCTAATAGGGGTAAAGTATCGTATACATTACATGCTGAACTAATGATAGTAATCTGTACGTATTTAATACGTGCTGAGACTGGTAAATATACATATATATAAATATAGTCTCCTGCCAAACTGTACTGGGGCAACTGCTATACAAGATAGTATTTCTGCTGCAATCTATGCTATGTACTGAGTTTCTGTATTAACATAATTTACTATTCCTAACATGCATTCTAAACTTTATTTTAGCCTGCCATTCTATTTCTGAAGTGCTTTACGGATTTTGCATCGCTTACGGGGTTTCAACTGAATACAATAATATCTTAACATTTCATATTACATCACATACTGAGCATGCTGAGCAGTTTCTAACACTTGTGTTAGAATCTATGTCGTACTAGTAAGTTTCACGCAAGTTACAACTTGATGCTTCTAATACTGTATCAACATTCACAATAAACGTAACACTTGACTTCTGAACATTCTACTGGTCGGTAAATTACTATACTGCACTGATATTACTTAACTTGCCGAGGGAACTAGCTTTACATACCTTATTCTTGAACTACTCGTCCGTCGGACGAGGCTCGGCCGGTACTTCAACTATTTTCTACCAACTACATTCATAAATACGTCAATTAATACTAAATACAGCTTTATTGTAAAGAGCAACGTTACTTTTGATATAGTTTATAGCCTAAACTTAGGCTTATCGAAAGACGGTCGAAAACTCGCTATTTTTCAGCGGTCCAGAAGGGAGAAATATTTACTTCTCAGCTAGGAACACATAGACATTAATTTAGAGCAATTCTACTTACCTTAGTTCGGTGGCTCGCCGATTCGTCGGCCGTATTTCACGAAACTAAATCCGTAGGAATGCTCTCTGCTGCTAAATACCTTAGTATCTGGAGTTAATTTGAATTTGGGCAGCGTTTAGCAGCGTAATCGGACGAAAATTATATAATTTCCTTCGTTCTTCCTCTTTCTCTAATTTCTCTCTCTATTTTCCTGGAAATTTCTAAGTATATACTAATTTAAAATCGAAGTGGGCTTTATATACTTGGGCCTGGACAAGGCCAACGTGTCACGGAGTCAACGCGGAGGCTCCTCCTCCGTGACACGCTGCCATCGCGGAGGGGCTCTGCCTCGGCTCCTTCCGTGATAGTTCAACAGGTTTCTCGTCCGATCTTTTCCCGGCCCTTTCTCTAGCACGTACGGCCTTCAAATATGCTTAACAAACGTGCGAATAGGTCGTCTAGGTGTCAGGGATTCTACGGGGTATAACATTCTCCCCCCCTTAAGAACATTCGTCCTCGAATGTATACTGCCATCTAGAGGACTACTTAACTTACTTGTTTAGAAAAATTTCGGCAGAGTTTCCCCTGTAATATGGACTATACCAAAAACCTGAAATGCAGAAAAGTCCAATACAGGTACTGTACACAATACTGTAGGATTCACTGGATGGTTACGTATCAATTTTTCTCATTTATACATATACAACCATAAGATTCCACATAAGCAATAATACGGACGCACCTGTCGCCCGACTAGGCCTGAAATAGGTAAGGATATCTGGTCCTCTTCCTCCGCTTCCCAAGTCATCTCCTCTCGGTTCTTGTTACGCCTCAATACCTTGATAGACGTAATATCTTTAGTCCTCAATCTGCGAATCTGTCTGTCTAAGATAGCTGCGGGAACTTCCTCCTATGCTAACTCTTCTGTGACCTGGACATCCTGAACTGGAACTACTGTAGAAGGGTTTCCTATGTATTTCCTCAACATAGAGACATAAAATACTGGGTAAACAGATGCTAACTCTGGAGGCAAGTTCAATTCATACGCAACTCAGCCTATTCTTCGCCGAATCTGATATGGCCCAATAAATCTCGAGCTAAGCTTGCCTTTCTTGCCAAATCTCAGTACCCCTTTCATCGGGGACACTTTCAGATATACCCAGTCGTTTACCGCAAATTCTAGACTTCTGCGTCGCATGTCTGCATAAGACTTCTGGCGGCTCTGAGCAGTCAGTACACGTTCTCGGATAAGCTTTATCTTTTCCTCTGACTGCCGAGCAATATCTGGGCCAACCAATGCTGATTTTCTGATTTCAAACACCGTTTGGCGATCTACATTTTCGCCCGTGTAATGCCTCAAAAAGGCACCATCTGGATGGCTGAATGATAGCTATTATTGTAGACAAATTCAATTACGGTAAATGCTCACTTTGGCTACTACCGAAATCTAGCACACACGCTCGCAACATGTCTTCGAGCGTCTGAATTATGCGCTCAGCCTGCTCATCTGTCTGAGGATGGAATGCTGTGCTCAAGTTAATCTGCGTTCCCAAACCTTTCTGAAACGATTGCCAGAATCTAGCTGTGAACTGTGCTCCCCTATCTGAAATGATAAATACCGGCACTCCATGTAATCTAACTATTTTTCTGATAGATAATTCGGCATAATTCTCAGCCGGGAAGGTAGTTTCCACTGGCAGGAAATGAGCTGATTTCGTCAGTCTGTCAACTATTACCCAAATAGAATCATTTCCGTGTCTGATACGGGGTAATCCTGCCATAAAATCCATATTCACTGCTTCTCATTTCCAGAGAGGCACAGCTATGTTCTAAGTTAACCCGCCTGGTTTCTGATGTTCTGCCTTCACCTGTTGGCAGTCAGGGCACTGGGCTACAAATTCAGCAATTTCTCTTTTCATACCTGGCCACTAGTAGTTTTCTTTGGTATCATGGCACATTTTCGTCGCTCCTGGGTGGAGAGAATAGCGGGCATAATGCGCCTCGCTTATAAGCTGCTGGCGATGCCCCCAAAATCTCTGGAACACAATGTGGCCTTTATATCGTAACACTTCATCCTCGGTTATCTGAAAATATGTCACCTCTCCTTACTGAACCTTATGTTCAAATTGGACCTGGGTAGGGTTTCTATACTGCCGTTCCTTTACTTCCACCACTAACGACAACATTGCGACATTCTGTATTATCGCTCTGTTATCTTTTATTTCTGCTATGTGACCGGCTAAACCAGCTAACTAGTGAAATTCTCGGGTCTATTCTCGCCGTTCAGGTGGCAAGTATGCCAACTCCCCATAGATTTACGGCTAAGGGCGTCTGCTACCATATTAGCCCTTCCTGGGTGATATAAAATTTTCACTCTTTAAGGCATAAGCTACTGCAGCTAACTCCAGGTCGTGGGTAAGATAATTCACTTCACGTTTCTTCAACTGCCTGAAAGCATAAGCTATTACCTTACCACACTGCATCAACCCTCTGTACCTCCTGGCGATACTAACACTGGAGCTGATGTTAACCTGGCTTTTAACTCTTGGAAGTTCTGCTCACACGCCTCAGTCTACTAGAACTTTGCTGCCTTCTGTGTCAATTTAGTCAAAGGTTCTGCTAAGGTGGAAAATCCTTCCACAAACCCTCTGCAGTACCCGGCTAACCGCAGGGACTGCGTACTTCGATCGGAGTGGTAGGTCTAGGCTATGTCTTCACTACTTCGATTTTCTGTATATCTATCTGTACACCAGCCTCCGACACAATGTGACCAAAAAGGCTACTAAACTCAACCAAAATTCACATTTACAAAATTTGACATATAACTGACGGTCATACTGGTTTATTATACCGGAGAATCTAACAAGTAATCTACCGGTATAGCTAGAGCTTTATCTGGCCTTCTGACCGCATGCTAAGGCCACTTGTTGCTAAGGTAACCTTGAACGACTATCTGCACACCATGTTCCTGTATCTGATCAGGGGGACCTGATATTGTCCATGACCTCTAATGATCTGGCTGCATAACCTTAAGTAACTGAATAGTCAGGTCGAATGACCCGAATGTGACAGTAGTCTAACAATGCTCTAACCGTTCTACTTGAGTGCTTATAGTTCATGCATAACCGCAGACTCGTGGGCATCTAATTGCTTTGTTATTTTGCTTAAACCACTGTAAGGCTGGGCTTAATCACACTTACTCCCAGGCGATCAATCTCTGGATCTTCACGGGGAGTCTACCGATCTCCTGGTGTTAATAAACACTGTGCTAGCAGGGTACTATCAATTTCTTACGCCTTGTGTGTATCCACTTGAATTTATACTACTATTCTGGGGAATTCTCGGTCTTATGGGCTATTCTGTAAATACTGGCCTTCTGCTAGGGCTCTGTATCTGAATATCTTACGAAACCCAGCTGAAGTACTAGTCTGTCACTGACTACTGATGGGGACCCTTCCTTGGGGTACCCACGGGTATTCTGACTGGGACGGCCAGCTGACTTATGGGGCGTTCCACCTAATAACTGCTAGATTGGCTAAGGCCGACTCTCACCTACAAGGCTGGGAAAATGACATACGATCACTTAACATACTAGAACAATTTTGGTATTGCTAGTCTCTGAAATTTGCCTATTCGGTCTCTAATCCTGATTTTAGCACATACACTACTGTTACCGATCTTCAGGGATGCCTCCCTGCTAATGCAGGCGCCAGCTGGTCAGTAGATCGTCTAACTGCGCCCTTATCATCTAGCCATCTATTTTAGGCCATTAACTCTGGTAAGCTCCTAGAGCCTAGATCTGACAACAACACATAAGTTTATTAACTTAATAACTGAGAACTGAGATAGTTTCTATGACTTCATACACAATTCACACTTAATCTGCCCCTTTCCCTTCTCCTCTTCTTTCTTTCTTCTCCCCTTTTTTTTGGCAAGGGGGGTCCTGCAATGCAATTTGTACATACTTTCTATTACTAATCAACATCTGTAATTGTACCCCTTATAGGCGGCTACTCACAGCATATATATTATCTGTATATATATATATATCAATAGCTACGTACAATATGTACTGAATTATGTGGTAATACATAATCTCTGACATGCTCTGCTGAGTCTCATCCCATACATGATACACCGCTTCTACGGCCTAATAATATCTCCTGCCCTGACTTTTCATTTCATTGTATTGTCACCCCATTCTGAAAGTAACAAACATAAACACTTTAGTTATTGTCTGCTGTTTGAAATTCCACCACTCCTGCGATGTGGGGTCGACGTTCAAATCTTGTAGCCTTACTAGGCATATATTGAGAGCCCATGACTGCCTGCTGGGCCTTATCTCTAGGCTACACTAGATTAGAATTGTTGTATCGGTAACTTCTTAACTTTTCCATAGTGGACATACTGCGGTATTCTGAACCGCAATCCTACTATCAGCCCGAGGCTTAATCCTTAATATGATATTTTATCAATCAGCCCCTCTTTACTTACTGTATGATTTGGCAACCCCCTCTCAAGTCTTATGCTTCTTTACTATACTGGTATCGAAATCAAGAGGTAGGAATAGCCCTTTTCTTATTGCAACAAATAAAAGCATTTAACTGTATCATATCCAAAAAGATGTATTTGGGATTCCTGCATTTCCCTCTCTCTCTTATACTTACCTGGTGGTCTGGCCTTATCTGTAATCATAATCAGATCTCATATAGCTAATAAATAAGTCAACTCATATATATATTATGCTTCTGACTTCCTATTCTAACGTTATCAACGTATACTGGGAATAGTACCGACAAAGGTATCATGCTGGGAGGCCTCGGGTACCCCCTCCTGCTGCTATAATTATCACGTAACTGGCTAATACCCTCTTCTGTTGTTATATCTAACCTTCTCTTCCTGTAGTAGGGTAATGCTGATCTGCTTTTATATCTGTAATCAAAGAATACGGTAAGTTCTTAGGGACTCAACCCTATACTGTACCGCTCTAAAGCAAGACTGACTGAGAAGGAAGGGTAACCATCCTATCATGCCTCGCAGCCTCCTGCCTATAGTATGTTGTGCACAACACATCCATAGACAAGACTCTACTCAGCACGGCTTGCAGACTCCCTGGGATACGACCTGCTCTGATACCAAGTTTGTCACACCCCGCCTCGGGGGGTATGACTGGCACCTGGTGCCCTACTAGGACCTGAACTACTGGACTGCTAAGCCTAGGCACATCTGGTGCCTGGCTGGCTCTGACTCACATTTCTAGAAACAAAGGGCTATATAACGGCTGTAAACACAGCCCCCGACCCAGTGGCCCATAGCCTCCTGTACCTGTAATAACAGCTGACCAGAACATGCAACTATAGGGAACCTATGCGGGCCGACAAGGCCACCATGCTGTCTAGTTATCTGCAACTCTATAATAAAATACTAGAAGGCTACGTGACCGGCAAGGTCACCACTACTGTCAAACTTATGGCCCCACACGGCCAACATAAAAGAAGCAAAAGTACTAACACCTAACAACTGCACGACCTCACACGACCGGCTCATCTGACCACAGGGAGACATATACCGACTGCAAGCCTCTAGGAATAGCAATAGAAATGATCGGGACAGGACCCCGACCTACCCGTACTATACAACAAAAGAACTGAAATACACCTCTGGAATTCAGTCTCCGGATGACAGGAGCTGAATACTCGATCGCTGACAGGAATCACGTAGTGTCACCTGCTCGTCTATGAGTACCTGCAGGCAAGTAATGCAGCGCCCCACCGGGCGTCAGTACCGCTGGTACTGAGTATATAAAGCATTAACTGAAAGAAACAACTGAAAACAATAATATAACTGATGAAACTGAAGTAGAAGGAATAGCTTAACTATCTGATAATGTAAGTCATACCTTCTCTTAATCATACTGGAAGGAGTAGGAGTCATACCTGAGGACTGATCGTTCTACTGTCGATCTACTCGTATCTACTGTAACACAGTATAACATATCATAACATACATAGCATACACAAACCTTACCCGGCCCCCATAAGCCGGGAGGTACAACCAGCACAGAATCTACACCCCTACCCCAGTCATCCCATCTCCTATAATGGCTGTAAGCATCCCGCCGGTCCCCTGGGTATGCACTTGGTCTCGCTGAGCCCCTGACTATAACTGTACCTGAGTCCGAAGGACTCCTGAATCAACACCCGGGCGTATCCGCTCGACGGGGGTGTATAAAAGCCGACCAAGGCAAAATATGGGGAAAATGGCATCCCATCTTCGTCCCCTGTGGGACGGCATGCCACTCCGTAGAGCGACGTATCCTCGTCCTCTGGCGGATGAGTCGATACAGCTATTAACCCTGGGCGGTCATGGATACTAGGTAGTCCAAACCCAAACAATACAACGGTCTCAACTAGTAATACTGTCTGCATATCTAACATGCTAAGGCTAATAGGGGTAAAGTATCATATACATTACATGCTGAACTAATGATAGTAATCTGTACGTATTTAATACGTGCTGAGACTGGTAAATATACATATATATAAATATAGTCTCCTGCCAAACTGTACTGGGGCAACTGCTATACAAGATAGTATTCCTGCTGCAATCTATGCTATGTACTGAGTTTCTGTATTAATGTAATTTACTATTCCTAACATGCATTCTAAACTTTATTTTAGCCTGCCATTCTATTTTTGAAGTGCTTTACGGATTTTGCATCGCTTACGGGGTTTCAACTGAATACAATAATATCTTAACATTTCATATTACATCACATACTGAGCATGCTGAGCAGTTTCTAACACTTGTGTTAGAATCTATGTCGTACTAGTAAGTTTCACGCAAGTTACAACTTGATGCTTCTAATACTGTATCAACATTCACAATAAACGTAACGCTTGACTTCTGAACATTCTACTGGTCGGTAAATTACTATACTGCACTGATATTACTTAACTTGCCGAGGGAACTAGCTTTACATACCTTATTCTTGAACTATTCGTCCGTCCAACTGCATTCATAAATACGTCAATTAATACTAAATACAGCTTTATTGTAAAGAGCAACATTACTTTCGATATAGTTTATAGCCTAAACTTAGGCTTATCGAAAGACGGTCGAAAACTCGCTATTTTTCAGCGGTCCAGAAGGGAGAAATATTTACTTCTCAGCTAGGAACACATAGACATTAATTTAGAGCAATTCTACTTACCTTAGTTCGGTGGCTCGCTGATTCGTCGGCCGTATTTCACGAAACTAAATCCGTAGGAATGCTCTCTGCTGCTAAATACCTCAGTATCTGGAGTTAATTTGAATTTGGGCAGCGTTTAGCAGCGTAATCGGACGAAAATTATATAATTTCCTTCGTTCTTCCTCTTTCTCTGATTTCTCTCTCTGTTTTCCTTGAAATTTCTAAGTATATACTGATTTAAAATCGAAGTGGGCTTTATATACTTGGGCCTGGACAAGGCCAACGTGTCACGGAGCCAACGCGGAGGCTCCTCCTCTGTGACACGCTGCCATCGCGGAGGGGCTCTTCCTCGGCTCCTTCCACGATGGTTCAACAGGTTTCTCATCCGATCTTTTCCCGGCCCTTTCTCTAGCACGTACGGCCTTCAAATATGCTTAACAAACGTGCGAATAGGTCGTCTAGGTGCCGGGGATTCTACGGGGTATAACAATGTTGGCCCCTACCGGGTTATGAAAAGAGTTGGCGAGGTAGCGTATGCGTTGGACTGACCATCATAGTTATCTTCAGTTCATCCCGTCTTTCATGTATCTCTCTTGAAAAATTTCTTGGGTAATCCAGCTTTAGTTGTCTCGGTGGAAAGCGTTGGTATGGGAGATAGCCTCAGTTATGAGGAAATTCCAGTTGCAATCCTGGATTGTCAGGATCGGAGGTTGAGGAACAAAGAAGTAGCTTCGGTAAAGGTGTTATGGAGAAATCAGCATGTTGAGGGAGCTACATGGGAAGCCGAAGTGGCTATGATGGCTAAATACCCTCACCTTTTCCCTACAGGCTCAGTTTCAGTTTGAGGTATCATTTTTTTCCCTAATTCTCTAATCAGTTTCCATGTTCAGTTCATGTGAACAAGTTTGATTTATGTTATGATAGATGTATGTGATGTCTGAATTCAGTTCAGCTATATAGTTCTTTTCGGAGGTAGTCATTCCGTCAGTTTTCGGTTTAAATGATCAGTTTCTGCGTTTTCTGTACGTTTCTAACATTTGAGGAAGAATGTTCCCAAGGGGGAGATATTGTTATACCCTGGGAACCCAAGGGATCAGACTCGGGAGGCCAAACAGTGAAAAATTGAAATTTTGCACCAGGTCACAAGACGAATCGTGAGGAGGGTCGTGAGGAGTGACCACGAGTCGTGGCCTGTGAGCACAAGTCATCCAGTCCCTCATGGGGACTGGCGGTCAGCCAAATCCTGCGATTTTAGTAAGGGCTTTTCCGTAATTCCTAAGTCCTGGGGGCCTATACTACATCGTTTAAGGCTCGCTTTATAGGGTTTTAAGAGGGGAAAAACCTATTTTAAGCTAGTTCATTCCATTCATGCAAACTTGAGAGTTTGAAGAGAAGATTTAGAGCAAGTTTTGAAGGTTTCCATTGAATCTCATCTTGGGCAATTGGAGAAGTGGTAAAATTATCCCTCCCAGGTATGTAGGGTTATGAGTGGGTGTTTTCTTCCACATCCACGCCCAATCACTATCTAGTATAAGAAATGGACATGATCAAGTTATGGGGTTTTTATCCAATTGCACGATTCTTCAATTTTTATACATGGGTATGATTAGATTAAGTCTATATTGATGAATTGTGAAGCTTGGGCAGATTATAAATTGTTTTCAATCAAAAATTGTGTTTTCTAAATTATGAAATTGAATGCCCATGGATAAGAAGTTCATGAAAGAAGAGAATGAGTATGAATGTATGATGATGATGAGATTTGATGATGAAAATCAAGTTTCTAAAGTTACCCATGATTATGATAATGTTTTCAAAATGAATTGAGTAGATCCAAGCATGATACGTTTTGGGCAAGGCCCTTATATCAAGTATGATGATGTAGTATCTCTAAAACAAGCTTACCACATGGTTTTGGAGTAGATGCTCCCACTTATATTTGAGCTTGTGGTATATTTCAGAATAAGCTTCTCATATGTATGAATCCATAATTGAGATGTATGTTATAATTGAGCTTCGTTTTCATACGATGTCAATTCTATGCATGATTCTATTATTAAGCTTTGTCAAATGACAATGTTGTGCTTCATTTCATACGATGTTGAGGTTATGCGTGATATCATTATTGAGCTTTGTCAATAGACGATGTTGAGCTTCGTTATATACGATGTAGAGCATTGCATGTTTTGGGAGAAGAGTCTAGCACCGAGCGGGCTAAGGGTCGATCACCCTATGCCTCAGAACTATGCGCCAACGTAGGTTGATACTATTGTGTTATTGGGACCTCCCTTGTTAGCTATTCCCCGCCCTAATGGCCCATGAGCTTGATATCGATATCATGGTAGCATCCTTAGCCCTGGCAAGGTTTTGGACGGCTCTGCCCATTTGAATGTGATAATCGGGACCACGTAAGCTCTATCGTGGTATGTCGGTTAAGAGACGAGTCTCCAAGTGTCTATATGATGCAGATTTGCATATTCATTACTCATAATTATTACTTTAAGCATGCATGTTCTAAAAGCAAGGTGTGACTGATTGTTCAGCTTTTCTATAAATGTCGCATTTTAGCTTTGAGTTATTCGATTCAGTTATGATGTTATGAGGCTAAGCATGGTCATATTATGATAAGATTGCGATTTCATAATGAATGCATGTAGTGCTTCCTTTCAGATTTTGAAGCTTTTGATATGATTATGAAATGTTTTTAAATGATTAACTTATTTAAGTGGTTTTACTTCCCTTGCATACTCGGTACATTCTACATACTCACACATACTTTCTATGTTGTATCGTTTCATGATACAGGACCCAGCTCCCAGGCTCAGCCCCGTTCGTAGTCGATTGTCAGAGTTAGCTCCTACTCGGTTGGTGAGGCCTCATCCTTCGAGGGCTAGACTTTCAGTTCCTTATGTATTTTTAGTTTTAGTATTGTTGAGTTAGTTAGGGTCTTGTCCCATCAGCTCATCCAGATTAGAGGCTTTTCAGACTTATATATGTGTGAGCTTTGGATGCTTATTCTGATGTTATGATGAGTTAGACTTCCTCTGAATTATATTGATGATTTTCTTTAGTTTATCGAATGAGTTAGATGTATGCTTATGCCATGGGTCGACTTGGGGTCTCTCGGGGTCCCTTGTCCCGTGTCTTATGATTTGGGCCTCCGTTCGGGTCATGACACTCAGCCTCTCAAATTACTGAGCCAAAAGTTCGGCGATAGGTGTGTAGGTTTGGGCGATTTTGACATAGGTATTTGGATGTGGCCTTGGTGCATATATTGGTCTATTCTGGTGGATAGGTGCTTGGACCGAGGGATAGGCTTTTGGTGGATTCTGGTGTGCTGGTGCTGGGGGTGGATTATAGTGGGGCTGAGCGTTATACACTAGATAGGGGATATATATGGGGCATGTGCAACAATTTGGAGATTGTTAGGGTATTGTCGGGATAACTCTCCATATTGGTAATGAGGTGTGACGACCGAGACATCTTCCTTCTTCTTTTTGGTACTGCTAAGGGAACTTGATTGTATGGCCCTACTTGTAGCCTGTAGTGCGACCACAGATTGAATCTTCCCAGATTTAATGCCTTCTTTTGAAAAGTCCCCCATTTTAACCAGTTTTACAAATTTATGTCCCATCATTGCGATCATCTTCTCAAAGTAAATACCTTCTTTGGCTCGAATAAAGTACTTGGTTTAGCATCTGGTTTTATTTTCCAGTTATAACTAGATATCATGGTGGCCTTGTCGGCCCGCATAGGACTCCCTATGATTGTTTGTCTCTTGTTAGCTGTTTATTTTTCACAGGTGGCTATAGGCCTTGTCGGCCGGGGATTATATTTACAGCCGCTATATAGCCCGTTCTTTTCTTGATTCTAGAGTTAGAGTCAGCCCTGCACCAGAGGTGCATAGGCTCATTTAGCTCAGCAGTTCAGGTCTAGTAGGGCACTAGGTGCCAGTCATGCCTCCCAAGGTGGGGCGTGACAAACTTGGTATCAGAGAAGGTCGTAACCCAGGGAGTATGCAAGTCGTGCTAAGTAGAGTCTTGTCTATGGATGTGTTGTGCACCACATACTATAGGCAGGAGGCTGCAAGGCATGATAGGATGGTTACTCTTTCTTCTTATTCAGTCGTGCTATAGAGCGGGATAGTATAGGGTTGAGTCCCTAAGCTCATATGTTCTTTTTCCTACAGAGAAATGTCGGACCAGCGACACCCTACGACAGGCAGGAGGCTAGATGTAGCAACAGGAGAGGCCACCAGCAGGGTGCCTTAGCCTCAGTCAGAATCGGCCCGATCTGAGGATGATACGGAGGTATCATCTCGACCTCCCCAGCAGTCTCCACCACGTCAGGAGACGCTTGGGACGGCCGGTGTGACGGCACCGCCTCCAACATTTTCTATACCCATACCATCCGACTAGGAGGTCAGGAGCGTGATGGTTATGCTAGCACAGATGATAGCTGCTCAGCGCCAGCCAGTGCCACCTACAGTTGCAAAATCCTTAGGAGGGCCTGGTAGCTCGAGGGTCCGAGAGTTACTAGCACTAAGTCCCCCGCAATTCACAGGGACAGATCGGACCGAGGACCCTCAAGACTTCTTAGACCAGATGTGATTTTCAAGGTGATACATGCTACACCTACAGAGTCGGTTGAATTGGCGGTATTCCGGTTACGGGACATCGTCGTGCTGTGGTATTAGAGTTGGGAAAGGTCTCGAGGGAGAGATGTTTCCCCTTCCGACCTGGCCCAGCTTCTTAGAGGCTTTCTTGGATCATTACCTACCGCGGGAGATTCGACAGGCCCGGGTTGATCAGTTCCTACACTTGGAGCAGGGGTCGATGAGTGTTCGGGAATATGCCATGCGGTTTTATTCCTTGGCTCGTTATGCGCCAGCTTTTGTGGACACAATGCCAGCCAGGTACACCTCTTTATTATGGGGTTGAACCCGGAATATGTTGAGACCTGCATCACAGCCACAGTGCGAGAGGATATGGATATCGCCCGTGTGCAGGATTTTGCTTAGACTAGTCAGGGTATCAGACAGCGATAACGGGAGATTAGGAGGACAAGTCAGGAGCAGCGCCGCATGGACAGATCGGGTGAATTACAGGAGGAGTCCCGGGAAGGACCTAGGCCACGGTTATCAGATAGGACGCATAGACCCCCACCTCCACCACAGCGGCAGAGGAGCAGGTCTAGTCACCGAGGGCAGCCAGAGCCCGGGGAAGGTTCGCGAGCAGTAGGTTCACAGAAGAAGAGAGGAGTGGAGCAGAGTGGGTTTACAATACCACTTTGCCCTATTTGCAGTCGACGCCACTCTGGAGCATGCAGGTATGGTTCCACCGCATGATACATTTGTGGACAGGAGGGTCACCAAATGAGGAATTATCCAGCTAGGGGTTAGGGTGACCGGGATCGACAGGATAGGTCCTCGGCAGGATCACGAGCTCTAGCATCCCCGGTAGGTCATAGGCCCTTAGTTTCAGCCGACAGAGGCTAAGGCAGATCAGGGACCTCCAGTTCAGGTGTCGGCCCAGACAGTACTTATGCACTACCGAGGCGACAGGAGTCAGAGTCATCACCAGATGTTGTGACAGGTATGCTGAACATTTGCTCTTATCCTGGTTATGTGTTCATAGATCCAGGATCCACCTTGTCCTATGTTACACCGTTAGTGGCTCGGAAGTTTAGTATTATGTCGAAATTGCTTCGGTGACCTTTCTCAGTGTCTACAGCCGTTGGTGACTCTATTATAGCCAAAAGGATCTATCGGGGGTGTACAGTAGAGGTTGCCAATCGTCAGACTACGACATACTTGATAGAACTAGAAATGGTTGATTTTGATGCCATTATGGGTATGGATTGGCTAGCTTCATGCTACGCCAATGTCGAATGTTGGACCAAGATTGTCCGATTCCACTTTCTAGGGGAGGTAGTACGGAAGTGGAAAGGTAGTACAGCCATGCCAAAAGGTAGGTTTATTTCCTATGTTCGAGCGAGAAAATTGATAGCAAAAGGGTGCATTATCATATTGTCAAAGTTCAGGATGTTCGGGCAGAGCCTCCGACCCTTCAGTCTATTCCAGTGGTTAATGAATTTCCCGACGTGTTTCCAGATGAGCTTCCCGGTATTCCCCTAGAAAGGGAAATTGATTTTGCAATTGATCTATTACCAGACACTCAACCTATATCTATTCCTCCATATCGGATGGCTCCTGCTGAACTCAAAGAACTAAAGGAACAATTGAAGGATTTGATAGACAAGGGCTTTATTCGGTCGAGTACCTCACCATGAAGTGCGCCAGTTCTGTTCGTGAGGAAGAAGGACAGCTCCCTCCGTATGTGTGTAGATTATTGACAACTGAATAAAGTCACTATCAAGAATAAGTACCCGCTTCCCAGAATAGACGATTTGTTTGATCAGCTACAGGGAGCGAGGTATTTTTCAAAGATTGACTTAAGGTCAGGATATCATCAGGTCTGGGTTCGTGAAAGAGATATTCCAAAGACTGCCTTCAGGACCAGATATGGCCACTTTGAATTTCTAGTCATGTCCTTCAGACTGAAAAATACCCCAGCAGTGTTCATGGACCTGATGAACAACGTTTTCAGACCATACCTAGACTTGTTCGTGATAGTATTTATCAATGATATTCTGGTGTATTCCCGCTCAGAGGCAGATCACCAGGATCATCTACGGTCAGTGCTCCAAATTCTCAGAGATCGCCATCTATATGCAAAATTTTCTAAATGTGAATTTTGGCTGAATTCAGTAGCCTTCTTGGGTCATATTGTGTCAGATGCTGGTATACAAGTAGATACGCAGAAGATAGAGGCAGTGAAAACATGGCCTAGACCTACCACTCCGATCGAGGTACGTAGTTTCCTGGGCTTAACCGGGTATTACAGAAGGTTCGTGGAAGAATTTTTCACTTTAGAGCACCTTTAACCAAACTGATGTAGAAGGCAGCAAAATTCCATTGGACTGAGGCATGTGAGTAGAGCTTTCAGGAACTGAAAGAAAGATTGACATCAGCACCGGTGCTAGTGTTGCCAGAAGGAACAGAGGGTTATGCAGTCTATTGTGACGCTTCGGGAGTTGGGTTAGGATGTGTTTTGATGCAGCATGGTAAGGTGATTGCCTATGCTTCCAGGCAGCTGAGGAAGCATGAGAAAAACTACCCTACCCAATACCTGGAGTTAGCCGTGGTGATTCATGCCTTGAAAATGTGGAGACACTACCTGTATAGTATCCACGTAGATATTTTCACTGATCACAAAAGCCTGCAGTATATTTTCACCCAGAAAGAGTTAAATCTGCAGCAGCGTCCCTAGTTGGAGCTGTTAAATGATTATGATGTAAATATTTTATATCACCCAAGAAGAGCCAATGTTGTAGCATATGCCCTTAGTCGCAAGTCCATGGGAAGCCTGATGTATTTACAGTCTGAGCGACAGGAATTGGCCCGAGAATTGCATCAACTAGCCAGTTTAGCCATTCGTATAGTAGAATCAGAAGACAATGGAGCGGTAATCCAGAATACCGCAGTGTTATCATTGGTGGTGGAAGTGAAAGAATGGTAGTATGAAGATCCTACCTTGGTTCAGCTCAGAAATAGAGTCCAGCGAGGGGAAGTGACAGATTTCCAGGTAACCGAAGATGGAGTTTTGAGATATAGGGATTGCCTCTGCGTTCCAGACATGGCAGGGCTTCGCCAGCAAATTATGGACGAGGTACACTATGCCCGTTACTATCTCCATCCAGGTTCAACAAAAATGTACCATGACATAAAAGAGATTTACTGGTGGCCGGGAATGAAAAAGGGGATAGCAGAATTCGTAGCCCAATGTCCCAATTGCCAACAGGTGAAAGTTGAACATCAGAAACCAGGCGGACTGACACAGGATATAGACGTGCCTTTATGGAAATGGGAGGCAATTAATATGGATTTCGTAGTAGGGTTACCTCGTACCAGGCGTAAATATGATTCTATCTGGATAATTGTTGACAGGTTGACAAAATCAGCTCACTTTCTGCCAGTAAGGGCTACCTTTTCAGCCGAAGATTATGCTGAGTTGTATATTAGAGAAATAGTCCTATTGCTTGGTGTTCCGTTGTCAATTATCTCTGACCGAGGGGCGCAGTTTACAACTAAATTTTAACAGTCTTTTCAGAGGGGCCTGGGGACGCAGGTTAACCTAAGCACAGCCTTCCATCCTCAGATAGACGGGCAGGTAGAACGTACAATCCAGACGCTCGAGGATATGTTACGCGCGTGTGTGCTAGATTTTGGAGGCAGCTG
The DNA here is from genome assembly GCA_035772735.1 of Datura wrightii. Classification (NCBI taxonomy): domain Eukaryota; kingdom Viridiplantae; phylum Streptophyta; class Magnoliopsida; order Solanales; family Solanaceae; genus Datura; species Datura wrightii. The sequence continues at coordinate 45,817,624 of JASDFA010000007.1, read as the reverse complement.
AGATGAACATCTACCGCTTACTGAATTTGCCTATAATAACAGTTATCATTCAGCAATTCAGATGGCACCTTATGAAGCATTATATGGGCAGAAGTGTAGGTCACCAGCTGGTTGGTTTGAAGTGGGAGAATCAGGGTTAATTAGGCCAGATATTATTCATCACTCAGAAGAGAAAGTAAAGCTTATCAGGGAACGTCTGCTGACTGCTCAGAGCCGCCAGAAATCTTATGCTGATGTGCGGCGGAGAAACCTAGAGTTTAATGTGGGTGACTGGGTATTCCTGAAGGTTTCATCGATGAAGGGTGTGACGAGATTTGGTAAGAAAGGAAAGCTCAGCCCAAAGTTTATTGGACCTTATCAGATTCGCTGAAGGATAGGCTAGGTGGCTTATGAATTGGATTACCAAAAGAATTAGAATCCGTTCACCCAGTTTTTCATGTATCAATGCTGAGGAAGTGCATAGGAGATCCCTCCCGGATTATCCCCAGTCAAGGATGTCCAAATCACTGAGGAGTTATCTTATGAAGAAGCTCCAGTAGCCATACTAGATCGACAGATCCGCAGACTAAGAACTAAAGATGTTGCTTCCGTTAAAGTGTTATGGTGGAATAAGAACCGAGAGGAGATGACCTGGGAAGCATAAGACGATATGAAAACCAGATATCCTCAGTTATTTCAGACTTAGTCAGATGGTGCAGCGAGAGGTATATTGTTGTTGCTGTTTCATAAGTTGCATTATATACATGTATATGTGAGATAATTGACTTCAGTCTATTGTGAAGTGAACGCTATAGTAGTGTGTGAAGTACCTATATTGGATTTTTCTGCATTTTAGGATTATTGGATAGTCCATATTACAGGGGAGACTCTACCAAAAATTTTCCAGAATAAGTAATTGCAAGGTTAAGGTTCTGGAAAGTAGAAGTTAACATTCGAGGACGAATTCTCTTAAGAGGGGAGGATGACACACCTCGTAAGTTTCTAACATTTAATCGGCCTATTCATATGTTGGTTGAGAGTTTTAAAGTGCCATACGTACGAGGAAAGGGCCCGGGAAAAGGCCGAACACATGCAAAGTCGGGATTTCACGGGAGGAGGCCGAACCAAGTTTTCCAGAGGGGCAAAGTGGCACGAAGCAGCCCCCTCGCGTTACCCAAAGTGGCACGGAGCAGAATTGGCGCGACCGGCAGAGTGCCACGTTGCCTTGTCTTCTGCCTCAAGTATATAAAGGCCTCGCACTTAGATGTTATTTCATTATTCATATATCCTCAGCCAGCGGAGGTAAGAATGAAGGGAAACTACTAAAAATCATACGATTACGCCGCTAAACACCATCCAAATCTAAATTAACCCCGGGTAGTGAAGTATAAGGCTGCAGAGAGCATCGCTGCGGAGTTATTTTCGTAAAATACGCCCGACAAATCATCGTCCTGCCGAGCTTAAGTTGATGGAATTGTTCCAAACTATTGTCAATACGATCACGTGCCTAAAGTAAGTATTTCTCCCTTCTAGATTCCCGAGAAATTACGAGTTTTTGATCATCTTTCGATAAGTTGAAGTATAGTCAATATATATATATATATATAAGTTATTGATTTCTTCGAATATAGTAATAAAGTAGCCCTATTCTTCCGTTAATATGATTACAGTTCATAAGGGCAGTTAAACACGAGCCGAATCTCGCCAGTTAATCGGTAAACAACGAACGAGGTATGTTAAGGCATTTTCTCGGCAAGTTAGTTTCTTCAGCAAAGTAGTCCAGTATGAATCCCAGTAAGGCATGTTAGGAGTATGCTATCATGTGTAGTTGTTGTTTTCAGTTGAGGCCCATAATTTGTATTATTTTGGGTCGGATTACACCTGTATAGCATCCGTGACTACCCCAGGGTTAATAGTTGTGTCGCCGCCAGCCAGGGGCGAGGATACGTTGCTCTACGGAGCGACATGCCGTCCGCAAGGGATGAAGATCGGGATCCATATACTCATATGCCGTGGTTGGCCTTATACACACCCCCGTCGAGCGTTTACGCACGGGGTGTAGATATCAGGAGTCCTCCGGACTCAGACACAGCTACAGTCAGGGGCCGAGCGGGCCTAGTTGCAGACCCAGGGGATCGATAGGACTCTTATAGCTGGTAGTTGACTCAATATGACCTGGATAGGGGTATATAGATTGAGGTGTACTCACTAGGGCTAATAGGGGCCCAAGTGGATTATTCTGTGCTGATTGTACCTTTCGGCTTATGGGAGTTAGGTAAGGTTTATGTTTGCTTTAGTTACTGATAGTTAGACAGTAAGACACCTCATTTTTCAGGTATGACCCCTACCCTCCTTATTACAGTTATGTTTAGCCCTGATTTCACTACTTTAGTCATCTCAGTCCATTTTCTTTACTTCAGTTATTGTCAGTTGTATTTCCTTACTTTCAGTTATTTAAAGTTACTGCCTTACATATTCAGTACCTGTGGTACTGACTCCCTCTTCTGGGGCACTACATTACTTGCCTTCAGGTGCAGATAGACGAGGAGCAGGTCCCTCATAGTTCTAGTCAGCTGTACAGAGTCGTCAGCTCCCTTCTTCCGGAGCTTGTGTAATAGAGGTTTACTTCTTTTGTTTGTACAGTATGGGTAGGACAAGGCCCTGTCCCGACCATCTTATTACTCCTAGAGGCTTGCAGATTGTGTTACTTCCCTGTGGTTAGATAATATTGGTCGTGTGGGGCCCATATGTGTTTTAGATTATGTGTGTTTGCCGTGTGGGGCCCTATTTAGCTGTTGATTGGTGGCCTTGTCGGTCATAGTTCAGTTTAGCATCTGGTTTTACTTTCCAATTATAACTAGATATCATAGTGGCCTTGTCGGCCCGCATAGGACTCTCTATGATTGTTTGTCTCTGGTTAGCTGTTTATTTTTCATAGGTGGCTATAGGCCTTGTTGGTCGGGGGTTGTATTTACAGCCGCTATATAGCCCGTTGTTTTCTTGATTCTAGAGTTAGAGTCAGCCCTGCACCAGAGGTGCTTAGGCTCGATCAGCTCAGCAGTTCAGGTCCTAGTAGGGCACCAGGTGCCAGTCATGCCTCCCAAGGTGGAGCGTGACATTTACATGGGTATAATCTAAATATGATTCTACAATCAAATTATGATTTATGGACAAGTTTTATATTGTTTTCAATTACAAATCATGTTTCAAGTTTTATAAATCTAAATTCCCAATTATGTAAAGTTCGTGAAAGATGAGATTTGTGATGAATGTATGATTATGATGAGATAGTATGATGAAAAGCATGTTCTCAAGCTACCCATGTCTATAATCATGTTTTTGATGTGAATTAAGTATTTTCAAGAATGTTAAAGTATTGGGCAATGGCCACATGTTCAAGTATGATCTATGATTTCCTGAATTAAGCTTACCACATGGTTTTGGAGCGAAGGCCCCCAATATCTTTCAGCTTGTGGTATGATATGAGTTAAAGCTTCTCATATGCATGATTTTAGATTTGAGATGTATTTGATTATTGAGATTCATCAATAGATGATGTTGAGCTTCGTTGAAAAATGATGGAGAGCATATGCATTTTTTGGGAGTAGTGTCTAGCACCGAGTAGGCTAAGGTTCGATCACCCTATGCCTTAGAATTACGCGCCAATGTAGTTTTATACTTATATATATATTACTTCGGGACCTCCCTTATGAGCTATCCCCTGCCTTATTAGGCCACGATCTTGATATCGATATCATGGTATTGTCCCTAGCCATGGCAAGGCTTTGGACGGCTCTACCCACTTAGGTGTGATAGTTGGGATCACGTAAGCTCTATCGTGGTATGTTAGTGAAAAGACGAGTCTCTCATTGTTCCTCATGATTTTAGTTATGCATGATCATCATTAATGAGATTTATATATCTACATATGTTCTAAAGTAGGTTTGACTTAATATTCAGTTTTACTCATGAGTATCAGAATTTAGCTCTGAGTCAATCGATTCAGTTAAGATGTTATGTTATGTTATGATGAGATTATGATTTCATAAAGAATTCAAGCAAGCCCTACTCTCAGATTCTTATTGTTGATATTTTATATTATGCATGTTTTTAAATGATTGTACTCATTTGATCAGTCTTACTTACCTTGCATACTCAGTACATTTCACATACTAACTGCATACTCTATGCTATATCGTTTCATGATATAGGACCCGACACTCAGGCTCAACCCCATTCATTGTCATTCTTCAGAGATAGCATCCTACGTTTGTTAGTGAGTCATCTCCCAAGGAATAGACTTATTCAGACTTTCTCTATGTATTTTCAGTTTCCGCTTATTTGAGTTAGTTGAGGTCTTGTCCCATCAACTCGTCATGTTTAGAGAATTTTCATACAAAGGATTGTTTTCAGCTTCAGATTGTGTATTCTGATGTTATGTTTAATTTAGATTTCCGCTAAGAGAATCTTGGATTCTTCAGTTTTATTGGTTGAGTTAGATGTATGTTCATGCCATGAGTCAACTTGGAGTCTCTCAGGGCTCCTTGTCTCATGTTGCGATCGGGGCCTCCGTTCGGGTCGTGACAAACTAGGCCTTTCTGGGGTATTAAAATATCTCCCCCTTGGAAATATTTGTCCTCGAATGTAGGAAACAAGCAGCAAATGGAAATATACAATTTACAGCCATATATTGATCATTTTAACCAAAATTTTCACGAAATGACTACCTCCTAATAAAACCATATATCTGAACTGACCTTATACTTCACATACACATTCATACATATAAAAGAAACTTGGACACATGAACTGAATATAAAAATTAGATAGAGTCATAAGGAAAAACTGATACCTTAAGTAAGAACCGAGCCAGTAGAGAACAAATGTGGATATCTAGCCATCATATCCGCTTTGACTTCCCTCGCAGCTTCCTCAACATACTGATTTCTCCATAAAACTTTAACTGAAACTACTTCTTTGTTTCTAAACTTCCGAACTTGATGATCCAAGATTTCAACGGGAATTTCTTCATAACTGAGGTTGTCTTTTACGCCAATGCTGTCCACCGGGACTACCAAGGCTGGGTCACCCAAACACTTTTTCAAAAATGATACATGAAAGATGGGATGAACTGAAGATAACTCCGATGGCAAGTCCAACTCATATGCCACCTTACCAACTCTTCTTACAACACGGTAAGGACCAACATAGCGGGGAATGAGTTTCCCTTTCTTTCCGAATTGCATGACTCCCTTCATGGGAGATACCTTTAGAAATACCCAATCGTCCACATCAAACTCTAGATCCCTTCTCCTCACATCAACATACTATTTCTAACGAATCTGAGTGGTTTTTAACCGGTCCCTTATCAACTGGACCTTTACCATGGTCTCATGAACCGAACATGGTCTTATCATGGCTGCCTCGCCAACCTCAAACCAACCGATGGACAATCTACACCTTCGCCCGTAAAGAGCCTCGAACGATGCCATCTGGATACTGGAGTGATAATTGTTATTATAAGCAAACTCAAACAAGGGCAAAATGATCATCCCAACTACCTTTGAAATCCACAACATATGCCCTCAACATATCCTCGAGGGTCTGAATGGTTCATCCTGCCTAGCCATCTGTTTGTAGATGGAAGGCCTTACTGAGCTTAACTTGCGTCCCAAGTCCCTTTTGAAAAGAACGCCAGAATTGTGAGGTAAACTGAGTACCTCGATCTGAAATAATAGACAAGGGCACTCCATGAAGTCGAACCAACTCCCGAATATACAACTTGGCATAATCATCTGCCGAATCCGTAGTCTTCACCGGTAGGAAATGTGCAGCCTTAGTTAACCTGTCTACCACCACCCAAATGGAGTCATAGTATCGGTGAGTACGAGGTAGGCCTGTAATGAAATCCATATTTATTTCCTCCCACTTCCAAGTGGGATTGCTAATATCCTGAAGTACACCTCCCGGCCTTTGATATTCAACTTTCACTTGCTGACAGTTTGGCCACTTAGCTATAAACTCCGCAATATCCTTCTTGATACCATCCCACTAATAGATTTCTTGTAAGTCCCAATACATCTTCGTGGATCCTGGGTGAATGGAATATCTAGTACCATGCGCCTCCTGTAGTATTCGAACTCTCAAATCATCAACATCTGGGACACATAGACGACCCTAGTGTCATAGCACACCATCTCCCCCTTGGGAGAAAACATCCACCTTATGACTCCGCACCGCCTCCTTCAGCTTCCTCAAAATTGGATCCTCATTTTTCTTAGACTTGATATCAACCACCAAGGACGATTCTGCCCCACTCTGCACAACAACGTCTCCATCGGTCGAGTCAATTAATCTAACTCCCAACCTTGCAAGTCAATGGACGTCTCTCACCAATTCCTTCTTTCCCTCATCCACGCGGGACACACTCTCCATAGAGAGCCTATTAAGCACATCAGCAACCACATTAGCCATGCTCGGGTGATAGAGGCCACTCATGTCATAGTCCTTTAGTAACTCCAACCACCTCCTTTGCCGAAGATTTAGATTCCTCTATGTGAATACATATTGCAAGCTCTTGTGATCCATAAATACATCCACATGGACTCCTTACAAGTAATGCCACCATATCTTCAATGCAAACACCACCGCGGCCAACTCAAGATCATGGATCGGGTAATTCTTTTCATGAACTTTCAGATGTCTCGAGGCATATGCTATTACCTTCCCACGCTGCATTAATACACATCCCAGTCCGACTCTCAAAGCATCACAATATACTACAAAGCCATCAGTACCCTTGGGAAAAGTTAACACTGGTGCTGAAGTGAGTCGGGTCTTCAATTCTTGGAAGCTTTTCTTACAAGCGTCTGACCATTGGAACTTCACCTTTTTCTGAGTCAACCTAGTCAATGGAGATGCAATTGATGAAAAGCCCTCAAAAAATCTTTGGTAGTAGCTTGCTAATCCCAAGAAACTCCGAATTTCTTAAGGATTCACCAGTCTAGGCCAATTTTTCACCGCCTCGATCTTCTGGGAATCTACCCTTATGCCTTCGCTTGATACCACGTGACCTAGAAATGCTACTGAGTTTAGCCAAAATTCACACTTACTAAACCTTGCATATAGCTGACGATCCTTGAGGGTCTAAAGTACCATCCTCAGGTGAGCTACATGCTCCTCCTCACTCCGTGAGTATATCAAGATGTCATCAATGAACACAACCACGAACATGTCCAAATATGCCTTGAACACCCTGTTCATTAGATCCATAAAAGCTGCAGGGGCATTGGTTAGTCCGAAAGACATAACAACAAATTCGTATTGACCATATAGAGACTTAAAAGTGGTCTTTGGAATGTCACTCTCTCAAACCCTGAGCTGGTGATACCCAGACCTGAGATCAATCTTAGAGAAGCACTTGGTACCCTGAAGCTGGTCAAACAAATCATCGATCCTGGGTAAGGGGTACCTGTTCTTGAAGGTAACTTTATTCAATTGTCGATGGTCAATACACATGTGAAGGGAACCGTCCTTCTTTCGAACAAATAGAACTGGTGCACCCCATGGAGACTGGCTCGGTCTAATGAAGCTCTTATCCAATAGATCCTTTAACTGATCCTTCAATTCCTTTAGCTCGGCTGGAGCCATCCTGTAGGGAGAAATAGAGATAGGTTGTGTATCGAGCAATAAATCAATACCTAAATCAATTTCCCTCTCCGGAGAATCACCAGGAAAATCATCAGGAAACACCTTCGGATATTCACACACCACCAAAACTGACTTAATAGTCGGGGTCTCGGACTCCACATCCTTAACTCTGGTACATGCAACCTTTAGAGATCATCTTCCTGGCCTTAAGATATGAAATAAACCGACCTGCTGGTACCACCGAACTACCCTTCCACTCCAACACTGACTCACTCGGAAAACGAAATTCCACCATACGGGTCTTATAATTAATTGAAGCATAACATGCAAACATCCAATCCATGCAAACAAGGGTCGAAACGAAAAATAGTTCTGACAAGGTCTTGGGACTAACTCCAAGGCTACTGGCAATGTAAGGAGTCACGAAAGACAAAGTAGCTCCCGGATCTAGAAAGGCATAAACATCAATATGAAAGGCACGAAACATACCAGTGACCATGTATGGAAAATTCTCCTACTCCTGGCGCGAGGCAAGGGCATAGAATCGGTTTCAGCACTGTCCGCCACCTCCATTAGTCGATGTTCCCTTTGGAGCAGAATAGGCTGGAGCTGTCGTTGTCCTGGTAGTATGTGCACGACCCTTATCATCACCCTGTCTAGCATATGCGCATGCTCGGCGCATATGCCCAGATCTACCACACCCATAACAAACATCTGAACCGAGCAAGCACTCCCCGCCATGACTCTTTCTGCACTTCCCATAGGCTGGAAAGGAATACTATAACTGGGTGCCCCTCTAATCCCTCGACCTTGAAGCCCTACTCTTCTTATCACCCCTGGGCCTGGATGGAACACTAGCTGATGACGGTGCTAAGGCTAGTGATCTCTGCTGAAACTGTGGACGGTAGCCACCACTGGACCTTTGATTTGAAAACCCATGGTTGTCCGTTCGAGCCCTCTTTGCCTCTCTCTCCCTCGCATGAGCCGCCTCCATCTGCTGGGCATACAACACTATGTGAGGAAAGTCCATATCCTGGTGGAGCATAGCAGTCCTGCAATCCTTGTCTAAATAACTAGCCACACCATGAATGAATCGGCTCACCCGCACCCTATGATCCATCACTAACTCTGGGGCATACTTGGACAAATGAGTGAACTCAAGCGAATACTCTAGCACTGTCATCTTTCCCTTCTTGAGGTTCACAAACTCAGCTGCTTTTAACTCCCTCATCACCCGAGGGAAGAACCTGTCGAGAAAGGCCATGTGGAACTCATCCCAGTTGATAGGGCCCGCTTTCGCTGTCCTGCTATCCTTCCATTGCTTGTACCAAATATGAGTGACCTCTTTTAGCTGATAAGAGGCCAAGTCAACAAACTCCCATCACCCCCATAACCTGAGTGACCTTCAAGATCCCTTGAATGAACTCATGTGGATCCTCATCCACCTTCGATCTCGTGAACTCAAGAGGGTTCATCCTCAAGAAGTCTCTAATCTGAGTCGCCGCTGCATTGCCAGTCTGGGGAACCTGCGCAACGGCCTACTAGTTGACCTAAGTGGTCAAGGCCTGCGCCAACATCTGAATAGCCGCCTGAAACTCAACGTGGGCAGCTGGCTCTGGTGCTTGGGGCTCCTGAAAAGGTGGGGCTTGCTGATGCCCATGGTCATTGCCATCTCTGTGGCCTTCATCATTCCCATTCCTCCTTCTGTTCATTCTTCTAGGAGCTATAATTCTCCAATCGCGAATCACATGAATTAGAAGGATGGAGAGACTTTTCATCGCACGACATAGAACATAAAAGAAGGGAACATTTCCTAAACGTCTAGTAGCCTCTTCATCATAGGTGTGGCGCACTTTACACCCACAAAAAGAACTCTACTTAACGCGGCTTTCAGACACTCTAGGACACTCCAAACCTATGGCTCTGATACCAAGTTTGTCACAACCCGAACGTACACCCGAATCGTAGACACGGGACAAGGGACCCCGAGAGACTCCAACTCGACCCATGAAACATGCATACAACTAATGTCATTCAAATAAGCGGAATGATAATCATAAAAACACAGCGGAAACGTAATTATAGCATAACATCAGGAAATACTGGACATAACATAGCCAAGTACTACATACTTGTCTGAAATCCTCTAATATATAAGATGGGTTGATGGGACAACATCCCGAACTAACCCAACCAATACCGAACATAAATAACATCAAAGTCTACCAAACGGCCCTCGGAACATGAGGACTCACCAATAAGTTGAAAGCGTAAGTTGAGATGGACTAAGGGTGAGGATAAGCCTGAGATTTGGACCCTGTACCATGAAACGATACAACATAGAAAGTATACGGTCAGTACGTGGAATATACCAAGTATGCAGAGTAAGTAAAACGGACATTTTAGAGTAAATAAAACTTGTAAATAAATATAAGAGAAGGACATCATGCTTACATCAAAATCTTCGTAATAAAACACAAGGCTCAAGACTTTCAAATCGTTTATAAATCATTCATTAGCATAATCGTATGTAACTTTATCAAACATAACTTGAGCCAATAATATAAGTATAACAATGCATAAAACATGCGGAACAATGGGAGGACTCGTCATAACCGACACCATCATGGTAGAGCCTTTCATGATGCCCTAACTATCTCACTCAAGTGGGCAGAGCTGACCCTGGCTTGCCAAGCAAGGGTCGTGCATTAGGCATTATATCACATTTGAGGGGATCAGTATCAATACATCATATCATTAGAACCCATGGTGGCACGTGGTTATGAGACACCGGCATAGTCCTTTGAACGTCGGGCTGCTCGGTGCTAGACATGGCTCCCAGAAACATGCATATAGGCTCATACATAAATCAATAATATCATGCATTAAGATTCATTGGCTAAAATATAACATTTATCATCATTGATCCCCTTTAAAACATGCTTATCCAAGAATCATAGGACCTTTTCATTGGCCAACATCATAATTCAATAAATCATGTAATTCGCTTTATAAATCATAAATCATTCTTCAATATGTGGGAATTTCCCAATACTTCATCATATTCAATTCTTCCAAAATATGCTCATAAACATTGGTAACTTGAATTCATGCTTTTCCGTCATCAATAAATTCAAAATATTGAATATTCATCATAAATTGTAACGTTCATGAACTCTCATGAATGGGCATTTTAGATTTAAAAAGCTTGAAACATGATTTAAAGGAAAATAATATAAAACCTGGCCATCATTCATAATTCAATAATTAAAACTCAATCAAATCATACCCATAAAGAGAAATCACATTTTCATGCATTTGGGTAAAACCCCATAGACTTGAATAGGAGGATTCATGATTTAAATCGAAATTTGGACATGGGTGAGGAAGAATTTCACCCATTCTAAAACTCTACGTACCTGAAAATGAATTGATGCAAAGTTCCTTGAATACCCACAAAGAAATAGATGGAAACTTGGGGAAGAAGACCTTGAATCTCCCAAAAATCTCTCTAACCCTATGCATGAGAATGGGAAAAGGACTGAACTCATCTTATCTCACTCAGAAAATATCCAAAACGATGTAGTTTTAGGGTATTAAAATATGGAAAAGTCGAAAATGCCCTTAAAATTATTTCCCTAAAAATTGTTCCGAACGGACCAACGATCGATCCTATGGGTCGCTGCACCAAACATGACTCGTGGTATCGAGTCGTTGGATCCACTGCCTCATGACATAGATTCCTCCCACGACTCGTCAAGACAAGTCGTTGCTTCAATCAACGGATTATTGGATCGACCGTTATCAACCCCTTGACCATTTTTACTTTCCTTTCCACGAGCCTCACCACGAATCATGGTGGCATCCAACAAGTCATGGTCTCCACCCATTGAATGCAGTGAAATCCTCAACCCTCAAACAACGACTAGAAACAATGGGTCGTTGGCTCTCACAACGAATCATGGGATACCTCATTGTTTCCCCTCAGCCTAAGTCCAATCCTTCCAATGACTGGTAACAACAACTCGTTGTTCCTGACAATGAATTGTTACACCATCCGTTGTCTCCACTACTTCCCGGAACTTTCCAAACCATGACAGCTTACTATGACTCGTGGTATCTAACCACGAGTCGTTGGGTGGCCTGTCCTGTGATGTTTTTGCCAGTTTTCTGCACTTTTTAAATTCAACTCCCGGGTCTATTATTAGGCCTTTCTGGGGTGTTACACAAGTTTTATAAATCTAAATGCCCAATTATGTAAAGTTCGTGAAAGATGAGATTTGTGATGAATGTATTATTATGATGAGATAGTATGATGAAAAGCATGTTCTCAAGCTACCCATGTCTATAATCATGTTTTTGAGGTCAATTGAGTATTTTCAAGCATGTTAAAGTATTGGGTAGTGGCCACATGTTCAAGTATGATCCATGATTTCCTAAATTAAGCTCACCACATGGTTTTGGAGCAAAGACTCCAATTATCTTTCAGCTTGTGGTATGGTTTGAGTTAAAGCTTCTCATATGCATATCAAATTTGAGATGTATTTGATTATTGAGCTTCGTCAGACGATGTTGAGCTTCGTTGAAAAATGATGGAGAGCATATGCAAGTTTTTGGGAGTAGTGTCTAGCACCTAGTAGGCTAAGCGTCGATCACCCTATGCCCCAGAACTACGTGCTAACGTAGGTTTATACTTATATATATTACTTAGGGACCTCCCTTGTGAGCTATACCCTGTCCTATTTGGCCACGAGCTTGATATCGATATCATGGTATCGTCCCTAGCCCTGGCAAGACTTTGGACGGCTCTACCCACTTGAGTGTGATAGTTGAGACCACGTAAGCTCTATTGTGGTATGTCGGTTAAAAGACAAGTCTCCCATTGTTCCTCATGATTTCAGTTATGCATGATCATCATTAATGAGATTTATATATCTATATATGTTCTAAAGAGGGTTTGACTCAATGTTCAGTTTTACTCATGACTATCAGATTTCAGCTTTGAGTCAATCGATTCAGTTAAGATGTTATGTTATGTTATCATGAGATCATGATTTCAAAAAGAATGCATGCGAGCCCTACTCTCATATTCTTATTGTTGATATTTATATTATGCATATTTTTAAATGATTGTACTCATTTAAGCGGTCTTACTTACCTTGCATACTTGGTACATTCCACGTACTGACCGCATACTCTATGTTGTATCATTTCATGATACAAGACCCGGCACTCAGGCTCAGCCCCGTTCATAGTCAGTCTTCAGAGAGAGCATCCTACGTTTGTTGGTGAGTCCTCATCTCCCAAGGACTAGACTTATTCAAACTTTCTCTATGTATTTTCAGTTTCCACTTATTTGAGTTAGTTGGGGTCTTGTCCCGTCAATTCGTCATGTTTATAGGCTTTTCAAACAAAGGATTGTATTCAGCTTCGGATTTTGTATCCTAATGTTATGTTTAACTTAGATTTACGCTAAGAGTATCTTGTTGATTCTTCAGTTTTATTGGTTGAGTTAGAGGTATGTTCATGCATGGGTCGACTTGGAGTCTCTCGGGTCTTCTTCTCCCGTTTTACGATCCGAGGCTCCATTCGGGTCGTGAGACATGGTCACATGGTAGTAAAATTATCTACTCACCCCACATATGCGCCAACCCTCTATAATAAGGTGTTTGAAAGAATTTCGGAAAAGTGCAAAGCACAACTTGCATTTACTAGTGTGTGAAAGTGTCAAATTTCCAGAATCTGAGGAAGCATGAATGGAATGACAGTTTAAGGTAAGTAATAACACATCGTGTTTTCACATTAATAAGGAATACAAGTTTGGATTTTGCTTGTGTCCTTTCAAACAAGGCAGTGCATATATCAGGAAAGTAATAAAAAACATATAGCAGGCAGAAAATAATAAAAAACAAGCAACATGCAAGAACGAACATACATCGCCAAATATTTATCTCAAACTAAATCACCTAAGGTCAAAACCTAAATGTCTAATTTCCTAGCGGAGTCGCCATTCTATCCTGCCCTCATTTTGAACTAGTCGAAATATAGTTTGCAACGCCAGCTCTTCTACCCTGTTTTTAAAAAAAATTAGAGCCACCACCTAAATTTTAAGAAAACCATTCCTAAGAATGTAAAACTTTTTTTATTCTACAAAAAACCATTGAAAATCTGGGTAAAGGTTTTGTTTACTCCAAGGAAAAGGTGTTAGACACCCTTTAAAGCCTATCCGAAGTCCTTAAATCTAGTTTAAGATATACCTGAAATATTTATCTCGTTATTACCTACTAAGAAGATGTTAAAAGAGTAATGAAAAAAATATGTCAAAAAGATTTGAAAATAATTTTTAAAAAATGTATGAGATATACAAAATATATAAATGATATACATGTGATATACAAGAGTTATGTATAAGATATATGTATATTGATAATTAGTAGCTTGAATAAATTGAAGAAAATATGGTAATATCATTAAAACTATTGTTCATAGTGAAAAGTTGTAAGTGGGTATGTGAAAATTATGATATACATATAATATACTCATGATATGCAAAATATATGTAGTATATATAGAATGTATAAAATAATATATATATATGAGATTAAATATATGCATAACTATATGTGATTTGTGAGTATCTTATAAATATTTATATGTACGTGTGTATAAAAATATTATATATAGCATATATATGTGTATGTGAAATCATATATGTAATGTGTATATGGATATATAATAATATATGTAGTACATATAAATGTGGAGATAAATTATGAGGAAAATAATAAAATAATTATGTATAATATGTGACACGCAAAAATAAATATGTATAAGTGGATGCTAATATATGTGTAGAAAATAATTTAAAAGTATGCACATATGGATGGGTAAAATGGTAAATATATAGTATGTAAAATAAATATGCACGTATAGATAGTTTATCAAAAAAATTATGATATAATAATATGTAAAATGTATTTGTATGTGCAAAATGTATCCAAAAAATTATAATATAATAAATAGCGAAATGAATTCGACCGCAGGTAATTGCTTTTATGTATCTGTATTAATCCTCAGTACCAACGGAAGATGCAAACCTTTGATTCTTCAGTAATGAGTGTCAATCTTGTTGGGTCTTCCCAAGAATATGTCAACCATGGTAGGATGTTTGTAGAAATGTTCCACAGCCCATAGTTGGAGAAGAAGATTGCAACCTTCAAACAACCTTCCTCCTCTAGCACATTTGGATAATGCCCTCAATATTTCTACTACGATTATTGAAATTAATGTGAACTCAGTTTTGCCAACCCCTATGGAAAGTTCTCGCACTACAGAGCTAATGCAAGTATCTAACTTTCCATATTCCTTTGGAAAAACTAGAGTACCAAGCAAAGCAATGGGAAAGCTACACCGCTTCTTTGTCTAACTTTCAACAGAGCAAGAGAATTCCTTGTGAAAAACTTCATAACCATCTTTGGGACCAAACTGTTCATACAAGTAGTCCAGATAGACCCATTCAAGATCAAAACATGCAAGCTTAAGGTTGTTTTTAAGCCCAAGATGATGCAAAAAATATCTTTCCGGATTGCCTGCAAGGTAGAATCATACCCTTTCCTTGATACTTCAAATTGGTCAACCTTCCAGTTTCTTCAATCTTTGGGTCAACTCAAAGTCCTTGAACCTAAACACAACTTTATTAGGATCCCAGAACATGATCAATTCTTTAATCACGTGTCTTTCCAGAGAGACGTAAATCAATAAAGTCAAAGAATCCAAACATCTCCTAATTTCTCCCCCGTGCTCCATCTTGATGTTCTCCCACCATTTCCTTAGCTTGTATGGCACACCAACAACCATTTGAGTGTTGGCGAACTTGGCAAATTCTCCATTCTAGTGACCTAAAATAGAACACAACATAAAATAAAGGCCAAACTCAATTTGATCAATTTTCAGCTTGGATCAATTTATCATTATCACATGGCACATAATATATTTAGCTGTCCTCAGGTCAGAAAACCCATTTGACATAAGGGTGTTTCCTAGATTTGTGGAATGACACCAAGGGTCAAACCACCTAGAGCTTATGCATGCATGACCTAAATCAAAGGTGGTCAACGCTCTATCCCAAGTTTTCTAAGATTTGGGTAGACTCGAACTCAAGGTTTTCCTAAATGGGAAGGTACGTGGTCACACAGCAGTAAAACTATCCGCTTACCCCATGTATGTGCCGACTCTCTAAACTAAGGTGTTTGAAAGAATTTTGGAGAAGTTCTTAGCACAACTCGCGTGAACAAGTGCGTGAAAGTGTCAATTTTTCAAATCGGAGGAAGTATGAATGGAATGACAGTTTAAGGAAAGTAGTAACATGTCGTGTTTTCACATAAATAATGAACACAAGTTTGAATTTGACTTGCATCCTTTCAAACAAAGAAGTGCATATATCAGGCAAGTGGATAGCAGGCAAAAAATAATAATAAAACAAGCAACATGTAAGAACGAACATACATCTCCAAATATTTTTCTCGCACTAAATCTCCTAAGGTCAAAATCTAAATGTCTAATTCCCCAGCGGAGTCGCCATTCTGTCGCACCCTCATTTTGAACTGGTCAAAATATAGTTTGCAACGTCTTGCTCTTCTACCCGATTTTTGAAAAAAAATTTAGAGTCGCCACCTAAATTTTAGAAAAAATATTAGGAATTTAATAATTATTGAGCCTAGTATTGCACTTAATTGTTTGAAATTTTGAAAAGATCATTTGCCTCGTTTATTACTAATTCACTTAAAACAAGCTGCTTATTTAAAACGATACGTATAAAAGGACATCAAAAAGTTATTTAGCCTTGCAAAAGGAAAAGAAAGAGAGTATCGTATAAATATTCCCTATCCAAAAAATCCTTAAACAACGTTATAATACACAAAAAAAAGAGTTTTAAACACGCTTATGAAAAAAAAATAATTCCTACAAAGAAGAGATCATCCGCTAATATCGTAAGTTGGCACTAAATGACATAAACACATAAAGTTAAGTAAATAATAATAATAGTTGTAATAAAAGTGAATCATAAAGGAGATAGAGTCAGATACTTTTAGAGCCCAACTCCTAGTATTGGACTACGAGTACTGCGAATATCCTAATAGTTGCTTGCCCATGTGCGTCGGGCTGATGTGCTGTGGATTTACATCACTTTCGAAGCTTAAATCTGAGAAAATAGCATGGACTTAGGTATATTTATGTGGATATAAGGCAATTTTCCTTTGGTTACAGGATAAATTGGTGGTGGAGCTAAAATGTGCAAAAGTTAGCCCAAAAGTGTACAAAATAGGCTCAACTCACAATTCACAGTACGAGCCGTAGGAAGGTCTTACGAGTCGTACTGCTGGTCGTGAGAAGTTGTATAAGGCTAATGATGAAGAGGTGCATCATATGAGTCTCAGTACGAGTCATACAAAGTTTGTACTAGTCGTGGTGAAAAAGTCGTGAAAAGATTCAGAAGATTTGCACAAGAGGCGACTCCTACTACGGATAGACAGTACGAATCGTGGAACAAAGGTACAAGTCGTACCATAGCATTCGTGATGGACTTCAAAATTATTTCAAATTCTTGAAGTCAAGCCACAGAAGTACAGTATGACTCGAAGGATGTAGGTATGAGTCGTACCAGGATCCAACACTTAGCCAAAATTTAGTCAGTCAATAATGTACGAGAGGAAGGTACGGCTCGTAGGTTCATGGTACGGATCGTAGGATCGGTCGTGGCACTGGATGAACTAGATATGGAAATTCACCCTGTTAAGCTAGGAAAAGGATTTTTATGTCTGTATAAATATGTTTTATGTTTTATTTTTCAAGTGAACGTGTGTGGAGGTGAGAGAATAGTTAGAAAACATTGAGAAAGGAGATAATTTAGTTGATTTGACTTGTGATCAACCTTTTCTTGAATTCTTCTTGTTCTTGCTACTTGTTCTTGAAGATTTTGCTGATTTATTAGAAGAAGTTTCTTTCTCATCCATAATTATAAGTATTGAATTATGTTCTTAATCATGAATGCAAATCACAACCTTGCAACTATGAGAGGCTAATACCTCCATAGCTAGGGTTGTGGGAACCATGATGGATTAACAAGATAGGGTTGCACAAAGTGACTCTAAACCAATACCAAACGCTTATATTGTATTCTATTCATGCTTAAATGTTTCTTAACGGTGTGCAACATTAGGACTTGCCCGAATTCTTTACTTGCTTAGGTTTAAGAGATAGAGATTAGGAAAAGAGAATTACAACGGAGCCTTGATCTTGATGATCATTGTATTAACTTGAGTTGTGGTCGCAGGATAGTTAAATCTGGAACTTAGTGATAACGGATAGTTTGAAACCGCTCATAAGACTTGGTCGAGTGATTAAGTATAGTCATTCAATAGGGACTGATCGGTCGTTTGAATGAACCTTTGTTATCAGTTCTATAAGTAAGTGTTGGTGATGATCACGAGTGTATACCTAAAGCAGTTATGAATACATGGGGAACACAAACCCTAGTTATCCTTTAATATTGATACAAAACCGAACTTTTGATAATTGTTTCTATTATTGCTTTTCTTTAGAATCCCCCAATTTTGGAGTAACTACCTAACAAGTTCACTTACCGGCTGTAATCTAGCTTTTCCATATTCCCTCTGGGATCGACCCTAACCTCTAGTTGGGTTCTTTATTGACAACGTCCACTTCATACTTCGGTAGGAGGTATGGTTTGAGCGCTATCAACAAGTGGCGCCATTGCCGGGGAATAAGGCTAAGACTAGGTTATTTTCTTATATTTGACTTTTTGGTAGTTATTTCCTTAATTATGTTTTTCTTCTTGTTTTTGATACCCACAGGATGTTCTCCGGTGAATGCCAAGCACTCGGAGTAGCGGAGATCGCCTTATTCCATTAAATCCATAAATCGAAGGAGCACTGCACAGAATGGACAACCAAGATCAAAGAGAAGCCCGCATAGCTGAAGAAGCTAGGCAAGACGAACTAGCTCGGCAAGCTGCACCGTAAGATGCTGATGATGGTAGAGAAGAGGTTGTATGTCGCGCCCATTTTTCTCGCTAAAAGTGGAACTCGACATATGACAACTCTTTTAGGATTTAAAAGAGTGAAGAGTCGCCACCTAATGATTTGAGGTGCGTTAGGGCACCGTACTAACCCAAGGGTCTGTTTTACTAGCCTAGGTCACGAGAGTCGGGCAAGGGCTCAAATTACCTCTTAAGGAAGGTGTTAGGCACCTTCAAGGTCCACAAATGTGGCTCCCAGCCGGATTCATTAATTATGTGGGGTATTTACTAAATGAGAAAATAAGATTGATTTTAACTCCCTTTTTATATAAAACAAGTCCATTGAACTAAGTGATCGAAAATTAAAAAGTTCAAATAGCTTTGTAATTAGAATAAAGAAAATCAGATAGAGCGAGAAGGATATAGTGCGAGGAATATAATAAATCTAACAATTTATTAATTATATGGTTCCCGATCAGATTCATTAATTATGTGGGGTATTTACTAAATGAGCAAATAAGATTGGTTTTAACTCCCTTTTTATATAAAACAAGTCCATTGAACTAAGTGATTGAAAATTAAAAAGTTCAAATAGCTTTATGATTAGAATAAAGAAAATCAGATAGAGCGAGAAGGATATAGTGCGAGGAATATAATAAATCTAATAATTTAAACAAATAACAACTAAACACTAAATTAGAAGAAACAATAACAAAAATGAATAAATAAAAATTTTAAGGATTGGACTGAACCTCAAAGAGGCACCTATGTATCGCGAAAGGGAATTAGGTCAAACGTAGTTCTGCCATTAAAAAGGGGGGGGTTATTTTAACCTAACGGGATCACCCCGTGCAACTAAAATAATATTTCGCAATCATTCAAGACTACTCATATTATTCAGCGAGCACAGACTATCATGTCCCACTACCCACTTAATTGATTAGTTATTAATCCTAAATCGCTCTAAGTGAAGGAAAACTAACGCCCTAGCATATGCCTACCCGTCCCAATCTTAATGTCCAAGAGGCGTTGGACTACTATTTTGGATTATGGGTCTGAAAATCCTTGGGTTTTTAAAGGTGATTAACGCCAAATAAGCAAATATAAAATGATAAACATATAAGGGCTTCACATAGCCTCAAAGCTTATGAGCATGATTTCTAAACAAATCCTATGAACATGACTTCTAATGCAAAAAGGATAAGATTCAAATATGCAACACGTAATACAACATTTTAGACTGGATATATAATTTAAACAAATTAATGAGATCTATACTACAAAATAAACACATCTCATATCAACAAAAGGTTTAACGCTTATGCCTCTGATTTTTACTTAAATGATCAAATTAGATTATGACAAAATAAAGCATGATTCTGACAGGATGAGACTTATTAGCAGGTTCATTGATGCAGACAACATGAGACTTATAGATTTAATAATTGATTAACTATCACAAGCTTGACATCTAACAAGTTATTGATCCAATTTTAAGCCACTAACACATATTGCAAGTAATCCCTATAGGCCGATCTACTAAGATTTAAACACAAGACATGCTTCAATTCCAATTGTTTTAATTCATATGAATCCTATAGGCATGATATCTAATGTTACACATAATATTGCATCAATTAAATTCTTATGGGCATGATTTCATTGTCTATGTTTGTATTAATCCTATAAGCGTGCTTTCTACATGATATATCTATGTATCAATAAACAAAAAAAAAATAGTAAAGAACATACAAAACCCCGCCCCCCATAAACCCCCTTTTCACTTTCATTAGGGTTTATTACAATTTTACAACTGATAGAATAAATTAATTCATTAACAAAAAATAAAATTTAAAAACAAAGTATTAAATCAATTAATTTCCATAGCCCACTCTTTGTCTCAGCGACTCTCCGATGGATCCCGAAATAAAGTGATACCTGCTTAAAGACTAAAACAAACAATATGCACGCGTAGATACCAAAGAGTAGTGTGTAAATAAAACAGTGGCATTGCATCACGAATAAATTCAAAGGTTAATGTTTTTCATAAGATCTAACAAATGAATAAATCAAACAAAATGATGCATATTGAACATAGTTCATGAACATACCAAGTAATGAACAAAATTTGCATTGACTAACTAGTTAAGAAACAAGAGGCCCGAGTATCAATAGAAGGATGAGAAGAAATATAGTCAATACCTTTACCCTTTTTATTTATTTATTATTTTTTAGAGAGAGATCATGAGTATGAGGAAGGAAATGTTTAAAAGAATCAATTGAGAGATATTATTAAGTTCAAGATATATGGAAAAATTAGGCTTTACCATAACTAAATAAGTATTAGATCTATTAAGGAAAGAAAAGGATCTATCACATTTTTTACTAACTTATATGAAATTGACTACGTATAGCATTAATCAAGAGTTCCCGTAAATGAACATATGCTACAACTATTTCAAAACAGTTAAGGAAAGGAAATCAATCACAAAATTATTACATATACAGATTTCTATATTTGACAAATAGAAGATTGTCCACCTCATCAAACAAATCATTCAACATAAAGATTTCAAATTACCATAAATTGGCATATATAGAGGCTGCCACAATTTAGGTGAGACAATAAGTCATAGATGTTATAATTAACACACAGGGGCATGCCAGGAGCTATCACCTAAATGCAAATTAAATTAGCTATATTCTGCAAAGACACATATGAAATCAATTAAGAGTTAACCAAATGGATTTATTTATGGTTGCCATGGGGTATGAGGTGTGAACAGATATACTTATTTATCAGTCAAATATTTACCCTAACAGGTGTAAAACAGTATGGCTGTCAAATATGACAGAAGTGAAAACTCACATGTAATAACCCGTCATGAATTAAATATAGAAGGAAGGAAATCAATTGACGACTTGTTGATTTATGCCAAATAGAACAAGAAGGTCACCTACCTCAATGCTGGTTATACAAACATATAAACATTATATACAGATTGTCATGAATTTAAATTTGGGAGAGGAAATGAACATATTCGCTTAGAGACACCAAGCATACTAGTTCAATATTTCTTCTAACGATTGAATACACCAGAAGAAACAGATTTCAAAGAAAAAGATGTCGGGTTTAAGATAGAAAAATAACATATCAAAATCAAAAATTATATAGTCAAGGGTTAATCAACACAAGATGTTAATTTGATAATCATAGAGCCAAAATTCTAGAATTTCTTATATGCTAATCTGAGGCACAACAAACTAACAATTAAGAATTTTAAACAACAAATGGAAAATGCTAAATCTTAAGTGATATACTGGATTTGGGAAGGTTAGGAAAAGAAAAAAATGAATGCGGGTTAAAAAAAATGTACTTAGGACAGGTCCATACAGATTTTCCCTAAAATCGTGTGCCGTGTTCGGGAATAAGAGGACGACGCTGTGAGAGGAGATGAGAGAGAACTGCTGGAGAGGCGCGGTGTTTCGGCGCGAGTATGGTTGGAGGAAGACGCGGCGGTGATAAATAACTTCACCGGCGGGACATGGTGGTTTTTTCCGGTGGTTAGGTGAATCGGGAGAGGGAAAGAGGGATTAGGGGCGGCGGATCTGGTGAGTGTCAGGCGGAGAAGACAGAAGGGGGAGAGGAGAGGGTGTGCGGCGGTTTAGGTAGAGAGGGGGTTACTGCTGCTGCTAGTGTCTCATTGGGTCTTTCCTGTAGAGAGAAGGAGAGGTAGAAACGAGACAAAGGGGAGAGGGAGAGAGGTCACCTAAGGCCGCTGAGGTGAGGGAGAAAAATGAGGGAAATCTTAGGGTTTTGGGGGATTTGGAATAGGAAAAGAAAATAAATTTTAATGTCAAACTATTGGATTAAATAAAATGGAGGGATGAGATTAATTTTAGGATAGTTGGGTCGGATCATGGGTCAGAAGTGGGTAGCGGGTTGGGTGAATTGAGTAGATGGGTAGGAAATTAATTAGATTTTAAAAAGTGGTCAGATTTTGACAAGAGTGGCTACAATTGTCATGAATTAAATGAAAATTGGCTAGAATTGATAAGAAATGGTTAGATTTTAAATAAATTGGAGGAAAAATTGGATTTAGCTGCTATTAAATTAAGTAAAAATACTACACTTGTAAATGAACTAGTAAATAGGTAATATAATAGTTTAAATTACGAAAACATTTGTATAAACATTATTATCAATAAAAATAAGTTATAAAATTGAGTAGACTCGTGCAAATATTATATAATTAATAAAATATTATATTTTGTAAATAATTCAAAGACTAGGAAGTATATTAATTTATCAAACATTACATAAACTTCATTATCAGCATAAATAGTTTATAACTTCAAGTAATATTATTATGCAAATAATTCTTAAACTTAGTAAAATTATGTAAATATTATCATGTAAATAGTTTATAAAATTAAGTAAAACATATTTTTTAAAATAAGAGCTTGTTTTATTAAAGGTACGTATATTAACACGAACTATACTATATATGACATAATTACTTAATATCCGAAAATTAATAAATTAAAATTAATGCAAATTATATATACATACATACATACATATATATATATATATATATATATATATATATATATATATATATGTAATTTAAAATAATTTTTCAAGATTATGATAATCGATTATTCTAAAAATATGAAATGCAAGTCGAATATTTGCGTAAAAGAAGTAAATACGCTCATATATTAAAAGAAACCTAGACGGGGCATAGGGAGGTCAAAATTGGGTGTCAACAACTGCCCCTTCTTTGCTCAGGAATGAAGGATGAATTGTCGAGCAAAGAACGTTGACTTAGTAGCCGATTTCGTCCGACCGAAGAAAACAAATTTTCGGTGGGTCTGGATAAAAGAACAATGAAATTACAAAGATATTGCGGCCGAGACGTTATTTTCAAGTCGCCTACATATCTCGGGTTTCATGAGAATCAGGCCGTGTATAGTTCTAGATTTAGGAACGAACGAGATTCTTAAGACAAATTGATAATATAGGATTTGAATAAGGAACAAAAGGAATATGACATGATGAGAAAGAAAGAGATTGAGATAGATAAAAAAGGCACTAATATCAGAAGGAGAGCTAATATGCAAGATAAAAGATTGAAACGAAAACAAAAAGTGCTTCTAAGTGCAGTAAAAAGTAGTAGATCTTGAAAATAACTAGATGGATAAATAAATGATGATGACAAGAGACCAGTAAGAATATTTTTTACGAAAATAAAGGTGTAGCTTGGAGAACTTTTAAGAGGGTAATGCTTAACCCGAACAACGTCGAAATAGTAGGACCATGCTTAGTCCTTAAAATTTGGAGGGTGGCGCTTAACCCACCCATAAATCAAAAGAACGGTGAACGTAACACAATAATAGTAGCTTAAAAGTAAAACAATGGCTTTAAAAGTGCGATAGTAGCTTGAAAGCTTGAAAGTAGCATGGTAGTAGCTTGAAAGTTGAAAGTAGTATGGTAGTAGCTTGAAAGTTAAAAGTAGCATGGTAGTAATTTGATTTAATGTCACAGGAGAAACTTGAAATAACACAATAGTAACCTTGCAAAATTTGGATAAAATGATTAGTCAATAAGCATAAGATAATATTTTGCAAATATAATGATTAGCTCAAATAAATTTTGAGAAAGTAGTGCTTAACCCAATCAAAATTTAGAAGGAAGTGCTTAATCTTAAAGATTGGAGGGTAGTGCTTGACCCTTAAAGATGGAGGGTAGTGCTTAACCCATAGGGAAGTGCTTAGCCCTTAAAAAATGGAGGGTAGTGCTTAACCCATAGGTCAGTGCTTAGCCCTTTAAAAAAATGGTGGATAGTGCTTAACCCATAGGGCAGTGCTTAGCCCTTAAAAAAATGGAGGGTTGTGTTTAACCCATAGGACAATGCTTAACCCTTAAAAAAATGGAGGGTTGTGTTTAATCCATAGGGCAATGCTTAGCCCTTAAAAAATACATTGAGGGTAGTGCTTAACCCGTAGGACAATGCTTAGCCCATAGAATTTAGGGTAGTGCTTAACCCGTAGGACAAGGCTTAGCCCTTTAAAATTGGGGGTAGTGCTTAACCCATAGGGCAGTGCTTAGCCCGTACAATTTTAGGATAGTGCTTAACCCATAGGACAATGCTTAGATCTTAAAGAAGCATTTAGGGTAGTGCTTAACCCATAGAAAAATGCTTAGTCCTTAAAGAAACGTTTAGGGTAGTGCTTAACCCACAGGATAATGCTTTGCCCGTAAAATATTGGAGGGTAGTGCTTAACCAATTTAGAAATCAAAGTATTAATACTTATATTTAAATAAACAACGTTCAACTTTGAGTAACTTACTAAGAGGGTAGCGCTTAACCCCATTCATGGACGAACTTCAAGTAGTTAGTTTTATCGTTGGTAAAGAATACCTTTGTGAATCCTGATGATATAAATTGGTACTTGTGCTCAAAGAAAAATCATAAGTTTAAAAGGAAAAAGGTTGATTTGTGCCTCTATTCGTCCTTTGCTATCCCGATCTCATGAGCTTGATGATCAGACTGGATGTCACGTCTTTCCATAGACGTCCTTTTTGAAGAATAAATCCCTGGCTTGACTTAGTCTTAATGAAATTTTGAGATCCTTCTCAAAATTTATGCCCCAGTATAGAACGTGACATAAACTTCCTTGCAAATGACGTAATGTTGTGAATATTTGAGATACCCTCAAAAACTTTTCCCCAGTTTGCAACTCGTTAACCAAATCACTATAGAAAACCTGATAGAACTGTCGAGACCCTCTCAACAAAGGGGAGAAAGAGATTTTATTAAGATATAGACTAAGTCCCACAGGAATGCCTACGTATCCCTCTTAAACGGGAATCAAGTCCAACGTAGTTCAGAGTACAAGTAGTAAAAGGATTTCAAATAAAGGAACATATCAAACTGAGAGTAGCCTTCGACTTCAACGAGCATCATCTTTTTATTTTGGGTGTATCACCTTGGCATCAACCAATGTTTGAATCTTGTCTTTCAAAGCTCGACACTCTTCTGTAGTGTGTCCTCTCATCCCTGAATGATAGTCTCAAATCTTAGTATGATTGAGCCATTTCACTTGTGTATCCATCACTATCGCAGGAATCAGAGTGATATAGTCGGTAACCTTTAATCGCTCATACAAATGGTTTATAGGTTCACCCAAAGGATTATACTGCTTAGATGAATTTTCTATGGGTCTCGCAGGACGATGAGATTGTTGTGTCGGTGGATTTTGATAAACGGGGGGCCTTTGGAGCGCAGGTGGAGGAAACTGAAAATGTGCAGGTTGCATATTATGGACAAAATAAGTAGCAGGGTTGTAGAACGGCATTGGGTGATTGCATGTTAGTTCAGGAAAGGGAGCACTTGGTATTGGAGTAGAGGTGCTTGGTAACTCCAAGGAATTTTCGGCCCTTCTGTAGGCGATACAACATTCAACTCTCTTATGCTCTTGTTCTCAGTGGTTCTACTAGATTGCAAAGTTTTACTGGCTTCTTGTAATGCTCCCCAATCGATAATGGTACCATTCTTGATACCGTCCTCAATCTTTTTGCCTAATTTAATGAGCTCGGCAAAATTCTTCTCACTAACCAGCATCAGCTTATCATGTACTTGCGGGTCCAGACTCCGGATGAAGATATCCTTCATTTGAACTTCCTCCATCAGAGGTCGCACTCTGACGGCTTTGGACCTCCAACGGGTAGCATATTCCCTGAATGTCTCTGTAGGCTTTCTTTTCAAATTCTGAATGTAGTGCAAATCTGGTGCATTCTCTGTATTGAAACTGAACCACTCCACGAAAGCTGCAGCCATATCAGTCCAATTAATCAATTTTCTCAAATTTTACTTTACGTACCAATTGAGAGTATCTCCAGTCAAACTTCTCATGAACAACTTCATTCTTATTTTTCCGTATCTTCCTACTCCAATCAACTTGTCGCAATACATTCTTAAGTGGGCTTTCGGATCACCAGTGCCAGTGAACATTTTGAATTTTGGAGGGTTATATCCCACCGGTAGCTCGACATCAGGATGTATGCATAGGTCTTCATAACTTAGGCCTTCTATCCCATTGGCCCCTTCAATATTCCGTATACGGTCGTTCATCTTTTTGAGCTCCGCAACCATAGACTGTATGAAGTTGTCCTTCTCATAGAGTCTAGATTCTTTAAGGTGATGAGTGAGTGGAGCAGTCTCAATGTAAATTGGTTTAAGGTATTATTTCCGGGAGCATGAGCATAAGACATGTTGTAGGTGGATGGGGAAGGTAAGATATGGATATGAGATATGGTGGGTGGACCTTGTGGGTCGACTTGATTCTGGTGTACATTTGAAGGAGTTGCATAAGCATTATGCGGATATTGTATATGAATTTGAGTAAGTGGATAGATATGACTAGAATTGTTTGGAGGATATGGGACTTGATGGGATGACATAGGAAAACTTGTAAAAGCGACATGAGGCTTGGTAGGGGCGTGAACCTCGATTTGTGGTTCCAACGAAGTTTCCAATGGGACCGACAGATTGGTCATATTACGAACTAGGGATAACTCCCCTTGAAGTTCCAAAATTCTTTGCTCCATCCTTAGAATCAAATCATTAAACTCAGGTGGATACCTTCTCTCTAAACTCTCTAAGCGGTCGTATCAATTTTGTCTACTAAGCTGTTACTGTCATTCATTTTCCTATTGGTGAACCGACTAGGAGAAAGATATGACGAGCAGTTATGCACAAATCAACCTTAGGAAGGGGAATAATCAAGATAGACAATAAATACAAAAATAAAATAGCAAAAAAGTTCGAGCATAACACGTTGTAGCTAAAGGATTAAAGGAAATAAACACATTACTACATTTCATGTTGTAGATAAAAGATTAAACACATTAATAGACTTTCCTAATTTGGGGGCCTCTTTTGTGCCAGAGGTAGGCCTAACGCATTTTGAGAGACAACTATGTTATAATGTATCATTCCATTTGCTCCACTTAAATTCCAAATACATAAATAAATTATTGCTTTATTTTGCATAACGAAATATTACAATAAATAAATTACAAAAATATAGCTATAGCCTAAATGGAAATGCTCTTCCTTCTTCGGCTTTTTTCCTAGCTTACACGACGTGAATTTATGCTCAATACCTGCATTATAAAAATGTTAGTTTTACCCTTCCCACCTAAGGAACAAATAGTCTACATTTTTAGGCATATTGATCTCTCAAATAAAATGCAAATAGATATGATAGTGTCCTTTTCGAGATTGTAAATCTCTTTGGGACTTTGGGCAAAGTTAAACTAATGGCCTCGATACACCAAGGGTATCGAGACTTCCAAGGGGATAATGCAATGCATGACTTAACATAGATTTCTAAGAGTAAGACGGACACGATTCTCCCAAGTGGATAACTTGAGAGTGAGAAAGCTCATGGTCGTCGACGCACTGTTGATCGACCAATCCATAAGACATTTTCTGACACGGGTGTTTTAGGAATGAACATCTGTGTGACCAAGCAACCGTTCTAAAATTAAAGAAAGAAGATTTCAAATGGAGGAGGATATCAGCGGAATGACAATAATAACATATAGCACATAAACGCGATGAAAAAATAAAAATAATGATAATAATAAATAATAAATAATTATTAAAATAATAAATCAAACATAACAAGTTACAGATATGTCAAATAAGCAAACAAAGGGGAACAAGGAAAAAGGAATATGCATGAAACTAAAATGGATAAGCCTAATAATAAATGATTATTAAATATGCGGTTCCCACAAGTGGACAACTTGAGAGTGAGAAAGATCGTGACCGTCGACGCACCGCTGATCGACCAAATCACGAGGCATTCCTCAAGGACTTTAATAGTGAACGACCGTGAAACCACGCAACCGTCATCAAGTGTGTGAGTGAGATAATTTTGAGAGACAATAATGTGTAACATGTGATGAATATAAATATATACAAAGAGTACAACAATACATAATTTGGTAAACAAAAAGTTCAAGTATAGAGGGCAATCAATTATATAAGGAAGTAAAAAATATAAAGGAGAAAAATAAAATTAAACATAAAAAGAAAACAAATAAGGAAAGAGGATTCAACAATTAAATACACATGAATAATGTAATGATTTAAACATGATAAAAATATGTATAATAGAAAACAAGTATAGAATCTCACATAACATAGACCCGTGATGGTTAGAAACCTAAAATCCCTAGCAGAGTCGCCATGCCGTCGTGTCCCATTTTTCTCGAGAAAAGTGGAACTCGACATATGAAAACTATTTTAGTATTTAAAAGAGTGAAGACGCCACCTAATGATTTGAGGTGCGTTAGGGCACCGTACTGACCTAAGAGTCTGTTTTACTAGTCTAGGTCACCAGAGTCGGACAAGGACTCAAATTACTTTGAAAGGAAGGTGTGAGGCGCCTTTCAAGGTCCGGAAATGTGGTTATAGGCTGGATTCATTAATTATGTGAGGTATTTACTAAATGAACAAATAAGATTGGTTTTAACTCCCTTTTTATATAAAACAAGTCCATTGAGCTAAGTGATAGAAAATGAAAAAGTTCAAATAGCTTTGTAATTAGAGTAAAGAAAACCAGATAGAGCGAGAAGGATATAGTGCGAGGAATATAATAAATCTAACAATTTATACAAATAACAATTGACAAGTAGGGCAAATAACAACTAAACACTAAATTAGAAGAAACAATAACAAAAATGAATAAATGAAAATTTTAAGGATTGGAACGAACCTCAAAAAGGCGCCTACGTATCCCGAAAGGGAATCAAGTCAAGAGTAGTTCTACCATTAAAAAGGGGGGGTTATTTAAACCTAACGGGATCACTCCGTGCAACTAAAATAATATTTCACAATTATTCAAGACTGCTCATATTATTCAGCAAGAACAGACTATCATATCTCACTACCCACTTAATTGATTAGTTATTAATCCTAAATCGCTTTAAGTGAAGGAAAACTAACGCCCTAGCATGTGCCTACCCGTTCCAATCTTAATGTCCAAGAGGCATTGGTCTACTACTTTGGATTATGGGTCTGAAAATCCTAGGGTTTTTAAAGGTGATTAACACCAAATAATCAAATATAAAATGATAAACATATAAGGGCTTCACATAGCCTCAAACCTTATGAGAATGATTTCTAAACAAATCCTATGTGAAATGCAAAAAGGATAAGATTCAAATATGCAACACGTAATACAACTTGTTAGACTGGATATATAATTTAAACAAATTAATGAGATCTATACTAAAAAATAAACACATCTCATATCAACAAAAGGTTTAACACTTACACCCCTGATTTTTACTTAAATGATCAAATTAGATTATGACAAAATAAAGCATGATTCTGACAGGATGAGACTTATTAGCAGGTTCATTGATGCAGACAACATGAGACTTATAGATTTAATAATTGATTAACTATCGACAAGCTTGACATCTAACAAGTTATTGATCCAATTTTAAGCCACTAACACATATTGCAAGTAATCCCTATAGGCCGATCTACTAAGATTTAAACACAAGACATGCTTCAATTCCAATTGTTTTAATTCATACGAATCCTATAGGCATGATATCTAATGTTACATATGATATTGCATCAATTAAATTCTTATGGGCATGATTTCTATGTCTATGTTTGTATTAATCCTATAAGCGTGCTTTCTACATGATATTATATCTATGTATCAATAAACAAAAAAAAATAGTAAAGAACATACAAAACCCCGCCCCTATAAACCCCCTTTTCACTTTCATTAGGGTTTATTACAATTTTACAACTGATAGAATAAATTAATTCATTAACAAAAAATAAAATTAATAAACAAAGTATTAAATCAATTAATTTCCATAGCCCACTCCTTGTCTCAGCGACTCTCCGATGGATCCTTAAATAAAGTGATACCTGCTTAAACACTAAAACAAACAATATGCACGCGTAGATACGAAAGGGTAGTGTGCAAATAAAACAGTGGCATTCCAGCACGAATAAATTCAAAGGTTAATGTTTTTCATCAGATCTAACAAATCAATAAATCAAATAAAATTATGCATATTGAACATAGTTCATGAACAGACCAAGTAATGAACAAAATTTGCATTGGCTAACCAGTTAACAAACTAGAGGCCCGAGTATCAATAGAAGGATGAGAAGAAAGATAGTCAATACCCTTACCATTTTTATTTATTTATTATTTTTTAGAGAGAGAGTAGGAGTATTGTCTTGCAAAAGAAAAAGTCATCTTCCCAAAAAGAACACGAAAGAAAAGTTTTATATGTGCGAATAACATGTAATGTCTCCCCCCCCCCCTAAAGAAAAGATAGGGAATGATTATATATTAGAAGAATATAAGCCATCCGATGATAAAAGAGGAAGGAAATGTTTAAAAGAATCAATTAAGAGATATTATTATGTTCAAGATATATGGAAAAGTCAGGCTTTACCATAACAAAATAAGCACTAAATCGATTAAGGAAAGAAAAGGATCTATCACATTTTTACCAGCTTATATGAAATTGACCACCTGTAGCATTAATCAAGAGTTCCCGTAAATGAACATATGCTACAACTATTTCAAAATAGTTAAGGAAAGGAAATCAATCACAAAATTATTACGTATACAAATTTCTATATTTGACAAATAGCAGGTTGTCCACCTCATCAAATAAATCATTCAACATAAAGATTTCAAATTACCATAAATTGGCATACATGGAGGCTACCACAATTTATTGAAACAATAAGTCATAGCTACAATAATTAACACATAGGGGCATGCCAGGAGCTGTCACCTAAATGCAAATTAAATTAGCTATAGTCAGCAAAGACACATATGAAATCAATTAAGAGTTAACCAAACGGATTTATTTATGGTTGCCATGGGGTATGAGGTGTGAATAGATATACTTATTTATCAGTCAAATCTTTACCCTAACATGTGTAAAACAGTATGGCTATCAAATATGACAGAAGTGAAAACTCACATGTAATAACCCATCATGAATTAAATATAGAAGGAAGGAAATCAATTAACGACTTGTTGATTTATGCCAAATAGAACAAGAAAGTCAGCTACGTCAAATGCCGGTTATACAAACATATGAACAATACATACAGATTGTCATGAATTTAAATTTGGGAGAGGAATGGAACATATTCGCCCAGATACACCAAGCATACTGTTCAATATTTCTTCAGACGATTGAATACAACAGAAGAAATAGATTTCATAGAAAAAGATGTCGGGTTTATGACAGAAAAGAAAACATATCAAAACCAAAAATTATATAGTCAAGGGCTAATCAACGCAAGATGCTAATTCGATAATCATAGAACCAAAATTCTAGAATTTCTTATATGCTATTCTGAGGCACAAACAAACTAACAATTAAGAATTTTAAACAACAAATGGAAAATGCTAAATCTTAAGTAATATATTGGATTTAGGAAGGTTAGGAGAAGAAAGAAATGAATGTGGGTTAAGAAAAACCGTACTTAGGACAGATCCATACAAATCTGCCTTAAAATCGTGTGTCATGTCTGGGCATAAGAGGACGGCGGCTGTGAGAGGAGATGAGAGAGAACTGCTGGAGTGGCGCGGTGTTTCGGCGCGAGTTTGGTTGGAGGAAGATGCGGAGGTGATAAATAACTTCACCGGCCGGACGTGGTGGTTTTTTCCGGTGGTTAGGTGAAACGGGAGAGGGAAAGAGGGAGTAGGGGCGGCGGATCTGGTGAGGTGTCAGACGGAGAAGACAAAGGGGGAGAGGAGAGGGTGTGCGGCGTTTCAAGTAGAGAGGGGGTTACAGCTGCTGCCGGTGTCTCACCGGGTCTGCGGGTGCGGCTATTTTTTGGTGGTTTCCGGCGGAGAGAAGGAGATGTAGAGAGGAGACGAAGGGGAGAGGGAGAGAGGTCACCTGCGGCGATTGAGGTGAGGGAGAAAAATGAGGGAAATTTTAGGGTTTTGGGGTATTTGGAATAGGAAAGAAAAATATATATTTTAATTTCAAACCATTGGATTAAATGAAATGGAGGGATGAGATTAATTTTAGGATAGTTGGGTCGGATCATGGGTCAGAAGAGGGCAGCGGATCGGGTGAATTGAGTAGATGGTTAGGAAATTAATTAGATTTTAAAAAGTGGCCAAATTTTGACAAGAGTGGCTACAATTGTCATGAATTAAATGAAAATTGGCTAGAATTGATAAGAAATGGTTAGATTTTAAATAAATTGGAGGAAAAATTGAATTTAGCTGCTATTAAATTAAGTAAAAATACTACACTTGTAAATGAATTAGTAAATAGGTAACATAATAATTCAAATTACGAAAAAATCATATAAACATTATTATCAATAAAAATAAGTTATTAAATTGAGTAGACTCGTGCAAAAATATTATATAATTAATAAAATATTATATTTTGTAAATAATTCAAAGACTAGAAAATATAATTAATTTATCATACATTATATAAACTTTATTATCAACATAAATAATCTATAACTTCAAGTAAATTATTACAAAAATAATTTATGAACTTAGTAAAATTATGTAAATATTATCATGTGAATTGTGTATAAAAATTAAGTAAAATATATATTTTAAAATAAGAGCTTGTTTTATTGAAGGTACATATATTAACACAAAATATATTATATATGACGTAACTACTTAATATCCAAAAATTAATAAATTAAAATTAATGAAATTATATATACATATATATGCAATTTAAAATAATTTCTCAAGATTATGAAATTAATTATTCTAAAAATATAAAATGCAAGTCGAATATTTGCGTAAAAAAAGTAAATACGCACATATATATTACAAAGCAGCCTAGAAGGGGCGCAGGGAGGTCAAAATTGGGTGTTAACATTGTAAATGTTGGTTGACATAGGAGGGGCAATAGAGCTCGTAGATTTTCCCCTCAGTTCTTCGATGATGAGGACCCAGACATTGATGAAGCTGGGTCGACTGGAGCAATTATGCCACCACCACTGCCCGCTGGGGCCGAATTTGACATTACGAGCATCATTATTCAATTGTTAAACATGAAAGGGGCGTTCAGTGGTCACGCAACGGATGATGCCAACCTGCACTTGATAAACTTTGTAGGAATATGTAAGGCATATAGGTTGCCCGGAGTTAGCCAGGATGCCATATGGCTTAGACTCTTCCCTTTATCTCTATCAGGGGAAGCCACTTTATGGTTATCGGAGTTGCCCAATGACTCTATAACCAACTGGAAGGAGCTCAAAAAGGCCTTCTTGGAGAGATTCTTCCCCCACTCCAGAATGTCACAGCTAAAAGACGAGATCTACAATTTTTGACAAATTAAGACAGAGGCACTTCATGAAACTTGGTTGAGGTTCACAAAGAAGTTGACAAAGTGCCCAAACCACAAAATCCCAAATACAGCTTTTTGGAAATCTTTTACAGGTCCTTGAATAATAACACCAAAGCTATAGCGGATACAGTGGAAGGAGGAGCGTGGATGAGTCACACCTGGGAGAAAGCTACCACTATTCTTAATAGGGTGACTAAGACGAATAAGGCCTGGCATACGAGGGAGGCTGATGCAGCAGTTGGTATGTATGTTGTTGGTTTGACTGCAGACCAACAAAGGAAAGAAGAAGAATGCGACCAGGAGTTGGACACATCATTGGACTTGCTAAAAAAGCATATTATGGGAACTGGAGCCAAAAAGGTAAATACAGTAGGAACTCAAGGAATGGAGCAAGGAGTTGATCACTCTGATTTTGAGGAAGAGGCAAACTTCCTGGATAGCCAAGTGGGGGGTTTCCGAGCCAACGCCCAAGCATCTGGACAAGACATCTGGCACCAAGGTTTTGGAAATCAAGGTCAGAACCAGTATAGAGACAACTACAATTGGAATGGGTACAGAGATAGGAGCTGCGGTCGTGAGCATGAAGAAGAATGGAGAAGGAACAATGGTTATCGCAATAACCGGGCTGGAGTTTATGCCTCCTAATGCACGAGAGGGGGAGGTTGGGCAATCAATGTTAGAAATCATGATGGTCAAATGTTGAAAAAGGTGAGGTCCACTGATGAGCAATTAAAGGAGATCAGAGGAGATATATCAAGTACGGGACAGAGAGTGGAATCTCATGCAATTGTCATCAAGAAGATTGAGCAGTAGCTTGGGCAACTGTCAGCATCACTAAACCCTAGACAAAAGGGTACGCTGCATAGAATCATCGTCCAGATTCCAATGAATGATGGCCATTGCATGGTTGATGACTAGGAGTGGCAAAACCATAGTTGACCCCCCTTTCCTAATTAAAGTTGAGCGGAAGAAAGAGAGCATAATTGAGGAAGATGGTATGAGTGCTGAGATAGAGAATGGTGAGTTGCACGAGGCCCCGAAAGGTGAGAAGGAACTTGACATTGATCAAGGGGCAACTCAAGTGCATAAAGATATCCTACGACCACCACCACCACTCCCTCAAAGAATGAAGGAAAAGGCGGAAAATGGTAAGTTCCAAAAGTTCCTCTCAGTGCTAAAGCAACTATCTATGAACATACCACTGGTCGAGGCATTAGAACAGATGCCAGGATATGCAAAGTTTATGAAGGACTTGGTGACTAAGAAAATATCGGTGAGCTATGAGCCTGTTGACAATGTACATCACTGTAGTAACATAGCTACAAGGGTCCTAGCTCAGAAGAAGGAAGACTCGGGTGCTTTCACTATACCATGCACGATTGGCGATGTCGATTTCGCAAGGGCACTCTGCGATCTGGGAGCTAGCATTAATTTGATTCCCTTGGCAGTGTTCAAGAAATTGGGATTAGGAGCCCTCACACCGACCAACATGCGGCTACTGATGGCCGATAGAACTGTTCAAAAGCCAGTGGGAATCCTATTCGATGTGCTTGTCAAGGTAGACAAAATTTATATTCCCAGTAAATTTTGTGATTTTGGATTGCGAGGTTGATTATGAAGTCCCCATCATTTTGGGCGACCATTCCTTGCAATCGAGAGGGCCCTAGTAGATGTGGAGGCTGGCCTACTGAAGTTCAGATTAAACAAAGAAGAGGTCACTTTCAACATCTGTCGGACAATGAAGCAACCCAAGGAATATAATGTAAACTCAGCACTGGAGGATGAGTATGAATCACTTGACAAATTCTGAGTAATCAAGAGACTTGCGTCGTGCCGTGATGTTAAATCAGGCACTTCTTGGGAGACAACCCAAGTGGTGGTTTGGTGAAGTCTGAGTAACCAGACCACTTGCGTCGTGCCGTAATGTTAAATCAAGCGTTTCTTGGGAAGCAACCCAAGTTATTGAACTAATGTGTGCTCAGTATGCAGGGAAACTAAAAATAGGAGGCTAAAACAGTAGCTTCTACAGCTCTCAGTACGACTCGTGATGGTATCCTATGAGCCGTAGCAACAGTCGTGGTAAGGATCAGAGAAACAATTCAAAGCACTGACCTACGAGTCATCATATGGATCGTACCTTAGTTGTATGATTCATAGGATGCACTTGTAGGTCCCCAGGTAAGTCTTTAAAATTCTAACTTACGAGTCCAAGGGACGAGTCATAAGGACTTCCTACAACTCGAGGTATGAGTCGTGACGGGTAAAATAAACAACTTAACCCGACTCGGCCCAGATTTTTAAAATCTACCCCACTCACCTATTTAAACCTCATACCTAAACCGACTCCTCTCCTAAGAGAACAACCCATGACTCACAAACTACACTCATTCTCCCCACACACCCTTAACTCATATCACAGAAGAATCGAGCAAATTTTCTTGCTCAAACCAAGTTCCTCTAAACCCTAAACATTGATTACCAGTCAAAGAGGCATCTAACAAGTAAGTATTTTTCTTTGAATATTGATAACAACCATATGCTGAAAGTGATGGTGTCAAAACCCCTGTGAGTCATGAGTTATGCTTGAAAAATCTTTGAATAAAAAGACAATGATTAGAGTGTTAGGAAGTTGTTTATGACTGGGTGATACTGTATAATGTTGATGAACTTAGGGAATGAACCATTTACGATGAGTTACGGGTAGTAATTAAAAAGGGGAGGATTGAGCATAGGTTAAATTGATTGAATGATATGCCTAGACCTGGGGGAAATCTGAGTACCCAAAAATGTGAAAAGAGAACCCTTGAAAACTGAAAAAGAAATCTGACTAAGGTATGAAAGTGGTATGAAGCACAGTACGGATCGTAGTTTGTCACTACAAGTTGTACTGAGCACTCGTACCACAGAATTGAACAAGGTTGCATAAAAAAGTCCTTCTTACGACTCATGGAATCAACCTACGGATCATACCATAAGTCGTGGAAAAATCTAGAGAAATAATAATGTTGGGGCTCCATCAGAAGACTCAAGGTATGGATCATACCTTCGTGGTACGAATCATACCTGTGAGTCATAATAAACATGCAGAGTTTATGGGACTTCATACAAGTCGTACCTTCATGGTACGACCCGTACTGTTGAACCGTGGTGAGAATCTAAAACTTTCCTTTCTAATTCTTATTTTTCAAAAATGGAATGCTAACTTCTTTTTCTACAGGTACAATGACACAGAAGTGAAAGGCATCCAAAGCAACAACCCGGAGAACATTAATTGATGAAACATCTGAGTCCGATACTGGACAAGTAGGCAATTCCCCTAGTGGTTCACTTGAGGACTACCAGATAGACACCTCTGACACTAATGGAACCAGAACCACTAGGGCAAAAGTAAAGGCCCAAGCTGAAGTAGCCACTGCCACATCCGCTCAAGCCCCTCAGTATGAGGAGGGAGCTAGAGAAGAACATCAGGAGTCGGGAAATGACTCAAATACTGAAGAAGGGTTAGGAGAGACCCAAACTGGAGAAGAGAGTGGAAGTGAAGAATCAGAGCAGGAGGCTCCTAATGCTGCACAGGAATAGACCCCACCCATAGAGAACCGCACAGTCTGCTGGAGAGTGTCGGGAGCTAGAGAGATCTATGAGCAGGGAATCTCTCTCACCGCCAAAAATAAGCCAAGAAGGAGCATCCAAGAAGAGCCATGGATCCTCACTAACTCACTCAAAGAAGTTGTGGAGATGAAGTGGATATTCAGTTTCTATGGTTTCGAGTGGATAGCCAATACAACAGAAATGGTCTAGGAGTTCTACGCCAACTATTTGGCCACCGTAGAGATAAAGGCAAAGGAGCGGCAGAAAATAAAAGACCAGCCCCGTCTGGAGAGTGTTGTGGTTCGAGGTCGAGAGGTTGATATATTTGAGCGGACCATCACTCGAATTTTGTATGGACCTCAGTTCCTACCTACAAGACGGATGCTAGAATACGAGTACAGGGTGGAGGCAATGAAGCAGATTAGGCAGCTAGGTTTGGATGAGCGATAGAGGCAGCTAAAATTGCTGGAAGAGGTGATTGCTGAGAACAAGGAAGAAGCTGAGTGGTTACTGGTGGAAAGCAGGTGACAAAGAACTCGCTCAATTTCATAGCAAAAGCCTGCTGGACACTAGTACGCCATCGGTTAGCACCCACGGTCAACAACAACACATTGAGTGTTGATAGGGAAGCTTTGGTGGTACGCCTCATGTATCATTACCCCATCAATATCCCAAGGATCATAGCAGAAGAGATACGAGATCGGGCGGTGGGAGTGAGAACTACTATCCCATTCCTGAGTCTTGTATTCAGGTTATGCACAGAGGCAGGGGTACCAGTACGACAGGGCGAGGAGCGGCTGATCGGAGGCCAAAGGATTGCCGACATAGGCCTTATCCGGGATGAGATGAACCTGGTAAGCTGAGCGAGGATTCCCACCATGATTCTAGCAGTCTAGCCAATAGGGGACACACAGGTGAATGTCCCCATTACATAGGAGTAGAGCAAGACACCGGCTTCAGACGCCGGTCATTCAGAGTCAGATCATAGAACCTCAGCTACACCACTGCCTAGCCTACAGACTCAGACATCAGCAGGGCATGTTTTGGTGCCACAAGACTTCATCCAGAAGTTTGCCAAACGATTGACCATGGCTGAGCAAAAGATTTAGGCCATGAAGGAAAATATAAAGGCATAGGTCAAGTCAGATATAGAGGCAGCAGCTCAGGCTCTACATGCTCGCCTAGACGGATTTGAGAGCCGATTAAATGTACAGATGGCAGAGAATACAGACACCAACAATCTCCATGTGGAGTTGGGGGCTATTTGGAGCCAAGTAATTGAGTTGTCATCACGACAACCGACAGTTATAGCATCCCCCACTCTTCCGAGCCTAGATGCCTAGCCTGATGAGGAGATTGATTTGGCGACATATTGGGAGCCAATGGCAGCTTCTGGTGATAAGGGGAAGAAAAGAGTTGTTGAGGATGCTGGAGAGGAGATCCTGAGAAAGAGAAGGAAGAAGGAGAGAAAAGAGTGTAAGCGGGCCAGAGCAGAGAGCCTGCAGACTCATGACACACATTTGTCTGAGCTGTAGGAGCGAGCTAGAGGAGCAGGTAGCTCCACCATGGCTCATCTCGAGCTTTCCAGTAGCCGTGACCCTTTTGGTGAGCCACATTCATCCCAGATTGTTATTGAGGCCGTCGAAGCAGCCATAACTATTGAGCCCCCCCCCCCCTGTTGACACATTATTGAGCGTGCCGGCCACCACTAGCGAGATGATTGCGGTGGAGGTACCGCCTCTACAGGATGACAGGAGCGCCTAAAGGGCCACAGGTATGTTTTCTTCCCTATGTTCTTGTAGTTCATGCTTCTGTGAGGAAGCTTACTTTTCAAAGAAGGGGAGGGGTGTACTTGTGATTTTTGGAGAATTTTTTATTCGTCCGAGTGTTTTTCTTACCGTGTTTTTTTCCCTCAGGCATGCTATGTAGTAGAACTGGCATGTTTAGGATTTTTATTTTTTTTACTTCATGATTTTTGTTTGATTAGAAAGTAGCTTAGGATTACTCTGCCAATAAATTGCACTAGTTTTGATGTTTGAAAAGTTCAAATTTGACCCTATTTTAAGATTTTTTTGATGCATTAGCTATGTATTTGTGACTTCAAGAATGATTTATGTGGATCTTTTGATGTCATTTAGTTTATTAACATGAGTAGTCTTGTTAAGCCATGTATAAACCAGACAGGTGAGGTGAAAATAGTTCATGTACCATGAGTGAGTAAGGTATAGTACTTAGTTCGGTATTGTGTTGAAGATCTAGAACTTGCCTGGTTGGTCTTTGCATAGGCCAAGGATGGTTGGTTAGGATATTATTATAGGCCATTTTTATTTAGCTCACTTTTAGCCTATATGACCCTACCAAAATTACATGAATCCCTTGATCCCAAGTTTGAGCCTTAATTGACCCATATTTTTTTCTTTGATTAACCAATGAACTGTACCCATTTATTTATAATGAACCTATTTTGGTCCTGGTCCTTCCTTGGATATTGTAAACCTCAACATAGGCAAAATTCTTAAGTTAGGGGTGGCTAGAGTAAGGGTGCGTAAATAGTGGGAACGAGAAAAAGGGAAAGAAAAGAGAAAAAGGGTGAAAAATGAGGTGTGGTGAGGTGAAAAGAAAAGAGATGAAAGATATTGGGAATCTTGAAAAAGAAAATGAAAATGCTGAAAAAGATGAAAATACACCACACCCATGCAAATATATTTAAAAGAGGTGAAAAGGGAAGAAAATGGAATGAAAGAATAAAAGGGTGAAGTAGGTGAAAGGTGAAGCTGATGTATGTAGTGCCAAGGAAGGGATAGTCACTTAAAAATCCATCTTCTTTATCATGTCCATCGCTAAGCCTACATTACAAGCTATATCAAGTCCTATAGTGATCCTAATTTGATCATCCGACAAACCGAAGCAGAGAAAATAAGGACAAGCCTACTGTGTCTGATACATGGTACTTGGAACTTCCTTGTGAAGGTGAGTGCTTCATTTTTCTAGTCCGATACATATTTGATATTACATCTGTGAGTGGGGACTTTATTGGTTATGAGGATACATGGACTACATTTACTTTTGTCGATGGTCTGTATGAAAAACATTGATGATGACTTGACTGCCTGTATAGCTAGATGACATGTCTTGATCCCTGTTTATTATGTTTTGAGGTCGCTTGTAATACATTAGCTGATGTTGGTCCATGGAAAAGGGTCAGAAAAGGTTGTATTGAAAGTGCAAGTTTTGTTTAAGTATTGGCTGTAGTATCTTAAGTTTATTTTCTAGTTGAGCATTGTGTTTAGTTTTTCTTTTCTTTGCCTGAGGACATGCAAAAGTCTTAAGTTGAGGGTGCTAATGTGTTGTGGATTTACAGCACTTTCGACGCTCAAAACTGAGAAAATAGCATGGACTTAGGTATATTATGTGGATATAAGGCACTTTTCCTTTGGTTATAGGATAAATTGGTGGTGGAGCTAAAATGTGCAAAAGTTAGCCTACAAGTGTACAAAATAGGCTGAACTCATAGTCCACAGTATGAGCTGTAGGAAGGTCTTACGAGTCGTACTGCTGGTCGTGAGAAGTCGCAGAAGGCTAAGGATGAAGAGGTGCACTACACGAGTCTCCTTACGAGTTGTGGTGAAGAAGTCATGAAAAGATTCAGAAGATTTGCATAAGAGGATGACTCCTGCTATGGATAGACAATACGAATCGTGGAATGAAGGTATGAGTCGTACCATAGCATTCGTGATGGACTTCAGAATTATTTCAAAGTCTCAGAGTCTAGCCACGGAAGTACAGTACGGCTTGTAAGACGTAGGTACAAGTCGTACCAGGATCCAACACTTAGCCAAAAGTCAGCTAGTCAATAATGTACTAGAGGAAGGTACAGCTCGTACGTTCATAGTACAGATCGCAGGATCGGTCGTGGCACTGGCAGAACCAGATATGGAAATTCACCCTATTAGCCTGGGAAAAGGATTTATATGTCTGTATAAATACGTTTTATGTTTTATTTTTCAAGTGAACGTGTGTGGAGGTGAGAGAATAGTTAGAAAACATTGAGAAAGGAGAGAATTGAGTTGATTTGACTTGTGATCAACCTTTTCTTGAATTCTTCTTGTTCTTGAAGATTTTGCTGATTTATTAAAAGAAGTTTCTTTCTCATCCATAATTGTAAGTATCGATTTATGTTCTTAATCATGAATGCAAATCACAACCTTGAAACTATGAGAGGCTAAGACCTCCATAAATAGGGTTGTGGGAACCATGGTGGATTAACAAGCTAGGGTTGCACAAAGTGATTCTACACCAATACTAAATGCTTATATTGTATTCTCCTTATGCTTAAATGTTTCTTAATGGTGTGAAACGTTAGGACTTGCCCGAATTCTTTACTTGCTTAGGTCTAAGAGTTAGAGATTAGGAAAAGAGAATTACAATGGAGCCTTGATCTTGATGATTATTGTATTAA
Organism: Datura wrightii; assembly: GCA_035772735.1. Lineage (NCBI taxonomy): Eukaryota > Viridiplantae > Streptophyta > Magnoliopsida > Solanales > Solanaceae > Datura > Datura wrightii. The sequence goes on along the minus strand of JASDFA010000007.1, from coordinate 45,775,492 downwards.
CTTGAGCTATGGTCGCAGCATAGTTAAATCTAAAACTTAGTGATAACGAATAGTTTGAAACCGCTCATGAGACTTGGTCGAGTGATTGAGTATAGTCATTCAATAGGGACTAGTCGGTCGTTTGAATGAACCTTTGTTATCAATTCTATAAGTAAGTATTGGTGATGATCACGAGTGTATACCTAAAGCAGTTACGAATCCATGGGGAACACAAACCCTAGTTATCCTTTAATATTTATTCAAAATCGAACTTTTGATAATTGTTTTTGTTATTGCTTTTCTTTAGAATCCCACAATTTTGGAGTAACTACCTAACAAGTTCACATACCGGCTGTAATCTAGCTCTTCCATATTTCCTGTAGGATCGACCACAACCTCTAATTGGGTTCTTTATTGAAAACATCCGCTTCATACTTCAGTAGGAGGTATGGTTTGAGCGTTATCAACACGGGCGAGGTCGAGTTTTAAAGGAGAACTCTCAACTTCGATTGATGCCATGAAAAAAAAGAGAAAATAAAATTAGAGACAATTTAACTAATCAAGAAAATACATAAATAAGCGAGGTAGTTCAGCAATAGCTTCTAAACTAGTTAGCTTAGGCAGTAGTTGAAGAAATCTTTAACAACGATAACTTTCAAAAGTCAAAAAAGGGTGTTAATAATTTTTAGACAGACAAAATCTTTCTAGTTACTTCTATTTCCCCGAAAGTCAATCAAGATAGCAGGCATACTATAAGACGAGTTTAAAAAAATTCCAAATCCCAAACAAACAAAAATATCTCTTTAATTCACATTTGGGTATACTTATTGAACCCCAAGCTCGCAACATGTTTCCCAAGCTTGCAACAAAGACTAAATTGGAAAGAAACACTCTAAAAAAATAAAATAAAATAAAAAAACTCATATCCCTTATTACCATTTTGGCTAATTGACCATTTTAACACATACAAACAATTAACCAATTAATAAATCTATTCGAGTTAAACAATTGTAAGTAATAAAGATACATAATCATACACATGGGTCCTAAAAAAATTAAATTCATGTCATACCACAACCATCCTTGCACACATGATGAAGATTTTAGAAATGTAAACTCAAAAACAAAATAGATGAGATAGTTTACTTGCAAGGATCATTACAATTATACTAACTACTTCTTTAAGTACTAATTACTATTGGTTGAACCTAAACAAGTGTAAACACTTAACAACAAAGAGGACACTTCCTCAAACCAAATTTTCAAACAAGAAGGAGAAATGGTTTCAAAGTTTCATTCCACATACTTCATTCTTATTATTTGGGAAACTTATTAGGTTTCAACACATTCAAAAGTCAATGTTTTCGATATTCAAAGTAAACAGTTATGGTCAAGATAGGAGAAGCAAGTGTTTAACTATATCAAGTTAATGTTGGTTAACCCTCTTATGCCAACACTTCATTTACTTCAAATAACAATAGACTTTAATGCAAAATAAGTCTTCAAATAAAAATAAATAATAATACTTATTATGTCATTTTGAGCCTATTAGTTAAAACAATGATTGAGAAATTAAGACAAAACATTTAAAATATGTCATGACTAGTTTTTCTAAAATGAACAATGGCAAATATTAATGCAAATTTCTAAAAAGGGGAAACTCAAAACCATTCCGTAAACTAGTTAGATTAGAAGTATCTAGTTTAAGAAGATTTAATATAAGTAAAGACATAAACTTGAATAAGTTAGATTAGAACTTCATATTATCTTACTAGGTGACTCATAAATTTAAGGCAAACAAATAACCATAGTTCAAAGTTTAGATCTCTTAGCACCCTTTTCATACTAAGTTAGAAGTAAGAAAATTATGTTCAAGTGGACGCATACGCAACTAACAGCTACTACCCTATTCAAACATCCAAATAAATAATCTTACCATGAACAGCTAACCAATATATCAAGATTTGAACCTTACATAATTTATTTTGAACTAAATCACAAGTTGTAAATAACTCACAAACTCAAAATAAGACTTAGGCATAACCAAATAGTCCAAAAATTATTTTTCCACCACAATCAAACCAACCCAATTGAAGCTAAGCATAATATAATTATGAGACGAGATAGAATTTTACCTTGTATTGGATAGCGACTAAGGTTGTAAGTAGTCGAGTGTTATGCTAGTGATTTTGACTCCGTAGGCAAGCTAATAAAGAGGATAGTAAGTAAGTCGAGAATGAACTAGAATAAAAAGAAAAAAATAGTGTGTGTCTTGCGTGGCTCAGTTTTTTTCTGTTGTGTTTGAATATTTTTTAGTTCTTGGTCTTTTCTTGGTGTGGTGTGTGTATTGTGTGTGCTGTTGTGTGTAATGTCTTTTTTTTGTTCATCTTCAAAGTCTTCTACTTTTATAGGAGAAGATGAGGGGCTTTGAAATTTTAAAAAAATGGAACTTTGAGGATTAAAAATTTGAATCCTCAAAGTCTTTGGACAGGATAGGTGGTGTGAATCAGAGAAAAAATCATAGAAGAGTTGACAAAGAGGAATAGCGTCTCACCTGTCTCATCGCCATCCTTTTCCCTTTCTTCTTCATCCTCAAATATTTTTCTTCATCACTATTAATACTATTTTTCACTACTTCATTTTCATCTTCAACAAATTGTGTTGCACTAATATATTTCAATGATGACAAAATTGATGCAGGATGAATAAATCAAGGAACATATCATGGCGTGTATAGAAGGAAGATTGACTCCAAAGGGAAGGAAACTGATTTAGAGTTAAGGGAAGATTTCCAAGGAATATTCTAGCTAAATATAAGGGTTAAACAAGAAAGGAATCACTCCTGATATCAATCAGCCTCAAATCATTATCGTCTGCCTCGATCTCGGTCACCTCAAAAGGATGAAATCCTTCCCAAATCAATCAAGGCTCGACATCTTCTCTAGAAGATATAACTGGAGAAAAATCCCTTGGGTTATCCCTTGATGAGCGGTAAAACAAGATCAAAAGAAACTGATCTTGTACGTAAGAGCCTATATATATACGAAGTCTGAAGACTGATTCCCTATACAACTTCATTTGGTCAAAACTAACATTCTGTTCTTATTCAATCATTGTAATCCTAAAAGACTTACTAGTGAGATTAAAAGATAGAAATAGTCCGATAGATATACAGGGAGAGGGTTGTATCAAGTTCATTAATATTCACCATAGATTGGTGAACTTATCTATGGTGAACTTACTCTTGTAATTGTTGACAATTCGAAAGCTCAAAGGGAAACCCTTACAATCCAAGGGGAATGGACTACGCACCACAAAGGTGATCCAAATCAGAATAAATCTTTTGTATCTTTATTTTCATGCTTTGAGTTTGATTTATTATTACTAACTTTTTTCTGCAGGAATTGAGTCGACTTATTCACTTCAACAGTCGACTAGGTGTTAATTTTTAAAATTCACCCCCCCCCCTTTGATTATCAGTTGGTTCAGAGCAGGTCTCGCTTAAAATTGCTTAACCGCAAAGTGAGAAAAAGATCAGATGGTGACATATCAAATTCCGGATGTAATCCTTCAAGATGAACACTCCTCATCAAGACCTCCGTATTTCAATGGACAACACTATTCTCACTGGAAGGAACGTTTCAAAATTTTTGTCCAAGAAAATGACTTTCAAGCTTGGATTGTAATCAAGAAAGGTCCCAATCCCATTCTTGGAGTATCGGATCCTACCAAAACTAATCTGGAAACCTTCTCAGTCGCTCTTGAACAACAAAAGGTCATTCAAATTAATGCTAGAGCTACTAGTCTGCTTTATTGAGTGGAACTGAATTTGAAAAGATCTCAACATGCGATACTACAAAGGAAATGTGGGATAAGCTTGAGGTAGCCTACGAAGGCACCACAAAAGTGAAGGAGGCAAGAATTAGTGCACTGGTGAATGAATATGAATTGTTTAAGATGACAGATGAAGAAAATGTTAAATCCATGTTCTCGAGATTCAGCAAGTTTGTTGGAGAATTGAAATCACTTGGTATAGTGTACTTAAACAGTATGCAAGTTTGAAAACTCCTTATAAGTCTTCCTAAAGCCTGGGAAACAAAAACTACAATCCTTGAAGACGGAGATCTGGAGAAACTTTTCTATGATGAACTTAGAGGAAATCTTATGGCCTATGAGAAAAACCATCTCAACAGATATTCCAAAGATGAAAAGAAAAACACAGTAGCCTTCAATGCCATACAAAATGACAACGAGAAGGAGGAATAAGAAGAATATAGTGAGGGACTGGCTCTAATCAACCGAGGAGTTAGACATTCTTCGCCAAAGACGGTAGAAGCCCAGTCTGGATATCGCGACAACGAAAAAAATAAGGATCGACGTTATAATTGCATAAAACCTGGACACAGAAGGCAAAATTGTCCTGAATTGAAGAAAAGGAACTCTCGTAGAAGCAACAAATCCATGGGAGCATGGAGTGATGAAGATGTCTCCGACGAAGAAGTAGAAGAAGCTGCTAACATATGCTTTATGGCCCTTGAAAGATCAAGCGAGGTAGGATCAAATCTTTGTAATAAGTGTCAATAACTTCAGGACTCTTTGGATCTTGTCACGATTCACTTGGGTCATGTTTTTAGCTCATAAGGATGAAGCCTTCTCAAATTTCGAAATTTCCTACAAAAGGGTTTAACAAGAAAAGAGATATTTTATCTCATGTATTACAATGATCATGGAAGGGAATTCGAAAATCAGTCATTTGAGGAATTCTGTAATCAGCAGGGCTATGCTCAGACTTTCTCTTCACCTCAAAATCCTTAGCAAAATGGAGTCATCGAATGGAAAAACAGCTCACTTTAGGAAACTGCTTAGTCAATGCTCATAGAGCAAAATCTTCCTGATCATTTTTGGGTCGAAGTTGTAAGCACTGCATGTCATATCCTTAATCGATGTCTCATTCGGCCTGTGCTAAAGAAGACTCCATACGAACTGTGGAAAGGAAAGAAGCCAAATTTAAGCTATTTTTATCCATTTGGATGCAAATGTTTCATCCACAACAATGGTAAGAACAATCTCGGTAAGTTTGATCCTAGAAGTGATGAAGGAATTTTCCTTGGATATGCACCACTGAGCCATTCCTTTAGAGTTTCTAATAAACGTATGTTAACTTTTGAGGAACCTGTTCATGTTATTCTTAATGACTATAACCCATCGACAAGTCTTATTGAGCATGATACAGGGGAAGATGGTAGAATCATCTCACAAACATCTAAATTATCAGTAAAACAAGACTTGACCATCTTTGAGGAAGAAAGCATCATTGAAATATCCAAAGCCTCTCCCTCAAAGAAACTAGACTAAGAGGAAGAGAATCAACCGACTAAGGTCCCTAATATTCCAAGAGAATGGAGAAATGAAGCCAACTACCCAAAGGAATTTACATTGGGAACCCAAAGGCTCAGCGACAGACAAGATCATCTCTTAAAAATCAATCATCACTGGCATTGGTGTCTCAAATTGAACCAAAGAAAATTGATGACGCTCCTATTGACGAACACTGTCTTAGAGCTATGCAAGATGAACTGGACCAGTTTGAGAGGAGTCGCGTTTGGACTCTTGTTCCAAGGCCAACAAACGCATCTGTTATTGGCACAAAGTGGGTCTTCAGAAACAAATTAAATGAAGAAGTTAAGGTCGTCAGAAATAAAGCCAGGTTAGCTGCACAAGGGTATTCTCAGCAAGAAGGTATTGACTACGACAAAACTTTTGCTCCTATTGCTAGACTGAAATCTATTCGTATTTTATTAGCTTATGCAGTCTCCAAATGATTTGAACTTTTCCAAATGGATGTTAAAAGTGCCTTCTTAAATGGACTTATAAAAGAAGAAGTTTTTGTCAAATAACCACTAGATTTTGAAAATCCTTCTTGTCTTGGCTATGTTTTAAAACTCTCTAAAGCTCTCTATAGTTTGAAACAAGCTCCAAAAGCCTGGTATGAACGTCTAAGCTCCTTTCTCATTGAAAACAATTTTCGTCGAGGAAAAATTGATAATACTCTTTTTATTCAACATTCTTCTACTACTATTCTGACTATTCAAATTTATGTAGATGATATTATATTTGGAAGTCCTGAAGCTACTTTATGCAAGAATTTCACAGATTTAATGACAGGGGAATTTGAAATGAGAATGATGGGAGAACTAACATTCTTTTTAGGTCTTCAAATCTGTCAGTCAACTGAAGGAACATTCATCAGTCAAACTAAGTACACGAAGGAGCTGATTAAAAAATTCGATCTAAAAAAGGCAAAAGCTGCTGGAATCCCAATGAGCCCTTCAACCTGCTTGGAGAATAACTAAAATGGGAAAAGTATTGATAAAAAGCTCTATAAAGGAATGATTGGATCACTGTTGTACCTTACTGTTAGTCGACCAGACATCATGTTTAGTGTGTGCAACTGTGCCAGATTTCATTCAACCCCTAAAGAATCCCACTTGACTGCAGTAAAACGGATCATTCGTTATCTCATTGGAACTCAATATTATGGTCTAGGGTATTTTTATTCTAACATTTTGATTTAATTAATTACATAGATGCAGATTTTGTGGGTGACAAGTCTGATAGAAAAAGCACTAATGGATCATGTCAAATTCTCGGAGAAGCTCTCACTTCTTTGCAAAGCAAAAAACAAAACTCTGTAGCACTATCTATTACAGAGGCAGAATATTTGGCTCTTGGAAGCTGTGGAGCACAATTACTATGGATGAAACATCAATTGTTAGACTATGATCTTAATTATAAAAGTAACCCTATTTTATGTGATAATACCAGTGTTATTAGTCTTTCAAAATATAATGTGCATCATTCTAGAAAAAAGCATATAGATATTAAACATCATTATATTCGATATCATGTTGAAAATAGAGATTTTACTAAAATTTGTTGACTCTGAGAATCAGCTAGCAGATATTTTTACTAAACCCTTTTTAGAAAATCAACTTTGTTTTTTAAGGAAAAGTCTTTGTGTTATTTCTTGTTCTTTAATAAATTTCTCCTAAAATTATGTGTGATATTTCTTTGACTAAATTAACTTTTTTTGAATTTAATCCTTGCCTTAATATACGTGCTTAATAACCTGCTTTTCCCTATTTAAATCCCGCCAGTTCAGTCTCCTAGGTCATCATTACTGTGACTGTCTGCATGTCATCCTTTCACTGCTCACCTCTTCACATCCCTCTCATTTATTTAAAATCATCTCTTTGGTACTCTTTCCTTCTCATAAAAAATGGTGAAATCCTCTATTCATAATGCTTGTCGCTCAATCAAAAGGCTTAAAAGAGCATCCTCTTCCTCACCCCCAGATTTCCGATTCATCCTCTGAAGAGTCGCCTGAATCCTCCTTTGTTCTCGTCAAAAGAACCCCAGTTCTTGCTCTAAGAAAGAAAATTCTGATTTTCTTCTTTCTTTTAACCTAGAAGACATGCAAAAGTTTTGGAGCGTGTCTGAAAAAACGAAGGTTTTTGGCCTTTAAAAATCTCCCCTTAGCTCATGGTAGAGTAATCTGCCTCGCTCAGCTTGAAGCCTCTCACTGCTCTATAATCCATCTTTTCTCTTTTCAAGGTCTAGATAATCTTTTCCTTCACTGTGATAATGAAGCATTCGAAGATCCCATCCGAATGTTCTATGCAAATCTGAAGCCTTCCAAAGATAACAGTGATCCTGAAACCCTTGTTCTGGGCACCAGAATTGTTCTGACCAAAACCCTCTTTGAAAAAGTCTTCAACTCTCGCTTTTCTGGAAATATTTCCTACCTCACCAGTGGTTGGCCTAAAGATTTTGAGGTATCTCTCAGGGAAGCAAAGCTATTCATTGCTGAAGATGGTACTGATCTCTCTGACTTTGGCCCTGCTTCTATTTTCTTCGAGAATCGTATCATCGCACATATTGTTGAAACTACCCTACTGCCTCGAAAAGGATCTCTCAGCACTCTGTCAAACAGAGATGTGTTTGTTGTGTACTGCCTTTTGAAGAAGTGTAAAATAGAATGGTCTGAATAGTTCCTTGGGTATATTGTTGAAAGTTATCAAGATACCAGTGGCAACACCAGTCTTCCCTATTTAATGCTCCTGAGTCGAATCATCAAAGTTATGGGTGTGGATGTCACTATATTTCCTTGAAAGAAATATCCTCTACCTACAATGATCGTGCTTTTGCCAGTATGGGGTACATTCTTGATGAAGATCGTTGGGTCAAGAAGGCAAGCTTTAAGCCTAACGCAAAAATCTCCACTGTTAAAAGTTGTAGTAATGTCTCTCTAGATGGCTCCTCCATCCCCATTCTTTCCTCTCTTTTGACTGAACTTAAGGATGTTAAGGAAACTTTTGATGCAGTGGTAGGTGACCTGCACAAGCGCAATGAATCGCTGGTCATCCTAACCTCTAATGTTGCTGATCTAAAGAATTAGTTGACCCTCATCCAGCATGAAGGGGTTAAGTCCTCGAACAAGGTTCTGCGCCAAGTCGACTTAGCCACTGCTCGAGCTGAAATAGCTGAAAATGAACTTGCGTTGGCCGTTCAAAACTCCTACTCCTCTCTGTCTACCCGTATCGTGAAATCCTACCACTCCTTTTTCGAGTGTATCATCAATATGCTCAAATATTTTCTTGGTCGTGCTTGATCTTAGTGTGTTGCCTACTCTCCCCTGGCCTTATGTGGACTTACGTATTGACTTGTTCCCTTTTTGTGATGAAGGGAGAGAATAACTTCTATATTGTAACTGCTCCATCTTCCTGTTTTTGTTGATGAAATGAACAATGTTCTGTTAGATATTAAATGTTCTATTTATATCAATGTTATGTTCTTTTTCTCTGCTTCTCTAGTTCTATTTTCCCCTAATTTATAATTATAATTTCTTTATAATGATCTCCTGACAACTTGATGATCAATAGCGTTAAGTATAGGGCTCCTAAATTCAAGGGGAGTGTCACTCCCCGAGCCTAAACTCTGGACGTAACACGGTACTTGAAGCCACAAGTGACCCCAAGTCAACCCTTGGTCTATGATTCACTATTATTCTGAGTAAACATGCACAACGAAAATTCTAAATAATAACATCAAAGCATTTTTAAGAAAATTTAAAGACTAAAAATGGAGAGTTAAAATATCTGAAAATAAATCTGAAACCAAGTCTGGTCTAAAAGCCATCTAACTGAGGAGTTGCTAGGACAATCCCCCAGCTAACTCTAAGTCTAACTAAAATAAAATCTCAACTGAAAGAAAGTAAAGCAAGGCCCTCGAATGATGAGGACTCACACTTCGGCTGCAGCAGAGGAGGATCTGGATCGCAACGGCTAACAATGCTGAGTCCGGGAACCTGTAGTTGTATCATGAAATGATACAGGATAAAAGTATGCGTCAATACTTTGAATGTACTGAGTAAGTGAGAGAAACATGAATAACATGACATAACTACTAACTGAACTGATACGACATGAAATGACCAACTAAAATGCTGAAAACTAATACAACTGGTGTAGAACTAATATGGTCAAAAATGACCCTGGCTGATGGTCATAAACATGTCCTAAGTTTGAGATACTGAGTCTGAGAAACTGCACTGAACTGAGACATTTGAGAGTAAACTGAACTGACTAGTGGGAGAGGCTATAACCGACATATAACCACGTGAGCTAGACGTGGAGTCCGATGTACACACCCCATTGGTAGGACCCAATATACCTTGCCAGGGTATAAAGGCATGGACTGTGAAAATCACTGACAGAGGGGGGCCATAAGGCCGAGTAAATGTAACCTACGGTGGCAACGTAGTTCTGGAACCTGGTGCGCTAGAACCCCGACCCTTTCGGTGCTAAGTCCTACTCCCACTAGACAATCCTATTACTACTACTACTGACAAGTAGATAACTCGATATTGGGGCCCAAGACTATATTAATCCAGGGATACTGTCAGAGTGTTCCCTGAGCATTTTATAGGACCAGATTTGGAAACTGAGTTCTAAGAATGGTCAGAGCTGCTTATCTGGAAGCGTCATAACTGTCTAAAGAACAAACCGATAACTAAATTGGGGTCCTGGGGCTGGTCATGACTAAATAACTAAAATATAATGACCGCCTAATGGACCAAATAACCATAATCTGAGTTTGAGTCTGATAACTGAGAGACACCACTGACACCTCAGAAAAAGACTTCAGTCAAACTGATCAGCTGACATTTTTGACTAACACTGAATATTCTAGTACTTTGACTGAAGCTGAACTGACAATTCTAAAAAAATATATAGCATATAAACCTTCTGACTGGATCTGAATAGCATACAGGTTACTAAGTTTTTTTAACACATACAAGCATTATAAAAGTTCCTAACTCTGAAAGATGCAACCAATTCTCAAGAATTCAAAGCTTAAGCAGGATTCTAATTTCTGACTTTTCAACAGTTAGGGATGAATTTCTAAATTGATGGAACAAGCATCTTTTAATTACAAGCTGGTGGAAAATAGCTACAATTAACATAGGATAGGATTCTACATGAAATAATCCAAGAACCATGGCAATAATTTTGAATTCATAAACTCAAGGCTATGACTGAAAGTGAGCAGAGAGAGCTTTAGGGGACGCAAAGGGAGAACAATCTCCTTGCTGAATTCCCACATACCTGTAGAAGAAACTCTGGTGAAAATCTCTGAGAAAAACTGAGACGATTGTCGTTTGCTCTAGTTTTTGTTCTGCGCTTCTAGAAGAACTCTACGCTCTTTTCTTGAGAATGGGAGGGGGAATATGGGGAGAAACCATTGGTTACCCCTTCTAAAACCCCTGAATGAACCCCAAATGACATAGTTTAGGGACTAGGTAGGTGGAATTTTACAAAAGTAACCTTGGGATTTAAATCTGAAATCTGGCCGACAGGAACCAATGGACCTCAGAATGGGTCGTTGGTAGAAACGACGGCCCGTTGAATCTGGTCGTGGTTTCTGGGTTCAGAAACTAGGTTCACAAGGGTGACCAACGATTAGGTACAATGGTGCATTGGAGGTAACAACGGGCGGTTGATACCTCCCATTGGAACTGGTAAGAAAACAACGCATGGGGGCAACGGGTGATAACAACGACTCGTTGGTAGAACCAACGGGCCGTTGTATCCCATCGTGGTTCAAACTGTTGGGTCCTGGAAGCAGATGACGGGTGGTCACAATGGCTCATTGGAAGCTACCACGGGCCGTTGTTCCCTCTCGCTGTCTCAGGGAAGGGTCCGGTAGACCCCTGAGTTGGGATTCAACGGATGACAGGATGACCCGTTGTTAGAATCAACGGGTCATCCTATGACTCGTTGTTTGCCTTCGAAGAAAGGCTGCTTCTAACCACGACCACTTACAACGGTCCATTGGTTCCAGCAACGGTCCGTTGTGGGGGTTGTCTGAGATAGAAAATTTTCTGGTTTCCTGTGGTTTTTCACGTAACGTCTGAACTTGTTCTAGAAAAGTTTTGGGGTGTTACAATATCTCCCCCTTGGGATCATTCGTCCTCGAATGAAGACCAAAACTAAGAAAAGAGCTAAGATTTCTAAAATTGAGGCTATGACTGATTTTTGAAGGAGTAATTGACTCCAAACTGACTTAACCATACTATCTGAGCTGATGCAACTAGAATGCACGCAGAAAATATAAATAACGCTGATGAGTATGGAACTGGTTAGAGTACTGAGAAGTAATTTAGTACCTGATTCTGGGTCTGAACTGGAAGGGAACAAGTGAGAGTATCTAGCCATCATGTCTATCTCTGCTTCCTATGTGGTTCCCTCAACTTGCTAATTTCTCCATAGCACCTTGACTGAAGTTCTCTCCTTATTCCTCAGTTTACGAACCTGACGGTCAAGGATCTGGACTGGTACCTCCTCATATGTGAGACTATCCTTTATCTCCACACTTTCTAATGGCACTACTGAAGTTGGATCACCAATGCACTTCTTCAGAAGTGACACATGGAAAATTGGGTGCACAACTGCTAACTCTGAAGGTAACTCCAACTCGTAAGCTACCTTGCCAATCCGCCTCAGAATCTTGTAGGGTCCCACATATCTTGGACTGAGCTTTCCCTTCTTTTCAAACCTCATCACCCTTTTCATGGGAGAAATTTTTAAGTATACCCAGTCATCAACTGAAAACTCCAATTCTCTACTCCGCACGTTGGCATAAGATTTCTGACGGCTCTGAGCTGTTTTCAACCTCTCTCGGATGAGCTGAACTTTCTGTATTGCCTCAGGTACTGAGTCTGGCCCTATCAGGGTAATTTCACTAATTTCGAACCACCCTATAGGAGATCTACACCTTCTACTGTACAATGCTTCAAATGGGGCCATCTGGATGTTGGAATGGTAGTTGTTGTTGTACACAAACTCGATAAGAGGCAAATGGTCATCCTAATTACCCTTAAAATCAATCATGCACGCTCTTAGCATATCTTCTAGGGTCTGAATGGTCCGCTCAGCTTGTCCATCGGTCTGTGGGTGAAAGGTTGGGCTCAGCTTGACCTGGGTACCTAGTCCTTTCTAAAAAGACTTCCAGAAGTGAGAGATGAATTGGGAGGAAGTGAGCTGACTTAGTCATCTGATCCACTACCACCCAGATTGAGTCATGCTGTCACCGAGTCTGGGGTAGACCTATAATGAAGTCCATATTTACTTCTTCCCACTTCCATGTGGGTATACTAATATCTTGAGTCATGCCTCCGGGTCTCTGGTGTTCTACCTCGTCTTGCTGGCAGTTCCGGCACTGTGTTACAAATTCAGCAATATCACTTTTCATGCCATTCCACCAGTAAATATCCCGTAAATTGCGGTATATTTTGGTAGCACCAGGGTGAATAGAGTATCTTGAGCCGTGTGCCTCGGCCAATATCTACAACTTACCAACATCCGATACACACAACCTGCCCTGGTAATGGAGCACCCCACGAGAGAAAGCTTCTATCTCTTTTCTGATGACTTCCTCCTTAAGTTTAAGTAAAATGGGATCATCATCCTGTCTGGATTTGACTTCAACTACCAAGGATGAATTTGACCCGCTTTGCATTACCATGCCACCTTCAGTTGAATCCACCAACTACACCCCTAACCGGGCTAGCCTGTTAACTTCTTCCGCTAGCTCCATCTTGTCTTCCTCAATGTGAGCTGCACTTCCCATAAACCGTCTGCTTAGGGTGTCAGCCACCACATTGGCCTTACCTGGGTGGTACATCACACTCGTGTCATAATCTTTTAGCATCTCCAACCACCACCTCTGATGCAGGTTTAGGTCTTTCTGGCTGAACACATACTGGAGGCTCTTGTGATCTGTGAACACATCCACGTGAGCCCCATACAAGTAGCGTCTCCATATTTTTAATGCGAATACCACCGCTGCCAACTCCAAGTCATGAGTTGGATAATTCCTCTCATGAACCTTGAGCTGTCTGGAGGCATAGGCTATCACTTTGCCCTGCTGCATCAAAATGTAACCGAGTCCGACTTTGGAGGCATCTCAATAAACAACCAACCCATCTGATCCTTCTGGCAAGGTTAACACTAGAGCGATAGTGAGTCGAGTCTTAAACTCCTGGAAACTCTTCTCAGACTCGTCCAACCACTGAAATTTCACCTTGTTCTGGGTTAACTTGGTCAGAGGAGATGCTATGGAGGAGAAACCTTCCACAAACCATAGGTAGTAACTTGCTAAGCCTAAGAAACTCCTGGTTGCAGTAGGATAGGTAGGTCTGGGCCAATCCTTCACTATTTCTATTTTATGAGGATCTACTTGTATCCCCTCACCTAAAACCACATGACCCAAGAAAGTTACAGACTTCAACCAGAATTCACACTTGCTGAACTTGGTGAATAACTGCAATCTCTGAGGGTCTGTAATGCTAACCTTAGGTGATTGGCATGCTCTTCCTCATTTCTAGAGTACACCAGAATGTCGTCGATAAATGCAATGGCGAACATATCTAGGTACTGCTTGAAGACCCTATTCATCAAATCCATGGAGGTTGCTGAGGCGTTTGATAACCCAAAGGACATCACCACAAACTCGTAGTGACCATACCGAGTTCTAAAAGCTGTTTTCAGTATGTCACACTCCCTAACCCTTAGCTGATGGTACCCTGACCTGAGGTCGATCTTGGAGAAACATTAGTTTCCCTGAAGTTGGTCAAATAGATCATCTATTCTGGGCAGAGGGTACTTGTTCTTAACTATGACCTTGTTCAACTGACGGTAATCTATGCACATTCTGAGGGTACCGTCTTTCTTACACACGAATAGCACTGGAGCACCCCAGGGAGAGATGTTGGATTTGATAAAACCCTTATCAAGAAGATCCTTTAACTGCTCCTTCAGCTCCTTAAGCTTAGCTAGAGCCGTTCTATAAGGAGGGATGGAGATGTGCTGAGTGTTTGGGAGGAGATCTATTTTGAAGTCTATTTCCCGTTCAGGGGGAACTCCGGAAAGATCCTCAAGAAACACATCTGGGAACTCGTTAACAATTGGAACTGACTGAATGGTTGGGGTCTCGGAGTTGGAATCCTTGACCCAAACCAGATGATATAGACATCCTTTGGAAATGAGTTTCTGGGCCTTAAGGTAGGAAATAAACCTACCCTTAGGCGCTGAACTGCTGCCTGACCATTCTAACACTGGTTCATTCGGAAACTGAAACTTGACAAATCCATGAAGAGAATAAGGTCGAAGTCGACCATGTCTAGCTCTACGAGATCAGATGGAATGACTTTATTCAGGACAAAGGCTGGGCAGTTTTTATACATCCGGCTGGCTCTAACTGACTCGCCAACTGGGGTGGAGACTGAGAAGGTTCTGATAAGACCTCTGGACTGCTATATATGGAGTCACGAATGAAAGAGTAGCTCCTGGATCTAAGAGGTCATATACGTCTAGATGGAAGAGACGTAACATACCAGTAACTACGTCAGGGGAGATCTCCTGATCCTGATGGGAAGATAGAGCATAAAAACGGTTCTGGCGCTGGCCACCATCTGTACTTGATGAGGTGGCCTGCTGAGCTGGTCGGCCTGTTGGAGTTGTTGTGGTAGTGGATTATGATCTTCCCCATCCTACTGACGGACGTTCTTTAATTCGATGTCGGAGCTGTCCACAACCGAAACAGCCCTCCCTGCCCTGTAGACACTATGATTCTTGCCGCACTTGGGGCAAACTGGATACCTGTTCCCTGCACTATGAACCTGAGACTGAGTGCCAGATGACCCACACCTCTGATCCTGGCGGGACCGAAAGGTCGGGGCGCTGGCTGAACTAGGTGTTAGGGCTCTCTGTTGTTGCTACTGTGAGCAGTTACCACTGTTAGATCTCTGATGGCCAAAATCTGAATGGCCAATTCTTGCCCGCTTGTTATTTCTCTCCATATCCTTTAGCTTTTCAGCCTCAATTTACTGGGCATAAACAATCAGTACAGAAAGGTCCATGTCCTTGATCAGCATCACGGTCCTGCACTCCTTGAGGACCAGATTAGATACCCCATTAACGAACTTTAGCATGCGAGCCCTTGGCTCAGTTACCATCTATGGAGCATACTTTGATAACCTAGTAAACTCCAGAGCATACTCTTCCACTATCCTGTTGCCCTGTCGCATGTTCATAAACTCTGTCATCTTAGCCTCCCTCGGCTCCTGAGGGAAAAACCTATCCAGAAAAGCTATGTGGAACTCCTCCCACTCCACCGGTCCTGCTTCTGTTGGCCGCCCTCCTTCCACTGCTCATACCAAACCTGGGCTACCCCTTTAAGCTGGCAGGCAACTAGGTCAACACTCTTGAAGGAGATGACACCCATAATACGGGTAATCTTTCTGACCTCATCTACAAACTCTTGGGGGTCCTCCCCCACTTTAGATCCTTGAAATGATGGAGGGTTCATACGGGTAAAGTCCCGCACCCTTGCAGCTGCTGCAGACCCGTTCATGTTCACCTACACGACCTGCTGATTCACCTGATTGGTTATGGTTTGCGCCAGTAACTGTATCGATACTCTAAACTCTGTGGTAGAAACGGAATCATCTTGAGGAGTTGCCGGGGCTAGTGGGGCAGGTTTGTTCGCGTTATCGGCCCTTCTTCCGTTACCGCATCTAGGAAGCATACTTCACTGAAACGAATAGAGCACGAGTAAAAAGGGCATTTCTGGAATTGAACTTTAACGCACGATAAAGAGTATGAACAAAAGAATTTTCCTAATAAGATTTCGTAGCCTCCTTGTCATGAGTGTGGCGTGCTTCACACTCATGAAAAGGACTCTACTCGATGCGACTTTCATACTTTCCGAGGATACTCTAAACCTAATGCTCTGATACCAAGTTTGTTACGTCCCGAGCCTACACCCTGGATGTAACACGGTACTTGAAGCCACAAGTGACCCCAAGTCAACCCTTGGTCTATTATTCACTAGTATTCTGAGTAAACATGCACAACGAATATTCTAAATAATAACATCAAAGCATTTTTAAGAAAATTTAAAGATTGAAAATGGAGAGTTAAAATATCTGAAAACAAATCTGAAACCAAGTCTGATCTAAAAGCCATCTAACTGAGGAGTTGTTGGGACAAGCCCCCAGCTAACTCTAAGTCTAACTAAAATAAAATCAGACTTAAATAAAATCTCAACTGAAAGAAAGTAAACCAAGTCCCTCGAATGATGAGGACTCACACTTCGGTTGCTTCAGAGGAGGATCTGGACGCAACGGCTAACGATGCTGAGTCCTGGAACCTGCAGCTGTATCATGAAACGATACAGCATAAAAGTATGCGTTAGTACTTTGAATGTACTGAGTAAGTGAGAGAAACATAAATAACATGATAGAACTAGTAATTGAACTGATACGACATGAAATGACCAACTGAAATGCTGAAAACTGATACAACTGGTGTAGAACTGATATGTTCAAAAATGACCCCAGCTGATGGTCATAAACATGTCCTAACTCTGAGATACTGCACTGAACTGATCTGAACTGAGAAATCTAAGAGTAAACTGAATTGACTAGTTGGAGAGGCTATAATTGACATATAACCATGTGAGCTAGACGTGGAGTCCGATGTACACACCCCGTCGGTGGACCCAATATACCTTGCCAGGGTATAAGGGCATGGACTATGAAAATCACTGTCAGAGAGGGGGCCATGAGGCCAAGTAAATGTAACCTACGGTGGCGACGTAGTTCTGGAATCTGGGTGCGCTAGAACCCCGGGGCTAGTCAGGACTAACAAACTGATAATTGAATTGGGGTCCTGGGGCTAGTCAGGACTAAATAACTGAAATGTCATGACCGCCTAATGGACTAAATAACTATAATCTGAGTTTGAGTCTGATAACTGAGAGGCACCACTGACACCTCGAAAAAAGACTTTAGTCAAACTGATTAGCTGACATTTCTGACTAATACTGAATATTCTAGTACTTTGACTGAAACTGAACTGACAATTCTGAGAAAATATATAGTATATAGACCTTCTGACTGAATCTGAATAGCATGCAGGTAACTGAGTTTTTTTAACACATACAAGCATTATAAAAGTCCCTAACTCTGAAAGATGCAATCAATTCTCAAGAATTCAAAGCTTAAGAAGGATTCTAATTTCTGACTTTTCAACAGTTAGGGATGAATTTCTAAATTGATGGAACAAGCATCATTTTAATTACAAGCTGGTGGAAAATAGCTACAATTAACATAGGATAGGATTCTACATAAAATAATCCAAGAACCATAGCAATAATTTCAAATTCACAAACTCAAGGCTATGAGAGAGAGCCTTTGGGGGACGCAAGGGGAGAATAATCTCCTTACTGAATTCCCACATACTTGTAGAAAAAACTCTGGTGAAAATCTCTGAGAAAAACTGAGAGGATTGTCGTTTGCCCTAGTTTCTGTTTTGCGCTTCCAGAGGAACGATACGCTCTGTTCTTGAGAATGAGAGAGGGAATATGGGGAGAAACCATTGGTTACCCCTTCTAAAACCCTTGAATGAACCCCAAACGACATAGTTTAGGGACTAGGAGGTGGAATTTTACAAAAGTAACCCTGGGATTTAAATCTGAAATATGGACGATAAGAACCAAAGGGCCTCAGAACTGGTCGTTGGTAGAAACGACGGCCCATTGAATCTGGCTGTGGTTTCTGGGTTCAGAAACTAGGTTCACCATGGTGACCCACGGTTAGGTACAACGGTCCGTTGGAGGTAACAACGGGCGGTTGATACCTCCCGTTGGAACTGGTAAGAAAACAAAGCATGGGGGCAACAAGTGATAACAATGACTCATTGGTAGAACCAACGGGCCATTATATCCCCTCGTGGTTCACACTACTGGGTCCTAGAAGCAGACAACGGGTGGCCACAAAGGCTCTTTGGAGGCTACCACGGGCCATTGTTCCCTCCCGTTGTCTCAGGGAAGGGTCCGGTAGACCCCTGAGTTAGGATTCAACGGATGACAGGATGACCCATTGTTAGAATCAACAGGTCATCCTATGGCTCATTGTTTCCCTTCAAAGAAAGGCTGCTTCTAACCACGACCACTTACAACGGTCCGTTGGTTCCATCAACGGTCCATTGTGGGGGTCTTCTGAGACAGAAAATTTTCTGGTTTCCTGTGGTTTTTCACGCAACGTCTGAATTTGGTTTAGGAAAGTTTCGGGGTGTTACAGGGAGGAAGCATCAAGCCAGGGGGAGAAATCCACAAAAACTGTCTCAAACAGGGAAGTATCTCCTAAACGACTATAAATTTATTTCATCATCAAAAAGGGGGAGATTGTTGCACTAATATGTTTCAATCATGACAAAAATGATGCAGGATGGATAAATCAAGGAACATATCATGGTGTGTATAGAAGGAAGATCAACTCCAAAGGGAAGGAAACTGATTTAGAGTTAAGAGAAGATTTTCAAAGAATATTCCAACTAAAAATAAGGGTTAAACAAGGAAGGAATCACTCCTGATATCAATCAGCCTCAAATCATTATCTTCTGCATCAATCTCGGTCACCTCAAAAGGAAGAAACCCTTCCCAAATCAATCAAGGCTCGACATCTTCTCCCGAATATATAACTGGAGCAAAATCCCTTGGGTTGTCCCTTGATGAGCAATAAAACAAGATCAGAAGAAACTGATCTTGTACGTAAGAGCCTATATATGTACAAAGTCTGAAGACTGATTCCCTGTACAACTTTACTTGATCAAAACTGATAATTTTGTTCTTATTCAATCATTGTAATCCTAAAAGCATTATTAGTGAGATTAAAAGATAGAAATAGTCATATAGATATACAGGGAGAGGTTGTATCAAGTTCATTGCTATTCACCGTAGATTGGGGAACTTACTCTTGTAATCGTCGACAATTTGATAGCTCAAAAAGAAACTCTTGTAACCCAAGAGGACTGGACTAGGCACCACAAGGGTGATCTGAATCAGGATAAATCTTTTGTGTCTTTATTTTCATGCTTTGAATTTGATTTATTATTACTAACTTTTTCTGCAGAAATTGAGTCGACTTATTCACTTCAACAGTCGACTAAGTGTTAATTTTTAAAATTAACTCCTCCCCTTCTTTGACTATCAGATTGTTTTAGTCATTTATTATTAATCTTTTTTGTATATTACGCGAGTCAACCAATAAAGGGTCATAGTTTATTTCTTCCTTCTCCATTTTCAATCTTTTCTAATCATTCCTAAATTTTTGATAGACTCCATCGTTAATATATTATTCTTGTCACTGTTTTCATCTTTTTTTCCCTTCCCATTATCTGTATTTTTCATCATAGTCATATCTATGATACAAATTGTGTATCAGACAACAAAAAGATCGAAAACATACCAAATGAAAGTCAAAACATTAGAAAGAGAATAAAATTAGGATTTCGTACCTGTATATTTCATCAAGTGTAATAGTTCATTTCAAACTTGAAATCACAGCTTCTCCTGGTAGTTAAAGAAGGAAAAATTTCAAAATTTATTTCAAATAACTATTAATCTTTAACGTAAATTTGTTAGCAAGAAACTATTATTCTAAAGGAGGGAGAAATGCAGGAGAGAGGAATGTCAAAAGATCGATTTGGGGGGAGGGGGGTGCAGAATAGATGACTTGGGGTCCATTTTCTATTAGGTCTAAATGGAGACCCATAAGTTTTTAAGAATATGAAAAGGCCTTAGCGTTCTCATAAGCCAGATTCAGCATTTTCTTGGGCCAAAAGAAAAAGAAAAAAATTGTGGTCCTAATTCTTAATAAAACAACTTTGGTGGCTCAATCAACTAAATCTTTCTACTTTTACTACCCTACTCTAGTTGGTATATATAGGTAAAACTAAGGGGTTCATAGTCTGAATTGGTTTGAATATTTTTTTAAAAAATCAAATCAAATCAAATCAATTATATCAGGTTTTAAATCTACAAACCAATAAAAGTCGAATTTTTCAACTTCGAATTTCTCAAATTTTTCGAGTTTTTTCAATCTTTTTTTTTTTTGGATAAAGTTTTCATACAAAACATATAATTTTTACTTGAAATATTTCTTTAATTCTAGTAACATACAACTATTTAAGGTGTTTCATAATTAAAAAAATAATACAAAATATGAGATAGTGATGATATGTACTAAAATATTCAACAAAGAAGATAATAAAGTAACATAAAATAAATATTGATAATGAATAAGTCATAATGAATAATGATCATACTTAGAAGTACTAAGTCATATCAAATAAAGTACGACTAAAATATTAATAACATAATTACACGTTAAAAGATAATTAAGTTATTTATTTTCACAATATAAATTAACATGTAAAATTAAATAATAGATATCTAATATATATTATTGCCATTCCTAGTATTCAAATCATTTCTTTTGTTAGTACTATATTGATTTAATTTTGGTTTGGACGTTATTTGAGTTAATAACGCGCATCTACTAACTATAAAATTTACTGGATCATTTAAAATTCCAAGTCCAAACTTGAAATAATACATGTTAAAAGACAAAAACTATGAAAAAGTTTAAGAAGTACTTATAAATTACATAAAATATTTATAAGAGTTATATATATATAATGCCGGGTTGGTTTGGTTCGATTTGACTTTTATTTAGTTAAATTCAAACCATACCAATTATGATCGAGTTTTTTTGTCAACACTAAACCAAATCGAACCAAACCAGTAGTGGGATTTTTTTCTCAGTTTGATTCGGATTATTGGGTTGGTGCAATTTGTAGTATTCTTTGTACACCCCCGATAAAACTAAGGATTAAGTCGAGAGTGTCATCTAACACATCATTTGAACGAAAGGCTAACCGAGTTTGTGCATCAGCCAGTACATATCAAGGTGATAACACAAAATGAAAGAAATAAGAATTAGAGAACAGAAGCAGTAGCACAAATGTAACTAGATCAAGATCTGCCAATAGTCCATACCGTTACTCCATGCACACTGCACTACAAATTGCAAAGTTCACATAACTGTGGGGCATTAATTGAAAGCTTTACCCAACAAAGATTGAGGTCGTTCATGTTCCAGTTGTCAATGAGTATATCATTGGTTTGGTTTTTTACAAACATACAAACTGTGTATATTGATACATTGCAAATAACAAACACGCGGATGGGCACTTCTTCAAAAAGGAGTTCTACATCTAGATTCTAGACCAAGCTGAGGCCATGCTTACACGTTCCAGGTGCTTATCCTGTTTCTTCGAATATTGCTTCAATCTTCTCGGTGCCAGAATCCCATATCAACCACATTATGAGAAAACTAATCTATGGTCACACAAGACAGGTGTTGATAAACGCAACAACAACAAATTATGGTCTCCAAGCAGCTGGTGGAGGTGGTGGAGTGGGGAACATGGGTGGTACTGCAGAGAATATTGTGTTCTTGTCAATTCCAACACTTTTATCTCCGGATAGGGCCACGAGGGCTGCAACCAAACCAGCATTTCCGGCAAGTGTTGGCTCCGTATAATTGTAATTAGTACGAACATCATGGAAACCATCATTCTTGTCTGGTCCAGCAACCATGGCTCCAACAAGAGTATTCGGATTAGGCTTAGGTGAATCCCTCCACTTCCATCCTCCTTTACAATTATACTTCACCTTGTTTTTAGGAACAGATGCACCTCTGTGGTGCACACGTTTTGGATAGTGATTGCCAAAGCCCACAATATAACTCATTTTCCTGGGGTTCTTGCCAAGGATATAGTCAATCTAAAAGTCAAAGAAGCACAATTGAGTTAATGCCAGGAATTATTTAGCATTCATCAAAATATAGCTAATATGAACATGCTTACACTCTATATAGTTGGAGCAACTTATCCCCTGCAGATTCCCCTAACACTTCTTTTGGATTTTCTCAGCTTCTATCCCTAACTTAGGTTTCATTATATGGAATTACAAAATCTTTTTTGTATTTACTATCTTTTGTAATCCTCCTATTTGCATCTATTTGATGGCACTAATGAAAATGCTTACTTCATAATAAAGAACATGCTTACACCCATATATCTCTCATATAATCTTGATCACTTTGGAGTTCTCACTTACTCCTATATTATTCTGCATGTATAAACTATAATCTACCCCATCTCATCCAGCACATGGGCCAAATGGGACTAAGATTAGTTTTGAAATAATTTTTTCACATAGAGATTTTTTTATAGGTAATATTTCACACAATTATTAGCAGAACAGAGGTAAAAAGAACCAAACCAAAAAAGAAAAAAGGAAAAAAAGAAAGAACAGATAGGGGAGTTTCATTTACCTGAGTTTGTGCAAATTCACGTAGGACATCGATGGAGTAGAAATTAGGTCCACAATACCATCCAGGGGTGTCAGCTGCTGCAAGATAGTCACTATACAAGGTAGCCAAGAAAGCAGCATTAACTACATACTGAAGAGGCTGAGGCCTTCCATGGTTTAACTGTATCAGCCCTCCTGCAAAGGCCCAAAGATTTATATTTGACTTTCCACAAACTTGGTACATGCTAACTAGATTAAAGATGCTTACCTTTCGTGCGGTTAAAAGAAGTGAAGAATGGCAAGAAGGAGCACATGACTATGCTTGTCTGGTTATGAAACGTACTCAAAATTTCTTCATAAGGATATCCAGGGCTCAAAAACAATCTCAAACGGCTTAGAAGCACCTAAAAACAAATGAAAAGGCATTGTTTTAGTATAATATAGATCTCTCATAGAAATACATACAACTTCCTAGATATACAGGCCAAGAGCAAAATGCTGCCTGCAACAAAAACTCGAGATCATGCAAGGAAATGAGAGGCTATATCTTCTTACTTGTGCTCCAGTGAGCTTATTATCCCAGCTGAGCACGCCATAATCAGGACCTCCCCAGAAAGCACCAGCGTGTTTGGCAATTCCAGGAGTTGTAGCCAGCTGAAGATACGAAGAATTTCCTGTAGCATAATACAGCCAGGATGCACCCCACACAAACTCATCCCAATAACTAGTAGAATTGTAGAAAATTGCAGCTTCATTTCCGCTACTGTATCTGCCACGCTGTTCCCTAGCAAACTTGAAGAGAGTTCTAGCACCATGGACAAGCTTTTGTGAGTAGATCTTGTTATCCTTAAAAACAATGGAGGCAGAAGCCAGAGCAGCAGCCATCTCAGCAGCAAGATCCGAGCAGCTATGACATTCAGTTACAGGCCGTGGATAATCAATGTCTTCTGGACGCACCCAACAGTAGTGATCATTGGGATCTGGCCCTCCTGAAGTATCCCCTTTCCCCACCTATAAAGCAGAGCATAAATCCTTGTATGAGATCAAGCAGTCCAAATACGTATGATCATTTTCTCAAAACAAAACAATGCAATCATTGATGTCCTTTTAGTCAATAGGATATAGTTCAAATGGCAATCGAGGGATCAGCTTCATGCATAAATTTGTCAACAGACAACTGATAAAAGATTGATGATTGAGATGCCCATGGGGATGATTATAAGGCTGAACAACAGAACAATTAAAAAATCTTAATTCAT
Organism: Datura wrightii; assembly: GCA_035772735.1. NCBI lineage: Eukaryota > Viridiplantae > Streptophyta > Magnoliopsida > Solanales > Solanaceae > Datura > Datura wrightii. The sequence continues at coordinate 45,751,469 of JASDFA010000007.1, read as the reverse complement.
GCGACTTCAACTAATTCAAAAAGCTCAATGAATGACATTTACTTGTGCAGCAATTCGATCAATGCTATCAGCAGAGGAATTGAAGGTTTTCAAGAGGTAATCAGTCCCCCACTTAATAATATCTTTGACGTGACTCAGCTCCCCAGCAGCTTCATATTTTGCACTATACTCAACCACACTCCAACTTAACATAGTGAGAGCAAAAGATTGAGGGAAGTTAAACTTTATTGCATCTCCTGCATCATAATAGCCGCCAACCAAGTTCTTAAACATAGTTGAATCATCCGACTTGCCATCCTGCAGACCTGAACTCCCCCTCCATGATACATTGTTGTGCTTAGGGAGTTTACCAGCTGTCAAGACCAACAGGTAATTAAATGACTAACTGATCCAAAATCCAGCTTTGGAACATCAATAAATAGAAAACATTCAGAAAAAAGAAGGGCAAACTTACAGCGCTGTGCATTGAAGAACATAAGGGCCTTGCGAAGAGCCAAAGTGTAATTATCTGGTGGGGAATTATGGTGTCGGTGCTTAGGGACAGTCTTGACAATGAGCGTAACAAATCCAGCTATGAGCGCAGCTGCAATAATGCTGCCGACAGTCCACTTGAAGACCTTTCTACTGACAATAATACAACCCAGATCCACATACTTCTTCTTCTTATGCTCAGTCGGACCCAATAACCAACTCTGCTGTGTTTCATCCAGATTTCTTGACAAAGCTGCCTTATCAAAATCCTGCAAGTTCCTGCTCCTATCATCATCCGTTGCTGAATCTGTTGCGTTGATCTCTAGTGGCCCTCCCCATGGATCCCTCCCGTACATACTGTTCAATTTCTTGAGATTAAAAGAAACTAAACTCAAACAAGCATGCAACACTTTCTAAGATCTCGGGAGGGACACAGAGGAGTAATGTATAGTAGAGAGATGAAGGAAGAGGAAAGTGGGTGAGAAAGAGAGGTAGTGGCAATACTGTATATGAAGAAGCAATGCTGGAATCTTGGTGGAGAAATATACATGAATGTCCGGTTCAAGACACCGACACTTCTGCTAATAGACAAAGACGCTTTGCCTAAATCCCATTCCCACCCCTCTCATGCTTCTCTACTTCCTACTTTAATTTGCATGTAAACGGAAAATTACTCATAATCCGCTTTATATGTATTTCAATTTATTATTTTTTCTCTTTTATTTCATATGAGAATTTTCTTAGTCATTTTTCTAAAAAGTATATTTTTATATTTTTTAGTAATTTAATTTTAAAATATTTATTTTATTTTTAATAAAATAATTTATAATAATATAAATTTTTATAATTTATTTCATATTATAAAATTTTAAATTTTTTTAAGAATATTTTTGGAACTTGATACCCACTCAAATATATTACTTAAACTGAAACGGAGAATGTATATTTTAAACTTTTTTTTTCACTATCTTTTATCCCTCCCAACCGGCAACCATGTTACTTTTTCTTATTTTTCCGACAGTCATTACTGCTTCTTCTTTCTTCCTTTTACTCTTTTTCTTCTCTTTTTTTCTTTTTTTTTTTAATTTTATATGGGAGCAAAAAATATGCTTTTATTAATACTAAAATGTTGAAACACAACATTACAGGATTACCCCTAAAAATTAAAATTTCCTTACAAAAAGGAAAGACTAGAAACATAATTAGCTAATACAAGATGTGGAATTAAGCATTAAACACTTCATTTTTACTCATCATCCTTGGATAGCTTAATCACTTGCACACCCTTGCAAGGGCTATCGACTTCACAATAAGCTTTGAGAGTGATCAACACTTGATTGTCCAAATCTTCGGCATACTTATACAGCAAGGGCAACTAGTTCCAAGTATGTTCTTGAATGTCGGGCAACATGTGTCGATTGAAGTTGTGTTGAACATGCATTTCTTCACCTTTTCTTGGTCACTAGCTGAGCAGCTCGGTTTCGGGGGTGAAGGGAGCGAGCTTGGCACGCCCTTACAAGGGCTATCAACATCACAATAAGCTTCAAGAGTGATCAAGACTTGATTGTCTAAATCCTCAGCATACTTATAGTAAGGACATCTAGTCCCAAGTATGCTCTTGAATGTTGGACAACATGCATCAATTGAAATTGTGTTGAACATGCATGTCTTCACCTTTTCTTTTTCACTAGCTGAGCAACTTGTTGCCGGGGCGGAAGGGGGCAGGAATGGTGGTGGCAAGCATGGGGAGGAGGCAATGGTAAGCGCGAAAGCGGAGGTGGTGGAGATGGTGGGCACGGTCGTGTACATGGACATGGAGGAAGGTATGGATATGGTCGTGGCGACGGAAATAGCCATGGAAAATAATATGGGATATCCCATGGGTAGATTTGTAACTCGTTCCTGCTTTTAGCGGCCAAGACTACTTCTCTCACCACAATAGCTTGTTGGTGGCTGCAAAACAAAATTGCAGCCACAACTAACATCATGAGCATTTTCATGATTGCCATTTTTTCACATACGAATTATTCTTCTCCTCCTTTCTTCTTCATTGTTCTTCTTTTTTCTTCTTTTTATTCTTGTTCTTTTCTTTCTCTTCTTTTTCTTTCTTGTCTTTTTGTGCAATTTTTGTGTAACACCCCGAAAAGCCTCCTAGATCAGACCCAAGATTTTCAGTAGAAACCAGCGGGAAATGGCACCAGGGCCATACAATGAGTCACAATATGACTCATCCTTCCAACCAAAGCTGTTAGTTGTGGTCGTGGAATCAATTCCAGTGAGTTGCTAAAATTTAGCCCGGAACCCACAGAGGAATTGTACCGATCATCATTTCAGTCGTGATTTGAGATATTGAAATGCGTCAAACTTTCGGGCTAAGTTTGCAACCGTTTTAGGTATGTGGGTAGGCCCGAACCCGATGAATTTTATGGAGACAAGGTGTTAAGATTAATTCTTAAGTGTAAGAAGTATATTGGATGCAAATTAAAGTCATAAGGAACCTCTAACACAAGGTTGAGTTGAGAGCCTTCTTACCGATTGAGTTTTCATATAAGTTCTTACAAGGGTCAACTTAAAATGATAATAACTCCCATTTTACAAAATATTTTTGGGTAATTCAATTTATCAAATTGAATCTCTTTGAGTCTTCTTTCCAATGCATCTGGCCTTGAATCAATCGGAGTTTAAAGTGAAAGGTTATAAGAAGTTTAGTGAAATAGTAAAAGGATTGGACGAACCACAATATGGGTCATCCTATCAACTAATGACCCGTCCCTTTGGTTATTGGTTCTGCCAGTTTCAGGCTTTATTTTGGTAGTTTGGGTATTTTGGTAAATTCTTATGCTTTTAACTCCTAAATGATGTTATTTTAGGCCTCCTAAGGGTCAATTAAAGGATCTACCTGAGCCTAATTCCTCTCTCTCTTAAGAGACCGTAAGATTTATTTTTCTCTCAAGATCAAGTCTAGGGTTCTTCATCAAATTCCTTCAAATTTTTCTTGGGTCTTCAAGGTAGGTCTAAGGATCATCAAACCCAGGTATGTAGGGATATGAGTGAGAAATTTCTTCCACCCTCATACCCTTTTCAAGTAGAATTCGTGATTTTCACCTCCTATGCCCTAACTTTCAAATTCTAGGGTTTTGCTCAATTGTGGGTGAATTCTTTCATGTTCCTTTAGGATTCAATTTATGTTTCTATGATTATGATTATATGTTCCTTATCAAATCTCTCATGAATCTATTTCAAGTTTCAAACATGATTTCATAAACTTCTAGGGTTAGACCCAAATTGAATGAAAATTCTATGATTCTCTTATGAATTCAAGTCTCTTATGATTCAACCCATATTTTATGATTATGAATGCATGTTCTCTACTAGAATCTCTCATGAACTTATGATTCTTAGCATGATCTTTGAAAGTCAAGTAAATTCTTATTCTGAAACTCATGGGATGATTTTGAGCCAAGACTCACAAGTTAAGTTCTAAACAAATGTTATGGAGTCAAGATTCCCAAGTAAAGCTGTTAGCAATATTTTGAGCCAAGGCTCACAAGTTAAGTTTTAAAGAAATGTTTTGGAGTCAAGACTCCTAAGAAAAGATTTAAGCGATATTTTGAGAGGTGATTATGAGCCATGTGCATGTTTTTGGGAGTAGTGTCTAGCATTGAGTAGGCCAAGGATTCCAAGGACCTAGGTCTTATAACTACGTGCCACCGTAGGTATATATTCATATTTGGGGCCTCTCAAGAGAGTTTTTTCCCCCGCCCGAGGGCACACCAGTAATATCACACCTTAATCGTTCTTTGCCCTGGCAAGGCTTAGGAAGGCTCTGTCCACTTGATGAGATAGTTGGTGTATCATATAAGCTCTAACATGATGGTTTCGGTTATGAGGAGTCTCCTATTGTTCCTTAGATTCTGTACACACACACACACACATATATTCATGTTCACGATTCATGATTTTACAACTTATAATAATCTGTTTCAAAATATGTTTTATGAGGTTTTTACTTATGAATTCAGTTATGATCAACTTTATATTATATTTTTAAAATGCCTCGAGCCCTCATGTCCAGTTTATGGTCAGAAACTCACGTTTTATACTATTTTACTCTCATGATCTCTTTTATACTGTTTACTAGCATGTTTTACTCACCTTACATACTTAGTACATTTAAAGTACTGACCGCATACTCTATGTTATATCATTTTATGATATATATCCAGGTATTCAAACTCAGCCTCGCAGTTAGATATGTTTCGAACTTGATCAGCTAGCAGTGGTGAGTCCTCATCTTCCGAGACTTGAGTTATCTACTTCATTTTAGTTCTTTTATCTTGTTTTAGTTTTAGACTGGAGTTAGCCTAGGACTTATCCCAGCAGCTCATTCATTAGTAGAGGCTTTCAGACATAGAGTTAGTATGTTCAACTTTGTGAATTAGTATTTAAATTATCATATTATCTTATTATTTGTAAGGGAATATCTTACATTTCAATTAGCTTCCGCTCAGTTTTCCTTATAAGTTATATTATGCTAGTTATATACTATGCTATGGGTTAGCTTGGAGTCATTCGTGGTTCTAGGTCCGGTGTGGTAATTCGGAGTTCACGCTTGGATCATGAAAAACTTAGTATCAGAGCATTAGGTTTTAGAGTGTGCTAGGGTATCTAAAAGTCACGTTAAGTAGGGTCATTTTTTATGGGCGTGAAGCGTGCTACACTTTTGATGAATAGGCTACTAGATATTTTAGGAAACTTCCCTTCTTTCATGATCCTATCTCTTGCTATGAAGTTCAACTCTCTATTCTCTTCTAACTCGTGCTATATGTGATGCAGAGAGTGCCTCCCAAAAGAGGCAGTGGAAGAGAAAACGGCAACAAAAATCCACCAGCCCTACCAACTCCAGTAGGCCCCCTTAGTAGGAAAGTGACGGATGTGGAGAATGTTAATACAGGCCATGACCACTCAGCTTAACCAGCAGGCAGTCGCACCTGCGAACTATATCAGAGGTACCGCAGTTGCTAGGGTTCGAGATTTCACTAAGAAGAGTCCGTCTGAGTTTCACGGTTCGAAGATGGGCAGAAGGTTTAAGGAAAGAACAAGGGAGAACAAGAGGGCTAGAACTGGTAATTTTGGGATTTCCCAACAAGGGTCACATTGTGGGAATCACCCACAGCTCCAGCAACGATCATTTGTTGTCTTCGTTAGTCAATGTCCCACTACTTGGATCCGAAAGGGAGTAAAGAGGCATAAAGATTACATACCCAGCTTGCAAGGGATATGGCAAGAACAACTTACGAAAGTGCTTGATGGGTTTAGATGCTTGCTTCTAGTGTGGCAAACCCGATCATAAGCTTAGAGTTTTCCTAGAAGCCAAAAAGGGCGAGGATAGAGTCGCAGCCACCTCTTTAGTATCTCTGACAGCTCGCCCACCCCAATAGGGTGCATCAGATGGTATAGGTAGTGGACAATACCAGGATCGGGAGGCTTGCTAGATATAGTCAAAGGTATGTTATGAGCTTGTAATGTTGATTTTTTTGCATGCTGTTAGGCTCAAGAACTAGAGTATAAGGCGTATGATTCCTTTAAGTGCCTTAGCATGAGCTTTATTCAGTGTATTTTGTTGAATAGTTAGATAATTAGACAAATGGAGGGATACGATAGAAGAAGTATGAAACCTGTAGAGGTAGCCTTAGACCCAAATGAGTAGTCAAGAGTTAGTGATCTTTGATCTAGCATTAAGGAGAGGTCTAGACCCTTAGAATGATGACTTTAAGCTTAGTTAGGCCTACACCTGATGAATTTTATGGAGACAAGGTGTTAAGATTAATTCTAAGTGTAAGAAGTGCATCAGATGCAAATTAAGGTCATAAGGAACCTCTAGCACAAGGTTGAGTTGAGAGCCTTCTTACCGATTAAGTTTTCATATAAGTTCTTATAAGGGTCAACTTCAAATGATAATAACTCCAATTTTACAAAATGTTTTAGGTAATTCAATATATCAAATTGAAGTTCTTTGAGTCTTCTTTCTAATGCATCCGACCTTGCATCAATCGGAGTTTAGAGTAAAAAGTTATAAGAAGTTTAGTGAAACATGAAAAGGATTGGACGAACCATAGTATGGGTCGTCCTATCAACCAACGACCGGTCCCTTTGGTCCTTGGTTCTGCCAGTTTCAGGCTTTATTTCAGTAGTTTAGGAGGTATTTTAATAAACTCTTATGCTTTTAACTTCTAAATAATATCATTTTAGTCCTTCTAAAGGTCAGATTAAAGGATCTACCTTAGCCTAATTCCTCACTCTCTTAAAAGACCGTAAGATTTATTTTTCTCTCAAGATCAAGGCTAGAGTTCATAAATTCCTTCAAATCTTTCTTGGGTCTTCAATCCAGGTCAAAAGATCATCAAACCCAGGTATTTAGGGATATGAAAGAGGAATTTCTTCCACCCTCATGCCCTATCCAAGTTGAATTAATGATTTCCACCTCCCATGCCCTAAATTTCAAATTCTAGGGTTTTGCTCAATTATGGGTGAATTCTTTTATGTTCCTCTATGAAATAAGTTCCCTTAGGATTCAAGTTATGTTTCTATGGTTATGATTACATATTCCTTATCAAATCTCTTATAAATCTACGAATTTCAAGTTTCAAGTATGATTTCATGAACTTCTAGGATTAGAACCAAATTGAATGAAACTGTATGATTCTCTTATGAATTCAAGTCTCTTATGATTCAACCCATGTTTTATGATTATTAATACATGTTTTCTACTAGAATCTCTCATGAACTTATGATTCTTAGCATGATCTTCAAAAGTCAAGTAAATTCTTATTTTGAAACTCATGGGATGATTTTGAGCCAAGGCTCACAAGTTATGTTTTAAAGAATTTTTTTGGAGTATAGACTCCCAAGTAAAGTTGTTAGAAATATTTTAATCCAAGGCTCACAAGTTAAGTTTTAAAGAAATCTTTTGGAGTCAAGACTCCTAAGAAAAGATTTAAGCGATGTTTTGAAAAGATGATTATGAACCATGTGTATGTTTTTGAGAGTAGTGTCTAGTGCCGAGTAGGCCACGGGTTCCAAAGTTCCAGATCTCATAAGTACGTGCCACCGTAGGTATATATTCATATTTGGGGCCTCTCAAGAGAGTGTTTTCCCCTGCCCGAGGGCACACCAGTGATATCACACATTATTCGTTCTCTGCCTTAGCAAGGCTTAGGACGGTTCTGCCCACTTGAGTGAGATAGTTGGGGCATCATGTAAGCTCTATCATGATGGTGTCGGTTATGAAGAGTCTTCCATTGTGCTTTAGTTTTTATATATATATATATATATATATATATATATATATATATATATATATATATATATTCATATTCATGATTCATGATTTTACAACTTATGATGATCTGTTTCAAAATATGCGTTATGAGGTTTTTACTTGTGAATTTAGTCATGATCAACTTTATATTATAGTTTTGAAATGCCTCGAGCCCTCATGTCTAGTTTATGGTCAGAAACTCATGTTTTATACTTTTACACTCATGGTCTCTTTTATACTATTTTACTAGCATGTTTTACTCACCTTACATACTCAGTACATTCAAAGTACCGATTGCATACTCTATATTATATCATTTTATGATACATATCTAGGTACTCAGGCTCAGCCTCGTGGTTAGATAAGTTCCAGACTTTATCAGCTAGCAGTGGTGTGTCCTCATCTTTTGAGGACTAGAGTTATCTACTTCATTTCAGTTCTTTTACCTTGTTTTAGTTTCTGATTTTGGAGTTGGCTGGGGGCTTATCTCAGCAGCTCTTCCGTTAGTAGAGGCTTTCAGACATAGAGTTAGTATGTTCAACTTTGTGACTCAGTATTTAAATTATCAAATTATCTTATTATTCGTAAAGGAATATCTTATATTTCTGTTAGCTTCCGCTCAGTTTTCCTTATAAGTTATATTGTGCTAGTTATATGCTACACCATAGATTAGCTTGGAGTCATTCATGGTTATAGGTCCCGTATAGCGGTACAAGTTCCACGCTCAGGTCATGACAATTTGTATTTCGATTTATAAATATTAATTGTAAATTTAATTTTTTTTAAAAGTATACATAAATTTATAAATATGTTATTATATAAAGATATATTTAAGTAGTATTGATATTGTATCTTTGATATCTAGTATTTAATGTAATTATAATTTTATTTTGATGCTTAAAATTAATTTATAGTGATATCCATGTTTATCATACAAATTTAAAAATTATATTAAATTTAAAAATTTAGATCTTCATTGTTGGAGTTCTTGAGAGGCTTAAAAACTTAGAATTTGAATTTATTGAAAATTTTAATAAAGTAATGATTGTGATTTGTTGGGGGAGTCATTTTAAAGTTGTGGTTAAAGTTTGAAACTGTTTGTAAAAGATTTGACCTATTTCAAATGAAATTTTGTAGTAGAAATTCATAAAAGATTAGAAAGAATTTTTTTATATAAATTTGTATAATTTTATATAATAAGGTAAAAATGTGTATAAACACCTTTTACCCACTATCATATATTTTTTATGCAACAATTGCATATAGTAAATTTATAATATTATATGTCACGTGTATAATCGTTGGTGCAAAATAATTATGATATATAATTCAAAAATATAACTACTATAATATAATATTTTGTATTAAAATATATATTTTTGTAAAAATTCTGAAAATAAATTAACTTCTCCCCGTATGATGAATTTATTTATTTATTTATTTATTTTTAAAAAAGAAACATATCAAAGGCTTTGTGGGGATTCGAACCCATGATGAATTTATTTAGGATCCTAAAATAAGTGGATATAAAATACATTTATCAGATGATACCTTTTTATATTCAAAAGTAATTTTATTTTAAGTTATAATTTTTATAATCATATAAATATTATAATACATTAAGTAATATATATTTTAAAATTTTGATAATCAAATAAATATATAATAATTTTAAAAAGTATTTATTATTTTAAATTTGGTATCTAACTAAATTAATCTATGTAAATTGAAATTAATTCAATGGAAGATATTAATTTTTGAATTATAAAAAATATAATATAATATATACTTTTTGAAAATAGTTCAATTTATATGAATACGAGTGCATCCCAACAATTTTATAACAAAATAAACAAATAATATATTTAAAATATTATTAATTATTTTAAATTTGATATCTAACTAAATTAAGTTATATAAATTGAAATTAACTCAATGGGAGGGATATTAATTTTTGAATCAGTAAATAATATAACATAATATATACTTTTCGAAATCGTTCAATTCATATGAATACGAGTGGATCCCACTATAATAATGTGTATCATCATGACTTCATCACTTTCTTTTTAACTAGTTTTAAATTAGAAAACAGCTATGTTTAATAACTACTTTCTTTATTTCATTTTAATTATTAGATATATTAAAAATAATTATTTTAAATATTTATTAGTTTTAAATTTTAAAAAATAATTGAACCTATTTTCTCAATTAGTTTCAAATTTTAAAAAATAATTGATGCTATTTTTTAATTTTACCCTCAATACTTAAGTCATTTTAAAATGTGAATAAATTATTATTGTATGTTTTCAAAAAATTAATAAAATTATATTAGTCAAATTACTATCCCTATTAATGTTTTTCTTAATAGATGTGCAAATATTATCCTAACAATTAAAATGAAACAGAGGGAGTAGTTCAAACATGAGATTCACCGACATATTTATTACTATTTGATTGACTTATCAATACGTACGTCATTTTTATTATTGTTTGATTTTAAAGTTGGAATTCAAGATGGAATTGTGTCTGGCTATATTTCTATTAATAATATTAAGGATTTAAATATATTTTTTAAAATATAATTTTTATCTCTTTATTTAAAAATTATCAAAATTATCAAATTTAACTAATTTATTTGAAATAGACAATTAAATTAATATTTAATTGATTGAATGTACCTTTTTTAAAAAAAACGTATCAAATATGATTTAAACATTAAATGTAATTTAACTTGAGTTATTTTTATAAAAATAAAAAAATTAGGGAAAATAAAGTAAAATATAGTAAAAGTGAAAATAGAGTTTTAGTCATTTTCAAAATTTTCAAATATAACTTCAAATTATATTTGAAATTTTTATAGTCAAATATTAATTTTTAAATAAAATAAGATTTTTTTGGAAAAAAAATGAATAATTATCTTAGCCAAACGGGTCCTAAAACTTTTAGTCATCCTATGCTACACTATCAACTACTCAACTTCTCACATTTTCTAGGGAGAATTTAAGTTGAGTAGCTTTATACTGTAACAGAATTTCTAGTGCCCATGAAAAGCTATTCAAACTCTCCAAAAAAATATATTTCATATATAATGACTTTGACCTACAATACCTAACTGTAATGCTATGTCTCTAACTCTTATCAAAATTGTCTCTCCATATACAATTGTTGAAATCTTCTACTATTATCTCTCCGATCAAATATGTGTTGCGACTCAAATCCACGTAATTGGCAACCAACATACTATTTGATTTGAGTAAATTAAATTCATTTGGTACACTCCGATCATATGCATGAAATCCCAATAATTGTGAAACCCATTTCAAATTATGAAACAATTTCAAATTCAAAATCATACACGAATTACTTCATATGATTAATGAGATTAAAATAAAGTAAGTATTCTTTTATGTATGTCTTGTACAATCCTATTATTACAACCCTAACACCACTATTTATGGAATCTCTAAACTAAAAAATAATGCTACACACTTGGTCTATGATTACTTTATATACTATAATTGTATCACTTGTATTCACTTTGCTATTTATGTTTTTTATTTTAATATTTAATTTTAAGGTATTCGTAACTTTAATTTTTGATTATTGATAATTACAGAAAAATTGGGATAATAATTAAAATATACCGGATCATTAGCTAGATTACTTTGTAGTACTGCCTACAATGAATCATCAATGTTTAGTATTCCTATTGTCTCTTAAAAGAAGACATATAGGTACATCTAAGCCTAATCGATACAATGATTTGATTGCAACTTGGATTATGTGAAGAAACTTGTAGTTTTTTCTATATCTATTGATATCTTCAGCTGCTAATAATCTAATAGTCTCAGTAGACTTATTAATAGATACTGTAGATTCAAAGTTTTTAATATTATAATTTTTTATAAAATTAAACTGTCCAATTTTATAAACCTTCTCAAAACTTTTTTTTTGAAATATTCCAATTTTGTAAATCACTTTCTATTTTAGTTATCTTAGTAGCTGTGACAGAAATATTAATACTAATTATTATGTTTTAATTTTCAAAGATATCCATTAGAATTGTGCATATAGTTTTAGCTAAATAATTAATATATCATTTAATTGTCTTATTTCTATAGATAGATTATGACTAACATAACATAATTTATTATATAACCTAGTCAAATTATAAAAGATTAATTTTCTAGTTATCTTTCGAGAATAATTGTCTATAGTTTCTAAAAGTATTAGTTTTTACAATAACTTACGTCCTTTAAGATTTTTGTTCTTTTCTTTTTATACTTACTTTGATATTTTACACAGGTCCATTTTCTTCTATTGTAATATTTTATTTGTTCTGTAAATGGATGTGCAACGATAATTTTTAAAAAAATATATAGTACAAAGTATTAAGGAAATTTGTAGTACTATCATGAGGCCAATATCTATTTTAGATGTTACTCCGTAAGAATTATTTTTTCTATAGTATTTACTGGTTATCTTCTCTAATTTTCTTTTTGTCACGCCCCGCCTTGGGAGGCATGACTGGCACTTGGTGCCCTACTAAGACCTGGACTGCTGGACTACTGAGCCTAAGCACTTCTGGTGCCAGGCTGGTTCTAACCCTGGATTTATGGAATCAACGGGCTATATAACGGCTGTAAATACAGTCTCCGGCCGACTAGGCCTATAGCCTCCTGTAAGAAAACAATAGCTGACCAAAACCACAGGAGTAGAAAGGAAGCTATGCGGGCCGACAAGGCCACCATGCAGACTGGTTTCACTGAAAAGCTGAACTAAATGCTAAACTGCTCTGTGATCGACAAGGTCACTAACTATCAACTATACAAGGCCCCACACGGCCATCATAAACAAACTAAAATATACACACGGCCTCACACGATCGGTACGACTAACCACAGGGAATATACAATCTGCAAGCCACTAAGAATGATAATAAGATGGTCGGGACAGGGCCCCGGCCTACCCGTATTGTACAATAAAAAGAGAAATAGACCTCTAGCTATCAAGCTTCGGATGACAGGAGCTGATGACTCTGTGTGCTGGCTGGAATTACGAGGGATCGGCTCCTCCTCTATGAGTACCTGCAGGTAAGTAATGCAGCGCCCCCAAACGGGCGTCAGTACCACAGGTACCGAGCATGCAAAGCAATAACTAGAACATAACTAAAGATAAACAGTAATACTGATAGTTACTGAAGTATAGGAGATGGCTAAGACTGCCTGGGATAACAGAATCTGAAATGAGCTTAACTGTACTGGAGAGAAGGTGAGAGTCATACCTGTCAGTGCAGCGTCCTGCTATCTATCAATTTAATAAATAACAAATATAGCATGCAAGAACCTATACCAGCCCCCATAATCCAGAAGGTACCAATCAACATGCAATCTATATAGCCCTACCCGGGTCGCCATCCACCTTGTAACTATTCACACCACTCACCTAGTAACTACGAGCATCCCGCCGGCCCCTGGATATGCAACTTGGGCTCTCTAGGCCCCTGACTATAGCTGTATTTGAGTCCGGAGGACTCATGTAAATTGTGATCTGAGATCTGTATCTGTAATTTGTACCCCGGGCGCAAGCGCTCGATGGGGGTGTGCTATAATGCTGATCATCCTGCTATGGGGAATGCTGCCTCCCATCTTCGTCCTCTGGCGGACGGCATGCCACTCCTTAGAGTGACGTATCCTCACCCTCTGGCAGGCGAGTCAACACAGCTATTAACCCTGGGGCGGAAAGGAAGCTCTAAGGGTGCCCAACATAGAACAATCAGGTCTCTACAAACAACAATAATCACATAGAACATATATATTAAATTTGATAATACCATCCATGTTCTGATATTCTATTCTGAATCCCTTGCTAAATTATACTGAATCTGATACTGAGTTATACTGAGTCTGGAATAATATCTCGCTGTCTGATACTAATTTACTGACTTTTATTCTGAATATGACATGATAATTATTCAAGCATGCTTACTGAATTCACACTGGGAATAATACTCGGCTTTGAGACGTTTTTCTGAAATTTATTCTATTTTACTATACTAGAATTACTATCTTGCCAAAGAAACTGGCTTTACATACCTCAGTTGTCGACTTCTTGACTAACTGGCGTAATTCGGCCAATATCCAGCTATTTCTTCCAACTGCATTCATATTCATAAAAAATAAAACTAAATTCATCAATATTCTGGAAGAAAACACTACTTTGAATATATATACTGCCCAAACTTTGACTTATCGAAAAACAGTCAAAAACTCGCTATTTCTCGGAAGTCTAGAAGGGAGAAATACTCACTTTAAGGCTAGGAGTATATTGACACTAATTTGGAGCAATTTCACTTACCTTAGCTCGGTAATACGATGATTCGCCGGCCGAATTTCACGAAACTAACTCCGTAGGAATGCTCCCTGCAGCTTTATACTTCGCTACCCGAAGTTAATTTGAGTTTGGACTGCGTTTGACAGCGTAATCGGACGAATATTTGTATGGAATCCTCGTCTTCCTCTGTTTTTGGTCGCTTACTGGAAAATTAAAAGATGGGAAATGATTTATAACAAAGTGGGAAGGCTTTATATACTTGGAGCCTTTAAGTCGCATTTGTCGAATGTAATTTATAAGTTGCATTTGCCTTGCGACACTCCGACTTGGCACTTGTCCGGTCTCCCCCCGGGCCCTTTTTCTAGCACGTATGGCATTCTAAAACTCTTAACCAACATGCGAATAGGCCATCTAAATGTCAAGAATTTACGGGGTGTAACATCCTCCCCCCTTAAGAACATTCGTCCTCGAATGTAAACTCCTGCTCACAGGAATCTCAACTTACTCGACTTATTTTCAAAATTTTTTTGCAGAGTTTCCCCTGTAATATGGACTACCTCAAAAATTCTGAAACGCAGAAAAGTCCAATACAGGTATTCCACACAATACTATAGTACTCATCATGCAATAGACTAGAGTCAACTATTTCATTTATACACATAAATATAAGGCAACTCATAAAACAACAACACTAACATACCTCTAGCTGATTAATTCTGAAATAACTGAGGATATCTGACTTTCATATCTTCCTCTACTTCCCAAGTCATTTCCTCTCGGTTCCTGTTACGCCATAATACCTTGACAGAAGCAACATCTTTAGTTCTTAATTTGCGAATCTGCCGGTCTAGTATGGCTACTGGAACCTCTTCATAAGACAACTCCTCTGTAACCTGGACATCCTGAACTGGGACAACTCTGGAGGGGTCTCCTATATACTTCCTCAGTATGGACACGTGGAAAACTGGGTGAACAGACTCTAATTCTTGAGGTAATTTCAACTCGTATGCCACTTGACCTATTCTTCGGCGAATCTGATAAGGCCCAACAAATCTCGAGCTGAGCTTGCCTTTCTTGCCGAATCTCATCACCCCTTTCATTGGAGAGAATTTCAAGAATACCCAATCAATCACATTAAATTCCAAGTTTCTGCGCCGCACATCAGCATATGATTTCTGGTGGCTCTGAGCAGTCAATAAGCATTCTCTGATAAGCTTTACCTTTTCCTCTGACTGATGAATAATATCTGGCCCAATCAGCGTTGACTCTCCTACTTCAAACCAGCCAACTGGCGATCTGCACTTTCGCCCATACAATGCCTCATAAGGTGCCATCTGGATAGCTGAATGGTAACTGTTATTATAAGAGAACTCAATAAATGGTAAGTGCTCATCCCAGCTACCTCCAAAGTCCAACACACATGCTCGCAACATATCCTCGAGCGTCTGAATAGTGCGTTCTGCCTGCCCATCTGTCTGAGGGTGAAAAGCTATGCTCAGGTTAATCTGTATTCCCAGGCCTCTCTGAAATGATTGCCAAAATTTGGCTGTAAATTGTGCCCTTCTGTCAGAGATAATTGACACTGGAACACCATGCAGTCTGACTATTTCTCTCATATACAACCCAACATAATCTTCGGCAGAGAAAGTAGCCCTTACTGGCAGAAAATGGGCTGATTTTGTCAGTCTGTCAACAATTACCCAAATCGAGTCATTTCTATGCCTGGTATGGGGTAATCCTGCTACAAAATCCATATTTACTACTTTCCACTTCCAAAGAGGCATTGCTATGTCTTGAGTCAATCCGCCTCGTTTCTGGTGTTCATCTTTTACTTGCTGGCAGTTAGGACACTAGGCTACGAATTCTACTATTTCCCTCTTCATACCTGGCCACCAGTAGATTTCTTTGATATCGTGGTACATTTTCGTCGCGCCTGGATGGAGAGAATAGCGGGAGTAATGTACCTCGCCCATAATCTGATGGCGAAGCCCTGCAACGTCTGGAACACAAAGGCTGCCCTTACATTGCAACACTTCATCCTCAGTTACCTAAAAATCCGGTTCTTTTCCTTGCTGAACTCTGTCTTTAAGCTGAACCAGGTCAGGATCTTCATACTGCCGTTCCTTTACCTCTACAACTAATGACGACACTGCAGTGTTCTGAATTACCACTCTGTTGTCCTCTGTTTCTGCTACACGAACGACTAAACTAGCTAACTGGTGTATTTCTCGGGCCAATTCCCGCTGCTCGGGCAGCAAGTACGCCAAACTCCCCATAGACTTACGACTAAGGGCATTTGCTACTACGTTGGCTCTTCCTAGGAGATACAGAATATTTACATCATAATCTTTCAACAACTCCAACCAGCGACGCTGCCGCAAATTCAACTCTCTCTGGGTGAAGATATACTGTATGCTTTTATGATCAGTGAAAATATCCATATGGACGCCATACAAGTAATGTCTCCATATCTTTAGGGTGTGGATCACTGCGGCTAGTTCCAGGTGATGTGTAGGATAATTCTTTTCATGTTTCCTTAGCTGTCTGGAAGCATTAGCAATTACTTTACCATGCTGCATCAACACACATCCTAACCCAATACTCGAAGCGTCACAATAAACTGCATAACCCTCTATACCTTCTGGCAATGCTAACACTGGGCGGAGGTCAACCTATCTTTCAATTCCTAGGAACTCTGCTCACATGCCTCCGTCCACTAAAACTTTACTGCTTTTTGCATCAGCTTAGTCAGAGGTGCCTCTATGGTGGAGAATCCCTCAACAATTCTTCTGTAGTACCCTGCTAATTCCAAAAAACTGCGTACTTCGGTCGGAGTGGTAGGTCTGGGCCATGTTTTTACTGCTTCTATTTTCTGTGTGTCTACTTGTATACCAACTTCCGACACTATAAGCCCCAAGAAGGCTACTAAGTTCAGCCAAAATCCACATTTAGAGAACTTGGCATACAACTGACGGTCCCTGAGAATTTGGAGCACCGTCCGCAAATGATCCTGGTGGTCTTCCTCTGAGCGAGAATACACCAGAATATCGTCAATAAACACTATCACGAACAGGTCTAGGTATGGTCTGAAGATGTTGTTCATCAGGCCCATGAATACTGCGGGAGCATTTGTCATCCCAAAGGACATGACTAGGAATTCAAAATGGCCGTATATGGTCCTGAAGGCAGTCTTCGGAATGACCCTTTCACAAACTCGAACCTGATGATATTCGGACCGTAAATCAATCTTGGAGAAATATTTGGCCCTCTGTAACTGATCAAACAAATCATCTATTCTGGGAAGCGGATACTTATTCTTGACTGTAACCTTGTTCAACTACCGGTAGTCTATACACATGCGGAGGGAGCCGTCCTTCTTTCTCACAAACAGAAACGGCGCACCCCAAGGTGAAGTACTCAACCTAATAAAGCTCTTATCTAACAGATCCTTCAGCTGCTCCTTTAGTTCTCTAAGTTCAGCAGGAGCCATACGATACGAAGGGATCGATATGGGCTGAGTTCCTGGTAGCAAATCAATTGCAAAATCTATTTCTCTTTTTGGGGGAGTACCAGGTAGATCATCTGGGAATACGTTGGGGAATTCATTAACCACTAGAACAGATTGGAGAGTCGGAGGCTCTACCCGCACATCTTGGACTCTGACTATGTGGCAAATACATCCCTTAACTATCAACTTCCTTGCCTGAAGGTAGGAAATAAACCTACCTTTTGGCGTAGCTGTACTTCCTTTCCACTCTCGTACTGCCTCCCCTGGAAAGTGGAATCGGACCGTCTTCGTCCAACATTCTACATTGGCATAGCACGACACTAACCAGTCCATACCCATAATGGCATCGAAATCAATCATCTCTAATTCTATGAGATCTACTATGGTCTGAAGATCAGCAACCTCTACTTTACACCCTCGATAAACCCTTCTGGCTATGATGGAGTCACCGATGGGTGTAGATACTGAAAAGGGTTGCTGAAGCAACTCTGGTACAACACTGAACTTTCGAGCCACAAATGGGGTAACGTAGGACAAGGTAGATCCTGGATCAATCAATACATAAGCAGGGTGAGAGAAAATAGTCATCATACCTGTTATCATATCTGGAGATGCCTTTGAGTCCTGCCTCCCTGGTAATGCATAGGTACGACTTGGGCCCGTACCTGAACTTGAGGCCCCTGATCTGCCTCGGCCCCTGCCTGCTAGGTCTGAGGGCCTACACCCTGCCGAGGCTGCTGGAGCTCGCGGCCCTGCTGATGCCCTGTCCTGTCTATCTCGATTACCCTAACCCTTGGCTGGACAGTCTCTCATCACATGACCCTCCTGCTCGCATATATAACACCCTGTGCAGCCATATCTGCAAGCTCCAGTATGGGGTCGGCTACAAATAGGGCAAGGTGGAGGTGTATACCTGCTCTGCTCTTCCCTCCTCTACTAGGGTGAATCTACCATTCGAGAACTCCTGCCGGACTCTGTCTGTCCTCGGCGACCAAATCTACCCCTCTGCTGCTGTGATGGAGGCGAGGGTCTAGGTGGCCTATCTAACAACCGTGGCCTAGGCCCTCTCCGAATCTCCCCCTGTATCTCATCTGATCTATCCCTGTGGCGATGTTCCTGATTTATTCATCTACTATCCTGTTGCCGCTTTCTAAGGCCCTCAATAGTCTGGGCAAAGGCCTGCACCCGAGCAATATCCATATCTTCTCACAGTGTAGCTGTCATGCATGCCTCAATATATTTTGGGTTCAGACCCATAATAAACCGGTGGACTCTAGATGGCATGGTGTCCACAAAGGCTGGAGCATAACGGGCCAAGGAATTGAACTGCAGGGTGTACTCCCGTACACTTCTCGCCCCCTGCTTCAAGTGCAAAAACTGGTCCATCCGGGCTTGTCGGATTTCTCGTGGCAGATAATGGTCCAGAAAAGCCTCTGAAAAGCTGGACCAGGTCGGAGGGGCAACATCTGTCCCTCGAGACCTTTCCCAACTCTCGTACCACAACACAGCAATATCCCGCAGTTGGAATACCGCTAACTCAACCGACTCCGTAGATGTCACATGCATGACTCAGAAGATTCTATGCATCTGATCAAGGAACTCCTGGGGGTCCTCTGCCTGATCCGACCCTGTGAACTGCGGGGGACCTAGTGCCAAAAATTCTCGGACCCTCGAATTGCCAGGCCCATCTGATGATTCTGCTGTTACGGGTGGCACTGATTGGTGCTGAGTAGCCATCATTTGTGCCAGCATAACTACTGCACTTCGAATTTCCTGGTCGGATGGTGTAGGTACAGGAACTGTCGGAGGTAATGTCATCTCGAGTGGCTCCTGGTGGGGTGGGGACTGTTGTGAAGGTCGAGATGATGCCTCTGTATCGCCTTGAGATCGATCTGATTCTAAGTGAGGCTGAGGAATCCTGCTGGTGCCTCTCCTGCTGCGGTATCCAGTCTTCTACCAGTGATAGGATGTCGCTGGTCTACCATTTTATCTGTAAACAAAGAGTATGATAAGTTTTAGGGACTCAACCCTATACTGTACTGCTCTATGGCACGACTGATTATGAAGAAAGAGTAACCATCCTATCATGCCTTGCAGCCTCCTACCTATGGTATGTGGTGCACAACACATCCATAGACAAGACTCTACTTAGCACGGCTTGCAGACTCCCAGGGATACGACCTGCTCTGATACCAAGTTTGTCACGCCCCGCCTTGGGAGGCATGACTGGCACCTGGTGCTCTACTAAGACCTGTACTGCTGGACTACTGAGCCTAAGCACTTCTGGTGCCAGGTTGGCTCTAACCCTGGATTTATGGAACCAAAGGGCTATATAACGGCTTTAAATACATCCTTCGGCCAACTAGGCCTATAGCCTCCTGTAAGAAAACAACAACTGACAAGAACCACAGGAGTAGAAAGGAAGTTATGCGGGCCGACAAGGCCACCATGCTGACTAGTTTCACTGAAAAGCTGAACTAAATGCTAAACTGCTCTGTGATCAACAAGGTCACCAACTATCAACTATACAAGGCCCCACACGGCCATCATAAACAAACTAAAACATACACACGGCCTCACACGATCGGTACGACTAACCACAGGTAATATACAATCTGCAAGCCTCTAAGAATGATAATAAGATGGTCGGGACAGGACCCCGGCCTATCCGTACGTACAACAAAAAGAGAAATAAACCTCTAGCTGTCAACCTCCAGAGACAGAAGCTGATAAATCTATGTGTTGGCTGGAATTACGAGGGATCGGCTCCTTGTCTATGAGTACCTGCAGGCAAGTAATGCAGCGCCCCCAAACGGGTGTCAGTACCACAGGTACCGAGGATGCAAAGAAATAACTAGAACATAACTGAAGATAAACAGTAATACTGATAGTTACTGAAGTATAGGAGATGGCTAAGACTGCTTGGGATAGCAGAATCTGAAATGAGTTTAACTGTACTGGAGAGAAGGTGAGAATCATACCTGTCAGTGCGGCGTCCTGCTATCTATCAATTTAATAAATAACACATATAGCATAGAAGAACCTATACCAGCCCCTATAAGCCGGAAGGTACCAATCAACATGCAATCTATATAGCCCTACCCGGGTCGCCATCCACCTAGTAATTATTCACACCACTCACCTAGTAACGACGAGCATCCCGTCGGCCCCCTGGGTATGCAACTTGGGATCTCTAGGCCCCTGACTATAGCTGTATCTAAATCCGGAGGACTCCTGTAAACTGTGATCTAAGATCTGTATCTGTAATCTATAATCTGTACCCCGGGCGCAAGCGCTCGACGGGGGTGTGCTATAATGCTAATCAACCTGCTATGGGGAATGCTACCTCCCATCTTCGTCCTCTGGCGGACGACATGCCACTCCTTGGAGTGACATATCCTCACCCTCTGGCGGGCGAGTCGACACAGCTATTAACCTTGGGGCAGCAAGGAAGCTCTAAGAGTGCCCAACATAGAACAATCAGGTCTCTACAAATAACAATAATCACATATAACATATATATTAAATCTGATAATACTGTCCATGTTCTGATATTCTATTTTGAATCCCTTGCTGAATTATACTGAATCTGATACTGAGTTATACTGAGTCTGGAATAATATCTCGCTGTCTGATACTAATTTACTGGCTTTTATTCTGAATATGACATAATAATTATTCAAGCATGCTTACTGAATTCACACTGGTCATAATACTCGGCTTTGAAACATTCTTCTAGAATTTATTCTATTTTACTATACTAGAATTACTATCTTGCCGAAGAAACTGGCTTTACATACCTCAGTTGCCGACTTCTTGACTAACTGGCGTAACTCAACCAATTTCCAGCTATTTCTTCCAACTGCATTCATATTCATAGCAAATAAAACTAAATTCATCAATATTCTGGAAGAAAACACTACTTTGAATATATATATACTGCCCAAACTTTGACATATCGAAAAACAATCGAAAACTAGCTATTTCTCGGAAGTCCAAAAGGGAGAAATACTCACTTTAGGGCTAGGAGTATATTGACACTAATTTGGAGCAATTCCACTTACCTTAGCTCGGTAAGACGACGATTCTCTGGCCGAATTTCACGGAACTAACTCCGTAGGAATGCTCCCTGCGGCTTTATACTTCGCTACCCAAAGTTAATTTGAGTTTGGACTATGTTTGATGGAATAATCGGATGAATATTTGTATGGACTCCTCGTCTTCCTCTGTTTTTGGTCGCTTACTGGAAAACTAAAAGATGGGAAATGATTTAAAACAAAGTTGGAAGGCTTTATATACTTGGGGCCTTTAAGTCACATTTGTCGAATGCGATTTATAAGTCGCATTTGCCTTGCGACACTCCGACTTGACGCTTGTTCGGTCTCTCCCCGGGCCCTTTTTCTAGCACGTATGGCATTCTAAAACTCTTAACCAACATGCGAATAGGCCATCTAAATTTCAAGAATTTACGAGGTGTAACACTTTTAATTTATTCCTTTAGGTCTGATGACGGGAACATCATCTGGGTCTAACTCTAGTACTTCAACTTCAAAGCTAATCCAACAAAACATACAAGCTTTCTATGTCTAGACCTTTATTAAACAGTTACCCTACTTAAGAAATAAGACTAAGAAAATAGTAGTAGAATAGCAACAAAAACTAAACACATAAATAACTATTTCAAAAGTAACATAATTTCGATTGGCTCTAGGATAGTATAAAAATATAGCTACTCAAACTCATACTCTTCCCGGCCAACATGCATGATACCATTTAATTTTTAGCAGCCCTGATGAAATTTAACGGGTCGTAGAAACAACTTAAAAATAATTACAAAGGCAAGAGTAAAATAAGAATTCAACAAGCAAAATACTAAAAAGTTTTTTATTTTTGAAAATAAATAATCAAGAAGAAGTGGAATAAAGATACTTACAAAGGAGCTGTTTATTAATAAGAAAGGAAGATTGAGAATATAAAGGATTTTTGGAAAATATTATACTTACTTTTATATTGCCCAAATCCCTTTGTGTTTTCAATTTTTTTTCTTATCAATAAACACTCCTTTGCAAGTATCTTTGTTCCATATCTGCTTTTTTTATTTATTTTTAAAAATAAAACTTTTGTAGTATTTTGCTTGTTTAATTCTCATTTTACTCCTGTGACATTTATAAAACTTATAAAGTCACCATAGGTTAACTGACTATAAGGGATTTTTCTATCAATTCTATCTTTTAAGTTTATCTTGACTTTTTTGATAAATAATGTTGGTAACCCACTTATTATTATTTTTTTTTCAATAATCATGACTACAGTCTTTTCTGATCATAACCTTGTTGAGGAAAACATCCTTATACCATCTAAAATCATCTAACTTTGCAAGATGTATTAGATAATATTTTTAAACTTCTATCTTGAAAAAATTGGGGTTCTCCTATAAAATATTTGGCTACACTATAATTAAGATAACATTGTCGTCTTCTGCGCATAAATTTTTAAAAGTTTGTCCTGTAAATTCAGTCTTAATAATTTGAGTGATGGATGTAGTGTTTGTTATGCTATGTCTATTACCTTCAGTGAGATAATTATTCCACAAATATTCTAATGTCCCCGTGAATCTAGATATAATTAAAGTGACAACTTGTTTATCTGTGCAATATTTTATAGGCCATTATGGCCATTCCCATTTCATGTAACTTGTTGTATATTTGATGTTCCACAAGTCCATCAATATTCCATTCGGTAATTTCATTTTCAAAGTGTGAAGTATGTGATAGAAATTCATTTTCCTCATACTGCATATCCGAAAATGAGGATTTATTATAATAGTTCTTTTTGATAGAATATTTAGAGCTCAACTTAATGTCATTATCAGATTTTTCAGATAGTATTCTTATGACCTTATCAACTTTTTATTTAAATTCATTCTTTAATTTTAATTCATTCTTTAATTTTAATTCATCTTCTAATTTTTCATTAATCTTTTCTATAAGACCATCTGTTATTTCAAATTTTTCTTGAAATTTAGGAAATTTATGTCACGCCCCGAGCCTGCACACTGGACGTAACACGGTACTTGAAGTCACAAGTGACCCCAAGTCAACCCCTGATCTATCATACACAGTATTCTGAGTAACAGAAATATAGCGGAAGCTTTGAAATAATAGCATAAAAGCATTTATGAAAATAAAACTGAAAACATAAAGTTTAAGAACATTTAAAATCTGAAATTTACTCTGTGTCTGAAAGCCCTCTAACTGATGAGTTGCTGGGACAAGCCCCCAACTAACTCTAAGTCTAGTTAAAAATAATAATCTAACTGAAAGAAATGAAATAAGGCCCTCGGACGATGAGGACTCACACTTCAACTGTTGAGGAGGAGGAGGATCTGAACCGCGGGGACTAACGATGCTGAGTTTGAGAGCCTGCAGCTGTATCATGAAATGATACAGCATAAAAGTATACGTCAGTACTTTGAAGGTGCTGAGTAAGTGAGAGAAAGCATAATTGAATATAAAGGACTAAACTGAAGTGACATGCAATGACCAACTAATAAACTGAACTGAACTACTGAAGTGAACTGAAATGGTCAAGATGACCCTGTCTAATGGACAAAGACATGCCCTAAGTCTGAAGGTTCTGATTCTGAGCTGCTGTACTGAACTGAGCTGCTTTTTCTGAAACTGGACTTGACTGACTAGTGGGAGAGTCTGTAACTGACATATGACCACGTGAGCTAGACGTGATACACCCCACCGGTAGGACTCAATATAAGTTGCCAGGGTATAAAAGCATGAACTAGGTGATCATAAAATTCTGGGGCCAATCAGGCCAATAAATACTGTAACCTACGCTGGCAACGTAATTCTAGGAACCTGGGTGCGCTGGAACTCCGGCCCGCTCGGTGCTAAGTCTTGCTCCCACTGGAATACCTAAACTGAATTCTAAGCTAATAGCTCAGACTGGGGTCCAAGACTAGTCAGGGATATATAACTGAAAGTACCCTGAAAGTCTTATCGGACCAAATTCTAAAACTGGGTTCTAGACTGGTCAAAGCTACTTATCTAGAAGCGTCATAATCGTCTAAGAACAAACTGTAAACTGAACTGGGATCTTGAGGCTAGTCAGAGCTATATATCTAAAATTTCATGACTGCCTAATGGACCAATAAACTGAGTTCTGAGTTTGATTCTGATAACTGGGAGGCACCATTGATACCTCAGGAAAAGAATGAAGTCAAACTGATCAGTTGACAAGTTCTGAATAGTTCTGAAGAGGTTCTACGTTCTAACTGAACTGAACTACGAAGCAGCTGATAGAAAACCCAACTCATTGAAACAACACGGGAATTCCATAATATGGCAAAATTTCAAGAATTAAAGAAATCTCATCCGACAAGGCTAAAGTCATTTTTATCAATGGAGTATTTACTCAAAATATAAACAATAAGAAATACTAGAAAATTCAGCCCAAATTACACTTCACAAACTAGACGGAATTTAATACGCACATAGTCTTTACTCAAAAATTTAGGGCTTAAATTTACTTTGGCAAGAACATCAATAATTCAGATAAGAATTGATGGAGATCATATCAATAATAAGAAAGGATATCATTCTATGTGAAATTAACAACTAATAACATATAATTTCTTCGTGTTCGAAAACTCAGGGCTAAAACTAATAGAGAAACTATAGGAGGGTTTTGGGGGACACAAGGAAAGAACAATTTACCTTGTTGAATTCGCACATACCTGACTAAGAAATTCCCTAAGGAGTAAGCTTGAAATTCTGAGATGAACGTGAAACCATGGACCTTGCTCTGAGAGTTCTTGAAAGGCTTATCGCTAGTTATCTGAGAATGAACTTGTGAATAAGGGGAGGAACCATTTAAGCCCTCTAATAAGTTTGAAATAACATCCAAAACGACGTAGTTTAAAGTTTAGGAGAGTAGGAAATTACTTAATAGCCCTTCAAAAGTCGCAAGGAAAAACTGACAGGTGATCCTAACGGGTGACCTACGGGTCATGGTGACTGAGCATGACTCGTGGTCAAACCCGTTAAGTACACTGCCCAGATTACTTTGTAGGTCACCACGAGGGACCTAACGAGTTGTGTTCACTGACCACGACTCGTGGTCACCAGTCATGGATCACACCGTCTCACTTCTGAAGTTTCTATACTAGGCTTCACCACGAGTCACTTAACGGGTCCACGATTCGTGGTCACCATCCATCAACCTCACTGCCTCGACCGTGAATAAAAAGGTTAACAGCTGACCACGACCCACCTAACGAGTCGTTAGGTCTCTAGTTAGGTGAGTCATTCTGTGACAATTGCTGCAGATTTCCAAATTTGTTGATTTAAGTCTCGGATCTAGTCTTTGAGTTTTCGAGGCATTACAATATATCCCCTTGGAAACATTCATCCTCGAATGTTAGAAAACACAGAGGGAAGCAGAGAATAACAATCATAACTTTCAAATACTATTTATATAACTCCAAAACTATTAGAATGACTACCTCCGTTTCAAAATACATGACTGAACTGAATTTACCTTTCATATATATATATATATATATTCAAAAACATTAAAGAAACTTACATACATGACTTGAATCCAACAACTATCTGTCTCTAAGGCAAACTAACATTTTAAGCTGTAACAGAGTCGGTAGAGAACAAGTGCGGGTATTTGGCCATCATATCAGCTTCAGCCTCCCACGAAGCTCCCTCCACCTGCTGATTTCTCCATAAAAACTTGACTGAAGCTATTTCTTTTTTCCTTAACTTACGAACCTGACGGTCAAGGATCTGGACTGGTACCTCCTCATACGAGAGACTATCTTTTATGCCACACTGTCCAATGGCACAACTGAGGTTGGATCCCTGATGCACTTCTTCAAAAGTGACACATGGAATATTGGGTGTACAACTGCTAAATCTGAAGGTAATTCTAGCTCATAGGCTACATTACCTCTACGCCTCAAAATTCTATAAGGTCCTACATATCTCACACTGAGCTTTCCCTTCTTTCCGAACCTCATCACCCCTTTCATGGGTGAAATTTTTAGGTAAACCCAGTCGTCAACTACACATTCCAACTCTTTTCTCCACACATCGGCATAAGATTTCTGACGGCTCTGAGCTGTTTTCAATCTTTCTCAGATGAGTTGAACTTTCTACATTGCCTCGTGAGCTGAGTCTGGCTCTATCCAGGTAGCTTCACCAACCTTGAACCACCCTATAGGAGATCTACCTCCTACCATATAATGCTTCAAATGGGCCTATTTGAATGCTAGAGTTGTAGCTATTGTTATACACAAACTTAATAAGAGGCAAATGGTCATACCAATTACCCTTAAAATCGATCGTGCATGCTCTCAACATGTCTTCTAGGATCTAAATAGTCTGCTCATCTTGCCAATCTGTCTACGGGTGAAAAGATGTGCTGATCTTGACCTGAGTGCCTAGTCCCTTCTGAAAGGACTTCCAAAAGTGTGAAGTGAACTGAGTTCCTCTATTTGAAATGATAGCCAAAGGCACCCCATGGAGTTTGACTAACTCCCGGATGTAAAGTTTGGCATAGTCTTTAGCTGAGTCTGTGGTTTTGACTGGGAGGAAGTGAGCTGACTTAGTCATTCGGTCCACTATTACCCAAATTGAATCATGTTGCGGACGAGTCTGAGGTAGACTCGTAATGAAGTCCATGTTTACTTCTTCCCACTTCCTTATGGGTATACTGATATCTTGAGTCATGCCTCATGGTCTTTGATACTCCACCTTGACTTGCTGGCAGTTTGGGCACTTGGCTACGAATTCAGCAATGTCTCTCTTCATGCTGTTCCACCAGTAAATATCCCGCAGATCGCGGTATATTTTTGTAGCACTAGGGTGAATAGAGTATCTCGAGCTGTGTGCTTCAGCTGTATCTGCTGTCTCAACTCACCAACATCCGATACACACAACCTGCCCTGGTAACAGAGCACCCCATCTCCTTTTTTGGAGAAAGCTTCCACTTCCTTCTTGAGACCACTTTTAAGTTTAAGCAGAATGGGATCTTCATCTTGTCTGGACTTAACTTTTACTACCAAGGGTGAATCGGACCCACTTTGCATTACCACATCACCTTCGGCTGAATCCACCAACTGCACCACCGGGCTAGTCTGTGAACATCTTTCACTAACTCATTTTTGCCTTCCTCAATATGAGCCACACTCCCCATAGACCGTCTGCTTAGGGCGTCCGCCACCACATTGGCTTTGCTCGGATGATACATCACACTCATGTCATAGTCCTTTAATAGTTCCAACCACCTTCTCTGACGTAGATTTTAGGTCCTTCTGGCTGAACATATACTGAAGGCTCTTGTGATCGGTGAACACATCCACATGAGCCCCATATAGGTAATGTCTTCATATTTTTAGCGCGAATACCACCGTTGCCAACTCCAAGTCATGGGTTGGATAATTCTTCTCATGGACTTTGAGCTATCTGGAGGTGTAGGCTATCACTTTGCCCTGCTACATCATAACGCAACCGAGTCCAACTCTGGAAGCATCACAATAAACAACCAACCCATCTGCTCCTTCTAGCAAGGTCAAAACTGAAGCGATAGTGAGTCGAGTCTTCAACTCCTGGAAACTCTTCTCGCACTCGTCCGACCACTGAAATTTCACCTTCTTCTGAGTTAACTTAGTTAGAGGAGATGCTATAGAGGAGAAACCTTCCACAAACTATCGGTAATAACCAGCTAAGCCCAGGAAACTCTTGATTTCAGTAGGAGAGGTAGGTCTGGGCCAATCTTTTACCGCTGCTATCTTGTGAGGATCAACCTGAATTCCTTCACCTGAGACCACATGACCTAAGAAGGTCACGAATTTTAACCAGAATTCACACTTACTGAACTTGGCAAACAACTGGCGGTCTCTAAGCATCTGTAATGCTAACCTTAGGTGATTGGCATGCTCTTCCTCATTTTTGGAGTATACCAGAATGTCGTTGATAAATACAATGAGGAACATATCCAGATACTTCTTGAAGACTCTATTCATCAAGTCCATGAAGGCTTCTAGGGCATTAGTCAGCCCAAAGGACATCACCACAAACTCGTAGTGACCATACCGAGTTATGAATTCTATTTTCGATATGTCACACTCTCTGGCCCTTAGCTGATGGTACCCTGACCTGAGATCAATTTTTGAGAAACAACTGGCTCCCTGAAGTTGGTCGAATCGGTCATCAATTCTAGGTAGGGGATATCTATTCTTGACTATGACCTTGTTCAGCTGATGGTAATTTATGCACATTCAGAGGGTGCCGTCTTTCTTGCGCACGAATAACACTGGAGCACCCCAGGGAGAGATACTGGGTCTGTTAAAATCCTTGTTAAGAAGACCTTTTAACTGCTCCTTTAACTCCTTAAGCTCAGCTGGAGCCATTCTATAAGGAGGGATGGAGATGAGCTGAGTGTCTGGGAGAAGGTCTATCCCGAAGTCTATTTTCCATTCAGAGGGAACTCCGGGAAAATCCTTAGGAAATACATCTGGGAACTCGCTGACCACAACTACTGACTGGATAATTGGGGTCTCAGAGTTGGAATCCTTGACCCAGACTAGGTGATATATACATCTCTTGGAGATGAGTTTCTGGGCCTTAAGGTAGGAAATAAACCTACCCTTGGATGCTGAATTGCTTCCCGTCCATTCTAACATTGGTTCATTTGGAAACTAGAACTTGACAACTCTAGTTCTGCAATCAATTGAGGCATAGCAGGAGTGTGACCAATCCATACCAAGGATAAGATCAAAATTGACCATATCTAACTCTACAAGATCAGAGAATGACTTTATTCAGGACTGAGACTGGGCAGTTTCTATACATCTGACTCTAAATGACTCGCCAACTGGGGTGGAAACTGAGAACGGTTTGGAGAGGACCTATGGACTGATATTGAATTGAATTTC
Organism: Datura wrightii; assembly: GCA_035772735.1. Lineage (NCBI taxonomy): Eukaryota > Viridiplantae > Streptophyta > Magnoliopsida > Solanales > Solanaceae > Datura > Datura wrightii. Next base: position 45,721,871 of record JASDFA010000007.1, on the reverse strand, counting down.
TACATAGGGAGTCATGAATGACAGGGTGGCTCCTGGATCTAAGAGGGCATACACGTCTAGATGAAAGAGACGTAAGATACCCATGACTACGTCAGGTGAGCTCTCCTGATCCTAACGGGAAGACAGAGCATAGAAATGATTTTGGCGCTGACCACCATCTGTACCTGATGTGTTAGCCTGCTGGGTTGGTCGGCCTGCTGGAGTTGATGAGGTGGTGGATTGTGATCTCCCTCGCCCGGCGGATGGGCACTCCCTAAGCCGATGTCCTAGCTGTCCACAACCAAAACAACCCTTTTGACCCTGAGAGCACTCTCCCGGGTGATTCCTTCCACACTTGGGGCAAGCTGGGTATCTTCTTCTAGAATTGTGGCTCTGAGACTGAGTGCCAGATGCTCCACCCCTCCATCCTGATGGGACCGGAAGGTTGGGGCGTTGGCTGAGCTGGGTGCTGGGGTCCTTTGCTTTTGTTGCTGTAGCTGCTGCTGCTGTGGGCGGCTACTACTGCTAGACCTCTGATGGCCATAATCTGACTGGCCTGTCCTTACTCGTTAGTTCTTTCACTCCCTATCCTTCAACTTTTCGGCCTCAATCTGGTGGGCATAGACAATCAAGCTGGAGAGATCCATATCTTTAATCAGCATTGCTGTACTGCACTCTTTAAGAACCAAGTTCGACACCGAGTTTATAAATTTCAACATGTGAGCCCTTGGCTCGGCTACCATCTCTGGAGCGTATTTAGACAGCCTGGTGAACTCCAGAGCATACTCCTCCACGGTTCGGTTGACATGTCTCAAGTTCATAAACTCCGCCATCTTTGTCTCCCTCAGCTCCTGAGGGAAAAATCTATCCAGGAAAGCTGTGTGGAACTCCTCCCGCTCTGCCGGTCCTGCTCCCGTTGGCTGCCCATTTTTTCATTGTTCATACCAGACCTGAGATACCTCTTTTAGCTGGTAGGCAGCCAGTTCAGCACTCTCCGAGGATCTTACACCTATAATACGGGTAATCTTCTTTATCTCATCCACGAACTCTTGGGGATCCTCCCCTACTTTGGATCCCTGAAAAGATGGAGGGTTCATAAGGGTGAAGTCTCGCACCCTCACAGTTGCTGCATACCCATTAGTGTTCATCGACACCACCTACTGGTTCACCTGGTTGGTGATTATTTGGGCCAGCAGTTGAATAACCACCCTGAATTCGGCGGTAGATATCGAATCATCTTGAAGAGCTATCGGGACTGGTGGGGCAGGTCTGTTGGCGTTATCGGCCCTTCTTTCATTACCGCATCTAGGAGGCATGATTCATTGAAACGAAACAGAGAATGAGTTAGAAGGAAATTTCTGGGTTTCAACTCTAACGCACGATAAAAAGTATGAACAAAAGGGTTTTCCTAGTAACATCTCATAGCCTCCTCATCATAAGTGTGGCGTGCTTCACACCCATGAAAAGGACTCTACTCAATGCGGCTTTCAGACATTCAGAGGATACTCTAAACCTGGCTCTGATACCAAGTTTGTCACGCTCCGAGCCTACACCCTGGACGTAACATAGTACTTGAAGTCATAAGTGACCCCAAGTAAACCCCTGGTTTATCATACACTGGTATTTTGAGTAACACAAATATAGCAAAAGCTTTGAAATAATAACATAAAATCATTTACGAAAATAAAACTGAAAACATAAAGTTGAAGAACATCTGAAATCTGAAATTTTCTCTGTGTCTGAAAGCCCTCTAACTGATGAGTTGCTGGGAAAAGCTCCCAGCTAACTCTAAGTCTAGCTAAAAATAATAATCTAACTGAAAGAAATGAAATAAGGCCCTCGAACGATGAGGACTTACACTTCAATTGCTGAGGAGGAGGAGGATCTGAACCGCAGTGACTAACAGTGCTGAGTTTGAGAGCCTGCAACTGTATCATGAAATGATACAACATAAAAGTATACGTCAGTACTTTGAATGTACTGAGTAAGTGAGAGAAAGAATAACTGAATATAAATGACAGAATTGAAGTGACGTGCAATGACTAACTAATAAATTGAACTGAACTACTGAAGTAAACTGAAATGGTCAAGATGAACATGTCTTACGGATAAAGACATGGCCTAAGTCTGAAGGTTCTGAGTCTGAGCTATTGTACTGAACTGAGTTTCTTTTTCTGAAAGTGGACTGGACTGACTTGTGAGAGAGTCTATAACCAACATATAACCACGTGAGCTAGACGTGGAGTCCGATGTATACACCCCACTGGTAGGACCCAATATACCTTGCCAGGGTATAAAGGCATGAACTAGGTGATCACAAAATTCTGGGGCCAATCAGGCCAATAAATACTGTAACCTACGCTGGCAACGTAGTTCTAGGAACCTGGGTGCACTGGAACCTCGGCCCACTCAGTGCTAAGTCCTGCTCCCACTGGAATACCTAAAATGAATTCTAAGCTAATAGCTCGGACTGGGGTCCAAGACTAGTCAGGGATATATAACTGAAAGTACCCTAAAAGTCTTATCGGACCAGATTCCGAAACTGGGTTCTAGACTGGTCAGAGCTACTTATCTAGACGTTTCGTAACCATCTAAGAATAAACTCTAAACTAAACTGGGGTCCTGAGGCTAGTCAGAGCTGTATATCTAAAATTTCATGACCGCCTAATGGACCAATCAACTGAGTTCTGAGTCTGATTCTAATATCTGGGAGGAACCATTGACACCTCAGAAAAAGACTGAAGTCAAACTGATCAGTTGACAAGTTCTGAATTGAAGAGGTTCTACATTCTAACTGAACTGAACTACTAAGCTGCTGATAGAGAACCCAACTCATTCCAACAACACGGAAATTCCATAATATGGCAAAATTTCAAGAATTAAAGAAATCTCATCTGACAAGGCTAAAGTCATTCTTATCAATGGAGTATTTACTCAACATATAAACAATAAGAAATACTAGAAAATTCATCCCAAATTACACTTCACAAACCAGACGAAATTTAAACGCACATAGTCTTTACTAAAAAATTTAGGGCTTAAATTCACTTTGGCAAGAACATCAAAAATTCAGGTAAGAATTGATAGAGATCATATCAATAATAAGCAAGGATATCATTCTATGTGAAATTAACAACTAATAACATGTAATTTCGTCGTATTCGAAAACTCAGGGCTAATACTGATAGAGAAACTATATGAGGGTTTTGGGGGACAAAAGGGAAGAACAATTTCCCTTATTGATTCCCACACACCTGGCTAAGAATTCCCCCGAGGAGTAAGCTTGAAATTATGAGATGAACCTGAAACCCTAGACCTTGCTCTAAGAGTTCTTGAAAGGCTTATCGCTATTTTTCTGAGAATGAATGTGCGAATAAGGGGAGGAACTATTCAAACCCTCTAATAGGTCTAAAATTACATCCAAAACAACGCATTTTAAAGTTTAGGAGAGTAGAAAATCACTTAACAGCCCTTCAAAATTAGCAGGGTAAAACTGACAGGTGATCCTAACGGGTAGTGGTGACTGACCACGACTCGTGGTCAAACCAATTAAGTACACACCCCAGATCCCCCTGTACACTGCAGTCATGGTTAGAGTCAGGCTGGGCGACAATGTAAACAACGGGAGACCCCACGACCCATTAGGAGAAGCCATGAGTCGTTGGTTGTGGTCGCGGTTTGAGGATTAAGTTTCCCAATAGGCTCGATGGGGGGAAACAACGATCCGTTGCTTTTGGTGACGGATCGTGGTGTGACCCGTTAGAAGATGATATGCCAAGGTTAAGGGGACTAACCACAGACGATGTAACGAGTCGTGGGTTGGAGGCACGGGTCATCCTGTCGACCCGTTGTTTGGTTCCAAGAATGGGTCATGAGTAGTTCATTTCATGAGAGACACAATGGGTCATGGTGGGTTTCAACGACCCGTTGGTACCATCCGGCCAGTTTTTAGGTGCAGGTTCATTAAGGGTATTTTTGATTTTTTCATGATATAAGGCCATAAACTATGTCATTTTGGCTTGGGAAAGTTGGGTTTTTAAGAAAATAAACCTTCCTAAACTCCCATTCATGCATGCAAGGATTTTACAAGTGATCTAAGGGGAGATTTCAAGCTTTTCACCTCAATTCCTTCAATTTCATTCTTGGGCTTTTAAGGAGGGTTAGAAGTTGATAATACCAGGTATGTAAGGTATTCAACGGGTGGATTCTCACCCATGCTCCTTCTCTATTAATTACTCAAAATTTATTTAAAAACTTATGGGGTTTTATATTCGATTTGTATAAAATTTAATGATTTAATTATGGATCTTGTGATTTTAAAACCCTATCATTATCTATTGATTTTGATCATCTTTTCAGCTCTAAATTGAAATTAATATGGCTGATTTTGAATTTCTAATCAATTAAGCTTGATTATGCATGCTCATGATAAACCGATTTATGATCCATTGATCCATTGATGTTTTTGATAATACTAGCATGTATTATGAATTTAATCATGAATATATTATGTTATCTATTATGATCTTATGGAAATTTAAACTACATGCATGATCTATGATCTTGCGCAGATTTATATGCCCAAGTGATACTCAAACGTATCATTTTTACCTTGTTTGTTGTGCAATGTGTATATAATATCATGTAATTGGTAATAAAATGCGAATTTATACTAACCAACATGATTAGCATTTGTTTTGCAGGTAATTGTGATTTTTAGGAGCTAAAATGCATGTTGGAACTATGTCGGAGTTGGACTTGGATGCGAGCGTGGAAAAGACCTTGGAATGCATGATTTATAGGGGCTCCGCGATGGATCCGTGCCACGCTACCATCGCGGTAGCACACTGCCTGAGCAGGGATTTAAAGGGCAATTTCCAGTGTGCCTGCGCGTCAGCTCCGTGGCACGGAGATAGGCCTCTGCGATGGCCTCCGTGCCACGTTGAGGTTGATTTACCAGACCCTGGAAATTCCAGTGAAGGTCCGCGTCCACGCCGTGTAACGGAGGCAGTGCTCCGCGTTGGCCTCCGTGACACGTTGCTTGTTATTCCGGGAAAAATTTCCCACTAGTATAAATAGCACACTTAGGTTTATTTTAATTAGTTTTTTTAGTTTTTAGACTGAGTTCAGAAGTGGAGAGTAGGAACGTGGGTTAGTAGCAGTTGAAGATTGAAAAAGCTAAGGGATTTCTTCTCTTCCTTTCTTCTTTCTATCAATTGTACATATGATTTACACTCATTTTAGGATGATCAATCCAAGAATGAGTGGCTAATTCTCTTCCTTGCTGAGGTTTTGAACATGTGTAATGAATTCTGATTTTAATTGATATGGTTTCTTCTTCTTCTTTAATGTTGTTCTATTAATTCTTGTTTTTACTGCATTAGTGATTGGCCAACATTAATGTACATCTAAAAAGTCCAATTTCACTCGAAAGAGCAAGAAATTGGAAAGTTGTGAATTAATAGGGTATTGTTCTTAACTTGATTTGGGAAAATTGGGTTTTGATGTGCTTTCCTGATAGAAATATACTTGAAAGCCGTATTAGTCAATTTAGGAACTGAAATTGTAGTGCTAGGTCATAAATTGCATTTGATCACAGAAATGTAGACGGATGGTTTATGATTCTAAAGTGAAATTAAATACGAGAGTTTTAATTTCTAGGCAAATGTTCTTGGCTAGCAACATGAAGAAGAGAATTAACCAAAATTATCATGATTATCAAGTTCATTACTTATTCTTAACCTTGGTATGCTCATATCCATAGTTTAAATTCACCGTAAATAATTGTTAATAGTTTTTGTATATATTTTATAAACAAAAACTCAAGTAACTCTTGGTTACATTGTTGTTAGCATAATTAGAAGTGAAATAGGAATATAGTAAACTAGGCAATTTTACATATCTTGAGCCTCCTTGGATCGATACTTGGCTACTTAGCCACTTTATTACTTGTTTGACCACGTGCACTTGCGTGTCAGTTTTTAACCGTAGCAACAAACCGCGAACAAGTTTTTGGCGCCGTTGCCGGGGAGGCTAGGTGATTTGTGAGATTGTGTTAAGTGTAAATTTACTGTATTTTTATTTTATTTTCTTAAGTGTTGACAACTTGATCTTAGTATTTGTTTTAATTCTTTGTTCATTTTAATTTTTCTTTCTTTCGGATACCCTCATTGACGTGACATCTTGGAATATAAATGGTGGATACGAATATTTCAGCGAATCTTGCATGAATTGCGGAGGACCCCACTTGTGGCAAAACTGTAACACGTGCAATATATGTGGGTGTCAATATGGCCATTGGGGTGATTGTCCAAAGGCATATTCCCCTCCCCCAAGCCCCTACTATGATCCTTTTGTTGTTTTTGCTGAATATAGGCATGTTGAAAATGAGGACTTGGGACGCCAAATTCAAATAAAGGACATGATGAAACAACTCCTGGAGCAATCAGAAGCAATGAAGGAGTCGGTGGCAGAATTGATAATTCAGCAAAAGGAGAATGCAGAGGTTGTAAGCAGGATGAGCGTCAAACTCACAGAGATGTGTGCTGAGGCTGAAGCTTGTGATAATTTGCAGATGACAGTTTTAGCCGATATTCAAGAGGAACTACAAGAGGAATACAAGGGTGAATTTTTGGATGAAGCCCCACAATTAGAATCTCTTGAGTGTCTCCGTGATCGGCTCATACCTATAGAAATTCCATTCATGGCAGAAGAAAAAGAATATCTCCCATTTGACCTTAATGGAGAAATAGATGTCGATGTTGAAAAGGTGTACACAAGTAAGGAAGTCAAGCACAAAGCAATTTCAGAGTTGAGGTGTATTGGACCACACTCTACTCATTTTTCGACATTAAGTTTGGTTGACAACATAGAAATAGAGGCTTCCAAGCTTATAGAGAAATGTCTAGAGGAGGACCAAGCCCCGTATAGTTTGAAATTTGCTAACTCAGAAAGCCAAAATGACTTCGCTTACTTAAGGACCAATAAATGCAAACGACAACATCTACTGCTTGGTCCTTACAATTTTTCACCACCACCCCTAGAACATAAGAGGAAATTAGAAAAGAAATTAGGGGTGAGATTCATATCCTCAAGGTGGAGGAAAAAGTGGTGAAACTTGGTACGTCGTGCCGCGACGGTAAACCAGGCGCTGCACGGGAGGCAACCCGTGAAAAATATTTTCTTTCTTTCTTTTTAGTGTAAATAATTTTTATTTTTCTTTTCTTTTTCTTGACTAGGTTTAGATTTGCATTTTAGTTAGTATTTTTTATTTTAGTTAGGGAAATCTATTAATTTAACCAATTTTTGTTTAGTGAGGTGATTTTCAGGTATAACGGAGGAAATATACATGGAATCGAGAAAATGAGGCGAGGTATGAAAAATTAAATTTATTGGTGAAACAGAGCACTGGCACGTTGGCGCCGTGTCACGGAGGCAATGCACCGCGTTACACTCCGTGACACGTTGAAGGCAAAATTCAGATTTTTCAAAAATTCAGTAAGCCAATGCGTTGGCTCCGTGTCACGGAGGAGGGGCTCCGCGTTACCCTCTGTGACACGTTGCCCCTTATTCAGTGCCGGGTCACACCGGGTTTCCGGGTGACCTGCATGTTTTCTTAATTTAAAACCCCCGATTTCGCCCCTATTTTCCCCATTCCCTCTTCCCTCCGCAACCAAACACCCATTTCCCCCTCCCCAAGCAACGTGCCACGTTAATAGGCAAGGAAAAACGTCAAGTTTCTTCGGTTCTTCAATTCTAAGGTATGTTTTCATCGTCTAACTCAATTTTTTGGCGATTTTTGTCATATTTGGGCATGTAAGGTGAGATATATCACCCTAGGTAGAAATTAAACATGATATTGAATTATTTTGTGATTGAGTATGTTCGAATTGTTGTATTTGGCGTTTGAACTTGTCGATTATGTAAATAATTCGAAATTGATTGTCGAATTGTATTCTAGGGCTTGGGTTGTTGAATTTGACTTGGGCAACTTGATAGTTTGGTGAAATTGATGCCGGGGTGTGTTTATTATTTGAGATAAGTCGTGGTAAATATTGTGTAAATGTTAAAAGACGACTAATTCTCAAATTTTTGTGGGAAAATGCATAAAATGTGTGAATTGGTTAGATTATTTAGATTAGCTTGTATATAAAATGTTTTTCTAGTTGTTTTTATTTTTGTTGTTGTTTTGTTGCGAAGTGCGATGGTTGAATTGTTAGCGATAGTAGGATTGGGATTAGCTGTATGAAGTCTGAGTAGTACGCTAACCGTTATGCTGTCGAAATTTTGTTACGAACGCACTAAGCAATATGTGTATAGTTGTTTGTGTTTGGGGTTGTGAATAGAGCTATCCTTGCTGTAATTTTGTAAATATTGTTAAGGACTAAGTGTGGGGTAAATTTTGTGTAACTCGACCTTAGCCGAAGCTAACAAGTTTTTAGCTTAACGTTGTGCTTGTTTGTGTAAATTGACAGGTACAATGGCTAGCAGATAGGATAAAGGCAAGGGTGCTTCTACCTCAGGCACCGGACGGAAAAGGATGAGACTGGGCACTGCAGTCCCAGCTGCACCTGCTGTTCCGCGCGGCCAACACCGCCGATAGGGAACAAGATGGGTCACCGATGAAGGGAAGAAATGGTACACAAAGCATAAAGAAAACAAGTACTTCCCCGAGGAACATATTGCAAGGGAACCACTCGCACAGGAGTTCCCTCGCATTGTACAGAGAATTGAGGCAGCTGGGCTCAGCTTTATTTTTCAGGAGCCCAAGGAGTGCAACCTTCACTTAGTCCGGGAATTTTATGCAAACTGGAACTCGGCCATCAGAAGCCACACTATAAAAATCAGAGGGCAGATTGTCACTCTGGAACCCCAGCAGCTGAATGCCATCGTTGGAGCGCGGGACACAGACGCCCACGTTCTCCGCCAGCTAAACATCACCCCACCGTACGCCGACATCAGACGTACGTTGTGTGGGGCTCGATCAATGGCCCGATGGAGTAGACATAAATAGAGGGGTTACCACCAGGCTCTGCCTTATTCGCAGATGAATAGGGAGGCCAGAATCTGGCTGAAGATTGTATGTTCGTGCTTGATCCCGGGAGTCCATATGACAGATGTGACCCGGGACCGTGTCTGCTTGGTGTATGCCCTTATGAAAGGGCTTGAGATTAATGTTGGGGCGGTCATAATATCCGCCATGAAGAGAGCCAGACTGCACTAGGGCCACAGATACGGGTTTGGCGGACTCATCACCACCTTCCTCCGAGGCCTCGACATTGAGGAAGAAGCCTTGGATTATATTCCGCAATTGGAGCGGAGGGCCCTCGACGTGACAAAGACTAAGGCCCCCGACACTACACACGGACCGGTATTGACTTTGGGCGAGCGACATGCTCGTGACGATCAGTACATGGCCCGTATGTTCGACATGCAGATGCTGCAGCTACGGATAGGTGGGAGACCAGCCACCGAGGAAGAATTATGGCAGCTGGAGCTGGACTACCCCTTTGGCAAGAACGCCAGAGCCTTATGTAAGGTGGGGCCAGCTTTTGTGGAGCCGACTGATGACGATGTCCCTACTGATGAGGAGACACGTCGTGAGGACTCCGATGTGGAGTCCGATGACGACGATGGAGCTGATTCAGACATGGGCGACGAGGCCGCAGCACCGGATGAAGAAGTCGAATATTTCGACTAAGCAGGGAGTTTCACCACCCAAATTCTTGTGCTTTGTATTGTTGTGAACACTGGGGACAGTGTTCGATTTAAGTGTGGGGTGGGGAGTAGTTAGGTGCTGGGACATAGGCTCTAAACTGCTGTATAATTTTTCCTTAATGTTTATGTATGTTTGTGCTTTCCCTGTTGTGAACTGTTTGCGATGTATGTGTATATATTTGTTGTGTGGTTAATGATGTGTGTTTTTTAAAGTATGGTTGCCATTGTAAATATTTTGTAAATTTTGTAAATATTTTTTTTCTCTATCGACATGATCGATATTTTTCAAAATTTTTGCGAAAATATTTTGCACTTGTAATTATTTTCTTTCTATCGAAATGATCAATGTGTTGCAATTTTTTTTTTAATTTTTTTTCGATTTTTATATTTTTTTTGGGTTTCTCGGAGTTTGTTTTCGGTTCTTTTACCGAGAATAGTCCCATTGAACCGATGTCATAGCTAGTGACCGTTCCCTATGATGGATGGATGATGACCGTCTTAAGGGAAATGTAGTCGGTAGGAGTAAGATTTTTATTTGTTTTTAGTTTTCTTTGGTGGATTGCATCAATAAACTGTAGTTGCTTATGGTTGCTAAAATTTCATTGCGTGTTGTAATTGATGTTCAAAATGTGAAAGTGATTCGTTTGAAAGCATGCAATTCTGTAAATATGTTGAGTTACCTAGGCTAGAGAATTTGATTCATTATGATGGAGGCTTAATCTTGAATTCATGTAATTGACTAATTAAAGAGTTTGTGAATGCATCTTGATTCGAGCATGTGCATGAAGGGTGAAGTGAGGTTTTGCTATTCCATGTCATTGTGAATTGTCTAGAACTTGCCTGGTGTGTATACAAAACGAAATGAAGGAGGTGTAGTGTTGGAAAGGATGTAGGCATTTATTTGTTTTAACCTATAGTTTCCATTTTTTTCTTGTCAAATTCTACCTTTTTATATGTTGTATACCCTAGTCAGCCCGTTGAGCCTTTAGCCGATTTTTTTCTTTTGTCCATAATTGTATGAACTAAGCTTTATTTCTTCTTTTCATTAGCCTTAAAGTCTATAAGAAGCTCTTAAGCGCTTACAAAGCAAAGAAAATGTTTCCCAAAGTGTTAAAGAGTGAAAAGAGTGAAAAGAAAAAGAAAAGCAAAGTGAAGAAAGAAAAGATGAGGTTGAAGAGGCACTTGTTGTAATTAAATGATAGTGAGGGTACATGAAAACCCTCTATTTTGTGTCAAGTGTGTTTGATGAAATGGGCTGTATGAAAGTAAACCAGCATGAATGGGAGAAAAAGAGAAAAGAGAGGAACAATGTCCATGAGTCGATGGGAATGTGTTGAAAAGGCGCTTAAGGATGTTAGCGACTATTATTGGCTAATCCAATATATACATACTAGATCCATAGCCCCGTTACAACCCATTAAAGTCCTACGTGATCCTATATTGCATTTCTTTATATTAGTGGAGTAATACATTAAGGGCAAGCCTATGGGTCATGACATGAGGCATGTGAATTCTTTTGGGAGAGAGAGTGAAATTACTTTTTATATGCCCCTACTTGCATGTTTGTGTGTTGCATGAACATAAAGGGGAAATTTCTCTCAAGTTGTGAGGGCACATGCTTGATGAAAGATTGATTTTCGTGTCGGATTTCTTGATTAGTTGATTTTCTTGAGTTTGCCGATATCAAGAATCAATTCTTAAAAGTCTAGGCAGCCTTGATGTATTAAGGGTCATTGTATTGTACGACCAAGCATGTTTTCTTGATGATTTGCGAAAATTGAATAATCAGTATGACCGTAGCGTAAATTGTTGCACCATAGTGACGAAGGTTGGGATGTAATTTGCATGATTTGTGTATGTGTTGTTCGAGGACGAACAAGGATTTAAGTGTGGGGTAAGTGATCTTGGGCAGATTTATATGCCCAAGTGATACTCAAACGTATCATTTTTACCTTGTTTGTTGTGCAATGTGTATATAATATCATGTAATTGGTAATAAAATGCGAATTTATACTAACCAACATGATTAGCATTTGTTTTGCAGGTAATTGTGATTTTTAGGAGCTAAAATGCATGTTGGAACTATGTCAGAGTTGGACTTGGATGCGAGCGTGGAAAAGACCTTGGAATGCATGATTTATAGGGGCTCCGCGATGGAGCCGTGCCACGCTACCATCGCGGTAGCACACTGCATGAGCAGGGATTAAAAGGGCAATTTCCAGTGTGCCTGCGCGTCAGCTCCGTGGCACGGAGATAGGCCTCCGCGATGGCCTCCGTGCCACGTTGAGGTTGATTTACCGGACCCTGGAAAATCCAGTGAAGGTCCGCGTCCACGCCGTGTCACGGAGGAAGTGCTCCGCGTTGGCCTCCGTGACACGTTGCTTGTTATTCCGGGAAAAATTTCCCACTAGTATAAATAGCACACTTAGGTTTATTTTAATTAGTTTTTTTAGTTTTTAGACTGAGTTCAGAAGTGGAGAGCAGGAACGTGGGTTAGTAGCAGTTGAAGATTGAAAAAGCTAAGGGATTTCTTCTCTTCCTTTCTTCTTTCTATCAATTGTACGTATGATTTACACTCATTTTAGGATGATCAATCCAAGAATGAGTGGCTAATTCTCTTCCTTGCTGAGGTTTTGAACATGTGTAATGAATTCTGATTTTAATTGATATGGTTTCTTCTTCTTCTTTAATGTTGTTCTATTAATTCTTGTTTTTACTGCATTAGTGATTGGCCAACATTAATGTACATCTAAGAAGTCCAATTTCACTCGAAAGAGTAAGAAATTGGAAAGTTGTGAATTAATAGGGTATTGTTCTTAACTTGATTTGGGAAAATTGGGTTTTGATGTGCTTTACTGATAGAAATATACTTGAAAGCCGTATTAGTCAATTTAGGAACCGGAATTGTAGTGCTAGGTCATAAATTGCATTTGATCACAGAAATGTAGACGGATGGTTTATGATTCTAAAGTGAAATTAAATACGAGAGTTTTAATTTCTAGGCAAATGTTCTTGGCTAGCAACATGAAGAAGAGAATTAACCAAAATTATCATGATTATCAAGTTCATTACTTGTTCTTAACCTTGGTATGCTCATATCCATAGTTTAAATTCACCGTAAATAATTGTTAATAGTTTTTGTATATATTTTATAAACAAAAACTCAAGTAACTCTTGGTTACATTGTTGTTAGCATAATTAGAAGTGAAATAGGAATATAGTAAACTAGGCAATTTTACATATCTTGAGCCTCCTTGGATCGATACTTGGCTACTTAGCCACTTTATTACTTGTTTGACCACGTGCACTTGCGTGTCGGTTTTTAACCGTAGCAACAAACCACGAACAATCTACAACTATGTATGTATTTTATTAAGCATGAATTATGTTTTGGTTGACTCATGGGCCTCAAGTCATGGCTAGTTCATGTATGTTCAAGCATGTTTACGATTATCATGACTTAACTATCCCATGAACTCATGTATGTATTATTATGAACACTATATAAGTTTTGGGAGTAGTATCGAACACGCCACCGTAGGTATGTTGGGACCTATTCTTGTTTGTCCCTGGACCAAATGACCCCTTTCATGTGTGATCACGCCCTTCATGGTTCCTACCCTTGGCAAGGTACAAACACCCTCCCGACTAGAGTTATAAGTCGGGCTTCATGTGTGGTTCATATGGGGTATATCGGTTAAGAGAATCTCCCACTGTTCCTCATGATTTACGCATGTTATGATTATGTATGTTGGCTCAAGTTATGTTAAGCGAAGTTCTTCTATTATGATTATGACTATGCTTATGTTACGAATGTGTTTAAAACCTTGAGCTATATAATATGTTATAATGATTTATGATACGAGTATGCTGTCCTACTATTATGACCATTTATGAGTTTCATACATGTTTTAAATGTCCATTTTACTTACCTTTCATACTTAGTACATTCCACGTATTGACCGCATACTTTCTATGTTGTATTGTCTCATGATACAGGTCCCAGTCCTTAAGCTCATCCTTACCCATAGATAGATTCAGACTTTCTCACAACTTACTTGGTGAGTCCTCATGTTCCAAGGGCTACATGTTCACACTCTATGTTATTCCTTCAGTTTTTGGATGTTGGATTAGTTGGGGAGTTGTCCCATCAATCTGCCTTTTATGTTTAGAGGCTTATCAGACTAAAAATTTGTATTCCGCCGTATTGTATAAGTATTGTACTATTTTCCCTTATGTTATGTTATGATTATATGCTCTATGCTAAGTCTTATGCTCATGTGATTGAATTAGATGTATGCTCATGCCATGGGTTGACTTGGGGTCTGTCGGGGCTCCTTGTCCCGTGTCTACGATCTAGGTGTATGTTTGGATCATGAAAAATTTGGTATCAGAGCCATAGGTTTATGTGTCCTAGGAAGTCTGAAAGCCGCGTTAAGTAGATTCCTTTTCATAGGTGTGAAGTGCGCCACACTTATAACGAAGAGGATACTAGATGTTTAGGAATGTTCCTTTCTTTCATGATCTATGTTGTGCAATGAACATCCTTTACTTCTCTAATTCATGCTATTCGCGTTTGCAGAATCATGCCTCTATGCCGAGTAAATTCCAGGAGGAACGGTAATGGTAATGATCATGAGGGTACCCATGATGGAGAGCATCAACCAGCTCCACCTGTTCATGAGGAGCACGTACCAGAGCCAGCCGCCCACACTGAGTTTAGGGCAGCGATTTAGATGTTGGCACAGGCCATGACAGCTTAGGTCCAGAATTAGACTGTGGCACATTATCCGCAAAATGGGAATGCGTTGGCTGCTAGGGTGAGGGACTTCTTAAGGATGAGGCCTCCGGAGTTCACAGGGTCGATGGTAGACGAGGACCCACATGACTTTATTGAGGAAATTCTGAAGATCACCCAGGTTATGGGGGTGAATAATGGGCAATGTGTTGATTTTGACCTCCTATCAGCTCAAGGGGGTAGCACATATATGGTTCAAGCAATCGAGAGGTGCTAGGGCAGCGGGTGCAGGCCCGATAGGTTGGGATGAGTTCCACACCGCGTTCATGGATTGTTTTTTCCCCTAGGAGATGAGGGAGCTTTAGGCGGTTGAGTTTGTGAATTTGAAGCAGGGCAACATGACAGTCCAGGAGTATGACTTGGAGTTCACTCGGCTATCTAAATATTCTCCGGAGTTGGTGGCGGATCAGCTACGAAGTAAAGGAAGTCCATTACTGAGAGAAGTGGTGTTATCATCTTACTTGCTGGGAGAGAGGAAGCTTTCAGACCATCTTTTCCAGCTAGATAGGCTCGGGTGAGCCGCTTTGTGCATTGAGTAGCAGATTACTTGGACAAAGATTGGGGATTGCCATGCTACATTGGGACATCGGCTTTCCCTGTATTTTATTGCATACCCAGCAGATGGAGTCAGTCTACAGGAGGCAAGGAGAGGCCAAGAGGGCCAGGACCGACAGGTATGGGGTTTCTCAGGCCAGGTCAGAAGGTGGATCACGTCAGCAGTCCCAGCACAAGTCCACTGCTCCAGCTCTATCATCGGCCAACACGCCGTCCAAGTTCAAAGGAGACCAGAGGAGCAGGGCTATAGGCTTGAGGGATCATGGTAGCATACAGGTGGAGCGCACTTTCCCAGCTTGTGCGAGATGTGGCAAAAATCATCCCCGGAGGTGTCTGGTCGGTGCGGATGCTTGTTTTGGGTGTGGAAAAAATCGGGGCACCGAATCAGAGATTGCTCTACAGCTAGTTCTACCGCTCCAGCAGCACGACCCCTTCATCAGGGTTCCTCCACTAGTTCGATAGGTGGTCAGCGTCGAAACAGGTTTTATGCCCTAGTGCTTCGCTAGGAGCAGGAGGCTTCGCCGAATGTGGTCACGGGTATGTTGCAAGTCTTCCATATTGATGCTTATGCTTTGTTAGATCCAGGAGCTATCTTGTCTTTCGTGACCCCTTACATTGCTAATAGTTTTGGGTTTAGTCCTGAAATTCTATCAGAACCATTCTCCGTATCTACTCCAGTCAGTGAATCAGTTGTAGCGAGGCGGGTATATAGAGGTTGCCCCATTACGGTGTTGCATAAGGTTACCTTCGCAGACTTAGTAGAATTGGCCATGACTGATTTTGACATCAGTTTGGGTATGGATTGGTTATTTGCATGTTGTGCTTCAATTAATTGTAGGACCCGTGCAGTGGAATTTCGATTTTCGGGTGAGTCAGTTTTGGAATGGAAGGGTAATTCAACTATACTAGCCGGTCGGATTATTTCATATCTTAAGGCTAGTAAAATGATCTCTAAGGGTTGTATGTACCACCTAGTTATGGTTAAGGATGTAGAGTCCGAGACCCCGACTACTCAGTCAAATCCAGTGGTGTGCGAGTAATCGAAGTTTTTTCCCGATGATTTACAAGGCGTTCCCCTAGAAAGGGAAATTGAGTTCGAAATTGATCTACTGCCTGATACGCAACCTATCTCTATTCCTCTTTACAGGATGACCCCAACTGAGTTAAAAGAGTTAAAGGAACAGTTGAAGGACTTGTTGGATAAGGGTTTCAGTAGATCGAGCAAGTCTCCATGGGGCGCACCGGTTCTATTTGTTCGGAAGAAGGATGGATCCCTTCGAATGTGTATTGATTATCGACAACTTAATAAGGTCACTGTCAAGAACAAGTACCCCTTGCCCAAGATTGATGATTTATTTGACCAACTCCAGGGTGGCAGGTGTTTCTCGAAGATAGATCTCAGGTCTGGGTGTTACCAGCTCAGAGTCCAGGAGATTGATATCCCAAAGACAACCTTCAAACCCGGTATGGCCATTATGAGTTTTTAGTTATGTCATTTGGAGTAATCAATGCTCTTGCAGCTTTTATGGATCTAAGGAACAGGGTATTCAAGGCATATTTGGACATGTTCGTGATTGTGTTCATTGAAGACATCCTTATATACTTCCGGAGCGAGGAGGAGCATGTCGATCATTTGAGAGTAGTGGTTCATACACTTAATGATCTCCAGTTGTATGAAAAGTTTAGCAAGTGTGAATTTTGGCCGGACTCAGTGTCATTTCTAGGCCATGTGGTGTCGAGTGAGGGCATAAGGGTGGATTTTTCAGAAAATCGAAGCGGTGAAAAATTGGTCTAGGCTGGTGAATCCTTCAGAAATGTAGAGTTTCTTGGGCCTAGCAGGATACTACCGAAGGTTTGTTGAGGGTTTCTCATCTATTGCGACACCTTTGACCAAGTTGACTTAGAAAAAGATAAAGTTCTAACGGTCAGAGAATTGTGAGAAAAGCTTCCAGGAATTGAAGACCCAAGTCACTTCAGCACCAGTGTTGACTTTACCTGAGGGTACTGATGGCTTTGTTGTATATTGTGATGCTTTGAGAGTTAGACTGGGATGTGCTTTGATGCAGCATGGGAATATGATAGCATACGCCTCTCGACAGTTAAAGGTTCACGAAAAGAATTACCCGACACATGATCTTGAGTTGGCCTCGGTGGTGTTTTCACTAAAGATATTGTTGCCTTACTTGTATGGGGTTCACATGGACATGGTCACGGATCACAAGAGCTTGCAATATGTGTTCACGTAGAAAGATCTTAATCTTCGGCAAATAAGGTGGTTGGAGTTGCTAAAGGACTACAATATGAGTATCCTTTACCACCCGGGCAAGGCTAATGTTGTTGAGGATGCACTTAGTAGGATCTCTATGGAGAGTGTGTCCCACATGGATGAGGGAAGGAAGGAGTTGGTGAGAGATGTCCACCGATGATAACGCTCAAACCACACTTCTAACTGAAGTATGAAGCAGACGTTGTCAATAAAGAACCCAACTTAGAGGATAGGGTCGATCCCACAGGGAATATGGAAGATCTAGATTACAGTCGGTAAGTGAACTTGTATGATAGTTACTTCACAATTGGGGGGATTCTAATAATAATCAATAGTAAAAACAAAGCAGCTGTCAAGATTATGGTTGTGAATCATTAATTAAATGATAACTAGGGTTTGTGTTCCCCATGGATTCATAATAGCTTTAGGTATACACTATTGATCTTCACCAATACTTACTTACAGAACTGATAACTTAGGTTCATTCAAATGATCGACCAATCTCTATTGAATGACTATACTCAATTACTCGACCAAATCTCATGAGTGTTTCCAAACTAACCATTATCACTAAGTTCCAGATATAACTATCCTGCGATCAAAGTGATAATGCTCAAACCACACTTCCAACTGAAGTATGAAGTGGACGTTGTCAATAAAGAACCCAACTAAGAGGTTGGGGTCGAACCCACAGGGAATATGGAAGATCTAGATTACAGGGGATAGATGAACTTGTATGGTAATCACTTCACAATGGGGGGATTCTAATAAAAAGCAATAATAAAAATAAAAAGCAGTCAAGATTATATTTGTGAATCAATAATTAAAGGATAACTAGGGTTTGTGTTCCCCATGGATTCATAACAGCTTTGGATATACACTCGTGATCTTTACCAATACTTACTTACAGAACTGATAACTTAGATTCATTCAAACGATTGACCAATCCCTATTGAATGACTATCCTCAATTACTCGACCAAGTCTCATGAGTTTTGCAAACTAATCGTTATCACTAAGTTCCAGATATAACTATCCTGCAACCACAACTCAAGTTAATACAATGATCATCAAGATCAAGGCTCCGTTGTAATTCTCTTTTTCTAATCTCTACCTCTTCGACCAAAGCAAGTAAAGAATTCAGGCACTTCCTAAAAGCATTAAAGATGAATAGAATATAAAGTATTTAGTATTGGTTTTAGAATCACTTTGTGCAACCCTAACTAGTTAATCCATCATGGTTCCTAGAACCCTAGCTACGGAGGTTTTAGCCTCTCATAGTTGCATGGTTGTGATTTGCATTCATGATTGAAAACATAAAACAATACTTACAAAGATGATTGAGAAAAACAATTCCTTCAATTAGACCATAAAATCTTGAATAACAAGTAGCATGAACAAGATAAATTCAAAAAAAGGTTGATCATGAGTTGAACCAACTCAATTCTCTCTTCCAATGATGTAAAATTGTTTACTACAATATTTTCCTCCTAGAATTAAGTCTGTTGGTCGTCCTACATTAAAAATAAAACATAAAAAGTATTTATAGAGACACAAGAATCCTTTTCCTAAACCAACATGACTTCTTTCCATATCTGTCACCGACCTTGTCATGGGTCCACCTATGACTCGTAGGGGCTTCTCACGAATTGTGACATCAACACGTTTCTTGGAGTGTTGGCTGAATTTTGACTAAGTGTTGGGACAAGATACGATTCGTACCAACATGCTATGACTCGTACATTGACACCCGTGGCTTGATCCTAATCTTTTAAACTTTTTCTAAACTTCACCATGATCGGTATGGTATGACTCGTACCTTCATCTCACGGGTCATACGGTGCTCTCGTATTAAGAATCAGCCTTCTGTGCAATTCTTTTGGATTTCATCACGACTGGCTTACCACGACTCATACCACCATGGTACGATCCGTGAGGAGTCTCATAAGTTCAGTCTTCCAGGTTAAAATTTAGCTTTTGATCAAGGCCCTTAGTATGACTCGTAGGTCCATCCTACGCATCGTACTGTGGTCCGCACTTTTTGCCCTTTTTTGTACACTTTTAGCTTCCTTTTGCAATTTATTGTTCCAACACCCATTTATCTTGAAATCAAAGAAAAAGTGCCTCATATCCACATAAATACACCTAAGTCCATACTATTTTCTTAGTTTTGAGCGTCAATAGTGTTGTAAATTCACAACACATCACACAACTCAAGTTAATACAATGATCATCAAGATCAAGGCTCTGTTGTAATTCTCTTTTCCTAATCTCTACCTCTTCAACCAAAGCAAGTAAAGAATTTGGGCACTTCCTAACGTTGTACACCGCTAAGAATAATTAAAGCATGAAGAGAATACAATATAAGTAATTAGTATTTTTTTTAGACTCACTTTGTGCAACCCTAGCTTGTTAATCCACCATGGTTCCCACAACCCTAGATATGGAGGTTTCAACCTCTCATAGTTGCAAGGTTGTGAAGTGTGTTCATGATTAACGACATAAAAACAATACTTACAAATATGATTGAGAAAAACGCTTCCTTAATTTAATCCGCAAAATCTAGAAGAACAAGTAGCAAGAACAATACGAATTCAAGAAAAGGTTGATCATAAGGTTGAACCAAGTCAATTCTCTCTTTCAAAGATGTAAAATTATCTACTACAATGTTTTTCAACTAAAACTAACTCTTATCAATGTCCTCCTTACAAAATAAAACATAAAACGTAGTTATATAGATCTAAGAATCCTTTTCCTAGGCTAACAGGGTGATTTTCCATATCCAGTGCCAACCTCGTCATGAATCATCCTATGACTCGTATGAGCATCCTATGGTCCGTGGCAACATCTCGTGGTTTGGATTGTTGGCTGATTTTTGGCTAAGTGTCAGGCTAAGGTACGATTCGTACCTCCTTCCTACGACTCATACCAGGCTCCTGTGGCTTGATTCTGAATCTTTGCAATTTGTTTGAAGCTCACCACGACTGGTATGGTACGACTTGTACCAAGCTCTCACGGGTCGTGGTATCCTCTCGTACTAAAAATTGGCCTTTTGTGTAATTCTTCTGGAGTTCATCACGACTGTCTTACCACGACTTGTAAAAGCTTGGTAAAATTTGTGGCAAGACTCGTACAAGCTTGGTACGATTCGTGGCAAGACTCGTAGGTTCATTATTCTAGCTTCAGCCTTCTGCTTCTTATCACAGCCATCAGTACGACTCGTAGGTCCATTCTACGGATCATACTATGGACTGCATTTTTGCCCTTTTTTGCACAATTTTAGCTTCCTTTTGCAAATTTATGCTCCAACACCCATTTATCCTGAAATCAAAGGAAAAGTGCCTCATATCCACATAAATACACCTAAGTCCATACTATTTTCTTAGTTTTGAGCATCAATAGTGCTGTAAATCCAAAACATATCAACCGACTTAAAAGGTTGGGGGTTAGATTGATCAACTCGACCAATGGCGGCGTTGTTGTGCAGAATGGGTCAGAATCATCCTTGGTGGTCAATGTCAAATCTAAGCAAGATGAGGATCTGATTCTGAGAAGGCTAAAGGAAGTGGTGCGGAATCAAAAGGTGGAGGTTTTCTCCCAAGGGGAGATGGTTTCCTTCGATACCAGGATCGACTATGTGTTCCGGACGTTGATAATTTGAGAGTCCGGATATTGCATGAGGCACACGGTACTAGATATTCCATCCATGCAGGATCCATAAAGATGTATTGGTACTGGCAGGAAATCTATTGGTGGGATGGTATGAAGAAGGATATCGCAAAGTTTGTAGCCAAGTGTCCAAAATGTCAGCAGGTGAAGGTCGAGCACCAAAGGTCGGGAGGTGTACTTCAGGATTTTATCATTCCCACTTGGAAGTGGGAAGAGATTAATATGAATTTTATTACAGACCTACCTCGTACTTGCCGACACTATGATTCCATTTGGGTGGTGGTACAGGTTAACAAAGGCTGCACACTTCCTACCGGTCAAGACCACGGATTTAGCGGATGATTATGCCAAGTTCTATATTCAGGAGGTGGTTCAACTTCATGGAGTTCCCTTGTCTATTATTTCAGACCGAGGTACTCAGTTTACCTCCCAGTTCTGGCGGTCTTTTCAGAAGGGACTTGGGACTCAGATTAAGCTCAGCACAGCATTCCATCTGCAAACGGATGGCTAGGCAGAATGAACAATCTAGACTCTTGAGGATTTGTTGAGGGTATGTGTTATGGATTTTAAAGGTAGTTGGGATGATCATTTGCCCTTGATCGATTTTTCTTATAATAATAGTTATCACTCTAGTATCCAGATGGAACCGTTCAAGGCCCTCTTCAGTTAAGGAACAAAGAAGTAGCTTCTGTTAAGGTTTTATGGAGAAATCAACATGTTGAGGGAGCTACGTGGGAAGCGGAAGTAGATATGATGGCTAGATACCCACATTTGTTCTCTACCGTCTTAGTTCCAACCTGAGGTATCAATTCTATCTATGATCCCATTTAGTTTTCATTTTCAGTTCATGTGTGCAAGTTTCGCTTATGTGTATGAATGTGTATGTGAAGCATGAGATCAGTTCAGCTATGTGGTTTGGTTCGGAGGTAGTCATTCCATGAAAATTTCGGTTAAAATGATCAGTATATGGTTATGATAAATTGTATGTTTCTATTTGCTGCTTGTTTCCTACATTAGAGGACAAATGTTTCCGTGGGGGAGATATTGTAATACCCCGGGAAGGCCTAACAATAGACCCGGGATAATAATTTGAAAAGTGAAGAAAACTAGCAAAATCTCATAGCACGGACCACAGAACGACTCGTGGTGTCAAACCACGAGTGGTTGTATGCTATTGTTGATTGGGAAAATATTGGTGGTAGTGGAGAAAATGAGAGGTATGATGACCCATTGTGGGATACAACGGTCCTTCCTTTGCAGTCATGGTTAGGGTCAGGCCGGGCGATAGTGTAAACAATGAGAGACCCAAGGACCCGTTAGGAGAAGCCACAGGTCATTGGTTGTGGTCATGGTTTGAGGATTAAGTTTCCCAGTAGGCTTGACAAGGGGAAACAACAATCCGTTGTTTGTGGTGACGGGTCGTGGTGTGACCCGTTAGAAGATTACATGCCAAGGTCAGGGGACTAACCACGGACGATGTAACGAGTCGTGGGTTGGAGGCACGGGTCATCCTGTCGACCCATTGTTTGGTTCCGATAATGGGTTATCAGCAGTTCATTCCCCGAGAGACACGACCAGTCGTGGTGGTTTCCAATGAACCATTGGTGCTGTCCGTTGGTTCCATCCGAACAGTTTTTAGGGCAGGTTTATTAAGGGTATTTTTGACTTTTTCATGATATAAGGCCCTAAACTATGTTGTTTTATCTTGGGAAAGCTGAGTTTTTAAGAAAATAAACCTTCCTAAACTCCCATTCATGCATGCAAGGATTTTGACAAGTGATCTAAGCGGAGATTTCAAGCTTTTCACCTCAATTCCTTCAATTTCATTCTTGGGCTTTTAAGGAGGGTTAGGAGTTGATAACCCTAGGTATGTAAGGTCTTCAATGGGTGGATTCTTCCATACCCATGCTCCTCCTATAGTAATTACTCAAATTTATTTAAAAATTCACAGGGTTTTATATTCAGTTTGTATAAGAATTTAATGATTTAGTTATGCGTCTTGTGATTTTGAAACCCTATCATTATCTACTGATTTTGATCATCTTTTGAGTTCTAAATTGATATTAATATGGATGATTTCGAAGTTCTAATCAATTAAGCTTGATTATGCATGCCCATGATAAACCAATTTATGATCCATTGATCCATTGATGTTTTTGATAACCCCAGCATGTATTATGAATTAAATCATGAATATATTATGTTAACTATTATGATCTTATGTAAATTTAAATTATATGCATGATCTACAATATGTATGTATTTTATTAAGCATAAATTATGCTTTGGCCGACTCACGGGCCTCAAGTCATGGCTTGTTCAGGTATGTTCAAGCTACGATTATCATGATATAACTATCCCATGAACTCATGTATGTATTATTATGAACACTATATATGTTTTGGGAGTAGTATCGAACACTGAGTAAGTTCGGGGCTTAGGTTAAACCCCAAATCTCACGAACTACGTGCCACCATAGGTATGTTAGGACCCATTTATGTTT
This sequence comes from Datura wrightii, assembly GCA_035772735.1. Lineage (NCBI taxonomy): Eukaryota > Viridiplantae > Streptophyta > Magnoliopsida > Solanales > Solanaceae > Datura > Datura wrightii. Next base: position 45,698,385 of record JASDFA010000007.1, on the reverse strand, counting down.
GTCCCTGGCCCAAATGGACCTTTTCATGTGTGATCACGCCCTTCATGGTTCCTACCCTTGGCAAGGTACGAACACCCTCCCGACAAGGGTTACAAGTCGGGCTTCATGTATGCTCATATGGGGTATGTCGATTAAGAGAATCTCCCACTGTTCCTCATGATTTACGCATGTTATGATTATATATGTTGGCTCAAGTTATGTTAAGCAAAGTTCTTCTTTTATGATCGTGACTATGATCATGTTACGAATGTTTTGAAAACCTTGAGTCGTATAATATGTTATAATGAATTATGATACGAGCATGCTGTCCTACTCTTATGACCATTTATGAGTTCCATACATGTTTTAAATGTCTGCTTTACTTACCTTGCATACTCAGTACATTCCACGTACTGACCACATACTTTCTATGCTGTATTGTCTCATGATACAGGTCCCAATTGTTAGGCTCATCTTCACCCGTAGATAGATTCGGACTTGCTCACATCGCACTTGGTGAGTCCTCATATTCCGAGGGATACATGTTCACACTCTATGTTATTCCTTCAGTTTCTGGATGTTGGATTAGTTGGGGAGTTGTCCCATCAATCCGCCTTTCATGTTTAGAGGCTTATCTGACTAAAAAGTTTTATTCCGCCGTAATGCTTAAGTATTGTACTGTTTTCCCTTATGTTATGTTATGATTACGTTCTCTATGCTAAGTCCTTCACTCATGTGATTGAATTAGATGTTCGCTCATGCCATAGGTCGACTTGGAGTCTATCGGGGCTCCTTGTCCCGTGTCTACGATCTGGGTGTACATTTAGGTCATGACAATAGCTTACTTGGTAAGTCCTCATGTTTCGAGGGCTACATGTTCACACTCTATGTTATTCCTTCAGAGTCTGGATATTGGATTAGTTGGGAAGTTGTCCCATCAATCTGCCTTTCATGTTTAGAGGCTTATTAGACTAAAAAGTTGTATTTCGCCGTATTATATAAGTATTGTACTATTTTTCCTTATGTTATGTTATGATTAAGTTCTCTATGCTAAGTCTTTCGCTCATGTGATTGAATTAGATGTATGCTCATGCCATGGGTCGACTTGGGGTCTCTTGGGGCTCCTTGTCCCATGTCTATGATCCGGGTGTACGTTTGGGTCGTGACACCATGACTCTTGGTCACCAGTCGTGGACCACATTGTCTCACTTCTAAAGTTTCTATACTAGGCTTGACCACGAGTCACTTAACAGGTCGTCGTCACTGACCCCAACTCGTGGTCATCATCCGTCAACCTCACTACCTCGACCGTGAACAAAAAGGTTAACAGCTAACCATGGCCCACCTAACGAGTCATTCTGGGACAATTGCTGTAGATTTCCAAATTTGCTGATTTAAGTCCCGGATCTAGTCTTTGAGTTTCTGGGGAATTACAATTTATCCTTTGAAAATTTTGGTAATTTAATTATTGGATGGATTTCCATTTTTTTAATTGAAGGAAGAGCTTGGTTTATCTTTAAAACTTGATTTATTATCAGTCTTAAGGATTTGAATAGAGATTACTATATAGTAGTTGATTAGTATAATTATTTTGCTAAATCAATCTATTTATATCTTTATTCTTAGGATCACCTTGGGTGTCTACTATATCAATTTTAAATGGTGTAGCCGTAACAATTCTACCATCTATGACAAACTAATTTATTCTAATGGGGGAATTATGAATTCAACCACCTTAGTTTGAGTATGTCATTAATTAATGATTATACTTAATGATTCTTTTTCATCATCTAATTTTTCTATGTACTCAAACCATTTAAAGAACTCTATATTACATCTTATTCCTTTCATATTGATGCACCAATTCTTTTCTAAATGATAATCTTTTCTTTATTGAGTACTTTTCTGTGTATCATTGTTGTTTTATGTTATTTTCTGGATCTAACAAAAATTTATCTAAATATTCAAAGTCAAGTTCAAACTCCTCATCCAATCAGATCATGCACAAACATCTCACTAGTAGTGGGACTTGTTCTTTTGGTAACTCTAGGTTCATATTCAACCTTAGAAATTATTTCAGAGAAATCTACCCTTTTAATATTTTTTTCTCTGTGTCTTCAAGAGTTACCTCTTTTTCTTCTTGGGTTTTTGAAAATGAAGGTATTGAAAAGACATTCTTTTACTTGAAGAAGCATGACTAAAAGATTGAGATCTTAAAAATTTTAAATCTATAGATTCATACGAAAATTGTATTACCTGCCCAATATTTAAAATTTCTTCTTCTATTTCTGGTTTTGTTATGGAGTCAAAATGCCAATTGCCTTTTACTAACACATCACTTTATTTTATCATTTTTGGGAGAAAATGTTATTATGATTGTGATAGGCTTCCATAAGCATAGTAACCCCTATATGAAGAAACTTGTAGCTTTTTCTATATGTATTGATGTCTTTAACTGCTAATAATTTAATAATCTCAATAGACTTATTAATAGTGACTGAAGATTCAGATATCTTAATAGTATAATTTTAAAAAAAATTAAACTGTCCATTTTTATAAACCTTCTCAAAACATTCTTTTGAAATATTTTAATTTTCTAAATCACTTTTCATTTTAGCTATCTTAGTAGCTGTGACAGAAATATTAATACTATTTATTATATTTTGATTTTTAGAGGTATCCATTAGAAATGCGCAGATGTAACACCCTAAAATTTTTTTTAGATCAGATCTTGGACTTGGAGTAGAAAAACCTGCATTTTTCTTCAAAACAACTCAAGTGACGAGCCATGGTATGACCAGATGACTCGTCATGTGAGTCATGGTAAGCCTCAATAATCTCATCCTCTAGACCATGAGTCCATACTATGAGTCGTAATGAGGTGGTATGACTCGTGGTCACAAGTCGCTATTTCCATCTGCAGACAAGGTCCTGACTTAACAAGTCATAGGATGACTTATTGGACCATATGAAGAGTCGTGATAATGAATCGTGGGATAAATTTAAAAAATGTGCAACATGATTGCAGTGACCACAGAAGAATATAACGAGTCGTGATCGCAAGTAGTGATTTGAATTGTCCATCCATGGTGAGAAGATCAAAGAAAGTAGAAATGCTCTAGCTAGTGACGGATGGTTACCACGAGTCTTGGTGATAACCAACGACTCATGGTGTGACATGTGGTTTCAATTCGGCAGATTTTAAGGGCAAATTCGTAGGGATATTTTTATATTGTCATGTTTTTAACTCCTAAACTAGGTTGTTTTGGATTTTCTGAGGAGGATATTTAAGGGTTTTACTTAGCTTAAACTCCTAGTATTCTCTCCAAACACCGTAGATTAAAAATCAAATTCTCAAGGAAGCTAGGGTTCATCTTGTCCAATTTGGGTCTCAAGTTAAGTCATGAAATTAGTAAGCCCAGGTATATGGGATCATCAATGCGGGATTTCTTTCATTCTCATGCCCAAACCCAAGATCAATTTCATGAATTTGATTCTCCCATGTCTCCAATTGTGATTTTCATAAATTTCTAGTGTTAGTCCTTTTTATGCAAAAATTTTGTTATCTTTTTATGGAAACTATAATCTTTCTAGGGTGCACGAAAGTGCACGCGGTCGTACAAGTAATACAGTGACTCTTAAGAGCCAGATGTCGACACCACAGGGACTAGACTATGACAGCGGATATTCAAGTTCAAATGTTAAGTCAAATTTCACAAGTGTTGATTTTTAAGATTTTGCAAATCTATAGGTGATCACAACTTTGGAAAAACAATAATAAGAAGCATCTAGAGTTAAGGATAAACATTCATGCAAAGCTAAAATTCACAATGGTTCAAGTATTAAAAACTTCATTTGTTGTCTCACAAGCTATATGCAATGTTCATGGTCTTTCGAGCCTCTAAACGTAATAAATTAGCTTCACAACTACATCGTTGAGCGGGGATGTGATGTTCTAATTTATATGCATTTATCTACGTGGAATAGTTTACGGGGTTAAAGCCCTTGGTTATGGACTTTCGAACCTCTAACCATTTAACATAACTTAGTTTCACAACTACTTCTACGAGCAATGATGTAACAATTCTAAGTGGGTGTCTAGCTATCTTTCTGTTTTATAACCAAGCAAGGCTGATTAGGTATATTGCTATCCTAAATGTGAATCAAGTCTTGAAGACTTTGAACTTGCTTCCTCCATTCTTAATTCTAACCTAGGTTTGCTCTTTCGAGTTTTTGCCTAAGCTTAACGAGTGTATTTCAATGGTGATCAGTCATTAAAATGAATAAAATCAACAATGCAAAACACAAACAGAAACTTGAACCAAAGATGAAATTAAGCTAAAACATTCATGTCATGTGGCATCAATCCTAGAAGAAGGGTTTTATCCACTTATGTTCATAGAAATATTCAAAATCATGTTTGAATTCTAGTACTTACAAGAATGGATAAAAGAGAAGCAAGAAAATTGAAACCCAGGTGAGTTTCCACGTTTCTCCCTTCGCTCCTCTCTGCTTTCTAGAAAATAATACGTGATATCCAATTAAACTGCTAAGTGTTCCTTTCATAATTGTCAACATTTGGCCTGTGATGGACTGCCTCCATGTCACGCTGGCTATCACAGAGATTTGCCTCTGTGACACTCTGCTATCGCGGATGCTCACTGTTTTGCGGCCCCTGCTCATATAAATTAATTCTTTGCTCCGTGGCATGTTGTTGAACGCTTCAATACTTTTCCATGGCATGTAATTGACTCCAAATGTGCTTTTGAGCTTGTCTCACCATCCATAATCCATCCCTTAGCATTTATCTTCAAGATTAGGACCATTATCTTCACATTGAGCTCCATCCATTAGCAATTTCAACCTATAGAGAGAGCTAATCATATTTGTTAGTCCATGACCACAAATTACAAAAAATATATGAGATTATTCTTAAATTAAGATACAAACTTGGATAAAACATGGGTAAAAAAATCACTTGGGCATGTACATATGCCCAAGATCATGAAGCTCATGAATATCAAGTTTATGTATCATGGCTGAATTTTTAGCATAGTTTTTGGCTAGTTCACATATTCAAGGAATTTATGAATCTACATGATTTTAAACTATCCTATGCAAGTCTACCATGTTTCAAGTATGATTATGAGAACTATATACATTTTGGGAGTAGTACTTAATATCGAGCGGATGCGGGTTCAGACAAATCAAGTCCCAAACTACGTGCCACCGTACGATAAGGGATCCTCACTAGTTAAGAGTGTCTCCCTTCGCCCAGAGGATAAAGGGTCCTCGCCAGTTGAGAGTGTTTTCCTTCTTCTGTATGGGCTCATGAGTGATATCATATCAGTCATGGTTCTTACCCTTGGCAAGATATGAACACCTTTCCAACTAGGGTTACAGGTTGAGCTCTATGAGGCACCCTTAGAGTATGTCGGTTATAAAAATCCCCCACAATGTTCCACATTTCTTCATGTTCATGTTTTATGATATATTGACTTATAATATTTTGCCCCATTAATCAGTTTATGAGTTTTACTTACGATTTTAATATGATTAAGCTTTACAATATTGTTTTGAGAACCTTAGGTCATTATACTTTGGTTATGATGAATATCTCATGTTTTGTGACTATATCACGATCATAATTTTTTAACCTGTTGTTCTTACTTTCATATTTTACTTATCCTCCATACTCAGTAGATTCAAATTACTGATCACATACTTTTTATGCTATATTGTCTCATGATGTAAGTTCGGGTGTTCAGTGACGTCCCTACTGCTAGACACACTCTCGCTCCAGATTCAACATTAGGTCTTAGTGAGTCCTCATCATCCGAGGATGACAGTTTTGATTCATGTCTTCTTTTTTCATTTCAGTTACAGATTTTATAGAGCTAGTTGAGGGCCTGTCCCTTCAACTTATCTTATGTTTAAAGGATTTTCGGACTATCATGGATAGATGTTCAACGGTTTGACTTCTTGTCACAGCTCTACATTTTATGATATCTTAGAGTTATTCCGCTTATGTTATATCTTAAGATTTTCTTCTGTTTAGTTGTGTGCTTATGCTTATGTTATACATGCACCATGGGTTAGCTTGGAGCCATTCATCGTTCTAGGTCTTGTGTCGCATTCGGGGTCTATGCTTGAGTCGTGACAGCGGATAGCTTTAACTAAATAATTAATATATCATTTAATTGTCTTCTTTGTATAGATAGATTATGACTAATATAACATAATTTATTATATAACCTAGTTAAATTGTCAAGGATTATTTTTCTAGTTATCTTTCTAGAGTAATTCTCTAAAGTTTATGGTGGTATTAGTTTATTTATAATAATTTTAAGTCCTTTAAGAGTTTTGTTTTTTTCTTGTTATACTTTGGTATTTCAAACAGGTCCATTTTCTTCTATTGTAATATTTTATTTGTTCTATGAATTGGACGTGCAAGCATAGATTTTTTTTAAAGAAATATAATACAATTGTTAAGGAAATTTGTAGTACTATCCTGGGGCCAATATGTACTTTAGATGTTACTCCGTAATAATTATTTTTTTTTAGTATTTACTGATTATCTTTTATAATTTTCTTATAATTTATTCCTTTAAGTTTGGCAACAGGAACACCATCTAGGTCCGACTCTAGTATTTCGACTTTAGAGCTAATCCAACGGAAAATAGAGGCTTGTCAACATTTATACCGTGATTAAACAGTTACCCAAATTAAGGAATAAGACTAAGAAAATAGTAGAAGAGTAGAAGGAAAAACTAACCACAGAAATAACTGTTTCAAGAGTAACATAATTTCGAATGGCTCTGATGCTCAAACTCATACTCCTCTAGGCTAACATGGTTCTGATACCATTTAATGGATCATAAAAATAACTTGAAAATAATTACAAAGGAAGGAGAAAAATAAGAATTAAACAAGCAAAATATTATAATTTTTTATTTTTGAAAATAAATAATAAAATAGAAGTGGAACAAAGATACTTACAAAAGTGTTGTTTATTAATAAGAAAGAAAAATTAAGAACATAGAGGGATTTGGGAAATATAAAAGTAAGTACAAGTTTTTTCTGAATGCCCCTACTGATACAAGGTTAAGGTCTCAAATAGACCTCAATATGTGACTTAATTAACTTCTAAATTTTATCTATTTTACATGTGTCAACACGTGGTAGATTTAATTTTACACAGGTCTATCTAAAAATATGTCTTCATCGTCCTGAAAATTACTTTTCTTGATAATGGAGATTTTGTCCTTATCTGGCATGAAAATTTGCTAGAGATTCGTCCTTATTTGGCATTGGAGTTTGCAGAGATTTTCTATTGTCTTTTTGTGACTTGTCCATTTGTGTTGTTTGTCTTTTTGTTGCATAATTTTTTTGGGTGGACTTTGATTGTTTAATTTTTGTGGTAACTTCTCATCTTCCTGAAAGGGTAGTCCGGCTGTCTTCTTTAGTTGAGAAGATAGGCTTGAGCTATCTCTTGCAAATCCAGCTTGTCTCCATTGTTGGGTTCATTTGTACGTGAAGATGCAATATCTAATAACTCCATTATCTGTTTTTGTTCGGTATCTCTTTTCAACTTTGATAATGTTCCTTTGAGCCTTCTTTTTAATTCCTCCTTGGAGAGTTAGGATTCATGTTGTAACGAAGAACTTGAAGTTTTCTTATCTTCTTGAGGTGTTGGCGTCTGGCCTTTGATTTTGATAGTCTTACTCAGACATTTGATCCTCTCAAATTCATGAAAATAAAAGGACCAATTGATAAAATAGGAAATTCTTTTTGCAATAAAATTTACATAATTTAATATTGTCACGACCCGAGTACACACCCTGGATGCGATACGGTACTTAGGATCATAAGTGACCCCAAGCAAACCTATGTTAAAGCATACTTCTACTAAGTCTGATCTACTGAAAATAATAATAAGAGGAAGCTGGCAAAAGAAACAAGAAAATACTGATTTATAACACAAAATCTGAACATACGCTGAAAAAGGGAAAATTGAATCTATAAACACTATTTGAAAGCCTTCTAAATGAGAACTGATGAGTTACTGGGACAAACCCCTAGCTAACTCTAATATCTAGAAACCAAAATGAAATGGAAACTTTGGCCCTCAGCATATGAGAACTCACCACTAGAAGCTGCGGGAGAATCACAGAGAGGAACTAGCTGCGCTGCTGAGGCTGGGTACCTAAGCCGATATCATAAAATGATATAGCACATAGAGATATACAATCAATACTTTGAATGTACTGAGTATATGAGCTATAAGATAACATAAGAATACTAATAATATGTAACTATACTGACAAGACATGCAATGACCATATCTGGAATCGTAAGTACATAAAAAAATTGAAAAACTTAAAATACTGAAGAACTAATAACTGTTTGAAGGTCATAAGCATATCCTAAAATATGGAAGACTGAGCTAAATTGGAGACAATGAACGTACTGTGGGAGAGCCTATAAACGACATGTAACCAGGTGAGCTAGATATGAGTTCGATATATAAACCCCATCGAAGAGAGCCCATTTCACCTTGCCAGGGTATAGTGGCTGAAATGTGTGATCACTTCCTGGGGCCCATTCAAGCTAATAACCTATGGTGGCATATAGTTTTAGGAATCTAGGTGCGCGGAGGATTTATGCTCAAATAACATTCAATGAATAAGATACATCATTCTAGACCAACTTTTAAATCATGAAGAATCAACCTAAATATCATACTAAACTATGGAGATGATCATATTATGAAAACTTCATAACAATCATGTGCTAGGGTGATAAAATTTAGCTAGACAACTAGAGTTTAGGAACACTCATAATTTATTTCAAAAATCCCAAATTCATAACTCTTACAGGGCTAGAATAGAAAAGATCTTTTGAGGGGAATTTTTTTGGGACACAAGAATGGAAGAATCCCCTTGTTGAATTCCAACATATCTGGCGAAGTAAGCCTCGGGGAAGAAGCTTGGAATTTTTTAGAAGAGTTGAAAGCCCTATCTCTTGCTTGAGAGAGAAGCTCTGGAGTTACAAACGTGAGTTTGAGAATCTGAGTGGGGAATGAGGGAGAATAATCGACTATCCCCCTTTTATTCCCCTGATAACTCATCGTTTGGTTCGTTGTTTGGGAGAAGGTTTTGATCATATTCCTGGATTGACAAGACGGGCAACATAATTACTCATTATGGTTAATGACGGGTCATTGTACCATCCATTGTATCTGAGGATTGAAATCTAAAGGGTTGATAACGACTTAGACAACGGATCGCCGTTACTGACAATGACTCATTGGTTGGGTCATTCTGAGACAAAAATTTTCTGGCATTTCATTCCAAGTCTAGGTTTGGTCTAAGAAACTTTTGGAGTGTTACAGTATCTCCCCCTTGGGAACATTCATCCTCTAATGAAGGATAAATAAGCTGAAAGACTGGGGGAAAGAGCTGCAAATGCTGAACTGAAGGCTATAAGCTGATTACTGAAGGATTGAATAACTTTGAACAGAGGTAGACATACTACCTGAACATGGGTGTGGAACTGAATAGAGTACTAAGGAGGAATTTAGTACCTGATCGTGAAGCTGAGCTGGGAGGGAATAGGTGAGGGTATTTAGCCATCATGTACACCTTTGCTTCCCATGTAGCTCCCACAACTAGCTGGTTCCTCCATAAGACTTTTACTAAAGCTATCTCTTTATTCCTCTGCTTACGAATCTAATGATCTTGGATCTGAACTGGAACTTCTTTGTAAGAGAGGCTGTCCTTTACCCCAAAACTCTCTAGGGGCACTACTGAGTTCGGGTACTCGATGCATTTCTTTAACAAGGACACATAGAAGACTGGGTGCGCCGAGTCTAACTCTACTGGCAACTCCAGCTCATATGCCACGTTGCCAATGCATCTCAAGATTCTGTAAGGGCCAACATATTTGGAACCGAGCTTTCCTTTCTTCCCAAACCTCATCACCCCTTTCATAGGAAAGATTTTCAGATATACCTAATCATCCACAACAAACTCCAACTCCCTTCTCCTTACATCTGCATACAATTGCTGTCGGCTTTGAGCTATCTTCAACTATTCCCTAATAAGTTGAACCTTCTGTGACCTCATGTACTGAATCAGGTCCTATCAAGGTAGCTTCACCAACCTCAAACCATCCTATAGAAGATCTACACCTCCTACCATATAATACCTTGAACAGGGCCATCTAAATACTGGAGTGATAGCTATTATTGTATGCAAACTCGATAAAAGGTAGGTGATCATCCCAACTGCCCTTGAAATTGATCACGTAAGCCCTCAACATATCCTCTAAAGTTTGAATAGTATGCTCAGCCTGTCTATTTGTATAAGGGTGAAAAGCTGTCTGAGCTTTATCTGAGTACCAAGTTCTTTCTGAAATGACTTTCAAAAGTGAGAGGTGAACTGAGTACCCCTATTCGAAATAATAGAAAAGGGAACTCCATGTAGTCTAACTAACTTCTGAATGTACAGTCTAGCATAATCCTCTGCTGAGTCTATGATCTTAACTGGTAGGAAACGTACTGACTTAGTTATCCAGTCTATAAACACCCAAATTGAGTCGTGCCGTCGGCAAGTATGAGGTAAGCCTGTAATGAAGTCTATGTTTACTCTTTCCCACTTCCAAGTAGGAATACTAATATCCTGAGTCATATCTCCCAGCCTATGATGTTCAACATTGACCTGTTGGCAATTTGGACACTTAACCACGAATTCTGAAATGTCCTTCTTCATGCCATTCCACCAATAGACTTCCTATAGATCATGGTACATCTTGGTGTCATGTGGTGGATAGAGTACCTAGTGTTGTGATATTTCGTTAGTATCCACTACCTCGAATCATCTACATCTGGAACACATAACCTGCATTGTTAACAGAGCACACCATCTCCCCATTTGGGAAATGCTTCCACCTCTTTCTTTAGGACCGCTTTCTTCAACCTGAGTAGAATTGGGTTTTCATCCTGCTTTAATTTAACCTCCAACATTAGGGAAGATTTTGACCCATTCTGGACTACAACTCCACCTTCTGCTCAGTCAACCACTTGACCCCCAACCGAGCCAGTCTGTAAATATCCTTTGCCAGTTCCTTCCTACCATCCTTAACAATAACACTCTCCATAAACTTTCTTCTGAGGCATCAACCACTATATTGGCCTTGCCCGTGTGATACAACACATTCATGTCGTAGTCTTTCAACAACTAAAACCACCTTCTTTGACCAGATTCAGGTCCTTCTGATTAAATACATACTGTAGGCTCTTGTGGTCAGTAAAAACATCCACATGAACCCCATAAAGATAGTGTCGCCAAATCTTCAGAGCAAAGACTACCGTTGCCAGTTCGAGATCATGAGTTAGATAGTTCTTCTCATGAACCTTAAGTTGTCTAGAGGCATAAGCTATTACCTTACTGTACTGCATCAAAACACAACCAAGGCCAACTCTAGAGGCATCACAATAGATCACAACCCATTTGAACCTTATGGTAGAGTCAGAACTAAGGCTATGGTGAGTCGAGTCTTCAACTCCTAAAATCTCTTCTCACATGCATCAGACCACTGAAACTTCACCTTCTTTTGAGTTAGTTTGGTCAAAGGAGAGGCAATGGAGGAGAACCCTTCTATAAATAGTCTATAATAACCGGCTCAGCCCAAGAAGCTCCTGATATTTGATGGAGAAGTGGGTCTTGCCCAGTCCTTGACTACCACTATCTTTTGAGGGTCCACTGAAATAACCTTACTGGAGACCACATGGCCAAGGAAGGCAATTAATTTCAGCCAAACTTCACACTTGCTAAATTTGGCGAATAACTGGCGATCCCTGAGAGTCTGCAACACTATCCTCAGTTGGTCCTCATGCTCCTCCTCTGTTCTGGAGTAAACCAGAATGTCATCTATAAAGACAATAAAGAACATGTCCAGGTACAACTTGAATACCCTGATCATCAGATCCATAAAAGCTGCAGGAGTATTGGTTAGTCCAAAATAAATGACTACGAATTAGTAGTGACTATACTGAGTTCTGAAGGTTATTTTCAGAATGTCACATTCTCTAATCCAGATCTGGTGGTATCCTGATCTGAGATCTACCTTGGAAAAAAACACTAGCTCCCTAAAGTTGGTTGAACAAGTCATCAATCCTTGGTAGAGGATACCTGTTCTTGACTATGACTTTGTTCAGCTGGCGGTAGTCAATGAACATTCTGAGTGTACCATCTTTCTTTTGCACGAATATGACTGGGGCACCCCATGGAGAGATGCTGGGTCTGATGAAGCCCTTATCTAGAAGGTACTTTAGCTATTCTTTCAACTCCTTAAGCTCTGTTGGAGCCATTCTATAAGGAGGAATAGAGATGGATTGGGTATATAGGAGAAGGTCTATGCTGAAGTCTATTTCCATTCGGGAGGGACTCCAGGAAGATCTTTGAAAAATACATCAGAAAATTCATTTACAATAGGAACTGATTGAAGTGTCGGGGTCTCAGAATTGAAATCTTTGACCCTAACCAGGTGGTAGATGTATCCTTTAGCGATCATTTTCCTAGCCTTAAGGTATGAAATGAAACGACCCTTAGGCGGTGAAGTATTACCCTTCCACTCTAGGACTAGGTCGTTAGGAAAGTGGAATCTAACGACTCTGGTTTTGTAGTTAACTAAGGCATAGTAAGAATGTACCCAGTCCATGCCATGAATAAGGTCAAAATTGACCATATCTAGCTATACTAGATCAACTGAGGTGACTTTATGCAACATTGTGATCGGACAATCCCTATACACCTGGCTAGCTCTAACTGACTCACCAACCGAAGTAGAGACTAAAAACGGATATGACAGGATTTCTAGACTTATATCAAACTGGATAGCAATGTAAGGAGCCATGAAGGAAAGTGTGGCTCCTAGATGTAGTAAAGCATACACATATATCTGAAAGAGACATAACATACCAGTCACTACGTCAGGTGAATTCTTCTGGTCCTCACCAAAGGATAAAGCATATAAGTAGTTTTGGCACTGGCCGCCACCTGTACTCAAGGTACTACCCTGCTAAGCTAGAAAACCTAGCGGAGCTATCGATTTGGTGGACTGGGCCTTCCATGGCCTTGTTGATGGGCAATCCCTCAATCTGTGACCTAGCTGGCCATAACCAAAACAACTCTCTTTGCCTTGACCAGATGGTTCTTACCACACTTCGGACATGCTAGAAAAGTGTGGCTACTGAAGACATGGTTCTGGGAGTGGGAGCCTGATGTCACTCTCCTCCATCCTTACGGAGTCCGGAAGATGGGACACTAGCTAAAGAAGGTACTGGAGGCTTCTGTTACTGTTGCTGGGGGTGATTACCACCGCCTGACCTCTACTGGGAATATACAGACTAACCTTTCCTCGCCCATTTACTGTCCCTTTCTATCTCCTTACGTTTCTTTGCCTCTATCTGGTGTGCATTGATGATGAGACTAGAGATATCTATGTCTTTGATGAGCATAGCAATTTCGCACTCCTTGACCACCAAGTTTGAGACTCCATTCATGAATTTGAGCACGCGAGCCTTAGGCTTAGCAACCATTTCTGGAGCATACCTTGATAGTTGAGTGAACTTTAATATGTACTCCTGCACTTTCATGTCGTTATGCCTCAAGTTCATAAACTTAGTAGCCTTAACTTCCCTTAACTCTTGGGGAAAGAACCTATCCAGGAATGTAGTCACAAACTCATCCCATTCCACCAAACTTGCACCATTCCGTCTTCCCTCCTTCCACTGCTTATACCAAATTTGAGCCACCCCCTTTAATTGATAAGCATCCAGATCTGCACTTTCTACATAAGTAACACCCATGATTTGGGTGATCTTCTGCACCTCGTTAGTGAACTCCCATGGGTCCTTATCAATCTTAGACCCATAAAATGCTGGGGGATTCATCTAAGTAAAATACCTGACTCTAGCTGCAGCTACAAATCCGTTAGTATTTACTGGAACAATGACTTGCTGGTTAACCTGGTTGGTCATTTCCTGAGCCAGCATCTGAATAGTAGCCGGAACTCTATATGTGACATCTGATCGTCCTAAGGGGCTGATAGAGCTGGTGGGGTTAGATGATTAGCATTGTCGGTCGTTATTTTATTTTTTCTCTTAGGAGGTATCGTCGATTGAAGAGGAATAGAGCACGAGTTAGGAGGACGTATTAGAGTCTAAAACTCTACACATGATAAGAATCATGAATAAAGGATATTTTCCTCAAAACGCCTCGTAGCCTCCCCCCATAAGTGTGGCATGCTTCACACCCATAAAAAGGACTCTACTTGACATGACTTTCAGAAATCCTAGGACCTCTAAACCTGATGCTCTGATACCAAGTCTTTCATGACATGAGTTCACACCTTGGATGCGACATGGTACTTAGGATCACAAGTGACCCCAAGAAAACCCATGGTAAAGCATACTTCTACTAAGACTGATATGCTGAAAATAATAATAAGTGGAAGCTGACTAAAGAAACAAGCAAATACTGATTTATAAAACAAAAATCTATAAATACACTGAAAAGGGAAAATTGAATCTATTAATGCTATATGAAAGCCTTCTAAATAAGAACTAATGAGTTACTTGGAAAAACCCCCAGCTAACTCTAATATTTGGAAACCAAACAGAAATGGAAACTCTGGCCCTCGGCATATGAGGACTCACCATTAGAAGTTGCGGGAGAATCACTAAAATGAACTAGCTGCAGTGGTGAGGCTGGGTACCTGAGCCTATATCATAAAGTGATATAGCACATAGAAATATACTATCAGTACTTTGAATGTACTGAGTATTTGAGCTTTAACCTAATATAAGAATACTAATAATACGTAACAGTACCGACAAGACATGAAATGATCATATCTGGAATCGTAAGTACTAAAAGAAACTCAAAATCTTACAATACTGAAGAACTAATAAATGTATGAAGGTCATAAACATATCTTGAAATCTGGAAGACTGAGCTAAACTAGAGACTATGACTATATTGGTCTAAACTGTATAGTGGCAGAGCCTATAACCGACATGTAACGACGTGAGTTAAACGTGGAGTTTGATGTATAAACTCCACCGAAGAGAGCCCACTGTACCTTGCCAGGGTATAGTGGCTTAACTATGTGATCACTATTCTGGGGCCCATTCAGGCTAATAACCTAGGGTGGCAGATAGTTCTGGGAACTTGGGTGTGTTGAACCCCGGCCCACTCGGTGCTAACTACTACTCCCATTGATAACCTACTTATGTATAACTGTCTAATAGCTCAAAATTGATTTCCTAAGACTAAGTCAGAACTACTTATCTAAAGCATTCGAAAAGTCTAAGGACCTAAAAGAAACTGTGTTATAAGGTTTGTCAGAGCTACTTTATCTAAAAGTGTCGTGACAGCCTAAACAACGATAATCATGTTGATAAACTAATACTTCTAAATTTAATAAAAAAGTGATAAAGAGTAAAACTAATAAGCTGATATTTCTGGAGAATACTGAGTATATTCATAGTCTGAAAATAATAACTTTAGGTTAAATCATTCAAGCTGAGGATTTATGCTCAAATAACATTCCATGAATAAAGTACAATATTCTAGACCAACTTTTAAATCATGAAGAATCAACCCAAATATCCTAATAAAATAGGAGATGATCATATTATGAAATATTCATAACAATCATGTTCTAGGGTGATAAGATTTAGCAAGACAACTGGAGTTCAGGAACACTCAAAATTTATCTGGAAAGCCCTAACTCATAACTCTTGCAAGGCTAGAATTGAAAAGGTTTTCTGAGGGGAATTTTTTTGGGACACAAAAATGAGAGAATCCCCTTGTTGAATTCCCACATACCTAGAGAAGTAAACCTCAAGGAAGAAGCTTGGAATTTTTGAGAAAAGTTTAAAGCCCTATATCTTGTTTGAGAGAGAAGCTTTGGAGTTATGAACATGAGTCTGAGAATCTAAGTGGGGAATGAGGAAGAATAATTGACTAACCCCCCCTTAGTCCCCTGATAATAAACCCCAAAACAACATAGTTTAAGAGTTAAAATAGAGGAAAATTATAAAAATGCCCCTGGAGAAAAGCCTGAAAAACTACCCGTCAGGATCCAAGGGGTCACACAATGAGTCATTGGTTGTGACCACGACTCGCTAGGACCAGTCGTTGGTCTTGGGTCTTGAAAATTTAGTTTCTAGACTTTACTAATGGATGTATAGTACGACTCATTGAATGTAACAATGGGTCGTTGTAACTATCATAGTCATGGCTCTATAGAATAGACATCGACTCATTGGTTGACACAACAGATCGTTTTCACTGTTCGTCGTCACTACTGGAAATTCTGAATGATTTATTGACTTGAGCAACAAACAAGAACAATGACTTGTTGGAGGGGACAACGGGTCGTTGTTTTCACTCGTTGTCACTGGAGGGGTTTCTAACCCGTTCTGTATCTCCTCTAATGGCTCCCTACGATGATTCATTATATTTAACTACGACTCATCGTCTATCTCGTTGTTTGGGAGAAGGTTTTGATCATATTCCGGGATTGACAAGAAGGGCAACATAATGACTCATTGTGGTCAATGATGGGTCATTGTACCACCCATTATATTTAAGGATTAAAATCGGAAAGGTTGACAACGACTCAGACAATGGGTCGTTGTTATTGATAATGACTCGTTAGTTTGATCATTCTGAGATAAATTTTCTGGTATTTCATTCCAAGTCTGTGTTTGGTCTAAGGAACTTTTGGGGTATAAAAATATTCTCTAGTGGGGTAGAAATATTCTGCTCCACCTAAAAATTTTCAAACTGTGTCTGAAAATATTTTGACAATACCTATTTATCTCCTCCGAATTGGTTCCACCATTCATAAAACCATCTGGGAATGACTGCAATTTTCATTTCTTTAGAATACGTTACAAATCATGAATGTGTGTTGGGCCTTAGATATATAAAATAATACCAAGCTGCCTTATAATTATACCAGTTATATGTCTGCGGTTTATGAGCTCTTAACAAGGGAATGGGTGTATGTAGATGATCTGCAAATCATTTAAAAGGACTTAAAATTCTTTTAATTATAATCTTTGAGTACTAAATACTGTCGGGAAAATGTTGCCCAAGTGCACGCAAGCACACGTGGTCGTCAAGTAATATAGGATTGTTAAGTCCAGGTATCATACCCACAGGGACTTGTCAATTTAATTATTATAAGTTGTCACTTTAATTTCACTATTCTACAAAACTGTTAAAATGGGGATTGGTTTGAGAAATTAAACTATCAAAAACTTTAAATAAAAAATTAACTAAAAAATAATTGTGAGCTTGATTGCATTTTGATGATGATGAGAGTCTAGGGAAATGGCACTTGGTTGGTTTCAAGTTGAGTTTTCAAGACGTAATTACACTAGTACGATTCTTCCTATAGTTGTTAATTCAAGTTACTATCCCATTCCTTGCCACTATCCCTAGCATCCAAGAACTATTTCATGAACCCTAACACCTATATCCCTGTGGTGCAGGAGAACAATGAAACACGATTACCCTACTTGTATTTCAACTAAACGGGATTGAAGGGTATATCCCTATCCTCAACAACAACTTCTATCCTATACTGATGGATTCAAGGGTCTTTGAATTCCCATTTTGTATTTATCTTTAACCCTTTCGATTCCCCTTTGAAAGTTCAATCGAAAGCCAATGGATTACTTACAAGGTGATCAAACTCATAAATAATAAATTAACACAAATAAATACAAACAACTATAATTAAAGAATCGAAACTAGATTAAATTAGTCTTTCAAATCTTCAACCATCCACCATGGCCAAAACTCTAGAATATAAGTTTAGCAACCATAGACAAGCAGAATAATGAATACTTAGTCATTAGAAAATACAAGTAAAGAAGAGAAAAGCCTAGTGTAGAACTTTGTCTTCCTTTCAAATGGCTTACAAGCCTCCACAACTGAACTACGGAACATAAAAATGATCAAAAGATATATAACAAATTACCTAAGTCATGTATTTATAGATGAGCCTTCAAATGATGCTTCTTCCCTCCAAACCTTGTCTTTAAAATCAGCATTTTCTGCCTCAGAATGACCCTGGCACACTGCCCCACTTATCTAACCACAGAGTTAGTCAAATTTCCAAAACTTTCAGCTCCAGGAGAGGCCCTAGAGCGCCCCCTCTCTATATATCGCCAAGGTGTTTGTCAAATTTCTCTAAGTTTGGACACCTCTAGCGTGGGACGCTACTCATCTCTCCAAGGTTTGTGAAGTGCAATTCTTTTGAAGTTCAAGGCGCGCCAGTCATAGCACCAACCTGAAGTTTTGTTTTCTAAAGTTCGGGACTTGGTGCAGGGCGCCAGCCATAGCACCAGGCCCTTCAGCTCCTTATATCTTCACTCCTTGGATCATTTTGTGTCCATTTTACTTAGTTTCCTACTCAAATCAAGTCAAATCATTTGTTATCACATAAAACACATACACACACACACATGAATCTAAGCATGAATTAAGGATTATGAACTCAAAACATGATCAAATATGGGTAAAAACATGGCAAATGGGCATAGAAATATGCCCAACATCACCACCCGCACTTAAATCATTGTTCGTCCTCAAACAATCTTTAGAACATACCTAAACTCATGTTTCACCATCACCCTTGACACCTCTATCAACTCATACTCAACCAACTAGCAAGGATTATACATAAAGTGGTTTATCATAAGCAACACAATTTCATCAATGCACACATGAAAGCTTCACAATCAAGATTACACAACCTTTATAAATGACTCATCTTTTCAACACAAATGGACAACATGATTAAATGTGACACATGCAACAAGTAGTACACCAAATTATACTTCTTATGCCCCTTACTTTTAGTGATGTTCCTCTCTCAAATTCATCAATGTAAAAACATGGAACATAATAAGTAACGCACACTCACACTCACAAATGCTGTGATGCACATAGGTAACATACCATAGGCTTGCTCTTCATGTACATTAAGATTACCTAATTGCTTCAAGAGATTAAGATCAGAAGGTTTTTTCTTGGTTTTAATGTCGGCTAGGGATGGGTAGGATTGATATTTTGTTTTATAGTGACTACCAGCCTAAGCACTTTTAAGCTATATTTCACGTTCCTTTTCCACCACCTCTTTCCTTTCTTGTTAACCTTTTATCTACTCACCCTGGTCTTTTTTTTCATGTCTCATTTTTCACTACTTGAGAGTTAATTTCCTGCTCATAGAATAACTAAGGATTTTGCAATTAAAGCTCTCTTTTTTATTTCCCTAGCAGCAAGTAGACAACATAGTTTTATGGCACCCCTTCTTCTCACTTTTCTTTTCTTACCCCAAATTTTTTCTTTTTCCCTTGCAATATACCTTGATGGACATTAAGTTTCAAGTTTCAAAGTGCCTAAGACTACTTTGGATAAAAATTTGAGGTCTTAAAAAAATGGATTAAGCCATTTTTATGGCTAAGAAAGAATAAGGCTTCAAGTTGGGGTTAACTAGGAAGAATGATTAGGAGTGTAAACCAAATATAGGAAAAACATGGCTTATACAAAGAAATGCCTTGATCATCTCTCAACTCCCTTCCAACTAGTTATTCTACATATATTAAGGTAAGTTCTAGATGCTACAATATATACACATAGAGCAATTCAGCTCACCTCTCATGGCAACAAGAATCTAATCAGTTTCTACAGCTACACATTCACACAATCATATTGAATGACAAGTTTATTCACAATTGAGCCCTAAGGATATGTTGAGTCAAATTAAAGAGATATGTGTGTCTCTCATGGATCCTCACTCATGCAATCAAGATGACCACTCTATTAACTCTAGCAAAGCATCTAAGCAGAATATCAACAAGCATACAAACGGATGACAAACGACTCAATTATAAAAAATAAAAAAAATATGATGAATATTCCCTTAATATAGTCGTCATCTATTTATCATAAGGAAACATCACAAGACCCTAACAAAACAAAAAAATTGACTCCAAAATAAAGAAACCAAAAATAATATAGTCAAGATGAATAATAAGTCAAAATATCCCAGGCATCCAAGTCAACATCACCATACTAGCTATTACAACCCATTACCTATGAATCATCAACTTACTTCTATGAGGAATGCCTTAATAATGCTATGACCTACTATAAATATAGCAATTAAAGAACAACAAGAATCTATATTTCTTCCACCCCACACTTAAAAGGTACACTGTCCTAAGTGCACACACAATCATATCATAAAGGGAAAGAAAAGGAACTTCTTGGGTGCTAAGCGTCATCCTCGGGATTGTTCTCCTCATCCTCGTCAGCATCATCATCTTCGCCATCAACCTACACAGCGCCCGTAGCAACATCCTCCTCCTCATCCATATCTAGGTCATCAACACCATTAGTACATACTGTGGCCTAATCATCATCAAGCAACTTCTCAAAAGTTGGGCACACTTGGCACATCAACATTGCACTCTCTGTGAGCGGGTACCGTGCCTCTAAAGCTGTCATGTCCTCTATAGTGGCGGGTTGATGTCCTAGCCTTAGCTATAGATCCAACATCCAAATATACGACCTTCCGCTCTTATGAAGAGACTAACGATCAACTATAGTAAGAAGAGTGCCTATGGAAGGGACAGTCTTCTTCATCTTTGTAACGTCCATCATCTTTCCAACAAGGTGCCCTGCTAGAGGTAAGACAAGGTCTGCATCCTCCTCCTTAATACCTGCCTCCCGAAAGAACATGGCCAAGAGACTGTTATGATCTTCTCATATTGTCACAAAGCACAACACCAAAATTGATTGGTATCCCCTTCATTAATATGTACACCAAAATAATCCGCTCTCGAGTCACCTCTGTCATATGTGTCCTCAGGAGAAAGACAACACAAACCAACTTTACCTACACCTTTGCCTCCCAATTCAAATAGGAAAACACAAGTGTGGAATGAGTGACATTATGATCCCTCACCCAATGAGCGGATGAGTTCTCACCACATAGAGTGTGGCAGATGTCTTTGTATCGAGGCTTCTCCAACAAGATGAAGTACTCTGAAGGGTCTACTGCAGGTGTCCCTAGAAGGGCCTTGAACCTTTTATAAATGAACCGCACCACCTGACTTCTATCTTTACCATGGTGCTCTCTCCAAATGAAATTGTCATGCCCCACCATGGGGGAGTGACTGGCACCGAGTGCCATAGTGAAATCTGACTGACCTGGCTGGGTTCTGCACATCTGATGCATGCCTGCAACTCAATAAGAAAACAATGAGCTATATCTCGCTTGGTTACTAATCTGTAGCTGTGTTAGAGCTCGATGGACTCCTGATCTATAGTAGTGTCTGAGTCCGAGGGACTCCTAATAACTGCACCCTGGGAACCAAGCTCAATAAGGGTGTGATGCCGATACGACATAAACATAGTAGTCCAGCCATGGAATGGACTATAATATGGCCCTTGAGCCTCTACATCGTCCCTTGGGACAGTATATCGCTCCTTGAAGCAACGTCATATAGCCCCGTTGGCAACATCATATAGCCCGTAGGCGGCGACACAGCTAGTAACCCCAGGGTGGTCACGGAAAGCTCCTAGGTAAGGATAATCCCACCCGATGTGCTATACTTATATCTCACTCTAGCCACTCGAAAGGCGTATCTGGCCTTCTAGCCTTAATGCAACTGCTGCTCACCCATAGACTAATCTGTATAGCTGCTAGTAGGCACACCCCCTGTACCTGTATCTGATCAGAGGATCTTGGTAGAGATCATAATATCTAATGGTCTAGACCGGATAGGGTGCAATCTGGAATGGCCTAACAATACTCTGAATGTCCTATTTGGACAACTGTAACTCATAAGCAATTACGGAGTTGCAGACGACCAATTACTTAGTTCCTTTGTTTAGAATGGTTGTAGGATTGCTACTGACTGGACATGCTTTTGAGCGGTCAGTCTCTAATCCCCCACAGGTAGCCTACTGAAATTCTAGGATTGATGGTAATACTATGGTAACATGGTTTTAGTCCTTTAGACCTTGACTTGGCCTGTTCGGATCATACATGACTCTTCTGGACGATTCGTAACCTTGAAGTTAATTTTACATGGACTTAGCCACTCACGACAACCTATACTTGAGTATCTCATAGAGCAGGCTGGGGCATTGGCCCCACCTCTAACTACTAATAAGGTCCCTTTCCTTCGGGTACCCACGGGTCTATTTGACCTGAAAACTGGGATGGCTCTCTGGGCAACCTGTATGATGAATACTAAGTAAACTGGAACTGACCATCACTGGTAGTAGCGAAATGGATGGCAGGCTGTCACTGAGTTCACTAGACAACCCTAGTGCCTCTGTCTCTAACGTATGGCCATCCTACCTAAACCTCTGGCCCTTGGGTGTGAGGGTATGCCAAAGGCCTCTGAGCATGCTTCACTAACAATACAAGCGCCAAACTGGTAGTTATATTGCCTAGCTGCGCCTATGCTGTTAAACTTACTAACTCAGGCCCAATAACTATCCACGAGCTTCTAACGGGCCTGACAATAAGGCATCCAATTCTACCAACACAATGAATTGAAGAACGGAGGATCTAATATGATGCTTCTAGCGTGCGTCACACTTAACAAGTTCTTTCTCGACAAGGGATACTGCGATATGATCTTTATAAGTTTTCTAGCAACTAACCATACCATATGTAACCATAATCTACTGATAGCAGCTAATCACCACATACCTGATCCTTATATACTAGCAGCAACTAATTACAACATATAGGATCATTATCTACATTTAAAACATAGGTCTTATCGCTACACGATGAGAATAACTTATCGAAGGAATAAGCCTTAACATACCTCGAATGCCGACTTTCGTTTGTTTACTCAACTTTTCCACCTGAAGCCAGTAATTTCATTTAGTTTCCGCCTTTATTCTGAAAGAATACCACTATTTTCAATAACAATAATAGCCAATAAAAATATCTTTTCAATAGAATTAACTATAACTTCAACTCCATTTCATTCGGTTGAAAACTTATAATTTCTCGAGGGTTTAGAAGGGAGAAATACTTACCGATTGTCTGTGGCCGTTTAGAATCAAATTTGAAGTAATTTTGACAACTTTTACTTGGCAAAGTTCTGATTTGCTGAGCAAATTTTCGAGAAGTAACTCCATAGTAATGCTTTTCATATGTCTAGGATTCATTACTCGAAGTTAATTTGAGATTGGACGGTGTTTGGTAGCGTAATTTGATGAAAACTTGAATAAAGTTGCATGTTCTTTCATTTATAGCCGAGGGAAATATTTAATGAATGATTTGAATTGAACAAGGAAACATATATATAGGCATAGGGCGGTGTCCTGGGCAGCACCCCGCGCTGGCCAAAGCGCCAAGAGGCCAGCGCCCTGTGCTTGCAAAAGCGCCAAGGACCCTGCCACGCCGCGCCTCCCACGACGCTGATCCCCCTAGCAGGCCGCACTGCCCAAAGCACCGGAAGGTTGGCGTGTCGCGCTAGCCCTTCACGGCCTGGCCTCACCCGACCCTACTTCCGAGGCTTTTCCCACATGCGTCAAGCTCTTTTTACTCATCACAATCCATGTATACGCCTACTAACCGTTAACATTTTATGGGGTGTAACATCCTCCCCCCTTAGCAACATTCATCCTCGAATGTCATCTTCAGGCTTAAAGGAGTCAACTCTTTTAACTAGTATTTGGAAAACAATTTCAGCAAAGTCTCCTCTGTAATATGGACTATTCGGGAACTTTAAACGCAAAAAATTCCAACACACGCATCTCACAGGACGCTACCTGCAACTAGAATACATAACAGTACTATATGTATGTGACCAGCTGATAGCAACAACAACAAAGTCAACTATATAGCATCTGAAACTATTATACCTTAACTGAAATTGGCTAAGTCCGCACACTTTCATTATAGGGCCTGGTACAACTGAAACTATCCAATCTTTGCATCATTCATAGCAGTTTTCTTTTATCTTTTTTTTTGCAATTCATTTTTTCTATATTTCCTTTCCCTCACGATACTCTAATAAGCTACAATTTTGGTTCTCATATTAACTCCCCTGAATATTGCTATATGGTCCTCTCCGTGGAATATTGCTTTTGTACCTTGAGTATCTCTGACTGGGTCAATCTGAAAAAAAGGATCTTCTACGTGCTTGTGTACTATTGATAAATGGATCCTAGCCCCGAAGGCAATTCTATCTCATGGGCCACTTGGCCAATTTCCCGGAGGACCTGGTGTAGTTTTAATGAATCTAGGGCTTGGCTTGCCCTGCTTGTAAGGTCTCACAATGCTCTTCATTGGTGAGCTTTTAGAAATATTCAATCACTACTTTCATTTCTAACTTCTCCACATGCTAGAGTAAGGCTTCCGGCGACCTTGGGCTGCCGGTACCAATCTCCGTATTACTATAACTGTTTCCCTCCGACTGATGCAGTGTGCTCGATTTTTTTATCCTTGACTTGCTTCAGGCCATCATATAGGGAGCGTACGTTCCCACCTTTAACATAATTCCTAGTATCTGAGTCGTGCGCTCCACTTGGTCACTGTCTGTGGATGGGAAGTTGTACTCAAATTGACTTGCATTCCAATTTGTTCTGACAACTTTTCCAAAGCCTAGCTGTAAGTTGTGGTCTTTGTCAACATCTAATAAACACTGGGACATCATATCGCCGGCGTAGTTCTTTAATATTCAATTCAATATAATCTTTAGCTAAAACATAATTTTGATCGGCAGGAAATGAATTAATCTCATTGGTCTTTCGATACTGAATCGAATAGGATCAAATTTACCCCTAGTATGGGTTAACCCTGCAACTATATTCATACTATCTATCTCCCCCTTCCACATAGGCGCCGCTATTTCCTGAATTAGCTTGCCCGATTCCTAATGGTCAACCTCTCTTTGTTGGTCATATGAGCTTTATGCCACAACTCGGTAGTATCCTTCTTCTTCCTGTGCCAGCAGTAGATCTCTTTTATAACTTAACGCTGTTTCGTCAAACCTGAGTGGGGCAAATAACATATATGGTATGCCTTGCTACAATCTACTAACGAAACCCTGCCACATTTGGAACATAGAGTCGGCCTCAAAATCTTAAGACCCTGTCTCCTACTATCTCAAAGGCCGGTGGCTCCTTCTGCTAGGCCCTATCTCTGGCTGTACTAGGCTAGGGTCTCATACCATCATTTCTTTGCATTCACAATTAGTCGGGACATTGCAGTATTCTAGGTTACAACCTTACTATCCTTTAAATGTCAGCCTGCTGCTTATTTCTCGACATTCAGGGGAAATCCCAAGCTTTATCAGCCCGCTACCACCTGGAGATGGTCCTATTTTTCCCTCAAGTTCGATGGTCGAACCTTTACATTACTTTTATAAGATGAAAATTGGGGTTCGTGCTCCGTGCACCTTACTAGAAGGGTATTGCCGGCAAAGTTTATCAACCCATATCGTTCTGACCTGCACTCGGGCCAATTTTGTTCATATAATCTCTATGTCCTTCGACATAACAAACTTGGGCCATAACCATTATCTTGCTGGTATGCCCTACCGTTATTAACACCTTGCGGGGAATCGGCCTATCTCTAACCTGGTCTTTACTATTGTTGGGGGTTTACCGCTGATGGACTCTCTCACATGCACTTGAGTGCTACTAGAAATCTTGTCCTCCCTCTTGATTTACTATTGTGAGGGTCTAAGTAGCTTTATAAACACTAGGGGTCTCAACCACTTTTTTACCCTTTTCGGAGGCAACAATTTAACCCTCCTTTATTAATCATTCGGGACAATATGGCATTAACACTTGCGCTTTCTGTTGTACTCGCACGATCCTTTGTGTATTTCAGGTAATCCGGTGCTACTTGTCGTCCCTATCTAATTCTAGATGTCTACTAAGTAGGCTAACTCATATGCATATACCATACTCCAGACCTCTTATTCCGAGGCCGTAGGGAGAATTGGGGATGGTACTCCTATATCTATTATCTTGTGAGATTCCTGGTATCCTGGGAGGATGCTGGGAAGATTATAAGACACTGCTTCCGTCCCTATGCTAATTGTCCCCCAACCATAACACTTCACTGGTATCCTCTCCTACTGCTGTAGCTGACTTGTGGGTAACTGAAGTCTGTCCATATTAGACATTATTCTAGATAGACACAACAATGAAAACTCAAGGACTCATCCCTATACAACTCGGCTCTATAGCACCATCTGAGAAGAAGAAAGGGTAACCATATTATCATGCCTCGTAGCCTCCTACTTATAGAGTGTGGTGCACAACACATTTATAAGAAAGACTCTACTAGACACGACTTGCAAACTCCCTAGGATACGAACTGCTCTGATACAAAGTTTGTCACGCCCCACCTTGGGAGGCATGACTAGCACCTAGTGCCACATTGGAATATGACTAACCTGGCTGACTTCTACACATCTAGTGCATGCCTGCAACTCAATTCAAGAAAACAATGAGCTTTATCTTGGCTGTAAACACAGCCTTTGGTCGACAAGGCCGTATAGCCACCTATAAACGAAAACAACTAACCAACAACAGGCAACAAAAGGGATCCTATGCGGGCCGACAAGACCATCATGCGGTCTAGTTATAACAGAAATAAGAACAAGCTACTATGTTAGGCCCCATATGGCCAACACATAAAACATAGCTAATTTAGGCCTCATATAGCCATAAATAACCAACTAACTGATGACTGTACTCTGCAAGCCTCTAAGAATACAAATAATGGTTGGGATAGGGCCTCGACCTATCCAAATGCTATCTAAGTGAAAAAACATAATCTCTACATCCTGGCAACTCTGAATCAAAGGAGCCGGCCAAGTGCTGATTGTGAATCGCTGTTAATGGAGGTTTGGAACTCTTTCTGTCTAAACTTGCAGGCAAGTAATGCAGTGCCCAGGGATGGCCGTCAGTACAATATGTACTAAATATGTAAGACAGTAATAAAAAGAAGAATAAAATTTTTAAAGACTGAGAGTAAGTAGAGTGAAGGGGCAGAAAGTTTAACCTGTAAACTTGCTTATTCATAACCTGCATCTAGCAAAACATTGAACGTACATGATCTAAGACTTTATAGTTACCCATTCATAAACTATAACTAGCAGGCAAGAGTGCACACAAGAACCTAACCTGGCCCCCATAATCCTGGAAGGTACAAGCAACATAGAAATAACCTACCAGGACCACCATAATCCTTGGCAAGTACACTTCAATCTATATACCCCTATCTAGGTTTTTATGACTCTACTGGTGCTATAGCCAATCTACCAGTCCCTTGGGTCTGCAACTGCACTTGCTTGGTTCTTGATCTGTATTTGTGTTTGAGCTCGATGGACTCCTGATCTGTAGTTGTGTCTGAGTCCAAGGGACTCCTGATAACTGCACCCTGGGCACTAGGATCGATGAGGGTGTGATGCCGATACGACATAAACATAGTAGTCCAGCCATGAAATGGACTGTAATATGGCCCTTGGGCCTCTGCATCATCCCTTAAGACGACATATTGCTCCTTAGAGCAACGCTATATAGCCCCGTAAGCTACATCATATATCCCATAGGCGGCGACATAGCTAGTAAACCTGGGGTGGTCATGGAAGGCTCCTAGGAAAGACAATCCCACCTGATGTGTTATACTGACGTCTCACTTTAGCCACTCGAAAGGCATATCTGGCCTTATGGACCTAATGCTACCGCTTCTCGCCCCTAGACTAATCTGTATAGCTACTAGCAGGCACACCCCCTGTACCTGTATCTGATCAGAGGGTCCTGGTAGTGATCATAATCTCTAATGGTCTAGACTAGATAGGACGAGATTTGGAGTGCCCTAACAATACTCTGAATGTCCTGTTCGGACAACTATAACTCATAAGAACCTACAGGGTCCCAGACAACCAATTACTTAGTTCCTTTGTTTAGAATGGCTGTAGGAATGCTACTGAACAGACATGATTTTGAGCGGTCGGTCTCTAATCCCCCACAGGTGGCCTACTGAAATTCTTGGCCTGACGGTAATACTATGGTAACATGGTTTTGGTCCTTTAGACCTTGAATTGGCCTGTTCGGATCTTACATGACTCTTTTGGACGATTCCTAACCTTGAATTTAATTTTACATGGACTTAGACACTAAAGGTAACCTGTACCTTAGTATCTCATAGGAGCAGCTGGGGCATTGGCCCCGCCTCTAACTATTAATAATGTCCCCTTCCTTAGGGTACCCACAGGTCTATTTGACCTAAACAACTGGGATGGCTCTCTGGGCAACCTGTATGATGAATACTAAGTAAACTGGAACTGACCATCACTGGTAATAGCTAACTAGATGGCAGGCTATCACTCAGTTCACTAGACAACCCTAGTGCCTCTGTCTCTAAAGTACGGCCATCCTAACTAAACCATGGCCCTGGGGTGCGAGGGTATGCCAAAAGCCTTTGGGCATGCTTCACTGACAATACAGGCACCAAACTGGTAGTTATATCGCCTAGCTGCGCCTATGCTGTTCAACTTACTAACTTAGACCCAATTAATATCCACGAGCTTCTAAAGGGCCTGGCAATAAAGCATCCAATTCTACCAACACATTAAATTGAAGAACGGAGGAGCTCCTACGATAATTCTAGCATGTGTCACACTTAACATGTTCTTTCCCGAAAAGGGATACAACGATATGATCTTTATACATTTCCTAGCAGCTAACCATACAATATGTAACCGTAATATACTGATAGCAACTAATCACAACATACGTGATCCTTATATACTAGAAGCAGCTAATTACAACATATAGGGTCATTATCTATGTTTAAAACATAGGTCATATCACTACGCAATGAGAATAACTTGCCAAAGGAATAAGCCTTAACATACCTCGAATGCCGACTTTTGTTTGTTTAAGCAACTTTTCCACCTGAAGACAATAATTTAATTTAGTTGCCGCCTTTATTCTGAATGAATATTGCTATTTCAACAACAAGAATGGCCAATAACAACCTCTTTTCAATAGAATTAACTACACCTTCAACTCCATTTCATTCAGTTGAAAACTTATAATTTCTCGAGGGTATAGAAGGGAGAAATCTTACCTATTGTCTGTGGCCGTTCAGAATCCAATTTGAAGTAATTTTGGAAACTTTTACTCGGTGGAGTTTCAATTTACTGAGTGAAATTTCGAGAAATAACTCCGTAGTAATGCTTCCCGTAGACGTAGGACTTGTTACCCGAAGTTAATTTGAGATTGGACGGCGTTTGGTAGCGTAATTTAACGAAAACTTGAAGAAAGTTATGTTTTATTTCATTTCTAGCCGAGGGAAATATTTAATGAATGATTTGAATTGAACAAGGAAACATATAGGCATAGGGCGGTGGCCTGGGAGGCACCCCACACTGGCCAAAGCGCTAAGGGGCCGGCACCCCGCGCTTGCCAAAGCGCCAAGGGCCCTGCTGTGTCGCGCCTCCCAAGGCGCTGATCCCCCTAGCACGCCTCATTGCCCAAAGCATTGGCAGGCTGGCGCATTGCGCTGTCCCTTCACGGCCTGGCCTCCCCCGACCCTACTTCCGAGGCTTTTCCCACATACGTCAAGCTCTTTTTACTCATCACAACCCACGCGTACACCTACTAACCGTTAACATTTTACGGGGTGTAACAGAAGTATCCCAGTTTATGTAGAACTCCCTCACCAATGTGAGGTTTCACCTCTCTGACTTATTAATGATGTAACCAACTCCCAACTCACGTATCTTGTACCAAATGACCGAGAACTCAATTGCGAGGATGCCTCCATCTATCCAGTTCTCGTGGGCATACTTCGATTTTTTTTGAGAGTTTAACCAAGTAAGCCCATGAAGCTCTACCGCTTTTGCTCCAAATCTCCTCGCGGGGCCTTCTTTGAAAGCCGAAGAACTAACCCCATTTTTGCCTTTTCTAGTCCTCTTGAGACTTGAATCCATAACAACCACCTCCTTTCCTTTTGACTCCATGGTACCTAATAGCAAAAAACAAGAACTTTACAAAATTAGTTTGTAAACAAAATTGCTAACTAGTTAAGTGTTGAAGGAGCAAAATCTACCCCACACTTAATTTTGCTAGCATACTTGTGAGAATTTGTCAAATAGGGTACTCAAGACGTCCCCCATCATTATCCAATCTCAACAATTCATATTAATTGACTAACTCCAACTACAACAAATCTCATGGATTTTTCTTCTTTCTTACTCTCCTCTAATTTCAACTTTTTAAGAATTGCCTCAACTAGGCTATCCCTCTCACTTTTCTCGCTTCTAATTTATAACTCAGGTAATTCATGTAATGAAGTAGAACTATTCAATTCAATCAACAAGCAATAAGCAATTTACTGCCATTCATCAAGAATTAATCAAGAATTTCAACAACTCAAGCATTATTCATATTCAAGACTTCAATACCCGTACTTTCTCTCTCTATAATTAATACATCTACCCACCAATGTTCAAGAATTCAATTCGTCTTCCCCTTTCATCCCCATAAGTTCAAACTACTACATTCAACCAAAAATACTCAACCCAACAAGGAAAACATATTATAATGGAAGAATTTAAGAATTTAAGCTCATAAGACCCAAAATATGAAATTCAAGCTTTTCACCAACAACGGTAATTTTTGGGTCTTACATCTTTAGGAAGAAGGGTGTGTGAGCATGCTTTAACCATTATCTAATCAAGAGAGAAGAAAGATACTTACTTGAGTTGATGACGAGAGCTTCTCCACAACTTGAAGAGGACAACAATGGAGGGGGGAAGGGAGAGTGACTTACGGGTTTAAGAGGAGAGAAGAGAGAGAATTTTTGTTGTTTGTTTTTCAACTTTTTATTGAAAAAGGATGAATAGGATTTTAAATAAAGGGGTGGGCATGGGCTTTTATGTATTTTTAAGGACTCTTGAGTCAACATTGACTCAAATTGACCAAAAATTTTTGGCCAGACACACCCTAGCGCGCTGCCCCCTCTGTCTCACCACAAACTTAGAAAATTTATTTGTCTTCGGAGATAGGGGATGGCACGACGCACCACCCATAGCACCACTTGACATAATTTTTTTCTTTCAGGATTTAACACCTGGTGCCCCATGATAGGTATCTCACCCCAGACTTACACTTTTTAGTTCAATGTCCCAGCTTCTTTTGCCTTTTAGCTCTGTTCGTCTCTACAAAACAAAGAAAAATATACAAAATGTTAGAAGGATGGGTTGTCTCCCACCAAGAGCCTTATTTATAGTCATGAAATGACATTCATGGGTTGCCTTCCAAGCAGCGCGTGATTTAATGTCACAGCACAACTATGATCCCCGTCACTCTTTTGTGCAAGTGGACTTGTGACTATACCAAGGATATGCAAAACTCTCATATAGCACATGCTGCTCAACAACCTGATTACAACCTCCAGGTTCTCCCGTTGGTTTCACTGTGAAGTCCTCATAGTGAGGTGGCATTCGTGCACCTCTTAACACTTCAAACACAGCCTCCTGATCGTCTACCCTCATAGACATCTTGCCCGGCTTAACCTGTATGACAGTGTCGGCAGTGGCTAAAAATCCTCTCCCTAAAATGAGGGGAACTGCTACATCTACCTCATAGTCTAAGATTATAAAGTCCACTGGTAGGATAAAAGGTCCCATCTTTATCAATACATCTTCAATTATTCCTTTAGGAGAGGAAAAAGATCGGTCTGCAAGTTGTATCGTCACTGTGGTAGGACGTGGTTTGGCTAGTCCAAGAGTTCTGAACAGGGATGTAGGCATCAAATTAATTCTCACACCCAAATCGCATAAGGCGGAACCAACTTCCTTGCTCCCAATAGCAATAGGAATGGTGAAGCTCCCAGGGTCCTTTAGCTTCTTGGAAATTTTGTTATTGACCTGGGAATTGCATTCTTCCGTAAGAGCCATAGTTTCAAACTCTGCATGCCTCCTCTTATTGGCCATGATATCCCCGAGATACCTAGCGTACTTCGGAACTTCCTGCAATAGTTCCACCAATGGAATATTCACATGAACCTACTTTAATAACTCAAGAAATTTACAACAAGATGTGTTCTCTGTCTTTTTCTTCAACCTTTAAGAAAATGGGGGAGGTGGCCTAGCTACTACAACACGGTTATGGATTGCTAGACTCACCCACCTTATTCTTAGAACTCACAGCCTATTCCTCATCAACTTTTTCTTTTCTGGGGTTAGCCTTACCCAGTTCCTTACCACTGCATAAGAAAATTGTGATCACATTTTCCTTGGGGCTCTTCTTGGTGTTACCCGGGAGTGTCCCATATAGTCTATTGTTCTGCTATAGGGCCAATTGGGCCATCTGCCTCTCAAGATCATGGATGGACTTTTGCATCTCATTAACCACCCGAGTCTGCTGCACCATCCATTGCTTCATTATCTCCTCAAGAGAACTGCTCTACTGCTAGCCCTGTGGCCTTTGCTAAGTGTTCTGAGGCCTTTGGAAATTTTGATTCCCTCACCGTGAAGGATTTGCTCCATTTCAGTACCCCTAATTATATACATTACTCATAAAACCTCCACCACAGCCTTGTTTCCACAAAGTATACATATTCAGGATTAAGAGGACAACCTGAAGAGGCGTGGCTTTCTCTACACGCCTCACATAATGGTGGTAGGGTTTTCACCTGATGAACCTGTTGTACTTGGCCTCCTGCTGGTGTGGTTGCCAACTTACTGATTGCATTCACTAGCTGGCTAATGTCTGCCTTCATTGCTGCAACACCATCCAGCTCAAGCTTTCTTGGCACCTTTGCTACTGGAAATCCTCTACCTGAGTCTTGATAATCCTAAATCCTCGCAGACATGAGGCTTAAGAGAGCCTAAATTTCATTATAAGTTTTGGATAGAATCTGTCCTTGTGCGGTAGCATCAAGGAGTATCTTAGACTCGGGCTTCAGAACCTATATGAAGTTGTTCCCAAGTATGTCCTTAGGCTGCATGTGGTGTGGAAAATCCCTCAAGTAACCCTTGTAACATTCCCATGCTTGAGCATTCAAATTCAGAGATCTTCCGCTTCAATTCTTCTCGAAGAGAAGAACCTGTTGATGAACTTGTTGGAGAGGATCTCCCAAGTAGTGATGGAACCTGTAGGCTCATTTTGAAGACACTCCTTGGCTTCTCCAGTCAGTGAGAATGGAAAAAGAGTTAGCTTGACATATTTATCTGACACGTTATGGTAGTGGAAATTTTCACTCCGCTCCATGAACGTCATCAAATACCTATGGGGATCCTCGTGCGGCTTGCGCTAATATTGGCAAGTGTTTTGGACCAACCGTATGGTCCCTCCCTTGATCTCAAAGTTTCCAGTGATGGCCGGTTTGATGATCGCTTTAGAAGCGTTCTCTAAATTAGGCCTAGCAAAATTCATCACTGGAACGCTCTCATTATCTTCACTTGCTGCCTGCCCATTGTTTTCCATAGCTAACCTTCGAAAGGCTCTATCTATTTTAGGATCAAGAGAAACCAAAAGTAGTCCCTGAGTTCTCGTACTTGGTATACAATGAGGCAAACAGTCCTGTGAACTTCAATAAAAACAAGAAAAAAACATAAAATATAGACTAGTGAAATAAAATTCTAACCTACAAATGATTAAACAATATTCAAGTGCTCTACAACGGCGCAAAAAAATTGATGTCGTGCAAGCACACGCAGTGCACGTGGTTATCAAGTAATATAGGATTGTTAAGTCTAGATATCGTACCCACAGGGACTTGTTAAGTTAATTGCTATAAGGTTGTCACTTTAATTTCACTATTCTATGAAATTATTAAAATGGGGATTGGTTTGCGAAATTAAACTATCAAAAACTTTAAATATAAAATTAACTCAAAAATAATTGTGAGCTTGATTGTATTTCGATGATAATGAGAATCTAGGCAAATGGACTTGGTTGGTTTCAAGTTGAGTTTTCAAGACGTAATTACACATGTACGATTCTTCCTATGATTGTTAGTTGCAAGTTACTATCCCATTCCTTGCCACTATGTCTAGCATGCAAAGAACTATTTCATGAACCCTAATGCCTATATCCCCATGATCCCAGGAGAATAATGAAACGACGATTATGCCTACTTGTATTTCAACTGAACGTGATTGAAGGGTATATCCCTATCCTCATCAACAACTTTTATCCTATCACCAATGGGTTCAAGGGTCTTTGAATTCCCATTCTGTATTTATCTTTAACCCTTTCGATTCGATTTCTCAAGTTCAATCGAAAGCCAACGGATTACTTACAAGATGATCAATCTCATAAATAATAAATTAACACAAATAAATATAAATAATCATAATTGAAGAATCAAAACTAGATTAATTTAGTATTTCAAACATTCAACAATCCACCATGATCAAAACCCTAGAATATAAGTTTAGCCACTCATTGACAAGTGAAAAAAGAATACTTTGTCATCATCATACTAAAATACAAGTAAAGAAGAGAAAAACCTAGTCTAGAACTTTGTCTTCCTTCCAAACAGCTTACAAGCCCCCACAATTGAACTACATAATGTAAAAATGATCAAGATATGTAACAAATGACCTAAGACATGTATTTATAGATTAGCCTTCAAATGAAGCTTTTGCCCTCCAAAACTTGGCATTTTAAAATCAACATTTTCTTCCCTGGAATGACCCTGGTATGCCGCCCCACTTATCTCACCATAGATTTAGTCAAATTTCCAACACTTTTAGCTTTGGAGAGGCCCTAGTGTGCCCGCCCCCTATATCTCGCCAAGGTGTTTGTCAAATTTCTCTAAGTTTGGACATCTATGGTGTGAGGCGCCACTCATCTCGCCAAGTTTTGTGAACTGCAATTCTTCTGAAGTTCAAGGGCTAGCGTGGCATGCTAGCCATAGAACCAACCTGAAGTTTTGTTCTCTGAAGTTCGGGACTTGGTGCGGGGCGCTAGCCATAGAACCGAGCCCTTCAGCTCCTAAAATCTTCACTCGTTGGATCATTTTGAGTCCATTTTGCTTAGTTTCCTGCTCAAATCAAATCAAATTGTTTGTTATCACATAAAACACACACATATGAATCTAAGTATAATTTAAGGATTATGAACTCGAAACATGATCAATTATGTGTAAAAACATGGCAAATGAGCATAGAAATATTCCAAACATTAGGATTATCCGAACATTTTAATTTGTGCTAAATTTTTATTGAATCAGTATTTGTTCAAATGAACTCATAATACCTTCGGATTTTTAGGGCATCATTTCTCTCCACATAATTCCAATTTGTATGGCATGGTTTTAGAAAATTTAGTACTCCAAAACCTTCATATCTTTTATCAAGTGCCATGATCAGCAATACTTGTAAAGTTGTAATCTCAAATCGTTGTTCATTCAGAATATTTTTTTCTATTTCTTTTATGGGGTCCCTGGCAGAACTTCCTGAGAGTACGTTTTTGGTGGATTCATTTTTTAACTATTCTTTGTTTGGATATGTCACGACCCCCGTTAGGACCTCAGATCGAGACACAGGACTTTGAACTACGAATAGCTCCAAGCTAACCCATGGCACATACATAGCATGAATAAGAGCATTACTAAACGAAAATAAAGCATAAACGTGATATAAGCGGAAGTCTGCATAACATAAGAGCATGAGCATAAACACAAGCCAACATCATTGAACCATCTATATAGCTTTCTGAAAAGCCTCTAAACATCAGATGAGTTGATGGGAAAACACCCCCAACTAGCTCGCTAAGTCTGAAACTAAAAAATGTAAACAAAAGAGAAATAATCAAAACTAATGTCCTCGGATCATGAGGACTCACCAAAACATAAATAGAGATGGACTGAAGCGGAAGCAAGCTGACATCAAGATTATGTATGATTATATGGACCTGTATCATAAGGAAATATAGCATAGAGTATACAGTCAGTACTTAAAATATACTGTGTATATAGAAGAAGTAAAACATGCTAATAAAATGATAGTGTGGAATTTTGAACATAAACCAAGAGTGAACATGAGAGTAAGGGAAACATGCTAAAATCCATATTCTTGAAATAAATATAATCATGATCTATTCATCATAAGCTGAACATAATGACCCAAGATTTAGAAATAGAAATCATATAGCATGCCATACTTGAAATCATAAGTGAAAACTCATAAACTGATTAATGGGTCAAATATGCTATAAAACATGATAGCATAAGACATGAACATGATTAACTGAAAACATGAGGAATAAAGGGAGGCTTCATCATAACCGACATCATCGCGATAGAGCTTACGTGATGCCCTAACTATCTCGCTCAAGTGGGCAGGGCCATCTTAAACCTTGCCAAGGCAAAGAACGATGAAGGTGTGATATTACTGGTGTGCCCTCAGGCGGGGAAAGCACTCTCTTGAGAGGTCCCAAATAAAAATATATACCTATGGTGGCGCATAGTTATGATGACCTGGATCCTCAAAATCACGAGCCTACTCGGTGCTAGACACTACTCCCAAAACATGAATATTCCTCATAATCATATACTCAAGACATAGCTTAAATCTGTTTATTAGGAATGTTGACTGCAAACATCTCTATAAAACTGATCATGTACGCCTTAGCTAAAATCATGATAAAACATACTTGACTTTCCATGGACTTGCTTAAATTATAAAATCATACATACTTGAAATAAGCTTCATTATTTGAAATCATGAAATCATAAGTTTAAGAATTCATAAACATTAATGCATACTTTGATAATTCATCATACTAGAAATCATGAGCCCATTAACTTGAAATTCATAAATGATACATAATAGGGCATAATCTTCATAAACTTGAAATCATAAATTAGTAATTAAATTGAGAATCAAATCTTTCCTAATAGCCCTAAATTATCAATTGAAACAATAGAAAATTGAACCCATAGAGAGATCATGGATAATTGCATGGAATTGGGTTAAACCCTAGAATTTCAACACAACATGCTTGGAGACTTGAAATCATAAATTAGGGATGAAATTGGCATGAGGGCGGAAGGATTATCCCCCATTCATAACCCTACATACCAAAGTAGTTGATTCCTAGACTTGTCTTGAAAATCCAAGAAAGATTTGAAGAGATTTGATGAAGAACCCTAGCCTTGATTTTGAGAGAGGACCTTCAATCTACTGTTTTGTTGAAAGAATGAGGACTTAGGGTAGGTTAAACCCCTTAATACACTCTTTAATAAACCCAAAATGATTCCACTTAGGGGTTAGAAGCTTAGAAAGTTATGAAAATACCCCTGGGAAATTGTATTTAAAATATGTCTCATCCGGTGCTACAGTTCTTCCTATGACTCGTTGGACCTTACCACAACTCATACTGAGTCTCGCAGTCTCAGTTCGTGCCCCTGATCATTCTCTAAACTTCATGTCATGGGTACTTACTACGATCAGTACCTCCTTGCCATGGCTTGTACTTAAACTCGTGGTTCCTCTCATCATCTTAAAACATTTCTCTAAATCTCTTTCTACGACTCCCTGGCATGACTCATAAGTACCTATCATAGTCTCGATCCATCATCCCTAGATAGCATGATACAACTAGTAATATGACCCATACCACCTAGAAATGAGTCATACTGAGGCATCTCTCATATTTTTCTTCTGGTCAAATTTCAAATCTCGAGCCTAGTCTTAGGATACTTTGGGGTGTTACATTATCTCCCCCTTGAGAACATTCGTCCTCAAATGTAGATTAAGCATACTGAAAGGCTAGGGGAAGAACTGTAATCCCAAGAATTTAACAACTATAGCTGAATACTGACGGAGTGACTGATTCCTGATTGATCTATATGAATGAACTAAATTCATGAAACATACATCCATGCTATGACATGAAGGAACTAAGAGATATGAACTTGAAATGAAACTGAATAGAGTACTAAAGAGGAAACTGGTATCTAATGTTGGAAATGAGATGGAATGAAAAAGATGCGGGTATCTAATCATAATATCTGCTTCGGCTTCCCACATACCTCCTTCAACAAGCTGATTTCTTCACAA
This sequence comes from Datura wrightii, assembly GCA_035772735.1. Taxonomy (NCBI): domain Eukaryota; kingdom Viridiplantae; phylum Streptophyta; class Magnoliopsida; order Solanales; family Solanaceae; genus Datura; species Datura wrightii. The sequence goes on along the minus strand of JASDFA010000007.1, from coordinate 45,660,236 downwards.
AACCTTCACTGAAGCTACTTCCTCAATCCTCAACTTCTGAATCTAACGATCAAGGATCTCAACCGGAACCTCCTCAAAGGTAAGGCTATCTTTCACTCAATGCTTTATACTAGAACAACTAAAGATGGATCATCTATGCACTTCTTCAGTAGAGACACATGGGTCCTCATATTCCACCTTGCTAACTCGCCTCAACATCCTATAAGGACTAAAATATAGGGGACTAAGCTTCCTTTTCTTATCGAACCTAATAACTCCCTTCATGGGATACACCTTTTAGAAACACCTAGTCATTGACTTCAAACTCAAGCTCCCTCCTCCTAATATCCGTATAAGATTTATGACCACTCTGAGATGCTTTCAGCCTTTCTCTAATAAGCTGAACTTTCTCCACAACTTTATGAACTGAATCTAGCTCGATAAATATAGCCTCACCTTTCTCAAACCATTGAATGGATGATCTACATCTCCGCCCATAAAGAGCCTCAAATGGAGTCATCTGAATGTTGGGCTGATAGCTGTTATTATAAGCAAACTCAATGAGAGGCAAGTGATCATCCTTATTATCCTTGAAATCAATCACACATGATCTCAACATATCTTTAAGATTCTAAATGGTTCGCTCAGCCTGACCGTCTGTCTCGGAGTGAAAAGTTATACTAAGCTTCACCTGGGTACCAAGTCCCTTCTGAAACGATCTCTAAAATTGAGAGGTGAACTGAGTACCCCTATCTGATATGATAGACAAGGAACTCCATGCAAATGTAACAACTCCTGAATGTACATCTATCATAATCCTTGGCTGAATATGTAGTTTTAACGGGTAAAAAATGTGCTGATTTGGTCATCTTGTCCACAATCTTAGAGTCATACTATTGGCATGTATGAGGCAATGCTATAATTAAGTCCATACTGATGTCTTACCACTTTCAAGTAGGAATGCTGATGTCTTTAAACATACCTCCATGTCTCTGATGATCGACCTTCACCTGTTGGCAATTCAGACACATAGCCATAAATTGTTCTATGTCCTTCTTCATGCCATTCCACCAGTAGACTTCCCATAGATCACGATACATCTTGGTGGCACTTGGATGGATAAAGTACCCAGAGCTTGCTCAACATCCGCTCTCTCAAGTCATCTACAGTTGGAACACATAATCGGCCCTGATATCGGAGTACATATCTCCCCCTTGGGAGAAAGCATCTACCTTCTGATTCCGAATTGCTTCTTTCAACTCCACTAGGATAGGATCCTCATCTTTCCTTACCTCAACTTCCATTAGTGTCACCACCCGAGCTGAGGCCCCGGACTGAGACAGGGACTTAGAACCATGATGATTGCAAGCTAACCCATGGTACATACATAGTAGAATAAGATCCTTATTAAGTGAAAATAAAGCATGAACATGATATAAGCAGAAATCTGTGCATCATAAGGAAAAACTGTGAACACAACTCAACAACGCTAAACTGTTATACATGAAAGTCTGAAAAGCCTCTACTACTATGACGACTTAATTGGAAAACACCACCAACTAGCTTACTAGGTCTGAAATTGAAGACATGGTAAAAATACAAAATTGATAACTATTATACCCCATAGAATTCCCGGCACCTAGACGACCTATTCGCACGTTGGTTAAGCACATCTGAAGGCCATACGTGTTGTAGAAAGTCCCGGGAAAAAGATCGGACGAGAAACCCGTCGAGCCATCGCGGGAGGAGCCAGGCAGAGCCCCTCCGCGATGGCAGCGTGTCACGGAGGTGAGGCCTCCGCGATGGCTCCGTGACACATTGCCCTCGTCTAGGCCCAAGTATATAAAGGCCACTTCAGTTTTAAATCATTTAATCACATATAATTTTCCAGAGAACAGAGCAAAGCGGCAAAGAGAAGGTAAGAACGAAGGAAATTATATAATTTCTGTCCGATTACACTACTAAATGCTGCCCAACCTCAAATTAATCCCAGATACCGAAGTATTTAGCAGCAGAGAGCATTCCTACGGATTCAGTTTCGTAAAATACGGCTGAAGAATCGTCGAGCCACCGAACTAAGGTAAGTAGAATTGCTCTAAATTAGTGTCTATGTGTTCCTAGCTGAGAAGTGAATATTTCTCCCTTCTGGGCCGCTGAAAAATAGCGAGTTTCTGGCCGTCTTTCGATAAGCCTAAGTTTAGGCTATAAACTATATCGAAAGTGACGTTGCCTTTTGAAATAAAGTTGTATTTAGTGTTAATTGATATGTTTATGAATGCAGTTGGGAGAAAACAGTTGGAGTACCGGCTGAGCCTCGTCGGACAGACGAATAGTTCAAGATAAGGTATGTAAAATTAGTTTCCTTCGGCAAGTTAAGTGATATCAGTATAGTGTAATAAATTACAGACCAGTAGAATGTTCAGAAGTCGAGTATTGCGTTATTATGAATATTGGTACGATGTGAGAAACATTGGGTTGTAATGTGTATGAAACCTATCAGTATGATATAGATTCTAACGCAAGTGTTAGAGATTGCCCAGTATACTAAGTATGTGATGTGATATGCCATGTTAAGATATTGTTGTGTTCAGTTGGAACCCCGTGAAGTAGTACAGTATCTGTAAAGCACTTCAGAAATAAAATAGAAGACTAAAATAAAGTTTAGAAAGTATGTCAGGAATAGTAAATCATGTTACTATAGAAAATCAGTATACAACATAGTTCAACAGAAAGACTATATTCGTACACATATATATAGTACTTCCAGCCTCAGCATGTATTAAGCATGTACATATTTCTATCACTAGTCCATCATATAGCGTATACAGAAACCCAGTAAACAACAGAGTTTTCAGCAGAAACATTATCTTATGTAGCATTTGCCCAGTACAGCCCGACAGGAAACTATGTTCATATTTATACATCTTTACCTGCCTCAGCACGTATTAAATACATACAGATTGCTATCATTAGCTCAGCATGTAGTATGTACGGTACTTTACCCCTATTAGCCTCAGCATGTGAGATACACAGACAGTATTACCAGTTGAGACCGTTGTATTGTTTGGGGTTGGATTACCTAGCATCCATGACTGCCTCAGGGTTAATAACTGTATCGACTCGTCCACCAGAGGACGAGGATACGTCACTCTACGGAGTGGCATGCCATCCCGCCAGGGGACGAAGATGGGATGCCAGTTTTCCCCATATTTGTGCCTTGATCGGCCCTTACACACCCCAGTCGAGCGGATACGCCCGGGTGCAGATTCAGGAGTCCTCCGGACTCAATGCAGTTATAGTCAGGGGCTTAGCGAGCCCAAGTGCATACCCAAGGGACCGGCGGGATGCTTACAGCCAGTATAGGAGATGGGATGACCGGGGTAGGGGTATAGATTCTGTGTTGATTTTACCTCCCGGCTTATGGGGGCCGGGTAAGGTTGTGTATGCCATGTTATGTTATATTACAGTAGATACGAGCAGATTAGTAGTAGAATGATACGTCTCCAGGTATGACTCCTACTCCTTCCAGTATGATTAAGAGAAGGTATGACTTACATTATCAGACAGTTAAGCTATCCTTCTATTTCAGTTTCATCAGTTATGTTATTGATTTCAGATATCTCTTTCAGTTATTGCTTTACATACTCAGTACCAGCGGTACTGACGCCCGGTGGGGCGCTGCATTACTTGCCTACAGGTACTCATAGACGAGCAGGTGACACCACGTGATTCCTGTCAGCGTTGAGCATTCAGCCCCTTTCATCCGGAGACTGAATTCCAGAGGTGTACTTCAGTTTCTGTTGTTATATAGTATAATGTATATATGAACTCATTCATTTATTAGCTATATGAGATCTGATTATGATTGCAGATAAGGTCAGACCACCAGGTAAGTATAAGAAAGAGAGAAAAAAATGCAGAAATCCCAAATACATCTTTTTGGATATGGTACAATTGAATGCTTTTATTGTTGCAATAAGAAAGGGTTATTCCTACCTCTTAAGTTCGATACCAGTATAGTAAAGGAGCATAAGACTTGAGAGGGGGTTGCCAAATCATGCAGTAAGTAAAGATGGGTTGATTGATCCTAGTAAGTAGTAGAAAATATAGAGAGCCCTTATGATTACGTAAGTTGTGCAGACCCTTATGATAACAAACCAGTAAAGAAAGTAAGACTGTTAGCTTACCCGAAGTAGGGGTAACATACCTACTAGTGATAAATGCCTAATAATAGTCAAGTTTGAGTCAGAAAAAGGCCAAGTCCGCCATATGCGCCAGAAGAAGTATAGGCCGAGGCTTGATGAGTAATCTCATTAGCAATGAAAGGCAGGTACCTTGAACCCCAGAGTTCAGTCTAAGCAAGGTGAGAGGAAGAAGCAGGAATGTCAGATCTTGTGGGGAAATTAGAACTACCTCGGATTGATAAAGTATTGTATTAAGGATTAAGCTTCGCGGTGACAGTAAGATTGCGATTCAGAATACCGCAGTACGTCCTCTATGGAAAAGTTAAGAAGTTATCGATACAATAATTCTAATCTAGTGTAGCCTAGAGATAAGGCCCAGCAGACAGTTATGGGCTCTCAATATATGCCTAGTAAGGCTACAGGATTCGAACGTCGATCCCCACATCGCAAGAGTGGCGGAATTTCAAACAGCAGACAATAACTAGAATGTTTATGTTGTTACTTTCAGAATGGGGTGACAATGCAATGAAATGATGAGTCAGGGCCAGAGATATTATTAGGCCGTAGAAGAAATGTATCATGTACGATGTGAGACTCAGCAGAACATGTCAGAGGTTATGAATTACCACAGGAATCAGTACATATTGTACGTAGCCAGCGATATATAGATATACAGATAATAGATAGGTTGTGAGTGGCTGCCTATAAGGGCTACAATCACAAATGCTGATTAGTAATAGAAAGCCTATACAAATTGCATTGTGGGACAAAACAAAAAGAGAAGAAAGAGGGAGAAGAAAGAAAGAAAAGAAGAAGAGAAAGGGCGGATTAAGTGTGAGTGTGAGTTACGTATGAAGTCATAGAAACTATCTCAGTTCTCAGTTATTAGATTAACAGACTTATGTGTTGTTGTCAGATCTAGGCTCCAGGAGCTTACCAGAGTTATTGGCCTAAGACAGATGGCCAGATGATAAGGGCGCAGTTAGACGGTCTACCGACCAGCTGGCGCCTGCATTAGCAGGGAGGCATCCCTGAAGATCGGTAACAGTAGTGCATGTGCCAGAACCAGGATTAGAGACCGAGTAGGCAAATTTCAGAGATTAGCAATACTAGAATTGTTCCAGCATGTTAAGTGGTCATACGTCGTTTTCCCAGCCTTGTGGGCGACAGTCGGCCTTAGTCAATCTAGCAGTTGTTATGTAGAACCCCCCATAAGTCAGCCGGCCGTCCCAGTCAGAATACCCGTGGGTACCCCAAGGAAGGGTCCACATCAGTAGTCAGTGACAAACTTGTGACAGACTAGTACTTCAGCTGGGTTTCGTAAGATATTCAGATACAGAGCCCTAGCGGAAGGACAGTAGTTACAGAATAGCCTATATGACCGAGAATTCCCCAGAACAGCAGTATAGATCCAAGTGGATATACGCAAGGCATAAGTAATTGATAGTACCCTGCTAGCACAGTGTTTATTAAGACCAGGGGATCAGTAGACTCCCCGTGAAGATCCAGAGATTGATCGCTTGGGAGTAAGTTGAATAAGTCCAGCCTTCCAGTGGGTTAAGCAAAATAATAGAGCAATTAGATGCCCACGAGTTTGCGGTTATGCACGAACTATAAGCACTCAAGTAGCACGGGTAGAGTATGGTGGGACTACTGCCACATTCGGGTCATTCAACCCGACTATTTAGTTATTTAAGGTTATGTAGCCAGATCATTAGAGGTCATGGTCGATATCAGGACCCCCTGATCAGATATGGGCACATGGTGTGCAGATAGTCGTTCAAGGTTACCTTAGCAACAAGCAGCTTTAGCATGCGGCCAAAAGGCCATATAAGCTCTAGTTATACCGGTAGACTACTTGTCGGATTCTCCGGTATAATAAACCAGTATGACCGTCAGTTATATGTCGAATTTTGTAAATGTGAATTTTGGTTGAGTTTAGTAGCCTTTTTGGTCACATTGTGTCGGAGGCTGGGGTACAGATAGATACACAAAAAAAAAATTTGAAGTAGTGGAAACATAGCCTAGATCTACCACTCCGATTGAAGTACGCAGTCCCTGCGGTTAGCCGGGTACTACAGTTGACATAGAAGGCAGCAAAAGTTCCAGTAGACTGAGGCGTGTGAGCAGAACTTCCAAGAGTTAACAGCCAGGTTAACCTCAGCCCCAGTGTTAGCATCGCCAGAAGGTACAGAGGGTTGGTGCAGCATGGTAAGGTAACAGTTTATGCTTTCAGGCAATTGAAGAAACGTGAAAAGAATTGTCTTACCCATGACCTGGAGGTAGTTGTAGTAGTTTATACTTGAAAAATCAAGAATTTTGTGTCACTCGGGGAGGGCTAATACGGTAGTAGATGCCCTTAGCCATAGATCTACGGGGAGTTGGCACACTTGCCGCCTGAACAGCGGGAATAGACCTGAGAATTTTACTAGTTAGCCGGTCTAGCCGTTCACATAGCAGAAATAAAGGATAACAGAACGATAATACAGAATATCGAGCATTGCGGTTAGAGGTGGAAGTAAAGGAACGACAGTATAGAAACCCTAGCCAAGTTTAACTTGAACACAAGATTCAGTAAGGAGAGATGACATATTTTCAGATAACCGGGGATGAAATGTGGCGATATAAAGGCCGCATTGCGCTCCAGATATTTTGGGGCATCGTCAGCAGTTTATGAGCGAGGCGCATTACGCCCGCTATTCTCTTCATCCCGATATGACAAAGAGGTACCATGACATTAAAGAAAACTACTGGTAGCCCAGTGTCCTAACTACCAACAGTTGAAGGCAGAATATCAGAAACCAGGCAGGTTAATTTAGAACATAGCTGTGCCTCTTTGGAAATGAGAAGCGGTGAAGATGAATTTTGTAGCAAGATTACCCCGTACTAAACACAGACATGACTCTATATGAGTGATAAATGACAGCTTGACAAAAATCAGCTCATTTCTTGCCAGTAAGAACTACTTTCTCGGCCAAAGATTATGCTGGGTTGCATAGCAGAAAGATAGTTAGATTACATGGAATACCAGTATCCATTATTTTAAACAGAGGAGCATAGCTTACAGCTAGATTCTGGCAGTCGTTCCAAAAAAAAAAAGTTTGGGAACGCAGAGTAATCTAAGCACAGCATTTCATTCTCAGACAGATGGGCAGGCCGAGCGCACAATTCAGGCGCTCGAAGACATGTTGCGAGCATATGCCTAGATATCGGTGGTAGCCGAAATGAGCATGTGCCGTTAATTAATCTACTTATAGGAGAGTCAGCGTTGGTTAGCCCAAACATTGTTCAACAGTCAAAGGAAAGGGTAAAGCTTATCTGAGGACGCTTACTGACTGCACAGAGTCGCCAGAAAATTATATGCAGATGTCCGGTGCAGAAACTTAGAGTTTGATGTAAATGACTGGGTAATTCGGAAGTATCCCCGATAAGAAAGGTAAGTTCAGCCCGAGATTTGTTGGGCCAGATCAGATTCGGCAAAGGATAGGCCGAGTTGCATACGAATTGAACTTGCTTCCAGAGTTAGTATCCGTTCACCCAGTATTCCATATATTCATGTTGAGGAAATTCATAGGAGACTCTTCTACGGTTGTCCCAGTCCAGAATAGGTTACGAAAAAGCGGGCCTATGAAGAGGTCCCAGTAGCTATCCTAGACAGACAGATTCGCTGATTACGGACTAAAGATATTACGTCTATTAAGATATGAGGACCAGATATCCTCACCTATTTCAGGCCTAGCCAGGCGACAGGTATGTCCGTACTATTATTTATGCAGTATCTTATGGTTGTATGTCTGTAAATGATAAAGAAAGATTGATATCTAGTTATCCAGTGGATCCTAGAATATTATGCGTAGTGCCTGTGTTGGACTTTTCTGCATTTCAGGTTTTTGCGATAGTCCATGTTACAGGGGAAACTCTGCCGAAAGTTTTCTAGAAAGTAAAGTAAGTAGTCCTCTAGATAACAGTGTACATTCGAGGAAGAATGTTCTTAAGGGGGGGAGAATGTTATACCCCGTAGAATTCCCGGCACCTAGACGACCTATTCGCACGTTGGTTAAGCACATCTGAAGGCCATACGTGCTGTAGAAAGGCCCGGGAAAAAGATCGGACGAGAAACCCATCGAGCCATCGCGGGAGGAGCCAGGCAGAGCCCCTCCGCAATGGCAGCGTGTCATAGAGGTGAGGCCTCCGCGATGGCTCCGTGACACGTTGCCCTTGTCCAGGCCCAAGTATATATAGGCCACTTCAGTTTTAAATCATTTAATCACATATAATTTTCCAGAGAACATAGCAAAGCGGCAGAGAGAAGGTAAGAACGAAGGAAATTATATAATTTCCGTCTGATTACGCTACTAAACACTGCCCAAACTCAAATTAATCCCAGATACCGAAGTATTTAGTAGCAGAGAGCATTCCTACGGATTCAGTTTCGTAAAATACGACCGACGAATCGTCGAGCCACCGAACTAAGGTAAGTAGAATTGCTCTAAATTAGTGTCTATGTGTTCCTAGCTGAGAAGTGAATATTTCTCCCTTCTGGGCTGCTGAAAAATAGCGAGTTTCTGGCCGTCTTTCGATAAGCCTAAGTTTAGGCTATAAACTATATCGAAAGTGACGTTGCCTTTTGAAATAAAGTTGTATTTAGTGTTAATTGATATGTTTATGAATGCAGTTGGGAGAAAACAGTTGGAGTACCGGCTGAGCCTCGTCGGACAGACGAATAGTTCAAGATAAGGTATGTAAAGTTAGTTTCCTTCGGCAAGTTAAGTGATATCAGTATAGTGTAATAAATTACAGACCAGTAGAATGTTCAGAAGTCGAGTATTGCGTCATTATGAATATTGGTACGATGTGAGAAACATTGGGTTGTAATGTGTATGAAACCTATCAGTATGATCTAGATTCTAACGCAAGTGTTAGAGATTGCCCAGTATACTCAGTATGTGATGTGATATGCCATGTTAAGATATTGTTGTGTTCAGTTGGAACCCCGTGAAGTAGTACAGTATCCGTAAAGCACTTCAGAAATAGAATAGCAGACTAAAATAAAGTTTAGAAAGTATGTTAGGAATAGTAAATCATGTTACTATAGAAAATCAGTATACAACATAGTTCAACAGAAAGACTATATTCGTACACATATATATAGTACTTCCAGCCTCAGCATGTATTAAGCATGTACATATTTCTATCACTAGTCCAGCATATAGCGTATACAGAAACCCAGTAAACAACAGAGTTTTCAGCAGAAACATTATCTTATGTAGCATTTCCCAGTACAGCCCGACAGGAAACTATGTTCATATTTATACATCTTTACCTGCCTCAGCACGTATTAAATACATACAGATTGCTATCATTAGCTCAGCATGTAGTATGTACGGTACTTTACCCCTATTAGCCTCAGCATGTGAGATACACAGACAGTATTACCAGTTGAGACCGTTGTATTGTTTGGGGTTGGATTACCTAGCATCCATGACTGCCTCAGGGTTAATAGCTGTATCGACTCGTCCACCAGAGGACGAGGATACGTCACTCTACGGAGTGGCATGCCATCCCGCCAGGGGACGAAGATGGGATGCCAGTTTTCCCCATATTTGTGCCTTGATCGGCCCTTACACACCCCAGTCGAGCGGATACGCCCAGGTGCAGATTCAGGAGTCCTCCGGACTCAGATGCAGTTATAGTCAGGGGCTCAGCGAGCCCAAGTGCATACCCAAGGGACCGGCGGGATGCTTACAGCCAGTATAGGAGATGGGATGACCGGGGTAGGGGTATAGATTCTGTGTTGATTTTACCTCCCGGCTTATGGGGGCCGGGTAAGGTTGTGTATGCCATGTTATGTTATGTATGTTATGTTATATTACAGTAGATACGAGCAGATTAGTAGTAGAATGATACGTCTCCAGGTATGACTCCTACTCCTTCCAGTATGATTAAGAGAAGGTATGACTTACATTATCAGACAGTTAAGCTATCCTTCTATTTCAGTTTCATCAGTTATGTTATTGATTTCAGATATCTCTTTCAGTTATTGCTTTACATACTCAGTACCAGCGGTACTGACGCCCGGTGGGGCGCTGCATTACTTGCCTACAGGTACTCATAGACGAGCAGGTGACACCACGTGATTCCTGTCAGCGTTGAGCATTCAGCCCCTGTCATCCGGAGACTGAATTCCAGAGGTGTACTTCAGTTTCTGTTGTTATATAGTATGGGCAGGTCAGGGCCCTGTCCCGATCATTTCTATTGCTATTCCTAGAGGCTTGCAGTCTGTATATTCCCCTATGGTCAGTTGAGCCGGTCGTGTGAGGCCGTGCAGTTGTTAGGTGTTAGTGCTTTTGCTTTCTTTTATGATGGTCGTGTGGGGCCATAGTTTATCAATAGTGGTGACCTTGCCGGTCACGTAGCTTTTCAGTACGTTGTGATTGAGTTATAGACAGCTAGACAGCATGGTGGCCTTGTCGGCCCGTATAAGTTCCCTATAGTTGCATGTTCTGGTCAGCTGTTGTTGCAGGTACAGGAGGCTATAGGCCAATGGGCCGGGGGCTGTGTTTACAGCCGTTATATAGCCCTTTGTTTCCAGAAATGTGGGTTAGAGCTAGCCAGGCACCAGATGTGCCTAGGCTTACCAGTCTAGCAGTCAGTTCCTCGTAGGGCACCAGGTGCCAGTCATACCCCCCAAGGCGGGGTGTGACAATAACGTCCTCGAAGAATGAGGACTCACCCAAGCGGGAATAGGGGTAGACTGATCGGGAGCGAGCTATTAGTGAGATTAAGATAGATCACTAGAACATATATCATAAGACGATATAGCATAAAGTATGCAGTCAGTACTTTGAATATACTGAATATGTAAGGCAAGAAAGACATGCTATTAAAAATGTTAGTTGAACTCTTGAATATAAATCAGGTTAAATCATGAGAGTAGGACGACATGCTAAAGGCCTTATATCTGAAATATACATACTTAGAAGCTATTCATCATAAGCTAAACATAATATTTTAAGACATGAACATGAGTAACTGAAGACATGAGGAACAATGGGAGACTCGCCATAACCGACAACCATCATGTATGAACACATGATGATCCTACGCCTTGCCCACGTGGAGGAGAGACATCCTAAGCCTTGTTAGGGAAAAGGAATAATAAGGTGTGGCATGTCCTAGGGCATGGGAAACACTCTCTTGAGAGGTCCAAACTAAGAATATATCCTACTTTGGTGCGTAGTTCATAGACCGGAGTCCTCGAAATCCATGGCCTACTCAGTGCTAGACACTACTCCCAAAACATGCATATTTCTCATATAATCATATTCTCAAAATATAGATTAAATATGAATATTAGAGAGTCTTAACTCCAAATATCTCTTTAAAACTGATGTTGTAAGCCTTGACTAAAATCATGATAAACATACTTAGCTTGCATGGGCTTGCCCAAGTCAATAAAATCATAAATACTTGAAATAATCTTCATAATTCAAAATCATGAAATCATAAGTTAAGAGTCCATAAAAATTCATGCATTCTAGATAATTCATCATATTTAAAATCATAGACTCATAAGCTTGATTTCATAAATCATGCATAATAGGTCATAAATTTCATAAACTTGAAATCATGAATTAATAATTAAATGGAGGTTCAAATCATCCCTAATAGTCATGAACTATCAATTAAAATATGAAGGTATCTTACCCATAGAGAAAGCATGGAGGATTTCATAAAAAATAGGTAATAACCCTAGTATTCAATTGACAAGCTTGGAGACTTGAAATCATAGATTTAGGTGAAATTGGGAATGAGGGTGGAAGAAATACACATTCATGGCCCTACATACTTGGGCTTCGAGAATCTTCAACTAGATTGGAGTCCCAAAGGGAATTGAAGAAGACTTGATGAAGAACCCTAACTTGATCTTAGAAGAGGATTTGATCTTCCAATGAGAGTTTTAGGAGTAGAATGAGGGCTTAGGATGAATAAAACCTTTAATACACTCTTTATGAGGATAAAACGACATAATTTAGGAGTAATGAACTTAGAAATTACAAAATCACCCTTAATGAACTGACTGAAAAAATGACCCTGCCAGACCCAACGGCCCACTTGATGACCTGTCGGGTTAAGTAACGGGTCATAGTCTGAACAGTCATCTTTAAAGTCAAAAACTCATTCTCTAATTTTTTTCCAACTCAACGCGTCAACTAACAGGTCATAGGGGACTTGACAACTTGTTCCCCAATCTATGAGGTACACTGGAAATCCACCATTTCTCCACCACTCCATACTTAATGGTTGCCTAAATGAATCATGGGGACACTTAAAGAATCATCCTCTCATCCGCTAGCTCTCCTGAAATTAACATCTTATTACACTCTCGCACACTTAATGAGTTATGTAACAACCCCTCAGGTTACTTGATGAGTCACTGGATAACCCATTTTGTGACCTGGTGCAGATTACCCTATTTTATACTCATATACGTGACTGAACTGAATTTATGAGACATACATGCATGTTATGACATGAAAAAAACTTAGAGACATGATCTTGACATGAAACTGAATAAAGCACTAAGGAGGAAACTGGTACCTCATGCTAGCACTAAGTCAGAATGGAAAAGATACGGGTATTTAGCCATCATATCTGCTACATCTTTCCACGTAGCTCCCTTAACAAACTGATTTCTCCAAAAAACCTTCACTGAATCTACTTCCTTGTTACTCAAATTTCAAATCTGACGATTAAGGATCTCAACCGGAACCTTCTCATAAGAAAGGCTATCCCTCACACCAATGCTCTCTATAGGAACAACTAAGGTTGGGTCATCAATGCACTTTTTAATCGAGATACATGGAAAACTGGGTGCACCAAAGCTAACTCTGCTGGTAGCTCCAACTCATATGCCACCTTGCCAACCGCCTAAGAATCTTATAAGGACCAACATATCGGGGACTAAGCTTCCCTTTCTTATTGAACCTCATCACTCCCTTCATAGGAGACACCTTCAAAAACACCCTATCATCAACCTAGAACTCAAGTTATCTCCTCCTAATATCAACATAAGATTTCTGACAACTATGAGCTATTTTTAGTCTCTCCCGTGATAGCATCCATGGAAGCTCAATATCATTAAGAGACATGGATAAAGATTTGGATGTTCCATCGGATAAGAAATTTAAAGACAAACTCAAATGCGCTGCAATTAGCTATTAAAAAGTGTCTTGAGATGGAAGAAGATCTCAAGCCCAATGAAGATATTTTCTTCAAGTCTTACATCTATTTGGAGGCCCAAACTAAAGTTCAAGAAGAGATGGAATGAGGCCCAAATCAGCTCCCAAAGGGAGAAAATATTGCAGTAATTTTTTAATTTGTTTCTAGAATTTTATTTAAAAGTTGTTTTATTCTATATTGACTTCCTAGGACTTTGTGTGTGGCAGCTTTCTATTCCATTTAGTATTTTATTGCAATTTATGTTGACTACATTGGTCTAAGTATGGGTAACCTTCTATATCCCTAGGGAATATAATTTCTTTAATTGAGTCTTTGACCAACCCCTTCTAGGATTCTATATAAAGGGGGTTATTTTTCTTCATTGTAACTAAGTTTGATTTAATATATTAGTAGCTATTTTGTGGCTTGTAGAGACCTTTTTTGGTTCTCTTTCGGTTATGCCCTTTTTTTTCTACTTTGAATCATAGCTCGGATTTCTTCAATGGTAAGATTCTTTTTTTGAGTTACCTCCCCTTTTTTCATCTTCTACTTCTTCTTAATTGATTCACTATTTCTTGTTTCTTCTCTTTTTAAGAATCAATTCCTTCCCCCTTTCTAATCTTCTAACTTTTTAGAGTCTTCCCCTGTCCATGTCATTATCATCCCTAATGAGCTGAACTTTCTCCATCGCCTCATGAACTAAATCATACCCTATCAACGTAGCTTCACCTACCTCGAACCATCCAATATGTGATCAACACCTCCGCCCCTAAAGAGCTTCAAATGGAGCCATTTGAATGTTGGAGTGGTAACTTTTATTGTTAGTAAACTTGATGAGAGGCAAGTGATCATCCCAAAATTACACAAGCTCTCAACATGTCCTCAAGAGTTTTATTTTAATCTATGTCGACAACATTGGTCTAAATATGGGCAGCCTTCTATGTCCCTAGGGAATGTAATTTCTTTAATTGAGTCTTTGACCAATCCCTTTTAGGATTCTATATAAAGGGGGTTATTTCTCTTTATTGTAACTAAGTTTGATTTAATATATTAGTATTAGCCTTGTCGCTTGTGGAGTCCTTTGCAGGTTCTCTTTAGGTTATGCCCTTTTTGTTCTACTTTGAACCATAGCATGGATTTCTTCAATGGTAAGATTCCATATTTGAGTTCCCTCCCCCTTTTCTTCTTCTTAATTGATTCACTATTTCTTGTTTCTTCCCTTTTCAAGAATCAATTCCTTCCCCCTTTCTAATCTTTTTATTTTTTAGAGTCTTCCGTTGTCTGTGTCGTCATCAAGTGGTATCAGAGCTATGGATGGTTGGGTATTCTTATGCTCACCCGATCTACTAATTTGAATCATAGAAAACTATAAAAAAAATTATAGTAGCGTGAACAGTAACCCAAAGAAAAAGTCAAAAATAATTATTTCCCCAAGTGAATAGTGATGTGAACAGTATCTTCTAGTATCCTTCACTTGTTAATATTTTGTTCTATACTTTTTCTTCTGATTTGTTGACCTTGATTTATTAAAAATCTGATCAATCTCTTGAAAATCTCATTTGATTTGAAGGTTCTTTGAATTTTGGTCAACAAGAAACTCAAAAGTCACTTGGGGATTGTAAAGGTCATTTAGCTCCTTGGATTCAAAAATCTCATTGAATATGTTCTTGGTGTTCTTGAAAGTGTTTATACACTATACTTAGTTTCCTATTATTCTCTTGCTAGATACTTTAAGTATTTGTTCATACTTAATGTAGTCTAGTGATTTGTGCGCATTTTTTTAATTTTATGTGAAATTTTTTCGTATTTTTCTTTTTATTTTCATTGTGTATTTCTTTGATTCTAGTCCATTATAGTTTTACTTTCCTGTTCTTTGTTTGACATAAACTCCATTCTTGAATCAAACATTGGAACTTGCTTTGAAGTGTTTGAGTTGTTGGTTCATGGAAGAACTTTGAGGAGCATCCTTTGAGTGGTAAAAAGCAAGAGTGGTGAGATTATTTGAGGGTAAAAGCCTAACTGTGTGATACATGAATGTGGACAGCCATTACAAGGTGTTGCGCTCCAGCGCACTCGCAAGCGTACACGGTCATATAAGTAATACAATGGCCCTTTTTAAAGCCGAATGTCGAACCCACAGGGACTGGACCAATTCAGCGTATATTCAAAGTTCAAGTGTTAAACTTAACTTCACAAGTGTTGATTATAGAAATTCTCGGTAAATTCTAATTAAATCTAGGGGTGATCACAAAATACTCAAGAAACAATATAACAAGCAACTATAGTTAAGGCCTAATAATCATGCAATGCTACAATTCACTATGGTTCGAGTATAAAAGCTTCAGTTGTTGTTTCACATAATTAAAATGCTATGTTCATGGTCTTTCGAGACTCTAAACAAGACAAATTAGTCTCACACCTATATCATTGAGCGGGGATGTGACGTCTAATTCGTGAACAATTTAATTACATGGATGTGGTTCACGGAGTTTGCACCCTTGATTATGGACTTTCGTACCTCTAATCATTTAACCGAACTTAGCTTCACAACTACTTGTACAAGTGGTGATGTGATAATTCTAAGCTGGTTTCTAGCTCATCCCATTTTAATAACCAAGCAAGGAAAATTAGGTATAATTTCTATCCTAACTGCTAATCCTACCGTAAAGGTAAGAACTTGCTCCCTACATTCTCATGTTCTAGCCTAGGTTTACTCGTTCGAGCTTTTACCTAAGTTTAACGCATTTGTTTTCATAGTGATCAAGCATAAAAATAACAATAATAAAGAATGTAAGACAAAACAACAACTAAAACTCAAAACACGAAGAATTCATGCATTTACAATCATATTACGTAGCCTCAACCCTAGAGGAAGGGTTTTAGCTACTCATGTTCGTACAAATACTTAAAAACATGTTTAAAGTAGAGTAATTAAAAGAATAATTAAAAGAGAATGAAAAATATGGAACCCTAGGTATAGTTCTTCCGTTCTCCCTTCTCTCCTTTATGGTTTCCCAAAATATTTCGTGACAAATGATTTTAGGACCTAAGTATCCTATTTATACTAAGTGGGAAAAAACAATTTTTGGCCGTGCATGAAACTGCTCCGTGGCACGCTGCCCATCGCCCCAATTTACCTCCGTGCCACGGAGCAAGCGCGGAGGCTCACTGGATTGTGTACCTCGGGTAGGTCCTCGCGCTGGACTGTGCGCGTCGCCCAGTGTGGCACAGCGCTGGTCGCGCAGATGGACAGGTGTGGCACGACCTTGTCACGCAGGGCCACGAGATTTGCATCCTCGCGCGCATATCCTTGGCGTGGCACGGTGCTGGGCACGACACACGCACAGCGTCACATGCCACCTAGCGCGGCCAGCCTTCCATTTGGCCTACTATGTTACCTTCATTTGCCATCCAAGCCGAACTTCCTTCCTTTGCTTCAACCGACATTTTTTAATCCTTCACATGCATTTTACCCCTACAAAACAAGGACTAATCATGTTGGTTAGTGCATACCCACAAAATATTCAAAATCACATGAGAATGTAATTAATTTAATTGACAAACATGACTTAATGAAGTTATAAAATAACGCTTGGGCACGTAATTATGCCCTAGATCACTACCCCACACTTAAAGCCTTGTTCGTCCTCGAACAACTCCTTTACATCTCATGCACATGAAGACTCAAACATAGCTAAGCATGACAATTCAAGCTAAGGCTACAACGATTGTTTTAGATAGCAAATTAAAAATAGAGCATGCAAGATTTTAACCCTTAAAATTGAATATAACAATGTAAAGACTTCCTAACCTCAAGAATCGACTCTCAATCTTAACAAACTCATGTAAATCAACCGATGAAGAAATCCGACATGAATTTTATCCTTCATTAAACATGTGCCCTCACAACAAGAGAGTTACCCATTTTCACTCATATGTTTTCAAATTATTACATGCATGGTATATGGATAAGAGATTATCTCACTCTCACAAAGAATTCACATGCCACGTGTATTGACCCATAAGCTTGCCCTTAGTGTTTTACTCCACTAATTTAAGAATGTTCGAAAGTAAGATCAAGTAGGACTTATCATATTGTAATGTAAAGTAAGGACGGGTAGGTACTATTATGGCTAATACTAGTGACTATCTTCCCTAAGCGCTTTTAATACACCACACTCTCCTTAAGAACTTCCATCCTCTTACTTCACCTTTATACTTTTCTACTCCCATTTTCCTCTTTTGTTTCCCCATCTCATTAGGCACACTTAAGCAGTTAGTAGGGAGTCTTTGAGAAATTTTCTTTGATTTTTTGCTCTTTTCTTCTTTTACTCCCTACTAACTCTTATTCATTTTTAAACAAGTGCACCTCTAGTCTTCTCTTCAACTCCCACAACTACTATTTTCCTTCTTATTTCACTTCTCACTTCTTAACTTCTTTTGCAATTTCACATAAAAGCTTAGGAGTTTTGGATCAAATTAAAGGCTAATGAAATGAAAGGATTAAGCTCATTTTGTGTCTAGCAAAGAATAGGCTAAAGGCTCAATGAGGCTAACTGGGATCAGACATTCAAGGTAGGTAAAGCTAGGGAGAAAAATTAGGCTCATTCAAATAAATGCCTAAATCATCTCCTACAATCTGCATACTTCATTTTGCTGTGTATACACACCAGAAAAGTTGTAGACACTATACAATAGCATGGAGTATTCAAAAACCTTACACTCACAACACATGCTCAATTCAAGACAAATTCAGCAGACTCTTAACTCAGCTAATCATAAGAATGCAAAATTCAGCTTTAAGCACATCGAGTCACATCCAAGAGCTTAGGTGTCTGAACCAGAGTTATTCAACTACTCACATGCTTCAAAATTTACAACACTTGCATCTCACAATCATACATAGCACATAACAAGAAAATAAAGCCATCAATCAACTAAGGGTTCTAAAATAAAAAACTATTGACTAATTTTCCCTCAGGACGGTTGTCATCTATCCATCACCGGGAACAGTCCCTAACTATGACTAAAACAGCTATGTACATACAAAGAAAATTTTTATTCATCGGTTCAAAGTGCCTCCCGTCGGAAAAGAACCAAAAAGAAAAACCAACAGGTGGGAGAATCATGCTCAACCCAACTTTTTCATCCAAAAATACCTTACAAAGCACTAATTCCACCCAAAATCATTAAGAACAAAATTTTGAAACTTCTCTCACCCCACACTTAAAGTATGATATGTCCTCAAAGCACCAAATTAAAATTCAAAAAGGGTGAGAAATACTCCCTGAGACCTCTAGGCCTAGCTAGCAGCATATTTTTCTTCATTTTAGTAAAAGTGGATTGTCGACCCCACACTCATCATCTTCCATGCTCTTTAGCTTCCTCTTCCAAGGGTACTTAGACTTTCCCTTAATCTGTGCTTAAATAACAACCAAAAACAACAACCAAGTGAAAATACACAAAACAAAATATGAAAGGAAAACAAAATTGTACCTGTGGTACCCTTGGGTTGCCTCCCAAGTAGCGCCTGATTTTACATCGCGGCACGAAGTGGACCATCCTTCTCAGGACATCCTCAAACCAATGTTCCCTTTCGAGAACCATCTTTTTCTCTTTTTGTTTATTGAGGGAACAACATCCACTTTGTCCCTCTCCTCTTCCAACTTCTTTTTTAACTGAAGCCCTTCATCAGATTCAGGCTGAAAAATGATCATCTCCTGCGGCCGTGAATCTATGGAATCTTCCACCCCACACTTAGCCTCTGACAACACACTGACCTTACAAAGGTCTCTGTAGTGTGTGTGTGGGGGTTGATCTCTTGGTAGACCCGAAAGAGTTCTTCTTCATCATCGACCCTCATTTTCAGGGTTTCTACTCTTACATTAATAATTGCTCCTCTAGTGGCCAAGAATGGCCTTCCCAAGATCAGGGGTACCTTGTCATCAACTTTAAAATCAAGTATGATGAAATCAACGGGTATAATGAACTTACCCACTTTGATGAGAAGGTCCTCGATTATTCCATTTGGTTCCACTTGAGACTTGTCTGCCAGCAGCAACATCATTTGTGTTGGCCTCGGCTGACCCAACCCCAAGGTGTTAAACAAAGATAGGGGCATTAGATTCACTGTTGCTCCTAAATCACATAAAGCTTTTCTCACCTCAGCTTTACCAATTTGTATGGGGAGGGTAAAACTCCCTGGGTCTTTGAGCTTTTTTGGTATCTTGCTCATTACCCTGTGGATGCACTCCTCAGTCAGTGCCACTGTCTGAACATCCACCAATCTGACTTTATTGGCCACCACATCTTTTAAGTACTTAGTGTACTTGGGTATTCCCTGCAAAACATAAAGCAAAGGCAAATTTATGTGAAGTTCTTTGAAAATATCAAAGAACTTTTTAAAGCATTCCTCCACCTTGCTATTTTTGAGTCTTTGCAGGAATGGTGGTGGTGGCGCTATGCTAGCTGCAATGGTGATTGTGCATTTTGTTGCACAACACTTTGATTATCACTCTTGTCAGTCGGTGGTCCCTTTCTAACCATCTTCGGTTGCACCTCATTTTTCTTTTCTTTCAGTGATTTATCAACAAATTTCTTTCCACTCCTCAGACTGATGGCATTGACCTATTGGAGGTTTGTATCTGTGTCACTGGGTAACCTCATTGAGGTCTGGTGTGCTGAGCAACTACTATTTGATCCATCTGTTTCTCTAGATTGCGGTAGGTCGCCAACTGCTGATTTTTCAAATCTGATGCCATCCTCGCCTAATTCTCTGCTAATTGGGTCTGTGTTGCCATAATCTTCTACAATGTCTCCTCAATGCTACTCAACTGGCCACCATTTTGCTTGTTCTACTGCTAATACTGCTGCTGCTAAGGTTGTTGGTATCTTTGACTTTGATTTCCACCCCAATAAAAATTCGGGTGGCTCTGCCATTTCTTGTTGTTATTGTTCCCAAAATTCTATTTGTTTCTCTGCACATTCCCAACAAAATTGAATGATTCAGGATGGGCTCCGCAAGATTCTGCATTGTGCCCATTATTACTACAGATTTCACACCAACTAGGAGCCTGCTGAACTGCGTTCACCTGTCCCTATTGTTGGTTCATACTCAGTTTGTTGAACTGAGTCATCATCTGATGCTATTTATGATGCTGGCTATGCCGCCAAGGAATTTACACCATCCACCTCTATCAGCCCTGCTGTCCTCTTTTTGGCCCCTCTTGATGACTCGCTGTGCCACTCTGGATTTCCCTGAGCAATCCTGTTCAACAAAGTGTACAGCTCATCAGAGGTCTTCTCCAATGCTTGCCCACTCGATGCAGAGTCTAGTAAAATTTTGGTGTGTGGGTCTAGACTC
This sequence comes from Datura wrightii, assembly GCA_035772735.1. Classification (NCBI taxonomy): domain Eukaryota; kingdom Viridiplantae; phylum Streptophyta; class Magnoliopsida; order Solanales; family Solanaceae; genus Datura; species Datura wrightii. Next base: position 45,639,488 of record JASDFA010000007.1, on the reverse strand, counting down.
TCCACAAAGGTATGGGCTAGCACTTCATTGGACTAGTGGTGATAGGGGTAGTATCTCAAGAATGACTTGAATCTCTCCTAAGACAAATACAAGTTCTCCTCCGGCCTCTACTTGAAGCTTAATGTTTCACTCCTGAGTTTGGCAGTCTTGCCTGAAGGAAAGAATCTGATGAGGAACTTCTTTTCTAAGTCATCCCAAGAAGTTATGGAATTCAGTGGCTCAGCTTTTAACCACCTCTTTGCCTCTCCCAAAAATGAAAATGGAAAGAGTGTGAGTCGTACATAATCAGTTGACACTCAATGGGGACGAAGGTGTCACTGATCTCCAAGAAGTTCTGTAGGTGCTACTGTGGGTCCTCATGAGTCATCCCAGTGAACTGGCCACTAGAATGTAACAACTGCACCATATTCTGTTTCAATTCAAAGTTCCCTCCGGGCTCCAATTTGCGGATACTAGAGGTCACATTTGTTGCTAGTGGGATTGCCACTTCGCAAACTGGTCGGGCTGCCACTTTGTCAGGTAACAACTCTGCTTGACCTGCTAGTGGATGTTGTTGCAATTGCTCTTGTAATCTTTTCAACTTTCCCTCTAAGGCTTCCCTCCAGAGTAAATGCAATTGTCATTTAGGTTCCAACAATGGTTTCACCAGCTCTCTATTCCTTGCCAACTCTACAAGGACAACCTGTCACCTGTAATGTAGCAGACTAAGAACAATTTTTTCAACACTTAAGGAAATTAAAAATCACACAAAAATAGAAAAATTCACTAAACTTCACCAGTCCCTGGCAACGGCGCCAAAAACTTATTGCGCTCCAGTGCACTCTCAAGCATACACGGTCGTACAAGTAATACAGTGGCCCTTTTTAAGAGTTGAATATCGAACACACAGGGACTGGACCAATTCAGCGAATATTCAAAATTCAAGTGTTAAAATTAACTTCACAAGTGTTGATTATAGAAATTTTCGGTAAATTCTAATTAAGACTAGGGGTTATCAAAAAATACTCAAGAAACAATATACAAAGCAACCAGATTTAAGGCCTAATAATCATGCAATGCTACAATTCTCAATGGTTCGAGTATAAAAACTTCAGTTGTTGTCTCACATAATTAAAATGCTATGTTCATGGTCTTTCGAGCCTCTAAATAGGACAAACTAGTCTCACACCTACATCATTGAGCGGGGATGTGACATCCTAATTCGTGAGCAATTTGATTACATGGATGTGGTTCACGGAGTTTGCACCCTTGGTTATTGACGTTCGTACCTCTAATCATTTAGCCAAACTTAGCTTTACAACTACTTCTATGAGTGACGATGTGATAATTCTAAGCCAGTGTCTAGCTCATCCCGTTTTAATAACCAAGCAACGCAAATTAGGTATAATTTCTATCCTAAACGCTAATCCTACTGTAAAGGTAAGAACTTTCTCCCTACATTCTCATGTTCTATCCTAGGGTTACTCCTTCGAGCTTTTACCTAAGCTTAACGCATTTGTTTTCATGGTGATCAAGCATCAAAACAACAATAATAAAGAATGTAAGACAAAACAACAACTAAAACTCAAACCATGAAAATATTTCTCCCTTCGCTCCTTTACGGTTTCAAAAATATTTCGTGACAAATGATTTTAGGAGCTAAGTATCCTATTTATACTAAGTGTAAAAATACAATTTTTGGTCGTGCATGAAACTGCTCCAGGCACGCTGCCCATCGCCCCAATTTACCTCCATGCCACAAAGTAAACGCGGATGCTTATTGGATTGTGTACCTCGGCAGGTCCTCGCGCTGGACTGTGCACGTAGCCCAGCGTGGCACGACACTGGTCGCGTAGATGGACAGGCGTGACACGGCCTTGTGGCGTAGGGCCATTGGATTGGCATCCTCGCGCGCGCATCTTTGGCGTGGAACAACGTTGGCGCGGCACATGCACAGCGTGGCACGCTGCATAGCGCGACCAGCCTTCCCTTTGGCCTGTCATGTTGCCTTCATTTGCCAGCCAAGCTGAACTTCCTTCCTTTGCTTCAACTGGCATTGTCTAATCCTTCATATGCATTTTACACCTACAAAACAAGGACTAATCATGTCGGTTAGTGCATACCTGCAAAATATTCAAAATCACATGAGAATGTAATTAATTAAATTTACAAACATGACTTAGTTAAGTTATAAAATAACGCCTGGGCACGTAATTATGCCCAAGATCACAAGGTACATATGAGGGAGTGCATATGAGACAACTTTACTACTAGCAATTTCTTGTTTTAAAGAATGTTTTCTACAGATTTTGAAAGCAATTGGAAAGCAGGAATAGATGATTATAGTGGGGATGATTGTGAATCAGATGCAAAGAGTGATGGAATAGACATGTACTATAATTCTTATGATGAGAGTGGTGGCTATGATGACTCAAATACTAGCCAAACCTATGATGAATCACATTAAATTTGTGATTTGAGTAAATCCATAACCTTTATAATGAATATTGTAGTAGTGAATCTTCTGATTATGATGAGATTAGTTATGGTGATGAATGTTCTTATGTTGGAGTTGGGAGTGTTAGTTCTATTAAATGTACTCCAATAAGATCTAGTTTGGGAAGGAGTCCTGAAAGAGGACATGAGCTTACTAGAGTTAAAAAGGTTTTTCAAACTAGAATGGAAGTGTTGTCCAATGCATGTGGTACTAAAATTAATAGAAATGTTTATCACAACTTAGTCAGTCCATACTTTGTTAAAAAGGTGGGTTTATCTTGTATTAAGCATGCTTCACCCTACACCTTCAAAGGAGTAAAGGTGGCAAGAGAGTGCTAGTGCAATTTAATCTTTGAAGATACAAGGATGAGGTTTGGTGTGATGTGGTTCCCTTATTCACACGTCATGTCATATTGGGAAGGCCATGGTATTGATGAACGGTGAATTTATTTGTTTTCTAGCCATATTTTACCTATACTTTACTATGTTTTGAGAACAAATGGTGTGCGTTTTCATGTGTTTTATGATATATTTATGAGAAAGAGCTCACACACATGATTAGATGCTTTAAGGTATAAAAGTGATGAATTTGGACTTAAATGTAGCTTAAAGTGCAAGAATGAAAAAATGAGGTTGACAAGATGAATACATAAAAGTTAGCATCGCGCAGGTACGCTTGTGCCATGGCCTCTACGACATGTAGGCAATCCGGTGCTACCAGGGACGTGACGCGCCAAACATTTGGTGCTATGAGAGGCGCGACGCACTGCCTAGTCAGAATTTGCAATTCTAATTCGACTAGGAACTGAAGCTGCAAAACCCAATTCAAATCCAAGAAGAAACAACAAAGGCTTCATCTACTATTATAAATACCCTTTATTTCTATGTTTTAGGTGTCCAAATTTTCCAATTAGTACTTGAAAATATCATAGAGCTTACAATTTAATTGTTGCGCAATTCATATTTTGTGTAATAGTTTAGTTGATAATTGTTGGAAATTCATCAAGTTCTTGTGGAACCTTTTAGCTTGAAGATTTTTTTGAACAATTATTTATTAAAGTATTCAATTATGATTTCTTCTCCATCTTTTATTTGTTTTCTTATAAACATTAGCGGCTAAATCTCTTAGGCTAGGGTTGTGGGAACCATGATGGATTAACGAATGTAGACATAACAAAATTATGATTCTTGAATGGTGAATTGAGTGGATTGTTATTCTCTTCATTTTAATTAAAGTTTTAGCAGTTGCAACTGTTAAAACGTGCCCGTATCTTCAACTTACTCAACCAAGGAGGTTGAAGTTAGGAAAAGAGAGTAACAATGTAAATTTGAGATTACCAATTCTTGTTACACCTCGGGAACCCAAGGATCATACCCGAAAGTAAAAATTGAGAAGACTAAAAATTTGCACCAGGTCATAAAACGACTCGTGAGGTGGGTCATGAGGAGTGACCACCAGTCGTGAGATGACTCGTGGTCAGCATTGTTTGACAAGGCTTGGGTGAGGAGGCCGAGGGCCTAAACACAAGTCATGGTTAGACCTAACAACTTATGAGGTCACCCGTGGTCTACCTCGGAGGTTTGGCAAGTTGGGATGGGCAGTGTAAGCCACGGAAGGTGATCAAGAGTCGTGGTCTGACCTCACAGCTCGTGAAGTCACCTGTAGGGTCCCTTGGATGTTTTGGAGAGTGGATTTAACGGACCATGGCCACGAGTCGTGCCCTGTGGCAACGACCCGTGAGGTCCCCTGTGGGGATTGGCGACCAAAAATTTCCTGCATTTTAATAAGGGTGTTTTCATAATTCCTAAGTTTCTAAGGCCTAAACTACGTCGTTCTAAGGTCTGATAGGGTCTTTTAAGGGGGATTAACTCATTCAAAGTCTCATTCATGCATGCAATGTTTTGACAAGTGATCTAAGGGGAGATTTCAAGCTTTTCACCTCAATTCATTCAATTTCATCCTTGGGCTTTTAAGGAGATTCGGAGTTGATAATCCCAGGTATGTAGGATCTTCAATGGGTGGATTCTTCCACACCCATGCTCCTTCTCTGTTAATTATTCGAAATTTATTTAAAAACTCATGGGGTTTTGTATTTGATTTGTATAAAATTTAATGATTTAATTATGAGTCTTCTAATTTTGAAATCTTATCATAATCTACTGATTTTGAACATCTTTAGAGATTTAAATTGATAATAATGTTGTTGATTTTGAATTTCTAAACAATTAAGCTTGAGTATGCATGCCCCATGATGAATCGATTAATGATCCATTGATCCATTGGTGTTTATGATAAGCCCAACATTAATTATGAATTAATTTATTAATTTATTATGTTATCTATTATGAACTTGTGAATTTGAAGCTATATGCATGATCTGCAAGTATGTATGAATTTTATCGATCATGAATTATATTTTTGGCTGATCCACGGGCCTCAAGTCATAGCGAGTTCTTATATGTACAAGAACGTTTAGATTATCATGATTTAACTAGCCCATGAACTCATGTATGTAATATTATCAGCATTATATATGTTTTGGGAGTAGTATCGAACACCGAGTAGGTTCGGGGCTCAGGTTAAGCCCCAGATCTCATGAACTACGTGCCACCGTAGGTATGTTGGGACCCTTTTCATGTTTGTCCCTGGCCCAAATGGTCCTCTTTAATGTGTGATCATGCCCTTCATGGTTTTTGCCCTTGACAAGGTACGAACACTCTCCCGACTAGGGCTACAAGTCGGGCTTCATGTGTGCTCGTATGGGGCATGTCGGTTAAGAGAATATCCCACTGTTCCTCATGATTTGCGCATGTTACGATTATGTATATTAGCTCAAGTTATGTTAAGCGAAGTTCTTCTATTATGATTATGACTTTGTTTATGTTACATATATTTTGAATCCCTTGAGCTGGATAATATGTTATAATGATTTCTGATACGAGCATGCTGTCCTACTCTTATGACCATTTATGAGTTTTATATATGCTTTAAATGTCCACTTTACTTGCCTTGCATACTCCGTATATTCCACGTACTTATCGCATACTTTCTATGTTGCATCGTTTTATGATTCAAGATCCAACTCTCAGATTCCGCCTCGCCCCTAGCTTGCTCCCGGCCCCTTTCTTCGAGTGCCCCGCCCGGTTCACTGGGCTGTTGGCTTACCAGGTCATTACCTTTAGCTCAAGCACTTCCTGTGTGAGAAACTAACTACAACTACACCAAAGCACCTTACTCTCAGTTCCTCTTTGGTGAGTCCTTATGTTTCGAGGGCCTTATGTTCAGATTTTATGTTTCTTTCAAATTTAGTATGTTAGGGTTAGTTGAGGTCTTGCCCCTTCAACGCATCTATTAGGATTAGAGGCTTTTCAGATTGTATGTTGTAGTCAGCATTGATGTATGAATCATGTATCATTGTCTTTTCTATTCCATGTCATGATCTCCACCTATTTCATGTTATTATGTTAGGTCTTCCTCTTCGTCTGAATGGTTTAGATGTATGCTCCTGCCATGGGTCGACTTAGAGTCTCTCGGGGCTTCTTGTCCCGTGTTTACGATCCAGTTGTACTCTCACGTCATGAAAAACTTTGTATCAGAGCCATAGGTTTGAATTGTCATAGGGAGTTTGAAAGCTGCATTAAGTAGAGTCTTTTTCATGGGTGTGAAGCGTGCCACACTCATGACGAAGAGGCTACTATATGTTTAGGAAATTGTCCCCTTCTTTCATGATCTATGTCGTGCGATGAACGTCCTTTACTCCTCTAATTTGTTCTATTCGCATTTGCAGAATCATGCCTCCACGCCGAGTAAATGCCAGGAGCAATGGTAATGGTAATGATCATGAGGGTGACCATGGTGGAGAGCATCAGGTAGCTCCACCCATTCATGAGGAGCACGTACCAAAGCTAGCCGCCCACGCTAAGTTTAGGGTGGCAATTCAGATGTTGGCATAGGCCATGACAACTCAGGTCTAGAATCAGACTGTGGCACATTATCCACAAAATAGGAATGCGGCAGCTGCTAGGGTGAGAGATTTTTTGAGTATGAGCCCTTCGGAGTTCACAGGATCGAAGGTAGATGAGGACCCACATGACATTATTGAGGAAATTCTGAAGATCACCCAGGTTATGGGGGCGAATAATAGGGAATGTGTTGATTTGACCTCCTATCAGCTTAAGGGGGTAGCACATATATGGTTCAAGTAGTGGAGAGGTGCTAGGATAGCGAGTGCAGGTCTGATAGGTTGGGATGAGTTCCACACCCCGTTCATGGATCGGTTCTTCCCTCGGGAGATGAGGGAGCTCAAGGTGAATGAGTTGTGAATTGGAAGCAAGGTATCATGTCAGTCTAGGAGTATGCCTTGGAGTTCACTCGACTATCTAAATATGCTCCGGAGTTGGTGGCGGATCAGCAGGCTCGGGTGAGCCGCTTTGTGCATGGAGTAGCTGATACTTGGACAAGGATTGCCGGATTGCCATGTTACACCGGGACATTGACTTTCCCCATATTGTATTGCATGCCCAGCAGATGGAGTCAGTCTATAGGAGGAAGAGAGAGGCCAAGAGGGCCAGGACCGACAACTACGGGGTTTCTCCGGCCAAGTCAGGAGGTGGATCACATCAGCAGTCCCAGCACAGGTCCACTACTCCAGCTCCATCATTAGCTAGCACACCGTCTAGGTTTAGGGGAGACCGGAGGAGTAGGGCTACAAACTCAAGGGATCATGGTAGCATACAGGTGGAGCGCAATTTCCCAGCTTGTGCGAGATGTGGCAAAAGCCATCCCGAGAGGTGCCTGGTCGGTGCGGATGCTTGTTTCGGGTGTGGTAAACCTGGGCACAGGATCAGATATTGCCCTACAGCCAGTTCTACCGCTCTAGAAGCACGACCCTCTAAGCAGGGTGCCTCTACTAGTTCATCAGGTGGTCAGCACCGAAATAGGTTTTATGCCCTAGTGCCTCGCCAGGAGCGGGAGGTTTCTCCAGATGTGGTCACGAGAATGTTGCAAGTCTTCCATATTGATGCTTATGCTTTATTAGATCCAAGAGCTACATTGTCTTTCATGATCCCTTACATTGCTAGTAGTTTTGGAGTTAGTCCTAAAATTCTATCAGAATCATTCTTCGTATCTACTCCAGTCGGTGAATCAGTTGTAGCTAGGCAGGTATATAGGGGTTGCCCTATTACAGTGTTACATAAGGTTACCTTCATGGAATTGGTAGAATTTTCCATGATTGATTTTGACATCATTTTGGGTATGGATTGGTTGTTTGCATGTTGTGCTTCAATTCATTGTAGGACCCATGCAGTGGAATTCCAATTTCCAGGTGAATCAGTTTTGGAATGGAAGGGTAAGTCAACTGTACCAACCGATCGGTTTATTTTATATCTTAAGGATAGAAAAATGATCTCTAAGGGTTGCATGTACCACCTAGTTAGGGTTAAGGATGTAGAGTCCGAGACCCTGATTATTCTGTCAGTTCCAATGGTGTGCGAGTATCCGGAGGTTTTTCCCAATGATTTACCAGGTGTTCCTTCGGAAAGGGAAATTGATCTCAAAATTGATCTACTGCCTGATACGCAGCCCATCTCTATTCCTCTTTACAGAATGGCTCCAGCCGAGTTAAAATAGTTAAAGGAACAGTTGAAGGACTTGTTGGATAAGGGTTTCACTAGACCAAGCAAGTCTCCATGGGGTGCCTGGGTTCTATTTGTTTGGAAGAAGGATGGATCCCTTCGAATTGTGTATTGATTATTGGAAACTTAAAAGGTCACCATCAAGAATAGGTACCCCTTGCCTAGGATTGATGATTTATTTAACTTTCTTCAGGGTGCTAGGTGTTTATTGAAGATAGATCACAGTTTTGGGTACCATTAGCTTAGAGTTCAGGAGTGTGATGTCCCGAAGACAGCCTTCAAAACTCGGTATGGCCATTATGAGTTTGTAGTTATGTCATTTGGACTAGCCAATGCTCTTACAGCTTTTATGGACCTGATGAACAGGGTGTTCAAGCAATATCTGGACATGTTTGTGATTGTGTTCATTGATTATATTCTTATATACTCCCGGAGTGAGGTGGAGCACGCCACTCATTTATGGCTAGTGCTGCAGACCCTCAAGGATTGTCAGTTGTATGCAAAGTTTAGCAAGTGTGAATTTTGCTAGACTCGGTGGCATTTTTGAGTCATGTGGTATCAAGCGAAGGCATAAGGGTAGATTCCCAGAAGATCGAGGCGGTGAAGAACTGGCCAGATCGGTGAATCTTTCAGAAATTCGGAGTTTCTTGGGCCTAGCGGGGTACTACCGAAGATTTATTCAGGGTTTCTCATCTATTGCGGTACCTTTGACCAGGTTGACTCAAAAAAAGGTGAAGTTTCAGTGGTCAGAGGATTGTGAGAGAAGCTTCCAGAAGTTGAAGACCCGACTCACTTTAGCACTAGTGTTGACTTTACCCGAGGGTACTGATGGCTTTGTTCTATATTGTGATGCTTCAAGAATCGGACTGGGATGTGTGTTGATGCAACATCGGAAGGTGATAGCATATGCCTCTTGATAGTTAAAGGTTCAAAAAAATAATTACCCAACCCATGATCTTGAGTTGGCCGCGGTGGTGTTTGCACTGAAGATATGGAAACACTACTTGTATGGGGTTCATGTGGACATGTTCACAGATCACAAGAGCTTGCAATATGTGTTCACGCAGAAAGATCTCAATATTCGGCAAAGGAGGCGGTTGGAGTTGCTAAAGGACCACGATATGAGTGTCCTTTACCACCCGGGAAAGGCTAATGTGGTTGTGGATGTACTTAGTAGGATCTCTATGGAAAGTGTGTCCCACATGGATAGGGGAAGGAAGGAGTTGGTGAGAGATGTTTCACTGACTTGCAAGGTTGGGGGTTAGATTGATCGACTCGACCGATGGTGGCATTGTTGTGCAGAATGGGTCAGAATCGTCTTGGTGGTCGATATCAAATCTAAGAAAGATGAGGATACGATTTTGAGAAGGCTAAAGGAAGCGGTGCAGAGTCAAAAGGTGGAGGTTTTCTCCCAAGGGGGAGATGGTTTCCTTCGATACTAGGGTCGGCTATGTGTGCCGGAAGTTGATAATTTGAGAGTCTGGATATTGCATGAGGCACATGGTACCAGATATTCCATCCATCCAGGATCCACGAAGATGTATCGAGACTTGCGGGAAATCTATTGGTGGGATGGTATGAAGAAGGATATCATAGAGTTCGTAGCCAAATGTCCAAACTACCAGCAAGTGAAGGTCGAGTACCAAAGGCCGGGAGGCGTACTTCAGGATATTAGTATTCCCACTTGGAAGTGGGAAGAGATTAATATGGACTTTATTACAAGCCTACCTTATACTCGGCGACTCTATGATTCCATTTGGATGGTGGTAGACATGTTAACTAAGGCTGCACACTTTTTACCTGTCAAGACCATAGATTCAGCGGATGATTATGCCAAATTATATATTCGGGAGTTGGTTCGAATTCACGGGGTGCCCTTGTCTATTTTCAGATCGAGGTACTCAGTTTACCTCCCAGTTCTGGCGGTCTTTTCAAAAGGGACTTGGGACTCAAGTGAAGCTCAGCACAGCCTTTCATCCGCAAACGGATGGCCAAGCTGAACGAACAGTCCAAATTCTTCGGATATGTTGAGGGCATATGTTATGGATTTTAAAGGTAGTTGGGATGATAATTTGCCCTTACTTGAGTTTGCTTATAATAAAACCTATCACTCTAGTATCCAAATGGCACCATTCGAGGCTCTTTACGGGCAGAGGTGTAGATCTCCCATCGGATGGTTTGAGGTTGGTGAGGAAGTCATGATAGGGCCATATTCGGTTCACGATGTGATGGTGAAGGTGCATTTGATAAGCGATCGGTGGAAAATCACTTAGAGTCATCAGAAATCGTATGCTGATGTGATGAGAAGAGATTTGGAGTTTGGCGTGGACGATTGGGTATTTCTAAAGGTATCTCTCATGAAAGGAGTAATGAGACTTGGCAAGAAAGGGAAACTCAGTCCCCGCTATGTTGGCCCATACCGGATTGTGAGACGTGAGGGTAAAGTGGCTTATGAGTTAGAGTTACCTTCAGAGTTAGCAGCAGTTCATCCCATCTTTCCTGTATCGCTCTTGAAAAAGTGCTTGGGAGATCCAGCCTTAGTTGTTCCAGTAGAAAATGTTGGTGTGAGAGATAGCCTCAATTATGAAGAAATTCCAGTTGCAATCTTGGATCGTCAGGTTTGGAGGCTAAGGAACAAAGAAGTATCTTCAGTGAAGGTGTTATGGAGAAATCAGCATGTTGAGGGAGCTATGTGGGAAGCCGAAGCAGATATGATATCTAAATACCCTCATTTGTTCCCTACCGGCTCAGTTTCAGTTTCAGGTATCAGTTTTGCTCTAAACCTCTAATCAGGTTTTCATGTTCAGTTCATGTGTACAAGTTTGTTTTATGATATGGTATATGTATGTGATGTCTGAATTCAGTTCAGCTATGTAGTTCTTTTTGGAGATAGTAATTCTGATAGTTTTCAGCTTAAATGACCGGTAATGGTATATGTTGATAGCTTATTTCTGAGTTTTCTGCATGTTTTTAACATTCGAGGACAAATTTTCCCAAGGGGGAGATATTGTTATACCCCGGGAACCCAAGGATCAGACCCGAAAGTTAAAATGGAGAAAAACTGAAAATTCACACCAAGTCATAGAATGACCTATGAGGTGGGCCGTGAGGAGTGACCACGAGTCGTGAGGTGAATTGTGGTCAGCATGGTTTGGCAAGGCCTAGGTGAGGAGGCCACGGGCCTGACCATAAGTCATGGTCAGACACTCGTGGTCTACCTCGGAGGTTTGGCAAGTTGGGATGGGCAGTGTAGGCCACGAAAAGTGACCACGAGTCGTGATGTGACCTCACGACTCCTGAAGTCACCTGTGGGGTCCCTTGGATGTTTTGGACAGTGGATTTAATAGACCATGGCCACGAGTCATGCCCTATGGCAACGACCCGTGAGGTCCCTTGTGGGGATTGGCGATCAGAAATTTGCTGCATTTTAATAAGGGTGTTTTCATAATTCCTCAGTTCCTAAGGCCTAAACTACGTCGTTTTAAGGTCTGAATAGGGTCTTTTAAGGGGGATTAAATCATTCTAAGTCTCATTCATGCATGCAAGGTTTTGACAAGTGATCTAAGGGGAGACTTCAAGCTTTTCACTCAATTCCTTCAATTTCATCCTTGGGCTTCTAAGGAGGGTTAAGAGTTGATAATCCCAGGTATGTAGGGTCTTCAATGGGTGGATTCTTTCACACCCATGCTCCTTCTCTGTTAATTATACAAAATTTATTTAAAAACTCATGGGGTTTTGTATTTGATTTGTATAAAATTTATTGATTTAATTATGGGTCTTGTGATTTTGAAATCTTATCATAATCTACTGATTTTGATCATCTTTAGAGATTTAAATTGATCATAATATTGTTGATTTTGAATTTCTAAACAATTAAGCTTGAGTATGCATGCTCCATGATGAATCAATTTAGGATCCATTGATCCATTGGTGTTTTTGATAAACACAACATGAATTATGAATTTATTTATGAATTTATAGTATGAACTTATGAATTTGAAGCTATATGAATGATCTACAAGTATGTATGAATTTAACGATCATGAATTATGTTTTTGGCCGACCCACGAGCCTCAAATCATGGCTAGTTCTTATATGTACAAGAACGTTTACGATAATCATGATTTAACTATCCCGTGAACTCACGTATGTAATATTATGAGAACTATATATGTTTTGGGAGTAGTATCGAACACTGAGTAGGTTCGGGACTAAGGTTAAGCCCCGGATCTCATGAACTATGTAACACCGTAGGTATGTTGGGACCCTTTTCATGTTTGTCCCTGGCCCAAATGGCCCTTTTTCATGTGTGATCATGCCCTTCATGGTTTCTACCCTTGGCAAGGTACGAACACCCTCCCGACTAGGGCTACAAGTCGGGCTTCATGTGTGCTCATATGGGGTATTTCAGTTAAGAGAATCTCCCAATGTTCCTCATGATTTACGTATGTTATGATTATGTATATTGGCTCAAGTTATGTTAAGAGAAGTTCTTCTGTTATGATTATGACTATGTTTATGTTATGAATATTTTGAAACCCTTGAGCCATATATTATGTTATAATGATTTATGATACGAGCATGATGTCCTACTCTTATGACCATTTATGAGTTTCATATGTGCTTTAAATGTCCACTTTACTTACCTTGCATACTCAGTACATTCCACGTACTGACCGCATACTTTCTATGTTGTATCATTTTATGATACAAGACCCAGTTCTCAGGTTCCGCCTCGCCCCTAGCATGCTAGCGACACCTAACTCTCAGTTCTCTTTGGCGAGTCCTCATGTTTCGAGGGCCTTATGTTCAGATTTTATGTTTCTTTCAGATTCAGTATGTTAGGGCTAGTTGGGGTCTTGTCCCTTCAACCCATCTATTATGATTAGAGGCTTTTCAGACTGTATGTAGTAGTCTACCTTGACGTATGAATCATGATTCAATGTCTTTTCTATTGCATGTCATGATTTCCACCTATTTCATGTGATTATGTTAAGTCTTCCTCTTTGTGTGAATGGTTTAGATGTATGCTCATGCCATGGGTCGATTTGGAATCTCTCGGGGCTCCTTGTCTCGTGTTTATGATCTAGGTGTACCCTCGGGTCGTGACAATTCTCATCTAATTAACTTGAGCTCTAATCGAGGATAGTTAAATTCAAGACTTATTCCAAAGCTAGAATCAACACACTTTTGAGATCGAGAGGAGATGGGTGGAAAGCATCTATTGTCTAGTGGGGCACTTAGCACATACACGTTGAGACTGAGAGGAGATAAGTTTAGTCTTTAAGTCCAGAAATATTAGATGTACTAAACATAAGTCTTACACAAAATTTACCAAGATAGATTACTAGTAAAAGTCTACTAAGTATGAAATCACGGGGAACACAGTCCTAGTTTAGTCTTAGTAATTTGATAAACAACTCAACAATTATTAACATTATTTTATTCTCTTTATTTGCAAACCCCCCTTCTAAAATATTGATTACAAGTTAGTTTATTTACCATTAACATATTGTTTTTGCCTATTCCCTATGGCATTGACCCCAACCTTTATTGGGTTACTATATTTGACAGCGACCACTTTATACTTCTGTCATGACCCGAACATAGGCCCGGATCGAGACACGGGACAAGGAGCCCCGAGAGACTCCAAGTCGATCCATGGCATGAACATACATCTAACTCAGTCAATAAAAGTAGAAGACATAACATAAAAACCATAACAAAAGTCTAAGCATAATGCACGATCCAAATTTACAACATGAGTCTGAAGCTGAATACAATCTAATGTCAAAGCCTCTAATTCTGATGAGTTGATGGGACAAGACCCCAACTAACTCTCTAAGCCTGAAATTGAAATTAAAAAGATAACTGATAACGAATGCTCCTCGAGATATGAGGACTCACCACTGAAGCTAGATGCTAACTCTGAAAACTAGCTAATGACAGGCTGAATCTGAAGATCGAAGCCTGTACCATAAAACAATACAGCGTGGAGTATGCGGTCAATACGTTGAATGTACCGAGTATGCAAGGTAAGTAAAATGGAAATTTAAAATAGATAAAAGTTCATAAGAGTAGGAAAACATGATCGTAACATAACTATCATATTGCAAATGTACGGCTCAAGGTTTTCAAAACATTTGTAATTATTCATAATCATAATCATAAGAGAAAAGCTTTATGAAACATGACTTGAGCCAAAGTACATAGTCATAACCATACATAAATCATGAGGAATATTGGGAGATTATTATAACCGACATACCCCATATGAGCACACATGGAGCCCGACTTGTAAACCCCTAGTCGGGAGGGCGTTCGTACATTGCTAAGGGTAGAACCATGAAAGAGGTGTGATATCACAACAGAGGGCCCATTTGGGGAAAGGGGACAACAACATAAAGGTCCCATCGTGGCTACGTTGGCGCATAGTTCTTAGACTCAGGGTATGGTTGGACCCCGGGTCTACTCGGTGTTAAATACTACTCCTAAAACATATATAGTTCTCATAGGACAATATACATGATATTCATAGGCTAGTTAAAATCACGATAATCATAAGCATGCTTGAAATACTGAACTAGCCATGAAAGTAAGCCCATGAGTCGGCCATTATTATACCTAAGGAATTCAAAAATTGGATCCAGAAGTGAACCAGGAGAAATATTGGAAAAAAATGTTGCTAGTTGCAGAACGGTTCACTTGACGACTCGTGAGGAGGTATAACGAGTCCTTAGATGGCTCAGGGGGAAAGCTTGAGATGTTGGAGGACTCAAGGACCTCACGGGGCATGTAACAACTCGTGGTTAGTCACCACGAGTCGTCAAGTCAGTTGTTGGTTGGTCCCAGGGAGAGTTAGCAAGGCTTATCCAGTGTATCCTGACGGGTGGCACCTGACAAGTCATCGTCAGTCCTAACGACCTGTTAGGTTAGCCATTACCAAGCTAGAGGAAATGTCTTGAATGATGAGGCAGTGTACTTGACCGGTGATCCAACGGATCATGAGCTCTATAAATGAGTCGTCAGGTCATCCGTTAGGACCCCCTGACAGTTAATTTCAGCGACTTTAGTAAGGGCTTTTCCGTAATTCCTAAGTTCTAAGGGCCTATACTATGTCGTTTTGAGCTCGTAATAGAGAGTTTTAAGCTGAGATAAACCCGTCTAGGACATTTTCTTCATGCATGCAAGGGTGGGAGCTTAAAGGGGAGAAAGTACGGAGAAATTCAAGGATTTCAAGGGAAATCTCAGTTGGGTAATTAGGAAGAGATAAGATTCTTCAATCCCAGGTATGTAAGGCTATGAGGGGGTGTTTTATTCCACACCCATGCCCATTCCTTATCAATTTGTAATTTGTTTGTGATGATCAAGTATGGGTCTTCAATAGATTGCATGAATCTTATATTCTACTCATGGGTATGATTAACTGAGTTGATATTGATGATTTATTTAGCTTGGGCAGATTCTAACTTAATTTTTTTTCAAAATTATTTTCTGAAGAATTGAATCTAAAACGCCCATGTGTGAGAAGTTCCTAATAGAATGTGATGGTGATGGAATAGATGATGAAAAGCATCTTTTCACTCTTACCCATGATATTGATGATGTTTTCAAAGAAGGTTAAATTAACCCACATATGATGAAGCTTTAGGTAGTGCCTGATGTTGAGTATAAATGATGATTTTTGTGAATTGACTCTATTGCTTGTCTCGGAGTGAAATCTCACAGTTATTATAATGTTTTCAAATAAATGGTATGAGTCCATGTATGATAAGGTTTTGGCAAGGCGCTTATCTTGATGATGATGAAGTGATATTTCTAAAGTAGCCTTACCATATGATCTTGGAGAAAGCCTCCCACTATTCTTGAGCTTGTGGTATGTGTCATAATTAAGCTTCTCATATGCATGAATTAATAATTGAGATGTATGTTGTCATTAGGCTTCATTTCACATGATGTTGAGCCCTAGTACAATTCTATTCTAAGCTTTGTCGAGATGACATTGTTGAGCTTCATATTTATATGATGTCTAATGCATGCATGAGTTCATAGTGAGCTTTGTCAAGAGACAATGTTGAGCTTCATTTCATACGATGTCGAGTTTACGCATAATTTCATGTTGATATTCTTCATTAGACGATGTTGAGCTTCGTATTTATACGATGTAGAGCATTGCATGTTTTGGGAGAAGAGTCTAGCACTGAGCGGGCTAGGGGTCAATAACCCTATGCACCAGAACTATGCGCCAACATAGGTTGATTCTATTATCTTATTGGGACTTCCCTTATGAGCTATCCCCGGCCCAATTGTCCCTTCAGCTTGATATCGATATCATGGTAGCGTCCCTAGCCTTGGAAAGGTTTTGGATGGCTCTACCTACTTGAGTGTAATAGTCGGGACCACGTAAGCTCTATGGTTGTATGTCGGTTAAGTGACGAGTCTCCCACTGTCTATATCATTCGAGTTGCATATCCATTACTCATGATGATTATCTTATGCATGCATGTATGAAAAGAATGGTTTGACTCATTGTTCAGCTTTTGATATAAATGTTATGATTTAGCTTTGAGTCATTCGATTTAGTCATGATGTTCTAAACCATGCATGACCATATATTAAATAAGAATGATTTCATAATGAATGCTTGTGATTTTTTCATATCCTTAAAGGCTATCATATATTTATGACTTGTTTTGAGAGACTATTATTGCTCTAGCGGTTGTACTTACCTTGCATACTTGGTACATTCCACGTACTGACCGCATACTTTCTATGTTGCATCATTTCATGATGTAGGATCAGATTCTCAGGTTCAGCCCCGTTCATAGTAGCCTATCAGAGTTAGCATTTGCTTGTTTGGTGAGTCCTCATCCTCCGAGGACTAGACTTTCAGTTATTTTGAGCGTATTTTAGTTTTAGTATTTCTGAGCTAGTTGGGGGTGTTGTCCCATCAGCTTGTCAAGATTAAAGGCTTATCAGACTTTGAAATGTATTCAGCTTCAGATGTTCATTCTGTTGTTATGCTAAGTTAGAATTCCGCTGAGTTTATATTCATGTTTCCTTCATGTTTATTGAATGAGTTAGTGAATGCTTATGCCATGGGTCGACTTGGGGTCTCTCGGGGTCCCTTGTCCCGTGTCTACGATCCGGGTCTCCTCTCGGGTCGTGACAAACTTGGTATCAGAGCCAAAGGATTGGAGTGTCCTAGGGAGTATGAACTCCGTGTTAAGTAGAGTGTTTTTCATGGGTGTGAAGCGCGCCACACTTATGAAGAAGAGGCTACAAAACGTTTTAGGAAATGTTCCTATCTTTCATGATCTATGTTATGCGATGAAGAGTCTTTCTATCCCTTTAATTCATTCTATTCGCGATTGCAGAGTCATGGCTCCTCAAAGGATGAATGGAAGGAGAAATGGAGATGGTGAAGGCCATGAGGATGGCCTGGGTCATGGGCATCAACAGGTCCCACCAGTTCAGTAGCCTCGGGCACCAGAGCCCACGCTGAGTTCCGGGCCGCTATGCAGTTGCTTGCGCAGGCCTTGACCGCTCAGGTCAATCAGCAGGCTGTTGCGCATGTTCTATAGAATGGCAATGCAGCGGCGGCTCGAGTTAGGGACTTCTTGAGGATGAACCCGCTGGAGTACTTGGGGTCCAAGGTAGGTGAGGAACCACATGACTTCATCGATGAGATCATCAAGATCACCCAGGTTATGGGGGTGAGCATTGTTGAGTGTGCAGAGTTATCCTCCTACCAGTTGAAGGGGGTTGCGCACATCAGGTTCCGTCAATGGAAGGACAGCAAGGTCGCTGGAGCAGGTTCGGTCACTTGGGAGGAGTTTTAGGTTGCATTCCTTGATCGATTCTTCCCTCGGGAGATGAGGGAGCTAAAGACAGCTGAGTTCGTAAATCTGAAGCAAGAGAAGATGACGGTACTAGAGTATTCCCTTGAGTTCACTCGCCTATCGAAGTATGCTCTGAGTTAGTGGCTGACTAGAGGGTGCAAGTGAGCAGGTTTGTGCATGGGATAGCTGGTTACTTGGATAAGGAATGTAGGATTGCTATGCTCCATTAGGATATGGACTTCCCTCGGATGGTGTTGTACGCACAGCAGATGGAGGCGGCACATTCGAGAGACAGAGAGGCCAATAGGGCCAAGATTGAGGACCACATATTTTCCCAATAGAGGTCTAGCAGTGGGCACCATCAGCAAACTCACCAGAGATCATCCGCCCTAGCTTCATCAGCCTTGAATGTGCCATCTTGGCCTAGGCATGATCAGAGAGGGCGAGCGTCAGGCTCGAGGGGTCAGAGCTACAGGCCTGCAGATTTAGGTGTTCCGACTTGTTGCAGGTGTGGTCGAGGGCATACAAGCCAGTTCTTGGTTGGTTCGGGTGTGTGTTTTGGGTGCGGACAACCCGGACATATGCTTAGAGATTGCCCAGCAGCGAGACAGGATCAGG
This sequence comes from Datura wrightii, assembly GCA_035772735.1. Classification (NCBI taxonomy): domain Eukaryota; kingdom Viridiplantae; phylum Streptophyta; class Magnoliopsida; order Solanales; family Solanaceae; genus Datura; species Datura wrightii. Next base: position 45,620,916 of record JASDFA010000007.1, on the reverse strand, counting down.
TTGGGCGTTGTGGCCCATCTTCTAGCTCAGCAGCCCCACCCCCTTGCTCAGCTCATCGAGGGACATCTACCAGTGCAGCTGGCGGTCAGCGCCAGAACAAATTTTATACCCTAGCATCCCGTCAGGAGCAGGAGGTCTCCCCTGACGTGGCTATTGGTATGTTACGAGTCTTTCATGTTGATTTTTATGCATTATTAGATCTAAGGGCCACCTAGTCCTTTGTGACACCTTATGTAGCTAGTAGCTTCAGAGTCAGTCCCGATGTTTTATCAGAATCATTCTCAATTTCACCCAGTAGGTGACTCAGTTATAGCTAGACGGGTGTATAAAGATTGCCCGGTCTTGGTCCTCCATAAGGTCACCTCAGCAGATCTGATAGAGTTATCCATGACCAATTTTGATGTCATTCTCTGCATGGATTGATTGTATGCTTGTTATGCTTCCGTTAATTGCAGGACCCGGCCAGTAGAGTTCAGATTCCCGGGTGAGCTAGTCTTAGAATGGAAGGGTAGTTTAGCTGTGCCTGTAGGTCGATTTGTTTCCTACCTCAAGGACAGGAAGATGATTTGTAAGGGTTGCATGCATCATCTAGTTAGGGTTAAGGATGTGGAGTCCGCAACCCCGACTATCCAGTCAGTTCCAGTAGTACGTGAGTATCCAGAGGTCTTTCCTGATGATTTGCCAAGTATCCCTCCCGAACGGGAGATTGATTTTGGTATTGACCTACTTCCTGATACGCAAACCTATATCTATTCCACCCTACAGGATGGCTCCAACTGAGCTAGAAGAGTTGAAGGATCAGTTAAAGGATTTTTTAGATAAGGGTTTCATTAGACCGAGCTAGTTTCCATGGGGTGCACCAGCATTATTTATTCGGAAGAAAGATGGTTCCCTTCACATGTGCATTGATTATCAACAGTTGAACAATGTCACTGTCAAGAACAGGTATCCCTTACCCAAGATCGATGATCTATTCGATCAGCTTCAGGGTTCTAAAGTGTTTCTCGAAGATAGATCTTAGATTTGGGTATATCAACTTAGTGTTCGGGAGAGTGATATCCCAAAAAGGGCATTCAGGACACGGTATGGTCATTACGATTTTGTAGTTATGTCTTTTGGACTAACGAATGCTCCTGCAGCTTTTATGGACTTGATGAAAAGGGTGTTCAAGCCATATTTGGATATGTTCGTGATCGTGTTCATTAATAACATCTTGGTGTACTCTTGGAGCGAGGAGGAGCATGTTGCTCATTTGAGAGTAGTGCTTCAGACCCTAAAGGACCGCCAATTGTATGCAAAGTTCAGCAAGTGTGAGTTTTGGTTGGGATTAGTGGCATTCTTGGGCCGTGTGGTGTCTAGTGAAGGCATAAAAAGTAGACTCGCAGAAAATCGAGGCGATGAAGAACTGGCCCAGACCAGTGAATCCTTTGGATATTCGGAGTTTCTTGGGCTTAGATAGATACTATCAGAGGTTTTTTGAGGGTTTCTCAACCATTGTAGCGCCTTTGACTAAGTTTACTCAGAAGAAGGTGAAGTTCCAATGGTCGGAGGCTTGTGAGAAAAGTTTCCAAGAGTTGAAGGCTCGATTTACCTCAGCACCAGTATTGACCTTACCCGAGGGTAACGATGGTTTCTTAGTGTATTTTGATGCTTTCAGAGTTTTCCTTGGGTGTGTATTGATGCAGCGGGGAAGGGTGATAGCTTATGCCTCTCGACAGCTGAAGGTGCATGAAAAGAATTACCCGACCCACGATCTTGAATTGGTCGCGGTGGTGTTTGCATTAAATATATGGCGGCATTACTTGTATGGGGTCCACATGGATGTATTTATGGACCACAAGATCTTGCAATATGTGTTTACATAGAAGGATCTAAATCTGCGGCAAACGAGGTGGTTGGAGTTACTTAAGGATTATGACATAAGTGTCCTTTACCACCCGGGAAAAGCTAATGTGGTTGCAGATGCACTTAGTAGGTTCTCAATGGAGTGTGTGTCATATGTTGACGGGGAAAATAAGGAGTTAGTGAAGGATGTTCACCGACTTGCAAGGCTAGGAGTTAGACTGATCGATTCGACCGGTGGAGGCGTTGTGGTGCATAACGGGTTAGAATCTTACTTGGTAGTTGATGTTAAATCTAGGAAAGATAAGGATACAATATTGAGGAAGTTGAAGGAGGGGTGCGGAATCAGAATGTAGAGGTTTTCTCCCAAGGGGGAGATGGTGTGCTACGATACCAGGGTCAATTATATGTTTTGGACGTTGATAATTTGAGAGTTCAGATATTGCATGAGGCACATGGTACTAGATATTCTATTCATCCAGGATCCATGAAAATGTATAGGGATTTGTGAGAAATCTATTGGTTGGATGGTATGAAAAGGGATATTGCGGAGTTCATGGCAAAATGTCCAAACTATCAGCAGGTAAAAGCCGAGAATCAAAGACCTAGAGGTGTACTTCAGGATATTGCTATCCCCACTTGGAAGTGGGAAGAAATCAATATGGACTTCATTATAGGTCTACCTCGTACTTGCCGGCAATACGACTCCATTTGGGTTGTGATGGACAGGTTGACCAAGGTTGCACACTTCCTATCGGTCAAGACCACGGATTCCGCAGACGATTATGCTAAGTTGTATATCTGGGAGTTAGTTCGGCTTCATGGAGTGCCCTTGTCTATTATTCGGATCGAGGTACTCAGTTTACTTCTCAATTCTGGTGTTCGTTTCAAAAAGGGCTCCAGACTCAGGTTAAGCTAAGCACATCTTTTCATCCCCAGACAGACGACAAAGCAGAAAGAACCATTCAAACTCTTGAGGATATGTTGAAAGCATGTGCGATGGATTTCAAAGGTAGTTGGGATGATCATTTGTCCTTGATCACGTTTGCTTATAATAATAGCTACCACTCTAGTATCTAGATGGCACCATTCGAGGCTCTCTACAGGCGAAGGTGTAGATCTCCCATCGGATGGTTCAAGGTTGGTGAGGCAGCATGATAGGTCCAGACTCTATTCATGAGGCAATAGTGAAAGTTCAGCTGATAAGGGAACGGTTGAAAACTGCTTAGAGTCATCAAAATTCGTATGCTGATGTGAGGAGAAGAGATTTGGAGTTTGATGTAGATGGCTGGGTGTTTCTAAAGGTATCTCCCATGATGGGAGTCATGCGGTTCGGAAAGAAAGGTAAACTCAGTCCCTGCTATGTTGGTCCATACCGGGTTGTGAGAAGAGTTGGTAAGGTGGCGTATGAGTTGGACTTGCCTCTAGAATTGGCTTCAGTTCATCCCGTGTTCCACGTACTGCTTTTGAAGAAGTGCTTGGGTGATCCAGCCTTGGTGGTTCTGATAGACAGCGTTGGTGTGAAAGATAGTCTCAATTATGAAGAAATTTCGGTTGAAATTTTGAATCGACAAGTTCGGATGCTAAGGAACAAAGAGGTAGCTTCAGTTAAGGTTTTATAGAGGAATTAGCATGTTGAAGGAGCTACGTGGGAGGCTGACGCGGATATGATGGCTAAATACCCCCATTTGTTTCCTGCCAGCTCAGTTTTAGTTTGAGGTATCAAATTTTTTCCCTAAACCTCTATTCAGTTTTTTTTCATGTTCTATGCATGCGAATAAGTTTGTTTTATGATATGAAATATGTATGTGATGTCTGAACTCTGACCGACTATGTGGTTCTCTTCGGGAGTAGTCATTCCATCAGTTTTTGACTTAAAAATCAAGGATTAGCATCTATATATATATTGTGATTGTTGTTTCTGGGTTTTTTGCTTGTTTCTAACATTCGAGGAGAAATGTTCCTAAGCGGGAGATATTGTTAAACATTGGGAATTCAAAAATCGAACCCGGAAGTGAACCAGGAGAAAAACTGGAAAAAAATGCTGCAGGTTGCATAACGGGTCACTTGACGACTCGTGATGAGGCATAACGAGTCGTCAGATGGCTCGGGGGGAAATCCTAAGATATTGGAGGACTCGAGGTCCTTATGGGGGATGTAACAACTCTTGGTCAGTCACCACGAGTTGTCAAGTCAGTCGTTGGTTGGTCCTAGGGAGAGTTAGCAAGGCTTATCCAGCGTACCTGAGGGGTGGCACCCGTAGAGTCGTCGTCAGTCCTAACAACCCGTTAGGTTAGCCGTTACCTAGCCAGAAGAAATTTCTTGAATGATGAGGCAGTGTACCTGACGGGTAATCCAACGGATCGTGAGCTTTAGTAACGAGTCATCAGGTCGTCCGTTAGGACCCCCTGACAGTTAATTTCAGCGATTTCAGTAAGGGCTTTTCCATAATTCCTAAGTTTTAAAGGCCTATACTATGTCATTTTGAGGTTGTAATAGAGGGTTTTAAGCTGAGATAAACCCATCTAGACCATTTTCTTCATGTAAGAAAGGGTGAGATCTTGAAGGGGAGAAAGTGAGGAGAAATTCAAGGATTTCAAGGGAAATCTCAGCTGGGTAATTATGAAGAGATAAGATTCTTCAATCCCAGGTATGTAAGGCTATGAGTGGGTGCTTTCTCCCACACCCATGCCCATTCCTTATCAATTTGTGATTGGTTTGTGATGATCAAGTATGGGTCTTCAATTGATTGCATGAATCTTACATTTCTACTCATGGGCATGATTAATTGAGTTGATATTGATGATTTATTGAGCTTGGGCGGATTCTAACTTAATTTTTTTTTCAAAATTGTTCTTTAAAGAATTGAATCTAAAACGCCCATGTGTGGGAAGTTCCTAATAGAATGTGTTGGTGATGGAATAGATGATGAAAAGCATGTTTTCACTCTTACCCATGATATTGATGATGTTTTCAAAGAAGGTTAAATTGACCCATGTATGATGAAGCTTTGGGTAGTGCCCGATGTTGAGTATAAATGATAATTTTCTTGAATTGACTCTATTTCTTGTCTCGGAGTGAAATCTCCCAGTTATTATAATGTTTTCAAATAAATTGTATGAGTCCAAGTATGATAAGGTTTTGGTCAATGCCCTTATGTTGATTATGATGAAGTGATATTTCTAAAGTAGCCTTACCACATGATCTTGGAGTAAAGCCTCCCACTATTCTTGATCTTGTGGTATGTGTCATAATTAAGCTTCTCATATGCATGAATTCATAATTGAGATGTATGTTGTCATTAGGCTTCATTTCACATGATGTTGAGCCCTAGTAAGATTCTATTCTAAGCTTTGTCGAGATAACATTGTTGAGCTTCATATTTATATGATGTCTAATTCATGCATGAGTTCATAGTGAGCTTTGTCAATAGACAATGTTGAGCTTCGTTTCATACGATGTTGAGTTTATGCATAATTTCATGTTGAGCTTCGTCATTAGACGATGTTGATCTTCATATTTATACGATGTAGAGCATTGCATGTTTTGGGAGAAAAGTCTATCACCGAGCGGGCTAAGGGTCGATAACCCTACGCCCCAGAACTATGCGCCAACGTAGGTTTATTCTATTATATTATTGGGACATCCCTTGTAAGCTATCCCCGGCCTGATTGTCCCTTCAGCTTGATATCACTATCATGGTAGCGTCCCTAGCCCTGACAAGGTTTTGGATTGCTCTGCCCAGTTAAGTGTAATAGTCGGGACCACGTAAGCTCTATCGTGGTATGTCGGTTAAGTGATGAGTCTCCCACTGTCTATATCATTCGAGTTCCATATCCTTTACTCATGATGATTATCTTATGCATGCATGTTTGAAAAACAAGGTTTGACTCATTGTTCAACTTTTGATATAAATGTTATGTTTTAGCTTTGAGTCATTCGATTTAGTCATGATGTTCTAAAGCCATGTATGACCATATATTAAATAAGAATGATTTCATAATGAATGCTTGTGATCTTTTCTTATCCTTAAAGGCTATCATATCAGTATGACTTGTTTTGAAAGACTATTATTGCTCTAGTGGTTTTATTTACCTTGCATACTTGGTACATTCCACCTACTGACTGCATACTTCCTATGCTGTATTATTTCATGATGCAGGGTCGGGTTCTCAGGTTCAGCCATGTTCATAGCCGCCTATCAGAGTTAGCATTTTCTTGCTTGGTGAGTCCTCATCCTCCGAGGACTAGACTTTCAGTTATTTTGAGCGTATTTTTAGTTTCAGTATTTCTGAGCTAGTTGGGGGTGTTGTCCCATCAGCTTGTCCAGATTAGAGGCTTATCAGACTTAGAAATGTATTTAGCTTCAGATGTTCATTCTATTGTTATATTAAGTTAGACTTCCGCTGAGTTTATATTCATGTTTCCTTCATGTTTATTGAATGAGTTAGTGAATGGTTATGCCATGGGTCGACTTGGTGTCTCTCGGGCTCCCTTGTCCCGTGTCTTCGATTTGGGTCTCCTCTCGGGTCGTGACAGCCATAATCATAAATCATAATCATGAATCATAAATCATGTTGATGTCCTTTGTCCCCAAACTGGACGAGTCATTACCCCTGACCACAACTCGTGGTCTCTTGTCGTTAAGTGCACTGCCACTTTTCCTCAAAAGGTCCCCTCGAGGGACCTAACAACTCGTCAATAGTGACCACAACTCTTGGTCACCTCTCGTTACCTCTACTATCCAAGCCTAGAGTCTTTAACCCATTGCTGACCACGACTCACCTAACGAATCGTGGCATCTGACTACGACTCGTGCTGTCCAGTCATGAGGTACACTACCGACTCATCCTTTACCTTCTAACTGCCCTTGACCATGGGTGACCTGATGACTCATGGTCAAACCCGTGGTCACCCCATATTGAATTTTCCAGGCATGTCAACACTCCTCACCATGAGTCACTTAACGACTTGTGGTCAACTTGATGGGTCACAGGACGACTCATTCTGTGACTTGGTGCAGAAAATCCTGTTTTCTCCGTTTCAACTCTCGAGTCTGATGTTAGGGATTTCGGGGTATAATAATATCTCCGTCTAGAGAACATTCATCCTCGAATTTTGAAAATCATATAGAAAAGTAGAGAAACGCAATCATCATACTCAAATACTGATCATATAAGCTGAAAACTGATAGAATGACTAACTCCAATTTAAACTACATGATTTGAACTGAATTCATGAATCATACATACATTCATAGACATGAAAGAAACTGGGGCACATGAACTGAACATGAAATTGAATGGAGTTTTAGGGAAAAAACAGATACCCTAAGCTGGAACTGAGCCGGTAGGAAATAAATGTGGATATCTAGCCATCATATCTACTTCAGCTTCCCACCTAGCTTCCTCAACATGTTGATTCCTCCATAAAACTTTGACTGAAGCTACTTCGTTGTTTCTTAGCCTTTGAACATGACGATCCAGTATTTCCACCAGAACCTCCTCAAAACTAAGGCCGCCTTTCACACCTGCACTCTCCACTGGAACAACAAGAGCTGGATCCCCCAAACACTTCTTTAAGAGAGATACATGAAAAACAGGACGAACGGAAGCTAATTCTGAGGGCAACTCCAATTCATATTCCACCTTGCCAACCTATTTCGCAATCCGATATTGGCCAACATAACGGAGACTGAGTTTTCCTTTCTTTCCGAACCTTATCACTCCCTTCATGGGAGACACCTTTAGAAACACCCAATCATCAACTCCAAACTCAAGATACCTCCTTCTCACATCGGCATAGGACTTTTGGCGACTTTGAGCTATTTTCAACTTGTCCAGTATGAGCTGAAGTTTCTCCATTGCCTCATGGACTGAATATGTTCCTATTATTGCAGCTTCACCAACTTCAAACCAACCATTAGGCGATCTGCATCTCCGCCCATAGAGAGCCTCAAATGGAGCCATTTGAATACTGGAATGCTAGCTGTTATTGTATGCAAACTCAATAAGAGGCAAATGGTCATCCCAGCTACCCTTGAGGTCAATCCCACATGCTCTCAACATGTCCTCGAGAGTCTGAATTGTCTGCTCCATTTGACCATCTGTTTGCGGGTGAAATGCTGTACTGAGGTTGACTTGAGTACCAAGTCCCTTTTCAAATGACCTCCAAAACTGAGGGGTAAATTGGGCACCTCTGTATGATATGATGGACAGGGGAACTCAATGCAACGACACTAGCTCTCGGATGTATAGTTTGGCATAATCCTCTATGGAATCAGTTTTCTTGACCAGTAGAAAATGAGCGACTTTGGTCAATCGGTCTACGATCACCCAAATAGAGTCATACTGTCGACGAGTGTGAGGCAACCCTATGATGAAGTCCATATTTATTTCCTCCCAATTCTAAGTAGGTTGTTGATGTCTTGAAGCACACCTCCTGATCTCTGATGCTCTACCTTCACATGCTGACAATTTAGGAACTTAGCTACAAATTTTGTGATGTCCTTCTTCATGCCATTCCACCAATAGACTTCCCGTAGGTCACGATACATCTTGGTGGCACCTGGATGTATTTAATATCTAGAACCGTGAGCCTCATGCAACATCTAATTTATGAAATCATCAATGTCCGGGACACACAAGTGACCCTGATATTAAAGCACACCATCTCCCCCTTTGGAGAAGACCTCTACCTTCTGATGCTGAATGGCTTCCTTTAAATTTACCAAAATGGGGTCCTCGTCTTGTCTATCTTGCACATCAGTCACCAAGGATGATTCTGACCCGTTCTGAAATATAACACCGCCATCGGTTGAGTCAACCAAACAAAATCCCAACCTTGCAAGCCGATGCACATCCTTCACTAGCTCCGTCCTCCCCTTATCCACATGAGACACTCTTTCCATAGAGAGTCTACTAAGTGCGTCTGCTGCTACATTAGCCTTACCCGGATGGTAAAGGACACTCATATCATAATCTTTGAGTAGCTCCAACCACCTCCTTTGGCGTAGATTTAGATCCTTCTGTGTAAACACATATTGTAGGCTCTTGTGGTCCGTAAACACTTCTACATGGACCCCATACAAATAGTGTCTCCATATCTTCAAGGAAAATATCACCACCGCCAATTCAAGATCATGGGTCGAGTAATTATTCTCATGAACTTTCAGTTGTCTGGAAGTGTATGCTATCACTTTACCATGTTGCATAGATACACATCCAAGGCCAATTCTAGAAACATCGCAATACACCACAAACCCATCGGTACCCTTCGGTAGGGTTAACATCGGTGCGGAGATAATTCAACTCTTCAACTCCAAAAAGCTCCTCTCACAAGCCTCCAACCATTGGAACTTCACTTTCTTTTGGGTCAATTTGGTCAATGGCGCTGCAATAGATGAAATTCCCACAACAAATCTCCGATAGTAGCCAGCTAAGCTCGAGAAGCTCCTGATGTCGAAAGGATTCACAGGTCTAGGCCAATTCTTCACGCTTCTATTTTCTGAGAGTCCACCTTTATGCCCTCACTTGATACCATATGGACCAAAAACGCCACTGAGCTCAACCAAAACTTGCACTTGCTATAATTTGCATATAGTTGGCAGTCCTTGAGAGTCTGTGGTACCACCTTCAAATGAGTGGAATGTTCCTCCTCGCTCCGAGAGTATATTAGGATGTCATCAATAAACACGATCACGAACATATCCAAATACGGCTTACACCCTGTTCATCTAATCCATAAATGTTGTAGGAGACATAACTACAAACTCATAATGACCATACCGTGTCCTGAAGGCTGTTTTCGGGATGTCACTCTCCCAAACCCTAAGTTGATGGTATCCAAATCTGAGATCTATCTTTGAAAAGCACTTAGCACCCTGAAGCTAGTCAAGCAAATCATTAATCCTAGGAAAAGGATACTTGTTCTTGATGGTGACCTTGTTGAATTGTCGATAATGAATACACATATGAAGAGAACCATCTTTCTTTAGGGCAAAGAGAACTGGTGCACCTCATGGGGATTTGCTCGGTCAGATGAAACCCTTGTCTAACAGGTCCTTCAATTGCTCCTTCAACTCGACTGGGGCCATTTTGTAAGGAGGAATAGATATAGGTTGCGTATCGGAAAGAAGGTCAATACAAAAATCAATCTCCTGCTGGGGAGGGATTCCTGGTAAATCATTTGGGAAGACCTCTAAATACTCACATACGACTGGGACTGACTAGATAGTCGGAATCTCAGACCTAGCTCCTTAACCCTAACTAAATGGTATACACAACCCTTGGAGATCGTCTTCCTGGCCTTAAGGTAGGAAATGAAACTACCTACAGGCACAACTGAACTACCCTTCCATTAGAAGGCTGGCTCACCCGAAAATCAGAATTGCATAGCCCAAGTTCTACAATTGACTGAGGCATAGCATGCAAACAACCATTCCATGCCGAGAATAACATCAAAATCGGTCATGGCTAACTCTACTAAATCTGCTGAGGTGACTTTCTGAAGGAATGTGACCAGGAAACTTCTATACACCCGTCTAGCTACCACTGAATCACCCACTGGAGTAGAGACTGAGAAGGGTTCTTACAAGATTTTGGGATTGACTCCGAAACTGCTAGCACTGTAAGGCTTCACAAAAGATAATGTAGTCCCTGTATCTAAAAAGGCATATACATCAAGATGGAAAACTCGTAACATACCAGTGACTATGTCCGGGGAGACCTCCTGCTCCTGGGGGGATGCTAGGGCATAGAATCTATTTTGGCGTTGTCTGCCACCTGTGCTAATAGAAGCCCCCTGCTGAGCGAGTCATGCTGGTGGAGTTGTTGAACTAGAAGCTAGAGTACGGGCTCCACCATCGCCTAATCTAGCTTAAGTGCAATCTCTAAACCTGTGTCTGGGTTGGCCATGCTCGAAACAAGCACCTGACCCAACTAAACACCTCCCTGGGTGGTTCTTGCCACAATTAGCACAGGTTGGAAAAGTGCGATCTCCTAAAATGCTCCCCTGGCTCCTCGAGCCTGACGCTCTACTCCTCTAATCACATCTGGGTCTGGACGGAGCACTAGCTAATGATGGTGCTGGGGCTAAAGACCTTCGGTGGGACTGCTGACAATGCCCATTAGTCCTCGACTAGGAGAATCCGATGCTATCCGTCCGGACCCTCTTGGCCTCCCTCTCCCACTCACTCATCTATACCGCCTCCATATACTAGGTGTATAGGACAATTCGAGCAAAGTCAATATCCTAGAGAAGCATCACGGTCTGGAAATCCCTGACGAAGGAGTCTGCAATCCCGTGTACGAACCTTCTCACACGGGCTCTCTAATCCGCCACTCACTCGGGTGCATACCTGGACAGACGTGTGAATTCCAAGGCATACTCCTGAACTGCCATTCTTCCCTTCTTGAGATTCAAAATCTCGGGCACTTTCATCTCCTTCATCTCCTGAGGGAAGAACCGATCAAGAAAAGTAGTGTGGAACTCGTCCCAACTGATAGGGCCTACTCTGACTGCTCTACTCTCCTTCAACTATTTGAACCAAATGTGTGCGACCCCTTTTAATTGATATGAGGCCAAGTTAGCACACTCCTCACCAGTCACCCCCATAATCTAGGTGATCTTCAGAATCTCCTCAAGGAAATCATGTGGATCCTCGTCCACCTTCGATCCAAGGAGCTCGGGAGGGTTCATCCTCAGAAAGTCCCTAACCCTCGCTGTAGCTGCATTCCCATTCTGCGGAACATGTTCTACTGTCTGCTAGTAGACTTGGGTAGTCAAAGCCTGTGCTAGCATCTGAATGGTTGCCCTGAATTCAGCATGGGCAACCGGCTCAGGTGCATGGTGCTCATGGGGGTGTGGGGCTAGTTGGTGCTCATCATTGCCATCCTCGTGGCCATTTCCATTTCCATTCCTTCTGCTGTTAAATCTGCGAGGAGGCATGATTCTGCAATCGCAAATAGTATGAGTTAGAATGATAGAGGGATATTTCATCGCATGACATAGATCATGAATGAAGGGAACATTTCCTAAATGTCTCGTAGCCTCTTTGTCATAAGTGTGGCGTGCTTCACACCCATGAAAAATACTCTACTTAACGTGTCTTTCAGACACCTTAGGACATTTCAAAACCTATTGCTCCCAAGTTTGTCATGACCCGAACATAGGCCTGGATCGAGACACGGTACAAGGAGCCCTGAGAAACTCCAAGTCGACCCATGGAATGAACATACATCTAACTTAGTCAATAAAAGCGGAAGACTTAACATAAAAACCATAACAAAAGTGTAAGCATAGCGTACAATCAGAATATACAACATGAGTCTGAAGCTGAATACAATCTATTGTCTGAAAAGCCTTTAATTCTGATGAGTTGATGGGACAAGACACCAACTAACTCTCTAAGGCTGAAATTGAAAGTACAAAGATAACTGATAACAAATGGTCCTCAGGAGATGAGGACTCACCACTGAAGCTGGATGCTAACTCTGAAAATTGGCTAATGACGGGGTTGAGTCTGAAGATCAGAGCTTGTACAATAAAATGATACAACATAGAGTATGTAGTCAGTATGTAGAATGTACCGAGTATGAAAGGTAAGTAAAATGGACATTTAAAATAAATAAAAGTTCATAAGAGTAGGACAACATGATCATAACATAAATATCATAATGCAAACGTACGAATCAAGCAAAACATTCGTAAATCATTCATAATCATAATCATAAGAGAAAATCTTTATGAAACATGACTTGAGTCAAAGTATATAATCATAGCCATACATAAATCATGTGGAACAATGGGAGATTCTTATAACCGACATACCCCATATGAGCACACATGGAGCCCGACCTGTAAACCCCTAGTTAGGAGGGCGTTCGTACCTTGCCAAGGGTAGAACCATGAAAGAGGTGTGATATCACAACAGAGGGCCCATTTGGGGAAAGGGGACAGCAACATGAAGGTCCCATCGTGGCTACGTTGGCACGTAGTTTTGAGACTCGGGGCATGCTTGGACCCCAGGTCTACTCAGTGTTAAATACTACTCCCAAAACATATATAATGCTCATAGGATAATATACATGAGATTCATAGGCTAGTTAAAATCATGATAATCATAAGCATGCTTGAAATACGTGAACTAGCCATGAAAGTAAGGCTCATGAGTCGTGGTCACCTTCAGCACCTATGGACATTCAAGAAGATCAATTCAGGGTGAAAAGATCAATGGAGGTGTTTGGAAAGGAAAAGAATGCAAGAGGGGAAACAACAACAGGTTTGAGTAGTGAAAAAAGTGAGTTGTCAAAAAGTAAGTATGAGTGGACAAAATTGAGTGATAAAATAGAGAGTGAACCAGTGCCTTTGAGTGAAAGAAAAAGAATAGATCAAAAGAATAGAGTGCAGAAGTGTGAGAGATTTTTGTTCAAGCTCTAACCAATTAACTCATTCTTTTTGTTGTGTTTCTGTTCCAAATGTGTAGGTCAATGAAGAATTGGAGCAACAATTGCATGAGGTAAGGAATTAAAGAGGATTTGGAAAGTGTAGAAGCCAATGTTTAATGGAAGCAATTACAAGTTGAAGACAAGTTTGACCTTAATTATCTTATGTGGAATGATCTTATATATGAACTATTTGTTCCAAATGAAACTGAACTTGTACCACAAATTCATGATACCAAAGTTTCAAGTGAAGATATAACTGTCACATCCCAAGTCTATACCCTGGACACGAATGGTACTTGGAGTCACAAGTAACCCCAAGCCAACCCATGGTCTATCGTAACACGGGTATCTGAGTAATCATAGTGGAAGCTTAAATAATGAAACCATTTAAGAGAGCTAAGTGATAAAAAATTTGGACATATGAAAGCAAAACTAAATGTCTGAATCTACGTCTGAAAGCCATCTACAAAAGATGAGTTGTTGGGACAAGCCCTCAACTAACTCTAAAGTCTAACTGAATGAAAATAACTGGAAAAGTAAATATCGTCCCCAAAAGATGAAGACTCACCACTGCTACTGTTGATATCACCTGAAGAAGATCTACTAACGGTGCTGAGGCTGAGAACCTCCGCTTGTATCATGATACGATACAGCATAGAAGGTATGCGTCAGTACTTTGAATGTACTAAGTAAATGGGAGAAAATATAACATAAAGAATAAATAACTGAACTGTAATGACATGAAATGACCAACTAAACTAGTGAAACTTAACAATCTGAAATATTACTGAAATGGTCAAATGACCCTGACTGATTGTCAAAAACATGCCCTGAATCTGAGTTACTGATATGAGCTTACTGTACCGAAATGAACTAAGTAAACTGAAACTGTTCTGAGCTGAGCTAAATTGAAACTATACTGAATAGTGGGAGAGGCTATAACTGACATATAACCACATAAGCTAGATGTGGAGTCTGATGTATACACCCTATTTGTAGGACCCGATATACCTTGCCAGGTTATAAAGGCATGAACTGGGTGATCACAAGTATGGGGCCACAGGGACAAAAAAATAACCTACGCTGGAAATATAGTTTTGGGAACCTAGGTGCACTGGAACCCCGTTCTGCTCGGTGCTAAGTCCTATTCCCATTGGATAGAGCTACACTAACTACTAAGCTGATAGCTCAAAACTGGGGTCCAAGGCTAGGTCAGGAATACCTATATGGAAGTGCCCTAAGAGTCTTATCGGACCAAATTCGTTAACTGGTATTCTAAGACTGTCTAGAGCTGCGTATCAGGAAGCGTCGAAACCATCTAATGAACAAACAGAAACTGAAGTTGGGGGTTCTAAGACTGGTCAGAGTTGCTTACCTGAAAGTGTCATAATCATTTAATGAACCAGTAAAACCTAATATCTGATATCTGAGTCTAATAACTGATAACTGGGAGGCACCATTGACACCTCAAGAAAAGAATGTGGTCAAATTGATCAGCTGACATTCCTCAATAATACTGAGTACACTAATATACTGACTATAGATGGAGTAGCATGAAATTTACTGAGATTTCAACTAATTTTAACAATATGGGAATCACAACACTAGTAGACCAAGCAACATGATTAACTACTCAATTATGCTAGACCCTAATATACTGCATTCAAAAGCTAGGGCTAAATCATTTCACAAGAAGCTAGTTTCAACATGATTTCTAAGAATTTAGGAAAACCGTAGCAACTAATAACATGGATAATGTTCCACCTAAAATTTATAGAATTATGTCCGAAAACTTTCTATATTTCGAAACCTCAGGGCTATAACTGATAGAAGAATTAAGGAAGGGTTTTGAGGACACAAGGGAAGAACAATTCCCTTGTTGAATTCCCACATACCTGGTGAAGAAATCCCAGAGAAAATCCCTTGAGAATCTGAGAAGAAACTAACTGCCTAGCTCCTGCTCTGAGTGTTTTTGAGAGAAATTTTACAAACTGACTTTCTGAGGGAATGAGGTGGTTGAATTAATCATCGATTAACCATCCAAATTCCATGAAAATAACCCAAAACAACATAGTTTAGGGATTAAAAAGGTGGAAAATTACAAAAATATCCTTGGGGAAAAATCTGAAAAAAACTATCGACAGGGACCAACGGGTCACTCAATGAGTTGTTGGTTGAGACCATGACTCGTTGGGACCAGTCATTGGTCCTGGGCCTGGGTTTTGGGCTCACTTAAACTGGTAAAGAGAGGGACCATGACTTGTTGGATGAACCAACGGGTCGTTGGTTCCTCTTGTGGTCACTGGATGAGACATTTGGGAATCCTGACAATGGGCAACACAACGATTTGTTGGTAGACCCAACCGGTCGTTGTGTCGAGTTGTTACCTCTATTGGAGAAGTTATTAAAATCCCTGAACTTGGCACCACAGATGGTCACAATGACTCATTGTGAGATATAAAGGTTGTTGTTGCCATTCGTTGTTACTGAATGAGGTTTCTGGGCATCCCCAACTAACGACTCACACCACGAGTCATTGTATCACACGACGACTTGTTGGTTGAGTCGTGGGTCCTGGAAAAGGAAATTCTGAGCTATGGACCAACGAGTTACAGGAAGACTCATTGTTTCTCACAATGGGTCATTCCATGTCCCCTTGGTCCTCAAAGGACCAAGGCAAGGCTGATCACGACTGAGACAACAGGTCGTTGGAGCTGACCACGACTGGTTGTCTCAGTCGTTTTGAGGTATTTTTTATGGTTTCTTCTGGATTTTTCTTGCGAGGTCTGAGTTTGGTCTAGGAAAGTTTTGCGGTGTTACAATATCTCCCCCTTGGGATCATTTGTCCTCGAATGAAGGCTAATACTACTGGAAGACCGGGAAAAGAGATGCAATTCCCAGACTGAGGCTATGAACTGATTTCTAAAGTAGTAACTGTCTCCGAATTAACTTACCCATGCTATCAAAGCTGATGAACTGGAATGCACATTGAAAACCTAAATAGAGTTGATGAGTATGGAACTGAAGAAAGTATTGAAGAGGGATTTAGTACCTGATACTGGAATTGAACTATAAGGGAATAAATGAGGGTATCTGCCATCATGTATGCTTCTGCCTCCCATGTGGCTCCCTCAACTAGTTGGTTCCTCCACAAGAAATTCACCGAAGCAACTTCCTTGTTTCTCAGCTTATGAACCTGACGGTCAAGGATCTGAACTAGGACCTTATTATAAGAGAGACTATCTTTCACTCCCACACTGTCTAGTGGCATGACTGAAGTTGGATCACCGATGCACTTCTTCAATAGTGACACATGGAAGACTGGGTACACATATGCTAACTATGGAGGTAATTCTGACTTATATGTCACACTGCCAATTCACTTTAAAATTCTATAGGGTCCCACATATCTTAGACCGTGTTTCCCTTTGTTCCCATACCTCATCATCCCCTTTATGGGTGAAACTTTCAAATAAACCCAATCATCTATTGAAAATTCTAACTCTCTTCTCCTCACATCAACATAGGATTTCTGTCGGCTTTGCGCTATTTTCAACCTCTCCCTGATAAGTTGCACCTTTTTCATAGCTTCATGCACTGAGTCTGGTCCTATCAGAGTAGCTTCACCAACCTCAAACCACCCTATAGGAGGAGACCTACACCTCCTACCGTATAACGCCTCAAACGGGGCCATTTGGATATTGGAGTTGTAGCTGTTGTTGTACGCAAACAAGATGAGAGGTAGGTGATCATCCCAACTGCCCTTGAAATCAATGACACATGCCCTCAGCATATCTTCCAAGTTCTAGATAGTCTTCTGAGCTTGTCCATCTATCTGCGGGTTAAAAGCTATGTTGAGCTTGACCTCGGTATCGAGTCCTTTCTGAAATGACTTCCAGAAATGTGAGGTGAACTGGGTACTTCTATATGAAATAATGGACAAGGGAACCCCATGCAATTTGAAAAACTCCCGGATATATAGCCTAGCATAATCCTCAACTGAATCTATAGTTTTAACTAGGAGGAAATATGTTGAATTGGTCATCCGGTGTACTATCACCCAGATTGAGTCATGCTGCCGACGAGTACGAGGTAGACCTATAATAAAGTCCATATTCACTTCTTCCCACTTCCATGTGGGTATGCTGATATCCTGAGTCATACCCCTAGGTCTCTGATGTTCCACCTTAACATGCTGACAGTTCGGACAGTTGGCCACAAATTCTGCTATGTCTCTTTTTATGCCATTCCACCAGTAAATATCCCATAGATCAAGGTACATCTTAGTGGCACCTAGGTGGATAAAATATCTCAAACTGTGTGCTTCAGCCAGTATCTGCTATCTCAAGTCACCTACATATGGTACACATAGTCCACCCTAGCAACGGAGAACACCATCTCCCCTTTTGGAGAAAGCCTCCACTTCTTTTTTGAGAACTACTTCCTTTAGCTTAAGAAGTATGGGATCTTCATCCTGCCTTGACTTAACTTCAATTACTAAGGATGAATCTAATCCACTCTGCACTACTACTCTGCCCTCAGCTGAATCAACCAACTGCACTCCCAATTGAGCTAACCTATGAATATCCTTTGCAAGTTCTTTTTTGCTCTCATCAACATGAGCCACGCTCCCCATAGACATCCTTCTTAGGGAATCCGCCACCACATTGGCTTTGCCCGGGTGGTACAGCACACTCATGCGTAATCCTTTAATAGCTCCAGTCACCTTCTCTGATGAAGATTTAAATCTTTCTGACTGAACACATATTGAAGGCTCTTGTGATCGGTGAAAACATCCGTGTGAGCCCTCCATATTTTAAACGCATACACCACTGCTGCTAACTCATAGTCATGAGTTGGATAGTTGTTTTCATGAACCTTGAGCTATCTAGAGGCATAAGCTATCACCTTAGACCGCTGCATCAGGACACAATCGAGTCCAACTTTAGAGGTGTCACAATACACTATGGACCCATCTGTTCCTTCCGGTAAAGTTAACATTGGAGCAGTAGTGAGTTGAGTCTTCAACTCCTGAAAACTCTTCTCACACGCATCTGGCCATTGAAATTTCACCTTTTTCTGAGTCAACATAGTTAGAGGAGATGAAATACAAGAAAAACCTTCCACAAAACATCGTAATAACTGGCTAGACCCGAGAAACTTTTAATTTTGGTTGGGGAAACAGGTCTTGTCTAGTCTTTCACCGCTTATCTTTTGAGGATCTACTTGAATACCCTCACCCGAGACCACGTGACCAAGGAAAGTTATAGACTTCAACTAGAATTCACATTTGCTGAACTTAGCGAAGAACTGGCGATCTCTGAGCATCTATAACACTATCCTTAGATGGTTAGCATGTTATTCCTCTCTTCTAGAGTATACCAGAATGTCATCAATGAACACAATGATGAACATGTCTAGATACGGCTTGAAAACCCTGTTCATTAAGTCCATGAAAGTCGCGGGGAATTAGTTAGTCCGAAGGACATAACCGTGAATTCATACTCGCCATACCGAGGTTTGAAGGCTGTTTTCAGTATGTCACATTCTCTAACTCTTAGTTGATGATACCCTGATCTGAGATCTACCTTTGAGAAACAACTGACTTCCTGAAGCTGATCGAACAGGTCGTCAATCCTGGGTAGGGGATACCTATTCTTAATTGTGACTTTATTCAACTAACGGTAATCGATATACATTCTGAGAGTACCGTCTTTCTTTCACACGAATAATACTAGAGCACCCCATAAAGAGATGTTGGGCCTGATGAAACCTTTATCAAGGAGGTCTTTTAGCTGCTCCTTCAACTCCTTAAGCTCAACTGGAACCATTCTATAAGGAGGGATGGAGATGATTTGAGTGTCTGGAAGAAGGTGTATGCCAATGTCTATTTCCTGATCAGGAGGGACCCCGGGGAGATCTTCAAGAAATACATTAGGGAACTTACTGACAACTGGAATTGACTGGATAGTTGGGGTCTCTAAGCTGGAACCTTTAACCCAAACTAGATGATAAATACACCATTTAGAAATAAGCTTTGTTGCATTAAGATAGGAAATAAACCGACCCTTATGCACTAAACTACATCCCATTCACTCTAAAACTAGTAGTTAGGGAACTGAAATCTGATGACTCTAGTTTTGCAGTCGACTGAGGCATAACCGAAATGTAACCAATCCATGCCGAGAATGAGATCAAAATCAACCTTGTATAACTCTACGAGATCAGCTATAATGACCTTATTCAATATTGATACTGGGCAGCTTCTATACACCCAGCTGACTCTAACTGACTCACTAACTAGGGTAGAGACTGAGAATAGTTTTGAGAGGACTTCTGAACTGACTTCAAACTGGACAGCTATATAGAGAGTCACAAATGATAGTGTGGCTCTTGGATCTAGTAGGGCATACATATCTAGATGAAAAAGATGTAACATACCTGTGACCACATCAGGCAAGCTCTCTTAATCCTGACGAGAGGACAAAGCATAAAAATGGTTTTGGTGCTGACCACTATCCGTACCTGAAGTGTTGGCCTGCTGAGCTGGTCGGCCTATTGGAGCTACTGAAGTGGTAGACTATGATCTCCCCCATCCTACTGATGGGCACTCTCTAAGACAGTGACCTAGCTGTCCACACCCAAAGAAACCCTCTCGGCCCTGAAGGAATTCCCCTAGATAGTTCTTGCCACACTTAAGGCAAGCAGGGAAGCGGTTGATGTTGTGACTCTAGGAATGTGAGCTAGATGCTCCACCCTTCCAATCCTTGCATGACCGAAAAGTAGGGGCACTGGCTAAAGTGGGTGTTGGAGCATTCTATTGCTGCTGTGGGCGGCTACAACTACCAGACCTCTAGTGGCCATAATCTGATTGGCCAGTCCTAGCCCGCTTATTCTCCCGATCCATGTCTTTCAGCTTTTCTACCTTAACCTGCTGGGAATGAACAATGAGGCTTGAGAGGTCAATGTCTTTGATGAGCATCGTAGTCCTGCACTCCTTAAGGACCAAGTTTGATACTCCATTAATGAACTTAAGCATGCGATCCCTTGGCTCGGCTACCATCTCCGGAGCATATCTTAAAAACTATGTGAACTCCAGGGCACATTCTTCCACTGTCTTGTTGCCCTATTTCAAATTCATGAATTCTGCCACCTTAGCCTACCTTAACTCCTGGGGGAAGAATCTGTCTATGAAGGAGGTTGTGAACTCCTCCCACCTGGACCGGTCCCGCTCTTGCTAGTCTCCCTTCTTTCCACTAATCGTACCAGATCTGGGCTACCCCTTTCAACTGATAGGCAGCCAGGTCAGCACTCTCAGAGATAATACCTATAATCTATGTGATCTTCTATATCTCATCCACAAACTCCTGTAGGTCCTCTCCCACCTTAGATCCATCAAAGGCTTGAAGGTTTATTCGGGTGAAGTCTTGAACACGGGTAGCTGCTGCGGACACATTTGAATTAACTGGAACCACCTACTGGTTCACTTGGTTTGTGATTGTCTTTGCCAGCAGCTGGATTTCCACTTTGAACTCCGCCGAGGACACTTGGTCGTCCTGAGGAGCTACTGGAGCTAGTGGGGCAGGTCAATTAGTATTACCAGCCCTTCTTCCATTTATACATCTTGGAGGCATGATTTCACTGAAACGAAATAAAGCACGAGTTAGGAGAACATTTTTTGAATTGAACTTTAATGCATGATAAAGAGTATGAAAAAAAGGGGAGTTTTTCTAACAATGTCTCATAGCCTCCCCGTTATAAGTGTGGTGCACTTCACACCCATGAAAAGGACTCCACTTAACGTGGCTTTCAGACATCCTAGGATACTTTAAACCTAGTGTTCTGATACCAAGTTTGTCACATCCCAAGTTTATACCTTGGACGCGACACGGTACTTGGAGTCACAAGGAAACCCTAAGACAACCCATGGTCTATCGTAACACTGGTAATCTAAGTAATCATAGAGGAAGATTAAATAATGAAACCATTTAAGATAGCTAAGTGATAAAAGATTTTTACATCTAAAAGCAAAACTGAATGTCTAAATCTATGTCTGAAAGCTATCTACAAAAGATGAGTTGTTGAGATAAGCCCCCAGCTAACTCTAAAGTCTAACTGAATGAAAATAACTGGAAAAGTAAATTTCATCCTTGAAAGATGAGGAATCACTACCGCTATTGCTGATATCACCTGAAGAAGATCTACTGTCGGTACTAAGGCTGAGAACCTGCGCTTGTATGATGATACGATACAACATAGAAGGTATGTGTCAGTACTTTGAATGTACTGAGTAAGTGGGAGAAAATATAACATAAAGAATAAATAATTGATCTATAATGACATGAAATGACCAACTGAAATATTGAAATTAAACAAATCTGAAATATAACTGAAATGGTCAAATGACCTTGACATAAACATGCCTTGAATCTGAGATACTAATCTGAGCTTACTGTACTAAAGTGAACTGAGTAAACTGAAACTGCTTTGAGATGAGATAAACTAAAACTGTATTGACTAGTGGGAGAGGCTATAACCAATATAAAACACGTGAGATAGACATGGAGTCCGATGTATACACCCTATCGATAGGACTCGATATACCTTGCCGGGATATTAAGGCATGAACTGGGTGATCACAAATCTGGGGCCATAGGGCCAATAAAATAACCTATGTGGCAGCATAGTTCTGGGAACCTATGTGTGCTAGAACTCTGATCTTCTCGGTGTTAAGTCCTACTCTCACTGGATAGTCCTAACCTGACTACTAAGCTCATAGCTCGAAACTAGTCCAAGACTAAGTCAGGAATACCTATCTGGAGGTTCCTTGAGAGTCTTATTGAACCAGATTCTGCAACTGATGTTCTAAGACTGGCCAGAGCTACTTATTTGGAAGTTTCATAACCGTCTAATGAACAAATTGAAACTGATGTTGGGGTTCTAAGATAGGTCAAAGATGCTTATTTGGAAGTTTCATAACCATCTAAAGAACCACTAAAACCTAAAATATGATATCTGAGTCTAATAACTGATAACTGGGAGGCACCACTGACACCTCAAGAAAAGGCTGTAGTCAAACTGATCAGCTGATTTTCCTCAATAATACTTAGTACACTGATATTCTATCTAAATCTGGA
The DNA here is from genome assembly GCA_035772735.1 of Datura wrightii. NCBI lineage: Eukaryota > Viridiplantae > Streptophyta > Magnoliopsida > Solanales > Solanaceae > Datura > Datura wrightii. The sequence goes on along the minus strand of JASDFA010000007.1, from coordinate 45,598,490 downwards.
CTAGTATGAAATTGATTGAGTTTTTAACTAATTTTAACAATATGGGAATCCCAACACTGGTAGACTCAAGCAACATGATGAACTACTCAATTATGATAGACCCTAATATACTGCATTCAAAAGCTAGGGCTAAATCATTTCACAAGAAGCTAGTTTCCACATGATTTCTAAGAATTTACGAAAAACATAGAAACTAATAACATGGATAATGTTCCACCTGAAATTTATAGAATTCTATCCGAAAACTTTCTATATTTCGAAACCTTAGGGCTATACTAATAAAAGAATTAAGGAAGGGTTTTGGGGACACAAGGAAAGAACAATTCCCTTGTTGAATTCCCACATACCTGGTGAAGAAATCTAGAAGAAAATCCCTTGAGAACCTGAGAAGAAACTGACTGTTCTAGCTACTTCTCTGAGTGTTTCTAAGAGAAATTTTACGAACTGATTTTCTGAGGGAATGAGAGTGGTGAAGTTATCATCGATTACCCCTATAAATTCCCTAAAAATAACCCAAAATTACATAGATTAGTGATTAAAAAGGTGAAAATTCAAAAATATCCCTAGGGAAAAATTTGAAAATAACTGCCGATAGAGACTAACAGGTCACTCAACGAGTCGTTGGTTGAGACCACAACTCATTGGGACCATTCGTTGGTCTTGAAGCGTAGGTTCTGGGCTCACTAGAACTGGCAATGAGATGGACCATGACACGTTGGATGAACCAATGGGTCGTTGGTTCCTTTCATTGCCACTGGATGAGATATTTGGGAAACCTGGCAACGGGAAACACAACGACTCGTTGGTAGACTCAATGGGTCGTTGTGTCGAGTCATTAACTCCACTGGAGAAGTTATTAAAATCCCTGAAATCGACACCATGGGTGGTCACAATGACTCGTTGTGAGATACAACAGGTCATTGCCACTCATTGTTACGGAAGGAGGTTTTTTGGAATCCCAACTAACGACTCACACCTCGAGTTGTTTTATCAAATGAAGACTCGTTGGTTGAGTCATGGGGTCCTGGAAAAGGAAATTCTGAGATGGAGACCAACATGTGATAGGATGACTAATTATTTCTCACAACAGGTCATTCTATGTCTTGCTGGTCCTCAAAGGACCAAGGCAGGGCTGACCATGACTGAGACAATGGGTCATTGGAGTTGACCCCGACTCGTTGTCTCAGTAGTTCTGAGGCATTTTTTTCTGGTTTCTTCTGGATTTTTCTTTCAAGGTTTGAGTTTGGTCTAGGAAAATTTTGGGGTGTTACAATAGCTCAAATTGGGAATGATCCTTTCCTTTTTAATTATTCTTCTCATGAGAGTAATCTATCACAATATGATGAAAGAGAGGTGCAAGATAACTTGTGTGAACAAATCCAAGAGGATTTGAGAGAGAATGAATCTTGTTCACATTCTAATTTTCTAATCTTTCTTGTTTTTGTATCATTTCTCAATCCATACAAAAATTTGAGAAAGAACCTTGTGAAGAGGATGATAGTACCTCATTTGATGAAGAAACTAACATTGGCCAAGGTTTAAAAGCTTAAAATAACTCATTGGGGTAAGAAATTGGAGAAGACTTTAAAGTGTTTTCTAATCCCTTATGGTTTGAGAAGATCACTGGAGAAGTTGCCAGTGAAGGAAATGAGACACATGAAACATTTGAAAGCATAAATGTCGAGAATATTGAGCTAAATTAAGAATGTAACAGTTCTCAAGTGTAGAGAAGGAGAAGTGCTCACAGGTTGCTAACCTCATAGTATCTTTATCTTGTTCTGAAGATTCTTTTTTACAGGTTCAATCCAAGCTACTTCTCAAAAGAATTGCTTTCGGTCCAAATCTTGGCTATGGTATATCCAATAGTGAGGTTAAGTTTTTTAGCAAGAGAAAATATGATATGTTTGTTTGGTATTCATATGCTCTTGGTCTAGCTGATGATCCTCTATTGTTTAAGGAGCTTATGAATTATGTTTTAACATTATTTTTTTAAATGATGTAGTGCTTGAATATTTAAAAGGGTTGTTTGTGCATAAAAGAACTAAATGGGTCAAGTGGTTGCATGGTCACTACCTGGCATAGTTTTTACCAAATGCTTTCTCTACTTTCTTTTTTTAGATCCTACTAATTTTGTTTATCATTTTGGTTGTAGGTATTGGTCAAGCTTTAAGGAAAAATCTTCTTCAAGTGGGGCAGAAGGATAGCAACCAAAGATACTCAAATTCAATGAAGGTGCAGATATAGTCAATATCAAGATTCAAGGATGGATCTTCTTTAAGAAGGGGATAATGATAGCATCCATGGCTACTAAATGTCATTAAAAGATATGGATAATGATTTTAAAGTTCCATCGAATAAGAAATTTCAAGACAAACTCAAATGGGCTGCAATTAGCTATTAGAAAAGTGTCTTGTGATGGAAGAAGATCTCAATCCCAAATAAATATATTTTCTTGAAGTCTTACATCTATTTGGAGGCCCAAATCAATGTTTAGGACAAGATGGAATGGGACCTAAATTAGCCTCTAATAGAAGAAAATATTGCAGTAATTTTTAAATTAGTTTCTAGAATTATATTTAAGAGTTCTTTTATTCTATATTAACTTTCTAGGACTTTGTTGTGGCGGCTTTCTATGCCAGATAGTATTTATTGTAATATATATTGACTACATTGGTCTAAGTGTGGGCAACCTTCTATGTCCCTAGGGAATAAAATTTCTTTAGTTGAGTCTTTGACTAGCCTCTTCTAGGATTTTATATAATGGGGGTTATTTATCTTCATTGTAACTAAGTTTGATTTAATATATTAGTAGCAACCTTGTGGCTTGTGGAGACCTCTGAAGGCTCTCTTTAGGTTATGCTCTTTTTGTTCTATTTTGAATAATAGCTTGGATTTCTTCAACGGTAAGATTCTTTGTTTGAGTTCCCTCCCACTTTTTGTTCTTCTACTTCTTCTTAATTGATTCACTATTTCTTATTTCTTCTCTTTTCAAGAATCAATTCCTTCCTCCTTTCTAATTTTCTAAATTTTTAGAATCTTCCACTATCCATGTCGTTATCATCCCTAATGAGTTGAACTTTCTCCATCGCCTCATGAACTAAATCAGATCCTATCAATGTAGCTTCACCTACCTCGATACATCCAATATGTGATCAACACCTCCGCCCTTACAGAGCTTCAATGGAGCCATTTGAATGTTAGAGTGGTCACTATTATTGTTAGAAAACTCTATGAGAGGAAAGTGATCATCCCTACTACCCTTGAAATCCATTACACAATATCTCAACATGTCATCAAGAGTTTGACTGGTCCTCTCGGCTTGACCTCTATCTGCGGGTGAAAAGCTACGCTAAGCTTTACCTGAGTACTAATGCCCTTTTGAAATGACGTCCAAAACTGAGAGGTGAACTGAGTACCCCTATTCGATATGATGGACAAAGGAACTCCATGTAGCCGAACCAACTCTCAAATGTACAATCTATCCTAATCCTCAGCTGAATCGGTAGTTTTGACTAGTAGAAAATAGGCTGATTTGGTTAACCTATCCACAATCACCCATAGAGAGTCATACTATTGGTGTTTATGAGGTAAACCTATAACGAAATCCATATTGATCTCTTCCCACTTCCAAGTAGGATTTTTCCGATATCCTGAAGCATATCTCTAGGTCTCTAATGCTCGACCTTCACCTGTTGGCAATTCGGGCACTTAGCCACAAACTCCGCTACGTCCTTCTTCAAGCCATTTCATCAATAGACTTCCCATAGATCACGATACATCATGGTGGCATCTGGATGGATAGAGTATCGAGAAACATGATCCTCACTCAACATCCACTCTCTCAAGTTATCTATAGTTGGAACACACAATCCACCTTGATATTGAAGTATGCCATCTCCCCTTTGGGAAAAAACCTCCAGTTTTTGATTCTAAACTGTTTCCTTCAGCTTCGCTAGGATAAGATCCTCATCTTGCCTAGCCTTGACTTCTATCACCAATGAATATTTTGACCCATTCTAAATGATAACACCATCATTCGCTGAATCTGTAAGGCAAACCCCTAAATGAGAAAGACTATGGACATCCTTCACCAACTCCTTCCTCCCATTCTCGACATGAGACACGCTCTCGATGGACAACCTACCAAGAGCATCCGCCACTTCACTGGCCTTGCCCAGATGATAAAAGACACTTATGTCATAGTCCTTAAGAAGGTCTAGCCATCTCTGTTGCTATAAATTCAGGTCCTTCTGAGTAAAAACATACTGAAGGCTCTTGTGATCTGTGAACACATCCACATACCCCATACAAATAGTGTCTCCAAATCATCAAAGCAAACACCACAACTTCCAGCTCTAGGTCATGCATCGGATAATTCTTCTCATGATTCTTAAGCTGTCTAGAGGTATACGCAATAACCTTACCATGCTGCATCAACACACAATCAAGACCAACCCTAGAGGCATCATAATACACAGCAAAACCATCCGGGCCCTCCAGTAGGGTCAGTACTGGGGCTAAAGTGAGTCGAGCCTTTAACTCTTGAAAACTCTTCTCACAAGCATCCGACCACTGAAATTTGCCTTTTTCTAGGTCAACTTAGTCAATAGTGTTGCAATGGATGAAAATCCCTCAACGAACCTCCTGTAGTAGCCAATTAAACCTAAAAAGCTCCTAATATCTGTCAGACTGAGAGGTCTAGGCCAATTCTTCACTGCCTGTATCTTCTGAGAGTCCACCTATACACCCTCACTTGACACCACATGACCCAAGAATGCTACTGAGTTCAGCCAAAACTCACACTTGCTGAATTTATCATATAGCTGACGATCCTTGAGAGTCTGCAACACAATCATCAAATGAGTAGCATGTTCCTCCTCGTTCCGAGAGTATATAAGGATATCATCTACGAAGACAATCATGAACATATCCAAATATTTCTTGAACACCCTGTTCATCAAATCCATACAAGTACAAGAGCATTCATTAGTCGAAAAGACATAACTATAAACTCATAGTGACCATATCGGGTCCTGAAGTCTGTCTTCGGAATGCCACTCTCCTTAAATCTAAGCTGGTGATAGACGGATCTGTGGTCTATCCTAGGAAATCACTTAGAACCTTGAAGTTGGTCAAACAAGTCATCAATCTCGAGGAGGTGATACTTATTCTTGATCTTGACCTTGTTCAACTGTCGATAATCAATGCACATCCTAAGGGATCCATATTTCTTTTGGACAAAAAGAATTGGAGCACCCCATGGGGACTTACTAGGCATGATGAAACCCTTATCTAGGAGATCCTTCAATTGTTCTTTCAACTCCTTTGGTTCAGTTGGAGCCATCCTGTAAGGAGGAAGGATATAGACTACGTACCATGGGGAAGGTCATTGCCAAAGTCAATCTCCCGCTCGGGAGGGACTCCTACTAAATCAACTGGGAACACCTCCGGGTACTCATATATGACATGAATTGACTAAAGAATCAGGGTCTCGAGTGTAGATTCCTTGACCCGAACTAGATGACACACACAACCCTTAGAGATCATCTTTCTGGCCTTGATATATTAAACAAAGTGACCTACAAGCATAGTTGAACTATCCTTCCACTCTAGGACTAGTTCCCTCATAAATCAAAACTCTACCGTATAGGTTGTACAATCAATAGAAGCATAACAAGCATGTAACCAATCCATACCAAAGATAACATCAAAATCGGTCATATCTAACTCCACTAAGTCGGTTGAGGTGACTTTTTGAAAAATTGTGATAGGGCAATTTATGTATACCCGTCGAGCTAAAACTGACTCACCGATAGGAGTAGAGACTAAGAAGGGATCTGATAGGATTTTAGAACTAACACTAAAATAAAAGCAACATAAGGAGTCATGAAGGATAATGTAGCCACTGGACTTAACAATTCCTAACATCAAGATGGAATACTCATAACATACCAGCGACCACATCCGGTGAGCACTCCTGTTCTTGATGAGAAGAAAGTGCATATAACCTGTTCTGGCGCTGTCTGCATGCTACACTAGAAAAGGCGCCCTGATGAGATGTTCAAGCTATTGGAGCTATTGAAGTGGTGGAAAGGGCTCGACCTCCACCATCACCCTGTATAGATGAAGGACATATCTAAGCATATGTCTGGGCTTCCCACACCTGAAACAACCATCAAAGCCAACCAAACACTCTCCGGGGTGCTTCCTACGATACTTCTTGTAAGTTGGGAAAGTGCACTCCCCTGTCATGCTTCCCTGACCCCCAGAGCCTGACGCTCTGCCTCTCTGATCTCCTCGAGGTCTGGATGGAATGCTGGCTGATAATGGAGCTAGGGCTGATGAACTCTGGTAGAACTAAGGGCGATGTCCACCACCAGATCTCTACTGGAAATGCCCATAACTCCCTATTCTGGCCATCTTGGCCTCGATCTACTAGGCATATATTATTAATCAGGAGATATCTATGTCACTAATCAGTGTGGCTGTCCTACACTCCATGGACAATGAATCCGCCACCCCATTCACAAACTTGCTCATATGAGACCTCGGATCAGCGACCATCTGCAGAGAATACTTAGACAGTTGGGTAAGCTTTAGGGTATACTCCTGAACAGTCATATCATTCTACTTTAGATTGATCAACTCAATTGCCTTTTTTCTCTTAACTCTTGGAGGAAGCATCTGCCCAAGAACACCGTAAGAAACTCATTCCAATCAACGGAGACTGCACCAACTCCCCTGCTCTCCTTCTACTGCCGGAACCATATATGAGCAATCCCCTTGAGCTGATAGGAGGTCAAGTCTACATTATCCTCTCCTGAAACACCTAACACATAGGTAATCTTTTGAACCTCCTCAATAAACTCCTGTGGGTCCTCATCCACTTTTGACCCATGAAACTCAGGTGGGTTTATCCTGATAAAGTCTCGTACCTTAGCCGCCAATGCATTCACATTCTGGTTCACATGAGCCATAACCTACTAGTTGACCTAGGAAGTCATGGCATGTGCTAACATCTAAAATGAAGCCCTAAACTCCACATGAGTAACCTGCTCCAACAAGGGATCAGCTGGGCTGGTGGGGCTGGCTGATGCCCATCTCCATTGCCATTGCTTCTTTTATTGACTCTACAAGGAGGCATATTTCTACAAACACGTATAGCACTAGTTAAACAAGTAGAGAGAGGTACTTCATCACACTACATAGATCATGAAAGAAGGAAATTTTCCAAAAAGGTCTCGTAGCCTCTTCCCCATAAGTGTGGCGCGCTTCACACCAATGGAAAAAATCTACTTAACATGATTTTTAAACACCCAAGGATACACCTAAACCTTTTCTCTGATAACAAGTTTGTCAGGACTCGAGCTAGGATCCCGAATTGAGACACGGGACCTAGAACCACGAATGACTCCAAGCTAACCCATGGCACATACATATAATGAATTAGAACATTACTAAGAAGAAATAAAGCATAAGCGTAAGTCTGTATAATATAAGAGCATGAGCATAGACACGAGACAACATCGCTGAACCATCTACACATAGCTATCTAAAAAAGCCTCTAAACATCTGATGAGTTGGTGGGATAAGACCCCCAATTAGCTCGCTAAATCTAAAACTAAACAACATAAACAAAAGAGACATAATCAAAATTGATGTCCTCAGATCATGAGGACTTACCTAAATTGAGATAGAGTTGGACTGATGTGGGAGAGAGCTAACGTTGGGGCTGTGTATTATCACTCGGACCTATATCATAAGACAATATAACATAGAGTATGTGGCTAGTACTTGGATTGTACTAAGTATGTAGAGGAAGTAAAACATGTTAATAAAAAGATAGTCTGAAACCGTGAACATAAATCAAGACAGAACATGAGAGTAAGGGTCACATGCTAAAATTTCATATTCCTAAAAGAAGAATAATCATGATCTATTCATCACAAGATGAACAAAATGACCCAAGGTTTAGAAATAAAAATCATATAGTGTGCAATACTTGAAATCATATGTGAAAACTCATAAACTGAGCAATGGATCAAATATGCTATAAAACATAAAATCATAAGACATGAACATGAGTAAATGAAAACATGAGGAATAATGAGAGGCTTGTTCATAACTGACACCATCGCGATAAAGCTTACGTGATGCCCCAACTATCTCGTTCAAGTAGGAAGAGCCATCCTAAGCCTTGCTAGGGAAAAGAATGATGAACGTGTGATATCACTGGTGTGACCTTGGGCGGGGGAAATACTCTCTTGAGAGGTCCCAAATAATAATAATATATACATACGGTGGCACATAGTTATGAGACCTGGATCCTCGGAATCTCGAGCCTACTCGTGGTAGAAAATTCTCTCAAAACATGAGTATTTCACATAAGCATACACTCAAAAAATAACTTAAATCTTTTAATTAGGAATCTTGAGTCCAAACATCTCCATAAAACTGATCTTGTAAGCCTTGACTAAAATCATGATAAAACATACTTAACTTTACATGGGCTTGCCAACATCATAAAATCATATAATTGAAGTAAGATTCATAATTAAAAATCATGGAATCATAAGTTTAAGAATTCATAAACATTCATGCATACTTTGATAATTCATCATACTAGAAATCATTGGCACATAAGCTTGAAATTCATAAATCATGCATAATAGCACATAATCTTCATAAATATAAAATCATAAATTAGTATGTAAATTGAGAGTCAAATCTACCCTAATAGCCCTAAATCATAAGTTGAAACATGAGAGAATTGAACCCATAGGGAGATCATGGATAATTGCATGGAATTGGGCTAAACCCTAGAATTTCAACATAACATGCTTGGAGACATGAAATCATAGATTAGGGATGAAATTGGACATGATGTGGAAGTATTATCCCCCATTAATAAACCTACATACCTGGGTAATTGATTCCTACACTTGTCTTGAAAACCCAATAAAGATTTGAAGAGATTTGATGAAGAACCTACGCCTTGATCTTAAGAGAGGACCTTTAACCTACAGTTGTTTTGAAAGAATGAAGACCTAGGCCAGGTTAAAACCCTTAATACACTCTTTAAGAAACCCAAAATGATGCCACTTAGGGGTTAAAATCTTAGAAATTTATGAATATGCCCCTAGGAAATCGTATTTAAAAGTTGTCCTATCCAGTGCCACGGTTTATCCTACAACTCATAGGACCTTACAATGACTTGTACTGAGTCTCGTGGTCTCAGGTCCTGCCCCTGATCATTCTCTAAACTTCATGTCACGAGTACTTACCACGACCCCTACCTCTTTACTATGGGTCATACCTAGACTCGTGGTTCCTCTCATCATCTCAGAACACTACTCTGAATCTTTTCCTATGACTCCCTGGTATGACTTATACAATCTAGGTATGAATTGTAATTCCCTATCGTAGTCTCAATCTATCTTCTAAGGACAACATGCTACAGACAATAGTATGTCTCGTACCATCCAACAACGAGTCATACTGAGGTTTATATTAAGGCATTTCTCAGATTTTTCTGCTGGTCAAATTCCAAATCCTGATCCTAGTATTAGGAAACTTTGGGGTGTTATGGCATCGAAATACTTTTGTTTCCTGATGAAAAAGAGTCTTCTTTGAAAATTGATTTTAATGGTTGTAATTTGGTTTGGCTAGTTTTGAGTTCTTTTAATGGAGACTGGATTATAGCTTTTGGCAGAGGTGTAAATTCTACCAAAACTGAATATATATTTTCTGGTTTAGATTTTTCCTCCTCTTTAAAAGGTTTTTTCTTTTTTTCTTCAGGTTTAAAAGGCTGAAATGGAGGCCTCAAGGGTCTCATTCCTAGTGTTTCTGGTCTCATTATTTCCCTGCAGAAATTCTCTAGTCAAAAATTCTAGGAGAGAATTATTTTCTCCTTGTATAAATTCAATGTGAAAATCAAAGCTAGATAACAAAGTCTGCCGTCTAGCAAATATTTATTTTGAAATTAGGTTTTTAACATCCTTTTATAAAAAATCTTTGGCTCATTTGCAGTCTACTAGTAAACATTCTTTATTTATTAAATCATCATGAAATTTGATAGCTTATAGTACTATAGCTAAAATGTCCTTTTTAATGGGGTGTGTTATGAAATAATAAAAGAAGAAAAAGAATATTGTGGAGAAAAAGAGAAGAGAGAATAATTCTTATTTCTCTTGAGGGATTCTCTTGAGGGGTTAAAGGGTTCTTTACAATGAACGGAAAACCCCTTTATTTAAAGGGAAAAACTAATTTGGTCCAAAAGTTACAAGCCCTAACTTTCCTTCTATGAAATAGACATTCACCATAAATAGAAAATATATTTATAACACTCCCCCTTGGATGTCTATTTGATAAATAATGTGCCTTGTTAAAACCTTACTAGAAAAAACCTAGTGGAAAAAAATCTAGTGAAGGAAAAAGAGTACACATATCTAATAATACGCATTTTGGCTGCCTCATTAAAAACCTTACAAGGAAAACCCAGTGGGACAAAACTTCATAAGGGAAAAAGCATACAACGCGTATTAACTCCCCCTAATTAGAACATCCTTGAATCTTTGCATCCCGATCTTGTGCACCATCTTCTTAAAAGTTGTAGTTGGTAGAGACTTGGTGAATGAATCAACCACATTGTCACTTGAATGACTCTGTTGCACATTGATATCAACATTCTTTTGGAGCTCATGTGTGTAGAAAAACTTTGGCGAGATGTGCTTCATTCTATCTCCTTTTATGAATCCTCCCTTTAGTTGTGCTATGCGTGCTGAATTATTTTCATATAAAACTGTGGGTACTTTGTCACATTTCAAATCACATTTTTCTCTAATGAGACATATCATAGACCTCAACCACACACATTCTCGGCTTGCTTCATGAATAGCTATTATCTCAGCATGATTTGATGAAGTAGTCACAATAGTCTATTTTGTAGATCACCAAGATATGACAGTACCCCTCACATATGAACACATAGCCAGTTTGAGATCGAACTTTATGTGGGTTAGATAAATATCCTGCATCAGCATAACCAACAAGATCGTCTTGCTAACAAATTAACCAAATGTCATGCCTTATAGTATTAGCACGATATGTTAGTACATCAATCACACTAAGATATGGTACTTCCAGACCAAGGATTTCCTCATTCTTTCTTGAGGTTGAAACCAATCATTATTCACATCAAGTAATCGAACAACCATTGAAGTATTTAACGGATGTGCTTCATCCATATAAAATCTTTTCAAAACCTTCACAGTATATGCAGATTGATGTATAAAGATATCATATGCTAATTGTTCAATTTGCAAACCAAGACAAAATTGTCTTTCCCAGATCTTTCATCTCAAATTCTTTCTTTAGATAATCAATTGCCTTTTGAAGCTTTGCTGGAGTTGCAATGAGGTTTATGTCATTAGCATAAATAGCAAGTACAACAAACTCCAATGTTGTTTTCTTATTTTATTTTCCTCATATAAGAATTATGAACAAGTTTAAAGAAACTTGTAAATGCTTCAGGCATTTTGAATCCTTCATGATTTTCATATAAATCTTATCAAGTGATAACATTCATTAGCATTTAAATGTGTGACATCTTGTGGTGTCTGGGCTACAGGTCCAATAAGCTCTATGCATACCAATATGCATCATTTTACTTGATAATTATTTCTACATCAGCATGCTTTAATAGATGTAGAATTTAGATCCTCACAATCTTTTATAATATTGCGCGTATATTGTATCAAAGATATCATTGGCGGTATATAATTAATATCAGTTTGCAATTCAACATAACTCATTGAGATCTCATCACTTTCAACATATTTCTTAGGTACCTAAACCTCTCATGAGGTTTCATGAAGTGTTATGTAGTATGCTCTTCAAGAGAACATTGACTCCTTATTATGATTATTTGCTCCATTCTTTCTTCAAAGATTATTGCAAAAGAAACTGATTGATCAACAAACACTTCATGCATATTGTAGACTTTGTTCTTCAGGGACATAAATTTAATAGGGCTTTTGCAGCTAAAATATGAAATTAATTTTAGGTCAGTAAATGCTTCAGGCATTTGACTTGAATTATTTTGAATTAGGATCATACTAATAATAATTCACAATATATTTCTTAGCTGCTTATTCGCTCTCACTCATGTTAGAAAAACTAACATGCATTCCCGATCTTCGTTGGGGAATTCATCTATGTTCATCATGATAGATTCATAACATATATTACACATCAAAAGTTATTAGATGAAAATATTTGGTTCCTGACCTAGAACCAATTGAGTTGAGGGGGGATTAATCATAATTTATTGGTCAACATACAAATGTTGTTGTATATAATATAGCATCTGATAGACCAACTCACTAAGCTTTGTTCTCATAAGCAATGATTTAACTATTTATCGGAGGCATTTAATGTCAAACTATCTTAAATATAAACCAACATTATCAAGGTAAATTGTCTTGATTATACATTCTGAAAATTATACTTTTAACTCAATTAATATTGAGTAAGCATCTTTGTCAATGCCAAATTACAGGTTGACAATGAACGCACATGTGACCATCTTATGGATACATCTACTTAAGACATCACATGAGAGGTGAACGGGTCCATATTCACCTTTTACATTTTTCAGAATTTTGGGAATTCAGTCCCAACATTAGCTGGTATAATCAATTTGTCACGAGAACAAACAATATAAAAGATTTCTTGAAGAATCTTCTACTTCTTTAATATATATTGAATACTCAATTAACACATCATATCAGGATGACCAAAACGGTCATGACAACAGATAAAATTATCTATACTAGTAAACATCATATTTACCATGATATGTGTTATTTATTTTAGTAAAGTTCAGGTTTGTTGTATCATAAATTTTACATCAATAAACTTTTGGTTTACTGTAGCATATACTTTCATCATGCTTATATTTATAGTACAAATAAGGTAACCTTTTATATACATTTCTTACCCATAGTAATTTAGATATAGTTAATCTTCCAATCACTTGTAGTCCCAATATGATAACCATTTTTCTTGTTGGTAAACTTCAGGTTTACTACAATTTGTGTTTCGACCGTAACAATTTCATATATTACTATTTAACATGAATTGTGTTATCATATATAAGATCTTCGAGAGACTCCAATTTATTTTTCATGATAAGATATTGCCTGGACACTACTCGTGTCATGATTCTTGTAGACAAATAATGAGGCTCTTCTAGAGACCTTGATCACTAATTTTATATTATCAAATATTCCTTAGATACTTATGCTTCATGAAAGAAAATATAGACATTGCTTGTGTCATGAAATAAACAGTAAATATTGAGTTCTAAACTTCATTATTTCAAGATTTTACTACTTTGAGAGTAAATTGCAAGTTTTACTACTTCAAGAGTAAATTGCAAGATTAATTTTTGTAGAGTCTTACTACTTCAAGAATAGATGTCAATTTCTTACTACTGTAGAAGTAAATTTCATATTTACTACTTTAGAAGTAAATTTCAAGATTTTACTATTGTTACATCCACTTCGGGAACTGGATCTGCATTAGATCCATCTTGTAACATTTATCAAAAGTTCTCATTCTTCAGGAATGGAACATAATCATCTGAACGTGCCTTAAGCATATCAAATTCTGATTGCTTAAATCTCTTTTAAGATATTACTATTTCAGGAACATATCGAAGCACATATAATATAGAGATTTTTTTCTTCTCTCTAATATATCTTTTAGAGTATGACAAACTTTAAAGAAATTATTTCTTTACAAGTTATGAAGCACGTGAAATATAGCCACTTCTGATAACAATTAGATTTAATTTGAACCTATAAATATATGTTTACTTAACTCAATCAAATAATTAATATCAAGCAAATATGATAAGTGCATAATAAAATTAAGAAGTCTGTGTGTTATCTGTCGCACAAACACACTTTGCTAAGACAGAGATAAGGGAATGATTTTGCTTGCCTCAGCCAACATAGATATACTTTTATCAAGTAAGAAAAGAGAACACAAAGGTGAAGGGAAAACTTAACTAATACCCAAGTGGTAATAACATGGATCAAGCGGAAGTGAAAGATAATCTCCTTTTTTTATTTAATTATGGCCGATACATGTCTTGATATGATCTATATGCTCAGTTATATTTTGATTAGAGTCTCTTGCTGATAACGTGTTATGAAATAATAAAAGAAGAACAAGAATATTGTGGAGAAAGAGAGAAGAGAGAATAATTCTTATTTCTCTTGAGGGATTCTCTTGAGGGGTTAAAGGGGTTCTTTATAATGAATGGAAAAGCCCTTTATTTATAGGGGAAAACTAACTTGGTCCCAAAGTTACAAACCCTAACTTTCCTTTTAATAAATAGACATTCACCATAAATAGAAAATACTTTTATAGCAGGGTGTAACTTTTTAGAGAACTATTCTAGATTTTCAAAGTGAATCTTACTAATTGTTCAGTATTTTCTTGGAAAATTCTCTATTTAAGGACGCCTCTATTTCCTACGTCCAAGGCATTAGTTTCCATAATCATGAATACCTCTGGATGTAGTATTCCTAGACATCAAAGTTTTTAGAGTATTGATTTAGTTTTTTGGACTATCTTAGTCTGCTCTAATCCCCATGGACTGGATCCTTCTTAAGATGCTGATAAAAAGGCCTACGAAACTGTCTAATATTTGAAATAAAATCTACAATATTATTCAGTCTTCCAAGAAATCTTTGGAGTTAAGTTTTATCAATTAATTCATCTAAAATTGGACGAGAACTCTATGGATCTACAAATGAGTTTATAGGTTTCTTGATATAAGTCATGGCCAAGGAATATAATGACAGTTTGAAATAACTTAATCTTTTTTATCACTTACTACTAATCCATTTTGTTTAACAACCTTTAAAAAGATTTTGATATGTTTGAAGGGTTGGTCAATATCTTCCGAGCATATTTAAACATCATCTATATAAACTATAGAAATATGACTAGTAATCAAACATGCTGTTTATTATATTCTGAAATTCGGGACAGTGCATTTTTTAGTTCGAATGAAATTACATTCTATTAACATTGTCCAAAAGGTACATTAAAAGCTATTTTATATTTATCTTTTTCACATTTGTATTTGTCAAAGTTTCAATTTCATATCAAACTTACTGTAAATGTTAGCTTTATAAGTTCTTTTAAAAAGATCTCTTTTATTGGGTATTTGGTATCTAACCTATTTTAAAACTTTGTTAAGGGGGTTATAATTGATAACTAATCTTCGGGTTCCTCTTTTTTTCTGATTTATTATTGACATAGAAGGTAGAACAACTCCAAGGTGATTTGGAAGGTCTAGTAATTTTTTATCAAGTAAATCATTTATTTTCTTTTTACACTATTATATAGGTTATGATTCATTTGAATTGTCTTGCCATAGTAGGGGTAATCTTTTAGCCGAATTGACATGACCGAAATAGACGAATCATGCAGGCACCTACATCAGCTCTAGTTCGATAGGAGAATCCTTTCTTTTTATTTTTACAATAAAATAAGATTTCATCATACTTAATCATTCTAGATACAAGGACGTTAAATCTTAACATCTTCAATAATTAAAATAATTCTCTACAATACAAATTTCCATAACCAAACTCTTCCCCATGGATCTAGCTACACATATACAAGGGCTCTAAACAAACAGATGAGAATAAAGACACAATGCAGGGGCTCTTAATAAATCGATGAGAATAAAACACACAGCTTCTCCTAGAGAGAGACGTGCAGTAATTGATGCTGAGTACCGCCACACCAATGATGAAACTTCAACACCTGTCATAAACCTATACCTGAAAAGGTGTAGCAAGGTAGTATCAGTATACCACATGTACTGGTAAACATCATTGGCCAACTAAGATTAGTTAACTCAATAGTATATATAATTAATATATAATAGATTAATGAAAGCTAACAATAATTATAGCATGCATTTATATTATATCAAATGATCAATCACGTCATTAATTCATACCACTCTTACAACATTTCTATCATCTTCCCTCAGGACCCTAGCCATTGAATCACAAGCCCTATACTACTTTTGTTTCTCGCTCCAGCGATCTCGTGGCAGCGGAAATTTGTCTTCTGCAGTGTTATCCTGCCTAGGTTGTAGCTCGATATCACTGACACTTCCCTTTTTCAACACCTTTTTTAAGACTATGATCTCGTTACCTATTACATATTTTAATTACCATTAACTAAGTGTGTTCCAATTACTCCTGATTCATTTATTGACTAAATAATGTCTTAATGATGTAGGTTATCTATTTATTTAGCCACCATCAATATTCCATGCCATCATGTTACAATTCTTAACTCTATTCTTTGTGTAACACCCCACCCGGTCGATATAGAGCCTTGATAATTGTTGGTTTGATTTAAATTTTGGGATATAAATAAAGTATTTTTGTAAAGGATGAAATAGGTTGAGTTAAAATTTAGTGGGACCTGGCTGTAGGGCTGCAGCGGCGGACACCCCTTCGCCATAGTGGGTCTATCGCAGTGGAAAAGTCATTGCTGCAGCGGACGACACTGACCAAAACTTCATATTTTATTTAATTTTAAAAAATTCAGATCCTATTGTAACAAATATTAGTCATTAGAAACATCTCAGAATGAAGGTTTTGCTATTCTAACTAAGAAAGGAGTTCCATCATCCTCCTCAATGATTCTCCATAAGAACACCCATGGCTAGAGGCAAGAACACAACCTCGTCATTTCCTTGGCCGCAACATGGTGCCCAAGTATGTTATGGCTTATCTCTATGTTAGATTTTAATTATATAAATGTACACTTGTGTAGCATTGATGTACAATTGATGAAGGTAGAGGGATCATAAAAATCTGATGATGTGAATGTAAGTTCTGTAGTAATATAACTATAAAAAATTAGAGAATTATTCCTAAGCAAGAGGTTTCCTAGGAGAGTGAAACCTAGTGGTTAACAAAAAATAGGGGGAAGGTACTCGATGTATGTATATATTCATAATGTATGATCTTGGTAGCCGTATTCTTGATGATATTCTTGATGATATTCTTGATGATATGATCTTGGTTGTATGTTTTGAAAGTATAATCTTTCTGGTATATTCTTGGGTGTATAATTGTAATAATATGAAACAAGCGGAGAGGGTAGTGATAAGGCCTAGCTTGGGTTGATGGAAATTGTTGTAGTAATTTATCTTTGAATAAGAATGTAAAACCAGTAGCATAATCTAATTTTCTTGAACAGAACCTGAGGAAAGAAAAGAATAGGTAATGGTGAGAACTCGCAGTTAGTAAGGGTGAGTAATTTAGTCTGAGTGACAATTGAATAATTGTGTGCATTAACAAATTTCCTTAATAAATAAAAATAGCAATAGGGTGAACATGGGCCCAAGTGTTACTTGGAATGAGGACCCTTAAGAATAATGTGATTAATACCAAAAGAACTTCATTGTATGATAGACCCTTATGTAGGAGGATTTAGGGAATTTGAACCGACAGATTGTGAGGATTAACTTGTGCAACTAATTTGATGTGATAGATGATGTGAGACTTGTCAACATATTAAACAACTAGAAAGTTAGTAGGTTACAATTTATGAGGAGTTAGACCTTATTTACATATTTGTGCGTGTTTTGAATTGTTAAGTATGATTAATTTATCTTCAGAAATTGATTGTGGTAGAGATTATGATGATGTAGTTATGTTCTATAAATGAACTCTAAGAGGTATAATGGTAATTGTTGTTGTGGATGTGAAGTGCAAATTATGATTATTGATGTGTACTCATGAACTGTCAATTGCGTTGAATGAATTAATAGCATTTTGAGTTATGCAGATGAGTATTGGTTGATAAACCCTTCTAAATTGTCATGTGAGTTGACTAATTGACAGCATGTTAAATATGATGGTGAAAGTTGGATGATATGTTCTTATCATGAAGAGAGTGACCCGTGTCTGAGGAGAGTATTTGGACGAGTGAGAATGAGATTGTCGAGTATATATACATACTTGGAGATGAGTGGTTAGTGTCGGAGGTGAGTATCTGGGCGAACAGATTGATATGAAAGGCTTGAGTCTGCTATGAGCATTCGAACGAGAAGATAAGTGGGAGCGGGTACCACGTC
Organism: Datura wrightii; assembly: GCA_035772735.1. Classification (NCBI taxonomy): domain Eukaryota; kingdom Viridiplantae; phylum Streptophyta; class Magnoliopsida; order Solanales; family Solanaceae; genus Datura; species Datura wrightii. The sequence goes on along the minus strand of JASDFA010000007.1, from coordinate 45,580,303 downwards.
ATAACAATACATAAATTTCTAGAGTCTCCTGTAGGTTACGACTGAAAGGGAAAATATAAGACCCTATGGCATGTGTATACAGATGTGTTCAGTTGTGTGTATACGTATAGGTATGTTATGATATACATATTATTGTATTATAGAGATTAATACAAGTATGTTATGATATATGTATGGTTGTGTGACAGAGATCAATACAGGTATTTTATGATATACATATGGATGTGTGACAGAGGTTAGTACACGTGTTTTACAATATACATATGTCGGTGTGACCGAGATTAGTGACGGGTATGATATGAGATAATAAGTATGATACTGATAGATATACAGAGATGCTATTGCGGTGTGTACATACATCCTATGGTATGAGATTGATGAGACAGATTCATCTATCTATATGTTCTGTGTGGACATGAATTTTCTGTATAATTGTGTCTTACTTATATTGCAAGCCTTGATGTTTGATGAATTTAATTATTGAAGAATTAATGTTTGTAGTCTAAATTGCTGGTGAATGTGTTTTATATGTTGTTGCTAGGTTGATTCTGACTATGGGAATATTTTCATTAAAAAAAGAGAATAAAATGAATAATTATGCTAAGATGAAACATTGGAATCGACTGTAGTTGCTACGGTTTAAGAAGATGTTAGATCATGTATAATTAATGAGGTATTGAAAAATTAAAGGTTTCCAACGAAGTCGAGATACTTCCCAGAGCGGTACTACTGTAGCAATAGGAATTTCTATTGCGGTCAAGTTATCACTACAATGAGGCCTAAATAGTATGCAAGCTAGCCTCGTGGCTAATATTCAGTAAGGAAGCAGGGGGTATTATTAATTGATAGGGATAAATAGGGGGAATGTGTTTGGATTGATAATATATTGAGTTGATGTTTAAAATTGATAAATTGATTGCATATTAATTGTATACTGTTGCGTGAATTAATTTTAGTCGGTCGATGATGCCTACTTGTACGTGTGGTGTACTGATACTACCTCATGATACCTTTATGGATGTAGGTTGTGGTAGGTGATTTGTGTTTCATGATTGACATGGCGATACTTTTTATCAGCTTCTGCATTCTTTCTGCAGGCAAAACTATGTCTTTTTCGTTGTTGTCAGTATTTTGAGTAGAGCTCTTGTATCTGTCTAGACTAGATCTTTGAAAAGCTTTGGTTTGGAAACATTTATGTATAATTATGTTGATTTAATGATAAAAATTTGAATTGATGACTTTCTTTGAATGAATTATAGTTATATTTGATGATGATTATTATTGTTGGCTAAAATGGAGTCTCAAAAAGGGGTTCTTCTATCGAACTAGAGTCGAGTAGGTGCTAGCATGATCCTCCCATTTGGGTCATGTCAAGTTGGTACAAGAGCATTTAGGATGCTGGTCTCACAAGTACAAGAGCAATGTTGAGTAGAGTTTCGCGGATAGCTGTGTAGACGTCCACATCTAATCTCCAGGAAGCAATGAGACATTCAAGAAGTTTCAACTTTATTTTTTTCTTATCGTGTGGTTCAAATGTTCTATCTGCCTGAGTTGAGTTCAATTAGTATCTGAAGAATTTCAATTGGTACATTGCTGGGCGTAATTGTTATCTATAAGACACCAATCGATATCTGATGGCGAATTCACATTGATGGGTGAACTGATGATAATAAACAAGTAGTGGTATTATCCGGGAGATAAGTGGTATAGGAATGTACCATGACTGGAGAGTTTTTGCTACTACGAGATGAGTCTCACTGTCGCAGACTCGCTATGGCGTGCTTTGCCAGAGTGGGATCCGTTACAGTAGAAATTAACTACTGTATTAGATAGTCGTTAGGCAATGACCAAAATCCCCTACTTTGTGAAAAAATTATAGCTATTCCAAAAGCAGTTAATAGAACATGATAGTATACAAAACACTAAATTATATAATAAGAAGGGACCAGAAACAAGGCCATTAACATTCTGATTCCAAACAAGCACCTGTACATCAAAAAGAAAAATGAAAAAAATTATCCAAAAATGAGCAAGAAAGAAAGAAATTGTCTAACAATCCCCAAATGGGGGCAACCAACCAATCAACTAAGAGAAACGGAGGAAAGGGAGGTACACCATAGCCATGCCTAACTAGAAGCCTTGTCATTGTCGCTGCTAGGCTCATCAGATTCCTTATCCTCGAACCCACTAAGGAAGGAGTTCTGCGGGGCATCCTCCTCGTCTGCCTATGGCATCTTAGAGCCTGGAGAGAGGGTCTTTAGGTTTCTATTTATCCCCTTCCATATGCGGACAAATAGTTTATCCTAGGAGCGATGCTTCCTCTTCTATCTCTCCATATCATCTAGGATATCAACATGGGCTTGGCTAAGGAGGAAACAACCCCGTGTAATCCCCTAGGGTCTGCAACAGTAGCACTAGATGATGCACCAATTGAGGGAGATCTGGGAAACCTTCCCAGAAGCTCTCTCATGGCAGCCATCTTCCCTTCATTCACTCAAAAAGGCCAGCGGGCTTGGAAGAGCTAGGGCTCAAGAGGTCCCTGTAAGCCCTTAGGGTCCGTAGTAGTAGCACTAGATGATGCCCCAACTGAGGGATGTTTTGGCAACCTTCACAGAATCTCTCTCATGGCGGCCATCTCTCCTCCATACACTTGAAAGGGATAGTAGGCTTAGAAGGGTCGGGCTCACTACCTCGCAGGCCCTAGCTACCCTCATCATCCAAGTACATCTTCCTCTTCCTTCTGCCCCTCCTTGGTGCACCTTTCACCCTCAAGGGATTGAAAGGCATGTCACAGGCAACCGTGATATCCTTCACCTCCCTGCACACTTTGATACACTGACAAAGCATAGTAATAAGAAAGGGAAAAGACAAGCCAGTCCTGCTCTTTACCAAGAATTACCTCTACTTCTCCACCACCTGCGCCCCCATATTTACTAATACTTGAACCAGAATGCATGTTAACACCAGGGCCTAGGAGTAGGTCATATCACTAGCATTGGTGGATGGATGGATCCGTTAGAACACCAGGTTTAGCCACTACCTCCAAGCCTCGATAGTGAAGTGAGTACCCTTGATGCAATTATAAGTAATGCCCCAACAGTCGAGGCTCTCTCCTTCCCACCATTAGATGTCCACGAGCCACTGCCCGTCATCCATTATATACTTCTATAGCACCCCAAAACTTTCCTACACCATACTCAACTCAGCAGATTAAACCATAAATTTTTGCCTTAGAATGATCGAGACAATGAGGAGTCGTCAGCTCCAATTACCCATTCTCTTGGGTCGTGGTCTGCCCTGCCTTGGTCCTTCAGAAACCAACAGGACATGGAATGACCCGTTGTGAAGAACGATGATTCATCTTTTCACTCATTGTATTCCCAGTTCAGAGATCAATTTTTCCCTTTCCAGGAACCCACCGAGTTGTACGATGAGTCATCCTTTAAAGTAATGACTCGTGAGGTGACTCGTTGGTTGAAGCCCAGAATGTTCAAAATTTCCTTCAGTGACAACGAGTGGAAACAATGACCTATTGTATCACACAACGAGTCATTGTGTCCACTCATGGTGACAAGTCTAGAAATCCTCAGACTTTTCTAGTAGAGACGATAAGTCGATACAATGACCCATTGGTTATACCAACGAGTCGATACAATGACCCGTTGGTTCTATATTTTATGCTTTCCTCGAATTGAACTCTTGTAACTAAATCGTTCTAGACTCAATTAAGGAATAGAGTTGAAAAAGTTTTAGTTTTCATTGTTCAATCAGCTCTTTCCTATTTATTTTTTCATAAATCTAAAACTAAAAAGGGATTTTGAAGACAAAATATAAAGAAAAACACCTATTTTGCATTACTCAAAATTGACAATTAGTCATAAAATACATAATTTCCTTAAGCAATTTTCTCCCAAGAAATTCTTTGATTTCTTCCAAAAACAGATGATTAATCATCTACTTCTCACGTTCCGTGAATAGCCGGGAAATTGAGGAATATCCAAAAAGGCATTTTGGGAATCGGCCTGATTCTATCTCTTTTTGTTCCGTTTGAAGAATGGAAGGATCCCAAAGAATTAATTTTTCTTTTCGTTGTTGAATCTCTCTTTGATTAATCAATGTGTGATATTCCGAATCCTCATTACTAATGGAATTCAAATGATCTCTGGATTGATCAATAAATGTTGTTAATAAAAATAGTAATTCATTATTCTTAACAATAGGTCCTGGAGACGTTTTGGTTCAACCAACCCTCTGCGATTTCAGAATCTCCCTGTTGAATGGCTTGTTCTCCCTGGCCGGAATAGGTAGTTCAATTCCTTCCCTTAGAACCGTACTTGATAATTTCTTACCCATACGGCTCAACAGTCAATTCTTTTGGTGTCCCATTTTGATCTATAGCATATATAATAAAATCTAATGAGATTTCTCATGGATCTATCCCAGTTTTAGGGTTAACCAAGAGAAAAATAGGTTAATTACATGAGTTTCAAACTGAAATTTGTATGAATAATCCGTTTGTTTAGTTTTATCTTTTTTCCCACCATCAGAAGAATAAAGCATATTCTTGATTGAGGCTGGTAAGGATTTTCAGTCCCTTGCTCTACCAATTCTACCAAGATTTGGGCTGGTGAGGATTTTCAGTCTTCTGCTCTACCAACCCCGATCCAGAGTTTAACTGATAACACGAGGATTTTCGGTCCTCTGAGTTATCCCGGCTATTCCCAATGTGGTATCCTCATCATTAGTATAATACTGGTTATAGAACTTTTCAAGTAAAAGGACAAAAGTCGATTAAAATTTTTTATCAAAGCCGGGGAATTTCTTCGATCTTCAAAAAGATGACTTTGTAAGTTTCAGTATGAGTAATGATATAGTATTGATTGGAAATCATTCAACTAGGGATTCCTTGCCCAAAGATGTTCATTTCTATGTATATCATATATCACAAGTTCAAATACTTCGTACAGTGCCCAATAAATTATTGGGAGTTCTTTTAATTGTTTCAGTACCTGTTGGATTATTAACAGTACCTTTTTTAGAGAATGCTAATAAATTCCAAAATCCATTTCGCCGTCCAGTAGTGACGACTGCATTTTTGATTGGTACCGCAATCGCCCTTTGGTTGGGCATTGGTGCAACATTACCTATTGATAAATACCTAACTTTAGGTCTTTTTAAAATTTTTGAATTGATTCAATTGGGTGTAATACTCTTTGTAGTAGCGGTCCTTATATATCGTATTAACAACAGAAATATGTTCGAAAGAAATATCTAAATCTTATATATCGTATTACCTATGAATTCCATTGGACCCAGAAATGATACATTGGAAGAATCCGTTGGGTCTTCGAATATCAATAGGTTGATTGTTTCGCTCCTGTATCTTCCCAAAGGAAAAAAGATCTCTGAGAGTTGTGAAATAACACGACATGTGTATCTAGGGAATAATTATGACCTAGATTTAGATGCTCAAGTCGAATTTGGAGCATTCCAAAAACTTGGATATCCAACTACAAAAATATAGAAGAATAGATCTGAGAAAGAGACTTTCATTTCTAGTCTCCTATTTATTTATTTTTTAATTGAATTTTAGATTTTCTAAAAGGAAAAATAGTAGATTATCTCTTTTTCTAACAGATAAAAGAATCTAAAAATAAATATTCAATTGAACTTTCTTTTTCCTTCTATCCATGAAAAGATATACTCTGGGGTTTTATATTTATTTATATGAAGTATGAAGGAAAGGGACCGTTTGGTCCTTGAACAATTCTTTCAAAATAAGGGATTGATTGAATATCTTATTAAGACAATTCATGGTTCATATGCTTAGTCAGAAGGAATAATCCAATGGAGTTCATAGATTTACTAGGTTAGTTAATGGGCTAATCAATAAAGGATTTTTATCATCGATACAGCGACTTGTTGGTTCTACCAAAGAGTCGTCGTGTCGCTCGTTGTTGGGGCTCCCAGGTTTTTCCTGCTAGTGACAACGAGAAGCACCAATGAACCATTGGTTCATCCAATGAGTCATGGTCAACCTCGTTACCAGCTACAGTAAGCCAAAAATCCAGGCCCAGGACTAACGACTGGTCCCAATGAGTCGTGGTCTCAACAAACGACTCATTGAGTGACCCATTGGTTCTTGTTGTGTAGTTTTTCCTGATTTTCTCCTAGGGTTATTTTAGTAATTGCCATCTTTTTAATATCTAAATCATGTCATTTAGGGAACATTTTGGAGTTAATTAAACGAGTAATCGACTAGATCCTCCTCATTCTATCTCAACTCTCGATCTCTAGAGCGAAGAACTCTCATACAGACTCCTCATGGAAAGTTAGGGCAATCGGCTGTTCTTCTCAGATCTAAAGAGATTTTCTCCAGGATTTCTTCACCAGGTATGTGGGAATTTTGCAAGGGAATTGTCCTTCCCTTATTCCCTAAAATCCATCTAAAAATTTCTTATCAGTTCTAGGCCCTAAGTTTTTGAATGTGAATAATTTTATACCCAGATTCCCTCTATATCATATAGAAGATTATTCACGTTAATTGCAGTTATATTTCCATTATTTTGTGACTATGTTGATGCTTGTTCCTATAAATGGATTCTAGCCCTAGCTTTTGAATGTAGTAATTAGAATCTTGCATTAATGATTAGTTAGTCATTTTGCTAGATACTATCAATGTTGGGATCTGTCACGACCCGAATGCAGACCTGAATCGCAACACGGGACAATGAGCCCGAGAGACTACAAGTCGACCCATGGCATGAACATACATCTAACTCAAACAAATAAGGCAGAATACTCAACATAACAACATAGCAGAAGCATAGTCACGACATAACAGAGAAAACAAAGCTCACTTCATACATGATAGCTGAATACTACTTATAGTCTGAAAGCCTCTAGCATATCTGATGGGTTGATGGGACAACACCCCAACTAACACGACAAGTCTGGAAAACTGAACATAATGGATAACTAATATCAGTTGTTCCTCCGGAGATGAGGACTCACCACTGAACTGGATGCTAACTCTGGAAAATGAGATAATGACGGTGCTGGGTCTAAAGGTTGAAGCCTGTATCATAAAATGATACAACATAAAGTATGCGGTCAGTACGTGGAAAGTACCGAGTTTGCAAGGTAAATAAAATGGACATTTAAAATAGATAAAAGTTCATAAGAGTAGGACAACATACTCACAATATGAATATCAGAATGTAACATAAGGCTCAAGGTTTTCAAAACATTCGTAAAAAGTCATAATCATAATAATAGGAGAAAAGCTTCATTAAACGTAACTTGAGCCAAAATAATATGAACATAACCATGCATAAATCATGAGGAACAATGGGAGGACTCGTCATAACCAACACCATCATGGTAGGGCCTTACATGATGCCTCAACTATCTCACTCAAGTGGGCAGAGTCGTCCCAGGCTTGCCAGGAAATCGACGTGCAGTATGTGATATCACGAAAGAGGGGATCCATTAATATTTTAATGTATCAATATGAACCTGCAATGGTACGTAGTTATGAGACATCGGTGTAGTCTTTTGAACGCCAGGTTACTCGGTGCTAGACACTGCTCTCAAAAACATGCACATTAGGCTCGTATGTAAATCATAAACATCATTCAAGAGATTCATGGACAAATAAACATTAACATCATTGATCCCCATTTAAATACATGTTTAGAGATGAATCAAGGGCCAATTAATTGGCCAACGTCATAAATCGATGAATCGTGAAGTCCATGCATACTTGTAAAACATGTATATTCTTAATAATCATAAATTCAAGATAAGCATTTGAGTAAATTCATAACATAAAATCATACATCATGATGCGTTAAAGAACATCAAAATAAAGATAAAATCATAACTCGGTTTATCATCGAACATGCATGATTGGGCATAATTATTTATATAAAATTTAAGTCAATAGATTCATAATCTAATTAGCTGTAAAGTCTTCCCATGATTCCTAAAGTATAATGTGATACATGAGAGATATTAACCCATAGATAGATCATTAGTATTTGATAAGAATTTGGGATAAAACCCCATAAGATTTTCAAATAGAATTTCATGAATTAGGAGAGATTGGGCGTGGGTGTGAACGAATTCACCCGCTCATAACCCTACATACCTAAGAGACTTGGATTCTATCACTTCCTTACTTTCCCAAGAGGAATTGAGGAACAATTGATGAAGAACCTTGTGATTTTATGCTTGATCACCCTATATACTCTTGGACTTTGCATGCATGAGTTTTGAATAGGCTAGAATGACTTAACCTATCTTAATGCACCGTAAAAATAGCTTAAAATGACGTAGTATTGGACCTTAGGGCTTAGGAATGATGATAATGCCCTTAACAAGTTCGCAGTTAAGAACTGACTGCCAGTCCCAATGAGGGACTGGACGAGTTGTCGTCCAAGGTCATGTGTTGTTGTCTGCTGTCATCTTGTGCACTGTCCATAATTCATCTGAGGCTCACAACAGAGGACCCTATGATTCATTACTGCTGGGCACAAACCGTTACCTCCAGTCGTCAAATGCACTGCCACTTTTCCACAAAGGGTATCCATGAGGGACCTGATGGATCGTTCTTGGTGATCACGACCCGTGGTCACCTCTCGTGATCTTCATTGCCCAAAAGTCCCTGATCCTTCTCCAACCCTGAACACAGCTGACTCAACGAGTCTTGGAAGCTGACCACGACTCGTGGTTAAGCTCGTGGTGTCTTCAAAACATGAATTCTAAAACTTAAGCCATCTCCTCACCACAAGTCACCCAACGACTCATGGTCACCCCCACGGGTCACAGAATGACTCATTCTATGACCTAGTGCAAATTTTCCAGTTTTCTCCGCTTCTATTCCCGGGTTTGATATTTGATCTTTCGAGGTATAACAATATCTCTCCATTGGAAACATTTGTCCTTGAATGTGGAAAATCATACAGAAAAGTAGAAAAATGCAATCATCATATTCAAACACGGATCATTTAAGCTGAAAATTGACGGAATGACTACCTCCAAACTAAACTACATGGCTGAACTGAATTCACGAACCATACATACCTACTTTGACATAAAAGAAACTTGGGCACATGAATCGAACATGAAAACTAATTAGAGTATTAGGGAAAAAACTGATTCCTCAAACTGAAACTGAGCCGGAAAAAATAAGTGTGGGTATCTAGCCATTGTATCCGCTTTGGCTTCCCTCATAGCTCCCTCAACATGCTTATTCCTCCATAATACCTTGACTGAAGCTACCTCCTTGTTTCTCAGCCTCCGAACCTGACGATCCAATATCTCCACCAGAATCTCCTCATAGCTAAGGTTGTCTCTCACACCCACACTCTCCATCGGAACCATCAAAGATGGATCACCCAAACACTTATTCAAGAGCGCTACATGAGAAACAAGATGAACGAAAGCTAATCCTGAGGGAAACTCCAATTTGTATGCCACCTTGCCAACTCGTTGCACAATCCAGTAGGGGCCAACATGACAAGGGCTGAGTTTTCCTTTCTTTCCAAATCTCATCACCCCCTTCATGGGAGACACCTTCAGAAACACCCAATCATCAACTTCTGTCACGACTCGAGCAGAGGCGCAAATTGTAGACACGGGACAAGGGTCCCCGAGAGACTCCAAGCCAACCCATGGCATAAGCATACAACTAACTCACTCAATAAACTGAAGAAAACATGAATATAATCTCAGCGGAAGTCTAATTCAACATCATATCATAATAACATTCGAAGCTACACATACATAAGTCTGAAAGCCTCTAATATGGATGAGTTGATGGGACAAGACCACCAACTAACTCAACAATACTAAAACTGGAAATACATAAAGGGGAAAAATGATAGTCTAGTCCTAGAAGGATGAGGACTCACCAATCTGAGCAGATACTAACTCTGAAAAGATGTATAAGAATGGGGCTGAAGCTGCGAGCCGGATCCTGTATCATGAAACGATACCGCATAGAAAGTATGCGGTCAGTACGTAGAATGTATTGAGTATGCAAGGTAAGTAAAACCGCTCAAGTAAAGTAAGTCATTTAGAACGTTTCATAACTTATCCTAAGCTTTCAAGTATAAGTAGAAGAGCCACATGCACTCATTCTGAAATTATAATCTTATCATACATGACCATGCATAGTTTTATAACATCATGACTGACTCGGATGACTCAAAGCTGAAACATACATTTATATAAAAAGCTTAACAATGAGTCAGACCTTACTTTTAGAACATGCATGCATAAAGTAAACACCATGCGTAATGAATATGCAGATTTGAATAGTATGGACAGTGGGAGACTCGTAACTTAACCGACATACCACGATAGAGCTTACGTGGTCCCGACTATAACACTCAAGTGGGTAGAGCCGTCCAAAACCTTGTCAGGGATAAGGACGCTACCATGATATCGATATCAAGCTCAAAGGGCCAATCAGGCTGGGGATAGCTTACAAGGGAGGTCCCAGTAATATATATGTATCAGCCTACATTGGCGCGTAGTTCTGGGGCATAGGGTGCTGGACCCTTAACCCGCTCGATGCTAGACTCCTCTCCCAAGAATATGCAATGCTCTACATTGTATATAATGAAGCTCAACATCATCTATTGACGAAGCTCAAGATGAAATGATGTATAACTCAACATCAAATGAAACAAAGCTCAACAATGTCTATGGACAAAGCTCATTAATGGAATACATCTCAATTGCAAATTCATGCATATGAGAAGCTTTATTTCGAAACATACCACAAGCTCAAGTGTAGGTGGGAGCATTTACTCCAAATCATGCGGTAAGCTATATGTAGGAATATTTAACTCAACAACAACAAGCTAGAAATTATGAAATTTGGGTGACTTCTCTCCAAATCATGTGGTAAGCTTATTTTGGGAAAAACATCATTTTAAATTAACATGTGGGCATTGCCTGAAGCTTTATCATACTTGGATCTACTCAATTCATTTTGAAAAATAATATCATAGTCATGGTTAGCTTTAGAAACATGCTTTTCATCATCAAATTTCATCATCATCTCACATTATCATCATTCTCTTCTTTCATGAACTTCTCATCCATGTGAATTCAATTTCATACTTTAGAAAACATAATTTTGGATTGAAAACAATTTAAAAATCTGCTCAAGCTTCAAAATTCATCAACATAATTAGAATGTAATCATGCCCATCCATATAGATTGAACAATTATGCAATTGGGTAAAAACCCCATACTTGGTCATAGGAGATTTATCATGATTGATAGAAATTGGGAATGGTGTGGAAGGAGACACCCACTCGTAGCCTTACATACCTGGGAGAGGCGATGTTAACCCGGGTCTGGTCCTTGGGTTCCCAGGGTATAACAATATCTCCCTCTTGGGAACATTCATCCTCGAATGTTAGAAACACATAGAAAACTCAGAAACAAGCGATCATCATATGCAAATGCTGATTATTTAAACCAAAAACTGACGGAACGACTACCTCCGAAAAGAACTACCTAGCTGAACCGAATTCATACATCACATACAACTATCATAACATAAATCAAACTTGTGCACATGAACCGAATCAAACTTGTGCACATGAACCGAACATGGAAACTAATTAGGGAGTTAGGGCAAAAACAAATACCTCAAACTGAAACTGAGCCGGTAGGGAAAAGGTGAGGGTATTTGGCCATCATTGCCGCTTCGGCTTCCTACGTAGCTCCCTCAACATGCTGATTTCTCCATAACACCTCTACTGAAGCTACTTCTTTGTTCCTCAGCCTCCGAACCTGATGATCCAAAATTACAACTGGAATTTTCTCATAACTGAGGCTTTCTCCAACACCAATGCTTTCCGCCGGGACAACTAAAGATGGATCACCCAAGCACTTCTTCAAGAGAGACACATAAAAGACAAGGTGAACTGAAGATAACTGGGATGGCAAGTCCAACTCATACGCTACCTTACCAACTCTTCTCATAAATCAGTATGGACCAACATAGCGGGGACTGAGTTTTCCTTTCTTTCCAAACCGTATGACTCCCTTCATGGGAGACACCTTCAGAAATACCCAATCGTCCACCTCGAGCTCCAACTTTCTCCTCCTCACATCCGCATATGATTTTTGATGACTCTGAGCAGTTTTCAGCCTGTCCCTTATCATCTGAACTTTCACCATGTCCTCATGAACTGAATCAGGTCCTACCATAGTTGTCTCACCAACATCAAACCATTTGATGGGCGATCTACACCTTCGCCCATAAAGAGCCTCGAATGGTGCCATCTGGATGCTGGAGTGGTGGCTGTTATTGTAAGAAAATTCGATCAAGGGCAAGTGATCATCCCAACTACCCTTAAAATCCATCACACAGGCTCTCAACATGTACTTGAGAGTCTGGATTGTCCGCTCCGCCTGACCATCCATTTGCGGATGAAATGTTATGCTGAGTTTAACTTGAGTCCTAAGCCTTTTTTGGAAAGACCACCAAAACTGAGAGTAAACTAATACCTCAGTCTGAAATAATAGACAAGGGCACTCCATGTAATCGCACCAACTCCCAGATATACAGTTTGGTAAATCATCTGCTGCATCTATGGTTTTGACCGTTAGGTAGAGAGCTGCCTTGGTTAACCTGTCTACTACTACCCAAATAGAATCATAGTGTCGGAGAGTATGAGATAGGCCCGTAATGAAATCCATATTAACCTTTTCGCACTTCCATCTAGGAATGCTAATATCTTGCAACACACTCCTGGCCTTTGATGCTCGACCTTCACTTGCTGACTATTCGGGCACTTGGCTACGAATTTTGCAATATCCTTAATCTTGTCGTTCCACCAATATATTTCTCGCAAGTCATGATACATCTTGGTGGAACCCGAATTGATAGAATACCTGGATCCATGTGCCTCATGCAATATCCGATCCCTCAAATTATCAACATCTGGAACACATAGACGACCCTGGTACCGCAGTACACCAACCACCTCCTTTGTCGAAGATTGATATCCTTTTGTGGTAAACACATATTGAAAGCTCTTGTGGTCCATGAATACATCCATGTTGACCCCATACAAGTAATGCCGCCATAAATGCGAACACCACCACAGCCAACTCAAGATCATGGGTCGGATAATTCTTCTCATGGATTTTCAACTGTCTTGAGGCATAAGCTATCACCTTCCCATGCTGCATCAACATACACCCAAGTCCGATTCTCGAAGCATCACAATACACTACAAAAGCTTCTGTACCATCGGGTAGGGTCAACACGGGTGCTGAAGTGAGTCGAGTCTTCAACTCTTGGAAACTTTTCCTCACAAGCCTCCGACCATTAATACTTCACCTTCTTCTCAGTCAACTTGGTCAAAGGTGTTGCAATGGATGAAAAGCCATTAACAAATCTCCGGTAGTAACCCGCTAAGCCTAAAAAGCTCCTGATATCTGATGGGTTCACCGGTCTTGGCCAATTCTTCATCACCTCGATTTTCTGAGAGTCTACCTTTATGCCCACACTCGATACCACATGGACCAAAAATGCCATTGAGTCCAACCAAAATTCACACTTGCTGAACTTTGTATATAACCGACTATCCCTGAGGGTCTGAAGCACTATTCTCAGGTGAACGACATGCTCCTCCTCGCTTTGAGATATATAAGAATATCATCAATGAATACAATCACGAACAAGTATTCATATGCCTTGAACACCCTGTTCATTAGGTCCATAAAATCTAAAGGGGCATTGGTTAGTCCAAAATACATAACAACAAATTTGTAGTGACCATATCGAGTCCTGAAAGCGATTTTCGGGATGTCACTTTCCCAAATCCTGAGCTGGTGATACCTGGATCTAAGATTAATCTTGGAGAAACACTTTGCACCCTGAAGTTGGTCAAAAAAATCATCGATCCTAGGTAAAGGAGTACCTGTTCTTAACGGTGACCTTGTTTAACTGCCGGTAGTCAATGCACATTCGAAGAGAACCATCCTTCTTCCGGACAAATAACACTGGTGCACCCCATGGAGACTTACTTGGCCTAATAAAACCCTTATCTAACAGGTCCTTCAACTGATCTTTCAACTCTTTTAGCTCGGCTGGAGCCATTTTGTAGGGCGGAATAGATATAGGTTGCGTGTCGGGACGAAGGTCTATACCAAAATCAATCTTCCGCTCCTGAGGGACACCTAGCAAATCATTAGGAAAATTCTCTAGATACTCACATACTACTGGTATAGACTGGATGGTCGAGGTCTCGGACTCCACATCCTTAACCCTAACTAGATGATACATGAAAGCCTTAAAAATCATCTTCCTGGCCTTAAGGTAGGAAATGAATCGACCTACAGGCGCAGTTGAACTACCCTTCCATTCTAAGATCGGCTTACCCAGAAATTTGAACTCTACTGCTCGGGTTCTACAATTAATTGAAGCATAACATGCAAATAGCCAATGCATGCCGAGAATAACATCGAAATCAGTCATGGCTAATTCTATCAAGTTTGTTGAGGTGATCTTATGAAGAATTGTGACTGGGCAATCTCTATACACCCGTCTAGCTATAACTGAGTCACCTACAGGATTAGAAACTGAGAAGGGCTCTGATAAGACATCGGGACTGACTTCGAAGCTAATAGGTACATATGATGTCACAAAAGATAGGGTAGCCCCCGAATCTAGCAAAGTATACACATCAATATGAAAAACTCTCAACATAACGGTGACTACATCTGGTGAAGCCTCCTGCTCCTGACAAGTGGATAAGGCATAGAATCTGTTTTGGCGTGGCCCGTCAGCTGTGCTAGTAGATGCGCCCTGATGTGTTGTACATGGGGGAGGGGCTGCTGAACTAGAATCTAGGCCTCGGCCCCCAACCTGGTCCTGTATCACAGCTGGACAATCTCTAAGCATGTGTCCAAGCTTCCCACAACCAAAACAAGCTCCTGAACCTGCCAAACACTGGCCAGTGTGTCCCCAACCACATCTGCGACACGCTGGATGCTGGAATTTGGAGATCTACTTCTCTGACCCGTTGAGCCTAACGCTCGCCCTTTCTGATGATGTCTGGGCCTGGATGGCACACTCAATGACGAAGATTCTGAGGCTGATGACCTCTAGTGAGTTTGCTGTCAGTACCCATCACCGGACCTCAGTTGAAAGAATTTATGACCCTCGGTCCTGGTCCTCTTGGCCTCCCTCTCCCTTGAATGTGCTGCCTCCATCTGTTGGGCGTACAACACGAGGGAAATCCATATCCTAGTGAAGCATAGCAATTTGTCACTCCTTGTCAAAATACCCTGCTATACCATGCACAAATCTTCTCACCCACACCCTCTGGTCAGTCACTAACTCAGGGGCATATTTCGATAGGTGAGTGAACTCAAGGGAATACTCTAGCACTGTCATCCTTCCCTGCTTCAAGTTTACAAACTCAACTGCCTTGAGCTCCCTCATCTCCCGAGGGAAGAACCGATCTAGGAATGCAACCTGAAACTCCTCCCACATGATCGGACCTGCTCCTGCGGCCCTGCTATCCTAACATTGGCGGAACCAGATATGTGCAACCCCCTTCAAGTGGTAGGAGGTCAATTCTGCGCACTCAACACTACTCACCCCCATGACTTGGGTGATCTTGACAATTTCATCAAAGAAATCATGCGGGTCCTCATCTACCTTGGACCTCAAGAACTCCGGCAGGTTCATTCTCAAGCAATCTCAGACTCTAGCTGTCACTGCATTGCCATTTTGAGAAACATGCACAATGACCTGATGATTGACCTGAGCGGTCAAGGCCTGCATGAACATTTGAATAGCTGCCCGAAACTCAACATGAGTTATTGGCTCCAGTGCCTGAGGCTCCTGAACTGGTGGGGCTGGCTGATGCCCATAACCGTTTCCATCCTCGTGGCCTTAACTACCTCCATTCCTCCTTTCATTCATTCTTCGAGGAGCCATGATTCTGCAATTGCGAATAGCATGAACTAGAAGGATAGAAAGACTTTTGATCACACGACATGGATCATGAAAAAAGGGAACATTTCCTAAATGTCTAGTAGCCTCTTCGTCATAAGTGTGCCGCACTTCACACCCATGAAAAAAGACTCTACTTAACACGGATTTCAGACACCCTAGGATACTTCAAACCTATGGCTCTGATACCAAGTTTGTCACGACCTGAACGGAGGCTTGGATTGTAGAAATGGGACAAGGGTCCTCAAGAGACCCCAAGTCGACCCATGGCATAAGCATACAACTCACTCAATAAATTGAAGAAAACATGAATATAATCTCAGTGGAAGTCTAATTCAACATCACATCAGAATAATTTCTGAAGATACACATACATAAGTCTGAAACCCTCTAATCTGGACGAGTTGATGGGACAAGACCCCCAACTAACTCAATAATACTGAAACTGGAAATACATAAAGGGGAAAAATGATAATTTGGTCCTAGAAGGATGAGGACTCACCAATCCGAATAGATACCAACTCAAGAAAGCTATCTAAGAATGGGGTTGAAGCTACAAGTCGAGTCCTGTATCATGAAACGATACAACATAGAAAGTATGTAGTCAGTACGTGGAATGTACCAAGTATACAAGGTAAGTAAAACCTCTCAAGTAAAGTAAGTCATTTAGAACATTTCATAACTTATCCTAAGCTTTCAAGTATAAGGAGAAGGGCTACTTGCATTCAATCCGAAATTATAATCTTATCATACATGACCATGCATAACTTTGTGACATCATGAATCACTCGGATGACTCAAAGCTTAAATATACATTTATATTAAAAGCTGGAAAATGAGTCAAACCTTAATTTTAGAACATGCATGTATAAAGTAAACACCATGCATAATCAATATGCATATCTCAATAGTACGGATAGTGGGAGACTCGTCACTTAACCGACATACCACGACAGAGCTTACATTGTCCTGACTATCACACTCAAGTGGGCAGAGCCATCCAAAACCTTGCCAGGACTAAGGATGCTACCATGATATCGATATCAAGCTCAAAGGGCCAATCGGGCTGGGGATCGCTCACAAGGGAGGTCCCAATAATATATATGTATCAACCTACGTTCGCGCATAATTCTGGGGCATAGGGTGATCAACCCTTAACCTGCCCGGTCCTAGACTCCTCTCCCAAAAATATGCAATGCTCTACATCGTATATAATGAGGCTCAACATCGTCTATTGACGAAGCTCAAGATGAAATCATGCTTAACTCAACATCGTATGAAACAAAGCTCAACATTTTCTATGGACAAAGCTCATTAATGGCATACATCTCAATTACGAATTCATGCATATGAGAAGCTTTATTTCGAAACATACCACAAGCTCAAGTGTAGGTGGGAGCATCTATTCTAAATCATGCGGTAAGTTATATGTAGGAATATTTAACTCAACATACCACAAGCTAGAAATTATGAAATTTAGGAGACATCGCTGCAAACCATGTGGTAAGCTTATTTTGGGAAAAACATCATTTTAAATCAACATGTGGGCATTTCCCGAAGCTTTATCATACTTGGATCTACTCAATTCATTTTGAAAAATAATATCATAGCATGGGTAGCTTTTGAAACATGCTTTTCATCATCAAATTTCATCATCATCACACATTCATCATCATTCTCTTCTTTCATGAACTTCTCATCCATGGGCATTCAATTTCATACTTCAAAAAACATAATTTTTGATTGAAAAAATTTTAAAAATCTGCTCAAGCTTCATTATTCATAAATATAATTAGAATCTAATGAAGACCATGCATATAGATTAAAGAATTATGCAATTGGGTAAAAACCCCATACTTGATCATAGGAGATTTATCATGATTTGATAGAAATTGGGCATTGGTGTGGTAGGACACACCCACTCATAGCCTTACACACCTGGGGGAGATAATTTTAACACTTCTCTAATTGCCCAAGATGAGACTCCAATGGAAACCTTCAAAATTTTCTCTAAATCCTCTCTTCAAACTCACAAGTTTGCATGCATGGAATGAATTAGCTTAGAATAGATTTTTCTCTCTTAAAACCCTGTAAGACGATCGTAAAACGACGTAGTATAGGTCTTGGGAACTTAGGAATTACAGAAAAGCCCTTACTGAAATCACCAAAAATAACTGCCAGGGGGTCCCAACGAGGGACCCAACGAATCTTCATGAGGGGTCACAACTTGTGGAGTCGTTCGTCAGGTAGACTGCTTTAGTCTCAAATAAAACTTACCCTGCCTGATCATGACTCATCCCACAAATCATGGGAATAGACCAAGACTCGTGGGGTCCTTCCGTTAGGTACACTGGTTGACATCCCCCATTTATTCTTCACCCTCACCCCACGGCTGACATGATGACTCGTGGTGATTGACCACGAGTCGTTCCCACGCTTGTGGGGACCTCTGAATTCTAATTCCTCCAGCCTCCCCACGAGTCACCTGACGACTCGTCCTGCAACTGCAGCACAAATTTCCAGTTTTTCCTCGTTTGACTCCTAGGTCTGATCCTTGGGTTCCCAGGGTATAACAACTTTGAACTCAAATTCCCTCCTTCTCACTCGGCATAGGACTTTTGGCAACTTTGAGCTGTTTTCAACCTGTCCCGTATGAGCTAAACTTTCTCCATGGCCTCATTGACTAAATCTGGTCCTATGATTGCAGCTTCACCAACTTTGAACCAACCAATAGGAGATCTACATCTCCGCCCATAGAGAGCCTCAAACGGAGCCATCTAAATGCTGGAATGGTAGTTGTTATTGTATGCAAACTCGATAAGAGCCAAATGGTCATCCCAACTACCTTTGAAGTCAATCACACATGCTCTCAACATGTCCTTGAGAGTCTGAATTGTCCATTCTTCTTGACCATCCATTTGCGGGTGAAATGCTGTACTGAACTTGACTTGAGTGCTTAGTCCTTTTCGAAATGATTTTCAAAACTGAGAAGTAAATTGGGTACCTCTATCTGATATGATAGAAAAGGGAACTCCATGTAACTGAACCAACTCCCGAATGTACAGTTTGGCATAATCCTCCGCTGAGTCAGTGGTTTTGACCGGTAGAAAATAAGCGGCTTTGGTCAACCTGTCCACAACAACCCAAATGGAGTCATACTGTGTATGAGTGCGACGCAACCTGTTATGAAGTCCATGTTGATTTCTTCCCACTTCCAAGTAGGAATACGGATATCTTGGAGCACATCTCCTGGTCTTTGGTGCTCAACCTTCACCTGCTGGCAGTTTGGACACCTAGCCACAAATTCTACTATGTCCTTCTTCATGCCATTCAACCAATAGACTTCCCGTATGTCACGGTACATCTTGGTGGCAATTGGGTGTATAGAGTACCTGATCCATGAGCCTCGTGCAACATTCGGTTCCTCAAGTAATCAAAATCTGAAACACATAAGCGACCCTGGTATCGAAGCACACCATCTCCCCCTTAGGATAAGACTTCTATGTGTTTATTTTGAATGGCCTCCTTTAACTTTACCAAAATAGGTTCCTCATCTTGTATAGATTTTATATTAGTCACCAAGGATGATTATGATCCGTTCTGAACAATCACATCTCCATTGGTCGAGTCAACCAAACGAACTCCCAACCTTGTAAGTCAATGCACATCATTCACCAGCTCCTTGTTTCCCTCATCTACATGGGAAAAACTTTCCACGGAGAGTCTACTAAGTGCATCTGCTACAACATTAGCCCGTCCCGGATGGTAAATGACACTCATGCCATAATCCTTAAGTAGCTCCAACCACCTCCTTTGTCGAAGATTGAGATCCTTCTGGGTAAACACATATTGTAGACTCTTATAGTTCGTAAACACATCTACATGGACCTTGTACAAATAATGCCTCCATATCTTCAAGGCGAATACCACTGCCGCCAATTAAAGATCATGGGTTGAGTAATTCTTCTCATGAACTTTTAGTTGTCTGGAGGCATATGCTATAACTTTGCCGTGCTGCATCAATACGCAACCAAGGCCGACCCTAGAAGCATCTCAATATACCACAAACCCATCGGTACCCTCTGAAAAGTTTAACATTGGTGCCAAGGTGAGTCGGGTCTTTAACTCTTCGAAGCTCCTCTCACAAGCATCCGACCATTGGAATTTCACCTTCTTTTGGGTCAATTTGGTCAATAGCATTGCAATAGATGAAAACCCCTCACCAAACCTCCGATAATAGCCAGCAAAGCCCAAGAAACTTTTGATATCTTAAGGATTCACCGGTCTGGGCCGATTCTTCACTACCACTATCTTCTGTGATTCTACATGCAAACCCTCACTAGACACCACATGACCCAAGAATGCCACAAAATTTAACCAAAACTTACATTTGCTGAATTTTGCATATAATTAATGAACCTTCAAAGTCTGCAACACCACCCTCAAATGAGCGACATGCTCCTCCTCGCTCTGAGAATATATAAAGATGTCATCTATGAAAACAATCATGAACATGTCTAGATATGGCTTGAACACCCTATTCATCAGATCCATAAAAGTTGCAGGAGCATTTTTTAGTCCTAAAGACATACATACAAACTTACAGTGACCATACAAAGTTCTGAAGGCTGTTTTCAAAATGTCACTCTGCTAAACCCTAAGTTGATGGTGTCCAGACCTGGCATCTATCTTCGAAAAAAACATGGCACCTTAAAGCTGGTCAAACAAATCATCAATCCTAGGTAGAAGATACCTGCTCTTGATGGTGACTTTGTGTCACACCCCGCCTTGGGAGGCATGACTGGCACCAGGTGCCCTATTAGGACCTGGACTACTAGACTACTGAGCCTAAGCACTTTAGGTGCTAGGCTGGCTCTAATTCTGGATTTATGAAAACGACGGGCTATATAACGGCTGTAAATATAGCCTCCGGCCGACAAGGCCTATAGCCACCTATAGGAATATAATAGCTACCCTAGAACAACTGAACATAAGGGAACCTATGCGGACCGACAAGGCCACCATGCTGACTAGTTATCACTGAAAAGTAGAATCAAGTGCTTAACTGATCTATGACCGACAAGGTCACCAACTGACAACTGAACAAGGACCCACACGACCATCACATGCAAACTGAAACATACATACGGCCCCATACGACCGGTACAACTAACCACAGGTAATATATAATTCGCAAGCCTCTAAGAATAATAAGATGGTCGGGACAGGGCCTCGGCCTACCCATACTGTACAAAAAAAAGGGAAGTAAACCTTTAGCTGTCAAGCTTCAGATGACAGGAGCTGAAGACTCTGTACGCTGGCTGGAACTACGAGGGATCTGCTCCTCGTCTATGAGTACCTGTAGGCAAGTAATGTAGTGCCCTAAAATGGGCATCAGTACCACGGGTACTGAATATGCAAGAAATAACTGAAAATAACTGAAAACAAACAATAATACTGATAGATACTGAAGTAATAGGAGACGGGCTGAGACTGACTGAAAAGAGCGTAACTTTACTGAAGAGAGTAAGAGTCATACCTAATAACATGGCGGTCTACTTTCTATCTATTAATAACTAACACAACATAGCATACAAGAACCTTACCAGCCCCCATAAGCCATAAGGTACAAACCACCACACAATCTATATACCCCTATCCATGTCATACCATCCACTTAGTAACTATGAGCATCCAGACGGCCCCTTGGGTATGCAACTTGGGCTCGCTTGGCCCCTGACTATAGCTGTATCTGAGTCCGGAGGACTCTTGAAATTTGAAATCTGTAATCTTAAAACTGTAATCTGCACCCCGGGCGCAAGGGCTCGACAGGGCGTGTCGTATAGTGCTTATCAGCCTGCTATGGGTAATCTACATCCCATCTTTGTTCGCTGGCGGACGGTATGCCACTTTGTAGAGAGATGTATCCTCACCCTTTAGCGGACGAGTCGACACAGCTATTAACCCTGGGGCGGTCAAGGAAGCTCAAAGGGTGCCCAACACAGAACAATCATGTCTCCACAGATAGCAAGAAGCACATGTAATATATATACTGAATCTAATAATAATATTTATTTTCTGGTATTTTGTTCTGAATCTCATATTGAAATATACTGAATCTGTAATAATATTTCGGGAATATTCTGCTGGGACTTATACTGTTTTACTGAATTTCATGCTGAACACTGTATTATATTTCTAACATGCTTACTAAATTTCATACTGGACATAATATACCACTTCTGAAACACTCTACCGACATTCGTACTATTTTTCTATACTTGAACTACTAGCTTGCCGAGAGAAATTGGCTTTACATACCTCAACTGCCGACTTTCTGATTAACTGGCGTAGCTCGGCTAGTATTCAGCTATTTCTCCCATCTGTATTCATATGCACGAAAGAATAGAATTAATTCTACTATTATTTTAAAAAGAAAACATACTTATGGATATACCTATTGCCTATTCTTCGACTTATCGAAGAACGGCCAAAAACTCATAATTTCTCATAAGTCTAGAAGGGAGAAATACTCACTTTAATGCTGGAAGTATATTAACACTAGTTTGGAGCAATTCCACTTACTTGACTCGGCGTGACGACAATTCGTCGGCCGAATTTCATGAAACTAAGTCCGCAGGAATGCTCCCTGCAGCTTAATACTTCGCTACCCGAAGTTAATTTGAGTTTGGACTACGTTTGACGGCTTAATCAGATGGAAATTAATTAAAACCCTTCGTCTCCCCTGTTTACTGGTCGTTCACTGGAAACTAAATGTAAGGAAATGATTTAAAACAAGGTGGGAGGCCTTATATACTTGGGGCTTTTAAGTTGCATTTGTCGAATGCGATTTATAAGTCGCATTTGTCGAATGCGATTTATAAGTCGCATTTGCCTTGCGACGCTCCGACTTGGCGCTTGTCCGATCTCTCCCCGGGCCCTTTTCTCACACGTATGGCATTCTAAAAATCTTAACGAACATGCGAATAGGCCAACTAAGTGTCAAGAACTTACGAGGTGTAACATCCTTCCCCCCTTAAGAACATTCGTCCTCGAATGTTAACTTCTGTTTATAGAAATTTTAACTTGGTCTACTTATTCTGGAAAACTTTCGGTAGAGTTTCCCCTGTAATATGGACTATCTTCAAAATCCTGAAATGCAGAGTCCAATACAGGTACTCCATATAATACTATAGTATCCATTACACAATAAACTAGAGTCAACTATCTCATGTACACATGAATATACTGTAACTCATAAAACTGTAATCATAACATACCTCTGGCTGACTAAGTGTGAAATAACTGAGGATATCTGACTTTCATATTTTCTTCTGCTTCCCAAGTCATTTCCTCTCGGTTCCTATTATGCCATAACACTTTGGTAGAAGCAACATCTTTAGTTCTTAATCTGCGGATCTGCCGGTCTAGTATGGCTACTGGAACTTCTTCATAGGACAACTCCTCTGTAACTTGAACATCTTGGACTGGGTCAATTCTGGAGGGATCTCCTATGCACTTTCTCAGCATTGATACATGGAAAACTGGGTGGACAGATTCTAACTCTAGAGGTAAGTCTAACTCATATGCCACTAGGCCTATTCTTCAGCGAATCTGATAAGGCCCAACAAACCTCGGGCTGAGCTTGCCTTTTTTGACAAATCTCATTACACCCTTCATCGGCGAAACTTTCAGAAACACCCAATCACCCACATTAAATTCCAAGTTTCTGTGCTGCATGTCAGCGTACAATTTCTGGCGGCTCTGAGCAGTCAGTAAACGTTCTCTGATAAGCTTTACTTTTTCCTCTGACTAATGAATGATATCAATGCTGATTCTCCTACCTCAAACCGACCAACTGGAGATCTGCACTTTTGCTCATATAATGCCTCATAAGGCGCCATATGAATAGTTGAATGGTAACTGTTATTATAGGTGAACTCAGTGAGTGGTAAATGTTCATCCCAACTAACTCCGAAATCCAACACACATGCTCGCAACATATCCTTGAGCGGTTGAATGGTGCGTTCTGCCTGCCCATCTGTCTGAGGATGAAAAGTTGTGCTCAGGTTAACCTGCGTCCCCAAGCCTCTCTAAAATGATTGCCAGAATTTAGCTGTAAACTGTGCACCTCTGTCGGAGATAATGGACACTGGAACACCTGCAACTTGACTATTTCTCTGATATACAGCTCAGCATAATCCTCGACGGAAAAGGTAGCCCTTACTAGCATAAAATGAGCTGATTTGTTTAGTCTGTCAAAAATCACCCAGATCGAATCATATCTACGCCTGGTGGGGGGTAATCCTGCTACAAAATCCATATTTACTACTTCCCATTTCCATAGAGGCACAACTATATCCTGAGTCAGTCCGCCTGGTTTCTGATGTTCATCTTTTACCTACTTGCAGTTGGGACCCTGAACTACGAATTCTGTTATCCCCTTCATCATTCCTGGCCACCAGTAGATTTCTCTTATATCGTGGTACATTTTCGTCGAACCTGGGTGGAGAGAATAATGGGCATAATGTACATCGCCCATAATCTACTGGCAAAGCCCTGCAACATCTGGAACACAAAGTCGATCTTTATATCGCAATACCCCATCCTCGGTTGTCTGAAAATCTGTCACCTCTCCTTGCTGAACTCTATTTCTAAGCTGAACCAGGCTAGGATCTTTGCACTGCCGTTCGTTTACTTCCATGACTAAAGACAACACTGTAGTGTTCTGGATTACCACTCTGTTGTCCTCTGTTTTTACTACACGAATGGGTAAATTGGCTAACTGATGCAATTCCCGGGCTAATTCCTATTGCTCAAGTTGTAAGTGTGCCAGACTTCCCATAGATTTACGGCTAAGGGCATCTACCACCACATTAGCTCTCCCTGGGTGATACAGAATATTCACATCATAGTCTTTCAACAGCTCTAACCAGCGACACTGCTGCAAATTCAACTCTTATTGGGTGAGGATATACTGTAGGCTCTTATGATCAGTGAAAATATCCACGTGGACTCCATACAAGTAATGTCTCTATATCTTTAAGGCGTGAATCACTGAGGCCAATTCCAGGTCATGGGTATGATAGTTTTTTTCATGTTTCCTCAGCTGTCTGGAAGCATAAGCAATTACATTACCATGCTGCATCAACACACATCCTAACCCAACACCCAAAGCGTCACAATAAACTGCATAACCTTCTGTACCTTCTAGTAATGCTAACACTGGAGATGATTTTAATTTTTCTTTCAATTCTTGGAAGCTCTGCTCACATGCCTCATTCCACTGAAATTTTGCTGCCTTCTACGTCAATTTAGTCAAAGGTGCTACTAAGATGGAAAATCCTTCAACAAACCTCCTGTAGTACCCTGCTAAACCCAGGAAACTGCGTACCTCGGTCGGAGTGGTAGGTCTGGGCCATGTTTTCACTGCTTCTATTTTCTGTGTATCTACCTGTATACTAGTATCCGATACAATATGACCCAAAAAGGCTACTAAATTAAGCCAAAATTCACATTTAGAGAACTTGGCATACAGCTGACGGTCTTTGAGAATCTGGAGCACTGTTCGCAAATGATCCCGGTGGTCTTCCTTTGAGTGAGAATACACCAGAATATCATCAAGAAACACTATCACGAATAGATCCAAGTATGGTCTAAAAATGTTGTTCATCAGGTTCATAAACACGGCTGGAGCATTCGTCAGCCCAAAGGACATGACTAAGAATTCAAAATGGCCGTACATGGTCCTGAAGGTAGTCTTTGGAATGTCCCTTTCACGAACCCGAACCTGATGATATCTGGACCTTAAGTAAATTTTGGAGAAATATCGAGCTCCCTGTAACTGATCAAACAAATCATCTATCCTGGGAAGCGGATACTTATTCTTGACAGTAACTTTATTTAGTTGTCGATAGTCTATACACATGCGAAGGGAACAATCCTTCTTTCTTACAAATAGAACTGGCACACCCCAAGGTGAAGTACTCGGCCTGATAAAGCCCTTGTCTAACAAATCTTTCAACTGCTCCTTTAGTTCTGTGAGTTCAGCAGGAGCCATGCGATAAGGGGGAATTGATATGGGCTGAGTGCCTAGTAATAAATCAATTGCAAAGTCTATTTCCCTTTCTGGGGGAATACCAGGTAGCTCATCTGGGAATACATCGGGGAATTTATTAACCACTGGAACAGACTGGAGATTCAGAGGCTCTACCCGAACATCCTGAACTTTGATAATGTGGTAAATGCACCCCTTGGCTATCAACTTTCTCACCCGAAGATAGGAAATAAACATAACTTTTGGCATAGTTGTACTGCCCTTCCACTCTCATACTGCCTCCCTTGCAAAGTGGAATCAGATCGTCTTGGTCCAGCATTCTACATTGGCATATCATGGAGCTAACCAATCAATACCCATAATGGCGTCAAAATCAACCATTTCTAACTCTACCAAATCTGCTATGGTCTGACGGTTAGCAACCTCTACTGTACACTGTCGATAAACCCTTCTGGCTATAATAGAGTCACCGACGGGTGTAGATACTAAAAAGGGTTGCCAAAGAAATTCTAGTACAATACTGAACTTTTGAGCCATTAATGGGGTAACATAGGACAAGGTAGATTCCGGATCGATTAATACATATACAGGGTGAGAGAAAATAGTGATCATACCTGTCACAACATCTGCAGACGCCGTCGAATCTTGTCTTTATAGTAATGCATAGGTACGTCTTGGGCCTGTACCTGAACTAGAAGCCCCTAATTTGCCTCGGCCTTTGCCTGCTGAAACTGAGGGTCTGTGCCCTGCCAGGGCTGCTGGAGCTCGCGACCCTGCCGATTCCCTGTCCTATCTATCCCGGTCACCCTGACCCCTGGATGGACAATCTCTCATCACATGACCCTCCTGTCTGCATATATAACACCCTGTGGAGCCATATCTTCAAGCTCCAGAGTGGCGTCGGCTGCAAATAGGGCAAAGTGGTGGTGTATACTTGCTCTGTTCTTCCCTCCTCTACTGGGGTGAATCTACTGGATCGGATTTATGTTGGCTTCGTTGGGAGGCTCGCGTAGTTTGTTACGCTCGGCGACTGAATCTACCCCTCTACTGTTGTGATGGAGGCGGGGGTCTAGGTGGCCTATCTGACAACCGTGGCCTAGGCCCTCTCCGAATTTACCCCTATAACTCATCTGGCCTATCCCTATGGCGCTGTTCCTGACTTGTTCATCTGCTATCCTGTTGCCGCTGTCTGAGGCCCTAAATAGTCTTAGCAAAAGCCTGTACTCGAGAAATATTCATATCTTCCCACAAAGTAGCTGTCATACAGGCCTCAATATACTCTGGGTTCAGCCCCATAATAAACCGGTGGACTCTGGATGGCATGGTGTCTACAAAGGCTGGAGCATATCGGGCCAAAGAATCGAACTGCAGGGCGTATTCTCGAACACTCATCGCCCCCTACTCCAGGTGGAAAAGCTGGTCCATCCGGGCCTATCGGATCTCTCATGGTAGATAACTGTACAGGAAAGCCTCTGAAAAGATGGACCAGGTTGGAGGGGCAACATCTCTCCCTCTAGACCATTCCC
This sequence comes from Datura wrightii, assembly GCA_035772735.1. Taxonomy (NCBI): domain Eukaryota; kingdom Viridiplantae; phylum Streptophyta; class Magnoliopsida; order Solanales; family Solanaceae; genus Datura; species Datura wrightii. The sequence goes on along the minus strand of JASDFA010000007.1, from coordinate 45,552,719 downwards.
AAGTCTCATACCACAACACAACAATATCTCTTAGTCGGAATACCGCCAATTCGACCGATTCTGCAGATGTAATATGCATTACCCGGAAGATCCTCTGCATCTAATCCAGGAAGTCCTGGGGGTCCTATGTTCGATCTGTCCCGGTAAACTGTAGGGGGCCTAGTGCCAGGAATTCTCGTATTCTCAAACTACTAGGCCCACCTGATGATTCTGCCGCTATAGGTGGCATTGACTGGCGTTGAGTATCCATCATTTGCGCTAACATAATTACTGCACTCCTGACCTCTTGGTCAGATGGTGTAGGTATAGGAACTGCCGGAGGTGGTGCCGTTCCAAGCAGCTCCTGATGTAATGGTGATTGCTGGGAAGGTCGTGACGATTCCTCCGTATCACCCTCAGATCGAGTTTATTCTAATCGAGGCTGAGGAATCCTGCTGGTGCTCTCTCCTGCTGCTATATCCAATCTCCTGCCTGTCGTAGGATGTCGCTGATCTGACATTTTATCTGTAAACAAAGAGTATGACAAGCTTAGGGACTCAACCCTAGACTATACCACTCTATAGCAGGACTGAATAGGAAGACAGAGTAACCATCCTATCATGCCTTGCAGCCTCCTGCCTATAGTATGTGGTGCACAACACATCCATAGACAAGACTCTACTTAGCACGGCTTGTAGACTCCTTGGGATACGACCTGCTCTGATACCAAGTTTGTCATGCCCCGCCTTGGGAGGCATGACTGGCACCTGGTGCCCTATTAGGACCTGGACTACTCGACTACTGATCCTAAGCACTTCTGGTGCCAGGCTGGCTCTAATTCTGGATTTATGAAAACAAAGGACTATATAACGGCTGTAAATACAGCCTCCGGCCGACAAGGCCTATAGCCACCTGTAGGAATATAACAGTTACCCTAGAATAACTGAACATAAGGGAACCTATGCAGGCCGACAAGGACACCATGCTGACTAGTTATCACTGAAAAGTAGAATCAAGTGCTAAACAGATCTGTGACCGACAAGGTTACCAACTGACAACTGAACAAGGCCCCACACGGCCATCACATGCAAACTAAAACATACATACGGCCCCACACGACCGGTACAACTAACCAGAGGAATATACAGTCTGCAAGCCTCTAAGAATAATAAGATGGTCGGGACAGGGCCCCGGCCTACCCATACTGTACAAACAAAAAAGGAAGTAAACCTTTAGATGTCAAGCTCTGGATGACAGGAGCTGAAGACTCTGTACACTGGCTGGAACTACGAGGGATCTGCTCCTCGTTTGTGAGCACCTACAAGCAAGTAATGCAGCACCCCAAAACGGGCGTCAGTACCACTGGTACTGAATATGCAAGAAATAACTGAAAATAACTGAAAGCAAACAATAATACTGATAGATACTGAAGTAATAGGAGACAGGCTGAGACTAACTGAAAAGAGCGTAACTTTACTGAAGAGAGTAAGAGTCATACCTGATAACATGGCGGTCTACTTTCTATCTAATAATAACTAACACAACATAGCACACAAGAACCTTACCAGCCCCCATAAGCCATAAGGTACCAACTAGCACACAATCTATATACCCCTACCTACGTCACACCATCCACCTAGTAACTATGAGCATCCAGTCGGCCCCCTGGGTATGCAACTTGGGCTCGCTGGGCCCCTGACTATAGCTGTATCTGAGTCCAGAGGACTCCTGAAATATGAAATCTGTAATCTTAAAACTATAATCTGCACCCCAGGCGCAAGCGCTCGATAATGGGTGTGGTATAGTGCTGATCAGCGTTGGGAATCTGCATCCCATCTTCGTCTGCTGGCCGACGGCATGCCACTCCATAGAGCGACGTATCCTCACCCTTTGGCGGGTGAGTCGACACAGCTATTAACCATGGGGCGGTCAAGGAAGCTCTAAGGGTGCCCAACATAGAACAATCATGTCTCCATAGATAGCAATAAGCACATGTAATATATATACTGAATCTAATAATAATATTTATGTTCTGGTATTTTGTTCTGAATCTCATATTGAAATGTACTGAATCTGATACTAAATATACTGAATCTGTAATAATATTTCTGGAATATTCTGCTGGGACTTATACTATTTTACTGAATTTCATGTTGAACACTGTATTATATTTCTAACATGCTTACTAAATTTCATACTGAACATAATATATGACTTCTGAAACACTCTACTAAAATTCGTACTATTTTTCTATACTAGAGCTACTAGCTTTCCGAGAGAAACTGGTTCTACATACCTCAACTGCCGACTTTCTTATTAACTGGCGTAGCTCGGCTAGTATTCAGCAATTTCTCCCAATTGTATTCATATTCACGAAAGAATAGAATTAATTCTACTACTATTTTGGAAAGAAAACATACTTATGGATTTTCCTACTGCCTATTCTTCGACTTATCGAAGAACGGCCCAAAACTCGTAATTTCTCCGAAGTCTAGAAGGGAGAAATACTTACTTTAATGCTGTGAGTATATTAACACTAGTTTGGAGCAATTCCTCTTACCTTGGCTCGGCATGACGACGATTCGCTGGACGGATTTTCCGAAACTAACTCCGCAGGAATGCTCCCTGCAGCTTTATGCTTCGCTACCTGAAGTTAATTTGAGTTTGGACTGCATTTGACGGCTTAATCAGATGGAAATTAATGAAACCCTTCGTCTCCCCTGTTTACTGGTCGTTCACTGGAAATTAAATGTAAGGAAATGATTTAAAACAAGGTGGGAGGCCTTATATACTTGGGGCCTTTAAGTTGCATTTGTCGAATGCGATTTATAAGTCGCATTTGTCGAATGCGATTTATAAGTGGCATTTGCCTTGCGACACTCCGACTTCGTGCTTGTTCGACCTCTCCCCGGGCCCTTATCTCGCACGTATGGCATTCTAAAACTCTTAACCAACATGCGAATAGGCCAACTAAGTATTAAGAACTTACGAGGTGTAACGGTTTGTTCAATTGCCGATAGTCAATTCACATCAGAAGGGAACCATCCTGCTTTCAAACAAATAATATTGGTGCTCCCCATGGGGACTTGCTAGTTTGATGAAACCCTTTTCTAGTAGGTCCTTCAATTGATCTTTCAACTCTTTTTAACTCAGCTGAGGCTATTTTGTAAGGAGGAATAGATATATGCTGTGTGTTGCGTAGGAGCTAAATACCAAAATAGATTTCCCTCTCGGGAGGAATACCCGGTAGATCATCTGGGAACACTTCTGGATACTCACATACCACTGGGACTGACTAGATAGTCGGGGTCTCAGACGTAGCATCCTTAACCCTAACTAGATGGTATACACAACCTTTGGAAATCGTCTTTCTAGCCTTAAGATAGGAAATAAAATGACCTACAAGAATGACTGAACTACCCTTCCACTATAAAACCTACTCACACAAAAAGTGGAACTCCACCGCACAGGTTCTTAAATCAACAGAAGCATAACATGCATACAACCAATCCATGCCTAGAATAATGTCGAAGTTAGTCATGGCTAACTCTACTAGGTCTAAGGAGGTGAATTTCTGCAATACTATGACTGGGCAACTTCTATACACCAGCCTAGCTACAACTGAATTGGGAGTAGAGACTGAAAATGGTTATGACAGAATTTCGGGACTGATTTTGAAGCTACTAGCAATATAAGGTGTCACAAAAGACAAGGTAGCCCCTGGATCTAACAAAGAATAGGCATCAAGGTGAAACACTCGTAACATACTAGTAACCACATCTGGTGAAGTCTCCTGTTCCTAACGCGAGGCAAGGGCATCGAATATGTTTTGGCGCTGCCTGCCACCCCTTACTATCGTATGCCCCATGCGGAGTTGAGCGTGTTGGAGCTGCTGCTGACCTGGTAGTTTTAGCATGACCTCTATCATCATCCTTTCTAGGCAATGAACACTCTTGGCATATTCGGCCGGATCTACTGCACCCATAACAGATATCTGAGACGAGCAAGCACTCCTCGGCATGACTCTTCCCACACTTCCCATAGGTCGAAAATGTGCACTCTGCCTGCATGCCCCTCTAGTCCCTCGAACCTGAGGCCCTACTCCTCTAGTCACCCTTGGATCTGGATGAAACACTAGCAAATAATGGTGCTGAAACTAATGATCTTTGTTGAATCTGAGGGCGCCGACCACCGCTAGATCTCTGCTGAGTGAACCCATAGTTGTCTATCCAGGCCCTCTTGGCCTCTCTCTCTCTCTCTCTCTCAGATGCACCGCCTCCATCTGCTGGGCGTGCAACACTATCCAGGGAAAGTCAATGTCCCGATGAAGCATGGCAATCCTACAATTTTTGTTCTAATAATTTGCCACTCCATGTACGAACCTACTCACCCGAGCCCTCTAATCAGCCACCAACTTTGGGGCGTATCTATACAAATGGGTGAACTCCAAAGCATACTCCTGAACCATTATTTTTTGTTGCTTCAAATTCACGAACTCTGCTTCTTTAATCTCCGGCAATTCCCGAGGAAAGAACCGATCTAGAAAAGCGATGTGAAACTCCTCTAAACTAATAGGACCTGCTCCCATGGCTCTACTATCCTTTGCTTAAACCAGATGTGCATGACCCCCTTCAACTGATATGAGGCCAAATCAGCACACTGCTCCCCAGCACCCCCATTGTCTAGGTGATCTTCAAGATCTCTTAAATGAACTCATGGGGGTCCTCATCTACTTTTGACCCAAGGAACTCTGGTAGGTTCATCTTTAAGAAATCTCTGACCCATGCTCCCATTACATTTCCGTTTTGCAAGACATGTGCTACTGCTTTCTGTTTGACCTGAGCAGTCAAGGCCTATCCTAGCATCTTAGTGGCTGCTCGAAATTCAACATCGGCAACAGGCTTCGGTGCATGGTGCTCCTAGCTGGTGGGGCTTGTTGGTTCCCATCTCTGTTGCCATCCTCATGGCCATTTTTATTCCCATTCCTTCTACTGTTAACTCTATGGGAAGCCATGATTCTGCAATCGTGAATAGCACGAGTTAGAAGTATGGGGAGACATTTCATCGCACGACATAGATTATGAAATAAAAAACATTTCCTAAATTTCTCGTAGCCTCTTCGTCATAAGTTTGGCATGCTTCAAACCCATGAAAATGACTCTACTTAATGCGGCTTTCCGACATCCTAGGACACTTCAAACCTATTTTTCTGATACCAAGTTTGTAACGAGTTGAACATAGACCCGAATTTCAACATGGGCCAAGGAGGCCTGAGAGACTCCAAGTTGACCCATGACATGAACATACATCTAACTCTGACAAATAAGGCAGAATACTTAGCACGTGGAATGTACCGAGTATGCACGTAAAAATGCTAAGTAAGTAAAATCATAAATCATTCATATAATAAAACATAATCAAGATAAGATTCTGAGAGTAGGGCTTGCATGCTATTTTCTGAAATCATGATCTGAACATCATAACTGAATCGAATGATCCAAAGCTGAAAATTGATAATCATAAGTAAAACTGAACATTGGGTCAAACCTACTAAAAACATAATATCATGATTGATGTACATGCATAACTGAAATTATGAGGAATAATGGGAGACTTGTCATATAACCAACATTACCATAATAGAACTTACGTGGTCCAGACTATCGCACTCAAGTGGGCAGAGCCGTCCAAAGCTTTGCCAGAGCTAAGGAAGCTACAATGATATCGATATCAAGATGAAGCCCCCTTTGGGCAGGGGAAGCTCACAAGGGAGGTCCCAAATAATCTGAACATGCCTACATTGGCGTGTAGTTCTGAGGCATAGGGTTGATTGACCCTTAGCCTACTCGGTGCTAGACGCTACTTCCAAAAACATGCATGTGCTCTTCATTATTTTTCGACAAAGCAAAACCATCGTCTAGTGACGAAGCTGACTCATAACATACATACATAAATTTGAAATCATAACATGAGGAGCCTTGGCTCAAATCATACCACAAGCTGAAAATAATGGGAATCTAGACTCCAAAACTATGTGGTAAGCCAATTCATGAAATCATAAAAACATACTTGAACATATGGGCCCCCAATACTTACACATGCTTGAAATAAACTTGATTCACTTTGAAAACATGAACATAAACATGGGTATTTCGAAATCATACTTCCTTCATAAATATTTCGTCATACTTGAACACATACTTTATAGATCTCAACTTTCATGGACTTTCATCGATGGGTATGATAATTTAGAAAACTTGAAAACATAATTTATAATTTTAAATATTGTAAAATCTGCCCATTAATCATAATTAAACATTGAAAACATGCTTAGATCATACCCATGATTGATAGTTAGGAAATTCACACATTGGGTAAAAACCCGATAGAATCATCAATTAGAATTTTCATGAATTGAGAGAGGATTGAGTACAGGTGTGGACAATTGCACCCATTCATAGCCTTACATACCTGAAGAAATCTGATTTAACAACTTCCTTGATTTCCCAATGAGAAATTTGGGGAAGAACCTTGAAGAAACTAGGATTGATCACCTCCCAAACCTCTAAACTTGCATGCATGAATTAGGATAGGCTTAAAATGACTTACCCCTTCTTAAAACACTCTATTCTAAGCTTAAAACGACGTAGTTTAGGGCTTAGAAACTTAGGAATTATGAAAAAGCCCTTAATAAATTTGCAGGGAAAAACACACTGCCAGTCCCCATGAAGGATTGGACGACTCATTGCTTGGACCACGACTCATGGTCACCTGTCATTACTTACACCGCCAAATTTCTTCTGAGGGTCACCATGAGGGACACCATGACTCATGGTGTTCCTAACGATTCGTGGTGATGAGTCGTTAGGTACACTGCCTGCTTTCCTTCATCCTTCAAAGCACCTTTGATCACGGGTGACCTAACGAATCGTAGGGCTGACCACGACTCGTGGTCACACCCGTAGTCACCTCAAACCTGAAATTTCCAAACATACTCGTGGTGTTCCTGACGGGTCACTGGACGACTCATCCTGTGACCTGGTGCAGAAATTTCTATTTTCTCTGTTTCAACTCCCGGGTTCAATCATAGGGTTTTCAGGGTATTACAACATCCCCCCCTTGCGAACGTTCGTCCTCAAATGTGGGAAAACATATTGAAAAGAAGAAAAATGCAATCATCATACTCAAATACTAAACATACATGCTGAAGACTGACGGAGTGACTGACTCCAATTTGAACACATGGCTGAACTGAATTCCCGAATCACACATACATTCATTAACGTGAAAGAAAGTGGGGTACATGAGCTGAACATGAAACTTAATAGATTTCTAAAGAGGAAAATGATACCTCAAGTTGAAATTGAGCCAGAAGCGAATAAATGTGGGTATTTAGCCATCATATCTGTATCGGTTTCCCATATAGCTCCCTCAATATGTTGATTCCTCCATAAAACTTTGACTGAAGATACTTCTTTGTTTCTTAGCTTTCGAACCTGACGATCCAGTATTTCCAACAGAACATCCTCATAACTAAGGTTGTCCTTCACACCTACGCTCTCCACCGAAACAACCAGAGATGGATCACCCAAAAACTTCTTTAAGAGCGATACATGGAAAACTAGATGAACTGAAGTTAATTCTGAGGGCAACTCCAACTTGTATGCCACCTTCACATCCCATTTCACAATTTGGTATGGGCCAACATAACGTGGACTGAGTTTCTCATTCTTTATGAATCTCGTCATTCCCTTCATAAGAGACACCTTCAGAAACACCCAATCATCAACTTCAAACTCAAGTTCTCTTCTCCTTGCATCCACATAGGACTTTCAGCGACCTTGAGCTGTTTTCAACCTGTCCCTTATAAGTTGAACTTTCTCCATAGCCTCATGGACTGAATCTGGTCCTATCATTTTGGCTTCACCGACTTCAAACCAACCTATAGGCGATTTATATCTCTTCCCATAGAGAGCCTTAAACGAAGCCATTTGAATTCTGGAATGCTAGCTGTTGTTATACGCAAACTAATTGAGAGGCAAATGATCATCCAAACTACCCTTGAAGTAAATCACACACACTCTCAACATGTCCTTGAGAGTCTAAATAGTTTGCTTCGCCTGACCATCTGTTTGCAGGTGAAGTGTTGTGCTAAGCTTAACCAGTATACCAAGTCCGTTTTGAAATGATCTCCAAAACTGTGAGGTAAACTGAGTACCTCTGTCCAATATGATGTACAATGGAACTCCATGTAGCCTAACTAACTCTCGAATGTACAACTAGCATAATCCTCCGCTGAATTAGTGGTTTTGACCGGTAAGAAATGAGCTAATTTAGTCAACCTGTTCACAACCACCCAAATGGAGTCATACTACCGACGAGTGCGAGGAAACCCTATGATGAAGTACATATTGATCGCCTCCCACTTCCAAGTAGGAATAATGATGTCTTGAAGTACACCTCTAAGTCTCTAGTGCTCAACCTTCACTTGCTGACAGTTTGGACACTTAGCCACAATCTCTGCTATGTCCTTCTTCATTCCATTCCACCAATAGACTTCCTATAGATCCTTTTGGGTAAACACGTATTGTAGACTTTTGTAGTCTATAAACACATCCACATGGACCCCGTACAAATAGTGTCTCCAAATCTTCAAGGAAAATACTTTTGCTTCCGATTCAAGATCATGAATCAGGTAATTCTTTTCAGGGACCTTCAGTTGCCTAGAAGCATATGCTACCGTGATGCATTAGTACACAACCAAGGCCGATCCTCTAAGCGTCAGAATATACCACAAACCCATCGGTACCCTTAGGTAGGGTTAACACCGGTGCTCAGGTGAGCTGAGTCTTCAACTCTTGGAAGCTCCTCTCATAAGCCACTGACCATTGAAACTTTACTTTCTTCTAGGTCAATTTGGTCAACGGTGCTGCAATTGATGAAAACCCCTCAAAAAATCTCCGATAATAACCAGCTAAACCTAAGAAACTCTGCATATCCGAAGGATTGACCAATCTAGGACAATATTGTCACACCCTGCCTTGGGGGGTATGACTGGCACCTGGTGCCCTACTAGGACCTGAACCACTAGACTGCTAAGCCTGGGCACATCTGGTGCCTGGCTGGCTCTAACTCACATTTCTGGAAACAAAGGGCTATATAACGGCTGTAAACACAGCCCCCGACCGATTGGCCTATAGCCTCCTATACCTGTAAAAACAACTAACCAGAAACAAGCAACTATAAGGAAACCTATGCGGGCCGACAAGGCCACCATGCTGTCTAGTTATCTATAACTCAACCCTGAAGTACTGGATAGCTACGTGATCGGCAAGGTCACCACTACTGTCGAACTATGGCCCCACACGGCCAACATAAAGGAAACAAAAGTACTAACAGCTATACAACTGCACGAACTCACACGACCAGCTCATCTGACCACAGGGTAATATACATACAGACTGCAAGCCTCTAGGAATAGCAATAGAAATGATCGGGACAGGGCCCCGACCTACCCGTACTGTACAACAAAAGAAAACGGAATACACCTCTGGGATTCAGTCTCCGGATGAAAGGAGCTGAATGCTCGATCGCTGACAGGAATCACGTGGCATCGCCTGCTCATCTATGAGTACCTGCAGGCAAGTAATGCAACGCCCCACCGGGCGTCAGTACCGCTGGTACTAAGTATGTAAAGCAATAACTAAAAGAAATATCTAAAAAATATAATACAACTGATGAAACTGAAGTAGAAAGGAATGGATTAACTGTCTGATAATGTAAATCATACCTTCTTTTAATTATACTGGAAGGAGTAGGAGTCATACCTGGAGATTTATCATCCTACTGTCAATCTACTTGTATCTACTGTACATGGCATAACATATCATAACATCACATAGCACACACAAACCTTACCCGGCCCCCATAAGCCGGGAGGTACAACCAGCACAGAATCTATACCCCTACCCCGGTCATCCCATCTCCTAAAATAGCTATAAGCATCCCGTCGGTCCCCTGGGTAAGCACTTGGGCTTGCTGAGCCCCTGACTATAACTGCATCTGAGTCCGGAGGACTCCTGAATCAACACCCGGGCGTATCCGCTCGACAGGGGTGTGTAAGGGCCGATCAAGGCACAATATGGGGAAAACTAGCATCCCATCTTCGTCCCCTGTGGGATGGCATGCCACTCCGTAGAGCAACATATCCTCGTCCTCTGGCAGATGAGTCGATACAGCTATCAACCCTGGGGCGGTCATGGATGCTAGGTAGTCCAACCCCAAACAATACAACGGTCTCAACTAGTAATACTATCTGCATGTCCCGCATACTGAAGCTAATAGTGGTAAAGTATTTGTATTACTATATGCTGAGCTAGTGATAGTAATATGTACGTACTTAATACATGCTGAGGCTGGTAATAGTATATATGCATAAATATAGTCTTCTGCCAGACTGTACTGGGGCTAATGCTGAACAAGATATAGTGTTTCTGATGAAAACTATGCTGTATACTGAGTTTCTATAGTAACATGATTTACAATTCCTAACATGCTTTCTAACTCCAAGTTAACTTATCATTATGTTTCTGAGATGTCTTACAGATATTACATTGCTTTACTGGGTTTCAACTGAATACAATGATATCCTAACATTCTGTGTCACATCACGTACTGAGCATGCTGTGCAGTTTCTAACACTTGTATTAGAATCTATATTGCGCTAGCAAGTTTCACGCAAGTTATAACTCGATGCTTCTAATATCGTACCAACATTCATAATAAACATAACACATGACTTCTAAACATTCTACTGGCCTTTAAATTACTGTAATGTACCGAGATTACTTAACTTGCCGAGGAAACTAGCTTTACATACCTTATCCTCGAACTATCCGTCTGTCGGATGAGGCTCGGCCAGTACTTCAACTATTTTCTCCCAACTGCATTCATAAATATGTCAATTAATACCAAATATAGCTTTATTTCAAAGAGCAACGTCACTTTCGATATAGTTTATAGCCTAAACTTAGGCTTATCGAAAGACGGTCAAAAACTCGCTATTTTTCAGAGGTCCAGAAGGGAGAAATACTCACTTCACAGCTAGGAACACATAGACATTAGTTTAGAGCAATTCCACTTACCTTAGCTCGGTAGCTCGACGATTCGTTAGCCGTATTTCAGGAAACTAAATCCGTAGGAATGCTCTCTGCCGCTAAATACCTCGGTATCTGAGGTTAATTTGAGTTTGGACAACGTTTAGCAGCATAATCGGACAAAACTTATCTTACCTCCTTCGTTCTTATCTCTCCTCTGCTGATCCCTCTCTGTTTCACTGGAAATTATAAGTGTTTAATGATTTAAAACAGAAGTGGGGCTTTATATACTTGGGCCTGGACAAGGCCAACGTGTCACGGAGCCAACGCGGAGGCCTCACCTCCGTGACATGCTGCCATCGCGGAGGGGCTCTGCCTCGGCTCCTTCCGAGATGGTTCGATAGGTTTCTCGTCCGATCTTTTCCCGGGCCTTTCTCTAGCATGGATGGCCTTCAAATATGCTTAACCAATGTGCGAATAAGTCATCTAGGTGCCGGGAATCCTACGGGGTATAACATTCTCCCCCCCTTAAGAACATTCGTCCTCGAATGTATACTGCTATCTAGAGGACTACTTAACTTACTTGTTTAACAAAATTTCACCAGAGTCTCCCCTGTAATATGGACCATACCAAAAACCTGAAATGCAGAAAAGTCCAATACAGGTACTGTACACAATACTTTAGGATCCACTGGATGGCTAAGTATCAATCTTCCTCACTTATACATATACAACCATAAGATACTACATAGCAATAATACGGACATACCTGTCGTCTAACTAGGACTGGAATAGGTGAAGATATCTAGCTTTCATATCTTCTTCAGCCTCCCACGTCATCTCCTCTCGGTTCCTGTTACGTCACAGTACATTGACAGATGCAATATCCTTAGTTCTCAATCTACGAATCTGTCTGTCTAGAATAGTTACTGGAATCTCTTCATAGGACAGCTCTTCGGTAACCTAGATATCCTGGACTGGAACTGCTCTGGATGGGTCTCCCATGCATTTCCTCAGCATGGACATATGAAAGATGGGATGAACGGATTCTAGCTCTGGAGGCAAGTTCAACTCATATGCTACTCGGCCTATCCTCCGATGAATCTGATAGGGTCCAACAAATCTTGGACTGAGCTTACCCTTCTTGCTGAATTTCATCACCCCTTTCATCGAAGATACTTTCAGATTACCCAGTCATTCACATTAAACTCCAGATCTCTGCGCCGTACATCTGCATATAATTTCTGACGACTCTGTGCAGTCAATAGGCATTCTCTGATAAGCTCTACTTTCCCTCCTGACTGCTGAACAAGGTCTGGCCTAATCATCGCTGATTCTCCTACTTCAAACCAGCCAACCGGCGATCTGCACTTTCGCCCGTATAAAGCCTCAAAAGGTGCCATCTGAATAGCCGAGTGATAGCTATTACTATAAGCAAATTCTATCAGTGGCAAAGGCTCGTCCCAGCTACCACCATAGTCTAGCACGCACGCTCACAACATATCCTCGAGCGTCTGAATAGTGCGCTCAGTCTGTCCATCTGTCTGAGGGTGGGAAGCTGTGCTTAGATTAATCTGCGTCCCCAGCCCCCTTCTGGAATGATTTCCAAAACCTAGCCGTGAACTGCGCTCCTCTGTCTGAAATAACGGATACTGGCACTCCATGCAATCTGACTATCTCTCGGATATACAACTCCGCATAATCTTCAGCCAAGAAAGTAGTTCTAACTGGCAGGAAATGAGCTGATTTAGTCAATTTGTCAACTATTACCCATATAGAGTCATGTCTGTGTCTGGTATGGGGTGATCCTGCCACAAAATCCCTATTCACTGCTTCCCATTTCTAGAGAGGCACAGCTATGTCCTGAGTTAACCCGCCTGGTTTCTGATGTTCTGCTTTCACCTGTTGGCAGTTAGGACACTAGGCTACAAATTCAACAATTTCTCTTTTCATACCTGGCCACTAGTAGTTCTCTTTGATGTCATGGTACATTTTTGTCGTACCAGGGTGAAGAGAATAACAGGCGTAATGTACCTCATTCATAATCTGCTAGTGGAGCTCTGAAACATCTGGAACATATAGACGGCCTTTACAACGCAGCACTCCACCCTCTGTTACCTGAAAACCTGGCGTTTTCCCCTGCTAACCAGGTCAGGATTCTTATACTACCGTTCTTTTTATTTTCACAACTGATGACGACACGGTGGTGTTTTCGATTACCGCTCTGTTGTCCTTCATTTCTATTACACGAACGGCTAAATTGACCATTTGATGTATCTTTCTGACCAACTCCCGTTGCTCGGGCTACCCATACACCACACTTCTAATAGATCTATAGCTAAGAGCGGTTGTTGCTCCATTACCTCTTCTTGGCTGATATAACATTTTCATACTTAGAGAGCTCGACATATAATTGACGGTCATACTGACTTGTCTTGCCGAAGAGATCGACATGTAGTTTACAGGCGTTGCTAGAGCTTATCTGGCCCTCCGGCCACATGCTAAGGCTACTTGTTGCTGGGATAACCTGAACGACCGTCTGCGCACCTTGTGCCTTTATCTAATCAGAGGATCTTGATATTGACCATAACCTCTAATGATCTGGCTGCATAACCTTAAATAACTGAATAGTCGGGTTGAATGACCCGAATGTGGCAGTAATCTAACAATGCTCTAACTGTTCTACTTGAGTAGTTATAGTTCATGCATAACTGCAGACTTGTGGGCATCTAATTGCTTTGTTATTTACTTGAACCACTGTAAGGCTGGGCTTAATCAAACTTACTCCCAGGCGATCAATCTCTGGATCTTCACGGGGAGTCTACTGATCTCCTGGTCTTAATAAACACTGTGCTAGCAGGGTACTATCAATTTCTTACGCCTTGTGTGTATCCACTTGGATTTATACTGCTATTCTGGGGAATTCTCGATCTTGTGAGCTATTCTGTAAATACTGGCCTTCTGCTAGGGCTCTGTATCTGAATGTCTTACGAAAACTAGCTGAAGTACTAGTTTGTCGCTGAGTACTGATGTGGACCCTTCCTTGGGGTACCCACGGGTATTCTGACTGGGACGGCCGACTGACTTATGGGGTGTTCCACATAATAACTGCTAGGTTGACCAAGGCCGACTCTCACCTACAAGGCTGGGAAAATGACGTACGACCACTTAACATACTAGAACAATTCTGGTATTGCTAATCTCTGAAATTTGCCTACTCGGCCTATAATCCTGGTTCTAGCACATGCACTAATGTTACCGATCTTCGGGGATGCTTCCCTGCTAATGCAGGCGCCAGCTGGTCGGTAGACTGCCTAACTGCGCCCTTATCATCTAGCCATCTGGTTTAGTCCATTAACTCTGGTAAGCTCCTAGAGCCTAGATCTGGCAACAACACATAAGTCCATTAATTTAATAACTGAGAACTAAGATAGTTTCTATGACTTCCTACGTATTTCACACTTAACCTGCCCTTTCTCTTCTGCTTTCCCTTTCTACTTTCTTCTCTCCTTTTCTTTCTTTCTTCTCCCTCTCTTTTTTTTTTGGCAAGGGGGGGGGTGTCCTGCAATGCAATTTGTACATGCTTTCTATTACTAACCAGCATCTGTGATTGTACCCCTTATAGGTAGCTACTCACAACATATCCATTATCTGTATATATATATATATATATATATATATATATATATATATATATATCAATAGCTACGTGCAATATGTACTGAATTCTGCGGTAATACATAATCTCTGACACGCTCTGCTGAGTCTCATACTGTACATTATACACCGCTACTACGGCTTAAAAATATCTCCTGCCCTGACTTATCATTTCATTGTATTGTCACCCATTCTGAAAGTAACAAATATAAACACTTTAGTTATTGTCTGCTATTTGAAATTCCACCACTCTTGCGATGTGGGGTCAACGTTCGAATCTTGTGGCCTTACTAGGCATATATTGAGAGCCCATGACTATCTGCTGGGCCTTATCTCTAGGCCACACTATATTAGAATTGCTGTATCGGTAACTTCTTAACTTCTCCATAGCGGACATACTGCGGTATTCTGAACCGCAATCTTACTATCAACTCGAGGCTTAATCCTTAATACGATATTTTATCAATCCAGGGGTAATTCTAATTTCCCCACAAGATATGACATTCCTTCTTCTTCCCCCCCCCCCCCCCCCATCTTACTTAAGTTGAACTCTGGGGTTCAAGGTACCTGCTCTTCATTGTTAACAAGATTGCTGGTCAAGTATCAGTTCACACTTCCCCTGACTTGCAGTCAGACCTATCTGATTCACATGACCTCTCACCCTTTCGATATCACAACTAGATCATATCTATAATCTTACAAGTATATCTTACTGTCTATTAGCGTATATGGCGGACTTAGCCTTTTTCTGACTCGAACTTGACTATTACCCGACATTCATCACTAACAGGTCTTTTACCCCTGCTTCAAGTAAGCTAACGGTCTTACTTTCTCTACTAGCTTATTGTCATAAGGGTCTGCACAACTTACGTAATCCTAGGGGCTCTTTATACTTTCTAATACTTACTAGGATCAATCAGCCCATCTTTACTTATTGCTTGATTTGGCAACCCCATCTCAAGTGTTACGCCCCTTTACTATACTGGCATCAAAATCAAGAGGTAGGAATAGCCCTTTTCTTATCGCAACAAGTAAAAACATTTAACTGTACCATATCCAAAAAGATATGTTTGGGATTCCCGCATTTCCCTCTCTTTCTTATACTTACCTGGTGGTCTGACCTTGTCTGTAATCTTAATCAGATCTTATATAGCTAATAAATAAATCAACTCGTATGTACATTACACTCCTGACTTCCTATTCTGGTGTTATCAACATATACTGGGGATAGTACCGATAAAGGTATCATGCTGGGAGGTCTCGGGTACCTCCTCCTGCTACTGTAGTTATCATGTAACTGGCTGGTGCCCTCTTCTGTTGTTATATCTGATCTTCTGCCTGTAGTAGGGTAATGCTGATCTGCCTTTGTATCTGTAATCAAAGAATACGGTAAGTTTTTTTTTTTTTTGGGACTCAACCCTATACTGTACCGCTCTAAAGCACGACTGACTGAGAAGGAAGGGTAACCATCCTATCATGCCTCGCAGCCTCCTGCCTATAGTATGTGGTGCACAACACATCCATAGACAAGACTCTACTTAGCACGACTTGAACACTCCCTGGGACACGACCTGCTCTGATACCAAGTTTTTCACACCCTGCCTTAGGGGGTATGACTGGCACCTGGTGCCCTACTAGGACCTGAACCACTAGACTGCTGAGCCTGGGCACATCTGGTGCCTGGCTGGCTCTAACTCACATTTCTGGAAACAAAGGGCTATATAATGGCTGTAAACACAGCCCCCGGCCCATTGGCCTATAGCCTCCTGTACCTGTAAAAACAACTAACCAGAAACAAGCAACTATAAGGAAACCTATGCGGGCCGACAAGGCCACCATGCAGTCTAGTTATCTATAACTCAACCCTGAAGTACTGGATAGCTACGTGACCGGCAAGGTCACCACTACTGTCGAACTATGGCCCCACACGGCCAACATAAAGGAAACAAAAGTACTAACAGCTATACAACTGCACGGCCTCACACGACCGGCTCATCTGACCATAGGGTAATATACATACAGACTGCAAGCCTCTAGGAATAGCAATAGAAATGATCGGGATAGGGCCCTGACCTACCCGTACTGTACAACCAAAGAAAACGGATTACACCTCTGGGATTTAGTCTCCGGATGACAGGAGCTGAATGCTCGATCGCTGATAGGAATCATATGGTATCGCCTGCTCGTCTATGAGTACCTGCAGGCAAGTAATGCAACGCCCCACCGGGCGTCAGTACCACTGGTACTGAGTATGTAAAGCAATAACTGAAAGAAATATCTGAAAAATATAATACAACTGATGAAACTGAAGTAGAAAGGAATGGATTAACTGTCTGATAATGTAAATCACACCTTCTTTTAATTATACTGGAAGGAGTAGGAGTCATACCTGGAGATTTATCGTCCTACTGTCGATCTACTTGTATCTACTGTACATGGCATAACGTATCATAACATCACATAGCACACACAAACCTTACCCGGCCCCCATAAACCGGGAGGTACAACCAGCACAGAATCTATACCCCTACCCCGGTCATCCCATCTTCTAAAATAGCTATAAGCATCCCGCCGGTCCCCTGGGTAAGCACTTGGGCTCGCTGAGCCTCTGACTATAACTGCATCTGAGTCCGGAGGACTCCTAAATCAACACCCGGGCGTATCCGCTCGATAGGGGTGTGTAAGGGCCGATCAAGGCACAATATGGTGAAAACTGGCATCCCATCTTCGTCCCCTGTGGGACGGCATGCCACTCCGTAGAGCGACGTATCCTCATCCTCTGGCAGACGAGTCGATACAGCTATCAACCCTGGGGCGGTCATGGATGCTAGGTAGTCCAACCCCAAACAATACAACGGTCTCAACTAGTAATACTATCTGCATGTCCCGCATACTGAAGCTAATAGTGGTAAAGTATTTGTATATACTATATGCTGAGCTAGTGATAGTAATATGTACGTACTTAATACATGTTGAAGCTGGTAATAGTATATGTGCATAAATATAGTCTTCTGCCAGACTGTACTTGGGCTAATGCTGAACAAGATATAGTGTTTCTGCTGAAAACTATGTTGTATACTGAGTTTCTATAGTAACATGATTTACTATTCCTAACATGCTTTCTAACTCCATGTTAACTTATCATTCTCTTTCTGAGATGTCTTACAGATATTACATTGCTTTACTGGGTTTCAACTGAATACAATGATATCCTAACATTCTGTGTCACATCACGTACTGAGCATGCTGTGCAGTTTCTAACACTTGTATTAGAATCTATAT
Source organism: Datura wrightii (assembly GCA_035772735.1). NCBI lineage: Eukaryota > Viridiplantae > Streptophyta > Magnoliopsida > Solanales > Solanaceae > Datura > Datura wrightii. The sequence continues at coordinate 45,534,705 of JASDFA010000007.1, read as the reverse complement.
CGTGCTAGCAAGTTTCACGCAAGTTATAACTCGATGCTTCTAATATTGTACCAACATTCATAATAAACATAATACATGACTTCTGAACATTCTACTGGCCTTTAAATTATTGTACTGTACCGAGATTACTTAACTTGCCGAGGAAACTAGCTTTACATACCTTATCCTCGAACTATTCCTCTGTCGGACAAGGCTCGGCCAGTACTTCAACTATTTTCTCCCAAATGCATTCATAAATATGTCAATGAATACAAAATACAGCTTTATTTCAAAGAGCAACGTCACTTTCGATATAGTTTATAGCCTAAACTTAGGCTTATCGAAAGACGGTCGAAAACTCGCTATTTTTCAAAGGTCCAGAAGGGAGAAATACTCACTTCACAGCTAGGAACACATAGACATTAGTTTAGAGCAATTCCACTTACCTTAGCTCGGTAGCTCGACGATTCATCGGCCGTATTTCACGAAACTAAATCCGTAGGAATGCTCTCTGCCGGTAAATACCTCGGTATCTGATTAATTTGAGTTTGGACAATGTTTAGCAGCATAATCAGATGAAAATTATCTTACCTCCTTCGTTCTTATCTCTCCTCTGTTGATCCCTCTCTGTTTCACTAGAAATTATAAGTGTTTAATGATTTAAAACCAAAGTGGGGCTTTATATACTTGGGCCTGGACAAGGCCAACGTGTCACGGAGCCAATGCGGAGGCCTCACCTACGTGACACGCTGCCATCGCGGAGGGGCTCTGCCTCGGCTCCTTCCGCGATGGTTCGACAGGTTTCTCGTCCGATCTTTTCCCGGGCCTTTCTCTAGCACGTATGGCCTTCAAATATGCTTAACCAACGTGCGAATAAGTCATCTAGGTGCCGGGAATCCTACGGGGTATAACAAATATTCACCGCTTCTATCTTTTGAGAGTCTACCTGTACACCCTCACCTGACACCACATGACCCAAAAAAGCCACTGAGTTAACCGAAACTCACATTTACTAAATTTAGAATACAACTAGCAATCCTTAAAAGTTTGTAGCACCACCCTCAAATGAGCGGCATGCTCTTCCTTGCTCCGAGAGTATATTAGGATGTCATCTATGAACATAATCACGAACATATCCAAGTATGGATTGTACACCCTGTTCATTAGATACATAAAAGCTACAAGAGAATTTGTTAGTCCAAAAGACAAAACTACAAACTCATAGTCACCATACCGAGTCCTGAAGGCTGTCTTCGAGATGTCACTCTCCCGAACCCTGAGCTAATGGTATCCAGATCTGAGGTCTATCTTTGAAAAGCACTTAGCACCCTAAAGATGGTCAAACAAATCATCAATCCTAGGAAGAGGATGCCTGTTCTTGATGGTGACCTTGTTTATTTGCAGATAATCAATGCACATACAAAGAGAACCATCTTTTCTTGCAGACAAAGAGAACCAGTGCACCCCATGGAGATTTGCTCGGTCTAATTAAACTCTTATCTAAAAGGTTTTTAAACTGCACCTTCAACTCCTTTATCTCAGTTGGAGCATTCTATAGGGAGGAATAGATTTAGGCTGCATATCGGGAAGAAGGTTAATACCAAAATCGATTTCCTGCTAGGGAGGGATTCCCAGTAAATCATCTGGAAACACCTCTGGATACTCACACACTACGGAAACTGACTGGATAGTTAGGGTTTCGTATGTATCATCCTTAACCCTAACTAGATGATACACGCAACCCTTAGAAATCATCTTTCTAGCCTTAAGATAGGAAATGAAATGACCTATCGGCACAGCTGAATTACCCTTCCACTCTAGGACTGGTTCACTTGAAAATCTGAACTCTACTACACGGGTTCTACAATTGACTGAGGCATAACATGCATATAACAAATCCATGCTGAGGATAACATCAAAATCAATCAAGGCTAACTCTACTAAGTCTACTGAGGTGACTCTCTGAAGGACTGTAACAGGGCCATTTCTATACACCCATCTAGCTATAACTGAATCACCAACTGGAGTAGAGATTGACAAGGGTTCTGATAAGATTTTGGGAGTAACTCCGAAACTACTAGAAACATAGGGAATCACAAAATATAAAGTAGCCCCTAGATCTAACAATGCATATACATCAAGGTGGAATACTGGTAACATACTAGTGACTACATCTAGGGAGACCTCCTGCTCCTGACGAGATGCTAGGGCATAGAATCTGTTTTGACACTGACCACCACCCTCACTAGTAGATGGCCCCTATTGAGCTGGGCATGCTAGTGGAGCTGCTGAACTAGAGGCTAGGCCTCGACCTCTATCATGACCCTGTCTGGTTGCTGGGCAATATCTAAGCATATGTATGGGCTTCCCACACTCGAAACAAGAACCTGAACCTGCGAAGCACTAGCCAACGTGTCTTCGGCTACATCTGCTACACTTAGGAGGGATGGCCTCTACAGGTATGCTACTCTGGCCTCTAGAGCCTGAAGCTCGTCCCCTCTGATCGCGCCTGGATCTAGATGGCACACTCATAGCTGAAGGCGTTGGAGCTAAAGATCTCTGATGGGACTACTGATGGTGCCCACTAGGTCTTTGCTGGGAGAATCCGAAGTCATCATTCCTGGACCTCTTGGACTCTCTCTCCCACTCACTCATATGTACTTCCTCCATCTATTGGGCGTACAGGACTATCTGAGAAAAGTCAATATCCTGAAGAAGCATCGCGGTCTGGCAATCCCTGACCAAGTAGTCTGCTATCCCATGTACAAACCTACTCAATTAGGCTCTCTAATCCGCCGCCATCTCATGTGCATACTTGGACAGACGAGTGACCTCCAGGGAATACTCCTGAACTATCATTTTCCCTTGCTTTAGATTCACAAACTCAGTTGCTTTGATCTCGCTAATCTTTCGAGGGAAGAACTGATCCATAAAGGTTGCATGTAGCTCATCCCAAATGATAGGGCCTGCTCTAACTACCCTAGTATCCTTCCATTGCTTGAACCAAATATGCGCAACCCCCTTCAATTGATACGAGGCTAAATCAGCGCACTCCTCCCTAGTCACCCCCATAATCTGGGTGATCCTCAAAATCTCCTCAATGAACTCATGTGGATCCTCATCCACCCTTATCCAAGAAACTACAGAGGGTTTATCCTCAGAAAATCTCTACCTCTTGCCGCCGCCACATTCCCTTTCTGAGGGACATGCGCTACCGCCTGATGATTGACTTGGGTGATCAAGGCCTGAGCCAAAATCTGAATGGATGCCCTGAACTTTGCGTGGGCAACCGACTTGGGTACATACTCCTCATGGGCTGGTGGGACCTGCTGGTGCCCGTCTCCATTGCCATTCTCATAGCCATTTCTGTTTCCATTTCTTCTTCTATTAACTTTATTGGGAGGCATGATTCTACAAGCATTTATAGCACGAGCTAGAAGGATAGAGAGACATTTCATCGCATGACTTAGATCATGAAAGAAGGGGACATTTCCTAAACATCTCATAGCCTCTTCATCATAAGTGTGGTGCACTTTACACCCATGAAAAAGACTATACTTAACGCGGCTTTCAAACACTCTAGGACACTTCAAAACCTAATGCTCTGATACCAAGTTTGTCACGACCCGAACATAGGCCCGAATCGATACACAAGACAAAGAACCCCGAGAGGCTCCAAGTCAACCCATGGCATGAACATAACATCTAACTCATTCAAATAATATGGAAGATCATCATGAATATCATTGTAGAAATATAAACAAAACATAACATCTAAATAAATACATAAGTCAAAAGTTGAATACAAGCCATGTCAAAAAAGCCTCTAATACTAACAAGTTGATGGGACAAGACCCCAACTAACTCAATATAGTCTGAAAACTGGTAATATTGAACATATATAAATAGAAATGCCCTCGAAAGATGAGGACTCACCAACTCTGATCGGGAAGCACTAATGTTGGCAATTTGGCTAAGCAGCGGGACTGATTCTGGATATCGAAGCCTGTATCATAAAATGATACTACATAGAGTAAGTGGTTAACACGTGGAATGTACTGAGTATGTAAGATAAGTAAAAATGCTAAGTAAAATCATAAATCATGCATATAATAAAACATAATCAAGATAAGATTCTGAGAGTACGACTTGCATGTTATTTTCTAAAATCATGATCTGAACATAACTGAACATCATAACTGAATCGAATGACCCAAAGCTAAAAACTGATAATCATAAGTAAAACTGAACATTGGGTCAAACCTACTGAAAACATAATATCATGATTGATGTACTTACAAAACTAAAATCATGAGGAACAATGGGAGACTTGTAATATAACCAACATTACCACGATAAAGCTTACGTAGTCCCGACTATCTCACTCAAGTGGGTGGAGCCGTCCAAAGCTTTGCCAGGGCTAAGGATGGTACCATGATATCGATATCAAGCTGAAGACCCTATGGGGAAGGGGAAGCTCACAAGGGAGGTCCCAAATAATCTGAACATACCTACATTGGTGCATAGTTCTGAGGCGTAGGGTTGACTAACCTTTAGACTGCGCAATTCTAGACACTACTCTCAAAAACATGCATATGCTCTTCATCATTTTTCAAAAAAGCTGAACCATCATCTAGTGACGAAGCTCTATCACACCCCACCTTAGGAGGCATGACTGGCTCCTGGTGCCCTACTAGTATCTGAACTGCTGAGCTGACTGACCCTAAGCACCTCTGGTGTAGGGCTAACTCTAACTCTCCGACAATATGATAAATGCATCCTTTTGCTATCAATTTTCTCGCCTGAAAATGGGAAATAAACCTACCTTTTGGCGTGGCTATTCTACCTTTCCACTCCCGTACTGCCACCCCTGGAAAGTGGAATCGGACAATCTTGGTCCAACATTCGACATTGGCATAACATGGAGCTAGCCAATCCATACCCATAATGGCATCAAAATCAACCATTTCTAGTTCTATCAAGTCCGCCATAGTCTGACGGCTAGCAAACTCTATTGTACACCCCCGATAGACCCTTCTGGCTATGATAGAGTAACCAACGGGTGTAGACACTAGGAAAGGTCGCCGAAGCAATTCCGGCATAATGCTAAACATCCAAGCCACTAACGGTGTAACATAGGACAAGGTGGATCCTGGATCTATCAACATATAAGCAGGATGAGAGCAAATGTTTAGCATACCTGTCACAACATCTGATGACAACTCTAACTCCTGTCGCCCCGGTAGTGCATAAGTACTGTCTAGGATGGCAACTGAACTGGAGGCCCTTGGTCTGCTTCGGCCTCTGCCGGCTGAAACTGAGGGCCTACTGCTTGCTAGGGATGCTGGAGCTCGTGATCCTGCCGAGGACCTATCCTGTCGATCCCGGTCACCCTGACCCCTAGCTGGACAATTCCTCATCTAATGACCCTCCTGTCCATAAATGTAGCATGATGTGGAACCATAACTGCATGCTCCAGACTGGCGTCGATTGTAAATAGGGCAAAGTGGTATTGTAAACCCACTTTGCTCCACTCCCCTCTACAACTTTGAACCTACTGGTCGCGAACCTTCGCCGGGCTCTGGCTGCCCTCAGCGGCTAGAGTTGCTTCTCTGCCGCTGTGGTGGAGGTGGGGGTCTAGGCTGCCTATCTGATAACCATGGCCTAGGTCCTCCCCGGGACTCCTCCTGTAATTCACCCGATCTATCCTTGCGGCGCTGCTCCTGACTTGTCCTCCTAATCTCCCATTGCCGCTGTCTGCTACCCTCAATATTCTGAGCAAAAGCCTGCACACGGGCGATATCCATATCCACTCGCAGTGTGGCTGTGATGCAGGTCCCAACATATTCCGGGTTCAGCCCCATAATAAAGCGGTGTACCCTGGATGGAATTATGTCCACAAAAGCTGGAGCATATCGAGCCAAGGAATCAAACCGCATGGCATATTCCCGAACACTCATTGACCCCTGCTCCAAGTGTACGAACTAATCAACCTGGGCCTGTCGAATCTCCCGCAGTAAGTAATGATCCAAGAAAGCCTCTGAGAAGCTAGGCCAGGTCGGAGGGGAAACATCTCTCCCTCGGGACCTTTCCCAACTCACATACCACAGTACCACGACATCCCGAAACTGAAACACCGCCAACTTAACAGACTCTATAGGTGTAGCATGCATCACCCTGAAAATCCTCTACATTTGGTCTAAGAAGTCCTGAGGGTCCTCGGTCCGATCTATCCCTGTGAATTGCGGGGGACTTAGTGCTAGGAACTCTCGGACCCTCAAGCTACCAGGCCCTCCTAAGCATTCTGCAACTATAGGTGGTACTGGCTGGCGCTGAGCAGCCATCATCTAGGCTAGCGTAACCACCACGCTTTTGACCTCCTGGTTGGATGGTATGGCTATAGAAACTGCTGGAGGTGGTGCCGTAAAACTGGTCATCTCAAGCAGCTCTTGACGTGGTGTAGATTGCTGGGGAGGTCGAGATGATACCTCCGCATCGTCCTCAGATCAGGCCGATTCTGACTGAGGCTAAGGCACCCTACTGGTGCCCTCTCCCGCTGCTACATCTAGCCTCCTGCCTGTCGTAGGGTGTCGCTGGTCTGGCATTTCTCTATAAGCAAAAGAGTATAATGAGCTTAGGACTCAACCCTATACTGTATCGCTCTATAGCTCGACTGAATAAGAAGAAAAAGTAACCATCCTATCATGCCTTGCAGTCTCCTGCCTATAGTATGTGGTGCACAACACATCCATAGACAAGACTCTACATAGCACAGCTTGTAGACTCCCTAGGATACGACCTGCTCTGATACCAAGTTCATCACTCCTCACCTTGGGAGGCATGACTGGCACCTGATGCGCTACTAGGACCTAAATTACTGAGCTGACTAAGCCTAAGCACCTCTGGTGTAGGGCATACTCTAACTCTAGAATCGAGAAAACAACGGGCTATATAGCTTCTGTAAATACAACCCCCGGCCGACAAGGCCTATAGCCACCTGTGAAAAATAAAAAGCTAACCAGAGACAAACAATCATGGGGAATCCTATGCGGGCCGACAAAGCCACCATGATATCTTATTATAATTGGAAAGAAAAATTAGATGCTAAACTGAATATGGCCGACAAGGCCACCATCAATAGCTAAATAGGGCCCCACATGGCCAACAAACATAATCTAAAACACATATGGGGCCCCACACAACTGATATCATCTAACCACAGGGAAGTAACACAATCTGCAAGCCTCTAGGAGTTATAAGATGGTCGGTACAGGGCCCCAACCTACCCATACTGTACAACCAAAAGAAGTAAACCTCTATCACACAAGCTTCTGAAGAAGGGAGCTGAAGGCTCTGTACAACTGACTAGAACTATGATGGACCTGCTCCTTGTCTATCTGTACCTGCAGGCAAGTAATGCAGTGCCCCTTAAAGGGCGTCGGTACCACAGGTACTGAATATGTTAGGCAGTAACTTTAAATAACTAAAAGTAAGAAATAAAACTGACAATGACTGAAGTAAAGAAAACGGATTGAAGATGACTGAAGTAGTGAAATCAGGGCTAAACATAACTGTACTAAGAAGGGTAGGGTTCATACTTGACAAATGAGGTGTCCTACAATCTAACTATCAGTAACTAAAGCAAGCATAAACCTTACCTGGCTCCCATCAGCCGGATCGTACAATCAGCATAAAATAACCCACCTGGGCCCCCATTAGCCCTAGTGAGTACACCTCAATCTATATACCCCTATCCGGGTCATACTAAGTCAACTACCAACTATAAGCGTCCTGCTGATCCCCTGGGTCTACAACTGGGCCCGCTCAGCCCCAGACTGTAGCTGTGTTTGAGTCTGGAGGACTCCTGATATCTACACCTCGGGCGTAAGCGCTCCGCGGGGATGTGTATAAGGCCAACCATGGCATATGAGGATTTGGATCCCCATCTTCGTTTCTTGTAGAAGGCATGTCACTCTGTAGAGCGACGTATCCTTGCCCCTGATGGGTGGCAACACAGCTATTAATCCTGCGGTGGTCACAGAAGCTATACAGGTGTAATCCAGCCCAAAACAATACAATTTATGAGACTCGACTGAAAACAACAACTAGACATGACAACATACTCCTGACATGCTTTACTGGAATTCATACTGGACTACTATGTTGAAGAAACTAACTTGCCGAAAGAAAATGCCTTAACATACCTCATTCGCTATTTATCGATTAACTAGCGAGTTTCGGCTCGTGCTCAACTGCACTTCTCAACTGTAATCATATTAACGAAAGAATAGAGCTACTTTATTACTATATTCGAAGAAAACAATAACTTATATATATATATATATATTGACTATACTTCAACTTATCGAAAGACGATCAAAAACTCATAATTTCTCGGGAATCTAGAACGGAGAAACACTTACTTTAGGCACATGATCGTATTGACACTAGGTTGAAATAATTCCATCAACTTAGGCTCGGCGGGATGATGATTCTCTGGGCGTATTTTATGAAAATAACTCTGTAGCGATGCTCCCTGCAGCTTTATACTTCAATACCCAGAGTTAATTTGTATTTGGATGGCGTTTAGCAGCGTAATCGAACGATTATTAAATGTTTTCGTCAGTTTCCCTCTGTTCTGGCTGAGATTATTTGGATAATGATCTAACTTCTAAGTGTGAGACCTTTATATACTTGAGGCAGCAGACAAGGCAATGTGGCACTCTGCCCATCGCGCTGATTCTGCTCCGTGCCACGTTGGCTATGCGGAGGAGATGCTTCGTGCCACTTTGCCCCTCTGGGTAGCTTGGTTCGGCCTCCTCCCGTGAAATCCCGACTTGGCACTCGTTCGGCCTTTCCCCGGGCCTTTTCCTCATACGTATGGCACTCTAAAACACTTAACCAACATACGAATAGGCCGACTGAATGTTTAAAACTTACGGGGTGTAACATGACTCATAACATACATATATAAATATGAAATCATAACATGAGGATCCTTGACTCAAACCATACCACAAGCTAAAAATAATGGGAGTGTAGATTCCAAAACCATGTGGTAAGCTAATTCATGAAATCATAAAAGAATACTTGATCATATGAGCTTGCCCAATACTTACACATGCTTGAAATCAACTTGATTCACTTTGAAAACATGAACATAGACATGGGTATTTCGAAATCATACTTCCTTCATTAAAATTCATCATACTTGAACACATACTTCATAGATCTCAACTTTCATGCACTTTCTTGGACATGCATCATAATTTAGAAAACATGAAACATAATTTATGATTTAAAACATTGTAAAATCTGCCCATTAATCATAATTTAACATTGAAAACATGGTTAGATCATACCCATGATTGATACGTAGGAAATTCACACATTAGGTAAAAACCCCATAGAATCATCAATTAGAACTGTCATGAATTGAGAGAGGATTGGGCATGTGTGTGAACCATTGCACCCATTTATATCCTTACATACTTGAAGAAAGCTGATTTCACAACTTCCTTGATTTCCCAATGAGAAATTTGGAGAAGAACCTTGAAGAAACTAGGCTTGATCACCTCTCAAACCTATAAACTTTCAATCATGAATTAGGATAGGCTTAGATTGACTTAACCCTTCTTAAAACACTCTATTCTGAGCTTAAAAAGACATAGTTTAGGCCTTAGGAACTTAGAAATTACGGAAAAGTCCTTCATAAATTCGCAAGGAAAAACACACTGTCAGTCCCCGCAAGGGACTGGACGACTCATTGCTTGGACCACGACTCGTGGTCACCTGTCGTTATTTACACAGCCAAATTTCTTCTGAGGGTCACCACAAGGGACACCACGACTCGTGGTGTACCCAACGATTCATAGTGACGACCCGTTATGTACATTGCCTGCTTCCTTTCATCCTTCAAACTACTTTTCACCACGGGTGACCTAACGAATCATGGTGCTGACCACGACTCGTGGCCACACTCGTGGTCACCCCAAACTTGAAATTTCCAAACATAGTCAAACCCCTCCCCATGAGTCACTTAACGACTCGTGGTGTTCCTAAAGGGTCACTGGATGAATCATCTTGTGACTTAGTGCATAAATTTATATTTTCTCCATTTTAACTCCCGAGTCTGATCTTAGGGTTTTTGGGGTATTACAAAAACTCAGTCCAAGATATGTAGGACCCTATATGATTCTAAGGCAAATTGGCAGTGTAGCATATGAGTTAGAATTACCTCCAAAGTTAGCATCTATGCACCTACTATTCCATGTGTCACTATTGAAGAAGTGCATCGATGATCCGACTTCAGTTGTTCCACTGGACAGTGTGGGATTGAAGGATAGTCTCTCTTACAAAGAGGTCCCAGTTTAGATCCTAGACCGTCAGGTTCGTAAGATGAGAAACAAGGAAGTCACTTTAGTAACAGTCCTGTGGAGGAACTAGCTAGTTGAGGTAGCCGCATGGGATAAAGAAGCAAACATGATGGCCAAATACCCTTATTTATTCCCTTCTATTTTAGTTCCAGCATCAGGTACTAAATTCATCCTCAATACTCTATTCAGTTCCGTATTCATCAGTTCTATTCAGATTTTCAATATGCATCCTAGTTGTATCAACTCGGTTAGTATGATTAAATTAGTTCAGGGTCAATCATTGCTTCAGAAATCAGTTGTCTTTTATACCCCGAAAGCTCAAAGATTGGACCTGGGGGTTGAAATGGGAAAATAGGGAAATTAATGTTGCAGGCATGGGACGAGTCATGAGACGACTCATGAGGAGACCCCATGAGTCGTCAAGTGGCTCGTGGGGAGGCCTAGGAAAGGGAATGAGTGAGGTCCCCACGAGTGAGGAAATGACTCGTGGTTAGCCGCCACGAGTCGTCATGTCAATCGTGGGGTGGAGTTGGACTTTCTTCAGGAGGATGACCAGTGCATCTAACGGATGGGACCCCATGAGTCGTGGTATGTCCCAATGACTCATGAGGTTAGTCATGAGCAAGCTGGATGATTTTCATTGATGTTAAGGAAGTGTAGTTGAAGGGAGGTGTCCACGAGTCGTGGTGACTAGGGACGAGTCATTAAGTTCCCCATTACGAGTCCCAACAGTTCAGTTAACCAGTGCACTTGACGGGCAACTCAATGAGTCTTTGCCCGTCCTGACGAATTGTCAGGTCACCTGGCAGTGTTTTCCTACGAAATTAGTAAGGGTTTTTTCGTAATTCCTAAATTCCTAAGACCTATACTACGTCGTTTTAAGCTCATTTTAGTGGGTTTTTAGTAGGGGAAAACCTATCTTAAGCCATTACTCCACATGCATGCAAGTTTGAAGGTTTGGAGAGGAGGTTCAAGGAGAAATCTCAAGGTTTCCAATTGGAATCTCAGCTGGGCAATTAGAGGGTGTTAGAATTCACCATTTCCAGGTATGTAACGCTATGAGTGGGTGCTTTCTTCCACACCCATGCCCATTCCCTACCAAAATGTGATTAAATTGTCTATGATCAAGTACGAGGTTTATCCCAATTGAATGATTCTTCAATCTCTATACATGGGTATGATTAAATTGAGTTTACATTGATGATTTGAGAAGCTTGGGTGGATTCTAACTTGTTTTCCCTTATAATATTATTTTTTTCCAAAATTTGAATCTAAAACGCCTATGGGTGAAGACTTCATAAAGGAAGAGATTTTTGATAAATGTGTGCTGATGATGAAAAGCATGTTTCTAAAACTGTCCATGATTGAGTAGTTGTTTTCAAAGTGAATTAATTAGATCCAAGTATGATAGATCTTACTGTGATGCCCATATGTCTATTTAAAGTTATGATTTTTCCGACATAAGCTTACCACATTGTTTGAAGTGAAATTTCCCAATTTTTACTATAAATTCTAGTTTGTGGTATGTTGAGTAAGTATTTCTATACGTAGCTTACCACATGATTTGTAGTAGATGCTCCCACCTATGATTGAGCTTGTGGTATGTTTTGAAATAAAGCTTCTCATATGTATGATTTCATAATTGAGATGTAGGTCATTATTGAGCTTTATCAATAAACAACGTCGAGCTTCATATCCATATGATGTCTAGTCTATGCATGATTTCATTATGAGCTTTGTCAATAGACAATGTTTAGCTTCGTTTCATACGATATTGAGTTATGCATGATTTCATGTTAAGCTTCGTCAATAGACGATGTTGAGCTTCGTTATATATGATGTAGAGCATTGCATGTTTTGGAAGAAGAGTCTAGCACCGAGTGGGTTAAGGGTCGATTACCCTATGCCCCAGAACTATGCGCCAACTTAGGTTGATACTATTAGATTATTGGGATCTCCCTTGTGAGCTATCCCCGTCCTGATTGGCCCTTTAACTTGATATTGATATCATGGTATTGTCCATCTACCTTGCAAGGTTATGGACGGCTCTACCCACTTGAGTGTGATAATTGGGACCACGTAAGCTCTATCATGGTATGTCGGTTAAGTGATGAGTCTCCCATCATTCTGTTTTTCATTCTTATTATTCATGATGATTACTTATGCATGCATGTTCAAAAAGCAAGGTTTGACTCATTGTTCAGCTTTTGATATAAATGTTATGTTTTTTGAGTCATTCCAGTCAGTTATGATGTTCTAAACCTATGCATGAACACGTTATGTTTAGAGTACAATTTCAGAATGAATGCATGTAGTCTTCTACTTACTTTTAAAATCTTATAATACGTATGAATGGTTTTAAATGATTTATGTTACAAAAGCGGTTTTACTTACCTTGCATACTCGGTACATTCCACGTACTGATCACATACTTTCTATGCTGCATCATTTCATGATGCAGGACCCAGTCTTCAGGTTTAGCCCTGTTCGTAGTTGCTGATCATAGTTAGCACCTACTTATTTGGTGAGTCCTCATCTTTTGAGGACTAGACCTTCAGTTGTTTTAGATGTCTTTCAGTTTTAATATTGTTGATCTAGTTAGGGGTGTCGTCCCATCAGCTCGTCTAGATTAGAGGCTTATCAGACTTAGATGTGTACTCAACTTCAGATATCTATTCTATTGTTATATTAAGCTTGACTTCCGCTGAGTTTATAACTATGTTTTCTTCATGTTTATTGAATGAGTTAGTTGAACGCTTATGCCATGGGTCGACTCGGGGTCTCTCAAGGTCCCTTGTCTTGTGTCTATGATCCGGGCCTCTGTTTGGGTCGTGACAAACTTGGTATCAGATCCATATGTTTGATGTGTCCTAGGGAGTCTGAAATCCTTGTTAAGTAGGGTCTTTTTCATGGGTGTGAAGTGCGCCACACTTATGACGAAGAGGCTACTAGACGTTTTAGGAAATTTCCCCCTATTTCATGATCTATGTCGTGCGATGAAAAGTCTTTCTATCCTCCTAATTAATTATATTCGCGATTGAAAAATCATGGCTCCTAGAAGGATGAATGGAAGGATAAATGGAGGTGGTTAAGGCCACGAGGATGAAAACGGTCATGAGCATCGTCCAGTCCCAACGGTTTAAGAGCCTCAGGCACCGAGGCCAGCCGCTCATGCTGAGTTCCGAGATGCCATTCAGATGCTTGCGCAGGCCTTGACCGCTCAAGTCAATCAGCAGGCCGTTGCACATGCTCCATAAAATGGTAATGTGACGGCGGCTCGAGTTAGGGACTTCTTGAGGATGAACCCGCCGGAGTTTCTAGGGTCTAAGGTAGCTGAGGACCTGCATGATTTCATTGATGAGATTGTCAAGATCACCCAGGTTATGGGGGTGATTAATGTTGAGTGCGCAGAGTTAGCCTCCTACCAGTTGAAGGGGGTTGCACATATTTGGTTCCGCTAGTGGAAGGATAGCAGGGCCGCAGGAGCAGGTCCGATCACATGGGAGGAGTTTCAGGTTGCATTCCTAGATTGGTTCTTCCCTTGAGAGATGAGGGAGTAGAAAGCAGCCGAGTTTGTGAATTTAAAGCAAGGGACGATGACTGTTCAGGAGTTCGCCCTTGAGTTCACCCACCTATCTAAGTATGCCCCAGAGTTAATGACCGACCAATGGGTGCGGGTGAGCAGATTTGTGCATAGTATAGTAGGATATTTCGAAAAGGACTATAGGACAACTATGCTTCACTAGGATATGGATTTCCCTCGCATGGTGTTGTACACTTCGCAGATGGAGGCGGCACATTCGAGGGAGAGGGAGGCCAAGAGGGCCAGGAGTAAGGACCACAGATTCTTTCAGCAGAGGTCTAGTGGTGGGCACGGATAGAAGACCCATCAGAGATCATCGGCCCCAGCATCTTTAACGCTGAGTGTGCCATCTAGGCCCAAACATGATCAGAGAGGGCGAGCGTCAGTCTCGAGGGGTCATGGTAGTAGGCCCGTAGACTCCAGCATTCCAGCTTGTCATAGGTGCGGCCGAGACAGCTTGTCGTAGGTGCGGCCAAGGACACACAGCCCAGTGTTTGGCAAGGTCAGGAGCGTGTTTTGGATGTGGGCAGCCTGGACATATGCTTAGAGATTGTCCCTCTGCGAGATAGGATCAGGTTGGGGCCCGAGACCCAACTTTTAGTTCAGCATCCCCTCCCCCACACATAGCACATCAGGGGGCATCTACTAGCACAGCTAGTGGGCAGCGCCAGAACAGATTCTATGCCTTAGCCACTCGTTAGGAGCAGGAGGCCTCACCAGATGTAGTCACCGGTATGTTGAGAGTCTTTCATGTTGATGTATATGCATTTCTAGATCCAGGGGCTACCCTATCTTTTGTGACACCATATATAGCCAGTAGCTTCGGATTTAGTCCCAATGTCTTATCAGAGCCCTTCTAAGTTTCTACTCCAGTAGGTGACTCAGTTATAGCTAGACAGGTGTGTAGAGATTGCCCGGTGTCAATTCTTCATAAGGTCACCTCAGAAGATTTGATAGATTTATCCATGATCAATTTTGATGTTATTCTCGGCATGGATTGGCTATTTGCATGTTATGCTTCAGTAAATTGTAGAACCCAGATAGTAGAGTTCAAATTTCCAGGTGAGCTAGTGTTAGAATGGAAGGGTAGTGCAGTTGTGCTTGTAGGTCGATTCATTTCCTATAGTAAGGCCAGGAAGATGATTTCTAAGGGTTGCATGTACCATCTAGTTAGGGTTAAGGACGTGGAGTCTGAAACCCTGACTATCCAGTCCGTACTAGTAGTACGTGAGTATCCAGAGGTCTTTCCTGATTATTTGCCAGGTTTCCCTCCCGAGCGAGAGATTGATTTTGATATGATCTTTTCTCCGACACACAACCTATATCTATTCCGCCTTACGGATGGCTCCAGACGAGCTAAAGGAGTTGAAGGATCAATTGAAGGACCTATTATATAAGGGCTTTATTAGGCTGATTAAGTCTCCATGGGGTGCACCGGTATTATTTGTTCGATAGAAGGAAGGTTCCCTTCGCATATGTATTGACTATCGGCAGTGAACAAGGTTACCATCAAGAACAGGTACCCCTTACCCAGGATTGATGATTTGGTTGAGCATCTTCAGGGTGCGAAGTGTTTCTCCAAGATTGATGTTAGGTTCGGGTGTCACCAGCTTAGAGTTCGGGAGAGTGACATCTCCAAGATCGCTTTCAGGACTCAGTATGGTCACTACGAGTTTGTTGTTATGTCTTTTGGACTAATCAATTCCCCTGCAACATTTTTGGATCTAATGAATAGGGTGTTCAGGGCATATTTGGACATGTTCATGATTGTGTTCATTGATGACATCCTTATATACTCTCGGAGCGAGGAGGAGCATGCTGCCCACTTGAGAATAGTGCTTTAGACCCTCAAGGACCAGCAGTTGTATGCAAAGTTCAGCAAATGCAAGTTCTGGTTGGATCTGTGGCATTTCTAGGCCATGTGGTGTCAAGCAAGGGTATAAGTAGATGCTCAAAAGATCGAGGCGGTAAAGAATTGGCCCAGACCAGTGAACCCATCAGATATTAGGAGCTTTTTGGGCTTAGCGGGTTACTATCGGAGATTCTTTGAGGGTTTTTCATCTACTCCATTGACTAAGTTTACCTAGAAGAAGGTGAAGTTTCAATGGTCGTAGGTTTGTGAGAAAAGCTTCCAAGAGTTGAAGATCCGACTCACTTCAGCACCAGTGTTGACCCTACCCGAGGGTGCAGATGGTTTTGTAGTATATTGCGATGCTTTGCGAGTTGGACTCAGATGTGTGTTGATGCAACATGGGAAGGTGATAGCATATGCCTCGAGACAGTTGAAAGTTCATGAAAACAACTACCTGACCTATGATCTTGAATTGGCCGCGGTGGTGTTTGCATTGAAGATATGGTGGCACTACTTGTATGGGGTCCATGTGGATGTATTCACAGATCACAAGAGCTTTCAATATGTGTTCACGCAGAAAAATCTCAATCTTCGGCAAGGAAGGTGGTTGGAGTTACTAAAGGACTACTACAAGAGTGTCCTTTACCACCCGGGTAAGGCTAATATGGTAGTGGACACACTTAGTAGACTCTCATCAGACAGTATGTCCCACATGGATGAGGGAAAGAAAGAGTTGGTGAAAGATGTCCATCGACTTGCAAGGTTGGGAGTTAGATTGGTCAACTCAATCGATGGCAGCATTGTTGTGCAAAACAGATCAGAATCGTCCTTGCTGACAGATGTGAAGGCAAAGCAAGGTGAGGATCCAATTCTAGTAAAGTTGAAGGGAGCCATTGGAAGTCAAAAGGTGGAGGTTTTCTCCCAAGGGGGAGATGGGGTGCTACAGTACTAGGGTTATATATGTGTTCCAGATGTCAATAATTTGAGGGACCGGATATTGCATGAGGCACATGGGTCCAGGTACTCCATCCATCCGGGTGCTACCAAGATATATCATGATTTGTGGGAAATATATTGGTGGAATAGTATGAAGAAGGGCATTGCAGAATTCGTAGCCAAGTGCCCGAACTGTTAGCAAGTGAAAATCGACCATCAAAGGCCGGGAGGCGTACTTCAGGATATCAACATTCCCACTTGGAAGTGGGAAGGGATTAATATGGATTTCATTACAGGCCTACCTCATACTCGCCGACACTATGATTCCATTTGGGTGGTTGTCGATAGGTTGACTAAGGCTGCACACATCCTACGAGTCAAAACCACAAATTCAGCGGATGATTATGTTAGGTTGTATATTCGGGAGTTGGTTCGACTTCATGGAGTGCCCCTGTCCATTATTTCAGACTGAGGTACTCAGTTTACGTCCCAATTCTAGTGTTCTTTTCAAAAGGGACTTGGGACTCAAGTTAAGCTCAGTACAACTTTAATCCACAAACAGACGTCCAGGCGGAACAAATAATTCAAACCCTCGAGGGTATGTTAAGGGCGTGTGTGATGGATTTCAAAGGTAGTTGGGATGACCACTTACCCTTGATCGAGTTTGCTTATAACAACAACTATCACTCCAGTATCCAAATGGCACCATTCGAGGCCCTTTACGGGCGGAGGTGTAGGTCGCCCATTGGGTGATTTGAGATTGGAGAGGCAGCTACGATAGGGCCAGACTCAGTTCACGAGGCTATGGGGAAGGTTCAGTTGATAAGGGACAGATTGAAAACTGCCCAAAGTCATCAAAAGTCATATGCGGATGTGAGAAGAAGAGATTTGGAGTTTGAGGTTGATGATTGGGTATTTCTAAAGGTATCTCCAATGAAGGGAGTCATGCAGTTTGGAAAGAAAGGAAAACTCAGTCCCAACTATACTAGTCCCTACCGGGTTATGAGGAGAGTTGGTCAGGTGGTGTAATACCGCGGAAATGCCTAAGAATAGACCCGGGAGTTAAAATTGAAAAGTGCAGAAAACTGGAAAAAATATCACAAGACGGATGACCCTACGACTCGTGGTAGGATAGCATGAGTCGTCATATACAGTCATGATTTGGTAAGTCAGGGAATCAGAGGAAACAACGGACGGTACAATGACCCGCTGTCAAGGAAAATGAGCCGCTGTCACCAGTCATTGGGAGGTTGGGACTTAGGCTGAGGAAGAAGCAACAGGCCATCCCACAATCCATGGTGAGAGACAATGACCCGTTGTTTCAAGTCATTACTGGTTGGTTGAGCTTTCCAGTGTATTCAATGAATGGAAACCATGAATCGTTCGAAGTCACAACGGGTCGTGGTGAGGCTCGTGGAAATTGGTCAATGAGTTGACGACGGTCGATTCAACGACCCATGGTTTGAAGTTATGAATTGTCCTGTCGAGTTGTGGAAAGGACCCGAAGCATGAAGTGAAGCAGTGGACTCAACGACTCGTTACCACGAGTCGTGTTATCATGCAACTGCCTGTGCGATTGGTCATTGGTCCGTCCAGACTAGTTTTTCAGGGAAGTTTTATTAAGGGAATTTTCGACTTTTCCATGCTTTGAGGCCCTAAACTATGGAGTTTTGTGTATTTTCTGAGTATGATAAGATGGGTTAAGTCCCTAATGCATACCCATTCCCATTCAAGAGTTTAGAGAGGTTTTGGGGATATTCAAGGTCTTCTTCTCCAAGGTTTCCATCAAATTCTTTGTGGGCATTCAAGGGAGAGTAAAATCAGTCTACCTCAGGTATGTAGGGTTTTAGAATGGGTGAAATTCTTCCTCACCTATGCCCAAATTTCTATTTAAATCATGAATCCTCCTATTCAATTCCGTGGGGTTTTACCCAAATGCATGAAAATATGATTTCTCCTTATGGGTTTGATTTAATGGAGTTTTAATTATTGAATTATGAATGATGGATAAGTTTTATATTATTTTCTTCAAAATCATGTTTTAATCTTTTTAAATCTAAAATGCCCATTTGATGAAGGTTCATGAAAGTTATGATTTATGATGAATATTCAATATTTTGAGGTTATTGATGATGTTAAAGAATTATATCAAGTTACACATGTTTATGAGCATATTTTCCAAATAATCGAGTATGTTAAAGTATTGGGTAATGCCCACATGTTGAAGAATGACTTACGATTGATGAAACGAATTACATGATTTATCGATTTATGATGTCAGCCGATGAAAAATTCCTTTGATTCTTGGATAAGCATGTTTTAAAGGGGATCAATGATGATAAATGTTATATTTTAGCCATTGAATATTAATGCATGATGTTATTGATTTATGTATGAGCCTATATGCATGTTTTTGGGAGCCGTGTCTAGCACCGAGCAGCCCGACGTTCAAAGGACTACGTCAGTGTCTCATAACCACATGCCACCGTGGGTTCTAATATTATATATATTGTATTGATACCAATCACCTCAAATGTGATATCACGCCTAACGCACAACCCTCGCCTGGCAAGCCAGGGTCGGCTCTGCCCACTTGAGTGAGATAGTTGGGGCATCATGAATGGCTCTACCATGATGGTTATGACGAGTCCTCCCATTGTTCCTCATGTTTTATGCATTATTATGTTTATACTATTGGCTCAAGTATGTTTTGATAAAGTTTATTTACGCTTATGATAATGAATGAGTTATGAATGATTTGAAACTCTTGAGCCTTATGTTTTCTTACGGAATTTATGATATAAACACGATTTCCTTCTCCTATGATTATTTATGAGTTTTATTTCCATTTAAATGTCCATTTTACTTACCCTGCATACTCGGTACATTCCACGTACTGACCTCATACTTTCTGTGTTGTATCATTTCATGATATAGGGTCTGGATCCCAGGCTCATCCTCATCCTTAGTTAATCTCAGCTCTCGTTCTCAGCTTATTGGTGAGTCCTCATGTTCCGAAGGCCGTTTGACAGAATTTCATGTTATTTCAGTATTGGTCGGGTTAGTTGGGGATGTTTTCCCATCAATCCATCTTATATAGTAGAGGCTTTCAGACAGGATGCAGAAGTCAGTTCATATATATGGCTAGTACTTCCGGTTGTTACCTTATGATTACGTATCTGCTATGTTTTATGCTAAGAATTATGCTTTATCAAATGAGATTGGTTGTACGCATGTGCCATGGCGACTTGGGTTCTCTCAGGTCCCTTTTCCCATGTCTACGATCCGGGTGTACGTTCGGGTTGTGACAAACTTGGTATCAGAGCAATAGGTTTGAAGTATCCAAGGGTGTCTGAAAGCCGCGTTAAGTAGAGTCTTTTTCATGGGTGTGAAGCACGCCACCCTTATGATGAAAAGGCTACTAGATGTTTAGGAAATGTTTCCTTCGTTCATGATTCTACCTCGTGCCATGAGTTTCTCTCTTCATTCCTCTAACTCATGCTATATGCATGTGCAGAAACATGTCTTCTTAAAACAACGATGGAAGTCAGCCAGCACCACCAACTTCGATGAATTTCATGCAAGTTACTGATGTGGAGCTCGGAGCCGCTATTAGAGTGTTGATGTGACCTATGATCACCCAGCCTGGCCAGCGGAATATCGCACCAATGAACCCTATCGGAGAAGCAGCAACTATTGGGACTCATGGACTCATGAAGGAGAGCCCACTGGAGGTTGGTCGAGTGTGGTTGGGAAGTATAGAGGGGGCAGGAGGGAGAACAAGAGGCCCAGGGCCAGTGACCTTGAGGGTCCCAACAAGGGTGGAGAAGGGGGAGTCACTCTCAAGTTCGTCAGAAGTCTCGAGTCCAAGCTCGGGGATACAAGCCCCCGGTGAGGGAGATTACTTACCAAACTTCGGGCATTGCGGGAAACACCATCAAGGAGAATGCTTGGCAGGTTCAGATGTTTTCTTTTATTGTGGCCAACTTAGTCATAAATGCAAGGATTGCGCTGCAGCCAAGTGGGATGGTCGGAAAGGCCGTGCTCTAAATCCCTCTCCATCAGTTCCAGCAAGTCGCCCACCTCCCCAGCACAGGGTGTCAAGAGCGAGTGGTGGTCGACCTCAGATGTACGTCTCAGGTATGTTATAAGCTTTTCCATCAACCCTACCCTGATCTCTAGTTCCGAGAGCCTACTGTACAAGGTACGGGATTCCTGTATGCACCTTAGTATGAGATCTATTTTGTGGGAGGTAGGCAATGGCTAAGAGTATGAAATATTCAGCGATTGCTTTGGAGGTGAATGAGCAGTCTGGAGCTAGTGATATCAGTGCAGCTATAATAAAGGGTCCTAGAGCGTTAGAATGATAGCTCTAATCTAAGAGAGAGATGGTAAGTGAAGGGTCATGTCGAGGCTTAAGTTTTAGCAAAGAAGTTCTAGAGATGGTACTTAGGGATAGTCAATCCATTCTCATCTAGATGTTTCTCTCGTATGTCGCTTGATGTTACGCTCAACCCATGCTTACATTTAGAACTCTAAGATGATGGGCAACCCCGTCAGTCAGCGATTCCAACATTACTCCATGACTCCATAAATTCAGCTTTATGTCATGACCCTCGTTGTGTATGTGAGCTCATATCCCTTAGTATGCTCAGCTTTATAAACTCAATCCTTAAGATCTGCCTTATTGTCTCATGAGAATCATGTTATTCAGGTACATGCCCAGCTTCGATTCCTTGAATAATTCGTGCTCATGATTTCCTTACTCTAGGCTCTATGGGTGTTCCCCACAATGTAAATGATAGTTAAGATGTGTACGTCCAAGATGACTCCCTACCCTGCTATAGGTGTCGGGAATGTAGAAGTTCAGAAAGTGTAGTGATTAGCCAAAACCTAGAAGGGCAACAACCTACATGGTCATTTCTTGATAATTTGAACCTTTCTTATCAATATTTCGCTACTTTTGACTTGTGAGGATGGATGACACAATTTCCAAGATGATCCAATGAAGATTGGATAAGATTCTCATTTTTTTGGGAGGTCGGAAGTTTGAGAGGTTTGACCAAAGTCAAGATTATAGGTTAACAAGCTCTAATTTGGGTTCTGATAGTTCTGTTAGTATCGGATGGTGATTTATCACATAGTTGGGTAGTTGCATGGGTCCCGAGGTAATTCGAGAGTAATTTGAACTTTTTGGTTAACTCGGGAGCTTTAAGGAGGTTGAGTTTGACCATGGTCGACTTCAAATAAAACAACCTGATATCGGTGGTTGATGATTCCAACAGGTCAGGAATGTGTTTTACGGTTGAATTGCATATTTGGGTTGTGTCCGGAGGATTTCGGATGAGCTTCGGGTGGATTTGAACGTTTTTTGTGTTTAGCATGATTCTAAGTTAAGGTGTGGTGTCATGGTTCAGGATGGATCGGAATTTTTCTTGATGACCGGGGGCAAGCTAGGTAAGGTGAGGATCCTATCTTAATAGGGTCGAAGGTGGTCGTTCAGATCAGAAGGTAGAGGTTGTTCCAAAGCGGGAGATGGGGTATTTCAATAACAGGGTAGTTGGGATGATCATTGCCTTTTATTGAGTTTGCCGACAATAACAGTTACCCTTCCAGCATTGGGATGGCTCCGTTTAAGGCTCTTTACGGGCAGAGATGAAGATCGCCCATCGGATGGTTCGAGGTTGGTGAGGCAGCAATGATACAGACAAATTCAGTTCATGAAGCTACGAAGGAGGTTCAAATAATAAGGGAAGGATTGAAAACAGCTCCTAGTTGCCAAAAGTCTTATGTGGATGTGAGAAGGAGGGATCTTGAGTTTGAGGTTGACGATTAGGTGTTTTGAAAGTATTTCCCATGAAGGGAGTGATGCTGTTTGGAAAGAAGGGGAAACTCAGCCCTCGTTCTGTTTGTCCCTACTAGGTAGTGAAATGGGTTGGTAAGGTGGCATATGAGTTGGAGTTGTCCTCAGAGTTATCTTCCGTACATCATGTGTTTCATGTATCTCTTTTGAAGATGTGTTTGGCAGATCGGTGTAAAAGACAATCTTAGCTACACGGGAGTTCCGGTGGAAATATTGGATCTGCAAGTACGAAGGCTAAGGATCAAGGAAGTGGTTTCAGTTAAAGTATTATGGAGGAATCAGCATGTTGCAGGAGCTACGTAGGAAGCCGAAGCGGATATGATGGCTAGATACCCACATTGTTCTCTACTGGCTCAGTTCTGACTTAGGGTATCGGTTTTTCCCTATGAACCTATTTAGTTTTCATGATTTTGTCCATGTGCACAAGTTTGATTTCTATTATGATAAATGTATGTGAGGTCTGAATTTGGTGCACCTATGTGGATCTTTATGGAGGAAGTCATTCTGGCAAATTTTGGGTTAAAATGATTAGTATTGAATATGGTGAATTGTATGTTTCTATTTGCTGCTTGTTTCCTACATTCGAGGATGAATGTTCCCAAGGGGGAGATATTGTAATGCCTCGGAAAGGCCTAAGAATTGACCCGGGAGTTAAAATTGAAAAGTGCACAAAACTGGAAAAAATATCCTAGGACGGACGACCCTAAGACCCGTGGTAGGATACCACGAGTCGTCATATGCAGTTGTGGTTTGGGAAGTCAGGGAATCATAGGAAACAACGGCTGGTACAACGACCCATTGTCAAGAACAATGAGCCGTTGTCACTAGTCGTTGTGAGGTTGGGACTTAGGCTGAGGAGGAAGCAACGGAAAATCTCACAATCCATGGTTAGAGACAATGACCTGTTGTTCCAAGTCGTTACTGGTTGGTTGAGGTTTCCAGTGCATTCAACGGATGGAAACCATGACTTGCTGGAAGTCACAACGAGTCGCGATGAGGCTCGTGGAAACTGGAGTCAAATTGGTCAAGGAGTTGACGACGGTCGATTCAACGACCTGTGGTTTGAAGTAACGACTCGTCCTGTAGAGTCGTGGGAAGGACCTGAAGTATGAAGTGAATTAGTGGACTCAACGACTCATTACCATGAGTCGTGGTATCATGCAACAGCCCGTGGGATCGGTTGTTGGTCCGTCCAGACTAGTTTTTCAGGGAAGTTTTATTAAGGGAATTTTCGACTTTTCTATGCTTTGAGGCCCTAAACTACGATGTTTTGTGTATTTTCTGAGTGTAATAAAATTGGTTAAGTCCCTAATGCATACCCATTCCCATTCAAGAGTTTAGAGAGGTTTTCAGGAGATTCAAGGTCTTCTTCTCCAAGGTTTCCATCAAATTCTTTGTGGGCATTCAAGGGAGAGTAGAATCAGTCTACCTCATGTATGTAGGGTTTTAGAATGGGTGAAATTCTTCCTCACCTATGCCCAAATTTCTATTTAAATCATGAATCCTCCTATTCAATTCCATGGGGTTTTACCCAAATGCATGAAAATGTGATTTCTCTTTATGTTTTTGATTTAATGGAGTTTTAAATATTGAATTATGAATGAAGGGCAGGTTTTATATTATTTTCTTCAAAATCATGATTTAATCTTTCTAAATCTAAAATGCCCGTTTGATGAAGGTTCATGAAAGTTATAATTTATGATGAATATTCAATATTTTGAGGTTATTGATGATGGAAAAGCGTAATTTCAAGTTTCCCATGTTTATGAGCATATTTTCCAAAGAATTGAGTATGTTAAAGTATTGGGCAATGCCCATATGTTGAAGAATGATTTATGATTTATGAAACGAATTACATGATTTATCGATTTATGATGTCGGCGGATGAAAAAGTCCTTTGATTCTTGGCTAAGCATGTTTTAAAGGGGATCAATGATGATAAATGTTATATTTTATCCATTGAATATTAATGCATGATGTTATTGATTTATGTATGAGCCTATATGCATTTTTTTGGGAGTCGTGTCCAGCACCGAGTAGCCCGGTGTTCAAAGGACTACACTGGTGTCTCATAACCATGTGCCACCGTAGGTTCTAATACTATATATATTATATTGATACTGATCCCTAAAATGTCATATCACACCTAATGCACTACCTCGCCTGGCAAGCTAGGGTCGGCTCTGCCCACTTGAGTGAGATAGTTGGGATGTCATGAAAGGCTCTACCATGATGGTTTCGGTTATGACGAGTCCTCCATTATTCCTAATGATGTATGCATTATTATGTTTATTCTATTGGCTCAAGTATGTTTTGATAAAATTTACTTATGCTTATGATAATGAATGATTTATGAATGATTTGAAAGTCTTGAGCCTTACGTTTTCTTACGAAATTTATGATATAAGCATGATGTCCTTCTCCTATGATTATTTATGAGTTTTATTTCCTTATAAATGTTCATTTTACTTACCTTGCATACTCGGTACATTCCATGTACTTACCGCATACTTTCTGTGTTGTATCGTTTCATGATACAAGGTTCGGATCCCAGGCTCATCCTCATCCTTAGTTCATCTCAGCTCTCGCTCTTAGCTTATTGGTGAGTCCTTATGTTCTGCAGGCCGTTTGACAGACTTTCATGTTATTTATGTTTCTATATTGGTCGGGTTAGTTGGGGATGTTGTCCCATCAACCCATCTTATGTAGTAAAGGCTTTCAGACAAGATGTAGAACTCAACTCATGTATATGGCCAGTACTTCCGGTTGTTACCCTATGATTATGTATCCGCTATGTTTTATTCTAAGTATTTCTCTTTATCAAATGAGATTAGATTTACGCAAGTGCCATGGGTCAACTTGGGGTCTCTCGTTTCCCTTGTCCCATGTCTACGATCCGGGTGTATGTTCGGGTCGTGATAAGTGGCGTATGAGTTGGAGTTGCCCTCAGAGTTATCTTTAGTTCACCCTATGTTTCATGTGTCACTCTTGAAAAAGTGCTTGTGTGATCCATCTTTAATTGTCCCGGTGGAAAGCGTTGGTGTGGGAGATAGCCTCAGTTATGATGAAATTCTAGTTGCAATCTTGGATCGTCAGGTTGGGAGGCTGAGAAACAAAGAAGTAGCTTCGGTGAAGCTGTTGTGGAGAAACCAGCATGTTGAGGGAGCTACGTAGGAAGCCAAAGCGGCTATGATGGCTAAATACCCCCACCTGTTCCCTACCGGCTCAGTTCCAATTTGAGGTATCAGTTTTTGCTCTAATTCTTTAATCAGTTTCCATGTCCAGTTCATGTGCACAAGTTTGAATTATATTATGATAAATGTATGTGATTTCTGAATTTAGTTCAGCTATGTAGTTCTTTTCAGAGGTAGTCAGTCCATCAGTTTTCGATTTTAATAATCAGTATTTGCATACGATGATTGCATGTTTTTGCATTGTTTGTGTGTTTCTAACATTCGAGGATGAATGTTCCAAAGGGGGAGATATTGTTATGCCCCGGAAGCTCAAAGATCGGACCAAGGAGTTGAAATGGAAAAATTGGGAAATTGATGTTGCAGGCACAGGACGAGTCGTGAGACAACTCATAAGGAAACCCCACGAGTCGTCAGGTGGCTCGTGGGGAGGCTTGGGAAAGGGAATGAGTAAGGTCCCCATGAAGGGAACGACTCGTGGTCATCCACCACGAGTCGTCATGTCAATCGTGGGGTGGAGTTGGACTTTCTTCAGGAGGATGACCAGTGTATCTAATGGATGGGACCCCACGAGTCGTGGTCTGTCCCAACCACTCATGAGGTGAGTCGTGATCAAGCAGGGTGATTCTCATTACTATTAAGGTAGTGTACTAGACAGGAGGTGACCACGAGTCATGGTGACTGGAACGAGTCATTAAGTTCCCTGTTATGAGCCCCAGCAATTCAGTTAACCAGTGCACTTGACGGGCTACTCGACGAGCCGTTGCCCATCCTGACGAATCGTCAGGTCACTCGTTAAGGTCACCTGGCAATGTTTTCCTGCAAAATTAGTATGGGTATTTTCGTAATTTCTAAGTTTCTAAGACCTATACTACATCATTTTAAGATTGTTTTAGTGGGTTTGTAGCAGGGGAAAACCTATCCTAAGCCATTACTCTCATGCATGCAAGTTTGAAGGTTTAGAGAGGAGGTTCAAGGAAAAATCTCAAGGTTTCCAATTGGAATCTCAGTTGGGCAATTAGAGAGTGTTATAATTCACCATTTCCAAGTATGTAAGGCTATGAGTGGGTGCTTTCTTCCACACCCATGCCTATTCCCTATCAAAATGTGATTAAATTGTCTATGATCAAGTATGGGTTTTTGCCCAATTGCGTGATTCTTCAATCTATATACATGGGTATGATTAAATTGAGTTTATATTGATGATTTATGAAGCTTGAGCGGATTCTATCTTGTTTTCCCTTATAAAATTGTTTTTCAAAAATTTGAATCTAAAACGCCTAGGGTGAAGAGTTCATAAAGGAAGAGTTTTTTGATAAATGTGTGATGATGATGAAGTTGATGATGAAAAGCATGTTTCTAAAACTACCCATGATTATGTAGTGGTTTTCAAAGTGAATTGATTAGATCCAAGTATGATAGACCTTTGGGTGATGCCCATATATCGATTTAAAGTTATGATTTTCCACACATAAGCTTACCACATTGTTTGAAGTGAAATTTCCAAATATTTCTAGCTTGTGGTATGTTGAATAAGTATTTCTATACGTAGCTTACCACATGATTTGGAGTAGATTCTCCCACCTATGATTGAGCTTGTGGTATGTTTCGAAATAAAGCTTCTCATATGCATGGTTTCATAATTGAGATGTAGCTCATTATTGAGCTTTGTCAATAGACAATGTCGAGCTTCAAGTCCATATGATGTCTAGTCTATGCATGATTCATTATGAGCTCTGTCAATAGACAATGTTGAGCTTCATTTCATACGATGTTGAGTTATGCATGATTTCATGTTGAGCTTTGTCAATAGACGATGTTTGTCACACCCCGCCTTGGGGGGGGGGAGTATGACTGGCACCTAGTGCCCTACTAGGACCTGAACTGCTAGACTACTGAGCCTAAGCACATCTGATGCCTGGCTGGCTCTAACTCAGATTCAGGGAGACAATGGGCTATATAACGGCTGTAAATACAGCCTCCGGCCGACTAGGCCTATAGCCACCTGTACCTGTAATATCAGCTAACCAGAAACACCCTCGTAACAAGGAGCCTATGCGGGCTGACAAGGCCACCATGCTGTCTAGTTACCTGCAACTCAGCAATGGAATCCTGAGTAACTACGTGACCGGCAAGGTCACCACTACTGACTGGGTAAGGCCTCACATGGCTAACATAAACTGAAATGCTAAACAGCTATAACATATTGCACGGCCTCACACGACCGGCTCAACTGACCACAGGGAAATATATACAGACTGCAAGCCTCTAAGAATACTGATAAGATGGTCGAGACAGGGCCCCGGCCTACCCATGCTGTACAACAAAACAAAAGGGATAAACCTCTAGCTATCCAGCTCCGGATGACTGGAGCTGATGACCCTGTGAGCTGACTGGAATCACGAGGTATCGGCCCCTCGTCTATGAGTACCTGCAGGCAAGTAATGCAGCGCCCCACTGGGCGTCAGTACCACTGGTACTGAGTATGTTAAACAATAACTGAAAGAAATATCTGAAAACAACAATACAACTGATGAAACTGAAAAAGGAAGGAGTAGACTAACTGACTAAAAATGTAAAGCTATGCCTACTCTTAACTATACTGGGAGGAGTAGGAGTCATACCTGGAGATGTATCGCTTTACTGTCGATCTACTCGTATCTAGTGTAATATGGCATAACACAATCATAACATAGCATAGCACACGCAAACCTTACCCGGCCCCCATAAGCCGGGAGGTACAACCAACACGCAATCTATACCCCTACGCCGGTCGTCCCATCTCCTATAATAACTATAAGCATCCTGCCGGTCCCCTGGGTATGGACTTGGGCTCGCTGAGCCCCTGACTATAACTGTACCTGAGTCCGGAGGACTCCTGAATCAACACCCGGGCATATCCGCTCGACGAGGGTGTATAAGGGTCGACCAAGGCACAATATGGGGAAAACTGGCATACCATCTTCGTCCCCTGTGGGACGGCATGCCACTCTGTAGAGCGATGTATCCTCGTCCTCTGGCGGATGAGTCAATACAGCTATTAACCCTGGGGCGGTCATGGATGCTAGGTAATCCAACCCCAAGACAATACAGTGGTCTCAACTAGTAATCCTATCTGCATATACCACATACTGAAGCTAATGATAATAATGTATCCGTACATACTGTATGCTGAACTAGTGATAGTGATATGTACGTATTTACTACATGCTGAGACTGATAATAGTATATATATAATTATAATCGTCTGCCATACTGTACTGAGTCTAATGCTAAAAAAGATGTAGTTTTTCTGCTGGAAACCACGCTGTATAACTGAGTTTCTATGGTAACATGATTTACTATTTCTAACATGCTTTCTTAACTTCATTTTAACCTATCATTCAACTTCTGAGATACCTTATAGGTATTTACATTGCCTTACTAGGTTTCAACTGAATACGATAATATCCTAGCATTCTTTACTAAATCGCATGCTGGGCATGCTGTAAAGTTTCTAACACTTGTTTTAAAATTTATATCGTGCTAGCAAGTTTCACACTATACATAACATGATGCTTCTAATATCAAACCAACATTCGTAATAAACATAACCCACGACTTCTGAACATTCTACTAGCCTTTAAACTACTTTAAAGTACCGAGACTACTAACTTGCCGAGGAAACTAGCTTTACATACCTTTGCTTCTGATTTCTCGACTAACTGGCGTAGCTTGGTCAGTATTTCAGCTATTCCTCCCAACTGCATTCATATATATATATATCAATCAGTACTAAATACAACTTTATTCTGAGGGACGACATCACTTTCGATATAATTATAGCCTAAACTTAGGCTTATCGAAAGACGGTCGAAAACTCGCTATTTTTCAGAAGTCTAGAAGGGAGAAATACTCACTTCACAGCTAGAAACACATAGACACTAGTTTGGAGCAATTCCACTTACCTTAGTCTGGTAGCTCGACGATTCGTTATCCATATTCCACGAAACTAAATCCGTAGGAATGCTCTCTGCTGCTAAATACCTCGGTACCTGAGGTTAATTTGGGTTTGGACTACGTTTGGCAGTGTAATCGGATGAAATTATATTACCCTCTTCGTTCTTTTCTCTCCTCTGGTTTTTCCTATCTGTTTCACTGGATATTTATGAGAATAAATGATTTAAAACTTAAGTGGGGCTTTATATACTTGGGCCTGGACAAGGCCAATGTGTCACAGAGCCAACGCGGAGGCTCCACCTCCGTGACACGTTGCCATCGCGGAGGGGTTCTGCCCCGGCTCCTTGCGCGATGGTTCGACAGGTTTCTCGTACGATCTTTTCCCGGGACTTTCTTTAGCACGTATGGCCTTCAAATATGCTTAACCAACGTGCGAATAGGTCATCTAGGTGCCGGGAATCCTACGGGGTATAACATTCTCCCCCCCTTAAGAACATTCGTCCTCGAATGTAAACTTCTATCTAGAGGACTTCTCAATTTACTTCTTTAGAAAGAAAAAAAAATTTCGACAGAGTCTCCCCTGTAATATGGACTATAACAAAAACCTGAAACGCAGAAAAGTCCAATACAGGTACTGTACACAATACTGTAAGATTCACTGGATAGCTAAATATCAATCTTTCTCATTATACATACACAACCACAAGGTATTGGATAAGTAATACTACGGACATACCTGTTGCCTGACTAGGCCTGGAATAAGTGAGGATATCTAATCTTTATATCTTCCTCAGCCTCCCACGTCATCTCTTCTCGGGTTCTGTTATGCCACAATACCCTGACAGACGCAATATCCTTAGTTCTCAACCTACGAATTTGTCTGTCTAGGATAGCTACCAGAATCTTTTCATAGGCCAGCTCATCCGTAACCTGGATATCCTGGACTGAAACTGCTCTGGATGGGTCTCCTATGCATTTCCTCAGCATAGACACATGAAAGACTGGATGAACGGATTCTAATTCTGGCGGCAAGTTCAACTCATATGCTACTCGGCCTATTCTTCGATGAACCTGATAAGGCCCAACAAACCTCGGGCTGAGCTTACCTTTCTTGCCGAATCTCATTACCCCTTTCATTGGAGACACTTTCAAAAATACCCAGTCATTCACATCAAACTCCAAATCTCTGCACCGCACATCTACATATGATTTCTTGCGGCTCTGTGTAGTCAGTAAACGTTCTCGGATAAGCTTTACCTTTTCCTCTGACTGCTGGACAATGTCTGGGCCAACCAACGCTGACTCTCCTATTTCAAACCAACCAATCGGCGATCTGCATTTTTGCCCGTATAATTCCTCGTAAGGCGCCATCTGGATGGCTGAGTGATAGCTGTTATTGTAAGCAAATTCAATTAACAGCAAATTCTCATCCCAGCTACCACCGAAATCTAGCACACACGCTCGCAACATATCTTCGAGCGTTCGAATAGTGCGTTCAGCCTGTCCATCTGTCTGAGGGTGAAATGTTGTGTTCAAATTAGTCTGCGTCCCCAGACCTCTCTGAAATGACTGCCAAAATCTAGCCGTAAACTGTGCTCCTCTATCAGATATAATAGATACTAGAACACCATGTAGTCTAACTATTTCTCTGATATGCAATTCGGCGTAATCTTTGGAAGAGAAAGTAGCTTTTACTGGCAGGAAATGGGATAATTTCGTCAGTGTGTCAACAAATACCCAGATTGAATCATGTCTATGCCTGGTACGGGGTAATCCTGCTACAAAGTCCATGTTTACTTCTTCCCATTTCCAGAGAGGCACAGCTATGTCCTGGGTCAAATCGCCTGGTTTCTGATGTTCTGTTTTCACCTGTTGGCAGTTAGGACACTGAGCTACAAATTCAACAATTTCTCTTTTCATACCTGGCCACCAGTAGTTTTCTTTGATATCATGGTACATTTTCGTCGTGCCTGGGTGGAGAGAATAGAGGGCGTAATGCGCCTAGCTCATAATCTGCGGTGAAGCCCCAAAATATCTGGAACTTCATCCCCGGTTACCTGAAAATATATCACCTCTCCTCGCTGAACCTTGTGTTCAAGTTGAACCTAGCTATGGTCTCCATACTGCCGTTCCTTTACTTCCACCACTAACGACAACACTTCGACATTCTGTATTACTGCTCTGTTGTCCTTTATTTCTGCTATGTGAACGGCTAAACCGGCTAACTGGTGTAATTCTCGAGCCAATTCTCGTTGTTCAGGCTGCAAGTATGCCAACTCCCCATAGATTTACGGCTAAGGTCATTTGCTACCACATTAGCCCTTCCTGGGTGATACAAAATATTCACTCTTTAAGGCATAAACTACTGCAGCTAACTCCAGGTCATGGGTAAGATAATTCTTTTCATGTTTCTTCAACTGCCTGAAAGCATAAGCTATTACTTTACCATACTGCATCAACCCTCTGTACCTTCTGGCGATACTAACACTGGAGCTGATGTTAACCTTACTTTTAACTCCTGGAAGTTCTGCTCACACGCCTCAGTCTACTGGAACTTTGCTGCCTTCTGTGTCAATTTAGTCAGAAGTGCTGCTAAGGTGGAAAATCCTTCCACAAACCCTCTGTAGTACCTGGCTAACCGCAGGGGTTGCGTACTTCGATCGGAGTGGTAGGTCTAGGCTATGTCTTCACTGCTTCGATTTTCTGTGTATCTACCTGTACACCTGCCTCTGACACAATGTGACCAAAAAGGCTACTGAACTCAGCCAAAATTCACATTTAGAAAAACTGACATATAGCTGACGGTCATACTGGTTTATTATACCGGAGAATCTGACAAGTAATCTACCGGTATAACTAGAGCTTATCTGGCCTTCTGGCAACATGCTAAGGCTACTTGTTGCTAAGGTAACCTGAACGACTATCTGCACACCATGTGCCCATATCTGATCAGAGGATCCTGACAATGATCATGATCTCTAATAGTCTGGCTGAATAATCTTGACTAACTAAATAGCTGGGTTAAATGATCCAAATGTTGCAGTAGTCTAACGATGCTCTACATGTCCTACTCGGACATCTGTAGCTCATGCATAACTGCGGGGTTGTGGACAGCTAACTGTTTCGTCCTCCTAATTGAACAATTGTGGTGTTGTGCTTAGTCCAACCTACTCTTAGGCGATCCGTCCCTGGATCTTCATAGGGAACCTACCGATCTCCTTGTCTTAGTAAACACTGTGCTAGCAAAGCACTACCAATTTCTTACGCCTTATTTGTACCCCCTTGGATTATATTACTGTCCTTGGGAATTCTCGGTCTTATGAGCCATTCTGTAAAGACTGGCCTTCTGTTAGGGCTCTGTATCTAAATACCTTAGGAAAACCAGCTGAAGTACTAGTCCGTCACTGACTACTGATATGGACTCTTTCAATAGACAATATTGAGCTTTGTCAATAGACAATGTCGAGCTTCATGTCCATATGATGTCTAGTCTATGCATGATTTCATTATGAGCTCTGTCAATAGACAATGTTGAGCTTCATTTCATACGATGTTGAGTTATGCATGATTTCATGTTGAGCTTTGTCAATAGATGATGTTTGTCACACCCCGCCTTGGGGGGGGGTATGACTGGCACCTGGTGCCCTACTAGAACCTGAACTGCTAGACTACTGAGCCTAAGCACATCTGATGCCTAGCTGGCTCTAACTCAGATTCAGGGAGACAATGGGCTATATAACAGCTGTAAATACAGCCTCCGGCTGACTAGGCCTATAGCTACCTGTACCTGTAATAGCAGCTAACCAGAAACACCCTCGTAACAAGGAGTCTATGCGGGCCGACAAGGCCACCATGCTATCTAGTTACCTGCAACTCAGCAATGGAATCTTGAGTAACTACGTGACCGGCAAGGTCACCACTACTGACTGGGTAAGGCCTCACACGGCTAACATAAACTGAAATGCTAAACAGCTATAACATATTTCACGGCCTCACATGACCTGCTCAACTGACCACAGAGAAATATATACAGAATGCAAGCCTCTAAGAATACTGATAAGATGGTTGGGACAGGGCCTCGGCCTACCAATGCTGTACAACAAAAGAAAAGGGATAAACCTCTAGCTATCCAGCTCCGGATGACTAGAGCTGATGACCCTGTGAGCTGACTGGAATCACGAGGTATTGGCCCCTCGTCTATGAGTACCTGCAGGCAAGTAATGCAGCGCCCCACTGGGCATTAGTACCACTGGTACTGAGTATATAAAACAATAGCTGAAAGAAATATCTGAAAACAATAATACAACTGATGAAACTGAAATAGGAAGGAGTAGACTAACTGACTGAAAATGTAAAGCTATGCCTACTCTTAACTATACTGGGAGGAGTAGGAGTCATACCTGGAGATGTATCGCTTTACTGTCAATCTACTCGTATCTAGTGTAACATGGCATAACACAATCATAACATAGCATAGCACACACAAACCTTACCCGGCCCCCATCAGCCGGGAGGTACAACAAACACGCAATCTATACCCCTACCCCGGTCGTCCCATCTCCTATAATAACTATAAGCATCCTGCCGGTCCCCTGGGTATGGACTTGGGCTTGCTGAGCCCCTGACTATAACTGTACCTGAGTCCGGAGGACTCTTGAATCAACACCCGGGCGTATCCGCTCAATGGGGGTGTATAAGGGTCGACCAAGGCACAGTATGGGGAAAACTGGCATCCCATCTTCGTCCCCTGTGGGACGGCATGCCACTCCATAGAGCGACATATCCTCTTCCTCTGGAGGACTAGTCGATACAGATATTAACCCTGGGGTGGTCATGGATGCTAGGTAATCCAACCCCAAGACAATACAGTGGTCTCAACTAGTAATACTATCTGCATATACCACATACTGAAGCTAATGATAATAATGTATCCGTACATACTGTATGTTGAACTAGTGATAGTGATATGTACATATTTACTACATGTTGAGACTGATAATAGTATATATATAATTATAATCTTCTGCCATACTGTACTGAGTCTAATGCTAAACAAGATGTAGTTTTTCTGCTGGAAACCATGTTGTATAACTGAGTTTCTATGGTAACATGATTTACTATTTCTAACATGCTTTCTAAACTTCATTTTAACCTATCATTCAACTTCTGAGATACCTTACATGTATTTACATTGCCTTACTAGGTTTCAACTGAATACGATAATATCCTAGCATTCTCTACTAAATCACATGCTAGGCATGCTGTACAGCTTCTAACACTTGTTTTAGAATTTATATCATGCTTGCAAGTTTCACGCTATACATAACATGATGCTTATAATATCGTACCAACATTTGTAATAAACATAACACACGACTTCTGGACATTCTACTGGCCTTTAAACTACTTTACGGTACCGAGACTACTAACTTGCCGAGGAAACTAGCTTTACATACCTTCGCTTCTGATTTCCCGACTAACTGGCTTTAGCTTGGTCAGTATTTCAGCTATTCCTCCCAACTGCATTCATATATATATCAATCAGTACTAAATACAACTTTATTCTGAGGGACGACATCACTTTCGATATAATTATAGCCTAAACTTAGGCTTATCAAAAGACGGTCGAAAGCTCGCTATTTTTCAGAAATCCAGAAGGGAGAAAAACTCACTTCACAGCTAGAAACACATAGACACTAGTTTGGAGCAATTCCACTTACCTTAGTCCGGTAGCTCGACGACTCGTCGGCCGTATTCCGCGAAACTAAATCCGTAGGAATGCTCTCTGCTGCTAAATACCTCGGTACCTGAGGTTAATTTGGGTTTGGACTACGTTTGGCAGCGTAATCGAACGAAATTATACTACCCTCTTCGTTCTTTTCTCTCCTCTAGTGTTTCCTCTCTGTTTCACTGGAAATTTATGAGAATAAATGATTTAAAACCGAAGTGGGGCTTTATATACTTGGGCCTGGACAAGGCCAACGTGTCACGGAGCCAATGCGGAGGCTCCACCTCCGTGACACGTTGCCATCGCAGAGGGGTTCTGCCCCGGCTCCTTCCGCGATGGTTCGACAGGTTTCTCGTCCGATCTTTTCCCGGGCCTTTCTTTAGCATGTATGGCCTTAAAATATGCTTAACCAACGTGCGAATAGGTCATCTAGGTGCCGGGAATCCTATGGGGTATAACAATGTTGAGCTTTGTTATATATGATATAGTGCATTGCATGTTTTGGGTGAAGAATCTAGCACTGAGCGGGTTAAAGGTCAATTACCCTGTGCCCTAGAACTACGCGCCAACATAGGTTGATACTATTAGATTATTGGGACCTCCCTTGTGAGCTATCCCAGGCCCGATTGGCCCTTCAGCTTTATATCGATATCATGGTATCGTCCATCGCCCTGGAAAGGTTATGGACAGCTCTATCCACTTGAGTGTGATAGTTGGGACCACGTAAGCTCTGTCGTGGTATATCGGTTAAGTGACAACTCTCCCACTGTCTATATCATTCAGTTTTGCATTTTCATTATTCATGATGATTACTTATGCATACATGTTAAAAAAGCAAGGTTTGACTCACTGTTCAACTTTTAATATAAATGTTATGTTTCAGCTTTGAGTCATTCGAGTCATTTATGATATTTTAAATCTATGCATGAACACGTTATGTTAAGAGTACGATTTCAGAATGAATGCATGTAGTCTTGTACTTACTCTTAAAAGATTATGATATGTATGAAAGGTTTTAAATGATTTATGTTACTAAAGAGGTTTTACTTACCTTGCATACTTGGTACATTCCGCGTACTGACCACATACTTTCTATGCTGCATCATTTCATGATGCATGACTTGGTCTTTAGGTTCATCCCCGTTCGTAGTTGCGGATCAGCGTTAGCACCTGCTTATTTGGTGAGTCCTCATCTTTCGAGGACTAGACCTTCAGTTGTTTTAGATGTTTTTCAGTTTCAGTATTGTTGAGCTAGTTGGGGGTGTTGTCCCATCAGCTCATCTAGATTAGAGGCTTATCAGAGATAGACGTTATTCAACTACAGATATCTAGTTTGTTGTTATATTAAGTTTGACTCCCGCTGAGTTTATAATTATGTTTTCTTCATGTTTATTGAATGAGTTAGTTGAATTCTTATGCCATGGGTTGATTTAGGGTCTCTTGGGGTCCCTTGTCACGTATCTACGATCGGGGCCTCTGTTCAAGTCATGACATAGTCTCAGTCTAGGAATTTGAAGCTCTTTTCCTAGTTTTTCAACAGTTTTAGCCTTCATTTGAGGACAAATGATTCCACGGGGGAGATATTATTCATAGATCAAACTCAGACTCTGCAAATTAAAATAGAAATTTTTTCCTTAGAACAATGGAGATAATGAGTCATTGTCAGCTCTAATGACCCGTTGTCCTGGGTCGTGGTCAGCCCTGCCTTGGTCCTTCGGGAACCAATGGGACATGGAATGACCCGTTGTGAGGAGTAACGAGTCATCCTGTCACTCTTTGTATTCCAAGTTTAGAGATCAATTTTTTCCCCTTTCCAAGAACCCACGAGTCCTATGATAAGTCATCGTTTGAAGTAACGACTCGTGAGGTGACTCGCTAATGGAAGCCCAAAGAATATTGAAAATTTCCTTCAGTGACAACAAGTGGCAACAATGACTCGTATCATATAATAAGGCGTTGTGTCCACCCATGGTGACAAGTCTAGAAATCCTCAGACTTTTCTAGTTGAGACAATGAGTCGATACAATGACCTGTTGGTTCTACCAACGAGTCATTTTGTCGCTCGTTGTTGGGGCTCCCAGGTTTTCCTGCCAGTGACAACGGGAAGCACCAACAAACCGTTGGTTCATCCAATGAGTCACGGTCACCCTCATTGCCAGCTCCAGTAAGCCAAAAATCCAAGCCTAGGACCAATGACTGGTCCCAATAAGTCGTGGTCTCAACCAACAACCCGTTGAGTGACTCGTTAGTCCCTTTCGGACAGTTTTTCCAGATTTTCTCCCAGGGTTATTTTAGTAATTTCTCAGCTTTCTTATCTCTACACCTCATCGTTTTAGGAATATTTTGGAGATAAGTAAATGGGTAATCAACTAGATCCTCCTCAATCTATCTGAACTATCGAAATCTAGAGCGAAACACTCTCAGAAGACTCCTCAGGCCAAGTTAGGGCAATTGAATTTTCTTCTCAGATTCTGAAGAGATTTTCTCCAGGATTTCTTCACCAGGTATGTGGAAATTTAGTAAGGGAATTGTCCTTCCCTTGTGCCCCAAAATCCATCTAAAAATTTCTTATCAGTTCTAGGCCCTGAGTTTTGGAATGTGAATAAATTTTTACCAAGATTCCTTCTGTATCATCTGGAAGATTATTCATGTTAATTGTAGTTATATTTACACTACTTTGTGACTCTGTTGATGCTTGTTCCTGTAAATGGATTCTAGCCCAAGTTTTGAATGCAGTAAATTTGAGTCTTGCATAAATGATTAGTTATTCATACTGCTAGATTCTATTACCATTGGGATCCCCATATTAATAATATAAGTTGCAAATCTTAGTCAGTTGTAGGCTAGTCCAGCTCAGTAAGAATATTAGCATTCTCATTATTTTCAAAAATGTCAGCTGATCAGTTTGTTCTTGAGGTGTCATTGGTGCCTCCCAGATGTCAGTTATCAGAATTAGTTATCAATTATCAGTTTCAGTTTATTCTTTAGAGGGTTACAACACTTCCAGATAAGCTTCTCTGACCAGTATTAGAACTCCAGTTACAGAAACCGGTTCGATAAGACTCTTAGGATATTTCCAAATAGATATTCCTGACTTGGTCTTGGACCCCAGTTTCGAGCTGTCAGATTAGTAGTTAGATTAGGACTATCCAGAAGGAGTAGGACTTAGCACCTTGTTGACCGAGGTTCCAGCGCACCCAGGTTCTCGGAACTATGTTGCCGCCATAGATTATTTTGTTGGCCTTAAGGCCCTACATTTGTGATCACCCAAGTCATGCCTCTATACCCTCACAAGGTATATTGGGTCCTATCGATGGGGCGTATACATCGAACTCCACGTCTAGCTCACGTGGATATATGTTGGTTATAGACTCTCCCACTAGTTAGTACAGTTTTAGTTTAGCTCAGCTCAGTTCAGTTCAGTTTAGGTTAGATTAGAATATCAGATTCAGAACATGTCTATGACCATTAGTTAGGGTCATTATTGACCATATCAGTTATATTTCAGTTGTTCAGTTTTCAGTACTTTAGTTGGCCATTTCATGTCATCTCAGTTTAGTTATTTGTTCTTCATGTTTATATTATCCCTCACTTACTCAGTACATTCAATGTACTGACACATACCTTCTATGTTTTATCGTATCATGATACGGGTGTAGGTTCTCAGCCTCAGCATCATTACTTGATTCCTTCAGGTGATATCAACAGTTGTAGTTGGTGAGTCCTCATCTTTAGAGGACGATATTTATTTTTAGTGAATTTCTTTCAGTTAGACTTTAGAGTTAGCTGGGGGCTTGTCCCAGCAACTCATCATTAGTAGATGGCGTTCAAACATAGACACAAATATTCAGTGTTATTTTCTTCAGATGTATAAACTTTCATCAAATTAACTTCCTTAAATGAATTTATTATTTAAAGCTTCCGCTTATGTTTACTAAGATTAACAGTGTTATGAGAGTCTATGGGTTGACTTGGGGTTACTTATGACTGCAAGTAACGTGTCTCGTCTAGGGTATAGACTCGGGTCGTGACAACTTCACCTTAACATCAACATCTGGGAGATTGCGCAAACCAAACACCTAATTACTGGAGGTAATGTTCATACTAAATGACACTCCCCTAACATAAGCAACCAGGTTCCGGAGGGACTAGTTTACTGTTGGAAGGTGGGCATAGAATTCCCAGATCTAGTTCTCATTAGCCTTGCATGGATCCTCGGATAATGGGCCCCATCCCATCTTTTGGAGCCTAGCATAGCACTTTGGCGCATTCTCCACCACATCTTGCATAATGAAGCCCCACTCGTGCAATAAGTCCTTGACCTCCTACTCATTATATCTCTATTGGCATTGGTCATAGACAAATTAGATATATCCGGAGTAAGAGCTGTCGTTAGACATGGTAATAGTAGTTCCTATGGAAAAGCAATTACATTAGATAGGTATTCAATAGAGAAAAGACAAGGATCATAATTTAAGTAAAACTAGTGATAGATCCTAGGTTTCTGCCTAAGGTATAACGGCTACATGGATGGGGTCCGCTGTAGTGAGTCTGCCAAGCAGAATGAGTCCGCTGTAGCAGAAGGGGTCCCACTACAGCAGAATTCATCATCCCCAGCACACCTTCAACCCAAGCAATGGCGGACCAATTTTCTACCTCGATTTTCCCCAAATCGAGTACAGATCAGGCAAGGGGAGGGTATCCCTATGCCCCACTACTAGTTATTCAACACAATATCTATCTCCTTCAAGCCTTAAGGGATTGAACAAGTTCAAACCACCACCTTACCCAAATCCCACCATTTCTAGTGCGAAAATGCCAAAAAAGCAGCCAATAGCATGCAAATAATGATGTAAAATACTTGACATTATAAATGAACTAAACATTCTTCGAAATCCAACCTTCACAAGTGTAAAAGGAAAACCTACCCTTATCACCCCAAACCAATCCAAAATCAAGAATATACGCATGAAAATCGCAACAATTATGGAGTAAATAACATATAAAAGAGATAGGAATGATGATTACTTGAGGAAGATGAGTAGAATCATGTGGGGTTAGAGAGATTTCAGCCAAATATTAATAATGAACCAAATCCGACCCTATGCATCCTTCAAATTGATCTACATTTTTCTATAGTGGATAGTTTTTTTGTTGCAGCAAAATTGTTGTAGCAGTAAGAGTCTCGTTGCAACGGTCTAATTATCCAATGTATCTTCACGCTTTCTAATTTTCATGAAGGTTATAAAACATCCTGAGTCCTTAATTAAGAATGGTCCAATAAGTGACAGTAATAACTTAAAAGTGCATGAGTAGTGAGAGGGGTATGTGGGTTGTAAACTGAGAAATACGAAAGAACCAGGTGTAATATAGTAAATTCCATTGAGGAATAGTTGGGTGCAATTCTCGTGAGTGGTAATTCTTCCTAAGTAGAAACGCAGGGATGAGGTAATTAAATATATGAAACCTCGAGTAATACGCTCATTTACATTCCTAGGACCTTGAAAAGCAGGTATGGTTAAATTTTAAAGTGATAATGATAAGATTGTGCTAGGACGAGAGTCACCATAATTATGACCCTGCGTATACTTTGATCACGATGCGATAGAAATATCACGATCCAAACGTACACCCGGATCGTAAACACAGGACAAGGAACCCCGAGAGGCCCCAAGTTGACCCATGGCATAAGCATATCTAACTTCATTCACATTAAGCGGAAGACTAAACATAAAACATAGCAGAAATGTAAACGTGACATAGCATATCATGACATACGAAATCACTAGACACACACAGGTTGAGTACTACACACTGTCTGAAAGCCTCTATTACATACAATAGGTTGATGGGAAAAAACCCCCAACTAACCCGCAAGTACTGAGACATAAAGTAGCATGAATGTCTGTCAAATGGCCCTCAGAACATGAGGCCTCACCAGTAAGCTGAAAGTACACTCTAAAGGGGGGGTCTAGATATGAGGATGAGCCTGAGAGCCGAAAACTGTATCATAAGATAATACAACATATAAAGTATGTGGTCGGTATGTAGAATGTACCGAGTATGTAAGGCGAGTAAAATGAACATTTAAAATATATAAAAAAAAACTCATAAATGATCACAAGAGTATGACAACATTCTAATAACATAAATATCTTAATATAACGTAAGGCTCAAGGTTTTCAAAACATTAGAAATACAGTCGTAATCATAGTCATAAGAGAAAAGCTTTATTCAACATGACTTGAGCCAATATACATAATCATAAACATGCATAAATCGTGAGGAATGGTGGGAGATTCTCTTAACCGACATACCCCGTACGAGCACAAATGAAGCCCGACTTGTGACCCTAGTCGGGAGGGTATTTGTACCTTGCCAAGGATAGAACCATGAAAGGCGTGATCACACATGAAAAGGGCCATTTGAGTCAGGGACAGTCACAAGGGAGGTCCCAACATACCTACGATGAAACGTAGTTTATGAGGTCCGGGGCAGAACCTGGGCCCTGAACCTTCTCAGTGTTCGATACTACTCCCAAAACATATATAGTGCTCATAGTATATCATACATGAGTTCATGGACTAGTTAAATAATGATAATCATAAAAATTCTTGTAAGTACGTGGAATGACCATGAATCAAGGCCCGTGAG
This sequence comes from Datura wrightii, assembly GCA_035772735.1. Taxonomy (NCBI): domain Eukaryota; kingdom Viridiplantae; phylum Streptophyta; class Magnoliopsida; order Solanales; family Solanaceae; genus Datura; species Datura wrightii. Next base: position 45,492,604 of record JASDFA010000007.1, on the reverse strand, counting down.
TCGGCTAAAAACATAATTCATAAATCATATAATCCATACATGCTTGCAGATCATGCATATAGCTTGAAAATCATCAAATCAGGATGGGTAATTGAAGAAATTCATAATTCAAATCATAAATCGTGTTTGGTTGGTAAATATTACACTTAAAGAGTAGATCATAAATCGATTCATCATAGATCATGCATAATTAGGCTTGATTTGGTAGAAATCTAAATCAAGAAATTTATAATCGAAATTAATTGCAAAATTTGATCTAAATCCATAAAATATGATATATATCATAAATCACTAGAACCCATTAGAAATTCATTAGTTTTTCATAAAATTGAACTCAAAACTCCATAAGATTTTTGATAGATTTTCATGAATTTATAGAGATTGGGCATCGGTGTGAACGAAAAAACCCATTTGGAATCTTACATACCTGGGTGAGATTATATTTCCAAGTTCTCGAATGCCCAATGGAAATTGATGGGGAAATGATCAAATCTAAGCTTGATCTCTCTAGAATTCTCTTATGATGCATGCATGGGAATAAACTATGCAAAAGGGACTTAACCCATGTTAAAAGGCTCAGAATAATACATAAAATGACATAGTTTAGACTTTAATAACCTAGGAATGACGAAAAGCCCCTTACTACTTTTGCAAAAAAAGACTGTCAGGTGGTCCTAACGGACGACCTGATGACTCATCCTCATAGGCCATGACTCGTTACTTGGCTCTTCATGTATACTGCCTTACCTTGTCTCCTGGGCTTGTAACGGGTCAGTTCACGATTCGTTAGAGGTGACCACGACTCGTGGTAACCACTCATTGAGTACACTGCCCAACTCCTTCATTTCTCACTCATCTCTTCCCACAACTCTCACCACAACTCGTTACTTCTACCAACGAGTCGTGGTCAGCTTCCATTAAGTACATTGCCAATCCAACTTTCTTTACCCGTTTCCCTTGACCACGGCTGACTCCATGAGTCGTGAGGACTGACCACGACTCGTGGTAACATAAATTTCCATCTTCCAACTTGGCCCCAATCCCTCACCATGAGTCACCCAACAACTCATCGTGAATCCTCACGGGTCACAGAATGACTCGTTCTGTGACCTGGTGAAAAAATTCCAATTTTTCCCATTTGAACTCTCAGGTCTGATCCTTGGGCTCCCGGGGTATAACAAGAAAACCCTTGCATATTCTATCACGACATTTGGGGATGAATGATTATTTAATTGGTATCTAATGTAATGACCCGCGTGGTCTATATAGAGCCTTGATGACACAGACGCGAGAATTTAAAATTTTTGCAGGTTTTGTTTTACTTCCAGGATCAAAATAAAGCATTTTTGTAAATAATGAAATGGGTTGAGATAATATTTAGTGGGCTCCGGCGGCAGGGCCATTGTGGCGGACACCCTTTTTCCATGCGGGACTGCTGCAGTAAAAACCTCATCATTGCAGCAGATGATGCAGACCAGAACTCCGTATTTTATTTAATTTTAAAAGACCCAGATCCTATTGTAATAAGGATCAGTCTTTAGAAATGTCTCAGAACGAAGATTTGGCTATTCTAACTAAGAAAAGTATAAGGTGGCCACAGAGAAAAATGAGAATTTGATCATCCTCCCCGATGATTCTCTACAAGAACACCACAACTTGAGGTAAGAACACAACCCTGCCATTTCCTCGGCTGCAACTTGGCACCGAGGTATGTTATGGATTACGTCTGTGTTAGACTTTAATTAGCAAAAAGTTTACATGCGTACTATTGATGTACAATTGATAAGGGTAGAGGGATAATAAAAATCTGATGATGTGAATGTAAGTTCCACAGTAATGTAACTATAAAAATTAGAGATTACTCCTAAGTAAGAGGTTTTGTGGGAGAGTGAAACTTAGTGGGTAATGAACAATAAGCGGAAGGTACTCTTGATATATATATATATATATATATATATATGTTAATGTTGTTGGTGTATTGTTAGGTGTATAATTGTAATAATATGAAACAAGACGAGAGTTGGTGATCAAGCTAGCTTGGGTTGATAGAAACTGTTGTTGCAATTTATCTTTGAATGAGAACGTAAAACCGGTAGCATTATATAATTTTTTAAAAAAGAATCTGAGGGAAAGAAACAATGGTAATGGTGAGAACCTGCAGTTAGTAGGGGTAAGTAATTAAGTCTGGGTGGTAATTGAATAATTTTGTGCAATAACGAATTTTCTTACTGAATAAGAATGGTAACAGGGTGATGATAGACCCGAATGTTACTTGGATTAAGGACCCTTAATAAGAATATGATTTATACAGAAAGAACTAGATTGTATTATAGACCCTTATCTGGGAGGATCTGGGGAAGTTCAACTGATAGACTATGAAGGTTACTTTAGCAATTAATTTATTGTGATAGATGATATGAGACTTGTCCTTGTGTTAAATAATTAGAAATTTAGTAGGTTAAATTTACGAAGAGTTAGACCTTATTTAATAATTTATGCATGTTATGAATTATTAAGTATGATTAATTGTTCTTCAGACACTGATTGTACTAGAGGATATGATGATCTAGTTATGTTCTGTGAATCAACTTTGAAAGGTATAATGGTAATTGTTGCTTTGGATGTGAAGTACAAATTGTAATAACTAATGTGTACTTATGAACTGTCATATGTGTTGACTGAATTAATAACATGTTGAATTATGCTGATGAGTGTTGGTTAATAAACCCTTCTAAATTTTCATATGATTTGACTGATAGATAGCATGTTAAATATGATGATGAAAGTTGGATGATATGCTCTTATCTTGAGGAGAATGGCTCGTGTCCGAGGAGAGTATCCATACGAGTGAGAATGAGATTTATCGAGTATGTATACATACTTGGAGATGAGTGGCTCATTCCCTTGGTGAGTATCTGGGTGAGTAGATTGATATGAGAGGCTTGAGTTCGAGGTGATCATTCGGACGAGCATATGAGTGGGAGTGGGTACCACATCGTTATAGTACATAAATTTCTAGAGTCCCCTTGCAGGTCATGACTAGAAGAGAAAGAATAAGACCCTATGGTATGTGTATACAAATGTGTTTAGTTGTGAGTGTACGTACAGGTATGTTTTGATATATATACACAACTGTATGACAGAGATCTGTACATGTATGTTATGATATATGTACAACTTTGTGATAGAGATCAGTACAGGTATATTATGATATATACATGGCTGTGTGAAAAGGTCTGTATAGGTATGCTATGACATACATAAAACAATGTGATCAAGATCAGTGGTGGATATGATATGAGATGATAGGTATGATACTGGTAGGTGTATAGAGATTCCACTGGGATATGTACAGGCATTCGATGATATGAGATTGATGATACAAGTTCATCTACATTTATGTTCTATGCATACATGAATTTGCTATATAATTGTGTCTTATTTTGTAAGCATTGATGTTTGATGAATTTATTTATTGTAGAATTAATGTTTGCACTCTAATTTGCTGATGAATGTGTTTTATGTATTGTTGCTAGGTTGATTATGGCTGTGGGAATATTTTCATTAAAGGGGGAAATATAATGAATAATTATGCTAAGATGTAATGTTGGAATCGAGTGTAGTTTTTATAGCTTTGGAAGATATTAGATCATATATAATTAATGAGGTATTGAAAAATTAAAGTTTGCAAGTGAAGTCGAGCTACTATCCCAAGCAAAACCATTGTAGCGGTGGGAATTCCTGCTTTAGCTAGACTGCAACCATAGTCAAGTTACCACTATAGCGAGGCCTAAGTAGTATACGATCCAGTCTCGTTTCTAATATCGGGTAAGGAAGAAAGGGTGTATTGTTAATGGATAGGGATAAATAGCGAGAATTGTTTAGATTGATAATATATTGAGTTGTTGTTTAAAACTAATGAATCTATTGCATATTAATTTTTTACCATTGGATGAACTAATTTTAGTCGACCGATGATGTGTACCAGTACGTGTGGTGTACTGATACTACCTTGCTATACCTTTGTGGGTGTAGGTTGTGGTAGGTGATTTGTTGTTTCATGATTGACATAGCGATACATAGCATCAACTTCTGCATTCTCTTCATAGGCGAACTTGTGTCATTTTTGTTATTGTCAGTATTTCGAGTAGAGCTCTTGCACCTGTCTAGATTAGATCTTTGGAAAAAATTGGTTTGGAAACATTGATGTACAGTTATGTTGATTTAATGATGAAAATTTGAATTGATAACTTCATTTGAATGAATTACATTTATATTTGATGATTATTATGATTGTTGGCTAAAATGGCATTTTAAAAAGGAACTCTCCTTTAGAACTAAAGTCGAGTAGGTGCCGCATGATTTGCCTATTTGGGTCGTGTCACTTTATTAACTGAACTACTCCTACAGTCAGGAACAACCAAGCATGAACCAATATTAACATGAATACTGTAATACCCTGGAAGTGCTTAGAAGTAGACCCGGGAAGCTAAAATGCAAAATTGCTAAAAGTTGGGAAAAAGGTTGTAGAACGACAGGTTCCACAACTCGTGGTAAGTAACCACGGGCTTTCATTTATGGTCTTGGGTTCAGGAGTTCAGATTTCAGGGGGAAACAACGGTTGATTCAACGACCCGTTGTAAGAAACAACGAGCCATTGTGGTGGTCATGGTAAGGAGTCAGCCCAGATGGCTGAAGTAGCAACAGGTGTTATAATAGCCCGTTGTGAGCAATGATGGTCTATTGTTGGCCGTCATGGTAGGGCTATGGACTATTGCAGTGGAGACAACGGGTGTGAACCACGACCCGTTGAAGCTTATAATGAGTCGTGGTGAGACTCGTGGAATGGGAGTGTAGAGTTTCAGAAGAATGAAACAACAACCAAAGGAACGGTCCGTTGAAGCTTAGGATGATACGTCTTGTGTGTCCGTCGTACGATTCTGAGAATGGGCTTTCAACAATGTTTTCAACGAAGAGGCAGGACGGGTTGTGGGTTGTTTCCATGAACCGTTGATACTACCCGTGGGTTCTATCCGGCTAGTTTTCAAGGAAGGTTCATTAAGGGCATTGTTTACTTTTCCATGCTTTTAGACCCTAAACTATGGCATTGTGGATATTTTCTGAGTTTGATAAGATGAGTTAAGTCCTTTATGCATGCCCATTCTCATGCAAGAACTTTAGAGAGATTTTTGGGAGATTCAAGGTCTTATTCCCCAAGTTTCCATCAATTTCTTTGTGGGTATTCAAGGAACTTTAAGTCAATCCATTTCCAGGTATGTAGGGTTTTAATGGGTGTCTTCCTACCACACCCATGCCCAATTCCTCTCAATTAGTGGTAAATTATGAATAATCAATTATGAGGTTTTGATCATTGCATGATTCTTATATCTCTATTCATGGGTATGATTAGATTGAGTTTATATTGATGATTTACGAAGCTTGGACAGATTCTAACTTATTTCTCTTATAAAATTTGTTTTTCTAAAATTTGAATCTAAAACGCCCATGGGTGAAGAGTTCATAAAAGAGGTGATTTATGGTAAATGTGTGATAATGATGAAGTTGGTGATGAAAAGCATGTTTCTAAAGCTACCCATGATTATGATATTTTTAAAAAAAATAAGAATGTGTGGATCCTAGTATGATAAAGCTTTGGGCAATGCCCACATGTTGATTAAAGCGATGATTTTCCCAACATAATCTTACCACATTGTTCAAAGAGAAATTTCCCAATTCTTATTATAAATTCTAGCTTGTGGTATGTCGAGTAAATATTTCTACATATAGCTTAGCACATGATTTGGAGTAGATTCTCCCACCTATGATTGAGCTTGTGGTATGTTTCAAAATAAAGCTTCTCATATGCATGATTTATAATTGAGATGTATGGCATTATTGAGCTTTGTCGAAGGACAATGTTGAGCTTCATTTTCATATGATGTCCAGTCTATGCATGATTTCATTAATGAGCTTTGTCAATAGACAATGTTGAGCTTCATTTCATACGATGTTGAGTCATGCATGATTTAATGTTGAGCTTTGTCAATAGACGATGTTGAGTTTCATTATATACGATGTAGAGTATTGCATGTTTTTGGGAGAAGAGTCTAGCACCGAGTGGGTTAATGGTCGACTACCCTATGCCCTAGAACTACGCGCCAACGTAGGTTGATACTTAGACATTATTGGGACTCCCTTGTGAGTTATCCCCGGCACGATTGTCCCTTGATTTTGATATCGATATCTTGGTAGCGTCCATCGTCCTGGCAAGGTTATGGACAACTCTTCCCACTTGACTGTGATAGTTGGTACCACGTAAGCTCTATCATGGTATGTCGGTTTAGTGATGAGTCTCCCACTGTCCATATCATTCAGATTGCATATTCATTATTCATGATGATTAGTATGCATTCATGTAGAAGAAGTAAGGTTTGACTCATGGTTTCACTGTTTATATAAATGTCATGTTTCAGCTTGAGTCATTCGATTCAGTCATGATGTTCTAAAGCCATGTATGATCATGTATCATATGAGTATAATTTCATAACGAATGCGTGTAGTCTTCTTCTTATCCTTAAGAGCTTATGACATATGTATAACTTGCTTAAATGGATTTATATTACCTCGCGGTTTTACTTACCTTTCATACTCGGTACATTCCACGAACTGACCGCATACTTTCTATGCTGTATCATTTCATGATACAGGGTTCGAATCTGAGGCTCTTCCTCATCCTTAGTCCATCTCAGCTTACGCTATCAGCTCATTGTGAGTCCTCATGTTCCGTGGGCTGGTTGACAGACTTTTATGTTACCTTGAGTTTTAGTACTGTTCGGGTTAGTTGGGGATATTGTACCATCAACCCATCGTATGTAGTAGAGGCTTTTAGACTAGCATGTAGTACTCAACTCTTGTATACAATCCAGAATTTCTTGATGTTATGCTATGGTTACGTTTCTGTTATGTCTTATGTTCAAGGTGCCACTTGTTTAATTAAGAATAGTCATAAGTATATGTCATGGGTCCACTTTGGGTCTCTCGGGGTCCCTAGTCCCCTGCTACGATCCAGGCCTCTGTTAGGGTCGTGACTAACTTGGTATTAGAGCAATAGGTTTAATGTGTCCTAGGGACTCTAAAATCCACGTTAGGTAGAGTCTTTTTCATGGGTGTGAAGCGCGCTAGACTTATGAAGAAGAGGCTACTAAATGCTTTACGAAATGTTCCCTTCTTTCATGATCTATGTCGTGCGATGGAAAATCCTTTCTATCCTTCTAAATTTGTGCTATTCGCAATTGCAGAATCATGACTGCTAGGAGGATGAATGGAAGGAGGAATGGAGGTGGTGCAGGCCACAATGAGGGAAATAGTTATGGGCATCAGCCAACCCCACTAGTTCAGGAGCCCCAGGCACCGGCGCCAGCCGCTTATGTTGAGTTCCGTGCTGCCATCTAGATGTTGGCGCAGGCCTTGACTGCTTAGGTCAATCAGCAGGCCATTGCACATGTTCCTCAGAATGGTAATGTGGTGGCGGCCAGAGTCCAAGACTTTTTGAGAATGAACATGTTGGAGTTCTTGGGGTCCAAGATAGATGAGGACCCGCATGAATTCATTGATGAGATTATCGAGATCATCCAGGTTGTGGGGGTGAGCAGTGTAGAGTGCATAGAGTTGTCCTCTTACTAATTGAAGGGGGTTGCGCATATTTGGTTCCGCTAGTGGAAGGATAATAGGGTTGGTAGAGCACGTCTGGTCACATGGGAGGAGTTTCAGGTTGCATTCCTCGATCTGTTCTTCCCTCGAGAAATGAAGGAGTTGAAAGCAACTAAATTTGTGAATCTAAAGCAAGGGAGGATGACTGGAGTACGCCCTTGAGTTCACCCATTTATCTAAATATGCCCCTGAGTTGGTGGCTGACCAGCGGGCGCGGGTGAGTATATTTGTGCATGGTATTGCAGTATATTTGGTCAAGGACTGCAGGATAACTATGCTCCACCAGGACATGGACTTCTCTCGCATAGTGTTGTATGCTCAGCAGATGGAGGCAGCACACTCGAGGGAAAGGGAGGCCAAGAGGGCCCAGACTGAGGACCACAGATTCTCTAAGCGCAGGTCCGACGGTGGGCGTCGACAGCAAACCCACCAAAGATCGTAAGTCCCTGTATCATCAACCGTGAGTGTGTCGTCTAGGCCCCGACATGATCAAAGGGGGCGAGGGTCAGGTTCAAGTAGTTATAGTAGCAGACCCAAAGATTCCAACATTCTAGCTTGTCGCAGATGTGGCCGAAGGCACACAGGCCAGTGCTTAGCAAAATCAGGAGATTGTTTTGGAAGTGGGAAGCCTAGACATATGCTTAGATAATGTCCGGCTGCGTGGCAGGATCAGGTTGGGGCCCGAGGCCCGGCTTCTAGTTCAGCAGCTCCTCCCCCACACACAGAACATCAGGGGGCATCTACTAGCATAGCTGGCAGGCAGTGTCAGAACAGATTCTATGCCTTAGCCACTCGCCAGGAGCAAGAGGCCTTACCAGATGTAGTCACCGGTATGTTGAGAGTCTTTCATGTTGATGTGTATGCTTAGCTAGATCTAGGGGCTACCCTATCTTTAGTGACTTCTTACATAGCTAGTAGCTTCGGAGTCAGTCCCGATGTTTTATCAAAGCCCTTCTTAGTTTCTACTCTAGCAGGTGACTCAGTTATAGCTAGACGGGTATATAGAGATTGCCCGGTCTCAGTTCTTCATAAGGTCAGCTCAGCAGATTTGATAGAGTTAGCCATGACGGATTTCAATGTTATTCTTGGCATGGATTGGCTATATGCATGCTATGCTTCAGTTAATTGTAGAACCCGATCAATAGAGTTCAGATTTCCGGGTGAGTCAGTTTTAGAGTGGACGGGTAGTTCAACTGTGCCTGTAGGTCGATTCATTTCTTAACTTAACGCTAGGAGGATGATTTCCAAGGGTTGCATATACCATCTAGTTAGGGTTAAGGGCGTGGAGTCCGAGACCCCAACCATTCAGTCAGTCTTGATTGTATGTGAGTACCCGAAGGTCTTTCCTGATGATTTTCCAAGGGTACGTCCCGAGCGGGAGATTGATTTTGGTATAGACCTCCTTCCCGACACGTAGCCCATTTCTATCCCGCCCTATAGAATGGCCCCAGCTGAGCTGAACGAGTTAGAAGATCAATTGAAAGACTTGTTGGATAAAAGCTTTACCAGGCCAAGTAAGTCTCTAGGGGGTGCACCAGTATTATTTGTTCGAAAAAAGGATGGTTCCCTTCGAATGTGCATTGATTATCAGTAGTTGAATAAGGTCATCATCAAGAATAAGTACCCCTTTCCTGGGATTGATGATTTGTTTGGCCATCTCCAGGATGCTAGGTGTTTCTCAAAGATAGGTCTCAGGTCTGGATATCACCAGCTTAGTGTTCGGGAATGTGACATTCCAAAAACAGCCTTCAAAACTCGGTATGGCCACTATGAGTTTGTAGTAATGTATTTTGGACTAACCAATGCCCCTGCAACTTTTATGGATCTAATGAACAGGGTGTTCAAGGCATATTTGGACCTGTTCGTGATTGTATCTATTGATGATATTCTCATATACTCTCAGAGCAAAGGGGAGCATGCCGCTCACTTGAGAGTAGTGCTTCAAACCCTCAAGGATCAGCAGTTGTATGCAAAGTTCAGCAAATGCGAGTTCCAGTTAGATTCTGTGGCATTCCTAGGCCATGTCGTGTCAAGTGAGGGTATAAAAGTAGATACGCAAAAGATCGAGGTAGTAAAGAATTGGCCCAGACCGGTAAACCCATCAGACATCAAGAGCTTTTTGGGCTTAGCAGGTTATTATCAGAGGTTTGTTGAAGGTTTCTCATCATTTCAGCCCCGTTGGCTAGATTGACTTAGAAAAAGGTAAAGTTCCAATGGTCGGAGACTTATAATAAAAGCTTCCAGGAGCTGAAGACCCGACTCAATTCAGCACCAGTGTTGACTCTACTCGAGGGTACAGACGGCTTTGTAGTGTATTATGATGCTTCGTGAGTTGGACTCAGGTGTGTGTTAATGCAGCATGGGAAATTAATAGCATATGCCTCAAGACAGCTGAAAGTTCATGAAACAAATTACCCGACCCATGATCTTGAGTTGGCTGCGGTGGTGTTTGCATTGAAGATATGGCGGCATTACTTATATAGGTTCCACGTGGATGTATTCACCAATCACAAGAGCTTGCAATATGTGTTCTCACAGAAAGATCTAAATCTACGACAAAGGAGGTGGTAAGAGTTATTAAGGACTATGACATGAGTGTTCTCTACCACCCGGGCAAGGCTAATGTGGTTGCAGATGCACTTAGTAGGCTCTCTATGGAGAGTGTGTCCAATGTGGATTAGGAAAATAAGGAGTTGGTGAATGATGTCCACCGACTTTCCAGGCTAGGAGTTAGATAGATCGATTCGACCGATGGCGGCGTTGTTGTGCAAAAGGGTCAGAATCATCTTCAGTGGTTGATGTTAAATCCAGGCAAGATGAGGATCCAACTTTGAAGAAGCTGAAGGAGGCGTTGTAGATTCAAAAGGTGGATGTTTTCTTTCAAGGGGGAGATGGTGTGCTATGATACCAAGGTCATCTATGTGTCTCGGATGTTGATGATTTGAGAGTTCGGATATTGCATGAGGCACATGGTACCAGATATTCTATTCATCCAGGATACACGAAAATGTATAGGGATTTGCGAGAAATATATTGGTGGGATGGTATGAAGAAAGATATTACAAAGTTAGTAGCAAAATGTCCAAATTGCCAGCAAGTGAAAGTCGAACAACAAAGGCCGGGAGGATACTTCAAGATATCAGCATCCCTACTTGGAAGTGGGAAGAAATTAATATGGATTTCGTTACGGGTCTACCCCGTACTCGTCGGCAATACGACTCCATTTGGGTGGTTGATGACAGGTTACCAAGGTTGTACATTTCCTACCGGTCAAGACCACGGATTCAGTGGATGATTATGCTAAGTTGTATATTTGGGAGTTGGTTCGACTTCACGGAGTGCCCTTGTCTATTATTTCATACCGAGGTACTCAGTTTACCTCTAAATTCTGGTGTTCTTTTCAAAAAGGACTTGGGACGCAGGTTAAGCTTAGTACAACCTTCCATCCGCAAATAGACTACTAGGTAGAACAAAAAATCTAGACTCTTGAGGACATGTTGAGAGCATGTGTCATGGATTTTAAAGGTAGTTGGGACGATCATTTTCCCTTGATCGAGTTTTCTTATAATAACAGTTATCACTCTAGTATCCATATGGCACCGTTCGAGGACCTCTATGGGCGAAGGTGTAGGTCTCCCATCGGATGGTTTGAGGCTGGCGAAGCAGCTTTGGTAGGACCAGATGCGGTTCAAGAGGCGATGGTGAAGGTCCAATTGATAAGGGACCGGTTGGAAACCGCTCAGAGTTATCATAAATCATATGCTGATGTGAGGAGGAGGGATTTGGAGTTTGATTTGGACGACTGGGTCTTTCTAAAGGTATCTCCCATGAAGGGAGTCATGCGATTCAGAAAGAAATGGAAACTCAATCCCCGATATGTAGGTCCCTACCGGGTTTTGAGGAGAGTTGGTAAAGTAGCTTATGAGTAGGACTTTCCATTGAAGTTTTCCTCAGTTCCTCCCCTTTTTCATGTGTCACTTTTGAAGAAGTGTTTGGGTGATCCAGCCTTTGTAGTCCTGGTAGACAGCATTGGGGTGAAAGAGAGCCTCAGTTGTGAAGAAATTCCTATTGAAATCTTGGATCATCGGTTTGGAAGTTGAGGAACAAATAAATAGCTTCAGTTAAGGTCTTATGGAGAAATCAGCAAGTTGAGGGAGCTACGTGGGAAGCTAAAGTAGATGTGATACCAAATATCCACATTTATTCTCTACCGGCTTAGTTCCGACTTGAGGTATCAGTTTCGCCCTATGACTCTATCTAGTCTTCATGTTTGGTTCATGTGTACAAGTTTCTTTAATGTCTATGAATGTGTATGTGAGGTATGAGATCATTTCAGCTATGTGGTTTTATTCGAAGGTAGTCATTCTGTGAAAATTTCAATTAAAACAATCAGTATATGGTTATGACAAATTATATGTTTCTGTTTGTTGCTTGTTTCCTACATTGGAGGACGAATGTTCCCAAGGGGGAGATATTGTAATACCCCAAAAGTGCTTAGGAGTAGACTTGGGAAGCTAAAATGCAAAACTACCAAAATTTGGGAAAAAGGTTGCAGAACAACAGGTACCATGACCCGTGGTAAGTGACCACGGGCCGTCATTTGTGGTCGTGGGTTCAGGAGTTTAGATTTCAGGGGGAAACAATGGTTTATTCGATGACCCATTGTAAGAAACAACGAGCTGCCGTGGTGGTCATGCTAAGGAGTCAGCCCAGATTGGCTGAAGTAGCAACGGGTGTTACAATGGCCCGTTGTGAGGAACGATGGTCCGTTGTTAGCCATCGTGGTAGGGCTGTGGACTGTCGCAGTGGAGAAAACGGGTGTGAACCACGACCAATTGAAGCTTACAATGAGTTGTGGTGAGACTCGTGGAATGGGAGTGCAGAATTTCAGAAGAAGGAAACAACGACCAAAGGAACAGTTCGTTGAAGCTTAGGACGATCCGTCCTGTGTGTCCGTGGTACGATTCTGAGAATGGGCTTTTAGCAGTGTTTTCAACGAAGAGGCAGGATGGGTCGTGGGTTGTTTCCATGACCCATTGATACTACCTGTGGGTTCTATCCAGCCAGTTTTCTGGGCAGGTTCATTAAGGGCATTTTTGACTTTTTCACGCTTTTAAACCCTAACTACGTCATTTTGAATATTTTTTGAGTGTGATAAGAAGAGTTAAGTCCTTTATGCATCCCATTATCATGGAAGAACTTTAGAGAGATTTTTGGGAGATTCAAGGTCTTCTTCCCCAAGTTTCCATCAATTTCTTTGTCGGTATTCAAGGAATTTTGAGTCAATCCATTTCTAGGTATGTAGGGTTTTAATAGGTGTCTTTCTTCCACACCCATACCCAATTCCTATCAATTAGTGTTAAATTATGAATAATAAATTATGGGGTTTTGATCAATTGCATGATTCTTATATCTCTATTCATGGGTATGATTAGATTGAGTTGATATTGATGATTTATGAAGGTCGGACAGATTCTAACTTGTTTCTCTTATAAAATTTGTTTTTCTAAAAATTGAATCTAAAACGGCCATGGATGAAGAGATAATAAAAGAGGTGATTTATGGTAAATGTGTGATAATGATGCAGTTGGTGATGAAAAGCATGTTTCTAAAGCTACCCATGATTATGATGTTGTTTTTAAAAATAAGAATGTGTAGATCCTAGTATGATAAAGCTTTCGGCAATGCCCACATGTTTATTAAAGCGATGATTTTCCCAACATAAGCTTATCACATTGTTTAAAGAGAATTTTTTTAATTCTTATTATAAATTCTAGCTTGTGGTATGTCGAGTAAATGTTTCTACATGTAGCTTAGCACATGATATGGAGTAGATGCTCCCACCTATGATTGAGCTTGTGGTATGTTTCGAAATAAAGCTTCTCATATGCATGAATTTATAATTGAGATGTATGGCATTATTGAACTTTGTCGAAGGAAAATGTTGAGCTTTATTTTCATATGATGTCCAGTCTATGCATGATTTCATTAATGAGCTTTGTTAATAGACAATGTTGAGCTTCGTTTCATATGATGTTGAGTCATGCATGATTTCATGCTAATCTTTGTCAATAGATGATGTTGAGCTTCGTTATATACAATGTAGAGCATTTCATGTTTTTGGGAGAAGAGTCTAGCACCGCGCGGGTTAAGGGTCGACTACCTTATGCCCTAGAACTACCGCCAACGTAGGTTGATACTTATACATTATTGGGACTCCCTTGTGAGCTATCCCTGGCACGATTGGCCCTTGAGCTTGATATCGATATCTTGGTAGCATCCATCGTCCTGGCAAGGTTATGGACGGCTCTTCCCACTTGAGTGTGATAGTTGGTACCACGTAAGCTCATCGTGGTATGTCGGTTAACAGACGAGTCTCCCACTGTCCATATCATTCAGATTTCATATTCACTATTCATGATGATTAGTTATGCATGCATGTACAAGAAGTAAGGTTTGACTCATGGTTTCGCTTTTGATATAAATGTCATGTTTTAGCTTGAGTCATTCAAGTCAGTCATGATGTTCTAAATACATGCATGATCATGTATAATATGAGTATAATTTCATAATGAATGCACGTAGTCTTCTTCTTATCCTCAAAATCTTATGACATATGTATAACTTGCTTAAATGGATTTATATTACCTTCTCGTTTTACTTATCTTGCATACTCGGTACATTCCACGTATTGACCACATACTTTCTATGTTGTATCATTTCATGATACAAGGTCCGGATCTCAAGATCTTCCTCATCCTTAGTCCATCTCATCTTACACTATCAGCTCATTGGTGAATCCTCATGTTCCGAGGGCTGTTTGACAGACTTTTATGTTACCTTGAGTTTTAATACTGTTCGGGTTACTTGGGGATGTTGTCCCATCAACTCATCGTATGTAGTAGAGGCTTTCAGACTAGTATGTAGTACTCATCTCTTGTATACGTCCAATATTTCTTGATGTTATGCTATGGTTATTTTTCCGCTATGTTTTATGTTTAAGGTCCCGCTTGTTTAATTGAGAGTAGTCGTATGCATGTGCCATGGGTTGAATTGGGGTCTCTCGGGGTCCCTTATCCCGTGTCTACAATTTGGGCCTCTATTCGGGTCATGACAAATACCCATTACAAGAAACTAATAACAAAATACTAAGAGTGAGATATTGGTCAGGACAGGGCCCTGGCCTACCCAAAAACTATATAGCAAAAGACAACTACCTTAGGGTATGGCAATCTCCGGAGAAAGAGGAGCTAGCCAATCTGCTGAAGTTGAATAACTGCTACCAATTTAGCTCAATCAATTTATACTTAGTCAAATTAGTACAATTAACCACAGAATTTGTGTAACTATATTGACATACAATCTTCAATAGCCACCAAGTAACATAAGTAATTTATTAACTGTAAAATAATCAATCATATCAATGGAATCATGTCCACACCAGAGACACAAATACATGTATATATCTTCACCTCGTTAGTCTCACTCAGTACCCATCTGTATCTTATCGGTATATCTCATATCATGTCTGTATCTCTGATATCATGACCTAATCATGTCAGTGTATCACGTATCATATATGTATATATGTACATCTATTACACATTTGTATATCTATACACATATGCCAAAGCGTCTTATTTTTTCTCTTTCAGTTATGACCTACATGGGACTCTAGAAATTTATGTACTGCACCAATTTGGTACCTGCTTCCACTCGTATGCTTGTCTAGATTCTCACCTCGAATATGAGCCACTCATATCACAATCAATCGCTCGGGCACAAGCCACTCATATCACAATCGCTCGCCCAAATGCTCACATCGAGCACGAGCTACTCATATCTAAGTAATTATACACCTACTCAATCACACTCAACCGCTTATCCGAATGATCACCTCGGGTGTGAGCCTCTCATCTTAAGGTAAGAAGTATTATATCAACATACTTCATCGTGTCTCAATCAATCATCACATCGGATAGATCAAAAGTATACATTGATTATCACAATTGCCCTTTCAGTTCATGAATAATATTCAAAATTTAATTAATTTAGAGTTCATTCAAGTAAAATAGTTATACCACAATACTTTATATCGCTGTCACTATTTGAAGATCATTCAAGCATATTAATTAGTTCTCAATTCATGTAAGAGATTAGTCATAGTCAAATTTCCCATAATTCCATATTATAATTAAATGAAAATGTTGGTAATTAGATATACACATATAGATCCATAAATGTATTAATACATTTATATCTTATATTTATGTATACCTAAATCGTAGTCTGCTCCTGATGTTGGGCATATTTTGATGCCCATTTTCGATGTTTTACCTATATTCGATCATGTTTTGAGTTCATAATCGTTAAATTTTTCTTAAATTCATATATGTGTGTGTTTTATGTGCTAACGAATGATTTTAGTTGATTTGAGAAGAACACTAAGCAAAAGGAGCTCAAAATGATGCAAGGAATGAAGAGTTGAGATTACGACAGGTTTGGTGCTATGGTTGGTGCCCCGCACCAAGTCCCAAACTTTAAAGAAATAAATTCATAGTCTAGTGCTTTGGCTGGCACCCTCACCAACCCTCAAACTTCAGAGAAAAATCTCAGGCTGGTGTTATGGCTGGGGCGGTGCGCCAGGCCTATTTTGGAGCTGAAAATTGCTAAAAATTTGACTAAGTCTATGGCAAGATAGGAGGGGTGGCATGCCAGACCCATTTCGGGGTGAAAAATGCTTATTTAGAAGCTAGGTCTTGAAGGGCAGAAACATCATTTGAAGGCTCGTCTATAAATTTGAGGACTTGGTCGTTTGTTACATATCTTTTATCAATCTTTTGACAACTTTTGACATTCGAAAGAAGTTGAGATGCCAGAAAGGAGTCTCCTCTCATTTTCTTTTCCATATTCTGTTCATGAAAGCTTTTAAGTCATTTGGAAGGAAGAAAAAGTTTTACAACTAGTTTTTCTCTTTTTTACTTCGTATTTTTGTATGATGATGATTACTTATTCGTTTCTTCGCTTGTCTATGAGTGGCTAAACTTATAATCTAGGGTTGTGGCCATGGCGGATGGTTGATTATTTGAAAGCGTAATAAAATTAGTGTTGGTTCTTTTCTATGGTTGTTTGTGTTTATTTATTTTAATTTATTATTTATGAGATTGATCACCTTATGAGTAATCTATTGGCTTTCAATTGAACTTGGGAAAGGGAATTGAAAGGGTTAAAAATAAATACAAAATGCAATTCAAAGACCCTTGAACCCATTAGTGATAGCATAGAAGTTGTTGTTGATGATAGGGATATATCCTTCAACCCCGTTTAGTTGAAATACAAGTTGGCAAAATTGTTGATTCATGTTCTCCTGCGACCATAGGGATATAGGCGTTAGGGTGTATGAGATAGTTCTTGGAGTCTAGGTATAGTGGCAAGAAATGGGATAGTAATTTGCAACTAATAACCATAGGAAGAATATGCTAGTTTAATTACATATTGAAAACTCAACCTGAAACCAACCAAGTGCTATTTCCCTAGTTTGTCATCATTATCGAAATATAATCAAGCTTGCATTCGTTTTGTAGTTAATCTGTACATTTGAAGTTTAGTAGTTAAATTTTCCAAACCAATCTCCAATTTATTTGTTTTGTAGATTAGAGAAATCAAAGTGGCAACTTTATAATGATTAAATTGAAAAGTCCTTGTGGATATTATATCTAGACTTAATAATCCTATATTACTTGACGATCACATGCACTTGCATGCGCTTGGGCGACCATCAACTCCCAATTATTTATTGGTTCAACCTTATTAGAATTCACTATTTAAGGATAGTAGTCATCACGAATATCTCAACTATCATATCATCCCTATTTTGGAATACAACTCACGATAAATTCTATGTTTCTATCATAGTTATTAACTTGCTACCAATTTCATAGTCACACGATACTGATGTTCTTCCAACTCCATTTAACTCAATAATTTTTTATTACAATTCCATGCTAGTACTAGCTTTCCACTTACAATAATCAATAATGTACAATTAAGAATACACAACCAGGAATATACCGTCTAGGACATACTATTCAAAACATACTACCAACGATCTATCATCAAGAATCTACCCCTTTTCAGTAATTACAACATTGTATTCATCACCTCTTTCTTTTCTTGTTATTCGGGTTATTTCCCCCATCCTTAGCAGTTATTTTACTATGATCTTATACAAGTAATTTTTGAATTCTATATCTATATTCACCCATCAATTGTATACATGTATAAGAGTTAGTAATCAAAGTCTAATACAAAGGTAAATCATAACCAACTTGGGCGCCAAGCTACTGCCAAAAAAGCGATAGAATTTCATTCTTGCCCCAAGTCTTGGTGTTCTTGTAGAACTCGTTAGAGAGGATAGTGGAATCCTTGCCCTTATCTAGCCACCCTATTCTTTCCTTAGTTAGAATAACCCAAACTTTCATTCTGGGACATTTTTAATGACTAAACATCATTACAATGGGACCTGGGTCTTAAAATTTGACAAAATACGGAGTTTCTGGTTCGCATCATCCACTGCAGAGGAAATTTTTTCGTTGCTGTGGTTCCACTGTGGTGAGGAAGTGTTCACTGTGGCGGCACCACTACTTGGGCCCACTAAAATTTCAACTCGACCCTTTTTAATCATTTACCAACCAATCCTTTTTATTTCGAGAAAATAACAAAAGGCCCACAATATTTTAAATTCTTGTGCCAATGTCACCAAGGCTCTAAAACAATCAAACAGGTTGTTATATCATATACTAATTAAACAACTGTTCATCCCTGAACGGCTTCACGTAAGATATAAGGGGTTTTTTATTTCATCATGGTCCAAATCTACGTGGGGTCATAGTTACAGTTACCCCCTTTCATACTATGGTATTACTATTATTTAAAACCCTACAACTTCCTAAAACTAGTCTTTAGATCTAAAACTTGATCTTGCAGAAAACTGAGAAAAAGATCTTAGAACGAGTAACAGTACGACTCATATAATGGAGGTACGGATCATACCTAGACTCGTAACAAGAGGATGGAGAAATACAATGAATGAGATTGGAGAAACCACGACTTCATCTCACGAATCGTATTATCGTAGTACGCATCTATCACGCCCCACCTTGGAAGGCATGACTAGTACCTGGTGCCATACTGGGATCTGAACTGACTTGGCTGGGAATAGGCACCTCTGGTGCCTAGTAGTGACTCAAAATCAAGAAAACAAACTGCTATATCTGGGCTGTAAACACAGCCTCAGGCCGATAAGGTGACGCAACACCTGTAAAAGAAAACAGCTAACCCAACCAATATAAACTTAATAAGGATCCTACATGGGCCGACAAGACCACCATGCTGTCTAGTTATAACAGGATTTAAAACAGATAGCTATACTAGGCCCCACACAGCCAACACGTAGAATAAGAAATACATAGGCCCCACACGGCCAACGACAACTAACTAACTGACGGTCATAGTCTACAAGCCTCTAAGAATAGAAATAATGGTCGAGACAGAGACCCGATCAACCCAAATTCTATATAAATAAAATTAATCTCTACAACCTGGCAACTCCGAATGAAAGGAGCTGGCCATACTGCTGGCTCTAAACAACTGCTAATGGAGATCCTCAACTCTGTCTGTCTAAACCTGCAGGCAAGTAATCCAGTGCCACATAGTTGGGCATAAGTACAATGTGTACCGAATATGTAAGGAGGAAATAAAAAGATGAATAGAAGTTATTAAAGACTGAAAGTAAGTAGAAAGAACGGCAGAGGCATTAACCTGTAAGCTTTCTTATTCATAACCTGCACCTAGAAACACTACATGTATATGAGCTAAGACTATACAATTACATATTCATAAGCTACGACTAATTGGTAGGAATACAAGCAAGAAACTAACCTAGCCCCCATAAGCCTGGAAGGTACAAGAAACACAGAAATAACCTACTGGGGCCCCCATAAGCCCTGGCAAGTACACTTCATATCTATATACCCCCATCCGGGTTCCTATGACTTTACTGGTGCTATATCCAACCTACCTATTCCCTGGGTCTACAACTGAACTCATTTGGCTCCTAATCTGTAGCTGTGTCTGAGTCCAGTGGACTCCTGATAACTGCACCCTGGGCACCAGGATTGACGATGGAAAAGACTATAATATGGCCCTTGGGCCTCTACATAGTCCCTTGGGACAACATCTGGCTCCTTGGAGCAATCATATATCCCCGAAGGCAATGACACAGCTAGTAACCCTAAGGTTTGTCAATAGAAGGATATCCTAGGTGGGGTCAATCCCAACCAATATACTGCATCATAGTCTCAACCTAGCCACTCAGAAGGCGTATCTGGCTCTTAAGGCCTAACCAGACTGCTACTTCCCCTAGAATAATCTGCATAGCTACTAACAAGCGCACCCCATGTACCAATATCTGATAAGAGGATCCCTGTCATACCCCGAGTCTACACCCTGGACGTAACACGGTAAGTGAAGCCACAAGTGACCCCAAGTCAACCCCTATCATTTACTAGCATTCTGAGTAAACATGCACAATGGAAATTTTAAATAAGATCATAAAGACATATATGAAAGACAAGTTTGTAATCATAAAATTCAAAACACTTGAATAATACTGGAAAAATCTGAAAATCATGTCTTTCTGAAAGCTATCTAACTAAAGAGTTGCTGGGACAAGCCCCCAGCTAACTCTAAGTCTAACTGAAACTAATATATGACTGAAAGAAGAAAATAATGCCCTCGGATGATGAGGACTCACACTCCAACTGCGGAGGTGGAGAATCTAAACAGTGGCATCTAGCGGTGCTGAGTCTGGGAATCTGCAGTTGTGTCATGAAACGATACAGCATAAAAGTATGCGTCAGTACTTTGAACGTACTACCTAAGTGAGAGAAACATGAATAACATAATAGAATTGGTAACTGAACTGATACGACATGAAATGACCAACTGAAATGTCGAAAACTAATACAACTGTTAATAAACTGATATGGTCAAAAATGATCCTGACTGATGGTCATAAACATGTCCTAAGTCTGAGATATTGAGTCTGAAATGCTGCACTGAACTGATCTGGACTGAAGAATCTGAGAGTAACTGTACTGACTAGTAGGAGAGGCTATAACTGACATATAACCACGTGAGCTAAATGTGGAGTCTAATGTACACACCCCGTCGGTAGGACCCAATATACCTTGTAAGGGTATAAGGGCATGGACTGTGAAAATCACTGTCAAAAGGGGATCGTTAGTCCAAGTAAATAAAGCCTACGGTGGAAACGTAGTTCTGGAAGTTGGGTGCGCTGGAACCCTGGCCCTTTCGGTGCTAAGTACTACTCCCACTGGATAATCCTATTACTACTACTATTGACAAATGGATAGCTCGATATTGGGGCCCAAGACTATACTAACCCAGGGATACTTTAAGAGAGTTCCCTGAGCGTCTTATAGGACGAGAGTTGAAAACTAAGCTCTAAGAATGTTCAGAGCTGCTTATCTGAAAGCGTCGTAACCGTCTAGAGAACAAACTAATAACTGAACTGGGGTCCCGGGAATGGTCAGAGCTATAACTGGAATGTCATGACCGCCTAATCGAAAAAATAACTGTAATTTGAGTTTGAGTCTGATAACTGAGAGGCACCACTGACACCTAAGAAAAAGACTATAGTCAATCTGATTAGTTGACATTTCTGACTAACACAAAATATTCTAGTACTTTGACTGTAGATGAACTAACAATTCTGAGAAAATATATAGTATATAGAATTTCTGATTGAATCTGAATAGCATACAGGTAACTGAGTTTCTAAAACATACAATTATTATAGGAACCCCTGACCTTAAAGATACAAGAATTTTTGAGAATTCAATACTTATGCAGGATTCTAGTTTCTAACATTTTCAGGAGTTAGGGATAAATTTCTAATTCACTAGAACAAGCATCATTTTAGTTACAAATAGGTGGAAAATAGCTACAATTAACATAGGATAGTATTCTACATGAAATAATCCAACAACAATAGCAATAATTTCAAATTCACAAACTCAGCGCTATGACTGAAAGTGAACAGGGAGAGAGTTTTAGGGGACGCAAGGGGAGAACAATATCTTTACTGAATTCCCACATACCTGTAGAAGAAAACCTTGGTGAAAATCCCTTAGAAAAGTGAGAAGAAAATCAACCCTAGCTCCTGCTTTGTGCTTCCAGAGAAGTTTTACGCTCTGTTCTTGAGGGCGTTGAGAAAAAATGAGTGGAAAAGGTCGCTCTAAACCTTTAATTCCCTCCTGTATGAACCCAAAATGATGGGGTTTCAAGACTAAAGAGCCGGGAAAGTACTAAAATACCCCCAGCAAAAAGAACTGAAAACTGCCCAATGCCAAACAACGGGCCTCAGAACGGGCCGTTGATTCAAACAACAGTCCGTTAGAAGCCCTCGTTGGATCAGATCTTCGAAGCTGGACTTACTGGATTGAGACCACGGGAGGTTACAATGACTCGTTGTATGTACCAACAGGTCGTTGGTACCTCTCATTGAAATGGGTAGGGAAGCTGGACCTCCAGACAACGGAAAATACAATGGCCCATTGGACGATTCAACGGTCCGTTTTGTCCACCCATTTTGGCCACTACTTTTGACAACGAGTGCGACAACAACTCGTTGGAAGCTTCCACGACCTTTTTGTTCTGCACATTATTTCTCGGAGGGAGGGGTCGGCTTAGCATTAACGGCTCATACAACAGTCCGTTGGTGCTAACCACTGCCCTTTGTGTGAGTCGCCTGAGGCGAACTTTTCTGGTTTTCCTTCTGCATTTTCTTAAAGTGTCTAAGTTCGGTCTAGGAAAGTTTTGGAGTGTTACAATCCTGATAGTTATCATAATCTCTAATAGTCTGGACCAAATAAGGCGAGATCTAGAGTGTCCTAACGATACTCTAAATGTCATGCTAGAATAGTGGTAGCTTATAAGAGAATCGTAATGTCACGAACGGTCAACAATCTAATTCATTACTTAAGACAACTGTATGGCTGCCACTTAATTGGACATACTCCTGAGCAGTTATCCCCTAACCTTCCTCAGGTGGCTTGCTATAATTCCTATCCTAAAGGTAATATTGTGCAACTCTGACAATAGTCCCTTGGATTACTAACTTGGTCTATTCAAATTCCATATGACCTCTCTAGGTGATCCTTAACCTCGTAGGTAGGTTTACTCGGTCCTAGCCACATGTGACAACCTATATCTGAGTATCTATAAGAGCAGGCTAGGGCGTTGACCTCGCATTTTACTACTGAGAAGATTCCCTCCTTAGGGTATCCATAGGTCTATCTTACTCGTATGACTAGAGTGACCTCCCGGCGACCCGTAGGTGTGACACTAAGATGACTGCCGTTAATAATCTCTAGCAGGGTCTAACTATATAATAGGTCGTCACCTTTTCCACCAGCAACTTTGGTGCTACTGACTCCAGGGTAGGACTATTTTATTCAAATTCTAGCCCTGAAGGCGCTATGTTACGCCAACGGCCTTTGGGCGAGCGTCACTATCTTTCCAGGCGTTAACTGCAAGTTATATCACCTGTCTATGCCTTTGTGCTATCCAATTGACTGAAACAGGCCCAACAGCTAGCCCTAATATTATAAGGCCTTGGCATGGCAGCAACATACTAGAATCCTACTACACTGTGAACAGAAGGACAAAGGGCTTACTATAACGCTTCTAGTGTGTGTCTCACCTAATCTGCTCTTTCCTAATGAAGGATACTATAATATATTATCATTATGTTTTCTAACAGCTAACCATGAAATATATAGGCATTATTTACAAGCAGTAGCCAATACAACACATGGAATTGTCATCTACGGTCAAAAGCATAAGTCGTATCATTATACAACGAGAATAACTTGCCGAAGGAATACGCCTTAACATACCTCGGATGCTGATTTTTTATTTAACTGGTGAGGTTTAACTTGTAATCGGCAGTTCTTTCCAACTGTAACCTTTATGTTGAGAGAATAGGACTAATTTCAATACTAAATTCGGCAAGTAACAATGATTTTCGATAACTATATCAATTGTAACTCAACTTTGAATAACTCGGCCAAAAACCTATAATTTCCCGAGAGTTTAGAAGGGAGAAGTGCTTACCTAATGCCTGTGGCTGTTCAGGATTCAATTTGGAGTAATTCTGATGACTTTTACTCAGCGGAGTTTCGGTTTGCCGAGAGAATTTTCAAGAAATAACTCCGTAGTAATGCTTTCTGTAGGCCTAAAACTCGTTACCAAGGTTAATTTGCAATTGGACGACGTTTGGTAGCGTAATCAGATGGAAAACCATCAAAAGCTTGTCTGCTCCATAGTCTCTGGTTGTGGGTATCACTTTGTGAAATGATTTGAATTAAGTGAAGGGCTTACATATAGCTAAGGGCGGTGGCAGGGGGGCACCCTGCGCTGCCCAAAGCACCACAATGCCCCCGCACCACACCTCCCAAAGTGCCCATGTGTGTGGCGCACCGCGCTAGTCAGTGCACTGCGGGCTGGCGCGTCGCGTTGGCCCCTCACGGCCTAGCTTCGCCCGACCCTGCTTCTGAGACTCTTTCCACACGCATCGAGCTCTCCTTAATCGTCACAAATCCACACGTACGCCTACTAACAGCTAATATTTTACGGGGTGTAACATCCTCCCCCCTTATAAACATTCGTCCTTGAATGTCATCTTCAGATTTATAGGAGTTAACTCTTTTAGTTAATACTTAGAAAAATTTCAGCGGAGTCTCCTTTGTAATATGAACTATACGGAAACCTGAAACGCAGAAAAGTCCCACATAAGCGCCTCACCGGACACTATAATTAGCTATTCCACAACCAAGAGGTAGCTAAGTAAGCAGTACTGATAACATAATCAATAAAATAATAACTAAATAACAACATTACCTTAACAAAATAATCTGGATCAATCCTGGAACAAGTGAGGATATCTAAACTTCATGTCATCCTCATATGCCACTTGGCCTACCCTCTGAAGGATCTGATACGGGCCAATAAACTTAGGGTCAAGCTTTCCCTTCTTACCTAACCTCATCATGCCCTTCATTGGCAAAACCTTGAGAAATACTCAATCATCAACCTCAAATTCCAAGTCTCTACGTCGTATATTGGAATAGGACTTCTGGTGACTCTGGGCTGTTAACAACCTTTCTCTGATGAGTTTTACCTTCTCTTCCAACTAACTCTAACTCCGCTACCTCAAACCATCCGATAGGGGACCTTTATTTTCGTCCGTACAAGGCCTCATAAGGCATCATCTGAATTACAGAGTGATAACTATTGTTGTATGCGAATTTGATAAGGGGTAAATGCTCATCCCAACTTTCTTCGAAATCTAGCACACACGCCCGTAACATATCTTCGAGCGTCTGAGTTATGTGTTCTGCCTGACCGTCTGTCTAAGGATGGAATGTTGTACTTAGATTAACTTGTGTCCCCAAGCCCTTCTAAAATGACTGTCAAAATCTAGTTGTAAATTGCACTCCTTTGTCAACAATAATAGAATTGGGGACACCATGCAGTTGGACTATCTCTTTAATATATAATTCGACATAATCTTCAGCTGAGCATGTGGTCCGAACTGGCAGGAAATGAGCTGACTTTGTCAACCTACCCAGATGGAGTTAGATTTGCATCTAGTACGAGGTAGTCCTATCACAAAGTCCATGTTGATCGCTTCCTATTTCCACATAGGCACTGCTATTTCTTGAGTTAATCCACCGGGTTTTTGATGTTCGGCCTTTACCTGCTGACACTTAGGACATTGTGCTACAAATACTGCTACACCCTTTTAATTCTAGGACACCAGTATATCTCCTTTTTGACATGATACATCTTCGTCGAACCTGGATGAAGGGAGTAATGAGAGTAATGTACCTCTACCATGATTTGCAGGCGAAGTCCTGCCACATTTGGAACGCAAAGGTGACACCTAAATCTCAAGAACCATCTTCTGTCAATTCGAATATCATTAACTCACCTTGATGAACCTTATGTCTGAGTTGTACCAGGTTAGGATCCTCATACTGATGTTCTTTTACCGCCACAACCAGGGATGATACTGTTGTATTTTGAATCACAACCCCATTATCTTCTAAATCTACAACACGGATGGCTAAGCTGGCTAACAAGTGCAGTTCTTGAGCCATTTCCTGCTGTTTTGGCCTCAAATGTGCCAAACATCCCATAGATTTGCGGCTGAGTGCATCTGCTACAATGTTGGCTTTCCCTGGGTGATATAAAATATTCACGTTATAGTCCTTCAGCAATTCTAACCAATGACATTGTCGTAAGTTCAACTCCTTCTGTGTAAAGATGTATTGGAGGCTCTTATAATCAGTAAACATATCCACGTGCACCCCATACAGGTAATGCCTCTATATTTCAAAGCATGAACCACTGCAGCTAACTCCAAATCCTAGGTGGGATAGTTCTTTTCATGCTTCCTGAGCTGCCTCGAAGCATAAACGATCACCATACTGTGCTTCATTAGGACACATCCTAACCCAATGCCTAAAGCATCACAATATACAACATAACCCTCAGAACCTTCTGGCAAAGCTAACACTGGTGCTGACGTCAATCTGTTCTTTAATTCCTGGAAACTCCACTCGCACGTCTCAGTCCAATGAAATTTGGCTGGTTTCTGAGTCAATTTAGTCAAGGGTGCTAACAGGTAGAAAATCCTTCCACAAACCTCCGGTAATACTTGGCTAATCCCAGGAAACTGCGAACTTCCATTGGAGTTGTAGGTCTAGGCCATGTCTTTACCGCCTCATTTTTTGCGAATCAACCTAAATACCAGCCTCTAATACGATATGGCCCAGGTAGGCCACAAAATTCAATTAGAACTCACATTTAGAAAATTGTGCATACAACTGGCGATCTCTGAGAGTCTGAAGCACCGTTCACAAATGATTTCTGTGTTCTGCTTCTGAACGGGAGTACACCAATATATCATCAACGAATAAGATCACAAACAAATATAAATATGGCCTGAAGATGTTCACCAAATCCATGAACACTTCTAGGGCATTTGTCAACCCGAAGGACATGACTAGGATTACAAAATGACCAATCCTGGTCCTGAAGGCTGCGTTCGAGATATCTTTCTCCCGAACCTGCACCTGGTGGTACCCTGACCTTAAGTCAATCTTGGAGAAATATTTCACTCCTTGAAACTGATCAAACAAGTCATCTATCCTGGGAAGTGGGTATTTATTCTTAATAGTACCCTTGTTCAATTGTCGATAATCTATGCACATGCGGAGGGAGCCATCTTTCTTTCTTACGAACAAAATTGGTGCACCCCAGGGCGACGCCTCAACTTGATGAAACCCTTATTTAACAAATGTTTCAATTGTTCCTTCAGTTCTCTCACTTCAACTGGAGCCATTCGATACGGAGGGATGGATATAGATTGAGTACCTGGTAGCAAGTCAATAGAAAAATTGATTTCCCGTTCTGGGGGAATACCAGGGAGTTCGTCTGGAAACACGTCTAGAAACTCATTAACCAATGGAATGGACTGTAGAGTTGGGGATTCTTCTTGCATGTCCTGAACCCTAACAATATGATATATACAACCCTTTGCTATCAACTTTTTCACTCGAAGATAGGATATGAACCTACCTTTTGGCGCAGTCGCATTGCCCTTCCATTCTCGCACTACTTCCCCTGAAAAGTGGAATTGGACTGTCTTGGTCTAGTAATCTACGTTGGCATAACACGGCGCTAGCCAATCCATGCCCATAATTGCATCAAAGTCGATCATTTCTAGCTCCACTAAATCTGCTAAAGTCTGGCGATTAGCAACCTCTACTATGCAGCCCCGATAGATCCTTTTAGCTATAATAGAATCACCGATAGGCGTAGACACTAAAAAAGATCGTTGAAGCAATTTTGGCATTATACCAAACTTCTGGGACACTAATGGGTAAAATAGGACAAAGTGAAACCTGGGACTATTAAAAAATAAACTGGGTGACAGAAAATGTCCAGCATACCTGTCACAACATCCGGTGACGACTCTAACTCCAGTCACCCCCGTAAAGAATTAAGTGCGATCTGGATCGCTGCTTGAACTAGATGCCCCTGACCTGCCTCGGCCTCTACCAACTGGAGCTGAGGGCCTGCGCCACCTGAAGGTGCTGGGGCATTTAACCCTGCTAAAGATCTATCCTGTCAGGCCCGATCGCCCTGACCTTTGGTTGTCTCATCATATGACCTTCTTGTCCGCAAGTGTAACAAGTAGTAACCTACACGCCCTAAAATGATGTCGATAGAAAATAGCATAACGCGACATGATCGGTCTGCTCTGATCTGGCCGCCGTTGCTACAGAGAACATGATACCCGTGAGCTCTCACCGGGTCTGACTGCCCTCAGCAGTCTGATCTACCAAGTTTGTCACGCCCCACCTTGGAAGGCATAACTGTCTAGTGCCATACTGGGATCTAAACTGACCTAGCTAGGAATAGGCACCTCTGGTGCCTATTAGTGACTCAAAATCAAGAAAACAAACTGCTATATATCCATTGTAAACACAGCCTCAGGCCACAAGGCCACGCAACACCTATAAAAGAAAATAGCTAACCCAGCCAACATAGCCTTAATAGGGATCCTATACGGGATGACAAGAACACCATGATGTTTAGTTATAGCAGGAATGAAAACAGATAGCTATACTAGGCCCCACATGGCCAACACATAGAATAAGAAATACATAGGCCCCACACGCCCAATGACAACCAACTAACTAAAGGCCATAGTTTGCAAGCCACTAAGAATAGAAATAATGGTTGGAATAGGGCCCCAACCTACCCAAATGATATATAAATAAAAGACTGTAATCTCTACAACTTGGCAACTCCGAATGAAAGGAGATGGACAAACTGCTGACTCTTAACATCTGTTAATGGAGATCTTGAACTCTTTCTGTCTAAAGCTGAAGGAAAGTAATGCAGTGCCCCATAGTTGGGAATAAGTACAATGTGTACCAAATATGTAAGGCAGTAATAAAAAGATGAATAGAAGTTGTTAAAGACTGAAACTAAGTAGAAAGAAGGGGCAGAGGCATTAGCTTGTAAGCTTGCTTATTCATAACCTGCACCAAGCAACACTGCACGTATATGAGTTAAGATTGTACAATTACATATTCATAAGACTAATTGGAAGGAATACAAATAAGAACCTAACCTGGCCCCCAAAAGCCTGGAAGGTACAAGCAACACAGAAATAACCTACTGGGGCCCCCAAAAGCCCTGACTAGTACACTTCAATCTATATACCCCTATTCGTGTTTCTATGACTCTACTGGTGCTATAGCCAACCTACTTGTCCCCTGGGTCTGCAACTGAACCCGCTTGGCTCCTGATCTGTAGCAGTGTTTGAGTTCGGTGGACTCATGATAAATTCATCTTGAGCACCAGGCTCGACGAGAGTTTGTGATGCTGATACGACATAAAAACAATAGTCTAGCCATGGAATGGACTGTAATATGGCCCTTGGGCCTCTACATAGTCCCTTGGGACAACATCTGGCTCCTCGGAGCGATCATATAGTCCCAAAAGCAATGACACAACTAGTAACCTTGAGGTTGGTCAAAGGAAGGCTATCCTAGGTGGGGTCAATCCCAACTGATATACTGCATCATAGTCTCAACTAGCCACTCAGAAGGCGTATCTGGCTCTTAAGGCCTAACACGACTGCTACTCACCCATAGAATAATCTGCATAGCTGCTAACAGGCACACCCTATGTGACAATATCTTATAAGAGGATCCTAATAGTGATCATTATCTGTAATGATCTGGACAAAATAGAGGAAGATCTAGAGTGGCCTAATGATACGCTGAATGTCATGCTAGAACATTGTAGCTCATAAGCGAATCGTAATGTCGTGACTGGTCAACTGTCTAATTCCTTTACTTAATACAATTGTAGGGCTTCCACTTAATCAGACATACTCCTGAGCGTTCAGCCCCTAACCTTCCTCAAGCAGCTTGATAGAATTCCTATCGTTAAGGTAATATTGTGCTACTATGATTCTAGTCCCTTGGACACTAACTTGGTCTGTTCAGATTCCATATGACCTCTCTAGGCTATCCCTAATCATATAGGTAGGTTTACTTGGTCCTAGCCACATGCGACAACCTATATCTGAGTATCTATAAGAGCAAGCTGGGGCGTTGACCTCACATTTGACTACTGATAATACTCCCTCTTTAGAGTATCCACGAGTCTATCTGACCCGTATGACTAGACTGACCTCCCGGCGACCCGTAGGTGTGACACTAAGATGACTGCGGTTAATAATCTCTAGCAGTGTATAACTATATAATAGGTCATCACCTTTTCCACCGGCAACCTTGGTGCTATTGACTCTAGGGTAGGACTATTTTATTCAACTTCTAGCCCTGGAGGCGCTAAGGCACACCAACGGCCTTTGGGCGAGCGTCACTGTCTATCCAGGCATCAATTACAAGTTATATCACCTGTCTACGCCTTTTTTCTATCAAATTTACTGAAACAGAATAGCTAACCCTAAGTTTCTAAGGCCTTGGCATGGAAGCAACATACTGAATCCTACTACACAATGAACAGAAGGATAAAAAGCTTACTGTAATGCTTCTAGTGTGTGTCGCACTTAATCTGCTCTTTCTTGATGAAGATACTATAATATATTCTCATTATATTTTATAATAGCTAACTACAACATATATAGGCATTATCTACAAGCAGTAGCCAATACAACTCATGTAATTGTCATCTACGTTCAAAAGCATAAGTCGTATCATTATACGATGAGAATAATTTGCTGAAAGGATACGCCTTAACATACCTCGGATGTTGATGTCTTATTTAACTAGTGAGGTTTAACTTGCAATTGGAAGTTCTTTCCAACCGTAACCTTTATGCTGAGATAATAGGAGTAATTTCAATACTAAATTAGGCAAATAACATTGACTTTCGATAACTATATCAATTATAACTCAACTTCGAATAACTCGGCCGAAAACCTATAATTTCCCGAGAATTAAAAAGAAAAAAGTGCTTATCTAATGTCGGTGGCCGTATAAGATTCAATTTGGAGTAATTCTAACGACTTTTACTCGGTGGAGTTCTAATTTGTTGAGCGAAGTTTTAAGAAATAACTTCATATTAATGCTTCTTGTAGGCCTAAAATCGTTACCCGTGGTTAATTTGTGATTGGATGGCATTTTGTAGCATAATCAAATGAAAAACCATCAAAAGCTCGCGTGCTCCTTAGTCTCTTGCTGTGGGTATCACTTTTTGAAATTATTTGAATTAAGTGAAAGGGCTTATATATAGTTAAGGGCGGTGGCAGGGGGCACCCCACATTTCCCAAACCGCCACAATGCCCCCGCGTCACACCTCCCAAAGCGCCCATGTGCCTACTTGCTGCACTGGCCAGTGCACTGCCAATTGGTGCATCGCCATGGCCCCTCACGGCCTAGCCTCGCACGACCATGCTTCCGAGACTCTTTCCACACGCGTCGAGCTCTTCTTACTCGTAAGAAATCCATACATACTCCTACTAATCGATAGCATTTTATGGGGTGTAATAGCATCATACTGACCAATCGTGCAAAAGTTCAGGGAAATGTTCAGGGAAATCCTAGGTAACCACGAGTCATGGTATGACTCGGAGGTATAGTGGTACAATTAGTGGGATGAGTTGTGAAATAGATCAAAGAAAGTCTCACAAGTAAATTATGGATCATAGAAAGCCTCGTGGGATGTTGGTACAGGCTGTAATAAGCATCTGTGGTAAGCTTAAGAGAAATGGGTTGAAGTAGATTCTCTAATCATGAGAGGTAGTACATATCGTAGGATTATAGTATGACCCATAGGTTCAGTCGTACCACCTATCAGGCAGAAATTTTAAAGCAGTTTCTAGGGGTATTTTTGTAACTTCCTATTATTTTAATGCTTAAGCTATGTCTTTTGGGGTTCGTTTAGAAGGGAATTTAGGGAGGATTGACCGATTAGTTTCTCATTCTCCCTCAAACTCTCAGATATAGTACAAAGAACTCAGACAGTTCTCCTAGAGCAGGACTAGGGATTCCATTCTTCTCAAGCTTTCCAGGTAGTTTCTTAGGGGAATTTCTACTCTAGGTATGTGGAGTTTCAGTAAGGGAATTTCTCTTCCCTTGTGCCCTAAAATTTCTTACAAAAAACATTATTAGTTCTAGCCATGTGAAATATTTAAACTAGGGTTGTTCTTCAGTTAGATTAGGAAATTTCCTTCATGATATAATTCTTATAATTCTTGAACACTTCTACCAACTTTAATTCATATTGATATCCCTTTCCATGAATATGTATTTTAGCCCTAATCCTTAAATGTGGTTTGAATGAATCTTGCATAATTAAAAGTCCCGACATGAATGTTGCTTGATTCTGATAGTCTTTTTTAAATCACCATGATAGTATAGATATGTGATCAGAAATTAGCATATGGCTTGTTCAGTCAGTACTTAGCATTCTCAGTATCCTACAGAAATGTGAGCTGATCAAATTTGACTATAGATAGTCTTTTTAAGAGTTCAGTAAAACTCCATAGTCTCAGTTATCAGTCCTTAGATTATTCTTTAGACAGTTACGACGCTTTCAAATAAAACAACTCTGAAAAATCTTAAAACACCTATGTTTTAGTTATTAGGTCCTCTAGACTCTCAGAAAGTTTCCAAATGAGTGGTCCTGACTTGAAACTTAGGGCATTAGGTTCAACCTATCAGTTTAGTGGACAAAAGTTATGTTTTCAAGTGGGAGTAGGACTTAGCACTGAGCGTGCTAGAGTTCAGCACACCCAAGTTCCCGGGACTATATTCCCACCGTAGGTCATTAGCCCGAACAGGCCTCAGACAGTGATCACCCAGCTCAACTACTATATCCTAGCAAGGTATAGTGGGCCTTCTTTGATGGGGGTTATACATCGAACTCCAAGTGTAGATCACGTGGTAATATGTCGGTTATAGTCTCTCCCATAGTATAGCACAGTATAATCTCAGTCTCCAGCTCAGTCCAGTCCTCCAGATTTTAGGATATGCTTATGCCCTTTAGATAGCTTTGGTGTTTATGGTATTTATTTTTCTTGTTGTGTTCTTTGCGTGTTCTTTTTCAATTCAGCTTACAGATTTTTAGTACTTGTATATTTTTTTCATATTCTAAATAATCAATACATTCAAAGTACTGATGCATATTTTTATGTTGTATCGTCTCATGATACAGGCGCAGGTTCTCAGTCTCAGCACCGTCAGTAGTCCTTCTCCGGTGATATTTAGTTGAATTATGTGGTGAATCATCATCTTTCGAGGAGAAGAGCGTAGCTTCCATTTTAGTTTTACTTTCTCGAATTCGGACTTTAGAGTTAGCTGGGGACTTGTCCTAACAACTCAAAAGTTTCTTAGTTGGCTTTCAGATAGAGTTAGTAACTCAGTGTGTTATTAATGTCGTTATCAGACTTTTCGGATATAGTTTTTATGACCTTATCATCTTTTAATTTTATTCATCCTTTAATTTTAATTCAACTTTTAATTTTTTATTAATCTTTTCTATAAGATCATCTGTGATTTCAAACTTTTCTTGAAATTTGGGGAATTTATCTTTGAAAAATTTTGGTAATTTAAATATTGGATGGGTTTCTAATTTCTTATTATTATAGGAAGGGCTAGGTTTATCATTGAAAATTGATTTATTATCAGTCTTAAGGATATTATTAGATACCATATATAGTAATTGATTAGTATAATTATTTTGTTGAATTAATCTATTTATATCTTTATTCTTAATATCACCTTGGGTGTCTACTATATCAATTTTAAAAGGTGTAGTTGTAACAATTCTACCATCTATTATGTTACACCCCATAAGTTTTTAACGTTTAATCTACTTATTTGTATGTTAGTTAATTGTTTTGGAGTGTCATACGTATGAGGAAAGGGCCAGGGGAAAGGCCGAACGAGTGCAAAGTCGAGATTTCGCGGGAGGAGGCTGAAGCAAGCTGCCCAAAGGGGAAAAGTGGCACGGAGCTGCTCCTCCGCGTTAGCTAACGTGGAACGGAGTAGAATCAGCGCGATGGGCAGCGTGCCACGTTGCCTTGTCTGCTGCCTCAAGTATATAAGGGTCTCACACTTAGAAATGAGATCATAATTCATATAATCATGACCAGCAGAGGTGAGAACGAAGGGAAACATTTAATTTTCATCCGATTACGCCGCTAAACGCCGTCCAAATCTAAATTAACTTCGGGTATCAAAGTATAAGGCTGCAGGAAGCATTTCTACGAAGTTAGTTTCGTGAAATTCGCCCAGGGAATCGTTGTCCTGCCGAGCCAAAGTTGTTGGAATTTCTCCAAACTAGTGTCAATACGATCCCAGGCTTAAAGTAAGCATTTCTCCCTTCTAGACTTTCGAGAAATAACGAGGTTTCGACCGTGTTCTGTAAAGTTGGAATATAGTTAATATTTATATATAAAGTTTTCCTTTTTGCCGAATTAAGTTTTAAAACTAGTCCTATCTTTCAAGTAACACGATTTTAGTTGGGAAGAGCTATTGAATTCTAATTGGAACCTATGAGTTAATCAGAAACCGGCAATCGAGGTATGTTAAGGCATTTTCTTTTGGCAAGTTAGTTTCTTCAGCATAGTAGTCCAGTATGAATCCCAGTAAAGCATGTCAGGAGTATGTTATTATGTTTAGTTGTTGCTGTCAGTTGAGACTCGTATATTGTATTGTTTTGGGCTGGATTATACCTTTATAGCTTCCGTGACCACCCCCGGGTTAATAGCTGTGTCGTCGCCCGCCAGCGGCGAGGATGCGTCGCTCTACGGAGCGGCGTGCCGTCCGCAAGGGATGAAGATGGGGATCCAGATCCTCATATTGTCATGGTTGGCCTTATACACACCCCCGCCGAGCATTTACGCCTGAGGTGTAGATATCAAGAGTCCTTCGGACTCAGACACAGCTACAGTCAGGTGTTGAGGGAGCCCAGTTACAGACCTAGGGGATCGGTAGGACGCTTATAGCTGGTAGTTGACTCAGTATGACATGGATAGTGGTATATAGATTGAAATGTACTCACTAGGGCTAATGGGGGCCCAGGTGGGTTATTCTGTGCTGATTGTACCTTCCGACTTATGGGGGCCAGGTAAGGTTTATGCTTGCTTTAGCTACTTATAGTTAAATAGTAAGATGCCTCATTTGCCAGGTATGAACCCTACCTTCCTTATTACAGTTACATTTAGTCCTTATTTCACTACCGCAATCAGCTTCAGTCCATTTTCTTTACTTCAGTTATTGTCAATTCTATTTCTTACTTTCAGTCGTTTAAAGTAATTGCTTTTGTCACGCCACACCTTGGGAGGCATGACTGGCACCTGGTGCCCTACTAAGACCTGGACGGCTGGACTACTGAGCCTAAGCACTTCTGGTGCTAGGATGGCTCTAACTCTGGGTTCATGGAACCAACGGGCTATATAACGGCTGTAAATACAGCCTCCGGCCGACTAGGCCTATAGCCACCTGTAAGACAACAGCTAACCAGAACAACAGTAGTATAAAGGAACCTATGCGGGCTGACAAGGCCACCATGCTTTCTAGTTATACCTGAGAAATGAAAAAAAGTACCAGCTACTATGTGACGGACAAGGTCACCACTACCAACTAAAATAAGGCCCCACACAACCGCTATATAAAACTGAAACACAAGTACGGCCCCACACGATCGTTACAGCTAACCATAGGGAATATACAATCTGCAAGCCTCTGAGAATAAAAAGAGATGGTCGGGACAGGGCCCCAGCCTACCCATACTGGACAACAAAGAAAATACACTTTTGTCTTTCAAGCTCCGGATGAAAGGAGTTGAAGGCTCTGTATCGCTGGCTGGAACTACGAGGGGTCTTCTCCTCGTCTACGGGTACCTGTAGGCAAGTAATGCAGCGTCCCAAACGGGCGTCAGTACCGCTAGTACTGAGTATGCAAAGCAACAACTGGGAAATATCTGAAGACAAGCAATATAACTGATAGTACTGAAATAGAAGAAATAGACTATAACTGACTGAAAGTATGAGTTTAAGACTGTCCTTAACTATGATGAAAGGAGTAGGAGTCGTACCTGGTAACATGGCATTCTACTGTTTATCTACTCATAACTAACATAACATGCCGTAATATAGCATAACATAACATAGCATAGCACACATAAACCTTACCCGACCCCCATAAGCCGGGAGGTACAACCAACACGCAATCTATACCCCTACTCCGGTCATCCCATCTCCCCTAGTAACTATAAGCATCCTGCCGGTCCCCTGGGTATGCACTTGGGCCCGCTGAGCCCCTGACTATAACTGCACCTGAGTCCGAAGGACTCCTGAATCAACACCCCGGGCGTAACCGCTCGACGGGGGTGTATAAAAGCTGACCAAGGAAAAATATGGGGAAACTAGTATCCCATCTTCGTCCCCTAGGGGACGGCATGCCACTCCGTAGAGCGACGTATCCTCGCCCTCTGGCGGACGAGTCGATACAGCTATTAACCCTGGGGTGGTCATGAATTCTAGGTAATCCAACCCAAAACAATATAGTCAAGTCTCAACTGATAATACTAACTGCATACGATACATGCTGAAACTAATGATAGTAATGTGTGTATATATAATGCATGCTGAAACTGATAATGGTATATATATAATTTCTGTTATACTGTGTTGAATCTGATACTGAAATAAGATATATTATCTCTGTTGAGAATCGTGTTGTATAACTAAGTTTCATGGTAAACATGATTTACTATTTCTATCATGCTTTCTAAAATTCATATTAAGCTACTATTCTATCTCTGAAATACTTTACAGGAACTTGTATTGCTTTACTAAGTTTCGGCTGAACATGATAATATCCTGACGTACTTTACAAGATTACCTACTGGGCATGTTGTACTGTTTCTGAAATGTTTTACTAGAATTTATATTGCGCTAGTAAGTTTCATACTACACATGACATGATGTTTCTAACATCATACTAAAATTCATGCTAAACATAATATGCGGCTTTTGAAACATTCTACTAGCACTTGAACTATTCGGCTATACCAGAACTACTAGCTTGCCGAAAAAACTGTCTTTACATACCTTGTTCGTTAACTTTCTGAGTATCTAGCGTAACTCAGCTAATTTGCAGCTATTTCTTCCAACTGCATTAATATTCATAGCAATTAGAACTAAATTCATCGATGTTCTAGAACAACACACTACCTTAAATATATAAACTGCCCAAACTTTGACTTATCGAACAACGGCCGAAAACTCATAATTTCTCAGAGGTCCAGAAGAGAGAAATACTTAAATGCTAGGAGTGTATTGACACTAGTTTGGAGCAATTCCAATGACTTTAACTCGGCGGGTCGCCACTTCACCGGGCGATTCTCGTGAAACTAACTCCGCAGGAATGCTCCCTACAGCTTTATACTCGGTACCCGAAGTTAATTTGAGTTTGGACTGCGTTTGACAGCGTAATCGGATGAATATTTATATTGAAACCTTGTTCTCCCCTGTTCCTGGTCGGGTTCTGGAAATAAGTGAGGAAGAAATTAAATTTAAAATGAAGTGGGGGCTTATATACTTGAGGCCTGAACCCCCCCCCCACTCTGTGGAACGCTGGCAATCGCGGAGGGGCAGCCTCCGTGATACACTGCCTGTCGCAGAGGGGCACTGCTCGACCTCCTCTTGTGACGTTCCGACTCGGCACTTGTCCAGTCTTCCCCCGAGCCTTTTTCTAGCATGTATGGCATTCTAAAACTCTTAACCAACATGCGAATAGGCCATCTAAATGTCAAGAATTTACGGTGTGTAACATCCTCCCCCCTTAAGAACATTCGTCCTCGAATGTAAACTTCTGCTCGCAAGAATCTTAACTAGTTTTACTCATTCTGGAAAAATTTCAGCAGAGTTTCCCCTGTAATATGGACTATGCCTAAAACCCTAAAACGCAAAAGTGTCCAATACGGGTACTCCACGCAATACTACTGAATTCATTACATTAAACTGAAGCCAATATCTCCCTTATAGACATGAATATAAAGCAACAGTAACAACAACATACCTCTGGCTGGCTAAGTCTGAAATAATTGAGGATATATGGCTTTCATATCTTCTTCTGCCTCCCAAGTCATTTCCTCTCGGTTTCTGTTATGCCATAATATTTTGACTGAAGCCACATCCTCAGGTCTCAATTTATGAATTTGTTGGTCTAGTATGGCTACTGGGACTTCTTCATAAGCCAATTCTGCGGTGACCTAAACATCTTGGACTGGATCGATTTGGGAGGGATCTCCTACGCATTTCCTCAGCATTGACACATGGAAGACTGGGTGGACAGATCCTAATTCTGGAGGTAAGTTTAACTCGTATGCCACTGGGCCTATTCTTCGGCGAATCTCATTACACCCTTCATCGGTGAAACTTTTAGGAATAACCAGTTACTAACATTGAATTCCAAGTTTCTGTGCCGCACGGTAGCATATAATTTCTGGCAGCTCTGAGCAGTCAGTAAACATCCTCTGATAAGCTTTACTTTTTCCCCTGACTGATAAATGACATCTGGCCAAATCAGTGCTGATTCTCCTACTTCAAACCAACCGGCTGGTGATCTGCACTTTCGCCCATACAACTCTTCATAAGGCGCCATCTGGATAGTTGAATGGTAACTGTTATTAATTGGCAAACTCAATAAGTGGTAAGTGATCATCCCATCTACCTCCAAAGTCTAACACACACGCTCGCAGCATATCCTCGAGCATCTGAATAGTGCATTCTGCCTGTCCATCTGTCTGAGGGTGGAATGCTGTGCTCAGATTAATCTGTGTTCCTAGGCCTCTCTGAAATGATTGTCAAAATTTAGCTGTAAATTGCGCCCCTCTGTCAGAGATGATGGATACTGGAACACCATGCAGTCTGACTATTTCTCAAATATACAACTCAGCATAATCTTTGGCAGAGGAAGTAGCCCTTACTGGCAGAAAATGGGCTGATTTTGTCAGTCTTTCAACAATTACCCAAATCAAGTCATTTCTATGTCTGGTATGGGGTAATCCTGCTACAAAATCCATATTTACTGCTTCCCCCTTCCAAAGAGGCACAACTATGTCTTGAGTCAATCCACCTGGTTTCTGGTGTTCCACTTTTATTTGCTGGCAGTTAAGACACTGGGCTATGAATTCTGCTATTTCCCTTTTCATATCTGGCCACTAGTAGATTTCTTTAATATCATGGTACATTTTTGTCGCGCCTGGGTGGAGAGAGTAGCGGGCGTAATGTGCCTAGCTCATAATCTGTTGGCTAAGCCTGAAATATCTGGAACACAAAGGCGGTCTTTACATCGCAACACTTCTTCCTCAGTTACCTGAAAATTCGACATTTTTCCTTGCCGAACTCTGTCCTTAAGCTGAACCAGGTCAGGACCCTCATACTGTCGTTCCTTTACTTTCACAACTAACAACGACACAACGGAGTTCTGAATAACCTCTCTGTTGTCCTCTGTTTCTGCTACACGAACGGCTAAACTGGCTAACTGGTGTATTTCTCAGGTCAATTTCTGCTATTTGGGCTGCAAGTACGCCAAACTCCTCATAGACTTATGGCTAAGGGCATCTGCTACTACGTTGGCTCTTCTTGGGTGATACAAAATACTTACATCATAATCTTTCAACAACCCCAACCAACGACGCTGCCACAAATTCAACTCTTTCTGGGTGAAGATATACTGTAGGCTTTTATGATTAGTCAAAATATCCACATAAATGCTATACAAGTAATGTCTCCATATCTTTAGGGCGTGGATCACTGCGGCTAGTTCCAGGTCATGGGTAGGATAATTCTTTTCGTGTTTCCTTAGCTGCTTGGAAGTATAAGCAATTACTTTACCATGCTGCGTCAACACACATCCTAACCCAATACCCAAAGCGTCACAATAAACTGCATAACTCTCCGTACCTACTAGCAATGCTAACACTGGGGCGGAGGTAAACCTATCTTTCAATTCATGGAAACTCTTCTCACATGCCTCCATCCACTGAAACTTTACTGCTTTGTGTGTCAGTTTATTCAGAGGTGCCGCTATGGTGGAGAATCCCTCAACAAATCTTCTGTAGTACCTTGCTAATCCCAGGAAACTGCGTGCCTCGGTCGGAGTGGTAGGTCTGGGCCATGTTTTCACTGCTTCTATTTTCTGTGTATCTATATGTATACCAACCTCCAACACAATGTAACTAAAAAGACTACTAAATTCATCCAGATTCACCTTTAGAGAAATTGACATGTAATTGACGGTCATACTGATTTATCATACCGGAGAAACTGATAAGTAATCTCTCTGTATAGCTAGAGCTTATTTGGCCTTCTGGCTGCATGCTAATGCTACTCACTGCTGGGATAATCGGTATGACTGTCTGCACACCATATGCACGTATCTGAGAAGAGGATCCTGATAGTGATCATGATCTCTAATAATCTGGCTGAATAACTGTGAATAACTTAATAGCTAGGCTGAATGACCCGAATGCTGAAGTAGTCTAACAATGCTCTAAATGTCCTACTCAGACATTTGTAGCTCATGCATAACTGCGAAGTTGTGGACAACTAACTTCTTTGTTCTTCTAATTGAACAACTGTAGAGCTGGGTTTAGTCGGACTTACTCTCAGGCGATCAGTCCCTGGATCTTCATAGGGAACCTACCGATTTCCTTATCTTAGTAAACACTATGCTAGCAGAGTATTACCAATTCCTCATGCCTTGTTCATATCCACTCGGATCTATGTTCTGGGAAATTCTTGGTCTTATGAGCAATTCTGTAAAGACTGGCCTTCTCCTAAGACTCTGTATCTGAACATCTTACGAGAACCGGCTGGGGTATTAGTTCATCACTGACCACTGATGTAGACTCCTCCTTGGGGTACTCATGGTTTTGTCTGACTAGGAAGACTGGCTGACTTACGGGGTTTTCTACATGATAACTGCTAGGTTGACTAAGGCTGACTCTCACCTACAAGGCTGGAAAAAAATGTACGACCACTTAACATACTGGAGAATTCTGGTGTTGCTAACCTCCGGAATATACTTAGTCGGTCTCTGTTTCTGGTTCTGGCACATGCGATAACGTTACTGGTCTTTAGGGATGCTTCCCTGCTAATACAGGCGCCAGCTGGTCGTTAGACCATCTAACTGCGCCCATATCATCTAACCACCTGATTCAGGCTACTAACTCTTGTAAGCTTCTAAAGTCTAGATCTAGCAACAAGCATATAAGTCCATTAACTCAATAAACTAAAAACTGAGAAAGTTCCTATGGCTTCATATGTGAATCACACTTACTCTGCCCCATTTTTGGCGAGAGGTCCTGCAGTACGATCTGTATATACTTCCTAGCAGCTAACCAGAATCGGCGTGACTGTAACCCGTATTGGGAACTACTCACAGCATATCTGATATCTGTATATATATATCAAAAACTACATACAATACATACTAAATTTTTTGTAGTAATACATAATCTTTGACATGCTTTACTAAATTTCATACTGCACATGATATACTGCTTCTACAGTCTAATGATATCTCCTGTCCTCTCGTACCATTTCATTAGATTTTCGCCCCATTCTAGAAGCAACAAACACATGTACTTTAGCTATGATCTGCTATTTGAAATTTCATCACTTTTACAACATGGGGTCAACATCCAAACCTTGTGGCCTTACTTGGCATTATACTAAGGGCCTGTGACTATCTGTTGGACCTTGTCTCTAGGACACACTAGATTAGAGCCTCTTTGTCGGCACTCTCCTACCTTCCCCCTAGGCGGACATACAACAACATTCTGGACTATGACCTTACTGTCTCTTAGCTGTCAGTCTGAGGCTTAGTCCTTAATACACGATGTTCTATCAATCTGGAGGTGATTCTAATTCCCCTCAAAATCTGGTATTCCTGCTTCTCCCCCTTATCTTGCCTAAGCTAAGCTCTGGGGTTCAAGGTACCTGTCTTACATTGTTAATAAGGTTACTGGTCAAGTCTCAGCTTATACTTCTTCTAGCTTGCAGTCAGACCCATCTGATTCACATGACCTCCCTACCTTTCGGTATCACAACTGAAATCATAACTATTGTCTTGCAGGTACATGCTGTCGTTGTTAGCGTTTTATGGCGGACTT
The DNA here is from genome assembly GCA_035772735.1 of Datura wrightii. Lineage (NCBI taxonomy): Eukaryota > Viridiplantae > Streptophyta > Magnoliopsida > Solanales > Solanaceae > Datura > Datura wrightii. Next base: position 45,450,565 of record JASDFA010000007.1, on the reverse strand, counting down.
GGCCTTTTTCTGACTCGAACTTAATTATTACTGGGAGTTCATCACTGACAGGTCTTTTACAATCACTTCGAGTAAGCTAGTAGTCTTACTCGTTCTTCTAACATATTACCATGAGGGTCTGCACAACTTACGTAATCATAGGGCCTCCTTACTCTTTCTAACACTTCCTGGAATCAACAAATCCATCTTCACTTACTATTTACTTTGGGCAATATCACATCAATCCTTATACCCTTTTCTATGCTATAACGAAACGGAAACATGGAACTGTACCACATCCGAAAGGATGGAGGTGGGCATCCTGCATTTCCCTCTCTTTCTCACATCTATCTGATAATCTAATATTATCTGCCATCTTAATCAGATCTTACATATCTAACAAATAAATCAACTAGTATATATGCTATACTTCTAACTTCCTGCTCTGAAGTTATTGAAATATACTAGGGATAGTACCGATAGAGGTATCACATTGGGAGGTCCCTGATACCTCCTCCTGGTGCTATAGTTGCCATGCAACTGGTTGGTGCCCTCTTCTGCTGTTATATCCAATCTTCTGCCTGTGATAGGATGTCGTTGATCTTACTTTGTGTCTGTAACCAAAGAGTATGATAAGTTTTAGGGACTCAACCCTATATTGTACCGCTCTATAGCACAACTGAATAAGAAGAAAGAGTAACCATCCTATCATACCTTACAGCCTCCTGTCTATAGTATGTGGTGCACAACACATCCATAGATAAGACTCTACTTAGCATGGCTTGCAGACTCCTTGGGATACAACCTTCTCTGATACCAAGTTTGTCACGCCCCACCTTGGGAGGCATGACTGGAACCTGGTGCCCTACTAAGACCTGGACTGCTGGACTACTGAGCCTAAGTACTTCTGGTGCCAGGCTGGCTCTAACTCTGGGTTCATGGAACCAACGGGCTATATAATGACTGTAAATACAGCCTCCGGCCGACTAGGCCTATAGCCACCTGTAAGACAACAGCTAACCAGAACAACAGTAGTATAAAGGAACCTATGCGAGCCGACAAGGCCACCATGCTTTCTAGTTACACCTGAGAAATGAAAACAAGTACCAGCTACTATGTGACTGAGAAGGTTACCACTACCAACTAAAATAAGGCCCCACATGGCCGCTATATACAACTGAAACACAAGTACGGCCCCACACGACCGTTACAGCTAACCACAGGGAATATACAATCTGCAAGCCTCTGAGAATAAAAAGAGATGGTCGGGATAGGGCCCCACCCTACCCATACTGAACAACAAAGAAAATACACTTCTGTCTTTCAAGCTCCGGATGAAAGGAGATGAAGGCTCTGTATCGCCGGCTGGAACTACGAGGGTCTTTTCCTTATCTACGGGTACCTGCAAGCAAGTAATGCAGCACCCCAAACGGGCGTCAGTACGGCTGGTACAAAGTATGCAAAGCAACAACTGGAAAATATCTGAAGACAAGCAATATAACTGATAGTACTAAAATAGAAGAAATAGACTGTAACTGACTGAAAGTATGAGTTTAAGACTGTCATTAACAATGCTGAAAGGAGTAGGAGTCATACCTGGTAACGTGGCATTCTACTGTATGTCTACTCATAACTAATATAACTTGGTGTAATATAGCATAACATAACATATCATAGCACACATAAACCTTACCCGGCCCCCATAAGCCAGGAGGTACAACCAACACACAATCTATACCCCTACTCCAATCATCCCATCTCCCCTAGTAACTATAAGCATCCTGCCAGTCCCTTGGGTATGTACTTGGGCCCGCTGACCCCTTGACTATAACTGTACCTGAGTCCGAAGGACTCCTGAATTAACACCCCGGGCGTAACCGCTCGACGGGGGTGTATAAAAGCTGACCAAGGCAAAATATGGGGAAACTAGTATCCCATCTTCGTCCCCTAGGGGACGGCATGCCACTCCGTAGAGCGACGTATCCTCGCCCTATGGCGGACGAGTCGATACAACTATTAACCCTGGGGAGGTCATGATTGCTATGTAATCCAACCTAAAACAATACAGTAAAGTCTCAACTAATAATACTAGCTGCATACGATACATGCTAAAACTAATGATAGTAATGTGTGTATATATATAATGCATGCTGAAACTGATAATGGTATATATATAATTTTTTTCATACTGTGTTGAATCTGGTACTGAAACAAGATATATTATCTCTGCTAAGAATCGTGCTGTATAACTAAGTTTCATGGTAAACATGATTTACTATTTGTAACATACTTTTTAAAATTCATATTAAGCTACTATTCTATATCTGAAATACTTTACGGGCACTTGTATTGCTTTACTAAGTTTCGGCTGAACATGATAATATCCTGACGTACTTTACTAGATTACCTACTGGGCATGCTGTACTGTTTCTGAAATGTTTTACCAGAATTTATATCGCGCTAGTAAGTTTCATACTACACATGACATGATGTTTCTAACATCATACTAAAATTCATATTAAACATAATATGCGACTTCTGAATCGTTCTACTAGCACATGAACTATTCGGCTATACCGGAACTACTAGCTTGCCGAAGAAATTGGCTTTACATACCTTGTCCGTTAACTTTCTGAGTATCTGGCGTCAATCAGCTAATTTGCAGCTATTTCTTCCAACTGCATTCATATTCATAGCAATTAGAATTAAATTCATCGATGTTCTAGAAGAAAACACTACCTTGAATATATATACTGCCAAACTTTGACTTATCGAACAACGGACAATAACTCATAATTTCTCAGAGATCTAGAAGAGAGAAATACTTACTGTAATGCTAGAAGTGTATTAACACTAGTTTGGACCAATTCCAATGACTTTAACTCAGCGGGTCGCCGCTTCGCCGGGCGATTCTCGCGAAACTAACTCTGTAGGAATGCTCCCCGCAGTTTTATATTTCGGTACCCAAAGTTAATTTGAGTTTGGATCAAAGTTAATTCAACTTTATATCAGATGAAATTTTATATTGAAACCTCGTACTCCCTGTTCCTGGTCGGGTTCTGGAAATAAGTGAGGAAGAAATTAAATTTTAAACAAAGTGGGGGCTTATATACTTGAGGTGTGACGCCCCCCCCCTCTGTGGCACGTTGGCCATCGTGGAGGGGCAGCCTCCATTACATGTTGCCTGTCGCAGAGGGGCACTGCTCGGCCTCCTCTTGCGACGTTCCGACTCGGCGTTTGTCCGGTCTTCCCCCAAGCCTTTTTCTAGCATGTATGGCATTTCTAAAACTCTTAACCAACATGCGAATAGGCCATCTAAATGTCAAGAATTTACGGGGTGTAACAGCTTTACATACTCAGTACCTGTGGTACTGATGCCCTCTTCTGGGGCGCTGCATTACTTGCCTGCAGGTGCAGATAGATGAGGAGCAGGTCCCTTGTAGTTCCATTCAGCTGTACAGAGCCATCAGCTCCTTTCTTCCGGAGCTTGTGTGATAGAGGTTTACTTCTTTTGTTTGTACAGTATGGGTACACCGGGCCCTGTCCCGACCATCTTATTACTCCTAGAGTCTTGCAGATTACATTACTTCCCTGTGGTTAGATGATATCGACTGTGTCGGGTCCATATGAGTTTTTGACTAGGTGTGTTGGCCGTGTGGGGCCCTATTTAGCTGTTTGTGGGTGGCCTTGTCGGTCATAACTCAATTTAGCATCGGCTTTTACTTTCCAGTTATAACTAGATATCATGGTGGCCTTGTCGGCCCGCATAGGACTCCCTATAATTGTTTGTCTCTTGTTAGCTGTTTACTTTCAAAAGTGGCATAGGCCTTGTCGGCTGGGGGTTGTATTTACAACCGCTATATAGCCCGTTGTTTTCTTGATTCCAGAGTTAGAGTCAGCCCTGCACCAGAAGTGCTTAGGCTTAATCAGCTTAGTAGTTCAGGTCCTAGTGGGGCACCAGGTGCTAGTCATGCCTCCCAAGGTGGGGCGTGACATATTAGTAAACTAATTTCCTCTAGTGGGAGAATTATAGATTCAACCACCTTAGTTTTGGTATGCCATTTATTAACAATCATGCTCAATGATTCCTTTTGATCATCCAATTTTCCTGTGTACTCAAACCATTTAAATAACTCTATATTGCATCTCATCTTTTTCATATCGGCGCACTATTTTTTCCTAAAGGATAATCTTTCCTTTAATGAATATTTTTCTGCATGCCATTGCATTTTTATGTTATTTTCTAGATCTAACCAGAGTTTATTTAAATATTCAAAGTCTGGTTCGAACTCCTCATCAAATCCAATCATGTATAAAGAGTATCTTACTCCTAGCATCTCACTAGTAGTGGGACTTGTTCTTTTGGTAATTCTAGGTTCATATTCAACCTTAGGAATTGTTTCAGAGAAATCTACTCCCTTAATTTTTCTCTATGTCTTCAAGTGTTACCTCCTTTTCTTCTGGCGTTTTTGAAAATGAAGGTCTCAAAAAAGTCATTCTTTTACATGAAGAAGCATGACTAAAGGATTGGGATCTTAGAAATTTTAAATCTATAGATCCATCCAGAAATTGTATTACTTGCTCAATGGTTGAATTTTCTTCCTCAATTTCTGGCTCCGTTATGGAGTCAAAATCTCAATTATCCTTTACTAACACATCATCCCATTTTTCATTTTTGGGACGAAAATATTGATGTGATTGTTATTGGCTTCCATAAGCACGGTAACCCCTTTGTTACTTAATATTTTTGCTTTTGGTGCTACCGTGGTTTTCATTAGCCTGTAATATACTCTGTATATTATGGATATTTCTCTTGTATTTTCTTTTCTATTCATATTTTTTGTTTTAACATTTAATGTTAGGGTATCCATAACATATTTGATCATTAATATCTATAGAAAAATTGGAATAACAATTAAAATATACCGGACCATTAGCTAGGTTACTTTGTAATACTGCTAATAATGAATCATCAATGTTTAGTAGCCTATTGTCTCTTAATAGAAGACATATAGGTACGTCTAATCCTATCGATACAATGGTTTAACTGCAACTTGGACAAGTCCTATGTGAAGAAACTTATAATTTTTCCTATATTTGTTAATGTCTTCAGCTGCTAATAATTTAATAGTCTTAATAGACTTATTAATAGTGATCATAGATTCGTAGGTTTTAATATTATAATTTTTAATAAAATTAAAGTGACCAGTCTTATATATCTTTTGAAAACGTTCCTTTGGGATATTCAAATTTTGTAAATCTCTCTCTATCTTAGCTATTTTAGTAGTTGTGGCAGGAATATTAATACTATTTATTATGTTCTGATTTCCAGAGGTATCCATTAAAATTGTGTAGATAGTTTTAACTGAATAATTAATATATCATCTAATTGTCTTCTTTGTATAGACGAATTATGACTAACATAACATAATTCATTATATAACCTGATTAGATTGTCAAGAATTAATTTTTTAGTTATTTTTGTAGAATAAATATCTAGAGTTTCTGAAGGTATTAGTTTTTTATAATAGTCTAAGTTCTTTAATATTTATATTCTTTTCTTTTTATAGTTACTCTGGTATTTCAAACATACCCATTTTCTCCTATTGTAGTATTTTATTTGTTCTATAAATGGATGTGTAAGCATAAATTTTAATATAATATGAAGTATTCGGGGGAATGTTAGTACTATCCTGGGGCCAATATCTTCTTTAGATGTTACTCCTTAATAGTTATTTATTTGTGAAGTATTTACTGGTTATCTTATCTAATTTCTTTTATCTTATTCCTTTAGGTCTGGTGACGGAAACACCATCAGGGTCCGACTCTAGTATCTAAACTTTAGAGCTAATTAAACGGAAAATTTTGGCTTACCATCGTCTAGACCGTGATTAAACGGTTACCCAACTTAAGGAATAAAACTAAGAAAAGAGAGTAAGAGTATCAGAAAAACTAAACACGGAAATAACCGCTCAAGAGTAACATAATTTCGACTGGCTTTAGGATAGTATAAAGATTTAGCTACACAAACTCATACTCCTCCAGGCCAACATGGCTCTCATACCATTTAACGGATTGTAGAAAATGACTTGTAAATAAATTACAAAGGCAGAAGCAAAATAAAAGAAAATACTACAAGTAATAATAAAGTAGAAGAAGTGGACTATCCAAAATTTAGAAGATATGCTGAGGGCGTGCGTGATCGATTTCAAGGGCAGTTGGGATGATCACCTACCTCTCATCGAGTTTGCATACAACAAAAACTACCATTCTAGTATTCAGATGGCCACATTCGAGGCATTATAAGGTAGGAGGTGCAGATCTCCTATAGGGTGGTTTGAGATTCGTGAAACTACTTTGATAGGTCCATATTTAGTCCATGAGGCCATGCAGAAGGTGCAAATTATCAGAGAAGGGCTGAGAATAGATCAAAGTCGACATAAATCATATGCAGATGTGAGGATGAGGGAATTGGAGTTTTTTGTGGATGATTGGGTGTTCTTGAAAATATCACCTATGAAAGGGGTGATGAGATTTGGGAAGAAAGGAAAGCTCAGTCCCTGATATATCGGCCCTATTAGAGTTCTTAGACGCATTGATAGTGTGTCTTATGAGCTGGAGTTGCCTGCGGAGTAAGCATCGGTGCACCCAATCTTCCATGTGTCCATGTTAAAGAAATGCATCGGTAACCCGACCTCAGTAGTGCCTCTAGAGAGTGTAGGTGTAAAAGATAGTCTCTCTTACAAAGAAGTTCTAGTTCAGATCTTAAACCGTTAGGTTCATAAGCTGAGAAATAAGGAGGTTGCTTCAATAAAGGTTTTGTGGAGGAACCAACTAGTTGGGGGAGGTACATGGGAAGCAGAAGAAGACATGATAGCTAAATACCCTCATTTATTTCCTTCCTGCTCACTTTCAGCATCAGGTACTAAATTCTCCTCGTTACTCCATTTAGTTTGGTACCCTTCAGTTCCTACATGTTTAAGGTGTGTACCCTAGTTACATATGCTCAGTTAGTGTGTCTCATTCAGTTCGAAGCCAACCACTCCTTCCATAATTAGTTTATAATTTCCAGTCTTGGGATTGCAGCTCTTTTTGTATCTTTCCAGCTTATTTAGTCTCCATTTGACGATGAATGTTCCCAAGGGGGGGATATTATAACACCCCATAACGTTCTAAGACTGGCCTTTAGATCAAAAACTTGATCCCATAGAAAACTGAGAGAAAGATCTTAGTACCAGTCACAGTACGACTCCTATAATTGAGGTATGGATCGAACCTAAACTCATAATATGAGGATGGAGAAGTACAGTGAATGATATTGGAGAAACCACGACTTCATGTTACGAATCGTATTATCTTGGTACGGATCATACTGACCAGTCATGGAAAAGTTCAGTGAAATGATCAGGAAAATCCCAGGTAACCATGAGTCATGGTATGACTCGTGGTACAGTGGTACGACCCGTGGGATGAGTCGTGAGAGAGATCAAAAGAATTCTCAGAAGTAAGCTACAGATTGTAGCAAGACTCGTGGGATGTTAGTATAGGACGCAATAAGCATCCGTGGAAAACTTCATAGTAATGGGTTGAAGCAGAGTCCCTAACCATGAGAGGTAGTATGGATTGTAGGATTATGGTATTGACGTGCTATGGATTTGCAGCACTTTTGACTCTCAAAACTAAGAAAATAGCATGGACTTAGGTGTGTGAGGTACTTTTCCTTTGCAGGATAAATTGGTGTTGGAGCTAAAAAATGCAAAATAAAGCCTGAAGGATGCAAAATAGGCTTAAAGTGCAGTCCACAGTATGAGCTGTAGGAAGGTCCTACGAGTCGTACTGATGGCTGTGAAAAGTTGCAGAAGGCTAAGGTTGAAGAGATGCAATGTACGAGTCTCAGTACAAGTCATACCAAGCTTGTACGAGTCGTGGTGATTAAGACTTGAAAAGAATCAAAAAATTTGCATAAGAGGCTGACTCCTGCTATAGAAAGAAAGTACGAACCGTGGAATGAAGGTACGAGTTGTACCATGGCGGTTGTGATAAAATTCAGAAGAATTTCAAAGTTTCAGAGTCAAGCCACGGGAGCTCAGTACAGATCGCAGGATGGAGGTATGAGTCGTACAAGGATCTAACCCTTAGCCAAAATCCAGCCAGTCATGCAAGGTACGAAAGGATGGTACGGGCCGTAGGATGCTGCTACGGGTCGTAGGTTGTCTCGTGATGAAGGCGGAACCAGATGTGAAAATACACCCTGCCAGCCTAGGAAAAGGATTCTTGTGTCTATATAAATACTTTTTAGGTTTTTTTAGAACCAATCATAGAAGAGATTTTTAATGGAGAAAGAGAGAATTGAGTTCATTCGACTTGTGATCAACCTTTTCTTGAATTCTTCTTGTTCTTGCTATTTGTTCTTGAAGAGTTTGTTGAGTAATTAGAGGAAGTGTTTTTCTCATTCATTCTTGTAAGTATTGATTTATGTTTTTAATCACGAATAAAATTCACAACCTTACAACTATGAGAGGTTAAAACCTCCAAAGCTAGGGTTGCACAAAGTGATTTTAAAACCAATACAAATACTTATATTGTATTCTCTTCATGCTTAAACATTTCTTAACAGTGCGCAACATTAAGACATGCTCGAATTATTTACTTCCTTAGGAAAAAGAGGTAGAGATTAGGAAAAGAGAATTACAAAAGAGCCTTGATTTTGATAATCATTATATTAACTTGAGTTATGGTCGCAGGATAGTTAAATTTTGAACTTAGTGATAATGAATAGTTTGAAACCGATCATGAGACTTTGTCGAGTGATTGAGTATAGTATATCAATAGGGACTGGTCGGTCGTTTGAATGAACCTAATTTATCAGTTCTATAAGTAATTTTTTGTGATAATCACGAGTGTATACCTAAAGCAGTTATGAACCCATGAGGAACAAAAATCCTAGTTATCCTTTAATATTGACTCAACATCAGATTTTTAATACTTGTTTTTATTATTTATTTTCTTCAAAATCCCCCAATTTTTAAGAAACTAGCTCACTAGTTCACTTACCGGCTATAATCTAGTTCTCCCATATTCCCTGTGGGTTCGACCCCAACCTCTAGTTGGGTTCTTTATTGACAACGTCCGTTTCATAGTTCAGTAAGAGGTGTTGTTTGAGTGTTATCAAAAAGTGGCACCATTGCGTGTAATGACTTGTTGGTTACATTACTTTTTACGCATTTTCTTTGTTTATTTTCTTTCTTTTTAGTTACTGACTCTCAGGCTCAAAGGAACAAGCTTTCTCTTGAACATTCAAATGGAACATAATAAGATACCAACACCTGTGGAAGAGATTGTGACTGATGATGCATTGGAAGCTGTGATAATGAATTATGAAGAAGATGGGAACTCAGAATACACAAAAACGGTTAATGCTCTAAATGGGACAGGGTCATATAACTTCAGCCCAAAGAAGTTAGACCTGGACTTAAAGAACCATTCAAGACCGCCGGCCAAGCCATCCGTGGAGGTACCACCAATCCTCAAACTTAAAGCATTACCTCCTCATCTCAAGTATGAATTCCTTAGGAAGGACAACACTTTTCTGGTCATAAATGCAGCAGACCTGTCAGATGAGCAGGAGGAAGCTTTAGTTAACATTTTGAAAAGATACAAAAAGGCAATTGGTTAGACCATAGATGATATATTCGGAATTCCACCAGGCATATGTACTCAAAAGATCCAACTTGAACCATATTGTAAGCCGAGTATAGAGCATCAGCGCCGCCTGAACCCTCAAATGTAAGAAGTCATCAAAAAGTAGATTATCAAGTGGCTGGACTTTGGGGTGATATATCCCATAGAAGATAGTCAGTAAGTAAGTCCTGTCCAGTGCGTCCCAAAGAAAGGAGGGATTACAGTGGTGCCCAATGAAAAGAATGACATGATACCAACATGACCAGTCACAAGATGACGTGTATGCATGGATAATAGGACTCAACCGATGTACTTAGAAAGACCATTTTCCAATGCCATTTTTGGACTAGATGCTTGATAGACTCATAGGTAGAGGATGGTACTACTTCCTCGATGGATATTCTAGGTATAATCAGATCACTATTGCTCCAGAAGATCATGAGAAGACAACCTTCACCTGTCCATATGGAACCTTTGCCTTTAGAAGAATGCCATTTGGATTGTGTAATGCACCATCCACCTTCTAACATTGTATGATGTCCATATTTTCAGACATGGTGGAAGACACCATTGAAGTGTTTATGGATGATTTTTTTGTTGAAGGCGATTCCTTTGAATCGTGCCTTAATCATCTGGGCAAAGTATTGAAAAGATGTGAAGAAACCAATCTAGTCCTAAACTAGGAAAAATGTTATTTCATGGTTAAAGAAGGGATAGTGTTGGGCCAAAAAATCTCAGGAAAGGGGATCGAGGTGGACAAGGCAAAAATAGAGGTTATAGAAGGATTGCCACGCCTATTTCTGTAAAAGGGGTCAGAAGCTTTTTAGGGCATGCAAGATTCTACTGACGCTTTATCAAGGATTTTTCAAAAATTGCACAGCCATTGCAAATTACTGGAGTAAGAGGTAAAGTTTGTGTTTGATGAGGCATGTCTAAAGGAAAAGCTCACCACTTCTCCCATCATCATAGTTCCAGATTGGTCTCTTCCCTTCAAGGTAATGTGTGACGATAGCGGTGTCTCTCTTGGTGTTGTTTTAGGCCAAAGGAGAGAAAAAAATTTTCATCCAGTTTATTACGCCAGCAGAACTCTCAATACAGCACAGAAGAATTATACAGTCACAGAGCAGGAACTATTAGCAGTGGTCTTTGCATTTAAAAAAGTTCGAGCATATTTGCTTGGAACCAGGGTGATTATTCATACAGACCATGTTGCATTGAGGTATTTGATGTCCAAGAAGGATGCCAAGCCCAAATTAATTTGGTGGGTGCTCTTGCTTCAAGAATTTGAGTTTGAGGTGAAGGATCGAAAGGGAATAGAAAATTAAGTGGAAGATCATCTATCTAAGCTTGAGTCTGAAGCAAAGGAGAGGATGGGGTTTGAGATCAATGATGCCTTCCCAGAAAAACAGGTACTAGCTGCATCGTAGGATTTGATCCCTTGGTTTGCCGATTTCGCAAATTACTTGGTTAGCTATGTGATGCCAGCAGACCTAACTTCTCAGCAAAAGAAGAAGTTCTTATTTGATGCTCACAGATATTACTGGGATGAGCCATATTTATTCTGCATTTGTGCAGACGGTATCATTCCTAGGTGTGTCCCAGAAGTAGAGATGCCAGCATTTTAGAGGCATGTCACTCATCACCTGTTGGGGGTCATATTTTACAATGCGGGTATTTTTGGCCATCTATTCACAAAGATGCATATGAGTTCGCCAAGTCTTGTGACCAATGCCAAAGGCAGGGCAATATTACCCGTAGACATAAGTTGCCACTAACCCCCATCTTGGAAGTAGAATTGTTTAATGTGTGGGGGATTGATTTCATAGGCCCTTTCATCAGCTCATATCGAATAAATTATATTATGGTGGTTGTGGATTATGTCTCCAAATGTGTGGAGGCAATTTCCCTACCAAACAATGAAGGTAAGAGTGTTACAGCATTCCTTCGAAAACATATCTTCGCCAGGTTTGGCACTCCCAGAGCTATTATCCATGATAGTGGATCTCACTTCTGCAATCGCCTCTTCAAAAACTTATTTAAAAAATATGGTGTCCAGCATAAGGTGGCCACACCTTACCACCCTCAGTCAAGTTTAAAAGTGGAAGTTTCAAACAGGGAAGTCAAGATTGTACTGACCAAGATAGTGAATACTAGCCGGACGGATTGGTCAAGGAAGCTCGATGATGCACTTTGGGCTTAGAACAGCTTATAAGACTCCCATTGGTTCATCTACCTACCAGCTGGTTTATGGCAAACCATGCCACTTACCAGTTGAACTAGAGCATAAGGCATTATGGGCTCTGAAAAGGCTGAACATGAACTTGAAAGAAGCTGCCAAGCTAAGGCTTAATCAGCTTAATGAGTTGGATGAATTCTGACTTAAGGCTTATGAGAGTGCAGCCATGTATGAAGAAAGAATGAAGATCTAGCCATGACAAAAAGATTTCAAGAAGGGAGTTTAGCCCAGGTGATTTGGTCGTACTATTTAACTCAAGACTCCGGTTGCATCCTGGGAAGTTGAAATCTAGATGGATTGGACCTTATAAAATAGTGCAAGTGTCTCTGTTTGGCGCGGTGGAACTTGAGAACAAAGAAGGAAAAAGATTTAGAGCAAATGGGCAAAGAATAAAAGTGTATCTGGGAGATGAGGAAGAATTAAAAAGAATAGAGGAAGTATACCTTGATGATGACTGAGGAGTCACAAAAGTCACGTCGTGCCGCGATGTTAAATCAGGAGTTGCGTGGGAGGCAACCCATGGAAGGTGAAGTCTGAGTAGTCACAGGTATGTTCTCTTCCCTATGTTGTTGTAGTTGATGCTTCGGGGACGAAGCTTACTTTTCAAAAAAAGGAGGGGGTGTACTTGTGATTTTTGGAATTTTTGATTCGTCTGAGGGTTTTTCTTGTCGTGTTTCTTTTCCCTCAGGCATGTTATCTAGTAGAACTAGCATGTGTAGGATTTTTGGTTTTAGTTTGTGATTTTTGTTTAATTATAAAGTAGCTTAGGAGTACTCATCCAATAAAAATGCACTAGTTTTGGTTTTTGAAAAAATTAACCTTGTTTAAAAATTTTCCAATGCATTAGCTATGTATTTGTGACAACATACGTGATTGTTGTGGATCTTTTGATGTCATTTAGTTTGTCAACATGAGTAGTCTTGTTAAGCCATGTATAAACCAGACAGGTGAGGAGAAAATAGTTCATGTACCAAGTGTGAGTGAGGTATAGTATTCAATTCGGTATTGTGTTGAAGATCTAGAACTTGCCTGGTTGGTCTTTGCATAGGCTAAGGATGGTTGGTTAGGATATGATCATAGGCCATTTTTGTTTAGCTTACTTTTAGCCTATATTATCCTACAAGAGTTGCATGAATCCCTTGATCCCAAGTTTGAGCCTTAAATGACCATGTTTCTTTGATTTACCTATTAACCATACCCATTTTCTTTACAATGAACCTGTTTTGACCCTAGTCCTTCCTTGGATATTATGAACCTCAACATAAGCAAAAATGCTTAAGTTGAGGGTGGCTAGAATAGGGGTGCGTAAATGGTGGGAACGGAAGAAAGAAAAAGAAAAGATAAAAGAAATAGTGAAAAATAAGGTGTGGTGAAAAAAAAATAGGATGAAAAATGTTGAGAATCTTGAAAAATAAATCTCAAAGGAAAAATAAAATGCTAAAAAAATTGAAAACTCACCACACCCATGCAAATGTGTATAAAAAAAGGGGGTGAAAAGGGAAGAAAAGGGAATGAAAGAGTAAAAGGGTGAAATAGGTGAATGGTGTAGTCAATGTATGTAGTGCCAAGGAAGGGATAGTCACTTATAAAATCCCCAATCTTTATCATGTCCATCCCTAAGCCTACATTATAATCTATAGCAAGTCCTATAGTGATCCTAACTTGACCATATGATAAACCAAGTAGAGAAAATAAGGGCAAGTGTATGGTATCTAACACATAATACTTGTAACTTCTTTGTGAGAGTGAGCGCCTTACTTGTTTAGTCCCATGTTATGTTTGACATCTCATATCTGAGTGGGGACTTTATTTATATGAGGGTACATGAATTATGTTTGCTTTTACTATTGGTCTGTGTGGAAAACTTTAGTGATGACTTGATTGCCTGTTGATAGCTGGATGACATGCTTTGATCCCTGTTTATAATGTTTTGAGGTTCCTTGTAATGCATTAGCTGATGTTGTTCCATGAGAAAGGGTCAATAGAGTGTGTATAGAAAGTGGAAGTTTTGTTTGAATATTGGCTGTAGTATCTTAAGTCTATTTTCTAGATAAGCGTCGTGTTTAGTTTTTCTTTTCTTTGCCTAAGGACATACAAAAGTCTTAAGTTGAGGGTGTTGATGTGTTGTGGATTTACAGCACTTTTGACGCTCAAAACTAAGAAAATAGTATGGACTTAGGTGTGTTTATGTGGATGTGAAGAAATTTTCCTTTGGTTGCAGGCTTGGAGCTAAAAAATGCAAAAGAAAGCCTGAACGATGCAAATGCAGTCCATAGTACGAGCCGTAGGAAGGTCCTATGAGTCGTACTAATGGTCGTGAAAAGCAGCAAAAGGCTAAGGTTGAAGAGATGCAATGTACGAGTCTCAATACGAGTCGTACCAATCTTGTATGAGTCGTGGTGATGAAGTCGTGAAAAGAATCAGAAAATTTGCATAAGAGGCTGACTCCTACTACGGAAAGAAACTACGAACCGTGGAATAAAGGTACGAGGCGTACCATGGCAGTCGTGATAAACTTCAGAAGAATTTCAAAGTTTCAGAGTCAAGCCATGGGAGCTCAGTATGGATCGTAGGATGGAGGTATGATTCATACAAGGATCTAACACTTAGCCAAAATCCAGCCAGTCATGCAAGGAATGAAAGGATGTACGGGTTGTAGGATGCTGCTATGGGTCGTAGGTTGACTCGTGACGAAGGTGGAACTAGATATGGAAATTTTTGTGTCTGTATAAATACTTTTTAGGTTTTATTTTTCCGAGAATCGATCAGAGAAGAGATTTTTAGGAGTGAAAGAGAGAATTGAGTTGATTCTACTTGTGATCAACCTTTTCTTGAATTCTTCTTGTTCTTGCTATTTGTTCTTGAAGAGTTTGATGAGTAATTAAAGAAAGTGTTTTTCTCATTCATTCTTGTAAGTATTGATTTATGTTTTCAATCATGAATGCAATTCACAACCTTACAATTATGAGAGGCTAAAACCTCCAAAGCTAGGGTTGCACAATGTGATTTTAAAACCAATACAAATACTTATATTGTATTCTCTTCATGCTTAAACATTTCTTAACGGTGTGCAACGTTAGGACATGCCCGAATTCTTTACTTGCTTAGGACTAAGATGTAGAAATTAGGAAAGGAGAATTACAACAGAGCCTTGATTTTGATAATCATTGTATTAACTTGAGTTGTGGTCGCAGGATAGTTAAATGTGGAACTTAGTGATAACGGATAGTTTAAAACCGCTCATGAGACTTGGTCGAGTGATTGAGTATAGTCAATCAATAGGGACTGGTTGGAAGTTTGAATGAACCTAATCTATCAGTTTTATAAGTATGTTTTGGTGATAATCATGAGTGTATACCCAAAGCAGTTATGAACCCATAGGGAACACAAACCTTAGTTATTCTTTAATATTGACTCAACATCAGATTTTTAATACTTGTTTTTATTATTGATTTTCTTCAGAATCCCCCAATTTCGAAGTAACTACCTCGGCTGTAATCTAGTTCTCATATATTCCCTGTGGGTTCGACCCCAACCTCTAGTTGGGTTCTTTATTGACAACATCCGTTTCATACTTCAGTAAGAGGTGTGGTTTGAGCGTTATCAGGTATGACCCGCAGGTTGAGTCATACCACCTGTCGGGCAAAAATTTTAAAGAAGTTTCTAGGGAATTTTTTGTAACTTTCCATTATTTTAATGCCTAAGCTACATTGTTTGGGGTTCATTTAGAAGGGAATTTAGGGAGGACTGACAGATTGTTTTCTTATTCTCCCTCAAACTCTCAAAAATAGTACGAAGAACTTAGACAGTTCTCCTAGAACAGGACTAGGGCTTACATTCTTCTCAATATTTCTGGGTAGTTTCTTAGGGGAATTTTTACTCCAAGTATGTGGAATTGCAACAAGGGAATTGCTCTTCCCTTGTGCTCTAAAACTTCTTATAGAAAACATTATCAATTCTAGCCCAGTTAAATATATAAACCATGGTTATTCTTCAGTTAGATTAGGAAATTTCCTTCTTTATATAATTCTTGTGATTCTTGAAGACTTGTACCATTTTTAATTTATATCGCTATACCTTTCCATGAAGATGCATTTTAGCCCTAATCCTTAAATGTGGTTTGAGTGAATCTTGCATAATTGAAGTCTAGATATGAATGTTTCTTGATTCTGATAGTCTCTTTTTAAATCTCCATGATAGTACATATATGTGATCAGAAATTAGTGTATGGATTGTTCAGTTAGTACTCAACATTCTTATTATCCTACAGAAATGTCAGCGGATCAGTTTTGCTATAGTCAGTATTTTGAGGAGTTCAATAAAACTCCGAAGTCTCAGTTATTAGTCTTCAAATTATTTTTTAAATGGTTATGATGCTTTTAGATAAAGTAGCTCTGACAAGTCTTAGAACATTTGTATTTTAGTTATCAGGTCCTCTAGACTCTCAGAACGCCTCCAAAAAAGTGGTCTTGACTTGAATCTTAAGACATCAGGTTTGAGTTATCAGTTTAGCAAACAACGTTACATTTTCCAGTAGTGGTAGGACTTAGTACCGAGCAGGCCGGAGTTTAGCGCACCCATGTTCCCAGAACTACATTGCTATTGTAGGTCATTAGCCCGAACGGGCCTCATACAGTGATCACCCAGCTGCTACTATACCTTGGAAAGGTATAGTGGGCCTTCTTTGATAGGAGGTATACATCGTACTCCACGTCTAGCTCACGTGATGATATGTCAATTTTTGTCTCTCCCACAGTATAACATAGGATAGCACAGTATAGCCAAGTATAGTCTCAGTCTCCAGCTTAATCCAGTCCTCCAGATTTTAGGATATGCTTATGACCTTCAGACAACTTTGGTGAGTACAGTATTTATGATTCTTGTTATGGTCTTTGCATGTTCTTTTTTAGTTTAGCGTAAACATTTTCTGTACTTGTGTGTTTATTTCATATTCCTCATACTCAGTACATTCAAAGTACTGATGCATATTTTCTATGTTGTATCATCTCATAATACAGGCGCAGGTTCTCAGTCTCAACACCATCAGTATTCCTTCTCTGGTGATATTCAGCAGAATTCTGTGGTGAGTCCTCATCTTCCGAGGATGAGAGCTTAGCTTCCATTGTAGTTTTACTTTCTTAAATTCAGACTATAAAGTTAGTTAGGGACTTGTCCCAACAACTCAATAGTTTCTTAGTTGGCTTTCGTCTAGAGTTAGTAACTCAGTGTGTTATCAGATGTAATGTATTGCTTAATAGTATTTTGTTCAGTTATGTTTTAAAGATTCCTCTTTTAGACTTCATATAGTATCAAGATTTTCAGTAGTATGCTATGTCATGGGTTAGCTTGGGGTCACTTGTGGCCCTAAGTACTGTATTGCGTCCAGAGTGTAGACTCAGGTCATGACACGTTATCCCCTGGTTTTCAATGATATTTCCCAAAACCTCTCTCTTCGAGGTCTTAGGAATTTTAATAAGTGAATTACTCGAGTATTATGCACAAATTAGATTATTCCATCCCCGTGTTCCCATCTAAGAAGAATTACTTCTCATGAAAATCATACCCAACTATTTCTCGCTAGGATTTACTGAATTACCCCTAGGTTTTTCGTACTTCTCCTTTTTCAACATACATCCTTCTTTCACCGCTCACATAATTTTTACATTATTATAGTCACATATAGGAACTTTATTATCAAGGACTCGAGACATATTATGACCCTTTGATATTTTTGTAATGTTGGGTCACTAGATTAGATCAGTCTGCTACATCAATGTACTTTCTACAGCAATTGTCTCACTGTAGTGAAAAACTGTGAAATTTAAATTTGATAATGCCGCGGATGACTAAATAAAATCAAAAAATATTCAGAAAATAAGGAATGAGAGTTAATTGAATCATACTGAGACAAATTCTTATAAATCTGTCATAATGCTATAAGTCCGGTGAAGGAAAAAAGTGTAATACAGTGGAAGTGCCTAAGAGTAGACTGGGGATTTCAAGTGTGTTATGCATAAAAGTTAGAAAATTATCTTAGGACGACTCGTGGTACGAGTCATAGGAGTTACCAACGGGTCGTAGGATCGTTCGTGGTTAGTAGTTTGCTGAGGAAAGTTTGGTATCAACGAGTCCAGTAACGACTCATGGGACCTAATAACGGTTCGTGGATTGGATTCGTCGTTTAGTTTTGGACTGTCAGGATGGAAGGTATGAGTCATGACATGATTTGTGGTGAGGAACCATGGATCATGGTAAGGACTCGTTGGTTGGGTCGATGGTGGCAGAATTAGATGCTACGGGTTAAGGTATGACCCGTTGTGAGGAACAATGAGTCGTTACTCACACCTGTAGGAAGGATCAAGAAATTTTCCCAATGGTGGTAAGGGATGGGTCCAACGACTCATGGGATGATGATACGAGTCATTGTATGATCTGTGGAAAACTCCAAAAACCCAGGGATGAAGCAGTGGCAACAATGAATTGTAAGCACGAGTCGTGGGATAGAGGTACGACTCATGGTGTGAGTCGTGGCACCTGATAGTGTAAAATTTTCTGCGAATTTAATAAGAGTATTTCCGTAACTTCTAAGCTCCTAAACCCTAAACTACATCCTTTTGAGATCAGTTAGGAGGATTTTAAGAGGGTTTAGCCTATTCTATCCTATTCCCACCCCATGCATGCACGTTTAGAGAATTTCAAGGGAGATCAAATCTAGAATTCTTCATATTCTTCCCCAAATCTCTCAGACTTTCAAGGAAGGGTGTAGAATCATATTACCCAGCTATGTAGGGTCACGAATGACAGTTTCCCTTCACTCTCATGCCTAAATCTCATCTCAAGTTCATGAATTCAAGTGTATGATTTCATGGGGTCTTACCCTAATTCTATGAAATTCTCTATGATTAATTCATGGGTCGATTCCCTTCTGTTTTAAATGATACTTTTATTGAAACCTAACTTTGACCTCCTTCTATCCTGTATAAGCTTCTTATTAATATATAGTGCATATTTTGAAATTATCTCTTTTACGCACTTGTTTAGTCCGCATTCACAATATTTTGGTAATTAATTATCATAATCTTGCATAATCATTCTAAATTATAATTTTTACAAATATTTATTTACATTTAGTTTCAATTTATAATTTTTCTGATGTTATATAATTAATTTGTATATAGTATATTGCGTATTAATATATACGCATACATAGTTTCAATTAAATAAGCTTCTATTTAAAATATATGAACTATTTATATAATAATATTTGTATAATTTTACTTGAATTTTATAAATTATTTATATTAGTAATAATGTGTACATATTTTATTTTAAATTAAACTATTATATTGTCTATTTATTAAATTATTTACAAGAATAATATTTTATTAATTATATAGAAGCTTTTAAATTTCCTCAAATTTATTTAAATTTTAGCTACTCTTCACTTAATTCATGTCAATTTTAGCCATTTTAATCAATTCTGGCCATATTTTCAATCCAATTTAGTTTTGAATCAATTCAACCCGTTTACCCATTTTATGACCCGCAGACCTATCCAGATCCAACTCATTTATTCTAAATGTTATCTCAGCCATCCATCACTAATAATCAAACGGTTAAGATTGAAAACCTATTTTATTTCCTTATTTACTTCACCACCCCCAAAACCCTTAACAAAATTTTCACTCCTCCTCTAACTTTCCATCCGCACACCCCTAATCTTGTTCCTTGCCTCATTGTCTCCCCCTCGTCTCCATTCAGCCAACGTCAGAGAACAACCACTTGTGCCACCACCCTCATCTTCTCCTTCCTCTTTTTCCCAATGACCACCACCACATTTCATTGGCGCACCACTAACAGCTGCACCTCCTCTTTCCTTCCCCCATCTCCAAATCACCATTAAAACACCACAACGAATGCTATGTCCCTTCATCTTCTCTCCCTCTCCACCACAAAACTCTTACTATCGATTCCGGCAAAAACCCATCGCCTCCTTCACTGCTCCCTGTCATAATACCTCTAACAGTTGATTTTTCCAGATCTCACATTTGTGTGAATAGGCCATAATTTTATATTTTTTTTCTTTTATCTTTTGAATATCTAATTAAAATTGTCATGCATGAAGAAACCCCAAATGTTTATGATTTTCTGGTTCCGACACACCCTAATCTTGTTGTGAAAAGACAACTACTCTCTCTATATATATACATGCACACACATATATTAATGCCCCAAGAACTGTTTTCTTGGACCTCTATTTAACATTCCCATATTATTTTCCTGATGCACATACCTTATTATGTGCGAGCCTTCACGACAATTGCTCTACTTATTAACTATGGTCACTTATTTTACTTGGTACAACATTGTGATCAGTGGGTAGGATCTTGGTATTAGTCTTGCTTATTTTATTTAAAGAAGTCCTTATCTTCTTTATGGGTCAATGTTTTCGCTCCGCTTTTCTTGAAGTTAAATTTTCTTCTATGATGAATTGTATATCATATACAAAATGAAATGACATTTTCTGCATTTACAGCCATATTAGTCTAAGGCAAGTTCTAATATTTTGTTTACTTAGTTAATTCAATTATATTATGTAAAGGAAAAACTTTATGAGCTATATTTCATCTCTCCCTTTTCAGAATCAATATAGAAAATTAGTATTTATCTATTCACCGTGAATTAATATTCTTACCTGACATGTTATGGGAAAACTCCTAAACTTGGACATTTTTAATAATCTTGAGTCACTGCTTGTGCTAAATAAGATAATTTTACAACCTTGCCTAATATAGATAAAGTAATTACCTGTTATTTGGTTATTTGATAAATTATTATTATATTACTAATGAATTGATAGTCTTGACCAATATATGTTTCTTACTGAGTTTAATTTATGATGGATAGATTACATGGTACTTATGGTAAACTTGTATATGCTCTCCATCTATTTGACTTATTTATGTTAATCAACTCCCTAATCAATTTCTTCTGAATATTAATTCTCCGTTAAATCTGTTTGAGTGATTTATTACCTTTCCTTATTGTGAGTAAAATCTGGTAATAACATGCTACATATGGTAATTACGACAGCTTAATCATTTACTTATGGCAAGATCTTGACAGATTAATTTGTTCTATTTATTTTGTTCATGAGAAATTTGTTATGATTTATGCCCCCCTTCAATTATCTCCTTAAATAATTATGTGAAAGCCTTAATATTTATTTATCTTTGAGGATTCATACATGTCTGTACATTATTAATATTGATTATACTAATTATGATAAATATATATTTGTTTTACATATGACATGTATTTTTTCAAGGGAGGAATTCGGGTGATTGAGGATTTTCCTCCATCTTTTATTCTCTGACTGATTATTTGTCTCTTCTATATATGAATTTACCTCCCTTCTTATTAATTCGGTCAGACATCACCTATTCTTTAGGAATACAACTTTATTTTAACATTCGAATATTGTTATTCCTTTATCAGCATAAGAACTCAAAATGTTGTGTTTCTAAGCATTTCTTTGCTCTTTATTCTTCTATATAATTCTAACTCTTTTATCCCTCCTCAATACAAGCACTGCTCGAAATTCTTGAAATTCTTGTGATCTTGATGTGTTGAGGACTGGGTACCAATAAAGGAGGTTTGTTACATTATTAATTCGTTATTTTTCTTTCAATTTTGGCAGTCGTGGTTAGTTTATTTATCTTTACAAGATGTCATTTACCTTCTTTAGTTTCTTCGAATGCTCTCTTCTTGTGACGAGGTGTTTAAGATGCTCTTTCAAATAATTCTACTAAGTTATCCAAGTTTGTCGTAAGAATATGAGATTATTGTTACGTGTCTACTGTTGTATTAACCTTTAAGCAGGTATCATTTTAATTTGGGATCCATCGGAGAGTTGTCGGCATAAGAGAGGGCTACGGGAATTAGTCTAACATTGTTTTTTTTTTTTCATGTGTTGCATTTATTTATTTATTTATTTTATTTAGTTTGTAATAATTGTAATAAACACTCATGATAGTGAAAGGGTTGATGGGGGGAAGGAATCGTATGTTTTCTTTTATATTCGTAATTGTTCGATTAGAAATCATGCATGTAGGAATCAAATTGTCTCGTTTGAAAGCATAGTAGAAATCATGCCTATAGGAATTCGTTTGGTAGTTACCATTAAAAGTCATGCCTATATAAAATATATTTTAGCAATCAGCTGATGTTATAGGATCTGCACATAGGTATCTACATGATAATTCCCGATCTATAAACCAGAAGCATGCTAAGAAATCTCGCGTCTGTTTGAACTTATGAAAAAAAAGTGCCTGCTGTCATTTATACTACATTTGTTTAAATCCCCTTCTTCTTGTAGAGATCATGTCTATATGAATTTTATATTTGATTATCAAACAAACACGTTCATCAATTTCTACCAGCCTTTAGACTTAACCAATTTGCAATTAATAACATTAGTTGCTCTGAAATAGATGTTTAGTTACCATGCTTATAGGACTTAAATTTTATTTAGGTTGGAGCATATTCAAGATATTACTTCATGTCTTAACGTATCTCTATTTGTAGTGCTGCGTATTTAAATCTGATTAATTTTAGTAAAAACATGCCCATATGATCTGTTTATACTTGTTTAGGAAACATGCTCATAGGACTTCTTCTCATAATGCTTATATGATTGGGGCTTATTTGAGACTCATATTTGCTACTTGTTTTAATTATTATATTCTTGTTTGACGTTCATCACTCTTAAAAGCTCTAAGAAATTTTTGATCCCAAAACCAAATCTAGTAGTCCACTGCCTCCTGGATATTAAGCATGGGACGGGTAGGTGCATGCTAGGGTATTAGCATTTTATTTGGAACGCTGTTAGGATTAATAATAAATTAGGTGGGTAGCTGGGATATGATAGTCTGTGCTTGCCGAATAATATGAGCAACCTTAAATAATTGCAAAATATTATTTTAGTTGCATGGGGTGATCCTGTTAGTTTAAAATCCCCCCCCCCCCCTCCTTTGAATGCAGAACTACGTCTGACTTGATTTCCTTCGGGGATACGTAGGCGCCTCTTCGAGGTTCGGTCCAATCCTTAAAATTCTTAGCTATTTGTTTTGTTATTTTTCAGTATTATTATTTGTTTTCCGTATAATTCATTAGAACAATAATAGCTTCCTTCCCTATACACTGTCTCAATCTTTCATTTCTCAATTGTTTGAATTATTTGTTATTCATTTAATTCATATAAATTATTATAAGTCATTATAAATATTATTGAAAATTAGTTTAAAATATCCTCTTATTTGTTTATCATTTTCTTTTTAACCATTTAGTTATTTTTAGGATTAATCATTCATCGACCTTTGTTGCTCGCTAATTCTCCCACATTATGAATCCGGTCAAGAACCACAATTGTGGACCTCGAAAGGTGCGTAACACCTTTCTGTTGAGATAATTTGAACCCTTACCCGACTTTGGTGACCTAGGCTAGTTAATTAGAATTATTTATGTAATTAGTTTAGTACGGTGCCTTAATGCACCATAATTTATTACGTGGCGACTCTTCATTAATAATTCCAAAGAGTTGTCACATGTCTTGACCTGTTTTTCGCGAGAAAAATGAGGCACGACAGCATGACAACTCTACTGGGGATTTTAGATTTCTAACCATAACGATTTCATTCTTATGTGGGGTTTTATATTTTATTTATATTTGTCCATTTAAGGTCCATGAGACCACCTTCTCTGTCTCTTGTTTTTTAAATAATTAATTTTTATTCTTACTATGTTTATGTGATTTTTTTCTATATCTGATTTTGTGTTTTTATTTGCTTCTTTCTATAATTGATTTTCCTCCATATTTGAACTTTTTATTTCTCTATATTATTTTTAAATATATGACTAATAACTTTTAGAATTAGGTATTGGTGCATTTTATTTTTTTTGTATATATCTTCATGGTATTTGCTTATCTAATTGTCTCATGCACATACTTGATAACGATTGTGTGGTTTCATGGCCATTCATATTTTAACCCCCATGTCGAGGAATGTCTCGTGATTTGGTCGATCAGCAGTGCGTCGACGGTCATGAGCTTTCTCACTCTCAAGTTGTCCGCTTGAGGGAACCTTGTCTAAAACCAATCTTATCTTGTCTATTTTGTTGTTTTATATAATTTAACTTTAGTTACATGCATATTCCTTTTTCCTTATTTCCTATTATTTGCTTATTTGATATATATAACTTACTATGTTTTAACTTCTTAGGATAATTATTTATAATTTTCTATAATTGATTCACTGCATTATTGCTTTTATGTGTTATTTGTTATAGCTTTATTTATTTGTTATTATGTTCATACATTCCCCCACTTGGAACCTCTTTTCCTTTTTTCTTTTTGAACGGTTGCGTGGTCACACGGATGTTCATTCCTAGAACACCTATGTTAGGAAATGTCTTATGGATTGGTCGTTTAGCGGTGCATCGACAGCCATGAACTTTTCCACTCTCAAGTTGTCTGCTTGAGGGGACCGTGTCTAAACTCACTCTTATTCTTAGAGCTTGACCGAGTAATCCTTTACTAAGGAATATACATCATACCTAAGAAGGTGCGACACCTATGGCGTGTCAAGACTAATAATGAACTTACCTTGTGTCCCAAAGTATTTTTACAATCCCAAAAGGATGCCTTCATAATTTATGTGAATTTTAAACTGCATATGTCTAATTGGGTTTGTTACTCTCTTAAGTTAAGTTGTTTCCTTCCATGTAAACTTTTTTCCTTATTCTCTTTATTTTCTTCATTGTTTAAATTATTATATTCTTCAATGTTTAAATTATTATATTCTTCAATGTTTAATCCTTCTCTCTTATTTTCTTTATTTAAATTATTTAATACATGTTCAATCTCCCTTCTTATTTCCTTGTATGTTTTTTTGCTTGATGTTATAATTAACGTTAATCCTTTCCAACTCTTTCTTTATGTGTTTATTTTAAATAACCTATTACATGTTTATTTATTTTTGTTGCTTTATTAAATTTGTATTGCTTTTCTTAACTGTTTATTTTGTTACCGCTTTTCATTATGTGTTAATTATTATTTCTTTATAATTTTCCATTTCGCTCATATTTCCTCCAACTTGGGAACTTCTCACTATCACACACTATACACGCGAGTTGTGCTTTTCACTTCTCCGAATTTCTTTCAAAACCTATTTAGAGAGTTGGCATATACGTGGAATGAATGGACAGTTTTACTGCCATGCGACCACATGCCTTCTTGCATAAGAAAATCTGCCAGTCTGCCCAACTCTTAGAAGTCTAGGTAATATCATGCACGCATTATCGGTAGGAGGTCTTGATACCCTTTGTGTATTATGACTAATAGCTTGACCTCACCAAAAGTCCAAAGAAGTTTAAGTCTCAAAAAGGAAATTATCATACTTATTTGCATTTCTTTATTTTTTGAGAACTGAATATGCCTAAAAATGTAGACTATTGCTCTTTAGGGTAAACTAACACTTTACGATGCAGGTTATTAAATCATGTCATGTAAGCTTTGAAGAAACCAAAAGGAGAAGGAATGCTTCATTTTCACTATAGTTTAGCTTTATTTTTTGTAATTTTCCATTCTTGTAATATTTCATTATGTAAAAAATATATTCATATTATTTATGTTGATATTTTAAGGAGAGCAAATAGAATGATACATTATGGCATATTCGTCTCTCAAAATTCGCTAGGCCTACCTCTGGCACAAAAGAGGTCACAATATATTAGGACACGCGAATTATCTGTCACATGTATCGTTGTTTTACTTATATAATTGTTTCTTATTTTGTTTTTCTTCATTCTTCGAGCTCTAATCTTTAGAGAATTCTAGAATCATTTCGTGCTTACACTCTCTCAATCTTATATTCCATATAACTTACACTTTAGGTCCAAATCATACAATCCTGGAGTCTAATCAAAATTATTTTCTCTTTCAACAATATTATTTTATGTGTCTCCAAAATATCCTCTTTAGCATTTATTATTTTGCACTCACATAATAATCTTATTTGTGCAAATTAAGTTCAAACTCCGCCTTAGTCTACTTTGTTTTCTTTAAGGCTTTTCACAAAGCTCTCATAACTATGATTCATTATTTATCAATACATATCTCCATTTCTTCAAAATCAAGGTCCTGATATTCAACACAAGTCAGTTTTGCTCATTCCATTGACTTGCTAAATCAGTTAACAGCATCACCATCTACTCGTTCAAAATTATCTAGCATTTATCAACATCACTCGTTTGAAATTGTGGTTTTCATTACTTTTATCCGCGTCATGCCTCAAATTTTGCATTATGTTAGAGTTTTAAATTTTTCTTATTTGTCTTAAAACTCTTTAACGTGTTTATCATTTGGATGTTATTAATATTATTATTACTCGTGATATGTGTTAACTGGTGTTCGCATTTGATTTGCTTATTTTAAAAGGTTGTCAGGTATTTGAACATCAACTCAGTTGAGAATCTGCAATTTGACAAAATGTGCAACATCCCAAACAATTCTAGTCCTTTTCTTAACACAAACTTTGGTCTTCTCTCAACACAAAGTATCTTCAAGACAGTACATCTCCATCGAATCCCATCTCGGACATTCCATCAATAGATTCCCTCTTTATACACCAATCTCGGCACTTTGGAAAACATGACAATATCCAAAGGTGAGTTCATGACACTACAGAAAGAGTTCCATAACTTGGAAAAGATTGTGGATGAGAAACTACGCTGGAGAGATATTCCAGATATGAGGTATAAGAAGTTGTGCCTACACCCAAGTGTTAAGTTGCTGCTAGGATAAAAGATCCCGAAATTTGACATCTTCGATGGGAATGGAGACCCAATCGAGCATCTGAAGGACTATTACAGTACATTAGTCGGAATTGGTCATGATAAAGCTCTTCTAGTGAGATTATTTATGCATCAGAAATGACATTCACTTGGTATGTCAAGCAAGATTTCAACAAATGGCATACTTGGGAAGATATGGTTCGAGATATCGTAGAACAATACAAGTTTAACACCAAGGATGATCCCACATTTCTGGATTTGCTTGAAATAAAGAAAATGACTCATGAATCTTTTAAGGAATATGTGAGACGATGGAGGGGAGGAGCTTCTAAGATACGTCACTCAATATCTGAAGAAGAATTATTTCAATATTTCATCAATTCATTATGCAGTATATATACTGTAAATACTTATACTTCACATTCATTCATAGCTTCGAAAATCTGATTCGGATTGGGAAAGAATTGGAATACTGCATTCAAACAGGAAAAATTTTTCATACTGCCACAACTGAAATAAGTTCTCAAGCATGACAAAGTCCTCCGAATAAAAGGAAAAAGGGTATCTCAAACACTATTCTTCCACCACAACACCATTAGGATGTACAACAAGTATGCGCCATCTTTGACTCTTGCAATGAGCAGAGCTCCCAACCCCAGCTTTATCAGACACCACTTCATGTCAACCAATATGATTCTCAATACCAGGCTCATCCGAGGCCATTCAATTTTGGTCAGTTAAAAGAAGTAAGGTCTCGCACATTTACCCCTCTAACTGAATCTTTGGCGAGTATATTTGAAAGGTTGAGGGCCCAAGGAATTTTGAAACCAAGGGGCGGATGGATTCCCAAGTATCCATCCCCAAATTTTGATCCTTCCAAGAGATGCGGCCATGATATTGAAGAATGTGCAACACTAAGGTACAAGATTCAAGATTTGATTGAGAAGATTAAGATAATAGTGCATCGAGGGCCAATGAACTATAACTGCATTGTCCAAGGTGATCTGAAAAAAATAGTTTCAAGACATTTAAGAGAGAAGCGTAAAAGGAGCTGGCAAAGACAAGATCATTAAAAGCAAAATGCCTTCATTCTCCACTCGTCCGCTCTTTAGTTTTTCCCTTTTCATCCGTTTTCTTTGTACTCTGAACTTCATGTGACCTGATTTCCTTTATGGATATGTAGGCAGCCCACTTTTGAGTTTGGTCTCAATTAAATAAAACTTTTTTTTCATAGCCAAATCAAATATCTTGCTCACATTCAAATATGAAATTCATGAAAATTTTGTTCGACCCTTAAACGGAAAACATGGATTCTAGATTGAATATTGATATTCAATTATAAGACAACTATTCCTTTTGAACTAATAATTTTTATTTTGAGTGAAATAGGAATACAAAGTCCCTAAGTCAAACTGCGGTAGAATTTTTTAAGGGACCTCAAATATTCTATAAGCAAGCAAAAAGGAGATTTGCAAGACACTTTGCATTCTAAAATGGGGCAGAAGTTTTTGAGGATTCCTCAAAAAATTTCACCAAAGTGCGAAGGCCATAGAGGTCAAAACAACGAAGAGGAGCAAAGGACATGCAAAGGTACGCATTAATCTTTCCTTTAAAACTCACAAATTTTCTGAGTATAGGTACACCCCACCAAGAAATATTCTCATGGTCGAGAAGGACCTATGACTTTCTTCTCAAACATAGGCTGGAAAATTTTTGTAATATCTCGAAACTACCTAAGACTGGACCCGAAATTTAAAAATGGAAAGTGGCAAAAATCTGGAAACTTATCACTGAATGAGTCAAGGTACGGATCATTGGCCTCACCAATGATTCGTAGGAGGTGTTCGTGGTGAGGTACAACAGGGTCGATGTTGG
Organism: Datura wrightii; assembly: GCA_035772735.1. Lineage (NCBI taxonomy): Eukaryota > Viridiplantae > Streptophyta > Magnoliopsida > Solanales > Solanaceae > Datura > Datura wrightii. The sequence goes on along the minus strand of JASDFA010000007.1, from coordinate 45,421,941 downwards.
GAGTAATGGGTCAAGGAGCGACCCGTGGTTTGATGTTGCGAGTCGTTGTTTCTGGTCGGGGTGAGAATGATCCTTAGTCTAGGAGGAAGTAACAAGTCATTCCATGAATCATTGTGAGTGTCAAGGTATCATGCTAAGTAAGCAAAGAGTCGGAAAATCTCCAGTCGAAGTGACAGATGGAAACCACAAATCATTGGAAGTAGGCACGAGTCGTGGTGTGGCTCATGGGGAAGTCCAGGTGCAGGTCATTAGGGGGAAGTAACAGGAGGATGCGATGGACCATTGTTTTTGTAATGAGTCATCCTATCGAGTCTTGGTATTAGAATCTGATAAGTTAAGAATTGGCAGTGGATGTAACAGACGAATACCATGAGTCGTGGTATCTGGGTGCGACCTGTAGGATTGACCGTTGCCACTGATAGTGTAGAATTTTCCGGAAATTCATTAAGGGCTTTTTCGTTATTCTGAAATCCTACGGTCCTAAAATACGTCGTTTAAGGCTCAAAATGCAGTGTTTTATGAGGGAAAAATCTATCCTATTCACATCCATGCATGCATATTGAAGGGGTTTAGGAGGTGATCAAGTTAGACTTTCTTCAAGCTTTTCTTCAATCTTCCATTGGGCTTTCAAGGAGTGCTAAAATCAGATCTTCCCAAAGTATGTAGGGTTATGAATGGGTGAATCCGTTCACACCCATGTCCAATCTCTCTCTAAACCATGAAAATTCCTATATTGATTCTCTGGGGTTTTATTCCAACGCATGAAATTCCTAATTCTCTACATGAGTATGATTTAAATATATTTCTACTATTGAATTATGATTCATGGGAAAGTTTTACATTGTTTTCAATTAAAATCATGTTTCAAGCTTTATAAATTTAAAATGCCCATCTATGAGAAATTCATTAAAGTTGAGATTTATGATGAATGTTCAGGTATGATGAGATATTATTGATGAAAAACATGATATCAAGTGACCCATGTTTATAATCATGTTTTTAAGTGAATTGAGTATTTTCAAGCATGTTAAAGTATTGGGCAATGCCCACATGTTCAAATATGATTTATGATTTCCCGGATTAAGCTTACTACATGGTTTTGGAGCGAGGACACCCAATTATTTTCAGCTTGTGGTATGGTTTGAGCTAAGGCTTCTCATATATATAAATTTCAAACTTGAGATGTATTTGATTATTGAGCTTCGTCAATAGACGATAGTGAGCTTCGTTGAAAAATGATGGAGAGCATATGCATGTTTTTGGAAGTAGTGTCTAGCACCGAGTAGGCTAAGGGTCAATCACCCTATGCCTCAAAACTACGTGCTAACGTAGGATATTACTTATATGTGTATATTACTTTGGGACCTCCCTTGTGAGCTATCCCTTGCCCCCGATTGGGCCTTGAGCTTGATATCAATATCATGGTATCGTCCTTAGCCCTGGCAAGGCTTTGGACGGCTCTACCCACTTGAGTGTGATAGTTGGTACCACGTAAGCTCTATCGTGGTATGTCAGTTATATGACGAGTCTCCTATTGTTCCTCAAGATTTCAGTTATGAATGTTTATCACTCATGATATGTATATGTTCTAAAAGAGGTTTGACCCAATGTTCAGTTTTACTTATGATTATCAGATTTAAGCTTTTGGTCATTCAAATCAGTTATGATGTTATGTTATGCTCAGATCATGATTTAAGAAAACAGCATGCAAGCCCTACTCTCAGATTCTTGTTTTGATCACATTTTACATTTATACATGTTTAAAATGATTTTACTTATTTAAGCAATCTTACTTACCTTGCATACTCGATACATTCCACGTATTGACCGCATACTCTATGATGTAACATTTCATGATACAGGCTCCGATCTTTAGACTCCGCCTCGCCACTAGCCAACTTTTGGAGTTAGCATCAGTCCATGTTGGTGAGTCCTCATCTGTCGAGGGCCCCTCTTTATTTCAGTTATGATTGAGTATTTTTAGTTTTCAAATTTAGCGTGTTAGTTGGGGTCTTGTCCCATCAACTCGTCAGACTTGGAGGCTTTTCAAACAAAAGAATATAATCAGCTTCAGATTCATGTGTATTTATGATATTATGCTTATTTCAGACATCCACTATGTTTATCATGTTGATCTATCTTTTTATGATTGGGTTAGATGTATGTTCATGCCATGGGTTGACTTGGAGTCCCTTGGGGTTCCTTGTCCCTTATTTCGATCTGAGCCTATGTTCGCGTCGTGAAAAACTTGGTATCAGAGCCATAGGTTTGAAGTGTCCTAGGGTGTATGAAAGTCGCATTAAGTAGAGTCTTTTTTATGAGTGTGACGCGCGCCACACTTATGACGAAGAGGCTACGAGACTTTTAGGAAATGTTCACTTCTTTCATAATCTATGTCATGCGATGAAATGTCTCTCTATCCTTCTAACTCGTATTATTCACGATTGCAGAATCATGGTTCCCTGCAGAGTTAACGGTAGGAGGAATCGGAAAGGAAACGGCCATGAGGATGCCAATGGAGACGGGCACCAACAAGGCCCACCTATCCAGGAGCACCATACACCAGAGCCGGTTGCCCATATTGAATTTAGGGAAGCTATTCAAATGCTAGTGCAGGCCTTGACCACTTAGGTCAACCAGCAGGAAGTGGAACATGTTCCGCAAAAGAAAAATGCGGTGGCAGCTGGAGTCAAATATTTTCTAAGAATGAACCCGCCAGAGTTTCTTTGTTCCAAGGTGGACAAGGATCCATATGAGTTTATCGATGAGATTGTAAAGATCACCAAGGTCATGGGGGTGAATGGAGTTGAGTGTGCTGTGTTGGCCGCATATCAGCTAAAGAGGGTCACACACATCTGGTTTCAACAGTTGAAAGATAGTAAGGCAGCTAGAGCAGGCCCTATCACTTGGGAGGAGTTTCAAGTTGCCTTTCTAGATTGGTTTTCCCTCGTGAGACGAGGGAGATGAAAGCAAACTGAGTTTGTGAATCTTAAGCAGGGGAAGAGGACGGTGCAGGAGTATGCCCTTGAGTTCACTCGTCTGTCAAAGTAAGCCCCGGAGTTAGTGGTTGATTAGAGGGTGTGAGTTAGCAGATTTGTTCATGGAGTGGTGGATTATTTAGACAAGGATTGCAGGACCGTTATGCTCTATCAGGATATGGATTTCCCTTGGATAGTCTTGTACGCCCAGCAAATGGAGGCGGCGCATATGAGGGAGAGAGAGGCCAAGAGGGCCAGGACTGATAGTTATAGATTCTCTTGTTCAAGGTTAGGTGGTGGGAACCGACAGTAGACCCACCAGAGATCTTCATCCCCAATATCCTCAGTGTTGAGTGTTCAATCCAGACCTAAGCACGACCAGAGAGGATGAGCGTCAGGCTCTAGGGGTCAGAGCAGCAGGCCCACAGATTCCAGCATCCCAGTTTGTCGCAGGTATGGTGTTATACCCCGGAAGCCCAAAGATCAGACCTAGGAGTGAAATGGAGAAAAACTAGACATCTGGCATCAGGTCACAGAATGACCCGTGGGGTAGACCATGAGTCGTGAGGTAACTCGTGGTGAGGCTCAGGGCGTGAGTTGGAACTTTGGGATTTAAGGTCCCCACGGACATGACTACGAGTCGTGGTCAGGACTCACAACTCGTTGAGTCAGTCGTAGGAAATGTTTTGAGAAGGTGAAGAAAAATGGCAGTGTACCCTACAGAATTCCCCACGAGTTGTGGTCAGTCACCACAATTTGTGGGAGGGGTCGTGAGTAGCATGATGGAACCAATTGAAATCTCAGGCAGTGCATGTGACGAGTGGTGACCACGACTTGTGGTCACTGGTAACGAATTGTGAGGTCCCCCGTGATAAGCCCCAGATGAACCCTCATGTAGTCTACACGACAACTGATACCACGAGCAGTGGCCCTGAGTGACGAGTCATCTAGTCCCTCGTGGGGACTAGCAGTCAGTCATTTCCTGCGAGTTTAGTAAGGGATTTTACATAATTCCTATGATCCTAATGCCTAAACTACATCATTTTAAGTTATGAATGATGAATTTTAAGAGGGTTAAGTTCATTTCAGGCCATTCTTACGCATGCATGAGAAGTTAGAGAGTTAGAGATGTGATCAAGCCTATTCTCCTTCAAGTTCTCCTCAATTCTTCCTTGGGCAATCAGAGAAGTATAAGAATCATCTATAATCAGGTATGTAGGTCATGAATGGGTGAATCCGTTCACACCCATGCCCAATCTCTTTTTAAATCATGAAAATTCATATGTTGATTCTATGGGGTTTTAACCCAATGCATGAAATTCCTAATTCTTTACATGCGTATTATCTAAATATGTTTCTACTATTGAATTATGGTTCATGGGCAAGTTTTACATTTCTTTCAATTAAAATCATATTTCAAGCTTTATAAGTTTAAAATGCCCATTTATGAGAAACTCATGAAAGTTGTATTTATGATAAATGTTCAAGTATTATGAGATATTATGAGGAAAAGCATGTTATCAAGTTACCCATGTTTATAACCATGTCTTCAAGTGAATTGAGTACTTTCAAGCATGTCCATGTAATGGGCAATACCCATATGTTCAAGTATGATTATGATTTTTATGATTTAAGCTTACCATATGGTTTTGGAGCCAAGACTCCCAATTATGTTCCGCTTGTGGTATGGTTTGAGCTAAGGCTTCTCATGTATGATTCAGATTTATGTAATTATGATTATTGAGCTTCGTTAATAGAGTATGGTTAGCTTTGTTGAAAATGATGGAGAGCATATGTATGTTATTAGGAGTAGTGTCTAGAATCGAGTAGGCTATGGGTCAGTCAACCCTATGCCTCAAAACTATGTGCCAACATTGGTAAGATCAAATTATACTAAGACCTCCTATGTGAGCTATCCCCTGCCGCGATTGGGCCACGAGCTTGATATCGATATCATGGTATCGTCCTTAGCCCTGGCAAGGCTTTGGACGGCTTTACCCGCTTGAGTGTGATAGTTGGGACCACGTAAGCTCTATTGTGGTATGTCAGTTAAAAGATGAGTCTCCCATTGTTCCTCATGATTTCAGTTATGCATATTCATCATTCATGATATACATATCTATATACATTTATCTCAATTTTCATCTTTACTTATGACTGTCAGATTTTAGCTTTGGGTCAATCGATTCGGTTATGATGTTATGTTATGTTGAGATCATGATTTCAGAAAAATAACATGCAAGCCCTACTCTCAGATTCTTATTTGTTTGTGTTTTATGTTATGCATATTTTAAATGATTTTACTTATCTAAGCAGTTTTACTTACCCTACATACTCGGTACATTTCACGTACTGACCGCATACTCTATATTGTATCATTTCATGATACAGGCCTCGACACTCAAGCTCAACCCCGTCCTTAGCCAGCCTTTCAGAGTTAGCATCCTACACCTATTGGTGAGTCCTCATCTTCCAAGGACCATGTTTTATTGGTTTCTTATGAATTGTTAGTATTCTACTTTAGCGAGTTAGTTGGGGGCATGTCCCATCAGCTCATAAGACTTAGAGGCTTTTCAGACAAGAAGGATGTATTCAGCTTCATATTGTGTGTATTCTGATGTTATGTTTATTTCAGACTTCCGCTAAGATTATCATGTTAATTCTTCTGTTTTATTGATTGAGTTAGATGTATGTTCATTCCATGGGTCAACTTAGGGTCTCTTAGGGCTCCTTGTCCCGTGTCTCGTTCCGGGCCTCCGTTTGGGTCGTGACAAACTTGGTATTAGAGAAATACATTTGATATTTCCTAGGTTGTTCGAAATCCGCGTTGAGTAGAGTCTTTTTCATGGGTGTGAAGCGTGCCACACTTATGACGAAGAGGCTACAAGATGTTTAGGAAATGTTCCCTTCTTTCATGATCCATGTCGTGCGATGAAATATTCCCCTTTCCTTCTAACGTGCTATTCATGATTGAAGAATCATGGCTCCCTATAGAGTAAATGGTAGAAGGAATGGGAATTGACACAGCCATGAGAATGGCAATGGAAACGGGCACCAGCAGGCCCCACTAGTGCAGGAGCCCTGTGCATCGGAGCCAGTAACCCATGCTAAATTTCAGGTAGCTATTCAGATGCTAGCGCAGGCCTTGACCACATAGGTCAACCAGCAAGCAGTGGCACATGTCCCACAAAATGGCAATGTGGCGGCAGCTTGAGTCAGGGATTTCTTGAAAATGAAACCGCCAGAGTTCCTTGGGCCAAAAGTAGATGAGGACCCAAGTCGTTAGGTGACCCGTTGCCACAACTGTGTATGTTGCTGAGGACGACTATTTTAAGAAAAGCACGACTCGTCAGAAGGATAAACGAATCGTCACCAAGCCCGTTGCCACTGCCCACCTGGTTTCCATTTTTAATTAGGAAAAGGATTTCTTGAAGCTATAAATACACAGTTTAGGTTTATTTTTTGAAGGACGATTAGAAACAGTTAGAGAATAATTCAAAAAGCCGATTTTATTAGTTTTCAAATAGGATTTTGGTGTTGTTTGATTGTTCTTGAATCAAGAAACAAGTTTTACAATTTTGTTCTTGAATTTGAGGATCAAAAGCAACATTGAAATTTATTCATCGATTTTGGAGTTTTATTCAATCTACGTGATTTTTCTTTTACAATAATTTGTATGTTGCAAATATGATTTATTCAATATTTTGTGATTGTGATAATACAAGAATGAGTAGCTAAACCCATAACTAGGTTTGTGGGAACCAAGATGAATTAACACACATAGGTAAAACACTTAGTTATTCTTGAATGAGATTTAATGCATGTATTGTTTTTCCCTTTGTTTTGGTTGATTCTTGATGTTTGCAAACATTAGGACTTGCCTTATTCTTACTTACCGGACCAAGGAGGTAATGAATAGGAAAAGGGATTAATAATAGAGATTTAAGGCTATCAACCCTCATCTAATAGCTTGAACTTATTCGGGGATAGCTAACCCGATATTAAGGGTAAGGGTCAACTAAATTACACCCGTATACGGACCAAGTTGCATGGTGATAATCATCTAGATAGTGGACCAACCATTTAGGTGAACCTAACTTACCAATATTGCATATTAAACACCGGAATAGATTACTAGTGTATAAGCCTTGTGGTTATGAAATCTTGGGGAACACAATCCTAGTCAAGTCATTAATTGAATATAAACCGAATTTGATCCAAGCATTCAGTAGTTTTATTTTTGTTTATTAGTCTATATTTTTCCCCTTCAGAAATAAGTAACTCAATAGTAATAGTTATTCGCATTAACTTAAGTTCTTACCCATATTCCCTGTTGGATCTACCTCAACCTTTATTGAGTTCTACATTTGACAATCGACCGCTTATATCTCAATCGCGAGGTGTAATTTGGGCGACATCAAATTTTGGCACCGTTGCCGGAGAATACAGCTAAGACTTTTGTTAATTGTGTTTGCTTTACTATTGGTTCTTATTTCTTTTATTTTTGTTTTGGTTTCTTAAGAGGTGTTAGGTTTGTGCATGCCCGATACTAGAAGCCAAGGAAATTCCCTGGTTCCAATTGATCACGAACTTGAGCAAACGTTAAGAAACCTGAGAAGAATGGCCAACATCCAAGAGTAGGAAACTGTGGACCAAGCCACCGCAAGAATGTTGGCTGAAGAGCAAGCTCGGGCTAGGGATCGTGAGTTAGCTAGAGTTGCTAAAGAGCAACGTCTAGCTGTAGAAGCAGAACGAGCTAGACGACACGGAGGTCCAGAACACTAGAGACACCAGTATTTTGATGAAGAGGATGATGTTGATATAAATGAAGTTGGTACCACTATAGCTATAGTCCTTCCTCCTTTACCTGTTGGGGCAAAGTTTGACATTACCAGTGCGATGATCCAACTGCTTAATATGAACGAAATATTTGCAGGTCATGCATCTGATGATGCCCACGCTCACTTGACAAATTTCGTTCGCATATGTAAGCATACAAGAAACCGGGGGTGATCCAGGACGCAATCAGACTGAGGTTATTTCCATTCTCTCTAGGGAGTGAGGCAATGATGTGGTTGGCTGAGCTGCCGAATGATTCCATTATTACTTGGGGAGAGCTTAAGAGATCTTTTTTTGAAAGGTTCTTCCCACCATCCAAAGCGTTGAAGTTGAAGGATGAAATATATAACTTTAGATAGCTAAATTCTGAGGCACTCCACGACAGCTGGCTGCGTTTCAACAAAAAGCTCAAAAGGGTGCCAAATCACAGAATTTTAGATGATACATTGTTGGAGATCTTTTATTGTTCTCTGAATGCCAACACCAAGGCAGTGGCTTATACCGTCTCTAGAGGAACTTTTATGAGTCACACTTATGCAGATGCTGCGGAGCTGCTAAACAGGATCACCAAAACCAACCAAGCTTGGCACACTAGAGAGTCAGAGGTTCCAGCTAGTTCTTATGTGGTTGTATGTTGCATAACAGAGGAGAAAATATGGGGAGAGTGATCAAGATATCACAGAGATAAAGACCACCATGCGGTTGCTTGCTAAGCACTTGATGAGAGTCAGAGCGGAAAAGGTAAATTTTGTGCGTTCTCGGGGCAAGGCCTCGAGAAATGATGGTTGTGAATCTGAGTCTGAAGAAGAAGCGAATTATTTGAATGATCAGAGGGCGGGTTTCTGGACCAACACCCAGGGGACTAACCAAGACTCTTGGCATCAAGGTCAAGGGAACAAAGGTCGTAACTTTTATAAGGATAATAATTGCAACCGGGGCCAATACTGAGACAATGGGGACTGGAAGAAGCGTGAGGATTTCAAAAATGATAGGATCGTTATGTATGTTCCTCCTAGAAACCGTGAGCCAGAGTCTAGTGGTTCAAGGGTTGAGGACATGTTCTCCAAAGTACTCAAGCAGATGGAGACAATAGACAACCACTTTAAGGAGCTTCGGGCTGATATTTTCGGTTTAAATCAAAAGGTGGAGGCACATGCCGTGGCGATCAGGTAGATTGAGCAGCAGATGAGTCAGATGTCTGTTGTAATGAATCAGAGACAGAAAGGCACACTTCCCAGCAACATAGTGCAAAATTCGAAAAATGACAGCCACTGCATGGCGCTCACTACTAGGAGTGGGAAGGCCACAGTTGATCCTCCTAGGCCAGTTGTATTTTAGGAGTCAGAGAATCTTGTATTGATAAATGATGATGGTGTAGTGGATTTCGAAAACCCAACTTTGGTTGGGGACTCAGATGTGCTAACTGCCCCAAATAATGCAAAGGAGCAAGGAGCTGTCGATAGGAAGGAGAAGGAGGCAGAACAAAAACTTGCAGCAATCCCTAGGCCTCCTCCTCCTTATCCACAACATTTGAAGAAGAAAGCTGAAGATGGGAAATATCAAAATTTTATCTCTATGCTTAAGCAGTTGTCAGTGAATATCCCATTGGTTGAGGCACTTAAGCAGATTCTCGAATATTCCAAATTCATGAAGGACCTTGTCACAAGAAAAAGAACTGTGAATTTAAAGCCTGATGATAATTTGCACCACTGTGGTGCCATAACTACACGGGTTCTAGCTTAGAAGAAGAAAGAACCAGGTGCGTTTACTATACCTTGCACCATTGGGGAGGTTGAGTTTGCAAGGGCGCTTTGTGACTTGGGAGCTAGCATAAATTTGATGCCGCTAGCAGTGTTCAAAAAGTTAGGCTTGGGAACCCCCACACCGACTACTATGTGGCTACTGATGGCCGATAAAACTATTAAAAAGCCGGTGGTAATTTTATTTGATGTACTTTTCAAGGTGGACAAATTTATATTCCCAGTAGACTTCGTGATTCTGGACTGCAGAGTCGATTCTGAGGTCCCCCATCATTTTAGGGTGACTATTCCTTGCAACAGGTAGGGCCCTAGTAGATGTGGAGGTACGCTAGCCAAAATTCAGGTTGAACAAAGAAGAGGTCACCTTCAACATTAGCTGGACCATGAAACAGCCAAAGGAATTTAGCATAATCTCAGCATTGCAGGATGGAGAAGAGTCATTTGATGAATTCTAAGTAGTCAAGAGACTTGCGTTGTGCCGCGACGTTAAATCAGGCGCTGCATGGGAGGCAACCCATGGAGGTGTTTTGGTGAAGTATGAGTAGCCAAAACACCCACGTCATGCCACAACGTTAAATCAAGCACTTCTTGGGAGGCAACCTTAGTTGTAAATATAAGAAATATTTAGTGTTCATGTTTGTTGATGGGTGCAGGTGAACAAGATGGAAAATCTGAAGTTGGAACCAAAAATTGGAACTTCAATTCTGGTGCAAAAAGTCATAGAACAAGTTGTCGTTTGACCTGATGACTCGTTCAATCAACCCGTGAAGAGAACTACAGAAAACAAGGGTGCAACGGGCGACTTAATGATTCATGTCTTCAAGAAACGAATCGCCATGTACACTGGATCAAATTCTGAATTAAACGGAAAAGGGTGATCACAACTCACTCAATGAACCGTTGGGAGACCAAACGAGTCGTTCAGTGACCCGTCTTGAAGCTACACAAGTCCAAGGACCACGACTCAGGCCACGACTTGTTGGGTGACCCCATGAGTCATTTCTTGACTCGTAGGTGCTAGTTAAGCTTGCTAAACTCTAATCATGACATGAAAGGGCTCACCGAGTCGTGTAAGCACTTAACAACTTGTCACACTAGGCTTTATAAAATTTAATGACCATATCTAACCCGACCCAGGACTGGAATTGGGGAAAATTTTAACTTGAATCATTATTACCCGATTTCTTTTCCTTCTCCTATTTCTCCCCACTAAACTTAAACCCAACACCTTCCACTTCAAATTTCCCTCTTTTTCTTCTTCTACTCAAACCCCATTGACAGAACTCATCGACCTTGCACGCCAATCACTCAAACACATACACGATTGCACTCTGTCCTTGTTCAAGCATATTGTGAGTACTCTTTCCCATTTAAATCTTGAATATCATTGCATTTAAACAAGAACTTTTTGAGGACCTATGTTGTGAATAAAATTGAATTTACTTTGGGTGATATTGTGCTTGTTCAATATTTGTGCCTCTTGATGTTTGATGAACCCTAGGAAGGTGTAAATAAATGGGTTTCCTTGTATGTACACTTGGGTTGATTTAGGAATGTGATGATTTTGTGTTTGTGGAGTTGAATATTGGGAAGAAGATGAAGATGAACTATAGGTGAACTGAAACTCTTGAGCATGAGTTAAATCACGAGTCATTGGATAACCAAACGACTCAATGTGTAGCTCGTCCTGAGTGGGAAAATTAAACCACTAAAGCAGTGTACCTAACGACTGACCTAACGACTCATTGCCTTTGGCAACGACTCGTTGGGACCAATCGTCAAGTACACTGGCCCAACTTGAATGAAGTCTACTGTGTGATGATGATCGACCTCACCTCGTTTAGTCACCCGTCAGGACCACTGGGCACCAGCTCAAAAAAATGTTTTCTGTTTCATATCATCTTGTGTACTAACAATGTTTCCATAGGTACAATGGATCCAAGAGGTACACCAAAGAAGGGCCCAACAAAGAAACAAACACCTAGCGTAGTCAACCTTCATATCGTAGACTGCGAGATGATCCGTCCTCCTTTGAAGAGTCAAGTGGATCTAAGGTAGAGTATTACATATCGGAGGAGTAGTTAGTGAGGAGATCCACCAGGGCTAGGGCTCAAAAAAGTTCAAATCCGACAACCCTGGTCGATGCTCCCACTCCATTGGTAAGGGATCCACCCTGTCGTATTGATGAGAATGTTAGGGCTGCTACTGCACTTGTTCCTGAGGCTCCCACAGCTGGGCAAAACATAGAGAGAGTTGATGAATCATATGCTCAGCGCGGGGACTCTGATAATGAGCTGGCTGAGACCTTGGACACATCAAATGAGCAACCAAGAAATCTGTGGAGATGGTGTGTCCATGGCATGCGGGCTATATACAACAGAGATATTGCTCCTAATGAGAAAGGCATTCCGAAGAGGAGCATATATGAGGAGCCAAGGCTTATCACTACAGGGGTAAAAGATCTTCCAGAGCTATAGGCAGTGTTCGATAAGTACAGGTTTGGCTGGTTGACCATGCCATCAGGTAGCTACAGCCCGTGTTTAGTCTATGAGTTCTATGCAGCTTATGCAGCCATATTGCAGTGGTTGGCATTAGGGGGCCAGGATTGGAAAAAGAAGCCCGCGTTAAATCAGGTGTTGGTGAGAGAGACTCTGGTAGTTATCTCTGAGCGTACAATCTCCAGGATGCTGTATGGGCCGGATTATCGTGCTTTGATGAACACGGTAGAGTTTGATCACAGGCTATCTGAGTTGAAAAAGTCAAAACCAAGAAGTTGAATAGCCAGGAGCGCATCCAGCAATATACTTGGTTGTCTCGGATCATTGCTACGAGAGGCCCGCTAGTTGAATGGCTGCATGGCACAGAGTCGCAGATAAAGAAGGCCACATTGAACTTTTAGGCAAAATTTTGGTGGTCACTAGTATGGCACAGGATGGTACTAACCAGCAATGATAATATCCTCTCACCCGACAGAGCAGCACTGGTAGCATGTATAATGGAGGGATATGCCATAAATTTCCCACGATATATTCTAAGGAGATTAGAGAGCAGACAATCAATGACGGTACTACCATTCCGTTTCCATGTTTGATTGATCGACTTTTTTAGGAGTCAAAGGTGCTGGTATTGCCATCAGTTGACCTAAGAGTAGTGGTCCAGAAGATTACTGATATCGGGTTGATTCGAGATGATACAAACCCGGTATCGAGGGCAAGGACTCAGGCAGTTGCATCCGCTGGAGCGACCATATTAGCAGAGGCATTTGGCAGCAAGATGTAGATTGATGCAGCACAATTCGCTGGGTTGGCAGCTGAGCCTATGGAGGGAAGAGAGATAGGTAGCCAGCCTGAGGCTACAGATGCAGCAGACACCTCTACAGCTGCTGATGTTCCTGAGTCATCATCTACTGCAGCAGCACCCAGACCTCCAGTTGCACCTCCACAAGCCACTACAGCCAGCCTAGTTACGGTTTCACAGGAGTTCTTAGTTCATATGGCTAGGCAGCTAGCTAAGGTCGAGAAGAAGCAGGCACACACGGCTGTACAGGTTACTATTCTGATGGAGCAGGTAAATTTGTGGGAGTCAAAGGAGTTGAAGACATTGTCCAGTTCGGTGCATGGCCAATTAGATGATTTTGAGAAGAGAACGGATGAGCGCCTTGCACAGTTACAGGTGCTGGAGTTGTCTAGATGGTACTCAGAGCTAGGAGCACTGAAATCTGAGGTGCGGGACTTGGCCACACGACAGGTAGCTGTAGTACCTCCACCGACACTTCCCGTGATAGTGTACGAGTTTGAAGGAGAATTGCCACCAATTTTCAACTTTATCACGGAGGAGGGGGTAGCATATGATAAGGGGAAGAGGCCTCGTGAGGAGGCAAGTTTTGATGATGATGCTTCCCTGCTCTGTCAGCAAAAATGAGAGCGGAGTGAGATGGAGAGAGCGCTGCATGAATCGAGAGAGGAGGCTTAACAAAAAGCCGAGACTAAGGCAGTGAGAGTTCGTGGAGAAGGCACGAGCTCTATTGGATCTGAGAATGCATCGGTTCAAGTCGGTAATATTGGAGATGACATTGGAGGCGTATCTACACCCTCCACCAACCAGGTAGCTGACACCTAGGTCGCACAGGTATGTTCCCTATTTCCTTAGTTTTATTTGGTATATATATGCTTCGAGGACGATGCATGCTTTCTTGATGGGGGTGGGGAGGGATACCTGTGCATTCTTTTTGCTGAACATAACTCGAGGGTTTTTCTTACCGGATATCTTTTCCCTCGGGTGTTCTATATCTAGTAGAACTAGCATGTTTAGGATTTTATTTTATGTTTTTGTGTTTTTTGTGTCAGTTGGAAGAAAGTTAGGAAAACTAAAGGCAGTCAAGAGCTGAAATTGTTGATTTTTTTTGTTGATTAATAATTTGATACCCCTCCAAAAAATTTGTATATGTGTATGTGAAAGGTTAAAAGTATGACCTTTGTGAATCTTTGCATGGAATTGAAACTGTGAACATGTTTACTATTGTATGGTTGTACCTGAACTAGCGATTGGTAGAAGTGATGATGTTGACCTGTGCTATGTATGAGTGAGGTTTAATAGCTGAATTCAGTTGTGTGTGTCAATCTAGAAGTTGCCTGGTTAGTTGTACCGATATAGAGGATAGGAAACTAGGAAAGGATCATAGGCTTTTTTTTTTATTTATGGCCCACTTTAGCCTTAAAAGACTTACCAAAAGTGAATAAAATCCCTTGATCCAATTGTTTGAGCTTAAATTGACCTTTATTTTTGTTTACCACCAATTCACCTGCCTGCTTTTATTAAGAATGAACATGTTTTGGCCCTGGTCCCTCCTTGGACATTGTGAACCTCAACTCAAGGAAAACGCCTAAGTTGAGGGTGGCTACTATAGGGGTGATTAAGAAAGTTGGGAGGAATTAAAATTGGGTAGTAAAAAAGGAAAAGAGCGGGTGTGGTATGCATAATGAAAAGAAAAGAAAGAAATAAACATTGTTGTCAAAAAGCAAGAAAAGAAAAGAAAAATAATGTGACATCAATGAGTGTTTGAATAAAGAGATACCACATCCGTAGTTGCAAAAGCAAAGAGAAAGAGAAGTGGTTAAAGGAAAAAGGGAGAAAATAGAAATAAAGGTGAAAAGTGGAGCCAAGAGGTGTGTAGTGCGAAGGATGTTTGAGCTACTAATTCCATATGTACCATACCTAACCCCGAGCCTACGTTACAAGCCTAGAAAGTCTTATAGTGATCCTAGCTACTTGTCCAAACATCTAGGTATTGAAAGTAAAGGCTAGCCTATGGTATTGTATGCATACAATTTGAATTTCTTTGTGAGAGCGAGTGAATCTTACCTAGTTCCAAGTGAAATATATCAAGTTAATTACATACACATGCGTGAGTATGGGACTTCTTTGAGGTGAGAGCATTTAGCCAACGAAATCATTTGCAAATTGTCTGGTTTAGTGTTATTGATTTATGTGCGTGGTTGCAATTGACAGTATTTTGCCATGTTTTGATTCCTCTGTGTTATGATTGGAAATTTTGCATATTTATAGTGATTTGAGCTGATACGATGAGGGAGGGGTTAGAAAATTTGATTTTGATGTATAGATGTGACTGTTGTAAGTTTCCTAGAGTTCTTTCGATTGAAGCGTCGAAGTAGTTTAGTTTGTATTATTTTTTTTTGTTTTTGCCTGAGGACATGCAAAAGTTCTAAGTTGAGGGTGTTGATGTGCTGTGATTTTACGGCACCTTCGATGCTTAAAACCAAGAAATTATGCACATTTCGGGTATGTTTATATAGGTATGATGTGTTTTGTGCTTAATGTTGTAGGAAAACAGGTTTGGGAAGTGAACTGGGTGAATTTATGCTAAAAGTAACTAAAAGAGTGACTGCTAGGCACTTCACAAGTCGTTGTCAGGAGGCACGACTCGTTGTTAAAGGCGTGGGAAAAAGTTGAAGTTTGAAGAAGAAGAGACAATGTACATGACGAATTGATGGAACGACTCGTTACACCTGGTAATGAGTCGTGAGGTCAATCGTGAAGGATGAGAGAGAAAATCTTAACAAAGTGACCAATGATTTGACAACAGACATAATGAATCGTCACATGAAGAAACGACTTGTTGGTAGATCATTAGGACCAACCGTAAGGTGCACTGGACTTTTGGAGGTACTAGACCACGAGGGACCTACGACTCGTGCTCAGGCACGACGAGTCGTCAGGTGACCCTTTGCCACAATTGGGTATGTTGCTGAGGACGACTATTTTAAGCAAAGCACGACTCGTCAGAAGGTCGAACGAATCGTCACCAAGCCCGTTGCCACTGCCGACCTGGTTTTCAGTTTTAATTAGGAAAAGGATTTCTTGGAACTATAAATACACAGTTTTGGTTTATTTTTGAAGGACGATTATAAATAGTTAGAGAATAATTCAAAAAGCCAATTTTATTAGTTTTCAAATAGGATTTTGGTGTTGTTCGATTGTTCTTAAATCAAGAAATAAGTTTTACAATTTTGTTCTTGAATTTGAGGATCAAAAGCAACATTGGAATTTATTCATTGATTTTAAAGTTTTATTCAATCTATGTGGTTTTTCTTCTATGATAATTTGGAACTTGCAAATATGATTTATTCAATATTTTGTGATTGCGATAATACAAGCATGAGTAGCTAAACCCTAAACTAGGTTCGTGAGAACCAAGATGAATTAACACACATAGGTAAAACACTTAGTGATTCTTGAGCGGTATTTAATGCATGTATTGTTTTTCCCTTTGTTTTGATTGATTCTTGACATTTGCAAACATTAGGACTTGCCTTATTCTTACTTACCGGACCAAGGAGGTAATGAATGGAAAAGGGATTAACAACGGAAATTTGACGCTATCAACCCTCATCTAATAGCTTGAACTTGTCCGGGGATAGCTAATCCGATATTAAGGGTAAGGGTCAATTAAAGTACACCCGTATACGGACCAATTTGCGTGATGATAATCATCTAGATAGGGGACCAACCATTTAGGTGAACCTAACTTACCAATACTGCATGTTAAACACTGGAATAGATCAATAGTGTATAAGCCTTGTGGTTATGAAATCTTGGGGAACACAATCCTAGTCAAGTCATTAGTTGAATACAAATCGAATTTGATCCATGAATTCAGTAGTTTTATTTTTGTTTATTATTCTATATTTTCTCACTTCGGAAATAAGTAACTCAATAGTAACAGTCATTCGCATTAACTTAAGTTCTTACCATATTCCCTATGGGATCGACCTCAACCTTTGTTGGGTTCTACATTTGATAATCGACCGCTTATATCTCAATTGTGAGGTGTAACTTCAGTGACATCACCTAGATCGGTTCTTCCCTCATGAGATAAAGGAGTTGAAGGCAGCCAAGTTCTTGAATCATAAGCAAGGGAAGATGACGGTGCAGGATTATGCCCTTGAGTTCACTCGCCTATCGAAGTACGCCTCAGAGTTAATGGCCGATTAGAGAGCACGAGTGAGAAGATTTGTTCATAGGGTGGCGGATTATTTGGAAAAAGATTGCAGGACCACTATGCTCCACTAGGATATGGATTTCCCTCGGATAGAATTGTACACCCAGAAGATGGAGGCAGTGTATATGAGAGAGAGAGATAGGCCAAGAGAACCAGGACTGATAGTTATATATTCTCTAAGCCGAGGTTAGGTTGTGGCCATCGACAGTAGATCCACCAGAGATCTTCAGCCCCAGCATCATCAACATTGAGTGTGCCATCCAAGCCTAGGAACGATCAGATGGGGCAAGCATCAGGCTCTAGGGGTCAGAGCAGCAAACCCACAGATTCTAGCATCCCAGCATGTCGCAGATGTGGTCGGGGGCACACAGGCCAGTTCTTGGCAGGTATAGGTGCTTGCTTTGGATGTGGGAAGCCCGGACACATGCTCCGAGATTGCCCAACAGCGAGACAGGACCATGATAGGGGTAGAGGCCTAGCTTCCAGTTCAGCAGCCCCTCTTGCATGCTCAGCACAACAGGGCCTATCTACTAGCACAGGTGGCGGCCAGCGCCAAAATAGATTCTATGCCTTAGCATCCCGCTAGGAGCAGGAGGCCTCCTCAGATGTAGTCACTAGTATGTTATGAGTTTTCCATCTTGATGTATATGCTTTGTTAGATCCAGAGGCTACCTTGTCTTTTGTGACACCTTATGTGGCCAGTAGCTTTGGAGTCAGTCCTGAAATCTTGTCAGAGCCCTTCTCAGTCTCTACTTCAGTAGGTGATTATGTTGTAGCTAGACGGGTGTATAGAAGTTTTCCAGTCAGAGTCTTTAGAAAGTCACTTCAGCAGATTTGATAGAGTTAGCCATGACCAATTTTGATGTTATCCTCGGTATGGATTGGCTATTTGCATGTTATGCCTCAGTTAATTATAGAACCCGGGCAGTAGAGTTTAGATTTTCGGGTGATCCAGTCATAGAGTGGAAGGGTAGTTCAGCTGTGCCTGTAGGTCGTTTCATTTCCTAGCTTAAGGACAGAAAAAGGATCTCCAAGGGTTGTGTTTACCATCTAGTTAGGGTTAAGTATGTTGGTCTGAGACCCTAACTATTCAATCAGTCCTAGTAGTATGTAAGTATCCAGAAGTCTTCCCAGATGATTTACTAGGAATCCCTCCCGAGCAGGAGATTGATTTTGGAATTGACCTTCTTCCCGGTACGCAACCTATATCTATTCCCCCTACAGAATGGCTCCAGCCGAGTTAAAGGAGTTGAAAGAGCAGTTGAAATATCTTTTGGATAAGGGTTTCATTAGACCAAGCAAATCCCCATGGGGTGCACCGGTTCTCTTTGTCTAGAAGAAAGATGGTTCCCTTCATATGTGCACTGATTATCGGCAATTAAACAAAGTCACCGTCAAGAGCAGGTATCCCCTACACAATATTGATGATTTATTTAACCAACTTCAGGTTGCCAAGTGTTTTTCGAAGATAGATCTCAGATTCGGGTACCATTAGCTCAGAGATTGGGAGAGTGATATCCTAAAGACAACCTTCAGAACACGGTATGGGCACTATGCGTTTGTAGTTATGTCTTTTTGACTAACGAATGCTCCTGTAGCTTTTATGGACTTGATGAACAGGGTTTTCAAGCCATACCTGGATATGTTTGTGATTGTGTTTATTGATGACATCCTGATATACTCTCAAAGCGAGGAGGAGCATGCCGCTCATTTGAGAGTGTTGCTACAGACTCTCTGGGATTACCAATTTTATGCCAAATTCAGCAAGTGCGAGTGTTTTGGTTGAACTCCGTGGCATTTTTGGGCCATGTGGTGTCAAGTGAGGGTATAAAAGTGGACTCTCAGAAAATAGAAGCGGTGAAGAATTGGCCTAGACCGCTGAACCCTTTAGATATATGAAGCCTTTTAGGCTTAGCTGGCTATTATGAAAGATTTGTTGATGGCTTCTCACCGATTGCTGCACCTTTGACTAAATTGACAAAAAAGAAGGCGAAATTCTAATGGTCGGAGGCTTGTGAGAGGAGCTTTCAGGAGTTGAAGACTCAACTTTCTTTAGCACGGGTGTTAACTCTACCCGAGGGTACTGATGGGTTCGTGGTGTATTGTGATGCTTCAAGGATCGGACTTGGGTGCGTATTGATACAACACGGAAAAGTTATAGCATATGCCTCCAGACAACTAAAGGTTCATGAGAAGAATTACACTACCCATGATCTTGAATTGACCGCGGTGGTATTCGACTTGAAGATATTGAGACATTATTTGTACGAGGTCCATGTGGATCTGTTTACGGATCATAAGAGTTTACGATATGTGTTTACCCAGAAGGATCTCAATTTTGGCAAAGGAGGTGGTTGGACTTACTCAAGGACTATGATATGAGTGTCCTTTACTATCCTGGTAAGGCCAGTGTAGTAACAGACGCACCTAGTAGACTCTCTATAGAGAGAGTGTCTCATGTGGATGAGGGGAAGAAAGAGCTGGTGAAGGATGCGCATCGACTCGCAAAGTTAGGAGTTCGGTTGGTTGACTTGATAGATGGCGATGTTATTGTTTAGAATGTATTAGAATGATCTTTAGTGACTGATGTAAAAGCTAGAAAATACGAGGACCTAATTTTGGTAAATTTAAAGGAAGTTGTTCAGAATCAGAGAGAGGAGGTCTTCTCCAAAGGGGGGAGATGGTGTGCTTCGGTACCAAGGTCTCTTATGTGTTCCGGATGTTGACAATTTGACAAGATGGATGTTGCACAAGGCTTATGGATCCAAGTATTCTATCCATCCAGGTGCCACTAAGATGTATCGTGACTTACGAGAAGTCTATTGGTGGAATGGCATGAAGAAGGACATTACGGAGTTTGTAGCTAAGTGTCCAAACTGTCAGCAAGTGAAGGTCGAGCATAAGAGACTAGGAGGTGAGCTTTAGGATATCAGTATTCATATTTGGAAATGGGAAGAAATCAATATGGACTTCATCACAGGGTTGCCTCGCACTCGACATCAATATGACTCTATTTGGGTTATGGTAGACAAGTTGATCAAGGCCGCTCATTTTCTACCAGTCAAAACCATAGATTCGGTGGAGGATTATGCCAAATATATATCTGAGAACTAGTTCGATTGCATGGAGTTCCCTTTTGCATCATATCATATAGATGCACTTAATTTATCTTCAGTGTTGGAGGTTATTTCAAAAGGGACTAGGTACTCAGATTAAGCTTAGCATAACATTTCACCTGCAAACGGATGGTCAAGTAGAGAGGAAAATCCAGACTCTCTAGGACATGTTGAGAGCATACGTAATTGACTTCAAAGGTAGTTGGTACGATCATTTGCCTCTTATCGAGTTTGCATACAATAATAGCTACCATTCCAGTATTCAGATGGCCTCGTTTGAGGCTCTCTGTGGGCGGAGATGTAGATCGCCTACTAGTTGGTTTGAAGTTGGTGAAGCTGCAATGATAGGACCAAATTCAGTCCATGAGGCTATAGAGAAGGTTCAGCTCATACAGGACAGGTTGAAAGCAGCTCAAAGTCGCCAAAAGACCTATGCTGATGTGAGAAGGAGAGAAATCGAGTTCAAAGTGGATGATTGGGTGTTTTTGAAGGTGTCTCCCATGAAGGGAGTTATAAGGTTTGGAAAGAAGGGAAAACTCAGCCCTTGTTATGTTGGCCTCTACCGGATAGTGAAACGGGTTGGCAAGGTGGCATATGAATTGGAGTTGCCTTCAGAATTAGCTTCCGTGCATCCTGTTTTCCATGTATCGCTCTTAAAGAAGTGTTTGGGTGATCCATCTCTAGTTGTTTCGATGGACAGTGTTGGTGTGAAAGACAGCCTTAGTTATGAGGAGGTTTTGATGGAAATACTGGATCGTAAGGTTTGAAGTCTAATGAATAAGGAAGTATCTTTAGTTAAAGTTTTGTGGAGGAATCGACATGTTAAAGGAGCTACGTGGGAAGCCGAAGCAGACATGATGGCTAGATACCTAAAACTTGTCTACCGGCTCAGTTCTAGCTTGAGGTACCAGTTTTTTCCCTAAAACTCTATTTAGTTTTCAAGTTCAGTTCATGTGCTCAATTTTTGTTTATGTATATGGATGTATGTATAATTCGTGAATTTAGTTCAGCTATGTAGTTTTAATCGGAGATAGTCATTCCATCAGTTTTCAGCTTAAATGATCAGTATTTGAATATGATGATTGCATTTCTATGCTTTTCTGTATGATTTTCAACATTCGAGGATGAATGTTCCCAAGAGGGAGATATTTTTATACCTTGGAAGCCCAAACATTAGACCCGGGAGTGAGGCAGAGAAAAACTGGAAATCTAGCATCAGGTCACAGAACGCATCGTTTTATGACCCGTGGGGTAGGCTAAGAGTCATGAGGTGACTCGTGGTGAGGCTCAGGGCGTGAGTTGGAACTTTAGGATTTAAGGTCCTCACGGATGTGACCACGAGTTGTGGTCAGGCCTCACGACTTGTTGAGTTAGTCGTGGGCAATGTTTTGAGAAGGTGAAGAAAAATGGTAGTGTACCCTACGGAAGGTCCCCACGAGTCATGGTCAGTCACTACGATTCATGGAAGGGGTCATGAGTAGCAAGATAGAACCAATTGAAATCTCAGGCAGTGCATTGACTGGTGGTGACCACGACTCGTGGTCGCTAGCAACGAATCGTGAGGTCCCCCATGATGAGCCCCAAACGAACCTTCAGGCAGTGTATATGATGACTGATGCAACGAGTCGTGGCCCTGAGAGATGAGTCGTCCAGTCCCTCATGGAGAATGGCAGTTAGTCATTTCCTACAAATTTAGTAAGGGCTTTTCTGTAATATCTATGATCTAAAGGCCTAAACTATGTCGTTTTAAGTTATGAATGATGAATTTTAAGAGAGTTAAGTTCATTTTAGGCCATTCTTACTCATGCATGCAAAGTTAGAGAGTTAGAGAGGTGATCAAGCCTATTCTCCTTCAAGTTCTCTTCAATTCTTCCTTGGGCAATCAGAGAAGTGTAAGAATCAGCTATAATCAGGTATATAGAGCTATGAATGGGTAAATTCGTTCACACCCATGCCCAATCTCTCTTTAAATCATGAAAATTCATATGTTGATTCTATGGGGTTTTAACCCAATGCATGAAATTCCTAATTCTTTACATGGGTGTGATCTTAATATGTTTCTACTATTTAATTATGGTTCATGGGCAAGTTTTACAGTTCGTTCAATTAAAATCATGTTTCAATCTTTATAAGTGATCTTGGGCAGATTTATATGCCCAAGTGATACTCAAAAGTACCATTTTCGCCTTGTTTATCTAGCAATGTGTATACATTTTCATGTAATTGTTAATAAAATGTGAATTTATACTAACCAACATGATTAGCATTGTTTTGCAGGTAAAATGTGATTTCGAGAAGCTAAAAGGCATGTTGGACGATATCGGAGTTGGACTTGGATGCGAGCAAGGAAAAGGCGTTGGACAGCATGATTTAAAGGGGCTCCGCGATGGAGCCGTGTCACGCTTCCATCGCGGAGGCATTCTGCCTGGAGGGTGAAAATTCACCAAATTTCCAGTGAAGGTCCGCGTTTGCTCCGTGGCACGGAGCCAATGCTCCGCGATGCACGCCGTGCCACGTTGAGCTTAAATTCCCGGACCCCCAGTTCCAGTGAGGGTCCACGTTCATGGCGTGTCACGGAGGCAGTGCTCCGTGATGCACTCTGTGACACGTTGCTCAATATTCCGGGAAAAATTCCCACTAGTATAAACAGAACACTTAAGTTCATTTTTCATAATTCAGGCTTGGTGGAGCAAGGACGTGGGTTACAGGCAGTTGAGGGACGAAAAGTTCAGGGTTTTTTCTCTCTTTCTTTCTTCTCTAATTCAATTGCTTGTATGATTAACACTCGTTTTATGATGATTAATCCACAAATGAGTGGCTAATTACCTTCCTTGCTGAGGTTATGAACACTTGTGATGAATTTTGATTATTGATTATATGGTTTTTCATATTTTTCTTTCATGTTGTTCTATTAATTCTTGTTTCTACTGCATTGGTGTGTGGCCTACATTAATGTACATCTAAAAAGTCCGATTTCACTCGAGAGAGCACGAAATTGGAAAGTTGTGAATCAATAGGATATTGTTCTTTACTTGGTTTGGGAAAATTGAGTTTTGATGAACCTTCAGGATAGAAATATACCTGAAAGTCGTATTAGTCAATTTAGGAACCGGAATTGTATGGCTAGAACATGAATTGCATTTGATCACAGAAATGTAGATGGATGGTTCATGATTCTTAAGTGAGATTAAATACGAGAGTTTTAATCTCTTGGAAAATGTTCTTGGCTAGCAACAGGAAGAAAAGATTAACCAATTTATTATGATAATCAGTTTCATTACATGTTCGTTTAACCTCAGCATGCTTTTATCCAATTCTTTGTTTTAGTATAAAATTTATAAAACAAAATATCCACTTTTTGGTTACGTTGTTGTCAGCATATTCAGAAGTAAAATAGAGTAAACTTGAGAAAATTGCACTTAACCCAAGTCTCTGTGGGATCGATACTTGGCTTACTAAAGCCACTTACTACTTGTTCGACCACGTGCACTTGTGTGTTGTTTTATATACCCCTATAACACACTGAACAAGTTTTTGGCGCCTTTGCCGGAGACTTGGCAATTGGTGAATTTGTTTTAAGTGTTAATTTATTGTATTTTTATTTTCTTAAGTGTTGACAACTTGGTCTTAGCCTGTATTTTGCAGACTTAATTGCTGTGAACACTGGCAAGAGACAAAGAGCTGGTGGAATCTTATATAGAGCCAGAACGTATATTTCACAGTAAACGGAGAGAAGCTCTACAAAGAAAGCTGCAGTTGCTCAGACAGACTATTATGGAGCAACAACAGAATCCACCGGTTGTGAGGGCAGTGTTAGTGCCCGAAGAAGTAGCAGCAAGGCCGGTTCGCGAGGTGGCAATCCCACATGCTAATAATGTTACATCCAGTATCCGCAAACCAGAGCCTGGAGGGAGATTTGAACTCAAGCAAAATATGGTGCAATTGTTGCACACAAGTGGGCAATTTACCGGTCTCCCTCATGAAGACCCACAACAGCATCTCCAAAATTTTTTGGAGATAAGTGACACTTACATACCCGCTGGAGTGTCACCTGATTATGTACGGCTTACCTTATTTCCATTCTCCTTACTTGGAGAAGCCAAGAGGTGGTTGAAAGCTGAGCCACCAAATTCTATTTCAACGTGGGATGATCTTGCACGGAAGTTCTTGATAAGGTTTTTTCCCTCTGGTAAAACAGCAAGACTTAGAAGTCAAATTCTAAGTTTCAAACAGAGGGAGGGAGAAAATTTATATCAAGCCTGGGAGAGATTTAAATCCATGTTGCGGGACTGTCCTCATCATCATCAGTCCAATGAGGTGTTGGTGCACACATTTATTGAGGGTTTGGAACCCCACACCAAAATATTGCTAGATTCAGCAGCTGGAGGGCAAGCGCTGGAAAAGACTTATGAGGAGTTGTACACCTTGTTAAACCGGATTTCACAGGGCAATCCAGAATGGAATGCTGATTCATCACGAGGTGGGACAAGGAAAGCAGCAGGAGTGCTTGAAGTGGATGGGTTTACAGCTATCGCTGCACAGATAGCTGCATTGCAAAATCAATTGAACAACCACTTCAGCAACATGACTTTGAACCAGCCTTCAGCTCCAGTTAATGCAGTCCAGCAGATGTGGTGTGAAGTGTGTGGAAGCAGTGAGCACTCAGCTGAGTGTTGTGGAGCCAATCCTGACTCGGTAAACTTTGTGGGTAATGCACAAAGAAATCACCAGCAGTATGGTAGTAGCTACAATTCAAATTGGAGGAATCATCCTAATTTCTCATGGGGTAGCAACAACCATCAAGGCCAAAGTGCGGGTCAGGGTGTGCAAAGGAACCAAGGAGGGCAACAGAACTACCAATCTCAATTCAGAAATAACAATGCACCTCCTCCACCACCATCACCCAGCATTGAGGAGATGTTCAAGACCATGATAGCTAACCAAGCTCAATTGCAGGCTGACTATGTGAAATTGGCAACCAAAGTGAAAAACAATCAGTTAGCTACCAAGGCTCTTGAGTATCAATTTGGGCAATTTGCTAGTGCCCAAAATACAAGGCCTAGAGGAGGACTGCCAAGCGACACAGATCCGAATCCCAAGCAGGTAAATGCAGTGACCACAAGGAGTGGTTTGCAGCTGAAGGAGGTGGAACTAGAAAGACCACCTCAACAGTCAGGAGCAGCAGAAGTTGAGGGGGAGCAAAGTTCGGAAAGGGGGAAGACCAAAGAAGCTGAATCAGAAAGACCTCCACCCCCGTTCCCTCAACAACTCAAGAAACACAAAGAGGAGGCGTGTTTCAAGAAATTCATGGAGGTTCTTAAACAGGTACATGTTAATTTACATCTTGTTGATGTCTTGCAGGGAGTGCCTAAATATGCCAAGTACATAAAGGACATCGTGGCCAACAAAAGTCGGTTGACTGAGTATGCTACGGTGGCTTTAACGGAGGAGTGCACTTCCCGGATCCAAAATAGACTACCCACAAAGTTAAAAGACCCTGGAAGTTTTACTATCCAGCTTACTATCTGGCAGAGCATCCGAGCTCGTGGATTGTGTGACCTGGGGGCGAGCATAAATTTGATGCCATCTTCGGTATTCAGAAAGTTGGGTTTAGGGAGTCCTAGACCAACAACCGTAATCTTGCAGTTGGCGGATCGATCCTTGGCTAGGCCGGATGGCATTGTTGAGGATGTTCTAGTGCAAGTTGGCTCCCTAATTTTCCCGGTAGATTTTGTCGTGCTGGATTTTGAACTAGACGCGGAAGTCCCATTTATTTTGGGACGACCCTTCTTGGCAACCGGGAAAGCATTAATTGACGTAGCTGCGGGGCAACTCACAATGCGAGCACACGGCAAGGTAGAGGTGTTCGATGTGTATAAAGCACCCAAGCTCCCGATGGTGCATGAAGAACTCTCGGTGATCAATGTGATTGATCATGGTAATGACAAGCAGATGAAGGATTCCCGAGAGTTAATGGGAAGACCACCGGATAGGTGTAAGCACTACTGGGGGGAGGACGGTGATCGAGAGAAATCGTCCATCACCCTAGCGGACAATTGAGCTTAAATAACGTCGAGCTGCGACGGTAAACGAGGCGCTGCACAGGAGGCAACCCGTGAAAATTTTTTCTTTCATTTTTGTAAAGTGTAAATAGATTTTTCTTTTTCTTTTTCTTGATTAATTACAAAATTTTTCGTTTTAATTTTTTTTTTTTAATTTTTACTTAGGTGAAACCTATAATTCTAACCAATTTTGTTAGTGAGATGATTTTCAGGTCAAACGGAGGAAAATGTGCACGGAATTGTGAAGGAAAAGTCGAGGTATGAAAAATTAATAAAATGTAGAAAACAGTGAGCTGGGGCGATAGCTCCGTGTCACAGAGGAGGACCTCCGCGTTACCCTCCGTGACACGTTGAGGTATAACCCGGAAATTTTAAAATTTCCAGTATGCTGTCGCGATGGCTCCGTGTCACGGAGGCAGTGCACCGCGATGCACTCCGTGACACGTTGCCATGTATATCGCGATGGGTCACACCGGGTTGCCGGGTGACCCGCGTGTTTTTCTACCTTTTAAACCCCGAAACCTCCCCTTTTCCCCTCATTTTCAATTTCCTCCATGACCAAACATCCCAAAACCCCTCTCCCATCAACGTGCCACGGCTTAAGGCAACAAATTACTGAGTTTTCTTCGATTATTCAACTTCAAGGTATGTTTTCCGATTCCCTCTCAAGTTTTTGTCGATTTCTTTGATTTTAAGCATGGGAGGTGAGCTAAATTGCCCTAAGTCGAAATTAAGCATGAATTCGAGTTATTTGTTGATTGATAATTGTTCGGAATGTCGTTATGATCGTTTGAACTTGTCGATTGCATAAACTATTCGAATTTGATTGATAAAATCAATTCTATGGCTTGTTGTTGAATTCAAAGTTAGAAATGTGTTGAAATTGTGAATTTTATGCCGGGTTGTACGTGTTGAATGAGATGAGTCTTTGTACAAATTGTTAGGATGTTAATAGACGACGAATTCTCGGGTTTGGGGGGAAAATGTTGAAATTTGTTCGAATTTGGTTGGTTGGATAGTTTCATGTATATAAATTTTTGTTGTTATTTTTGTTTCTTCGTTTTTTTCTTGGCTAAGTGCAATGGTTAAAATGTTTGCGATGGTAGTGATTGTTATTAGCTGTACGAAGTCTGAGTAGTACGCAGAAGTTATACCATCGAATTTTCTTTTGAACGCACTAAGCATGATTGTATAGCTGGTTGTTTTGGGTAAATAAAGTTATTCTTGCCGTAGGTTGTAACTGTAGCTAAGGACTAAGTGTGGGGTAACTTAGCGTAACCCCACCTTAGCCGAAGTTAATATTTATTTAGCTTAACATTGAGCTTGTTTACTTGGGTTGATAGGTAAAATGGCAAGCCGGCAAGAGAAAGGGAAAGGTGCATCAACTTCAGGCACCGGAAGAAAGCGACTCAGACTGGGCACAGCAGTCCCAGCAGCACCAACAGTTCCACACGGCCAGCGTCGCCAATATGGAACAAGATAGGTGACTGACGAGGGGAAAAAGTGGTACGCCAAGCACAAAGAGAACAAATATTTCCCCGAGGAGCATATAGCATGGGAGCCATTGGCACAGGAGTTCCCCAGAATAGTTCACCGGATCGAGGCAGCGGGGCTCATGTTCATATTCGAGGAGCCCAAAGAATGCAACCTGCACCTGGTTCGGGAGTTCTATGCTAATTGGAACCCGTCAATCAGAAGCCACACCATCAAAATCAGAGGGCAGATAGTCACTCTGGAGCCCCACCAGCTCAATGCCATCATAGGAGCGCGGGACACAGACGCCCACGTCCTCCGACAGCTGAACATTACCCCACCGTATGCTGACATCAGACGCACACTGTGTGGGGCCTGATCTACAGCTAGATGGAGCAGGCACAAGGAAAGGGGCTACCATCAGACTCTGCCATATTCTCAGATGAACAGGGAAGCCCGAATTTGGCTGAAGATAGTCTGCTCTTGCCTCATCCCGGGGGTACATATGACTGATGTAACCCGGGATCGTGTTTGCCTAGTGTACACCCTGATGAAAGGGCTGGAGATAAATGTCGGGGCGGTAATTATATCCGCCATGAAGAGAGCCCGGTTGCACCAGGGGCACAGGTATGGTTTTGGTAGACTACTCACCACCTTTCTCATTGGCCTCGATGTTGAGGAGGAGGCCCTCGATTATATCCCGTAGTTGGAGCTGCGGGCCTTGGATGTTACCAAAACTAAGGCTCCCGACACCACTCACAGGCCAGTGCTGACACTTGGCGAGCGACACGCTCGTGATGACCAGTATATGGTGTGGATGTATGGGATGCAGATGCTCCAGCTAAGGATAGGTGGGAGGCCGGCGACAGAGGAGGAGCTATGGCAGCTCAAGCTAGATTACCCGTTTGGCGAAAACGCCAGGGCTCTATGCCGAGTAGGGCCAGCCTTTGTAGAGCCCACAGACGATGACGTCCCCACGGACGAGGAGACGCGTCGGGAGGACTCCGATATGGAGTCCGATGATGACGAAGGAGGCGACTCGGACATGGGAGATGAAGCAGCAGCACCCGACAAAGAAGTGGAATACTTTGATTGATCAGGGAGTTCCACCACCCGATTTTGTGCTATTTAATTTTTGTGAACACTGGGGACAGTGTTCGGATTAAGTGTGGGGTGGGAGTAGTTAGGTGCTGGGCTGGGCTGTTTGTTTGTATGTTCTCCTCTGTTATTTTATATGTTGTGTTTCCCTGTGTTTGTGAATTTTCAAATTGTTCTGTATTTGTAAGTATTTGTGAAATTGATGTGTGTTATTGAATGTTGCCATCTGATTCTGTAAATATTTTTTGTTTATCGAAATGATCGATATTTTTAGAAAATTTCTTTAAAATATTGTGTACATAAATTTTTTTTTCCTATCGAAATGATCGATATTTTGCAAATTTTTCAATTTTTTAATTTTGGGTTTCTCGGCGTTTGTTTTCGGTTCTTTTACCGAGAATGGTCCCATTGAACTGAAGTCATAGTTAGTGATCATTCCCTATGATGGATGGATGACGACCGTCTTAAGGGAAATGTAGTCGGTAGGAGTAGTTTTTTTCAATTAATTTTCAGTTTTTTTCCTTGGTGGATTGCATCCCGGAACCTGTAGTTACTATATGGTTGCGAGAGTTTGGTTGCGTGTTGTACATGATATTCAAAATGCAAAGGTGATTCTTATGAAAGCATGCAAATTTTGTAAATATGTTGAGATACCTAGGCTGTAGAGTTCGATTCGGTGTGATTGAGGCTTAATGTTTGAATTCCTGTAATTAGCTGATTAAAGAGTCTGTGAATACATCTTGAATCGAGCATGTGCATAAAGTGTGAAGTGAGGTGTTGATATTCTATGCTATTGTGAAATGTCTAGAACTTGCCTGGTGTGTGTACAAAATGAAATGAAGGAGGTGTATTGTAGGAAAGGATGTAGGCATTTCTTTGTTTTAACCGAGAGTTTCTATTTTTTTCTTGTCATACTCCCCCTTTCTGTGATTGTATACCCTAGTCAGCCCTTTAAGCCTTTAGCCGATTGTTTTCTTTCTTTTGTCCAAAAAGTGTAAACCGAGCTTAATTCCTTCTTTTCATTAGCCGTAAAGTCTATACAAAACTCTTAAGCGTTTAAGAAGAGAAAATATTTTTTCCCAAAGTGTCAAAGAGTGAGAATGGTGAAAAGAAAAAGAAAAGCAGAGTGATGAAAGGAAAGAAAAGGTTGAAGGTGCACTTGCTATAAATAAACGATAATGAAGGTGCATGAATAATCTTTGTTGTTGCGTCAAGTGTGCTTAATGAAATGGGCCATACTAAAGTAAATCATCAAGAATGGGATGATGAAAAAAAAAGAAAAAGAGAGAAACAATGTCCATGAGTTGATGGGAATGTGTTGAAAAGGCGCTTAAGGATGCTAGTGGCTATTATTGGCTAATCCAATATTTACTAGTTCCATAGCTTCCATTACAACCCATTAAAGTCCTACGTGATCTTACATTGCATTTCTTTATATTAGTGGAGTAATACACTAAGGGCAAGCTTATGGGTCAGGACATGATGCATGTGAATTCTCTTGGGAGAGAGAGTGAAATTGTTTTTACATGCCCCTGCTTGAATGTTTGTGTGTCACATGAGAAAAAAAAGGGGAAGATTCTCTTGAGTTGTGAGGGCACATGCTTGATGAAAGATTGATTTTCGTGTCGGATATCTTGATTAGCTGATTTGCATGAGTTTGCCGATATGGAGAGTCGATTCTTAAAGTCTAGGAAGTCTTAATGTATTGAAGGTCATTGCATTGATAAGACCATGCATGTTTTCTTGATGATTTGAAATATTGAATGATCGGTATGACCGTAGCTTAAATTGTCGTACCATAGTAGCGAGGTTGGGATGTAAATTGCATGAATTGTATGTTTGTTGTTCGAGGACGAACAAGGATTTAAGTGTGGGGTAAGTGATCTTGGGCAGATTTATATGCCCAAGTGATACTCAAAAGTACCATTTTCGCCTTGTTTATCTAGCAATGTGTATACATTTTCATGTAATTGGTAATAAAATGTGAATTTATACTAACCAACATGATTAGCATTGTTTTGCAGGTAAAATGTGATTTCGAGAAGCTAAAAGGCATGTTGGAGATATTGGAGTTGGACTTGGATGCGAGCAAGGAAAAGGCATTGGACAGCATGATTTAAAGGGGCTCCGCGATGGAGCCGTGTCACGCTGCCATCGCGGAGGCATTCTACCGGGAGGGTGAAAATTCACCAAATTTCCAGTGAAGGTCCGCGTTTGCTCCGTGGCACGGAGCCAGTGCTCCGCGATGCACGTCGTGCCACGTTGAGCTTAAATTCCCGGACCCTCAGTTCCAGTGAGGGTCCGCGTTCATGGCGTGTCACGGAGGCAGTGCTCCGCGATGCACTCCGTGACACGTTGCTCATTATTCCGGGAAAAATTCCCACTAGTATAAATAGAACACTTAAGTTCATTTTTCATAATTCAGACTTGGTGGAGCAAGGACGTGGGTTACAGGCAGTTGAGGGACAAAAGGTTCCGGGTTTTTTCTCTCTTTCTTTCTTCTCTAATTCAATTGCTTGTATGATTAACACTCGTTTTATGATGATTAATCCACAAATGAGTGGCTAATTACCTTCCTTGCTGAGGTTATGAACACTTGTGATGAATTTTGATTATTGATTATATGGTTTTTCATCTTTTTCTTCCATGTTGTTCTATTAATTCTTGTTTCTACTGCATTGGTGTGTGGCCTACATTAATGTACATCTAAAAAGTTCGATTTCACTCGAGAGAGCATGAAATTGGAAAGTTGTGAATTAATAGGATATTGTTCTTTACTTGGTTTGGGAAAATTGAGTTTTGATGAACCTTCAGGATAGAAATATACCTGAAAGTCGTATTAGTCAATTTAGGAGCCGGAATTGTATGGCTAGAACATGAATTGCATTTGATCACAGAAATGTAGACGGATGATTCATGATTCTTAAGTGAGATTAAATACGAGAGTTTTAATCTCTTGGAAAATGTTCTTGGCTAGCAACAGGAAGAAAAGATTAACCAATTTATGATGATAATCAGTTTCATTACATGTTCGTTTAACCTCAGCATGCTTTTATCCATAGTCCAAATTCAAAGTAGATAATTTTTCTTAGTTTTAGTATAAAATTTATAAAACAAAATATCCACTTTTTGGTTACGTTGTTGTCAGCATATTCAAAAGTAAAATAGAGTAAACTTGAGCAAATTGCACTTAACCCAAGTCTCTGTGGGATCGATACTTGGCTTACTAGAGCCACTTACTACTTGTTCGACCACGTGCACTTGTGTGTTGTTTTATATACCCCTATAACACACCGAACAATAAGTTTAAAATGCCCATTTATGAGAAACTTATGAAAGTTGAGATTTATGATGAATGTTCGAGTATGATGAGATATTATGATGAAAAGCATGTTATCAAGTTACCCATGTTTATAACCATATTAGTAGTGAATTGAGTACTTTCAATCATGTCAAAGTACTGGGCAACGCCCTTATGTTTAAGTATGATTATGATTTTTACGAATTAAGTTTACCATATGGTTTTGGAGCCAAGACTCCCAATTATGTTCAGCATGTGGTATGGTTTGAGCTAACACACTCCTCATGTATGATTCATATTTATGTAATTATGATTTTTCAGCTTCGTCAATAGACGATGGTCAGCTTCGTTGAAAATGATGGAGAGCACATGAATGTTTTTGGGAGTAGTGTCTAGCATCGAGTAGGCTATGGGTCAGTCAACCCTATGCCTCAAAACTATGCGCCAACATAGGTATGATCAGATTATATTGGGACCTCCTTTGTGAGTTATCCCCTACTCCGATTGGGCCATGAGCTTCATATCGATATTGTGGTATTGTCTTAGCCCTGGCAAGGCTTTAGACGGCTCTACCCACTTAAGTGTGATAGTTGGGACCATGTAAGTTCTATCGTGGAATGTCGGTTAAAAGACGAGTCTCCCATTGTTCCTCATGATTTCAATTATGCATATTCATCATTCATGATATACATATCTATAAATGTTCTAAAGCAAGTTTGACTCAATGTTCAGTTTTACGTATGACTATCAGGTTTTAGCTTTGGGTCAATCAATTCAGTTATGATGTTATGTTATGTTGAGATCATGATTTCAGAAAAAATAGCATGCAAACCCTACTCTCATATTCTTATTTGTTTATGTTTTATATTATGCATGTTTTAAATGATTGTACTTATCTAAGAAGTTCTACCAACCCTGCATACTCGGTACATTTCATGTACTGACTGCATACTCTATGTTGTATCGTTTCATGATATAGGCCCCGATACTTAGGCTCAGCCCCTTCCTTAGCCAGCCTTCAGAGTTAGCATCCAATGCCTATTAGTGAGTCCTCATCTCCCGGGACCATGTTTTATTGGTTTCTTATGTATTTTCAATTTTCTGCTTTAGCGAGTTAGTTGGGGGCTTGTCCCATTAACTCATCACACTTAGAGGCTTTTCAGACAAAAATGATGTATTTAGCTTCAGATTGTGTGTATTCTGATGTTATGTTTATTTCAGACTTCAGCTAAGATTATCATGTTAATTCTTCTGTTTTATTGATCGAGTTAGATGTATATTCATGCCATGGGTCGACTTGGGGTCTCTCGGGATCCTCATCCTGTGTCTCAATCTAGGCCTCTGTTTGGGTCATGACATATGGTTGGGGGCACAAGGGTCAGTGTTTGGCGGGTACGGGTGCTTGCTTCGGGTGTGGGAAGCCTGGTTATATGCTCAGAGATTGCCCAGCAGCAAGATAGGTCCTTGATGGGGCCGAGGCCCAACTTTCAATTCAGCAGATCCATCCGTACGCCTAGCAGAGCAGAGAGCATCTACTAGCACAGTGGCAGCAAACGCCAAAATAGATTCTATGCCTTAGCATCCCGCCAGGAGCAGGAGGTCTCCCCGAATATAGTCACTGGTATGTTATGAGTTTTCCATCTTGATGTATATGCCTTATTAGATCCAGGGGCTACCTTGTCTTTTGTGACACCTTATGTGGCTAGTAGTTTCAAAGTCAGTCTTGAAGTTTAATCAGAACCCTTCTCAATCTCTACTCTAGTGGTTGATTCAATTGTAGCTAGATGGGGTGTATAAAAGTTTCCCGGTTGCGTCCTTCAAAAAGTTACCTCAACAGATCTAGTAGAGTTAGCCATGACCAATTTTGATGTTATCCACAGCATGGATTGGCTATTTGCATGTTATGCCTCAGTTAATTGTAGAACCCGGGTAGTAGAGTTCAGATTTCTGGCTGAGTCAATCTTAGAGTGGAAGGGTAGTTCAGCTATTCCTGTAGGTCATTTCATTTCCTACCTTAAGGCCAAGAAGATGATCTCCAAAGGTTGTGGGTACAATCTAGTTAGGGTTAAGGATGCAACGTCTGCGACCCTGACTCTCTAGTCAGTCCCAATAGTATGTGAGTATCCAGACATCTTCCTAGATAATCTACCAGGAATCCCTCTCAAGCGAGAGATTGATTTTGGTATTGACCTTCTTCCCGATACATAGCCTATATCTATTCCTCTCTACAGAATGGCTCCAGCCGAGCTAAAAGAGTTTAAGGAACAATTGAAGGATCTTTTGGATAAGGGTTTCACTAGACCGAGCAAGTCCCCACGGGGAGAACCAGTTCTCTTTTTCTGAAAGAAAGATGGTTCTCTTTGTATGTGTATTTATTATCGGCAATTAAACAAGGTCACCATTAAGAACAGGTATCCTCTACCTAGGATTGATAATTTGTTTGACTAGCTTCAGGGCGCCAAGTGCTTTTCAAAGATAGATCTTAGATTCAGGTACCATCAGCTCAGGGTAGGGGAGAGTGACATCCCAAAGACCGCCTTCAAGAATGCGGTATGGTCATTATGAGTTTTTAGTTATTTCTTTTGGACTAACGAATGCTCCTGTAGCTTTTATAAACTTTATGAACAGGGTGTGTAAGCCATACTTAGATATGTTTGTGATTGTGTTTATTGATGACATCTTGATATACTCTTGAAGCGAGGAGGAGCATGCCATGCTATAGACTCTCAAGGATCACCAGCTATATGCTAAATTCAGCAAGTGAGAGTTTTGGTTGAACTCAGTGGCGTTTTTGGGCCATGCGGTATCAAGTGAGGGTATATAGGTGGACTCTCAAAAAATAGAAGCGGTGAAGAATTGGCCTAGACCAGTGAATCTTTCAGATATCTGGAGCTTTTTGGGCTTAGATGGCTACTATAGAAGATTTGTTGAGGGCTTTTCATCTATTGCAGCACCATTGACCAAATTGACTCTAAATAAAGTGAAATTCCAATGGCTGGAGGCTTGTGAGAGAAGCTTTCAGGAGTTGAAGACTCGACTTACCTCATCACCGGTGTTAACTCTACCAAAGGGTACTGATGGGTTTGTGGTGTATTGCGATACTTCAAGAATTGGCCTTGGTTGTGTTTTGATGTAGCACGACAAAGTTATAGCCTATGCTTCCAGACAACTGAAAGTTCATGAGAACAATTACCCGACCCATGATCTTGAATTGGCTGCAACGATATTCGCCTTGAAGATATGGAGACATTATTTGTACGGGGTCCATGTGGATGTGTTTACACACCATAAGAGTCTACAATACGTCTTTACCCGGAAGGATCTCAATCTTTGGCAAAGAAGGTGATTGGAGCTACTTAAGGATTACGACATGAGTGTTCTTTACCATCCGAGCAAGGCTAATGTAGTAGCAGACGCACTGAGTAGACTCTCTATAGAGTGTGTTCCATGTGGATAAGTGGATAAAGGAGCTAGTGAAGGATGTGCATCGACTTGGAAGGTTGGGAGTTCGGTTAGTTATCTTAACCGATGGTGGTGTTATTTTTCAAAAAGGATTAGAATCGTCCTTGGCGACTGATGTAAAAGCTAGACAAGATAAGGACCCTATTTTGGTAAGTTAAAGGAAGTCGTTCAGAATCAGAAAGTAGAGGTCTTCTCCAAAGCGGGAGATGGTGTTCTTCGATACCAAGGTCGTTATGTGTTCCGAATGTTGATGATTTGAGGAACTGGATATTGCATGAGGCTCATGGATCTAGGTATTCTATACATTCTGATGACACCAAGATGTACCATGACTTACAGGAAGTCTATTGGTGGAACGGCATGAAGAAAGACATTGCAGAATTTGTGGCTAAGGGTCCAAACTATCAGCAAGTGAAAGTTGAGGATGAAAGACCAGGAGGTGTGCTTCAGGATATAAATATGCATACTTGGAAGTGGGAAGAAATCAATATGGACTTCATCATAGGGTTGCCTCGCACTCGTCAGCAATATGACTCCATTTGGGTTGTTATAGACAGGTTGACCAAAGCCACTCATTTTCTATTGATCAAAACCATTTATTCAGTGGAAAATAATGCCAAACTATACATTCAGGAGTTGGTCCGATTGCATGGAGTGCTCTTTTCCGTCGTATCAGATAGAGGTACCCAATTTACCTCTCAGTTTTGGAGGTCGTTTAAAAAAGGACTTGGTACTAGGTTAAGCTCAGCACAACATTTCACCTACAAATGGATGTTCAAGTAGAGTAGAAAATTTAGACTCTCGAGGACATGTTGAGAGCATGTGAGATTGACTTTAAAGGTACTTGGGATGATCATTTGCCTCTTATCGAGTTTGCATACAATAACAGCTACCATTCTAGTATTCAGATGGCTCCATTTGAGGCTCTCTATGGGCGGAGATATAGATCGCCTATTGGTTAGTATGAGGTCGGTGAAGTTGTAATGATAGGGCCAGATTCAGTTCATGAGGCCATGGAGAAAGTTCAACTCATAGGGGGCAGGTTGAAAACAGCTCAAAGTTGGGAAAAGTCCTATGCCAATGTGAGGAGGAGAGAACTTGAGTTCGAAGTTGATGATTGGCTGTTTCTAAAGGTGTCTCCTATGAAGGGAGTGATGAAGTTTGGTGAGAAAGGAAAACTCAGTCCTTGTTATGTATGCCCCTACCGGATTGTGAAGTGGGTCGGTAAGGTGGCATATGAATTGGAGTTTCCCTCAGAATTAGCTTCTATTCATCCTGTTTTTCATGTATCGCTCTTAAAAAAGTGTTTGGGTGATCTAGCTCTAGTTGTTTCGGTGGATAGTGTTGGTGTAATGGACAGCCTTAGTTATGAGGAGGTTCCGGTGGAAATACTAGATCATCAGGTTCGAAGGCTGAGAAACAAGGAAGTAGCTTCAGTCAAAGTTTTATGGAGGAATCAGCATGTTGAGGGAGTTATGTGGGAAGCCGAAGCAGACATGATGGCTAGATACCCACATTTTTCTCTACCGGCTCAGTTCTAGCTGGAGGTATCAGTTTTTGCCCTAAAACTCTATTCAATTTCACGTTCAGTTCATGTGCTCCAGTTTCTTTCAAGTATATGGATGTGTATATGATTCATGAATTCAATTCATCCATGTAGTTTGAATCGGGGTTAGTCATTCAATTAGTTTTCAGCTTGTGTGATCAGTATTTCAGTATGATGATTGCATTTCTCTTTTTTCTGTATGTTTTCCCACATTCAAGGATGAATGTTCCCAAGGGGGAGATATTGTAATACCACAGAAGTGCCTAAGACTGGACCTGGAATTAAAAATGGAAAGTGGTACTAATCTAGAAATTTATCACAAAACGAGTCAAGGTACGATCCATAGGAGCTGTTCGTAGTGAGGTACAACAGGGTAGAAGTTGGGAGTAATAGGTCAAGGAACGACCCTTGGATTGATGTCACGAGTCGTTGTTTGTGGTCGAGGTGAGAATGGTCCTCAGTCTAGAAGGAAGTAACGAGTCATTCCATGACTTGTTGTGAGTGGCAATAGATTATGGTGAGTAACCATGGGAACAAGTAGGGAAATCTCCAGTTGAAGTGACGGATGGAAACCACAACTCGTTGGAAGTAGGCACGAGTCGTGATGTGGCTCGTGGGGATGTCCAGGTGCAGGTCGTCAGGGGAAAGTAATGGGAGGATGCAACGGACTGTTGTTTGTTGTAACAACTCATCCTATTGAGTCATGGTATTAGAATCTGATAAGTTATGAATTGGCAGTGGATATAACAGATGGATACCACGAGTCATGGTATCATGGTAGGACCCGTAGGATCGACCGCGGTCACTGACAGTGCAAAATTTTCAGGAAATTTATTAAGGGTATTTTCATCATTCCTAAGTCTTAGGGTCGTTTAAGGCTCAAAATGCAGTGTTTTATGAGGAGAAAATATATCCTAGGCTCATTCACATCCATGCATGCATATTGGAGGGGTTTAGGAGGTGATCAAGTTAGACTTTCTTCAAGCTTTTCTTCAATCTTCCATTGGCCTTTCAAGGAGTGGTAAAATTAGATTTTCCACAGGTATGTAGGGTTATGAATGGGTGAATCCGTTTACACCCATGCCCAATCTCTCTTTAAATCATAAAAATTCCTATGATGATTCTATGGGGTTTTAACCCAATGCATGAAATTCCTAATTCTCTACATGGGTATGATTTAAATATGTTTCTACTATTGAATTATGATTCACGGGCAAGTTTTACATTGTTTTCAATCAAAATCATGTTACAAGCTTTATAAATTTAAAATGCCTATCTATGAGAAATTCATGAAAGATGAAATTTATGATGAATGTTCAACTATGATGAGATATTGTTGATGAAAAGCATGTTATCAAGTTACCCATATTTATAATCATGTTTTCAAGTGAATTGAGTATTTTCAAGCATGTTAAAGTATTGGGAAATGCCCACATACTCAAGTATGATTTGTGATTTCCCAAATTAAGCTTACCACATGGTTTTGGAGCAAAGACTTCCAATTATTTTCAGCTTGTGGTATGGCTTGAGATAAAACTTCTCATATATATAAATTTCAGAATTGATATATAGTTGATTATTGAGCTTAGTCAATGGACGATGGTGAGCTTCGTTAAAAAATGATGAAGAGCATATGCATGTTTTTGAGAGTATTTTCTATCACCGAGTAGGCTAAGGGTCGATCACCCTATGCCTCACAACTACTTGCCAATATAGGATATTACTTATATGTATATATTACTTTGGGACCTCTATTGTGAGATATTCCCTTCCCCTATTGGGCCTCGAGCTTGATATCGATATCATGGTATCGTCCTTAGCCCTGGCAAGGCTTTGGACGGCTCTACCTACTTGAGTGTGATAGTTGAGACCACGTAAGCTCTATCGTGGTATGTCGGTTATATGACGAGTCTCCCATTGTTCCTCATGATTTCAGTTATACATGTTTATCACTCATGATATGTATATGTTCTAAAAGAGGTTTGACCCAATGTTCAGTTTTACTTATGATTATCAAATTTAAGCTTTGGGTCATTCGAATCAGTTATGATGTTATGATATGCTTAGATCATTATTTCAGAAATAGCATGCAAGCCCTACTCTCAGATTCTTGTTTTGATCACATTTTACATTATACATGTTTAAATTGATTTTACTTATTTAAGAGGTTTTACTTACCTAGAATACTCGGTACATTCAATGTACTGACTGCAAACGCTATGTTGTAACATTTCATGATATAGGCTTCGATCTTCAGACTCAGCCTCGCCACTAGCTAGCTTTCGAAGTTAGCATCAGTCCCTGTTAGTGAGTCCTCTTCCTTTGAGGGCCCCTCTTTATTTCAGTTATGATTGAGTATTTTTAGTTTTCAACTTTAGCAAGTTAGTTGGGGTCTTTTCCCATCAACTCATCAGACTTAGAGGTTTTTCAGACAAAAGAATGTAATCAACTTCAGATTTGTGTGTATTTTTGATGTTATGCTTATTTTAGACTTCGGCTAAGTTTATCATGATTATCTATCATTTTATGATTGAGTTAGACATATGTTTATGCCGTGGGTCGACTTGGAGTCCCTCGGGGTTCTTTGTCCCGTGTCTCGATTTGGGCCTATATTCGGGTCGTGATAATTTTACTCTTGCGTCATCTGTTATTTGTATTATACATATGTTGTGCTACTTCCAAGTTATCATTATGCCTCTAGATTTGAATTTTATTATGACCCCAATCCTCTATTATCGAGCTATTGCTATGCCTTTGGATTCAAGTTATTGTGCCACCAGGTCAAACTACCATTGTTAGGTGGCTATCATGCTACTGTTATTCAATCAGGCCTGTGTTATGCTACTGTCAACATAATATTCAAGTTATTATTATGTCATTCTACTATTGTGTTATTCAACCAGGCCCGTTATGCTACTATATTATTATGCCACTATTTCAATCTAGCCACCAATATGCTACCTTTAAGCCACTATTTCATTATCTTCAAGCTATATTTTTGCTCCTATCAAGCTACTATTATGTTATTATCTTGCTACTTCAAGCTACCGCTGTGCTACTTTTGAGCTACTATGCTATTATTATTTCAATCTACCACTGTGCTACTCGGAGATACTATTATGCTATTATTTTCATGCTATTTCAAGCTATTGTTGTGTTGCCTTCGAGCTACTATTATGCTACTATTATTGTACTACTTCGGGCTACTCTCAAGATACTATCGTGCTACTAATCAGGCTACTGTGAATCAAGCTACTATTATTTGAGTCACTAAAGTTATGTTATTATAATATGGGCTTGTCCGCCGTAAAAAAGGACAATTGGGATAGTCTGCCCTAAGATAGGACCATTGGGCTTGTACGCTCTAAAATAGGACAATTGGAATTGTCCGCTCTAAAAATGGATATTTTGGGTTCGTCTGCCCTATAAATGGACATCTTGGGTTCGTCCTCCCTATAAATGGACATTTTGGGATTTATCTGCCCTATAAATGGATATTTTGGGATTCATTTGCCCTATAAATGGACAATCAAGCTCGAATATTATATTTGAGACCTATAATTATATTTGAGCCCTATGATTAATATTTGTGAGCTTGCAAACTAATTTTGAGCCCTATGATTTATATTTTTTTAGCCTTGTGATTTACATTTCAACCCATTATTTGCATTCGAGCCGATTATTTATATTCGAGCCCGTCAGTTTTGAAATAAGATGATTGGGTTTTATCCGCCCTAAAATGGGATATATCAATTCTAAATTGTTTTACATGTGTATTAGAGTACTAATAAGTTCATCTAAGTTTTGTAGGTATCTTCTTTGGAAAATCGAAACTGTGATAGATTTTCTGAGGTTCCTCAGAAAATTATATATTTTTCCCTCGTTGCTAGTTCTTCTAGCATTACTTTTATATTAGTCCATATTTTATATATATTAACCATTTTATCTAGTGGTGTTAAAGTCTATAGGTACAAATACAATACTAGATCTTCCGTTAAAGGAAAAATTATTTTTGTTTCCATTCCAGCTTTTTAACCTTCCGTTCTCGAATAACTTTCATTCCGATATTATCGCAATGTGATACTAAAGTAACGATTTGTAAGCCTCTCTTATCTCTCTTATCACCTCATGCTACTTTTGATTTTATTCAAGCCTCGTTCTATTAATTTATTTTAGGGATTGCATTCGTCGCTAAATGTAGAACTACACACGGCCTGATTCTCATGAAACCCGAGATATGTAGGCGACTCGAAATTGAAGTCTCGGACACTACTCTTATTTATTTTCTTCCAACCCCATCGAGATCGTTACTCTGTCAGACAAAATTAGATACTATGTCAATGTTCTTTGCTCGATAATTCATCATTTATTCTCGAGCAAAGAAGGAGCAGTTGCTGACACCGAGTTTTTACCTCCTTGTATCCCGTATAAGCTGCTTATTAATATATAGTGCATATTTTGGAATTATATCTTTTATGTACTTGTTTAGTCCGCATTTACAATATTTTTGTAATTAATTATCATAACTTTGCATAGTTATTCTAAATTATAATTTTTAAAAATGTTTATTTATATTTAGTTTCAATTTATCAATTTTCTGATGTTATGTAATTATGTCGTATATAGTATATTTTGTATTAATATATGCGCATACATAGTTTCGATTAAAAAAGCTTCTATTTAAAATATATGAACTACTTATATAATAATATTTGTATAATTTTACTTTAATTTTATAAAGTATTTATATTAATATAACGGGTACATCTTTTATTTTAAGTTAAACCATTATGTTATCTATTTATTAAATTATTTACAAGAATAATATTTTATTTATCATATAGCATCTTTTAAATTTCCTCAAATTTATCTAAATTTTAGCCACTCTTCACTTAATTCATATCGATTTTAGCCATTTTTAATTAATTTTAGCCACATTTCCAATCCAATTTAATGTTGAATCAATTCAATCCATTTAACTCATTTTATGACCCGCGTATCTATCCGGATCCGACCCATTTATACTAAATATGATCTCAGCCATCCATCCCTAATAATCACACAGTTAAGATTGAAAACCTATTTTATTTTCTTATTTACTTCACCACCGCCAAAACCCTGAACCTAATTTTCACTCCTCCTCTAATTTTCCAGCTGCACACGCCTAATCTTCTTCCTAAACTCATCGTCTCTCCCCTCGTCTCCGTTCATCAAATGCTGGAGAACAACCATCCATGCCACCACCCTCATCTTCTCCTTCCTCTTTTTACTGATGACCACCGCCACATTTCATTGGTGCACCACGAACAGCTGCACCTCCTCTTTCCTTCCCCCCATCTCCATATCTCCATTAAAACACCACAGCGGTCGTTGTCTTCTTTCGTCTTTTCTCCCTCTCCACCACAAATCTCCCACTATCGATTCCGGCGAAAACCCATCGCCTCCTTCACTGTCCCTGTCACAATAGCTCTAAGAATGGATTTTTCCAGATCTCACATTTGTGTGAATAGGCCTTAATTTGATGTTTTTTTCTTTTCTCTTTTGATTATCTAATTAAAATTGTCATGCATGAAGAAACCACCAAATGTTTATGATTTTTTGGTTCCGACACACCCTAATCTTGTTAAATTTATATATTTTGTCAAAAGGCAACCGCTCTCTCTCTATATACACGCACACACATATATTATTGCCCCAAGCATTATTTTCTTTGAGCTCTGTTTAACATTCCCATATTATTTTTCTGATGCACATACCTTATTATGTGCGAGCCTTCACGACAATTGTTCTACTTTTTAACTATGGTCACTTTCGATTTTACATGGTACAATGTTGTGACCAGTTGGAATGACCTTGGTATTAGTCTTGCTTATTTTAT
The DNA here is from genome assembly GCA_035772735.1 of Datura wrightii. Classification (NCBI taxonomy): domain Eukaryota; kingdom Viridiplantae; phylum Streptophyta; class Magnoliopsida; order Solanales; family Solanaceae; genus Datura; species Datura wrightii. The sequence continues at coordinate 45,378,909 of JASDFA010000007.1, read as the reverse complement.
TTAAAGAAGTCCTTAGGTTCTTTATGGGTCAATTTTGTCACTCCGCTTTGTTTGAAGTTAAATGTTCTTCTATGATGAATTGTATATCATATACAAAATGAAATGACATTTTCTGCATTTACAGGCATATTAGTCTAAGGAAAGTTCTAATATTTTGTTTACTTAATTGATTCCATTATATTATGTAAAGGAAAAACTTTATGAGTTGTATTTCATCTCTCCCTTTTTAGAATCGATACCGAAAATTAGTATATATCTATTCATTGTGAATTGATACTCTTACCTTACATGCTATGGGAAAACTCCTAAACTTGGATGTTTTTAATAATTTTGAGTCACTAATTGTCCTACCTAATATAAATAAAGTAATTACTTGTTATTTGGTTATTTGATAAATTATTATTATATTACTAATGAATTGATAGTCTTTGACCAATATATGTTTCTTACTGAGTTTAATTTATGATGGAAATGTTACATGCTACTTATGGTAAACTCGAATATACTCTACATCGATTTGACTTATTTATGTTAATTAACTCCCTAATTTATTTATTTTGAATATTTTGTTCTCCTTTTAATTTCTTCGGGTGATTTGTTAACTTTCCTTATTGTGAGTATAATCCGGTAATAACATGCTACATATGGTAATTATGGACAGCTTAATCATTTACTTATGGCAAGACCTTGACAGATTAATTTGTTCTATTTATTTTATTCATGGGAAATCTTTTATGATTTATGTCATCCTTCAATTATCTCCTTAAATAATTATGTGACAACCTTAATATTTATTTACCTTTGAGGATTCAAACATGTCTGTACATAATTAATCTTGATTATACTAATTATGGTAAATATGTATTTGTTTTACATATGCCATCTTTTTTCAAGGGAGGAATCCGGGTGCTTGAGGATTTTCCTCCATCTTTTATTCTATGATTGATTATTTGTCTCTGCAATATAAGAATGCACCTCCCTTCTTATTAATTCATTCAGACATCATCTATTCTTTAGAAATACATCTTTATTTTAACGTTCAAATATTGCTATTCCTTTATCAGCATAAGAACTTAAAAATTATTGTGTTCCTAAGCATATCTTTGCTCTCTGTTCCTCTATATAATTCAAACTCTTGTATCCCTCCTCAACACAAGCTCTACTCAGAATCCTTGAGATTCTTGTGATCTTGATCTATTGAGAACTGGTACCAATCAAGGCGATTTTTTACACTATTAATTCATTATTTTCCTTTCAACTTTGGCATTCACTGGTTAGTTATTTATCTTTACAAGATGTCATTTACCTTGTTTAGTTTCTTCGATTGCTCTCTTCTTGTGACTAGGTGTTTAATATGCTCTTTCACATAATTCTACTAAGTTAACCAAGTTTGTGGTTAAGAATATGAGATTATTGTTACGTGTCTACTGTTGTATTAACCTTTAAGTAGGTATCATTTTATTCTAGGATCCATCGAAAAGTCGTTGGGACGAGAGAGGACTAAGGGAATTAGTTTATCATTATTCATTTTTTTCATGTGTTGTATTTATTTATTTATTTTATTTAGTTTGTAATAATTATAATAAACACTCAAGATAGTGAAAAAGGGTTTATGGTGAGCAGGGATCGTATGTTTTCTTTTATCGTCTTAATTATTCGATTAGAAATCATGCCTATAGAATCGAAATGACTCATTTGAAAGCATAGTAGAAATCATGCCTATAGAAATTCGATTGGTAGTTACCATTAAAAGTCATGCCTATATAAAGTATATTTTAGCAATCAACCGATATTATAGTATGTGCTCATAGGTATCTACATGATAATTTTCGATCTATAAACCAGAAGCATGCTAAAAGAATCTCGCGTCTATTTGAACTTATGAAAAAAATGTCTGCTATCATTTGTACTACATTTGTTTAAATCCCCTTCTTCTTGTAGAGATCATGTCTATATGAATTTTATATTTGATTATCAAACAAACACGTTCATCAGATTCTGCCTGCCTTTAGACTTTACCAGTTTGCAATTAATAACATTAGTTGCTCTGATATAGATGTTTAGTTACCATGCATATAGGACTTAAATTTGATTTAGGTTAGATCATATTCAAGATATTACTTCATGAATTAACGTATCTCTATTTACAATGTTGCGTACTTAAATCTGATTAATTTTAGTAAAAATATTCCTATATGATCGATTTATACTTGTTTAGAAAACATGCTCATAGGACTTCTCTCATCATGCTTATAAGATTGGGGATTATTTGAGACTCATATTTGCTACTTGTTTTAAATATTATCTGCTTGTTTGGCGTTCATCACCCTTAAAAGCCCAAGAAATTTTAGATCCCAAAACCAAATCTAGTAGTCCACTGCCTCCTCGACATTAAGTTTGGGACGGGTAGGTGCATGTTAAGGCATTAGCACCTTATTTAGAACGTTGTTAGGATTAATAATTAATTAGCTGGGTATCTAGGATATGATAGTCTATGCTTGCTAAATAATATGAGCAATCTTAAATGATTGAGAAGTATTACTTTAGTTGCACAGGGTGATCTCATTAGGTTAAAATCCACCCCCCTTTGAATGCAGAACTATGTCTGACCTGATTTACTTCTAGGATACAAAGGTGCCTCTTCGAGGTTAGGTCTAATTAAAATTCTTAGCTGTTTGTTTTGTTTTTTTCAGTATTATTATTTGTTTGCCGTATAATTCATTAGAACAATAATAGCTTCCTTCCCCATACATTCTCTCAATCTTTCATTTCTCAATTGTTTGAATTATTTGTTCTTCATTTAATTCATATAAATTATTATAAGTATTTATAAATATTATTAAAAATTAGTTTAAAATATCTTTTTATTTGTTTATCATTTTTTTAACCACTTAGTTATTATAGGCTTAATAATTCATCGATCTTTGTTTCTCGCTAATTATTCCACATAATGAATCTAGTTGGGAACCACATTTGTGGACCTCGAAAGGTGCCTAGCACCTTCCTTTTGGGGTAATTTGAACCCTTGCCCGAGTCCGGTGACCTAGGCTAGTTAATTAGAATTATTTATGTAATTATTTTAGTACGACATCTTAATGCACCATAATTCGATAGGTGACGACTCTTCATTAATAATCCCAAAGAGTTGTCACATATCTTGATCTATTTTCTCACGAGAAAAATGGGGCGCGACAACATGGCAAATCTGCTGGAGATTTTAGATTTCTAACCATAACAATTTCGTTCTTATGTGGGGTTTTTATATTTTATTTATGTTTGTTCTATTAAGGTCCATTAGATCACCTTTTTCATATCTTGTTTTTTTAAAATAATTGATTTTTATTCTTATCATATTTATGTGATTATTTTTCTATATCTAATTTTGTGTTTTTATTTGCTTCTTGCTATAATTGATTTTCTTCCATATTTGAACTTTTTATTTCTCTATATTGTTATTAAATATATGACTAACAACTTTTAGAATTAGGTATTAGTGCATTCTTATTTTTCGTATATATCTTCATGTTATTTGCTTCTCTAATTATCTCACGCACACACTTGATAACGATTGCGAGGTTTTATGGTCGTTCACTTTTAATCCCGTGTCAATGAATGTCTCATGATTTGGTCGATCGGCGGTGCATCGAAGGTCATGAGCTTTCTCACTCTGAAGTGTTCCGCTTGAGGGAACCTTGTCTAAAACCAATCTTATCTTGTCTATTTTGTTGTTTTATAATTTGTACTTTAGTTACACGTATATTCTTTTGCCCTTATTTCTCATTATTTGCTTATTTGATATATATATATATATATATATATATATATATATATATATATATAACTTGCTATGTTTTAACTTCTTACTTGGATAATTATTTATCATTTTATAATTGATTCACTGTATTATTGCTTTTATGTGTTATTTGTTATAGCTTTATATATTTGTTATTCTATTCATACCTACCCCCACTTGGAACCTCTTTTTCTTTTTTATTTTTGAACGGTTGCATGGTCATACGGACGTTCATTTCTAGAACACCTATTTCGGAAAATGTCTTATGGATTAGTCGATCAGCGGTGCATCGACAGCCGTGGACTTTTCCACTCTCAAGTTGTCCGCTTGAGGGGACCGTTTCTAAACCCACTCTTATTGTTAGAGCTTGACCGTGTAATACTTTACTAAGAAATATACATCATACATAAGAAGTTGCGATGCCCATGGTGCATCAAGACTAATAGTGAACTTACCTTGTGTCTCAAAGTATTTTTACATACCTGAAAAGGACGCTTTCATAATTTATGTGAATTTTAAAGTGCATATGTCTAATTGGATTTGTTACTCTCTTAAGTTAATTTGTTTCCTTCCATGTAAACTCTTTTCCTTATTCCCTTTATTTTCTTCCTTGTTTAAATTATTATATTCTTCAATGTTTAATCCTTTCCTCTTATTCCCTTTATTTTTTTCTTTATTTAGTGCATGTTTAATCCCCCTTCTTATTTCCTTGTACGTTTTTTTGTTTAATGTTATTATTTAACGTTAATCCTTTCCAACTCTTTTTTTATGTGTTTATTTGAAATAACCTATGAACTTTATTTTTGTTGCTTTATCAAAATTTTATTGCTTTTCTTAACTGTTTATTGTGTTACCTCTTTTCATAATGTGTTAATTATTATTGCTTTGTAAATTTTCATTCCGCTCATATTTCGCCCAACTTGGGAACTTCTCACTATCACACACTATACACCCGAGTTGTGCTTTTCACTTCTCAGAATTTCTTTCAGAACCTATTTAGAGAGTTTGCATATACGTGGGATGAATGGATAGTTTTACTACCATGCGACCATGTGCCTCCTCGCAAAAGAAAATCTTTCAGTCTGCCCAACTCTTAGAAGTCTAGGTAATATCATGCATGCATTATCTTTAGGAGGACTTGATACCCTTTGTCTATTATGACTAATAGCTTGACCTCACCAAAAGTCCAAAGAGGTTTACAATCTCAAAAAGGACATTATCATACTTATTTACATTTTTTTTGAGAGGGGAATATGCCTAAAAATGTAGACTATTCGCTCTTTAGGGTAAACCAACACTTCACGATGCAAGTTATTAAATCATGTCATGTATGTTTTGAAGAAACCAAAAGGAGAAGGAACGCTTCATTTTGTTTATAGTTTAGTTATTATTTTTTTTAATTTTTCTTTCTTCTAATATTTCATTATGTAAAAAATTATTCATATTATTTATGTTGATATTTTAAGGAGAGCAAATTGAATGATACATTATAGAATATTCGTCTCTCAAAATTCTCTAGGCCTACCTCTGGCACAAAGAGGTTACAATGTATTAGGACGCGTGGAATTATTTGTCACATGTATCGTTTTTTTACTTATATAATTGTTTCTTATTTTGCATCTCTTCGTTCTTCGGGCTCTAATATTTAGATAATTCTAGAATTATTTCGTGCTTACACTCGCTCAATCTTATATTCCAAATAACTTACACTTTAGGTCCAAATCATGCAGTCCTAAAGTCTAATCCAAATTATTTTCTCTTTCATCAATATTATTTTATGTGTCTTCCAAAATATTCTCTTTAGCATTTATTCTTTTGAACTCACATAATAATCTTATTTGTGCAAATTAAGTTCAAACTCCGCCTTAGTCTATTTTCTTTACATTAAGGTTTCGCTTTTCACAAAGCTCTCATAACTTTGATTCATTATTTAGCAATACATATCACCGTTTCTTCAAAATCAAGGTCCTAATATTCAACACAAAAATTGGTTTTGCTCATTCCATTGACTTGCTAAATCAATTAACACTGTCACCATCTACTCGTTCAAAATTCTCTAGCATTTGTCAACATCACTTATTTGAAATGATGGTTTTCATTACTTTTATCCGCGTCATGCCTCGAATTTTGCATTATGTTAGAGTTTTAAATTTTGCTTATTTGGCTTAAAACTTTTTAACGTGTTTATCATTTGGATGTTATTATTATTATTATTACTCGTGATATGTGTTAACTGGTGTTTGGATTTGATATTCTTATTCTAAAAGGTTGTCAGGTATTTGAATATCAACTCAGTTGAGAATCCACAATTTGACAAAATGTCCAACATTCCAAACAATTCTAGTCCTTTTCTTAACACAAACTTTGGTCCTCTACTGACACAAAGTATCTTCTCGATAGTACATCTCTGTCCAACCCCATCTCAGACACTCAATCAACAAATTCCCTCATTACACACCCATCTCGGCACTTTGTAAGACATGACAACATCCAAAGGCGAGATTATGACACTACGGAAAGAGTTCAATAACTTGGAAAAGATTGTGGATGAGAAAATACGCTCAAGAGATATTCCAGATCTGAGGTATAAGAAGTTGTTCCTACACCCATGTGTTAAGTTGCCGCTGAGATATAAGATCCCAAAATTCAACATCTTCGATGGGCATGGAGACCCAATCGAGCATCTGAAGGACTGCTGCGGCAGATTAGTCAGAATTGGACATGATGAAGCTCTTCTAAAGAGATTATTTATGTAGAGTCTGTCAAGAATGGCATTCACTTGGTATGTCAAGCAAGATTTCAACAAATGGTATACTTGGGAAGATATGGCTTGAGATTTTGTAGAGCAATACAAGTTTAACACCAAGGATGATCCAACATTTTTGGATTTTCTTGAAATTTGAATCACGAATCTTTCAAGGAATATGTGAGACGATGGAGGGGAGAAGCTTCTAAGATACGTCACTCACTATCTGAAGAAGAATTAGTTCAATATTTCATCAAGTCATTAGACGGTATATACCGTAAATACTTATACTTCACAATCATTCATAGCTTCACAAGTCTGATTTGGATTGGGAAAGAATTGGAATATGGAATTCAAACAGGAAAAATTATTGATACTTGACACAACTGAAATAAGTTCTCAAGCACAAGAAAGACCTCCGAATAAAATGAAAAAGGGTATCTCAACCACTTTTCCTCCATCACAACACCATCAGGATGTACAACAAGTATGCGCCAACTTTGACTCTTGTAATAAGCAGAGCTCCCAACATTAGGTTTATTAGACACCACTTGACGTCAACCAACATGATTCTCAATACCGGGCTCATCCGAGGCCATTCAATTTTGGTCAGCTAAAAGAAGTAAGGTCTCACACATTTAGCCCTCTAACTGAATCTTTGGTGAGTATATTTGAAAGACTGAGGGCCCAAGGAATTTTGAAACCAAGGGGTGGATGGATTCCCAAATATCCATCCGCAAATTTTGATCCTTCTAAGAGATGCGCATACCATTCAAATATTCAAGGCCATGATACTGAATAATATGTAGAACTAAGGTACAAGATTCAAGATCTGATAGAGAAGAGCAAGATAATAGTGCATCGAGGGCCGATGAACTATAACTGCATCACTCCTGGAGTAATCATTGTCCAAGGTGATCCGAAAAAAATAGTTCTGAGACATTTGACAAAGAAGCGTAAAAGGAACTGACAAAGACGAGACTGTTAAAAGCAAAGTGCCTTTATTCTTCACTCATCCGCTCTTTAGTTTTCACATTTTATCAATTTTCTTTGTACTCTGAACCACGTGTGACCTGATTTCCTTTATGGATATGTACGCAACCCACTTTTGGTTTCGGTCTCAATTAAATAAAACTTTCTTTTTTCATAGCCAAATCAAATATCTTGCTCACATCCAAATATGAAATTCATGGCAATTTCGTTCGACCCTTAAACGTAAGTATGGATTCTAGACTGGATATTGATATTCAAATATAAGACAACCATTCCTTTTGAACTGATCATTTTGTTTGAGTGAAATAGGAACACAAAGTCCCTAAGTCAAACTGGGGAAGAATTTTTGAAGGGACCTCAAAAATTATATAAGCAGGAAACAAGGAAACTTGCAAAACACTTTGTATTCTAAATTGGGGCAGAAATTTTTGAGGGCTCCTCAAAAAATTTCACCAAAGTGCGAAGGCCATAGAGGTCAAAACAACGACGAGTAGCAACGTACATGCAAAGGTACGCATTAATCTTGTCCTTAAAACTCATAAATTTACTTCGAGTATAGGCACATCCCGCCAAGAAATATTCTCATGGTCAAGAAGGACCTATGCCTTTTTATCTAAAACAAAGGCTGGACTATTTTACTCTTGGGTCATCTATTATTTGTATTAAACACATGTTGTGCTGCTTCCAAGTTATCATTACGCCTCTAGATTCAAATTTTATTATGACCATAATCCTCTATTATCGAGCTATTACTGTGCCTTTGGATTCAAGTTATTGTGCTACCAAGTTATACTACGATTGCTAGATGGATATCATGCTACTGTTATTCAATCGGGCCTGTGTTATACTACTGTCAACCTAATATTCAAGTTCACTATTGTGTTATTCAACTAGGCCCATTATGCTACTATATTATTATGCCACTATTTCAATCTGACCACCAATATGCTACCTTCAAGCCGCTATTTCGTTATCTTCAAGCTATATATTTGCTCCTATCAAACTACTATTATGCTATTATCATGCTACTTCAAGCTACCGTTGTGCTACTTTTGAGCTACTATACTGTTACTATTTCAAGCTACCATTGTGCTACTCTGAGATATTATTATGCTATTATTTTTGCACTATTTCAAGTTGTTGTTGTGTTGCCTTCGAGCTACTATTATGCTACTATTATTGTGCTACTTCGAGCTACTCCCAAGATACTATTGTGCTACTAATCAGGCTACTGCAAATCAATCTACTATATTTGAGTCACTGAAGTTATGTTATCATAATGTGGGCTCGTCCGCCCAAAAAAAGTACAATTGGGATAGTCCGCCATAAAATAGGAACATTGAGCTCGTCCGCTCTAAAATAGGACAATTGGGCTCGTCCGCCCTAAAAAAGGATAATTGGGATCGTTCGACCTAAAAATGAACATTTTGGGTTCGTCTGCCCTAAAAATGGTTATTTTGGGTTCGTCCGCCCTATAAATGGACATCTTGGGTTCGTTCGCTCTATAAATGGATATTTCGAATTTGTCCATCCTATATAAATGGACAGTTTGGGATTCTCCCACCCTATAAATGAACAATCGAGCTAGATTATTATATTTGAGAAATATAATTATATTTGAGCCCTATTATTAATATTTGTGAGCCCGCGAACTAATTTGAGCCCTATGATTTATATTTTTTGAGCCCTGTGATTTACATTTCGAGCCCAATATTTGCATTCGAGCCGGTTATTTGTATCAGTTCTGAAATAAGATGATGAGGTTTTATACGCCCTAAAATGGGATATTTAAATTTTAAATATTTTTACATGTGCATTCGAGTACTAATAAGCTCATCTAAGTTTTGCAGGTATCCTCTTTGGAAAATCGAAACTGGGCAGATTTTCTGAAGTTCCTTAGAAATTATATATTTTTCCCTTGTAGCTAGTACTTCTAGCATTATTTTTATATTAGTTCATATTATATATATATAAACCATTTTATCTAGTGGTGTTAAAGTATGCAAGTACAAATACAACAGTAGATCTTTCGTCAACAGAAAAATAATTTTTGTTTCCATTCCAGCTGTTTAACCTTCCCTCCTTGAATAAATCTCATTCTGATTTCATCGCAATGTGATACTAAAGTAATGATTCGTACGCCTCTCCTATCTCTCCATTCTTACACCTCATGCTACTTTTGATTTTATTCAAGCCTTGTTCTGTTAATTTCTTTTAGGGATTTCGTTCGTCCCTAAATCTATAACTACACACGACTTGATTCTCAAGAAACCCGAGATATGTAGGCAACTCGAAACTTAAATATCGGCCACAACTCTTATTTCCTTTCCGTCCAGCCCCATCAAGGTCGTTCCTCGGTCGGACAAAATTACTACTAGATCAACGTTCTTTGCTCGACAATTCATCCTTCAATCCCAAGCAAAGAAGGGGCAGTTGTTTACACCCAATTTTGACCTCTTTGTATCCCGTATAAGTTGCTTGTTAATATATAGTGCATATTTTTAAATTATCTCTTTTACGTACTTGTTTAGTCCGCATTCACAATATATTGGTAATTAATTATCTTCATTTTGCATAATTGTTCAAAATTATAACTTTTAAAAATGTTTATTTACATTTAGTTTTAATTTATCAATTTTATGATGTTATGTAATTATGTCGTATATAGTATATTGCATATTAATATATACACATACATAATTTTAATTAAATAAGCTTCTATTTAAAATATATGAACTATTTGTATAATAATATTTGTATAATTTTAATTTTATTTTATAAATTATTTATATAAATAACAATGTGTATATCTTTTATTTTAAATTAAACTATTATGTTACCTATTTATTAAATTATTGACAAGAATAATATTTTATTATTTATATAGCAGCTTTTAAATTTCCTCAAATTTATTTAAATTTTAGCCACTCTTCACTTAATTCATTTCAATTTTAGTCATCTTTAATCAATTCTGGCTACATTTCCAATCCAATTCAACCCATTTAACCCATTTTGTGACCCGAAAACCTATCCGAATCTGATCCATTTATTCTAAATGTGATTTAGTCATTCATCCCTAATAATCAAATGATTAAGATTGAAAACCTATTTTATTTCCTTATTTACTTCACCACCCCCAAAACCCTGAACTTAATTTTCACTCCTCCGCTAACTTGCCAGTTGCACACCCCTAATCTTCTTCCTCACCTCATCGTCTCCACGTCGTTTCCGTTCAGCCAACGCAGGAGAACAACCATCGGTGCCACCACCTTCATCTTCTCCTTCCTCTTTTTCCTGATGACCATTACCACATTTCATTGGCGCACCACGAACAGCTGCACCTCCTCTTTCCTTCCCCCCATCTCCAAATCACCATTAAAACACCACAGCAGTCGCTGTCTCCCTTCATCTTCTCTCCGTATCCACCACAAATCTCCCACTGCCAATTCCAGTGAAAACACATCACCTCCTTCACTGCTCCCCATCACAATACCTCTAAGAAAGGATTTTTCCAGATCTCACATTTGTGTGAATAGGCCTTAATTTTATGTTTTTTTTCTTTTCTCTTTTGATTATCTAATTAAAATTGTCATGCATGAAGAATCCACCAAATGTTTATGATTTTCAGGTTTCAACACACCTTAATTTTGTTGAATATATATATTTTTGTGAAAAGGCAACTGCTTTCTCTATATATACACGCATGCATATATATTAATGCCCCAAGCACTATTTTCGTTGACCTCTGTCACATTCCCATATTATTTGTCTGACGCACATACCTTATAATGTGCGAGCCTTCACGACAATTGTTCTACTTATTAGCTATGGTCACTTTAGATTTTTCTTGGTACAATATTGTGACCAGTTGGTATGACCGTGGTATTAGTCCTGCTTATTTATTTAAAGAAGTCCCTATGTTCTTTATTGGTCAATTTCATTGCTCCGCTTTGTTTGAAGTTAAATGTTCTTCTATGATGAATTGTATATCATATACAAAATGAAATGACATTTTCTGCATTTACAGGCATATTAGTCTAAAGCAAGTTCTAATATTTTGTTTACTTAATTGATTCCATTATATTATATAAAGAAAAAACTTTATGAGTTGTATTTCATCTCTCTTTTTAGAATCAATACCAAAATTTAGTATTTATCTATTCACCGTAAATTGATACATTTACCTTACATGCTATGGGAAAACTCCTAGATCTATGCCTAGGATCAGTCTTTAGCGTCTAATCAACCTAGATGAGTAGATTAGACCATGCCAGGTAAAGTGAAAACGCCTGCATCCTCACCTGAAACAGGAACTCTAGCGCGGAATAAGTAAGTTTGAAATCTAGTGCTGATCTCTTCCCTGCGTGACCACCGAGTAGTGGAGCATCGCTTTCAGTCCCCCTTATGGATCTCTCCCATGAGTCTCTTTGCCCCAGATTGTATCACGGGATTGCTGCCCCTTGGACGTTTTTAATAATTTTGAGTCACTGCTTGTGCTAAATAGGGTAATTTTTCAACCTTGCCTTATATAAATAAAGTAATTACTTGTTATTTGATTATTTGATAAATTATTATTATATTACTAGTGAATTGATATTCATGAATAATATATGTTTCTTACTGAGTCTAATTTATGATGGATACATTACATGCTACTTATGGTAAACTTGAATATGCTCTACATCTATTTGACTTATTTATGTTAATCAACTCCCTAATTGATTTCTTCTGAATATTTTCTCCTCCTTTTAATCTCTTTGAGTGATTTATTACCTTTCCTTATTGTGAGTATTATTCGGTAATAACATGCTACATATGGTTATTATGGACAACATAATCATTTACTTATGGCAAGATCTTGACAGATTAATTTGTTCTATTTATTTTATTCATCGGAAATCTGTTATGATTTTTGCCCTCTAATTATCTCCTTAAATAATTATGTGTTAGTCTTAATATTTATTTATTTTTGAGGATTCACACATGTTTGTACATAATTAATCTTTATTATACTAATTATGGTAAATAATATTTGTTTTACATATGACATGTCTTTTTTCAAGGGAGGAATCTAGGTGATTGAGGATTTTCCTCCATCTTTTATTCTCTGATTGATTATTGGTCTCTGCTATATAAGAATACACCTCCCTTCTTATTAATTTGTTCAGAAATCACCTATTCCTTAGGAATACAACTATATTTAACATTTGAATATTTCTATTCCTTTATCAGTATAAGAACTCGAAAATTGTTGTGTTCCTAAGCATCTCTTTTCTATCTGTTCCTCTATGTAATTCAACTCTTTTATCCCTCCTCAACACAAGCACTGCTTGAAATCCTTGAGATTCTTGTGATCTCGATCTATTGAGAACTGGTACCAATAAAGGCGATTTGTTCCACTATTAATTCATTATTTTCCTTTCAACTTTGGCATTTTCTGGTTAGTTTATTTATCTTTACAAGATGTCATTTTCCTTGTTTAGTTTCTTTGATTGTTCTCTTCTTGTGACTAGGTGTTTAAGATGGTCTTTCACATAATTCTACTAAGTCAGCCAAGTTTTTGGTTAAGAATATGAGATTATTGTTACGTGTCTACTGTTGTATTGATCTTTTAGCAGGTATCATATTATTCTGGGATCCATTGGAGAGTCGCCTGGACAAGAGAGAACTATAGGAATTAGTATTAACATTATTCTCTCTTTTTCATGTGTTGTATTTATTTATTTTATTTAGTTTGTAATAATTGTAATAAACACTCATGATAGTGAAAAACGGTTTATGGGGGGCAGGGAGCGTATGTTTTTTTTATCGTCTTAATTGTTCGTTTGTCTACTTTTGTATTGATCTTTTAGAAGGTATCATATTATTCTGGGATCCATCGGAAAGTCTCCTGGACGAGAGAGAACTATAGGAATTAGTATAGCATTATTCTCTTTTTTTCATGTGTTGTATTTATTTATTTATTTTATTTAGTTTGTAATAATTGTAATAAACACTCATGATAGTGAAAAAGGGTTTATGGGGGGCAGGGATCGTATGTTTTTTTTATCGTCTTAATTGTTTGATTAGAAATCATGCCTATAGGAATCAAAATGACTCGTTTGAAAGCATAGCAGAAATCATGTGTATGGAAATTCGATTGGTAGTTACCATTAAAAGTCATGCATATATATAATATATTTTAAAAATCAGCCAATATTATAGGATGTGCTCAAAGGTATCTACATGATAATTGCGGATCTATAAACCAGAAGCATGCTAAAAGAATCTCGCATCTGTTTGAACTTATGAAAAAAAAATGTCTGCTATCATTTGTGCTATATTTGTTTAACTCCTCTTCTTCTCGTAGAGATCATGTCTATATGAATTTTATATTTGATTATCAAACAAACACGTTCATCAGATTCTGCCTGCCTTTAGACTTAACCAGTTTGCAGTTAATAACATTAGTTGCTCTGATATAGATGTTTAGTTTCCATGCCTATAGGACTTAAATTTGATTTAGGTTGGAGTATATTCAAGATATCACTTCATGCCTTAACGTATCTCTATTTGTAGTGTTGCGTATTTAAATCTTATTAATTTAAGTAAAAACATGCCCATATGATCTTTTTATACGTGTTTAGAAAACATGCTCATAGGACTTCTTATCATCATGCTTATAAGATTGGGGCTTATTTGAGACTCATATTTGCTACTTGTTTTAATTATTATCTGCTCGTTTGACGTTCATCACCCTTAAAAGTCCTAAGAAATTTTAGATTCCAAAACCAAATATAGTAGTCCACTGCCTCCTAGACATTAAGCTTGGGACATGTAGGTGCATGCTAGGGCGTTGTCATTTAATTTAGAATGCTGTTAGGATTAATAATTAATTAGGTGGGTAGATGGAATATGATAGTCTGTGCTCGCTGAATAACACGAGAATTCTTAAATGATTGCGAAGTATTATTTTAGTTGCACGGGGTGATCCCGTTAGGTTAAAATCCCCCCCCCCCTCCCGAATGTAGAACTACGTCTGACCTAATTCCCTTTAGGGAGATATAGGGGCATCTTCGAGGTTTAGTCCAATCCTTAAAATTCTTAGCTATTTATTTTGTTATTTTTCAGTATTATTATTTTTTGCCGTATAATTCATTAGAACAATAATAGCTTCCTTCCCGATATATTGTCTCAATATTTCATTTCTCATTTGTTTGAATTATTTCTTATTCATTTAATTCATATAAATTATTATAAGTCTCTATAAATATTATTAATTTTTTTTTTAAAATATCCTTTTGTTTGTTTATCATATTCTTTTTAACTACTTAGTTAATTTTAGGATTAATAATTCACCGACCTTTGTTGCTCGCTAATTCTCCCACATAATGAATTCGGCCGGGAACCACATTTGTGGACCTCGAAAGGTGCCTAACACCTTCCTTTTAAGGTAATTTGGATCCTTGCCCAACTCTGGTGACCTAGGCTAGTTAATTAGAATTATTTACGTAATTAGTTTAGTACGGTGCCCTAACGCACCATAATTCATTAGGTGGCGACTCTTCATTAATAATCCCAAAGAGTTGTCACATTTCTTGACTCGTTTTTCACGAGAAAAATGGGGGGGGGACAACTTTAAGATTCATGGGAAAGTTTTATACCTATTTTAATTATAATTCATGATTTCAAATTTTAAGAGCATGATGCCCAATTATGCAAGTTTCATGAAAAGTTGAGTTTATGATTTATGCTTATAAGTATGATGAGATTTCTAGTATATGTGAATGTTTTAAAATTATGTGTGATTATATTTATGATTTTTTCTTATGATGTCTATCTCATGAAAGCATGATGTTAAGATGTGGGCAAGGAAACTCAAGTTAAGCAAGATTTCATGATTTAGCCAAAAGTTTAGTTGTCTTAAGTATTGGAGTCAAGAACCCCCCCCCCCCCCAATGTTAAAATTGAAGTTATATTTTGATCTATGATTATATGAGTATTATATATGTTTTGGGAGTAGGGTTTAGCACCGAGCAGGCTAGGGGTTCCAAGGTTCTCCAGTCTCATAAACTACGTGCCAACGTAGGTATACTTTGGGGCCTCTCAAGAGAGCGTTTTCCCGGCTCAAGAGCCCACCGTGATATCACACTTTACTTAATTCTTCGTCTTGGAAAGGCTTAGGATGGACCTCTTCCATGTGGGCCAGACGTGGGATAATCATGAGCTCATACATAGTGGTTGCCGGTTAAGACGAGTCTCCCATTGTTCCTCATGATTTCAATAATGCATGTATTATAAGATATTATATCATATTTTCAGCTGTTTTATCCAAGGATCAGTTCATGATCTTTTACCTATAATTTCAAATATGGCAAGCTATATGCACTTACTTCAGTTTATGTTTACTCATGATTTCAGATATCAGCATACAACCCTTACTCTCAGAATTTTATGATGTTATGATTTAAGTTATGCATGATTGAGTTTTACTAGTTAGCCTGTTTTACTTACCTTGCATATTTAGTACATTTCAAGTACTAACCGCATACTCTATGTTGTATCGTTTCATGATACAGGCTCAGACGTTCAGATTAAGTCTCTTCGCTAGTGGGTTTCCAATGTTCAGCCCAAACAGCTTGTTGGTGAGTCCTCATCTTTCAAGGACCTCTAGATATTTGAGGTATTGCCATTTTCTGTTTTAGACTTCTAGTGAGCTAGTTGGGGTGTTGTCCCATCAGCTTGTTAGTATATTAGAAGCTTGTCGACATAGTTTGTATATCCGTCTTCAGATTCAGTGTTTTGAGATTTTCATTATTTAAATGTTTTTACTATTTAGATTTTCGCTATTTCAGAATTTAGTCTTCCGCTTTATTTATGTTGAGCTTTAGTTTTCATCTTCATGCCATGGGTCGACTTTGAGCCATTTATGATTATAGATTTCGTATCTAGATCCGAGCCTATGTTCGAGTTATGACAAAAAGTCAGCAGCATTCTGTTTAATGGGACATCAACAAGCAATAAGCTGTCAGGAAAATCCTAGTTAACAGTGTCGACTATAGAATTAGGAGGAGAAAAGAGGTAGTTGATGTACTGGGGAGTGAGTACAAGTCTTGCAAATAAGGATTCATTGTGAGATGACTTGGTTTTATAGACCATACAGAAGCAAGCTCCACCAAATGGGAGATCATATTCCATCGAAGTGGTTGAGGAGAAAATATACAGTAAAGTAGGGAAGACAAAAACTCGAAACCCAATAAATAGAGTGAAAGAGAGAAAGAGGATGTTCGAGAGAGAGACGACAGTGTGAGAGGAATTCGAGGGAGGAAGAGAAAGGAGAGGAGAGATAGGTTGATGGTACACCAACCAGAGGCGGCCAGAGATGGTGAGACAAGCAAAGTGGAGAGGAGAGAGTGTGCCGCTTCAGTGGTCATTGGCTCACCGGCTCATTGATCCGAGCATGGAGGAGCAAAAGGAGGTGGTAAGGCTTGTGGTTATCCGCTGAGTAAAGGAGAGGAGAGAGGTGTTTGTGCGGCTATGGAGGTTATGTTAGTCCATTCACCAATCATGATGGTAGAGTTTAGTGGTTGAGAGACTAGGGGTCTAGAGAGTGAAGGGAGAAGAGGGGAATGAGGATGGTGGCTGATAGGATAGAAAATGAATAGGGTTAGGGATGTATTGGCATAATTATTAGGGAAATATGGGGAATTAATCTAGTCCATAGATTAGATAGGATTAACATATGGGATATAATATTATTACTTGGATTGGGTGATAGGTCATCCATGGGTCACAGATTTGGGTCCTTAATTGGAATGGATTGGGGATTAAAATTGAGTTAACTTTTGCTCAATTTAAGTTGAAATTGACATCAATTAGGTATAAAGTAGTTAGATTTTTAAATAAAATTGGGATGTAATCAATAAAAATACTATACCTATACAAATTTAATAATAGATAGTTTGAAACGTAATTACTATAATACTATGTATATATTATTATTTAAAATAATTACAAATTAATAATAGAACCTATGTAATTTTATGTATAAAGTGCTATTTAATTAACACACACACACATGGATGTAAAAATTTAAATGCGTATTAGATTATTCCAAAAATAAAATATATACTTTATGAAAATTATAGATAATAAATAGTAATAATAACCTTGTAAATTACGAATATGATTTAGAAAACGACAATAGTTGAAAAAAAGATTAAAAGTAAGAGTAATTAATCATGAAAAAGGAAAATTGATTTTAAAAGTATGTAGAAAATATTAACGAGTTGAATAGAAAATTAGGTAGGGTAGAGTGGGTTCAAAATTAAGTGTCAACAATAAGGACGTATCTTAGTAGTGAAAAAGATTTTTGTTTTATATACCTCTTTTGTTGACAATTACGACTACCACGATTCGGCTTTTCCTTTAGGGCATTGATACAATATAAGTACATAATAAAGCTAATGTTAGTTGCTAGTCATTATGAGACCTTGAAAAATACTAGCTATGTACAGACTAGGCAGAATGTATATATAGGCCGTAGGTAAATGGTGTACCATCACACCTTCTTTCATACTTTAATATAAGTGCATTCAACCATTCTAATAGGTTTCCCACTATCTCCCCACAACTATACATACAAACACTCCCAAAAACTTCCCACATAATATATAACTCATGGCTTTCGATCACCGTCCGGTTAGTTCTTGACAACTATACAAAGAATTCTCCACCCAAACCTCCACATAAAAGGGCGAAAATGGACAACAATTAGGGGTAGGCATGGTATGGTATGGTAAAGTATTTAAAATTTTGGTACGGTAAGTTTGATTTTTTATTTTTAAAAATACTATACAATCACCATACCTAATTATGGTTCGGTATTTTAAAGTTTGATTTTAATATTTTATGATACGGTAAGTCAGTAATCATAGTTTATTCGATTTAGACTTATATATATTACAATATTAGAATTATGCCTTCAACTTTTTAAGAGACATCACAATTATATTATAGTAACATCTTACACATGTAAATATATTAAAAAAATAAATAATTTCGTCTTGAATTTATTATACAAATAAAATGTTTCAATCAAGATAGAGTAGTCAAAGTTCTTATGTCTAAATAACTAGTTTTATAATACCATTTTATATATTTCTAGTATTATAATAATAATAATATGTATGAATTATATTTGTACCAATATACTTCGGTATTTTCACGACCCGAACATAGGTCCGGATCAAGATACGGAACTAGAAACCCCGAGAGGCTCCAAGTCGATCCATGGCATGAACATACATCTACTCAATCATAGATAAGAGGAAGATCATTATAAATAGCATAGCGAAAGTCTAAAAAAACATAACATCTGATTACATGCACAAGTCTAAAGCTGAATACAACTATGTCCGAAAAGACTCTAATACTGACGAGTTGATCGGACAAGACCCTAACTAACTCTCTATAGTTTGAAAACTGAAAAGACGAATTACAACTGATAAGAAGGGCCCTCTCTAGATAAGGACTCACCAACTGAGGCTGAGGAAAGCTAACTCATGGAATCTTACTAGCGGCGGGACTGAACTTGGGTATCGTATCCTGTATCATGAAATGATACAACATAGAGTACGCGGTCAGTACGTGGAATGTACCGAGTATGCAAGGTAAATAAAATTACTAAGTAAGTAAAATCATAAATCATGCATAATATAAAACATAATCAAGATAAGATTTTGAGAGTAGGGTTTGTAAGTTATTTTCTGTAATCATGATCTGAATATAACTGAACATCATAACTGAATGGAATGACCTAAAGCTTAAAACTGATAGTCATAAATAAAACTAAACATTGGGTCAAACCTACTTAAAGCATAATATCATGACTGACATACATGCATAACTAAAATCATGAGAAACAATGGGAGACTCTTCATGTAACCGACATTACCATGATAGAGCTTACATGGTCCCGACTATTGCATTCAAGTGGGAAGAGCTGTCCAAAGCTTTTTCAGGGATAAGGACGCTACCATGATACCGATATCAAACTCAAGGCCCCTTGGGGGATGGGAAAGCTCACAAGGGAGGTCTGAAAGCATATAAGTAAACCTACGTTGGCGCGTAGTTCTGAGGCACAGGGTTGACTGATCATTAGCCTGCTCGGTGCTAGACACTACTCCAAAAAACATGCATATGCTCTCCATTATTTTTCAATGAAGCTGATCATCGTCTAGTGATGAAGCTAAATAATAGCATACATGCATAATCTGAAATCATAACAGGAGGAGTGTTTGCTCAAACCATACCTGTAATGCCTCAAAAACTCAAAGACTAGATCTGGGACTTAAATCAGAAAATCTAGAAAATTGTAGAAAATGCCACAGAACGACTCACCTAACGGGTCGTTATGAGACCTACCGACTCATTATGTCAGTTGTGGGAAGTGTAATTGAGAACTAAAAAGGGAGAGACACTGTCCCAATGAAAGACCTCACGAGTCGTGGTCAGGCACCACGAGTCGTGATCAGCTAGAGGAGGATTTCTAAGAGTTAAGTAGTGTAACCCACGAGACCTCAGCATGACTCATTGTGGGACACCACCAGGCGTGCTGTTACCTGTGGGGATCTTCATACATTTGGGCAGTGTGGTCCACGATAGGTGACCACGAGTCGTGGTCATTCACGACGACTCGTGGTCACTCACCACGACTTGTTAGGTCCCTCGTAGTGACCTTCAGGTATTTCTGGATAGTGTACTCAATGAGTGTGACCACGATTCGTGGTCACTGACCACGACCTGTTAGGTCACTCGTTAGGACCACCTAACAGTTTTTCCATGCAATTTTCTAAGTGTTGTTTAGTAATTTCTACTCTCCGAAACATTAAACTACGTCATTTTGGATGAACTTTTAGACCTATTAGTGGGAATGAATGTCCTCTCCCTCATTCCCATGTTTATTCTAAGAAAAAAACATCGAAGAGTGCTCTCGAGAAACTCTCAAGCAAGCTTAGGGTTTTCTTCCATTGCAGCAGTTCTAGTTTTCTTCTTCGGGGAACTTTTAGTCAGGTATATGGGAATTCAACAAGGGAATAGTTCTTCCCTTGTGTCCTCCAAAACCCCTTTATAATTTTCTTTTCAGTCTTAGCCCTAAGCTTTCAAGTATGAAAAGATTTCATGTTCATTTTTGTTGATTTCGTCTAAAATGATGTTCATGCTTATTGTTAATATGATCTCCGTCAGTTCATGACATGACTGTTGATGTTCTTGCAAATGTGAATTTGTGCCCTGATATTTTTGAATGAAACGTATATAAAATATATTAAATTCCTCATGGATTGTGAAGTGTGTTTGGGCAGATTTTTCTAGCATTCCCTATTAATTAGATGTTGAGAAATTATTCCCTTGGTAAGAAAGATTTCAGCGGTGGCATGAATGAGAAAATTTAATTTAGCTTGAAGGATGAAAATTTTCTATTCTCTTGAAACTTTTGTCATATTGTGGATTCCCGCAATGTTGGAGTAACTTGAATTCTCTGTTAGCTGCTTAGTAGTTCAGTTCAGTTAGAACATAGAATCTCCTCAGAACTATTCAGAATTCGTCAACTGATCAATTTGACTACAGAAATTCCTTGAGGTGTCTGTGATACCTCCCAGTTAGCAGAATCAGATTCAGAACTCAGTTTCATTTAGTCCACTAGGCGGTCATGACATTTTAGATAACAAGCTCTGACTAGTCTAGTCAGATTATAGTTTATTTTTAGACGGTTATGATGTTTCTAGATAAGCAGGTCTGACCAGTCTAAAACCAAGTTTCAGAAGACTCTCAGGGTACTTTCAGTTATATATCCTTGACTAGTCTTTGGACCCCAGTTCAAGCTATCAACTTAGAATTCAGTTTAGGTATTCTAGTGGGAGCAGGACTTAGCACCGAGCGGGCCCGAGTTCCAGCGCACCCAGGTTCCTAGAACTACGTTGCTAGTGTAGGTTACAGTATATATTGGCCTGATTGGCCCCAGACTTTTGTGATCACCCAATTCATGTCTCTATACCCTGGAATGTATTGGGTCCTACCGGTGGAGCGTATATATCGGACTTCACATCTAGATCACGTGGTTATATGTCGGTTATAGACTCTCCCACTAGTTAGTTCAGTCCAATCTCAGATTAGTCAATCTAGTTCAGTTCAGCCAGATCAGATCAGTATAGTATCTTAGACTCAGTAGTTCAGACTTAGGGCATGCCTTGACCACCAGACAGGGTCGCCTTGACCATCTCAGTTTACTTCAATTGTTTCAGTTAAGTTTATTAGTTAGTCATGGCTTGTCATTTCAGTTCAGTTGTTTATATTTATCATCATGTCTACTCTCACTTACTCAGTACATTCAAAGTATTGACGCATACTTTTATGCTGTATGGTTTCATGATACAGCTGCAGGTTCTTATAGTCAGCATCGTAAGTCGTTGTAGTTCAGATCCTTCCCAGTAGCAGAATTATGAGTCCTCATACTTCGAGGGCGTTATTTCATTTCTTTCAGCCATTTCAGTATTTTCAGTTAGACTTAGAGTTAGCTGGGGGCTTGTCCCAGCAACTCATCAGCTAGATGGCTTTTAGACACAAAATTGATTTCAGACTTTCAGATGTTTTAAAATTTATTTTTCAGTTTTAGTTTTCATAAATGTTTTATGATATATTTTAAAGCTTTCTCTATGCATGTTGTACTCATAATACCACTGTATGATAGACCAGGGGTTGAGTTGGGGTTACTTGTGACTTCAATACCGTGTACCATCCAAGGTGTAGACTCGGAGCATGACAAACTTAGTATCAGAGCACTAGGTTTAGAGAATCCTCGGAATGTCTGAAAGCCACATCGAGTAAAGTCCTTTTCATGGGTGTGGAACGCGCCACACTTATGACGTGGAGGTTATGACATGTTACTAGGAAAACTCTCTTTCTTTCTTATTCTTTATTGTGCGTTAAAGTTCAAACCCAGAAACGTCCTTCTAACTCGTGCTCTGTTTCATTTCAGTGAATTATGCATCCCAGACGCGGTAAAGGAAGAAGGGCCGGTAACGCCAACAGACCTACCCCACCAGCCTCGGAAGCCCCTCAAATTGATTCAATATCTACTGCTGAATTCAGGGCTCCCATTCAACTGTTGGCCCAAACAATCACTAACCAGGTGAACTAGCAGGTGGTGCTGATGAACACCAATGTGTCTGCAGAAGCTGCTAGGGTGCGAGACGTTACCCGTATGAACCCTCCATCATTTCAGGGATCCAAGGTGGAGGAGGACCCCCAAGATTTTGTGGATGAGATCAAGAAGATTACCTGTATTATGAGTGTCAGCTCCTCTAAGAGTGCTGATCTGACTGCCTACCAGCTAAAAGGGGTAGCTCAGGTCTTGTATGAGCAGCGTAAAAAGAGGCAGCCAGCGGGAGCAGGACCGGTAGAGTGGGAGGAGTTCAACACAGCCTTCCTAGACAAATTTTTCCCTCGGGAGTTGAGAGAGGCAAAAATGACTAAGTTTATGAACTTGAGACAGGACAATAGGACCGTAGAAGAATACGCATTGGAGTTTACCAGGCTTTCTAAGTACACTCCAGAGATGGTAGCCGAGCCAAGGGCTCACATGTTGAAATTTGTGAACGGAGTGTCGAATATGGTCCTCCGGGAGTGTAGGACAGCGATGTTGATTAAAGATATGGACCTCTACAGCCTGAATGTCTATGCCCAACATATTGAGGTCGAAAAACTGAAGGACATGGAGCGAAAGAACAAACGAGAAAGGACTGGCCCATCAGATCATGACCACCGGAGGTCAGGCAATAACAACCGCCTACAGTAGCAGCAATAGCAGCAGAGGGCTCCAACGTGCAGCACAGCCAGCGCCCCTACCCTTCGACCCCGCCAGGACCGGAGGGGTGGAGCATCTGGCTCTCAGTCTCAGAGCCACATTGCTGGGAACAGATATCCAGCCTGCCCTAACTGTGGCAAGAATCACCTGGGAGAGTGCCTTCAAGGTCGAGAGGTGTTTTGGTTGTGGACAACTTGGACATCGACTCGGGGTGTGCCCATTAGCCGGGCGAGGGATATCACAATCCACCACATCATCAACTCCAGCAGGCCGACCTGCTCAGTAGGCAAACACATCAGGTAGAGATGGCAGTCAGCGCCAAAATCTATTTTATGCATTGTCTTCCCGACAGGATCAGGAGAGCTTACCTGACGTAGTCACGGGTATGTTACGCCTCTTTCATATGGACATTTATGCCATCCTAGATCCAAGAGCCACTCTTTCATTTGTGACTCCCTACATAAAAGTCTAGTTCAATATCAGTCCAGAGGTCCTCTCAGAACCATTTTCAGTCTCCACCCCTATTGGCGAGTCCATTAGAGCCAGTCGGGTGTATAAAAGCTGCCCAGTCTTAGTCATGAATAAAGTCATTCCAACTGATCTCGTAGAGTTAGACATGGTCGATTTTGACCTTATCCTAGGTATGGACTGGTTACACTCCGGTTATGCCTCAGTTGACTACAGAACTAGAGTTGTTAAGTTCCAATTTCCAAATGACCTAGTGTTAGAATGGTCGGGCAGTAGTTCAACGCCTAAGGGTAGGTTTATTTCCTACCTTAAGGCCCAGAAACGCATTCCCAAGGGCTGGATTTATCATCTGGTTCGGGTCAAAGATTCCAACTATGAGACCCCAACCATCCAGTCAGTTCCAGTGGTCAGTGAGTTCCCAGATGTATTTCTCGAGGATCTTCCCAGAGTACCCCCTGAATGGGAAATAGACTTTGGAACAGAACTTCTTCCTGATACTCAACCCATCTCATCTCTCCTTACATAATGGCTCCAGCTGAGCTTAACGAGTTGAAGGAGCAGTTAAAAGATCTTCTTGACCAGGGTTTTATCAGACCCAACATCTCTCCCTGGGGTGCTCCAATACTATTCGTGTGTAAGAAAGACGGTACCCTCGGGATGTGCATAGATTACCGTCAGCTGAACAAAGTCACAGTCAAGAACAGGTATCCGCTACCCAGAATTGAGACCTATTTGACCAACTTCAGGGAGCCAATTGTTTCTCAAAAATAGATCTCAGATCGGGGTATTATCAATTAAGGGTCAGAGAGTCTGACATACCAAAAACAGCGTTTAGAACTCGGTATGGTCTCTATGAGTTTGTGGTGATGTCCTTCGGGCTAACAAACGCCTCCGAAGCTTTCATGGACTTGATGAATAGAGTTTCCAAATAGTATCTGGATATGTTCTTCATTGTATTTATTGACAACATTCTGGTATACTGCAGTAATGAGGAAGAGCATGTCAATCACCTGAGATTAGTATTGCAGACACTCAGGGACTGCAAGTTGTTCACCGAGTTTAGCAAGTGCAAATTCAGGTTAAAGTCCATGACTTTCTTGGATCATGTGGTCTCGGGTGAGGGAATACAAGTAGATCCTCAAAAGATATCAGCAGTGAAAGATTGGCCCAGACCTACCTCTCCGACAGAAATCAGGAGTTTTCTAAGCTTAGTGGGTGATTACGGCCAGTTTGTGGAGGGCTTCTCCTCTATAGCATCTCCTTTGACCAAGTTAACTCAGAATAAAGTGAAGTTCCAGTGGTTGGATGCGTGTGAGAAGAGTTTTCAGGAGTTGAAAAATTGAGTCACTACCGCTCCAGTTTTGACCTTGCTAGAAGAAACAGATGGATTGGTTGTCTATTGTGACATTTATAGATTTGGACTCAGTTGCGTTCAGATGCAGAGGGGCAAGGTGATAGCCTATGCCTCCAGACATCTGAAAGTTCATGAGAAGAATTATCCAACTCATGACTTGGAGTTGGCAGCAGTGGTGCTTGCGCTGAAAATATGGAGACATTACCTTTATAGGGCTCACGTGAATGTGTTCACAAATCACAAGTTCCTCCAGTATGTGTTCAGTTAGAAGGACCTAAATCTTCATCAAAGAAGGTGGTTAGAATTACTGAAAGACTACGACATGAGTGTGTGGTATCACTCTGGCAAAGCCAATATGGTGGCTAATGCACTAAGCAAGTTGTCTATGGGAAGCGTAGCTTATGTTGAAGAGGGCAAGAAGGAAATGGTAAAGGATATTCACAAGCTAGCTTAGTTGGGAGTGTAGTTGGTGGATTCAGCCGAGGGTGGAGAGGTAATGCAAAGTGGGTCAGAATCCTCATTGGTAGATGAAGTGAAGTCCAGATAGGACGAAGATCCCATCTTATTCAAGCTTAAGGAATTAGTTCTCAGAAAAGAAATAAAAGCTTACTCCAAAGGGGGAGATGGTGTGCTCCATTAGCAGGGCAGATTGTGTGTACCGGATGTTGGTGAGTTGAGATAGATATTGGCTGAAGCACACAACTTGAGATACTCCATTCACCCTGGTGCTACTAAAATATACCACGATTTGCGGGATATTTACTGATGGAGCGGCATGAAGAGCGACATTGCTGAATTCGTGGCCAAGTGCCCGAACTGCCAGCAAGTCAAGGTGGAGGATCAAAGACCAGGAGGCATGACTCAGGATATCAGCATACCCACATGGAAGTGGGAAGAAGTAAACATGGACTTCATTATAGGTCTACCTCAGACTCGTCACTAGCATGACTTAATCTGGGGTAGTAGTAGATCAGATGACTAAGTCAGCACACTTCCTCCCAATAAAAATGACGGATCAGCTGAGGACTATGCCAGACTTTACATTCGGGAGTTAATCAGACTTCATGGGGTGCCATTAGTTATCATTTTAGACAGAGGAACTCAGTCCACCTTACATTTCTTGAAGTCTTTTCAGAAGGGACTAGTCACTCAAGTCAAGCTCAGCACAACTTTTCACCCGCAGACAGATGGGCAAGCTGAGTTGGACTGTTCAAACTCTAGAAAATATGTTCATATCATGCGTGATTAATTTCAAGGGCAGTTGGGAAGATCATTTTCCACTTATCGAGTTTGCATACAACAACAACTATCGCTCTAGTATTCAAATGGCCTCGTTTGAGGCATTATATGGTAGGAGGTGTAGATCTCCTATAGGGTGGTTTGAGGTTGGTGAAGCTACCTTGATAGGGCCATACTCAGTTCACGAGGCAATGTAGAAAGTATAGCTCATCTGAGAAAGATTGGAAATAGCTCAGAGCCGTCAGAAATGTTATGCCAATTTGAGGAGAAGAGAGTTGGAGTTTGCAGTTTATAACTGGGTTTATTTGAAAATATCACCCATGAAAGGAGTGATGAGGTTTAGGAAGAAGGGAAAGCTCAGTCCCAGGAATATAGGACCCTATAGAATTTTGAGGCGTATTGGCAATGTCTCTTATGAGCTAGAATTACCTTCAGAATTAGCAGCTGTGCACCCTGTATTCCATGTGTCACTTTTGAAGAAGTGCATTGGCGATCCAACTTAAGTTGTGCCATTGGATAGTGTGGGAGTGAAAGATAGTCTCTCATACGAGGATGTTCCAGTACTGTTCCTTGAACGTTAGGTTCCTAAGCTAAGAAACAAGGAGATAGCTTCAGTCAAGGTCTTGTGGAGAAATCAGCAGGTGGAGGGAGCTACATGGGAGGCCGAAGCTGATATAATGGCCAAGTACCCACACCTGTTCTCTACCGACTCTGTGGAAGCTTAAAATATTAGTTTTGCCTTAGAAACTAATTTAGTTTTTGAGTTCAATTTATGTGTTTAAGTTTCCTTTATGACTTTGGATGTATGTATAAAAAGTGAATTTAATTCAGTATGCATTTTGAAATGGAGGTAGTTATTATGTCCGTTTTGGAGTTAAATGAGCAATATTTGATCATTATGATTGTTATTCCTTTCTTTCCTGGGTGTTTTCCAACATTCGAGGATGAATGTTTCCAAGGGAGAGATATTGTAATGCTTCAGAAACTCAAAGACTAGATCCGGAACTTAAATCAGAAAATCTGGAGCACTGCAGAAAATGCCACAAAATGACTCACCTAACTGGTCGTTATGGGACCTAATGACTCATTAGGTCAATCGTGGGAAGGGGAATTGAGAAATGAAAAGGGAGAGACAAATGTACCAAATGGAAGACCTCACCAGTCGTGGTTAGGCACCACAAGTCGAGAGGTGAGTCGTGATCAGCTAGAGAAGGATTCTTAGAGTTAAGTAGTGCACCCACGAGTCCTTACCATGACTCATTGTAGGACACCACGAGTCGTGGTGTTACCCGTGGGGAGCTTCAGACATTTTTGGCATTGTGGTCCATGATAGGTGACCACGAGTTGTGGTTACTCACCACGACTCATTAGGTCCCTCGTGGTGACCTTCAGGGATTTCTATGCAGTGTACTCAACGAGTGTGACCACGAGCTGTTAGGTCACTTGTTAGGACCACCAAACAGTTTTCCCTGTGATTTTCTAAGGGCTGTTTAGTAATTTTCTATTGTCCTAAACTTTAAACTACGTCATTTTCGACTAAATTTCAGACATATTAGTGGGAATGAATGGCCTCTCCCCTCATTCCCCATGTTTATTCTAAAAATAAAGCATCGAAAAGTGCTCTCAAGAAACTCTCAAGCAAGCTTAGGGTTTTCCTCCATTGTAGCAGTTCGAGTTTTCTTCTTCGGGGAACTTTTAGTCAGGTATGTGGGATTTCAACAAGGGAATAGTTCTTCCCTTGTGTCCCCCCAAACCCCTTTATAATTTCTCTGTCAGTCATAGCCCGGAGCTTTCAAGTATGAAAAAATTTCTTGTTTATTTTTGTTGATTTCACCTAGAATGATATTCGTGCTTATTGTTGATATGATCTCCGTCAGTTCATGACCAGACTGTTGATGTTCCTTCAAAAGTGAATTTGAGCCCTAATATTTTCGAATGAAACGCGTATAAAAATATATTAAATTCCTCATGGTTTGTGAAGTGTGTTTGGGCTAATTTTTCTACCATTCCCTATTAATTAGATGTTGAGAAATTATTCCCTTGGTAAGAATGATTTCAGCCCTGGCATGAATGAGAAAATTTAATTTAGCTTGTCCGATGAAAATTTCCTATTCTCTTGAAACTTTTGTCATATTCTGGATTCCCGTGATGTTGGAGTAAGTTGAATTCTCTGTTAGTTGCTTAGTAGTTCAGTTCAGTTAGAACATAGAATCTCCTCAGAACTATTCAAAATTCGTCAACTGATCAGTTTGACTACAGAAATTCCTTGAGGTGTCTGTGATACCTCCCAGTTACCAGAATAAGAATCAGAACTCAGTTTCATTTGGTCCACTAGGCAGTCATGACATTTTAGATAAACAACTCTTACTAGTATTAGAACCCCAGTCAGATTACATTTTGTTCTTAGACGGTTAGGACACTTCTAGAAAAGCAGGTTTGACCAGTCCAGAACCCAGTTTCAAAATCTAGTCTAATAAGACTCTTAGGGTACTTTCAGTTATATATCCGTGACTAGTCTTTGAACCCTAGTTTCGAGCTATCAGCTTAGAATTCAGTTTAGGTATTCCAGTTGGAGCAAGACATAGCACCGAGTGGGCCGGGGTTCCAACGAACCCAGGTTCCTAGAACTACATTGCCAGCATAGATTACAGTATATATTGGCTTGATTGGCCCCAGACTTTTGTGATCACCCAGTTCATGCCTCTATACCCTGGCAAGGTATATTAGGTCCTACTAGTGGGGCATATACATCGGACTCCACGTCTAGCTCACGTGGTTATATGTCGGTTATAGACTCTCCCAATAGTAAGCTCTGTCCAGTTCAGTTCAGCCAGATTAGATCATTTTAGTATCTCAAAATTAGTATTTCAGACTTAGGGCATGCCTTGACCACTAGACAGGGTCATCTTGACCATCTTAGTTTACTTCAGTTTTTTCAGTTTAATTTATTAGTTGGTCATGGCTTGTCATTTCAGTTCAGTCATTTATATTTACCATCATGTCTTCTCACACTTACTCAGTACATTCAAAGAACTAACGCATAGTTTTACATTGTATCATTTCATGATACAGCCGCAAGTTCTCATACTTAGTGTTGTTAGCTACCGCAGTACAGATCCTTCCCAGCAGCAGAATTGTGAGTCCTCATACTTCGAGGGCGTTATTTCATTCATTTCAGTCATTTCAATATTTTCAGTTAGACTTAGAGTTAGCTGAGGGCTTGTCCCATCAACTCATCAGCTAAGTGGCTTTCAGACACATAATTGATTTCAGACTTTTAGATGTTTTAAACTTTATGTTTCAGTTTTAGTTTTTATAAATGTTTTATGATAATATTTTAAAGCTTCCATATGCATGTTGTACTCAAAATACAAGTGTATGATAGACCAGGGGTTGACTTGGGGTTACTTATGACTCCAAGAACCATGTCCCATCCAGGTTGTAGAGTCGGGGCGTGACAAACTTGGTATCAAAGCACTAGGTTTAGTGTATCCTCGAAATATTTGAAAGTCGCATCGAGTAGGGTCCTTTTCATGGGTGTGAAGCGCGCCACACTTATGATGAGGAGGCTATGAGATTTTACTATGAAAGCTCTATTTTGTTCATACTCTTTATCGTGCGTAGAAGTTTAAACCCAAAAACGTCCTTCTAACTCGTGCTCTATTTCGTTTCAGTGAATCATGCCTCCCAAATGCAGTAAAGGAAGAAGGGTCGATAACGCCAACAAACCTGCCCCACCAGCCCCTGCAGCCCCTCAAAATGATTCAGTATCTACCGCCGAATTTAGGATGGCCATTTAACTGCTGACCCAAATAGTCACCAACCAGGTGAACCAACAGGTGGTGCCAATGAACACCAACGGGTCTGCAGCAGCTGCTAGGGTGCGAGATTTACCCGTATGAACTCTCCATCATTTTAGGGATCCAAGGTGGGGGAGGATCCCCAAGAGTTTGTGGATGAGATCAAGAAGATTACCAGTATTATGGGTGTCAACTCCTCTGAGAGTGCTGATCTGGCTGCCTACCAGCTAAAAGGGGTAGCCAGGTCTGGTATGATCAGTGGAAAGAGGGGCAGCCAGCGGGAGCAGGACCGGTAGAGTGGGAGGAGTTCAACATAGCCTTCCTGGATAGATTTTTCCCTCTAGAGCTGAGGGAGGAAAAAATGAATGAGTTTATGAACTTGAGACAGGGTAATAGGACTGTAGAATAATATGCATTCTTGTTTACCAAGATGTCTAAGTACAGTCCAGAGACAGTAGTCGAGCCAAGGGCTGACATGTTAAAATTTGTGAACGGAGTGTCCAATCTGGTCCTCAAGGAGTGCAGGAAAGAGATGTTGATTAAAGATATAGACCTCTCCAGCCTGATTGTCTATGCCCAGCAGATTGAGGCCGAAAAACTAAAGGACATGGAACAAAAGAAGAAACGAGCAAGGACTGGCCTATCATATCATGGCCACCAGAGGTCATACAATAACAACTACCCACAGAAGCAGCATTAGCAGTAGAGGGCTCCAACACCCAGCTCAGCTAGCGCCCCTACTGTTCAGTCCTGCCAGGATCGGAGGGGTGGAGCATCTGGGTCTCAGTCTCGGAGATACAGTTCTGGGAAAAAATATCTAGCCTTCCCCAAGTATGGCAAGAATCACCTGGGAGACTGCCTTCAAGGTCGAGAGGGTTGTTTTGGTTGTGGACAGCTCGGACATCGACTTAAGTAGTGCCCATCAGCCGGGCGAGGGAGATCACAATCCACCACATCATCAGCTCCAGTAGGCCGACCAACCCAGCAAGCTAACACATCAGGTAAAGATGGCAGTCAGCGCTAAAACTGATTTTATGCATTGTCTTCCCGTCAGGATCAGGAAAGCTCACCTGACGTAGTAACGGGTATGTTACGCCTCTTTCATCTGGACGTGTATGCCCTCCTAGATCTAGGAGCCACCCTTTCATTTGTGATTCCCTACGTAGAAGTCCAGTTCAATATCAGTCCAGAGGTCCTCTCAGAATCATTCTCAGTCTCCACCCCTGTTGGCGAGTCAGTTAGATCCACCCGGGTGTATAGAAACTGCCCAGTCTCAATCCTGAATAAAGTCATTCTAGCTGATCTCATAGAGTTAGACATGGTCGATTTTGACCTTATCCTCTGTATGGACTGGTTACACTCTGGTTATGCCTTATTTGACCACAGAACTAGAGTTGTTAAGTTCCAGTTTCCAAATGAACTAGTGTTAGAATTGTTGGGAAGTAGTTCAGCGCCTAAGGGTAGGTTTATTTCCTACCTTAAGGCCCAGAAACTCATTTCCAAGGGATGTATTTATCATCTGGTTCAGGTAAAATATTCCAACTTTGAGACCTCAACCATCTAGTCAATTCCAAAGGTCAGCGAGTTCCCAGATGTATTTCCCGAGGATCTTCCCAGAGTTCCCCCTAAACGGGAAATAAACTTCGGAATAGGCCACCTTCCAGATACTCAACCATCTAATTCCTTCTAACAGAATGGCTCCATATGAGCTTAAGGAGTTGAAGGAGCAGTTAAAATATCTTTTTGACAAGGGTTTTATCAGACCCAACATCTCTCTCTTGGGTGCTCTAGTACTATTCATGCGTAAGAAAGATGGTACCCTCAGAATGTGCATAGATTGCGGTCAGCTGAAATAAAGTCACACTCAAGAACATGTATCCCCTATCCAGAATTGACGACCTGTTTGACCAACTTCAGGGAACCAGTTGTTTCTCAAAAATAGATGTCAGATCGGGCTATCATCAGTTAAGGATCAGAGAGTGTGACATACTGAAAACAATGTTTAGAACTCGATATGGTCACTACGAGTATGTGGTTATGTCCTTCAGGCTAACAAACGCTCCCGCAACTTTCATGGACCTGATGAATAGAGTTTTCAAACAGTATTTGGATATGTTCGTAATTGTATTTATTGATGACATTCTAGTATACTCCAGTAATGAGGAAGACCATGCCAATCACCTGAGATTAGTATTGCAGAAACTCAAGGATGGCCAGTTGTTCACCAAGTTTAGTAAGTGCGAATTATGGTCAAAGTCCGTGACTTTCTTGGGTCATGTGGTCTCGGGTGAGGGAATACAGGTAGATCCTCACAAGATAGCAGCAGTGAAAGATTGGCCCAGACCTACTTCTCCGACAAAAATCAGGAGTTTTCTGGGCTTAGCGGGTTATTAACGACGTTTTGTGAAGGACTTCTCCTCTATAGCATCTCCTTTAACCAAGTTAACTCAGAAGAAAGTGAAGTTTCAATTGTCGGATGCGTGTGAGAAGAGTTTCTAGGAGTTTAATACTCAACTCACTATTGCTCCAATTTAGACCTTGCTAGAAGAAACAAATGGGTTGGTTGTCTATTGTGACACTTCCAGAGTTGGACTTGGTTGTGTTCTGATGCAGAGGGGCAAGGTGATAGCCTCTGCCTCCAGATAGTTCAAAGTTCATGAGAAGAATTATCCAACTCATGACTTGGAGTTGGCAGTGGTGGTGTTTGCGCTGAAAATATGGAGACACTACCTATATGGGACTCACGTGGATGTGTTCACAGATCATAAGAGCCTCTAGTATGTGTTCAGTCAGAAGGACCTAAATCTTCGTAAGAGAAGGTATTTGGAACTTCTGAAAGACTACGACATGAGTGTGCTGTATCACCCGGGCCAAGCCAATATGGTGGCTAATGCACAAAGCAGGTTGTCTAGGGGAAGCGTAGCTCATGTTGAAGAGGGAAAGAAAGAAATGGTAAAGGATATTCATAGGCTAGCTTAGTTGGGAGTACAGTTGGTGGATTCAGTCGAGGGTGGAGTGGAATGCAAAGTGGGTCAGATTCCTCCTTGGTAGGTGAAGTGAAGTCCAAACAGGACGAAGATCCCATCTTACTCAAGCTTAAGGAAGTAGTTCTCAAAAAAACAAATAGAAGCTTTCTCCAAAGGGGGAGATGGTGTGCTCCATTACCATGGTAGATTATGTGTGCCAGATGTTGGTGAGTTGAGACAGAAGAAACTGGATGAAGCACACAACTCAAGATACTCCATTAACCTTGGTGCTGCTAAAATGTACAATAATTTGTGGGATATTTACTAGTGGAACGGCATGAAGAGAGACATCGTTGAATTCGTAGCCAAGTGTCCAAAATTCCAGCAAGTCAAGGTGGAGCATCAAAGACTAGGAGGCATGACTCAGGATATTAGCATACCCACATGGAAGTGGGAAGAAGTAAACATGGACTTCATTACGGGTCTACCTCAGACTCGTCGACAGCATGACTCAATCTGGGGTAGTAGTAGACCGGATGACCAAGTCAGTACACTTCCTCCCAGTCAAACAACATATTCAACTAAGGATTATGCAAGACTTTACATTCGGGAGTTAATCAGACTTCATGGGGTGCCATTAGCTATAATTTCATACAGAGGAACTCAGTTCACCTTACATTTCTGGAAGTCTTTTTAGAAGGGACTAGGCACTCAGGTCAAGCTCAACACAACTTTTCACCCGCAGACAGATGGGAAAGTTGAGCGGTCTATTTAGACTCTAGAAGATATGTTGAGAGCGTGCACGATTTATTTCAAGGGCAATTGGGATGATCATTTGCCTCTTATCGAGTTTGGGTACAACAATAGCTACCACTCTAGCATTCAGATGGCCCCGTTTGAGGCATTATATGGTAAGAGGTGTAGAACTCCTATAGGGTGGTTTAAGGTTAGTGAAGCTACCTTGATAGGGCCAGACTTAGTTCATGAGCCAATTCAGAAAGTACAACTCATCTGAGAAAGATTGAAAATAGCTCAGAGCTATCAGAAATCTTATGTCGATGTAAGGAGAAGAGATTTGGAGTTTGCCGTTGATGACTAGATTTATTTGAAAATATCTCACATGAAAGGAGTGTTGAGGTTTTGGAAAAAGGTAAAGCTTAGTCGCAGGTATGTAGGACCCTATAGAATTTTGAGGCGTATTTGTAGTGTCGCTTATGAGCTAGAATTACATTTAGAATTAGTAGTTGTGCACCCTGTTTCCATGTGTCACTTTTGAAGAAGTGCATTGATAATCCAACTTCAGTTGCGCCATTGGATAGTATAGGTGTGAAAGATTGTCTCTTATATGAGGAGGTTCCAGTTCAGATCCTTTACCATCAGGTTCGTAAGCTGAGAAACAAGGAGAAAGTGTCAGTCAAGGTCTTGTGGAGAAATCAGTAGGTGGAGGGAGCTACGTGGGAGGCCGAAGCTGATATGTTGGCCAAGTACCCACACCTGTTCTCTACCGATTATGTGGCAGATTAAAATATTAGTTTTTCCTTAGAAACTAATTTAGTTGTTGAGTTCAATTTATGTGTTTAAGTTTCCTTAATGACTTTGGATGTATGTATAAAAAGTGAATTCAGTTCATTATGAATTTTGAAACGGAGGTAGTAATTCTGTCAATTTTGGAGTTAAATGAGCAGTATTTGATCATTATGATTGTTATTCCCGGCTTTCCTAGGTGTTTTCCAACATTCGAGGACGAATGTTTCAAGGGGGATATATTGTAATGCCCCGAAAACTCAAAAACTAGATCCGGGACTTAAATCAAAAAATCTGAAAAAATGCAGAAAATGCCATAGAACCACTCACCTAACGGGTCATTATGAGACCCAACGACTCGTTAGGTCAGTCGTGGGAAGGGGGGATTGAGAAATGAAAAGGGAGAGATAATGTACCCAATGGAAGACCTCATAAGTCATGGTCAGGCACCACGAGTTGTGAGGTGAGTCATGATCAGAGGAGGATTTCTAAGAGTTAAGCAGTGTACCCCATGAGTCCTCACCATGACTCATTATTGGACACTAGGAGTCGTGGCGTTAACCATGGGGAGCTTCAGACATTTTGGCACTATGGTCCATGATAGGTGACAACGAATCGTGGTCACTCACGACGACTCGTTAGGTCCCTCATGGTGACCTTCAGGGATTTATGGGCAGTGTACTCAATGAGTGTGACCACAACCCGTTATGTCACTCGTTAGGACCACCGGACAGTTTTTTCCTGCTATTTTCTAAGGGTTTTTTAGTAATTTTCTACTCTCTTAAACTATAACTACGTCATTTTGGATGAAATTTCAGACCTATTAGTGGGAATGAACGGCCTCTCCCCTCATTCCCCATGTTTATTCTCAGATAAACACATCTAAGAGTGCTCTCAAGAAATTCTCAAGCAAGCTTAGGGTTTTTCTCCATTGCAGCAGTTCGAGTTTTCTTCTTCGGGGATCTTTTAGTCAGGTAGTGGGTATTCAACAAGAGAATAGTTCTTCCCCTGTGTCCCCCAAAACCCCTTTATAATTTCTCTGTTATTCTTAGTCCTGATCTTTCAAGTATGAATAGATTTCATGTTTATTTTCGTTGATCTCACCTAGAATGATGTTCATTCTTATTGTTGATATAATCAATGTCAGTTCATGACCATACTATTGATGTTCCTGCAAAAGTGAATTTGAGCCCTGATATTTTCAAATGAAACGCGTATAAATATATATTAAATTCCTCATGGATTGTGAAGTGTGTTTGGGCTGATTTTGCTAGCATTCCCTATTAATTAGATGTTGACAAATTATTCTCTTGGTAAGAAAGATTTCAGCCCTGGCATTAATGAGAAAATTTAATTTAGCTTGAAGGATGAAAATTTCCTATTCTCTTGAAACTTTTGTCATATTGTGGATTCCCTTGATGTTGGAGTAAGTTGAATTCTCTGTTAGCTGCTTAGTAGTTTAGTTCAGTTAGAACGTAGAATCTCCTCAGAACTATTCAGAATTCGTCAACTGATCAGTTTGACTACAGAAATTCTTTGAGGTGTCTGTGATACCTCGCAGTTATCAGAATTAGATTCAGAACTCAGTTTCATTTGGTCCACTAGGCGGTCATGACATTTTAGATAATCAGCTCTGACTAGTATTAGAACCCCGGTCAGATTATAGTTTGTTCTTAGATGGTTACGATGCTTCTAGATAAGCAGGTCTGTCCAGTCTAGAATTCAGTTTCAGAATCTTGTTCGATAAGATTTTCAGGGTACTTTCAGTTATATATCCCTGACTAGTCTTTGGACCCCAGTTTTGAGCTATCAGCTTAGAATTCAGTTTAGGTATTCTAGTGGGAGAAGGACTTAGCACCGAGCGGGCTCGAGTTCCAGCGCACCTAGGTTCCTAGAACTACATTGCCAGCGTAGGTTACAGTATATATTGGCTTGATTGGCCACAGACTTTTGTGATCACCCAGTTCATGCCTCTATACCCTGACAAGGTATATTGGGTCCTATCGGTGGGGCATATACACCGTACTCCACGTTTAGATCACGTGGTTATATGTCGGTTGTAGACTCTCCCACTAGTCAGCTCAGTCCAGTCCAGATTAGTCAGTCCAGTTCAGTTCAGCCAGATCAGATCAGTGTAGTATCTCAAACTCAGTATTTCAGACTTAGGGCATGCCTTGACCACAAACAGGGTCATCTTGACCATCTCAGTTTACTTCAGTTGTTTCAGTTTAATTTATTTGTTGGTCATGGATTGTCATTTCAGTTCAGTCATTTATAGTTATCATCATGTCTTCTCTCACTTACTCAATACATTCAAAGTACTAATACATACTTTTATGTTGTATCGTTTCACGATACAGCCGCAGGTTCTCATACTCAGCGTCGTTAGTTGCTGCAGTTCAAATCCTTCCCAGCAGCAGAATTGTGAGTCCTTATACTTTGAGGGTGTTATTTCATTCCTTTCAGTCATTTTAGTATTTTCAATTAGACTTAGAGTTAGTTGGGGGCTTTTCCCAACAACTCATCAGCTAGATGGCTTTCAGACACAAAATTGATTTTAGACTTTTTTAGATGTTTTAAACTTTTTTTTTCAGTTTTAGTTTTCATAAATATTTTATGATAATATTTTAAAGCTTCCGCTATGCATGTTGTGCTCAGAATACCAGTGTATGATGGACCAGGAGTTGACTTTGGGTTACTTGTGACTCAAAGTACTGTGTCCCATCCATGGTGTAGACTCGGGGCGTGACAATACCACAAGCTGAAAATAATAGGAGTCTTGACTCCAAAACCATGTGATAAGCTAATTCATGAAATCATAAGACATACTTTATCATATGGGCTTGCCCAATACTTAAACATTCTTGAAATCAACCTAATTCAATTTGAAAACATGAAAATAACATAGGTATTTCTAAATCATACTTTCTTCATAAACATCTCATCATGCTTGAACATATACTCATGGATCTCAACTTTCACGAACATTCATGGATGGGAATCATAGTTTAGAAAACTTGAAAACATAATTTATAGTTTAGAACATTATAAAATCTACCCATTAATATATTTCATCATTCAAAACATGCTTAGATCATACCCATGATTAAAACTTAGGAGTTCATGCATTAGGCAAAAATTACATGGAATCATCAATTAGAACATCATGAATTGAGAGGGAATTAGGCATGGATGTGTACAATTGCACCCATTCATATCCTTACATACCTGAGAGGATCTGATTTCACAAATTCTTTTATTTCCCAAGAAAGAATTGAGGCAGAACCTTGGTGAACTATGCTTGATCACTCTCTAAACCCTTAAACTTGCATGCATGAGTTTTGAATAGGCTAGAATGACTTAACCCATCTTAATACACTCCATTCTGAGCTTAAAATGATGTACTTTAGGCTTTAGAAACATAGAAATTATGAAAAAGCCCTTAATAAACTCGCAAGGACAAATAGACTGCTAGTCCCAATGAGGGACTGGACGAGTCGTCTTCCCTGGCCACGACTCATGGTCTGCATCCGTCGCCTTCACTGAAAATTGCATACTGATAGTCACCACGAGGTACTCAATGAATCGTTACCTTGTGGTCACCTCTCGTCCTCTTCACTACCAAAAATCACCTGGGGGTCACCACGGGAGACACCACGACTTGTGGTGACCAATCCATTAGGTACACTGCCCAAATTTTCAAACTTTCATCCAACCCTTAACCATGGCTCACATGAAGAATCATAGTGTTGACCACCACTCTTGGTCACACCTGTGAGCACGTCAACTCCCAAATTTTCAACCAAGTCCTAGCCTCTCCCCAAGAGTCACTTAACAGCTCGCGGGGTTCCTAATGGGTCACTGGACGACTCGTCTTGTGACCTGGTGCAAAAATTCTTGTTTCCTTTATTTCAACTTTCGGGCCTGATCTTAGGGCTTTCGGGGTATAACAATATCCCCCCTTGGGAACATTCACCCTCGAATGTTGAAAATCATATGGAAAAGCTGAGAAATGCAATAATCATACTCAAATACTAAACATATATGCTGAAAACTGACAGAGTGATTGACTCCGATTTGAACTACCTAACTGAAATAAATTCCTGAATCACAGATACATTCATTAAAATGAAAGGAACTAAGGTACATGAGCTGAACATGAAACTGACTAGAGTACTAAAGAGGAAACTGAAACTGAGCAGGAAGAAAATAAATGCGAGTATTTAGCCATCATATCTGCTTCGGCTTCCCATGTATCTCCCTCAACTTGTTGATTCTTCCATAAAACTTTGACTGAGGCTACTTCCTTGTTTCTTAGCTTACGAACCTGACGATTTAGTATTTCTACCGGAACCTATTCATAACTAAGACTATCTTTCACACCAACATTGTCCACTGGAACAACTAGAGTTGGATCACCCAAACGCTTCTTTAAGAGCGATATATGGAAAACTGGATGGACTGAAGCTAATTCTGAGGGAAACTCCAATTCATATGCTATCTTGCCAATCTGTATCACATTTCGATAGGGGACAACATAACAAGGACTAAGTTTTCCTTTTTTATAAACCTCATCACTCCCTTCATGGGAGATACCTTCAAAAACACCCAATCATCGACTTCAAACTAAAGTTCTCTCCTCCTCACATCCACATAGGACTTTTGGCGACTCTGAGCTATTTTTAACCTGTCTCTTATAAGCTAAACCTTCTCTATGGCCTCATGGACTGAATCTAGTCCTATCATCGTAGCTTCACCGACATCAAACCAACCAATAGGCGATCAAAATCTCCGCCTATAGAGAGCCTCAAACATAGCCATCTTAATGCTGGAATGGTAGCTGTTGTTATATGCAAACTCAATCACTCACGCTCTCAACATGTCCTCGAGAGTCTAAATCGTCCGCTCCACCTGACCAACAATTTTTGGGTGAAACGTTGTGCTAAGCTTGACCTAAGTACCAAGTCCCTTTTGAAACAATCTCTAAAACTGAGAGGTAAATTGAGTACCTCTATCTGATATGATGGACAATGGAACTACATTCAACTGAACTAACTCCCCCATGTATAATTTAGCATAATCCTCCACTGAATTGGTGGTTTTGACCGGTAGAAAATGAGCTTCTTTGGCCAACCAGTCCAAGACCACCCAAATAGAGTCATACTGTCAACGAGTGTGAGGCAACCATATGATGAAGTCCATATTGATCTCGTCCCACTTTCAAGTAGGACTATTGATATCTTGAAGCACACCTCCTGGTCTCTGGTGCTCAATCTTCACTTGCTGACAATTCAGACACTTAACCACAAATTCTGTAATGTTACTTCTTTATGCCACTCCACCAATAAACTTCCCATAGGTCAAGGTAGATCTTGCTGGCACCTGGATGTATGGAGTATCTAGAACCATGAGCCTCGTGCAACATCCGATCTCTCAAATCATCAACATCCGAAACACACAATCGACCCAGATATTGGACCACACCATTTCCCCCTTTGGAGAAGACCTCTACCTTCTGATTCAAGATGGCTTCCTTTAAATTCACCAAGATAGGATCCTCGTCTTGTCTAGCTTTTATATTAGTCACCAAGGATGATTCTGATCTATTCTGAATAATAACTCCACCATCGGTGGAGTCAACCAAACGAACTCCCAACTGTGCAAACCGATGCACATCCTTCACCAGCTCCTTCCTCTCTTCATCTACATGGGACACACTCTCCATGGAGAGCCTACTAAGAGTGTCTTCTGCTACATTATCCTTGCCGGGATGGTAAAGGACACTCATATAATAATCCTTAAGTAGCTCCAACACCTTCTTTGACATAGATTCAAATCTGTTTAGGTAAACACTTACTGTAGGCTCTTGTGGTTTGTAAACACATCTACATGGACCCCATACAAATAGTTTCTCCAAACATTTAAGGCAAATACTACTGCCACCAATTCAAGATCATGAGTCGGATAATTCTTTTCATGGACCTTTAGCTGTCTTGAAGCAAATGTTATAACCTTACAGTGCTGCATCAATATAAAACCAAAGCCAATCCTCAAAGCATCCCAATATACCACAAACCCATCGGTTCCCTCAAGTAGGTTCAATACAGGTGCTGAGGTGAGTCGAGTCTTCAACTCTTAGAAGCTTTTCTCACAAGCCTCTGACCATTGAAACTTCGCTTTATTTTGGGTCAACTTAGTCAATAGAGCTACAATAGATGGAAACCCCTCAACAAATTTCCTATAATAACTAGCTAAGCCCAAGAAACTCCTGATATCTGAAGGATTCACTGGTCTAGGACAATTCTTCCACTTCTATCTTTTGAGAGTCCACTTGTATACCCTCAATTGACACCACATGGACCAAAAATGCCACTGAGTTCAACCAAAACTTGCATTTACTGAATTTAGCATATAATTGGCGGTCCTTAAGAGTCTGTAGTACCATCCTCATATGAGCGACATGCTCCTCCTCGCTCTGAGAGTATATCAGGATGTCATCAATGAACACAATCACGAATATATCTAAATGTGGCATGAACACCGTGTTCATCAAATCCATAAAAGCTACAAGAGCATTCATTAGTCCAAAATACATAACT
The DNA here is from genome assembly GCA_035772735.1 of Datura wrightii. Taxonomy (NCBI): domain Eukaryota; kingdom Viridiplantae; phylum Streptophyta; class Magnoliopsida; order Solanales; family Solanaceae; genus Datura; species Datura wrightii. The sequence goes on along the minus strand of JASDFA010000007.1, from coordinate 45,337,583 downwards.
ACAAACTCGTAATGACCATACCGGGTCTTGAAGGCTGTCTTCGGGATGTCACTCTCCCGAACCCTGAGATGATGGTATCTGGATCAGAGATCTATCTTAGAGTAGCAATTAGCACCCTAAAGCTGGTCAAACAAATCATAAATCATGGGGAGGGTATACCTGTTATTGATGGTAACTTTGTTCAATTGCTGATAATCAATGCATACATGAAGAGAACCATATTTCTTGTGGACAAAGAGAATTGGTGCACCCCATGGGGATTTGCTAGGTCTGATGAAACCTTTGTATAAAAGGTCTTTCAACTGCTCCTTCAACTCCTTTAGCATGGTTGGGTCCATTCTGTAAGGAGGAATAGATATAGGCTGCGTTTCAGCAAGAAGTTCAATACCAAAATCAATTTCCCTCTTGAGAGGGATTCCTGGTAAATCATTTGGAAAGGCTTCTGAATACTCACATACTACTAGAACTGACTGGATAGTCGGGGTTTCGAATGTAGCATCCTTAACCCTAACAATATGGTACACCCAACCTTTAGAAATCATCTTTCTGGTCTTAAGGTAAGAAATAAAGCGACCTACAGGCACAACTGAACTACCCTTCCACTCTAGGACTGGTTCACCTGGAAACCTAAACTCTACTGCGTGGGTTCTAAAATTCACTGAGGCATATCATGCAAAAAAAACAACTTATGCTGAGAATAACATCAAAATTAGTCATGGATAACTCTACTAAATCTGCCGAGGTGACTTTCTAAAGGACCGTGATAGGGAAATTTCTATTACAACTGAATCACCAACTAGAGTAGAGACTGAGAAGGGTTCTGATAAGATTTCGGGACTGACTCTGAAACTACTAGCAACATAGGGCGTTACAAAAAACAAATTATCCCCTGGATCTAAAAATGTATATACATCAAGATGGAATACTCATAACATACTAGTGACCATATCCGAGGAGACCTCCTGCTCCTGGCGGGATGCTAGGGCATAGAATCTATTTTGGCACTATCTGCCACCTGTACTAGTAGATGCCCCCTGCTGAGCTGGGCATGTTGGTGGAGCTGCTAAACTGGAAGCTGGGCCTCGGCTCCTATCGTGACCCTGTCTAGCTGCTTGAAAATCTCTACACATGTGTCCAGACTTCCCATACCCGAAGCAAGCACCTATACCTGCCAAACACTGCCCTGTGTGTCTCCGTCCACATCTGCTACACTTCGAAGGTTAGTCTCTGCAGGTTTGCTACTTTGACCTCTCGAGCTTGATGCTCGTCCCCTTCGATCGCGCCTAGACCTTGATGGATTACTCATATCCAAAGGCGCTGGGGTTGAAGATCTCTGGTGGGACTGCTAACGGTGCCCACTAGGTCTCTGTTGGGAGAATCCAAAGCTATTAGTCCTGGCCCTCTTAGCCTCTCTCTCCCGCTCACTCACTTGTACCACCTCCATCTTCTAGGTTTACAGGACTATCTGAGTAAAGTCAATATCCTGAAGAAGCATCGCAATCCAGCAATCCTTGACCAAGTAGTCTGTTATACTATGTACAAAGCTACTCACACGGGCTCTTTGATCTGCCACCATCTCAGGTTCATTGTTGGACAGGCGATTGAACTCCAAGGCATACTCCTGAACCGTTATCTTCCCTTGCTAAAGATTCACAAACTCGACTGCTTTGATCTCCCTCATCTTCTGAGGGAAGAATCGATCTAGAAAAGTGGCATGAAACTCATCCCAACTGATAGGGCCTGCTCTTGCTTCCCTACTATCCTTAACTGTTTGAACCAAATGTGTGCGACCCCCTTCAACTGATACCAGGCCAAATCGGTAGACTCCTCCCTCGTCACCCCCATAATCTGGGTGATCATCAAAATCTCCTCAATGAACTCATGTGGATCCTCATCCACCTTCGATCCAAGGAACTCGGGAGGGTTCATCCTTAGATTGTCTCTAACCCTTTCCGTCGCTGCATTCCCATTCTGAGGGACATGCACTATCGCCTGCTGATTGACCTAAGCGGTCAAGTCCTCGGTTAACATCTGAATGGATGCCCTAAACTCTGCGTGGGCAACCGACTCGGGTATGTGCTCCTCATGGACTAATGGGGCTTGCTGATGCCCGTCTCCATTGCCACCATTGTGGCCATTTCTGTTTTCATTTCTCCTTTTGTTAACTTTGTGGGAAGTATGATTCTGCAAATGAGTATATCACGATTTAGAATGATATAAAGGCATTTCACCACATGATATAGATCAGGAAAGAAGGAAACATTTCCTAAATATCTTGTAGCCTCTTCTTCATAAGTGTAGCACGCTTCACACCTATGAAAAAGACTCTACTTAACCCAACCTTCGGACACCGTAGGACACTTCAAAACCTAATGCTCTGATACTAAGTTTTTCATGACACAAACATAGGCTCGGATCGAGACACGGGATGAGGAACCCCGAGAGGCTCCAAGTCGTCCCATGGCATGAACATACATCTACTCAATCATAGATAAGCGAAAGATCATCCTAAATAGCATAGAGAAAGTCTAAACAAACATAACATCTGATTACATGCACATGTCTAAAGTTAAATACAACTATGTCCGAAAAGCCTCTAATAACTGACGAGTTGATGGGACAAGACCCCAACTAACTCTCTATAGTCTGAAAACTGAAAAGAAAAAATACAACTGATAAAAAGGGCCCTCGAAATATGATGACTCACAAACTGAGACTAAGGAAAGCTAACTCTTGGAATCTGACTAGCAACTGAACTGAACCTGGGTATCGTATCCTGTATCATGAAACGATACAACATAAATTATGCAGTTAGTATGTGGAATGTACTGAGTATGCAAGGTAAATAAAATCATTAAGTAAGTAAAATAATAAATCATCCAGATAAGATTCTGAGAGTAGGGCTTTCATGCTATTTTCTGAAATCATAATCTGAACATTACCGAACACCATAACTGAATCAAATGATCCAAAGCTGAAAGTTGATAATCATAAGTAATACTAAACATTGGGCCAAGCTTGTTGAACGCATAATATCATGACTGACGTACATGCATAACTGAAATCATAAGGAACAATGGAAGACTCGTCATATAACTGACATTACCATGATAGAGCTTACGTGGTCCCGACTATCACACTCAAGTGGGTAGAGCCGTTCAAAACTTTGCCAGGGCTAAGGATGCTACCATGATATCGATATCAAGCTTAAGGCCCCTTAGGGGCAGGGGAAGCTCACAAGGGAGGTCCCAAAGAATATAAGTAAACCTACGTTGGTGCGTAGTTCTGAGGCACAGGGTTGACTGACCCTTAGCCTACTCGGTGCTAGACAATACTTTCAAAAATACGCATATGCTCTTCATCGTTTTTCAAAGAAGCTGACCATATCTAGTGACGAAGTTGAATAATAACATACATGCATAATCTAAAATCATAACATGAGGAGCCTTGGCTCAAACCATGCCACAAGCTGAAAGTAATGGGAGTCTTGACTCCAAATTCATGTGGTAAGCTAATTCATGAAACCATAAGACATACTTGATCATATGGGCTTTCCCAATACTTAAACATGCTTTAAATCAACTTAATTCACTTTGAAAACATGAACGTAACATGAGTATTTTGAAATCATACTTTCTTCATAAACATCTCATCATGCTTAAACATATAACTCATGGATCTCAACTTTCATGAACATTCATGGACTGGCATCATAGTTTAGAAAACTTGAAAACATAATTTATAGTTTAAAACATTGTAAAATCTGCCATTAAAAATATGCTTAGATTATACTCATGATTAAAAGTTAGGAGTTCATGCATTGGGTAAAAACCCAATGGATCATCAATTAGAACATCATGAATTGAGAGGAAATTGGGCATGGGTGTGGATAATTGTACCAATTCATAGCCTTACATACCTGAGAGGATCTGATTTCACAAATTCTTTTATTGGCCAAGAAATAATTGAGGAAGATCCTTGATGAACTATGCTTGATCACTCTATAAACCCTTAAACTTGCATGCATGAGTTATGAATAGGCTAGAATGACTTAACCCATCTTAATGCACTCCATTCTAGCCTTAAAACGACATAGCTTAGGCTTTAGAAACATAGAAATTACAGAAAAGCCCTTAATAAACTCGCAGGAAAAATAGACTACCAGTCCCAACGAGGGACTGGACGAGTCATTGTCCCTTGCCACAACTCGTGGTCTGCATTTGTCGCCTTCACTGGAAATTGCATACGGAGTCACCACGAGGTACTCAATGAATCGTTATGGTGACCATGACTCGTGGTCACCTCCCATCCTCTTCAAGACAAAAATCACCTGGGGGTCACCATGGGGGACACCACGACTCATGGTGTACCCGACGAGTCGTGATGACCAATTCGTTAGGTACACTGCCCAAATTTTCCAATTTTCATCCAACCCTTGACCATGGCTCACATGACGACTCTTGGTGTTGACCATGACTCGTGGTCACACCCATGGGCACCTCAACTCCCATATTTTCAACAAAGTTCCAGCCTCTCCCCCATGAGTCACTTAACGACTCGTGGGGTTCTTGACGGGTCACTGGACAACTCGTCCTGTGATCTGGTGCAGAAGTTTCTATTTCTCTGTTTCAACTCCCGGGTCTGATCTTAGGGTTTTTGGGGTATAACAAGTATGGTATTTGATATTTTATTTATAAATACTAAATACAGTACCAAATACAAAAATATTTGTAAAATCATAGCAAATGTCATACCAAATACAATAATATCAAAACCACGGTATCAAAAATTTTAATTTCGATATAGTATTTGGTATAATCCATACCATGCCCATCCCTAACAGCAATACTTACCTTACTTGAAGGAGATTTTTATTACTATTTCTTGTACTTCTTTATGATCTTGGCTTCCCTTTTCACTTAAACTAAAGAAGAAGAGAAAAATCTTTTAAGAACCACCAAAAATTAGCGATGCCAACTTGGAGAGAGAGGCTTCCATATCTCTTAATTTGAATAATATAATTTACTAGCCTATCCTAGTAGAATTAATATAAAACTATAAACAATTTTACTTACCTAAGCTCGAGAAGAGGAGGGTTTCTTCAAGAACACTAAGAGAAAATTGAGGCAAGTGTTGAAGGAGGAAGGAGAGAGGAGAGAGATTAGGAGGAAATCTAATTTTTAGCAAGTGACAATAAAGAGAATGAATCGATGCCCTTAAAAACTTTTCCTCTCTTTGTCACCTATCTTGCCCCTTTTGGACGAGATTTGATCTTTATTTTTGGGCCAAAGGTGTCCTTCATTTTAGGTATCTAATCGGTCAATTAGGTGATGCACCTATTTTACTTATAAGCTTCTCAAAAGTCCAATAAGGTGATGCACCTACTTGGCCTTAATTATTGTTTCTTTATGGCTTGAATTGGTTTGGTTATTTTGGGCAGATTTGGATGTTTGGGATGCCCTCCCTTCTCCATATTTTTATCCCCTTTTATTTTACTTCATTTGGGTCACAAATTAGTCCATTAATCTAAGTAGGTGATGCACCTTACTTGGTCCTCTTAACTTGATCTATTTAGCTTAAGTAGGTGACGCACCGAATTATCAACTATTAGCTTAATTAAATCAAGCAAGCACCTTATTTTATTCCATTTTATAAATTTTCATCCCTTTACTTTGATTTAATACTTATCACTTTAAACTTGAAGCTCAAATATTATCTCAATATCTCAAGTAAAATACTTTCGTCAATGTTAACTTAGCCATATAAGGTTGGAGAGTTGCAAGACGTTACAATAAACATCAAAGTCTGAGAATTTCTTTTAAAGGGATCGAGAATACCATCAAACAAAAGTCTTTTCATTCCCTTTTGGAGATATGATCTAATCTCTTGTGCCACGAGGAACCTAATTTTCACTGATTAATTTGAGCTTAAAACCAGTTATATTAACATGCAAGGATTTATTGAATGAAAGCAATTGTATAAAGTGAATGTATATTAGCAGAACCTTATAAAGAACCAGAAGTAACAATTTTGAATTATGAAAGGGACTAATTTTCTATTTTCAAATGAACAAAAGTAATCAAACTTGTCCAATACAGAAATGAACATCAAATTTAGCCTAAAAGATGATAGACCAAAAGTCCACTTCAAACCCAAATAAGAATTAGTTTTTAACAAAATCTAAAAGTTTCAATTGCTTCGACTTTCACTGACTTTTTATCACCAACATAGATGTATCTTTCAGTATTATTAAGCTTTCTGCAATTTCAACAATCTTGCATAGACACAATGATGTGATTTATTGTATCAAAATCTATTTACCACGTATGTCTTGAAATCAAAGTCAAATTAACTTCAAAGTAAACAAAATTAAGAAGAATAGCCTTCTTCTTATGACTTGCAGCCCCATTGAATAAGCAACTATCTTTAGTTGATTCATTTTGTTGCTTTCTTTGTGTCGACGCAGTCACAATTTTCTTATTTTTTTTATACGTTATTGAAGTTAGATTTGTCAAGAGTGTATCAATATATTCCTTTTCCATTCTCAACAATTCTTTTTTCAAATTTAGCCATAAATTCCTTAATTGTCCTAATCTTTCAAACATAATGCCTTTAAAGATTTCTTGAACGATACTTTTCATGATTATCATGCACATATGATTTGATCTATCCACCTTTCTGTTTCTCTCTTTTTATCAGAGGTCTTATTGTAAAGGGTGATGAATCAATCCTCAATAAAAGATTGAGAGCCATGACTCCGAAAAGTATTTTGAGACTCTCTTGCCATAATTTTTAGTTAGTACCATTTAGCAAAAGTGTTGAATTTACGTTGGCAGTAATAATTGCATGAGTAATTTCAGCTGAATCAGAAAATAATAAATAATATAATATGATTACATAATACTAGAAATAAAAGTAAAAATAAAATTGAATAAAGGTAAATTCGAGATACTCCATTAATATTTTACTTTGAAAAATTATTAACCTGTAACAGGTATCTAGATGTAGTAATCAAACATAAAAAATATAAAGAACATCTTAAATAGTAAATATTCCTTTGCTTCGCACGTAAAATAAAATAATTTTAACACATTTATCACCACAAATTGCACATATAATTATGTCAAATATTAACCTTTCTTCGGGCTGATCAATATTCACATAGGTTACATACACAACCTTGTACATTTTAAAATAAATAAGCTTCACTAAAGAGGTTACTTTGACGACACCTAACTTCAATTTGTTTATCTCAATATGTATATATACAACTTTATTTTAGATTCTCCAAAAAAGAACATATTAAGGGTGTGTTCGGTCGGAAGAAAATGCAAAAATAAATTATTTCTTACTTATTTTATTGTGTTTGATATATAAGTAAAGAAAATTATTCTGAAAATATTTATACATGTCTAAGACAAAACTATGAGAAAGTGGGTAAAAGATGATAGGCATTGTGGGTAGGGGCAGGGGGTGAAGGCATGGGGAAAGTGTAGGAAGTGGATAGCTATAAGGGTGGGAAGGAGACAATGTGACTTGTTTTTCTTATTTTTGTTAAAGAGGTAATTTTCCTTAATTTCAAAGAGCTTGCTTTGCTAAAAGGAAATATTTTAAAAAAATTTAATCAAACAAATATGAAAAAAAATATATATATATTTTCATACCGAACACATCCTAATTGTGAAATCAAATATAATTAGCTAGGTTCCATAAACATAAAGGGCTACCAGTATTTATTACTCTTTTAACACCAAATAATAGTGATAATAAATAATCAAAGAACTGCAGATAGTAACTGAAACAAGATCATATTCTCCTTTATCAGATTATCAAATTGCAGCTAATGAATTGTAAAGTTTAATATTACAATTAATTTTCTCTAATTAAAGCAGCTATTTGAAAGTTCGATGCTGCAAGAGTAATGTTGCACTCCAGGGCACTCGCAAGCGTATGTGGTCGTACAAGTAATACATTGGCCCTTTTTAAGAGCCGGATGTCGAACCCATAGGGATTGGACCAATTCAGCAAATTATGAAGTTCAAGTGTAAGATTAACCTTCAAAAGTGTTGATTATAGAAGTTTTTGGTATAATTAAGTTTTGGGGTGGTCACAAAACAATCTGGAAACGATATAATAAGCAACTAGTGCTAAGGCCAGATAATCATGCAATGCTACACTTTGTAATGGTTTACGTGAACTTATCAATTGTTGTCTCACATAGTTGGAAATGCGATGTTCATGGTCTCTCGAGCCTCTAAACACGACAAACTAGCCTCACAACTACATCGTTGAGCGGGGATGTGACATCCTAGTTCGTGGGCAATTCAACTACATGGATGTGATTTACGGGGTTTGTGCTCTTGATTAGGGACTTTCGTATCTCTAATCATTTAACCTAACTTAGCTTCACAACTACTTCTACGAGTGGAGTGACAATTCTCAGCCGGTGTCTTACTATCATCCCATTTTATCAACCAAGAAAGGCAATTTAGGTATATTATTTATCCTAATTGCGAATCATATTAAAAGTTAAGAACTTGCTCACTACATTCCTATGTTATTGCCTAGGGTTACTCTTTCAAGCTTTTACCTAGCTTAACATGTATGTTTTCATGGTGATCAAGCATAAAAACAACCATAATAAAGAATGTAAGACAAAACAACAATTAACAACTCAAACCAAAACGAATTCATGCATTACAATCATATCACGTGGCCTCAACCCTAGGGGAAGGATTTTAGCCACTCATGTTCGTACAATAACTTAAAAACATCGTTAAAGTAGAGTACTTACAAGAATAGGTAAAAGAGAATGTAAAATTAGTGAACCCTAGGTAAGTTGTTCACTTCTCCCTTCGCTCCTCTACGGTTTCCAGAAAATATTTTGTGACAAATGATTTTAGGAGCTAAGGGTTTAATTTATAGTAAATAGGAAATTTGCAATTTTTGGCCTGCCATGGTATGGCTCCGTGGCACGGAGGTGAACGTGCCAATTATCCTCCGTGACACGGAGGTAATGCGGTAGCTTACTGGAAAGTGCACTTGAAACTTGCTTAGCCGAGGCATGACGCGGCAGCCAGCGTGGCACGACGCTTGTCCTGTGCGATGGCCAGCGTGACACGGCCTGCAGCGTGCAGCAGTGCCTAACGTGGGTCGAAAACGGGTGCACAGGCGCCTTGGAAGGCAGCATTTCGTGCGCCTTGCCTTTGCGTGGCATGGCGCTAGGCGCAGCACACGCTGCCTGGCACGGCCAGCCTTTCCATGGCATGTTTCCTTGCCATCTTTTGCAATTCACTTCCAACTCCACTCCTTCACTTCACCCATCATTATTTAGTCCCTCATATGCATCTTACACCTACAAAACAAGGACTAATCATGTTGGTTAGTGCATACCAAAATTTACACAAAATCGCATAATATGCAAGTGTATAATTAGACAAACATGACTAAATTAAGCTATAAAATAGCACTTGGACAAGCAATTATGTTCAAGTTCACTACCCCACACTTAAAGCCTTGTTCGTCCTCAAACGACTCTTTTACATCTCATGCACATGAAGACTCCCACATAGCTAATTGAGAAAGACAATTCAAGCTACGGCTACAACAATTGTTTTTAGATAGGAAGTTAAAAATATTGCATGCATGGTGTAACCATCAAAAGAAAATATACTATGTCGAGACTTCCTCACCTCAAGAATCGACTCTCAATCTCAACAAACTCATGCTAATCAACTGATCAAGAAATCCGACATGAATTTTATCCTTCATTAAACATGTGCCCTCACAACAAGAGAGTTACCCATTTTTACTCATAAATTTTCAAATTATAATGTGTATGGGTATATGGATAAGAATTAAGCTCACTCTCACAAAGACTTCACATGCCATGTGTATTGACCCATAAGCTTGCCCTTAGTGTTTTACTCCACTAATTTAAGAATGTTTGAACGTAAGATCAAGTAGGACTTATTGGGTCGTAATGTAAGCTAAGGACGGGTAGGCACTATTCTGGCCAGTAATAGTGGCTATGTTCCCCAAGCGCTTTTAATCCATCACACATTCATTACAGACATCTCTTCTCTTACTTCACCTTCATTCTTTTCACTCTTAAATTTCCTCTTTTGTTTCCCATCTCTTTAAGCACACTTAGCTTATTAGTAAGGAATACTTAGGCAACTTTTTCATTCATTTGTTCTCTTACTCCCTACCAATACTCAATCATTTTCAAACAAGTGCACCTCTAATCTTTTCCTCAACTCCCACAACCGTTATTTTTTTCTTCTTTTTCATGATTCTCACTTCTTTACTCTTTTTGATTTTTCACTTAAGCACTTAGGAGTTTTGGAGCAACTTCAAGGATATTGAAAGAAAAGGATTAAGCTTATGTTGCAGATATCAAAGAATAGGCTTAAGGCTCAATGGGGCTAACTAGGATCAGACATTCAAAGTAGGTAAAGCAAGGGATAAAAATTAGGCTCATTCAAATAAATGCCTAAATTATCTCCTATAATTGACATCCCTCATTTCATTTTGTATACACACCAAGCAAGTTATAGACACTACACAATAGCATGGAATATTCAAAACCTTACACTCACAGCACATGATCAATTCAAGACAAATTCAGTAGACTCTTAACTCAGCTAATCACAAGAATTCAAAATTAAGCTTTAAGCACAAAGAGTGACATTCAAGAGCCTATGTGTCTCAAACAGAGTTATACAACTTCTTACATGCTTCAACACTAACCCACTTGCATCTCACAATCATGTATAGCAAATAACAAGAACATCAAGCCATCAATTAGCTACGGGTTCAAAACCCAAAACCTATTGACTAATTTTCCCTCAAGACAGTCGTCATCCATCCATCGTCGGGAATAGTCCCTAACTATGACTAAAAAAACTATGTACAGACAAAGAAATTTTTTATTCTTCAGTTGAAAGTGCCCCCCGTCGGAAAAGAACCGAAAAGAAAAACCAACAGGTGGGGAATCATGCTCAACTCAAAAAAAAATTATCAAGCACTAAATTCACCCGAAATCATTAAGCACAAAATTTTAAAATTTTCCTCACCCCAAACTTTAATCATGCTATGTCTCCAAAGCATCCAATTCAAATTCAAAAAGGGTGAGAAATACTCCCTGGGACCTCTAGGCCTAGCTAACAGCTTGTTTTTCTTCATTTTTGAGCAAGTGGGTGTTCGACCCCACACTTCTCCTCTTTCATGCTTCTTAGCTTCCTCCTCCAAGGATACTCATACTTCCCCTCTATCTGTGCTTAATTCTCCACCAAAAACAACAACAAGATGAAAATATACAAAATCAACACAAATGAAAAAATTAAACTTGTACCTGTGGTACCCTTGGGTTGCCTCCCAAGAAGTGCCTAATTTTATTTCGCCGCACGACGTGGACTATCCTTTTCAGGACATCCTCATATCCGTGTTGCCTTTCAAGAACCAACTTCTTCTCTTTTTGTTTTTCGAGGGAACGGCCGCCACTCTGTCCCTCTCTTCTCCAACTCCTTCTCTGATGGAAGTCCTCCATCAGATTCGAGCGGAAAAATAATCATCTCCTGTGGCCGTGGACCTATGGAATCTGCCACCCACCCTTAGCCTCTGATAGTACACTGACCTTACAAAGGTCTCTGTAATATGTGGGTGGGTTAATCTCTTGGTAGACCCGAAAGAGTTATTCTTCATCATCGAACCTCATTTTCAAGGTCCCTGCTCTTACATTAATAATCGCTCCTCCAGTGGCCAAGAATGGTTGTCCCAAGATCAGGGGTACCTTGTAATAAACTTTAAAATCCAATATAATGAAATTAATGGGTATAATGAACTTACCCACTTTGATGAGAAGGTCCTCGATTATTCCATCTGGTGCCACTCGCAACTTGTCTGCCAGCTGCAACATCAATCGTGTTGGTCTCGGTTGACCGAACCCCAGTTGTTAAAAAAAGATAGGGGCATTAGATTAACTGCTGCCCCTAAATCACACAGAGCTCTTATCACCTCAGGTTTACTAATTTGTATGGGGAGGGTAAAACTCCCTGGGTCTTTGAGCTTTTTAGGTATCTTGCTTATTACCCTATGGATGCACTCCTCAGTCAGTGCTACTGTCTGAACATCCACCAATCTGATTTTGTTGGCCACCACATCTTTCAAGTACTTAGCATACTTGGGCCTTCCCTGCAAAACATCAAACAAAGGCAAATTTATGTGAAGTTCTTTGAAAATATCAAAGAACTTTCTAAAGCATTCCTCCTCCTTGCTCTTTTTGAGTCTGCGGGGAAATAGTGGTGGTGGTCTCTGTGCTGGCTGCAATGATGATTGTGCATTTTGTTGCACAACACTCTGATTCTCTCCCTTTTCAGTGGATGGTCCCTTTCTAACCAACTCCGGCTGCACCTCATTTCTTCTCTCTTTTGGTGGTGCATCAGCCAATTTCCTGCCACTCCTCAGACTGATGGCGTTGACCTATCGAGGGTTTGTGTCTGTGTCACTGGGTAATCCTCCTTGCGGTCTAGTATGGTGAGAACTTGTTATTTGACCCATCTTCTTCTCTAGATTGCGGATGGCCAACTGCTGATTTTTCAAATCTGATGCCATCCTCGCCTGATTCTCTGCTAATTGGGTTTGTGTCTCCATAATCTTCTGCAACGTCTCCTCAATGTTGCTGCTCAACTGGCCACCATTCTGCCTGTTCTGTTGCTGATACTGCTGCTGCTGAGGTTGCTGGTAGCTTTGACTTTGATTTCCACCCCAAGAAAAATTTGAGTGGCTCTGACAATTCTTGTTGTAATTGTTTCCAAAATTCTAATTTTTTCTCTGAACATTCCCAACAAAATTAACTGATTCAGGATTGGCCTTTCTGCATTGTGCCCATTATTTCCGCAGATTTCACACCAACTAGGAGCTTGCTGAACTGCACATACCTGTCCCTGCTGTTGGTTCATACTCAGTTTATTGAACTGAGTCATCATCTGATGCTGAAATGATGTTAGCTATGCAGCCAAGGCATTTACACCATCCACCTCTATCAGCACTGTTGTTCTCTTTCCTGCCCCTCCCGATGGCTCGTTGTGCCACTCTGGATTTCCCTGAGCAATCTTGTTCAACAAAGTGTACAGCTCATCATAAGTCTTCTCTATTTCTTGCCCACCCGATGCAGAGTCTAGTAAAATTTTTATGTGTGGGTCTAGACTTTCCACAAAGGTATGGGCTAGCACTTTATTGGACTGCTGATGATGGGGACAGTCTCTCAATAATGACTTGAATCTCTCCCAAGAAAAATACAAGTTCTCCTCCGGCCTCTGCTTGAAGCATAATATTTCACTCTTGAGTTTGACAGTCTTGCCTGAAGGGAAGAATCTGATGAGGAACTTCTTTTCCAAATCGTCCCAAGAAGTTATGGAATTTGGTGGCTTAGATTTCAACCACCTCTTTGCCTCTCCCAACAATGAGAATGGGAAGAGGGTAAGTCGGAAATAATCTGTTGACACTCTGGTGGGGACGAACGTGTCACTAATCTCAAGGAAGTTCTATAAGTGCTGTTGTGGGTCCTCATGAGTCATCCCAGTGAAATGGCCACTAAAATGTAAAAACTGCACCATATTCTGTTTCAATTCAAAGTTTCCTCCAGGTTCCGATTTGCGGATACTAGAGGTCACATTTGTCGCTAGTGGGATTGCCACTTCGCGAACTGGTCGGGCTGCCATAGTTTCAGGTAACAACTTCTCTTTCCCTACTGGTGGGTGTTGTTGTAACCTCTCCTGAAGTCTCTTTAGCTTTCTCTCTAGAGCTTCCCTCCTGCATAAATGAAGTTGACGTTTAGGTTCAAGCAACGGTTCCACTAGCTCTCTATTCCTTGCCAGCTCTGCAAGGACAACCTGTGACCTGCAATATATCAAACTAAGACCAAGTTTCTCAACACTTAAGGAAATTAAAAAATCCACAAAAACATAAAAATTTACTAAACTTCGCCAGTCCCCAGCAACGGCGCCAAAAACATGTTGTGCTCCAGCACACTCGCAAGCGTACGTGATCGTACAAGTAATATAATGGCCCTTTTTAAGAGTCGGATGTCAAACCCATAGGGACGGACCAATTCAGAAAATTATGAAGTTCAAGTGTAAGATTAACCTTGACAAGTGTTGATTATAGAAGTTTTCGGTAAATTATAATTAAGTTTTGGGGTGGTCACAAAACAATCTGGAAACGATATAATAAGAAACTAGAGCTAAGGTCGGATAATCATGCAATGCTACAGTTTGTAATGGTTCACGTATGAAATTATCAATTGTTGTCTCACATAGTTGGAAATGCGATGTTCATGGTCTCTCGAGCCTCTAAACACGATAAACTAGCCTCACAACTACATCGTTGAGCGGGGATGTGACATCCTAGTTCGTGGGTAGTTCAACTACATGGATGTGGTTTACGGGGTTTGTGCTCTTGATTAGGGACTTTCGTACCTCTAATCATTTAACCTAACTTAGCTTCACAACTACTTCTACGAGTGGTGTGACAATTCTAAGCCGGTGTCTTGCTATCATCCTGTTTTATCAACCAAGCAAGGCAATTTAGGTATATTATTTATCCTAATTGCGAATCATATTAAAAGATAAGAACTTGCTCACTACATTCCTATGTTATTGCGTAGGGTTACTCTTTCAAGCTTTTACCTAGCTTAACATGTATGTTTTCAACGTGATCAAGCATAAAAACAACCATAATAAAGAATGTAAGACAAAACAACAATTAAAACCTCAAACCAAAATGATTTCATGCATTATAATCATATCACGTGGCCTCAACCCTAGGGAGAGGATTTTAGCCACTCATGTTTGTACAATAACTTAAAAACATCGATTAAGTAGAGTACTTACAAGAATAGGTAAAAGAGAATGTAAAATTAGTGAACCCTAGGTGAGTTGTTCTCTTCTCCCTTCGCTCCTCTATGGTTTCCAGAAAATATTTCGTGATAAATGATTTTAGGAGCTAAGGGTTTAATTTATAGTAAATAGGAAATTTGCAATTTTTGGCCTGTCATGGAATGGCTCCGTGGCACGTAGGTGAATGCGCCAATTTGCCTCCGTGACACGGAGGTAACGCGGCAGCTTACTAGAAAGTGCACTTGAAACTTGCTTTGCTGAGGCACGGCGCGACAACCGGCGTGGCACGACGCTTGTCCTGCACGATGGCCAGTGTGACACGGCCTGTGGCATGCAGCAGTGCCTAGCGTGGCACGGAAGCTGGCGCGCAGGAACCTTGGAAGGCAGCATTTCGCGTGCATGGCCTTGGCGTGGCCCGGCGCTGGGCGCGACACACGCACAGCGTGGCGCATGATCTTGGGCAAATTTATATGCCCAAGTGATACTCAAACGTATCATTTTTACCTTGTTTGTTGTGCAATGTGTATATAATATCATGTATTTGGTAATAAAATGTGAATTTATACTAACCAACATGATTAGCATTTGTTTTGCAGGATAATGTGATTTTTAGGAGCTAAAATGCGTGTTGGAACTATGTCAGAGTTGGACTTGGATGCGAACGTGGAAAAGACCTTGGATGGCACATTTTACACTGGCTCCGCGATGGAGCCGTGCCACGCTGCCATCGCGGTAGCACACTGCCTGGGCAGGAATTAATTAGGCAATTTCCAGTGTGGCTGCGCGTCAGTTCCGTGGCACGGAGATAGGCCTCCGCGATGGCCTCCGTGCCACGTTGAGACCAATTATCCGGACCCTGCAATTTCCAGAGAGGGTCCGCGTCCACGCCGTGTCACGGAGGCAGTGCTCCGCGTTGGCCTCCGTGACACGTTTCTTGTTATTCCGGGAAAAATTTCCCACTAGTATAAATAGCACACTTAGGTTATTTTTAAAGGGGTCTTCTTTTTTTAGTTCTAGTTTTTAGCAGAGTTCAGGAGTGGAGAGAGGAACGTGGTTTTGTGGCAGTTAAAGAATAGAAAAGATAAGAGTTTTCTTCTCTTCCCTTCTTCTTTCCTTCAATTGTATGCATGATTTACACTCATTCTAGGACGATTAATCCAAGAATGAGTGGCTAATTCCTTTCTTGCTGAGGTTGTGAACTTGTGTAATGATTATTGGTAATAATTGATATGGTTTCTTCTTCTTCTTGCATATTGTTCTATTAATTCTTGTGCTTAGTACATTCTTGATTGGCCACCATTAATGTATATCTAAAAAGTCCAATTTCACTTGAGAGAGCATGAAATTGGAAAGTTGTGAATTAATAGGGTATTGTTCTTAACTTGATTTGGGAAAATTGGGTTTTGATGTGCTTTCTTGATAGAAATATACTTGAAAGCCGTATTAGTCAATTTAGGAACCGGAATTGTAGTGTTAGGTCATAAATTTCATTTGATCACAGAAATGTAGACGAATGGTTTATGATTCTAAAGTGAAATTAAATACGAGAGTTTTAATTTCTAGGCAAACGTTCTTGACTAGCAATATGAAGAAGAGGATGACCAAATTATCATAATTATCAACTCCATTACTCGTTCTTAACCTTGGCATGAGCATATCCATTGTCTGAATTCAATGTAAATAATAGTTGTTAAGTTTAGTATATAATTAGTTTAGAAACAAAACTCCCTAAATTCTTGATTGGATAGTTGTTAGCATAGTTAGAAATAGAATAGAAATATAGTGAACTAGGAAATTTTGCATATCCAGAGCAGCCTCCTTGGATCGATACTTGGCTACTTAGCCACTTTATTACTTGTTTGACCACGTACACTTGCGTGTCGGTTTTTAACACATACCGAACCAGCCGCGAACAGCGCACTGCCTAGCGCGTCCAGCCTTGCCATGGCATGTTTCCTTGCCATCTTTTGCAATTCACTTCCAACTCCATTCCTTCACTTCACCCATCATTATTTAGTCCCTCATATGCATCTTTCACCTACACAACAAGGACTAATCATGTTGGTTAGTACATACCCAAACTTACACAAAATCGCATAAGAATGTAAGTGTATAATTATACAAACATGATTAAATTAAGCTATAAAATAGCACTTGGGCAAGAAATTATGCCCAAGTTCAAGTAACAATATTAAAGCTGAAATTTCAGGCCTTTTTTTAAAATATATATTAAAGAAAAATATACTAATAATCAAATACTTAAAAGGAGGGGAAACTTCCTTCTCCTGTAGCACGATTTCAACAACTGTCAAGCAGCATGTGATGGTCAAAAATCTAAACTTGCTTTATAAAACTGAAAACAATTTGATTGAATCCTTGTTAATATATAATATTCGTTTTAACTAGCTACCATAGAAGCAGCATGTGATGGTCCAAGTGACAAGCCGTCACCTTGATGATGAGCCGTCAGTTTATGTGTTAGGCAAAAAACGGGCTTCCATATTAAAGTGTAATTTTGAATTGTCCTAGACTATAAATAGTAGCAGCTAGGTAATTTTCAGTATCAGACTTTTGGAGAGAAAAAGATTGACTCTGTACTTTACTTTTAAATGTTGTTGAAGAAATATTACTGTGTTATTGGAATTACAATCGAGGTATCATATTATCTTTGTAGGTTGAATCTTATTTTATGAATATAATTGTTGGTGTGATTCCAATTAACATATGCGGCTAAGTTTTATTACTAGGGTTTATGGGACTCATGGTAGAATGACATAGCTATGGTGATTGACTTGTTGACTAGTTTGGTGTAAACGTATATTGTCACGTCTTTTGTATTGAATGACTTCTAATGGTTGCAAACATTAGAATAAACCCTAGGTTTCACTTGCTTAAGTAAGAGGAATAAACCTAGAAAAGGAAATGATAATAAGGATTAAGGCTTTAATCCTTATCTAATGATTAATGTTGTAATAAGAATAATTAACTTAGGTTAAGTATCAAAATTCTTTGTTCATCACTCTTAGTTTGAGAATATAAGAGAGATATCTGTCTGAAGAGGTTGAGAAATGTTTGGATACATTAATTGAATCAATAATCTGCATACATAGCATTAAACCAGTACACTATAGTCAATCACCAAATATCGTTAAGAAACCATGATGATCACAACCCCAATTTCATCTCTTTTTGAATTTAATATTAATAAATTATAGTTGGTGTCTCTTGCTTTTAGTCGATATTGAAGCATAAACAATTTTTCCAAACCCCCATTTTTACAGAAATAATTGACTAAGAGTAGATAACCATATAAAACTTAGTTTTCACCTTATTTCCTGTGGGATTCGGCCCCAACCTTGTTGGGTTCTATATTTGACAACGACCGCGTTATACTTCGTAACAAAGAGGTGTAATTTAGGCATATCGAATTTTGGCTTTGCTGTTGGGGAATACGGTCTTAAAATAAGTCAAGTGTGTTTATTTGACTCTTAGTCTTATTTTCTAATTTTACTTTTTCTTTTTTATTTTTGTGAATACAGGATGCAGGTCAGTGCATGTCAAATACCCGAAGTCGAGGTGAACTATTAACCCTTATAATCTTTAAATGAGAGAACTACTAGGAGAGCCATGAATGCACAACAGCTTACTTATGCTTAGGCCAGGGGTAACAATCAAAACATACCTAACAATGAAGATGATGATATTGTTTGGGATAAGTTTAATGGGTAGAACGTTGAAAATGTCGCACCTAGAGATCGGCGACAAGCCTAAAGGGCCAGGGATCAGTGTCATCAAGCTGTTCCTTTTAGTATGACGATGATGATGACGCTGACTTAGATAGGGGTTGTGCCACTGGGGCCATCATTCCTCCACCACTAGCTTAGGAGCTAAATTCAACATCACAAGTACTATGATCCAATTTTTGAATTTGAAGGGCTTATTCAAAGGAGTGGCTGGTGATGATCCTAA
The DNA here is from genome assembly GCA_035772735.1 of Datura wrightii. NCBI lineage: Eukaryota > Viridiplantae > Streptophyta > Magnoliopsida > Solanales > Solanaceae > Datura > Datura wrightii. The sequence goes on along the minus strand of JASDFA010000007.1, from coordinate 45,318,714 downwards.
TTTGCACTTGATAAACTTCGTGGGTATTTATAAGTCAGTTGAGCGGCCAGGAGTAAGTCAGAATGCCATAAGACTGAGGTTGTTTCCGTCGTCTCTATCTGGGGAAGAAACAATATGGTTGAATAAGTTGCCACATGAATCGATCACAAACTGGAGAGAATTGAAAGTTGTGTTCCTTGACAGATCATTTCCACTCTCGAGAATGCTACAATTGAGGAATGAGATTAATAAGTTTAGGTAGCTACCCAGCGAGGCATTGCATGAAGCATGGCTGCGATTCAATAAGAAACTCAAGCAATGCCCCAACGACAAGTTAGTAGATGAGCATTTGATGGGAGCTTTTTACAGGTCTCTGAATTCGACAACTAAATCAATTGTGGACACTGTGACTGGAGGGTCTTTCATGTCACAAACATACACTAAGGTTGCAACTATATTGGATAGAGTCACCAAGACCAGTAGGTCTCTAAAGTCTTAGGCAACACATATTTAATTGGATTAACTGCGGAGCAGCACCGGAAAGAGGAAGAGAGAGATCAAGATATGGAGAATATGAAAATAAAAATGGAGTTGATTACAAAACATTTACTTACGGGGGTGCTAAAAGGTAAATGCTATGGGTTCACAGGGTAAGACTTCCAAACAGGAAGAGCATGACTCGAACTCTGAGGAAGAAGTTAAGTATCTGAACAACATAGGAGTTTCTACGCCAATGGCTAGGGAAACCAAGGTCAGAACTATCAAAAGGAAAACTAATATGACAAAGCTGGTTACAAAGATCGAGATCAAGGCAACTGGAGGAATAAGGAAAACTACAGGAATGATCAAAGTGGATTGTATGTGCCTTCTAGGAACTGTAAGCGGAAGAGTAATGATACAGGAAGTTCTAAGATGGAAGAAATGTTGGCCAAGGTCTTACAATGAGTCGAATCCACTGACTCTAGAGTTAAGGAGATGAAGAGTGACCTCTCCAACATTAGTCTACTCGTGGACTCACACTCGATGACCATTTAATAGCTGGAGTATCAAATGGGGCAGATATCTGCAGCTTTTAATCAGAGGAAGAGTGGTACCTTGCCTAGTGACATAGTGTAGAATCCGAGGAAGGATGGCCACTACATGGCTGTCACAAACAGAAGTTGAAAAGTGTTGACTGAAATAATTATTAGTAATGCTAAGCAGGCAGATGAGATAGCTTCAGAGTCAGAACTTGTTGTTCGAGATGAGGTTGAGCTGGTGATCCTGGCTAAGTTGGCAAAGCCGATGGTTACCGAGGATAGTCATGAAGATAGAGGTAAAGAAAAAGCAAAAGAGGTGGTAAAGCCCTTGACTCAGATTCCTGAAACCCTACCTCCATTTCCACAAAGATTGTAAAAGAAGGTGGAAATGGAAAATTCCACAAATTTATGTCTATATTGAAGAAGCTATTAGTCAATGTTCCTTTATTAGAGGCTCTTCAGCATATGCTAGGTTATTCCAAGTTTATAAAGGACTTGGTTACAAAGAAAAGGATTTTCAGTTATGAGCCAGTTGATAATCTTCATCACTATAGTGGAATTTCTTCCTGCTCACTGGTCTTGAAGAAGGAAGACCCTAGTGCATTCACTATTTTATGCACCATTGGCGCATTAAACTTCGCCAAAGCACTATGTGACCTTGGTGCTAGCATCAATTTGGTGCCGATGGAAATACATAGGCAGTTGGGCTTGGGACCTCCAGACCATCTTCTATGAGGTTGCTGGTGGCTGATCAGTCAGTCAAAAGGCTGGTGGGAATTCTGTTTGATGTGCTAGTTAATGTGGTAACTTCGGACGGTATGTTTAAAAAGGGGCATAAAGTAGCAGATATTCCTATGCTACTCAAAGTACAAGTCCATGGAGTCCCAATTGATATCTTAGCATATACCATCAACAGGGTTCTTTACGGACCAAAATTTATGCTGCCAGCCAGTACTATGGAGTTCGACTACAGAATGAGAGAGCAGCATAATCAGCATCCATGGTTGGCACAGGTTTTGACTGATGGTCAGCCCTCATGGTTGACAAGTTCCAAGGATAGAATCTTTAAGTCCTCATTGACATTTACAGCAAAATTTTGGTGGGAAGTGGTGTGGCTTCGACTATTTTCGACCAGAGAAGACAATGCTTTAGAAGAGGACAGGGTAGTATTAGCAGCCAGCCTGATGTTAGCATTCCCATTAAACATGCGAGTGATTATTGCAGATGAGATAAATATCGGAGCTGTAAAATTATTCACATCACTGCTATTCACATATTTGATAACACAAGTTGAAGAAGGCCCAAGATGACATTCTCAAATTGTAGTAAGAGCGGCAAACCAAGAGTCCCCGATTCTAGTATTTAAGGAGTTGGAAAAAGATGAACCCTTTATTGATTAATTGGGCGAGAAGCCTAAAGTAGCAGGAAAACGCCTATGAGAGTGTGCTAGGGTCGAGAATCACACAAGAAGAAGCACAAAAAAAAGGAAATAAGAGCAAGTCGATTTGCTCGAGGATCAGAGACTATTTATAGTAGAAGAGGAGATTAGGCTCGAGGAGATACAAGCTTGTATTGGTGGGGCCTCTTCTAGTTTGGCACCTAGGTCCAGTGAGTAGACGATTGGTTTTACAACCTTTTTAGAGTCACATACTTTCCTCACACCTTCTCCAACTGGAGAGGATATCCAGCCTGACACATTCAGCATGTTGGTCACCACCAGCCCACTGTTGAGGTCCCTAGGGTTATGACACTCCAAACTTTTGTGCCAGACCTGCAAGTATAGAGCTTCATAGGTATTCCCTACTTCCAACTTTAATTTTCAATATATGCACTGGGGACAATGCAAGTTTTTTTTATTAAAGGGAGGGGTACTTGTAAGTCTGTCACAACACCTGAGGGTTTCTGTTGTTATGTTTTTTTCCTTCAAGTGTGCTATCTAGTAGAACCAACATGTGTAGGTTGTTTTTGTTTTTTTAAAAGAGAAGTAGGTAAACTTAGAGTAGTTGTTGGCAAAAATCTCTTATGATTTAATTATTGGAAAATGGAGATTCCACAAACATTGATGTGCATGTGTGTATCATTGTAACATAATTGACCATGTTGGATCTATGCATGACATTAGTTGTATATAGATGTAGCAATTGTGCTTAAGCTAAAGCCATTCTTATAACTGGTAATTGATAGTATAATTCTATAGAAGGTGTGTGTGAGCTAATTTACTACTGTTCTTACTTTGCGCATGCATCTAGAACTTGCTTGGTTTATCTTGCTAAGGTCGTCAGACAACTGACTAGGAAAGGATCATAGGTGATTTTTGTGATCAGTCCACTAAGCCTATATGACTAACCAAACAATGTGAATAATCCGTTGATCCCTGATTTTGATCCTAATTGACCCATCCATTTCATTAGCTTATTTACCTTCCTAATGTTTTATTATGAACCTGCATTGAACCTGGTCTTTCCTTAGACATTGTGTACCTTAGCTCAGAAAAATCACCTAAGCTGAGGGTGGCTACTGTAGGGATGCATAAAAAGGGTTGGGTGTGAAAAGTGGAAGCTGATGGCCGAAAAGAAGTAGGTGTGGTGTGGTTGAAAAAGAAAAGAAAAGAAAAACAAAGTGTAAATGAAAAGAAAATAGTGGCATTTGAAGAGGAAAAAGAGAATCAAAGTGAAAACCACACCCATGAGTTGAAAAAAATGAATAAAAGGGAATAAGGGAGAGAAAGTAGGAGCGTAGAAAAAAAATAATGTAATGTCAAGGAGGGTTAAGTCACTTTATCCATATGTATCATACCTATCCCCAAGCCTACATTAAAAGCTAAGAAAGTCCTATAGTGATCCTAGTCAAGTATCTGAAAATCTGAAGCAATGATAATATTGGCAAGCCTATGGCATTGTGTGTGCATTGTTGGAATGTTGTTGTGAGAGTGAGTGTTTTGTTCTAGTTCCCATGTAAATAACTTTATGTGAAAGTTGGGACTTCTCTATGGTGAGAGCATTAGAAGAGCACTATCAATTGCTAGCTGTTAGAATAATTTCTAGTGGTGTATGCAAAGTACTCTATTGGTAGCATAATATCATCCTAAGATCCTCATAAGTCAATGTGTTGAGTGATTACCATATGTACACTATTAAAAAGGAGTTGCACTCATCAAAAGATTTGTTTTAAGCTTAATGACTGCTAAAGTTTATCATAAATCTCTTTTACTTTCATTTTGTATGTTGTGTGCTGGTTGAGGACAAGAAAATATTCTAAGTTGAGGGTGTTGATGTGCCGATGTTTTTCACGACCCAAGCTGGGAGCCCAGATCGAGACACGGGATTTGGAACCACGAATGACTCTAAGGTAACCCATGACACATGCATAGAAATTCAAGAGAATAAAAAATGGAAATCAAAGGAGAACATGAATAACCGAAAGTCTAAAATACAAAAAATGCCATAAATGGAGTCAACACTCGACAAGCTGAATTATCTACGTAATATCTGAAAAGCCTCTAAAAAATCTAATGAGTTGATGGAATAACACCCCAACTATCTTGCTAAAGTCTGAAAACTAAAATAACGTGCAAAGCATAAACTGCTAACTATCCTTGGAAAATAAGGACTTACCAAGGCTGAAGTGGATCTGGACTAAGCGGTAGCGAGCTAGCGACGAGATTAGAGTGATTACCTGAACCTATATTATAAAATGATATAGCATAGAGTATGCGGTCAGTACTTGAAATGTACTGAGTATGAAGGGATAGTAAAACATTCTAATAATAGTATAAAAGATATTTTAAGAGTAAATATCATAAAAGATGAGTTTCTGATCATATACGGAACATGAGGGCTCAAAGCTTTCAAATCTGTACAAAATCTGAGTATAACTAAGTTCATAAATAAAACCTTGTAAAAACATCACTTGAGACAAAATAACATTATCATAGACATGCATAAATCATGAGGAATAATGGGAGACTCATCATAATCGATACCATTACGATAGAGCTTATGTGATGCCCCAACTATCACGCCCTAGTGGGCAGAGCCGTCCAAAACCTTGCCAGGGTAAAGGACACAAACCATGACATGGATATAAAGTTGAGCCCCAGGGAAAAACTCTCTTGAGAGGTCCCAAATATATAATATGTACGTTGGCATGTAATTTATGAGACCGGAGAACCTCAGAATCCCAAGCCTACTCGGTGCTAGACACTACTCCCAAAAACATGCATATAGCTCACATTATTTTTCAACAAAGCTGAAATCATTTTTCTTAGGAGTCTTGACTCCAAACATATCTTTAAAACTCAAGCATTAGCCTTGGCTAAAATTGTGGTGAAAACATACTTGTCTTTTTATGGGCTTGCAAAAATCGTAAATCATGCATACCTGAATCACTTCATAACTTGAAATCATGGAATCATAGATTTGAAATTCATAACATACATGCATATCTTGATAATTCATCATAATTGAAATCATAAGTTCTAAGCTTGGAATTCTCGTAAAACATGCATAATAGGGCAAAATTTCTAATAACTTGATAACATGAAATTATAATCAATATCGGTGTAAAAGCTGGCCATTAATGTCAAATCATACATTAGACCATGAGGGGATCAGACCCATAAGCATAACACAGGAATTTCATAAAGCTGGGTTAAAACCCTATGAATCAATACACTTTATTAGAAATTTGAATTCATGAATTAGATGAAGACTTAGACATGAGGGTGTAAGAAACCCCTCACTGATAACCTAGCATACCTAGGTAAACTGATTACTTGACTTGACTTGAGACCCGAGAAGATTTGAAGAAGATGAAGGTGATGAACCTTAGCTTTTCTCTTGTGAGCCTTAAGGAAATTTCTTCTTATAATTAGGGTGCAAGGAAGAATTAAGGTTCGAGGATAGATAATACCCTTAAAACACTCTTTATCAATCTTAAAACGACGTAGTTTAGGAGCTAAGAACATTGGAATTATGAAAACACCCTTAATGATTCGACTGAAAAATGAAACCGCCAGTCACCACGACTCGTACCACGAGTAGTACCTCCATATCACAGCTCATGGTTTTATTCCATTGTTATTCAGTCCAAATTCCCAACTTTTTGATTCTAACAACGAATACCTCCCATGACTCATTATTTCCTACAATGAGTAGTACCTTGACTCGTCACATCACCCCTTCCTTTGACAGACCCAAACCATGACTATACTTCATAACTCATCACACCAAAGAACGAGTCATAAATTGGCTCATTGGTTCAAGATCTAACAACCAATAGCTCATCATGACCCCTGACCAGGAATCGGTACATTAACCTACAGGTCATACAGTGACTCATTGCCTCAGGCCTTCTTCTATAGATTCTGACTATGTCTCATGACCACGAGTCATACCTACTCACCATGGCTAATGATGTGAACTCGTGGTCTAGGAGATGGAATCACAGAACCTAACCACAACCCCCTATGATATGTAACATCCGACCATGGCTCGTAAAATGAGTCGTGGTGAGGGATTTTGTAGATTTTTTTGCTGATTCTGCTACAAGTCTAGGGCCTGATCATAGGTACTTTTGGTGTATTAAATTATCTCCCTTTTAGGAATATACTTCCTCTAATATGGGCTAACTAGGAAGAAAAGATAGGGAACGAGCTGAAATACTGGAACAGAAACTATAGACTAAAAACTGAAGGGCACTGATAGACATTAACTTGACATGAAACTGAATAGAGTGCTAAGGAAGAAATTGGTACCTCATGTTGGAACTAAACTGAAATGTAACACCCCGAAAGTTTCTAAGATAAGACCCTAGACTTGAAGAAAGAATTTAGAAGGAAAGTGAAAATTTCACCTCAGAACAAGTCATGGTACAACTCGCTAGGTGACCCAACGAGTCATGATCAAACCGTGGCAAGATATCAAGAGGTGCAAGTGTGATTTAGTGACGACAGATGACCCGACGAGTCATTAGGCAAGCAACAACCCATTACATCGATTTCCGAAAGAATGTTAGAGTCTTGAGGCAGTGGTGATAACAAGGGGAAGGGACGAGTCATCATACCAAGTAACGACTCGTCATATCAGTCATGGGAAGGAAAAGAAGGATTTTAGGCTTCAGTGGTAATTGAAGCAGTCACGAGTCGTTAAGTCAGCTAACGACTCATGAAGTCAGTCATCGGCAAATTCGAAGAATTTTTGAGAAAAGTTCAAGTGCACTCCACGCCTTGGGACCACGAGTCATTGTCCACCCCACGACTCGTGGAGTGCCTCGTAGGGAGTGGCAGCATGGATTTTCTTGCAAATTTCCAAGGGTGTTTTAATAAATTCTATGCTTTTAACTCCTAAACTACACCACTTTGAGTAAAATATGGACGTTTTTAAGTGCTCCTCCTAGCCTAAACCCTCATTTCATCAAAAGACACTCTCAACCTCATCTTCTCCCGTCTCTCAAAACTCAAGGATCACCTAGAGATTCTTCAAGGGATTCAAGGTTTAGGTTCAAGTGGGGGATTCCTCCTAATCAGGTATGTGGGTTTTCAACAAGGACATCCTTTCATCCTTGTGCCCTAAACTTTTATACTAAAAACCCAAATCACTTGATTCTAGAAAAGCATATTCTAGGATTTCAATTTATGCATGAATTCTCATATGTTCTTCCCGAATTCTAAGACCTTTCATAGTTAATACTCGTGTATGCTTATGAAGTTACTTACGCCTTCTCGAAATATGTACATGATATATGAAAAGCATGATTTTAAGATTTTCACCATGATTTAGCATAAATTTCGAAATGGGGTTCATTAAATAGTTACATGCTCTTAGCATGAACTCATTATATATGTTTAAACTATGAGTCGATCATATGGGTTTCGTAAATCTAGAATATATGATTGAACTTATATGTTGAGATATGGTTAGAACTTATGGGCTTGGGTTAATATGAAATATGTATATTCCTTCACTATGATTTTGGATATGTGTTAAAGTATGATTTGGATCTATGGATCTTATATAAATCTAGGGTATATGCCATATGCTATGAACATGGGATTTAAATATTGTAGATATGTTTAAAGTATGATATGATCATATAGATGTCTCTTGAATGTAGAATGTATGATTTTAACGATGATTAGGACTATGATGATATGAATTTTGATGATAAAGCATGAGAATGATCCTCCAGACTTTTGGGCTTGTTATTAGTAGAAAGTAGCCATAATCAACTCAAAATGAATTCAGTATGATGTATTTAGTTGGATTCTCATGTCTCTGATTTGCTGAAGTAACTTAGACTATATGAATGATTGTTAGATTGGTATGTTCATGTAAAAGTTTATTGGGACTCTCCATAGCCGAGAATGTTACCCTTAGTGAGTCAGAATGTTTCCCTCAGTCTAGTAAAGGATTATCCATAACAGAGAATGACTCCCTCAGCTCAGTTAGGGATTCTCAATAGCAGAGAATGTCTCCCTTAGTTCAGTCAGGGATTCTCATTAGCAGAGAATGTCTCCCTTCACTCAGTCAGGGATTCTCAATAGAGGAGAATGTCTCCCTTAGTTCAGTCAGGGATTCTCATTAGCAGAAAATGTCTCCCCTAGCTCAGTCAGGGATTCTCATTAGCAGAGAATGTTTTCCTTAGCTTAGTTAGGGACTCTTAATAGTCGAGAATGTTTCCCTTAGGTTAGTTAGGGAGTCTCCATAGTAGAGAACATCTCCCTTAGTCAGTCAGGGACACTCCATAGCAGTGAATGTCTCCCTTAGCTTAGTACACAATGACAGTTCAGCTCAGTTCTGTATAGTTTCAGACCCAATCTAAATAATATTTGGCAGAACTTAGTATCAGTTATGAGCAGATAGTCAGTACAGTGTATGATATCAGTTACAACTTCAGTTCTCAGTATATGTACAATATATGACCCTTATGCATCAGTTTGATTATACTTCAGTAAATGTTTTCAAATAAAGCTTCATGTCAATATATGTGTATCTCAGATAGGGTTGTTGTATTCCAGTTCAGTTACATATTGATTTATCTAGTTTACTTCTTTCTTGTATACTTGCATGTTTAGTTTACTTACGCTTCCCGCATACTCAGTACATTTCATGTACTGACCGTATACTTTATGTGCTATATCATTTCATGATATAGATTCAGGTTTCTAGACTCAACCACGTGGTTAGATACGCTCCATTTCCATCTCAACTGTTTGTGGTGAGTCCTTATCTCTCGAGGATATAATTTATGTTTTCTATTTAATTTATGTTTCAATTTTCAGACTTTAGGAGTTAGCTGGGGCTTTTCCCAGCAACTCATCAGTTTAGTAGAGGCTTTCAAACTTTTATAGACAGATTCAGCTTTGTATCAGAGTTTTGTTACATTTGTTCTGATGGATTTTAATTAGACTCTTTCAGTTAGCTTTTGCTCTATTATGTTTTTTACTAACTGTTATTCTGATAGTATTATGTTGTGATTATGCCATGGGTCGACTTGGAGCCTCTTGGGGTTCTTTGTCCCTCATCTCGATCTGGTTCCTAGCTCGGGTCATGACAAATTTTGTATCAGAGCAATAGTTTTAGAGTGTCCTAGGGTGTCTGAAAGCCGAGTTAAGTAGAGTCTTTTTCATGGATTTGAAGTGCGCCACACTTATGATGTAGAAGTTGCGAGACATTTTAGGAGTGTTCCCTTTTCTTCATGATTCTTATCGTGCATAGAGTATGAAACTCTAATAGTTCCTCTCCTAAATCATGCTTTATGCACTCCTAGATAATGCCTCCCAGATGAGTGAATGGAAGAAGAAATGGTAATGGGCGCCAGCAAGCCCCACCAGCCCCAACAAACCCGATGGACGAACATGTTACTCATGCTGAGTTCAAGGTAGCCTTTCACATGTTGGCACAGGGCATGACTGCCCAGATCAATCAACAGGCGATGGCTCATGTTCCCCATAATCTGAACATAGTGGCGTCTAGGGTAAGAGACTTCCTCAGAATGAATCTACCCGAATTCTTAGGGTCAAAGGTGGATGAGGACCCATATGAGATCTTAGAGGAGATCCATAAGATCAACCAAATCATGGGGGTGATGGGAACAGAGATCACAGACTTAGCCTACTACCAGCTGAAAGGAGTCACTCATATATGGTTTCGTCAGTGGAAAGATAGTTGGGGATTAAGCAGCCGCCGTAAGATGGGATGAGTTTATGACTGCATTCCTGGACATGTTTTGCCTTAGGGAGTTGAAGGAGGCAAAGGCGGTAGAGTTCATCAACTTGAGGCAAAATGATATGACTATCCAAGAGTATGTGTTGGAGTTTACCCAGTTATCCAAGTATCCATCGGAGATGGTAGCCGACCAAAGGGCTCGTGTGAGTAAGTTCGTGAATGGAGTGTCAGACTCCTTGATCAAAGAGTGTAGGACTGCCATGTCACTCAAGGACATAGACTTTCCACTTTTGGTGATATTTTATCAATAAATAGAAGCGAAACAGGTGAAGGAAAAAGAGAGAGAGGTGAAGACGGCTACAATAGGAGATTTAGAGTTTTCCCCCAGAGGCTGAGTGGTGGACACCGCTCATGGTCCCAGCAGAGATCATCAGCCCCAGCACCTTCAACAGCCAGTGTTCCATACAGACCCAGGGTAAGGGAGATTACCTATCTAGCTTGTAGGAGTTGTGGGAAGCTCCATTTGGGAGAATGCATGTCCAGCTCAGATGCTTGTTTTTTGTGCGGCAAGTTGTGTCATAAGCACCAAGAATGCACAAAAGCTAAGAGGGGCGAGAGTAGAGCCTCATCCACCTCTTTGGTAGCTCTTGTGAACCGCCCATTTTAGCAGGGGGCATCATCTATTGTAGGTGGCGGACAGCGTTAAAACACCTTCTATACCTTGACAGCACATCAGGATAAGGGCAAGTCGCCAGAAGTAATCACATGTATGTTATGAATTTCTCGTGTTACTTTTTGCATGTTGATATCCCTAGAACCCCAGAATTGAATAAGGAGCTCCTTTAATATGTGTTGAGAAGAGATTGTCAATGTATGGTGTGAGTAGCTATGAGTATGAGGCTTACAGTAAATGTTGGGGGTGAAGGAGATGTCAAGATGTAGTGGCTTAGCCCAACCTTAAGAAAGGTTTAGGATCCTTAGAATGATGGCTTAAAACTAAGGGGGAGATGGTAAGTTTGTGAGACAAGTCGAATCTTTGGTATGCTAGTAGGGGAGTTCCAGCCCTAACAGTTGCGGTATGTCGATCCCTTCAGATTCAGATAATTCCTCTTGTATTTCAGTTGAAGCTATGCTCTACCCATTCTTACGTGCATACTTCTAGAATTTCTAGATAATGGCTTCATACAGCGATGCTAGTCTTACTCTATGAATCCATAAGGCTCATCTTCATGTTCTAAACTAGCTATATTTGTTAACTCATGCCTTCCAGTATGTTCAGCTCGAACTCAGTCTTTTGGAGTTGCTTTAGTAGCTCAGTAGATGAGGGTACCTCATGTATGTGCTCAGTTTTAGATTTCATGAATGATTCGTGCTCATGAGTCCTTTACTTTCAGTAAGACCAGATATCATGAATTCTAGCTCAGTATCAGAAAGTGATTTAAGAATGATGACTCAGTCAATATCTAGTTAGAGGGAAAGAATACTTCTCAGTGTTCTACCTAGTTATATGTCAGTTTCATGTATTTCAGTCCCTCTCACACCTTATCATGCATATACGGTTTAGATATTCAGTTCAGATATTTAAGATCAGCCTAGAGTCAGGTACTCTATTAATTTCAGTTGTAAATGTTCAGTATTTGGGATATTAGTTCTTTCCCTATCTTTTCAGCATGTTTAGTCGACATCGAGAATGAATGTTCCCAAGAGGGAGATATTGTAACACCACGAAAGTTTCTTAGATCAGAACCCAGACTTAAAGAAAGAATTCAGAAGGAAAACGGAAATTTTACCTCAGAACTAGTTGTGGTACAACTCGTTAGGTGACCCAATGAGTCGTGGTCAAACTCATGACAAGCAGTCAAGAGGTGCATGTATGGTTTAGTGACAACAGACGACTCGACAAGTCCTTAGGCAGGCAATGACTCATTACGTTGGTCGTCAGAAGAATGCCAGAGTCTCGAGGCAGTGGTGGTGATGAGGGGAAGGGTCTACTCGTTGTACCAAGTAAAGACTCATCATATCAGTTATGGGAAGGAAGAGTAGGATTTTGGGCTACAGCGGTAAGGGAAGGAGTCACGAGTCGTTAAGTCAGCTAACGACATGTGAAGTCAGTCGCCGGCAGATTTGAGGAATTTTTGAAAAAAGTTCCAGTGCCATGACTTGGCACCACGAGTCATTGTCAACCCCACGACTCATGAGTGCCTCATGGGGACTGGCAGCATGGATTTTCCTGCGAATTTCCAAGGGTGTTTTCGTAAAATCCTATGCTTCTAACTCCTAAACTGCACCATTTTGAGTACCATATGGGATGTTTTTAAGTGCTCCTTCTATCCTAAACCCACATTTCATCAAAAGATACTCTCAACCTCCTCCTCCTTCTCTCTCTCAAAACTCAAGGATCACGTTGGGCTTCTTAAAGGGGTTCAAGGTTCAGGTTCAAGTGGGGAATTACTTCTAATCAGGTATGTGGATTTTCAACAAGGACATCCTTTCATCCTTGTGCTCCAAACTTTTATACTAAAAACCTAAATCCTTTGATTCTAGAAAAGCATGTTCTAGGGTTTCAATTTATGCATGAATTCTCTTATGTTTTCCTCGAATTGTAAGACCCGTCATGGTTAATAATCATGTATGCTTATGAAGTTACTTACACCTTCTCTAAATATGCACATGATATATGAAAGCATGATTTTAGAATTTTCACCATGATTTAGCATAAATTTCGAAATGAGGTTCATTAAATAGTCACATGCTTTTATTATGAACTCATTATATATGTTAAAACATGAGTCTATCATATGGGTTCCGTAAATCTAGAATATATAATTTAATATATATGTTGAGATATGATTAGAACTTATGGGATTGGGTGAATATGAAATACGTATATGCCATCACTATGATTTCAAGTATGTGTTAAAGTATGATTTGGACCTATGGATCTTACATGAATCTAGAGTATACGCCATATGTTATGAACACGGGATTAAAATATTGTGGATATGTTTAAAGTATGATCTGATCCTATAGATGTCTTATGAATGTAAAATGTATGATTTAAACGATGATTCGGGACTATGATGATATGAATTTTGATGATAAAGATTGAGAATGATCCTCTAGACTTTTGGGTTTGTTATTAGTAGAAAGTAGCCTTAATCAACTCTAAATGAATTCAGTATGATGTAATTAGTTGGATGTTCATGTCTCTGATTAGCTGAAGTAGCTTAGATTATATGAATGATTGTCAGATTAGTATGTTCATGTAAAAGTTTATCAGGATTCTCCATAGTCGAGAATGTTTCCCTCAGTCAATCAGAATGTTTTCCTCAGTTTAGTTAGGGATTCTCCATAGCAGAGAATGACTCTCTTAGCTCAATTAGGGATTCTCAATAGCAAAAAATGTCTCCCTTAGTTCAGTTAGGGATTCTCATTAGCAGAAAATGTCTCCCTTAGCTCATTTAGGAATTCTCAATAGCAGAGAATGTCTCCCATAGTTTAGTCAGGGATTCTCATTAGTGGAAAATGTCTCCCTTAGCTCAGTCAGGGATTCTCATTAGCAGAGAATGTTTCCATTAGCTCAGTCAGGGACTCTCCACAGTCGAGAATGTTTCCCTTAGCTCAGTTAGGGATTCTCCATAACAAAGAACGTTTACTTTAGTTAGTCAGGGACACTCCATAGTAGGTAATATCTCCCTTAGCTCAGCACAAGATGACAGTTCAGCTCATTTCTGTATAGTTTCAGACCCAGTTTAAATAAGATTTGGCAGAACTCAGTCTCAGTTATCAGACAGTGTATAATATCAGTTACAACTTCAATTCTCAGTATATGTATAGTATATGACCCTTATACATCAGTTTGATTATACTTCAGTAAATGTTTTCAAATAAAGCTTCTTGTTAATATATTTGTATCTCAGATAGGGTTGTTGTATTCCAGTTCAGTTACATGTTGATGTATCTAGTTTACTTCTTTATTGTATACTTGTATATTTAGCTTACTTATACTTTCCACATACTTAGTACGTTCCAAGTACTGACAACATACTTTATGTGCTATATATTTTCATGATATAGATTCAGGTTTCCAGACTCAGCCATGTGGTTATATATGCTCCATTCACATCTCAGTTGCTTGTGGTGAGTCCTCATCTCTTGAGGACATGATTTATGTTTCCTATTTCATTTATGTTTCTGCTTTCAGACTTCAGGAGTTAGCTAGGGGCTTCTCCTAGCAAGTCATCAATTTAGTAGAGGCTTTCAAACTTGTATAGAAAGATTCATCTTTGTATAAGAGTTTTGTTATATTTGTTTTTATGGATTTTAATTAGACTCTTGCAGTTACCTTTTGCTCAGTTATGTTTTCTGCTAGCTGTTATTCCAATAGTGGTATGCATTGATTATGCCATGGGTCAACTTAGAGTCTCTCGGGGTTTTTTGTTCTATGTCTCGATCCGGGTCCTAGCTCGGGTCGTGGCATGGAAGGGAAAAGATGTGGGTGTCTAGCCATCATATCTTCTTTGGCTTCCCACATAGCTCCTTCAACAAGCTGATTCCTCCATAAAACCTTCATTGAAGCTACTTCCTTGTTCCTCAACTTATGGACCTGATGATCAAGGATCTCAACCAGAACCTCCTCATAGGTAGGGTTGTCCTTCACTCCTATGTTCTCCAATGGAACAACTAAGGCCGGGTCACCAATGCTCTTCTTTCATAGAGATACATGAAAAACTGGATGCATCGAAGCTAACTTCGCTGGTAGCTCTAACTCATATGCCACCTTGCCAACTCGCCTCAAAATGCTATATGGACCAACATATCGGGGACTAAGGTTCCCTTTTTTTTTGAACCTCATCACTCCCTTGATGAGAGACACCTTGAAAAATACCCAATTATCAATATCAAACTCAAGCTCTCTCCTCCTCACATCCGCATAATATTTCGAACGACTCTGAGCTGTTTTTAACCTTTCCCTATTAAGCTGAACTTTCTCCATGGCCTCATGAATTGAATCTATTCCTATCAATGTAGGCTCACCTACCTCAAACTAACCAATAGGTCTTCTAGACCTCCACCCATAAAGAGCCTCGAATGGAGCCATTTGAGTACTGGAGTGATAACTTTTATTGTAAGCAAACTCGATGAGAGGCAAACATTCATCCCAACTACCCTTGAACTCAATCACAGATGCCCTCAACATGTCCTCCAAGATCTGAATGGTCTGCTCATCCTGACCATCTATTAGTGGTGAAAAGTTGTGCTAAGATTCACTTGAGTACCATGACCCTTCTGAATTGATCCTCAAAATTGAAAGGTGAACTAAGTACCCCTATCTGATGTGATAGAAAACAAAATCCCATGCAACCAAACTAACTCGCGTATATAAAATCTAGCATAACCTTTGTGTTGATTTGGTCATCTAGTCTCAATCACCCAGACAGGATCATGCTGTTGGCGTGTACAAGGTGACCCTATAATGAAATCAACCTTGATCTCCTCCCTCTTCCAAGTGGGAATATTGATACCTTGTCGCATACCTCCCAGTCTCTGATGCTCAATTTTTCCAGCCTACACTCCTCACCTGGGCTTCTATTTATACTACAGTCTAAGTCCAACGGAATACCTCAACTATGTTCTAGCCTAACTAGACTACACCTCCAACAACCTAGAGTTCCCCACTAAGAACATTACTTCCTCCTTAACAATAAAATCACACAGGTCCTAACTCTAATCAATAAGTCACTAGTCACACCATACTATGGTCTACCTATACACCACCACCTCATTCAAGCTTATCACTTATGATTATTCCTAGGCTCTCTATAGCTAATGTTGTTCAAAAATCCCCCTATCTTCCAGGCTTGGCTAATAGTTGTGCTTCATGAACTTCTACCTATCGAGCATTTAGGTTGGAATTGGGAGTTATCCTGAACGTACATGTTGTAACCACTATTTCCCATCATGGGTAAACATTCATAGGGCTTGGAGTAAGGAAATTATGTGCTTGAATCATTCAAAAAATCTAAGTTGGGCATATACCTGATAAGCACGATCTTATGAGCCGCTAAGGCAAATTCTAAGGGTTGAGTTCATATAGCCAATCATACTGAAAGATATGAGTTTGCATACATAACGAGTTTCATGACATGAAGCTGAGACTTATGGATTCATGGAGTGAGACTGGGATAGCTGTCTAAAGAGGTTGTCCATAATTCTAGGAGTTTGAACAATGTGTAGAACATAGCGTTGATTGAAACATAAGGGAAAACATATGAATAGGAAGGATTGGCATCTCGTAGCTACTATACCTAGATCTTCCCTACTAGAGCACTCAAGATTTGACTTGACTTTTCAACTTATCATCTCCCCCATAGCTTAAAGCCATCATTCTAAGGCTCTTGGATCCTTTCTTAAGGCTGGGGCACTACACTAACTCCTGACTCTTCATTCGCCCTTACAATTATACCCGAGGGCTTCATACCTATAAACATTTCATACCACCTATGGACAAATCTCATACTAGGATGCAAAAAGGGTTCTTATACCTTATATTGTGAATCCTGATTCTAACAATGTGTGAGGATCAACTTGAAAGGCTTATGACATACCTGTGACTATTTCTGGTGAGCTCTCTCGATCCCGCCGCTATCCACTACCTGCACCAGCTGATGTGTCCCGTTGAGGTGGACGAGCTGTCGAAGGTACCAAAGAGATGGCTAAGGCTCTACCTTCTCCCCTCTTAGCTACTGGGCAATCTCTGAGCTTATGACCAGGCTTGTCACACCAGAAGCAATCATCTGAACCTGTCTTTTGACCTGTGAAAAGTTGAGGGATTCATCCATGTGAAATCCTAGACTCTGGCCTTAGCTGCAGACCCGTTGGTGTTGACTAGAAAAACTACCTGCTAATTGACCTGATTGGTGATTGCCTGAGCCAATATTTGAATAGCGGCCTAAATTACGCGTGGGACACCAGGTCATCCTAAGGGGCTGTGGG
This sequence comes from Datura wrightii, assembly GCA_035772735.1. NCBI lineage: Eukaryota > Viridiplantae > Streptophyta > Magnoliopsida > Solanales > Solanaceae > Datura > Datura wrightii. Next base: position 45,301,553 of record JASDFA010000007.1, on the reverse strand, counting down.
AGCTGGTGGGGCTAGTCAGTTAGCATTTTCGGTCCTCCTTCCATTTCCTCTTTTTTGAGGCATCGTTATTTGAAAAGGGTAGAGATGAGTTAGGAGGACATATTAGAGTGTCACGCCCCAAGTCTATACCCTGGATGGGACACGGTACTTGAAGTCACAAGTAACCCCAAGTCAACCCGTGGTCTATCATAACACTGGAATTTTGAGTAAAACATAGCAGAAGCTTTAAAGTAAGAATACAAACATTTATGAAAATAAAGCTGAATCATAAAGTTTAAACAACTGAAACAAAGCTGAAGGTCTGAAAGTACGTCTGTGTCTGAAAGCCAACTACAACTGATGAGTTGCTGGGACAAGTCCCCAGCTAACTACAAGTCTAAATACAAGAAATAGAACTGAAAGAAATAATCCTCATCCTCGAAAGATGATGACTCACTAATGATGCTGCTGAGAGAGTCTGAGCGAGGTCGGCTAACGGTTCTGTGACTGAGACCCTGCAGCTGTATCATAAAATGATACAACATAAAAAGTATGTGTCAGTACTTTGAATGTACTAAGTAAGTGAGAGAAACCATACATAAGGAATAAAATAACAGAACTGAAAAGACATGCAATGACCAACTGAAAATGCTGAAATTGAATAACTGTAATAAATTGAGATGGTCTAAATGACCATGTCTGATGGTCAAGGACATGCCCAAAATCTAAGAATACTAATCTGTATTGACTAATCTGAGACTGAACTGAGCTGACTAGTGGGAGATTCTATAACCGACATATAACCATATGAGCTAGACATGGAGTCCGATGTACACACCCTATCGGTAGGACCCATTATACCTTGCCAGGGTATAAAGGCATGAACTAAGTACCACAAGTCTAGGCCATAAGGCCAGTAAATATAACCTACGGTAGCAACGTAGTTCTGGGAACCTAGGTGCGTTGGAACCCTGATCCGCTCGGTGCTAAGTCTTACTCCCACTGGATAGTCCTAGACTGACTACTAAGCTGATAGCTCAAAATTGAGGCCCAAGACTTCAAATGAGTCAGGGATACTTTCTGAAAGTACCCTAAAAGCCTTCTCTAACCGAATTCTATAACTGGGTTCTAAGACTGGTCAAAGCTGCTTATCTGGAAGCGTCGTAACCGTCAAAATAACAAATTGTAATATGAAATTGGGGTCCTAAGGCTGCTCAGAGCTGCTTATCTGAAAATGTCATGACCGCCTAAAGAACCACTAAAATCTGATATTGAGTCTAATATTGATAATTGGGAGGTTTAAAGGACACCTCGAGGATTAACTATAGTCAAATTAATCAGTTGACATTTTTTGGACAACTCTGAGGTTACTAAAAATCTAATTGAGATTAGACTAACATGATTCTAGCTGAGATTCTCAACAATTTCTAGTAGTATCGGATACCCAAGTGATAAAATCAAGCCACAAGGAACAACTAGTCCAATAGGCAAAATTCTAGTTCTTCCTGCATTCAAGAGCTAGCGCTAGAATTGACTTTACTGGAACAAGCATCAATATTGTCAAAACCTGATGGAAAAATATCTACAATTAACATAAATAGTATTCCACATGAATTAAATGAAGTCTGACATATAATTTATTCACATTCGAAAGTTTCAGGGCTAGAACTGATAGAGAAGATAGAGAAACATTTGGGGGCACAAGGAAAGAACTATTCCCTTGTTGAATTCCCACATACCTGGTGAAGAAATCCGAAGAATTTCCTTGGGAATCCAAGGAGAAGTAGACTGCCCTAATTCTTGCTCTGAGAGTTCCTGAGAGAATTTACAATTTGATTTCTAAAGGCCTGAGTGGGGAGTGAGGGAGAAGAATTGTTTAATCCCTCCAAATCCCCTTAATTTAAACTTAAACAATGCAGTTTAGGGACTAAATGGGTGGAAAATTACAAAGATAACCCTGGAATTTATATCTAAAAACTAGCCAACAGGGTCCTAACAGGTCACTCAATCAGTCATTGCTTGTGATCACGACTCGTTGGGACCTCCCATTCCCATTGCCTAGGACCTGAACACACTGGATTTGGAAATGAGGGTCACAAAGACTCGTTGGATGAACCAATGGGTTGTTGGTTCCTCCCGTGGCCACTGCAAGAGGAAACCTGGAGGGGATGACGACGGGTGACACAACGACTCATTGGTGGACCCAATGGGTCATCGTGTCCAATCGTTAGGTTCACTGGAAATATTTTCTAAAAAGGTCTAAATTGACACGACGGTGGATGGCAATGACTTGTTGTGGGAAACAACGGGTCGTTGTTTCCACTCGTCATCACTGTAAGGGGATTTCGGGGTTTTCACCCAACGACTCTCACAATGGGTCATTGTTTTTGACAACTCATTGGTTATGTTGTGGGATCCTGGAAAGGATTTATGAGTTGGGGAAACAACGCCTGATAGAATGACTCATTGTTTCTCACAACGGGTCATTCATTGTCTCATGGGTTCCCGAGAGACCAAGCCCTACTGACCACCACTGACACAATAAGTCATTGGAGCTGACCACAACTCGTTATCTCAGTCGTTCTGAGGCATTTTTTCTAGTTTTTCTTCTGAATTTTCTTGAAATGTGTGAGTCTGGTCTAGGAAAGTTTTGGGGTTTTATAATATCTCCCCCTTGGGATCATTCGTCCTCGAATGAAGACTAAAATTGCTGGACAACTAGGAAAAGAGCTTAAACTCCTAGACTTAGAATATGAGCTGGTTTGTGAAGGAGTAACTGACTTTGAGCTAGCTTAATCGTCCTAACAGAGCTGATGCACCTAGAAGGCACATAGAAAATCTAAATAATGCTGATGAGTATGGAATTGAATAGAGTACTGAAGATGGATTTAGTATTTAATGCCGGAACTGAACTAGAAGGGTATAAGTGTGAGTATCTAGCCATCATATTCTCTTCGGCTTCCCACGTAGCCCTTCTACATGCTGATTCCTCCACGAGACTTTGACTGAAGCTAATTCTTTGTTCCTTAGATTACGAACCTGATGGTCAAGGATTTGAACTGGGACCTCTTCATAAGAGAGACTCTCTTTTATTCTCACGTTGTCTAGTGTCACAACCGAGGTTGGATCACCGATGCACTTCTTCAATAGTGGCACATGGAAGATTGGGTGCATCAATGCTAATGCTGGAGGTAATTCCAACTCATAGGCTATCTTGCCAAATCGCTTCAGAATTTTGTAGGGTCCTACATATCTCAGACTGAGCTTTCCTTTATTCCCAAATCTCATTACCCCTTTCATGGGTGAAATTTTCATATAAACCCAGTCATCCACTGCAAACTCCAATTCTCTTCTCCTCACATCAGCATAAGATTTTTTATGGCTCTGAGCTGTCTCCAACATTTCTCGGATGACCTGTACCTTCTGCATAGCTTCATAAACTGAGTCTGGCCCGATTAGAGTAGCTTCACCAACCTCAAACCACCCGAAAGGAGATCTACACTTCCTTCCATACAATGCCTTAAACGAGGCCATCTGAATACTGGAGCAGTAGTTGTTATTATAAGAAAACTTGATGAGAGGCAAGTGATCATCCCAATTGCCTTTTAAATCGATATGCACGCCCTCAACATATCTTCTAGGGTCTGAATAGTTCGCTCAGCTTGTCCATCTATCTGCGGGTGAAAAGCGGTGCTAAGCTTGAGCTGGGTACCAAGTCCCTTCTGAAAGGACTTCCAGAAATGAGAGGTGAACTGGGTACCTCTGTTTGAGATAATGTACAACGTCATCACATGAAGTCTGACCAACTCCCGAATATAAAGTCTAGCATAGTCCTCAACTGAGTCTATATTTTTAACTGGGAGAAAGTGTGCTGACTTAGTCATCAGGTCTACTATCATCCAGATTGAATCATGTTGCCTATGAGTCTGGGGTAGACCCGTAATAAAATCCATATTTTCTTCTTCCCACTTCCACGTAGGTATGCTAATATCCTGAGTCATACCTCCCAGTCTCTAGTGTTCTACTATGATCTGTTTGCAGTTTGGGCACTTAGCTACAAATTCTGCGATGTCTTTCTTCATCCTGTTCCACCACTAAATATCCGTAAATCACAGTACATCTTAGTAGCACCTGGGTGGATGGAATATCTCGAACTCTGTGCTTCAGCCAATATCTACTGTCTCAAATCACCCATATTCGATACGCATAATCTGCCCTGGTAACAGAGTTCACCATCTCTCCCTTGGGAGAAAGCCTCCACCTCTTTTTTGAGAACCTCTTCCTTCAGTTTAAGCAGTATGGGATCTTCATCCTGCCTTGACTTAACTTCAACTACCAATGAGGAATCTGATCCACTCTGCCCCACTACTGCGCCCTATGTTGTATCAACCAACTGTACTTCCAACCGAGCTAATCTGTGGATATCCTTTGCCAGCTCCTTTTTGCCCTTCTCAATATGAGACACACTCCCTATAGACACATTGCTTAGGGCATCAGCCACCACATTGGCTTTGCCCTGGTGATACAGCACGCTCATGTCATAGTCCTTCAGTAGCTCCAAACACCTTCTCTGACGAAGATTTAGGTCTTTCTAACTGAACACATACTGAAGGCTCTTGTGATCAGTGAAAACATCCGCGTGAGCCCCGTACAGGTAGTGTCTCCATATTTTCAATCCAAACACCACCGCTGCCAACTCCAAGTCATGAGTCGGATAATTCTTTTCATGAACCTTGAGTTGTCTAGAGGCGTAGGCTATCACCTTGCCCCGCTACATCAGAACACAACCGAGTCCAACTCTGGAAGCGTTGCAATACATTATAAACCATCTGATCCTTCCGGCAGGGTCAATATTGAAGCGGTAGTGAGTCGAGTTTTTAACTCCTGGAAAGTCTTCTCACATGCATCTGACCACTGCAATTTCACCTTCTTCTCAATCACCCTAGTTAGAGGAGATGTTATAGAGGAAAAGACTTCCACAAAACGTCGATAATAACCAGCTAGAACCAAGAAACTTCTAATTCGGTTGGGGAGGTAGGTCTGGGACAATCTTTCACCGCTGCTATCATTTGAGGATCTACCTGAATACCCTCACCCAAGACCACATGACTAAGGTAAGTCATGGACTTCAATAAGAATTTGCATTCAATGAGCTTGGCGAACAACTGGCAGTCTTTGAGTGTTTGAAGCACTATTCTTGGGTGATTAGCATGTTGTTTCTCATTCCTAGAGTATACCAGAATGTCATCTATAAATACAATGACGAACATATCTAGATACTGCTTGAAGACTTTGTTCATTAGGTCCGTGAAAGCTATGGGAGCATTTGTAAGTCCAAAGGACATAACAATGAATTTATAGTGACCTTATCGAGTCCTGAAAGCTGTCTTCGGTATGTCACATACTCTGACTCTCAACTGATGATACCCCGATTTGAGATCTAACTTGGAGAAACAAATGTCTCCCTGAAGATGATCGAAACAAGTCATCAATCCTCGGTATGGGTTACCTGTTCTTGACTGTAACCTTGTTCAACTAGCGGTAATGGATGCACATTCTGAGGGTACCATCTTTTTTTGCGCGAATAGTACTGGAGCACCCCATGGAGAGATGTTGGGTTTGATGAAACATTTGTGAAGAAGGTCTTTTAGCTGCTCCTTCAACTCCTTAAGCTTAGCTATAGACATTCTATAATGAGGGATGGAGATGGGCTGAGTATCTGGGAGAAGGTCTATACCGAAGTCTATTTCCCACTTAGGAGGGACTCCGGGGAGATCTTCGGGAAACACATTAGGGAACTTGCTGACAACAGGGACTGACTGGATAGTTAGGGTCTCAGAGCTGGAATCATTGACCCAAACTAGATGATAAATACACCATTTGGAGATAAGCTTACTAGCCTTAAGGTAAGAAATAAACCGACCCTTAGGTGCTGAACTACTGCCCGTCAACTCTAAAGCTGGATCATTAGGGAAATAAAACTTGATGACCCTAGTTCTGCAGTTGACTGAGGTATTACTGGCGTGTAAACAATCCATGCCTAGAATGAGGCCAAAGTAAACCATGTATAACTCTACAAGATCGGGTGGAATGACTTTATTGAAGATTGAGACTGGGCAGTTCCTATACATCTGGCTAGCTCTAATTGACTCGCCAACTGGGTTAGAGACTGAGAATGGTTTTGAGAGAACCTCTGGACTGATATTGAATTGGACTATCGCATAGGGAGTCACGAATGAAAGTGTGGCTCCTGGATCTAGTAGGGCATACACGTCTAGATGAAAAAGGAATGACATACACGTGATCACGTTAGATGATCTTTCCTGATCCTGATGAGAGGACAAAGAATAAAAATGATTTTGACACTGGCCGCCATTCGTACCTAAAGTGTTGGCCTGCTGAGCTGGTCGGCCTGCTAGAGCTACTGAATCAGTGGATTGTGATCTCCCCTGTCCTACTGATGGGCATTCTTTAAGATGATGACCAAGCTGTCCACAACCCAAAAACCCTCTCGACCCTGAAGACACTCTCCTCGATGGTTCTTTCCACACTTAGGGAAAGTTGGGTAGCGGTAGCGGTTGCTGGCGCTATGACTTTGATTGTGAGCCAGATGCTCCACCCCTTTGATCCTTGCGAGATCAAAAAGTCGGGGCACTAGCTGAAGTGGATGCTGGAGCACTCTACTGCTGCTGTTGTGGGTGGCTACTACTGCCAGATCTCTGATGGCCATAATCAAACTGGCCAATTCTTTCCCGTTTGTTCTCCCTCTCTAAATCATTTAATTTTTCTCCTCAATTTGTTGGGCATGAACTATGAGGCTGGAGAGATCGATGTCCTTGATAAGAATTGCAGCCCTGCACTCCTTGAGGACCAAGTTCGACACCCTATTAACAAATTTCAACATACAAGCTCTTGGCTCGGCTACCATCTCTGGAGCATACTTAGATAACCACGTGAACTCCAGTGCATATTCTTCTACTTTCCTATTGTCGTGTTCAGGTTCATGAATTCTGCCACTTTTGCCTCGCTGAGCTCCTAAGGGAAGAATATATCTAGGAAGGCTGTAGTGAACACCTCCCATTCCACCGATTCTGCTCCCACTGATCTCCCCTCCTTCCACTGTTCGTACCATATCTGCACTACCCCTTTCAGCTGGTAGGCAACCAAGTCGGCACTCTCTGCGGAACTAACTCCCATAACTCGGGTGGTCTTTCTAATCTCATCCACAAACTCCTATGGGTCCTCTCCCACCTTAAATCCAAGGAAATTGGAGGGTTCATTCGAGTGAAGTCCCGAACTCGGGCAGCTTCTGCGGACCCATTGTTGCTGATTGGAACCACCTGCTGGTTCACCTGATTGGGAACTATCTGTGCAAGAAGCTGAATAGCTGCCCTAAACTCTATGGTGGACACTGAGTCGTCTTGTGGGACTGCTGGAGCTGGTGGGGCAGGTCGGTGAGCATTACCGAATCTTCTTCCGTTACCATGTCATGGAGGTGTGATTTCACTAAAATGAAACAGAGAACGAGTTAGGAGAACACTTTTGAAATTAAATTTCAACGCACGATAAAGAGTATGAACAAAAGGGAGTTTTCCTGATAACATCTCGTAGCCTCCCCATCATAAGTGTGGCGTGCTTCATACCCATGAAAAGGAATCTACTCAACGCGGCTTTCAGACATCCTAGGATACTCTAAACTAGTGCTCTGATATCAAGTTTGTCATTCCCCAAGTCTATACCCTGGACGGGACATGGTACTTGGAGTCACAAGTAATCCCAAGTCAACCCATGGTCTATCATAACACTAGCATTCTGAGTAAAACATAGTAGAAGCTTTAAAGTAAGAATAAAAAATATTTATGAAAATAAAGCTGAATCATAAAATTTAAAAATAACTAAAACAAAGCTGAAGGTCTAAAACTGTGTGTCTGAAAGCCAACTACAATTGATGAGTTGCTGGGACAAGCCCCCAGCTAACTACAATGCTAAATACAAGAAATAGAACTGAAAGAAATAATCCTCATCCTCGAAATATGAGGACTCACTAATGACGATGCTGGGAGAGTCTGAGCAAGGTCGGCTAATGGTGTTGTGACTGAGAACCTTCAGTCGTATCATATAATGATACAACGTAAAAATTATGCATCAGTACTTTGAATGTACTGAGTAAGTGAGACAAACCATACACAAGGAATAAAATAACTAAACTTAAAAAACATGCGATGGCCAATTGAAAATGTTGAAACTGAATAAATGTAATAAACTAAGATGGTCTAAATGACCCTGTCTGATGGTCAAGGACATGCCCAAAATTTGAGAATACTAATCGGATATATTGTACTAAACTAATCTAAACTGCTAATTTGATATTGAACTGAGTTGACTAGTGGGAGAGTCTATAACCGACATATAACCACGTGAGCTAGACCTGGAGTCCAATGTATACACCCCATCGGTAGGACCCATTATGCCTTACTAGGTTATAAAGGCATGAAATGAGTGAGCACAAGTTTGGAATTGAGGCCAATAAATATAACCTATGGTGGAAACGTAGTTCTGGAAACCTGGGTGCGCTGGAACCCCGATCCGCTTGGTACTAAGTCCTACTCCCACAGGATAATTGATTACTAAGCTGATATCTCAAAACTGAGGCACAAGACTTGAACTGAGTCAGGGATTCCATCTGAGAGTACCCTGAAAGTTTTTCAGACCAGATTCTGTAACTGATTCTAATACTAGTTAGAGTTGCTTGCCTGCAAGTGTAGTAACCGTCTAAAGAACAAACTGCAATATGAAGTTGGGGTCCTAAGGCTGGTCAGAGCTTCTTATATGAAAGTTTCATGACCGCCTAAAGAACCACTAAAATCAGATACTGAGTCTAATACAGATAACTGGGAGGTATCATGGACACCTCGAGGATTAACTACAGTCAAACTGATTAGCTGACCATTTTCTGGACAACTCTGAGGTTACTAAAAATGTGATTGAGATTAGACTGACATAATTCTAACTGAGATTATTAACAATTTCTAGTATTATGGGAAACTCAACTGATAAAATCAAGCCACAAGGAACAACTAGTCCAACATGCAAAATTCTAGTTCTTCCTACATTCAAGAGCTAGGTCTAGAATTCACTTTACGGGAACAAGCATCAATATATTCACAAACTGGTGGAAAAGTATCTACAATTAGCATAAATAATATTCCACATGAATTAAACGACGTCTGACATATAATTTCTTCACATACGAAAGTTTCAGGCTAGAACTAATAGAGAAGATAGAGAAGTATTTGGGGACACAAGGGAAGAATTATTCTCTTGTTGAATTCCCACATACTTGGTGAAAATATCTGAAGAATTTCCTTGAGAATCCGAGGAGAAGTAGACTGCCCTAGTTCTTGCTCTGAGAGTTCCTGAGAGAATTTTACAATTTGATTTCTGAAGGTCTGAGTGGGGAATGAGGGAGAAGAGTTGTTTAATCCCTCTAAATTCCCTTAACTAAAACATAAACGATGTATTATAGGGACTAAATGGGTGGGAAATTACAGAGATAACCCTGGAATTTAAATTTGAAAACTGGCCGATAGGGTCCCAATGGGTCACTCAATGAGTCACTCAATGAGTCATTAGTTGTGACCACGACTCATTGGGACCTCTCATTGGTCCACTGCTTGGGAGATGAACACATTGGATTTGGCAACGGGGGTTAGCACGACTCGTTGGATGAACCGACGGATCATTGGTTCCTCCCATGGCAATTGTAAGAGTAAACTTGGAGGGACTAACGATGGGTGACACAATGATTCATTGGTGGACCTAAAGGGTCGTCATGTGCAGTCATTAGGTTCAATGGAAAGATTTTCTGAAAAGGCCTATGTTGACACGACGGGTGATGACAATGACTTGTTGTTGGACACAATGGGTCGTTGTTTCCACTCGTCATCACTGGAAAGGGATTTCATGGTTTCCACCTAAAGTCTCTCACAATGGGTTGTTGTTTCTGAAAATGACTCGTTGGTTGAGTCGTGGGGTCCTAGAAATGATTTCTGAGCTGGAGAAATCACGACTGATAGGATGACTCGTTGTTTCTCACAACAAGTCATTCCTTGTCTCATGGGTTCCCAAGAGACCAAGCCCTACTGACCACGACTGACATAATGAGTCATTAGAGCTGACCACAACTCATTTTCTCAGTCGTTCCGAGGCATTTTTTCTAGTTTTTCTTCTGAATTTTCTTGAAATGTCTGAGTCTGGACTAGAAAATTTTTGGGGTGTTACATAGAGTCTAAACTCTACGCACGATAAGATTTACGAGTAAAGGGAATTTTCCTAAAAATGCCTCATAACCTCCTCCTCATAAGTGTGGCGCGCTTCACACCCATGAAAAGGACTCTACTTGACGCCGCTTTCAGACATCCTTGGAAACTCTAAACTTGAGGCTCTAATACCAAGTTTTTCACGACCCGAGTTCACACCCTGGATGTGACACGGTACTTAGAGTCACAAGTGACCCCAAGAAAACCCTAGTAGAGAATTTACTACTAAACTGATCTGATGAGAGATAATATACAAGACCAAAAGCTAATAAATAAATCACTGCAATTGAATAACTGATAAATTTTGAAAATATTCTAAAGAAAAGTTAAAACTATAATTGTTGTCCGAAACTGTCACACCCCACCTTGGGGGAGGTACGACGGGCACCTGGTGCCTGCTAGACTCTGGGCTGCTAAACGGTCCAGCCTGAGCACATCTGGTGCTTTGGCTGACTCTGGCTCTATTTCAAGAAACGAACCGGCTATATAACGGCTATAAATACAGCCTCCGACCGACAGGGCCTATAGCCACCTGTACTGTATCATCATCTAACCAGAATCATCTCATATAGGGAAACCTATGCGGGCCGACAAGGCCACCATGCTGTCTAGTTATCTATAACTTAACAATAGAATACTGAATAACTACGTGACCGGCAAGGTCACCACTATTATCATACTATGGCCCCACACGGCCAACATAATCAACCAAACACATATATACATGCACGGCCCCACACGACAGGCTCCACTACCACAGGGAAACATCAGACTGCAAGCCTCTAGAAAGTAATAACAGAATGGTCGGGACAGGGCCCCGACCTACCCAAACTGTAATCAAAAGGAAATAGGAGCAACCTCCGACTGTCTAGCTCCGGAGGATAGGAGATGACAACTCTGCTGACTGGATCACGAGGGATCGACTCCTCATCTATGTGTACCTGCAGGTAAGCAATGCAACGCCCCCATGGGCGTCAGCATCAAAGGTACTGAGCATGTAAAGCAAAATTGAAATATACAACTGAAATGGATAGCAACAATAACATGACATATAAGCAGGAAGTAGCTGAGTCTATCTGGCTGAGGATAACTGGGGAGAATTTACCTATTCTGTAACCAAACTGGGCGTACCTGACGACGTGTCGTCCTACTATCTATCAGCATCTAATAGCACATATAGATATACATATAAATACACGCAATACCTGACCGACCCCCATAAGCCGGAAGATGCCAACCAACAGAACAATCTATTTACCCCTACCCGGGTCTAAACCAACCAAAAATAAGCCACTCCACTCATCTGATAACTGTGAGCTCCTCCTACCGGCCCCCTTGGGTACGTAGCTCAAGCCTTGGCCTCTGAGAATAAACTGTGTTTGAGTCCGAAGACTCCTGCCTCTGGGTGCAAGTGCTCACGGGGTAATCTGTTGATGTATCTGTGACTAAAACTGCCCCTGGGTGCAAGCACGCAACAGGGTAATTTTATAAAAATTTGTATCTGAAACTGCCCCCGGCCACAAGCGCACATAGAGTAATCTGCCCCTGTAAACAGGGTAATCTAGCTCTGCGCAGAGCGAACTAAACTGCCCTTGCAAGTAGGGTAATCTGGACCGTATTATCATGGTGGTCGGCCATCATCGTCCTCTAGGCGGACGGCATCGCCCAGCTGGTAGCGGTATCTGAATCTGGTATCGACATAGCTATAACCCAGGGGCGGTGGGGATGCTAAAGGGTGCCCACATGCCACAACAAGTCTCAACATGCAAAACACATACACATCAAGCATGCTCAAATGAAAAATACTAATCATATTCTCTTCTTTTATTTCAAGGCCAGTCCTTATTAAACAACTGATGCTATATTCTGTTTTACACTATTTCTGATTGTTGGGCTAACTGCTACCTGGCCTTTATCTATTTCTGGAGCTATATCTGTATCTGGAGCTATATCGGTGTCTGGAGATATATCGGTGTCTGGAGCTATTTCTATATCTGATTACTGATCTGGTTATATCTGGATATAACTCAATAACATAGAACATTCTATAACTGGATATAGCTCAATAAGTGTACTACATATTGTCTATAATCTTGCTAATTCATTATACCACTTTTACAACTTCCATTATGGGTATTACGTAAGAACATGCTGAGCTACTAGCTGATACCACATTACTATCTAAAATCATCTAACTATCCGTTATTCTGATTATCGCATGATACGTAATGATATACTAGCATGCTTTCTGGAAATCGTACTAAAATCATTCCTATACGTTGGGTATCTGTTAATAGCCTTTACTCTACTTATTTACCAGACTGTACTTCCTGGCTTGCCGAAAGAATAGCTTTACATACCTGGTTTCTAAGTACCCGACTGTCTGATGTAATTTCCGTCGGTACTTCTGCTGTTTCTCCCAACTACATTCATATACATGTCAATTAGAACTAAATACACCAATATTCTGAAAGAAAACGCCACTGTCAATATATTTGTAGCCTAAACTTTGGCTTATCGGAAGACAGTCAAAAACTCGTTATTTCTCGAAAGTCCAGAAGGGAGAAATATTCACTTTAAGGCTAGGAGTATATTGACACTAATTTGGAGCAATTCCACTTACCTTAGTTCGGTAGCACGACGATTCGCCGGCCGAATTTCGTGAAACTAAATCCGTAGGAATGCTCCTTACTGCTTAATACCTCGGTATCTGGAGTTAATTTGAGTTTGGACTGCGTTTGACGGTGTAATCGGACGATAATTTAGTAGTACCCTCGCACCCTCTCTGTTTCTCTTCGTGAGTTCTGGAAATTATATGAAATATAACATTTAAAACCAAAGTGGAGGGCTTATATAGTTGGGCCTGGACAGGGCCAACGTGTCACGGAGCCAACGCGGAGGCTCCACCTCCGTGACACGTTGCCATGGCGGAGGGGCTCTGCCCCGGCTCCTTCCACGATGGTTTGACAGGTTTCTCGTCCGGTCTTTTCTCGGGCCTTTTCCTAGCAGGTATGGTTTTCAAATACTCTTAACCACCATGCGAATAGGCCATCTATGTGTTGGAAATTTTACGGGGTATAACAGAAACAAACTGAACTACACACTCTATATAAAAGCCATTTAAAGAACTGATAAGTTGCTGGGACAAGCCCCCAGCTAACTCAAAGTATAAACTAAACTGGAATAACAAATACGAAATGTGAAACCATGGTCCTCGAAAACTGAGGACTCACCAAATCTATACTGCTAAGCTGATCCCGAAGAGAAATTAACCACGCTACTACGCCTGAGATCCTGAACCTATATTATAAAATGATATAGCATAAAAGTATGTGTCAGTATTTTGAATATACTGGGTATGTGAGAATAAACTAATACATACATAAGAATATTGAAAATTTCGCAAACTGTATTGACGGAACAACCAATGACAATAATTTGAAACATAAATATTGAAAACATTTGAAAATCTGATATAATGTAAGTACTAATAACCGCCTGAAGGTCATAAGCAGATTTTGAAAGCTGATAGGAGGAAGTGAACTGACTATAACTATACTAGACTAAGTTGTACTGTGGTATACTGTGGGAGAGACTATACCGATATGTAACCACGTGATCTAGACGTGGAGTACGATGTATACACCTCATTGGAGAATGCCTTTTGTACCTTGAAACTAATTGTGTTTACTAGGATGATAACCTGAAACTATTTTCCTCAAAACTAAGCCGGGGCTACTCATCTGGAAGCGCCTTGAGAGGCTGAAGGACCTGATAATTGAAAACACAGGTGTTCTAAGACTTCTTAGAGCTTCCTTTTCTGAAAGCGTCGTAACAGTCTAAAGAACGACTAATAAGCTGATAACTGGTACTACTGAGTTTCTCAAAGACTAAATATAGTCAAACTGTTCAGCTGACATTTCTACAGAATACTAAGTACACATAGTATTGACTGAGACTCTGAGATTGAATATACCACAAGGCTAATTATTGTTCATGTAACTGTTCTAACATTCATAATTTTATAGAAATTATCCTGACAAAGAAATATTCATATCTGGATTCTAAATCATACAAGTCTCATTCAAAATCACATTTAAAGATTAGGGATAAAATACATACTATATGAAATGAGATACAAATCATGAATTACAACTGGTAATAATCTTGGAAAACATCATGAATTATAACAACGAGAAGAATCGTAATCTGTCTGAAGAATAACCCTAGTTTCGACTTTCTATGAGACTGGAATTAACAGGATTTCTGTAAGAATTTTGGGACACAAGGGTGAAAGAAATTCCCTTATTGTAATCCCACATACCTGTAGTAGAATTCTTAAGAATATCCTTGAGAAATCTGAGAAAGAAATGAAACCCTTATTCTTGTTCTGCACTTCCTGACTGAGTTTCTTCATATTGATTTTGAGGGGAAGGTGAAAAATGAGAGAAAATATTCGATCAACTCCCTAAATCCCCTTCAAAATGTGCCTCAAATGATGTATTTTAGGCATTAAAATAATGGAAAGTTAAAAAAATACCCATGAGAAAACATTTGGAAAATTGCCCGTCGGGATCCAATGGGTCACACAACGAGTCATTGGTAGTGACCATAACTAGTTGGGACCAGTTTTTCGTCCTGAGCTTTCAAACTTTTGGTTTTGGGCTTGACAAACAGACCAGAACAATGACTCGTTAGATAAGACAGCGAGTCATTATTTCCCCTCTTGGGCACTGGAAGAATTTAGGACAAATTTCTGAACTCCACCGAATGACTCACCAAATGAGTCGTTACTCCTTCTAATAACTCATTACCTTGACTCATTGTTACCACTGGAAATTTCCCATTCGACCCCCTTCCAAGATAATGACTCACTAGACGAGCCGTGAAGTGGAACCACAACTCGTCCCCTAACTTGTTAAGTTCCCAGGAGATCCCCACTTTTTACCAACTGATGCACAAACAATGCGTCACTTAACGACTCATAGGGTCACACAATGAGTCACTTCACAACTTGTTTTGTGACCTGATGCAGCTTTTGTTAATTTCTTCATTTGAATTCTTAGGTCTAATCTTAGAAACTTTTGGGGTGTTACATGTTTGCCTTGAAAATTTAAAGACACTATCTTTATAGGGTCCGTTGTGAAATGTTCATTTTCCATCGCAGCTTGTGCATATGTTCACCTAGAGATATCTTAATATAAGGCAGCAAAGATGGATGGAGCTGCTCAAACATTATGATTTCACAATCCTGTATAATTTGGGTAAAGCCAATGTAGTAGCTAATGCATTGAGCAGGATGTCAGAGAGTATGGGTAGCTTCGCTTGTTTGGAGGATACAAAGCGTCTGATGCCTAGAGAAGTTTAAGTGTTTGATAATTCTCAAACTCACACTTCTTGACAAAGTATGAAATGGTCGTTGTCTATAAAGAACCCAACTAAGAGGTTGGGTCGAACCCACAGGGAATAGGGTAAGATCTAGACTAATGCCAGTAAGTGAACTTGTTGGTGGGAGTTATCTCCAAATTGGAGGTTTAAAGAAAATAATGTTAAATCAAAGACTATAATTGTGATTTAAATCAAGATTTAAAAACAACTAGGGTAAGTGTTCCCCATGGGTTCATAACTACTTCAGGTATACACACGTGATCAATCCCAAAGCTTACCTGTAAAAGTGATAACTAGGGTTCATCCAAACGACTGGTTCGTTACTGTTTGATGACTATACTCAATCATCGGGTAAGGTCTCATGAGCGACTTCAAATTAACTGTTATCAATATGTTCCAAATTTAACTATCTTGCAACCACAACTCAAGTTAATACAATGATCATAAAGATCAAGGCTTTGTTGTAATTCTCTTTTCCTAATTTCTACTTCTCTAGGTTCAAGAAAGTAAAGAATTCAGGCAAGTCCTAACGTTGTACACTGTTAAGAAATATTTAAACATGAAGAGAACACAATACAAGCTTTTCGCATTGGTTTTGAATCACTTTTGTGCAACCCTAGTTTGTTAAACTGCCATGGTTCCCACAACCCCTAGTTGTGGAGGTTTTAGCCTCTCATGGTTGTAAGATTGTAATTCGCATTCATAGACAAACACATAATTAAATACTTACAGAAAAAATTGGAAGGAAATCAGATTTGATTATCAAAGAGAAATCTCAAGAACAATGTAGGAAATCAAGAATTTAATCCCAAGAATTGCTCCTCAAAACTTGATAAAAATTCACAATAATAACTATTCACACGTCTACTACTCAATTCTCTCCTCCTCTAAAAAATTAAATGTAAAGGACATTTATAGAGACATTAGAAACCTTTTCCTAAGCTAATAGGGAGTTCTCCATATTTGGTGCCGAATGTACCACAACTGGACCTATGATCCGTTGTAGAATTCTACAGGTCGTACCTGCTTTCCATAAGTTCTTGGTTGCAACAGATTTGGCTATGTTTTGGCATGCTGGTATGACTCATACGTTCATCCTACGAGTCTTACATTGCTTTCGTGATTTGACCCTGAAAACTCTGACATCTTCTGGAATTCTTCACGAGTGTTGTGGTACGAATCATACCTTCTTTCCATGACTCGTACTATCTATAGTTTCTAAAGCTCTGGTGTAATAACCCAAAACCCCTAAGATCAGATCCGGGAGTTAAAATGGAGAAAACTAAATTTTTTGCACTAAGTCACAGGATGAGTCATCCCATAATCCATGGGATGCACCACGAGTCGTGGAGTGACTCGTGGGGAGGAAGTCTTGGTTGAAATTTTAGTTTTGGGGTGAGCACGGATGTGACCACGAGTCATGGTCAGCACCACGACTCGTTATGTCATCCGTGGCCAAGGGATGCTTGAAAGATGAGAAGTTCCGGTACTGGTGGTAACAGGTTGGTCACCATGAGTCGTTGGGTACACCATGATCCGTGGTGTCCCTCGTGGTGACTCTCAAATGAAAAATGGTTGTGTTGATCACGACAGGCAGGCGACGAGTCATCCTTAAAACCACGAGTCACCCAGTCCGTCATGGGGACTGGCAGTGTGTTTTTTCCTGCGAATTTATTAAGGGATTTTACATAATTCCTAAGTTCCTAAGGCCTAAACTACGTCGTTTTAAACTTAGAATAAAGTTTTTTAAGAAGGGTTAAGTCATTCTAAGCCTATCCTAATTCATTCATGCAAGCTTAGAGTTTTGAGAAGTGATCAAGCTTAGTCTCTTCAATGTTCTTCCTTGATTCTCTTCAGGCAATCAAGGAAGTAGTGAAATCAGATCTCTTCAGGTATGTAAGTCTATGAATGGGTACAATAGTACACACCCATTCCTAATTATCTCTCAATTCATAAAAATTCTAATTGATGAATCTGTGGGGGTTTTACCCAATGTATGAATTATCTAAGTTTCAATCATGGGTAAGATCTAAGCATGTTTTCAATGTTGAATTATGATAAATGGGCAGATTTTACAATGTTTTAAATTATAAATTTTGTTTTTAAGTTTTATAAATTATGATGCCCATCCATGAAAGTTCATGAAAGTTGAGATCCATGAAATATGTGTTCAAGTACGATGAGATGTGTATGAAGAAAGTATGATTTCGAAATACCCATGTCTATGTTCATATTTTCGAATGATCAAGTCTATGTCAAGCATGTTTAAGTATTTGGAAAGCCCATATGATCAAGTATGTTTCATGAATTTATCTATACTTCATGTATTAGCTTACCACATGGATTTTGGAGTCTAGACTCCCATTATTTTCAGCTTGTGGTATGGTTTGAGCCAAGGCTCCTCATGTTATGATTTTAAATTTATGTATGTATGTTATGAGTCAGCTTCGTCACTAGACGATGGTTCATCTTCATTGAAAAATGATGGAGAGCATATGCATGTTTTTGGTAGTAGTTTCTAGCACCGAGTAGGCTAAGGGCCAGTCAATCCTCTTCCTCAGAACTATGTGCCAACGTAGGTTGTTCAGATTATTTGGGACCACCCTTGAGAGCTTCCCCTACCCCCAAGGGGCCTTCAGCTTGATATCGATATCACGGTAGTGTCCTTAGCCTTGGAAAAGGTTTAGATGTCTCCACTTGAGTGTGATAGTTGGGACCACGTAAGCTCTATCGGGATAATGTCGATTATATGACGAGTCTCCCATTATTCCTCATGATTTCAGTTATGCATGTTGATTAGTCATGATATTATTTTTCAGTAGGTTTGACCCAATGTTCAGTTTTACTTATAATTATCAGTTTTTAGATTTGGGTCATTCAATTAAGTGATGTCACGAGCCGAACATAGACCCGGATCGCAACATGAGACATGGAGCCTCGAGAGCCTCCAAGTCGAACCATGGCATGAACATTAATCTAATTCCTTATCATTAAGCGGAACACTTAACATGACAATAGCAGAAACATAAACATAAAATAGCATAACATGATAAGAGGAACATACTAAAATACATAACAGTTGAGTACTACAATTTGTCTGAAAGCCTCTATCGTATCAAACGGGTTGATGGGAAAACATCCCCAACTAACCCGACAAAACTGAAAACAAAAAAAAAGGAACATCAATATCTGAAACCTATGGTCCCCGGAGAATGAGGACTCACCAAAAGGCTGGATGCTAAACTCTCAGATGGACTACTGACGGGACTGAGCGTGAGAGTTAGGTCCTGTATCATAAAACGATACAGCGTAGAGTATGCGGTTAGTACATGAAATGTACCGGGTATGGAAGGTAAATAAAATGGACATTTAAAATACATAAAAGCTCATGGATGATCATAAGAGTGGGACAACATGCTCGTAACATAAAGGTCATAAGATAACATAAGGCTCAATGTTTTCAAATCGTTCGTAAACCATTCATTATCATAGTCATGAGAGAAACTTTATTAAATCATCACTTGAGCTAAATAACATAAACATATCAATGCGTAAAATATGCGGAACAATGGGAAATTCTTATAACCAACATACCCCATATGAGCAAACATGGAACCCGACTTGTAAATCCCTAGTCGGGAGGGTGTTCGTATCTTGCCAAGGGTAGAACCATGAAGGGCGTGATATCACACATGAAAGGGGCCATTTGGGCAAGGGGATAGTCGCAAGGGAGGTCCCATCATGTGCGATGGTGGCACATAGTTCTTAGATTCGGGGCAAAACCTGGGCCCCAAACCTACTCGGTGTTAAATACTACTCCCAAAACATATATAGTGCTCATAGTATAATATGCATGAGATTCCTGGGCTAGTTAAATCATGATAATCATAAGCATGCTTGTAAATAGTGAACTAGTCATGAGAGTAAGGCCCGTGGGTCGGCCAAAACATAATTAGTATAATCATGAGATTCATGCATACTTGTAAATCATATATATATATATATATATATATAGACTTTGTAAATCATCAATTCATAATGGGCATTTGAATAAATCCACATTACGAATCATAAATCATGATGGGTTTATGAATTTCAATGATAGTAGTAGAGATCATAACTCGATTCATCATGGGACATGCATAACTGGACATAATTTAGTAGAAATCGAAATAAATAAATTTATAATCAAAATAGTTGCAGAATCTTATCATAATTCATAAAATATGATGTAAATCACGAAAAATAATAACCCATTGGTAGATCATTAGAATTTCACAAGATTCAAGTTAAAACCCCAGAAGATTTTTGAAGAAACTTCATAAATTACGAGAGATTTGGCATGGGTGAGAAAGAAAAAGACCCATTCATAACCTTACATACCTATAAATGGCTGATTCTTACCGTCTCTTGAATGCCCAAGAAGGATTAAAGAAAAACCTTGAAGTGTTGCCTTGATCACCTCTTTAGTCTATCAGTCTTTCATGCATGAATATGAAAATAGCCTAAAATGAACTTAACCCCTTAGAAGTCACTATTCATAACTCAAAATGACGTAGTTTAGGCCCTAGGAACTTAGAAATTACAAAATAGTCCATACTAAATTCACAGAAAATATCTGCCAAATGGTCCCAATGAGGGACCTAACGACTCTTCATTAAGGGCCACGACTCGTGGAGTCGTCCGTCGGGTACACTGCTTTTCAGGTCTCCTGGCCTCGTCATGGATGACTTAACAATTCGTTACCTGGTGACCATGACTCGTGGTCACCATTCGTGAAATACACTGCCTTAGCCCCAACAAAATTATTCCCGCCTTGGTCACGACTCATCCCACGAGCCGTGGGACCTGACCATGACTCGTGGTCATGCTCGTGGGGAGGAAACTTCCCAAATTCCCCGCTCTTCACTTGGGACCCACCACGAGTCATGTCATGACTTGTGGGCTGCACCAACGGGTCATCTCACGACCCGTCCTGTGCCTGGTGCCAGTTTTTTAACTTTTCTCCGTTTCAACTCTCGGATATGATCTTTGGGCTTTCGGGGTATAACATGTGATGATGTTTAGTTACGTTCAGATCAGGATTTCATAAAATATCATGCAAGCCCTACTCTCAAAATCTTATCTTGATTAATTTTTGAAATATGCATGATTTATGACTTTACTTACTTAACAATTTTATTTACCTTGCATACTCGATACATTCCACGTACTGACCGCATACTCTATGCTGTATCATTTTATGATACAGGCTCTAATATCCAAACTCAGTCCCTCTACTAGCCAGATTCCCAGCATTAGTACTTCTCCATTAGAGTTGGTGAGTCCTCATATTTCAAGGGCCTTTCTATTCAGATATGCTCCATATTTTTAGCTTTCACACTATAATGAGTTAGTTGGGTTCTTGTCCCATCAACTTGTCTGTATTATAGGCTTTTTGGACATAGTTGTATTCGATTTTAGATTTATGTATGTATTCAGATGTTATGTTATGTTTAGACTTCCACTATATTATTCATGTTGATCTTTCATTTTATTAGAATAAGTTATATGTTATGTTTATGGCATGGGTTGACTTAGCGCCTCTCGGGGTTCTTTGTCCCGTGTCTCGATCTGGGCCTATGTTCGGGTTGTGACAAAATTGGTATCAGAGCATTAGGTTTTGAAGTGTCCTAGGGTGTCTGAAAGCTAATTTATGTAGAGTCCTTTTCATGGGTGTGAAGCACACCAAACTTATAACGAAGAGGCTACGAGACATTTAGAAAATGTTCCCTTCTTTCTTGATCTAAGTAATGCGATGAAATGTCTCTCTATCCTTCTAACTCGTGCTATACGCGTTTGCAGAATCATGCCTCCTCGCAAAATTAATGGAAGAAGAAATGGAAATGGGGATGGCCATAAGAATGGCAATGGAGACGGGCACCAGTACGCCCCAATAGTCCATGAGGAGCACCGTACCCGAGCCGATTTCCCACGCAGAGTTCAGGGCAGCCATTCAGATGTTAGCTCAAGCCTTGACCGTGCAGGTCAATCAACAGGTGGTAGAGCATGTCCCTCAGAATAGGAATGCAATAGCGGCAAGAGTTAGAGATTTTCTGAGGATGAATCCTCCGGAGTTTCTAGGATCAAAGGTGGATGAGGATCCACATAAACTCATTGATGAGATTCTGAAGATCACCCAGATCATGGGGTGACCGGAGAAGAGTGCGCCGATCTAGCCTCGCATCAGTTGAAAGGGGTTGTGCAAATATGGTTTAAGTAGTGGACGGATAACAGGGTAGTTGGAGTAGGCCCTATTGGTTTGGATGAGTTTCATGCCACTTTTCTGGATTGGTTCTTCCCTCGTGAGATGAGGGAAATCAAAGTAGCCGAGTGTGTGAACCTAAAGCAAGGGAAGATGACTATTCAAGAATATTCCTTGGAGTTCACTCGTATGTACAAGTATGCACCTGAGATGGTGTCAGACTAGAGAGCTCGAGTGAGTCGGTTTGTGCATGGCATAGCAGACTACTTGGTCAGGGATTGCCGGGCCATGATGCTTCTTCAGGACATTGACTTTGCTCGGATAGTCCTGTACACCCAGCAGATGGAGGTGGTACAGATGAGTGAGCGGGAGAGAGAGGCCAAGAGGGCTAGGACTGATAGCTTTAGATTCTCCCAGCAGAGACCTAGTGGGCACCATCAGTGGTCCCACCAGAGATCTTCAGCCCCAGAGCCTTCAGCTATGAGTGTGCCATCCAGGTCCAAACATGATCAGAGGGGACGAGCATTAAGCTGTAGGGGCCAGAGTAGAAGACCCGAAGAGACCAGCCCTCCTGAGTGTAGTAAATGTGGCCAAAGATACGTAGCCAGCGCTTAGCAGGTTCAGGTGCTTGTTTCGGGTGTGGGAAGCTTGTACATATGCTTAGGGATTGCCCAGTAGCCAGAAAGGGTTATGATAGGGGTCGAGGCCCAACCTCCAGTTCAGCAACTCCACCAGCACACCCAACTTAGCAAGGGGCATCCACTAGTGCAGGTGGTGGACAGCGTCAAAACAGATTTTATGCCCTAGCATCTCGTCGGGAGCAGGAGGTTTCCCCAAATGTAGTCAGTGGTATGTTGCGAGTATTCCACCTTGATATATATGCATTTTTATATCCAGTGGCTACTTTATCTTTTGTGACACCCTATGTTGCTAGTAGTTTCAGAGTCAATCCCAAACTCTTATTAGAACCCTTCTCAATCGCTACTCTAGTTGGTGATTCAGTAGCTAGATAGGTGTATAGAAATTTTCCTGTCACAGTCCTTCAGAAAGCCACCTCAGTAGATTTAGTATAGTTAGCCATGACTGATTTTGATGTTATCCCCAACATGGATTAGTTATATGCATGTTATGCCTCAGACAATTATAGAACCCGTGCAGTAGAGTTTAGATTCTGGGAGAACCAGTCTTAGAGTGGAAGGGTAGTTCAGTTGTTCCTGTAGGTCCCTTCATTTTATATCTTAAGGCCAGAAAGATGATTTCTAAGTGTTACATATACCATATAGTTAGGGTTAAGGATGCTACATCTGAAACCCCGACTATCCAGTCAGTTCCTATAGTGTGTGAGTATCCAGAGGTGTTTCCAGATGATTTACTGGGAATCCCTCCTAAGCGGGAGATTGATTTTGGTATTGACCTTCTTCCTTCTACGAAGCCTATATCTATTCCTCCTTACAGAATGGCTCCAGCTGAGCTAAAATAGTTGAAGGAGTAGTTGAAGGATCTTTTAGACAAGGGATTCATCAAACCTAGCAAATCCCAATGGGGTGCATCAGTTCTCTTTGTCCACAAGAAGGATGGTTCTCTTCGTATGTGCATTGACTATAGACAATTAAACAAGGTTACCATCAAGAATAGGTATCCTCTCCCCAGGATTGATAATTTGTTTGACCAGCTTCAGGGTGCTAAGTGCTTTTCAAAGATAGACCTCATGTCCGTATACCATCAGTTCAGGGTTCGAGAGAGTGACATCTTGAAGACAGCCTTTAGGACTCTGTATGGTCATTACGAGTTTGTAGTTATGACTTTTGGAATAATGAATGCTCCTGTATCTTTTATGGATTTGATGAACAGGGTGTTCAAGCCATATCTGGACAAGTTCGTGATTGTGTTCATAGAGGATATCCTTATATACTCTCGGAGCGAGAAGGAGCATACCGCTCATCTGAGGGTGGTGCTACAGACTTTGAAGGACCGTCGGTTATATTCTAAGTTCAACAAGTGCAAGTTTTGGCTAGACTCGGTGGCATTTTTGGGTCATATGGTGTCAAGTGAGGGTGTACAGGTGGACTCTCAAAAGATAGAAGCAGTGAAGAATTGTCCTAGACCGATGAATTCTTCAGATATCAGGAGTTTCTTAGGCTTAGTAGGATACTATCAGAGGTTTGTTAAGGGGTTCTCATCTGTTGCAGCCCCGTTGACTAAATTGACCCGGAAGAAAATGAAGTTTCAATGGTCGGAGGCTTGTGAGAAGAGCTTCCAAGAGTTGAAGACTCGACTCACCTCAGTACTGGTGTTGACCCTACCTGAGGGTACCGATGAGTTTGTGCTATATTGTGATGCTTTGAGGATTGGCCTTGGTTGTGTACTGATGCAGCATGGTAAAGTTATAGCCTATGCTGCCAGGAAGCTGAAGGTCCATGAAAAGAACTACCCGACTCATGATCTCAAATTGGCGGCGGTAGTATTTTCCTTGAAGATTTGGAGACACCATTTGTATGGGGTCCATGTAGATGTGTTTATGGACCACAAAAGCGTACAGTATGTGTTTACCCAAAGGATTTGACTCTCCATCAGAGGAGGTTGTTGGAGCTTTTGAAGGACTATGATATGAGTGTTCTCTACCATTCGAGCAAGACTAATGTTGTGGCAGACGCTCTTAGAAGCCTTTCCATGGAGAGTGTGTCCCATGTAGGCGAGAAAAGAAAGGAGTTAGTGAAGGATATACATCGGCTTGCATGACTAGGAGTCCGTCTTGTTGACTCAACAGATGGTGGTGTCATTGTTCAGAATGGGTCAGAATCATCCTTAGTAACTGAAGTAAAAGCTAGACAAGATGAGGATCCTATTTTGTTAAAGTTGAAGGGAGTCGTTCAGAATCAGAAGGTAGAAGTCTTCTTCAAAGAGGGATATAGGGTACTTCGATATTAGGGTCACTTGTGTGTTTCGAGTGTTGATGATTTGAGAGATCAGATGTTGCACGAGGCTCACAGTTCCAGACACTCTATACATCCAGGTGCCACCAAGATGTACCTTGACCTACGGAAAGTCTATTGGTGGAGTGGCATGAAGAAGGACATTGCAGAATTTGTGGTGAAGTGCCCGAATTGTCAACAGTGAAAGTGGAGCATCAAAGACCTAGATGTGTGCTTCAAGACATTAGATCCCTATTTGAAAGTGGGAGGAGATCAATATGGACTTCATTACAAGGTTGCCTCGTACTTGCCGATAGTATGACTCTATTTGGATGGTCGTGGATAGGTTGACCAAAGAAGCTCACTTCTGAATGGTCAGAACTACTGATTCGGTGGAGGATTATGCTAAGTTGAACATTCGGGAGCTAGTTCATTTGCATGGAGAGCCTTTGTCCATCATATCAAATAGAGGTACTCAGTTTACCTCTCAGTTGTGGAAGTCATTTCAAAAGGGACTCAGTACTCAGGTCAAGCTTAGCACAGTATTTCACTTGTAGATAGATAGTTAGGCCGAGCAGACCATTCAGACTCTTAAGGACATGTTGAGAGCGTGTGTGATTTATTTCAAGGGTAGTTGGGATGATCATTTTCCTCTTATTGAGTTTGTGTTTAACAATAGCTACCATTCCAGCATTCAGATGGCTCCGTTTGAGGCTCAGGCTCTCTATAGGCGGAGATGTAGACAGTCTATTGGTTTGTTTGAAGTCGGTGAAGCTGTGGTGATAGGTCCAGATTAAGTCCATGAGGCTATGGAGAAAGTTCATCTTATAAGGGACAGGTTGAAAACTGTGACGCCCCGCCTTAGGGGTATGACTGGCACCTGGTGCCCTACTAGGACCTGAACGGCTAGACTACTGAGCCTGAGCACATCTGGTGCCTGGCTGGCTCTAACTCAAATTTCTGAAAACAAAAGGCTATATAACGGCTGTAAACACAGCCTCCGGCCAACTGGCCTATAGCCACCTACACTTGTAAAACAGCTAACCAGAAACATACTACTGAAGGGAACCTATGCGGGCCGACAAGGCCACCATGCTGTCTAGTTCTTTGTAACTCATCGATAACATGCTAAATAATTACGTGACCGGCAAGGTCACCACTACTGACTGACTATGGCCACACGCGGCCAACAGAAACTGAAATACTAAATAACTATAACAAACTGCAGGGCCCCACACGACCGGCTTAACTGACCACAGGGAATATATACAAACTCAAGCCTCTAGGAATAACAACAGAAATGATAGGGACAGGGCCCCGACCTACCCGTACTGTACAAAAGGAAAAGAAAACGAAATACACCTATGGAATTCAGACTCCGGATGACAGGAGTTGAATACCCAATAGCTGACTGGAATCATGAGGGATCGCCTCCTCGTCTATGAGTACCTGCAGGCAAGTAATGCAGCGCCCCACTGGGCGTCAGTATCACTGATACTGAGTATGCAAAGCAACTGAAATAATACAACTGAAAATAACTGAATATAGATAGCATAACTAGCACTTATGTATAGCAGGAGATAGCTGAATCTGAAAAAGCTGATATGAACTGAATCGGCCTTTCTGTACTGATAAGGCAGAGGCGTACCTGTAGACGTGACGGCCTGCTGTCTAGTAGCTAGTATATAGCACATAAATAGATATACAGGTAGCAAGCAACAGCCAAACCAACCCCCATAAGCCGGATGGCGCCAAGCAAGCAAACAATCTATATACCCCTACCCGGGTCAAAACCAACCAAAAATAAGTCACTCCGCTCATCTACTCACTTCGGAGCTCCTTTACCAGCCCCTTGGGTCTCCGGCTCAGGCCATAGCCTCCGATATAAGCAACCGTGTCTGGGTCCGGAGGACTCCTGTGTAGACAGTAACAGATAGGGTCTGGATCCCCGGACACACTCAACGGGGCTATCTGAAACTGGAGTTACACCTGTAATAACTGAATGTACCGACAGTAACAGATAGGGTCTGATTCCCTGGACACACTCAACAGGGTTATTTGATACCGGAGCTGCACCTGTAATGCTGATCAGACTGTTGTGGGGAAAGCTGGATCCCACCTTCGTCCAAGCTGGGGACGGCATGCCACTCCTTGGAATGACGTAAAACACACCCGCTCAGTGGGCGACACGATTACCAACCCAGGGGCGGCGAGGACGCTCAATAAGGTGCCCTCACACCACAACAAGTCTCAACAAACAAGTAGCACATATAAATAGCAAGCATGTATAACTGAAAAGACTATCTGAAATTTAACTTCTTATTCTGATCTGTTTCTATACTGAACTGATTCTTTACTGATTATACTGATTCTGAAATCTCTGCTTAACTGTATGGCTAATCTGTAGCCAAGATACTATTTGTCTGAATGGCTAATCTGTAGCCATAACTGTCTGTCTATCTGATCTTTCTTTACTGACTTTTATTATGAAAATCTGTTTCTTTTTTATTCTTACAACATGCTTGCTAATCACATAATAGACTATACTAGATCTGAAATACTAACTTGCCCTTGGGCGCATGCTTTTCTAACTTTCAGACTGGATACGATATAACAACGCAAACTAGGATTACTGAACTTGCACAATACTTAACATTCAACTTCGGGAATTCTATTACGGAGTTTACTATACTATACAGGGCTAAAACTACTAACTTGCCGAAGGAACTGGCTTTACATACCTTAACCTCGGGTTATCCGACTGTCGGACGAGGCTCGGTCAGTACTCCAGCTATTTCTCCCAACTGCATTCATATATACGTCAATTAATACTAAATATAGCTTTATTCTAAAGAACAACGTCACTTTCGATATAATTATAGCCTAAACTTAGGCTTATCGAAAGACGGTCAAAAACTCGCTATTTTTCAGAAGTCCAGAAGGGAGAAGTATTTACTTCACAGCTAGGAGCACATAGACACTAGTTTGGAGCAATTCTACTTACCTTAGCTCGGTAGCTCGATGATTCGTCGGCCGTATTTCGCGAAACTAAATCCGTAGGAATGCTCTCTGCTGCTAAATACCTCGGTATCTGAGGTTAGTTTGGGTTTGGACTGCGTTTGGCAGGGTAATCGGACGAAAATTATATTACCCTCTTCGTTGCGTTCCTTCCTCTGATTTTTCCTCTCTGTTTTCGCTGGAAATTATGAGAATAATTAACTTAAAACTGAAGTGGGGCTTTATATACTTGGGCCTGGACAAGGCCAGCGTGTCACGGAGCCAACGCGGAGGCTTCACCTCCGTGACACGCTGCCATCGCGGAGGCTTCACCTCCATGACACGCTACCATCGCGGAGGGGCTCTGCCTCGGCTCCTCCCGCCATGGTTCGACAGGTTACCCGTCCGGTCTTTTCCTGGGCCCTTCCCTAGCACGTATGGCTTCCAAATATGCTTAACCAACGTGCGAATAGGTCATCTAGGTGCCAGGAATCCTACGGGGTATAACATTCTCCCCCCCTTAAGAACATTCGTCCTCGAATGTAAACTTCTATCTAGAGGACTTCTCAACTTACTACCTGGAAAAATTTCGGCAGAGTTTCCCCTGTAATATGGACTATAGCAAAAACCTGAAATGCAGAGAAGTCCAATACAGGTACTGCACACAATACTTTAAGATTCACTGGATAGCTATACATCAAACTTTCTCATCTATATGTACACAACCATAAGGTACTACATAAGTAATAATACGGACATACCTGTCGCCTGACTAGGCCTGGAATAGGTGAGGATATCTAGCTTTCATATCTTCTTCAGCTTCCCACGTCATCTCCTCTCAGTTCCTGTTACGCCACAATACCTTGACAGATGCAATATCTTTAGTCCTCAATCTACGAATCTGTCTGTCTAGGATATCTACCGGAACCGCTTCGTAGGCCAGCTCTTCTGTAACCTGGATATCCTGGACTAGGACTACTCTGGACGGGTCTCCTATGCATTTCCTCAGCATAGACACATGAATGACCGGATGAACAGATTCTAGCTCTGGAGGCAAGTTCAACTCATATGCTACTCGGCCTATCCTTCGACGAATCTGATAAGGCCCGATAAATCTCGTACTGAGCTTACCCTTCTTGCCAAATCTCATCACCCCTTTCATCGGAGATACTTTCAGAAATACCCACTCATTTACATTAAACTCCAGGTCTCTGCGCCGTACATCTACATATGATTTCTGGCGACTCTATGCAGTTAATAGGCGTTCTCTGATAAGCTTTACTTTCTCTTCTGACTGCTGAACAATGTCTGGCCCAATTATCGCTGATTCCCCTATTTCGAACCAGCCAACCGGTGATCTGCACTTTTGCCCGTATAAATCCTCGAAAGGTTCCATCTGAATAGCCGAGTGATAGCTATTATTATAAGCAAACTCTATCAACGGAAAATGCTTGTCCCAGCTACCACCGAAATCTAGCACACACGCTCGCAGCATATCCTCGAGCGTCTGAATAGTACGCTCAGCCTGTCCGTCTGTCTGAGGGTGGAATGCAGTGCTTAGATTAATCTGCGTTCCCAGACCCTTCTGGAATCATTGCCAAAATCTAGACGTGAACTGCGCCCCTCTGTCTGAAATAACGGATACTGGCACTCCGTGCAATCTGACTATCTCTCGGATATACAATTCCGCGTAATCTTCGGCCAAGAAAGTAGTCCTTACTGGCAGGAAATGAGCTAATTTAGTCAATCTGTCAACTATCACCCATATAGAGTCATGTATGTGTCTGGTACGGGGTAATCCTGCCACAAAATCCATATTCACTGCTTCCCATTTCCAGAGAGGCACAACTATGTCCTGAGTTAACCCGCCTGGTTTCTGGTGTTCCGCCTTTACCTGTTGGCAGTTAGGACACTGGGCTACAAATTCAGCAATTTCCCTTTTCATACCTGGCCACCAGTAGTTTTCTTTGATGTCATGGTACATTTTTGTCGCACCGGGGTGAAGAGAATAACGGGCGTAATGTACCTCGTTCATAATCTGTCGGCGGAGGTCCGAAACATTGGGAACACATAAACGATCTTTACAACTCAGCACTCCATCCTCTGTTACCCGGAATCCTGGCGCCTTCCCTAGCGGAATATAATCTTTAAGCTGAACTAGGTCAGGATCCTCAAATTGCCATTCTTTCACTTCCACAACCAACCATGACACGGCAGTGTTCTGAATTACCGCTCTACCGTCCTCTGTTTCTGCTACACGAACGGCTAGGCTAGCTAATTGATGTATTTCCCTGACCAATTCCCACTGCTCGGGCTGCAAATACGCCAAGCTCCCCATGGACTTTCGACTGAGAGCATCTGCTACAACATTAGCTTTCCCCGGGTGGTACAGAATGTTCACATCATAATCCTTTAACAGCTCCAACCAGCGACGTTGCCGCAGATTCAACTCCCTCTGAGTGAAGATATACTGTAGGCTCTTGTGATCTGTAAAAATATCAACATGGATGCCATACAGGTAGTGTCTCCACATTTTCAATGCGTGGATCACTGCGGCTAACTCCAGGTCGTGGGTAGGATAATTCTTCTCGTGTTTCCTCAGCTGTCTGGAGGCATATGCAATCACCTTACCATGCTGCATCAACACACAACCCAACCCAACGCCTGACGTGTCGCAATATACCGAATAACCTTCTGTACCTTCCGGCAAGGCTAGTACAGGGGCGGAGGTCAATCTATCTTTCAACTCCTGGAAGCTCTTCTCGCATGCCTCTGTCCACTGAAACCTTGCTGCTTTCTATGTCAGTTTGGTCAAAGGTGCCGCTATAGTAGAAAATCCCTTGACAAACCTCCTGTAATATCCCGCTAATCCCAGAAAACTGCGGACTTCGGTCGGAGTGGTAGGCCTAGGCCATGATTTGACTGCTTCTATCTTCTGCGTGTCAACCTGTATACCAACATCCGACACAATATGCCCCAAGAAGGCTACTGAATTCAGCCAGAATTCACACTTAGAAAATTTAGCATATAACTGGCGGTCCCTGAGGATCTGGAGCACTGTCCGCAAATGAGTCCGGTGATCTGCTTCAGAGCGAGAATACACCAGAATATCATTAATAAACACTATTACGAACAAGTCCAGGAAAGGTCTGAATATACTGTTCATCAGGTCCATAAATACTGTTGGGGCATTCGCCAACCCAAAGGACATAACTAGAAATTCAAAGTGTCCATATCGGGTCCTGAACGCCGTTTTGGGAATATCTCTTTCACGAACTCGAACCTGGTGATATCCGGACCGCAAGTCTATCTTAGAAAAATATCTGGCTCCCTGCAACTGATCAAATAAGTTATCAATTCTGGGAAGCGGGTACTTGTTTTTCACTGTAACTTTGTTTAATTGCCGATAATCTATGCACATACGGAGCGAGCCATCTTTCTTCCTCACAAATAAAACTGGCGCACCCCATGGTGAAGTACTCGGCCTGATCAAACCTTTATCCAATAAATCTTTCAGCTGCTCCTTTAATTCTCTGAGTTCTGCAGGAGCCATGCGATAAGGAGGAATCGATATCGGCTGGGTGCCTGGTAATAAATCAATAGCAAAATCTATCTCCCTTTCTGGGGGAATACCAGGTAACTCATCCGGAAACACATCAGGGAACTCATTCACCACCGGAACAGACTGGAATGTCGGAGATTCTGCTCGGATATCCTAAACTCTGACCAGATGGTAAATACATCCCTTGGATATCAATTTCCTCACATGAAGGTAGGAAATAAACCTACCTTTTAGCGTAGCGGTACTGCCCTTCCACTCCCGCACTGCTTCTCCTGGAAAGTGGAATCATACCGTCTTGGTCCAACATTCAACATTGGCAAAGCACGGCACTAGCCAATCCATACCCATTATGGCATCGAAGTCTATCATTTCTAACTCAACCAGATCTACTGTGGTCTGAAGGTCAGCAACCTCTACTGTACACCCCCGGTAAATTCTGCTAGCTATGATCGAGTCACCGACGGGTGTGGATACCGAAAAGGGATGCTGTAATAATTCTGGTGCAATATTGAACTTTCGTGCCACAAACGGGGTAATATATGACAGAGTGGATCCTGGATCAATTAGTACATAAGCAGGGCATGAACAGATAGTCAGCATACCTGTTACTACATCTGGAGACGCCTCTGAATCTTGTCTCCCTGGCAATGCATAAGTACGGCTTAAACCCGTACCTGAACTGGAGGCTCCCGATCTACCTCGGCCTCTGCCTGCTGAACCTGAAGGTCCACGCCCCGCTGAGGTTGCTGGGGCTCGTGGCCCTGCGGATCCCCTGTCCTGACTGCCTCTACACCCCTGACCTCTGGTCGGACAGTCTCTCATCTGATGCCCCTCCTGTCCGCAAATATAACACCCCGTGGAGCCATATCTACAAGCTCCGGAGTGTGGTCGATTACAATAGGGGCAGGGTGAGGGTGCAAATCTACTCTGTTCTCCCCTTCCCTGCTGCGGGGAATCTACTGTTCTAGAACTGCCACTAGACCCTGACTGCCCTCTACGAACATACCTACCTTGCTACTGCTGCTGTGGAGGTGGGGGTCTAGGGGGTCTATCTAATAGTCGAGGCTTGGGTCCTCTCTGAACTTCCCTCTGTATCTCATCTGGTCTATCCTAGTTGCGTTGTTCCTGACTGATCTGTCTATTACTCTGCTGCCGCTGTCTAAGACCCTCTATGGTCTGAGCAAAAGCCTGTACTCGGGCAATGTCCATATCCTCTCGCAACGTCATCGTCATACACGCCTCGATATACTCCGGATTCAAGCCCATGATGAATCTGTGAACTCTCGCTGGCATAGTATCCACAAATGCTGGAGCATAACGGGCTAAGGAGTTAAACTGTAAAGCATACTCACGAACACTCCTCGCCCCCTGCTCTAAATATAGGAACTGGTCCATCCGGGCCTGCCGGATCTCTCGTGGCAAATAATGATCTAGAAAGGCCTCCGAGAAGCTGGTCCAGGTCGGAGGGGTAACATCTCTCCCTCGGGACCTTTCCCAACTCTCGTACCACAGTATAGCTATATCTCTTAACCGGAACACTGCCAGCTCAACAGACTCTGAAGGGGTCACATGCATCACTCGGAATATCCTCTGCATCTGATCTAGGAAGTCCTGGGGGTCCTCTGCCGGATCTGACCCTTTAAACTGCGGGGGACCCAGTGCCGAAAACTCCCTAACCCTGGAACTACCTGACCCACCTGAAGGCTCTGCTGCTACAGGTGGCACTGACTGGCGTTGTGTGGGCATCATCTACGCCAACATAACCACAGCGCTACGAACCTCCTGATTTGATGGCGATGGCAGAGGAGCTATCGGGGGAGGTATAGTACCCAATGGCTCCTGATGTGAGGGGGACCGCTGAGAGGGCTGTGATGAAGCCTCTATATCGCCCTCAGATCAGGCTGACTCTAACTGAAACTGAGGCATCCTACTGGTGCCTTCTCCTACTGCCGTATCTAATCTTCTACCAGTGGCAGGGTGACGCTGGTCTGCCATTCTTATCTATAGACAAAGAATATGGTGAGTTTCAGGGATTCGACCTTATACTGTACCGTTCTATAGCACGACTGACTGAGAAAGAAGAGTAACCATCCTATCATGCCTCGCAGCCTCCTGCCTATAGTATGTGGTGCACAACACATCCATAGACAAGACTCTACTTAGCACGACTTGCAGACTCCCTGGGACACGACCTGCTCTGATACCAAGTTTGTCATGCCCCGCCTTAGGGGTATGACTGGCACCTGGTGCCCTACTAGGACCTGAACTGCTAGACTACTGAGCCTGAGCACATCTGGTGCCTGGCTGGCTCTAACTCAAATTTCTAGAAACAAAGGGCTATATAACGACTGTAAACACAGCCTCCGGCCAACTGGCCTATAGCCACCTGCACCTGTAAAACAGCTAACCAGAAACATACTACTGAAAGGGAACCTATGCTGGCCGACAAGGCCACCATGCTATCTAGTTCTTTGTAACTCATCGATAACATGCTAAATAATTACGTGACCGGCAAGGTCACCACTACTGACTGACTATGGCCACACGCGGCCAATA
Organism: Datura wrightii; assembly: GCA_035772735.1. Lineage (NCBI taxonomy): Eukaryota > Viridiplantae > Streptophyta > Magnoliopsida > Solanales > Solanaceae > Datura > Datura wrightii. Next base: position 45,267,596 of record JASDFA010000007.1, on the reverse strand, counting down.
GAAACTGAAATACTAAATAACTATAACAAACTGCATGGCCCCACACGACTGGCTTAACGGACCACGTGAATATGTACAGACTGCAAGCCTCTAGGAATAACAACAGAAATAATCAGCACAAGGCCCCGACCTACCCGTACTGTACAAAAGGAAAAGAAAACGAAATACACCTCTGGAATTCAGACTCCAAATGACAGGAGCTGAATACTCAATAGCTGACTGCAATCACGAGGGATCACCTCCTCGTCTATGAGTACCTGCAGGCAAGTAATGCAGCGCCCCACTAGGCGTCAGTGTCACTGATACTGAGTATGCAAAGCAACTAAAATAATACAACTGAAAACAACTAAATATAGATAGCATAACTAGCACTTCTGTATAGCAGGAGATAGCTGAATCTAAAGAAGCTGATATGAACTGAATCGGCCTTTCTGTACCGATAAGGTAGAGGCGTACCTGTAGACGCGACGGCCTGCTGTCTAGTAGCTAGTATATAGCACATAAATAGATATACAGGTAGCAAGCAACAGCCAATACCAACCCCCATAAGACGGATGGCACCAAGCAAGAAAACAATCTATATACCCCTACCCGGGTCAAAACAAACCAAAAATAAGTCACTCCACTCATCTACTCACTTCGGAGCTCATTTACCGGCCCCCTGGGTCTCCGGCTCGGGCCATAGCCTCCGATATAAGCAACCGTGTCTGGGTCCGAAGGACTCCTGTGTAGACAGTAACAGATAGGGTCTGGATCCCCGGACACACTCAACGGGGCTATCTGAAACTGGAGTTACACCTGTAATAACTGAATGTACCGACAGTAACAGATAGGGTCTGATTCCCTGGACACACTCAACAGGGTTATTTGATACCGGAGCTGCACCTGTAATGCTGATCAGACTGTTGTGGGGAAAGCTGGATCCCACCTTCGTCCAAGTTGGGGACGGCATGCCACTCCTTGGAGTGACGTAAAACACACCCGCTCAGTGGGCGACACGATTACCAACCCAGGGGCGGCGAGGACGCTCAATAAGGTGCCCTCACACCACAACAAGTCTCAACAAACAAGTAGCACATATAAATAGCAAGCATGTATAACTGAAAAGACTATCTGAAATTTAACTTCTTATTCTGATCTGTTTCTATACTGAACTGATTCTTTACTGATTATACTGATTCTGAAATCTCTGCTTAACTGTATGGCTAATCTGTAGCCAAGATACTATCTGTCTGAATGGCTAATCTGTAGCCATAACTGTCTGTCTATCTGATCTTTCTTTACTGACTTTTATTATTAAAATCTATTTCTTTTTTATTCTTACAACATGCTTGCTAATAACATAATAGACTATACTAGATCTGAAATACTAACTTGCCCTTGGGCGCATGCTTTTCTAACTTTCAGACTGGATACGATATAACAACACAAACTAGGTTTACTGAACTTGCACAATACTAAACATTCAACTTCGGGAATTCTATTACGGAGTTTACTGTACTATACAGGGCTAAAACTACTAACTTGCCGAAGGAACTGGCTTTACATACCTTAACCTCAGGTTATCCGACTGTCGGACGAGGCTCAGTCAGTACTCCAGCTATTTCTCCCAACTGCATTCATATATACGTCAATTAATACTAAATATAGCTTTATTCTAAAGAACAACATCACTTTCGATATAATTATAGCCTAAACTTAGGCTTATCGAAAGACGGTCAAAAACTCGCTATTTTTCAGAAGTCCAGAAGGGAGAAGTATTCACTTCACAGCTAGGAGCACATAGACACTAGTTTGGAGCAATTCTACTTACCTTAGCTCGGTAGCTCGACGATTCGTCGGCCGTATTTCGCGAAACTAAATCCGTAGGAATGCTCTATGCTGCTAAATACCTCGGTATCTGAGGTTAATTTGGGTTTGGACTGCGTTTGGCAGCGTAATCGGACGAAAATTATATTACCCTCTTCGTTCCTTTCCTTCCTCTGATTTTTCCTCTCTGTTTTCGCTGGAAATTATGAGAATAATTAACTTAAAACCGAAGTGGGGCTTTATATACTTGGGCCTGGACAAGGTCAACGTGTCACGAAGCCAACGCGGAGGCTTCACCTCCGTGACACGCTGCCATCGCGGAGGGGCTCTGCCTCGGCTCCTCTGCGATGGTTCGACAGGTTACCCGTCCGGTCTTTTCCCGGGCCCTTCCCTAGCACGTATGGCTTCCAAATATGCTTAACCAACGTGCGAATAGGTTATCTAGGTGCCGGGAATCCTATGGGGTATAACAAAAACAGCTCAGAATCGCCAAAAGTCCTATGCAGATGTGAGAAGAAGAGAACTTGAGTTTGAATTCAATGATTGGGTGTTTCTAAAGGTGTCTCCCATGAAAGGAGTGATGAGGTTTAGAAAGAAAGGGAAACTCAATCCCCATTATGTTGGTCTGTACTAGATTGTGAAATGGGTTGGCAAGGTATTATATGTGTTGGAGTTGCCCTCAGAATTAGCTTTAGTCCATTCAATTTTCCATGTATCGCTCTTATAGAAGTGCTTGGGTGACCCGACTCTAGTTGTTCCTGTGGAGAGTGTAGGTGTGAAGGACAACCTTAGTTATGAGGAGGTTCTGGTGGAAATACTGGATCGTCAGGTTTGAAAGATAAGAAACAAAGAAGTAGCCTCAGTCAAAGTTTTATGGAGGAATCAGCATGTTGAGGGAGCTACGTGGAAGCCGAAGCGGATATGATGGCTAAATACCTGCATCTATTCCCTTCTGACTCATTTTCATCTTGAGGTATCAGTTTTCCCCTTAGTACTCTATTCAGTTTGATGTTCAGCTCATGTACCCCAGTTTCTTTCATGTTAGTGAATGTATGTGTGATTCAGGAATTCAATTCAGCCATGTAGATCAAATCGAAGTCAGTCACTCCATCAGTTTTCAACATGTATGTTCAGTATTTGAGTATAATGATTGCATTTCCCTGCTTTTTAGTATGTTTTCCCACATTCGAGGATGAATATTCCCAAGGGAGAGATATTATAATACCTCGAAAACCCTAAGATTAGATCCGGAAGTTGAAACAGAGAAAACTGAATTTTCTACACCAGATCACAGGACGAGTCGTCCCATGACCCGTGGGGTGCACCATGAGTCATGGAGTGACTCGTGGGGAGGGGTTTTTTTCTTGGTTGAAATTTTAGTTTCAGGGTGACCACGGATGTGACCACAAGTCATGGTCAACACCACGACTCGTTATGTCAGCCATGGCCAAGGGATGCTTGAAAGAGGAGAAGCTCCGGTAGTGGTAGTAATGGGTCGGTCACCACAAGTCGTTGGGTACACCATGGTTCGTGGTGACCGTCAGATGTAAAATGGCAGTGTTGATCATGATAGGTAGATGATGAGTCGTACTCCAGACCACGTGTCATCTAGTCCCTCGTGGGGACTAGTAGTGTGTTTTTCCCTGTGAATTCATTAAGGGCTTTTCCATAATTCCAAAGTTCGTAAGGCCTAAACTATGTCATTTTAAGCTCAGAATATAGGGTTTTAAGAAGGATTAAGTCATTCTAAGCCTATCCTAATTCATGCATGCAAGCTTAGAGGTTTGAGAGGTGATCAAGCTTAGTCTCTTCAAAGTTCTTCCTCGATTCTCTTTGGGCCTTCAAGGAAGTGGTGAAATCAGATCTCTTCAGGTATGTAATGCTATGAATGGGTGCAATAGTCCACGCCCATGTCCAATTCTCTCTCAATTCATGAAAATTCTAATTGATGAATCTATGGGATTTTTACCCAATGTATGAATTCTCTAATTTTCAATCACGGATATGATCTAAACATGTTTTCAATGTTTAATTATGATAAATGGGAAGATTTTACAATGTTTTAGATTATAAATTTTGTTTTCAAGTTTTATAAATTATGATGCCCATCCATGAAAGTTCATGAAAGTTGAGATCCATGAAATATGTTTTCAAGTACAATGAGATGTTTATGAAGAAAGTATGATTTCGAAATACCCATGTCTATGTTCATGTTTTCGAATGATCAAGTCTATGTAAAGCGTGTTTAACTATTGGGAAAGCTCATATTATCATGTATGTTTCATGAATTTATCTATACTTTATGTATTAGCTTACCACATGGATTTTGGTTTCTAGACTCCCACTATTTTCATCTTGTGGTATGGTTTGAGCCAAGGCTCCTCATATTATGATTTTAAATTTATGTATGTATGTTATGAGTCAGCTTCGTCACTAGACGATGGTTCGGCTTCATTGAAAAACGACGGAGAGCATATGCAAGTTTTTGGGAGTAGTGTCTAGCACCGAGTAGGCTAAGGGTTAGTCAACCCTATGCCTCAAAACTACATGCCAACTTAGGTATTTTCAGATTATTTGGGACCTCCCATGTGAGCTTGCCCTGCCCCCAAGGGGCCTTCAGCTTGATATCGTTATCATGGTAGCGTACTTAGCCCTAGCAACACTTTGGACTGCTCTTCCTACTTGAGTGTGATAGTCGAGACCACGTAAGCTCTATCGGGAGTAATGTTGGTTACATGACGAGTCTCCCATTGTTCCTCATGATTTCAGTTATGCAGGTTCATCATCATGATATTATGTTTTCAGCAGGTTTGACCCAATGTTTAGTTTTACTTATGATTATAAGTTTTCATCTTTGGGTCATTCGATTCAGTTATGATGTTCAGTTACGTTCAGATTTGATTTCAGAAAATAGTATGCAAACCCTGCTCTCAGAATCTTATCTTGATTATGTTTTGAAATATGCATGATTTATGATTTTACTACTTAGAGGTTTTACTTACCTTGCATACTCGGTACATTCTACGTACTGACCGCATACTCTATGCTATATCATTTTATGATACAGGCTCCGATATCCAGACTCAATCCCACTGCTAGCTAGATTTCCAGCATTAGTACTTCCCGATTAGAGTTAGTGAGTCCTCATCTTTCAAGGGCCGTTCTATTCAGATATGATCCGTATTTTCAGCTTTCAGACTATAGTGAGTTAGTGTCACGCCCTGAGCCTACACCCTGGACGTAACACGGTACTTGAAGCCACAACTGACCCCAAGTCAACCCCTAGTCTATCATACACTAACATTTTGAGTAGACATGCACAGCGAAACTTATAAATAACAACTTCAACAGTTTGGGAATATGTAAAGAATGAAAGTAATATATCTAAAATGCAATTCTGAAAGACAAGTCTAGTCTGAAAGCAAACTACTGAGAAGTTGCTGGGACAGGCCCCCAGCTAACTCTAAGTCTATACAAAACCATAACAGAATGAAATAAATAAACAAGGCCCTCGAATGATGAGGACTCACACATTGATCTGCTGAAGTGGAATGCTCTGAAACTGAAGTAACTATCTGTGTTGAACCTGAGAACCTGCAGTTGTATCATGAAACGATACAGCATAAAAAGCATGCGTCAGTACTTTGAATGTACTGAGTAAGTGGGAGAGACATACTGAATATAAAGTTTGGACTGAAATGACACGCCATGACCAACAAGTAAACTAAACTAAACTACTGATATAATCTGAAATGGTCAAGACGATCTTGTCTAATGGTTATGGACATGCCCTAAGTCTGAATAGTGAATCTGAGATACTGTACTGAACTGAGTTGCTTAATCTGATACTAGACTAGACTGACTAGTGGGAGAGTCTATAACCGACATTTAACCACGTGAGCTAGACGTAGAATCCGATGTATACACCCCACCAGTAGGATGCAATATACCTTGCCAAGGTATAAAGGCATGAACTGGGTGATCACAAAATATATCTGGGGCCAATCAGGACAAGTAATACAGTAACCTACACTGGAAATGTAGTTCTAGGAGCATGGGTGCGTTGGAACCCCAGCCCGCTCAGTGCTAAGTTCTACTCCCACTAGAAAACCAAAACTGAACTACTAAACTAATAGCTCGAAACTAGGGCCCAGGACTAGCCAGGGACGAATAACTTCATGTACCCTGAGAGCCTTATCAGACCAGATTCTGAAACTCGATTCTAAGACCAGTGAGAGCTGCTTATCTAGAAGCGCCGTAACCATCTACAGAGCAACTAATAACTGAACTGGGGTCCTGGGGCTGGCCAGAGCTATAACTGAATGTCATGACTACCTAATGGACCAAATAACTGTAATCTGAATCTGAGTCTAAAAATTGGGAGGCACCACTGAAACCTCCAAAATAAACTAGAGTCAAACTGATCAGCTAACATTTTCTGGACAACACTGAGGTTGCTAAAATCTGACTGAAGCTAGACTGATATGATTCTAACTAAGGCTAGACTGATAGAGTTCTGTGTTCTAACTGACTAAATTACTAAGCATCTAATAGAGAGCTCATTTATTGTTGATAACACGGACAAGTTCATAATATCAGACAATTCCAAGAATTTTGGGAATCTCATTCAACAGAGCAAAAGTCATTCTCATTCATGGGGTATTTACCCAACACATACGATTAGTAAGAAAATTCTAGGAATTCAACCCAAAGAATTCTTCATTCACTAGAAGTATTTTAACAAGCAAGAACCATTACTCAAAAAATTAGGGCTCAACTTCACCTTTATAATAATATTGACAATTTGATAAGGAACTGATGAAGATTATATTAACAATAAGTATAAACATTGTTATGAGGGAAATCAATGAAAATAAACATGAAATACTTCTCATACTCGAAAGCTCAGGGCTTAAAATTGATAGAAGAAATTGAGGAGGGCTTTGGGGACGTAAGGGAAGGACAATCCCCTTGCTAAAACCCTACATACCTGGTGAAGAAACATAGAGAATCTGCCTGAAAATCAAAGAGGAAAGTTCAGCCCTAGCCTTTGATCTGAAATACCCTAAGAGAGAATTCTACGATGTTCTTCTGAGGATTAGCGTAAGAAAGAGGGGAGGAACTGCTTTTTCCTACTAACACATCTAAAATTAGTGCTTAAACGATGTGGTTTAATGCTTAGGAGAATAGGAAATTACTATATAGCCCTTAGAAATTCGCAGAGAAACTGTCAGATGCTCCTAACGGGTGACTTAATGACTCGTTACCTGGTCCAATGAGTTGTTGGGTTCTCCCATCAAGCTCACTGGGAATGGGCACATGACGATTCGTCATGACTGGCAATGAGTCGTCTTGTCGTCCATCAGGTACACTGGTAATAACGCTAGAATGGATTGGAAACGAAGGACCTAACGAGTCGTTACTACTGATAACGACTCGTGGTGACCTCCTGTCAAGTACACTGTAATTTCCTCAAATTTCTAAACTCCAGCTTGGCAACGGATGACTTAACGAGTCGTGGGGCCTGATAACGACTCAGGGGGTCGTCCGATAGGGACACTAAAACATTTTCTTGGCATCCTTCTCACGGTTGACGGATGAGTCGTTGGGTCCCTTAACGACCCATCAGGTTGGTCGTGTTGCAACTTTTCTGCAGTTTTCCAGATTTTTTGAATTAAGTCCCGGATATTGATTTTAAGCTTCCGGGGCATTACAATAGCTTCCCCTTAGAAACATTCATCCTCGAATGTTATAAAACTCATAGTAACCAGGAATAAATAACAATCAAAGCATTCAAATACTGCTCATTCAACTTCAAAACGACCGAAATGACTACCTCTATTTCAGAGAATATAACTGAACTAAACTTTGTTTTTCATAACACAACCAAATTCAGAAAGAAAATTTAGATACATGAACTAAATTCAACAACTAGTTCAGGTCTTAAAACAAAATTCACATATCAAACTGCAATAGGGTCGGTAGAGAACAAGTGTGGGTATTCGGCCCTCACATCTGCTTCGGCCTCCCACGTAGCTCATTCAACTTGCTGATTCCTCCCAAAAACCTTGACTGAAGCTATTTCCTTATTCCTCAATCTACGAACCTGTCGGTCTAGGATTTGGAATGGTACCTCCTCATAGGCGAGGCTATCCTTGACTGCCATATTATCCAATGGAACCACAGAGGTTGGATCTCCGATACACTTTTTCAAAAGTGATACGTGGAAAACTAGATATACAGCTGCTAGTTATGAAGGTAACACTAGCCTATAACTCTAGCTCATAGGCTACCTTGTCGATATGCCTCAAAATTCTTTAGGGTCCCACATACCTAGAACTGAGTTTCCCCTTTTCCCCAAACCTCATCACCCCTTTCATGGGCGAAATTTTCAAGTATTCCCCAATCATCAACTGAAAACTCCAGCTCTCTTCTTCGCACATCGGCACAGGATTTCTGACAACTCTAGGTTGTTTTTAATCTTTCTCGGATGAGCTGAACTTTCTGCATTGCCTCATGAACTGGGTATGGCCCTATCAAAGTAGCTTCACCGAATTCAAACCATCCTATAGGAGATCTACACCTCCTACTGTACAATGCCTCAAATGGGGCCATCTGAATGCTGGAATGATAGTTGTTGTATGCAAATTCGATAAGAGGCAGATGGTCATCCCAATTACCCTTAAAATTGATCGCGCACACTCTTAGCATATCCTCTAGAGTCTGATAGTCCGCTCAGCTTGCCCATCTGTCTGCGGGTGAAAAGTTGTACTGAGCTTGACCTGAGTGCTAAGTCCCTTCTGAAAAGACTTCCAGAAATGGGAGGTGAATTGGGTACCCCTGTATAAAATGATTGCCAATGGTGCCCCATGAAGTCTAACTAGATCCTAAATATAAAATTTAGCATAATCCTCAGCTGAATCTGTGGTTTTGACTAGGAGGAAAAGTGCTGACTTAATCATTCGGTCTGCTATTACCCAGATTGAGACGTGTTGTCGATGATTCCGAGGTAGACCTTTAATAAAGTCCATATTCACCTCTTCCCACTTCCATGTGGGTATACTGATATCTTGAGTCATGCCCCCTGGCCTTTGATGTTCCACCTTGACTTGCTGGCAGTTCGGCCATTTAGCTACGAATTCGGCAATGTCTCTTTTCATGTCATTCCACCAATAAATGTCCCTCAAATCGCTATACATTTTAGTAGAACTAGGGTGAATGGAATACCTTGAGTTGTGTGTCCCATCCAAAATCTGTTGTCTCAACTCACCGATATTTGGCACACACAACCTTCCTTGGTAACGGAGCTCTCCATCTCCCCCTTGGGAGAAAGCCTCAACTTCTTTTCTGAGAACCGTTTCCTTGATTTTAAGTAGAACTGGATCTTCATATTGTCTGGACTTAACTTCCACTACCAACGATGAATCTGACCGTCTTTGTACAATTGCTCCACCTTCAGCCGAGTCCACTAGCTGCACCCCTAACCGCGCTAGTCCGTGAACATCCTTTGCTAACTCCCTTTTTCCTCCCTCAAGGTGAGCTACACTTCCCATAGATTGCCTACTTTGGGCGTCAGCCACCACATTGGCCTTGCCCGAGTGATACAGCATGCTCATGTCATAATCTTTCAGGAGCTCTAACCACCTTCTCTGTCGGAGGTTCAGGTCCTTCTAGCTGAACACGTACTGAAGACTCTTGTGATCTGTAAATACATCTACGTGAACTCCGTACATGTAGTGTCTCCATATTTTTAATGCGAATACCACTGCTGCCAACTCCAAGTCATGAGTTGGATAATTCTTCTCATGAAGTTTGAGTTATCAGGAATCATAGGCTATCATCTTGTCCCGCTGCATCAGAACGCAATCAAGTCCAACTCTAGAGGTGTCACAATATACTACAAACCCATCTGTTCCTTCCAACAGGGTCAAAACTGGAGCGGTAGTGAGTCGAGTCTTTAACTCCTGAAAACTCTTCTCACACTCATCCGACCACTAAAATTTTACCTTCTTATGGGTTAACTTGGTCAGAGGAGAGGCTGTGGAGGAGAAACCTTCTACAAACCATTGGTAATAACCTGCTAAGCCCAGAAAACTCCTGATTTCTGTCGGAGAAGTAGGTCTGGGCCAATCCTTCACTGCTTCTACTTTATGAGAATCTACTTGTATCCCTTCTCCTCAGACCACATGACCCCAGAAGGTTACAGACTTCAACCAGAATTCACACTTACTAAACTTGGCGAATCGTTGGCGATCTCTGAGAGCCTGCAACACTAACCTTAGGTGATTGGTATGCTCTTCCTCGTTTCTGGAGTACACCAGAATGTCATTGATAAATACGATGACAAACATGTCTAGGTACGGCTTGAAAACCCTGTTCATTAGGTCCATGAAGGCTGCTGGGGCATTTGTTAACCCAAAGGTCATCACTATAAACTCATAGTGACCATACCGAGTTCTAAATGTTGTCTTCGGTATGTCACACTCTCTGACCCTTAACTGATGGTATCCGGACCTGAGATTGATCTTGGAGAAACAACTGGCTCCTTGAAGCTGGTCAAATAGGTCATCAATTCTAGGTAGGAGATGTCTGTTCTTGACTGTGACTTTGTTTAGCTGATAGTAACCTATGCACATTCTGAGGGTACTGTCTTTCTTATGTACGAATAGCACTGGAGCACCCCAGGGAGAGATGCTAGCTCTGATAAAACCCTTGTCAAGAAGATCTTTTAGCTGCTCCTTCAACTCCTTAAGCTCAGCTGGAGCCATTCTGTAAGGAGGGATGGAGATGGGCTGAGTATCTGGAAGGTGATCTATCCCGAAGTCTATTTCCCGCTCAGGGGGAACTCCAGGAAGATCTTCAGAAAATACATCTAGGAATTCTCTGACAACTAGAAATGACTGAATGGTTGGGGTCTTAGAGTTGGAATCTTTTACCCGAACCAGATGATATAAACATCCCTTGGAAATGAGTTTCTAGGCCTTAAGAAAGAAAATAAACCTACCCTTAGGTGTTGAACTGCTGCCCGGCCATTCTAAAACTAGCTCATTAGGAAACTGGAATTTGACAACTCTAGTTCTGCAATCAAACTAAGGCATAGTAGGAGTCTAACCAATCCATGTCGAGAATAAGGTCGAAGTTGACCATGTCTTTCTCTACAAGATCAGCTGGTATGACTTTACTCAAGACTAAGACTCGGCAGTTTCTATACACTTGGCTGGCTCTAATTGACTTGCCAACTGGGGTGGAAACTAAAGGGTTCTAATAGGACCTTTAGACTGATGCCAAACTGGTCTGCTGCCAAACTGGACTGCTACATATGGAGTTACAAACGAAAGAGTAGCCCCTGGATCTAGGAGGGAATACACGTCTAGATGAAAGAGACGTAACATACCAGTAACTACGTCAGGTGAACTTTCCGATCCTAACGAGAAGAGAGAGCATAAAAATAATTCTAGCATTGACCGCCATCTGTACCTGATGGGTTGGCCTGCTGAGCTGTTCGGCCTGCTGGAGCTGATGAGGTAGTGGATTGTGATCTTCCTCGACCAATTGATAGGCACTCCCTAAGCCTGTGTCCAAGCTTTCCACACCCAATGCAGCCCTCTCGTCCCTGAAGGCATTCTCCTGGGTGATTCCTACCACACTTGGGACAAGCCGGATACTTGTTTCCTGTACTGTGGGCCTGAGACCGAGTGCCAGAAGACCCACCCCTCTGATCCTGACGGGACCGAAAGGTTGGTGCGCTGGCTGAGCTAGGTGTTGGGGCCCTCTGTTGTTGCTGTTACTGTGGGCAGCTACCACCGCCAGATTTTTGGTGGCCAAAATCTGTATGACCAGTTCTTGCCTGCTTGTTCTTACGTTCTATATCTTTCAGCTTCTCTACCTTAATCTGCTGGGCATACACAATTAAACTAGAAAGGTCCATGTCCTTGATTAGCATTGTCATCCTACACTCTTTGAGGACTAGATTAGATACTCCATTTACGAACTTCAGCATGCAATCCCTTGGCTCGGCCACCATCTCTGGAGCATACTTTGATAGTCTAGTAAACTACAGAGCATACTCCTCCACTGTCCGTTTGCCCTGCCGTAGGTTCGTAAACTCTGCCATCTTAGCCTCCCTCAGCTCTCGGGGAAAGAACCTATGCATAAAAGTGGTATGAAACTCCACCCACTCAATCGGTCCTGCTTCTGCTGACCGTCCCTCCTTTCACTGATCATACCAAACATGGGATACCCTTTTTAGCTGGTAGGCATCCAGGTCAGCACTCTCGGAGGAGCTGACACCCATGATCCTGGTAATCTTTCCAATCTCATCTACAAAGCCTTATGGGTCCTCTCCTACCTTTGTTCCGTGAAAGTCTGGAGGGTTTATCCGGGTGAAATCCTGCACCCTGGCAGCAGTCACAGACCTATTTGTGGCTAATGGAACCACCTGTTGGTTCACTTGATTGGTAACGGTCTGAGCAAGCAACTGAATGGCCGCCCTAAATTCGGCGGTATACACAGAGTCGTCCTGAGGAACTGTCGGAGCTGGTGGAGCGGGTCAGTTGGCATTTCCGGCTCTGCGTCCATTTTTGCATCGAGGAGGCATGGTTCACTGAAAGGAAAAAGGTCACGATTTAGAAGGACGTCTTTGGAATTGGACATTAACGCACAATAAAGAGCATGAAAAAAAGGGGAATTTTCCTAATAACATCTCGTAGCCTCCTCGCCATAAGTGTGGCGCGTTTCACACCCATGAAAAGGACTCTACTCGATGCGGCGTTCAAACTTGCCAAGGATACTCTAAACCTGGCTCTGATACCAAGTTTGTCACACCCCGATCCAACACCCTGGATGTAACACGGTACTTGAAGCCACAAGGGACCTCAAGTCAACCCCTGGTCTATCATACACTAACATTTTGAGTAAACATGCACAGCGGAACTTATAAATAACAGCTTCAACAGTTTGGGAAAACGTAAAGACTGAAAGTAATATATCTAAATTGCAATTCTAAAAGACAAGTATAGTCTGAAAGCCAACTACCGAGGAGTTGCTGGGACAGGCCCCCAGCTAACTCTAAGTTTATCCAAAACCATAACAGAATGAAATAAATAAACAAGGCCCTCGAATGATGAGGACTCACACACTGATCTACTAAAGTGGAATGCTCTGTAACTAAAGTAACTATTTGTGCTGAACCTGAGAACCTGCAGCTGTATCATGAAACGATACAGCATAAAAAGCATGCGTCAGTACTTTGAATGTACTGAGTAAGTAGGAGAAACATATTGAATATAAAGTCTGAACTGAAATGACACGCCATGACCAACAAGTAAACTGAACTAAACTACTGATATAATATTAAATGGTCAAGACGACCTTGTTTGATGGTCATGGACATGCCCTAAGTCTGAAACAGTGAATCTGAGATACTGTACTGCACTGAGCTGCTTAATCTGATACTGGACTGGACTGACAAGTGGCAGAGTCTATAACAGATATTTAACCACATGAGCTAGACGTGGAGTCCGATGTATACACCCCACCGGTAGGATCCAATATACCTTGCCAGGGTATAAAGGCATGAACTGGGTGATCATAAAATATATCTGGGACCAATCAGGCCAAGTAATATAGTAACCTACGCTGGTAATGTAGTTTTGGGATCCTAGGTGCACTGGAACCCCAGCCCGCTCGGTGCTAAGTTCTACTCCCAATAGAAAACCTAAACTGAACTACAAAGCGGATAGCTTAAAACTAGGGCCCAGGACTAGTCAGAGACGAATAACTGCATGTACCCTAAGAGCTTTATCGGACCAGATTCTTAAACCGGGTTCTAAGACCAGTCAGAGCTGCTTATCTAGAAGTGTTGTAACCGTCTAGAAAAGAACTGATAACTGAACTGGGGTCCTGGGGCTGGTCAGAGCTATAACTAAATGTCATGACCACCTAATGGACCAAATAAATGTAATCTGAATCTGGGTCTAAAAATTGGGAGGCACCACTCGTACCTCGAAAATAAATTGGAGTTAAACTGATCAGTTGACATTTTCTGGACAACACTAAGGTTGCTAAAATCTGACTGAAGCTAGACTGATATGATTCTTACTGAGGCTAGACTGATAGAGTTCTGTGTTCTAACTGACTAAATCACTAAGCAGCTAATACAGGGCTCATCTATGTCGATAACACGGACAAGTTCATAATATCTGACAATTCTAATAATTTTGGGAATCTCATTCAATAGAGCAAAAGTCATTCTCATTCATGGGGTATTTACCCAACACATACGATTAGTAAGAAAATTCTAGGAATTCAACCCAAAGCATTCTTCATTTACTAGAGGAATTTTAACAAGCAAGAACCATTACTCAAAAATTAGGCTTAACTTCAGCTATACAATAATACTGACAATTCGATAACGAACTTATGAAGATTATATTAACAATAAGTATAAACATCGTTCTGAGGGAAATCAACGAAAATAAACATGAAATACTTCTCATATTCTAAAGCTCAGGGCTTAAAATTGATAGAAGAAATTGAGGAGGGATTTGGGGACGCGAGGGAAGGACAATCCCCTTGCTAAAATCCCACATACCTGCTGAAGAAACCTGGAGAATCTACCTAAAAATCGAAGAGGAAAGTTCAGCCCTAGCCTTTGCTCTGAAATACCCTGAGAGAGAATTCTACGATGTTCTTCTGAGGATTAGCGTGAGAATGAGGGGAGGAACCGTGTGAGAATGAGGGGAGGGACCGCTTTTCCCCACTAAAACATCTGAAATTAGTGCTTAAACGATGTGGCTTAATGCTTGGGAGAATAGGAAATTACTAAATAGCCCTTAGAAATTCGTAGGGAAAAACTATCAGGTGCTCCTAATGGGTGAGTTAAAGACTCGTTACCTGGTCCAGCGAGTCGTTGTGTTCTCCCGTCAAGCTCACTGGAAAAATTTCTACTGACTCCTGACTGGCACATGACGAGTCGTCATGACTGGCAACGACTCATCCTGTCATCCGTCAGGTACACTGGTAAGAACATTAGAAGGGACTGGAAACGAAGGACCTGACGAATCGTTATTGCTGATGAGGACTCGTGGTGACCTCTCATCAAGTACACTGTAATTTCCTCAAATTTTAGAACTCCAACTTGGAAATGAACGACTTAACGAGTCGTGGGGCCTGATAACGACTCATGGGGTCATGCATTAGGGACACTAAAACATATTCTTGGCATCCTTCTCACGGTTGACCTGACGAGTCGTTGGGTCCCTTAACGACCCGCCAGGTTGGTCGTTCTGCAACTTTTCTGCAGTTTTTTAGATTTTCTAAATTAAGTCCCTGATATTGATTTTAAGCTTCTGGGGCATTACAGTTAGTTGGGTCTTATCCCATCAACTCATCAGTGTTAGAGGCTTTTCGGACATAGTTGTATTCAGATTTAGATTTATGCATGTATTCAGATGTTATGTTATGTATAGACTTCCGCTATGTTATTCATGTTGATCTCCCATTTTATTGAAATGATTTAGATGTTATGTTCATGCCATGGGTTGACTTGGAGCCTCTCCTTCTTTGTCTTGTATGTCAATTCGGGCCTATGTTCGGGTTGTGAAATCTTCCAAGTACTGAAAAATCATCTGAAGTTCACCACGGCTCCTGGTACAATTTGTACATTGATTCCATGATTCGTGAGTCCATCTGTATCAGGAATCTTCCTTTGTGCAATATCTTCTGAATATTTTCACGACTCCAGTTACAGCTCGTACCATCTTGGTACAGCTCGTACTTAGAGTCTTATGTTGTCTTGTTCCCACTTCATCCTTCTGACTTTCATCACGGTTCTTAGTACAGCTCATATAATCCAGGTACGGCTCGTACTGACACTACTACTTTGGGTGATTTTCTGCATTTTAAGGCTTCTTTTGCACATTTTTCTCCAACACTTATTTTTCTCTAAAATCAAAGTAAAAGTGTCTTCTATCTATATAAACATACCTAAGTCCATGCTATTTTTTTAGTTTTAAGGGTTGAAAGTACTGTAAACTCACAGCAACTTAAGATTTTTGCATGTCCTTAGGCAAAGAAAAAGAAAAACTAAACACGATGCTTAACTAGAAAAGAAACCTAGGATACTACAGCCAACATCAAACAAAATTTTCACTATGACTCAAAAAGCTTTTGACCCTTTTCCAGTGAACCAAATTAGCACATGCACTACAAGCAACCACGAAACATGATAAACAGGAACCAATACATGTCATCTAGCTATTAACAGGTAGTCAAGTCATCATCGATGCCTTTTACATAGACCATTGGTAAAGTTAAACACAAACCATGTACCTTCACAGCAAACGAAGTCCTCTACTTAAAAATATAGTAAGATATATGACATGGGACTGAACAAGCGAGACTCTCACTCTCACAAAAGAAGTTCCAAATACTGCATATCAGATACCATAGGCGTGCCCTTATTTTCTCTACTTCAGTTTGTCATATGGTTAGGTTAGTATCACTATAGGACTTTCTTTGGCTTTTAATGTCGGCTTTCGGGCTAGGTATGGTAGATATGAAATATTTTGAGTGACTAAAACCCATCCTTGATACTACATACATATGGCTCCATTTTGTCACTTTTTCACCCTTTTGCTTCTTGCATTTTTCCTCCCCTTTCACCCTCTTTTATACATTTGTATGAGTGTGGTGTGTTTCTTCAAACTTTTATGCATCTTTCTCTTTTTGTATTTTCTTTTTCAATTTTTCTTTCTTTTTTTCTTTTTTCTTTGTCACATCACACCTCATCTTTTACCTTTTTTTCTCTTTTCTCTCTCTTTTTCACCTTCTCAATCTTTATGCACCCCTACACTAGCCACCCTCAACTTAGGAATTTTGCCTATATTGAAGTTCACAATGTCCAAGGAGGGACCAGGGCCAAAACAGGTTCGTTATAAAAATGGGTACAGTTAATTGGTTGATCAAAGAAAAGAAATGGTCTATTTAAGGCTCAAAAATTTTGATCAAGGGAATCATATGATTTCGGTAGGGTTATTTAGGCTAAAAATGGGCTCAACAAGAACGTCCTATGATCCTTTTCTAACCAACTATCCTAAAACCTATGCAAAGACCAACCGGGCAAGTTCTGGATCCTCTACACAGTATTGAACTAGGTATCAGACCTCACTCACTCATAGTACATGATTTATATTCTCTCTCGCTGTCCAGTTTATTCATGGCTTAACAAAAACTACACATGCTAATATACTAAATAGCATAAAAAGATCCGCAACAATCATACATGCAATCACAAGTACACAGCTAATTCAACAAAAGGTTTTAATAGGGTCAATTTTTCAAAAATATCAAATAGTGCACTTTATTGGCTAAGTACTTCTAAGCTAATTTCTAATTGAACAAAAATCACAAAAAAATCCTAAACATGTTGGTTCTACTAGATAGCATGCCTGAGGAAAAAAACACGGCAAGAAAAAACCCTCGGACGACTCAAAATCCCCAAAAATACAAGTGCACCCCCTTCCCTTTTTTAAAAGCATGCTTCATCCCCAAAGCATATAATGTAAGCATAGAGGGAAAGGAACATACCTGCAGTTTTCTAAGCGCTCCTGTTATCCTGCGGACGAGGTGCCTCCGCTGCAATTGTAGCGCTGGCGGTGGCCGACGAACTCAATAGTGGATCAACAGGGGGAGTGGATACTCCCTCAGTAGTCTCAGTAATATCTACGGCCTCTGAAATGGTTGGGGCCGAATGCGGCTCGCCCGAAGGGTCCTTGCCACTAGCAAGCTCAGTCTGGGCCATGGTGAAGCTACCTGCTCTTCTAGGTCATTCCTGCAGCTCTGACAAGTGCGCGTCATGAATCTGAAGGCTCTCTACTCATGCCCACTTGCATTCTCTTTTCTCTCTCTTCTTCATCTTTCTCGACGTCTAATCTCCAACATCCTCAGAGACCCCTTTTTTCCCTTTCTCTTTCCCTATTGCTGTGGGCTCCTAGTAGGCTGCCAGATCAAGCTCCTCATCTATGTCCGCATCAAGGTCAGGAAGAGTGGGGGTTGCTATAACTGTTAACTGCCATGATGACAGCTCGGCCACTTGGCTCTGAAGAGCCCCCAACTCCTCACGCAGGCTAGCAGCCTTAATCTGCTCGGCCATGCATGTATTGAACATGCTTTCAAATCCGTCTAGTCTGGCATGCAGGGCTTGTGCTTCTATCTCGATCTCGGCTTTCACCTAGGGCTTGACATTCTCCATCATTGATTGTATATTTCTTTCATCCATGGTCAGTCTTTTGGCCAAATTTTGGAGAAAATCCTGGGGCACTAAGACATATCCGGCTAGGGTCTTACTCAGGAGGCTGGTATGTGGTGTGGTAGAAATGCAAGGAGCTGCATCTGAAAAATCAGCATCTGTAGCCAGTGTCTCTCCCTGCTCCTGTGAGGTGGGGGTATCACCTGTGCCCCCTAATTGGTCGAGTCAACGGAACTGCAGTGGAAAGTTGGGCCCAACTCACCGGGTTCATTTTATCTTGTATCAGGCTAATATCAAATATCCATTGTCCTCTAATCAAGCGCTCCCGCCCCAGCGCACTGTGATGCCTGCCTTTGTGCATAATCTGAAGATGAGACTAGGGAATGGGATAGTAGTGCTCAATCGCATTGCTCGATCTCGCATCTCCTTTGCGATGACCCTCGAAATGTTGATGGGGTATCTGGATATGATATGGCTACCAAAGTTGCTCTATCTGCACTGAGGGTATTGTCATTAACTGTCGGTGCCAACCGGTGAAGTACTAACATCCAGCAGGCCTTTGCTATAAAATTGAGAGAATTCTTTGTAACCTGCTTTCCGCTAGTGACCCACTCTGCCTCCTCTGTGTCCTCAACGATAATGCTGGACAACCACTGTATCTTCTCCTCATATCGTCAAAGCCCAGCTATTTGATCTATTTCAATTCCTCCACCTGGTACTAATATTCTGGCATAGCATATGGAGGTATGAATTGGGGCCCATATAAAATTCGAGAAATGGTGCACTTGGATATGTCGACCTCTCAGCCTCTAACCAGGACGCTCTCTAGCTTGGGCTGATCTTTCAACTTCTGCCCCTCTTTAGCCTTCTGCTCCATGGTTATCGAATAGTTGGCATAGGACTCCCGGACAATTTCTAGAGTGTACTGGTCCGAAGCCCTATCCATCTACTCGAAGTCGTAGAAGATAAATATCCACTTCATCTCCTCCACCTCGTTCAATGAATTTGTGAGGATCCGCAGCTCTTCTTGAATACTCCGCCTAGTTTTGTTTTTGGAGGTGAGAGTAATGCCCTGCTCCTATATCTTCTAGTCTCCTGGCACACTCCATCGGATAGTGCGTTTCTCCCTAGGCAGATTCCGCTCCTGCTCGGCATGTGGTGCCTCCTCCTCTGAACCAACACCGCTGCATGCATCTCTGGATTGTGCCTCCTCGGACCTCTCTTCTTCATTAGAGCAACTTCTCAACTCATGAGCTCTTTCCTCAACTCCCTCCTCAGACTGGGAGCACCGGAAGATGTGGCAGTAGCCGCCAAAGCTTGGGCTTTGACCTTTGCCCTAGTGGTATGGATCTCATCAGTGTCTGATGTATCTACCCTATACTCCTCTATTGAACCACTACGGGAGCTGCCTGCTTGATCAGATTTGGAGGTTTCATCTAGTAATGTCCTCCGTGCAGTTGCCTTTGATGCTTTTCACTTCATCGTTATTGTACCTGTAGAGAAAAAGGGTTAAAATGCCATAACTGAGAAAAAGAAAGAAAGAAAAAATTCCTTTGAAGTTTATCATGAGTCAATAGTACAGGTCGTACCTAGGAGGTACGATTTGTACTGAGAACTGAAATGTCTTAGGTCAGTGCTACGCCTTTGAGGTATGACTCATACCATGAAGGTACGGTCCGTACCATGATTCGTATGAGGATACCCCTGTTCAACAATATTTTTGTATTTTTCCACGACTCATGGTACGACCCATAAGTCGATTTCACAAGTCGTAGGAAGGATCGTACTGTCACTTGTGGACTTGAACCTCTCCATATTTTTGGTATGACTGCCAATTACGACTTGTATTAGTAAACCACGAGCCGCACTAGGATTCGTACCTTGTTTTTTTTTCAATTTTGGCTTGGGATAGTCCCAACGAGCCATCCTACGAGTCATAGTAGTAACCACGAGTAGTAGGAAGTCTTGTGAAGCCTATCGCTACCTCAATTTTGTTTCAGTTTGAGAGGAGTCTTCATTTAAATTTAGGTACTCAGAATTCCCCAGGTCCAGGCAAGAATTCAACCAGTTTTAACATTACTCATTCCTCTCTTTTTTTAAAATCATGACCTGTAACTTAGTTTTTAATAATCCAATGCAAAACTTAATCAAGTTTGAGCTTTAAACCTGTCGAATACAACTTAGTTACACCCCTATTCATTGTATTTTACTAATTTTTCAAGCAATGTGAGGACTCCCAAGGGGTTTCACACCTTTACATCAAACATACAAATTATAACTATAAATTTTGAAGGAATTCACTTGCTTTATTGTTGATGTTTCACTCGTGAATCAAGACTACAGTTTGTGGTATGATTTTCGATGTGATTTCTGAGCTAGAACGTGTTCATTGCCTCTTGGTGATGAGTTACGGGTGTGAGGGAGTTGTGAGTTTAGGTTTAGTGAGCGTGGGAGGGTAGCATGATTCATTTAGGCTTTTATAGGTCCTAGGGCTGAGTCGGGTTAATTTAAAATTTTTGACCCATCACAATTCATACCACAAGTTGTAGGATGATCCTACGACTCATCCTTGGGACCCATACTTAGATAAATTTAGGAACTTACCTGTGGACCTACAAACGCATCCTACGACTCGTATGTATGGGGTACGATTCATACTATGACTTGTAGGTCTTTGCTATTCATTGTGGTCCATGTCTTGCATAGTTCATAGGCACAGTGAGTACTACAATCCGTACAATGAAGTTACGAGTTGTAGGATCAACCATACCCTAAACTACTCATGTACTGAAGTACATCTCTAATTCTCAGCACGACTCGTGCTACGACTCATACAACCCTCTCATGAGTCGTACTGAGAACAGTAGCACCTGCCTATTCAGCAATTTTTCTGTCACCTATTTTTGTTTCCCCTACACACAAAACACACATTAGTTAATTCACTTGGATTGCCTCACAAGAAGCGCTTGATTTAACATCACGGCACAATGCAGGTGGCTCAGTTACTTAGAATTAACCAAGCCACCACTTGGATTGCCTCCCAAGAAGTGCCTGATTTAACATCGCAGCACGATGCATGTCTCTTGACTACTCAGACATCATCAAGGAACTCGGATTCATCTTCTATTGTTGAGACCACTCTATATTCTTTAGGTTGCTTCATTGATCGATAAACGTTGAAGGTGACCTCTTCTTTATTGAGTCTGAACTTCAACTGGGCAGCCTCTACATCTATTAAGGCCCTCCCAGTGGCAAGGAATGGTTGCCCCAAAATGATAAGGACCTCGAAATCAACCTCGCAATCAAGGATCATGAAGTCTACTGGGAATATAAATTTATCAACTTTGACAAGCACATCGAACAGGATTCACAAGGGCTTCTTCACAGTTCTATCGGCCATCAGCAGCCGCATGGTAATTAGTGTGGGGGCTCCCAAGCCCAGCTATTTAAACATAGTCAATGGCATTAGATTATTTCTTTCTCCCAAATCACAGAGTGCCCTAGCGAACTCAACATCACTGATTATTCATGGAATAGTGAAGGCACCTAGATCTTCCTTCTTCTAAGCCAGGACCTGTGAAGCTATAGCACAACAATGGTGAACATTATCAACGGGCTCATGGCTCATGGATCTCTTCTTCATCACAAGGTCCTTCATGAACTTGGCGTATCCCAACATCTGTTCCAATGCCTCGACCAATGGTATGTTTACAGATAACTATTTGAGCATGGACAAGAATTTCTTAAACTTATCATTCTCTGCCTTCTTCTTCATCCTTTGGGGAAATGGTGGCGGTGGTCGTGGAATAGCCTTATACATTTTTGTGGCTCCTTGTTCAGGTTTAGGCTCGTTTTCAACATTTGGGGCCTTAGTCAAATCAGCATCCTTATTGCATTCCTTCTCAGCAACATCACCTTCTTCTTCGCTTATGCTTTATTTTCTCCTTTCAACTACAACTAGTAGAGGGAGGTCAACCGTCGTCCTTCCACTCCTAGCCATCACATCCATACAGTGACCATCATTCTCTGGATTCTAGACTATGTTTCTAGGTAGTGTACCCTTCTACCTAGGGTTCATAGATGCTAACATTTGCCCTAGCTTCTTTCTGATCTACTTGATAGTCATCGCATGTGACTCCACTCTCTGACTAATGCATGATATATTGCTACGGTTGTCTTTCAACTAATCATCTGTGGACATCACCTTCTTTAACATCTGGGCCATCATGCTCTCTAATTTCGACTGTCTAGCCTCCCCCTCTCGTGCATTAGGAGGCACGTATAATCCAGCTCGGTCGTTGCGATAACCATCATTCTTTCTCCATTCTCCCTTGCGCTCATGACCTCGGCTTCTATCTCTATACCCATTCTGGTTATAGTTATATTTGTATTGGTTCCGACCTTGGTTTCCAGAACCTTGGTGCCAAGTGTCTTGTCCTGACCCTTGGGCATTGGCTCGAAAATCCGCCACCTGGTTGTCCAAGAAGTTTGCCTCCTCCTCGGAATTTGAGTGGTCCAGCCCTGGCTCCTGTCCCTGTATCCCAATTGCATTCACCTTTCTAGCTCCAGCTCCCATGATGTTCTTAGTAAGAAAATCCAACGACTTGCGCATCTAAGTCGATTCCTGGTCATGCTCTTCTTCTTTCCTATGTTGGTCTGCAGTCAAACCAACAGCATGTGTACCGGCCACGGTGTCTGCTTTTCGGGTGTGCCATGCTCTATTTTTTTTGTCACCCTGCCAAGAATAGTAGAGGCTTGCTCCCATGTGTGACTCATTAGTGCTCCTCCCGCTATGCTACTAATTTTATGATGTTGTTCAATGATCTATAGAAAATCTCCAACAGGCTGTCATCATGGATTTTGTGGTACGACCACTTGGTCAACTTCTTTTTGAACCTCAATCAGGTCTCATAAAGTGCCTCAGTTTTCAACTGTCGGAAATCGTAGATCTCATCCTTAAGCTGCACAATTCTAAAGGGTGGAAATAATCTCTCTAAGAAGGCTTGCTTAAGCTCCCTCCAGTTGGTAATGGAGTCATTGGGAAACTCCGATAATTGTAATGTTGCCTCCCCAGACAGAGAGAAGGGGAAAAGTCTTAGCCTTATAGCATCTTGGATGACTCCAGGCAACCTGTACGTCGTGCATATTCCCATGAAGTTCACCAGGTGCAGGTTAGTATCGTCAGCTTCATGACCACTAAACACCCCTTTCATGTTCAACAACTGAATCATGGTGCTAGTGATATCAAATTTAGCCCCAGTAGGAAGTGGCGGTGGATTAATTGCTCCGGCTGACCCGACTTCATCGATGTCTGAGTCATCTTGATCGAAGAACTGAGGGGCATATCTTTGGCCTTTATTGCCCTTCCCATGTCGACCAGCATTTATGACCTCATCTCGACCATTCTCCGCATCCTGAGTGCAGCTTACCGAGCTATCTCGACTTGCCTAGCTTCTTCAGCTATGCGGGTATCCCTTTACTCCTGGTTTTCCATCCTATGTAGTGTTCATTTAAGTTCGAGATCCAATGGAATCAGGGGGGTTTCCACTCCGACGAGTACTTGGCATTCACCAAGCAACAACCTGTTTATATCAAAAAACTAAAAAGACAATGTAATTCAAGAAATAACAACCAAAAGTCAAATACAAGCAATTAATCTAATCTTAGTCGTATTCCCCGGCAACAGATCACTTTTTGATAATGCTCAAACTCACACTTTCTGAAAAAATATGAAGCGGTCTTTGTCAATAAAGAACCCAATTAAGAGGTTGGGGTCGAACCCACAGGGAAAAGGGTAAGATCTAGACTAATGCTGGTAAGTGAACTTGTTGGTGAGTTATCTCCAAATTGGGGGGTTTAAAGAAAACAATGTTAAAGCAACGATTATAATTGTGATTTAAATCAAGATTTAAAAACAACTAGGGTAAGTGTTCCCCACGGGTTCATAACTACTTCGGGCATATACACATGATCAATCCCAATGTTTATTTGTAGAACTGATAATTAGGGTTCATCCAAACAACTGATTCGTTCCTGTTGGATGACTATACTCAATCACCGAGTCAAATCTCATGAGCAATTTCAAACTAATTGTTATCAATATGTTCCAAGATTAACTATTCTGCTGCCACAGCTCAAGTTAATAAAATGATCATAAAGATCAAGGCTTTGATGTAATTCTCCTTTCCTAATCTCTACTTCTCTAGGTTCAAGCAAGTAAAGAACTCAGGCAAGTCCTAACGTTGTACACTGTTAAGAAACGTTTAAACATGAAGATAATACAATACAAGTTTTTTGCATTGATTTTGAATCACTTTTGTGCAACCCTAATTTGTTAATCCGACATGGTTCCCACAACCCCTAGTTGTGGAGGTTTTAACCTCTCATGGTTGTGTGATTGTAATTCGCATTCATAGACAAACACATAATTAAATACTTACAAAAACAATTAGAAGGAAATCAGATTTGATTATCAAATAGCAACCTCAAGAACAATGTAGGAAATAAAGAATTTGATCCCAAGAATTGCTCCTCAAAACTTGATAAAAATTCAAAAAAGTAACTATTCACATGTCTACAACTCAATTCTCTCCTCCTCTAACTAAAATAAAATGTAAAGGATATTTATACAGACATTAGAAACCTTTTCCTAAGCTAACGGGAGTTTTTTATATCTGGTGCCGACTGTACCACGACTGGACCTACGATCTGTAGCAGGATTGTATGGATCACACCTACTTTCCATAAGTTCTTGGCTTCTGCAGATTTGGCTAAGTGTTGGCATGTTGGTATGACTCATACCTTCATCCAACAAGTCATACATTGTTTCCGTGGTTTGGCCTTGAGAACTCTGACATCTTCTAGAATTCTTCACGAGTGTTGTTGTACGACTAGTACCTTCTTTCCACAACTCGTACTATCTATAGTTTCTAAAGTTCTTCCAAGTACTGAAAAATCTTCTGAAGTTCACCACAACTCCTGGTATGATTTGTACATTGATGCCACGGTTCGTGAGTCCATCTGTACCAGGAGTCTGCCTTTGTGCAATTTCTTCTGAATGTTTTTACTACTCCAGTTATGACCAATGCCATCTTGGTACGGCTCATATTGAGAGTCGTATTTTGCCTTCTTCCCACTTCAGCCTTCTAAATTTCATCACGATTCTCAGTAGGGCTCATACAATCAAGGTAAGGCTCGTATTGAGACTGGTTCTTTGGCTAATTTTCTGCATTTTAAGTCTTCTTTTGCACATTTTTGCTCCAACACTTATTTTTCCCTGAAATCAAAGTAAAAGTGCCTTATATCCATATAAATATACCTAAGTCCATACTATTTTCTCAGTTTTAAGCATTGGAATTGTTGTAAACTCACAGCACATCAGTGTTGGCCAACAACTTTAGAGACTAGCGGTGTTCGAGCTGGATGGAGTGCTGGCTAGTGTAGAAGCAAGGTCTTCTCTTTTGGACCAAATTAAAGCCAGACAGTTTGAAGATGCAAAGTTGAGAAAGATTCGTGATAAGGTCTTGCAAGGAGAGGCAAAGGAGCGGTGATTGATGATGAAGGTGTCTTGAGGATTAAGAGGCATCTATGTGTACCCCATGTTGATGATTTGGTTAAGACCATCCTCTCAGAGGCTCACAGTTTGAGGTATTCCATACACTCTGGTGCCACCAAAATATACCATGACCTAAAACAACACTATTGGTGGTGCATAATGAAGTGAGACATCATGGAGTATGTCTCCTAGTGTTTAAAATTGTTAGCAGATGAAGTATAAGCACCATAGACCGGGGGAGTGCTTCAAAGGATGCTCATGCTTGAATGGAAATGAGAGAGAATAGTTATGGACTTCATGGTTGGCCTTCCGAAGACCTTGGGGAAGTTTAACTCAATCTAGGTCATTGTTGATAGACTGACTAAGTCTGCCATTTTACGCCAATTCAAGTTACCTATAATGTAAAAAAGTTAGCCAAGTACTACATATAGGAAGTGGTACGATTGCATGAGGTGCCAGTTTCAATCATCTTAGACTGAGGTATGCAGTTTACTTCTAACTTTTAGAGAACCGTGTAGGATGAACTAGGCACTATATTGGACTTGAGCACAACACTTCACCCTCAAAACAATGGCTAGTTAGAGTGAATATTCATGTGTTGGAGGATATGTTAAAAGCATGTATGATAAACTTTGGGGGCTATTGGAATAATTTCTTTCCATTGGTTTAGTTTGGTGACAATAAAAGCTATCATTCGAGTATTGGTATAGCACCATTTGAGGCTCTATATGAAAGAAAATGTAGGTCTCCTATTCGCTGATTCTATAGGTTTAAAGTGAGGCCTTGGGTACTAACCTTTTAAAGGAGTCCTTGAAAAAATGTGAAGGTGATTCAGGAGAAGCTCTTGGCAGCTCAAAGCAGACAAAAGCAATATGTTGATCGGAAGGTTAGGGACATGGAGTTCATGATAGGAGAGAAAGTCTTGCTCAAGGTTTCACCCATGAAGGGTGTGATGCGATTGGAAAAGTATGACAAGCTTAGCTCGGGGTACATGGTCCATTTGAGATTCTTCAACATGTGGGGGAGGTGGCCCATGAATTGCCTTTGCCTCCAGGTTTGTCATTCTATGCTAAAGAAGTACCATGGGGATGGTAACCATATCATCCATTGGGATTCGGTGTTGTTGGATGAGAATCTATCCTATGAGGAGGAGCCAGTGGCTATTTTGGATAGGGATGTCCGCAAGATGAGATCAAAGGAGATTGCATTTATTAAGTTCCGGTGGAAGAACTATCCTGTGGAGGAGGCCACTTGGAAGATCGAAGAAGACCTACGTAGCAAATATCACCGACTATTTGTGGAGTCAGGCATGTTCTTCCCTGCTCCTTCCTTGACCGTTCGGGGATGAATGGTGGTTTAATTGGTATGTGATGTAACAACCCCTCCAATCATTATAGGGTGGTTAGGGCCTCTGTACCCTCTAGAGTCCCTATTGTAAAAGTGAGTTAGTAAAAACTCCAAAATGAGATGAATTAAAAATTAAAATTTGCATGTGTTATGTTTCATAAGGGGGTGACCTAGTGAACTAGATCTCGATAGAAAATTTTGAGACTACTGGTGAATTAGTAGCATCATTTTTCAGTTGGTGTATATATGGAGGATGGTAAAAGTCAGGATGAAAAACATGTGTTTTGGAATGAGAAAATGTGAAGTTTTGTAGAGCTACTGATCAGCAGGGAACTGCTGCAGTGGTGGAATTTTTGCTGCAATGCGACTACTATAGAGATCGAAGTGTCATCGTAGCGGTGGTGGAGAAAGTTACCAAAAAGTCGCCATAGCCGAGACTCGATCGCCTCCACTGCAGTGGATAAGCGAGGCAGAATGCCTGTTTAAGTCAGAACTTTAGGGTTTTCACCCATTACCTAAGGTAAAAAAAATTGAGAGCTTAAGGGCGATTTTTTTAGGGCAGAGCGGTTTTCTCTTTCCAAGGTAAGATTACTTGATTATTTTTTCCCAATAATAGTTGATCTTCATTCATTCTAGAAAAATATACGTTTAAGGTGCAAGTAGTGTTTGGGCTCACTGCACCTATAGTTTGTTTCTCTAGACTACTAGTTAAAAACATACATATAAGCAAAAACAGTAATTGTAGTACTAGACATACCAACTACATATTCAACTAATTCTATACTAGGGAAATGCTCCAAGATGCTACCCCTACCTCTGATGTGGATATGCAATACAATCTCCTTCAGCATTTTCTCAGCTTTAACTCTCCCTTTTTGAAACCTAATTTTGTTCCTTTCTCTCTAAATTATGTATATGAATACAGCAAAGACACTGCTAGTAATCTTAGCCAGCCCATTCTTCCTTTTTGGCATTTCAAATGCCCATTTGATTTTAGTTTCCCAGTCTTGTGTTTGTCTTTCCATTCCCAACCAGCTACATAGCCTGTCCTACAGATCTTTAGTGTACTGACATTCAAAGAAAAGTTGAGAGAAAGTCTCAAGTGTTCTTCCATAGTAAGCATACTTAGGAGGGACTTATATCCCAAATTTATGCAGTCTATCAACTATTGTTAGCCTTTGTTAGATAGCAAGCCAAAGAGTAAATCTGAACTTGGGATGGATACTGTTTTAAAGAGTAAGACTCTTCCATTTCATCTTTTGATTCTCTAACACCCTAGAATTATTGGGTGATCCTTAATGGTCAAATTCTAGTTAGGAACCCTAGAACTATGAAAAGTAGGGACAATGGAATAAGTCTTGATGTGTGTTAACTCCTAGGCTTAAAAGCGAGTAACTAATACTTTTTAGGGTGAATGTGAATGTACGAGTTCATCAACGTATAAATTTAAACCTATAATTTGATAAAGTTGGGACCTTTAGAATTAAAAATTGCTTAGAAGGGGTATAAATGAATAGAAACTCTTTGAGTAATGTAATCATATTGAGACAAAATGATGGTAATTTAACCCGTGGATAATAAATTAGACTTTGATAATGGGTAGAATTTAGTGAGTTTAAATTTTCAAGATCATTATTTGAAGAATATATAATTAAGTACTAGTGTATTGTCTGTTTCAAGATTTTGAATGTTTTGAAGCATTGAGAAAAGGAAAAGCTCTCGCGGAATAGCTTGTGTATTCACATTCTTCAATTGAAGTAGGTTACGATTTCGTGTAGAGTTAGACTTTTTTTAATATCTTGCATGTATTATGACTTAATGAGCATATTTGGATGGTCTTCGAACTTTGGTTGCAATAGAGACTGTGGTGATTTAGCTATGCTGTGTGAATGAGTTATGAAATTGTATAAACTGCAAAAATTGTTCATGAATTGAAAGTGCAATTGTGATAATCAATATGTACTTATGATTTTTCCTATGTGATAATTTCTTAATAGCATATTAAAATATGTTAACGAATATGGATAATACGTCTTTATCCTGAGATGAGGGGCTCGTGTTTGAGGGGAGTATAGGATGAGCGATTGTGTCTGAGTGAGGAATATATTGTTGTTCGGATATGAGTGGCCCGTGCCTATGGTGAGCATCCGGGAATGCAGTTGTTATATGAGTACCTCGTATTCGAGGGGAGCATCCGGATGAGCATATAAGTGGGAGCGAGTACCACGCTGGTATAGTACATAGATTTCTAGAGTCTCTTAGCCGTCATGACTAGAAGGGAAAACATAAAACCCTCTGGCATTGATGTATAGATTGCGACAGATGTGAGACTGATAAGTGATTGATATGAGATACAGGGATATATGTGTGTGTGCACACGCCCACATATGAACATGATTTCATTGGATATTTGTGATTTGCTTATATTGTAAGCTTGTGCTTTCTTGTTGATTGATTTCTTGAGGACCATATATATCCCTAATGATTGACAATGCTAGGTTTGAGGTTGCAAATATGACTTCTTGTTGTAAACAATTATTGAACTCATGAGTTGGTTGGTTTGTTACTTTATTTGAATGCTTCCATTGTTTATTGATTTATAATATATTTTTTCTATTATCCAAGGTTGGTCTATGATGCCTATACATAATGTTTGTACTGATACTACTCCTATACTTATTTTTTAAGTGCAGATTTTGATCTACGAAATTCATTCTGACCACACCTTTAATGTAGACAATTGATACTTGCATTTGAAAGTGAGCTAACTTCTATCCAGGCTGCCGCAGATCCTCTTAGCAGATGTCTATTTATTTTTCGGACACTGATTTATATTTTTCTTTTATTTTTCATTACTTGTAGACATTATTAGCTGGAGTTCTTGTACAATGACTTTTGGATCATTGGAATTGTAATAGTTAGCTTTCGCATAGAGATTTGGCTTTATATTTAATTGAGACTTCCGCTATTTATTTCACAATCATCTTGTCATTGTTAAGAATTAATGCTTAGATGGATGGGTTAGTTGGAAAATGATGGTTCGCCCATAGGGGGGTCAGTGTGGATGCCAATCACGGCCACTTGGGTCGTGACGTAGACCTTCCGAGGTCATTTTTTTATTTTTTTGCAAAAGCGACTTTTAGATCTCAATTTTTGTAAAAAGAAAATATTTAAAAAATTAACTAAAAACCGACTTTCCGAGATTGGTTTTTGTAAAAAGAAAATTATTATTAAAGAAAGCGACCTCAAGAGGCGGATTTGCATTTTGTTTCTATTTTTGTCACTATAAAATAGATCTACAAAGGTCGTAATTGTTTAAAAGATTAAATTATATTCTTTAAAAAATTGACCTCTGATGGTTTGATTGCATTTTCCCAATCTTTTGAAGTCTTAATATTTTTTAATAGTGCGAGATTTGATCCTGACCTAAGACCGAAGACCCAATCCGATCACAATCCGAGGTCAAAATTCCCATCCATAAATCTTTAATAGTAAAATATAAATTAAATTTAATCTTAAATATAATCAGGATTATGTTAAAATTAAACTAAATAAAAAGATACTTAAAAATAAATAATGTTGTATTAAACTAACCTAATAAAAAATTATCCTATATCTAATTCATAAAATATTAAATAAATTAAACGAGCCGTCTATTTTTGAACCGAATTTAATATCACTAGCTAGTTTGTCCCCTTGTTAATCAACACTAAAAAACATAAATGATTCCACCGCTTAAGCATATCGTCAGTCGACATTAGTGTCTGTAATTGTATTTTTTCTACACCCCCAACATTGTCCTTCTCGGTGTTTCTTTTCCATTTCCCTTATTTATACTCTTCAATTACTATTCTTTTCGTTCATTTATTGTACTATTATTTTTATCAAAAAATACTGTTTATTTTTATTTTATTTTATTTTATTTTATATTAATTATATTAATTTTAATATATTTTTAAGATATTAAATTTATCATAATTAAACTATAATATAGTAATTTTTTATTTTATTTATTATATTATAAAAAATATATAATTAAATTAATACTGAATAAATAATATTTTTTTTGTGCGTATATATAAAATACTTTAAACCACTAAATTATACATTTCCCGTACCGTCGGTTAAACAAGTTGGACCTAAACTAATGCAACCAAAAAAAGCGTGAGCTGGCTCACATGTCAAATTTCCATTTTAGCCCCTCTCGGTAGTGGGCCAGTGGCCCTTTCAACTTTCATCTGTCGGCCGACAGTTCGGTACACTGAGGTGAAAGGATTTACCAAAGCAAATCTTGAAAATCCACCAAGAAAAGATAAAACACTAAGGTGTGTCTGGTGTATGGTCGAAAAACTAATGGTTTAGTGTTTGATTGTAGAAATCTTCACCAAATATAAGAAACTAACTTCTCACTTTAGTTGGAAGTTAACTTTTTTACAAACATCTTAATTTTAAATTTTATATTACATTTAATTCTTAATTACTTTTCTCACTATATATTTGATTTATTTACGTATTTATTTTTATTTATTTAATTTTAAATAATAAAGAGAAAATTTATCATTTAATTTTTAATTTATATTGGGGATATAGTTGATATGCCTTAGATCCAATTTCACATATGATGATTTGAACATATTTTTATAAATATTATTTCATATAATTATATGACATCTAATATTCTTTAATCATAGTTATTATTAAATTGTTTGAGTAATATGTAAGGTCCTTGATTAAGTTTTGAGACTTGACATCCTGATGGAGATCATGATAATAATCATGAAAGACTCACAACTCTTATAACTTAATCTAAAATTGTTCTTGATCGTAGGATTACTAATTAAGATATTAGTGATCTAATTAGATAAATATGCATGTGGTGGTCTTTATAAGATAAAGATTAGTTGATCTCATTAACTAAATCACATACATCAATGATGCATATAGAGATATGATCATTGGAACAGACTCATTGGATAATTCCTAATGGTTAGAATTACCATAAATTGTCACTAGGATATTATCTTGAAGAATGTGATGTAGGAGTTTTCTTTGACTTGATATAATCATAGTAATTAACAAGTTATTTATTATACTTTGATACCGGACACCCATGACCCTACAAATATGGTTGAAAGGATATTGCATCTTAAATGCTTGTAGAATTAATGATTGATCAAAATGAAAATTTCCAACTCTTGTGATGAGTTTAAGCTCTATGTTGTAAACGATTAATCAAGACCTTGGTCGGGACAATTGATTGAAAGAAGAAAAGAGTTTCTTAAGTCATTCAATGGTTGATTATAATTTGACATGAATACATAGTCGATCACCTATTGGGATTTGACAGTTAGATCATATCTTAGGGTGATCCGGATCTATAATGACATAAGGAAATACTACATTATTCTTCTACATATTTTGAGAGTAAATTATATACTTCATATTATCTGGTCATTAAGTAGTATTGCTAGATGCTATCTTGATTAGTGTATTAATATGATCAATTTACTGTCGGCTTAATAATAAACATATGAGGTCGCACAAACAAGTGTTAATAAAGGCTCATTAAAGAAATCCAATATATAATTGGACAATTAGTATGTCCAAGTCCATAAAGGACTACACGGTAGCTATCCAATTCCTTTAGGAATTGGATTTGAATTTTCTTTAGAATGAAATTTTTCGGCGAGAAAAACTTCCATAAAATCTAATTATGGAATTAGACTTGTACCTTAAGTAAATTATTATTTTAATTAAATAAAAAAAGAATTTATAGGTGATGTTATATAAAGGGTGATGGAAAAAAGTTTTATAAAAAGTTTTTATGAAAAAACGTTTTCATCATGAGAAAACTTCTCACGAGAAAAACACTTTGTTGAAAATGTATAAGTACTATATTAAATCAAGAGAGAAAAATTGATGATAAAAAGTCATTTTCTTATTACATTTCTGTGGCCTGGAATTTTTGAGAAAAATTTCAATACAATATTTGTAACCCAATTTAGTTCGCAAGTTCTATTAATCAAGGAGTTTATAGCAAATATCAGTCTCGATGTGGATACGCATAGAGTGTTCGTACTACCGGAGAAAATTTAATTATGGCTATCGTCACCAGGTTTATCTTGAATCGTATTTTTTTAGATGAAATAAATTTTAAATACAAGTAGATATGTTTAGGATTGCTTTTTGTCTCCATTGTGTGTTACGAACATCCTGCAATCCTACAGTGGTATCAGATCCACGACTTGGAGTATTTAAATTTTATTTACTGAAATTATTAATGTAATATATTTGAAGAGTTCAACTATAATAATTATGTATTGATATAATTTTTATTGTGAATAATATATATATATATATATATATAGATATAGATATAGATAGATAGATAGATAGATAGATAGATAGATAGATAGATAGATAGATAGATAGATAGATAGATAGATAGATAGATAGATAGATAGAGATATAGATATAGATATATATAGATATAGATAGATAGATAGATAGATAGATAGATAGTTACATAATTAAATAACGGTAAAGTTCATGATATAAATGTAGAATCATGTAATAAATGTGATACTAATTCATTCAAAGTTATTGAACTTCACTATTATTTGTATTATTATTAATTCATGAGATGTTAATAAATTATAATATTTAGGTATGAATATATTTATATGTGATATAAAATTTCAACCTTCATTCAAATCTTGTGATATATGTAATATAAATGTGTATAGGGATATACAAATTAATTGCGTATTGAATTTTGTTTATATGTTTCATGCTCTGTCATGCCCCATCTTGGGAGGCGTAACTGGCACCTAGTGCCACTCTGGAACCTGCGCTGACCTGGCTGGACATATTCACCATAGGTTCCTGCCAGCAACTTAAAATCATGAAAATAAGCAGCTATATCTTGATTGTAAACATAGCCTCGAGCCGACAAGGCCACACAGCAAACCTATAAAGAAACAGCTAACCCAACAATCATAATAATAAAACGATCCTATGCGGGCCGACAAGACCCTCATGTTGTCTAGGTCATAACAAAAGGAAAACAGGCAGTCATATATATACTATAGCTGACAAGGCTGCTAACTGATAGCTAAACTAGGCCCCATACGATCAATGCACAAAATATAACATACATTGGCCCCACACGGCCAACAACAACCAACAACTAGAAAATGTAGTCCGCAAGCCTCTAAGAATGGAATAGTGGTCGAGACAGGGGCCCGACCAACCCAAAAGTTGTACAATAAAAGAGAAAACCTTTCTAACTGTCAACGCCAGAGGAAAGGTATCACAATCCGAGAGTACACCCCGATCGTAGACACGGGACAAGGAGTCCTAAGAGACCCCAAGTGAACACATGGCGTGAGAATAACACTAATTCATTCATATACATCGGAAAACTTAACTCATAAATCGTAAACTAACTGAAAATCATATCATGAGAGATAAGGGAAAAAATGATACAAGATCCAAACATAAACGGCTGAATACTACACATAAGTCTGAAAGCCTCTAATCATAAAAGACGGGTTGAAGGGACAAGACCCCAACTAACCCAAACATTTTGAAAACATAAGATAATTTAACAGGTCTGAACATGAAGCCCTCAGACCATGAGGACTCACCATTGGAGATTTAGCGGAACTGAGCATGAACTAGGGATGATACTAAGCCTGCGAACCAGATCCTGAAAATATAGGGGTCAGTACTCAGAAAGTACTAAGTATTTAAGCTATGAAAAGCAATGCTTAAAACATAGAAGTTATAGGAGTGGGGACATCATGATCATAAAACTGAAATCATAAGTATATCGTAATGCTCAATATTTCAATAAAATATCCATAAACTCATAAAGTCATAACATGCGGAGAAAACATTTCATAAATTGTAACTTGAGACAAAATAACATAATCATGCATATTTTAAAATCATGAGGAACAATGGGAGATTTCTATAACCGACATACTTCTCATGAGCACACATGAAGTCCGACTTGTACCCCTAGTCGGGAGGCCGTTCATACCTTGACAAGGGTATGAACCATGAAAGGCGTGATATCACTCATGAAGGCCCTGTAGGGCATAGAGGACAGTCACTGAGGAGGTTCCAAACATAATCCTATGGTGGCACGTAGTTTTGAGATTCGGGGCATAACCTAGGCCCAGAACCTACTTGGTGTTAAGTACTACTCCCAAAACATGCAACGTGCTCATAACATGCATAACATGACATGCATGGCTAGTGAAAACATGAAAATCATAACATACATGAGGGTTTGTATTTCTAGCCATGGAATTGGGCCTATGAGTCGGTCAAAATCCTAGTTATAATTCATATGCGATATGTGGGCATTGCCCATAATTTCAAACATATTTGACATGCTTAAATTTATAAGAAAACGATCATGATAGTGTGAGAAATCGAAACTTGAAGACATGCTTAAAAATTTAAGAGAAATTCGTTCATGATACCGGAATCATCTTGCCTATGAAATTCACTAAAAATTTTCCATAGTTGGGCATCCATACTTGTAGAGATTTAAATCATGAAATATAAAATATATATAAGTAAAATCTTTCCAAACACTTCAAACCTGCAAATTTGACATAATATCGCAAGTTCATGTAAGCTTTTGAGGAATCATGCAAATGGGGTTAAGACCCACAAGAATTTAGCAAATTAAATCTAGGAAATGGGAAGAAATAGGCATGGGTAGGGACTAAACTACCCATTCAAACCCCACATACCTGAAAATTTCGTGATTCCCTACTCCCTTGAAAACCCTAAGTGCAAGCTTGAAGAACTTGAAGAGAATGGCTTGAAACCCTTCCTACTCCCCTTATCTAACACCAGTAATTGCTAAAATGAACTCAACAAGAGTTTTCATCCCTTAAAGATCCTATTTTGACCTCAAAACGACGTGGTTTAGGTCCCAAAAGCACATAAAAGTCAAAATTGCCCTTATTGAAATTTCCCTGAAAAGAAGTTCTGGCCCCGATCACGAGTCGTACCATCAAGTCACGACTCGTTGTTACCTCTCGTGGTCACTTCACCCTTTTTCTGAACTTTCTGAATTTGGCCATAACTGATAACCTACGGGTCATACTGTCAACCTTGGTACCATCCACCCAAACCACCACGACTTAACCACAACTCCTCACCACGACTCGTTGCTATATCCTACGAGTCATACCATGACCCGTCACGACTCATTTTGGCACCACTGAGATATTTACCACGACTCCTAACCACGAGTCGTACCTTCTCACCACAGTTAGTAGGACTACCCGTGACACCACCCTAGGCTCTTGGTTTCCTCACGACTCGAGTCACGAGTCATAGGTCCTCACCATGACTCGTACCTCAAGCCGTACTGGTGCAAGTTCCAGGTTTTTCTGCAGTTTTCAACTTTAATCTCCTGGGTCTATTCGTAATCCCTACTGGGGTGTTACAATATCTCCCCCTTGGAAAGATTCATCCTTGAATGTAGGGAAACAAGCAGCAAATAGAAACATAAAATCACTATATATAGATGCTAATCATTAATATTCAAGCCGAAAACTGACGGAACGACTACCCCCGAAAAGAACTACATCGCGGGGCTGAATTCAGACATTACATACATACATCATATCATAAAACAAACTTGCAGGCATGAACGGAACATGAAAAACTGATTAGAGGTTAGAGCTAGAGCTGATACATCAAACTGAAACTGGGTCGGTAGGGAACACCATCATATCCGCTTCAGCTTCCCATGTAGCTCCCTCAACATGTTGGTTCCTCCATAACACCTTTACTGAAGCTACTTCCTTGTTTCTCAGCCTTCGAACCTGACGATCCAAAGTTTCAACAGGAATTTCTTCGTAACTGAGGCTATCCTTCACACCAACACTTTCCATCGGAACCACTAAGGCTGGTTCTCCCAAGCACTTTTTCAAGAGCGATATGTGGAATATGGGATGAACTGAAGCCAACTCTGAAGCTAACTCTAGCTCATAAGCTACCTTACCTACTCATCTCACGATCTTGTACGGGCCAATACAGCGGGGACTGAGTTTCTCTTTCCTTCAAAATCTCATTACTCCCTTCATGGGAGATACCTTGAGAAATACCCAGTCATTGACCTCGAACTCAAGCTCCCTTCTCCTCACATCTGCATAAGACTTTTGGCGAATTTGAGCCATTTTCAGCCTTTCTCTTATTAAATGAACTTTTTTCATAGACTTATGAACTGAGTCTGGCCCCACTAATGAAGCCTCACCAACTTCAAACCACCCAATGGGTGATCTAAACCTTCGCCGGTAAAGAGCCTCGAACGGTGCCATTTGTATGCTGGAGTGGTAGCTATTGTTGTAGGCAAACTCAATAAGAGGAAAATGCTCGTCCCAACTACCCTTGATGTCAATAGTACAAGCTCTCAACATGTCCTCAAGAGTTTGGATAGTCCGCTTCGCCTGACCATCGGTTTGCGGATGAAACGTCATGCTAAGCTTGACTTGAGTACCAAGTCCCTTTTGAATAGACCTCCAGAACTGAGAGGTGAACTGCGTACCTCTATCTAATATAATGGACAACGGCACTCCATGCAATCTAACCAAATCTCAGATGTACAACTTTGCATGATCTTCTGTTGAATTGGTGGTTTTGACCGGTAGAAAATGAGCAGCTTTGGTCAACCTGTCCACCGCAACCCAGATGGAGTCATATTGTCTACGAGTGCAGGGCAAACCTATCACAAAGTCCATGTTGATTTCTTCCCATTTCCAAGTAGGAATGATGATGTCTTGAATTACACCCCCTAGTCTCTGATGCTCGACTTTCACCTGTTGGCAATTCAGGCACTTGGCTACAAATTCTGCAATATCCCTCTTCATGCCATTCCACCAGTAGATTTTCCGCAAGGCATAATACATTTTGGTGGCACCTGGATGTATAGAATATATGGACCCATGAGCCTCATGCAACATCCAGCTTCTCAAATCCCCCACATTCAGAACACATAAGAGACTCTGGTACCGAAGTACACTATCTCCCCCTTTGGAGAAGACTTCTACTTTCTGACCTTGAACAGCTCCTTTCAACTTTACCAATATTGGGTCCTCATCTTGCTTAGACTTTACCTCTGTTACCAAGAATAACTCTGACCCATTCTGAACTACTACCCCACCATCGGTTGAGCCGACTAGTCTAACTCGTCGAGTCGACTAGTCTAACTCGTCGAACTGACTAGTCTAACTCCCAACCGTGCAAGTTAATGTACCTCCTTTACCAAGTAGGAATGCTGATGTCTTGAATTACACCCCCCAGTCTCCAAGTAGGAATGTTGATGTCTTGAATTACACCCACCCGGTCTCTGATGCTTGACTTTCACCTGTTGGCAATTCAGGCACTTGGCTACAAATTCTGCAATATCCCTCTTCATGCCATTACACCAGTAGATTTTCCGCAAGGCATGATACATTTTGGTGGCACTTGGATGTATAGAATATCTGGACCCATGAGCCTCATGAAACATCCGGCTTCTCAAATCCCCCACATTCAGAACACATAAGAGACTCTGGT
This sequence comes from Datura wrightii, assembly GCA_035772735.1. NCBI lineage: Eukaryota > Viridiplantae > Streptophyta > Magnoliopsida > Solanales > Solanaceae > Datura > Datura wrightii. The sequence continues at coordinate 45,229,047 of JASDFA010000007.1, read as the reverse complement.
ACCGAAGCACACCATCTCCCCCTTTGGAGAAGACTTCTACTTTCTGACCTTGAACAACTTCTTTCAACTTTACCAATATTGGGTCCTCATCTTGATTAGCCTTTACCTCTATTACCAAGAATGACTCTGACCCATTCTAAACTACTACCCCACCATCGGTCGAGCCGACTAGTCTAACTTGTCGAGCCAACTAGTATAACTCGTCGAACCGACTAGTCTAACTCCTAACCGTGCAAGTTAATGTACCTCCTTTACCAAGTAGGAATGTTGATGTCTTGAATTACACCCCCCAGTCTCCAAGTAGGAATGTTGAGTCTTGAATTACACCCCCAGTCTCTGATACTTGACTTTCACCTGTTGGCAATTCAGGCACTTTCACTTGTTGGCAATTCAGGCACTTGGCTCCAACCACCTCTGTTGCCGAAGATTTAGTTCCTTCTGTGTGAACACATACTGTAAGCTCTTGTGGTCTGTGAATACATTTACATGAGCCCCATACAAGTAGTGTTGCCATATCTTCAAAGCAAATACCACTGTGGCCAACTCAAGATCATGGGTCGGGTAATTCTTCTCATGAGTTTTTAACTATCTGGAAGTATATGCTACGAATTTTCCATGTTGCATCAATACACATCCCAGTCCGACCCTCAAAGAATATCAATATACAACGAAACCATCCGTACCGTCCGGTGAAGTCAACACCGATGCTGAAGTGAGTTTGGCCTTCAATTCCTGGAAGCTCTTCTCACAAGCCTCCGACCATTGGAACTTCACCTTTTTCTGAGTCAATCTCGTCAATAGGGCTGCAATGGACGAGAAATCTTCCACAAACCTCCGATAGTAACCTGCTAAGCCCAAAAAGCTTCTGATCTCCGAAGGGTTTACGGTCAGGGCTAGTTCTTTACTGCCTCTATTTTCTGGGAGTCCACCCTTATACCTTCGCTTGACACTACATGCCCCAAGAATGCAACTGATTTCAGCCAGAATTCACATTTGCTGAACTTGGCGTATAACTGTTTTTTTAAGGGTCTGGAGTGCTACCCTCAGGTGTGCAACATGCTCCTCCTTACTTTGGGAGTATATCAATATGTCGTCAATGAACACGATCACAAACATATCCAGGTATGCCTTAAATATCCTATTCATCAAATCCATAAAAGTTGTAGGGGCATTGGTTGGTCCAAAAGACATAACGATGAATTCATAATGGCCATACTGGGTTCGAAAAGCAGTCTTTGGGATGTCGTTCTCTCGAACTCTAAGCTGGTGATACCTGAAGCTGAGATCTATCTTAGAGAAGTATTTGGCGCCCTGAAGCTGATCGAGTAAGTCATTGATCTGGGGTAAAAGGTATCTATTCTTGATGGTGACCTTGTTCAACTGTCTATAGTCAATACACATCCACAGGGAACCATCTTTCTTCCAGACAAACAACACTGGGGCACCCCATGGGGACTTACTCGGTCTAATGAATCCCTTATCTAACAAATCTTTCAACTGCTCCTTTAACTCTTTTAGTTCTGTTGGGGCCATTCGGTAAGGAGGGATCGATATGGTTTGCGTGTCAGGCAATAGATCAATTTCAAAATCAATCTCCCTCTCGGGAGGAACACCTGGTAGGTCATCTGGAAATACCTAGGGATATTCACATACAACAGGGACTGACTGAATGGTCGGGATCTCAGACGTGACATCCTTAACCCTAACCAAGTGGTAAATACAGCCCTTGGAAATCATTTTTATGGCCTTGATATAGGAGATAAAGCAACCTACAGGTACCACTGAACCACCCCTCCATTCTAAAACCGGTTCACCTAGAAACTGAAACTCCACTGCCTAAGTTCTATAGTTGACAGAAGCATAACATGCAATCCATGCCTAAGATGATGTCAAAATCAGTCGTAGCTAATTCAACTAAGTCTGTGGAGGTAACCTTATGCAACACTGTAATAGGGCAACCTCTATATACCCGCCTCGCTACGACTGAATCCCCAACTAGGGTAGAGATAGAAAATGGTTCGGACAAGATTTTAGGACTGACTCCAAAGTAACTAGTAATGTAAGGTGTCACAAAAGATAATGTGGCTCCGGGATCTAATAAATCATAAGAATCAATTTGAAAAACTCATAACATACCCGTAACCACATTAGGGGAAGTCTCTTGCTCCTGCTGAGAGCTAAGTGCATCAAACCGGTTCTGGCACTGGCCGCCAGCTTAGCCAGTCGGAGCACCCTTTTGAGTCTGACGTGCTATTGGGATGGCTAAACTGGCTGCCGAAGTGCGGGCTCCACTACCCCCTAACCTAGCCGCAGGGCAATCCCTAAGTCTGTATCCGGGTTTGCCACACCCGAAACAAGCATCTGAGCCCACCAAACATTTCCCTGGGTGGTTCTTGCCACAAGTAGCACAAGATGGGAATGTGCACTCTGTGCGCATGCTGTTTTGACTCCTCAAACCTGAGGCCCTGCTCCTCTGACCGTCTTGTGGCCTGGATAGAGTACTGGTTGTAGATGGTTCTGGTGCAGTGGACCTGTTCTGGGAATGCTGGTAAGATTCACCCCTTGACGTAGGCTGGGAGAACCGGTGGCTGTCAGTTCTGGCCCTCTTAGCCTCCCTCTACCTCATGGTGAGTTGCTTCCATCTTCTGAGCATAGAAGACCATCCGTGGGTAGTTCATATCCTGTTGAAGCATGGCAGTTCTGCAGTCTTTATCAAGATACTCAGCTACTCCCTGCATGAATCTGCTCACCCGCGCCCTTTGATCCATCACTAACTCCGGGGCATATTTTTACAAGCTAGTGAACTCAAGTGAATATTCCAGCACCGCCATCTTTCCTTGCTTAAGGTTGAAAAACTCAGTTGCTTTCAGTTCTCTTATCTCCCGAGGGAAGAACTTGTCGAGAAAGGCTATGTGAAACTCATCCCAGCTGATAGGGCCTACTCCCGCTGCCCTGCTATCCTTCCATTGCTTGAACCAAATGTAAACGACCTCCTTCAGCTGATAAGAGGCCAAATCAACACATTCCTCACTTGTCACTCCCATGACCTAAGTGACCTTCAAAATTCCTTCGATGAACTTGTGTGGATCCTCGACACCTTTGCCCCTGTGAACTCGGGAGGGTTCATCCTCAGAAAGTCTCTGATCCGGGCCGCTGCTGCGTTGCCATTCTAAGGAACAGGCGCAACAACCTTCTAGTTGACCTGAGCGGTAAAGGCATGCGCCAGCATTTGAATAGCCACCCGAAACTCGGCATGGGCAGCTGGCTCGGGCGCCTGGGGCTCCTAAACAGGTGGGACTTGCTGACGCCCATCATCATTGCCACCTTCGTGGCCTTCCTTATTTCTGTTCCTCTTGGGAGCCATAAGTTATCTGCAATCGCGAAATGCACAAATTATAAGGATGGAGGAATTTTGACCAGACGACATAGATCGTGAAAGAAGGGAACATTTCCAAAAACGTTCAGTAACCTCTTCGTCATAAGTGTGGCACGCTTCATACCCATGAAAAAGACTCTACCTAACGCGTCTTTCAGACTCCCTTGGACACATCTAAACCTATTGATCTAATACCAAGTTTGTCACGGCTTGAGAGTACACCCAAATCATAGACACGGGACAAGGAATCCTGAGAGACCCCAAGTCAACCCGTGGGGTGAGCATAACACTAATTCATTCATATACAGCGGAAAACTTAACTCATAAATCATAAACTAACTGAAAATCATATCATGAGAGATAAGGGAAACAACAATACAAGATCCAAACATAAACGGCTAAATACTACACATAAGTCTGAAAGCCTCTAATCAAAAAAGACGGATTGAAGGGACAAGACCCCATTCTGAAAACATAAGATAATTTAACAAGTCTGAAAATAAAGCCCTCAGATCATGAGGACTCACCACTGGAGATTTAGCAAAACTGAGCATGAACTAGGGATGATACTGATCCTGCGAACCAGATCCTGAAAATATAGGGGTCAGTACTCGGAAACTACTAAGTATGTAAGGTATGCAAAGCAATTCTTAAAACATAGAAATTATAGGAGTGGGGACATCATGATCACAAAACTGAAACCATAAGTATATCGTAAGGCTCAATATTTCAATAAAATATCCATAAACCCATCAAGTCATAACAATCAGATAAAACATTTCATAAATTATAACTTGAGCCAAAATAACATAATCATGCATATTTCAAAATCGTGAGGAACAATGGGAGATTTATATAACCGACATACTTCACATGAGCACACATGAAATCCGACTTGTACCCCTAGTTGGGAGGTCGTTCATACCTTGCCAAGGGTATGAACCATGAAAGGAGTGATATCACTCATGAAGGCCCCGTAGGGCATAGGGGACAGTCACTTAGGAGGTCCCAAACATAATCCTAAGGTGGCACGTAGTTCTGAGATTCGGGGGCGTAACCTAGGCTCGGAACCTACTTGGTCTTAAGTACTACTCCCAAAACATGCAACGTGCTCATAACATGCATAACATGAAATACATGGTAGTGAAAACATGGAAATCATAACTTACATGAGGGTTTGTATTTCTAGTCATGGAATTGGGCCTGTGAGTCGGCCAAAATTGTAGTTATAATTCATATGAGATATTTGGGCATTGCCCATAATTTCAAACATACTTGAAATGCTTAAATTCATAAGAAAACGATCATGATAGCATGAGAAATAAAAACTTGAAGACAATGTTAAAAATTTAAGAGAAATTCGTTCATGCTGCCGGAATCATCTTGACCATGAAATTCACTAAAAATTTCCCATAATTGGGCATCCATACTTTTAGAGATTTAAATCATGAAATAGAAAATATATATAAGTAAAATCTATCCAAACACTTCAAACCCGCAAATTTGACATAATATCGCAAGTTCATGTAAGCTTTTGAGGAATCATGCAAATGGGGTGGGTTAAGACCCACATTAATTTAGCAAATTAAACCTATGAAATGGGAAGAAATGGGCATGGGTAGGGACTAAACTAACTATTCCAACCCCACATACTTGGAAATTTCGTGATTCCCTACTCCCTTGAAGAACCCTAAGTGAAAGCTTGAAGAACTTGAAGAGAATGACTTGAAACCCTTCCTACTCACCTTCTCTAACACCTATAATTGCTAAAATGAACTCAACAAGAGTTTTCATCCCTTAAAGACCCTTTTTCGACCTCAAAACGATGTGGTTTAGGGCCCACAAACATAGAAAAGTCGAAATTGCCCTTATTGAAATTTCCCTGAAAAGCAGTTCTGGCCCCGACCACGAGTCGTACCATGAAGTCACGACTCATGGTTACCTCTCGTGGTCAGTTCACCCTTTTTCCCAACTTTTTGAATTTGGCCACAACTGATAACTTATGAGTCGTACCACCATCTTATGGGGCGTACTGTCAACCGTGGTACCATCCACCCAAACCACCACAACTTAACCACAACTCCTCACCACGACCCGTTGCTATATCTTATGAGTCGTACCATGACTCATGACAACTTATTCTGGCACCACTGAGATATTCAACACAACTCCTAACCACGAGTCGTACCTTCTCACCACGGTTCGTAGGACTACCCGTGACACCACCCCAGGCTTCTTGTTTCCTCATGATTCGAGTCACGAGTTGTAGGTCCTTACCATAACTCGTACCTCGAGTTGTACTGCTGCAAGTTCTAGGTTTTTCTGCAGTTTTCAACTTTAATCTCCCGGGTCTATTCGTAGTCCCTTTCGGGGTGTCACAAAAGAGCTGATTGATCTACTAACCCTGGCTGACTACTAAGGAGGTCTTGAAACATGTCTGTCCAAACCTACAGGCAAGTATGTAGCGCCCCATAGATAGGCGTCAATACAATATGTACTGAATATGTAAGGCAACAGTAAAAATGACTTAATAGTACTGATAATAGAACTGAAAGTAACCAATAAAAAAGGATAAAAGTTATAACCTGAATAGCCTCACAACTTGAAGTATAGCTACAAATAAGTATAAAAACAAGAACCTTACCTGGCTCCCACAAGCCTAGAAGGTACAATCAGCGCAACATAAACTACCTGGGCCCCCATAAGCCCTGGCAAGTACAGTTCAATCTATATACCCCTAATTTGGTCAATATGGTGAGATAGGTAACTATAGCCAACCTCCCTGGCCTCTGGGTCTACAATTGAGCCTGCTGGGCTCCTGTAGCTGTGTTTGAGCCCTCTGGGCTCCTATAACTACACCCTGGGCTCACAAGGCTCGACGTGTCATGGCATAAAAGAAGTCTATTCGTGGATGGATTGTAAAACGGCCTTATAGGCCTGAATGTAGTTCTTTTAGATGTCATATAGCTCCTCTGAGTGATTTATAGCCTCGTAGGAGATGACACATCTAGCAACCCTGAGGTTGATGGACGGAAGGCTATATTAGGTAGGGTCAGTCCCAACCGAAATACTAAACTTTAATCTCAAAACTATCTTTAGCAGCTAGTCACAATATTCATGCTCGTAACCCACCTACAAAGGCATAGGTCGTATCACTATACAATGGGAATAACTTTCCGAAGACGTTATCCTTAACATACCTTAATTGACGATTTTCATCCGCCCAAATAGTCCAACCTGCAGCCAGTAATTCCACCAAATTGCAGCCCTTACACTGAGAGAATAAGGATATTTTCAATACTAGGAACCGGCAAATAACAATAACCTTTAAGCATTTTGATCACAATTTAGACTCTATCCAACTTAACAGAAAACTTACAAATTTCTGAGAGTTTAGAAGGTAGAAATGCTTGCCTATCACTTGTAGCCACTTAGGACTCAATGAGAAGTGATTTCTACAATATTTACTCGATAGGCTCTGGTAATCCGAGCGAGATTTCATGAAATAACTCTATACAGACGTTCCTCGTAGGCTTGGAACTCGTTATCCAAGATGAATTTGCATTTGAACGGATTTTAATGGCGTAATTTTGCTAATAACTGCTAAAAAGTTGAGAGGAAATAACATCGGGTTATGGGCCTGACTTGGGAAATGTTTTTGAATGAAATGGGACTTAACTTTAAACATATATATATATATATAAGAGTCAGTGGCAACGGGGCGCGACTTGCCGCCCATCGCACCACGGCACGGGCGCTACGTGCCGAGCATGGCGATGGGTTGGCAGCACGGCGTTGCGCCTAGCCTTCGGCCCCGGCCTCCTGCTCACTCAAGACCGTGTTCATATACTCATCCCCTGAACCCTTTTTCGTATGTGTCGTACTCTAAAACTCTCAACATATGTGCGCATGCATCAATTAAATGGTAAAAACTTACGAGGTGTAATATCATCCCCCCTTAGGAACATTCATCCTCGAATATAACTTTAAGCTTAAGAGAGTCAACTATTTTAACCATGGACTAAAAAAATTTTGCAGAGTCTCCTTTGTAATATGGACTATCCGAAAATCTAAAACGTAGAAAAGTCCAACATAGGCATTTCACAGGATGCTACAAGCAACGATACAACATAGCTCCCAAATATAAAAGCAAACAACTAAACAATACTGATAATACAAGCAATAAAACAATAACTGAGCAACAATCTCACCTCAACTATATAGTCTAGATCAAGCCTGAAATAAGTGAGGATATCTAGACCTCATGTCGTCCTCATCTTCCCTAGTCATCTCCTTTATATTTCTTTTCCTCCATAGGACTTTAACGGAGGCTACATCTTTAGTTCTCAATCTATGAACCTGCCGATCTAGTATAGCAACTAGAGTCTCTTCATAGGACAATTCTTCAGTGGCTTGAACATCCTCAACCGAGACAACCCCGGGATGGGTCTTCTATGCACTTTCATAGCATTGACACGTATAAAACTGGATGACAGATTCTAGTTCTAAAGGCAACTCTAACTCATAAGCTACTCGGCCTATCCTTCGGAGGATCCGATATGGGCCAATGAATCTAGGGCTAAGATTGCCCTTCCTTCCAAATCTCATCACTCCCTTCATAGGCAAAACTTTAAAAAATACCCAATCATCAACATTAAACTCCAATTCTCTATGCCGAACATCAGAATAGGACTTCTGATGACTCTGGGCTATTAATAAATGCTCTCTGATAAGTTTCACCTTATTTTCTAACTTATGTATCATATCTAGTTCAATCCACCCTGACTCCCTTACTCCAACCATCCTATGGGGGACCTATATTTCCGCCCATATAAAGCCTCATAAGGCGCCATCTGAATAGCAGAATGATAACTGTTATTGTAGGAAAATTCAATAAGGGATAGATTCTCATCCCTACTCCCTCCAAAGTCTAGTACACATGCCCGTAGCATGTCCTCGAGTGTCTGGATGGTGCGCTCTACCTGACCGGCTGTCTAGAGATGGAAAGCTATACTCAAGTTAACCTGCATCCCCAAATCTTTTTGAAATGACTTCCGGAATCTAGCGGTGAATTGTGACCCTCTATCAGAAATAATAGATGTTGGGATACCATGCCGTCGGACTATCTCCTTAATATATAACTTAGCATAATCTTCGGTTGAATATATAGTCCTGACTAGCAAGAAATGGACGATTTCATCAACCTGTCAATAATGACCCAAATGGAGTCGAATTTAAGCTTGGTGCGAGGTAACCCTATAACAAATCCATATTAATTGCTTTCCATTTCCATATAGGTACGGCTCCTGAGTCAGTGTGCCAGATTTCTGATGTTTGGCTTTTACCTACTAGCAATTAGGGTACTGTAATACAAACTCAGCCACACCTTTCTTCATTACAGGCCACCAATATATCTCCTTTATATCATGGTACATTTTCATTGAACCTGGGTGAAGAGAGTAATGAGCATAATAACGAGAATAATGTACCTCTGCCATAATCTGCTGGCGAAGCCCTACTACATCTGGAACACAGAGTCGACCTCTAAATCTCAAGACACCTTCTCCCGTTAACCCAAAGGCTGATAGTTCACCCTGCTGAACCTTGTCTTTGAGTTGTACTAGACTAGGGTCCTCGTACTGTCGCTCATTTACCTCTACAACTAGAGATAACATTGTTGTATTCTGGATCACGACCTTGTTATCTTCTGAATCTACTACCCAGAATACTAAATTGGCTAAATAATGCAACTCTCGGGCCATTTCCCACTGTTCTGGCCTCAAATATGCTAGGGTACCTATGGATCTTCGGCGAAGGGCATCGGCTACAATATTATCCTTCCTTGGGTGATATAAGATATTCACGTTGTAGTCTTTCAGCAGCTCTAGTCAATAATGCTACCGCAAATTCAACTCTTTCTGTGTAAAGATATGCTGGAGGATTTATGATCTGTAAAGATATCAACATGAACACCGTATAAATAGTGCCTCCAAATTTTCAGAGCATGAACAACTCCAGCCAATTCTAAATCGTGGGTGGGGTAGTTCTTTTTGTGCTTCCTTAGATGCCTAGAAGCATTGGCAATCACCTTGCCATTCTACATTGGAGCACACCCCAATCAAACGCCTAAGGCATCACAGTACACAGTGTAGCCCTCTGAGCCTTTCGGTAAGGCTAATACTGGGGCAGATGTCAATCTATTTTTCAATTCCTGGAAACTCTGCCCACAAGCCTCAGTCCAATGGAATTTAGCTTCTTTCTGAGTCAATCTTGTCAACGGCACTGATAATCTAGAGAATCCTTCCGTGAACCTTCTATAATACCTAGCTAACTACAGGAAGCTACGAACCTCAGTGGGAGTCGTGGGTCTAGGCCATGTCTTTACTGCCTCAATTTTCTGCGAATCAACCTAGATACCTGCATCTGACACAATGTGGCCCAAGAAAGATACAGAATTTAACCAGAACTCACATTTGGAGAACCTCGCATATAACCGGTGGTCTCTGAGAATCTAGAGTACTATTCACAAATGATCTCTATGTTCATCTTCTGAGCGTGAATATACCTGAATATCATCGATAAACACTATTACAAACAAATCTAAATATGGCCTGAAGATGTTGTTCATCAAATTCATAAACACTGCTGGGGCATTCGTCAATCTAAAGGACATGACCAAGAATTCAAAATTACCATACCTGGTCTTGAAAGCTATCTTTGGAATATCTTTCCCCGGACTCGCACTTGATGAACCTAGACCTTAAGTCGATTTTGGAGAAATATTTTGCCCCCTGCAGATTATAAAATAAATCATCTATCCTTGGAAGGGGATATTTATTGTTAATAGTAACTTTATTCAACTGCCAATAATCTATACACATTCATAGGGAGTTGTCCTTCTTTCTTTCAAATAGAACCGGCGCACCCCACGGCGAAGCTCTAGGCCTGATAAATACTTTTTCTAGCAGATCTTTTAACTTTTCTTTCAATTCCTTCAGCTTAACTGGAGCCATCCTGTACGGAGGGATGGATATAGGTTGTGTATCTGGTGGCAGGTCGATAGAGAAATTGATCTCATGTTCTGGTGGAATACCAGGAAGCTCATCCGAGATTACATATGGAAATTCATTAACCACAGGAATGGAATGAAGAGTCGGAGATTCTTCCTGCATATCCCAAACCCTAACAATGTGGTAAATACAACCTTTTTCTATTAGCTTCCTCACCAAAAGATAGGGTATAAACCTATCTTTTGGCGTGGCTGCATTGCTTTTCCATTCTCGTACTACCTCCCCGGGAAAGTGAAATTGGATTGTCCTGGTCCAGTACTCCACATTAGCATAACATGGTGGTAGTCAATCCATGCCCATAATTACATTAAAATTAATCATTTCTATCTCCACTAAATCCACTAGAGTCTAACGGCCAACAACCTCTACTGTACAACCCCGATAAATTCTCTTAGCAATAATAGATTCACCCACGGGTGTGGATAGAAAAAATGGTCACTGAAGCAATTCTGGTGTTATACCAAATTTCAATGCCACTAGAGGAGTAACATAAGACAAGGTAGAACCTAGATCTATTAAGCATAAATTAGGTAAGAATAAGCATCTAGCATACCTGTCACAACATCTGGTGACGACTCTAGCTCCTGTCACCTTGGCAGGGCATAAGTGCGATCCGGACCACTGCAAGAACTAGATGTCGCTGATCTATCTCTGCCTCTGTTGGCTGGAGCTGAGGGTCTACGCCCTACCGAAAGTGTTGGAACATATGACCCTGTAGAGGACCTATTATGCTGGTCCCAATCAGTCTAATCTCTGATCAAACAATTCCTCATCATATAACCCTCTTGCCCACAATTATAACCAGAAGTCAGCCATATCTACACCTCCCATAATGTCATCAGCTAAAAATGCTACAACACGGTGCTACGGTCCTGCTCTGATCTGATCACCTCTGCTGCTGGGAACCCGATGCTTTAGAACTCTCGGGGGTTCCTGACTTTCTGCGAAGATTTGATTTATCGCCTTGCTACTGCTGAGGTAAAGGTCTATGTAGCCTACCTGATATTCGCTGCCTGGGTCCGACCTAAATTTCTTCCTGCATATCAGTGGGCCTGGCCTTCCGGCGCTACTCCTGATTCGGTCTTTCTACCTCATGCTGACGTCGTCTAGTACCTTCGATATTTTGAGCAAAAGCCTGAATGCGCGCAATGTCCATGTCCTCCCGTAAGGTAGCTATAACACAGGTTTCCACATATTCTGGAACAATCCCCATGATGAACCGATATACCCTAGCTGACATGGTATCCACAAATACTGACGCATATTTTGCCAAAGAGTCAAACCTCATCGCGTACTCTCATATGCTCATCGTACCTTGCTCTAGATGCCGGAACTGATCCATTCGGGCCTGTCGGATCTCTCAAGGCAAATAGTGATCTATGAAGGCCTCTGAAGAACTGGACCAAGTCGAAGGGGGTACGTCTCTGCCTCGGGACCTTTCCCAACTCTCGTACCACAACACTGCTATGTCTTGTAACCGAAATACTGCTAACTCGACTGACTCTATGGGCATAGCATGCATCACCCTAAATATTCTTTGTAACTGATCCAGGAAGTGTGAAGAAAGAAACAAAAGTAGCATAACTAGTTGGCGCTGAGCAGCCATCATCTGAGCAAGCATATAAACCGCGCTCCTAACCTCTTGATCTGATGGTATAGGGATTACTGGGGTTGGTGCTAACGTATCTGCTGCCCTGGGGGGCTCCTGATGCAGTAGAGAATGTCGGGGACATCTAGGTTATGCCTCCCTCTCGCCCTCAGGACGAGCTGGCTCTAACGGTGGCACTCTGCTAGTGCCCTCTCCTGCAGGCGGTATCCAACTCCCAACTAGTCGTAACCTATTGTGCGTCGGACATTTTATCTGTAGATAAGTAGAATAAAGTAAGTTTAGGAACACAACCCTATATAACGTATCTCTATAGCACGATTTAGGAAGAGAAAGGAGGGTAACCACGCTATCATGCCTCGCAGCCTCATGCCTATAGAATGTGGTGCACAACACATCAATAGAAAAGACTCTACTAGACACGTCTTGTAGACTCCCTAGGATTTGATGTTGCTCTGATACCAATTTTGTCGCGCCCCACCTTCGGAGGTGTAAGTTGCACCTAGTGCCACTCTGGAACCTGGCTTGACCTGGAAGGGAATATGCACCTCAGGTGCCTGCCAGCAACTTAAAATCAAGGAAACAAACAGTTATATCTCGGCAGTAAGTACAACCTCGGGCTAACAAGGCCACGCAGCAAACTTGCAAAACTTGTAAAAAAACATCTAACCCAACAATCATAACAATAAAAGGATCCTATGAGGGCCGAAAAGACTACCATGTTGTCTAGGTCATGACTAAAGGAAAATAGGCAGTCATATATGTACTATAGAAAACAAGGCTGCTAACTGATAGCTAAACTAGGCCCCATACAGTAAACGCATAAAATATAATATACATGGGCCCCATACGCCCAACAACAACCAATTACTAGAAGCTTTAGTTCATAAGCCTCTAAGAGTGGAATATCATGTCCCAACCTACCCAAAAGTTGTACAATAAAATAGCAAACCTTTCTATCTGTCAACCCCAGAGGAAAGGAGATGACTGATCTGCTAACCCTGGCTGACTGCTAAGGAGGTCCTGAAACACGTCTATCCACACCTGCAGGCAAGTATGCAGTGCCCCATAGATGGGCGTCAGTATAATATGTACCGAATATGTAAGACAATAATAAAAATGACTGAATAGAACTGATAATAGAATTGAAAGTAATCAATAAAAAGGATAAGAGTTATAACTAGAATAGCCTCACAACTTGAGGTATAGCAAACAAATAAGTATATAAGCAAGAACCTTACCTGGTCCCCATAAGACTGGAAGGTACAATCAGCATAACATAACCTACCTGGGCCCCCATAAGCCCTGGAAAGTATAGTTCAATCTATATACCCCTAACCTGGTCAATATGGTGCAGTAGGTAACTATAGCCAACCTACCTAGCTTCTAGGTCTGCAACTGAGCCCGTGGGCTCCTATAGCTATGTCTGAGCCCTCCGGGCTCCTGTGACTGCACCTTGGGCTCACAAGGCTAGACAGAGGGTCAGTAGTGCCATCATGGCATAAAAGAAGTCCATTTATGGATGGACTGTAGTACAGCCTTATAGACCTGAATATAGTCCTTTCAGACATCATATAGCTCCTTTGTGTGCTCTATATCCCGTAGGCGATGACACAGCTAGCAACCCTGAGGTTGGTCGACGGAAGGCTTTATTAGGTGGGGTCAGTCCCAATTGAAATACTAAACTTTAATCTCAAAACTATATATAGAAGCTAGTCACAATATTCATGCTCACAACCCACGTACAAAGGAATATGTTGTATCACTATACGATGGGAATAACTTACCAAAGAGATTAGCCTAAACATACCTTAATTGACGATTTCCATCCACCCAAATAGTTCTAACCTACAGCCAGTAATTCGACCAAATCAAAGCCCTTATGCTGAGAGAATAAGGCTATTTTCAATACTAGGAATCGAAAAATAATAATAACCTTTAAGAATTTTGATCACAATTCAAATTCTATCCAATTCAGCCTAAAACCTACAAATTCCCGAGAGTTTAGAAGGTATAAATGCTCACCTATCATTTGTAGACGCTTAGGACTCAGTGAGAAGTGATTTCTAGAAATTTTACTCAGTGGGGTTCTGGTAATCTGAGCGAGATTTCAAGAAATAACTCCATAAGGACATTTCTCATAGGCCTGAAGCTTATTATCCAAGATGAATTTGCATTTAAACAGAGTTTTACGGTGTAATTTTTCTAAAAACCACTGAAAATTTGAGAGGAAATAACGCAGGGTCGTAGGTCTGATTTGGGAAATGTTTTCGAATGAAATGGGACTTAACTTAAAACATATATATACATAAGAGGCAGTGGCAAGGGGGTGGAGTACGTCATCCATCGCGCCAGCCATGGTGCTGGGCTGGAAGCACGGCCACGCGCCCAGTGCGCCTAGCCTCTAGCCTCAGCTTCCTGCTCGCTGGACACCATGCTCGTATATTCATCCCCCAAGCCCTTTTCCGTATGCGTCGTACCCCAAAATTCTGGACATATGTACGCACACATCAGTTAAATGATTGAAACTTACGGGGTGTAACTTGCTCGTTCTTTATATAATTTTAAATTATTTGTCCATGTGATGTAAGTGAAATTAGGACAATGCATCTAAAAAATTTAAACTAAATTCACATGCTATGAATGATTTGATCACCATGTTATTAAAAGTTATTTATAACAATTTCATCCCACTAAAATTTGAGTTCTTAACTAGTAAAATATAAGATATTTTACTATATATTCATCCATCAAAATAAATAACTTTATTTATTTTTGGTTTACATGGAACAACCTGATTACCAAAAAGCTTGTAATTCGAGAATAAATTAAATTTTTTTATTGCATTAGATGCGCTAATGAAAACAATAATTTAATTTTTATGCTAACGCCTAAATTACACGGGGAGTATGAAATTTAATAAATTATTTACTGTTACAATAGTTGTGTCATGCCCCGCCTTGGGAGGCATGACTGGTACCTGGTGCCCTACTAGGACTTGGACTGCTGGACTAGCTGAGCCTAAGCACTTTTTGTGCCAGGCTGGCACTAACTCTGGATTCAAGGAAACGACGGGCTATATAACGGCTGTAAATATAGCCTCTGGCCGACTAGGCCTATATCCACCTATAAGAAAACAATAGCTACCCAGAACAACTGAATCAATAGGGAACCTATGCTGGCTGACAAGGCCACCATGCTGTCTAGTTGTTTCTGAATCAAGAGAACAAGTGCTAAACTGCTGTTCGCGCTCTGCTGCTCGGTATATATTATACACCGACACGCAAGTGTACGTGGTCAAACAAGTAATAAAGTGGCTAAGTAGCCAAGTATCGATCCAAGGAGGCTGCTCTAGATATGCAAAACTGCCTAGTTTACTATATCTCTATTCTATTTCTAACTATGTTAACAACAATCCAACCAAGATTTGAGTGAGTTTTGTTTCTAACTAATTATCTACTAAAATTAATAACTACTATTTACGTTGAGTTTAGACAATGGATATGCACATGCCAAGGTTAAGAACGAGTAATGAACTTGATAATCATGATAATTTGGTCATCTTCCTCTTCATATTGCTAGCCAAGAACGTTGCCTAGAAATTAAAACTTCCGTATTTAATTTCACTTTAGATTCATAAACCATTCGTCTACATTTCTGTGATCAAATGCAATTTATGACCTAACACTACAATTCCGGTTCCTAAATTGACTAATACGGCTTTCAAGTATATTTCTATCAAGAAAGCACATCAAAACCCAATTTTCCCAAATCAAGTTAAGAACAATACCCTATTAATTCACAACTTTCCAATTTCATGCTCTCTCGAGTGAAATTGGACTTTTTAGATATACATTAATGGTGGCCAATCAAGAATGTAATAAGCACAAGAATTAATAGAACAACATGCAAGAAGAAGAAGAAACCATATCAATTATTACCAACATTCATTACACAAGTTCAAAACCTCAGCAAGAAAGGAATTAGCCACTCATTCTTGAATTAATCATCCTAGAATGAGTGTGAATCATGCATACAATTGAAGGAAAGAAGAAGGGAAGAGAAGAAAACTCTTATCTTTTCTATTCTTCAACTGCCACAAAACCACGTTCCTGCTCCCACCTCTGAACTCAGGCTCAAAAAACTAAAACTAAAAAAAAACACCCTTTAAAAATAACCTAAGTGTGCTATTTATACTAGTGGGAAATTTTTCCCGGAATAACAAGCAACGTGTCACGGAGGCCAACGCGGAGCACTGCCTCCTTGACACGGTGTGGATGCGGACCCTCTCTGGAAATTTCATGGTCCGGATAATTAGCCTCAACGTGGCACGGAGGCCATCGCGGAGGCCTGTCTCCGTGCCACGGAGCTGACGCGCAGGCACACTGGAAATTGCCACTTTTATTTCTGCCCAGGCAGTGTGCTACCGCGATGGCAGCGTGGCACGGCACCATCGCGGAGCCACTGCAAAATATGCCATCCAAGGTATTTTCCACGCTCGCATCCAAGTCCAACTCCGACATAGTTCCAACACGCATTTTAGCTCTTAAAAATCACATTATCCTGCAAAACAAATGCTAATCATGTTGGTTAGTATAAATTCGCATTTTATTACCAAATACATGATATTATATACACATTGCACAACAAACAAGGTAAAAATGATACGTTTGAGTATCACTTGGGCATATAAATCTGCCCAAGATCACTTACCCCACACTTAAATCCTTGTTCGTCCTCGAATAACACATACACAAATCATGCACATCACATCTCAACCTTTGTCACTATGGTGAAACCATTTACATTACGGTCATACCGATTATTCGATTTTTGCAAATCATCAAGAAAACATGCTTGGTCGTACAAGACAATGACCTTAATACATCGAGGCTTCCTAGACTTTTAAGAATTGATTCTTGATATCGGCAAACTCATGCAACTCAACTAATCAAGAAATCCGACACGAAAATCAATCTTTCATCAAGCATGTACCCTCACAACTCGAGAGAAACTTCCCCTTTTATGCTCGTGCAGCACACAAACATGCAAGTAGGGGCATATAGAAATTAATTTCACTCTCTCTCCCAAAAGAATTCACATGCATCATGTCATGACCCATAGGCTTGCCCTTAGTGTATTACTCCACTAATATAAAGAAATGCAGTGTAGGATCAAATAGGACTTTTAATGGGTTGTAACTGGGCTATGGATCTAGTATATATATATTGGATTAGCCAATAATAGTCGCTAGCATCCTTAAGCACCTTTTCAACTCATTCCCATCGACTCATGGACATTGTTCCTCTCTTTTCTCTTTTTCTCCCATTCATGTTGGTTTACTTTCATACAGCCCATTTCATCAGGCACACTTGACCCCAAACGGAAGGTTTTCATGTACCCTCAAATTCATTTAATTACAACTAGTGCCTCTTCAACATCATCTTTTCTTTCCTCACTTTGATTTTCTTTTCTTTTCACTCTTTTCACTCTTTAACACTTTGGGGAAACATTTTCTGTTCTTTGTAAGCGCTTAAGAGCTTCTTATAGACTTTAAGGCTAATGAAAAGAAGGAATAAAGCTTAGTTCATACAATTCTGGACAAAAGAAAGAAATCGGCTAAAGGCTCAACGGGCTGACTAGGGTATACAACATATAAAAAGGTAGAATTTGACAAGAAAAAAATGAAAACTAACGGTTAAAACAAAGAAATGCCTACATCCTTTCCGACACTACACCTCCTTCATTTCGCTTTGTATACATGCCAGGCAAGTTCTAGACAATTCACAATGACATGGAATAGCAAAACCTCACTCACACTTCATGCACATGCTCGAATCAAGATGCATTCATAGACTCTTTAATTAGTCAATTACATGAATTCAAGATTAAGCCTCAATCATAATGAACCAAATTCTATAGCCTAGGTAAATCAACATATTTACACAATTACATGCTTTCAAACGAATCACTTTCACATTTCGAACATCAATTACACACGCAACAAAATTTTAGCAACCATAAGCAACTACAGTTTATTGATGCAATCCACCAAAGAAACTAAAAACAAATCATCTACTCCTATCGACTACATTTCCCTTAAGACGGTCGTCATCCATCCATCATAGGGAATGTTCACTAACTATGACATCGGTTCAATGAGACTATTCTCGGTAAAAGAACCGAAAACAAACTCCGAGAAACCCAAAAATAAAACTTCAAAATTTTTGCAACACATCGATCATTTCGATGAAAAAAAAAATATTTACAAAATATGTTAATAAGTGCAACATCTTTTCGCAAAAATTTTGAAAAATATCGATCATACCGGTAGAGAAAAAATATTTACAAAATTTACAAAATATTTACAAAGGCAACCATAACTTTTTAAAGACACACATCATTAGCCACAAACAAATATATACACATCATTCACAAATCAGTTCACAACAACAGGGAAAGCACAGACATACATAAACGTCAAGGAAGAATATACAGCAGATTTAGAGCCTATGACCCAGCACCTAACTACTCCCCACCCCACACTTAAATCGAACACTGTCCCCAGTGTTCACAAAAATACAAAGCACAAAAATTTGGGTGGTGAAACTCCCTGCTCAGTCGAAATATTCGACTTCCTCATCCGGTGCTGCGGCCTCGTCGCCCATATCTGAATCAGCTCCCTCGCCGTCATCGGACTCCACATCAGAGTCCTCACGACGTGTCTCCTCATCAGTAGGGACGTCGTCGTCAGTCGGCTCCACAAAGGCTGGCCCCACCTTGCATAAAGCTCTGGCGTTCTCGCCAAAAGGGTAGTCCAGCTCCAGCTACCATAATTCATCCTCGGTGGCTGGTCTCCCACCTATCCGTAGCTGCAGTCTGGCTCTCTTCATGGCGGATATTATGACCGCCCCCACATTAATCTCAAGCCCTTTCATAAGGGCATACACCAGGCAGACACGATCCCGGGTCACGTCTGTCATATGTACTCCCGGGATCAAACACGAACATACAATTTTTAGCCAGATTCTGGCCTCCCTGTTCATCTGCGAATAGGGCAGAGTCTGGTGGTAACCCCTCTCTTTGTGTCTACTCCATCGGGCTGTGGATCGAGCCCCACACAACGTACGTCTGATGTCGGCGTACGGTGGGGTGATGTTGAGCTGGCGGAGAACGTGGGCGTCTGTGTCCCGCGCTCCAACGATGGCATTCAGCTGCTGGGGTTCCAGAGTGACAATCTGCCCTCTGATTTTAATAGTGTGGCTTCTGATGGCCGGGTTCCAGTTGGCATAAAATTCCCGGACCAAGTGAAGGTTGCACTCCTTGGGCTCCTGAAAAATAAAGCTGAGCCCAGCTTCTTCAATCCTCTGTACGATGCGAGGGAACTCCTGTGCGAGTGGTTCCCTTGCAATATGTTCCTCCGGGAAGTACTTGTTCTCCTTATGCTTTGCGTACCATTTCTTCCCTTCATCGGTGACCCATCGTGTCCCGTATCGGCGGTGTTGACCGCGTGGAACAGCAGGTGCAGCTGGGACAGCAGTGCCCAGTCTCATTCTCTTTCTGCCGGTGCCTGAGGTTGAAGCACCCTTGCCTTTATCTTGTCGGTTGGCCATTGTACCTGTCAATTTACACAGACAAGCACAACGTTAAGCTAAAAACTTGTTAGTTTTGGCTAAGGTCGGGTTAAATTTACCCCACACTTAGTCTTTAACAATATTTACAACATGTTAGCAAGGATAGATCTATTTACACCCCAAGCACAATCACTATAAACATATTGCTTAGTGCGTTCACAAAAAATTCGACAGCATAACGGCTAGCGAACTACTCAGACTTCATACAGCTAACCCAATCCTACTATCGACAGCTATTCACCCATAGCACTTAGCAACAATAACAACAACAAAATAGAAACAACAATACAAACCTTTTATATACACTAATCTAAGCAATTCAACCAATTCACATATTACGCAATGTCCCACTCAAAATCGAGAATTAGTCATCTTTCACCAATTATACAATATTTACCACGACTTATCTCAAATAATAAACACACCCCGGCATCAATTTCGTCAAACTATCAAGTTACCCAAGTTAAAATTCAACAACCCCAAGCCCTAGAACTCAATTCAACAATCAACAATGAATTATTCAATCAATCGATAAGTTCACCCGTCAACTACAACAATCCGAACACAATCAATTGCAAAATAATTCACGTCATGTTTAATTTCTACCTAGGGTGATATATCTCACCTCACATGCTCAAAATTGACAAAAATCGCCAAAAATTTGAGATAGACGATGAAAACATACCTTGGAATTGAAGAATCGACGAAAACTTGACGTTTTCCTTGCCTCTTAACGTGGCACGGAGCTTGGGGGTAGGGGAATGGGTGTTTGGTCGCGGAGGGAAGAGGGAATGGGGAAAATAGGGGCGAAATCGGGGGGTTTTATTAAGAAAACACGCGGGTCACCCGGAAACCCGGTGTGACCCGGCACTGGGATAAGGGCAACGTGTCATGGAGGGTAACTCGGAGGCCCTCCTCCGTGACACGGAGCCAACGCGTTGGCTTACTGGAATTTTAAAAAATTCCAGATTTACCTTCAACGTGTCACGGAGGCCAACGCGGAGCATTGCCTCCGTGACACGGCGCCAACGCGCCAGTGCTCTGTTTCACTATCAAATTTTATTTTTCATACCTCGCCTCGTTTTCTCGATTCCACGTATTTTTCCTCCGGTATACCTGAAAATCACCTCACTAAACAAAAATTGGTTAAATGACTAGATTCCCTACTAAAAGAATAAAAGTTACTAATTAAAATGCACATCTAAACCTAGTCAAGAAAAAGAAAAGAAAATAAAATAAAAGAAAAACTTTACACTAAGGAAAAAGAAAGAAAAATATTTTTCACGGGTTGCCTCCCGTGCAGCGCCTGATTTAACGTCGCGGCTCGACAACCTTTACGCTCAATTTTCTACTAGGGAGATGGACGATTTGACCCGATCATGGTCATCTCCCCAGTAGTTCTCAACCTTGTCTGGTGGCCTACCTAGTAACTCTCGGGAATCACTCAATCCATTTGCATTCCCATGATCAATCACGTTGATCACCGAGAGTTCCTTATAGACAGTCGGGAGCTTAGGTGCCTTGTACACGTCGAACACCTCAACCTTGTCGTGTGCTCGCATTGTGAGTTGACCCGCAGCTACATCGATCAATGCCTTTTCGGTTGCCAAAAATGGTCGTCCCAAAATAAATGGGACTTCTGCATCTGGCTCAAAATCCAGAACAATGAAATCTACTGGAAAAATGAGGGAGCCTACCTGCACTAGCACATCCTCCATAATGCCATCCGGCTTAGCTAAAGACCTGTCTGCTAGCTACAAGATCATTGTTGTAGGTCTAGGACTCCCTAGCCCTAACTTTCTGAATACCGAAGATGGCATCAGATTTATACTTGCCCCCAAGTCGCATAACCCACGAGCTCGGATACTTTGCCCAATCGTCAGCTGGATAGTAAAACTTCCAGGATCCTTCAGTTTAGTGGGCAACCTGTTCTGAATACGGGATGTGCATTCCTCCGTTAAAGCCACCGTGGCATACTCGGTCAAGCGACTTTTGTTGGCCACAATGTCTTTGATATACTTTGCATATTTTGGCACACCCTGCAAGACATCAACAAGAGGTAAGTTAACATGTACCTGTTTAAGTACCTCCATGAATTTCTGGAAACACGCCTCCTCCTTGTGTTTCTTAAGTCGTTGAGGGAACGGGGGTGGAGGCCTTGTTGGTTCAGCTTCTTTGGTCTTCCCCATATCTGAGGTTTGTTCTCCCTCAACATCTGCTGCTCCTGACTTCTGAGGCGGTCTTTCTGGTTCCACCTCCTTTAATTGTAAACCACTCCTCGTGGTCACTACATTTACCTGCTTAGGATTGGGATCCGTGTCTCTAGGTAGTCCTCCCCTTGGTCTAGTATTTTGGGCACTGGCAAATTGCCCAAACTGATATTCAAGAGCCTTGGTTGCCAATTGATTGTTCTTTACTTCGGCCGCCAGTTTGACATAGTCAGCCTGCAATTGTGCCTGGTTGGCAATCATGGTCTTGAACATTTCCTCAATAGTCGGTGATGGTGGTGGAGGAGGGGCATTGTGATTTCTAAACTGATTCTGATAGCCTTGTTGCCCTCTTTGGTTTCTGTGCATACCCTGCCCTGAACCTTGACCTTGTTGATTGTTGCTACCCCACGAAAAATTTGGATGATTCCTCCAATTCGAGTTGTAGCCACCACCAAACTGCTGTTGATTCCTCTGTGCATTGCCCACAAAGTTGACAGAATCAGGATTTGCACCACAGCATTCAGCTGAATGCTCACTACTACCACACACTTCACACCACATCTGTTGGACTGCATTGACTGAGGCTGACGGCTGGTTCAAATTCATATTGCTGAAGTGAGTGTTTAACTGATTTTGCAAAGAAGCTATCTGTGCAGCGATAGCTGTGAATCCATCCACTTCAAGCACTCCCGCTGCTTTCCTTGCTCCACCTCTTGAAGAATCTGCATTCCATTCCGGATTGCCTTGTGAAATTCGGTTGAGCAAAGTGTACAGCTCCTCATAAGTCTTCTCCAGCGCTTGCCCTCCAGCTGCTGAGTCTAACAAAATTTTAGTGTGGGGTTCCAAACCCTCAATAAAAGTGTGGACCAACACCTCATTTGACTGATGATGATGAGGACAGTCCCGCAACATGGACTTAAATCTTTCCCAGGCTTGATAAAGATTTTCTCCTTCCCTCTGTTTAAAACTTAGAATCTAACTTCTAAGTTTAGCTGTTTTACCTGAAGGGAAAAATCTTATCAAGAACTTCTTTGCAAGATCATCCCACGTTGATATAGAGTTGGGTGGTTCAGCTTTTAACCACCTCTTGGCTTCACCAAGTAAGGAAAATGGAAATAAGGTGAGCCGAACATAATCAGGTGACACTCCAGCGGGGATGTAAGTGTCACTTATCTCCAAAAAGTTCTGGAGATGTTGTTGCGGATCTTCGTGAGGGAGACCGGTAAACTGCCCGCTAGTGTGCAAAAGTTGCACCATATTTTGCTTTAACTCAAATCTCCCCCCAGGCTCTGGTTTGCGGATGCTGGAATGTACATTATTAGCGTGTGGGATTGCCACCTCGCGAACCGGCCTGGCTGCTACTTCCTCGGGCACTAACACTGCCCGCACAACTGGTGGATTGGGTTGCTCCATCATAGACTGTTTGAGCAACTGCAACTTCTTCCGAAGAGCTTCTCTACGTTGACTATGCAATTCACGTTCTGGCTCTAAGTAAGATTCCACCAGCTCCTTGTCCCTTGCCAGTGTTCACAGAAATAAAAATCTGCAAAATACAGGCTAAACCAAGTTGTTAACACTTAAGAAAATAAAAATACAAATACAGTAGATTTACACTAAACAAAATTTTACAAATCGCCTAACCTCCCCGGCAACGGCGCCAAAAACTTGTTCGCGCTCTGCTGCTCGGTATATATTATACACCGACACGCAAGTGTACGTGGTCAAACAAGTAATAAAGTGGCTAAGTAGCCAAGTATCGATCCAAGGAGGCTGCTCTAGATATGCAAAACTGCCTAGTTTACTATATCTCTATTCTATTTCTAACTATGTTAACAACAATCCAACCAAGATTTGAGTGAGTTTTGTTTCTAACTAATTATCTACTAAAATTAATAACTACTATTTACGTTGAGTTTAGACAATGGATATGCACATGCCAAGGTTAAGAACGAGTAATGAACTTGATAATCATGATAATTTGGTCATCTTCCTCTTCATATTGCTAGCCAAGAACGTTGCCTAGAAATTAAAACTTCCGTATTTAATTTCACTTTAGATTCATAAACCATTCGTCTACATTTCTGTGATCAAATGCAATTTATGACCTAAAACTACAATTCCGGTTCCTAAATTGACTAATACGGCTTTCAAGTATATTTCTATCAAGAAAGCACATCAAAACCCAATTTTCCCAAATCAAGTTAAGAACAATACCCTATTAATTCACAACTTTCCAATTTCATGCTCTCTCGAGTGAAATTGGACTTTTTAGATATACATTAATGGTGGCCAATCAAGAATGTAATAAGCACAAGAATTAATAGAACAACATGCAAGAAGAAGAAGAAACCATATCAATTATTACCAACATTCATTACACAAGTTCAAAACCTCAGCAAGAAAGGAATTAGCCACTCATTCTTGAATTAATCATCCTAGAATGAGTGTGAATCATGCATACAATTGAAGGAAAGAAGAAGGGAAGAGAAGAAAACTCTTATCTTTTCTATTCTTCAACTGCCACAAAACCACGTTCCTGCTCCCACTTCTGAACTCAGGCTCAAAAAACTAAAACTAAAAAAAAACTCCCTTTAAAAATAACCTAAGTGTGCTATTTATACTAGTGGGAAATTGTTCCCGGAATAACAAGCAACGTGTCACGGAGGCCAACGCGGAGCACTGCCTCCGTGACACGGCGTGGATGCGGACCCTCTCTGGAAATTTCATGGTCCGGATAATTAGCCTCAACGTGGCACGGAGGCCATCGCGGAGGCCTGTCTCCGTGCCACGGAGCTGACGCGCAGGCACACTGGAAATTGCCACTTTTATTTCTGCCCAGGCAGTGTGCTACGGCGATGGCAGCGTGGCACGGCACCATCGCGGAGCCACTGCAAAATATGCCATCCGAGGTCTTTTCCACGCTCGCATCCAAGTCCAACTCCGACATAGTTCCAACACGCATTTTAGCTCTTAAAAATCACATTATCCTGCAAAACAAATGTTAATCATGTTGGTTAGTATAAATTCGCATTTTATTACCAAATACATGATATTATATACACATTGCACAACAAACAAGGTAAAAATGATACGTTTGAGTATCACTTGGGCATATAAATCTGCCCAAGATCAACTGCTACGTGACCAACAAGATCACCACTACCAACTGAATAAGGCCCCACATGACCATCATAAACAAACTAAAACATACACATGGACTCACATGACTGGTACAGCTAACCACAAGGAATATACAATCTGCAAGCCTCTAGGAATACTGATAAGATGGTCGGGACAGGGCCCCGGCCTACCGATACTGTACAAAAAAAGAAAAGGAATAAACCTCTATCTGTCTAGCTCCAGATGATAGGAGCTGATGACTCTGCGTGCTGGCTAGAATCACGAGGGATCGGCTCCTCGTCTATGAGTACCTGCAGGCAAGTAATGCAGCGCCCCCAAACAGGCGTCAGTACCACTAGTATCGAGTATGCAAAGCAAAAACTGAAAATAACTGAAGATAAGCAGTAGTACTGGTTGTTCTGAATAGCAGAAAATAGCTAAGACTGTCGGGGATGGCGAAATCTGGAATGAGCTTATATGTACTGAAAAGCAGGTGAAAGTCATACCTGTTACTGCGGCGTCCTGCTATTTTGTAATCTAATAAATAACATACATACATACATACATACATATATATATATATATATAGCATAAAAGGACCTATACCAGCCCCCATAAGCCGGAAGGTGCCAACCAACACGCAATCTATATACCCCTACCCGGGTCAAACCATCCAAAAATAAAGTCACTCCACTCGCCTAATAACTACGAGCACCTTTACCGTCCCTCTGGGTATGCAGCTTGGGCTCTCTAGGCCCCTGACTATAACTGTATCTGAGTTCGGAGGACTCCTATAACTATATCTGATATCTGTATCTATATCTGTAATCTGTGCCCTGGGCGCAAGCGCTCGGTAGGGAATACTATAATGCTGATCAGCCCGCTATAGGGAATGCTGCATCCCATCTTGGTCCTACTGCGGACGGCATGCCACTCCTTGGAGTGACGTATCCTCACCCTCTGGCGGGCGAGTCAACACAGCTATTAACCCTGGGGCGGCAAGGAAGCTCTAAGGGTGCCCATATGTCACAAACAAGTCTCAACAAGCAATAGAAATCACATATAACATGTATATTAAATTTGAAAATACTATCCATGTTCTGACATTCTATTCTGAATCTCTTGTTGTATTAAACTGAATCTAATACTGAGTTAAACTGAGTCTGGGATTGATATCTTGCTATTTGGTACAACTTTACTGACTTTTATTCTGAATATGGCGTAATGATGCAAACATACTTAATACTCGGCTTCTGGAACTTCCTTCTTGAGTTTATTCTATTTTACTATACTAGAATTACTAACTTGCCGAAGAAACTAGCTTTACATACCTCAGTTTCTGATTCCCCGACTAACTGGCATAATTCGGCCAATACTCCGCTATTTCTTCCAACTGCATTCATATTTATAATAGTTAGGACTAAATTCAACAATATCCTGGAAGAAAACATCACTTTTAATATATATATATAGCCAAAACTTTGACTTATCGAAAAATGGCCGAAAACTTGCTATTTCTCGGAAGTCCAGGAGGGAAAAATACTCACTTTAGGGCTAGGAATATATTGACACTAATTTGGAGCAATTCCACTTACCTTAGCTCGGTAGCACGACGGTTTGCCGGCCGTATTTCACGAAACTAAACCCATAGGAATGCTCCTCGCTGCTTATTACCTCACTACCAAAGGTTATATCGAGTTTGGACCACGTATAATGGTGTAATCGGACGGAAATTCCTTCAAAATCCTCATTCCCTCTATTTTCCTTTTTCTCTCTGTTATTCTCTGGAAATTTATGAGAATTTTATTAAAAAAACGAAGTGGAGGGGTTTATATACTTGGGCCTGGACAGGGCCTCCATGACACGCCACCATCGCGGAGGCCCTCCCTCCATGGCACGCTGCCATCGCGGAGGGGTTCTGACCCGGCTTCTCCCACGGTGGTTCGATGCAATGTTCGTCCGGTCTTGCCCCAGGCCTTTTTCTAGCATGTATGGCACTCTAAAACTCTTAACCAATATGCGAATAGGCCATCTACATGTCGTTAATTTGCAAGGTGTAACATCCTCCCCCCCTTAAGAACATTCGTCCTCGAATGTAAACTTCTATTTATAGGGGTCTCAACTTACTCGACTTATTTTTAGAAAAATTTCGGCATAGTTTCCCTTGTAATATGGACTATCTCAAAAACCTGAAATGCAGAAAAGTCCAATACAGGTACTCCACACCATACTATAACATTCATCACATAAAAGACTAGAGTCGACTATCTCATTTATACATACAATACAAGACATTTCATATGATAACAATACTAATATACCTCTTGACTGACTAGGCTTGAAACAAGTGAGGATATCTGGTTTTCATATCTTCCTCTGCTTCCCAAGTCATCTCTTCTCGGTTCCTATTACGCCACAATACCTTGATAGAAGAAATATCTTTAGTTCTCAATCTACGAATCTGCCTGTCTAGTATGGCTACTGGACCCTCTTCACAGGCCAGCTCTTCCGTAACCTAGACATCCTGGACTGGGACAACTCTGGAGGGGTCTCCTATGTACTTTCTTAGCATAGATATGTGGAAAACTGGATGAACGGACTCTAATTCTGGAGACAAGTTTAACTCGTATGCCACTTGGCCTATTCTCCGCCGAATCTGATAAGGCCCAATGAATCTCGGACTGAGCTTGCCTTTCTTGCCGAATCTCATCACCCCTTTCATTGTAGATACTTTCAAAAATACCCAGTCATTCACATTAAATTCCAGGTTTCCGCGCCGCACATCAACATACGATTTCTGGCAGCTCTGAGCAGTCAGTAGGCGTTCTCTGATAAGCTTTACCTTCTCCTCTGAATGATGAATAATATCTGGCCCAATCAGCGCTGACTCTCCTACTTCAAACCAGCCAACTGGCGATCTACATTTTCGCCCATACAATGCATCAAAGGGCACCATCTGGATAGCTGAGTGGTAACTATTGATATAAGCAAACTCAATCAGCGGTAAATGCTCATCCCAACTACCTCCAAAGTCTAACACACACGCCCGTAGCATATCCTCGAGCGTCTAAATAGTGCATTCCGCCTGTCCATCTGTCTGAAGGTGGAATGTTGTGCTCAAATTAATCTGCGTCCCTAGACCTCTCTGAAATGACTGCCAAAATCTAGCTGTAAATTGTGCTCCTCTGTCAGAGATAATAGATACTGGAACACTGTGTAATCTGACTATTTCTCTAATATACAATTCGGCGTAATCTTCGACAGAGAAAGTTGCTTTTACTGGTAGGAAATGGGCTGATTTCGTCAGTCTGTCAACAATTACCCAAATTGAGTCATGTCTATGCCTGGTACGGGGTAATCCTGCTACAAAGTCCATGTTTACTGCTTCCCACTTCCAAAGAGGCACAGCTATGTCCTGAGTCAATCCACCTGGTTTCTGGTGTTCCGCTTTTACTTGTTGGCAGTTAGGACACTAGACTACAAATTCTGCTATTCCCTTTTTCATTCCTGGCCACCAGTAAATTTTTTTCTCATCGTGGTACATTTTCATCGCGCCTGGGTGGAGAGAATAGTGGGCGTAATGTACCTCACTCATAATCTACTGGCGAAGACCTGAAACATCTGGAACACAAAGACGGTCTTTATATCACAACACTTCATCCTTGGTTATCTGAAAATCTTTCACCTCTCCTTGCTGAACCCTGTGTTTAAGCTGAACCCGACTAGGGTCTTCATACTGCCATTCCTTTACTTCCACCACTAAAGATGACACTGCGGTGTTCTGAATTACCGCTCTGTTGTCCTCTGTTTCTACTACGCGAACGGCTAAACTGGCTAAATGGTGTAATTCTGGGGCCGATTCCCGCTGTTCAGGCTGCAAGTATGCCAACTCCCCATATATTTACCGCTAAGGGCATCTGCTACCACATTAGCCCTTCCTGGGTGATACAAAATATTCACTCTTTAAGGCATAAACTACTACAGCTAACTCCAGGTCATGGGTAGCATAATTTTTTTTCATGTTTCTTCAGCTGCTTGAAAGCATAAGCTATTACTTTACCATGCTGCATCAACCCACATCCTAACCCAACACCCGAAGCGTCATAATAAATTGCATAACCCTTTGTACCTTATGGCAATGCTAACACTGGGGCTGATGTTAACCTATCTTTCAACTCCTGGAAGTTCTGCTCACACGCCTCAGTCTGCTGGAACTTTGCGGCCTTCTGTGTCAGTTTAGTCAGAGGTACTGCTAAGGTGGAAAATCCTTCCACAAACCTTCTGTAATACCCGGCTAACCCCAGGAACTGCGTACTTCGATCGGAGTGGTAGGTATGGGCTATGTTTTCACTGCTTCTATTTTCTGTGTATTTACCTGTATACCAGCCTCCGACACGATGTGACAAAAAGGGCTACTGAACTCAGCCAAAATTCACATTTAGAGAAATTGGCATATAACTGACGGTTCATACTGATTTATTATACTGGAGAAACTGACAAGTAATCTACTTGTATAGCTAGAGCTTATCTGACCTTATGGGCCGCATGCTAATGCTACTCGCTGATGGGATAATTCGTATGACTGTCTACACACCATGTGCACGTATCTGATCAGAGGATCCTAATAGTGATCATTATCTCTAATAATCTGGCTGAATAACTGTGAATAGCTTAATAACCGGGCTGAATGACTTGAATACTGAAGTAGTTTAACAATGCTCTAAATGTCCTACTCGGACATCTGTAGCTCATGCATAACTGCGGAGTTGTGGACAGCTAACTGCTTTGTTCTTCTAATTGAACAACTGTAGAGCTGGGCTTAGTCGGACTTATTCTCAGGCGATCGGTCCCTGGATCTTCATAGGGAACCTACCGATTTCCTTATCTTAGTAAACACTATGCTAGCAGAGTATTACCAATTCCTCATGCCTTGTTCATATCCACTCGGATCTATGTTCTGGGAAATTCTCGGTCTTATGAGCAATTCTGTAAAGACTAGCCTTCTCCTAAGACTTTGTATCTGAATATCTTACGAGAAACGGTTGGGGTACTAGTCCGTCACTGACTACTGATGTGGACCCTTTCTTGGGGTACCCACGGGTTTGTCTGACTAGGACGGCTAGCTGACTTGTGGGGTGTTCTATATGATAACTGCTATTTTGACTAAGGCTGAATCTTACCTACAAGGCTGGAAAAATGATGTACGACCACTTAACATATTGGAAAATTCTGGTGTTGCTAACCTCTGTAGTATGCTTATTCAGACTTTATCTCTGGTTTTGGCACATGCGATAACGTTACTGGTCTTTAGGGGTGCTTCCCTGCTAGTACAGGCGCTAGCTGGTCATTAGACCGTCTAACTGTGCCCGTATCATCTAACCCCCTGATCCAGGCTACTAACTCTTGTGAGCTACTGAACTCTAGATCTGGAAACAAGCATATAAGTCCATTAACTCAATAAACTAAGAACCGAGAAAGTTTCTATGGCTTCATACGTGAATCACACTTAACCTGCCCCCTTTTTGGCGAGGGGTCCTGCAGTACGATCTGTACATACTTCCTAGCAGCTAACCAGAATCTGTGTGACTGTAACCCCTATGGCCAGCTACTCATAGCATATATGATATATGTATATATATATATATATATCAACAACTACGTACAATACATACCGAATTTTTTTTTGTAGTAATACATAATCTCTGACATACTTTACTGAATTTCATACTGCACGTGATATACTGGTTCTACAGTCTAATGTTATCTTCGGTCCTCTTGTACCATTTTATTAGATTCTCGTCCCATTCTGGAAGCAACAAACACATGCACTTTAGCTATGATCTGCTATTTGAAATTTCGCCACTCTTACAACATGGGGTCAACCTCCGGACCTTGTGGCTTTACTTGTCATTATATTGAGGGCCCACGACTGTCTGATGGGCCTTATCTCCAGGACGCACTAGATTAGAGTCTCTGTGTCGGCACTCTCTTAACTTCCCCCTAGGCGTACATACCATAACATTCTAGACTATAACCTTACTTTCTCTTAACTGTAAGTCCGAGGCTTAGTCCTTAATACACAATTCTATCAATCTGGAGGTGATTCTAATTTCCCCTCAAGATCTAGTATTCCTGCTTCTTCCCCTTATCTTGCTTAAGCTAAGTTCTAGGGTTCAAGGTACCTGCCTTACATTGTTAATAATGTTATTGGTCAAGTCTCAGCTTATACTTTTTCTGGCTTGCAGTCAGACCCATCTGATTCACATCACCTCCCTACCTTCCGATATCATAACTGAAATCATAACTATTATCTTGTAGGTATGTCCTGCCGTTGTTAGCGTATTATGACGGACTTGGCCTTTTTTGGACTCGAACATAACTACTACTGGGAATTCATCACTGACAGGTCTTTTGCACCCACTTCGAGTAAGTTGGTAGTCTTACTCGCTCTTCTGACTTATTACCGTAAGGGTCTACACAACTTACGTAATCATAGGGGCTCCTTACTCTTTTTAACACTTTCTGGAATCAACCAATCCATCTTCACTTATTGCCTACTTTGGGCAACATTGCCTCAATCCTTATGCCCCTTGCTATACTGGAATTAAAACTAAGAGGTAGGAATAGCCTTTTCTCACTGAAACAAAACGGAAACACGGAACTGTACCACGTGTGAAAAGATGGAGGTGGGAGTCCTGCATTTCCCCTCTTTCTCACATCTATCCGATAATCTAATATTACCTGTCATCTTAATCAGATCTTATATATCTAACAAATAAATCAACTCGTATATACGCTATGCTTCTAACTTCCTACTTTGAAGTTATAGAAATATACTGGGGATAGTACCGATAGAGATATCATATTGGGAGGTCCCTAATACCTCATGTTGCTGCTGTAGTTACCCTGCAACTGGCTGGTGCCCTCTTCTGCTGCTATATCCAACCTTCTGCCTGTGATAGGTATTGCTGATTTGACTTTTTATCTGTAATAAAAGAGTATGATAAGTTTTAGGGACTCAACCCTATAGTATACTGCTCTATAGCACGACTGAATAAGAAGAAAGAGTAACCATCCTATCATGCCTTGCAGCATCTTGTCTATAGTATGTGGTGCACAACACATCCATAGACAAGACTCTACTTAGAAGGGCTTGCAGACTCCCTGGGATACGACCTGCTCAGATACCAAGTTTGTCACGCCCCTCCTTGGGAGGCATGACTTGCACCTGGTGCGTTACTAAGACTTGGACTGCTGGACTAGCTGAGCCTAAGCACTTCTGGTGCTAGCTGGCTCTAACTTTGGATTCAAGGAAACGACGGGCTATATAACGGATGTAAATACAGCCTCCGGCCGACTAGGCCTATAGCCACCTGTAAGAAAACAACGGCTACCCAGAACAACTGAATTAATAGGGAACCTATGCGGGCCGACAAGGCCACCATGCTGTCTAGTTGTTTCTGAATTAAGAGAACAAGTGCTAAACTGCTACGTGACCAACAAGATCACCACTACCAACTGAATAAGGCCCCACATGGCCATCATAAACAAACTAAAACATACACACGGCCTCACATGACCGATACAGCTAACCACAAGGAATATACAATCTGCAAGCCTCTAAGAATACTGATAAGATGGTCGGGACAGGGCCCCGGCCTACCGATACTGTACAACAAAAGAAAAGGAATAAACCTCTAGATGTCTAGATCCGGATGAAAGGAGTTGATGACTCTGTGTGCTGGCTAGAATCAAGAGGGATCGGCACCTCGTCTACGAGTACCTGCAGGCAAATAATGCAGCGCCCCCAAACGGGCATCAGTACCACTGGTACCGAGTACGCAAAGCAAAAACTGAACATAAGCAGTAGTACTGGTAATTCTGAATAGCAGAAAATAGCTAAGACTGTCGGGGATGGCGAAATTTGGAATGAGCTTATCTATACTGAAAAGCAGGTGAAAGTCATACCTGTTATTGCGGCGTCCTGCTATTTTGTAATCTAATAAATAACATACATATATATCTGCTATTTTGTAATCTAATAAATAACATACATATATATATATATATATATATATATATATATATATATATATATATATATATATATATATATATATAGCATACAAGGACCTATACCAGCCCCCATAAGCCGAAAGGTGCCAACCAACACGCAATCTATATACCCCTACTCGGGTCAAACCATCCAAAAATAAAGTCACTCCACTCGCCTAATAACTACGAGCACCTTTACCGGCCCCCTGGGTATGCAGCTTGGGCTCTCTGGACCCCTGACTATAACTGTATCTGAGTCCGGAGGACTCCTATAACTATATCTGATATATGTATCTATATCTATAATCTGTGCCCTGGGCGCAAGCGCTCGGCATGGTATACTGTCATGCTGATTAGCCTGCTATGGGGAATGCTGCATCCCATCTTTGTCCTACTGCGGACGGCATGCCACTCCTTGGAGTGATGTATCCTCACCCTCTGGCGGGCGAGTCGACACAACTATTAACCCTGGGGCAGCAAGGAAGCTCTAAGGGTGCCCACATGTCACAAACAAGTCTCAACAAGCAACAGAAATCACATATAACATCTATATTAAATCTGAAAATACTATCCATGTTCCGACATTCTATTCTGAATCTCTTGCTGTATTAAACTGAATCTAATACTGAGTTAAACTGAGTCTGGGATTGATATCTTGCTATTTGGTATAACTTTACTGACTTTTATTCGGAATATGGCGTAATGATGCAAACATACTTAATACTTGGCTTCTGGAACTTCCTTCTGGAGTTTATTCTATTTTACTATACTAGAATCGCTAACTTGCCGAAGAAACTAGCTTTACATACCTTAGTTTCTGATTCCCTGACTAACTGGCATAATTCGGCCAATACTCCGCTATGTCTTCCAACTGCATTCATATTTATAACAGTTAGGACTAAATTCAACAATATCCATGAAGAAAACATCACTTTTAATATATATATAGCCCAAACTTTGACTTATCGAAAAACGGCTGAAAACTCGCTATTTCTCGGAAGTCCGGGAGGGAAAAATACTCACTTCAGGGCTAGGAATATATTGACACTAATTTGGAGCAATTCCACTTACCTTAGCTCGGTAGCACGACGGTTCGCCGGCCGAATTTCATGAAACTAAACCCGTAGGAATGCTCCTCGCTGCTTATTACCTTACTACCCAAGGTTATACCGAGTTTGGACCGCATATAATGGCGTAATTGGATGGAAATTCCTTCAAAATCCTCGTGCCTTCTATTTTCCTTTGTTCTCTCTGTTATTCTCTAGAAATTTATGAGGAACAACTTGACTACCACGGGGCTCGTATATATTGTTAAAGGATTTCTTTAATTCACTAAAAGAAATAGAGATGTAGTACACCACAATGAGGGTATATGATAATTAGTGAAAATATCATTTAGATAAAAGTCCATGTATTTATGATACATGTAAATATATTCTTACATTGTTGCCTTTACTTTTGTACTTTATATATCTCAATATATCAGCTATATCATTACATGAAATATTTGATGCTAATAAGTCGGTAAGACCAAAGCTCAATGATTGGTATATAAACTTTGTTATTGTTCTCATACATGGAAAGCTAATGATGTGATTGATAGGCTTGAAAAAATATTCCTATTTGAGGATATGCTTAGGGCATGAAAATATTATCAGAAATATTTAAAAGAATGTTTTCTTGCCAAATGCATCATTTTCTCTTTTATAAGTTCTAAACTACAGATGAAACATTAAGATTTCGATTCAATAAATTATTGGATATCTTGAAAAGATGTTTAATTAGTGTAAGGTACATAAAATAAAACATGTACATACTAGTTATCTAAGATTTTGTTTGAATACAAGTTGATTGTGAATTATATGAATGATATCATTCAGCAACTTGAGAAGTTGGGTGCAAATTGAGAAAGGAGTTTCTAAAGATTTGATCTAATAGTCATAATATGAATCTTAAGCAGAATGTATTCATTGAAAGAATAAAGGATATTAGAAGAGAAATCGCAATGAGTTTCTTGCAACTCTACAAGATAAGAAACAAAGTAAGACTTCAATGAAAAATGTATTCATGAATATATTTAATCATTACTGATCTTCATTATGGGTATTAGATATTGATAAAACTAGTTGTTATATGCTTAAGGAGTTCAAATGTAGAAGGTTAAATAAAAGAGAAGTTAATATATAAGTTGAAGACGGTGCAAGAACTACAACATTAGTTATATGATCAATTTCTCTTGTAATGCCTACAAGCAAAATACTTATGTTGGAATATTGTTATTATGTTCGTAAATTTGATTTGAACATAATTTCAATTTTCAGGTTAGACTAGCAAAGTTTTCACATTGATCTTAATAATGGCGAATTCTCCATTTTTCATGATGATGAATTATATTGAATGTTTATATTCAACATGGTATGTATATCTTAAAGTGAATGCTAGTTCGATTATGCATGTTTCAAGTATTAAGAGGAAAAGATATGGTCAAGTAAATCATACAAATCTTGGCATTATAAGCTTGGTCATATTGAAGAGAATAGATTTAACAAGTCATATATGAAAAGTTACCTTGACAAGTATGATTATGAATCATACCAAGCTTATGAATCTTGTCTCAGAATTAAAATGACATAATCACCATTTACTAAAAGTGGAGATAAAGCTTTTGAATTGTTGGGACTAATTCATATAGATGTTTATGGGCTCATGAGAATTCAAGCTAAAGGTAGATATTCTTATCCTATCACCATTATTGATGATAAATTATATCTTATGAAACACAAATACGAATCTATTAAAATATTCAAAAGATTTCATAGTGAAGTTGAAGAACAAGTTGATAAAAATATCAAAATATTAAAGTTTGATAGATATGAAGAATATCTTAGTAATAATTTTACTAAATATCTCAAAGAGAATGAGATTCTCGATGGTGGACACCTCCAGCAATGCAATAACTCAATCGTGTATCTGAGAAGTAATCAAACCATATTAAATATGGTGAGATACTTAATGTAACGACCCATTTGTCGTTATGGAAAGGGGGTGTAAGTTCGAAACACCCTATCTAGCCTAAGTTGTTGGTGAGGAAACGTTGGGTGAGTGTTAGTGAAATCTTGAGGTTGCGGAATGGTCTGTATACAGGAAATGGGAGCTACTGATTACGAAGGAAAACCGTTACCATAGTCGAAGGTCAGCTGTAACAGACCAGGAGGATTACCATCGAATCTGCTACGATGGCATCTTGGGTGCTATAGTGGATCTGTTGTAGTGGATAATAGGAGTCAATATGTGGGTTTTAAGTGGAATTTCAAGGGGTTTACCCCATTATTCAAAGCACGACTGATTAAGAAACCTAGAACGATTTTCCAAGAGCAGAGCAATTTTCTTCCCCAAGGTAAGAATTAGCTCTATTCTCTCTATTTTTGACTCCCTAACCATGTAGAATTGAAATGGAGACCTCTAATAGCGAAAATTCTAGTTGAAGAACCTTATAATGGTAAAATTGGGACTGCTTAATGAGAACTAGAAGGTGTGAATTTCTAGGTCTAGAAGTGTAACACCCCAAAAATTCCAAAGGTTAACTCCTAGATATAAAACTTGATCATGCAAAAAACTGAAGAAAAAGAGCCTTAGTGCGAGTCACAGTACGACTCGTGATGAGGTGGTATGAGTCGTACTAGGACTCATGAGATGAGGTTTTAGAGAGACGACAGAAATTGTCCAATAAACCACGAGTGATTCATATGAGTCGTAGTATGATTTCTGATACAGGTTTAGGGAGTTTGACAGGAGGTGTCAAGAAAACCACGACTGCATGTCACGATTCGTACCACTATGGTATGGATAGTACTACCGGTCGTGAGATAAGTTTCAGAGAAGTGTTCAGAAAATTTTAGGAAGCCACGAATCGTGGTATGACCCATGATATGATTGTACGGATCATGGTAGGCTCCCGTCAGATGAACTTCAAAGAATGTTTTAGGATAGGGTCCCTATCCATAAGTGTCAGTATAGATTGTATGATATTGGTACGACTCGTAGGTTGGGTTGTACCACTAGATGGCCAAATTTTTAAACGGTTACCCAGGGACATTTTTATAAATTCTAAGATCCCAACTTCTAATCTAAGTCATACAGGGATATTTGGAGGGGGATTAAGAGGGGGTTAGTCGATATTCTCCTCTCCTTCTTTCCTAAGATTCTAAAAGTCACTGTAAGAACTCAGACAAGCTCTTCTAGACAAGAACTAGGGCTCCTGCCTAATCTCAGAAATCTCAAGAATCTTCTCAAGGATTTCTCTTACAGGTATGTGGAGATTTAGCAAGGGTATTCCTTTCACCCTTATTCCCCAAGTATTTTCAGAAACTCTCATCATTTATCCCTATAGAAATCATGAGTTAGGGTTTCTAAATAGATTATGATTTCCCTTGTATTTTAATAATTATTTTAGTTTCCCATGACTAATATTATGTGAAACTCATATGTTGGCTTCAATTATATGTATTCATTTTTAGCCTTTGTTTTAGCATGATTCTTAAGTTGAACCTTGCATGTGTTAAATGATAGTCTAAATTGCTATTTTCATATTGGTTAGTATTTGAGCATAATTTTCTTCATGTATGCTTTAACTAAAGTTAATTTTTTTAGATTTTGACTAAGTATTTTCCAAAAAGGTCAGTTTATCAGCTTATTACTTATCAGTTTACTAGTACTTTTTAGTAAATTCATTTGTCAACTCCATTAGGCTCTCAAAATACTTCTAGATAAGTAGTTCTAAGTTAGCCTTAGAACATCAATTTTTGAGCTAATTAATTCAGTTAGGTATAGTTAGAAATTTAGTTGGAGTAGTACTTAGCACCAAGTAGATCGGGGTTCTAGCGCACCCAGGTTCTCATAACTACGTGCAACCATAGGTCTTTAGCCCGAATTGGCATCAGTTTAGTGATCACACAGCTATACCTATATACCCTGGCAAGGTATGTTGGGCCCTATTGCTGGGGCATATACATCGAACTCCACGTCTAACTCATATGGTTATATGTCAATTAACAATAACTCCCACATTAGAGTACATCCAGTCCCAGATCTCAAATTATGTTTATGACCCTAATCAAGTTTTACTAGCTTTACAGTATTTTTAGATGTCAGACCATTTACAGCATTTATGTTTTCAGACAAGGTCATTCCATATTATTTCAGTGGTTTTACTTATACTTTATTATCAGCATGATTATGTTTAAAATCGAATAACTTCACATACTCAGTATATTTAAAGTGCTGACGCATACTCCGTACACTATATCATTTTATGATATAGGCTTAGACACTCAGACTCAGCAGTGTGGTTAGTCTCCATCAGATTCTGTCCAGTAATATATCCAGTGGTGATTCCTCATCTTTCGATGGCTGGAGCATTTCTTCTATTTTAGTAGTACGATTTCAGTTTTCAAATTTTACAGTTAGCTGGGAGCTTGTCCAGCAGCTCACCAAATCTCTTAGAAGGCTTTCAGATAAAATGTATTAGTTTCAGCTATAACTCTTGATGTTTTTGAAATTTCAATGTCTTATCAGATGTTTTTCTTGTGCTTTTAAAAATCATTTCGTTATTTTTAGATACAACAACTTCCGCTAAAGATTTTCTTACAGTAGTTTAGTCATGTTAGAGTTTTGTTTACTATGGGTTAGCCTAGAGTCGTTCATGGATCTAAGCACCGTGTCACATCCAGGATGCAGACTCGGGATGTGACAAACTTGATATTAAAGCCTTAGGTTTAGAGTGTCCTAGGATGTCCGAAAGCCACGTCAAGTAAAGTCCTTTTCATGGGTGTGAAGCAACCCACACTTATGAAGGGGAGGCTACAAGGCTTTTTAGGAAAATTTCCTTTTCCTCATGATTTTTATCATGCGTAGAGTGTAAATCTCTAAAATGTACTTCTAAATTGTGCTCTACCATTTTCAGTTGACGATGCCTCCCAGAAGAGGAAACAGAAGGAGAATGGGAAATGCTAACCAGCAAAACCTACCAGCTCCAGCAGCCTTTCAAGAGGCTCGGGTGACACCTATTGAGTTTCGGATTGCTATTCGGATGCTAGCTCAGGAGGTGACAAACCAGGTCAACCAGCAGGCCGTCGTACATGCTAATACGAGTGGGCTTATAGCCGCTGCTAGAGTCGAAGACTTTACTCAGATGAATCCCTTAGAATTTCATGGGCCTAAGGTAGATAAGGACATGCAGGACTTTATCAATGAGGTATTGAAGATCACCCAAATCATATATGTTACCTCCGTAAAAAATGTAGACTTGGCCACCTATTAGTTGATGGAGTGCCCCAGATATGGTACAGACAATGGATAGAGGGGAGATGGGTTAACGCAGATCCGGTGAAGTGGGACGAGTTCATAACCGTGTTTCTGGACAGGTTCTTTCCCTGGGAGTTAAGGAAAGCAAAGGCCGCGAAATTCATTAATTTGAAACAAAATGACATGAAGGTGCAGGAGTACACCTTAAAGTTCACTCAACTGAAAAAGTATGCTCTAGAGATGGTTGCTGAGCTGAGGGCTCGCATGCTCAAATTTATAAATGAGGTCTCAAACTTGGTGGTTAAGAAGTGCAAGATTGTCATCCTCATCAATAATATGGATATCTCAAGGCTTATAATCCATGCATAGCAAATAGAGGCAGATAAATTGAAAGAGATAGAGAGGGAAAGTAAGCAGGCAAGGATAGGTCAGTTCGAGTACTCACAGCAATGATCAGACAGTGGTAGTCGCCCACAGTAGCACCAGAGACATCCAACACCCTCTTTAGCCAGCGCTCCTTCTTCCAAGCCCCGTAAAGATTGGAGGGGTGGAGCATCAGGCTCCCAGTCTCAGAGCCATGTCTCTAGTAGCCACACTTGTTCGGTATGTCCTAAGTGTGGTAAGAACCACCCAGGTGAGTGCCGTTTGTGCTAGGAGGATTGTTTTGGTTGTGGTCAGCTGGGTCACAAGTTAAACGATTGCCCGTCAGCAGGACAGGAAGGCCCAATCCACTACATCAACAACTCTGCCAGGTCGCTCAGCTCAGCAAGGTACTACCTCAAGTACAGGTAGCGGTCAGCTCCTGAACTGATTCTATGACCTATCCTCCCTCCAGGACCAGTAAAACTCACCTAACATAGTCACTGGTGTTATGTCTCTTTCAAATAGATGTTTATGCTTTACTAGATCCAGAAGCCACACTTTCCTTCGTGACTTCTTATATGGCAGTTCAGTTTGATATTAGTCCAGAAATTCTCTCAGAGCCATTTTCAATCTCCACTCTAGTTGGTGACTCAGTTAGAGCCAGTCGAATATATAGAAATTGCCCGGTCATAGTGTTACATAAAGTCACCTCAATTGATTTCATAGAGTTAGATATGGTTGCTTTTGGCCTCATTCTTGGCATGGACTGGTTACATTCTTGTTATGCCTCAGTTGATTATAGAACCAGAGAAGTATAAGTTCCAATTTCCTAACGAACAAGTCCTAGAGCGGAAGGGTAGTACTTCGACGCCTAAGAGTCAGTTTATCTCCTATCTTAAGACTAGGAAAATAATCTCAAAGGCATACATTTATCAATTGGTTAGAGTCAAGGATTCTAGTTTCGAATCCCTAACTCTTCATTCAGTTCCACTCGTAAATGAGTTCCCAAATGTATTTTTCGAAGATATTCTTGGAGTTCCTTCCGAGCGAGAAATAGACTTCGGCATAGATGTTCTTCTTAATACCCAGCCTATATCAATTCCTCTTAAAAAATAGCTCTAGTTGAGCTTAAACTGTTAAAAGAACAGCTGAAGGACCTTTTAGATAAGGGTTTCATTAGCCCCAGCATCTCTTCATTGGGTGCTCCAGTCCTATTCGTGCAAAAGAAGGATGATACACTGAGAATGTGCATCGACTACTGTCAGCTGAATAATGTTACAATTAAGAACAGGTATTCCTTACTTAGGATTGATGACTTGTTCGACCAACTCCAGAGAACTAGCTGTTTTTCCAAGATAGATCTCAAATCAGGATACCATCAGCTAAGGGACAAAGAATGTGACATTCAGAAAATAGCCTTCAAAACTCGGCATGGTCATTATGAATTCGTGTTATGTCTTTTGGACACTAAAATAAGAATTCATATTGCATGAAGATTTACCTTGGGATTATATTTGAAAATCCGCATGAAATTGTGTTATATGCGAATTTTTGTGCCAAAAGAATTCCGTTGGAAAAACTTAATATTTACCAGTGAATTAAAAAATTCCCAAATAAAGTACCTGGGGATTTTAAATTCACATGTATGTTACTTAGAGGATTATAATTTCATATGTTAGTTAACTGCGGATTTGTCCGCAAGAAATAGTAGAAATTCGCAAGAGATTTTGGTAAAAAAGTTGTGACAAAGGGAATTTTCATGGATAGATACCCGCTGGTAACTCCCCATGAAAAACCCCAAACAAATCTACAGGAAATTATTGATAAAAAATAAAGAAAATCCCAAATAAATTCGTAATAACATATTTTCACAAGAAAATCCCCATGTAAGTTGGTGGGCATATTTCCAGAAAAATCCACAAGTAATGTTTCCGCAAGAAAATTCAATATAATATTTGCAAGAAATTTCCCATGTATTTTATTTTTGCAGGTAAATTTTCATATAAACTAATGATATTCTAGGCATTTCCCTATGTAAATCTATAGGTAATATGTAAATTTTGTAAATACTAATTTATTTTTATTTAACCACAAATTATATTTCATGCAATTTAATTGTACCTGTAGCATTTATCCGCACTTTCTCAAGACATTTCCACAACAATAAAAAATAAGAAACTATAACAAATGAAAAGAATAATTGATAGCCTAATATTATTATATAATAACATATAATTCTTACATGAATTTTTTTTAAAATAGTACTATTAATCATCCCAATCACAATCAATACTTTCGTCAAATTATCTGGTTGCTATCATCACTATCATTCTCATAATCTTGATTGTCTTCAGAAGATGATGGTTGTGCATTTGAAGATTATGCCTGCAAACCTGCATTCTTCATTTGTGCCACCTAACATCTTATATGTGGCACCCAACTATTTCACCCCTTCATTCTGGTGTCGTTCTTCTTACAATTGTAACTGAGCATATAATTTGACATTGAAAGCATGATTTTTGGTTCGAACCTTTTTGCTTTATAAAATATAAGTGGTACCATCAGCCTGTTCAAATATAAAATCAAACTTAAAAGGATGTCTTTCAGATGAAAGCCAATTAGCTTATATTTTGTCATTTCTTACTACCCCGACAAGAGAATTGAGTAAATTGATGCACAATTAATGTTCTATCTTATGCAAATGACTTACTAGAAAGAAAGACCAGAATATAAAAGAACAAGGAAGACAAATTGCAAAGAAGAGATTGTAATTTCGAGCAATCTCCTCTTATGGTTCAAGTGCATACTTCCTCAGTTATCTCTAAGAATAAAAATGCTTACAACTTAAACATACAAATAGAACTCGGATATTTATGGATAGGGAAGAAAGAATAAATAATTATGAAAAGATCAATCTATGTAACCACTTGACACAAAAGAAAAAAATTGAGAAAAGAAATAGAAAAAATGTATCAAGCCAACAAAGATTTAAAATGGAATCAACAACAACATCAATCTCTACATAACACAATACTTCGATATGTCCAGAACCTTCAAATAAATATGGACTTAAAAAAGAATAATAGACATTTTTCAACAAGAAAAAAATATTCTTTTACAGTAAGTTTCCTGTTAGGCAATCAGTTGTTAACATCAAGAAACAACGTAAGACTTTGTCACTACTACTCTACTAGTCAATTATCTATCTTGGCCAACTTAAAAAACTTAGCTAGTATAGAGCTTCAACTTTACACTTGCGCGTGCAGTACTAGGAGAATCTTTGGCTACAACTCGTGTCTCATACAGTCAAGTGACTTTGAAGGAGATTGTCAAATAATATAATTTTCTTTTGTGGTGAGCATGAATATTGAAAGCTAAGCTCCTCGCTACTAATATGGATGGCTAGGTGTTCCACACAATATGACCTCAAAGTCAGATAAAAGTTGCTACCAGTTACCAACTGTTCTA
This sequence comes from Datura wrightii, assembly GCA_035772735.1. NCBI lineage: Eukaryota > Viridiplantae > Streptophyta > Magnoliopsida > Solanales > Solanaceae > Datura > Datura wrightii. Next base: position 45,185,842 of record JASDFA010000007.1, on the reverse strand, counting down.
ACAAAATCAACAAAAATATCTTAATATTCTAGATAGAGGTTTTCATAGACTCTCATAAGTAGTGAAGAAGAGTATATTATTCTATACATGTATGTTAGTGAAACACTTAAATTATGTACGCTCTTGAGGGTATGAGAAATCTACGACCTTTTTCAAGGTTATTATCAGTAAGGTTCAAGAGAACTATGACATAGTCATTGATAAATTGTTTAAATTAGGTGGGTTTAATAATTCTTTATTTCTTCATGATAGAGTATGTACTACAAGTTAATTAAAGGATAGTACTTCAACCTTTAGCACTCATCTCACATCAATACCACTATTAATTAGTGTACATCTTGCACTATCAAAAGCTGATATGTGATTATTATCAGATAACTTCTTATAGATCTCTTCAGAATGAATCTTGTGAACACATTCATTTTTAAAACCATTTAATGGCATGACTTTTAAAAATTAAAAATTTAAATTAGTATAATTTCATATCACCTAACTTAGTTTCAATTAGCAAAGCTGTTGAGGAAAGGAGAATATGGAGCCTCGGAATCTAGAGAAATATTATTTAAGACCGACTCACATTGGAGTATTACAATCAATAATAATGAAATAACTAGCGATGAGCATATGGAAGAGTTAAATGATTTTTTCAGAATATGAAGCAAATCAAAGAACAACACCATCTAAGGCTTGTTGCCCGCTCTAAACTAAAGTAAGTAAACTACCTTTAAAACTTCACGGGACCACCTACCACTAGTTCTAGAATTCTTTCTTTGATAAGCAATGGAAATAGAAACGGTCACCAAGATGATTCAACAGTTTGACAAAGATAGCATGGGATGTGATTTTATACAATCTGACAATTTTTCTTGATGGAGTGACCACACTTGTTGGCACCTACTTTTTTTTTATACCAATCTAAGCACAAAATTGAAGTACTTCTAGTTCAAACGAGAGAAAATAATCAAACTTGTTAAAGAAAAGCTGTTAGCCCATATAATTGGTAGTCCTATGGGCATTAGAATTTTAGGTAGTCCTATGGGCATTATGATTTTAGGTAGTCCTATTCCTATTGACATTAGGATTTTAGTTTATGCCTATATATAGGCACCCCCTTCCGCATTCTAGAGCATTGCATTCAATTCTCAGTTAGCCTTTTTTTATTCTTTCTTTTCTTGTTCTTCAATAAAACCCTTGTTATATATCAACATGGTATCAGAGCCAAAATAAATCGATTCTTCCCTACTTGTAAATAATCACTAATTTTCGCGGATCGAGTTGATGTTCTCCTGTGTTTGATGCTTCCGCTAAATTCGTTGTTGGTTTGGTTTGCTTTGGACGACGTTGTATGATTGTCGTTGTTGGTTTGGTTTGGTTTGTTTTGGACGCCGTTGTTGGTTTGTTTTGTGACTAGGGTATTTTGTTCTTATCGTTGTTTTAGGGTTGCTTATCTTGGTGTATTCACTTTACTTTTGTCAATATGGCTGGAAAGGATGATTCTCTCCAATCCATTAACACTCAATTAGATGGCAAAAATTATGCGTATTGGAGTTATGTCATGAAGAATTTTCTTCGTGGCAAAAACATGTGGGGCTATGTTAGTGGGGTTAAATCCAAACCTAAGGATGAGAAGGCTGAGGACTTTGTATTGTCATTGGATTTATGGGAAACTGCTAACTCCAAGGTTATCACTTGGATTAACAACTCAGTAACTCAGTCAATTGGTATGCAATTGGCTAAAGATGACACAACTAAAGAAATCTGGGATCACTTGGAGAGATTGTACACTCAGTCTAACTTCGCCAAACAGTACCAATTAGAATACGATATTCGTGTTCTTCAACAGAATGCTATGAGCATTCAAGATTTCTATATTGCTATGTCTGATTTGTGGGATCAATTGGCCCTTACCGAATCCGCAGAATTGAAAGGTTTTGCGTCGTATATTGCTAGGAGGGAAGAGCAACGTTTGGTTCAATTTTTGATGGCATTACGTTCTGATTTTGAAGGACTGCGTGGAACAATTCTTCATCGATCTCCCCTCCCCACAGTTGATTCAGTTGTCCATGAACTGATTGCAGAAGAGACTCGTATCAAGTCTCAATTGGATAAAGGGTCAAAAACACCTACTCCTATTGTGTTTGTTGCTTCACCGGATCAGTCCAGACCACAACGTTCTCAGCCTCAGACTTCCAATCAATCGCGACGATCTCCTAAAGTTGCATTTGATGAGTGTGCATTTTGCAAGCAAAAAAATCATTGGAAGGCTCAGTGTCCCTTGTTACTCAACAAGGCTAAGTTTGGTCAGCAACAGAAGAATGGACAGCCACACTCCTTTGGTACTCCTCCACAGTTCGCTGCTGCTGCACCATCAATAGATGCTGAGTCTAGCACTGTGCCTCCTTCGGCGTTGGATCCTCGGGTGTTCGAACAGTTTAGACAATTTTTGGCATCCAATCCTACTGCCATGTCAGCGTCTAGCTTAAGCCCCACTTCCTCCAGTACATCAGGTATTCCCCCATCCTTGTGGATTCTGGATTCTGGTGCGACCCATCATATGTCACATTGTCTGTCATCTTTTGGTTCCTTGTCACCCATTTCACCACTCTCTGTTATGTCTGCCATTGCTACATCTATGCCAGTCGAGGGTGTCGGTTCTATTACTACCTCTCACATTGTTCTGACTGATGTCTATTATATTCCTAAACTTGCTTTCAATCTTGCTTTGTTCAGTCAGTTGTGTAGAACTGGTCATTGGGTATTCTTTTCTGACTCCGTTTGTGTTGTACAGAACCAACACACTCAGAAGGTGATTGGGATTGGTCGTAGGTTGGGGGAACTCTATGTCCTGGAGAGTCTCAGAGTGTCTGCTGTTGCCGCCTCCAGCATTGATTTGTCTTCTTTTCGTTTGAGTCCATTGTCGTCGCAGTTTTATCTTTGGCATTCCCGCTTGGGACATGTATCAGTGTCACGTTTACGTTTTTTAGCCTCTACTGGTGCTTTAGGTCATGTAAGCACTTCTGATATTTCTGATTGTAGTGGTTGTAAACTGGCAAAATTTTCTGCCTTACCTTTTAATAAAAGTATGTCTTATTCAGTTGCTCCTTTTGACATTATTCATTCTGATGTATGGGGACCATCACCAGTATCCACTAAGGGTGGTTCGAACTATTATGTTTCATTTATAGATGACTATACTCGGTATACCTGGGTTTATCTTATGAAGCTCAGGTCTGACTTCTTTGGCATTTACAGCAATTTTAGAGCCCTTGTTAAAACGCAACATTCGGCTGTGATAAAGTGTTTCAGGTGTGACTTAGGGGGTGAATATACCTCCAATGATTTCACTCAGTTACTTGCCTCTGATGGTACCATACACCAGTCATCTTGTACAGATACTCCTGAGCAGAACGGTGTTGCCGAAAGGAAACACCGTCATATTGTTGAGACAGCACGCTCCTTACTATTATCTGCAGAGGTTCCTAGTAATTTTTGGGGAGAAGCAGTCCTAACTGTTGTATATGTGATCAATCGTATTCCTACTGCATTTACTTCAGAGATGTCTCCGTTTCAGAAATTATATGGTCACATGTCAGATTACTCTGCATTACGCGTTTTTGGATGTACTTGTTTTGTCCTTCGTCCTCATGTTGAAAGAAACAAGCTGGAGCCAAAATCAGCTATATGTGTGTTTTTGGGGTATGGTGTTGGACAGAAAGGTTATCGTTGCTATGATCCTGTCAGTCAGAAATTATATGTTTCACGGCATGTCACCTTTTTGGAGCATATTCCTTTCTATTCAATTCCAGCTAAATCCCATGATGTTACTAAGTCAGATCTTCAGCGTATTGATCCATTTGGCATTGACACAGAGGCTCCAGTTTCGGATTCAGCCGTGCCACTCGATGTGCTGCCTGACAGTGCTTCAGCCCCGCCTGAGACTGGAGATCCACCACCTCTGAGGAGGTCTACTCGTCAGAGTAAGTCCACCAGACTACCTGATTTTGCTTATTCTGCCTACTCACCCCCATTTGCTTCCTTTATTGCAAACATACATCAATTGTCTGAACCTGAGTCCTATAGAGAGGCTGTGTCTGATCCTCTTTGGCAGAATGCTATGGCGGAGGAACTCACTGCTCTTCATCAGACACACACATGGGATTTGGTTACCCTCCCACTTGGTAAACATACGATTGGCTGTCGATGGGTGTATAAGATAAAAACAAAGCCTGATGGGTCTGTTGAGCGATACAAGGCTAGACTTGTGGCAAAAGGGTACTCACAAAAATATGGTATGGACTATGAGGAGACCTTTGCCCCGGTGACGAAGATGACAACTGTTCGCACTATGATTGCAGTTGCATTCGTTCGACAGTGGAAGATATTTCAAATGGATGTCAAGAATGCATTTCTGAATGGTGATCTCCATGAGGAAGTGTATATGACTCCTCCACCAGGTATTGATCACCAGCCGGGTGAAGTTTGTCGGCTTCGAAAAGCTCTATATGGTCTCAAGCAAGCCCCTCGTGCTTGGTTTGAGAAATTCTCCACTGTGATTACTTCCCTTGGCTTTGTCCCGAGTAACCATGATTCGGCGTTGTTTGTTAGAAGTACGAGTGCAGGGCGAATCCTTTTGTGCTTATATGTAGATGATATGGTTATAACTGGTGATGATCATGATGGTATTGAGTCATTGAAGCATGATTTGGCTCATCGGTTTGCCATGAAGGACTTGGGCCTGCTACGTTATTTTTTGGGTATTGAGGTGGCTCAGTCTAAGAAAGGATATCTTCTCTCTCAGACTAAGTATATATCTGACTTGTTTAAACGGGCGCGCCTTTCTGACAACAGGACTGCAGATACTCCACTTGAAACCAATGCACGGTACTCTCCTAGTGATGGTGTTTTGTTAACAGATCCGAGTCTTTATCGTACTGTTGTAGGTATCTTGGTGTATCTTACCGTTACTCGCCCGAATATAGCTCATGCAGTTCACGTTGTTAGCCAGTTTGTTACTGCTCCTACTTCAGTTCACTGGGGAGCTGTACTTCGTATTTTGAGATATCTTCGTGGCACTCAGTTTCAGAACCTCTTGTTTCCCTCGACGTCATCTCTCGAGTTGCGAGCCTATAGTGATGCTGACTGGGATGGAGATCGCAATGATCGCAAATCCACCACTGGTTTTTGTGTGTTTCTTGGAGATTCTTTGATATCATGGAAGAGCAAGAAACAAGATGTTGTCTCTAGATCTTCCACGGAGGCTGAGTATCGTGTTGTGGCAGTGACTACATGTGAGATTGTTTGGTTACGCTGGCTTCTTGCAGATATGGGGGTTCACATTTCTCGGCCTACTCCTCTACATTGTGATAACAAGAGTGCGATGCAAATTGCAAAGAACTCTGTTTTCCATGAGCGGACGAAGCACATTGAGATTGATTGTCACTTCACTCGTCATCATCTCCAGCTCGGGACTATATCGCTTCCTTTTGTTCCATCAGCCTTGCAGATTGCTGACCTTTTTACGAAGGCTCAATCGACGTCTCGGTTTCGTTTCTTGTGTGACAAACTCTCAATGCTTATTACTGTCGCATTATAAGTTTGAGGGGGAATGTTAGCCCATATAATTGGTAGTCCTATGAGCATTAGAATTTTAGGTAGTCTTATGGGCATTAGGATTTTAGGTAGTCCTATTCCTATTAACATTAGGATTTTAGTTTATGCCTATATATAGGCACCCCCTTCCCCATTCTAGAGCATTGCATTCAATTCTCAGTTAGCCTTTTTTGATTCTTTCTTTTCTTGTTCTTCAATAAAACCCTTGTTATATATCAACAAAGCAACTGGTGCCTACATAAGCTACCACTACTCCCTACTAGTGCCTATATAACTCTCAACTCGGAACCTACAATATCTTAATTCTGGATTCACCACTGCAAGTAGGAAGTTACACCAACAATTGAACCAAGTGAAAGAGAGGAAGATATCTTTTTGCATATGCATAAACTAGTCTTCTTCAACTTATTATTATATTATAACAATATTAATTTCAAACTAAAATTGTGGTTCTAAACATAAAGTGACGACAACCACATGTTGCACCAAAATTCCATTACCAATTGCAAGAGTATAAATATTCTTTTACTTAATTTCATCTAAAGTTAAAACCTATAAAAGGGATATATTATTTCCATTCCTGCATGCCTTCCTCTAATAGAAAGTTTTTCATATAACAAGGAGTGTCACTCATAAATCAGAAATCATAATAAATGTAATTACATGAAAAATTGTAATAACCATAACTTTTATACAAGTGCCTAAACTAGAGCCTCAATTTTAATAAAGTTGTCAAACACCCAAAATCATAGGCAAAGGGACTTGGGAATGGTATGGGTGACGAAGCATTAAGATATACGAAACCTCAAAAGAAATATTGTGCTTATTTCTTACTTATATCTGAGAGTTACCTTTTCACGGCTTGTTGAGGATTTATGGAGTGTACTCAAGACCTTGGATCGAATTCAGTCTTGGAGACACCTTGGAGACCTAGAATTTTGGGTATGCAATTCTTCTTGAGCGAATAGTGAAGGGTTTCAGAGTCAACTTAGAGAGAGAAAACTGCTCGCATTCTAAATTGGGAAAAAAGTTAATAGTTTAAGAGGGAACAAACTGGGCGCTTTATTTTTTTCCCTCTATATTATATTAACTAATAAACTCTTCCGCGCTTCGCGCGGTTACAAAAAATTTTACTTAATTTATGAAAATATTCTAAAAATAAAAATAAAAAATTTAAGTGTAAAACAAATAAAAAAAATTTAAATTCTATCTTACAATCAGATAATATTAAAATTTAGATCGCAAAAGACTTACGAAACTATTTTTTTAAAAAAAGATCAAAAATATAAGTTTGCAACAATTGAAAACATCTTAAATTTATCTTATAATAGGAGAATTTAAAGTTAAAATATATAATTCCAACTCAGAAGTATTTCACAAATTTATATTTAAACTCAGATTGTCTTGTTCGTCGAACTGTCCTTCTAATATTAAAATAGAAACTAAAACTTTAAAGCTAAACATAATCTTAAGACAAAATAAAAAGAAAAAGTCTTGACAGCACAATCACCACTCTAATTTTTTTTGTTCTACTTCAAGATTCTTCTTTTAAAAAAAATTTAAGAATATTTTTCTCTACTTTTCATCGTTAGAAATGTACATTTCAATAAAGAAGATCTTTAGTAAAACTAAATTATCTTCTTCTCTTTTAAAATTTTATCAATTTTTTCTAATTATTTTTTGTGTTGTGCTTCTTTCTTCTTTTTGTTTTAAATCGTTTTTAGTTTCTTCCATCTCTTTCAAATCACTCGTCACCTTCTCATTATTTATATCTTTACATTTTTCTTCAATTCATCAGCTCCTCATCTTTTCAGCATTATCCCAAAAATTGGTATTAAATAGAGACTATTTTTTTGATGTTGTATTGGTACTTATATTTGGAGTGATTAATGGAGTTTGCGAGTTCATGCAGGGTAATTCTACTTTTGATAAATTATTTTATTTTTAAAGATGATTTTGTTCTCAAAGCTTAATATAAATTATCTAATTAATAATTGAGGATATGATATTAAATTTTATATTTAAGGTAATTCAAAAGACTAATCAGTATAAAATAAGAGTAGTTGAGAGTAGCACTCACTTGGACAAAAAAAATAATTTATCAAATTTTCAGCATCACAAGCCTTATAACATCATCATGCACGTACCTTCTTATCTACAAAATAAAGAAAATAAAAATATTCCCACATACAAAATTATTTATTACATTTATATATATAATAATTCTACATGCTCAAATAAATTTTGATGAAAACAAATAGAAAGTAATCCGGAGAAGGCGGCGAGTACAATGAGGAATATACAAAGGAGGAAAAAATTAATAGCTACTTGAATGATATTTATAAGCCTATTATTTCTAGTATTGTCAATGTTGCAGTTATATTTAAGTTATAGGTAATTAATTAATTGAATTTAATAATTATTTTCAGGGAAGGGAAAAGACTCTTAAAAAAATTTTCATCATAATTAAGTGAGTTAAAAGAGGGACTTTTGAATTTTTGACACAAAATAAATGGTAAAAAAATTTTCACAAGAACAAAAATTTTAAAAGTAGAAAGTAAAGAAAAAAATTAAAAAAAGATGAATCCAAATGTAATATAAAAAGGTGCAAGAATTAACACCAAAAGTATAATATGAAGAGGCTTAAGAATTAATTAACATATAATTATTTAGAGACTAATATGCATTAAAACTATTATAATTACAAATGATCTAACCTCTAATTGGGTTTTACTGCAAACCTATTTACTATTATTTAGAAAAAAAATGATATTTATATTCATAATCAATGACCTAGAAAACTCAAAGTTAAGAAAATAGGAAATCATTAAAAAATTGAGAAAAACATAGTTTTCTGATCTTAGAAGTATGCCACGTCACTGGTCCTAAGACCAGAATTATATAATATATAGATGAAACGTTCAGAAATTCTAAGTAGTACTATATGTATTATGCATTAAATTTCAACAATAATTGTAATTATGTTTATAGAATAACGAAGTCACTGGAGTTTTATATTCGTTTCAGAAGATTTGAAAGAAACTCAAACATCATATCATAATCATAAATATTCTAGATTTTGTATTAGACATTGTCTTCTCAAATTTCACCGGCTTCAAACTAAAAGAATACGAAATTGAAGTAATAATAAGGGGATCAAGGAAAAAAATAGAAAAAAAAAATTAATGTAGGATGTTTATTTACAATTCTACACAAAAATATTATAGAATTGGTGCTTGATTGAAGGGCAAAAACGTCATTTAACTTATGATGGTTATTTTGGTTTTTTTAATTTTATACAATTGAGTCTTTTATATATATTTACATTTATTAAAAGTTAAATTTACTTTTTTGTACAAAATTATTAGTAGGAGTAATATTTAAGTAAAGCGTAAAATGGTCGTTTATTATTTAATGGACATTTTGGTAATTCAATTTTTTAGCTAAGGAGCTTCTCACTTATATAGTAACTAGTGTTTGAACACATGCATTGTACGTGTATCCCATAATTTAACATTAAAAAATTTATTATCAAAATAAAGTAAGATTTTCACTACATATACATAACAATTTATTTTCATTTCTTATCATGGACTTTAATGATTAAGGCTAAAAGTACTATTAATGTAATTAAGATGAATAAAATTATTGAAATAATGACCATCTAAAAATTGTGTATATCTTTATAGATGAAACTTGTATGTAATTTTTTTTTTAATTAGTGCAACTCTTCAAATTCTTTACTTTAATACTATTAAATAATAAAAACTTGATTAATGTGCCTATTTAAGAAAGAAACATTTCGATTTCATTGTTTATGAATTGCAAACTCTTCAAATTCTTCAGTTTTGAGATTCATGATTAAAGCATTTTTAATGTACTCATTTATCAAAAAAAATAATTTAATTTTTTTAAAGGACTTAAAGTTTACATTAACACTTCAAGGCTAATATTGTTTATTATAGTGTTTAGAGGAGGAGTAAAAAGGTCCTTCAACTGTTTATGAATGTTTTAATAATTTAACTTTTAATTTTATGGCTCCTCACTTTTAGAATAATAAAAAAAGATAAAGATAAATAGATAGAAGATAGATAGATATGATAATTAATTAATTAATTAATATTTAATATTTAGTTAGATGTTTTATTATATTTTAATTTACTGTGCAAAGAGAGTAGTGCACTGATTTGATTTATATTCACAATGATTTCAACAGTATTTTTGATCATTTGTAACTTTAAGATTTCTTCAATGAAATAACTTGAAAATACAAGCTTCAATGTCGCAATTCTAAATAAAGAATATGAAACAATATCTTTAACATTATGAAATATCAATACTATAACGACATGAAATGATCTCTTTAAGCTTCATCCCAATAAATGTCAATGTCATCAAAGCACCATTTAACATGATCATATATACTTGTTGATTTTTGAAGTATAAAATTCAACTACTATGCAAGGCTGCCTTTTATCATGATATTGTTTTTCTTGCGAAAAATAAAATATCTTCGTGATGATAAGTCAATGAAATTTCATTTGCTTGAAATTTAAAATGGTGCTTCTTCGCCTGACATATTTCTCTTCCTCCAATTCACAAAATATTCGTTATTTTAAATAATTGTAGAGAATATGAGGTTTGTTTCAAGTGGAGATAAAATAAATTCTCAATTCACTTGAAGTTTTCAGACTATTTGTATAGTGATATACAGTATAACAATTTTAAATATTATTATTAAAGGATAAATATTTTTTATAAATCATGCATACACCATAATAGATTTTTTTTTTAAAAAAAATCAAGATAAAAGTGTTCACTTTACTCTATGTTATTTTTCAATCATATTCTAATAATTTCTTATATATAAAAAATAAACTATAAGGTGTTTAGAGAGATAATTAAAGTAACCATTATAAATTCGTGCATAACAATAAATAAATAAATAAAGTAGTTTTTAAAAAAGTAGTCGGTGTATTATGATCAGGTTACTATTGAAGCACCTTCTGTTGATGAGTTCAAATGATATTTTATCGCTTCTTGTCCATCTTCACATATTAATAAATATATGAATTTAGTGCATTTACTATTTCATACACGAATATTTTACTCCATACTTATTGTCCATTGTTGTTTTGTATTTCCAACTTCATCCTTTCTTTATCAACATTAGTAACCAATAAAATCTAGCTAAAATAATTTACATAGAAAAAATTATAAAAAATTGAGAACTAAACTACCATCTTCCTTATTATTGGTGTGAGTCATGAAGAGCCTCAAAATCCAATCACGTAGGCAAAAAGATGTAAATCTATGAAAAGAAGCAAAATAGAACAGATTATTAGAGTCTGAACAGATAGAAAAAAAAAAAGAAGAAAAGAGAAGGTGCCTAAAGTAAAACAAAAATCTATAATTCTTAATGATAGTGAATACAATTAAAAAATGTAACCAAAATATAATCAAAATAATAATCAGTTGCGACAAATGAATTCTTATGAACGAACAAATCATAGAAAGAGGATACAAACACGTCAAACAAAAAGTTGGCTTAAGTGAGAAAGAAAGAGGAAAAAGAGTCGGAGAAACCTACAAAAAACTCTGAACTCTCGATTAATGGGTATTTTTGGTTGATCAGCCCCCACTTTTACAGAAGAATATGCTTAGCTTTTTTCTTTTCTATAAGAGAGTTTTGAGCTTTTATAATATGATAGAACCTTAGATAAGATCTAAGAAGATGAATATATTTAAAATTAATATGAAAATAAAAAGTATTTGTAACAGTTAAGAAATTAATTGATTTTATTAATTAATATTTAATGAAACTCAATAAATAAGATAGAATATATTTAGTTTTTTAATTAATTAAAAAATAAAACTATACTATATGGGATATATAGCTGATAAAAAATGTCATTAACATAATTTTTACATAATTAAAATAACATTTGATATGTTCGAAGTAAATGACTCATTTCCATATAGTTTGTGGAAAAGTATGTAGGAATTTGAAAAGCATAATTTTAAAAATGGTAAACACTTCACATAAATGTCATATTAGATTTTTTATTGAATTAAAAATATATATATAATTGATATTTTATGTGTTAATGTCAAATAACTAATTTAAATTTTAAAGGGTATAAAAATTTAATATTTGAGGGGCATTATAGTAATTTAATTTTGCGCTAAGAGACTTCCCACTTATATAATAATATGATATGATATTCACACACATACACATACTTCATTTTAACATATTTTTATTATTTATAGAGGAAATGAAAGGTTGCAGTAGTAAATATTTAGATTTTTAAATATTACAATAAAGAATAAAAATAAATGGAGTAGTAAATTTTGAAATATTTAATTATTTATAATAAAATAAAAATAAATAAAGTGAGTAGTTTGACACATTTATTTTTGTATAATGATAAGTAAATAGAAATGTGAGAAAAATTATCAAAAGAAATGAGAAAAAAGATAAATAGAATCCTTATCCAAAGAGAGGTGCCACGTCATTTCTCTAATGCCTAACTTTAAATATATATATATATATATATATATATATATATTATTAGATGTGTTATAATAAAAAAATAATTTTAAAAAATTATTTTTTAAACTCTCTTAATTATATTTTTTTCTTAATTATGTTAAATATGTTATATTTAACACTCTTTATACATTGTGATAATATTAAATGACAATAATAATTAAATAAATGATTTAATAACATAATTTTAAAAAGAAAAAAATAGTCAAAAAAATCACAAAAAAGAAAAATGAGAATGAAAGCCTTAGAGACATACCACATTAGCATACCTCTAACATATATATATATATATATATATATATATATATATATATTGATTGTAGTTTAATTCTTATATCTTAAGATGTATTTTGTTGTTTATATTTATTTAATTGCAAATTTCTTAAAATATTACTACAACTATCTCAAATTTTCCTAGGATTGTAAAAAATTAAAATTAAAAATTAATTAAAAAATTACAAATAATGAGTCATGATAAAATGTACAATTAAATCTCTTTATAATTATTACACTCCGTAAGTTCTTGACACTTAGTTGACCTATTCGCATGTTGGTTAAGAGTTTAGAATGTCATACGTGCGAGAAAAGGGTCTGGGGGAGAGACTGCATAAGCGCCAAGTCGAAGCGTCGCAAGGCAAATGCGACTTATAAATCGCATTCGACAAATGCGACTTATAAAACACATTCGACAAATGCGACACCCAAAGTATATAAGACTCCCACTTCATTTTAAATCATTTTCCCTTCATATAATTTCCATTAAACGAACAGAAACGGAGGGAAACGTAGGGTTTGATTAAATTTCCTTCCGTTTACGCCGTCAAACGCAATCTAAACTCAAATTAACTTTGGGTAGCGAAGTATGAAGCTGCAGGGAGCATTCTTGCAGAGTTAGTTTCGCGAAATTCGGCCGACAAATCATCGTTACGCCGAGCCAAGGTAAGTGAAATTGCTCCAAACTAGTATTAATATACTCCCAGCATTAAAGTGAGTATTTCTCCTCTCTAGACTTTCGAGAAATAGCGAGTTTTCGGCCGTTCTTCGATAAGTCGAAGAATAGGCAGTAGGTATATCCATAAGTATGGTTTCTTTCCAAAATAATAGTAGAATTAATTCTATTCTTTCGTGAATATGAATACAGTTGGGAGAAATAGCTGAATACTAGCCGAGCTACGCCAGTTAATTAGAAAGTCGGCAGTTGAGGTATGTAAAGCCAATTTATTTCGGCAAGCTAGTAGTTCTAGTATAGCAAAATAGTACGAATTTCAGTAGAGTGTTTCAGAAGTCGTATATTATGTTCAGTATGAAATTTAGTAAGCATGTTAGAAATATAATACAGTGTTCAGTATGAAATTCAGCAAAATAGTATAAGTCTCGGCAGAATATTCCAGAAATATTATTATAGATTCAGTATATTTCAGTATCAAATTCAGTACATTTCAATATGAGATTCAGAATAGAATACCAGAACATAAATATTATTATCAGATCCTGTATATATATATTACATGTGCCTATTGCTATTTGTGGAGACATGATTGTTCTGTGTTGGGCACCCTTAGAGCTTCCTTGACTGCCCCAGAGTTAATAGCTGTGTCGACTCGCCTGCTAGAGGGTGAGGATACGTCGCTCTATGGAGTGGCATGTGCGGACGAAGATGGGATGCAGATTCCCCATAGCAGGCTGATCAACACTATACCACACCCCCTGTCGAGCGCTTGCGCCTGGGGTGCAGATTACAGATTTCAGATTTCAGATTTCAGGAGTCCTCCAGACTCAGATACAGCTCTAGTCAGGGGCTTAGCGAGCCCAAGTTGCATACCCAGGAGGCCGGCAGGATGCTCATAGTTACTAGGTGGATGGTATGACCTCAGTAGGGGTATATAAATTGTGTGCTAGTTGGTACCTTATGACTTATGGGGGTTGGTAAGGTTCTTGTATGCTATATTATGTTAGTTATTAATAGATAGAAAGTAGACCTCCATGTTATCAGGTATGACTCTTACTCACTTCAGTAAAGTTACGCTCTTTTCAGTCAGTCTCAACCCGTCTCCTATTACTTCAGTATCTACAAGTATTATTATTTGCTTTCAGTTATTTTTAGCTATTGCTTTGCATACTCAGTACCAGTGGTACTGACGCCCGTTTTGGGGCGCTGCATTACTTGCCTGCAGGTACTCATAGACGAGGAGCAGATCCCTCATAGTTCCAGCCAGCGTACAGAGTCTTCAGCTCCTATCATCCGGAGCTTGATAGCTAAAGGTTTACTTCCCTTTTTGTTTGTACAGTATGGGTAGGCCGGGGCCCTGTCCCGACCATCTTATTATTCTTAGAGGCTTGCGGATTATATATTCCCTGTGGTTAGTTGTACCGGTCATGTGGGGCCGTGTGTATATTTTTAGTTTACATGTGATGGCCGTGTGGGGCCTTGTTCAGTTGTCAGTTGGTGACCTTGTCGGCCACAGATCAATTTAGCGCTTGATTCTACTTTTCAGTGATAACTAGTCAGCATGGTGGCCTTGTTGGCCCGCATAGGTTCCCTTATGTTCAGTTGTTCTGGGTAGATGTTATATTCCTACAGGTGGCTATAGGTCTTGTCGGCCAGAGGCTGTATTTTCGGACGTTATATAGCCCGTTGTTTTCATAAATCCAGAATTAGAGCCAGCCTGACACCAGAAGTGCTTAGGCTCAGTAGTCCAACAGTCCAGGTCCTAGTAGGGCACTAGGTGCCAGTCATGCATCCCAAGGTGGGGCCTGACAAACTTGGTATCAGAGTAGGTCGTATCCCAGGGAGTCTGCATGCCGTTCTAAGTAGAGTCTTGTCTATGGATGTGTTGTGCACCACATACCATAGATAGGAGGCTGCAAGGCATGATAGGGTGGTTACTCTTTCTTCATATTCAGTCGTGCCATAGAGCAGTATAGTACAGGGTTGAGTCCCTAAAGCTTATTATACTCTTTGTTTATATATAAAATGTCAGATCAGCGATATCCTATCGCAGGCAGAAGATTGGACATAGCAGCAGGAGAGGGCACAAGCAGGATGCCTCAGCCTCATTTAGAATCAGCCCGATCTGAGGGCGATATAGAGGCATCGTACCGACCTTCTTAGCAGTCTACACCCCATCACGAGCCACTCGGGATGAAACCACCTCGATAGTTCCTATACCTACACAATCTGACCAGGAGGTCAGGAGTGCAGTAGTTATGTTACCGCAAATGATGGCTACTTAGTGCCAGTCAATGCCACCTACAGCGGCAGAATCATCAGGTGGGCCTGATAGTTCGAGGGTCCGAGAATTCTTGGCATTAGGTCCCCCATAGTTTACCGGGACAGATCAAACAGAGGATCCCCAGGACTTCCTAGATCAGATGCAAAGGATTTTCTGGGTAATGCATGTTACATCTATAGAGTCGGTCGAATTGGCGGTGTTCCGACTGCGGGATATTTCTGTGTTATGGTATGAGAGTTGGGAAAGGTCTCGAGGGAGAGATGTTGCCCCTCCGACCTGGTCCAGCTTTTCAGAGGCCTTCCTAGACCGTTATCTACCATGAGAGATCCGACAGGCCCAGATGGACTAGTTTTTACACCTGGAGCAGGGGGCAATGAGTGTTCGAGAATACGCCTTGCAGTTTGATTCTTTGGCCCGATATGCTCCAGCCTTTGTAAACACCATGCTATCCAGGGTCCACCGGTTTATTATGGGGCTCAACCCAGAGTATATTGAGGCCTGTATGACAGCTACTTTGAGGGAAGATATGGATATTGCTTGAGTACAGGCTTTTTCTCAAACTATTGAGGGCCTCAGACAGCAGCAACAGGATAGCAGACGAACAAGTCAGGAACAGCGCCGTAGGGACAGGTCAGATGAGTTACAGGGGGAGATTCGGAGAGGGCCTAGGCCACGGTTGTTAGATAGGCCCCTAGACCCCCACCTCCATCACAGCAGCAGAGGGGTAGATTCAGTCGCCGAGGACAATCAGAGTCCGACGAAAGTTCTCGAGCAGTAGATTCACCCCAACAGAGGAGGGCAGAACAGAGCAAGTATACACCACAACTTTTCCCTATTTGCAGCCGAAGCCACTTTGGAGCTTGCAGATATGGCTCCACAGGGTGTTATATATGCGGACAGGAGGGTCATGTGATGAGAAATTGTCCAGCCAGGGGTCAGGGTGACCGGGATAGATAGGATAGGGCATCAGCAGGGTCGCGAGCTCCAGCAGCCCCGGCAGGGCGCAGGCCCTCAGTTTCAGCAGGCAGAGTCCGAGGCAGATCAGGGGCCTCTAGTTCAGGTATGGGCCCAAGTCGTACCTATGCATTACCAGGGAGACAAGATTCAGAGGCGTCTCCAGATGTTGTGACAGGTAAGATGACTATTTGCTCTACCATGCTTATGTATTAATCGATTCGGGATCTACCTTATCCTATGTTACCCCATTAGTGGCTCGAAAGTTCAGTATTGTACCAGAATTGCTTCGGCAACCCTTTTCAGTATCTACACCCGTCGGTGACTCTATTATAGCCAGAAGGGTTTATCGAGGGTGTACAATAGAGGTTGCTAACCATCAGACCACAATAGATTTGGTAGAGTTATAAATGGTTGATTTTGACGCCATTATGGGTATGGATTGGTTAGCTCCATGCTATGCCAATGTAGAATGGTGGACCAAGACAGTCCGATTCCACTTTCCAGGGGAGGCAGTACGAGAGTGGAAGGGCAGTACAGCTACGCCAAAAGGTAGGTTTATTTCCTATCTTCGGGCGAGAAAGTTGATAGCCAAGGGGTGCATTTACCACATTGTCAGAGTTCAGGATGTTCGGGTGAGCCCCCAACTCTCCAGTCTGTTCCAGTGGTTAATGAATTCCTCGATGTATTCCTAGATGAGCTACCTGGTATTCCCCCAGAAAGGGAAATAGACTTTGCAATTGATTTATTACCAGGCACTCAACCCATATCAATTCCCCCTTATCGCATGGCTCCTGCTGAACTCAGAGAACTAAAGGAGTAGTTGAAAGATTTGTTAGACAAGGGCTTTATCAGGCCGAATACTTCACCTTGGGGTGTGCCAGTTATGTTTGTAAGAAAGAAGGATAGTTCCCTCAACATGTATATAGACTATCGACAACTGAATAAAGTTACTATCAAGAATAAGTATCCGCTTCCCAGGATAGATGATCTTTTTGATCAGTTACAAGGAGCTAGATATTTCTATGAAATTGACTTAAGGTCCGGATATCATCAGGTTCGGGTTTGTGAAAATGACATTCCAAAGACTGCCTTCAGGACCAGATACGACCATTTTGAATTCTTAGTCATGTCCTTTGGGCTGACGAATGCTCCAACCGTGTTTATGGACCTGATGAACAGTATTTTCAGGCCATACCTGGACTTGTTCGTGATAGTGTTTATTTACGATATTTTGGTATATTCTCGCTCAGAGGCAGACCACTAGGATCATTTGCGGACAGTGCTCTGGATTCTCAGGGACCGTCAGCTATATGCCAAGTTCTCGAAATGTGAATTATGGCTGAATTCAGTAGCTTTTTGGGTCATATCATGTCGGATGCTGGTATACAGGTAGATACCTAGAAAATAGAAGCAGTTAAAACATGGCCCAAACCTACCACTCCGACCGAGGTACGCAGTTTCCTGGGGTTAGCAGGGTACTGCAGCAGGTTTTTTGAAGGATTTTCCACCTTAGCAGCACCTCTGACTAAACTGACGTAGAAGGCAGCAAAATTTCAGTGGACTGAGGCATGTGAGCAGAGCTTCCAAGAATTGAAAGACATGCTAACATCAACTCCAGTGTTAGCATTTCTAAAAGGTACAGAAGGTTATACAGTTTATTGTGACGCTTCGGGTGTTGGGTTAGGATGTGTGTTGATGCAACATGGTAAAGTAATAGCTTATGCTTTCAGGCAGCTGAGGAAACATGAAAAGAACTATCCTACCCATGACCTGGAATTGGACGCAGTGATTCACGCCTTGAAGATATGGAGACATTACTTGTATGGCGTCCACGTGGATATTTTCACTGATCATAAGAGCCTACAATATATCTTCACCCAGAAAGAACTGAACTTGTGGCAGCGTCGCTGGTTAGAGCTGTTGAAAAACTATGATGTGAATATTCTGTATCACCCAGGAAGGGCCAATGTGGTGGCAGACGCCCTTAACCGTAAGTCTATGGGGAGTTTGGCATACTTACAGCCTGTGCAGTCAGAATTACCCTGGAATTGCATCGGTTAGCCAGTTTAGCCGTTCGTGTAGCAGAAACAGAGGACAACAGAGCGGTAATCTAGAACACCGCAGTGTCGTCTTTAGTCGTGGAAGTAAAGGAAATGAAAGTGTAAAGATCCTAGCCTGGTTCATCTTAGAAACAAAGTTCAGCAAGGAGAGGTGAAAGATTTTCAGATAACCGAGGATGGGGTATAGTGATATAAAGATCACCTTTGTGTTCCAGACGTTGTAGGGCTTCTCCAGCAGATTATGGGCGAGGTACATTATGCCCGTTATTCTCTCCATCCAGGTTTGACGAAAATGTACCACGATATAAAAGAAATCTACTGGTGGCTAGGAATGAAGAAGGGGATAGCAGAATTCGTAGCTCAGTGTCCCAACTGCCAGCAGGTAAAAGCTGAACATCAGAAACCAGGTGGACTGACTCAGGATATAGCTGTGCCTCAATGGAAATGGGAAGCAGTAAATATGGATTTTGTAGTAGGATTACCCCGCACCAGGCGTAGATATGATTCGATCTGGGTGATTGTTGACAGACTGACAAAATCAACTCATTTTCTGCCAGTAAGGCTACCTTTTCCGCTGAGGATTATGCTGAGCTGTATATCAGAGAAATAGTCAGGTTGCATGGTGTTCCAGTGTCCATTATCTCCGACAGAGGGGCGCAGCTTATAGCTAAATTCTAGCAATCATTTCATAGAGGCTTGGGGACGCAAGTTAACCTGAGCACAACTTTTCATCCTCAGACAGATGAGCAGGCAAAACGCACCATTCAAATGCTCGAGTTTGTGTTGCGAGCATGTGTGTTGGATTTCGGAGGTAGCTGGGATGAACATTTACCACTCATTGAGTTCGCCTATAATAACAATTACCATTCAACTATTCAGATGGCGCTTTATGAGGTATTATATGAGCGAAAGTGCAGATCTCCAGTTGGCTAGTTTGAGGTAGGAGAATCAGCATTGATTGGGCCAGATATCATTCATTAGTCAGAGGAAAAAGTAAAGTTTTTCAGAGAACATTTACTGACTGCTCAGAGCCGCTAGAAATCTTATGCTGACATGCGGCGCAGAAACTTGGAATTTAATATGGATGATTGGGTGTTTCTGAAAGTTTCGCCGACGAAGGCTGTAATGAGATTTGGCAAGAAAGGCAAGCTCAGTCCGAGGTTTGTTGGGCATTATCAGATTCTCTGAAGAATAGGCCAAGTGGCATATGAGTTAGACTTACCTCCAGAGTTAGAATGTCCACCCAGTTTTCCATGTATCAATGCTGAGAAAGTGCATAGGAGATCCCTCCAGAATTGTCCCAGTCCAAGATGTTCAGGTTACAGAGAGGTTGGCCTATGAAGAAGATCCAGTGGCTATACTAGACCAGCAGATCCGCAGATTAAGAATTAAAGATGCTGCTTCTGTCAAAGTATTATGGCGTAACAGGAACCGAGAGGAAATGACTTGGGAAGCAGAAGAAGATATGAAAGCCAAATACCCTCAGTTATTTCAGACTTAGTTAGTCAGAGGTATGTTGATATTGCTATTTTATGAGTTGCTTTATATTCATGTTTATGAGTGAGATGTTGACTTCAGTTTATTATGTAATGGATGCTATAGTATTATATGGAGTACCTGTATTGGACTTTTCTGCGTTTCAGAATTTTTGAGATAGTCCATATTATAGGGGAAACTCTGCCCAAATTTTTCCAGAAAAGGTAGAGCAAGTTAAAATTTCTGCAAACGGAAGTTAACATTCGAGGACGAATGTTTTTAAGGGGGGAAGGATGTTACACCCCGTAAGTTCTTGACACTTAGTTGGCCTATTCGCTTGTTGGTTAAGAGTTTTAGAATGCCATACATGCGAGAGACCGGACAAGCGCCAAGTCGGAGCGTTGCAAGGTAAATGCGACTTATAAATCGCATTCGACAAATGCGACTTATAAATCGCATTCGACAAATGCGACTTAAAGGCCCCAAGTATATGAGGCTCCCACTTCGTTTTAAATCATTTTCCCTTCATATAATTTCCAGTAAACGAACAGAAACAGAGGGGAACGAAGGGTTTAATTAAATTTCCTTCCGTTTACGCCGTCAAATGCAGTCCAAACTCAAATTAACTTCGAGTAGCGAAGTATAAAGCTGCAGGAAGCATTCCTGCGGAATTAGTTTCGCGAAATTCGGCCGGTGAATCGTCTTCACGCCGAGCCAAGGTAAGTGGAATTGCTCCAAACTAGTGTTAATATACTCCCAACATTAAAGTGAGTATTTGTCCCTTCTAGACTTCGGAGAAATAGCGAGTTTTCGGACGTTCTTCGATAAGTCGAAGAATAGGCAGTAGGTATATCCATAAGTATGGTTTCTTTCAAAAATAATAGTAGAATTAATTCTATTCTTTAGTGAATATGAATACAGTTGGGAGAAATAGCTGAATACTAGCCGAGTTATGCCAGTTAATTAGAAAGTCGGCAGTTGAGGTATGTAAAGCTAGTTTCTTTCGGCAAGCTAGTAGTTCTAGTATAGCAGAATAGTACAAATTTCAGTAGAGTGTTTCAGAAGTCGTATATTATGTTCAGTATGAAATTTAGTAAGCATGTTAGAAATATAATACAGTGTTCAGCATGAAATTCAGTAAAACAGTATAAGTCTCAGCAGAATATTCTAGAAATATTATTACAGATTCAATATATTTCAGTATCAGATTCAGTACATTTCAATATGAGATTCAGAATAGAATACCAGAACATAAA
The DNA here is from genome assembly GCA_035772735.1 of Datura wrightii. Taxonomy (NCBI): domain Eukaryota; kingdom Viridiplantae; phylum Streptophyta; class Magnoliopsida; order Solanales; family Solanaceae; genus Datura; species Datura wrightii. Next base: position 45,164,697 of record JASDFA010000007.1, on the reverse strand, counting down.
TATTATTATCAGATCCAGTATATATATATATTACATGTGCATATTGCTATCTGTGGAGACATGATTGTTCTGTGTTGGGCACCCTTAGAGCTTCCTTGACTGCCCCAGGTTTAATAGCTGTGTCGACTCACTCGCTAGAGGGTGAGGATACGTCGCTCTACGGAGTGGCATGCCGTCCGCCAGCGGACGAAGATAGGATGTAGATTCTCCATAGCAGGCTTATCAGCACTATACCACACCCCCTGTTGAGCGCTTGCGCCCGGGGTGCAGATTTCAGATTTCAGATTACAGATTTTAGATTTCAGGAGTCCTCCAGACTCAGATACAACTATAGTTAGGGGCCCAGCTAGCCCAAGTTGCATACCCACGGGGCCGGTAGAATGCTCATAGTTACTAGGTGGATGGTATGACCTGGGTAGGGATATATAGACTGTGTGTTGGTTGGTACCTTACAACTTATGGGGGCTGGTACGGTTCTTGTATGCCATGTTATGTTAGTTATTAATAGATAGAAAGTAGACCGCCATATTATCAGGTATGACTCTTACTCTCTTAAGTAAAGTTACGCTCTTTTCAATCAGTCTTAGCCTGTCACCTATTACTTCAGTATCTATCAGTATTATTACTTGCTTTCAGTTATTGCTTTGCATACTTAGTACCAGTGGTACTGGTGCCCGTTTTGGGGCGCTGCATTACTTGCCTGTAGGTACTCATAGACGAGGAGCAGATCCCTCGTAGTTCTAGCCAGCATACAGAGTCTTCAGCTCCTATCATCCGGAGCTTGACAGCTAAAGGTTTACTTCCCTTTTTGTTTGTACAATATGGGTAGGCCGGGGCCCTGTCCCGCCATCTTATTATTCTTAGAGGCTTGCGGATTGTATATTCCCTGTGGTTAGTTGTACCGATCGTGTGGGGCCGTGTGTATGTTTTTAGTTTGCATGTGATGGCCGTGTGGGGCCTTGTTCAGTTGTCAGTTGGTGACCTTGTTGGTCATAGATCAGTTTAGCACTTGATTCTACTTTTTAGTGATAACTAGTCAGCATGGTGGCCTTGTCGGCCCGCATAGGTTCCCTTATGTTCAGTTGTTCTGGGTAGCTATTATATTCCTACAGGTGGCTATAGGCCTTGTCAGCCGGAGGCTGTATATACAGCTGTTATATAGCTCGTTGTTTTCATAAATCCAGAATTAGAGCCAACTTGGCACCAGAAGTGCTTAGGCTCAATAGTCCAGCAGTCCAGGTCCCAGTAGGGCACCAGGTGCCAGTCATGCCTCCCAAGGCGGGGCGTGATAATAATAACTTCGCTTATCTGAATATTTTCTTAATTTTATAGTGAAATTTTATTACAGAGTTCAAATTATATAAATTTTATTTTATCGTTCTATTTAATGCAGCCACTTTAATAAGATAGAAGTTTAATTAATATAAAATAGTTTTACTTATAGTAATTTTACTATCGTTGAGTCAAAAGCAGCATGTGCCTTAACTCAAAGGCAAGATCAAACATGTCAGATCGATATCACAAGTCAAGTTCAACGTAGCATCATTCTTGACTTATATAAAATAGGATCAGTAAACTTGTAATATCTACATTATATAAAACTCTTTTGTTTTAAATATACAAGAATAAAAACCATGTCTCGAATTTTTTTTAAACCAATATACAATCTTTATAGTCAGTTTTCTTGACATATATTACAATGATTTTAAAAGTAAGTGTCTTGATTGCTTGATAATTATAATAAACTTTTTTTAGTTATATCTAAAATTTCATTTTTTGTTTAAAATACTTCGATAATGTATTTTTGTGGCTCCATAAAACATCATCAATACAAATTTTATTATTTTTCTCTTATTTTTATGTCCTTAGAAAATCTGCATATAAATCTCTAGGCAGACAAAATGCTAGGCAAATATTCAAAAAATTAAATTCCTTAGTATGTCTCCATGTATACTAATTTAGGGTAAATTGTCATGAAATAAATTTCTAAGTATATTCCCAAGAAAAATATTTCCTAATTAATTTTTCAGATAATAAAACAACTCAGATAAATCCTCATAAAATAATATCAACTACAATGTCGCAAACAAATCTCCGAGTAAATTCCCATGAATATAAATCTCCTGAAAATAATCCTTAGCTAAATTCTCATCAAGAATAACCCCAAGTAATTTTCTTGCCACACAAATTCCCCGATAAATTTCAGGAATAAATCCCCAACTAAACTCGAAGAAAAATTATTCCCATGTAATTTTTCATGTAAAATCTCAGGATCTTATTCCTAGCAAAATCCCTAGGAAGAATACCTGGGAATTTTCTTGTGGTTCACAAAAAGGAAAAATAATTTATTTTGATTTATTTGCAAACATACAGATTTACTTGCGGAAATTGTGTTTGCGGATAAATCCTTACCTAATTCCCCAAGTAATCTTTCTGTGTTAGATGGCGTCAAATTTACTTGAATCTTTTTGTAGGAAAATATTTTCTGCAAGTAAAACATTCTTTAATTTAGTAATTTCATATTTTCGAATGTAAATTCGCAAGTAATTACTAGGAAAACAATTCCTAGGTAAAATTTTCAGGTAATTAGCAGTTTTCTAGTAGTGGGACTAATGAATGCTCCTGCAGCTTTTATGGACTTGATAAACAAGATATTCAAATAGTACCTGGAAATGTTCATTATTGTCTTCAAAGTCGATATCCTGGTCTGCTCCAGAACAGAGGAGGAACATGCAGACCGTATAAGGATAATTTCGTAGACTTTTGGGGACCTCCAGTTCTTCGCTAAATTCAGAAAGTATGAATTCTGACTGAAATCAATAGCTTTCCTAGGTCATGTTGTCTCCAGTGATGGTGTTCAAGCAGATCCAAAGAAAATCATAGTGGTCAAGGAATGGCCAAGACCCACTTCTCCATCAGATATCAGGAGCTTCTTGGGCCTAGCCGGGTACTACAGACGGTTCGTAGAGGATTTGTCCTCCATTGCCTCTCCTTTTGACTAGACTAACTCAAAAAAGGTGAAGTTTTAGTGATCTGATGCATGTGAGAAGAGTTTTCAAGATTTAAAGACTCGACTTACTACAACCCTAGTTTTGACTATGCCAAAAGGTTCAGATGGATTTGTAATTTATTATGAAGCCTCCAGAATTGCCTTGGATGTGTTCTGATGCAGCATGAGAAAGTGATAGCTTATTCTTCCGGACAGCTCAAGGCTCATGAGAAGAACTATCTGACTTACAATCTTGAGCTGGCAGCATTAGTATTTTCCTTGAAGATTTAGAGGCACTACCTTTATGGGTTTCATGTGGATGTTTTTACTGAACAAAAGCTTACGGTATGTGTTCAGTTAGAAGGAGATGAATCTGCATTAGAGAAGATGGTTGGAATTATTAAAGACTATGACATGAGCTTCTTGTACCACCCGAGCAAAGCCAACATAGTGGCTGATGATCTTGGGCAGATTTATATGCCCAAGTGATACTCAAACGTATCATTTTCGCCTTGTTTATTGTGCAATGTGTATACATTTTCATGTAATTGGTAATAAAATGTGAATTTATACTAACCAACATGATTAGCATTGTTTTGTAGGTAGAATATGATTTTGAGGAGCTAAAATGCATGTTGGAACAATATCGGAGTTGGACTTGGATTCGAGCGCGAAAAAGGCATTGGACTGCACAATATAAAGGGGCTCCGCGATGGAGCCGTGTCACGCTACCATCGCGGAGGCACACTGCATGGAGGGTGAATAATTTGCCAATTTCAGTGGAGCCTCGCGACAGCTCCGTGGCACGGAGGCAAGCCTCCGTGTTGCACGCCGTGCCACGTTGAAGCTTTATTCCTGGACCCTAAAATTCCAGAGAGGGTCCGCGTCCACGCCGTGTCACGGAGGCAATGCTCCGCGTTACCCTCCGTGACACGTTGCTTGTTATTCCGGGAAAAATTTCCACTAGTATAAATAGAACACTTAGGCTTATTTTTAATTAATTCAGACTTGGTGGAGCAAGGACGTGGGTTACAGGCAGTTGAGGGACGAAAAAGCTAAGGGTTTTTCTCTCTTTCTTTCTTCTTTCAATCAATTGTTTGTATGATTAACACTTGTTTTAGGATGATTAATCCACAAATGAGTGGCTAATTCTCTTCCTTGCTGAGGTTATGAACAATGGTGATGAATTTTGATTATTGAATTTTATGGTTTTTCATCTTCTTCTTCCATGTTGTTCTATTAATTCTTGTTTCTACTGCATTGGTGTGTGGCCGACATTAATGTACATCTAAAAAGTCCGATTTCACTCGAGAGAGCACGAAATTGGAAAGTTGTGAATTAATAGGGTATTGTTCTTAACTTGATTAGGGAAAATTGAGTTTTGATGTGCTTTCCTGATAGAAATATACTTGAAAGCCGTATTAGTCAATTTAGGAACCGGAATTGTATTGCTAGGTCATAAATTGCATTTGATCACAGAAATGTAGACGGATGATTTATGATTCTTAAGTGAGATTAAATACGAGAGTTTTAATCTCTAGGCTAATGTTCTTGGCTAGCAACTGGAAGAGAAGAATAACCGAATTATGATCATAATCAAGTTCATTACTTGTTCTTAACCTTGACATGCTCATATCCATAGTTTCAATTCAAAGTAGATATTTGTTAATAGTTTTAGTATATAATTTATAAACAAAAATTATTTAACTTTTGGTTACGTTGTTGTCAGCATATGTAGAAGTAAGATAGAATATAGTATACTTGAGTAATTTTTACTTATCCAGAGTCTCCTTGGTTCGATACTTGGCTTACTTAGCCACTTTATTACTTGTTTGACCACGTGCACTTGCGTGTCGGTTTTTAACCCCTAACCAAAGCACCGAACAAGTTTTTGGCGCCGTTTCCGGGGAGACTAGGCAATTGGTGAAATTGTGTTAAGTGTAAATTTACTGTATTTTTTATTTTATTTTCTTAAGTGTTGACAACTTGGTCTTAGCCTGTATTTTGCAGACTTGATTTCTGTGAACACTGGCAAAGGACAAGGAGCTGGTGGAATCTTATATAGAGCCTGAACGTGAATTTCATAGTAAACGCAGAGAAGCTCTACAAAAGAAGCTGCAGTTGCTCAGACAGACTATTATGGAGCAACAAAATCCACCGGTTGTGAGGGCAGTGTTAGTGCCCGACGAAGCAGCAGCAAGGCCGGTTCGCGAGGTGGCAATCCCACATGCCAACAATGTACATTCAAGTATTCGAAAACCAGAGCCTGGAGGGAGATTTGAACTTAAGCAGAACATGGTGCAACTATTCCACACACAAGCGGGCAATTTACCGGTCTCCCTCATGAAGACCCACAACAACATCTCCAGAACTTTTTGGAGATAAGTGACACTTATATACCCATTGGAGTGTCACCGGATTATGTTCAGCTCACACTATTTCCGTTCTAATTACTTGGTGAAGCCAAGAGGTGGTTAAAAGCTGAGCCACCAAATTCTATCTCAACGTGGGATGATCTAGCACGGAAGTTCTTGATAAGATTTTTTCCCTCTGGTAAAACAACCAGACTTAGAAGTCAAATTCTAAGTTTCAAACAGAGGGAGGGAGAAAGTTTGTATCAAGCCTGGGAAAGATTTAAATCCATGTTGCGGGACTGTCCTCATCATCATCAGTCCAATGAGGTATTGGTACACACATTTATTGAGGGTTTGGAACCCCATACTAAAATTTTGCTAGACTCAGCAGCTGGAGGGCAAGCGCTGGAAAAGACTTATGAGGAGCTGTACACTTTGCTAAACCGGATTTCACAGGGCAATCCAGAATGGAATGCTGATTCATCTCGAGGTGGAGCAAGGAAAGCAGCAGGAGTGCTTGAAGTGGATGGATTTACAGCTATCGCTGCACAGATAGCTGCCTTGCAGAATCAATTGAACAACCACTTCAGCAACATGAATTTGAACCAGCCTTCAGCTTCAGTCAATGCGGTCCAGCAAATGTGGTGTGAAGTGTGTGGCAGCAGTGAGCACTCAGCTGAGTGCTGTGGAGCAAACCCAGATTCTGTTAACTTTGTGGGCAATGCACAAAGAAATCAGCAGCAGTTTGGTAGCGGCTACAACTCAAATTGGAGGAACCATCCAAATTTTTCGTGGGGTAGCAACAACCAACAAGGCCAAAGTTCGGGTCAGGGGATGCCAAGAAATCAAGGAGGGCAACAGAACTACCAATCTCAATTCAGAAATTACAATGCCCCTCCTCCACCACCATCACCTAGCATTGAGGAGATGTTCAAGACCATGATCGCTAATCAGGCGCAATTGCAGGCTGACTATATTAAATTGGCAGCCGAAGTGAAAAATAATCAGTTAGTGACCAAGGCTCTTGAGTATCAATTTGGGCAATTTGCTAGTGCCCAAAACACAAGGCCCAGAGGAGGACTGCCTAGCGACACGGATCCTAATCCGAAGCAGGTAAATGCAGTGACCACAAGGAGTGGTTTGCAGCTGAAGGAGGTGGAACCAGAAAGACCACCTCAAAAGTCAGGAGCAGCAGATGTTGAGGGAGAGCAAACTTCGGATAGGGGGAAGCCCAAAGAAGCTGAATCAGAAAGGCCTCCACCCCCGTTCCCTCAACGACTCAAGAAACACAAGGAGGAGGCGTGTTTCAAGAAATTTATGGAGGTGCTTAAACAGGTACATGTTAATTTACCTCTTGTTGATGTCTTGCAGGGAGTGCCAAAATATGCCAAATGTATTAAAGACATCGTGGCCAACAAAAGTCGTTTGACTGAGTATGCCACGGTAGCTTTGACGGAGGAATGCACTTCCCGAATCCAAAATAGACTGCCCACGAAGCTAAAAGACCCTAGAAGTTTTACTATCTAGCTTACTATTGGGCAGAGTATCCGAGCTCGTGGATTGTGTGACTTGGGGGCGAGCATAAATCTGATGCCATCTTCGGTATTCAGAAAGTTAGGTCTGGGGAGTCCTAGACCTACAACCGTAATCTTGCAGTTAGCAGACAGCTCGTTAGCTAGGCCGGATGGCATTGTTGAGGATGTGCTTGTGCAAGTGGGATCCCTCATTTTTCCGGTAGATTTTATTGTTCTGGATTTTGAACCAGATGTTGAAGTCCCATTTATTTTGGGACGACCTTTCTTGGCAACCGGGAAAGCATTAATCGACGTGGCTGCGGGTCGACTTACAATGCGAGCACATGACAAGGTAGAGGTGTTGGATGTGTACAAAGCACCCAAGCTCCCGATGGTGAATGAAGAACTCTCGGTGATCAATGTAATTGATCATGGGAATGCTAATCAAATGGATGATTCCCGAGAGTTGAGGGGAAGACCACCAGATAAGGGTGAGCACTACTGGGGGGAGGACAATGATCGTGAGAAATCGTCCATCACCCTAGTGGACAATTGAGCATAAAGGACGTCGAGCCGCGACGGTAAACCAGGCGCTGCACGGGAGGCAACCCGTGAAAAATATATTTTTTTCTTTTATTTTGTAAAGTGTAATTAGATTTTATTTTAATTTTCTTTTTCTTGATTTAGTACAAATTTTTCGTTTTAGTTAGTATTTTTCATTTTAGTAGTGAAATCTATTAATCTAACCAATTTTGTTTAATGAGGTGATTGGCAGGTCAAACGGAGAAAAATGTGCACGGAATCGTGAAGGAAAAGGCAAGGTATGAAAAAATGAATAAAATGAAGAGACAGTGAGCTGGGGCGATGGCTCCGTGTCACGGAGGAGGACCTCCGCGTTACCCTCCGTGACACGTTGAGGTTTAATCTGGAATTTTTAAAAAAATTCCAGTGAGCCATCGCGATGGCTCCGTGTCACGGAGGCAGTGCACCGCGATGCACTCCGTGACACGTTGCCCTATATTTTGTGACGGGTCACACCGGGTTGCCGGGTGACCCGCATGTTTCCCTTCATTTTAAACCCCGATTTTATTGCCTTTTCCCCCATTTTCTCACTTCTCCGCGACCAAACACCCAAATTTCCCTCTCCCATCAACGTGCCACGGTATTAAGCAAAGAAATTATCGAGTTTTCTTCGATTTTTCAACTACGAGGTATGTTTTCCTATTCTCTCTCAAGTTTTGTCGATTTTAGTCGAATTTGAGAATGGGAGGTGAGATAAATCACCCTAAGTAGAAATTTAGCATGAAATTGAGTTATTCTTTGATTGATAAATGTTCGGAATGTTGTAATGAGTGTTTGAACTTGTCGATTGCGTGAATGATTCGAATTTGATTGTGAAATTCAATTCTAGGGCTTGGGTTGTTGAAATCGAGATGGGTAACTTGGTAAATTGGTGAATTATATACCGGGGTGTGCTTGTGAATTGAAATAAGTCATTGTAGAATATTGTTTAGATGTAATAGACGACGAATTCTTGGGTTTTGGGAAAATGTGAAAATTGTTCGATTTGGTTGGTTATATAGGTTCATATGTATATAAAATTTTTGTTGTTGTGTTTGTTTTGTTGTTCTCTTTGCTAAGTGCGATGGTTGAATTGCTAGCGATGGTAGGATTGGGATTAGCTATATGAAGTCTGAGTAGTATGCTAAAAGTTATACTGTCGAATTTTTCTTTGCGAACGCACTAAGCATAAATGGTATAGTTGTTTGTTTTTGGGTGCAAATAAAGTGATCCTTGCCGTAGTATCGTAACCGTAGCTAAGGACTAAGTGTGTGGTAAACTTAGCTTAACCCGACCTTAGCCGAAGCTAATATGCATTTAGCTTGACATTGCGCTTGTTTATTTGTATTGACAGGTACAATGGCAAGTAGGCAGGATAAGGGTAAAGGTGCATCTACTTCAGGCACCGGGAGAAAACGACTTAGACTGGGCACAGCAGTCCCAGCTGCACCAGCAGTTCCGCACGGCCAACGCCGCCAATACGGAACGAGGTGGGTAACCGATGAAGGGAAGAAGTGGTACACCAAACACAAGGAAAACAAATACTTCCCCGAGGAGCATATTGCACGAGAACCACTAGCACAGGAGTTCCCCCGCATAGTGCAAAGGATCGAGGCAGCTGGGCTCAACTTCATATTTCAGGAGCCCAAGGAATGCAACCTACATCTAGTCCGGGAGTTCTATGCAAATTGGAACCCGGCAATCAGAAGCCACACAATAAAAATCAGAGGACAGATTGTCACTCTGGAACCCCAACAATCTAATGCCATCATTGGAGCGCGGGACACAGACGCCCACGTTCTCCGCCAGCTGAACATCACCCCACCATATGCTGATATCAGACGCACATTGTGTGGGGCTCGATCCACAACCAGATGGAGCAGACATAAGGAGAGGGGTTACCACCAGACTCTGCCGTATTCTCAAATGAACAGGGAGGCCAGAATCTGGCTGAAGATAGTCTGTTCGTGCCTAATTCCAGGGGTGCACATGACTGATGTGACCCGGGACCGTGTCTGCCTGGTGTATGCTCTGATGAAAGGGCTAGAGATTAATGTTGGGGCGGTCATCATATCCGCCATGAAGAGAGCCCGACTACAACAGGGCCACAGGTATGGGTTCGGCGGACTTATCACCACCTTTCTCCGGAGCCTCGACGTCGAGGAAGAGGCTTTGGACTACATCCCACAGTTGGAGCGGAGGGCCCTTGATGTGATCAAAACTAAGGCCCCTGACACCACACACGGGCCAGTGCTGACACTTGGCGAGCGACATGCTCGTGACGACCAGTACATGGCACGGATGTTTGGTATGCAAATGCTCCAGCTTCGGATTGGTGGGAGACCAGCCACGGAGGAGGAATTATGGCAGCTCGAGCTGGATTACCCATTTGGCAAAAACGCCCGGGCTCTATGCCGAGTGGGGCCAGCCTTTGTAGAGCCCACTGACGATGATGTCCCCACGGATGAGGAGACACGTCGGGAGGACTCCGATGTGGAGTCCGATACCGACGATGGAGGTGACTCGGACTTGGGCGATGAAGCAGCAGCGCCGGATGAAGAAGTCGAATATTTCGACTGATCAGGGAGTTCCACCACCCAAATTTTGTGTGATTGTAAATTTTTGTGAACACTGGGGACAGTGTTCGATTTAAGTGTGGGGCGGGGAGTAGTTAGGTGCTAGGGCTGGGCTGGTTTGCTGTATGTTTTTCCTCTGTTTTGTTTTGTTTTGTATGTTTATGTTTCCCTTTGTTTGTGAAGTGCAAACTGGTTTGTATCTGTATATATTTGTGGTAATTGATGATGTGTGTTGTGAAATGTTGTGGTTTGCCAGCTAAGTCTGTAAAAATTTTTGTAAATATTTTCTTATATTTTTTTTCTCTATCGAAATGATCGATATTTTTATATTTTGCGAAAATATTTTGTTCATATTTAAAATATTTTGTAAATATTTTTTCCATCGAAATGATCGATATTTGAAAATTTTTTCAATTTTTATTTTTGGGTTTCTCGGAGTTTGTTTTCGGTTCTTTTACCGAGAATAGTCCCATTGAACCGACGTCATAGTTAGTGACCGTTCCCTATGATGGATGGATGACGACCGTCTTAAGGGAAATGTGGTCGGTAGGAGTAGTGATTTTAATTTGTTTTCAGTTTTTTTCTTTGGTGGATTGCATCACGGAACATGTAGTTACTATATGGTTGTGAAATTATGGTTGCGTGTTGTAACTGATATTCAAAATGTAAAAGTGATTCGTATGAAAGCATGCAATTTTGTAAATATGTTGAGTTACCTAGGATGTAGAATTCGATTCGGTGTGGTTGAGGCTTAATCTTTGAATTCATGTAATTGGCTAATTAAAGAGTCTGTGAATGCATCTTGAATCGAGCATGTGCGTGAAGTGTGAAGCGAGGTGTTGTTATTCCATGCTATTGTGAAGTGTCTAGAACTTGCCTGGTGTGTGTACAAAATGAAATGAAGGAGGTGTAGTGTTGGAAAGGATGTAGGCATTTCTTTGTTTTAACCGAGAGTTTCTATTTTTTTCTTGTCATACACTACCTTTTTATGTGATTGTATACCCTAGTCAGCCCGTTGAGCCTTTAGCCGATTCTTTCTTTCTTTTGTCCAAAAATGTATAAACTAAGCTTAATTCTTTCTTTTCATTAGCTGTAAAGTCTATACAAAACTCTTAAGCGCTTAAGAAGAACAGAAAATTTTTTCCAAAGTGTCAAAGAGTGAGAATAGTGGAAAGAAAAAGAAAAGCAGAGTGAGGAAAGTAAAGAAAAAGGTGGAAGGTGCACTTGCTATAATTAAATGATAATGAAGGAGCATGAAAAACCTTTGTTGTCATGTCAAGTGTGTTTGGTGAAATGGGCCATACGAAAGGAAACCAGCATGAATGGGATGATGAAAAAAGAAAAGAGAGAAACAATGTCCATGAGTTGATGGGAATGTGTTGAAAAGGCGCTTAAGGATGCTAGTGACTATTATTGGCTAATCCAATATATACTAGTTCCATAGCTTCCATTACAACCCATTAAAGTCCTACGTGATCTTACATTGCATTTCTTTATATTAGTGGAGTAATACACTAAGGGAAAGCCTATGGGTCATGACATGATGCATGTGAATTCTTTTGGGAGAGAGAGTGAAATTAATTTTTACATGCCCCTACTTGAATGTTTGTGTGTCACATGAACAAAAAGGGGAAGATTCTCTTGAGTTGTGAGGGCACATGCTTGATGAAAGATAGATGTTCGTGTCAGATATCTTGATTAGCTGATTTGCATGAGTTTGCCGATATCGAGGGTCGATTCTTAAAGTCTAGGAAGTCTTGATGTATTAAAGGTCATTGCATTGTAAGACCATGCATGTTTTCTTGATGATTTACAATATTGAATGATCGGGATGACCGTAGCTTAAATTGTCGCACCATAGTGGCGAAGGTTGGGATGTAATTTGCATGAATTGTGTATTTGTTGTTCGAGGACGAACAAGGATTTAAGTGTGGGGTAAGTGATCTTGGGCAGATTTATATGCCCAAGTGATACTCAAACGTATCATTTTCGCCTTGTTTATTGTGCAATGTGTATACATTTTCATGTAATTGGTAATAAAATGTGAATTTATACTAACCAACATGATTAGCATTGTTTTGTAGGTAGAATATGATTTTGAGGAGCTAAAATGCATGTTGGAACAATATCGGAGTTGGACTTGGATTCGAGCGCGAAAAAGGCATTGGACTACACAATATAAAGGGGCTCCGCGATGGAGCCGTGTCACGCTACCATCGCGGAGGCACACTGCCTGGAGGGTGAATAATTTGCCAATTTCCAGTGGAGCCTCGCGACAGCTCCGTGGCACGGAGGCAAGCCTCTGCGTTGCACGCCGTGCCACGTTGAAGCTTTATTCCTGGACCCTAAAATTCCAGAGAGGGTCCGCGTCCACGCCGTGTCACGGAGGCAGTGCTCCGCGTTACCCTCCGTGACATGTTGCTTGTTATTCCGGGAAAAATTCCCACAAGTATAAATAGAACACTTAGGCTTATTTTTAATTAATTCAGACTTGGTGGAGCAAGGACGTTGGTTACAGGCAGTTGAGGGACGAAAAAGCTAAGGGTTTTTCTCTCTTTCTTTCTTCTTTCAATCAATTGTTTGTATGATTAACACTTGTTTTAGGATGATTAATCCACAAATGAGTGGCTAATTCTCTTCCTTGCTGAGGTTATGAACAATGGTGATGAATTTTGATTATTGAATTTTATGGTTTTTCATCTTTTTCTTCCATGTTGTTCTATTAATTCTTGTTTCTACTGCATTGGTGTGTGGCCGACATTAATGTACATCTAAAAAGTCCGATTTCACTCGAGAGAGCACAAAATTAGAAATTTGTGAATTAATAGGGTATTGTTCTTAACTTGATTTGGGAAAATTGAGTTTTGATGTGCTTTCCTGATAGAAATATACTTGAAAGCCGTATTAGTCAATTTAGGAACCGGAATTGTATTGCTAGGTCATAAATTGCATTTGATCACAGAAATGTAGACGGATGGTTTATGATTCTTAAGTGAGATTAAATACGAGAGTTTTAATCTCTAGGCTAATGTTCTTGGCTAGCAACTGGAAGAGAAGAATAACCGAATTATGATCATAATCAAGTTCATTACTTGTTCTTAACCTTGGCATGCTCATATCCATAGTTTCAATTCAAAGTAGATATTTGTTAATAGTTTTAGTATATAATTTATAAACAAAAATTATTTAACTTTTGGTTACGTTGTTGTCAGCATATATAGAAGTAAGATAGAATATAGTATACTTGAGCAATTTTTACTTATCGAGAGTCTCCTTGGTTCGATACTTGGCTTACTTAGCCACTTTATTACTTGTTTGACCACGTGCACTTGCGTGTCGGTTTTTAACCCCTAACCAAAGCACCGAACAACTGATGCCCTCAGCAGGATGTCTATGGAGAGTGTTACTCACATTGAGGATGGTAAAAGGAGTTGGCAAAGGATGCTGACAGACTGTCTTGGTTAGGAGTCTATTTGGTTGATTCAGTGGAAGGAAAAGTTATAGTCCAGAATGGGTTAGAATCCTCCCTTGTAGTGGAGGTTAAGTCAAAGCAAGATGAAGACCCAATTCTACTCAAGTTGAAGGAAGCAGTCCTGAAGAAAGAGGTAGAGACATTCTCCAAAGGGGGAGATGAAAGTTCGTAGCTCTAGGTATTCTATCAACCCAGGTACCACCAAGATGTACCATGACCTACGAGAAGTCTACTACTTGAATGACATAAAGGACATTGTAAAATTTGTGGCTAAGTGTCCAAACTGTCAATAGGTAAAGGTTGAACATCAGAGACCTGGGGGTGTGATTCATGATACAATCCAAGGTGCATATATAGATAATAGCTTGGGAGGATGAAGGATGGAAGGGAGCGTAAAGTGGCCTTGTTGATAAAGAAGATGGGCTAATATTGCAAATGTCCATTCATTGATTTTAAGAAAAGGAAGAGAACCAAACAAGACCCTTACTCCTCAAGGGCATATTTGTAATAGTCTCTTCTTTTTCTTACTTAGTATAAATAGGAGTTCTTGTAATTTTCATGAAATAATTTTGGATGACTTTGAACAAACCATATTTTGAGTGCACTAGATTTCTAACCTTTTACCTAGCCTTAGATTGTTAATTGTGTAAAGAGGAGGGATGCAAGGGTAATTAATCTCCCTTGAGGTCTTTCTAAGAACTTGGTGCTTGTTGGATTGTGGATTTGAGGTGCTTGTTTCTTAACAAGGGTTGCTTTTCCTTCCAATTTTATGTCAAGTCAGTTATCCTTTATCTATCCTTTACTTTTTCTTGTATCATTTGGTAAAATCTAATTAATACATTTAATTAGTTGTTTAATTATTTCTTCATCTTTTTTTTTCATCTCTTTAATTACCAAAAACTACTAATATTAAGTACTTCACCTACTTTTTTTTACTTAGTTTTTTTTTGAGTTCGATTTTTTTCATGTCTCTCCTTCTATATTTTTTCTTTATTCTCATTGAACTTTCATGATTCTATCACGTTAGCTTGAGCCTTTCTTCATTGAGTCAACAAGAATCAATTCTAGACCTCAAGTAGAGATTAAACACTTGAAACTCGATGAATTACACAAGCTACAATCCTTGGTCGTGGCAATTGTGAGGCATGTAAGGTGAGATTTACTTGAGTGAGTGTGAATTATTTTCACTAACTTATCAAGTTTGTTTTATTCTTTTTGTGTCTTTCATAGGTACGACGGCCAATCAAGAAGAGGAGACTCGGGTGCCCATCGGGGAACCCACCTTACTTGATGTGATGCATATGCTCTCCAGCATGGATGAGAGGTCCAATAACATGGAAAATCACTTGGTGGCCCTTGAATAAAGGAATGGAGACTCTTCTTCTACTCCGTTCTATCTCCATGGCCAAACAAGTGGAGTCCATCATGACTCCTCTTCCCCAATATCACCAAGGACTTTTTATAGCACGTGTTACCCCACCTCCACCACTCCCTTATAATCTTCTACCACTCCATTACCTACTCCTACCCTACCATATGTTCCTCCTCCACCACCAAATATTCCTCCACCACATCCACATATACCTTTTCCTCCACCAAATACTCGCCTTCTAATTAGAAATGTCTGTCCAATCCATAATACCCAACCTTTGGATGGTGATTTCCATAAGGAGTTTGATGAGGATTACGATGATGTTCTCGATGATTACCATACCCATATGATAGGGTCACACATGAACTTTCAAGGTCCTCACTATGGAAGAGGAGGTCGACAAAGTCCTATCCATCACATGGGTAGAAATGGGGGTGATTATCAAAGAGAGGATCAATCTGGTAGGCGCTAACATGATGAGTTCTATGTTGAGGATCCTTATGGGGTTCATGAGTGTAATGGCAACAATGGAGGTTGGGACATGAGTCTCAACTCTATCAAAGTGACTCTTCCTTCCTTCAAAGGTGAAAGCAACCCAAATATCTTTCTTGATTAGGTGATGCAATGTGATAGGTTCTTCTTGACAAATGAGATGTCCGACGTTCAAAAGGCGTCTTATGCCATTGCTCAAATTGAGGGCTTTGCTTTCACATGGTGGAAAACTCAAGTCAAGGTACGACAGATGCATGGTTTGTCTCCCACCCTACCTTGGGAAGAGTTGAAAGCAATTTTGGAACGGAAGTATGTTTCTGAGAGGTACTTCCAAGAGAAACTACAGAAGATCTACACTTTACAACAAGGCACCAAAAGTGTAGAGCAATACTATGATGAGTTCCAACTCTTGAAGATGCAGATTGATTTCGATGAAGATCCTTTGAATGCTATGACTCGTCTTAGAGCTGGGTTGAGTAAGGACATTGCTTTCCGCATGAGACTCCATCACTATAGTGATATCGATGAAACTCTTAAGGCAGCTATTGAGATAGAGGTGGGGCTCCAAGAGGAGAAGCTTGACAAATCAAGGGGTTTCAAAGGTATTTGGAACTACAAAAAAATTTTAGGAACTTCTTCTTTCAATTTGCAAAAAGACAAGGGTACCAAGCAAGATGTCAAGAGGCCCGTTGTCGAAAGTAATCAAATGGAGTGGATCACTCCCATTCTTCCTCCAAAGGAAGGAGGTAACACTTCTCACCCTCTTAAGTGTCACAAATGTCAAGGTTTTGGTCATAAGATGAGTGAGTGCCCCAATTATAGGACATTCTTTGTGTTGGCCATTGGTATTTATTGTTATGATGATGTTGATATTGTTGATGGGGTTGAAATTGATGACCCCAAGTGGAGGGTGATGTTCTACTTGATGAGGAGTGTGGGGATGGCGATGATGTTAGTGTTCCTTGTGGACTAGCCAAGAGGGCTTTGGTAATCAAGAATATACCTCAAGAAGGAGAGCTCACCATTCCATTGTATCTAATGGGACGACCTATGATAAATGGGGCTATGGATGATCATTCTTGTGAACGTCAAGGTATAATCCCTAAACTTAACACTTCAAATATTTTCAATGAACAAAGTGTTAGTGATAACTTATCTTCTTGCATGATTAATGATTATCTTTCATGTCTTGATAATGTTGATGTTGAGAGTACCAAAACACTAGTTGATCCTTTTGATGATCGAATCAATTCTTATTGCAAGACCGATTTGTGTCCACCTAGTGTTAACACTTGCGATGTGAATGATAGTACATTGTCATTTGAAGCTTGTAATGATCAACTTGTTTGTGGTACTTGTCAACTAATTGAAGAATTTTGTGAAGGAGTCTCAATTTATTGATGATTTGGAAAAGCATGACTCTTTGAGCATCTTCCTTTTGGATCCTATTACTTGTTTTCCTCATAGAAGTTACGTGAATAAAAATGATTTGAATGATGGCATTGATATTTTTGAGAATAATATTGCATGCTTTGACTCTTCATATTCATTTGATTGTTCTCTCTTAAAGTACAATGTCTTATTAGATGATGATGAGATCTCTTCTAATGTCGAGCATAGTATTGTTCAACATGATAGTGGTGTAGCTATTATCCATGGATATACCTTGTATGATAACCCACTATGGAATGTTGACAAAGAAAGTGATGGTTATGATCAAATAGGTACTTCATCTTTAAGTGTCCTAATTCTTGATAATGTGCTTGATGATGTTTTTGTATCTATCGGTGATCTTACCTCTAAGGACACTGTGAATGAAGTTTCCTTATCGAACACCTTCCTTTATTATCTCTTTGCTTATGATAATACTCATGCCTACTTTGAGGGCTTTCCTTGTGAGAGAAGGGGTTTTATTGAGACGATTGGTTGTGCTTTTGACCAAAATGGATGGATATCATTTCCTTTTGACCTAGGTGGCTCTTTCATTATATGTGTATTTGGCCTAATTACACTTGTGCTAACCCTCATGCTATGAGGTCCTTGGTGTTATTTGTCATCTGTATGCTTTTACAGGGTCTAGATTCGAGGACGAATCCTTTTCAAGAAGGGGAGAATGATGCAATCTAAGATGCCTATATGGATGATAGCTTGGGAGAGTGAAGGATGGACGAGAGCGCAAGGTGGCCATGTTGATAAAGAAGATGGGCTAATGTTGCAAATGTCCATTCATTGATTTCAAGGAAAAGGAAGAGAACCAAACAAGGCCTTACTCATTAAGGGCATATTTGTAATAGTCTCTTCTTTCCTTGCTTAGTATAAATAGGAGTTCTTGTAATTTTCATGGGAGAATTTTTGATGATTTGAACAAATCATATTTTGAGTATAGTAGATTGTTAAGCTTTTTCCTAGCCTTAGATTGTTAATTATGTAGAGAAGAGGGTTGCAAGGGTAATTAATCTCCTTTGAGGTCTTTCTAAGAACTTGGTGCTTGTTGGATTGCAGATTTGAGGTCTTTGTTTCTTAACAAGGGTTGCTTTTCCTTCCAATTTTGTGTCAAGTTAGTTATCCTTTATCTATCTTTTACTTTTTCTTGTATCAACTCAGGATATTAGAATTCCTACTTGGAAGTGGAAAGAAGTAAATATGGATTTCATTACAGGTCTACCTTGTACGCGCCAGCAGCATGACTTAATTTGGGTGGTTGTATATCGGATGACTAAGTCAGAACATTTTTTATCAGTTAAGACTATAGATTCAATAGAGGATTATGCTAGACTATACATTCGGGGGTTAGTCAGACTGCATGGAGCCCCCTTGTCCATCATTTCAGATAAGAGTACGTAGTTCACCTTACACTTTTGGAATTCATTTTAGAAGGGACTTGGTACTCAGGTTAAGCTCAGCACAGCTTTTCATCTGCAGATAGATGGACAGACTGAGTGGACTTTTCAGACTCTAGAGGATATGTTGAGGGCTTATGTGATCAATTTCAGGGGCAGTTATATAACACCCCAAAAGTTCCTAAGACCAGACCTGAGGACTGAAACAAAGAAATCAGAAAAATCTGCACCAAGTCACAGGACGAGTTATGTAGTGATCCATCAAGTGACTTAGAGGGTCGTTGAGTGACCCATTAGGCGGTTCAAATTTTGAGAAAGGGTGTTTTCCAGAAGGCACGACAAGTTGAGGGACGAGTCATCCAGTTACCTAACAAGTCGTTAGATGACTCGTTAAGTGTGATGTGTGGGGTGAAACTTGGAATTCAGAAAGTCTTAACGAATGGTGAAGTGATTCATTTAGTGACATGACAAATTGTTAAGTGGAGGCATCAAGTTCAACTCAAAAAGTTGGAAATTTTCCAGTGTCAACGGATGGTACTCAACAACTCGTTGAGGGACCTAACGAGTCGTTAGGTGACTCGTTGGGTATGGCAGTGTTATTTTTCCTTTCCGATCATTAAAGGTGCTTTCATAATTTTCTAAACTCCTAAACTAAGTAATTTTGAGCATAAGAAGATGGCATTTAGAGGGTTTTATTCATCCTAAGCCCTCATTCTACTATTAACAATCTCATTAGAAGACCAAGTTCTCAAGTGAATCAAGGATTCCCTATCTTCATCCTCTTCAATCTCTCTTGAATATCAAACCCTAAAAAGAATTATTCAAGCCCAGGTTTTTGGGGTTATCAATGAGGGCTTCCTTCCACTCTCATGCCCCTTTTCAATTGAAAACATGATTTTCCTAAATCCACATGCCCTAATTTTAAATTCTAGAGTTGGGTTAGATGTTGTTTAAATACCTTCATGATTATCTATGAGATTAGCTTCTCCTTAATCCAATACATGTTTCCATGATTAGGGTTTCATGTTTCTATCAAGTCTCTCATGAAATTATGAATACTAAGTTTCAAGCATGGTTATGAACTCCTAGGGTTATACTCGAATTGTGTTAGATTCTATGATTTTCTTATGAATTCAAGTCCCTAAAGTTTTATATTATGTTTTATGATCATGATGCATGATTTTCAAAAGAACCCTTCATGAATTGATGAATTTCAAGATATGGTGATTTTCTCAAGCATGCATGGCTTTCACGAAAATCAAGTTTATGTATCATGGCCAATTGTGGCATTATTTTTCATGGCTAGTTCACGTATGTCAAGTATGAATATGATTTCATGATTTTAAACTAGCCCATGCAAGATCAAGTATGATTTTATGATAATAATTATGAGCCATGTGCATATTTTTGGGTGTAGTGTTTAACATCGAGTAGGCTAGGGTTTTAGGCAAACCCCGAGTCTCATAGCTACATGCCACCATAGGTATATACTCATGTAGGAGGCTTAGCCAGAGATTGTTCCCCCAGCCCAATGGGGCTAAGGAGTGATATCACGCCTTATCGTTCTTTTCCTTGGCAAGGTTTAGGATGACTTTTCCCACTTGAACAAGATAGTTGAGATATTGTGTAAGATCTATCATGATAGTATCGGTTATGACAAAGCCTTCCATTGTTCCTCATATTTTCAGTACTCACGTTCATGTCTTATAATATCATCTCTTATAACATATTTGACCCATTGATCAGTTTTATGAATTCTAATTAATGTTTTCAAGTTAGTACGCCATATAATTTCTATTTCTAAACTTGAATCAGAACATTTGAGGAGTTTTGACTGTAAAATATATATCTATCATTTAATCTTGTTAGCCTTGGCTAAATCATAAAAGATATTCGTCTCGTATGGGCTTCCCAAATCTCAAAATCATATATACTTGAAATATACTTCATTGGTCTAAATCATAGATTCATACATGGGTAATTTGCAAACATTAATCATGCTAGACATCTCATCACACTCTAAATCATAAATCATAAACTTGGCTCTTCATGAACTTGCACATATGGGCATAATTTTTTAAAACTTGAGATCATGAATTTATAATCAAAATAGGTATAAGATCTGCCCATGAATCTTAAAACATACTTTGAAACATGAAAGGAATTGACCCATAAATAAATCATAGAGAATTTTATAAAATTAGGTTAAAACCCCATAAGATCATGAACTTGATTTAGAACTTGAATTCATGGAATTGAGGAGAATTTTGAGCATGAGAGTTAAATGAACTCTCATTCATAGCCCCACATACCTAGGTGAGCTAAATCTACACTTGTCTTTGAAAGCCCAAGAGATTTTGAGATACATTTGAAGAATTCTAAGCTTGATCTTCAAAGGAAGGATTCTAATCTTGCATGCATAGGAGGGGAAGGACTTAGAATAGGTTTAACCGCTTTAAAACGCCTCTTTAAGATCTTAAAACGATGTATTTTAGGGCTTAGGAGCTTAGGATTCACAAAAATACCCTTACTAAATTTGCAGAAAATTTCACACTGCCAAGAGTCGTGACTGACACCACGAGTCGTACCTCAATATCACAACCTCTCGTAGTCATCACTGTTTTGCCTGATTTCTAAAGGTACCCACAAATCAAACCACGAATTGTGCCATCAAACGACGGGTCATTAGATCCATCCGTTATCACTTCTGCCAAAATCTCTACCCCTTCCTACGAGTGAAAACCACGACTTCTGTTCATCACAACGAGTCGTACCATGACCTATACCTTCCAACCCTGAAACCCCTGAACCAACCAACGACTCCCTACCATGATCCATTATTTACCATAATGAGTCGTACTAAGAGTCATACCTTTCAGGATGTCACATAAGCAGCTTCCCACGACTCCTAACTACGACTTGTGACATGATCCCATGAGTCGTACCTTGACTCATTACAGCTGAACTCCGCAGGTTTTGACCATGAACACTTCCCACGAGTCGTACCTCCTCTCCATGACTCATCCTGTGAAAATTTTCCCTCTTTTTCTATTGATCACCTTTCTAATCCAAGGCGAGTCTTAGGAACTTTCAGCGTATTATAATAAATCCCCTTGGGAACATTCCTCCTCGAATGTGGGTTAAACATACTAGAATACTGGGAAACGAAATTGCAATCTCACATACTGAACATCTGAAGCTGAAATCTGATGGAGTAACTGACTCTGGAATGAAATACATGACTGGATTGAATTCATAATTCATACATACATGCTAAAACATGAAAGGAATTGAGAGACATGAACTTGACATGAAACTGAATAGAGTACTTAGGAGAAAATTGATACCTCATGCTGAAACTGAGCTGGAATGGAAAAAATGTTGGTATCTAGCTATCATATCTGCTTCGGCTTCCCACACAACTCCCTCAATGAGCGGATTCCTCCACAAGACTTTTACTGAAACTAATTCTTTGTTCCTTGACTTCCTAACTTGACGATCAAGGATCTTAAAGGGTACCTCTTTATAGGTAATGCTATCCTTTACACCTGCGCTCTCCACCGAAACAACCAAAGATGGGTCACCAATGCACTTCTTTAATAACGATACATGAAAAATTGGATGCACTGACGCTAACTCCACTGGTAGCTCCAACTCATAGGCCACCTTGTCAACACGTCTCAAAATCCTGTATGGGCCAACATATCAGGGACTAAGCTTCCCTTTCTTTCTGAACCTCATCATTCCCTTCAAGGGAGACACCTTCAAAAACACCCAATCATTAACTCCAAACTCAAGTTTTCTTCTCCTAACATCCATATATGACTTTTTATGACCCTGAGTTATTTTCAGCCTTTCCCTTATAAGCTGAACTTTCTCTATAGCCTCATGAACTGAATTTGGCCCTATCAATGTAGCATCGCCTACCTCAAACCAACTGATCTTGGGCAGATTTATATGCCCAAGTGATACTCAAACGTATCATTTTTACCTTGTTTGTTGTGCAATGTGTATATAATATCATGTAATTGGTAATAAAATGCGAATTTATACTAACCAACATGATTAGCATTTGTTTTGCAGGAAAATGTGATTTTTAGGAGCTAAAATGCGTGTTGGAACTATGTCGGAGTTGGACTTGGATGCGAGCGTGGAAAAGACCTTGGAATGCAGGATTTACAGGGGTGCCGCGATGGCTCCGTTCCACGCTGCCATCGCGGTAGCACACTGCCTGGGCGTGAAATAAATTGGCACTTTCCAATATGCCTGCGCGTCAGCTCCGTGGCACGGAGATAGGCCTTCGCGATGGCCTCCGTGCCACGTTGAGGTTAATTATCCGGACCCTGCAAATTCCAGAGAGGGTCCGCGTCCACGCCGTGTTATGGAGGTAGTGCTCCGCGTTGGCCTCCGTGACACGTTGCTTGTTATTCTGGGAAAAATTTCCCACTAGTATAAATAGCACACTTAGGTTTATTTTAAGTAGTTTTTAGTTTGGAGACTGAGTTCAGAAGTGGAGAGCAGGAACGTGGGTTAGTAGCAGTTGAAGAACAGAAAAGCTAAGAGTTTTCTTCTCTTCCTTTCTTCTTTCCTTCAATTGTATGCATGATTTACACTCATTTTAGGATGATTAATCCAAGAATGAGTGGCTAATTCCCTTTCTTGCTGAGGTTTTGAACTTGTGTAATGAATTTTGATGATAATTGATATGGTTTCTTCTTCTTCTTGCATGTTGTTCTATTAATTCTTGTTCTTACTACATTATTGATTGGCCAACACTAATGTATATCTAAAAAGTCCAATTTCACTCTAGAGAGCAAGAAATTGGAAAGTTGTGAATTAATAGGGTATTGTTCTTAGCTCGATTTGGGAAAATTGGGTTTTGATGTGCTTTCTTGATAGAAATATACTTGAAAGCCGTATTAGTCAACTTAGGAACCGGAATTGTAGTGCTAGGTCATAAATTGCATTTGCTCACAGAAATGTAGACGGATGGTTTATGATTCTAAAGTGAAATTAAATACGAAAGTTTTAATTTCTAGGCAAACGTTCTTGGCTAGCAACATGAGGAAGAGGATAACCAAATTATCATGATTATCAAGTTCATTACTCGTTCTTAACCTTGGCATGTTCATATCCATTGTCTAAATTCAAAAGTAATTAGTTGTGATTAATTGTAGTATACATATAGTTTAGAAACAAAAACTCAAAATAACTCTTGGTTGCATTGTTGTTAACATAATTAGGAATAGAATAGAGATATAGTAAACTAGGCAATTTTACATATCTTGAGCAGCCTCCTTGGATCGATACTTGGCTACTTAGCCACTTTATTACTTGTTTGACCACGTGCACTTGCGTGTCGGTTTTTCATATATACCGAGCAGACCGCGAACACCAACCTATAAGAGATCTAAACCTCCACCCATAAGATCCTCAAACGGAGCCATCTGAATGCTAGAATGGTAACTGTTGTTTTAAGTGAACTTGATGAGAGGTAAGTGATAATACCAACATCCTTTGAAGTAAATCACACATGCTCTCAACATATCCTCAAGAGTTTGAATAGTCCGCTCGGCCTGACCATCTGTTTGCGAGTGAAAAGTTGTGCTAAGCTTGACTTGAGTACCAAGTCCCTTATGAAATGATCTCTAAAACTGTGAGTAAACTGAGTATCTCTATCCAAAATGATGGACAAGGGAATCCCGTGTAATCAAACCAACTCTCAAATGTACAATCTCGCATAGTCCTTAGCTGAATTGGTAGTTCTGACCGGGAAGAAATAAGCCGCTTTGGTCAACCTGCTTACCACCACCCAAATAGAGTCGTATTGTCGCCGAGTGCGAGGCAACCCTGTAATGAAGTCCATATTGATCTCTTCCCACTTCCAAGTGGGGATACTAATATCTTGTAGCATACCTCTCGGTCTTTAGTGCTCAACTTTCACTTGTTGACAATTCAGACACTTAGCCACAAACTCTGCCATGTCCCTGTCCATGCCATTCCACCAGTAGACTCACCGTAGGTCACGGTACATCTTGCTGGCACCTGGATGTATAGAATATTGGGAACCATGAGCCTCATGCAACATTCGTTCTCTCAAATCATCGACATTCGGGACACATAACCAACCCTGATATCGAAGTACACCATCTCCCCCTTGGGAGAAGATGTCCACCTTCTGATTTTGAACCGCCTCTCTCAACTTCACCAAGATAAGATCCTCATCTTGCCTAACCTTGATCTAAGTCACAAAAGAAGATTCTGAACTATTCTGAACAATGAAACCACCATCTGTTGAATCCATAAGGTGAACCCCTAATCGTGCAAACTGATGCACATCCTTCAGCAACTCTTTCCTTTCATCTTCCACATGAGAAACACTCTCCATAGACAGTCTGCTAAGGGAATCTGCCACTATATTGGCCTTGCTCGGATGATAAATCACACTCATGTCATAGTCCTTGAGCAGCTCTAACCATCTCCTTTGCCGCAAATTCAAGTTCTTCTGGGTGAACTCGTATTGTAGGATCTTGTGGTCCATAAACACATCCTCATGGACCCTATACAAGTAGTATCTCCAAATCTTCAATGTGAATACCACCGCTGCTAATTCTAGGTCATGCGTCGGGTAATTCTTCTCATGAGTCTTAAGTTGTCTAGAGGCATACACGATGACCTTATCATGCTGGATCAACACATAGCCAAGACCAACCCTAGAGGCATCACAGTACACAATGAATCCATCCGTGCCCTTTGGTAGGGTCAATATTGGGCCAAAAGTGCGTCGAGTCTTTAATTCCTGAAAACTCTTCTCACAAATATCTGACCACTGAAATTTGACTTTCTTCTGAGCAATCTTAGTGAAAAATGCTGCAATGGATGAAAATCCTTCAAAAAACCTCCTGTAATAGCCAGCTAGACCCAAGAAACGCCTGATATCTAAAGAATTAACTAGTCTAGGCCAATTCTTCACCGCCTCTATCTTTTGAGAGTCCAGCTGCACACCCTCACTTGACACCACATGGCCCAAAAATGCTACTGAGTTCAATCAAAACTCACACTTGCTGAATTTAGCAAATAACTAGCGATTCTTGAGAGTCTGTATTACCACCTCAAATGCGCGACATGCTCCTCCTCGCTCCGAGTGTATATGAACATGTCATCGATGAAGACGATGATGAACATGTACAAATATGTCTTGAAAACCATGTTCATCAGATCCATGAAAGCTACAGTATCATTTATTAGTCCAAAAGACATAACTACAAACTCATAGTGAGTAAACCGAGTCCTGAAAGCTGTCTTCGGAATGTCACTCTCCCAAACTCTGAGCTAGTGATAGCCGGATCTGAGATCTATCTTTGAGAAGCACTTAGCACCCTGAAGTTGGTCAAACTTATTCATCTACCAATAGTCGATACATATACGATGAGACTCATTCTTCTTTTGAATAAAGAGAACTGGTGCACCCCACGAGGACTTGCTAGGTTTGATGAAGTCCTTATCTAAGAGATCCTTCAACTGTTCTTTCAACTCTTCTAGCTCAGCTAGATCCATTTTGTAAGGAGGAATATATATAGGCTGCATATCGGGAAGAAGGTCAATACCAAAATCAATCTCCCTCTACGAGGGACTCCTAGTAGATCATCTGGGAAAACCTCCGAATACTCACATACCACAGAGACAGACGAAATAGTTAGGTTCTCGGATGTAGCATCCTTAACTCGAACCAGGTGTTACATGAAACCCTTTGAAATTATCTTTCTGGACTTAAGGTAGGAGACGAAGGGACCTATAGGCATAGCTAAACTACCATTCCATTCTATGAGTGGCTCACCTGAAAAATGGAACTCTACCTTATGGGTTCTACAATTCACTGAGGCATAACATGCATGTAACCAATCCATACTAAAGATAACATAAAAATCAATCATATCTTACTCTACTAGATCAGTTGAGGTGACTTGCTGAAGGTCTGTGACAGGGCAATTTCTATACACCCATCGAGCTATAACTGAGTCACCGACTAAAGTAGAGACAGAGAACGGTTCTGATAGAATTTTGGTATAGAATCTAAAACTAATAGCAACATAAGGCATCAAAAAAGATAAAGTAGCCCCTGGATCTAAACATGCATACACATCAAGATAAAATACTTGCAACATATCAGTGACCACATCTCGAGAGACCTTCTGCTCCTGATGAGATGAGAGGGCATAAAATCTATTCTGACGCTGACCACAACCTACACTAGTGGATGCACCTTGCTAAGCTGCGCGTGCTGGTGGAGCTGCTGAACTGGTGGCTAGGTCATGGCCTCTACCATGACCCTATTTGTCTGAGGGTAGTCTTTGAGCAGATGTTCGGGCTTCCTACACCCAAAACACACACCTGACCCCTCTAGGCACTCTCTAGGGTTGCTTCTTGCCACACTTGCCACAAAGTGGCACGTTGGGCTCTCCTAACTTACTCCCCTATCCTCTGGAGCTTGATGTCTTTCCCCTCGATCACACCTATCTCTAGATGGCACACTGACTGATAATTACGCCTGGGCTGATGGTCTTTGATGGTACTGCTAATGATATCCCCCACTAGACCTCTACTTGGAAAACGCAATGCTGCCCGTCCTAGCCCTCTTGGCCTCTCTCTCCCTTTCTTTTATTTGATCCGTCTCTATCTGCTGGGCGTATATAACCAATCGAGAGAATTCTAGGTCACTGTTCAGCATTGTGGTCCTACACTCCTTGACCAGTGAATCTGATATTCCATACACAAATCTATTCATACGAGCACTCTGATCCGCAACCATCTCCGTTGTATACTTGGAAAGCCGGGTGAACTCCAAGGCGTACTCTTGCACAGTCATATTGTTTTGCCTCAAGTTGATGAACTACGCCGCCTTTGCCTCCCTCAACTCCCTAGGGAAGAATCTATCTAAGAAGGCAGTCATGAACTCATCCCAACTTATGGGAACTACACCTACCTCTCTACCATCCCTCCACTAGAAGTACCAAATATAAGCAACCCCCTTTAGCTGGTAGGAGGCTATGTCTGCGCTCTTTTCCCCCGCCACCCCCATAATTTGAGTGATCTTCTGTATCTCCTCAAGAAACTCATACAGGTCCTCATCCATTCTTGACCCAAGGAACTCGGGTGTATTTATCCTGAGAAAGTCCTGAACTCGAGCCGACCGCTGCGTTCCCATTTTGAGGAACATAGACCATCGCCTTCTGGTTAACCTGAGCGGTCAAAGCCTGCAACAACATCTGAAAAGCTGCTCTAAACTCGGCATGGAATACCTACTCGAGCAAAGGACCTGCTAGTGCTGGAGAGGCTTTCTAGTGCCCATCTCCATTGCCATCTTGATGGCCATTTCCATTTCCGTTCCTTCTACTATTTACTCAGGATGGAGGCATGATTCTACAAATGCGTATAGCATGAGTGAGAAGGATAGAGAGGAACTTCATCGCACGACATACATCATGAAAGAAAGGAAATTTACTCAAATGTATTATAGCCTCTCCCCTAGAAGTGTGGCGCGCTTCACACTCATGGAAATACTCTACTTAATACGGCTTTTAGACACCCTAGGAAACTCTGAATCTTTGCTCTGATACCAAGTTTGTCACTACCTAAACATTGGTTTGGACTGAAACACAGAACGTAGAACCACAAATGGGTTCAAGTCAACGGATGGCATGAACATGATAACTAAAGCTCATACTTCAAACGAAAGCTGATAACTGAAAACATGAATAAGTAGAAGTCTGAATATATATCAACCATACATAGTCAACACTAACAAAGCTGAAATTCTACATATTATCTGATAAGCCTTTAAACTATGTAATGAGCAAATGGGACAACACCCCCAATTAGCTTGCTAAAGTCTAAGACTGAAAATAACATAATTCAACCAACTGAAGGTCCTCAAAGGATGAGGACTCATCACAGGGGGGACTAAATTAAGCTGCAAAAAACTAGCTAGCAGCGGAACTAAGTCTGATCATCTGAACCTATTTCATGAATTGATACAACATAGAGTATGCAGTCAGTACTTGGAATATATTCAGTATGCAAGGTAAGTAAAACATGCTGAGTAAGTATAAACTGAAATCATGAATCATAAGATCATGATAGTAAGGGCTGCATGCTGATATCTAAAAACATGTATAGTCGTAAGCTTAATCTCATATCTGAATTCAATGACCCAAAGCTAAAAACAGAATCATATGACTTTCCATAAATGAAATCATTAGTAATAGCATACAAACTGATCATTGGGTCAAACCTGCTCAAAACATAATTTCATAAGTCATAAACATGCATAACTGAAATCATGAGAAACAATGGGAGACTCGTCTTAACCGACAACCACCATGTATGAGCACATGATGATCCCACGTCTTGTATGGGCTTGCCCAAATATCAAAATCATGAATACTTGAAATAGACTTTATTGGTCAAAATCATAGATTCATATATGGGTATTTGAAAATATTCAATCATGCTAGACATCTCATCACACTTGAAATCATAAATCATAAACTTGACTCTTGAACTTGCACATATAGGCATAAATTTCTAAAACTTTGAGATCATGAATTTATAATCAAAATAGGTACAAAATCTGCCCATGAATCTTAAAACATTCTTTGAAACATGAAGAGAATTGACCCAAAAATAAATCATAGAGAATTTTATAAAATTGGGTTAAAACCCCATAAGATCATGAACTTGATTTAGAACTTGAATTCATAGAACTGAGGATAATATTGAGCATGAGAGTGAAAGGAACTCTCACTCATAGACCTACATACCTGGGTGAGCTGAATTTACACTTGTCTTTTAAAGCCCAAGTGATTTTGAGATGGAATTGAAGAATTCTAAGCTTGATCTACAAAGCAAGGATTCTAATCTTGCATGCATGGGAGGGGAAGGACTTAGAATAGGTTTAACCCCTTTAAAACACCTCTTTAAGAGTTTAAAATGATGTAGTTTAGGGCTTAAGATCTTAGGATTTACGAAAACACCCTTACAAAATTCGCAGAAAATTTCACACTGCCAAGACTGACGACTGACACCACGAGTCTATCACGACCCAATCATAGGCCCGGGTCGAGACACGGGACAAAGAATTCCGAGAGGCTCCAAGTCGACCCATGACATGAACATGACATCTACATTCAACATAATCAAGTAGAAGTCTAACATATATAATATAGCAGAAGTTTGAAAGTGTCATAACATCTAAATACATAACACAAGGCTGAAACTGAATCCATGCTATGTCTGAGATGCCCCTACTATTGATGAGTTGATGGAACAAGACCCCAACTAACTCACTACAGTCTGAAATTGAAAATACTAAATAAAACTAATAAAGGGCCTTCGGAAGATGAGGACTCACCCACTGCACGCTAAATAGGTCTGAGGGATAAGAAAAACTAGAGATGCAGCTGAGACTGAACCCTCGAACCTGTATCATGAGATGATATAACATAAAGTAGGCGCTTAGTACTTGGAATGTACCGAGTATGCAAGGTGAGTAAAACGGACAGTTAAAATACATAAGAGTGCACAAGAATAGGACAACATGAATGTAAAGTAAATATCATAACATAACATGAGGGCTCAAAGTTTTCAAATCATTCATAACTCATTCGTAATCATAATCATAGGAAAAATTTTAGAAACATAACTTGAGCCAAAGTAACATAACATAACAATGCATAAAAACATGCCGAACAATGGGAGGACTTGTCATAACCGACACCATCATAATAGAGCATTACATGATCCCCCAACTATCTCACTTAAGTGTGCAGAGCCGTCCGGGGCTTATCTGGCAAAGGACATGAAGTATGTTATATCATGAAAAGAGGATCCATTAACATTTGGATATATATAAACCTACGGTGGCACATAGTTTTGAGACATCGGCATAGTCCTTTGATCACCGGGCTACTTGGTACTAGACACTGCTTCCAAAAACATGTACATCAAGGCTTGTATAGTAACCATCAAATCATTCATGAAGTTTATGAACAAAAAGATAATAACATCATTGATCCCAATTTAAAATACATGTTTAGCCATGAACAATGGCCTATGAATTGGCCAAGAGTCATAAATCTATCAATCATGAAATTCACTCATAATTATAAAACATGTGTAAATTTGACATTTCATAAATCAATGATAAATACTTGAGAGATATCAAATCATAAAGCATAAATCGTTATTGGGTTAATTAAGATCAAGATCATAATGAAATCATAACTTGACTTTTCATAAAACATACATAATTGGATACTTGGATTTAAATTTAAATCTATAAATTTATATTCAAAATAGTCATAAATCTGCCCATAGATCATAAAACACAATTTAATACATGGAAGGAATTAATCTATAGATAGATCATTGAGAATTTCATAAGAATTGGAATAAACCTCATAGATCATGAAACTTGAATTCTAGAATTGAAATCCATGAAATTGGGAAGAGTGTAGGGCATGAGAGTGAAAGGAACTCTCATTCATGGCCTCATATACCTAGGTAAATCTGATCAACAGTCCCCCTTGAAAGCCCAAAGGAAATTGAAGAGAATTTGTAGAGATTCTTCAACTTGATCTTCAAGAAAAACTCTAAGTTGCATGCATCGGAATGGAGAGGCTTATAATAGGTTTAACACCCTTAAAACTCTATTAATTGAGCTTAAAACAACATAGTTTAGGACTTAGGAATGACAAAAATACCCTTAATAAAAGACCTAGAAATTCTGCACTGCCAGTGACAACGGGCACGATAACGAGTCGTTACTGGCTCCAATGGGTCGTTACTGCCCTCATTGTTTCACCACATTTTCCAATTACAAGTATGTTACCACGACTGTTACCACGAGTCATAGCTAGCTCCTAGGACTCGTGGAAACAATCCATTGTCACCACTGCCTACCTTCTGGGAACCTTTCCAACGAGACCATCCAATGACTCGTCCTCTGGAGCAATGAGTCATCCTATGACTCGTGCCA
Organism: Datura wrightii; assembly: GCA_035772735.1. NCBI lineage: Eukaryota > Viridiplantae > Streptophyta > Magnoliopsida > Solanales > Solanaceae > Datura > Datura wrightii. Next base: position 45,133,491 of record JASDFA010000007.1, on the reverse strand, counting down.
CCCCTTTTTGACCAGGACCATCCTCCAAACGAACCCCTTACAAAGACCTATTACATAGACTAACGGGTCTTTATGAGACCTGTTACTACCAAGTCTATTCTGCGTATTCTCAGCTCGTGCACCTCCAACGAGGCGTTAGAACTACCAATGACCAGCACAACAAGTCGTTTTGAGAAGAAATCTCAGATTTTTTGCTACTTCTCATTTCAAATCTCGAGTTTATTCTTAAGAACTTCTAAGGTATTACAATATATCCCCCTTGGGAACATTCGTCCTTGAGTGTGGGTAAGCATACTGAAAAGCTGAGAAATGCAACTACCATGCCAAGTACCGAACATTTAAGCTGAAAACTGACGGAGAGACTAACTCCGGACTAGAATACGTGACTAAACTGAATTCATGAATCATAGGTACATACATTGACATGAAAGAAATAGGGGAACACGAACTGAAAATGAAACCAAAACAGATTACTAAGGAGGAAACTAATACATCAAGCTGAAACCGAGCCGGAAGGGAATAGATAAAGGTATCTAGCCATCACATCTGCTTCGGCTTCCCATGTAGCTCCCTCAACATGCTAATTCCTCTACAAAACCTTGACTGAGGCCACTTCTTTGTTTCTTAGATTTTGAACATGACGATCAAGTATTTCCACCAGAACCTCCTCATAGCTAAGGCTATCCTTCACACCTATACTCTCTACCGGAACAACCAAAGCTAGGTCATCCGTGCACTTCTTTAAGAGTGACACATGAAATACTGGATGAACCAAAGCCAATTCCGAGGGCAACTCCAACTCATAGGCCACCTTGCTAACACGTCTCACAATTCGGTACGGATCAACATAACAGGGACTGTGTTTCCCTTTCTTTCCGAACCTCATCACTCCCTTCATGGGAGATACCTTCAGAAAAACCCAATCATTAACTTCAAACTCAAGCTCCCTCCTCCTCACATCCACATAGGACTTTTGGCGAATTTGAGTTGTTTTCAACCTGTCCCTTATAAGATGAACTTTCTCCATGGCCTCATGGACTGAATCTGGTCCTAGTAATGCAGATTCACCGACTTCGAACCAACCAATAGGCGATCTACATCTTCGCCCATAGAGAGCCTCAAATGGAGCTATTTGAATGCTGGAATGATAACTGTTGTTATATGCAAACTTAATGAGAGACAAATGATAATCCCAACTACCCTTGATGCTCAACCTTCACCTGTTGACAATTCGGACACTTAGCCACAAACTTTACTATGTCTTTCTTCATGCCATTCCACCAATAAACTTCTCGTAGGTCACCGTGCATCTTGGTAGCACCTGGATAAATAGAAAATCTAAAACCATGAGCCTCATTCAATATCCGGTCTCTTAAATCATCAACAATCGAAACACACAAACGACTCTAATATCGTAGCACACCTCTCCTCTTGGGAGAAGACCTCCACCTTCTGATTTTGAACGACTTTCTTCAACTTTACAAAAATAGGGTCCTCATCTTGCCTAGCTTTAACCTTCGTCACCAAGGAAGATTCTGATCCATTCTAAATAATAATGCCTCCATCCGTTGAATCAACAAGACGAACTCCTAGTCATGCCAGCCGATGCACATCCTCGCTAACTCTTTCCTCTCCTCATCCACATTAGACACACTCTCCATGGACTGCCTACTAAGAGCATCTACCTCCATATTGGTCTTGCCCGGAGGATAAAGGACACTTATATCATAATCTTTAAGAAGCTCCAACCACCTCCTCTGACATAGATTGAGATCCTTCTAGGTAAACACGTACTGTAGGCTTTTATGGTCCAAAACACATCTACATTGACCCCATAAAAATAGTCTCTCCAAATCTTCAAGGAAAATACTACTGCCGCCAACTCGAGGTCATTAGTCGGGTAGTTCTTTTGATGGACCTTCAGCTACCTGGAAGTATAAGCTATAACCATATCGTGTTGCATTACCACACGATGATGGTTGATCCTCAAAGTATCACAATATACCACAAATCCATCGGTACCCTCAGGTAGGGTCAACACTGGTGCTGAGGTGAGTCGAGTCTTCAACTCTTGGAAGCTCTTCTCACAAGCCTCCGACCATTGAAACTTCACTTTCTTCTGGGTCAATTTAGTCTAAGGTGCCGTAATAAATGAAAACACTTCAATGAACCTCTGATAATAACCAGCTAAACCTAAGAAACTCCTAATTTTTGAAGGACTAACTGATCTAGGTCAATTCTTCACCGTTTCTATCTTTTGAGAGTCCACTTGCACATCCTCACTTGATACCACATGCCCCAAAAATGACACTAAGTCTAGCCAAAACCTGCATTTGCTGAACTTACCATACAATTGACGATCCTTCAAGGTCTGTAACACCACCCTCAAAAGAGTGTCATGCTCCTCCTTGCTCCACGAGTATATAAGGATGTCATCTATGAAAACGATCACAAATATATCCAAGTATGGCTTGAACACCCTATTCATCAAATCGATAAAAGCTGCAGGAGCATTCGTTAGTCCAAAAGACATAACTACAAACTCATTGTGACCATAACGAGTCCTGAAAGCTGTCTTCGGGATGTCACTCTCTCTAACTCTGAGCTGATGGTATCCGAATCTGAGGTTTATCTTTGAAAAGAACTTAGCACCCTAAAGCTGGTCAAACAACATCAATCCTAGTGACAGGATACCTGTTCTTAATGGTAAATTTATTCAATTACTGATAATCAATACAAATTCGAAGGGAACCATCCTTCTTTCAGACAAAGGAGAACCGGTGCACCCTACGGGAACTTGCTTGGTCTGATGAAACCCTTGTCTAAAAGATTCTTCAACTACTCCTTCAACTCCTTTAGCTCATCTGGAACCATTCTGTACGGAGGAATAGATATAGGCTGCGTATCGGGAAGAAGGTCAATATCAAAGTCGATCTCTTACTCGGGAAGAATCCCTGGTAAATCATCTAGAAACACTTTTGGATATTCACACACTACATGAACTGACTGGATAGTTGGGGTTTGGGATGTAGTATCCTTAACCTAACTAGATGGTACACACGCCTTTAGAAATCTTCTTTCTGGCCTTAAGGTAGGAAATGAAATGACCAACAGGCACAACCGAACTACCCTTCCACTCTAGGACTGGCTCTCCCAAAAATCTGAACTCTACTACATGGGTTCTACAATTGACTCAAGCAAAACATGCATGTAACCAATCCATGCCGAAGATAACATCAAAATCCTTCATGGCTAGCTCTACTAAATTTGCTGAGGTAACTTTCTGAAGGACTGTGACAAGGCAATCTCTATATACCTGTCTAGCTATAGCTAAATCACCGACTGAAGTAGAGACTCAGAAGGATTCTGATAGGATTTCGGGACTGATTTCGAAACTACTAGCTAATAGGGCGTCACAAAGATAAAGTAACCCCTGGATCTAACAATGCATATACATCAAAGTGGAAAATCATAACATACCGGTGACCAAATCTAGTGAAGTCTCCTGCTCTTGTTGAGATGTAAGGGCATAAAACCTATTTTGGTGCTGGCCACCACCTAAACTGGTGGAAGCACCCTGCTGAGCTGGGTGTGCTGAACCGGTAGCCTGAGCATGACCTCTACCATCACCATGTATAGCCAAGCGACACTCTCGAAGCATGTGGCCGGTTCTACCATACCTAAAATAGATATCTGATCCCATCAAGCACTTTCCCAGATGACTCTTGCCATACTTCCCGCAGGCCAAAAAGGTAAACTCTGTCTACATGCTCTCTAGTCCTTTAATAACACTCAAACCATACCTCCTGCTGAAGTATGAACGGACGTTGTCAATAAAGAACCCAACTAGAGGTTGGGGTTGAACCCACAGGCAATATGGAAGATCTAGACTAATGCCGGTAAGTGAACTTGTTGGTCAATTACTCCAAATTGGGGGTTCTAAAGAAAGTAATAATTAAAAACAACTGTTAAAATTTTGGTTGAAATCAAGAATGAAGGATAACTAGGGTTTGTGTTCTCCATGGGTTCATAACTGCTTCGGGTAGACACCAATGCTTACTTGTGGAACTGATAACTAAAGTTTATCCAAACGACTTGTTCGTCCCTACCGGATGACTATACTCAATCACCAGATCAGGTCTCATGAGCGGTTACAAACTAACCTTTATCAATATGTTCCAAATTTAACTATCCTGCGACCACAAATCAAGTTAATATAATGATCATCAAGATCAAGGCTTTATTCTAATTCTCTTTTCCTAATCTCTATCTTTCTAGGCTCAAGCAAGTAAAGAATTCGGGCAAGTCCTTGATATTGGACATATTTACATGCCCAAAAACTATTTTATACCAATATTTTACCCATGTTGTATCTTAATTTAAGAATAATCTCTTATATTTTGTTTAATTTGTGGCCATGGACTAACAAACATGATTAGCTCTCTTTGTAGGTTGAAATTGCCAATGTATGGAGCTCAATGTGAAGATAATGGTCCAAATCTTGAAGATAAATATTAAGGGATGAATTATGGATGATGAGACAAGCTAAAAAGGACATTTGGAGTCAACTCCGTGCCATAGAGAAGCATTGGGGCGTTCAACAACGTGCCACGGAGCAAAAAATTAATTTATATAAGTAAGGGCTACCAAACAGTGAGCCTGCGTGATTGCTCCGTGTCACAGAGCCCGATCTCCGCGTTAAGCTTCATGCCACGGAGGCAAATCTCTGCAATGGGCAACGTGCCATGGATCTGTTTCACCATAGGCCAAATTTTAAATTTTTTCCAACTTATTATAAATTGAACCCTTAGCTTCTAATTTCATTATCATGAAATGTCTTTGGGAAATCGTAAAGGAGAGAAGGGAGAATGGAAGAACTCTACCTAGGGTTGTTTATATTTTATTCTCTTTTTTTATTCTTGTAAGTACGTTTCTTGAATCATGCTTTTGAGTATTTGTACAAATATGAGAAGCTAAACCCCTTCCTCTAGGGTTGAGGCTACGTAAGATGATTGTAAATGCATGAATTCTTCATTGGTTTGAGTTTTAGTTATTGTTTTTTCCTACATTCTTCATTATTGTTGTTTTTATGCTTGATCACCATGGAAACAAATGCGTTACGCTGAGGTAAAAGCTCGAAAGAGTAACCCTAGGCTAGAACATGAGAATGTAGGGAGCAAGTTCTTACCTTTACGGTAGGATTTACGATTAGGATAGAAATTGTACCTAATTTGCCTTGCTTGGTTATTAAACGGGATGAGCTAGAGACCTACTTAGAATTATCACATCACCACTTGTAGAAGTAGTTGTGACGCTAAGTCCAGGTAAATGATTAGAGGTACGAAAGTCCATAATCAAGGGCACAAACTCCGTAAACCACATCCATGTAATTAAATTGCTCACGAATTAGGATGTCACATTCCTGCTCAATGATGTAGGCGTGAGACTAGTTTGTCGTGTTTAGAGGCTCGAAAGACCATGAACATAGCATTTTAATTATGTGAGACAACAATTGATATTTTCATACTCGAACGATTCTGAATTGTAGCATTGCATGATTATTAGGCCTTAACTCTAGTTGCTTTTTGTATTGTTTCTCGAGTATTTTGTGATCACCCAAGACTTAAACTAAAATTTCCCTAAATTTATATAATCAACACTTGTGAAGGTTAATTTTAACACTTGAACTCGATAATTCACTGAATTAGTCCAGTACCTATGAGTTCGACATCCGACTCTTAAAAAGGGCCACTGTATTACTTGTATGACCGCATACTCTTGCGAGAGCACTGGAGCGTAAACAAGTTTTTAGCACCGTTGCCAAGGACTGGTGAAATTGGTGAATTACTTGTTTTTGTGTTGATGTAGAATTTTCTAAGTGTTGAACAATTTGTAGATTCTATTATTTTTAATTTTTTAGCTTGATACCCTTCTTGACAAGACATCATGGAGTACAAATCGGTTGAATGTTGGATACTCTTATGCGAATTATTCTTGTCTGAATTCTGGAGGATCCCACTTGTGGCAACATTGTGCGACTTGCAGTATATGTGGTGGTCAGGATAACCATTAGAATGGTTTTCCAAATTCATATTCCCCTACCCCAAGCCCCTACTATGATCCTTCTGTTGTTTTTGATGAGTACATGAATGATGTAGAGGAGGACTTAGAACACCAAGTTGAGATAGAAAATATGTTAAAATAGGTCCTTGAGCAAATAGAAGCAATGAGGAAGCAGATGGAAGTATTAGGAGTTCAGACCAAGGAAAATGGAGAGGCCTTAGAAATGATAAGCGCCAAGTTCACGGAGATGATGGTTGAGGCTGAATCTTGCTTTGATTTGCAAGTGACGGTCTTAGCCAATACTCATGAGGGACTGCAAGGAGAAGAAAAGGGTGAGTTCTTGGAACAAGCTCAACATTTAAAAGCTCCTGAGAGTCTCCATGATTGTCTCACACATATGGCCAACCCATTCATAAAAGGAGAGATAGAGTTCCAACCATTTGACATTCATATGGAGTCAGATGTTAATGTGGAGAAGGTGTACATAGGTAAGGAGGTCAAGCACAATGTAGTTTTAGAGTTGAGGTGTATTGTACCCCACTCGAAGCATTCTTGACATTAAGTTTTGTTGACAAACTAGAAATAGAGTCTTCCAAGATTGTAGAGAAAGGTCTAGAGGATGAACAAGCCCCGTATATTCTGAAATTTGCCGATTCCGAGAGACAAAATGACTTTACTTACATAAGGGCCAATAAGTGCCAAAGGCGACATCTACTGCTTGGTCCTTTCATTTTTCACCATCACCCCTGTAGCATAAAAGAAAACTAGAGAAGAAATTAGAGGTGAGATTCATATCCTCAAAGTGGAGGGAATAGTGGTGAAACTTGATGCGTCGTGCCGCGATGTAAAATAAGGCGATGCTTGGGAGGCAACCCAAGGGTACCATAAGTACAATTTTTTTTCCTTTCTCATTTTGTTTTTTTGTATTTTCACTTGGTTGTTGTTTTTGGTTTTGATTTAAGCACAAATTAAGGGAAAGTTTGAGTACCCTTGGAAGAGAAAGCTAAAGAGTATGGAAGAAGATGAGTGTGGGGTCGATGACCCACTTGTGCAAAAACAAAAGAAAACATGCTGTTAGCCAGGCCTAGAGGCCTCAGGGAGTATTTCTCACCCTTTTTGTGCTTGATTTGATGCTTTGGAGACATAGCATAAATTAAGTGTGGGGTGAGGGCAATTTCAGAATTTTGTGCTATGTTATTTCGGGTGAATGTTGTGCTGGGTATAATGTTTTTGTTGAAAAAATTTGAATTGAGCACAGTTTACCCACCCTTTGTTTTTTTCTTTCGCTTCTTTTCCCAAGGGGGGCAGTTTGAACCGAGAAATAAAATATTTTCATTTGTTTGTACATAACTTTTCAGTCATAGTTAGGGACTTTTCCCGATGATGGATGGATGACGACCGTCTTGAGGGAAAATTAGTCAATAGGTTTTTGTTTTTGAATTCTTAGCTAATTGATGGCTTGATGTTCTTGTTATGTGATATGCATGATTGTAAGATGCAAGTGGTTTTAATTGAGAAGCATGTTAACCAGTTGTATAACTTTGGTTGAGACACCTAGGCTCTTGAATGTGACTATATGTTCTTAAAGCTTGATCTTGAATTCTTGTGATTAGCTGAGTTAAGAGTCTGCTGAATTTATCTTGAATTGAGCATGTGCTGTGAGTGTAAGGTTTTTGAATATTCCATGCTATTGTGTAGTGTCTAGAACTTTGTTGGTGTGTATACCAAACGAAATGAGGGATGTCGATTGTAGGAGATGATTTAGGCATTTCTTTGAATGAGCCTAATTTTTATCCCTCGCTTTACCTACCTTGAATGTTTGATCCTAGTTAGCCCATTGAGCCTTAAGCCTATTCTTTGATAGATGCAACATAAGGTTAATCCTTTTCTTCCAATAGCCTTGAAGTTGATCCAAAACTCATAAACGCTTAAGTGAAAAATCCAAAAGAGTAAAGGAGTGAGAATCGTGAAAAAGAAGGAAAAATAATGGTTGGGGGAGTTGAGGAAAAGATTAGAGGTGCACTTGTTTGAAAATGCATGAGTATTGGTAGGGAGTAATAGAACAAAAGAATGAAAAAGTTACTTAAGTACTCCTTACTAATAAGTTAAGTGTTCTTAAAGAAATTGGGGAAACAAAAGAGGAAATTTATGAGTGAAAAGAATAAAGGTGAAGTAAGAGAAGAGATGTCCATAATGAAAGTGTGATGTATTAAAAGCGCTTGGGTAAGGTAGCCACTATTACTGGCCAGAATAGTACTTACCTGTCCCTTAGCTTACATTACAACCTGATAAGTCCTACTTGATCTTACTTTCAAACATTCCTAAATTAGCGGAGTAATACACTAAAGGCAAGCTTATGGGATACATGATGCATGTGAATTCTTTGTGAGAGTGAGTTGAATGCTTATTCATATAACCATACATGTTATAATTTGAAAAATTGCGAGTGAAAAATGGGTATCTCTCTTGTTGTGAGGGCACATGTTTGAGAAAAGATAGAATTCATGTTAGACTTCTCGATTGGCTAATGTGCATGAGTTTGCTGTGGTTGTAGAGTCGATTCTTGAGGCTAGGAGGTCCTAACTTAGTTGTATTAGATTTGAATTGTGTTATATATATATATATATAACATGCTTTATTTGAACTTGCCATCTAAATCAGTCATTGTAGCCTTAATTTGAGTTGTCTTGCGTCAATTGGTAATTTCTGAGTCTTCCTTGTGCATGAGATGTAAAGGATTTGTTCGAGGACGAACAAGGCTTTAAGTGTGGGGTACTGCTATTAGGCATATTTACATGTCCAAATACTATTTTATACCCATGTTTTACCCATGTTGTACCTTAATTTAAGAATCTCATGTATTTTATGTAATTTGTGGCCATGGACTAACAAACATGATTAGCTCTCTTTGTAGGTTGAAATTGCCAATGTATGGAGCTCAATGTGAAGATAATGGTCCTAATCTTGAAGATAAATGTTAAGAGATGGATTATGGCTGATGATACAAGCTAAAAAGGACATTTGGAGTCAACTCCGTGCCACGGAGAAACATTGGGGCATTAAACAACGTGCCATGGAGCAAAGAATTAATTTATATAAGAAGGGGTTACCAAACAGTGAGACTGCGTGATTGCTCCGTGTCATGGAGCCTGATCTCCGTGTTAAGCTCCGTGTCACGGAGGCAAATCTCCGCGATAGGCTGCGTGCCACGGAGCTATTTCACCACAGGCCGAATTTTGCATATTTTCCAACTTATTGTAAATTGAACCCTTAGCTTCTAATTTCATTATCACGAAATATCTTTGGGAAACCGTAAAGGAGCGAAGGGAGAATGGAAGAACTCTACCTAGGGTTGATTATATTTCATTCTCTTTTAATTATTCTTGTAATTACGTTGCTTGAATCATGCTTTTGAGTATTTGTACAAACATGAGTGGCTAAAACCCTTCCTCTAGGGTTGAGGCCACGTAAGATGATTGTAAATGCTTGAATTCTTCATTGGTTTGAGTTTAAGTTGTTGTTTTGTCTTACATTCTTCATTATTTTTGTTTTTATGCTTGATCACCATGGAAACAAATGCGCTAAGCTTAGTTAAAAGCTCGAAAGAGTAACCCTAGGCTAGAACATGAGAATGTAGGGAGCAAGTTCTTACCTTTGCGGTAGGATTTGCGATTAGGATAGAAATTATACGTAATTTTCCTTGCTTGGTTATTAGATTGGATAAGCTAGACACCTACTTAGAATTATCACATCACCACTTGTAGAAGTAGTTGTGATGCTAAGTCCAGGTAAATGATTAAAGGTACTAAATTCCATAATCAAAGGCACAAACTCCGTAAACCACATCCATGTAATTAAATTGCTCATGAATTAGGACAAGAGCTCTTGGGAGTCGTCAACCTGTTATCCCCGGCGTACGTTCACATCCCTTCTCAACGATGTAGGTGTGAGACTAGTGTGTCGTGTTTAGAGGCATGAAAGACCATGAACATAGCATTTTAATTATGTGAGACAACAATAGACATTTTCACGGACCATTGTGAATTGTAGCATTGCATGATTATTAGGCCTTTACTCTAGTTGCTGCTTGTATTATTTCTCGAGTATTTTGTGATCACCCCTAGACTTAATTAGAATTTTCCTAAATTTATATAATCAACACTTGTGAAGGTTAATTTTAACACTTGAACTCGATAATTCGCTGAATTGGTCCAGTCCCTATGGGTTCAACATCCTACTCTTAAAAAGGGCCATTGTATTACTTGTACGACCGTGTACGCTTGCGAGTGTGCTGGAGCGCAAACAATCCTAACATTGTACAGCGTTAAGAAACGTTTAAGCATGAAGAGAATACAATACAAGTGTATTACATTGGTTTTGAATTACTTTTCTGTAACCCTAGCTTGTTAATCCACCATGGTTCTCACACCCTAGCTATGGAGGTTTTAGCCTCTCATAGCTGTAAGATTGTGATTTGCATTCATAATTAAATACATGAATCAATATTTACAATTGTAGATGAGAGAAAAACATCTTTGAATAAATCAAAAAAAACCCTCAAGAACAAAGTATGAAGATCAAGAAGAAATCAAGAAAAGGTTTATCACAAGCCAATCAAATCAATTCTATCTTGTCTCAATGTTCTCTAACTACTTCTAATGTTCTCTAAAGAAAATAAAACATAAAATGTATTTATACAAACATAAAAGTCCTTTTCCTAAGCTAACAGGGTGAATTTCCATAACTGGTTCCACCTATGCCACGATCGATCATACGACCCGTAGCAGGTTTGTACGGGTTGTACCTACTTCCTGTATGTCCTTGGCCGGCTGAAATTTGGCTAAGTTTTGGACCTTGGTACGACTCGCACATGCTTCTCATGAGTTGTACTATGCTTTCATGGTCTAACTCTAAGAATTCTCAAAATTTCTAAAGATTGTCACGAGTGTGATGGTACGACTCCTACCTTGCCGCCACGCTCGTACTTTCTATCCGTGTTAGGAGTCAGCCTGTTGTGCAAATCTTCTGACTCATTCCATGACTCATTTCTGTGGCCCGTACAAGTGTTGTACGACTTATACTAAGAGTCATAGGATGCACTCTTCATAACTTAGTCATCTGAAACTTTTCATGATCTTCAGTATGGCTCGTAGGATCAACCTACGACTCGTACTGAGACTTGTGACTTAAGCCTATTTTCTGCACTTTTATGGTATATTTTGCACATTCTTTCTCCAACACCTATTTATCCTACAACCAAAGAAAAAGTGCCTTATATCCATATAAAGACACCTCAGTCCAAACTATTTTCTTAGTTTTGAGCGTCGAAAGTGCTGTAAACTCACAACACATCAACATCCTCAACTTAAGACTTTTGCATGTCCTCAGGCAAAGAAAAGAAAAAAACTAAATACGACGCTCAACTAGAAAATAAACCTAAGACGCTACAGCCAATACCAAACAAAATTTGAACTATATGTTCAACAACTTTTGACCCTTTTTCCATGAACCAACATCAACTAAAGTACTACAAGCAACCACAAAACATGCTAAGCAGGGATCAAGACATGTCATCTAGCTAACAACAAGCAATCAAGTCATCACCGATGCTTTTCACATGGACCAATGGTAAAAGTAAACATAATCCATGTACCCTCACAACAAATGAAATTCCCACTCACAGATATAGTGTCAGATATTGCATGGGACTAAACAAGCGAGACACTCACTCTCACAAAGAAGTTTCAAGTACTATGTATCAGCTATCATAGGATTTCCTTTATTTTATCTGCTTAGGTTTGCCAGATGGTCAGATTAGGATCACTATAGGACTTTCTGTGGCTTGTAATGTAGGCTCTAGGGTTGGACGGGATAAATATGAGAGATTTTTGAGTGACTATTTCTTCTTTGGCACTATATACGTAGGCTTCACTATTCACCTGTTTCACCCTTTTTGCATTCCTTTTCCTTCCTTTTCACCTCTTTTGTGTGCATTTATGTGGGTGTGGTGTATTTTCAACTTTTTCAAACATTTAATATTTTTTTCTTTTGAATTTTATTTTTCAATATTTTCAACTTTTTGAATTCTTTTTTTCTTTTTTTTTCACACCACACCTCATTTTTAACCTATTCTCTTTTCTTTTCCTTTTTCTCATTCCCACCATTCATGTACCCATAATCTAGCCACCCTCAACTTAGGCACTTTGCCTATGCTGAGGTTCACAATATTCAAGGAAGGACCAGGGCCAAAACAGGTTCATTATAAAAAATGGGTACGGTTCATCGGTTAATCAAAGAAAAATAGTCTATTAGAGGCTCAAAATTTGGATCAAGGGAATCATATAATTTTGGTAGAGTTATTCAGGCTAAAAGTTATCCTAACCAACCATCCTTAACCTATGCAAAGATCAATTAGGAAAGTTCTAGATCTACAGCACAGTACTGAACTAAGTATTACACCTCACTCACTCATGGCACATGACTTATATTCACTTTACCTATTTGGTTTACACATGGCTTAACAAGACTCCTCGTGCTAATAAACTAAATGACATCAAAAGATCCATAGAAATCATGCATGCAGTCACAAATACATAGCTAGTGCATCAAAAAATTTAAACAGGGTAAATTTTTTTCAAAAATCCAAAAATAGTGCATTTTCATTGGATAATTACTCCTATGTTATTTCCTAATTAAATAAAAATCACAAAACAAGAAAATAAAATCCTAAACATGTAGGTTCTACTAGATAGCATGCTCGAGGGAAAAGAAACACGGTAAGAAAAACCCTCGGACGAATCCAAAAATCCCAAAAATCATAAGTACACCCCCTCCCTTTTTGAAAATTGAGCTTCATCCCTGAAGCATGAACTACAAGAATAGAGGGAAGGGAACATATCTGTGGCGTTCTAGGCGCTCTTGTCTTCCTGTGGAGAAGGTACCTTCGCTGCAATCGTGGAGCTAGCGGTGGTCGGTGCACTCAATGATGTATCAATAGGGGGAGTGGTTACCCCCTCAGTAATCTCGACCGCCTCTACGGCCTCTGTGGTAATCGGGGCTAAATGTGGCTCGCTCTAAGGGTCCTTGCCACTAGAAAAATTGGGCTGAGCCATGGTAGAGATGCCTGCTCCTCTAGCTCTCTCCTATAGCTCGGACATATATGAGTCATGAGTCTGCAGACTCTTTACTCTAGCCCGCTTATGTTCTCGTCTCTCCTTCTTCCGTCTATTCCTCAAACTCTTCTCTCCAACGTCATCTGAAGCTCTTTTTTTCCCTTTTTTTTCTAGTAGCTATCGTCGGCTCCCAATAAGCCGCCAAATCAATCTCCTCATCTGGCTCTTCATCGAGGTTTGGAAGAGTGGGGGTTGTTATGACTGCCGGTTTTCATCATGACAACTCGGCTACATGGCTCCGAAGAGCCGCCAACTCCTCACGGAGACTGCTGGTATCCATATGCTCCTCCATATGCATGTTGAACTAGCTCTTAAATCCATCCAGGTGAGCATGTAAGGCCTAAGCTGCTGTTTCTATCTCTTCTTTAATCCATGGCTTCACGTTTTCCATTATAGCTTGAATTTTTCTTTCAACCATGGTCAGCCTTTTAGTTAATTTCTGGAGGAAGTCCAAGGGGACTAAGACATGTTCTACTGGAGTCTGCAGGCTAGGCTGTGGCATAGCTAAAGTGCTAGGAGCTACCTCTGAATGACCGACATCTATAGCCGGTGTCTCGCTCTACTCCTGTAAGGTGGGGGCATTCACTTGTACGCCCCCTGCTGGCTGGACCAATGGAACTGTTGTGGGAAGCTGGACTCGGCTTACCAGGTTCATTTCATCCCGGATAAGGATAACATCTGATATACTCTACCCTCCGATCAGATGCTCCTCACCCTATCGTATTAGTACCGCTGCCTCTGGGCATAGTCTGAATACAAGACTTGGGAATGGGATGGTAGTGCTCAATCTCATCGCCCGTTCTCTTATCTCCTCTGTGATGATCCTTAGGATGTTGATAGGATATCCGGACATGAGGCATGCCACCAAAGCTGCTATGTCTGCACTCAATGTGTTATCGTAGACTGTGGGTGCTAACTAGTGGCGTACTAGTGTACAACATGCTTTTTCTATGAAGTTTAGTGAGTTCTTTGTAAGATGCTTTCCACCAGTAACCTACTCAGCTTCCTCCTTATCCTCAGCAATCACACCCACCAACAATTGCAGCTGCCTCTGCCTTTCCTCCAAACCTAACTACCTAATTTGCTTCATTGCCTCAACCCTGTACTCATACTCCGACATCATCTGTGTAGGCAGAAATTGTGGTCCATACAGAACCTGATAGATGGTCTGCTCTGATATGTCTACCTATCGTCCTCGGACTAAAACACTCTCCATTCAGGGCTGGTCTTTTACTTTCTACCCCCCTTTAGCCTTTTTCTCCATGGTGGCTAAATAGTTGGCGTAGAAATCCTGGACCAATTCTGCAGTATATTGAGCTGGAGTCTTGTCCATCCACTCGAAACCATAGAAGCTGAATATCTATTTTATCTCCTCAACTTCATTCAGTGAGTTTTTGAGGATCTGCGGTTCTTCCTAGATGCTCCACCTTGGATTATTTTTGGCGGTGAGAGAAGTGCCTTGCTAATAAATTTCTCTAGCTCCCGGCACTCTCCACTGGACTGTGCAGTTCTCTCTAGGCAGAGTCTGTTCTTGCGCATCATTAGGAGCCTCCTCCTCTGAGTCATTGCTGCCACTTGCCTCTCCGAATTGGGTCTTTTTAGACCCTTCTTTTGCATTTGAGCCGTTTCCCGACTCCTGATTACGTTCTTTAGCTCCCTCCTCAGATTGGGGAGCTTAGGTAGATGTGGCAGTAGCTGCTACGACTTGTGCTTTTTCCTTTTCCCTAGTGGTTCTGGTTTCGTCAGTGTTAGATGTATCAACCTTGTACTCCTTAATTGAACCACTAGGGGAGTTGCCTGCTTGCTTATCCTCAAACTTAGATGTTTCACCATGTAATGTTCTTCGGGCATTTGCTTTGGATGCTTTGCGCTTCATTGTCATTGTTCTTGTAGAGAAGAGAGTTAGAATTCCATATATGAGAAAGAAAATCTAGAAAATAAATTTTAAGTATCTAACCATGAGTCAACAATATGGGTCGTACCATGGAGATACTACTCGTATAAAGTCCCAATAATCCTTTGTGCACATCACGACTTGTTGTGCCACAGTGCACGCGCAAGCGTACGTAGTCGTACAAGTAATACAATGGCCCCTTTTTAAGAACCAGATGTCGAACCCACAGGGACTAGACTAATTCGATGAATTATCAAGTTCAAGTGATAATTTAACCTTCACAAGTGTTGATTGTAGAAATTTCAGAAAATTCTAATTAAATTAGGGTTGATCACAAAACAATCGAGAAATAATATAAGAAGCAACTAGAGTTAAGGCCTGATAATCATGCAATGCTACAATTCACAATGGTTCGAGTATGAAACTTCAGTTGCTGTCTCACATAGTTAAAATGCAGTGTTCATGGTCTTTCGAGCCTCTAAACACAACAAACTAGTCTCACACCTACATCGTTGAGCGGGGATGTGACGTCCTAATTCGTGAGCAATTTAACTATGTGGATGTGGTTTACAGGGTTTTTTCCCTTGACTATGGACTCGTACCTTTAGTCATTTAACTTGACTTAGCTTCACAACTACTTCTACGAGCGGTGATGTGACAATTCTAAGTCGGTGTCTAGCTCATACCGTTTTTGTAACCAAGCAAGGCAAAATAGGTATAATTTCTATCCTGACCACGAATTCTATCGTAAAGATAAGAACTTGCTCCCTACATCCTTGTGTTCTAGCCTAGGGTTACTCCTTTAAGATTTTACCTAATCTTAACAAGTTTGTTTTCGTGGTGATCTAGCATAAAAGTTATAATAATGAAGAATGTAAGACAAAACAAAACTAAAAACTCAAACCAAAGAAGAATTCAGGCATTTACAATCATATCTTGTGGCCTCAAACCTAGAGGAAGGGTTTTAGCCACTCATGTTCGTGAAAATACTTAAAAACATGATTAAAATAAAGTACTTACAAGAATAGTTAAAAGAGAATGAAAATTAGTGAACCCTAGGTAGAGTTCTTCCTTTCTCCCTTCGCTCCTTTCGTTTGTTCTACAAATATTTCTTGATGAAATGACTTTTGGAGCTAAGTGTCCTATTTATACTAATGAGAATTTACAAAAATTGGCCGTGGTTGAACTAGCTCCATTTCACGTACCTGGTAGCGCCAATCTTGCTCCGTGGCACGGAGCAAACACGCATGCTCACTTGATTTGTCAACTCGACAGTCATGGTTGCTGAGCAGCCAGTGTGGCACGGAGGCCATCGCGCCCATCGCATGCTGTGACACGGCCTGTAATGCATAGCAAGGCCTGGCATGGCACGGCGCCAACGCGCAGGCACACTGGATAGCAGCTTCTCGCGCGTGCATGGCATGGCGCTGGGCGCGACGCACGCACAACGTGGCACGCTGCCTAGCGCAGCTAGCCTTGCCTTGGCATGTCCACTTGCCTTCTTTTGCAATTTGATCTGAACTCCATTCTTTCACTTTAACCATCATTATTTAGTCCCTCCTATGCATTTTAAACCCACGAAACAAAGACTAATCATTGTTGGTTAATTCATACACAAAAATATTCAAAATCACATGAGAATGTAATTAATTATATTGACAAACTTGACTAAATTAAGTTATAAAATAGCACTTGGGAAATTAATTATGCCCAAGATCACTACCCCACACTTAAATCCTTGTTCATCCTTGAACAACTCTATTATATCTCATGCACATGAAGAACTCAGCCATAGCTAATTGAAGCAAGACAATTCAAGCGAAGGCTACAACGATTGTTTTAGATGTCAAGTTAAAAATAGAGCCTGCAAGATATACTCATTGAAATCACATATTACTAAGTTAAGACTTCCTAGCCTCAAGAGTCGACTCTCAAGCTCAACAAACTCATGCAAATTAACTAAAAAAGAAATATGACATGAATTTTATCATTCATCAAACATGTGCCCTCACACAAGAGATTTACCTATTTTTTTCAGTCATAAGTTTTCAAATTGTGACATATATGGGTGTATGAATCAGACATAAGCTCACTCTCGCAATGAATTCACATCCAACATGTATTGACCCATAAGCTTGCCTTTAGTGTTTTACTCCACTAATTTAGGAATATTTGAAAGTAAGATCAAGTAGGGCTTATTGGGTTGTAATGTAGGCTAGGGGACAGGTAGGTACTATTCTGGCAAGTAATAGTGACTATCTTCCCTAAGTGCTTTTAATGCATCATCCTTTCATTATGAATATTTCTCTCTTACTTCACCTTTATTCTTTCCATCTCTCATTTCCATCTTTGTTTCCTCATTTCATTAGGCACTCTTAAGCTATTAGTAAGGAGTACTTAAGCAAATTTTTCGCTCTTTTCATCTTTTACTTCCTACTAACTCTTATTCATTTTTAAATGAGTGCATCTTTATCCTTGTCTTCAACATCCACAAGTAATCTTTTCCTTCTTCTTCCACTTCTCACTCCTTAACTCTCTTGCATTTTTCACTTAAATGCTTAGGAGTTTTGGATCAAATTCAAGGCTATTGAAAAGAAAGGATTAAGCTCATTTTGTGGCTAGCAAAGAATAGGCTAATGGCTTAATGGGGCTAACTAGGATTAGACATTCAAGGTAGGTAAAGCGAGGGATAAAAATTAGGCTCATTCAAAGAAATTCCTAAATCATCTCCTACAATCAAAATCCCTCATTCCTTTTTATATATGCACCAAAAAAGTTCTATACACTACACAATAGCATGGAATATTCAAAAACCATACACTCACAGCACATGCTCAATTCAAGACATATTCATTAGACTTCTTAACTCAGTTAATCACAAGAATTCAAGATTAAGATTTCAAGAACATAGAGTCATATTCAAGAGCCTAGGTGTCTCAATAGAGTTATTAAATTTCTAGCATGTTTCAAAATTTACAACACTTACATCTCACAATCATGTATAGCACATAACAAGAACATCAAGCTATCAATCAGCTAAGGTTTCAAAAAAAAACCTATTGACTAATTTTCTCTAAAGACGATCGTCATCCATCTCATCGGGAAAAGTCCCTAACTATGACTAAAGATAGCTATGTACAGACAAAGAAAAATTTTATTCATCGATTCAAAGTGCCCCCCTTTGAAAAATAACTGAAAAGAAAAAACCAAAAGGTGGGTGAATTATGCTCAACTTAAACTTTTTGATCAAACAATAGCATACCAAGCACCAATTTCACCCGAATTCATTAAGCACAAAATTTTGAAATTTCCCTGACCCACACTTGAATCATGATGTGTCCCCGAAGCATCAAATAAGAATACTACAAGGGTGAGAAATACTCCCTGAGGCCTCTAGGCCTAGCTAACAACATATTTTTCTTCATTTTTGCACAGGTGGGTCATCGACCCCACACTCGTCCTCTTTTATGCTCCTTAGCTCTTACTTCCTCGGGTACTCAAACTTCCCCTGCTTTTGTGCTTACCGAAAAACAAAAACAGCAACAAGTGAAACGTACAAAAACTACACAAACTAAAAAGAAAGGGTACATGTGGTACTCTTGGCTTGCCTCCCAAGCAGCGCCTGATTTTACGTCGCCTGCGCGACATGGACTATCCTTCTCGGGACATCCTCAAACCAGTGTTCCCTTTTGAGAACCATCTTCTTTTCTTTTTGTTTTTAGAGGGAAAAACCTCCACTCTGTCCCTCTCTTCTTCCATCTTCTTCTTTAATTTTAGCCCTCCATCAGACTCGGGCAGAAATGTCATCATGTCTTGTAGCAGTGGAACAATGGAATCTGCCACCCCACACTTAGCATCTGACAACACACTGACCTTACAAAGGTCTTTGTAGTGTGTGGGCGAGTTGATCTCTTGGTAAACTCTGAAGAGCTCTTCTTCATCATCGACCCTCATTTTAAAGTACCTGCTCTCACATTTATGATGGCTCCTCCAGTTGCCAAGAATGACCGTCCTAAGATCAGGGTTACCTTGTCATCAACTTTAAAGTCAAGTATGATGAAATCAGTGAGCGTAATGAACTTACCCGCTTTGATGAGAAGGTCCTCAATTATTCCCTCTGGTGCCACTATGGATTTGTTTGCCAGTTGCAGCATTACTCTGGACTCGACTGACCCAACCCCAAGGTGTTAAACAAAGATAGAGGCATTATATTTACTACTGCCCCTAAGTCACAAAGAGATCTTATCGCTTCAGCTTTACCAATTTGTATGGGGAGGGTAAAACTCCCTGGGTCTTTGAGCTTTTTCGGCATCTTGCTCATCACCCTGTGGCTGCACTGCTCTTTCAGTGCCACCGTTTGGACATCCACCAACCTAACTTTATTGGCCACTACTTCTTTTAAGTACTTAGAGTACTTCGACATTCCCTGCAAAACATCAAGTAAGGGAAAATTTATGTGAAGTTCTTTGAAAATATCAAAGAACTTTTTAAAGCATTCTTCCTCCTTGCTCTTTTTGAGCCTTTGTGGGAATGGTGGTGGTGGTCTCTATGCTGGATGAAATGATGATTATGCATTGTGTTGCACGACACTCCGCTTATCTCCCTTGTCAGTAGATGGAACTTGTCTAACCAGCTCCAGCTGCACCTTATTTTTCTTTTCTTTTGGTGGTACATCAACCAATTGCTTGCCACTCCTTAGACTGATAGCATTGACCTATCAGTGGTTTGTATCTGTGTCACTGGGTAACCCTCCCTGAGGTCTGGTGTGCTGAGTAGCTGCTAATTGACCCATCTGCTTCTCTAGATTGCGGGTAGCCAATTGCTGATTTTTTAAATCTGAAGCCATCCGTGCCTGATTCTCTGCCAATTGTGTTTGAGTAGCCATAATTTTCTGCAAAATCTCCTCAATGTTGCTGCTGCTCATCTGGCCACTTTTCTACCTGTTCTGCTACTGATACTGTTGCTGCTGAGGTTGCTGGTAGCTCTGACTTTGATTGCCACCCCAAGAAAAATTTGTGTGACTCTGCCAACTCTTATTGTAGGTGTTCCTAAAATCCTAATTATTTCTCTGAGCATTCCCTAAAAAATTGACTGATTCAGGATTTACCCCGCAAGATTCTGCATTGTTCCCATTGTTATCACACATTTCACACCAACTCGGAGCCTGCTAAATTGCATTCACTTGTCCCTGCAGTTGGTTCATACTCAGTTTGTTGAATTGAGTCATCATCTGATGCTGAAATGATGCTAGTTGTGCTGCTAAAGCATTGACATTGTCCACTTCTATCAGCCCTGCTGCTCTCTTTCCTACCCCTCTTGATGATACGTTGTGCCACTTTGGATTTACTTGAGCAATCCTATTCAATAGAGTGTACAACTTATCATATGTCTTCTCTAATGCTTGCCCACCCGATGCAGAGTCTAGTAGAATTTTCGTATATGGGTCTAGACTCTCTACAAAGGTGCAAGCAAACACCTCATTGGACTGCTGGTGATGGGGGCAGTCTCTCTACAATGACTTGAATCTCCCCCAAGACAAATATAGGTTCTCCTCCGACCTCTGTTTGAAGCTCAATATCTTACTTCTGAGCTTGGCAGTCTTTCCTAAAGGGAAGAATCTGATGAGAAACTTCCTTGCTAGGTCGTCCCAAGAAGTAATAGAATTAGGTGGCTCAGCATTCAACCACCTTTTAGCCTCTCCCAAAAATGAAAATGGGAAGAGTGTGAGTCGGACATAATCAGTTGACACTCCGGTGGGGAAGAAAGTGTCACTGATCTCTAGGAAGTTCTATAAGTGCTTCTATGGATCCTTATGAGTCATTCTAGTGAACTGGCCACTCGAATGTAACAGCTGCACCATGTTTTGATCAAGCTCAAAGTTCCCTTCGGGCTCCGATTTGCGGATATGAGGTCACATTCGTCGCTAGTGGGATTGCCACTTCGCGAACTGGTCGGGCTGCCATCTGATTAGGTAACAACTCTGCTTGCCCCACTGGTGGATGTTGTTGCAACTTCTCTTATAACCTTTTCAAATTTCACTCTAGAGCTTCCCTCCTGAGAAAATGTAGTTGGTGTTCAGGTTCCAACAAAGGTTCCACCATCTCTCTATTCCTTGCCAGTTCAGCAAGGGCAACCTGTTACATGAAATATAGAAGACTAAGACCAAGTTTTTCAATACTTAAGGAAATTAAAATCACAGAGAAACTAACAATTTACTAAATTTCTCCAGTCCTCAGCAATGGCACCAAACATTTGTTGCGCCCAAGCACACGCGTAAGCATACGCGGTCGTACAAGTTTTACAATGGCCCTTTTTAAGAGCCGGATGTCGAACCCACAGGGACTAGACTAATTTAGTGAATTATCAAGTTCAAGTGATATTTTTAACCTTCACAGTGTTGATTGTAGAGATTTCGAAAAATTCTAATAAAATTTAGGGGTGATCACAAAACAATCGAGAAATAATACAAGAAGCAACTAGAGTTAAGGCCTGATAATCATGCAATGCTACAATTCACAATGGTTCAAGCATGAAACTTTAGTTGTTGTCTCACATAGTTAAAATGCGGTGTTCATGGTCTTTTGAGCCTTTAAACAAAACAAACTAGTCTCACACCTACATCGTTAAGGCGGGATGTGGCATCCTAATTCTTGAGCAATTTAACTACATGGATGTGGTTTATGGAGTTTATGCCCTTGATTATAGACTTTTGCACCTTTAATCATTTAACCTGACTTAGCTTCAAACTACTTCTACGAGCGGTGATGTGATAATTCTAAGTCGGTGTCTAGCTCATCCCATTTTGGTAACCAAGCAAGGCAAATTACGTATAATTTCTATCCTAACCGCGAATCCTATCGTAAAGATAAGAACTTGCTCCTACATCTTTGTATTCTAGACTAGGGTTACTCCTTTGAGCTTTTACCTAAGCTTAACGAGTTTGTTTTCATGGTGATCAAGCATTAAAACAACAATAATGAAGAATTTAAGACAAAAAAACAACTAAAAACTCAAACCAAAGAAGAATTCATGCATTTACAATCATATCTTGTGGCCTCAACCCTAGAGTAAGGGTTTTATCCACTCATGTTTGTACAAATACTTAAAAACATGATTAAATTAAAGTACTTACAAGAATAGTTAAAAGAGAATGAAAATTAGTGAACCTTAGGTAGAGTTTTTCCTTTCTCCCTTCGCTCCTTTCGTTTTTCTCCAAATATTTTGTGATGAAATGATTTTTGGAGCCAAGTGTCCTTTCTAAACTAAGTGAGAATTAACAAAAATTAGCCATGGTTGAACTAGCTCCATGTCATGGACCTCTTCGCGCCAATCTTACTCCGTGGCATGGAGCAAACGTGCATGCTCACTAGATTTGTCAACTTGGCAATCATAGGCACTGAGCAGCCGACGTGGCATAGAGGCCATCGCACCCCTCGCATGCCGTGACATGGCCTATAACGTGTAGAAAGGCTTGGTGTGGCACGACACCAATGCGCAGGCACACTGGATGGCAGCTTCTCGCACGTGCATGGCATGAGCATGGCACGGTGTTGGGCACAACACACGCACAGTGTGGCATGCTGCCTGGCGCGACCGGCCTTGCCTTGGCATGTCCACTTGCCTTCTTTTGCAATTTGATCCAAACTCTATTCCTTCACTTCAACCATCATTATTTAGTCCCTCCTATGCATTTTAAACCTACAAAACAAAGACTAATCATGTTGGTTAGATCATACACAAAAATATTCAAAATCACATGAGAATGTAATTAATTAGGTTGACAAACTTGACTAAATTAAGTTATAAAATAGCACTTGGGCATGTAATTATGCCCAAGATCATGATTCACAGGTATGACATGTGCTACGAAGGTACGACCCATACTATGAAGATACGACCCGTACCTTGAGTCGTCTGAGGATGCCTCCATACTGCAATTTTCTCTGTATTTTTCCATGACCCATGGTACGACCCATAGGTCAATTCCACGAGTCGTAGGAAGGACCTTTCTGCCTCATTTGGGCTTGTCCCTATTCAGGCCTTTGATATGAATGCGCAGTACTACTCCTAGTAACAAACGACGAACCCTACTGTGTTTCGTACCTCTGTTCTTGACTTATTCAGGTCCAGTTTATGGGGATTCTTTTTCATGATTTGGGTATTCAAAATTCCCCAGGTCTAGGCATGTAATTCAATCAATTTAACACTACTCATCTCTCCCCTTCTTAGTCACTACCCATAACTCAATTTTAAATGCTTAAATGCACAAGTTCATCCACTTTAAAAATGCTTTCCCAGTTGCACATAGTCCACTAACACCCCTGGTTATTGTCTCCTCCAAATTTTTCGATCAAAAACAAAGACTCACAGGGGTTTTGACAATCATAACTTCATGCACATAATAACTAAATAGACTTACTTGTTGATTGTTTACTTCGACTGGTAATCAAGAATGTGAGTTGAGATGCACTAGATTTGATCAAGACATTGCTCGTTTGTTCTTTGTTTTTAAGTTACGGGTTTGAGGCATTTGTAGGTCTAGTTCGTGCTTTGATTTTGTTTGCGTGGGAAAGGGGTCATTTTAGGTCTGGGGTTTAAATAGGTGAGGGGAATAATTAAATAAAAACCTAGGTCAAGTCAGGTAAATTTAAAGTTTTTGACCTATCACGACTCATACCACGAGTTGTAGGAAGACCCTAAGACTCGTCCCTTGGACCCATAAGTCAGAGTTTTGAAAAACTTACCTGAGGACCTATGAGTACATCCTACGAATCGTACAAGGTGAGTACGATCCGTATGATGACTCGTAGGTCTTTTCTTTGAAATACATCTCTGAACCTCTCCACGCCTCCTGCTATGGCTCGTATGATGTTGTCACAAGTCGTACTAAGAGCCGTAGCAGCTTCTCCTTCAGCAGTCATTCTGCCTCCTATTTTTGTTTTCCCTCCACACTGAGCATGGATTAGTTCAATAACGTCGGTTGCCTCCTAAGAAGTGCTTGATTTAACATCACGACACAACGCAGGTGGCCCGGTTACTCAGAATTCACCAAGCCACCACTTGGGTTGCCTCCCAAGAAGCGCTTGATTTAACGTCGCGACATGACGCAAGTCTCTTGACTACTCAAAATTCGTCAAGTAACTCAGATTCATCATCTAGTGTTGAGATTACACTGAATTCCTTCGGTTGCTGCATTGACCGACACATGTTGAAGGTGACCTCTTCTTTGTTAAGTCTGAACTTTAATTAGCCTGCCTCCACATCTACTAAAGCCCTCCGATTGTAAGGAATGGTCGCCCCAAAATGATAGGGACCTCCAAAATCATGAAGTCTATTAGGAATATGAATCTGTCTACCTTAACAAGTACATAGAATAGGATCCCCACTGGCTTCTTCACAATTCTATCGTCCATCTGTAGCCGCATAGTGGTAGGTGTGGGGGCTCCTAAGCCCAATTTCTTGAATACTACCAAGGGCATCAGGTTGATACTTACCCCCAGATCACAAAGTGCCCTTGCAAACTCGACATTGCCAATGGTTCAAGGTATAGTAAAAGCATCTTGATCTTCCTTCTTTTGAGCTAGGACCCATGTAGCAATGGCACTACAACGATGTACATTGTCTACCGACTCATAGCTTACGGACCTCATCTTTGTCACCAAGTCCTTCATAAACTTAGCATAACCGGGCATTTGTTCCAATGCCTCAACCAATGGTATGTTCACAGATAATTGTTTAAGCATTGATAGGAACTTCTTGAATTACCATTTTTGCTTTCTTCATTCTTTGAGGGAACAGTGGTGGTGGTCGTGGGATAGCTCGGTACAATTGAGTCGCTCCTTGATCAATGTCAGGTTCTTTCTCACCTATCGAGGCCTATAGCAATTCAGCATTCTCCATCTCAACACTCTTCTCATTCTCCTCAATTATGCTATTTTTCCTCCTCTCAACTACAACCAAAAAAGGGGGTCAACTTTGGTTTTACCACTCCTAGTCATCACCGCCATGCAGTGGCCATCATTCTTTGGGTTCTGGAAAGTGTTGCTAGGTAGTGTACCCTTTTGTCTAGGGTTCAGTGATGATGACAATTGCCCAAGCTATTGTTCAATCTGCTTGATGGGTGTTGCATGTGATTTCACTCTCTGGACCATACTTGATATGTCACCACAGATTTCCTTCAATTGATCATTAGTGGACCTCACCTTTTTCAGTATCTCGTCCATCATGCTCTCTAACTTTGATTGCCCAGCCTCCCCCTCTCGTGCATTGGGAGGCATATAAACTCTAGCTCAGTCATTATAGTAGCCATCGTTTCTTCTCCACTCTCCATCGTGCTCACGACCGTGCTCCTATCTCTATACCCATTTTGATTATAGTTGTCTCTGTATTGGTTCTGACCTTGATTTCATGAACCTTGGCACCAATTGTCTTGTCCAAATGCTTGGGCGTTGGCTTGGAAACCTGCCACCTGGCTGTCCAGGAAATTTGCCTCTTCCTTGGAATTAGAGTGATCTGCCCCCGGCTCTAGTCCTTGTCTCCCCACTGCATTTACCTTTTTGGCTCCTTCTCCCATAATGTGCTTTGTCAGCAAATCCAATGATGTACACATATGAGCCAACTCTTGGTCGCGTTCTTCTTCCTTCCTACGTTGGCCTGCAGTCAAACTAACAACATATTTATCGACCACTACATCTGCCTCCCTAGTATGCCATGCCCTGTTTGTCTTGGTCACCCTATCCAGGATAGTAGCATCTTGCTCCCAGGTGTGACTCATCAATGCTCATCTTGCCATTGTGTCCGCCACAACTTTTGTGCTATTATATAAAGACCTATAAAAAATTTCCAACAAATTGTCATCTGGGATCTTATGGTTTAGGCACTTTGTCAACTTCTTCTTGAACCTCAACCAAGTTTCATGAAGTGCCTCAGTTTAGGGGTCAGTACACTAAGATTTAAGGTCATTTCTTCAAATTGCTCTCCATTTCTAAGTTCATAAGCTTCGCGGTAGCTTCATCGATATTACCTTTGAGCTTTCAAAAATTGTAAATCTCATCCTTAAGCCGCAACATTCTGGAGGGAGGCAAGAAAGGCTTTCTTGAGTTCCCTCTAGTTGGTTATGGAGTAATTGGGCAACTCCAATAACCATAAGGTGTCTTCCCCTGGTAGACAGAAGGGGAAAAGTCTGAGCCTAATGGTATCTTGGCTAATTCTGGGAAACCTGTACGCCTTTCATATTCCAATGAAGTTCATCAAGTGCAGGTTGGCATCATCCGCTGCATGACCACTAAACACCCCTTTCATGTTTAATAGTTGAATCATGGTGCTCGTGATGTCGAATTTGGCCCCAGTGGGCAGTGGTTGTGGCACACTTGCTGTAGTTGACCCAACTTCATCGATGTTTGGGTCCTCATCATCGATGAAATTAGGGGCAAGTGTATGACCTCTGTTTCCCCTCCCCTGTCTACCAGCATTAGAAACCTCTTCTCTGGCATCTTCCTCATCCTAAAGTGCAGCTTGCTGAGCTAGCTTGGCTTTCCTAGCTTCTTCAGCTATGAGGGAATCTCTATGGTCATGATTTTCCATTCTTCGCAGTGTTCATTCAATTTCGGAGTTCAAAAGAATCAGGGGATTTCCACTACTCTGAGTGCTTGGCATTCACCAAAAAATAACCTTTGGGTATCACAAAAAAAGAAAAATGTAATTAAGGAAATAACTACCAAAAAGTCAAATACAAACAAATAATCTAGTCTTAGCCATATTCCCCGGCAACGGTGCCACTTTTTGATAACGCTTAAACCATACCTCCTGTTGAAGTATGAAGCGGACGTTGTCAATAAAGAACCCAACTAGAGGTTGGGGTCGAATCCACAGGGAATATGGAAGATCTAGACTAATGCCGGTAAGTGAACTTATTGGTCAATTACTCCAAATTGGGGGTTCTAAAGAAAGTAATAATTAAAACAACTGTTAAAATTTTGGTTGAAATCAAGAATGAAGGATAACTAGGGTTTATGTTCCCCATGGGTTCATAACTGCATCAGGTATACATATGTGATTATCACCAATGCTTACTAGTAGAACTGATAACTAAAGTTCATACAAACGACTGGTTCGTCCCTATTGGATGACTATACTCAATCACCGGGTAAGGTCTCATGAGTGATTGCAAACTAACCGTTATCAATGTGTCCCAAATTTAACTATCCTTCGACCACAACTCAAGTTAATACAATAATCATCAAGATCAAGGCTTTGTTGTATTTCTCTATTCCTAATCTCTACCTTTCTAGGCTCAAGCAAGTAAAGAATTCGGGTAAGTCCTAATGTTGTACACCGTTAAGAAACATTTAAGCGTGAAGAGAATATAATACAAGTGTTTTGCATTGCTTTTGAATCACTTTTCTATAATCCTAGCTTGTTAATCCATCATGGTTCCCACAAACCAGCTATGGAGCTTTTAGCCTCTCATAGCTGCAAGATTGTGATTTGCATTCATAATTAAATACATAAATCAATACTTAAAATTGTAGATGAGAGAAAAACTTCTTTGAATAAATCAGAAAAATCCTCAATAATGAAGTATGAAGATCAAGAAGAAATCAAGAAAAGGTTGATCACAAGCCAATCAACTCAATTCTATCTTGTATCAATGTTCTCTAGCTACCTCTAACATTCTATAATGAAAATAAAACATAAAATCATATTTATACGGACATAAAATCCTTTTCGTAAGCTAACAAGGTGAATTTCCATAACTGGTGCCACCTGTGCCACGATCGATCCTATGATTGGTAGCAGGTTTGTACGGGCCGTACCTGCTTCCCGTATGTCCTTGGCCGGTTGAAATTTGGCTAAGTGTTGGATCTTTGTATGACTCATACATGCTTCCCATGAGTCATACTGTGCTTTCATTGTTTGACTCTGAGAATTCTCAAAATTTCTTAAGATTTTCACGAGTGTGATGGTTCGACTCGTACGTTGCCGCTACGACTCGTACTATCTATCGGTGTCAGGAGTCAACCTCTTGTGCAAATCTTTTGAATCTTTCCACAACTTAATGCTATGGGCCATACAAGCATTGTATGACTCATACTGAGATTTGTACGATGCACTCTTCATAACTTAGCCATCTGAAACTTTTCACGATCTTCAGTATGACTTGTAGCATCAACCTACGGCTCGTATTGAGACTTGTGACTTAATCCTATTTTCTGCACTTTCAGGCTATCTTTTGCACATTCCTGCTCCAACACCTATTTATACTGTAACCAAAGGAAAAGTGCCTTATATCCATATAAACACACCTCAGTCCAAGCTATTTTCTCAGTTTTAAGCGTCAAAATTGGTGCAAACTCACAACACATCATCCCTCGAACCTGAGGCTCTGCTCCTCTGATCACCTTGCAGCCAAGATGGAGCATTGGTTAATGATAGCACTGGAGCTAAAAATCTCTGATGAGACTAATGGTAATGTCTGCCTCCCGACCTCTGCTGAGAGAATTCATAACTTTCTGTCTTGGCCCTCTTGGCATCTTTCTCTCTCAGATGCACCGCCTCAATCTCTTGGGCATATAGAACCAATCGAGGAAAGTCCTGGTGAAGCATAGCGGTACAACAATCCTCGACTAGGTAGTCTGCTACTCCATGCAAAAGCTGGCTCACCCGAGCTCTTTAATCAGCCACCATCTTTGGGGAATACTTGGACAAGCGAGTGAACTCCAAGGCATACTCCTGAACTGTCATCTTTTCTTGCTTCAGGTTCACAAACTCAACTGCTTTAGTCTCCCTCATATCACGAGGGAAAAACCGATCCAGAAATGCAGTATAAAACTCATCCCAGCTAATGGGGCCTGCTCCCACTGTCCTGCTATCCTTGCATCGTCTAAACCAAATGTGTGCAACTCCTTTCAACTGATACGAGGCTAGATCTGCGCACTCCTCCCCGGCCATCCCCACGATCTAGGTGATCTTCAGAACTTCATCAATAAACTCATACGGATCCTCGTTCACCTTTGACATAAGGAACTCTGAGGGTTCATCCTTAGAAAATCTCTAACTCTCGCCTCAACCCCATTCCCATTCTGAGGGACATGCGCTACCGTCGATTGGTTGACCTGGCCGATCAAAGCCTGAGCTAGCATCTGATGGCTGCCCTGAGCTATGCATAGACAACCTGCTCGGGCAGGTGATCCTCTGGGGCTGCTGGGCTTGCTGGTGCCCATCTTCGTTGTCATTCTCATGGCCATTTCAATTTCCATTTCTTCTTCCGTTAACTCAGCGAGGAGGCATTATTCCGCAAATGCGTATAGCATGAGTTAGAAGGAGAGAGGGATATTTCATCGCATGACATAGATCATGTATTACACCGCGAAAGGTTGACAAATAATAAGTGTGCGCTTGTATTTGAGGTAAATAAAGAGAGTACGACACATGTAGGAAAGCCTTAGAAGTCAGGTCGAGCGAGGCCAGGCCGCAAGGGCCAGCGCGATGAGCCGGCACACTGGCGCAGTGTGGCACGCCAGCAATATTGGCGCTATGGGAGGCGCAACGCAGGGGGAAGCCTAGCCCTATGGCCGGTGCAGGGCGCCCCCTTGCAACCAATCATACCTATATAAAGCCCTCCTTTGTAGTTTTAAGTTCATTTCCATTTGATATCCGGCCAGTAAAGAGGAAAAATGAAGGAATCAAATAATTTTCATCCGTTTACGGTACGATACGCCGTCCAAATTCAAATTAACTTCGGGTATCGAAGTTTAAGGCTGTAGGGAGCATTTCTACGAAGTTATTTTCACGAAATTCGCTCGGCAAATTGTAACCCCGCCGAGCCGAAGTCATTGGAATTGCTCCAAACTAATTCCTATACAATCACAGGCTTCAAGTAAGCATTTCTCCCTTCTATACTTTCAAGAAATTACGAGTTTTCGACCGTGTTTCATTAAGTTGAAATATAGTTAATATTTATATGTAAAGTTATCGTTTTTGCCGAATTTAGTACTGAAACTAGTCATCTTCCCCCAGTAATAAGATTGCAGTTGAGAAGAGTAGTTGAATATGAACTGAAACCCGTCGGTTAATCAGTAATCGACGAACGAGATATGTTAAGGCAGTTTCCTTCAGCAAGTTAGTTTCTTTAGCATGATAACTCAGTTTGAATCCCAGTAAGAATACCAGAAGCATGTCTATTGTGATTAGTTGTTGTTATTAGCTGAAACCCATATTCCATGTTTAGTTTGGGATAGATTATGTCTGTATATCCTACATGACTGACCCCTAGGGTTATTAGATGTGTCGACACCTGCTAAGGGCAAGATGACGTCGCTCTACGTAGCAGTATGCCGTTCGCGAGGGACGGAGATGGGGTCCCAGGTCCTCATACTGTCCATTCCATGGGTGGGCTATTATATGCCGTTGTTGGCTCTGCACACACCCCCGTCGAGCCTGGTGCCCGGGGTGCAGATATCAGGAGTCCACTAGACTCAGACACAGCTACAACTATAGTCAGGGGCCGAGCGGGCTCATTGCAGACCCAGGGGACTGGTAGGACGGCTATAACTATTAGCTGACCCAGTGCGACCTTGATAGACTTTATAGACTAAAGTGTACTCACCAGGGCTTATGGGGGGCCCCAGGTGAGTTATTTTGTGCTGGTTGTACCTTCTGGCTTATGGGGGCCAGGTAAGGTTTTTGTTTGCTTTAGTTACTAATAAATTAGATAGTAAGAAGTTCTATTACTCAGGTATGATCTCTATCCATTCATTCCATTTATTCTCAGTTCTATCTCTTTTATTCAATCATCTATAATTATTGTCTTACATATTCGGTACATATTGTACTGACGCTCTTTCTGGGGCGCTGCATTACTTGCCTACGGTGCGGATAGACGAGGAGATGGTCCCTCTTAGCCTTCAGCCGGGACTGTTAGAAAGGTCGGATGCTTTCCTCCGGAGCTTGTAGATAGAAGGTTAACTTGTTTTGATTATACAGTTTTTGGGTAGGCCGGGGCCCTATCCCAACCATCATATTTCTCCTAGAGGCTTGCAGATTATTTCTATTTCCCTGTGGTTAGCTATTGGTGGCTGTGTGGGGCCCATTGTGTTTTAGTTTACGTGTTGGCCATATAGGGCCTTGTTTAGCTGTTAGTTAGTGGCCTTCTCGGCCATAGTTTAGCTTAGCACCAGATTTACTTTACAGTCATAACTAGACATCATGGTGGTCTTATCGGTCTGCATAGGATTCCCTTTTATTTCATGTTTCTGGTTAGCTGTTTTCCTTTACATGTGGCTATAAGGCCTTGTCAGCCGGAGGTTGTAGTTACAGCTGAGATATAGCCCGTGATTTACTTGATTTGCGGAGTAAGTTAAGTAAGTTTAGATCCTAGTAGGGCACCAGGTGCCAGTCATGCCTCCCAAGGTGGGGCGTGAAAAACTTGGTATCAAAGCAGGTCGTATCCCAGGGAGTCTTCAAGCCGTGCTAAGTAGAGTCTTGTCTATGGATGTGTTGTGCACCATATTGTATAGGCAGGAGGCTGCGAGGCATGATAGGATGGTTACTCTTTCTTCTTATCCATTCGTGCTATAGAGCTATACAACATAGGGTTGAGTCCCTAAGCTTACCATATTCTTTTATCTACAGAGAAATGGCAGACCCGTGACACACCACAACTGGCAGGAGATTGGATGTTGCAGCAGGAGAGGGCACTAGCAGGTTGCCCCTGTCAGAGTCAGCCCGATCTGAGGGCGATAGGGAGACTTCATCTCAGCTTGCCCTGTAGTCTCCGCCCCATCATGAGCCTTCCAGAGCGGCAGATGCGTCAACACCACCTTCAATACTCTCTATACCGGTACCATCAGATCAGGAGGTTAGGAGTGCTATTATTATGCTAGCTTAGATGATGGATGCACAACATCAGCCAGTGGTGCCCGTGGTCACAGAGTCGTTAGGAAAACCTGGTAGTTCGAGGGTCTGGGAGTTCCTCGCACTGAGTCTCCCACAGTTCACTGGCACGGATCGAGTGGAGGACCCTCAGGATTTCTTGGATCTGATGCAGTATATTTTCAGGGTGATGCATGCTACACCTGTAGAGTCAGTTGAGTTAGCGGTATTCCGACTATGGGACATTGCAGTACTATGGTATGAGAGTTCGGACAGGTCCCGAGAGAGAGGTGTTTCTCCTCTAACTTGGCCTAGCTTTTTAGAGGCTTTTCTGGATCATTACCTGTCATGGGAAATTCGACAGGCTCGGGTTGATTAGTTTCTACACCTAGAGTAGGGGTCGATGAGTGTCTGGGAGTATGCTATGAGGTTCGACTCCTTGGCCCGATATGCACCAGCATTTTTAGATACCATGCCGGCTAGGGTGCATCGGTTTATCATGGGGATAAATACAGCATATGTGGAGACTTGTATTACGGCCACTCTACGAGAGGACATGGATATTGCCCGCGTCCAGGCTTTTGCTCAGAATATTGAAGGGATCAGACAACATCAACAGGAGATAAGAAGGGCAAATCAGTAGCAGCGCCGCCGAGCCAGATATAGTGACATGCAGGTGGAGTCCCAGGGTAGACCCAGGCCATAAATTTTAGATAGACTACCCAAACCCCCACCCCCACAACAGTAGAAGGGGAGTGGATCTGGTCGTTGGGGGTAGTTAGGGCCTGACGAGAGCTCACGATCAGCAGGTTCACAACAACAGAGAGGAGCAAAGCAGATTAGATTAACTATGCCACTTTGCCCTATTTGCAGTCGACGACATATTGGGGCATGCAGGTATGGTTTCACAGCATGTTATACCTATGGACAGGACGGTCATTGGATGAGAGATTGTCCATCCAGGGGTCAGAGTGATCGGGATCGACAGGGTAGATCTTCAGTAGGGTTACATGCCCCAGCATCTCCAACAAGGCGTAGGCCCTCAGCTCCAGCCGGCAGAGGCCGAGGCAGACCAGGGGCATCTAGTTTAGGTACCGGTCCGGATCGCACTTATGCCTTACCAAGATGACAGGAGTCAAAGTCATCGCCGAATGTGGTGACAGGTATGCTGGACATTTGCTCTCTTTTTATTATGTATTGATAGACCTAGGCTCCACTTTATCTTATGTTAAACCGTTAGTGGCTCGAAAGTTTGGTATCACGCCGAAATTACTTTGGCAACCTTTTTTAGTGTCTACTCTCGTCAGTGACTCTATCATAGCTAAGAGGGTCTACCGAGGATGCATGGTAGAGGTTGTTGGTTGACAGGCTTTAGCAGATTTGATAGAACCAGAAATGATTGAGTTTGCTGCAATTATGGGTATGGATTGGCTAGCACCATGTTATGCCAATGTAGAATGTTGGACCAAGACTGTCTGATTCCACTTTCCAGGGGAGGTTGTATGGGAGTGGAAAGGCAGTGTATCCATGCCAAAAGGTAGGTTTTTTCCTATCTTTGGGCAAAAAAATTGATAGCGAAAGGATGTATTTATCATATTGTCAGGGTTCAGGATGTCCAAGTAGGATCACCGACTCTCTAGTCCATTCCAGTAGTCAATGAATTTCCAGATGTATTCCCAGATGAACTACCTGGTATTCCCCCAGAACGGGAGATTGACTTTGCAATTGACCTATTACCGGATACTCAGCCTATATCTATTCCTCCGTACCGAATGGCTCCTGCTGAGCTCAGAGAATTAAAGGAGCAGTTAAAAGATATATTAGATAAGGGATTTATCAAAGCCGAGTACTTCACCGTGGGGTGCACCAGTTCTGTTTGTGAGAAAGAAGGATGGTTCCCTCCGCATCTGTATAGATTACCGACAGCTGAATAAAGTCACTATCAAGATAAAATACCCGCTTCCCAGAATAGATGACTTGTTCGATCAGCTATAGGGGGAAAGTATTTCTCAAAAATTGACTTAAGGTCAAGATATCATCAGGTTTGGGTTCGAGAGAAAGATATTCCAAACACCGCTTTCAAGACCAGGTATGGCCACTTTGAATTTTTAGTCATGTCCTTCGGGTTGGCGAATGCTCCAGCAGTGTTCATGGACATGATGAACAACATCTTTAGGTTGTATTTGGACTTGTTTGTGATAGTATTTATTGATGATATCCTGGTATATTCCCGCTCAAAAGAATAACATCGGGATCATTTACGAACAGTGCTCCAGATTCTCAGAGATAGGCAATTATACGCAAAGTTCTCTAAATGTGAGTTTTGGCTAAATTCAGTGGCCTTTCTGAGTCATTTTGTGTCAGAAGCTGGTATCCAGCTGGACTCCCAGAAGATTGAGGCAGTAAAGACATGGCCTATACCTACAACTCCAGCTAAGGTACACAGTTTCCTGGGGTTAGCCGGGTTTTACAAGAGGTTTTGTAGAAGGGTTTTCTACTCTGTCTACGCCCTTAAACAAGTTCACTCAGAAAGTAGCTAAATTTCAATAGACTGAAGCATGTGAGCAAAGTTTTCAGGAATTGAAAAATAGGTTGACATCAACACTAGTATTAGCTTTCCAGACGAATCAGAGGGTTATGCAGTGTATTGTGATGCTTCAGGTGTTGGATTAGGATGTGTTGTGATGCATCATGGTAAGGTAATTGCTTACGCTTCAAGACAGTTAAGGAAGCATGAAAAGAATTACCCCACCCATGATCTGGAATTGGCGGCAGTAATTCATGCCTTGAAATATGGAGGCACTATCTATATGGTGTCCACGTAAATGTTTTCAGTGATCATAAGAGTCTCCAGTACATTTTCACACAGAAAGAGTTGAGTCTGCGATAGTGTCGCTAGTTAGAGCTGTTGAAGGACTACGATGTGAATATTTTGTACCATCCAGGGAAAGACAATGTTGTAGTAGATGCCCTCAGCTATAAATCTATGGGGAGTTTAGTACACCTGAAGCCAGAATAGCGGGAACTAGCCCGAGAGCTGCATCAGTTAGCTAGTTTGGCAATTCGTATAGTAGATTCAGGAGACAATGGAAAAGTAATTCAGAATACGACAGTATCATCATTGGTTGTGAGTGAAAGAACGGTAGTACGAAGACCCTAACCTGGTTTATCTCAGAGATAAGGTTCAGCAAGGGGAAGTAACAGATATCAAGGTAACCGAAGACAGAGTTTTGAGATATAGGGGTCGCCTCTGTGTTCCGAATGTGGCAGGACTTCGCCAACAGATCATGGGCGAGGTACATTATTCCCGTTACTCTTTTCATCTAGGTTCAACAAAGATGTATCATGACATAAAAGAAAATTACTAGTGGACGGGAATGAAAAAGGAGATAGCAGAATTTGTAGCTCAATGTCCTAATTGCCATCAGGTGAAAGCCGAACATAAAAAACCCGACGGATTGACACAGGAGATAGCAATGCCCATGTGGAAATGAGAGGCAGATAATATGGATTTTGTGACAGGTTTACCCCGTGCCAGACCTAGATTTGATTCCATCTAGGTGATTGTTGACAGATTGACGAAGTCAGATCATTTTTTGCCAGTCAAAACCACTTTCTCAACTGAGGATTATGTCGAGCTCTACATCAGGGAAATAGTTAGATTACACGGTGTCCCAGTGCCTATTATTTCTGACAGAGGAGCATAATTCGCAGCTAGGTTCTGGTAGTCTTTTCAAAGAGGATTGAGAACACAAGTTAATCTGAGTACAACATTCCATCCTCAAACAGATGGACAGGCAGAACGTACCATTCAGACACTTGAGGATATGTTATAGGTTTGCATGCTAGACTTCGGAGGCAACTGGGATGAATATTTGCCCCTTATTGAGTTCGCCTACAATAACAATTATCAATCAACAATCCAGATGGCACCTTATGAAGCCTTATATGGGTGGAAGTGCAGATCTCTTGTTGGTTGGTTCGAAGTTGGAGAATCAGAGTTAATTGGACCAGACATGATCCATCAGTCAGAGGAGAAAGTGAAACTCATTAGAGAATGCCTGTTGATAGCTCAAAGCCACCAGAAATCTTACGCTAATGTACGACGTAGGAACTTGGAATTCAATGTAGATGACTGGGTATTTCTGAAAGTCTTACCAATGAAGGGCATAATGAGGTTTAGGAAAAAGGGTAAGCTTAGCCCATGGTTTATTGGGCCATATCGAATACTACGGAGATTAGCCCAGGAGGCACACGAGCTAGATTTGCCTTTAGAGCTGAAATTCGTTCACCCGCTCTTTCATGTGTCGATGCTACGAAAGTGCATAGGGAATCCATCCCGAGTTGTGCCAGTTGATGATTTCCAGGTCACTGAGAAGTTAGCCTATGAAGAGGTTCCAATAGCTATATTGGATCGATAGGTTTGTAGGTTGAGAACTAAAGATGTCTCTTCCATTAAGGTATTGTGGAGAAACAAGAAAAGAGAAGAGATGACCTGGGAAGCTGAGGATTATATGAGATCCAGATATCCTCATTTGTTCCAGGCTTAGTCCAAATTATGCAGTTAAGGTAAGTTATTGATTCAGTTGCTTTTTCATGATTTGTGTTATATATAATGCTCAGTTGACTCCATCCTTATTGTGAAATAATTGTTATAGTGTTATGTGAAGTTCCTATTGGACTTTTATATGTTTCAGGATTTTTGGATAGTCCATATTACAGGGGAGACTCTGCCAAAATTTTTCCAGAATAATAGTCCTAAAAGAGATAAACCCCTGTTAACCAAGTAGGAATTCGGGGATGAATGTTCCTAAGGGGGGAGGATGTTACACCCCGTAAAGGTTGACGAATAATAAGCGTATGTGTGTATTTTAGGTAAATAAAAAGAGTACGACGCATGAGGAAAGCCTTGGAAGTCGAGTCGAGCAAGGCCAAGGCCGCGCTGGAACATTGGCGCCTTGGGCAGCGCGGTGCGCCAGCAGTATTGGCGCTATGGGAGGTGCAATGCGGGGGGCGGGCTGGCGTTATGGCCGGCACGGGGTGCCCCCCTTTACCGGTCTCACCTATATAAAGCCCTCCTTTGTAGTTTTAAGTTCATTTCCATTTTATATCTGGCAAGTAAAGAGGAAAAACGAAGGAATCAAATAATTTTCATCCATTTACATTACGATACGCCGTCCAAATTAAAATTAACTTCAGGTATCCAAGTTTAAGGCTGTAGGGAGCATTGCTACGGAGTTATTTTCAGGAAATTCGCCCAACAAATCATAACCCCGCCGAGCCAAAGTCGTTGGAATTTCTCCAAACTAATTCCTATACGATCACAGGCTTCAAGTAAGCATTTCTCCTTTCTGGACTTTCGAGAAATTACAAGTTTTCCACCGTGTTTCGTTAAGATGAAATATAGTTAATATTTTTGTATAAGTTATTGTTTTTGCCTAATTTAGTATTCAAAATAGTCGTATTCCCACAGTAATACGATTGCAGTTGAGAAGAGCAGTTGAATATGAATTGAAATCCGCCAGTTAATTAGTAATTGGGAAACGAGGTATGTTAAGGCAGTTTCCTTCGGCAAGTTAGTTTCTTTAGCATGATAACTCAGTTTGAATCCCAGTAAGAATACCAGAAGCATGTCTATTGTGATTAGTTATTGTTATTAGCTGAAACCCGTATTCCATGTTTAGTTTGGGATGGATTATGCCTGTATAGCCTTCATGACCGACCCCGGGGTTATTAGCTTTGTCAAAGCCCGCCAGGGGCAAGATGACATCGCTCTACGGAGCTCTATGCCATTCACGAGGGATGAAGATGAGTTCCCAGGTCCTCATACAGTCCATTCCATGGGTGGGCTATTATATGTTGTGGTTGGCTCTACACACACACACCCGTCGAGCCTGGTGCCTGGGGTGCAGATATCAGGAGTCCACTAGACTCAAACACAACTACAGTCAGGGGTCGAGTTGGCTCAGTTGTAGACCCAGGGGACTGGTAGGACGGCT
The DNA here is from genome assembly GCA_035772735.1 of Datura wrightii. Classification (NCBI taxonomy): domain Eukaryota; kingdom Viridiplantae; phylum Streptophyta; class Magnoliopsida; order Solanales; family Solanaceae; genus Datura; species Datura wrightii. Next base: position 45,095,491 of record JASDFA010000007.1, on the reverse strand, counting down.
ATAGATATTAGTTTGCCCAGTGCGATCGTGATAGGGGTATATAGACTGAAGTGTACTCACTAGGGCTTATGGGGGCCCCAGGTGGGTTATTCTGTGCTGGTTGTACCTTCTGGCTTATGGGGGCCAGGTAAGGTTTTTGTTTGCTTTAGTTACTAATAAATTAGATAGTAAGAAGTTCTATAGCTCAGGTATGATCTCTACCCCTTCATTCCAGTTATTCTCAGTTCTATCTTTTTTATTCAGTTATTTACAATTATTGTCTTACATATTCGGTACATATTGTATTGATGCCCTTTCTAGGGCGCTGCATTACTTACCTACAGGTGCGGATAGACATGGAGCTGGTCCCTCTTAGCCTTCAGCCAGGACTGTTAGAAAGGTTGGCTCCTTTCCTCTGGAGGTTGTAGATAGAAGGTTTACTTCTTTTGATTGTACAATTTTTGGGTAGGTCAGGGCCCTGTCCTGACCATCATATTACTCTTAGAGGCTTACAGATTGTTTCTATTTCCCTGTGGTTCGCTATTGGTGGCCATGTGGGGCCCATATATGTTTTAGTTTACGTGTTGGCTATATGGGACCTTGTTTTAGCTGTCAGTTAGCGGCCTTGTCGGCAATACTTTAACTTAGCACCAGATTTACTTTATATTCATAACTAGACATCATGGTGGTCTTGTCGGCCCACAAAGGATTCCCTGTTATTGCCTGTTTCTGGTTAGCTGTTTTCCTTTACATGTGGCTATAAGGCCTTGTCAGCCGGAGGTTGTATTTACAGCCGAGATATAGCCCGTTGTTTTCTTGATTTGGGGAGTAAGCCTGCACTAGGAGTGCGCAGGCCTAGTTAAACAAGTTCAGATCCTAGTAGGGCACCAAGTGTTAGTCATGCCTCTCAAGGTGGGGCGTGACAATCATGAAAGAAGGGGACATTTCCTAAAGGTCTTGTAGCTTCTTCTTCATAAGTGTGGAACACTTCACACCCATGAAAATGACTCTACTTAATGCGGCTTTCAGACACCCTAGTGATAATGTCCAAAATATATCCTTCATGCAAAGAATATACACGGCCGAAGTATCAAAACAAGTAACCCGACGAGTGTTGGGGTCAAATCCCACAAAGACTAGTGAATGATAGCTACGAGTGTTAGTTGAGAAATTGAAGTTATCTTGCACCACGTAGAGTTAACAAAAAAATAAATAATTTGGGAGGATAGAAATTTGCAGTGAATTGTGTTTGGTAATTTAGTGGAATAATATAGCAAGATCAGCACAGTTGTCAACGAGAGTGTGAAAGACTAGAGATGTGATGTAGATGATATACTAACTAGATCGGGACATGCTAGGTCATCTTATGAGTTCAACAAGTGTAAATAATCTCGGGAAGTGGGTAATTACAACTTTTCAGCCTTATTACTACCTCTTACTAGAGTTTTGTCAAACCTCTAGCCATGATTTAGCTCAACCCGATTAGATTTGGATTAGTAGCTGCACTAATTTCTAGCTATTACCTACTAATGAGGAGTGAGACTGCAATATTAGCTATTTCTAGCCAGATTTCATAATCTCTCATCCATACGCACTGTTAAATTCTCTTTCAATACTTAATTATTATTTTACAAGCAACAATCAAGCAAGAATAAATGGACCCATATCCCCATCAATGGATCTTCCTTTACAGATTGAAGAGAATCTAAAAGATTTACACATTATGTAAACAATATAAAGATGACTCTAGCAATACCAACTCTAATTAAGTATTTATCATCACACACCTCTAGTTAATGATTTAGCTACACATGATTAAGAAATTCGAAAGCACATTCATCAATGACTTCATTGAATTTAATAGCAAGAGTAGTAAAATCAAATTCACAAAATAGTCTCCAACAATGATTGAAACTTCCTATTACAAAGAAGAAGTAGAGAAAAGTACTATTTTCAAGTTTTCCAATCAAAATCTCTCTATCTTTGCTAAGAGAATGTTCTAAAGCTCAAAAGGGAAACAATGATGTGATATGCCCTGCTCTCTCTCTATATCTCTTTATATTAGTACACAGTACTTTATCTGCTATTTATATCCTGAAAAGTAGGCCACTTTTTATCTCTTTCCCATACTGGACAATTATACCCCTGAGCACCGTTCTAGAATCGGCAGAGACACCAGCGGTTCACCGGTCCCAATTCGTGAACCATCGAGTGTCTTATCTTAGCCCTCACTTAGCTCCAGTGATCATCGACAGTTCACCCGACATTTAGCCGATACCAATTTGTGAAGCGCCAGATCTTTATGCTGCTTTCTAGAAAATTGGGTGTCTTTCAGTGACTGGACCGGTGAGTCACCGTTGGCAACTCGCGATTCACCGGTGGAATTTTTCCTCAAAGGAAGTGATAATCGGCCTTTAGATGGTTTTCATCGGTGGACCGACGATTTGCTCTCACGAAGGACTTCCTTCTTTTTGCTCCATTTTTTGCTCTTTTCTACACATTTAGGCATCTGCACACACCAAAAGCAAAAAGGGCATAAAATCCATACAATCAACTTAAAACTAAGCAAAAACTCAAGTTTAAGGGCCTAATGAGTTGGTAAATTACCAACTCATTAAACCCCTAAACTTGAACCATTGTTTGTCCTCAAATAATGCAATACTCATTCATTGAAAAATATGCCACCTCTATACAAAATTAAACATCACTAATCACCTGAACTATGAAAACCCAAAAATATGCTCACTAAGCTCATTGAAAAAAAGGATAAAATACCCCAAGAGACCAAAATAATGAAGGTGTTTCAAATATGCTACCACTTCTCACCAACAAAGTTCATGAAAGGATTCATTTGGTAAAACAAGGGCATTGCTCAATTATGAAACACAAACAACATGTCAAGTTATAATCACTGTGTATTAAAAGATTGCCTTAGAGTTTACACTCCCCATGCCTTATTCCTGAATTAACTCTGAATGCCCTTGTGCCCCCAAAAAGGAATGATGCCACTGATCGAAATAAGAATCCCTATTCTTTTTGTCATGTGATCATTTGAATGCACACAAGGGATGGTTTGGAAGAGACAATCACACTCACTCTCTCAAAAGAAATCTTCATGCACACACTTGACCCATAGGCTTGCCCTTCATGTAATTCGACACTAATGTAGAGTAGCTGAACATAGAATCATTTAGGACTTGTGCATTATGATGTAGGCCCGGGGTAAAAGTAGGATGAAAATTTGGTTGTAGTGACTAGATCCTCCCTAATGCTTTTTATGAACATACCTCACATCAACTCCTTCCACTCACTTTACTTTATTTCACTTCTTTCATTATTTCTAACTTTCATTTATTTAAAAACCCTCGTTATAACCCCTTTGGCCTTCCCAACTAGCCTTATCACCTCAAGAGGAAGCACCGGTTCACACAAATTGTTTTTCTCTTTTTGATTTATTCTTTTGTGCATTTTGACACAATGTGGTGCCTCCTCAAACTGAAATTCTTATCTTCCCTTTTTGCACACCCCCAAACTTAGACTTTTTCCTCATTTGTCATTTTTTTAATCACTCCCTTTTTCTTAGGCTTAAAACCTCATTTCATCACTATATTTCCACTAGAATTTAGGGAGAATGGGTGCCAAAGAGAGAAATTAAGAATAGTCTTAAGGCTTATAATGTGGTTGCCAAAGAAAGGGTCTATGGCTCAACATTGGCTGACAAGGATCAATGCTCAAGGAGGGTATATGGGTGAAGTGGCTAGATAAAGGAAAGCCTAAGCTGATGTTCTCGGCGCAACTACATCTAGGATTTCTCCTTGAATCACATTTGGGGCAAGTTCTAGACAAGACGTTATGCATGAGATTCATCAAATATTCCTCAATACACAAGGCATCACCCTTAAAGGGTCTACCGGAGTCATTCTCAACACAATATCAAGTTAGGACATCAAAGCAGGAAAACATCATAAGTCAAGAAAAGAATTTACAACTTATGTCAAAAAATATTGTGCTATAATGTCAACAATTGCTCATTATCTTCATTTTCATGCCCTCATTTCAAAATTTCCTTTCAACAATTCTTTTTCAGCGGTGCCTCTCAAAAAAACTTCATAAGAGACTCAAAACAACATGGCATTTCTCTTTAAGAATGTCACCACTCAATCTATCATTGGGAAATGCTAATCCGGTTCGTCAGAGGAAATAAACAAAAATAAAAGAATGCTCCTCAGAAAAGAATCGTGGTCTAAAGAAAACCCTCAGAGTTTTGATTACTCACTACTATTTACAAAGGCAAAAAAGGAACAAGATTTTGGGTCATTTCATACAAAATTTCGCATTTCAAAACAAAGACCCCATGTGATCACTAACCATCAACCATAAAAACTAAACCAAGTCATTCATTCATTTTTTTTCAAAACAAGACATGCCCAACAATGGCAATCAACAATCATCAAACAAAAAACAACAGCCTGACAAAGGCTCTACTCAATTAATTTCAAAACAAAAAGAATACATCCAACGAAAACATCCATCCCTGACCCCATCATCAACTGCGTTCATTCCTCCCCCACTTAGGAGATTACATTTTCCCCAATGTAAATATGCAAAAAGGAAAGGGACAAGAAACTCCCTGAGTAGGTAATTCTTCTTTATCATCATCCTCGACAACACCTACACCACCGCCACTGGCCTCTCCTAGCCAAAAAAAATTATCTCCCAGGCCCTCTAAGAGATCATCAATCAGACCCCAAACTGAGGAAGGAGCAGCCATTGCAGCATATAGGGTGCTCATATCCGGCACTTCTGTTGAAGTCCAATTCTTCCACTATTGTACCTCAATCCGGAGGGAAGTGACTTCCCCTTCAACCGCGTGGTGACACTCTCGTATAAAGACTTGACCCCCTTTTTGATGTTTTGGGTAATGAGTGCGGAGAGGCTCTTATCCAATCTCTTAAGTTGGCTTTCGTGAGAGTTTGTCATCTCCACAAGTTTGTGGAGATCACTTGGTTGAGAGGAATGCGAAGGGGGAGATGCTCCACGCTGAGGTATGTCGCTAGACGCTTAGCCTGACATTTCTGGCTGGGGTATGTTTGACTCTGGTCCTTGTGGTGATTGGTATGGCCCATGGGAAAGGGATCCTTCCTGCACTCCAAAGGCTTGCAGTCTTTTTCTTTTCATTGTCGGTGCCTCAACATCTCTCTTTAGGTCGATGGCTATCACTCCTAGAGTAGTGGAAGAGGTTTCATCAGGGAACAGACTCACTCCAGCTTGTGAGAAAAGCTAGGAAATCAGGACGATGTAGGGTATTGAAGTGCTGGACTATCGAGCCTTTTTCTTCATTTGCTGAGCAACAATTTCCCCGAAGTTAATAGGGATTCTAGTCAGGATGCAGGCAATAAGAATAGTAGTTGCTAAGGCTGACCCTCTTCTCATTTTTGGAGGGGATGATCCAGGCACAAATAAAATCCATCCAAATCTTGGCCACGAACTTTAAATCGTGGTGAGAGATTTCATCACCAATTGAGGCCTAGAGAGGAGTGTCAACAGCAATAATTCGGGCTACCCAAGCAAACTGATCCTTCATATCAGCTACCCGAGCCATGTACTCCGTACAGGATTCAACTTCATCTTCCCAAAACAAGGAGTTGATAGCTGCTAGGGTAATATCAACTTCCACCCCCCTTAGTATCACCGACGGTAGGCATGGAAAGTCATCAACCTTGCCCCTGTGTTGCATGCTATCTTTTCGGGCCTAAAATGAGGTGTAGAATTCCGTCACCAAGCTGGGGTAGTAAGGAGGGAGAGGGTTGGAAAATGCATGCCATTTCCTTTCTGTGAATTGTGCAGTGATGTTGGGAAGATCACCCCTCAATCTCTCCAAATAAAACTGCTTCTCCACTGTGATAGATCAGCCTTGACAAATGACATAGTACTCTTGCATGTTGGGGACACAAAAGATTATTGCTTCCTTGGTGTTGGCACGAGGTGGATCGGCTTTTGCCTTTCCCTTGCCCTTAATAGAAGATAAGGCGGGGCCCTTTCCTTTTCCTGTATTCCTGGATGAAGACATGGTTTTGCTGTAAGTGTGTTGTTAGTAACAGCTATTCCAAGAGGAAATTAAAATAACAAAAAGATAGTCTAAGGGTGAACTGAGAAACAAGGTAAGCAAACATCATTTAAAGAACCAACAGTATCGGCGAAGCACCGGTGAGTCGCAAGAGCAATCTACGGACCACCGCTTACCGCCGATGCATTACAGAAAACTGGGCAACTAAAGCATATATCGGCAAATAAGAGGCTAATCACCGGTCAAAATTCGTGAACCACCGATGTAATGCAAGATCTACTCAGTGGCTTGAAGCCAATTTTAAAAGTGAATCGGCATTCCATTGACGATTCGCCGAACCTGATCGGCGAAACGCCTAACCCCATTATCCCTAAATCGAATTTAAACAAATCAAAGGCTCCCATTAACATACACCCACACACAGCATGATAAATTTACCACTACTACGTTTAAACACAATCTCATACGGTTTGCCCTTAAGAATGGCGTCACCTGGTCTATCATCGGGTAAAATATTACATTTCATTCCAATTGGGTTACTCAGACTTCACCTATTTCAAAATTTAACACACATAGAACACATATTCCCCGTTCCTTTCAACAACCAAAGCCTATTCATGAGTTCAATAGGAAAGGAAAACAAAGTATTAACACTAAAAGAATTTAAGAATCATTGAGAAAATCAAGAGAAGGGCAAGAAAAATTTTACCACAATTTAGGACTGCTTTCACACTTGAGCTTCAAAAAGTTAGATAATTCTCAACAATAGCACTTCAAGGTATATGTAGTAGAGGAAGGAAATTTGAGTGAAGTGAATGTGTTAGTGAAAGGATGAAGAGGGTTTTATAGGTGAGAGATGGAAGATGGATAGGTTGAGGGAAGGTGGAGAGTTAATTTTGGTGTATTGATGGGAAGTGGGAAGGTGTAAAGGTGGAAAAGAAAGAAATATGGGAAAGTGGGAATATTGGGTAATGGAGAGACAAAAATGGAATGGAAAAATGGTAAGAAAGGGGAACTAAGGGAATATTTGTAGAATAGGGCGGCTTATCTGATATTTTGGATTCAGTGGGTCCGCTCTTTAGTTTCCATTTTGAGAAAAATTCATACCTCGACCAGTGCTACATAGGCAGTTCGCTAAAGCATACCGACGTTCCGCCGCTTTACATTTCCTCTGCCGGGTATTTGTTCCCAATTCTCTATTTCTCAGTCGGTGACCCACCGACTATTCACAGATTGGATAGGCAATCCTTCAGTGTCCCGCTGCTTAGCTGCCTATGCTTCAGGTCCTCTGTGTTACATCGGCAACCCATCAGCGGTCCACAGTTTTTCTTTGGCGGTTCACCGATGGGTCTGCCGGTCATTTGATCCAAACCCCAGCCTTCTGTTTTGCACTCATCTTGAATGGCGGTTTACGCTTCTGTATCGGCGACTCGCCGATTCAGCATCGTTCCTCTCTATCTGGCTTGTTTCTTTGTTCCTCACTTGATAGCTCCTACAAAAACAAAAATAATAAAGACATAAAAAAATTCACTAAACACTTGGGTTGCCACCAATGAAACACCTTATTTAACATTTTGGCATGACGTAGATCTTATTCAACACCTCTTTTTTTGATGGATCATCATCCGACTCCGTCTCCTTCAACTCCAGTCCCTTCTCCTCCTCCTCATTTTGCAACACTCCTATTACCTTTCCTTCGAGAGTTGTTTCAGTTGATGGACACACCTTGAAGGTGACTTCGTCACTTCCAACCCAGATTTTAGCTCTCCAAGCTCCACGTCCACCACGGCTCTCCTTGTAGCTAACAACGGTCTTCCCAAAATAATGGGTACATACACATCCATTTCCCAATCAAGGATGACAAAATCAGCAGGTAGGATAAACTTCTGCACTCTTACCAACACATCTTTTAACACCCCCACCGATTTTTTTATGGACCTATCTGCCATGAGCAACCTCATCGACATTGGCTTTGTGCTTTCAAGTCCCAATTTCTTGAAAATGAGTAGGGACATTAAATTTATGCTGACACCAAGATCACATAGAGCTTTTTTAAACATATATATCTCAATTATACAAGGGAATGTGAAAGTTCCTGGGTCTTCCCATTTGGGGGAAAAGTTACTTATCATCATCGCACTACAATGGTGCTTTTTCTCCCCACTACCTATATCAACCACCTTTTTCTTCTTAAAAAATTCTTTCATAAACTTCGCATAACCATGTATTTGGAGGAGAGCATCCACTAACAGTATATTTATGGACAACTTGCTAAACATTTCAACAAATTTTCTGAACTGGCCATCCTTCTTCTTCTTGGCCAAATGTTATGGATAAGGAGGTGAGACCCTTGATTCAACCTTGTCATCAATTGGGGCCTTTATGCTCGCCTTATCATTATCAGCCTGTGAGAGGATTTCATCATCCTTCCCCTCTCCTTCCTCTTCAATCTTAACCTCACTCCTTGGGGTCTTTGGCATTTTGTTGAATTCATCTTCCTTATCAAATTTCGGGTCATTGACCTCTTTGGACTTCAATGGTGCATCTCAATCACCTTGCCACTCCTAGTGACATAGCCATGCATTGATTAGCTTTCTTTGGATTAGGCATTGTGTCACTAGGAAGCGTTCCCTTCATCTGGGGGTTCATTTGAGCTTAAAAGTGATTCATTTGGGTCTCCAAATGCTTGATGGAGGCTGAATGTGAACTCATTGTTTGGAAAAGGTTAGACGCCTCCCCTCTTAATTCTTTAACCCTACTCTCAGTTGACTCCACTTTCCTTAGAACTCTAGATAGGATTTCTTCAATTTTCGAGCTACCCGTGTCACTCACACCCGGCTGACTATGGGAGTTCCCAACTTTTGGAGGGGGAACATATGGGTTCGAACTACGGTGATAGCAATCACACTCTTGATTTGGCTCCCTATTACCCATCTTTCATTTCTTTCAGGCCATCCCTGTGGCTCACGATTTCTCCAACCTTGATTTTCATCACTTGGGTGCCATGGGCCTTGGTTTTCTCCTTGGAATCCAGATCGAGGACCTCCCATTTGGTTTCCCATGTATTGACATTCTTCTTCATATCTCGGTGGTGACGATTCTCCATCATATTGCAAGGGACCTTGCATTCCCACAACATTTACCACCTTGGTCTCTACTCCCATTAAATATTTTGTCATCAATTCTAGTTGTGTCATCATCTTGGTAAGATTCTCATCCTTTTCTTCATCCCTTTTTCGCAATTCAGCCGCCAATGCGCTTGAGTTGATCTCATAGGTGGACACATTTGTCTCTCGCATATGCCAAGCCCTATTGGCCTTTGTAGGGCCCTATAGAAGATTTAGAGAAGCACTCCATCCGGGAGTCCATGATTTTGACAAAAAGCAACCTTCTTTTTGAACCTTAACCATGCCTCATGTAATGTCTCTCCCGGTTCTTGCCTGAAATTAGTGATGTCGTCCCTCAACTGCAGCATCTTTGATGGAGGGAAAAATGATCCAAGAAAGCCAACCCGGAGGGAGTTCCTCCAGCAACATTGTTGCCTCCCCGGTCAATGAGAAGGGAAAGAGTCTCAACCTGATTAACTCTTGACTGATATTTGTAATATTGAAGGGCTGGCATATCTCCGAGAAGTTTCTCAAATGCTGATTTGCATCCTTACTTGGTTTACTGCGAAAGAGTCCCTTCATTTGCAACAAATGCAGCATGGTTCTTGTGACATGAAATACCGCATTTCTTATCGTTGGTGGTAGGCGAATGGATCCTGCAATTTCCAGCATCACTGGATTATCCTCGTCGTGCTCCATGTTGACTTCCACTGAGCTATCCCCTGCTTGGGAGTGATGATGCATGTGGTTGTAAGATCCCAACAACACAGCAAACTCAATTCAAATAGCTACGATGCAAAACTATTTCAACTTAACAATCAACATAGGAATATCAAGCGCTAGTCCCCAGCAATGACACCACTTTTGATAATATCCAAAATATATCCTTCATGCAAAGAATATACACAGCTGAAGTATCAAAACAAGTAACCCGATAAATGTTGGGATCGAATCCCACAAGGATTAGTGAATGATAGTTATGAGTGTCGGTTGAGAAATTAAAGTTAGCTTGCACCACGTAGAGTTAACATAAAAACAAAGAAATTAGGGGGATTGAAATTTGCAATGAATTGTGTTTGGTTATTTAATGGAATAAAATAGCAAGATAAGCACAGTTGTCAACAAGAGTATGAAAGACTAGAGGTGTGGTGTAGATGATATATACTAACTAGATCGGGACATGCTAGGTCATCTTATGAGTTCAACAAGTGTAAATAATATCGGGAAGTGGAAAATTATAGCTTTTTAGCCTTATAACTACCTCTTACTAGAGTTTTGTCAAACCTCTAGCCACGATTTAGATCAACCTGATTAGATTTGGATTAGCAGCTGCACTAATTTTGAGCTATTAGCTACTAATGAGGAGTGAGACTGCAATATTAGCTATTTCTAGCCCGATTTCACAATCTCTCATCCATACCCACTATTAAGTTCTCTTTCAATACTTAATTATTATTTTACAAGCAACAATCAAGCAAGAATAAATGGACCCATATCACCATCAATGGATCTTCCTTTACAGATTGAAGAGAATCTAACAGATTTACACATTATGTAAACAATATGAAGATGACTCTAGCAATACCAACTCTAATTAAGTATTCATCATCACACACCTCTAATTAATGATTTAGCTACTCATGATTAATAAATTAAAAAGCACATTCATCAATGACTTCATTGAATTTAATAGTAAGAGTAGTAAGATCAATTCACAAAATAATCTCCTACAACGGCTGAAACTTACTATTACAAAGAAGAAGTAGAGAAGAGTACTATTTCCAAGTTTTCCAATCAAAATCTCCCTATCTTTGCTAAGAGAATGTTCTAAAGCTCAAAAGGGAAACAATCTGCTCTCTCTCTCTCTCTATAGCTCTCTATATCAGTACATAGTACTTTATCTGCTTTTTATATCCTGAAAAGTAGGGCACTTTTTATCTCTTTTCCCGTACTGGACAATTATATCCCTAAGCACCATTCTGGAATCGGCGGAGACACTGGCTGTTCTCCAGTCCCAATTTGTGAGCCACTGGGTGTCTTATCTGAGCCTTCACTCAGCTCTAGTGAGCATCGGCAGTTCACCCAACATTTAGCCGATACCAATCTGTGAACCGTCGGATCTTTATGCTCTTTTCCAGAAAACTGGGTGTCTTTTTGCGACTGGAGCGTGAGTCGCCGTTGGCAACTCACGATTCGCCAGTGGCATTGTACCTCAGAGGCAGTGATAATCGGCCTTTTGGTCGGCATTTTGCTAGTTTTCATCGGCGGACCGCCGATTTGTTCTCATTTTCTTCTTTTTGCTCCATTTTTTGCTCTTTTCTACACATTTAGGCATATGAATACAACAAATGCAAAAAGGGCATAAATCCATATAATCAACTCAATAACTAAGCAAAAACTTAAGTTAAGAGCCTAATGAGTTAGTCAATTACCAACTCATCACCTAGGATACTTCCAAATCTAATGCTCTAATACCAAGTTCGTCACGACCTGAACATAGGCCTGGATTGAGACACGGGATAAAGAACCCCGAGATGCTCCAAGTCAACCCATGGCAGGAACATAACATCTACATTCAACATAATCAAGAGGAAGAGTAATGTATATAATATAGCGGAAGTCTAAAAGTATCATAACATCTGAATACATAACACAAGGCTAAAACTGAATGCATGTTATGTCTGAAAAGCCCCTTCTACGGACGAGTTGATGGGATAAGATCCCAACTAACTCACTACAGTCTAAAACTGAAATACTAAATACAACAGATAAAGGGCTCTCAGAAGATGGGGACTCACCCACTGCTTGCTAAATAGGTCTAAGTGATAAACAAGACTAGAGATGCGACTTAGACTGAACTCTCGAACTTGTAGCATGAGACAATATAGCATAAGGTATGCGGTCAGTACTTGGAATGTATCGGGTATGCAAGGTGAGTAAAAGGAACAGTTAAAATACATAAGAGTGCATAAAAATAAGACAACATGAATGTAAAGTAAATATCATAACATAACATGAGGGCTCAGAGTTTTCAAATAAATCATAACTCATTTGTAATAATAATCATAGGAAAACTTTTAGAAAATTAACTTGAGCCAAAGTAACATAACATAACAATGCGTAAAAACATGCAGAACAATGGGAGGACTCATCATAACTGACACCATTATGATAGAGCCTTTACATGATGCCCCAACTATCTCACTCAAGTGGACAGAGCCGTATCGAGGTTGCCTGGCAAGGGACGTGCAATATGTGATATCACAAAAAGGGGATCCATTAACAATTGGATATATATAAACCTACGGTGGTACGTAGTTCTGAGATGCAGAACAATGAGAGGACTCATCATAACCGACACCATTATGATAGAGCCTTTACATGATGCCCCAACTATCTCACTCAAGTGGACAGAGCCGTATCGGGCTTGCCTAGCAAGGGACGTGCAATATGTGATATCACAAAAAGGGGATCCATTAACAATTGGATATATATAAACCTACGGTGGTATGTAGTTCTGAGATCGGCGTAGTCCTTTGAATGTCGGGCTACTCGGTGCTAAACACTACTCCTAGAAACATGCACATCAAGACTCGTATAGTAAACCGTCAAATCATTCATGAAGTTCATGGCCAAATATATAATAAAATCATTGATCCCCATTTAAAATACATGTTTATCCATGAATAAGGGCCAATGAATTGGCCAAGAGTCATAAATCCATCAATCATGAAATCCATGCAAATTGTAAAAACAAATATAAACTTGATATTTCATAAATCCATGATAAGTACTTGAGAGAGATCAAATCATAAAGCATAAATCATAATTGGGCTAATAAGATCAAGATCATAGTGAAATCACAACTTTGATTTTTAATTAAAAAATACATAATTGGGAATAATTGGATTTAAATTTAAATCTATAAATTTATATTTAAAATAGTCATAAAATCTGGCCATAGATCATAAAACATGATTTAATACATGGAAGGAATTTACCCATAGATAGATGATTGAGAATTTCAAAAGAATTGGAATAAACCTCATAGATCATGAAACTTGAATTCTAGAATTAAAATCCACGGAATTGAGAAGAGTGTAAGATATGAGAGTGATAGAAACTCTCATTCATGGCCTCACATACCTAGGTAAATCTGATCAACAGTTCCCCTTGAAAGCCCAAAGGAAATTGAAGAGAATTTGGAGAGATTCTTCAACTTGATCTTTAAGGAAAACTCTAAGTTGCATGCATGGGAATGGTGAGTCTTAGAATAGGTTTAATACCCTTAAAAGCCTCCTAACTGAGCTTAAAATAACGTTGTTTAGGACCTTAAGTCTTAGGAATGATGAAAATACCCTTAATGAAAAATCTAGAAATTCTTCATTGCCAGTGACAATGGTGCGACAAAGAGTCGTTACTGGCTCCAATGGATCGTTACTTCCCTCGTCGTTTCACCCTATTTTTCAATCACAGGTATGTTACCACGACTGATACCACGAGTCGTACCTAGCTGCCACGACTCATTGAAACAATTCATTGTAACCATTGCCTACCTTCTGGGAACCCTTCCAACGACTCGTCCTCTGAAGCAACGAGTCGTCCTGTGACTTGTGCCACCCCTTTTTGACCAGGACTATCCTCCCAACGACCCCCTTACAATGACCCGTTACATCGACTAATGGGTAGTTCTAAGACTCGTTACTGCCAAGTCCATTCTACATAGTCTCACCATGAGCACCTCCAACGAGGAATTAGAACCACCAACGACCAGCACAATGAGTCATTTTGAGAAGAAATCTCAGATTTTTTGCTACTTCTCATTTCAGATCGCGAGTCTAGTCTTAAGCACTTCTAGGGTATTATAGAGTCATACCTCAATGTCACGAATCGTGGTTGGCTCTTGTAGTCACCATTGTTTTGCCTGAATTCTGAAGTTTCCCATGGATCAAACGAAAAATTGTGCCATCAAATGATGGGTCATTAGATCCATCTGTTACCACTTCTACCAAAATCTTTGCCCCTTACTGCGAGTGCAAAGCACAACTATTGTTCATCACAGTGAGTTGTACCATGACTCATGCCTTACAACCTTGACACCCCTAAACCAACCAACAACTCCCTGCCACGATCTGCTATATACCATACTGAGTCGTACTAGGAGTCGTACCTTCTTGGCATGACACATAAGCAACTTCCTATGACTCCTAACTACGGCTCGTGACATGATCCCACGAGTCGTACCTTGACTTGTTGCCACTGAACTTCCAAAGCAGTTTCCAACCACGAACACTTCCATGAATCGTACCTCCTCACGACAACTCATGGACCTATCTAATCCCGAGGCTAGTCTTAGGAAATTTCGTGGTATAACAGTTTGTGAAGGGTTTTGTGGCCATTGCCTCTTGGTTGACAAGGCTGACCCAGAAGGACGTGCCCTTAGTGGTTAGAGAAGTGTGAGGAGAGCTTTCAAAAGCTCAAAACCTTGTTAACTATGACACCTATCTTAACGTTCTTGATGGAAGGTGAAGATTTTATAGTTCATTGTGATGCCTCACAGTCTGGCTTGGGTGCTATGCTATGTTAATGCAGGAAATACAGGTCATTGCATATTCCTCAAGATAGCTGAAAGTACATGAGAAGAACTAACACATGCATGACTTAGAATTTGCAGTGGCGGTATTTGCCCTGAAAATCTGGAGGCATTACCTATATGGGGCCTGTTGTGAGGTGTTCACAGAGCATCACAATTTACAGTATGTGTTATCCCTGAAGGATCTCAACTTGGGACAACGAATATGGATGGAACTGCTTAAGGACTATGATGTCATGATTTTGTATCATCCAAGAAGGCTAATGTGGTGACAAATACTTTGAGCTGGAAAGTATTAAGTATGGGTAGTTTGGCTTGACTAGAAGCTGCCCGACACCCGATGACCAGAGAAGTTCAGACATTGGCCAACAGTCTTGTGAGTCTTACACTAGCGGGTCGAATGACATATTGGCCAGTGTGGAGGCTAGATCGTTGATCTTGGGCAGAATTTCATGCCCAAGTGATACTCAAATGCTTCATTTCAACTTGTTTGTATATCATTATTGTGTACATTCTCATGTGATTTGTAGTTAAATGTGAATTTATACTAACCAACATGATTAGTTTTGTTTTGCAGGTAAAATGGAATTTTGGGAAGCTAAGATACATGTTGGTAAAATCGGGAATGGACTTGGAAACAAGGAGTGAAAAAGGATATGGAAGATCAGCAAAAACAAGGGCTCCGCGATGGAGCCGTGTCATGTTGCCATCACGGAGGCACTCTGCCTCAGAGGAAATAAATTTGGCAATTTCCAGTGAAGGTGCGCGATAGCACCGTGTCACGTTGGCCAGGCTCCGTGATGCAGGCTGTGGCACATTGAGGTTAAATTGCATGGGGGGCCGACTTCCAGTGAAGGTCCGCGATACCTCTGTGGCACGGAGGGAGTGCTTTGCGATACACTCCGTGCCACGTTGCCTGTTATTCCGGGAAAAATTCTCAATAGTATAAATAGAACACTTAGGTTTTATTTTAAACATTTTGACTTGGTTGAGCAAGAACGTGGGTTACAGGCAGTTGAGGGGACGAAAATTCTAGGGTTCTTCTCTATCTCTTTCTCTTTTATATCAATTGTTTGTATAAATTCTACTTATTTGATGATGTTACATCCATAAATGAGTGGCTAAATTCACTTCTTGCTGAGGTTAAGAACAATTGTAGTGGAATGTAATTGTTAATCATTTTAGTTTTCATCTTTTCTTCAATGGTTGTTCTATCAATTCTTGTTCTTACTGCATTAATATTTGGCCAATGTTAACGTATATCTGAAAAATCCAATTTTGATTTTGAAAAGGAAAGAAATTGGAAAGATGTGAATTGGTAGGATATGATCTTTTCTTAGATTGGAAAATTGAGAATTGATTTACATTCTGAATAGAAATATATTTGAAAGTCTTATTAGTCGATTAAGGAATCGGGAATGTATGGATAGAACATGAAATTCTTTTATCACATAAATGTAGATTAAGACTCATGATTCTTAAGTTGGATAGGAGTCGAAAGTTCCAATCCATAGGCAATAATTCTTGACTAGCAACCGAAGGAAAGATTAACTTAATTGTATTGATAAATTAATTCCCTGCTTGTTTGTTTTAACCTCAGGTTGCTCATTACTATTGTTCAGACTCACTTTATAATTTTTCCTTAGATTCTTATTAATTAGTAAACTCAAATTCTCAAAATATTATTTATTGGGTTGTCCGCATTCTTAAAGATATAGTTCATTAACATTTAAGTTAATTATTACCGTAGCTCAGTCCCTGTGGGATCGATACTTGGCTTTACTTTAGCCACTTTACTACTTGTTCGATCACGTGCACTTGCGTGTAGTCACCACAGAAGCCGAACAAGTTTTTGGCGCCGTAACCAGGGACTGACAATTGGTAAAATTATTTTTTTAGTGTTAGTTTACAAATTCTATTTAAGTGCTGACAACTTGATCTTAGCCTTTCTCTTGCAGATATTGAATTCTTCTTAACACTGGCAAGAGACAAGGAGTTGGTGGATTCATACATAAAGCCGGAAAGACAATTTCATCGTCAAAGAAGGGAAGCTCTAGAGAAAAAGCTACAGTTGCTCAGACAGGCAATTCTGGAGCAACAACAGAATCCACCACTTGTGAGGGCAGTGTTAGTGCCCGAGGAAATGGCAGCTAGGCCGGTTCGCGAAGTGGCAATCCCACATGCTAACAATGATACATAAAGTATTCGCAGACCAGAGCCAGGAGGGAGGTTTGAGCTTAAACAGAACATGATGCAATTGTTGCACACCAGCGGGCAATTCATAGGTCTCCCTCATGAAGATCCACAACGACATCTCCAAAACTTTTTGGAGATAAGTGACACTTACATTCCCGCTGGAGTATCATCCGACTACGTGAAGCTTACATTATTCCCATTTTAATATTGGGGGAAGCAAAGAGGTGGTTGAAATCTGAACCACCTAACTCTATCACCACTTGGGATGATCTTGCAAGAAAGTTTTTGATAAGATTCTTTCTATCCGAGAAAACAGCAAGACTTAGAAGTCAGATTCTAAGTTTTAAACAAAGAGAGAGGGAGAATCTGTATCAAGCTTGGGAAAGGTTCAAATCATTGCTAAGGGATTGTCCTCACCATCACCAGTCCAATGATGTGCTGGTGCATACTTTCATAGAGGGTTTGGCACCCCACACAAAAATTTTGCTAGACTCAGTAGCTGGGGGACAAGCATTAGAAAAGAGTTATGAGGAGCTGTATACTTTGTTAAATCGTATTTCACACGGAAATTCAGAGTGGAATGCGGACTCTTCAAGAGGAGGAACAAGGAAAGCGGCAGGAGCCTTTGAGGTGGATGGTTTTACAGCTATCACTGCACAAATAGCTGCATTGCAAAATCAACTCAACACCCACTTTAGCAGTATGATCTTGAATCAACCACAAGCCCAATTTAATGTAGTGCAACAGGTTTGGTGTGAAGTATGCAGTAGTAATGAACACTCAGCTGAGTGTTGTGGTGCAAATCCAGATCCAGTGAACTTTGTTGGGAACATCTAGAGAAATAATCACCAGCAGCAGTATGGAAATAATTACAACTCAAATTGGAGGAATCATCCGAGTTTCTCTTGGGGTAGTAACAGCCATCAAGGGCAGAGTTCGAATTAGGGTATGCAGAGAACTCAAGGGGGGCAACAGAATTATCAGTCTCAGTACAGAGGCAACAATGCACCTCCTCCACCAACCAACAACATTGAGGAAATGTTCAAAATTATGATAGCTAACCAAGCTCAAATGTAGGCTGATTATGTGAAATTAGCGGCAGACTTAAAAAATAACCAGTTAGCTACAAAGGCGTTGGAGTACCAGTTTGGACAACTAGCTGGAGCTCAAAACACCAGGCCCAGAGGAGGACTACCGAGTGACACTGACCCGAATCCCAAGTAGGTCAATGCAGTGACCACAAGGAGTGGTTTACAACTCAAGGAGGTGGAACCAGAAAGATCACCTCAGCAATCAGGAGCAGTGGAAAAAGATAGGGAATATGATGATGAGAGGGGGAAGGAGAAGGCAGCTGAAGCAGAAAGACCACCACCCCCATTCCCTCAAAGATTAAAGAAACACAAGGAGGAAGATTGTTTTAAAAAGTTCATGGAGGTGCTTAAACAGGTATGCATTAATTTACCTTTGGTTGATGTTTTGCGGGGAGTGCCTAAATATGCAAAGTATATCAAGGACATCGTAGCTAACAAAAGCAGATTGACGGAGTATGCTACGGTGGCGCTTACTGAGGAGTGCACTTGCCGGATTCAGAACAGGTTGCCAACAAAGCTCAAGGACCCTGGGAGCTTTACAATTCAGATCACAATTGGGTAAAGTATCCGAGCTCGCGGATTATGTGATTTGGGAGCAAGCATAAACTTGATGCCGACCTCGGTGATTAAGAAGTTGGGGTTGGGCAGTCCCAGACCAACTACAGTGATCTTGCAGTTAGCAGATCGTTCTTTGGCCAGACCAAATGGCATTGTGGAGGACGTGCTGGTGCAAGTGGGCTCCCTCATCTTCCCGGTAGATTTTATTGTCTTAGATTTTGAGCCGGATGCGGAAGTCCCATTTATTTTGGGACGTCCTTTCTTGGCAACCGGGAGAGCTTTGATTGATGTAGTTGCAGGCCAGCTAACCATGCGAGCGCATGACAAAGTGGAGGTATTTGATGTGTATAAGGCCATGAAGCTTCCGACCATCTATGAGGAGCTTTCAGCGATCAATGTGCTAAACCAAGAAGAAATTCTTCAGATTGTTGATTCTCAAGATCCATTGGAGAGAGCGTTGATGAGCTCTGATCATTTCAGAGATAGAGATACTTATGAGATGATGCAAATGTTGAATGAATCAAAATGGTATCTCAGGAAGCAAGACTTTTAGCTGTTGATGAGGTCCCTGGAACCATTGCCAAAACCATCTATTGAGGAAGCACCAAAGCTGGAGTTAAAGACATTGCCTCCACATCTGAAATACGTCTTTTTGGGGGAAGATGACACCTTGCCAGTCATCATCTCCGCAGAATTAACGGAGGCACAGGTAAAGGATGCATTGGTGGTTCTCAAGAGGAGGAAGAAAGCAATGGGCTGGCAAATGTCAGATATTCGGGGTATCAATCCAACTTTTTGCACACACAGAATATTCATGGAGGAAGGAGCAAAGCCAACTGTACAACATCAGCGGAGGTTAGATCCGATGATGAAGGATTTGGTTAGGAAGGAAGTGATTAAATGGCTTGGCAGGTGTGGTTTATCCTATTTCAGACAGCGAATGGGTTAGCCCAGTTCAGTGTGTTTCAAAGAAAGGAGGGATGACCGTGGTCACCAATGAGAAAAATGAGCTGATCCATACACGCACAGTCATAGGCTGGCGGATTTGCATGGACTACAGAAAGCTCAATGAGTCCACAAGGAAAGATCACTATCCTATCCCGTTTATTGATCAAATATTGGACAGATTGGCTGGTCAAGAATATTATTGTTTCCTTGATGGCTATTCTGGCTATAACCAGATAGCCATAGCACCAGAGGACCAGGAGAAGACTACTTTCACATGTCCTTATGGGACATATGCTTTCAGGCGGATGCCATTTGGTTTATGCAATGCACCCACCACATTCCAGAGATGCATGATAGCGATCTTCCACGATATGGTGGAAGATTTCGTCGAGGTATTTATGGATGATTTTTTTGTTTTTGGTAATTTGTTTGCTACTTGTTTGCAAAATCTTGATAGGGTGCTAGCTCGTTGTGAAGAATCCAACCTTGTACTCAACTGGGAGAAATGTTATTTCTTAGTCAAGGAGGGTATCGTCCTTGGCCATAAAGTGTCTTTCAAGGGATTGGAAGTTGATCATGCAAAGATCGAGGTTATTGAAAAGCTACCACCACCTGTGTTAGTGAAGGGTGTTCGCAGTTTTCTCGGACATGCAGGGTTCTACAGACGGTTCATCAAGAACTTCTCTAAAATTTCTAGACCAATATGCAGGTTGCTAGAGAA
Source organism: Datura wrightii (assembly GCA_035772735.1). NCBI lineage: Eukaryota > Viridiplantae > Streptophyta > Magnoliopsida > Solanales > Solanaceae > Datura > Datura wrightii. The sequence goes on along the minus strand of JASDFA010000007.1, from coordinate 45,075,231 downwards.
AGAGGTGAAGTTCGAGTTTGATGAGGATTGTGTCAAAGCATTCGAGGAGTTGAAACAGAAGTTGTTAGAAGCACATATCCTCATTTATCCCGATTGGGAGCAACCGTTTGAATTAATGTGTGATGCAAGTGATGTGGCGGTAGGAGCCGTATTGGGGCTGCGGAGAAATAGAATTTTTCATTCTATTCATTATGCAAGCAAAACACTGGACGCAACCCAAGTCAATTATACAGTCACAAAAAGGAGATTCTAGCATTAGTGTTCGCATTTGATAAATTCAGGTCCTATTTGGTGGGTTCTAGAGTAGTGGTGTATACCGATCATGCAACGATTCGGTATCTGTTTAACAAGAAGGATGCAAAGCCCAGGTTGATCAGATGGATCTTGTTATTACAAGAGTTTGACCTTGAGATTCGGGACAGAAAAGGGAGTGAGAATCAAGTGGCAGATCACCTATCAAGATTGGAAAGCCGGTCACATGTGAAGGAAGGTGACAATATCAAAGAAGAGTTCCCAGATGAGCAGCTCTTGGAAATAAGGGAAGCTGAAATCCCTTGGTATGCTGACATTGTGAATTTGCTAGTGAGTGGAGTCTATCCACTGGAGGCTACGGCTCAATAGAGAAAGAAGTTGAGACATGATTGCAGGTATTATATTTGGGATGAGTCGTACTTGTTTAAGCAGGGACCGGATCAGGTGATGCGAAGATGCATGCCGGAGAGCCAGATTGTAGAAGTGTTGAGGAGTTGTCACTCTTCATTGTATTGAGGGCACCACGGAGGGGAGCGGACAGTGCACAAGGTGCTACAGTCAGGTTTCTTTTGGCCTACACTGTTCAGAGACTCTATGGCATACGTAAAAATGTGTGATAGATGTCAAAGAACAGGCATAATTGGTAAAAGGCAAGAAATGCCGCTGCAGCAGATATTAGAAGTGGAGATCTTTGATGTATGGGGTATAGATTTCATGGGCCCGTTCCCACCGTCATTTGGTAATCGTTACATCTTGGCGGCCGTTGATTATGTATCAAAGTGGGTTGAAGCAACAGCTTGCCCCAGGAATGACAACAAGGTGGTAACAAAATTTGTGAAAAAGCATATTTTCACCAGGTTCGGGACACCCCGAGCCATTATCAGTTATGGAGGGGCTCATTTTGTAAATGCAAGTTTCAAGAATTTTCTAGCTAAGTATGGGGTGCGCCACAAGGTAGCAACAGCATATCATCCCCAAACTAGTGGGCAAGTGGAGGTGTCAAACAGAGAAGTAAAGCAGATTCTACAGAAGACAATAAATGCACAACGTAGTGATTGGTCAAGCAAACTCGGCGATGTATTGTGGGCTTATAGAACTGCGTGCAAGACACCAATTGGGACTTCTCCGTACAGATTGGTCTATGGAAAGGCGTGTCATCTGCCTGTAGAGCTAGAACACCGAGCTTTCTGGACCATGAGGAAATTGAACATGGATCTAGAGCTAGCTGGTAAGAAGAGGCTGATGCAACTCAGCAAACTTGATGAGTTTCGGTGGCATGCTTATGAAAGTGCCAAGTGCTACAAAGAGAAAACAAAGAGGAGGAACGATAAGCATATGGTGCATCGGATCTTTGAGCTGGGGCAGAAAGTATTGCTATTCAATTCAAGATTGAGGCTGTTTCCAGGAAAATTGCAGTCCAAATGGTCAGGGTCGTTTGAGGTAGTAAGAATGACCCCCCACGGGGCGGTGGAGTTGTGGAAAGAAGATAGAAGTGCCACGTTCTCGGTAAATGGGCAGCGGTGTAAGCATTATTGGGGTGAGGACGTTATTCGAGAGAAGACGTCCATCACTCTAGAGGATGATAGAACGTGAATGACGTTGAGCCGTGATGGTAAACCAGGCGCTACACGGGAGGCAACCCGTGAAATTGTTTAATAGATGAGTAGAAATATTTGAAAAAAAAATAAAAACAAAAAAAAAAAGAGAAAAAGAAAAAAATAATAGAAAAAAATTTATTGTTGCGTTGAAACCTATGAATTCTAACCAATTTATTGTGGTGAAATGATTTTCAGGTGGAACGGAGGGCAAAAATGCCAAGAAGCAAAGAAAAAAAAATCGAGGTGAGATAAATAAAAATTGGCATTACAGTGAGACTACGCGATGGCTCCGTGTCACGGAGGGGGTGCTCCGCGTTACCCTCCATGACACATTGTAGCCTATTCTGGATTTTTTAAAAAAATTCCAGAACATGGGCGTGATGGCTCCGTGTCACGGAGGGGGTGCTCCGCGTTACCCTCTGTGACACGTTGAGTGTCTTTTCGCATCGGGTCACACCGGGTCGCCGGGTAACCCACGCGAAAAACACTTTTAAAACCCCGATTTTCCCCATTTCTTCCTTATTTTCCATTCCCTCCGTGACCAAAACCCCAAATTCCCTTCTCCCCCAATGTGACACGGACCTAGGCACAAGTTTTCTTCGAGTTTTCTTCGATTTCATCGGATTAAAGGTATGTTCTTGATCTTTACCTCATTTTTTCTTGAATTTTCGATTCTTGAACATGTGTAGTGATCGAAACTTGCCCTAAGTGAAAATTAAGCTTGAATTCATTTAAGTTATGATTGATTGATATTCATAGTATTGTTGTGAGTATATGAACTCGATGAATGCATGTGTTATTGAATTTTTGCGAAATTGTTAGCTAGGGTTGGAATTTGAATATGAAGAAGACTAAAATTGTTTGAAATGTTGAACAAAATTGGGTTGTGCATTTTGGGTGAATTGAATTATGTTGTGATTAATGTTGAATATGATACGTAGACAAGGGGTTTTCGGGATAATGAAATTGGTGAATTGCATAGGGTGTTGAGAACAAAATTTTGGCTAAGTGCTATGATGGTGGAAGTGAATCATTGGCGATAATTTTATTCATTGTACGAAGTCTGAGTAGTACATAGTAATTGTTCCAACGATTTAATGCACTAAGCCGGTTGAATGTTAAGAATGAGAAAAATCATGAATGTCTTGTCGAAATTGTTTTGATTGTGGCCAAAGACTAAGTGTGGGGTGACCTAATTAAACCCAACCTTAGTTGAAGCTAATTGTGAATTGAATAACATTGGGATTGTATGTTCGATTGTACAGGAACAATGTCAGGCAGGCAAGACAAGGGAAATGACGCATCCACATCGGGCGCCGGCAGAAAAAGAATAAGATTGGGAACAGCAGTTCCAGCAACACCAGCGGTTCCGAGAGGCCAACGCCGACAATACGGAACTCGATGGGTGACTGACGAAGGGAATAAATGGTATGCAAAACACAAAGAAACCAAATACTTCCCGAAATAGCATATATAAAGGAAGCCGCTGGCACAGGAATTCCCACGGATCGTACACCGGATTGACATGGCTGGGCTGAACTTCATCTTCAAAGAGCCCAAGGAGTGCAATCTCCATCTCATTCGAGAGTTCTATGCCAACTGTAACCCGGCCCTCCGCAATCACATTGTCAAGATCAGGGGGCAGGTTTTCACTTTTGAGCCCCATCACCTGAATGCTATCTTGGGGGCGCGGGACATAGATGCCCATGTCCTTCAGCAGCTGAACATCACTCCACCTTATGCGAACATCAGACGCACTCTATGTGGAGCCCGTTCGACAGTAAGGTGGAGCAGGCACAAGGAGAGGGGCTACAATCAGACACTACCTTACTCGTAGATGAACAGGGAAGCCAGGATCTGGCTTAAAATTTTGTGCTCATGCTTGATCCCGGGGGTGCACATGACAGATGTCACCCAGGACCAAGTCTGCTTAGTGTATGCCCTGATGAAGGGGCTTGAAATAAATGTTGGGGCGGTGATCATCTCCGCCATGAAGAGAGCCCGACTGCATCAGGGGCCATGATATCGAGGAAGAGGCCCTGGATTACATCCCACAGATTGACAGGCGTTCCTTGGAAGTCACCAAAACCAAGGCACCTGACACTACTCATGGGCCGGTGCTCACACTAGCCGAGCGACATGCTCGGGAAGATCAGTATATGGCCCGCATGTACGGGATGCAGATGTTGCAGCTGTGCATTGGCGGGAGGCCTGCAACGGAGGATGAGCTATGGCAGCTCGAGCTGGATTACCCATTCGGCGAGAATGCCCGAGCTTTATGAAGAGTGGGGCCCACATTTATGGAGCCTGTAGATGATGACGTCCCCACCGATGAGGAGACACTACGGGAGGACTCAGATGTTGAGTCAGATGAGGACAGCGGGGGTGATTCTGATATAGGAGACGAGGCAACGACACCTGATGAAGAAGTTGAATACTTCGATTGATCAGGGAGTTTCACCGCCCACCTTTGTGATATGTTGAATTTTGTGAACACTGGGGACAGTGTTCGGTTTAAGTGTGGGGTGGGAGTAGTTAGGTGCCAGCTGCTTCGTTTTTGTTTATGTTTATGTTTTGTTGTTGTGCCTGTGAAAAATGTGACCCTGTGACTTTGTGTTATGTGTTCTGTAATTAAGTGGTGTTGTAATGAATGTTAAGCTGTTGTGTGTTGTGTTGAGCTGTTGGTTGTTGTGTAAATATTTTTGTTTTCTATCGAAATTATTGAAATTTTTAAAAAAATTTTTGTTAAATTTCTTTTATGTTGGGTTTCTTGGCCTTTGTTTTTGGTGCTTTTACCGAGAATAGTCTCATGGAACCGAAGTCATAGATAGTGACCGTTCCCTATGATGGATGGATGACGACCATCTAAAGGGAAATGTAGTCGATAGGAGTAGTTTTTTTCTTTCGTTCTTTCTTTTGTTTGTGTCCTAAACGTGTCGCTACTTCATGGTTTGGAATTCTTGTTACGTGTTGTATATGATATTAAGTTGCAAAGATGATTCGTATGAAAGCATGCAAATGTGTAAACATGTTGAGATACCTAGGCCATAGAGTTCGATTCGGTGTGATCGAGGCTTAATAGTGAATTCTTGTAATTAGCTGATTGAAGAGTCTGTGAATATGTCTTGAGTTGAGCATGTGCATTGAGTGTGAGGTGAGGGTTCGATTATTCCATGCTATTGTGAAGTGTCTAGAACTTGCTTGGTGTGTGTACGAAACAAAATGAAGGATGTGTATTGTAGGAAAGGATGTAGGCATTTATTTGATAAACCGAAAGTTTCTCCATTATCATACCTACCTTGAATGTACATCCTAGTTAGCCCCATTGAGCCTTTAGCCTATTTTTTTTCTTTCTTTTATGAAGTACAAACCGATCTTAATCCCTTCTTTCCATTAGCCGTGAATTTGATCCAAAACTCTTAAGCGCTCAAGAAAAATAAATTTCCCACAGAGTAAAGGAGTGAGAATTGTGAAAAGGAAAGAAAAGCGGAAGTGGTGAAAGTTAAAGAAAAGGTCAAAGGTGCACTTGCTGAAATTAAATAAACTTAAGATGTATAACTAATCTTTGCTAGTAAGTCGAGTGTGCTTAAAGAAATAGGAACAAGAACAAAGAAAAAAATTCTTCAAGAATGGGAGGATGAAGGAAGAAAAAAAATGACCATAATGATGGTGGGATGTATTGAAAAGCGCTTAAGGAAGCTAGTTGCTATTATTGGTTAGCCCAATATTTGCTAGTTCCTTAGCTTACATTACAACCCGTTAAGTCCTACGTGATCTTACATCACTCGTCCTTATATTAGTGGAGTAATACACTAGAGGCACGCCTATGGTTCATGACATGATGCATGTGAATTCCTTGGGAGACAGAGAGAAATTGTATTCATATACCCGACATGTAGTGCTTCAGAAATCATATGATAGCAAAGGGGGTAGTTTTCTTGTTTTGTGAGGGCACATGCTTGACGATAGATTAATTTCGTGTCGGATGTCTTGATCAGTTGATCTGCACAAGTTTGCCAAGATCAAGAATTGATTCTTGAGCTTAGGAGGTCTTAATGTGATGTACTTCATTGTATTGATGAGACTATGCATGTTTTCTTGATGATTTGTATATTAAATAATCGGTATAGCCGTAGCTTGAATTGTTGAGTCAAAGTAGCTATGCGTGAGTGTCAATTGCATGAGATGTGAGAATATTGTTCGAGGAAGAACAAGAGTTTAAGTGTGGGGTAAGTGATCTTGGGAAGAATTTCATGCCCAAGTGATACTCAAATGCTTCATTTCGACTTGTTTGTATATCATTATTGTGTACATTCTCATGTGATTTGTAGTTAAACCTGAATTTATACTAACCAACATGGTTAGTGTTGTTTTGCAGGTAAAATGGAATTTTGGGAAGCTAAGATACATGTTGGTAAAATCGGGAATGGACTTGAAAACAAGGAGTGAAAAAGGATATGGAAGATCAGCAAAAACAAGGGCTCCGTGATGGAGCCGTGTCACGTTGCCATCGCGGAGGCACTCTGCCTCAGAGGAAATAAATTTGGCAATTTCCAGTGAAGGTGCACGATAGCACCGTGTCACATTGGCCAGGCTCTGCGATGCAGGCCGTGGCACATTGAGGTTAAATTGCCTGGGGGGCCGACTTCCAGTGAAAGTCTGTGATACCTCCGTGGCACGGACGGAGTGCTCCGCGATACACTCTATGCCAAGTTGCCTGTTATTCCAGGAAAAATTCTCAATAGTATAAATAGCACACTTAGGTTTTATTTTAAACATTCTAACTTGGTTGAGCAAGAACGTGGGTTATAGGAAGTTGAGGGGACGAAAATTCTAGGGTTCTTCTCTATCTCTTTATCTTTTATACCAATTGTTTGTATAAATTCTACTTATTTGATGATGTTACATCCACAAATGAGTGGCTAAATTCACTTCTTGCTGAGGTTAAGAACAATTGTAGTGGAATGTAATTGTTAATCATTTTAGTTTTCATCCTTTCTTCAATGGTTGTTCTATCAATTCTTGTTCTTACTGCATTAATATTTGGCCAATGTTAATGTATATCTGAAAAATCCAATTTTGATTTTGGAAAGGAAAAATTGGAAAGATGTGAATTGGTAGGATATGATCTCTTCTTAGTTTGGAAAATTGAGAATTGATTTACATTCAGAATAGAAATATATCTGAAAGTCTTATTAGTCAATTAAGGAATCGGGAATGTATGGCTAGAATATGAAATTCTTTTATCACAGAAATGTAGATTAAGACTCATGATTCTTAAGTTGGATAGGAGTCGAAAGTTCCAATCCATAGGCAATAATTCTTGACTAGCAACCGAAGGAAAGATTAACTGAATTGTATTGATAAATTAATTCCCTGCATGTTCGTTTTAACCTCAGCTTGCTCATTATTATTGTTCAGACTCACTTTATAATTTTGCCTTAGATTCTTATTAATTAGTAAACTCAAATTCTCAAAATATTATTTATTGGGTTGTCTGCATTCTTAAAGATATAGTTCATTAACACTTAAGTTAATTATTACCATAGCTCAGTCCCTGTGGGATCGATACTTGGCTTTACTTTAGCCACTTTACTACTTGTTCGACCACGTGCACTTGCGTGTAGTTACCACAGAAGCTGAACAATCATCGCTACTAGAGGAGTAAAATCTAGGCATTTTGAGGATGCAAGGCTGAGTAAAATTCATGACCAGGTCTTGCAACGGAAGGCGAAGAGGTAATGATTCATGATGAAGGATTCTTGAGGATAAGAGGGCGTGTATGTGTTCCTTGGGTTGGTGAGATAATAAAAACTATCTTGTCAGAAGCTCGCAGCTAGAGGTACTCTGTACATCCTGGAGTCACCAAGATGTATCATGACATAAAGCGACACTATTGGTGGAGCAGGATGAAGAGAGACATTGTTGAGAAGTTTGCCTAATGCTTACACTACCAGCAAGTAAAATTTGAGCACCAGAAACCTAGGGGAGTACTCCAGAAAATGCCCATCTCGGAGTGGAAATGGGAGCAGATAGCTATGAACTATATTATTGGCCTTTCAAAGACATTGGAGAAGTTTAACTCCATCTGGGTCATTGTTGGCAGACTAACTAAGTCTTCCCATTTCTTGCTTGTTAAGGTGACTTAGAATGTCGAGAGGCTGGTCTAACTATATGTGAAGGAGGTAGTTCAATTGCATGGGGTGTCAGCATCAATCGTCCCGGACAGAGATAGACAGTTCACTTTCTATTTTTGGAGGACCTTGCAAGTTGAACGAGGTACCAAGTTGGATTTGAACATGGAATTTCACCACAGACAGATGGACAATCGGAGAGAACAATACTGGTGTTAGAGGACATGCTTTGGGCCTATATGATCAACTTTGGGGGCTATAGGGATAAGTTCTTACCTTTGGAGAAGTTTGCATACAGCAAACAACTATCACTCAAGCATTGGCATGACGTTATTTGAGGCTTTATATGGGAGAAAATGTAGATCCCCTATCGGCTGGTTCCATGCATTCGGGGTGAGACCATGGGGCACTAATTTGTTAAAGTAGTCCTTAGAGAAAGTCAAGGTGATTCATGAAAGGCTTGTGGCTGCTGAAAGTAAGAAAAAACAGTATATAGATTAGAAGGTGAGGGATATGGAGTTCATGGTGAGAGAGAAAGTCTTGCACAAGGTTTCCACCATAAAGGGAGTGATGCAGTTTGAAATCTAGGGAAAACTTAGCCTGAGACTCATTGGGCCATTTGAAACTATTCAATGTGTAGGATAGGTAGCTTATGAACTGGCCTTGCCTCCAGGTTTTCCCGGAGTACATCCAACATTTTATGTTTCCACGCTGAAGAAATACCATGGAGAAGGGTCTTACATCATCCAATGGGATTCAGTACTACTTGATGAGAACATGTCTTATAAGGAAGAGCTTGTGGCTATATAAGCAGGGAGGTCCATAAGTTAAGATCGAAAGAGATCATGACGGTAAAGGTCAAGTGGAAGAATCGTACAGTAGAGGAAGCAACTTGGGAGATCAAAGTGGACTTGTGAGACAAATACCCCCAGCTACTTGTGGAATCAGGTAATTTCTTTCCTTAATTTCATTGGTCGTACATGGATGAATAATGTTTTAATTAGTATCTGATGTAATGATCCATCTGCCATTACAGGAAAGTAAGTCCAGAACACCTTATTTTTGCCTAGGTGCATAGTGTAAGTGTTGGGGAAGCATTAATTAGAATTGGGTTTGCGGAATGAAAAAGGTGCAACAATTTCAAGCTACTGGTTAATGGGGACCACTACAACGGTGGGAGTGCCGCTATAATGAGACCGTCATGACGGTTGTTGCCATGCCATAATAAAAGGGGGGACTAACCATTTAGTTTACCGTGGTGGGGCCCTGGTCTCCACAGAGGGCCTGCTATAGAAGAAATACAACTGCTGCAGTGGACTTCGGGAGCTAGTAAGACTATTTAAGTGGGGATCTCTGGGTTTTTCACCCCATTACTCTAAGGCACGAACTTTTAGAAGCAATGAGCAATTTTCCCAAGGGCAAAGTAATTCTTCTTCCCAAGGTAAGGTTTATGGATTATTCCTTCTACTTTCAATTCACTAACACCATTGAATTAAGAGGAGGACCTCTAGCGGTGAAATTTTTAAGCAAAGAACCCTAGGTTTTATAGTGCTAATTAAAGGAGAAGGGCTGGGTGTTGATTCCCAGACATAGGAATGAGTAATGAATGCTAACTAGAGTTAATGTGGTTGTAGAACTTTGTATATGAGACTTCAATACCTAGAACTCAGTGAATTTGGAACCCTTAATCTTAAAAATTGCTCTAAGGGGGTTGGAAGGGTAGAAAATCCATGAATTAGAATGGAATGAACATTGTAGGACTGGGTTTTCATAAATTACTCCTTGAGCATGGGATTAGATCGTAAACGAGGGTAGAATTGGGTGGGTTGAATTTCCTAAAACCCTTATTTTAAGAGTAGTTATGAAGCACTCTTGTGAATGTTGTTCATAGATTTTGAGTGTTCCGAGGCTTTGAGGAAAGACAAGGCTCCAACAGTGTGATTGGCAATCGAATTATCCAGTCGAGGTAGGTTATGATTTATAAGGAGTTATACTTTATATAATGTTGTGTATGTGTGTGAAATGATAATGTGCTTGGTTGGTCCTCAGACACTAATTATTGTTACTACTACACATGTTAAATTCTATTGGTGAAGTGAAGTTGATATGATGTTGCTACTTATATTGTGTGAAACATGGGTGTTTTAAGATGTTATATGTGTTCTTTCGTATTGCCATGGAAGTGATAGATGATTGGTAAGTATAACCGAGTTGATGGAGGTAAAACGTGGCCTCCCAAAAGTCATATCATTGACTTAGTGATAACATATCGAGTATGAGAATTAAAGTGGATAATATGCTTTATCCTGAGATGAGTGGCTCATGCCCATGGGAAGCATTCGGGCGACCAGTTGTGATTGAGTGGCGCATGTCCGAGGGGAGCATCTAGATGAGTGGGGGCGTACTATGTTGGTACAGTACATGGATTTGTGGAGCCCCTATAGGTCATGACTTGAAGGGCAGAAATAAGACCCTCCGACATGTGTGTACAATGATGTCCATTATTAATCGATTATGGTGATGTGATGGAGGCATGTTCGCAGCATATCATAGATGGTACGATACCAAGATAGAACTTGAAGAGTAAAGATCGATTCGAGAGTGTGAGAACCTGGTGAAGCCGAAATCCTTGCTTGTGTAGTTTATATGTGTTAGAAATGTTGATGTGCTTATTATGAATTGTTATGGCTCGTAAAGTCACATATGATTCTGTGATGAATTGATGGATGGTTTGTGAGGATTCCATTGTATATTACATTTAGTCAATGGTGCATTAACTACGAAATTTGTGGCTATGCATTATTTGTACGGAAATTATGAACTGGTTGTTGAGAATTGCTATGGGGGAACTGAAGCTGATTAGCTGAGACACATTGCTGTGTCACAATCTAGGTGGTCGTGATTGACACCCACCCTATACCCCCCGATGAGTGAACCAGCGAGTCCCAACTAATTAGCCTATCTCAACCATGATACAAATAAATCACCTCATAAAGATAATAGCGGAATCCTTAAACAAATTAAAGGAAAACAAATGCCAAATTTATCTATTACATCCCTAGAAACCTAAAGGTCATTACACATGAGGACATCTACCTAATATAGTCTAATAAGAGTAAATTAAGAAAATAGAAAAGGCAATGTCTGAACAAAAGATAAATCTTCTGCTATGGAAGCGTAGCAGTACTTCTAGATCTGCTCGCCTTAAACAATCTCGCTGTTGCTCTAACGATGGGGACGAGATGAACTTTCTGAATTGAGGTCTTCACTCAGAAAAGAAGTGCAGGAGTAAAATCATTATGATAAAATTTACTGGTAGGCATCATCGGCTGACCTTAAATAATAACACATATATAGTGAAATAACAACCTGCAATACCAAAAAAAATTCATTAAATAACACTCATTCTAGAATCAATAAGTTTCAGGTGTTCGGCTAGCCTGCTCACTGGATTGGGCCTCTCGGTAACGGTACTTGACCGCTGCAATGGTCTCGCCACGACAGTAAAGGTACCGTTGCAGCGGTACTGCCTTGGAAGTAACTCAACTTAACTAAACACCTCAGTTCTCCTTTAACCATTCTCTACATTCAATTCACTTCAACCATACAAGTTATACATAATTGTAAATCCAGCAACCAATGTACCACTAATTACATAGAGTATCCAATGGACTCCTCACAATCGATCCCTCAAATCATCACGAACTCGTACGTGACTTTACAAGTAATGAAAATTGTCATAAGCACATCAATATTGCTAACATATAAACTATACGACAAGGAAATTCAGTTTCATTCAGGTTGTCACATTTTCGAACCATTCTATTTGGTATCGTAACAATTAATGATGTGCCGGAAACATGCCTCCGTAAAACTGAACATCACTCTACATACATACCAAGGGGTCTTATTTCTATTCTTCAAGTCATAAGTTGCAGGGTGTTCGCGGGTTTGGTAACTATACGCAAGTGCACGTGGTCGAACAAGTAGTAAAATGGCTTAAGTAAGCCAAGTATCGATCCCACGGGGACTGAACTAAGATAATCATTAACTTAAGTGTTAATGAACTATAACTTTAAGAATGCAGACAACCAATTAAACAATATTTGGAGAGTTTGAGTTTCCTAATTTCTACGAATCTAAGACAGAATTCTAAAGTGAGTCTGACAATAGTAATGAGCATGCTGAGGTTAAAACGAACATGCAGGGAAGTAATTTATCGATACAATTCAGTTAATCTTTCCTTCGGTTGCTAGTCAAGAATTATTGCCTATGGATTGAAACTTTCGTATCCTACCCAACTTAAGAATCATGAACCTTCAACCTACATTTTTGTGATAAAAGAATTTCATGTTAGCCATACAAAATCGATTCCTTAATTGACAAATAAGACTTTCAGATATATTTCTATTCTGAATGTAAATCAATTCTCAATTTTCCCAAACTAAGAAGAGATCATATCCTACCAATTCACCACTTCCAAATTTCTTTTCTTTTCAAAATCAAAATTAGATTTTTTAGATATACGTTAACATTGGCCAAACATTAATGCAGTAAGAACAAGAATTGATAGAACAACAATTCAAGAAAAAATGAAAACTAAATTGATCAACAATTACATTCCACTACAATTGTTCTTAACCTCAGCAAGAAGTGAATTTATCCACTCATTTGTGGATTAAACATCATCAAATAAGTGTAATTCATACAAACAATTGAGATAAAAGAGAAAGAGATAGAGAAAAACCCTAGAATTTTCGTCCCCTCAACTGCCTGTAACCCACGTTCTTGCTCAACCAAGTCAAAATGTTTAAAAATAAACCTAAGTGTGCTATTTATACTAGTGAGAATTTTTTCCGGAATAACAAGCAACGTGGCACGGAGTGTATCGCGGAGCACTCCCTTCGTGCCATGGGGCTAATGCGGACCCTCTCTGGAATCAGGTTCCTCAGCAATTTCTCCTTGGCGTGCCATGGCCTGCAACGCGGAGCCAGGCCAACGTGTCACGGCGCAATCGCGAACCTTCACTGGAATTGGCCAAAATAAATCACCCGAGGCAGAATGCCTCCGCGATGGAAACGTGACACAGCTCCATGCGGAGCCCTTATTTTTGTTGCTCCCCCTTGACCTTTTCCACTCCTTGCTTCCAAGTCCATTCCCGATTTTTACCAACATGTATCTTAGCTTCCCAAAATTACATTTTACCTGCAAAACAACACTAATAATGTTGGTTAGTATAAATTCCCATTTTAACTACAAATCACATGAGAATGCACACATAACGATAGATAAACAAGAAGAAATGAAGCATTTGAGTATCACTTGGGCATATAATTCTGGCCAAGATCACTTACCCTACACTTAAAACCTTGTTCATCCTCGAACAATACTCTCACATCTCATGCAATTGACACCCACGCATAGCTACTTTGGCTCGACAATTCAAGCTACGGCTATACCGATTATTTAATATAGCAAATCATCAAGAAAACATGCATGGTCTCATCCATATAATGACATACACATTATTAAGACCTCCTAAACTCAAGAATTGACTCTCGATCTCGGCAAACTCATGCAAATCAACTAATCAAGACATCCGACACGAAATTCAATCTCTCGTCAAGCATGTGCCCTCACAACACAAGAGAAATTTTGCCCCTTTTCAATCATATGATTTCCAAAGCATTACATGTAGGGGTATATGAACACGATTTCGCTCTCTCTCCTAAAGAATTAACATGCATCATGTCATGAACCATAGGCTTGCCTCTAGTGTATTACTCCACTAATATAAGGACGCGTGATGTAAGATCACATAGGACTTAAGGGTTGTAATGTAAGCTAAGGAACTAGTAAATACTGGGCTAACCAATAATAGCAACTAGCTTCCTTAAGCGCTTTTCAATACATCCCACCATCATTATGGGCCTTGTTTCTTCCTTTATCTTCTCTTTCTTGAATTTTCCTCTTTATTTTTGTTCCCATTTCTTTAAGCACACTCGACTTAATAACAACGATTAGTTATACATCTTTATTTTATTTAATTTCAGCAAGTGCACCTTTGACCTTTTCTTTACTTTCACCACTTCCTCTTTTCCTTTCTTTTCACAATTCTCACTCCTTGACACTGTGGGAAAACTATTTTTCTAGAGCGCTTAAGAGTTTTGGATCAAATTCAAGGCTAATGAAAAGAAAGGATTAAGCTCAGTTGTTACCTCTTCAAAGAAAGAAAAAAATAGGCTAAAGGCTCAATGGGGCTAACTAGGATGTACATTCAAGGTAGGTATGATAATGGAAAAACTTTCGGTTTAATCAAAGAAATGCCTACATCCTTTCCTACAATACACATCCTTTATTTCGTTTCGTACACACACCAGGCAAGTTCTAGACCCTTCACAATAGCATGGAATAATCGAAAACTCACCTCACACTCATTGCACATGCTCAACTCAAGACATATTCACAGATTCTTCAATTAGCTAATTACAAGAATTCAATATTAAGCATCAATCACACCGAATCGAACTCTATGGCCTAGTTATCTCAACATGTTTACACATTTGCATGCTTTCATACGAATCACCTTTGCATCTTAATATCATGTACAACACGCAACAAGAATTCCGAACCATGAAGTAGCGACATGTTCGGGAAACAAACAAAAGAAAGAAAATAAAAGAAAGAAAAAACTACTCCTATCGACTACATTTCCCTTAAGACGGTCGTCATCCATCTATCATAGGGAACGATCACTATTTACGACTTCGGTTCAATGGGACTATTCTCGGTAAAAGCACCAAAAACAAATGCCGAGAAACCCAATCATAAGAAAATTCAACAATTTTTTTTTAAAAATATCGATAATTTTGATAGAAAACAAAAAATATTTACAAAAAAATATTTACACAAACAACCAACCAACAACAGCTCACACAACACACAACAGCTTAACATTCATTACACACCAAATTACATTACGGAGCATACCACACAAAATCACAGGGTCACATTTTTTTCACAGGCATAACAACACAAGACATAAACATAAACAAAAACAACAACGAAACAGCCAGCACCTAACTACTCCCACCCCACACTTAAACCGAACACTGTCCCCAGTATTCAAAAAATTCAACATAAACTAAATAGAGTCATAGCGCGAAACTAATACCTCAAGTCAGAACTGAGCCGGTAGAGAA
The DNA here is from genome assembly GCA_035772735.1 of Datura wrightii. Lineage (NCBI taxonomy): Eukaryota > Viridiplantae > Streptophyta > Magnoliopsida > Solanales > Solanaceae > Datura > Datura wrightii. The sequence continues at coordinate 45,060,045 of JASDFA010000007.1, read as the reverse complement.
TAAGTCACATAGGTGGGTGGTGAAACTCCCTGATCAATCGAAGTATTCAACTTCTTCATCAGGTGTCGTTGCCTCATCTCCCATATCTGAATCGTCCCCGTCGTCTTCATCGGACTCAACATCTGAGTCCTCAGGGTGTGTCTCCTCATCGGTGGGAACATCATCATCTACCGGCTCCACAAATGCTAGCCCCACTCTGCATAGCGCCCTGGCATTTTCGCCGAAGGGGTAATCCAACTCGAGCTGCCATAACTCATCCTCCTTTGCTGGCCTCCCACCTATGCGCAACTACAGCATCTGCATCCCGTACATGCAGGCCATATACTGATCATCCCGAGCATGTCGCTCGGCTAGTGTGAGAACTAGCCCGTAAGTAGTGTCAGGTGCCTTGGTTTTTGTGACATCCAAGGCACGCCTATCAATTTGCAGGATGTAGTCCAGGGCCTCTTCCTCGATATCATGGCCCCTCAGGAACGTGGTAAGCAAACCACCGAACCCGTACCTGTGCCCTTGATGGAGTCGGGCTCTCTTCATGGCGGAGATGATCACCTCCCCAACATTTATCTCAAGCCCTTTCATCAGGGCATACACCAAGCACACTCGATCCGAGGTGACATCTGTCATGTGCACCCCCGGGATCAGGCAGGAACACACAATTTTTAGCCAAATCCTGGCTTCCCTGTTCATCTGAGAGTAAGGCAGTGTCTGATGGTAGCCCCTCTCCTTGTGCCTACTCCATTGTGTTGTCGAACGGGCTCCACACAGAGTGCATCTGATATCCGCATAAGGTGGAGTTATGTTCAGCTGCTGGAGTACATGGGCGTCTGTGTCCCGCGCCCCCAATATAACATTCAGGTGATGGGGCTCAAAGGTGACAACTTGCCCCCTTATCTTGACAGTGTGACTGCGGAGGTCAGGTTCCAGTTGGCATATAACTCCCGAATCATATGGATATTGCATTCCTTGGGCTCTTCAAAGATGAATTTCAGCCCGGCAGTCTCAATTCGGTGTACGATCCTCGGGAATTCCTGTGCCAGCGGCTCCCTTTGCTATATGCTCTTCCGGGAAGTATTTGGTTTCTTTGTGTTTTGCATACCATTTCTTCCCTTCATCAGTCACCCATCGGGTTCTGTATTGCCGGCGTTGGCCTCTCGGAACCGCTGGTGCAGCTGGGACTGCTGTTCCCAACCTTATCTTTTTTCTGCCGGCGCCCGATGTGGACGCTCCCTTTCCTTTATCTTGTCTGCCCGACATTGTTCCTGCACATATAACCATACAATCCCAATGTTATTCAAATCATAACTAGCTTCGACTAAGGTTGGGTTCAATTGAATAACCCCACACTTAGTCTTTAGCCGCAATTTAAAACAATTCGGCAAGACATTCATGATTTCACAATTCTTAACAATCAACATGCTTAGTGCCTTCATATAATTCGATGGAATAATTACTATGTACTACTCAGACTTCGTACAACGAATACAATATCTCCATAGATTCCATTACATCACATAGCATTTAGCGAAATTTTTGTTCTCAACAACCTATGCAATTCACCAATTTCATTTTTCCGAAAATTCCCTTGTCTACTTAGCATATTCATCTATATTCACAACATCATTCACATCACCCAACATGCACAACTCAAAATTGTTTTTTCACATTTCAACCAAATTTAGTTCTTCCTATTCAAATTCCAACCCTAGCTACCAATTTCGCAAAAATTCAATAAAACATGCATTCATCGAGTTCATATACTCACACCAATATCATGAACATCAATTAATCATAACTTAAATGAATTCAAGCTCAATTTGCACTTAGGGCAAGGTTTACTCACCTCTCATGTTCAAAAATCAAAAATTCAAGCAAGAATGAGGTTAACTTCAAGAACATACCTTTAATCCGATGAAATCGAAGAAAAGTTGAAGAAAACTTGTGCCTAGGTCCGTGTTACATTGGGGGAGGAGGGAATTTAGGGTGTTGGTCATGGAGGGAATGGAAAATGGGGAAAAATAGAGGGGAATCAGGGTTTAAAGGGTGTTTTTCGCGTGGGTTACCCGCGACCCGATGTGACCCAACGCGAATTACACCTCAACGTGTCAGAGAGGGTAACGCGGAGCACACCCTCTGTGACAAGGAGCCATCACGTAGGCGTTCTGGAAATTTTAAAAAAATCCAGAATACCTTCAACGTGTCACGGATGGTAATGCGGAGGCCCTCCTCCATGACACGGAGCCAACGCATAGGCTCACTGTCATGCCATTTTTTATTTTTCTCACCTCGAATTTTTTCCTTTGCACTTTTTTGCATTTTTGCCCTCCGTTTCACCTGAAAATCATTTCCAAGCAAAAAATTGGTTAGAATTCATAGGTTTCAATGCAAACACAATTTTTTTATTTTTTTATTTTTCTCTTTTTTTTTCTTTTCTTTTTCAACTAATATTACTCATCTAGTACAACAATTTCACAGGTTGCCTCCCGTGCAGCGCCTGGTTTACCGTCGCGTCTTGACGTCATTGACGCTTAATCATCCTCTAGAGTGATGGACGTCTTCTCTCAAATAACGTCCTCACCCCAGTAATGCTTACAACGTTGCCCATTAAACAAGAACGTGGCACTTCGATCTTCTTGCCACAACTCCACTGCCCCGTGCGGGGTCATTCTCACTACCTCAAACGGGCCTGACCATTTGGACCGCAATTTCCCTGGAAACAGCTTCAATCTTGAATTGAAAACCAACACTTTCTACCCCGGCTCGAAAATACGATGCACCATATGCTTATCGTGCCACCTCTTTGTTTTCTCTTTGTAGCACTTGGCACTTTCATAAGCATGCCAACGAAACTCATCAAGTTCGCTGAGTTGCATCAGCCTCTTCTTGCCCGCTAGCTCTAGGTCCATATTCAATTTCCTCACGGCCCAGAAAGCTCGGTGTTCTAGCTCCACCGGCAGATGACACGCTTTTCCATAGACCAATCGGTATGGAGAAGTCCCAATTGGTGTCTTGTAAGCAGTTCTATAAGCCCACAACGCATCGTCGAGTTTGCTTGACCAATTACTACGTTGTGCATTCACTGTTTTCTGGAGAATCTGCTTCACTTCTCTATTCGACACCTCCACTCGCCCACTAGTTTGGGGATGGTATGTTGTTTCCACCTTGTGGCGCACCCCATACTTAGCTAGCAACTTCTTGAAACTTGCATTGACAAAATGAGCCCCTCCATCATTGATAATGGCTCGAGGTGTCCTGAACCTGGTGAAAATGTGCTTTTTCACAAATTTCGTTACCACCTTGTTGTCATTCCTGGGGCAAGCTATTGCTTCAACCCACTTTGATACATAATCAATAGCCACCAAGATGTAACGATTACCAAATGACAGTGGGAACGGGCCCATGAAATCTATACCCCATAATCAAAGATCTCCACTTCTAGTATATGCTGCAGCGGCATCTCTTGCCTCCTACCAATTGTGCTTGTCCTTTGACATCTATCACATATTTTTACATATGTCATAGAGTCTCTAAACAGTGTAGGCCAAAAGAAACTAGACTGTAGCACCTTGTGCGCTGTCCGCTCGCCTCCGTGGTGCCCTCCATACAATGAAGAGTGACAACTCCTCAAAACTTTTGCAATCTGGCTCTCCGGGATGCATCTTCTCATAACCTGATCCGGTCCCTGTTTAAACAAGTATGACTCATCCCAAATAAAATACCGGCAATCATGCCCCAATTTTTTTCTCTACTGAGTCGTAGCCTCCGGTGGATAGACTCCACTCACTAGAAAATTCACTATGTCTACATACCAAGGGATCTCAGCTTCCCTTATTGCCAAGAGCTGCTCATCCGGGAACTCCTCTTTGATGCTGTCACCTTCCTTCACATGCGACCGACTTTTCAATCGCGATAGGTGATCTGCCACTTGATTCTCGCTCCCCTTTCTGTCCCTAATATCTAGGTCAAACTCTTGCAACAACAAGATCCATCTGATCAGCCTGGGCTTTGCATCCTTCTTGTTAAACAGATACCGAATCGCTGCATGATCGGTATACACCACTACTCTAGAACCCACCAAATAGGACCTGCATTTATCAAACACGAACACGAATGCTAGCATCTCCTTTTCTGTGATTCTATCAATTTCTTGCTTATCAACTTGGGTAGTGTCTAGTGTTTTGCTTGCATAATGAATGGAATGAAAGATTCTATTCCTCCGCTGCCCCAATACCGCTCCCACAACCACATCGCTTGCATCACACATCAGTTTAAATGATTGTTCCTAGTCCAGAGAAATAAGGATATGTGCTTCTATCAATTTCTTCTTCAACTCCTCGAATGCTTTGACACAATCTTCATCAAACTCGAACTTCACCTCTTTTTCTAGCAACCTACATATCGGTCTAGAAATTTGAGAGAAGTTCTTAATGAACTGTCTGTAGAACCCTGCATGCCCGAGAAAACTGCGAACACCCTTCACTGACACAGGTGGTGGTAGCTTTTCAATAACTTCGATCTTCGCACGATCGACCTCCAACCCCTTGCAAGACACTTTATGGCCAAGGACGATACCCTCCTTGACTAAGAAATGACATTTCTCCCAGTTGAGTACAAGGTTGGATTCTTCATAGCGAGCTAGCACCCTGTCAAGATTCTACAAACAAGTAGCAAATGAATTACCGAAAAGAGAAAAATCATCCATAAATACCTCGATGAAATCTTCCACCATGTCATGAAAGATCTCTATCATGCATCTCTGGAATATGGCGGGTGCATTGCATAAACCAAATGGCATCCGCCTAAAAGCATTTCTCCCATAAGGACATGTGAAAGTAGTCTTCTCCTGGTCCTCCGGTTCTATGGCTATTTGGTTATAGCCAGAGTACCCATCAAGGAAACAATAATATTCTTGTCCAGCCAATCTGTCCAATATTTGATCAATGAACGGGATAGGATAGTGATCTTTCCTTGTGGCTTCATTGAGCTTTCTGTAATCCATGCAAATCCGCCAGCCTATGACGGTGCGAGTAGGGATCAGCTCCTTTTTTTCATTGGTGACCACGATCATCCCTCCCTTCTTTGGGACACACTGAACGGGGCTGACCCATTCGCTGTCCGAAATTGGATAGACCACACCTGCATTAAGCCACTTAATTACTTCTTTCCTAACCATGTCCTTCATCACCAGATTCAACCTCCGCTGATGCTGAATAGTTGGATTTTCTCCTGTCTCCACGAAAATTTTGTGTGTGCAAAAAGCTGGATTAATACCCTGAATATCTGACATCTGCCAGCCCATTGCTTTCTTCCTTCTTTTGAGGACCACCAATGCTTCCTTTTCCTGTGCCTCCGTCAATTCTACGGAGATGATGACTGGCAAAATGTCATCTTCCCCCAAAAAGACATATTTTAAATGGGGAGGCAATGTTTTCAACTCCAGATTTGGTGCTTCCTCAATAGATGGTTTTGGCAAGGGTTCCAGGGACCTCATTAAAGGCTGAAAGTCATGCTTCCTGAGATACCATTGTGGTTCATTCAACATTTGCACCATATCATAAGTATCTTTATCTCCCAAATGATCGGAGATCATCAATGCTCTCTTTCCAATGGATCTCGAGATTCAACCATCTGAAGAATTTCTGCTTGATTTAGAACATTGATTGCTGAAAGCTCCTCATGTATGGTCGGAAGCTTCATGGCCTTATATATATCAAATACCTCCACTTTGTCATGCGCCCGCATGGTTAGCTGCCCTGCAGCTACATCAATCAAAGCTCTCCCAGTTTCCAAGAAAGGATGTCACAAAATAAATGGGACTTCCGCATCCGGCTCAAAATCCGGAACAATAAAGTCTACCGGGAAGATAAGGGAGCCCGCTTGCACCAGCACGTCCTCCACAATGCCATATGGTCTGGCCAAAGAATGGTCCGCTAATTGCAAGATCACTGTAGTTGGTCTAGGACTGCCCAGCCCCAACTTCTTGAACACCGATGTCGGGATCAAGTTAATACTCGCTCCCAAATCACATAATCCGCGAGCTCGGATACTTTGCCTAATTGTGATTTGAATTGTAAAGCTCCCAGGGTCCTTGAGCTTTTTTGGCAACCTGTTCTATATCCAGGAAGTGCACTCCTCAGTAAGCGCCACCGTAGCATACTCCGTCAATCTGCTTTTGTTAGCTACGATGTCCTTGATATACTTTGCATATTTAGGCACTCCCTGCAAAACATCAACCAAAGGTAAATTAATGTGTACCTGTTTAAGCACCTCCATGAACTTTTTGAAACAAGCTTCCTCCTTGTGTTTCTTTAATCTTTGAGGGAACGGGGGTGGTGGTCTTTCTACTTCAACTACCTTCTCCTTCCCCCTCACATCATCATGTTCCCTCTCTTTTTCCACTGCTCCTGACTGCTGAGGTGGTCTTTCTGGTTCCACCTCTTTGAGTTGTAAACCACTCCTTGTGATCACTGCATTAACCTACTTGGGATTCGGGTCAGTGTCACTCGGTAGTCCTCCTCTTGGCCTGGTGTTTTGAGCTCCAGCTAGTTGTCCAAACTGGTACTCTAACGCCTTTGTAGCTAACTGATTATTCTTTATGTCTACTGCCAATTTCACATAATCAGCCTACAATTGAGCTTGGTAACATTGTTTTAAACATTTCCTCAATGCTGGTGGGTGGTGGAGGAGGTGCATTATTTCCTCTATATTAAGTCTGATAGTTCTGCTGCCCTCCTTGATTTCTCTGCGCACCCTAATTCGAACTCTGCCCTTGATGGCTGTTACTACCCCAAGAGAAATTAGGATGATTTCTCCAATTCGAGTTGTAGTTGTTGCTATACTGTTGGTGATTATTTCTCTGTATATTCCCCACAAAGTTCACTGAATCTGGATTTGCACCACAACACTCAGCTGAGTGTTCATTACTACTGCATACTTCACACCAAACCTGCTGCACTACATTAACTGGGGCTTAAGGTTGATTCAAGCTCATATTGCTGAAGTGGGTGTTGAGTTGATTTTACAGCGCATCTATCTGTGCAGCGATAGCTATAAAACCATCCACTTCCAAGACTCCTGCCGCTTTCCTTGTTCCTCCTCTAGAAGAGTCCGCATTCTACTCTGGATTTCCCTGCGAAATACGATTTAACAAAGTATGCAGCTCCTCATAAGTCTTTTCTAATGTTTGTCCCCCAGTTGCTGAGTCTAGCAAAATTTTTGTGTGGGGTTCCAAACCCTCTATGAAAGTATGCACCAGCACATCATTGGACTGGTGATGGTGAGGACAATCCCATAACATAGATTTGAACCTTTCCCAAGCTTGATACAGATTCTCCCCCTCTCTTCGTTTAAAACTTAGAATCTGACTTCTAAGTCTTACTGTTTTCCCGGATGGAAAGAACCATACCAAAAATTTTCTTGCAAGATCATCCCAAGTGGTGATAGAGTTAGGTGGCTCAGCTTTCAACCACCTCTTTGCTTCTCCCAATAATGAGAATGGAAATAATGTAAGCCTTACATAATCGGATGATACTCCAGTGGGGATGTAAGTGTCACTTATCTCCAAAAAGTTTTGGAGATGTTGTTGTGGATCTTCGTGAGGGAGACCTGTGAATTGCCCGCTGGTGTGCAGCAATTGCACCATGTTCTGTTTAAGCTCAAACCTCCCTTCTGGCTTAGGTTTGCGAATACTTGATGTAACATTGTTAGCATGTGGGATTGCCACTTCGCGAACCGGCCTAGCTGTCATTTCCTCGGGCACTAACACTGCCCTCACAAGTGGTGGATTCTGTTGTTGCTCCAGGATTGTCTATCTGAGCAACTGTAGCTTTTTCTCTAGAGCTTCCCTTCTTTGACGATGGAATTGTCTTTCCGGCTCTAAGTATGAATCCACCAGCTCCTTGTCTCATGCCAGTGTTCAACAGAATTCGATATCTGCAAAAGACAGGCTAAGATCAAGTTTTCAGCACCTATATAGAAATTGTAAACTAACACTAAGAAATTTTTTTTACCAATTGCCAGTCCCTAGCAACGGCGCCAAAAACTTGTTCGCGGGTTAGGTAACTACACGAAAGTGCACGTGGTCGAACAAGTAGTAAAATGGCTTAAGTAAGCCAAATATCGATCTCACAGGGACTGAACTAAGATAATAATTAACTTAAGTGTTAATGAACTATAACTTTAAGAATGCAGACAACCAATTAAACAATATTTGGAGAGTTTGAGTTTCCTAATTTCTACGAATCTAAGGCAGAATTCTAAAGTGAGTCTGAACAATAGTAATGAGCATGCTGAGGTTAAAACGAACATGCAGGGAAGTAATTTATCGATACAATTCAGTTAATCTTTCCTTCGGTTGCTAGTCAAGAATTATTGCCTATGGATTAAAACTTTCGTATCCTACCCAAGTTAAGAATCATGAACCTTCAACCTACATTTTTGTGATAAAAGAATTTCATGTTCTAGCCATACAAAACTGATTCCTTAATTGACTAATAAGACTTTCAGATATATTTATATTCTGAATGTAAATCAATTCTCAATTTTCCCAAACTAAGAAGAGATCATATCCTACCAATTCACCACTTCCCAATTTTTTTTCTTTTCAAAATCAAAATTGGATTTTTTAGATATACATTAACATTGGGCAAACATTAATGCAGTAAGAACAAGAATTGATAGAACAACTATTGAAGAAAAAATGAAAACTAAATTGATCAACAATTACATTGCACTACAATTGTTCTTACCCTCAGCAAGAAGTGAATTTAGCCACTCATTTGTGGATTAAACATCATCAAATAAGTGTAATTCATACAAACAATTGCGATAAAAGAGAAAGAGATAGAGAAGAACCCTAGAATTTTCGTCTCCTCAACTGCCTGTAACCCACGTTCTTGCTCAACCAAGTCAGAATGTTTAAACATAAACCTAAGTGTGCTATTTATACTAGTGAGCATTTTTCCCGGAATAACAAGCAACGTGGTACGGAGTGTATCGCGGAGCAGTCCCTTCGTGCCACGGGGCTAATGCGGACCCTCTCTGGAATAAGGTTCTTCAGCAATTTCTCCTTGGCGTGCCACGGCCTGCAACGCGGAGCCAGGCCAACGTGTCATGGCGCAATTGCGAACCTTCACTGGAATTGGCCAAAATAAATCACCCGAGATAGAATGCCTCCGCTATGGCAACGTGACACGGCTCCATCGCGGAGCCCTTATTTTTGCTGCTCTTCCTTGACCTTTTCCACTCCTTGCTTCCAAGTCCATTCCCAATTTATACCAACATGTATCTTAGCTTAGCTTCCCAAAATTATATTTTACCTGCAAAACAACACTAATCATGTTGGTTAGTATAAATTCACATTTTAACTACAAATCACATGAGAATGCACACATAACGATAGATAAACAAGACGAAATGAAGCATTTGAGTATCACTTGGGCATATAATTCTGCCCAAGATCATATGGGACTCTTGGTTATCTTTACAATTCATAGTTCACTTTCATGAACATACGAAAGAACACATATAACATCTCAAAAATACTCAATTTCAAACCACATAAGTAACAACATCATATTAGATTCAGTTCATGTCATGACCTGAGCATAGACCTCGGATCGAGACATGGGACCTAGAGCCACGAATGACTCCAAGCTAACCCATGGCACATGCATAACAATTCAAGAGCATAACTAATGTGGAAATTTAAAATATTTCATGAACAAAGCAGAAGTATGAATACATATATCTTAAGAGCATAAGAAGAGTTAATGCTCGACAATACTGAATATCCACATAATGTTTGATAAGCCTCTAAACTATCTAATGAGCTGATGCGACAACACCCCCAACTAGGTCTAAAGTCTGGACTAAATAACAAAACAACACTAAACTAAATGTGCTTGGAAGATGAGGATTCACCTATACTGGCTAAACTGGTTTGATACAAAAGTAGGACTAATGGCGCGGCTGAGTCTAATCGCTCGGGCCTATATCATGAAATGATATAGCATATAGTATGCATTTAGTACTTTGAATATAATGAGTATGCAAGATAAGTAAAAATGGACTAATAAAACACATAACAGTTCATAAAAATAGGACAATTCAAAACATGAAGTGATAGTCATAGCATAAACATGAGGGCTCAAGGTTTTCAAAGCTATTCATAAACTAATCGTAATCGTAATCCTAAGAGGAACCTTGTAAATCATAACTTGAGCATAAACATGACAATGCTTAAATCATAAGGGAACAATTGGAGGACTCAACTTAACCGACACCATCATGATATAGCTCACATAATGTCCCAACTATCTCGCTCAAGTGGGCAGAGTCATCCCAAGATTTCAAAGGCAAGGGACGTAAATGGCCTGATATCACTATTAGGGACCTCGTAGGGTCAATCAAGAATATAATCCTATGGTGGCACGTAGTTCTGAGACCTCGTAGTTTACCTAAATGTCGGACCTACTCGGTACTAGATACTACTCCCAAAAACATTCACATGAGGGCTTGTATAAAATATCGTGAAGTCATACATAAGGTTCATAGACTAGTTTAAATCATTATACGCGTGAACATGCTTAAAATACGTAATCTAGCCATGAAAGGAGGGCCTGTGAGCCAACCATAATCATAAACTTGATAATCGTAAAAGTCATGCATATTTGAGAAAAATCCTCATACTTGAAATTTGTAAATTCATGAAGAGTCTTTGTAGGAAGTCATGTATCATAAATCATAAAACATAAAGTAGGTCTTGAGAAAATTGAAGGTTATAAGATAATCAAAGAAATTCATACGGAGGAATTTAGCCCTAAAATTTCCTAATCATAATGGAATCACAAGATATCATAATTTCAGAAAATACTTGAATAGATCATAAATCTTATTATGAAGATCATATTTTCATATCAAATCAGCTCTATCCATAAAGGAATCATGAGCAAATTCCAAAATCCAACATAGAAACTTAATTTTTGAAATTAGGGCTTTGGAGAAATTAGGTGATCATACTTTTGATTGAGCAAGGGACATGAGGTTGAAAGGAGCCCTCATTTATAGACCCACATACCTGAATTGATCAATCCCCAACTGAAATTGAAAGCCCACTTGATTCTAGAAGAAACTTGAGGAAGAACCCTAGGAATTTCTTGAGAGCCTTGAGAGAATTGATTCTTCAATTGAGAATGTTAGGAGAATAATGAGTTACTTATGATGAATAATATCCTTAATACACTCCTTCTCATGCTTAAAACGACGTAGTTTAGGATCCTAGAACTTAGAATTTATGAAAATACCCTTAATAAAAATTCTGAAAAATATACACTGCCAGTGGTCACGACCCTTACCACCAGTCGTACCATGAAGTGACAACTCGTGATCACCTCCCATAGTCACCATTGGTAGTAGGACTGGTTCCTAAATATCATACCACGGACACCCACGATGAGTCGTTACATGTCACGACAGTTCATAACACCACTCATGAAAAAACACCCACACACAGAACTTTCAAACTACGACCCTTATCATGACTTGTTGTTCACCACAACAAATCATACTTTTAATCGTGGTATCTCTTCCTTACTCTGTAGGTCCAAACAAAGACTTCTTTTGACGGCCCATTACCACTACCTTACGAGTCATATCATGACTCATCGCATCGACCAATGAGTCGTACCTTAGCTTATTGGTCCAGAACCTTCCACTTAGCCCTTCATCACGACCCTTTAGTTCAACCGATAACTCTTACTACGAGTCATTCTGAGAGAAAAATGCAGATTCTTCTGCTAATCTCATTTCCACATTCCAAAACTTAATCTTAGAAGCTTTTGAGGTACTATAGTTCATCAATTGAATTTAATAGGTGAATTGTTAACAACAAATGGTGTCTGGGGACCAATCCAACATATTATCATTCCACACACATACATATCATAATATAAAGTCTAACTCCTTCTAAATCATAACCTACCTCTCAATTAGAGGATTTGAATGCTAATTACTCAACTAGAGCCTTGCCTTTCCTTAATGCCTCGGAACATTTGAAATCTACAAAAACAATTATAGGGTAATCTATTATTAACTCTTCAAATAAGGGTACAGGAAGTTTAAGATCCCCAATTCTACCCGGTAACACGGTTTCAATCGCTACCTACCAAGAAATTCATCACGTTCTATTCACATAACAATCATTACTATCCCGAGTAATGGAGTTCCCACTCCTTAACCCCTTATTAGGATTTACTAGGGCTAATAGTCTTACTTTATCAAACTGCGGATCTCAATTACCCTACCCTTATGCACCTGCATTCACAATTCCCTAAGAAGTGCTCCTTACTCCTTTCAAGATCCAGGGACCAACACCGACTAGTTCTTCATTAGTTAGCCCTAGTTTCACCATTCTAGGATTCTTCAATTGGGTATTTCACCTTTAGAGGTCCCTCCACCCCCTGATTTAATGGGGTTAGGGAGTCAAAAGTAGAGGGAATAAATCAAAATGCCTACCTTGGGAAAGGAGAATAGCTTTGCCCTTTGAAAAATTGTTCTTAGCTTCTAACAGTTTGTGCTTTAGCATAATGGAGTACTGTCACGCCCCATAACTGGGGGGAGGGCGCGACTGGCTCCCCATACCTGACTAATTGGGAAGCCGACTATATGACATCTGTAACTGTAACACTTAGGCCATCCAGGCCACCTGTCACAATCAACTAGAGCAAAAACTGGACCCATAATGTCTCAACAATACAAGGTAAACAACTGAAATGCAAACAAGGCTATGAGTATGCTAAACTAAACATCAAAAAGCTGACAAGGCCACAAACTGAATACCATTGTACACACTAAGTCCACAAAGCCTCTAAAGAGTAAACTGACTGATGGTCAGAACAGGGCTCCGACCTACCCATCAATGCATCTCAAAACTCTAACTGAAAAAAAACCGTCTTAGATCCAGAAAGAAAGGAGCATACCAACACATCCACTAATTTCACGAACTGCTACTGCAACTGACAATCTTGACCTCTACCTGCACCTGTGGCACGAAGGCAGGTCCCCAGGCGAAGGGACGTCAGTACGAGTGAAATGTACTGGTATGTAAGGCAAAAAACTGTAAACATGTAAGATAGCAATGATAACTGAGCCAGAAATAAAGAATAGTAACAACCTGGAATCCTGGAAACTGTAACTTGACAATAAGTCAATACTGAAGTGCAAATGCAACCAAGCAATGCACAAGAAAAACTATAATTGTAATGCCAGAAACCAGCGAACCATAAATCCATATATAAAATTCATCCAGCCGGTGTACCATATCAGGGAAAAATAAAAATATCTTCAGCCGATGTATCACACCGGGGTAAAATAAAAATATCTCCAGTCGATGTACCACACCAGAGTAAAATAAAAATATCTCCAGCCGATGTACCACACCGGGGTAAAATAAAAATATCTCCAGCCGATGTACCACACTGGGGTAAAATAAAAATATCTCCAGCCGATGTACCACATCGGGGTAAAATAAAAATATCTCCAACCGATGTACCACACCGGGGTAAAATAAAAATATCTCCACCCGATGTATCACACCGGGGTAAAATAAAAATATCTCCAGCCGATGTACCACGTCGGGGTAAAATAAAAATAATTCTCAATTGTAATCATAAATAGGGCCGATATGGCTTATATTGAGTCAATTTAACACGTATGACATATAAATGAAAAATGTTAAATTTGTGGCCGGAATAGGCCTCTTTGGTAACCCATAAATGCAAGTGAGCACCCATATCATGTAAAGCTAGAAAATATGCATCTATATCATGTAAAGCTGTCAAATTATACATGAACATGTCGACTCAGTTACTCGATGGACCTTCAAGAGGTTTAGATAACATAAGAACTTTTGTGGGCTTACAAACAATGTCCTACAAATAATCCTACCAATTTAACATATTGCTTGGATATAAACACATAGAGCTCATTTCTATACAATTCTTTAATATCTGGGAACTGCAAATACATACTGCCCACCAGGTGGTTCCTTTACCTGTATCGACAATAATACATTGGAAGTTCATTGCCAAACTTATCACGTAGATGAGCACATATACTTCTTAATTCATTTGATTTATTTGCAGGGAAACATGGAAATTATAACTAGGAATTTGTAGTTATTTGTCATAATGCTTAACATATACATAGAGCTGAGAATTGAACTACAGACATACAACATATAAGACTTCTATATAATGTATAACTCATATTTAGTTAATTGGGTGAGCTCCAGGAGACTTCCTGGTATTCAAAGTTCTGAGCTTAACTGATCATTATCATAGCCTGCGCTTATACTTACTTAGACATTAGGAACATTGGTACATGGGAGAATCTCTCCTCTGAATTTAGGAAAATTCAAATGATAACTCCAAGAAGAGCTAAACATATAGATGCATAACTTTAATATAACTGAAAGAATTCAACTGTATGTTATAACATGAAAATCATATATATTAAGACTCCTTAGATTAGCTAGCACATTTCAACATAAATTAGGGACGTGAATACATAACTTAAGGATCTGAGACTTGGAGCTTTGTAACTTAGGAACTCGTGAGTAACTCTCTAAGTGATGCCATATAGGCAAATAAAGATATATACCCGTAATTCGGGCGATGCTAGATTGACTTACATAACTTTTGCAATTATCTGAGGAGCTTAAGAAAGTTTACATCATTATAAGAGACTTAGAAGATCTTAGGATTCCCTTTTTAGATATGGTAGATAATTTTAACACTTAGAATAGATAACTTAACATAATCGTTTAGGGGTATAGCAGAGAGCTTCTCAACTTAAGTTACTGCTTTACATACGTTCAACTCTAATTATTTTGCAGAAGGTTAACACTTTACTGGCTATTCATCAATGTAACACATACTGAAAATAAACAACTTAAGTTATAACTCTTTTACTAAACGTCTTTAGAATAGGGTTAATCTTCCTAGTTGTTTGCCTAACTCATTCACCATCGTAACCCGTATAGTCTAATTTAACAACATTTAGCTCTACTTTCCTTATTCATCTTAACTTCTTTTCCAAACATTATTCACTCTACACTCAAGTCTTTACCCTCATGTTCACTATTCCATCAATTCCTATACGCACTTACCTCTTTACCTAATTGACAACTTTATCTATTAAATCTCGTCTTGCTTATATTTTAACGTCGTTCAACGGTTCTAGAAAGAAATTACGGGCAGAGTTCATATTACTCACATATTACCCTAAAAGGGCTAAGATTTACTCTTATCTTCCCTTTTTATAACATCACAAAAAGATTAACAACTTAGCCACGCTTTCCCCGTAAACATCTATCTATTAGCTTATTCTCTACGCGCCACTTGCTTAACTTTAAGGAGGGAAAACATAAAATATACTTTTTACCTTAAGCACTTTAAAACATAAACATATATGAGCGATTAACAATATTATTTAAACACCATTTCAATAATCTCATTTACCCTCAATCGGCTTAGCGCCATCTTCTTAGCTTAAGTTCAATTACATGTCGTCGTCTTAGCATTTCCTACCAATTTCACTAAGTGACCAGATCTTAACATATATTCAACATCACATATACATTATACTGCAAAGGACCAGCTCACGGTGCCCACGTTAAGGGGACTTCAAACTCGATTTAGAACTACGGCAACAATCGTATAAAAATCACGTCTTTCGTTTCACATTTGTTCACTTCAACCATTCTTAACGATTCAAGCTTTATGCCAAGTATTTCCAACCCTTTGGAAAGGATCATACATGCCTCAATGCGATTTTAAAAACATAGGAATATTGATCCTTTCAATAACTTAGTTTCGTGCTTGAAAAACAAGGAAAGGGACGCCTTTACATACCTTGGTACGTCGACTCTAATTTTGCCGAAAATCTTCCTTTCAAGATTACTTCTTAAGGCTCCTTCCAAGTCCAATTTACAAACACAACAAGCAAAAACTTCACTTCACCAAAGTTCCAGAAAAATTGGGCAGCAACATGCCACAAAATACACAAAGAAACAACAACACAATACTACAACATTCTCCAAGTTATAACCTCATAAACTTAAAGAAATAAAAAAGGAAATTACTTACCCTTTCTTGGAGATGTTATTAGCTAAAGTAGGAGTAAACTCATACTCTTTCCTCTGCCTAGAATTATCTAAAATGTAGCAATACCACAATCAACCATAAGACAACAACAAGCCTTGACTTTTTTCCAAGGTTCTCTTTGCAAAGCCCAAAAGAGACAAGAGTGAAGTTTCTTACCTAGGATATATTTTCACCATGTGATAGGGCTTTGAGTTCTCTGAATTTTGAAAAATAAAATCAACTAAATCAGAGTAGAAATGAGCTTTCTAGCTAAATTTAACTTCATATAGGTGAGCTGGCCAAGGTTTGGGCGGTGCCCGAGCGACATGCCCTCGCATGCGCGAGCGCGCGCCTGCTGTCTGCCTGTCTCGGCGCCCGCGCCCCTGTGCGCTTTCCCAGCCATCAGTGTTGTCTTCATACAAACATAACTTTTTACTCCGAACTCCGATTGACGAGCAGTATTTTTCACTGTAAATTAGACTCAAATACATTTCATTTGATAGGTTATGGGACTTCTAGATCATTATATGTTTGGAGATATGACCATTTAAAATTGACTCTTATTTACAAACTTCACATACTCTTCGCTTTTCCCTTTGCACATGTTTTCCTCCTCACCTTCGGACAACATACAACCCATAAGTCCCTTAATATGACATGTAACCATCAAATAATCTTTAAAAAAGATTTTTCGGGATGTAACAAGTAAGCCCCTGAAATTCACTTAAAACCCACTTATTGCCTTCTATCATCCGCTACAACGGTCACATTTCCGCTGCAGCAGACCTGCTATGGCGGTCAGGACACCACCACAACACATACAATGGTTACTCTCCTGGTCTGTTACAGCAGGCTTCCGACCATGGTAACTGTCTCGCTGCAGCGGTCTCCTTATAACAAGAGCTCTCATTCTCTGCATACAAATCATTCCTCAATCTCAAGTTTTAACTAACATTCACCCAACACCTTTCACCAACAACCTAAGCAAAAGAGGGTGTTTCAGACTTATTTTCTCCTATAACGATGGTTAGGTCATTACATCCTACTGAGGCAGTATCGCTGCGGCGGTACCCTTTCCGCCGTGGCGAAACCGCTACCGCGATCACACCACCGTTTCTTCCCATGGAATCTGTGGTTTAATTTCAATAAGAAATATAATCTTTAAAACTTTTTGTTAGTAAATAAAGTCTGAGTAAATTAATACATCTAATAAAATTTTTTGAAAAATGTAGATTTATTTTTGAGAAGATATTGTATATGGAATTAAAATTCAAAAAAATTGATCGAATAAGTTAGACAATGTCTGATAGGATAAGTTAGACAATATTAAAAAGTTCAATTAGAACTCTTTAATATGTAACTTTATATATATATATATATATATAGTTTTTTTTCAATTCTAAATTAACAATTTAAAAGTTTATATCGTTATCATATGATGTGTATTTAGCCGGTTTCTGATTTCTATTTATTCTCGCAATTTTGTTTTCATGACTGCTCAAGTGTTTATTTCTCGCAATGATAAGGAAGGAATCTCATTGTTGAATGCTCATCTACAAATTTGTTTCATTTATTTATTTGTTGAGCTCTTTTAATATTTTTAATGGTGTAGCGGAATGTTATATGTGTGTCTATATGTGTGTATTATATTTAACTAATCAATTTCAGTAAGAACTATAATTTTTAACAATTTTATTAGTAAATAAAGTTCGAGTGAATAAATACGTCTAATAAGTTCTTATGAAAACTCTAGGTTAAAATAATTACAAATTCAGTAAATAAAAATACAAAATAAAAATATTATTGAGATATTATAGAATCGTATCACTTATAATTAAATCTGATTTGGTAAATTCAATTTAAATTTTAAACCTTAATTTATTTATTTAAAAAATCATATATTAAATTTTTGGCACATACACTTGCATTATAATCCATAGTTTTAACTTTCTTCATGTAAATTTAGATAAGTCATAATTATTGACTTCTTTTACAAATATAATTTCACATTTGAAATTATTTTTCTTTATCTTTCAACCACTATTTTCAATTAAAAATTAATGTTATCTTTCAATTATAATTTAAAGTAAATGTGATGTTTTGATAAATAAGTAACTCTTTTAAAAGAATACATTTGAGTTTTAAAATCCTATTTATGATACTGATAAGAATAAAAATGAGGTATAATTTTTAATTCAAATTTAACCTTTTTTATATTTAATTCAAGTTCAAATTTAAAAACTTTATATATAAATCCAAAAATATTTATATTTCAATTCAAATTTAATGCTGTTACATAATCTAATAGACATTGTCCTAAAAACACCATGTAGCTTAACCATAGTGCAAACTACTCTCCTATATATATAAAAAAAAATTGTTGGTACAAATTTTTATTTACAATCCAGATAGTTCAAATATTTTATCAAACTTAAAATATTTATTTCTTTATACAAATATTATAATTTTTACCAAATAACAATTTTATTTTGTTTAAATTAAAAATTTCTCTATTTTTTAATTGATATGACACCTCATTACAAGTTTCTTTGAATTAGATATTTTATTGATATAAACCAAACTACACTTTTATTTGAATTTTATATTTATTATATTCATATATTTACTAAATTATGCATATTCAGATGTTAAAAACAAATAACTTTAATTACTTAAATGTTAATCATTTAATATTCGAATCTAGAGATAATATATTAAAAATCAAGAGGATTAAAATTCAGATATCTTAATATTAATGAAAAAAATGAGGCCTCGTACTTTAAAGATAGGTTGAAAAAGAATATTCACTTGTTAGCTTCAATTGAACAAGACTAAGGGCCTATTTAGATGGACTTATAGCTTATGATCAACTTATAAGCACAAGCTATAAGTTAGGAATGAACTTTTTGACTTATTTTGTTATTTTGACTTAAAAATATGTGCTTAAAATCAATTTTGTTGCACGGATTGCCCCTATTTTGAGGTAGTCTTTAATTTTTGCCTCTTAAATTTGTGGTCTTTAATTTTTTTCTTTATTATTCATTTAATAAAACTTTATAGGCCAAAATACCACTAATTATGACCTAATTTCGCGAGACAAAAGTTTTTAGAGAAGGTTTGCCTGGGGGCATAAGTTGTATAGTATTTGATTCGTATGAAAAGAGTTTTAGGGATCGTTTGGTAGATTGTATAATAATAATAATGCCGAATAAGGTGTATTAGTAATGATGGTATTAGTTATGCTTACGTTAATTATGCTGAAATTATTTGTATGTACTGTTTGATTTGGTGTATTAACATGCATTGCATAATTTTTTTTAAAAGTACCTTCCACAAATAAGATAGAAAGGATGTGGAAAAGGTTTTCAGGACTAATTATGTCTTTCATCATGTTAATGCATGCATTAAAAATCATTGCATTACTAATATTATATGTCACGCTCCACCTTGGGAGGCATACTGGCACCTGGTGCCCTACTAAGATCTAAACTGACCTGACTGAGCATATGCACTACTGGTGCATACCTAATCTTTAAGTCGAGAAAACAACGGGCTATATCTCGGTTGTAAACACAACCCGCGGCCGACAAGACCTTATAGCCACCTGTAAAAGAAAACAGCTAACCAGAAATAGGTAATAGCAGAGAATCCTATACGGGCCGACAAGACCACCATTATGTCTAGTTATAACTATAAAGTAAATCCAACACTAAACTAAGCTATGGCCGACAAGGCCGCTAACTGACTGCTAAACAAGGCCCCACAAAGCCAACATGTAAAATAAAGCATACACGGGCCCCACATGGCCAACAACAACTAACCACAGGAAATCAGAAACAATCGGCAAGCCTGTAGGAGTGATATAATGGTCAAGATAGAGCCCCAACCTACCCAAAAACTGTACAATCAAAAGAGTAAACCTTCTAACTATTAGCTCTGGAGGAAAGGAGCCGACTGCACTACTAATCCTGGCTGGATACTAGAAAGCTCCTGAACTGCATCTATCCCCACCTGTAGGCAAGTAATGCAGCGCCCCAAGAAGGCGTCAGTAAATATGTACCGAATATGTAAAGCAGTAACTGTAAATAACTAAATGAACTAAAAGGGACTGAAAGTAACTGAAAAAAAAGAAGAATAGAGATACTACCTGAATAGCTGAACTTCCTGTTGTCTAATCTATCAGTATTAATGCAAACAAGAACCTTACTTGGCCCCCATAAGCCGGAAGGTACAACCAGCACAGAATAATCCATCCGAGGCCCCCATAAGCCCTAACGAGTACACTTCAATCTATATATCCCTAACAAGGTCACACTAAGTCATCTAATAACTATATTCGTCCTTTCATTCCCCTGGCACTGCAACTGAACCCGTTCGACCCCTGAACTATAGCTATGTCTGAGTCCAGTGGACTCCTTATATCTGCATTGGGGGCACCACGCTCAACGGGGGTGTGGTGTCGATACGACATATAATAGTACAGCCATGGAATGGATTGTATGAGGCCCTCGGACCCCATCTTCATCACTTGCGGATGGCATACCACTCCTTGGAGAGAGGTCATCTAGCCCTTAGCAGGCATCGACACAGCTAGTAACCCTGGGTTTGGTTATGGAAGGCTATACATGGCAAAGTCAATCCCAAACTAAACATAAGTACTGATTTCAACTAATAGCAATAGCTAATCACAATAGATATACTCTTAGGTTTCTTACTGGGGTTCAAACTGTATTACAATACTCAAAAAACTAACTTGCCAAAGGAATTCGTCTTAACATACCTCGATCATCGATTTTTGATTAACTGGCGAGTTTCAATTCGTATTCATTAGCCCTTTCCAACTGTAATTTTATTACTGGGAGAACTAAACTAGTTTCAGTACTAAATTCGGCAAAAACGGTAACTTATAATACTAATATTAACTATACTTCAACTAACAAAATACAGCCGAAAATGTATCATTTCTCGAGAATTCAGAAGGGAAAAATGCTTAATTGATGTCTGTGACCATATAGAAATTAGTTTGGAGCAATTCTGACGACTTTTGCTCGGCGGGGTTATGATTTGTTGGGCTAATTTTGAGAAAATAATTCCATAGTAATGCTCCCTGCGGGCTTAGAACTCGATACCCGAAGTTAATTTGAATTTGGGCAGCATTTAGCAGCATAACCGGAGGAAATTTGGATGAAAAATGCAGGTCCTCTACTATACGGGACAAAGAATATAATTATGTAATGAAACTAAATGAAGCCACTTAATATATATATATATATATATATATATATATAGACATACACACACACACACACATATATATATATATATGTATATATATATATATATATATATAACTTTGGGCAGTGGACAGGGGGTCCATGACACGGACCCTGTCGCGCCACATTAAGGGCGTGTCACGGAGCCCATCGCGGAGGGGGAGGGTCCGTGACAAGTTTCCCCTTTTGGTAGCTTGTCCGACGTTCTCCCTTGCAACCTCGATTTCACGCTCGTTTGACCTTTCCCCGGGCCCTTTCTCATATGCGTCATACTCTAAAACTTTTGACTAACATAAGAATATGCCGACTTAAACGATAGAAACTTACGGGGTGTAACATCCTCCCCCCCCCAGGAACATTCGTCCTCGAATGTAAACTTCAACTTAAGGAGTTTAACTCTTTTAACTATTGTTCTGAAAAATTTCGGTAGAGTCTCCCCTATAATATGGATTATCTGAAAATCCTGAAACGCAGAAGAGTCCAATACAATGACTTCACATAACACTATAACAACTATTTCACAATAAGATGGTAGTCAACTGAATAGTATAAACATCATAAATCATAAAGTAACAGCTGAACAACAACTTTACCTTAACTGCATAGTCCGGACTAACCCTGGAATAGGTGAGGATATCTAGACTTCATATCATCCTCAGCTTCCCAAGTCATCTATTCTTTATTCTTGTTTATCCACAGTACCTTAACAGAGGCAATATCTTTAGTCCTCAACCTACGAACCTTCCGATCTAATATGGGAACTAGAACTTCTTTGTAGGCCAACTCCTCAGTAATCTAGACATCCTCAACTGGCACAACTCGGGATGGATCCCCTATATACTTTTGTAGCATTGATATATGAAAGACCAAGTGAACAGACTCTAACTCTGAAGGCAAATCCAACTCATATTCCACTTGGACAATTCTTCGGAGGATTTGATACGGTCCAATAAATCTCGAGCTTAGCTTGCCCTTTTCACCAAACCTCATCATGCTCTTTATTGGAGAAACTTTCAAAAATACCCAATCGTCTACATCGAATTCCAGGTTTCTATGCCGTATATCAGAGTAAGATTTCTGGGGGTTTGAGCTGTCAACATGCGCTCTCTAATAAGATTCACTTTCTCCTCTGACTGATGGATTATGTTTGGTCCAATTAACCCTGATTCTCTGACCTCGAACCAACCAACTAGGGACCTACATTTCCGCCCATATAAGGCCTCATAAGGCGCCATCTGAATTGCCGAATGATAACTGTTATTGTAAGCAAATATAATAAGGGGTAAATGTTCATCCTAACTACCCCTGAAGTGTAACACACATGCTCGCAGCATATCTTCGAGCATTCTAATTGTACATTCTGCCTGCCCGTCTGTCTGAGGATGGAATGCTATACTCAGGTTAACCTACGTTCCTAAGCCTCCCTAAAATGACTATCAAAATCTAGCTGTGAATTGTGCTCCTCTATCAGAAATGATAGAATTCGAGACATCATGCAATCGAACTATTTCTCTGATATACAATTTAGCATAGTCCTTGGCTGAGAAAGTAGTCTTGACGGGCATAAAGTGAGCTAACTTCATCAATGTATCAACAATCACCTAGATGAAATCAAATCTGCATATTGTATAGGGTAATCCTTTCACAAAATCCATATTGATTGCCTCCAATTTCTACATAGGCACTGCTATTTCCTGTGTCAATCCGTCGGGTTTTTGGTGTTCAGCCTTTACCTGCTGGCAGTTAGGGCATTGTGCTACAAATTCTGCTACATCCTTTTTCATTCCCGGCCACTAGTAAATCTCTTTTATGTCATGATACATCTTTGTTGACCTTGGGTAAAGAGAATAATGGGAATAATGTACCTCTTCCATGATCTGTTGGCGAAGTTCTTCCATATGTGGAACGCAGAGGTGACCTTTACATCTCAAGACCCCATCTTCGGTTACCTAAAAAGCCGATACTTCCCCTCACTGAACTTTATCTCTGAGTTGTATCATGTTAGGATCTTCATGCTGCAACTCTTTACTTCTACAACCAGGGATGATACTGCAGTATTCTGAATCACTGCCCCACTGTCTCCTGAGTCTACTATTTGGATGGCCAAATTGGTTAACTGGTGCAATTCTCAGGCCAACTATGGTTGTTCGGGCCTTAAGTGCGCTAAACTCCCCATTGATCTACGACTAAGGGAATCTTATACAATATTAGCCTTCCATGGATGATATAAAATATTCATGTCGTAGTCCTTCAACAATTCTAACCAGCGACGCTGCTGCAGATTCAACTCTTTCTGTGTGAAGATGTACTGGAGGCTCTTATGATCAGTAAAAATGTCACGTGTACCCCATACAGGTAGTGTCTCTAGATTTTTAAGGCGTGAACTACTGCTTCTAACTCCAGGTCGTGAGTGGGATAGTTCTTTTCATGCTTCCTCAGCTGCCTCGAAGCATAAGCAATTACCTTACTGCGTTGCATCAGAACACACCCTAACTCAACACCTGAAGCATCACAATACACTGCATAACCTTTTGATCCTTCTGGCAATGCTAGTACTGGCACTGATGTCAATCTGTTTTTCAGTTCTTGGAAACTCCATTCACACGCTTTAGTCTAGTGAAATTTAGCTGCTTTTTGAGTTAACTTAGTCAAAGGTGCTAATTAAGTAGAAAACCCCTCTACAAATCTCCTGTAATACCCAGCTAACCCCAGGAAACTACGTACCTCAGTCGGAATTGTAGTTCTAGGCCATGTCTTTACTGCCTCGATCTTCTGTCAATCAACTTGAATACCAGCCTCTGACACAATATGGCCCAAAAAGGCTATAGATTTCATCCAAAACTCACATTTAGAAAATTTTGAATACAACTGCGATCCCTAAGAATTTGGAGCACCGTTCGCAGATGATTTCATTGTTCTTCTTCTGAAGGGAATATAGCAGAATATCATCAATAAATACAATCACAAACAAGTCCAGATACGACCTGAAGATGTTGTTCATCAGATCCATGAACACTGCAGGAGCATTTGTCAACCCGAAGGACATAACTAAGAATTTGAAGTGTCCATACCTAGTCCTGAAGGTCATTTTCAAGATATCTCTCTCCCAAACCCGAACCTGATGGTACCTAGACCTTAAGTCAATCTTAGAGAAATACTTCACCCCTTGTAGTTTATCAAACAAATCATCTATCCTGGGAAGTGGGTATTTGTTCTTGATAGTGACTTTATTTAGTTGTCGGTAGTCTATACACATGCGGAGGGAGCCATTCTTCTTTCTTACAAACAGAATTGGCACAACCCACAGTGAAGTGCTCGGCCTGATGAAGCCCTTATCTAATAGATCTTTAAGTTGTTCCTTCAATTCCCTGAGCTTAGCATGAGCCATTTGGTACAGAGGGATGGATAAGGCTGAGTACCTGGTAATAAGTTGATAGCAAAATTGATTTCCCGTTCAGAGGGAATACCAAGAAGTTCATCTGGGATTACATCCGGAAATTCATTTACTACTAGAATGGACTGAAGAGTTGGGGGTTCTGATTGAACATGTTGAACCCTGACAATATGATAGATGCAACCCTTTGCTACAACTTTCTCGCCCGAAGATAGGATATAAACCTACCTTTTGGCATGGCTGCGTTGCCTTTCCACTCCCGTATTACTTCCCCTGGAAAGTGGAACCGGAAAGTCTTGGTCCAACATTCTACATTGGCATAACACAGCGCTAGCCAGTCCATACCCATAATTGCATCAAAGTCAATCATTTCTAATTCCACCATATCTACTAAAGTCTGGCGACCAACAACCTCTACTATGCAACGCCGGTAGATCCTCTTAGCTATAATAGGATCATCGACGAGTGTGGATACTAAAAAAGATCGCTGAAGAAATTCTGGCGTGATATCAAATTTTTGGGCTACTAGTGGCGCCACATCGGACAAGGTGGAACCTCGGTCTATCAAAACATAAATAGAATGAGAGCAAATGTCCAGCATACCTTTCACTACATCTGGCGACGACTCTAACTCTTGTCTCCTCGATAAAGCATAAGTGCAATCTTGATTAGTGCCTGAGCTAGATGCCCCTGACCTACCCCGGCCTCTATTGGCTGGAGCTGAGGGCCTACGCCCTACTGGAGATGCTGGGGCATGTGACCCTACTGAATATCTGTCCTATTTGTCCCGCTCACTAGCTAGACAGTCTCTCATCAGGTGACCCTCCTATCCGTAGGTGTAACATGCTGAAGAACCATACCTGCTTTCCCCAAGATGATGTCGACTACAAATAAGGCAAAGTGGCACAGTGAATCTACTCTTCTCTGAACCTCTTTGTTGCTGCGTACTCGATGGCCGTGAGCTCTCACCGAGTCCTGACTGCCCCCAACAGCCTAGTCTACCACCCTGCTACTACTGTAGAGGTGGAGGTCTGGGTGGCCTACCTGATAGTCGTGGCCTGGGTCCGCCCTGAAAATCTGCCTGCATATCACTAGGTCTAGCCCTGCGGCGTTGCTCCTTATTTGCCCTCTCTATATCCCATTGTCGTTGCCTAATTCCCTCAATATTCTGAGCAAATTCCTGAACAAAAGCAATATCCATGTCTTCTCGCAGTGTAGTCGTAATACAAGTTTCTATGTACTCTGGAAGTAGCCCCATAATGAACTGGTGCACCCTGGCTGGCATAGTATCTACAAAAGATGGTGTATATCGGGCTAAAGAGTAAAATCTCATGGCATACTCCCGAACACTCATCGAACCCTGCTCCAAATGCAAAAACTGATCTACCCGGGCTTATCGAATTTCTCGCGGCAAATAGTGGTCCAGGAAGGCCTCTGAAAAGCTAGACCAAGTCGGAGGGGGAATATCTCTACCTCGATACCTCTCCCAACTCTCATACCATAATACTGCTATGTCCCTCAACCGAAATACCGCCAACTCAACCGACTCTGTAGGTATGGCAGGCATTACATTGAAGATCCACTGTAGCTGGTCCAAAAAGTCCTGAGGGTCCTCATCTTGGTCCGTCCATGTGAACTTCGGGGGACTCAGTGCGAGAAACTCTCAGACCCTCGAACTACCAGGTCCTCCCGAATACTCTACAACTACGGGTGCCACTGGCTGACGCTATGTAGCCATCATCTGAGCTATGATGGCATAGGTATAGATACTACTGGAGGTAGTGCCGATGCATCTGTCTCTCTAGGCGGCTCCTGATAGGGCGGAGACTGCTGGGGAGACTGAGAGGGAGCCCCCTGTCGCCCTCAGATCGGGCTGACTCTGAATGGGGCACCCGACTAGTGCCTTCTCCTACCGCGAAGTCCAACTTCCTGCCAGTCGTGGTTTGTCACATGTCCGACATTTCTCAGCAGACAAGCAGAATATGGTAAGCTTAGGGACTCAATCCTATACAGTAAAGCTCTATAGCACAATTAGAATACAAAGAAGAGTAACCATCCTATCATGTCTCGCAGCCTCCTGTCTATAGAATGTGGTGCACAATACATTCATAGGCAAGACTCAACTTAGCATGGCTTGCAGACTCCCTGGGATATAACCTGATCTGAAACCAAGTTTGTCACGCCCACCTTGGGAGGCATGACTGGCACCTGGTGCCCTACTAGGATCTGAACTGACCTAACTAAGCTTATACGCTATTGATGCATACCTAATCTTTAAGGAGAGAAAACAACGGGCTATATCTTGGTTGTAAACATAGCCCCCGACCGACAAGGCCTTATAGCCACCTGTAAAAGAAAACAGCAAACCAGAAATAGGTAATAACAGGGAATCCTATATGGGCCGGCAAGACCACCATGATGTCTAGTTATAACTATAAAGTAAATCCAGCACTAAACTAAGCTATGGCTAACAAGACTGATAACTGACAGCTAAACAAGGCCCCACAAAGCCAACATATAAAATAAAGCATACACGGGCCCCACACGGCCAACAACAACTAACCACAGGAAATCTGAAATAATCTGCAAGCTTCTAGGAGTGATAAAATGGTCGAGACAGGGCCCGGACCTACCCAAAAATTGTACAATCAAAAGAGTAAACCTTCTAACTGTTAGCTCCGTAGGAAAGGAGCTGACTGCACTACTAATCCTGGCTGGATACTAGAAAGCTCCTGAACTGCATCTATCCCCACCTGTAGGCAAGTAATGTAGCTCCCTAAGAAGGGCGTCAGTACAATATGTACCGAATATGTAAGGCAGTAACTGTAAATAACTGAATGAACTAAAAGGGACTGAAAGTAACTGAACAAAAAGAATAGAGATACTACCTGAATAGTTGAACTTCCTGCTATCTAATCTATCAGTACTAATGCAAACAAGAACCTTACCTGGCCCCCATAAGCTGGAAGGTACAACCAGCACAGAATAACCCACCCGGAGCCCCCATAAGCCCTGACGAGTACAATTCAGTCTATATATCCCTAACAAGGTCACACTGAGTCATCTAATAACTATGGACATTTGACCAGTCCCCTAGGTCTGCAACTAAGCCCGTTCGACCCTTGAACTATAGCTGTGTCTGAGTCTAGTGGACTCCTGATATTTGCACCTCAAACACCAAGCTCGATGGAGGTGTGGTGCTGATACGACATATAATAGTCCAGCCATGGAATGGACTGTATGAGGCACTCGTACCCCATCTTAATCCCTCGCGGACGGCATACCGCTCCTTGGAAAGATGTCATTTAGCCCCTGGCGGGCGTAGACACAACTATTAACCCTTTTGTTGGTTATGGAAGGCTATACTGGGTAAAGTCGGTTACAAACTAAACATAGGTACTGATTCAACTAATAACAATAGCTAATCACAATAGATATACTTCTGACTTTCTTACTAGGGTTCAAACTATATTACAATACTCAAGAAACTAACTTTCCAAAAGAATTCGCCTTAACATACCTCGATCGGTGATTTCTGATTAACTGGCGAGTTTCAATTCGTATTCAATAGCCCTTTCCAACTGTAATTGTATTATTAGGAGAATGAAACTAGTTTCAGTACTAAATTCAGCAAAAAATGATAACTTATAATACTAATATTAACTATACTTCAACTTAACAAAATACAACCGAAAATGTGTAATTTCCCGAGAGTTCAGAAGGAAGAAATGCTTACTTGATGTCTATGATCGTATAAAAATTAGTTTGGAGCAATTCTGACGACTTTTGCTTGGTACGATTTTCCAGGAGAATTTTGAGAAAATAACTTCGTAGTAATGCTCCCTGCGGGCTTAGAACTTGATACCCAAAGTTTATTTGAATTTGGGCAGTGTTTAGCAGCGTAACCAGAGGAAATTTGGATGAAAATTGTAGGTCCTCTACTGTATGGGACGAAGAATATAATTATGTAATGAGACTAAATGAAGCCTCTTAATATATATATATATATATATATATATATATATATATATATAACTTTGGGCGGTGGACAGGGGGTCTGTGACATGGACCCTGTCGCGCCACATTATAGGCGTGTCACAGAGCCCATCGTAGAGGGGGAGGGTCCGTGACAAATTGCTCCATTAGGAAGCTTGTCCGGCCTTCTCCCTTGCAACCTCGACTTCGCACTCGTTCGAACTTTCTCCAGTCCCTTTCTTGTACGCATCGTACTCTAAAACTCTTGACTAACGTATGAATACGCTGACTTAAATGATAGAAACTTCGGGGTGTAACACTATATTTTTCATATATTAGTAATGCATAACATAATACTAAATAGAGTGTGCATTAGTTATGTATAAGTTGAAAAGTATACAAAACAAGATATTACTAATGCACAAAGTTAATGTATGCATTATTTTTTCTAATACATCCTACTAAACGACCCCTTAGAGAATCTGTGCCTTGTGACATAACTTCCGCCACTGAACTTATACCTGTGATATAACTTGTGTCACTGAGATGCCTTGGGTATAAATTGTATCACTGAACTTATGCCTTGACCTTAATTTCTTTTGGCTTCAGGCATAACTTGTTTACTACACTTATATCATGGGGCATAACTTATGGACATAATTTCTCTTTTCTTAGAGCATAACATGTGCCATTGAAGACATAATTTGGGTCTTGAGCATAACTTGTGCCATTAAAGATATAATTTATGCCTTGAGCTCAATTTCTTTTGCCTTCAGACATAACTTATGTGAGTACGTTTATGTCTTGGGCATAAATTATGACTTAGTTATAATTTCTTTTGTCTTGGGGCTTGACATAAAATATAATTGTGTCTTGAGCTCAATTTCTTTCACCTTTAAACATAACTTGTGTGACTACGTTTACGCCTTAGGCATAACTTATGACTTAGGTATAATTTTTTTTGTCTTGGGACAAAACTTATGTCAGTGAACTTATGCTCTGAGGCATAATTGTGCCATTCAACTTATGTTTGAGCAAAACTTTAATTAAACTTATATCTTACAAATTTTCTTTTGCCTTGTAATTCTTTTTACTATTAAAGATAATTTAAATTATTTTTCATTACTCCCTAATAGAGCCTAGGATAGTCCTCCGTAGCATAAGTGATCCTAATTGACAAGAATTGAGTTGATTTAGTCAATCTGTCTACTATTACCTAGATAGAATCATGCTTCCTACTCGTTCGCAGCAACCCTGTAACAAAATCCATGTTAATCACCTCCCATTTCTAGGCTAGAATCTCTTGTTCTGAGTTAGGCCTTCAGGCCTCTGGTGCTCGACCCTCACCTGTTGATAATTAGGAAACTTAGTAAAAAAACCTGTAATGTCATTCATGTCGTTCCACTAATATAGTTTTGTCAAGTCATGATACATCTTTGTGGCACCTGAGGGTACTGAATATCGAGAATAGTGAGCTTCATTCATAATATGTTCCCGCAGCTTACCCATATTAGGCACACATAGATGACCCTGGTATTTGAGGACTCTATTTGGCCATAATCAAATAGGCACTGCTTCTGCTGTGGTATACTATCTCTGTGCACTACTAATACTATGTCGTCATACTATCGCTGCTTAACTTCTGCTATCAAGGATGATTTTGTTGTGTTCTGAACAACACCCTCATCCCCGGCATCCAACAACCAAATCTGTAAGTTAGCCAACTGTTGTAGAGTCTTCATCATTTCAACCCTATCAATCTGAATATGACATAGGCTACCCATAGACTTTCCACTCAGTGCATCAGCTACAACATTCATCTTTCCTGGATGATATACAATGCTTGCATCATAATCCTTTAACAACTCTAACCTTCTTCTTTGCCTCAAATTCAACTCTTTCTGCTTAAACAAGTACTGGAGGATCTTATGATCTATAAAGATATCAATATGTACTCCGTATAAGTAGTGGCACCAGATCTTCAATACGAAATTGCTTTTGCGAATCGCCGGTCCTTCGCCGGTGCTATTGGTTCTTTAAATGATTGTTTGGTTTCCCTTTTTTCTCAATTTTCTCTTAGACTAGTTTTTTTTTTATTTTTTTATTTTATTTCTACTTTCTCTTATAGTAGCTATCACTAACATCATTCTTGCAGAAAAACAAACCATGTCTTCATCAAGGAAATCAGGAAAAGGAAAGGCCCCTGCTTCATCTTCTAGCAAAGGAAAGGCCAAAGCGAAGTCCGCTCCATTACGTGCCAACACCAAGGAAGAAATAATATTTTGCGTCCCCAACATGAAAGAGCACTACGTCATTTGTCAAGGCTGATCAATCACCATGGAGTAGCAGTTTTTCGTGGCAGGGTTGAGAGGTGATTTTCCCAACATCACCATGCAGTTCACAGCAAGGCAATGAAATGCATTTGCCAGCGCTCTTCCGCATTACTACCCCGGCTTGGTTATGTAGTTCTATGCCTTATATCAGGCAGGACTGCATGCAACACTGGGGCAATGTTGATGACTTCCCACGCCTGCCTTTGGTGATGCTAAGGGGGGTGGAAGTTGATATTACTGATCTTGGGCAGATTTATATGCCCAAGTGATACTCAAACGTATCATTTTTACCTTGTTTGTTGTGTAATGTGTATATAATATCATGTAATTAGTAATAAAATGCGAATTTATACTAACCAACATGATTAGCATTTGTTTTGCAGGTAATTGTGATTTTTAGGAGCTAAAATGCATGTTGGAACTATGTAGGAGTTGGACTTGGATGCGAGCGTGGAAAAGACCTTGGAATGCACATTTTATAAGGGCTCCGCGATGGAGCCGTGCCACGCTACCATCGCGGTAGCACACTGCCTGAATAGGAATTAAAATGGCAAATTCCAGTGTGCCTTCGCGTCAGCTCCGTGGCACAGAGAGAGGCCTCCGCGTTGGCCTCCGTGCCACGTTGAGGTTAATTTACCGGACCCTGAAATTCCAGTGAAGGTCCGCGTCCACGCCGTGTCACAGAGGCAGTGCTCCGCGTTGGCCTCTGTGACACGTTGCTTGTTATTCCGGGAAAAATTTCCCACTAGTATAAATAGCACACTTAGGTTTATTTTAATTAGAGTTTTTTAGTTTTTAGACTGAGTTCAGAAGTGGAGAGCAAGGACGTGGGTTAGTAGCAGTTGAGGAACGAAAAAGCTAAGGGATTTCTTCTCTTCTTTTCTTCTTTTTATCAATTGTACGTATGATTTACACTCATTTTAGGATGATCAATCCACAAATGAGTGGCTAATTCTCTTCCTTGCTGAGGTTTTGAACATGTGTAATGAATTTTGATTGTAAATGATATGGTTTTCTTCTTCTTCTTTAATGTTGTTCTATTAATTCTTGTTCTTACTGCATTAGTGCTTGGCCAACATTAATGTACATCTAAAAAGTCCAATTTCACTCGAAAGAGCAAGAAATTGGAAAGTTGTGAATTAATAGGGTATTGTTCTTAACTTGATTTGGGAAAATTGGGTTTTGATGTGCTTTCCTGATAGAAATATACTTGAAAGCCGTATTAGTCAATTTAGGAACCGGAATTGTAGTGCTAGGTCATAAATTGCATTTGATCACAAAAATATAGATGGATGGTTTATGATTCTAAAGTGAAATTAAATACGAGAGTTTTAATTTCTAGGCTAATGTTCTTGGCTAGCAACATGAAGAAGAGATTAACCAAATTATCATGATTATCAAGTTCATTACTTGTTCTTAACCTTGGCATGTTCATATCCATTGTCTAAATTCACAAGTAAATAGTTGTTATTAATTGTAGTATATATAGTTTAGAAACAAAAACTCAAGTAACTATTGGTTACATTGTTGTTAGCATAATTAGGAGTGAAATAGGAATATAGTAAACTAGGCAATTTTACGTATCTTGAGCCTCCTTGGATCGATACTTGGCTACTTAGCCACTTTATTACTTGTTCGACCACGTGCACTTGCGTGTCGGTTTATAATATATAATACCAACCTGAGCAGCAGACCGCGAACAAGTTTTTGGCGCCGTTGCCGGGGAGGCTAGGCGATTTGTGAAATTGTGTTTAGTGTAAATTTACTGTATTTTTATTTTTATTTTCTTAAGTGTTAACAACTTGGTCTTAGCCTGTATTTTGCAGATTTTGTTTCTGTGAACACTGGCAAGGGACAAAGAGCTGGTGGAATCTTACTTAGAGCCTGAACGTGAATTTCATAGTCAACGTAGAGAAGCTCTACGAAAGAAGCTGCAGTTGCTTAAACAGTCTATGATGGAACAACAAAATCCACCAGATGTGCGGGCAGTGTTAGTGCCCGATGAAGCAGCAGCAAGGCCGGTTCGTGAGGTGGCAATCCCACACGCTAATAATGTACATTCTAGCATCCGCAAACCAGAGCCTGGAGGGAGGTTTGAATTAAAGCAGAATATGGTGCAACTTTTGCACACAAGCGGGCAATTTACCGGTCTCCCTCATGAAGATCCACAAAAACATCTCCAAAACTTTTTGGAGATAAGTGACACTTATATACCCGCTGGAGTGTCACCTGATTATGTTCGGCTCACCTTATTTCCATTTTCCTTACTTGGTGAAGCCAAGAGGTGGTTAAAAGCTGAACCACCCAATTCTATATCAACGTGGGATGATCTTGCACGGAAGTTTTTGATCAGATTTTTCCCTTCTGGTAAAACAGCCAGACTTAGAAGTCAAATTCTAAGTTTTAAACAAAGGGAAGGAGAAAATCTCTATCAAGCCTGGGAAAGATTTAAATCCATGTTGCGGGACTGTCCTCATCATCATCAGTCCAATGAGGTGTTGGTACACACATTTATTGAGGGTTTGGAACCCCACACTAAAATTCTGTTGAATTCAGCAGCTGGAGGGCAAGCGCTGGAAAAGACCTATGAGGAGCTGTACACTTTGCTCAACCGAATTTCACAAGGCAATCCAGAATGGAATGCAGATTCTTCAAGAGGTGGAGCAAGGAAAGCAGCGGGAGTGCTTGAAGTGGATGGATTCACAGCTATCGCTGCACAGATAGCTGCTTTGCAAAATCAGTTAAACACTCACTTCAGCAATATCAATTTGAACCAGCCTTCAGCTTCAGTCAATGCAGTTCAATAGATGTGGTGTGAAGTGTGTGGTAGTAGTGAGCATTCAGCTGAATGCTGTGGTGCAAATCCTGATTCTGTTAATTTTGTGGGCAATGCACAGAGAAATCAGCAGCAGTTTGGTAGTGGCTACAACTCAAATTGGAGGAACCATCCGAACTTTTCATGGGGTAGCAACAATCAACAAGGCCAAAGTTTAGGGCAGGGTATGCACAGAAACCAAGGAGGGCAACAAAATTATCAAGCTCAGTTCAGAAATCACAATGCCCCTCCTCCACCACCATCACTGACTATTGAGGAGATGTTCAAAACCATGATCACTAATCAGGCACAATTGCAGGCTGACTATGTCAAATTGGCAGCCGAAGTGAAGAATAATCAGTTGGCGACCAAGGCTCTTGAATATCAGTTTGGGCAATTTGCTAGTGCCCAAAATACTAGACCCAGAGGAGGACTACCTAGCGACACGGATCCTAATCCGAAGCAGGTAAATGCAGTGACCACGAGGAGTGGTTTACAGTTGAAGGAGGTGGAACCGGAAAGACCACCTTAAAAGTCAGGAGCAACAGATGTTGAGGGAGAGAAAATCTCAGATAAGGGGAAGACTAAAGAAGCTGAACCAGAAAGGCCTCCACCCCCGTTCCCTCAACGACTTAAGAAACACAAGGAGGAGGCGTGTTTCCAGAAATTCATGGAGGTACTTAAACAGGTACATGTTAACTTACCTCTTGTTGATGTCTTGCAGGGAGTGCCAAAATATGCGAAATATATTAAAGACATCGTGGCTAACAAAAGTCGTTTGACTGAGTATGCCACGGTAGCTTTAACGGAGGAATGCACTTCCCGTATTCAGAATAGGTTGCCCACAAAACTGAAAGACCCTGGAAGTTTTACCATCCAGCTTACTATTGGGCAAAGTATCCGAGCGCGTGGATTATGCGACTTGGGGGCAAGCATAAATCTGATGCCATCTTCGGTATTCAGAAAGTTAGGTCTAGGAAGTCCTAGACCTACAATGGTAATCTTGCAGCTAGCAGACAGGTCTTTAGCTAAGCCAGATGGCATTGTTGAGGATGTGTTAGTGCAAGTAGGCTCCCTCATTTTTCCGGTCGATTTCATTGTTCTGGACTTTGAACCAGATGCTGAAGTCCCATTTATTTTGGGACGACCCTTTTTGGCAACCGGAAAAGCATTAATTGATGTAGCTGCGGGTCAAGTCACGATGCGAGCACATGACAAGGTCGAAGTGTTCGATGTGTACAAGGTACCTAAGCTCCCGACTGTTTATAAGGAACTCTCGGTGATCAACGTGATTGATCATGGGAATGCTAATGGAATGAGTGATTCCCGAGAGTTACTAGGAAGGCCACCGGATAAGGTTGAGAACTACTGGGGGGATGACCATGATCGGGACAAATCGTCCATCTCCCTAGTAGACAAGTGAGCGTAAAGGACGTCGAGCCGCGACGGTAAACCAGGCGCTGCACGGGAGGCAACCCGTGAGAAAAATATTTTATTTTTTTCTTTTACATAGTGTAGTTAGTTTTTATCTTTATTTTTGTTTTTATTTGTTTATTTCCAATTTCTATTTTTCTTTTTCTTTTCTTGATTAGGTTTAGATTTTCATTTTAGTTAGTATTTTTTTTATTTTAGTTAGGGAAGTCTATTAATTTAACCAATTTTTATTTAGTGAGGTGATTTTCAGGTATAACGGAGGAAATATACATGGAATCGAGAAAATGAGGCAAGGTATGAAAAATCAAATTAATTGAAGAAACAGTGCACTGGCGCGTTGGCGCCGTGTCACGGAGGTAAGGCACCGCGTTACCCTCCGTGACACGTTGAAGGCAAAATCCGGATTTTTCAAAAATCCAGTAAGCCAACGCGTTGGCTCCGTGTCACGGAGGAGGGGCTCCGTGTTACCCTCCGTGACACGTTGCCCCTTATTCAGTGCCGGGTCACACCGGGTTGCCGGGTGACCCGCGTGTTTTCTTTAAATAAACCCCCGATTTCGCCCCATTTTTCCCATTTCCCTCTTCCCTCCGCGACCAAACACCCATTTCCCCCTCCCCAAGCACCGTGCCACGTTCCTAGGCAAGGAAAAACATCAATTTTCTTCGGTTCTTCAATTCAAAGGTATGTTTTCATCG
Source organism: Datura wrightii (assembly GCA_035772735.1). Taxonomy (NCBI): domain Eukaryota; kingdom Viridiplantae; phylum Streptophyta; class Magnoliopsida; order Solanales; family Solanaceae; genus Datura; species Datura wrightii. The sequence goes on along the minus strand of JASDFA010000007.1, from coordinate 45,023,987 downwards.
TCTATCTCAATTTTTTGGAGATTTTTGTCAAATTTGGGCATGTGAGGTGAGATATATCACCCTAGGTAGAAATTAAACATGATTGTTGGATTATTTGTGATTGATACATGTTTGGATTGTTGTATTTAGTGTTTGAACTTATCGATTGCGTAAATAATTCGAAATTGATCATAGAATTGTATTCTAGGGCTTGGGTTGTTGAATTTGACTTGGGCGACTTGATAAGTCGGCAAATTAGATGTCGGGGTGTGTTTATTATTTGAGAGAAGTCGTGGTAAATATTGTGTAAATGTTAAAAGACGACGAATTCTCAAATTTTTGTGGGAAAATGCATAAAATGTGTGAATTGGTTAGATTGTTTGGATTCGTTTGTAGAATGTTTTTATTGTTGTTTTTATTTTGTTGTTGTTTTTGTTGCTTGTGTGATGTGTGAATTGTTAGCGATAGTAGGATTGGGATTAGCTGTATGAAGTCTGAGTAGTACGCTAACCGTTATGTTGTCGAAATTTTGTTGTGAACGCACTAAGCATGAAGTTATGATGTTGTCTGTGGTGTACTTAGAGTTATCTTTGCCGTAATTTTGTAGAAGTAGCTAAGGCCTAAGTGTGGGGTAAATGTTGTGTAACCCAACCTTAGCCGAAGTTAACAAGTTTTTAGCTTAACGTTGTGCTTGTTTGTGTAAATTGACAGGTACAATGGCTAGCAGACAAGATAAAGGCAAGGGTGCTTCTACCTCAGGCACAGGTAGGAAAAGGATGAGACTGGGCACCGCAGTCCCAGCTGCACCCGCTGTTCCGCGCGGCCAACGCCGCCAATACGGAACAAGATGGGTAACGATGAAGGGAAGAAGTGGTACACGAAACATAAAGAAAACAAGTACTTCCCGGAGGAACATATTGCAAGGGAACCACTCGCACAGGAGTTCCCTCGCATTGTACAGAGAATCGAAGCAGCTGGGCTCAGCTTTATTTTTTAGGAGCCCAAGGAGTGCAACCTTCACTTCGTCCGGGAATTTTATGCAAACTGGAACCCGGCCATCAGAAGCCACACAGTGAAAATCAGAGGGCAGATTGTCACTCTGGAACCCCAGCAGCTGAATGCCATCGTTGGAGCGCGGGACACAGACGCCCACGTTCTCCGCCAGCTAAACATCACCCCACCGTACGCCGACATCAGACGTACGTTGTGTGGGGATCGATCCACAGCCCGATGGAGTAGACATAAGGAGAGGGGTTACCACCAGACTCTGCCTTATTCGCAGATGAACAGGGAGGCCAGAATATGGCTGAAAATTGTATGTTCGTGTTTGATCCCGGGAGTTCATATGACGGACGTGACTCGGGACCGTGTCTGCTTGGTGTATGCCCTTATGAAAGGGCTTGAGATTAATGTAGGGGCGGTAATAATATCCGCCATGAAGAGAGCCAGACTGCACCAGGGCCACAGATACGGGTTTGGCGGACTCATCACCACCTTCCTCCGAGGCCTCAACATTGAGGAAGAAGCCTTGGATTATATTCCGCAGTTGGAGCGGAGGGCCCTCGACGTGACAAAGACTAAGGCCCCCGACACTACACATGGACCGGTGCTGACTTTGGGCGAGCGACATGCTCGTGACGATCAGTACATGGCCCGTATGTTTGGCATGCAGATGCTACAGCTACGGATTGGTGGGAGACCAGCCACCGAGGAAGAATTATGGCAGCTGGAGCTGGACTACCCCTTCGGCGAGAACGCCAGAGCCTTATGTCGGGTGGGGCCAGCCTTCATGGAGCCGACAGATGACGATGTCCCTACTGATGAGGAGACACGTCGTGAGGACTCCGATGTGGAGTCCGATGACGACGATGGAGCTGATTCAGATACGGGCGATGAGGCCGCAGCACCGGATGAAGAAGTCGAATATTTCAACTGAGCAGGGAGTTCCACCACCCAAAATTTTGTGCTTTATATTTTTGTGAACACTGGGGACAGTGTTCGATTTAAGTGTGGGGTGGGGAGTAGCTAGGTGATGGGGACATAGGCTCTAAATTGCTGTATGTTTTTTCCTTGGTTTGTATGTATGTTTGTGCTTTCCCTGTGGCGAACTGATTAGTGATGTATGTGTATATACTTGTGTGTGGTTAATGATGTGTGTTTTTGAAAGTTATGGTTGCTAGTGTAAATATTTTGTAAATTTTGTAAATTTTTTTTTTCTATCGACATGATCGATATTTTTCAAATTTTTTCGAAGATATTTTGCAATTATCAAAATCTTTTGTAAATATCTTTCTATCGAAATGATCGATGTGTTGCAAAATTTTTTTTCGATTTTTATTTTTTGGGTTTCTCGGAGTTTATTTTCGGTTCTTTTACCGAGAATAGTCCCATTGAACCGATGTCATAGTTAGTGACCGTTCCCTATGATGGATGGATGACGACCGTCTTAAGGGAAATGTAGTCGGTAGGAGTAGGATTTTTATTTGTTTTTAAATTTTTTTCTTTGGTGGATTGCATCAATGAACTGTAGTTGCTTATGGTTGCTAAAATTTCGTTGCATGTTGTAACTGATGTTCAAAATGTGAAAATGATTCGTTTGAAAGCATGCAATTTGGTAAATATGTTGAGTTACCTAGGCTATAGAATTTGGTTCAGTATGATTGAGGCTTAATCTTGAATTAATGTAATTGACTAATTAAAGAGTCTGTGAATGCATCTTGATTCGAGCATGTGCATGAAGTGTGAAGTGAGGTATTGCTATTCCATGTCATTGTGAATTGTCTAGAACTTGCCTGGTGTGTATACAAAATGAAATGAAGGAGGTGTAGTGTTGGAAAGGATGTAGGCATTTCTTTGTTTTAACCGATAGTTTCCATTTTTTTCTTGTCAAATTCTACCTTTTTATATGTTGTATACCCTAGTCAGCCCGTTGAGCCTTTAGCCGATTTCTTTCTTTTGTCCAAAAATTGTATGAACTAAGCTTTATTCCTTCTTTTCATTAGCCTTAAAGTCTATAAGAAGCTCTTAAGCACTTACAAAGAAAAGAAAATGTTTCCCAAAGTGTTAAAGAGTGAAAAGAGAAAGAATAGCAAAGTGAGGAAAGAAAAGCTGATGTTGAAGAGGCACTTGTTGTAATTAATTGATAGTGAGGGTACTTGAAAACCCTTTGTTTTGTGTCAAGTGTGTCTGATGAAATGGGCTGTATGAAAGTAAACCAGCATGAATGGGAGAAAAAAAAAAGAAAAGAGAGGAACAATGTCCATGAGTCGATGGAAATGAGTTGAAAAGGCGCTTAAGGATGCTAGCGACTATTATTGGCTAATCCAATATATATATACTAGATCCATAGCCCCGTTACAACCCATTAAAGTCCTACGTGATCCTATATTGCATTTCTTTATATAGTGGAGTAATACACTAAGGGAAAGCCTATGGGTCATGACATGATGCATGTGAATTCTTTTGGGAGAGAGAGTGAAATTAATTTTTATATGCCCCTACTTGAATGTTTGTGTGCTGCATGAAAAAAAAGGGGAAGTTTCTCTCGAGTTGTGAGGGAACATGCTTGATGAAAGATTGATTTTCGTGTCGGATTTCTTGATTAGCTGATTTGCATGAGTTTGCCGATATCAAGAATCAATTCTTAAAGTCTAGGAAGCCTTGATGTATTAAAGGTCATTGTATGGTACGACCAAGCATGTTTTCTTGATGATTTGCAAAAATTGAATAATCGGTATGACCGTAGCGTAAATTGTTGCACCATAGTGACGAAGGTTGGGATGTAATTTGCATGATTTGTGTATATGTTGTTCGAGGACGAACAAGGATTTAAGTGTGGGGTAAGTGATCTTGGGCAGATTTATATGCCCAAGTGATACTCAAACGTATCATTTTTACCTTGTTTGTTGTGCAATGTGTATATAATATCATGTAATTAGTAATAAAATGCGAATTTATACTAACCAACATGATTACCATTTGTTTTGCAGGTAAATGTGATTTTTAGGAGCTAAAATGCATGTTGGAACTATGTCGGAGTTGGACTTGGATGCGAGCGTGGAAAAGACCTTGGAATGCACATTTTATAAGGGCTCCGCGATGGAGCCGTGCCATGCTACCATCGCGGTAGCACACTGCCTGAACAGGAATTAAAATGGCAAATTCTAACGTGCCTTCGCGTCAGCTCCGTGGCACGGAGAGAGGCCTCCGCGTTGGCCTCTGTGCCACGTTGAGGTTAATTTACCGGACCCTGAAATTCCAGTGAAGGTCCGCGTCCACGCCGTGTCACGGAGGCAGTGCTTCGCGTTGGCCTCCGTGACACGTTGCTTGTTATTCCGGGAAAAATTTCCCACTAGTATAAATAGCACACTTAGGTTTATTTTAATTAGAGTTTTTTAGTTTTTAGACTGAGTTCAGAAGTGGAGAGCAAGGACGTGGGTTAGTAGCAGTTGAGGAACGAAAAAGCTAAGGGATTTCTTCTCTTCTTTTCTTCTTTCTATCAATTGTACGTATGATTTACACTCATTTTAGGATGATCAATCCACAAATGAGTGGCTAATTCTCTTCCTTGCTGAGGTTTTGAACATGTGTAATGAATTTTGATTGTAAATGATATGGTTTTCTTCTTCTTCTTTAATGTTGTTCTATTAATTCTTGTTCTTACTGCATTAGTGCTTGGCCAACATTAATGTACATCTAAAAAGTCCAATTTCACTCGAAAGAGCAAGAAATTGGAAAGTTGTGAATTAATAGGGTATTGTTCTTAACTTGATTTGGGAAAATTGGGTTTTGATGTGCTTTCCTGATAGAAATATACTTGAAAGCCGTATTAGTCAATTTAGGAACCGGAATTGTAGTGCTAGGTCATAAATTGCATTTGATCACAGAAATGTAGACGGATGGTTTATGATTCTAAAGTGAAATTAAATACGAGAGTTTTAATTTCTAGGCTAATGTTCTTGGCTAGCAACATGAAGAAGAGATTAACCAAATTATCATGATTATCAAGTTCATTACTTGTTCTTAACCTTGGCATGTTCATATCCATTGTCTAAATTCACAAGTAAATAGTTGTTATTAATTGTAGTATATATAGTTTAGAAACAAAAACTCAAGTAACTATTGGTTACATTGTTGTTAGCATAATTAGGAGTGAAATAGGAATATTGTAAACTATGCAATTTTACGTATCTTGAGCCTCCTTGGATCGATACTTGGCTACTTAGCCACTTTATTACTTGTTTGACCACGTGCACTTGCGTGTCGGTTTATAATATATAATACCAACCTGAGCAGCAGACCGCGAACAATTACCCCCTTGCCCATCAACTCTTTGTTTTGGGAAGATGAAGTGGAATCTGGTATGGAGTATATGGCCCAGGTAGCTGATATGAGGGATCAGTTCTCTTGGGTAGCCTGCATCATCGCTGTTGACAATCCTCTCTGGGCCCCAATGGGTGGAGAAATCTCTCGCCACGACTTGAAGTTCAAGGCCAAGTAGTGACTGGAATATGTTGTGCTCAGATCATCTCCTCTAAAAATGAGTAGAGGGTCAGCCTTGAAACCACCATCCTTACTGCTTGCATAATGACAGAAGTCCCTATTAATTTTGTGGAAATTGTTGCTCAGCAAATGAAGAAAAAGGCCCGACAATCCAGCACCTCAATGCCCTATGTTGTCTTGATTCCCTAGCTTTGCTCAGCTGTTGGAGTGCCTCTATTCCTAGATTAAACTCCTTCCACTTTTCTAGAAGTGATAGACATTGAGCGAAAGCGAGATGCCGAGGCACCGACAATGAAAAGAAAGAGGCTACAGGCCTTTGGAGTGCAAGAAGGATCCCTCTCCCATGGGTCAGATCAATCACCAATCGCCCCAGAGTCAAATGTTCCCTAGCCGGAAATGTCAGGCCAAACATCAGGTGACATTCCTCAGCAGGGAGCGTCTCCACCTCCACAATCCTCTCAGTCGAGTGGTATCCATAGACTTATGGATATGAAAAACTCGCACAAAAGCCAACTCCAACGATTGGCTATGAGCCTCTCCGCACTCATTGCCAAAACAATTAAGAAGGAGCTCAAGTCATTGTACGAGAATGTCGCCACGCTATGCAAGAGGGTAGATGCAGTGAAAGGGGCAGTCACTTCCCTCCAAACTGAGGTACAAGTGTGGAAGAGTTGAACTTGAATAAAAGTGCCGGACATGAGTGCTTTGGATGTTGCAATGCCCACTCCTTTCTCACTTTAGGGGCTAATTGATGATATTTTTGAAGGGCTGGGAGTTGATTTCGCTGGGCTAGGTAAGGCCAGCGGCAGCGATGCAGGTGAGGCAGATGCTGATGATGAAGAGGAGTGACCCACTTAGGTAGTTTCTTGTCCCTTTCCCTTTTGCATATTTACATTGGGGACAATGTATTCTCTTAAGTGGGGGAGGGATGAGAAAAATTGATGAGGGGGAAAGGGATGGATATTTCTTTGTTTCTTTGGATGTTTTTATGTTTTTTTGAGTTTGAGTAAGTCCAGCCTTTGTCAGGTTGTTGTTTATTTTACTGAGTGATGATTGCTCTTGTCGGGCTTGTCCTCTTTTGAAATGAATGAAATAAATAACTTGGTTCAGTATTTTATGATTGGGGATTAGTGACCAAATGGGGTCTTTGTTTTGAATTGTAAAATCTTGAAAATCTTGAATGAAATGACCCCCAAAGTCTTGTTCCTTTTTCTCCATTGTAAATAATAGTGTAGAAATTAAAACTCAGAGGGTTTTCTTTTGACCACGGTTCTTTTTCAAGGAGCATTCTTTTAATTTTTCTTTTAATTTTTGTTGTCGAACCGAGTTGGTATTTCCCGATGATGGATTGAGTGGTGACATTCTTAAGAGAAAATGCCATGTTGCTTCGAGTCTTTTGTGAAGTTTTTTTGAGATGCACCACCAAAAAAAATTTGTTGAAATGGAATTTAAAAACAAGGGCATGAAAATAAAGATAATGAGCAAGTGTTAACACCGTAGCATAGCATTCTTTATCATACATTGTAAATTATGTGCTTGACTTATGATTTTTTCCTACTTTGATGTCCTAATTTCGTATCTTGTGTTGAAAATGACCCTGGTAGACCCTTTAAGGGTGATGCCTTGTGTAGTGAGGAAATTTTTGATGAATCTCATGCATTACATCTTGTTTAGAACTTGCTCCAAATGTGATTCAAGGTAAAATCCTAGATGCAGTTGCACCAAAAACATGAGTTTAGGCTTTCCTTTGTCTAGTCACTTCACCCATATGCCTCCATGAGCATTGATCCTTGTTAGCCAATGTTGAGCCTTAGACCCTTTCTTTAGCAACCACATTACAAGACTTAAGACCGTTCTTAATACCTCTTTTTGGCCACATTCTCCCTAAATGCTAAAGAGAAGATAAGTGATGAAATGAGGCTTAAAGCCTAAGAAAGAGGGAGTGATAAAATAATATGAAAAATGAGGCAAAAGCCTAAGTTTGGGGGTGTGCAAAACAAAGGGGGAAGATACGAATTATAGTGTGAGGGGAACACCACATTGTGTCAAAATGCATTGAAGGATGAATCAAAAAGAGAAAGACAACATGTGTGAACTGGTGTTTCCTCTTGTGCTAATAAGGTTAGTTGTGGAAGCTAAAGGGGTTACAAGGAGGATTGTTAAAGAAAAGAAAGTCATAAACAAGGAAAGAAGTAAAACAAGGTGAAGTGAGTGGAAGGAGTTGATGTAAGGTATGTTCACAGAAAGCATTAGGCAGGATCTAGTCACTGTAGCCAAATCTTTATCCTACCCTTACCTCGAGCCTACATCATAACCCAAGAGCCCTAAATGATTCTAGGTGCAGCTACCCTACATTAGTAGCGAATTACATGAAGGGCAAGCCTATAGGTCACGTGTAAGCATGAAGATTTCTTTTGGTAGAGTGAGTATGAGCGTCTCTTTCAAACAGTCCCTTGTGTGCATTCAAATGATCACATGACCAAAAGAATAGGGATCCTTATTTTGGTGATTGGCATCATTCTTTTTTGGGGACACAAGAGCATTCAGAGTTAATTTTGTAATAGGGCACGAGGAGTGTAAACACTAAGGCAAGCTTTGAATGTGCATTGATCATAACTTGACATGATATGTGTGTCTCTTGGTTGAGCAATGCCCTAGTTTTGCTAAATGATTCTTTTCATAATCTTTGATTGGTGGAAGGTGGTAGCCTGCTTGAAACATCTTTGTTGTTTTTGGTCTCTTGGGGTATTTTCTTCTCTTTTCGGTGAGCGTGGTAAGCATATTTTTGGGTTGTCATAGTTCAGGTGATTGGCGAGGTATACTTTTGAATATAGGTGGCATATTTCTCAATGAATGAGTATTGCATTACTTGAGGACAAGCAATGATTTGAGTTTCGGAGTTTGATGAGTTGGTAATTTACCAACTCATTAGGTTCTAAAACTTGAGTTTTTGTTTAGTTCTTGAGTTGATTATTTGGATTTTATTCCCTTTTTTCTTTTGTTGTGTGCAGATGACTAAATGTGAAGAAAAGAGCAAAAATGGAGCAAAGAGAAGGGAGTGAGAGTAAATCGGCGATTCGCAAATGAAAACCGGCAAAATGCCAGCCAAAGGCCGAACATCACTGCCTCTGAGGATTAATGCCATCGGTGGTTCGTGAATGGAAAGCGGCGATTCACTGGTCCAATTGCCAAAAGACACCTGAAGTTCTAGAAAATTGCTAGAAGACCCCGCGGTTCACGGATTGAAACCAGCGAATCGCTGGTGTCTCCGCCTATTCCAAAACGGTGCCCATGGGGATATAGTCATCCAACTCTAGAAAAGAGATAAAAAGTGCCCTACTTTTCAGGATATAAGTAGAAGATAAAGTACTTTGTACGGAGATATGCAGAAGGAGAGATAGAAATAGAGATATTGAGAGAGAACAAAACATATATCACGTCATTGTTTCCCTTTTTAGCTGCAGAACATTCTCTTAGTTGAATTAGGGAGATTTTGGTTGGAAAATCTGTAGAAAGTACTCTGCTCTATTTCTTCTTTGTACTAGTAAGTTTAAGCTATTGTTGGAGATTATCTTGTGAAGTATTTTCTACTCTTGCTATTAAATTCAATGATGTTGTTGATGTATGTGTTTCTAAATTCATAACCATTAGTTGCTAAAATTATTATCTAGAAGTGTGTGATGATGGATACTTAATTAGATTGGGTATTGCTAGAGTCATCTTCATATTGTTCAAATAAGTGTAAATCTATTAGATTCTCTTCAATCTATAAAGGAAGATCCATTGATTAGGATATGAGTTTATTTATTATTGCTTGATTGTTGCTTTTAAAAGAATAATTAAGTATTGGAAGAGAATTTAGTAGTGAGCAAGAATAAGAGATTGTGAAATTAGGCTAGAAATAACTGAAATTGCATTCTCATTCCTTATTAGCAGCTAATAGCTAGAAATTAGTGCAGTTGATAATCTAAATCAATCGGGTTAAGCTAAATTGTGACTAGAGGTTTGACAAAACTCTAGTAAGAGGTTATTAGAAGGTTGAAAAGTTGTAATTGCCCACTTTTCGAGATTATTTACACTTGTTGAACTCATAAGATAAGCTGGCATGTCCCGATCTAGTTAGTATTTCATCTACACTATACCTCTAGTCTTTTACACTCTTGTTGATAACGCAGCTCATCTTGTTGATTTCTTTCACTAAATCACTCAATACAATTCACTGCAAATTTCACTCCCCAATTTTATTTATTTTTATATTAAAATCTACGTGGTGCAAGCTAACGTCAATTTCTCAACCGACACTTGTAACTATCATTCCCCTAGTCCTCGTGGGATTCGACCCCAGCACTCATCGGGTTACTTGTTTTGGTACTTCGGCCATATATATTCTTTTCATTAAGGATATCTTTTGGACATTATCAGTGGTCAGTACGTGGAATGTACTTACTTAGTTTGCAAGGTAAGTAAAACCCCTAAGTAAGTAAAATCAAATCATGCATATCATAAAACATTTCATCATAAGATTCTGAGAGTAGGGCTTGCATGCTATTATTTGAAATACATGACTTAAACATAACTGAATATCCTAACTTAATCGAATAACCCAAAGCTGAAAACTGTTAATCATAAGTAAAACTGAACATTGGGTAAAACCTGCTGAAAACATAACAACATGACTAATAAACATGCATAACTGAAATCATGAAGAACAATGAGAGGCTCGTCATATAATTGACATTACCACGATAGAGCTTACGTGATCCCAACTATTACACTCAAGTGGGCAGAGTCGTACAAAGCTTTGCTAGGGCTAAGGACACTACCATGATATTGATATCAAGATGAAGGCCCCTTGGGGGTAGGAAAAGCTCATAGGAGAGGTCCCAAATAATCTAAACATACCTACGTTGGCACTTAATTCTGAGGCACAAGGTTGACTAACCCTTAGCCTTCTCGGTGCTAGACACTACTCCTAAAAACATGCATATGCTCTACATCATTTTTCAACGAAGTTGACCATCGTCTAGTGACGAAGTTGAATCATGACATGACAACATATTCTAAATACATAACATGGAGAGCCTTGGCTCAAACCATACCACAAGCTGAACAAGAGTGGGAGTCTTACTCTAAAGCTATGTGGTAAGCTATGACATGAAATCGAGATGAATCATGAAACATACTTAATCATATGGGTTTGACCAATACTTAAACATGCTTGAATAGACTTTGATTACTCAAAACATGAACATAGTCATGGGTAATTCGAAATCAGACTTTCATCATGAAAATCTCATCATAACTAGAAACATAGATCATAATCTCATATTTTCATGAACTTCCATAGATGGGCATCTATTTGTAAAACTTTGAAATCATAATTTGTAATTCAAAATATTCTAAGGCATGCCCATAAATCATAATTCAATATCAGAAACATGCATAGAGAATACCCATGATAAATACTTAGAGAATTCACAAGTTGGGATAAAACCTCATAGATTCATCAACTTAGAAATCACATGAAATTGAAGCGGGATTGGGCATGGGAGTGGATAGATACACCCATTCATAACTCAACATACCTAGGAAAATATGATTACACAACCCTCTTGAATGCCCAAAGGAATTTGGGGAAAAACTTGGTGAATCCTAAGCTTGATCACCCTTAGAAACTACTAGGCTTGCATGCATGGAGAGGAATAGGCTTAGAATGAGCTAAACCCTCTTAAAACACACCTATCTGAGCTTAAAACGATGTAGTTTAGGCCTTAGAAACTTAGGAATTATGGAAAAGCCCTTAGGAGATTCACAGGGAAAAACACACTACCAGTCCCAACGAGGGACTGGATGACCCGTCGTCACTGACCACGACTCGTGGTCATCTTTCGTTTCCAGCATTGGAAGGTTACTATCACTGGTCAACATGACTCGTGGTGTACCCGATGACTTGTGGTGATGAGTATGTTGAGAGAACTGCTATACCTTCAACATCCAAGTCAAACTCTTGACCACGGCCAACTTAATCACTCGTGTGCTGACCCCGACTCGTGACTTCACCCGTGGTCAACCTCGAACCCAAAAATCTAACCGAACCTTCTCTCCTCCCCACAAGTCACTTGACGACTTGTGGTGCATCTCACGGGTCACTAGACAACTCGTCCTGTGACCTGGTGTAGAAAATCCTATTTTCTCCATTTCAACCCTCATGTATAATATTAGGGCTTTTGAGGTATTACAATATCTCCCCCCTGGGAAGATTCATCCTTGAATGTGGTTAAACATATTGAAAAGCTGAGAAATGCAATCATTATACGAATGTTGAATATGTAGAGTTGAAAACTGACGGAGTGACTCTCTAGACTGAATTACATGGCTGAACTGAATTCATGAATCATACATATATACATTGACATGGAAGAAACTGGGGCACATGAACTGAACATGAAACTGAATAGTGGTACTAGGGAGGGAAACTAATACATCAAGATGAAACTAAGTCGGAAGGGAATAGATGCAGGTATTTAGCCATCATATCTGCTTCGGCTTCCCACATTGCTCTCTCGACATTTTGATTCCTCCACAAACCTTTATTGAGGCTACATCTTTGTTTCTTAGCTTTCAAACCTGACAATCAAGTATTTCCACTAAAACCTCTTCATATCTAAGGTTATCCTTCACACCTACGCTCTCCACCGGGACAACCAAAGTTGGATCACCCAAAAACTTCTTCAAAAGTGACACATGAAATGACGGATGTACTGAAGCCAATTCTGAGGGCAACCCCAACTCGTAGGCCACCTTGCCAACCCGTCTCACAATTCGGTACAGACCAACATAACGGGGAATGAGTTTTCCTTTCTTTCCGAATCTCATCACTCCCTTCATGGGAGATACCTTCAGAAACACCCAATCATCCACTTCAAACACAAGTTCTCTCTTCCTCGTATCCGCATAGGACTTTTGATGACTCTGAGTTGTTTTCAATCTTTCCCTTATAAGATGAATTTATCTATAGACTTATGAACCAAATCTAGACCTATCAATGTAGCTTCACTGACCTCAAACCAATCAATAGGTGATCTACATCTCTGCCCATAGAGAGCCTCAAATAGAGCCATATGAATGCTGGAATGATAATTGTTGTTATATACAAACTCAATGAGAGGTAAATGATCATCCTAACTACCTTTGAAATCAATCATGCACGCTCTCAACATATCCTAAAGAGTATGAATGGTGCACTCTGTCTGACCATTTGTTTGCGGGTGAAATGCCGCGCTAAGCTTGATGTGAGTACCAAGTCCCTTCTGAAACGATCTCCAAAACTAGGGGGTAAAATGAGTACCTCTATCTGATATGATGGAAAAGGGCACTTCATGCAGCCGACCAACTCCCGAATGTATAATTTGGCATAATCCTCGCTGAGTCGGTAGCTTGATCAGTAGAAAATAAGCTACTTTGGTCAACTAGTCTACAACACCCCAAATAGAGTCATACTGTCAATTAGTACGAGGCAACCCTGTAATGAAGTCCATATTTATTTCCTCCCACTTCCAAGTAGGGATACTAATATCTTGAAACACACCTCTAGGTCTTTGATGCTCGATCTTCCCTTGTTGATAATTCGGACACTTAGCCACAAACTATGCTATGTCTTTCTTCATTCCATTCCACCAATAAACTTTTCGTAGGTCACGATACATTTTGGTGGAACATGGATGAGTAGAATATCTGGAACCATGAGCCTCGTGTAACATTTGACCTCTAAAATCATCAACACCCGGAACACACAGATGACCCTGATATCGAAGGACACCATCTCTCCCTTAGGAGAAGACCTCCACTTTCTGATTCTGAACGACTTCCTTTAACTTTACAAAAATAGGATCCTCGTCTAGCTTTGGCCTTGGTCACCAAGGAAGATTCTGATCCATTCTGAATAATGATACCACCATCCGTCCAGTCAACAAGACGGACTCCTAGTCGTGCAAGCCAATACACCTCCTTCACTAACTCTTTTCTCTCCTTATCTACGTGGGTCACACTCTCCATATAAAGCATGTAAGAGTTTCTGCCACCACATTTGTGTAACACCCCAAAAATTTCCTAGACCAGACTCAAGCATTTCAAGAAAGTTTTGAAGAAAAACCAGAAAATTTTTTATTGCAGAACGACCAAAACAACGGGCTATGGGAAGCTCCAATGGGTCATTGTCTGAGTCATTGTCAGCGTATAACATTTCCTTCGGGGAAAACAATGAGACATAGGAGGATCCGTTGGTTGAACCAATGAGCCGTCATGTCTCCATTGAATCCCAAGTCCAGAATCCTACCGGATCCTTCCCTAAAGTCGCAAGAGGAACCAACGGTTCGTGGTTCCTACCAATGAGCCATTGGTACCACTTGTCGCCCGGTTCTAGGCCTTAGCAGTGCAGACCATGGGTTGATGCGATGACCTATTTGTCCTACCAATGATTCGTGTTGATCGTTTCCTCAAGGCCCAATGTTCCTACCAGTACTAATGAAAGGTACCAACGACTCATCCATTCTTCCAATGGATCATGGTACCCTCCCATGGTTCATTTCCAGTGGGCATGGTTTCTGGAGCTAGAACCAACAGTTGGTTCCAACAGATCGTGGGTCCGACTAACGACTCGTTCTGAGGCCCATCATTCAGTGTCGGCCAGTTTTCAGTTCCTTCTTCTAGGGGCATGTTGGTAATTTCCCAACCTTTTAATATTGAAACCCCATCATTTTGGGGTCATTTAGGAGGGAGTTAAAGGGGTAGAACAACCTTTTCCCCTTTATTTCACTGTGAACTAGGTTGGGGTTGATTGAAATGCTTTAAACTCAATTTCTAGCATGGATAGCAATAGATAACATTACATCCTCTTATTTTTCAATCACAATGGTGTTTTTACTTTGGGTTTTCTCAAATCCCAAAGTCACAACACAAATCAGCCACAAAGCTTGAGAAAGGGTCAAGATATCTCTAGCCTCAACCCTTTAATAATAGTGGAGATATGAGGCTTGACTATCTCTATCTCAAGACCACACACCTATACGCTAATAAGAGTGGAGATATGACGCTTGACTATCTCTATCTCAATACCACACACCTATATGCTAAATCCTCACTATTGATTCCTCACCCAAATCTCACTCCTCTTTCTCAAGAAAAAGCAAGACAAGCAAGTTAAATCACTGTTTGCGACCATTAATTTTTCTATTAAAACTTAGAGGAAACAATAGATCCATACTTATAAATTGAATTTAAGAACTAATCATCAATACCTAACCAAGTTTAGCATACACCCCTAGCTAATAATTTATCTATTCATAAATGGAGAAAGAGAAGTTATAGCCATGGAAAATTCCTCAACAACCATTTGAATAACAAATCAAGCTTTCAAAAATCTACAGCAATGGTGTTCTTTGTCCAATGAAATTGAAGAAGAAGAAGAAGAAGAAGAAGAAGAAGAAGAAGAAGAAGAAGAAGAAGAAGAAGAAGAAGAAGAAAATGGAAAGTGTACTCTCTATCTCTCTCTACGTCTCTCTACAATTCAATTCTATGCTATCATAAAGTTATAACTTGGGTATGTACAATTGGAGTAAAATCTGCATATTCTCCTTGCACAGCTTTCCAAATTTTCCCTTGGAAGCTTCTCATGTACTTTTATGCCAAAGCTAGATGATTTCGCCCTTGTCAGCATCCGAGTGATTTGTGTTGCACCTGCATTTCGCAGGTGCCCATCCGCGAACCGCAGGTTCTTGGAAAGTCCAAGCAGTGTTACTGGAAGCCCTTCTGTGGTTGCACCTGCATTTTGCAGTTTCATTTCAGCTCCTTCCGTAGTGTTAACTACATGGCACCTGCGAAATATGCGGCACACATGTTCTTTGCTTCCAGCAGAGTGCTTTTTGTTCAATTATTTTATTTTATTTGTCTAAGTCAAATACTTTCACAAACAAAGAGAAAAGGAATAAAACCTTCCTAATTTGTGTGAAAACAAAGCAATAGCTCTTGCTTAAAAGCCTAATGAGTTGGTTAATTACCAACTCATCATTAGGGCTAAGTAAAACCCTATAATACACACTTTAGAATCTAAAAATAACTTAGTTAGGAGTTAAGAACATAAGAATTACAAAAATACTCTTAATAACTCAACTGGAAATTTCACCCTGGCATACCAAACAGATCATTCAATGATCTATTAGTCCACTTAACGCCTCGTTAGCATCCCTCTGTATCAGAAAATTCCATTTCTCTAATCCCACTTAATGCCTCCTCTTAACAATAATCATCATACTTAACAGATCACTCCTCCAGTTGTTAAGACACTCTGAACCTCACATTTTCTCCAACTTTCGTCACTTAACGACCCTTCAAGTGTCCTAATGTGTCTCTTGACTGTTCGTCCTTTGATCTGGTGCAAATCTGTTAGTTTCTTTATTTCATGCCTCGGATCCGATCTTAGAGACTTTTGGGGTGTTACATTATCTCCCCTTGGGAAAATTTGCCCTTCAATAGGGATTAAGTAGGCTAGAAGGATAGAGAAAGAACTGCAATCCCAAAGCTGATAGACTATATATTGAAAACTGACGGAGTGACTGACTCTGAATTAAGATACATGACTGAACTGAATTTATGAAACATGCACACTTACTAAGATATGAAAGGAACTGAAAGACATGAAATGGACATGAAACTGAAAAGAGTATTATGGAGGAAACGAGTACCTCATGCTGGAACTGAGCTGGAAGGAAAGAGGTGAGGGTATCTAACCATCATATCTGCCTCGGCTTCCCACGTAGCTACCTCCACATACTGATTCCTCCAAAGGACCTTCGGTGAAGTGACTTTATTTCTCAACTTCCGAACCTGACAATCAAGAATCTTAACCGAAACCTCCTTAGAAGTCGAGGTATCCTTCACACCAGTGCACTCCACCAACATTACTAAAGCTGGATCGCCAAGGCACTTCTTCAACAATGATACATGAAAAACTGGATGCACTGATGCTAACTCGATGGGCAACTCTAACTCATAAATAACATTGCCAACCCTCCTCAAATCATTTAAGGACCAACATATCGGGGACTAAGCTTCCCCTTCTTGCCAAACCTCATTACTCCCTTCATGGGTGACACCTTCAGAAACAGCCAATCATCGACCTGATACTCAAGCTCTCTCCTTCTAATATCCATATATGTTTTCTGATGACTCTGAGTTGTATTCAACCTTTCTCTAATGAGCTGAACTTTCTCCGTAACCTTATGAAATGATGATAACCCTCACATTACACCTTTAAAGAAGTATAACGCGTTCATTGTCAATAAAGAACCAAACTAAGGTTGGGGTCGATCCCATAGGAAATATGGTCAAGATATAGATTAATGCTAGTATTTAGGATTTTAGTTCAATTATTTCCTAAGGGGGGTTTGTAAAGAAATAATCAAGTGACAATGTAGTGAAATGGTGTTGTGATCAAATTTATGCAATTAACAAGGGAAGTTTTTCCCGTGGTTTCTCAACTAGGTTGGGTTATTACACTTGTGCTCTTATAGACTTGATAAACTATGTCCATCCAAATGGTTGATTTGCCCCTATTAGATGACTATACACAATCACCGAGTTAGGTCTCATGAGCGATTTCAATTAACCTTTATCAATAATTCCAAGTTAACTTTCCTACGACCACAACTCAAGTTATTCAAAGAAAATTACTTTCAAGGCTTTGTTTTTCTTTTCTTTTCCTAATCTTTACTTCTCTAGGTTCAACCAAGAAGAGAATACGGGCTAGTCCTAACATTGTGCACAACTAAGAAACATTAATCATAAAGAAAAGAACAATACAGGCATCCATATTGGTTTAAAGTCACTCTATGTTAACCCTAGTTTGTTATTCCACCATAGTTCCCACAACTCTAATTGTGGATGGTTTAGCTATTCATGTTTGTAAGCGAGAAATCAGAATTCAAAGAAGAAGCCATAATTGAACACTTACAATATTGATACAAGAAAACCTTGATAATCAATTGCACAATAAACATCAACAATCAAGAATACAATGATGAACTAGATCAAGGTTTTCGTATGTTTGTTCACTATGTAGTGTTAGGAAACCCAAAAACAACGATTACAATGAAAAGTATCAGTTTCTAAAGAAAAATAAAAGGAAAGTGTTTATACAATTACTGAAATCCTTTCCTAAATTGACAGGGATTCTACAGCCGAGATGACCTACAAGTCGTAGCATGTTGCTACAAGTCGTGGTTTGCTTCCGTAATACAATTCTACAACTTCTAGATCCATTAGGTACTGGAGGTTTGTACGACTCGTACAATGCTACTATGAGTCAAAAGTCTGTCGTGGTCTGGACTTTAGAATCCGGCATCTTTGATGATTCTCCTACGAGTTCTTCATACCATTCATACCATGTTGGTACAACCCGCACAATCCGCTCGTGCCTTGAGTATGCCAAGTATGTGATCCTCAAATCTCACCACGAGTCTGTCAATACAGCTCGTACCTTATTGTTACGACTCATGGCCTCTGCTTGTACCATGAACCCTGCAAGTGCACATATTCTGAATCTTAACCACAGATCCTTAGTATGGCTAGTACCTGGATGATACAGCTCGTACTATACAGTCGTATGTTGGCTCTACACTTGGCATTTTCTCTGAAGTTTTTCTATGGCTGTCAGGTACGGATCATACTGTGACCTACATTAAGCTATTTTCTGCACTTTTGTTCTCCTTTTGCAAAATCCAACTCCCAAACATGATTTCCCTGAAAATAAAGTAAAAAAAACCTCATATCCGTATAAATATACCTAAGACCAAGCATTTTTCCTATGTTTTAAGCATCGAAAGTACCATAAAATCGTGGCACATGAACACCCTCAACTTAGAACTTTTAGATATCCTCAGGCAAACAAAAACACTACTACACATGCGACGCTTAAAGAAAGCAAAAAAGAAGACTCACAACCAACAATATAAAAAGTTGCTCACATGACCACTATCAAGTATTAACCCCCTTCTGTTTTACATACTTAAAACCGAGACTGCTATGTACACATGCAACTACAACTCATGAAACAAAGGAATCTAGACATGGCATTAAACTATTAACAGACAACTGAGCAATCATTAATGCTATTTACACTAACAACTAGCAGTATGTAATACAATTCATATACCCTCATAACAAATGAAGTCCCAAACACTCTCAGTGATATGCATATAGGAAACTGGGACTATCAACCAAATCTCTCACTCTCACAAAGAAGTTCAAACACTGCACAGGTGATACCATAAGCTTGCCCTTATTTTCTCTATGCTGGTTCTTCAGATACTCAGGTTAGGATCACTATAGGACTTTCACTGGCTCGTAATGTAGGCTTGGGATGGGTATGGTAAATATGGACAATAGTAACTTACTCTCCTTGGCACTACACAATATTTGGATTCACTTCTACCCTTTTCCCTTCTTTTCTCCCTTTTTTCATTTTATTCAGCTTTCAACTTGTGGATGTGGTTTCTTTTTCACTTTTTCTCCATTTTTTTCTTTCTTTGACTTTCAAAATTTTCTTTTCTTTTCCTTCTTTTTGTTTTTTCTTTCACACCGCACCCACTTTTCACTAATTATCTTTTCTCCTTTATTTCCCCCACACAACTTACGCACCCCTAGAATAGCCACCATTAACTTAGGCATTTTGCCTGAGTTGAGGTTCATAATGTCCAAGGAGGGACCAAGGCCAAAACAGGTTCATCGTAAACAACTGGAAAGGTGAATGGGCTAATCAAAGAAAGTGTTCATTAGGCTCAAACATTCTTATCAAGAGATACTTATTTCATTTGGTCAGGTAATTTGGGATAAAATGGAGCTAAGTTAAAAATAACCTATAATCCTTTCCTAATTAACTATCCTCTAACCTAAGTAAAGACTAACTGGGCAAGTTCTAGATCACCTACATAGTATTGAACTAGGTAAGAATTCACTCACACATAGTACAGGGTTATATCACACTACTTATCTGGTTCATGCATAGCTATACTACAGTTAATCATGCTAATCTATCAAATTCCATAAAAGATCCACATTGATCATGCTTTGCAGTAAACACACAGCTAATCACAATTTTTTTTTTAAAAAGGGTCATTTTTTAAGAAACTACAAAATATCACATACATGTGCACTTTATTGGTTGTTAAGTACTCCTAGATTACTTCTAGTTAAACAAAACAAAAACATCCTAAACATGTCGGTTCAACTAGATAGCATATCCGAGGAAAAAGAAATACAACTATAAAAACCCTCAGATGAACAAAACCAAAAACAAATATACCCTTCCCCCCCCATAAAAATCATGCTTTGTCCCCAAAGTAGTAAAGACCAAGAACAGGATATACCTATGGCGCTCTAGGTGCTCCTGTCATCCTCAACAGGCGGGTGTGATGGCACACTCTCTGCCTCAGTAATCGTGGTGCCAGTGGTGGCCGGGGCACTCAATGGTGTGGTGATAATGGTGGGAATTATCTCTACCCCCTCAGCAGTCTCGGTTGCCTCAGTGACCTCGGTATCTCTCTAGTTGAATGTGGCTCAGCCGAAGGGTCCTTGCCACTCACAGGCTCCCTAAGCATAGTAGCCGAGCTCCCTGGTCCTCTAACTCTCTCCTGCAGCTCAGGCCTATACTGTTCATAAGTCTACTTGCTAGCTATTGTCGCCCGCCTGTGCTTCTTTCTAGCTCTCTTCCTCCTCTTCCTGGATGTCTACTTATCAACTACCTCAGATGACCTCCATTTTTCATTATCTCCCATGATAGGCTCATGAGTCTAGAACTTTCCTAGATCTAGCTCCTCCTTAGGCTCATCCTCAAACGGGAATGGTGTTAATATGGCCAACTATCGAGATGGCAGCTCGGTGACCTCGCTCCTGATCGAGCCGAACTCATCCTAAAATCTCCACACATCTGGCAGCTCCTCTAGTTGCTCATTAAGTCGAACCTCAAAACTGTTGACCCTAGTGTGCGAGGCTCCGCACATTCTAGAACTTGTCTTGCTACTTGTGCCTGAATCTAGGATTGATAATGGATTGTAGAGATGAACTTAGGCTTTTTTTGTGCTAAACAAGCCACTTATGCCTAAAGATACCTATCACATAATACATGTATCCCTAGTCTCCCTCTTTGAGCCTTTTGACCCTTTCTCTTGATCAACCGCAATGAAAGCTTAAATAAATTCGAAAGTTAACCCACTTTTGAACCCATCATTCTTCACACATTGAAAAGAAATGAAAAAATGAATAAAATTTTTTAAGTTGGGGTTGATAAGGAGGGAAAAAAGAAATAGGCCAAAAAGATGTGGTATGAGCATACCCCAAGGTGTAATTGAGCAATGAGCTAAAAAGAAGAAAAAGAAAAGAATGCAAAAGAGAAAAATAGAAAAGTGAACTTCGTGCTCATAAAAACACTTTGGGGTGTGAAAAGTTTCCAAAACAAGAGAAGGAATAAAAAGAAGGGATTAAAATGGGAAAAGATTATGGAAACGTGATGAAGTGGTCAATGATGGTAAGTGAGCCGCTAAAAGCCTAAATTGTATTGTACTAGCCCTCTAACCTTTATTACAAGCTTAGAAAATTCCTTATATGATCTAAACCTGAATATCAGAATAGAAAGGCATTTGAGTAAATGGGCAAGCACATGATAGTTGTGAGCTGTCTTGTGAAATATCTTATAAGAGTTAAGTGCATTCCTTTTCTCTCTTTAACTTGTGTGTCCTTGTTATATGTATTGCCATTATTACAGAAAAGGACACTTTCCTTTGTATAATTGTGAGGGCATGTGGATTTGAATGGCTAGCATGTTTCACTTCTCTAATTTGGGTTTGTACATGTTGAGATAATGTCATAAGTAGAGGTTGCATGCATATATTAAATAGTTATGAGAAAACTATATTTTGATTGATGGTGTAGGATAGTTTCTCTTCTTAGTTTACTTGAGGGCAAGCAAATGCTTCAAGTTGGGGGTGTTGATGTGTCGGGGATTAGCGACACATATTTTCTTCTTTTCATAGCATTTTTCATACCTTTAGGAGTTAAATTAGGTATAAATGACCTTATTTTACTATATTTTAGGATCCCAAGACATTGAAAAAGGAAAGGAGTTTAAGCCAGAAAATTGCTCAATAAACAAGGCAACAAATGAACCATCTGTTTGAAGGATGGTCTGCCCCTAAGTCCGCCCCTTCCCAACTACAGATTCCAGAAACCCAGTAAAATGGGTCCCTTAAAGTACGATTGAAAAGACAGACCGTCTTTCAAAAGGACGGTCCGTCAATTGATGGTTTGATCAAAGCCTTGGGAGAACGGATTTCTAAAGTACGACATGGAGTACGGACCATCTTATGAAAGGAAGACAGGTCAAAGGACAGAAGCAGAAAAGTAAAAGATGATCTAAAGGATGGTCCGACCTTCTAAAGGGCGGTCCATCCCAACACACTTGGCACTGTGATGTTCAAAATAAATGGGCTTTTTGAAGCGTAGTATAAATATATTTTTCTGGAAATTTTGTAGTAGTTTTTTCATTCCTTAGTTCATACCTAGTGTAGAGAGTAGAACTTAGTTAATTTTATCCCTAGTTTCAAGTAGATTGTAGATCTAGTTTTTGTAATTGAAGATTTTCTTCTATCAAGTGAAGATTTCAATTCTTTTTGGTACAATGTCTTATTACTTTGCTTTTGTTCTTCTTCTAGCCATGGGTTACTAAACCCAAATCTAGGTTGTAAACCCTAATGATCCCAATTTGTTAAAATTGAGTTTGGGCTTATGAACACTTGATTGATTTTTGCTTTGTAGTTTGTGACTGGTGATAAGAATCATCCAATCCTGCCCAATTACCCTTATAAGGCTTGAAAGAGAAAATTTGAGTTGGATTAGCATCAATCAATAATGACTCAAGGTTATTATTGTTTAATAGGTTTTCTTAGACATAGGTTGAATTCCAAATTGGCAAACAAGCAATTGGTTAAATGGAAGTTCTATTCAATTTGAAAAAATTGAAGTATATTGACACTTATGGTGCTATTGAAAGATACTTGTAGGTTGCCTAAGTAAATTACTTGCATGTTTAGCCTTAGCCATCTCGCAATTCTTTCATATTGGGTGATTTAGAGGGATCAACCCAATATTGGGGTCACTTCCCTAGAATTATCTCTATTTACTTTCAACCCTAGCTTAGTACAATTTGTAGTCATAGTTAAATTCTATTACTCTAAATCCTCATAGATATCCAAGAGGGGCCCCTTTGAACCAAGAATAATTTTTGTGAAAATTTTTATTTTCACATCATAGTTAGGGACTTTTTCCATTGATGGATGGATGAAGACCATCTTGAGGGAAAATCATTCTTTAGGAATTACAACCATCTTGAGGGAAAATCATTCTTTAGGAATTTCATAGACCTTCACTGATTGAATGCTAGATGCTCTTATTAATTGCCACACATGACTGCATGATGCAAGTTGGTTTTAAATTTAAAAGACTGTTGTGTAATTTAAATGACTTCATTAGAGACACCTAGGCTCATGAACTTAACTTTTATATGATTCGTGCTTAAATTTGAACACATATTATTTGCCTGATTGAGAGTCCATATGGATCCTTCTTGAGTTGAACATATGCCATGAGAGTGAGATTTTGGTGATATTCCATGTTGTCACATTGTTATCTAGAACTTGCCTGGTGTGTTTGCAAAGTGAAATGAAGAATGTTAAATTTTGGAAATGGTATAAGCATTTCGTTGATTAAACATGTTTTTACCTTTTGCTTTACCTACCAACAATGGATGATCCTAGATAGCCCCATTGAGCCTTTAACCTATTCTTTGGTAGCCACATATGAAGCTTAAAACTTTTCTTTTAATTGACCCTTAATTCGATCCAAAATTCCTAAGCGCTTAAATTGAAAAATGCATAAAGGGTTACAAGGAGTGAGATTTGAAAAAATGGAGATACTTGGGTGTGGAAGTTTGAAGAAAAAACCAAGGGTTCAATTGTATAAATATGCATATGTTGTTGGTAAGAAATTTTCACGCCCCGAGTCTACACCCTGGATGGAACACGGTACTTGGAGTCACAAGTAACCCCAAGTCAACCCTTGGTTTATCATTCACCGGTATTCTAAGTATAACATCCATAACAGAAGCTTTGAAATAATAATATAAAAACATTTGTGAAAACTAAAATTGAAAGATAAAGTGTAAAACAGCTGAATAATACTAATAGTCTGAAATCAAGTCTGTGTCTGAAAGCCAATTAGCTGATGAGTTGCTGGGACAAGGCCCCAGCTAACTCTAAGCCTAACTGAAAGTAACGAAATGACTGAAAGAACTGAAATAATGCCCTCGAAAGATGAGGACTCACACTTCTGCTGCTGAGGAGGATCTGAACTGCGGCGACTAACGACGTTGAGTCTAAGCAACTGTGGCTATATCATGAAATGATACAACATAAAAGTATGCGTCAGCACTTTGAATGTACTAAGTGAGTGAGAGAAAACATGATACTGGATATAAATGACTGAACTAAAATGACATGCAATGACCAACTAATATACTTGAACTGAACAATTGAAGTAAACTGAGATGGTCAAGATGACCCTATTTGATGGTCAAAGACATGCCCTAAGTCTGAAGTATTGAATTGAGATACTATATTGAATTGCTCTGACTGAACTGAATTGAACTAACTAATCTGAGACTGAACTGAGTAGACTAGTGGGAGAGTCTATAACCGACATATAACTACGTGAGCTAAACATGGAGTCCGATGTATACGCCCCACTTGTAGGACCCAATATACTTTGCCAAGGTATGGAGGTATGAATTGGATGATCACAAAATTCTGGGGCCTATCAGGACAATAAATACCGTAACCTATGCTGGCAACGTAGTTCTTGGAACCTGGGTGTGCTAGAACCCCGGTCCGCTCAGTGCTAAGTCCTGCTCCCACTGGATTACCTATCTGAATACTAAGCTGATAGCTTGAAACTAGGGTCCAAGAGTAGTCAGGGATACATACCTGAAAATACCCTGAGAGTCTTATCGAACCAGATTCTGAAACTGGATTCTAGACTGGCCAGAGCTGCTTATCTAGAAGCGTCATAACTATCTAAGAACAAACTGTAATCTGTCTGGGGTATTAAGGCTAGTCAGAGTTGTTTATCTAACATGTCATGACCGCCTAGTGAACCAATGAAACTGAGTTCCGAGTCTGATTCTGCTAACTGGGAGGTATCACAGACACCTCAAGGAATTCTGTAGTCAAACTAATCAGTTGACAAATTCTAAATAGCACTGAGGAAATTGTACGTTCTAACTAAACTAAACTACTAAGAAGCTAACAGAGAATTCAACTTATTCCAACAACACGGGAATTCCACAATATAGCAAAAATTTCAAGAAATAGGGAAATCTCCTCCGACAAGCAGAATTATAGTTTTTCTCAATTGTACCAGGGCTAAAATCATTCTTATAAAGGGAGTAATTACTCAACATCTAACAATAAGGAATACTAGAAAATCATCCCAAATCACACTTCACAAATCATGAGGGATTTAATACATAAATACGTATTCGAAAGCTCAGGGCTTAAATTCACTTTTGCAGGAACATCAGTAATTTGGTCAAGAACTGATGGAGATCATATCAACAATAAACATGACTATCATTCCAGGTGAAATCAACGAAAACAAACAAGTAATCTTTTCATACTCGAAAACTCAGGGCTAAGATTGATAGAGAAATTATAAGAGGGTTTTGGGGGACACAAGGGAGAACTATCCCCTTGTTGAATTCCCACATACCTGTCTAAGAATTTCTTTGAGGAGGAAACTTGAATTTCTAAGATGGATGAAGAACCCTGGACCTTACTCTGAAAATTCTTGAGAGAACTCTTCGATGTTTTCTGAGAATGTGTGTGAGGAATGAGGGGAGAGGTCGTTCATTCCCACTAATAGGTCTGAAATTACGTCTAAAACAATGTAGTTTAAAGTTTAGGATAGTAGAAAATTAATAAACGACCCTTGGAAAATCACAGGGAAAAAACTAGTCATCAGCCCTCACGGGTGACCTAACGGGTCGTGGTCAGTGACCACGACTTGTGGTCACACTCATTGAGTACACTTCCCAGAAATCCCTGATGGTCACCACGAGGGACCTAACGAGTCATGGTGAGTGACCACGACTCGTGGTCACCTATCGTGGAACACACTGCTCAATTTACTGAAGCTCCCACAGGTACACCACGACTCGTGGTGACCCATAATGTGTTCTATGACTGGTGTTAGATTTTCCAGTTTTTCTAAAATTTTCCCTTTTTGAGTCCCCGGTCTAATCTTTGAGTTTTCATGGCATTACAATATCTCTCCCTTGGGAACATTCATCCTCGAATGTTTGAAAAGACACAGGAAAGAAAAGAATAACAATCATAAATTTTCAAATACTATTCATTTAACTCCAAAACTGTCAGAATGACTACCTCCATTTCAAAATACATAACTGAACTGAATTCACTTTTCATCCATACATCCAAAATCATAAAGGAAACTTCACACATGAATTGAACCCAAAAACTAAATTGGTTTCTAAGGCAAAAATAATATTTTAAGCTGTAACAGAGTCGGTAGAGAACAAGTGTGGGTATTTGGCCATCATATCTACCTAAGCCCCCCATGTAGCTCCCTCAACCTGCTGATTTCTCTATAAGACTTTGACTGAAGCTATTTCCTTGTTCCTTATCTTACGAACTTGATGATCAAGGATCTGGACTGGGACCTCCTCATATGAGAGACTATCCTTTATTTCTACGTTGTCCAATGGCACAACTGAAGTTGGATCTCCGATGCACTTCTTCAAAAGTGACACATGGAATACAGGGTGCACAGACTTCCCATAAGTCACGGTACATCTTGGTGGCACCTAGATGGATAGAATACCTGGATCCATGAGCCTCGTGAAACATCCAGCTCCTAAAATCATCCATATCCAGAACACATAAGCGACCCTGGTATCGAAGCACACCATCTCCCACTTTGGAGAAGACCTCTACCTTCTGATTCTGGATGGCTTCCTTTAACTTTACCAAAATCAGGTCCTCGTCCTGTCTAGCTTTCACATCAGTTACCAAAGATGATTCTGATCCGTTCTGTACAATAACACCACCATCAGTCGACTCAACCAACCGAACTCCCAACCTTGTAAGTCGATGCACATCTTTCACCAGCTTATTCTTCCCTTCATCCACGTGAGACACACTCTCCATAGAGAGTCTACTAAGTGCGTCCGCCAACACATTAGTCTTTCTTGGATGGTAAAGCACACTAATGTCGCATTCCTTGAGTAGCTCCAACCACCTCCTTTGCCGAAGATTGAGATCCTTATGTGTAAACACATATTGTAAGCTCTTATGGTACGTAAACACATCCATGTGGACCCCATAAAAATAATTTCATCATATCTTCAAGGCGAATACCGCTGCGGCCAATTCAAGATCATGGGTCGGGTAATTCTTCTCATGAGCTTTTAGCTGTCTGGAGGCATATGCTATAAGTTTCTCATGCTACATCAATACACACCCAAGTCCGATCCTTGAAGCATCAAAATACACCACGAACCCATCAGTACCCTCGAGTAGGGTCAACACCGGTGCTGAGGTAAGCTGAGCCTTCAACTCTTGGAAGCTCTTCTCACAAGCCTCCGACCATTGGAATTGCACTTTCTTTAGGGTCAATTTGGTACAAGGGTGCTGCAATAGATGAGAAACCATCAATAAATCTCCGATAATAGCTAGCTAAGCCCAAAAAGCTCCGGATATCCGAAGGATTCACCGGTCTAGGCCAATTCTTCACCGCTTCTATTTTCTAAGAGTCCACCTTTATGCCCTCACTTGATACCACATGGCCCAAAAATGCCACTGAGTTCAACCAAAACTCACACTTGCTGAAGTTAGCATATAGCTAGCGATCCTTGAGAGTCTGTAAGCACCACCCTCAAATGAGCGGCATGCTCCTCCTCGCTCCAAGAGTATATCAAGATGTCATCAATAAACACAATCACGAACATGTCCAGGTATGGCTTGAACACCTTGTTCATCAAGTCCATAAAAGATGCAGGAGCATTCATTAGTCCAAAAGACATAACCACAAACTCATAATGACCATACCGTGTCCCGAAGGCTGTCTTCGAGATATCACTCTCCCGAACTCTGAGTTGATGGTACTCAGATCTGAGATATATCTTCGAAAAGCACTTGGCACCCTGAAGCTGATCATAAATCATCAATCTTGGGTAGAGGATACCTGTTCTTCACGGTGACTTTGTTCAATTGCCGATAATCAATGCACATCCGGAGAGAACCATCTTTCTTTCGAAAAAAAGAACTGGTGCACCCCATGGGGACTTGCTTGGTCTAATGAAACCCTTATCTAATAGGTCCTTCAACTATTCTTTCAACTCCTTTAGCTTGGTTGGACCCATTCTGTAGGGAGGAATAGATATAGGCTGCGTGTCAGGAAGAATATCAATGCCAAAATCAATTTTCCTCTCGGGAGGAACACCCGATAAATCATCAGGGAATACTTCTGGGTACTCATACACTACTGGAACTAACTGGATAGTCAGGGTCTCGGACTCAACATCCTTAACCCTAACTAGATGACACACACAATCCTTGGAAATCATCTTTCTGGCCTTAAGATAGGAAATAAAACCACCTACAGGCACAACTGACTACCCTTCCACTCTAAGAATGGCTCACCCAAAAATCTCTACCGCCCGGGTTCTACAATTAATAGAAGCATAACACGCATATAACCAATCCATGCCGAGAATAATATCAAAGTTAGTCATGGCTAACTCTACAAGGTCTGCGGAGGTGACTTTATGCAATATTGTAATTGGGCAACCTAGCTACAACTGAATCACCAATTGGAGTAGAGACTGAGAATGGTTCTGACAGAGTTTTGGGACTGACTCCAAAGCTACTAGCAATATAAGGTATCACAAAAGACAAGGTAGCCCCTGGATCTAACAAAGCATAAGAATCAAGGTAAAACACTCGTAACATACCAGTAACCACATCCAGTGAAGTCTCCTTCTCCTAACATGAGGCGAGGGCATAGAATCTATTTTGCCGCTATCCGCCACCCCCACTAGTGGATGCCCCTTGTGAAGCTAAACGTACTGGAGTTGTTGCTGACTTGGTAGTTTGTGCACGGCCTTTGTCATCATCATATATAGCAAATGGACATGCTCGACGCATGTGGCCAGATCTACCGCACCCATAACAAATATTTGAGCCGAGCAAGCACTCCCCAGCATGACTCTTGCCGCACTTTTCTGTAGGCTAGAAAGGTGCGCTCTACCTACGTGCCCCTCTGGTCCCTCGATCCTGAAGCCCTGCTCCTATGATCACCCTTAGATCTGGATGGAACATTAGCTAATGATGGTGCTAGAGCTAGTGACCTCTACTGAAACTGAGGGCGGTGACTACTACCGGATCTCTGATGAGTAAACACATGGCTATCTGTCCGAGCCCTTTTGGCCTCTCTCTCCTCATATGAGCTGCCTCCATCTGCTGGGCGTGAAAAACTATCAAGGGAAATCCATATCCTGGTGGAGCATAGTGGTCCTGCAATCTTCGTCCAAATAGCCCGCCATGCCATGAACAAACCTGCTTACCCGTGCCCTCTGATCAACCACTAACTCTGGGGCGTACTTTAACAAGAGAGTGAACTCGAGGGCATACTTTTGTACCGTCATCCTCCCCTTCTTAAGGTTCACGAACTCGGCTGCCTTCAACTCCCTCATTTCATGAGGGAAGAACTGATCTAGGAACGCCACATGGAACTCCTCCCAAGTGACAAGGCCTGCTCCAGCGACCCTACTATCTTTCTATTGATGAAACCAAATGTGGGCGGCCCCTTTTAACTGATATGAGGCCAACTCCACACACTCCACCTCATTCACCCCATGACTTGGGTGATCTTCACAATCTCATCAATGAACTCATGCGGGTCTTCATCTACTTTTGACCCGAGGAACTCTGGCGGGTTCATTCTCAAGAAATCCCTGACTCGACCCGTCGCTGCATTGCCATTTTGTGGAACATGCGCAACTGCCTGTTGATTGACCTGAGCGGTCAAGGCCTGTGCGAGCATCTGAATAGCTACCCGAAACTCAGCATAGGCAACCAGCTCTGGTGCATGGTGATCCTAAGCTGGTGGGGCCTGCTGGTGCCCGTTTCTATTTCCATCCTCGTGGTCGTCTCCATTTCCATTCCTCCTACCATTTACTTTGCGGGGAGCCATGATTCTGCAATCGTGAATAGCACGAGTTAGAGGATAGGGGACATTTCATCACACGACATGGATCATGAAAGAAGGGAACATTTTCTAAACGTCTCGTAGCCTCTTCGTAATAAGTGTGGCGCGCTTCACACCCATGAAAAAGACTCTACTCAACACGGCTCACAGACACCCTAGGACACTTCAAACCTATTGCTCTGATACCAAGTTTGTCACGACCCAAACAAAGACCCGGATCGTAACACGGGACAAGGAGCCCTGAGAGACTCCAAGTCGACCCATGGCATTAACATATATCTATCCCAACATTAATAAAGTGGAATACTTAGCATACGATAGAGCAGAAGCATAACCATAACATAACATGGAAGGAGGAACATACTACACCATAACAGCTGAATACTACATTTAGTATGAAAGCCTCTAACATATCTGATGGGTTGAAGGGACAACACCCCCAACTCAACCGGCAAGTCTAGAAAACTGAACATAAAAAGATAACTGATATCAAACTGGTCCTCGGAGAATGAGGACTCACCAAAGAGCTGGATGCAAATCTCCGAAACAAGCTAACAACGGTGCTGGATCTGAAGATCGGAGCTTGTATCATTTTATGATACAGCATAGAGCATGCAGTTAGTATGTGAAATATACCAAGTATGCAAGGTAAGTAAAACGGACATTTTAAAATACATAAAAGCTCATAAGAGATCATAAGAGTGGGACAAAATGCTCAAAACATAAATATCATAAGATCACATAAGGCTCAAAATTTTCAAATCATTCGTAATCCATTCATTATCATGTCATAAGTGATACTTTATTAAATCATCACCTAAGTCGAAATAACATAAACGTAATAATGCATAAAATATGCGAAACAATGAGAGGACTGATCATAACTAACACCATCATGGTAGAGTCGTACATGATTCCCCAACTATCTCACTCAAATGGGAAGAGTCGCCTCTGGCTTGCCAGGCAAGGGATGTGCATTATGTGATATCACGAGAGAAGGGATCATTAACATTGTAATGTATCATTATAAACCTACGGTGGCACATAGTTATGAGACACCAGCGTAGTCATTTGAACGTCGGGATACTCGATGCTAGACACTGCTCCCAAAAACATGCACATTAGGCTCGTATGTAAATCAATAACATTATTCATTGAGATTCATGGCCAAATAAACATTAACATTGTTGATATCCATTTAAATACATGATTAGCCAAGAATCAAGGGCCCTTTGGTCGGCCAACATCATAAATCGATCAATCATGAATTTCATATCATAAATCGTAAATCATTCTTGAACATGTGGGCATTGCCCAATACTTTAACATGCTTGGAAATACTCAATTTACTTGAAAACATGATTATAAACATGGGTAACTTCAAAACATGTTTTTCATCAATAATAATTCATCATACATGAACATTCATCATAACCCTTAACTTTTATGAACATTTCATAAATGGACATTTCAATTTTAAAAGCTTGAAACATGATTTTAATGAAAAACAACGTAAAAATTGCCCATAATTTGTAATTTGATAATAGTAACTCGATTAGATCATGCCCGTGTAGAGAAATCAAAATTTCATGCATTTGGATAAAAAACCCCATAGAATTTACATAGGAGATTTCATGATTTGAGAGAGATTGGGCATGGGTGTGAAAGGGTTCACCCATTCATAACTTTATATACCTGGGAAAGATCAAATTTCACCACTCCTTGAAAGCCCAAATGGAGAATTGAAGAATACTTGAAGAAGAACAAGATTGATCACCTCCTGAATTCCCTAACTTTGCATGCATGGATATGAATGAGCCTAGGGTGTGTTTTACCCTCAATAAACACTGCATTTCGATCTTTAAACGGCGTAGTTTAGGATCCTAGCACTTAGGAATGACGAACATTCCCTTAATGAAATTCCTGAAATTTCTGCACTGGTGGTAACAATGACCGTCCTAAGGGTTGTTCTTGGATACCACGACTCGTGGTATCCATCCATTGTGTCCACTGCCCAACTTCACCATTCTCAGATTCGATCACACGACTCATTAGATGAGTCATTGCTTCAGAAATGATTTGTTAAGTCGTCCATTGTTTCCCACTTGACAATCAGCACCAAGCCTTCCCAGAACCACACCACAATCCGTTCCTCCTTCCAACGAGTCATGGTTTCCTTCCATCACATCGATTGGAGGTTTTTAATTGTCCTTTCCATGGATGCTCACCATGACCCATTACTCCCTCTTAGGCCAAGGACCAATCTCCCCACGACTTCAAACAACGACTCGTATCAAAAATGAGTAGTTATGTGACATGTTACTTCCAACTGTCACCGGCCAGGCCTCACCACGGATGCTTCCCACGGGCCGTTGGTTGGACCAATGATCCATTAGGTGACCCGTTCTATGGGATTTTTCCCAGATTCGACCAACTTTCCTTTTTAAATCTCGAGTCTGATCTTAGGCACTTTCGGGGTATTACAATATCCGAAGGATTAACTGGTGTAGGCTAATTCTTTACATATTTTATATTCTGAGAGTCCACCTGCACACCCTCACTTGACACCACATGGACCAAAAATGTTATCAAATTCAACCAAAACTCACACTTGCGGAATTTAGCAAACAGCCAGTGATCCTTGAGAGTCTGTAGCACCACCCTCAAATGAGCGGCATGCTCCTCCTCGCTCCGAGAGTATATGAGAATGTCTTCTATGAATACAATCACGAACATGTCCAAATATTGCTTGAATACCCTGTTCATCAGATCCATGAAAGCTGCAGGAGCATTCGTTAGTCCAAATGACATAACTACAAACTCATAGTGACCATGCTGAGTTTAGAAGGTTGTCTTTGGGATGTCACTCTCCCTAACTCTGAGCTCGTAATAGCCGGATTTGAGGTCTATCTTTGAGAAGCACTTAGCACCCTGAAGGTTGTCAAATAAGCCATCAATTTTGGGGAGGGGATACTTGTTCTTGATTGTAACCTTGTTCAACTACCGATAGTCAATACACATACGAAGAGACCCATCCTTCTTCCGAACATAAAGAAGTGGTGCACCCCATATAGATTTGCTAGGCCTGATGAAACTCGTATCTAAAAGATCCTTCAACTGTTCTTTCAACTCTTTTAGCTTATCGGGAGCCATTCTGTATGGAGGAATAGATATAGGTTGCATAACGAGAAGAAGGTCAATACCAAAGTCAATCTCCCACTCGGGAGGGACTCTTGGTAGATCATCTGAAAAAACCTCCAGATACTCACATAAAATAAGGACAGACTAAAGAGTCAGGTCTCGAATGTAGCGTCCTTGACCCGAACAAGATGGTACAAGCAACCCTTAGAAATCATCTTTCCGGCCTTAAGGTAGGAAAAAAAGCAACCTACAGGAATAGTTGAACTACCTTTCCATTCTAGGACTGGCTCACCCAGAAACCGGAATTCTACCGTACGGGTTCTACAATTCACTGAGGCATAACATGCATGCAACCAATCCATACCAAAAATAACATCAAAATTGGTCATGTCTAACCATCATAACCCGAACGGAGGCCCGCATTGTAACACAGGACAAGGAGCCCCAAGAGAGCCCAAGTCGACCCATGGCATAAGCATATATCTAACTCAATAAAGAACTGAATAGCCATCAATACGATCATAGCGGATGTCTAACTTAAATATAACATCCGAATATAAAATTCGAAGTTGAATACATACATATGTCTGAATGACCTCTAAACATGATGAGTTGATGGGACAAGACCCCCAACTAACTCAACAAACTGAAAACTGAAATTCATAAAGAAAAGATAGATAATATTGTCCTCGGAAGATGAGGACTCACCAATAAGCAGATGCTAACATCGATGGACTGTCTAAGAGCGGAGCTGAACCTGAGAGCTGGGTCATGTATCACGAAACAATACAATATAGAAAGTATGCAGTCAGTACGTGGAATGTACCGAGTATGCAAGGTAAGTAAAACCGCTAAAGTAAAATCACTTTAAGACAATGCAATAGTCAAAACATAAACATCATTAACTAAGAGTAGGGCTTGCATGCATTCTTTCTGAATTCATAATCTTTTCATAACATACGATACATAGGTTTATAACATCAAACCAACTCTAATGACTCAAAGCTGAAATATGACATTTATAGAAAAGCTGAACATTGAGTCAAACCTTGCTTTTAGCACATGAATATATAAAATAATAACCATGAGTTATGAATATGCAAATTTGAATCATATAGACAATCGGAGACTCGTCACTTAATCGACATACCACGATAGAGCTTACGTGGTCCCGACTATTACACTCAAGTGGGCAGAGCCATCCAAAACCTTGCTAGGGCTAAGGACGCTACCATGATTTCAATATTAAGCTCATGGGCATTAGGGCCGAGGATAGCTCTCAAGAGAGGTCCCAATAATGTAATAGTATCAACCTACATTAATGCATAGTTCTGGGGCATAGGTTGATTGACCCTTAGCCCGCTCGGTGGTAGACTCTTCTCCCAAAAACATGCAATGCTCTACATCATATATAACGAAGCTCAATGTTCAAATACATCTCAAATACGAAATCATGCATATGAGAAGCTTTAGTTCAAAACATAGCACAAGCTGAAAACATACTTGGGAGCCTTTGCTCCAAATCCATATGGTAAGCTATGCATAGGAAGACTTAACTCAAAACATACCACAAGCTAGAATATAAAATTCAGGAGTCTTCGCTCCAAAATAATGTGGTAAGCTTAGTTCGAAAAAATCATCATTTAAACTTAACATATGGGCATTGCCCAAAGCTTTATCATACTTAAAAATACTCAATTCTAATCGAAAACATAATTACTGACATGGGTAGCTTCAACTCATGCTTTTCATCATAATATCTCATCATTTTCACATTTACTTCACAAATCTCACTTTTCATGATCATATCACATCAATGGGCATCCATATTCATAAGGCTAGAAATATAATTTTAGTTGAAATCATTATAAAATCAGCCCATGCTTCTCAATTTGATAATAAAATCATAATCAGTTCATACCCATGCAAAGAAATTGAAGATTCATGCATTTGGGTAAAAACCCTATAACTTGATCATAGGAAATTCTCATATTTAGATAGAAATTGGGCATGGGTGTGGAGAAGACACCCACTCATAACCCTACATACCTATAAGGGATTGATTCTACCACTTCTATGATTGACCAAGAATAATTTGAATGAAAACCTTGAAGAATTTCTCTAAATCACCTCTTCAACCTCTCAAGTTTGCATGCATGGAAGGAATAACTTAGAATAGGTTTTCCCCTCTTAAAACCCACTAAAATGAGCCTTCAATGACATAGTATAGGCTTTAGGAACTTAGGAATTACGGAAAGGCCCTTACTAACTTCGCAGGAAATTACTGTCAGGTGGTGCTAACGAACGACCTGACGACTTGTGGTCTAGGGCAGAGACTCGTCACCCTTCTCGTTAAGTGCACTGCCTTGCCTTATCTCCTGGGCTTGTAACAGTTGACATGACGACTCGTTAAGGGTGACCATGACTCGTGGTCACCAGTCGTTAAGTACATTATCTCATTCTTCAGAATTTCTTATTTGGCTAGCAACGGGGGACCCCACGAATTGTGGTGGCTGACCACGACTCGTAGTCACCACCCGTGAAGTACACTGCTTTCTCCCTTCTCTTTTCCTTCTCCCTCACCCCACGGTTGACCTAACGACTCATGGTGTCTGACCATGAGTCGTTTCCACGCCCGTGGGGACCCTTTTCTCCAAACATCCCAACTCCTCACTGGCCTCCCCCACGAGTCACCTAACGACTCGTGGGCTGTCCTCACGAGTCGTTCCATGACTCGTCCTGTGTCTGCAACATCAATTTTACACTTTCCCTATTTCAACTCTC
The DNA here is from genome assembly GCA_035772735.1 of Datura wrightii. Lineage (NCBI taxonomy): Eukaryota > Viridiplantae > Streptophyta > Magnoliopsida > Solanales > Solanaceae > Datura > Datura wrightii. Next base: position 44,988,194 of record JASDFA010000007.1, on the reverse strand, counting down.
ATGTCCGATCATTGAGCTCCCAGGATATAACAATATCTCCCCCTTGGCAACATTCATCCTCGAATGTTGGAAATAAGCAGAAAACATAAACATGCAATTATTATATGCAAATATTGATCATTTAACCCAAAAACTAAAGGTATGACTACCTCTGATTTCAAATGTACAGCTAAACAAAATTCGCAAATCACATACAAACCCATATACATAAAAGAAATTTGCATGGATTAACTGAACATGAACTAAATAGAGTCATAGAGCAAAACGATACCTCAAATCGAAATTGAGCCGGTAGAGAATAAGTGTGGGTTTAGCCATCATATCCACTTCGGCATCCCACCTAGTCCTTCAACATGCTGATTCCTCCATAAAACTTTAACTGAAGCTACTTCATTGTTCCTTATCCTCCAAACCTGACGATCCAATATTTCCACCGGAACTTCCTCATACCTAAGGCTATCCTTTACACCAATGCTGTCCATTGGAACTACTAAAGCTGGATCTCCCAAACATTTCTTCAAAAGCAATACATGAAACACAGGATGCACGGAAGATAACTCTGAGGGAAATTCCAGCTCATATGCTACCTTACCAACTCTTCTCATAACCCGTAGGGACCAACATAGAGGGACTGAGTTTTCCTTTCTTTCCAAACAGCATGACTCCATTCATGGGAGATACCTTCAGAAATACTCAATCATCCACCTCGAATTCCAACTCTCTCTTCCTCACATCAAGATATGACTTTTGACGACTCTGAGTGAGCCTGTCCCTTATCAAATGAACCTTCACCATAGCCTCATGAACTGAATCTGGCCCTATCATAGCTGCCTCACCAACCTCAAACCACCCGATGGGCGATCCACATCTCTGCCCGTAGAGAGCCTCGAGTGGTGCCATTTGGATACTGGAGTGATAGTTATTATTATAAGCAAACTAGATCAAGGGCAAGTGATCATCCCAACTACCTTTAAACTCACCAGGCAAGCTCTCAAAATGTCTTTGAGAGTTTGAATTTTCCGCTCTGCCTGACTATCCTTTTGCGGATGAAATGTTGTGCTGAGTTTAACCTAAGTCCCAAGCCTTTTCTAAGAAGACCGCAAAAACAAAGAGGTAGACTGAGTACCTCGGTCTAAAATAATAGACAAGGGCACTCCATGTAATCGAACCAACTCCCAGATATAAAGTTTGGCATAATCATCCGTTAAATCTGCGGTTTTGATTGGTAGAAAGTGTACAACCTTGGTCAACTTGTCTACCACCACCCAAATAGAATCATAGTGTCAATGAGTACGACGTAGGCCTGTAATGAGATTCATATTAATCTCTTCCCACTTCCAAGTGGGAATGCTAATATCCTGAAGTACGCCTCCCGGCCTTTGATGCTTGACTTTTACTTGCTGACAGTTCGGGCACTTGGATACGAATTCTGCAATATCCTTCTTCATGCCACTCCACCAATATATTTCCCGCAAGTCATGATACATCTTGGTGGCACCTAGATAAATAGAGTATCGGGATCCATGAGCCTCATGCAACATCCGACTCCTCAAATCATCGATATCCGGAACACATAAGTGACCCTGGTACCGCAACACACCATCTCCCCCTTGGGAGAAGACCTCTACCTTCTGTCGTTGAATGGCTTCTTTCAGCTATCCAACATCGGATCCTCATCTTGCCTAGCTTTCACATCAGTCACCAAGGACGATTCTGATCCGTTGCACAACAACACCGCCATCGGTTGCATCGACCAACCTAACTCCCAACCTTGCAAGTCGATGGACATCTTTCACCAACTCCTTCTTTCCCTCATCCACGTAGGACACACTCTCCATAGAGAGCCTTCTAAGTGCATCTGCTACCACATTAGTCTTACCCGAGTGGTAAAGGACACTCATACGTAGTCCTTGAGTAGTTCTAACCACCTCCTTTGTAGTAGATTGAGGTCTTTCTATGTGAAAACATATTGCAAGCTCTTGTGGTTCGTAAATACATCCACGTGGACCCCATACAACTAATGCCGCCATATCTTCAATGCGAACACTACCGGGGCCAACTCAAGATCATGGGTTGGGTAATTCTTCTAATGAACCTTCAACTATCTTGAGGCATATGCTATCACTTTTCCTCGCTGCATCAAAACACACCTGAGTACGATTCTCGAAGCATCAAAATATACCACAAAACCATCGGTACCCTCGGGTATGGTCAACACTAGTGCTGAAGTGAGTCGAGTCTTCAACTCTTGGAAGCTTTTCTCACAAGCCTCCGACCATTGGAACTTTACCTTCTTCTAAGTCAACTTGGTCAAAGGTGATGCAACAGATAAGAAGCCCTCAAAAAACCTCCGGTAGTAGCCAGCTAAACCCAAGAAACTTTAAATATCCGAAGAATTCATTGGTCTGGGCCAATTTCTCACCGCCTCGATTTTATGAAAATCTACCTTTTATGCCCTCACTCGATACCACATGGCCCCGAAATGCCACGGAGTCTAACAAAAATTCACACTTGCTGAACTTGGTATACAATTTACGATCCTTGAGAGTCTAAACACTACTCTCAAATGAGTGGCATGCTCCTCCTCGCTCCAAGAGTATATAAGGATGTCGACAATGAACACAATCACGAACATGTCTACATATTTCTTGAACACCCCGTTCATTAGATCCATAAAAGTTGCAGGGGCATTGGTTAGTCTAAAAGACATAACAACAAATTCGTAGTGACCATACCGAGTCCTGAAAGCGGTTTTCAGGATGTCACTCTCCCAAACCCTGAGTTGGTGATACCCGACCTGAGATCAATCTTGGAGAAACACTTGGCACCCTGAAGCTAGTCAAACAAATCATCAATTATGGGTAAAGGATACCTTTTCTTAACGGTGACCTTGTTTAACTGCCGATAGTCAATGCACATTCGAAGCGAATGTTCGGTGTGTTTGGTATAGGTATTTACTTCATGCAAGTGCACGTGGTCGAACAAGTAGTACAGTGGCTTAAGTAAGCCAAGTATCGATCCCACAGGGACTGGGATAAGGTAACAAATTACTTAAGTGTTACTATACTTACTCTAAAAATGAAGACAACAGTGCAAAGTAGAGTTTGATATTTTGATTTCTAATTGTATGCTAATTCTAAATCGAATATCTCATGTGAGTCTGAACTATGAATGTGAGCATGCTGAGGCTAAGTGAACATGTATAGAAACTAATTATCGATACAATTTGTGGTTAATCTTTCCTCCGGTTGCTAGTCAAGAATTATTTCCAATGGATTAAAACTCTCGTATTTAACCCAACTTAAGAATCATGAACCGTCCACCTACATTTCTGTGATTAAACGAAATTCATGTTCTAGCCATACAAAACCGATTCCTTAATTGACTAATACGACTTTCAGGTATATTTCTATCCTGAAGGTAAATCAATTCTCAATTTTCCCAAACTAAGAAAAGATCATATCCTATTGATTCACAACTTTCCCATTTCTTGCTCTCTCGAGTGAAACCGGACTTTTTAGATATACATTAACATAGGCCACACATTAATGCAGTAAGAACAAGAATCAGTAGAACAACCATGGAAGAAAAGATGAAAAACCCAATTGATCAATAACTACATTTCAATACAATTGTTCTTAACCTCAGCAAGAAGAGGAATTAGCCACTCATTTGTGGATTAAACATCGTTAAATAAGTGTTAAACATACAAGCAATTGAATGAAAGAAGAAGGAGATAGAGAAAAACCCTGATAATTTCATCCCCTCAACTGCCTGTAACCCACGTTCTTGCTCCACTAAGTCAGAATATTGAAAAATGAACCTAAGAGTTCTATTTATACTAGTGGGAATTTTTTTCGGAATAACAAGCAACGTGTCACGGAGTGCATCGCGGAGCACTGCCTCCGTGACACGCCACTGACGCGGAGCCTCACTGGAAATTGACTGTCCAGGTAATAAGGCCCAATATGGCACGGCGTGCAACGCGGGGCTAGGCCAACGTGCCACGGCCCCAACGCGCACCCACACTGGAATTTGGCCAAAAATTCCCTATCCAGGCAGAAGGCCTCCGCGATGGCAGCGTGACATGGCTCCATCGCGGAGCCCCTTTAATTTGTGTCGTCCAATGCTAAGTCCTTTGCTAACATCCAAGTCCAACCTCGATCTCTCCCAACACGCATTTTAGCTTCCCAAAATTACATTTCACCTGCAAAACAACGCTAATCATGTTGGTTAGTATAAATTCATATTTTATTATAAATCACATGAGAATGTATAAATATTGATAGATAAACAAGGCTAAAATGACACAATTAGGTATCACTTGGGCATATAAATTTGCCCAAGATCAGCGAACCATCCTTTTTTCGGACAAATAACACTGGCGCACCCCACGGAGACTTGCTCGGCCTAATAAAGCCCGTATCTAACAGGTACTTCAACTGATCCTTCAACTCTTTTAGTTAGATGGAGCCATCCTGTAGGGAGGAATAGATGTAGGTTGCGTGTCGGGAAGAAGGTCAATACCGAAATCAATCTCCCACTCAGGAGGAACACTTGGAAAATCATGAAAGACCTCTGGAGCCTCACATACTACTAGAACTGACTGGATAGTCGGGGTTTTAGACTCGACATCCTTAACCCTAACTAGATGGTACATGCAACCCTTAGAAATCATCTTCATGGCCTTAAGGTAGGAAATGTATCGACCTACAGGCACAACTGAACTACGCTTCCATTCTAAGACTGGCTCACCCGGAAATCTGAACTCTACTTCCTAGGTTCTACAATTAACTAAAGCATAGCATGCAAATAGCCAATCCATACCGAGAATAACATCAAAATCGGTCATGGCTAACTCTATCAAATTTGCTGAGGTCACCTTATGAAGGACTGAGACTGGGCAACCTCTATACACCCGTCTAGCTATAACTGATTCACCTACTAGAGTAGAAATTGAGAAAGGTTCTGACGAGATATCCAGACTGACTCCGAAGCTACTGGCCACATAAAGTGTCACAAAAGAAAAGGTAGCCCCCGAATCTAGCAAAGAATATACATCAATATGGAAAACTCACAACATACCAGTGACCACATCTAGCGAGACCTCTTTCTCCTGATGGGATGCTAAAGCATAGAATCTATTATGGCACTGACCGCCAGCTGTGCTAGTAGATGCCCCTTAATGTACTAAGCGTGCGGGAGGGGCTGCTAAACTAGAAGCTGGGCCTCGGCCACCAACCTGATCATGCCTCGCAGCTGGACAATCTCTGAGCATGTGGTTGGGCTACCCACACCCAAAACAAGCACCTGAACCTGCCAAGCACTGGCCTGAATGCCCCCGACCACATCTGCAACAAGCTGGGATGTTAGAATCTGTGGGTCTACTACTCTAACCCCTCAAGCCTGATGCTCTCCCTCTTTGATCATGTCTAGGTCGGGATGGCACACTCAATACTAATGAAGCCGGGGCAGATGATCTCTAGTGAGTCTGTTGTCGGTGCCTACCACCGGACCTCTGCTGAGAGAATCTGTGGTCCTCGGTCCTGGCCCTCTTGGCCTCCCTCTCTCTCGAATGTGCTGCCTCCATCTACTGGGCGTACAACACTATGCGAGGAAAGTCCATATCCTAGTGAAGCATGGCAGTCCTGCAATCTTTGTCCAAATAACCCGTTATCCCATGGATGAATCTACTCACTCGCATCCTCTGATCGGCTACCAACTCTGGGGCATATTTCGATAGGCGAGTGAACTCAAGAGCATATTCTTGTACAGTCATTCTCCCTTGCTTAAAATTCACAAACTCAGCTGTTTTCAACTCCCTCATCTCTCGAGGGAAGAACCGGTCTAGAAATACAAGATGGAACTCTTCCTAAGTAACCGGACCTGCTCCTGCGACCTTGCTATCCTTCCATTGATGAAACCAGATATGCGCGGCCCCTTTTAACTGATAAGAGGATAAGTCGGCACACTCAACCCCATTCATCCCCATAACTTGGGTGATTTTGACGATCTCATCAACAAACTCATGTGGGTCCTCATCTACCTTGGACCCAAGGAACTCTGGGGGGTTCATCCTCAAGAAGTCTCTGACTCGAGCCGCCGTTGCGTTGCCATTTTGCGGAACATGCACAACAGCCTGCTGATTGACCTGAGCGGTCAAGGCCTGTGCACGCATCTAAATAGCGGCCCAGAACTCAGCATGGGTAGCTGGCTTCAGTGCTTGGGGCTCCTCAACTGGTGGGGTTAGCTGATGCCCATAACCATTGTCATCCTCGTGGCCTTCACCACCTCCAATCCTCCTTATGTTCATTCTTTGAGGAGCCATGATTCTACAATCGTGAATAGCATGAATGAGAAGGATAGAAAGACTTTTGATCGCACGACATAGATCATGAAAGAAGGGAACATTTCCTAAACGTCTCGTAGCCTCTTCGTCATAAGTGTGGCATGCTTCACACCCATGAAAATGACTCTACTTAACGCGACTTTCAGACACCATAGGACACTTCAGACCTATTGCTCTGATACCAAGTTTGTCATTACCCGAATGGAGGCCCAAATCGTGACACGGGACAAGGAGCCTCGAGAGACCCCAAGTCGACCCATGGCATAAGCATACATCTAACTTAATCAAGAATTGAATAACCATCAATACGATCATAGCAGAAGTCTAACTTAAATATAACATCCGAATATAAAATCCGAAGCTGAATATATACATCTGTCTGAATAGCCTCTAAACATGACGAGTTGATGGGACAAGATCCTCAATTAACTCAATAAACTGAAAACTGAAATTCATAAAGAAAAGATAGATTGTCTGGTCCTCGGAAGATGAGGACTCACCAAAAAGCAGAAACTAACTCCAACGGACTATCAAAGAGTGGGGCTGAACCTGAGAGCCAGGTCTTGTATCATGAGACGATACAATATAGAAAGATGTGGTCAGTACGTGGAATGTACCGAGTATGCAAGGTAAGTAAAACTACTAAAGTAAGTAAAATCACTTTAAGACAATACAAAAGTCAAAACATAAACATAATTAACTGAGAGTAGGGCTTGCATGCATTCTTTCTGAATTCATAATCTTTTCATAACATACGATACATAACTTTATAACATCAAACCGACTCTAATGACTCAAAGCTGAAATATGACATTTATAGGAAAGTTGAACATTGAGTCAAACCTTGCTTTTAGAACAAGCATGTATAAAATAATAACCATGAGTAATGAATATGCAAATCTGAATCATATAGAATATGGAAGACTCGTCACTTAACTGACATATCATGATAGAGATTACGTAGTCCCGACTATTACACTCAAGTGAGCAGAGTCGTCCAAAACCTTGCCAAGGCTAAGGATGCTACCATGATATCGATATCAAGCCCATGGGCCATTAGGGCCAAGGATAGCTCTCGAAGGAGGCCCCAATAATATAATAGTATCAACCTATGTTGGCACGTAGTTCTGGGGCATAGGTTGATTGACCCTTAGCCCGCTCGGTTGTAGACTCTTCTCCCAAAAACATGCAATGCTCTACATCATATATAACGAAGCTCAATAATCAAATACATCTCAAATACGAAATCATGCATATGAGAAGCTTTAGTTCAAAACATAGCACAAGCTGAAAACATACTTGGGAGCCTTTGCTCCAAATTCATATGGTAAGCTATGCATAGGAAGACTTAAATTCAAAACATACCACAAGCTAGAATATAAAATTCGAGAGTCTTCGCTCCAAAATAATATGGTAAGCTTAGTTCGGAAAAATCATCATTTAAACTTAACATATGGGCATTGCCCAAAGCTTTATCATACTTCAAAATACTCAATTCTCATCGAAAACATAATTACTGACATGGGTAGCTTCAACTCATTCTTTTCATCATAATATCTCATCATTTTCACATTTACTTCACAAATCCCACTTTTCATGATCATATCACATCAATGGGCATCCATATTCATAAGGCTAGAAAGATAATTTTAGTTGAAATCATTATAAAATCAGCCCATGCTTCTCAATTCGATAATAAAATCATAATCAATTCATACCCATGCAAAGAAATTGAAGATTCATGCATTTGGGTAAAAACCCCATAACTTGATCATAGGAAATTCTCATATTTAGATAGAAATTGGGCATGGGTGTGGAGAAGACACCCACTCATAACCCTACATACCTATAAGGAATTGATTCTACCACTTCTATGATTGAACAAGAAGAATTTGAATGAAAACCTTGAAGAATTTCTCTAAATCACCTCTTCAACCTCTCAAGTTTGCATGCATGGAAGAAATAACTAAGAATAGGTTTTCCCCTCTTAAAACCCACTAAAACGAGCCTTCAATGACATAGTATAGGCTTTAGGAACTTAGGAATTACGAAAAGGCTCTTACTAACTTCGCAGGAAATTACTGCCAGGTGGTGCTAACGGACGACCTGACAACTCGTGATCCAGGGCAACGACTCGTCACCCTGCTCGTTAAGTGCACTGCCTTACCTTATCTCTTGGGCTTGTAACAGTTGACATGACGACTCATTAAGGGTGACCATGACTCGTGGTCACTAGTCGTTAAGTACATTGTCTCATTCTTTAGAATTTCTCATCTAGCTAGCAACGGGGGACCCCACGAATCGTGGTGGCTGACCACAACTCGTGTTCACCACTCGTGAAGTACACTACTTTCTCCCTTCTCTTTTCCTTCTCCCTCACCCCACGGCTAACCTAACGACTCGTGGTGTCTGACCACGAGTTGTTTCCACGCCCGTGTGGACCCTTTTCTCCAAACTTCCTAACTCCTCATTGGCCTCCCCCAAGGTCACCTGACGACTCATGGGTTGTTCTCACGAGTCGTCCCATGACTCGTCCTGTGTCTGCAATATCAATTTTACACTTTTCCCGTTTCAACTCCTGGGTTGGATCTTTGAGCTCCCGGGGTATAACACTAACTCTACTAAATCAGTTGAAGTGACTGTCTAAAGGACTGTGATAGGGCAATTTATGTATACTTGTCAAGATATAACTGAGTCACCGACTGGAGTAGAGACTGAGAAGGATTCTGATAGGATTTTGGGACTGACTCTGAAACTAATAGCAACATAAGGCATCATAAAAGATAAAGTAGCCCCTGGATCTTACAATACATACACATCAAGATGAAAATACTTGTAACATACCAGTGACTACATTTGGAGAGACCTCCTTCTCCTGACGAGATGATAAGGCATAAAATCTGTTCTGATGCTGACCACCACCTGCACTAGTGGATGCACCCTACTGAGCTGAGCATGCTGGTGGAGCTGTTGAACTGGTGGCTACGTCATGGCCTCTACTATGACGCTGTCTGGCTGAGGAGCAGTCTGTGAGTAGATGTCCAGACATACCATACCTGAAACATGCACCTGACCCCACTAGGCACTCCCTAGGTTGCTTCCTGCCACACTTGTCGCAAACTGGCATGCTGGGCTCCCCTGACCTGCTCCCCTGTCCTCTGGAGCTTGATGTTTCCTTTGATCAAGCCTAGATCTGGATGGCACACTGGATGACGAAGGCATTGGGCCTGATGATCTCTGGTGGGACTGCTGATGATGTCCGCCACCGGACCTCTATTGGGAAAACCCAAAGCTTCTTGTCCTAGCCATCTTGGCCTCTCTCTCCCTTTCCTTTATCTAATCCCCCTCTATCTGTTGGGCGTATATAACCAATCGAGAGAAGTCTAGATCACTATTCAACATTGTGGTCCTACACTTCTTGACCAGCGAATGTAACACTCCATACACAAATCTGTTTATATGGGCTCTCTAATCAGCAACCATCTCCAGTGCATACTTGCATAGCCGGGTGAACTCCAAGGCGTACTCTTGCACAGTCATATTATTCTGCCTCAAGTTGATGAACTCTACATCTTTGCTTCCCTTAATTCCCGAAGGAAAAACCTGTCTAAGAAGGCAGTCATGAACTCATCCCAGATCAGGGGAACAGCGCTCACTGTTCTACCGTCCCTCCACTGATGGTACAAAATATAAGCAACCCCCTTCAGTTGATAGAATTCTAAGTCTACTCTCTCTTCTCCCCCCACCCTCATAATCTGGGTGATCTTCTGTATCTCCTCAAGAAACTCATGCCGGTCCTCATCCACTCTTGACCCAACGAACTCAGGTGGGTTCATCCTGAGGAAATTCCGAACTCGAGTCGCCATTGCACTCCCATTCTGAGGAACATGGGCCACAGCCTACTAGTTGACCTGAGCGGTCAAAGCCTGTGCCAACATCTAAAAAGCCACTCTAAACTCAGCATAGGAGACCTACTCGAGCAAAGGACCTGCTGGTGCTGGCGAGGCTTGCTGATGCCCATCTCCATTGTCATCTTCATGGCCATTTCCATTTTCGTTCCTTTTTCCATTTACTCGGTATGGAGGTATGATTCTGCAAACATGTATAACACGAGTTAGAAGGATAGAGAGGTACTTCATCTCATGACATAGATCATGAAATAAGGAAAATTTCCTAAAATATCTTGTAGCCTCTCCTCTATAAGTGTGGCACACTTCATACCCATAGAAAAGACTCTACTCAACACGGCTTTTAGACACCCTAGGATACTCTAAACCTTTTCTCTGATACTAAGTTTGTCATGACCCGAACATAGGCCCGGACCGTGACTCGAAATTTAGAACCATGAATGGCTCCAAATCGATCCATAGCATGAATATGACAACTAAACCACATACTTCAAGCGAAAACTAATAACTGAAAACATGAATAAGCGGAAGCCTGAATACATATCAACCAAACAGAGTCAACACTAACAAAGCTGAAATTCTACATATTATTTGAAAAGCCTCTAACATAATTGAAGAGCTGATGGGACAACATCCCCAACTAGCACGCTAAAAATCTGAAAACTGAAAGTAACACAACTCAATAATATGAAGGTCCTCGAAGGATGAGGACTCACTAACAAGAGAACTGGACTAAGCCATGGAGACTGGCTAACGACGAAATTAAGTCTGAGCGTCTGAATCTATATCATGAAATGATATGGTATAGAGTATGCAGTCAGTACTTGAAATATACTGAGTATATAAGGTAAGTAAAACAGGTTGAGTGAGTATAACTAAAATCATGCACATAACATAAATCATAAGATCATTAGAGTAAGGACTGCATGCTGATATCTGAAAACTTGAATAGTCATAAATTGAATCTCATATCTGAATCAAATGATACAAAGCTGAAATAAAATCATATGGCTTGCTATAACTGAAATCATAAGGAAAAGCTTATAGTTGATCATTGGATCAAATCTGTTGAAAACATAATATCATAAGTCATAAACATGCATAACTGAAATCATGAGGAACAATGGGAGACTCGTCATAACCGACAACCACCATGTATGAGTGCATGATGATCCCACGTCTTGCCCATGTGGAGGAGGGTCATCCTAAGTATTTTCAGGGCAAAGGATAAGTAAGGTGTGATATCACGGTGTTCCCTTGGGCAGGGGGGAACGCTCTATTGAGAGGCCCCAAAATATACCTACATTGGTGCGTAGTTTATGAGACCGGGGAACCTTGGAATCCCTAGCCTACTCGGTGCTAGACACTACTCCCAAAACATATATAATGCTCATACAATCATATTCTAGAACATAACTTGAATATAAACATTTGAGGAGTCTTCACTCCAATATATATATATATATATATATATATATATATATATATATATATATATATATCATTTGATCTTGTTAGACTTGGCTAGATCATATAACATGCTTGTCTTTGTGTGGGCTTGCCCAAATCTAAAAGTCATGCATACTTGAAATAGATTTCATTGATCAAAATCATAGATTCATACATGGGTAATTTGTAAACATTCATACATGCTAGAAATGTCATCATACTTGAAATCATCACTCATAAACTTGACTTTTTTATGAACTTGCATAATTGAGCATAATCTTCTAAAATTTGAAATTATGAATTTGTAATCAAAACATGTTTAAAATATGCCCATGAATCTTCAAATATACTTTAAAACATGAAGGAGATTGACCCATAAATAATTGATAGAGAATTCTATAAAATTGGGTTAAAACCCCTTTTTGATCACAACTTGGATTGAGACTTGATTCATGAATTTGAGGAGAGTTTGAGTATGAGAATGAAAGGAATCCTCATTCATAGCCTTACATACCTGGGAGGATTGAATCTTCACTTGTCTTAGAAAGCCCAAGAGATTTGGAGAAGAACTTGAAAAATTCTAGGCTTGATCATCAAGGAGAATTTTCTATCTTGCATGCATGGGAGAGGAATGATTTAGAATAGGTTTAAGCCCATTAAAACACCTCTTTCAGAGTTTAAAGCGATGTAGTTTAGGGCTTAGGAGTTTAGGAATTACGAAAATGTCCTTACTGATTCGCATAAATAATGATACTGCCAGTCACCACGAGAGACATAATGAGTCGTTAGGTCCTCTGACAACTCGTTGTCTCCCCTCGTCACCATCATTGAAAATTTCCAATCTCCCAATCTTCTCATCCCCAAGACCAACTTAACGAGTCATTAGGGACACCGACGACTCATTCTCTTGACTCATTACCAACATTGCAATCTCACCCTTTATCCATTTGACGGGTCATACCGCGATTTGCTGAGAGTCACGATGACTCATTGTCCCATCTATTGCCACTGCCCAAGAACGACATCTCCTCAAAACTACGCACCACCTGACGGGTCACTTAACGACCCGTTAGGTCACACCATAGGTCACTTGACGACTCGTTCTGTGACCTGGTGCAGATTTTCCTGTTTTCTTTGTTTCAATCCTCGGATCTGATCTTAGGAACTTTTGGGGTATTACACGAGTCATTACACATAGGACCTCTATATTTGTTTCTTATTGAACGCCTTTCCTAGTCCAAACCATTATTTTTATTTAAGTTTAGTGGACAACAAGAAAATCAAAGAAACACAAGGAAACAACAGAAAGAGAATGAATGTTTATTCTAAAATCTAAAGACATTAAATATAAAAGAAATTTGAGAAATAATATAAAAGTTTAAAAAATAAAAAATTATGCATGATGTGAGAAAATAAATAAGTGATAATCAAATATACTATTCAAATAACATGAATAAATGAAAGAGGTCCTTGCAACAGAATAAAAATTTGGAAATAGAAATAATTTAGTTTGTCAAGTGGGTAGCTCTAATAATGGCAATTAAAAAACTTAATTTCATATGTTGAAAATAAAACAGTAAAATATTTAAAACTTATATTATATGTAAAGAAAAATAATAAAATATAAAAAAGAAGTGGTAGATGAAATTTACAACAAATTTATGAAAAAGTCTTTTCTATTTAGTTTTCAAGCAAATCTCACATCACAATTTAAAAGAAAATATCAAATTTATTTAATTAAAGATAAAATTAATAGTGAAAGATGAAGTAAAATATCACAATAAAAAAATGAAAGTACAAAGAGAGGTGGAACAATAAATAGACCTTGCATGATAAAGAGGGAAAACCGATAATTCTATAAAATCATATTATTTTTCAGGTTATTCATTTTACTTGCTTTATGCTAATGATATTTAAGTTTTTCTTCGATAGTTATTCAATGGTCATACAATTTTTCTCCTTTAATTTTATCAATTTTTTGTTCTTGGTAATACATTAAGTAGAATCGAATGACCTTTCAATTTTCTAAAATGAATTAGATTTTAGTATTCGAATTTGCAAGATCACAACTTGATATAATTAATTTTATTAAATATATATTATTTGCGTATCGCGGGAATTCTAATACTAATAAATACAAATTAAACTCGATGAACAAGATGTATAAGTTCATAACATAAAAATGAGGTAAATAACCTAGACCTAGTCAAATTACATAGGTAAAAATAATTTTAAATCATCTACGAAAAATAATTATAATCGAATGGACCCTGGCCCATTTTATACGCGCAATAGATAACTACTTGATCCGAAAATGTAGACACTTTCTCTTTAATCTGTGTCTCTCAATTTTATTTTACTCATTTGTATTCCTATTTGATTCCGCATTTTCAGAGTGAGGTATTTTTTCCATTTCCACCTTCTTTATGCACTTCAGTTCGATGACATGTAATATCTTCTTATTTTATTACCTTGTTACTTATAAGCATAACCTTTTTTGTTCTCCCTTCTTACACTGTTTATGGGGTATGATTTGGTTTTGAGAGAATTTGTCCTAGATTTAGTGTTTGCAAAATAATGCGCTTGATTTTTTTTATTAGAAGATTTGACTTTAAAATAACAGTTGAATAGCAGAAAATGCAGCACATTGTGGTATATAAACACCTTAGACTTTTCTCTATAAATTGTTACAAAAATATTATGCTACAATCAAGATACTGGATGATTGATGAGCCTAAACTCACAACATAGGCATGATCTATTGCTTCTCGCTAGCTAGGGCTGAAGATTTGCAATATCTATTTTTCTTTTTTTTTTTTTAAACAAGTATATATGCCATTAGGAATATACCAATAATGGAGCCCCATTATGATCAAAAGTTTCTAAAGACACAAGATTCACTGATATTCTTTTTCTTTGAAAAAACTGAATATACATTCTTCTAAAAAAAGCTCATTGGTCATCCATCAAAACATCCTAATTAATTCATATGCAACACTCCTATTTTAAAATGTTCCAACTTCCACTATTCTTTACAATTTTCATATGTTCAAAAGATTTCAAATCATTCATCTTTTCTGTTTTAAACTTATATGTGATGTCTTATTCTATAAGCCGAATTTTTCTATAATTATTTTAATATTTTTCTCCAAATTTAACAAACTAACCTTAGTACTGTTTAGTCACGGACCATCATATAAAATAAAATAAGTTATTAAGAATTAAAATATACTTTGTGGATAATATAATGTTGCAGAACTCCAAAATGGGAGGAAGAGTTCAACATATCCAGCTGGGAGGTCGAATGCTGATCAAGGAAATAGTTGTAGGATTTGTGTGTGCATTCGCAGCAGGTGGTGCTTTTAAGATGTGGCATTGGAATATGCAAAAAAGGGCTAAGAACTTCTATGAGCAACTTGAAAGAGGTGAGGCCACTGTTGTCGCCCAAGACTACTAATACCTCAGCCTCTCTCATCTCAATTCTTGATTTGATTTAAGAAAAATGTGTCAATTTGTTCATTTTCTTTCACAATTATGAATAATCATTGATACAAGCTAGGATCAATGTGCTTATATTTTTTGTTCACTTTACTAAATTACATAAATGAAATCTCATTAATTCGGTTATGACATTTTTAATGTTTCATTGTGGAACTGACTTCGTATGCATTGAAGAAGAAATATGTTCTGCATATGATCTTTCAATAATCTTTCTTCCCCCTCTTCCCTTAAACGCCCTATTTCATCCATGAACATGATTCTTACTTTCATTCCCCCCATTTATTATAGGGACATTATCTTCATTTTTTTTTTAGTTTAATCAATACAGAGTCACACTGCTAAATGTTCATTAAAGGAGGGAAATTTTATTATTTATAAGACTCAAATTAAACCTCAAATTAATGACGGATTCATTCCATCAATCCCACCAACCCTTGATTTAGCACAGAATACATCGTATTTTCAAATGTTTGTCATAGATGAGTTGATTCAATTTTATCTTATTTAGTGACTAATCCTAGAAACATCTAGATAGATTATTATAAACAAAATGATATATAATATTTAAATTGATCTTAATATTTTGTATTTGTTAAGATGCATTTGTATTGAGAATTATAGGTACCACAAATAATAAGCAGCACAACCTAAGAGAGAAGGAAGAGTATGAGCAACAATGGTTCAATAATAAGTAAACAAATGTGTTGGAAATCAATTATAGAATCTAGGGAAGCAATAAGTCAGATTCAATAGTGTATTTACTATTTTTGAGAAACTTGACAGTGCATTTACAATTAACGCAAATTTCCACGAGAACAAATTTTTGTGATTTGTTGAAAGCACTGAAAGAAAATAAGGTAGAAATTCGATGTGATGTATTTCGTTTTGGAAAAAAAATTGGTATTTATTTCTACGTCTCACTATTACAATGCAGTAAAACCTGACCTCCAAAATTGACCTAGGAATGTAGATTTTCATAAAAATCCGATTTAAAACTAACCTCCAATAAGAGGTGAATAAAACCGTGGTTAGAATAATAAATTGACCTCAAGTTGTCTGCTGCATATTTAAGCAAGATCTCAGGTGATATAAGGTGAACGTCCAAATCCGCTCCTCTTTCGTTAGCATTATAATTAACCCAACTAATAGTTGGAGTCGAAACCACAGAAACTTAGTATTGATCAAACTACTAAGATGAGCGAAAGTATGATTTGGTGCTTTAAGATGCTACTCTAGTTAATTGATAGTGAGAGAAGTAAACTAAAATATAGATGTGATTGGAAAGGGATAAATCATAAGAGATAAAACTAAGTCACTACTTCAAGTTGATCCACCTGGATCACTCAATTAGATTCATCGATAATGGGCTTCTTATAACATGCAAACAGTCACTAAACAATCACTCAATGTCTTTCAACAATCAACCAATATTTATCTCAATCAATTCTTTCAAATTGAAAAGAATTTAAAATAAATCGATCGTAAATGGCCAATTAGATTCAACATATTTCTAAGCTATTAAATAATGGTTAGCCTTGAGTTATAGTTGATTGATACTACTCAAATTCTAATTGACTCTTTCAAACATAATTGAGGCAATTTGACAAGAATCGGTGTTTGCAACCACCAATTTTAAGTAGAAAATCAAAAATTAACAAAATATTAAGTTATTAAGAATTAGAATATACTTTGTGGATAAAATAATGTTGCAGAACTCCAAAATGGGAGGAAGAGTTCAACATATCCAGCTGGGAGGTCGAATGCTGATCAAGGAAATAGTTGTAGGATTTGTGTGTGCATTCGCAGCAGGTGGTACTTTTAAGATGTGGCATTGGAATATGCAAAAAAGGGCTAAGAACTTCTATGAGCAACTTGAAAGAGGTGAGGCCACTGTTGTCGCCCATGACTACTAATACCTCAGCCTGTCTCATCTCAATTCTTGATTTGATTTAAGAAAAATGTGTCAATTTGTTCATTTTCTTTCACAATTATGAATAATCATTGATACAAGCTAGGATCAATGTGCTTATATTTTTTGTTCACTTTACTAAATTACATAAATGAAATCTCATTAATTCGATTATGACATTTTTAATGTTTCATTGTGGAACTGACTTCGTATGCATTGAAGAAGAAATATGTTCTGCATATGATCTTTCAATAATCTTTCTTCCCCCTCTTCCCTTAAACGCCCTATTTCATCCATGAACATGATTCTTAGTTTCATTCCCCCCATTTATTAAAGGGACATTATCTTCATTTTTCTTTTTTTCTTTTTTTTTAGTTTAATCAATACAGAGTCACATTGCTAAATGTTCATTAAAGGAGGGAAATTTTATTATTTATAAGACTCAAATTAAACCTCAAATTAATGACGGATTCATTCCATCAATGCCACCAACCCTTGATTTAACACAGAATACATCGTATTTTCAAATGTTTGTCATAGATGAGTTGATTCAATTTTATCTTATTTAGTGACTAATCCTAGAAACATCTAGATAGATTATTATAAACAAAATGATATATAATATTTAAATTGATCTTAATATTTTGTATTTGTTAAGATGCATTTGTATTGAGAATTATAGGTACCACAAATAATAAGCAACACAACCTAAGAGAGAAGGAAGAGTATGAGCAACAATGGTTCAATAATAAGTAAACAAATGTGTTGGAAATCAATTATAGAATCTAGGGAAGCAATAAGTCAGATTCAATAGTGTATTTACTATTTTTGATAAACTTGACAGTGCATTTACAATTAACGCAAATTCCCACGAGAACAAATTTTTGTGATTTGTTGAAAGCACTGAAAGAAAATAAGGTAGAAATTCGATGTGATGTATTTCGTTTTGGAAAAAAAATTGGTATTTATTTCTACGTCTCACTATTACAATGCAGTAAAACCTGACCTCCAAAATTGACCTAGGAATGTAGATTTTCATAAAAATCCGATTTAAAACTAACCTCCAATAAGAGGTGAATAAAACCGTGGTTAGAATAATAAATTGACCTCAAGTTCTCTGCTGCATATTTAAGCAAGATCTCAGGTGATATAAGGTGAACATCCAAATCCGCACCTCTTTCGTTAGCATTATAATTAACCCAACTAATAGTTGGAGTCGAAACCACAGAAACTTAGTATTGATCAAACTACTAAGATGAGCAAAATTATGATTTGGTGCTTTAAGATGCTACTCTAGTTAATTGATAGTGAGAGAAGTAAACTAAAATATAGATGTGATTGGAAAGGGATAAATCATAAGAGATAAAACTAAGTCACTGCTTCAAGTTGATCCACCTGGATCACTCAATTCGATTCATCGATAATGGGCTTCTTATAACATGCAAACAGTCACTAAGCAATCACTCAATGTCTTTCAACAATCAACCAATATTTATCTCAATCAATTCTTTCAAATTGAAAAGAATTTAAAATAAATCGATCGTAAATGGCCAATTAGATTCAACATATTTCTAAGCTATTAAATAATGGTTAGCCTTGAGTTATTGTTGATTGATACTACTCAAATTCTAATTGACTCTTTCAAACATAATTGAGGCAATTTGACAAGAATCGGTGTTTGCAACCACCAATTTTAAGTAGAAAATCAAAAATTAACAAAATATTAAGCTATTAAGAATTAAAATATACTTTGTGGATAATATAATGTTGCAGAACTCCAAAATGGGAGGAAGAGTTCAACATATCCAGCTGGGAGGTAGAATGCTGATCAAGGAAATAGTTGTAGGATTTGTGTGTGCATTCGCAGCAGGTGGTGCTTTTAAGATGTGGCATTGGAATATGCAAAAAAGGGCTAAGAACTTCTATGAGCAACTTGAAAGAGGTGAGGCCACTGTTGTCGCCCAAGACTACTAATACCTCAGCCTCTCTCATCTCAATTCTTGATTTGATTTAAGAAAAATGTGTCAATTTGTTCATTTTCTTTCACAATTATGAATAATCATTGATACAAGCTAGGATCAATGTGCTTATATTTTTTGTTCACTTTACTAAATTACATAAATGAAATCTCATTAATTCGGTTATGACATTTTTAATGTTTCATTGTGGAACTGACTTCGTATGCATTGAAGAAGAAATATGTTCTGCATATGATCTTTCAATAATCTTTCTTCCCCCTCTTCCCTTAAACGCCCTATTTCATCCATGAACATGATTCTTACTTTCATTCCCCCCATTTATTATAGGGACATTATCTTCATTTTTTTTTTAGTTTAATCAATACAGAGTCACACTGCTAAATGTTCATTAAAGGAGGGAAATTTTATTATTTATAAGACTCAAATTAAACCTCAAATTAATGACGGATTCATTCCATCAATCCCACCAACCCTTGATTTAGCACAGAATACATCGTATTTTCAAATGTTTGTCATAGATGAGTTGATTCAATCTTATCTTATTTAGTGACTAATCCTAGAAACATCTAGATAGATTATTATAAACAAAATGATATATAATATTTAAATTGATCTTAATATTTTGTATTTGTTAAGATGCATTTGTATTGAGAATTATAGGTACCACAAATAATAAGCAGCACAACCTAAGAGAGAAGGAAGAGTATGAGCAACAATGGTTCAATAATAAGTAAACAAATGTGTTGGAAATCAGTTATAGAATCTAGGGAAGCAATAAGTCAGATTCAATAGTGTATTTACTATTTTTGAGAAACTTGACAGTGCATTTACAATTAACGCAAATTCCCACGAGAACAAATTTTTGTGATTTGTTGAAAGCACTGAAAGAAAATAAGGTAGAAGTTCGATATGATGTATTTCGTTTTGGAAAAAAAATTGGTATTTATTTCTACGTCTCACTATTACAATGCAGTAAAACCTGACCTCCAAAATTGACCTAGGAATGTAGATTTTCATAAAAATCCGATTTAAAACTAACCTCCAATAAGAGGTCAATAAAACCGTGGTTAGAATAATAAATTGACCTCAAGTTGTCTGCTGCATATTTAAGCAAGATCTCAGGTGATATAAGGTGAACGTCCAAATCCGCTCCTCATTCGTTAGCATTATAATTAACCCAACTAATAGTTGGAGTCGAAACCACAGAAACTTAGTATTGATCAAACTACTAAGATGAGCGAAATTATGATTTGGTGCTTTAAGATGCTACTCTAGTTAATTGATAGTGAGAGATGTAAACTAAAATATAGATGTGATTGGAAAGGGATAAACAATAAGAGATAAAACTAAGTCACTGCTTCAAGTTGATCCACATGGATCACTCAATTAGATTCATCGATAATGGGCTTCTTATAACATGCAAACACTCACTAAGCAAACACTCAATGTCTTTCAACAATCAACCAATATTTATCTCAATCAATTCTTTCAAATTGAAAAGAATTTAAAATAAATCGATCGTAAATGGCCAATTAGATTCAACATATTTCTAAGCTATTAAATAATGGTTAGCCTTGAGTTATTGTTGATTGATACTACTCAAATTCTAATTGACTCTTTCAAACATAATTGAGGCAATTTGACAAGAATCGGTGTTTGCAACCACCAATTTTAAGTAGAAAATCAAAAATTAACAAAATATATTAAATTTCAATATTAATTTATCATAATTTAGATCTCTAGGTTTCACAACCCAATTGGGTTCACAACCTTATATAAGAATTTAGTTGCTCATGATTTGAGAAGAAAAAATAGTGAATTAATCATAATCAATTTACAATAGAGTAGAAGAGAGAGAATTCCTAAGCCTTAATGCAAATATTCTAAAGTAGCTTCAATTACAAATAGTATTCTCCAAAAAGTCTATTCTCCATGATAGTGTTCAGACTCCCAAAGAAAAAGACTAAAAATACTATTTATACAAAGGTTAAAACCTCAAGACAAATTTAATTCCGTCCTACCCAGTTAACAATTACAGACTATGTATTGGATTTATGGTTTGTACATTGCACCGCAAGTTAGATATTTTCTCTGATTTGTTAGCAGCCATGAATCAATCCACGGGTTGTACATTGAATCTGCGATCTGTATTTTTCCCTCATTGGGTCACGACTCGAACGTACACCCGGATCTTAGACACGGGACAAGGGACCCCCAGAGACCCCAAGTCGACCCATGGCACATTAATACACCTAATATTATTCAAATAAGCGGAATGATAATCATAAAACATAGTGAAAAAGTAATTATAGCATAACATCAAGAAATACTGGGCATATACACAGCGGAGCACTACATACTTGTATGAAAGCCTCTAATACATAAGATGGGTTGATGGGACAAATCCCCAACTAACCCGACCAAAACTGAACGTAAACGACATGAAAGTCAATCAAACGGCCCTCAAAACATGAGGATTCACTGATAAGCTGAAAACGTAGGTTGAGATGGATTAAGGATGAGGATGAGCCTGAGATCCGGACCTTGTATCGAAAACGATACCGCATAGAAAGTATGCGGTCAGTACGTGAAATGTACCGATTATGCAAGATAAGTAAAACGGACGTTTAAAAATAAAATAAAACTCATAAGTAACATAAGAGAAGGACATCATACTTGTATCATAAACTACATAAGAGAACATAAGGTTCAAGGATTTCAAATCATCCATAAAACGTTCATAATTATAATTATAAATAAACTTTATCAAAGAATAACTTGAGCCAATAACATAAACATGACAATACATAAAACGTGTGTAACAATATGAGGACTCGTCATAATCGACACCATCATGATAGAGCCTTTCATGATGCCCCACTATCTCGCTCAAGTGGGCAGAGCTGACCCTGGCTTGCCAGGCGAGGGTCGTGCATTAGGCGTGATATCACATTCTGAGGGGATAATTATCAATACATCATATCACTTACAAACCCACGGTGGCACGTGGTTATGAGACACCGGCATAGTCCTTTGAACGTCGGGTTGCTCGGTGCTAGACACGGCTCCCAAAAACATGCATATAGGCTCATACATAAATCAATAACATCATGCATTAAAATTCATTAGCTAATATATAACATTTATCATCATTGATCCCCCTTAAAACATGCTTAGCCAAGAATCAAAGCCCTTTTCGTCGGCCAACATCATAAATCGATAAATCAAGTAATTTATTTCATAAATCGTAAATCATTCTTCAACATGTGGGCATTTCCCATTACTTTATCATACTCAATACTTTTAAAATATGCTCATAAACATAGGTAACTAGAAAATCATATTTTTCCATCATCAATAGACTCAAATTATAGAGTATTCATCATAAATCATAACTTCCATGAACTTTCTTCAAATGGGCAATTTGGATTAAAAAGCTTG
Organism: Datura wrightii; assembly: GCA_035772735.1. Taxonomy (NCBI): domain Eukaryota; kingdom Viridiplantae; phylum Streptophyta; class Magnoliopsida; order Solanales; family Solanaceae; genus Datura; species Datura wrightii. The sequence continues at coordinate 44,965,658 of JASDFA010000007.1, read as the reverse complement.
AAATATGATTAAAGGAAAATAATGATAAAACCTGCCCATCATTCATAATTTAATAATTAAAACTCAATTAAATCATACCCATAAAGAGAAATCACATTTTCATGCATTTGAGTAAAAATTCATAGACTTGAATAGGAGGATTCATGATTTAAATTGAAATGGGGCATGGGAGAGGAATAATTCCACCCATTTTAAAACCCTACATACCTGAGAATGGATGGACTTAAAGTTCCTTGAACCCCCACAAAGAAATTGATGAAAATCTTGGGGAAGAAGGCCTTGAATCTCCTAAAAATCTCTCTAAGCTTTTGCATGAGGATGGACATGCATAAAGGGCTTAACCCATCTTATCTAACTCAGAAACATATCCAAATGACGTAGTTTAGGGCTAAGAGACTTAGGATATTATGAAAACACCCTTATTAAAATGCAGAAAATTTCTGGCCGCCAGTCCGCGCGAGGGACCTAACGGGTCATTGCTATAGGGAACGACTCGTGGCCATGGTTTGTTAAGTCTATTGCCCAAACATCCAAGGGGACCCCACTGGTGACTTCACGAGTCGTGAGGTCCGACCATGACTCGTGGTCACCTTCCATGGCCTACATCGCCCATCCCAACTTGCCAATCCTCCAAGGTTGACCACGGGTGACCTCACGAGTCATGAGGTTTGACCATCACTCATGGTCAAGCCCGTGGCCTCCTCACTCAGGACTTGCCACACCATGCTGACCACGAGCCACCTCACGACTCATGGTCACTCCTCACAACTCACCTCACCTGTCGTTCTATGACCTGGTGTGAATTTTTAATTTCTCTCCATTTTTACTTTCGAGTTTGATCCTTGGGTTCCCGGGGTATAACAATATCTCCCCCTTGGGAACATTCGTCCTCAAATGTTAGAAACATGTAGAAAACTCAAAAACAAGCTATCACCATATACAATTACCGGTCATTTAAGACGAAAACAGACGGAATGACTACCTCCGAAAGGAACTACATAGCTAAACTGAATTCAGACATCACATACATTTATCATATCCTAAAACAAACTTGTACACATGAACTGAATGGGAAAAGTTGATTAAAGGTTTAGGTCAAAACTGATACCTCAAACTGAAACTGAGTCGGTAGGTAACAAATGAGGGTATTTAGCTATCATATCTGCTTTGGCTTCCCACGTAGCTCCCTCAACATGCTGATTTCTCCATAATACTTTAACTGAACCTACTTCTTTATTCCTCAGCCTCCGAACCTGACGATCCAAGATTTCAACGAGAATTTCTTCATAACTGAGGCTGTCCTTCGCACCGATGCTATCTACTGAAACTACCAAGGCTGGATCACCAAGCACTTCTTAAATAGTGATACATGAATGATGGGATGAACCAAAGATAGCTCTGAGGGAAAGTCCAACTCATATGCCACCCTTACCAACTCTTCTCACAACCCGATAGCGGCCAACATAGCGGGAACTGAGTTTTTCTTTCTTCCCAAACTGCATGACTCCCTTCATGGGTGATACCTTTAGAAATACCCAGTCGTCCACATCAAACTCCAAATCTATTCTCCTCACATCAGCGTACGATTTCTGACGACTCTGAGCGGTTTTCAACTAGTCCCTTATCAACCGAACCTTCACCATCACCTTATGAACCGAATCTGGTCCTATCATAGCTGCCTCACCAACCTCGAACCATCCGATGAGAGATCTACACCTTCGCCCGTAAAGAGCCTAGAACGGTACCATCTTGATAATAGAGTGGTAACTGTTATTATAAGCAAACTTGATCAAGGGCAAATGATCATCCCAACTACCTTTAAAATCCATAACACATGACCTCAACATATCCTCAAGGGTCTGAATGTTTCATTCTGCCTAGCCGTCTATTTGCAGATGAACGCTGTACTGAGCTTCACCTACATCCCTAGTCCTTTTTGAAAGAACACCAGAATTGAGAGGTAAATCGAGTACCTCTGTCCGAGATAATAGATAGGGGAACTTCATGAAGTCGAACCAACTCTCGCATATACAACTTAGCGTAATCATCCGCTGAATCCGTGGTCTTGACCAGTAGGAAGTGTGCAACCTTGGTTAACTTATCGACCACCACCCAAATGGAGTTGTATTGCCAGCAAGTACGGGGTAGACCTGTAACAAAATCCATATTAATCTCTTCCCACTTCCAAGTGGGGATGCTGATATCCTGAAGTACACCTCCCAGCCTTTGATGTTCGACTTTCACTTGCTGGCAGTTTGGACATTTAGCTAAGAACTCCGCAATATCTTTCTTCATACCATCCCACCAATAGATTTCTCGCAAATCCCGATACATTTTCGTGGATCCTGGATGAATAGGATATCTGGTACCATGTGCCTCATGCAATATCCGAACTCTCAAATTGTCGACGTTCGAAACACATAGCCGACCTCTGTATCGTAGCACACCATCTCCCCCTTGGGGGAAGACCTCCACCCTGACTCCGCACCGCCTCCTTTAGCTTCCTCAATATTGGATCCTCATCTTGCCTGGATTTAACATCAACCACCAAGGACGATTCTAAACCGTTATGCACAACAACACGGCCATCGGTTGAGTCGATCAATCTAACTCCTAGTCTTGCAAGTCAATGGACATCCTTCACCAACTCCTTCCTTGCCTCATCCTCGTGGGACACACTTTCCATGGAGAGCCTACTAAGTGCATCCGCAACCACATTAGCCTTGCCGGGTAGTAGAGAACACTCATGTCGTAGTCCTTAAGTAATTCCAACCACCTCCTTTGCCAAAGATTTAGATCCTTCTGTGTGAACACATATTGCAATCTCTTGTTATCCATAAATACATCCATGTGGACCCCATACAAATAATGCTGCCATATAGTCAATGCAAACACCACCGCGGCCTACTCAAGATCATGGGTTGGATAATTCTTTACATGAACTTTCAGCTGTCTTGAGGCATATGCTATTACCTTCCCACGCTACATCAACACACATCCCAGCTTGACTCTCGAAGCATCATAATACACTACAATTGAAGCCATCAGTACCCTCGGGTAAGGTCAACACTGGTACTGAAGTGAGTCGGGTCTTCAACTCTTGGAAGCTTTTCTCACAAGCATCCGACCGTTGGAATTTCACCTTTTTCTGAGTCAACTTAGTCAAAGGTGCCGCAATAGATGAGAAACCATCACAAACCTTCGGTAGTAACCTTCTAGGCCCAAGAAACTCCGAATTTCTGAAGAATTCACCGGTCTAGGCCTATTCTTCACCGCTTCGATCTTCTGGGAATCTACCCTTATGCCTTCGCTTGATACTACATGTCTCAGAAATGCTACCGAGTTTAGCCAAAATTTACACTTGCTAAACTTTTACAGTTGAATATCCTTGAGGGTTTGCAGCACTATTCTCAAATGAGTGGCATGCTCCTCCTTGCTCGGAGAGTATATCAAGATGTCGTCAATGAACACAATCACGAACATGTCCAAATATGCCTTGAACACCCTGTTTATTACATCCATAAAAGCTGCGGGGGCATTGGTTAGTCCGAAAGACATAACAACAAATTTGTAGTGACCATACCAAGTCCTGAAAGCGGTCTTCGGGATGTCACTCTCCCGCACTCTGAGCTGGTGATACTCGGACCTGAGATCAATCTTGGAGAAGCACTTGGCACCCTGAAGCTGGTCAAAAAATCATCGATCCTGAGTAAGGGGTACCTGTTCTTGACGGTAACCTTGTTCAACTGTCGATAGTTAATAAACATGCAAAGGGAACCGTCCTTCTTTTGAACAAATAGAACTGGAAAACCCTATGGAGACTGACTTGACCTAATGAAGCCCTTATCCAATAGATCCTTTAACTAATCCTTTAACTAATCCTTTAATTCCTTTAGTTTGGCTAGGGCTATCCAGTAAGGAGGGATAGAAATAGGTTGTGTATTTTGCAATAGATCAATACCGAAGTAAATTTCCCTCTCCGGAGGAACACCAGGAAAATCGTCAGGAAACACCTCCGGATATTCGCACACCACCGGAACTGACTGGATAGTCGGGGTCTCGGACTCCACATCCTTAACCCTAACTAGGTGGTACATGCAATCTTTAGAGATCATTTTCCTGGCCTTAAGATATGAAATAAACCAACCTATTGGTACCACTGAACTACCCTTCCACTCCAACACCGACTCACCCAGAAACAAAATTCCACTATACGGATCCTACAATTAATTGAAGAATAACATGCAAACAACCAATCCATGCCAAGTATAATGTCGAAGCAGTCATGGCTAACTCTACCAAGTCTGCGGAGGTAACCTTGTGCAACACTGTCACCGGGCACCCCCTAAATACACTCCTAGCTACAACTAAATAACCAACAGGGGGAGAAACTGAAAACGGTTCTGTCAAGGTCTCGGGACTAACTCCAAGGCAACTAGCAATCTAAGGAGTCACGAAAGACAAGGTAGCTCTCGGATCTAACAAGGCATAAACATCAATATGAAAGAGACGAAACATACCAGTGACCACGTCTGGTGAAGAGTCCTGCTCTTGGTGCGAGGCAAGGGCTATAATCGATTTTAGCGCTGCCCGCCACCCCCACTAGTCGATGCTCCCTGTGGAGCAGAACGGGATGGAGCTGCTACTGTCCTGGTGGCCTATGCACGACCCCTGTCATCACTCTATCTAGCATATGGGCACGCTTGACGCATGTACCCGGATCTACCACACCCATAGCAAACATCCGAGCTGAGCAGGCACTCCCCGGTGTGACTCTTGCGGCACTTCCCACAGGCTGGAGAGGTATATTCTAACTGGGTGCCCCTCTGGTCCCTCGATCCTGAAGCCCTGCTCCTCTGATCACCCTTGGATCTGGATGGAACACTAGCTGATGATGGAGCTGGGGCTAGTGACCTCTGCTGAAATTGTGGACGGTAGCCACCGCCGAACCTCTGAAGTGAAAACAACTCACGGTTGTCCATCCGAGCCCTTTTTTCCTCCCTCTCCCTCGCATGAGCTGCCTCCATCTGTTGGGCGTACAACACTATGTGAGGAAAGTCCATATCCTGGTGGAGCATGGCAGTCCTGCAATCCTTTTGTAGATAACTAGCCACACCCTGAACGAATCGGCTCACCCACGCCCTCTGATCCATCACTAACTCTGAGGCGTACTTTGACAAACGAGTGAACTCGAGCGAATACTCCAACACTGTCATCTTTCCCCGCTTGAGGTTCACAAACTCAGCTACCTTCATCTCCCTCATCTCTCGAGGGAAGAACCTCTCGAGAAAGTCCATGTGGAACTCATTCCAGCCGATAGGGCCCGCTCCCACTGCCCTGCTGTCCTTGCATTGATTGTACCAAATATGAGCGACCTCTTTTAGCTGGTAAGAGGCCAAGTCAACACACTCCCCATTTTTCAACCCCATAACCTGAGTGACCTTCAAGATCGCTTCAATAAACTCGTGTGGATCCTCATCCCCTTTAATCCTGTGAACTCAGGAGGGTTCATCCTCAAAATGTCTCTAACCCAAGACGCCACTGCATTGCCATTCTGTGGGACCTGCGCAACAGCTTGCTGGTTGACCTGAGCGGTCAAGGCCTGCGCCAACATCTAGATAGCCGCCCGAAACTCAGTATGGGCAGCTGGCTCTAGTGTTTGGGGCTCCTAAACAGGTGGAGCTTGCTGATGTCCATGGTCATTTCCATCTCCATGGCCTTCATCATTCCAATCCTCCTTCCGTTCATTCTTCTAGGATCCATAATTCTGCAAATCGCGAATCGCATGAATTAGAAGGATGGAAAGGCTTTTCATCGCACGACATAGAACATGAAAGAAGGGAACATTTTCTAAACGTTTAGTAGCCTCTTTGTCATAAGTGTGTCACACTTCACACCCATAAAAAACACTCTACCTAATGCGGCTTTCAGACTCCCCAGGACACATCTGAACCTATGGCTCTGATACCAAGTTTGTCACCACCAGAACGCACACCCGGATCGTAGACACGGGACAAGGGACCCCGAGAGACACCAAGTCGACCCATAACACATGAATACAACTAATCATATTCAAATAAGTAGAATGATAATCATAAAACATAGAGAAAACGTAATTATAGCATAACATCAAGAAATACTGGGCATATACATGGCGGAGCACTACATACTTGTCTGAAAGCCTCTAATACATAAGATGGGTTGATGGGACAACATACCCAACTAACCTGACCAAAACTGAACATAAACAACATGAAATTCAATCAAACGGCCCTCGAAACATGAGGACTCACCGATAAGCTGAAAATGTAGGCTGAGATGGACTAAGGATGAGGATGAGCCTGAGATCCGAACCCTGTATCATGAAACGATACAACATAGAAAGTATGCGGTAAGTACTTGAAATGTACCGAGTATGCAAGATAAGTAAAACGGACGTTTAAAAGTAAAATAAAGCTCATAAGTAACATAAGAGAAGGACATCATGCTTGTATCATAAACTTCATAAGAGAACATAAGGCTCAAGGATTTCAAATCATCCATAAAACGTTTATAATTATAATCATAAATAAACTTTATCAAAACATAACTTGAGCCAATAACATAAACATGACAATGCATAAAATGTGCGGAACAATGGGAGGACTCGTCATAACCGACACCATCATGGTAGAACCTTTCATGATGCCCCACTATTTCGCTCAAGTGGGCAGAGCCGACCCTAGATTGCCATGCGAGGGTCGTGCATTAGGCATGATATCACATTCTAAGGGGATCATTATCAATACATCATATCATTTACAAACCTACAGTGGCACGTGGTTATGAGACACCGGCGTAGTCCTTTGAACGTCGAGCTGCTCGGTGCTAGACACGGCTCCCAAAAATATGGATATAGGCTCATACATAAATCAATAACATCATGCATTAAAATTCATTGGCTAAGATATAATATTTATTATCATTTATCCCCCTTAAAACATCTTAGCCAAGAATCAAAGCCCTTTTCATCGGCCAATATCATAAATTGATAAATTAAGTAATTCGTTTCATAAATCGTAAATCATTCTTCAACATGTGGGCATTGCCCATTACTTCATCATACTCAATACTTTCAAAATATTCTCATAAACATGGGTAACTAGAAAATCATGCTTTTCCATCATCAATAGACTCAAGTTATAGAGTATTCATCATAAATCATAACTTCCATGAACTTTCTTCAAATGGGCAATTTGGATTTAAAAGTTTGAAACATGATTAAAGGAAAATAATGATAAAACCTGCCCATCATTCATAATTTAATAATTAAAACTCAATTAAATCATACCCATAAAGAGAAATCACATTTTCATACATTTGAGTAAAAACCCATAGGCTTGAATAGGAGGATTCATGATTTAAATCGAAATTGGGCATGGGAGAGGAAGAATTCACCCATTTTAAAACCCTGCATACCTGGTAACGGATGGACTTAAAGTTCCTTGAACCCCCACAAAGAAATTGATGAAAATCTTGGGGAAGAAGGCCTTGAATCTCCCAAAAACCTCTTTAAGCTTTTGCTTGAGGATGGGCATGCATAAAGGGCTTAACCCATCTTATCTAACTGAGAAACATATCCAAACGACGTAGTTTAGGCCTTACGGACTTAGAAAATTACGAAAATACCCTTATTAAAATGCAGGAAATTTCTAGTCACTAGTCCCTGCGAGGGACCTAACGGGTCATTGCCATAGGGTATGACTCATGGCCATGGTCCGTTAATTCCACTACCCAAACATCCAAGGGGACCCCACGTGTGAATTCACGAGTCGTGAGGTTCAACCATGACTCGTGGTCACCTTCCGTGGCCTACACTGCCCATCCCAACTTGCCAATCCTCCAGGGTTGACCACGGGTTACCTCACGAGTTGTGAGGTCTGACCATGACTCGTGGTCAAGCTCGTGGCCTCCTCACTCAAGCCTTGCCACACTATGCTGAGCACGAGTCACCTCATGACTCGTGGTCACTCCTCACAACTCACCTCATGGGTCGTTTTGTGACCTGGTGTGAATTTTCAGTTTTTCTCCGTTTTTACTTTCGAGTCTGATCCTTGGGTTTCCGGGGTATAACATATTGTTTGAATTTTTAAAATGCAAACTCTCTGAATCTCACTTAGTGGTGGCCATTTATGATCCGTAAGTTGCATCTATGGATTGTAACTTTCTTCGTATGTTATATCTAGACTTGCCAACTCTCTGAAGTTTATCTATGGTTAATCTTACGAATCGCAAGTTGAAAGTACAACTTGTATGTCCTAGTTTCAATAGCAGATTTCTTTGGTTATTGTGCCTTTGCTTCAAATTATTGGGATTCGTGCAATTTAGCAAAATAACTCATAAAATCTTGACACATTAACACTCTCAACGTGAAGTCTTTGCTTGTCCTCTATTAACTAAGATAAGAAAATCTAATCTGAACTCATGTTCGGATTTCAAAAAGTGCAATGTATATGGTGGTTTTGGCAAGAAACTACAAACATTTATTTCTCAAATAAATCTCCCTTCCATCATATAAAAATAAAATTTTGCGTAACCATTAAGATTAAGCATGCAATCTTTACTTATGACATCATATAAAAATGCAAGATACCTAAATTGAGAAACAACTTATATTAGCCATCTTCATCCATATGACCTCATCTTATACCAAGGAAGTTGTTCATTTTGGTAATAACACTCACAATCAACACAAGGACAAAAGATCAAAAGAGAGAAGAATGACACTCAACTCTCACAAAGATGTGTACGATCAGTACTTTCAATATACTGAGTATGCAAGATAAGTAAAATATGAGAGTAAGAACAACATGCAAAAAAGTCATAATCGTGTTAGTCATAAAACATAAGTTGTTCATCATAGTCTGGAGTACAATGACCCAAGATTTTAAAAGCAAAATCATAAAGCAGTCATGCTTGAAATCATAATTGTAAAACTCATAAACTGCTGAATGACGACAATTCCCTCAAGTGTACGGGTCGTGCAAGTAATATAGTGGCTCTTTTAGAGAACTGGAATGTCGAACCCACAAGGACTGGACCCATTCCTCTAACTATCCATTTCAAGTGTGATCTTAACTTTCACAAGTGGTGGTTATAGAAGTTTTCGAGGGAGATTTAATTAAGTCTAGTTTTGGTCAATGAAATATCCTGAAATTACACTAGGAGCAACATAGAGTTAAAACCAGATAATCATGTGATACTACGATTTGCAATGGGTTAAGCATGAAACTATCGATTGTTGTTTCACATAATTAGAATTGCATGTTCATGGTCTTTCGAGCCTCTAAACACGACAAACTAGCCTCACTGCATCGTTGTGAGCGAGGATGCTACTTCTAGTTTGTGGGCAATCAATTATGTTGTGGTTTATGTGGAAATGATTAGGGACTTTCGTGTGTCTAACCATTTAACTCAACTTAGCCTCACAACTACTTCTTCGAGTGGTGATGCGATAATCCTAAGTTGGTCTTTAATAACCTCCGTTTTATCAACCAAGCAAGGTGTTAGGTATATTTCTATCCTAATACAAAATTATATCGTGAGATACAAACATGCTCCTCACATTCTCATGTCCTGACCTAGGTAATTCTTTCTCAAGCAATTGCCCAAGCTAACGTATATGTTTTCATGGTGATCAATCATAAAAACAACCAACAATCGAGAATGCAAGACGAAAACAACAATCAACAACTTAATTCCAAAATACTTTTATAAAATCACAATCATAATTCATGGCTTCAACCCTACAGGAAGGGTTCTTGCCATTCATGTTCGTAAAACTACAACTAACTACTACTAAACTAACATACTTACATGAATTTGGTATATGAGAAGGGAATTTTCAAAACCCAAGATGAGTTCTCCCACTTCTCCCTTCACTCCTAGGTAGTTTTCCAGAATAAAATCGTGACAAAGTGGTTTTAGGAGCTAAGGGTCCTATTTATAATAAATGAGAAACGCGCACAATTTAGCCTGTCGTGGAATGGCTCCGTGTCACGGAGTGTATCGCGGAGCACTACCTCCGTGACACGGAGGTAACGCGAAAGCTCTCTGGAAATTGCCTCCGGAAGTCGAAACTGTCGAGTGCCACCGCGTTGGCAGCGTGTCACGCTGCTTGGGAAACACGTTGGCCATGCTCTGTCGCGCAGCTAGCACGGCGTGGCACATTGCTGACGCACTGGTGCTGCTTGCCTGCCGCATCTGCTCCCGACTCCATTCCGCTACTTCACCAACTTATACATTAGTTCCTCAAAATCATTGAAACCTACAAAACAAGGACTAATCATGTTAGTTAGCACATATATTCACATATATATAAAATCACATGAATATGTATACAATTACTTAGCTAAACAAGACTAAATTAAGTTCTCAAGCGTCACTCGGGCATGCTATTTTGCCCGAGATCACAACCCCACACTTAAAGTCTTGTTCGTCCTCGAACAACCTTTTACATCTCATGCATATGGAGACTCACCCATAACTCATTTAGCAAGATTATTCAAGCTACGGCTATAATGATTACGTAAGATAACAAGCTAAAAATAGAGCATGCACGACTTGATCATCGAAATGAAATACAACTATGTTAAGACTTCTTAACCTCAAGAATCGACTCTCAATCTTAGAAAACTCATGCAAATCAACTGATTAAGAAATCCCACATGAATTATATTCTTCATTCAACATGTGCCCTCACGGAAAGAGAGTTACCCAATTTCACATGCAAAAACAATTTTTAAATCACAACATGTGTGGGTACATGAATAGAATTACGCTCACTCTCACAAAGAATTCACATGCATCATGTAATGACCCATAAGCTTGCCCTTAGTGTTTTATTCCACTAATTTAAGGATATATGAATGTAAGATCAAGTAGGACTTTTTAGGTTGTAATGTAACTCAGGTGCGGGTAGGTACTATTATGGCCAGTAATAGTGACTAACTTTCCTAAGCGCTTTTAATACATCACGCCTTCATTACGAACTTTCCTTCCCTTACTTCACCTTTTTCTCCTTTCAGCTTTCTTTTTCCTCTTTTGTTCCCCCATTTCTTTAGGCATTTTTAGCTTATTAGTTAGGAGTTCTATAAATAATTTTTCATTAATTTGTTTTGTTGCTCCTTACTAATAATCAACCATTTTCACACAAGTGCACCTTTGTCCTTTTCTCACTTCTACAACTTGCTACATTTCCTTTATTTTCATTCTTCTCACTCCTTTACTCCTTCGTATTTTTTCACTCAAGCGCTTAGGAGTTTTGGATCAAACACAAGGCTAATGAAAGAAAAAGGATTTAGCTTGTGTTGCAGCTGTCAAAGAATAGACTCAAGGCTCAATGGGGTTAACTAGGATTAATTTTTCAAGGTAGGTAAAATGAGGGATAAAAATTTGGTTCATTCAAAGAAATGCCTAAATCATCTCCTACAATTCACATCCTTCATTTCGTTTTATAAACACACCAGGCAAGTTCTAGACAATCCACAATAGCACAGAATACTCAAAAACCTTACACTCATGGTACATGCTCAAATCAAGACACATTCAGCAAACCCTTAACTCAGCTAATCACTAGAATTCAGAATTAAGCTTCAATCATATTGAGTCAAATTCAAGAACTTAAGTGTCTCACACAAAGTTATACACTTGCAAGCTTCAACACTAAACATACTTGCATCTTACAATCATTTATAGCCCATAACAAGACCTCAAGCATCGATTAGCTACGGGTTCACAAACCCACAACCTATCGACTAATTTTTTCTCAAGACGGTCGTCATCCATCCATCGTCGGAAACAGTCCCTAGCTATGACTAAAAACCTTATATACAGACAAAGGAAAGAAAAAGAAAATTTTTATTCTTTGGTTCAAAGACCCCCCCCCCCCCCCCGTCGGAAAAGAACCGAAAAGAAAAACCAACGGGCCTGTCGGAAAAGAACCGAAAAGAAAAACCAACGGGTGATGAAGTTATGCTTAATTCACAAAAAAATTTCAAATTTCTCCCAAATTTGACACAAGAATTACATTCACCAAAAACATGTTCAGCACAAAAATTTTGAAATTTTTCTCACCCCACACTTAAATCATGTTATGTCCTCATAGCAGTAAATTAACATTTAAAGGATGAGAAATACTCTCTGAGCCTCTATGCCAAGCTAAAAGCATGCTTTCCTTTCAAGTTCCAGAGATGAGTGTTCGACTCCACACTTCTTCTATTCCATGCTCTTTAGCTTCCACCTTCTCGGTACTCAGACTTCCCATCCATCTGTGCTTAACTTTCCACCAAAAAAAAATGAAAATAACAAAACCAACACAAAATCAAAATTAACAAAGTGTACCTGAGGTACCCATCGGTTGCCTCCCAAGCAGCGCCTTATTTTACGTCACGGCACGACGTGGACTGTCCTTTTTAGGATATCCTCATACCTGGGTTCTCTTTCGAGAACCATCTCCTTTTCTTTTGCTGTTTAGAGGAAACAGCCTCCACCCTGTTCCTCTCTTCCTCCAACTTCTTCTCAATTTGAAGCCCTTTATTAGACTCGGGCTGAACACTTGTCATTGCCTTTGGCCCTGCACCTGTGGAATCCTCCACCCCACACTCATCCTCTGCCAACACACTAACCTGACAAAGGTTTCTGTAGTGTGCAGATGGGTTCATTTCTTGGTAAACGCGGAAGATTTCTTCTTCATCCTCAACCCTCATTTTTAGGGTCCCTGCTTTCAAGTCAATCACCGCTCCTCCAATGGCCAAGAATGGCCGTCCTAAGATCAGGGGTACCTGGTCATCAACCTTAAAATCTAAGACAATAAAATCAGCAGGTATATTGAACTTACCTACTTTGATGAGAAGGTCCTCTATTATTCCGTTAGGTGTCACTCGCGACTTGTTAGCCAGCTGCAACATCAACCTTATCGGCCTCGGTTTCCCCAACCCCAGGGTGTTGAATAAGGATAGGGCCATTAGATTAACTGCTGCCCCTAAGTCACACAAAGCTCGTAGCACCTCAGCTTTACCAATTTGTATGGGGAGGGTAAAACTCCCTGGGTCTTTGAGCTTCTTTGGCATTTTGCTCAATACCCTGTGACTGCACTCCTCAGTCAGTGCTACAGTCTAGACGTCCGCCAATCTAACTTTGTTTGCCATCACGTCCTTCAAGTATTTAGCATACTTGGGCATTCCCTGCAAGACATCAATAAGAGGCAAATTTATGTGAAGTTCTTTGAAGCTCTCAAAGAACTTTTTGAAGCATTCCCCCTCCTTGCTCTTTCTGAATTTCTGAGGGAATGGTGGCGGTGGTCTTTTTGCTGGCTGCAATGACATTTGTGCATTTTGTTGCCCAGCACTCTGATTATCTCCCATGTTGATGGATGGTCCTAGTCTAACCAACTCTGGCTGCACCCCCTTTCTCAGCTCTTTTGGCACTGCATCAACTAATTGCTTACCGCTTCTCAGACTGATGGCATTGATCTGCCGGGGGTTAGGATCTGTGTTGCTTGGTAATCCCCCTTGTGATCTCATGTTTTGAGCAACTGCTATCTGACCCACTTGTTTTTCAAGATTGCGGGTGGCTACTTGCTGATTCATTAAGTCTGTTGCCATCCTCGCCTGATTTTCCGCTAACTGATTCTGGGTCTCCATAATTTTCTGCAGTGTTTCCTCAATGCTACTACTCAATTGCCCATCATTCTGCCTATTCTGCTGATACTGCTGTTGTTGAGGTTGCATATAATTCTTCCTTTGGTTTCTACCCCAAATAAAATTCGGGTGGCCCTGCCTATTTTTGTTGGAGTTGATCCCAAAATTCTGATTCCTATGCACATTACCAACAAAATTGACTGATTCCGGATTGGCTCCAGAAGATTCTACATTGTGCCCAGTATTACCACAAATTTCACACCAACTCGGAGCTTGCTGAACTGCATTAACCTGGCCCTGGTGTTGGTTCATAGTCAGTTTATTGAACTGAGTCATCATTTGATGTTGGAACGAAGCTAACTATGCTGCCAAGGCATTCAAACCATCTACTTCTATCAACCCTGATCTCTTTCCTTCCCCCCTCGATGACTCGCTGTGCCACTCTGGATTTCCTTGTGCAATTCTGTTCAACAGAGTGTACAACTCATCATATGTCTTCTCCAAGGCTTGCCAACCCGATGCAAAGTCTAGTAATATTTTTGTGTGTGGGTCTAGACTTTCTACAAAGGTATGAGACAGCACTTCATTTGATTGGTGGTGATGGGGGCAGTCTCTCAACAATGACTTGAATCTTTCCCAAGCCTCTGCTTGAAACTGAGTATTTCACTTCTCAACTTTGCAGTTTTGCCTGAAGGGAAGAATCTGATAAGGAACTTTTTAGCCAAGTCATTCCATGAAGTTATGGAGTTCGGTGGCTCAGCCTTCAGCCACTTTTTCACCTCTCCCAATAGTGAAAATGGGAAGAGGGTCAGTCGGACATAATCTGTGGACACACCAGTGGGGACAAACGTGTCACTAATCTCTAAAAAGCTCTGTAGGTGCTGCTGCGAGTCCTCATGTGCCATCCCAGTGAATTGACCACTAGAATTTAACAGCTGCACCATGTTCTGTTTAAGCTCAAGGTGCCCTCCAGGCTCCGGTTTACGGATGCTAGAGGTCACATTCGTCGCTAGTGGGATTGCCTCGCGAACTGGTCTTGCTGCCATTGCTTCTGATGACAATTGTGCTTGTCCCGCGGGTGGTTGTTGTTGTACCTTTTCTTGAAGTCTCTTCAGCTTTTGCTCTAGAGCTACTCTCCTTCGCAAAGGGATTTGACGTTCAGGTTCCAGCAACGGTTCCACAAGCTCTCTATGTCTAGCCAGCTCGGCAGGACAACCTGTCACCTACAAATAAACAGACTAAGACCAAGTTTCTCAACACTTAAGGAAATTTCAAAAATCACACAAAAACAGATAAATTATCAAAATTTCACCTAAGTCCCCGGCAACGGCGCCAAAAACTTGACAAAAATTCCTGCAAGTGTACAGGTCGTGCAAGTAATATAGTGGTTCTTTTAGAGAACCGGAATGTCGAACCCACAGGGACTGTACCCATTCCTCTAACTATCCATTTCAAGTGTGATCTTAAATTTCGCAAGTGGTGGTTATAGAAGTTTTCGAGGGAGATTTAATTAAGTCTAGTTTTGGTCAACGAAATATCCTGAAATTACTCTAGGAGCAACATAGAGTTAAAACTAGATAATCATACGATACTACGATTTGCAATGGGTTAAGCATGAAACTATCGATTGTTGTTTCACATAATTAGAATTGCATGTTCATGTTCTTTCGAGCCTCTAAACACGACAAACTAGCCTCACTGCATCATTGTGAGAGAGGATGCTACTTCTAGTTCGTGGGCAATCAATTATGTTGTGGTTTACGTGGAAATGATTAGGGACTTTCGTGCATCTAACCATTTAACTCAACTTAGCCTGACAACTACTTCTTTGAGTGGTGATGCGATAATCCTAAGTTGGTCTTTAATAACCCCCATTTTATAAACCAAGCAAGGTGTTAGGTATATTTCTATCCTAATACAAAATTATATTGTGAGATACAAACATGCTCCTCACATTCTCATGTCCTGACCTAGGTAATTCTTTCTCAAGAAATTGCCCAAGCTAACGTATATGTTTTCATGGTTATCAATCATAAAAACAACCAACAATCCAGAATGAAAGATGAAAACAACAATCAACAACTTAATTCCAAAACAATTTCATAAAATCACAATCATAATTCATGGCTTCAACCCTAAAGGAAGGGTTCTTTCCATTCATGTTTGTAAAACTACAACTAACTACTACTAAACTAACATACTTACATGAATTTGGTAGATGAGAAGGGAATTTGCCAAACCCTAGATGAATTCTCCCACTTCTCGCTTCACTCCTAGGTAGTTTTCCAAAATAAAATCGTGACAAAGTGGTTTTAGGAGCTAAGGGTCCTATTTATAATAAATGAGAAACGTGCACAATTTAGCCTGTCATGGAATGGCTCCGTGTCACGGAGTGTATCGCGGAGCACTGCCTCCGTGACACAGAGGTAACGCGAAAGCTCTTTGGAAATTGACTCTGGAAGCCGAAACTGCCGAGTGCCACCGCGTTGGCAGCGTGTCATGCTGCTTGGGCAACGCGTTGGCCATGCTCTGTCGTGCAGCTGGCACGGCGTGGCACGTTGCTGGCGCGCTGGTGCTGCTTTCCTGCCGCATCTGCTACCGACTCCATTCCGCTACTTCACCAACTTATACATTAGTTCCTCAAAATCATTCAAACATAAAAAACAAGGACTAATCATGTTGGTTAGCACATATATTCACATTTATATAAAATCACATGAAAATGTATACAATTACTTAGCTAAGCAAGACTAAATTAAGTTCTCAAGCGTCACTCGGGCATGCTATTTTGCCCGAGATCACAATCCCACACTTAAAGTCTTGTTCGTCCTCGAACAACCTTTTACATCTCATGCATATGGAGACTCACCCATAATATTATTCAAGCTACGACTATAATGATTACGTAAGATAACAAGCTAAAAATAGAGCATGCACGACTTGATCATCGAAATGAAATACAACTATGTTAAGACTTCTTAACCTCAAGAATCGACTCTCAATCTTAGCAAACTCATGCAAATCAACTGATTAAGAAATCCCACATGAATTATATCCTTCATTCAACATGTGCCCTCACGGAAAGAGAGTTACCCAATTTCACACGCAAAAACAATTTTTAAATCACAACATGTGTGGGTACATGAATAGAATTACGCTCACTCTCACAAAGAATTCACATGCATCATGTAATGACCCATAAGCTTGCCCTTAGTGTTTTATTCCACTAATTTAAGGATATATGAATGTAAGATCAAGTAGGACCTTTTAGGTTGTAATGTAACTCAGGTGCGGGTAGGTATTATTATGGCCAGTAACAGTGACTAACTTTCCTAAGCGCTTTTAATACATCACGCCTTCATTACGAACTTCCCTTCCCTTACTTCACCTTTTTCTCCTTTCAGCTTTCTTTTTCCTCTTTTGTTCCCCCATTTCTTTAGGCACTTTTAGCTTATTAGTAAGGAATTCAATAAATAATTTTTTATTAATTTGTTTTCTTGCTCCTTACTAATAATCAACCATTTTCACACAAGTGCACCTTTGTCCTTTTCTCACTTCTACAACTTGCTACATTTCCTTTATTTTCATTCTTCTCACTCCTTTACTCCTTCAGATTTTTTCACTCAAGCGCTTAGGAGTTTTGGATCAAACACAAGGCTAATGAAAGAAAAAGGATTCAGCTTGTGTTGCAGCTGTCAAAGAATAGGCTCAAGGCTCAATGGGGTTAACTAGGATTAATTTTTCAAGGTAGGTAAAATGAGGGATAAAAATTTGGTTCATTCAAAGAAATGCCTAAATCATCTCCTACAATTAACATCCTTCATTTCGTTTTATAAACACACCAGGCAAGTTCTAGACAATCCACAATAGCACAGAATACTCAAAAACCTTACACTCATGGCACATGCTCAAATCAAGACACATTCAGCAGACCCTTAACTCAACTAATCACTAGAATTCAGAATTAAGCTTCAATCATATTGAGTCAAATTCAAGAACCTAAGTGTGTCACACAAAGTTATACACTTGCATGCTTCAACACTAAACATACTTGCATCATACAATCATTTATAGCCCATAATAAGACCTCAAGCATCGATTAGCTACGGGTTCACAAACCCACAACCTATCGACTAATTTTTCCTCAACGCGTTCGTCATCCATCCATCGTCGGAAACAGTCCCTAGCTATGACTGAAAACCTTATATACAGACAAAGGAAAGAAAAAGAAAATTTTTATTCTTCGGTTCAAAGACCCCCCCGTCGGAAAAGAACCGAAAAGAAAAACCAACGGGCCCGTCGGAAAAGAACCGAAAAGAAAAACCAACGGGTGATGAAGTTATGCTTAATTCACAAAAAATTTTCAAATTTCTCCCAAATTTGACACAAGCATTACATTCACCAAAAACTTGTTAAGCACAAAAATTTTGAATTTTTTCTCACCCCACACTTAAATCATGCTATGTCCTCATAGCATTAAATTAACATTTAAAGGATGAGAAATACTCTCTGAGCCTCTATGCCAAGCTAAAAGCATGCTGTCTTTTCAAGTTGCAGAGATGGGTGTTCGACCCCACACTTCTTCTATTCCATGCTCTTTAGATTCCACCTTCTCGGTACTCAGACTTCCCTACCATCTGTGCTTAACTTTCCACAAAAAACACAAACAAAATGAAAATAACAAAACCAACACAAAATCAAAATTAACAAAGTGTACCTGAGGTACTCATGGGTTGCCTCCCAAGCAGCGCCTTATTTTACGTCGCAGCACTACGTGGACTGTCCTTTTCAGGACATCCTCATACATGGGTTCTCTTTCGAGAACCATCTCCTTTTCTTTTGCTGTTTAGAGGAAACAGCCTCCACCCTGTTCCTCTCTTCCTCCAACTTCTTCTCAATTTGAAGCCCTTTATCAGACTCGGGCTGAACACTTGTCATTGCCTTTGGCCCTGCACCTGTGGAATCCTCCACCCCACACTCATCCTCTGCCAACACACTAACCTGACAAAGGTTTCTGTAGTGTGCAGATGGGTTCATTTCTTGGTAAACGCGGAAGATTTCTTCTTCATCCTCAACCCTCATTTTTAGGGTCCCTGCTTTCAAGTCAATCACCGCTCCTCCAATGGCCAAGAATGGCCGTCCTAAGATCAGGGCTACCTGGTCATCAACCTTAAAATCTAAGACAATAAAATCAGCAGGTATAATGAACTTACCTACTTTGATAAGAAGGTCCTCTATTATTCCGTTAGGTGTCACTCGCGACTTGTTAGCCAGCTGCAGCATCAACCTTATCGGCCTCGGTTTCCCCAACCCCAGGGTGTTGAATAAGGATAGGGACATTAGATTAACTGCTGCCCCTAAGTCACACAAAGCTCGTAGCACCTCAGCTTTACCAATTTGTATGGGGAGGGTAAAACTCCCTGGGTCTTTGAGCTTCTTTGGCATTTTGCTCAATACCCTGTGACTGCACTCCTCAGTCAGTGCTACAGTTTGGACGTCCGCCAATCTAACTTTGTTCGCCATCACGTCCTTCAAGTATTTAGGATACTTGGGCATTCCCTGCAAGACATCAATAAGAGGCAAATTTATGTGAAGTTCTTTGAAGCTCTCAAAAAACTTTTTGAAGAATTCCTCCTCCTTACTCTTTCTGAATTTCTGAGGAAATGGTGGTGGTGGTCTTTGTGCTGGCTGCAATGAAAGTTGTGCATTTTGTTGCCCAACACTCTGATTATCTCCCATGTTGATGGATGGTCTTGGTCTAACCAACTCCGGCTATACCCCCTTTCTCAGCTCTTTTGGCACTGCATCAGCTAATTGCTTACCGATTCTTAGACTGATGGCATTGATCTGCCGGGGGTTAGGATCTGTGTCGCTTGATAATCCCCCTTGTGATCTCATGTTTTGAGCAACTGCTATCTGACCCACTTGTTTTTCAAGATTGCGGGTGGCTACTTGCTGATTCATTAAGTCTGTAGCCATCCTCGCCTGATTTTTCGCTAACTGATTCTGGGTCTCCATAATTTTCTGCAGTGTTTCCTCATGTTGGAATGAAGCTAACTGTGCTGCCAAGTCATTCAAACCATCTACTTCTATCAACCCTGATCTCTTTCCTTCCCCCCTCGATGACTCGCTGTGCCACTCTGGATTTCCTTGTGCAATTTTGTTCAACAGAGTGTACAACTCATCATATGTCTTCTCCAAGGCTTGCCCACCCGATGCAGAGTCTAGTAATATTTTTGTGTGTGGGTCTAGAATTTCTACAAAGGTATGAGACAGCACTTCATTTGATTCCTGGTGATGGGGGCAGTCTCTCACTAATGACTTGAATCTTTCCCAAGCCATTTATAAGTTCTCATCAGGCCTCTGCTTGAAACTGAGTATTTCACTTCTTAACTTTGCAGTTTTGCCTGAAGGGAAGAATCTGATAAGGAACTTTTTAGCCAAGTCATTCCATGAAGTTATGGAGTTCGGTGGCTCAGCCTTCAGCCACTTTTTCACCTCTCCCAACAGTGAAAATGGGAAGAGGGTCAGTCGGACATAATCTGTGGACACACCAGTGGGGACAAACGTGTCACTAATCTCTAAAAAGCTCTGTAGGTGCTGCTGCGAGTTCTCATGTGCCATCCCAGTGAATTGACCACTAGAATTTAACAGCTACACCATGTTCTGTTTAAGCTCAAAGTGCCCTCCAGGCTCCGGTTTACGGATGCTAGAGGTCACATTCATCGCTAGTGGGATTGCCACTTCGCGAACTGGTCTTGCTGCCATTGCTTCTGATGACAATTGTGCTTGTCCCGCGGGTGGTTGTTGTTGTACCTTTTCTTGAAGTCTCTTCAGCTTTTGCTCTAGAGCTACTCTCCTTCGCAAAGGGATTTGACGTTCAGGTTCCAGCAACGGTTCCACAAGCTCTCTATGTCTAGCCAGCTCGGCAGGACAACCTGTCACCTGCAAATAAACATACTAAGACCAAGTTTCTCAACACTTAAAGGAAATATCAAAAATCACACAAAAATAGATAAATTATCAAAACTTCGCCTAAGTCCCTGGCAATGGCGCCAAAAACTTGACGACAATTCCCGCAAGTGTACGGGTCGTGCAAGTAATATAGTGGCTCTTTTAGAGAACCGGAATGTCGAACCCACAGGGACTGGACCCATTCCTCTAACTATCCATTTCAAGTGTGATCTTAACTTTCGCAAGTGGTGGTTATAGAAGTTTTCGAGGGAGATTTAATTAAGTCTAGTTTTGGTCAACGAAATATCCTGAAATTACCCTAGGAGCAACATAGAGTTAAAACCAGATAATCATGCGATACTATGATTTGCAATGGGTTAAGCATGAAACTATCGATTGTTGTTTCACATAATTAGAATTGCATGTTCATGGTCTTTCGAGCCTCTAAACACGACAAACTAGCCTCACTGCATCATTGTGAGCGAGGATGCTACTTCTAGTTCGTGGGCAATCAATTATGTTGTGGTATATGTGGAAATGATTAGGGACTTTCGTGCGTCTAACCATTTAACTCAACTTAGCCTGACAACTACTTCTTCGAGTGGTGATGCGATAATCCTAAGTTGGTCTTTAATAACCCCCGTTTTATAAACCAAGCAAGGTGTTAGGTATATTTCTATCCTAATACAAAATTATATCATGAGATACAAACATGCTCCTCACATTCTCATGTCCTGACCTAGGTAATTCTTTCTCAAGAAGTTGCCCAAGCTAACGTATATGTTTTCATGGTGATCAATCATAAAAACAACCAACAATCCAGAATGAAAGATGAAAACAACAATCAACAACTTAATTCCAAAACAATTTCATAAAATCACAATCATAATTCATGGCTTCAACCCTAGAGGAAGGGTTCTTGCCATTCATGTTCATAAAACTACAACTAACTACTACTAAACTAACATACTTACATGAATTTGGTAGATGAGAAGGGAATTTGCCAAACCCTAGATGAATTCTCCCATTTCTCCCTTCACTCCTAGGTAGTTTTTCAGAATAAAATCGTGACAAAGTGGTTTTAGGAGCTAAGGGTCCTATTTATAATAAATGAGAAACGTGCACAATTTAGCCTGTCGTGGAATGGCTCCGTGTCACGGAGTGTATCACGGAGCGCTGCCTCCGTGACATGGAGGTAACGCAAAAGCTCTCTGGAAATTGCCTCCGGAAGCCGAAACTGCCGAGTGCCACCGCGTTGGCAGCGTGTCATGCTTCTTGGGCAACGCGTTGGCCATGCTCTGTCGCGCAGCTGGCATGGCGTGGCACGTTGCTGACGCATTGGTGCTGCTTGCCTGCCGCATCTGCTCCCGACTCCATTCCGCTACTTTACCAACTTATACATTAGTTCCTCAAAATCATTGAAACCTACAAAACAAGGACTAATCAGTAGTTAGAAGCACGTGAGCAGAGTTTTCAAGAACTAAAAGATAGACCTACCTCAGCACCTGTGCTAACTCTACCTGAAGGAATGAAGGATATGTTGTATATCATGATGCTTTAAGAACTGTCCTAGATTGTGTTCTGATGCAACACGCGAAGGTTATTGTATATGCCTCGAGACAATTGAGGAAACACAAGCACAAGTATCTGACTCGTGATCTTGAGTATGAGCTATAGTATTTGCCTTGAAGATATGGCATCAATACATATATAGAATTCATGTGACATATTCACATATCACATAAGCCTTGAGTATATCTTTAAGCAATGAGAGATGAATTTAAGACAAAGAAGATGGCTTGAGTTGTTAAAAGATTATAATATTGATATTTTATATCATCCAGAAAAGGCTAATGTAGTGTAGACACTTCTAGTCGCAAATCTAATAGCAGCTTGAAGCATGTAGAATAGGAAAGTTAGAAATGCCTAAAGAGTTACATCAATTAGTCAGTTTGAGAGTTCAACACCTAGGTTCAAGTAATAGGAGGATTGTCGTTTAGAATACGACATAATCATCACTTATATCTAAAGTAAAAGAGAAACAATACGAGGACCCAGAGTTAGTAGAATTGAAAGAGGAAATTCCCCAATAGAAGCAACCTATATTGGGACTTAGAGAAGATGGAGTTCTCAGGTATCGAGATCGATTATGTGTAACAAATATAGGGAGACTTTGAAAAATATTTACGGAAAAGTTCATCATTCTCGATATTCAGTCTACCTAGGAGCTACAAAGATGTATCACGGCCTCAAGGAGATCTATTGACAGAATAACATGAAAAGAGATATTGCAAAATTTGTAGCTCAATCCCCAAATTATCAACAAGTAAAGATAGAGCATTAGAAGCCCAAAGTATTAGCTCAAAACATAGAGGCTGCTATATGAAAATGGAAAATGATTAATATTGACTTATTATAGGTTTGCAACTAGTCGGAAATATGACTCTATATGGTTTATAGTAGGTAGGCTTACAAAGTCCGCTCACTTTCTTTCCATCATGACTAATTATAAAGTTGAAGATTATGGTAAGTTATATATAAAAGAGATAGTATGACTTCATGGATCACAATTTCTATTATTTTAGATAGGGGTGTCAAATTTACAATAAACTTTTGGAAATCCTTTTGCGAGGTTTAGATACTCGGGTAAACCTTAGTGCAAAATTTCATCCAAGACCCATAGTGAGGCTGAGCACACTATTCCTATGCTTGAAGACATATTGCAGGCATGTATGTTGAACTTCAAAGGAAGTTGGGATGATCATTTACCCCTTATTGAGTTTGCATGCAATAATAGTTATCACGCCAGTATTCAAATGGCTCCTTAGGAGGCTTTATATGGATGAAAGTGTAGATCTCGGATTAGCTGGTTTGAAGTCGAAAAAGCCAAATTATTAAAACCTGATTTGGTTCTTTGTTACGACCCGAACGGATGCCCAAATCATAACACGAGACAAGGAGCCCCGAGAGACCCCAAGTTGACCCATGGCATAAGCATACATCTAACTAAATCAATAAACTGAATGATCAATAATGCAATCATAACAGAAGTCTAACTTGAATATAACATCAGAATATGAAATACGAAGCTATATACATACATATGTCTAATAAGTCTCTAAACGTGACGAGTTTATGGGACAAGACCCCAACTAACTCAACAAGCTGAAACTGAAATACATAAAGAAAGGATGAATAGTCTAATCCTCGGGGACGAGGACTCACCAACAATGCAAACGCTAACTCCGATAGGCTAAATAAGGGCAGGGTTGAACCTGAGAATCGGATCCTGTATCATGAGACGATAAAACATAGAAAGTATGTGGTTAGTATGTAGAATGTACCGAGTATACAGGGTAAGTAAAACCACTAAAGTAAGCAAAATCATTTAAGGAAAATGCATTAATTTAAACGTAAACATCAGTAAACTGAGAGTAGGGCTTGGATGCATTCTTTCTGAAATCATGATCTCTTCATAACATGACATAACATAACTTCATAACATCATAACTGAATCGATTGACCCAAAGTTGAACTCTGACATTTATAAGAAAAGTTGAACATTTAGTCAAACCTGCTTTAGAACATGCATTTACATAAGTCTCATGAGTAACGAATATGCATATCTGAAATCACAAGGAACAATGGGAGACTCGTCTTTTAACCGACATACCACGATAGAGCTTACGTGATCCCAACTATCACACTCAAGTGGGTAGAGCCATCCGAATCCTTGTTAGGGCTGGGGACGATACCATGATATCCATATCAAGCTCATGGGCCACTAGGGTCGAGGATAGCTAACAAGGGAGGTCCCAAGTAATATATAATAATATCAACCTATGTTGGCATGTAGTTATGAGGCATAGAGTGTTCGACCCTTAGCCTACTCTATGCTAGACAATACTCCCAAAAACATGCATATGCTCTACATCGTATATAACGAAGCTCAACATCGTTTATTGAAGAAGCTCAATAATCAAATATATCTCAAATATGAAATCGTGCATATGAGAAGCTTTAGTTCAAAACATACCACAAGCTGAAAATATAATTGGGAGCCTTTGCTCCAAAACCATGTGGTAAGCTATGCATAGGAAGACTTAACTCAAAAATACCACAAGCTAAGAATATAATTGGGAGTCTTTGCTCCAAAACAATGTGGTAAGCTCAATCGGGAAAATCATCATTCATACTTAACATGTGGGCATTTCCCAAAGCTTTATCATACTTAGAAATACTCAATTCTCATCGAAAACATAATTGTAAACATGGGTAGCTTTAAAACATGATTTTCATCATAATATCTCATCATCATCATATATTTATCACCAATCTCATCTTTCATAAACATATCAACAATGGACTTTTAAATTCAATAAACTAGAAACATAATTCTTAATTGAAAACATTATAAAATTTACCCATGCTTCATAATTCTATAGTAGAATCATAATCAAATAATACCCATGTATAGAAATCAAAGATTCATGCATTTGGGTTAAGACCCAATAGATTATACATAGAATTTCATACTTTAGAGAGGGATTGGGAATGGGTGTGAAAGAAACCACCCATTCATAACCCTACATACCTGTTGGTAGTTGATCCAAATACTTCTTTGAATGCCCAATAGAGAATTGAAGGGAATTAAGAAACAATAGCTTGATCACCTTTTCAAACTTGTCTACCTTGCATGCATGAATGAATAATGCTAAAATGAACTTAACCCCTTTAAAAATCACTATTCATAACCCAAAACGTCGTAGTTTAGGCTTTAGAAACTTGGGAATTACGGAAAACCCCTTACTAAATTCACAGAAAATAACTGCCAGGTGGCCCTAACAGGAGACCTGATGACTCATCGCTAGGGGCATGACTTGTAATGTCGTCCGTGAAGTGCATTGCTTCACCTAATCTTCTGGGATCATTACGGGCAACCTAATGACTCGTTACTGGTGACCACGAGTTATGGTCACCACCCATGAGGTACACTGCCCTACTTCAATAAATTTATTCCCACGCTTGCTAACGACTCACCCCACGAATCGGTGGGGACTGACCACGACTCATGGAGACCTCCCGTGATGTCCACTGCCCTACTTCCTTTTCTTTTCTTAATTCCCTTCCCCACGACTGATCCAATGACTTATGGGCCTCGCCACGAGTCGTGGTCATTCCCGTGGGGTCTCCTCCTCTAAAGCCTTCCAGTTTCCTTCCCTGGCCTTCCCCACGAGTCACATCACGACTCATGAGTTGGTCTCACGAGTATCTTCATGACTCATTCTGAGTCTACTACAAAATTTTTATTTTTTCCCCATTTCAACTCCCGGATCTGATCTTTGGGCTTCAGGGGTATAACAATATCTCCCCCTTGGGAATGTTCATCCCCGAATGTTGGAAAACACACAGAAAAGCAAAGATATACAATTATCATATTCGAATACTGATCATTTAGACCGAAAACTGACGGATTGACTACTTGTGATTCAAACTACACAGCTGAACTGGATTCACGAATCATACATACATCTATATACATAAAAGAAACTTGCACACATGAACCGAACATTAAACTAAGCAGAGTTTGAGTGCAAAACTGATACCTCAAGCTGAAACTGAGCCGTTAGAGAATAATTGTGGATATCTAGCCATCATATCCGCTTCGACTTCCCACGTAGCTCCTTCATCATGCTGATTCCTCCATAACACTTTAACTGAAGATACTTCCTTGTTCCTTAGCCTTCGAACCTGTGAATCCAATATTTCCACCGGAACCTCCTAGTTAAGGTTGCTTTTTACACCAACACTGTCCACCCGGACAACTAAAGCTAGATCACCCAAACACTTCTTCAAAAGCGATAAACACAGGATGCACAGAAGCTAGTTCTAAAGGAAACTCCAAATCATAAGCCACCTTGCCAACAAGTCTCACTATCTGATATGGGCCAATATAGCAGGGACTAAGTTTCCCTTTCTTTTCAAATCACATTATTCCCTTCATGGGAGACACCCTCAGAAATACCCAGTCATCGACTTCAAATTCTAACTCTCTTCTTCTCACGTCCACATAAGAATTTTGATGACTCTGGGCAGTTTTCAACCTGTCTCTTACCAACTGAACCTTCTCCATTGCCTCATGAACCGAATTTAGCCCTATCATTGCTGCCTCACCAACCTCAAACCATCCGATGAGGGACCTACATCTCTGCCCATAGAGGGCCTCATACGACGCCATCTGAATACTGGAGTGATAGTTGTTATTGTAAGAAAACTCAATCAGGGGCAAGTGATCATCCCAACCACCTTTGAAGTCAATCATGAATTCCCTCAACATTTCCTCGAGGGTCTGAATTGTCTGCTCCGCTTGACCATCCCTTTGTGGATGGAATGCGGTGTTGAGTTTAACCTGTGTACCAAGTCCTTTTTGAAATGACTTCCAAAACTGAGATGTACATTGAGTACCTCGATCTAAAATGATGGATAAGGCCACTCTATGAAATCAGACTAACTCCCGAATATATAATTTGATATAATCCTCCGACTAATTCTTGGTTTTGACCGGTAGAAAATGAGCAGCCTTGGTCAATGATCTTGGGCAAATTTATATGCCCAAGTGATACTCAAAAGTATCATTTTAGCCTTGTTTATCTACCAATGTGTATACATTCTCATGTAATTGGTAATAAAATGTGAATTTATACTAACCAACATGATTAGCATTGTTTTGCAGGTAAAATGTGATTTCGGGAAGCTAAAATGCATGTTGGATGATATCGGAGTTGGACTTGGATGCGAGCAAGGGCAAAGGCATTGGACAACATGAATTAAAGGGGCTCCGCGATGGAGCCGTGTCACGCTGCCATCGCGGAGGCATTCTGCCTGAATGGGGAAAATTCACCCAAATTCCAGAGAGGGTCCGCGTTTGCTCCGTGGCACGGAGCCAGTGCTCCGCGATGCACGACGTGCCACGCTGAGCCTAAATTCCCGGACCCCCAGTTCCAGTGAGGGTCCGCGTTCGTAGCGTGTCACGGAGGCAGTGCTCCGCGATGCACTCCGTGACACGTTGCTCGTTATTCCGGGAAAAATTCCCAGTAGTATAAATAGAACACTTAGGTTCATTTTACAATATTCTGACTTGGTGGAGCAAGGACGTGGGTTACAGGCAGTTGAGGGACAAAAAGTTCAGGGTTTTTTCTCTCTTTCTTTCTTCTTTAATTCAATTGCTTGTATGATTAACACTCATTTTAAGATGTTTAATCCACAAATGAGTGGCTAACTCCTCTCCTTGCTGAGGTTATGAACAATTGTAATGAAATTTGAGTATTGATTCTTTGGTTTTTCATTTTTTCTTCCATGTTGTTCTATTAATTCTTGTTCTTACTGCATTAGTGTGTGGCCTACGTTAATGTACGTCTAAAAAGTCCGGTTTCACTCGAGAGAGCAAGAAATTGGAAAGTTGTGAATGAATAGGATATGTTCTTTACTTGGTTTGGGAAAATTGAGTCTTGATTTGCTTTCAGGATAGAAATATACCTGAAAGTCGTATTAGTCAATTTAGGAACCGGAATTGTATGGATAGGACATGAATTGCATTTGATCACAGAAATGTAGACGGATGGTTCATGATTCTTAAGTGAGGTTAAATACGAGAGTTTTAATCTCTTGGCAAATGTTCTTGGCTAGCAACTGGAGGAAAAGATTAACCAAAGTATGATGATAATTAGTTTCATTACATGTTCGTTTAACCTCAACATGCTCTCATTCATAGTTCAGATTCAAGGTAGATAATTGTTCTTAGTTTTAGTATAAAAATTTATAAAACAAACTACCAAACTTTTGGTTACACTGTTGTCTGCATTTTTAGAAGTAAAATATAGTACACTTGAGCAAATTGCACTTCATCCAAGTCTTTGAGGGATCGATACTTGGCTTACTAAAGCCACTTACTACTTGTTCGACCACGTGCACTTGCGTGTCGTTTTATATACCCACAATCGCAGCGAACAAGTTTTTGGCACCGTTGCCGGGGACTTGGCAATTGGTGAATTTGTTTTAAGTGTTAATTTACTGTATTTTTATTTTCTTAGTGTTGACAACTTGGTCTTAGCCTGTATTTTGCAGACTTAATTGTTGTTGAACACTGGCATGAGACAAGGAGCTGGTGGAATCGTATATAGAGCTAGAAAGGATATTTCACAGTAAACGAAGAGAAGCTCTACAAAGAAAGCTGTAGTTGCTCAGACAGACGATCATGGAGCAACACAGAATCCACCGGTAGTACGGGCAGTGTTAGTGCCCGAAGAAGCAGCAGCACGGCCAGTTCGCGAGGTGGCAATCCCACATGCCAATAGTGTTACATCGAGTATCCGCAAACCAGAGTCGGGACGGAGATTTGAACTTAAACAAAATATGGTGTAGTTGTTGTACACTAGCGGGCAATTTACCGGTCTCCCTCATGAAGATCCACAACAACATCTCCAAAATTTTTTGGAGATAAGTGACACTTACATCCCCGCTGGAGTGTCATCAGACTATGTCCAGCTTACATTGTTCCCATTCTCATTATTGGGAGAAGCCAAGAGGTGATTGAAAGCTGAGCCACCGAATTCTATTTCTACGTGGGATGATCTTGCACGGAAGTTCTTGATAAGGTTTTTTCCCTTCGGTAAAACAGCAAGACTTAGAAGTCAGATTCTAAGTTTCAAACAGAGGGAGGGAGAAAATTTATATCAGGCCTGGGAGAGATTTAAATCCATGTTGTGGGATTGTCCTCACCATCATCAGTCCAATGATGTGTTGGTGCACACATTTATTGAGGGTTTGAAACCCCACACCAAAATATTGCTAGACTCAGCAGCTGGAGGGCAAGCGCTGGAGAAAACTTATGAGGAGTTGTACACCTTGTTGAACCGGATTTCACAGGGCAATCCAGAATGGAATGCTGATTCATCAAGAGGTGGGACAAGGAAAGCAGCAGGAGTGCTTGAAGTGGATGGGTTCACAGCTATCGCTGCACAGATAGTTGCATTGCAAAATCAACTGAACACTCACTTTAGCAACATGACATTGAACCAGCCTCAAGCCCCAATTAATGCAGTACAGCAGATGTGGTGTGAAGTGTGTGGAAGCAGTGAGCACTCAGCTGAGTGTTGTGGAGCCAATCCTGACTCAGTAAACTTTGTGGGTAATGCACAAAGGAACCACCAGCAGTATGGTAGTAGCTACAACTCCAATTGGAGGAATCACCCTAATTTCTCATGGGGTAGCAACAACCATCAGGGCCAAAGTTCGGGTCAGGGTGTGCAAAAGAACCAAGGAGGGCAGCAGAACTACCAAGCTCAATTCAGAAACAATAATGCACCTCCTCCACCACCATCACCCAGCATTGAGGAGATGTTCAAGACCATGATAGCTAACCAAGCTCAATTGCAGGCTGACTATGTGAAATTGGCAGCCGAAGTAAAAAACAACCAGTTAGCTACCAAGGCACTTGAATATCAGTTTGGGCAATTTGCTAGTGCCCAAAATACAAGGCCTAGAGGAGGACTACCAAGCGACACGGATCCCAATCCCAAGCAGGTAAATGCAGTGACCACAAGGAGTGGTTTGCAGCTGAAAGAGGTGGAACCAGAAAGACCACCTCAACAGTCGGGAGCAGCAGAAGTTGAGAGGGAGCACAGTTCTGAGAGGGGGAAGACCAAAGAAGATGAATCAGAAAGACCTCCACCCCCGTTCCCTCAACGACTAAAGAAACACAAGGGTTTCAAGAAATTCATGGAGGTGCTGAAACAGGTACATGTTAACTTACCTCTTGTTGATGTCTTGAAGGGAGTGCCGAAATATGCTAAGTACATAAAGGACATCGTGGCCAACAAAAGTCAGTTGACTGAGTATGCTACGGTGGCTCTAACGGAGGAGTGCACTTCCCGGATCCAAAATAGACTGCCCACAAAGCTAAAAGATCCTGGGAGTTTTACTATCCAGATTACTATTGGGCAGAGCATCCGAGCTCGTGGATTGTGTGACTTGGGAGCGAGCATAAATTTGATGCCGTCTTCGGTATTCAGAAAGTTGGGCCTAGGGAGTCCTAGACCCACAACGGTAATCTTGCAGTTGGCGGATCGATCCTTAGCCAGGCCGGATGGCATTGTTGAGGACGTTCTGGTGCAAGTTGGATCCCTAATTTTCCCGGTAGATTTTGTCGTGCTGGACTTTGAACCAGACGCGGAAGTCCCATTTATTTTGGGGAGTCCTTTCTTAGCAACCGGGAAAGCACTAATCGACGTAGCTGTGGGGCAGCTAACAATGCGAGCACATGACAAGGTAGAGGTTTTCGAGGTGTACAAGGCACCCAAGCTCCCGACGGTGCATGAAGAACTCTCGGTGATCAATGTGATTGATCAAGGTGAGGATAAGCAGATGAAGGATTCCCGAGAGTTAATGGGAAAACCACCGAAAAGGTGTAAGCACTACTGGGGGGAGGAAGGTGATCGAGAGAAATCGTCCATCACCCTAGCGGATAATTGAGCTTAAACGACGTCGAGCCGAGACGGTAAACCAGGCGCTTCACAGGAGGCAACCCGTGAAATTTTTTTTTTCTTTCATTTTGTAACGTGTAAATAGATTTTTCTTTTTCTTTTTCTTGATTTACTACAAAATTTTTTGTTTTAGTTTTTGTTTTATTTTTATTTAGAGTGAAAACTATAATTCTAACCGATTTTGTATAGTGAGATGAATTTCAGGTCAAACGGAGAAAAATATGCACAGAATCGCGAAGGAAAAGTTGAGGTATGAAAAATTAATAAAAAGTGGAAAACAGTGAGCTGGGGCGATAGCTCCGTGTCACGGAGGTGGACCTCCGCGTTATCCTCCGTGACACGTTGAGGTATAACCTGAAAATTCTAAAAATTTCCAGAATGGTCTCGCGATGGCTCTGTGTCACGGAGGCAGTGCACCGTGATGCACTCCGTGACACGTTGCCTTGTATATCGCGACGGGTCACACCGGGTCGCCGGGTGACCCGCGTGATTTTCTTACTTTTTAACCCCGAAACCCTTCCCTTTCCCTCATTTTTTAATCCCTCCACGACCAAACCCCCCAAAACCCATCCCCCATCAACGTGACACGGAGTAAGGCAAGAAATTCACCGAGTTTTCTTCAATTCTTCAAAGTCAAGGTATGTTTTTTGATTCCCTCTCAAATTCTTGTCGATTTTCTTCAATTTGGAGCATGGGAGGTGAGCAAAGTTGCCCTACGTAGTAATTAAGCATG
Source organism: Datura wrightii (assembly GCA_035772735.1). Taxonomy (NCBI): domain Eukaryota; kingdom Viridiplantae; phylum Streptophyta; class Magnoliopsida; order Solanales; family Solanaceae; genus Datura; species Datura wrightii. The sequence continues at coordinate 44,933,751 of JASDFA010000007.1, read as the reverse complement.
AATTCGAGTTAATTGTTGTTGATGAATGTTCGAAAGGTCGTTATGATTACTTGAACTTGTCGATTGCATAACTTATTCGAATTTGATTGATAATCTCAATTCTAGGGCTTGTTTGTTGAATTTGAAGTTGAAAGTGTGTTGAAATTGTGAATTTTATGCCGGGATGTACATGTTGAATGAGATAAGTCGATGTACAAATTGATAGGATGTTAATAGAACGATGGATTCTCGGGTTTGGGAAATGTTGAAATTTGTTAGAATTTGGTTGGTTGTATAGGTTCATGTAGATAAATTTTTGTTGTTGTTTTTGTTTCTTTGTTTTTCTTTGCTAAGTGTGATAGTTAAGATGTTAGCGATGGTAGTGATTGTGATTAACTGTATGAAGTCTGAGTAGTACGCAGAAGTTATACCGTCGAATTTTTCGAATGCACTAAGCATGATTGTATAGTTGTTTATGGGGTGTAAATAAAGTTAATCTTGCCGTAGTGTTGTAATGCAGCTAAGGACTAAGTGTGGGGTAACCTAGCGTAACCCTACATTAGCCGAAGTTAATATCTGTTAGCTTAACATTGATCTTGTTTACTTGGGTTGACAGGTGAAATGGCAAGCCGGTAAGATAAAGGAAAAGGCGCATCAACTTCAGGCGCCGGAAGGAAACGAATCAGACTGGGCACAGCAGTCCCAGCTGCACCAGCAGTTCCACGCGACCAACGCCGCCAATATGGAACGAGATGGGTGACCGATGAGGGGAAAAAGTGGTACGCTAAGCACAAGGAAAATAAATATTTCCCCGAGGAGCACATAGCATGGGAACCATTGGCACAGGAGTTCCCTAGAATGGTCCATCGGATCGAGGCAGTTGGGCTCAAGTTCATCTTTGAGGAGCCCAAGGAATGCAATCTGCACATGGTTCGGGAGTTCTATGCCAATTGGAACCCGACGATCAGGAGTCACACCATCAAGATCAGAGGGCAAATAGTCACTCTGGAGCCCCACCACCTCAATGCCATCATAGGAGCGCGGGAGACAGACGCCCACGTCCTCCGACAGCTGAACATTACCCCACCGTATGCGGACATCAGACGCACATTATGTGGGACCCGATCAACAGCTAGATGGAGCAGACACAAAGAGAGGGGTTACCACCAGACGCTGCCCTATTCACAGATGAACAGGGAAGCCCGAATCTGGCTGAAGATAGTCTGCTTATGCCTCATCCCGGGGGTACATATGACTGATATAACCCGGGATCGTGTATACCTGGTGTACGCCCTGATGAAAGGGCTGGAGATCAATGTAGGGGCGGTTATTATATCCGCCATGAAGAGAGCCCGGCTGCACCAAGGGCACAGGTATGGCTTTGGTGGACTACTGACCACCTTCCTCAGGGGCCTCGATATTGAGGAGGAGGCCGTTGACTATATCCCACAGTTGGAGCGGCGGGCCTTAGACGTTACTAAAACTAAGGCTCTCGACACCACCCACGGGCCAGTGCTTACACTTGGCGAGCGACACGCTCGTGATGACCAGTATATGGCTCGGATGTATGGGATGCAGATGCTCCAGCTAAGGATAGGTGGGAGGCCAGCGACAGAGGAGGAGCTATGGCAACTCGAGCTAGACTACCCTTTTGGCGAAAATGCCAGGGCTCTATGCCGAGTGGGGCCAGCATTTGTAGAGCCCACAGATGATGATGTCCCCACAGATGAGGAGACACATCGGGAGGACTCTGATGTGGAGTCCGATGATGACGACAGAGGCGACTCGGATATGGGAGATAAAGCAGCAGCACCCGACGAAGAAGTGGAATACTTTGACTGATCAGGGAGTTCCACCACCCGATTTTGTGCTATTTTAATATTTGTGAACATCGGGGACAGTGTTCAGACTAAGTGTGGGGTGGGAGTAGTTAGGTGCTGGGCTGGGCTGTTTTGTATGTATGCTCTCTTCTGTTATCGTGTATGTTGTTTGTCCCTGTGAGTGTGAATTTTCAAGTTGTTTCGTATTTGTAAATGTTTGTTAAATTGATGTGTATTGCTGATTGTTGCTAGCTGATTCTGATTCTGTACATATTTTTGTTATCGAAATGATCGATATTTTTAAAAATTTTTAAAATAGTTTGTAAATTTTAAAATATTTTGTAAATAATTTTTGTATCGAAATGATCGATATTTTCGACATATTTTTTAATTCTTGGGTTTCTCGGCATTTTTTTTCGGTTCTTTTACCGAGAATGGTCCCATTGAACCGAAGTCTTAGTTAGTGACCGTTCCCTATGATAAATGGATGACGACCATCTTAAGGGAAATGTAGTCGTTAGGAGTAGATTGTTTTCAATTATTTTTCAATTTTTCAGTTTTTCTTTGGTGGATTGCATCCCGGAACCTGTAGTTACTCTATGGTTGCGAAATTCTGGTTGCGTGTTGTACATGATATCAAAATGCAAAGGTGATTCGTATGAAAGCATGCAAATTTGTAAATATGTTGAGATACCTAGGCTGTAGAGTTCGATTCAGTGTGATTGAGGCTTAATGTTTGAATTCCTGTAATTAGCTGATTGAAGAGTCTGTGAATACATCTTGAATCGAGCTTGTGCAAAAAGTGTGAAGTGAGGTGTTGATATTCCATGCTATTGTGAAGTGTCTAGAACTTGTCTGGTGTGTGTACAAAACGAAATGAAGGAGGTGTATTGTAGGAAAGGATGTAGGCATTTCTTTGTTCTAACCGAGAGTTTCTATTTTTTTTTCCTTGTCATACCCCCCTTTCTGTGATTGTATACCCTAGTCAGCCCGTTGAGCCTTTAGCCGATTATTTCTTTCTTTTGTCCAAAAAGTGTAAACCGAGCTTAATTCCTTCTTTTCATTAGCCGTAAAGTCTATACAAAACTCTTAAGCGCTTAAGAAGAGAAAATCATTTTCCCAAAGTGTCAAAGAGTGAGAATGGTGAAAAGAAAAAGAAAAGCAGAGTGATAGAAGAAAAGAAAAGGTTGAAGGTGCATTTGCTATAAATAAACGATAATGAAGGTGCATGAATAATCTTTGTTGTTGTGTCAAGTGTGCTTAATGCAATGGGCCATACTAAAGAAAATCATCAAGAATGGGATGATGGAAAAAAAAAAGAGAAACAATGTCCATGAGTTGATGGGATGTGTTAAAAAGGCTCTTAAGGATGCTAGTGGCTATTATTGGCTAATCCAATATTTACTAGTTCCGTAGCTTCCATTACAACCCATTAAAGTCCTACGTGATCTTACATCGCACTTCTTTATATTAGTGGAGTAATACACTAAGGGCAAGCTTATGGGTCATGACATGATGCATGTGAATTCTTTTGGGAGAGAGAGTGAAATTGTGTGTACATGCCCCTGTTTGAATGATTGTGAGTCATATGAGCAAAAAGGGGAAGATTCTCTTGAGTTGTGAGGGCACATGCTTGATGAAAGATTAATTTTCGTGTCGGATATCTTGATTAGCTAAGTTGCCTGAGTTTGCCGATATCGAGAGTCGATTCTTAAAGTCTAGGAGGTTTTAATGTATTGAAGGTCATTGCATTGACAAGACCATGCATGTTTTCTTGATGATTTGTTGTATTGAATAATCGGTATGACCGTAGCTTAAATTTTCGAACCGAAGTAGCGAGGTTGGGATGTAAATTGCATGAATTGTATGTTTGTTGTTCGAGGACGAACAAGGATTTAAGTGTGGGGTAAGTGATCTTGGGCAAATTTATATGCCCAAGTGATACTCAAAAGTACCATTTTAGCCTTGTTTATCTACCAATGTGTATACATTCTCATGTAATTGGTAATAAAATGTGAATTTATACTAACCAACATGATTAGCATTGTTTTGCAGGTAAAATGTGATTTCGGGAAGCTAAAATGCATGTTGGATGATATCGGAGTTGGACTTGGATGCAAGCAAGGGAAAAGGCATTGGAAAACATGAATTAAAGGGGCTCCGTGATGGAGCCGTGTCACGCTGCCATCGCGGAGGCATTCTGCCTGAATGGGGAAAATTCACCCAAATTCCAGAGAGGGTCCGCGTTTGCTCCGTGGCACGGAGCCAGTGCTCCGCGATACACGTCGTGCCACGTTGAGCCTAAATTCCCGGACCCCCAGTTCCAGTGAGGGTCCGCGTTCATAGCGTGTCACGGAGGCAGTGCTCCGCGATGCACTCCGTGACACGTTGCACGTTATTCCGGGAAAAATTCCCAGCAGTATAAATAGAACACTTAGGTTCATTTTTCAATATTCTGACTTGGTGGAGCAAGGACGTGGGTTACAGGCAGTTGAGGGACGAAAAGTTTAGGGTTTTTTCTCTCTTTCTTTCTTCTTTAATTCAATTGCTTGTATGATAAACACTCATTTTAAGATGTTTAATCCACAAATGAGTGGCTAATTCCTCTCCTTGCTGAGGTTATAAACAATTGTAATGAAATTTGAGTATTGATTCTTTGGTTTTTCATCTTTTCTTCCATGTTGTTCTATTAATTCTTGTTCTTACTGCATTAGTGTGTGGCCTACGTTAATGTACATCTAAAAAGTCCGGTTTCACTCGAGAGAGCAAGAAATTGGAAAGTTGTGAATTAATAGGATATGTTCTTTACTTGGTTTAGGAAAATTGAGTCTTGATTTGCTTTCAGGATAGAAATATACCTGAAAGTCGTATTAGTCAATTTAGGAACCGGAATTGTATGGCTAGGACATGAATTGCATTTGATCATAGAAATGTAGACGGATGGTTCATGATTCTTAAGTGAGGTTAAATACGAGAGTTTTAATCTCTTGGCAAATGTTCTTGGCTAGCAACTGGAGGAAAAGATTAACCAAAGTATGATGATAATTAGTTTCATTACATGTTCATTTAACCTCAGCATGCTCTCATTCATAGTTCAGATTCAAGGTAGATAATTGTTCTTAGTTTTAGTATAAAAATTTATAAAACAAACTATCAATCTTTTGGTTACACTATTGTCTGCATTTTTAGAAGTAAAATATAGTACACTTGAGAAAATTGCACTTCATCCAAGTCTCTGAGGGATCGATACTTGGCTTACTAAAGCCACTTACTACTTGTTCGACCACGTGCACTTGCGTGTCATTTTATATACCCACAATCGCAGCGAACAGTCAACCTGTCTACCATAAACCAAATGGAATCATATTGTTGATGAGTACGAGGCAGACCTGTGATGAAATCCATATTAATTTCTTTCCACTTCCAAGTGGGAATGTTGATATCCTTAAGTACACCTTCCAATCGCTGATGCTCAACCTTTACTGGCTAACAGTTCGGACACATGGCTATGAATTCTGCAGTATCCTTTTTCATACCGTTCTACCAATAGATTTCCCGTAAGTCACAGTACATCTTGGTGGAACTTGGATGGATTGAATTCCTTGATCCATGAGCCTCGTGCAACATCCGTCTCCTTAAATCATCGACATCCAGAACACATAGGCGACCCTGGTACCAAAGCATACCATCTTCCCCTTAGGAGAAGACTCCATCTTCTGACTTTGAACGACTTCCTTCAACTTCACCAAAATCGGGTCCTCATTTTGTCTAGCTTTCACATCAGCCACCAAGGAAGATTCTAATCTGTTATGCACAACAACACCGCCATCGGTTGAGTCGACCAACCTAACTCCCTACCTTGCGAGTCGATGAACGTCTTTCACCAGCTCCTTCTTCCCCTCATCCACATGGGACATACTCTCCATAGAGAGCCTACTCAGGGCGTCTGCCACCACATTAGCCTTACATTGATGGTAAAGGACACTCATATCGTAGTCTTTGAGTAGCTCCAACCACCTCCTTTGCCGAAGATTGACATCTTTCTGTGTGAACACATATTATAAGCTCTTGTGGTACATAAATACATCCACATGGACCCCATACAAATAATGTCTCCATATCTTCAAGGCGAATACTACTGCGGCCAATTCAAGATCATGGGTTGGGTAATTCTTCTCATGGACTTTCAACTGTCTAGAGGCATATGCTATCACTTTCCCATGCTACATCAACACACACCCAAGTCCGATCCTCGAAGCATCACAATACACCATGAATCAATCGGTACCCTTGGGTAGGGTCAACAACGGTGCTGAAGTAAGTCAAGTCTTCAACTCTTGGAAGCTCTTCTCACAAGCCTCCGACCATTGGAACTTCACCTTCTTCTGAGTCAACTTGGTCAAAGGTGTTGCAATAGACGAGATACCCTTAACAAACCTCTGATAGAAGCTAGCTAATCCCAAGAAACTCCGAATATCCGAAGGATTCACCGGTCTAGGCCAATTCTTCACCGTCTCAATTTTCTGAGAATCTACCTTTATGCCCTCACTTGATACCACATGGCCCAAAAATGCTACAGAGTTCAACAAAAACTCACACTTGCTGAATTTGGCATATAATTGACAATCCTTGAGAGTCTGAAGCGCTACTCTCAAATGAACGACATGGTCCTCCTCGCTCCGAGAGTATATAAGGATGACATCAATGAACACGATCACGAACATGTCTAGATATGGCTTGAACACCATGTTCATCAAGTTCATAAAAGCTGCAGGAGCAATCATTAGTCCAAAATATGTAACTACAAACTCATAATGACTATACTGCATCATGAAGGCTATCTTCGGGATATCGCTCTCCCGAACTCTGAGCTGATGATACCCGGACCAAAGATCTATCTTTGGAAAATACTTGGCACCCTGAAGCTGGTCAAACAAATCATTGATCCTGGGTAGAGGATACCTGTTCCTGACGGTGACTTTGTTCAATTGCCGATAATCAATACACATGCGAAGAGAACCATCCTTCTTTATGACAAAGAGAATTGGTGCACCCCATGGAGACTTGGTCGGTCTAATGAAACCCTTATCTAACATGTCCTTCAACTGCTCTTTCAACTATTTTAGCTCAGCTAGAGCCATCTTGTAGGGAGGAATAAATATAGGCTACGTGTTGGGAAGAAGGTCAATACCTAAATCAATCTCCTGCTCGGGAGGAATACCTAGAAAATCATTAGGAAAGACCTCTGGATACTCACGTACTACTGGAACTGACTAGATAGTTGGGCCTCGGACTCAACATCCTTAACTCTAACTAGATGGTACACACAACCCTTAGAGATCATCTTTCTGGCCTTAATGTAGGAAATGAAATGACCTACAGGCACAACTGAAATACCTTTCCATTATAAGAATGGCTCACTCGGAAATCTAAACTCTACTGCCCGGGTTCTACAATTAACTAAAGCATAGCATGCAAATAGCCAATCCATGCTGAGAATAACATCAAAGTTGGTCATGGCTAACTCTAACAAATTTGCTGAGGTGATCTTATGAAGGACTGAGACTAGACAACCTCTATACACCCGTCTAGCTATAACTGAGTCACCTACTGGAGTAGAAACTGAGAAGGGTACTGACAAGACTTCAAGATTGAATCCGAAGCTACTGGCCACATAAGGTGTCACAAAAGACAAGGTAGCCCCCGAATCTAACAAGGCATAAACATCAATATGGAAAACTCGCAACATACCAGTGACCACATCCGGGGAGACCTCTTGCTCCTGACGGATGTTAAAGCATAGAATTTGTTCTAGTGCTGACTGCCAGCTGTGCTAGTAGATGCCCCCTGATGTGCTGAGCGTGCGGTAGGGGCTGCTGAACTAGAAGCTGGCCCTCGGCCCCTAACCTGATCTTGTCTCACTGCTGGACAATTTCTAAGCATGTATCCGAGTTGCCCACACCTGAAAAAAGCACTTGAACCTGCCAAGCACTGGACTGTGTGCCTCCGACCACATCTGTGACAAGCTGGGATGCTAGAATCTACAAGTCTATTGCTCTGATCCCTCGAGTCTGATGCTCACCCTCTCTGATCATGTCTAGGCTGGGATAGCACACTCAATATTGAAGATGCCAGGCCTGATGATCTCTGGTGAGTCTACTGTCAGTGCCCACCACCGGACCTCGGCTGAGAGAATCTGTGGTCATCGGTCCTTTCCCTCTTGGCCTCCCTCTCTCTTGAATGCACTGCCTCCATTTGTTGGGCTTATAACACTATCCGTGTGAAATCCATATCCTGATGGAGCATAGCGGTCCTACAATCCTTGTACAAATAGCCTGCTACTCCATGGACGAATCTACTCACCCGCATCCTCTAATCGGCTACCAACTCTGGGGCATATTTTGATAGGCGAATGAACTCAAGGGAATACTCTTGTACAGTCATTATCCCTTGCTTCAAATTCACGAACTCAACTGCCTTCAGCTCCCTCATCTCACGAGGGAAGAACCGATCTAGAAATGCAACATGAAACTCTTCCCAAGTGACAGGACCTGTTCCGGCGACCCTGCTATCCTTCCATTGGCGAAACCAGATATGCGCAACCCCTTTCAACTGGTAAGAGGCCAACTCTATGCACTCAACCCATTTAACCCCATGACTTGGGTGATCTTGACAATCTCATCTATGAACTCATGCGGGTCCTCATCTACCTTGGACCAAAGGAACTCCGATGAGTTCATCCTCAAAAAGTCTCTAACTCGAGCCATCGCTGTGTTGCCATTTTATGGGATATGCGCAAAAACCTTCTGATTGACCTGGGCGGTCAAAGCCTGCGTGAGCATCTGAATCGCAGCCCGAAAATCAGCATGGGCAACTAGCTTCGGTGCCTGGGGATCCTGAATCGGTGGGGCTTGAAGGTGCCCATTACCGTTGCCATCCTCATGGCCTTCACCATCTCCATTCCTTCTTCTGTTCATTCTTTGAGGAGCCATGATTTTACAATTGCGAATAGAACAAATTAGAAGGATAGAAAAAGACTTTTCATTGCATGACATAGATCATGAAAGAAGGGAACATTTTCTAAACGTCTCATAGCCTCTTCATCATAAGTGTGGAGCGCTTCACACCCATGAAAAAGACTCTACTTAACGCAACTTTTAGACACCCTAGGATACTTCAAACCTATTGCTCTGATACCATGTTTGTCATAATCCAAACGGAGGCCCGGATCGTAATACGGTACAAGGAGCTCCGAGAGACCCCAAGTCGACCCATGGCATAAGCATACATCTAACTAAATCAAGAAATTGAATAATAAACAATACAATCATAGTAGAAGTCTAACTTGAATAAAACATCAAAATATGAAATCCGAAGCTGAATACATACATATGTCTGAAAAGTCTCTAAACATGACAAGTTGATGGGACAAAACCCCAACTAACTGAACAAGCTGAAACTGAAATACATAAAGAAAGGCTGAATAGTCTAGTCCTTGGGGGATGAGGACTCACCAATAATGCAAACACTAACTCCAATGGCTGACTAAGAGTAGGGATGAACCTGAGCGCCAGATCCTGTATCATGAGACGATACAACATAGAAACTATGCGGTCAGTATGTGGAATGTACCAAGTATGCAGGGTAAGTAAAACCGCTAAAATAAGCAAAATCATTTAAGGACAATGCATTAATTTAAAATAAACATCAGTAAACTGAGAGTAAGGCTTGCATGCATTCTTTCTGAAATCATGATCTCTTCATAACATGACATAACATAACTTCATAACATCATAACTGAATCGATTGACCCAAAGTTGAATTCTGACATTTATAAGAAAAGTTGAACATTGAGTCAAACCTACTTTAGAACATGCATTTACATAAATCTCATGAGTAATGAATATGCATATCTGAAATCATGAGGAACAATAGGAGACTCATCTTTTAACCAACATACCACGATAGAGCTTACGTGTCCCGAACTATCACACTCAAGTGGGTAGAGCTATCCGAAGCCTTGTCAAGGCTAGGGACTATACCATGATATCGATATCAAGCTCATGAGCTATTAGGGCCAGGGATAGATCACAAGGGAGGTCCCAAGTAATATATAATAGTATCAACCTACGTTGGCACATAGTTTTGAGGCATAGTGTGTTCGACCCTTTAGCCTACTCGATGCTAGACACTACTTCCAAAAAATGCATATGCTCTACATCGTATATAACAAAGCTCAACATCATCTGTTGATGAAGCTCAATAATAAAATAAATTTCAAATATGAAATCGTGCATATGAAAAGTTTTAGTTCAGAACATACCACAAGCTGAAAATGTAATTGGGAGCCTTTGTCTCCAAAACCATGTGGTAAGTTATGCATAGGAAGCCTTAACTCAAAACATACCACAAGCTAAGAATATAATTGGGAGTCTTTGCTCCAAAACAATGTGGTAAGCTCAATCGGGAAAATCATCATTCATACTTAACATGTGGGCATTGCCCAAAGCTTTATCATACTTAGAAATACTCAATTCTCATCGAAAACATAATTATGAACATGGGTAGCTTTAAAACATGCTTTTCGTCATAATATTTCATCATCATCATATATTCATCATCAATCTCATCTTTCATAAACATCTCAATAATGGGATTTTAAATTCAATAAACTTGAAACATGATTCTTAATTGAAAACATTATAAAATTTTCCCATGCTTCATAATTCTTTAGTAGAATCATAATCAAATCATACCCATGTATAGAAATCGAAGATTCATGCATTTGGGTTAAAATCCCATATATTAGACATAGAATTTCATACTTTAGATAGGGATTGGGCATGGGTGTGAAAGAAATCACCTATTCATAACCCTACATACCTGTTGGTAGCTAATTCAAACACTTCTTTGAATGCCCAATAGAGAATTGAAGGCAATTGAGAAACAATAGCTTGATCACCCTCTAAAACTTGTCTACCTTGCATGCATGAATGAATAATGTCTAAAATGAACTTAACCCCTTTAAAAGTCACTATTCATAACCCATAATGTCGTAGTTTAGGCTTTAGAAACTTACAAATTACGGAAAAGCCATTACTAAATTCGTAGAAAATTACTACCAGGTGGCCCTAACGGGTGACATGACGACTTGTCTCTACGGGCATGACTCGTGATGTCATCCGTGAAGTGCGCTGCTTCACCTGATCTTCTTGGCTTGTTACGGGCAACCTAACGACTCGTTACTGGTGACCACGAGTTGTAGTCACCACCCATGAGGTACACTACCTTGATTTGACAAATTTATTCCCACGCTTGCTAACGACTCACCCCACAAATCGTGGGGACTGACCACGACTCGTGGGGACCTCCTGTGATATCCACTGCCCCACTTTCTTTTCTTTTCTTAATTCCCTTCCCCATGACTGATCCAACGAATCATGTGGCCTGGCCATGAATCGTGGTCATGCCCGTGGGGTCTCCTCCTCTAAAGCCTTCCAGTTTCCTTCCCTAGCCTTCCCCACAAGTCACTTGATGACTCGTGGGTTGGTCTCACGAATCTCCTACTCATTTTGAGTCTGCTGCAAAATTTTCAATTTTTCCCCGTTTCAACTCCTGCATCTGATCTTTGGGCTTTTGGGGTATAACATTCATCAAGAAGAAGAGAAAGTAAAGTTGATAAGAGAATGACTACTAGCATCCCAACGCCGGTAGAAGTCGTATATAGTTGTGCGATGTTGTGAGTTAGAGTTAATATTAACGGTTGGTCATTTTAAAAGTATTGCCAATGAAAAGCGTTATCAGATTTGGTAAGGAAGTAAAGCTCAGTCCAAGATACATCAGCCCGTACAGAGTCCTCCAAAGGATAGGCCAAGTAGCATACGAACTTGATTTTCCTTCTTAATTAGAAGAAGTTCAGCCAGTCTTTTATGTGTCAGTGTTATAGAAATGTATAAGAGATCCTTCTCATATCACCCTCAGTAGTGTAACACCCCAAAAGTCCCTGATACTAGACCCTAGATATAGAGTATGAACCCACAGAAAAAACTAAGGCCTCATTTATTTGCACTTAATGGAGGTTTGAGTCTGAATAGTTAAGACCTTAAACTATTAAGTGCATTTGTTTTCATTAAGCTTTCAGCATTTATTTGGTCTGAATAGGTCTTAATTACTATGATCTTGAACAGAGTATTGATATCATTAAGAGGTATGTATATGCGAATAACTTTCACTACCACTATATCCAACACCAACAATTATCACCACTAACCACCTATGTCATCACAACCACCACATTCATTACCGTCACCAACTACTAGCCACCACCACCAACTATCTTTGCCACCATTGTCAACCACCACTGGTGTCAACCACTACTATCAGTTGTTATCACACATACCATCTCCATCATTATAGTTACATTCACTGTCGCGTCCGCCGTCTGCCTCTACCACTCCTATCAGTCACTACTATCACTGCGGTCAATCCTAACTACCAACTACCTCCACCATCACAACTAGAACCACCACCAATTATACCACCACACATTCTTTAGCAGCCACCATCAACATCACCAACTACTAAGATCAACCAACTTTACCATCACAACCACCACCACCAACCATCACCATTGCATCAACTATTACAACATCAACCACCTTCATCATCACAACTATCAACACCACCATTATTAGCCACTAACACCAATTATTACCACATCGCCATCATTAGTAAACATAAATATTTTATTTTTATTAAATAATAAATTTATTTTCTTAAATTAATATTTTTTAATATCTGGAGGCCGCACTTTCCCAACTTGCAATAAGTGTCGAAGGAACCACTCCAGAAACTATTTGATCGGTAGAGATGTTTTCTTTGGGTGTGGTAAGTTCGGTCACCGACTTCGAGACTATCCATCAGCCAAGTGAGGCAACATTAGTGATCATACCTAAGCCACCTTTTAGCAACTCGTCCCACCCAGCAGAGTGCCTCATCTAGTGCAGGTGGGGACAGCTTTAGAACCATTTTTATGCACTCTCAACATAATAGGATCAAAAGAACTCACCAAATGTAGTCACAGGTATGTTATGAGCCTTTCCTATTGATACTTATGTGTTGCTAGGCCTAGGAGGGACATATTATAAGGTACTAATTTGAGCATCTTTGTATAAGTTTTAACCCTTGTAGTTAATTAGTGAACAGAGGATCGGATGTATGAGGTTGATAAGGCAGAAAGGGTATGAATGCTATAGAGGTAGCTTTAGAGGCAAGAGAGAAGTTAGGAGTTACCTCACAAAGAAATTCTAGCCTGAATTTTTGTACCTAGAGATGGAGTCTTCAAGGAAGAGTTTGGCATCCATATGTATAGTGATACTTGATGAGTTGAAAATTTACCAACTCATTAGGCTCCTAAGCATGAGTTTTTTCCTAGTTTTCGAGTCGTTTATGTGGATTTTATGCTCTTTCTCTTTAATTCTTTGTAGGTACTTCACGTGAGTGGAGAAAGTATGAAATCGAGCAAAAGACATGAAGTTTGAGGTGGAATTTGATAAGTTAGCATATAAAGGAGAGGAGCCAAAGATAAGGGAAGATTTGAGCTCAAAAAGAGGTGCAAGGATGTGCTTGAATCGGCTAAATGTGGATCTAGAAGGGCGAAGTACGGGCGATTTGCCGAAGTCACTACCCAGACCAGTTGACCAACCAGCGATTGGTGGTTTGGGCAGCAAACTGCCGGTGCTTCGCAAATTGGACCGGCTAAACGCCGGTTCTTCACAAGTGAAGCTGTCTAATAAAGGGTAAAAAGGTCCAAAAAGTTCTCCAAAGCATCTAGAAACGTCAAGAGAATTTGGAGAAAGTTGTACACAAGAAAGTATAGATATTTACATAGCTTTCATTGCACACCAACCTTTCATTCAACCAATTCACCAACTATTCATTCATCTTCCGCACATCTTTTCAATATAGATTTGTAGAGTTAGGTAGTATTTTTATTCTTCTTTTTCTTTAACCCAAATTAGGAGATTCCACCACTGTTGTAAGAGCTTGTGAAGCTAATGTGATGAATGTGAGGGGAATTCTCTTGGTATCTTCTCTCTATCTTTAAATTGCATAACTAATTTCCTAGCTAGAGGTATATTCATGGTGGGTTTGTTAATTTAATTGAGTTTTGATAAATTGCTCTTGAATTCCTATTGGAATTGTAGATATATTATCTTCTCCCAAGTTACAATTGCTAAAATTGATGGTTTGCAAACATGAATTTTGTTTTACTTTTCTTGCTTTTGCTTGAGAGAGAAAGGTGTGAACTAGGTGAGAAGATAATAGTGAGGAATTGGAGTTTTTGTGTGTAGAATTAAGTTAGGGATAGTTAAAACCCATATTTTCACTCCATTAAAGGTCAAGGCTAGAAATAGCTAGTCCTTCCTCAAGCTTGTATGGTTGATTACTTGAATTGGCTTTGGGGTTTGAAAGAACCCAAGGCATAAACATTCTTATAGTTGAAAAACACGAGAATGTGAATTATTCACTGCTATCTATGTCAATTATGAGTCTAAGGTATTGAAGAAATTCCCGATTTGATTGTGGTATCATCTATAGAATTCCCCTAGTCATATCACTTGTGATTGCTTCAATTGAAATTCCCACAATTAGTCTTAGTTTAGAATTAGATAGTTATTTCTTTTAATTTCCCCCCATTTTTACTTTTCAAATGTTGAACAATTATGTGTTCTAGTTTGAGTTAGTTTATAACTCTTGAATTATCAACTCATTTCTCTATGGGATTCAACTCCAACATCCGTCGAAAATATTTGTTTGACACAACGATCGCTTGCGCTCTTTCGTAACGAAAAGTGTATTTTGGATGTTATCAAAAATGGCGCCATTGTCGGGGAATTGAGTTGTGATAAGACATTAGTTATTTATGTATTCGAACTAGTTTTGCATTTTTGTTTTACATCTTGTTTTGTTTTCGGTTTTGTTTTTTTTTATTTGTTTGTAGTTATATTATGGCATCGTGGAATGAAAGAGGGTTTGTTGGTTGCAACTCCTATTATGATGACCCATATCACTATTGTGGAGGACCACACTATTGGTAAGATTGCAAATATGCCCCTAGAAGGGAGATGAGTGCACCTTCTCCTTCCTATGATGGGTATAGATGCACATTATGTGGTAGTCATGAGAGACATTGGGATGGATTCCCAAATGGGGTCGCTTCTTGTTATAGTGGCTATGATAGAAGTTGTGCTCCTAAGCTTGAAGAGAATGAAGCCATGGCAAGAGAGGGAAAGAGAAATACATGTGGGTGCATGGAAGCCATGCTCCAAGCCTTTTTGGAGTGGGAGTCTAATGTGGAAAAGAATGACAACCCCTCCATCCATGGAATCATCAACTCCTCAAGAAGACAGTTGTAAATCTCTAAAAGAAGAAGCAGAGGAGACATTGAGGAGCATAGGAATAAGAAGTGAACAATAGGGAATAGCTCAACTTGACTCATGGGAGGAAGCTCAAAATGATGATGATGAAGGAGTCAAGGTGAGTGTTGAAGAAGTCATAGAGGTGTGCCAACCAACCAGCATTGTAAAATGCAAGATGCCAAGGTTGAAGAAGTGACACTAGAGTCTCCAAGTGAAATCCAACAAATCATGCTCAAAGACTCTAGTGCACTTGAAGAGGAGGATGTCAAGAAAGAAGCATGCTTGAAAGCGGAGCGACTTAAACCGCCTTCTTATCATTTTTCAACAACATTGACCTTGATTAAAAAAATGGAAACTGAGGAGACCAAGTCGATGAAGGGAATTGAGGAGGAAGATCAAGGTGGATTCATCTTAGAGTATGCCATGCCAACAAGGTCAAAGCACATCCCTCCTTTAAGGGCCAAGAAACACAAGAGGCAACATCCACTACTTGGTCCCTAAATGCTTACACCACCACCCTTCAAGAGGAATAGAAGAATGGACAAGAAACTAGGGGTGCGATTCAAAAGCTCGAAGTGGAGAGAAAAGTGGTGAAGTTGAAGTCGTCGAGCCATGATGTGAACTAAGGCACTTTTTGGGAGGCAACCCAAATGCTTTTACTTTTTCCTTTTATATTGTTTTACTTTACTTTTGTGTTGTCTTTGATTGTGCAGGGGTGGAACAAGAGTGGAACGTGGCAAACAGTGACAGAAGAAAAAGAAAAAGGAGAGCATGGAAAATGCATGTAAAACGGATGTCCATCATATCAGGGAGTTCTCTCACTCATTCCTTCCTAATTTTGTTTAACCTTCAGCATCGAAGACAATGCATTGTTTTTGTTAGGGGGTGAAGTCTAAGGTAACCCACTTGTTAATAGATGCACGATATGACCCTATGATAGATTGGGTGATGTCATTCTTAAGGGTAAATCGTCGTTACTTGTTAGTAGTGTCGCCTTTTTAGATAGTAGTATTTGAATAAACTCCAAGGGTTTTATGTATATTACGGTTCTTTCCCAAGGAGCGATTTCTTTGTCTTTTCTTCTTTTGTTGTCAACCGTGTTGGTATTTTCCAATGATAGATTAAGAGGCGACTTTCTTAAGGGAAAATGTCAAGTCTAGAGTCTTGTAGAGTATTTTGTGCACTTGTTTGATGAAGTACCACCAACATTTCTTGCTTGGCATTGTGCATGAATTTTGAAAAGAAAAAAGGGGTATCTAAATGTGAAAATGAGCACTCTATTGTCATGAATTATGTATTCCTTTCTTGGCTTGTTGATTCGTAACTAGATTGTTAAAAGTCATCCTCTTAATGTGACGAAGGAAGTGTGTGAACTTCTTGGATTGTGATGCCTTGTGTGGTGAGGTTTTTGGCTTAATTCTTGTGTATGAATGATTGTCTAGAACTTTCCCTAAGTGTGATTCAAGGGAAAATGATAGATGGGGCTGCACTTATAACATGATCATAGGCCCTCTTTTGTTAGTCACTTCACCCAAAATGACCTCCCTGAAAATTAATCTTTGATAGCCAATGTTTGAGCCTTGGACCCTTTGGAAACCACAATACAAGCCTAATGACCATTTTTAATCCTTCTATTTGGAACCCATCCTTCCTAATCGCTAGTGATGAAGCAATGAAAAATAATGGGGGCTTCAAGCCTAAGAAATAGGGAGCGATAAGGAAATAAATGTCAAATGAGGCAAAAACCTAAGTTTTGGGGTTTGCAAGAGTAGGGGGAAAATGAGAGCTTCAAAGTGATATGGCACCAAAGTTGTGATAAGATGAATGAAATGATGGATTCAAAGCCCTCGGATCATTAAAAACAGAATAGTTAAAAGGTGCTATCTCTTGCATAAAATAAGGCTACATGTGAAGTTCATAGGTGTTATAAGGGTGACTCACGCTACACAAAAGATGAAGATGATGAACAAGGAGAAATAAGGTGGAGTGATCTCGATAAGATGATGGGATGTTACAAGTGAATGTAAAGGCATTAAGGAGGCTTTAGTCACCAAAGCTAAATATTTATCCTATCCTTACCCCTATCCTTCATTATTACCCGCAAATCCTAATTGATTTTTGAATGTAGCAACACTACATTAGTGGCGATATACATGAAGGGCAAGCCTATGGGTCAATTTGTATGCACTTGAATTTCTTTGTGAGAGTGAGCACATTTGTCTTATCTTATAATCCCTTTGTGTGAAATGCTCAAAAATGTGTGGGATTCTCTCTTCTTGTGAGTGGCATCATTTCCTTAGAGTACATGCTTAAAATTGTTTTCAAAAGAGAGGTATGATGGAGGCAAGAGGGTAGCGAACTTTAAGGCAAGCTTCGAATGTGAATTGTCAATGACTTGAGCTGCCCTTTGAACTTGTTTTAATGAACCATGCCCTTTGTTTGAATGGAAGAAATGCATGCAAGATATGTTTAATGATTGTGGTAACCTATTGAAGCTTGTTCAATATGGTTTGAGTCTTTTCTTTTTCTTGAGATGGTGAATGATGTTGGGTTGTCTTGAGGCTTGATGATTTTGTGTACAACTACCATAGTGCGAAGCTTTAGCAATGTCCTATTGTGAAAGAATGTCTTGATTGGCCCTTGATGAAAAAGCTCATATGTATAGCATGTTGTTCAATTGCTTAACTGTAAAGAATTGCATTACTTGAGGACAAGCAATGGTTCAAGTTTGGGGGTTTATGAGTTGGAAATTTACCAACTCATTAGGATCCTAAGCATGAGTTTTTGCCTAGTTTTCAAGTCATTTATGTGGATTTTATGCTCTCTCTTTAATTCTTTGTAGGTACTTCATTGGAGAAAGCATGACATTGAGTGAAACACATGATGTTTGCGGTAGAATTTGATGACTTAGCATATAAAGGCGAGGAGCCAAAGATAAAGGAAGATTTGAGTTCAAAAAGAGGTGTAAGGATATGCTTGAATCGGCTAAATGCGGATCCAGAAGGGAAAAAAGCGGGCGAACCGCCGAAAGTCACTGCCCAGACCGGCTGACCAATCGGCGGTTGGCATTTTGGCAGTAGCTAAACGCCAGTGGCCACTAGTTTGTGCAAATTTTGGACGGCGGACTGTTTGTGCTCCGCAGATTGGCACCGGCTAAACACCGGTTCTTCAAAGTTGAGGCCGTCTAATAAAGGATAAAAGGGTCCAAAAAGGTCTCCAAAGCATCAAGAAGCGTCAAGGGAATTTGGAAGTTGTACACAAGAAAGTACAGATAATTACATAGCTTTCATTGTACACCAACCATTCATTCATCTTCCACACATCTTTTCAATATAGATTTATCGAGTTAGTTAGAATTTTTCTTCTTCTTTTTCTTTAACCCAAATTGGGGGGAATTCCATCATTGTTGTAAGAGCTTTTGAAACAAATTTGTGAAGCTAAATGTGATGAATATTAGGGAAATCCTCTTAGTATCTTCTCTCTATCTTTAAATATGCATAACTAATTTGCTAGCTAGAGGTATATTTATCGGGGTTTGTTAATTTGATTAGGTTTGGATAAATTGCTCCTGAATTCCTATTGAAATTGTAGATCTATTATCTTCTCCCAAGTTATAATTGCTAAAATTGATGATTTGCAAACATGAATTGTGCTTTACTTTTCTTGCTTTTGCTTGAGAGAGAACGGTGAGAATTGAGTGAGAAGATAATAGTGAGGAATTGGAGTGTTTGTGTGTGGGATTAAGCTAGGGATAGTTAAAACCCTCATTTTCACTCCATTAAAGGTCAAGGCCAGAAATAGCTAGTTCTTCCTCAAGCTTGTGTGGTTGATTACTTGAATTGGTTTGGGGTTTGAAAGAACCCAAGGCATAAACATTCTTATGGTTGAAAAACACGAAAATGTAAATTATCCACTGCTATCTATATCAATTATGAGTCGAAGATATTGAAGAAATTTTCGATTTAGTTGTGCTCTCATCTGTAGAATGCCCCTATCCATATCACTTGTGATTGCTTCAGTTGGAATTACCCCCAATTAGTCTTAGTTTAGAACTAGATAGTTATTTCCCTTTAATTTTCCCCCAATTTTACTTTTCAAATGTTGAACAATTATGTGTTCTAGTTTGAGTTAGTATATATGTCACACCCCAAGCCTACACCCTGGATGTAACACGGTACTTGAAGCCACAAGTGACCCCAAGTCAACCCCTGGTCTATCATACACTAACATTCTGAGTAAACATGCACAGTGGAACTTAAAAATAATAGCATAAAGTATTTAAGAAGAACAAATTTGAAAGTAATGGTTCAAATCTTTAAATACACTGATTACGCTGAAAGCCATATTTGTCTGAAAGCCATCTAACTGAGGAGTTGCTGGGACAAAACCCCCAGCTAACTCTAACTCGAAATAGAACCAAATGAAATAAATAAACTAGCCCTCGAATGAGGAGGACTCACACTCTGATCTGCTGGAATGGAATGCTCTAAAATTGAAGTAACTATCTGTGCTGAACCTAAGAACCTGCAGTTGTATCATGAAACGATACAACATGAAAAACATGCATTAGTATTTTGAATGTACTGAGTAAGTGGGAGAGACATACTGAATATAAAGTCTGAACTGAAATGACACGCCATAACCAATAAGCAAACTGAACTGGACTGCTAATATAATCTGAAATGGTCAAGACGACCCTGTCTGATGGTCATGGACATGCCCTAAGTTTGAAACACTGAATCTGGGATATTGTACTGAACTAAGCTGCTAAGTCTGACACTGAACTGGAATGATTAGTGGGAGAGTCTTTAACCGACCTTTAACCACGTGAGCTAGACATGGAGTCTAATGTATACACCCCACTGGTGGGACCCAATATACCTTACCAGGGTATAAAGGCATGAACTGGGTGATCACAAAATATATTTGGGGCTAACCAGGCCAAGTGATACTATAACCTACGCTGGCAATGTAGTTTTGAGAACCTGGGTACGCTGGAACCTCGGCCCGCTCGGTGCTAAGTTCTGCTCCCACTGGAATTCTAAACTGATCTACTAAGCTGATAGCTCGAAACTAGGGCCCAAGACCAGTCAGAGATGAATCACTGCATGTACCCTGAGAACCTTATCGGATCAGATTCTGAAACTGGGTTCTAAGAACGGTCAAAACTACTTATCTAGAAGCATTGTAACCGTCTACAGAACAACTAATAACTGAACTGGGGTCCTGGGGCCGGTCAGAGCTATAACTGAATGTCATGACCGCCTAATGGACCAATTAACTGAAATCTAAATCTGAGTCTGAAAAACTGGGAGGCACCACTGACACCTAGAAAATAAACTGGAGTCAAACTGATCAGTCGACATTTTCTGGACAATACTGAGGTTACTAAAATCTGACTGAAACTAGACTAATATGGTTCTGACTGGGACTACACTGATAGAGTTCTGTAGTCTAACTAACTGAATTTCTAAATAGCTAATAGAGAGATCATTCATGCCGACAACACTGACAAATCATACTAAAAGGCAAATTTCATGAAATTGGGAGTTTCATTCAACAGTGCAAAAATTCATTCTCATTCATGGAATATTTATCAGCACATGCGAATAGCAAGAGAAAAATCAAAGAATTCATCCCAAAGCATTCTTCCTTCAAAAAAGAAAAATTAAGGAGCAAGAACCTTTATTCAAAGATTAGCGCTCATAGTCACTTTTGTAATAATACTAATAAACTGGTGAGGAACTGATGAAGATTATATCAACAATAAATATGGACACCATTCTAAGTGAATTTAACAAAAATAAACATGAAGATTTCTCATACTCGAAAACTCATGGCTTAGAATTTCTACAAGAAACTAAGGAGGATCTTGGGGCACAAGGGAAGAAAAATCCCCTTTCTAAAACCCCACATACCTGATGAAGAAGCCTGGAGGAATTTCTGGAGAATTGAAGAAGAAGAATCTGCCCTAGTTTGAAGCTCTGAACTACTCTGAGAGGAACTCTAAGTTCTGTTTCTGGGAAATTTGAGCGGGGAATGAGGAAAAGAACCCATTACCCCCACTAAAACATCTGAAACTGGTGCTTAAACAATGTGGTTTAATGCTTTGGAGAATAGGAATTTACTAAATAGTCCCCAGAAATTCATTGGCAAAAACTGTCAGGTGCTCCTAACGGGTGACCTAACGAGTCATGGAGTCTGCAAAAGACTCGTGGTCACTAGTTGTCGACCACACTATCTCACCCCCTTGGGAAATTAATACAAGGCTGGTCACGAGTCACTCGATGAGTCATTCCCACTGACGAAGACCCGTGGTGACGACCCGTCAAGTACACTGCGAACTTCTCAAGTTTATGGATTCCGGCCTGACAACGAGTGACTTTAACGAGTCGTGGACCTGACCACGACTCATGAAGTTGCCCGTTGGGAACACTAACTCATCAACTTGGCATCCTTCTCATGGTTGACCTGACGAGTTGTTGGGTCCCTTAACGACCCATCAGGTTGGTCATTTTGCAACTTTTCTGCAGTTTTCTAGATTTTCTGAATTAAGTCCCAGATATTGATTTTGACCTTCCGGGGAATTACAATATCTCCCTCTTGGAAATATTCATCCTCGAATGTTATAAAACTCATAGCAACTAGAAAAATAACAATCAAAGCATTCAAATACTGCTCATTCAACTTCAAAACGACCGAAGTGGCGACCTCCAATTTGGAGAATATAACTGAACTGAATTTTGCTTTTCATAAACACAATTGAAGTCATAAAGAAAATTTAGATACATGAACTGATTTCAACAACTAGTTCGGGTCTTAAAAAAATTCATATATCAAACTACAACAGAGTTGGTAGAGAACAAGTGTGGGTATTTGGCCCTCATATCTGCTTCAGCCTCCCACAAAGCTCCTTCAACTTGCTGATTCCTCCATTAAACCTTGACTGAAGCAATTTCCTTATTCCTCAATCTGCGAACTTATCGGTCTAGGATTTGAACTGGTACCTCCTCATAGGTGAGGCTATCCTTGACTGCCACATTATCAAATGGCACCACAGAGGTTGGATCTCCAATACACTTTTTCAAAAGTGATATATGGAAAACTGGATGTACAGCTGCTAGTTCTGAAGGTAACTCTAGCTCATAGGCTACCTTGCCAATACGCCTCAAAATACTATAAGGTCCCACATACCTTGGACTGAGCTTCCCCTTCTTTCCAAACCTCATCACCCTTTTCATGGGTGAATTCAGGTACACCCAATCATCAATTGCAAACTCCAACTCTCTTCTCTGCACATCCGCATAAGATTTCTGGCGGCTCCGAGCTGTTTTTAACCTTTTCCAGATGAGCTGAACTTTCTGCATTGCCTCATGAACCGATTCTGGCCCTATCAAAGTAGCTTCACTGACTTCAAACCATCCTATAGGGGATCTACACCTCCTACCATACAATGCCTCAAACGGGGCCATCTGCATGCTGGAATGGTAGTTGTTGTTGTACGCAAATTCAATAAGAGGCACATGGTCATCCCAATTACCCTTAAAATCAATCGCACACGCTCTTATCATATACCCTAGCGTTTGAATAGTCCGCTCAGCTTGACCATCTGTATGCGGGAGAAAAGCTGTACTGAGCTTGACCTGAGTGCCAAGTCCCTTCTTAAAAGACTTCCAAAAATGGGGGGTGAACTGGGTACCCTTGTCTGAAATAATAGGCAATGGCACCCCATGAAATCTAACCAGCTCCCGAATATAAAGTTTAGCATAATTCTCAGTTGAATCTGTGGTTTTGATTGGGAGGAAATATGCTGACTTAGTCACCTGGTCTACTACCACCCAGATAGAGTCATGTTGCCGACGAGTTTGAGGTAGACTCGTAATGAAGTCCATGTTCATTTATTCCCACTTCCATGTGGGTATACTAATATCCTGAGTCATACCTCCCGGTCTCTGGTGTTCTACCTTGACTTGCTAGCAGTTCGGGCATTTAGCTACGAATTCGGCAATGTCTCTCTTCATGCCATTCCACCAGTAGATATCCCGCAAATCATGGTACATCTTGGTAGCACCGGGGTGAATGGTGTATCTGAGCTGTGTACCTCGGCCAAAATCTACTGTCTCACTTCACCAACATCTGGCACACACAATCTTCCCTGGTAATGGAGCACTCCATCTCCCCCTTGGGAGAACGCCTCAGCCTCCTTTCTAAGAACTGCTTCCTTAAGTTTAAGTAAAACTGGATATTCATCCTGTCTGGACTTAACTTCAACTACCAAATATGAATCTGACCTGCTTTGAACTACTACTCCACCTTCGGCTGAGACTACCAGCTGCACCCCTAACTAGGCTAGTCTGTGAACCTCCTTTGCTATTTCCCTTTTTCCTTCCTCAAAATGAGCTACACTTCCCATAGATCATCTACTTAGGGCGTCAGCCACCACATTGGCCTTGCTCGGGTGATACAGCACACTCATGTCATAAATTTTCAAGAGCTCCAACCACCTTCTCTGTCGGAGGTTCAGGTCCTTATGACTGAACACGTACTATAGACTTTTGTGATCTGTGAAGACGTCCACGTGAGCTCCGTACAAGTAGTGTCTCCATATTTTTAATGCGAATATCACCGTTTCCAACTCCAAGTCATGAGTTGGATAATTCTCCTCGTGAACTTTGAGCTTTCTGGAGGCATAGGCTATCACTTTGCCCCTCTGCATCAAAACGCAACCAAGTGAAACTATGGAGGCATCACAATATGCAACCAACCCATCTGTTCCTTCTGGCAAGGTTAACATTGGAGCGGTAGTGAGTCGAGTCTTCAACTCATGGAAACTATTCTCACACTCATCTGACCACTGGAATTTCACCTTCTTATGAGTTAACTTGGTCAGAGGAGAGGCTATGGAGGAGAAACCTTTTACAAACCGTTGGTAATAACCTGCTAAGCCCAAAAAACTCCTGATTTCTGTCGGAGAAGTAGGTCTGGGCCAATCCTTCACTGCTGCTATTTTATGAGGATCTACTTGTATCCCTTCACCTGAGACCACATGACCCAAGAAGGTCACAGACTTCAACCAGAATTTACACTTATTGAACTTGGCGAATAATTGGCGATTTCTGAGGGTCTGTAATGCTAACTTTAGGTGATTGGCATGTTCTTCCTTATTTTTAGAGTACACCAAAATGTCATCGATAAATACGATGACGAACATATCTAGGTACAGCTTGAAAACCCTGTTCATTAGGTCCATGAAGGCTGATGGGGCATTAGTCAACCCAAAGAACATCACTACAAACTCATAGTGACCATACCGAGTTTTGAATACTATTTTCGGTATGTCACTTTATCTAACCCTTAACTAATGGTATCTTAACCTGAGATCAATCTTGGAGAAACAACTGGCTCCCTGAAGCTGATCAAACAGGTCATCAATTCTAGGTAAGGGATATCTGTTCTTGACTGTGACTTTGTTCAGCTGACGGTAATCTATGCACATTCTGAGGGTACCTTCTTTCTTACATATGAATAGCATTGCAGCACCCCAGGGATGGATGTTGGGTCTGATGAAACCCTTGTCAAGAAGATCTTTTAGCTACTTTTTCAACTCCTTAAGCTCAGCCAGAGCCATTCTGTAAGGAGGAATGGAGATGGGCTGAGTATCAGGAAGGAGATGTATCCCGAAGTCTATTTCCCATTCAGGGGGAATTCTAGGAAGATCTTTAGGAAATACATCTGGGAATTCGCTGACAACTGGAACTGACTGAATGGTTGGGGTCTCAGAGTTGGAATCCTTGACCCGAACCAGATGATATAGACACCCTTTGGAAATGAGTTTCTGGGCCTTAAGGTAGGAAATAAACCTATCCTTAGGCGCTAAACTGCTGCCCAACCATTCTAACACTGGCTCATTTGGAAATTGAAACTTGACAACTCTAGTCCTGCAGTCAACTGAGGCATAGCAGGAGTGTAACCAATCTATGCCTAGAATAAGGTCAAAGCCGACCATGTCTGGCTCTACAAGATCAGCAAGAATGATTTTATTCAAGACTGATACTGGGAAGTTTCTCTACACCCGGCTGGCTCTAACTGATTCACAAACTGGGGTGGAAACTGGGAAGGGTTCTAATAGGACCTCTGGACTGATGTCAAACAGAAGTTCTACATAAGGAGTTACAAATGAAAGGGTAGCTCCTGGATCTAGGAGGGAATATGCGTCTAGATGAAAGAGACGTAACATACCAGTAACTACTCAAGTGAACCTTCCTAATCCTGACGAGAAGAGAGAGCATAAAAACGATTCTGGCGTTGACCGCCATCTGTACCTAATGGGTTGGCCTGTTGAGCTGGTCGGCCTGCTCGAGCTGATGAGGTAGTGGATTGTGATCTCCCTCGCCCTGTTGATGAGCACTCCCTAAGACTGTGTCCAAGCTATCCACACCCAAAGCATCCCTCTCATCCCTAAAGGCATACCCCTGGGTGATTCCTACCACACTTGGACAAGATGGATACTTGTGTCCTGAACTGTGGGCCAGAGACTGAGTGCCATATGACCCACCCCTCCGATCCTGGTGGAACCGAAAGGTTGGTGCGCTTGCTAAGATATGTGTTGGAGCCTTCTGTTGTTGCTACTGCTATTGCTGCTGTGGGCGGCTACCATCGCCAGATCTCTGGTGGCCGAAATCTGTATGACCAATTCTTGCCCGCTTGTTCTTACACTCCATATCTTTCAACTTCTCAGCCTCAATCTGTTGAGCGTAAATAATTAGGCTGGACAAATCCATGTCTTTGATCAGCATCGCGGTCCTATACTCCTTGAGGATCAGATTAGACACTCCATTAATGAAATTCAGCATACGAGCCCTCGGCTCGGACACCATCTCTAGAGCATACTTTGATAGTCTAGTAAACTCCAAGGCATACTCCTGCACTGTCAGTTGCCCTGTCGTAGGTTCATAAACTCTTACATCTTAGCCTCCCTCAACTCCTGGGGAAGAACCTATCTAGAAAAATTGTATGAAACTCCTCTCATTCAACCGGTCTTGCTTCTGCTGACCGCCCCTCCTTCCACTGCTCGTGCCAAACCTGGGCTACCCCTTTCAGTTGGTAGGCAGCTAGGTCAGCACTCTCGGAGGAGCTGACACCCATGATTCGGGTGATCTTTCTGATCTCATCTATAAAGCCTTGTGGGTCCTCTCCCATCTTTGTTTCGTAAAATTCTGAAGGGTTCATATGGGTGAAATCCCGCAAACGGGCAGCAGCTGCAGACCCACTTGTGGTTATTGGAACCACCTGCTGGTTCACTTGATTGGTGATGGTCAGAGCAAGCAAATGAATGGCCGCCCTGAATTCGGCGGTAGACAAAGAATCGTCCTAAGGAACTGTCGGAGTTGGTGGAGCATGTCTGTTGGCATTTCCAGCTCTTCGTCCATTTCCACGTTGAGGAGGCATGGTTCACTGAAAGGAAAAGGACACATTTTAGAAACACGTCTCCGGAATTGGACTTTAACGCACGATAAAGAACATGAATAAAAGGGGGAATTTTCATAATAACATCTCGTAGACTCCTCGTCATAATTGTGGCTTGCTTCACACCCATGAAAAGGACTCTACTCGGTGTAGCTTTCAGACTTGCCGAGGATACTCTAAACCTAGTGCTCCGATACCAAGTTTGTCATGCCCCGATCCTACACCCTGGACGTAACACGGTACTTGAAGCCATAAGTGACCCCAACTAAACCCCTGGTCTATCAAACACTAACATTCTGAGTAAACATGCACAACGTAACTTAAAAATAGTAGCATAAAGTATTTAAGAAGAACAAATCTGAAAGTAATAGTTCAAATCTTTAAATACACTGAATACGCTAAAAGCAATATTTGTCTGAAAGCCATCTAACTGAGGAGTTGCTGGGATAAACCCCAAGCTAACTCTAAGTCTAAATCAAACCAAATGAAATAAATAAACAAGCCCTCGAATAAGGAGTACTCACACTCTGATCTGCTGGAATGGAATGCTCTAAAACAGAAGTAACTATCTGTGTTGAACCTGAGAACCTGCAGTTGTATCATGAAATGATACAGCATGAAAAGCATGCCTCAGTACTTTGAATGTACTGAGTAAGTGGGAGAGACATACTAAATATAAAGTCTGAACTAAAATGACACGCCATGACCAATAAAAAAACTGAACTGGACTGCTAATATAATCTAAAATGGTCAAGACGACCCTATCTGATGGTCATGGACATGCCCTAAGTCTGAAACACTGAATCTAGGATACTGTACTAAACTAAGTTGCTTAATCTGACACTGAATTTGACTGACAAGTGGGAGAGTCTTTAACCGACATTTAACCACGTGAGCTAGACATGGAGTCCGATGTATACACCCTACCGATACATTCTTGGGCAAGTGATCTTGGGCAAATTTATATGCCCAAGTGATACTCAAAAGTATCATTTTAGCCTTGTTTATCTATCAATATGGATACATTCTCATGTAATTGGTAATAAAATGTGAATTTATACTAACCAACATGATTAGCATTGTTTTGCAGGTAAAATGTAATTTTGGGAAGCTTAAATGCATGTTGGAAGATATCGGGGTTGAACTCGGACGTGAGCACGGGACAAGGCATTGGACAACATAAAATAAAGGGGCTCCGCGATGGAGCCGTGTCACGCTGCCATCGCGGAGGCCTTCTGCCTGGATAGGGAATTTTCGCCCAAATTCCAGAGAGGGTACGCGATGGGTCCGTGGCACGGTGGCTTGGCTCCGCGTTGCACGCCGTGCCACGTTGGACTTTATTTCCTGGACCCCCAGTTCCAGTGAAGGTCCGCGTCCGTAGCGTGTCACAGAGGCAGTGCTCCGCGATGTACTCCGTGACACGTTGCTCATTATTCCGGGAAAAATTCCCACTAGTATAAATAGAACACTTAGGTTCATTTTTCAATATTCTGACTTGGTGGAGCAATAACGTGGGTTACAGGCAGTTGAGGGGACGAAATTATCAGGGTTTTTCTCTCTTTCCTTCTCCTTGTATTCAATTGCTTGTATGTTTAACACTCATTTAAAGATGTTTAATCCACAAATGAGTGGCTAATTCCTCTTCTTGCTGAGGTTATGAACAATTGTGATGAAATGTGATCATTGATTCTTTGGTTTTTCATCTTTTCTTCCATGGTTGTTCTATTAATTCTTGTTCTTACTGCATTAATGTGTGGCCTACGTTAATGTACATCTAAAAAGTCCGGTTTCACTCGAGAGAGCAAGAAATTGGAAAGTTGTGAATTAATAGGATATGATCTTTACTTGGTTTGGGAAAATTGAGAATTGATTTACTTTCAGGATAGAAATATACCTGAAAGTCGTATTAGTCAATTTAGGAACCGGGTTTGTATGGCTAGAACATGAATTGCATTTAATCACAGAAATGTAGGTGGATGGTTCATGATTCTTAAGCGAGGTTAAATACGAGAGTTTTAATCTCTTGGAAAATGTTCTTGGCTAGCAACCGGAGGAAAAGATTAACCAATTTACATCGATAATTAATTTCATTACATGTTCGTTTAACCTCAGCATGCTCTCATTCATAGTTCAGACTCAAATTAGATAGTTATTTTAGCTTTAGCATAAAAATTATAAAACAAAATATCAAACTCTTGGTTACACTGTTGTCTGCATTTTTAGAATTAAAATATAGTACACTTGAGCAGATTGCACTTCATCCCAGTCCCTGTGGGATCGATACTTGGCTTACTTAAACCACTTTACTACTTGTTCGACCACGTGCACTTGCGTGTAGTTTTATATACCCCACAAATCACGCGAACAAGTTTTTGGCGCCCTTGCCGGGGATTGGCAATTGGTGAATTTGTTTTAAGTGTTAATTTACTATATTTTTATTTTCTTAGTGTTGACAACTTGGTGTTAGCCTGTATTTTGCAGATTTAATTTCTGTTGAACGCTGGCAAGAGACAAGGAGCTGGTGGACTCGTATATAGAGCCAGAAAGAATATTTCATAGTAAGCAAAGAGAAGCTCTAGAAAGAAAGCTGCAGTTGCTCAGACAGATGATCATGGAGCAACAACAGAATCCACCGGTAGTGCGGGCAGTGTTAGTGCCCGAAGAAGTAGCAGCTCGGCCGGTTCGCGAGGTGGCAATCCCACATGCTAATAATGTCACATCTAGCATCCGCAAACCTTAGCCAGGAGGGAGGTTTGAACTTAAGCAGAATATGGTGCAATTGCTGCACACTAGCAGGCAGTTTACCGGTCTCCCTCATGAAGATCCACAGCAGCATCTCCAAAAATTTTTGGAGATAAGTGACACTTATATCCCCACTGGAGTGTCATCAGATTATGTCCGGCTTACATTGTTCCCATTTTCACTATTAGGAGAAGCCAAGAGGTAGTTGAAAGCTGAGCCACCGAATTCTATTTCTACGTGGGATGATCTTGCAAGGAAATTCTTGATATGATTTTTTCCCTCCGGTAAAGCAGCAAGACTTAGAAGTCAGATTCTAAGTTTCAAACAGAGAGAGGGAGAGAATTTATATTAGGCCTGGGAGAGATTCAAGTCCATGTTGCGGGATTGTCCTCATCATCATCAGTCCAATGATGTGCTGGTGCACACTTTTATAGAGGGTTTGGAACCCCACACAAAAATATTGCTAGACTCAACAGCTGGAGGACAAGCGCTGGAGAAAACTTATGAGGAGCTGTATACCTTGTTGAACCGAATTTCGCAAGGCAATCCGGAATGGAGTGCTGATTCACCAAGAGGTGGGACAAGGAAAGCAATAGGAGTGCTAGAAGTGGATGGGTTTACAGCTATTGCTGCACAGATAGCTGCATTACAAAATCAACTTAACACCCACTTCAGCAACATAACGATGAACCAGCCCCAAGCCCCAGTGAATGCAGTTCTGCAGATGTGGTGTGAAGTGTGTGGAAGCAGTGAGCACTCAGCTGAGTGTTGTGGAGCCAATCCTGACTCGGTAAACTTTGTGGGAAATGTGCAAAGGAACCACCAACAGTATGGTAATAGCTACAATTCCAATTGGAGGAATCACCCGAATTTCTCCTGGGGTAGCAACAACCATCAGGGGCAAAGTTCAGGTCAGGGTGTGCAAAGGAACCAAGGAGGGCAGCAGAATTATCAAACACAATTCAGAAACAACAATGCACCTCCTCCACCACCATCACCCAGCATTGAGGAGATGTTCAAGACCATGATAGCTAACCAAGCTCAATTGCAGGCTGACTATGTGAAATTCGCAGCCGAAGTGAAAAACAACCAGTTAGCTACCAAGGCACTTGAATATCAATTTGGGCAATTTGCTGGAGCCCAAAATACAAGGCCTACAGGAGGACTGCCGAGCGACACAGATCCCAATCCCAAGCAGGTGAATGCAGTGACCACAAGGAGTGGTTTGCAGCTGAAAGAGGTGGAACCAGAAAGACCACCTCAACAATCGGGAGCAGCAGAAGTCGAGAGGGAGCAAAGTACTGAGAGGGGGAAGACTAAGGAAGCTGAAACAGAAAGACCACCACCCCCGTTCCCTCAACGATTATAGAAACACAAGGAGGAGGCGTGTTTCAAGAAATTCATGGAGGTGCTGAAATAGGTACATATTAACTTACCTCTTGTTGATGTTTTGCAGGGAGTGTCGAAATATGCTAAGTATATAAAGGACATCGTGGCAAACAAAAGTCGGTTGACTGAGTATGCTACGGTGGCTCTAACGGAGGAGTGCACTTTCCGGATTCAAAACAGACTGCCCACAAAGCTCAAAGACCCTGAGAGCTTTACTATACAGATTACCATTGGGCAAAGCATCCGAGCTCATGGATTGTGTGATTTGGGAGCGAGCATAAATTTGATGCCGTCATCGGTATTCAAAAAGTTGGGTCTAGGGAGTCCTAGACCCACAACAGTAATCTTGCAATTGGCAGATTGGTCCTTAGCCAGACCTGATGGCATTGTGGAGGACATTCTGGTGCAAGTTGGCTCCTTGATTTTCCCGGTAGATTTTGTCGTGCTGGATTTTGAACCAGACGCTGAAGTCCCATTTATTTTGGGACGTCCTTTCTTGGCGACCGGGAAAGCACTAATTCACGTAGCTGCGGGGCAGCTAAAAATGCGAGCACACGACAAGGTGGAGGTGTTCGATGTGTACAAGGCACCCAAGCTCCCGATGGTGCACGAAGAACTCTCGGTGATCAATGTGATTGATCAAGGCGATGATAAGCAGATTAAGGATTCACGAGAGTTAATGGGAAAACCATCGGAATGGTGTAAGCACTACTGGGGGGAGGACGGTGATCGAGAGAAATCGTCCATCACCCTAGAGGACAATTGAGCTTAACGACGTCGAGCCGCGACGGTAAACCACGCGCTCCACGGGAGGCAACCCGTGAAAAAAAATTTCTCTTTGTAAAGTGTAAGTAGATTTTTCTTTTTCTTCTTCTTGATATACAACAAAATTTTTCGTTTTAGTTTTTGTTTTTATTTGTAGTTAGAGTGAAACTTATAATTCTAACCAATTTTGTGTAGTGAGATAAATTTCAGGTCAAAGGGAGGAAAATATGCACGGAATCGCAAAGGAAAAGTCGAGGTATGAAAATTAACAAAAAGTGGCAAAACAGTGAGCTAGGGCGATAGCTCTGTGTCACGGAGGTGGACCTCCGCGTTACCCTCTGTGACACGTTGAGGTATAATCCAGATTTTTTTTAAAAGTTCCAGAACAGGCTCGCGACGGCTCCGTGTCACGGAGGCAGTGCATCGCGATGCACTCTATGACACGTTGCTGTGTATATCGCGACGGGTCACACCGGGTCGCCGGGTGACCTGCGCGATTTTTCTACTTTTTAACCCCGAAAACCCCTCCCTTTCCCTTATTTTTTAATCACTCCACGACCAAACTCCCCAAAACCCATCCCCCTTCAACATGACACGGAGTAGGCTAAGAAAATCATCAAGTTTGCTTCAATTCTTCAACTTCAAGGTATGTTCTTTGATTCCATCTCATTTCTTGTCGATTTTCTTTGATATTGAGCATGTGAGGTGAGCTAAGTTTACCCTAAGTAGAAATTAATCATGAATTCAATGGAATTGTTGTTGATGAATGTTCGGAATGTCATTATGATTGCTTGAACTTGTTAATTGCATAATTCAATCAAATTTTCGTGATACTATCATTTCTAGGGCTTGTTTTTGAATTTGAAGTGAAAAATGTAGTGAACTTGTGAAATTCATGCCGGGATGTACATGTTGAATGAGATGAGTCGATGTGCTAATTGTTAGGATGTTGATAGAACGACGGATTCTCGGGTTAAGGGAATGTTGAAATTTGCAAGAATTGGGTTGGTTGTATAGGTTCGTGTAGATAAATTTTTGTTGTTGTTTTCGTTTCTTTGTTTTTTCTTTGCTAAGTGCGATGGATTAAAAGGTTATCGATGGTAATGGTTGTAATTAGTTGTACGAAGTCTGAGTAGTACATAAAATATATACCGTCGAATTCTTCGTATGCACTAAGCATGTTTGTATAGTTGGTTGTTTGTTTGTGCAAATAAGCATGATCTTGCCGGTATGTTGTGACTATAGCTACGGACTAAGTGTGGGGTAGCCTAGCTTAACCCGACCTTAGCCAAAGTTGATATCCATTGGCTTAACATTGATCTTGTCTACTTGGGTTGACAGGTAAAATGGCGAGCAGGCAAGAAAAAGGGAAAGACGCATCAACTTCTGGCGCCGGAAGGAAGCGAATTAGACTGGGCACAGCAGTCCCAGCCGCACCAGCAGTTCCACGCGGCCAACGCCGCCAATACGGAACAAGATGGGTGACAGATGAGGGGAAGAAGTGGTACGCAAAGCACAAAGAAAACAAATACTTCCCCGAGGAGCATATAGCACAGGAACCATTGGCACAGGAGTTCCCTAGAATTGTACACCGGATCGAGGCAGCTGGGCTCAAGTTCATCTTTGAAGAGCCCAAGGAATGCAACCTGCACCTGATCCGGGAATTTTATGCCAATTGGAACCCGACGCTCAGAAGTCACACCATAAAAATCAGAGGGCAAATAGTCACATTTGAGCCCCACCACCTCAATGCCATCATAGGGGCGCGGGACACAGACGCCCACGTGCTCTGACAGCTGAACATTACCCCACCGTATGCGGACATCAGACGCACATTGTGTGGGACCCGATCGATAGCTAGATGGAGCAGACACAAGGAGAGGGGCTACCATCAGACTTTGCCCTATTCACAGATGAACAGGGAAGCCAGAATCTGGCTAAAGATAGTCTGTTCCTGCCTAATCCCGGGGGTACATATGACAGATGTAACCCGAGATCGTGTATGCCTGGTGTACGCCCTGATGAAAGGGCTAGAGATCAACGTGGGGGCGGTGATTATATCCGCCATGAAGAGAGCCCGGTTGCATCAGGGGCACAGGTACGGCTTTGGTGGACTACTCACCACCTTCCTCAGGGGCTTAGATGTCGAGGAAGAGGCCCTTGACTACATCCTGTAGATGGAGCGGCGGGCCTTAGATGTTACTAAAACTAAGGCACCCGACACCACCCACGGGCCGGTTCTTACACTTGGCGAGTGACATGCTCGTGATGATCAGTACATGGCTCGCATGTACGGGATGCAGATGCTCCAGCTGAAGTTAGGCGGGAGGGCGGCGACAGAGGAGGAGCTATGGCAGCTCGAGCTAGACTACCCCTTCGGCGAGAACGCCAGGGCTATATGCCGAGTGGGGCCAGCATTTGTAGAGCCCACGGATGATGATGTCCCCACAGATGAGGAGACACGTCGGGAGGACTCTGATGTGGAGTCCGATGATGAAGATGGGGGTGATTCAGACATGGGAGATGAAGCAGCAGCACCTGATGAAGAAGTGGAGTACTTTGATTGATCAGGGAGTTCCACCACCCAATTTTTGTGTTATTTTAATTTTTGTAAACACTGGGGACAGTGTTCGAGCTAAGTGTGGGGTGGGAGTAGTTAGGTGTTGGGTTGTGTTGTTATGTATGTATGCTCTAATCTGTTGTCAGGCCTGTGAAATTTTGTTGTTCCCTGTGATTTGTGAATTGTTAAGTGTTGTTCTGTATTGTAAATGTATGTGAAACTGATGTGTGTTGCTAAATGTGCTAGCTGATTTTGTACATATTTTTGTCTATCGAAATGATCGATATTTTCAAATTTTTTTATTTTTTATTTTATTTTTTACTTCTTGGGTTTCTCGGCGTTTGTTTTCGGTTCTTTTACCGAGAATGGTCCCATTGAACCGAAATCTTAGTTAGTGACCGTTCCCTATGATGGATGGATGACAACCGTCTTAAGGGAAATGGAGTCGTTAGGAGTAGATTTTTTTTAGTTGTTTTTTCTTTGGTGGATTGCATCCCCAAACCTGTAGTTACTGTATGGTTGCGAAATTTTGGTTGCGTGTTGTACATGATATTTAAAATGCAAAGGTGATTCATATGAAAGCATGCAACTTTGTAAATATCTTGAGATACCTAGGCCATAGAGTCGATTCAGTGTGATTGAGGCTTAATGTTTGAATTCCTGTAATTAGCTGATTGAAGAGTTTGTGAATACATCTTGAATTGAGCATGTGCAATAAGTGTGAAGTGAGGTGTTGTTATTCCATGCTGTTGTAATGTCTAGAACTTGCCTGGTGTGTGTACAAAACGAAATGAAGGAGGTGTATTGTAGGAAAGGATGTAGGCATTTCTTTGTTTTAACCGAAAGTTTCTATTTTTCATTGTCTTACCCACCTTGATTGTCTACCCTAGTCAGCCCGTTGAGCCTTTAGCCTATTATTTTTTCTTTTGTCAGAAAGTGTAAACCGAGCTGAATCCTTTCTTTTCATTATCCGTAAAGTCGATACAAAACTCTTAAGCGCTTAATAAGAGAAAATCATTTTCCCAAAGTGTCAAAGGGTGAGAATGGTGAAAAGAAAAGAAAAGCAGAGTGATAGAAGAAAAGAAAAGGTTGAAGGTGCACTTGTTATAAATAAACTATATTGAAGGTGCATGAATAATCTTTGTTGTTGTGTCAAGTGTGCTTAATAAGATGGGCCAAACTAAAGAAAAACATCAAGTATGGGAGGATGAAAGAAGAAACAATGTCCATGAGTTGATGGGATGTGTTGAAAAGGCGCTTAAGGATGCTAGTGGCTATTATTGGCTAACCCAATATTTACTAGTTCCGTAGCTTCCATTACAACCAGTTAAAGTCTTACGTGATCTTACATCTCACTTCTTTATATTAGTGGAGTAATACACTAAGGGCAAGCTTATGGGTCATGACATGATGCATGTGAATTCTTTTGGGAGAGAGAGCGAAATTGTGTTTACATGCCCCTGCTTGAATTTTTGTGAGTTCATATGAGCAAAAAGGGGAAGACTCTCTTGTGTTGTGAGGGCACATGCTTGATGAGAGATGAATTTTCGTGTCGGATATCTTGATCAGCTGATTTGCATGAGTTTGCCAATATCGAGAGTCGATTCTTAAGTCTAGGAGGTCTTGATGTATTGAAGGTCATTGCATTGATAGGACCATGCATGTTTTCTTGATGATTTGCTGTATTGAATAATCGATATGACCGTAGCCTAAATTGTCGAACCAAAGTAGCGAGGTTGGGATGTAAATTGCATGAGGTGTGGGATTGTTGTTCGAGGACGAACAAGGATTTAAGTGTGGGGTAAGTGATCTTGGGCAAATTTATATGCCCAAGTGATACTCAAAACTGTCATTTTAGCTTTGTTTATCTATCAATGTGTATACATTCTCATGTAATTGGTAATAAAATGTGAATTTATACTAGCCAACATGATTAGCATTGTTTTGCAGGTAAAATGTAATTTTGGGAAGCTTAAATGCATGTTGGAAGATATCGGGGTTGAACTCGGACGTGAGCACGGGACAAGGCATTGGACAACATAAAATAAAGGGGCTCCGCGATGGAGCCGTGTCACGCTGCCATCGCGGAGGCCTTCTTCCTGGATAGGGAATTTTCGCCCAAATTCCAGAGAGGGTACGCGATGGGTCCGTGGCACGGTGGCTTGGCTCCGCGTTGCACACCGTGCCACGTTGGGCTTTATTTCCTGGACCCCCAGTTCCAGTGAAGGTCCGCGTCTGTAGCGTGTCACGGAGGCAGTGCTCCGCGATGTACTCCGTGACACGTTGCTCGTTATTCCGGGAATAATTCCCACTAGTATAAATAGAACACTTAGGTTCATTTTTCAATATTCTGACTTGGTGGAGCAAGAACGTGGGTTACAGGCAGTTGAGGGGACAAAATTATCAGGGTTTTTCTCTCTTTCCTTCTCCTTGTATTCAATTGCTTGTATGTTTAACACTCATTTAAAGATGTTTAATCCACAAATGAGTGGCTAATTCCTCTTCTTGCTGAGGTTATGAGCAATTGTGATGAAATGTGATCATTGATTCTTTGGTTTTTCATCTTTTCTTCCATGGTTGTTCTATTAATTCTTGTTCTTACTGCATTAATGTGTGGCCTACGTTAATGTACATCTAAAAAGTCCGGTTTCACTCGAGAGAGCAAGAAATTGGAAAGTTGTGAATTAATAGGATATGATCTTTACTTGGTTTGGGAAAATTGAGAATTGATTTACTTTCAGGATAGAAATATACCTGAAAGTCGTATTAGTCAATTTAGGAATCGGGTTTGTATGGCTAGAACATGAATTGCATTTAATCACAGAAATGTAGGTGGATGGTTCATGATTCTTAAGCGAGGTTAAATACGTAGTTTTAATCTCTTGGCAAATGTTCTTGGCTAGCAACCGGAGGAAAAGATTAACCAATTTACATCGATAATTAATTTCATTACATGTTCGTTTAACCTCAGCATGCTCTCATTCATAGTTCAGACTCAAATTAGATAGTTATTTTAGCTTTAGCATAAAAATTATAAAACAAAATATCAAACTCTTGGTTACACTGTTGTCTGCATTTTTAGAATTAAAATATAGTACACTTGAGCAGATTTCACTTCATCCCAGTCCCTTTGGGATCGATACTTGGCTTACTTAAGCCACTTTACTACTTGTTCGACCACGTGCACTTGCGTGTAGTTTTATATACCCCACAAATCATGCGAACAACTGACACTAGACTAGTATGGTTCTGACTGAGACTAGACTGATAGAGTTCTGTAGTCTAACTAACTGAATTTCTAAACAGCTAATAGAGAGATCATTCATGCCGAAAACACAGACAAATCATACTAAAAGGCAAATTTCATGAAATTGGGAGTTTCATTCAACAGTGAAAAAATTCATTCTCATTCATGGGATATTTATCAGCACATGCGAGTAGCAAGAGAAAAATCAAACAATTCATCCCAAAGCATTCTTTCTTCACAAAAGAAAAATTCAAGGAGCAAGAACCTTTACTCAAAGATTAGGGCTCATATTCACTTTTATAATCATATTGATAAACTGGTGAGGAACTGATGAAGATTATATCAATAATAAATATGGACACCATTCTAAGTGAATTTAACGAAAATAAACATGAAGATTTCTCATACTCTAAAACTCAACGCTTAGAATTTCTAGAAGAAACTGAGGAGGATCTTGGGGGAACAAGGGAAGAACAATCCCTTTGCTAAAACCCCACATACTTGATGAAGAAGCTCGGAGGAATTGCAGGAGAATTGAAGAAGAAGGATTTTCCCTAGTTTGAAGCTCTGAACTGCTCTAAGAGGAACTCTGTGTTCTGTTTTTGGGAAGGTTGAGTGGGGAATAAGGAAAAGAACCCATTACCCCCACTAAAACATCTGAAATTGGTTCTTAAACGATGTGGTTTAATGCTTTGGAGAATAGGAATTTACTAAATAGTCCCAAGAAATTCATTGGGAAAAACTGTCAGGTGCTCCTAACGGGTGACCTAACGAGTCGTGGAGTCTGCAAATGACTCATGGTCACTAGTTGTCGACCACACCTCTAATCCCCCTGGGAAATTAATACAAGGTTGGTCAGGGGTCACTCAACGAGTCGTTCCCACTGACGACGACCCGTGGTGATCACCCGTCAAGTACACTGCCAACTTCTCAATTTCTAGATTCCGGCCTGACAACGAGTGACTTAACGAGTCGTGGGACCTGACCACAACTCGTGAAGTTTCCCGTTGGGAACACTAACTAATCATCTTGGCATCCTTCTCACGGTTGACCGGACAAATCGTTAGGTCCCTTAACGACCCATCAGGTTGGTCGTTCTGCAACTTTTCTGCAGTTTTCCACATTTTTTGAATTAAGTCCTGGATATTAATTTTGAGCTTCTGGGGCATTACATTATATCTCTTGAATTATCGACTCAATTCTCCGTGGGATTCGACTCTAACATTCGTCGGGAATATTTATTTTTGTACAACGACCGTTTACGCTCTTTTGTAAGTATATTTTGGACGTTATAATACTTGACCCCACAAGACTTAGTGATTATAGCCTGGCTTGGAGAAGAGGTCCAAAGTCTTATAGTAATGACTTTCGAGCTAAGGGGGAGATAATAAGATGAATAACTAAGTCAAGTCTTGAGAAGCCAATTGTGAAAGGTTCCAGGAGCAATAACTATGGGATGTTGATCCATTCTCATTCAGGTGTTTTCCTTGCATTTTAGTCAACATGACGCTCTAATCATGTTTTATGTTCCCATTCCATGACTACATCTAAGATCCAAGTACTCTATGGACATGCTTATACTCAGATTCCTAGAATTAGAAGTAACCACTTTAGAAAGCGATCCTAATTTTACTCTATAATGCCATAAATTCAAACTTTATGTCATGAGACTCATTATACCTGTAAAATCATGTCTCACAGTATGCTCAGCTCTATGAACTCAGTCCTCAAGATTCACCTTAATGGCTAATAAGATCATGCTACATCATGTATGTGGTCAGCTTAGATTTCTTGAATGATTCGTGCTTACAATTTCCTTATTCTAAGCCTTATGTACGTTCAGCCATGATGGAAATGATGGTTACAACGTGTACGTTCAGAATAACTCTCTATTCATGCCTTAGGTGCCAGTATATAGAAGTTCATGAAGCATAGCTATTAGCCATGCTAGGGAGATAGGGAAATTCTTAGATAGTGTAAGCTCCATAAGAACCACGGGATAATCATAAGTGATAGGCTTGAATGGTATGATGATGTTGTCACGACCCGAGCATGGGTTTGGATCGAGACACGGGACAAGGAGTCCCGAGAGACTCCAAGTCAACCCATGGCACGAACATGCATCTAAATCAATCATTAAAATGGAAGATCAATCGTAATAAACATAGAGGAAGTGTAAACATAACATAAAATATGGACATACAACACGAGTCTGAAGCTGAATACAATCTATGTCTGAAAAGCCTCTACGTTTGATGAGTTGATGGGACAAGACTCCAACTAACTTTTTAAGTCTGAAACTGAAGTACGTAAACATAACTGAATAGAAAGGGGCCCTCGACAGATGAGGACTCACCAATAGAGACTGGATGCTAACACCAGAACTAGATGGTACAGGGTTGAATCTGAAGATCGGAGCCTGTATCATAAAATGATACAGCATAGAGTATGAGGTCAGTATGTGGGATATAATGAGTATGCAAGGTAAGTAAAACTGCTTAAGTAAGTAAAATCACTAAAACATGCATAATACAAAACATAATCATGATAAGAATCTGAGAGTAGGGCTTGCATGCTATTTTCTAAAATCATGATCTGAACGTAACTGAATATCATAACTGAATTGAATGACCCAAAGCTGAAATATGATAATCATAAGTAAAATTGGACATCGGGTAAAACTTGTTTTAAAACATATATATATATGTCATGAATGATAAACATGCATAACTGAAATCATGAGGAACAATGGGAGACTTGTCATATAACCGACATTACCACGATAGAGCTTACGTGGTCCCAACTATTAAACTCAAGAGGGTAGAGCCATCCAAATCTTTGTCAGCGCTAAGGATGAAACCATGACATCGATATCAAGTTGAAGGCTCCTTGGGGCAGGGGAAATCTCACAAGGGAGGTCCCAAAAAAAATATATATATATATATATATATATAACCTACGTGGCGCGTAGTTCTGAGGCACGAGGTTGACTGACCCTTAGCCTACTCGGTGCTAGACACTACTCCCAAAGCCATGCATTAGCTCTCCATTATTTTTCAATGAATTTGGCCATTGTCTAGATACGAAGATGAATAGAAATATACATATAAAATCTTAAATAATGCATGAGGAGCCTTGGCTCAAACCATACCACAAGCTGAAAATAGTGGAAGTTTTGAATCCAAAATCATGTGGTAAGCTTATTAATAAAATCATAGAAACATGCTTGAACATGTGGGCTTGCCCAATACTTTAACATGCTTGAATATAGCTTGACTCACTTGAAAACATAATCCTAATCATAGGTAACTTGAAAACATGTTTTACTCATAAATATTGCATCATTCTTGAACATATATCGAAGATCTCAATTTTCATGAACTTTCATGGATGGGCATCGTAATTCATAAAACTTGAAAACATTATTTATAGTTGAAAACATTGTAAAACTTGCCCATGTATCATAATTCAATAATAAAAACATGCTTACTACATACCCATGGTAGAAACTTAGAGAATTCATCCATTGGG
The DNA here is from genome assembly GCA_035772735.1 of Datura wrightii. Classification (NCBI taxonomy): domain Eukaryota; kingdom Viridiplantae; phylum Streptophyta; class Magnoliopsida; order Solanales; family Solanaceae; genus Datura; species Datura wrightii. Next base: position 44,892,831 of record JASDFA010000007.1, on the reverse strand, counting down.
TCAAAACCCCAAAGAATCATCAATTTGAATTTCATGAATTGAGATAGGATTGGGCATGGATGTGAACAATTTCACCCATTCATAACCCTACATACCTGAGAGAATCTGATTCTACAACTTCTTTGATTGCCCAAGAAAGAATTGAGAAGAACTCGGGAGAAATTAAGCTTGATCACCTCTCTAGACTTCTAAACTTGCATGCATGAATAGAAATGGATTAGAATGAACTTAACCCTCTTAAAACTCACTATTCATAGCTTAAAACAATGTAGTTTAGGCCTTAGGATCATAGGAATTACGGATAAGCCCTTACTAAATTCGCAAAGAAAAACTGACTGCCAGTCCCAATGAGGGACTGGATGAGTCGTTACCACGGGGCACGAGTCTTCCTCTACTGTTGTTAAGTGCACTATCACTTTTCCTCAAAGGGTCCCCACGAGGGACCTAACAGCTCATCATTGGTGACCACGACTCATGGTCACCTTCCGTTACCTCCACTGCCCAAAACCTCAAGTCTTTAACCCACTGATGACCACGACTCACCTAACGAATTGTGGCATCTGACCATGACTCGTGGTGTCTAGATGTGGGGTACACTACCAGTTTATCATTCATCCTTCAAGGGGTGGACCAACGACTCATTGGGTTGACCACGACTCGTGGTCACACCCGTGGTCACCCTACTTTGAAATTTCCAGGCAAGTTAACACTCCTCACCATGAGTCCCTTAACGACTTGTGGTCAACCTGACAAGTCACATGATGACTCATTCTCTGACCTGGTGCATAAAATCCTATTTTTTCTATTCCAACTCTCGGATCTGATCTTAGGGTTTCCGGGGTATAACAGATTTACATGTAGACCATAAGTATGGTATGACTAGTGACTCTTTAATTAGAGCTCGAGCTTGGGTGATTTTCATGATAAGGGGAAGTAATATTCTTGGATGATAACTCTAGGTTGCAAGAGGTCTAGTCGAGTTAGGTTTGAACGTGGTTGAAGTATGCTGCCGGACTCAGACCTTAGTATCGATAGGAACCTAGGTGAGGAGTATATACTTGGAAGGTTGAGCATCAAGGACCAGGAGGTATGCTACAGGGTATCAGTATTCCTACTTGAAAGTGGTAAGAGATAAATATGGACTTCATTACAAGTTTTCCTTGTATGCTCTAATAGCATGATATTTTATATGGGTGGTTGTAGACCGGATGACCAAGTCAGCGCATTTCTTACCAGTTGAGACTACCAATTCAGCCGAGGATTATGCTAGACTTTATGTTCGGGAGTGGTCTAGTGGCACAGAGTTTCTTTTTCCATTATCTCAAATAGGATAATCCGTTTGCTTCACAGTTATGGATGTTGTTTCAAAAGGTTCTTAATACTTAGGTCAAGCTTAGCACGGCTTTTCATCGCAGATGGATAGTCAGGCTGAGTAGACCGTTCAGACCCTAGAGGACATGTTGAGAGATTTTGTGATTGATTTTAAAGGTATTTGGGATGACCACTTGTCTCTCACTGAGTTTGCCTTCAACTACAGCTATTACTCCAGCATTCAGATGGCTTCATTTGAGGCCCTTTATGGGCAGAGATGCACGTCAGCTATTGGATGGTTTGAGGTAGGTGAGGCTACAGTGATAGATCCAGATTCAGTTTATGAGGCCATGCAGAAAAATTTAGTTTATCAGAGAAAGGCTAAAGATAGCTCGAAGTCATCAAAAATCATATGCAGATGTTAGGAGGAGAGAGCTTGAGTTGGCGGTTGATGATTGAGTGTTTCTGAAGGTGTCACCCATGAAAAGGGTTATGAGGTTTGGCAAGAAAAGAAAGCTTCATCCCCAATATGTTGGTCCTTATAGGATTCTGAGGCGCATTGACAATGTGGCCTATAAGTTGGATTGCCTGCAGAGTTAGCTTTGGTACATCCAGTTTTCCATGTGTCCTTGTTGAAGAAGTGCATTGGCGATCCAACTCTACTTGTACGGGTAGAGAGCATTGGGGTGAAGGATAGTCTCACTTATGAGGAGGTTTCAATTGAGATTCTTAACCGTCAGGTTCTTAAGTTGAGGAATAAAGAGGTAGCTTCTGTGAAGGTTTTATGGAGAAATCAACAAGTTGAAGGAGCTACGTCGGAAGCCGAAGCACATATGATAGCCAAATTCCCACATCTTTTCCCATCCAATTCAATTCCAATTTGAGATACTAGTTTCCTCCTCCGTTGTTATTCAGTTTCATGTCTCTTAGTTACTCATATTTTAGCATGTACGTATGATTCATGAATTCAGTTCAGTCATGTATCTTAGTCTAGGGTCAGTCACTCCACCAGTACTCAGCTTATAGCATTTAGTTTCGGAATTGCAGCTCTTTCCCTATATTTCAGCTTATTTAGTCTTCATTTGAGGACAAATGTTCCCAAGAGGGAGATAATGTAACACCCCAAAAGTCTCTAATACTAGACCCTAGATATAGAGTATGAACCAATAGAAACAATTGAAACTTTCCCCCAATAAGAGTCTCAGTACGACTCGTAATGAGGTGGTACTATCATACCACAAACCCGGAGGGGCATGACTGATTGAGCATACCCTACCACAAATCTAACTACAACAAGCTAGAACCAATGAGGTTTGGCATCACAACACAATTTAAATTAGAGTAAACGACATACTAAAATGAAAGTTGGCTCACAAACCAACTGATGATACACAATAAGTCGTTAAAGCCACAGAATGGAAAACAATTATACAATTATGCCCACCTGGAATTCAACAACATACTAACACCACAGTGACGTCGATGAGACCCTATGAATACAACAGTAATCAAATGATCAGGATAGAGCCCCGAACTAACCTTAACTCAAACATATGGAGACTCCGAAAGACCTGGAGCACACTAACTTAGCTGGAACTCCAATCAGCACCCAAGAACTCGATCTACCAGCCCACCACACCTGAAGGCATGAATGTAGTGCCCCAAGTAGGGCGTCAGTACAATAATGTACCGAGTATGAAAGGCAAAAACAACTATAAGACTCAGATTAGAGATCAACAGATATACCGAATATCGCAGAAGGAGAAACTCAACTTAAGTAAACACATAAAACTTACCTGACCCCTATAAGCCTGGAAAGTACAAGAAAACACACAAACAGAACCTACCTGGCTCTCAAAGCCCGGCAAGTCTAATAAGTAAACCACAATGCACAACCTAGTCGACACAACTTACCTGTCATCACCTCAAGACCTCTCAATGGCCTCAGAACACCAGTCAATTCTAGCATCCTCTGATGTTAGATAACAGATAACACAAGAAACAATCACAATATAATGCCAAGAAAATCAAAAGTAAATACCAGTCAATCAACATCATCAAACAAGCACTACCGAACCCTCTCTCGACTGCGCATAGTTAGCAGAGCTCCATCCATTCAAGAGAGCCAATCACGATCCCGGGAAGGCTCAGAAAAGACATATACTGTGCTATAGAGGCATGTACCTCCTCCCCATAGGTCTTTCATGTCTCAGAACAGCCCTATGGGAGGCAAACTCAACTCAACCATAGGATAATTGTTCTACCCCTTGGATGCAACCCCGCAACTGGACCTACTCTCAGCACTAGGTATCCACGAATCCCAAGGGCCTTAACGCACACACATACACACACAATCAAATCATTCACAATCAAAAATAATAATAATGCATGTTCAAACAGCCCACAACCAGCTCTCAAACCCCACCAACCGACTATCACGATATAGTACTATTCTTGCATGTCTAGTCGTCCATCGATGAGCCACTAACTGAGCTAAGGATTACCATCTCAATCAGTCTATCCCCAATATTTACAGGCAACCCAAAAGCCGCTCTATTCACCACTAACAACAAGGGACACAGCCTAGTCAACCCAAGTGTCACCACGGGCGTCAACGTGCCATCAGCACGGCCGACACGACCGCCAACTCTAATATAACAGAAGATTGTCACAACCATCGACCTTAACCATTCTAAACCATTATTCATGTTCCAATATCATCACCAAAATCTATTCACATAGGAAGCCCATAACTTTCCATAAGAACAACAAGACACACGCATGGCCCTCGACATAAGCCTAACAATTGTCTCGACTACGCCCCCCGGCACACAAGCCTGAGCCACCAACAAAACCATCATCTCATATACACATATAATATCATATAAATAGCAGTACAAAGGGTAAATAATAACATAATACAAAACTTTACAAAACATCCAACACACACGACGATAACGGCTACGAAATTCATGCCGACAAAGGAGGAACAAGCTTAACATATCTTAGATTTTTGGAGAACCCAAACTAAGATGAAACTCCAACCTTATAAGCATCAATATACTTCCTAAGAAATACCCAAGTTACTTCCAAGAACATAGCCAACAAACTCAACGAAGAAATTGTCACGACCTAAGCTGAGACCCCCGGATCGAGACACGGGACCTAAAACTACGAATGGATGCAAGCTAACCCATGGTACATACATAACATGATAAGAGCCTTACTAAGTATAAATAAAGCATCAGCATGATATAAGCAGAAGTCTACGTATTATAAGGATAAATATGTAAATACAAATCAACAATGGTGAACTTTCTATACATGATTGTCTGGAAACCCTTTACTACCGAGCTGTTGGGACAACACCCCAACTAGCTCACTACATCAAAAACTGAAAGACATGATAAAAACATAAAGCTGATAACATCCTCAGAGAATGAGGACCCAAGCGGGAATAGAGCTGGACCGGTTGGGAGCAAACTATCAGCGAGACTAAGATGGATCACCCGAAGCTATATCATGAGATGATATAACATAGAGTTTGCGGTCAGTACTTTGAATGTACTAAGTATGTAGAGAAAGTAAAACATGCTAGTAAAACGATAGTCTGAAATCATGAGTATAAATCAAGAAAGATCATGAGAGTAAGGACAACATGCTGAAAGCCATAAATCTGAAGTGTACATATTCATAAGTTATTCATTATAATCTGAACATAATGACCCAAGGTTTAGAAATAGAAATCATATAGCTTGTCATGCTTGAAATTCGTAAGTGAAAGCTCATAAACTAATCAATGGATCAAGTATGCTATACAACATAATATCATAAGTCATGAACATGAGTAACTGAAAACATGAGGAACATCAGGAGATTCTTATAACTGACATACCCCACGTGAGCATACATGGAGCCCAGCCTGTAAGTCCCTAGTCGGAGGGTGTTCATATATTTCCAAGGGTAGAACCATGGAAAAGGCATGATATCACTCATGGGTGGCCCATACTGGCATGGGAGACACTCTCGTGGAGGACCCCATTATGGCTACATTGACACGTAGTTTTGAGACTTGGGTACACTTGAACCCCGGTCTACTTGGTGCTAAATACTACTCCCAAAATATATATAGTTCTCATACCATAATCATAAGACATACTTGAGGTACATTGGCTAGTTGAAATCCTGAGATTCATAAACATGCTTGAGATACGTGAACTACCCATAAAATAGGCCCGTGAGTCGGTCATGATCATAAACTTGATATTCATAAAAGCCATACATACTTGAGAAAATCATCAAACCCTAAAATTCATAAAGGGTTTTTGTGGAAATCATGAATTATGATCATAAAATATAATTTAATTCATCATACTTGAAATCAGGAACTCATAAGCTTAAATTTCATAAATCATGCATAATAGGGCATAATATTCATAAATTAATAATTAAATTAAGGTTTACATCTTCCTTAATAGTGATGAAACATCAATCAAAACATAAAGGAATTATACCCATAGGGAAGTATAGAAGATTTTATAAAAATTCGGTAATAATCCTAGAATTCAACTTGACATGCTTAGAGACTTGAATCATAGAATTGGGATGAAATTGGGCATGAGGGTGGAAGATTTTTCCCCCATTCATAATCCTACATACCTAGGTTTGGAGAATTCTTGCTAGAGTTTGATACCCAAGAGAGATTGAAGAGGATGAAGATGGAGTATCCTTGCTTCACTTGAGATCTTGATCTTCTAATAAGAGTGTTAGGAGTAGAATGAGGGTTTAGGATGATTAAAACTATTAAAAGCACCCTTTGAAAGACTAAAAACAACTTAGTTTAGGATTTAGGAACTTAGGAATTATGAAAATACCCTTAATAATTTGACTGCAAAATGGCCACTGCCAGACCCAATGACCCACACCACGATCCGTTAGGTCAGGTAACAGGTCATTGTCTAACTCATTGCCGCTGGAGCCAAACCAATTTTCTGTTCTTTTCTTCACTCAATGGGTCACATAACGGGTCATCAGAGGACTTGACGACTGGTTCCTTCATCCATGAAGTACACTAGAAATCAACATTTTCTTTATCACTACACAATTTATGGGTCACACCATGACTCGTGGGAAGGCCTAACGACTCGTCACCTCATCTGTCATGACTTCCAAAAAGTAACATTTTCTCCAACTTTGCACCACCTAACGGGTCACTCAATGACCCATTAGGCCATTTGACGGGTCACTAGATGACTCGTCCTGTGACCTGGTGCAAATTTTCCTATTTTCTCCATTTTAACCATCGGATCTAATCTTATAAACTTTTGGTGTGTTACATAAATAAGGCAAATGGAGCTTAACCGACAAGATTCATACGAATTGCGACGGTATAAACTCCGAGACAACAACCTACCAATGTTAAAATACCTATAATCAACCTAAAAAACTAAGGAAAACCAAACAAAGAAGTCTTACCAACAGCCTCACCATGAAACAACCACCTAAAGTCTGGAAAAGACACCAAAATGCAAGCAACACATGATTCTCGACTTCCCGACATTAAAATCATGTTGGAACAAGATTTCCCACCTCAACATCAATGGGACACAAAGAAGGGAGCTTGAGAGAGGTTATGTGCATGAGAGGTTCTGGAAAGCTAGAAAATAAAGAAACCAACCAACTAAGGGGCTTTTTATAGTCCTCCCCCACCTTATACCATTTTGATGTTCTTGCTTGTGCAGTCTCGCAAAAATGCGAATATCTCTCTCCTCCAAAGTCGGATTGACAAACAGTTTAATGCGCTGGAAACTAGACTGATAGACCTATAATTTTATAGGCAATAACCCCCTAACTCCTTATACATTGCAATAAAATCTTTGATACATTCGACCTAAATTTTAGGGAATCTCAAGAAGGAAATTTTGTGATAACTTTTGCCAAATTTTGTTCTACAACTTGATCGAACTCCAATATTAAATATGAGCATAAAGTGACTCAAATAAAATAATTCCTTCTTAACATATTAGGTACTCTTATTCCTACCTCAAAAGTATGAATATATCACTCAAATTATTTGGGGTGTTACAGGTATGAGTCGTACCAAAGCTCGTGAGAAGGGGTACAGAGAAGTAGCAAAAATTGTTCATGGACACCACGATTGGATACCATGACTCGTACAAGGATAATAAACTTTCATTAATGGATCATGGTAAGGTTAAGAGAGTTTAACAGGAAATTAGCTTGAGACCACGATTGGATGTTATGATTCGTACTAGGATAACGAGTCGTACCATGCATTCATAGGAAGGAGGTTTAGAAAATTGTTTCGAGTAGGATCTAGATATTAGACTCAATACGAGTAGTAGCAGGGTGTTACGAATCGTGGTATGGGTCGTACCACTGGGAAGTCTATTTTTAAGTGCGAACCCCTAGGAGTGTTTGCGTAACTTCCTATGCTTTTAACTCATAAATGAGGTCATTTTGGGTTTCCTAAGGGGAGTATTTAAGGGTTAAACTAAGCCTAAACTCTCATTTCTATCCCAAACACCATACATTGAAGATCAATCTCTCAAGGCTCTCAAGCAATTAGGGTTCTTCTTTTTCTCAACTCTCTTAGGTCTCAAGTTTCAATAAGAATTCATCAAAGCCAAGGTATGTGGGGTCGTGAATGGGGGATTTTTTCCACTCTCATGCCCAATTCTAGGCTCAATTACATGATTTCAGTTCTTTCAAGTCTCCAACTATGATTTTTATAAATTTCTAGGGTTAGGCCCTTTTGATTAAAAACTCCATGATCTATTAAGAAATTGATTCTATCTTGATTTTAATTATATTTTATGATTATAATTAAATGATTTGTATGAAAAACTCCATCAAGTTATGACAACTTAATTATGCATGAATTTCATGAATCTCAAGCTTATATAAAATGGCTATATTTTCAGCATTGTTTCATAGCTAGTTCATGTATGTTAAGCAATTTATGAATTTTATAATTTCTAACTAGCCCATGCAAAATCAAGTATATTTCATGATTATGATATGAGCACTATGTATATTTTGGGAGTAGTATTTAACACTGAGTAGGTCGGGGTACCAATGCACCAAGGTTTTAGAACTACGTGCCATCTTAGCCATGATGGGGTCCTCCTTGAAAGTATCTTCCATGCCCAAATGGGCCGATGAGTGATATCATGCCTTTATAGGTCTTACCCTTGGCAAGGTATGAACGCACCTCCCATCTAAGGTTACAAGCTTGGGCTCCATGTATGCTCACTTGGAGTATGTCGGTTATAAGAATCTCCCACTGTTCCATGATTTTCTACACATGTACATGTCTATATTTCACGATATTATGACTTATGATATATTTGGATCAATAAGCTCTTTATGAGATTTTTCTCATGATTTCAGTCATGTACAGCTTTATGATTCAGTTTTTGGAAAGCCTCGAGTCATTATACTCAATTTATAATTAAAAACTCATGTTTTACCGTATCTTATACTCATGATTTCAGAATGTCGTTTTACTATAATGCTTTACTTATCCTACATACTCAGTACATTCAAAGTACTGACCATATACTTTTTGCTATATCATCTCATGATGCAACACCCCAAAAGTCCCTACGACCAAGCCCTAGACATGTAGCAGATTTAGCAGAAAATATGCATTTTTCTCTCAGAGCGGCTCGTGGTACGAGTCCATGTTCCTTGGTATGGGTCATGGAAGGGAGTCATGGCGAGCTAGCAGTGTTCTCAAGTTAGTGATAATAACTCATGGAACGAGTCATAGGTTGAGGTAACAAGTCATGGTTAGAAGTCGTGGTACGCTACTGGTTTCAAATCTTGGACCTATGAGTCAAGGTACGACTCATCATTTGGTGTGACAGGTCGTGGGAAAGAGCTGTAGTATTTGGTGAGTTGTAGGCTTAAGAGATATAATGGGTCATGGTATGGCTCGTTGTAGGTAACAAAGAGTCGTTATATGCAGTCGTGGAATGTTTGTTTGGGGGATGGGGACCCCTAACCACGAGAATTGTACGACATGTTGTAGGAAACAACGAGTCGTTATGAGGCCCATGGTTTTAGAAACAGTGAGCCTAGAAAATATAGTGGACTAACAATGAGAGGAAACTGCAAGTCATTGTTTTTGGATACGACTCATGGTACGACCCGTGGTACCTGGCAGTCAATTTTTAATCCAGGGGTGTTTTTTTAAATTCCTAAGCTACTAAATTCCTAATGACGTTTTTTGAGCTTTGGAATGAGTTTTTAAGAGGGTTCATCCTAGCCTAAGTCATTAGGCTCCCATGCATGCATTGAATTGAAATTCTCTTCTAAGATCAAACTAGAATTTCTTCTCAATTCTCTTGGGCTTTCAAGACCAGTTTGGAAATCAATTTACCCAAGTATGTAGGGCCATGAATAGGGAATTTCTTCCACTCTCATGCCCAAATTTCTCCATCCATGAATTCAAGCTCTTAATGAAATAATCTATGTTATATTTATAGGTCTGATCCCCTCATGTTCTAATGTATGATTTAAGTCTAATGGCCAAATTTTACATTCAACTTGATTATAAAATCATGATTTCAAGTTATTAGAAATTATGCCCTATTATGTAAATTTTATGAAAATTCAAGCATATGATCCATGATTTCAAGCAAGATGAGTTATCTAATATGCATGAATATTTATGAACTCCCAACTTATGATTCAATAATTTTTATTTATGAAGTCTATTTCAAGTATGCATGATTTTATGACTTGGGTAAGCCCATGCAATTTAAGTATGATTATTATAATTTTAGCCAAGGCTAACAGGATCAGTTTATAATATGATTGGATTGAAGACTCCCAATGCAGTTTATGATATGATTTGTGTCACGCCCCACCTTGGGAGGCATGACTGGCACCTGGTGCCCTACTAGGACTTGAACTGCTGAGCTGACTGAGCCTAAGCACCTCTGGTGCAGGTCTGACTCTAACTCTAGAATCCAGAAAATAACGGGCTATATAGCGACTGTAAATAAAACCCCCGACCGACAAGGCCTATAGCCACCTCTGAAAATAAATAGCTAACCAGAGACAAACAAACATAGGGAGTCCTATGCGGGCCGACAAGACCACCATGATATTTAGCTATAATTGGAAAGTAAATCAGATGCTAATTTGAGCTATGAACGACAAGGCCGCCAATCAACAGCTAAACAGGGCCTCACACGGCCAACACACATAGTCTAAAACACATATGGGCCCCACACGGCCGATATCATTTAACCACAGGGAAGTAACACAATCTGCAAGCCTCTAGGAGTACTAAGATGGTCGGGACAGGGCCCCGACCTACCCAAACTGTACAAATAAAAGAAGTAAACCTCTATCACACAAGCTCCGAAAGAAGGGAGCTGACGGCTCTGTACAGCTCACTGGAACTACGAGGGACCTGCTCCTCGTCTATTTGCACCTGCAGGCAAGTAATGCAGCGCCCTAGAAGAGGGTGTCAGTACCACAGGTACTGAGTATGTAAAGAAGTAACTTTAAATAACTGAAAGTGAGGAAATAGAACTGTCAATAACTAAAGTAAAGGAAACGGACTGAAAATGACTGAAATAGTGAAATCGGGACTAAACATAACTGTAATAAGGAGGGTAGGAGGTCATACCTGAAAAGCGAGGCGTCCTACTATCTAACTATCAATAACTAAAGCAAACATAAACCATACCTGGCTCCCATAAGCCGGAACGTATAATCAGCACAGAATAACCCACCTGGGCCCCCATTAACCCTAGTTAGTACACCTCAATTTATATACCCCTATCCAGGTCATACTGAGTCAACTACCAGCTATAAGCGTCCAGCCGATCCCCTGGGTTTGCAACTGGGCCCACTTGGCCCCTGACTGTAGCTATGTCTGAGTCCGGAGGACTCTTGATATCTACACCCCAGGCATAAACGCTCAGCGGGGGTGTGTATTAAGGCCAACCACGGCAATATGAGGATCTGGATCCCCATCTTTGTCCCTTGTGGACGACATGCCACTCAATAGAGCGACGTATCCTCGCTCCTAGCAGGTGGCGACACAGCTATTAACTGTGGGGCGGTCACGGAAGCTATACAGGTATAATCCAGCCCAAAGCAATACAATTTATGAGTCTCAACTGACAACAACAACTAAACATGATAACATACTCCTAACATGCTTTATTGGGATTCATACTGGACTACTATGCTGAAGGAACTAACTTGCCAAAAGAAAATGCCTTAACATACCTCGATTGCCGGTTTCTGATTAACTGATAGGTTCCAATTAGTATTCAATAGTTCTTCCCAACTGAAATTGTGTTACTGGAAAGATAGGACTAGTTTTAACACTAAATTCGGCAAAAAGAAAAACTTTATATATAAATATTAACTATGTTTCAACTTTATGGAACACGGTCGAAACCTCGTTATTTCTGGAAATTCTAGAAGGGAGAAATGCTTACTTTAAGCTTGGGATCGTATTGACACTAGTTTGGATAAATTTCAACAACTTTGGCTCGGCGGGACGACGATTCGCTGGGCAAATTTCATGAAACTAACTCTGTAGAAATGCTCCCTGCAACCTTATACTTTGATACCCGAAGTTAATTCGGATTTGGATGGCGTTTAGTGGCGTAATTGGATGAAAATTATAATTCCCCTTCGTTTCTAACTCTGTTGGCCGAGTTTATTTGACAAAATAACATGAAATCTAAGGGTAAGGCCTATATATCTTGAGGCAGCAGACAAGGCAACGTGGCACTCTGCCCATCGCGTTGATTCTATTCCCTGCCACATTGGCTAACGCGGAGGAGCTGCTCCGTGCCACTTTTCCCCTCTGGGCAGCTTGGTTCGGCCTCCTCCCACGAAATCCCGACTTGTCACTCGTTCGGCCTCCCCCCGGATCTTTCCTCGTACGTATGGCACTCTAAAACTCTCAACCAACATACGAATAGGCCGACTAAATGCTAGAAACTTATGTGGTGTAACATCCTCCCCCCCTTAAGAACATTCTTCCTCGAATGTTAACTTCTACTTGCAAGAACCTTAACCTTGCAATTACTTATTCTGGAAATATTTCGGTAGAGTCTCCCCTGTAATATGGACTATCCAAAAACCCTGAAAAGTAGAAAAGTCCAATACAGGTACTCCACAGAGTACTATAGCATTCATTTCACAATAGACTGAAGTCAACTACTCCACATATACATGTATATAATGCAACTTATGAAACAATAACAACAATATACCTATAGCTGCACAATCTGACTAAGTCTGAAATAACTGAGGATATCTGGTTTTCATATCATCTTCTGCCTCCCAGGTCATCTCCTTTCGGTTCTTATTTCGCCATAACACTTTAACAGAAGCAACATCTTTAGTTCTTAGTCTGCGCATCTGTCGATCTAGTATAGCTACCGGAGCTTCTTCATAAGCTAACTCCTCAATGATTTGGACGTCTTTGACTGGGAAAATCCGGGAGGGATCTCCTATGCACTTCCTCAGCATTGATACGTGAAAAACTGGGTGAACGGATTCTAATTCTAGAGGTAAATCCAATTCATAAGCCACCTGGCCTATCCTTCGACGAATCGGATAAGGCCCAATAAACCTCGATCTGAGCTTACCTTTCTTACAAAATCTCATCACACCCTTCGTCGGTGAAACCTTCGGGAATACCCAGTCACCCATATTAAATTCTAGGTTTCTTCACTGCACATCGGCATAAGATTTCTGGCGGCTCTAAGCTGTCAACAGACGTTCCCTGATAAGCTTTACTTTCTCTTCTGACTGATGAATAATATCTGGCCCAATCAATGTTGATTCTCCTACCTCAAACCAACCAGCTGGAAACCTACACTTCCATCCATATAACGCTTCATAAGGTGTCATCTGAATTGCTGAATGATAACTGTTATTATAGGCAAATTCAATAAGCGGTAGATGTTCATCCCAGCTGCCTCCAAAATCTAGCACACACGCTCGTAATGTATCCTTAAGCGTCTGGATGGTACGTTCTGCCTGCCCGTCTGTCTGAGGATGGAAGGTTGTGCTCAAGTTAACCTGCGTCCCCAGGCCTCTCTAAAAAGATTGCAAAAATTTAGTTGTAAACTACGCCCCTCTGTCAGAGATAATTGACAACGGAACACCATGCAATCAGACTATTTCTCTAATATACAGCTCAGCATAATGTTTGGCTAAAAAGGTATCCTTTACTAGCAGAAAGTGAGTTGATTTCGTCAACCTGTCAACAATTACCCAGATAGAATCATGTTTACGCCTGGTACGAGGTAACCCTACTACAAAATCCATATTAACTGCCTCCCATTTCGATAAAGGCACCGCTATATCCTATGTCAGTCCGCCTGGTCCCTGATGTTCAGCTTTCACCTTTTGGCAATTGGGACATTGAGCTACAAATTCTGCTATCCCCTTTTTCATTCCCGGCCACCAGTAAATCTCTTTTACGTCATGGTACATTTTTGTTGAACCTGGATAGAGAGAGCAATGAGCATAGTGCACCTCGCCCATAATTTGCTGGTGAAGCCCTGCCACATCTGGAACGTAGAGGCGATCCCTATATCTCAAAACTCCATCCACGGTTACCTGGAAATCTGTCACTTCCCCTCACTGGACCCTATTTTTGAGCTGAACCAGGCTAGGATCTTCATACTACCATTCTTTCGCTTCCACAACCAATGATGACACTGCGGTATTCTGGATTACCGCTGCATTGTCTCCCGATTTACTATACGAATGGATAAATTGGCTAGCTGATGCAATTCTTGGGCCAATTCCTGCCGCTCAGGCTATAAATATGCCAGGCTTCCCATGGATTTGCGTCTAAGGGCATCTGCTACAACATTGGCCCTCCTTGGGTGATGTAAAATATTCACATCATAATCGTTTAACAGTTCCAACCAGCGACACTGCCACAGATTCAACTCTTTTTGGGTGAAAATATACTGCAGGCTTTTGTGATCAGTGGAAATATCTATGTAGACGCCATACAGGTAGTGTCTCCATATTTTCAAGGCATAAATCACTGCGACTAACTCCAGGTCATGGGTAGGGTAGTTCTTCTCATGCTTCCTCAGCTGCCTGGAAGCATAGGCAATCACCTTACCATATTGCATCAAAACACATCCAAACCCAACACCCGAAGCGTCACAATAAACTGCATAACCCTCTGTTCCTTTTGGCAACGCTAGCACCGGTGCTGATGTCAATCTGTCTTTCAGTTCCTGAAAGCTCTGCTCACGTGCCTCAGTCTAATGGAATTTTGTTGCCTTCTGCATTAGTTTGGTTAAAGGTGCTGCTAAAGTGGAAAATCCTTCCATGAACCTTCTGTAATACCCAGCTAACCTCAGGAAATTATGTACCTCGGTCGGAGTGGTAGGTCTAGGCCATGTTTTCACTGCCTCTATCTTCTGCGTATCTACCTGTATACCAGCATCTGACACAATATGGCCCAAGAAGGCTACTGAATTCAGCCAAAATTCACATTTAGAAAATTTTGCATATAGCTGGCAATCTCTGAGAATTTGGAGCACTGTTCATAGATGATCCTGGTGATCTGCCTCTAAGCGGGAATACACCAGAATATCATCGATAAATACTATCACGAACAAGTCCAGGTATGGTCTGAAATTGTTGTTCATCAGGTCCATAAACACTGATGGGGCATTTGTCAGTCTGAAGGACATGACTAGAAATTCAAAGTGGCCATATCTGGTCCTGAAGGAAATCTTTGGAATATCTCTTTCACGAACCCGGACTTGATGATATCCTGACCTTAAGTCAATCTTTGAAAAATACCTCAAACCCTGTAACTGATCAAATAGGTCGTCTATTCTAGGAAGCGGGTACTTATTCCTCACGAACAAAACTGGGGCACCCGATGGTGAGGTACTCGGCCTGATAAAGCCCTTGTCAAGCAAATCCTTTAATTATTCCTTTAGTTCTCTGAGTTTAGCAGGAGCCATCCGATATGGAGGAATAGATATACGCTGAGTGCCTGGTAATAGATCAATTGCAAAATCAATTTCCCTTTCTGGGAGAATACCAAGAAGCTCATCTGGAAATACGTCGGGAAATTCATTAACCACTGGAATAGACTGAAGGGTCGAAGGCTCTGCCCGAACATCCTAAACTCTGACAATATGATAAATGCACCTTTTGCTATCAATTTTCTCTCCCTAAAATAGGAAATAAACCTACCTTTTGGCGTGGTTGTAGTACCTTTCCACTCCCGTATGGCCTCCCCTGGAAAGTGGAATCGTACAATCTTGGTCCGACATTCGATATTGGCATAGCATGAAGTTATCCAATCCATACCCATAATGGCATCAAAATCAACTATTTCTAGTTCTATCAAATCTGTCGTAGTCTGACGACTGGCAACCTCTACTGTACACCCCCGATAGACCCTTCTGGCTATAATAGAGTCACCAACGGGTGTAGACACTGAGAAAGGTCGCCGAAGCAATTCTGGCATAATACTAAACTTCTGAGCCACTAACGGTGTAACATAGGACAAGGTGGATCCTGGATCTATCAACACATAAGTAGGATGAGTGCAAATGTTCAGCATACCTATCACAACATCTGGTGACGACTCTGACTCCTGTCGCCCAGGTAGTGCATAAGTACGGTCTGGGCTGGCACCTAAACTGGAGGGCCCTGATCTGCCTCGGCCTCTGCCGGCTGAAACTGAGGGCCTACGCCCTGTCGGAGATGGTGGAGCTCATGATCCTGCT
The DNA here is from genome assembly GCA_035772735.1 of Datura wrightii. NCBI lineage: Eukaryota > Viridiplantae > Streptophyta > Magnoliopsida > Solanales > Solanaceae > Datura > Datura wrightii. The sequence continues at coordinate 44,876,734 of JASDFA010000007.1, read as the reverse complement.
GAGGACCTATCCTGTCGATCCCGGTCACCCTGACCCCTAGCTGGACAATTCCTCATCTGGTAACCCTCCTGTCCACAAATGTAGCATGTTATGGAACCATACCTGCATGCTCCAGAGTGGCGTCAACTGCAAATAGGGAAAAGTGGTATTGTAAACCCACTCTGCTCCACTCTCCTCTGCTGCTGTGAACCTACTACTCGCGAACCTTCACCGGGATCTAGATACCCTCGGCGACTAGACCTACTCCTCTTCCGCTGTGGTGGAGGCAGGGGTCTAGGCAGACTATCTGATAACCGTGGCCTAGGTCCTCCCTGAGATTCCTCCTGTAATTCACTCGGTCTGTCCCTGCGGTGTTGCTCCTGACTTGTCCTCCTAATTTCTCGTTGTCGCTGTCTGATACCCTCAATATTCTGAGCAAAGGCCTACACATGGGCGATATCCATATCCTCTCGTAGTGTGGCTGTGATGCAGGTCTCAACATATTCCGGGTTCATCCCCAAAATAAAGCGGTGTACCCTGGCTGGCATTGTGTCCACAAAAGCTAGCGTGTATCGAGCCAAGGAATCAAACCGCATGGCATATTCCCGAACACTTATCGACCCCTGCTCCAAGTATAGGAACTGATCAACCCAGGCCTGTCGAATCTCCCGTGGTAGGTAATGATCCAAGAAAGCCTCTGAGAAGCTGGGCTAGCTCGGAGGGGAAACATCTCTCCCTCGGGACCTCTCCCAACTCTCATACCACAGTACAGCGATGTCCCGTAGCCGGAATACCGCCAACTCAACTGACTCTGTGGGTGTAGCATGCATCACCCTGAAAATCCTCTACATCTGGTCTAAAAAGTCCTGAGGGTCCTCGGTCCGATCTATCCCTGTGAATTGCGGGTGACTTAGTGCTAGGAACTCTTGGACCCTCAAGCTACCAGGCCCTCCAAAATATTCTACAACTATAGGTAGCACTGGTTGGCGCTGAGCAGCCATCATCTGTGCTAGACCACTGTGCTCATGACCTCCTCATCGGATGGTATGGGTATAGAAACTACCGGAGGCGGTTCCGACACACCGTCCATCCCAAGCGGCTCCTGACGTGGTGGAGACTGCTGGGGAGGTCGAGATGATACCTCTGTATCGTCCTCAGATCGGGCCGATTCTAACCGAGGCTGAGGCGCCCTGCTGGTGCCCTCTCTTGCTGCAACATCTAACCTCCTGCCTGTCGTAGGGTGTCGCTGGTCCGACATTTCTTTGTAAATAAAAGAGTATAATGAGCTTAGGGACTCAACCCTATATTGTACCGCTCTATAGCACGACTGAATAAGAAGAAAGAGTAACCATCCTATCATGCCTTGCAGCCTCCTAACTATAGTATGTGGTGCAAAACACATCCATAGACAAGCCTCTACTTAGCACGGCTCGCAGACTCCCTGGGATATGACCTGCTCTGATATCAAGTTTGTCACGCCCCACCTTGGGAGGCATGACTGGCACTTGGTGCCCTACTAGGACCTGAACTGCTGAGGTGACTGAGCCTAAGCACTTCTTGTGCAGGTCTAACTCTAGCTCTAGAATCCAAAAAACAACGGGCTATATAGCGGTTGTAAATACAACCCCCGGCCGACAAGGCCTATAGCCACCTATGAAAATAACCAGCTCACCAGAGAAAAACAAACATAGGGAGTCCTATGCGGGCCGACAAGGCCACCATGATATCTAGCTATAACTGCAAAGTAAATCAGATGCTAAACTGAGCTATGACCGACAAGGCTGCCAATCAAAAGCTAAACAGGGCCTCACACGGCAAACACACATAGTCTAAAACATAGATGGGCCCCACACGGCCGATATCATTTAACCACAGGGAAGTAACACAATCTGCAAGCCTCTAGGAGAAATAAGATGGTCGGGACAGGGCGCCGACCTACCCATACTGTACAAATAAAAGAAGTAAACCTCTATCACACAAGCTCCGAAAGAAGGGAGATGACGGCTCTGTACAGCTAACTGGAACTACGAGGGACCTGCTCCTTGTCTATTTGCACCTGCAGGCAAATAATGCAGTGCCCTAGAAGAGGGTGTCAGTACCACAGGTACTGAGTATATAAATCAGTAACTTTAAATAACTAAAAGTAAGGAAATAGAACTGTCAATAACTGAAGTAAAGGAAACAGACTGAAAAAATGACTGAAATAGTGAAATCGGGACTAAACATAACTGTGATAAGGAGGGTAGGAAGTCATACCTGAAAAGCGAGGCGTCCTACTGTCTAACTATCAATAACTAAAGCAAACATAAGCCATACCTGGCTCCCATAAGCCGGAAGGTATAATCAGCACAGAATAACCCACCTGGGACCCCATTAGCCCTAGTGAGTACACCTCAATCTATATACCCCTATCCAGGTCATACTGAGTCAACTACCAGCTATAAGCATCCAGCCGATCCCCTGGGTCTGCAACTGGGCCCGCTTGGCCCCTGACTGTAGTTATGTCTGAGTCTGGAGGACTCCTGATATCTACACCCTGGGTGTAAACGCTCAGCGGGGGTGTGTATAAGGCCAACCACGGCAATATGAGGATCTGGATCCCCATCTTTGTCCCTTGCGGACGGCATGCCGCTCCATAGAGCGACGTATCCTCGCTCCTAGCAGGTGGCGACACAGCTATTAACCCTGGGCGGTCACGGAAGCTATACAAGTATAATCCAGCCCAAAACAATACAATTTACGAGTCTCAACTAACAACAACAACTAAACATGATAACATACTCCTGACATGCTTTATTGGGATTCATACTGGATTACTATGCTAAAGGAACTAACTTGCCGAATGAAAATGCCTTAACATACCTCGATTGCCAGTTTCTGATTAACTGATAGGTTCCAATTAGTATTCAATAGTTCTTCCCAACTAAAATTGTGTTGCTAGAAAGATAGGACTAGTTTTAACACTAAATTCGGCGAAAAGGAAAACTTTATATATAAATATTAACTATATTTCAACTTTATGGAACACGGTCGAAACCTCGTTATTTCTGGAAATTCTAGAAGGGAGAAATGCTTACTTTAAGCCTGGGATCGTATTGACACTAGTTTGGAGCAATTTCAACAACTTTGGCTCGGCAGGACGACGATTCGCTGGGCGAATTTCATGATTCTAACTCTGTAGAAATGCTCCCTATAGCCTTATACTTCGATACCCGAAGTTAATTCAGATTTGGATGGCGTTTAACGGCGTAATCGGATGAAATTTATAATTCCCCTTCATTTCTAACTCTATTGGCCGAGTTTATTTGAGAAAATAACATGAAATCTAAGGGTGAGGCCTATATATACTTGAGGCAGCAGACAAGGCAGCGTGGCACTCTGCCCATCGCACTGATTCTGCTCCGTGCCATGTTGGCTAACACGGAGGAGCTGCTCCGTGCCACTTTTCCCCACTGGGAAGCTTGGTTCGGCCTCCTCCCTGCGAAATCCCGACTTGGCACTCGTTCGGCCTTCTCCAGGGCTCTTTCCTCGTACTGGCACTCTAAAACTCTCAACCAACATACGAATAGGCCGACTAAATGCTAGAAACTTACAGGGTGTAACAATTTGGAGTCAAGACTCCCAACATTCTGATTTAATCTATATTGTGAGAATGAGTTTATTAAGCAATATGCATGTTTTGGGAGTAATGTCTAGCATCGAGTAGGCCAGGGGTTCCGAGGTTCCCTGGTCTCATAAACTACACGCCAATGTAGGTATATATTTGGGACATCTCAAGAGAGTGTTTCCCCCCACCAGGGGCACACCGTGATATCTCACCTCATTTGTCCTTTGCCCTGGCAAGGTTTAGGATGGCTCTCTACCACGTGGGTAAGATGTGGGATCATCATGTGGCTTATACATGGTGGTTATCGGTTATGATGAATCCCCCATTGTTCCTCATGATTTCAGTTACTCATATTCATGACTTATGATATTATGTTTTATAGCATGTGTGACCCAATGATTAGTTTATGAGCTTTTACTTACGATTTCAAACATCACAAGTCATATGATTTCTATTTTTTTAATCTTGGGTCATTATGTTTAGTTATGATAACCAGCTTATGCTTATGTACATCCCACATATTGTCTTTAGCTTGCAGTCCTTACTCTCATGATGTATTTAATTTATATGCATGATTTCAACTAACGATTTACTAAGAATGTTTTACCTACCTTACATACTCAGTACATTCAAAGTACTGAATGCATACTCTATTCTGTATCATCTCATGATATGGGTTCGGGTGATCCAGCTTAGTCTCGCAGATAGCTTGCTCCGATATCAATCCAGTTTAGCCCTTGCTTTGGGTGAGTCCTCATCATCTGAAGACATCTATCAGTTTAGACTTGTTATGTCAGTTTAGTTTGAGACTTGGAGATAGTTGGGGGCTTGTCCCAATATCTCATCAGATAGTAGAGGCTTTTCGGACATAGACTTAATAGGATCAGCTTTGTGATTTAGCGTTGTGATGTTATCGCTTGATATATGATTTATCATATTTTGTCTTCCGCTTATTCATGTTCATGTTATTTTTCTCTTGATTATGCTTTTAAGTCATGCTATGTATATACCATGGGTTAGCTTGGAGCCATTCATGGTTCTAGGTCCCATGTCTCGATCTGAGGTCCCAGCTCGGGTCATGAAAAATTTGGTATCAGAGTAAAGGTTTAGGTGTGTCATAGGGTGTCTGAAAGACACTTTGAGTAGAGTCTTATTCATGGGTGTTAAGCGTGCTACACTTATGGGGAAGAGGCTACAAGATGTTTTAGGAAATTTCACTTCTTTCATGATCTATATCATGCGATGAACTACCTTTTTGTTCCTCTAACACATGCTATACACGTTTGCAGAAATAAGACTCCATGCCGAGTTAATGGTACAAGAAATGTTAACGGAAATGTCCATGGAAATGGAAATGGAGATGGGCATCAGCCAGCCCCACCAGCTCCAACAGATCCCTTGCTCAAACAGGTCACTCATGCCATGTTCAGGTTGGCATTTCAGATGTTGGCACAGGCCATGATCTCTCAGGTCAACCAGCAGGCGATGGCCTATGTTCCTCAAAATGGGAACGCAGCAGCGGCGAGAGTGCGAGACTTTCTTAGGATGAACCCACCTGAATTTCTTAGGTCTAAGGTGGATGAGGACCTGCACAAGTTCTTTGAGAAGGTGTAGAAGATCACCTAGATTGTAAGGGTGACGGGAGAGGAGACTGCAGACTTAGCCTCTTATTAGCTGAAGGGGGTTGCTCACATATGGTTCCATTAGTGGAAGGATAGTAGGGGAGTCGGAATAGTTCCCATGGGTTGGGATGAGTTTGTGACTGCTTTCTTGGACATGTTCTTCTCTAGGGAGTTGAGGGAGGCAAAGGCGGTGGAGTTCGTCAATTTGAAGCAGAACAACAGGACTATCCAGGAGTATGCTTTGGAGTTTACCTGGTTGTCCAAGTATGCACCGGAGATAGTTCTTGATCCTAAGGCTCGTGTAGGCAAGTTTGTGAATGGAGTGGCAGATTCCTTGGTCAAGGAGTACAGGACCTCCATGTCGATCAATGACATAGATTTCTCCCAGTTGGTCATATATGCCCAGCAGATAGAGGGGGAGATGATGAAGGAGAAGGAGAAAGAAGACAAGAGGGTTAGGACAAGGAGTCATGGGCATTTTTAATAGAGGTCTGGTGGTGGACATCGACATCAGTTCCACTAGGGTTGTCTTCCATCTAGACCTCGAGGAGATCAGAAAGGTAGAGTGTCAGGCTCTAGGGGACAGAGGAGTATATCAAGGGAGCACACGTTTCCAGCATATAGGAAGTGTGGCAGGAAGCACCGCGAGTGCTTAGTTGGTTCAGATGTTTGCTTTGGGTGTGGGAAGCCCGGGCGTATGCGCAGGGATTGTCCTTTGGCTAGGCAGGGCAACAATGGAGGTCGTGCCCCAGTTACTACTTTAGCACTCTTCCATCTCAGCAGAGGGCTCTTCTAGTGCAAGTGGCAGGCAGCGCCAGAACAGGTTCTATGCACTATTTTCTCGTCAAGAGCAGGAGGTCTCTACCAATATGGTCACTGGTATGTTACGAGTATTCCATCTTAAAGTGTACCCAGGGGCTATCTTATCTTTTGTGACTTCTTATGTTGCTTTTAGTTTCGGAGTCAGTCTCGAAGTCCTATCAGAACCCTTCTCAGTCGCTATTCATGTCAGTTTTAGCTCAATGGGTGTACAGAAGTTTCCCTATCACGATTCTTCAGAAAGTCACCTCAGCCGATCTAGTGGAGTTAGATATGACCGATTTTGATGTTATATTCAAGATGGATTGGTTGCATGCCTGTTATGCTTCAGTCAATTGTAGACCCCTTATGATAGAGTTTTGATTTCTGAGTGAGCCAGTCCTAGAGTGGAAGGGTAGTTTATCTATACCTATAGGTCGCTTTGTTTCCTATTTCAAGGCCAGAAAGATAATCTCTAAGGGTTGTATGTATCATCTACTTCGAGTCAAGGATTCTATGTCCAAGACCCCGACTCTTTAGTATGTTCCTATTGTATGTGGGTATCTGGAGGTTTTTCCAGATGATCTACCAGGAGCCCCTCCCGAGCGGGAGATTGACTTTGGTATTGACCTTCTCCTTGATACATAGCCTATATTCCTTATAGAATGGCTCTAGCTAAGCTAAATGAGTTGAAAGAACAATTGAAATATCTCCTATATAAGGGCTTCATCAAACTTAGAAAATCCCCATGGGGTGATCCAGTTCTCTTTGTCTGAAAGAAGGATGGTTCCCTTAGAATGTGTATTGATTATCGGCAGTTAAATAAGGTCACAATCAAGAACAAGTATCCCCTCCCCAGGATTGATGACCTATTTGACCAGCATCAGGGTGCTAAGTGCTTTTAGAAGATAGACCTCAGATCTAGATATCATCAACTCAGAGTTAGGGAGAGTGACATTCCGAAGACGGCCTTCAAGACTCGATATGGTCACTATGAGTTTGTAGTTATGTCTTTTGGACTAATGAATGCTTCTGCAGCTTTTATGGAGAATAGGGTGTTCAAGCAATATTTGGGTACATTCGTGATTGTCTTCATAGATGATATTATCATATACACTCGAAGAGGAGCATGCCGCTTATTTGAGGATTGTGTTGCAGACTCTCAAGGATCGCCAGTTGTTTGCTAAATTCAACAAGTGTAAATTTTGGCTAAACTCAGTAGCATTTTTGGGTCATGTAATGTCTAGCGAGGGTGTGCACGTAGACTCTCGAAAGATAGAAGTAGCAAAAAATTGGCCTAGACCAGTTAGTCCTACAGATATTAGGAGAATGGGAGAATGGGAGGAAGGAGTTGGTGAAGGATGTCCATAGGCTTGCTCATTTAGGGGTTCACCTTATAGATTCGGTGGATGGTGGTGTTATTATTCAAAATGGGTCAAAATCTTCTTTGCTAAAGGAAGTCAAAGCTAGGAAAGATGAGGATTCTATCCTAGTGAATCTAAAGGAAACTGTCCAGAATCAAAAAGTAGAGGTTTTCTCCCAAGGGAGAGATGGTGTACTCTCATATCAGGGCTGATTGTGTGTGCCAGTTGTAAGTGACCTGAGAGAGAAGATGTTAAGCGAGGTTCATGGCTCTCGGTACTCTATCCATCCAGGTGTCACCAAGATGTACCGAGACCTACGGGAAGTATATTTATGAATGGCATGAAGAAGGACATAGTGGAGTTTGTGGCTAAGTGTCTGAATTGTCAACAAGTGAAGGTTGAGCATCAAAGACCTGGGGATATGCTTTAGAATATTAGCATTCCTACTTGAAAGTTGGAAGAGATCAATATGGACTTCATTATAGGCTTGCCTTGTACGCACCGACAGTATGACTCTATATTGGTGATTGTGGACAGGTTGACCAAATCAGCCCATTTCTTACCAGTCAAAACTACCGATTAAGCCAAGGATTATGCTAGATTGTACATTTGGTAGTTAGTTCAGTTGCATGGAGTTCCTTTGTCCATCATCTCATATAGGGATACTCAGTTCACCTCTCAGTTTTGGAGGTCGTTTCAGAGGGGCCTTGGTACTCAGGTAAATCTTAGCACAATTTTCACTTGCAGACTTATGGTTTGGCCGAGCAGACCATTCAGACTCTTGAGGATATGTTGAGAGCATGTGTGATTGATTTCAAGAGTAGTTGGGATGATCACTTACCTCTCATTCAATTTTCCTACAATAACAGTTATCACTCCAGCATTCAGATGGCTTCATTTGAGGCTCTTTATGGGCAAAGGTGTAGATCACCTATTGGATGGTTTGAGGTAAGTAAGGCTACGTTAATAGGGCTAGATCAGTTCATGAAGCCATGTAAAAGTTTAGCTTATTAGAGAAAGGCTAAAAATAACTCAGAGTCATCAGAAATCGTATGCGCATGTTAGGCGGAGAGAGCTTGAGTTTGAGGTTGATGATTGGGTGTTCCTGAAGCTGCCTCCCGTGAAGGGGGTGATGAGGTTCGGAAAGAAAGGGAAGCTTCGTCCCCAATATGTTGGTCCTTATAAGATTCTAAGGCGAGTTGGCAAGGTGGCATATGAGTTGGAGCTACCAGCAGAGTTAGCTTCGGTACATCCAGTTTTTCATGTATCTCTATTGAAGAAGTGCATTGATGAACCAACCTTAGTTGTTCTGATGGAGTGCCTGGGTGTGAAGGATAGCCTTACCTATGAGGAGGTTCCGATTGAGATCCTTGATCATTAGGTTTGAAAGTTGAGGAACAAGGAAGTAGCTTCCTAAAGGTTTTATGGAGGAATCAGCTTGTTGAAGGAGCTACATGGGAAGCCAAAGCAGATATGATAGCTAGATATCCGCATCTTTTTCCTTCCGACTCAATTCTAGCATAAGGTACCGGTTTCCTCCTTAGTACTCTATTCAGTTTCATGTCAAGATCATGTCCTTAAGTTTCTTTCATATTATTGCATGCATGTATGTTTCATGAAGTCAGTTCAATTATGTATATCAGTCTGGAGTCAGTCACTCCGTCAGTTCTCAGCTATAATTGTTCAGTTTTGGGATTGCAGTTCCTTCCCCAGTCTTTTAGTATGCCTAAATCTACATTCGAGGATGAATGTTCTCAAGGATGAGATAATTTAATACCCCAAAAAATTCCCTACAACCAAGCCCTAGACATGTAGTAGATTCAACAGAAAATTTGCATTTTTCTCTCAGAATGGCTCATGGTACAAGTCATTGTTCCATGGTATAGGTCATAAAAAGGAGTCACGGTGAGCCAGCAGTTTTCTCAAACTAGTGATAACTACTCATGGAACAAGTCGTAGGTTGAGGTAACGAGTCATGGTCAGGAATGATGGTATTTTACTGGTTGTCAGATCTTGGGCCTACGGGTCAAGGTACGACTCGTTGTTTGGTGTGATGGGTTGTGGGAAAGAGTTGAAATATCTGGTGAATGGAAGGCTTAAGGGATATAATGGGTCGTGGTACGACTCATTGTAGGTAACAACGAGTCATTGTATGTAGTTGTGGAATGTTTGTTTGGGGGATGGGGATGGGGACCCCTAACCACAAGCCATGGTACGACTTATTATAGGAAACAATGAGTCGTTGTGAGGTCCGTGGTTTGAGAAACAGTGAGCCTGGAAAATGTAGTGGACTAACAATGATAGGAAACCACAAGTCGTTGTTTGTGGGTACGACTCGTGGTACGACTCGTAGTGCCTGGCAGTGGGTTTTTAATTACGTGTTCTCAGGGGTGTTTTTCTAAATTTTTAAGCTCCTAGCTTCCTAATGACATCGTTTTGAGCCTTGTAATGAGTGTTTTAAGAGGGTTTAACCTAGCCTAAGTCATTAGACACCCATGCACATGCATTGAATTGAAATTCTCTTACAAGATCAAAATAGAATTCCTCCTTAGTTTCTTCCTCAATTCTCTTGGGCTTTCAAGACCAATTTGGAAATCAATTTACCCGAGTACTTAGGACCATGAATGGGGGATTTCTTCCACCCTCATGCCCAAATTTGTCCCCAAATCCATGAATTCAAGTTCTTAATCAAGTGTATTAATTTTTAGGGTTTTAACCCAATTCAATGAAATTATCTATTATGTTTATGGGTCCAATCCCCTCATGTTCTAATATATGATTTAAGTCTAATGTGAAGATTTTACACTCAATTTGATTATAAATTTATGATTTCAATTTATTAGAAATTATGCCCTATTATGTAAGTTTTATGAAAATTCAAGCCTATGATCCATGATTTCAAGCATGATGAGTTATCTAGTATATATGAATGTTTATGAACTCTCAACTTATGATTTTATGATTTTGGATTATGAAGTCTATTTCAAGTATGCATGATTTTATGATTTGGGCAAGCCCATGTGAGTTAAATATGCTTATTAAGATTTTATCCAAGGCTAATAAGATCAGTTTATGATATGATTTGGACTCAAGACTCCCAATGTATTTTATGATATGATTTGGAGAAAAGACTCCCAATATTCAGATTTAAGCTATGTTTTGAGAATAAGATTATATGAGAAATATGCATGTTGGGTGTAGTGTCTAGCACCAAGTAGCTAGGGGTTCCGAGGTTCCCCAGTCTCATAAACTACGTGCCAACGCAGGTATATATTTGGGATCTCTCAAGAGATGTTTTCCCCCGCCTGAGGGTACACCGTGATATCACACCTTATTCATCCTTTGCCCTGACAAAGCTTAAGATTGCTCTCCTCCATGTGGCAAGACATGGAATTATCATGCGCTCATATATGGTGGTTGTTGGTTATGATGAGTCTCCCATTGTCCCTCATAATTTCAGTTACTAATGTTCATGACTTATGATATAATGTTTTATAGCATGTTTGACCCAATGATCAGTTTATGAGCTTTAACTTATGATTTCAAACATGACAAGTCATATGATTTCTATTTTTTGAATCTTAGGTCATTATGTTCAGTTATGATAACTATGTATCCCAAATATGGCCTTTAGCATGTAGTTCTTAATCTCATGATCTATTTAATTTATATGCATGATTTCAGCTAACGATTTACTAAGCATGTCATACCTATCGTATATACTTAGTACATTCAAAGTACTAAATGCATACTCTATGCTATATCGTCTCATGATATAGGTTCGGTTGATCCAACTCAGTCTCGCTGATAGCTTGCTCCCATATCAATCCAGTTTAGCCCTTGCTTTTGGTGAGTCCTCATCATCTGTCACGACCCGAACGTAGACCCGAATCATAGACACGGGAAAGGGACCCCGAGATAGACCAAGTCAACCCATGGCATAAGCAATCACTAACTCATTCAATAAACATAAAGAAACATAATCATAAACTCAGCGTAAATCTAACTTGACATAACAATAAAAAGAACGTCTGAAGCTGAATACATGCTAAGTTTGATAAGCCTCTAATCTGGACGAGCTGATGGGACAATGCCCCCAACTAGCTCAACAATACTAAAATTGAAAATAAAACCAAGATAACTGAAAGTCTAGTCCTCGAAAGATGAGGACTCACCAACCAAGCTGGTACTGTCTGTAATAAGTGACTACGAACGGGGCTAGACCTGAGAACCGGATCCTGCATCATGAAACGATGTAGCATAGAAGGTATGCGGTCGGTACGTGGAATGTACCGAGTATGCAAGGTAACCACTTTAATAACATAAATCATTTAAAACCATTCATACATATAACAAGCTTTTAAGAGTAAGTAGAAGACTACATGCATTCATTCTGGAATCATACTCTTATCATAACGAGTTCATGCATGGCTTCAGAACCTCATAACTGACTGAATGACTCAAAGATAAAACATAACATTTATATCAAAAGCTGAACAATGAGTCAAACCTTGCTTCCTGAGCATGCATGCATAAGATAATTATTATGAGTAATGGATATGCACATTCTAATGATATAGACAGCGGGTGACTCGTCACTTAACCGACATACCAAGATAGAGCTTACGTGGTCCCAACTATTACACTCAAATGGGCAGAGCCGTTCAAAACCTTGCCAAGGCTAGGGACGCTACCATGATATCGATATCAAGCTGAAAGGGGCCATTCAGGCTGGGGATAGCTCAAAAAGGAGGTCCTAATAATATAATAGAATCAACCTATGTTGGCGCGTAGTTTTGGGGCGTAGGGTTATCGACCCTTAGCTCGCTCGGTGTTAGACTCTTCTCCCAAAGCATGCAATGCTCTACATCGTATAAATACGAAGCTCAACATTTTCTTGTGACGAAGCTCAACATGAAATCTTGCATAAAATCAACATCGTATGAAACAAAGACCAACATTGTCTGTTGACAAAGCTCATTACGAAATCATACATACACTAGACATCATATAAATATGAAGCTCAATAATGTCATTTCGACAAAGCTTAGGATCAAATCATGCTTAGACTCAACATCATGTGAAATGAAGCTTAACATTGTCCTTGACAAAGCTCGACAATAACATGCATAATATTTAAGGATTTACGCATACAGAAGGCTTTACTTTGAAACATACCACAAGCTAGAATTCATATAAGGGTTAAAGGAAAATTTCATCCCAACCATGTGGTAAGGTCATGTCCGAGAAAATCACAATTTGAAATCATCATTTGGGCATAACCCAAAGATCTACCATACTTGGGTCTATTTAATCTTCTTTGAAAACATCATCAAAATCATGGGTAAGGTTGGAAACATGCCTTTCTCCATCATCACCACATTCTGTTTGAACTATCCACACATGGGCATTTTAGATTAGATTTTTAGAAAAATAATTTTGTAAAAGAAATTAAGTTAGAATCCACCCAAGCTCAGTAAAATCATCAATATCAACTCAATTTAGTCATACCCATGAGTAGAGATGTAAGAATCATGCAATTGAATGAAAACCCATACTTGATCATCACAAACCAATCACAAATTTCTAGGGAATGGGCATGGGTGTGGAAGGAAGCACCCACTTATAGCCTTACATACCTGGGATTGAAGATTCTAACTCTTCCTAATTGCCCAGCTGAGATTCCAATTGGAAACCTTGAGAATTCACCTTGATTCTTCTCCTCAAACCCCCAACGTTGCATGCATGAAAGTAATGTCATAAGATGGGTTTTTCTCTGCTAAAAACCCTCTATTACAAGCTTAGAACAATGTAGTATAGGCCCTTAGAACTTAAGAATTATGGAAAATCCCTTACTGAAATCGCTGAAAATAACTATCAGGGGGTCCTAACGGACGACTCGACGACTCGTCACCAGGGCACACGATCCGTTGGTTTGCTCGTCAGGTTCACTGGATAAATGGTATTGTGGCTCCTAATGAGTGACATGACAATTCGTCCCCAGCAGCCACGGCTCGTTGCCACTTCCCGTCAAGTGTACTGGAACAATTTTCCAATCTTCCTCTAGAACCACCCCACGACTGACATGACGACTCGTGGTGTCTGACCACGAGTTGTTACATCACGTATGGGGACCTCGAGTCCCTCATCCTTCCAGGTCTTCCCACGAGTCACCTGACGACTCGTGGGGTCTCCTCACACGTCTTTCAGTGACTCGTTCTACAACTGCTGCAACATTTTCCAGTTTTTCTCTGATTCACTTTCGGGTCCGATCCTTGAATTCTCGGGGTATAACAATATCTCCCCCTTGGGAACATTCATCCCTGAATGTTAGAAACAAGCAGGAAACAGAAATAAACAATTATCATACTCCGATACTGATTATTTTAATCAAAATTTTGCGGAATGACTACCTCTGAAAAGAACTACATAGCTGAACTAAATTCAAGCATCACATACATTTATCATAACATAATTCAAACTTGTGCGCATGAACTAAACGTGGAAACTTATTAGAGAATTAGGGAAAAAATACCTCAAGTCGGAACTGAGCCGGTACGGAACAAATGTGGGTATCTAGCCATCATGTCCGCTTGGCCTCCCAATTAGCTCCTTCAACGTGCTGATTCCTCCATAAAACCTTAACTGAAGCTACCTCTTTGTTCCTCAGCTTTCAAACTTTTCGATCCAAAATTTCAACCAGAATTTCTTCATAACTGAGGTTGTCTTTCACACCAATGCTGTCTACCGGAACTACCAAGGCTGGATCACTCAAGCACTTCTTCAAAAGTGATACATGGAACATGGGATGAACTGAAGCCAATTCTGAAGGCAAGTCCAACTCATACGCCACCCTACCAACTCTTCTTACAACCCATAGGGGCCTACATAGCGGGGACTGAGTTTACCTTTCTTTCCGAACCGCATGACTCCCTTCATAGGAGATACCTTTAGGAACACCCAGTCGTATACATCAAACTCCAATCTTCACCTCACATCATCATATGATTTCTGACGACTCTGAGCGGTTTTCAACCAGTCCCGTATCAATTGAACCTTCATCATCGCCTCATGAACCGAATCTGGTCCTACCATAGCTGCCTGACCAACCACGAACCATCCAACGAGAGATCTGCACCTTTGCCTGTATAGGGCCTCAAATGGTGCCATCTGGATACTAGAGTGGTAACTATTACTATAAGAAAACTCGATCAAGGGAAAATCATCATCCCAACTACCTTTGAAATCCATAACACATGCCCTCAACATATCCTCAAGAGTCTGAATGGTTCGTTCCTCTTGGCCATCTGTTTGAGGATGAACAGTCGTGCTTAGCTTAACCTGAGTCCCGATCCCCTTTTGAAAAGAACGATAGAGTTGAGAATTAAACTGAGTACCTCGGTCTGAAATAATAGATAAGGGCACTCCATGAAGCCGAACACACTCCTGAATATACAACTTAGCATAATTGTCTGCTGAATCCGTGGTCTTGACCGGTAGGAAGTGTGCAGCCTTGGTCAACCTGTCCACCACAACCCAAATGGAGTCGTATTGCCGGTGAGTACGAGGTAGACCTGTAATGAAGTCCATATTGATTTATTCCTACTTCCAAGTGGGGATGGCAATGTCCTGAAGTACACCTCCAGGTCTTTGATGCTCGACCTTCACTTGCTGACAGTTTGGACATTTTGCTAGGAACTCTGCAATATCCTTCTTCATACCATCCCACCAATAGATTTCACGTAAATATCAATACATTTTCGCAGATCCTGGATGAACAGAATATTTGGTACCATATGCCTCATGACATATCCGAACTCTCAAATTATCAACGTCCGTCGACCCTGGTATCGTAGCACGCCATCTCCCCCTTGAGAGAAAACCTCCACTTTTTTACTCCGCACCACCTCCTTCAGCTTCCTCAATATTGGATCCTCATCTTGCCTGGATTTAACATCAACTACTAAGGACGATTTTGACCCATTATGCACAACAACACCGCCATCGGTCGAATCGATCAATCTAACTCCCAGCCTTGCAAGCCGGTGGACATATTTCACCAACTCCTTCTTCACTTCATCCATATGGGACACACTCTCCATTGAGAGCCTACTAAGTGTGTCCGCAACCATATTAGCCTTGCCCGGGTGGTAAAGGACACTCATGTCATAATGCTTAAGTAACTCTAACCACCTCCTTTGCCAAAGATTTAGATCCTTCTGTGTGCACACATATTGCAAGCTTTTGTGATCCGTAAATACATCCACATGGACCCTATACAAGTAATGTTGCCATATCTTCAATGCGAACACCACCGCGGCCAATTCAAGATCGTGGGTCGGGTAATTCTTTTCATGCACCTTCAGCTGTCGAGAGGCATAAGTTATCACCCTCCCACGCTACATAAACACACACCCAAGTCAAACTCTGTAAGCATCACAATACACCACGAAACCATCATTACCCTCGGGTAGGGTCAACACTGTCCAAAGTAAGTCGAGCCTTCAACTCTTGGAAGCTTTTCTCACAAGCCTCCGATCATTGAAACTTCACCTTCTTCTGAGTCAACTTAGTCAAAGGCGCTGCAATGGATGAGAAACCCTCCACAAACCTATGATAGTAGCCAGCTAAGCCCAAGAAACTCCGAATATCCGAAGGATTCACCGGTTTGGGCCAATTCTTCACCGCCTCAATTTTCTGCGAGTATACTTTTATGCCTTCGATGGACACCACATGGCCCAAGAATGCCGGGGAGTCCAACCAAAACTCACACTTGCTGAACTTTGCATACAATTGGCGGTCCTTGAGGGTCTGGAGCACTACTCTCAAGTGAGAGGCATGCTCCTCCTCACTCCAACAGTATACCAAGATGTCATCAATGAACACAATCATGAACATGTCCAAATATGGCATGAACACTCTACTCATCAGGTCCATAAAAGCTATAGGAGCATTCGTTAGTCCAAAAGACATAACTACAAACTCATACTGACCATATTGTGTTCTGAATGTCGTCTTCGGGATATCACTCTCCCAAACTCTAAGCTGATGATACCCAGATCTGAGATCTATCTTCGATAAACACTTAGGACCCTGAAGCTGATCAAACAAATCAATCTTGTGTAAGGGATACCTGTTCTTGACAGTGACTTTGTTCAACTGTCGATAATCAATGCACATACGAAGGGAACCATCTTTCTTCCGAACAAATAATACTGGTGCGCCCTATGGAGACTGGCTCGGTCTAATGAAACCCTTATCTAGCAAATCCTTTAACTGATCCTTCAACTCTTTTATCTCGGTTGGATCCATCCTGTAGGAAGAAACAGATATAGGCTACGTATTGGGAAGGAGGTCAATACCAAATTCAATCTCTCACTCGAGAGGAATACCTGGAAAATCATCTGAAAAGACCTCTGGATACTCACGTACTACTGGAACTGACTAGATAATCGGGGTATCGGACTCAACATCCTTGACCCTAACCAAATGATACATGCAACCCTTGGAAATCATCTTCCTGGCCTTGAGGTAGGAAATGAAGCGACCTACAGGAATAGCTGATCTATCCTTCCATTCTAAGATTGTCTCACCCAGAAATCTAAACTCTACTGACCGGTTCCTGCAATTAATGGAAGCATAACAAGCATACAACCAATCCATACCAAGAATAACATTGAAAACGATCATGGATAACTCTATCAGATCTGGAGGTGACCTTATGGAGGACCAAGACCGGGAAATTTCTATACACCCGTCTAGCTATAACTGAGTCACCTACTGGAGTAGATACCGAGAAGGATTCTAACAAGACATCGGGACTGACTCCGAAGCTACTGGCTACATAAGGTATCACAAAGGACAAGGTGGCCCCTAGATCTAACAATGCATAAACATCAACATGGAAGACTCATAACATACCGTAACCATGTCCGGGGAGACCTCCTGCTCTTGATGGGATACTAGGGCATAGAATCTATTATGGCGCTGACTGCCAGCTGAACTGGTAGATGCCCCCTGATGTGCTGAGCGAAGGGGTGGGGTTGTTGAGCTAGAAGCTAGGCCATGGCCCCCAACCTGATCCTGCCTCACTTCTGGACAATCTCTAAGCATGTGTCCGGGTTGCCCACACCCAAAAACGCACCCGAACCTGCTAAGCACTGGCCTGTATGCCCTCGGCCACATCTGCGACAAGATGGAACACCTGAATTTGCAGGCCTGCTGCTCTGACCCCTCGAGCCTAATGCTCGCCCTCTCTGATCATGCCTAGGCCAAGATGGCACACTCAAGACTGATGAAGCTAGGGGGGATGATCTCTGATGGATTTGTTGACGGTGTCCACCGCCGGACCTCTGTTGGGAGAATATGTGGCCCTCAGTCCTGGCCCTCTTGGCCTCTCTCTCTCTCGGATGTGCCACCTCCATCTACTGGGCGTACAACACCATCTGAGGGATGTCCATATCCTGATGGAGCATAGCAATCCTGCATTCCTTATCCAAGTAACCTATTATCTCATGCACAAACCTTCTCACTCGTGCCCTATGGTCAGCCACTAACTTAGAAGCATACTTCGATAGGCGGGTGAACTCAAGGGAATACTCTAGTACCGTCATCCTACCTTGCTTCAAATTTACGAACTCAGCTGCCTTTAGCTCCCTCATCTCCCGAGGGAAGAACTGATCTAGGAATGCAACATGGAACTCTTCCCAAGTGACCGGACCTGCTCCAGCAACCCTGTTGTCTTTCCACTGGCAGAACCAAATATGCGCCAACCCCCTTCAACTGGTAGGAGGCCAACTCTGTGTACTCTATACTACTCACCCCCATAATCTGGGTGATCTTGATAACCTCATCCATGAACTCGTGCGGGGCCTCATCTACCTTGGACCCAAAAAACTCCGATGGGCTCATCTTCAAGAAGTCCCTGACTCAAGCCATTACACTACCATTTTGCGGAACATGCACACCAGCATGTTGATTGACCTGAGAGGTAAAGGCCTGCGCAAGCATCTAGATAGCAGCCTAAAATTCAATGTGGGCGGCTGGCTCCGGCGCCTGAGGCTCCTGAACCGGTGGGACCTGTTGATGCCCACAGCCCATGCCATCCTCGTGGCCTTCACCATCTCCATTCATCTTTTTGGGAGCTATGATTCTGCAATTGTGAATAGCACGAATTAGAAGGATAGAAACACTCTTCACCCCACGACAAAGATCATGAAAGATAGGAACATTTCCTTGAACATTTCGTAGCCAGTTCGTCATAAGTGTGGTGCGCTTCACACTCATGAAAAAGACTCTACTTAATGCGGCTTTTAGACTCCCTAGGACACTTTAGACCTATGGTTCTGATATCAAGTTTTTCATGACCCGAGCGTAGACTCGAATCGTAGACACGGGACAAGGGACCCCGAGAGACCCCAAGTCAACTCATGGCATAAACGTTCACTAACTCATTCAATAAACATGAAGAAACATATAAACTCAGTGGAAATATAACTTTACATAACAATAGAAAGAACGTCTGAAGCTGAATACATGCCTAAGTCTGATAAGCCTCTAATCTGGATGAGCTAATTGGACAACGCCCCTAACTAGCTCAACAATACTGAAACTGAAAATACAACCAAGATAACTGAAAGTCTAGTCCTCAAAAGATGAGGACTCACCAACCAAGCAAGTATTGTCTCTGATAAGCGACTACAAATGGGGCTGGACCTGAGAATTGAATCCTACATCATGAAATGATGCATCTAGAAGGTATGCGGTCAGTACATAGAATGTACCGAGTATGCAAGATAAGTAAAATCGCTTTGATAACGTAAATCATTTAAAACCATTCATACATATAACAAGCTTTTAAGAGTAAGTAGAAGACTGCATGTATTCATTCTGGAATCATACTCCTATCATAACGAGTTCATGCATGGCTTCATAACCTCATAACTGACTCGAATGACTCAAAGATAAAACATAACATTTATATCAAAAGCTAAACAATGAGTCAAACCTTGCTTCCTGAACATGCATGCATAAGATAATTATCATGAGTAATGGATATGCACATTCGAATGATATAGACAGTGGGAGACTCATCACTTAACCGACATACCACGATAGAGCTTACGTGGTCTCGACTATTACATTCAAGTGGGAAGAGTCGTACAAAACCTTGTCAGGGCTAGGGACGCTACCATGATATCAATATCAAGATGAAAGGGGCCATTCGGGCCAGGGATAGCTCACAAGGGAGGTCCCAATAATATAATAGAATGAACCTACATTGGCACGTAGTTTTGGGTCGTAGGGTTATCGACCCTTAGCCCGCTCGGTGCTAGACTCTTTTCCCAAATCATGCAATTCTCTACATCGTATAAATATGAAGCTCAACATCATCTAGTGATGAAGCTCAACATGAAATCATGCATAAAATCAACACCGTAAGAAACGAAGTCCAACATTGTCTATTGACAAAGCTCATTATGAAATCATGCATACACTAGATATCATATAAATATGAAGCTCAACAATGTCATTTCGACAAAGCTTAGAATAAAATCATGCTTAGACTCAACATCATGTGAAATGAAGCTTAACATTGTCCTTGACAAAGCTCGACAATAACATGCATAACAATTAAGGATTTACGCATAGAGAAGGCTTTTCTTTGAAACACACCACAAGCTAGAATTCATAATAAGGGTTAAAAGAAAATTTCATCTCAACCATGTGGTAAGCTCATGTCGGGGAAAACCACAATTTGAAACCATCATTTGGGCATAACCCAAAGCTCTACCATACTTGGGTCTGTTTAATCTTCTTTAAAAACATCATCAAAATCATGGGAAGGTTGGAAACATGTCTTTCATCATCTACTCCATCATCACCACATTCTGTTATGAACTATCCACACATGGGAGTTTTAGATTCGATTTTTAGAAAAATAATTTTGTAAAAGAAATTAAGTTAGAGTCCGCCCAAGCTTAGTAAATCACCAATATCAACTCAATTTAATCATACCCATGAGTAGAGATGTAAGAATCATGCAATTGAATGAAAACTCATACTTGATCATCACAAACCAATCATAGATTGCTAGGGAATGGGCATGGATGTGGAAGGAAGCACCCACTCATAGACTTACATACCTAGGATTGAAGAATTCTAACCCTTCCTAATTTCCCAGTTGAGATTCCAATTGGAAACCTTGAGAATTCACCTTGATTCTTCTCCTCAAACCCCCAACCTTGCATGCATGAAAGTAATGACCTAAGATGGGTTTTTCTCTACTATAAACTCTCTATTACGATCTTAGAACGATGTAGTATAGGCCCTTACAACTTAGAAATTACGGAAAAGCCCTTACTGAAATCGCTAAAAATAACTGTCGGGGGCCTAACGGATAACCCGACGACTCGTCACCAGGGCACACGATCCATTGGTTCACTCGTCAGGTTCACTGGATAAATGGTATGCCGTGGCTCCTAACGAGTGTCATGATGACTCGTCCCCAACAGTCACGACTTGTTGCCACTTCCCGTCAAGTGCACTGGATCAATTTTTCAATATTCCTCTAGAACCACCCCACGACTAACATGACAACTCGTGGTGTCTGACCATAAGTCTTTACATCACCCGTGGGGTCATCGAGTCCCTCATCCTTTCAGGACTTCCCACGAGTCACCTGACAACTCGTGGGGTCTCCTCACGAGTCATTTACTGACTCATTCTGCAACTGCTGTAATATTTTCCAGTTTTTCTCCGATTCACTTCCGGGTCTGATCCTTGAATTCTCGGGGTATAACATCATCTAAGGATATCTATCAGTTTAGAATTATTATGTCAGATTAGTTTCAGACTTGGAGTTAGCTGGGGGCTTGTCCCAACATCTCATCAGATAGTAGAGGCTTTTCAGACATATACTTAGTATGATCAGCTTTGTGAGTCAGTATTGTGATGTTATTACTTGATATACGATTTATCATATTTAGTCTTTTGCTTATTCATGTTCATGTTGTTTTCCGCTTGATTATGATTTTAAATTATGCTATATATATACCATAGGTTATCTTGGAGCCATTCATGGTTCTAGGTCTCATGTCTCGATCTGAGGTCCCAGCTCAGGTCATGATAAATGATATAGGTTTGGATGATCAGCCTCATCCCTGATGTTAGATGCTCTCCAGCTCCTATTTAGCCCAACCTCATCTTTGGGTGAGTCCTTATCATCCGAGGACATTAGTTTAGTTTTATGTTCTTGTATGTCTTTCAATTTATAGATAGTCCCCATTCATGCTTATGATATCTTAGACTTTTGTTTATATTGTGATTTACGCTTTATTTCCCTTAGTATACAATTATGCTTATGTTATGCATGTACCATGGGTTAACTTAGAGTCATTCGTGGTTCTAGGTCGCGTGTCATATCTAGGGTCTATGTTCGAATTGCGACAAGTAGGGCATAAGAAAGTTACACAAAATTTATCTTATGAAGAGGTTCCTGTCACTATTCTTGATCGTTAGGTTCGAAGGTTGAGGAATAAGGAGATAGCCTCAGTAAAAGTACTTTGGAGAAAGAATAACATCAAGTAAATGACATGGAAAGCTGAAGAGGAGATAAAAATTAGATATGTTCACTTGTTGTCGAACTAAAAGGGTTAGAATTCAGAATTTTGAGAAAGTAAGGTGAGTTACTTTGTTCAAATTGATTATTTCAGTTGTTAAACTTAGTTGGATATCGTTGCATCGCCCTGCGAAGCATGCTTTCAGGTTTTTGGATAGTCCAGATTATAGAGGAAACTATGCTGGAATTTTGAGAAATCTTAATGATTAAAGCTTTATAAGCATTACCCTTATTTAAGAATGAATGATCCTAAGGAGGAAAGGATATAACACCCGTAAATTTCTTTTTTCTTTACAACTCACATGTGACTAAGTTAACATCGACGGAAGTACTTACATTTGAGATGGTGTTGGGATATTTGGACCTAGAATCTGAAATAGCCAAATGTGTATAAAATAAATGAGGTGCTTGCTTGACTTATTTAAGCTAATAAGTGACATGTAGGAGCACCACCTGCTTAAGATAAATAGACCAAGAAAATAGGGCTAATTATACTTACATGAATTATTGAACCTAATGGTGGCTCAAATGAAGCTTAAAATTGGCCCAACATACCACCAAATATGCCCTAAAATAGGTCAAACTAATTAATCCCTAAAAGGGGCATAAGCAAAGGTCAAGTAGGTGCATCACTTGCTTGGACTTTTGAGGTGCTTAAAGGACCAAGTAGGTGCATCACCTACTTGACCAAGTTGTGGCTCAAATTGAAGCACAAGAAAGCCATCAATACTGACCAAATTGTGCTCCAAATTGAAGTACAAATCAGGCAAAATGGACCCAAGTTGGCCCAAACTTATGATCCAAATCTAATCCTAATGGATCAAGTAAAGTGGGCGTCAAGGGAATCCCTTATTAGGGGAAAAGCTATTTAGTTCCTCCCATTCAAACATAGCTAAATTTTGAAAAAATCACAAGCTTTCTCTCCTCTCTCCTTAGCTCAAAACAGCCATCCCTATACCCAATTAGGGTTCTTGAAGTTCTTCTACTTTTCAGCCAAGGCAAGTCAAGAAAAGATTATGGTTTCTAGCTAAATTCTTCTATATAGGATGAGAAAATCATATTATAAAATTGAAAGATATGACAGTCCCCTTTTACCAAAACTGCTGCCAAAATTCTCTCCAATTTAAGGAGTATTCTTTCTTTATGGCTTAGGTGTGAAGGGAAGTTAATTTCTTAAAGTTTTGCAAGAAAAAAGGAGTAAAAGTAGCTCTAAAAGTGTGATAAGTATTTTTCCCATATTTGTTCTTTTTAAATGAAAGTTTGGGTATAGAAATCTCATATTGTTGTTAAGAACTTATAAGACAGTGATCGAAGGCCGTGAGTTCAATGTGCTGCTATTGCATAGGCCTGTTTTGCGTGTTTCTTGTGATTAGGGAAGTAAGGTTGGCATACATGTGTGTTTGTATTGAAATGGAAAAAGATGGTGTGGCGATATACTATTTTTTGAGCAATTTTCATAATTAGCTCTAGATAGTAAAATAATTACATAAAATAATGAGTTTTATATAAGTTACATAAAATAGAATTTTTTTTATATTTCTTGATACAATTTAATGATAACCTTGAGTAATGTATCTAAATCTAAAATCCTAAATATTCTCCTATAATGGTGATATTTAATATCTACTTAACCGAATCTGTGTAATTTGTCGGAGTAAATCACTTTGTGATTTATTTTAGTCTTTTTTTACCATATCTAGAAAAGGTTAAATAATTAATTCATATCTGGAAAAATCTATACTTAATCGAATCTGCGTAATTCATGGGAGTAAATCACTCTGCGATTGATTTTGGTCTCTTTTTTTACCATATCTAAAAAAGGTTAAACAATTAATTCATATCTGAAAAAATTATCATCTTCAAGAAATCGCAGATCTTGGCTTTATTTTTCACCGTATCTAAAAAAACTGAAACAATTAATTCATATTTGAAAAAGTTATCATCTTTGAAAAATCACAAATGTCGGGGAGAAGTTTTTTCTTTGGTGCATCGTCATTGCGGATTTGATGAAAATTTTTTTTGGTGTATGATTGTTACTGTCGTTTGAAAAGTATGTCCTTGTTTATGCATGTATCAACAATAAACAAACATGTCACTGTGTATCATTTTTGTATTGTAAAAATTAGTTGTATCAAAAATTATTGAAAGATATCTTACTAGGTATGTTTCATATGTATCACAAGTATCATTAGTAAATACCAACTGTTATTTTTAAAATTGATACATATAATACTATTATAATTTTTTCAATGTATATTTATATCATAAATAAATTAAAAAAGTCCTTTGTGTGTCAGTCTATTATCAATTGATATATTTAGTATTGTATCATTAATATGACAATGATATTGTTTAAGTAGTTGGTTGTATTCACAAAAAAAAGGAAAAGAGACTGATATATTGTATCATTAATATGAAAACGATATTGTTCAAGTATGTCACGACCCAAACGGAGGCCCAGATCATAGACACGGGACAAGGGACCCCGAGAGACCTCAAGTCGACCCATGGCATAAGCATAACACTACCTCATTCAATAAACTGAAGAAAACATCAATATAATCCCAGCGGAAGTCTAATTTAACATCACATCAGAATAACATCCGAAGCTAACACATACATGAGTTTGAAAAGCCTCTAATCTGGACGTTTTGATGGGACAAGACCCCAACTAACTCAACAATACTGAAACATGAAATACATAAAGGAAAATGATAGTCTAGTCCTCGAAGGATGAGGACTCACCAATTGTGAGTAGATACAAACTCTGGAAAGTTGACTATGAACGGGGTTGAAGCTGCGAGGCCGGTCTTGTATCATAAAACAATATAGCATTGGAAGTATGCGATCAATACGTGGTACCGAGTATGCAAGGTAAGTAAAACCGCTTTAGTAAAGTAAATCATTTAAAATATTTCATACATATCATAAGCTTTCAACATGAGAAGAAGGGCATACATGCATTCTTTCTGAACTCATAATCTCATCATAACATGACCATGCATAGCTTTATAACATCATGATTGACTTGAATGACTCAAAGATGAAACATGAAATTTATTTTAAAAGCTGAACAATGAGTCAAACCTTACTATTAGAAAATGCATGTGTAAGATAACTTCCATGAATAATGCATATGCAAATCTGAATAGAATAGACAGTGGAGACTCGTCACTTAACCGACATACCACGATAGGCTTACGTGGTTTCGACTATCACACTCAAGTGGGCAGAGCAGTCCAAAACCTTGTTAGGGCTAAGGACGCTACCATGATATCAATATCAAGCTCTAAGGGCCAATTGGGCCTGGGATAGCTTACAAGGGAGGTCCCAATAACATAATAGAATCAACCTATGTTGGCACGTAGTTCTGGGGCATAGGGTGATCGGCTCTTAACTCGCTCGTTGCTAGACTCTTCTCCCAAAACATGCAATGCTCTAAATCGTATATAACAAAGCTCAACATCTTCTATTGACGAAGCTCAACATCGTCTAATGACGAAGCTCAGTATGAAATCAGGCATAACATAACATCGTATGAAACAAAGCTCAACATTGTCTATCGACAGAGCTCAATAATGAAATCATGCATAAACTCGACATCATATGAAAATGAAGCTTAACATTGTCCTTTGACAAAGCTCAATAATGAAATACATCTCAATTATGGATTCATGCATATGAGAAAATTTATTCCGAAACATACCACAAGCTAGAATTTATGAAATTTGGGAGACTTCGCTCCAAACAATGTTGTGAGCTTATTTCGGAAAAATCATCATTTTAAATCAACATGTGGGCATTGCCCAAACCTTTATCAAACTTAGATCTACTCAATTCATTTTGAAAACAACATCATAACCATGGGTAGCTTTAGAAACATGTTTTTCATCATCAAATCTCATCATCATCATACATTCAACATCATTCTCTTCTTTCATGAACTTCTCATCCATGGGCATTCAAATTCCATAATTTAGAAATCACAATTTGGATTGAAAACAATTTAAAATCTTCCCAAGCTTCTCAATTCACCAATATAAACATAATATAATCATACCCATGTAAAGAGATTGAAGAATCATGCAATTGGGTGAAAACTCATACTTGATCATAGACAATTTATCATGATTTGATATATATTGGGCATGGGTGTGGAAGGAGGCACCCACTCATAGCCTTACATACCTGGGAATGGTGAATTCTAATACTCTCTAATTGCCCAAGCTGAGATTCCAAAGGAAACCTTGAGATTTTGCTTTGAATCTTCTCTTCAAACCTTAAAAAACTTGCATACATGGGAAGAATGGCTTAGAATAGTTTTTTCCCTGCTAAAAACCCACTAAAATGAGCCTTAAACGACGTAGTATAGGCTCCTAGGATTTAGAAATTATGAAAAAGCCCTTACTAAAATAGCTGAATTTAACTGCCAGGGGGGTCCCAACGAGGGACCTGACGACTCGTCACTAAGGGCCACGACTCGTCAAGTCGTCCGTCAGGTACACTGGATAACAGATCACTTAGGGCTCGTAATGGGGGACTTAACGATTCGTTCCTCGAGACCACAACCCGTGGTCACCTTCCATCATGTACTCTGTCTCATTCTCACATAAAGTTCAACATGCTTGCTCATGACTCACCTCACAAATCATTGGGACTGACCACGCTTGTGGGGTCCCTTCCATTAGGTATACTGGTCGATCCTCCCATTTATTTCTCAATTTCACCCCACAGTTAACCTGACGACTCGTGGTGGATGACCACGAGTTGTTCCCACACCCGTGGGGACCTCAAACCTTCATTTCATCCAGGACTTCCCACGAGCCATCCAACGACTTGTGGGGTCTCCTCACGAGTTGTCCAACGACTCGTCCTGCAGTTGAAGTATCATTTTCCATATTTTCCCCGTTTGACTGCTCGATCTGATCCTTGTGTTCCTAGGGTATTACAATATCTCCCCCTTGGGAAAATTAGTCCTCAAATGTTAGAAACACACAAAAAACTCAAAAACAAGTAATCAACACATGCAAATACTGATTATTTAAACCGAAAACTGACGGAATGACTACCTCCGAAAAGAACTACACATCTGAACTGAATTCATACATCACATACATCTATCATAACATAAATTAAACTTGTGCACATGAACTGAACATGGAGACTGATTAGAGAATTAGGGAAAAAACTGATACCTCAAACTAAAACTGAGTCGATAGGGAATAGGTGAGAGTATTTAGCCATCATAGCTACTTCAGCTTCCCAAGTAGCTCCATCAACATGACAGTTTCTCCATAACACCTTCACCGAAGCTACTTCTTTGTTCCTCAACCTCTGAACCTAGCGATCCTAAATTGCAACTGGAATTTCCTCATAACTGAGGCTATCACCATGGCCTCATGAACCAAATCAGGTCCTATCATAGCTACCTCACCAACCTCAAACCATCTGATGGACGATCTACACCTCTGCCCGTAAAGAGCCTCGAACGGTGCCATTTAGATACTGGAGTGATAGTTGTTATTGTAAGCAAACTCGATCAAGGGCAAGTGATCATCCCAACTACCTTTAAAGTCCATCACACAGGCTCTCAATATGTCCTCGAGAGTCTGGATTGTCCGTTTCGCCTGACCATCTGTTTGTGGATGAAACGTTGTGTTTACCTTAACTTGAGTCCCAAGCCCTTTTTGGAAAGACCGCCAAAACTGAGAGGTAAAGTGAGTACCTCGGTTTGAAATAATAGACAAGAGCACTCCATGAAGTCGAACCAACTCCCGAATGTACAATTTGGCATAATCATCCGCTGAATCTGTGGTTTTGACCAGTAAAAAGTGTGCGGCCTTGCTCAACCTTCTACCACCACCCAAATAGAATCATAGTGTCAGCGAGTATGAGGTAGGCCTGTAATGAAATCCATATTAATATTTTCCCACTTCCAAGTGGGAATGCTAATATCCTGAAGTATGCCTCCTGACCTTTGATGTTCAACCTTCACTTGTTGACAGTTCGGGCACTTGGCCACAAATTCTACAATATCCTTCTTCATGCCGTTCCACCAATATATTTTCCGCAAGTCATGATACATCTTGGTGGCACCCGGATGGATGGAATACCTGTACCCATGTGCCTCATGCAATATCCGGTCCCTCAAATTATCAACATCTGGAACACATAGACGATCCTAGTACCGCAGCACCCCATCTCCCCATTGGGAGAAAACCTCCACCCTTTGACTCTGAATGGCTTCCTTCAGCTTTACCAACATCGGATCCTCATCTTGCCTAGCTTTCACATCCACTACCAAGGACGATTTTGATCCATTTTGCACAACAATGCCGCCATCGGTAGAGTCAACCAATCTAACTCCCAACCTCGCAAGTCGATAGACATCTCTCACCAACTCCTTCTTTCCCTCATCCACGTGGGATACACTCTCCATGGAGAGCCTACTAAGTGCATCCGCTACTACATTAGCCTTGCCCGGGTGGTAAAGGACACTCATATCGTAGTCCTTTAGTAACTCCAACCACCTCCTTTGCTGAAGATTGAGATCCTTCTGCGTGAACACATATTGCAAGCTCTTGGTGATCCATAAATACATCCACGTGGACCCCATACAAGTAATGCCTCCATATCTTCAATGCAAACACCACCGCGGCCAACTCAAGATCATGAGTCGGGTAGTTCTTCTCATGAACCTTCAACTGTCTCGAGGCATATGCTATCACTTTCCCATGCTGCATCAACACACACCCCAGTCTGACTCGCGAAGCATCACAATACACCACAAAACCATCGGTACCCTCAGGTAGGGTCAACACTGGTGTTGAAGTGAGTCGAGTCTTCAACTCTTGGAAGCTTTTCTCACAAGCGTCCGGCCATTGAAACTTCACCTTCTTCTGAGTCAACTTGGTCAAAGGTGCGGTAATAGATGAAAAGCCCTCCACAAATCTCCGATAGTAACTTGCTAAGCCCAAAAAGCTCCTGATATCTGATGGGTTCATCGGTCTGGGCCAATTCTTTACTGCCTCGATCTTCTGAGAATCTACCTTTATGCCCTCACTTGATACCACATGGCCTAGAAATGCAACCGAGTCCAACCAAAATTCACACTTGCTGAACTTTTCATACAACTGATGATCCTTGAGGGTCTGAAGCACTACTCTCAAGTGAGCGGCACTACTCTCAAGTGAGCGGCATGCTCCTCCTCTCCCTAAGAGTATATGAGGATATCATCAATGAACACAATCACAAACATGTCCAAATATGCTTTGAACACCCTGTTCATTAGATCCATAAAAGTTGCAGGGGCATTGGTTAGTGGAAAAGACATAAAAACAAATTTGTAGTGACCATACCGAGTCCTGAAAGCGGTCTTCGGGATGTCACTCTCTCGAACCCTAAGCTGGTGATACCCGGACCTAAGATCAATCTTGGAGAAACACTTGGCTCCCTGAAGTTGATCGAACAAATCATCAATCCTGGGTAAGGGGTACTTGTTCTTAACAGTGACCTTTTTCAACTGTCGGTAGTCAATACACATGCGAAAGGAACCTTCCTTCTTTCGAAAAAATAACACTGGTGCACCCCATGGAGACTTACTCGGCCTAATAAAGCCCTTATCTAACAGATCCTTCAATTGATCCTTCAACTCTTTTAGCTTGGATGGAGCCATTCTATAAGGTGGAATAGATATAGGTTGCGTGTTAGGAAGAAGATCTATACCAAAATTAATCTCCCGCTCGGGAGGGATACTTGGCAAATCATCAGGAAAGAACTCCGAATACTCACGTACTACTGGTACGGACTGGATAGCCGGGGTTTCGAACTCCACGTCCTTAACCCTAACTAGATGGTACATGCAACCCTTAGAAATCATCTTTCTGTCCTTAAGGTAGGAAATCAATTGACCTGTAGGCACAACTGAACTACCCTTCCACTCTAATACTGGCGACCCAGAAATCTGAGCTCTACTGACCGGGTTCGACAATTAACTGAAGCATAGCATGCAAATAGCCAATCCATGCCGAGAATAACATCGAAATCAGTCATGGCTAACTCTATCAGGTCTGCTAAGGTGACCTTATGCAGGACTGAGACGGGCAACCTCTATACACCCGTCTAGCTACAACTGAGTCACCTACTGGAGTAGAAACTGAGAAGGGTTCTGACAAGACATTTGGACTGACTCCGAAACTACTGGCTACATATGGTGTCACAAAAGATAGGGTAGCTCCCAGATCTAGCAATGCATATACATCAACATGAAAAACTCTCAACATATCGGTAACTACATTTGGTGAGGCCTCCTGCTCCTGATGAATGGCTAAGGCATAGAACCTGTTCTGGCGCTGACCGCCAGCTGTGCTAATGGATGCCCCCTGATGTGCTGAGCGTGGGGGAGGGGCTGCTGAACTAGAAGCTGGGCCTTAGCCCCCAACCTAATCCTGTCTCGCAGCTGGACAATCTCTGAGCAGATGTCCGGGCTGCCCACAACCATAACAAGCTCCTGAACCTGCCAAAACTAGCATGTGTGCCCCCGACCACATCTGCGATAAGCTGGGATGCTGGAATCTATGGGTCTGCTGCTCTGACCCCTCGAGCCTGATGCTCGCCCTCTCTGATCATGTATGGGCTTGGATGGCACACTCAATGCCAAGCATGCCGAGCCTGATGACCTCTGGTGAGTCTGCTGCCGGTAGCCACCACCGGACCTCTGCTGAGAGAATCTATGATCCTCAGTCCTAGCCCTCTTGGACTCCCTCTCTCTCGAATGTAGCACCTCCATCTGTTGGGAATACAACATCATGCGAGGGAAATCCATATCCTAGTGAAGCATAGCAATCCAGCACTCCTTGTCCAAATACCCTGCTATACCATGCACAAATCTGCTCACCCCGCCCTCTAGTCAGTCAATAACTCCGGGGCATATTTCGATAGGCGAGTGAACTCCATGGAATACTCTAGCACTGTCATCTTCCCTTTCTTCAAGTTTACAAACTTAGCTGCCTTGAGCTCCCTCATCTCCCGAGGGAAGAACCGATATAGGAACGCAATCTGAAACTCCTCCCACGTGATCGGACCTGCTACTGTGACCCTGCTATCTTTCCATTGCCGGAACCAAATATGCGCAACCCCCTTCAACTGGTAGGAGGCCAACTCTGCGCACTCAACACTACTCACCCCCATAACCAAGGTGATCTTGACAATCTCATCAATGAATTCATGTGGGTCCTCATCTACCTTGAACCCCAGAAACTCCGACGGGTTCATTCTCAAGAAGTCTCGGACTCTAGCCGCCGCAGCATTGCCGTTATGAGGAACATGCGCAACGGCTTGCTGATTGACCTGAGCGGTAAGGCCTGCGCGAGCATCTAGATGGCAGCCCGGAACTCAGCATGAGCATCTTGCTCCAGTTCCTAAGGCTCCTGAACTGGTGGGGCTGGCTGGTGCCCATAACCGTTTCCATTCTCGTGGCCTTCACCACTTCCATTCCTCCTTCCATTCATTCTTCGAGGTGCCATGATTCTGCAATCGCGAATAGCATGAATTAGAAGGATAGAAAGAATTTTCATTGCACGACATAGATCATGAAAGAAGGGAACATTTCCTAAACGTCTAGAAGCCTCTTCGTCATAAGTGTGGCGCGCTTCACACCCGTGAAAAAGACTCTACCTAATGCGGCTTTCAGACACCCTAGGACACTTCAAACCTATGGCTCTGATACCAAGTTTGTCACGATCCAAATGGAGGCCTGGATCGTAGAACGGGACAAGGGACACCGAGAGACCCCAAGTCGACCCATGGCATAAGCATACAACTAACTCATTCAATAAACTGAAGAAAACATCAATATAATCCCAGCAGGAGTCTAATTCAACCTCACATCACAATAACATCTAAAGTTAACACATACATGAGTTTGAAAAGCCTCTAATCTGGATGAGTTGATGGGACAAGACACCAACTAACTAAATAATACTGAAACATGAAATACATAAAGGGAAATGATTGTCTAGTCCTCGAAGGATGAGGACTCACCAATCCTGAGCAGATATAAACTCCGAAAAACTGACTAAGAACGGGGCTGAAGCTGTGATCCGGGTCTTGTATCATGAAATGATATAGCATAGGAAGTATACGGTCAGTACGTGGAATATACTGAGTATCCAAGGTAATTAAAACCTCTTTAGTAAAGTAAATCATACATATCATAAGCTTTCAACATGAGAAGAAGGGCATACATGCATTCTTTCTGAACTCATAATCTCATTATAACATGATCATGCATAGCTTTATAACATCATGACTGACTCAAGTGACTCAAAGCTGAAACATGAAATTTATTTTAAAAGCTGAACAATAAGTCAAACCTTACTTTTAGAACATGCATGCGTAAGATAACTTCCATGAATAATGCATATGCAAATCTGAATAGTATAGACAGTGGGAGACTCGTCACTTAACCGACATACCACATAGAGCTTACGTGGTCCCAACTATCACACTCAAGTGGGCAGAGCCGTCCAAAACCTTTTCAGGGCTAAGGGCGCTACCATGATATCGATATCAAGCTCAAAGGGCCAATTGGGCCAGGGATAGCTCACAAGGGAGGTCCCAATAACATAATAGTATCAACCTATGTTGGTGCGTTGTTCTGGGGTATAGGGTGATCGACCCTTAACCTGCTCGGTGCTAGACTCTTCTCCCAAAACATGCAATACTCTACATCGTATATAACGAAGTTCAACATCGTCTGTTGACGAAGCTCAACATCATCTAATGATGAAGCTCAGTATGAAATCATGCATAACTTAACATCGTATGAAACGAAGCTCAACATTATGTATCGACAAATCTCAATAATGAAATCATGCATAGACTCGACATCATATGAAAATGAAGCTCAACATTTTCCTTTGATAAAGCTCAATAATGACATACCTCTTAATTATGGATTCATGCGTATGAGAAGCTTTATTTCGAAACATACCACAAGCTAGAATTTATGAAATTTGGGAGACTTCGCTCCAAACAATGTGGTAAGCTTATTTCGGGAAAATCATCATTTTAAATCAACATGTAGGCATTGCCCAAAACTTTATCAAACTTAGATCTACTCAATTCATTTTGAAAACAACATCATAATCATGGGTAGCTTTAGAAACATGCTTTTCATCATCAAATCTCATCATCGTCATACATTCAACATCATTCTCTTCTTTCATGAACTTCTCATCCATGGGCATTCAAATTTCATAATTTAGAAATCACAATTTGGATTGAAAACAATTTAAAATCTGCCCAAGCTTCACAATTCACCAATATAAACATACTCTAATCATACCCATGTAAAGAGATTGAAGAATCATACAATTGGGTAAAAACTCATACTTGATCATAGACAATTTATCATGATTTAATAGAAATTGGGCATGGGTGTGGAAGGAGGCACCCACTCATAGACTTACATACCTGGGAATGGTGAATTCTAACACCCTCTAATTGCTCAAGCTGAGATTCCAAAGGAAACCTTGAGATTTTGCTTTGAATCCTCTCTTCAAACCTTCAAACTTGCATGCATGGGAAGAATGGCTTAGAATAGGTTTTCCCCTGCTAAAAACCCACTAAAACGAGCCTTAAACGACTTATTATAGGCACCTAAGATTTAGGAATTACGGAAAAGCCCTTACTAAAATCGCTGAATTTAACTGCAAGGGGGGCCCCAACGAGGGACCTGACATCTCGTCACTAAGGGCCACGACTCGTCAAGTCGTCCGTCAGGTACACTAGATAACAGATCACTTAGGGCTCGTAATGGGGGACTTAACGATTCGTTCCTCGAGACCACAACCCGTGGTCACCTTCTGTCATGTACACTGTCTCATTCTCACATAAAGTTCAACTTGTTTGCTCATGACTCACCTCACAAATCGTTGGGACTGACCATGACTTGTGGGGTCCCTTCCGTTAGGTACACTGGTCAATCCTCCCATTTATTTCTCAATTTCACCCCACAGTTAACCTGACAACTCGTGGTGGATGACCACGAGTTGTTCCCACGCCCGTGGGGACCTCAAACCTTCATTTCATCTAGGACTTCCCACGAGCCACCTGACGACTCGTGGGGTCTCCTCACGAGTCGTCCAACGACTCGTCCTGCAACTGAAGCATTATTTTCCAGATTTTTCCCGTTTGACTCACGGGTCTGATCCTTGGATTTCTGGGGTATTACAAAGTAGTTGGTTGTATAAACCGTTTGACTCCCGAGTCTGATCCTTGGATTCCTGGGGTATTACAAAGTAGTTGGTTGTATAAAAAAAAAGAGAAGAGATTGATATATTGTATCATTAATATGAAAATAAAATTTGTATCATAGAATGTGATAACTCAAATACAAGATGAAAATTGTCTATATCGTTTTTTATTAGTCTATTATCGATTGTATATATCATTAATATAAAAACAAAGTTTGTATCATAAAATGTGATAACTATGATACATAGAATCAACTAGAAGCGCTCGAAAAGGAGTTGACAGCACTAAAGAAGGAATTAACCCATGCTGAATGAAAATAAGGAAAATAATTCAAATCTACAATTCTCTGCATCTTCTTCACCAAAAAGTTTGAATCTTTTTTTGCTTTCTCCAGAGATCTGCAATTCTCTGCATCCAGATCACCATGGTTGAGAGAGAGAGAGAGAGAGAGAGAGAGAGGAGTTTTGGGGAGAAATGCTGATTGTGGGAGAGAAAATTGGTAGAGATTTTGGGGGATTTGTGAGAGAAAGTTTCGCCGATTATGATGAGATAAAAAAGAGAGTAATTATAAGAGAGAACATGGTAATTTGGAAAGAGAGTCAAGAAAAATAGATACAAAATTAAATGTTACAAAAAATGATAGCTAGCTACTTTATATAATTATTTTGCTATTTTTTGTAATTTCTTAATAGTTTTTCTAATTATTGTAAATAGCTAGTTAAGTTTGCTTAGTTATGTAATTTTTTCTTTAATTAATGTTGTTATGTACCTTCTGCCTGGAATGCATTTAGCTACTGTTTTGGTGCGTTCTTGATGGTTGGAGCACTGAGATGGGTGTACTTGTACTAAAATGGGGAAGAAGGATTTGATGATACACCAATTAAATAACGTCAATACGTACATTTTGCCCGAAAGACCTTTAGCTTCTGGTTTGGAGGGTGACGTTGTGTTTGGAAGCTAATATTAGCATCATTATGCACTTATGCTGTAAATAAATCTGATAAGGAAAGGTCGAGTTATGCTAGTCCTGATTGCTGAAGAAACTGAGATATATTAGAACTTCGTTATTCCTTTTTGACATGAATCTGAAATTGGAGCTATAAATTACTGAAAGAAAAAATTTGAACATTGTGTAGAACAATTTTGCTAACCAATAATACTTAAAAAAACAAGTGTTAGGTTATTATGTCAAATTGAGTCGCATACTCATAGGAATTTGGATGGAGATATTTTGTTATATTGTTGCTAAGAACCCCCAAGACGATGATTAAAAAAAAAAAATCAGAGTCCAATCTATTGCTATTAAGTTGGGACTGTTTTGCACGTTTCTTGACTGGGGCACTAAAGTTTGCTTGTATGTCATTTTGAAATGAGAAAGAAGAATGCGATAATACACCATTAAATTGACGTCGATATGCACCCACCTATCTGAAACGCATTTTGCTACTGTCCTAGTGCGTTCTTGATTATTTGGGCAGTAAGATTGGTATACCTATACTTATATACTATAATGGGGAAATAGGATTAGCGTACCTATACTTATATAATATCATGGGGGAGACGAGTTTAATAATACATCATTTAAATAACACCAATACACATATTCTACCCGGCACATATTTAGCTACAATTTTTGTAAAATGGCGCCGTCTTTCAAGGCTAATATTAGCTTTTTCCCTTCCTTTTTTTAGGGAAAAAAAAATAACTGGTCAAAAGACCAAATTTTATTTATTAAAAGAAAAAAGAACAAGAGGTCATATATCCACATCCAAGAAACTTCCAGCAGTAGGTGGAGTCTAATAAATCAGACTTCCGTCAAATCTTATCTTCATTCTTGGTAAGAGGTAAAATCCACATCTCCTTGAGATTTATGAATTATGCTATGCAAAGGTGAAAAAAATCAAAGCTGCTTGTTGTGACATCAATATAGGCATGCAAACATGAAACAAGGAACAAAACAAAACCACACATCTGGTCATAAGGACCAGAATGAAGGATATGAAGAACTCAACCTACAGCTGGACAATTTGTCACCAAATGCAACTTAAAATGTTCTATACTCTGGCTGTCAAAATGCCAAATCAAATATTTGCTTGTAGTCATCCACAAAGTGTACATTAAGGCCTTCCTTGACATTAGGAGCAAGCTCGTCAAAATCTCTTTGATTAGCTGAAGGGAATATTATAGTTTTCACATCACTTCGCCGTGCTGCTATGGCTTTCTCCTTGACCTATTATTGAACCAAAAAGGTGAAGTTTTTGTAAATTAAACGCACTTCAGAAGATGAACCCAACATCGGCGGGGTCAATAATGCTCCAAATGCTACTATACACTACAGTTGATACTATTTTGAAACTCTCATGAATCCTTTAGTGATGGTCAAAATGAAAAACCACTCTTATTACGCTTATGAGCACATGCATGTAAGCACATACGGACACAGGGAACTAATCAAGCATAAAGACCATAAAAGACAAAAATCAATGAAAAATAGAAAGAACATAAGGTTATCATACCCCGCCAATAGGAAGAATTTTTCCAGTTAGCGTGATTTCCCCAGTCATTGCCAGGTCCTTCTTAACAGGCTTTTTCATGGCAAGAGACAACAAGGACGTTATCATAGTACAACCTGCACTAGGGCCATCCTTAGGAGTAGCACCTGCAGGAACATGAAGATGAAGCTTACTATTTGCAAAGAACTGGCTATCAGGCTCCTTTTCCTGCAAAATGGTCCTGGCAACCGTATGGGCAATTTGGGCACTTTCTTTCATGACGTCGCCTAGTTGTCCTGTTACATTGAGAGCCCCTTTTCCTTCTCCTTGCTCCACCAGAGACGTTTCTATATAGAGTGTTGAACCACCCATTGAAGTCCAAGCAAGACCCATTACAACTCCAACTGGGGTCTGATCATATATGCGCTCAGCATGGAAAACGGGTTTGCCAACATAATCAGCTAGGTTTGGTGAGTCCACAACCACTTCAACTATTGTTTTACTTGCTTCACTTTCTATAGCTTCCTCAGTTTCCTGACTATCCTGTTAAGATCACAACCACCGTAACCAAAATTCAGTTGCACAGATAAAATGGTCATTAAATAATTGCACATAGATTATGTAAACCTCAAGTATAAATCATGCAACATAAGAAAAAAATGAAGAACGTTATTTGCTAGCAGCTTAATTTGTAGAATCCTATAATTTTTCTATAACATCAAACGTGTCAAAGTGTGTGTGTTCGCTGCGGTTTTATATTGGAACAAGTGAGTTTAAGCAAGCCATTTGACTATCAAGTATAATTAGTCAGACTAAAGAAACCCCTTCATCCCCAAAGAGTTTGCTTTTAAACCCATTACAGTGTATTATTAAATGCAAATCATGTTGAGATACCTTTTTAAGATACAAGGAAGAATTAGTTGTACAAATGAATACCATGTGTTTTCCTTGCTGGTTTGGGGTTATATATAGTTATCAGATAAGTGACCTCTTACATTTCAGCTGTTAACATTTAATCAACATGACACAGACAAGGTATACAAAAACACATCTTAAGTGCATACAAAACTAACCTATCACACTGCATCTTATATTTATATCTTAAGCATAGATAACAGCACTCAAATACATTGTAGCATTGCATAATCACAACTGGCAAGATTCACCTGGAGTACAACATTGAGCACTATACATTTGCCTTCTAATATTTTCCAATTACCTGTAAATGAGCATCTTCATCGGTAGACTTCTGCATTTGGTTCACCGGTGCTTCAAGAGCTCCAGCTTCAGCAACATTTTCAGAGGGCTTGTCATCATTGCTGCCCTCCGTAGGCTCAGCTCCTGCTTGAGTTTCTTCCTTATACTTAATTTCGTCTGCTAGATCAACAGATTCTGCTTTTACCTGATCTACCACCACATTCTGAGGCTCAATCTCGCCACCTTTCCTAACAAGCTTTAGAGCTATCTGGAAAGAAAGAACAGAATGTGTGAACTGAGAAGCATCAGATCATGAAAATGATTTCCAAGTGTTCGGTTGCATTTAATTAAATAACCATCACTTTTCTTCACAAGTTCACTGGGCATCAAATTCAGACAATGCAACTTAGATGTTTTAAACAGAGGAGGACAGGTCACGAACCTTGCGATAAATCTTTTCAATCTGCTTCTGCAGATTGCGAACACCGGCTTCTCTGCAGTAATTTTCTATTAAAGCAAGAAGAGCTGCATCAGTCACTTCAACCTGAAATAAGGAATTCATGAACCCAATATCAGCAGCTTATTGCAAGCAATACTGCAGTGTAACTTGTGTACATGAAAACCAGCATCAAGGCATCAACCAGAAGTACTAAACCACATATACTAACTGCCAGGATAATTATACATATTGAAAGATTTTAACCAAACATCAACAATTCAGCCCTTTGAATTTTGTAATCAATCAATTAGTAACATAATGTCTGCACACTTAATTCTCCAACTTGAGTTCACATTCGCTACATCCGAGAGACTATCACTCAGCACGTGAAAATCCTGAGAGAGAGAGAGAGAGAAGTGACATACACGACTATTGCTATGTCCATGCCAGCTTGCATGCGCCTCGACTATTCCAATGATACTTGCATCCTTTCAATTACCTTATTAATCAATTAAAACCCACCCAGCAACCAATTAAGCACCATAAAACAGTTCTACGTCCACAGTCAAAATAGTCGAGCAAACCAGAGAAAAAGTCTGTTGAGGCTCTAAGGGCAAAATGGAATCAAACATAGGCCTCAACGAAGAAAAGTGCTAATGAAACAAACACACAAAAGCCTTAGGTCCTTGAATATGCTCCCAGGCACGTTTTCCAAGAATAACTTTACCTAGGTCACTCTGACCAAGTACCATATTCCATGAATGCTAGCCAGCAACATGGACGGAAGTTAACTTGGTTTTAGTGATTATCATAAACAGCTTATAATTTAGATAGAAGATGACCATTTATTTTGCAGTAGGGTTCAAATCATATGATATCTCCAGAAGTGCAGCAGGACCTGAGTGGTTTGAATGGACGGAAAGAGATCAAATTTTTATCAGGAGAAATCCTTCAGCAAGAAGACAATGAGATGGCTTTGTGAGTCCATGAAGGAGGCCTTGAAGATCAAAGGTAACTATGCAAAAAGATGAAAGCTCCAGGATCGTTTTGCCGAGTACTTTTGCACAAGAAATTACAACAAACAGGTTCTGTTATATAACAATCATCAGTACACAAGGAAGAGATCAGTTATTATCATCCCTGAATTTAGTACAGGGTGGCCACATTGCATTAAAGATTGAAAGGTGATCACAGGCACAACATCCCTATTACACTAAAAAAAAAAAAAAAAAGAGAGAGAAACAACAACAACACCACAGAGGAGGGCCTACTGTACCGATACAGTCAAAAAATCAAAGTGGCTGTCCAAGGAAATTAATGCAACAATGGTTCTTGAAGAAAGGGAAATTGTACGTGTCAAAGCAAGCATAAACTCAACACAAATGACTCGCTGAGCAGGAGTTTGGTGAGCACTCTACCAGAAGAAATTTCAGACAGTCCCGCTCTGTCTGAGATTCGTGGTATGGTGAGCAATAGATGGAAGCAGACTCACGGAAGCAATATTTATGAAATGGGGCACAACTGAACCAGTTATGAAAGGAGAATGAAGCTGGAAAAGACACAAGTTGTAAGGTCCACGAGTGGTCTCCGACTGTGGGTTCGACTCCAAGGCACTCAACGGTGGATTAGGTCTGGATTAGACTGGTCCCAGAAATCTTCAAGGATATTGGAGATTATTGTGGTGGGTAGATACAGACGAAAGAGAAGAGGGATCGAAGAATTAGTTGAAATGGGTGAGAGTTAAGGTCGGGACAGAGATGCAGTCCCAAAATCTATAAAAGTGGGAGTGTGAGTTGAGGGTCCACGAGTGGTCTCCGACTGTGGGTTCGACTCCAAGGCACTCAAGGGTGGATTAGGTCTGGATTAGACTGGTCCCAGAAAATCTTACAAGGGAATTGGAGATTATTGTGGTGGGTGGATACAGAGGAAAAGGAGAGGAATTGAAGAATCACCTAAAATGGGTGAGAATTAAGTCCGGACAGTGATGCAGACCCAAAATCTATAGAAGTGGGAGTGGGACTGTGACGGAGTCATCTCGGAGGACCAAGTGTGGTGTGAAGCCCAGTGAGAACTTCCACTGGAGTTATTGCTAGGGAAAAGATGAAGGACCTCTGGTTATTAGAGGGTGTCGAAGGTACAAGTGGACTCAAGGTGATATAAACAGGCAATAGCACGTACGTCATTCAAATGAGACGGAATTTCCTAGGCCGATACAGTTACATGAGATTGCACTTGGGATTGATTTTAACCTAAACAAGCCTGTGAAGATGAACCCCTCATTTAAAAGATTGGGCCCAGATTTAGGGATGGCTATAGGGCAGCGTGGAGTTACATATATCCAGGTGCGGGGGGGTTTAAATAAAAAATATTTATGTTTGTGGGAGCCATTCGCACAAATACCTTTATTATGGAGTGGTCTTTAATTTTTTTCTCTCAAATTCAAGGACTTTAGTTTTTACTCTTCGGCACTTTAAGTAAAAAAGAGTGATCGAAAATGCCCAACCAAAACAAAAAACATCCCAAGACATAATTTTAGGCACAAGTTATGCCTCAGGACATAAATTCACAAGGTTATGCTTTCGGGATAAGTTCAGTAGCATGAACTTATGTCTTGGGGCATAAAATCAGTTTTAGAACACTATGCCTTAAGAAGTTCATAACTGAATTCATGCCTTTTAATATTAAGGGTAAAGATTTATCTTGCGAATTAGATAATACTTGACTTATGTCTCTAGACAAGCGTTCTCTAAAATGATTTGCCTAACGAAATTAAGTTATAATTAAGAATACTTTGGACAAAAAAATTTCATTAAAGGAGCAGTAAGAGTAAAAATTAAAGACAACCAATTTGAGGGAAAAAATTAAAAACCACGCCAAAATAGAAACCGTCCGTGCAAATACTTGATTTTGTGCAGGTGTGGATGCAAAAATCCCGTTTTCGCATCAGCTCTACAACCGAAGGTTGCACGTTACACAATTAGCATGTAAATAGCGTAAATACGTATATTATTACTTGATTCTCCTATTACTTGATTAAAAGAATATTATATAAAGTAAGGCTTTTTTGTTATAATTATGAAAAATAATATCTCCACTTGCAGGTTTTAATTTCACTTTTAGATTTAAAAAAGCAATCCCCCACAACTTTATATCCCAAATTCAAAATCTGGGAGTTCCTAATATTCCACAAGATGCCAATGATTACAAGAATTAAATATATATTCTTCTCGAAAATGATTTATAAAGTAAACAAAAATGCTAAGTTGTTTTGAGATGGCTCTAAATAATGCATGAAAATAAAAGATCTTTTGGTTCAAAACTTGGTATGACTTAATTTTAAGTAATAAATGCGGTGGGTTTGCAGGTTTATTAGCCAAATTTATTGTAATTAAGCTTTCTCTTTGAAGAATATTAATGTTCAGGAAAAAGGATCATATTTGTCTTTATACTCCCACAAATACATTATATTTGCCCTTCATTATAATTTCTCAACATGTTTGCGTTTTTCTTTCAATATTAGGGTTATATTTGCCTCTGTACTCTAAAAAAAATTATATTTACCTCTATGACCTTAAATCCTCATGTCTTCCACACATTTGTCTTTTCCATCTAGCTTTAGGATCATATCTGTCGTTGTATTTTTAAAAAAGCCATATTTACCTATGTTGCGCTAAATCTCTATGTTTCACCTTGATTTTCCTATATGGCATCCACATGACACTTTTTTCCAATTAAATCTAGTAACTCATTTTGAACTTTTTAATTTGTCCCACCCAACCCACTAAAATATTAAAACTTAAAAACTTCATTATTCATCTATGATGGATATTGTTTCACCATTCAAATTTCATTCAAATTAAACTCAACTTTTATTATTGCAATAGGGTAATAGTTGTTGCAACAATTTTTACTTATTGCACTGATTTTCTAAATCAGAAAATTACAACTATTAAAACAACAAGATAATTGTCTCAACTTAGAAAGTCAGTGCAATAAATAAGTTGAGGTAATTACTCTACTGCGATTAAAAAAGTTGAGTTTCAATTTTGGACGAGATTTGAGTACTGAAATCGTATCCACCATGAATAAATAATGAAATTTTTGGGTTTTAATCTTTTAGTGTTTCAGGCGAGTTAAAAGAGTTTAAATGGGTTAGTAGATTAATTTGGACAAAAAAATGTGTCACATAGGCCTCATTATAGGAAAATTAAGGTGGGCTTTTTAGTGTACAAGGGCAAATATGACTCTAAAGCTGAATGAAAAGGGCAAATATGTCGAAGACATGGAATAAACGTTGTAGGTGTAAATATGGACATTTTTTAGAGTACAAGAGCAAATATGACCCTAAAGTTGAATAAAAAGGGCAAATATGTTTAAAAAATATAACGAAGGGAAAGCCCTTTTTCGTGATGTTAATTCCTTTCTTATATGTTCAAAACGTGGTTAAAAAGCTAACGATTGAATTGTTTGAGAGGCAGCGTGACTTCATAAAATAAAATTTTTGAGATAGCAATTGAAAAATCATATTAAAATGGACGAATCTATGCAGGAAAAAAATATTTTCCGCAATGCAGTGCAAGTTAAAGCTGAACCCATACCGCAACCGCACCGCCTCATTGCCATCCATACCCAGGCTTATTGGCCTAGTATATATCCGATTCAAGTTTTCGCACAAATTGCCCTATTTGGGGGAGATCTTTAATTTTTGCCCCTCAAATCAGTAGTCTTTAATTTTTGCTCTCGCCTCTCATTTAATGAAAATTTATGGGTCAAAGTACCTGTAACTATGACCTAATTTCGCAAGGTGAAAATTTAGATAACTTTTGTTTGCCCAGCATATGTTGTGTAACAATAAGTTATGTCTTATAAGACATAACTTGTGTGTTGCGAATTTTGCCTTGTGAATTTTTTCAAAAATTTAGAGAACCTTTACCTTGTCCGCCAAAGGTTTAGAAAACTTAACCTCTATCAATATAAGTTCGTATGAATAAGTTATTCCTTACAAACTTGTGTCTTGAAAACTTTAGAGAACTTAGCCTCTATTAGCATAAGTTCATATAAATAGGGATGGCAATGGGATGGACGGAGCAGGTTTTATGCTATGTGAGGCGGGGCGGCTTTTAGGTTATATGGGTGCGGGGAGGGTGCAGAGCAGGTTGAGATAAATTTTTTAAAAACTGATGCTGGGCAGGGAAAATTGCGGGTACGTGGGTCTACGCGAGTTTAATAGTAAGTTTTTCCCAAAAATGATTTTTGTTCTTGATACAATAGAGAGCTCTTATTTCAAAAATATGTTTCATTTGGTTATCATTCTCTAAAAATTTATTTCTTTAGTTTTCTCCCGTCTAAATTGTTATTTCTTTTTCTCTTATGGTTTGACATTAAGGGTGTGTTCCGTTGATCAAAAAATTTTGAAAAATATTTTTTTAGAAAAACAAGTTCCTTGAAAATAAGAAAAATGACTTCCCTAATAAAAGTAGGGAAAAAAAGTCACCTTGTCTCCTATACCCTCACAACTATCCACCCCATCCGATCCTCATAGTTTTGTCGTAGATATATGTAAATGTTTTTACTTG
Source organism: Datura wrightii (assembly GCA_035772735.1). NCBI lineage: Eukaryota > Viridiplantae > Streptophyta > Magnoliopsida > Solanales > Solanaceae > Datura > Datura wrightii. The sequence goes on along the minus strand of JASDFA010000007.1, from coordinate 44,832,782 downwards.
CATGCCAAACACAAGAAAACAAGTAAGAAAAAACTTGTTTTCCTAGAAAATGTTTTGAAAAACATTTTCCTTCGTACCAAACATACCCTAAGATTTAAAAGTATGGAGAGTTAGTTTAAATTATTTAGCAATAAAAATGTTATGTTAGTAAAAATTATGCATCGGTGATTTTTTTCTTTCTTTACAATATAAATCAAAAAAAATTTAAAAATTAGCAAATTATGCAGTGAGGTTTATGTGAGGGGGTTTATATGGGGTGGAGCGAGTTGAAATCTTTGTAGGTTTTCCCCACAACCGCACGGCACTTGCCCCATATCCCTACATATAAATAAGTTATGCCTTATAAGGATAATTTGTGCCTTGTGAATTTCTGTAAAAGTTTAGGGAACCTTACCTTGTAGGACAAAGATTTAGAGAACTAAGTCTCTATCAGCATAGTTTGTATGAAAAAGTTATGCCTGATAGTATAACTTGTGCCTGGTGAAATATTTTGCAAAAGTTTAAAGAACCTTTTCTTTGTTCAACAAAGGTTTAAAGAACTTAGTCTCTATCAGCATAACTTCGTATGAATAAGTTATGCCTTGCAAGGCATAACTCAGTGTTGTGAAAAGCGCCGAAGCGCGTGCTTAAAGCGCGAAGCGAAGCGAGGCGCAGCCTATGCGCTTTTTATATTTGAAGCGGAGTGATCTGAAATAAGCGCATGCTTCTACCACTGAAGCGAGAAGCGCAGCAAGGAAAAAAAGCAAAAAAAGCGCACTTAAGTGAGATAGTTTAATTTTAAAATTTATTTTAAAAAAAGTAAAGTCGGCGGCTAGGGTTTTCTCAATATACACGCGACCACGCAGCTGCTGCGATACTACTGCGTACTGCTGCTGCTTCTCTCTTCTTTCTTGCGATATTACTGCGTACTACTGCTGCTTCTCTCTTCTTTCTTGCGATACTACTGCGTACTACTGTTGCGACCTGCGAGCCTCTTGACATACTGGTAAGTTCTGTTCTTTCTCTTCTCCTTTCCTTCTCTCTTCTTTTCCTCCTGTTCTTCTTTCTCTTTTTTTATTTTTTTCTCTTCCTCTTCTCCAGTTCCTCTCTACTCTTCCTCTGTCTTTCTCTGTTGCTGTTGGACGCTGGTTGCTTCTTTCTTCTTTCTCTTTTTTTTCTCCTGTCTCTTTTTTTTCTCTTCTTTCTCTATTGTTTTAATCTTCTTTCTCTGTTTTTCTATTATTCTCTGCTGCTGAGGGAGTGTAGCAACCCGTAGCACACTTTTATTTTCAACGGCATCAAGTCAAAAAAGAGATCCCGCTTGGGCGTATGGAAATGCAATGGGCAATAACTCGAAAGTTCGATGTATCCTTTGTGATAAAATATCCAATGGTGGAATACATCGTCTCAAGAAACATCTAATTGGTGGTTATAGAGATGTTGTATATCCAAAAGTACTGGATCTTGTCAAGCAAGAAATAAGAGTATGTCGCCAAAAAAATGAGTTAAAAACTCAAATGAGCTTTGAAGCATCTATGGTTAATCTTGTTGATGAAGATGATCAAATGGATGAGGAAAATGTTGAAGCCAATGATACATCGATGGGACATCCTCCCTCGAAATCTCAAAGAAAGTCTTCAACTAGTGGAAGTGGATCATCTACCGCTCACTGTGAAAGGCCCTCTTTATCTTTATTTCTCGCAAAAGGCTCATGAAAAGAGAAAAGCTGATGCTATTGATATAAGTTCTTCTAAGAAGATTTTAAGGGATCGCACTGTAGATGTTTTTGCTAGGTGGATGTATGATGCAGGGCTTCCTTTCAATTGTGTTAATTACACCAAAATCTTTGGTGAATTCATTGAGGCCGTAGGCCAATATGGTCCAGGAATGAATCCCCCTACCTATCATGAAGTAAGAGTTCCTTATCTAAAAGAGGAGGTGGAGAAGACAAACAAGGTTATTGAGGATCATAAGGTGCAATGGCAAACTTATGGATGTTCCATCATGATGGATAAATGGACAGCAAAAAATGGAAAAATGGTTATTAATATTTTGATAAATTCTCCAAAAGGTAGTGTGTTTCTTGAAGCTCATGATGCTAGTGACTCTTCTACCGATTCCAATAAAATGTTCAACTTGTATGAGAAGACGATCTTAAAAATTGGGAAGGAAAATGTTGTACAAGTTGTCACCGATAATGCAAGTGAGAATAAAAAAGCGGGTGACATGATGAAGGGAGTGTACCCGCACATTTTTTTAACTCCTTGTGCTGCACATTGTATCAACTTGATGTTTATTGACATTTTCAAGCAAGCCCCATATTCTACAGGTGAACAAGTGGTTCTAGTTTTTTTTAACCTTTATGTTATTTATATTTATTCCTAACTATTAAATCCTTTTTTCTACCGTTTTTGCTAAGGCTGTAAAGATACATTCTTACATTAGTCAGAGGGCCTTGTTATTGAACATGATGAGGAGATACGCAAACCAAAAGAATTTGATGAAACCGGCCAAGACGAGATTCACAACAGCTTTCTTGACTTTGCATAGTTTTCACATGCAAAAGAAAAACTTGAGAACCTTGTTCATGTCAACTGAATGGAATGAGAGTACATATGCAAAGGAAGCTCTTGGGAAAAAAGTTGCGAGATTTATTATTGGTCCTTATTTTTGGAATGACACTGTTCAAGCACTTAAAGTTGGTGGTCCTTTAGCTACTGTTCTTCGTTTAGTGGATGGAGAGAAAAAACCACCAATGGGCTACATTTATGAAGCCATGGATAGGGTCAAAAAAAGTATTGAAAAGGCATTTAGTTATGATGAGAGGATATATGAGAAAGTGTTTGAAATCATTGATGCAAGGTGGACGGATTAATTTCATCAACCTTTGCATGCAGCGGGACATATTTTGAACCCCGAGATCTTTTATAAACATTATGAGATGAAGACTTTAGATAGAGAAGTGTGAGAGGGGTATCATGCATGTGTTGAGAGGTTGGTCCCAAATAAAGATTTGCAAGACAAAATAGGGGAGGAGCTTGGTGTGTACATGAAAGCTGATGGGCTACTTGGAATGGAATCGGCCTTTAGAGCTAGAACCTTAAGGTCACCGGGTGAGCATTTTAACTTTTAAATTTAAATTGTGTTCAAATTTTAGAGCTAACCTTTAAGTTATTAACTTTTAAAATAACTCTTCTACAGTTGAATGGTGGATGCAATATGGTCATAACGTCCCAAACTTGCAACAATTTGCTATTAGAGTTAAAGTTTAACTTGTAGCTCATCCGGTTGCGAGAGAAATTGGAGAGTATATGAACATGTTGAGAAGCTATAGTACATTATTACTAATTAAATGGTATCTCAATTGTCTCAAGTACTCCTATTAATTACTTTCTACAACTTATGTGCAGATTCATACTAAAAAGAGGAACAGGCTTGAGCTAAAACGTCTCAATGATCTAGTGTTTGTTAAATATAATAGAACATTGGTGCGTCGTTACAATGCTCGCAACACCATTGATCCAATTTTGTTGGATAATATTGATGATGCTAATGAATGGTTAACTGGAGTCCCCCAAAATCATGAAGATGAAGAAGTATACGAAGGAGAAGATCTCACTTATGGTCATGTTGCTATGACAAGTGGTGTTGAGGAGAATATATATGGTTTTAGGCGTAGTACTTTAAGGAGCAAGGAAAGTGTAGGTTCAAGTTCAAGTAGTAGAACCCTTGTTGATGAAACCTCCGATGATGAAGGAGATGATGACCAATATAATAACGTGATAACACTTCAAGAGTTTGGAGATCTTGTTGAAGAATAGGATGTTGCTTCCTCTGTGATTTGGTTTTGCATTTACTTAATATGCAGTGACTTATGAGGATTATCGACTATCTAGTTCTAGTATTTATTTTTACTTTTTAATTTAACAATTGAAAGATTTGCTTAATATGTTGTTTCTATTTGAGTTCTTTGTTATTTATCTATGCATATTTAATTGTTTTTATTTTTATATTAAATTGCGCTTTAGTTGAAAAAAGCGCGCGCTTCGCTTCACGCTTTGGTGAAGCGAGCCCTCATCGCTTTTTTCCGCTTTGCGCTCTCCAAAACACTGGCATAACTTGTGCCTGGCGTATTCTGTTTGCCATGTGAATTTTTTTTATTATTCTAATATGAATTTTTTCTTTACCGCGTTTTTGTTACTTAAAGTGCTGAAGGAAAAAATTAAAGACCTCGAATTTAAGGAGCAAAAATTAAGGATCATTCTGAAATAAGGGCATTCGTGCGAATGACCCTATCTGATTCAAGTAAATTAAGGCCCAACTACTATGGAAATCATAACTGATCCATTTACGGAGGAATAGCCAACATATGCTTGAGAAAGGAGGAAACACAGAAGGATATACACGTAACTGGTCGAACAAAGAAAATTGTCGTGGAAGAGAATGAAGAAGCAGATATTGATTATCAACAATCAAGATGAACAGACGTGCGATACTCAGGGGCAGAAAAACAGAGAGATGCATGAAAGGAAATGGACAAAGCAGCAGGTTTGGTTGGCCAATTGAAGATCCCACTCCTTTAAATTCCTCAATTCTAGAGGATGAAAAGGATACTAAATTTGAAGCATCTATATAGGTACCCCAGAATACTATCAGGCTTGGTAGAGAATTTGGGGTGATGTTTCAAGGGTGTGAAAGAGAAGCTTTTGAATTCTTTATGAAGATTAATGGTAAACGTCATTACGCGGGTCCCTCAGTGATACAAGCAGTGGAAACACCAAAGAGGAAGGGTCTTAAGAATTGAAAAGATTGGAGATTGGTAGTAATTTTAAGAGCAACGGTACTAGAAGCAAGGGGGATGTATCATCACCAATATCCAACAATACTAAACATTGTATCTTGGAATTTAGGGGATTAAATTGTCACGAGAAAAGGCTGCTGATCAGGAACATGGTACACAAATGGAAGGCTGATGTATTGTGCTTTCAGGAATGTATTTAAGGGGATATCACTGACATTGTAAAAGAGGTGGGCTAACAGATGGGTGAAATACTTGCAACTAGTGGCCAATAGAACAAGAGGGGAATCCTAATATTATGGGACAGTAGGATTTGGGATGGAGAAGTTAGCAGTTTGGGGGGCTTATTCTATCACCTGTAGATTCACCGGAAAGACTCAGGAATTTTCTTGGCATATTTCTAGTGTTTATGTCCCAAATGATAGAAGAGAGAGGGAAGAAGTATGATGGGGACTTGCTAGTGTTAGAGGCCTTTCCTCTGGTCCATGGGTAGTTTGTGGGGTGTTTAATACGGTAAGATTCCCTTAAGCAAAGTAGAATTGTAACACAATTACCAGAGCAATGAAGGAATTTTCAGAGTTTGTTGAAGACATGGAACTGGTAGATTTACAACTATCAGAGGACAAAAATACTCAAAGACAGAGTGACAGACAGGAAAGTGTAGCTAGAGCTGGATAGGTTTCTAGTCTCTATGGACTCAAATGAGTGTTTTAGGAACATTTAAAAGTTAACTCTCCTCAGAGTTACTTATGTTGAAATGTGGTTGTTGGAAGTCCGTCATGTCCTATTTCAAATTTGAGAATTGGTGGCTACAAACAGAGGGCTTCACAGGAAGGTGAAGGAATGGTGAGATTCTTTTGCCTGTAAAGGGAGACCCAACTACATTTTAGCTTTCCAATAAAGGCTCTTAAAGATAAGCTCAAGGAATGGAGCAAGACTATCGAAGGAAACTTGGATTTGCAAAAAGCGAGTACCCTAAATTAGATAGCTGAATTGGAGGAAATCCATGATCACAGGTACTTGATTGAGGAAGAACTAGACACAAAAGCATCTCTGGTTATGGAGTTTGAGGACATTGCAAAGAATGAAGAAATTGCTTGGAGAGAAAGGTCAAGAGCCTGTAGTTGAAGCAAGGGGATAAAAATACAAAACATTTTAACAGGTTGCAAATGCTCAGAAGATTTAACAACATTGATAAGTTGTTAATAAGGGGAGAGGAGGTGATCAATCCAGCTGATATCAAAAAGGAAACTGTTACCTTTTATCAGCAGCTATATTCTGAGGGTGAAATGTGGAGACCTCAAGGCCACATAAGAAACTGTGCTTGGGTCAATGATGAGGATAATGTGATTCTTCAAGATCACTTTGAAGCCCAGGAGATATAAGAAAATGTGAAAGCATGTGTGGAGACAAAGCTCCTGGACCTAACAGTTTCTCCATGGTATTTTCCAACCAGAGCTGGGTGGTGATAAGTAATGAAGTAGCAGCTGCAGTGCAGAACTTTATGATCAAGGGGCTTTTAAGAAAAGCACTAATGCCACTTTTGTAGCCTTGATTCTGAAAAAAGGGGAGCAAAGGAGGTGAAAGACTTCAGGCCATCAGTTTGATAGGCAGTATCTACAAGATTATTTTTAAGCTTTTGACTGAGAGATTGAAGATAATAATATTCAAATTAGTGGACAACCAACAGAAGGCTTTCATTAAATGAAGACAGATTATGGATGCTATCTTAATTGCTAATGAAGTGGTGGATACTAGAATCAGACGTAAAGAGTCTGGTATTCTATATCAATTGGAATTATATACTAGAAATTTTGAGGTGCATGGGTTTTGGTGGCCGATGGATAAATTGGATAAGATATTGCATCAGCACAGTCAGGTTTCCAATCCTCATTAATGGTACTTCAGCAGTTTTTTTTTCCTTCCTAGAGGGGTTAAAGACAGGGTGATCCACTGCCTCCATTCTTATTCATACTAGCCATGGAAGGAATTCGTAATATGCTAAAGAACGCTCAGGAAATAAATTGGATAAGGGGATTCAAGGTGAGTACAAAGAGTCACATTTACAATATGCAAATGACACAAGTATTTTGTGAAGCCAACATTGATCAATTAAGAATGTTGAGGGTCATTTTTATTCTCTTTGAAGCTACATGTGGTTTTGATATAAACTGGACCTAAAGCTTTATTTATCCGGTAAATGCAGTAAACCAGATCCAATCTCTGGCTGTAATTCTTGGTGGAAGAATAGGGGCTCTTCCTACTGTGTATTTAGGAAATCCATTGGGAGCCAAGAGTAGTCAAGGAAATACGGAATGTGATTTTAGAGAAATGTGAAAAGAAGTTAGCCAGCTGGAAAAGTCAATATCTTTTCTCAGGTGGCAAATTAATTTAAATCAGTTTTGTTGTCGATGCTATGCCTACCTATTTGAAGTCAATGTGTTACTTTGGGAAGGTAACAATGACAAGAATAAGATACGTCTGGTGAAATGGGACCATCTCATGGTCGGCAAGGAAAAATCGTAACTTACTAATGAAGTGGTTATGGGGATTTGCAGCTGATGAACAATCATTGTGGAAGGAAGTGATCCTAGAAAAATACAACAGAGATGGAAGATGCACAATTAAATAATGTAAATGGTCCATCCGTTATAAGTCTGTGGAAGACAATTAGAAACCTCTGGCACAAGTTCAAGGAGAAGACAATAATCAAAATAGGTGATGGCATGAAGACTATTTTCCAGGAGGATACTTAATTAAATCAAGGTCCTTTTAAACAGGTATTTCAAGAGATGTACAGCCTTTAGTTACAATAGGAAGCAACAGTAGGTGCTTTATGGAGCAATCAAGGATGGAACCTCACTTATAGAAGGCCATTAAATAAGTGGGAAATAGACAAGATGGTTGAATTGTTTAAGACTCTTGAACAGTTCAATGAACTTTCTTCTTCAGAGGATAGCTTAAGGTGGAGGCCGGGAGAAGCAAGGAAATTCACTGCAAAGACAGTATCTAAGGAGTTGAACACTTCAGCCAATCAAATTGAATGCTTCGTCTGGCCACTAGCTAGAGAAGCAGTTCTCACTCAGGATAATCTCTGCAAGAGAGGTTATCAGTCGTGCTCTAAATGTTACCTATGTGGATGTGAGGAAGAGACAATCAGTCATCTCTTTTTACATTGCAAACTAACTACACAACTATGGAGGATGTTTATCAGCGTAAGGGTATTAGTTGGAGTATGCCTAGGAACGTGGTGGATCTTCTAGTATACTGGAATAGAGAAGGTGTCAACTCAATCCAAAAGGAGAGATGGAAAGTTGTCTCAGCTTGCATATGGTGGACAATATAGGAAAATGTTTTGAAGATAAAGCTTGTCATATCCAAAAGATAAAACGACTTGCCTGGTCCTGTTGTATTTTTGGTGCAAAGGAGTCTGCTAAGAAACTCATGAATATAATACAACAAAAAATAATTTAAACACAAAAAATTATTTGGACAAAGAATAAAACAACAGCTAAGCAAAATATATGAAGTTAAAACCATAGCAATCAGGTTCAGAAATCATTTTAGGTTTCTGATTTAGATGAAAAGACGAAGCTTTATGCTTCCTGGAGCTAGTTTTCTTACACCAAACTTCTAGTCGCTTGTTCCTACTCATTGAAAATTCCTTTGCAACGTCTTCTAACAATTGGTATATGGTTACCTACTATGTTTGATGTTTAGTACTGTTTTCTTCAAAAGAAACAATGTGAAATGAGCACATGCCTAGAGCACTAACAGACCTATGTCTGCTGCTGATATTTCAAATATTGGAACCAAAAAATATGCACAAACTCAACCGATAAATGAGACATGCAGAGGAGATAATAAATGACATGCAACTAGGGACGTTTATTTGGGACATACCTGTTCAGGTTTGATCCCACATGTTTCACGAGTACCTTTTTCCAAATAATCCCTGGCTATGTGCATTTTCTCATCAGTAATGTAACCAGCAATTGCAATTACCTCCATTCTATCCAAAAGAGGATTAGGTATCGTTTCTAAGACATTGGCTGTGCAGACAAACAAAACCTGCAGTCACAAAAAGGAAAAATGAGTATCAACATCAGATTTCCCATTCGAGAAAGTAAATGCAGATTGTTGTTCCTGTTTAAAGTACAACGGGATAGTAGTTGTATAAAACAAAGAGGATAGGAAACAAGCTTGAAGGCTTGAAGGCGTCAAAGCTCCGATTTGTTTTCAATTTTGGCATGAAAAGAGATTTTATAATCATAATTATCCTTTGGACAAGTTCACTAAACCTTGAGGTTGAATTTTATAAGTTCCTTCAGGTTCATATATAATTCAAGGTTCTGATCTTACCTCCCTCCCCATAACCACATTAGACCCAAAATACTACCAAAATAATAGAAAGATGATTTTCTTTTAACAATGCCAGTTGGAAATACACACAAATATTTACCATCACGAAAAGACATAGGAGAAGTAAATTATCACAGTCAAAGATAAAGACAAATGAAATGGTAAGCAAATATACCCATCCACTTCTCTCTGGTCATGTTGATCTGCTGATGCTTCTTAAGATATAAAATGAAATACCACTGTTAAATGTAAAACTGTCATATTTGAATTAAGGGATTCTTTAAATAGGTAAACAACAACACACCCTAATCCCACAAGTAAGGTCTGGAAAAGATAGTGTGTATCCAGCCTTACCCCTATCTTGTGAAGGTTGTCTCGACAGACCCTCCCTCAAGTAAAGCATATCAAAATCAGTAAGACAAAGAAATACAATAGTAAAAAAACCATGTAGAAAATACTGGGAAAAAAGACAGTAGCAACAACAAATAATACGACAACCGAAGCAAAGGAAGCAATGGGTAATAAAAGAAATCAAAGAATAAAATATTAGGAGATTACTAATAATAATACCAATAAGGAAAACTAGACAACACTCTATTAATTACTAACCCCTTACCCTGACCTTTGACCTCCATAGCCTCCAATCTAGGGACATGTCCACGAAAAACTACAGGTGTACCATGTCTTGTATAATCATCTTTCCCCAATACATCATCGGTCTACCTCTACCTCTACCTCTCCTCAGATACACCATGGCCAACTTCTCACACCTTCTCACTGGGGCATCTATGCATCATCTCTTCACATGCCCGAACCATTTCAGCCTTGCCTTCTTCATCTTGTCCACAACCCAGGTCAGTCACACCTTGTCTAAAATATCTTTGTTCATAATCCTATCTCTCCTAGTATGCCCACACATCCATCTCAATATCCTCATTTCCGCTACTTTCATCTTCTGTACATGCGAGTTCTTGACTGGCCAACACTAGATAATTAATAAGTGCTCAAAGGATGTTACTCCAATTATCAAGAACTTCAAGAGGTATAGCTCTCAAAAATACTTCCAACATATAGTAGGAAAGCTCAATGCATCAACTTTTTTTTCCTATAGCACGGTCACCAAGAACCCAATGCCAAAGAAACCTAGTTTTTCTCAAGTATTAAAGAACAGCATTCTACTTAAACTAACAATAATATAGTCAGAAGGACGGAAAGAGAGGCAGCAGAGACCTGAAATAACATACTTCCAATAACCTTTTATTATGGACAATAAGATAGAAGGTTCGGTCTGAAAAATTTACCAAGCTTAGCTGAGATAAGAGGCAAAAGCAAATAGTTTAAAAATAAAAAGAAAAAAGAGGGGATTCAAAAAAGAGAAAGAGCATAATGATATTAGATATTTGCAAGATTTAATTATCACAAGGGCCAATCAACAGCCACAATAATCTGATAAGTGGACCTGGAACAACTAACCTTTGATAAATCAATAGGGACATCAAGATAATGATCCAAGAAATTTGCATTCTGTTCAGGATCAAGAAGCTCCAACATAGCACTTGCTGGATCACCAGCATGTCCCCTTCCCAGCTGCCATAGAAGCAAAATACAGGGTTATTATTGAAACTAATCTATGATTATTGACATTTTCCAATCATTAGGTGCAAAGAAATCCAAGCAAAAACAGAATAAGTTCAAGCTCAAAATTTCTTCCTTGTGGTCATTAGACAAAAAGAAAATAAATAGTGAAAAAGAACCTAGAATCTGTCATAGTCAAAGACATACAACTGAAGTAGTAACTCTGCAAACCATAAATACCTTATCAATTTCATCTATCAAAACAAGAGGATTAGCTGTTCCCACACTTTTTAAACATTGCACCATCTTCCCCGGCATGGCACCAATATAAGTTCGTCGATGTCCCTTGATGTGTATTCCGAAGTTAGTCATGAAAATTCAAGATTCTGTGCACCACAAAAAAGACTCTGTCTGAGCTGGTCAGATTCTTCCCATACCTTTATTTCAGCAACATCAGACAACCCTCCAACAGAAAATCGGTAGAACTTGCGGTTCAATGCACGTGCAATTGAACGACCTATACTGGTTTTGCCCACTCCAGGAGGGCCAGAGAGGCATATGATTTTCCCTGTTCAAACAAAACTGAGCAGTGAGTCTGTTTCTACTTCCTGACTCACATTCATAAATTAAAATGAGATGAAACAGGTGCAGTGCACGTAAATTGGATTAATATCATCACTTAAATCTGATATTGATTGTCCTAGCTATGGGGGAAGGACTTTTTCTAGAGTCTATTTACCCTTCATCTTTGGATCATATTGTTAATTTCCATACAAGTATCTGTTTTTCCTAGACAATTCATAGTTCTGAGAGACTGTCCTCAACAATAACCAGATCTCAATTTCAATGTTGTAAAGATATATCAATTCCCCACTAAACTCCAGACAGTTGATGTTTTTGAACCTTTTGCGGACATTGGCCATCTTCTGAAAAATTGTGTTCCTATCCCCTTGTTTAACCATAGAACCCTGCATCATTGTTTCCAAGCAATTTCCTCAAATCTGGCGATCTCCTCAAATTCCATATTTCCTCTGAGAAATTCATCATCAGAGAGACTCCTCAAATCTAGTATTTTGTCAAGATTCCTCTCTTGATTACCAGCTCTCTTTCACGAATTACCATAATTTGTTGCATTCCACTCTTTCAACTTATCTTAGCAGCTTTTACTTAGTTGCAAAATTGAAATCAGGTCTGCTTGTATCATTGAAAGATTCCCACTGTAACACCCCATACCTTCAGGCTAGAGTTTGACCCGTACGACATGGTTAATTCGACCTAACTCCATGAAAGATGGTTGTGCGCAGGTTTAGAGATCAGATTCTATGTGCAAAATGGTTGGTCCAAGGTTTGAAATTGATAAGAATCGAAAAGATGCAAATTGCTGCCAAGGAAACAAGCCAGAAAAGTGACATGTGAAGCATATGGGCAGCCATGGGTGGAAGGAAAATATTATGCTTCAGTGGTCGAGGTAACCAACATATAGGCTGCATATGTGACTTACCATCCATATGTTGCACTGTATGTTGAGACCTCGGAAGGGTAACATTTGATGCTTTAGGTGTTCATGTGTGAAACAACATACGGACCGCGTGTTAGACATATGGTCTGAATGTTGTACCATATCTGAAGGTACCCAAAAACCTAGCTACTGGAATTTGCCATGTAGAGGTACGGAAGGCCACTTACGGCCACAGGCAGAGGATGCGGCTCGTATGTCCACCTTGGTTAAAAGGGAAATTCAAAGGACTTGGCTTGCGAAGCCACATACGGACTGCATGTGGATTGTATGGCCCGTATGTCGTGCCATATGTGACACACAAACTTTAATGAAATACAGGATATGGCCAACAAATGGACCGCATGTGGATTGTACGATTCGTATGTGGCCACCGTATGTCAACCTGGACAGTGCCTATAAATATGTGAGATCTGATTTTAAACTCATTTTTCTCACTCCACCCGACTTCCACTGTCTCTGTCCTCACTCTCCACTCATTTCTACTTGAAGTAAGTGATTCCTAATGCTTTCCATGGTTATTCCATCACCGATTATGCTATTTTAATACCAATTTTTATCCAAATTCTAGCTAAATCAAGGGTTTTTCTCCAAGAGAGTTCAAAAGAAGAAATTGGGGTTTCTCACCAACTAAGGTAAACACTTCCTCCTACCTTCTTGCCTAGATATATTTAGGCATTTTAAGCATGATTAAATGTCGAAACTCATGGGATGATGATCGGGAGCCATAAGCCCATGTCACGATCATTGCATGTGGGCACGGAGGCTGCTCGGAGCTTGATGGAGTTCACGAATTGTTTGGTTGGCCTCATAGGGGGTTTATGAGTCATTGTTGGCTAGGAGAAAGGATGGGTGGGAAAAAGCACCATTGTAAGGGCATTTCAAAGCTTAATGCTCAGCGGGTGCTTGCTAGATTTCCCATATGGCTTGGGCTTAACGTCTAGATGTAACATGGATTCCGATTATTGTTAGTCTTGTAGACTACGGTCTTACGAGCGAATTGATTCATCATAGAAATTGTAAAGACGGAAATTGAGGTACGTAAGACTCAACCCTCTCAAGCCCCTCTATGGCATAACCTCCCAATTCAATGTTTCCCTCCTATATGAGCCCATGAGATCCCCACCCATGAAATGTTATGAGTTTCCTACAATATGTCCCTTCCATCATCATGTACTTTCTTAGTTGTTGCATCCATTGATATAAGTTCTCCATGTTAATCCCTCTTATAGAACTGCCATTGCTATGAAAGGTCAAAAGGAACCATCCCAAAATGCTACAACCATGAATGATGCACTTCACACCATTGTAAGGGCATTTCAAAGCTTAATGCTCAGCGGGTGCTTGCTAGAATTCCCATATGGCTTGGGCTTAACGTCTAGATGTAAATGGGTTTCGATTATTGTTGTTCTTGTAGATTACGGTCTTACGAGTGGATTGATTCATCGTAGTAATTGTAAAGAAGGAAATTGAGGTACGTAAGACTAAACCCTCTCTAGCCCCTCTATGGCATAACCTCCCAATTCAATGTTTCCCTCCTATATGAGTCCATGAGATCCCCCACCTGTGAAATGTTATTAGTTTCCTACAATATGTCCCTTCCATCATCATGTACTTTCTTAGTTGTTGCATCCATTGATATAAGTTCTCCTTCCTATTGTACATATCCCTCTTATAGAACTGCCATTGCTATGAAAGGTCAAAAGGAACCATCACAAAATGCTACCACCATGAATGATGCATAATGAATCTCAAAGGCTAATGTAATGTAACGTAACCAAAGGATGATAATGTACATGTTTATATTTTATTATATTGTAATTATGCTGCAGCACAAAATTCCTGGGTTGCGGCAGATAGCACCCCCTGCACGTATGTATTTATCTAGTCGTGCAATACATGAAGGCTGGTAGCGAATAGCATCCATATTACATACTATAGCCATGTTATGCATGAAGTCGCCGATACCGCTGATAATATCCCACTTATTATATTATAGTCGTGCCAAGCACAAGGCCCAAATACAGCGGATAGTATCCCATTTTTATTATATTATAGTCGTGCCAAACACGAAGGCTGGATACGGTGGATAGTATCTCAAAGAATAACAAGATAATAAAAGCATAATGAACCATAATGATGTGTTCCTAGTTTCCCGTGTTACTTTATGATCATGTTTCATGCCTTTCTTTCGTGAGTTTTATTGTCTGTCACATGTTATTTCTGTCTACCTTATTGTACAAGTGTTATTCCTCGATACTCACATTCCTTTTGTTGGGCGCTGCATTTCACGATGCAGGTTCTAACGCTTAGGTTGGCAGACATCCTTGTTAGGCTTCTACATTACACATCAGTTGCTTTTGGTGAGCCACTCATTCGGGGCGATGTCAAGTGTTTTTGGGTATGTCCGAGCCCTATTCCAACACTTCTATTGTTGTTAGGCTTTCTTAGAGGCTTCATTGACTTGTGTTGATAACTCATGTATGTGCATATGTTTTGCACACGCTTATTCGAGGATTTTATTCCATGTCTTATGTTGAACTCCAAGTCTTTTTATACGAGAGTCGCTTCCATTAAAGAAATATCCAAATGTCTCAATATGCTTATGTTTTGTTTCCGTACTATGTCCAATGATCCATGTATAGCTGCTCCACTCAGTCAAGTTAAAGGCACTGGTTGTCAATCCACCCCATCAAGGTTTGGGGCGTGACACCCACCATCCCTTAACCCTCTTTTTGAAACCATCATCTTCCCGTCACTAGTTCATAAATGTGAAGTACAATCTTTTGGGAACCAAGTCCCATATCAAAGTTGAATAGGTCTATGGTCAGAAAGCAATCTAGGTAAAATAGATTGTTTGACGTTTCTAGATTTTTCATCCCACTCTACATAAAACAGAAATCTATCAATCCTAGAAGCAATTCTATGGTTTTTCCCCATCATCCATGTGTAAGATTCCCCAAATAAAGGGGGGTCAATCAGCTCGAGGTTATTAACAATCTTTTGGGAAATTAGACATGGCTTGAGAACAAGTATTATGCTCTCTTCGTCAAAATACTTAGTAGATTGAAAGCACCACACACCATCCATGAACCATTATATAAACTTCAGTGCCCTGTATGTTCCTACTCAAGCTCCTTTCTTTCTATTTTACAGGTTGAAGCATGCACCCCAGTAAGAAGCCAGGTGAAGTTTTGAGCAAGGACTATCATTTTGCATAAAATTGAGTTCTGGTGTAGATCAATGGACACGGTGAAAAAATAAGGATTTAAAGTTTGGACAAAAATAAATTTTGGCAACAAGACTTTGAAAATAGAACTCGAGCATGGTCCAACCTTCGATCGTCTGCTACACTTTGTGGTTTTCCAGGACAGCTTTGATTTTGGGTGGCATTGATACTGCATTGTTTGTATCTAATCTATTTAATGTGATTATGATTTTTATCTTTTGATGCTTAGAAACTAATTGTGAGTGATACTTCATGTTCATCATTACAAATGTAAATATTGTTGGGTGAATTGAAGTGAAAAAATAAAAACTCCATTGTTGAAGTTCTTTAGAACTTGAAAATTCACAAATGGATTTTGGATTTGTTGAAATTTTTAATAAATTGATGATCCCGGTTTGTTGGGGGTGTTATTTCAAAATTGTGGTTAAAATTTGAAGTTATTCAAAAAATATTTGACCCATTTCAGATGGAGTTTCGTAATTGAACTTCGTGTGAGACCAAACCCAAATTTCTATATGAGTTTGTATAATTTGTATAACAGTGTAAAAGTGTGTATAAACACCTCTTATTACACTTTAATACAAAAGTTGATACATTGTCTGTAAGTGATAATATTGTATACCATGTGTATAAACACTATTGCAAAGGAAAAAATTGGCTATGCTAGTGTATACTAAAAATATGGCTTTGGCTGTGATATTTTGTGTGGGATCATATATTTTTGAAAAAATCTCATAAATCATTTCATTAGGGATAAAATGAGAATTTTAAAGTTAGATTACTACAACAACATACTCTATAATCCCACAAGTGGAGTCTGAGAGGTGGAGTGTACGCAAACCTTACCCCTATATTTGTGTGGGAAAGACAGACCTTCAGCTCAAGAAAAAAGTTTTCCAGAAAATGGTTGGAAAGAAATGCAAGAGTAAAAGCTATGATGAAAATATTGAAGAAAGAAAAGTATGGAGTAAAAAATGTAGATAATCAAAGTAGAAGAAACAACAGTAGTAATAAAATCAAGGAATAACATAATGCTAGCGCAATAACAGTAGGTAAGGAAAAAAGTAGGCGATCCAGAAAAGAACCTTGCTCTGCCATTTGGAAGAGAGAAAACACTCAATTACCTACTAATCATCTACCCTAATACTCGGTCGCATGCTCTCCTATATAGAGTCCTGAAGATATATTATGTCGTGTCTAATCACCAATTCCCACTTCTTCTCGGTCTACCTCTACCTCTCCTCAAATCTATCATGGTCAACCTCTCGTACCTCCTCACTGGGGCATCTGTGCTCCTCTTCACATGCCCAAACCATCTATGTCTCACTTCACGTATCTTTTCCACCACGGAGGCTACAGCACCTTGCGTTATATATCTTCGTTCCTAACCCTGTCTGTTCTAGTATGCCCACACATCCATTCAACCATCTCATTTTTGTAACCTTCATTTTCTGGAATTGTAAATTCTTGACTGGCCAACCATCCTTTAAGTCTCGATGACACATTCTTATCACATGGAACACCAGATGCGAGCCTCCATCTCAAAAAACTAAAAATATAAAAAGTGACATTCTTTATAGGACACAAACTGAAAAGGGAAGTGAGTCACATTAATCGAGACGAAGAGAGTATATGATTGTGGCTAAATCTTGTAAAACTGAAGATGTTAAGAAAATGAGGGTCATTCTCCTGAAAATAAAGAAAATGGCATTTACCAACCTTGTGAGGTTCCTCTAAGTTTTCCCACAGCTATAAATTCCAAGATCCTTTCCTTAACATCGGTTAACCCATAGTGGTCTTCATCAAGAATTTTTTCGGCCCGTAGTACATCAAAGTTCTCATCACTGCAGTTTGGATAAAATAAAAAAGGAAAAAAAGAAAAAAAGAAAAATTTTAGGAACCAATGCAAACAACCATGGCAGAGAACAAAACTATAAAGCCAGGACTGGCACCATCAGCAAACATGGACTAAGACAAATCAAGCTCCCAACTTATCCTACATAAGGAGCTCATCATCAGTACAATCTTCTTGCTCTCATGAGTGTGATTCTTCTTATGATAGACCCTGGAATCTGGATAAACTCGTAAATTGGGATGCCAAGGAAGCATCATCAAAGTCAGAAGCATGAAATCTGAGTCCCCAAATAAGGAACAGAAGGAGAAAGGAAAGTTGGAAGACAATATTACTCAATAGAACTTTAGGCATGCCAAACCACAAGGCAGCAAGGTTAACTCGGAAGCCAAGCAAATGACTACCTATAGTGTTGTGAAGATATTGGATACATTTGGAAGGAAATTTATTTAGCAGGGAAACAGTGACAAGAAAAAGATCCACCTGGTGAGATGGAGCACAGCTACAGCTAGTTAGAAGGATAAGGGTCTCTAAGATCAGGAACTTGAGAGTCAAGAACCAAAACCTGGTGATGAAATGGTTATGGAGGTTTGTTGCTGAAGAACAATCTTGATGGGAGGATGTTATCAAGTTAAAATATGGGATGGATGATAAATGGACAACTAAAGTCGTGAACAACCCTTATGGGGTCAGTTTATGGAAATACATCAAAAGCTTACGGCCTAAACTCATAAAGAAATCCATCTTCAAAGTAGGAAATGCATGGATACATCCTTTTGGAAAGACAACTGGCTAGGCCTAAGATCACAAAGCAGCTCTTCTCTGATATTTATCTTGAATTAGCAGTAAGGAGCAACTGTGGGAGAGGTCTGGCTAAACTCATGTTCGAATCTCAATTTCAAAAGACTGTTAAATGACTGTGAGATTGGCATGCTAACAAAGTTCACTACACCCAAGAACAGTTTAAAGAGTTCTGCCACTGAAGATGGTCATTTTTGGCTTGGAAATAGAGGAGGTGAATTCTCTGTTAAGTCAACTTTATAAGGAACTTAATCATTCAAATAATCAGATTGGTTGCTGGTCTTGGAAATTGATATGGAAAGTGAAAATTCCATACAAATTGCTTGTTTCACATGGCGTTTGGCCCAGAAAAAAAAAGCCAAATTTTGACTCTGAATAATCTCTTATTGTATCATAGAATGAGAGATTAATTATGGAAGACTTAGTTGGGGCCAAGGTGAATTCATGAAGTCCTAGCATGTTGAAATGGAGATAGTAGCCTATCCAGCCAAAAAGAGAGATGGAGGACCGTCCCAACTAGCATTTGGTGATGAATTGTTTATTCCTTCACTATTTTTAGAGTAAACAAGAGTATTTAGGAGATGTGGAGTCTATTTATGATGTTTTAGATTATTACTTGTGACAAGACAAAAGGCTAGGAACTCTAACTGTACTTCACTTTCTAATTATGGAATATTTCAATGCTTTGTGTAGTCCAGTTTATATATATACAAATATGTTACTTTCTCAAGGAAATACACTTTCCATTTTGTTACTCTGTAAAGTCAGCTTCTCTCAAACAGATTCCAGTATTACAGCTAATCAAGGATACAGATGACATCAGTTGAATTGAACCCAAGACAATAGAAGGTATAATAGACAGTCAAGATAAGCAAAAAACCTGTAACTACCCCATGGCAAGGCACTCAACCAATCAAGATAATTACGTGTTACGTTAAATTCACTTGAACTAGCTTCCAATAGTTGCAGTTTTGTAAGTTCTTCTTCAATAACTTGCATGACATGAGCTGGTATCTTTTCTTTATTGGGCTCCAGTCTTTCCCTAAATTTTGCTGCAGTAATAAACAAAGGTAGTGTGTCACACCATCAGATGTAATAAAAAGGAAACAACAAACTGTAGGTCCAACCTAATAATAAGGTAATTTCTTCTCTCAACTTCAAAACCAAGACCAGGTCTACCCAAAATGTTACAAAGTGCAGCTTTACTCTATCTTTGTGTCGATCAATTACAAATGGAAGACTGAAAACCACATTCTAGAGTATGTGTAATTTTCATTATCACAAAAAAGGTGGAAGAAGCACCTCATTAAGTATTACATTCCTCAGCAGAAGCAAAGGGGAGAATAAAGAGTACACGACAGAGAAAGCAAGTCGGCTTCTAAATATGCAATTGCATTAAAAAGGGAAACAAGAAGGAATTCAAGAGAAAAATAAAAGGTTGAAGGAGGACGATAAATCTGAATCATGAGCAGTCCATAGATTGAATAAACAACACTGTTGTGCATGCGTCGGAAAATGTGACTTTCCATTAAATCTATGTTGAAGCAATTTTGCACAACATTACTAAATATGGTACAGTACCTTTCAGATTCGAAGTTGAATGATCCCAAATATTGTCTTAACAATTTCTTTAGTGAAAACACAAAAATAGCCCCTTATAAATAAAAGGGCAGCCCGGTGCACTAAAGCTCCCGCTATGTGCGGGGTCCGGGGAAGGGCCGGACCACAAGGGTCATTACGTATTAAAATCTATCAAATATTTGGGTCTTAAAATAATTCTAGGAATGTCAATAAAGTTGGTTGGACTGTGTACAATGAAAAATTCAACCTTCAACTTTCTTCTATCAGTAAAAGTCAATAGTAGCCTGAACATTATTCATCCTTCTAGTGGAGAGTCAATTGTAAAAAGTAAAAGCAAGATCAATCAACCACCATATAACTCTTACAACAGAAAGGACAAAGTTGCAAATGACTTTTTTATGTGCTACACGGAATTTACTAGGGCAGTATAAGATGTTTCATTGGCCAAACAGAAACATAGACCGAAATAAATACCAAAAGAACATTATCCATTTCAGTAATAATTAAGAGAAAACGAACCAGACAGAGCTGTCTTGTCATCAGTCTCCAAACCTAGTTCCTGCACTAAGGCAATCAAAATTGCAGTCATACTGAAAATGTGTGTTTGAGTATGCAAGTTTCTTGAAAATCTAACTCTTTCATTCAAACAATGAACCAGAAGCTCAACATATATAGGAATAAACATATGTAAGTTTAATTAAGTTTAAGGATGATAACATAAAAAAGCTACACATAATCCACATGCCTTCTTTATGGCCTTTAATTGTTCATTCAACAGATAACGGCGTTGCTCTCCACTAATTTTTTCTTCGATTGCTTTTGCTATTGATTCCTGCAGAAAAAAAAAAGATATAAAAAATCTAATGCATGTATAACCATTCAAAGTCCAGTATTCATCTTGATGTGCATTTACCTGAATCTTACTGATCTCCATTTCTTTCTTCACTATCTCTAGAGTAAGTTGTAGCCGTTTATGCACCTGATTCAGGTATTATGAGGTTAACTATGAAATTTTAACCCATCAATAGGTCTATAATGATCAAACGAGGAAATACAAAAAATTCTTAGCTGCTCTACAACTGAATATCTTCCCTTTCTGATTTCTCAAAATGAGTAGTTTCAGTTGGACAAACTGACATTTTCTTTAGGTTCCGAAACCATTTTCGAGCAATGAGAATTAATTTTGCATATCTAGCAAGAAACTTGAGGATTTACCTATAAGATATTTCTTTGATCCTCCTTTTTTTGAACTTACAACTGTTTCCTTTTATGATTTTCCTAAATCTGTGTAGTTGAATTTATAGAAAACAAAAGGCGAGAAAAAATCCTTAGACCTGCCTCCTAGTATTAAAATCTCATTATCTTCAAGAGTGGTTAAAACTTACTGTACTGGTAAACAAATGTATCCACTTAAATGTAGTTCTGTGGTTAGAACATACAGGTACTGAAAACCAATGTATTGGTTTGTATTGACACAAGCACACATACAGAAAATGGTAAGTATCTAACTTCTTGAACCACAGGAACTTACATCTAGCTCTTCAAGCACTTGCTGGCATTGTAGCTGGTTGGCTCCAGATATTGCTGCTCCAAAATCTGCTAACCTTGCATAATTGAAATCCCCAATATGCTGCAGCTTCAAGAAGTTAGAATATTGAAAGGTGATAAACATAGTACTGCTCATGCAATACATAAAGAAGACAGAGATCTACTGGTTGAGTCATTATATAGGCAATTATAATAAAAGAGCTTCTACTTTTTATTACACCAAAAAATTACAAGAAGTCCTTTCGAGTACTTCCTGTTTCTCCATGGAGTAGAAAGGATAGGGTAGGGAAAAATCGCATTCTGACTCTGTTGAGACCCCATGGTGGAACAGCAAGAATATTAATTCCAAAGTTAGGTGTGACAGATCTAAGCCATAGCAAGAAAATCTTCTAAAAAGAATGATGTTACAAGATCAGGATATCCACTGAAAACTATGAACAATATGCATCAGGATATACCATCATTTCTGAGATACAAAAAGTAGGTGTGACATCATATTTTAGCAAATATCAAGGCATCATCTTGTTGAAAAATAAATGGAAATGTCATAAGAGCCCTCTGTGTACGAAATGGACTTGAGTCCGAATAGAGAGTGAAAAATACAGATTATAAATCCAAAAACACAAATACTAAGCTAAGACTCATTTGTAAAAGCATGCTAAAAACTAATCTGTCTTTAAAAATGCTCGCAGGCACATTCCTCCAGGTTAACTTTTGTTAATTTTTCCAATCAACTTTCAAGGTTCTCAGGGGATAGTTCCAGCAACCTTCACAGATTTAGCCTCTCTCGACATGGAGAAAGGATTTTCTTCAATGCTGATTTCAAATTTTATGAGATTATAAGAATTAGTTCAGGGGTTGGAACATCGTTTGAATGGATCAAATGCAACAGAAACTTAAGGAGACAGGTTACTATTAGTTTGAATGCTATTAGGTGGATCCTGTATGTATTTAATATGGCGTCCAAGGAACAGTCATTGACAGTCGAGAGATGGAACAAGAATGACCACTTTGCAGGGGGTGGAATTTCTAGGATGTGATATCAAGGCAACTTCTTATGAAGATAGATAAAAAGACAAATCCAACAGGGGGAAGGAGCAGGAGCTGATACTCCTAAGAAGAAGTGTGTAAGTGAATTGAGGGGTTTAGAGCTGGATAATACGTTTATGAGCAATGGCACTAGAAGTAGGGGGATATCTGACTATGAAAGATCAGTGAAGCGAATATACTGTTATGGAATGTAAGGGGTCTGAATTGTGAAGAGAAAAGGCGATTATTGAAGAATTTGATTCACGTATGCAAGGTAGATGTAGTCT
The DNA here is from genome assembly GCA_035772735.1 of Datura wrightii. NCBI lineage: Eukaryota > Viridiplantae > Streptophyta > Magnoliopsida > Solanales > Solanaceae > Datura > Datura wrightii. Next base: position 44,810,225 of record JASDFA010000007.1, on the reverse strand, counting down.
TCTTTCAAGAATCAAAGCTAGAGGGTGACATAAAGGGGATTATTAAAGAATTGTAGGCTAATAGATGGGTGTGACTTTGTTCAATTAGAGGCAAGTGAGACTAGAGGTGGAATCATTACACATTGGGATAGAGTTTGGGAAAGGGAGATTAGCAGTCTAGGAGCCTATTCAATCACTTGTAAATTCTCAGGAATTCTCCTGGCACTGAACTGGGGGCTATGCTCCAAATGATAGGAGGGAGAGGGAAGAGGGTTTGGTGGGAAATTGGTACAGCCAGGGGTCTCTTACAGGGATCTTGGGTGGTGTGTGGAGACTTTAATAAGGTCAGATTTCCTTGAGGGAAAAAAAAGAACTGCAGCAAGATTAACAAAGACATATCAAATCTTTCTGAGTTCATGGAGGATATGAAGCTTGTCAATTTGCAACTTTCAGGTGGAAGATTTACTTGGGAGAAAGGTGATAAACATGATATAGCTGCCAGAATTGAAAATTTTTTTATCTCTGAAGAATGGGATGAGGGCTTTAGTTCCATCAAATAATCTGCTATGCGAAAAGGTCACTTCTGATCATATTCCGCTTATGCAGCAAAGTGGAAGTTGGGAACCTAGGAGTTCATATTTTAAATTTGCGAACTGGTGGCTTCAGACAGAAGGTTTCAAAGAAAGAACAGAAGAATGGTGGGATTCCTTGGGATGCGGAGACAGACCAGATTACAAAGCCCAGAACCAGAGCCTGCTCAGCAAATGGAATTGGAGATTGGCATCTGGTGATAGTTCCCTATGGAAAGAGGTTATAAAAGCAAAGTATGGGGCAGAAAACAACTGGACCACAAACATAGTGACCAATCCCTATGGGGTCAGTGTGTGGAGATCCATCAAAAGCCTTTGGCCTATTATCCATAGTAGATCAAAATACAAAGCTGGAAATGGTAAGAAAATACTTCTGGAAAGATCACTGAATAGGACAATCTTGTCTATGCATTCTTTTCCAGATATGTTTGATCTTTGTCAGCAGCAACAAGCTACCTTGGAAGAAATGTGGTCTGAGCAGGGATGAAACTTCAGTATTAGAAGACACCTAAATGACTGGGAGATAGGCAGATGGCAGAATGCTCAGAGATTCTAGAACAGTTCAGTGGACTATCTACATGTGAAGACAGCCTGGTTTGGGAAAAGGACAGCAAGGGACAATTCTCAGTCAAATCAGCATATAAAGAACTAAACACATCAAATTCAATGATACTAGGTTGGCCATGGAAAATGATCTGGAAAGTGAAAATTCCTCACCAAGTGGCTTATTTTGTTTGGTTACTGGCAAAAAACAAGGCCCTGACTCAAGACAACTTAGCCAAGAAGGGTTTCCATTGTTCCAGATGCTTTTTATGTGGAGAGCAAGCAGAGACAATCAATCGTCTCTTTTTATGCTATAAATGGGCAGACCAACTTTGAAGTATGTTCATCAACAAGAGGGATGTTCATCAACAAGAGGGGTATCAGCTGGGTTATGCCTCAAATGCTAACTGAAGTTCTAATCAGCTGGAATAGAGAAGGCAGTTTAACCATTCAGAAAGAGAGATGGGGAATTGTCCCTGCATGTATCTAGTGGACTCTATGGAAGGAAAGAAATCAAAGATGTTATGAAGACAAAGAAAACTCTCTTCAGAAGATTAAGCTGAACTGTTTAGGACTTTACTATTTTTGGCGTAAACATCTATTTCTAGATAGTATAGATAACATAGGTTCCTTTTGATTTCTGATTACTGTTAGAAAGCTTTTTGGTCTTCCTAATGTAATCCCTTTTGTGATCTGGGAACATACACAGCCTGTGTAAGTTTCCTGTTGATAGAAATATACTTTTTACCATTGTCAAAATTAAAAAAAAAAAAAAAGGTTACCCCTGCCATTACCAAAGTTTTAAAATATATGGCCAGCCCTAACAGAAACTCACCGGGTTATTTAAATCTAAGTTGCTTGGACTCGGGTGCGAGTCTAGAGGTCGGATCCTTCAAGGTCTAAATTTTAAGATTTGGGGATACGGATCCAAATACAGATACGGGTGCGGGGATTTGGCTAAACTAATTCAAATATCTAAAAATAGAGTTATGAAACCTAGATTATGAGATATTATGGGAACAACTTGAGGAGAAAATATTAAGCAAGAGAAGAATCTGGGAAGGAGATATAAGAAAAAAGAGTGACATAGAAATTTCTATATACACAGTATTCCATTTTCTTCAATTTCACCTTAACTTTTGTTTTGATTACAAAAATCATTGAATCTGTTGGGAATTTCTCGATCGATTTTGGTCAAAGTACCCAGAATCGATTGACCAGATCGAATACGGAACCCACACCCACGTTGTGTGGACACGGGTGTGGCATCGAAAGTGAAGAGTCCAAGCAACTTAGATTTAAATAGCCCGCTTTCTACCCTCTATCCCTTAACCCATTTATCCCATCACATAAGTAAAAATGTCCTATTTCTTTTTAATCTCTTAAACACATTTCTGCGATTTTGAAGAGAACAACACAGGCCATGGACTATTTATCATCTAATTTGCCATTTCTTCTTCAAAAGCTGCAGAAGTCCTTTTTTTCTGCCTAACTTGTTTGATTATATTTGTATCACTGATAATGAAGAACGTCTGATTGTTAAAGTTAAGAAACAGTTGGGAAACAAGTAATTTTCCTAATTTTCATGTTTAAAAGATGGTAAGAATGCTTTGCACTATTAACATGGCTTTTCTCTCTTTCACTTTGCTTATTAAATTGAGTGTTTATAACTTTACAAGTGGCCAAAGATTGCTAAACGACTGCCAGGAAGAACTGATAACGAAATAAGAATAATCGGAGAAGTCATTTGAATAAGAAAGCACTGATCCATGAATAAGGTCCAACGAGGATTCTGCTTAATGATTCTCACATCAGTCTCCATATTCCTTATCCATATCTTAATTAATAAATGCTCGTTTCATGTTTACAAAATGCTCTGGAAGTAATACAAGTAATTTAGTACTAATATCATCATCTTCCAAAAGCGATATGGTTCCCTCTTCTAATAACAATGGCCGGTGATCCTTTTCTGGGAAATATGATTGTTCCTCTGTTGATTCTTTAGCTATGACAGATGTTAAAGAAACAAGATTTATCAGATTGGATTGATTTTGGAGGAACCCACTTTAGAAACAATTATAGCTAGGATTGGGTTGGCATCATTTTGGAAAACGAAATTTATAGAGCTATGATTTGATTTTGGAACCCACTTTACAACAATGTTGATTTCTTCCAATGGGGAAGCAGATGGAGGAGGAGAAGACAATTTTCTGAAAAATAAGTGCCTTAAATATAAGGGATTTTGGAATTGGGGTTTCTGTTAGGGCTGGGGGAAAATTTAAAAACTTTGCTAACAACAGGGTAATTTTGTCCCGATAGCATAATGGAGGTCAGATGTAAACAATATTCGAAAGTAGAGGAGTAAATTTGGCCCTTTTCCAAAAAAAAAAAAGAAGAGAAATATGTTCTTGGCTTGGTTAGGATGAGTTTGTGACTGCTTTCTTGGACATGTTCTTCTCTAGGGAGTTGAGGGAGGCAAAGGCGGTGGAGTTCGTCAATTTGAAGCAGAACAACAGGACTATCCAGGAGTATGCTTTGGAGTTTACCTGGTTGTCCAAGTATGCACCGGAGATAGTTCTTGATCCTAAGGCTCGTGTAGGCAAGTTTGTGAATGGAGTGGCAGATTCCTTGGTCAAGGAGTACAGGACCTCCATGTCGATCAATGACATAGATTTCTCCCAGTTGGTCATATATGCCCAGCAGATAGAGGGGGAGATGATGAAGGAGAAGGAGAAAGAAGACAAGAGGGTTAGGACAAGGAGTCATGGGCATTTTTAATAGAGGTCTGGTGGTGGACATCGACATCAGTTCCACTAGGGTTGTCTTCCATCTAGACCTCGAGGAGATCAGAAAGGTAGAGTGTCAGGCTCTAGGGGACAGAGGAGTATATCAAGGGAGCACACGTTTCCAGCATATAGGAAGTGTGGCAGGAAGCACCGCGAGTGCTTAGTTGGTTCAGATGTTTGCTTTGGGTGTGGGAAGCCCGGGCGTATGCGCAGGGATTGTCCTTTGGCTAGGCAGGGCAACAATGGAGGTCGTGCCCCAGCTACTACTTTAGCACTCTTCCATCTCAGCAGAGGGCTCTTCTAGTGCAAGTGGCAGGCAGCGCCAGAACAGGTTCTATGCACTATTTTCTCGTCAAGAGCAGGAGGTCTCTACCAATATGGTCACTGGTATGTTACGAGTATTCCATCTTAAAGTGTACCCAGGGGCTATCTTATCTTTTGTGACTTCTTATGTTGCTTTTAGTTTCGGAGTCAGTCTCGAAGTCCTATCAGAACCCTTCTCAGTCGTTATTCATGTCAGTTTTAGCTCAATGGGTGTACAGAAGTTTCCCTATCACGATTCTTCAGAAAGTCACCTCAGCCGATCTAGTGGAGTTAGATATGACCGATTTTGATGTTATATTCAAGATGGATTGGTTGCATGCCTGTTATGCTTCAGTCAATTGTAGACCCCTTATGATAGAGTTTTGATTTCTGAGTGAGCCAGTCCTAGAGTGGAAGGGTAGTTTATCTATACCTATAGGTCGCTTTGTTTCCTATTTCAAGGCCAGAAAGATAATCTCTAAGGGTTGTATGTATCATCTACTTCGAGTCAAGGATTCTATGTCCAAGACCCCGACTCTTTAGTATGTTCCTATTGTATGTGGGTATCTGGAGGTTTTTCCAGATGATCTACCAGGAGCCCCTCCCGAGCGGGAGATTGACTTTGGTATTGACCTTCTCCTTGATACATAGCCTATATTCCTTATAGAATGGCTCTAGCTAAGCTAAATGAGTTGAAAGAACAATTGAAATATCTCCTATATAAGGGCTTCATCAAACTTAGAAAATCCCCATGGGGTGATCCAGTTCTCTTTGTCTGAAAGAAGGATGGTTCCCTTAGAATGTGTATTGATTATCGGCAGTTAAATAAGGTCACAATCAAGAACAAGTATCCCCTCCCCAGGATTGATGACCTATTTGACCAGCATCAGGGTGCTAAGTGCTTTTAGAAGATAGACCTCAGATCTAGATATCATCAACTCAGAGTTAGGGAGAGTGACATTCCGAAGACGGCCTTCAAGACTCGATATGGTCACTATGAGTTTGTAGTTATGTCTTTTGGACTAATGAATGCTTCTGCAGCTTTTATGGAGAATAGGGTGTTCAAGCAATATTTGGGTACATTCGTGATTGTCTTCATAGATGATATTATCATATACACTCGAAGAGGAGCATGCCGCTTATTTGAGGATTGTGTTGCAGACTCTCAAGGATCGCCAGTTGTTTGCTAAATTCAACAAGTGTAAATTTTGGCTAAACTCAGTAGCATTTTTGGGTCATGTAATGTCTAGCGAGGGTGTGCACGTAGACTCTCGAAAGATAGAAGTAGCAAAAAATTGGCCTAGACCAGTTAGTCCTACAGATATTAGGAGAATGGGAGAATGGGAGGAAGGAGTTGGTGAAGGATGTCCATAGGCTTGCTCATTTAGGGGTTCACCTTATAGATTCGGTGGATGGTGGTGTTATTATTCAAAATGGGTCAAAATCTTCTTTGCTAAAGGAAGTCAAAGCTAGGAAAGATGAGGATTCTATCCTAGTGAATCTAAAGGAAACTGTCCAGAATCAAAAAGTAGAGGTTTTCTCCCAAGGGAGAGATGGTGTACTCTCATATCAGGGCTGATTGTGTGTGCCAGTTGTAAGTGACCTGAGAGAGAAGATGTTAAGCGAGGTTCATGGCTCTCGGTACTCTATCCATCCAGGTGTCACCAAGATGTACCGAGACCTACGGGAAGTATATTTATGAATGGCATGAAGAAGGACATAGTGGAGTTTGTGGCTAAGTGTCTGAATTGTCAACAAGTGAAGGTTGAGCATCAAAGACCTGGGGATATGCTTTAGAATATTAGCATTCCTACTTGAAAGTTGGAAGAGATCAATATGGACTTCATTATAGGCTTGCCTTGTACGCACCGACAGTATGACTCTATATTGGTGATTGTGGACAGGTTGACCAAATCAGCCCATTTCTTACCAGTCAAAACTACCGATTAAGCCAAGGATTATGCTAGATTGTACATTTGGTAGTTAGTTCAGTTGCATGGAGTTCCTTTGTCCATCATCTCATATAGGGATACTCAGTTCACCTCTCAGTTTTGGAGGTCGTTTCAGAGGGGCCTTGGTACTCAGGTAAATCTTAGCACAATTTTCACTTGCAGACTTATGGTTTGGCCGAGCAGACCATTCAGACTCTTGAGGATATGTTGAGAGCATGTGTGATTGATTTCAAGAGTAGTTGGGATGATCACTTACCTCTCATTCAATTTTCCTACAATAACAGTTATCACTCCAGCATTCAGATGGCTTCATTTGAGGCTCTTTATGGGCAAAGGTGTAGATCACCTATTGGATGGTTTGAGGTAAGTAAGGCTACGTTAATAGGGCTAGATCAGTTCATGAAGCCATGTAAAAGTTTAGCTTATTAGAGAAAGGCTAAAAATAACTCAGAGTCATCAGAAATCGTATGCGCATGTTAGGCGGAGAGAGCTTGAGTTTGAGGTTGATGATTGGGTGTTCCTGAAGCTGCCTCCCGTGAAGGGGGTGATGAGGTTCGGAAAGAAAGGGAAGCTTCGTCCCCAATATGTTGGTCCTTATAAGATTCTAAGGCGAGTTGGCAAGGTGGCATATGAGTTGGAGCTACCAGCAGAGTTAGCTTCGGTACATCCAGTTTTTCATGTATCTCTATTGAAGAAGTGCATTGATGAACCAACCTTAGTTGTTCTGATGGAGTGCCTGGGTGTGAAGGATAGCCTTACCTATGAGGAGGTTCCGATTGAGATCCTTGATCATTAGGTTTGAAAGTTGAGGAACAAGGAAGTAGCTTCCTAAAGGTTTTATGGAGGAATCAGCTTGTTGAAGGAGCTACATGGGAAGCCAAAGCAGATATGATAGCTAGATATCCGCATCTTTTTCCTTCCGACTCAATTCTAGCATAAGGTACCGGTTTCCTCCTTAGTACTCTATTCAGTTTCATGTCAAGATCATGTCCTTAAGTTTCTTTCATATTATTGCATGCATGTATGTTTCATGAAGTCAGTTCAATTATGTATATCAGTCTGGAGTCAGTCACTCCGTCAGTTCTCAGCTATAATTGTTCAGTTTTGGGATTGCAGTTCCTTCCCCAGTCTTTTAGTATGCCTAAATCTACATTCGAGGATGAATGTTCTCAAGGATGAGATAATTTAATACCCCAAAAAATTCCCTACAACCAAGCCCTAGACATGTAGTAGATTCAACAGAAAATTTGCATTTTTCTCTCAGAATGGCTCATGGTACAAGTCATTGTTCCATGGTATAGGTCATAAAAAGGAGTCACGGTGAGCCAGCAGTTTTCTCAAACTAGTGATAACTACTCATGGAACAAGTCGTAGGTTGAGGTAACGAGTCATGGTCAGGAATGATGGTATTTTACTGGTTGTCAGATCTTGGGCCTACGGGTCAAGGTACGACTCGTTGTTTGGTGTGATGGGTTGTGGGAAAGAGTTGAAATATCTGGTGAATGGAAGGCTTAAGGGATATAATGGGTCGTGGTACGACTCATTGTAGGTAACAACGAGTCATTGTATGTAGTTGTGGAATGTTTGTTTGGGGGATGGGGATGGGGACCCCTAACCACAAGCCATGGTACGACTTATTATAGGAAACAATGAGTCGTTGTGAGGTCCGTGGTTTGAGAAACAGTGAGCCTGGAAAATGTAGTGGACTAACAATGATAGGAAACCACAAGTCGTTGTTTGTGGGTACGACTCGTGGTACGACTCGTAGTGCCTGGCAGTGGGTTTTTAATTACGTGTTCTCAGGGGTGTTTTTCTAAATTTTTAAGCTCCTAGCTTCCTAATGACATCGTTTTGAGCCTTGTAATGAGTGTTTTAAGAGGGTTTAACCTAGCCTAAGTCATTAGACACCCATGCACATGCATTGAATTGAAATTCTCTTACAAGATCAAAATAGAATTCCTCCTTAGTTTCTTCCTCAATTCTCTTGGGCTTTCAAGACCAATTTGGAAATCAATTTACCCGAGTACTTAGGACCATGAATGGGGGATTTCTTCCACCCTCATGCCCAAATTTGTCCCCAAATCCATGAATTCAAGTTCTTAATCAAGTGTATTAATTTTTAGGGTTTTAACCCAATTCAATGAAATTATCTATTATGTTTATGGGTCCAATCCCCTCATGTTCTAATATATGATTTAAGTCTAATGTGAAGATTTTACACTCAATTTGATTATAAATTTATGATTTCAATTTATTAGAAATTATGCCCTATTATGTAAGTTTTATGAAAATTCAAGCCTATGATCCATGATTTCAAGCATGATGAGTTATCTAGTATATATGAATGTTTATGAACTCTCAACTTATGATTTTATGATTTTGGATTATGAAGTCTATTTCAAGTATGCATGATTTTATGATTTGGGCAAGCCCATGTGAGTTAAATATGCTTATTAAGATTTTATCCAAGGCTAATAAGATCAGTTTATGATATGATTTGGACTCAAGACTCCCAATGTATTTTATGATATGATTTGGAGAAAAGACTCCCAATATTCAGATTTAAGCTATGTTTTGAGAATAAGATTATATGAGAAATATGCATGTTGGGTGTAGTGTCTAGCACCAAGTAGCTAGGGGTTCCGAGGTTCCCCAGTCTCATAAACTACGTGCCAACGCAGGTATATATTTGGGATCTCTCAAGAGATGTTTTCCCCCGCCTGAGGGTACACCGTGATATCACACCTTATTCATCCTTTGCCCTGACAAAGCTTAAGATTGCTCTCCTCCATGTGGCAAGACATGGAATTATCATGCGCTCATATATGGTGGTTGTTGGTTATGATGAGTCTCCCATTGTCCCTCATAATTTCAGTTACTAATGTTCATGACTTATGATATAATGTTTTATAGCATGTTTGACCCAATGATCAGTTTATGAGCTTTAACTTATGATTTCAAACATGACAAGTCATATGATTTCTATTTTTTGAATCTTAGGTCATTATGTTCAGTTATGATAACTATGTATCCCAAATATGGCCTTTAGCATGTAGTTCTTAATCTCATGATCTATTTAATTTATATGCATGATTTCAGCTAACGATTTACTAAGCATGTCATACCTATCGTATATACTTAGTACATTCAAAGTACTAAATGCATACTCTATGCTATATCGTCTCATGATATAGGTTCGGTTGATCCAACTCAGTCTCGCTGATAGCTTGCTCCCATATCAATCCAGTTTAGCCCTTGCTTTTGGTGAGTCCTCATCATCTGTCACGACCCGAACGTAGACCCGAATCATAGACACGGGAAAGGGACCCCGAGATAGCCCAAGTCAACCCATGGCATAAGCAATCACTAACTCATTCAATAAACATAAAGAAACATAATCATAAACTCAGCGTAAATCTAACTTGACATAACAATAAAAAGAACGTCTGAAGCTGAATACATGCTAAGTTTGATAAGCCTCTAATCTGGACGAGCTGATGGGACAATGCCCCCAACTAGCTCAACAATACTAAAATTGAAAATAAAACCAAGATAACTGAAAGTCTAGTCCTCGAAAGATGAGGACTCACCAACCAAGCTGGTACTGTCTGTAATAAGTGACTACGAACGGGGCTAGACCTGAGAACCGGATCCTGCATCATGAAACGATGTAGCATAGAAGGTATGCGGTCGGTACGTGGAATGTACCGAGTATGCAAGGTAACCACTTTAATAACATAAATCATTTAAAACCATTCATACATATAACAAGCTTTTAAGAGTAAGTAGAAGACTACATGCATTCATTCTGGAATCATACTCTTATCATAACGAGTTCATGCATGGCTTCAGAACCTCATAACTGACTGAATGACTCAAAGATAAAACATAACATTTATATCAAAAGCTGAACAATGAGTCAAACCTTGCTTCCTGAGCATGCATGCATAAGATAATTATTATGAGTAATGGATATGCACATTCTAATGATATAGACAGCGGGTGACTCGTCACTTAACCGACATACCAAGATAGAGCTTACGTGGTCCCAACTATTACACTCAAATGGGCAGAGCCGTTCAAAACCTTGCCAAGGCTAGGGACGCTACCATGATATCGATATCAAGCTGAAAGGGGCCATTCAGGCTGGGGATAGCTCAAAAAGGAGGTCCTAATAATATAATAGAATCAACCTATGTTGGCGCGTAGTTTTGGGGCGTAGGGTTATCGACCCTTAGCTCGCTCGGTGTTAGACTCTTCTCCCAAAGCATGCAATGCTCTACATCGTATAAATACGAAGCTCAACATTTTCTTGTGACGAAGCTCAACATGAAATCTTGCATAAAATCAACATCGTATGAAACAAAGACCAACATTGTCTGTTGACAAAGCTCATTACGAAATCATACATACACTAGACATCATATAAATATGAAGCTCAATAATGTCATTTCGACAAAGCTTAGGATCAAATCATGCTTAGACTCAACATCATGTGAAATGAAGCTTAACATTGTCCTTGACAAAGCTCGACAATAACATGCATAATATTTAAGGATTTACGCATACAGAAGGCTTTACTTTGAAACATACCACAAGCTAGAATTCATATAAGGGTTAAAGGAAAATTTCATCCCAACCATGTGGTAAGGTCATGTCCGAGAAAATCACAATTTGAAATCATCATTTGGGCATAACCCAAAGATCTACCATACTTGGGTCTATTTAATCTTCTTTGAAAACATCATCAAAATCATGGGTAAGGTTGGAAACATGCCTTTCTCCATCATCACCACATTCTGTTTGAACTATCCACACATGGGCATTTTAGATTAGATTTTTAGAAAAATAATTTTGTAAAAGAAATTAAGTTAGAATCCACCCAAGCTCAGTAAAATCATCAATATCAACTCAATTTAGTCATACCCATGAGTAGAGATGTAAGAATCATGCAATTGAATGAAAACCCATACTTGATCATCACAAACCAATCACAAATTTCTAGGGAATGGGCATGGGTGTGGAAGGAAGCACCCACTTATAGCCTTACATACCTGGGATTGAAGATTCTAACTCTTCCTAATTGCCCAGCTGAGATTCCAATTGGAAACCTTGAGAATTCACCTTGATTCTTCTCCTCAAACCCCCAACGTTGCATGCATGAAAGTAATGTCATAAGATGGGTTTTTCTCTGCTAAAAACCCTCTATTACAAGCTTAGAACAATGTAGTATAGGCCCTTAGAACTTAAGAATTATGGAAAATCCCTTACTGAAATCGCTGAAAATAACTATCAGGGGGTCCTAACGGACGACTCGACGACTCGTCACCAGGGCACACGATCCGTTGGTTTGCTCGTCAGGTTCACTGGATAAATGGTATTGTGGCTCCTAATGAGTGACATGACAATTCGTCCCCAGCAGCCACGGCTCGTTGCCACTTCCCGTCAAGTGTACTGGAACAATTTTCCAATCTTCCTCTAGAACCACCCCACGACTGACATGACGACTCGTGGTGTCTGACCACGAGTTGTTACATCACGTATGGGGACCTCGAGTCCCTCATCCTTCCAGGTCTTCCCACGAGTCACCTGACGACTCGTGGGGTCTCCTCACACGTCTTTCAGTGACTCGTTCTACAACTGCTGCAACATTTTCCAGTTTTTCTCTGATTCACTTTCGGGTCCGATCCTTGAATTCTCGGGGTATAACAATATCTCCCCCTTGGGAACATTCATCCCTGAATGTTAGAAACAAGCAGGAAACAGAAATAAACAATTATCATACTCCGATACTGATTATTTTAATCAAAATTTTGCGGAATGACTACCTCTGAAAAGAACTACATAGCTGAACTAAATTCAAGCATCACATACATTTATCATAACATAATTCAAACTTGTGCGCATGAACTAAACATGGAAACTTATTAGAGAATTAGGGAAAAAATACCTCAAGTCGGAACTGAGCCGGTACGGAACAAATGTGGGTATCTAGCCATCATGTCCGCTTGGCCTCCCAATTAGCTCCTTCAACGTGCTGATTCCTCCATAAAACCTTAACTGAAGCTACCTCTTTGTTCCTCAGCTTTCAAACTTTTCGATCCAAAATTTCAACCAGAATTTCTTCATAACTGAGGTTGTCTTTCACACCAATGCTGTCTACCGGAACTACCAAGGCTGGATCACTCAAGCACTTCTTCAAAAGTGATACATGGAACATGGGATGAACTGAAGCCAATTCTGAAGGCAAGTCCAACTCATACGCCACCCTACCAACTCTTCTTACAACCCATAGGGGCCTACATAGCGGGGACTGAGTTTACCTTTCTTTCCGAACCGCATGACTCCCTTCATAGGAGATACCTTTAGGAACACCCAGTCGTATACATCAAACTCCAATCTTCACCTCACATCATCATATGATTTCTGACGACTCTGAGCGGTTTTCAACCAGTCCCGTATCAATTGAACCTTCATCATCGCCTCATGAACCGAATCTGGTCCTACCATAGCTGCCTGACCAACCACGAACCATCCAACGAGAGATCTGCACCTTTGCCTGTATAGGGCCTCAAATGGTGCCATCTGGATACTAGAGTGGTAACTATTACTATAAGAAAACTCGATCAAGGGAAAATCATCATCCCAACTACCTTTGAAATCCATAACACATGCCCTCAACATATCCTCAAGAGTCTGAATGGTTCGTTCCTCTTGGCCATCTGTTTGAGGATGAACAGTCGTGCTTAGCTTAACCTGAGTCCCGATCCCCTTTTGAAAAGAACGATAGAGTTGAGAATTAAACTGAGTACCTCGGTCTGAAATAATAGATAAGGGCACTCCATGAAGCCGAACACACTCCTGAATATACAACTTAGCATAATTGTCTGCTGAATCCGTGGTCTTGACCGGTAGGAAGTGTGCAGCCTTGGTCAACCTGTCCACCACAACCCAAATGGAGTCGTATTGCCGGTGAGTACGAGGTAGACCTGTAATGAAGTCCATATTGATTTATTCCTACTTCCAAGTGGGGATGGCAATGTCCTGAAGTACACCTCCAGGTCTTTGATGCTCGACCTTCACTTGCTGACAGTTTGGACATTTTGCTAGGAACTCTGCAATATCCTTCTTCATACCATCCCACCAATAGATTTCACGTAAATATCAATACATTTTCGCAGATCCTGGATGAACAGAATATTTGGTACCATATGCCTCATGACATATCCGAACTCTCAAATTATCAACGTCCGTCGACCCTGGTATCGTAGCACGCCATCTCCCCCTTGAGAGAAAACCTCCACTTTTTTACTCCGCACCACCTCCTTCAGCTTCCTCAATATTGGATCCTCATCTTGCCTGGATTTAACATCAACTACTAAGGACGATTTTGACCCATTATGCACAACAACACCGCCATCGGTCGAATCGATCAATCTAACTCCCAGCCTTGCAAGCCGGTGGACATATTTCACCAACTCCTTCTTCACTTCATCCATATGGGACACACTCTCCATTGAGAGCCTACTAAGTGTGTCCGCAACCACATTAGCCTTGCCCGGGTGGTAAAGGACACTCATGTCATAATGCTTAAGTAACTCTAACCACCTCCTTTGCCAAAGATTTAGATCCTTCTGTGTGCACACATATTGCAAGCTTTTGTGATCCGTAAATACATCCACATGGACCCTATACAAGTAATGTTGCCATATCTTCAATGCGAACACCACCGCGGCCAATTCAAGATCGTGGGTCGGGTAATTCTTTTCATGCACCTTCAGCTGTCGAGAGGCATAAGTTATCACCCTCCCACGCTACATAAACACACACCCAAGTCAAACTCTGTAAGCATCACAATACACCACGAAACCATCATTACCCTCGGGTAGGGTCAACACTGTCCAAAGTAAGTCGAGCCTTCAACTCTTGGAAGCTTTTCTCACAAGCCTCCGATCATTGAAACTTCACCTTCTTCTGAGTCAACTTAGTCAAAGGCGCTGCAATGGATGAGAAACCCTCCACAAACCTATGATAGTAGCCAGCTAAGCCCAAGAAACTCCGAATATCCGAAGGATTCACCGGTTTGGGCCAATTCTTCACCGCCTCAATTTTCTGCGAGTATACTTTTATGCCTTCGATGGACACCACATGGCCCAAGAATGCCGGGGAGTCCAACCAAAACTCACACTTGCTGAACTTTGCATACAATTGGCGGTCCTTGAGGGTCTGGAGCACTACTCTCAAGTGAGAGGCATGCTCCTCCTCACTCCAACAGTATACCAAGATGTCATCAATGAACACAATCATGAACATGTCCAAATATGGCATGAACACTCTACTCATCAGGTCCATAAAAGCTATAGGAGCATTCGTTAGTCCAAAAGACATAACTACAAACTCATACTGACCATATTGTGTTCTGAATGTCGTCTTCGGGATATCACTCTCCCAAACTCTAAGCTGATGATACCCAGATCTGAGATCTATCTTCGATAAACACTTAGGACCCTGAAGCTGATCAAACAAATCAATCTTGTGTAAGGGATACCTGTTCTTGACAGTGACTTTGTTCAACTGTCGATAATCAATGCACATACGAAGGGAACCATCTTTCTTCCGAACAAATAATACTGGTGCGCCCTATGGAGACTGGCTCGGTCTAATGAAACCCTTATCTAGCAAATCCTTTAACTGATCCTTCAACTCTTTTATCTCGGTTGGATCCATCCTGTAGGAAGAAACAAATATAGGCTACGTATTGGGAAGGAGGTCAATACCAAATTCAATCTCTCACTCGAGAGGAATACCTGGAAAATCATCTGAAAAGACCTCTGGATACTCACGTACTACTGGAACTGACTAGATAATCGGGGTATCGGACTCAACATCCTTGACCCTAACCAAATGATACATGCAACCCTTGGAAATCATCTTCCTGGCCTTGA
This sequence comes from Datura wrightii, assembly GCA_035772735.1. Classification (NCBI taxonomy): domain Eukaryota; kingdom Viridiplantae; phylum Streptophyta; class Magnoliopsida; order Solanales; family Solanaceae; genus Datura; species Datura wrightii. The sequence goes on along the minus strand of JASDFA010000007.1, from coordinate 44,795,127 downwards.
GGTAGGAAATGAAGCGACCTACAGGAATAGCTGATCTATCCTTCCATTCTAAGATTGTCTCACCCAGAAATCTAAACTCTACTGACCGGTTCCTGCAATTAATGGAAGCATAACAAGCATACAACCAATCCATACCAAGAATAACATTGAAAACGATCATGGATAACTCTATCAGATCTGGAGGTGACCTTATGGAGGACCAAGACCGGGAAATTTCTATACACCCGTCTAGCTATAACTGAGTCACCTACTGGAGTAGATACCGAGAAGGATTCTAACAAGACATCGGGACTGACTCCGAAGCTACTGGCTACATAAGGTATCACAAAGGACAAGGTGGCCCCTAGATCTAACAATGCATAAACATCAACATGGAAGACTCATAACATACCGTAACCATGTCCGGGGAGACCTCCTGCTCTTGATGGGATACTAGGGCATAGAATCTATTATGGCGCTGACTGCCAGCTGAACTGGTAGATGCCCCCTGATGTGCTGAGCGAAGGGGTGGGGTTGTTGAGCTAGAAGCTAGGCCATGGCCCCCAACCTGATCCTGCCTCACTTCTGGACAATCTCTAAGCATGTGTCCGGGTTGCCCACACCCAAAAACGCACCCGAACCTGCTAAGCACTGGCCTGTATGCCCTCGGCCATATCTGCGACAAGATGGAACACCTGAATTTGCAGGCCTGCTGCTCTGACCCCTCGAGCCTAATGCTCGCCCTCTCTGATCATGCCTAGGCCAAGATGGCACACTCAAGACTGATGAAGCTAGGGGGGATGATCTCTGATGGATTTGTTGACGGTGTCCACCGCCGGACCTCTGTTGGGAGAATATGTGGCCCTCAGTCCTGGCCCTCTTGGCCTCTCTCTCTCTCGGATGTGCCACCTCCATCTACTGGGCGTACAACACCATCTGAGGGATGTCCATATCCTGATGGAGCATAGCAATCCTGCATTCCTTATCCAAGTAACCTATTATCTCATGCACAAACCTTCTCACTCGTGCCCTATGGTCAGCCACTAACTTAGAAGCATACTTCGATAGGCGGGTGAACTCAAGGGAATACTCTAGTACCGTCATCCTACCTTGCTTCAAATTTACGAACTCAGCTGCCTTTAGCTCCCTCATCTCCCGAGGGAAGAACTGATCTAGGAATGCAACATGGAACTCTTCCCAAGTGACCGGACCTGCTCCAGCAACCCTGTTGTCTTTCCACTGGCAGAACCAAATATGCGCCAACCCCCTTCAACTGGTAGGAGGCCAACTCTGTGTACTCTATACTACTCACCCCCATAATCTGGGTGATCTTGATAACCTCATCCATGAACTCGTGCGGGGCCTCATCTACCTTGGACCCAAAAAACTCCGATGGGCTCATCTTCAAGAAGTCCCTGACTCAAGCCATTACACTACCATTTTGCGGAACATGCACACCAGCATGTTGATTGACCTGAGAGGTAAAGGCCTGCGCAAGCATCTAGATAGCAGCCTAAAATTCAATGTGGGCGGCTGGCTCCGGCGCCTGAGGCTCCTGAACCGGTGGGACCTGTTGATGCCCACAGCCCATGCCATCCTCGTGGCCTTCACCATCTCCATTCATCTTTTTGGGAGCTATGATTCTGCAATTGTGAATAGCACGAATTAGAAGGATAGAAACACTCTTCACCCCACGACAAAGATCATGAAAGATAGGAACATTTCCTTGAACATTTCGTAGCCAGTTCGTCATAAGTGTGGTGCGCTTCACACTCATGAAAAAGACTCTACTTAATGCGGCTTTTAGACTCCCTAGGACACTTTAGACCTATGGTTCTGATATCAAGTTTTTCATGACCCGAGCGTAGACTCGAATCGTAGACACGGGACAAGGGACCCCGAGAGACCCCAAGTCAACTCATGGCATAAACGTTCACTAACTCATTCAATAAACATGAAGAAACATATAAACTCAGTGGAAATATAACTTTACATAACAATAGAAAGAACGTCTGAAGCTGAATACATGCCTAAGTCTGATAAGCCTCTAATCTGGATGAGCTAATTGGACAACGCCCCTAACTAGCTCAACAATACTGAAACTGAAAATACAACCAAGATAACTGAAAGTCTAGTCCTCAAAAGATGAGGACTCACCAACCAAGCAAGTATTGTCTCTGATAAGCGACTACAAATGGGGCTGGACCTGAGAATTGAATCCTACATCATGAAATGATGCATCTAGAAGGTATGCGGTCAGTACATAGAATGTACCGAGTATGCAAGATAAGTAAAATCGCTTTGATAACGTAAATCATTTAAAACCATTCATACATATAACAAGCTTTTAAGAGTAAGTAGAAGACTGCATGTATTCATTCTGGAATCATACTCCTATCATAACGAGTTCATGCATGGCTTCATAACCTCATAACTGACTCGAATGACTCAAAGATAAAACATAACATTTATATCAAAAGCTAAACAATGAGTCAAACCTTGCTTCCTGAACATGCATGCATAAGATAATTATCATGAGTAATGGATATGCACATTCGAATGATATAGACAGTGGGAGACTCATCACTTAACCGACATACCACGATAGAGCTTACGTGGTCTCGACTATTACATTCAAGTGGGAAGAGTCGTACAAAACCTTGTCAGGGCTAGGGACGCTACCATGATATCAATATCAAGATGAAAGGGGCCATTCGGGCCAGGGATAGCTCACAAGGGAGGTCCCAATAATATAATAGAATGAACCTACATTGGCACGTAGTTTTGGGTCGTAGGGTTATCGACCCTTAGCCCGCTCGGTGCTAGACTCTTTTCCCAAATCATGCAATTCTCTACATCGTATAAATATGAAGCTCAACATCATCTAGTGATGAAGCTCAACATGAAATCATGCATAAAATCAACACCGTAAGAAACGAAGTCCAACATTGTCTATTGACAAAGCTCATTATGAAATCATGCATACACTAGACATCATATAAATATGAAGCTCAACAATGTCATTTCGACAAAGCTTAGAATAAAATCATGCTTAGACTCAACATCATGTGAAATGAAGCTTAACATTGTCCTTGACAAAGCTCGACAATAACATGCATAACAATTAAGGATTTACGCATAGAGAAGGCTTTTCTTTGAAACACACCACAAGCTAGAATTCATAATAAGGGTTAAAAGAAAATTTCATCTCAACCATGTGGTAAGCTCATGTCGGGGAAAACCACAATTTGAAACCATCATTTGGGCATAACCCAAAGCTCTACCATACTTGGGTCTGTTTAATCTTCTTTAAAAACATCATCAAAATCATGGGAAGGTTGGAAACATGTCTTTCATCATCTACTCCATCATCACCACATTCTGTTATGAACTATCCACACATGGGAGTTTTAGATTCGATTTTTAGAAAAATAATTTTGTAAAAGAAATTAAGTTAGAGTCCGCCCAAGCTTAGTAAATCACCAATATCAACTCAATTTAATCATACCCATGAGTAGAGATGTAAGAATCATGCAATTGAATGAAAACTCATACTTGATCATCACAAACCAATCATAGATTGCTAGGGAATGGGCATGGATGTGGAAGGAAGCACCCACTCATAGACTTACATACCTAGGATTGAAGAATTCTAACCCTTCCTAATTTCCCAGTTGAGATTCCAATTGGAAACCTTGAGAATTCACCTTGATTCTTCTCCTCAAACCCCCAACCTTGCATGCATGAAAGTAATGACCTAAGATGGGTTTTTCTCTACTATAAACTCTCTATTACGATCTTAGAACGATGTAGTATAGGCCCTTACAACTTAGAAATTACGGAAAAGCCCTTACTGAAATCGCTAAAAATAATTGTCGGGGGCCTAACGGATAACCCGACGACTCGTCACCAGGGCACACGATCCATTGGTTCACTCGTCAGGTTCACTGGATAAATGGTATGCCGTGGCTCCTAACGAGTGTCATGATGACTCGTCCCCAACAGTCACGACTTGTTGCCACTTCCCGTCAAGTGCACTGGATCAATTTTTCAATATTCCTCTAGAACCACCCCACGACTAACATGACAACTCGTGGTGTCTGACCATAAGTCTTTACATCACCCGTGGGGTCATCGAGTCCCTCATCCTTTCAGGACTTCCCACGAGTCACCTGACAACTCGTGGGGTCTCCTCACGAGTCATTTACTGACTCATTCTGCAACTGCTGTAATATTTTCCAGTTTTTCTCCGATTCACTTCCGGGTCTGATCCTTGAATTCTCGGGGTATAACATCATCTAAGGACATCTATCAGTTTAGAATTATTATGTCAGATTAGTTTCAGACTTGGAGTTAGCTGGGGGCTTGTCCCAACATCTCATCAGATAGTAGAGGCTTTTCAGACATATACTTAGTATGATCAGCTTTGTGAGTCAGTATTGTGATGTTATTACTTGATATACGATTTATCATATTTAGTCTTTTGCTTATTCATGTTCATGTTGTTTTCCGCTTGATTATGATTTTAAATTATGCTATATATATACCATAGGTTATCTTGGAGCCATTCATGGTTCTAGGTCTCATGTCTCGATCTGAGGTCCCAGCTCAGGTCATGATAAATGATATAGGTTTGGATGATCAGCCTCATCCCTGATGTTAGATGCTCTCCAGCTCCTATTTAGCCCAACCTCATCTTTGGGTGAGTCCTTATCATCCGAGGACATTAGTTTAGTTTTATGTTCTTGTATGTCTTTCAATTTATAGATAGTCCCCATTCATGCTTATGATATCTTAGACTTTTGTTTATATTGTGATTTACGCTTTATTTCCCTTAGTATACAATTATGCTTATGTTATGCATGTACCATGGGTTAACTTAGAGTCATTCGTGGTTCTAGGTCGCGTGTCATATCTAGGGTCTATGTTCGAATTGCGACAAGTAGGGCATAAGAAAGTTACACAAAATTTATCTTATGAAGAGGTTCCTGTCACTATTCTTGATCGTTAGGTTCGAAGGTTGAGGAATAAGGAGATAGCCTCAGTAAAAGTACTTTGGAGAAAGAATAACATCAAGTAAATGACATGGAAAGCTGAAGAGGAGATAAAAATTAGATATGTTCACTTGTTGTCGAACTAAAAGGGTTAGAATTCAGAATTTTGAGAAAGTAAGGTGAGTTACTTTGTTCAAATTGATTATTTCAGTTGTTAAACTTAGTTGGATATCGTTGCATCGCCCTGCGAAGCATGCTTTCAGGTTTTTGGATAGTCCAGATTATAGAGGAAACTATGCTGGAATTTTGAGAAATCTTAATGATTAAAGCTTTATAAGCATTACCCTTATTTAAGAATGAATGATCCTAAGGAGGAAAGGATATAACACCCGTAAATTTCTTTTTTCTTTACAACTCACATGTGACTAAGTTAACATCGACGGAAGTACTTACATTTGAGATGGTGTTGGGATATTTGGACCTAGAATCTGAAATAGCCAAATGTGTATAAAATAAATGAGGTGCTTGCTTGACTTATTTAAGCTAATAAGTGACATGTAGGAGCACCACCTGCTTAAGATAAATAGACCAAGAAAATAGGGCTAATTATACTTACATGAATTATTGAACCTAATGGTGGCTCAAATGAAGCTTAAAATTGGCCCAACATACCACCAAATATGCCCTAAAATAGGTCAAACTAATTAATCCCTAAAAGGGGCATAAGCAAAGGTCAAGTAGGTGCATCACTTGCTTGGACTTTTGAGGTGCTTAAAGGACCAAGTAGGTGCATCACCTACTTGACCAAGTTGTGGCTCAAATTGAAGCACAAGAAAGCCATCAATACTGACCAAATTGTGCTCCAAATTGAAGTACAAATCAGGCAAAATGGACCCAAGTTGGCCCAAACTTATGATCCAAATCTAATCCTAATGGATCAAGTAAAGTGGGCGTCAAGGGAATCCCTTATTAGGGGAAAAGCTATTTAGTTCCTCCCATTCAAACATAGCTAAATTTTGAAAAAATCACAAGCTTTCTCTCCTCTCTCCTTAGCTCAAAACAGCCATCCCTATACCCAATTAGGGTTCTTGAAGTTCTTCTACTTTTCAGCCAAGGCAAGTCAAGAAAAGATTATGGTTTCTAGCTAAATTCTTCTATATAGGATGAGAAAATCATATTATAAAATTGAAAGATATGACAGTCCCCTTTTACCAAAACTGCTGCCAAAATTCTCTCCAATTTAAGGAGTATTCTTTCTTTATGGCTTAGGTGTGAAGGGAAGTTAATTTCTTAAAGTTTTGCAAGAAAAAAGGAGTAAAAGTAGCTCTAAAAGTGTGATAAGTATTTTTCCCATATTTGTTCTTTTTAAATGAAAGTTTGGGTATAGAAATCTCATATTGTTGTTAAGAACTTATAAGACAGTGATCGAAGGCCGTGAGTTCAATGTGCTGCTATTGCATAGGCCTGTTTTGCGTGTTTCTTGTGATTAGGGAAGTAAGGTTGGCATACATGTGTGTTTGTATTGAAATGGAAAAAGATGGTGTGGCGATATACTATTTTTTGAGCAATTTTCATAATTAGCTCTAGATAGTAAAATAATTACATAAAATAATGAGTTTTATATAAGTTACATAAAATAGAATTTTTTTTATATTTCTTGATACAATTTAATGATAACCTTGAGTAATGTATCTAAATCTAAAATCCTAAATATTCTCCTATAATGGTGATATTTAATATCTACTTAACCGAATCTGCGTAATTTGTCGGAGTAAATCACTTTGTGATTTATTTTAGTCTTTTTTTACCATATCTAGAAAAGGTTAAATAATTAATTCATATCTGGAAAAATCTATACTTAATCGAATCTGCGTAATTCATGGGAGTAAATCACTCTGCGATTGATTTTGGTCTCTTTTTTTACCATATCTAAAAAAGGTTAAACAATTAATTCATATCTGAAAAAATTATCATCTTCAAGAAATCGCAGATCTTGGCTTTATTTTTCACCGTATCTAAAAAAACTGAAACAATTAATTCATATTTGAAAAAGTTATCATCTTTGAAAAATCACAAATGTCGGGGAGAAGTTTTTTCTTTGGTGCATCGTCATTGCGGATTTGATGAAAATTTTTTTTGGTGTATGATTGTTACTGTCGTTTGAAAAGTATGTCCTTGTTTATGCATGTATCAACAATAAACAAACATGTCACTGTGTATCATTTTTGTATTGTAAAAATTAGTTGTATCAAAAATTATTGAAAGATATCTTACTAGGTATGTTTCATATGTATCACAAGTATCATTAGTAAATACCAACTGTTATTTTTAAAATTGATACATATAATACTATTATAATTTTTTCAATGTATATTTATATCATAAATAAATTAAAAAAGTCCTTTGTGTGTCAGTCTATTATCAATTGATATATTTAGTATTGTATCATTAATATGACAATGATATTGTTTAAGTAGTTGGTTGTATTCACAAAAAAAAGGAAAAGAGACTGATATATTGTATCATTAATATGAAAACGATATTGTTCAAGTATGTCACGAACCAAACGGAGGCCCAGATCATAGACACGGGACAAGGGACCCCGAGAGACCTCAAGTCGACCCATGGCATAAGCATAACACTACCTCATTCAATAAACTGAAGAAAACATCAATATAATCCCAGCGGAAGTCTAATTTAACATCACATCAGAATAACATCCGAAGCTAACACATACATGAGTTTGAAAAGCCTCTAATCTGGACGTTTTGATGGGACAAGACCCCAACTAACTCAACAATACTGAAACATGAAATACATAAAGGAAAATGATAGTCTAGTCCTCGAAGGATGAGGACTCACCAATTGTGAGTAGATACAAACTCTGGAAAGTTGACTATGAACGGGGTTGAAGCTGCGAGGCCGGTCTTGTATCATAAAACAATATAGCATTGGAAGTATGCGATCAATACGTGGTACCGAGTATGCAAGGTAAGTAAAACCGCTTTAGTAAAGTAAATCATTTAAAATATTTCATACATATCATAAGCTTTCAACATGAGAAGAAGGGCATACATGCATTCTTTCTGAACTCATAATCTCATCATAACATGACCATGCATAGCTTTATAACATCATGATTGACTTGAATGACTCAAAGATGAAACATGAAATTTATTTTAAAAGCTGAACAATGAGTCAAACCTTACTATTAGAAAATGCATGTGTAAGATAACTTCCATGAATAATGCATATGCAAATCTGAATAGAATAGACAGTGGAGACTCGTCACTTAACCGACATACCACGATAGGCTTACGTGGTTTCGACTATCACACTCAAGTGGGCAGAGCAGTCCAAAACCTTGTTAGGGCTAAGGACGCTACCATGATATCAATATCAAGCTCTAAGGGCCAATTGGGCCTGGGATAGCTTACAAGGGAGGTCCCAATAACATAATAGAATCAACCTATGTTGGCACGTAGTTCTGGGGCATAGGGTGATCGGCTCTTAACTCGCTCGTTGCTAGACTCTTCTCCCAAAACATGCAATGCTCTAAATCGTATATAACAAAGCTCAACATCTTCTATTGACGAAGCTCAACATCGTCTAATGACGAAGCTCAGTATGAAATCAGGCATAACATAACATCGTATGAAACAAAGCTCAACATTGTCTATCGACAGAGCTCAATAATGAAATCATGCATAAACTCGACATCATATGAAAATGAAGCTTAACATTGTCCTTTGACAAAGCTCAATAATGAAATACATCTCAATTATGGATTCATGCATATGAGAAAATTTATTCCGAAACATACCACAAGCTAGAATTTATGAAATTTGGGAGACTTCGCTCCAAACAATGTTGTGAGCTTATTTCGGAAAAATCATCATTTTAAATCAACATGTGGGCATTGCCCAAACCTTTATCAAACTTAGATCTACTCAATTCATTTTGAAAACAACATCATAACCATGGGTAGCTTTAGAAACATGTTTTTCATCATCAAATCTCATCATCATCATACATTCAACATCATTCTCTTCTTTCATGAACTTCTCATCCATGGGCATTCAAATTCCATAATTTAGAAATCACAATTTGGATTGAAAACAATTTAAAATCTTCCCAAGCTTCTCAATTCACCAATATAAACATAATATAATCATACCCATGTAAAGAGATTGAAGAATCATGCAATTGGGTGAAAACTCATACTTGATCATAGACAATTTATCATGATTTGATATATATTGGGCATGGGTGTGGAAGGAGGCACCCACTCATAGCCTTACATACCTGGGAATGGTGAATTCTAATACTCTCTAATTGCCCAAGCTGAGATTCCAAAGGAAACCTTGAGATTTTGCTTTGAATCTTCTCTTCAAACCTTAAAAAACTTGCATACATGGGAAGAATGGCTTAGAATAGTTTTTTCCCTGCTAAAAACCCACTAAAATGAGCCTTAAACGACGTAGTATAGGCTCCTAGGATTTAGAAATTATGAAAAAGCCCTTACAAAAATAGCTGAATTTAACTGCCAGGGGGGTCCCAACGAGGGACCTGACGACTCGTCACTAAGGGCCACGACTCGTCAAGTCGTCCGTCAGGTACACTGGATAACAGATCACTTAGGGCTCGTAATGGGGGACTTAACGATTCGTTCCTCGAGACCACAACCCGTGGTCACCTTCCATCATGTACTCTGTCTCATTCTCACATAAAGTTCAACATGCTTGCTCATGACTCACCTCACAAATCATTGGGACTGACCACGCTTGTGGGGTCCCTTCCATTAGGTATACTGGTCGATCCTCCCATTTATTTCTCAATTTCACCCCACAGTTAACCTGACGACTCGTGGTGGATGACCACGAGTTGTTCCCACACCCGTGGGGACCTCAAACCTTCATTTCATCCAGGACTTCCCACGAGCCATCCAACGACTTGTGGGGTCTCCTCACGAGTTGTCCAACGACTCGTCCTGCAGTTGAAGTATCATTTTCCATATTTTCCCCGTTTGACTGCTCGATCTGATCCTTGTGTTCCTAGGGTATTACAATATCTCCCCCTTGGGAAAATTAGTCCTCAAATGTTAGAAACACACAAAAAACTCAAAAACAAGTAATCAACACATGCAAATACTGATTATTTAAACCGAAAACTGACGGAATGACTACCTCCGAAAAGAACTACACATCTGAACTGAATTCATACATCACATACATCTATCATAACATAAATTAAACTTGTGCACATGAACTGAACATGGAGACTGATTAGAGAATTAGGGAAAAAACTGATACCTCAAACTAAAACTGAGTCGATAGGGAATAGGTGAGAGTATTTAGCCATCATAGCTACTTCAGCTTCCCAAGTAGCTCCATCAACATGACAGTTTCTCCATAACACCTTCACCGAAGCTACTTCTTTGTTCCTCAACCTCTGAACCTAGCGATCCTAAATTGCAACTGGAATTTCCTCATAACTGAGGCTATCACCATGGCCTCATGAACCAAATCAGGTCCTATCATAGCTACCTCACCAACCTCAAACCATCTGATGGACGATCTACACCTCTGCCCGTAAAGAGCCTCGAACGGTGCCATTTAGATACTGGAGTGATAGCTGTTATTGTAAGCAAACTCGATCAAGGGCAAGTGATCATCCCAACTACCTTTAAAGTCCATCACACAGGCTCTCAATATGTCCTCGAGAGTCTGGATTGTCCGTTTTGCCTGACCATCTGTTTGTGGATGAAACGTTGTGTTTACCTTAACTTGAGTCCCAAGCCCTTTTTGGAAAGACCGCCAAAACTGAGAGGTAAAGTGAGTACCTCGGTTTGAAATAATAGACAAGAGCACTCCATGAAGTCGAACCAACTCCCGAATGTACAATTTGGCATAATCATCCGCTGAATCTGTGGTTTTGACCAGTAAAAAGTGTGCGGCCTTGCTCAACCTTCTACCACCACCCAAATAGAATCATAGTGTCAGCGAGTATGAGGTAGGCCTGTAATGAAATCCATATTAATATTTTCCCACTTCCAAGTGGGAATGCTAATATCCTGAAGTATGCCTCCTGACCTTTGATGTTCAACCTTCACTTGTTGACAGTTCGGGCACTTGGCCACAAATTCTACAATATCCTTCTTCATGCCGTTCCACCAATATATTTTCCGCAAGTCATGATACATCTTGGTGGCACCCGGATGGATGGAATACCTGTACCCATGTGCCTCATGCAATATCCGGTCCCTCAAATTATCAACATCTGGAACACATAGACGATCCTAGTACCGCAGCACCCCATCTCCCCATTGGGAGAAAACCTCCACCCTTTGACTCTGAATGGCTTCCTTCAGCTTTACCAACATCGGATCCTCATCTTGCCTAGCTTTCACATCCACTACCAAGGACGATTTTGATCCATTTTGCACAACAATGCCGCCATCGGTAGAGTCAACCAATCTAACTCCCAACCTCGCAAGTCGATAGACATCTCTCACCAACTCCTTCTTTCCCTCATCCACGTGGGATACACTCTCCATGGAGAGCCTACTAAGTGCATCCGCTACTACATTAGCCTTGCCCGGGTGGTAAAGGACACTCATATCGTAGTCCTTTAGTAACTCCAACCACCTCCTTTGCTGAAGATTGAGATCCTTCTGCGTGAACACATATTGCAAGCTCTTGGTGATCCATAAATACATCCACGTGGACCCCATACAAGTAATGCCTCCATATCTTCAATGCAAACACCACCGCGGCCAACTCAAGATCATGAGTCGGGTAGTTCTTCTCATGAACCTTCAACTGTCTCGAGGCATATGCTATCACTTTCCCATGCTGCATCAACACACACCCCAGTCTGACTCGCGAAGCATCACAATACACCACAAAACCATCGGTACCCTCAGGTAGGGTCAACACTGGTGTTGAAGTGAGTCGAGTCTTCAACTCTTGGAAGCTTTTCTCACAAGCGTCCGGCCATTGAAACTTCACCTTCTTCTGAGTCAACTTGGTCAAAGGTGCGGTAATAGATGAAAAGCCCTCCACAAATCTCCGATAGTAACTTGCTAAGCCCAAAAAGCTCCTGATATCTGATGGGTTCATCGGTCTGGGCCAATTCTTTACTGCCTCGATCTTCTGAGAATCTACCTTTATGCCCTCACTTGATACCACATGGCCTAGAAATGCAACCGAGTCCAACCAAAATTCACACTTGCTGAACTTTTCATACAACTGATGATCCTTGAGGGTCTGAAGCACTACTCTCAAGTGAGCGGCACTACTCTCAAGTGAGCGGCATGCTCCTCCTCTCCCTAAGAGTATATGAGGATATCATCAATGAACACAATCACAAACATGTCCAAATATGCTTTGAACACCCTGTTCATTAGATCCATAAAAGTTGCAGGGGCATTGGTTAGTGGAAAAGACATAAAAACAAATTTGTAGTGACCATACCGAGTCCTGAAAGCGGTCTTCGGGATGTCACTCTCTCGAACCCTAAGCTGGTGATACCCGGACCTAAGATCAATCTTGGAGAAACACTTGGCTCCCTGAAGTTGATCGAACAAATCATCAATCCTGGGTAAGGGGTACTTGTTCTTAACAGTGACCTTTTTCAACTGTCGGTAGTCAATACACATGCGAAAGGAACCTTCCTTCTTTCGAAAAAATAACACTGGTGCACCCCATGGAGACTTACTCGGCCTAATAAAGCCCTTATCTAACAAATCCTTCAATTGATCCTTCAACTCTTTTAGCTTGGATGGAGCCATTCTATAAGGTGGAATAGATATAGGTTGCGTGTTAGGAAGAAGATCTATACCAAAATTAATCTCCCGCTCGGGAGGGATACTTGGCAAATCATCAGGAAAGAACTCCGAATACTCACGTACTACTGGTACGGACTGGATAGCCGGGGTTTCGAACTCCACGTCCTTAACCCTAACTAGATGGTACATGCAACCCTTAGAAATCATCTTTCTGTCCTTAAGGTAGGAAATCAATTGACCTGTAGGCACAACTGAACTACCCTTCCACTCTAATACTGGCGACCCAGAAATCTGAGCTCTACTGACCGGGTTCGACAATTAACTGAAGCATAGCATGCAAATAGCCAATCCATGCCGAGAATAACATCGAAATCAGTCATGGCTAACTCTATCAGGTCTGCTAAGGTGACCTTATGCAGGACTGAGACGGGCAACCTCTATACACCCGTCTAGCTACAACTGAGTCACCTACTGGAGTAGAAACTGAGAAGGGTTCTGACAAGACATTTGGACTGACTCCGAAACTACTGGCTACATATGGTGTCACAAAAGATAGGGTAGCTCCCAGATCTAGCAATGCATATACATCAACATGAAAAACTCTCAACATATCGGTAACTACATTTGGTGAGGCCTCCTGCTCCTGATGAATGGCTAAGGCATAGAACCTGTTCTGGCGCTGACCGCCAGCTGTGCTAATGGATGCCCCCTGATGTGCTGAGCGTGGGGGAGGGGCTGCTGAACTAGAAGCTGGGCCTTAGCCCCCAACCTAATCCTGTCTCGCAGCTGGACAATCTCTGAGCAGATGTCCGGGCTGCCCACAACCATAACAAGCTCCTGAACCTGCCAAAACTAGCATGTGTGCCCCCGACCACATCTGCGATAAGCTGGGATGCTGGAATCTATGGGTCTGCTGCTCTGACCCCTCGAGCCTGATGCTCGCCCTCTCTGATCATGTATGGGCTTGGATGGCACACTCAATGCCAAGCATGCCGAGCCTGATGACCTCTGGTGAGTCTGCTGCCGGTAGCCACCACCGGACCTCTGCTGAGAGAATCTATGATCCTCAGTCCTAGCCCTCTTGGACTCCCTCTCTCTCGAATGTAGCACCTCCATCTGTTGGGAATACAACATCATGCGAGGGAAATCCATATCCTAGTGAAGCATAGCAATCCAGCACTCCTTGTCCAAATACCCTGCTATACCATGCACAAATCTGCTCACCCCGCCCTCTAGTCAGTCAATAACTCCGGGGCATATTTCGATAGGCGAGTGAACTCCATGGAATACTCTAGCACTGTCATCTTCCCTTTCTTCAAGTTTACAAACTTAGCTGCCTTGAGCTCCCTCATCTCCCGAGGGAAGAACCGATATAGGAACGCAATCTGAAACTCCTCCCACGTGATCGGACCTGCTACTGTGACCCTGCTATCTTTCCATTGCCGGAACCAAATATGCGCAACCCCCTTCAACTGGTAGGAGGCCAACTCTGCGCACTCAACACTACTCACCCCCATAACCAAGGTGATCTTGACAATCTCATCAATGAAGTCATGTGGGTCCTCATCTACCTTGAACCCCAGAAACTCCGACGGGTTCATTCTCAAGAAGTCTCGGACTCTAGCCGCCGCAGCATTGCCGTTATGAGGAACATGCGCAACGGCTTGCTGATTGACCTGAGCGGTAAGGCCTGCGCGAGCATCTAGATGGCAGCCCGGAACTCAGCATGAGCATCTTGCTCCAGTTCCTAAGGCTCCTGAACTGGTGGGGCTGGCTGGTGCCCATAACCGTTTCCATTCTCGTGGCCTTCACCACTTCCATTCCTCCTTCCATTCATTCTTCGAGGTGCCATGATTCTGCAATCGCGAATAGCATGAATTAGAAGGATAGAAAGAATTTTCATTGCACGACATAGATCATGAAAGAAGGGAACATTTCCTAAACGTCTAGAAGCCTCTTCGTCATAAGTGTGGCGCGCTTCACACCCGTGAAAAAGACTCTACCTAATGCGGCTTTCAGACACCCTAGGACACTTCAAACCTATGGCTCTGATACCAAGTTTGTCACGATCCAAATGGAGGCCTGGATCGTAGAACGGGACAAGGGACACCGAGAGACCCCAAGTCGACCCATGGCATAAGCATACAACTAACTCATTCAATAAACTGAAGAAAACATCAATATAATCCCAGCAGGAGTCTAATTCAACCTCACATCACAATAACATCTAAAGTTAACACATACATGAGTTTGAAAAGCCTCTAATCTGGATGAGTTGATGGGACAAGACACCAACTAACTAAATAATACTGAAACATGAAATACATAAAGGGAAATGATTGTCTAGTCCTCGAAGGATGAGGACTCACCAATCCTGAGCAGATATAAACTCCGAAAAACTGACTAAGAACGGGGCTGAAGCTGTGATCCGGGTCTTGTATCATGAAATGATATAGCATAGGAAGTATACGGTCAGTACGTGGAATATACTGAGTATCCAAGGTAATTAAAACCTCTTTAGTAAAGTAAATCATACATATCATAAGCTTTCAACATGAGAAGAAGGGCATACATGCATTCTTTCTGAACTCATAATCTCATTATAACATGATCATGCATAGCTTTATAACATCATGACTGACTCAAGTGACTCAAAGCTGAAACATGAAATTTATTTTAAAAGCTGAACAATAAGTCAAACCTTACTTTTAGAACATGCATGCGTAAGATAACTTCCATGAATAATGCATATGCAAATCTGAATAGTATAGACAGTGGGAGACTCGTCACTTAACCGACATACCACATAGAGCTTACGTGGTCCCAACTATCACACTCAAGTGGGCAGAGCCGTCCAAAACCTTTTCAGGGCTAAGGGCGCTACCATGATATCGATATCAAGCTCAAAGGGCCAATTGGGCCAGGGATAGCTCACAAGGGAGGTCCCAATAACATAATAGTATCAACCTATGTTGGTGCGTTGTTCTGGGGTATAGGGTGATCGACCCTTAACCTGCTCGGTGCTAGACTCTTCTCCCAAAACATGCAATACTCTACATCGTATATAACGAAGTTCAACATCGTCTGTTGACGAAGCTCAACATCATCTAATGATGAAGCTCAGTATGAAATCATGCATAACTTAACATCGTATGAAACGAAGCTCAACATTATGTATCGACAAATCTCAATAATGAAATCATGCATAGACTCGACATCATATGAAAATGAAGCTCAACATTTTCCTTTGATAAAGCTCAATAATGACATACCTCTTAATTATGGATTCATGCGTATGAGAAGCTTTATTTCGAAACATACCACAAGCTAGAATTTATGAAATTTGGGAGACTTCGCTCCAAACAATGTGGTAAGCTTATTTCGGGAAAATCATCATTTTAAATCAACATGTAGGCATTGCCCAAAACTTTATCAAACTTAGATCTACTCAATTCATTTTGAAAACAACATCATAATCATGGGTAGCTTTAGAAACATGCTTTTCATCATCAAATCTCATCATCGTCATACATTCAACATCATTCTCTTCTTTCATGAACTTCTCATCCATGGGCATTCAAATTTCATAATTTAGAAATCACAATTTGGATTGAAAACAATTTAAAATCTGCCCAAGCTTCACAATTCACCAATATAAACATACTCTAATCATACCCATGTAAAGAGATTGAAGAATCATACAATTGGGTAAAAACTCATACTTGATCATAGACAATTTATCATGATTTAATAGAAATTGGGCATGGGTGTGGAAGGAGGCACCCACTCATAGACTTACATACCTGGGAATGGTGAATTCTAACACCCTCTAATTGCTCAAGCTGAGATTCCAAAGGAAACCTTGAGATTTTGCTTTGAATCCTCTCTTCAAACCTTCAAACTTGCATGCATGGGAAGAATGGCTTAGAATAGGTTTTCCCCTGCTAAAAACCCACTAAAACGAGCCTTAAACGACTTATTATAGGCACCTAAGATTTAGGAATTACGGAAAAGCCCTTACTAAAATCGCTGAATTTAACTGCAAGGGGGGCCCCAACGAGGGACCTGACATCTCGTCACTAAGGGCCACGACTCGTCAAGTCGTCCGTCAGGTACACTAGATAACAGATCACTTAGGGCTCGTAATGGGGGACTTAACGATTCGTTCCTCGAGACCACAACCCGTGGTCACCTTCTGTCATGTACACTGTCTCATTCTCACATAAAGTTCAACTTGTTTGCTCATGACTCACCTCACAAATCGTTGGGACTGACCATGACTTGTGGGGTCCCTTCCGTTAGGTACACTGGTCAATCCTCCCATTTATTTCTCAATTTCACCCCACAGTTAACCTGACAACTCGTGGTGGATGACCACGAGTTGTTCCCACGCCCGTGGGGACCTCAAACCTTCATTTCATCTAGGACTTCCCACGAGCCACCTGACGACTCGTGGGGTCTCCTCACGAGTCGTCCAACGACTCGTCCTGCAACTGAAGCATTATTTTCCAGATTTTTCCCGTTTGACTCACGGGTCTGATCCTTGGATTTCTGGGGTATTACAAAGTAGTTGGTTGTATAAACCGTTTGACTCCCGAGTCTGATCCTTGGATTCCTGGGGTATTACAAAGTAGTTGGTTGTATAAAAAAAAAGAGAAGAGATTGATATATTGTATCATTAATATGAAAATAAAATTTGTATCATAGAATGTGATAACTCAAATACAAGATGAAAATTGTCTATATCGTTTTTTATTAGTCTATTATCGATTGTATATATCATTAATATAAAAACAAAGTTTGTATCATAAAATGTGATAACTATGATACATAGAATCAACTAGAAGCGCTCGAAAAGGAGTTGACAGCACTAAAGAAGGAATTAACCCATGCTGAATGAAAATAAGGAAAATAATTCAAATCTACAATTCTCTGCATCTTCTTCACCAAAAAGTTTGAATCTTTTTTTGCTTTCTCCAGAGATCTGCAATTCTCTGCATCCAGATCACCATGGTTGAGAGAGAGAGAGAGAGAGAGAGAGAGAGGAGTTTTGGGGAGAAATGCTGATTGTGGGAGAGAAAATTGGTAGAGATTTTGGGGGATTTGTGAGAGAAAGTTTCGCCGATTATGATGAGATAAAAAAGAGAGTAATTATAAGAGAGAACATGGTAATTTGGAAAGAGAGTCAAGAAAAATAGATACAAAATTAAATGTTACAAAAAATGATAGCTAGCTACTTTATATAATTATTTTGCTATTTTTTGTAATTTCTTAATAGTTTTTCTAATTATTGTAAATAGCTAGTTAAGTTTGCTTAGTTATGTAATTTTTTCTTTAATTAATGTTGTTATGTACCTTCTGCCTGGAATGCATTTAGCTACTGTTTTGGTGCGTTCTTGATGGTTGGAGCACTGAGATGGGTGTACTTGTACTAAAATGGGGAAGAAGGATTTGATGATACACCAATTAAATAACGTCAATACGTACATTTTGCCCGAAAGACCTTTAGCTTCTGGTTTGGAGGGTGACGTTGTGTTTGGAAGCTAATATTAGCATCATTATGCACTTATGCTGTAAATAAATCTGATAAGGAAAGGTCGAGTTATGCTAGTCCTGATTGCTGAAGAAACTGAGATATATTAGAACTTCGTTATTCCTTTTTGACATGAATCTGAAATTGGAGCTATAAATTACTGAAAGAAAAAATTTGAACATTGTGTAGAACAATTTTGCTAACCAATAATACTTAAAAAAACAAGTGTTAGGTTATTATGTCAAATTGAGTCGCATACTCATAGGAATTTGGATGGAGATATTTTGTTATATTGTTGCTAAGAACCCCCAAGACGATGATAAAAAAAAAAAAATCAGAGTCCAATCTATTGCTATTAAGTTGGGACTGTTTTGCACGTTTCTTGACTGGGGCACTAAAGTTTGCTTGTATGTCATTTTGAAATGAGAAAGAAGAATGCGATAATACACCATTAAATTGACGTCGATATGCACCCACCTATCTGAAACGCATTTTGCTACTGTCCTAGTGCGTTCTTGATTATTTGGGCAGTAAGATTGGTATACCTATACTTATATACTATAATGGGGAAATAGGATTAGCGTACCTATACTTATATAATATCATGGGGGAGACGAGTTTAATAATACATCATTTAAATAACACCAATACACATATTCTACCCGGCACATATTTAGCTACAATTTTTGTAAAATGGCGCCGTCTTTCAAGGCTAATATTAGCTTTTTCCCTTCCTTTTTTTAGGGAAAAAAAAATAACTGGTCAAAAGACCAAATTTTATTTATTAAAAGAAAAAAGAACAAGAGGTCATATATCCACATCCAAGAAACTTCCAGCAGTAGGTGGAGTCTAATAAATCAGACTTCCGTCAAATCTTATCTTCATTCTTGGTAAGAGGTAAAATCCACATCTCCTTGAGATTTATGAATTATGCTATGCAAAGGTGAAAAAAATCAAAGCTGCTTGTTGTGACATCAATATAGGCATGCAAACATGAAACAAGGAACAAAACAAAACCACACATCTGGTCATAAGGACCAGAATGAAGGATATGAAGAACTCAACCTACAGCTGGACAATTTGTCACCAAATGCAACTTAAAATGTTCTATACTCTGGCTGTCAAAATGCCAAATCAAATATTTGCTTGTAGTCATCCACAAAGTGTACATTAAGGCCTTCCTTGACATTAGGAGCAAGCTCGTCAAAATCTCTTTGATTAGCTGAAGGGAATATTATAGTTTTCACATCACTTCGCCGTGCTGCTATGGCTTTCTCCTTGACCTATTATTGAACCAAAAAGGTGAAGTTTTTGTAAATTAAACGCACTTCAGAAGATGAACCCAACATCGGCGGGGTCAATAATGCTCCAAATGCTACTATACACTACAGTTGATACTATTTTGAAACTCTCATGAATCCTTTAGTGATGGTCAAAATGAAAAACCACTCTTATTACGCTTATGAGCACATGCATGTAAGCACATACGGACACAGGGAACTAATCAAGCATAAAGACCATAAAAGACAAAAATCAATGAAAAATAGAAAGAACATAAGGTTATCATACCCCGCCAATAGGAAGAATTTTTCCAGTTAGCGTGATTTCCCCAGTCATTGCCAGGTCCTTCTTAACAGGCTTTTTCATGGCAAGAGACAACAAGGACGTTATCATAGTACAACCTGCACTAGGGCCATCCTTAGGAGTAGCACCTGCAGGAACATGAAGATGAAGCTTACTATTTGCAAAGAACTGGCTATCAGGCTCCTTTTCCTGCAAAATGGTCCTGGCAACCGTATGGGCAATTTGGGCACTTTCTTTCATGACGTCGCCTAGTTGTCCTGTTACATTGAGAGCCCCTTTTCCTTCTCCTTGCTCCACCAGAGACGTTTCTATATAGAGTGTTGAACCACCCATTGAAGTCCAAGCAAGACCCATTACAACTCCAACTGGGGTCTGATCATATATGCGCTCAGCATGGAAAACGGGTTTGCCAACATAATCAGCTAGGTTTGGTGAGTCCACAACCACTTCAACTATTGTTTTACTTGCTTCACTTTCTATAGCTTCCTCAGTTTCCTGACTATCCTGTTAAGATCACAACCACCGTAACCAAAATTCAGTTGCACAGATAAAATGGTCATTAAATAATTGCACATAGATTATGTAAACCTCAAGTATAAATCATGCAACATAAGAAAAAAATGAAGAACGTTATTTGCTAGCAGCTTAATTTGTAGAATCCTATAATTTTTCTATAACATCAAACGTGTCAAAGTGTGTGTGTTCGCTGCGGTTTTATATTGGAACAAGTGAGTTTAAGCAAGCCATTTGACTATCAAGTATAATTAGTCAGACTAAAGAAACCCCTTCATCCCCAAAGAGTTTGCTTTTAAACCCATTACAGTGTATTATTAAATGCAAATCATGTTGAGATACCTTTTTAAGATACAAGGAAGAATTAGTTGTACAAATGAATACCATGTGTTTTCCTTGCTGGTTTGGGGTTATATATAGTTATCAGATAAGTGACCTCTTACATTTCAGCTGTTAACATTTAATCAACATGACACAGACAAGGTATACAAAAACACATCTTAAGTGCATACAAAACTAACCTATCACACTGCATCTTATATTTATATCTTAAGCATAGATAACAGCACTCAAATACATTGTAGCATTGCATAATCACAACTGGCAAGATTCACCTGGAGTACAACATTGAGCACTATACATTTGCCTTCTAATATTTTCCAATTACCTGTAAATGAGCATCTTCATCGGTAGACTTCTGCATTTGGTTCACCGGTGCTTCAAGAGCTCCAGCTTCAGCAACATTTTCAGAGGGCTTGTCATCATTGCTGCCCTCCGTAGGCTCAGCTCCTGCTTGAGTTTCTTCCTTATACTTAATTTCGTCTGCTAGATCAACAGATTCTGCTTTTACCTGA
Source organism: Datura wrightii (assembly GCA_035772735.1). Taxonomy (NCBI): domain Eukaryota; kingdom Viridiplantae; phylum Streptophyta; class Magnoliopsida; order Solanales; family Solanaceae; genus Datura; species Datura wrightii. The sequence continues at coordinate 44,773,881 of JASDFA010000007.1, read as the reverse complement.
TCTACCACCACATTCTGAGGCTCAATCTCGCCACCTTTCCTAACAAGCTTTAGAGCTATCTGGAAAGAAAGAACAGAATGTGTGAACTGAGAAGCATCAGATCATGAAAATGATTTCCAAGTGTTCGGTTGCATTTAATTAAATAACCATCACTTTTCTTCACAAGTTCACTGGGCATCAAATTCAGACAATGCAACTTAGATGTTTTAAACAGAGGAGGACAGGTCACGAACCTTGCGATAAATCTTTTCAATCTGCTTCTGCAGATTGCGAACACCGGCTTCTCTGCAGTAATTTTCTATTAAAGCAAGAAGAGCTGCATCAGTCACTTCAACCTGAAATAAGGAATTCATGAACCCAATATCAGCAGCTTATTGCAAGCAATACTGCAGTGTAACTTGTGTACATGAAAACCAGCATCAAGGCATCAACCAGAAGTACTAAACCACATATACTAACTGCCAGGATAATTATACATATTGAAAGATTTTAACCAAACATCAACAATTCAGCCCTTTGAATTTTGTAATCAATCAATTAGTAACATAATGTCTGCACACTTAATTCTCCAACTTGAGTTCACATTCGCTACATCCGAGAGACTATCACTCAGCACGTGAAAATCCTGAGAGAGAGAGAGAGAGAAGTGACATACACGACTATTGCTATGTCCATGCCAGCTTGCATGCGCCTCGACTATTCCAATGATACTTGCATCCTTTCAATTACCTTATTAATCAATTAAAACCCACCCAGCAACCAATTAAGCACCATAAAACAGTTCTACGTCCACAGTCAAAATAGTCGAGCAAACCAGAGAAAAAGTCTGTTGAGGCTCTAAGGGCAAAATGGAATCAAACATAGGCCTCAACGAAGAAAAGTGCTAATGAAACAAACACACAAAAGCCTTAGGTCCTTGAATATGCTCCCAGGCACGTTTTCCAAGAATAACTTTACCTAGGTCACTCTGACCAAGTACCATATTCCATGAATGCTAGCCAGCAACATGGACGGAAGTTAACTTGGTTTTAGTGATTATCATAAACAGCTTATAATTTAGATAGAAGATGACCATTTATTTTGCAGTAGGGTTCAAATCATATGATATCTCCAGAAGTGCAGCAGGACCTGAGTGGTTTGAATGGACGGAAAGAGATCAAATTTTTATCAGGAGAAATCCTTCAGCAAGAAGACAATGAGATGGCTTTGTGAGTCCATGAAGGAGGCCTTGAAGATCAAAGGTAACTATGCAAAAAGATGAAAGCTCCAGGATCGTTTTGCCGAGTACTTTTGCACAAGAAATTACAACAAACAGGTTCTGTTATATAACAATCATCAGTACACAAGGAAGAGATCAGTTATTATCATCCCTGAATTTAGTACAGGGTGGCCACATTGCATTAAAGATTGAAAGGTGATCACAGGCACAACATCCCTATTACACTAAAAAAAAAAAAAAAAAGAGAGAGAAACAACAACAACACCACAGAGGAGGGCCTACTGTACCGATACAGTCAAAAAATCAAAGTGGCTGTCCAAGGAAATTAATGCAACAATGGTTCTTGAAGAAAGGGAAATTGTACGTGTCAAAGCAAGCATAAACTCAACACAAATGACTCGCTGAGCAGGAGTTTGGTGAGCACTCTACCAGAAGAAATTTCAGACAGTCCCGCTCTGTCTGAGATTCGTGGTATGGTGAGCAATAGATGGAAGCAGACTCACGGAAGCAATATTTATGAAATGGGGCACAACTGAACCAGTTATGAAAGGAGAATGAAGCTGGAAAAGACACAAGTTGTAAGGTCCACGAGTGGTCTCCGACTGTGGGTTCGACTCCAAGGCACTCAACGGTGGATTAGGTCTGGATTAGACTGGTCCCAGAAATCTTCAAGGATATTGGAGATTATTGTGGTGGGTAGATACAGACGAAAGAGAAGAGGGATCGAAGAATTAGTTGAAATGGGTGAGAGTTAAGGTCGGGACAGAGATGCAGTCCCAAAATCTATAAAAGTGGGAGTGTGAGTTGAGGGTCCACGAGTGGTCTCCGACTGTGGGTTCGACTCCAAGGCACTCAAGGGTGGATTAGGTCTGGATTAGACTGGTCCCAGAAAATCTTACAAGGGAATTGGAGATTATTGTGGTGGGTGGATACAGAGGAAAAGGAGAGGAATTGAAGAATCACCTAAAATGGGTGAGAATTAAGTCCGGACAGTGATGCAGACCCAAAATCTATAGAAGTGGGAGTGGGACTGTGACGGAGTCATCTCGGAGGACCAAGTGTGGTGTGAAGCCCAGTGAGAACTTCCACTGGAGTTATTGCTAGGGAAAAGATGAAGGACCTCTGGTTATTAGAGGGTGTCGAAGGTACAAGTGGACTCAAGGTGATATAAACAGGCAATAGCACGTACGTCATTCAAATGAGACGGAATTTCCTAGGCCGATACAGTTACATGAGATTGCACTTGGGATTGATTTTAACCTAAACAAGCCTGTGAAGATGAACCCCTCATTTAAAAGATTGGGCCCAGATTTAGGGATGGCTATAGGGCAGCGTGGAGTTACATATATCCAGGTGCGGGGGGGTTTAAATAAAAAATATTTATGTTTGTGGGAGCCATTCGCACAAATACCTTTATTATGGAGTGGTCTTTAATTTTTTTCTCTCAAATTCAAGGACTTTAGTTTTTACTCTTCGGCACTTTAAGTAAAAAAGAGTGATCGAAAATGCCCAACCAAAACAAAAAACATCCCAAGACATAATTTTAGGCACAAGTTATGCCTCAGGACATAAATTCACAAGGTTATGCTTTCGGGATAAGTTCAGTAGCATGAACTTATGTCTTGGGGCATAAAATCAGTTTTAGAACACTATGCCTTAAGAAGTTCATAACTGAATTCATGCCTTTTAATATTAAGGGTAAAGATTTATCTTGCGAATTAGATAATACTTGACTTATGTCTCTAGACAAGCGTTCTCTAAAATGATTTGCCTAACGAAATTAAGTTATAATTAAGAATACTTTGGACAAAAAAATTTCATTAAAGGAGCAGTAAGAGTAAAAATTAAAGACAACCAATTTGAGGGAAAAAATTAAAAACCACGCCAAAATAGAAACCGTCCGTGCAAATACTTGATTTTGTGCAGGTGTGGATGCAAAAATCCCGTTTTCGCATCAGCTCTACAACCGAAGGTTGCACGTTACACAATTAGCATGTAAATAGCGTAAATACGTATATTATTACTTGATTCTCCTATTACTTGATTAAAAGAATATTATATAAAGTAAGGCTTTTTTGTTATAATTATGAAAAATAATATCTCCACTTGCAGGTTTTAATTTCACTTTTAGATTTAAAAAAGCAATCCCCCACAACTTTATATCCCAAATTCAAAATCTGGGAGTTCCTAATATTCCACAAGATGCCAATGATTACAAGAATTAAATATATATTCTTCTCGAAAATGATTTATAAAGTAAACAAAAATGCTAAGTTGTTTTGAGATGGCTCTAAATAATGCATGAAAATAAAAGATCTTTTGGTTCAAAACTTGGTATGACTTAATTTTAAGTAATAAATGCGGTGGGTTTGCAGGTTTATTAGCCAAATTTATTGTAATTAAGCTTTCTCTTTGAAGAATATTAATGTTCAGGAAAAAGGATCATATTTGTCTTTATACTCCCACAAATACATTATATTTGCCCTTCATTATAATTTCTCAACATGTTTGCGTTTTTCTTTCAATATTAGGGTTATATTTGCCTCTGTACTCTAAAAAAAATTATATTTACCTCTATGACCTTAAATCCTCATGTCTTCCACACATTTGTCTTTTCCATCTAGCTTTAGGATCATATCTGTCGTTGTATTTTTAAAAAAGCCATATTTACCTATGTTGCGCTAAATCTCTATGTTTCACCTTGATTTTCCTATATGGCATCCACATGACACTTTTTTCCAATTAAATCTAGTAACTCATTTTGAACTTTTTAATTTGTCCCACCCAACCCACTAAAATATTAAAACTTAAAAACTTCATTATTCATCTATGATGGATATTGTTTCACCATTCAAATTTCATTCAAATTAAACTCAACTTTTATTATTGCAATAGGGTAATAGTTGTTGCAACAATTTTTACTTATTGCACTGATTTTCTAAATCAGAAAATTACAACTATTAAAACAACAAGATAATTGTCTCAACTTAGAAAGTCAGTGCAATAAATAAGTTGAGGTAATTACTCTACTGCGATTAAAAAAGTTGAGTTTCAATTTTGGACGAGATTTGAGTACTGAAATCGTATCCACCATGAATAAATAATGAAATTTTTGGGTTTTAATCTTTTAGTGTTTCAGGCGAGTTAAAAGAGTTTAAATGGGTTAGTAGATTAATTTGGACAAAAAAATGTGTCACATAGGCCTCATTATAGGAAAATTAAGGTGGGCTTTTTAGTGTACAAGGGCAAATATGACTCTAAAGCTGAATGAAAAGGGCAAATATGTCGAAGACATGGAATAAACGTTGTAGGTGTAAATATGGACATTTTTTAGAGTACAAGAGCAAATATGACCCTAAAGTTGAATAAAAAGGGCAAATATGTTTAAAAAATATAACGAAGGGAAAGCCCTTTTTCGTGATGTTAATTCCTTTCTTATATGTTCAAAACGTGGTTAAAAAGCTAACGATTGAATTGTTTGAGAGGCAGCGTGACTTCATAAAATAAAATTTTTGAGATAGCAATTGAAAAATCATATTAAAATGGACGAATCTATGCAGGAAAAAAATATTTTCCGCAATGCAGTGCAAGTTAAAGCTGAACCCATACCGCAACCGCACCGCCTCATTGCCATCCATACCCAGGCTTATTGGCCTAGTATATATCCGATTCAAGTTTTCGCACAAATTGCCCTATTTGGGGGAGATCTTTAATTTTTGCCCCTCAAATCAGTAGTCTTTAATTTTTGCTCTCGCCTCTCATTTAATGAAAATTTATGGGTCAAAGTACCTGTAACTATGACCTAATTTCGCAAGGTGAAAATTTAGATAACTTTTGTTTGCCCAGCATATGTTGTGTAACAATAAGTTATGTCTTATAAGACATAACTTGTGTGTTGCGAATTTTGCCTTGTGAATTTTTTCAAAAATTTAGAGAACCTTTACCTTGTCCGCCAAAGGTTTAGAAAACTTAACCTCTATCAATATAAGTTCGTATGAATAAGTTATTCCTTACAAACTTGTGTCTTGAAAACTTTAGAGAACTTAGCCTCTATTAGCATAAGTTCATATAAATAGGGATGGCAATGGGATGGACGGAGCAGGTTTTATGCTATGTGAGGCGGGGCGGCTTTTAGGTTATATGGGTGCGGGGAGGGTGCAGAGCAGGTTGAGATAAATTTTTTAAAAACTGATGCTGGGCAGGGAAAATTGCGGGTACGTGGGTCTACGCGAGTTTAATAGTAAGTTTTTCCCAAAAATGATTTTTGTTCTTGATACAATAGAGAGCTCTTATTTCAAAAATATGTTTCATTTGGTTATCATTCTCTAAAAATTTATTTCTTTAGTTTTCTCCCGTCTAAATTGTTATTTCTTTTTCTCTTATGGTTTGACATTAAGGGTGTGTTCCGTTGATCAAAAAATTTTGAAAAATATTTTTTTAGAAAAACAAGTTCCTTGAAAATAAGAAAAATGACTTCCCTAATAAAAGTAGGGAAAAAAAGTCACCTTGTCTCCTATACCCTCACAACTATCCACCCCATCCGATCCTCATAGTTTTGTCGTAGATATATGTAAATGTTTTTACTTGCATGCCAAACACAAGAAAACAAGTAAGAAAAAACTTGTTTTCCTAGAAAATGTTTTGAAAAACATTTTCCTTCGTACCAAACATACCCTAAGATTTAAAAGTATGGAGAGTTAGTTTAAATTATTTAGCAATAAAAATGTTATGTTAGTAAAAATTATGCATCGGTGATTTTTTTCTTTCTTTACAATATAAATCAAAAAAAATTTAAAAATTAGCAAATTATGCAGTGAGGTTTATGTGAGGGGGTTTATATGGGGTGGAGCGAGTTGAAATCTTTGTAGGTTTTCCCCACAACCGCACGGCACTTGCCCCATATCCCTACATATAAATAAGTTATGCCTTATAAGGATAATTTGTGCCTTGTGAATTTCTGTAAAAGTTTAGGGAACCTTACCTTGTAGGACAAAGATTTAGAGAACTAAGTCTCTATCAGCATAGTTTGTATGAAAAAGTTATGCCTGATAGTATAACTTGTGCCTGGTGAAATATTTTGCAAAAGTTTAAAGAACCTTTTCTTTGTTCAACAAAGGTTTAAAGAACTTAGTCTCTATCAGCATAACTTCGTATGAATAAGTTATGCCTTGCAAGGCATAACTCAGTGTTGTGAAAAGCGCCGAAGCGCGTGCTTAAAGCGCGAAGCGAAGCGAGGCGCAGCCTATGCGCTTTTTATATTTGAAGCGGAGTGATCTGAAATAAGCGCATGCTTCTACCACTGAAGCGAGAAGCGCAGCAAGGAAAAAAAGCAAAAAAAGCGCACTTAAGTGAGATAGTTTAATTTTAAAATTTATTTTAAAAAAAGTAAAGTCGGCGGCTAGGGTTTTCTCAATATACACGCGACCACGCAGCTGCTGCGATACTACTGCGTACTGCTGCTGCTTCTCTCTTCTTTCTTGCGATATTACTGCGTACTACTGCTGCTTCTCTCTTCTTTCTTGCGATACTACTGCGTACTACTGTTGCGACCTGCGAGCCTCTTGACATACTGGTAAGTTCTGTTCTTTCTCTTCTCCTTTCCTTCTCTCTTCTTTTCCTCCTGTTCTTCTTTCTCTTTTTTTATTTTTTTCTCTTCCTCTTCTCCAGTTCCTCTCTACTCTTCCTCTGTCTTTCTCTGTTGCTGTTGGACGCTGGTTGCTTCTTTCTTCTTTCTCTTTTTTTTCTCCTGTCTCTTTTTTTTCTCTTCTTTCTCTATTGTTTTAATCTTCTTTCTCTGTTTTTCTATTATTCTCTGCTGCTGAGGGAGTGTAGCAACCCGTAGCACACTTTTATTTTCAACGGCATCAAGTCAAAAAAGAGATCCCGCTTGGGCGTATGGAAATGCAATGGGCAATAACTCGAAAGTTCGATGTATCCTTTGTGATAAAATATCCAATGGTGGAATACATCGTCTCAAGAAACATCTAATTGGTGGTTATAGAGATGTTGTATATCCAAAAGTACTGGATCTTGTCAAGCAAGAAATAAGAGTATGTCGCCAAAAAAATGAGTTAAAAACTCAAATGAGCTTTGAAGCATCTATGGTTAATCTTGTTGATGAAGATGATCAAATGGATGAGGAAAATGTTGAAGCCAATGATACATCGATGGGACATCCTCCCTCGAAATCTCAAAGAAAGTCTTCAACTAGTGGAAGTGGATCATCTACCGCTCACTGTGAAAGGCCCTCTTTATCTTTATTTCTCGCAAAAGGCTCATGAAAAGAGAAAAGCTGATGCTATTGATATAAGTTCTTCTAAGAAGATTTTAAGGGATCGCACTGTAGATGTTTTTGCTAGGTGGATGTATGATGCAGGGCTTCCTTTCAATTGTGTTAATTACACCAAAATCTTTGGTGAATTCATTGAGGCCGTAGGCCAATATGGTCCAGGAATGAATCCCCCTACCTATCATGAAGTAAGAGTTCCTTATCTAAAAGAGGAGGTGGAGAAGACAAACAAGGTTATTGAGGATCATAAGGTGCAATGGCAAACTTATGGATGTTCCATCATGATGGATAAATGGACAGCAAAAAATGGAAAAATGGTTATTAATATTTTGATAAATTCTCCAAAAGGTAGTGTGTTTCTTGAAGCTCATGATGCTAGTGACTCTTCTACCGATTCCAATAAAATGTTCAACTTGTATGAGAAGACGATCTTAAAAATTGGGAAGGAAAATGTTGTACAAGTTGTCACCGATAATGCAAGTGAGAATAAAAAAGCGGGTGACATGATGAAGGGAGTGTACCCGCACATTTTTTTAACTCCTTGTGCTGCACATTGTATCAACTTGATGTTTATTGACATTTTCAAGCAAGCCCCATATTCTACAGGTGAACAAGTGGTTCTAGTTTTTTTTAACCTTTATGTTATTTATATTTATTCCTAACTATTAAATCCTTTTTTCTACCGTTTTTGCTAAGGCTGTAAAGATACATTCTTACATTAGTCAGAGGGCCTTGTTATTGAACATGATGAGGAGATACGCAAACCAAAAGAATTTGATGAAACCGGCCAAGACGAGATTCACAACAGCTTTCTTGACTTTGCATAGTTTTCACATGCAAAAGAAAAACTTGAGAACCTTGTTCATGTCAACTGAATGGAATGAGAGTACATATGCAAAGGAAGCTCTTGGGAAAAAAGTTGCGAGATTTATTATTGGTCCTTATTTTTGGAATGACACTGTTCAAGCACTTAAAGTTGGTGGTCCTTTAGCTACTGTTCTTCGTTTAGTGGATGGAGAGAAAAAACCACCAATGGGCTACATTTATGAAGCCATGGATAGGGTCAAAAAAAGTATTGAAAAGGCATTTAGTTATGATGAGAGGATATATGAGAAAGTGTTTGAAATCATTGATGCAAGGTGGACGGATTAATTTCATCAACCTTTGCATGCAGCGGGACATATTTTGAACCCCGAGATCTTTTATAAACATTATGAGATGAAGACTTTAGATAGAGAAGTGTGAGAGGGGTATCATGCATGTGTTGAGAGGTTGGTCCCAAATAAAGATTTGCAAGACAAAATAGGGGAGGAGCTTGGTGTGTACATGAAAGCTGATGGGCTACTTGGAATGGAATCGGCCTTTAGAGCTAGAACCTTAAGGTCACCGGGTGAGCATTTTAACTTTTAAATTTAAATTGTGTTCAAATTTTAGAGCTAACCTTTAAGTTATTAACTTTTAAAATAACTCTTCTACAGTTGAATGGTGGATGCAATATGGTCATAACGTCCCAAACTTGCAACAATTTGCTATTAGAGTTAAAGTTTAACTTGTAGCTCATCCGGTTGCGAGAGAAATTGGAGAGTATATGAACATGTTGAGAAGCTATAGTACATTATTACTAATTAAATGGTATCTCAATTGTCTCAAGTACTCCTATTAATTACTTTCTACAACTTATGTGCAGATTCATACTAAAAAGAGGAACAGGCTTGAGCTAAAACGTCTCAATGATCTAGTGTTTGTTAAATATAATAGAACATTGGTGCGTCGTTACAATGCTCGCAACACCATTGATCCAATTTTGTTGGATAATATTGATGATGCTAATGAATGGTTAACTGGAGTCCCCCAAAATCATGAAGATGAAGAAGTATACGAAGGAGAAGATCTCACTTATGGTCATGTTGCTATGACAAGTGGTGTTGAGGAGAATATATATGGTTTTAGGCGTAGTACTTTAAGGAGCAAGGAAAGTGTAGGTTCAAGTTCAAGTAGTAGAACCCTTGTTGATGAAACCTCCGATGATGAAGGAGATGATGACCAATATAATAACGTGATAACACTTCAAGAGTTTGGAGATCTTGTTGAAGAATAGGATGTTGCTTCCTCTGTGATTTGGTTTTGCATTTACTTAATATGCAGTGACTTATGAGGATTATCGACTATCTAGTTCTAGTATTTATTTTTACTTTTTAATTTAACAATTGAAAGATTTGCTTAATATGTTGTTTCTATTTGAGTTCTTTGTTATTTATCTATGCATATTTAATTGTTTTTATTTTTATATTAAATTGCGCTTTAGTTGAAAAAAGCGCGCGCTTCGCTTCACGCTTTGGTGAAGCGAGCCCTCATCGCTTTTTTCCGCTTTGCGCTCTCCAAAACACTGGCATAACTTGTGCCTGGCGTATTCTGTTTGCCATGTGAATTTTTTTTATTATTCTAATATGAATTTTTTCTTTACCGCGTTTTTGTTACTTAAAGTGCTGAAGGAAAAAATTAAAGACCTCGAATTTAAGGAGCAAAAATTAAGGATCATTCTGAAATAAGGGCATTCGTGCGAATGACCCTATCTGATTCAAGTAAATTAAGGCCCAACTACTATGGAAATCATAACTGATCCATTTACGGAGGAATAGCCAACATATGCTTGAGAAAGGAGGAAACACAGAAGGATATACACGTAACTGGTCGAACAAAGAAAATTGTCGTGGAAGAGAATGAAGAAGCAGATATTGATTATCAACAATCAAGATGAACAGACGTGCGATACTCAGGGGCAGAAAAACAGAGAGATGCATGAAAGGAAATGGACAAAGCAGCAGGTTTGGTTGGCCAATTGAAGATCCCACTCCTTTAAATTCCTCAATTCTAGAGGATGAAAAGGATACTAAATTTGAAGCATCTATATAGGTACCCCAGAATACTATCAGGCTTGGTAGAGAATTTGGGGTGATGTTTCAAGGGTGTGAAAGAGAAGCTTTTGAATTCTTTATGAAGATTAATGGTAAACGTCATTACGCGGGTCCCTCAGTGATACAAGCAGTGGAAACACCAAAGAGGAAGGGTCTTAAGAATTGAAAAGATTGGAGATTGGTAGTAATTTTAAGAGCAACGGTACTAGAAGCAAGGGGGATGTATCATCACCAATATCCAACAATACTAAACATTGTATCTTGGAATTTAGGGGATTAAATTGTCACGAGAAAAGGCTGCTGATCAGGAACATGGTACACAAATGGAAGGCTGATGTATTGTGCTTTCAGGAATGTATTTAAGGGGATATCACTGACATTGTAAAAGAGGTGGGCTAACAGATGGGTGAAATACTTGCAACTAGTGGCCAATAGAACAAGAGGGGAATCCTAATATTATGGGACAGTAGGATTTGGGATGGAGAAGTTAGCAGTTTGGGGGGCTTATTCTATCACCTGTAGATTCACCGGAAAGACTCAGGAATTTTCTTGGCATATTTCTAGTGTTTATGTCCCAAATGATAGAAGAGAGAGGGAAGAAGTATGATGGGGACTTGCTAGTGTTAGAGGCCTTTCCTCTGGTCCATGGGTAGTTTGTGGGGTGTTTAATACGGTAAGATTCCCTTAAGCAAAGTAGAATTGTAACACAATTACCAGAGCAATGAAGGAATTTTCAGAGTTTGTTGAAGACATGGAACTGGTAGATTTACAACTATCAGAGGACAAAAATACTCAAAGACAGAGTGACAGACAGGAAAGTGTAGCTAGAGCTGGATAGGTTTCTAGTCTCTATGGACTCAAATGAGTGTTTTAGGAACATTTAAAAGTTAACTCTCCTCAGAGTTACTTATGTTGAAATGTGGTTGTTGGAAGTCCGTCATGTCCTATTTCAAATTTGAGAATTGGTGGCTACAAACAGAGGGCTTCACAGGAAGGTGAAGGAATGGTGAGATTCTTTTGCCTGTAAAGGGAGACCCAACTACATTTTAGCTTTCCAATAAAGGCTCTTAAAGATAAGCTCAAGGAATGGAGCAAGACTATCGAAGGAAACTTGGATTTGCAAAAAGCGAGTACCCTAAATTAGATAGCTGAATTGGAGGAAATCCATGATCACAGGTACTTGATTGAGGAAGAACTAGACACAAAAGCATCTCTGGTTATGGAGTTTGAGGACATTGCAAAGAATGAAGAAATTGCTTGGAGAGAAAGGTCAAGAGCCTGTAGTTGAAGCAAGGGGATAAAAATACAAAACATTTTAACAGGTTGCAAATGCTCAGAAGATTTAACAACATTGATAAGTTGTTAATAAGGGGAGAGGAGGTGATCAATCCAGCTGATATCAAAAAGGAAACTGTTACCTTTTATCAGCAGCTATATTCTGAGGGTGAAATGTGGAGACCTCAAGGCCACATAAGAAACTGTGCTTGGGTCAATGATGAGGATAATGTGATTCTTCAAGATCACTTTGAAGCCCAGGAGATATAAGAAAATGTGAAAGCATGTGTGGAGACAAAGCTCCTGGACCTAACAGTTTCTCCATGGTATTTTCCAACCAGAGCTGGGTGGTGATAAGTAATGAAGTAGCAGCTGCAGTGCAGAACTTTATGATCAAGGGGCTTTTAAGAAAAGCACTAATGCCACTTTTGTAGCCTTGATTCTGAAAAAAGGGGAGCAAAGGAGGTGAAAGACTTCAGGCCATCAGTTTGATAGGCAGTATCTACAAGATTATTTTTAAGCTTTTGACTGAGAGATTGAAGATAATAATATTCAAATTAGTGGACAACCAACAGAAGGCTTTCATTAAATGAAGACAGATTATGGATGCTATCTTAATTGCTAATGAAGTGGTGGATACTAGAATCAGACGTAAAGAGTCTGGTATTCTATATCAATTGGAATTATATACTAGAAATTTTGAGGTGCATGGGTTTTGGTGGCCGATGGATAAATTGGATAAGATATTGCATCAGCACAGTCAGGTTTCCAATCCTCATTAATGGTACTTCAGCAGTTTTTTTTTCCTTCCTAGAGGGGTTAAAGACAGGGTGATCCACTGCCTCCATTCTTATTCATACTAGCCATGGAAGGAATTCGTAATATGCTAAAGAACGCTCAGGAAATAAATTGGATAAGGGGATTCAAGGTGAGTACAAAGAGTCACATTTACAATATGCAAATGACACAAGTATTTTGTGAAGCCAACATTGATCAATTAAGAATGTTGAGGGTCATTTTTATTCTCTTTGAAGCTACATGTGGTTTTGATATAAACTGGACCTAAAGCTTTATTTATCCGGTAAATGCAGTAAACCAGATCCAATCTCTGGCTGTAATTCTTGGTGGAAGAATAGGGGCTCTTCCTACTGTGTATTTAGGAAATCCATTGGGAGCCAAGAGTAGTCAAGGAAATACGGAATGTGATTTTAGAGAAATGTGAAAAGAAGTTAGCCAGCTGGAAAAGTCAATATCTTTTCTCAGGTGGCAAATTAATTTAAATCAGTTTTGTTGTCGATGCTATGCCTACCTATTTGAAGTCAATGTGTTACTTTGGGAAGGTAACAATGACAAGAATAAGATACGTCTGGTGAAATGGGACCATCTCATGGTCGGCAAGGAAAAATCGTAACTTACTAATGAAGTGGTTATGGGGATTTGCAGCTGATGAACAATCATTGTGGAAGGAAGTGATCCTAGAAAAATACAACAGAGATGGAAGATGCACAATTAAATAATGTAAATGGTCCATCCGTTATAAGTCTGTGGAAGACAATTAGAAACCTCTGGCACAAGTTCAAGGAGAAGACAATAATCAAAATAGGTGATGGCATGAAGACTATTTTCCAGGAGGATACTTAATTAAATCAAGGTCCTTTTAAACAGGTATTTCAAGAGATGTACAGCCTTTAGTTACAATAGGAAGCAACAGTAGGTGCTTTATGGAGCAATCAAGGATGGAACCTCACTTATAGAAGGCCATTAAATAAGTGGGAAATAGACAAGATGGTTGAATTGTTTAAGACTCTTGAACAGTTCAATGAACTTTCTTCTTCAGAGGATAGCTTAAGGTGGAGGCCGGGAGAAGCAAGGAAATTCACTGCAAAGACAGTATCTAAGGAGTTGAACACTTCAGCCAATCAAATTGAATGCTTCGTCTGGCCACTAGCTAGAGAAGCAGTTCTCACTCAGGATAATCTCTGCAAGAGAGGTTATCAGTCGTGCTCTAAATGTTACCTATGTGGATGTGAGGAAGAGACAATCAGTCATCTCTTTTTACATTGCAAACTAACTACACAACTATGGAGGATGTTTATCAGCGTAAGGGTATTAGTTGGAGTATGCCTAGGAACGTGGTGGATCTTCTAGCATACTGGAATAGAGAAGGTGTCAACTCAATCCAAAAGGAGAGATGGAAAGTTGTCTCAGCTTGCATATGGTGGACAATATAGGAAGAAAGAAACAAAAAATGTTTTGAAGATAAAGCTTGTCATATCCAAAAGATAAAACGACTTGCCTGGTCCTGTTGTATTTTTGGTGCAAAGGAGTCTGCTAAGAAACTCATGAATATAATACAACAAAAAATAACTTTAAACACAAAAAATTATTTGGACAAAGAATAAAACAACAGCTAAGCAAAATATATGAAGTTAAAACCATAGCAATCAGGTTCAGAAATCATTTTAGGTTTCTGATTTAGATGAAAAGACGAAGCTTTATGCTTCCTGGAGCTAGTTTTCTTACACCAAACTTCTAGTCGCTTGTTCCTACTCATTGAAAATTCCTTTGCAACGTCTTCTAACAATTGGTATATGGTTACCTACTATGTTTGATGTTTAGTACTGTTTTCTTCAAAAGAAACAATGTGAAATGAGCACATGCCTAGAGCACTAACAGACCTATGTCTGCTGCTGATATTTCAAATATTGGAACCAAAAAATATGCACAAACTCAACCGATAAATGAGACATGCAGAGGAGATAATAAATGACATGCAACTAGGGACGTTTATTTGGGACATACCTGTTCAGGTTTGATCCCACATGTTTCACGAGTACCTTTTTCCAAATAATCCCTGGCTATGTGCATTTTCTCATCAGTAATGTAACCAGCAATTGCAATTACCTCCATTCTATCCAAAAGAGGATTAGGTATCGTTTCTAAGACATTGGCTGTGCAGACAAACAAAACCTGCAGTCACAAAAAGGAAAAATGAGTATCAACATCAGATTTCCCATTCGAGAAAGTAAATGCAGATTGTTGTTCCTGTTTAAAGTACAACGGGATAGTAGTTGTATAAAACAAAGAGGATAGGAAACAAGCTTGAAGGCTTGAAGGCGTCAAAGCTCCGATTTGTTTTCAATTTTGGCATGAAAAGAGATTTTATAATCATAATTATCCTTTGGACAAGTTCACTAAACCTTGAGGTTGAATTTTATAAGTTCCTTCAGGTTCATATATAATTCAAGGTTCTGATCTTACCTCCCTCCCCATAACCACATTAGACCCAAAATACTACCAAAATAATAGAAAGATGATTTTCTTTTAACAATGCCAGTTGGAAATACACACAAATATTTACCATCACGAAAAGACATAGGAGAAGTAAATTATCACAGTCAAAGATAAAGACAAATGAAATGGTAAGCAAATATACCCATCCACTTCTCTCTGGTCATGTTGATCTGCTGATGCTTCTTAAGATATAAAATGAAATACCACTGTTAAATGTAAAACTGTCATATTTGAATTAAGGGATTCTTTAAATAGGTAAACAACAACACACCCTAATCCCACAAGTAAGGTCTGGAAAAGATAGTGTGTATCCAGCCTTACCCCTATCTTGTGAAGGTTGTCTCGACAGACCCTCCCTCAAGTAAAGCATATCAAAATCAGTAAGACAAAGAAATACAATAGTAAAAAAACCATGTAGAAAATACTGGGAAAAAAGACAGTAGCAACAACAAATAATACGACAACCGAAGCAAAGGAAGCAATGGGTAATAAAAGAAATCAAAGAATAAAATATTAGGAGATTACTAATAATAATACCAATAAGGAAAACTAGACAACACTCTATTAATTACTAACCCCTTACCCTGACCTTTGACCTCCATAGCCTCCAATCTAGGGACATGTCCACGAAAAACTACAGGTGTACCATGTCTTGTATAATCATCTTTCCCCAATACATCATCGGTCTACCTCTACCTCTACCTCTCCTCAGATACACCATGGCCAACTTCTCACACCTTCTCACTGGGGCATCTATGCATCATCTCTTCACATGCCCGAACCATTTCAGCCTTGCCTTCTTCATCTTGTCCACAACCCAGGTCAGTCACACCTTGTCTAAAATATCTTTGTTCATAATCCTATCTCTCCTAGTATGCCCACACATCCATCTCAATATCCTCATTTCCGCTACTTTCATCTTCTGTACATGCGAGTTCTTGACTGGCCAACACTAGATAATTAATAAGTGCTCAAAGGATGTTACTCCAATTATCAAGAACTTCAAGAGGTATAGCTCTCAAAAATACTTCCAACATATAGTAGGAAAGCTCAATGCATCAACTTTTTTTTCCTATAGCACGGTCACCAAGAACCCAATGCCAAAGAAACCTAGTTTTTCTCAAGTATTAAAGAACAGCATTCTACTTAAACTAACAATAATATAGTCAGAAGGACGGAAAGAGAGGCAGCAGAGACCTGAAATAACATACTTCCAATAACCTTTTATTATGGACAATAAGATAGAAGGTTCGGTCTGAAAAATTTACCAAGCTTAGCTGAGATAAGAGGCAAAAGCAAATAGTTTAAAAATAAAAAGAAAAAAGAGGGGATTCAAAAAAGAGAAAGAGCATAATGATATTAGATATTTGCAAGATTTAATTATCACAAGGGCCAATCAACAGCCACAATAATCTGATAAGTGGACCTGGAACAACTAACCTTTGATAAATCAATAGGGACATCAAGATAATGATCCAAGAAATTTGCATTCTGTTCAGGATCAAGAAGCTCCAACATAGCACTTGCTGGATCACCAGCATGTCCCCTTCCCAGCTGCCATAGAAGCAAAATACAGGGTTATTATTGAAACTAATCTATGATTATTGACATTTTCCAATCATTAGGTGCAAAGAAATCCAAGCAAAAACAGAATAAGTTCAAGCTCAAAATTTCTTCCTTGTGGTCATTAGACAAAAAGAAAATAAATAGTGAAAAAGAACCTAGAATCTGTCATAGTCAAAGACATACAACTGAAGTAGTAACTCTGCAAACCATAAATACCTTATCAATTTCATCTATCAAAACAAGAGGATTAGCTGTTCCCACACTTTTTAAACATTGCACCATCTTCCCCGGCATGGCACCAATATAAGTTCGTCGATGTCCCTTGATGTGTATTCCGAAGTTAGTCATGAAAATTCAAGATTCTGTGCACCACAAAAAAGACTCTGTCTGAGCTGGTCAGATTCTTCCCATACCTTTATTTCAGCAACATCAGACAACCCTCCAACAGAAAATCGGTAGAACTTGCGGTTCAATGCACGTGCAATTGAACGACCTATACTGGTTTTGCCCACTCCAGGAGGGCCAGAGAGGCATATGATTTTCCCTGTTCAAACAAAACTGAGCAGTGAGTCTGTTTCTACTTCCTGACTCACATTCATAAATTAAAATGAGATGAAACAGGTGCAGTGCACGTAAATTGGATTAATATCATCACTTAAATCTGATATTGATTGTCCTAGCTATGGGGGAAGGACTTTTTCTAGAGTCTATTTACCCTTCATCTTTGGATCATATTGTTAATTTCCATACAAGTATCTGTTTTTCCTAGACAATTCATAGTTCTGAGAGACTGTCCTCAACAATAACCAGATCTCAATTTCAATGTTGTAAAGATATATCAATTCCCCACTAAACTCCAGACAGTTGATGTTTTTGAACCTTTTGCGGACATTGGCCATCTTCTGAAAAATTGTGTTCCTATCCCCTTGTTTAACCATAGAACCCTGCATCATTGTTTCCAAGCAATTTCCTCAAATCTGGCGATCTCCTCAAATTCCATATTTCCTCTGAGAAATTCATCATCAGAGAGACTCCTCAAATCTAGTATTTTGTCAAGATTCCTCTCTTGATTACCAGCTCTCTTTCACGAATTACCATAATTTGTTGCATTCCACTCTTTCAACTTATCTTAGCAGCTTTTACTTAGTTGCAAAATTGAAATCAGGTCTGCCTGTATCATTGAAAGATTCCCACTGTAACACCCCATACCTTCAGGCTAGAGTTTGACCCGTACGACATGGTTAATTCGACCTAACTCCATGAAAGATGGTTGTGCGCAGGTTTAGAGATCAGATTCTATGTGCAAAATGGTTGGTCCAAGGTTTGAAATTGATAAGAATCGAAAAGATGCAAATTGCTGCCAAGGAAACAAGCCAGAAAAGTGACATGTGAAGCATATGGGCAGCCATGGGTGGAAGGAAAATATTATGCTTCAGTGGTCGAGGTAACCAACATATAGGCTGCATATGTGACTTACCATCCATATGTTGCACTGTATGTTGAGACCTCGGAAGGGTAACATTTGATGCTTTAGGTGTTCATGTGTGAAACAACATACGGACCGCGTGTTAGACATATGGTCTGAATGTTGTACCATATCTGAAGGTACCCAAAAACCTAGCTACTGGAATTTGCCATGTAGAGGTACGGAAGGCCACTTACGGCCACAGGCAGAGGATGCGGCTCGTATGTCCACCTTGGTTAAAAGGGAAATTCAAAGGACTTGGCTTGCGAAGCCACATACGGACTGCATGTGGATTGTATGGCCCGTATGTCGTGCCATATGTGACACACAAACTTTAATGAAATACAGGATATGGCCAACAAATGGACCGCATGTGGATTGTACGATTCGTATGTGGCCACCGTATGTCAACCTGGACAGTGCCTATAAATATGTGAGATCTGATTTTAAACTCATTTTTCTCACTCCACCCGACTTCCACTGTCTCTGTCCTCACTCTCCACTCATTTCTACTTGAAGTAAGTGATTCCTAATGCTTTCCATGGTTATTCCATCACCGATTATGCTATTTTAATACCAATTTTTATCCAAATTCTAGCTAAATCAAGGGTTTTTCTCCAAGAGAGTTCAAAAGAAGAAATTGGGGTTTCTCACCAACTAAGGTAAACACTTCCTCCTACCTTCTTGCCTAGATATATTTAGGCATTTTAAGCATGATTAAATGTCGAAACTCATGGGATGATGATCGGGAGCCATAAGCCCATGTCACGATCATTGCATGTGGGCACGGAGGCTGCTCGGAGCTTGATGGAGTTCACGAATTGTTTGGTTGGCCTCATAGGAGGTTTATGAGTCATTGTTGGCTAGGAGAAAGGATGGGTGGGAAAAAGCACCATTGTAAGGGCATTTCAAAGCTTAATGCTCAGCGGGTGCTTGCTAGATTTCCCATATGGCTTGGGCTTAACGTCTAGATGTAACATGGATTCCGATTATTGTTAGTCTTGTAGACTACGGTCTTACGAGCGAATTGATTCATCATAGAAATTGTAAAGACGGAAATTGAGGTACGTAAGACTCAACCCTCTCAAGCCCCTCTATGGCATAACCTCCCAATTCAATGTTTCCCTCCTATATGAGCCCATGAGATCCCCACCCATGAAATGTTATGAGTTTCCTACAATATGTCCCTTCCATCATCATGTACTTTCTTAGTTGTTGCATCCATTGATATAAGTTCTCCATGTTAATCCCTCTTATAGAACTGCCATTGCTATGAAAGGTCAAAAGGAACCATCCCAAAATGCTACAACCATGAATGATGCACTTCACACCATTGTAAGGGCATTTCAAAGCTTAATGCTCAGCGGGTGCTTGCTAGAATTCCCATATGGCTTGGGCTTAACGTCTAGATGTAAATGGGTTTCAATTATTGTTGTTCTTGTAGATTACGGTCTTACGAGTGGATTGATTCATCGTAGTAATTGTAAAGAAGGAAATTGAGGTACGTAAGACTAAACCCTCTCTAGCCCCTCTATGGCATAACCTCCCAATTCAATGTTTCCCTCCTATATGAGTCCATGAGATCCCCCACCTGTGAAATGTTATTAGTTTCCTACAATATGTCCCTTCCATCATCATGTACTTTCTTAGTTGTTGCATCCATTGATATAAGTTCTCCTTCCTATTGTACATATCCCTCTTATAGAACTGCCATTGCTATGAAAGGTCAAAAGGAACCATCACAAAATGCTACCACCATGAATGATGCATAATGAATCTCAAAGGCTAATGTAATGTAACGTAACCAAAGGATGATAATGTACATGTTTATATTTTATTATATTGTAGTTATGCTGCAGCACAAAATTCCTGGGTTGCGGCAGATAGCACCCCCTGCACGTATGTATTTATCTAGTCGTGCAATACATGAAGGCTGGTAGCGAATAGCATCCATATTACATACTATAGCCATGTTATGCATGAAGCCGCCGATACCGCTGATAATATCCCACTTATTATATTATAGTCGTGCCAAGCACAAGGCCCAAATACAGCGGATAGTATCCCATTTTTATTATATTATAGTCGTGCCAAACACGAAGGCTGGATACGGTGGATAGTATCTCAAAGAATAACAAGATAATAAAAGCATAATGAACCATAATGATGTGTTCCTAGTTTCCCGTGTTACTTTATGATCATGTTTCATGCCTTTCTTTCGTGAGTTTTATTGTCTGTCACATGTTATTTCTGTCTACCTTATTGTACAAGTGTTATTCCTCGATACTCACATTCCTTTTGTTGGGCGCTGCATTTCACGATGCAGGTTCTAACGCTTAGGTTGGCAGACATCCTTGTTAGGCTTCTACATTACACATCAGTTGCTTTTGGTGAGCCACTCATTCGGGGCGATGTCAAGTGTTTTTGGGTATGTCCGAGCCCTATTCCAACACTTCTATTGTTGTTAGGCTTTCTTAGAGGCTTCATTGACTTGTGTTGATAACTCATGTATGTGCATATGTTTTGCACACGCTTATTCGAGGATTTTATTCCATGTCTTATGTTGAACTCCAAGTCTTTTTATACGAGAGTCGCTTCCATTAAAGAAATATCCAAATGTCTCAATATGCTTATGTTTTGTTTCCGTACTATGTCCAATGATCCATGTATAGCTGCTCCACTCAGTCAAGTTAAAGGCACTGGTTGTCAATCCACCCCATCAAGGTTTGGGGCGTGACACCCACCATCCCTTAACCCTCTTTTTGAAACCATCATCTTCCCGTCACTAGTTCATAAATGTGAAGTACAATCTTTTGGGAACCAAGTCCCATATCAAAGTTGAATAGGTCTATGGTCAGAAAGCAATCTAGGTAAAATAGATTGTTTGACGTTTCTAGATTTTTCATCCCACTCTACATAAAACAGAAATCTATCAATCCTAGAAGCAATTCTATGGTTTTTCCCCATCATCCATGTGTAAGATTCCCCAAATAAAGGGGGGTCAATCAGCTCGAGGTTATTAACAATCTTTTGGGAAATTAGACATGGCTTGAGAACAAGTATTATGCTCTCTTCGTCAAAATACTTAGTAGATTGAAAGCACCACACACCATCCATGAACCATTATATAAACTTCAGTGCCCTGTATGTTCCTACTCAAGCTCCTTTCTTTCTATTTTACAGGTTGAAGCATGCACCCCAGTAAGAAGCCAGGTGAAGTTTTGAGCAAGGACTATCATTTTGCATAAAATTGAGTTCTGGTGTAGATCAATGGACACGGTGAAAAAATAAGGATTTAAAGTTTGGACAAAAATAAATTTTGGCAACAAGACTTTGAAAATAGAACTCGAGCATGGTCCAACCTTCGATCGTCTGCTACACTTTGTGGTTTTCCAGGACAGCTTTGATTTTGGGTGGCATTGATACTGCATTGTTTGTATCTAATCTATTTAATGTGATTATGATTTTTATCTTTTGATGCTTAGAAACTAATTGTGAGTGATACTTCATGTTCATCATTACAAATGTAAATATTGTTGGGTGAATTGAAGTGAAAAAATAAAAACTCCATTGTTGAAGTTCTTTAGAACTTGAAAATTCACAAATGGATTTTGGATTTGTTGAAATTTTTAATAAATTGATGATCCCGGTTTGTTGGGGGTGTTATTTCAAAATTGTGGTTAAAATTTGAAGTTATTCAAAAAATATTTGACCCATTTCAGATGGAGTTTCGTAATTGAACTTCGTGTGAGACCAAACCCAAATTTCTATATGAGTTTGTATAATTTGTATAACAGTGTAAAAGTGTGTATAAACACCTCTTATTACACTTTAATACAAAAGTTGATACATTGTCTGTAAGTGATAATATTGTATACCATGTGTATAAACACTATTGCAAAGGAAAAAATTGGCTATGCTAGTGTATACTAAAAATATGGCTTTGGCTGTGATATTTTGTGTGGGATCATATATTTTTGAAAAAATCTCATAAATCATTTCATTAGGGATAAAATGAGAATTTTAAAGTTAGATTACTACAACAACATACTCTATAATCCCACAAGTGGAGTCTGAGAGGTGGAGTGTACGCAAACCTTACCCCTATATTTGTGTGGGAAAGACAGACCTTCAGCTCAAGAAAAAAGTTTTCCAGAAAATGGTTGGAAAGAAATGCAAGAGTAAAAGCTATGATGAAAATATTGAAGAAAGAAAAGTATGGAGTAAAAAATGTAGATAATCAAAGTAGAAGAAACAACAGTAGTAATAAAATCAAGGAATAACATAATGCTAGCGCAATAACAGTAGGTAAGGAAAAAAGTAGGCGATCCAGAAAAGAACCTTGCTCTGCCATTTGGAAGAGAGAAAACACTCAATTACCTACTAATCATCTACCCTAATACTCGGTCGCATGCTCTCCTATATAGAGTCCTGAAGATATATTATGTCGTGTCTAATCACCAATTCCCACTTCTTCTCGGTCTACCTCTACCTCTCCTCAAATCTATCATGGTCAACCTCTCGTACCTCCTCACTGGGGCATCTGTGCTCCTCTTCACATGCCCAAACCATCTATGTCTCACTTCACGTATCTTTTCCACCACGGAGGCTACAGCACCTTGCGTTATATATCTTCGTTCCTAACCCTGTCTGTTCTAGTATGCCCACACATCCATTCAACCATCTCATTTTTGTAACCTTCATTTTCTGGAATTGTAAATTCTTGACTGGCCAACCATCCTTTAAGTCTCGATGACACATTCTTATCACATGGAACACCAGATGCGAGCCTCCATCTCAAAAAACTAAAAATATAAAAAGTGACATTCTTTATAGGACACAAACTGAAAAGGGAAGTGAGTCACATTAATCGGGACGAAGAGAGTATATGATTGTGGCTAAATCTTGTAAAACTGAAGATGTTAAGAAAATGAGGGTCATTCTCCTGAAAATAAAGAAAATGGCATTTACCAACCTTGTGAGGTTCCTCTAAGTTTTCCCACAGCTATAAATTCCAAGATCCTTTCCTTAACATCGGTTAACCCATAGTGGTCTTCATCAAGAATTTTTTCGGCCCGTAGTACATCAAAGTTCTCATCACTGCAGTTTGGATAAAATAAAAAAGGAAAAAAAGAAAAAAAGAAAAATTTTAGGAACCAATGCAAACAACCATGGCAGAGAACAAAACTATAAAGCCAGGACTGGCACCATCAGCAAACATGGACTAAGACAAATCAAGCTCCCAACTTATCCTACATAAGGAGCTCATCATCAGTACAATCTTCTTGCTCTCATGAGTGTGATTCTTCTTATGATAGACCCTGGAATCTGGATAAACTCGTAAATTGGGATGCCAAGGAAGCATCATCAAAGTCAGAAGCATGAAATCTGAGTCCCCAAATAAGGAACAGAAGGAGAAAGGAAAGTTGGAAGACAATATTACTCAATAGAACTTTAGGCATGCCAAACCACAAGGCAGCAAGGTTAACTCGGAAGCCAAGCAAATGACTACCTATAGTGTTGTGAAGATATTGGATACATTTGGAAGGAAATTTATTTAGCAGGGAAACAGTGACAAGAAAAAGATCCACCTGGTGAGATGGAGCACAGCTACAGCTAGTTAGAAGGATAAGGGTCTCTAAGATCAGGAACTTGAGAGTCAAGAACCAAAACCTGGTGATGAAATGGTTATGGAGGTTTGTTGCTGAAGAACAATCTTGATGGGAGGATGTTATCAAGTTAAAATATGGGATGGATGATAAATGGACAACTAAAGTCGTGAACAACCCTTATGGGGTCAGTTTATGGAAATACATCAAAAGCTTACGGCCTAAACTCATAAAGAAATCCATCTTCAAAGTAGGAAATGCATGGATACATCCTTTTGGAAAGACAACTGGCTAGGCCTAAGATCACAAAGCAGCTCTTCTCTGATATTTATCTTGAATTAGCAGTAAGGAGCAACTGTGGGAGAGGTCTGGCTAAACTCATGTTCGAATCTCAATTTCAAAAGACTGTTAAATGACTGTGAGATTGGCATGCTAACAAAGTTCACTACACCCAAGAACAGTTTAAAGAGTTCTGCCACTGAAGATGGTCATTTTTGGCTTGGAAATAGAGGAGGTGAATTCTCTGTTAAGTCAACTTTATAAGGAACTTAATCATTCAAATAATCAGATTGGTTGCTGGTCTTGGAAATTGATATGGAAAGTGAAAATTCCATACAAATTGCTTGTTTCACATGGCGTTTGGCCCAGAAAAAAAAAGCCAAATTTTGACTCTGAATAATCTCTTATTGTATCATAGAATGAGAGATTAATTATGGAAGACTTAGTTGGGGCCAAGGTGAATTCATGAAGTCCTAGCATGTTGAAATGGAGATAGTAGCCTATCCAGCCAAAAAGAGAGATGGAGGACCGTCCCAACTAGCATTTGGTGATGAATTGTTTATTCCTTCACTATTTTTAGAGTAAACAAGAGTATTTAGGAGATGTGGAGTCTATTTATGATGTTTTAGATTATTACTTGTGACAAGACAAAAGGCTAGGAACTCTAACTGTACTTCACTTTCTAATTATGGAATATTTCAATGCTTTGTGTAGTCCAGTTTATATATATACAAATATGTTACTTTCTCAAGGAAATACACTTTCCATTTTGTTACTCTGTAAAGTCAGCTTCTCTCAAACAGATTCCAGTATTACAGCTAATCAAGGATACAGATGACATCAGTTGAATTGAACCCAAGACAATAGAAGGTATAATAGACAGTCAAGATAAGCAAAAAACCTGTAACTACCCCATGGCAAGGCACTCAACCAATCAAGATAATTACGTGTTACGTTAAATTCACTTGAACTAGCTTCCAATAGTTGCAGTTTTGTAAGTTCTTCTTCAATAACTTGCATGACATGAGCTGGTATCTTTTCTTTATTGGGCTCCAGTCTTTCCCTAAATTTTGCTGCAGTAATAAACAAAGGTAGTGTGTCACACCATCAGATGTAATAAAAAGGAAACAACAAACTGTAGGTCCAACCTAATAATAAGGTAATTTCTTCTCTCAACTTCAAAACCAAGACCAGGTCTACCCAAAATGTTACAAAGTGCAGCTTTACTCTATCTTTGTGTCGATCAATTACAAATGGAAGACTGAAAACCACATTCTAGAGTATGTGTAATTTTCATTATCACAAAAAAGGTGGAAGAAGCACCTCATTAAGTATTACATTCCTCAGCAGAAGCAAAGGGGAGAATAAAGAGTACACGACAGAGAAAGCAAGTCGGCTTCTAAATATGCAATTGCATTAAAAAGGGAAACAAGAAGGAATTCAAGAGAAAAATAAAAGGTTGAAGGAGGACGATAAATCTGAATCATGAGCAGTCCATAGATTGAATAAACAACACTGTTGTGCATGCGTCGGAAAATGTGACTTTCCATTAAATCTATGTTGAAGCAATTTTGCACAACATTACTAAATATGGTACAGTACCTTTCAGATTCGAAGTTGAATGATCCCAAATATTGTCTTAACAATTTCTTTAGTGAAAACACAAAAATAGCCCCTTATAAATAAAAGGGCAGCCCGGTGCACTAAAGCTCCCGCTATGTGCGGGGTCCGGGGAAGGGCCGGACCACAAGGGTCATTACGTATTAAAATCTATCAAATATTTGGGTCTTAAAATAATTCTAGGAATGTCAATAAAGTTGGTTGGACTGTGTACAATGAAAAATTCAACCTTCAACTTTCTTCTATCAGTAAAAGTCAATAGTAGCCTGAACATTATTCATCCTTCTAGTGGAGAGTCAATTGTAAAAAGTAAAAGCAAGATCAATCAACCACCATATAACTCTTACAACAGAAAGGACAAAGTTGCAAATGACTTTTTTATGTGCTACACGGAATTTACTAGGGCAGTATAAGATGTTTCATTGGCCAAACAGAAACATAGACCGAAATAAATACCAAAAGAACATTATCCATTTCAGTAATAATTAAGAGAAAACGAACCAGACAGAGCTGTCTTGTCATCAGTCTCCAAACCTAGTTCCTGCACTAAGGCAATCAAAATTGCAGTCATACTGAAAATGTGTGTTTGAGTATGCAAGTTTCTTGAAAATCTAACTCTTTCATTCAAACAATGAACCAGAAGCTCAACATATATAGGAATAAACATATGTAAGTTTAATTAAGTTTAAGGATGATAACATAAAAAAGCTACACATAATCCACATGCCTTCTTTATGGCCTTTAATTGTTCATTCAACAGATAACGGCGTTGCTCTCCACTAATTTTTTCTTCGATTGCTTTTGCTATTGATTCCTGCAGAAAAAAAAAAGATATAAAAAATCTAATGCATGTATAACCATTCAAAGTCCAGTATTCATCTTGATGTGCATTTACCTGAATCTTACTGATCTCCATTTCTTTCTTCACTATCTCTAGAGTAAGTTGTAGCCGTTTATGCACCTGATTCAGGTATTATGAGGTTAACTATGAAATTTTAACCCATCAATAGGTCTATAATGATCAAACGAGGAAATACAAAAAATTCTTAGCTGCTCTACAACTGAATATCTTCCCTTTCTGATTTCTCAAAATGAGTAGTTTCAGTTGGACAAACTGACATTTTCTTTAGGTTCCGAAACCATTTTCGAGCAATGAGAATTAATTTTGCATATCTAGCAAGAAACTTGAGGATTTACCTATAAGATATTTCTTTGATCCTCCTTTTTTTGAACTTACAACTGTTTCCTTTTATGATTTTCCTAAATCTGTGTAGTTGAATTTATAGAAAACAAAAGGCGAGAAAAAATCCTTAGACCTGCCTCCTAGTATTAAAATCTCATTATCTTCAAGAGTGGTTAAAACTTACTGTACTGGTAAACAAATGTATCCACTTAAATGTAGTTCTGTGGTTAGAACATACAGGTACTGAAAACCAATGTATTGGTTTGTATTGACACAAGCACACATACAGAAAATGGTAAGTATCTAACTTCTTGAACCACAGGAACTTACATCTAGCTCTTCAAGCACTTGCTGGCATTGTAGCTGGTTGGCTCCAGATATTGCTGCTCCAAAATCTGCTAACCTTGCATAATTGAAATCCCCAATATGCTGCAGCTTCAAGAAGTTAGAATATTGAAAGGTGATAAACATAGTACTGCTCATGCAATACATAAAGAAGACAGAGATCTACTGGTTGAGTCATTATATAGGCAATTATAATAAAAGAGCTTCTACTTTTTATTACACCAAAAAATTACAAGAAGTCCTTTCGAGTACTTCCTGTTTCTCCATGGAGTAGAAAGGATAGGGTAGGGAAAAATCGCATTCTGACTCTGTTGAGACCCCATGGTGGAACAGCAAGAATATTAATTCCAAAGTTAGGTGTGACAGATCTAAGCCATAGCAAGAAAATCTTCTAAAAAGAATGATGTTACAAGATCAGGATATCCACTGAAAACTATGAACAATATGCATCAGGATATACCATCATTTCTGAGATACAAAAAGTAGGTGTGACATCATATTTTAGCAAATATCAAGGCATCATCTTGTTGAAAAATAAATGGAAATGTCATAAGAGCCCTCTGTGTACGAAATGGACTTGAGTCCGAATAGAGAGTGAAAAATACAGATTATAAATCCAAAAACACAAATACTAAGCTAAGACTCATTTGTAAAAGCATGCTAAAAACTAATCTGTCTTTAAAAATGCTCGCAGGCACATTCCTCCAGGTTAACTTTTGTTAATTTTTCCAATCAACTTTCAAGGTTCTCAGGGGATAGTTCCAGCAACCTTCACAGATTTAGCCTCTCTCGACATGGAGAAAGGATTTTCTTCAATGCTGATTTCAAATTTTATGAGATTATAAGAATTAGTTCAGGGGTTGGAACATCGTTTGAATGGATCAAATGCAACAGAAACTTAAGGAGACAGGTTACTATTAGTTTGAATGCTATTAGGTGGATCCTGTATGTATTTAATATGGCGTCCAAGGAACAGTCATTGACAGTCGAGAGATGGAACAAGAATGACCACTTTGCAGGGGGTGGAATTTCTAGGATGTGATATCAAGGCAACTTCTTATGAAGATAGATAAAAAGACAAATCCAACAGGGGGAAGGAGCAGGAGCTGATACTCCTAAGAAGAAGTGTGTAAGTGAATTGAGGGGTTTAGAGCTGGATAATACGTTTATGAGCAATGGCACTAGAAGTAGGGGGATATCTGACTATGAAAGATCAGTGAAGCGAATATACTGTTATGGAATGTAAGGGGTCTGAATTGTGAAGAGAAAAGGCGATTATTGAAGAATTTGATTCACGTATGCAAGGTAGATGTAGTCTTCTTTCAAGAATCAAAGCTAGAGGGTGACATAAAGGGGATTATTAAAGAATTGTAGGCTAATAGATGGGTGTGACTTTGTTCAATTAGAGGCAAGTGAGACTAGAGGTGGAATCATTACACATTGGGATAGAGTTTGGGAAAGGGAGATTAGCAGTCTAGGAGCCTATTCAATCACTTGTAAATTCTCAGGAATTCTCCTGGCACTGAACTGGGGGCTATGCTCCAAATGATAGGAGGGAGAGGGAAGAGGGTTTGGTGGGAAATTGGTACAGCCAGGGGTCTCTTACAGGGATCTTGGGTGGTGTGTGGAGACTTTAATAAGGTCAGATTTCCTTGAGGGAAAAAAAAGAACTGCAGCAAGATTAACAAAGACATATCAAATCTTTCTGAGTTCATGGAGGATATGAAGCTTGTCAATTTGCAACTTTCAGGTGGAAGATTTACTTGGGAGAAAGGTGATAAACATGATATAGCTGCCAGAATTGAAAATTTTTTTATCTCTGAAGAATGGGATGAGGGCTTTAGTTCCATCAAATAATCTGCTATGCGAAAAGGTCACTTCTGATCATATTCCGCTTATGCAGCAAAGTGGAAGTTGGGAACCTAGGAGTTCATATTTTAAATTTGCGAACTGGTGGCTTCAGACAGAAGGTTTCAAAGAAAGAACAGAAGAATGGTGGGATTCCTTGGGATGCGGAGACAGACCAGATTACAAAGCCCAGAACCAGAGCCTGCTCAGCAAATGGAATTGGAGATTGGCATCTGGTGATAGTTCCCTATGGAAAGAGGTTATAAAAGCAAAGTATGGGGCAGAAAACAACTGGACCACAAACATAGTGACCAATCCCTATGGGGTCAGTGTGTGGAGATCCATCAAAAGCCTTTGGCCTATTATCCATAGTAGATCAAAATACAAAGCTGGAAATGGTAAGAAAATACTTCTGGAAAGATCACTGAATAGGACAATCTTGTCTATGCATTCTTTTCCAGATATGTTTGATCTTTGTCAGCAGCAACAAGCTACCTTGGAAGAAATGTGGTCTGAGCAGGGATGAAACTTCAGTATTAGAAGACACCTAAATGACTGGGAGATAGGCAGATGGCAGAATGCTCAGAGATTCTAGAACAGTTCAGTGGACTATCTACATGTGAAGACAGCCTGGTTTGGGAAAAGGACAGCAAGGGACAATTCTCAGTCAAATCAGCATATAAAGAACTAAACACATCAAATTCAATGATACTAGGTTGGCCATGGAAAATGATCTGGAAAGTGAAAATTCCTCACCAAGTGGCTTATTTTGTTTGGTTACTGGCAAAAAACAAGGCCCTGACTCAAGACAACTTAGCCAAGAAGGGTTTCCATTGTTCCAGATGCTTTTTATGTGGAGAGCAAGCAGAGACAATCAATCGTCTCTTTTTATGCTATAAATGGGCAGACCAACTTTGAAGTATGTTCATCAACAAGAGGGATGTTCATCAACAAGAGGGGTATCAGCTGGGTTATGCCTCAAATGCTAACTGAAGTTCTAATCAGCTGGAATAGAGAAGGCAGTTTAACCATTCAGAAAGAGAGATGGGGAATTGTCCCTGCATGTATCTAGTGGACTCTATGGAAGGAAAGAAATCAAAGATGTTATGAAGACAAAGAAAACTCTCTTCAGAAGATTAAGCTGAACTGTTTAGGACTTTACTATTTTTGGCGTAAACATCTATTTCTAGATAGTATAGATAACATAGGTTCCTTTTGATTTCTGATTACTGTTAGAAAGCTTTTTGGTCTTCCTAATGTAATCCCTTTTGTGATCTGGGAACATACACAGCCTGTGTAAGTTTCCTGTTGATAGAAATATACTTTTTACCATTGTCAAAATTAAAAAAAAAAAAAAAAGGTTACCCCTGCCATTACCAAAGTTTTAAAATATATGGCCAGCCCTAACAGAAACTCACCGGGTTATTTAAATCTAAGTTGCTTGGACTCGGGTGCGAGTCTAGAGGTCGGATCCTTCAAGGTCTAAATTTTAAGATTTGGGGATACGGATCCAAATACAGATACGGGTGCGGGGATTTGGCTAAACTAATTCAAATATCTAAAAATAGAGTTATGAAACCTAGATTATGAGATATTATGGGAACAACTTGAGGAGAAAATATTAAGCAAGAGAAGAATCTGGGAAGGAGATATAAGAAAAAAGAGTGACATAGAAATTTCTATATACACAGTATTCCATTTTCTTCAATTTCACCTTAACTTTTGTTTTGATTACAAAAATCATTGAATCTGTTGGGAATTTCTCGATCGATTTTGGTCAAAGTACCCAGAATCGATTGACCAGATCGAATACGGAACCCACACCCACGTTGTGTGGACACGGGTGTGGCATCGAAAGTGAAGAGTCCAAGCAACTTAGATTTAAATAGCCCGCTTTCTACCCTCTATCCCTTAACCCATTTATCCCATCACATAAGTAAAAATGTCCTATTTCTTTTTAATCTCTTAAACACATTTCTGCGATTTTGAAGAGAACAACACAGGCCATGGACTATTTATCATCTAATTTGCCATTTCTTCTTCAAAAGCTGCAGAAGTCCTTTTTTTCTGCCTAACTTGTTTGATTATATTTGTATCACTGATAATGAAGAACGTCTGATTGTTAAAGTTAAGAAACAGTTGGGAAACAAGTAATTTTCCTAATTTTCATGTTTAAAAGATGGTAAGAATGCTTTGCACTATTAACATGGCTTTTCTCTCTTTCACTTTGCTTATTAAATTGAGTGTTTATAACTTTACAAGTGGCCAAAGATTGCTAAACGACTGCCAGGAAGAACTGATAACGAAATAAGAATAATCGGAGAAGTCATTTGAATAAGAAAGCACTGATCCATGAATAAGGTCCAACGAGGATTCTGCTTAATGATTCTCACATCAGTCTCCATATTCCTTATCCATATCTTAATTAATAAATGCTCGTTTCATGTTTACAAAATGCTCTGGAAGTAATACAAGTAATTTAGTACTAATATCATCATCTTCCAAAAGCGATATGGTTCCCTCTTCTAATAACAATGGCCGGTGATCCTTTTCTGGGAAATATGATTGTTCCTCTGTTGATTCTTTAGCTATGACAGATGTTAAAGAAACAAGATTTATCAGATTGGATTGATTTTGGAGGAACCCACTTTAGAAACAATTATAGCTAGGATTGGGTTGGCATCATTTTGGAAAACGAAATTTATAGAGCTATGATTTGATTTTGGAACCCACTTTACAACAATGTTGATTTCTTCCAATGGGGAAGCAGATGGAGGAGGAGAAGACAATTTTCTGAAAAATAAGTGCCTTAAATATAAGGGATTTTGGAATTGGGGTTTCTGTTAGGGCTGGGGGAAAATTTAAAAACTTTGCTAACAACAGGGTAATTTTGTCCCGATAGCATAATGGAGGTCAGATGTAAACAATATTCGAAAGTAGAGGAGTAAATTTGGCCCTTTTCCAAAAAAAAAAAAGAAGAGAAATATGTTCTTGGCTTGGTTAGGAAGTAAAAAGGAAAGAAACCGATGGGTCTGTTGCCCTCACAAATTATCATGTCAACCACCCCACCCCACCCCACCCCACCACCACCACCAATCGAAATTAGAAAAGAGGAGTAACATCTTATACTCCTGTTACTAATGTGCCGATAACCTGGAGGGAACATAAATGCTTCCCATAGAAGAAATATCGCAATAAGTCCCGTCCCTTCACTCCCCCCCCCCCCTCTTCTCTCTCCCCCAACCCCCAATTCCACTTCTTCAGCGAAACATGCTACAAAAATTGTTTTGAATTTGGCACTATTCATAAGTCAATCAGTAATGTCTCTTTAAAAATTCAACATGAGGAGCTTCTCCATAAGTATAAACTTCCTAGCTCTCAATACATCCACATGTATCAACTTCCAGTTCCTAACTGTCTTAATGTCTTCTAATTAGTCTCCTCCTTCAGTAGGGCACCAAATATAAGGCAGAGAATCTAGTCATGGCTTTGGGTACCACCCAAGACGAACAACGATCTTCCAAAAAGAACAGTATGAAATGCCAAACATAGGGCATGAATTTAAGCAGAATCCACCATCATTTCAGAGCTTCACACAATAGTATCACTCCGAATATCAAAAGCAAGGCATTTAGAGAGGGTAAGAAAGTAAAATAGATAAGCAAATGAAATTCTTTTATCAGAGTTCTCATCAAATAAAACAATAGGGCTTAACATTTAGGAAGAAATGACTCACACCTGGATATAAGTTTGAACATGATCTTTCCAAAGAGAACTTGTCTTCAAAACATCTCTTAGGGTTGATAGAACTTCAAAAGATGTCGCCTTTATAACATCGTCGTCCTTGTTGTATGGATGCTCCTGTGATATAATTAAGGAAGCAAACTTGAAATAACTTCAAAACTGAAAATCAAGCTTTATGAGTTCATCATTGCTGGATAGAAAAAATGCATAAACAACTGAGGCATGCCTTGAGATGATCAACTTTCACTGTAAGGGGTTCCTCACTGACCTGCAAATGAATGTCACTATTTCAGTCCTCAAAGTGATACTCTTGTACATTTCACAATATGGTTTATTGAGACGAAAAGAAACAACAATATGCTGATAGTGAACATTCAACAGTGCCAAATCCAACTGCATAGTCTTCAAATTGTTACAACTAGTACATTGAAGATACTGTTTATTGAAATAAAAGAAACAACTACAGAATGAAATCTGACTGCAAACATAAAACAGTATGTATAATATAATAGGAGAGAATTATTGTTGAGAGAGCTGAGAGATTGAGAGACTTAAGTCGAATAAAAGAGGATAAGAGGTCCTCAAACACAAAATAAAAGGAAAAATAAAGGAGATATGAGTACTCTAGCTTTACACCTAAAACCAAGGATGCATTCAGACCAAATGCATCACAGTCAAACATATGCTAAACTAGAAATCATAGAATTAACTCAATCGCTTTTCTCTTCTACAACCCCGAAGTTGAATAAGAGATACATTTGCATGACTTTACAGGTAACTAGTTGTCCAAAATTAATACAATATCAGTGCTACTTTCTCTAGCAAACAAGCAATCAAGAATAAATAAGAGAGTGTTACATTCATTCTATTGGAAACACATTATGCACAACAGCAGAAAAACAACTTTTTAGTCTCAAAATGGAAGAGACCTCTATCGCTTGACAATCCGCAGCTTCCCAGTTACATGGAGCCCAAGAAAAGGACTGTGTGTTCAGACACAAAAGGTAGGAAAGAGAGAGAAGCATACAAGTGAATGAACCCAAATGTCAAATCTACAGCCTTCCCATCAGGAGATGATGAAAAATATGGTTAAAAACAGAAGTAAAGAGGACAAAAAAGAAACACATGGAGATTCTAACAACAGCAAAACATAAAGCAGACATCTACTTACCACCTCTGTCATACGTATCCGCCTGTGACCAATAAGAATAACCTGGTCTCCTTGAATACTTGATATCTGGCTCGTCATAAGTTGCATCAACCTTGATCAGAAACTTCTTCAATTACTAAAAATAAAGCACCAGAATACATAAGGAACAACAAGATGTACCTGAGCAAGTGTACCAACTTCATGAAGACGGCTAAACAAGTGTTTTCCTTTGAGCTCATAGATGTTTTTTTCTGTATCTGAAGCAGACACAACATTAGGATCAGTCCCTTGCTCATCCTTCAGAAGGAAAGCACCAGCATAAGGTGCTTGCCTTTTTCGACTTTCAACCAAGGCTGCTAATACCTTCGGATCCTGCAGTTAAATTTACGGATTATATGGAGCCTCAGATCAATTTGTTGCATGTCATTACAGTATTCTTTATCTTTTTCTGGAAACTAACCAAAAGAACATTACAATTGAGCAAAAGATGCTCAGTGCTCCTAATTGAAGGTTTTTAATTAGCTTTTCAATCTTACAACTTCAAGAATTTTCTATCAGTGAAGTAGTATTCTTAAAGCTGGATGCTGGTTTTACTGACTTAAGAGGAAGAAGATGGGTTCCAAAACAATAGTTGAAACAGTACAACCATCAGAAATATGGGCAACAGGATGATTACATCACAATAATCCTTCCTGTATCACCTCTGTAATTTAATATAAGCTTTTTTTTCTGGATAAGAAAACAATTCATTCTAAAACAATAATCAGATGACGGTGATGAGACTTCGTTGATGAAATTATTAAGATATTTTACTCTTAATTAAAAATCCCACTAAACCGTGCCTTTTTGCTTTTAATTGAAAATCCCAAACCTCTCAGGCGAACCAATCTTAAAGTAACCACAATACAAAATCAATATGATACGATAAGGTGTAATAGAGTGACACAATTGCTACAGTCAGTAATTATACTCTGAATGCTTAAAGTTTTTTTATGTGAACATCTAGAAGACAAAGTAAGACATAGTTTAACTCGTCCTAGACAAGGTACCATACCTTCACGTAAATAGGCATATAAACCCCTGGAAATAATGGTCTGTGAGGAAGTGGCAGTGCTAGAACCTGCACCAAGAAACAACATATATCATTAAAAATAATTTAAAAAAACAGCGTGCACTTCATGTATTTTTAGCATGATATAAGACAAAGCCCATAATTGCAAATCCCACAGATAAATCCTATCCAAAAGTAAAATTTTAACCAAACAAGAAGGCAACAAATGGGTAAGCACCTTTTAAATCTTACAAACAGATAAAATGATGAGAAAATAAGAAGCCTACAAGAAATGGTGTTTTCGTTGCATTAGTATTTCTCTTTTTCTAGGGAAGGTTGCTAAGTACCACTTTTGTACGGATTTTGCATTATCTCAACTAGCAAAATTTGGAATACAGAAATGAACCAAAAGACTGGATGGTAGATAGCACCTCCTCTTTTTCAAAAGTGTTCTCTCACCTGCTCTTTCCTCTTCTATAATACAAGTTGAACCATCAAAAGCTGCGGTTAGTCTCCAGGCTTCATGCTCAGTGTAGAGTTTCTGGTAAAAATCCAAAATTTCACCTCTGATCACTTCTTTATCCTTCCTCTATATTTTCATCCTCCACCTTAAGCTTATCAATGCAGTTATTCCTTGTGTGAATGTTGGCTATTTTCCAGACGTACTTTGCACTTCTATCCCTCCTCTATGAGACAAAGACATCTATAGTTTTGTCTGCATGAGATCTTCTCAGCTTTGGTAAATGTTGTAACTCCCATTTTTAAGCTTATCAATGCAGTTATTCCTTGTGTGAGTGTTGGCTATTCTCCAGACGTACTTTGTATTTCTATGCCCCCCTCTTTGAGCCAAAGACATCTATAATTTGGTCTGCATGAGATCTCCGCAGCTTTGGTAAATGTTGTAACTCCATTTTTAAGTTGAACATTTGCATCCTTTCAACTTGTGACAATAGTCTTTTCTCAGTGGCTTGTTCAAGAGTGAACAGCTCATCCAGTGCTCTGGATTTCCTTTCCTCTCCACTTTGCCAAATACTTCCTTGTTCCAAGTTGTGATGTCCTTCTTAAGACTCTTTTAATTTCTGCATTAGGATAAAATCTGGTTCCAATTGAATAGGTACCCCTGCCATCATTCCTTAACTCTATCTAGGAAGCCTTCCAATTTCAGCAACATTGTTTCAAACTTGAAATTGGAAGAATTAACTTCCCAATCTTTCAAGAAGAATTGCTTACAATCAGAAATGACTCTAGAAAGTGTTAGCTGCGACATTGCATTAACGCATTCGTTCCACTCGGGAAAGATTAGGAATCTATCAACTCTCAAGGCTTGAATATCATGTTCTCCTCTAGACCAGATGTATGAGGCAACCAGAAGCTATGTTGCTCGGACTCTCCAAAAATGCTGCTGGACTTAGTGATTTAATAGTCTCTTTTATTACGGTCGTTGATGCCCTTTACATTCTAAGATAGTATTTTTTTGACAAAGGTAACTTTGTATTCATCAGTATGAAGCTGATAACCGCAGTAGGATAGTTATAAAAGTCTTAGGATCTTACAAGGAATCAAAAAAATCTACAAGCAATTCTGTATCTACTACAAGATTCTTTTTACACCAGAATTGAAATGACAAAAACAACTTAGCTTGATTCTCTGTATATAACTACTTCTATTCTCGAAACATCTATTGTTCCTCCCTTTCCAAATGGTCCACCAGATACAAGTTGGTGCCATCGACCACCACTTCTTCTGATAGTCTTTTAATCCTCATTCATAAAAGGATTTGGGGAACTTTGCTATGTTTCAGATGTTCTACCCATCATAACTGATACCCTATGACAATTTATCCAATTCAGCTTTCTGCTTATCTTTGTTTTCTTATTCCTCTTGCATGTTGTCTTCTATTGTTGTAACTGAATTTGCCTTTTTTGTTCCATTCACAGAATTATGTCTAACAATTCATGTTGGAACCCGGCACATTAACCCAAAAATTTTGCATACCTTCACATTACTAACTTTTTCAAAGTTTCTATTGCAGTGGAACCGTGCCATTTTCGAGCTTGCACCTTCATCATACCATGGGAAGGGAGAGATGACAGTTTCATGAACATTCAGTACCAAAACTGCTGACCATACTTTAACTCCAGGGTTGGAATATGATATTAAAGAAGGGCATTGAGAGTCCACGATGGCTCTGCTTCATAATCTACTTCTGAACCACTGAAGAGTATTGCTCAGTTGAGGGAGTCGAAGCGGTGTCTAGCTATATTGCTCAGACTCTCCAATTGTTGCCATACCGTGTCGGATTCTCCTAAATGCACTACTTTTGGAGTATCTGACATGCATCCATCAACATTTTTAAAGAATTCTAGCAACATAGGTGTCTAGAGTTATTAGTTCTTTCCCATGATGGCTTGTAATGGATATCATATTTAGGGCCTTAAGATAGATTTTCACAAATCGGCCCAACAACTCCCCGTTAAATTTTCTTCACTTATTCTACTTTTTATTTCTCCTGCCTTGGGCCTTTAGAATGCTAATAGTTGTCCAAACGGTTGCCCCAGTCCATATCAAATCACTACCCTAGACCAGAAGTGGAATGTCAATAATGCTAAATCCTCAATTGTGCAATTGAATCTATCATTTTCATATTTGGATATGTTGAAATCACCCCATAAAACCCAATTTTCACTCCATACTCCTCTGACGGCTGTAAGTTCAAGCTACATTTCCTCTTTTTTGAATTAGTATGAGGATCATATACCCCCATTAAGCACCACTTGAAATCATCATGTATACTTTCTAACATGCATGACAGAGAATATGACCCACACTGAGAATCCACATAGCTCAACTACCTTTTATCCCATAATACTATAATTGCCCCGCTTGCCCCAATTAACTTTAGCTCAACCCAGTTTACCAGCAATTGCCCCGAATCTAGTGACTAAGAGTTGAAGACCATTCTTCTATTTGTCTCTTGTAGGCATAAAATGTCAACTTTTCACTTGCCAAATAGTGATTTTAATAGTATCTTTTTTATTAAGGTCGTTCAGGCCCTTTACATTCCAAGATAGTATTTTATGAGAAAGATAACTTTGTATTCATCAGTACCAAGCTAATACTGGAAGTAGAGTAGTTACAAAAGGCCTAGGATCTTAAAAGGGATCAAAAAAATCTACAAGTGATTCTGTATCTACAACATAATTCACCTTACCAAAATTGAAATGACAAAACAATTTAGCTTGATTCTCTGTAGAGAGTTACTTCTACTCTCGAAACATCTATTGTTCATCTCTTTCCAAATTGTCCACCAGATACAAGCTGGTGTCATTGACCACCACCTTTTCTGACAGTATTTGATCCTCATTCATAAAAGGATTTGTGGAACTTTGCCATGTTTCGAATATTCTACCCATCATAACCGATACCCCATAACAATTTATCCATTTCAGCTCTACTGTTGTTCTTCCACACTAGTTTATCTTCTTGATCAAGTGTCCCTTCGTAAATATCCAGCAATTTGAACAATTCAGTCACTCTAATCACTTCCCAATCATTCAGCATTCTTTTAAAAGAAGTCCATCCCTACTGACTCCAAGTTTCAGCCATAGCAGTAGTAAAAGAAATTTGTGGAACTCTTTTTGAGGGGACATTAACCTATCCAATCATTCAAAAGGGAAGTTTACAAACTATTTCCCACCTTGATGCTGATGTTGCAGTCAAATATTTGCCAGAGGGATTTGATGGATCTCAAAACATACCATACCATAAGAACGGCAACAATGCAAGTGCACAACTGCCCCAAGTCCAAAATTTTTCATTTATTACTCTCCTCTACAGAGCTTGTTACTCCAATGGGAATCTCCAGAGCCATTTCATCAATAGCCTCTTGTGCTGTCACAAGTTTCTATTTCCTAAAACCCCTTCTTTCTTGTTGTTTGTAAGAGTTCTCCATTTAACAAGACAGTAGACCATTCTTTCCTTATTCCTTTTCCATATGAAATTCTTCTAAGGATGAGGGACATCATGTATGCAGGAAGAGAGTCAAACACAACATTGACCAAAATAACCCTCGATGGATAGTTGTTCTTCCATTTGGATACCTCCTTTTCACATATCTATGACTTCATTCCTTATCTACTAGAATTCGTTCTTTGCCCTTATAAGTAATCCCAAGTATGTGGTTGGTAAAAGTCTCATTTCACACCCTAAAAGGCCAACCAAACTCTAGATGCTAGAGACTTCGTTCACTGCCAGAATTTGGAAAAATTCCTCTTGTTAACACAGAGACCAGAGAATACTTCAAAAACAGATAGAATCAGCTTGAGATGAGTAACCTGCTCCACCTTAGCATCACAGACAGTCAAGGAATCATCAACATATAAAAATTTTGTAATTTCCATATTTCTCCATCATCGTTTAGGACTCTAAAACCCCTTATCCATCACTCTATTCTTAATCATATTGTCCAGTCCTTTCATAGCAATATTTAAGAGAAAATGAGAAAGGGGGTCTCCTTGCCTTAACCCTCTTTGTGATGGGACAAAGCTTTTGGTGAACCATTGGTTACAAAATTTTATCCATCTTAACCACTTGCTGCTAAATCCCATGTCTTTAAGTTGCTTTAACAAAAAGTCCCTGTTAAGATGGTTAAAAAAAATTTTAATGTCTAATTTGCATAGGATGCCTGAAATCTGACCCCTGAATCTAGAATCCACACATTCATTGGAAATAAGTACTGTATTCATGATATGTTTGCTCTTGATGAAGGTAAGTTGTTGATTATCAACAAATTTGTGAATCACCTTCGTCAATCTTTCTGTTAACATTTAGGAAATGATTTTGTATACACTCCCTATTAAACTTATAGGCCTATAGTCCTTCAACTCCCCTGCCCCCACCTTCTTTGGAATTAGAGCTATATTGGTAGCATTTAAGCTTTTATCCATAAAATTCTTGGGAATGAAAATTTTGAAAGGTAAGTCGCAAGTCCCCTTTGAATACTTCCCAGCAACGAATGACGAATCCCATGGTATAGCCATCAGGTCCTAGGCCCTAGGTCTTGTTTGTTGCACAAGCCTTTAAACCCTCTACAATTCCTGTTCATCAAATTCTCTTTGCATCCCCTGCTCCTTTGTGGCATTGAACTTGGGACCATGCACTCCTCTAGTTCCTCTGTACAGCTGTTAGTAGAAAGTTAAGATCTCATACTTGATGACACTCAAATCCTCCAACCGAGAGCCATTGGTAAGCTTGTCAATAGCTTTGTACCTCCTGTGAGCATTTATCACTTCACGGGAAACAATTGCTGTTAATATTGCCCTGTTTCAACCATTGTACTCTTGATTTCAGTCTCCAGGATATCTCTTCATTCTTTGCAACTTCCAAATCCATGGCCCGACTTGCCTTTAGGATAATTTCATCTTCAGTGAGATTCCCTTTTTCCTGTTCAACTTCAAGTTCTAATATCTTGTTGACCCAATCAATTGTCTTGGCTTCTAAATTTTCCCATGTTGTCAAAGGCGCACTTAAGCCCTAAAGCAAGGAGCAAATCATGTTGAACGCTTTACCTTAGCGGGTACTTTTCCATGCCAATGAGTGTAATCCTGAAGAAACGACACTAAATAATTGATATTTCACTTAATCCAATGAGTGTAATCCTGAAGAAGCGACACTAAACAATTAATATTTCACTTGGTCATAAAAAAATTCCAATTTCTTTGTCTATATATTTGTTATTCATGTTTATAACTATTAGTATTTGATTACATATACATATTTGTACTTTTTCCCTTCATATATGTCTTTCATCATTAAAACCCACATTATATTTGCGTTTTGAGCTTAAAACCCAACATATCTTAGAGCTTTTTGGCGCTTTTAGTCGTTGATAACATTAGAATTACCTCCTTGAGTTGAACTCTATTCCCTTAGCTTGCCTCTAGGAAGCTTGAGTTTTTGTGCCAACATATTGTTCGGTTTGCCCTGTGTACATATAAGAATGACCAACATTGCCACCTTTCCTAAATCCTTTAGTGTCCAACCACCAATTTTCAAATTTGAAATATGATTTAGCATTCTCCCAATTTCCACATTAGGGTGTAATAGGGGTGTGGCTCGAAGAAACTTTTGGGAGAACTGATTGTCCAATGCTCTTAAAAAGCTTTCATCCAATTCAGAGGAGAATAAGAACCTGTTCATTCTAAAAGCAATGTGTGAATCATTGCCCCTGGACCATGAGCATTTTCCCCAAGAAGTGGGGGATCAATGAGTTCTAAGTCCTCAATAAACTTAGAGAAATCAAACATGGCTCTATAGATTGTATTGCCATTTCTCCTTTCATCTATATTGATATCACCACATAAAACCCAAGGCCCTGCACAAACTCCCTGGATGCGGCTGCTTCCACCAGACATTTCTGTTTTCAAATCTGCAATAAGGAGCATACACACCAGTCAAGTGCCAAAAGATTCCTCACAGCTGAGATTCAAATTTGCATGTTATGGTATAGCTCCCTATGTTTATCACCTGCCTTTCCCAGATCATGTTATCCCATAGATCTCGAACGCCCCCCAACTTCCACTAGCTTCCAAGCATCCAAATTTGACCCTTTTTTTTCTTTCTTTATGAAATTTGACCCATTTATTTGCCCAAATTTGTTTCATGTACATTTGAATATCCCCTCTAGTTTTTTTCTATTTTTCTTTTCAAGCCAGTACCAAGTTATACTCACCTGAGGTATTTGGGGGATTTGACATGATCCCTACCCGTCTATACAATAACCCAAAAGAATAAACTGAGAAGGAAATAAGACCTTAGGCTCAAGAATTACATGTAGAGTTAGATAGCTTACTCTAAAGTAAAGTTGCACAAGAGTAGAATTGGTGGTATGAGTGGACTCTTCTTCCACAGATTATTTGATAAAAAGAACAACTAATAACAAGCTTAGTCATTAGCAAAAGTGAAGCACCCATTTTAAATTTTGAATATGAAGTGGACACCCCATTGATCATTCTTCAATGAAGCTTTAGCTCTCCTTGGAAGATTTATAGCTTATGTGAAGAATCTCTCTAGCTTACTCTCAACTCCAATAGTAACAAGTGTATCAGCTACAAAGTTTGCTTCCCGATAGCAATGATTGACATGAAGATCCCCTCTAGCTTGGATCCATGAAAGCAATACATATCCGCTTTCCATTTTTCAATTAACATTTTGACTATGGATCATTTATCCTTACGATTTACTTTGTAACACCTCGTACCATCAGAAAGAATTTCCGACCTTATTTCATAATCATTCATGTGCTTTATCGAGTATATATGGTGTGTGAAGCCTTTAACCAAGCACGGAAGTACCCAAGAGTTTAAATAAGGGAAGTGGGAAATTTGTTGAAAATCACTGTGCAGGTACCATAGATGGCATATGGATCGTAAGTGGATTCTATGGTACCGTATGTCAAAGTACGAAAGAGTGCCTTAGTCCCTAAGTTACTGTTTAGAGAATCTGTGATCCATTGTACGAAGCGTAGATGGATTTTATGAAGCATAAGTCACTACCGTAATTGGAAGCTTGATTTTCTAAGTCACTGTTTAAGGTCTACAAAACAACCTACAAGCCGTATATTAAATCTACGAACCATACTTCATGTCGCAGATGGGACTTCAAAGAATGAGCAAAGAGTTGGATCTACAAATGATCCCATCTACAGTCCATACCTGGCCACTGTAAGAGGAGACCCAAAATTTTATGTTTCTGGATAAGGGTTACAATTCAATCTACGTACCATAGATAGATTCTACGGCACTATAGGTGGAACTTTAGAGAGATGGAATTTTTCGAGTTCAACCGACGCTTCGATCCATGGATCACAGATAGATATTATGGTCTGTACCTGGGATCATAAATGGAAGCTTAGACCCCTACCTTGATCTACCACTTTACTTACGGACCATAAGTCGATTTTACGGTCTGTAACAGTGCCCAGGTGTCTGTAAGTGATGTTTTTTCTCGGTGATTATTTAAGTGTGAGATCTGATTCTCTTCTCATTTTCTTCACCTCCAACTTGATAGACCAACTCTCTCTCTTATCCAAGCTCTCCCATCCTTGGGTAAGTCTCTCTCTCTCGGGTTATTCCCATGAGGTTTCTCTTGCATGCAAACAAAGATTAGTGATCTCTAGCTTCTACTGTCCTAGAGTTTCCAGGAAAACCCACTTCTAGCTCAAGGTGGAATAAGCAGCCCTCTTCCCCAAGCTTTAACTTTGTGTTCTTCTCTTGCTCTAGCGCAAATAAGGGATGTAAGGCAAACTCCAAAGTGTGGGACATCATGTTTCTTCCCACAAAATCCTACTCATGCAAGATTAACTACATGTTTTATTGAAGTTTTCACTATGAGTTTAGAAATTTTCATGCTTTGCTTTATGAATTTCATATATGCTCATGAGCAGCTTGATTTTCTCACTTTAGCTATTTTTATGAGTTTTTCATGTTCATCCATGAAAATACTATTAAATTATGATTTTGCCATTATGTGTCAAAAATGTGAATTTGATTAAATGTCTTGAGATTTCTCCATGAGATTTATATCACAGATTTTGGCAAAGTGGCCAACATATGGTTTTTTCTTGAGCTATGGCATATGAAAGTTTATCATGATTATGAGTTTACAAATAAAAGCACGATTTATGATTTTGAGCATTTTGATTAGAAAAAAACATTACAGTTTTGAGCCTTCAGATAAGCATGGTATTTGATTATTAGCCTTCAGATAAGGCCAAATTTTCATATCAGGAACTTTTCCAAGAAAGAGCAAAAGACTAAGAGCTCAGGGGCTATTTCAATATCAGGATTTTAAAAGGGGACAAGTGGTTAACCAAGAAGACATGAGTCTATTAACACAAGTGCTTGACGTTACATTTGCCGACGTAAGAATGAAGCTTGCCAAATTTATGGGCGTATCCCTAGTTTATTCCCCTATAGTAGATGATTTCAGGAATCTTGCTAGCAAGTCAGTTTCAGTGTCACCTATCCGGCAAGGTAGGTGGTGACTTAGCCGGACAGGCAATAGGAATCGAACTCCATGTTCACATGGTGCACTATGTCGATTTTCCCCCAAACTCCCACAATATTTTCAGGTCACAGCATGAACTACAGAGTTTAAGGGCAAATCGCATATTTTCTTTCAGAACCCTTATGATTTTACATGTTTAACTGTGATTTTTATGCATAATTTCTCTACTACTCCGTATTTTATGTTTTATTTTTTTGCCATCTTACATATAGTACAATTCCCTATGTAGTTACGCCCCTTTGCCGGGAGGCTCGCATTGTTTGATAATACAGACTCAAGTACAGCGACGTTTGGCCAAGCAGCGCAGTAGAACTACTTCATTTCAGCTTTTGGTGAGCCCCATTCTCTCTTGGGGCACTTATCTCATTCAGCTTGTGTATAGTTTTGT
This sequence comes from Datura wrightii, assembly GCA_035772735.1. NCBI lineage: Eukaryota > Viridiplantae > Streptophyta > Magnoliopsida > Solanales > Solanaceae > Datura > Datura wrightii. The sequence continues at coordinate 44,729,575 of JASDFA010000007.1, read as the reverse complement.
TAGAGGTATGTCGGAGGCCTTGTCCCGATAAATCAAATACTCTTGTAGTAGTAAAGGCTTCATAGATTGTCAATCCAGTATATCTTCATAAAATGACGATTTTATGAAAAGCTTTATTTTTTATGCATGATTTGTATTCCTCAACTCTGTATCATCGCTATCCCTTCTTGATTAGATGAATGTTATATGTTCCATGCCATGTTGAGAGGTACCCTTTGGCCAAAAATGGCAGCCTCGCCTAAGCCCTAGGTTGGCGTGACACAATCCCCTTACATTCGATGAAATAGTGTTTACCATTATTGATAACAACTACTGATTGATTTTCCCCCTCTCCTGGTATTAAATTCTAGAAAACTCATGTTGAAAACTAAATTTTGCACCTCCTAACTCCCTTTCTTCTGTTTTGATTTAGTAACTAACTTTAAAGCAGTCTCCGTTTTCTTTCCTTGCCTTCGTCTATCTATTTACACAAAAAGTGAGAGCTTCCTCCCCACACCCCTCAAAATTGACCCTATAAGCCTTACTCATCTTTAAAATATCTTTGTGGACCCATGATGATGCATCCCTCTCTGCATCAAGGAGTTGGGTATCCAAAGGTTTAGCTTCACCAACTGACCAATTATCGTGACCTCTGATCTCTGCTAGCTTTATGGCATCTGAAGCGGGGGGATAGGAATAATATTCCCCATTGAAGTTGTCATTATGTCATCAACAATATCGAAGACACCTCCACCATGCAGACAAGTCTCCTCAATTTCTAAATTAGTGTCGCCTATAGGAATTCTCTCAAAAAGAAGAGAAGAGGTTAATAAGAACTGTTTTGGGTCCTCGTGTATTGTATAGCATTTTTCTATCCATCAATGGATCATTATCTAAAGCTACAAATCTATTTGTAGTGTGGATTTTGTGGCTCATTTTTGGACTCCCTAATAGACCTTGAATTAGGCTTATTACATGAGAGACCCCTCGATCCAATGCTGTGAGCCAGAAGTAAATTGACCCAATGTGCTTTAATTAAAAAGGTAATGCTAATTGAAGCTACAATAGCATTAAAAATGTTGCTCATCCATGAAAGGTTGTCAGATGATCATAAGAAGATTTAGGACGAGATTCTTTACTACGAAGACTTGGTTTAAAAAAATCTTCAATTTTCATTTCATTATAATGATATTGCTAATTGAAGCTTCGATAGCATTAAAAGAGTTGATCTAAGGGTCAAATCAAGGTTCTTTAATACTACAACATGATTAAAAAAAAATCTACAAATACTATCATGTTTTCCCCAAGTAGAATGGGAGGGCTCGAAGTATGAGGATCAAAGCATCTAATATTGAAACCATATTTTAGATGGAGAGAGAATCAAGAGTTGTTCTTTGAAAACAAAAAGGTTGAAGACCTTCACACTTATTAACCAACCATCCCTTGCTATTTCCCTAATCTTAACATAGTGTTGCTACCAAAATCAAAATTATTTTTATTGTTTGATTTGATAGTATCATACTGTACTGTAACTGGTCAATTTACTAAAACGTCCTAAATTATTATATATATTAAATTCTTCAATAATTGCTAATAAAATTATTTAAAAAAAAATTCTTTCTGCTAATTTGTCACAAATTATGCCATGTAAATATATTATATTGTTAATTCATGCAAATTCTAACAAAATTAATAAAAAAGAAGGTCAAAATAAATGTACTTAGATTCATTTTTTTATGGTAATAAATTTCATTATACTCGCACTGTATAGGATAGTATATTGGATGGAGTTAAATAACATAGGGGAAAGGGTAATAATCTATAATATTAAGTAAGGGCATAATTAGAAAGGAAAATTAGATAACAATGGAATTACAACAAATTGGTAGTTTCATAAAATGATGATGACCATGAAATCAAATCATAACATGCCATATATTTAAATATATATAACAATCAAAACAAATATGATATTCATAGTAAACATTGGATACTATACAATGGGTAACCTCTACCCAAACTAAGTGCAAATATTAGAATATGTAAATGATGGACCAGGAAAATACTTAACACACTGGTGTTTGCACCAAACATGTTAGTTTATGGGGGTCAAGTATAAATTGAAGTAAGAAGTGTAAAAGACACATTCAGATCTAATTGATTCGGTGCCAGGAGCTAGTTCAAAGTAAGTTTTTTCGGCTGGAAATGTAAACTAACCGTTAGGCAATCTTCAGGTCTAAATACAGTGGGAACAATAGCTGCGGAAGCCTTTGAATCAGCATCTCCGCCTTGGCTTTCGCCCCCAGCCTGCTTGGCTTCAGACACGGCCTCAGAATTCGGTTCGGACCCATCAGTAGAATCCGAACAAAAGAATCGCCGGTACAAATAGAGGCCTCTACGGTTTGAACTTCTTAGCGAACCTAAAACCTGAAGCAATGGCGTATTCGACTCAGTGCCACGCCGAACTTGAGGGGTAAACGCCGTTGCAACGGCGTGGGAACGATTTTGCAGACATGAGGATGTGAGAACCTTCAACATTGGTGGCAATAATGGTAAAAAACTAGTATGAATTGGGGATGTTGATGGGAAAATGGAGGTTGACTATTCGTATCCTAGTTTCGGCTAGTTCAAGTAGGGACAGAGAACCGCCATTGACGAGCGAGGAAGCCGTTTTCTGCGACTCATAGCTAAGACCCTCTCAAACCCTCTAAACTAAACAAATTACCGATATTACCCTTCAGTTTTAAGTTTATAGTAATTCTCACAAAAGTAATTTTGGAGAGAAGCATCAAATTACCAATAAGGACATGAAATTTACTTAATAATTAATATTATTAAGAAGATAAATTATTTTAAATATTTCTTATGATAGATTATAATTAAATTTTTATTTTATTTAAGTAAAATATAAAAATAAATTGAAAAATTACTTGATTCTTTCAACATAAACACAACCCCTACACACACCTAGGAGCACCCCTTCCTGCATATCCATACAAGACCCGGGAAAAAAAGAAAAACGTAGGAATGATCGAAGGGATCCGGCTAAAAACAAAAAGAAGAGATCAAGGAGAGGAAGCTAGACGAGCACTTGCAAGAGAGCGAGCGGCAGATCTAAAACTTCTATAGTAAAGTAGAACGAAAGTACCTCCCCGTTTTGGGTTGTGGGGCTTACTTCCTAGCCCCAGTGGAAGCCATTCCTGGCTCGGCTCCGATAACGCAATTCCGGTTAAAATATATCAAACGTCATTATACAAATATTAAAGTTCACCCAATAATCAGTTATATTAGAATTCTATCTTAAAGTAAGAAGAAATACTTATATATCAGAAGAACTTCTAATGATATACTATCAATAATTTTATCACGCAACAACTCCATAACATTAGCAGACGCGCCTTGCATTTTTACATGAGTGACTAAATGCTCATCCTCTTCATCTTCCTCTAGCATAATGTCTTCATTTGCACAATGGTTAGTGCAAAAATTTCTTCGTATGAAATTTTATATATACTTTGTGTAGTTGTAGGAAGATGAAGCTAAGTGTGAAACTTGAAAGATGGCATTGAATGTAATATAAAAAATCTATTTTTTCAGACCCGGATGTTTTTTCAATATTACATCTCAAACTAGAGTAAAAAATTGAGTTGGATTTCTGAAATTTGAATTATGTCCATAACCAGGAGGATGACAATATTCATCTTTATATGGTCCTAAGTAGTCCAGTATTGTTGAATATCATGAACCAATTAAATAATAGTTACCTACTTCAATTCAAAAAAAGATACTAGAATTTAATTAATATGAAACTAATTTATACATAATAGGAATTTACAAGATATAATATTATGGTCACTTACCTGTGGGAGGATGTGGAAAGTTAAGGTCTTCTCTTCTAAGAGCTTGATCAAATATTCTAGCATTATGTGCACTTCCTTCCAACCCAGTCCATACAAATGTAAAGCACATGTCTCAACAATATATAGCCATACGTTTTGGGAAGCTCCTCCTGATGTATTTTATTTGTTCCTTCGAAGGAACAATACAGGCTATATGTGTGTCATTTATAGCACCAATGCAATTTCTAAAATATGGTTGATACCTATTATCTTCTCTTAATTTAGTGTGAACATCTGCAAGAGCTGGACTTTTTTGGCTTAATGATGTCCATAGCCAATTTCAAACAAGCTAGTAAAACTTGATGAAAATGTCTGCTAACGATCTCTCCAGAGTGTTGGAAGCTTTCTTGAATCATTCGATTTCCAACCCCATGTCCTATCATCATTAAGAACATAGCAACCATCTCTTCTATGGTCATGCTTCTTGTTAGTTCTAAACCATATTGTTATTTCAAAGCTTCATATAAGAGAAGAAAAACATGTTTTTTCATTATAAACAACGATTTTCACGTCTCTCAAGCACCTCTTTAATAAATAAAACCTGCACAAAGAGAAGTTTTGTATGGAGTCTTTAATAAAATTTCTAGAAATACTTTACTGCATGAGGTATATCATTAAATTTTCAAATCAACCACATTATCAAAAACAGCATCATCATCATCATCATCTATAAGAACTTCTTCTTCACAATTGTCACTGTTATTTTTAGTAAATGATATATCTGCAAGAAATATCAAAATAAAATTTCTTAACTAATGAGATAAAAAATATAAAATTCATAACTCGTTTAATTGCAAAAAAAATACTCCCACAAATATATTAATATTTTAAAATAAAGCACAAACAAATTCCAACAATTAAAATAATATTCTTAAGTACAAATAAGAGTTCAAATTATAACTTGCAAAAAGTATATAATCCAAATTCAGTATGTTTACGCACATTCGAGGATGAATGTTCCCAAGGGGGAGATATTGTAACATCCAAAAAGTCTCTAAGACTAGACGCAAAACTAGTGAGTTGAGATATTTCAATTCCCCAGACTTTTGGGCTAAGTTTGGAACCATTCTAGGTGTATGGATAGGTTTGAGCCCAATGAATTCTATGAATACTAGGTTTTAATATCAATCCTCAAGTGTTATAAGTGTAATGGATACAAATTAAGGTCATAAGGAACTTCTAACACAAAGTTGAGTTGAAAGCATTCTTACGGATTGAGTTTTCGTACAAGTTCTAGCAAGGGTCAACTTCTAACAACTATAGATCCCATTTTACAAAGTTTTTTGGGTGATTAAATATATCAAATTGAATCCCTTTGATTTTTCATTCCAATGCATCCGACCTTGCATCAATCGGAGTTCGAAGTAAAAAGTTATGAGCAATTTAGTGAAACTGCACCAGCATCACAGAACAATTCGTTAGGTGACTCATTAAGTGACCCGTTGAGAGGCCAAAATTGATGGAAAACTTCAGTTGCAGAGGGGACTTCATGAATGGTCAAGTGACCCGTTAAGTCACCTCATGACTCGTTAAGTGACTCGTTAAGTGGCAAAATTTCATGGAAATCCTAGTAGACTTCACGGATTGGACTCACGAATCATCCAGTACCTCACAAGTCATGATGTCCCTCGTGAGGACTGGCAGGGTCCTTTTTCCTGCGAAATTTCAAGGGAGTTTTCATAAAATCCTAAGCTTCTAACTCCTAAACTACGCTGCTTGAGTACCATATGGGACGTTTTTAAGTGTTCCTCCTAGCCTAAACCCTCATTCCATCAAAAGACACTCTCAACCTCTTTTTCCTCCCCTCTCTTAAAACTCAAGATAACCTAGGGCTTCAAGGTTCAAGTTCAAGTGGGGGATTCCTTCTAATCAGTTATGTGGGTTTTCAACAAGGACTTCCTTTCATCCTTGTGCCCCAAATTTTTATACTAAAAAGTCAAATCCCTTGATTCTAGAAAAGCATGCTTTAGAGTTTCAATTTATGTATGAATTCTCATATGTTCTCCTTGAATTCTAAGACCCGTCATGGTTAATAGTCGTGTATGCTTATGAAGTTACTTACACCTTCTCGAGTTATATACATGATATATGAAAAGCATGATTTTAGAATTTTCACCATGATTTAGCATAAATTTCGAAATGGTGTTCATTAAATATTCACATGCTCTTACCATGAACTCATTGTATACGTTTAAAGCATGCGTCGATCATATGGTTCCGTAAATCTGGAATATATGATTTAGTATATATGTTGAGATACGATTAGAACTTACGGGCTTGGTGAATATGAAATACGTATATGCCTTCACTATGATTTCGGGTATGTGTTAAAGTATGATTTGGACCTATGGATCTTACATGAATCTAGGGTATACGCCATATGCTATGAACATGGGATTTAAATGTTATGGATATGTTTAAAGTATGAACTGATCCTATAGATATCTCATGAATGTAGAATGTATGATTTAAACGATGATTTGGGACTATGATGATATGAATTATGATGATAAAGCATGAGAATGATCCTTCAGACTTTTGGGCTTGTTGTTAGTAGAAAGTAGCCTTAATCAATTCCAAATAAATACAGTATAATATAATTAGTTGAATGCTCATGTCTCTGATTAGCTGAAGTAACTTAGACTAGACGAATGATGTTAGACTAGTGACCTCCATGTTCCAGTATAATCGGGACTCTCCATAGCCGAGAATGTTTTCCTTAGTCAATCAGGGACTCTCATTAGCAGAGAATATTTCCCTTAGTCAGCCAGGGACTCTCCATAGCAGAGAATGTTTTCCTTAGTCAGTCAGGGACTCTTCATAGCAGAGAATGTTTCCCTTAGTCAGTTAGGGACTCTTCATAGTCGAGAATGTTTCCCTTAGTCAGTCAAGGACTCTCCATAGCAGAAAATGTTTCCCTTAGTCAGTCAGGGACTCTCCATAGCAGAGAATGTTTCCCTTAGTCGGTCAGGGACTCTCCAGAGTTGAGAATGTCTCCCTTGGTCTCTAATATCAGTTCGGCTCAGCTCCGTATAATTTCATATTTCAATTAAAATCAGTTAAGCCGGATTTAGACTCAATTATCAACAGATAGTCAGTACAGTGCATGATATCAGTTATAGCTTTAGTTCTCAATAAATGTACATCACATGACCCTTATGCATCAGTTTGATTACACTTCGGTAAATAAAATCTTAATTGCATAGATATATGTATCTTAGACAGGGTTGTTGTATTCTAGTGTAGTTGCATGTCGATGTATCTAGTTTACTTCCTTATTGTATACTTGCATGTTTAGATTACTTACGCTTCCCGCATACTCAGTACATTCCAAGTACTGACCGCATGCTTTATGTGCTATATCGTTTCATGATATAGATTAAGGTTTCCAGACTCAGCCACGTGGTTATACACGTTCCATTCCCACCTTAGCTACTTGTGCTAAGTCCTCATCTCCCGAGGACACGATCTATGTTTTCTATTTCATTATGTTTTAGTTTTAAGACTTTAAGAGCTAGCTGGGGGCTTGTCCCAGCAACTCATGAGTGTAGATTAGAGGCTTTCAGACTTGTATAGACAGAATCAGCTTTGCATCAAAGTTTTGTCACATTAGTTCTTATGGATTTTAATTAGACTCTTTCAGTTAGCTTCCGCTTAGTTATGATTCTGTTAGTTGTTGACTTGGTAATGTTATGCTATGATCATGCTATGGGTCGACTTGGATCCTCTTGGGTTCCTTGACCCGTATCTCCATTCGGGCCTATGTTCGGGTCATGGCATCCTTCAACTACTCCTTCAACTCCTTTAGCTCAGTTGGAGCCATTCTATAAGGAGGAATAGATATAGGCTATGTATAAGGAAGAAGGTCGATGCCAAAGTTGATATCCCGCTTGGGAGGAATTCCTGGTATATCATCTGGAAACACTTTTGGGTATTCGCAAACTACAGGAACTGATTGGATAGTCGAGATTTCCAATGTGGCATCCTTAACCCTAACTAGATGGTACACACAACCCTTAGGGATCATCTTTTTGGCCTTAAGGTAAGAGATGAAATGACCTAAAGGCACAACTAAACTACCCTTCCACTCTAGGACTGGCTCACCCAGAAACCGAAACTCTACCGCACGGGTTCTACAATTCACTGAGGCATAACATGCCTGTAGCCAATCCATGCCAAAGATAACATCAAAATCTTTCATGGCTAGCTATACTAAATCTATTGAGTTGACTTTCTAAAGGACTGTGACAGGGCAATTTTGGTACACCCATCGAGCTATAACTGAATCACCGACTGGAGTAGAGACTGAGAAGGGTTCTGATAGGATTTCGGGACTGACTCCAAAACTACTATCAATATAGGGCATCACAATGATAAAGCATCCCATGCATCTAACAATGCATATACATCAAAGTGGAATGCTCGTAACATACCAGTGACCACATATGGTGAAGTCTCCTACTCCTAACGAGATGCGAGGGCATAAAACCTGTTCTTGTGCTGACCAACACCTGCACTGGTGGACGCACCCTGCTGAGCTGGGCGTGCTGGTGTTGCTGCTGAACTGGTAGCCTGAGTACGACCCCTACCATCATCCTGCCTGGAAAATGGATACTCCCCGCGCCTGTGCCCAAATTTACCACACCCATATTAGCTATTTGATCCAATCAAGCACTCCCTATGTGATTCTTGCCACATTTCCCGCAAACCAAAAAGGTACGCTCTACCTGCATGCTCCTCTGTGCCCTCGAACCTGATGCTCTGCTCCTCTGATCACTCTGTGATCTTATTATACCCTAGAAACCCTAAGGTTAGACCCGGGAGTTAAAACGGAGAAAACAGGATTTTCTACACCAAGTCACAAAATGAGTCGTTCTGTGACCCGTCAGGTTGACCACGAGTCGTTAAGTTACTCTGGTGAGGAGTTGTCTTGAGTTTGAAATTTTGGTTTTGAGTCCTCACAGACATGACCATGAATCGTGGTCAGCAACCACGACTCGTTGAGTAAGTTGTGGTCAAGGTCTATTGAAAAGGTGAAGGTTGAGTGGCAGTGTTCCCTACGAATGAACACAACGAATAGTGGTCAGATCCCACGCTCCGTTAGGTTGGTCGTGGTCAAAATTTGATTAAACACTTGAGGAGTTGGGCAATGGAGGTAACGAGGGGTGACCATGAGTCGTTGTCACCAATGACGATCCTTTTGGTCCCTCATGGGGACCCTTTGAGGAAAAGTGGCAGTGGACTTCATGACAGCAAGCGACGACCCGTTCCCCCTGGTAACGACTCATCCAGTCCCTTGTGGGGACTGGCAATCAGTTATTTTCTATGAATTTAGTAAGGGCTTATCCGTAATTCCTATGATCCAAAGGCCTAAAATACATCGTTTTAAGCTATGAATAATGAGTTTTAAGAGGGGTAAGTCCATCCTAGGCTATTCCTATTCATGCATGCAAGAGTAAAAGGTCTAGAGAGGTGATCAACCTCAATTTCCTTCAAGTTTTCTTCAATTCCTCATTGGGCAATCAAGGGAGTGGTTAAATCAGCTCTTCTCAGGTATGTAAGACTATGAATGGGTGAACTTGTTCAAACTCATGCCCAATCCCTCTCTAATTAATGAAAATTTATGTGTTGATCTTATGGGGTTTTAACCCAATGCATGAATTTCCTAAGTTTCTACCATGGGTATGATCTAAGCATGTTCTATTATTGAATTATGATTCATGAGCAAGTTTTACATTGTTTTCAATTATAATCATGTTTTCAACTTTATAAATTAAAATTCCCATCCATGAGAAGTTCATGAAAGTTGAGATTTATGATGAATGTTCAAGTATGATGAGATATTATTGATGAAAAGCATGTTTTCAAGTTACCTATGTTTATGATCATGTTTTCAAGTGAATCAAGTATTTTCAAGCGTGTTTAAGTATTGGGCAAGCCTATATATTCAAGTATGATCATGATTTCAACTGAATTAGCTTAACATATGGTTTTGGAGTCAAGACTTCCAATTATGTTCAGCTTGTGGTGGTTTGAGCCAAGGCTCCTCATGTATGATTTTAGATTTTATATGTATATGATTATTCAGCTTCGTTAATAGACGATGACCGGCTTCATTGAAAAATGATGGAGAGAATATGCATGTTTTTGGGAATAGTGTCTAGCACCGAGTAGGCTAAGGGCCAATCAACCCTATGCCTCAGAACTACACGCCAATGTAGGTATAATCAGATTATTTTAGGACCTCCTATGTGAGCTTTCCCCTTCCCTAAGGGGCCTTGAGCTTGATATCGATATCATGGTATCGTCCTTAGCCTTGGCAAGGCTTTGGACGGCTCTACCCACTTGAGTGTGATAGTTGGGACCATGTAAGCTCTATCATGGTAATGTCGGTTACATGACGAGTAGCCCATTGTTCCTCATGATTTCAGTATGAATGTTTATCATTCCTGATATATATATATATATATATATATATATATATGTATATTTTCTAAAGCAGGTTTACCCAATGTTCATTTTTACTTATGATTATCAGATTTCAGCTTTGGGTCATTCGATTCATTTATGATGTTCAATTATGTTTAAATCATGATTTCAGAAGATAACATGCAAGCCCTACTCTAAGATTCTTGTCTTGATTATGTTTTATATTAGGTCTATTTTAAATGATTTTACTTATTTAAGCGGTTTTACTTACCTTGCATACTCGATACATTCCACGTACTAACCGCATACCCTATGCTCTTTGTTTCATGATACAGGTTCCGATCTTCAGACTCAACCCTGTCACTAGCCAGCCTCTGGAGTTAACATCCAGCTCTATTGGTGAGTCCTCATCTCCCAAGGACCATTTATTATCAGTTATCCTCATATATTCAGTTTCAAACTTAGAGAGTTAGTTGGGGTCTTGTCCCATCAACTCATCAAAATTAGAGGCTTTTCAAACAATAGATTGTATTCAACGTCAGACTTGGGTTGTATATTCAGATTGTTATGTTATGTTCGAACTTCCGCCATGTTTATTATGTTAAGTCTTCCTCTTTACTTGATCGAGTTAGATGTATGTTCGTGCCATGGGTCAACTTGGAGTCTCTCGGGACTCCTTGTCTCGTGTCTCAATCCGGGCTCATGTTCTGGTCGTGACAAACTTGATATAGAGCAATAGGTTTGAAATGTTCTAGGGTGTCTGAAAGCCACATTAAGTGGAGTCTTTTTCATGTGTGTGAAGCGCTCCACACTTATGACGAAGTGGCTGTGAGACGTTTAGGAAATGTTTCCTTCTTTCATGATCTATGTCGTGCGGTGAAATGTCTCTCTATCCTTCTAACTCGTGCTATTCGCGATTACAAAATCATGCCTCCCCGAAGAGTCAATGGCAGAAGGAATGGAAATGGAAATGGCCACGGTATGGCAATGGGGACAGGCACCAATAGGCTCCATCAGTCCATGAGCCCCATGCACCGAAGCCGGTTGCCCACACTGAATTCAGGGGAGCCATTCAGATGCTAGCACAGGCCTTGACCGCCCAGGTCAACCAGCAGGTAGTGGCGCATGTCTTGCAGAACAAGAATGCAGCTGTAGCATGAGTTAGAGATTTCCTAAGGATGAACCCACCAGAGTTTCTTGGGTCAAAGGTGGACGAGGATCCACTGAGTTTATTGATGAGATTTTGAAGATCACCCAGGTCATGGGGGTGAATGGAGAGGAATGTGCTGCTTTGGCCTCATATCAGTTGAAGGGGGTCGCACACATTTGGTTTAAACATTGGAAGGATAGTAGGGAAACCAGAGTAGGCCCTATCAATTGGGAGGAGTTTCACGTCGCTTTTCTAGATCGGTCCTTCCCTCTTGACATGAGGGGTTGAAGGCGGCCGAGTTCGTGAATCTAAAATAGGGGAGGATGACAGTGAAGGAATATGCCCTAGAGTTAACTCATCTGCCAAAGTATGCCCCAGAGTTAGTGGTTGATCAGAGGGCACGAGTGAGTAGGTTTGTTCATGAGGTGGCAGACTATCAAGACAAGGTTTGTAGAACCATCATGCTCCATCAGGATATGGATTTTTCTCGGATAGTCTTTTAAACCCAGCAGATGGAGGCGGCGTATTTGAGGGAGAGAGAGGCTAGGAGGGCTAGGACAGACAGCTATAGGTTCTCTCAGCCGACGTCGGTGGTGGGCACCGACAATAGTCCCACCAGAGATCTTCAGCCCTAGCATCTTTAGAGATGAGTGTGCCATCTGGACCTAGGCATGACCAGAGAGGACGACCATCAGGCACTAGGGGTCAGAGTAGTAGGCCCGCGGATTCCAGTATCCCAGTTTGTGGCAGGTGTGGTTGGGGGCACATGGGCTAGTGTTTGTCGAGTACAGGTTCTTGCTTTGGGTAGGGAAAGCCTGGAAATATGCTCAGAGATTGCCTAGTAGCTAGACAAGGCCATGATAGGGGTCGAGGCCCAAGTTCCAGTTTAGTAGCTCCACCCGCACGCGTAGCCCAGCAGGGGGCATCTACTAGCACAGGTGGCGGTCAGCGTCAAAACAGATTCTATGTCCTAGCATCCCGCCAGGAACAAGAGGTCTCCTCGGATGTAGTCACTGGTATGTTACGAGTTTTCCACCTTGATGTATATGCTTTGTTAGATTTAGGGGCTACCTTGTCTTTTGTGACACCTTATGTGGCTAGTAGTCTTGGAGTCGGTCCCAAAATCTTGTTAGAATCCTTCTCAGTCTCTACTCCAGTAGGTGATTCAGTTGTAGGTAGACTGGTGTATAGTAGTTGCCCGGTCACAATCCTTTAGAAAGTCTCCTCAGCAGATCTAGTGGAGTTAGCCATGACCAATTCTGATGTTATCCTCGGCATGGATTGGCTATTTTCATGTTATGCCTTAGTTAATTATAGAACCCGGGCAGTAGAGTTCAGATTTTCGGGTGAGTCAGTCATGGAATGGAAGGGTAGTTCAGTTGTGCTTGTAGGTCATTTCATTTCCTATATTAAGGCTAGAAAGATGATCTCCAAGGGTTGCGTGTACCATTTAGTTAGGGTTAAGGATGCCACGTCTGAGACCCCAACTATCCAGTCAGTCCCAGTAGTATGTGAGTATCCAGAAGTCTTCCCAGATGATCTACCAAGAATCTCTCCCGAGTGGGAGATTGATTTTGGTATTGACCTTCTTCCTGATACACAGCCTATATCCAGTTCTCCTTACAGAATGGCTCCAACTTAGCTAAAGGAGTTGAAGGAGCAGTTGAAAGACCTTTTAGATAAGAGATTCATTAGACTGAGCAAATCCCCATGGGGTGCCCCAGTTCTCTTTGTCCGAAAGAAAGATGGTTCTTTTCGTATGTGTATTGATTATCGACAATTGAACAAGGTCACCATCAAGAACAGGTATCCTCTATCCAGGATTGATGATCTGTTTGACCAGCTTTAGGGTGCTAAGTGCTTTTCGAAGATAGATCTCAGATCTGGATATCATCAGCTCAGGGTTTGGGAGGGTGACATCCCGTAAATAGCCTTCAGGACACGGTACAGTCATTATGAGTTTGTTTTATGTATTTTGGACTAACAAATGCTCCTATAGCTTTTATGGATTTGATGAACAGGGTGTTCAAGCCATACTTGGATATGTTCGTGATCATCTTTATCGATGACATCCTGATATACTCTCGGAGCGAGGAGGAGCATGTCGCTCATTTGAGGGTGGTACTACAGACTCTCAAGGATCGCCAACTGTATGCTAAATTCAGCAAGTGAGGGCATAAAGGTGGACTATTAGAAAATAGAAGCAGTGAAGAATTGGCCTAGAACGGTGAATCCTTCAGATATCAGGAGCTTCTTGGGTTTAGCCGGGTACTATCGGAGATTTATTGAGGGTTTTTCATCTATCGCAGCGCCGTTGACCAAATTGACCCAAAAGAAAGTGAAATTCCAATGGTTGGATGCTTGTGAGAGGAGCTTTCAGGAGTTGAAGACTCGACTTACCTTAGCACCGGTGTTAATCCTACCCGAGGGTACCGATGGGTTTGTGGTGTATTGGTGATGCTTCTAGGATCGACCTTGGTTGTGTATTGATGCAGCATGGTAAAATGATAGCATACGCTTCCAGACAGCTGAAAGTTCATGAGAAGAATTACCCGACCCATGATATTGAATTGGCGGCAATGGTATTTGCCTTGAAGATATGGAGACACTGTTTGTATGGGGTCCATGTAGATATGCTTACGGACTACAAGAGCCTACAATATGTGTTTACCCTTAAGGACCTAAATCTGCATCAAAGGAGGTGGTTGGAGTTACTTAAGGATTATGATATGAGTGTCCTTTACCATCCAGGTAAGGCCAATGTGGTGGAAGACACACTTAGCAGACTCTCTATGGAGAGTGTGTCCCATGTAGATGAGGGAAAGATGGTGCTGGTGAAGGATGTACATCGACTTGCACGATTAGGAGTTCGTTTGGTTGACTCGACTGATGGCGGTGTTGTAGTTCAAAACGGGTCAGAATCGTCCTTGGTGAATGATGTGAAAGCTAGGCAAGACGAGGACCCTATTTTGGTAAAGTTAAAGGAAGCCATTCAGAATCAGAAGGTAGAGGTCTTATTCAAAGGGGGAGATCGTGTGCTTTGATATCAGGGTCGTGATCTTGGGCATAATTACATGCCCAAGTGCTATTTTATAACTTAATTTAGTTAAGTTTGTCAATTTAATTAATTATATTCTCATGTGATTTTGTATATTTTATGTGCATAAATTAACAAATGTGATTAGCCCTTGTTTGTAGGTGTAAAATGCTATGGATGGGTTAATATGACGATGCACAAGCTAGGAGAAACATTGGAATGAATTGGTGGAAGATCGCATGAAGATGGCATGAGACGTGAACTGCCGACAAGGGCAGCGTGCCACGCAGCACAATCTGCGCGATAGGCGCCGTGCCACACCTTTACTGCGCGCACGAGAAGCTGCCATCCAGTGCGCCTGCGTGTTGGTGCCATGCCACGCCACTCCATGCTGTGCGCTAGTGGGAGTGTCACGTTGTGCGTCGCGCGCGAGATGGGTTGTGCTATGTCGGGAATCGCGCATAGCCTGCGCTTATGACATGCAACTGTTGAGGTTTCCAGTGATGCTGCGCGTTTGCTCCATGTCATGGAGAAAGATTGGCGCGACCAGGTCCATGACGTGGAGGCAGTCCATCCACGACCAAAATTTCATTTTTCTCATTTAATATAAATAGGACACTTTTCTCCATAAATCATTTATCACGAAATATTTTGAGAACAACAAAAAGGAGCGAAGGGAGAAAGGAAGAACTCTGCCCAGGGTTTGTTAATTTTCATTCTCTTTTACTATTCTTGTAAATACTTTACTTTAATCATGTTTTTAAGTATTTGTACGATCATGAGTTTCTAAAACCCTTCCTCTAGGGTTGAGGCTACACGATATGATTGTAAATGCATGAATTCTTCGTTGGTTTGAGTTCTTCATTGTTGTTTTGTCTTACATTCTTTTATATTATTATTTTTATGCTTGATCACCATGAAAACACACTTGTTAAGCTTAGGTAAAATCTCAAAAGAGTAAACCTAGGCTAGAACACAAGAATGTAAGGAGCAAGTTCTTATCTTTGTGATAGGATTAGCGGTTAGGATAGAAATTATACCTAATTTTCCTTGCTTGGTTATTAAAACGGAATGAGCTAGACATCGACTTAGAGTTGTCACATCAATGCTCATAGAAGTAGTTGTGAATCTAAGTTAGGTTAAATGATTAAAGCTATGGAAGTCCATAATCAAGGGCACAAACTCCGTAAACCACATCCACGTAGTTAAATTGCTCACGAATTAGGACGTCATATCCCCGCTCAATGATGTAGGTGTGAGACTAGTTTGTTGTGTTTAGAGGCTCAAAAGACCATGAAGATCGCATTTTAACTATTTGAGACAACAACTAAAGTTTTCATACTCAAACCATTGTGAATTGTAGCATGCATGATTATTAGGCCTTAACTCTAGTTGCTTCTTGTATTATTTCTCGATTATTTTGTGATCACCCCTAGACTTAATTACAATTTCCCAAAATTTCTATAATCAACACTTGTGAAGGTTAAATTAATACTCAAACTTGGTAATTCGCTGAATTAGTCCAGTCCCTATGGGTTCGACATCCGGCTCTGAAAAAGGTCCACTGTATTATTTGTACGACCGCGTACGCTTGCGCGTGTGCTGGAGCGCAAACAAGTCTCTTGTGTGTCCCGGACGTTGATGATTTGAGAAATTGGATGTTGCATGAGGCTCACAGTTCTAGATTTTTGATACATCCAGGTGCCACCAAGATGTACCGTGACCTATGGGAAGTCTATTGGTGGAATGGCATGAAGAAGGACATCGCTAAATTCGTGGCTAAGTGCCCGAATTGTCAGCAAGTAAAGGTTAAGCATTAGCGACCGGGGGGTGTACTTCAGGACATCAACATTCTACTTGGAAGTTGGGGAGATCGACATGGACTTCATTATAGGGTTGCCTCACACTCGTTGACACTAGACTCCATTTAGGTTGTTGTAGATAGGTTGACCAAAGATGCTCATTTTCTACCGGTCAAAACCACTAATTATGCAGAGGATTATGCCAAACTATACATTCGAGAGCTTGTGCGGTTGCATGGAGTGCCCTTGTCCATCATATCAGACAGAGGTACCCAATTTACCTCTTAGTTTTGGAGATTATTTCAAAAAGGACTTGGTACTCAGGTTAAGCTTAGTACAACATTTCACTTGAAAATGGATGGTTAAGCAGAGCGGACAATTCAGACTCTCGAGGACATGTTGAGAGCATGTGTGATTGACTTCAAGGGTAGTTGGGATTACCATTTGCCTCTTATTGAGTTTGCGTATAATAACAACTACCATTCCAGCATTCATGTGGCTTCGTTTGAGGCTCTCTATGGACGGAGGTGTAAATCGCCTATTGGTTTGTTTGAAGTCAGTGAAGCTGTGATGATAGGACCAGATTCAGTCCATGAGGCCATGAAGAAGGTTCAGCTCATACGGGATAGGTTGAAAACAACTCAAAGTCGCCAAAAGTCCTATGTTGATGTGAGAAGGAGGGAACTTGAGTTTGCAGTTGATGATTGGGTATTTCTAAAGGTGTCTCCCTTGAAGGGAGTAATAAGGTTCGGAAAGAAAGGAAAACTCAATCCTTGTTATGTTGGCCCCTACCGAATTGTGAAACGAGTTGGCAAGGTGGCATATGAATTGGAGTTGCCCTAAAAATTAGCTTCTATTCATCTTGTTTTTCATGTATCGCTCCTAAATAAGTGTTTGGGTGATCCAACTCTAGAGGTTCTGGTGGAAATACTGGATTGGCAGGTTCGCAAGCTAAGGAACAAGAAAGCAGCCTCAGTTAAAGTTTTATGGAGGGATCAACATATTGAGGGAGCTATGTGGGCAGACGAAGCTGATATGATGGCTATATACCCACATTTATTCCCTTTCGGCTCAGTTTCAGCTTGAGGTATCAGTTTTTGCTCTAAAACTCTATTCAATTTCATGTTCAGTTAATGTGCCCTAGTTTCTTTCATGTCAATGTATGTATGCATGATTCATGAATTCAGTTCAGCCATGTAGTTTGAATCGGAGTTAGTCATTCCATCAGTTTTCAACTTATATGATTAGTATTTGAATATGATGATTGAGTTTCTTTGCTTTTCTGTATGATTTTCAGTATTCGAGGACAAATGTTTCCAAGGGCGAGATATTATTATACCCCGGAAGCCCTAATATCAGACCCGAAAGTTGAAACTGAGAAAATAGGATTTTCTGCACAAGGTCACAGAACGAGTCGTCCTGTGACCCGTCAGGTTGACCACGAGTCGTTAAGTGACACATGGTGAGGAGTTGTCTTGAGTTGGAAATTTTGGTTTTGAGTCCCCACGGACATGACCACGTGTCGTGGTCAACACCCATGACTCGTTGAGTCACTCGTGGTCAAGGGCTATTGAAAGGTGAAGGTTGAGTGGCAGTGTTCCCTATCGTATCAACGGAACATACTAAATACATAACAGTTGAGTACTACAATTAGTGAAAGCCTCTATCGTATCAGATAGGTTGATGGGATAACATCCCCAACTAACCCGGCAAAATTGAAAATAAAAAGAAACATCAATATCTGAACCATATGGTCCTCAGAGAATAAGGACTCACCAAAAGGCTGGATGCTAAAGTCTGAAATGGACTACTGATGGGGCTGAGCCTGAAAGCCGGGTCCTGTATCATGAAGCGATACAATATAGAGTATGCCGTCAGTACGTGGAATGTACCGAGTATGTAAGATAAGTAAAACATACATTTAAAAATACATAAAAGCACATGAATGATCAACTATTGAGGTAAAGATCATAACTCGATTTATCATAGAACATGCATAATTAGGCATAATTTAGTAAAAATCGAAATCAATAAATTTATAATCAATATAGTTGTAGAATCTGATCATAATTCATAAAATATTATGTTAATCACAAAAAATAATAACCCATTGATAGCACATTAGAATTCCACAAGATTTAAGTTAAAGCCCCATAAGATTTTTGAACAAACTTCATGAATTAGGAGAGATTGGATTTGTATGTGAACGAAAACACCCATTCATAACCCTATATACCTGTACATGGCTGATTCTTACCCTCCCTTGAATGCCCAAGAAGGAATTAAAGAAAATCTTGAGTATTTCCTTAATTACCTCTTTAGTCTATCACTCTTACATGCATGAATATGAAATGACCTAAAATGAACTTAATGATCTTGGGCAAATTTATATGCCCAAGTGATACTCAAAAGTGTCATTTTAGCCTTGTTTATCTATCAATGTGTATACATTCTCATGTAATTGATAATAAAATGTGAATTTATACTAACCAACATGATTAGCATTGTTTTGCAGGTAAAATGTAATTTTGGGAAGCTTAAATGCATGTTGGAAGATATCGGGGTTGAACTCGGACGTGAGCACGGGACAAGGCATTGGACAGCATAAAATAAAGGGGCTCCGCGATGGAGCTGGGTCACGCTGCCATCGCGGAGGCCTTCTGCCTGGATAGGGAATTTTCGCCCAAATTCTAGAGAGGGTACGCAATGGGTCCGTGGCACGGTGGCTTGGCTCCGCGTTGCACGCCGTGCCACGTTGGGCTTTATTTCCTGGACCCCCAGTTCCAGTGAAGGTCCACGTCCGTAGCATGTCACGGAGGCAGTGCTCCGCGATGCACTCTGTGACACATTGCTCGTTATTCCGGGAAAAATTTCCACTAGTATAAATAGAACACTTAGGTTCATTTTTCAATATTCTGACTTGGTGGAGCAAGAACGTGGGTTACAGGCAGTTGAGGGGACGAAATTATCAGGGTTTTTCTCTCTTTCCTTCTCCTTGTATTCAATTGCTTGTATGTTTAACACTCATTTAAAGATGTTTAATCCACAAATGAGTGGCTAATTCCTCTTCTTGCTGAGGTTATGAACAATTGTGATGAAATGTGATCATTGATTCTTTGGTTTTCCATCTTTTCTTCCATGGTTGTGCTATTAATTCTTGTTCTTATTGCATTAATGTGTGGCCTACGTTAATGTATATCTAAAAAGTCCGGTTTCACTCGAGAGAGCAAGAAATTGGAAAGTTGTGAATTAATAGGATATGATCTTTACTTGGTTTGGGAAAATTGAGAATTGATTTACTTTCAGGATAGAAATATACCTGAAAGTCGTATTAGTCAATTTAGGAACCGGGTTTGTATGGCTAGAACATGAATTGCATTTAATAACAGAAATGTAGGTGGATGGTTCATGATTCTTAAGTGAGGTTAAATATGAGAGTTTTAATCTCTTGGCAAATGTTCTTGGCTAGCAACCGGAGGAAAAGACTAACCAATTTACATCGATAATTAATTTCATTACATGTTCATTTAACCTCAGCATGCTCTCATCCATAGTTCAGACTCAAAGTAGATAATTGTTTAGACTTAGCATAATTATTAGAAACCAAAAATATCAAAATCTTGGTTACACTGTTGTCTGCATTTTTAGAATTGAAATATAGTACACTTGAGCAGATTGCACTTCATCCCAGTCCCTGTGGGATCGATACTTGGCTTACTCAAGCCACTTTACTACTTGTTCGACCACGTGCACTTGCGTTTAGTTTTATACACCCCACAAATCACTTAACCTCTTTAAAAGTTACTATTCATAACTCAAAACGACGTAGTTTAGGCCCTAGAGACTTAGGAATTACGTAATAGCCCTTACTAAATTCGCAGAAATAACTGCCAGATGGTCCCAACGAGGGACCTAACAACTCGTCATCAAGGGCCACGATTCGTGGAGTTGTCCGTCGGGTACACTACTTGTCAGGTCTCTTGGTCATCACGGATGACTTAACAACTCGTTACCTGGTGACCACGGCTCGTGGTCACCATTCGTGATGTACACTGCCTTAGCCTCAACAAATTATTCCCTGCTTGGTCATGACTTATCCCACGAATGATGGGGACTTACCATGACTTATGGGGTCCTCTAGTCAAGTACACTGCCTCTTTCCTTCACTTCTTTCAATCACCACTCCCTACGATTGACCTAACGAGTCGTGGGGTCTAACCACGACTCGTGGTCACGCCCGTGGGATACCCTTTCTCAAATTTTCAAACCCATCACTTGGGCCTCCCCACGAGTCACATCACGATTCGTGAGCTGCACGAACGGGTCACCTCACAACCCGTTCTGTGCCTGGTACCAATTTTTTAACTTTTCTCCGTTTCATCTCCCGAGTCTGATCTTTGGGCTTCCGAGGTATAACAATGAGAGTGAAGAGGGACTCTCATTCACAACCCTACATACCTAGATAATATTATCTTACACTCTCCCTTGAAATCCCAAAGAAATTGGAGAAGAATGTCATGACCCAGGCCCGGATCGTAACATGGGACGTGGAGCCCCGAGAGACCCCAAGTCGACCCATGGAATAAGCATACATCTAACTCAACCAAGAATTGAATAACCGACAATATAATCATAGCGGAAGTCTAACTTGAATATAACAACATAATATAACATCCGAAGCTGAATACATACATATGTCTGAATAGCCTCTAAACATGACGAGTTGATGGGACAAGACCCCAACTAACTCAACAAGCTAAAACTGAAATACATAAAATAAAGCTGAATAGTCTAGTCCTCGAAAGATGAGGACTCACTAACAAAGCTACGCTAACTCTGACGGGCTGACTAAGAGCGGGGCTGAAGCTGAGAACCGGGTCCTCTATCATGAAATGATACAACATATAAAGTATGTGGTCAGTACGTGGAATGTACTGAGTATGCAAGGTAAGTAAAACCACTAATGCAAGTAAATTCATTTAAGAGAGATACATTAATTAAACATAGACATTAGTAAACTAAGAGTAGGGCTTGCATGCATTCTTTCTAAAATCATAGCCTCTTCATAACATGACATAACATAACTTCATAACATCATAATTGAATCGATTGATCAAAGCTGAATTATGACATTTATAAGTAAAAGCTGAACATTGAGTCAACCTGCTTTAGAACATGCATTTACATAAATCTCATAAGTAATGAATATGCATATCTGAAATCATGAGGAACAATGGGAGACTCATCTTTTAACTGACATACCACGATAGAGCTTACGTGGTCCCGATTATTACACTCATGTGGGCAGAGCTATCCAAAACCTTGTCAGGGCTAAGGACGCTACCATGATATCGATATCAAGCTGAAGGCCCATTCGGGCAAGGGAAAGCTCACGTGGGAGGTCCCAAGTCATATAATAGTATAAACCTACGTTGGCGCGTAGTTCTAAGGCCTAGGGTGATTGACCCATAGCCTACTCGGTGCTAGATAATACTCCCAAAAATATGCATATGCTCTACATCGTATATAACGAAGCTCAACATCATCTATTGACAAAGCTCAATGATCAAATACATCTCAAATATTAAATCATGCATGTGAGAAGCTTTAGTTCAAAAAATACCACAAGCTGAAAACATAGTGGGAGCCTTTGCTCCAAAACCATGTGGTAAGCTATGCATAGGAGAACTTAACTCAAAACATACCACAAGCTAAGAATATGAAATTGGGAGTCTTCGCTCCAAAACTATGTGGTAAGCTTAATTTGAGAAAATCATCATTCATACTTAACATGTGCGCATTGCCCAAAGCTTTGCCATACTTAGAAGTACTCAATTCTCATGGAAAACATAATTGTAAACATGGGTAGCTTCAAATCATGTTTTTCATTGTAACATCTCATCATTATCATATATACATCAAAAATCTCCCTTTTCATGAACATCTCATCAATGGACTTTACAATTCATAAGGCTAGAAACATAATTTTAATTGAAATCATTGTAAAATTAGCCCATGCTTCATAATTCGATAATAAAATCATAATCATTTCATATCCATGTGTAGAAATAGATAATTCATGCATTTGGGTAAAAACCCTATAGATCAATCATAGAATTTCATACTTTTAGAGAGGGATTGGGCATGGGTGTGGAAGAAACCACTCATTAATAACCCTACATACCTGATGGAGATTGAATCTTACTCTCCCTTGAATGCCCAAAATGGAATTGGAAGAAATTGAAGAAGAAAACCTTGAATCACCCTTGATCACCTCTCTATCACTCTTCTATTCTCTTGCATGCATGAATAAAGACTTTAGGATAGTTTCCCCCTCTAAAACCCACTTTTCATAGGCTAAAAAGATGTAATTTAGGCTTTAGGAACTTAGGAATTACGAAAAGACCCTTACTAATTTCGCAGGAAAAGATTGTCAGGAGGTCCCAACGAGGGACCTAACGACTCGTCCTCATAGGCCACAACTCGTTGCCTCAATCTGTGTTTTTCACTGCCAATTTCCATCAGGGGACCTAATGATGAGTCGTTGTCTCATACAATGACCCGTCATCTCCATCCGTTAGATGCACTGGAACTCCTCGAACTTTCAGCTTCTCCTAACAACGACGGACAGGACGGGTCGTTGTCACCTCCAAAGACCCGTCAAAACCTACCGTTGATTGCACTGATTCTTGAGTGGTGGCCCAACAACGATTGACATGATGAGTCATTGCTAGAACCAACACTTGTTATTCCTTCCGTTGCCACCACAGGTCCCTCCTTCACCTCCCTTCCTACGATCGATACAATGGACCGTTACAACTTCCAACGGCCCGTTGTCTCCATCCATTGCTACCACTTGGAACCCTAAGATCCAACCCATTGCCATATACAATGACCCGTTAGAGCGACCAACGACCCGTTGTACGAGTCATTCTAAGACACTGCTGAAATTTTCTACTGGGCACATTTTCAAACTCCTTTCTAAATCTTGGAAACTTTTTGGGGTGTTACAATATCTCCCCCTTGGGAACATTCATCCTCGAATGTTGGCTGAACATATTGAAAAGATAAGAACGGAACAGAAATCCCAAAATCAATCAATCACAGCTAATCCCAACGGAGTATATAACTCTGGACCAACCATATACACCATAACCAAATATCCACATCGAACATTCATACCATGGCATAGGAGAAACTGAAGGACATGAAATCAACATAGAACTAGACAGAACACCGAAAAGAATTCTTCCCCCTTTTTATCTGGTGCTAAACTGATATGGACTGAAACTTTGTTCTCAAATCGCTTCTCGATATTAAGCTAGGATTCACAATATCTAATCTAACTGAGGGTAAGGATTTATGAGCATGAGTTATTCCCGACATCTAAAACTGAGCGCATACATGAGATAGTCTGACTCTACTTAGTTTATAAACCACTTCTAAAGATTGAGTTCGATCTGGCCACATAGGAAAACATGGATTAACACACATAACTGATTCATAACATGAAAATGAGCCTAAAGGATTCGTAGAGCAAGACTGACTGACATCACGTACACACCATCTACCCCTTAGCTTAGACTTATCATTCTAAGACTCCCGAATCTTCCTTCAGGTCAGGATAAATTACAAGCTCCTAGCTTCCCTTTCATCACTAATCTCCCATGCAAGTCTCACACTAACAGCTATTTATATCATACACTGACAATCTCTTCCCACAATCACAACAGAGCTTCTTATTCAATATAAAGGTTGGCAACATATAAGGGGTAACACAAGATCCACAACATACTAGGGCTACTACCGGCGCCTTGCCCTTATCCTGGTGTGCTGTTATGACATAAGAGCGGTTTTTACGATGCCCGCCACCTGGGTTAGAGGATGCACCCTGCTTAACTAGATGGGCTATCAGAGCTACTGAGGAGGTGGCCGAGAATCTACTCTCGCCTCACTTAGCTGCTGCGTAATCTCGGTGCTTCTGGCCTACTTTTCCGCACCAAAAACAAACATCTGAGCCGACCATGCATACTCCCAAATGGTGCTTTCCATAGCTCATACACAAGGGGTACGTAATCTCCCTTACCCTGGGCTTATACGGAACACTGGTTGTCGAAGGTGCTGGAGCCGATGATTTCTGCTGGCAACGTGAGCGATGTCCACTACTCGACCTCTGCTGGGAGAACTTTAGATCTCCACTCCTAGCCCTCTTGGCCTCTCTCTCTTTTTCTTTCACCTGTTCTACTTCCATCTATTGATCGAATATCACCAAGCATGAGAAATCTATGTCCTGGTGTAACATGGCAGTCCTGCAATCTTTAACCAAGGAGTTTGACACTCCGTTCACGAACCTGCTCACTCAGGCCCGCTGGTCCGCTACCATCTCCGATGCATACTTGGATAACCGAGTAAATTCCAACGTGTACTCCTGGATAGTCATATCATTCTGTTTCAAGTTAATAAACTCCGCCGCCTTTGCCTCTCTCAACTCCAGAGGGAAAAACCTGTCCAAGATTGCTGTCATAAATTCATCCCAACCTACGGGACTCGCTCCAACTCCCCGACTGTCCCTCCACTGACAATACCAAATATAAGCAACTCCTTTTAGCTAATAGGAGGCTAAATCTGCGCTCTCATTCCCCGTCACTCCCATGATGTGATTAATCTTTTGAATCTCTTCCAAGAAATCGTACGGGTCCTCATCCACCTTTGACCCTAAGAATTTGGGTGGGTTCATCCGGAGAAAATCTCTTATCCTTGTCGCCGCTTCATTTCCATTCTGAGGAGCATGGGCCACCACCTGTTGGTTAATCTGAGCGGTCAGGGCCTGCGCCAACATGTGAAAGGCTACTCGGAACTCGACATGAGTAACATGATCATCCATTGGGTTCGCTTGGGCTGGGGGTACCTGCTGGCAGCCGTTACGACGTCTTCCTCCGTTAGCTCATCTGGGAGGCATTATCTGCGAGCGCGTAAAGCATGAGTCAGGAGAGGAACGATTTAGAGCTTCATATTCTATGCACGATAAGGATCATGAAGAAAAGGGAGCATTCCTAAAACGTCTCATAGCCTCTTCGTCATAAGGGTGGCGCGCTTCACACCCATGAAGAAGCCTATACAAAACGCGACTTTCAGACAACCTCGGACACTCTAAACCTTTGCTCTGATACCAAGTTTGTCACGACCCGAGTTCACACCCTAGCTGTAACACGGGATAAGGATCCCCGAAAGGCTCTAAGTCAACCCATGGCATGATCATAGCATAACACTTAACAATAGAAACGACTAACAACATGAATAAGCGGAAGCTAATAACGAGAATCAAATAAAAACCCATAAGAGCCATTTAATAACACGTAGATACACCGCTGAACATGTCTAGACAAGTCTGAAAGCCTTCTACTAAACTAACGAGTTATTGGGATAAGCCCCCAGCTAATTCCCAACATTTGAAAACCAAAACATAAGGAAAATGAAATATAAATCCAGTCCTCGGAAGATGAGGACTCACCACTAGCACTTGAGATAGGATGAAGCGTATCTAACCACGAGGCTGAGTCTTGAAACCTGAATCTATATCATGAAACGATATAGCACAAGAAGGCGTGCGGTCAGTACTTGGAATGTACTGAGCATGCGGGAAGCATAATTAAACTAAATATATAAATCTACCAAGAGGAAGTAATTCAAACACACATTAATAGTAATATAACTGAAAGGAGATACAACAAACTTATATAAGATATACATATATGTTAACATAATCACTTTATAAGGACATTCATTAACATGAGATCAGCTGATGCACAAAACATAATAAATGGGAATAATACAGAGGTACGATGCCATGACTGATATCAAACAGAGTCCCTGACTGTCCAAGGGAGAGTATGCTCTGATATATAGAGAGTCACTAACTGACTAGTGATTTGAGTCCCGACCGACTAAAGGGAAACATGCGCAACTGGGAACTAGGGATGCAAGTCCCGACCGATTAAAGGGAAACATGCTCAATTGGTAACTAGGGATGTGAGTCTTTCATGATCCGAGAGTTCACCCGAATCGTAGACACCGGACAAGGAGCCCCGAAAGACTCCAAGTCAAACCATGGTGTGAGCATATAACTAATTCATTCATATAAGGCGGAACACTTAACTTAATAATCATGAACTATCTTAAAATCATAACATGAGAGGTAAGGAACAACAAAAACAAAATACAAACAATAAGTGCAAAATACTACACATAGGTCTGAAAGCCTTTACACAAGATAGATGGGTTGAAGGGACAAGAATCCAACTAACACAAACATTCTAAAAGAAAAACATAAGATAAGTAAACAGGTCTGAACATGAAGCCCTTGAATCATAAGGACTCACCACTGAAGACTAAGCGGGACCGAGCGCACGCTAGGGACAATGCTGAGCCTGCGAACCGGATCTTGAAAGTTTGTGGGTCAGTACTTGGAATGTACTAAGTATGTAAGTTATGCAAGACAATGCTTTAAAATATAAAAGTTTAGGAATGGGGATATCATGATCATAAAACGGAAATCATAATGATATCATAAGGCTCAAGATTTTCCAAGTACATTCGTAAGCCTGTCATAGTCATAACATGAGGGAAAATAGTTCATAAAACATAATTTGAGCCAAAAGAATAAAATCATGCATGCATCAAACCATGAGGAACAATGGGAGATTTCTATAACCGACATACTCCACTTGTGCACACATGGAGCCCGACCTATAAACCTAGTTGGGAGGTCGTCCATATCTTGCCAAGGATATGAACCATGAAAGGCGTTATATCACTCATGAAGGCCCCATAGGGCATGGGGGGACAGTCGCTGAGGAGGTCCCAAACATAACCTACGGTGGCACGTAGTTCTGATATTCGGGGTGTAACCTAGGCCCTGAACTTGATCGGTGTTAAGTACTACTACAAAAACATGCAACGTGCTCATAGAAATTCATACATGACATGCGTGGCTAGTCAAATCGTAACAATCATACATGCCTGACAATTTATAGTCCTAGCCATGGAATTGGGCCCGTGAGTCGGCCAAAGTCATAGTTCGTAAGACTTAAGCAAAATGTGGGATTTTTCCCACAATTTTAATCATACTAGAAATGTTTAATTTATACGAAACATGATCATAGTAACATGAGAAATATAAAACTTGAAGACATGCTTTAAATTAAAAAAAAAATTCATATCATGCTTGCGGAGTCATTCTGAACATAAATTTTACTAAAAATCCTTCATAATTGGGCATCCATACTTTTAGAGTCTTAAATCATTAAATATAAAAATATACACAAGTAAAATCAGCCCAAACACTTCAAAGCCCACAATTTAAACATAATACCACCAGCTCACGTAAACTTTTAAGGAATCATGCAAATGGGGTTAAGATCTATAAGAATTTAGCGAATTAAATATAGGAAATAGGAAGAAATGGGCATGGGTAGGGACTACCCATTCAAACCTCACATACCTGAAAATTTCGAGATCCTTAACTCCCTTGAAAACCCTAGGTAGAATCTTGAAGAACTTGAAGGTGAGCACTTGAATTCCCTTTTTTCCTTCCCCTCTACACTTACAAGTATCAAATGAGGTTTACCATGGCTGATTTCCCTTTTAATACCCTTCCCCAACCTCAAAATGACATAGTTTAGGTCTTAGGAGTGTAGGAAATTACGAGAAGGCCCTTACTAATTCACAAGAAATCACTGTCAGGTGACCCTAGCGGGCGACCTAACGATGTTGCCAGGAGCAGCGAGTCGTTGGGTCCTTTCATCAAGTCCATTGGAGATTTTTCCCTTGGCTCTTAATGGAGGACAATATGACTCGTCCCCCAGTGACACGACTCGTTACCAGCTTTCATTAAGTACACTGGATCACCCTCAAAATTCTTCTCTAGGACCTCCCCACCACTGACATGACGACTCGTGGTGGCTGACCACGAGTCGTTACATCACCCGTGGGGACTTCGAGTCCCTTCACCAACACAGGGCTTCCCACGAGTCACTTAACGACTCGTGGGGCTCCCTGACGAGTCACTTAACGACTCGTGGGGCTCCCTGATGAGTCGTCTAATGACTCGTCCTGCACTGTTGTAACATTTTATTCCAGATTTTTTTGTTTGACTCCCGAGTCTGATCCTTGGGGACTGGGGTATAACAACATATCCCCCTTGGGAATTCGTCCTCGAGTGTTAGAATCATGCAAAAAACTCAAAAGCAAACAATCACCATATGCAAATACTGATCATTTATGCCGAAAACTAGCGGAACGATTACCCCCGAAAGAAATTGCATAGCTAGACTAAATTCAGACATCACATATATATATCATATCATAAAACAAACTTGCACGCATGAACAGAACATGAAAAACTGAATAGAGGTTTATGGTAAAATTTTATACCTCAAAATGAAACTGAGCCAGTAGGGAACAAATGGAGGTATTTAGCCATCATATCCGCTTCGGCCTCCCACGTGGCTCCCTCGTCATCCTGATTTCTCCATAAAACCTTTACTGAGGCTACTTCCTTATTCCTCAATCTCCGAACTTGACGATCCAAGATTTCAATAGGAATTTCCTCATAACTGAGACTATCCTTCACACCAACACTTCCCACCGGGACCACTAAGGCTGGGTCTCCCAAGTACTTTTTCAAGAGTAATACGTGAAATACAGGATGAACTGAAGCCAAATCTAAGGATAAATCTAACTCATAGGCTACTTTACCTACTCGCCTCATAATCTTGTATGGGCCAATATAGCAGGGACTGAGTTTCCCTTTCTTTCCTAATCTCATTACTCCCTTCATGGGTGATACCTTTAGAAACACCCGATCATCGATCTCGAACTCAAGCTCTCTCTTCCTTACATCCCCATAAGACTTTTGGCAACTTTGAGCCATTTTTAGCCTTTCCCTTATCAACTGAACTTTCTCTATGGCCTCATGGACTGAATCTGGACCCACTAACGAAGCCTCGCTGAGTTCAAACCACCTAATGGGCGATCTACACCGTCGCCCGTAAAAAGCCTCGAGCGGTGCCATTTGTATGCTGGAGTGATAGCTATTGTTGTAGGCGAACTCAACAAGAGGCAAATGCTCGTCCCAACTACCCTTGAAGTCAATAATACAATATCTCAACATGTCTTCAAAAGTCTGGATAGTCCGCTCTGCCTGACCATCAGTTTGCGGATGAAATGCCGTGCTAAGCTTGACCTAGGTGCCAAGTCCCTTTTGAAAAGACCTCCAGAACTGGGAGGTGAACTGAGTACCTCTATCTGATGTAATGGAAAAGGGCACTCCATGCGATCTAACCAACTCTCGGATGTATAACCTAGCATAATCTTCCGCTGAATTGATGGTTTTGACCGATAAGAAATGAGTAGCCTTGGTCAACCTGTCGACCACAACCCAAATGGAATCGTACTGCCTACGAGTGCGGGGTAAATCGGTTACAAAGTCCATGTTGATTTCTTCCCACTTCCACATAGGAATGCTGATATCTTGGAGTACACCCCCCGGTCTCTGATGCTCAACTTTCACTTTTTGGCAATTCAGGCACTTGGCTAAGAATTCCGCAATATCCCTCTTCATGCCATTCCACCAGTAGATTTCCCGCAAGACATGATACATTTTGGTGGCACTTGGATGGATAGAATATCTGGATCTGTGAGCCTCATGCAATATCCGACTCCTCAAATCCCCCACGTTCGGAACACATAAGTGACCCTGGTACCGAAGCACACCATCTCCCCCTTTGGAGAAGACTTCTATTTTGTGACTTTGAACAACTTCTTTCAACTTTACCAATGTTGGATCTTCATCTTGTTTAGCCTTCACCTCTACTACCAAGGATGACTTTGACCCGTTCTGAATTACCACCCCACCATCGGTTGAGCCAACTAACCTAACTCCCAACCGTGCAGGTCGATGTACCTCCTTTACCAGCACCTTCTTATCTACACTCATATGCGACACACTTTCCATAGAAAGTCTACTAAGAGCGTCTGCTACCACGTTGGCCTTGCCTAGGTGATAAAGGACACTCTGTCGTAGTCCTTAAGTAGCTCCAACCACCTTTGTTGCCGAAGGTTCAGTTCCTTCTGTGTGAAAACTTATTTTTAGCTCTTGTGGTCTATGAATACATCTACATGAACCCTAGATAAGTAATGTCGCCATATCTTTAAAGCAAATACCACCACGGCCATCTCAAGATCATGGGCCAGGTAATTCTTCTCGTGAGTTTTCAACTGTGTGGAAGCATATGTTACGACTTTCCCGTGTTGCATCAATACACATCCTAGTCCGACCCTCAAAGCATCACAATATACAACGAAGCCATCGGTACCCTCCGATAAAGTCAACACCGGTGCTGAAGTGAGCCTGGCCTTTAATTCCTGGAAGCTCCTCTCACAAGCCTTCGACCATTGGAACTTCACCTTTTTCTGAGTCAATCTAGTCAGTGGTGCTGCAATGGATGAGAGACCTTCCACAAACCTTCGATAGTAACCCGCTAAGTCCAAAAAGCTTCCGATCTCCAAAGGGTTTACCGGTCTGGGCTAGTTCTTTACTGCCTCTATTTTCTGGGAGTCCACCCTTATACCTTTGCTTCACATTTGTTGAACTTGGCGTATAACTTGTTGTCCTTGAGGGTCTAGAGTGCTACCCTTAGGTGTGCGACATGTTCATCCTCGCTCCGAGAGTATATTAATATGTTGTTAATGAACACGATCACGAACATATCCAAATATTCCTTGAATACCCTATTCATCAGGTCCACAAAAGCTGCAGGGGCATTGGTTAGTCCAAAAGACATAACAACGAATTCAAAATGGCCATACTGAGTCCTGAAAGTAGTCTTTGGGATGTCGCTCTCCTGAACCCTGAGCTGGTGATACCTGGACCTGAGATCTATCTTGGAGAAATATTTGGCACCCTGAATCTGATCGAATAGGTCATTGATCCTGGGTAAAGGGTATCTATTCTTGATGGTGACCTTGTTCAACTGTCTATAGTCAATACACATTCGAAGGGAACCATCTTTTTTCAGAACGAACAACACTGGGGCACCCCATGGAGATTTGCTCGGCCTGATGAAACCTTTATATAGCAAATCCTTTAACTGTTCCTTTAACTCTTTTATTTGGGATGGGGCCATTCGGTAGGGAGAAATTAATATGGGCTGCATGTCGGGCAAAAGATCAATCTCAAAATCAATCTCCCTCTTGGGAGGAACACCTGGTAGGTCATCTGGAAATACCTTGGGGTATTCACATACCACAGGGACTGACTGAATGGTGGGGGTCTCGGACGTGACATCCTTAACCCTAACCAAATGGTAAATACAACCCTTGGAAATCATTTTCCTGGCCTTGAGATAGGATATAAAGCAACCTACAGGTACCGCTGAACCACCTCTCCATTCTAACATTAGTTCATCTGGAAATCGAAACTTCACCGCTCTAGTCCTACAGTTAATAGAAGCATAACATGCAAACAACCAGTCCATACCCAAAATAATGTCAAAATCGGTCATAACCAATTCTACTAAATATGCGGAGGTAACCTTATGCAATACTATAATGGGGAAACCTCTATATACCTGCCTCGCTACGACTGAATCACCAACCGGAGTAGATACAGAAAATGGTTCTGACAAAATTTCAGGACTGACTCCAAAGTGACTAGCAATGTAAGGTGTCACAAAAGAAAGTGTAGCTACTAGATATAACAAAGCATAAGCACCAATATGAAACACTCGTAACATACCCGTAATGATATCGGGAGAAATCTCCTGCTCCCGCCGAGAGCCAAGTGCATAAACCGGTTCTGGCGCTGGCCGCCAGCTGAACCAGTCGAAGCACCCTGCTGGTCTGAAGTGCCACTGGAACTACTGAACTAGCTGCTGAAGTGTGGGCTCCACCACCCCCTGACCTAGATGTGGGGCAATCCCTGAGTTTTTGTCCGGGTTTGGCACACCCGAAACAAGTATCCGAGCCCACCAAACATTTCCCTGGGTGATTTTTGCCACAATTAGCACAAGATGGGAACGTGCGCTCTATGCGCATGCTATTTTGACTCCTCGAACCTGAGGCCCTGCTCCTCTGACCATCTTGTGGCCTGGATGAGTACTGGCTGAAGATGGTGTTGGTGTGATGGACCTGTGTTAGGACTGCTGGTGAGGCCCACCCCTGGCCTCGGCTGGAGAACCTGTGACTATCAGTTCTGGCCCTCTTGGCCTCTTTCTGGCTCATATGAGCTGCTTCCATCTGCTGGGCATAGAGGAATAT
Organism: Datura wrightii; assembly: GCA_035772735.1. Classification (NCBI taxonomy): domain Eukaryota; kingdom Viridiplantae; phylum Streptophyta; class Magnoliopsida; order Solanales; family Solanaceae; genus Datura; species Datura wrightii. Next base: position 44,696,962 of record JASDFA010000007.1, on the reverse strand, counting down.
CCGTGGGTAGTCCATATCCTGATGAAGCATGGCTATTCTGTAATCCTTATCCAGATACTCAGCTACTCCCTGCACGAATCTGCTCACCCACGCCCTCTGGTCTATCACTAACTCCGGGGCATACTTTGACAGGCGAGTGAACTCAAGTGAATATTCTAGCACCGTCATCTTCCCTTGCTTGAGGTTAACAAACTCGGTTTCTTTCAATTCCCTCATCTCCCCAGGGAAGAACCTGTCAAGAAAGGCCATGTGGAATTCATCCCAGCTGATAGGGCCTGCTCCGCTGCCTTACTCTCCCTCCATTGCTTGAAAAAAATATAAGCGACCTCCTTTAGCTTATATAAGGTCAAGTCCACACACTCCTCATTTGTCACCCCCATCAATGGAGTGACCTTCAAGATCCCCTCAATGAACCCGTGTGGATCTTCGTCCACCTTTTCCCCAATGAACTCGGGAGGGTTCATCCTTAGAAAGTCCCTGATTCGGGCTGCCGCCGCATTGCTGTTCTGAGGAACATGCGCAACAGCCTGCTGGTTGACCTGAGCGGTCAAGGCCTACGCCAACATTTGAATCGCCTCCCGAAACCCGGCGTAGGCAGTTGGCTCTGGTGCCTCGGGCTCCTAAACCAGTGGGGCTTGCTGACGCCCATTATCATGGCCACCCTCGTGGCCCACATCATTTCTGTTCCTCCTTCCGATCATCCTCCTGGGAGCCATAATTTTCTGCAATCGCGAAACGCACGAATTAGAAGGATGGAGAGGTTTTCACCGCACAACATAGATCATGAAAGAAGGGGATATTTCCTACAACATTTAGTAGCCTCTTTATCATAAGTGTGGCGCGCTTCACATCCATGAAAAAGACTCTACCTAATGTGGCTTTCATATTCCCTAGTACACATCTAAACCTATGGCTCTGATGCCAAGTGTTATACCCCGTAGAATTCCCGGCACCTAGACGACCTATTCGCACGTTGGTTAAGCATATTAGAAGGCCATACGTGCTAGAGAAAGGCCGGGAAAAAGATCGGACGAGAAACCCGTCGAACCATCACGGGAGGAGCCGAGGCAGAGCCCCTCCGCGATGGCAGCGTGTCACGGAGGTGAGGCCTCCGCGATGGCTCTGTGACACGTTGCCCAGGTTCAGGCCCAAGTATATAAAGCCCCACTTTAGTTTTAATTGGTAAAAACATGTTATAATTTCCAGAGAGCAGAGCAAACCGGCAGAGGGAGAAAAGGAACGAAGGAAATTAAATAATTTTCGACTGATTGCGCTGCTAAATGCTGCCCAAATTCAAATTTACCCCAGATACTGAGATATTTAGCAGCAGAGAGCATTCCTACGGATTTAGTTTCATAAAATACGGCCGACGAATCGGCGAGCCTCCGAACTAAGGTAAGTAGAATTGCTCTAAATTAATGTCTATGTGTTCCTAGCTGAGAAGTGAATATTTCTCCCTTCTGGACCGCTGAAAAATAACGAGTTTTCGACCGTTTTTCGAAAGGTTAAAGTTGGGATAAATATATATATCTAAAGTGACAATTTCTCCCGAATATTAATGTATTTAGTTCTAATTGACGTGTATATGAATGTAGTTGGGAGAAACAACAGAAGTACCGACGGAAATCACACCGGTCAGTCGGATACTCAGAAACCAGGTATGTAAAGTTATTCTTTCGGCAAGCCAGGAAGTACAGCTTAGAAAGTAAATAGAATAAAGGCTATTAACCGATACCCAGCGTACAGGAATGATTTTAGTACAGTTTCCAGCAAGCATGCTAGTATATTAATCACGTATCATGCGATAATCAGAATAGTAGATATTCAGGCAATACGTAGTACATCTGTTGAGATTGTATCCAGTACTAGATGGTACATTTTATGTTATTGAGCTATATCCAGATATAATCAGATAGACAGATAAAGGCCAGGTAGCAGTTAGTCTAGCAACCAGGAATAGTGTAAACCTGAATATAGTTTCAGTTATTTAATACAAACTGGCCTTGAGATACAAGAAGAGAATATGGTTAGTATTTTGCATTGAGCATGCTTGCTGTGTATGTGTTTTGTATGTTGAGACCTGTTGTGGCATGTGGGCACCCTTTAGCATCCCCACCGCCCCTGGGTTATAGCTGTGTCGATACCAGATTCAGATACCGCCACCAGCTGGGCGATGCCGTCCGACTAAAGGACGATGATGGCCGACCACCATGATAATACGGTCCAGACCACCCTGCTTGCAGGGGCAGTTCAGTTTACTCTGCGCAGAGCTAGCACACCCTGTTTACAGGGGCAGACCACTCTGTGTGCACACCTGTGCCCAGAGGCAGGAGTCTTCGGACTCAGACACAGTTTATTGTCAGAGGCCAAGGCCTGAGCTACGTACCCAAGGGGGCCGGTAGGAGGAGCTCACAGTTATCAGACGAGTGGAGTGACTTGTTTTTGGTTGGTTTAGACCCGGGTAGGGGTAAATAGATTGCTTGCTTGGTTGGCACCTTCCGGCTTATGGGGGTCGGTCAGGTATTGTGTGTATTATTATGTATATTGATATGTGCTAGTAGATACTGATAGACAGAAGGACGACACGTCTTCAGGTACGCTCAGTTAGTTACAGAATGTATAAACTCTCCCCAGTTATCCTCAGCTAGATAGACTCAGCTACTTCTTGCTTAAATGTCATGTTATTGTGCTATTCGTTTCAGTTTCATATTTCAGTTTGCTTTACATGCTCAGTACCTGTGGTACTGACGCCCAGCGGGGCGCTGTATTGCTTGCCTACAGGTACTCACGGACGAGGAGCCGATCCCTCGTGATTCCAGCCAGCCAGTGAGTCATCAGCTCCTGTCATCCGGAGTCTGATTCCCAGAGGTGTAGCTCCTTTTCTTTTGTTGTGCAGTATGGGTAGGTCGGGGCCCTATCCCGATCATTTCTATTAGTTTCTTACAGTATTCGTAGAGGCTTGCAGTCTGTATATATTCCCTGTGGTTATTTGAGCCGGTCGTGTGGGGCCGTGCAGTCTGCTGTAGCTGTTTTGTATTCCAGTTTATGTTGGCCGTGTGGGGCCTTAGTTTGACAGTAGTGGTGACCTTGCTGGTCACGTAGTTTTACAGCAGTCTTGTGTTGAGTTACAGATAACTAGACAGGATGGTGGCCTTGTCGGCCCGCATAGGTTCCTTGTTACAAGTCTGTTTCTGGTTAGCTGTTGTTACAGGTACAGATGGCTACAGGCCAGTTGGCCGGAGGCTGTATTTACAGCCGTTATATAGCCGGTTTGTTTCTTGAAATAGAGCCAAAGCCAGCCAAAGCACCAGATGTGCTCAGGATGGACCATTTAGCAGTCTAGAGTCTAGCAGGCACCAGGTGCCCGTCATACCCCCCAAGGTGGGGTGTGACAAACTTGGTATCAGAGAAGGTCGTATCCCAGGGAGTCTGCAAGCCATGCTAAGTAGAGTCTTGTCTATGGATGTGTTGTGCACCACATACCATAGGCAGGAGGCTGCGAGGCATGTTAGGATTGTCACTCTTCTTTCTTATTCAATCGTGCTATAGAGCGGTTCAGTATAGAGTTGACCTTTGAAACTCACCACCCTCTTTGCTTATAGAGATATTATGGCAGACCAGTGGCACCCAGCTACAGGTAGGAGATTGGATACAGCAGCGGGCGAAGGCACCAGTAGGATGCCTCAGTTACAGCCAGATTCCGCCCGATCTGAGAGCAATACAGAGGCGTCATCTCGGCCCTCCCAACAGTCTCCGCCTCGCCAGACACCATTTGAGGTAGCACCGCCTCCCACAGCTCCTGCACCCACTTCATCTGATCAGGATCTACGTAGTGCGGTGGTTATGTTGACTCAGATGCTAGCTGCTCAGCGTCAGCCAGCACCACCTACAACAGTAGAATCCCTAGGTGGGCCAGGTAGTTCCAGAGTTAGAGAATTCTTGGCGTTGGGACCCCCTCAGTTTACTGGATCGGATTCGGCGGAGGACCCTCAGGACTTTTTGGACCAGATGCAGAGGATCTTTAGAGTCATGCACGTAACCCCAGCAGAATCAGTTGAGTTAGCAGTGTTCCGGTTAAGGGATATTGTTGTTTTGTGGTACGAAAGTTGGGAGAGGTCTCGGGGAAGAGATGCAGCCCCTCCTACTTGGTCCATCTTTTTAGAGGCCTTCCTGGACCACTACTTACCCCGGGAGGTCAGACAGGCCCGGATGGACTAGTTCTTGCATTTAGAGCAGGGGGCTAGGAGCGTGCGTGAATATTCCTTACAATTCGACTCCTTAGCCAGCTATGCTCCAGCATTTGTGGACACCATGTCATCCAGAGTCCACCGCTTTATTATGGGCTTGAATCCAGAGTACATAGAGACGTGCATGACGGCTACTTTAAGAGAGGACATGGACATAGCCAGGGTACAGGCCTTCGCACAGACAATTGAGGGCCTGAGGCAGCGGCAGCGGGGTGACAGACAGGCGACTTCAGAGCGGCGCCGTAGAAGCAGACCCACCGAGATTCAGAGGGAAATTCCTAGGGGTCCGAGACCACGGTTTTCAGATAGGCCACCCAGATCTTTACCACCGGTGCAGCAGCAGAGGGGCAGGTTTATTCGCCCGAGTCAGTCAGAGTCCGGTAGCAGTTCACGGACAGTAGCCTCACCTCAGCAGCGGAGGGTAGAACAGAGTAGATTTGCATCTACCCCTTGTCCTATATGCCACCGACTACATTTCGGAGCCTGCAGGCAAGGCTTCCCAGGGTGCTATTACTGTGGACAGGAAGGGCATTTAATGAGAGATTGTCCAGCCAGGGGACAGGGTAGTCAGGATGATCTGGATAGAGCGTCAGCAGGGCCACGAGTTCCAGCAGCCCCAGCAGGGCGCAAACCCTCAGGTTCAGGAAATAGGGGCCGAGGTGGTCCAGGAGCCCCTGGCTCAGGTGCAGGCCCCAGCCGTACCTATGCATTACCAGGGAGGCAGGATTTAGAGGCATCTCCCGACGTGGTCACAGGTATATTGATTATCTGCTCATATCCTGTTTATGTATTGATTGATCCAGGGTCTACCTTGTCATATATTACACCATTTGTGGCCTGAAAGTTGGGTATCGAACCAGAATTGCTTCAGCAGCCCTTTTCAGTGCTTACACCGGTCGGTGACTCAATTACAGCTAAAAGAGTTTACCGAGGGTGTACGGTAGAGGTTGCTGATCGCCAGACCACAGTAGACTTAATAGAACTTGAGATGGTCGACTTCGATGCCATTATGGGTATGGACTGGTTAGTGCCATGCTACGCCGACTTAGAATGCTGGACCTAGACGGTCTGATTCCACTTTCTGGGGGAAGCAGTGCGAGAGTGGAAAGGGAGTACACCTACGCCGAAAGGTAGGTTTATTTCCTACCTTAAGGCAAGAAAGTTAATAGCAAAGGGATGTATTTGCCACCTAGTTAGAGTCCAGGACGTTCGGGTGGAACCTCCGACTCTTCAGTTTGTTCCAGTAATCAATGAATTCCCTGACGTATTTCCGGATGAGTTGCCTGGTATTCCTCCCGAAAGGGAGATAGATTTTGCGATTGACTTGTTGCCAGGGACTCAACCTATATCCATTCCCCCGTATCGCATGGCACCAGCTGAGCTTAGAGAGTTGAAAGAGAAGTTAAAAGATTTGCTCGACAAATGTTTTATCAGGCCTAGTACTTCCCCGTGGGGTGCGCCAGTTCTGTTTGTAAGAAAGAAAGATGGCTCACTTCGTATGTGTGTGGACTACCGGCAGCTGAATAAGGTAACGGTTAAAAACAAATACCCGCTCCCGAGAATAGATGATTTGTTTGACCAGTTGCAGGGGGCCAAATGTTTCTCTAAGATAGATCTGTGGTCCGGATACCACCAGGTCCGGGTTCGTGAGAGGACATTCCAAAGACTGCTTTCAGGACCAGGTATGGTCACTTTGAATTTCTAGTTATGTCTTTCGGGCTGACGAATGCTCCCGCAGTGTTTATGGACCTGATGAATAGCATATTTAGACCATATTTGGATCTGTTCGTGATAGTATTTATCGATGATATTCTGGTATATTCTCGTTCAGAGACAGATCACCAGAACCATTTACGAACAGTACTCCAGATCCTTAGAGAATGTCAGCTGTACGCCAAGTTTTCTAAGTGCGAGTTCTGGCTGAACTCAGTTGCCTTTTTGGGGCACATCGTGTCGGATGCTGGTATACAGGTAGACACACAGAAAATAGAGGCGGTCAAGACATGGCCCAGACCTACCACTCCGACCGAGGTCCGCAGTTTCTTGGGTTTAGCAGGATATTATCGGAGATTTATTGAAGGATTCTCCACTATAGCAGCACCTCTGACAAAGCTGACACAGAAAGCAGTAAAATTTCAGTGGACGGAGGCATGTGAGAAGAGTTTTCAAGAGTTGAAAGACCGATTGACCTCCGCCCCAGTACTAGCATTGCCAGAGGGAACAGATGGGTATGCGGTGTATTGCGACGCTTCAGGTTTGGGACTGGGTTATGTGTTGATGTAGCATGGTAAGGTGATTTCTTATGCTTCCAGACAGCTGAGGAAACACGAAAAGAATTATCCGACCCATGACCTGGAACTGGCCGCAGTGATCCACGCTTTGAAAATTTGGAGGCATTATCTGTATGGCGTCCATGTAGACATTTTCACAGATCATAAAAGTCTGCAATACATTTTCACACAGAGGGAGTTAAATCTGCGGCAACGTCGCTGGTTAGAATTGTTGAAAGACTATGATGTAAATATTCTCTATCACCCAGGAAAAGCTAATGTAGTAGCCGATGCCCTGAGCCGTAAGTCGATGGGGAGTTTAGCGTATTTGCGGCCCGAGAAGTGGGAATTAGCCAAGGAAATTCATCAACTAGCTGGTTTAGCCATTCGAGTAGTGGAGACAGAAAATAATAGAGCGGTAATTCAAAATTCTGCCGAGTCATCACTAGTTACAGAGATAAAAGAACGGCAGTACGAGGACCCTGACTTAGTCCAGCTCAGAGATAGAATTTAGAAAGGTAAATAGTCAGATTTCCAAGTGACTGAAAATGAAGTACTACATTGTGGGGGCCGTTTATGTGTCCCGAATGTTTCAGGGCTTCTTCAGCAGATCATGCATGAGGTACATTACGCTCGTTATTCTCTCCATCCAGGAGCAACGAAAATGTACCACGATATCAGAGACATCTACCGGTGGCCAAGTATGAAATCTGAAATAGCTGAATTTGTATCAAGATGTCCTAACTGCCAGCAGGTGAAAGCGGAGCACCAGAAACCGGGCGGTCTGACGCAGGATATAGCTGTGCCTATGTGGAAATGGGAAGCGATAAATATGGATTTTGTAACAGGATTACCCCATACCAGACGCAGAAATGATTCCATTTGGGTAATAGTAGACAGGCTAACAAAATCAGCTCATTTCCTACCAGTGAAGGCTACCGTCTCAGCTGAGGATTATGCCGAGTTATATATCAGAGAAATAGTTAGACTACATGGAGTGCCGGTATCTATTATTTCAGACAGGGGAGCACAATTCACAGCTAGATTTTGGCAGTCGTTCCAGAGGGGTCTGGGAACGCAGATCAATTTGAGCACAACATTCCACCCTCACACAGATGGACAGGCTGAGTGAACTATCCAAACGCTCGAAGATATGCTACGGGCGTGCGTACTAGATTTTGGGGGTAGCTGGGATGAACATCTGTCGCTGATTGAATTTGCTTATAATAACAGCTACCATTCAACTATTCAGATGGCGCCTTTCGAGGCACTATACGGGCGAAAATGTAGATCGCCGGTGGGCTGGTTTGAAATAGGAGAATCAACATTAGTTGGCCTAGACATTGTTCGGCAGTCCGAGGAAAAGATAAAGCTTATCCGAGAACGTTTACTGACTACTCAGAGCCGCCAGAAGTCTTATGCAGATATGCGGCGCAGAAATCTAGAATTTTCGGTAAATGACTGGGTATATCTGAAAGTGTCCCCGATGAAAGGGGTAATGAGGTTTGGCAAGAAAGGCAAGCTTAGCCCGAGATTCATTGGGCCATATCAGATTCGGCGAAGAATAGGCCAAGTTGCATACGAGTTGAACTTGCCTCCAGAGTTAGCATCTGTTCATCCAGTATTCCATGTTTTTATGTTAAGGAAGTTCGTAGGGGACCCTTCTACAGTAGTTCCGGTTCAAGATGTCCAGGTCACAGAAGAGTTAGCATATGAAGAAGTTCCCGTAGCTATCTTAGACAGACAGATTGGCAGGTTGAGAACTAAAGATGTTGCATCTGTCAAAGTATTGTGGCGTAACAAGAATCGTGAGGAAATGACGTGGGAAGTAGAAGAAGATATGAAAGTCAGATACCCTCACCTATTTCAGGCCTAGTCAGGCGACAGGTATGTCCGTATTATTACTTATGCAGTACCTTATGGTTGTATGTCTGTGAATGATAAAAAGTGATATTTAGTTATCCAGTGGATCCTAGAATATTATGTGCAGTGCCTGTGTTGGACTTTTCTGCATTTCAGGTTTTTGTTATAGTCCATATTACAGGGGAAACTCTGCCGAAATTTTTTTTCTTCTAGGAAATAAAGTAAGTAGTCCTCTAGATAACAGTGTACATTCGAGGACGAATGTTCTTAAGGGGGGAGAATGTTATACCCCGTAGAATTCCCGGCACCTAGACGACCTATTCGCACATTGGTTAAGCATATTAGAAGGCCATACGTGCTAGAGAAAGGCCGGGAAAAAGATCGGACGAGAAACCCGTCGAACCATCGCGGGAGGAGCCGAGGCAGAGCCCCTCCGCGATGGCAACATGTCACGGAGGTGAGGCCTCCGCGATGGCTCCGTGACACGTTGCCCAGGTTCAGGCCCAAGTATATAAAGCCCCACTTCGGTTTTAATTGGTAAAAACATGTTATAATTTCCAGAGAGCAGAGCAAACCGGCAGAGGGAGAAAAGGAACGAAGGAAATTAAATAATTTTCGTCTGATTACGCTGCTAAATGCTGCCCAAATTCAAATTTACCCCAGATACTGAGATATTTAGCAGCAGAGAGCATTCCTACGGATTTAGTTTCGTAAAATACGGCCGACGAATTGGCGAGCCGCCGAACTAAGGTAAGTAGAATTGCTCTAAATTAATTTCTATGTGTTCCTAGCTGAGAAGTGAATATTTCTCCCTTCTGGACCGCTGAAAAATAACGAGTTTTCGACCGTTTTTTGAAAGGTTAAAGTTGGGATAAATATATATATCTAAAGTGACAATTTCTCCCGAATATTAATGTATTTAGTTCTAATTGACGTGTATATGAATGTAGTTGGGAGAAACAACAGAAGTACCGACGGAAATCACACCGGTCAGTCGGATACTCAGAAACCAGGTATGTAAAGTTATTCTTTCGGCAAGCCAGGAAGTACAGCTTAGAAAGTAAATAGAATAAAGGCTATTAACCGATACCCAACGTACAGGAACGATTTTAGTACAGTTTCCAGCAAGCATGCTAGTATATTAATCACGTATCATGCGATAATCAGAATAGTAGATATTCAGGCAATACGTAGTACATCTGTTAAGATTGTATCCAGTACTAGATGGTACATTTTATGTTATTGAGCTATATCCAGATATAATCAGATAGACAGATAAAGGCCAGGTAGCAGTTAGTCTAGCAACCAGGAATAGTGTAAACCTGAATATAGTTTCAGTTATTTAATACAAACTGGCCTTGAGATATAAGAAGAGAATATGGTTAGTATTTTGCATTGAGCATGCTTGCTGTGTATGTGTTTTGTATGTTGAGACTTGTTGTGGCATGTGGGCACCCTTTAGCATCCCCACCGCCCCTGGGTTATAGCTGTGTCGATACCAGATTCAGATACCGCCACCAGCTGGGCGATGCCGTCCGACTAGAGGACGATGATGGCCGACCACCATGATAATACGGTCCAGACCACCCTGCTTGCAGGGGCAGTTCAGTTTACTCTGCGCAGAGCTAGCACACCCTGTTTACAGGGGCAGACCACTCTGTGTGCACACCTGTGCCCAGAGGCAGGAGTCTTCGGACTCAGACACAGTTTATTGTCAGAGGCCAAGGCCTGAGCTACGTACCCAAGGGGGCCGGTAGGAGGAGCTCACAGTTATCAGATGAGTGGAGTGACTTGTTTTTGGTTGGTTTAGACCCGGGTAGGGGTAAATAGATTGCTTGCTTGGTTGGCACCTTCCGGCTTATAGGGGTCGGTCAGGTATTGTGTGTATTATTATGTATATTGATATGTGCTAGTAGATACTGATAGACAGAAGGACGACACGTCTTCAGGTACGCTCAGTTAGTTACAGAATGTATAAACTCTCCCCAGTTATCCTCAGCTAGATAGACTCAGCTACTTCTTGCTTAAATGTCATGTTATTGTGCTATTCGTTTCAGTTGCATATTTCAGTTTGCTTTACATGCTCAGTACCTGTGGTACTGACGCCCAGCGGGGCGTTGTATTGCTTGCCAACAGGTACTCACGGATGAGGAGCCGATCCCTCGTGATTCCAGCCAGCCAGTGAGTCATCAGCTCCTGTCATCCGGAGTTTGATTCCCAGAGGTGTAGCTCCTTTTCTTTTGTTGTGCAGTATGGGTAGGTCGGGGCCCTGTCCCGATCATTTCTATTAGTTTCTTACAGTATTCATAGAGGCTTGCAGTCTGTATATATTCCCTGTGGTTATTTGAGCCGGTCGTGTGGGCCCGTGCAGTCTGCTGTAGCTGTTTTATATTCCAGTTTATGTTGGCCGTGTGGGGCCTTAGTTTGACAGTAGTGGTGACCTTGCTGGTCACGTAGTTTTACAGCAGTCTTGTGTTGAGTTACAGATAACTAGACAGCATGGTGGCCTTGTCGGCCCGCATAGGTTCCTTGTTACAAGTCTGTTTCTGGTTAACTGTTGTTACAGGTACAGATGGCTACAGGCCAGTTGGCCGGAGGCTGTATTTACAGCCGTTATATAGCCGGTTTGTTTCTTGAAATAGAGCCAAAGCCAGCCAAAGCACCAGATGTGCTCAGGATGGACCATTTAGCAGTCTAGAGTCTAGCAGGCACCAGGTGCCCGTCATACCCCCCAAGGTGGGGTGTGACACCAAGTTTGTCATGACCCGAGAGTACATCTGAACCGTAGACACGGAACAAGGAGCCTCGAAAGACTCCAAGTCAACCCATGGTGTGAGCATATAACTAATTCATTCATATAAGGCTGAACACTTAACTTAATAATCATGATCTAACTGAAAATCATAACATGGAGGTAGGAACAACAAAAACAAAATACAAACAGCAAGGGCAAAATACTACACATAGGTCTAAAAGCCTCTACACAAGATAGACATGTTGAAAGGACAAGACCCCAACTAACCCAAACATTCTAAAAGAAAAACATAAGATAAGTAAATAGGTCTGAACATGAAGCCCTTTAATCATGAGGACTCACCACTGAAGACTGAGCAGGTCTGAGCATACACTAGGGTGCTGAGCCTGCGAACCGGATCCTGAAAGTTTCTGGGTCAGTACTTGGAAGGTATTGAGTATGTAAGGTATGCAAGACCATGCTTTAAAACATAAAAGTTTTAGGAGTGGGGACATCATGATCATAAAACGGAAATCATAATTATATCGTAAGGCTCAAGATTTTCCAAGTACATTCATAAACCTGTCATAGTCATAACATGAGGGAAAATAGTTCATAAAACCTAACTTGAGCCAAAAGAACAAAATCATGCATGCATCAAACCATGAGGAACAATGCGAGATTTCTATAACCGACATACTCCACTTGAGCACACATGGAGCCCGACCTGTAAACCTAGTCAGGAGGTCGTCCATATCTTGCCAAGGATATGAACCATGAAAGGCGTGATAGCACTCATGAAGCTCCCATAGGGCATGGGGGGACAGTCGCTGAGTAGCCCAAACATAACCTACAGTGGTATTTAGTTTTGAGATTCGGGGCATAACCTAGGCCCCGAACCTGCTCGGTGTTAAGTACTACTCCCAAAACATGCAACGTGCTCATAGAAATTCATGCATGACATGCATGGCTAGTCAAATTGTAACAATTATACATGCCTGATAATTTATAGTCCTAGCCATGGAATTGGGCCTGTGAGTCGGTCAAAGTCATAGTTCGTAAGACTTAAGCAACATGTGGCTTTTTCCCACAATTATACTAGAAATGCTTAAATTTATACGAAACATGATCATGGTAACATGAGAAATAGAAAACTTGAAGACATGCTTTAAATTAAAAAAAAAATTTCATATGATGCTTGCAGAGTCATTCTGAACATAAATTTTACTAAAAATCCTTCATAATTGGGCATCCATACTTTTATAGTCTCAAATCATGAAATATAAAAATATATACAAGTAAAATCAGCCCAAACACTTCAAAGCCCGCAATTTAAACATAATACCACCAGCTCACGCAAACTTTTGAGGAATCATGCAAACGGGGTTAAGACCCATAAGAATTTAGCGAATTAAACATAGGAAATGGGAAGAAATGGTCATGGGTAGGGACTAAACTGCCCATTCAAACCCCACATACCTGGAAATTTTGAGACCCTTAACTCCCTTAAAAACCCTAGGTAGAATCTCGAAGAACTTGAAGGTGAGCACTTGAATTCCCTTTCCTCCTTCCTCTCTACATTTAAAAGTATTAAATGAGGTTTATCATGACTGATTTCCCTTTAAAAGACCCTGCGCCGACCTCAAAACGACATAGTTTAGGTCTTAGGAGTGTAGGAAATTACGAGAAGGCCCTTACTAATTCGCAGGAAATCACTGTCAAGTAACCCTAACGGGCGACCAAACGATACGTTGCCAGGAGCAACGAGTCATTGGGTCATTTCGTCAAGTCCACTGGAGATTTTTCCCTTGGCTCTTAATGGATGACATGACGACTTGTCCCTCGGTGACACGACTCGTTACTAGGTTTCATTAAGTACACTGGATCACCCTCAAAATTCATCTCTAGGACCTCCCCACGACTGACATGATGACTCGTGGTGGCTGACCACGAGTCGTTACATCACCCGTGGGGACCTCGAGTCCCTTCACTTACACAGGCCTTCCCACGAGTCACTTAAGAACTTGTGGTGATCCCTGACGAGTCGTGCAACGACTCGTCCTGCACTGCGTTGATATTTTATTCCAGATTTTTCTGTTTGATTCTCGGGTCTGATCCTTGGGTTCCCGGGGTATAACAGAGTCCCGACCGACTAGGGATGTGAGTCCTAACCGACTAGAGATGTGAGTCCCGACTGACTAAAGGAAAACCTTCTCTGCTGGTGACTAGGGATGTGAGTCCCGATAGGCTGGAGCTAGTCTAAATTACTATAGCTAATCAGAGACAAGAGCATTCACCACTATCATCATGCAATATTCATTTTTGAAAGGATTAGAGCTACCTTTTAACACATATAGGCTCAACAGTCTGACATACTATGCACATGCTTTATCATCATAATTCACCTCATCATGGGACCAATTCAATATTTGCTTTAAACATTTTACACTAATGAGCATGCTATAGATTCACATTATGCACTATACTATCACAATATTCCAATTTCTAATTCATCTCATTCAATATGTAGCGTAGTGTCATGCATGATCTATAGGTTCAATTCATACTTTTTCAAGATACATGGCTTCATCTATTTAGATTTGCGGACAACCCGTACATTTAACTCATACCTCATCATTTACAACAAAACCATGGGAGGAGCATTGATTTTCATTTCATAAGTCCCATTTCATAATTTATTCCAATTCACGAGGAAAATACAATAAGTAGGTCATTTTTATAGATTCACCTCATGCCCAAATAATTTAATCAAAAACATTGTGATAATGCATAATTTACTTTGAATTGCTCAAGCCCATAAACTCCAAACTCATCTCAACATAATCATTAATGACATAATGGGGTTATTAGGAACAATCATACGATTTTCACACAATTTAAGCAGGGACATGAGTTACTACGATAATTAAGTGAACAATAATCAAATCCCATCCAATACCCGAGCCAATTTATGAAGAACATTCCACACCCATGCATTTCCATCATCTAATCCACCATTCAAGACAACCCATTAGTTTATATCCCAATTAAATTCATAACAACAGTAGATTTTTGACAATTAAAAAGATGTAGAAGAAATTACCCATCACACAAATCCTAAATCATACTTTTATAAATTAATTGAAAATGGGTTTTTAATAAAGCATTTTTTGGGGGATACAAGGATGAAAGGATATCCTTGTTGAAGACCCGCATACCTGGTAGAAGAATTCCCACTCGAAATTGCACCTTGAATCTTGGAGGAAAAAATCTCTTGAAAATCCCTTGATCCTTGAGAGAGAGGAGGAAGAAGGTTTGGGAAGCTATTTCATGAAGAATAAGGGTTTAGGCTAGATATCCCCTTAAAAAACGTCCCATACTAAGCTCAAAACGACGTCACTTTAAAGCTGGAAGCCTGGGATTTTACCAAACTGCCCATGGGAAAATCCAGAAAATTTCCAGAACTGGAACCAACGACCCTTAGGACGAGTCGTTGTCTCATACAATGACCCGTCATCTCCATCCGTTAGATGCACTAGAACTCCTCGGACTTTCAGCTTATCCAAACAACGACCGAAAGGACGGGTCGTTGTCACCTCCAACGACCCGTCAAAACCTTCTGTTGATTGCACTGATTCTTGACTGGTGGCCCAACAACGATTGACATGACGAGTCATTTCTAGAACCAACGACTTGTTATTCCTTCCGTTGCCACCAGTGGTCCCTCCTTCACCTCCCTTCCAACGATCGATACAACAGACCATTACAACTTCCAATGGCCCGTTGTCTCTATCCATTTCTACCATCAGGAACCCTAAGATCCAACCCACGGCCATATACAATGACCGTCAGAGTGACCAACGACCCGTTGTATGAGTTGTTCTGAGGCACTACTGAAATTTTCTACTGGGCACATTTTCAAACTCCGGTCTAAATCTTGGGAAACGTTTGGGGTGTTACAATATCTCCCCCTTGGGAACATTCGTCCTCGAATGTTGGCTGAACATATTGAAAAGATAGGAACGAAATTGAAATCCCAAAATCAATCAATCGTAGCTAACCCCAACGGAGTATATAACTTCGGACCAACCTTATACACCACAACCAAATATCCACATCGAACATGCATACCATGGCATAGAAGAAACCAAAGGGCATGAAATCAACATAGAACAAGACAGAACATCGAAAAGAATTCTTCCCCCTTTTTATCTGTCACTGAACTGATACGGACTAAACCTTCGTTCTCAAATAGCTTCTCGATATTGAGCTAGGTTTCATAATATCTAATCTAACTGAGGGTAAGGATTTATGAGCACGAGTTATTCCCGACATCTAAAATTGAGCACATATATGAGATAGTCTGACTCTACTAAGTTAATAAACCACTTCTAAAGACTGAGTTCGATCTCAACACATAGGAAAACATGGATTAACACGCATAACTGATCCATAACATGAAAATGAGCCTAAAGGATTCGTAGAGAAAGACTGACTGACATCACATACACACCATATCCCCCTTAGCTTAGAGTCATCATTCTAAGACTCCCGAATCTTCCTTCAGGTCAGGCTAAATTACAAGATCCTAGCTTCACTTTCATCGCTAATCTCCCATGCAAGTCTCACACTAACAGCTATTTACATCACATATCGACAATCTCTTCCCACAATTATAATAGAGCTTCTTATTCAATATAAAGGTTAGCAATATATAAGGGGTAACATAAGATCCACAACATACCTGGGGCTACTACCGGCGCCTTGCCCTTATCTTGGTATGCGGTTACGACGTAGGAGCAGTTTTGACGATGCCCGTCTCCCAGGTTAGAGGATGCACCTTGATGAACTGGACAGGCTATCTGAGCTACCGAGGAGGCTGTCGACAATCTACTCTCGCCTCACTTAGCTGCTGCGTAATCTCGGTGCTTGTGGCCTACTTTGCCGTACCAAAAACAAACATCTAAGCTGGCCATTCATACTCCCAAATGGTGCTTTCCGCAGCTCATACACAAGGGGTACATAATCTCCCTTACCCTGGGCTTATACGAAACACTAGTTGTAGAAGATGCTGGGGCCGATGATTTCTGCTAGCAACGTGAGTGATGTCCGCCATTCAACCTCTGCTGGGAGAACTCTAGATCTCTAGTCCTAGCCCTCTTGGCCTCTCTCTCTTTATCTTTCACATGTTCTGCTTCCATCTGTTGAGAGAATATCACCAAGCGTGGGAAATCTATGTCCTGGTGTTACATGGCGGTCCTGCACTCTTTAACCAAGGAATTTGACACTCCGTTCATGAACCTAATCACTTGGGCCCGCTGGTCAGCTACCATCTCCGGTGCATACTTGGATAACCGAGTAAATTCCAACGCGTACTCCTTGACAGTCATATCATTCTGTTTCAAGTTAATAAACTCCACCGCCTTGGCCTCCCTAAACTCCCGAGGGAAAAACCTATCCCAGAATGCTGTCATAAATTTATCCCAATCTATGGGACTAGCTCCAACTCCCTGACTGTCCCTCCACTGACAATACCAAATATAAGCAACTCCTTTTAGCTGGTAGGAGGCTAAATCTGCGCTCTCATTCCTTGTCACTCCCATGATGTGAGTAATCTTCTGGATCTCTTCTAAGAACTCATATAGGTCCTTATCCACCTTTTACCCTAAGAATTCGCGTGGGTCCATCGGGAGAAAATCTCTTATCCTTACACTCGCTTCATTTCCATTCTGATGAGCACAGGCCACTGCCTGCTGGTTAATCTGAGCGGTCAGGGCATGCACCAACATGTGAAAGGCTTCTCGAAACTCGGCATGAGTAACATGATCATCCAATGGGTTCGCCTGGGCTGGTGGTACCTGCTGGTGGCCGTTACCACGTCTTCCTCCGTTTGCTTGTCGGGGAGGCATTATCTGCGAGCACGTAAAGCACGAGTCAGGGGAGGAACCGTTTAGAGTTTCATACTCTATGCATGATAAGGATCATGAAGAAAAGGGAACATTCCTAAAACGTTTCATAGCCTCTTCGTCCTAAGTGTGGCGCTCTTCACACCCATAAAGAAGAGTCTACGTAACGCGGCTTTCAAACACCCTAGGACACTCTAAACCTTTGCTCTGATACCAAGTTTTTCACGACTCGAGTTCACACCCTAGCCGTAACACGGGACAAGGAACCCTGAAAAGCTCCAAGTCGACCCATGGCATGATTATAGCATAACACTTAACAATATAAATGACTAACAACATGAATAAGTGGAAGCTAATAACGTGAATCAAATAAAAACCCATAAGAGCAATTTAATAACACTTAGATACATCGCTAAACATTCCTAGACAAATCTAAAAGCCTTCTACTAAACTAAAGAGTTACTGGGACAAGCTCCCAGCTAACTCCCAACATCTGAAAACCAAAACATAAGGAAAATCAAATATAAATCCCATCCTCGGAATATGAAGACTCACCACTAGCAGCTAAGAGAGGACAAAGCATATCTAACCACGTGGATGACTCTTGAAAACTGAATCTATATCATGAAATGATATAGCACAAGAAGGCATGCGGTCAGTACTTGAAATGTACGGAGCATGCGGGAAGCGTAATTAAACTAAACATACAAATATACAAAGAGGAAGTAATTTAAACACATATTAATAGTAATATAACTGAAAGGAGATACAACAATCTTATATAAGATATACATATGTGTTAACATAATCACTTTATAGGGACATTCATTAACATGAGTTCAGCTGATGCAGAAAACATAATAAACGGAAATAATACAAAGGTACAATGCCATGACTGATATCAAAGAGAGTCTCTGACTGTCCAAGGGAGAGTATGTTCTGATATATAAAGAGTCACTGACTGACTAGGGATGTGAGTCCCGATTGACTAAAAGGAAATATGCTCAACTGGGAACTAGGGATGTAATTCCCAACGGACTAAACAAAAACATGCTCAACTGGTAACTAGGGATGTGAGTCCCGACCGACTAGGGATGTGAGTCCCGACCGACTAAAGGAAAACCTTCTCAGCTGGTGACTAGGGATGTGAGTCCCGACAAGCTAGATCTAGTCTAAATTACTACAGCTAATCAGAGACAAGAGCATTCACCACTATCATTATGCAATATTCATTTTTGAAAGGATTAGATCTACCTTCTAACACACGTAGGCTCAACAGTCTGACATACTATTCACATGCTTTATCATTATAATTCACCTCATCATGGGACCAATTCAACATTTGCTTAAACATTTTACACGAGCGAGCATGCTATAGATTCACATTATGCACTATACTATCACAATATTTCAATTTCGAATTCATCTCATTCAACATGTAGCGTAGGGTCATGCATGATCTATAGGTTCAATTCATACTTTTTCAAGATACATGGCTTCATCTATTTAGATTTGCAGACAACCCGTACATTTAACTCATACCTCATCATTTACAACAAAACCATGGGAGGAGCATTCATTTTCATTTCATAAGACCCATTTCATAATTTATTCCAATTCACGAGGAAAATACAATAAGTAGGTCATTTTTATAGATTCAACTCATGGCCAAATAATTTAATCAAAAACATCGTGATAATGCATAATTTACTTTCAATTGTTCAAGCCTATAATATCCAAACTCATTTCAACATAATCATTAATGACATAATCGGGTTATTAGGAACAATCATACGATTTTCACACAATTTAAGCATGGACATGAGTTACTACGATAATTAAGTGAACAATAATCAAATCCCATCCAATACTCGAGCCAATTTATGAAGAACATTCCACACCCATACATTTCCATCATCTAATCCACCATTCAAGACAACCCATTAGTTTATATCCCAATTAAATTCATAACAACAGTAGATTTTTGACAATTAAAAAGATGTAGAAGAAATTACCCATCACACAAATCCTAAATCATACTTTTCTAGATTAATTGAAAATGGGTTTTTAATAAAGCATATTTTTGGGGCACAAGGATGAAACGATATCTTTTTTGAAGACCCGCATACCTGGTAGAAGAATTCTCACTCAAAATTGCACCTTGAAGCTTGGAGAAAAAAATCTCTTGAAAATCCCTTGATCCTTGAGAGAGAGGAGGAAGAAGGTTTGGGAAGCTATTTCATGAAGAATAAGGGTTTAGGCTAGATATCCCTTTAAAAAACATCCCATACTAAGCTTAAAACGACATCACTTTAAAGCTGGAAGCTTGGGATTTTACCAAACTTCCCCCGGGGAAAAACCT
This sequence comes from Datura wrightii, assembly GCA_035772735.1. Taxonomy (NCBI): domain Eukaryota; kingdom Viridiplantae; phylum Streptophyta; class Magnoliopsida; order Solanales; family Solanaceae; genus Datura; species Datura wrightii. The sequence goes on along the minus strand of JASDFA010000007.1, from coordinate 44,677,580 downwards.
AAAAATTTCTCGAACTAGAACCAACGACCCTCAGGATGAGTCGTTGTCTCATACAATGACCCATCATCTTCATCCATTAGATGCACTTGAACTCCTCGAACTTTCAGCTTCTCCAAACAACGACTAACAGGATGGGTCGTTTCACCTCCAATGACCCGTCAAAACCTTTCGTTGATTGCACTGATTCTTGACTGGTGGCCCAATAATGATTGAAATGATGAGTCATTGCTAGAACCAATGCCTCGTTATTCCTTCTGTTACCACCATTGGTCCCTCCTTCACCTCCCTTCCAGCGGTCGATACAACGGACCATTACAACTTCCAATGACCCGTTGTCTCCATCCTTTGCTACCATCTGGAACCCTGAGATCCAACCCATGACCATATACAATGACCCCTTGAATGAGTCATTCTAAGGCACTCTTGAAATTTTCTGCTGGGCAAATTTTCAAACTCCGATTCTAAATCTTGGAAACTTTTTGGGGTGTTACAAAATGTGGCTATCTAGCACTCATATCTGCTTCGGCTTCCCAGGTAGCTCCTTCAACATGCTGATTCCTCCATAATACTTTAAGTGAAGCTACTTCCTTGTTCCTTAGTCTCCGAACCTGACGATCCAATATTTCCATCGGAACTTCATCATAGCTAAGGCTATCTTTTACACCAACATTGTCCACCAGGACTACTAGAGCTGGATCTCCCAAACATTTCTTCAAAAGTGATACATGAAACAGAAGATGCCGAAATATAAATCTGAGGACAAGTCCAACTCATATGCTACCTTCCCAACTCTTCTCATAATCCGGTAGGGACCAAAATAACAGGGATTGAGTTTTCCTTTCTTCCCAACCCGCATGACTCCCTTCATGGGAGATACCTTCAGAAATACCCAATTGTCCACCTCGAACTCCAACTCTCTCCTCCTCACATCAGCATATGACTTTTGACGACTTTGAGTGGTTTTCAGCCTGTCCCTTATCAACTGAACCTTCACCATAGCCTCATGAGCCGAATCTGGCCCTATCATAGCTGCCTCACCAACCTCATACCATCCGATGGGCGATCTACATCTCCACCCATAGAGAGCCTCGAACGGTGCCATTTGGATACTGGAGTGATAGATGTTATTGTAAGAAAAATCGATCTGGGGCAAGTGATCATCCCAATCACCTTTGAAGTAATGTCCTTGAGGGTCTGAATTGTCTGCTTCGCTTGACCATCCGTTTGCGGATGAAATGCCGTGCTGAGTTTAACCTATGTACCAAGCCCTTTTTAGAACGACCTCCAAAACTGATAGGTAAATTGAGTACCTCGGTCTGAAGTGATAGACAAGGGCACTCCATGCAATCGAACCAACTCCCGGATATACAGTTTGGCATAACCCTCCGCCGAATCCATAGTTTGACTGATAGAAAATGTGTAGCTTTGGTCAACCTGTCTACCACAACCCAAATAGAATCATAGTGTCGACAAGTACGAGGCAGGCCTGTGATGAAGTCCATATTAATCTCTTCCCACTTCAGAGTGGGAATGCTAATACCCTGAAGTACGTCTCTCGGCCTTTGATGCTCGACCTTCACTTGCAGATAGTTCGGGCACTTGGCTATGATTTCTGCAACATCCCTCTTCATTCCATTCCACCAATATATTTCCTGCAAATCATGATACATCTTGGCGGCACCTGGATGGATAGAGTACATCCATGAGCCTCATGCATCATCCGACTCCTCAAATCATCGATATCTAGAACATATAGGCAACCCTAGTATCACAACACACCATCTCCCCCTTGGCAGAAGAGCTCCATCTTCTGACTTCGAACGACTTCTTTTAGCTTAACCAACATAGGATCCTCATCTTGTTAGCTTTCACATCAGTAACCAAGGACGATTCTGATCCGTTTTGCACAGCAACACCGCCATCAGTAGAGTCGACCAACCTAACTCCCAACCTTGCAAGTCGATGGACATCTTTCACCAGCTCCTTCTTTCCCTCATCCACATGGGATACACTCTCCATAGAGATCCTACTAACTGCGTCCGGTACCACATTAACCTTCCCTGGGTGGTAAAGAACACTCATATCATAGTCTTTGAGTAGCTCTAACCACCTCTTTTGCGGTAGATTGAGGTCTTTCTGTGTGAACACATAATGTACGCTCTTGTGGTCTGTAAATATATCCATGTGGAATCCATACAAATAATGTCGCCATATCTTCAATGCGAATACCATCGCGGCCAATTCAAGATCATGGGTCGGGTAATTCTTTTCATGGATCTTCAACTGTCTAGAGGCATATGCTATCACTTTTCCTCACTGCATCACTACACACCCAAGTCTGATTCTCGAAGCATCACAACACACCACAAAACCATCGGTACCCTCAGGTAGGGTCAACACTGGTGTTGAAGTGAGTCGAGTCTTCAACTCTTAGAAGCTTTTCTCGCAAGCCTCCGACCATTGGAGTTTCACCTTCTTCTGAGTCAACTTGGTCAAAGGTGATGCACTAGATGAGAAACCCTAAACAAACCTCCGATAGAAACCAACTAAACCTAAGAAAATCCGAATATCTGAAGGATTCACCGGTCTAGGCCAATTTTTCACCGCCTCAATTTTCTGAGAATCTACCTTTATGCCCTCACTCGATACCACATGACCCAAAAGAGCTATGGAATCCAACCAAAAATCGCACTTGCTAAACTTGGCATACAATTGACGATCCTTGAGAGTCTGAAGCACTACTCTCAAATGAGCAGCATGCTCCTCCTCACTCCGAGAGTATATAAGGATGTTGTCAATGAACACAATCACGAACATGTCTAGATATTGCTTGAACACCCTATTCATCAAGTCCCTGAAAGCTGCAGGAGCATTCATTAGTCCAAAAGACATAACTACAAACTCATAATGGCCATACCGCATCCTGAAGGCTTTCTTTGGGATATCACTCTCCCGTACTCTGAGCTGATGATATCAAGACCTGAGATCTATCTTTGAGAAACACTTGGCACCCTAAAGCTGGTCAAAAAAATCATCGATCCTTGGTAAGGGATACCTGTTCTTAACAGTGACCTTGTTCAATTGCAGATATGTAATACACATGAGAAGAGAACCATCATTCTTTCGGACAAAGAGAACTGGTGCACCCCATGGAGACTTGCTTGGTCTAATGAAACATTTATCTAACAAGTCCTTCAACTGGTCTTTCAACTCTTTTAGCTCGACTGGAGCCATTATGTAGGGAGGAATAGATATTGGATACATGTCGGGAAGAAGGTCAATACCGAAATCAATCTCCCGCTCGGGAGGAACACCTGGAAAATCATCAGGAAAGACCTCTGGATACTCACGTACTATTAGAACTGACTGGATAGTCGGGGTCTCAGACTCGATATCTTAACCCAAACTAGATGGTACATGCAACCCTTAGAAATCATCTTCCTGGCCTTAAGGTAGGAAATGAATCGACCTAGAAGCACAACTGGACTACTCTTTCATTCTAAGACTGGCTCACCCGAAAATCTGAACTCTACTGCTCTGGTTCTACAATTAACTGAAGCATAGCATGCAAAGAGCCAATCCATGCCGAGAATAAAATCAAAATCGGTCATGGCTAACTCTATCAAATCTGCTGAGGTGACCTTATGAAGGAATGAGACTGGGCAACCTCTATACACCCGTCTAGCAATAATTGAGTCACCTACTGGAGTAGAAACTGAGAAGGGTTCTAACAATACTTTGGGACTGACCCAAAGCTACTAGCCATATAAGGTGTCACAAAAGACAAGGTAGCCCCCAAATATACCAAAGCATAAACATCAATATGGAAAACTCGCAACATACCAATGACTACATTCGGGGAGACCTTCTGCTCCTAACGGGATGCTAAATCATAGAATCTGTTTTGACATTGACCGCCAACTATGCTAGTAGATGCCCCCTGATGTGGTGAGCGTATGGGAGGGGCTGCTGAGCTAAAGGCTGGGCCTCAGCCCCCAACCCAATCCTGTCTCGCAGCTGGACAATCTCTAAGCATGTGTCCAGGCTTCCCGCACCCGAAACAAACACCTGAACCTTCCAAACATTGGCCTGTGTTCCTCGACCACATGTGTGACAAGTTGGGATGCTAGAATCTGCGGGTCTACTGGTATGACCCCTCGAGCCTGATGCCTGCCCTCTCTGATCATGTTTGGGCCTGGATGGCTCACTCAATGCCGAAGATGTTGGGGCTGATGATCTATGATGGGTCTGCTGTCGGTGCCCACCACCAGACCTCTACTGAGAGAATATGTGGTCGTCAGTCCTGGTCCTCTTTCCCGCCCTCTCTCTCGAATGCACCGGCTTCATCTGCTGGGTGTACAACACTATTTGTGTGAAATCCATATCTTGATGGAGCCTAGCGGTCCTACAATCCTTGTCCAAGTAGCTCGCTACTCCATGGACGAATCTACTCACTCGCATCCTCTGATTAGCTACCAACTCTGGGGCATATTTCGATAGGCGAGTGCACTCAAGGGAATACTCTTGTATAGTCATTCTCCCGTGCTTCAATTCACGAACTCAGATGTCTTCAACTCCCTCATCTCCCAGGGAAGAACTGGTCTAGAAATGCAACATGGAACTCTTCCCAAGTAACCGGACCACTCCTGTGACCCTGTTATCCTTCCATCGGCGAAACCAGATATGTGCGACCCCTTTTAGCTGATAAGAGGCCAACTCGACGCACTCAACCCCATTCACCCCCATTACATGGGTGATTTTGACAATCTCATCTATGAACTCATGTGGGTCCTCATCTACCTTGCACCCAAGGAACTCTGGCGGGTTTATCCTCAAGAATTCTCTGACTCGAGCCGCAGCTGCATTGCCATTTTGCGGAACATGCGCAACCGCCTGCTGATTGACCTGAGCAGTCAAGGCCTGTCCAAGCATCTGAATAGCGGCTCGAAACTCAGCATGGGCAGCTGGCTCCGATGCTTGGGGCTCCTGAACTAGTGGGGCATGCTGATGCCCATTACCATTGCCATCCTCGTGGTCTTCACCATCTCCATTCCTCCTTCCGTTCATTCTTCGAGGAGCCATGATTCAGCAATCGTGAATATCACGAATTAGAAGGATAGAAAGACTTCATCACACGACATAGATCATGAAAGAAGGGAACATTTCCTAAACATCTCGTAGGCTCTTCGTCATAGGTGTGGCGCGCTTCACACCCATGAAAAAGACTCTACTCAACGCAGATTTCAAACAACCTAGGACACTTCAAACCTATTGCTCTGACACCAAGTTTGTCACGACCCAAATGGAGGCTCGGATCGTAACATGGGACGTGGTGCCCCGAGAGACCCCAAATCGACCCATGGCATAAGCATACATCTAACTCAACCAAGAATTGAATAAGCAACAATATTATCATAGAGAAAATCTAATTTGACTATAACATCAGAATATAAAATTCAAAGCTGGATACATACATATGTCTGAATAGACTCTAAACATGATGAGTTAATAGGACAAGACCCCAACTAACTCAACAAGCTGAAACTGAAATACGTAAAATAGAGCTGAATAGTCTAGTCCTCCAAAGGTGAGGACTCACCAACAAAGCAACGCTAACTCTGACAGGCTGTCTAAGAGCGGGACTGAAGCTGAGAACTGGGTCCTGTATCATGAAACGATACAACATAGAAAGTATGTGGTCAGTACGTGGAATGTACTGAGTATACAAGGTAAGTAAAACCGCTAATGTAAGTAAATTTGTTTAAGAGAGATGCATTAATTAAATATATACATCAGTAAACTGAGAGTAGGGCTTGCATGCATTCTTTCTAAAGTCATAGCCTCTTCATAAATTGATATAACATAACTTCATAGCATCATAACTGAATCGATTCACTCAAAGATGAATACTGACATTTATAAGTAAACGCTGAACATTGAGACAAACCTGCTTTAGAACATGCATTTACATAAATCTCATAAGTAATGAATATGCATATATGAAATCATGAGAAACAATGGGAGACTCGTCTTTTAATCGACATACCCCAAAAAAGCTTATGTGGTCCTGACTATTACACCCAAGTGGGCAGATTCGTCCAAAACCTTTCTAGGGCTAAGGACGCTACCATGATATCGATATCAAGATGAAGGCCCATTCGGGCAAGGGGAAGCTCACAAGGGAGGTCCCAAGTCATATAATAGTATAAGCCTATGTTGGCGCATAGTTCTGAGGCCAAGAGTGATTGACCCATAGCCTACTCGGTGCTAGACAATACTCCCAAAAACATGCATATGCTCTACATCGTATATAGCAAAGCTCAACATTGTCTATTGACAAAGCTCAATGATCAAATACATCTCAAATATGAAATCATGCATATGAGAAGCTTTAGTTCAAAACATACCACAAGTTGAAAACATAGTGGGAGCCTTTGCTCCAAAACCATGAGGTAAGCTATGCATAGGAGAACTTAACTCAAAACATACCACAAGGTAAGAATATGAAATTAGGAGTCTTCGCTCCAAAACCAAGTGGTAAGCTTAATTCGAGAAAATCATTTATTCATACTTAACATGTGGGCATTGCCCAAAGCTTTGTCATACTTAGAAGTACTCAATTCTCATGGAAAACATAATTGTAAACATGGGTAGCTTCAAATCATGCTTTTCATCATACCATCTCATCATTATCACATATACATCACAAATCTCACTTTTCATGAACATCTCATCAATGGGCTTTAAAATTCATAAGGCTAGAAGCATAATTTTAATTGAAATCATTATAAAATTAGCCCATGCTTCACAATTCGATAATAAAATCATAATCAATTCATACCCATGTGTAGCAATAGATAGTTCATGCATTTGGGTAAAAAACCCACAGATCAATCATGGACTTTCATATTTTTAGAGAGGGATTGGGCATGGGTGTGGAAGAAACCACCCATTCATAACCCTACATACCTGATGGAGACTGAATCTTATTCTCCCTTGAAGGCCCAAAAAGGAATTGAAAGAAATTGAAGAAGCAAACCTTGAATCACCCTTGATCACCTCTCTATCACTTTTCTATTCTCTTGCATGCATGAATGAAGACTTTAGGATAGTTTCCCCCTCTAAAACCCACCTTTCATAGGCTAAAACGACGTAGTTTAGGCTTTAGGAACTTAGAAATTGCAAAAAGACCCTTACTAATTTCGCAGGAAAAGATTGCCAGAAGGTCCCAATAAGGGACCTAACTACTCGTCCTCACACGCCACGACTCGTTGCCTCAATCCGTGATGTTCACTGCCAATTTCCATCAGGGTACCCCACAAGGGACCCCATGAATCGCATTGGCTGACCACGACTCGTGGTCACCACCCCTGATCCCCACTGTCCACAATTTCCTTTCCACTTCCAGTCCAGGCCACGGGTGACACCACGAGTCGTATGGCCTGACCACGATTCGTGGTCATGCATGTGGTGACCCCTCCAGACTATCTCCTCATCCTTGACCATGAGTCACCCCACGACTCGTGCTCCCTCCTCACGGGTCACCTAACGACCCATCCTGAGGTCTGGTGCAGAATTTCAGTTTTTCTCTGTTTCAACTCCCAGATCTGATCTTTGGAATTCCTGGGTATAACAATATCTCACCCTTGGGAACATTCATCCTCGAAATGTTGGAAATACACACAGAAACGCAGAAATATGCAATTATCATCATCGAATACTAATCATTTAAACCGAAAATTGATAGAATGACTACCTCCGATTCAAAATATATTACTGAACTAAATTCACAAATCACATACACACCCATATACATAAAAGAAACTTGCGTGCATGAACTGAACGTGAAACTAAATAGAGTTTTAGGTCAAAACTGATACCTCAAGCTGACATTGAGCTGGTAATGAATAAATGTGGGTATCTAGCCATCACATCCGCTTCGGCTTCCCACGTAGCTTCTTCAACATTCTAATTCCTCCATAATACTTTAACTGAAGCTACTTCCTTGTTTCTTAGCCTTCGAATGTAACGATCCAATATTTCCCCGAAACTTCCTCATAGCTAAGTCTATCTTTTACACCAACGCTGTCCACCGGGACTACTAGAGATTGATCTCCCAAACATTTCTTCAAAGGCGATACATGAAACACAGGATGCACGGAAGATAACTCTGAGGGCAAGTCCAACTCATAGGCTACCTTACCAACTCTTCTCATAATCTAGTAGGGACCAACATAACGGGGACTGAGTTTTCCTTTTTTCCCAAACCGCATGACTCCCTTCATGGGAGATACCTTCAAAAATACCCAATTGTCCACCTCAAACTCCAACCCTCTCCTCCTCACATCAGCATATGACTTTTGACGACTCTGAGCGGTTTTCAGCCTGTCCCTTATCAACTGAACCTTCACCGTAGCCTCATGAATTGAATCTGGCCCTATCATAGCTGCCTCACCAACCTCAAACCATCCGATGGGCGATCTACATCACCACCCAAAGAGAGCCTCAAACGGTGCCTTTTGGATATTGGAGTGATAGTTGTTATTGTAAGAAAACTCGATTAGGGGAAAGTGATCATCCCAACCACCTTTGAAGTCAATCACGCATGCCCTCAACATGTCCTCGAGGGTCTGAATTGTCCACTCCGCTTGACCATCCATTTGCAGATGAAATGTTGTGCTGAGTTTAACCTGTGTACCAAGACCTTTTTGGAACGACCTCTAAAACTGAGAGGTAAATTAAGTACCTCGGTCTAAAATGATAGACAAGGGCACTCCATGAAATTGAACCAACTCCCGGATATACCGTTTGACATAATCCTCTGCCAGATCTGTAGTTTTTACAGGTAGAAAAATCGCAGCCTTGGTCAACCTGTCTACACAACCCAAATAGGATCATAGTGTCGACGAGTACGAGGCAGGCTTGTGATGAAATCCATATTAATCTCTTCCCATTTCCAAGTGTGAATGCTAATATCCTAAAGTATGACTCCCAGTCGTTGATTCCCAACCTTCACTTCCTGATAGTTCGGGCACTTGGCTACGAATTCTGCAATATCCCTCTTTATGCCATTCCACCAATATATTTCCGGCAAATCATGATACATCTTGATGGCACCTGGATGGGTAGAGTTCCTAGATCCATGAGCCTTATGCATCATTTGACTCCTCAAATCATCAACATCTGAAGCACATAGGCGACCCTAGTACCACAACACACCATCTCCCCCTTGGGAGGAGACCTCCACCTTCTGACTTCGAACGACTTCTTTCAACCTAACCAACATCGGATCCTCATCTTCTCTAGCTTTCACATCAGTCACCAAGGACGATTTTGATCCGTTTTGCACAACAACACCGCCATCGGTCGAGTCGACCAACCTAACTCCCAGCATTGCAAGTCGATGGACATGTTTCACCAGCTCCTTCTTTCCCTCATCCACATGGGACACACTCTCCATAGAGAGCCTATTATGTGCGTTCATTACTATATTAGCCTTCCCCAGATGGTAAAGAACACTCATATCATAGTCTTTGAGTAGCTCTAACCACCTTCTTTGCCATATATTGAGGTATTTCTGTGTGAACACATATTGTAAGCTCTTGTGGTCCGTAAATACATCCACGTGGACTCCATACAAATAATGTTACCATATCTTCAATGCGAATACCACTGCGGCTAATTCAAGATCAGGGGTCGGGTAATTCTTCTCATGGATCTTCAACTGTCTAGAGGCATATGCTATCACTTTTCCTCGCTGCATCAATGCACACCTGAGTCCAATTCTCAAAGCATCACAATACCCCACAAAACCATCGGTACCCTCGGGTAGGGTCAACACTGGTGCTGAAGTGTGTCGAGTCTTCAACTCTTGGAAGCTCTTCTCGCAAGCCTCCGACAATTGGAGTTTCACTTTCTTCTAAGTAAACTTGGTCAAAGGTGCTGCAATAGATGAGAAACCCTCAACAAACCTCTGATAGTAACCAGCTAAACCAAAAAACTTCAAATATTTGAAGGATTAACCGGTCTAGGCCAATTTTTCACCGCCTCGATTGTTTGAGAATCTACCTTTGCGCCCTCACTCGATACCACATGACCCAAAAATGCTACAGAATCCAACCAAAACTCGCCCTTGCTGAACTTGGTATACAATTGGCTATCCTTGAGAGTCTGAAGCACTACTCTCAAATGATCAGCATGCTCCTCCTCGCTCCGAGAGTATATAAGGATGTCATCAATGAACACGATCACGAACATGTCTATATATTGCTTGAACAACCTGTTCATCAAGTCCATGAAAGCTGCAGGAGCACTCGTTAGTCTAAAAGAAATAACTACAAACTCGTAATGGCCATACCACGTCCTGAGGGCTGTCTACGGGATATCACTCTCCCGAACTCTGAGCTGATGATACTCGGACCTGAGATCTATCTTTGAGAAACACTTGGCACCCTAATGCTGGTCAAACAAATAGCCGATCCTGGGTACGGGATACCTGTTCTTAATGGTGACCTTGTTCAATTGTCAATAGTCAATACACACGTGAAGAGAACCATTCTTCTTTCGGACAAAGAGAACTGGTACACCCCATAGAGACTTACTTGGTCTAATGAAACCCTTATATAACAAGTCCTTCAACTGCTCTTTCAACTCTTTTAGCTCGGCTGGAGCCATTCTATAGGGAGGAATAGATATAGGTTGCATGTCGGGAATAAGGTCAATACCGAAATCAATCTCCCACTCGGGAGGAACACCTGAAAAATCATCAGGAAAGACCTCTAGATACTCACATACTACTGGAATTGACTGGATAGTTGGGGTCTCAGACTCGACATCCTTAACACTAACTAGATGATACATGCGACCTTTAGCAATCATCTTCCTAGCCTTAAGGTAGGAAATGAATCGACCTACAGGCACATCTGAACTACTCTTCCATTCTAAGAATGGCTCACCTAGAAATCTGAACTCTACTGCCCCGATTCTACAAGTAACTAAAGCATAGCATGCAAATAGCCAATCCATGCCGAGAATAACATCAAAATCGATCATGGCTAACTCTATCAAATCTGCTGAGGTGACCATATAAAGGACTGAGACTGGGCAACGTCTATACACCCGTCTAGCTATGACTGAGTCACCTACTAGAGTAGAAACTGAGAAGGGTTCTGACAAGACTTCGGGACTGACTCCAAAGCTACTGGCCACATAAGGTGTCACAAAAGACAAGGTAGCCCCCGAATTTAGTAAAGCATAAACATCAATATGGAAAAATCGCAACATACCAGTGACTAACTTCGGGGAGACCTCCTACTCTTGATGGAATGCTAAAGCATAGAATCTGTTCTGACGTTGACCGCCAACTGTGCTAGTAGATGCCCCCTGATGTGCTGAGCATATGGGAGGGGCTGCTGAGCTAGAGGCTAGGCCTCGACCCCCAACCTGATCCTATCTCGCAGCTGGACAATCTCTAAGCATGTGTCCAGGCTGCCCACACCTAAAACAAGCACTTGAACCTGCTGAACATTGACATGTGTGCCCTCGACCACATCTGCAACAAGCTGTGATGCTAGAATCTGCGGGTCTACTGCTATGACCCCTCGAGCCTGATGCCTGCCCTCTCTGATCATGTCTGGGCCTGGATGGCACACTCAATGCTGAAGATGCTGGATATGATGATCTCTGGTGGGTCTGCTGTCAGTGCCCACCATCGGACCTCTGCTGATAGAATTTGTGGTCCTCGGTCCTGGCCCTCTTGGCCTCCCTCTCTCTTGAATGCATGCCTCCATCTGAAGGGCATACAACACTATCCGTGTAAAATCTATATCCTGATGGAGCATAGCGGTCCTACAATCCTTGTCCAAGTAGCCTGCTACTCCATGATGAATCTACTCACTCGCATCCTTTGATCGGCTACCAACTCTGTGGCATATTTCAATAGGCGAGTGAACTCAAGGGCATACTCTTGTACAATCATTTTCCCTTGCTTCAAATTCATGAACTCAGCTGTCTTCAACTCTCTCATCTCCTGAGGGAAGAACCGGTCTAGAAATGCAACATGGAACTCTTCCCAAGTGCTCGGACCTGCACCTACGACCCTGCTATCCTTCCATTGGCGAAACCAGATATGCGCGAACCTTTTAGCTGATAATAGGCCAACTCGGCGCACTCAACCCCATTCACCCCCATGACTTGGGTGATTTTGACAATCTCATCTACAAACTCATGTGGGTCCTCATCTACCTTGGACCCAAGAAACATCAGCGGGTTCATCCTCAAGAAGTCTTTGACTCGAGCTACCGCTGCGTTGCCACTTTGCAGAATATACACAATGGCCTGCTAATTGACCTGAGTGGTCAAGGCCTGCACAAGCATCTGAATAGCAGCCCAGAACTCAATGTGGGCAGCTGGCTCCGGTGCTTGGGGCTCCTAAACTGGTGGGGCTTGCTGATGGCCATGACCATTGCCATCCTCGTGGCCTTCACCATCTCCATTCCTCCTTCCGTTCATTCTTCGATGAGCCATGATTCTGAAATCGCGAATAGCAAAAATTTGAAGGACAGAAAGACTTTTCATCGCATGACCTAGATCATGAAAGAAGGGAACTGATCTTGGGCAAATTTATATGCCCAAGTGATACTCAAATGTGGAATTTTAGCCTTGTTTATCTATCAATGTGTATACATTCTCATGTAATTGGTAATAAAATGTGAATTTATACTAACCAACATGATTAGCGTTGTTTTGCAGGTAAAATGTAATTTTGGGAAGCTTAAATGCATGTTGGAAGAGATCGGGGTTGGACTCGGACGTGAGCAAGGGACAAGGCATTGTACAACATAAAATAAATGGCTCCGCGATGGAGCCGTGTCACACTACCATCGCGGAGGCCTTCTGCCTGGATAGGGAATTCTCGCCCAATTTCCAGAGAGGGTTCGCGATGGGTCCGTGGCACGGTGGCATGGCTCCGCGTTGCACGCCGTGCCACGTTGGGCCTTATTTCCTGGACCCCCAGTTCCAGTGAAGGTCCGCGTCGGTAGCGTGTCACGGAGGCAGTGTTCCGCGATGCACTCCGTGACACGTTGCTTGTTATTCTGGGAAAAATTCCCACTAGTATAAATAGAACACTTAGGTTCATTTTTCAATATTCTGACTTGGTGGAGCAAGAACGTGGGTTACAGGCAGTTGAGGGGATGAAATTATCAGGGTTTTTCTCTCTTTCCTTCTCCTTGTATTCAATTGCTTGTATCTTTAACACTCATTTAACGATGTTTAATCCACAAATGAGTGGCTAATTCATCTTCTTGCTGAGGTTATGAACAATTGTAGTGAAATGTGATTGTTGATCATATTGGTTTTTCATCTTTTCTTCCATGGTTTTTCTATTAATTCTTGTTCTTACTGCATTAATGTGTGTCCTACGTTAATGTATATCCAAGAGGTTCGGTTTCACTCGAGAGAGCAAGAAATTGGAAAGTTGTGAATTAATAGGATATGATCTTTTCTTAGTTTGGGAAAATTGAGAATTGATTTACTTTCAGGATAGAAATATACCTGAAAGTCGTATTAGTCAATTTAGGAACCGGGTTTGTATGGCTAGAACATGAATTGCATTTAATCACAGAAATATAGGTGGATGGTTCATGATTCTTAAGTGGGGTTAAATACGAGAGTTTTAATCCCTTGGCAATAGTTCTTGACTAGCAACCGGAGGAAAAGACTAACCAAATTATGTCGATAATTAATTTCATTACATGTTCGTTTAACCTCAGCATGCTCTCATTCATAGTTCAGACTCACATTAGATAGTTGTTTTAGATTTAGCATAAAAATTATAAATCAAAATATCAAACTTTCGGTTACACTGTTGTCTGCATTTTTAGAATTAAAATATAGTACACTTGAGCAGATTGCACTTCATCCCAATCCCTGTGGGATCGATACTTGGCTTACTTAAGCCACTTTACTACTTGTTCGACCACGTGCACTTGTGTGTAGTTATATACCCATATAACGAGACCGAACAAGTTTTTGGCGCCGTTGCCGGGGACTGGCAATTGGTGAATTTGTTTTAGGTGTTAATTTACTGTATTTTTATTTTCTTAGTGTTGACAAGGTCTTAGCCTGTATTTTGCAGATTTAATTTCTGTTGAACACTGGCAAGAGACAAGGAGCTGGTGGACTCGTATATAGAGCCAGAAAGCTGCAGTTGCTCAGACAGACAATCATGGGGCAACAACAGAATCCACCGGTAGTACGGGCAGTGTTAGTGCCCGAAGAAGTAGCAGCTCAGCCGGTTCGCGAGGTGGTAATCCCACATGCTAATAATGTCACATCTAGCATCCGCAAACCTGAGCCAGGAGGGAGGTTCGAACTTAAGCAGAATATGGTGCAATTGTTGCACACGAGCGGGCAGTTTACAGGTCTCCCTCTTGAAGATCCACAGCAGCATCTCCAAAATTTTTTGGAGATAAGTGACACTTACATCCCCGCTGGAGTGTCATCAGATTATGTCCGGCTTACATTGTTCCCATTTTCACTATTGGGAGAAGCCAAGAGGTGGTTGAAAGCTGAGCCACCGAATTCTATTTGTACGTGGGATTATCTTGCGAGGAAATTCTTGATACGGTTTTTTCCCTCCGATAAAACAACAAGACTTAGAAGTCAGATTCTAAGTTTCAAACAGAGAGAGGGAGAGAATTTATATCAGGCTTGGGAGAGATTCAAGTCCATGTTGCGGGATTGTCCTCATCATCATCAGTCCAATGATGTGTTGGTGCACACTTTTATAGAGGGTTTGGAACCCCATACAAAAATATTGCTAGACTCAGCAGCTGGGGGACAAGCACTGGAGAAAACTTATGAGGAGCTGTATACCTTGTTGAACCGTATTTCGCAGGGCAATCCGGAATGGAATGCTGATTCGTCAAGAGGCGGGACAAGGAAAGCAGCAGGAGTGCTAGAAGTGGATGGGTTTACAGCTATTGCTGCATAGATAGCTGCTTTACAAAATCAACTTAACACCCACTTCAGCAACATGACAATGAACCAGCCCCAAGCCCCAGTGAATGCTGTGCAACAGATATGGTGTGAAGTGTGCGGAAGCAGTGAGCACTCAGTTGAGTGTTGTGGAGCAAATCCTGACTTGGTAAACTTTGTGGGAAATGTGCAAAGGAACAACCACCAACAGTATGGTAATAGCTACAATTCCAATTGGAGGAATCACTCGAATTTCTCCTAGGGTAGCAACAACCATCAGGGGCAAAGTTTGGGTCAGGGTGTGCAAAGGAACCAAGGAGGGCAACAGAATTATCAAGCACAATTCAGAAACAACAATGCACCTCCTCCACCACCATCACCCAGCATTGAGGAGATGTTCAAGACCATGATTGCTAACCAAGCTCAATTGCAGGCTGACTATGTGAAATTGGCAGCCGAAGTGAAAAACAACCAGTTAGCTACCAAGGCACTTGAATATCAATTTGGGCAATTTGCTGGAGCCCAAAACACCAGGCCTAGAGGAGGACTTCCGAGCGACACAAGTCCCAATCCCAAGCAGGTGAATGCAGTGACCACAAGGAGTGGTTTGCATCTGAAAGAGGTGGAACCAGAAAGACCACCTCAACAATCAGGAGCAACAGAAGTCGAGAGGGAGCAAAGTACTGAGAGGGGGAAGACTAAGGAAGCTGAATCAGAAAGACCACCCCCCCGTTCCCTCAACGATTAAAGAAACACAAGGAGGAGGCGTGTTTCAAGAAATTCATGGAGGTGCTGAAACAGGTACATATTAACTTACCTCTTGTTGATGTTTTGCACGGAGTGCCGAAATATGCCAAGTATATAAAGGACATCGTGGAAAACAAAAGTCGGTTGACTGAGTATGCTACGGTGGCTCTAACGGAGGAGTGCACTTCCCGGATTCAAAACCGACTGCCCACAAAGCTCAAAGACCCTGGGAGCTTTACTATACAGATTACTATTGGGTAGAGCATCCGAGCTCGTGGATTGTGTGATTTGGGAGAAAGCATAAATTTGATGCCGTCATCGGTATTCAAAAAGCTGGGTCTAGGGAGTCCTAGACCCACAACAGTGATCTTGCAATTGGCGGATCGGTCCTTAGCCAGACCTGATGGCATTGTGGAGAACGTTTTGGTGCAAGTTGGCTCCCTGATTTTCCCGGTAGATTTTGTCGTGCAGGATTTTGAACCAGACGCGGAAGTCCCATTTATTTTGGGACGTCCCTTCTTGGCAACCGGGAAAGCATTGATTGACGTAGCTGCGGGGCAGCTAACAATGCGAGCACACGACAAGGTGGAGGTGTTCGATGTGTACAAGGCACCCAAGCTCCCAATGGTGCACGAAGAACTCTTAGTAATCAATGTGATTGATCAAGGCGAGGATGAGCAGAGGAGGGATTCACGAGAGTTATTAGGAAAACCACCAGAACGGTGTAAGCACTACTGGGGGGAGGACGGTGATCGAGAGAAATCGTCCATCACCCTAGAGGACAACTGAACTTAACGACGTCGAGCCGCGACGGTAAACCAGGCGCTGCACGGGAGGCAACCCGTGAAAATTTTTTTCTGTGTAAAGTGTGAATAGATTTTTCTTTTTCTTTTTTTCTTGATTAACTACAAAATTTTTAGTTTTTGTTTTTGCTTTTTAATTTTAGTTAGAGTGAAACCTATAATTCTAACCAATTTCGTGTAGTGAGATGAATTTCAGGTCAAACGGAGGAAAATATGCACGGAATCGCAAAGGAAAATTTGAGGTATGAAAATTAATAAAAAGTGGTAAAACAGTGAGCTAGGGTGATAGCTCCGTGTCACAGAGGAGGACCTCCGCATTACCCTCCGTGACACGTTGAGGTATAAATCCGAAATTTTAAAAAAAAATAATTTCCAGAACAGGCTCGCGACAGCTCCGTGTCATGGAGGCAGTGCACCACGATGCACTCCGTGACACGTTGCCGTGTATATCGCGACGGGTCACACCGGGTTGCCGGGTGACCCGCGCAATTTTCCCACTTTTAAACCCCGAAACCCCCTCACTTTTCCTTATTTTTCACTCACTCGGCGACCAAACCCCCTAAAACCCATCCCCCTTCAACGTGACATGGAATAGGCAAAGAAAATCATTGAATTTTCTTCAATTCTTCAACTTCAAGGTATGTTCTTCGATTCCATCTTATTTCTTGTTGATTTTCTTTGATATTGAGCATGTGAGGTGAGCTAAGTTTGCCCTAAGTAGAAATTAATCATGAATTCAATTGAATTGTTGTTGATAAATGTTCGGAATATCATTATGATTGCTTGAACTCATTAATTACATAATTTAATCGAATTTTCTTGATAGCATTATTTCTAGGGCTTGTTTTTGAATTTGAAGTGGAAAAATGTAGTGAACTTGTGAACTTCATGTCGGGTTGTACATGTTGAGTGAGATGAGTCGATGTGCTAGTTGTTATCATGTTAAAAGACCGACGGATTCTCGGGTTAGGGGAATATTGAAATTTGCAAGAATTGGGTTGGTTGTATAGGTTCGTGTAGATAAATTCTTGTTATTTTTCGTTTCTTTGTTTTTTTTCCTTGCTAAGTGTGATGGATTAAAAGGTTATCGATGGTAATGATTGTGGTTAGTTGTACGAAGTCTGAGTAGTACATATTATATATACCATCGAATTCTTCATATGCACTAAGCATGTTTGTATAGTTGGTTGTTTATTTGTGTAAATAAAGATGATCTTGCCGGTATGTTGTAACTGTAGCTAAGGACTAAGTGTGGGGTAGCCTAGCTTAACCCGACCTTAGTCGAAGTAATATTCATTGGCTTAACATTGATCTTGTCTACTTGGGTTGACAGGTAAAATGGCAAGCAGGCAAGAAAAAGGGAAAGGCGCATCAACATCTGGCGCCGGAAGAAAGCGAATCAGACTGGGCACAGCAGTCCCAGCAGCACCAGCGGTTCCACACGGCCAAAGCTGCCAATACGGAACCAGATGGGTGACAGATGAGGGGAAGAAGTGGTACGCAAAGCACAAAGAAAACAAGTACTTCCCCGAGGAACATATAGCACGGGAACCATTGGCACAGGAGTTCCCTAGGATTGTCCACCGGATCGAGGCAGCTGGGCTCAACTTCATCTTTGAAGAGCCCAAGGAATGTAACTTGCACCTGATTCGGGAATTCTATGCCAATTGGAACCCGACCCTAAGAAGTCACACCATAAAAATCAGAGGGAAAATAGTCACATTTGAGTCCCACCACCTCAATGCTATCATAGGGGCGCGGGACACAAACGCCCACGTGCTTCGACAGTTGAACATCACTCCACCGTATGCAGACATCAGACGCACATTGTGTGGGACCTGATCGACAGCTAGATGGAGCAGACACAAAGAGAGAGGCTACCATCAGACTTTGCCCTATTCACAGATGAACAGGGAAGCCAGAATATGGCTAAAGATTGTCTGTTCCTGCCTAATCCCGGGGGTACATATGACAGATGTAACCCGGGATCGTGTATGCCTGGTGTACGCCCTGATGAAAGGGCTGGAGATCAACGTGGGTGCGGTGATTATCTCCGCCATGAAGAGAGACCGGTTGCATCAGGGGCACATGTACGGCTTTGGTGGACTACTCACCACCTTCCTCAAGGGCCTAGATGTTGAGGAAGAGGCCCTTGATTATGTCCAGCAGATGGAGCGGCGGGCCTTAGATGTTACTAAAACTAAGGCACCCGACACCACCCACGGGCCAGTGCTTACACTTGGCGAGCGACATGCTCGTGATGATCAGTACATGGCTCGCATGTATGGGATGCAGATGCTCCAGCTGAGGATAGGCGGGAGGCCGGCAACAGAGGAGGAGCTATGGCAGCTCGAGCTAGATTACCCTTTTGGCGAAAATGCCAAGGCTCTATGTCGAGTGAGGCCAGCATTTGTAGAGCCCACGGATGATGATGTCCCCACAGATGAGGAGACACGTCGGGAGGACTCCGATGTGGAGTCCGATGATGACGACGGGGGTGATTCAAACATGGGAGATGAAGCAGCAGCACCTGACGAAGAAGTGGAGTACTTTGATTGATTAGGGAGTTCCACCACCCGATTTTTGTGCTATTTTAATTTTGGTGAACACTGGGGACAATGTTTGAGCTAAGTGTGGGGTGGGAATAGTTAGGTGCTGGGCTGTGTTGTTATGTATGTATATCCTAATCTGTTGTCGTGCCTGTGAAATTTTGTTATTCCCTGTGATTTGTGAATTGTTAAGTTATTGTTCTGTATTGTAAATTTATGTGAAATTGATGTGTGTTGCTGAATGTTGCTAGCTGATTTTGTACATATTTTTGTTAATCGAAATGATCGATATTTTTAAAATTTTTTTTATTCTTGGGTTTGTCGGAGTTTGTTTTCGGTTCTTTTACCGAGAATGGTCCCATTGAACCGAAGTCATAGTTAGTGACCGTTCCCTATGATGGATGGATGACGACCGTCTTAAGGGAAATGTAGTCATTAGGAGTAAGTTTTTCAATTATTTTTCAGTTGTTTTCTTTTGTGGGTTGCATCCCAAAACCTGTAGTTACTTTATGGTTGCGAAATTCTGGTTGCGTGTTGTACATGATATTTAAAATGCAAAGGTGATTAATATGAAAGCATGCAACTTTGTAAATATGTTGAGATACCTAGGCCATAGAGTTCGATTCAGTGTGATTGAGGCTTAATGTTTGAATTCCTGTAATTAGCTGATTGAAGAGTCTGTGAATACATCTTGAATTGAGCATGTGCAATAAGTGTGAAGTGAGGTTTTGTTATTCCGTGCTATTGTGAAGTGTCTAGAACTTGCCTGGTGTGTGTACAAACGAAATGAAGGAGGTGTATTGTAGGAGAGGAAGTAGGCATTTCTTTGTTTTAACCGAAAGTTTCTATTTTTCATTGTCGTACCCACCTTGATTGTATACCCTAGTCAGCCGGTTGAGCCTTTAGCCTATTATTTTTTCTTTTATCGAAAAGTGTAAACCGAGCTTAATCCTTTCTTTTCATTAGCCGTAAAGTCTATACAAAACTCTTAAGCGCTTAAGAAGAGAAAATCATTTTCCCAAAGTGTCAAAGAGTGAGAATGGTGAAAAGAAAAGAAAACCGAGTGATGGAAGAAAAGAAAAGGTTGAAGGTGCACTTGTTATAAATAAACTATAATGAAGGTGCATGAATAATCTTTGTTGTTGTGTCAAGTGTGCTTAATAAGATGGGCCAAACTAAAGAAAAACGTCAAGAATGGGAGGATGAAAAAGAAAAAAAAGAAACAATGTCCATGAGTTGATGGGATGTGTTGAAAAGGCGCTTAAGGATGCTAGTGGCTATTATTGGCTAACCCAATATTTACTAGTTCCGTAGCTTCCATTACAACCAGTTAAAGTCCTACGTGATCTTACATCACACTTCTTTATATTAGTGGAGTAATACACTAAGGACAAGCTTATGGGTCATGACATGATGCATGTGAAGTCTTTTGGGAGAGAGAGCGAAATTGTGTTTACATGCCCCTGCTTGAAATTTTGTGAGTTCATATGAGCAAAAAGGGGAAGACTCTCTTGTGTTGTGAGGGCACATGCTTGATGAGAGATTAATTTTTGTGTCGGATATCTTGATCAGCTGATTTGCATGAGTTTGCCAATATCGAGAGTCGATTCTTAAGTCTAGGAGGTCTTGATGTATTGAAGGTCATTGCATTGATAGGACCATGCATGTTTTCTTGATGATTTGCTGTATTGAATAATCAATATGACCGTAGCCTAAATTGTCGAACCAAAGTAGCGAGGTTGGGATGTTAATTGCATGAGGTGTAGGATTGTTGTTCGAGGACGAAAGGATTTAAGTGCGGGGTAAGTGATCTTGGGCAAATTTATATGCCCAAGTGATACTCAAATGTGGAATTTTAGCCTTGTTTATCTATCAATGTGTATACATTCTCATGTAATTGGTAATAAAATGTGAATTTATACTAACCAACATGATTAGCGTTGTTTTGCAGGTAAAATGTAATTTTGGGAAGCTTAAATGCATGTTGGAAGAGATCGGGGTTGGACTCGAACGTGAGCAAGGGACAAGGCATTGGACATCATAAAATAAAGGGGCTTCGCGATGGAGCCGTGTCACGCTGCCATCGCGGAGGCCTTCTGCCTGGATAGGGTATTCTCACCCAATTTCCAGAGAGGGTTCGCGATGGGTCCGTGGCACGGTGGCATGGCTCCGCATTGCACGTCGTGCCACGTTGGGCCTTATTTCCTGGACCCCCAGTTCCAGTGAAGGTCTGCGTCGGTAGCATGTCACGGAGGCAGTGCTCCGTGATGCACTCCGTGATACGTTGCTTGTTATTCCGGGAAAAATTCCCACTAGTATAAATATAACACTTAGGTTCATTTTTCAATATTCTGACTTGGTGGAGCAAGAACGTGGGTTACAGCCAGTTGAGGGGACGAAATTATCAGGGTTTTTCTCTCTTTCCTTCTCCTTGTATTCAATTGCTTGTATCTTTAACACTCTTTTAACGATGTTTAATCCACAAATGAGTGGCTAATTCATCTTCTTGCTGAGGTTATGAACAATTGTAGTGAAATATGATTGTTGATCATATTGGTTTTTCATCTTTTCTTCCATGGTTGTTCTATTAATTCTTGTTCTTACTGCATTAATGTGTGGCCTACGTTAATGTATATCCAAAAAGTCCGGTTTCACTCGAGAGAGCAAGAAATTGGAAAGTTGTGAATTAATTGGATATGATCTTTTCTTAGTTTGGGAAAATTGAGAATTGATTTACTTTCAGGATAGAAATATACCTGAAAGTCGTATTAGTCAATTTAGGAACCGGGTTTGTATGGCTAGAACATGAATTGCATTTAATCACAGAAATGTAGGTGGATGGTTCATGATTCTTAAGTGGGGTTAAATACGAGAGTTTTAATCCCTTGGCAATAGTTCTTGACTAGCAACCGGAGGAAAAGACTAACCAAATTATGTCGATAATTAATTTCATTACATGTTCGTTTAACCTCAGCATGCTCTCATTCATAGTTCAGACTCACATTAGATAGTTGTTTTAGATTTAGCATAAAAATTATAAATCAAAATATCAAACTTTTGGTTACACTGTTGTTTGCATTTTTAGAATTAAAATATAGTACACTTGAGTAGATTGCACTTCATCCCAGTCCCTGTGGGATCGATACTTGGCTTATTTAAGCCACTTTACTACTTGTTCAACCACGTGCACTTGCGTGTAGTTATATACCCATATAACGAGACCGAACAGGAACATTTCCTAAACGTCTCGTAACCTCTTCGTCATAGGTGTGGTGCGCTTCACACCCACAAAAAAGACTCTACTCAATGCGACTTTTAGACACCCTAGGACACTTCAAACCTATTTCTCTAATACCAAGTTTGTCACGACTCGAACGGAGGCCCGGATCGTAAAACGGGACATGGAGCCCTGAGAGACCCAAAGTCGGCCCATGGCACAAGCATACATCTAACTCAATGAAGAGTTTAATAACCAACAATATAATCATAACGGAAGTCTAACTTGAATATAACATCAGAATATAAAATCTGAAGGTAAATACAAACATATGTCTGAATAGCCTCTAAACATGACTAGTTGATGAGACAAGACTCCAACTAACTCAACAAGCTAAAACTGAAATACGTAAAACAAAGCTGAATAGTCTTGTCCTCAAAAGATGAGGACTCACCAAAAAAGCAATGCTAACTTTGACGGGCTGACTAAGAGCGGGTCTGAAGCTGAGAACCGTGTCCTGTATCATAAAATGATACAACATAGAAAGTATGCGGTCAGTACGTGGAATGTACCGAGTATACAAGGTAAGTAAAACCGCTAATGTAAGTAAATTCATTTAAGAGAGATGCATTAATTAAACATAGACATCAGCAAACTGAGAGTAGGGCTTGCATGTATTCTTTCTAAAATCATAGCCTCTTCATAACATGACATAACATAACTTCATAACATCATAACTAAATCGATTGGCTTAAAGCTAAATTCTGACATTTATAAGTAAAAGCTGAACATTGAGTCAAACTTGCTTTAGAACATGCATTTACATAAATCTCATAAGTAATGAATATGCATATATGAAATCGTGAGGAATAATGGGAGACTCGTCTTTTAACTGACATACCACGATAGAGCTTACGTAGTTCCGGCTATTACACTCAAGTGGGTAGAGCTGTCCAAAACCTTGCTAGGGCTAAGGACGCTACCATGATATCAATATCAAGCTGAAGGTCCATTCGGGTAAGGGGAAGCTCACAAGGGAGGTCCCAAGTCATATAATAGTATAAGCCTATGTTGGCGCGTAGTTCTGAGGCCTAGGGTGATTGACCCATAGCCTACTAGGTGCTAGACAATACTCCCAATAACATGCATATGCTCTACATCGTATATAGCAAAGCTCAACATCATTTATTGACGAAGCTCAATGATCAAATACATCTCAAATATGAAAGCATGCATATGAGAAGCTTTAGTTCAAAACATACCACAAGCTGAAAACATAGTGGGAGCCTTTGCTCCAAAACCATGTGGTAAGCTATGCATAGGAGAACTTAACTCAAAACATACCATAAGCTAAGAATATCAAATTGGGAGTCTTCGCTCCAAAACTATGTGGTAAGCTTAATTCGAGAAAATCATCATTCATACTTAACATGTGGGTATTGCCCAAAGCTTTGTCATACTTAGAAGTACTCAATTCTCATGGAAAATATAATTGTAAACATGGGTAGCTTCAAATCATGATTTTCATCATAACATCTCATCATTATCACATATACATCACAAATCTCCCTTTTCATGAACATCTCATCAATGGGCTTTAAAATTCATAAGGCTAGAAGCATAATTTTAATTGAAATCATTATATAATTAGCCCATGCTTCACAATTCGATAATAAAATCATAATCAATTCATACTCATGTGTAGAAATAGATAGTTCATGCATTTGGGTAAAACCCCCATAGATCAATCATGGACTTTCATACTTTTAGAGAGGGACTGGTGGGTGTAGAAGAAACCACCCATTCATAACCCTACATACCTGATGGAGCTGAACCTTACTCTCCCTTGAATGCCCAAAAAGGAATTGAAAGAAATTGTAGAAGAAAAACTTGAATCACCCTTGATCACCTCTCTATCACTCTTATATTCTCTTGCATGCATGAATGAAGATTTTAGGATAGTTTCCCCCTCTAAAACCCACCTTTAATAAGCTAAAACGATGTATTTTAGGCTTTAAGAACTTAGAAATTATGAAAAGACCCTTACTAATTTTGCAGGAAAAGACTGCCAGGAGGTCCCAACGAGGGACCTAATGACTCGTCCTCATAGGCCACGACTCATTGCCTCAATCGGTGATGTTCTCTACCAATTTCCATCAGGGGACCCCACAAATCGTGGTGGCTGACCACGACTCGTTGTCACCACCCGTGATCCCCACTGTCCACAATTTTCTTGCCAATTCCAGTCCAGGCCATGGGTGACACCACGAGTCGTGTTGCCTGACCACGACTCGTAGTCATTCTCGTGGTGACCCCTCCAGACCACACTCCTCATCCTTGACCACGAGCCACCCCACGACTCATGGTCCCTCCTCACGGGTCACCTAACGACTTGTCTTGAGGTATGGTACAAAATTTCAGTTTTTCTACATTTCAACTTCCAATTCTGATCTTTGGGCTTATGGGGTGTAACAAAGAAATTTGGAGAGTTCTAGGCTTGTTCTTCCTTTAGAAATCCTCTATTTTGCATGCATGGGGAGGGGATAAGTTAGAATAGATTTAACCCTCTTAAAACTCCACTAATCTTAGCTTATAACAATGTAGTTCAGGGTTTAGGAGCTTAGAAATTATGAAATTGCCCTAATTAAAACACATAAAAATTACATACTACCAGGTACCGCGACTCGTCCTATGGATCATTCCTCGATCCAATGGGTCATGGTTTCCTCTTGTTACAGCCTCAGATGAAACCTGAGTTCTGAACTTTTCCACGAGTCACACCATGACTCATATCTTTATCTAACGAGTCGTGGGATCCATCCATTATCATAATTGGGAGAAATCCCCTGCTCCTTCCTACAGGTGGAAGTAACAATCCGTGGTTCCGTACCACGGGCCATACCACCAGTCGTACCTTCCTTCCTGACCATTCTATAACTAACCCATGACTCCTACCAATGAGTCGTACCTTCAACCTATGGGTTGTTACAAGGCTTGTTGTTACCAAATCCTTCCCACATAACTGCTAACTAGAGTGGTTCCTACAGGTCATAGGTCCTTCCTATGACTCGTACCATCAGTCGTTATGAGTCAAAATCTCAGATTTTTCTGCCGACCATATTCCCAAATCCCGAGTCTAGTATTAGGCATTTATGGGGTATTACATCAACCTACCCCCAACTAAAAAAATTACATTGTCCAAATGTATGCATGACAATTAAAAAGGGGAAAGGACTTCTTGTTGTGGTCACTCTTCATCGAATTCATCATCATCACCATCACCGACGACTTCATCCCCAACTTGTAGAACCTCATCCCCATCATCGTCATTGTCACCTAAGACCTCAAACAAATCATCCATAGGGCCTCGAGCTGTGGAAGAGGAAGCCATAACTGCACCAAGAGCACTCATATTGAGTGCTGCCACAGGTGTTCGAGACTCTTTCTTAGTGAAGTGGGAAGACAGCACCGAATCAGACGGGCACAGAAGAAGAAGTGGTTTTATCCGACCGGCGATATAATTCAATTTCTAGTCAGCTAACTGAGAATCCAATAGAGAAAATTGCTTTTCTAATGATTTCTCGATATAAAGATTGCTTTCTTGTGAGCCACAAATAGATAATCCAAGTTGTAAGTACGAACCACTCAATGGAGAATCTCAGGCCAAAAAGCTACGACTACGAAATGAATTGGATCAGTTTGAGCGCTTAAATCGAAGAAGAGTCAATTCAATGCTCAAGTCAAAGGGGGCTCTTCCATTCTTGAACCTCAGCCTATAGAGAGGTGACAAATCCTTCCACCATATCCACACGAGAACACAGCTTGCTCAAGCTGTCCTTGATTAAATTCAACTCCTTCTAGACTATTTTCATGATAAGTTCGGGGAGGCTCTTAGCTAGTCGTTTGAGTTGGCTTTTATATGAGTGGGTCATTTCTACTAGCTTATGAAGATCACTGGGGTGTGAGGAGGTGGGAGGAGGTGAGGAGCCTCGAATTGGTGCACCTCCAAAAGCCTGACCCAATGCCTCAGAATGTGGCATATTGAGATCGGGGGAAAAAGGGGTTGGCTCAAAACCAGGAGTGATAGGCTCATCCAGAATCTCAAAGGCTTGCATTCTCTGCCACTTGTTCTTAGGAGCATCAGCGTCCCTTTTGTTAGAAAAGGAGATCACACCGGAGGCAGAGCTAGGGGTCTCATTCGGGAAAAGGGGTACTCCCGTTCTCAAGCAATGCTGCGATATAAACACCTCATATGGCATTGAATTTCCATTTTACCCGACCTTTCTCCGCATTTAATTGGCCAATATCTCTTCAAAGTTGATGGGGACCCCTGCCATAATACAATAGATAAGGATGGTTGCTTCTAAATTCACCCGCTTTTCATTCTTGGAGGGAATGATTCGACCATAAATGAAGTCGAGCCACAACTTGGCCTCGAAGTGTAGATCATGGAGAGATATCTCACCACCCATAGATTCCCATAGGGGTGTGCCGGTGGTCCTCTTTGTTGGCGAGGCAACCCGAATACTCCGTGCCCTCATCAATTTCATCCTCCCAAAATAGCGAGTTTATGGCTGTTGGGGTGATGTCAACCTCAACACCTCTCACCAACACTGAGGGTAGGCATGGAAAGTCCTCAGCATTGCCTCGCTCTCCTGCTTGGCCTGGTAAGAATCATATAACTTAGGTACTAAGGTCTTGTAGAAATCTGGGAGAGGGTTGCGAAGATATGCCACTGCCGATCGGTCAATTGGGCAGTGATGTTGGGGAAGTCGCCCCCCCCCTCAGCCTCGCCAAATCAAAGCGTTTCTCCACAGTGATGGAGCTGCCTTCACAAATAACATAGTGCCCCTTCATGTTGGGCACACAAAAGATTATAGCCTCTCTGGGATTGGCAGGGGCTGAGGTAGCTTTGGCTTTCCCTTTTCCCTTTGCTCTTGATGTGGTGATGACCTTTCCCTTGCTTGGGTCCCTAGATGAAGACATATTCTGCAAAAACTATGTTAGTGCCAAATGATCATATTTCTTTTTGTTTTTTGTATAAGAGAAAATAGAATAAAACAACAGTAACAAGAACTATTATCTACCCTAAACTAAAACAAGGAATTGTAACCATTGGATGACAAACAATTAGAATTTTCCGAAATGTAAAGCACTGGAAATACCGGTGAGACAACAGCGAAACACAGAAGGGGACCCGCGAAATGCCGATGAATCGCCAACGCTTGGCAGAACACAGGTAAATTTCAATGGTAAATGATGACTCATCGATGAGTCACTGATCACGATCTGAGAAGCACCGATGGAACATAGGTTCAAGGCAGTGGCCTGAAGCCATTTTGCTTGAACGACCATTCCATCTGGCGTTTTGCCGGACCTGCCTAGTGATTTTCCGGTGGTCATCATCCCCAATGCCTCAAAATAGCAGTCACACATCTTACTCTCACAAAAACTCACTCACACCATTTTAGCATTAACTACAGATGATTTGCCCTTAAGAACGATGTCATCCGATCTATCATCGGGCTAATCGGGTATTATAGGCACACATGGGGTTACTCAGACTTCACCCCCAATTCAAAATCTACACACTAAGGAACAAGAATTTTATCAAAGGCCAAACCCATATTGGTACTCACATGATATCACTACCCCCACATACTCAAGAGAAAAATAATAACAAAAGTATCATCTAGCACAACAAAAGTGTAATGGGGATACATGATTTGGGGGTATTTTGATAGTCCCATTCTCAAAACAATCATATTGTGCTAATTGATGGTTAAAACAGAGTAAAAACAGATGGATTAGAAAGCACAAAGATGAGAAAGATCAAATTTGCACAAGAAAGCTTCACTCAACTTATTCTTTCTTTAGTGGATGTGAGAGTAGAGTAAATAGTGAAGAAGATATGGGATGAAATATGGGTTTTATAGAAGAGAAGGAGGAAAAGGGATTGGTAGGTGGGGTGGTTTTAATGGTGGGAAGGTGGAAAGGTGGTGTATGGGGAAGGTGAAAAGATTTAATGGGGAAGTGTGAAGGTGGAAGAAGGGGGTTTATGGGAATCTGTAGGGGTTTGACCAGTGTTTTTAAATTCCCGAGTCAGGTCGATCCATGAATCAGTTAAAAATCTTAAAAAAAATTTAACTTACCTGCACTAGAGCATAACCAACGGTCGTCGGTAGGAATCGGTGGTTCACTGGTTCTAAGGCCGATACCCCATACCTTTCCAGTTCACTAGTTAACAACCGACGGTTGACCGGTGACTTATAGATTGGGATCAGAGAGATGCCAGTTGGATCGCAGAGCACCCCCAAACTTCTAGGTGCACTATTTTGAGTCGGTGATTCACCGGCGGTCTGTGAATTACTATTGGCATTCTGCT
Source organism: Datura wrightii (assembly GCA_035772735.1). Taxonomy (NCBI): domain Eukaryota; kingdom Viridiplantae; phylum Streptophyta; class Magnoliopsida; order Solanales; family Solanaceae; genus Datura; species Datura wrightii. The sequence continues at coordinate 44,648,900 of JASDFA010000007.1, read as the reverse complement.
GGCGAGCCGCCAATCTCCTTTCTTTTCTCCCCTTCTTCTCCTCAGGACCTGCGGTAGATCGGCATTTTTCATGTTGTCACCGACCTTTCATTGGTCTAATGCTGTTCTTCCGCAATTTTTATTTTCCATTGTTTGTGTATCCAAGGTACCTACAAAGTCAAAAACAAAAAAACATCAAAATGCTCAAAATAACACACTTGGGTTGCCTCCCAAGGAGCGCCTTAGTTAACGTCGTGGCACGATGTATTTTTCATTCATATTCCATTTTTTTTAGGATCATCCTCCGACTCATGCTCTTCCATATCAACTGCTCCATTTTCACTTTCATCATTTAACACTCCAATCACCTTACATTTGTTTGGAGGTTTAGTGTTTGTCATACTTTGAAGGTAACCTCTTACACACGGAACTTGAGCTCACCTAGCTCTACATCTACCAAGGCTCTACCTATGGCGAGCAATGGTCTCCCTAAGATTATTGGGACTTCCACATCCATCTCACAATCTAGAACCACAAAGTCAGTTGGTAGAATAAACTTATCTACCCTCACCAATACATACGGAACTTGAGCTCACCTAACTCTGCATCTACCAAGGCACTACCCATGGCGAGCAATGGTCTCCCTAAGATGATTGGGACTTCACATCCATCTCACAATCTAGAATCACAAAGTCAGTTGGTAGAATAAACTTATCTACCCTCACCAATACATCCTTCAAACACCCACCAGTTTCTTGATAGAGCGAGCAACCATTAAGAATCTCATCGAGGTAGGTTCGTGTTGCCAAGCCCTAACTTCTTGAAGATTATAAGGCGAATCAAATTTATACTTTCCCTCGGATCAAGGGCTTTCTTGAACACATACAACCCTATAGTGCAAGGAATTGTGAAGGCTCACGGATTCTCCCATTTTGGGGCAAGGTTGCTCATCATCACGGCGCTGTAATGATATTTTCTCTCTCCGGTGCCCACATCCACTACCTTCTTCTTCTTCAACAACTCTTTCATAATCTTTGCATATCCGGGAATTTGAAGTAAAGAATCCACCAGCGGTATATTTATGGACAATTTGCTGAACATAACTATAAACTTGCTGAATCGATCATCCTTTTTCTTTTTGGTTAACAGCTGTAGATAAGGAGGTAGAACTCTTGGTTCTTGTTGTTCTCACTCAAGGCCTTCATGCCCGCATCTTCTTCCTCATCATTTGAGGGAGTTTCATCAACATCTCCTTCACCTTGATCTGCAATATCGCCACAATCATGTGGTGCTTGCGGTATCTCATCTGATTCTTTCACGTCACTTGCCGTTGGGGCAACAACATTCTTGGGCTTAACACCCGCATCTCCTAGCATCTTTCCACTCCTAGTGATATAACCATGCAATGATTATCCTTTTTTGGAATTGCTATTGTATCACTAGGGAGTGATCCCTTCATCCGTGGTTCGTTTGAGAAGGTACGGGTTCATTTGGGCCTCTAAATTCTTGATAGAAGCCGAGTGTGAACTTATTATTTTGGCAAGGTTAAACACCTCCCCTTTAAGTTCTTTGACCTCGCTATTCAATGACTCAACTTTCTTGAGAACTCTTGCCAATATTTCTTCAATTTTTGAGTTCTTTACATCACCTCACACCCGGTTGGGATGGGGCATTCTCAGCTTTAGGAGGAGGAACATACAGACTTTTTGCTTCTATGATAGCGGTCTCCCTCACGGTTTTGCTCTCTATTGCCCCATCTCTCATTCCGATCAGGCCACTCTTGTGTGTCACGATTCCTCCAACCTTGGTTCTCTTCCCTTGGGCACCAAGGGCCTTGATTAGTCCCTTGGTACCCAGGTCGAGAACCCCCAATTTGATTTGCCATATATTGGCACTCCTCCTCGTACCTTGGTGGCAAAGTCTCTCCCTCGAAATGTATTGGACCTTGCATTCCTGCGGCATTTACACCTTTAGGCTCGGCTCCCATCATATGTTTAGTCATTAATTCCAGCTGAGTCATCATTTTGTTAAGATTTTCATCTCGCTCTTCCTCTTTCTTTCTTATTTTGGCTGTTAGCAAACTAGAACTAGCATTATGTGAAGGTACAGTCGTCTCCCTTGTATGCCACGCCTTGTTCTTCTTCGTCATCCTATCCAAAAGGGCTTTAGCTAGACCATACGCCTGGTCCATGATTGAGACTCCGGTTAGGTTGTTGGAGACTTATTTGTTTATGGAGTTTAAGACTCGATAAAAGCTTTGAAGTAACACTCCATCAGGAAGACCATCATGGTTAGGACAAAGAGACACCTTCTTCTTAAATCTCAGCCATGCTTCATGCAATCACTCGGCTCTTGCCTAAAGTTTGTAATGTCATCCCTCAGCTGCAACATCCTTGAAGGAGGGAAAAATCAATCCAAAAATGCTTCTGTCAACTCTTGCCACGAGGTGATACATCTCGGAGGCAATTCTTCCAACCACATAGTTGCTTCTCCCGTTATGGAGAATGGGAAGGGCCTCAACTTGATAGACTCTTGTCTTATATTAGTTATATTAAAAGGTTGGCCTATCTCAAGTAAGTTCCTCAAATGGCAGTTAGCATCCTCACTTGGTTTTACCCCAAATATCCCTTTCATCTGCAACATGTGCAATATCATACTATTGATGTGAAACACCGCATTCCCTACCGTAGCTGGTAGGAGAATGGCACTTGTGACCTCGGTCATGATGGCGTTATCCTCTTTATGTTCCATGTTTCCTTCCACCAAACTATCATTCGCTTGCGAATAATAGATCATATGAGACACCCTAAATGACCAACAACAAGAACAACATCAAAACAAATAAGATTCTTAATTAGTTAAACTTAACAAACCACTCAAGGATATCAAGCACTATTGCTCGGCAACGACTCCATTTTTGATAACTTTCAATATACACTCCTAGTTAAGAGAGAACGTAAGCGATCGTTGTATCAAAATAAATAACCCGATGGGTGTTGGGGTCGAATCCCATAGAAAATAGAGAATGATTTGCACAAGAGTTGTTTAATGAATTGAATTGATTCACATCGAAGTAATGAAAACGTAAGAGTAGATTTTGGGGGAAATGAACGCAATAATATTGTGGACTCTAAAATCAGCTAATCAAGAGAGCAAGATAACCAAAATTGAGAAATAATAATGAGTACATGCTAGAGATGTGGTGTAGATAGGATGTCAATCAAACTGGGATTTACTAGACAGTCAAGTTATTATTAAAATGTGTAAATAACCTTGGAAAAAGATAGAGCCCGATGTTTTCAACCACTTGAGCTCCTTTCCTCAAGTCCTTTCAAACCTCAAGGTACAATTCAACTATTCCAATATGGTTTGGGTTAGGGGCTGAGCTATTTTTAGCCATCAACCTCTAAAGAATTACGATCATGGGTTTTGGATATTTCTATCCCAACCCCACATAATCAAATCCCAATCCACTATTAAATTCTCCCCCATTACATAATTCTTCTTTTTCAAGCCAAAATCAAGTACAAAAATAATTCCCACATTTGAAACTATGAGCAATCAACTATAATTTGAGGAGAATTCAATAGATATACACTAATTAAGTAATAACAAGACAAATCTAGCAATACACAATCAAATTAAACACCCATCATCACAGACCTATAGTTATTGATTTAGCTACTCATAATTATGAAACAAAAGAGCATATTTATCAATAAACTCAATAATTTTATCATTAAGAGTAAGCAAAATCAAGCTCAAAATATCTCTACAATGGTTGTGATACCTTGCTGAAGAAGATGAAGATGAAAAAGTAATATTAAAATAATTCTTCTCTTCTCTCAAAAGTAATGGGAATATTGTACTTTTTCTAGAATATGTACAAAAGTAGGTCATAACATTCTCCTCTTTTTCAGGGATGGATGTTTTTACCTTTTCAGGCATCTTTCACTTGCATTTAAACCAGCGGTTCACCGGTGTCAATCCACTGACCACCGATTTGTTGAAGCTCATGTCTAGTGAAGTCCAGGGTAGTTCGGTATTGGGAACTGGTGGTTCACCATATGCGATTCCACGAGCCACCAGTTGCATTTGTTCTTCACTCCAGTAGATATCTGCGATCAGCCGGGTTTCGCCGGTGTCCTCCGGTGGATTGCCGATTTTTACCTAAATTTCCTCTTTTTTGCTCAATTTCATGCTATTTCTCTTCAGCTCAGATACCTGCAACATTCAAAGGAAGAAGGGCATAAAATCCACTAAAAGACTTGAAAACTAAGCTAAAGTTCATGTTTAAGAGTCTAATGAGTTGGTAAATTACTAACTCATCAGGAAACCAGCCTCCATTTCATGGGTTGTTGGTAAGGAAGTCAAAGGTGTAGGAGTTGCTAGAAAGTAGAAAAAATTGGCTAAAATAGACGTGACAAAGCGAGGTACGTAAAGGTGCATCTATTCTTGTTTTTCAACAATCACAAAATCTTGCTATTGAAAGGGCCAAGGTCCCTATGCTTTTTGACTCCTATTGAGGCGTATATGATTCTGGCCATAATTATAAAAATACCAGATAACAAGCTTAAATAGTTGAAAGTGTTAAAAGTGAATGAATGTAAAATTAAAGCCAAATTATTTACGATTATTATCGTAGTTGTAAATCGAGTCTGAATTCACCTCAACATGGGCACTGTGAGCTGGTCTTTTGTATTATTTCATACATGTGGTATCAAATGTGTTTAAAAGTCTGTTTGCTAAGTGAAATTGGTAAAAAGGGAAAGACGACGACGCATGAACGAACTTAACGCTAGAAAATATTTTTAAGATAAATAAGGGTAAATGAGAATAATGAAATGGAAATGCCTTACGATAGTCGCCCACCCTATTATACAGATGTTTTAAGGCCAAGAGGAGATTCCTCGATGCCTTTTCCCTTAGCTAACCGGCTAGTTAATGAGTTTTGAACCAACCGACATGTTGAACTTGAAAAATAGAACTCAAATGTGTAAACTATCGATATGTCTATAGAACCATCTTTATGGGTAGGTTATACATGGTATCTTAATGTAAGTAGGCTATACAAAATAAGAATATATATATATATATATATATATATGCATTTTCTTACGTTCAAGTTAAACGCTAAGGCAACAAGAATTGTCTTTAGAATGTCGTAGTAAGTTTACTAGAACTCTTGTGCTATCTGAACTTCTTGAGACTCACCAATGCATTAAGTAAAATAAGTGATCTAACTATCACGTGGTAAAATAATAAAATGAGTATTATGTGACAACCTTTTGCTAATCAATTAGAGTTGAACGTCTATAAAATAGTAACTTAAGTTAAAGAGAAGTTCTCCGCTATGCCCCTAAACGATTATGTTAAGTTAATTATCCTATGTATTGAATTATTTTTCCAAGTCATAAAAAGGTTAATCCTAAAAGCTTCTAAGTTGCTTATAATGACGTTAGGCTACCTAAGATCCTAAATTAGTTTTGAAGGTTGTATAAGTTATCTTAATGTTATCAAAATTATGGCTATATGCCTTTATTTACCTATAAGGCATTCCTTAGAGAATTGCTTTCAAATGTTTAAGCTAAAGAACCCCAAGTCTCAGATTCGTAAGCTATCTCCTCACGTTCATAAGTTATGTTGAAACATGTGATGCTAATGTGTGAAGTTTCAAGTAATGATATTCCGAGAACCTTGCTAACTACTCAGTCAAATATTTGAATTTGCAAAAAGTCTAAGAACTCAAATCTTTATAAGCCATTCAACAAGAAGTCTTAATGTATACATTTCTGATGTTGTAGCATGTAGTTATACTCAAGTCACATGTTTTTATGTTCAGCTCTTTTCGTGTTATTATTTAAGTTTCTTAAGTCCAGAAAAAATACCTTCTCAGATGCACAAGTTCTCAACATGTAAACAAGTGTAAATGCAAGTTTGCTAGCAATCAGTTAAGTTGAGAACTCAGATGAGATACTTTGAGTGAAAGTCCTAGAACGTGTACCACTTTAGCCTCTCAGATATGGCTATTTATGTATTGAACTAAAAGCTCCCTTTGGTCGAGTCAGTATTTAGTTGTTCCAGTAGATTACACGAGGAGGATTATTATTAAGTCACCAGGGTTAGAGGTTGTGCCTTAACATGGTTTTCCACCTTTATATATATGTGGTATGAGACATGTAAAGCTAAGAAGAGACTTCATAACCCTTCTCCCTTAAGATGAATGATAAGTTATCAAGTTTTGTAGCTCTAATGTCCCTTCAAACATGGTTTTCCACCTTTATGGGCTTAGTGGGTACAGTGTTATTCAGTTTGTGGCCTTGTTGGCTGTCCATTCTTGGGTTAGCATAGTGATAGCCTTATCAGTATTTCAGTTATTTATCATGTATTGTTGAGACCTCATGGGTCCATTTTGTACTCCAGATGATTATGATAGGTGGCTTAGATGACCTAAGTGTTACAGTTACAGATGTATATAGCTGGCTTCCTGGACAGTTAGGTATCGGGATCCAGTCGCGCCCTCCCCCAGTTTTTGTGCACGACATCCCGTTATTTCTTTAACAATAATACAAGTAGAATTCTCCATCCAAACTTCCATAAAATAGGGTGAAAATGGGCAGCAACACTTACCTTACTTGGTGTCAATTTTTGTTCCCTTTTCTTATACTTGTTTAAGAGCTTAACTTCTATTCATGCATAAGACAAAGAAAAAGAAGAAGAAGAAGAAGAAGTAGAAGACCCCTTAAAAATAGAGAGAAATGGGGCGAAACATTTAGGAGGAGCCTGCTAAGATCCTTATATACAACCAACATATTTCGTTGTTAAAATAGAAGAATATAGCTAGAAACTATAACTTTTTCTTCACTTACCTTGGCTGGAATTTTAGAACTCTTCAAGAAAGAAAGAGGAGAGAGCTTTATAAACTTTTGAAATTTTTCTAAGTATAAAGAGAATTATTTGGATTTGCAAAGTATAAAGAGAATTATTTGGAGTATTAACCTTAAAAAGGGACATGTTGGCCGACTCTCTCTTGGACCCATTTGGATCAAATTTGGTCCATTTTATTGGTCCCATGGATCAAGTATTTGAGCTATATTTAAATTAAGTTTTGGACCTCTAATTGGTCCAAGTTGTGGTCGCCTTTATTGTAACACCTTGTACCCTAGGAAACAATTCCTGAACTTAGTACGTAATTTTTTCATTTTTTTGTGAAGTGTATATGGTGTGTGAAGTACTTTACAAAGTGTAGAGGTGCACGATGTTAATACAAAAAGTGGGAATTTGCAAAAAATCCCGCGGTGCAAGTGTCACAGATGACATATGAACCATAAATAAAACCTACAAGCCATGAGTCCTATCGTAGATGGAAACCAGATATCCTAAATCACTAGATTAACTTATGAAGTAATATACAAACTGTAGATGGGATCCATGAAGCGTATTTTGAACCATGAATAAAAGTCCCATTTTCTTAGGCTAATGTTTAAGATTTATGAAGACAACCTATAAAGCGAAAACCCATTCTATGAACCGTATCTAGCCATTGTAAGTGGAGATCAAGATACTTTGAACTACTAGATAAGAGATAGGATTTGATCTATGGACCATATCTTGGATTTATAATTCGCACCTAGTTTTGTAGATAAGTCTTCAAAGAAGTGAAATTTCCCCAGATCAATCTATGATTTGATTTATGGACCGAAGATTGGATCCACAGTTCGTAACATCAGCCAATATACTGCAAGTTCAGCCTTTTCCTCTACTTCTATAATTATCTCCTCCCCGACTTCATACTCATTTTCTCCTACTTCAGCTTGATAGAACAGGCTTCTTTCTTCTCTCCAAGGTAAGTCCCTTCAATCTTTTCCTATGGATTATTGTTGCATGCAAGCTTAGATTTGTAAATCATAGCTTCTATTCTTTTAGGGTATTAAGGGAAAACCCTCTTTCTAGCTCAAGGGACTGGTAGCCCCTCTCTCTCGCCAATACTGAGTGATCTTCTCTTGCTTTTAGAGAATTAAGCAATGTAAAGGAACCCTAAATATGGGACATCATGTCTTCCCCATTATTTTTTCTACTTCCACCGTCATGCAAGCTATTACTATATGATTTCTAGTAATTTTTCCATGTTTTGATGATTCCATGTCTAATATTTTAAGAACCTTATATATCTAGCATGATTTAGCTGAAATCTATCTTATGATTGAGTTTTTATGAAATTTTATGAGTATTCATAAAAATGTTAAAAATGACCATTTTTCCCTTATAAGTTAAGATTTAGAATTCATGAAATGTTGTGAGGTTGTTGCTATATATTTGGCCAAGGACACACTTGTTTTGAGACAATTGCTGCAATAAATTTTGGTCAACACCATACTCATGATTTACTTGAACTAGAAAATTATTGTCTTATCATGACTATGGATTTTCAAAGGTTGGTCGCTTGATTTTACAACTATTTAGCTTCTTGTGTTTTAAAGGTGTCACGGCCCAAACATACACCCGGATCGTAGACATGGGACAAGGAGTCTCAGGGGACCCCAAGTCGACCCATGGCATGAGCATACATCTAATCCCAATCACATGAGCAGAAGACTTATCATAAAAAGAACGTAATCATGACATAATAGAAGGAAAAGAAAAACTAGACTCATACAATACATCTGATTACAACTTGTAGTCTGATAAGCCTCTAATCATGAAAAGACGGGTTGATGGGATAACTCCCCAACTAACCCACAATCCTGAAACTGAAATAAACAACATAGAGTCGGAATACATAGCCCTCGGAACATGAGGACTCACCAAGTACGCTAACAACAACTCCGAGACAATCTACGGGTGAGGGTGAGCCTGAAAGCTGGGGCCTGTATCATAAAAAAATACAACATAGAAAGTATGCGGTCAGTACGTAGAATGTACTGAGTATGCAAGGTAAGTAAAATAGACATTTAAAACATACATAAAATTCATAAATGATTATTAGAGTAGGACATCATGCACGTATCGTAAATCATCATAACATGTCATAAGGCTCAAGGTTTTCAAAATGTTCGTAACATAACATAATCATGATCATAATAAAAGAGTTTTACTTAACATGACTTGAGCCAACATACATAATCATAACATGTATAAATCATGAGGAACAGTGAGAGATTCTCTTAACTGACATACCACATATAAGCACACATGAAGCCCGACTTGTAACCCTAGTCGAGAGGGTGTTTATACCTTGCCAAGGGTCGAACCATGAGAGTGTGACGTCACCATGAAAGGTCCATTTGGGCCAGGGACAGTCTTATCGGAGGTCCCAAGATACCTACCGTGGCATGTAGTTTATGAGATCCGGGGCAAAACCTAGGCTCCAAACCTACTCGGTGTTCGATACTACTCCCAAAACATATATAGTGCTCATAGTATAACATACATGGATTCATGGGCTAGTTAAATCATGATAATCGTAAACATGCTTGAACATATGTGAACTAGCCATGACATGAGGCCCGTGAGTCAGCCAAAAACATAATTCATGATTCATAAGATTCATACATACTTGTAGATCATGCATATAGCTTGAATTTCATAAAATCATAAAGGGTAACATAATAAATTCATGATTTAAACCATAATTCATTCTGGGCTTGAGGAAATCATAATGGGTAAATAGATCATAAATCGATTTATCATGGAGCATGCATAATTAGGGTGAACACATAGAAATCGAAATCGATAAAATTATAAATGATTTAAATAATAAAAACTGATTAAAACCTATAGATTATAATAAGATTTTAAAATCACAAAACCCATAATCGAATTATTAGAGTTTAAGTAAATAAAATTCAAAACCCCATGAGTTTTTGTTGAAAACTTTGTAAAAAAAATCATAGAGGAGGGACATGGGTGTGGAAGAACTCACCCATTGATAGCCTTACATACCCGGGATATCTAATTCTTAACTTCCCTTGATTACCCAAGAATGAAATTGGAAGAATTGAAGAGAAGAGCCTATAATCTCCCTTGATTGCCTCTCACTATACTTGCATGAATGAATGAAGAGAAAACTGAACTTAACCCCTTTAAATTTCCCTATTCATAACCCAAAACGACATAGTTTAGGCCTTAGGATCTTAGGAATTTACGAAAAGATCCTTACTATTTCGCAGAAAATAACTGCCAGGTGACCCTAACGAGTGACCTGACGACTCGTTACATGCCCAAACGATCCGTCACCTTGCCCGTCAGGTACACTGTCTTAACTGATCACTGGGGGTCCTAACGGGTGACATAACGATTCGTTACAGGTGGCCACGAGTTGTGGCCACCACTCATCAAGTGCACTGCCTTCCTTTTTCTATTTTTCTTATACCTCCTCTCCACGAATGACCTAACGACTCGTGGTGTCTAACCACGAGTCATTCCCAAGATCGTGGGGGCTCCTTTTCTCTTAATTTTTTCCCATTCTCCTATGCCTCCCCACGAGTCACCTAACGACTCGTGGGATCTCCTCACGAGTCGTCCAACGACTCATCTTGTGCCTGCAACCCAGATTTTCAATTTTTTCCCGTTTCAACTCCTGGGTCCGATCTTTGAATTCTCGGGTATAACAATATCTTCCCCTTGGAAAATTCATCCTCGAATGTTAGAAACACACAGAAAGCTCAAAAACAAGCAATCATCATATGCAAATACTGATTATTTAAATTGAAAACTGACGGAATGACTGCCTCCGAAAAGAACTAGATAGCTGAACTAAATTCATACATCACATACATCTATCATAACATAAATCAAACTTGTGAACATGAACTGAACATGGAAACTGATTAGAGAATTAGGGCAAAAACGGATACCTCAAACTGAAATTGAGACGATTGGGAACAAGTGAGGGTATTTAGCCATCATGGCCGCTTCATCTTCCCACGTAGCTCCTTCAACATGCTGGTTTCTCCATAACACCTTCACCGAAGCTACTTCTTTGTTCCTCATCCTTTGAACCTAGCGATCCAATATTGCAACCAGAATTTCCTTATCACTGAGGCTATCCTTTACACCAACGCTATCTACCGGGACTACTAAAGCTGGATTACCCAAGCACTTTTTCAAGAGTGACACATGAAACACGAGATGCACAGAAGATAACTCTGATGGCAAGTCCAACTCATATGCTACCTTACCAATTCTTCTTATAACCCCATAGGGACCAATGTTGCGCCCCAGAGCACACGCAAGCGTACGCGGTCGTACAAGTAATATAGTGGCCCTTTTTAAGAGCCGGTTGTCGAACCCATAGGGACTGGACCAATTTAGAAAATTATGAAGTTCACGTGTAAGATTAACCTTCACAAGTGTTGAGTATAGAAGTTTTTCGTAAATTATAAGTACGTTTTGGGGTGTTCACAAAACAATCTGGAAACAATATAAGAAGCAACTAGAGTTAAGGCTGGATAATCATGCAATGCTACACTTTGTAATGGTTCACGTATGAAATTATCAATTTTTGTCTCACATAGTTGTAAAATGTGATGTTCATGGTCCCTCGAGCCTCTAAACACGACAAACTAGCTTCACAACTACATCGTTGAGCGGTGGAGTGACAATTCTAGTTCGTGGGCAATTCAACTACATGGATGTGGTTTACCGGGTTTGTGCTCTTGATTAGGGACTTTCGTACCTCTAATGATTTAACCTAACTTAGCTTCACAACTGCTTCTATAAGTGGTGGAGTGACAATTCTAAGTCGGTGTCTTACTATCATCCCGTTTTATCAACCAAGCAAGGAAAATTAGGTATAATTTTTATCCTAACCGCGAATCCTATCGTAAGATAAGAACTTGCTCCCTACATTCTCTTGTTCTATCCTAGGGTTACTCTCTCAACCGTTTACCTAGCTTAACATGTATGTTTTCATGGTGATCAAGCATAAAAACAACCATAATAACTAATGTAACACAAAACAACAATTAACAACTCAAACCAAAACGAATTCATGCATTGCAATCATATAATGTAGCTCAACCCTAGGGGAAGGGTTTTAGCCACTAATGTTCGTACAATAACTTAAAAACATTGTTAAAGTAGAGTAATTACAAGAATAGGTAAAAGAGAATGTAAAATTAGTGAACCCTAGGTGAGTTCTTCATTTCTCCCTTCGCTCCTCTATGGTTTTCAAAAAATATTTCGTGTCCAATGATTTTAGAAGCTAAGGGTTTAATTTATAGTAAATGGGAAATTTGCACTTTTTGGCCTGTCATGGAATGGATCCATGGCACGGAGGTGAATGCACCAATTTGCCTCTGTGACACGGAGGTAACGCGACATCTTACTGGAAAGTGCACTTGAAACTTGCTTGGCCGAGGCATGGCGCGACAGCCGGCGTGGCACGACGCTGGTCCTGCGCGATGGCCAGCGTGACACGGCCTGTAGTGTGCAGCAATGCCTGGCGTGGCACGGTCACATGCGCGCAGGCGCCTTGGAGTGCAACATTTCCCGCGCATGGCCTTGGCGTGGCACGGCGCTAGACGCAGCACACGCACAGCGTGGCACGCTGCCTGGCGCGGCCAGCCTTGCCATGGCATGTTTTCTTGCCATCTTTTGCAATTCACTTCCAACTCCATTCCTTCACTTCACCTATCATTATTTAGTCCCTAATATGCATTTTACACCTACAAAACAAGAACTAATCATGTTGGTTAGTGCATACCCAAATTTGCACAAAATCGCATAAGAATGTAAGTGTATAATTAGAAAAACATGACTAAATTAAGCTATAAATAGCACTTAGGCAAGAAATTATGGCCAAGATCAACCAACAAAGCGGGGGCTGAGTTTTCCTTTCTTTACAAACCGCATGACTCCCTTCATGGGAGACACCTTCTGAAATACCTACTCGTCCACCTCGAACTCCAACTCTCTCCTCCCCACATCAGCATATGACTTTTGACGACTTTGAGCAGTTTTCAGCCTGTCCCTTATCAACTGAACCTTCATCATAGCCTCGTGAACTGAGTCTAGCCCTATCATAGCTGCCTCACCAACCTCAAACCTTTGGATGGGAGATCTACACCTCCGCCCATAGAGAGCCTCAAACGGTGCTATTTGGGTACTAGAGTGGTAGCTGTTATTGTAAGAAAACTCGATCAAGGGCAAGTGATTATCCAATAAACATTTGAAATCCATCACACATGCCCTCAACATGTCCTCGAGGGTCTGGATTGTCCGCTCTGCCTAACCATCCATTTGCGGATGAAACAATGCGCTGAGTTTAACCTGAGTCCCAAGACCTTTTTGGAAAGACCGCCAAAATTGAGTGGTAATGTTATACCCCGTAGGATTCCCGGAACCTAGATGGCCTATTCGTGCATTGGTCAAGTATATTTTGGAAGCCATACGTGCTAGGTAAAGGCCCGGGAAAAGACCGGACGAGTAACCTGTCGAACCATCGCGGGAGGAGCCGAGGCAGAGCCCCTCCGCGATGGCAGCGTGTCACAGAGGTGAAGCCTCCGCGTTGGCTCCGTGACACATTGGCCTTGTCCAGGCTCAAGAATATAAAGCCCCACTTCGGTTTATTTTGGATTTATTCTCATAAAATTTCCAGAAAATAGAGAGGAAAAAGCTAGAGAACGAAAAGAACGAAGCGGGTAATATAATTTCGTCCGATTACGCTGCCAAACGCAGTCCAAACCTAAATTAACCTCAGATACCGAGGTATTTAGCAGTAGAGAGCATTCGTACGGATTTAGTTTCGTGAAATACGGCCGACGAATCGTCGAGCTACCGAGCTAAGGTAAGTAGAATTGCTCCAAACTAGTGTCTATGTGTTCCTAGCTGTGAAGTGAATACTTCTCCCTTCTGGACTTCTGGAAAATAGCGAGTTTTTGACCGTCTTTCGATAAGCCTAAGTTTAGGCTACAATTATATCGAAAGTGACATTGTTCTTTAGAATAAAGCTATATTTAGTATTAATTGACATATTTATGAATGCAGTTGGGAGAAATAGTTGAAGTATTGGCCGAGCCTCGTCCGACAGACGGATAACTCGAGGTTAAGGTATGTAAAGCTAGTTCCTCGGCAAGTTAGTAGTTTTAGCCTTGTATAGTTCAATAAACTCCATAGTAGAATTCCCGGAACTGAATGTTAAGTATTGTGCAAAGTCTAGTAAACCTAGTTTGCGTTGTTATATCGTATTCAGTCTGAAAGTTAGTAAAGCATGCGCCCGAGGGCAAGTCAGTATTTCAGATTCAGTATAGCCTATTACATGATTAGTAAGCATGTAGTAGAATAAAAGGAACAAATTTTCATAATAAAAGTCAGTAAGGAAAGATCAGATAGATAGATAGTATCTTGGCTACAGATTAGCCGTACAGTTAGACAGAGATTACAGAATTAGTATAATTAGTAAAGAATCAGTTCGGTGCAAAAGCAAATCAGAATAAGAAGTTAGATTTCAGATAGTCTTTTCAGTTATACATGCTTGCTATTTATATGTGCTATTTGTTTGTTGAGACCTGCTATGGCATGTGGGTGTCCTTTTAGCATCCCCACCGCCCCTGGGTTATAGCTGTGTCGATACCAGATTCAGATACCACCACCAGCTGGGCGATGCCGTCCGCATAGAGGACAATGATGGCCGACCACCATGATAATACGGTCCAGACCACCCTGCTTGCAGGGGTAGTTTAGTTTACTCTGCGCAGAGCCAGTTTACCCTGTTTACAGGGGCAGAACACTCTGTGTGCGCTTGTGGCCGGGGGCAGTTTCAGATACAAATTTTCATAAAATTACCCTGTTGCGTGCTTGCACCCAGGGGTAGTTTTAATTACACACCCTGTGTGCACTTGCGCCCAGAGGCAGGAGTCTTCGGACTCAGACACAGTTTATTGTCAGAGGCCAAGGCCTGAGCTATGTACCCAAGGGGACCGGTAGGAGGAGCTCACAGTTGTCAGATGAGTGGAGTGACTTATTTTTGATTGGTTTAGACCTGGGTAGGGGTAAATAGATTGTGTGTTGGTTGGCACCTTCCGGCTTATGGGGGTCGGTCAGGTATTGTGTGTATTTATATGTATACCTATATGTGCTATTTGATATTGATAGATAGTGGGACGGCACGTCATCAGGTACGCTCAGTTTAGCTATAGAATAAATAAACTCTCCCCAGTTATCCTCAGCCAGATAGACTCAGCTACTTCCTGCTTCTGTGTCATGTTACTGTTGTTATTCATTTCAGTTGTGTATTTCAGTTGCTTTACATGCTCAGTACCTGTGGTACTGACGCCCAGTGGGGCGCTGCATTACTTGCCTGCAGATACTCATAGACGAGGAGGCGATCCCTTGTGATTCCAGTCAGCTATTGAGTATTCAGCTCCTGTCATCCGGAGTCTGAATTCCAGAGGTGTATTTTGTTTTCTTTTGTTGTACAGTACGGGTAGGTCAGGGCCCTGTCCCGATCATTTCTATTGTTATTCTTAGAGGCTTACAGTCTGTATATATTTCCCTGTGGTCAGTCGAGCCGGTCGTGTGAGGCCGTGCAACTTGTTATAGTTATTTGTTATTTCTATTCCTGTTGGCCGTGTGTGGCCATAATCAGTCAGTAGTGGTGACCTTGCCGGTCATGTAATTATTTAGCATGTTATTGTTGAGCTACAGAGAACTAGACAGCATGGTGGCCTTGTCGGCCCGCATAGGTTCCCCTATAGTAGTATGTTTCCGGTTAGCTGTTATTACAGGTACAGGTGGCTATAGGCCAATGGGCCGGGGGCTGTGTTTACAGACGTTATATAGCCCTTTGTTTCCAGAAATTTGAGTTAGAGCCAGCCAGGCACCAGATGTGCTTAGGCTCACCAGATAGCAGTCTAGGTCCTACTAGGGCACCAGGTGCCAGTCATACCCCCCAAGGCAGGGCGTGACAAACTTGGTATCAGAGCAGGTCATGTCCCAGGGAGTCTGCAAGCCGTGCTAAGTAGAGTCTTGTCTATGGATGTGTTGTGCACCACATACCATAGGCAGGAGGCTGCGAGGCATAACAGGATAGTTACCCTTCTTTTCATACTCAGTCGTGCCTAGCACAGTACAGTATAGGGTTGGTTCTTTTGAAACTTACCACCCTTTTTGTTTACAGATACTATGGCAGACCAGTGGCACCCAGCTACAGGCAGGAGATTGGATACAGCAGTGGGCGAAGGCACCAGTAGGATGCCTCATTTACATCCAGACTTAGCCCGGTCTGAGAGCGATACGAAGGTGTCATCTCGACCCTCCCAGCAGTCTCCGCCTCGCCAGACACCATTTGAGGCAGCACCACCTCCCACAGCTCCTGCACCCACTTCATCTGATCATGAGCTACGTAGTGCGTTGGTTATGTTGACCCAGATGCTAGCTACTCAGCGTCAGCCAGTACCACCTGCATCTGCAGAATCTCTAGGTGGGCCAGGTAGTTCCAGGGTTAGAGAATTCTTGGCGTTGGGACCCCCTCAGTTTACAGGGTCGGATTCAGCGGAGGACCCTCAGGAATTTTTGGACCAGATGCAGAGAATCTTTAGAGTCATGCACGTAACCCAAACAGAATTGGTTGAGTTAGCCGTGTTCCGGTTAAGGGATATTGTTGTTTTATGGTACGAAAGTTGGGAGAGATCTCGGGGAAGAGATGCAGCCCCTCCTACTTGGTCTAGCTTCTCAGAGGCCTTCCTGGACCACTATTTACCCCGGGAGGTCAGACAGGCCCGGATGGACCAGTTTTTACACTTAGAGCTGGGGGCCAGGAGCGTTCGTGAGTATTCTTTACAGTTCGACTCCTTAGCCCGCTATGCTCTAGCATTTGTGGACACCATGTCGTCCAGAGTCCACCGCTTTATTATGGGCTTGAATCCAGATTACATAGAGACGTGCATGACAGCTACTTTGAGAGAGGACATGGACATAGCTAGGGTACAAGCCTTCGCACAGACAATTGAGGGCTTGAGACAGCGGCAGCGGGGTGATAGACAAGCGACTTCAGAGCAGCGCCATAGAAGCAGACCCGCTGAGATTCGATGGGAAATCCCTAGGGGGCCGAGACCACGATTTTCAGATAGGCCACCCAGATCTTTACCTCCGGTACAGCAGCAGAGAGGCAGATTTGTTCGCCGGGGTCAATCAGAGTCCGGTAGCAGTTCACGGATAGTAGCCTTACCTCAGCAGCGGAGGGTAGAACAGAGTAGATTTGCAGCTACCCCTTGTCCTATATGCCACCGACTACATGCTGGAGCCTGCAGGAAGGCTTCCCAGGGTGCTATTACTGCGGACAGGAAGGGCATTTAATGAGAGATTGTCCATCCAGGGGACAGGGTAGCCAGGATGATCTGGATAGAGCATCAGCAGGGCCACGAGTTCCAGCAGCCTCAGCAGGGCGCAGACCCTCAGGTTCAGCAAATAGGGGCCGAGGTAGATTAGGAGCCTCTGGCTCAGGCGCAGGCCCCAGCCGTACCTATGCATTACCAGGAGGCAGGATTCAGAGGCATCTCCCGACGTGGTCACAGGTATATTGATTATCTGCTCATACACTGTTTATGTACTGATTGATCCAGGATCCACCCAATCGTATGTTACCCCATTTGTGGCACGAAAGTTCAATATTGTACCAGAATTGTTACAGCAGCCCTTTTCGATATCCACACCCGTCGGTGACTCGATCGTGGCTAGCAGAATTTACCGGGGGTGTACAGTAGAGGTTGCTGATCATCAGACCACAGTAGATCTGGTCGAGCTAGAAATGATAGACTTCAATGCCATAATGGGTATGGATTGGCTAGTGTTGTGCTTTGCCAATGTTGAATGTTGGACCAAGACGGTCTGAATCTACTTTCTAGGAGAAGCAGTGCGGGAGTGGAAGGGCAACACCGCTACACCAAAAGGTAGGTTTATTTCCTACCTTCAGGCGAGGAGATTGATATCTAAGGGATGTATTTACCATCTGGTCAGAGTTCAGGATATCTGAGCAGAATCTCCGACACTCCAGTCTGTTCCGGTGGTGAACGAGTTCCCCGATGTGTTTTCGGACGAGTTACCTGGTATTCCCCCAGAAAGGGAAATAGATTTTGCTATTGATTTATTACCAGGCACCCAGCCGATATCGATTCCTCCTTATCGCATGGCTCCTGCAAAACTCAGAGAATTAAAGGAGCAGCTGAAAGACTTGTTGGATAAAGGTTTTATTAGGTCGAGTACTTCACCATGGGGTGCGCCAGTTCTATTTGTGAGAAAGAAAGATGGCTCACTCCGTATGTACATAGATTATCGGCAATTAAACAAAGTTACAGTGAAGAACAAGTACCCGCTTCCCAGGATTGATGATTTATTTGATCAATTACAGGGAGCCAGATATTTTTCTAAAATTGACTTGCGGTCCGGATACCACCAGGTTCGAGTTCGTGAAAGAGATATTCCCAAAATGGCGTTCAGGACCCGATATGGACACTTTGAATTTCTAGTTATGTACTTTGGGTTAACGAATGCCCCAGCAGTATTCATGGACCTGATGAACAGTATTTTCAGACCTTTCCTGGACTTGTTCGTAATAGTGTTTATTGATGATATTCTGGTGTATTCTCGCTCTAAAGCAGATCACCGGACTCTTTTGCGGACAGTGCTCCAGATCCTCAGGGACCGCCAGTTATATGCTAAATTCTCTAAGTGTGAATTCTAGCTTAATTCAGTAGCCTTTTTGGGGCATATTGTATCGGATGCTGGTATACAGGTTGACATGCAGAAGATAAAAGCAGTCAAATCATGGCCTAGGCCTACCACTCCGACCGAGGTTCGCAGTTTTCTGGGATTAGCGGGATATTACAGGAGGTTTGTTGAGGGATTCTCTACCATTGCAGCACCTCTAACTAAACTGACGCAGAAAGCAGCAAAGTTTCAATGGACAGAGGCATGTGAGCAGAGCTTCCAAGAACTGAAAGATAGATTGACCTCCGTGCCAGTGGTAGCCTTGTCGGAAGGTACAGAAGGTTATTCAGTATATTGCGACGCATCAGGCGTTGGGTTGGGTTGTGTGTTGATGTAGCATGGCAAGGTGATTGCATATGCCTCCATACAGCTGAGGAAACACGAGAGGAATTACCCTACCCACGACCTGGAGCTAACCGCAGTGATCCACGCCTTGAAAATGTGGAGACATTACCTGTATGGCGTCCATGCTGATATTTTCACAGATCACAAGAGCCTACAGTATATCTTCACTCAGAGGGAGCTGAATCTGCAGCAACGGCGCTGGTTGGAGTTGTTAAAAGATTATGATGTGAACATTCTGTACCACCCGGGAAAAGCTAATGTTGTAGCAGATGCTCTCAGTCGAAAGTCCATGGGGAGCTTGGCGTATTTGCAGCCCGAGCAGCGGAAATTGGTCAGGGAAATACATCAGTTAGCTAGCCTAGCCGTTCGTGTAGTAGAAACAGAGGACGGTAGAACGGTAATTTAGAACACTGCCGTGTCATCGTTGGTTGTGGAAGTGAAAGAACGGCAATTTGAGGATCCTGACCTAGTTCAGCTTAAAGATTATATTCCGCTAGGGAAGGCGCCAGGGTTCCGGGTAACAGAGGATGGAGTGCTGTGCTGTAAAGATCGTTTTTGTGTTCCCAATGTTTCAGACCTTCGCCAGCAGATTATGAACGAGGTACATTACGCCCGATATTCTCTTCACCCCGGTGCGACAAAAATGTACCATGACATCAAAGGGAACTACTAGTGGCCAGGTATGAAAAGGGAAATTGCTGAATTTGTAGCCCAGTGTCCTAACTGCCAACAGGTGAAAGCAGAACACCACAAGCCAGGCGGGTTAACTCAGGACATAGCTGTACCTCTCTGGAAATGGGAAGCAGTGAATATGGATTTTGTGGCAGGATTACCCCGTACCAGAGAAAGACATGACTCTATATGGGTGATAGTTGACAGATTGACTAAATTGGCTCATTTCCTGTCAGTAAGAACTACTTTCTCGGCTGAAGATTATGCGGAGTTGTATATCCGAGAGATAGTTAGATTGCACGGAGTGCCAGTATCCATTATTTCAGACAGAGGAGCGCAGTTCACGGCTAGGTTTTGGCAATCATTCCAGAAGGGACTAGGAACGCAGATCAATCTGAGCACAGCTTTCCACCCTCAGACAGACGGACAGGCTGAGCGCACTATTCAGACACTCGAGGATATGCTGCGAGTATGTGTGCTAGACTTTGGTGGTAGCTGGGACGAGCATTTGCCGCTGATAGAATTTGCTTATAATAATAGTTATCACTCGGCTATTCAGATGGCACCTTTTGAGGCTTTATACGGGCGAAAGTGCAGATCGCCGGTTGGCTAGTTCGAAGTAGGGGAATCAACGATAATTGGGCCAGACATTGTTCAGCAGTCAGAAGAGAAAGTAAAGCTTATCAGAGAACGCCTATTGACTGCACAGATTCGCCAGAAATCATATGCAGATGTACGGCGCAGAGACCTGGAGTTCAATGTGAATGACTGGGTATTTCTGAAAGTGTCTCCGATGAAAGGGGTGATGAGGTTCGGTAAGAAGGGTAACCTCAGTCCGAGGTTTGTTGGGCCTTATCAGATTCGTCGGAGGATAGGCCGTGTAGCATATGAGTTGAACTTGCCTCCAGAGCTAGAATCCGTTCATCCCGTCTTTCATGTGTCCATGCTGAGGAAATGCATAGGAGACCCATCCAGAGCAGTCCCAGTCCAGGATATCCAGGTTACCGAAGAGCTGGCCTATGAAGAGGTTCCAGTAGCCATCCTAGACAAGCAGGTTCGTAGATTGAGAACTAAGGATATTGTATCTGTCAAGGTATTATGGCGTAACAGTAACCGAGAGGAGATGACGTGGGAAGCTGAAGAAGATATGAAAGCTAGATATCCTCACCTATTCCAGGCCTAGTCTGGCGATAGGTATGTTCGTATTATTACTTATGTAGTACCTTATGGTTATATATGTATAAGTGAGAAAGATTGATGTTTAGCTATTCAGTGAGTCTTAAAAGCATTGTGTGCAGTACCTGTGTTGGACTTTTCTGCGTTTCAGGTTTTTGCTATAATCCATATTACAGGGGAGACTCTGCCGAAATTTTTCAAGGTAGTAAGTTGAGAAGTCCCCTAGATAGGAGTTTACATTCGAGGACGAATGTTCTTAAGGGGGGAGAATGTTATACCCCGTAGGATTCCCGGCACCTAGATGGCCTATTCTTGCGTTGGTCAAGTATATTTTGGAAGCCATACCTGCTAGGGAAAGGCCCGGGAGAAGACCGGATGAGTAACCTGTCGAACCATCGTGGGAGGAGCTGAGGCAGAGCCCCTCCGCGATGGCAGCGTGTCACGGAGGTGAAGCCACCGCGTTGGCTCCGTGACACGTTGGCCTTGTCCAGGCTCAAGTATATAAAGCCCCACTTCAGTTTATTTTGGATTTATTCTCATAAAATTTCCAGAAAACAGAGAGGAAAAAGCCAGAGAACGAAAAGAACGAAGAGGCTAATATAATTTCATCTGATTACACTGCCAAACGCAGTCCAAACCTAAATTAACCTCAGATACCGAGGTATTTAGCAGTAGAGAGCATTCGTACGGATTTAGTTTCGTGAAATACGGCCGACGAATCGTCGAGCTACCGAGCTAAGGTAAGTAGAATTGCTCCAAACTAGTGTCTATGTGTTCCTAGCTGTGAAGTGAATACTTCTCCCTTCTGGACTTTTGGAAAATAGCGAGTTTTTGACCGTCTTTCGATAAGCCTAAGTTTAGGCTACAATTATATCGAAAGTGACATTGTTCTTTAGAATAAATCTATATTTAGTATTAATTGACATATTTATGAATGCAGTTGGGAGAAATAGTTGAAGTATTGGCCGAGCCTCGTCCGACAGACGGATAACTCGAGGTTAAGGTATGTAAAGCTAGTTCCTCGGCAAGTTAGTAGTTTTAGCCTTGTATAGTTCAATAAACTCCGTAGTAGAATTCCCGGAACTGAATGTTAAGTATTGTGCAAAGTCTAGTAAACCTAGTTTGCGTTTTTATATCGTATTCAGTCTGAAAGTTAGTAAAGCATGCGCCTGAGGGCAAGTTAGTATTTCAGATTCAGTATAGCCTATTACGTGATTAGCAAGCATGTAGTAGAATAAAAGGAACAGATTTTCATAATAAAAGTCAGTAAGGAAAGATCAGATAGATAGACAGTATCTTGGCTACAGATTAGCCGTACAGTTAGACAGAGATTACAAAATCAGTATAATCAGTAAAGAATCAGTTCGGTACAGAAGCAGATCAGAATAAGAAGTTAGATTTCAGATAGTCTTTTCAGTTATACATGCTTGCTATTTATATGTGCTATTTGTTTGTTGAGACCTGCTATGGCATGTGGGTGTCCTTTTAGCATCCCCACCGCCCCTGGGTTATAGCTGTGTCGATACCAGATTCAGATACCGCCACCAGCTGGGCGATGCCGTCCGCCTAGAGGACGATGATGGCCGACCACCATGATAATACGGTCCAGACCACCCTGCTTGCAGGGGTAGTTCAGTTTACTCTGCGCAGAGCCAGTTTACCCTATTTACAGGGGCAGAACACTCTGTGTGCGCTTGTGTCCAGGGGCAGTTTCAGATACAAATTTTCATAAAATTACCCTGTTGCGTGCTTGCACCCAAGGGCAGTTTTAATTACACACCCCGTGTGCACTTGCGCCCAGAGGCAGGAGTCTTCGGACTCAGACACTGTTTATTGTCAGAGGCCAAGGCCTGAGCTACGTACCCAAGGGGACCGGTAGGAGGAGCTCACAGTTGTCAGATGAGTGGAGTGACTTATTTTTGGTTGGTTTAGACCCGGATAGGGGTAAATAGATTGTGTGTTGGTTGGCACCTTCCGGCTTATGGGGGTCGGTCAGGTATTGTGTGTATTTATATGTATACCTATATGTGCTATTCGATACTGATAGACAGTGGGACGGCACGTCATCAGGTACGCTCAGTTTAGCTATAGAATAAATAAACTCCCCAGTTATCCTCAGCCAGATAGACTCAGCTACTTCCTGCTTCTGTGTCATGTTACTGTTGTTATTCATTTCAGTTGTGTATTTCAGTTGCTTTACATGCTCAGTACCTGTGGTACTGACGCCCAGTGGGGCGCTGCATTACTTGCCTGCAGGTACTCATAGACGAGGAGGCAATCCCTTGTGATTCCAGTCAGCTATTGAGTATTCAGCTCCTGTCATCCAGAGTTTGAATTCCAGAGGTGTATTTCGTTTTCTTTTGTTGTACAGTACGGGTAGGTCGGGGCCCTGTCCCGATCATTTCTATTGTTATTCTTAGAGGCTTGCAGTCTGTATATATATCCCTGTGGTCAGTCGAGACGGTCGTGTGAGGCCGTGCAGCTTGTTATAGTTATTTGTTATTTCTGTTCCTGTTGGCCGTGTGTGGCCATAATCAGTCAGTAGTGGTGACCTTGCCGATCACGTAATTATTTAGCATGTTATTGTTGAGTTACAGAGAACTAGACAGCATGGTGGCCTTGTCGGCCCGCATAGGTTCCCCTATAGTAGTATGTTTCCGGTTAGCTGTTATTACAGGTACAGGTGGCTATAGGCCAATGGGCCGGGGGCTGTGTTTACACACGTTATATAGCCCTTTGTTTCCAGAAATTTGAGTTAGAGCCAGCCAGGCACCAGATGTGCTTAGGCTCACCAGATAGCAGTCTAGGTCCTACTAGGGCACCAGGTGCCAGTCATACCCCCCAAGGCGGGGCGTGACAGGTAAACTGAGTACATCGGTCTGAAATAATAGACAAGGGCACTCCATGAAGTTGAACCAACTCTCGAATATAAAATTTGGCATAATCATCTGTTGAATCTGTGGTTTTCACCTGTAGAAAGTGTGCAGCCTTGGTCAACCTATTTGCCGCCACCCAAATAGAATCATTCTGTTGGCGAGTACGAGGTAGGCCTGTAATGAAATCCATATTAATCTCTTCCTATTTCCAAGTGGGAATGCTAATATCCTGAAGTACGCCTCCCGTCCTTTGATGCTCGACTTTCACTTGCTGACAATTTGGGCACTTGGCTACAAATTCTGTGATATCCTTCTTCATGCCATTCCACCAATATATCTCCCGCAAATCATGATACATCTTGGTGGCACCCGGATGGATAGAGTACCTGGATCCATGTGCCTCTTGCAATATACGGTACCGCAAATTATCGACATCTGGAACACACAGGCGACCCTGGTACCACAACACACCATATCCCCCTTTGGAGAAAACCTCCACCTTTTGACTCCGAACGGCTTCCTTCAACTTTACTAAAATCGGATCCTCATCTTGTCTTGATTTCACATCCGCCACCAAGGAAGATTCTGATTCATTTTGCACAACAACGCTGCCATCGGTCGAGTCGACCAATCTAACTCCCAACCTCGCAAGCCAATGGAAATCTCTCACCAACTCCTTCTTTCCCACATCCACGTGGGACACACTCTCCATAGAGAGTCTACTAAGTGCATCTGTAACCATATTAGCCTTGCCCGGGTGGTAAAGAACATTCATGTCGTAGTCCTTTAGTAACTCCAACCGCCTCCTTTGCTGAACATTGAAATCTTTCTGTGTAAACACATATTGCAAGCTCTTTTGATCCGTGAACACATCCACATGGACCCCATACAAGTAATTCCGCCATATGTTCAATGCGAACACTACCACGTCCAACTCAAGATCATGGGTCGGGTAATTTCTCTTATGGTTTCAACTATATCAAGGCATAAGCTACAACATTCCCATGCTACATCAACACGCACCCAAGTCTCATTCTTGAAGCATCACAATATACCACAAAACCATCGGTACCCTTAAGTAGGTGATCTTGGGCAGAACTATATGCCCAAGTGATGCTCAAATGCTCTATTTTGTCTTGTTTATCTATCGTTATTTGTACATTCTCATGTGATTTGTAGTTAAAATGTGAATTTATACTAACCAACATGATTAGTGTTGTTTTGCAGGAAAAATGTAATTTTAGGAAGCTAAGTTGCATGTTGGTGAAAATCGGGAATGGACTCGGAAGCGAGCATTGGAAAAGGTCAAGGACAAGCAGCAAATAAAGGGGCTCCGCGATGGAGCCATGTCACGCTGCCATCGCGGAGGCAGTCTGCCTCGGGTGGGTTACTTTGACAAATTCTAGTGAAGGTCCGCGTCGGGGCCGTGGCATGTTGGCCAAGCCCCGTGTTGCATGCCGTGGCATGTTGGCCATATATACCTGAAACATGAAATTCCAGTGAGGGTCCGCGTTTGCACTGTGTCACGGAGGCAGTGCTCCGCGGTGCACTCCGTGACACCTTGCTTGTTATTCCGGGAAAAATTTCCACTAGTATAAATAGCACATTTAGGTTTATTTTTAATTATTATGACTTAGTTGAGCAAGAACGTGGGTTACAGGCAGTTGAGGAGACGAAATTCTTAGGGTTCTTCTCTAACTCTTTCTTCTTTATTTCAATTGTTTGTATGATTTATCCTCATTTGATGATGTCTAATCACCAAATGAGTGGCTAAATTCACTTCTTGCTGAGGTTAAGAACATTTGTAGTGGAATGTAATTGTTAATCATTTTGGTTTTTCATCTTTTCTTCCATGGTTGTTCTATCAATTCTTGTTCTTACTGAATTAATGTCTGGCCAATGTTAATGTATATCTAAAAAATCCAATTTTATCTTGAAAGAGAAAGAAATTGGAAAGTTGTAAATTGGTAGGATACGATCTCTTCTTAGTTTGGGAAAATTGAGAATTGATTTACCTTCAGAATAGAAATATATCTGAAAGTCGTATTAGTCAATTAAGGAATCAGTTTCGTATGGCTAGAACATGAATTTCTTTTATCATAGAAATGTAGGTTGAAGGTTCTTGATTCTAAAGTTGGGTAGAATATGAAAGTTTCTCTCCATAGGCAATAATTCTTGACTAGCAACCGAAGGAAAGATTAACCAAATTGTATCGATAAATTACTTCCCTGCATGTTCATTTTAGCCTCAGCTTGCTCATTACTATAGTTCAGACTCACTTTATAATTTTGTGTTAGATTAGTATAAATTAGGAAACAAACTCTTCAAAATCTTCTTTAAACTGTTGTCTGCATTTTTAGAGTTAGAGTTCATTAACACTTAATTCGATTATTACCTTAGTTTAGTCCTTGTGGGATCGATACTTGGCTTACTTAAGCCATTTTACTACTTGTTTGACCACGTGCACTTGCGTGTAGTTGCGAAACGCCCGAACAAGTTTTTGGCGCCGTTGCCGGGGACTGGCAATTGGTAAAATTGTTTTCTTAAGTGTTAGTCTACGATTTCTATATTGTGCTGACAACTTGATCTTAGCCTGTCTTTTGCAGATATTGAATTCTGTTGAACACTGGCAAGAGACAAGGAGCTGGTGGATTCATACTTAGAGCCGGAAAGACAATTTCATCGTCAAAGGAGAGAAGCTCTAGAAAAGAAGTTGCAGTTGCTCAGACAAACAATCCTGGAGCAACAACAGAATCCACCACTTGTAAGGGCAGTGTTAGTGCCCGACGAAATGGCAGCTAGGCCGATTCGCGAAGTGGAAATCCCACATGCTAACAACGTTAAATCAAGCATTCGCAAACCCGAGCTAGGAGGGAGGTTTGAGCTAAAATAGAATATAGTGCAATTTCCGCACACCAGCGGGCAATTCACAGGTCTCTCTCACGAGGATCCACAACATCTCCAAAACTTTTTGGAGATAAGTGACACTTATATCCCCGCTGGAGTATCATCTGATTACGTAAGACTTACATTATTCCCATTTTCACTATTGGGAGAAGCAAAGAGGTGGTTAAAAGTTGAGCCACCTAATTCCATCACCACGTGGGATGATCTTGCAAGAAAATTCTTGATACGGTTCTTTCCATCCGGGAAAAAAGCAAGACTTAGAAGTTAGATTCTAAGTTTTAAACAAAGAGAGGGGGAGAATCTGTATCAAGCCTGGGAAAGATTCAAATCCATGTTGCAGGATTGTCCTCACCATCACCAGTTCAATGATGTGCTGGTGCATACTTTCATAGAGGGTTTGGAACCCCACACAAATATTTTGCTAGACTCAGCAGTTGGGGGACAAGCATTAGAAAAGACTTATGAGGAGCTGTATACTTTGTTAGATCGTATTTCGCAGGGGAATCCGGAGTGGAATGCGGACTCTTCTAGAGGAGGAACAAGGAAAGCGGCAGGAGTCTTGGAAGTGGATGGGTTTACAGTTATCGCTGCACAGATAGCTGCGTTGCAAAATCAACTCAACACCCACTTCAACAACATGAGCTTAAATCAATCTCAAGCCCCAATTGATGTAGTGCAGCAGATCTGGTGTGAAGTATGCGGTAGTAATGAACACTCAGTTGAGTGTTGTGGTGCAAATCCAGATTCAGTGAACTTTGTTGGTAATGTACAGAGAAATAATCACCAACAGTATGGCAACAACTACAACTCTAATTGGAGGAATCATCCGAATTTTTCCTGGGGTAGTAACAGCCGTCAAAGGGTAGAGTTCAAATCAAGGTGCACAGAGAAATCAAGGAGGGCAGCAGAACTATCAGCCTCAATATAGAAGCAATAATGCACCTCCTCTACCACTACCACCCAGCATTGAGGAAATGTTCAAAACGATGATAGCTAACCAAGCTCAATTGTAGGCTGACTATGTGAAATTGGCAGCCGATGTAAAGAACAATCAGTTAGCTACAAAGCCGCTGGAGTACCAATTTGGGCAACTAGCTGGAGCTCAAAACACCAGGCCGAGAGGAGGACTCCCGACTGACACTGACCCTAACCCCAAGCAAGTGAATGCAGTGACCACAAGGAGTGGTTTACAACTCAAGGATGTGGAACCAGAAAGACCACTGCAGCAGTCGGGAGCAGTGGAGAATGAGAGGGAACACAATGATGATAGGGGGAAGGAGAAGGAAGTTGAACCAGAAAGACCACCACCCCCATTCCCTCAAAGATTAAAGAAACACAAGGAGGAAGCCTGTTTCAAAAAGTTCATGGAGGTGCTTAAATAGGTACACATTAATTTACCTCTTGTTGATGTTTTGCAGGGAGTACCGAAGTATGCAAAATATATCAAGGACATCGTGGAGAACAAAAGCAGGTTGATGGAGTACGCTACGGTGGCGCTTACGGAGGAGTGCACTTCTCGGATACAGAATAGGTTGCCCACAATGCTCAAAGACCCTGGGAGCTTTACAATTCAACTTACAATCGGGCAGAGTATATGAGCTCGTGGATTATGCGATTTGGGAGCGAGCATTAACTTGATGCCGACATCGGTATTCAGGAAATTAGGGCTAAGCAGTCCTAGACCAACGACAGTGATCTTGCAACTAGCAGATCATTCTTTGGCCAGACCAGATGGCATTGTGGAGGACGTGCTGGTGCAAGTGGGCTCCCTAATCTTCCCGGTAGACTTTTTCGTGCTGGATTTGAGCTGGATGCGGAAGTCCCATTTATTTTGGGACGTCCTTTCTTGGCGATCGGGAAAGCGCTGATAGATGTAGCTGCAGGGCAGCTAACTATGCAGGCACACGACAAGGTGGAGGTATTTGACTTGTACAAGGCCACGAAGCTTCCGGCCGTGTATGAGGAACTTTCAGCAATCAACGTGTTTGATCAAGCAGATACTGCTAAGATGGTTGATTCACAAGATCTAATGGGAAAACCACTGATGGAGGACCCCCCAAAACTGGAGTTGTGGCAAGAAGATCAAAGTGCCACTGTCGCAGTTGATGGGCATCGGTGTAAGCATTACTGGGGTGTGGACGGTAGTCGAGAGAAGACATCCGTCACTCTAGTGGGTGATTGAGCTTTAATGACGTCCAGCCGCGATGGTAAACCAGGCGCTGCACGAGAGGCAACCCGTGAAATTATTGTAATAGATGAGTAGAATTAGTTTAGAAAAAAAAGAAGAAAAGAAAATAAAAATAAAAACAAAAACAAAAAATAATATTTTTCATTAGTGGTTGAAACCTATAAATTCTAACCAATTTCTTGCTATGAGATGATTTTCAGGTGTAACAGAGGGCAAAAATGCAAAGGATCGCAAAGGAAAAAAATCGAGGTGAGTAAAAATTAAAAGTGGCAAAACAGTGAGCCTGCGCGATGGCTCCGTGTCACGAAGGAGGGCCTCCGCGTTACCCTCCGTGACACGTTGAAGGTGTTTTGAAATTTTTTACAAATTCCAGAACCCCTGCGTGATGGCTCCGTGTCACGGAAGGGGTGCTCCGCGTTACCCTCCGTGACACGTTGAAGTGTTATTCGCGACGGGGTCACATCGGGTCACAGGGTGACCCGCGCGAAAAACCCATTTTTCAGTCCTCTCCGAGACAAACTCCCCAAAATCCCCCCTTCCCCAATGTGACACGGACCTAGGATTAAATTTTCTTCAACTTTTCTTCAAGTTCATCGAATTAAAGGTACGTTCTTGAACTTAACCTCGATTTTTGCCGAAATTTTCAATTTTAAGCATGTGAGGTAGCTAAAGCTTGCCCCAAGTGTAAATTGAGAATGAATTCATTTAAGTTATTGTTAATTGATGTTCGTAGTATCGTTATGATTGTATGAACTCGATAAATACATGTTTGATTGAATTTGTGCGAAATTGGTAGCTAGGGTTGGAATTTGAATAGGAAGAACCTAAATTTGGTTGAAAATTTGAAAATGATTGGGTTGTGCATGTTGGGTGATGTAAATGATGTTGTGAATATGTATGAATATGCTAAATAAACAAGGGAATTTTCGGGAAAAGGAAATTGGTGAATTGTATAGGTTGTTGTTGTTGAGAAAAAGTTTGCCTAAGTGCTATGTGATGCAATGAAATCGATGGTGAAATTGAGATTAGTTGTACGAAGTCTGAGTAGTACTTAGTCATTATTCCATCGAATTATCTGAATGCGCGAGGCGGTTGATTGATAAAAATTGTACAAGAATGATTGTCTTGCCGAATTGTTTTTATTGTGGCTAAAGATTAAGTGTGGGGTGGCCTAAGTCAACCCAACCTTAATAGAAGCAAATTTTTGACTTGAATAACATTGGGACTTTCTGTTTGATTTGACTGGAACGATAGCAAGCAGGAAAGACAAAGGAAAGGGCGCATCTACATCAGGCACCGGGAGAAAAAGAATTAGACTGGGAACGACAATCCCAACAGCACCAGCGATTCCATGTGGCCAACGCCATCAATACGGAACCCGATGGGTGACGGACGAAGGGAAGAAATGGTATGCCAAACACAAGGCGACCAAATACTTCCCTGAGGAGCACATTGCAAGGGAGCCACTTGCTCAGGAATTCCCCAGAATAGTACACCGGATTGACGTTGCCGGGATGAACTTCATCTTCGAAGAGCCCAAGGAGTGCAATATCCACTTGATTCGGGAGTTCTACGCAAACTAGAACCCGACACTCTGCAGTCACACCGTCAAGATAAGGGGGCAGGTTTTCACCTTTGAGCCTCACCACCTAAATGCCATATTGGGGGCGCGGGACACAGACGCCCATGTATTCCGGCAACTGAACATAACTCCACCCTATGCAGATATCAGACGCACTTTGTGTGGAGCCCGTTCGACAGCGCGGTGGAGCAGGCACAAGGTGAGGGGCTATCATCGGACGCTGCCTTACTCTTAAATGAACAGGGAAGCCAGGATTTGGCTTAAGATCGTGTGTTCCTGCCTGATCCCGGGGGTGCACATGAAAGTTGTCACTCAGGATCGTGTGTGTTTGGTTTATGCCCTGATGAAAGGGCTGGAGATTAATGTTGAGGCGGTGATCATCTCCGCCATGAAGAGAGCCCGTTTGCATCAAGGGCACAGGTACGGATTTGGTGGTTTGCTGACCACATTTCTGAGGGGCCTTGACGTCGAGGAGGAGGCCCTAGACTACATCCCACAGACGGATAGGCGTGCCTTGGACGTCACCAAAATTAAGGCACCCGACACCACTCACGGGCCAATTCTCACACTAGCCGAGCGACATGCTCGGGATGATCAGTATATGTCCCGTATGTTCGGGATGCAGATGCTGCAGTTGAGAATAGGCGGGAGGCCAGCAATAGAAGATGAGCTGTGGCAGCTCGAGCTAGATTACCCCTTTGGCGAAAATGCCAGGGCTCTATGCTGAGTGAGGCCTGCTTTTATGGAGCCTGTTGATGATGATGTCCCCACAGATGAGGAGTCACGCCGCGATGACTCAGATGCCGAGTCAGATGAGGATAGCAGGGGCGATTCAGATATGGGGGACGAGGCAACGGCACCTGACGAAGAAGTTGAATACTTCAATTGATCAGGGAGTTTCACCACCTACTTTTGTGCTATGTTGAATTTGATGAACACTGGGGACAGTGTTCGGTTTAAGTGTGGGGTGGGAGTAGTTAGGTGCCATTTGTTTTGTTGTTCTGATGTTCATGTCTTGTTGTTGTGCCTGTGAAAAAATTGTGACCCTGTGATTTTGTGAGTATGTTGTGTATTGTAATTCAGCGTGTAATGAATGATAAGCTGTTGTGTGCTGTGTTGAGTTGTTGTTAGCTGGTTGTGTAAATATTTTTGTTCTCTATCGAAATTATTGATATTTTAAAAAAATTTTTTAATTTTTTGTTGAAATTTTTTATGATTGGGTTTCTCGGCCTTTGTTTTTGGTGCTTTTACCGAGAATAGTCCCATTGAACCAAAGTCGTAAATAGTGACCTTTCCCTATGATGGATGGATGACGATCGTCTTAAGGGAAATGTAGTCGATAGGAGTAGTTTTTTTCCTTCTTTTATTTTTGCCTCTTTTGTTTGTTTCCCAAACGTGTCGCTACTTCATGGTTTGGAATTCTTGATGCGTGTTGTACATGATATTAAAGATGCAAAGATGATTCATATGAAAACATGCAAATGTGAAACATGTTGAGATACCTAGGCCATAGAGTTCGATTCGGTGTGATTGAGGCTTAATATTGAATTCTTGTAATTAGCTGATTGAAGAGTCTGTGAATAAGTCTTGAGTTGAGCATGTGCAATGAGTGTGAGGTGAGGTTTCGATTCTTCCATGCTATTGTGAAGTGTCTAGAACTTGCCTGGTGTGTGTACGAAACGAAATGAAGGATGTGTAGTGTAGGAAAGGATGTAGGCATTTCTTTGATTTAACCAAAAGTTTTTTTTCTCATCATACCTACCTTGAATGTACATCCTAGTTAGCCCCATTGAGCCTTTAGCCTTTTTTTTCTTTCACTGAAGAGGTAGAAACTGAGCTTAATCCCTTCTTTTCATTAGCCGTGAATTTGATCCAAAACTCTTAAGCGCTCAAGAAAAAAATAATTTTCCCACGGTGTCAAGGAGCGAAAAGTGTGAAAAAGAAAGGAAAAGCAGAAGTGGTGAAAGTGGATATAAGGTCAAGGGTGCACTTGCCGAATATAAATAAAATGAAGATGTATAACTAATCTTTGTTAGTAAGTCGAGTGTGCTTAAAGAAATGGGAGCAAAAATTAAGAAAGAATTCAAGAAGAGGAGGATGAAGGAAGAAACAATGCCCATAATGATGGTGGGATGTATTGAAAAGCGCTTAAGGAGGCTAGTTGCTATTATTGGTTAGCCCAGTATTTACTAGTTTCTTAGCTTGCATTACAACCCGTTAAGTCCTACGTGATTTTACATCTCGCTTCCTTATATTAGTGGAGTAATGAGGCAAGCCTATGGGTCATGACATGATGCATGTGAATTCTTTGGGAGAGAGAGAGAAATCGTGTTTATATACCCCTACATGTAGTGCTTTGGAAATCATATGATTGAAAAAGGGGTAATTCTCTTTGTTGTGAGGGCACATGCTTGATGAGAGATTGAATTTCGTGTCGGATGTCTTAAGCAGCTGATTTGCATGAGTTTGCCGAGATCGAGAGTCAATTCTTGAATCTAGGAGGTCTTAATGTGGTGAATGTCAGTGTGTTTATGAGACTATGCATGTTTTCTTGATGATTTGCTATATTAAATAATCGGTATAACCGTAGCTTGAATTGTCGGGACAAAGTAGCTATATGTGGGTGTCAATTGTGTTATACCCCGTAGGATTTCCGACACCTAGATGGCCTATTCGTGCGTTGGTTAAGCATATTTGGAAGCCATACGTGCTAGAGAAGGGCTCGGGAAAAGACCGGACAAGAAACCTGTCAAACCATCGCGGAAGGAGCCGAGGCAGAGCCCCTCCGCGATGGGAACGTGTCACGGAGGTGGAGCCTCCGCGTTGGCTCCATGACACGTTGGCCCTGTCCAGGCCCAAGTATATAAAGCCCCACTTCGGTTTTAAATCAAATTATTCTTATAATTTCCAGTGAAAACAGAGAGGAAAACTAGAGAAGAGAAAAGGACGAAGGTTCCTTGATAATTTCCTTCCGATTACGCTGCCAAACGTAGTCCAAACTCAAATTAACCTCAGGTACCGAGGTATTTAGTAGTAGAGAGCATTCCTACGGATTTAGTTTTGCGAAATACGGCTGACGAATCGTCGAGCTACCGGGCTAAGGTAAGTAGAATTGCTCCAAACTAGTGTCTATGTGTTCCTAGCTGTGAAGTGAATACTTCTCCCTTCTGGACTTTTGAAAAATAGCGAGTTTTCGACCGTCTTTTGATAAGCCTAAGTTTAGGCTATAATTATATCGAAAGTGACACTGTTCTTCAGAATAAAGCTATGTTTAGTATTAATTGACGTATATATGAATGCAGTTGAGAGAAATAGCTGGAGTACTGACCGAGCCTCGTCCGACAGTCGGATAACTCGAGGTTAAGGTATGTGAAGTTGTTCTTCGGCAAGTTAGTAAGTCTTACCTTGGTAAATCATAGTAAACTCCGTATTTGTAACTCTCGGAGTCAAATGTTGAGAATTAAGTAAGTCTAGTGGATTCTGAGTTGTGTTGCCATATCGTATTCAGTCTGAAAGTTAGAAAAGCATGCGCCAAAGGGCAAGTTAGTATTCCAGATTCAGTATAACCTATTATGTGATTAGCAAGCATGTCGTAGAATAAAAAGAGACAGATTTTCAGAATAAAAGTTAGTAAAGAAAGATCAGATAAACAGACAGTTATGGCTACAGATTAGCCATTCAGACAGATAGTATCCTGGCTACAGATTAGCCACACAGTTAAATAAAGATTTCAGAATCAGTATAACTAGTAAAGAATCAGTTTAGTACAAAAATAGATTAGAATAAGAACTCAGATTTCAGATAGCCTTTTTCAGTTATACATGCTTGCTATTTATATGTGCTATTGTTTGTTGAGACTTGATATGGCATGAGGGCACCTTATTGAGCGTCCTCACCGCCCCTGGGTTGGTAATCATGTCACCCACTGAGCGGGTGGGTTTTACGTCGCTCCAAGGAGTGGCATGCCGTCCCCAGCTTGGACGAAGATGGGATGAAGCTTTCCCCATAGCAGTCTGATCAGCATTACAGGTGCAGCTCCGGTATCAGATATCCCTGTTGAGCAGTGTCCAGGGAATCAGACCCTATCTGTTAATGTCTGTACATTCAGTTATTACAGGTGTAGCTCCGGTTTCAGATAGTCCCATTGAGTTGTGTCTGGGGATCCAGACCCTATCTATTACTGTCTACACAGGAGTCCTCCTGACCCAGACACGGTTACTTATATCGGAGGCTATGGCCCGAACCGGAGACCCAGGGGGCTGGTAGAGGAGCTCCGAAGTGAGTAGATGAGTGGAGTGACTTATTTTTGGCTGGTTTCGACCCGGGTAGGGGTATATTGATTGCTTGTTTGTTTGGTGCCTTCCGGCTTATGGGGGTTGGTATCGGCTCTTGTTTGCTACATATGTATATATGTATTTATGTTCTACATGTTAGTTAATAGACAGCAGGCCGTCGTGACTACAGACACGCTCTTGCCTATCAGTGCAGAAAGGTTTGATCTAGTTCCTATCAGCTCTTCAGATTCAGTTGTCTCCTGCTATTCAGAATTACTAGTTATGTTATTGTATTCAGTTATGTCATTTCAGTTGCTTTGCATACTCAGTACCAGCGGTACTGACGCCCGATGTGGCACTGCATTACTTGCCTGCAAGTACTCACAGACGAGAGGCGATCCCTCGTGATTCCAGCCAGCTATTGAGTATTCAGCTCCTGTCATCCAGAGTCTGATTTCCAGAGGTGTAGCTCTTTTCCTTTTGTACAGTACGGGTAGGTTGGGGCCCTGTCCCGATCATTTCTATTGTTATTCCTTGAGGCTTGCAGTCTGTATATATTTCCCTGTGGTCAGTTGAGCCGGTTGCGTGAGGCCGTGCAGTTTGTTATAGCTATTTAGTATTTCAGTTCATGTTGGCCATGTGTGGCCATAACCAGTCAGTAGTGGTGACCTTGCCGGTCACGTAATTATGTAGCATGCTATTGTTGAGTTACAGAGAACTAGACAGTATGGTGGCCTTGTCGGCCCGCATAGGTTCCTTGTTACGAGTATGTTTCTGGTTAGCTGTTATTACAGGTACAGGTGGCTATAGGCCAGTTGGTCGGATGCTATGTTACAACCGTTATATAGCCCGTTGATTCCAGAAATCTGAGTTAGAGCCAGCCAGGCACCAGATGTGCTTAGGCTCACCAGATAGCAGTCTAGGTCCTACTAGGGCACCAGGTGCAAGTCATACCCCCTAAAGGCGGGGCGTGACAAATTGCATGAGGTGTGAGATTATTGTTCGAGGACGAACAAGGTTTTAAGTGTGGGGTAAGTGATCTTGGGCAGAATTATATGCCCAAGTGATGCTCAAATGCTCTATTTTGTCTTGTTTATCTATCGTTATTTGTACATTCTCATGTGATTTGTAGTTAAAATGTGAATTTATACTAACCAACATGATTAGTGTTGTTTTGCAGGAAAAATGTAATTTTAAGAAGCTAAGTTGCATGTTGGTGAAAATCGGGAATGGACTCAGAAGCGAGCATTGGAAAAGGTCAAGGACAAGCAGCAAATAAAGGGGCTCCGCGATGGAGCTGTGTCACGCTGCCATCGCGGAGGCAGTTTGCCTCGAGTGAGTTACTTGGACAAATTCCAGTGAAGGTCCGCGTCGGGGCCGTGGCACGTTGGCCAAGCCCCGCGCTGCATGCCATGGCACGTTGGCCATATTTACCTGGAACATGAAATTCCAGTGAGGGTCCACGTTTGCACCATGTGACGGAGGCAGTGCTCCGCGATGCACTCCGTGACATGTTGCTTGTTATTTCGGAAAATATTCCCACTAGTATAAATAGCACACTTAGGTTTATTTTTAATTATTCTGACTTAGTTGAGCAAGAACGTGGGTTATAGGTAGTTGAGGAGACGAAATTCTTAGGGTTCTTCTCTAACTCTTTCTTCTTTATTTTAATTGTTTGTATGATTTATACTCATTTGATGATGTCTAATCCACAAATGAGTGGCTAAATTCACTTCTTGCTGAGGTTAAGAACATTTGTAGTGGAATGTAATTGTTAATCATTTTGGTTTTTCATCTTTTCTTCCATGGTTGTTCTATCAATTCTTGTTCTTACTGCATTAATGTCTGGCCAATGTTAATGTATATCTAAAAAATCCAATTTTATCTTGAAAGAGAAAGAAATTGGAAAGTTGTGAATTGGTAGGATATGATCTCTTCTTAGTTTGGGAAAATTGAGAATTGATTTACCTTCAAAATAGAAATATATCTTAAAGTCGTATTAGTCAATTAAGGAATCAGTTTCGTATGGTTAGAACATGAATTTCTTTTATCGCAGAAATGTAGGTTGAAGATTCTTGATTCTTAAGTTGGGTAGAATACGAAAGTTTCTCTCCATAGGCAATAATTCTTGACTAGCAACCGAGGGAAAGATTAACCAAATTGTATCAATAAATTACTTCCCTGCATGTTCGTTTTAGCCTCAGCTTGCTCATTATTATAGTTCAGACTCACTTTATAATTTTGTGTTAGATTAGTATAAATTAGGAAACAAACTCTTCAAAATCTTCTTTAAACTGTTGTCTGCATTTTTAGAGTTAGAGTTCATTAACACTTAATTCGATTATTACCTTGGTTCAGTCCCTGTGGGATCGATATTTGGCTTACTTAAGCCATTTTACTACTTGTTTGACCACGTGCACTTGTGTGTAGTTGCGAAACGCCCGAACAGTAGGGTCAACATTGGTGCTGAAGTGAGTCGGGTCTTCAACTCTTGAAAGCTTTTCTCACAAGCCTCCGACCATTGAAACTTCACCTTCTTCTGAGTCAACTTGGTCAAAGGTGCCGCAATAGATGAGAAACCCTCAACAAATCTCCGGTGGTAACCCGCTAAGCCCAAAAAGCTCCTGATATCTGATGGGTTCATCAGTCTAGGCCAATTCTTTACCAACTCAATTTTCTGAGAATCTACCTTTATTCCCTCACTCGATACCACATCGCCTAAGAATGCTACAGAGTCCAACCATAACTCACATTTGATGAACTTCACATACAAATGATGATCCTGGAGGGTCTGAAGCACTACTCTCAAGTGAGCGGCATGCTCCTCCTCACTCCGAGAGTATATGAGGATATCATCAATGTAACACGATCATGGACATGTCTAGATATTATTTGAACACCCTGTTCATCAAGTCTATGAAAGTTGCAGGGCATTGGTTATTCATAAATACGTAACAACAAATTTGTAGTGACCATACTGAGTCCTGAAAACGGTCTTCGGGATGTCACTCTCCCAAACCCTGAGCTGGTGATACCCGGACTTGAGATCTATCTTGGAGAAACATCTAGCACCCTAAAGCTGGTCAAACAAGTCATCGATCCTGGGTAAGGGGTACCTATTCTTGACGGTGACCTTGTTCAATTGCTGGTAATCAATACACATGCGAAGCGAACCATCCTTCTTCCAGAAAAATAACACTGGTGCACCCCATGGAGACTTACTCGGCCTAATAAAGCCCTTGTCTAACAAGTCCTTCAGCTGGTCCTTTAATTTCTTTAGCTAGGCTGGGGCCATCCTATAGGGAGGAATAGAGATGGGTTGCGTGTCGGGTAAGAGATCAATGTCGAAATTAATTTCCCTCTCCGAAAGGACGCCTAGCAAATCATCAGGAAAAAACTTTGGTTACTCACACACTACCGGAACTGACTGGATAGTTGGGGTCTCGGACTTAACATCCTTAACCCTAACTAGGTGATACATGCAACCCTTAGAGATCATTTTCTTGGACTTAAAATATGAAATAAACTGACTGGATGGTATAATTGAGTTATCCCTCCACTCTAAAACTGACTCGCTCGAAAATTGGAATTCCACCGCATGGGTCCTACAGTATATTGAAGCGTAACATGAAAACAACCAATCCATACCCAAAATAATGTCAAAGTCAGTCATAGCCAACTCTACTAAGTATACGGAGGTAACCTTATGCAAAACTGTAATGGAGCAGCCTCTATACACCCGCCTAGCTACAACCGAATCACCCACTGGAGTAGAGACTGAGAACGGTTCTGACAAGATTTCAGGGCTAACTCCAAAACTACTAGAAATATAAGGGGTCACAAAAGACAAAGTAGCTCCTGGATCTAACAAGGTATAAGCATCAATATTGAGGACTTGCAATATACCAGTGACCACATCTGGTGAAGCCTCCTGCTTCTGGCGGGGTACTAAAGCGTAAAACCTATTTTGGCGCTGACCACCTGCCAAACTAGTAGAGGAACCCTGCTGAGGGGGACGGGTTGCTGGAGCTGCAGAACTAGCTACTGTCACACGGGTCCCATCGACCCCTGATCTGGCTAAGGGGCAATCCCTTAGTCTATGCCCGGGTTGGCGACACCCAAAACATGCATCCGAGCCAACAAGCACCTTCCGGGATGATTCTTGCCGCACTTGGCACAAGATGGAAAGGTGTGCTCCACTTGCATGCTACCCTGATCCCTTGAGCCTAAAGCCCTGCTCCTCTAATCTCCTCTGAACCTCGATGGCGTACTGGCCGATGATGAGGCTGGAGCGGTGGACCTGTGCTGGGACTGCTGACATTGTCCACCCTCTGTCCTAGCCTGAGAAACCCCATAGCTGTCGGTTCTGGCCCTCTTGGCCTCCCTCTACCTCCTGTAGACTGACTCCATCTGCTTTGCATGCAATACAATATGGGAAAAGTCAATATCCCGATGAAGCATGGCGATCCTGCAATCCTTGTCCAAGTAGTCCGCCACCCCATGCACAAAACGACTCACCCGAACCCTCTGGTCTGCCACCAACTTCGGAGCATACTTAGATAATTGAGTAAACTCCAATGCATACTCCTGAATGGACATGTTTCCCTGCTTCAAATTAATGAACTCAACCGCTTTGAGGTCCCTTATCTCCCGAGAGAAGAACCGATCCAAAAATATCGTGTGAAACTCTTCCCAACCTATCGAGCCTGCACCGACTGTCCTGGCATCCTTCCACTGCTTGAACCATATGTGAGCCACCCCCTTAAGCTGATAGGAGGTCAAGTCAACGCACTCTCCATTGTTCACCCCCATAACCTGGATGATCTTCAAAATCTCCTCAATGAAATCATGTGGATCCTCGTCCACCTTTGAACCCGTGAACTCTGGAGGGCTCATCCTCAAGTAATCCCTCACCCTAGCTGCCGCTGCATTCC
Organism: Datura wrightii; assembly: GCA_035772735.1. NCBI lineage: Eukaryota > Viridiplantae > Streptophyta > Magnoliopsida > Solanales > Solanaceae > Datura > Datura wrightii. Next base: position 44,609,259 of record JASDFA010000007.1, on the reverse strand, counting down.
CATTCTGAGGGAAATGGACCACTGTCTGATTTTGGACCTGGGCAGTCATGGCTGTGCCAGCATCTGAATCGCTGCCCTAAACTCAGCGTGGGTAGCTGGCTCTGGTGCGTACTCCCCATGAAAAAGTGGGGCTGGCTGATGCTCACCATCATGGACATCTTCATGATCATTGCCATTACCATTTCTTCTAGTGTTCATTCTGGTTGGAGGCATGATTCTACAAACGTGAATAACATGAATAAGAAGGGTAAAGGACTTTCATCGCATGACATAGATCATGAAAGAAGGGAACATTTCCTAAACATCTAGTATCCTCTTCGTCATAAGTGTGGCGTGTTTCACACCCATGAAAAAGACTATACTTAACACGGCTTTCAGACTCCGTAGGACACTTCAAACCTATGGCTCTAATACCAAGTTTATCACAACCCAAATGTACACCCGGATTATAGACACGGGACAAGGAGTCTCGGGGGACCCCAAGTCGACCAATGGCATGAGCATACATCTAATCCCAATCACATGAGCTGAAGGCTTAGCATAAAAAGAACGTAATCATGACATAATAGAAGGAAAAGCAAAACTAGACTCATACAATACAACTAATTACAACTTGTAGTCTGATAAGCCTCTAATCATGAAAAGACGGGTTGATGGGACAACCCAACTAACCCACAATCCTGAAACTGAAAGAAACAACATAGAGTTGGAATACATGCCCTCGGAACATGAGGACTCACCAAGTATGCTGAGAACAACTTCGAGACAATCTACAGGTGAGGATGAGCCTGAGAGCTGGGGCCTGTATCATAAAATGATACAACATATAGAGTATGTGGTCAGTACGTGGAATGTACTGAGTATGCAAGGTAAGTAAAATGGACATTTAAAACATACATAAAATTCATAAGTGATTATTAGAGTAGGACATCATGCTCGTATCGTAAGTCATCATAACATGTCATAAGGCTCAAGGTTTTCCAAATGTTCGTAACATAACATAATCATGATCATAATAAAAGAGTTTTACTTAACATGAGTTGAGCCAACATACATAATCATAACATGCATAAATCATGAGGAATAGTGAGATACTCTTAACTGACATACCCCGTATGAGCATACATGAAGTTTGACTTGTAACCCTAGTCGGGAGGGTGTTCGTACCTTGCCAAGGGTCGAACCATGAGAGTGTTACATCACCATAAAAGGGCTATTTGGGCTTGGGACAGTCCCATAGGAGGTCTCCACATACCTACGGTGACACATAGTTTATGAGATCCGGGGCAGAACCTAGGCCTCAAACCTACTCGGTGTTCGATACTACTCCCAAGACATATACAGTGCTCATAGTATAACATGAATAGATTCATGGGCTAGTTAAATCATGATAATTGTAAACATACTTGAACATACGTGAACTAGCCATGACATGAGGCCCGTGAGTCAGCCAAAAACATAATTCATGATTCATAAGATTCATACATACTTGTAGATCATGCATATAGCTTGAATTTCATAAAATCATAAAAGGTAACATAATAAATTCATGATTTAAACCATAATTGATTCTGGGCTTAAGGAAATCATAAATGGGTAAATAGATCATAAATCGATTCATCATGGGGCATGCATAATTAGACTTAAACACATAGAAATTGAAATCGATAAAATTATAAATGATTTAAATAATAAAAACTGATTAAAACCCATAGAGTATAATAAGATTTTAAAATCACAAAACTCATAATCAAATTATTCGAGTTTAAGTAAATAAAATTCAAAACCTCATGAGTTTTTGTTGAAAACTTTGTAAAAAAATCATAGAGGAGGGACATGGGTGTGGAAGATATCACCCATTGATAGCCTTACATACCTCTTAACTTCCCTTGATTACCCAAGAATGAAATTGGAAGAATTGCAGAGAAGAACCTAGAATCTCCCTTGATTGCCTCTCACTATACTTGCATGATGAAGAGAAAACTGAACTTAACCCCTTTAAATTTCCCTATTCATAACCCAAATGATTTAGTTTAGGCCTTAGGATCTTAGGAATTTACGAAAAGACCCTTACTATTTCGCAAAAAATAACTGTCAGGTGACCCTAACGAGTGACCTGACGAGTTGTTACATGCCCAAACGATCCGTCACCTTTCCCGTCAGGTACTGCCTTAACTGATCATTGGGGGTCCTAACGGGTGATATAACGATTCACTACGGGTGGCCACGAGTCGTGGCCACCACTTGTCAAGTGCATTACCTTCCTTTTTCTACTTTTCTTATACCTCCTCTCCACGGAAAACCTAATGACTCGTGGTGTTTGACCATGAGTCGTTCCCAAGCCCGTGGGGGCTCCTTTTACCTTAATCTTTTCCCATTCTCCCATGCCTCCCCACGAGTCACCTGACAACTCGTGGGGTCTCCTTACGAGTCGTTCAACGACTCGTCCTGTGCCTACAACCTAGATTTTCAATTTTTCCCAGTTTTAACTCCCGGGTCCTATATTTGAATTCTCGAGTATAACAAAAGGTATACCTATATATGTACAATAATTAAGCCCAGGGACTAAGTTCAGACTTTTTGAAAAGGCATACTTTTAGAGATAAAGCTTTCAAATAAGGCCAAGCTTTCGAAACAGTTATTAGTTAGACTTCAAGCCCAAGGGTTACTATAGTTATCAGTATTTTTGTGTTGGAGTATATGGGTAACTGAGATGGCATGAGCCTCTCACGAGTGTCAAAAACTATGTTTATCTATGTAGGAATGGAGCAGGTTGAATATGGCCCAATCCCCAGAATTTATTATCCCTAAAAGTGGTGGATGATTTAGGAAATCTTACTAGCAAGTCAGTTCAGTTTCATCCTTCTTCTCGGCAAGGTAGTTGGTGGCTTAGCCGATTAGGCTATAGGGATCGGACTCCATTTCTACATGGTACACTATATCGGTTATTCCATGACCTCCAGTATTTTTATTGAATATTTTTATACCGAGCTTCTAGTCGAAAATTTTCAGTTACAGCATGAGTTTAGATTTTAAAAAGGGGAAATTTATATTTTTTTCCTTGAGAATCCTATTGATTACTTTACATGGTTCTATTCCGATTTTAAGCATAGTCTCTCTCTCTACTCCTCAGTATCCTTTGTTTCATGTGTTTTTGGCTATCTTACATGCAGTATGATTCCATGTACTAATGCCCCTCCTAGCATGGGGAGTTGCATTATTTTATAATGCAGTCTCAAGTACAAACACTCTCAAACGAGCAGCTTAGTAAGTCCTTATTGCATCAATACGCATACACAAGTGTACGCGGTCGACAAGTAATATAGGAGGTTAATCCTAGTATTGATCCCATAGGGACTTATCAAAGATTTGCACTAAATTGAATTTATATTACTATTGAATTAAGGGGGAATAATTTTTGGGAATGTAGTATTACTAACTACTTTGTGAAGTAAATTAAAACTAAAGTAGCAGCTTGCTTTGGTTCAAATCAGACGAGAAAAAGATCTAGAGTTATGGCTGGTTGACAATCAAGTTAAGTTCTCAAGTTATACACTTAAATCATTTTCAAGAGATACTAGTTGCAGGTTGATATTCCTTCCTGATCTCCTTCTCGGTATCTCAAAGACTACTTGACATTCCTCATGCCTATATTCTTATTCATCGATCGATAGTGAAATGCATGTGATAATTATTTTGTATCAACTAAGTGAGGTTAACAGGTATATTCCTATCCACGTTAGCGAATCACTCCCCCTTCCTGATACAGTTCGTGAACAAGCCCTACTTTTTTTTATTATGCTCACGAATTTCCTTTTCTGATTTTAATTGACGAGCCACTGATAGTATTTGATGATTGATCAAAAATCAAATAATTGAGACCAAGAAAAAGTAAGTAACTCAAATAAATGAAAAATATTGGATAAAGTGCACAACTATCAACCTTCAACCTTCATGTATAAACCATAAGACCTGAACTAAGAAGTTTAGCTACTCATGAATTGGTTGAAAACCAAAGAATTCATGACTAACAATTGTTTAAAGAAAAATCAAAGTACAAAAAAACCTATGCCAAGTACATGAGTTCTCCACTTTTTCTATGTTCAAGACTTCAATTCTTTCATCTCCTTTCTAAACTGCATACAAGCAGTACATATAGGGTTTCTAGAAATTGGCTTTAAATGAAAATACCCTTCATTTAAATGTTTGCACCAATCTTGCATGATATTGCACTACCGCATCGCCTGGCACTCCGCTTGGCACGTCATGATAGTGTATTTCTAGCTCCTTAGCTTGATTTTTATGGACTTACCTCTCACACTTGGTTTTGCATCTCGTATGGATGTCAGATCGCTTGAATGGCTTCTACTCAGACTTCAAAGCTCTTTTTTCCTTCATTTTAGCTCAAAACTCTTCATTTTCATCCTACACATCAAAAACAATAAATATAAGTGCAACACCTATTTTTAATGCTCAAAGTATGATAAAACACTCAAATATGAGGTATAATAATGGCTTAATGTATAACATTTTATCTTTGATTTAATACCCCACACTTAAGACCTTGATCATGCTCGAACAAGCCTTTATAACTCAATGTTTAACCCTCGATTTAGCCCTTCAAACAATCAACTTGAACAGCTCTACTAAAACTCAACATGCACTCAACATTAAATAGAAAGTATTCTTAATCATGCAATCATATGAAACTTTTTTCAATTGATCCTTTTCAAAATAGTCCAGCATCAACAACTAACTCAATCTAGTTAAAGCGTTTTCACTTACTTACATGTCACGACTCAAAGATATCACACAATCCACATGTCCTATATCAACAATGTGCCCTCATAGAAATAAATACCCTATGTATCACTTAACAAGACAATTATACTTTATGGACTTAGCAACAAATATACTCTCGCACTCACAAAGAACAATCACATGCATGCAGAAAGTACCATAGGCTTGCCTGCTATGTACATCTCCATTAATTTATGTATGCTAAACTAGAATCACATAGGACTTTAATGGGTTGTAATGTTGGCTAGAGGACGGGTAAGATAACTTGTGAGAGTGACTTACACTTCCCTAAGCACTTTGCAATCTCATACATAATACAAATTATTTCCCCACTTTAGTTCTTTTGGCCCTATGTTCTTCACTTATATCCACCAAAAGATCTCAACATAACAAGAAAGCTTTAATTATATCTTCTTTTTCTTCTTTTCTTCTTTCAAGCATTTTTACTTTTCTTCATTTTACTTTTCTTGACGTATTATTTTTACGAGGAACATTTCATCTCAAACAAGATTCATTGATCAACATACCCTGCACAGTCCCTTTTATTTTATTCGAAAACTTCACACATTTTATGATACAATCTTTAAAAAGCAAGATGCAAAAATAAGGGTTCAACAAAAAGGATTATGGTATTAATAAGTCTATCAAACAATAAGCTAAAGGCTCAAAGGGCTAACTAGTGATACAAATATTTAAACAGGCCAATTTTCACAAGACAAATCAAAAAAATTCAATTATAATTTTTCTATATCTAAGCAGCACTTTTATTTCACTTTAATAACATGCGGGGGAAAGTTCTAGAATGAAGTGCATGACATGGATTGTATGCAAAAATTTCTCACCTCACGATGACACATAGTAAACAAGGACAGCTTCATGCAGATATTATGAAAATTTAATGAAATTCATATCAAGGCAGATGCTATTAATATGAGTTGAGAAAGTGAGCCTAGGCATTTTGAAAAAAATAAAAGTTCATTGCTATTTCATCGTGCATATTACGTGTACTTCAAATCTTGAGTTAATTCATAAGTTTGCATTTTATTTGAGCATCTACCATTCAAGCTGATTTTTTATCTTTGAAATCTCCCTATGTGACTAGTTTTCCCTCAAGATGGTCATCATCTATCCATCGCGAGGAGAAGCCTTAACTATAACTAAGGAATTATTCATAAAAATGAAAAATTTACCCTAAAAATTAAAATTTCACCTGGTTCAAATGGCTCTCCCCCGAAAAATAGCTATGATCAAAATAAAATTGGGGGATTTAAATGAGCTATGCTACAAAGTTAAAATAAACAAAAGAAAAAACAACTAATCCAAAACAAAATTAAAATAAACTAGCATGCTCACTCAAGACCACAATTTCAAATAACATAACACAAATACGATTATCACAGTACAACAAGTTAGTTCAATAACAGATCCCCACCCCCCACTTAATTTATTGTAATGTCCTTCTTAAAGGATTAAACTAAAGAAAGCATAAGGGCGACGAACTTCTCTGGAGGCTCTAGGCTTCGGCATCACCCTTTATATTCATGTCCTCCTCTGGTCGCAATAGAGACTCATTATCAATCCCCAGGAAAGCACAAGTGGCCGATACAAGAGGCACCATCTGCTCTAGTTCCTATAGATTTTCCTCTTCATTCTTGATCTGAATCCTCAAATCTGCAAAAAGCAATTAAATAGATTGCTCTATACAGGTTTGCCTCTACTCCACACTGAGTTGGCCATTCCATTGGCCTGTTAGGCTATCACTGCCGTTATATAAAATGCCTTTCCAGAAGGTGGCATCTCCACATCCACTCCATAGTTGTCCAACACAAAAGCTACTCCGAGTAAGTATGCAATCATTCTTGGGTATAGGAGGTGGTCATTGCCTTCGGCCTGCACTTTTTCCATTTCCAACAACATCAAATTCCATTTCGAACAATATCAACTTTCCCATATTAATGGGAGTGCCGGTCTAGATAAAATAAATGAGGCATACCTTAAGCTTTGACAAATCATTGTCGTTCTTCAAAGGCATGATGCAGTTGTTGATATTACCCCCCGGAAATTTTTTGATAATTATTGGATGTTTATATGCTATGTTAAGGGAAGTAGTGGTAGGTGAGGAGGGAAACATGTGAAAGGAAAAGAGAAGAGTATGTGAAGTTCAGGTCAAATTTAAACTACCATATCTCCTAATCTATAATAAGTTATGAGCCCCATGACCTATCAAATTAAAAGTCTTTGAGCCTACTTTTTAGAACATCAAATCGCTCATCAATTGAAATTTGAAATAAAAAGTTGTAGGCATTTTACAGTGGAACTGTCAAACAGTGACATAGCCACCACCCAAAAAAAATGGCCACCGCTCAAACTCTTTATATTTTGAGTTTTTTATTATGAAATCACTTTCATCTTTTCCAGAAGTGGGTTGCTTGTTTTCACCCGTATATCCTCTAAATTTCCAGAAAATAACCAAAGAAAAGTGAAGGGGAAACATCAACTCAAATTCCATCAAATCATAAGACAAGTTATGAGTTCAATTACAAAGTGAAGGTAGTGTGTAAAGCTTTTGTTGGAGCTCGTTTTGGCATTTGTCTTGGGAGAAGTTGCTGCATTTTATGAGCTGGTTATACTTCCTATATGTCCCCCTTTGAATAGTGATTAAATCCAAGAATAAAGGTTAGAATTTTACCCTTTTTACTCACCTTAAATTACAAGAAAAAAAAGACTGGAATTTGGCAGCTAAGTGAGCTGCCGTTGGACTGTTTTGAGCTGAGTTATTGCTTGATTTTTCTGGTATTTTTGGAAGTTTCTTTGGCTGAAAATATACTTCACTTTTAGGGAAAGGATTTCAGAAGAATCTAGGTAAGTTTACTTCATATTTTCCACCTCAAAAGCTAGTGAAAACAAGTTAAGGAAATGGCAAATGTTGTTGATGTTGCCGTGAGCTATTGTTGTTGTGATGACTGCCATTTGGTGAATTATTTTGGCTTCATTTTGTGATACAGATTAGGCTTTCTGTTCACTGAAGTATTAAATCTGCTAAGAAAAGTTCTTCAGAAAAAGGTATATAAGGCTCCCGCCCGTTGTTTCTTTTTAAGAACTCGTGCATTGTGAGTTGAATGAGCCAGCAAACATCTCATGTGTATTGATACAGTATGTCAAGATATATTTAAGCTTTAATTTTCATGTCTTATTGAAGCTAAATATTGAGATTATGTCTATCCCAAAGAGGCACTTAAAGTGTGATGTTGTGTCAATTGGGCTCGTAGTTGTATATCGAGTTGGAGATCCCTTAGTGTGGGCATTGTTAGATGGTCCCTTACATTATATTATACATGTGATGTTGATCATGTATGAGGTTCTGGTCACTTTATGAAATTGGAAATTGAAGCTAAAATGGCGAAGTAAGCATAACCTACATTATTAACGAATGTCAAGTTAGTAAGGGTAAACAAGGGTATCAACGCATCGGTTCCTTGATATGGTCACACCCCTTTATGTATGTATGTTTAAGGCTCTTAAGTCTTAAGAGGAATTTCATAACTCATATTCCTTAATTTATTGGCAAGTTATCGAGTTACCAGGTGCAAAAGTAGCTAATGTTGATGCTAAGTATCCATAATTAAGCCTGAGTACTCCCGTTCGAGTTTAAGTTGAGTCTAAGTTTTCTAAATTGAATCCAAGTATTCATGTGGAGTTTAAGTATGCCAAAGTTGAGTCTAAGTATCAAAAGTTGGTTCAAATAATCCATAAGTGAGATCCAGTGTCATGTTCCTCGAGTCGCATGTTAATGTTAAGCTTTCAAATCAAGTTATGTTTTATGTCCCCTTTATGCTAGTTTCTAGGAGTGTTATGTTTAGTTGGTCCTCCGAGTTTGACCCATTATATGAGTTAGTTACTTTGCATTGTTCAGTTGATCCTCTGAGTTAGACCTGGTATCTAAGTCAGATATATATTGCATTGTTCAGTTGCTCACTTGCATGATTTGCATTTTGTTTACCGTACGCACTCTCTCGTCCAAGTATTAGATGGCCAATTATGTGATGTCGCAGGCCCTCTCTGATCCAAGTATCAGATGGATATTTGTCTGAAGGATGATATATGAAAATCCTGGTTCAAGTATCAAGTTGGTCGTAAAAGTCCTGGTCAAAGTATCAGGCAACTCCTAATCGAGAGCCTTTGGAGTCGAGAGCCTAATCAGATGCTATGTAACCAATTTCTTGATCACTTTGGAGTCGAGAGCCTGTCCCTCCCTACCCAGTTTTGGGGCGTGACAGTTGACGAACTACAAGATCACTTTTGCTTCCCAGTTCAAATTTGCCCTCTTGTAGTGGCTATGGCACCCGTTGGCATCTCTCTGCCATGTCGCTCTAGAATTTTGTTTTCATAACACCTCGCATATGCTCCTATAATTGGGTCTCTGATAGAAGTCTTCAAATCTCATGGGAGGAATGTCAGGAAACTCCCTTAGAGTGTTGATTGTGTGATATGAGAACCTGACGATCCTCCCTCTCATAGATACCATATAATCCTGCTCTAAATATGCCTTCGGCTCCTCTTTGGCATAAAATTCCTTGACCATGTGAAGTTTGGCATTGCCCAGAGATATAGTTAGCTTCCTCGACTCATCTCCACGGTGTCATTATGAGCACCATGGATTTGAGGAGAACCACCATCATGTCAATTTCTTGCTCCATGTTGCATCCAAACGCATGCGCAAGTGTATGAGGTCATGCAAGTAATATAGTGGCTCTTGCGATTGGATGTCAAACCCAAACGGACTTGTGACTTTGCGATTTTCCAATTCTAGTAAAACTATGAGATTTAACAGGTGTGACCATAACCAAGAATAAGTTGATTGTTTTATAATTCTAAAGTTAACAACAAGACAATGAAGTAATAAAATGAGGTGTAAACAATATCAAAGGGGATTCCAAGTCCAAGGCACAATATTCATGTATAGAAATACCTCACATTAGGCAAGTTATTTATCTTGATTGCTGATTTACCGGGTTAATGACATGATCATGGTCTTTTGAACCTCTAATGGCACGACCCAACCATGGATCCTGGAGCGCAACATGGAACCTAGAACCACGAATGGCTCCAAGCTAACTCATGGAACATACATAACATGAATAAGAGCATAACTAAAGCGGAAATGAATCATAAACATGGATAAGCGGAAGTCTAAATGATATTAAGCATGAACAGGAACGACCAATCATAACGCTGAACTATCTAGTACATAACTGTCTGAAAGCCTCTAGTCATAAGATGAATTGATGGGACAACTCCCCCAACTAGCTCGCTAAGTCTAAAAATAAAAGATAAGATCATAACACCAAGCTAAACGTCCTTAGAAGATGAGAACTCACCCAAATAGGGACCGAGCTAAACGGAGGCGGGAGCAGGGCTACCGACGAGGCTGAGAATGGTCATCTGAACCTATATCATGAAACAATATAGCATGGAGTAAGTGGTCATTACTTTAAAATGTACTGAGTATGTAGAGTAAGTAAAACATGCTAGAAAAATAGTATAAGAGAGGACATGAGTGTAAAATCGTATAAAACATGAGATTCGGATCATAAACTAAAGATGAGGGCTCAAGGCTTTCAATCTATAATATAAAGTTGTACATAAATGGATTCATAAGTAAAACCTTGTAAAACATAATTTGAGCCGTATACGATAAAGTTGTAAGATCATGAATCATGAACATGAATATGAATATATATATATATATATATAGAGAGAGAGAGAGAACACATAAAGATCCCCCTGTACTTACACCTTAATTTTAAGGAGACACTTCAACTTTGCGGGGGTCCTATTACCCACCTGAACCAATTCAAAATGATATAAATATAACATTTTTTGTTCAATCCCAGTTATAAGAAAAAAGGGTAAGACATGCACCAATCATTGCCTGCCACGTGTCTAATTAATTTAACTTTTATTTTTCTTACTTTATTTTATTTTATTTTTTTCTCTCTCCTCCTTTACTCGTCTGCAAAATTCATCTCTTTTCCTCACCACAACCCATCCCTCTGCTTTTTGCCATGGCCAACTTTCGGCAAATCTTATTAGTAATGATCCATATTTCATGTTAATCAATAATATTTCGCTTTTAAAAATATCTCATAAGCAAATTATTGAGTGATGTTTAAGCAACATTATCACATCATCACACACCATCACTGTTATAATCACTTCGCTGGCAATCATTATAGTCACTGCAAAAGTCATCACAGTTATAATAGATTAAAACTCTATTAAAATAAAATTTTGTAGTACTAATTAATCAAATAAAAACTTCATAAAATAAATAAATAAATAAATAAATAAAGAACCATAAGATATTGATAATAGCTCAAGGAGAAAATGAGCTTGAACAAATAGAGGAGAAAGAAGATAAAGAGAGAGAAAAAATAAGAAGATGCTGAAAAAAAAAATGAAAGAATCGGATGAAGAAGACAAGCGGAAAAAAAGAAATTGAAAAGTAAATTAAAATATATAAAATAACATAAAAAGTATTTTTAATGAAATAAATACCAAAAAATAAAAAATAATAATTTTTTTTCTTATCTCACGCTTTGCTGGAGAGTGAAATACACTCTCTACACCAAGTGGGCTCAAAAGAGAGTAATAAATTCACTCGAAATAAAATTAAGGGGGTACAATGCCCTTGAAAAGTTAAAGTGTTTTAAAAAAAAGTGTTATAGTTGGAGGGGGTATTTATGTATTCACAATATATATATATATAAACTAAGGAACAATGGAAAATTCTTATAACTGACATACCCCACAAGAGCATACGTGGAGCCCGACCTATAACCGTAATTTGGAGGGTGTTTGTCACGACCTGAACATAGGCCCTGATCGAGACACGGGAAAAGGAGCCCCAAGAGACTCCAAGTCAACCCATAACATGAATATAAATCTAACTCAATTAATAAAAATGGAAGATTCATCATAATAAACATAGCGGAAGTCTAAACATAGCATAACATCAGAATACATACACGAATCTGAAGCTGATTATACACTATGTCTGAAAAGCCTCTAATTTTGATGAATTGATGGGACAAGACCCCAACTAACTCCCTAAGCATGAAACTGCAAAAACAAAGATAACTGAATAGGAATTGTCCTCGGGAGATGAGGATTCACTAACTGAGACTGGATGTTAACTCCGGAAATTGGCAAGTGACGGGGATGAGTCTGAAGATCAGAGCCTGTATCATAAAATGATGCAACATAGAGTATGCGGTCAGTACGTGGAATGTACTGAGTATGCAAGGTAAGTAAAACCGCTAAGTAAGTAAACCCAGTAACGATGCATTTCATAAAACATAATCAAGATAAGATTCTGAGAGTAAGGCTTGCATACTATTTTCTAAAATCATGATATGAACATAACTACATATCATAACTGATTCGAATAACCCAAAGCTGAAAATTGATAATCATAAGTAAAACTGAACATTAGGTCAAACTGAACATTACATGGTCCTGACTATCACACTCTAGTGGGCAGAGTCGTCCAAAGCCTTGTCAGGGCTAAGGACGCTACCATGATATCGATATCAAGCTAAAGACCCCTTGGGGAAAGGGAAAGATCCAAAGGACGTCCCAAATAACCTGATCATACCTACGTTGGCGCGTAGTTCTGAGGCATAGGGCTGACTGACCCTTAGCCTACTCGGTGCTAGACACTATTCACAAAAACATGCATATGCTCTCCATCATTTTTCAATGAAGCTGACCATTGTCTATTGACGAAGCAGAATAATCATGTACATATAAAATCTGAAATCATACATGAGAAGCCTTGGGTCAAACCATACCACAAGCTGAACATAATTGGGAGTCTTGACTCCAAAATCATGTGGTATGCTAATTGACATGAAATCATAAATCACACTTGAACATATGGGCTTGCCCAATACTTAAACATGCTTGAAAATACTTGATTCACTTAAAAACATGATTATAGACATGGGTAACTTGAAAACATGCTTTTCTCATAAATATCTCATCATACTTGAACATACATCGTAGATCTCAACTTTCATAAACTTTCAAGGATGGGCATCATAATTTATAAAACTTTAGAAACATGATTTATAATTGAAAACATCGTAAAACTTTCCCATCAATCATAATTAAATGATAGATACATGCTTAGATCATACCCATGGTAGAAACGTAGGAAATCCATGCATTGGGTTAAAACCCCATAGGATCAACATGTAGATTTTCATGAATTAGAGAGGGATTGGGCATGGGTGTCGATTTCACCCTTCATAACCTTACATACCTGAGAGAATTTGATTCTACAACTTTTCTGATTGCCCAAGGAATAATTGAGGAAGAACCTTGAGAGGTTGAGCTTGATCACCCCTCTAGACTTCTAAACTTGCATGCATAAACTAGGAATAGCTTAGAATGACGTAACCTTCTTAAAACACTTCATTCTGACCTTAAAATGACATAGTTTAGGCCTTAGGATCATATGAATTATGAAAAAGCCCTTACTAAATATGAAGGAAAAAATCGACTGCCAGTCCAACGAGGGACTGGACGAGTCATCGTCACTGGCCATGACTCATAGACTGGAGTCATCAAGTGCACTGCCAAAATTTCATTGGGGCTCATCACGGGGGACTTAACGAGTCGTTACTGGTGGGCATGACTTATGGTCACCTCCTGCTGTCTTTACTGCCCATTTTCTTCTTCCTTCGCCTTGCCCTTGACCACGACTGACTCAATGAGTCGTGGTGCTGACCACGACTTATGGTCATGTCCCTGTTGACCCAAAAACTAGAAATTCCAACTTAAGTCCAACTCCTCACCATGAGTCACTTAACGACTCGTGGTCATCCTGACGGGTCACAGGATGACTCCTTTTGTGACTTGGTCTAGAAAATCCTATTTTCTCCGTTTCAACTCCTGGGTCTGATCTTAGGGTTTTGGCGTATAACATTATCTCCCTCTTGGGAACATTCATCCTCAAATATTGAAAATCATATAGAAAATAAGAGAAATGCAATCATCATATTCAAATACTGATCATATAAGTTGAAAACTGAAGGAATGACTGCCTCCAAAATGAACTACATGACTGAACTGAATTCATGAACCATACATACATACTTTGACATGAAAGAAACTGGTGCACATGAACTGAACATGAAACTTAATAGAGTATTAAGGAGAAAACTGATACCTCAAACTGAAACTCAACCTGAAGGGAAAAGATGTGGTATCTAGCCATCATATCTGCTTCTCCTTCCCATGTGGCTCCCTGAACATGCCGATTCCTCCATAAAATCTTGACTGAAGCTACTTCCTTGTTCCTTAGTTTTCGAACCTAATGATCTAGTATTTCAACCGAAACCTCTTCATAAGTAAGGCTGTCTTTCACACCGACACTGTCCATCGGAAAAACTAGAGATGGATCACCCAATCACTTCTTTAAGAGCAATACATGGAAATGGGATGAATGGAAGCTAACTCTAAGTAAAACTCCAACTCATAAGCCACCTCTCCAACATATCTCACAATCCGTTACGGGCCAACATAACGGGGACTGAGTTTCCCTTTCTTTCTGAACCTCATAACTCCCTTCAGGGGAGACACCTCTAGGAACACCCAATCATCCACCTCAAACTCAAGTTCCCTCCTTCTCACATCTGCATAGGAATTTTGGCGACTTTGGGCTGTTTTCAACCTGTTCCTTATGAGCTGAAATTTCTCCGTAGCCTCATGGACTGAATTTGTTCCTATCATCGCAGCTTCACCGACTTCAAACCAACCAATAGGCGATCTACATCTCCGCCCATAGAGAGCCTCAAACGGAGCCATCTGAATGCTGGAATGGTAGTTGTTGTTATATGCAAACTTAATGAGAGGCAAATGGTCATCCGAACTACCCTTGAAATCAATCACACACGCTCTCAACTTGTCCTCGAGAGTCCGAGTAGTTCGCTCCGCCTGACCATCCATCTACGGGTGAAATGTTGTATTGAGCTTGACATGAGTACAAAGTCCCTTTTGAAACGATCTCCAAATCTGGGAGGTAAACTGAGTACCTCTATCTGATATGATGGACAACGGCACTCCATGCAACTGAACTAACTCCCGAATGTACATTTTGGCAAAATCCTCCGCTGAATCAGTAGCTTTGACTGATAAAAAATGAGTTGCTTTGGTCAACCTTTCCACCACCACCCAAATGGAGTCGTACTGTCGACCAGTGCGAGGCAATCCTGTGATGAAGTCCATAGTTATATCCTTCCAATTCCAAGTAGGAATATTGATATCTTGAAGAATACCTCCCAGTCTTTGATGCCCAACCTTCACATGTTGACAATTGGGACACTTAGCCACAAATTCTGCTATGTCCTACTTCATGACATTCAACCAATAGACTTCCCATAGGTCACGATACATCTTGGTGGCACCTGGATGTATCAAATATCTAGAACCATGAGCCTCATGAAACATCCGCTCTCTCAAATCACCAACATCCGAAACACACAGATGACCCTGATATCAAAGCACACCATCTCCCCCTTTGGAGAAGACCTCTACCTTCTGATTCTGAACGGCTTCCTTTAACTTCACCAAGATAGGATCCTCATCTTGTATAGCTTTTACGTCTGTCACCAAGGATGATTCTGATCCATTCTGAACAATAACAATGCCATTAGTCGAGTTAACAAAATGAACTCCCAACCGTGCAAGTCGATGAACTTCCTTCACCAGCTCCTTCCTCCCCTCATCTACGTGAGACACACTCTCCATAGAGAGCCTACTGAGAGTATCTGCTACTACATTAGACTTACCCAGATGGTACAAAATATTCATATCATAATCCTTGAGTAGCTACAACCACCTCCTTTGGCGTAAATTTAGATCATTCTGAGCAAACACATATTGTATGCTTTTTTGGTCTATAAACACATCACATGGACCCCGTACAAGTAGTGTCTCCAATTCTTCAAGGAAAATACTACCGCCACCAATTCCAGATCATGAATCAACTAATTCTTTTCATGGACCTTTAGCAGCCTAGAAGCATATGATATAACCTTACCATGCTGCATCAATACACAACCAAGGCCGATCCTCGAAGCATCACAATATACCACAAACCCATCGGTACCCTGGGGTAGGGTTAACACCGGTGCTGATGTGAGTCGAGCCTTCAACTCCTGGAAGCTCTTCTCACAAGCCTCTAACCATTGGAACTTCACCTTCTTTTGGGTCAATTTGGTCAATGGTGCTACAATGGATGAAACCCCTAAAAAAATATTCGATAATAACCAACTAAACCCAAGAAACTTCTGATATCCGAAGGATTCACCGGTCTAGGCCAATTCTTCACCGCCTCTATCTTTTGAGAGTCTACTTGTACACCCTCACTTGACACCACATGACCCAAAAATGCCACCGAGTTCAACCAAAACTCACATTTACTGAATTTAGCATATAACTGGCGATCCTTGAGGGTCTGTAGCACCACCCTCAAATGAGTGGCATGCTCCTCCTCGCTCTGAGAGTATATCAAGATATCATCTATGAACACAATCACGAACATATCCAAGTAAGGCTTGAACACCCTGTTCATCAAATCCATACAATCTGCACGAGCATTTGTTAGTCCAAATGACATAACTACATACTCATAATGACCATACCGCATCCGAAGGCTGTCTTCGGGATGTCACACTCCTGAACCCTGATCTAATGGTATCCGGATTTGAGGTCTATCTTCGAAAAGCACTTAGCACCCTGAAGCTGGTCAAATAAATCATCAATCCTAGGAAGAGGATACATGTTCTTGATAGTGACCTTATTTAATTGCTGAAAATCAGTGCACATACCAAGAGAACCATCTTTCTTTCGGACAAAGAGAACTTGTGCACCCACAGGGATTTGCTTGGTCTCATGAATCCTTTATCTAAAAGATCTTTCAACTGCTCCTTCAACTCCTTTAGCTCGGCTGGAGTCATTCTGTAAGGAGGAATGATATAGGTTGTGTATTGGGAAAAAGGTTAATACCGAAATCAATTTTCCTCTCAGAAAGGATTCCCTATAAATCATCGGGGAACACTTTTGGATACTCACATACTACTGGAACTGACTGGATAGTCGCAGTCTCGGACGTAGCATCCTTAACCTAACTAGATGGTACACACAACCCTTAGAGATCATCTTTCTGGCCTTAAGGTAGGAAATGAAACGACCTATAGGCACAACGAACTACCCTTCCACTCTAAGACTAGCTCACTCAAAAGTCAAAACTCTACCACACAGGTTCTACAATTAACTTAGGCATAACATGAAAATAACCAACCCATGCCGAGGATAACATCAAAATCAGTCATGGCTATCTACTAGATCTGCTAAGGTTATATTTTGAAGGACTATGATAGGATAATTTCTATACACCCGTCGAGCTATAACTGAATCGCCGATTGGAGTAGAGACTGAGAAGGGTTATGATAAGATTTTGGGACTGACTCCGAAGCTACTGGCAACATAAGGTGTCACAAAAGACAAAGTAGCCCCTGAATCTAGGAAAGCATATATATCAAGGTGGAAAACTCGTAACATACTAGTGACTACATTTGGGGAGACCTCCTGCTCTTGGTGGGATGCTAGGGCATAGAATCTGTTTTGGCATTGTCCACCACCTGTGCTAGTAGATGCCCCCTATTGAGTTGGGCGTGCTGGTGGGGATGATGAACTAGAAGCTAGCCTCAGGCCCTATCATGACCCTGTCTAGATACTGGGCAATCGCTGAGCATATGTCCAGGCTTCCCATATCCGAAGCAAGCACCTGTACCCGCCAGACACTAACCCGTGTTTCTCTGGCCACACCTATCGCAAACTGGGATACTGGAATCTGCGGGCCTGCTGCTCGGGCCTCTAGAGCCTGATGCTCTTCCTCTATGGTCGTTCCTAGATCTGGATGGCATGCTCATTGCCAATGATGCCTGGGCTGACAATCTTTGATGGGACTATTGACGGTGTCCACCACCTAATCTTTGTTGAGAGAACCCATAACTGTCTATCCCAGCCCTCTTGGCCTTTCTCTCTCTCTCTCACATGTACCACCTCTATCTGCTGGGCATATAAGTCTATTCGAGGAAAATCCATATCTTGATGAAGCATTGCAGTCTGGCAATCCTTGTCTACGTAGTCCGCCACTCCGTGAACAAACCTGCTCACTTGAGCTCTCTGATCAATCACTAACTCTTGTGCGTACTTGGATAGATGAGTGAATCTAAGACATACTCCCGCACTGTCATCTTTCCTTGCTTTAGATTCACAAACTCGACCGCTTTTAGCTCCCTCATCTCACGAGGGAAGAACTAATCTGTAAAAGCGGCATAGAACTCATCCCAACTGATAGGGCCTGCTCCAACTGCCCTACTATCTTTCCATTGTTTAAACCGAATGTGCGCAACCCCCTTCAATTGATATGAGGCTAAGTCGGTGTACACTTCTCCGGTCACCCCCATGACCTGGGTGATCTTTAGAATCTCATCGATAAACTCATGTGGATCCTCATCCACCTTTGACCTAAGGAATTTTGGAGGGTTCATCCTTAGGAAATCTCTAACTCATGCTGCCGCCGCATTCCCGTTCTGATGGACATGCGCTACTGCCTGTTGATTGACCTGGGTGGTCAAGGCCTATGCTAGCATATGAATGGCTTCCCTGAATTTGGCGTGGGAAACCAGCTCAGATGCATGGTTCTCATGGGCTGGTAGGACCTGTTGGTTCCCGTCTCCATTGCCATCCTCATGGCCATTTCTGTTTCCATTTCTTCTTCCATTAACACTATGGGAAGGCATGATTATGCAAATTTGTATAACATGAGTTAGAAGGATAGAGAGATATTTCATCGCATGACTTAGACTTCTGCTATGTATATTATGATGAATCTTCCATTTTTATTAATTAAGTAGATGTATGTTCATGCCATGGGTCGACTTGGAGTCTCTCGGGGCTCCTTGTCCTGTGTCCCGATCCGAACCTATGTTCAGGTTGTGACAAATTTAGTATCAGAGCAATAGGTTTTGAAGTATCCTAGGGTGTTTGAAAGCCGCGTTAAGTAGAGTCTTTTTCATGGGTGTGAAGCACACACACTTATGACAAAGAGGCTACCAAACGTTTAGGAAATGTTCCCTTCCTTCATGATCTAAACATAGGATAATATCATAATACATACACGAATCAAACGTTGATTATATGCTATGTCTAAAAAGCCTCTTATTCTGATGAGTTGATGGGACAAGACCCCAACTAACTCCCTTAGCATTAAACTGAAAATACAAAGATAAGTGATAAGGAATGGTCCTCTGGAATTGAGTACTCACCAATTGAGACTGGATGCTAACTCCGGAAATTGGCCAGTGATGGGGCTGAGTCTTAAGATCAGAGCCTGTATCATAAAATGATACGTGCTACCGCCGCATTCCCGTTCTGATGGACATTCGCTACCGCCTGTTGATTGACCTAGGCAGTCAAGGCCTATGCTAGCATATGAATGGCTTCCCTAAATTTGGCATGGGCAACCAGCTCCGATGCATGGTTCTCATGGGCTGGTAGGGCCTGTTGGTTCCCGTCTCCATTGCCATCCTCATGGCCATTTCTATTTCCATTTCTTCTTCCATTAACACAATGGGAAGGCATGATTCTGCAAATGTGTATAACATGAGTTAGAAGGATAGAGAGATATTTCATTGCATGACTTAGACTTCTGCTATGTATATTATGATGAATCTTCCATTTTTATTAATTAAGTAGATGTATGTTCATGCCATGGGTCGACTTGGAGTCTCTCGGGGCTCCTTGTCCTGTGTCTCGATCCGAACCTATGTTCAGGTCGTGACAAATTTGGTATCAGAGCAATAGGTTTTGAAGTGTCCTAGGGTGTTTGAAAGCCGCGTTAAGTAGAGTCTTTTTCATGGGTGTGAAGCACACACACTTATGACAAAGAGGCTATGAAACGTTTAGGAAATGTTCCCTTCCTTCATGATCTAAACATAGGATAATATCATAATACATACACGAATCAGACATTGATTATATGCTATGTCTAAAAAGCCTCTCATTCTGATGAGTTGATGGGACGAGACCCCAACTAACTCCCTAAGCATTAAACTGAAAATACAAAGATAAGTGATAAGGAATGGTCCTCTGGAGATGAGGACTCACCAATTGAGACTGGATGCTAACTCCGGAAATTGGCTAGTGATGGGGCTGAGTCTGAAGATCAGAGCCTGTATCATAAAATGATGTGTATCATAAAATGATATGTGCTGCCACCGCATCCCCCTTCTGATGGACATGCGCTACTGCCTATTGATTGACCTGGGCGGTCAAGGCCTATGCTAGCATATGAATGGCTTCCCTGAATTTGGCATGGGTAACCGGCTCCGATGCATGGTTCTCATGGGCTGGTAGGGCCTGTTGGTTCCCGTCTCCATTGCCATCATCATAGCCATTTCTGTTTCCATTTCTTCTTCCATTAACACTATGGGAAGGCATGATTATGCAAATTTGTATAACATGAGTTAGAAGGATAGAGAGATATTTCATCGCATGACTTAGACTTCTGCTATGTATATTATGATGAATCTTCCATTTTTATTAATTAAGTAGATGTATGTTCATGCCATGGGTCGACTTGGAGTCTCTCGGGGCTCCTTGTCCTGTGTCCCGATCCGAACCTATGTTCAGGTTGTGACAAATTTAGTATCAGAGCAATAGGTTTTGAAGTATCCTAGGGTGTTTGAAAGCCGCGTTAAGTAGAGTCTTTTTCATGGGTGTGAAGCACACACACTTATGACAAAGAGGCTACCAAACGTTTAGGAAATGTTCCCTTCCTTCATGATCTAAACATTAGATAATATCATAATACATACACGAATCAAACGTTGATTATATGCTTTGTCTAAAAAGCCTCTTATTCTGATGAGTTGATGGGACAAGACCCCAACTAACTCCCTTAGCATTAAACTGAAAATACAAAGATAAGTGATAAGGAATGGTCCTCTGGAATTGAGTACTCACCAATTGAGACTGGATGCTAACTCCGGAAATTGGCTAGTGATGGGGCTGAGTCTTAAGATCAGAGCCTGTATCATAAAATGATACGTGCTACCGCCGCATTCCCGTTCTGATGGACATTCGCTACCGCCTGTTGATTGACCTAGGCGGTCAAGGCCTATGCTAGCATATGAATGGCTTCCCTAAATTTGGCATGGGCAACCAGCTCCGATGCATGGTTCTCATGGGCTGGTAGGGCCTGTTGGTTCCCGTCTCCATTGCCATCCTCATGGCCATTTCTATTTCCATTTCTTCTTCCATTAACACAATGGGAAGGCATGATTCTGCAAATGTGTATAACATGAGTTAGAAGGATAGAGAGATATTTCATTGCATGACTTAGACTTCTGCTATGTATATTATGATGAATCTTCCATTTTTATTAATTAAGTAGATGTATGTTCATGCCATGGGTCGACTTGGAGTCTCTCGGGGCTCCTTGTCCTGTGTCTCGATCCGAACCTATGTTCAGGTCGTGACAAATTTGGTATCAGAGCAATAGGTTTTGAAGTGTCCTAGGGTGTTTGAAAGCCGCGTTAAGTAGAGTCTTTTTCATGGGTGTGAAGCACACACACTTATGACAAAGAGGCTATGAAACGTTTAGGAAATGTTCCCTTCCTTCATGATCTAAACATAGGATAATATCATAATACATACACGAATCAGACATTGATTATATGCTATGTCTAAAAAGCCTCTCATTCTGATGAGTTGATGGGACGAGACCCCAACTAACTCCCTAAGCATTAAACTGAAAATACAAAGATAAGTGATAAGGAATGGTCCTCTGGAGATGAGGACTCACCAATTGAGACTGGATGCTAACTCCGGAAATTGGCTAGTGATGGGGCTGAGTCTGAAGATCAGAGCCTGTATCATAAAATGATGTGTATCATAAAATGATATGTGCTGCCACCGCATCCCCCTTCTGATGGACATGCGCTACTGCCTATTGATTGACCTGGGCGGTCAAGGCCTATGCTAGCATATGAATGGCTTCCCTGAATTTGGCATGGGTAACCGGCTCCGATGCATGGTTCTCATGGGCTGGTAGGGCCTGTTGGTTCCCGTCTCCATTGCCATCATCATAGCCATTTCTGTTTTCATTTCTTCGTCCATTAACACTATGGGAAGGCATGATTATGCAAATGTGTATAACATGAGTTAGAAGGATAGAGAGATATTTCATCGCATGACTTAGACTTCTGCTATGTATATTATAATGAATCTTCCATTTTTATTAATTAAGTAGATGTATGTTCATGCCATGGGTCGACTTGGAGTCTCTCGGGGCTCCTTGTCCTGTGTCTCAATCCGGACCTATGTTCGGGTCGTGACAAATTTGGTATCAGAGCAATAGGTTTTGAAGTGTCCTAGGGTGTTTGAAAGCCGCGTTAAGTAGAGTCTTTTTCATGGGTGTGAAGCACACACACTTATGACAAAGAGGCTACAAAATGTTTAGGAAATGTTCCCTTCCTTCATGATCTAAACATAGGATAATATCATAACACATACACGAATCAGACGTTGATTATATGCTATGTCTAAAAAGCCTCTCATTCTGATGAGTTGATAGGACAAGACCCCAACTAACTCCCTCAGCATTAAACTAAAAATACAAAGATAAGTGATAAGGAATGGTCCTCTGGAGATGAGGACTCACCAATTGAGACTGGATGCTAACTCCGGAAATTGGCTAGTGATGGGGCTGAGTCTGAAGATCAGAGCCTGTATCATAAAATGATACATCATAGAGTATGTGGTCAGTACGTAAAATGTACCGAGTATGCAAGGTAAGTAAAATCGCTTAAATAAGTAAAATTGTAATAATGCGTTTTATAAAACATAATTAAGATAAGATTCTGAGAGTAAGGCTCACATGCTATTTTCTGAAATCATGATCTGAACATAACTGCACATCACAACTGATTCAAATGACCCAAAGCTCAAACTAATAATAATAAGTAAAACTTAACATTTGGTCAAATACTTAAAGATATGGGCTTGCCCAATACTTAAACATGCTTGAAAATACTTGATTCACTGGAAAACATGATTATATACATGGGTAACTTGAAAACATGCTTTTCTCATAAATATTTCATCATACTTGAACATACATCGTATATCTCAACTTTCATAAACTTTCATGGATGGGCATCATAATTTATAAAACTTAGGCAACATGGTTTTATAATTGAAAACATCGTAAAACTTGCCCGTCAATCATTATTCAACGATAGAAACATGCTTAGATTATACCCATGGTAGAAACTTAGGAAATTCATCCATTGGGTTAAAACCCCATAGGATCAACATGTAGATTTTCATGAATTATAGAGGGATTGGCCATGGGTGTCAATTTCACCCATTCACAACCTTTCATACTTTAGAGAATCTGATTGTACAACTTTTCTGATTGCCCAAGGAATAATTGAGGAAGAACCTTAAAAGATTGAGCTTGATCACCCTTCTAGACTTCTAAACTCTCATGCATGAATTACATTTCTTACCAAAATGTCATAGTTTAGGTTAGGATCATAGGAATTATGGAAAAACCCTTACTAAATTCACAGAGAAAAATTGACTGCTAGTCCCAACGAGGGACTGGACGAGTCGTCGTCACTGGCCATGACTCGTGGCCAAGAGTCATCAAGTGCAGTTCCAAAATTTCACTGTGGCTCATCATCGGGGACTTAACGAGTCGTTACTGGTGGCCACGACTCATGGTCACCTCCCATTGTCTTTACTGCCCATTTTCTTTTTCCTTCGCCTAGCCCTTGACCACGACTGACCCAATGAGTCGTGGTGCTGACCACGACTTGAGGTCGTGTTGCTGGTGACCCAAAAACCAGAAATTCGAACTTAAGTCCAACTCCTCTCCACTAGTCACTTAACGACTCTTGGTCATCCTAACGGGTCACAGGACGACTCATTCTGTGACCTGGTGTAGAAAATCCTGTTTTCTCCGTTTCAACTCCGGGGTCTGATTTTATAGCTTCAAGGTATAACATTATCTCCCCCTTGGAAACATTCGTCCTCGAATGTTGAAAATCATACTGAAAATCAAAAAATGCAATCATCATATTCAAATACTAATCATATAAGCCGAAAACTAACAAAATGACTGCCTCCAAAATGAACTACATGACTTAACTGAATTCATGAATCATACTACATACTTTGACATGAAAGAAACTGGTGCACATGAACTGAACATGAAACTGAATAGAGTATTAAGGAGAAAACTGATACCTCAAATTGAAACTAAGCCTAAAGGGAAAAGAAGTGGGTATCTAGCTTCTTCCCACGTAGCTCCCTCAATATGCTGATTAAAACCTTGACTGAAGCTACTTCCTCGTTCCTTAGGTTTCGAACCTGACGATCCAGTATTTCCATCGAAACCTCTTTATAGCTAAGGCTGTCTTTCACACCGACACTGTCCACCGGAACAACTAGAGCTGGTTCACCCAAACACTTCTTTAAAAATGATACATGGAAAACGGGATGAACGAAAACTAACTCCAAGGGTAATTCTAACTCATAAGCCACCTTGCTAACACATCTCACAATCCGGTACGGGCCAACATAACGAGGATTGAGTTTCCCTTTCTGTTTGAACCTCATAACTCCCTTCATGGGACATACCTTTAGAAACACCCAATCATCCATCTCAAACTCAAGTTCTCTCCTTCTCATCCGCATAGGACTTTGGTGACTCTAGGTTGTTTTCAACCTATCCCTTATGAGCTGAACTTTCTCCATAGCCTCATGGACTGAATCTGGTCCTATCATCACAACTTCACCGACTTCAAACCAACCAATAGGCGATCTATATCTCCGCCCATAAAGAGCAAACGGAGCCATCTGAATGCTGGAATGGTAGTTATTGTTATAGGTAAACTCAATGATAGGAAAATGGTCATCCCAACTACCCTTGAAATCAATCACACACACTCTCAACATGTCCTCAAGAGTCTAAATAGTTCGCTCTGCCTGACCATCCATCTGCGGGTGAAATGCTATAATATGCTTGATATGAGTACCAAGTCCCTTTTGAAACGATCTCCAAAACTGGGAGGTAAACTGAGTACCTCTATCTGATATTATGACCAAGGGAACTCCATGCAACCGAACTAACTCTCAAATGTACAGTTTGGTGTAATCCTCCGCTGAATCAGTAGTTTTGATCGATAAGAAATGAGTTGCTTTTATCAACCTATCCACCACCACCCAAATGGAGTTGTACTATCTACGAGTGCGAGATAATCCTTTGATGAAGTCCATATTGATCTCCCCCCACTTCCAAGTAGGAATACTGATATCCTGAAGCACACTCCCGGTCTTTGATGCTCTACCTTCACCTATTGTTAATTGGGACACTTAGACACAAATTCTGCTATGTCCTTTTTCATGACATTCCACCAATAGACTTCTCATAAGTCATGGTACATCTTGGTGGAACCTGGATGTATCGAATATATGGAACCATGAGCCTCATGCAACATTCTATCTCTCAAATCACCAACATCCGGAACACACAGACGACCCTGATATCGAAGCACACCATCTCCCCCTTTGGAGAAGACCTCTACCTTCTAATTCTGAACAGCTTCCTTTAACTTCACCAAGATAGGATCCTCTTCTTATCTAGCTTTTACGTCAGTCACCAAGGATGATTCTGATCCGTTCTGAACAATAACACCACCATCGATCAAGTCAACCAAACGAACTCCCAACCGTACAAGTCGATGCACTTCCTTCACCAGCTCCTTCCTCCCCTTATCTACATGAGACACCCTCTCCATAGAGAGCCTACTGAGTGTGTCTGCTACTACATTAGCCTTACCCGGATGGTAAAGGACACTCATATCATAATTCTTGAGTAGCTCCAACCACCTCCTTTGGTGTAAATTTAAATCCTTCTGAGTAAACACATATTGTATGCTTCTGTGGTCTATAAATACATCTATATAGACCCCGTACAAGTAGTGTCTCCAAATCTTCAAGGCAAATACTACCGTCACCAATTCTAGATCATTAATCGAGTAATTCTTTTCATAGACCTTCAGCTACCTGGAAGTGTATGTTATAACCTTACAATGCTGCATCAAGACACAACCAAGGCCGATCCTCGAAGCATCACAATATACGACAAACCCATCGGTACCATCGGGTAGGGTTAATATTGGTGCTGAGGTGAGTCGAGCCTTCAACTCCTGGAAGCTCTTCTCACTAGCCTACGACCATTGGAACTTCACCTTCCTCTGGGTCAATTTGGTCAATGGTGCTGCAATGGATGAAAACCCCTCAACAAGTCTCTGATAATAACCATCTAAGCCCAAGAAACTCCTGATATCCGAAGGATTCACCTGTCTAGGCTAATTCTTCACCGCCTCTATCTTTTGAGAGTCTACCTGTACACCCTCACTTGATACCACATGACCCAAAAATGCCACCGAGTCCAACCAAAACTCGCATTTACTGAATTTAGCATACAACTAGCGATCCTTGAGGGTCTGTAGCACCACCCTTAAATGAGCGGCATGCTCCTCCTCGCTCCAAGAGTATATCCGGATATCATCTATGAACACAATCATGAATATATCCAAGTATGGCTTAAACACCCTATTCATCAAATTCATAAAAGTTGCAGGAGCATTCGTTAGTCCAAAAGACATAACTACAACCTCATAATGACCATACCGCGTCCTAAAGGTTGTCTTTGGGATGTCACTCTCCCGAATCTTGAGCTGATGGTATCTGGATCTGAGGTCTATCTTCGAAAAGTACTTAGCACCCTGAAGTTGGTTAAAAAAATCATCAATCCTAGGAAGAGGATACCTATTCTTGGTGGTGACCGTGTTTAATTGCCGGTAATCAATGCACATACGAAGAGAACCATCTTTCTTTCGGACAAAGAGAACTGGTGGACCCCACAGAGATTTGCTCAGTCTGATGAATCCTTTATCTAAAAGATCTTTCAACTACTCCTTCAACTCCTTTAGCTCGGTTGGAGCCATTCTGTAAGGACGAATATATATAGGCCGCCGTATCGGGAAGAAGGTCAATACCAAAATCGATTTCCCTCTTGGGAGGGATACCCGGTAGATCATCGGGGAACACTTCTGGATACTCACATACTATAGGAACTGACTGGATAGTCGGGGTCTCGAACGTAGCATCCTTAACCCTAACTAGATGGTACACGCAACCCTTAGACTTCATCTTTCTGGCCTTAAGGTAGGAAATGAAATAACCTACAGGCACAACTGAACTATCCTCCCACTCTAAGACTAGCTCACTCGGAAATCGAAACTCTACCGCACGGGTCCTACAATTAACTAAGGCATAACATGAAAATAACCAATCCATGCCGAGGATAACATCAAAATCGGTCATTTCTAACTCTACTAGATATGCTGAGGTGATTTTCTAAAGGACTGTGACAGGGCAATTTCTACACACCCATCGAGCTATTATTGAATCACCGACTGGAGTAGAGACTGAGAAGGGTTCTGAAGATTTCAAGACTGACTCCAAAGCTACTAGCAACATAATGCGTCACAAAAGATAAAGTAGCCCCTAGATCTATCAAAGCATATACATCAAGGTGGAAATCTCCTAACATACTAGTAACTATGTCTAGGGAGACCTCCTGCTATTGGCAGGATGCTAGGGCATAGAATCTGTTTTGGCGCTGTCCGCAACCTGTGCTAGTAGATGCCCCCTGCTGAGCTAGGCGTGCTAGTGGGGTTGCTGAACTAGAAGCTGGGCCTCGACCCTATCATGGTAATTTTTAGCTCTTGGGTAATCTTTGAGCATATGTCCGGGATTCCCACACTCGAAGCAAGCACCTGTACCCGCCAAACACTTGACCCGTGTGTCTCTGGCCACAACTGTCACAAACTAGGATACTGGAATCTGCAGGCCTGCTGCTTTGGCCTCTAGACCTTGATGCTTGTCCTCTCTAGTCGTGCCTAGATTTGGATGGCACACTTATAGTCGATGATACTGGGGCTGACGATCTCTGGTAGGACTACTGATGGTGTCCAACACCTGGTCTCTGTTGAGAGAACCCATAACTGTCTGTCCCAGCCCTCTTGGACTTTCTCTCTCTCTCACATGTACCACCTCTATCTGCCTGATCTACAAGACTATTCGAGGAAGATCCATATCCTAATGAAGCATCGTAGTCCGGCAATCCTTGTCTAGGTAGTCCGCCACTCCATGAACAAACCTGCTCACTCAAGCTCTCTGATCAACCACTAACTCTGGTGCATACTTGCACAAACGAGTGAACTCTAAGGCATACTCCTGTACTGTCCTCTTTCCTTGCTTTAGATTCACAAACTTGGTCGCTTGCAGCTCCCTCATCTCACGAGGGAAGAACTAATCTAGAAAAGCGGCATGGAACTCATCCCAACTGATAGGGCCTGCTCCAACTACCCTGATATCCTTCCATTATTTAAACCAAATGTGCGCAATCCCCTTCAATTGATATGAGGCTAAGTCAGCGCACACTTCTCCGGTCACCCCCATGACCTAGGTAATCTTTAGAATCTCATCGATAAACTCATGTGGATCCTTATCCACCTTTGACCCAAGAAATTCTGGAGGGTTTGTCTTTAGGAGATCTCTAACTCGTGCTGCTGCCGCAGTCCTGTTCTGATGGACATGCACTACCGCCTGCTGATTGACCTAGGCAGTCAAGGCCTATGCTAGCATCTGAATGACTGACTTGAATCCAGTGTGAGAAATCGGCTCCGGTACATGGTTATCATGGGCTGGTGGGGCCTGTTGGTGCCCGTCTTCATTGCCATCCTCATGGACATTTCCGTTTCTATTTCTTTTACCGTTAACTCTGTGGGGAGGCATGATTCTGAAAATGTGTATAGCATGAGTTAGAAGGTTAGAGAGACATTTTATCGCACGACTTAGATCATGAAGGAAGGGAACATTTCCTAAACATTTCGTAGCCTCTTCATCATAAGTGTGGTGTGCTTCACATCCATGAAAAAGACTCTACTTAATGTGGCTTTCAGACACCTTAGGACACTTCAAAACCTATTGCTTTGGTACCAAGTTTGTCACGACCCCAATATAGGCCCAGATCGAGACACAGGACAAGGAGCCCCAAGAGACTCCAAATCGACCCATGGCATGAACATACATCTAACTCAATCAATAAAAATGGAAGATTCATATACATATAAAATCTGAAATCATACATGAGGAGTCTTGGCTCAAACCACACCACAAGCTGAACATAATTGTGAGTCTTTACTCCAAAACCATGTAGTAAGCTAATTGACATGAAATCATAAATCATACTTGAACATATGACTTGCCCAATACTTAAATATGCTTGAAAATATTTGATTCACTTGAAAACATGATTATAGACATGGGTAACTTGAAAACATGCTTTTCTCATAAATATCTCATCATACTTGAACATACATTGTAGATCTCAACTTTCATAAACTTTCATGGATGGGCATCATAATTTATAAAACCTTGGGAACATGATTTATAATTGAAAACATCGTAAAACTTTCCCATCAATCATAATTCAATGATAGAAACATGCTTAGATCATACCAATGATAGAAACTTAGGAAATTCATGCATTGAGTTAAAACCTCATAGGATCAACATGTAGATTTTCATGAATTGGAGATGGATTGGGCACGGGTGTGAACAATTTCACCCATTCATAACCTTACATACCTGAGAGAATCTGATTTTACAACTTTTCTGATTGCCCAAGGAATAATTGAGGAACAACCTTGAGATATTGAGCTTTATCACCCCTCTAGCTTCTAAACTTGCATGCATGAATTAGGAATAGCTTAGAACGACTTAAACCTTCTTAAAACACTTCATTCTTACCTTAAAACTATGTATTTTAGGCCTTAGGATCATAGGAATTACGAAATATCCCTTACTAAATTTGCAGGGAAAAATAGACCGCCAGTCCCAATGAGGGATTGGACGAGTCGTCGTCACTGGCAACGACTCATGGCCTAGAGTCATCAAGTGCGCTTCCAAAATTTCACTTGGGCTCATCACAAGGTATTTAATGAGTCATTACTGGTGGCCATGACGTGTGGTCACCTCCCATTGTCTTTACTGCCTAATTTCTTCTTCCTTCATCTCGCGCTTGACCACGACTCGTGGTCATATCCGTGGTGACCCAAAAACTAGAAATTCCAACTTAAGTCCAACTCCTCACCATGATTCACTTAACGACTTGTGGTCATCCTGACGGGTCACAGGACGACTCGTTCTGTGACCTGGTGCAGAAAATTATGTTTTCTCCATTTCAACTCCTGGGTCTGATCTTAGGGCTTTCTAGGTATAAGAGTGTTCATATCTTGCCAGGGGTAGAACCATTAAAAGGTGTGATATTATAGGTGGACCCTCGGGGCATGGGAGACACTCTCGTGGAGGACCCATCATAGTTAAATTGGCACATAATTCTGAGACCTCAAAATACTCGTTACTAAATACTACTCTCAAAACATATATAGTGCTCATATCATAATTATGAAACATGGGTTTATATCACTAGTTTAAATCATGAAATTCATAACATGTTAACATACGTGAGCTAGCCATGACATAGTGTCGAAGATCGGCCATGATACAAAGACTTAATTTTCATGAAATTCATACATACTTGAATAAAACTTCATAACTCGAATCATAAAATCATAAGCTTAAGATTTGTAAACTTTCATGCATACTTCAATAATTTATCATAACTTGAAATCATAGGCTTATAAATTTGAAATTCATAAGATCATGCATAATTGGAAAAAATCATTATAAACTTGAAATTATGAATTCATAAGGAATTTGAGGGTCAAATTTGCCATAATAACCATAATTCATCAATTGAAATTATGAGAAAATTGGACCCACAGAAAGATCATAGAAGATTTCATTGAATTGGGTCTAACACTAGATTTTCATAAAACTTGATTGGAGACTTGAATTCATCAATTAGAGAAGAAATTAGGCATAAGGGTGGAAGAGATGCTCCATTCATAACCCTACATACCTTAGTAAAAGATTCACTAATTTGTATTGAAGATCCAAGAGGAATTGAGAAGTTGGAGGTGATGAATCCTAGCTTCTTCTTAAGAGAAAATCCAACTTGCGGTCTTTGAAGGGAATGAAGATTTAGGCTAAGTTAAACCCTTTAATCTAACCCCTAGGAAGCCTAAAACAACGTCATTTAGGAGTTAAAAGCATAGAAATTTACTAAAATACCCCCAACTACCCAAAAAGGCCTGAAACCGGCAGAAACAATGACCAAAGGGACGGGTCGTTGGTTGATAGGACGACCTGTACTGATGTTCGTCCAATGCGTGGTGCTATTTCACTAAACTTCTCATAATGTTTTATTCCGAACTCCAATTGACTCAAGGTACGATGCGTTTGAAAGAAGACTCAAAGGGCTTTAATTTAATGTATTGAATAACCCAAAAACAGTTTGTAATGGGAGCTACGGTCGTCTGATGTTGACCCTTGTAAGAACTTATACGAAAACTCAACCAATAAGAAGGCTCTCAACTCAACTTTATTCTAGAGGTTCCTTATGATCTTAATTTATATCCAATGCACTTTTCACACTTAAGAATAAACCTTGTTTCCATAAACTCATTGGGTTTGGGTCTATCCAAATACCTAGAACGGTTCCAAACTTAGCCCGAGAGTCTAAGGTGTTATAGTATCTCATCTTACGGACAGATGGTACGAACCGTACCATAATCCTATGATCCGTTACATGATGCCCATACCACCAAAGCAATATAGATTTGTCACACCCCAAGCCTGGGGAGGCATGACCAGCACCCAGTGCGGCATTTGACTGAGCGAACCCTCCAATCTTCTAACTACAATAAGCTAGAACCGACGAGGTTCGGCATTACAGTACCAGTTAAATCAGAGTAAATGATAGACTAAAATGGAAGTTGGCTCACCGACCAACCAATAGATACACAATAGGCCGCCAAGGCCACAGAATGGAAACCAACTATACTGTCACACCCTGCCTTGGGGGGTATGACTGGCACCTTGTTATACCCCGTAGAATTCCCGGCACTTAGACGACCTACTCGCACGTTGGTTAAGCATATTTGAAAGCCATACGTGCTAGGGAAAGGCCCGGGGAAAGATCGGATGAGAAACCTGTCGAACCATCGCGGGAGGAGCCGAGGCAGAGCCCCTCCGCGATGGCAGCGTGTCACGGAGGGGAGGCCTCCGCGATGGCTCCGTGCCACGTTGCCCTTGTCCAGGCCCAAGTATATAAAGGCCCCACTTCGGTTGAAACTTATTAATCCTTATAAATTTTCCAGAATAGCGCAGAAGCAGAGAGAAAACGTAGGAAAATTAAATATTTTCATCCGATTACGCTGCCAAACGCTGCCCAAACCCAAATTAATCCTAGATACCAAGGTATTTAGCAGCAGAGAGCATTTCTACGGAATTAGTTTCACAAAATACGGCCGACGAATCGGCGAGCCGCTGAACTAAAGTAAGTAGAATTGCTATAAATTAATGTCTATGTGTTCCTAGTTGAGAAGTAAATATTTCTCCCTCCTAGGCCGCTGAAAAATAGCGAGTTTTCGACCGTCTTTCGATAAGCCTAAGTTTAGGCTATAAACTATATCGAAAGTGACGTTGCCTTTTGAAATAACGTTGTATTTAGTATTAATTGACGTATTTATGAATGCAGTTGGGAGAAAACAGTAGAAGTACCGGCCGAGCCTCGTCCGACGGACGAATATTCAAAGATAAGGTATGTAAAGTTAAGTTTCCTCGGCAAGTTGAGTAACATTGAAGCAGTGTAGTAATTTACAGACCAGTAGAAGGTTCAGAAATTGATTATTGTATTATCTTGAACATTGGTGCAATATGAGCAGTTTTGGGCCGTAACGTGTACGATACCTATCCGTATGATATAGATTCGAATATAAATGAGTAAGATTGCTCAGTATATTTAGTATGTGATATAAAATTCCCTGCCAAGATATTGTTGTGTTTAGCTGAAACCTCACAAGGTAGTACAGCATCAGTAAAGCATTCCAGATATAGAATAGTAACTGTATATAGTTTAGAAAGCATGTTAGAAATAGGAAATCATGTTAATACAGAAACCTAGTGAACAGCATAGCCTTCAGCAGAAACACCCGCTTGTATAGCCTTTGCCCTAGTACAGTTAGACAGGGAACTATATTCATATTTATACTTACCTGTCTCAGCATGCATCAGACACTTACAGATTGCTATTATTAGCCCAGTACATGATTTATATAATACCTTACGCCTATTAGTTTTGGCTTATAAGATACACAGACAGCATGACTAGTTGAGACTGTTGTATTGATTGGGGTTGGATTACCTAGCATCCCTGACCGCCCAGGGTTAATAGCTGTATCGACTCGTCCGCCAGAGGACGAGGATACGTCACTCTACGGAGTGATATGCCGTCCCGCAAGGGGGCGAAGATGGGATGCCAGTTTCCCCATATTGTGCCTTGGTCGGCCCTTATACACCCCCGTCGAGCGGGTACGCCCGGGGTGTTGATTTAGAGTCCTTCGGACTCAGGTACAGTTATAGTCAGGGGCTCAGCGAGCCCAAGTGCATACCCAGGGACCGGCAGGATGCTTACAACCACTATAGGAGATGGGATGACCGGGGTAGGGGCATAGATTCTGTGTTGATTGTACCTCCCGGCTTATGGGGGCCGGGTAAGGTTTGTATGTGCTGTGTTATGTTATGTATGCTATGCTATGTTATATTAGACGCGAGTGGGTTGGTAGTAGAATGATACGCCTCCAGGTACGATTCCTACTTCCTTCGGTATCAGTAAGAGCAGGTACGATCTACTTCATCAGACCGTTAGGTTATTCCTCCTACTTCTGCTTCATCAGTCATATTATTGCTTTCAGATGTTGTTTTCAGTTATATTATTTCAGTTGCTTTACATACTCAGTACCAGTGGTACTGACGCCCAGTGGGGCGCTGCATTACTTGCCTGCAGGTACTCCTAGACGAGCAGGTGATTCTACGTGACTCCCTGTCAGCGGTTGACTATTCAGCTCCAGTCATCCGGAGGCTGAATTTCAGAGGTGTAGTTCAGTTCCTTTTGTTGTATATAGAATGGGTAGGTCGGGGCCCTGTCCCGATCAGTTCTATTACTATTCCTAGAGGCTTGCATTCTGTATGAGATCCCTGTGGTCAGATGAGCCGGTCGTGTGGGGCCGTGCAGTTGTATAGTTGTCTTTTACTCTTTCTTACTTCTGTGATGGTCGTGTGAGGCCATAGTTGTCAGTAGTGGTGACCTCGCCGGTCACATAGCTTCTTTTTGTGCTTTTTGATTAAGCAGCAGATAACTAGACAGCATGGTGGCCTTGTCGGCCCGTATAGGCTTCCCTGAGTTACTATATTTCTGGTTAGCTGCCAAGACAGGTACAGCAGGCGATAGGCCAATGGGCCGGGGGCTATATTTACAGCCGTTATATAGCCCTTTGTTCCCACAAACCTGAGTTAGAGCCAGCCAGGCACCAGACGCGCCCAGGCTTAACAGTCTAGCAGGTCAGATCTTAGTAGGGCACCAGGTGCCAGTCGTACCCCCCCTCAAGGCGGGGTGTGACAAACTTGGTATCAGAGCAGGTCGTATCCCAGGGAGTCTGCAAGCCGTGCTAAGTAGAGTCCTGTCCATGGATGTGTTGTGCACCACATACTATGGGTAGGAGGCTGCAAGGCATGATAGGATGGTTGTCTTTTATTCTGATTCAGTCGTGCTATAGAGCTGTACAGTATAGGGTTGAATTCCTAAAATCTTATCATATTCTTTGGCTACAGATAATGTCAGACCAGCGCTATCCCGTCACAGGTCGGAGCTTAGACATTGCAGCAGGGGAAGGCACCAGCAGGATGCCTCCCCCTCATTTGGAGACAGCCCGATCAGAGGGCCCTACAGAGGCTTCGTCTCAGCCTCCTCAGCAGTCTCCACCACGTCAGGAGTCGTTTGGAGCGACAGTATCTTCAGCAGTCCCTATACCGATGCCTTCCGATCAGGAGGTTAGGAGTGCTGTAGTTATGATAGCACAGGTGATGGCTGCTCAGCGGCATCAAATGCCATCCACAGTTGCAGAAGCATCAGGAGGGCCCGGTAGTTCGAGGGTCCGAGAGTTCTTAGCCTTGAATCCCCCACAGTTTACAGGCACGGACCGCACCGAGGACCCCCAGGATTTTCTAGATCAGATGCAGAGAATCTTCAGGGTTATGCATGCTACACCTACTGAGTCAGTTGAATTGGCCGCATTTCGGTTGCGAGATATTGCGGTGTTATGGTATGAAAGCTGGGAGAGGTCCCGAGGGAGAGATGTTTCCCCTCCCACCTGGTCCAGCTTTTCAGGAGCCTTTCTAGATCACTATTTGCCGCGGGAGATCCGACAGGCCCGGGTAGACCAGTTCCTACATCTGGAACAGGGGGCCATGAATGTTCGGGAATATTCCTTGCGGTTTGACTCCTTGGCTCGATATGCACCGGCTTTCGTGGATACCATGGCATCCAGAGTGCACCGTTTTATTATGGGGTTGAATCCAGAGTATGTCGAGACTTGTATCACGGCCACACTGCGAGAAGATATGGATATTTCCCGAATCCAGGCATTTGCCCAGAATATTGAGGGCATTAGACAGCGACATCGGGAAATCAGAAGGGTTAATCAGGAGCAGCGTCGCCGGGATAGGCCAGCTGAGTTACAAAGAGAGGCCCGGGGAGGACCCAGGCCATGATTGTCAGACAGGCCGTCCAGGCCCCCGCCTCCGCCACAGTCACAAGGAGGTAGATCCAACCATAGGAGGCAGTTAGAGGCTGGTAGAGGTTCGCAGACGGCAGACTCACCGTCATAGAGGAGGGCGGAGCAGAGTAGGTATACCCTACCACTTTGTCCTATATGCAGTCGACGCCATTCTGGAGCATGCAGGTATGGTTCCACCGCATGCTATATTTGTGGCCAAGAAGGCCATTTGATGAGAGATTGCCCAGCCAGAGGTCGTGAGGACCGGGACAGACAGGATAGGGCATCAACAGGATCACGAGCTACAGCATCCTCGACTGGGCGCAGGCCCCCAGTTTCAGCAGGCAGGGGTCGAGGCAGATCAGGGTCCTCCAGTACAGGTGCGGGTCCAAGCCGCACATATGCCTTACCAGGGAGGCAAGATTCAGAGGCATCGCCTGATGTTGTGACAGGTATGCTAACTATCTGCTCACACCCTGCTTATGTGCTAATTGATCCAGGGTCTACTTTGTCCTATATTACTCCATTTGTGGCACGGAAGTTTAGTATTGTACCAGAATCATTACAGCAGCCCTTCTTAGTATCTAAGCCCGTCGGTGACTCTATCACAGCTAGCCGAATTTACCGCGGGTGTACAGTAGAGGTTGCTGATCGTCAGACCACAGTAGATCTGGTCGAGTTAGAGATGATAGATTTCGATGCCATAATGGGTATGGATTGGTTAGTGCCATGTTTTGCTAATGTTGAATGTTGGACCAAAACGGTCCGATTCCACTTCCTGGGGGAGGCAGTACGGGAATGGAAGGGCAGCACCATGACGCCAAAAGGTAGGTTTATTTCCTACCTTCGGGCGAGAAAGTTGATATCTAAGGGATGTATTTACCATCTTGTCAGAGTTCAGGATGTCCAAGCAGAATCTCCGACACTCCAGTCTGTCCCAGTGGTAAATGAATTCCCAGATGTATTTCCTGATGAGTTACCTGGTATTCCCCCAGAAAGGGAAATAGACTTCGCTATTGACTTGCTACCAGGCACCCAACCAATATCAATACCTCCTTATCGTATGGCTCCTGCAGAACTCACAGAATTAAAGGAGCAGTTGAAAGACTTGTTAGATAAAGGTTTTATCAGGCCGAGTACTTCCCTGTGGGGTGCGCCAGTCTTGTTCGTGAGAAAGAAAGATGGCTCGCTCCGAATGTGCATAGACTATCGGCAGCTCAATAAAGTTACAGTAAAGAATAAGTATCCGCTTCCTAGGATTGATGACCTATTTGATCAGTTACAGGGAGCCAGATACTTTTCTAAGATTGACTTGCGGTCCGGATATCACCAGGTCCGAGTACGTGAAAGGGATATCCCTAAGACAGCATTCAGGACCTGATATGGACATTTTGAATTTCTGGTTATGTCCTTCGGGCTAACAAATGCCCCAGCAGTTTTTATGGACCTGATGAACAGTATTTTCAAACCCTTCCTGGACTTGTTCGTGATAGTATTCATTAATGATATTCTGGTGTATTCTCGCTCCGAAGCAGATCACCAGACTCATTTGCGGACAGTGCTCCAGATTCTCAGGGACCGCCAGTTGTACGCAAAATTTTCTAAGTGTGAATTCTGGCTTAACTCAGTAGCCTTTTTAGGGCATATTGTCTCAGCTACTGGTATACAGGTAGACAAACAGAAGATAGAAGCAGTTAAGTCGTGGCCTAGGCCTACCACCCCGACTGAAGTTCGTAGCTTTTTGGAGTTGGCAGGATACTATCGAAGGTTCGTTGAAGGGTTCTCAACCATTGCAGCACCTTTAACTAAATTGACACAGAAAGCAACAAGGTTTCAGTGGACGGAGGCATGTGAGAAGAGTTTCCAGGAACTGAAAGATAGATTGACCTCCGCTCCCGTATTAGCACTGCCGAAAGGCATAGAAGGTTATTCAGTCTATTGCGACGCGTCAGGTGTCGGATTGGGATGTGTGTTGATGCAGCATGGTAGAGTAATTGCATATGCTTCCAGGCAGCTGAGGAAACATGAGAAGAATTACCCCACCCATGATCTAGAGTTGGCCGCAGTAATTCATGCCTTGAAGATGTGGAGGCATTATCTGTACGGAGTTCATGTTGATATTTATACAGATCATAAGAGCCTACAGTACATTTTCACTCAGAGAGAGCTGAATCTGCGGCAACGCCGCTGGTTGGAGTTGTTAAAAGACTATGATGTGAATATTCTATACCACCCCGGAAAAGCTAATGTTGTAGCAGATGCCCTGAGCCGTAAGTCAATGGGGAGTTTAGCGTATTTGCGACCTGAGAAGTAGAAGTTAGCTAAAGAAATTCATCAGTTAGCTGGGCTAGCCGTGCGAGTAATGGAAACAGGAGATAATGGGGCCGTAATTCAGAATTCTGCAGTATCATCATTAGTTGCAGAGGTAAAAGAACGACAGTATGAGGATCCCGATTTAGTCCAGCTCATAGATAGAGTTCAGAAGGGTAAGGAGCCAGATTTTCAGACAACCGAGGATGGTGTGCTACGCTGTAAGGGCCGCCTTTGTGTCCCGAACGTCTCAGGCCTTCGTGGGCAGATTATGCACGAGGTACATTACGCTCGCTATTCCCTCCATCCAGGGGCAACGAAAATGTACCACGACATCAGAGACATCTACTGGTGGCCAGGTATGAAAACTGAAATAGCCGAATTCGTATCTAGATGTGCTAATTGTCAGCAGGTGAAAGCAGAGCACCAGAAACCAGGTGGTTTGACTCAAGAGATATCAATACCTATGTGGAAATGGGAAGCAATAAATATGGATTTTGTAACAGGGTTACCCCGTACGAGACGCAGAAATGATTCCATTTGGGTAATAGTTGATAGGCTGACCAAATCAGCTCATTTCCTGCCAGTAAGGACTACCTTCTCAGCGGAGGATTATGCCGAATTATATATCAGAGAAGTAGTTAGATTACATAGAGTGCCGGCATCTATCATTTCAGACAGAGGGGCACAGTTTACAGCTAGATTCTGGCAGTCATTTCAAAAAGGTCTGGGGACGCAGATTAATTTGAGCACAGCATTCCATCCTCAGACAGACGGGCAAGCTGAACGTACAATTCAGACGCTCGAAGATATGCTACGAGCGTGTGTGTTAGATTTTGGGGGTAGCTGGGATGAACATCTTTCGTTAATCGAATTTGCTTATAATAACAGCTACCATTCAGCTATTCAGATGGCGCCTTTCGAGGCATTGTACGGGCGAAAATGTAGATCACCGGTGGGCTGGTTTGAAACAGGAGAATCAGCATTAGTTGGCTTCGGCAGTCCGAGGAAAAGATAAAGCTTGTCCGGGAACGTTTACTGACCGCTCAGAGTCGTCAGAAGTCATACGCAGATAGACGGCGCAGAAATCTAGAATTTTCGGTAAATGACTGGGTATATTTGAAAGTGTCCCCGATGAAAGGGATAATGAGGTTTGGCAAGAAAGGCAAGCTTAGCCGAAGATTCATTGGGCCGTACCAAATTCGGCGAAAAATAGGCCGCGTGGCATATGAGTTAAACTTGCCTCCAGAATTAGCATCTGTTCATCCAGTATTCCACATTTCCATGTTAAGAAAGTTCGTAGGGGACCCTTCTACAGTAGTTCCAGTCCAGGATGTTCAGATCACAGAGGGGTTAGCCTACGAAGAGGTTCCCGTAGCTATCCTAGACAGACAGATTCGCAGGCTGAGAACTAAAGATGTTGCATCTGTCAAGGTATTGTGGCGTAACAGAAATCGGGAAGAAATGACGTGGGAGGCTGAAGAAGACATGAAAATCAGATATCCTCACTTATTTCAGGCTAGTCAGATGACAGGTATGTCCGTATTACTATTTACACAGTACTTTATGGTATGTATGTTGTAAATGATAAAGAAAGAAATGGTATTCAGTTGTCCAGTGGATTGTAGAATATCGTGTGCAGTGCCTGTGTTGGACTTTTTCTGCGTTTCAGGGCATTGCGATAGTCCGTATTACAGGGGAAACTCTGCCAAAATTTTCCCAGAAAGTAAAGTAAACAGTCCTCTAGATAGCAGTATACATTCGAGGACGAATGTTCCTAAGGGGGGGAGAATGTTATACCCCATAGAATTCCCAGCACTTAGACGACCTACTCGCACGTTGGTTAAACATATTTGAAAGCCATACGTGCTAGGGAAAGGCCCGGGAAAAGATCGGACGAGAAACCTATCGAACCATCGCGGGAGGAGCCGAGGCAGAGCCCCTCCGCGATGGCAGCGTGTCACGGAGGGGAGGCCTCCGCGATGGCTCCGTGCCACGTTGACCTTGTCCAGGCCCAAGTATATAAAGCCCCCACTTCGGTTGAAACTTATTAATCCTTATAAATTTTCCAAAATAGCGCAGAAGCAGAGAGAAAACGTAGGAAAATTAAACATTTTCATCCGATTACGCTGCCAAACGCTGCCCAAACCTAAATTAATCCTAGATACCAAGGTATTTAGCAGCAGAGAGCATTTCTACGGAATTAGTTTCACGAAATACGGCCGACGAATCGGCGAGCCGCCGAACTAAAGTAAGTAGAATTGCTCTAAATTAATGTCTATGTGTACCTAGTTGAGAAGTAAATATTTCTCCCTCCTGGGCCGCTGAAAAATAGCGAGTTTTCGACCGTCTTTCGATAAGCCTAAGTTTAGGCTATAAACTATATCGAAAGTGACGTTGACTTTTGAAATAACGTTGTATTTAGTATTGATTGACGTATTTATGAATGCAGTTGGGAGAAAACAGTAGAAGTACCAGCCGAGCCTTGTCCGACGGACGAATATTCAAAGATAAGGTATGTAAAGTTAAGTTTCCTCGGCAAGTTGAGTAACATTGAAGCAGTGTAGTAATTTACAGACCAGTAGAAGGTTCAGAAATTGATTATTGTATTATCTTGAACATTGGTGCAATATGAGCAGTTTTGGGCCGTAACGTGTATGATACCTATCCGTATGATATAGATTCGAATATAAATGAGTAAGATTGCTCAGTATATTCAGTATGTGATATAAAATGCCCTGCCAAGATATTGTTGTGTTTAGCTGAAACCTCGCAAGGTAGTACAGCATCAGTAAAGCATTCCAGATATAGAATAGTAACTGTATATAGTTTAGAAAGCATGTTAGAAATAGGAAATCATGTTAATACAGAAACCTAGTGAACAGCATAGCCTTCAGCAGAAACACCCACTTGTATAGCCTTTGCCCCAGTACAGTTAGACAGGGAACTATATTCATATTTATACTTACCTGTCTCAGCATGCATCAGACACTTACAGATTGCTATTATTAGCCCAGTACATGATTTATATAATACCTTACGCCTATTAGTTTTGGCTTATGAGATACACAGACAGCATGACTAGTTGAGACTGTTGTATTGATTGGGGTTGGATTACCTAGCATCCCTGACCGCCCAGGGTTAATAGCTGTATCGACTCGTCCGCCAGAGGACGAGGATACGTCACTCTACGGAGTGATATGCCGTCCCGCAAGGGGACGAAGATGGGATGCCAGTTTCCCCATATTGTGCCTTGGTCGGCCCTTATACACCCCCGTCGAGCGGGTACGCCCAGGGTGTTGATTTAGAGTCCTTCGGACTCAGGTACAGTTATAGTCAGGGGCTCAGCCAGCCCAAGTGCATACCCAGGGACCGGCAGGATGCTTACAGCCACTATAGGAGATGGGATGACCGGGGTAGTGGCATAGATTCTGTGTTGATTGTACCTCCCGGCTTATGGGGTCCGGGTAAGGTTTGTATGTGTTGTGTTATGTTATGTATGCTATGCTATGTTATATTAGACGCGAGTGGGTTGGTAGTAGAATGATACGCCTCCAGGTACGATTCCTACTTCCTTCGGTATCAGTAAGAGCAGGTACGATCTACTTCATCAGACCGTTAAGTTATTCCTCCTACTTCTGCTTCATCAGTCATATTATTGCTTTCAGATGTTGTTTTCAGTTATATTATTTCAGTTGCTTTACATACTCAGTACCAGTGGTACTGACGCCCAGTGGGGCGCTGCATTACTTGCCTGCAGGTACTCCTAGACGAGCAGGTGATTCTACGTGACTCCCTGTCAGCGGTTGACTATTCAGCTCCAGTCATCCGGAGGCTGAATTTCAGAGGTGTAGTTCAGTTCCTTTTGTTGTATATAGAATGGGTAGGTCGGGGCCCTGTCCCGATCAGTTCTATTACTATTCCTAGAGGCTTGCATTCTGTAT
Organism: Datura wrightii; assembly: GCA_035772735.1. Classification (NCBI taxonomy): domain Eukaryota; kingdom Viridiplantae; phylum Streptophyta; class Magnoliopsida; order Solanales; family Solanaceae; genus Datura; species Datura wrightii. The sequence continues at coordinate 44,567,243 of JASDFA010000007.1, read as the reverse complement.
GAGATCCCTGTGGTCAGATGAGCCGATCCTGTGGGGCCGTGCAGTTGTATAGTTGTCTTTACTCTTTCTTACTTCTGTGATGGTCGTGTGAGGCCATAGTTGTCAGTAGTGGTGACCTCGCCGGTCACGTAGCTTCTTTTTGTGCTTTTTGATTAAGCAGCAGATAACTAGACAGCATGGTGGCCTTGTCGGCCCGTATAGGCTTCCCTGAGTTACTATATTTCTGGTTAGCTGCCAAGACAGGTACAGCAGGCGATAGGCCAATGGGCCGGGGGCTATATTTACAGCCATTATATAGCCCTTTGTTCCCAGAAACCTGAGTTAGAGCCAGCCAGGCGCCAGACGCGCCTAGGCTTAACAGTCTAGCAGGTCAGATCTTAGTAGGGCACCAGGTGCCGGTTGTACCCCCCCACCCCCTCAAAGCGGGGTGTGACACACCTGGTGCCCTGCTGGGACCTGAACTGCTGGACTGCTAAGCCTGGGCACATCTGGTGCCTGGCTGGCTCTAACTCATATTTCTGGAAACAAAGGGCTATATAACGGCTGTAAACACAGCCCCCGGCCCATTGGCCTATAGCCTCCTGTACTTGTACTAACAGCTGACCAGAAACTTATCAATTCAGGGAAACCTATGTGGGCCGACAAGGACACCATGCTATCTAGTTATCTGTAACTTAATCATAGATTATTAGGAAGCTATGTGACCGGCAAGGTCACCACTACTGTCAAACTATGGCCCCACACGGCCAACATGAAAGAAACAGAAGTACCAACAACTAAACAACTGCACGGCCCCACACGACCGGCTCATCTGACCACAGGGAAATATATACAGACTGCAAGCCTCTAGGAATAGCAATAGAAATGATCGGGACAGGGCCCCGACCTACCCGTACTCTACAACAAAAAGGAAATGAAATACACCTCTGGAATTCAGTCTCCGGATGACAGGAGCTGAATACTCGATCGCTGACAGGAATCACGTAGTATCGCCTGCTCGTTTATAAGTACCTGTAGGCAAGTAATGCAGCGCCCCACCGGGCGTCAGTACCGCTGGTACTGAGTATGTAAAGCAATAACTGAAAACAAAATCTGAAAACAACAATGTGACTGATGAAACTGAAGTAAGAAGAATTAGATTAACTGTCTGATAATGTAAGTCATACCTTCTCTCATTTATATTGAAAGGAAATAGGGGTCGTACCTGGAGACGTATCACTCAACTGCTGATCTACTCGTATCTAACGTGACATGACAAAACATAACATAACATAATATAGCACACACAAACCTTACCCGGCCCCCATAAGCCAGGAGGTACAACCAGCACAGAATCTACACCCCTACCCCGGTCATCCCATCTCTATAACCCTGTAAGCATCCTGTCGGTTTCCTGGGTATGCACTTGGGCTCGCTGAGCCCCTGACTATAACTGTACCTGAGTCCGGAGGACTCCTGAATCAACACCCCCGGCGTATCCGCTCGACGGGGGTGTATAAGGGCCGACCAATGCACAATATGGGGAAAACTGGCATCCCATCTTCGTCCCCTGTGGGACAGCATGCCACTCCATAGAGCGACGTATCCTCATCCTCTGGTGGACGAGTCGATACAGCTATTAACCCTGGGCGGTCATGGATGCTAGGTAATCCAACCCCAAACAATACAACAGTCTCACTAGTAATACTATCTGCATATACCACACACTGAAGCTAATGATAATAAAGTGTTTGTACATACTGCATGCTGAACTGGTGATAGCGATATGTACGTATTTAATACATGCTGAGACTGATAATAGTATATATATGTAGATATAATCTCCTGCCATACTGCACTGAGTCTAATGCTGAACATGATATAGTATTTCTGCTGAAAACTATGTTGTATACTAAGCTTCTATAGTAACATGATTATTAGTTCTAATATGCTTTCTAGCTTCACTTTAACTTATCGTTCTATTTCTGAGATGTCTTACAGATACTACATTGCTTTACTGGGTTTCAACTGAATATAATGATATCCTAACATTCTGTGTCACATCACATACTGAGCATGCTGTGCAGCTCCTAACACTTATATTAAAATATATATCGTGCTAGCAAGTCTCGCGCTGATCATAACATGATGTTTCTAATATCGTACCAACATTCGTAATAAACATCATACATGGCTTCTGAATATCCTACTGGCCTTTAAATTACTATACTGTACCAAGATTAATATCTTGCCGAGGAAACTAGCTTTACATACCTTATCCTTGAATTATTCGTCTGTCGGACGAGACTCGGCCGGTACTTCAACTATTTTCTCCCAACTGCATTCATAAATATGTCAATTAATACTAAATACAACTTTATTTTAAAAGGCAACGTCACTTTCGATATAGTTTATAGCCTAAACTTAGGCTTATCGAAAGACGGCCAAAAACTCGCTATTTTTCAGAGGTCCAAAAGGGAGAAATATTCACTTCACAGCTAGGAACACATAGACACTAATTTAGAGCAATTCCACTTACCTTAGCTCGGTGGCTCGATGATTCGTCGGCCGTATTTTACGAAACTGAATCCGTAGGAATGCTCTCTGCTGCTAAATACCTCAGTATCTGGAGTTAATTTGCGTTTGGACAATGTTTAGCAGCGTAATCGGTCGAAAATTATAATCCCTCCTTCGTTCTTCTCCTTTCTCTGATTTCTCTCTGTTTCCTGGAAATTTCTTAAGTGTTTAAATGATTTAAACCAGAAGTGGGCTTTATATACTTGGGCCTGGACAAGGCCAACGTGTCACGGAACCAACGAGGAGGCCTCTCCTCCGTGACACGCTGCCATCGCGGAGGGGCTCTGCCTCGGCTCCTTCGCGATGGTTCGACAGGTTTCTCGTCCGATCTTTTCCCGGGCCTTTCTCCAGCACGTATAGCCTTCAAATATGCTTAACCAACATGTGAATAGGTCATTTAGGTGCCGGGAATTCTACGGGGTATAACATATACAATATGACCTACCTAGTCAACAACAATGCTATGACCACAGTAGCCGTCTACGAGCCTCTAAGAATACAAAAGTAGTCAACTGTTTTGGACAGGGCCCCAAATTACCCTTAACTCAAACACCTAGTGACTCCGAAATACCTGGAGCGCACCAACTTAGCTGGAACCCACTCAGCAACCAAGAACTCGATCTACCAGCCTACCATCACCTGCAGGCATGAATGCAGCACCCCGACTAGGGCATCAATACAATAATGTACTGAGTTTGAATGGAAGGAACAACTAAAAGACTTAGATTAGAGATCCATAGATATACCGAATATTGCAGGAGGAGAAACTCAACTTAAGTAAACACATAGAACCTAACTGGCCCCCATAAGCTATGCAAGTACAAGAAAGCACACAAACAGAACCTACCCGGCCCCCATATGCCCGGCAAGTCCGACAAGTAAACAATATCACACAACACCTAGCCAACACCGCTCACCTATCATCACCTCTAGACCTCTCAACAGCCTCAGCTAACACTAGCCAACATCTAGCATCCACTGCTATCAAATAACAGATAACACGAGAAAAAATCACAATATTATGCCGAGCATATCAAAAGTAAACTCCACTCAATCAACATCATCAAACAAGCATTGTCGGTCCCTCTCTCGGTGGCGCACATGTAGTGAAGCTCAATCCATCCGGGAGAACCAATCGTGATGCTAAGAAGGCTCAGACATGTCGGACCACTCTCAAATCATGTCTCAACTCAACACTAAAGAGGACATCATTCTCAACCATGAAGGTCATTTCACTCCTTGGGATCAACTCCTCGATCGGAATCACTCTCGTGCGTCAGGATTCCACAAGCCATAAGGCACCTTCGGCTCGATCTCTATCCGGAACAACTCTCGTGCATCGGGTATCCATAATCCACAAGGCCTCAAATACAACACACACACAATCACAACATTCACAATCAACAACAATAATAATATATGCTCAAACAGCCCATAACTGGCTCTCAAACCCCTCCAACCGATTATCACAACACTATTCTTTCATGTCTAGTCATTCACCGATGAACCACTAATCAAGATAAGGATAACCATCCTAACCAGTCTATCCCCAAGATTTACAAGCAACCCACAAGCCACTCTACTCACCACTAACAACAAGGGACATGGCCAATCCAACCCAAGTGTCACCACGGCCGCTAACGCATCGACATGGACGACACAATTGCTAAATCTAATATAATAGAAGATCGCCATAACCATTAATCTTAATCACTCTAAACCCTCATTCAATTTTCAATATAGTCACCTAATATTTTTTACACAAGAAGCCCATAAATATCTACAAGAACCACATGCCTCACACGCGGCCTCCCGGCACGAACCTAATAATTTGTCATGACTATAATTCTCCGCACTCAAACCCGAGCCACCAACCAAGCCAGTACCCATACACACATTTATCACCATATAAACAGCAGCACAAGAATTCAATGATAACATAATACAATCCTTCACAACATCCAACACACACGTCAACACGAAGGACAACGACTACAGAATTCATGCCAACAAAGGGAGGGACAAGCCTAACATACCTTGGATTTTTTTGGACAACCCAAACTAAAGGAACATCCACTCTTATAAGCATCAAGTTACTTCCTATGGGCAGCCCAAGTTACTGCCAAAATGCAGCCAACACAACTCAACAACATAACAAGACAAAAGAAGCTTACTCGACAAGATTCATAAGAATTCAATGGTAGAAACTCCCAGACAACAACCTAACAGAGTTAAAACACCTATAACCAAAGGAAAAACAAAGGAAGAAGGGTTACCAACAGCTTCATCATGAAACAGCCACCAAAACCCCAAAAAGACACCAAAACACAAGTTACACGCGATTCCTAATTTCCCGACATCAAGAACCATGTTAAACCATGAACTCCTGCCCCAAAACCATTTAGAACATGTAAGGGAATCTTGGGAGAGAGTTTAGGTTGAGAAAACTTATGGAAATTTGGATAATGACCCAATCTACCAACCAAGGGACTTAAATAGTCCTCCACCGCCTCAACTCACTTGTGACGTGTCTGCTTGCACGGTATCGCAAAAACAGATATATCTCTCTATTTTGAAGTCAGATTCACGAATGGTTTAATGCGGTGGAATCTAGACTCATAGATCTTTAATTTGACAGGTCGCACACCCCCTAACTTCTTATAGGTTGGGAGAAAAGCTTCGAGACATTTGACCTAAATTTCAAGGAATCTCAAGAAGGAATTTTGCGATAACTTTTGCTAAATTTCGTTTTACAACTTGATTGACATCCAATCTTAAATAAGATCATAGAGTGACTCAAAAACCTCATAAAACTTCCTTATTAGCCTATTAGGTACACTTAATCCTACCTCAAAAGTATGGATTTATTGCTCAAATTATCCGGGGAGTTACATCCTTCCCCCCTTTGAAACATTCATCCTCCAATGTTGGAAGACATGCACGACTCCAACTCATGGACTGAAACAACAAGACATTACATGACATAGCCTTACACGAGAAGCCTACCACAAACAACTCCAATCAACAAAACTCTGCACCATGCCGAGGCGCAGCACATCTATAACCATAATCAAATTAAGAATTTTACATACCTCCATATCTAGCCATTGGTTGGCTATAATTCATTAGGTTACAAGCATTTCCTGCACAAGCCTACAAACATGAGTCTACACTCGCTCCTATAACAGTTGACTTCTCGCGAGATTTTGATCCAGAAAGAAGGGTAACAATCCTAAATGTCCTGCAGCCTCCTGTTTATAAGTACACTGCATAATGCACACATAAACAAGACTCTACTAGATATGGCTCATAGACTCCCTAGGACAAACTGCTCTGATACCAAATCTATCACACCGCAACCTCGGGGAGGCATGACCCGCACTCGATGCCACACTTGACCGAGCGAACCCTGCAATCTTCAAACTACAACAAGCCAGAACCAATGAGGTTTGGCATTACAATACAAGTTAAATCAGAGTAAACGACAGACTAAAGTGGAAACTGGCTCAATGACTAACTAATAGATACACAATAGGCCGCCGATGCCACATAATGGAAACCAACAATACAATATGGCCCACTTGGTCTACAACAACGCTACGACCACATCGAAATCTACGAGCCTCTATGAATACAAAAATAGTTAATTGTTTGGGATAGGGCCCAAGAACTACCCTTAACTCAAACACCTAGCGACTCTGAAAGACATGGAATGCACCGAGTCAGCTGGAACTCCACTCAGCAACCAACAACTCAATCTACCAGTGCGCCATCACCTATAGAGATGAATGCAACGCCCCGACTAGGGCATCAGTACAATAATATACCGAGTATGAAAGGCAGAAACAACTGAAAAACTAATATTAGAGATCCATAGATATACTAGATATCGCAGGAGGAGAAACTCAACTTAAGTAAACACATAGAACCTGCCTGGCCCCCATAAGCCTGGCAAGTACAACCAAGCATACAAACATAACCTACCTGACCCCTATAAGCCCGACAAGTCTAAAAAATAAGCAACATCATACAACACCTAGCTGATGCCGCTCAGCTGTCATCACCTCTAGACCTCTCAATGGCCTCAGCTAACACTAGACAACATCTAGCATCCACTGCTATCAGATAATAGATAAAACGAGCAACAATCAAAATATAATGCCAAGCATATCGAAAGTAAGCACTAGTCAATCAACATCATCAAATAAGCACTGCGGGGCCCTCTCTCGGCTGCGCACAACTAGTAGAGCTCAATCCATCCGGGAGAACCTATCGCGATCCCAGGAAGGCTCAGACATATCAAACAAATCTCGAATCATTTATCAACTTAACACTATGGAGGAAATTATTCTCAACCCCATAGGTCATTTCACTCCTTGGGCTCAACCCTCAGTGGGAATCACTCCCATGCGTTGGATATCCACAAGGCACTTCAAGCTCGATCTCTAGCCTAAACAACTCTCGTACATCAGGTATCCCCAAACCACAAGGCCTCAAACACAACACATACACAATCACAACATTCACAATCTACAAAAATAATAATACATGCTCAAACAGCCCATATCTAGCTCTCAAACCCCACCAACCAATTATCATACACAGTACTATTATTTCACGTCTAGTCGTCCACAGACGAGCCACTAATTGAGCTAAGGATCACCATCATAACCAGTCTATCCCCAAGCTTTATAAGAAGCCCACAAGCCACTCTACTCACTACTAATAAGAAGGAACACGACCAAGCCAACCCAAGCATCACCACGGCTGCCAATGTGCCATCGACACGGCCGACACGACTGTTGACTCTAATATAACAATAGATCACCACAATCATTGATCTTAACCACACTAAACCCTCATTCACTTGTCAATATTATCACCTAATATTATTTACACATGCAGCCAATAAATCTCAAAATTAACCACATGCCTCACACACGACCTCTTGATACAAACCTAATAATTTTTCATGACTACAATTCTCTGCACTCAAGAACGATCCACCAACAAAACCAGTACCTCATACACACATTTATCTCAATATAAACAGAAGAAAAAGATTTCAATGAAAGCATAATTCAAGCCTTCACAAAACAGCCAACACACACGTCAACACGGACGACAACGACTACGGAATTCATGCCAACAAAGGGAGGGACAAGCCTAACATACCTTGGATTTTATTGGAGAACCCGAAGTAAGCCAAACCTCCACCCTCATAAGCATCAAGTTACTGCCTAAGTGCAGCCCAAGTTACAAACCAAACGCAGACAACACAACTCAACTATAAAATAAGACAAACGAAGCTTACCCAATAAGATTCATATGAATTCAATGGTAGAAACTCCGAGACAAAAACCTAACATAGTTAATAAACCTATAACCAAACTCAAAGACAAAGGAAAACCAAAGAAAGAAGGCTTACCAACAGCTTCACCAAGAAACAACCACCAAAAACCCCGAAAAGACACCAAAACACAAGTTAAACACGATTCCCGACTTCCCCACATTAAGAACCATGTTAAACCATGGTTTCAGCCCTAAAACCATTGAGAACATGTAAGGGAAGCTTGGGAGAGAGCTTAGCACGAGAACACTTCTAGAAATTTGGATGACCCAATACACCGACCAGGGGACTTAAATAGTCCTCCACCACCTCAACTTGCTTGTGACGTATCTGCTTGTGCGGTCTCGCAAAAATGTGCATATCTCTCTATTTTAAAGTCAGATTGATGAATGATTTAATGTGCTGGAAACTTGACCCATAGATATTTAATTTATAGGTCTCACACCCCCTATCTCCTTATAGATTGGGAGAAAATCTTCGAGACATTTGACCTAAATTTTAAGGATTCTCAAGAAGGAAATTTTGCGATAACTTTTGCCGAATTTCGTTTTACAACTTGATCGACGTCCAATATTAAATAAGATCATAGAGTGACCCAAAAACCTCATAACACTTCCTTCTTAACCTATTAGGTACATTTAGTCCTGCCTCAAAAGTATGGATTTATCGCTCAAATTATCCGAGGTGTTACAAGGTCATTCTCTGATCTTCATACCATGGATAGATACTACGGCTTGTACTACTATTACATCCCGTAAGTTTTTAACATTTAGTCGGCCTATTCATATGTTGGTTAAGAGTTTTAGAGTGTCATATGTACGAGAAAAGGGCCCGGGGAAAGGCTAAACGGGTGCCAAGTCGGGATTTCGCGAGAGGAGGCCGAACCAAGCTGCCCAGAGGAGCAAAGTGGCACGGAGCAGCTCCTCCGCGTTAGCCAACGTGGCACGGAGCAGAATCGGCGCGATGGGTAGAATGCCATGTTGCCTTGTCTGCTTCCTCAAGTATATAAAGGCCTCACACTTAGAAATTAGATTATTTTTCATATAACTTCAGCCAGAACAGAGGGAAACCGAGGAAAACATTTAATAATCATCTGATTACGCCGCTAAACGCCATCCAAATCCAAATTAACTCCGGGTGTTGCAGTATAAGGCTATAGAGAGCATCGCTGCGGAGTTATTTTCATAAAATACGCCCGGCAAATCGTTGTCCCGCCGAGCCTAAGTTGATGGAATTGTTTCAAACTAGTGTCAATACAATCACGTGCCTAAAGTAAGTATTTCTCTCTTCTAGATTCCCGAGAAATTATGAGTTTTCAATCATCTTTCGATAGGTTGAAATATAGTTACTATATATATATAAAGTTATTATTTTCTTCGAATTCAGTAATGAAGTTGGCCCTATTCTTCCATTAATATGATTACAGTTGAGAAGGGCAGTTGAATATGAGTTAATACTCATCAGTTAGTCAGAAAACGGCGAACGAGGTATGTAAGGCTTAACTCTCGGCAAGTATCCTTGTCGTATAGTGTTACGACTTATGTTCTCAAATAGAAATAACGATCTCCGGCGCTGCAGACGGTTTCTACCATTAGATTGTAATTCGATATGTTGTAATTATTTGTTATTGATATACATATATAAATATCAGATATGTTGTGAGTAGCTGCTAATAGGGATTACAGTTACATAAATTCTGGTTAGCTGCTAGAAAACATATACAGATCGTACTGCAGGACCCCTCGCTAAAAGGGAGCAGGTTAAATGTGATTCACATTATGAACGCTATATTTTAGTTCTCAGTTTATTGTGATGGTAGACTTATATGTTTGTTGCCAGGCCTAGACTTCAGAAGCTCGTAAGAGTTATTGGCCTGAATCAGTTGGTTAACCAGTATGGGCGCAGTTAGGTGGTCTAACGACCAGTTGGCGCCAGTATTGGCAGGAAAGCATACCTAGAGGTCCTTGACGTTATTGCACGTTCCAGAACCAGAAATAGAGATAGAATAGGCATATTCTAGAGTTAGCGACACCAAGGTTGTCCTGTCTATTGAGTGATCGTCCGCCATCCCTTTAGCCTTATCAGTGATTATCAGTCTTAGTCGACTTAACAGTTACCATGTAGGATGCCCAGCAAGCCAGTACAATCGTCTGAGTCAGATAAACCCGTGGGTACCCCAAGGAGGGGTCCACATCAGTAGTCAGTGACGGGCCAGCACCCTAACCGATTTTTTTAAGGTATTCAGGTACAGAGTGCCAGGAGAGGGCTAGTCTATATAGAATTTCCTATAAGATTGAGAATTGCCCAAAATAGTAATATAGATCCGAGTGGATTCAGACAAGGCTTAAGGAGTCAGTAGTACTCTACTAGTACAGTGTTAACCACAAGTTAAGGAGATCGGTAAGCTCCCTATGAAGGACCAGGGTGCCGATCGCATAGAAGCAAGTTCGACCAAGCCCAGCCCTATAGTTGTTTAATTAGAAGAATAAAGTAGTTAGTTATCCATAACCCCACAGTTATTCATGAGTTATAGATGTTCGAGTAGGACATTCAGAGTATTGTTAGGCCACTTCAGACCTCGCTCTATTCATCCCAGACTATTAGAGATTATGATCACTATCAGGATCCTCTGATCAAATACGGGCACATGGGATGCCTGTAGACAACCATACAGATTATCGCAGAAGCGAGTAGCATTAGCATGAGGCCAGAAGGCTAGATACGCTCTCTTTATACAGATAGATTGATGTCTTAGTATAGCACCTGGGTTGGGGTTGCCCTCAGTTAGAAGCCTTCCATGACCACCCCAAGGTTAGTAGTTGTGTCGCTCGCCTACCGGGGGCGAGGATATGTTGCTCTACGGAGCGGCATGCCGTCCGCAAGGGAAGAAGATGGGGATCCAGATCCTCATATGTCGTGGTTGGCCTTATGCACAGCCCCGTCGAGCATTTATGCCCGGGGTGTAGATATCAGGAGTCCTTCGGACTTAGACACAGCTACAGTTCAGGGGCCAAGTGGGCCCAATTGTAGACCCAGGGGACCGGTAGGTTGGCTACAGTACCAGTAGAGTTGTAGACACCTGAGTAGGGGTATATAGATTGAGATGTACTCACCAGAACTTATGAGGGCCTAAACGAGTTATTCCGTGCTGATTATACCTCCCGACTTATGGGGGCTTGGTGGGGTTCTTGTATGAATTCTTGTCTGCTAGCTGTAGTGTATAAATGTGTAAATATGCAGTCTTAGCTTATGTACATGTAGTGTCAGTTAGATGTAGATTACGAATCAGCAGGCGTACAGGTTAATCTTTCAGCTCTTCTTTTTATTTACTTCTAGTCCTATTCAGCTTATCTATGGCCTTACATATTTGGTACATATTGTACGGACGCCCTTCACGGGGCGCTGCATTACTTTCCTGTAGGTACAGATAGACGAGGAGCAAGTCCCTCGTAGTTCCAGTCAACCTTACAGAACCGTCAGCACCCTTCTTCCGGGGCTTGTGTGATAGAGGTTTATTCCTTTTGTTTGTACATATGGGTAGGTCGAGGCCTTGTCCCGACCATCTTATTACTCCCAGAGGCTTGCAGATTGTGTTACTTCCCTGTGGTTAGATAATATCGGTCGTGTGGGTCCCATATGTGTTTTAGACTATGTGTTGGCCGTGTGGGGCCCTGTTTAGCGGTTGATTGGTGTCCTTGTCAGTCATAGCTCAGTTTAGCATCTGATTTTACTTTGCAGTTATAACTAGATATCATGGTGGCCTTGTCGGGCCGCATAGGACTCCCTATGTTTGTTTGTCTCTGGTTAGGCTGTTTATTTTCACAGGTGGCTATAGGCCTTGTCGGTCGGGGGTTGTATTTACAGCCGCTATATAGCCCGTTGTTTTTCTTGATTCCAGAGTTAGAGTCAGCCCTACACCAGAGGTGCTTAGGCTCAGTCAGCTTAACAGTTCAGGTCCTAGTAGGGCACCAGGTGTCAGTCATGTCTCCCAAGGTGGGGTGTGACAACTACCTCACTACAATTCGTACTGAGACTCATGGTCTCTGAAGAAAATCCTGAACACTTCTCTGAATCTGATTCAATGACTCCAAATAATGACCTGTATAGTAAAACAAAGGTCCATACAAATCCTCTCATCAATTCTGGGCCATTTTTTAACAGCTCAGTGGAACTCAACAGCGGGCACAACCACGACCCATTGGTTCCTACAACGAGCAATACTGAGGTTTGTTGTTTGGTTCTGGTGTTGTTTTCTTGTTGTTGTTTTTTTAAAGTCTCGGATTTGATATAAGGGACATTTTAGGATACTACAATATCTCCCGTTGGGAACATTCATCCTCAAATGTTAGCTAACTATGTTGGAAAGATAGGGAAGGGGCTGCAATCCCAGAACTGAAAGCTATAGAATGAAAAACTGACGGAGTGACTTACTCCGGACTGAGATACGTGACTAAATTGAATTCATAAAATGTACATGCATGCTATGACATGAAATGAACTGAGAGACATGAACTTGACATAAAACTGAATGAAGTTCTAAGGAGGAACTAGTAGCTGAAGCTGGAACGAAACTGGAAAGGATTAGATGCGGGTATCTAGCAATCATGTCTACTGCAACTTCCCACATAGCTCCCTTGACTAGCTGATTCCTCCATAAATCCTTCACTGAAGCTACTTCCTTGTTCCTCAAGTTGCAAACCTGATGATCAAGGATCTCAACCGGAACCCCTTGATAGGTAAGGCTATCCTTCACACTAATGCTCTCTACCAGGCAACTAGAGCTAGGTCCACAATGCACTTTTTCAACAAGGACACATGGAAAACTCAATGTATCAAAGCTAACTCTCCCGGTAACTCCAACTCATAGGCTACATTGCCAACACACCTCAAAATCTTGTAAGGACCACCGTAGTGGGAAAGCTTTACCCTTCTTGAAAAACCTCATAACTTCACCTTTAGAAACACCCAATCATCAACGGCAAACTCAAGCCCTCTCCTCCTAACATCTGCATAAGATTTCTGTCAGCTCTGTGCTGGTTTTAGCCTATCCCTAATAAGCTGAAATTTCTCTATAGCATTACGAGCTAAATCCGGTCCTATAAATGTAGCCTCACGTACCTTGAACCATATAAAGGTGATATACACCTCCACCCGTACAGAGCCTCAAATAGAGCCATCTGAATGCTGGAGTGATAAATGTTGTTGTAAGCAAACGTAATGAGAGGCAAGTGGTCATCCCAACTACCCTTGAAATCAATCAAACACACTCTCAACATGTCCTCAAGAGTTTGAATGGTCCACTCAGCCTGACTATCCATCTGTTAGTGGAAAGCAGTGTTAAGCTTCACCTGAGTACCAAGACCCTTCTGAATCGATCTTCAAAACTAAGAGGTGAACTGAGTACTACTACCTGGGGTGATGGACAAGGAACTCCATGCTATCGAACTATCTTCCAAATATAAATCTAGCTTAGTCCTTATGCTAACTTGGTCATCTGGTCTACAATCAACTGGATAAAATCATGTTGTCGGCGTGTATGAGGCGACCCTTTAATGGAATCTACCTTGATCTCCTCCCACTTCCAAATAGGAATATTGAGACCCTGTAGCATACCTCTTGGCCCTTGATGCTCAACTTTTCCAGCCTACACTCCTCGCTCGGGCCCCTATTTATACTAAAGTTTGAGTCTAACGGCATACCTCAACCATGTTTAAGCCTAACTCAACCACATCTCCGACAACCTAGAGTTATCCACTAAGAACATTACTTCCCCCTTAACAAGAAAGTCACACAAGTTCGAGCTCTAATCAAGAAATTACTAGTCACACCATACTATGGTCTACCTGTACATCACCACCTCAGTCAAGCCTATCACTTATGATTATCCCATGGCTCCTTGTAGCTAACACCATTCAGGCTTGACTAACAACTGCGCTTCATGAACTTCTACATACTTGGCACCTATGGCATGAATAGAGAGTTATCCTGAATGTACACATTGTAACCATCATTTGCATCATGGGGGAACATACATAGGGCTTAGAGTAAGTAAATCCTAAGAATGAATCGTTTAAGAAATTTAAGTTGGGCATATACCTGATATAGCACGATCTTATGAGCCGTTAAGGAAAATCTTAAGGATTGAGTTCATAGAGTTGAGCATGCTGAGAGACATGAGTTTACATACATAGCGAGTTTTATGAAATAAAATTAAGTTTTATGGAGTCATGGAGTAAGACTAAGATTGTTGATCGAAGCGGTTACCTATTATGCTAGGAATCTGAACATAAGCATAAGTAGAGCGTAATGTTGACTGAAACATAAGGGAAAACATCTTAATAGGAATGGGTCGACTACACCTAGATACTATTTCTGGAACTTCCTTACTAGAAAAAACTCAAGACTAGACTTGGCCCTTCACTTATCATCTCCACCTTAGCTTAAAGTCATCATCCTAAGGCCCTTGGATCCTTCCTTAACACTAGGATGACATCACTAACTCTTGGCTTCCCATCCACCTCTAAGGCTATCACTGAAGGCTTCATGCTCATAACCATTTCACACCGTCTACAGGATAATTCTCATATTGGAATTGCTAAAGGGGTCTTACACCTTATACTGTGGCTCCTGGGCCTAACACATGCAAGGATCAATCAGGAAAAGCGCATAATATACCAATGACTACATCGGGTGAGAACTTCTTTTCCTGATGAGATAAAAGTGCATAGAACCTATTCTGGCGCTGGCCGCCACCCACACTAGCAGATGCGGCTGAGTGAGATGGGTGAGCAGCTGAAGTGGTGGCTAGTACACGGCCTCTACCGTCACCCTCTCTAGCCGAAGGAAAATCTTTATGCATATGTCCGGGCCTTCCCACACTAGAAGAAAACATTTGAGCCAACCAAGAACTCTCCCGGGTGATTCCTACCACACTTCCTGCAAGAGAGGAAAGTGCGCTCCCCTCCCCTAACATACTCTCCTGACCCCTAGGCCTAATGCTCTACCTCTCTAACCACCTCGAGGTATAAATGGGACACTAGTCTAGGATGGGGTTGGGGCTAACAACCTCTGATGAGACTATTATCGGTGTTTTCCACTTGCCCTCTGCTGTGAAACCTCAAGGTTACTTGTCTTGGCTCTCTTGTTCCCCTTTTCTCTTCCCCTAAACTTCCTATCCGCCTTTAGATGGTGGGACTTAGATGGGCCTTTCTTAGTAAAGTTTTGAACCCTACTAGCTATCATCCCTCCAATAGTGATAGCAGGTGCGATTGCCTGTTGTTTAAGCTAGGTGACCATGGCGTGCATCACCGATCTAAAGGAAGCCCCGAGCTCCGCATCGGTAACTTTCCCATAAAAGGGGCCTACTGGAGTTGGTGGGGCTGGTTGATTCCCATAATTGATTCCTCTTACACTGGCTCTTCTGGAGGCATTCTCTTCGAATGCATATAGCACGAGATAAAAGAGTAAGAGAGTTGGACTTTATTGCACGATATAGGACATGAAGGAAGGGAAGTTTCCCAAAACGTTTCATAGCCTCTTCCTCATAAGTGTTACATGCTTCACACCCATGACAAAGACTCTACTTAACGCGGATTTCAGACAACTTAGGACACTCTAAAACCTAATGCTCTGATACCAAATTTGTCACAACCCGAGCGTGGACCCCAGACCGCGACACGGGACCTAGAGCCACGAATGGCTCCAATTTAACCCATGGCACATACATACCATGAATAATAGCATACTAAAGCGTAAATGAATCATAAAAATGGATAAGAAAAAGTCTAAATGATATAAAGCATGAACAAGAATGAAAAGTCACAATGTTAAACCATCTAGTACATAATTGTCTGAAAGCCTCTAGTCATAAGATGAGAACATGGGACAACACCCTCAACTAGCTCGCTAAGTCTGAAACTAAAAGAAAAAAACATAACACCATAACCTAATAAACGTCCTCGAAAGATGAGGACTCACCCAAACGAAGACTGAGCTGAACTCAGGTGGGAGCAAGGCTTGCGATGAGGCTGAGACTACCGCCTAAACCTATATCATGAAATGATATCGTATAGAGTAAGCGATCAGTACTTAAAATGTAATGAGTATGTAGAATAAATAAAACATGCTAGAAAAATAGTATAATAGAGGTCATGAGTGTAAAATCATATAAAACATGAGATTCAAATCATAAACTGAACATGAGGGCTCAAGGCTTTTAAACTGTAATATAAAGCTTAACCTGACTGGATTCATAAGTAAAACATTATAAAACATAATTTGAGCTGAAATACCATGCCATAAAATCATGAATCGTGAACATCAATATATATATAATATATATATATATATATATATATATATATATATATATATATATATATATATATAATATAAACTAAGGAACAATGCGAGATTCTTATAACCGATATAGCCCACGTGAGCATACATAGAGCCCAGCGTATAACCTTGATTGGGAGGGTGTTCATACCTTGACAAGGGTATAACCATGAAAAGTCATGATATCACTCATGGGTGGCCCCTCGGGGCATGGGAAACACTCTCGTGGAGGACCCCATCCTGGTTATGTTGGCATGTAATTCTGATACCTTGGTCTACTCGATGCTAAATACTACTCCCAAAACATATATAGTTCTCATATCATAATTATGAAACATGGGTTTATATGGCTAGTTTAAATCAATAAATTCATAACATGTTAACATGCGTGAGCTAGCCATGAATAAAGTGCCGATGATTAGCCATGACACATAGACTTGATTTCCATGAAATTCATACATACTCGAATAAAACTTCATAACTCGAAATCATAAAATCATAAGCTTAAGATTTGTAAACATTCATGCATACTTTGATAATTTATCATAACTTGAAATCAGAGGCTCATAAACTTGAAAATCATAAGATCATGCATAATTGGAGAAAATCATCATAAACTTGAAATCATGACTTCATAAGGAATTTGAGGGTCAAATCTTCCATAATAACCATAATTCATCAATTGAAATTATGAGGAAATTGGACCTATAGAAAGATCATAAAAGATTTCATTGAATTGGGTCTAACCCTAGAATTTTCATAAAACTTGATTGGAGACTTGAATTCATCAGTTAGAGAAGAAATTGGACATGAGGATGGAAGAGATCCCCCATTCATAACCCTACATACCTTTATAAAATATTTACTAACTTGTCTTGAAGATCAAGAGGAATTGAGAAGTTGGAGGTGATGAACCCTAGCTTCTTCTTGAGAGAAATCCAACCTATAGTCGTTGAAGGGAATGAAGATTTACGCTAAGTTAAACCCTTAATCTGACCTTTAGTAAGCCTAAACTGATGCATTTAGTAGTTAAAAGCATAGTAGTTTACCAAAATACCCCCAAACTACCAAAAAAATGCCTAAAACTGGCAAAACCAAAGACCAAAGGGACGGGTCGTTGGTTGATAGGAGACCTATATTGAGGTTCGTGCAATGCCTGGTGCTATTTTACTAAACTACTCTTAACTTTTTACTCCAAACTCCGATTGATGCAAGGTCAGATACATTGAAAAGAAGACTTAAAGAGCTTTAATCTTATGTGTTGAATAACCCAAAATCACTTTGTAAAATGGGAGCTTTGGTCATTTTAAGTTGACCCTTGATAGAACTTATATGAAAACTCAATTTGTAAGAAGGCTCTCAACTCTACTTTGTGCTAGAGGTTTCTTATGACCTTAATATATTCAATACACTTCTCACACTTAATATTGACCTCAACAACTTGTTTCCATAATATTCGTCAGGTTCGAGTCTATCCACATACCTAGAACAGTTCCAAACTTAGCCCAAAAGTTTGAGGCATTACAATATCTCATCTTATTGACTGATGGTATGAACTGTACCATGATCCTACAATCCATTACATGATGCTCATACCTCCCAAGCCATATAGGTCTTTCTCTAATCTTCATACCACAGATAGATACTACGGCTCGTACCACCTCATTATGATTCATACTGAGACTCGTGGTCTCTGAAGCAAATCCTGAACACTTCTCTGAATCTGACTCAACAACTCCAAACAACAACCAATATAATCAAACAGCAGTCTTTACAAATCACCTAGTCAATTCTGGGCTAATTTTTAACAGCTCACTGGAACTCAACAACGGGCACAACCAACAACTCATTGGTTCCTACAATGAGCCATATTGAGGTTCATTGTTCGGTTGTGGTGTTATTTTCTTATTATTTTTTATTGTAAGTCTCAGGTCTGATCTAAGATCAGGGGCTTTTCCGGGTATTACATCTAATCATCTAGCTAAATTTATCTCACAACTACATCATTGAGTGGTGATGTGCTAACCCAATTCAAGCACATTCATGATATCATCCCATTTTGTAAGCAAGTGAGGCATATTAGGTATATTCCTATCCTAAATGCAAAGCGTATCTGTAATCTCTGTTAGAGACAAGAACTCACTGCTCATATTCTTCTTTCTATTTTAGTGTTTCTCCTTTTGGGTTTGCACAAGATTAAAGATTTATTCTAATGATTGCAAATCATTAAAATAATAAACAAAGAATGCAAGAACAACTAAAAATGATAAAAACTCAAACCCTAAAGTAAAAATATACTAAACAATCATGTATTGTGGCCTCAACCCTAGAATAAGGGTTGTTAGCCACTCATAATCTTAAAAGAAATTACAAAAGTGTAATAGTTCATGGTAAAGTAATGAATGGAAAAGAAAAAGAGAAAGAACCCTAAAATGATGCCTTTTGGATGATGCTCTCCACTCCAAGTTGTGTCATTTGTCATGTTTTTTTTGTGATTTTTTAAAATAAAAAGGCAAAATTCCTATTTATTGATGGACAAATTTGGCCGAGCAAGACACCCAATATGCCATGCTGCCCATCGCAGCAATGCAGTAGTGTAACACGCCACCATCACGCACCCTTACTACCTATCACTTGCAAAATCTCATGCCATTGGCGTAGTACAATGGCCAGCATAGTCATCTTGCACCGCGACATGATAACAATCGCGCTAACACGCCAATGTGCCACGACCCCATCGTGCAATACTGCCGGCGTGACATGGTCATATCGCACATGTCCACTGTTTAGTTGCTTGGCATGTGTTGCTCCTCGGCATGGCACAGCCATGCACACGGTGATCTCACTCCATGGCGCAACCCCAATGCGGAAACCAACTATTTTGGGCATTGACATGTATTCAAATTGAAATCCTTGCTCCATGTCATGGCCTTGTGCATTCATGTTCACATTAAACTCCATCCTTTAGCAATTTCCAACTACAAAGAGGCTTAATCACACATGTTAGTCTGTGGACACACTTTTCATCAAAATACATGAGATTATAATTGAATTAATGCACAAACTAAGCTAGAATATAGGAACAAAATGGCACTTGAACATATAAATACGCCTAAGAACACTCTGTGGTTGGAGGGATATAGCTACCAACATCTGATACCATATTCACCATGTTGCTCGACAGCATTCAACCCAAATTGTCTATCTGAGAAGACATCCTCGGAATAGTCTACCTTTCCCTCCATGTTCTCTTCTACTGGAGCCGACCTTTTCCTTTTCCCTTGAATGCTAGATTTGTTCAGGGATTTGCCAGTGTTTGTCTTCTTGGGCCTGTATGACATATTTTCCTGCAACCAATAAGTTTCAACCCATAAGACTTCAAATTAACAACTCATCCCAACACTACCCCTACACTTCAACTTTACTAGTAGAAATTGGGGTTTCATACCACTCTATACTTGTTTTCATGTTATATTTACCATAGGTGATGATCGGGAAGTGGCTAGAACACCCCACACTTAATGCAAGCTTCATTTTTCACAAAATTTTTACTTTGGCATTTTGACAAATACTATGCCTCTTGATCCCATTTTCATGCAATTTGAGCATGCAATTGCAAGCCAGCAATCCAATTCTAACAGCCTAACAATCGCAAATAGTTATTGCCTCATTTATATTACAACACATTGCTAACTAGTGCCAAGTTTCTTCTCCTTTCAACAACAAACTTTACATTTTCCACAACCTTTGCTTTGGGCGGAAAAGAAATAGGAATGGGATTCTAAATATTCATAAACACTTAATAATCACATATATCACATGCTTAACAAAGTAAATGGAAGGGTAGGAGAACATACCTTGAAGCTTTACTCTTGAAGTGAAGAAGAGAAGAGAAAAGGGAGAAGGAAGTTGGGTGAAGTTGAATGGAAAAGGAGACTATGGGAGGGGAAGGGGCTAAATACGTATAAATGGGAAAGAGAGGGCGTGAAAAAGTGGGTTTATGGAGGAAAAATATAGATAAAAAACTGTTTCCACCATTAAGAAAAACTTAATTTTATTTTAAATTTTTTTTTAAAAAAAACTTTTTTATTAAATCCAAAAAAAATAAAAAATATAAAAAAAATTCTCAAACCTAATCGTAAAACCTATTACTGCATTGCGATAGTGCATTTGGGATGACCCAGTGTTGGAACTAGGTAAACACTACCATGTGGCATGGCGCTCTGTGGGCTGTGACACGATAGTGCAATTTTTAACTGATTCCCTATTTTGCACTTCGGACATTGTGCGGGTGTTTTTCCTTCAAAAATTTTCTAGTTTAAGGCCCCACACACCTGCAAAAACATCCTTAACCTGCCCATTACCCAAAAATCATTTTACAAAGGATATAAGTATACATACACATTTCGGGTTACCTCCCGATCAACGCCCGATTTAATATCACGGAATGATGCAGTCTTCCTCAATTTGAGGTACTTTTCAAAAGCTTCATTCTCCTTTTTGGAGGTTTATCAAAATCACTCTTTTTTCTCTTGTGCTTTTTCTTCACTTCACCACTATTTGGTTCATACTCAAACGCTTTATTGAATGTGAGAAGCTTGGCTTTGTTCTCTACCACCACCTCACCATTAGGTCATTTTTTCTTCAATTTTTACACCATACTATCACGATCTTAGATGGGACCCCGGATCAAGACACGGGACCTAAAACCACGAACGGCTCCAAGTCAACCTATGGTATGTGCATAGCAACTCAGGAGCATGAACTAAAGCGGAAACTTAAAACATAAACATGAATAAGCGGAAGACTGAATATCACAAAGCGTATAACAAGCGAATAGATCACGATGCTGAATGTCGCGTACAACATCTCAACTCATGATTGAAATGATGATTCATACCATCTTATTACAACTCGTACTAAGTTTTTGTAGCTACTGATCCTTCTCTAAAAATTCTCTGAACCTCCTATCTGTGATCCTTCCCTACAACTCGTACCACCCTGGTATAGATCCTAGGATCTAGTCGTGGTTCCTTGCCACTTTCTGCTAATCTCTATGAACTCATACTATGAGTCTTGGTAGGAGTCATACGTCCATGTGACGAGTCATACTAAGACTCGTGCTAGGATGTTCCACTTGCCTGCTTCCCCTCTGAACCTCTTGCTACATCTCTTGGTATGACTAGTACCACGCTCCCATGAGTCGTACTGAGAGTCGTCCTGAGGAAAATTTTTAGTTTCTCTGCTGGTTCCGATTCCATATTTGGGGTCTACTCTTAGGAACTTTTGGTGTGTTACAGTATCTCCCCTTTGGGAACATTCATCCTCGAATATAGAAGAAACATACTGAAGATCTAGGGAAGGAACTACTATCCCACAACTGAATAATTAAAGTCGAAAGCTAACGGAGTGACTGACTCCAGACTGACATACCTGACTGAACTGAATTGATGAAACATACATTCATGCTATGACATGAAGAAAACTTAGAGACATGAACTTGACATGAAACTAAATAAAGTACTAAGGAAGAAACTGGCACTTCAGTCTAGGAATGTGCCATAAGGGAAAAGTTGTGGTATCTAGCCATCATATCTGCTTCGGCTTCCCACGTAGCTCCCTCAACAGGCTGACTCCTCCAAAAAAACCTTTACTAAAGCTACTTCCTTGTTTCTCAACTTCCGAACCTGACAATCAAGGATCTCAATTGGAGCTTCCTCATAGGTAAGGCTATCTTTCACACCTATGCTCTCCACTGGAACAACTAAGGCTGAATCACTAATGCACTTCTTTAATAGAGATACATGGAAAACTGGATGTACTGAAGCTAACTCCGCTGGTAGCTCCAACTCATAATCCACTCTGCCAACTCGCCCCAAAATCCTATAAGGACCAACATATTGGGGACTAATCTTCCCTTTCTTATCGAACATCATAACTCCCTTCATAGAAAACACCTTCAAAAATACCCAATCATCGACCATAAAATCAAGCTCTCTCCTCCTAACATTCGTATAAGATTTCTATAGGCTCTGTGGTGTTTTCAGCCTCTCCCTAATGAGCTAAACTTTCTTTATAGCCTCATGAATTGAATATGGCCCTATCAGCGTAGCCTCACTTTCCTCGAACCATCCAATAGGTGATCTACACTTTTGCCCATAAAGAGCCTCAAACGGAGCCATTTGAATGTTGGAATAGTAGTTATTGTTGTATGCAAACTCAATGAGGGGTAAGTGATCATACCAACTAACCTTGAAATCATCCACACATGCTTTCAACATGTCCTCAAGAGTCTAAACAGTATGCTCGACCTGACCATCTGTCTTTGGGTGAAACGATGTGCTAAGCTTCACTTGAGTACCAAGACCCTTCTGAAACAACCTCCAAACTCAGAGATGGACTGAGTACCCCTATTCGAGATGATGGACAAAAGAACTCCATGCAATCGAACTAACTCCCAAATATAAAATCTAGCATAGTCCTTGTGCTGACTTGGTTATCCGATCCACTAGCACCCATATAGAATCATGTTGTCATCGTGTCCGTGGCGACCCTGTGATGCAACCCATATATTTATCTATTTTAACTTCTAAATAGGAATACTGTTATCCTATTGCATATCTCAACCATGTTCAAGCCTAGCACGACCACAACTCCACAACCTACAGGTATCCACTTAGAACATTACTTCCCCCTTAACAAGAAGGTCACACAAGTTTGAGCTCTAATCAAGAAGTCACCAGTCACACCCATACTATGGTCTACCTACACATCACTACCTCAGTCAAGCATATCACTTATGACCATGGCTCCTTATAGCTAATGTCATTCAAGAATTCCCCAATCTTCCAGGCTAGGCTAATAACTATGCTTTATGAACTTCTGCATACCTAGCACCTATGACATGAATAGGGTGTTATCCTGAACGTACACATTATAACCATCATTTCCATTATGGGGGAACATACATAGGGCTCAGAGTAAGGAAATCATGAGCACTTTTCATTCAAGAAATCTAAGTTGTGCATATGCCTGATATAGCACGATCTTATGAGCCGATAAGGCATTCTTAAGGACTGAGTTCATAGAGCTGAGCAGAGACATGAGTTTACATATATAAAGAGGGTCGTGACATGAAGTTGATATTTATGGAGTCATGGAAGAAGACTAGGATTAATGTTTAAAGTGGTTGTCTATAATCCTAGGAGTTTGAACTTAAGCATGAGTAGAGCATAATGTTGACTGAAACTAAGGGAAAACATCTGAATAGGAATGGTTTGACATCCCCTAGATACTATTTTTGGAACTTTCTTACAAGAAAAACTCAAGACTTGACTTGGCCCTTAAGTTACCATCTCCCCCTTAGTTTTATTCCATCATTCTAAAGCTCTTGGATCCTTTCTTAAGGCTAGACTATGTCACTAATTCCTGACTTTCTATTTGCCCCTACAATTAGCACTAAGGGCTTCATACCTATAAGCATTTCATATGATATATGGACAAATCTCATACTAGGATGCAAAAGGAACCTTATACCTTATACTGTGAATCCAATTTCTACCAATGTGTGAGGATCAACCAGAAAGTGGTTCTTCCCACATCTCTTACAAGTCAGGTATGAAATATCCCTTAGCTTGGATCTGCTCTCCCAAATCTTAGGGTCGGACTTCCTAGCCCTTTGCTACCCTTCAGATCCGAGTAATGGGACACAGATTGATGAAGGTGATGGAGCCAATACTCTCTATTAAAGTTATGGGTGATTTCCACCACCTAACCCTTGCTGGAAAAACTCAAAATTTCCAGTTTTGTCCCTCTTGTTCTTCCTTGTTTCTTCCTTAAAACTTTTGCCCGCCTTTAAATAGTGAATCACAGACAAACTCTTCTTGATGAAGTCTCAAACTGTAGTACCTCCGGTAGAGTTCATAGGTGCAACTACCTGCCATTTAAGCGGAGTGGTCATGGCCCGTATTAACACTCTTAAGGCAGCCCCAAGTTCTGCATCTGTCATTTGCCCACTAAGGAGGCCTACTAAAGTTGGTGGGGCTTGTGGGCTCCCGTTACCATTTCCTCTTCCACTGTTGCTTGTGGGAGGCATTGTCTGTGAATGCGTAAAGCACTAGTTAGGACAATAGAAGAGTTGAACTTCATAGCATGAGATAGAATCATAGAAGAAGGGATGTTTCCTAAAAAGTCTTTTAACCCCTTTCCCATAAGGGTGGAACGCTTTACATCCATGGAAAATAGACTTAATGGTAATAACCCGGAAGTGCCTAAGACTAGACTCGAATTTGAAATGGGAACAACATAAAAATCTGATTTTGACTCAGAATGACTTGTGGTACGAGTCCTAGGAAGGAAAGATGAGTCGTTAGTGAGAGTCCTGGTAAGCAACTGGGTGTGAAGATCTGGACTAACGAGCCATGGTATGAGTCGTTGGTCGATGTGATGACCCATCATCATGAGTCATGATTAGCAGCTAAAAAGGAATGGTATGGAGTAATGAGTCAAGGTACGACTCATGGGTTATTGTAATAGATCGTGATAAGGGTCGTGGCTTCTGGGTATGGAGGTTCTGTCACAGATGGTGTCACGACCCGTGGTGGGGAACCATGAGTTATGGGATGTAGTTGTCAGAAGTTTAGAGGAATGCCGGGGGTCTAGCAGCAACGGGTAGTTTCATGACCTGTGGTACCATGTAACGACCCATGACAGGCGCCCGTGACGTGGTCTTAAGGAATCAGTTCATCCAACCAGTGGTAAAACCGAGAGGCTACTACGAGTATTTACTTCATGGTACGACTCGCGGTATGAGTCTTGGCTCCTAGCAGAGTTTAATTTCCAGATTTTTTATTAAGGTTATTTTCGTTATCCTAAGCTCAAAGGTTCTAAACTATGTCATTTTAAGCTCTGTTAGGAGGATTTTAAGAGGGCTTAACCTATCCTAATTCATTCAACTCCCATGCATACAAGAGTAGAGGTCTCTCTTTGAAAATCAAGCCTAAAACTCTCCAATTCCTTTAGGCTTTCATGGGAGAGTGTAATATTAGATTACCCAAGTATGTAGGGTTATGAATGAGAGTTCTTCTTCACTCGCATGCCCCAGTTTCCCCCTATGTTCATGAATTCAAGTATTTAAGTAAATTTGATGATCTTACGGGGTTTTAACCCCAATTTCATGGGATTCTCTTTGATTTGATTATGGGTCAATCCCCTTTATGTTCTAAACATTATTTTAAGATCTATGGGTAGATTTTATATTTAAATTGATTATAATTTTTTTTATGATTTCAAATCCTAGTCAATCTATGCCCAATTATGCAATGTTTTATGAAAAGTCAAGTTATGATTCTATTATGATTTTAATTTTCCTAAGCCTAAATTATGAAATTATTATTTATGGTATGATTTCTCTTCAAGTACTCTTCATGGATTTATGAATGTCAAGTATATGAATTTTCAGAAATATGCATGTTCTTCATGATTTATGAATTTATGACTTTTGGCTGACTCACGGGCCCTTATTCATGGCTAATCATGTATATCAAGTATGATCAAGTATATTAATATT
Source organism: Datura wrightii (assembly GCA_035772735.1). Lineage (NCBI taxonomy): Eukaryota > Viridiplantae > Streptophyta > Magnoliopsida > Solanales > Solanaceae > Datura > Datura wrightii. The sequence continues at coordinate 44,541,432 of JASDFA010000007.1, read as the reverse complement.
TATTTGGCCATGAACTTCATGAATGATTTCACGACTACTCTCTGAGCCCTCATGTGCATGTTATTGGGTGCAGTGTCTAGCACCGAATAGACCCAACGTTCAGGTAAACCCTGTGCTCTCACAACTACGTGCCACCATAGGTATATATATTCATGGATTTACCCCTTGTGATATCACATCATGCACGTCCCTTTCCTGGAATGCCTGGGACTGCTCTGCCAACTTGAGCGAGATAGTTGGGGTATCATGTATGCTCTATCATGATGGTGTCGTCTAAGGCGAGTTCTCCCATTGTTTCTCATGATTTATGCATTGTCATGTTTATGTTACTTTTTCTCAAGTTATGTTCTTATAAGGTTTCTCTTATGACTATGATTATGACTAGATTATGAATGGTTTGAAAACCTTAAGCCCTTATGTTTATATTATGTTATTCACTTCATGTTTATACTGTCCTACTCTTATGAACATTCTCTTATGTATTTTAACTATCCGTTTTTACTTACCTTGCATACTCAGTAAATTTCAAGTACTGACCACATACTTTATGCTATATCATTTCATGATATAGGTCCGAGGGATCAATCTTAGCCGCACTATTAATCTTCTCTCCCCTCAGTCCTATTTACCCAGTGGTGGTGACTCGTCATCCTTAGAGGACATTCAAATTGATCATTGTTATGTTATTTCAGTTACAGACTTCTGTCGAGTTAGTTGGGGATGTTGTCCCATCAGCTCATCAGTTATGTTAGAGGCTTTTCAAATAATATGTAGCAAAATTAGCTTGTTAGTGTTGACTCTATTTCTGATTGGTATGTGTATAGACTTCATCTTAATCATGTTTTATTTTATAAATTTTCACTTGTAGTATGCTCTTAGCCGCTATGTTCATGCCATGGGTCGACTTGGAGACTCTCGGGGTTCCTTGACCTGTGTCTCTATCCGGGTCTATGTTCAGGTCGTGACAAACTTGGTATCAGAGAATTAGGTTCTGAAGTGTCCTAGGGTGTCTGAAAGTCGTGTTAAGTAGAGTATTTTTTATGGGTGTGAAGCGCGCCGCACTTATGATGAAGAGGCTATGAAATATTTTAGGAAATTTTCCTTCTTTCATGATCTATGGTCGTGCGATGAAATGTCTTTCTATCCTTCTAACTCGTGTTGCACGCGTTTATAGAATCATGCCTCCTCACCGAGTTAATGGAAGAAGAAATGGAAATGGAAATGTCCATGAGAATAGCAATGGGAATGGGCACCAGCAGGCCTAACTAGCCCCCGAGGATCATGTGCCCGAGCAGGTTGCCCACACGGAGTTTAGGGCAGCCATCCAGATGTTGGCATAGGCATTGACCGCCTAGGTCAACTAGCAAACGGTAGCGCATGTTCCCCAAAATGGGAATGCAGCAGGGGCAATAGTCAGGGACTTTCTTAGAATGAACCCTCCGGAGTTCCTCATATTGAAGGTGGATAAGGATCCACACGAGTTTATTAATGAGATACATAAGATCAACCAGATTATGGGGGTGACAGAGGAGGAGTTTTTATACCCCAAAAGCCCAAAGATCACACCCAGGAGTTGAAATCGAGAAACGTTTAAAAATTGACACCAGGCACAGAACTGGTCATGAGGTGACCCGTTGGTGCAGCCCACGAGTCGTGATGTGATTCGTGGGGAGTCCAGGTGAGGAGTTTGGAAATTGGAGAAGAAGGGTCCCCACGGGCATGACAACGACTCGTGGTTAGGCCTCACGAGTTGTCAGGTCAGTCGTGGGGTAGGCGAGTAAGAAGAGAGAAGGAAGGCAGGTAGTGTACTTGACGGGAGGACCCCACGAGTCATGGTCAGTCCCCATGATTCGTGGGGTGAGTCGTGGCCAAGAAGGGAATGATTTTGTTGAAGCTTTGGCAGTGCACTTCACGGATGGTGACCATGAGTCATGGTCACCAGGTCACGAGTTGTCATGTCTTCCGTTAAGAGCCCAGGAGACCTGTTCAGCAGTGTACTTCACGAACCATGCCACGAGTCGTGGCCCAGGGTAATGAAACGTTAGGTCCCTCGTTGGGACCACCTGGCAGTAGAAGACTAGAGAGGGTGATCAAGCCTAGCATTCATCAATTTCCCTTCAATTTCCTATTGGGCATTCAAAGAAGTGGAAGAATCAGCTACGAATAGGTATATAGGGTTATGAATGGATGAATTCTTTCACACCCATGCCCAATCCCTCTCTAAAGTATGAAATTCCTATGTCTAATCTATGGGGTTTTAACCCAAATGCATGAATCTCCTATTTTTATACATGGGTATGATTTAATTATGTTTTTACTATTGAATTATGAAGTATAGGCAATTTTTATAATGTTTTCAATTAGAAATCATGTTTCTAGTTTTATGAATTATAAAGCCCATTGAAGAAGTTCATGAAGGATGAGATTTGTGATGAATGTATGACGATGATGAGATATTAGGATGAAAAGCATGTTTTAAAGCTACCCATGTTTACAATTATGTTTTTGATGTGAATTGAGTATTTCTAAGTATGATAAAGCTTTGAGCAGTGCCCACATGTGTAAGTATGAGGTATGATTTCCCGAACTAAGCTTACCACATGGTTTTGGAGCGAAGACTCCCAAGTATATTTTCATCTTGTGGTATGTTTTGAGCTAAAGCTTCTCATATGCATGATTTCATATTTGAGATGTATTTGATTATTGAGCTTCATCAATAGATGATGTTGAGCTTCGTGATAAAACGATGTGGAGCATATGCATGTTTTTGGGAGTAGTGTCTAGCACCGAGTAGGCTAAGGGCCGATCACCCTATGCCTCAGAACTACGCACCAACGTAGGTTTATACTATTATATATATTACTTGGGGACCTCCCTTGTAAGCTATCCCCAGCCTAATGGCCCACGAGCTTGATATCGATATCATGGTATCGTCCCTAGCCCTGGCAAAGGCTTTGGACAGGTCTACCCACTTGAGTGTGATAGTTGGGACCACGTAAGCTCTATCATGGTATGTCGGTTAAAAGATGAGTCTCCCATTGTTTCTCATGATTTCAGATATGCATATTCATTACTCATGAGATTTATATATATATATATATATATGCATGTTCTAAAGCAGGTTTGACTCAATGTTTAGCTTTACTTATAAATGATAGGATTTTGCTTTAAGGCAATCAATTCAATTATGATGTTATGGAGTTATGTTATGTCATGTTATGAAGATATTACGATTTCAGAAAGAATGCATGCAATGCCTACTCTCAGATTCTTAATGCTTATGTTTTACTTAATGCATTGTCTTTAAATGATTTTACTTACTTTAGCGGTTTTACATACCTTGCATACTCGGTATATTCCATGTACTGACTGCATACTCTATGTTGTATCGTTTCATGATATAGGACCCGGCTCTCAGGTTCAGCCCCGCTCATAGTCAGCTTATCAGAGTTAACATTCATATTGTGGGTGAACCCTCATCTCCCGAGGACTAAACTATTCAGCTTTCCTATACGTATTTCACTTTCACTTTTTTTGAGTTAGTTGGGATCTTGTCCCATCAACTCGTCATGTTTAGAGGCTTTTCAGACATATGTATGAATTCAACTTCAGATTTCGTATCCTAATGTTATGATCAAGTCAGAATTTCGCTATGATTATATTATTGATTATGCAGTTTCAGTGATTGAGTTAGATGTATGTGTATGCTATGGGTTGATGCGGTCCGAGCCTCCTTTCGGGTCGTGACAAACTTGGTATCAGAGTAATAGGTTTGAAGTATCCTAGGGTGTCTAAAAGCCGCTTTAAGTAGAGTCTTTTTCATGGGTATGAAGCGCACCACACTTATGACGAAGAGGCTACGAGACGTTTAGGAAATGTTCCCTTCTTTCATGTACTATGTCGTGCGATGAAATGTCTTCTTATCCTTCTAATTCGTGCTATTCGCGATTATAGAATCATGGATCCCCGAAGAATGAATGGTAGAAGGAAAGGTAATGGTGAAGGCCACGAGGATGGCAATAGAAACGAGCACCAGCAAGCCCCACCAATTCAGGAGCCCCAGGAACTGGAGCCAATATCCCATGCTGAGTTTCGAGGCACTATTCAGATGCTTGCGCAAGCCTTGACCACTTAGGTAAATTAGTAGGCCATTAAGCATGTTCCGCAAAATGGCAATGCAGCGGCGGCTCAAGTCAAAGACTTCTTGAGAATGAACCCGCCGGAGTTCCTCGGGTCAAAGGTAGATGAGAACCCGCATGAGTTCATAGACGAGATTGTAAAGATCACCCAAGTCATGGGGGTGAATGGAGTTGAGTGTGCAGAGTTGGCCTAGTACCAGTTGTAAGGGGTCGCGCACATCTGGTTTCACCAATGGAAAAATAGCAGGGTCGCTGGAGTAGGTCCTGTGACTTGGGAAGAGTTCCATATTGCATTCCTAGACCGGTTCTTCCCTCGTGAGATGAGGAAGATAAAGGAAGCTGAGTTCATAAATTTGAAACAAGGGAGACCGATAGTACAAGAATATGCCCTCGAATTCACTCGCCTATGGAAATATGCCCCCGAATTAGTGGTTGATCAGAAGGCACGGGTGAGCAGGTTCGTGCATGGAGTAGCGAGCTATTTTGACAAGGATTATAGGACCGCTATGCTCCACTAGGACATGGAATTCCCTCAGATGGTTTTTTATGCCCAGCAGATGGAGGTGGTGTATACGAGGGAGAGGGAGGCCAAGAGGGCCAAGACTGATAGTCACAGATTCTCTCAGTCGTGGTCAGGTGGTGGGCGCCATCAGTAGACCCACTAGAGATCATCAGCCCCAGAATCTTCAGCATTTGAATGTGCCATCCAGACCGAGGCATGATTAGAGGGGGCGACCATCAAGCTCGAGGGGTCAGAGCAGCAGACTTGCAGATTCTAGTATTCCAAATTGCCACAGATGTGGTCCGGGGCACACAGGCCAGTGCTTGGCAGGTTCAGGTGCTTGTTTCAAGTGTGGGAAGCCCGGACATATGCTTAGAGATTGCCCAGTAATAAGATAGGATCAAGATGGGGGCCGAGGCCCAGCTTCTAGTTCCACAGCCCCTCCCACACGCTCAGCACATCAGGGGAATCTACCAGTGCAGGTGGCAGTCAGCGCCAGAACAGATTTTATGCCTTAGCATCCCGCCAAAAGCAGGAGGTCTTCCCATATGTGGTCACTAGTATGTTACGAGTTTTCCATATTTATGTTTATTCTTTGTTAGATTTGGGGGCTACCTTGTCTTCTGTGACACCTTATGTGGCCAGTAGCTCCGGAGTCAGTCCCAAAGTCTTGTCAGCACCCTTCTCAGTTTCTACTCCAATAGGTGACTTAGTTGTAGCTAAATGGGTGTATAGAGGTTGCCCAGTCTAAGTCTTTCATAAGGTCACCTCAGCAGATTATGCCTTAGTTAATTATAGAACCCGGGCAGTAGAGTTCAGATTTCTGGGTGAACCAGTCTTAGAATGGAAGGATAGTTTAGTGTTCCTGTAGGTCATTTCATTTCCTACCTTACGGCCAGAAATATGATTTCTAAGGGGTGTGTGTACCATCTAGTTAGGGTTAAGGATGTTGAGTCTGGACCACGACTATCCAGTCAGTTCCAGTAGTACATGAGTATCTAGAGGTCTTTCCGGATGATTTACCGGGAATCCCTCCCGAGCGGGAGATCGATTTTTGTATTGACCTTCTTCACGACACGTAGCCTATATCTATTTGTAATACCTCGAAAGTGCCTAAGATTAGACCTGAGATCAAAAATGGAAGTTTGCCAAAAACTGGAATAAATATTGCAGGACAGACGACCCAATGGATCATTGGTCCAACCAACGACCTGATGGATCTAGTCATGGGAAGTGAAGGCCTGGTGACAGTGGAAATAATGGGTGATGTAATAACCCATTGTTGGGAACAACGAGTCATTGTTTGTAATCGTGGTGGGTACTGAACCTTGACATTTGGGGATGTTATGATCATCCCAGGACCCATTGTGAGATGTAAAGATCTGTGGTCACGAGTCATTGTAGGGGAATATGTAAATTCCAGTGGACCTAACAGAAGGAAACCATGACTCGCTGGACGAAGTAACAAGTCTTGATGAGGCTTGTTATGAGAAGAAGTTCAGGATCTTTAGGAGGCAAACGACGATCGAACCAACACCCGTTAGATGAAAGGACGACTCGTCCTATTGAGACGTGGATTGAATCTGATATTAAGGACTTGGCAATGCAGGTGACGGATCGATACCACAAGTTGTGGTATTCTCCAACGACGTACCATGGATCGTCCAGTGCAGATTTTTCAGGGTATTTCATTAAGGATATTTTCATCATTCCTATGCTCTAAGGCCCTAAACTATGTCGTTTTATATTATTTTCTAAGTATGTTAAGATAGGTTAAGCCCTCCTAACCTATTAATTCTCATGCATGAAAAGTTAAGAAGATTTAAGAGTGATCAAGCTAGTTCTTAAGCTCTTCTTCATCAATTTTCCCTTAGGTTTTCAAAGAGTGTTGAAATTTGATCTTACACAGGTATGTAGGGTTATGAATGACTGATTTCTTTCACACCCATGATCAATCCCTCTCTAAAGTGTGAAATTCCTATGTCTAATCTATGGCCTTTTAACCCAATTGCATGAATCTTCTATTTCTATACATGGGTATGATTTGATTACAATTCTACTACTGAATAATGAAGCATGGGCAATTTTTAATATGTTTCCAATTTAAAATCTTGTTTCTAGTTTTATGAATTAAAAACCCATTGATGAGATGTTCATGAAAGATGAGATTTGTGATGAATATATGATGATTGATCTCGGGCAAAATAGCATGCTCGAGTGATGCTTTATAACTTAGTTTCGTCTTGTTTATCAACTTAATTATATGCATTTTCATGTATTTCTATGTAAATGTGAATATATATGCTAACCAACATGATTAGTTCTTGTTTTTGTAGGGTTATAATGAATTTGAGGAACTAATCCATGAGTTGGTGAAGTGGAGGCATGGAATCGGAAGTAGAACGCGAACGTCGGCAAGGAGGGTGCGCGAAACAGCCCACCTGCGCGTTGGCAACATGCCACGGTAGGCAGGCTGCATGACAAGGGCCGTGACATGCCACCTAATGCGCTGCCCAAGCAGCGTGACACGCTGCCAATGCGGACAGCTTCTGCTTGGCGACTGTTTTGCTTTCCAGTGTGCCTACGTGATGCCTCCGTGTCACGGAGGCATATTGGCGCGATAACCTCTGTGACACGGAGCTATTCCATGCCGGGCATAATGTTATACATCTATCATTTACTATAAATAGGTTCCTTAGCTCCTAAAATCATTTTGTCACGATTTTATTCTGAAAAACCACCTAGGAGTGAAGGGAGAAGTGGGAGAACTCACCTAGGGTTCATCAATTTCATCTTCTCTTCTACCAACTCTTGGAAGTATGTTACTATAACAATGTTTTCTTGTAATTTTACGAACTTGAGTGGCTAGAACCCTTCCTCTAGGGTTGAAGCCATGAGTTATGATTGTGTTTTTACGAATTTATTTTGGAATTAAGTTATTGATTGTTGTTTTGTCTTGCATTCTTAATTATGGTTGTTTTTATGATTGATCACCATGAAAACACACACGTTATGCGTAGGTAAATGCTTGAGAAAGCAAACCTAGGCAAGAACATAAGAATGTAGGAAGCAAGTTCTTGTCTTATGATAAGATTTGTGGTTAGGATAGGAATATACCTAATTACCTTGCTTGGTTGATAAAATGGGAAGATAGAAAGACACCAACTTAGAATCGCACTCCACCACTTGTAGGAGTATTTGTGAAGCTAAGTTTGGTTAAATGGTTGGAGGTACGGAAGTACCCCAATCAAAGAGCATAAACCCCATAAACCACATCCACGTAGTGAATTGCCCACGAACTAGAAATAACATCCTCACTCAATGATGAGGTAGTGAGGCTAGTTTGTCGTGTTTAGAGGTTCGGAAGACCATGAACATGCAATTTTAATTATGTGAGACGACATTTGATAGTTTCATACTTAAACCAGTGCAGATCGTAGTATCGCATGTGTTATACCCCATAGAATTTCCGGCACTTAGATGACCTATTCGCACGTTGGTTAAGCATATTTGAAAGCCATACGTGCTAGGAAAAGGCCCGGGAAAAGATCGGACGAGAAACCCGTCGAACCATCGCGGGAGGAGCCGAGGCAGAGCCCCTCCGCGATGGCAGCGTGTCACGGAGGTGAGGCCTCCGCGATGTCTCCGTGACACGTTGCCCAAGTTCAGGCCCAAGTATATAAAGCCCCCACTTCGGTTTAAAATCATATTACACTTATAAATTTCCAGAGAAACGCAGTGAAGCCGAGGAAGACGAAGAAAATTAAATATTTTCGTCCGATTGCGCTGCCAAACGCCGCCCAAACTCAAATTAATCCCAAATACCCGAGTGTTTAGCAGCAGAGAGCATTTCTACGGAATTAGTTTCGCGAAATACGGCCGACGAATCGGCGAGCCACCGAACTAAAGTAAGTAGAATTGCTCTAAATTAATGTCTATGTGTTCCTAGCTGAGAAGTGAATGCTTCTCCCTTCTGGGCCGCTGAAAAATAGCGAGTTTTTGACCGTCTTTCGATAAGCCTAAGTTTAGGCTATAAACTATATCGAAAGTAACGTTGCTCTTTACAATACAGCTGTATTTAGTATTAATTGACGTATTTATGAATGCAGTTGAGAGAAAATAGTTGAAGTACCGGCCGAGCCCCGTCCGACGGACGAATAATTCAAAGACAAGGTATGTAAAGTTAGTTTCCTTCGGCAAGTTAAGTAATATCAGTGTAGTGTAATAAATTATGGACCAGTAGAATGTTCAGGAGTCGAATATTGCGTTATTATGAATGTTGGTGCGATGTGAGAAATATTGGGTTGTAATGTATATGAAACCTATCAGTATGATACAGATTCTAACGCAAGTATTAGAGATTGCCCAGCATACTCAGTATGTAATGTGATATGCCATGTCAGGATATGGTTGTATTCAGTTGAAACCCCGTATAGTAATGCAATACCCGTAAAGCACTTCAGAAATAGAATAGCAGGCTAAAATGAAGTTCAGAAAGCATGTCAGGATTAGTAAATCATGTTACTATAGAAAGTCAGTATACAACGTAGTTCAGTAGAAAGATTATATTCGTACATACATATATAGTACTTCCAGCCTCAGCATGTATTAAGTATGTACTTATTTCTATCACTAGTCCAGCATATAGTGTATACAGAAACTTAGTAAACAACAGAGTTTTCAGTAGAAACATTATCTTATATAGCATTTGCCCAGTACAGCCGGCAGGAGACTATATTCAGATTTATATATCTTTACCTGCCTCAGCACGTATTAAATACGTACAGATTACTATCATTAGCCCAGCATGTAATATATATGATACTTTACCCCTATTAGCCTCAGCATGTGAGATACACAGACAGTATTACCAGTTGAGACCGTTGTATTGTTTGGGGTTGGATTACCTAGCATACATGACCGCCCAGGGTTAATAGCTATATCGACTCGTCCACCAGAGGACGAGGATACGTCACTCTACGGAGTGGCATGCCGTCCCGCCAGGGGACGAAGATGGGATGCCAGTTTTTCCCCATATTTGTGCCTTGATCGGCCCTTACACACCCCAGTCGAGCGGATACGCCCGGGTGCAAATTCAGGAGTCCTCCGGACTCAGATGCAGTTATAGTCAGGGGCTCAGCGAGCCCAAGTGCATACCCTGGGACCGGCAGGATGCTTACAGCCACTATAGGAGATGGGATGACCGGGGTAGGGGTATAGATTCTGTGCTGGTTGTACCTCCTGGCTTATGGGGGCCGGGTAAGGTTTGTGTGTGCTATGTTATGTTATTTCATGTTATGTCATGTTATGTTAGCTATAAGTAGATCAGCAGTAGCACGATACGTTCCAGGTACAACTCTTATCCCTTCCAGTAAAGATTGAGAGGAGGTAGGGTTTACATTATCAGAGAGATAAGTTATTCCTTCTACTTCAGCTTCATCAGTCATATTATTGCTTCCAGGTGTTGTTTTCAGTTATGTTATTTCAGTTGCTTTACATACCCAGTACCAGCGGTACTGACGCCCGGTGGGGCGCTGCATTACTTGCCTGCAGGTACTCTTAGACGAGCAGGCGATTCTACGTGACTTCCTGTCAGCGGTTGAGTATTCAGCTCCAGTCATCTGGAGGCTGAATTTTAGAGGTGTAGTTCAGTTCCTTTTGTTGTATGTTATGGGTAGGTCAGGGCCCTGTCCCGATCAATTCTATTGCTATTCCTAGAGGCTTGCAGTCTGTAAATATTCCCTGTGGTCAGTTAAGCCGGTCGTGTGAGGTCGTGCAGTTGTTTCGTTATCAGTATTCTTGCTTTCTTATGTTGGCCGTGTGGGGCCATAGTTTGTCAGTAGTGGTGACCTTGCCGGTCACGTAGCTTTTCAGTATGTTATGTTTGAGCTATAGATAACTAGACAGCATGGTGGCCTTGTCGGCCCGCATAGGTTTCCTGAATTACTATTTTTCTAGTCAGCTGCTAATACAGGTACAGAAGGCTATAGGCCAATGGGCCGGGGGCTGTATTTACAGCCGTTATATAGCCCTTTGTTTCCAGAAATGTGAGTTAGAGCCAGCCAGGCGCCAGATGCGCCCAGGCTTAACAATTCAGCAGGTCAGGTCCTAGTAGGGCACCAGGTGCCAGTCATACCCCCCAAGGTGGGGTGTGACAAACTTGGTATCAGAGCAGGTCATATCCCAGGGAGTATGCAAGCCGTGCTAAGTAGAGTCTTGTCTATGGATGTGTTGTGCACCACATACTATAGACAGGAGGCTGCGAGGCATGATATGATGGTTACCCTTCCTTCTCAGTCAGTCGTGCTTTAGAGCTGTACAGTGTAGGGTTGAGTCCCTGAAAACTTACTGTATTCTTTGATTACAGATATAAAGGTAGATCAGCATTTCCCTATCACAGGCAGAAGATCAGAGATAGCAACAGAAGAGAACCTCAGTCAGTTACATGATAACTATAGCAGCAGGAGGGGGGGTGTCAGAGACCTCCCAGTGTAATACCTTTAGTGGCATTACTTCTAGTATACGTTGATAATGTCAGAATAGGAAGTCAGAAGTATAGTGTTCATATGAGTTGATTTACGTATTAGTTATATAAGATTTGATTATGATTACAGATAAGGTCAGACCACCAGTTAAGTACGAAAAAGAGAAGGAAATGCGGGAATCCCGAATACATCTTTTTGGGTATGGTACAGTTGAATGCTTTTATTTGTTGTAATAAGAAAAGGGCTATCCCTACCTCCTGATTTTGATGCCAGTATAGTAAAGGGGCATAAGACTTGAGATGGGGTTGCCAGATCAAGCAGTAAGTAAAGATGGGCTGATTTATCCTAGTAAGTATTAGAAAGTATAAAGAGTCCTTATGATTACGTAAGCTGTGCAGACCCTTATGACAATAAGCCAGTAGAGAAAGTAAGATTATTTAGCTTGCCCGAAGTAGAGATAAAAGACCTATTAGTAATAAATGCTTAGTAATAGTCAAGTTTGAGCCAGAAAAAGGCCAAGCCCGCCGTATATGCTAACAGATAGCAAGACATACCTGTAAGATTATAGTTATGATCTAGTTGTGACATCGAGAGATATAGAGGTTATGTGAATCAGATGGGCTTGAGTATACGCCCAAAGAAGTATAGGCCGAGGCTTGATCAGTAATCTCATTAGCAACAAAAGGCGGGTACCTTGAACCCCAGAGTTCAGTTTAAGTAAGATGAGGGGAAGAAGCAGGAATGTCAGATCTTGTGGGGAAATTAGAACTACCCCGGATCGATAAAGTATCGTATTAAGGATTAAGCCTCGGGCTGACAGTAAGATTGCGGTTCAGAATACCGCAGGGTGTCTATTATAGAAAGGTTAAGAAGTTACTGATACAGCAATTCTAATCCAGTGTAGCCTAGAGATAAGGCCCAGCAGACAGTTATGGGCTCTCAATATATGCCTAGTAAGGCTACAGGATTCGAACGTCGACCCCCACATCGCAAGAGTGGCGGGATTTTAAACAGCAGACAATAACTAGAATGTTTATGTTTGTTACTTTCAGAATAGGGTGACAATACAATGAAATGATAAGTCAGGGTAGGAGATATTATTAGGCCGTAGAAGAAATGTATCATGTACGATATGAGACTCAGCAGAACATGTCGGAGGTTATGAATTACCGCAGGAATTAGTACATATTGTACGTAGCCAGCGATATATAGATATACAGATAATAGATAGGTTGTGAGTGGCTGCCTATAAGGGCTACAATCACAGATGCTGATTAGTAATAGAGAGCCTATACAAATTGCATTGGGGGCCCAAAAAAAGACAAGAGAAGAAAGAGTGAGAAGAAAGAAGGAAAAGAAGAAGAGAAAGGGTGGATTAAGTGTGAGTTACGTATGAAGTCATAAAAACTATCTCAGTTTTCAGTTATTAGATTAACAGACTTATGTGTTGTTGTCAGATCCAGGCTCTAGGAGTTTACCAGAGTTAATGGCCTAAAGCAGATGGCTAGATGAGAAGGGCGCAGTTAGACAGTCTACCGACCAGCTGGCGCCTGCGTTAGCAGGGAGGCATCCCTGAAGATTGGTAACAGTAGTGCGTGTGCCAGAACCAGGATTAGAGGCCGAATAGGCAAATTTCAAAGATTAGCAATATCAGAATTGTTCTAGCATGTTAAGTGGTCGTACGTCGTTTTCCCAGCCTTGTGGGCGACAGTCGGCCTTAGTCAACCTAGCAGTTGTTATGTAGAACACCCCATAAGTCAGCCGGCCGTCCCAGTCAAAATACCCGTGGGTACCCCAAGGAAGGGTCCACATCAGCAGTCAGCGATAGACTAGTATTTCAGCTGGTTTTCGTAAGGTATTTAGATAAAGAGCCCTAGCAGAGGGCCAGTATTTACAGAATAGCTCATAAGACCGAGAATTCCCCAGAATAGCAGTATAAATCCAAGTGGATACACACAAGGCGTAAGAAATTAACAGTACCCTGCTAGCATAGTGTTTATTAAGACCAGGGGATCAGTAGACTCCCCGTGGAGATCCAGAGATTGATCGCCTGGGAGTAAGTTGATTAAGTCCAGCCTTACAGTGGTTAAGCAAAATAACAGAGCAATTAGATGCCCACGAGTTGGCGGTGATGCACGAACTATAAGTACTCAAGTAGTACAGTTAGGGCATTACTAGACTACTGTCACATTCGGGTCATTCAACCCGACTATTCAGTCATTTAAGGTTATGTAGCCAGATCATTAGAGGTCATGGTCAGTATTAGGAACCTCTGATCAGATAAAGGGACAAGGTGCGCAGACAGTCATTCAGGTTATCCCAGCAACAACTAGCCTTAGCATATGGCCAGAAGGCCAGATAAGTTCTGTCTATACCAGTAGATTACTTGTCAGATTCTCCGGCATAATAAACCAGTATGACCATTAGTTATATGACAATTCCTTGTAAATGTGAATTTTAGCTAAGTTTAATAGCCTTTTTGGTCACATGGTGTCGGAGGCTGATGTACAGATAGATACACAGAAAAATCGAAGTAATGAGGATTTAGCCTGGACCTACCACTCCGATCGAAGTACGCAATCCCTGCGGTTAGCCGGGTGCTGCAGAGGGTCCGTGGAAGGATTTTCCACCTTAGCAGCACCTCTGATTAGATCGACACAGAAGGCAGCAAAGTTTCAGTAGACTGAGGTGTGTGAGTAGAACTTCCAAGATTTAAAAGCCAGGTTAACATCAGCTCCAGTGTTAGTATCGCCAGAAGATACAAAGGGTTGATGCAGCATAGTGAAGTAATAGTTTATGCTTTCAGGCAGTTGAATAAACATGAAAAGAATTACCTTACCCCCTGATATGGAGTTAGCGGCAGTAGTTTATGCTTTAGAAAGGGAAGATTTTGTATCACCCAGGAAAAGCTGATGTTGTAGCAGATGCCCTGAGCCGAAAGTCAATGGGGAGTTTGGCATATTTACGGCCTGAGAAACGGAAGTTAGCTAGGGAAATTCATCAGTTAGCTGATCTAGCTGTACGAGTAAGGGAAACAGAAAATAATGGAGCAGTAATTCAGAATTCTGTAGTGTCATCGTTAATTACAGAAGTAAAAGAACGGCAGTATGAGGATCCCGATTTAGTCCAGCTCAGAGATAGAATTCAGAAGGGTAAGGAGCCAGATTTTCAAATAACCGAAGATAATGTGCTACGTTGTAAGGGTCGCCTCTGTGTCCCAAATATTTCAGGACTTCGTGGGCAGATCATGCATGAGGTACACCACGCTCGCTATTCCCTTCACCCAGGGGCGACGAAAATGTACCACGACATCAGAGACATCTATTGGTGGCCAGGTATGAAAGCTGAGATAGCTGAATTTGTATCTAGGTGTGCTAATTGTCAGCAGGTGAAAGCAGAGCATCAGAAACCGGGTGGTTTGACTCAAGAGATAATGATACCTATGTGGAAATGGGAAGTGATAAACATGGATTTTGTAACAGGGTTACCCCGTACTAGACGCAGAAATGATTCCATTTGGGTAATAGTTGACAGGCTGACAAAATCAGCTCATTTCCTGCCAGTAAGGGCTACCTTCTCAGCTGAGGATTATGCCGAATTATATATCAGAGAAGTAGTTAGATTGCATGGGGTGCCGGTATCTATCATTTCAGACAGGGGAGCACAGTTTACAGCTAGATTCTGGCAGTCGTTTCAGAAAGGTTTGGGGACGCAGATTAATTTGAGCACAGCATTCCATCCTCAGACAGACGGGCAGGCTGAACGTACGATCCAGACGCTCGAAGATATGCTACGAGCGTGTGTATTAGATTTTGGGGGTAGCTGGGATGAACATCTGTCGTTAATCGAATTCGCTTATAATAAACAGCTACCATTCAGCTATTCAGATGGCGCCTTTCGAGGCATTATACGGGCGAAAATGTAGATCGCCGGTGGGCTGGTTTGAAATAGGAGAATCAACATTAGTTGGCCCAGACATTGTTCGGCAGTCCGAGGAAAAGATAAAGCTTATCCGAGAGCGTTTACTGACCGCTCAAAGCCGCCAGAAGTCATATGCAGATAGGCGACGCAGAAATCTAGAATTTTCGGTGAACGACTGGGTATATTTGAAAGTGTCCCCGATGAAAGGGGTAATGAGGTTTGGCAAGAAAGGCAAGCTTAGCCCAAGATTCATTGGGCCGTATCAGATTCGGCGGAGAATAGGCCGCGTGGCATACGAGTTAAACTTGCCTCCAAAGTTAGCATCGGTTCACCCAGTATTCCATGTTTCTATGTTAAGGAAGTTCGTAGGGGACCCTTCTACAGTAGTTCCAGTTCAGGATGTTCAGGTCACAGAGGAGTTAGCCTATGAAGAGGTTCCCGTAGCTATCTTAGACAGACAGATTCGCAGGCTGAGGACTAAAGATGTTGCATCTGTCAAAGTATTATGGCGTAACAGAAATCGGGAGGAAATGACGTGGGAGGCTGAAGAAGATATGAAAATCAGATACCCTCACCTATTTCAGGCCTAGTCAAACGACAGGTATGTCTCTATCATTACTTATACAGTATCTTATGATTGTGCGTTTGTAAATGATAAAGAAGAGGTGACATTTAGTTGTCCAGTGAATCTTAGAATATTGTGTGCAGTGCCTGTGTTGGACTTTTCTGCATTTCAGGTTTTTGCGATAGTCCATGTTACAGGGGAAACTCTGCCAAAATTTTTCCAGAAAGTAAAGTAAGTAGTCCTCTAGATGACAGTATACATTCGAGGACGAATGTTCTTAAGGGGGGGAGAATGTTATACCCCGTAGAATTCCCGGCACTTAGATGACCTATTCGCACGTTGGTTAAGCATATTTGAAAGCCATACGTGCTAGGGAAAGGCCCGGGAAAAGATCGGACGAGAAACCCGTCGAACCATCGTGGGAGGAGCCGAGGCAGAGCCCCTCCGCGATGGCAGCGTGTCACAGAGGTGAGGCCTCTGCGATGGCTCCGTGACACGTTGCCCAAGTTCAGGCCCAAGTATATAAATCCCCCACTTTGGTTTAAAATCATATTACACTTATAAATTTCCAGAGAAACGCAGTGAAGCCGAGGAAGACGAAGAACATTAAATATTTTCATCCGATTGCGCTGCCAAACGCCGCCCAAACTCAAATTAATCCCAAATACCCGAGTGTTTAGCAGCAGAGAGCATTTCTACGGAATTAGTTTCGCGAAATACGGCCGACGAATCGGCGAGCCACCGAACTAAAGTAAGTAGAATTGCTCTAAATTAATGTCTATGTGTTCCTAGCTGAGAAGTGAATGCTTCTCCCTTCTGGGCCGCTGAAAAATAGCGAGTTTTTGACCGTCTTTCGATAAGCCTAAGTTTAGGCTATAAACTATATCGAAAGTAACGTTGCTCTTTATAATACAGCTGTATTTAGTATTAATTGACGTATTTATGAATGCAGTTGGGAGAAAATAGTTGAAGTACCGGCCGAGCCCCGTCCGACGGACGAATAATTCAAAGACAAGGTATGTAAAGTTAGTTTCCTTCGGCAAGTTAAGTAATATCAGTGTAGTGTAATAAATTACGGACCAGTAGAATGTTCAGGAGTCGAATATTGCATTATTATGAATGTTGGTGCGATGTGAGAAATATTGGGTTGTAATGTATATGAAACCTATCAGTATGATACAGATTCTAACGCAAGTATTAGAGATTGCCCAGTATACTCAGTATGTAATGTGATATGCCATGTCAGGATATGGTTGTATTCAGTTGAAACCCCGTATAGTAATGCAATACCCGTAAAGCACTTCAGAAATAGAATAGTAGGCTAAAATGAAGTTCAGAAAGCATGTCAGGATTAGTAAATCATGTTACTATAGAAAGTCAGTATACAGCGTAGTTCAGTAGAAAGATTATATTCGTACATACATATATAGTACTTCCAGCCTCAGCATGTATTAAGTATGTACTTATTTCTATCACTAGTCCAGCATATAGTGTATACAGAAACTTAGTAAACAACAGAGTTTTCAGTAGAAACATTATCTTATATAGCATTTGCCCAGTACAGCCGGCAGGAGACTATATTCATATTTATATATCTTTACCTGCCTCAACATGTATTAAATACGTACAAATTACTATCATTAGCCCAGCATGTAATATATATGATACTTTACCCCTATTAGCCTCAGCATGTGAGATACACAGACAGTATTACCAGTTGAGACCGTTGTATTGTTTGGGGTTGGATTACCTAGCATCCATAACCGCCCAGGGTTAATAGCTGTATCGACTCGTCCACTAGAGGACGAGGATACGTCACTCTACGGAGTGGCATGCCGTCCCGCCAGGGTACGAAGATGGGATGCCAGTTTTTCCCCATATTTGTGCCTTGATCGGCCCTTACACACCCCAGTCGAGCGGATACGCCCGGGTGCAGATTCAGGAGTCCTCCGGACTCAGATGCAGTTATAGTCAGGGGCTCAGCGAGCCCAAGTGCATACCCTGGGATCGGCAGGATGCTTACAGCCACTATAGGAGATGGGATGACCGGGGTAGGGGTATAGATTCTGTGCTGGTTGTACCTCCCGGCTTATGGGGGCCGGGTAAGGTTTGTGTGTGATATGTTATGTTATTTCATGTTATGTCATGTTATGTTATCTATAAGTAGATCAGCAGTAGCACGATACATTCCAGGTACGACTCTTATCCCTTCCAGTAAAGATTGAGAGGAGGTAGGGTTTACATTATCAGATAGATAAGTTATTCCTTCTACTTCAGCTTCATCAGTCATATTATTGCTTCCAGGTGTTGTTTTCAGTTATGTTATTTCCTGCAGTACCAGCGGTATTGACGCCCGGTGGGGGCTACATTACTTTCCTGCAGGTACTCTTAGACGAGCAGGCGATTCTACGTGACTTCCTGTCCGCGGTTGAGTATTCAGCTCCAGTCATCCGGAGGCTGAATTTCAGAGGTGTAGTTCAGTTCCTTTTGTTGTATGTTATGGGTAGGTCGGGGCCCTGTCCCGATCAATTCTATTGCTATTCCTAGAGGCTTGCAGTCTGTAAATATTTCCTGTGGTCAGTTGAGCCGATCGTGTGAGGCCGTGCAGTTGTTTCGTTATCAGTATTCTTGCTTTCTTATGTTGGCCGTGTGGGGCCATAGTTTGTCAGTAGTGGTGACCTTGCCGGTCACGTAGCTTTTCAGTATGTTATGTTTGAGCTATAGATAACTAGACAGCATGGTGGCCTTGTCGGCCCGCATAGGTTTCCCTGAATTACTATTTTTCTGGTCAGCTACTAATACAGGTACAGAAGGCTATAGGCCAATGGGCCGGGGGCTGTATTTACAGCCGTTATATAGCCCTTTGTTTCCAGAAATGTGAGTTAGAGCCAGCCAGGCGCCAGATGCGCCCAGGCTTAATAGTTCAGCAGGTTAGGTCCTAGTAGGGCACCAGGTGCCAGTCATACCCCCTAAGGTGGGGTGTGACAACATGATTATCCGGCTTTAACTCTACTTGCTCCTTGAATGAATTCAGAGTATTTCGTTGACCACATCTAGACTTAATTAAATTTCTCTAAAAAGTATACAATCAACACTTGCGACATTTAATATCACACTTGAACTTGATAATTAGCTGAATTGGTCCAGTCCTTGTGGGTTCGACATCCGGCTCTTAAAAAGGGCCACTATATTACTTGTACGACCCGTACACTTGCGGGCACAACAATGATGATGAGCTATTATGATGAAAAGCATGTTTTAAAAGCTACCCATGGTTACCATTATGTTTTCGAAGAAAATTGAGTATTTCTAAGTATGATAAAGATTTGGGCAATGCCCACATGTTAAGTATGAATGATGATTTTCCCGATTTAAGCTTACCACATGGTTTTGGAGCAAACACTCCAAATTATGTTTTCAACTTGTGGTATGTTTTGAGCTAAAGCTTCTCATATGCATGATTTCATATTTGAGATGTATTCGATTATTGATCTTTGTCAATAGACGATGTTGAGCTTCATTATAAAATGATATAGAGCATATGCATGTTTTGGGAGTAGTGCCTAGCACCAAGTAGGCTAAGGGTCGATCACCCTATGCCTCAGAACTATGCGCCAACGTAGGTTGACACTATTATATATTACTTGAGACCTCCCTTTGTGAGCTATCCCCGGTCCTAATGGCCCATGAGCTTGATATCGATATCATAGTATCGTCCCTACCCCTAGTAAGGCTTTGGACGGCTCTACCCACTTGAGTGTGATAGTTGGGACCACGTAGGCTCTATCGTGGTATGTCTGTTAAAAGACAATTCTCCCATTGTTCCTCATGATTTCAGAAATGCATATTCATTAATTATGAGATTTGTGTAAATGCATGTTCTAAAAGCAGGTTTGACTCAATGTTTAGCCTTACTTATAAATGTTAGAATCAGCTTTGAGTCAATCGATTCCGTTATGATGTTATGAAGTTATGTTACGTCATGTTATGAAGAGATCATGATTTGAAAAAGAATGCATGCAAGCCCTACCCTCAGATTATTGATGTTTAAGTTTTACTTAATGCATTGTCTTTAATGATTTTACTTACTTTAGTGGTTTTACTTACCTTGCATACTCGATACATTCCACGTAATGACTGCATACTCTATGTTGTATCATTTCATGATACAGGACCCGACTCTCAGGTTCAGCCCCGCTCTAAGTCCGACTTCTGAGATTGCATTGTTCATGTTGGTGAGTTCTCATCTCCCGAGGACTAGACTATTCAATTTTTACATATGTATTTCAGTTTCATTTATTTTGAGTTAGTTGAGATCTTGTCCCATCAACTCGTCATGTTTAGAGGATATTCAAACATATATATGTACTCAGCTTCAGATTATTTTTTTTGATATTATGTTTAAGTTCAGGCTTTCTCTATGATTCTAACGTTGATTATTTAGTTTCTTTGATTGAATAGATGTATGCTTATGCCATGGGTCGACTTGGGGTCTTTCCGGGCTCCTTGTCCCGTGTTACAATCCGAGCCTCCGTTCAGGTCGTGACAAATTTGGTATCAGAGCAATAGGTTTGAAGTGTCCTAGGGTGTCTAAAAGCCGCGTTAAGTAGAGTCTTTTTCATGGGTGTCAAGCGCACCACACTTATGACGAAGAGTCTACGAGACTTTTAGGAAATGTTCCCTTCTTTCATGATTGATGTCGTGCAATGAAAAGTCTTTCTATCCTTCTAATTTATGCTATTCATGATTGCAGAATCACTCCTCGAAGAATGAGTGGTAGGAGAAATGGGAATGGTCAAGGCCACGAGGATGGCAACGGTAATGGGCACCAGCAAGCCCCACCAGTTCAGGAGCACCAAGAACCGGAGCCAGTTGCTTATGCTCTGAGTTTTGGGATGCTATTCGGATTCTTGCACGGGCCTTGACCGCTTAGGTCAATCAGCAGGTCGTTGTGCGTGTTCCGTAAAATGGCAATGCAGCGGCGCCTTGAGTCAGAGACTTCTTGAGGATGAACCCGCCGGAGTTCCTTGGTCTAAGGTAGATGAGGACCCGCATGAATTCATAGACGAGATTGTCAAGATCACCCAAGTCATGGGGGTGAATGGGGTTGAATGCGCAGGGTTGGCCTCTTACTAGTTGAAAGGGGTCGCGCATATTTGGTTTCGCCAATTGAAGGATAGTAGGGTCTCCAGAGTAGGTCCTGTTTTTTGGAAAGAGTTCCATGTTGCATTTCTAGACCGATTCTTCCCTCGTTATATGAGGGAGCTAAAGGCAGCTAAGTTCGTAAATCTGAAGCAAGGAAGGATAGTGGTGCAAGAGTATGCTCTTGAGTTCACTCGCTAGTCAAAATATGCCCCAGAGTTTGGTTGATCAAAGGGCGCGGGTGAGCCTATTTGTTCATGGCGTGACAGGCTATTTGGACAAAGATTGCACGAATTCCATGCTTTATCAGGATACGAACTTTCCTCGGATAGTGTTGTATTCCCAGCAGATGGAGGCGGCACATCTGAGAGAGAGGGAGGCCAAGAGGGCTAGGACCGATGACCACAGATTCTCACAACTGAGGTCAGGTGGTGGGCACCGACAGCTGACCCACCAGAGATCATCAGCCCCAGCATCTTCAGCATTGAGTGTGCCATCCAGGCCTAGACATGATCATAGAGGGCAAGCATCAGGCTCGAGGGGCTAGAGCAGCAAACCCGCAAATTCTAGCATCCCAGATTGTCGCAGATATGGTCGGGGGCACACAGGCCAGCGCTTGGCAAGTTCAGGTGCTTGTTTCAGGTGTGGGCAGCCCGGACACATGCTTAGAGATTGTCTAGCTGCGAGACAGGATAACGTTGGGGGCCGAGGCCCAGCTTCTAGTTCAGCAGCCCCTCCCGAACGCTCAGCACACATCACGAAGCATCTACTAGAACAGCTAGTGGTCAGCGCTAGAACAGATTCTATGCCTTAGCATCCCATTAGGAGTAGGAGGTCTCCCCAAATGTCTTCACTGGTATGTTACGGGTTTTCCATATTGATGTTTATGCTTTGCTAAATCCGGGGGCTACATTGTCTTTTGTAACACCTTATGTGGCCAGTAGCTTCAGAGTCTGTCCCGAAGTATTATCGGAACCCTTCTTAGTTTCTACTCCAGTAGGTGACTCAGTTATAGCTAGACGGGTGTATAGAGGTTGCCCAGTCTCAGTCCTTCATAAGGTCACCTCAGCAGATTTGATAGAGTTAGCCATGACCGATTTTGATGTTACTCTCCACATGGATTGGCTATTTGCATGCTATGCTTCAGTTAATTGTAGAACTCAAGCAGTAGATTTTAGATTTCCGGGTGGCCAATCTTAGAATAGAAGGGTAGTTCAGCTATTCCTGTAGGTCGTTTAATTTCCTACCTTAAGGCCAGGAAGATGATTTCTAAGGGTTGTGTGTATCATCTAGTTAGGGTTAAGGATGTTGAGTCCGAGACCCCGACTATCCAGTTAGTTTCAGTAGTATGTGAGTATCCAGAGATCTTTCCAACTGATTTACTGAGGATCTCTCCCGAGCGGGAGATCGATTTTGATATTGACCTTCTTTTCGACACGCAGCCTATATCTATTCCTCCCTACAGGATGGCTCTAGCTGAACTTAAAGAGTTGAAAGAGCAGTTGAAGGAATTGTTAGATAAGGGTTTCATTAGACCGAGCAAGTCTCCATGGGGTGCACCAGTTCTCTTTGTCCGAAAGAAGGATGGTTCTCTTCGTATGTGTATTGATTATGGTAATTGAACAAAGTCACCATCAAGAACAGGTATTCTCTACACAAGATTGATGATTTATTTTACCATCTTAAGGGTGCCAAGTTGTCACAACCGGAGTTCACACCCTAGCCGTAACACGGGATAAGGAACCCTGAAAAGCTCCAAGTAGACCCACGGCATGATCATAGCAAAACACTTAAAAATAGAAACGACCAACAACATGAATAAGCGGAAGATAATAGCAAGAATATAATAGGGACCATAAGAACAACTATTAACAACACTTAGATACCAAGCTAAATCTGTCTAGACAAGTCTGAAAGCCTTTTACTAAACTGATGAGTTGCTGGGACAAGCCCCCAGCTAACTCCTAAAATCTGAAAATCGAAATATAAGGAAAATGAAACATAAGTCATGTCCTCGGGAGATGAAGACTCACCACTAACAGTTGAGAGAAGACGAAGAGTATCTAACCATGAGGCTGAGTCTGGAGACCTGAATCTATCTCATGAAACGATATAGCACATAAAGGCGTGCGGTCAGTACTTGGAATGTACTGAGTATGCATGAAGCGTAAATAAACTGAAACGTACAAATATACAAGAAAGAAATAAATCGAACACATATTGATAGTAAAATTACTGAAAGGAGATACAACAACCTTATATGAAATTTACATATATACATATTAGCATAACCACTTTATAAGGACATTCATTAACATAAGATCAACTGATGAGCAAAATATTATAAATGGGACCAATAAAAATGTCTGAAGCCGTGACTGATATATAGAGAGTCACTGAATATCTAAGGGAGAGTCCCTGACTGTCGAAGGGAGAGTCCCTGACTGTTGAAGGGGAAGCATTCTCAGCTAGAGAGAGAGTCCCTGACTGTTGAAGGGGAAGCATTCTCGGCTAGAGAGAGAATCCTTGACTGTCTAAGGGAGAGTGTTCTCTGATATAGAGAGTCACTGACTGACTAGTGATGTGAGTCCCGTCGGACTAAAGGCAACATGCTCAACTGGTAACTAGGGATGTGAGTCCCAACAGACTAAGGGGAAATGTTCTCAGCTGGTGACTAGGGATGTGAATCCCCAGCGGGCTAGAGCTAGTCTAAATTACTACAGTTAATCAGAGACAAGAGCATTCACTGCTTTCATCATACAACATTCGTTTCGAAAGGATTAGGGCTACTTTCTAATACACACAAGCTTAACAGTCTGAAATATTATTCTCATGCTTTATCATCATAATTTACCTCGCCATGGAACCAATTCAATATTTGCTTCAAACATCCTACACTAACGAGCATTCTATAGATTCACATTATGCACTATACTATCACAACATTCCAATTCGGAGTTCATCTCATTCAACATATTGCATAGGGTCATGCATGGTCCATAGGTTCAATTCATACTTTATCATATATGCATTTCTTCATTTATTTAGATTTACCGACAATCCGTACATTTAATTCATACATCATCATTTACAACAAAACCATAGGAGGAGCATACATTTTCATTTCATAAGACTAATTTTATAATTTACTCCAATTCATGAGAAAGATGCAATAATTAGGTCATTACCATATATTCACCTCATACCCAATTAGTTCCGTCGAAAACATAGTGATAATACATAATTTACTTTCAGTTGTTCAAGCCGATAAACTCCAAACCCATCTCAACATAGTTATCAATGGCATAATCGTGTTATTAGGGATAATCATATGATATTCACATAATTTAAATATGGACACGAGTTACTATGATAATTAAGTGAACAATAGTAAAGTCCCACTCAAAGTTCAAACCGATTTATGAAGAACATTCTATACTCATGCATTTCTATCATCTAACCCACAAATCAAGACAAACCATTAATTTATATCCCAAATTAATTCATAATCACAGTAGATTTTAGCATTCAAGAAATGTAGAAGAAATTACCATCACACAAGCCCTAGATCATGCCTTTTCTAGATTAGTTGAAATCGGGTTTTAATAAAATATTTTGGGGCCCAAGGATGGAAGAATATCCTTGTTGAAGAAGCCACGTACCTGCTAGAAGAAACCCCACTAGAAATTACACCTTGAAGCTTGGAGGAAAACCTTGGTGAATCCTTGATCTTGAGAGGAGAGGAAGGTGAGTTGAGAGAATTAGGGTTTAGGCTTAGAAAAACCCTTAAAAACGTCCCCAAAAATACTTAAAACGTCGTCACTTAAGAACTGAGAGCATCAGACTTTACCAAAATACCCCTTGGAAGAATTTGAAAATTGCCCGATCTGGAACCATGACCCTCAGGATGAGTCGTTATTTCCTCTAACGACTCGTCGTCAATGTCCGTTAGGTGCACTGGAAAGATTACACAGCTTCAGCTCCTTCAACCCATAACCAACGTGACGAGTCGTTACTTCCTCTAACGACTAATCAGAACTACTCGTCAAGTACACTAGAACTACTTCATAGCTTCAGCTCCTCTAATCTTAACGACGGACATGATGAGTCATTGCCACATCTAACGACGCGTCTCATCCTTCCATCAACTACACTGGCTCCTCTACTGGTTCACCATCCAACGACTGACATGACGAGTCATTACTTGATCCAACGACTCGTCAGTCCATCCGTCACCCCCACTGGACCAAACCTTCAGAACCTTCCCATGTTTGACCCCACGGGTCGTTACTAGCTCTAACAACCCGTTACACCCATCCGTTGCCACTGACTAGGAACCCTTTTCCCATCTAACGACTACTTTCACGACCCGTTGGAGAGACTAACAATTAGTTGGATGAGTCGTTCTGAGGCCACTTTGTAGATTTTACTACTGAACTAATTTCAACTCTGGGTTTTAAACCTTGGGAACTTTTGGGGTGTTACAATATCTCCCCCTTGGGAACATTCGTCCTCAAATGTTGGCGAAACATATTGATTGGATAGGAACAAAACTAAAATCCCAACTAAAACCAATGGAGCATAAGGCTTCAGGCTGATCTTACACATACAGACTGAGTATCAATATTGAACATGCATACCATGGCACAAGAGAAACCGAAGGACATGCTACTAACATGGGGCTAGATAGAACACTGAAAAGGATTTTTCCCCTTTTATCTGGAACTAAACTGATACGCACTGAACCTTCGTTCTCAAATTGCTTCTTAATACTAAGCTAGAATTCACGATATCTAATATAACTGAGGGTAAGGAATTCATAGGCACGAGTCATTCTCGATTTCTAAAACTGAGCACATACATGAGATAACCTAGTTCTACTGAACTTTTAAGCAACTTCTAAGGGCTGAGTTCGAACTGATCATACTGGAAAATATGAATTAACACACATAACTTATCCATGACATGAAGATGAGCCTAAAGGATTCGTAGAGCAAGAATGACATCACATACTCAGCATCTCCCCCTTAGCTTAAAGACATTATTCTAATGCTCCTGAATCTTTCTTAAGGTCAGGCTAATTTACTAACTCCTAACTTCGCCTTCACTTCTATCCTTCCCTGTAAGCCTTACACTAACAACTATTCACACCACACATCGAAAATATCTCTCCACAATCACTATAAAGCCTCTTATTCAATATTGAGGTTGGTAATATATAAGGGGTAACAGAAGATTCACAACATACTTATGGCAACTACCGGTGACTTGTCCTATCTTGGTGTGCTGCTATGGCATAGGAGCGATTTTGATGATGCCCGCCACCTAGGTTAGAAGATGCACCCTGCTGAACTGGACGGGCTATCGAAGCTACTGAATAGGTGGCCGAGAATCTACTCTCGCCTCGCTTAGCTTCTGCGCAATCCCGGTGCTTATGGCCTACCTTGCCGCACCAAAAACAAACATTTGAGTTGGCCATGCATACTCCCAAATGGTGCTTCCCATAGCTGACACACAACGGATACGTAATCTCTCTTACTCTAGGTTTATATGGAGCATTGGCCGATGATTTCTGCTGGAAACTTGAGTGATGTCCACCACTCGACTTCTGCTGGGAGAACTCTAGATCTCCAGTCCTAGCCTTCTTGGACTCTCTCTCTTTTTCTGTCGCCTGTTCAGCTTCCATCTATTGAGCGAATATCACAAAGTGTGGAAAGTCTATGTCCCTGTGCAACATGACAATCCTGCACTCTTTAACCAAGGAGTCTGACACTCCATTCACGAACTTGCTCATCTAGGCCCGCTGGTCGGCTACCATCTCCGGTGCATACTTAGATAACTGAGTAAATTCCAACGCGTACTCCTGGATAGTCATATTCTGTTTCAAGTTAATGAACTCTACTGCCTTTACCTCCCTCAAATCCCGAGGAAAAACCTGTCCAAGAATGCTGTCATAAATTCATCCCAACCTATGAGGCCCGCTCCAATCCCCCGACTGTCTCTCCATTGACAGAACTAGAAACAAGTGACTCCTTTCAGCTGGTAGGAGGCTAAGTCTGCACTCTCCGTCCCGTCACCCCCATGATTTGGGTGATCTTCTGAATCTCTTCCAAGAACTCATACGAGTCCTCATCCACCTTTGACCCTAAGAATTCGGGTGGGTTCATCCGGAGAAAATCTTTTATCCTTGCCGCCACTTCATTCCTATTATGGGGAACACACGTCATCGCCTGCTGGTTAATTTAGGCGGTCAAGGCCTGCGCCAACATGTGAAAGGCTGCTCGAAACTCGGCATGAGTAACATGATCATCCATTAGGTTTGTCTGGTCTACTGGTACCTGCTGGTGACCGTTACCACGTCTTCTTCCATTCGCTCATCTAGAAGGCATTATCTGCGAGCGCGTAAAGCACGAGTCAAGGGAGGAACTGTTTAGAGCTTCATACTCCACTCATGATAAGAATCATGAGAAAAGGGAACATTCATAAAATGTCTCGTAGCCTCTTCGTCATAAGTGTGGCGCGCTTCACACCCATGAAGAAGACTCTACGTAATGAATCTTTCAGACACCCTAGGACACTCTAAACTTTTGCTCTGATACCAAGTTTGTCACAACCCGATTTCACACTCTAGCCATGACACGGGACAAGGAACCTCGAAAAGCTCCAAGTCGACCCATGTCATGATCATAGCATAACACTTAACAATAGAAACGACCAACAACATGAATAAACGAAAGCTAATAGCAAGAATCTAATAGGAACCATAAGAACAACTTTTAACAACACTTAGATACCACACTAAATCTATCTAGACAAGTCTAAAGCCTTCTACTGAACTGATGAGTTGCTGGGACAAGCCCACAGCTAACTCCTAAAATCTAAAAATCGAAACATAAGGAAAATGAAACATAAGTCACATCCCCGGGAGATGAGGACTCACCACTAGCAGCTGAGAGAGGACGAATCGTATCTAACCATGAGGCTGAGTCTGGAGACCTAAATCTATATCATGAAATGATATAGCACATAAAGGTGTGCGGTCAGTACTTGGAATGTACTGAGTATGCAAGAAGCGTAAATAAACTGAAATGTACAAATATACAAGAAGGAAATAAATTGAACACACATTGATAGTAAAATAACTTAAAGGAGATACAACAACCTTATATGAAATTTACATATACATATTAGCACAACCACTTTATAAAGAAATACATTAACATAAGATCAATGAGGCGCAAAATACAGAACCAATACAGAGGTACTGATATCATAGAGAGTCCCTAACTATCTAAGGGAGAGTCCCAAACTGTTGAAGGGGAAATGTTATCGGCTAGAGAGAGAGTCCTTGATAGTCTAAGGGAGAGTGTTCTCAGATATAGAGAGTCACTGACTAACTAGGGATGTGAGTCCCATCGGACTAAGGCAACATGCTCAATTGGTAACTAGGGATGTGAGCCCCGAGAGACTAAGAGGAAATATTCTCAACTGGTGACTAGGGATGTGAATCCCCAGCGGGCTAGAGCTAGTCTATATTACTACTGCTAATCAGAGACAAGAACATTCACTGCTTTCATCATACAAAATTCGTTTCGAAAGGATTAGGGCTACTTTCTAATACACATAAGCTCAATAGTTTGAAATATTATTCTCATGCTTTATCGTCATAATTTACCTCTCCATGGAACCAATTCAATATTTGCTTCAAACATCCTACACTAACGAGCATTCTATAGATTCACATTATGCACTATACTATCACAACATTCCAATTCGGAGTTCATCTCATTCAACATATTGCATAGGGTCATGCATGGTCCATAGGTTCAATTCATACTTTATCATATATACATTTCTTCATTTATTTAGATTTACCAACAACCCGTACATTTAATTCATACATCATCATTTACAACAAAACCATAGGAGGAGCATACATTTTCATTTCATAAGACTAATTTTATAATTTACTCCAATTCATGAGAAAGATGCAATAATTAGGCCATTACCATAGATTCACCTCATACCCAATTAGTTCCGTCGAAAACATAGTGATAATACATAATTTACTTTCAGTTGTTCAAGCCGATAAACTCCAAACCCATCTCAACATAGTTATCAATGGCATAATCGGGTTATTAGGGATAATCATACGATATTCACATAATTTAAATATGGACACGAGTTACTACGATAATTAAGTGAACTATAAAGTCCCACTCAAAGTTCAAACCGATTTATGAAGAACATTCTATACTCATGCATTTCCATCATCTAACCCACAATTCAAGACAACCCATTAATTTATATCCCAAATTAATTCATAATCACAGTAGATTTTAGCATTCAAGAAATGTAGAAGAAATTACCATCACACAAGCCCTAGATCATGCCTTTTCTAGATTAGTTGAAATCGGGTTTTAATAAAATATTTTGGGGCCCAAGGATGGAAGAATATCCTTGTTGAAGAAGCCACGTACCTGCTAGAAGAAACCCCACTAGAAATTACACCTTGAAGCTTGGAGGAAAACCTTGGTGAATCCTTGATCTTGAGAGGAGAGGAACGTGAGTTGAGAGAATTAGGGTTTAGGGTTAGAAAAACCCTTAAAAACGTCCCCAAAAATACTTAAAACGACGTCACTTAAGAACTGAGAGCATCAGACTTTACCAAAATACCCTTGGGAAGAACTTGAAAAATGCCCGATCTAGAACCACAACTCTCAGGACGAGTCGTTATTTCCTCTAACGACTCGTTGTCAACGTCTATTAGGTGCACTGGAAAGATTACACAGCTTTAGCTCCTTCAACCCACGACCAACCTGACGAGTCGTTACTTCCACTGGAACTACTTCACGGCTTCAGCTCCTCCAATCTAACGATGGATATGACGAGTCGTTGCCACATCTAACGACTCGTCACATCCTTCTGTCAACTACACTGGCTCCTCAACTGGTTCACCATCCAACGACTGACATGACGAGTCATTACTTGATCCAACGACTCGTTAGTCCATCCATCACCCCCACTGGACCAAACCTTCAGAACCTTCCCATGATTGATCCCACGGGTCGTTACTAGCTCTAACGACCCGTTACACCCATCCGTTGCCACTGACTAGGAATCTTTTTCCCATCTAGTGACTGTGTCCACGACCCATTGGAGATACTAACAATTCGTTGGATGAATCGTTCTGAGGTACTTCGCAGATTTTACTGCTGAACTCGTTTCAACTCCAGGTTTTAAACCTTGGGAACTTTTGGGGTATTACATAAGTGTTTCTCGAAGATAGATCTCAGATTCAGGTACCATCAATGCAGAGTTTGGGAGAGTGACATCCTGAAGATAGCCTTCAAGACGCGGTATGGTCATTATGAGTTTATAGTTATGTCTTTTGGACTAACGAATGCTTCTGCAGCTTTTATGGACTTGATTAACAGGGTGTTCAAGCTATACCTGGACATGTTCGTGATTGTGTTTATTGACGACATCTTGATATCTCTCGGAGTGAGGAAGAGCATGCCGCTCATTTGAGAGTAGTACTACAGACTCTCAAGGATCATCAGTTATATGCCAAATTCAGCAAGTGCGAGTTTTGGTTAGAGTCCGTAACATTCTTTGGCCATGTGGTATCAAGTGAGGGAATAAAGGTAGATTCTCAGAAAATCGAGGCAGTGAAGAATTGGCCTAGATCAGTGAATCCTTAAGATATTTGGAGTTTCTAGGGTTTAGCTGGCTATTATCGGAGGTTTGTTTAAGGTTTTTCATCTATTGCGGCACCTTTGACCAAATTGACCCAGAAGAAGGTGAAGTTCCAATGCTCGGAGGCTTGTGAGAAGAGCTTCCAAGAGTTGAAGACTTGACTTACTACAGCACCGGTGTTGACCCTACCCGAGGGTATTGATGGTTTCATGGTGTATTGTGATGCTTCGATGATCGGACTTGGGTGCGTATTGATGCAGCATAGGAAGGTCATAGCTTATGCCTCTAGACAGTTGAAAGTTCATGAGAAGAATTATCCGACCCATGACCTTGAATTGGTCGCAGTGGTGTTCGCATTGAAGATATGGCAACACTATTTGTATGGGGTCCACGTGGATATGTTTACGGACCATAAGAGCTTACAATATGTGTTCATGCAGAAAGACCTCAATCTTCGGCAAAGGAGGTGGTTGGAGCTACTCAAGTAGTAAAGTTCATATTTCTGGGTGAGCCAGTCCTAGAGTGGAAGGGTAGTTCAGTTGTGCCTATAGGTCACTTCATTTCTTGCCTTAAAGGCCAGAAAAATGATCTCTAAGGGTTGTGTGTACCATCTAGCTAGGGTTAAGGATGCTACATTTGAAACCCCGACTATCCAGTCAGTTCCTGTAGTGTGTGAATATCCAGAAGTATTTCCAGATGATCTACCAGGAATTCCTCCCGAGCGGAAGATCGATTTTGGTATTGACCTTCTTCCCGATACACAGCCTATATCTATCCCTCCTTACAGAATGGCTCCAGCTAAGCTAAAGAAGTTGAAGGATCAATTGAAAGACCTTTTTGACAAGGGTTTCATTAGACCTAGCAAATCCCCATGGGGTGCACCAGTTCTCTTTGTCCGCAAAAAAGATGCTTCTCTTTGTATGTGCATTGATTGTCGGCAATTGAACAAAGTCACCATCAAGAACAGGTATCCTCTCCCTACGATTGATAATTTGTTTGACCAGCTTCAGGGTGCTAAGTTCTTTTCAAAGATAGACCTCAAGTTTGGATACCATCAACTTAGGGTTTGGGAGAGTGACATCTCGAAGACAGCCTTCAGGACTCGGTATGGTCACTATGAGTTTGTGGTTATGTCTTTTAGACTAATGAATGCTCCTGCAGCTTTTATGGATTTGATGAATTGGGTGTTCAAGCCATACTTGGATTTGTTCATGATTGTGTTCATAGATGATATTCTCATATACTCTCGAAGCGAGGAAGACCATGCCGCTCATTTGAGGGTGGTGCTGCAGACTCTTAAGGATTGTCAGTTATAGGCTAAATATAGTAAATGTGAGTTTTGGTTGAACTCAGTGGCGTTTTTGTGTCCTGTGGTATCAAGTGAGGGTGTACAAGTAGACTCTCAAAAGATAGAAGCGGTGAAGAATTGGCCTAGACCAATGAGTCCTTCGGATATCAGAAGTTTCTTGGGCTTAGCAGGTTGTTATCGGAGATTTTTTAAGGGGTTTTCATCCATTGCAGCCCCGTTGACTAAGCTGACCCAGAAGAAAGAGAAGTTTCAATAGTCGGAGGCTTGTTAGAAGGCTTCCAAGAGTTGAAGACTCGACTCACCTCAGCAACTGTGTTGACCCTACCTGAGGGTACCGATGGGTTTTTCATATATTGTGACGCTTCGAGGATTGTCCCTAGTTGTGTATTGATACAGCACGTTAAAGTTATAGCCTATGCTTCCAGGCAACTGAAGGTCCATGAAAAGAACTACCCGACTCATGATCTCGAATTGGGGTCGGTAGTATTTGCCTTGAAGATTTAGAGACACTATTTGTATGGGGTCCATGTAGATGTGTTTATGGACCACAAAAACCTACAGTACATGTTTACCCAAAAGGATTTGAATCTACATCAAAGAAGGTGGTTGGAGCTACTCAAGGATTATGATATGAGTGTCATTTACCATCCGAGCAAGGCTAATGTGGTAGCAGACGCTCTTAGTAGGCTTTCTACGGAGAGTGTGTCCCATGTAGATGAGGGGAGGAAGTAGTTGTGAAGGATGTGCATCGGCTTGCACAACTAGGAATCTGTCTTGTTGACTCGACCGATGGTGGTGTCATTGTTTAGAATGGGTCAGAATCATCCTTAGTGACCGAAGTAAAAGTTAGACAAGACGAGGATCCTGTTTTGGTAAAGTTAAAGGAAGTTGTTCCAAATCAAAAGGTAGAGGTCTTCTCCAAAGGGGGAGATGGGGTGCTTTGCTAGTAGGGTCGCTTGTGTGTTCCGAGTGTTGGTGACTTGAGAGATCGGATGTTGCACGAGGCTCATGGTTCCAAATACTCTATACATCTAGGTTCCACCAAGATGTACCATGACCTAAGGGAAGTCTATTGGTGGAATGGCAAGAAGAAGCACATAGCAGAATCTGTGGTTAGGTGCCCGAATTGTCAACTGGTGAAGGTTGAGCATCAAAGACCTGGAGGTGTGCTTCAAGACATTAGCATCCCTACTTGGAAGTGGGAGGAGATCAATATGGA
The DNA here is from genome assembly GCA_035772735.1 of Datura wrightii. Taxonomy (NCBI): domain Eukaryota; kingdom Viridiplantae; phylum Streptophyta; class Magnoliopsida; order Solanales; family Solanaceae; genus Datura; species Datura wrightii. The sequence goes on along the minus strand of JASDFA010000007.1, from coordinate 44,508,451 downwards.
CTTCATCACAGTGTTGCCTCGTACTCACCGATAGTATGACTCTATTTGGGTGGTTATGGATAGGTTGACTAAGGAAGCTCAGTTCCTACCGGTCAAAACTACTGACTTAGTGGAGGATTATGCTAAATTATACATTCGGGAGTTAGTTCGGTTGCATGGAGTGCCATTGTCCATAGTTCGGTTGCATGGACTTCCATTGTCCATCATATCAGATAGAGGTACTCAATTTACCTCCCAGTTTTGAAAATCGTTTCAAAAGGAATTTGGTACTCAGTTCAAGCTTAGAACAGCATTTCACCCGCAGAAAGATGGTTAGATCGAGCAGGCCATTCAGATTCTTGAGGATATGTTGACAGCATATGTGATTGATTTTAAGGGTAGTTGGGATGGTCATGTGCTTCTCATTAAGATTGCGGATAACAACAGCTACCATTACAACATTCAGATGGCTCCGTTTAAGGTTCTTTATAGGCAGAGATGTAGATTGCCTATTGGCTGATTTGAAGTTGGTAAAGCTACCATGATAGGACTAGATCCAGTCCATGAGGCTATGGAGAAAGTTCAGCTTATAAGGGACAGGCTGAAAACGGCTCAGAGTTGCCAAAAGTCCTATGCAGATGTGAGGAGGAGAGATCTTGAGTTTGAAGTCTATAAGTGGGTGTTTCTAAAGGTATCTCCCATGAAGGGAGTGATGAGGTTCAGAAAGAAAGGGAAACTCAATCCCCGTTACGTCGGTCCATACTGGATTGTGAAACGAGTTGGCAAGGTAGCATATGAGTTTGAGTTTCCCTCATAATTAGCTTCAGTTCATCCAATTTTCCATGTATCGCTCTTAAAGAAGTGTTTGGGTGATGCAACTCTAGTTGTTCCAGTGGATAGTGTCGGTGTGAAGGACAGTCTTAGTTGTGAGGAGTTTCCGATAGAAATACTGGATTGTCGATCCGAAAGCTAAGAAACAAAGAAGTAGCTTCAGTCAAGGTTTTATAGAGGAATCAGCATGTTGAGGGAGCTATGTGCGAAGCCGAAGCATATATGATGGCTAAATGCCCTCATCTATTCCCTTCCGGCTCAGTTTCTGCTTGAGGTATCAGTTTCCTTCTTAGTTCTCTATTTAGTTTCATGTTCAGCTCATGTACCCCAGCTTCTTTCATGTTATTGAATGTATGTGTGATTCAGGAATCCATTTCATCCATGTAGTTCAATCAAAGTCGGTCACTCCGTCAATTTTCAGCATGTATGTTCAGTTTTTGAGTATGATGATTGCATTTCTCTTCTTTTAGCATGTTTTTCCACATTCGAGGATGAATGTTCCCAAGGGAGAGATATTGCAATACCCCAAAAACCCTAAGATCAAACCAGGGAGTTGAAATGAAAAAAACAGAAATTTCTACACCCGGTCACAGGACGAGTCGTCCAGTGACCCGTCAGGAACACCATGAATCGTTAAGTGACTCGTGAGGAGGGGTTTGACCATGATTGAAAATTTCATATTTCGAGTGACCATGGGTGTGACCACGAGTCATGGTCAACCCCACGATTCATTAGGTTAATCGTGATCAAAGGTGGTTTGAAGGTTGAAGGAAAATGGCAGTGTACCTAATGGGTCATCACCACGAATCATCGGGTACACTGAGAGTCATGGTGTCCCTAGTGGTGACCCTCAGAAGTTTTTTAGCAGTGCAGGCAATGACTGCGGACCACGAGTCATGGTCAGTGGGCACGATTCGTCCAGTCCCCCGTTGGGACTGGCAGTGTATATTTTCCTGCGAATTTAACAAAGGATTTTCAGTAATTCCTAAGGCCTAAACTGCGTTGTTTTAAGCTCATAATAGTATGTTCTAAGAAGGGTTAAGCCATTCTAAGTCTATTCTAATTCATGCATGCAAGCTTATAGGTTTAAGAGGTTATCAAGCCTAGTCTCTTCAAAGTTCTTCCACAATTCTCTTTGGGCAATCAAGGAAGTTGTGAAATCAGATCTCTTCAGGTATGTAAGGCTATGAATGGGTGCAATAGTCCACACCCATGCCCAATCCTCTCTCAATTCATGAAAATTCTAATTGAGGAATCTATGGGGTTTTTACCCAATATGAATTCTCTAAGTTTCAATCATGGATATAATCCTAGCATATTTTAAATGTTGAATTATGATAAATGGGAAAATTTTACAATGTTTTAAATTATAAATTATGTTTTTAGGTTTTATAAATTATGATGCCCATTCATAAATGTTCATGAAAGTTGAGATCCATGAAATATGTGTTCAAGTATGATGAGATGTTTATGAAGAAAATATGATTTCGAAATACCCATGTCTATGTTCATGTTTTCAAATGATTAAGTCTATGTCAAGCATGTTTAAGTATTGGGCAAGCCCATATGATCAAGTATGATTTATGAATTATCTAAACTTCAAGTATTAGCTTACCACATGGATTTTGGAGTCTAGACTCCCACTATTTTCAGCTTGTGGTATGGTTTGAGTCAAGGCTCCTCATGTTATGATTTCATATTTATGTATACATGTTATGAGTCAGCTTCGTCATTAGACAATGGTTCATCTTCGTTGAAAAATGATGGAGAGAATATGCATGACTTTGGGAGTGTGCCTAGCATCGAGTAGGCTAAGGGTCAGTCAACCCTGTGCCTCAGATGTACGCGCCAACGTAGGTTTACGTATTTACTTTGGGACCTCCCTTGGAGATTCCCCTTCCCCCAAAGGGCCTTGAGCTTGATATCAATATCATGGTAGCGTCCTTAGCCCTGGAAAAGCTTTGGACGGCTCTGCCCATGTAATGCTCCGGAAGCTCAAAGACTAGACCCCAGGATTTAAATCAGAGAAAACTGAAAAATCTACAACAGGTCATAGAACGAGTCATGATATAACCCGTGGTCTAGGACAAATTTAAGGCTGGGAAAAGTTAGGCAGTGCAGCTAACGACAAGTCACCACGAGTCATGGTCCATGCCATAACCCTTTAGGTGACCCGTGGTTCAGGATAGTTTAAGGGATTAAGATTTGGACAGCGAGGTTAACGGGAGCTGACTGTTCGGTGTGTTATATGGGTATACAAAACAACACGCAAGTGCACGTGGTCGAACAAGTAGTAAGTGGCTTTAGTAAGCCAAGTATCGATCCCACAGAGACTTGGTTTAAATGCAATTTGCTCAAGTATACTATATTTTACCTCTAAATATGCTGACAACAACGCAACCAAAAATTTGATAGTTTGTTTGATAAATTTTATACTAAAACTAAGAACAATTATCTACTTTAAATCTGAACTATGGATAAGAGCATGCTAAGGTTAACCGAACATGTAATGAAACTGATTATCATCATAAATTGGTTAATCTTTTCTTCCTGTTGCTAGCCAAGAACATTTGCCAAGAGATTAACTCTCGTATTTAATCTCACTTAAGAATCATGAACCATCCGTCTACATTTCTGTGATCAAATGCAATTCATGTTCTAGCCATACAATTCCGGTTCCTAAATTGACTAATACGACTTTCAGGTATATTTCTATCCTGAAAGCACATCAAAACTCAATTTTCCCAAATCAAGTAAAGAACAATATCCTATTAATTCACAACTTTCCAATTTCGTGCTCTCTCGAGTGAAATCGGACTTTTTAGATGTACATTAATGGCGGCCACACACCAATGCAGTAAGAACAAGAATTAATAGAACAACATGGAAGTAAAGATGAAAAACCAGATAATCAATAATCAAATTTCATCACAATTGTTCACAACCTCAGCAAGGAGAGGAATTAGCCACTCATTTGTGGATTAATCATCATAAAACGAGTGTTAATCATACAAGCAATTGAGTTAAAGAAGAAAGAAAGAGAGAAAAAACCCTGAACTTTTCGTCCCTCAACTGCCTGTAACCCACGTCCTTGCTCCACCAAGTCTGAATTCTGAAAAATAAACCTAAGTGTGCTATTTATAGTAGTGGGACTTTTTCCTGGAATAACAAGCAACGTGTCACAGAGTGCATCACGGAGCACTGCCTCCGTGACACGCTACGGACGTGGAAGCTCTCTGGAAATCACCCGAATTTGGCCCCGGCAGCAACCTGCCGCGTTGGCAGTGTGTCACGCTGCTTGGGCAGCGCGTTGGCACCTCTTGGTCGCGCAGCCAACCTGCCGTGGCACATTGCCAACGCGCAAGTGGGCTGTTGTGGTCGGCCTGCCTGCCGTGGCACGTTGCCAACGCGCAGGTGGGCTGTTTTGTGCCTCCTCTTTGCCGACGTTCGCGTGTTAATTCAGTTTCCAAGCCTCTACTTCACCAACTCATGGATTAGTTACTCAAAAGTCATCAAAACCTACAAAACAAAGGCTAATCATGTTGGTTAGCACATATCTTCACTTCATATAAAATTACATGAAAATGTATACAATAACTTAGATAAACAAGACTAATTTAAATCATAAAGCATATCTCGGGCATGCTATTTTTGCTCGTGATCACTAACCACGATCGTAGGGTCTCCTGATGACTTGTGAGGTTAGTCATTGGCAAGATGTTGAATTTGGGGAGAAACCTTCCACTGCACCTCACGATTGGATCCCACGAGTCATCCCTCACCTTACGACTCGTTAGGTCCCTCGTGGTGACCAATAAGGAGGTTCTAGGCAGCATACCCCATGAGTGTGACCATGAGTCTTGGTCACTAGGCACAACCCATTAGGTCCCTCGTGGGGGCCCTGACAGTCAATTTTCCTGCAAATTTTCTAAGGGTGCTTCAGAAATTTCCTAACCTCCTAGACTCTAAACTATATCATTTTAGTGTATTTTTAAAGGAATTTATAGGGGCTAAACAGTTTCCCCCTTATTCCCCATGTAGATACTCAGAAAAACATCACAAGACTTCTCTCAGAGCTTTTCAAAGCAAGATCTAGGGCAGTCCGTTTCTCCTCAATTTCTCAAAGAAATCCTTTGGGCTACTTCACCAGGTATGTCAGAATTCAACAAGGGAATAGTTCTTCCCTTGTGTCCCCAAATTCCTCCTTACTTTTCTCTATCAGTTCTAGCCCTGGATTATTGAATGTCAAGAAAATTTAGTCAAACTTTGTCTAATTCATGTGGAATGTTATTTCATATTGGTTATAGATATTTTCCACCAGTTTGTGACTAAAATGATGTTTATACTTGTGAAGTGAAATTCAGCCCTTGTTCTTGAATGTAGAAAATCTTGAATCTTGCAATAGTGTTTGAATATCAAAATTTTGCTTGATTTTATCAGTGTTGGGGACTCCCATATTCTTAGTAGCATTGAAACTCAATTATATTATTGTCAGTTTAGGTTTAGCCAAAATGTTAGAATTCTTAGTGTTAGTCAGAAATGGCAGCTGATCAATTTGACTACAGAAATTCTCGAGGTGTCAATAGTACCTCCCAGTTATCAGAATCAGATTCAAAACTCAATTTTAGTAGTCCACTAGGTGGTCATGACACTTTGGATAAGCATTTCTGACTAGCCTTAGGACCTTCGCTTCAGATTACAGTTTGTTCATTAGATGGTTACGACGCTTTCAGATAAGCAACTCTGACCAGTCTTAGAACTCAGTTCCAGAATTTGGTCCGATAAAACTCTAGGGTGCTTTCAGATATGTATCCCTGACTAGTCTTGGGCCCCAATTTTGAGTTATTATATTAGTATTCAGTCTAGTACTATCCACTGGGAGTAGGACTTAGCACCGACCAGACCAGGGTTCCAAGCACCCAGGTTCCTAGAACTACGTTGACACCGTAGGTTAATGTTTTATTAGCCTCATGGCGCAAGACTCTTGTGATCATCTAGTTAATGCCTTTATACCCTGGCAAGGTATATTGGGTCCTATCTATGGGGTGTGGCGTGCCCGATTCACGCGTCCGCAAGTGTACGGGTCGTGCAAGTAATATAGTGGCTCTTTTTAAGAACCGGATTGTCGAACCCACAGGGACTGGACCCATTCCTCTAACTATCCATTTCTAGTGTGATCTTAAATACCTCAAGTGTTGGTTATAGACATTTTCGATTGAGATTAATTAAGTCTAAGTTTGGGTCAACGAAATATTCTGAAATTACTCTAGGAGCAACATAGAGTTAAAACCAATTAATCATGCGATCCTACGATTTGCAATGGGTTAAGCATGGAACTATCAATTGTTATTTCACATAATTAGAATTGCATGTTTATGGTCTTTCGAGCCTCTAAACATGGCAATCTAGCCTCACTGCATCATTGTGAGCGAGGAGTTTAATTTTCTAGTCGCGGGCAATCAATTATGTTGTGGTTTACGGGGAAACGATTAGGGACTTTCGTGCGTCTAACCATTTAAATCAACTTAGCCTCACAACTACTTCTTCGAGTGGTGATGTGACATCCCAAGTTGGTCTTTCATAACCCCCGTGTGTCAACCAAGCACGGTGTTAGGTATATTTCTATCCTGACACAAAAATTTCTCCCGAGATACAAACATGCTCCTCACATTCTCATGTCCTGACCTAGGTAATGCTTTCTCAAGCTATTACTCAAGCTAACAAATATGCTTTCATGGTGATCAATCATAAAAACAACCAACAATCCAGAATGCAAGACGAAAACAACAATCAATAACTTAATTCCAAAACAATTTCATAAAATCACAATCATAATTCATGGCTTCAACCCTAGAGGAAGGGTTCTTGCCATTCATGTTCGTAAAACTACAATTAAATAATACTAAACTAACATACTTACATGAATTTGGTAGATGAGAAGGGAATTTGATAAACCCTAGATGAGTTCTCCCACTTCTCCCTTCACTCCTAGGTAGTTTTCCAGAATAAAATCGTGACCCCCTGGTTTTAGGAGCTAAGGGACCTATTTATAGTAAATGGAAAACGTGCATAATTTAGCTTTTCATGGAACGGCTCCGTGTCACGGAGTGTATCGCGGAGCACTGCCTCCGTGACACGGAGGCAACGCGAAAGCTCTCTGGAAATTCACCCGAAGTTTGGCCTCGGTAGCACCTTGCCGCGTTGGCAGCGTGTCACACTGCTTGGGCAGCGCGTTGACACCTCCTTGTCGTGCATCCAGCCTGCCGTCGCGCATTGCCAACGTGCAGGTGGGCTGTTGTGATCAGCCTGCTTGCCGTGGCACGTTGCCGACGTGCAGGTGGGCTGTTTTGTGCCTCCTCTTTGCCGACGTTCGCGGGTTAATTCCGTTTCCAAGCCTCTACTTCACCAACTCATGAATTAGTTGCTCAAAAGTCATCAAAACCTACAAAACAAAGCCTAATCATGTTGGTTAGCACATATATTCACATTCATATAAAGTTACATGAAAATGTATACAATAACTTAGATAAACAAGACTAATTTAAGTCATAAAGCGTATCTCGGGCATGCTATTTTTGCCCGTGATCACAACCCCACACTTAAAGCCTTGTTCGTCCTCGAACAACCTTTTACATATCATGCATATGGAGACTCCCACATAACTAATTTAGCAAGATAATTCAAGCTACGGCTATAATGATTCTGTAAGATACAAGCTAAAAATAGAGCATGCACAATTTGACCATTGAAATGAAGTACAACTATGTTAAAACTTCTTAACCTCAAGAATCGACTCTCGATCTTAGAAAACTCATGCAAATCAACTGATTAAGAAATACCACATGAATTATATCCTTCATTCAACACGTGCCCTCACGGAAAGAGAGTTACCCAATTTCACACGCAAAAACAATTTTTAAATCACAACATGTGTGGGTACATGAATAGAATTACGCTCACTCTCACAAAGAATTCACATGCATCATGTAATGACCCATAAGCTTGCCCTTAGTGTTTTATTCCACTAATTTGAGGATGTATGAATGTAAGATCAAGTAGGACTTTATAGGTTGTAATGTAACTCAGGTATAGGTAGGTACTATTATGGCCAGTAATAGTGACTATCTTTCCTAAGCGCTTTTAATACATCACGCCCTCATTGCGAACTTCCCTTCCCTTCACCTTTTATCCTTGGTATTTTTCTTTTCCCTCTTTTATTCCCCCTATATTTGGGCACTTTTGGCTTGTCAGTAAGGAGCTCTATAAATAATTTTTCATTACTTTGTTTTCTTACTCCTTAATTATGATCGACCACTTTTACACAAGTGCACCTTTGTCCTTTCTCAATTTCTACAACTTGCTACTTTTCATTTCTTTTCATTCCTCTCACTCCTTTACTCTTTCGGATTCTTCCTCTTTAAATGCTTAGGATCTTTGGATCACATTCAAGGTTAAAGAAAGAAAAGGATTAAGCTTATGTTGCAGCTATCAAAGAATAGGCTCAAGGCTCAATGGGGTTAACTAGGATTAATTTTTCAAGGTAGGTAAAATGAGGGACAAGCATTGGTTCATTCAAAGAAATGCCTAAATCATCTCCTACCATTCACCTCCTTCATTTCGTTTTATAAACACACCAGGCAAGTTCTAGACAATCCACAATAGCACAAAATACGCAAAAACTTACACTCATGGCACATGCTCAAATCAAGACACATTCATCAGACTCTTACTCAGCTAATCACAAGAATTCAGAATTAATCTTCAATCATATTGAGTCAAATTCAAGATCCTAAGTGTCTCACACAAAGTTATACACCTACATGCTTCACACTAAACATACTTGCCTCTTACAATCACGTATAGCACATAACAAGAACATCAAGCACCAATTAGTTATGGTTTCAAAAATCCAACAACTACCGACTACTTTTTCCTCAAGACGGTCGTCACCCATCCATCGTCGGAAACAGTCCCTAACTATGACTAAAAACACTATATACAGATAAAGGAAGGAAAAATAAAATTTTTATTCTTCGGTTCAAAGACCCCCCGTCGGAAAAGAACCGAAAAGAAAAATCAACGGGTGATGAAGTCATGCTTAATTCACAAAAAAAATTTCAAATTTCTCCCAAATTTCACACAAGCATTACATTCACCAAAAACTTGTTAAGCACAAAAATTTTGAAATTTTTCTCACCCCACACTTAAATCATGTTATGTCCTCATAGCATTAAATTAACATTTAAAGGATGAGAAATACTCCCTGAGCCTCTATGCCAAGCTAAAAGCATGCTTTCCTTTCAAGTTTTAAGAGGTGGGTGTTTGACCCCACACTTCTTCTATTCCATGCTCTTTAGCTTCCACCGTCTCGGTACTCAGACTTTCCGCCATCTATGCTTAACTTTCCACCAAAAACACAAACAAAATGAAAATAATAAAATTAACACAAAATCAAAATTAACAAAGTGTACCTGAGGTACCCTTGGGTTGCCTCCCAAGCAGCGCCTTATTTTACGTCGTGGTCCGACGTGGACTATCCTTTTCAGGACATCCTCATACCTGGGTTCTCTTTTGAGAACCATCTCCTTTTCTTTTGCTGTTTAGAGGAGACAGCCTCCACTCTGTTCCTCTCTTTCTCCAACTTCTTCTCAATTTGAAGCCCTTTATCAAACTCGGGCTGAACACTTGTAATTGCCTTTGGCCCTGCACCTGTGGAATCCTCTACCCCACACTTATCCTCTGCCAACACACTAACCTGACAAAGGTTTCTATAGTGTGCAGATGGGTTCATTTCTTGGTAAACGCGAAAGATTTCTTCTTCATCCTCAACCCTCATTTTCAGGGTCCCTGCTTTAAAATCAATCACCGCTCCTCCAATGGCCAAGAATGGTCGTCCCAAGATCAGGGGTACCTGGTCATCAACCTGAAAATCTAAGATGATAAAATCAGCAGGTATAATGAACTTACCTACTCTGATGAGAAGGTCCTCTATTATTCCATCAGGTGTCACTCGCGACTTGTCAGCCAGCTGCAGCATCAACCTTGTCGGCCTCGGTTTTTCCAACCCCAGGGTGTTGAATAAGGATAGGGGCATTAGATTGACTGCTGCCCCCAAAGTCACACAAAGCTCATAGCACCTCAGCTTTACCAATTTGTATGGGGAGGGTAAAACTCCCTGGGTCTTTGAGCTTCTTTGGCATTTTGCTCAATACCCTGTGACTGCACTCCTCAGTCAGTGCTACAGTCTGGACGTCCACCAATCTAACTTTGTTCGCCATCACGTCCTTCAAGTATTTAGCATACTTGGGCATTCCCTGCAAGATATCAATAAGAGGCAAGTTTATGTGAAGTTCTTTGAAGCTCTCAAAGAACTTTTTGAAGCATTCCTCCTCCTTGCTCTTTCTGAATTTCTGAGGGAATGGTGGTGGTGGTCTTTGTGCTGGCTGCAATGAAAGTTGCGCATTTTGTTGCCTAGCACTCTGATTATCTCCCATGTTGCTGGATGGTCCTGGTCTAACCAACTCCGGCTGCACCCCCTTTTTCAGCTCTTTTGGCACTGCATCAGCTAATTGCTTACCACTTCTCAGAGTGATGGCATTGATCTGCCGGGGGTTAGGATCTGTGTCGCTGGGTAATCCCCCTTGTGATCTCATGTTTTGAGCAGCTGCTATCTGACCCACTTGTTTTTCAAGATTGGGGGTGGCTACTTGCTGATTCATTAAGTCTGTTGCCATCCTCGCCTGATTTTTCGCTAACTGATTCTAGGTCTCCATAATTTTCTGCAGTGTTTCCTCAATGTTGTTACTCAATTGCCCATCATTCTGCCTATTCTACTGATACTGCTGTTGTTGAGGTTGCATATAATTCTGCTTTTGGTTTCCACCCCAAGAAAAATTTGGGTGGCCCTGCCAATTTCTGTTGTAACTGGTTCAAAATTCTGATTGTTGCGCTGCACGTTACTAACAAAATTGACTGACTCCGGATTGGCTCCACAATATTCTACATAGTGCCCATTATTACCACAACTTTCACACCAACTCGGAGCTTGCTGAACTGCATTAACCTGGCCCTGGCGTTGGTTCATTCTCAGTTTATTGAACTGAGTCATCATCTGATGCTGGAACGAAGCTAACTGTGTTGCCAAGGCATTCAAACCATCTACTTCTATCAACCCTGATCTCTTTCCTGCCCCTCTCGATGACTCGCTGTGCCACTCTGGATTTCCTTGAGCAATTCTATTCAACAAAGTGTACAACTCATCATACGTCTTATCCAAGGCTTGCCCACCCGATGCAGAGTCTAGTAATATTTTTGTGTGTGGGTCTAGACTTTCTACAAAGGTATGAGCCAGCACTTCATTTGATTGCTGGTGATGAGGGCAGTCTCTCAACAATGACTTGAATCTTTCCCAAGCCATATACAAATTCTCATCAGGCCTCTACTTGAAACTAAGTATTTCACTTCTCAACTTTGCAGTTTTGCCTGAGGGGAAGAATCTGATAAGGAACTTCTTAGCCAAGTCATTCCATGAAGTTATGGAGTTCGGTGGCTCAGCCTTCAGCCATTTTTTCACCTCTCCCAACAGTGAAAATGGGAAGAGGGTCATTCGGACATAATCTGTGGACACGCCGGTGGGGACGAACGTGTCACTAATCTCTAAAAAGCTCTGTAGATGCTGTTGCGGGTCCTCATGTGCCATCCCTGTGAATTGACCACTAGAATGTAACTATTGCACCATGTTCTGTTTAAGCTCAAAGTGCCCTCCAGGCTCCGGTTTACGGATGCTAGAGGTCACATTTGTCGCTAGTGGGATTGCCACTTCGCGAACTGGTCTTGCTGCCATTGCTTTTGATGACAATTGTGCTTGTCCCGTGGGTGGTTGTTGTTGTACCTTTTCTTGAAGTCTCTTCAACTTTTGTTATAGAGCTACTCTCCTTCGCAAATGGATTTGACGTTCAGGTTCTAGCAACGGTTCCACAAGCTCTCTATTTCAAGCCAGCTCGGCAGGACAACCTGTCACCTGCAAATAAACAGACTAAGACCAAGTTTCTCAACACTTAAGGAAATTTCAAAAATCACACAAAAACAGATAAATTATCAAAACTTCGCCGAGTCCCCGGCAACGGCGCCAAAAACTTGGCATGCCCGATTTGCGCGTCCGCAAGTATACGGGTCGTGCAAGTAATATAGTGGCTCTTTTTAAGAACCGGATTGTCGAACCCATAGGGACTGGACCCATTCCTCTAACTATCCATTTCTAGTGTGATCTTAAATACCTCAAGTGTTGGTTATAGACATTTTCGATTGAGATTAATTAAGTCTAAGTTTGGGTCAATGAAATATTCTGAAATTACTCTAGGAGCAACATAGAGTTAAAACCAATTAATCATGCGATCCTACGATTTGCAATGGGTTAAGCATGGAACTATCAATTGTTATTTCACAAAATTAGAATTGCATATTTATGGTCTTTCAAGCCTCTAAACACGGCAATCTAGCCTCACTGCATCATTGTGAGCGAGGAGTTTAATTTTCTAGTCGCGGGCAATCAATTATGTTGTGGTTTACGGGGAAACGATTAGGGACTTTCGTGCGTCTAACCATTTAACTCAACTTAGCCTCACAACTACTTCTTCGAGTGGTGATGTGACATCCCAAGTTGGTCTTTCATAACCCCCGTGTGTCAACCAAGCACGGTGTTAGGTATATTTCTATCCTGACACAAAAATCTCTCCTGAGATACAAACATGCTCCTCACATTCTCATGTCCTGACCTAGGTAATGCTTTCTCAAGCTATTACTCAAGCTAACAAATATGCTTTCATGGTGATCAATCATAAAAACATCCAACAATCCAGAATGCAAGACGAAAACAACAATTAATAACTTAATTCCAAAAAAATTTCATAAAATCACAATCATAATTCATGGCTTCAACCCTAGAGGAAGGGTTCTTGCCATTCATGTTCATAAAACTACAATTAACTAATACTAAACTAACATACTTACATGAATTTGGTAGATGAGAAGGGAATTTGATAAACCCTAGATGAGTTCTCCCACTTCTCCCTTCACTCCTAGGTAGTTTTCCAGAATAAAATCGTGACCCCCTGGTTTTTGGAACTAAGGGACCTATTTATAGTAAATGGAAAACGTGCATAATTTAGCCTGTCATGGAACGGCTCCGTGTCACGGAGTGTATCGCGGAGCACTGCCTCTGTGACACGGAGGCAACGCGAAAGCTCTCTGGAAATTCACCCAAAGTTTGGCCTCGGCAGCACCTTGTCGCGTTGGCAGCGTGTCACACTGCTTGGGCAACGCGTTGACACCTCCTTATCGCGCACCCAGCCTGTCGTGGCACGTTGCCAACGTTCAGGTGGGCTATTGTGATCAGCCTTCTTGCCGTGGCATGTTGCCGACGCGTAGGTGGGCTGTTTTGTGCCTCCTCTTTGCCGACGTTCGCGGGTTAATTCCGTTTCCAAGCCTCTACTTCACCAACTCATGAATTAGTTGCTCAAAAGTCATCAAAACCTACAAAACAAAGGCTAATCATGTTGGTTAGCACATATCTTCACATTCATATAAAGTTACATGAAAATGTATACAATAACTTAGATAAACAAGACTAATTTAAGTCATAAAGCGTATCTCGGGGATGCTATTTTTGCCCGTGATCAGGGTGTATACATCAAACTCCGCGTCTAGCTCACATGGTTATATATCGGTTCTAAACTCTCCAACTAGTCAGCTCAGTCTAGTTTCATCTCAGTTGTACTTCTGATTTAAAACATGTTCTCGACCATCAGACAGGGTCTTTTAGACCGTCTCAGTTATTACAGTTATTCAGTACAGTAGCTTCAGTTGGTCGTTGCATGTCTTTTCAGTTCAGCATTTTTATATATGGTGTATGGTTTCTCTCACTTACTCAGTACATTTGAAGTACTTGTTCAGTTGGTTTCGTTGGGGTTATAAAACCGACACGCAAGTGCACGTGGTCGAACAAGTAGTAAGTGGCTTTAGTAAGCCAAGTATCGATCTCTCAGAGACTTGGGAGAAGTGCAATTTGCTCAAGTATACTATATTTTTGCTTCTAAATATGCTGACAACTAAGTAACCAAAAATTGAATAATTTGTTTTATAAACTTTATACTAAACTACAAACAATTATCTACTTTGAATTTGGACTATGGATAAAAAGCATGCCGAGGTTAAAGAACATGTAATGAAACTGATTATCATCATAAATTGGTTAATCTTTTCTTCCAGTTGCTAGCCAAGAACAATTGCCAAGAGATTAAAACTCTCGTATTTAATATCACTTAAGAATCATGAACCATCCGTCTACATTTCTGTGATCAAATGCAATTCATGTTCTAGCCATACAGTTCCGGTTCCTAAATTGACTAATACGGCTTTCAAGTATATTTCTATCAGGAAAGCACATCAAAACTCAATTTTCCCAAATCAAGTAAAGAACAATATCCTATTAGTTCACAACTTTCCAATTTCATGCTCTCTCGAGTGAAATCGGACTTTTTAGATGTATATTAATGTAGGCCACACACCAATGCAGTAAGAACAAGAATTAATAGAACAACATGGAAGAAAAAGATGAAAAACCATATAATTAATAATCAAAATTCATCACAAGTGTTCATAACCTCAGCAAGGAAGGGAATTAGCCACTCATTTGTGGATTAATCATCCTAAAACAAGTGTTAATCATACAAACAATTGAATTAGAGAAGAAAGAAAGAGAGAAAAAACCCTGAACTTTTCGTCCCTCAACTGCCTGTAACCCACGTCCTTGCTCCACCAAGTCTGAATTATGAAAAATACACTTAAGTGTTCTATTTATACTAGTGGGAATTTTTCCCGGAATAATGAGCAACGTGTCACGGAGTGCATCGCGGAGCACTGCCTCTGTGACACGCCGTGAACGCGGACCCTTACTGGAACTGGGGGTCCGGGAAATCAAACACCAACGTGGCACGGCGTGCAACGCGGAGGCTAGCCACCATGCCACGGAGAAGACGCGAACCTCCACTGGAAATTGGTGAATTTTCACCCTCCAGGCAGAATGCCTCCACGATGGCAGCGTGACACGGCTCCATCGCGAAGCCCCTTTAATTTGTGCAGTCCAATGCCTTGTTCCTTGCTCGCATCCAAGTCCAACTCCGATATCATCCAACATGCATTTTAGCTCCTCGAAATCACATTTTACCTACAAAACAATGCTAATCATGTTGGTCAGTATAAATTCACATTTTATTACCAATTACATGAAAATGTATACACATTGCTAGATAAACAAGGCGAAAATGATACTTTTGAGTATCACTTGGGCATATAAATCTTTCCAAGATCACTTACCCCATACTTAAATCCTTGTTCGTCTTCGAACAACAAACATACAATTCATGCAATTTACATCCCAACCTTCGCTACTATGGTGCGACAATTTAAGCTACGGTCATACCGATCATTCAATATTGCAAATCATCAAGAAAACATGCATGGTCTTAACAGTGCAATGACCTTCAATACATTAAGACTTCCTAGACTTTAAGAATCGACTCTCGATATCGGCAAACTCATGCAAATCAGCTAATCAAGATATCTGACACAAAAATCAATCTTTCATCAAGCATGTGCCCTCACACTCAAGAGAATCTTCCCCTTTTTGCTCATGTGACACATAAACATTCAAGTAGGGGCATGTAAAAACAATTTCACTCTCTCTCCCAAAAGAATTCACATGCATCATGTCATGACCCATAAGCTTGCCCTTAGTGTATTACTCCACTAATATAAATAAATGCAATGTAAGATCACGTAGGACTTTAATGGGTTGTAATGGAAGCTATGGAACTAGTATATATTGGATTAGCCAATAATAGCCACTAGCATCCTTAAGCGCCTTTTCAACACATTCCCATCAACTCATGGACATTGTTTCTCTCTTTTTCTTTTTTTTTTCATCATCCCATTCTTGATGATTTACTTTAGTATGGCCCATTTCATTAAACACACTTGACACAATAACAAAGGTTATTCATGCACCTTCATTATCATTTATTTATAGCAAGTGCACCTTCAACCTTTTCTTTTCTTTACTCACTCTGCTTTTCTTTTTCTTTTCACCATTCTCACTCTTTGACACTTTGGGAACATTATTTTCTCTTCTTAAGCGCTTAAGAGTTTTGTATAGACTTTACGGCTAATGAAAAGAAAGAATTAAGCTCCGTTTATACTTTTTGGACACAAGAAAGAAATAATCGGCTAAAGGCTCAAAGGGCTAACTAGGGTATACAATCACAGAAAGGGGGAGTATGACAAGAAAAAAATAGAAACTCTCGTTTAAAACAAAGAAATGTCTACATCCTTTCCTATAATACACCTCCTTCATTTCATTTTATACACACACCAGGCAAGTTCTAGACACTTCATAATAGCATGGAATAAAAATACCTTGTCGCGCCCCATTTTTCCCTCGCGGAAAAGCGAGACCCAACATTGAGGACTCTTATAGGTTGAAGGAAGAGAGTCGCCACCTAACGAATTTAAGGTGCGTTAGGGCACCGTTCTAAGCTATTATTTTGTTTCCTAAGTTACCAGTGTTCGGGTAAGGGCTTTAATTACCTCGAAAGGAAGGTGTTAGGCACCTTTCGAGGTCCACAAATGTGGTTCCTGGCCGTACTCATTAAATGGGGGTATTAACTAAATGACCAAATAAAGTCTGTGGGTTATTAAGCATAAATAAAATACTTACACAAATACCAAACTAGCAAATTAAGAAGTTAACCTAAAAAGTGGGATCAGGTTTTGACAAGGCTGAAAACGGGTCCAATGCGATATTACTCCCATCTATTCTATTTTCAAAATCAGGATAGTATGAAGAGAATACTTTATATATATATATATATATAATTTGAGTAAACTGCATTTTAAGAAAATAAGGTATATATATATATATACATATATGTATTTTTAAACATTTTTATTTTTTAATGAAAGTATGTCAATGTTTCAACATAAAAAAATTTTTAAAAAATCTTTGAAAGCTTATTTTAAAAGAACATGAATTTAGAAAAGATGGGAGTAACGATTTGCTTTGAATTTACAAAGCTAATATGCGCTTCATACAAGAAGTCAGCTAGCCTGTCTGTTTCATCATCTCCCTTCTACCCGCCTAATTATTTTAATTATTATTAAGCCTAAGCATTCTAAGTGGGGAAGACTAACGTCCTAAGAAATGCCTACCCGCCCCAATCTTAATGTCCAAGAGGCGATGGACTATTACTTTGGTTTTTGGTTCTAAAATCTTAAGGCTTTTTTTTAAAAAAAAAGGTAATTTAAACGAAATACAAACAAGTAAATAAATAAATAATACTTAGCGTGTAAGGTTCCAAATACGCCTCTTTTAAACCTATGAACATGATTTCTAAAATGGGGCAAGGGATATTATAAAACATGATCTCTAACACGAATATGCCAAATTCATGTATAACACCCATTTGAAATAAATGTGGAAAAGAAAACAGAATTTAATGTAATAGAGCTAATTTCGAAACAGACTCAGAAATGCAGATTTAATGAAATGAAAACTTAATGTAAACGTAATTCAAGCCTAAAATGAATGCAGAAATATAGATTAATGAGAACAAAATTTAACATAAGGTAAAAGTAATTTAAAAATGGATAAATATAATGATGATTAAATAAGAAGTATGCTTTAAATAAATTAATATCTTAACCTAGATGCATGATTTCTATGTGAATCCTATAAAATAAAATCTCTAATGCAAAAACTTTATTTAGATAGCATGTAATGCAATTTACCTAGGGATTACTTCTTAACAATATGGAACGATTGATGAATTTTAGTATAAAGAAATACCAATTTGTAGCAGTTAAACAAGAAGTACGGTCCTACAGGCATGATTTCTAACTTTACATATATTATTGAATAAATCAAATTTCTATAGGCATAATTATTAACTAAAACAAACACATTTATGTCGTTCTTACTAGAATTTAAACATTGCAAATACTTTTAATCAAATTATTTAAGGCCCTATAGACATGATTTCTATACGTTCATATCGAATTAGATTCTTATAGGCATGATTTCTAATGTTCATATGATATTTACGTTATTCCTAAAGGCATGCTTTTCTAAGTGGGATTAGCAGTAAAAAAAACAATAAGAAAAATACAATCCCCACCCCCAAACCCCTTTCCACTATTATGAGTATTCACTTACATTATTACATAGTAACAAAATAAAACAACCGAAATAAATACAATACAAAGCACAAATTTAAACTATATCCATCCAATTCCGGTGAACTCTTCCTTCCAAATCGAAAGGGTAACCTGTTAATGAAACTCATGGAACCAAGTTTCACACCGGTTAATTAGTAACAATAAGACGATGACACAGAGATTTTTAAAAAAACAGCTTTCAGTAATCAAAAACCGAACTCAACACGTCAAGATCACAAGGATCTCATGGATCCCGAGCAGTGTTCGTGTTGAGACGGGGAAAAGAAAGAATATGAACTTAAAAGTGACAAAGCAATAGTAGAAAATGATTTCACCGTGTTCTCTTTTTTTTTTTCCGTTGGATGAAAGCACTGCCAGAACACAATATTATTCTAGGAATTCAAAAGATGCCCCCTTTTCTAATGGGAGGAGGGTCATTTATAGCCAAAGGGGGTAAAGGAAAGGGAAACAATTCATCCATCAATTTAGAGAAATGAGAAGGGAAAAATAAGGAAAGAAAAATAAATTATAATATCCTTTCCCGAAATAAATTCTTTCTTACTATAATTAGTTCAAATCAATTGTCAGCAAAGGAAAACATATACTTAAAAGATAAATAAAAAAATGAATTGAATAAGTCACATAAATTGATCTTTTAACAGATTATGCAAAGATATGAATTAATCAAAATTTACCTCAATAGATCGAACTAATTTGGTATGAAATCAAATCAAGGGATAAGAGGGAATTAATAATAGCAAGCATCAATCAAAGGAATTCTTTTCCTTAATGAACGTGAGTACATTAGTAAATCAATGTTTACCGTAACTGTTTGAGGAAAAAGAATGTCCCAAATCAAATAAAAAATAAAACTCAATCGTAATTTACCAAATTCATTAACACAAGGATCTGTCCGAAATTAATTCAAAAGGAGAAAAGACAAACTCAATCAAGATTTTTAAACAAATTGCCATAAAGCTGATACTATACCAAATAAACAAAAATACCCTAATGTATGTTCTCATGCTTTGATAAAAAGGAAATAAATCGAACAGACAGATTAATGTTAAACATATATTAGTGTTAGAATTCTAACAGCAAACAGATTTGTATATTAGTAATATCAAGAATTAATCAGAGGTCAAAGAAGCAATACTTGGAGCTTGATACAAATATGCATATACACACATATTTGACATATAAAATTACACATTGGTCGACTTCTAACAAGATTAAAATTCACAGTTTTCAAGTATAATGACCAAGATATAATTACAAACAATAAATCTATATAATTGCATGAACTTAAGATCTAAACATATAAATTATGAATCAGCTGTGCAAAAATGAGAAATATAGGCAATGTCATATTTTAGATAGGTTCAACAAGAACCTGCCCTTAAAGCGAGAACCCGAACAAAAGAAAGAGAAGATGAAGAGGGGAGGAAATAGGGGTTTGCTGGCAGTGTTGGGTCGCCGGAAAAAATGGGGTTGGTGGTCGGCCGGAAAAACAAAAACGACGGGAAATAGGGGAGTTTGAGGGTAAAAATCTGGCGGCTGTGGGAAGAGGGGAAAATGAAAGATAGATTAGGGTTTTGGGGGTGATGGGAATATTAAAGGAAGTTAGGTGGGATTTATTTGTAGCCGTAGGATTAAATTAGATGAACGGTTAGGATTGATTATAGGGTAAATGGATCGGGTTTCGGGTTAAAAAAGGGTAGTCCAGATGGGTTATTGGGTTAGGTATTTATTTAGGCTGAAATTGAGTTTAAATTGTAGCCAAAATTGATCAAAAGTGGCTAAATTGACATAAATTCAATAGAAAGTGGCCAGATTTGAAATAAATTGAATGAAATTGAATAGAAATGACTATAATTTAAATAAATTGAAGGAAAATGAATTTTACTGCTATTAAATTAATAACTATACTACACTTTTAAATAAAATAGATAATAAAGTAGTTTAAATTATAAGAAAATTATATAAATATTATTATTAATAAATAAATCCTAAATTTAAGTATACTTATGTAAATATCATATAATTAAATATTATATTTACGAATAATTTAATGACTAAAAAAATATATATATATATATAAAATCAAGTTATCAAATATTATAAAAATTATATTATTAACATAAATAATTTATAAATTCAAATAATATTATTAGTCTAATAAATTTGTAAAATTTAGTAAAATTAGGTAAATAATTTATTAAATAAAGAATATATTTCAAAATAAGGGCACATATTAATACGAAATATATTATATACAATATAATTATTTAATATCAAAACTTAAAGTTAATATAAGTCATATATATGTAACTTAAAATAATTTTCACAATATTATAGTAATAAATTACTTTATAAATATAAAAGTAAGTCGAATATTTGTATAAAAATAAATAAATAAATAAATACATACATATAAAAGCAGCATGTTAAGGCGCAGGTAGGTCAAAATTGGGTGTCAACAGCTGCCCCTCCTTTGCTCGGGAATGAAGGATGAATTGTCGAGCAAAGAACGTTGACTTAGTAGCCAATTTTGTCCGACCGAAGCAAAAATTTCGGGGCGGCCAAATAAAAGGAAAGAAAGTCATGAAGATGTTGCGACCGAGACTTCAGTTTCAAGTCGCCTACATATCTCGGGTTTCACGAGAATCAGGCCGCGTGTAGTTTTGGATTTAGGGACGAACAAGATCCCTAAAATTTATAACACGAGGCTTGAATAAGGATAGGTAGCACGAATCGACATGATTTAGAGCGCTTTGCAAAAAAAAAATAGGTGGAATACGGTTCGAAAGAAAATAGGAAGGCATTAATCATTCATCGCTCGTGATTTCCTCGATGTTCGCGTAAATAATTAAAGCATGGGGATCGAATACTTCGTAAAATAAACAGATACCGAAAATTTAAACATGATGCAAGTTCCCTTTAGACAATGAAAGTTTGTTTAGAGATAATGGATGATGTCTCTAAACCAATGATGTCTTGGGCCATGATACGCAAAATAAATTCCTTAGGCCATGAAATGATGTCCGCAGGCCATGAAAAAATGACGCCTTTAGACTATGACGCCTTAGGAGCATGATAGACAGAAGATAAACTCCCTAGGCCATGAAATGATGTCTGTAGGCCATGAAAAATGACGCCTTTAGACTATGACGCCTTAGGGCATGATAAGCTGTAAAGTAAATCCTCAGGCTATGAAATGATGTCTGCAGGCCATGAAAAATGACGCCTTTAGACTATGACGCCCGAGGGCATGATAAGCAGAAAAGTAAAATTCCTTAGGCCATGACATGATGTCTGCAGGCCATGAAAATGACGCCTTTAGACTATGACGCCTTCAGATGAGTGGAAGAAATGCTTATTCAAAGAAAGTAAATTGTTCGAGGGCCTCAATAACTCAAATAAGAGCTCCAATTTATTCGGAATCAAATGCAAATAACGGGCTCAAAATGCATAAGCGGGCTTGAAATACAAACAACGGGCTTGAAATGCATAAACAGGCTTGAAATGCAAATAACGGCTTGAATGCATGTATCGTGTATACCACGGTCTCAAAATGCATATGCAAGTATATATCAAGGGCTCAAGATGCATATATAAATGTATATCAAGGGCTCAAATACATATACGAATGTATTTCAATGGCTCAAATGCATATGCAAATTGTATATCAAGGGCTCAGAATGCATATGCAAATATATATCAAGGGCTCAAATGCATATACAAATCATATATCCAGGGCTCAAGATGCATATGCAAATATATATCAAGGGCTCAAATGCATATATAAATTGTATATTCGGGCTCAAATGCATATATAAAATGTATATCAAGGGCTCAAAATGCATATGCAAATATATATCAAGGGCTCAAATGCATATGCAAATATATATCAAGGGCTCAGGTTGCATATGCAAATGTATATCAAGGGCTCAAATGCATATGCAAATATATATCAAGGGCTCAGGTTGCATATGCAAATGTATATCAAGGGCTCAAATGCATATGCACAATGTATATTACGGGCTCAATTGTACATCAAGGGCTCAGAATGCATATGCAAATATATATCAAGGGCTCAAAATGCATATGCAAATATATATCAAGGGCTCAAATGTATACAAATAAATATCACGGGCTCAAACACATACCAGATGTATATCACGGGCTTAAAATGCAAATATAGGCTCAAAAGTGGAAAACGGACCGAATCGTGGCTCAGACAATTTTGGCAGGTAGTGCGTTACCCAAACAACGTAAAACGGTAGAACTATGCTTAGCGTTTAAACGTTTGGGGTAAAGCTTGACCATCTAACATCACAAGAATGAGAGTAGCACGAGAATAATAGGTTAAAAATAGTAGAGAGTAGCATAAGAATATCAAAGAGCATGGGAGATTGAAAATGACGTGATAGTCATTTGATCAGATAACATGAGAAGGACGCAACAGCAGCCTGCAAGTAAGAGGGTAGCGCTTAACCCCGTTAGTGGACAAACTTCAAGTAGTTTAACGTTGCAGTTGATAATGAATCCAGATGACATGTAGCATATTTGCAAATTTGGTACCTGTTGCATCCTGCATTCAAAGAAAAGATTATAAGATTAAAATGGGGAAGGCTGATTTGTGCCTTTATTCGTCCGTTGTTATCCCGATCTCATGACCTTGATGATCAAATTGGATGTCACATCCTTTTTGGGAATCAGCTCCTTGGCTTGACTGAGTCTTGATGAAATTTTGAGATCCTTATCAAAATTTCTGCCCCAGTTACGTAGAAACGCTCGATCTATCGAATTTTTGAGGTCCTCTCAAAAATTCTGCCCCAGTGTAGAATATACATAGATTCCTTTTGCAAATGACTCAAAGTTGTGAATTTTTGAGGTCCCCTCAAAAATTCTGCCCCAATTACGCAGAAACGCTTGATTTATTGAATTTTTGAGGTCTTTTCAAAAATTCTGCCCAGTTGGTAAAGGAAAAAAGAAAGGAAATTTTATTGAGATATAGACCGAACCCCATAAGGGCTCCTACGTATCCCTCTTAAACGGGAATCAGGTCCGACGTAGTTCAGAACACAAGGAACGAAGGGTTTTAGAATAAAGAATAGATAAAGTTGAGGATAATTTTGAACATCGAGTTTAACTTGGGTGGATCACTTGACATCAATTAGCGCTTGAATCAGGTCTTTCAAATGGATTATAGATTCACCCAAAGGAGTATACGGCTCAGATGAACTTGTTCGGGGCTTCACGGGCTTGCGAGATTGTTGACTCGGTGGATTTTGAAACAAAAAGTCTTTGGAGTGCAAGTGTAGGAGGCTTTTTGATTAGATATAAGGAGAAAGAAAATTTATTTGATTGAGACCGAACCCAAAATGGGCTGCCTACGTATCCAAAAGGAATCAGGTCAGACGTAGTTCGCATTATCCTAAGTGATGGATGACCGGAGCAGTCTTGATATAAATGGGCTTAGGATATGATCTTTTGAAGAGTAAGACATGCTAGATGTAACTGTAGGAGGTGAATAATGAAACATGTCGGGCGATCTTTGTGGTAGGGCTTGATTTGAAGGAGTTGCATATGTTATGCGAATGTTGTATATGATTTTTGAGGAAGCGAATAGGCATGACTAAGATTGTTTCGAGGATATGAGGCATGATATGATGCCGGAGGAAAACTTATGAAAGTGACGCGAGGCTTGATAGAAGCATGATTTTAGGAAGGGAACCAAGATAAATAATAAACAGAAAAATTGAAGCATGACATGTAGTCGATGAAATAAACACATTAAATACATTTCACATGGTAAATAAAAAATTAAACACGTTTATACGTTTTCCTAATTTGGGGACCTCTTTTGTGCCAGAGGTAGGCCTAGCGTATTTTTGGAAATCGAATATATCATAATGTGTCATTCTATTTGCTCCATTACTATTTCAAATACATACAAATAAATAAATAAATTTCTTCATTTACATAACAAGATATTATGAGAAAATGAAGATTACAAAAATATAAGTCTATGATCCAAATGGAAATGCCCTTCCATTTTCGGTCACTTCTTTGATTATGGAATGGATCAACCTGCATAAGGAAAAAGTTAGTTTCAACCTAAGGAGCAAATAGTCAACATTTAGACATATTGATTTCCCAAATAAAAAAATGCAAAAGATATAATGATGTCCTTTTTGAGATTGTAAATCTCTTTGGACTTAGGGCAAGTTTTTCTATTTAATCTTGACGTACCATGGACGTCGCGATTTTTTCTAAGTTTGAAGATATGTACATGCCTTACTAAAGGCGTACATGGTCAAGTTCTAGGAGTATGAGTGGGTATGACACGGTTCCCTCGAGCAGACAACTCGAGAGTGAGGAAGTTTATGACCGTCGACGCACCGCTGATCGACCAAATCACAAACAATCCTCGAGGTGTTTTAAACTGGTGAACGGCCGTGAAACCACGCAACCGTTATTGTGTGTGAAAAGTGTGAAATTCCCAAGTGGGGGAAATATGAGCGGTATGCCGATAAAATAGAAGAAAATTACAACAATTTATGAATTAAAAAATTACATATGAAAATAATAAGAAAACAAAAAAACGGTTAGTAACTTCATGGTAAAAGTCAAAAATAAGAAAATAAATCGAACATTTAGCAAATCAAAGCTTAACTAAACCCCATTTAGATGAACACGTAATGGTTCAAGCCTTATATCCCCAGCAGAGTCGCCATTCTGTCGCGCCCCATTTTTCCCTCGCGGAAAAGCGGGACCCAACATTGAGGACTCTTAAGGGTTGAAGGAAGAGAGTCGCCACCTAACGAATTTAAGGTGCGTTAGGGCACCGTTCTAAGCTATTATTTTGTTTCCTAAGTTACCAGAGTTTGGGTAAGGGCTTTAATTACCTCGAAAGGAAGGTGTTAGGCACCTTTCGAGGTCCACAAATGTGGTTCCCGGCCGTACTCATTAAATGGGGGTATTAACTAAATGACCAAATAAAGTCTGTGGGTTATTAAGCATAAATAAAATACTTACACAAATACCAAACTAGCAAATTAAGAAGTTAACCTAAAAAGTGGGATCAGGTTTTGACAAGGCTGAAAACGGGCCCAATGCGATATTACTCCCATCTATTCTATTTTCAAAATCAGGATAGTATGAAGAGAATACTATATATATATATATATATAATTTGAGTAAAATGCATTTTAAGAAAATAAGGTATATATATATATATACATATGTCACACCCCGCCTTGGGGGGTATGACTGGCACCTGATGCCCTACTAGGACCTGACCTGCTGGACTGTTAAGCCTGGGCGCATCTGGCGCCTGGATGGCTCTAACTCACATTTCTGGAAACAAAGGGCTATATGACGGCTGTAAATACAGCCCCCGGCCCATTGGCCTATAGCCTCCTGTACCTGCACTAGCAGCTGACCAGAAACATAGTAATTCAGGGAAACCTATGCGGGCCGACAAGGCCACCATGCTGTCTAGTTATCTATAACTCAAACATAGCATAGCATACATAACATAACATAGCACACACAAACCTTACCCGGCCCCCATAAGCCGGGAGGTACAATCAACACAGAATCTATGCCCCTACCCCGGTCATCCCATCTCCTATAGTGGTTGTAAGCATCCTGCCGGTCCCTGGGTATGCACTTGGGCTCGCTGAGCCCCTGACTATAACTGTATCTGAGTCCGAAGGACTCTAAATCAACACCGCGGGCATACCCGCTCGACGGGGGTGTATAAGGGCCGACCAAGGCACAATATGGGGAAATTGGCATCCCATCTTCGTCCCCTTGCGGGACGGCATATCACTCCGTAGAGCGACGTATCCTCGTCCTCTGGCGGACGAGTCGATACAGCTATTAACCCTGGGCGGTCAGGGATGCTAGGTAATCCAACCCCAATCAATACAATGGTCTCAACTAATCATGTTGTCTGTGTATCTCATAAGCTAAGGTTAACAGATGTAGGGTATCGTATAAATCACATACTAAGCTAATAATAGTAATCTGTAAGTGTCTGATACATGCTGAGACAGGTAAGTATAAATATAAATATAGCCTCCTGTCAAACTGTACTGGGGTAAAAGTTATACGAGGAAGTGTTTCTACTGAAAGCTATACTGTTTACTAAGTTTCTGTGTTAACATCATTTCCTATTTCTAACATGCTTTCAAAACCATATACAGTTACTATTCTATATCGGGAATGCTTTACTGATACTGTACTACCTTGCGAGGTTTCAGCTAAACACAACAATATCTTAACATGGCATATTACATCACATACTGAATATACTGGGCAACCTTAACCACTTACGCCCAAATCTATATCGTACGGATAGGTATCGTACACGTTACAACCCAAAACTGCTCATATTGCACCCATATTCATAAAAACACAATAATCGATTTCCGAACATTCTACTGGTCTGTAAATTACTATACTGCTTCAATGCTACTTAACTTGCCGAGGAAACTTAACTTTACATACCTTATCTTTGAATATTCGTCCGTCGGACGAGGCTCGGCCAGTACTTCTACTATTTTCTCCCAACTGCATTCATAAATACGTCAATCAATACTAAATACAACGTTATTGTAAAGAGCGACGTTACTTTCGATTTAATTTATAGCCTAAACTTAGGCTTATCGAAAGACGGTCAAAAACTCGCTATTTTTCAGCGGCCCAGAAGGGAGAATTATTTACTTCTCAGCTAGGAACACATAGACATTAATTTAGAGCAATTCTACTTACTTTAGTTCGGCGGCTCGCCGATTCGTCGGCCGTATTTCGCAAAACTAACTCCGTATAAATGCTCTTTGCTGCTAAATACCTTGGTATCTAGGATTAATTTGGGTTTGGGCAGCGTTTGGCAGTGTAATCGGACGAAAATATTTAATTTTCTTCGTTTTCCCTCTGTTCACAGCGTTTCTGGAAATTTTACTAAGTGTTAAATGATTTCCAACCGAAGTGGGGGCTTTATATACTTGGTCCTGGACAAGGGCAACGTGTCACGGAGCCATCGCGGAGGCCTCACCTCCGTGACACGCTGCCATCGCGGAGGGGCTCTGCCTCGGCTCCTCCCGCGATGGTTCGACGGGTTTCTCGTCCGATCTTTTTCCCGGGCCTTTACCTAGCACGTATGGCCTTCAAATATGCTTAACCAATGTGCGAATAGGTCATCTAAGTGCCGGGAATTCTACGGGGTATAACATTCTCCCCCCCTTAGGAACATTCGTCCTCGAATGTATACTGCTATCTAGAGGACTGCTTAATTTACTTTCTGGGAAAATTTTGGCAGAGTTTCCCCTGTAACATGGACAATCGCAAAAACCTGAAATGCAGAAAAGTCCAACACAGGCACTGCACACAATGTTCTAAACTTCACTGGACAACTAAATATCACTCCTTCTTTATCATTTACAAACATACAATCATAAGATACTGTATAAGTACTGATACGGGCATACCTGTCGTCTGACTAGGCTTGAAATAGGTGAGGATATCTGATTTTCATGTCTTCTTCAGCCTCCCACGTCATTTCTTCCCGATTTCTGTTACGCCATAATACCTTGACAAACGCAACGTCTTTAGTTCTCAGCCTGCGAATCTGTCTGTCTAAAATGGCTACGGGAACCTCTTCATAGGCTAACTCCTCTGTGACCTGAACATCCTGGACTGGAACTACTGTAGAAGGGTCCCCTACGAACTTTCTTAACATAGAAACATGGAATACTGGGTGAACAGATGCTAACTCTGGAGGCAAGTTTAACTCATATGCCACGTGGCCTATTCTTTCGAATCTGATACGGCCCAATGAATCTTGGGCTAAGCTTGCCTTTCTTGCCAAACCTCATTACCCCTTTCATCGGGGACACTTTTAGATATACCCAGTCGTTTACCAAAAATTCTAGATTTCTGCGCCGTCTATCTGCATATGACTTCTGACGGCTCTGAGCGGTCAGTAAACGTTCTCGGATAAGCTTTATCTTTTCCTCGGACTGCCGAACAATGTCTGGGCCAACTAATGCTGATTCTCCTATCTTAAACCAGCCCACCGGCGATCTACATTTCCGCCCATACAATGCCTCGAAAGGCGCCATCTGAATAGCTGAATGGAAGCATTTATTATAAGCAAATTCGATTAATGAAAGATGTTCATCCCAGCTACCCCCAAAATCTAACACACACGCTCGTAGCATATCTTCGAGCATCTGAATTATACGTTCAGCTTGCCCGTCTGTCTGAGGATGGAATGCTGTACTCAGATTAATCTGCGTCCCCAGACCTTTCTGAAATGACTGCCAGAACCTAGCTGTAAACTGTGCCCCTCTGTCTGAAATGATAGATGTCGGCACTCCATGCAATCTAACTATTTCTCTGATATACAATTCGGCATAATCCTCAGCTGAGAAGGTAGCCCTTACGGGCAGGAAATGAGCTGATTTTGTCAGCCTGTCAACTATTACCCAAATGGAATCATTTCTGCGTCTAGTACGGGGTAACCCTGTTACAAAATCCATGTTTATTACTTCCCATTTCCACATAGGTATCATTATCTCTTAAGTCAAACCACCCGGTTTCTGGTGCTCTACTTTCACCTGCTGACAATTAGCACACCTAGACACAAATTCGGCTATCTCAATTTTCATACCTGGCCACCAGTAGATGTCTCTAATGTCGTGGTACATTTTCGTCGCCCCTGGGTGAAGGGAATAGCGAGCGTAGTGTACCTCATGCATGATCTGTCCGCGAAGTCCTGAGACATTCGGGACACAAAGGCGGCCCTTACAATATAGCACATCATCCCCGGTTGTCTGAAAATCTGGCTCCTTACCCTTCTGAACTCTATCTCTGAGCTGGACTAAATCGGGATCCTCATACTGTCGTTCTTTTACCTCCGCAACTAGCGATGATACTGCAGAATTCTGAATTACGGCCCCATTATCTCCTGTTTCCATTACCCAAACGGCTAGTCCAGTTAACTGATGAATTTCTTTAGCTAATTTCTGTTTTTCGGGTCGCAAATACGCCAAACTCCCCATTGACTTACGGCTCAGGGCGTCTGCCACAACATTGGCTTTCCCCGGATGGTACAGGATGTTCACATCATAATCCTTCAACAATTCTAACCAGTGACGTTGCCGCAGATTCAACTCCCTCTGAGTGAAAATGTACTGCAAGCTCTTATGATCTGTATATATATCAACATGGACGCCGTACAGGTAATGCCTCCACATCTTCAAGGCATGAATTACTGAGGCCAACTCTAGATCATGGGTGGGGTAATTCTTCTCGTGTTTCCTCAGCTGCCTGGAATCATATGCAATTACTATACCATGCTGCATCAACACACAACCCAATCCGACACCTGACGCGTCGCAATAGACTGAATAACCTTCTGTGCCTTCCGGCAGTGCTAGTACTGGGGCGGAGGTTAATCTGTCTTTCAGTTCCTGGAAACTCTGCTCGCATGCCTCTGTCCACTGAAACTTTGCTGCTTTCTGTGTCAATTTCGTTAAAGGTGCTGCAATAGTTGAGAATCCCTCAATGAACCTCCGATAGTATCCTGCCAACCCCAGAAAGCTACGAACTTCAATCGGGATGGTAGGCCTAGGCCATGACTTAACTGCTTCTATCTTCTGCTTTTCTACCTGTATACCAGCGTCTGAGACAATATGCCCTAAAAAGGCTACTGAGTTAAGCCAGAATTCACACTTCGAAAATTTAGCATACAACTGGCGGTCCCTAAGATTTCGGAGCACTGTCCGCAAATGAGTCCGGTGATCTGCTTCAGAGCGAGAATACACCAGAATATCATCAATGAATACTATCACGAACAAGTCCAAGAAGGGTCTGAAAATACTATTCATCAGGTCCATAAAGACTGCTGGGGCATTCGTTAGCCCGAAGGACATAACCAGAAATTCAAAATGCCCATATCGGGTCCTGAATGCTGTCTTAGGAATATCCCTCTCACGTACTCGGACCTGGTGATATCCGGACCGCAAGTCAATTTTAGAAAAGTATCTGGATCCCTGTAGCTGATCAAATAAGTCATCAATTCTGGGAAGCGGATACTTGTTCTTTATTGTAACTTTGTTTAGCTGCCGATAATCTATACACATTCGGAGCGAGCCATCTTTCTTTCTCACAAACAAGACTGGCGCACCCCACGGGGAAGTACTCGGCCTGATAAAACCTTTATCTAACAGGTCTTTCAACTGCTCCTTTAATTCTCTGAGTTCTGCAGGAGCCATACGATAAGGAGGTATTGATATTGGCTGAGTGCCTGGTAGCAAATCAATAGCGAAGTCTATTTCCCTTTCTGGGGGAATACCAGGTAACTCATCAGGAAATACATCTGGAAATTCATTTACCACTGGGACAGACTGGAGTGTCGGAGATTCTGCCTGGACATCCTGAACTCTGACAAGATGGTAAATACACCCCTTAGATATCAATTTTCTCGCCTGAAGGTAGGAAATAAACCTACCTTTTGGCGTCGCGGTGCTGCCCTTCCACTCCCGTACTGCCTCCCCCGGGAAGTGGAATCGGACCGTTTTGGTCCAACATTCAACATTAGCAAAACATGGTACTAACCAATCCATACCCATTATGGCATCGAAGTCTATCATTTCTAACTCGACCAAATCTACTGTGGTCTGACGATCAGCAACCTCTGCTGTACACCCGCGGTAAATTCGGCTAGCTGTGATAGAGTCACCAATGGGCGTAGATACTAGGAAGGGCTGCTGTAATGATTCTGGTACAATACTAAACTTCCGTGCCACAAATGGAGTAATATAGGACAAAGTAGACCCTGGATCAATTAGCACATAAGCAGGGTGTGAGCAGATAGTTAGCATACCTGTCACAACATCAAGCGATGCCTCTAAATCTTGCCTCCCTGGTAAGGCATATGTGCGGCTTGGACCCGCACCTGTACTGGAGGCCCCTGATCTGCCTCGACCCCTGCCTGCTGAAACTGAGGGCCTATGCCCAGTCGAGGATGTTGTAGCTCGCGACCCTACTGACGCCCTATCCTGTCTGTCCCGGTCCTCTCGACCTCTGGCTGGGCAGTCTCTCATCAAATGGCCTTCTTGGCCACAAATATAGCATGCGGTGGAACCATACCTGCATGCTCCAGAATGGCGTCGGCTGCATATAGGGCAAAGTGGTAGGGTATACCTACTCTGCTCCGCCCTCCTCAGTGACGGTGAGTCTGCCGTCTGCGAACCTCTACCAGCCTCTGACTGCCCCCTGCGGTTGAATCTACCTCCCTGTGACTGTGGCGGAGGCGGGGGCTTGGGCGGCCTGTCTGACAATCGTGGCCTGGGTCCTCCCCGGGCCTCTCTTTGTAACTCAGCTGGCCTATCCCGGCGACGCTGCTCCTGATTAACCCTTCTGATTTCCCGATGTCGCTGTCTGATGCCCTAAATATTCTGGGCAAATGCCTGGATTTGGGAAATATCCATATCTTCTCGCAGTGTGGCCGTGATGCAAGTCTCGACATACTCTGGGTTCAACCCCATAATAAAACGGTGCACTCTGGATGCCATGGTATCAACAAAAGCTGGTGCATATCGAGCCAAAGAATCAAACCGCAAGGAATATTCCCGAACATTCATGGCCCCTTGTTCTAGATGTAGGAACTGGTCTACCCGGGCCTGTCGAATCTCCCGCGGCAAATAGTGATCTAGAAAGGCTCCTGAAAAGCTGGACCAGGTGGGAGGGAGAACATCTCTCCCTCGGGACCTCTCCCAGCTTTCATACCATAACACCGCAATATCTCGCAACCGGAATGCGGCCAATTCAACTGACTCAGTAGGTGTAGCATGCATAACCCTGAAGATTCTCTGCATCTGATCCAGAAAATCCTGGGGGTCCTCTGTTTGGTCCGTGCCTGTGAACTGTGGGGGATTCGGGGCTAAGAACTCTCAGACCCTCGAACTACCGGGCCCTCCTGATGCTTCTGCAACTGTGGATGGCATTTGCTGACGCTGAGCAGCCATCATCTGTGCTATCATAACTACAGCACTCCTAACCTCCTAGTCGGAAGGTGTCGGTATAGGGACTGCTGAAGATACTGTCGCTCCAAACGGCTCCTGACGTGGTGGAAACTGCTGAGGAGGCTGAGATGAAGCCTCTGTAAGGCCCTCTGATCGGGCTGTCTCCAAATGAGGGGGAGGCATCCTGCTGGTGCCCTCCCCTGCTGCAATGTCTAAGCTCCGACCTGTGACGGGATGGCGCTGGTCTGACATTATCTGTAGCCAAAAAATATGGTAAGATTTTAGGAATTCAACCCTATACTATACAACTCTATAGCACGATTGAATCAGAATAAAAGACAACCATCCTATCATGCCTTGCAGCCTCCTACCCATAGTATGTGGTGCACAACACATCCATGGACAGGACTCTACTTAGCACGGCTTGCAGACTCCTTGGGATACGACCTGCTCTGATACCAAGTTTGTCACACCCCGCCTTGGGGGGTATGACTGGCACCTGGTGCCCTACTAGGACCTGACCTGCTGGACTGTTAAGCGTGGGCGCATCTGGCGCCTGGCTGGCTCTAACTCACATTTCTGGAAACAAAGGGCTATATGACGGCTGTAAATACAGCCCCCGGCCCATTGGCCTATAGCCTCCTGTACCTGCACTAGCAGCTGACCAGAAACATAGTAATTCAGGGAAACCTATGCGGGCCGACAAGGCCACCATGCTGTCTAGTTATCTATAACTCAAACATAGCATAGCATACATAACATAACATAGCACACACAAACCTTACCCGGCCCCCATAAGCCGGGAGGTACAATCAACACAGAATCTATGCCCCTACCCCGGTCATCCCATCTCCTATAGTGGCTGTAAGCATCCTGCCGGTCCCTGGGTATGCACTTGGGCTCGCTGAGCCCCTGACTATAACTGTATCTGAGTCCGAAGGACTCTAAATCAACACCCCGGGCGTACCCGCTCGACGGGGGTGTATAAGGGCCGACCAAGGCACAATATGGGGAAACTGGCATCCCATCTTCGTCCCCTTGCGGGACGGCATATCACTCCGTAGAGCGACGTATCCTCGTCCTCTGGCGGACGAGTCGATACAGCTATTAACCCTGGGCGGTCAGGGATGCTAGGTAATCCAACCCCAATCAATACAATGGTCTCAACTAATCATGTTGTCTGTGTATCTCATAAGCTAAGGTTAACAGATGTAGGGTATCATATAAATCACATACTAAGCTAATAATAGTAATCTGTAAGTGTCTGATACATGCTGAGACAGGTAAGTATAAATATAAATATAGCCTCCTGTCAAACTGTACTGGGGTAAAAGTTATACGAGGAAGTGTTTCTACTGAAAGCTATACTGTTTACTAAGTTTCTGTGTTAACATCATTTCCTATTTCTAACATGCTTTCAAAACCATATACAGTTACTATTCTATATCAGGAATGCTTTACTGATACTGTACTACCTTGTGAGGTTTCAGCTAAACACAACAATATCTTAACATGGCATATTACATCACATACTGAATATACTGGGCAACCTTAACCACTTACGCCCAAATCTATATCGTACGGATAGGTATCGTACACGTTACAACCCAAAACTGCTCATATTGCACCCATATTCATAATAACACAATAATCGATTTTCGAACATTCTACTGGTCTGTAAATTACTATACTGCTTCAATGCTACTTAACTTGCCGAGGAAACTTAACTTTACATACCTTATCTTTGAATATTCGTCCGTCGGACGAGGCTCGGCCGGTACTTCTACTATTTTCTCCCAACTGCATTCATAAATACGTCAATCAATACTAAATACAACGTTATTGTAAAGAGCGACGTTACTTTCGATTTAATTTATAGCCTAAACTTAGGCTTATCGAAAGACGGTCAAAAACTCGCTATTTTTCAGCGGCCCAGAAGGGAGAATTATTTACTTCTTAGCTAGGAACACATAGACATTAATTTAGAGCAATTCTACTTACTTTAGTTCGGCGGCTCGCCGATTCGTCGGCCGTATTTCGCGAAACTAACTCCGTAGAAATGCTCTCTGCTGCTAAATACCTTGGTATCTAGGATTAATTTGGGTTTGGGCAGCGTTTGGCAGTGTAATCGGACGAAAATATTTAATTTTCTTCGTCTTCCCTCTGTTCACAGCGTTTCTGGAAATTTTACTAAGTGTTAAATGATTTCCAACCGAAGTGGGGGCTTTATATACTTGGGCCTGGACAAGGGCAACGTGTCACGGAGCCATCGCGGAGGCCTCACCTCCGTGACACACTGCCATCGCGGAGGGGCTCTGCCTCGGCTCCTCCCGCGATGGTTCGACGGGTTTCTCGTCCGATCTTTTTCCCGGGCCTTTCCATAGCACGTATGGCCTTCAAATATGCTTAACCAACGTGCGAATAGGTCATCTAAGTGCCGGGAATTCTACGGGGTATAACAACATATATGTATTTTTAAACATTTTTATTTTTTAATGAAAGTATGTCAATGTTTCAACATAAAAAAAAATTTTAAAAATCTTTGAAAGCTTATTTTAAAAGAACATGAATTTAGAAAAGATGGGAGTAACGATTTGCTTTGAATTTACAAAGCTAATATGCGCTTCATACAAGAAGTCACCTAGCCTGTCTGTTTCATCATCTCCCTTCTACCCGCCTAATTATTTTAATTATTATTAAGCCTAAGCATTCTAAGTGGGGAAGACTAACTTCCTAAGAAATGCCTACCTGCCCCAATCTTAATGTCCAAGAGGCGATAGACTATTACTTTGGTTTTTGGTTCTAAAATCTTAAGGCTTTTTTTTTAAAAAAAAAAGGTGATTTAAACGAAATACAAACAAGTAAATAAATAAATAATACTTAGCGTGTAAGGTTCCAGATACGCCTCTTTTAAACCTATAAACATGATTTCTAAAATGGGGCAAGGGATATTATAAAACATGATCTCTAACACGAATATGCCAAATTCATGTATAACACCCATTTGAAATAAATGTGGAAAAGAAAACAGAATTTAATGTAAAAGAGCTAATTTCGAAACAGACTCAGAAATGCAGATTTAATGAAATGAAAACTTAATGTAAACGTAATTCAAGCCTAAAATGAATGCAGAAATATAGATTAATGAGAACAAAATTTAACATAAGGTAAAAGTAATTTAAAAATGGATAAATATAATGATGATTAAATAAGAAGTATGCTTTAAATAAATTAATATCTTAACCTAGATGCATGATTTCTACGTGAATCCTATAAAATAAAATCTCTAATGCAAAAACTTTATTTAGATAGCATGTAATGCAATTTACCTAGGGATTACTTCTTAACAATATGGAACGATTGATGAATTTTAGTATAAAGAAATACCAATTTGTAGCAGTTAAACAAGAAGTACGGTCCTACAGGCATGATTTCTAACTTTACATATATTATTGAATAAATCAAATTTCTATAGGCATAATTATTAACTAAAACAAACACATTTATGTCATTCTTACTAGAATTTAAACATTGCAAATACTTTTAATCAAATTATTTAAGACCCTATAGACATGATTTCTATACGTTCATATCGAATTAGATTCTTATAGGCATGATTTCTAATGTTCATATGATATTTACGTTATTCCTAAAGGCATGCTTTTCTAAGTGGGATTAGCAGTAAAAAAAACAATAAGAAAAATACAATCCCCACCCCCAAACCCCTTTCCACTATTATGAGTATTCACTTACATTATTACATAGTAATAAAATAAAACAACCGAAATAAATACAATACAAAGCACAAATTTAAACTATATCCATCCAATTCCGGCGAACTCTTCCTTCCAAATCGAAAGGGTAACCAGTTAATGAAACTCATGGAACCAAGTTTACACACCGGTTAATTAGTAAAAATAAGACGATGACACAGAGATTTTTAAAAAAACAGCTTTCAGTAATCAAAAACCGAACTCAACACGTCAAGATCACAAGGATCTCATGGATCCCGAGCAGTGCTCGTGTTGAGACGGGGAAAAGAAAGAATATGAACTTAAAAGTGACAAAGCAATAGTAGAAAATGATTTCACCGTGTTCTCTTTTTTTTTTTCCGTTGGATAAAAGCACTGCCAGAACACAATATTATTCTAGGAATTCAAAAGATGCCCCCTTTTCTAATGGGAGGAGGGTCATTTATACCCAAAGGGGGTAAAGGAAAGGGAAACAATTCATCCATCAATTTAGAGAAATGAGAAGGGAAAAATAAGGAAAGAAAAATAAATTATAATATCCTTTCCCGAAATAAATTCCTTCTTACTATAATTAGTTCAAATCAATTGTCAGCAAAGGAAAACATATACTTAAAAGATAAATAAAAAAATGAATTGAATAAGTCACATAAATTGATCTTTTAACAGATTATGCAAAGATATGAATTAATCAAAATTTACCTCAATAGATCGAACTAATTTGGTATGAAATCAAATCAAGGGATAAGAGGGAATTAATAATAGCAAGTATCAATCAAAGGAATTCTTTTCCTTAATGAACGTGAGTACATTAGTAAATCAATGTTTACCGTAACTGTTTGAGGAAAAAGAATGTCCCAAATCAAATAAAAAATAAAACTCAATCGTAATTTACCAAATTCATTAACACAAGGATCTGTCCGAAATTAATTCAAAAGGAGAAAAGACAAACTCAATCAAGATTTTTAAACAAATTGCCATAAAGCTGATACTATACCAAATAAACAAAAATACCCTAATGTATGTTCTCATGCTTTGATAAAAAGGAAATAAATCGAACAGACAGATTAATGTTAAACATATATTAGTGTTAGAATTCTAACAGCAAACAGATTTGTATATTAGTAATATCAAGAATTAATCAGAGGTCAAAGAAGCAATACTTGGAGCTTGATACAAATATGCATATACACACATATTTGACATATAAAATTACACATTGGTCGACTTCTAACAAGATTAAAATTCACAGTTTTCAAGTATAATGACCAAGATGTAATTACA
Source organism: Datura wrightii (assembly GCA_035772735.1). Taxonomy (NCBI): domain Eukaryota; kingdom Viridiplantae; phylum Streptophyta; class Magnoliopsida; order Solanales; family Solanaceae; genus Datura; species Datura wrightii. The sequence continues at coordinate 44,471,295 of JASDFA010000007.1, read as the reverse complement.
AACAATAAATCTATATAATTGCATGAACTTAAGATCTAAACATATAAATTATGAATCAGCTGTGCAAAAATGAGAAATATAGGCAATGTCATATTTTAGATAGGTTCAACAAGAACCTGCCCTTAAAGCGAGAACCCGAACAAAAGAAAGAGAAGATGAAGAGGGGAGGAAATAGGGGTTTGCTGGCAGTGTTGGGTCGCCGGAAAAAATGGGGTTGGTGGTCGGCCGGAAAAACAAAAACGACGGGAAATAGGGGAGTTTGAGGGTAAAAATCTGGCGGCTGTGGGAAGAGGGGAAAATGAAAGATAGATTAGGGTTTTGGGGGTGATGGGAATATTACAGGAAGTTAGGTGGGATTTATTTGTAGCCGTAGGATTAAATTAGATGAACGGTTAGGATTGATTATAGGGTAAATGGATCGGGTTTCGGGTTAAAAAAGGGTAGTCCAGATGGGTTATTGGGTTAGGTATTTATTTAGGCTGAAATTGAGTTTAAATTGTAGCCAAAATTGATCAAAAGTGGCTAAATTGACATAAATTCAATAGAAAGTGGCCAGATTTGAAATAAATTGAATGAAATTGAATAGAAATGACTATAATTTAAATAAATTGAAGGAAAATGAATTTTACTGCTATTAAATTAATAACTATACTACACTTTTAAATAAAATAGATAATAAAGTAGTTTAAATTATAAGAAAATTATATAAATATTATTATTAATAAATAAATCCTAAATTTAAGTATACTTATGTAAATATCATATAATTAAATATTATATTTACGAATAATTTAATGACTAAAAAAATATATATATATATATATAAAATCAAGTTATCAAATATTATAAAAATTATATTATTAACATAAATAATTTATAAATTCAAATAATATTATTAGTCTAATAAATTTGTAAAATTTAGTAAAATTAGGTAAATAATTTATTAAATAAAGAATATATTTCAAAATAAGGGCACATATTAATACGAAATATATTATATACAATATAATTATTTAATATCAAAACTTAAAGTTAATATAAGTCATATATATGTAACTTAAAATAATTTTCACAATATTATAGTAATAAATTACTTTATAAATATAAAAGTAAGTCGAATATTTGTATATAAATAAATAAATAAATAAATAAATACATATAAAAGCAGCATGTTAAGGCGCAGGTAGGTCAAAATTGGGTGTCAACAGCTGCCCCTCCTTTGCTCGGGAATGAAGGATGAATTGTCGAGCAAAGAACGTTGACTTAGTAGCCAATTTTGTCCGACCGAAGCAAAAATTTCGGGGCGGCCAAATAAAAGGAAAGAAAGTCATGAAGATGTTGCGACCGAGACTTCAGTTTCAAGTCGCCTACATATCTCGGGTTTCACGAGAATCAGGCCGCGTGTAGTTTTGGATTTAGGGACGAACAAGATCCCTAAAATTTATAACACGAGGCTTGAATAAGGATAGGTAGCACGAATCGACATGATTTAGAGCGCTTTGCAAAAAAAAAATAGGTGGAATACGGTTCGAAAGAAAATAGGAAGGCATTAATCATTCATAGCTCGTGATTTCCTCGATGTTCGCGTAAATAATTAAAGCATGGGGATCGAATACTTCGTAAAATAAACAGATACCGAAAATTTAAACATGATGCAAGTTCCCTTTAGACAATGAAAGTTTGTTTAGAGATAATGGATGATGTCTCTAAACCAATGATGTCTTGGGCCATGATACGCAAAATAAATTCCTTAGGCCATGAAATGATGTCCGCAGGCCATGAAAAAATGACGCCTTTAGACTATGACGCCTTAGGAGCATGATAGACAGAAGATAAACTCCCTAGGCCATGAAATGATGTCTGTAGGCCATGAAAAATGACGCCTTTAGACTATGACGCCTTAGGGCATGATAAGCTGTAAAGTAAATCCTCAGGCTATGAAATGATGTCTGCAGGCCATGAAAAATGACGCCTTTAGACTATGACGCCCGAGGGCATGATAAGCAGAAAAGTAAAATTCCTTAGGCCATGACATGATGTCTGCAGGCCATGAAAATGACGCCTTTAGACTATGACGCCTTCAGATGAGTGGAAGAAATGCTTATTCAAAGAAAGTAAATTGTTCGAGGGCCTCAATAACTCAAATAAGAGCTCCAATTTATTCGGAATCAAATGCAAATAACGGGCTCAAAATGCATAAGCGGGCTTGAAATACAAACAACGGGCTTGAAATGCATAAACAGGCTTGAAATGCAAATAACGGCTTGAATGCATGTATCGTGTATACCACGGTCTCAAAATGCATATGCAAGTATATATCAAGGGCTCAAGATGCATATATAAATGTATATCAAGGGCTCAAATACATATACGAATGTATTTCAATGGCTCAAATGCATATGCAAATTGTATATCAAGGGCTCAGAATGCATATGCAAATATATATCAAGGGCTCAAATGCATATACAAATCATATATCCAGGGCTCAAGATGCATATGCAAATATATATCAAGGGCTCAAATGCATATATAAATTGTATATTGGGGCTCAAATGCATATATAAAATGTATATCAAGGGCTCAAAATGCATATGCAAATATATATCAAGGGCTCAAATGCATATGCAAATATATATCAAGGGCTCAGGTTGCATATGCAAATGTATATCAAGGGCTCAAATGCATATGCAAATATATATCAAGGGCTCAGGTTGCATATGCAAATGTATATCAAGGGCTCAAATGCATATGCACAATGTATATTACGGGCTCAATTGTACATCAAGGGCTCAGAATGCATATGCAAATATATATCAAGGGCTCAAAATGCATATGCAAATATATATCAAGGGCTCAAATGTATACAAATAAATATCACGGGCTCAAACACATACCAGATGTATATCACGGGCTTAAAATGCAAATATAGGCTCAAAAGTGGAAAACGGACCGAATCGTGGCTCAGACAATTTTGGCAGGTAGTGCGTTACCCAAACAACGTAAAACGGTAGAACTATGCTTAGCGTTTAAACGTTTGGGGTAAAGCTTGACCATCTAACATCACAAGAATGAGAGTAGCACGAGAATAATAGGTTAAAAATAGTAGAGAGTAGCATAAGAATATCAAAGAGCATGGGAGATTGAAAATGACGTGATAGTCATTTGATCAGATAACATGAGAAGGACGCAACAGCAGCCTGCAAGTAAGAGGGTAGCGCTTAACCCCGTTAGTGGACAAACTTCAAGTAGTTTAACGTTGCAGTTGATAATGAATCCAGATGACATGTAGCATATTTGCAAATTTGGTACCTGTTGCATCCTGCATTCAAAGAAAAGATTATAAGATTAAAATGGGGAAGGCTGATTTGTGCCTTTATTCGTCCGTTGTTATCCCGATCTCATGACCTTGATGATCAAATTGGATGTCACATCCTTTTTGGGAATCATCTCCTTGGCTTGACTGAGTCTTGATGAAATTTTGAGATCCTTATCAAAATTTCTGCCCCAGTTACGTAGAAACGCTCGATCTATCGAATTTTTGAGGTCCTCTCAAAAATTCTGCCCCAGTGTAGAATATACATAGATTCCTTTTGCAAATGACTCAAAGTTGTGAATTTTTGAGGTCCCCTCAAAAATTCTGCCCCAATTACGCAGAAACGCTTGATTTATTGAATTTTTGAGGTCTTTTCAAAAATTCTGCCCAGTTGGTAAAGGAAAAAAGAAAGGAAATTTTATTGAGATATAGACCGAACCCCATAAGGGCTCCTACGTATCCCTCTTAAACGGGAATCAGGTCCGACGTAGTTCAGAACACAAGGAACGAAGGGTTTTAGAATAAAGAATAGATAAAGTTGAGGATAATTTTGAACATCGAGTTTAACTTGGGTGGATCACTTGACATCAATTAGCGCTTGAATCAGGTCTTTCAAATGGATTATAGATTCACCCAAAGGAGTATACGGCTCAGATGAACTTGTTCGGGGCTTCACGGGCTTGCGAGATTGTTGACTCGGTGGATTTTGAAACAAAAAGTCTTTGGAGTGCAAGTGTAGGAGGCTTTTTGATTAGATATAAGGAGAAAGAAAATTTATTTGATTGAGACCGAACCCAAAATGGGCTGCCTACGTATCCAAAAGGAATCAGGTCAGACGTAGTTCGCATTATCCTAAGTGATGGATGACCGGAGCAGTCTTGATATAAATGGGCTTAGGATATGATCTTTTGAAGAGTAAGACATGCTAGATGTAACTGTAGGAGGTGAATAATGAAACATGTCGGGCGATCTTTGTGGTAGGGCTTGATTTGAAGGAGTTGCATATGTTATGCGAATGTTGTATATGATTTTTGAGGAAGCGAATAGGCATGACTAAGATTGTTTCGAGGATATGAGGCATGATATGATGCCGGAGGAAAACTTATGAAAGTGACGCGAGGCTTGATAGAAGCATGATTTTAGGAAGGGAACCAAGATAAATAATAAACAGAAAAATTGAAGCATGACATGTAGTCGATGAAATAAACACATTAAATACATTTCACATGGTAAATAAAAAATTAAACACGTTTATACGTTTTCCTAATTTGGGGACCTCTTTTGTGCCAGAGGTAGGCCTAGCGTATTTTTGGAAATCGAATATATCATAATGTGTCATTCTATTTGCTCCATTACTATTTCAAATACATACAAATAAATAAATAAATTTCTTCATTTACATAACAAGATATTATGAGAAAATGAAGATTACAAAAATATAAGTCTATGATCCAAATGGAAATGCCCTTCCATTTTCGGTCACTTCTTTGATTATGGAATGGATCAACCTGCATAAGGAAAAAGTTAGTTTCAACCTAAGGAGCAAATAGTCAACATTTAGACATATTGATTTCCCAAATAAAAAAATGCAAAAGATATAATGATGTCCTTTTTGAGATTGTAAATCTCTTTGGACTTAGGGCAAGTTTTTCTATTTAATCTTGACGTACCATGGACGTCGCGATTTTTTCTAAGTTTGAAGATATGTACATGCCTTACTAAAGGCGTACATGGTCAAGTTCTAGGAGTATGAGTGGGTATGACACGGTTCCCTCGAGCAGACAACTCGAGAGTGAGGAAGTTTATGACCGTCGACGCACCGCTGATCGACCAAATCACAAACAATCCTCGAGGTGTTTTAAACTGGTGAACGGCCGTGAAACCACGCAACCGTTATTGTGTGTGAAAAGTGTGAAATTCCCAAGTGGGGGAAATATGAGCGGTATGCCGATAAAATAGAAGAAAATTACAACAATTTATGAATTAAAAAATTACATATGAAAATAATAAGAAAACAAAAAAACGATTAGTAACTTCATGGTAAAAGTCAAAAATAAGAAAATAAATCGAACATTTAGCAAATCAAAGATTAACTAAACCCCATTTAGATGAACACGTAATGGTTCAAGCCTTATATCCCCAGCAGAGTCGCCATTCTGTCGCGCCCCATTTTTCCCTCGCGGAAAAGCGGGACCCAACATTGAGGACTCTTAAGGGTTGAAGGAAGAGAGTCGCCACCTAACGAATTTAAGGTGCGTTAGGGCACCGTTCTAAGCTATTATTTTGTTTCCTAAGTTACCAGAGTTTGGGTAAGGGCTTTAATTACCTCGAAAGGAAGGTGTTAGGCACCTTTCGAGGTCCACAAATGTGGTTCCCGGCCGTACTCATTAAATGGGGATATTAACTAAATGACCAAATAAAGTCCGTGGGTTATTAAGCATAAATAAAATACTTACACAAATACCAAACTAGCAAATTAAGAAGTTAACCTAAAAAGTGGGATCAGGTTTTGACAAGGCTGAAAACGGGCCCAATGCGATATTACTCCCATCTATTCTATTTTCAAAATCAGGATAGTATGAAGAGAATACTATATATATATATATATATAATTTGAGTAAAATGCATTTTAAGAAAATAAGGTATATATATATATACATATGTCACACCCCGCCTTGGGGGGTATGACTGGCACCTGATGCCCTACTAGGACCTGACCTGCTGGACTGTTAAGCCTGGGCGCATCTGGCGCCTGGCTGGCTCTAACTCACATTTCTGGAAACAAAGGGCTATATGACGGCTGTAAATACAGCCCCCGGCCCATTGGCCTATAGCCTCCTGTACCTGCACTAGCAGCTGACCAGAAACATAGTAATTCAGGGAAACCTATGCGGGCCGACAAGGCCACCATGCTATCTAGTTATCTATAACTCAAACATAGCATAGCATACATAACATAACATAGCACACACAAACCTTACCCGGCCCCCATAAGCCGGGAGGTACAATCAACACAGAATCTATGCCCCTACCCCGGTCATCCCATCTCCTATAGTGGCTGTAAGCATCCTGCCGGTCCCTGGGTATGCACTTGGGCTCGCTGAGCCCCTGACTATAACTGTATCTGAGTCCGAAGGACTCTAAATCAACACCCCGGGCATACCCGCTCGACGGGGGTGTATAAGGGCCGACCAAGGCACAATATGGGGAAACTGGCATCCCATCTTCGTCCCCTTGCGGGACGGCATATCACTCCGTAGAGCGACGTATCCTCGTCCTCTGGCGGACGAGTCGATACAGCTATTAACCCTGGGCGGTCAGGGATGCTAGGTAATCCAACCCCAATCAATACAATGGTCTCAACTAATCATGTTGTCTGTGTATCTCATAAGCTAAGGTTAACAGATGTAGGGTATCGTATAAATCACATACTAAGCTAATAATAGTAATCTGTAAGTGTCTGATACATGCTGAGACAGGTAAGTATAAATATAAATATAGCCTCCTGTCAAACTGTACTGGGGTAAAAGTTATACGAGGAAGTGTTTCTACTGAAAGCTATACTGTTTACTAAGTTTCTGTGTTAACATCATTTCCTATTTCTAACATGCTTTCAAAACCATATACAGTTACTATTCTATATCGGGAATGCTTTACTGATACTGTACTACCTTGCGAGGTTTCAGCAAAACACAACAATATCTTAACATGGCATATTACATTACATACTGAATATACTGGGCAACCTTAACCACTTACGCCCAAATCTATATCGTACGGATAGGTATCGTACACGTTACAACCCAAAACTGCTCATATTGCACCCATATTCATAATAACACAATAATCGATTTCCGAACATTCTACTGGTCTGTAAATTACTATACTGCTTCAATGCTACTTAACTTGCCGAGGAAACTTAACTTTACATACCTTATCTTTGAATATTCGTCCGTCGGACGAGGCTCGGCCAGTACTTCTACTATTTTCTCCCAACTGCATTCATAAATACGTCAATCAATACTAAATACAACGTTATTGTAAAGAGCGACGTTACTTTCGATTTAATTTATAGCCTAAACTTAGGCTTATCGAAAGACGGTCAAAAACTCGCTATTTTTCAGCGGCCCAGAAGGGAGAATTATTTACTTCTCAGCTAGGAACACATAGACATTAATTTAGAGCAATTCTACTTACTTTAGTTCGGCGGCTCGCCGATTCGTCGGCCGTATTTCGCAAAACTAACTCCGTATAAATGCTCTCTGCTGCTAAATACCTTGGTATCTAGGATTAATTTGGGTTTGGGCAGCGTTTGGCAGTGTAATCGGACGAAAATATTTAATTTTCTTCGTTTTCCCTCTGTTCACAGCGTTTCTGGAAATTTTACTAAGTGTTAAATGATTTCCAACCGAAGTGGGGGCTTTATATACTTGGTCCTGGACAAGGGCAACGTGTCACGGAGCCATCGCGGAGGCCTCACCTCCGTGACACGCTGCCATCGCGGAGGGGCTCTGCCTCGGCTCCTCCCGCGATGGTTCGACGGGTTTCTCGTCCGATCTTTTTCCCGGGCCTTTCCCTAGCACGTATGGCCTTCAAATATGCTTAACCAATGTGCGAATAGGTCATCTAAGTGCCGGGAATTCTACGGGGTATAACATTCTCCCCCCCTTAGGAACATTCGTCCTCGAATGTATACTGCTATCTAGAGGACTGCTTAATTTACTTTCTGGGAAAATTTTGGCAGAGTTTCCCCTGTAACATGGACTATCGCAAAAACCTGAAATGCAGAAAAGTCCAACACAGGCACTGCACACAATGTTCTAAACTTCACTGGACAACTAAATATCACTCCTTCTTTATCATTTACAAACATACAATCATAAGATACTGTATAAGTACTGATACGGGCATACCTGTCGTCTGACTAGGCTTGAAATAGGTGAGGATATCTGATTTTCATGTCTTCTTCAGCCTCCCACGTCATTTCTTCCCGATTTCTGTTACGCCACAATACCTTGACAAACGCAACGTCTTTAGTTCTCAGCCTGCGAATCTGTCTGTCTAAAATGGCTATGGGAACCTCTTCATAGGCTAACTCCTCTGTGACCTGAACATCCTGGACTGGAACTACTGTAGAAGGGTCCCCTACGAACTTTCTTAACATAGAAACATGGAATACTGGGTGAACAGATGCTAACTCTGGAGGCAAGTTTAACTCATATGCCACGCGGCCTATTCTTTCGAATCTGATACGGCCCAATGAATCTTGGGCTAAGCTTGCCTTTCTTGCCAAACCTCATTACCCCTTTCATCGGGGACACTTTTAGATATACCCAGTCGTTTACCAAAAATTCTAGATTTCTGCGCCGTCTATCTGCATATGACTTCTGACGGCTCTGAGCGGTCAGTAAACGTTCTCGGATAAGCTTTATCTTTTCCTCGGACTGCCGAACAATGTCTGGGCCAACTAATGCTGATTCTCCTATCTTAAACCAGCCCACCGGCGATCTACATTTCCGCCCGTACAATGCCTCGAAAGGCGCCATCTGAATAGCTGAATGGTAGCATTTATTATAAGCAAATTCGATTAACGAAAGATGTTCATCCCAGCTACCCCCAAAATCTAACACACACGCTCGTAGCATATCTTCGAGCGTCTGAATTATACGTTCAGCTTGCCCGTCTGTCTGAGGATGGAATGTTGTACTCAGATTAATCTGCGTCCCCAGACCTTTCTGAAATGACTGCCAGAACCTAGCTGTAAACTGTGCCCCTCTGTCTGAAATGATAGATGCCGGCACTCCATGCAATCTAACTATTTCTCTGATATATAATTCGGCATAATCCTCAGCTGAGAAGGTAGCCCTTACGGGCAGGAAATGAGCTGATTTTGTTAGCCTGTCAACTATTACCCAAATGGAATCATTTCTGCGTCTAGTACGGGGTAACCCTGTTACAAAATCCATGTTTATTACTTCCCATTTCCACATAGGTATCATTATCTCTTAAGTCAAACCACCCGGTTTCTGGTGCTCTACTTTCACCTGCTGACAATTAGCATACCTAGACACAAATTCGGCTATCTCAGTTTTCATACCTGGCCACCAGTAGATGTCTCTAATGTCGTGGTACATTTTCGTCGCCCCTGGGTGAAGGGAATAGCGAGCGTAGTGTACCTCATGCATGATCTGTCCGCGAAGTCCTGAGACATTCGGGACACAAAGGCGGCCCTTACAATATAGCACATCATCCCCGGTTGTCTGAAAATCTGGCTCCTTACCCTTCTGAACTCTATCTCTGAGCTGGAATAAATCGGGATCCTCATACTGTCATTCTTTTACCTCCGCAACTAGCGATGATACTGCAGAATTCTGAATTACGGCCCCATTATCTCCTGTTTCCATTACCCGAACGGCTAGTCCAGTTAACTGATGAATTTCTTTAGCTAATTTCTGTTTTTCGGGTCGCAAATACGCCAAACTCCCCATTGACTTACGGCTCAGGGCGTCTGCCACAACATTGGCTTTCCCCGGATGGTACAGGATGTTCACATCATAATCCTTCAACAATTCTAACCAGCGACGTTGCCGCAGATTCAACTCCCTCTGAGTGAAAATGTACTGCAAGCTCTTATGATCTGTATATATATCAACATGGACGCCGTACAGGTAATGCCTCCACATCTTCAAGGCATGAATTACTGAGGCCAACTCTAGATCATGGGTGGGGTAATTCTTCTCGTGTTTCCTCAGCTGCCTGGAAGCATATGCAATTACTATACCATGCTGCATCAACACACAACCCAATCCGACACCTGACGCGTCGCAATAGACTGAATAACCTTCTGTGCCTTCCGGCAGTGCTAGTACTGGGGCGGAGGTTAATCTGTCTTTCAGTTCCTGGAAACTCTGCTCGCATGCCTCCGTCCACTGAAACTTTGCTGCTTTCTGTGTCAATTTCGTTAAAGGTGCTGCAATAGTTGAGAATCCCTCAACGAACCTCCGATAGTATCCTGCCAACCCCAGAAAGCTACGAACTTCAATCGGGATGGTAGGCCTAGGCCATGACTTAACTGCTTCTATCTTCTGCTTGTCTACCTGTATACCAGCGTCTGAGACAATATGCCCTAAAAAGGCTACTGAGTTAAGCCAGAATTCACACTTCGAAAATTTAGCATACAACTGGCGGTCCCTAAGATTTCGGAGCACTGTCCGCAAATGAGTCCGATGATCTGCTTCAGAGCGAGAATACACCAGAATATCATCAATGAATACTATCATGAACAAGTCCAGGAAGGGTCTGAAAATACTATTCATCAGGTCCATAAAGACTGCTGGGGCATTCGTTAGCCCGAAGGACATAACCAGAAATTCAAAATGCCCATATCGGGTCCTGAATGCTGTCTTAGGAATATCCCTCTCACGTACTCGGACCTGGTGATATCCGGACCGCAAGTCAATTTTAGAAAAGTATCTGGATCCCTATAGCTGATCAAATAAGTCATCAATTCTGGGAAGCGGATACTTGTTCTTTATTGTAACTTTGTTTAGCTGCCGATAATCTATACACATTCGGAGCGAGCCATCTTTCTTTCTCACAAACAAGACTGGCGCACCCCACGGGGAAGTACTCGGCCTGATAAAACCTTTATCTAACAGGTCTTTCAACTGCTCCTTTAATTCTCTGAGTTCTGCAGGAGCCATACGATAAGGAGGTATTGATATTGGCTGAGTGCCTGGTAGCAAATCAATAGCGAAGTCTATTTCCCTTTCTGGGGGAATACCAGGTAACTCATCAGGAAATACATCTGGAAATTCATTTACCACTGGGACAGACTGGAGTGTCGGAGATTCTGCCTGGACATCCTGAACTCTGACAAGATGGTAAATACACCCCTTAGATATCAATTTTCTCGCCTGAAGATAGGAAATAAACCTACCTTTTGGCGTCGCGGTGCTGCCCTTCCACTCCCGTACTGCCTCCCCCGGGAAGTGGAATCGGACCGTTTTGGTCCAACATTCAACATTAGCAAAACATGGTACTAACCAATCCATACCCATTATGGCATCGAAGTCTATCATTTCTAACTCGACCAAATCTACTGTGGTCTGACGATCAGCAACCTCTACTGTACACCCGCGGTAAATTCGGCTAGCTGTGATAGAGTCACCAATGGGCTTAGATACTAGGAAGGGCTGCTGTAATGATTCTGGTACAATACTAAACTTCCGTGCCACAAATGGAGTAATATAGGACAAAGTAGACCCTGGATCAATTAGCACATAAGCAGGGTGTGAGCAGATAGTTAGCATACCTGTCACAACATCAAGCGATGCCTCTAAATCTTGCCTCCCTGGTAAGGCATATGTGCGGCTTGGACCCGCACCTGTACTGGAGGCCCCTGATCTGCCTCGACCCCTGCCTGCTGAAACTGAGGGCCTATGCCCAGTCGAGGATGTTGTAGCTCGCGACCCTACTGACGCCCTATCCTGTCTGTCCCGGTCCTCTCGACCTCTGGCTGGGCAGTCTCTCATCAAATGGCCTTCTTGGCCACAAATATAGCATGCGGTGGAACCATACCTGCATGCTCCAGAATGGCGTCGGCTGCATATAGGGCAAAGTGGTAGGGTATACCTACTCTGCTCCGCCCTCCTCAGTGACGGTGAGTCTGCCGTCTGCGAACCTCTACCAGCCTCTGACTGCCCCCTGCGGTTGAATCTACCTCCCTGTGACTGTGGCGGAGGCGGGGGCTTGGGCGGCCTGTCTGACAATCGTGGCCTGGGTCCTCCCCGGGCCTCTCTTTGTAACTCAGCTGGCCTATCCCGGCGACGCTGCTCCTGATTAACCCTTCTAATTTCCCGATGTCGCTGTCTGATGCCCTAAATATTCTGGGCAAATGCCTGGATTTGGGAAATATCCATATCTTCTCGCAGTGTGGCCGTGATGCAAGTCTCGACATACTCTGGGTTCAACCCCATAATAAAACGGTGCACTCTGGATGCCATGGTATCAACAAAAGCTGGTGCATATCGAGCCAAAGAATCAAACCGCAAGGAATATTCCCGAACATTCATGGCCCCTTGTTCTAGATGTAGGAACTGGTCTACCCGGGCCTGTCGAATCTCCCGCGGCAAATAGTGATCTAGAAAGGCTCCTGAAAAGCTGGACCAGGTGGGAGGGAGAACATCTCTCCCTCGGGACCTCTCCCAGCTTTCATACCATAACACCGCAATATCTCGCAACCGGAATGCGGCCAATTCAACTGACTCAGTAGGTGTAGCATGCATAACCCTGAAGATTCTCTGCATCTGATCCAGAAAATCCTGGGGGTCCTCTGTTTGGTCCGTGCCTGTGAACTGTGGGGGATTCAGGGCTAAGAACTCTCAGACCCTCGAACTACCGGGCCCTCCTGATGCTTCTGCAACTGTGGATGGCATTTGCTGACGCTGAGCAGCCATCATCTGTGCTATCATAACTACAGCACTCCTAACCTCCTGGTCGGAAGGTGTCGGTATAGGGACTGCTGAAGATACTGTCGCTCCAAACGGCTCCTGACGTGGTGGAAACTGCTGAGGAGGCTGAGATGAAGCCTCTGTAAGGCCCTCTGATCGGGCTGTCTCCAAATGAGGGGGAGGCATCCTGCTGGTGCCCTCCCCTGCTGCAATGTCTAAGCTCCGACCTGTGACGGGATGGCGCTGGTCTGACATTATCTGTAGCCAAAAAATATGGTAAGATTTTAGGAATTCAACCCTATACTGTACAGCTCTATAGCACGATTGAATCATAATAAAAGACAACCATCCTATCATGCCTTGCAGCCTCCTACCCATAGTATGTGGTGCACAACACATACATGGACAGGACTCTACTTAGCACGGCTTGCAGACTCCTTGGGATACGACCTGCTCTGATACCAAGTTTGTCACACCCCGCCTTGGGGGGTATGACTGGCACCTGGTGCCCTACTAGGACCTGACCTGCTGGACTGTTAAGCGTGGGCACATCTGGCGCCTGGCTGGCTCTAACTCACATTTCTGGAAACAAAGGGCTATATGACGGCTGTAAATACAGCCCCCGGCCCATTGGCCTATAGCCTCCTGTACCTGCACTAGCAGCTGACCAGAAACATAGTAATTCAGGGAAACCTATGCGGGCCGACAAGGCCACCATGCTGTCTAGTTATCTATAACTCAAACATAGCATAGCATACATAACATAACATAGCACACACAAACCTTACCCGGCCCCCATAAGCCGGGAGGTACAATCAACACAGAATCTATGCCCCTACCCCGGTCATCCCATCTCCTATAGTGGCTGTAAGCATCCTGCCGGTCCCTGGGTATGCACTTGGGCTCGCTGAGCCCCTGACTATAACTATATCTGAGTCCGAAGGACTCTAAATCAACACCCCGGGCGTACCCGCTCGACGGGGGTGTATAAGGGCCGACCAAGGCACAATATGGGGAAACTGGAATCCCATCTTCGTCCCCTTGCGGGACGGCATATCACTCCGTAGAGCGACGTATCCTCGTCCTCTGGCGGACGAGTCGATACAGCTATTAACCCTGGGCGGTCAGGGATGCTAGGTAATCCAACCCCAATCAATACAATGGTCTCAACTAATCATGTTGTCTGTGTATCTCATAAGCTAAGGTTAACAGATGTAGGGTATCGTATAAATCACATACTAAGCTAATAATAGTAATCTGTAAGTGTCTGATACATGCTGAGACAGGTAAGTATAAATATAAATATAGCCTCCTGTCAAACTGTACTGGGGTAAAAGTTATACGAGGAAGTGTTTCTACTGAAAGCTATACTGTTTACTAAGTTTCTGTGTTAACATCATTTCCTATTTCTAACATGCTTTCAAAACCATATACAGTTACTATTCTATATCGGGAATGCTTTACTAATACTGTACTACCTTGCGAGGTTTCAGCTAAACACAACAATATCTTAACATGGCATATTACATCACATACTGAATATACTGGGCAACCTTAACCACTTACGCCCAAATCTATATCGTACGGATAGGTATCGTACACGTTACAACCCAAAACTGCTCATATTGCACCCATATTCATAATAACACAATAATCGATTTTCGAACATTCTACTGGTCTGTAAATTACTATACTGCTTCAATGCTACTTAACTTGCCGAGGAAACTTAACTTTACATACCTTATCTTTGAATATTCGTCCGTCGGACGAGGCTCGGCCGGTACTTCTACTATTTTCTCCCAACTGCATTCATAAATAAGTCAATCAATACTAAATACAACGTTATTGTAAAGAGCGACGTTACTTTCGATTTAATTTATAGCCTAAACTTAGGCTTATCGAAAGACGGTCAAAAACTCGCTATTTTTCAGCGGCCCAGAAGGGAGAATTATTTACTTCTTAGCTAGGAACACATAGACATTAATTTAGAGCAATTCTACTTACTTTAGTTCGGCGGCTCGCCGATTCGTCGGCCGTATTTCGCGAAACTAACTCCGTAGAAATGCTCTCTGCTGCTAAATACCTTGGTATCTAGGATTAATTTGGGTTTGGGCAGCGTTTGGCAGTGTAATCGGACGAAAATATTTAATTTTCTTCGTCTTCCCTCTGTTCACAGCGTTTCTGGAAATTTTACTAAGTGTTAAATGATTTCCAACCGAAGTGGGGGCTTTATATACTTGGGCCTGGACAAGGGCAACGTGTCACGGAGCCATCGCGGAGGCCTCACCTCCGTGACACGCTGCCATCGCGGAGGGGCTCTGCCTCGGCTCCTCCCGCGATGGTTCGACGGGTTTCTCGTCCGATCTTTTTCCCGGGCCTTTCCCTAGCACGTATGGCCTTCAAATATGCTTAACCAACGTGCGAATAGGTCATCTAAGTGCCGGGAATTCTACGGGGTATAACAACATATATGTATTTTTAAACATTTTTATTTTTTAATGAAAGTATGTCAATGTTTCAACATAAAAAAAATTTTAAAAATCTTTGAAAGCTTATTTTAAAAGAACATGAATTTAGAAAAGATGGGAGTAACGATTTGCTTTGAATTTACAAAGCTAATATGCGCTTCATACAAGAAGTCAGCTAGCCTGTCTGTTTCATCATCTCCCTTCTACCCGCCTAATTATTTTAATTATTATTAAGCCTAAGCATTCTAAGTGGGGAAGACTAACGTCCTAAGAAATGCCTACCTGCCCCAATCTTAATGTCCAAGAGGCGATAGACTATTACTTTGGTTTTTGGTTCTAAAATCTTAAGGCTTTTTTTTTTAAAAAAAAAAGGTGATTTAAACGAAATACAAACAAGTAAATAAATAAATAATACTTAGCGTGTAAGGTTCCAGATACGCCTCTTTTAAACCTATAAACATGATTTCTAAAATGGGGCAAGGGATATTATAAAACATGATCTCTAACACGAATATGCCAAATTCATGTATAACACCCATTTGAAATAAATGTGGAAAAGAAAACAGAATTTAATGTAAAAGAGCTAATTTCGAAACAGACTCAGAAATGCAGATTTAATGAAATGAAAACTTAATGTAAACGTAATTCAAGCCTAAAATGAATGCAGAAATATAGATTAATGAGAACAAAATTTAACATAAGGTAAAAGTAATTTAAAAATGGATAAATATAATGATGATTAAATAAGAAGTATGCTTTAAATAAATTAATATCTTAACCTAGATGCATGATTTCTATGTGAATCCTATAAAATAAAATCTCTAATGCAAAAACTTTATTTAGATAGCATGTAATGCAATTTACCTAGGGATTACTTCTTAACAATATGGAACGATTGATGAATTTTAGTATAAAGAAATACCAATTTGTAGCAGTTAAACAAGAAGTACGGTCCTACAGGCATGATTTCTAACTTTACATATATTATTGAATAAATCAAATTTCTATAGGCATAATTATTAACTAAAACAAACACATTTATGTCATTCTTACTAGAATTTAAACATTGCAAATACTTTTAATCAAATTATTTAAGGCCCTATAGACATGATTTCTATACGTTCATATCGAATTAGATTCTTATAGGCATGATTTCTAATGTTCATATGATATTTACGTTATTCCTAAAGGCATGCTTTTCTAAGTGGGATTAGCAGTAAAAAAAATAATAAGAAAAATACAATCCCCACCCCCAAACCCCTTTCCACTATTATGAGTATTCACTTACATTATTACATAGTAACAAAATAAAACAACCGAAATAAATACAATACAAAGCACAAATTTAAACTATATCCATCCAATTCCGGCGAACTCTTCCTTCCAAATCGAAAGGGTAACCTGTTAATGAAACTCATGGAACCAAGTTTACACACCGGTTAATTAGTAAAAATAAGACGATGACACAGAGATTTTTAAAAAAACAGCTTTCAGTAATCAAAAACCGAACTCAACACGTCAAGATCACAAGGATCTCATGGATCCCGAGCAGTGCTCGTGTTGAGACGGGGAAAAGAAAGAATATGAACTTAAAAGTGACAAAGCAATAGTAGAAAATGATTTCACCGTGTTCTCTTTTTTTTTCCGTTGGATAAAAGCACTGCCAGAACACAATATTATTCTAGGAATTCAAAAGATGCCCCCTTTTCTAATGGGAGGAGGGTCATTTATACCCAAAGGGGGTAAAGGAAAGGGAAACAATTCATCCATCAATTTAGAGAAATGAGAAGGGAAAAATAAGGAAAGAAAAATAAATTATAATATCCTTTCCCGAAATAAATTCCTTCTTACTATAATTAGTTCAAATCAATTGTCAGCAAAGGAAAACATATACTTAAAAGATAAATAAAAAAATGAATTGAATAAGTCACATAAATTGATCTTTTAACAGATTATGCAAAGATATGAATTAATCAAAATTTACCTCAATAGATCGAACTAATTTGGTATGAAATCAAATCAAGGGATAAGAGGGAATTAATAATAGCAAGCATCAATCAAAGGAATTCTTTTCCTTAATGAACGTGAGTACATTAGTAAATCAATGTTTACCGTAACTGTTTGAGGAAAAAGAATGTCCCAAATCAAATAAAAAATAAAACTCAATCGTAATTTACCAAATTCATTAACACAAGGATCTGTCCGAAATTAATTCAAAAGGAGAAAAGACAAACTCAATCAAGATTTTTAAACAAATTGCCATAAAGCTGATACTATACCAAATAAACAAAAATACCCTAATGTATGTTCTCATGCTTTGATAAAAAGGAAATAAATCGAACAGACAGATTAATGTTAAACATATATTAGTGTTAGAATTCTAACAGCAAACAGATTTGTATATTAGTAATATCAAGAATTAATCAGAGGTCAAAGAAGCAATACTTGGAGCTTGATACAAATATGCATATACACACATATTTGACATATAAAATTACACATTGGTCCACTTCTAACAAGATTAAAATTCACAGTTTTCAAGTATAATGACCAAGATGTAATTACAAACAATAAATCTATATAATTGCATGAACTTAAGATCTAAACATATAAATTATGAATCAGCTGTGCAAAAATGAGAAATATAGGCAATGTCATATTTTAGATAGGTTCAACAAGAACCTGCCCTTAAAGCGAGAACCCGAACAAAAGAAAGAGAAGATGAAGAGGGGAGGAAATAGGGGTTTGCTGGCAGTGTTGGGTCGCCGGAAAAAATGGGGTTGGTGGTCGGCCGGAAAAACAAAAACGACGGGAAATAGGGGAGTTTGAGGGTAAAAATCTGGCGGCTGTGGGAAGAGGGGAAAATGAAAGATAGATTAGGGTTTTGGGGGTGATGGGAATATTAAAGGAAGTTAGGTGGGATTTATTTGTAGCCGTAGGATTAAATTAGATGAACGGTTAGGATTGATTATAGGGTAAATGGATCGGGTTTCGGGTTAAAAAAGGGTAGTCCAGATGGGTTATTGGGTTAGGTATTTATTTAGGCTGAAATTGAGTTTAAATTGTAGCCAAAATTGATCAAAAGTGGCTAAATTGACATAAATTCAATAGAAAGTGGCCAGATTTGAAATAAATTGAATGAAATTGAATAGAAATGACTATAATTTAAATAAATTGAAGGAAAATGAATTTTACTGCTATTAAATTAATAACTATACTACACTTTTAAATAAAATAGATAATAAAGTAGTTTAAATTATAAGAAAATTATATAAATATTATTATTAATAAATAAATCCTAAATTTAAGTATACTTATGTAAATATCATATAATTAAATATTATATTTACGAATAATTTAATGACTAAAAAAATATATATATATATAAAATCAAGTTATCAAATATTATAAAAATTATATTATTAACATAAATAATTTATAAATTCAAATAATATTATTAGTCTAATAAATTTGTAAAATTTAGTAAAATTAGGTAAATAATTTATTAAATAAAGAATATATTTCAAAATAAGGGCACATATTAATACGAAATATATTATATACAATATAATTATTTAATATCAAAACTTAAAGTTAATATAAGTCATATATATGTAACTTAAAATAATTTTCACAATATTATAGTAATAAATTACTTTATAAATATAAAAGTAAGTCGAATATTTGTATAAAAATAAATAAATAAATAAATAAATACATATAAAAGCAGCATGTTAAGGCGCAGGTAGGTCAAAATTGGGTGTCAACAGCTGCCCCTTCTTTGCTCGGGAATGAAGGATGAATTGTCGAGCAAAGAACGTTGACTTAGTAGCCAATTTTGTCCGACCGAAGCAAAAATTTCGGGGCGGCCAAATAAAAGGAAAGAAAGTCATGAAGATGTTGCGACCGAGACTTCAGTTTCAAGTCGCCTACATATCTCGGGTTTCACGAGAATCAGGCCGCGTGTAGTTTTGGATTTAGGGACGAACAAGATCCCTAAAATTTATAACACGAGGCTTGAATAAGGATAGGTAGCACGAATCGACATGATTTAGAGCGCTTTGCAAAAAAAAAATAGGTGGAATACGGTTCGAAAGAAAATAGGAAGGCATTAATCATTCGTAGCTCGTGATTTCCTCGATGTTCGCGTAAATAATTAAAGCATGGGCATCGAATACTTCGTAAAATAAACAGATACCGAAAATTTAAACATGATGCAAGTTCCCTTTAGACAATGAAAGTTTGTTTAGAGATAATGGATGATGTCTCTAAACCAATGATGTCTTGGGCCATGATACGCAAAATAAATTCCTTAGGCCATGAAATGATGTCCGCAGGCCATGAAAAAATGACGCCTTTAGACTATGACGCCTTAGGAGCATGATAGACAGAAGATAAACTCCCTAGGCCATGAAATGATGTCTGTAGGCCATGAAAAATGACGCCTTTAGACTATGACGCCTTAGGGCATGATAAGCTGTAAAGTAAATCCTCAGGCTATGAAATGATGTCTGCAGGCCATGAAAAATGACGCCTTTAGACTATGACGCCCGAGGGCATGATAAGCAGAAAAGTAAAATTCCTTAGGCCATGACATGATGTCTGCAGGCCATGAAAATGACGCCTTTAGACTATGACGCCTTCAGATGAGTGGAAGAAATGCTTATTCAAAGAAAGTAAATTGTTCGAGGGCCTCAATAACTCAAATAAGAGCTCCAATTTATTCGGAATCAAATGCAAATAACGGGCTCAAAATGCATAAGCGGGCTTGAAATACAAACAACGGGCTTGAAATGCATAAACAGGCTTGAAATGCAAATAACGGCTTGAATGCATGTATCGTGTATACCACGGTCTCAAAATGCATATGCAAGTATATATCAAGGGCTCAAGATGCATATATAAATGTATATCAAGGGCTCAAATACATATACGAATGTATTTCAATGGCTCAAATGCATATGCAAATTGTATATCAAGGGCTCAGAATGCATATGCAAATATATATCAAGGGCTCAAATGCATATACAAATCATATATCCAGGGCTCAAGATGCATATGCAAATATATATCAAGGGCTCAAATGCATATATAAATTGTATATTCGGGCTCAAATGCATATATAAAATGTATATCAAGGGCTCAAAATGCATATGCAAATATATATCAAGGGCTTAAATGCATATGCAAATATATATCAAGGGCTCAGGTTGCATATGCAAATGTATATCAAGGGCTCAAATGCATATGCAAATATATATCAAGGGCTCAGGTTGCATATGCAAATGTATATCAAGGGCTCAAATGCATATGCACAATGTATATTACGGGCTCAATTGTACATCAAGGGCTCAGAATGCATATGCAAATATATATCAAGGGCTCAAAATGCATATGCAAATATATATCAAGGGCTCAAATGTATATAAATAAATATCACGGGCTCAAACACATACCAGATGTATATCACAGGCTTAAAATGCAAATATAGGCTCAAAAGTGGAAAACGGACCGAATCGTGGCTCAGACAATTTTGGCAGGTAGTGCGTTACCCAAACAACGTAAAACGGTAGAACTATGCTTAGCGTTTAAACGTTTGGGGTAAAGCTTGACCATCTAACATCACAAGAATGAGAGTAGCACGAGAATAATAGGTTAAAAATAGCAGAGAGTAGCATAAGAATATCAAAGAGCGTGGGAGATTGAAAATGACGTGATAGTCATTCGATCAGATAACATGAGAAGGACGCAACAACAGCCTGCAAGTAAGAGGGTAGCGCTTAACCCCGTTAGTGGACAAACTTCAAGTAGTTTAACGTTGCAGTTGATAATGAATCCAGATGACATGTAGCATATTTGCAAATTTGGTACCTGTTGCATCCTGCATTCAAAGAAAAGATTATAAGATTAAAATGGGGAAGGCTGATTTGTGCCTTTATTCGTCCGTTGTTATCCCGATCTCATGACCTTGATGATCAAATTGGATGTCACATCCTTTTTGGGAATCAGCTCTTTGGCTTGACTGAGTCTTGATGAAATTTTGAGATCCTTATCAAAATTTCTGCCCCAGTTACGTAGAAACGCTCGATCTATCGAATTTTTGAGGTCCTCTCAAAAATTCTGCCCCAGTGTAGAATATACATAGATTCCTTTTGCAAATGACTCAAAGTTGTGAATTTTTGAGGTCCCCTCAAAAATTCTGCCCCAATTACGCAGAAACGCTTGATTTATTGAATTTTTGAGGTCTTTTCAAAAATTCTGCCCAGTTGGTAAAGGAAAAAAGAAAGGAAATTTTATTGAGATATAGACCGAACCCCATAAGGGCTCCTACGTATCCCTCTTAAACGGGAATCAGGTCCGACGTAGTTCAGAACACAAGGAACGAAGGGTTTTAGAATAAAGAATAGATAAAGTTGAGGATAATTTTGAACATCGAGTTTAACTTGGGTGGATCACTTGACATCAATTAGCGCTTGAATCAGGTCTTTCAAATGGATTATAGATTCACCCAAAGGAGTATACGGCTCAGATGAACTTGTTCGGGGCTTCACGGGCTTGCGAGATTGTTGACTCGGTGGATTTTGAAACAAAAAGTCTTTGGAGTGCAAGTGTAGGAGGCTTTTTGATTAGATATAAGGAGAAAGAAAATTTATTTGATTGAGACCGAACCCAAAATGGGCTGCCTACGTATCCAAAAGGAATCAGGTGTCAGACGTAGTTCGCATTATCCTAAGTGATGGATGACCGGAGCAGTCTTGATATAAATGGGCTTAGGATATGATCTTTTGAAGCGTAAGACATGCTAGATGTAACTGTAGGAGGTGAATAATGAAACATGCCGGGCGATCTTTGTGGTAGGGCTTGATTTGAAGGAGTTGCATATGTTATGCGAATGTTGTATATGATTTTTGAGGAAGCGAATAGGCATGACTAAGATTGTTTCGAGGATATGAGGCATGATATGATGCCGGAGGAAAACTTATGAAAGTGACGCGAGGCTTGATAGAAGCATGATTTTAGGAAGGGAACCAAGATAAATAATAAACAGAAAAATTGAAGCATGACATGTAGTTGATGAAATAAACACATTAAATACATTTCACATGGTAAATAAAAAATTAAACACGTTTATACGTTTTCCTAATTTGGGGACCTCTTTTGTGCCAGAGGTAGGCCTAGCGTATTTTTGGAAATCGAATATATCATAATGTGTCATTCTATTTGCTCCATTACTATTTCAAATACATACAAATAAATAAATAAATTTCTTCATTTACATAACAAGATATTATGAGAAAATGAAGATTACAAAAATATAAGTCTATGATCCAAATGGAAATGCCCTTCCATTTTCGGTCACTTCTTTGATTATGGAATGGATCAACCTGCATAAGGAAAAAGTTAGTTTCAACCTAAGGAGCAAATAGTCAACATTTAGACATATTGATTTCCCAAATAAAAAAATGCAAAAGATATAATGATGTCCTTTTTGAGATTGTAAATCTCTTTGGACTTAGGGCAAGTTTTTCTATTTAATCTTGACGTACCATGGACGTCGCGATTTTTTCTAAGTTTGAAGATATGTACATGCCTTACTAAAGGCGTACATGGTCAAGTTCTAGGAGTATGAGTGGGTATGACACGGTTCCCTCGAGCAGACAACTCGAGAGTGAGGAAGTTTATGACCGTCGACGCACCGCTGATCGACCAAATCACAAACAATCCTCGAGGTGTTTTAAACTGGTGAACGGCCGTGAAACCACGCAACCGTTATTGTGTGTGAAAAGTGTGAAATTCCCAAGTGGGGGAAATATGAGCGGTATGCCGATAAAATAGAAGAAAATTACAACAATTTATGAATTAAAAAATTACATATGAAAATAATAAGAAAACAAAAAAACGGTTAGTAACTTCATGGTAAAAGTCAAAAATAAGAAAATAAATCGAACATTTAGCAAATCAAAGCTTAACTAAACCCCATTTAGATGAACACGTAATGGTTCAAGCCTTATATCCCCAGCAGAGTCGCCATTCTGTCGCGCCCCATTTTTCCCTCGCGGAAAAGCGGGACCCAACATTGAGGACTCTTAAGGGTTGAAGGAAGAGAGTCGCCACCTAACGAATTTAAGGTGCGTTAGGGCACCGTTCTAAGCTATTATTTTGTTTCCAAAGTTACCAGAGTTTGGGTAAGGGCTTTAATTACCTCGAAAGGAAGGTAGGCACCTTTCGAGGTCCACAAATGTGGTTCCCGGCCGTACTCATTAAATGGGGGTATTAACTAAATGACCAAATAAAGTCCGTGGGTTATTAAGCATAAATAAAATACTTACACAAATACCAAACTAGCAAATTAAGAAGTTAACCTAAAAAGTGGGATCAGGTTTTGACAAGGCTGAAAACGGGCCCAATGCGATATTACTCCCATCTATTCTATTTTCAAAATCAGGATAGTATGAAGAGAACACTATATATATATATATATATATAATTTGAGTAAAATGCATTTTAAGAAAATAAGGTATATATATATATATACATATGTCACACCCCGCCTTGGGGGGTATGACTGGCACCTGGTGCCGTACTAGGACCTGACCTGCTGGACTGTTAAGCCTGGGCGCATCTGGCGCCTGGATGGCTCTAACTCACATTTCTGGAAACAAAGGGCTATATGACGGCTGTAAATACAGCCCCCGGCCCATTGGCCTATAGCCTCCTGTACCTGCACTAGCAGCTGACCAGAAACATAGTAATTCAGGGAAACCTATGCGGGCCGACAAGGCCACCATGCTGTCTAGTTATCTATAACTCAAACATAGCATAGCATACATAACATAACATAGCACACACAAACCTTACCCGGCCCCCATAAGCCGGGAGGTACAATCAACACAGAATCTATGCCCCTACCCCGGTCATCCCATCTCCTATAGTGGCTGTAAGCATCCTGCCGGTCCCTGGGTATGCACTTGGGCTCGCTGAGCCCCTGACTATAACTGTATCTGAGTCCGAAGGACTCTAAATCAACACCCCGGGCGTACCCGCTCGACGGGGGTGTATAAGGGCCGACCAAGGCACAATATGGGGAAACTGGCATCCCATCTTCGTCCCCTTGCGGGACGGCATATCACTCCGTAGAGCGACGTATCCTCGTCCTCTGGCGGACGAGTCGATACAGCTATTAACCCTGGGCGGTCAGGGATGCTAGGTAATCCAACCCCAATCAATACAATGGTCTCAACTAATCATGTTGTCTGTGTATCTCATAAGCTAAGGTTAACAGATGTAGGGTATCGTATAAATCACATACTAAGCTAATAATAGTAATCTGTAAGTGTCTGATACATGCTGAGACAGGTAAGTATAAATATAAATATAGCCTCCTGTCAAACTGTACTGGGGTAAAAGTTATACGAGGAAGTGTTTCTACTGAAAGCTATACTGTTTACTAAGTTTCTGTGTTAACATCATTTCCTATTTCTAACATGCTTTCAAAACCATATACAGTTACTATTCTATATCGGGAATGCTTTACTGATACTGTACTACCTTGCGAGGTTTCAGCTAAACACAACAATATCTTAACATGGCATATTACATCACATACTGAATATACTAGGCAACCTTAACCACTTACACCCAAATCTATATCGTACGGATAGGTATCGTACACGTTACAACCCAAAACTGCTCATATTGCACCCATATTCATAATAACACAATAATCGATTTTCGAACATTCTACTGGTCTGTAAATTACTATACTACTTCAATGCTACTTAACTTGCCGAGGAAACTTAACTTTACATACCTTATCTTTGAATATTCGTCCGTCGGACGAGGCTCGGCCAGTACTTCTACTATTTTCTCCCAACTGCATTCATAAATACGTCAATCAATACTAAATACAACGTTATTGTAAAGAGCGACGTTACTTTCGATTTAATTTATAGCCTAAACTTAGGCTTATCGAAAGACAGTCAAAAACTCGCTATTTTTCAGCGGCCCAGAAGGGAGAATTATTTACTTCTCAGCTAGGAACACATAGACATTAATTTAGAGCAATTCTACTTACTTTAGTTCGGCGGCTCGCCGATTCGTCGGCCGTATTTCGCAAAACTAACTCCGTAGAAATGCTCTCTGCTGCTAAATACCTTGGTATCTAGGATTAATTTGGGTTTGGGCAGCGTTTGGCAGTGTAATCGGACGAAAATATTTAATTTTCTTCGTTTTCCCTCTGTTCACAGCGTTTCTGGAAATTTTACTAAGTGTTAAATGATTTCCAACCGAAGTGGGGGCTTTATATACTTGGGCCTGGACAAGGGCAACGTGTCACGGAGCCATCGCGGAGGCCTCACCTCCGTGACACGCTGCCATCGCGGAGGGGCTCTGCCTCGGCTCCTCCCGCGATGGTTCGACGGGTTTCTCGTCCGATCTTTTTCCCGGGCCTTTCCCTAGCACGTATGGCCTTCAAATATGCTTAACCAATGTGCGAATAGGTCATCTAAGTGCCGGGAATTCTACGGGGTATAACATTCTCCCCCCCTTAGGAACATTCATCCTCGAATGTATACTGCTATCTAGAGGACTGCTTACTTTACTTTCTGGGAAAATGTTGGCAGAGTTTCCCCTGTAACATGGACTATCGCAAAAACCTGAAATGCAGAAAAGTCCAACACAGGCACTGCACACAATGTTCTAAACTTCACTGGACAACTAAATATCACTCCTTCTTTATCATTTACAAACATACAATCATAAGATACTGTATAAGTACTGATACGGGCATACCTGTCGTCTGACTAGGCTTGAAATAGGTGAGGATATCTGATTTTCATGTCTTCTTCAGCCTCCCACGTCATTTCTTCCCGATTTCTGTTACGCCACAATACTTTGACAAACGCAACGTCTTTAGTTCTCAGCCTGCGAATCTGTCTGTCTAAAATGGCTACGGGAACCTCTTCATAGGCTAACTCCTCTGTGACCTGAACATCCTGGACTGGAACTACTGTAGAAGGGTCCCCTACGAACTTTCTTAACATAGAAACATGGAATACTGGGTGAACAGATGCTAACTCTGGAGGCAAGTTTAACTCATATGCCACGCGGCCTATTCTTTCGAATCTGATACGGCCCAATGAATCTTGGGCTAAGCTTGCCTTTCTTGCCAAACCTCATTACCCCTTTCATCGGGGACACTTTCAGATATACCCAGTCGTTTACCAAAAATTCTAGATTTCTGCGCCGTCTATCTGCATATGACTTCTGACGGCTCTGAGCGGTCAGTAAACGTTCTCGGATAAGCTTTATCTTTTCCTCGGACTGCCGAACAATGTCTGGGCCAACTAATGCTGATTCTCCTATCTTAAACCAGCCCACGGGCGATCTACATTTCCGCCCGTACAATGCCTCGAAAGGCGCCATCTGAATAGCTGAATGGTAGCATTTATTATAAGCAAATTCGATTAACGAAAGATGTTCATCCCAGCTACCCCCAAAATCTAACACACACGCTCGTAGCATATCTTCGAGCGTCTGAATTATACGTTCAGCTTGCCCGTCTGTCTGAGGATGGAATGTTGTACTCAGATTAATCTGCGTCCCCAGACCTTTCTGAAATGACTGCCAGAACCTAGCTGTAAACTGTGCCCCTCTGTCTAAAATGATAGATGCCGGCACTCCATGCAATCTAACTATTTCTCTGATATACAATTCGGCATAATCCTCAACTGAGAAGGTAGCCCTTACTGGCAGGAAATGAGCTGATTTTGTCAGCCTGTCAACTATTACCCAAATGGAATCATTTCTGCGTCTAGTACGGGGTAACCCTGTTACAAAATCCATGTTTATTACTTCCCATTTCCACATAGGTATCATTATCTCTTAAGTCAAACCACCCGGTTTCTGGTGCTCTACTTTCACCTGCTGACAATTAGCACACCTAGACACAAATTCGGCTATCTCAGTTTTCATACCTGGCCACCAGTAGCTGTCTCTAATGTCGTGGTACATTTTCGTCGCCCCTGGGTGAAGGGAATAGCGAGCGTAGTGTACCTCATGCATGATCTGTCCGCGAAGTCCTGAGACATTCGGGACACAAAGGCGGCCCTTACAATATAGCACATCATCCCCGGTTGTCTGAAAATCTGGCTCCTTACCCTTCTGAACTCTATCTCTGAGCTGGACTAAATCGGGATCCTCATACTGTCGTTCTTTTACCTCCGCAACTAGCGATGATACTGCAGAATTCTGAATTACGGCCCCATTATCTCCTGTTTCTATTACCCGAACGGCTAGTCCAGTTAACTGATGAATTTCTTTAGCTAATTTTTGTTTTTCGGGTCGCAAATACGCCAAACTCCCCATTGACTTACGGCTCAGGGCGTCTGCCACAACATTGGCTTTCCCCGGATGGTACAGGATGTTCACATCATAATCCTTCAACAATTCTAACCAGCGACGTTGCCGCAGATTCAACTCCCTCTGAGTGAAAATGTACTGCAAGCTCTTATGATCTGTATATATATCAACATGGACGCCGTACAGGTAATGCCTCCACATCTTCAAGGCATGAATTACTGCGGCCAACTCTAGATCATGGGTGGGGTAATTCTTCTCGTGTTTCCTCAGCTGCCTGGAAGCATATGCAATTACTATACCATGCTGCATCAACACACAACCCAATCCGACACCTGACACGTCGCAATAGACTGAATAACCTTCTGTGCCTTCCGGCAGTGCTAGTACTGGGGCGGAGGTTAATCTGTCTTTCAGTTCCTGGAAACTCTGCTCGCATGCCTCCGTCCACTGAAACTTTGCTGCTTTCTGTGTCAATTTCGTTAAAGGTGCTGCAATAGTTGAGAATCCCTCAACGAACCTCCGATAGTATCCTGCCAACCCCAGAAAGCTACGAACTTCAATCGGGATGGTAGGCCTAGGCCATGACTTAACTGCTTCTATCTTCTGCTTGTCTACCTGTATACCAGCGTCTGAGACAATATGCCCTAAAAAGGCTACTGAGTTAAGCCAGAATTCACACTTCGAAAATTTAGCATACAACTGGCGGTCCCTAAGATTTCGGAGCACTGTCCGCAAATGAGTCCGGTGATCTGCTTCAGAGCGAGAATACACCAGAATATCATCAATGAATACTATCACGAACAAGTCCAGGAAGGGTCTGAAAATACTATTCATCAGGTCCATAAAGACTGCTGGGGCATTCGTTAGCCCGAAGGACATAACCAGAAATACAAAATGCCCATATCGGGTCCTGAATGCTGTCTTAGGAATATCCCTCTCACGTACTCGGACCTGGTGATATCCGGACCGCAAGTCAATTTTAGAAAAGTATCTGGCTCCCTGTAGCTGATCAAATAAGTCATCAATTCTGGGAAGCGGATACTTGTTCTTTATTGTAACTTTGTTTAGCTGCCGATAATCTATACACATTCGGAGCGAGCCATCTTTCTTTCTCACAAACAAGACTGGCGCACCCCACGGGGAAGTACTCGGCCTGATAAAACCTTTATCTAACAGGTCTTTCAACTGCTCCTTTAATTCTCTGAGTTCTGCAGGAGCCATACGATAAGGAGGTATTGATATTGGCTGAGTGCCTGGTAGCAAATCAATAGCGAAGTCTATTTCCCTTTCTGGGGGAATACCAGGTAACTCATCAGGAAATACATCTGGAAATTCATTTACCACTGGGACAGACTGGAGTGTCGGAGATTCTGCCTGGACATCCTGAACTCTGACAAGATGGTAAATACACCCCTTAGATATCAATTTTCTCGCCTGAAGGTAGGAAATAAACCTACCTTTTGGCGTCGCGGTGCTGCCCTTCCACTCCCGTACTGCCTCCCCCGGGAAGTGGAATCGGACCGTTTTGGTCCAACATTCAACATTAGCAAAACATGGTACTAACCAATCCATACCCATTATGGCATCGAAGTCTATCATTTCTAACTCGACCAAATCTACTGTGGTTTGACGAGCAGCAACCTCTACTGTACACCCGCGGTAAATTCGGCTAGCTGTGATAGAGTCACCAACGGGCGTAGATACTAGGAAGGGCTTCTGTAATGATTCTGGTACAATACTAAACTTCCGTGCCACAAATGGAGTAATATAGGACAAAGTAGACCCTGGATCAATTAGCACATAAGCAGGGTGTGAGCAGATAGTTAGCATACCTGTCACAACATCAAGCGATGCCTCTAAATCTTGCCTCCCTGGTAAGGCATATGTGCGGCTTGGACCCGCACCTGTACTGGAGGCCCCTGATCTGCCTCGACCCCTGCCTGCTGAAACTGAGGGCCTATGCCCAGTCGAGGATGTTGTAGCTCGCGACCCTACTGACGCCCTATCCTGTCTGTCCCGGTCCTCTCGACCTCTGGCTGGGCAGTCTCTCATCAAATGGCCTTCTTGGCCACAAATATAGCATGCGGTGGAACCATACCTGCATGCTCCAGAATGGCGTCGGCTGCATATAGGGCAAAGTGGTAGGGTATACCTACTCTGCTCCGCCCTCCTCAGTGACGGTGAGTCTGCCATCTGCGAACCTCTACCAGCCTCTGACTGCCCCCTGCGGTTGAATCTACCTCCCTGTGACTGTGGCGGAGGCGGGGGCTTGGGCGGCCTGTCTGACAATCGTGGCCTGGGTCCTCCCCGGGCCTCTCTTTGTAACTCAGCTGGCCTATCCCGGCGACGCTGCTCCTGATTAACCCTTCTGATTTCCCGATGTCGCTGTCTGATGCCCTAAATATTCTGGGCAAATGCCTGGATTCGGGAAATATCCATATCTTCTCGCAGTGTGGCCGTGATGCAAGTCTCGACATACTCTGGGTTCAACCCCATAATAAAACGGTGCACTCTGGATGCCATGGTATCAACAAAAGCTGGTGCATATCGAGCCAAATATTCAAACCGCAAGGAATATTCCCGAACATTCATGGCCCCTTGTTCTAGATGTAGGAACTGGTCTACCCGGGCCTGTCGAATCTCCCGCGGCAAATAGTGATCTAGAAAGGCTCCTGAAAAGCTGGACCAGGTGGGAGGGAGAACATCTCTCCCTCGGGACCTCTCCCAGCTTTCATACCATAACACTGCAATATCTCGCAACCGGAATGAGGCCAATTCAACTGACTCAGTAGGTGTAGCATGCATAACCCTGAAGATTCTCTGCATCTAATCCAGAAAATCCTGGGGGTCCTCTGTTTGGTCCGTGCCTGTGAACTGTGGGGGATTCAGGGCTAAGAACTCTCAGACCCTCGAACTACCGGGCCCTCCTGATGCTTCTGCAACTGTGGATGGCATTTGCTGACGCTGAGCAGCCATCATCTGTGCTATCATAACTACAGCACTCCTAACCTCCTGGTCGGAAGGTGTCGGTATAGGGACTGCTGAAGATACTGTCGCTCCAAACGGCTCCTGACGTGGTGGAAACTGCTGAGGAGGCTGAGATGAAGCCTCTGTAAGGCCCTCTGATCGGGCTGTCTCCAAATGAGGGGGAGGCATCCTGCTGGTGCCCTCCCCTGCTGCAATGTCTAAGCTCCGACCTGTGACGGGATGGCGCTGGTCTGACATTATCTGTAGCCAAAGAATATGGTAAGATTTTAGGAATTCAACCCTATACTGTACAGCTCTATAGCACGATTGAATCAGAATAAAAGACAACCATCCTATCATGCCTTGCAGCCTCCTACCCATAGTATATGGTGCACAACACATCCATGGACAGGACTCTACTTAGCACGGCTTGCAGACTCCTTGGGATATGACCTGCTCTGATACCAAGTTTGTCACACCCCGCCTTGGGGGGTATGACTGGCACCTGGTGCCCTACTAGGACCTGACCTGCTGGACTGTTAAGCGTGGGCGCATCTGGCGCCTGGCTGGCTCTAACTCACATTTCTGGAAACAAAGGGCTATATGACGGCTGTAAATACAGCCCCCGGCCCATTGGCCTATAGCCTCCTGTACCTGCACTAGCAGCTGACCAGAAACATAGTAATTCAGGGAAACCTATGCGGGCCGACAAGGCCACCATGCTGTCTAGTTATCTATAACTCAAACATAGCATAGCATACATAACATAACATAGCACACACAAACCTTACCCGGCCCCCATAAGTCGGGAGGTACAATCAACACAGAATCTATGCCCCTACCCCGGTCATCCCATCTCCTATAGTGGCTGTAAGCATCCTGCCGGTCCCTGGGTATGCACTTGGGCTCGCTGAGCCCCTGACTATAACTGTATCTGAGTCCGAAGGACTCTAAATCAACACCCCGGGCGTACCCGCTCGACGGGGGTGTATAAGGGCCGACCAAGGCACAATATGGGGAAACTGGAATCCCATCTTCGTCCCCTTGCGGGACGGCATATCACTCCGTAGAGCGACGTATCCTCGTCCTCTGGCGGACGAGTCGATACAGCTATTAACCCTGGGCGGTCAGGGATGCTAGGTAATCCAACCCCAATCAATACAATGGTCTCAACTAATCATGTTGTCTGTGTATCTCATAAGCTAAGGTTAACAGATGTAGGGTATCGTATAAATCACATACTAAGCTAATAATAGTAATCTGTAAGTGTCTGATACATGCTGAGACAGGTAAGTATAAATATAAATATAGCCTCCTGTCAAACTGTACTGGGGTAAAAGTTATACGAGGAAGTGTTTCTACTGAAAGCTATACTGTTTACTAAGTTTCTGTGTTAACATCATTTCCTATTTCTAACATGCTTTCAAAACCATATACAATTACTATTCTATATCAGGAATGCTTTACTGATACTGTACTACCTTGCGAGGTTTCAGCTAAACACAACAATATCTTAACATGGCATATTACATCACATACTGAATATACTGGGCAACCTTAACCACTTACGCCCAAATCTATATCGTACGGATAGGTATCGTACACGTTACAACCCAAAACTGCTCATATTGCACCCATATTCATAATAACACAATAATCGATTTTCGAACATTCTACTGGTCTGTAAATTACTATACTGCTTCAATGCTACTTAACTTGCCGAGGAAACTTAACTTTACATACCTTATCTTTGAATATTCGTCCGTCGGACGAGGCTCGGCCGGTACTTCTACTATTTTCTCCCAACTGCATTCATAAATACGTCAATCAATACTAAATACAATGTTATTGTAAAGAGCGACGTTACTTTCGATTTAATTTATAGCCTAAACTTAGGCTTATCGAAAGACGGTCAAAAACTCGCTATTTTTCAGCGGCCCAGAAGGGAGAATTATTTACTTCTTAGCTAGGAACACATAGACATTAATTTAGAGCAATTCTACTTACTTTAGTTCGGCGGCTCGCCGATTCGTCGGCCGTATTTCGCGAAACTAACTCCGTAGAAATGCTCTCTGCTGCTAAATACCTTGGTATCTAGGATTAATTTGGGTTTGGGCAGCGTTTGGCAGTGTAATCGGACGAAAATATTTAATTTTCTTCGTCTTCCCTCTGTTCACAGCGTTTCTGGAAATTTTACTAAGTGTTAAATGATTTCCAACCGAAGTGGGGGCTTTATATACTTGGGCCTGGACAAGGGCAACGTGTCACGGAGCCATCGCGGAGGCCTCACCTCCGTGACACGCTGCCATCGCGGAGGGGCTCTGCCTCGGCTCCTCCCGCGATGGTTCGACGGGTTTCTCGTCCGATCTTTTTCCCGGGCCTTTCCCTAGCACGTATGGCCTTCAAATATGCTTAACCAACGTGCGAATAGGTCATCTAAGTGCCGGGAATTCTACGGGGTATAACAACATATATGTATTTTTAAACATTTTTATTTTTTAATGAAAGTATGTCAATGTTTCAACATAAAAAAAATTTTTAAAAATCTTTGAAAGCTTATTTTAAAAGAACATGAATTTAGAAAAGATGGGAGTAACGATTTGCTTTGAATTTACAAAGCTAATATGCGCTTCATACAAGAAGTCAGCTAGCCTGTCTGTTTCATCATCTCCCTTCTACCCGCCTAATTATTTTAATTATTATTAAGCCTAAGCATTCTAAGTGGGGAAGACTAACGTCCTAAGAAATGCCTACCTGCCCCAATCTTAATGTCCAAGAGGCGATGGACTATTACTTTGGTTTTTGGTTCTAAAATCTTAAGGCTTTTTTTTTTTTAAAAAAAAAGGTGATGTAAACGAAATACAAACAAGTAAATAAATAAATAATACTTAGCGTGTAAGGTTCCAGATACGCCTCTTTTAAACCTATGAACATGATTTCTAAAATGGGGCAAGGGATATTATAAAACATGATCTCTAACACGAATATGCCAAATTCATGTATAACACCCATTTGAAATAAATGTGGAAAAGAAAACAGAATTTAATGTAAAAGAGCTAATTTCGAAACAGACTCAGAAATGCAGATTTAATGAAATGAAAACTTAATGTAAACGTAATTCAAGCCTAAAATGAATGCAGAAATATAGATTAATGAGAACAAAATTTAACATAAGGTAAAAGTAATTTAAAAATGGATAAATATAATGATGATTAAATAAGAAGTATGCTTTAAATAAATTAATATCTTAACCTAGATGCATGATTTCTATGTGAATCCTATAAAATAAAATCTCTAATGCAAAAACTTTATTTAGATAGCATGTAATGCAATTTACCTAGGGATTACTTCTTAACAATATGGAACGATTGATGAATTTTAGTATAAAGAAATACCAATTTGTAGCAGTTAAACAAGAAGTACGGTCCTACAGGCATGATTTCTAACTTTACATATATTATTGAATAAATCAAATTTCTATAGGCATAATTATTAACTAAAACAAACACATTTATGTCGTTCTTACTAGAATTTAAACATTGCAAATACTTTTAATCAAATTATTTAAGGCCCTATAGACATGATTTCTATACGTTCATATCGAATTAGATTCTTATAGGCATGATTTCTAATGTTCATATGATATTTACGTTATTCCTAAAGGCATGCTTTTCTAAGTGGGATTAGCAGTAAAAAAAACAATAAGAAAAATACAATCCCCACCCCCAAACCCCTTTCCACTATTATGAGTATTCACTTACATTATTACATAGTAACAAAATAAAACAACCGAAATAAATACAATACAAAGCACAAATTTAAACTATATCCATCCAATTCCGGCGAACTCTTCCTTCCAAATCGAAAGGGTAACCTGTTAATGAAACTCATGGAACCAAGTTTACACACCGGTTAATTAGTAACAATAAGACGATGACACAGAGATTTTTAAAAAAACAGCTTTCAGTAATCAAAAACCGAACTCAACACGTCAAGATCACAAGGATCTCATGGATCCCGAGCAGTGCTCGTGTTGAGACGGGGAAAAGAAAGAATATGAACTTAAAAGTGACAAAGCAATAGTAGAAAATGATTTCACCGTGTTCTCTTTTTTTTTTCCGTTGGATGAAAGCACTGTCAGAACACAATATTATTCTAGGAATTCAAAAGATGCCCCCTTTTCTAATGGGAGGAGGGTCATTTATAGCCAAAGGGGGTAAAGGAAAGGGAAACAATTCAGCCATCAATTTAGAGAAATGAGAAGGGAAAAATAAGGAAAGAAAAATAAATTATAATATCCTTTCCCGAAATAAATTCCTTCTTACTATAATTAATTCAAATCAATTGTCAGCAAAGGAAAACATATACTTAAAAGATAAATAAAAAAATGAATTGAATAAGTCACATAAATTGATCTTTTAACAGATTATGCAAAGATATGAATTAATCAAAATTTACCTCAATAGATCGAACTAATTTGGTATGAAATCAAATCAAGGGATAAGAGGGAATTAATAATAGCAAGCATCAATCAAAGGAATTCTTTTCCTTAATGAACGTGAGTACATTAGTAAATCAATGTTTACCATAACTGTTTGAGGAAAAAGAATGTCCCAAATCAAATAAAAAATAAAACTCAATCGTAATTTACCAAATTCATTAACACAAGGATCTGTCCGAAATTAATTCAAAAGGAGAAAAGACAAACTCAATCAAGATTTTTAAACAAATTGCCATAAATCTGATACTATACCAAATAAACAAAAATACCCTAATGTATGTTCTCATGCTTTGATAAAAAGGAAATAAATCGAACAGACAGATTAATGTTAAACATATATTAGTGTTAGAATTCTAACAGCAAACAGATTTGTATATTAGTAATATCAAGAATTAATCAGAGGTCAAAGAAGCAATACTTGGAGCTTGATACAAATATGCATATACACACATATTGACATATAAAATTACACATTGGTCGACTTCTAACAAGATTAAAATTCACAGTTTTCAAGTTTAATGACCAAGATGTAATTACAAACAATAAATCTATATAATTGCATGAACTTAAGATCTAAACATATAAATTATGAATCAGCTGTGCAAAAATGAGAAATATAGGCAATGTCATATTTTAGATAGGTTCAACAAGAACCTGCCCTTAAAGCGAGAACCCGAACAAAAGAAAGAGAAGATGAAGAGGGGAGGAAATAGGGGTTTGCTGGCAGTGTTGGGTCGCCGGAAAAAATGGGGTTGGTGGTCGGCCGGAAAAACAAAAACGACGGGAAATAGGGGAGTTTGAGGGCAAAAATCTGGCGGCTGTGGGAAGAGGGGAAAATGAAAGATAGATTAGGGTTTTGGGGGTGATGGGAATATTAAAGGAAGTTAGGTGGGATTTATTTGTAGTCGTAGGATTAAATTAGATGAACGGTTAGGATTGATTATAGGGTAAATGGATCGGGCTTCGGGTTAAAAAAGGGTAGTCCAGATGGGTTATTGGGTTAGGTATTTATTTAGGCTGAAATTGAGTTTAAATTGTAGCCAAAATTGATCAAAAGTGGCTAAATTGACATAAATTCAATAGAAAGTGGCCAGATTTGAAATAAATTGAATGAAATTGAATAGAAATGACTATAATTTAAATAAATTGAAGGAAAATGAATTTTACTGCTATTAAATTAATAACTATACTACACTTTTAAATAAAATAGATAATAAAGTAGTTTAAATTATAAGAAAATTATATAAATATTATTATTAATAAATAAATCCTAAATTTAAGTATACTTATGTAAATATCATATAATTAAATATTATATTTACGAATAATTTAATGACTAAAAAATATATATATATATATATATATAAAATCAAGTTATCAAATATTATAAAAATTATATTATTAACATAAATAATTTATAAATTCAAATAATATTATTAGTCTAATAAATTTGTAAAATTTAGTAAAATTAGGTAAATAATTTATTAAATAAAGAATATATTTCAAAGAGTGAAGGAAGGTGGGAAGGTGTCTTGTCTTGGCCTAGGCCTACTTGGGTTAAGGGCACATATTAATACGAAATATATTATATACAATATAATTATTTAATATCAAAACTTAAAGTTAATATAAGTCATATATATGTAACTTAAAATAATTTTCACAATATTATAGTAATAAATTACTTTATAAATATAAAAGTAAGTCGAATATTTGTATAAAAATAAATAAATAAATACATACATATAAAAGCAGCATGTTAAGGCGCAGGTAGGTCAAAATTGGGTGTCAACATACCTCACTTCACACTTTATACACATGCTCGATTCAAGATGTATTCACAGATTCTTCAATCAGCTAATTACATGAATTCAAACATTAAGCCTCAATCACATCGAATCGAACTCTACAGCCTAGGTATCTCAACATATTTACAAGATTGCATGCTTTCATACGAATCACCTTTGCATTTTGAATATCATGCACAACACGCAACCAAAATTTCACAACCATATAGTAACTACAGGTTCCGGGATGCAATCCACCAAAGAAAAAATGAAAAATAATTGGAAAAAAAACTACTCCTACCGACTACATTTCCCTTAAGACGGTTGTCATCCATCTATCATAGGGAACAGTCACTACTTAAGACATCGGTTCAATGGGACCATTCTCGATAAAAGAACTGAAAAAAAACGCCGAGAAACCCAAAATTAAAAAGTTGAAAAATTTTGCAAAACATCAATCATCTCGATAGAAACATTATTTACAAAATATTTTAAATATGAACAAAATATTTTCAAAAACAAAAAATTTAAAAATATCGATCATTTCGATAAACAAAAATATTTACAGAAGCAGAATCAGCTAGCAACCATTCAACAACACACAGCAATTTCACAAATATTTACAAATACAGAACAATTTGAAAATTCGCAAACACAGGGACACACAACATACAAAAATACAGAGGAAAACATACAAGCAAACCAGCCCAGCCCATCACATAACTACTCCCACCCCACACTTAAACCGAACACTGTCCCCAGTGTTCACAAAAATTAAATAGCACAAAAGCGGGTGGTGGAACTCCCTGATCAGTCAAAGTGTTCCACTTCTTCATTAGGTGCTGCTGCCTCATCTCCCATGTCTGAGTCGCCTCCGTCGTCGTCATCAGACTCCACACTGGAGTCCTCCCGACGTGTCTCCTCGTCCGTGGGGACATCATCGTCAGTGGCTGGTCTCCCACCGATCCTTAGCTGGAGCATTTGCATCCCATACATCCGCGCCATGTACTGGTCATTACGAGCATGTCGCTCGCCAAGTGTCAGCACTGGCCCGTGGGTTGTGTCGGGAGCCTTAGTTTTGGTCACATCCAAGGCCAGCCGCTCCAACTGCGGGATATAATCCAAAGCCTCCTCCTCGACATCGGGGCCTTTGAGAAAGGTGGTGAGTAGTCCACCGAAACCATACCTGTGGCCCTGGTGCAATCGGGCTCTCTTCATCGCGGATATAATGACCGCCCCGACATTTATCTCCAGCACTTTCATCAGGGCGTACACCAGGAAAACACGGTCCCGGGTCACATCAGTCATGTGTACCCCCGGGATTAAGCACGAGCAGACTATCTTCAGCCAGATTCGGGCTTCCCTGTTCATTTGAGAATATGGCAGAGTCTGGTGGTAGCCCCTTTCCTTGTGCCTGCTCCATCTAGCTGTAGATCGGGCCCCACATAGTGTGCGTCTGATGTCGGCATACGGTGGGGTAATGTTCAGCTGGCGGAGAACATGGGCGTCTGTGTCCCGCGCTCCTATGATGGCATTTAGCTGGTGGGGCTCCAGAGTGACTATCTGCCCTCTGATTTTGATGGTGTGACTTCTTATTGATGGGTTCCAGTTGGCATAGAACTCCCGGACCAAGTGCAGGTTGCATTCTTTGGGCTCCTCGAATATGAAACCGAGCCCAGCTGCCTCGATCCGGTGAACTATTCTAGGGAACTCCTGTGCCAATGGCTCCCGTGCTATATGCTCCTCGGGGAAATATTTGTTCTCTTTATGCTTTGCGTACCACTTTTTTCCCTCGTCAGTCACCCATCTCGTTCCGTATTGGCGGTGCTGGCCACGTGGAACTGCTGGTGCAGCTGGGACTGCTGTGCCCAGTCTGAGTCGCTTTCTTCCGGTGCCTGAAGTTGATGCACCCTTCCATTTATCTTGCCTGCTTGCCATTTTGCCTGTCAACACAAGTAAACAAGCTCAATGTCAAGCTAAATGAATATAAACTTCGGCTAAGGTCGGGTTACGCTTAATTAACCCCACACTTAGTCCTTAGCTACAGTTACGATACTACGGCAAGAATAACTTTATTTACACCAAACAACCAACTATACAATCATGCTTAGTGCGTTCAAACGAAAATTCGACGGTATAACTTCTCCGTACTACTCAGACTTCATACAGCTAATCCCAATCACTACCATCGCTAGCATTTTAACCATCGCACTTAGCAAAGAAAAACAACAAAACAAAAACAACAACAAAAATTCTATACACATGAACCTATACAACCAACCAAGTTTGAACAAATTTCAACATTTTCCCCAAACCCGAGAATTCATCGTCAATTAACATTCAAACAATTTTTTACAACGACTCATCTCATTTAACAAGTACGGCCCGTCATAGAATTCATGAATTCAACACATTACCAACTTCAAATTCAACAACAAGCCCTAGAATTGATTTCTTCCATCAAATTCGAATAATTCATGCAATCGACAAGTTCAAACAATCATTACAACATTCTGAACGTTTATCAATCAACAAATAACTCGAATTCATGCTTAATTTCGACTTAGGGCAATTTATCTCACCTCCCATGCTTAATTTCGAATAAAATCGACAAAAACTTGAGAGAGAATCGGAAAACATACCTTAACGTTGAATAATCGAAGAAAACTCGGTAATTTGTTGCCTTAAGCCGTGGCACGTTGATGGGAGAGGGGTTTTGGGACGTTTGGTCGCGGAGGAAATCGAAAATGAGGAGAAAAGGGGAGTTTTCGGGGTTTAAAAAGTAGAAAATCACGCGGGTCACCCGGCAACCCGGTGTGACCCGTCGCGATATACAAGGCAACGTGTCACGGAGTGCATCGCGGTGCACTGCCTCCGTGACACGGAGCCATCGCGACAGCATACTGGAAATTTTAAAATTTCTGGGTTACACCTCAACGTGTCACGGAGGGTAACGCGGAGGTCCTCCTCCGTGACACGGAGCTATCGCCCCAGCTCACTGTCTTCTACATTTTATTAATTTTTCATACCTCGCCTTTTCCTTCACGATTCCGTGCACATTTTCTTCCGTTTGACCTGAAAATCATCTCACTAAACAAAATTGGTTAGAATAATAGGTTTCACCTAACTAACAATAAAAAATACTAACTAAAATGAAAAATTTTGTAATAAATCAAGAAAAAGAAAAAGTAAAATCTATTTACACTTTACAAGATGAAAGAAAAAAAAATTTCACGGGTTGCCTCCCGTACAGCGCCTGGTTTACCGTCGCGGCTCGACATCATTTAAGCTCAATTGTCCGCTAGGGTGATGGATGATTTCTCACGATCACTGTCCTCCCCCCAGTAGTGCTTACACCTATCTGGTGGTCTTCCCATTAACTCTCGGGAATGCTTCATCTGCTTAGCATTACCATGATCAATCACATTGATCACCGAGAGTTCTTCATGCACCATCGGGAGCTTGGGTGCTTTATACACATCGAACACCTCTACCTTGTCGTGTGCTCGCATTGTCAGTTGCCCCGCAGCTACGTCGATTAATGCTTTCCCAGTTGCCAAAAAGGGCGTCCCAAAATAAATAGGACTTCCGCGTCTGGTTCAAAATCCAGAACAATAAAATCTACCGGGAAAATTAGGGAGCCAACTTGCACTAGAACATCCTCAACAATGCCATCTGGCCTAGCTAAGGATCGATCCGCCAACTGCAAGATTACCGTTGTAGATCTAGGACTCCCTAGACCCAACTTTCTGAATACCGAAGATGGCATCAGATTTATACTTGCCCCCAAGTCACACAATCCACGAGCTCGGATGCTCTGCCCAATAGTAAGTTGGATAGTAAAACTTCCAGGGTCTTTTAGCTTTGTGGGCAATCTATTTGGGATCTGGGAAGTGCACTCCTCAGTTAAAGCCACCGTAGCATACTCAGTCAAACGACTTTTGTTGGCCACGATGTCCTTTATGTATTTGGCATATTTCGGCACTCCCTGCAAGACATCAACAAGAGGTAAGTTAACATGTACTTGTTTAAGCACCTCCATGAATTTCTTGAAACACGCCTCCTCCTTGTGTTTCTTGAGTCGTTGAGGGAACGGGGGTGGAGGTCTTTCTGATTCAGCTTCTTTGGTCTTCCCCCTTTCCGAACTTTGCTCCCCCTCAACTTCTGCTGCTCCCGAGTGTTGAGGT
This sequence comes from Datura wrightii, assembly GCA_035772735.1. Taxonomy (NCBI): domain Eukaryota; kingdom Viridiplantae; phylum Streptophyta; class Magnoliopsida; order Solanales; family Solanaceae; genus Datura; species Datura wrightii. The sequence continues at coordinate 44,430,260 of JASDFA010000007.1, read as the reverse complement.
GGTCTTTCTGGTTCCACCTCCTTCAGCTGCAAACCACTCCTTGTGGTCACTGCATTTACCTGCTTGGGATTCGGATCCGTGTCGCTTGGCAGTCCTCCTCTAGGCCTTGTATTTTGGGCACTAGCAAATTGCCCAAATTGATACTCAAGAGCCTTGGTCGCTAAGTGGTTATTTTTCACTTCGGTTGCCAATTTAACATAGTCAGCCTGCAATTGCTCTTGGTTAGCGATCATGGTCTTGAACATCTCCTCAATGCTGGGTGATGGTGGTGGAGGAGGTGCATTGTTATTTCTGAATTGAGATTGGTAGTTCTGTTGCCCTCCTTGGTTCCTTTGCATACCTTGACCCGAACTTTGGCCTTGATGGCTGTTGCTACCCCATGAGAAATTTGGATGATTCCTCCAATTTGAATTGTAGCCACTACCATACTGCTGGTGATTTCTTTGTGCATTACCCACATACCGAATCAGGATTTGCTCCACAGCACTCAGCTGAGTGCTCACTGCTTCCACACACTTCACACCACAATTGCTGGACTGCATTAACTGGAGTTGACGGCTGGTTCAAAGTCATGTTGCTGAAGTGGTTGTTCAATTGATTCTGCAAGGCAGCTATCTGTGCAGCGATAGCTGTAAATCCATCCACTTCAAGAACTCCTGCTGCTTTCCTTGTTCCACCTCGTGATGAATCAGCATTCCATTCTGGATTGCCCTGTGAAATCCGGTTTAGCAAGGTGTACAGCTCCTCATAAGTCTTTTCCAGCGCTTGCCCTCCAGCTGCTGAATCTAGCAAAATTTTGGTATGGGGTTCCAAACCCTCAATAAATGTGTGCACCAACACGTCATTGGACTGATGATGATGAGGACAGTCCCGCAACATGGATTTAAATCTCTCCCAGGCTTAATATAAATTTTCTCCCTCCCTCTGTTTGAAACTTAGAATTTGACTTCTAAGTCTTGTTGTTTTACCAGAGGGAAAAAACCTTATCAAGAACTTTCGTGCAAGATCATCCCACGTTGAAATAGAATTTGGTGGCTCAGCTTTCAACCACCTCTTGGCTTCTCCGAGTAATGAGAACGGAAATAATGTAAGCCGAACATAATCAGGTGACCCAGCGGGTATGTAAGTGTCACTTATCTCCAAAAAGTTTTGGAGATGTTGTTGTGGCTCTTCATGAGGGAGACCGGTAAATTGCCCGCTTGTGTGCAACAATTGCACCATATTTTGCTTGAGTTCAAATCTCCCTCCAGGCTCTGGTTTGCGGATACTGGATGTAACATTGTTGGCATGTGGGATTTCCACCTCGCGAACCGGCCTTGCTGCTGCTTCTTCGGGCACTAACACTGCCCTCACAACCGGTGGATTCTGTTGCTCCATAATGGTCTGTCTGAGCAACTGCAGCTTCCTTTGTAGAGCTTCTCTCCGTTTACTGTGAAATATACGTTCAGGCTCTATATAAGATTCCACCAGCTCTTTGTCTCTTGCCAGTGTTCACAGCAATTAAGTCTGCAAAATACAGGCTAAGACCAAGTTGTCAACACTTAAGAAAAAAGTAAAAATACAGTAAAATTAACACTTAAAACAAATTCACCAATTGCCAAGTCCCCGGCAACGGCGCCAAAAACTTGTTCGGTTGGTTTCGTTGGGGTTATAAAACCGACACGCAAGTGCAAGTGGTCAAACAAGTAGTAAGTGGCTTTAGTAAGCCAAGTATCGATCCCTCAGAGACTTGGGAGAAGTGCAATTTGCTCAAGTATACTATATTTTTGCTTCTAAATATGCTGACAACTAAGTAACCAAAAATTGAATAATTTGTTTTATAAATTTTATACTAAACTACAAACAATTATCTACTTTGAATTTGGACTATGGATAAAAGCATGCCGAGGTTAAAGAACATGTAATGAAACTGATTATCATCATAAATTGGTTAATCTTTTCGTCCAGTTGCTAGCCAAGAACAATTGCCAAGAGATTAAAACTCTCGTATTTAATCTCACTTAAGAATCATGAACCATCCGTCTACATTTCTGTGATCAAATGCAATTCATGTTCTAGCCATACAGTTTCGGTTCCTAAATTGACTAATACGGCTTTCAAGTATATTTCTATCAGGAAAGCACATCAAAACTCAATTTTCCCAAATCAAGTAAAGAACAATATCCTATTAATTCACAACTTTCCAATTTCGTGCTCTCTCGAGTGAAATTGGACTTTTTAGATGTACATTAATGTAGGCCACACACCAATGCAGTAAGAACAAGAATTAATAGAACAACATGGAAGAAAAAGATGAAAAACCATATAATTAATAATCAAAATTCATCACAAGTGTTCATAACCTCAGCAAGGAAGGGAATTAGCCACTCATTTGTGGATTAATCATCCTAAAACAAGTGTTAATCATACAAACAATTGAATTAGAGAAGAAAGAAAGAGAGAAAAAACCCTAAACTTTTCGTCCCTCAACTGCTTGTAACCCACGTCCTTGCTCCACCAAGTCTGAATTATGAAAAATACACTTAAGTGTTCTATTTATACTAGTGAGAATTTTTCCCGGAATAATGAGCAACGTGTCACGGAGTGCATCGCGGAGCACTGCCTCCGTGACACACCGTGAACGCGGACCCTTACTGGAACTGGGGGTCTGGGAAATCAAACACCAACGTGGCACGGCATGCAACGCGGAGGCTAGCCACCTTGCCACGGAGCAGACGCGAACCTCCACTGGAAATTGGTGAATTTTCACCCTCCAGGCAGAATGCCTCCACGATGGCAGCGTGACACGGCTCCATCGCGGAGCCCCTTTAATTTGTGCAGTCCAATGCCTTGTTCCTTGCTCGCATCCAAGTCCAACTCCGATATCATCCAACATGCATTTTAGCTCCTCGAAATCACATTTTACCTACAAAACAATGTTAATCATGTTGGTTAGTATAAATTCACATTTTATTACCAATTACATGAAAATGTGTACACATTGCTAGATAAACAAGGCGAAAATGATACTTTTGAGTATCACTTGGGCATATAAATCTGCCCAAGATCAGTACTGATGCATACTTTTATGCTGTATCATTTTATGATACAGTTGCAGGATCTCAGTATCAGCCTTGCTAGCCGATCGCTCTCCGAAGACTTCAGCGGTTCCAGTTGGTGAGTCCTCATCCTTCGAGGATGGAGATTATTTCATTCAGATACATTTTCTTTTCTTCTATTTAGATTTGGAGTTAGCTGGTGGCTTGCCCAGCAACTCATAAGTTCTGGTGGCTTTCAAATGAAGATTTATTTTTTCAGACTTGTAGTTTTGTTTAACATTTTCAAACATTGTGAATCAGCTTCATTCTCTTAAATATATTTTTTTGCTTTTAACTTCTGATGTATATATTTCTTGTTTACTCAAAACTCCAGTGTATGATAGACCAGGGGTTGACTTGGGGTTACTTGTGACTCCAAGTACCGTGTCCCATCCAGGGTATAAGCTCGGGGCATGACAATCTTGGTATCAGAGCCCTAGGTTTGGAGTATCCTCAGATGTCTGAAAGCCGCATCAAGTAGAGTCCTCTTCATGAGTGTGAAGCGCGCCATACTTATGATAGGGAAGCTACGAGATTTTATTAGGAAAACTCCCTTTATTTCATACTCCTTATCGTGCATTGAAATTCAATTCCAGAATCATTATCCTAACTTATGCTATGTTTCATTTTAGTGAATCATGCCTCTGCGACGTGGTAACGGTAGAAGGGATGGTAATGCTCACCGACCAGCCCCACCAGCCCCTCTGGATGACTTAGTATCTACCGTAGAGTTTAGGGCGGCCATTCAGATTCTCACTCAAACTGTTACCAACTAGGTGAATCAGCAGGTGGTTCCAATCATTAATAACAGGTCTGCAACAACAGTCGGAGTGCGGCACTTCACTCGGATAAACCCTTCGAATTTTCATGGATCTAAGGTGGGAGAGGACTCATAAGGATTTGTGGATGAGATTAAAAAGATCACCAGAATTATGGGTGTCAGTCCCTCAAAGAGTGGTGACGTAGCTGCCTACGAGCTGAAAGGGTAGCACAGGTCTGGTACGAGCAGTGGAAAGAGGGGAGGCCAGCGGAAGTAGGACCGATGGGATGGGAGGAGTTCACTACAGCCTTCCTGGGCAGATTCTTCCCTCGGGAGCTCAGGGAGGCAAAAGTAGCGGAGTTCATGAATCTGAAACAGGGAAATCGGACAGTAGGAGAATATGCTCTGGAGTTCACCAGGTTGTCCAAATACGCTCCAGAGATGGTGGCCGATCCAAGGGCTCACATTGTGAAATTTATTAATAGGGTGTTGAACCTGGTCCTCAAAAAGTGCAGGAAAATGATGTTGAATAAGGATATCAACCTCTTCAGCCTGATTGTCTATGCCCAACAAATTAAGGCAGAAAAACTGAGGGACATGGAGTGAAAGAACAAGCGGGCTAGGACTGGCCAATCAAATTATGGTGACCAGAGGTCTGGCGGGAGCAGTCGCCCACAGCAGCAGCAGCAGAGAGCTCCAACACCCAGCTCAGCCAACGTCCATACCTTTCGGTCCTGCCAAGATCGGAGGGGTGGAGCATCTGGCTCTCAGTCCCGGAGCTGCAGTGCTGACAACAGGTATCCAGCTTTTCCTAAGTATGGTAAGAACAACCCAGAAGAGTGTCTTCAGGGTCAAGAGGATGTTTTGGTTGTGAACATCTTGGTCATCGACTTAAGGAATGCCCATCAACAGGACGGGGAAGGTTACAATACACTACCTCAGCAGCTCTAACAGGCCGACCAGCTCAGTAGGCTAATACACCAGGTACGGTCAATGACAAAACCATTTTTATGCATTGTCCTCTCATCAGGGTCAGGAGAGCTCACTTGATGTGATTACGGGTATGTTACGTCTTTTCCACCTAGATGTATATGCCTTACTTGATCTAGGGGCCACACTATCATTCATAACTCCCTACATAGCAGTCCAATTTGATATCAGTCCATAGGTCCTCTCAGAATCATTTTCAGTCTCCACCCCAGTTGGCGAGTCAGTTAGAGCCAGCTGGGTGTATAGAAACTGCCCAATCTCAGTCTTCAATAAATTCATTCCAGCTAACCCCGTAGAGTTAGGCATGGTCGACTTCGACCTCATTCTTGGCATGCATTGGTTACACTCCAGTTATGCCTCAGTCAATTGCAGAACTAGGGTCATCAGGTTTCAGTTGCCTAATGAGCCAGCTCCAGAATGGACGGGTAGTTGTTCAGTGCCTAAGGGTAGGTTTATTTCCTACCTTAAGGCCAGGAAGCTTATATCTAAGAGATGTATTTACCATCTAGTTCAGGTCAAGGATTCAGACTCTGAGACCCCAACTATTTAGTCAGTCCTTGTTATCAGCGAATTTCCAAATGTGTTCCCCAAAGATCTTCCTGGAGTTCCTCCTGAATGGTAAATCGACTTCAGTATAGACCTCATCCCAAATACTCAGCCCATCTCCATCCCTCCTTATAGAATGGCTCCGGTTGAACTTAAGGAGTTGAAGGAGCAGCTAAAAGATCTTTTTGATAAGGGTTTTATCAGACCTATCATCTCTCCCTGGGGTGCTCCAGTGCTATTCATGCAAAAGAAAGATAGTAGCCTCAAAATGTGCATTGATTACCATCAGTTGAATAAGGTCGCAGTCAAGAACAGGTATCCCCTACCCAAAATTGATGACCTGTTCAACCAACTTTAGGGAGCCAACTGTTTCTCCAAAATAGATATCAGGTCGAGGTATCACCAGCTAAGAGTTAGAGAGTGTGACATACCGAAAATAGCTTTCAGGACTTGGTATGGTCACTACGAGTTTGTGGTTATGTCCTTCAGACTAACAAATGCCCCTGCAGCCTTTATGGACCTGATGAACAAATTCTTCAAGCAGTATCTGATATGTTCGTCATTGTATTTACTGACTACATTCTGCTTACTCCAGAAATGAGGAAGCGCATACTAATCACCTGAGGATAGTGCTTCAGAAACTTAGAGACCGCCAGCTATTCGCCAAGTTTAGCAAGTGCGAATTCTGGTTGAAGTCCATGACTTTCCTGGGTCATGTGGTTTCGGGTGAGGGTATTCAGGTTGATCCTCAAAAGATTGAAGTAGTGAAAGACTGGCCCAGACCTACCTCCACAACTGAAATCAGAATTTTCTTGGATTTGGACGGTTATTATCGACACATTGTGGAAGGCTTTTTTTCTTCTATAGCATCTCCTTTGACTAGGCTGACTCGGAAGAAGGTGAAATTTCAGTGGTCAGATGCATGTGAGAAGAGTTTCTAGGAGTTAAAAACTAGACTCACTACCGCTCCAGTGTTGACCCTACCAGAAGGATCAGATGGGTTTGTAGTATATTGCGATGCTTCCAGAGTTGGACTCGATTGCGTTCTGATACAGCGAGGCCAGGTGATAGCCTACGCCTCTAGACAGCTCAAAGTTCATGAGAAGAATTATCCAACTCATGACTTAGATTTGGCAGTGGTGGTGTTTGCATTGAATATATGGACACACTATCTGTATGGGGCTCACATAGATGTTTTCACCGATCACAAGAGCCTTCAGTATGTATTTAGTCAGAAGGACCTAAATCTTCGTCAGAGAAGGTGATTAGAGCTCCTGAAGGACTATGACATGAGCGTGTTATATCACCCGGGCAAATCCAATGTGGTGGTTGATGCCCTGAGCAAAGTGTCTATGGATAGCGTGACTCATGTTGAGGAAGGTAAAAAGGAACTGGCGAAAGATATTCACCGACTAGCTCAGTTAGGGGTGTAGTTGGTTGACTCAGCTGAGGCTGGAATGGTAATGCAAAGCGCGTCAGATTCCTCTTTGGTTGTTGAAGTTAAGTCCAAACAGGATAAAGATCCCATTTTACTTAAAATTAAGGAAGCGGTTCTCAGGAAAAAGGCTTTCTCCAAAGGGGGATATGGGGTGCTCCGTTACTAAGGAAAATTGTATGTACCGGACGTCGGTGACTTGAGACAGCAGATATTGGCTTAAGCACATAACTCGAGATACTCCATCCACCCTGGTGCTACTAAAGTGTACCGCGATTTTTGGGATATTTACTAGTGGAACGGCATGAAGAGAGACATCGCCGAATTCGTAGCTTAAGTGTCTGAACTGCCAGCAAGTTAAGGTGGAGCATCAAAGACCGGGAGGTATGACCCAGGATATCAGCATACCCATGTGGAAGTGGGAAGAAGTGAATATGGACTTTATTATGGGTCTACCTCGAACTCGTCGGTAACATTATTCTATCTGGGTAGTAGTAGACCGGATGACTAAGTCAGCATATTTCCTCCCGGATAAAACTACAGATTCAGCTGAGGACTATGCTAGTCTTTATATCTGCGAGTTGGTCATACTTCATAGGGAGCCATTATCCATTACCTTAGATAGAGGTACTCAATTCACCTCGCATTTCTGGAAGTTCTTTCAGAATGGACTTGGTACCCAGGTCAAGCTCAGCACAGCTTTTCATCCACAGACAGATGGACAAGCTGAGCGGACTATTCAGACCCAAGAAGATATGTTGAGAGTGTCTGTGATCGATTTAAAGGGCAGTTGGGATGACCACTTGCCTCTTATCGAGTTTGCATACAACAACTACTACCACTCCAGTATCCAGATGGCATCGTTTGAGGCATTGTATGGTAGGAGTGCAGGTCTCCTATTGGGTGGTTTAAGGTTGGTGAAGCTACTATAATCGGGCCAGACTCAGTTCATGAAGCTATGTAGAAGGTACATCTCATCAAGTAAAGATTGAAAATAGCTCAGAGCTGTCAGAAATCTTATGCTGAGTGAGGAGAAAAGAATTGGAGTTTACTGTGGATGACTGGGTCTATTTGATAATTTCACCCATGAAAGGGGTGATGAGGTTTTGGAAGAAGGGAAATCTCAGTCTGAGATACGTGGGACCCTACAGAATTCTAAGTCGAATTGGCAAGGTAGCTTATGAGCTGGAATTACCTTCAAAATTAGCATCTATGGATCCAGTATTCCATGTTTCACTATAGAAGAAGTGCATCGGATATCCAACTTCAATTGTTCCATTGGATAGTGTGGGAGTGAAAGATAGTCTCTCATATGAGGAAGTTCCAGTCCAAATCCTTGACCATCAGGTTCGTAAGCTGAGGAACAAGGAGGTAGCTTCGGTCAAAGTCTTGTGGAGGAATCAGCAAGTTGAGGGAGCTACGTGGGAGGCCGAAGCAGATATGATGGCTAGATACCCCCATTTGTTCCCTTCCGGCTCAATTTCAGTTTAAGGTATCAATTTCCTCCCCAAAACTGCTTTTAGTTCGGGTGCTTCAGTTCTTTCATGTAAATGATTATGTGTACGATTAGTGAATTCAGTTCAAACTTGTGATTCAGTTCAGAGATAGTCATTCCGCTAGTTTCCAGCTTTCATGATCAGTATTTGTGTATAAATATTGCCATTCTCAGCTTTCCTGTGTGTTTTCCAACATTCAAGGACGAATGTTCCCAAGGGGGAGATATTGTAACGCCCCGGAAACTCAAAGACTAGACCCAGGACTTAAATCAGAGAAAATTGAAAAATTAGCACCAGGTCACAGAACAAGTCGTTCTGTGACTCGTGAGAGGTGACCATGAGTCGTTAAGTGATTCGTGGTGAGAACTGGGGACTTAGTTAAAATTTTGGAGAATGGTGGTGACCACGTGTGTGACCACGAGTCGTGATATGACCCGTGGTCTAGGACAAATTTATGGCCGGGAAAAGTTAGGCAGTGCACCTAACAACTAGTCACCACGAGTAATGGTCCATGCCACGACTCGTTAGATGACCCGTGGTTCAGTATAGTTTGAGGGATTAATATTTGGGCAGTGAGGCTAACGGGAGCTAACCACGAATCGTCGGGTCTCCTGATGACTCCTAAAGTTAGTCGTTGACAAGATGTTGGATTTGGGAAAAACCTTCCAGTGCATCTCAAGACTGGACCTCGCGAGTCATCCTTCACCTCACGACTCATTAGGTCCCTCGTGGTGACCAATAGGAGGTTCTAGACAGTGTATCCCACGAGTGTGACCACGAGTCATGGTCACTAGGCACAACCCATTGGGTCCCTTGTGGGGGCCCTGACAATCAGTTTTCCTGCAAATTTTCTAAGGGTGTTTCAATAATTTTCTAACCTCCGAGACTCTAAACTATGTCATATTAGTGTATTTTTAAGGGAATTTAGAGGGGCTAAATAGTTTCCCCCTCATTCCCCATGCAGATACTCAAAAAAATATCACAGGATTTCTCTCAGAGCTTTTTTGTCACGCCCCACCTTGGGAGGCATGACTGGCACCTAGTGCCACACTGGAATCTAACTGACCTGGCTAGGCTTATGCACATCTGGTGCATGCCTGCAACCTAATTCAAGAAACAATGAGCTATATCTCAGTTGTAAATACAACCTCTGGCCGATAACGCCATATAGCCACCTGTAAGCAAAATAAGCTAACCAACAGCAAGCAATAATAGGGGATCCTATGCGGGCCGACAAGACTGTCATGCTATCTAGTTATAACTAAAATGAAAATCAGGCAACTATAACTATGCTATAGCCGACAAGGCCACTATATAATAGCTAAACAAGACCCCACACGGCCATCACATGAAATAAAACATATATAGGCCCCACACAGCCAACAACAAACTAACCACAGGAAATTTATAAATTTGCAAGCCTCTAAGAGTAGAATAATGGTTGAGACAAGGGCCCGACCTACCGATATACTATACAATTAAAAGAGCAAATCTTCTAACTAATCAGCTCAGGGGAGGGGAGCTAACTGTACTGCTGACTCTGGTTGAAAGCTAAGAAGGTCCTAATCCGTGTCTATCCGCACCTGCAGGCAAGTAATGCAGCGCCCCAAGGATGGGCGTTAGTACAATATGTACCGAATATGTAAGGCAGTAAGTAAACATGACCGAATAAAACTGAAAGCAACTGAATGGAAGGGATAGAGATACTATCTGAGTAACTTAACAGACTGTTGCCTAATCTATCAGTAAATAGTGTAAACAAGAACCTTACCTGGCCCCCATAAGCCTCAGCACAGAATAACCCACTTGGGGCCCCCATAAGCCTTAACAAGCACACTTCTATCTCTATATACCCCTAACAAGGTCAAACTCAGTCAACTAGTAATTGTAGCCAACCTACCGGTCCCCTGGGTCTGCAACTGAGCCTGCTTAGCCCCTAAACTATAGTTGTGTCTGAGTCCAGTGGACTCTTGATAACTACACCCCGGGCACCTGGCTTGACGGGGGTGTACTACTGATACGGTGTAGAAATAATAGTCCAGCCATGTAATGGACTGTATAAGGTCCTCGGACCTCATCTTCGTAACTTGCGGACGGCATACTGCTCCTTGGAGCAACGTCATATAGCCCATGAAGGGCAATGACACAGCTAGTAACCCTGGGTTGGTCATGGAAGGCTATACGGGGCAAAGTCAATCCCAAACTAAACATAAGTACTGGTCTCAGCTAACAACAACAGCTATTCACAATAACAAAACTTCTGTCTCTCTTACTGGGACTCAAACTGTATTGCAGTACTATAAAAACTAACTTACCGAAGGAATTCACCTTAACATACCTCGATTGTCGTTTCCCAATTAACCGACGAGTTTCAACTTGTATCCGTATGCTCTTTTCAACTATAACCGTAATACTGGGAGAAAAGAGACCAATTTCAATACTAAATTTGGCTTAAAATGATAATTTTTAATACTAATAGCAACTATAATTCAACTACGTAAAATACAGATGAAAACCTATAATTTCTCGAGAGTTTAGAAGGGAATATGCTTATCTAAAGCATGTGGCCATATAGGAATTAGTTTGGAGCAATTCTGACAAATTTTGCTCGACAGGGTTTTGATTTGCTGGGAGAATTTCGAGAAAATAACTTCATAGTAATGCTCCCTATAGGCCTAGAACTCGATACCTGAAGTTAATTTGAATTTGGATGGTGTTTGGTAGCGTAATCGAAAGAAAAATAAATGATTTCCTCATTCCCTACTCTCTCTAGCCGAAGCTATTCATGGAAAATGATTTGAAATTGAAGAGAAAGCTTTATATATAGGCTATGGCGGTGGCAGGGGGGTGCCCTGCACCACCCAAGGCACCAACCTAGCCCTGTGTCGCGCCCCTCATAGCACCAGTGTGCTGGCACCGCGCTGACCGCTGCCCTGCCGGATGGCGTGTCACGCTGGCCCTTCGCGGCCTAGCCTCGCCCGATCCTGCTTCCGAGGCTTTCCTACACGCGTCGTACTCTCTTTAGTCATCACGAATCCACGCGTACTCTTACTAATCGTTAACATTTATGGGGTGTAACATCCTCCCCCCTTAGGAACATTTGACCTCGAATGTCATTCTCAGGTTAACTCTCTTACCCAAAATTTAGAAAAATTTCGGCAGAGTCTCCTCTGTAATATGGACTATCTGAAAACTTGAAACGCACAAATGTCCAACACAGGCACCTCACAGGACACTATACAACCATTAGAAAATAATAAGGAATAGCTAAGTAACGGTACTAATAGCATAAGCAGTAAAATAACAACTGAACAACAACAACCTCACCTTAACTGCATAATCTGGATTAACCCTGGAACAGGTGAGGATATTTAGATTTCATATCATCCTCAGCTTCCCAGGTCATCTCTTCCTTATTCTTGTTCCTCCATAACACTTTAATAGAGGCAACATCTTTTGTTCTCAACCTACGAACCTGCCAATCTAATATGGTTATTGGAACCTCTTCGTAAGCTAACTCCTCAGAAACCTGGACGTCCTCAACTGGCACGACTCAGGATGGATCCCCTATACACTTTCGCAGCATCGACACGTGAAAGAATGGGTGGACAGATTCTAACTCTGGAAGTAAGTCTAACTCATAAGCCACTTGGCCTATTCTCCGGAGGATCCAATATGGGCCAATAAATCTAGGGATAAACTTGCCCTTCTTAGCAAACCTCATTACACCCTTCATTGGTGAAACTTTCAAAAATACCCAATCACCAACACTGAATTCTAGGGCTCTACGTCGCACATCAGAGTATGACTTCTGGTGACTCTAAGCTGTCAACAAGCGCTCTCAGATAAGATTTACTTTCTCTTCTGACTGGTGGATTATGTCTGGTCCAATTAACTCTGATTCTCCAACCTCGAACCTACCAACTAGGGACCTGCATTTCCTCCCATATAAGGCCTCATAAGGTACCATCTGGATTGCCGAATGATAATTATTTTTGTAATAAAATTCAATAAGGGGTAAATGCTCATCCCAACTGCCTCTAAAGTCTAACACGCACGCTCGCAACATATCCTCGAGCGTCTGAATTGTACGTTCTGCTTGCCCGTCTATTTGAGGATAGAAGGTTGTACTAAGATTAACCTGTGTTCCCAATCCTTTCTGAAATAACTGCCAGAATCTGGCTGTAAATTGTGCTCCCCTGTCATAAATGATGGAAGTCGGGACACCATGTGATCGAACTATTTCTATGATATACAATTCAACATAGTCCTCGGCTGAGAAGGTGGTCCTAACTGGCAGAAAATGAGCTAATTTTGTTAATCTGTCAACAATCACACAGATAGAATCAAATTTACGCCTGGTATAGGGTAACCCTGTCATAAAATCCATATTGATTGCTTCCATTTCCACATAGGCACGTTATCTCCTGTGTCAATCTGCCAGGTTTTTGATGTTCCTCTTTTACTTGCTGGCAGTTAGGGCATTGTGCCACAAATTCGGCTACACCCTTTTTCATTCTAGGCCACCAGTAAATTTCTTTTATGTCATGATACATCTTTGTTGAACCTGGATGAAAAGAATAACGGGAATAATATACCTCTGCCATGATCTGCTAGCGAAGTCCTGCCACATTTGGAATGTAGAGGCGAACCCGTCTTTGGTTATCTCAAAAGTTGATACTTCACCTCGTTGAACTTTATCTCTGAGTTGTACCAGGTTAGGATCTTCATATTGTCGTTCTTTTACTTCTACAACCAGGGATGATACTGCGGTATTCTAAATCACTACCCCACTGTCTCCTGAGTCAACTATTCGGATGGTTAAACTGGCTAACTGGTGCAATTCTCGGGCCAGCTCCCACTATTCAGGCCTCAAATGTGCCAAACTTCCCTTAGATCTACGACTAAGGGCATCGCTATGATATTATCCTTCCCTGGATGATACAGAATGTTCACGTCATAGTCTTTCAATAATTCTAACTAGCGACGCTGCTGCGGATTCAACTCTTTCTGGGTAAAGATGTACTGGAGGCTCTTATGATTAGTAAAAATGTCCACATGCACCCCATACGGGTAATGTCTCCAGATTTTTAAGGCATGGACTACAGCCGCTAACTCTAGGTCATGAATGGGATAGTTCTTTTTATGATTCCTCAGCTGTCTTGAAGCTTAAGCAATTACCTTACCATGTTGCATCAGAACACACCCTAACCCAATGCCCGAAGTATCACAATACACTGCATAGCCCTCTGAACCTTCTGGAAAAGCTAACACTGGCGTTGATGTCAATCTATTTTTCAATTCCTGCAAACTCTGTTCACACGCTTCAGTCTAGTGAAATGTAGCTGCTTTCTGAGTTAGCTTGGTCAAAGGTACTGATAAAGTAGAAAACCCCTCTACAAATCTTCTGTAATACCTAGCTAACCCTAGGAAACTATGTACCTCAGTTGGAGTTGTAGATCTAGGCCATGTCTTAACTACCTCAATCTTCTATGAATCTACTTGAATACCAGCATCCGACACAATATAACCCAAAAAGGCTACCGAGTTTAACCAAAACTCACATTTAGAAAATTTTGCATACAACTGGCAATCCTTGAGAATCTAGAGCACTGTTCGCAGATGACCTCGGTGTTCTGCTTCTGGGCGGGAATACACCAGAATGTCATCAATGAATACTATCACAAACAAATCTAGATACGGCCTGAAGATGCTGTTCATCAGATCCATGAATAGTGCAGGAGCATTTGTCAACCCGAAGGACATGACTAGAAATTCAAAATGGCCATACCTGGTCTTGAAAGCCGTTTTTGGGATATCTCTCTCCCGAACCCACACCTGGTGATACCCGGAACTTAAGTCGATCTTAGATAAATACTTTGTCCCTGCAGCTAATCAAACAAGTCATCTATCCTGGGAAGTGGGTATTTATTCTTAACAGTGAATTTATTTAGCTACCGATAATCTATATATATGCGGAGGGATCCATCTTTCTTTCTTACGAACAAAACTGGCACACCCCACGGTGAAGTACTCGGCCTGATGAAGCCCTTATCCAGCAGATCTTTCAGTTGTTCCTTTAATTCTCTGAGCTCAGCATGAGCCATTCGGTATGGAAGGATGGATATAGGTTGAGTACCTGGTAATAGGTCGATAGCAAAATCGATTTCCCGTTCTGGGGGAATACCAGTAAGTTCATCTGGGAACACATCTAGGAATTCATTGACTACTGGAATGGACTGCAGAGTCGGAGATTCTACTTGGACATCCTGAACCCTGACAATATGATAAATGCAACCCTTTGCTATTAACTTTCTCGCCTAAAGATAGTATATAAACCTACCTTTTGGCATGGCTGCATAGCCTTTCCACTCTCGTATTACCTCCCCTGGAAAGTGGAATCGGACAGTCTTGGTCCAAAATTCTACATTGGTATAACATGGTGCTAGCCAATCCATACCCATAATTGCATCAAAATAAATCATTTCTAGTTCCGCTAAATATGCCGAAGTTTGACGACCAACAACCTCTACTATGTAACCCCGATAGATCTTTTTAGCTATAATAGAATCACCGACAGGCGTGGACACTAAAAAGGGTCACTGAAGCAATTCTGACGTTATACCAAACTTTCGAGCCACTAATGGTGTAACATAAGATAAAGTGGAACCTGGGTCTATCAAAACATACACGGAATGAGAAAAAATGTCCAGCATACCCGTCACAACATCCGACAAAGACTCTGACTCTTGTCACCCCGGTAAAGCATAAGTGCGATCCAGACCGGTACCTGAACTCGCTGTCGTTGACCTGCCTCGGCCTCTGCCGCTGTAGCTGAGGGCCTATGCCCTGATGGAGATCCTGGGGCACGTGACCCTACTAAAGATCTATCCGGTCGGTCCCGATCACTCTGAACCTTGGCTGGACAGTCCCTCATAAAGTGACCCTTCTTGTCCATAGGTGTAACACACAGTAGAACCATACCTACATACCCCAAGGTGACGTCGACTGCAAATAGGGCAAGGTGGAACAGTGAGTCTACTCTGCTCTGATCCTCTATGATGCTGCAAACCCGATGGCTCTGAGCTCTCGAAGAGCCCTGACTATTCTCGACGGCTTGGTCTACCACTCTGCTGCTGCTATGGAGGTGGGAGTCTAGGTGGTCTGCTTGACAGTCATGGCCTAGCTCCGCCTTGAGACTCTGCCTGAGTGTCACTAGGTCTAGCCCTGCAGTACTGCTCCTGACTTTCCCTCTCTACCTCCCGCTATCACTGCCTAATCATCTCAATACTCTGAGCAAATGCTTGAATACGGGCGATATCCATATCCTCCCACAGAGTGGCCATAACACAAATCTCCATGTACTCTAGAAGTAGCCCTATAATGAACCGGTGCACCCTAGCTGGCATAGTGTCTA
This sequence comes from Datura wrightii, assembly GCA_035772735.1. Classification (NCBI taxonomy): domain Eukaryota; kingdom Viridiplantae; phylum Streptophyta; class Magnoliopsida; order Solanales; family Solanaceae; genus Datura; species Datura wrightii. The sequence continues at coordinate 44,414,539 of JASDFA010000007.1, read as the reverse complement.
CAAAAGCTGGTGCATATCGGGCTAAGGATTCAAATATCATAGCATACTCCTGAACACTCATCATACCCTGCTACAAATATAGAAACTGATCTACCGGGGCCTATCGAATTTCTCGCAGTAAATAGTGGTTTAAGAAGGCCTCTGAAAAGTTGGACCAAGTCGGAGGGGGAACTTCTCTACCTTGGGACCACTCCCAACTCTCTTACAATAACACTGTTATGTCCCGTAACTGAAATACCGCTAACTCAACCAACTCCATAGGTGTGGCAAGCATTACCCTAAAGATCCGCTGCAACTGGTCCAAAAAGTCCTGAGGGTCCTCATCTCGATCCGTCCCTATGAAATGCGAGGGACTCAGAGCGAGGAACTCTCGGACCCTCAAACTACCAGGTCGTCCTGAAGATTCAGCAACCACGGGTGCCACTGGTTGACACTGCATAGCAATCATCTGAGCTAGCATAAAGACAACACTCCTGACCTCCTAGTTTGATGGTATCGGTATAGGAGCTGTTATAGGTAGTGCCAACACATCTGCCGCTCTGGAAGGCTCCTGGCATGGTGGAGAGTGTTGGGGAGACCGAGATGAAGTCTCTCTGTCGCCCTCAGATCGGGTTGACTCTGACTGGGTCACCCTGCTAGTGCCTTCTCCTGTTGCGATGTCTAACTTCCTGCCAGTCGTGGTCTCTCGCATGTCGAACATTTCTCTGTAGACAAGCAGATTGTAGTAAGCTTAGGGACTCAACCTTATACCGCACAGCTCTATGGCACGACTAGAAGAGAAAGAAATGTAACCACCCTAACATGCCTGCAGCCTCCTGGTTATAGAATGTGGTGCACAACACATCCATAGGCAAGACTCTACTTGGCAAGGCTTACAAACTCCTTGGGATACGACCTGCTCTGATACCATGTTTGTCATGCCCCACCTTGGGAGGCATGAATGGCACCTAGTGTCACATTAGAATTTGACTGACCTGGCTAGGCTTATGCACGTCTGGTGCATGCCTGCAACCTAATTCAAGAAAACAACGAGCTATATCTCGGCTGTAAATACAGCCTCCGGTCGACAAGTCCATATAACCACCTATAAGAAAAAATATCTAACCAACAGTAAGCAATAATAGGGGATCCTATGCGCGCCCACAAGACCACCATGCTATCTAGTTATAAATGAAATGAAAATCAGGAAACTATAACTATGCTATAGCCGACAATGCCACTATCTAACAGCTAAACAAGGACCCACACGTTCATCACATGAAATAAAACATATATAGGCCCCACACGACCAACAAGAAATTGACCACGGGGAATCTGTAAGTCTGCAAGCCTCTAGGAGTAGAATAATGGTCGAGATAGGGCCCCGACCTACCCATATATTGTACAATCAAAAGAGAAAATCTTATAACTAATCATCTCCGGAGGAGGGGAGCTAACAGTATTGCTGACTCTGGCTAAAAGCTAAAAAGGTCCTGATCCGTGTCTATCTGCACCTGCAGGAAAGTAATGCAGCACCCCAAGGATGGGCGTTAGTACAATATGTATTGAATATATAAGGCAGTAAGTAAACATGACTGAATAATACTGAAATAAAACTGAAAGCAACTGATTGGAAGGGATAGAGATACTACCTGAGTAACTTAACACCCTGCTACCCAATCTATCAGTAAATAGTGCAAGCATGAACCTTACATGGCCCCCATAAGCTCGGAAGGTACAATCAGCACAAAATAACCCACTCGGGGCCCCCATAAGCCCTGACGAGCACACTTCAATCTCTATATACCCATAACAAGGTCAAACTGAGTCAACTACTAAATATAGCCAACCTACCAGTCCCTTGGGTCTACAATTGAGCCCGCTCGGCCCCTGAACGGTAGCTGTGTTTGAGTCCGATGGATTCCTGATAACTGCACCCGGGCACCAGGCTCGACGGGAGTTCACTGGCGATACGGCATAGAAATATAGTCCAGCCATGTAATGGACTGTATTAGGTCCTCGAACTTCATCGTCGTCCTTCGCGGATGGCATACCGCTCCTTGGAGCAACGTCATATAGCCCCTGGCGGGCAACAACACAGCTAGTAACCCTGGGTTGGTCATGGAAGGCTACACGGGGCAAAGTCAATCCCAAACTAAACATAAGTATTTGTCTCAGCTAACAACAACAGTTATTCACAATAACAAAACTTCTAGCTCTCTTACTAGGATTCAAACTGTATTACAGTACTATAGAAACTAACTTGCTGAAGGAATTTGCCTTAACATACCTCGATTGTCGTTTCCTGATTAGCCGATGAGTTTCAACTTATATTCGTCATCTCTTTTCAACTATAACCGTAATACTGGTAGAAAGAGACTAATTTCAATACTAAATTCGGCTTAAAATGATAACTTTTAATACTAATAGCAACTATAATTCAACTACGTAAAATATGGCCGAAAACCTATAATTTCTCAAGAGTTTAGAAGGGAAAAATGCTTACCTAAAGCCTGTGGCCGTATAGGAATTAGTTTGGAGCAATTCTGACAACTTTTGCTCGACGGGGTTCCGATTTGCAAGGTGAATTTTGAGAAAATAACTCTGCAGTAATGCTCCCTGTAGGCCTAGAACTCGATACCTGAAGTTTATATGAACTTGGACGGCGTTTGGTAGCATAATCAGAAGAAAAATAATTGATTTCCTTGTTCCCTACTCTCTCTGGCCGAAGCTATTCATGGAAAATGATTTGAAATTGAAGAGAAGGCTTTATATATCGGTTAGGGCGGGGGGGGCCGCGTTACCCAAGGCGCCAACCTAGCCCCGCATCGCGCTCCTCATAGCACCAGTGTGCTGGCACTCCGCGCTGGCCGCTGCCCTGCCGGCTGGCGCATTTCGCTTTCCCTTCGCGGCCTAGCCTCACCCGATCCTGCTTCCGAGGATTTTCTACACGCATCATACTCTCTTTATTCATCACGAATTCACGTGTACGCTTACTAATCGTTAACATTTACGGGGTGTAACATCTTTAAAGCAAGATCTAGGGCATACTGTTTCTCCTCAATTTCTCAAAGAAATTCTTCGGGCTACTTCACCAGGTATATGGGAATTCGACAAGGGAATAGTTCTTCCCTTGTGTCCCAAATTCCTCCTTACTTTTCTCTATCAGTTCTAGCCCTGGAATTATCAAATGTTAAGAAATTTTAGTCATACTTCATCTAATTCATGTGGAATGTTATTTCATGTTGGTTATAGATATTTTCTACCAGTTTGTGAATGAAATGATGTTTATACTTGTGAAGTGAAATTTAGCCCTAGTTCTTGAACGTAGAAAATCTTGAATCTTGCAATAGTGTTTGAATATCTAAATTTTGCTTGATTTTATCAGTGTTGGGGACTCCCATATTGTTAGTAGCATTGAAACTCAATCAGATTATTGTCAGTTCAGTTTTAACCAAAATGTTAGAATTCTCAATGTCAGTCAGAAATGTCAGCTGATCAATTTGATTACAGAAATTTTCAAGGTGTCAGTAGTACCTCTCAGTTATCATAATCAGATTCAGAACTCAGTTTTAGTGGTCCACTAGGCAGTCATGACACTTTAGATAAGCAACTCTGACTAGCCTTAGGACCTCCGCTTCAGATTACAGTTTGTTCTTTAGACGGTTACGATGCTTTCAGATAAGCAGCTCTGACCAGTCTTAGAACCCAATTCCAGAATCCGGTCTTATAAGACTCTCAAGGTGCTTTCATATATGTATCCCTGACTAGTCTTGGGCCCAGTTTCAAGCTATCAGCTTAGTAGTCTGTCTAGGACTATCTAGTAGGAGTAGGACTTAACACCAAGAAGGTCGGGCTTCCAGCGCACCCAGGTTCCTAGAACTACGTTGCCACCGTAGGTTACAGTTTTATTGGCCTTATGGCCCCATACTCTTGTGATCACCCAATTCATGCCTTTATACCCTGGCAAGGTATATTGGGTCCTATCGATGGAGTGTATACATCAAACTCCACGTCTAGCTCACGTGGTTATATGTCAGTTATAGACTCTCCCACTAGTCAGCTCAGTCCAGTTTCAGCTTAGTTCAGTTAGTACTTCAGATTTAAAACATGTTCTCGACCATCAGACAGGGTCTTTTAGACCATCTCAGTTATTACAGTTATTCAGTACAGTAGCTTCAGTTGGTCGTTGCATGTCTTTTCAATTTAGTATTTTTATATATTATGTATGGTTTCTCTCACTTACTCAGTATATTCGAAGTACTGACGCATACTTTTATATTGTATAATTTTATGATACAGCTGCAGGATCTCAGTCTCAGCCTCGCTAGCCGATCACTCTCCGAAGACTTCAGCGGTTCCAGTTGGTGAGTCCTCATCCTTCGAGGATGGAGATTATTCCATTCAGATGCATTTTCTTTTCTTCTATTTAGATTTGGAGTTAGCTGGGGGCTTGTACCAAGAACTTATTAATTGTAGTGTCTTTCAGATGCGGATTTGGTTTTTCAGACTTGTAGTTTTGTTCAATGTTTTCAAACATTGTGAATCAGCTTCATTCTCTTAAATGTTTATTTTTTTACTTTAAACTTCTGTCGTATATATTTCTATGTTTACTCAGAATGCCAGTGTATTATAGATCAAGGGTTGACTTGGGGTTACTTGTGACTCCAAGTACCAAGTTCCGTCCAGGGAGTAAGCTCGGGGCGTGACAGCCCACTTGAGTATGATAGTCAAGACCACGTAAGTTCTATCGTGGTAATGTCAGTTATATGACAAGTCTCCCATTGTTCCTCATGATTTCAGTTATGCATGTTCATCAGTCATGATATTATGTTTTCAGCAGTTTTGACCCAATGCTCAGTTTTAATATGATTATTAATTTTCAGCTTTGGGTCATTTTATTTAGTTATGTTCAGATCATGATTTAATAAAATAGCATGCAAGCCCTACTCTCAGAATCTTATCTTGATTATGTTTTCATGATATACATGAGTTATGATTTTACTTACTTAGCGGTTTTACTTATCTTGCATACTCTGTAAATTTCACGTACTGACCGCACACTCTATGTTGTATCATTTTATGATACAAGCTCCGACATCTAGACTCAGACCTGCCGCTAGCTAGATTTCCAGCATTAGTACTTCTCAATTAGAGTTGGTGAGTCCTCATATTTCGAGGGCCTTTATTATCAGATATGTTTCGTATTTTCAGTTTCATATTTTAGTGAGTTAGTTGGGGTCTTGTCCCATCAACTCATCAGTACTACAGACTTTTCATACATAATATGTATCCAGCTTCAGGGTTATATATGTACTCAGATGTTATGTTATGTTCAGACTTCCGCTATGTTATCTATGATGATCTTCCGTTTTATTATGATTGAGCTAGATGTTATATTCATGCCATGGGTCGACTTGGAGCCTCTCGGGGTTTCTTGTCCTATGTCTCAATCCGGGCCTACGTTCGGGTCGTGACAGGGGATTAGACCCATAACATATCATAGATAACTTCATAAAATTGAAGTTAAAACCCTAGAAATCAATAGACTTGATTTAAAACTTGAATTCATGAACTTAAGGAGAAATTTGGACATGAGAGTTGAAGAAAACCCTCATTCATAGCCCTACATACCTGGGTAAACTGATTCTCAACTAGCCTTGAAAGCCCAAGATGATTGGGGAAGAAATTAGGGAGAATTCTAACTTGAACTTGAAGGAGAATTTCAATACTTTGCATGTTTGGAAGTCTAATGACTTAGGATAGGCTAAACTCTCTTAAAAGACTCCTTTCAGGGCTTAAAACGATGTCATTAGGAAGTTAGGAGCTTAAAAATTATAAAAATACCCTTAGTGATTCGACAGAAAAATGGACACTACCAGTCCCAACGAGTGACCTAATGAGTCGTTAGGTCCTTTGACGACTCGTGGTCCTCACCCATAGCCACCACTGGAAATTTCCATTCTTTGATCTTCCTGTCCCCATGGTTAGTTTAATGAGTCGTTAATAGACACGACGACTCGTCCCTCTATCCATCCCGAATCACTGGAATTCAACCTCTTCTGCACCAATACACACTTGACGGGTCGTACAACGATTCGTGGTGAGTCTTGACGACTCGTCACTTCATTTGTTACCACTGGCTGATGAAAATTTTTTCGAAACTTGGTACCACTTAATGGTTCACTTAACAACCTGTTAGGTCACACCACGAGTCATAGGACGACTTGTTCTGTAACCTAGTGTAGATTTTCTTGCTTTCTCCGTTGCAACCCTCGAGTCTGGTCGTAGGGACTTTTGGGGTGTTACATTAATTGAGGGTCGGTATTCAGCATCAGCTTCCGTATCTCATTCGCCGGCGAAGCTGTGTCTTTTATTTGTCCATATTCAATATAGAGCTCTTGTACCTGTCTAGACTAGATTTTGGGGAAATCATGGTATTGGGAAGGTATTTCTTGTAAATTTTTCAGAACTTTTATTGTAAATTCATAAGTATTGAACTTATTTTATACGTTGATTAAAAGGGGTTCTCCTTTCAAATTAGAGTCGATGTAGGTGCCGCATGACTCACCCATTTGGTCGTGATATTTAAGTAGTGACATCTTCTCTAAATAGATACAAATTTGCTAAACTGAAGTAAATATTTTATTATATACTATGACAGCAAAAATTGCTTATTATTTTAATATTGAAATGATTTAACAGTTTCTTATAACAGAAAGTCTCACCTGCTAATTTCACCAAAAAAAAAAAGGTTTATTAACAGTAGGTAACGTGATTGCTGTTCAGTTTTACCCAAAAGTTCCTTTTACAATTTGTAACTATCATTTATTATATAAATTAGCTAACTTTCAAAAAGTACATATAAACATTTTAACGTTACAAAATAACACTTACATTTATATATCCTTAATAAAATAAATATAAAATTTAACAGATGAAAACTTCACATAATTACACTTTGTTTATAGAGTTACATGTTATTTGGAATTTACGAGAATTAAATCACAGACAAGAAAAAGATGTGTAGAAAATTAAAGAAAGAAGAAGTTGATGGCAATTGGCAATCCTAGGTTTCTACTGTTAGTTAGCGACTATTAGCTTACTTCTTTTTAGGTTAATTAATATTTATTTTTTTATTAAAATAAGATTTTTAATTAATTTATATCTTATTTATTTTTTATTGGATATAAACACTCGGTGTGTGTGAGAGTTTTTACAATCCTCACTGTATTACTATTGCCAAGAACAATTATCTTTATCCATTTGATTATAAAAAAAGTTATACCTTGCTGAAATTTGCAAAATGTTCAACATATGGTATAAGTGCCTTAGTTTTTAAGATAATGAAGCTCAAGTGAAAGAGGTGAGTCTGAGATATTTGATAGAATGAGAAAACAAAATATGAGTGCGTCGGTCCTGTTTGAATTCTTCTATACTCTTAGTCCACGTAAGACAAAGAATTTTAGATCCAACGAGATAAAAATTATAAAACTGAGCATAATTACTCAAAATTATTATCTATATTTATATATTATAAAATTAAATATCAATCAATATATATGATTTAAAAATTTTAACTATTAGGTGATCCTAAATTTTACAATTTTAGTTGACGTAAATAAAAACTTTAAAAGATTGCTTGTTATTTTAAAAATATAAATATTAAAACATTAATGATATTTTGAAAATATCGATCAGCCTTTATACACTTTAAAAAGTAAATCATCTTCGTCTTATTAATCTCTACTATTATTACCTTAGGCAATATATTAAAATAATAAATATATATAAATAGAAAATACTGAGAACATCTTTCTATCTTATACACAATTAAGGAGATTTGACATGTTATATCTCTTTATTTTCAATTAAACAAATTATTGTGTAGTTTGTACATAGTGTAAGAAATAATTATTATTGAAATTCTAGTCGTCAAACATGCGTATTTAGATTTTTTTTTTTTCTCCTTCACTTTAAATTTAGACACTAAAACAAATAGTGTTTGTTTCTTTCCAAAGCTAACAAAAGGATTTAATCCATAGAAGATATTGATATTGAAATTGAAGAAAGAAGACCAATAAAACAACGTAGAGTAGATTGGTTCCCAAAAGCTTTATTGAAATAGTGTGAAATTGAAGGTAATCAATATATATGTGTGTGTGTATAGGAAGCTTAGAGGCATGCCTCCAAGAGTTCCATTCATATTTTTCTTTTTTTTAGTTTTTTTGAATATATTTTTCATTTATAATTATTTTTTTAATTTATTTATTTAATTATTGTTATCATTTAGTGTTATCACAATGTATAGAGAGTGTTAAATATAGCACATTTAACATAATTCAGAAAAAATATAAATAAGAGATTTAAAAGAATAATTTTTTAAAATATTTTTTATATAACACATCTAAATTTATCTTTCTATATATATATATATATATATATATATATATATAATATAAAGTTTGGCATTAAAGAAGTGATGTGGCACCTCTCTTTGGAAAAGGATTTTATTTATCTTTTTTCTTATTTTGTTGTGATAATTTTCCTCACATTTCTATTTACTTATTATTATACAAAAATAAATATGTCAATTACTAATCACTCTATTTATTTTTATTTTATTATAAAAAATTAAATGTCTCAAAATTTACTACTCCACTTATTTTTATTCTTTATTGCAATATTAAAAAGCCTAAATATTTACTGTTGCAGCCTTTCATTTCTCCTATAAAAAATAAAAATATGTTAAAATGATGTGTGTGTGTGTGTGTATCATATTACTATATAAGTGGGAAGCCCCTTAGTGGAAAAGTTGAATTATCAAAATATTTATTAAATAATAAATGATCATTTTGCCCTTTACTTAAACACTACTCCTATTAATAATTTTGTACAAAAAAGTAAATTTAACTTTTAATAAATGTGTCTATATATATATAATATTATTATATAAGTGGGAAGCCCCTAAGTTGAAAGTTAGATTACCATTTTGCCTCTCCACTAAATTAAATTTTAATTAATACATAATTAAATATTAATATTTTATTATACCATATCATATTTATATATTTATTACTATATAAGTGGGAAGACAAAAAGTGAAAAGTTAAAATAAATAAATATAAAAAAATAATAACGACAATAATTAAATATAAATAATAATAATAATAATAATAATAATAATAGAATAATAATAATAATAATAATAATAATAATAATAATAATAATAATTGTTATACCCCGTAGAATTTCCGGCACTTAGATGACCTGTTCGCACGTTGGTTAAGCGTATTTGAAAGCCATACGTGTTAGGGAAAGGCCCGGGAAAAGATCGGACGAGAAACCTGTCGAACCATCGCGGGAGGAGCCGAGGCAGAGCCCCTCCGCGATGGCAGCGTGTCACGGAGGTGAGGCCTCCGCGATGGCTCCGTGACACGTTGCCCGTGTCCAGGCCCAAGTATATAAAGCCCCCACTTCGGTTGGAAGTCATTCATACTTATAAAAATTTCCAGAGAGCGCTGTAAACAGAGAAAAACGAAGGGGAATTAAATATTTTCGTCCGATTACGCTGCCAAACGCTGCCCAAACCCAAATTTAATCCTAGATACCAAGGTATTTAGCAGCAGAGAGCATTTCTACGGAGTTAGTTTTGCGAAATACGGCCGACGAATCGGCGAGCCGCCGAACTAAAGTAAGTAGAATTGCTCTAAATTAATGTCTATGTGTTCCTAGCTGAGAAGTAAATAATTCTCCCTTCTGGGCCGCTGGAAAATAGCGAGTTTTTGACCGTCCTTCGATAAGCCTAAGTTTAGGCTATAAATTAAATCGAAAGTAACATCGCTCTTTACAATAATGTTGTATTTAGTATTGATTGACGTATTTATGAATGCAGTTGGGAGAAAATAGTTGAAGTACCGGCCGAGCCTCGTCCGACGGACGAATAGTCGAAGATAAGGTATGTAAAGTTAGTTTCCTTCGGCAAGTTAAGTAATATCAGTATAACGTAATAAATTACGGACCAGTAGAATGTTCAGAAGTCGAGTATTGCGTTATTATGAATGTTGGTACGATGTGAGAAACATTGGGTTGTAATGTGTATGAAACCTATCAGTATGATACAGATTCTAACGCTAGTGTTAGAGATTGCCCAGTATACTCAGTATGTAATGTGATATGCCATGTTGAGATATGGTTGTATTCAGTTGAAGCCCCGTATAGTAATGCAATACCCGTAAAGCACTTCAGAAATAGAATAGCAGACTAAAATGAAGTTCAGAAAGCATGTCAGGATTAGTAAATCCTGTTACTATAGAAAGTTAGTATACAGCGTAGTCTAGCAGAAAGATTATATTCGTACATACATATATAGTACTTCCAGCCTCAGCATGTATTAAGTATGTACTTATTTCTATCACTAGTTCAGCATATAGTGTATACAGAAACTTAGTAAACAGCAGAGTTTTCAATAGAAATATTACCTTATATAGCATTTGCTCAGTACAGCCCGGCAGGAGACTATGTTCATATTTATACATCTTTACCTGCCTCAGCACGTATTAAATACGTACAGATTGCTATCATTAGCTCAGCATGTAATATGTACGGTACTTTACCCCTAGTAGCCTCAGCATGTGAGATGCACAGATAGTATTACCAGTTGAGACCGTTGTATTGTTTGGGGTTGGATTGCCTAGCATCCATGACCGCCCAGGGTTAATAGCTGTATCGACTCGTCCGCCAGAGGACGAGGATACGTCACTCTACGGAGTGGCATGCCGTCCCGCCAGGGGACGAAGATGGGATGCCAGTTTTTCCCCATATTTGTGCCTTGATCGGCCTTACACACCCCAGTCGAGCGGATACGCCCGGGTGCAAATTCAGGAGTCCTCCGGACTCAGATGCAGTTATAGTCAGGGGCTCAGCGAGCCCAAGTGCATACCCAGGGGACCGGCAGGATGCTTACAGCCAGTATAGGAGATGGGTTGACCGGGGTAGGGGTATAGATTCTGTGTTGATTGTACCTCCCGGCTTATGGGGGCCGGGTAAGGTTGTGTATGCCATGTTATGTTATGTATGTTATGCTATATTACAGTAGATACGAGCAGATTAGTAGTAGTATGATACGTCTCCAGGTATGATTCCTACTCCCTTCAGTATGATTAAGAACAGGTACGATCTACACCATCAGACAGTTATCTACTCCTTCTTATTTCAGTTTTGACAGTTATGTTATTGATTTCAGATATCCCTTCAGTTTTTACAGATTCAGTTATCTCATACTATCCAGAATTTTTAGTTATATTACTTGTATTCAGCTGTATTCAGTTTGCTTTACATACTCAGTACCAGCGGTACTGACGCCCAGTGGGGCGTTGCATTACTTGCATGCAGGTAACCATAGACGAGCAGGCGATACCACGTGATCCCCATCAGCGGTTGAGTATTCAGCTTCTGTCATCCGGAGACTGAATTTCTAGAGGTGTAGTCCAGTTCTTTTTGTTGTACAGTACGGGTAGGTCGGGGCCCTGTCCCGATCATTTCTATTATCTTTCCTAGAGGCTTGCAGTCTGTTTATATTCCCTGTGGTCAGATGAGCCGGTCGTGAGAGGCCGTGCAGTTGTATAGTTGCTTTTACTCCTTCTTTCTTTTGTAATGGCCGTGTGGGGCCATAGTTTGCCAGTAGTGGTGACCTTGTCGGTCACGTAGCTTTTCAGTATGTTATGCTTGAGTTACAGATAACTAGACAGCATGATGGCCTTGTCGGCCCGCATAGGTTCCCCTGAATTACCTTGTTTCTGGTCAGCTGTAATACAGGTACAGAAGGCTATAGGCCAATGGGCCGGGGGCTGTATTTACAGCCGTTATATAGCCCTTTGTTTCCAGAAATTTGAGCTAGAGCCAGCCAGGCGCCAGATGCGCCCAGGCTTAACAGTTCAGCAGGTCAGGTCTTAGTAGGGCACCAGGTGCCAGTCATACCCCCCAAGGTGGGGCGTGACAAACTTGGTATCAGAGCAGGTCGTATCCCAGGGAGTCTGCAAGCCGTGCTAAGTAGAGTCCTGTCCATGGGTGTGTTGTGCACTACATACTATGGGTAGGAGGCTGCAAGGCATGATAGGATGGTTGTCCTTTTATTCTAATTCGATCGTGCTATAGAGCTGTACAGTATAGGGTTGAATTCCAAAAATCTTACCATATTCTTTGGTTACAGCTAATGTCAGACCAGCGCCATCCTATTACCGGTCGGAACTTAGACATTGCAGCAGGAGAAGGCACTAGCAGAATGCCTCCCCCTCACTTGGAGACAGCCCGATCAGAGGGCCCTACAGAGGCTTCATCTCAGCCTCCTCAGCAGTCTCCACCACGTCAGGAGTCACTTGGGGCGACATTACCTTCAGCAGCCCCTATATTGACTCCTTCTGATCAGGAGGTTAGGAGTGCTGTAGTTTTGTTAGCACAGATGATGGCTGCTCAGCGCCAGCCAATGCCATCTACAGCTGCAGAATCATCAGGAGGGCCCGGTAGTTCGAGGGTCCGAGAATTCTTAGCCCTGAATCCCCCACAGTTCACAAGTACGGACCGAACAGAGGACCCCCAAGATTTTCTGGATCAGATGCAGAGAATCTTCAGGGTTATGCATGCTACGCCTACTGAGTCAGTTGAATTGGCCGCATTCCGGTTGCGAGATATTGCGGTGTTGTGGTACGAAAGTTGGGAGAGGTCCCGAGGGAGAGATGTTTCCCCTCCCACCTGGTCCAGCTTTTCAGGAGCCTTTCTGGATCATTATCTGCCGCGGGAGATTCGATAGGCCCGGGTAGACCAGTTCCTACATCTAGAACAGGGGGCCATGAGTGTTCGGGAATATTCTTTGCAGTTTGATTCTCTAGCCCGATATGCACCGGCCTTCGTTGATACCATGGCATCCAGAGTGCATCGTTTCATTACGGGCTTGAATCCAGAATATGTTGAGATTTGTACCACAGCTACACTGCGAGAGGACATGGATATTGCTCGCATTCAGTCATTTGCTCGGAATATTGAGGGCATCAGACAGCGGCAACGAGAGGTCAGAAGGGTTAATCAGGAACGGCGTCGCCGGGACAGGCCAGTTGAATTACAGGGAGAGGCCCGGGGAGGACCCAGGCCCCGAATGTCAGACAGGCCGCCCAGGCCCCCGCCTCCGCCACAGTCACAGGGGGTAGATCCAGTCGCAGGGGACAGTCAGGGACTGGTAGAGGCTCGCAGATGGCAGATTCACCATCACAGAGGAGGGCAGAGCAGAGCAGGTATACCCTACCACTTTTCCCTATATGCAATCGACGCCATTCTGGAGCATGCAGATATGGCTCCACCGCATGTTATATTTGTGGCCAAGAAGGCCATTTGATGAAAGATTGCCCAGCCAGGGGTCGAGAGGACCGGGATAGACAGGATAGGGCATCAACAGGATCACGAGCTACAGCATCTTCGACTGGGCGTAGGCCCTCAGTTTCAGCAGGCAGGGGTCGAGGCAGATCAGGGGCCTCCAGTACAGGTGCGGGTCCAAGCCGCACATATGCCTTACCAGGGAGGCAAGATTCAGAGGCATCGCCTGATGTTGTGACAGGTATGCTAACTATCTGCTCACACCCTGCTTATGTGTTAATTGATCCAGGGTCTACCTTGTCCTATATTACTCCATTTGTGGCACGGAAGTTTAGTATTGTACCAGAATCATTACGGTAACCCTTCTTGGTATCTACGCCCGTCGGTGACTCTATCACAGCTAGCCGAATCTACCGCGGGTGTACAGTAGAGATTGTTGACCGTCAGACCACAGTAGATCTAGTCGAGTTAGAAATGATAGACTTCGATGCCATAATGGGTATGGACTGGTTAGTGCCATGCTTTGCCAATGTTGAATGTTGGACCAAAATGGTCCGATTCCACTTCCCGGGGGAAGCAGTACGGGAGTGGAAGGGCAGCACCGCGACGCCAAAAAGTAGGTTTATTTCCTACCTTCGGGCGAGGAAGTTGATATCTAAGGGGTGCATTTACCATCTTGTCAGAGTTCAGGATGTCCAAGCAGAATCTCCGACACTCCAGTCTGTTCCAGTGGTAAATGAATTCCCAGATGTATTTCCTGATGAGTTACCTGGTATTCCCCCAGAAAGGGAAATAGACTTCGCTATTGATTTGCTACCAGGCACTCAGCCAATATCAATACCTCCTTATCGTATGGCTCCTGCAGAACTCAGAGAATTAAAGGAGCAGTTGAAAGACTTGTTAGATAAAGGTTTTATCAGGCCGAGTACTTCCCCATGGGGTGCGCCAGTCTTGTTTGTGAGAAAGAAAGATGGCTCACTCCGAATGTGCATAGATTATCGGCAGCTAAATAAAGTTACAGTAAAGAACAAGTATCCGCTCCCCAGAATTAATGACTTATTTGATCAGTTGCAGGGAGCCAGATACTTCTCTAAGATTGACTTGCGGTCCGGATACCACCAGGTCCGAGTACGTGAAAGAGATATTCCTAAGACAGCATTCTGGACCCGATATGGGCATTTTGAATTTCTGGTTATGTCCTTCGGGCTAACAAATGCCCCAGCAGTCTTTATGGACTTGATGAACAGTATTTTCAGACCCTTCCTGGACTTGTTCGTGATAGTATTCATTGATGATATTCTGGTGTATTCTCGCTCTGAAGCAGATCACCGGACTCAATTGCGGACAGTGCTCCAAATTCTTAGGGACCGCCAGTTGTATGCTAAATTTTCGAAATGTGAATTCTGGCTTAACTCAGTAGCCTTTTTAGGGCATATTGTCTCAGACGCTGGTATACAGGTAGACAAGCAGAAGATAGAAGCAGTTAAGTCATGGCCTAGACCTACCACCCCGACTGAAGTTCGTAGTTTTCTGGGGTTAGCAGGGTATTATCGGAGATTCATTGAGGGATTCTCAACCATTGCAGCACCTTTAACTAAATTGACACAGAAAGCAGCAAAGTTTCAGTGGACGGAGGCATGCGAGCAGAGTTTTCAGGGATTGAAAGACAGGTTAACCTCCGCCCCAGTACTAGCACTGCCGGAAGGCACAGAAGGTTATTCAGTCTATTGCGACGCGTCAGGTGTCGGATTGGGTTGTGTGTTGATGCAGCATGGTAGAGTAATTGCATATACCTCCAGACAGCTGAGAAAACACGAAAAGAATTACCCTACCCATGACCTGGAATTGGCCGCAGTAATTCGTGCCTTGAAGATGTGGAGGCATTATCTGTACGGCGTCCATGTTGACATTTATACAGATCATAAGAGCTTACAGTACATTTTCACCCAGAGGGAGTTGAATCTGTGGCAACGCCGCTGGTTAGAGTTGTTGAAAGACTATGACGTGAATATTTTGTACCACCCCGGAAAAGCTAATGTGGTAGAAGATGCCCTGAGTCGTAAGTCAATGAGGAGTTTGGCGTATTTGCGACCCGAGAAACAGAAATTAGCTAAGGAAATTCATCAGTTAGCTGGGCTAGCCGTTCGAGTAATGGAGATAGAAAATAATGAGGCCGTAAATCAGAATTTTGCAGTGTCGTCATTAGTTGCAGAGGTAAAAGAACGACAGTATGAGGACCCCAATTTAGTCCAGCTCAGAGATAGAGTTCAGAAGGGTAAGGAGCCAGATTTTCAGATAACCGAGGATGATGTGCTACATTGTAAGGGCCGCCTTTGTGTCCCGAATGTCGCAGGACTTCGTGGGCAGATTATGCATGAGGTACACTACGCTCGCTATTCCCTTCACCCAGGGGCGACGAAAATGTACCACGACATTAGAGACATCTACTGGTGGCCAGGTATGAAAACTGAAATAGCTGAATTTGTATCTAGATGTGCTAATTGTCAGCAGGTGAAAGCAGAGCACCAGAAACCGGGTGGTTTGACTCAGGAGATAATGATACCTATGTGGAAATGGGAAGTAATAAACATGGATTTTGTAACAGGGTTACCCCGTACTAGACGCAGAAATGATTCCATTTGGGTAATAGTTGATAGGCTGACAAAATCAGCTCATTTCCTGCCAGTAAGGGCTACCTTCTCAGCTGAGGATTATGCCAAATTGTATATCAGAGAAATAGTTAGATTGCATGGCGTGCCGGTATCTATCATTTCAGACAGGGGAGCACAGTTTACAGCTAGATTCTGGCAATCGTTTCAGAAAGGTTTGGGGACGCAGATTAATTTGAGCACAGCATTCCATCCTCAAACAGATGGGCAGGCCGAACGTACAATTCAGATGCTCGAAGATATGTTACGAGCGTGTGTGTTAGATTTTGGGGTAGGTGGGATGAACATCTTTCGTTAATTGAATTTGCTTATAATAACAGCTACCATTCAGCTATTCAGATGGCGCCTTTCGAGGCATTATACGGGCGAAAATGTAGATCGCCGGTGGGCTGGTTTGAGATAGGAGAATCAGCATTAGTTGGCCCAGACATTGTTCGGTAGTCCGAAGAAACGATAAAGCTTATCCGGGAACATTTACTGACCGCTCAAAGCCGCCAGAAGTCATACACAGATAGACGGCGCAGAAATCTAGAATTTTCGGTAAACGACTGGGTATATCTGAAAGTGTCCCCGATGAAAGGGGTAATGAGGTTTGGCAAGAAAGGCAAGCTTAGCCCCAGATTTATTGGGCCATATCAGATTCGGCGAAAAATAGGCCGCGTGGCATACGAGTTGAACTTGCCTCCAGAATTAGCGTCAGTACACCTAGTATTCCACGTTTCCATGTTAAGAAAGTTCGTACCCTTCTACAGTAGTTCCAGTCCAGGATGTTCAGGTCACAGAGGGGTTAGCCTACGAAGAGGTTCCCATAGCTATCTTAGACAGACAGATTCGCAGGCTGAGAACTAAAGATGTTGCATCTGTCAAGGTATTGTGGCGTAACAGAAATCGGGAAGAAATGACGTGGGAGGATGAAGAAGATATGAAAACCAGATATCCTCACTTATTTCAGGCCTAGTCAGACGACAGGTATGTCCGTATCATTATTTACACAGTACTTTTTAGTATGTATGTTGTAAATGATAAAGAAAGAAGTGATATTTAGTTGTCCAGTGGATTGTAGAATATTGTGTGCAGTGCCTGTATTGGACTTTTTCCGCGTTTCAGGTCATTGCGATAGTCCATATTACAGGGGAAACTCTGCCAAAATTTTCCCAGAAACTAGAGTGAACAGCTCTCTAGACAGCAGTATACATTCGGGGACGAATGTTCCTAAGGGGGGGAGAATGTTATACCCCATAGAATTCCCGGCACTTAGATGACCTGTTCGCACGTTGGTTAAGCGTATTTGAAAGCCATACGTGCTAGGGAAAGGCCCGGGAAAAGATCGGACAAGAAACCTGTCGAACCATCGCGGGAGGAGCCGAGGCAGAGCCCCTCCGCGATGGCAGCGTGTCACGGAGGTGAGGCCTCCGCGATGGCTCCGTGACACGTTGCCCGTGTCCAGGCCCAAGTATATAAAGCCCCCACTTCGGTTGGAAGTCATTCATACTTATAAAAATTTCCAGAGAGCGCTGTAAACAGAGAAAAACGAAGGGGAATTAAATATTTTCGTCCGATTACGCTGCCAAACGCTTCCCAAACCCAAATTTAATCCTAGATACCAAGGTATTTAGCAGCAGAGAGCATTTCTACGGAGTTAGTTTTGCGAAATACGGCCGGCGAATCGGCGAGCCGCCGAACTAAAGTAAGTAGAATTGCTCTAAATTAATGTCTATGTGTTCCTAGCTGAGAAGTAAATAATTCTCCCTTCTGGGCCGCTGGAAAATAGCGAGTTTTTGACCGTCCTTCGATAAGCCTAAGTTTAGGCTATAAATTAAATCGAAAGTAACGTCGCTCTTTACAATAATGTTGTATTTAGTATTGATTGACGTATTTATGAATGCAGTTGGGAGAAAATAGTTGAAGTATCGGCCGAGCCTCGTCCGATGGACGAATAGTCGAAGATAAGGTATGTAAAGTTAGTTTCCTTCGGCAAATTAAGTAATATCAGTATAGCGTAATAAATTACGGACCAGTAGAATGTTCAGAAGTCGAGTATTGCGTTATTATGAATGTTGGTACGATGTGAGAAACATTGGGTTGTAATGTGTATGAAACCTATCAGTATGATACAGATTCTAACGCCAGTGTTAGAGATTGCCCAGTATACTCAGTATGTAATGTGATATGCCATGTTGAGATATGGTTGTATTCAGTTGAAGCCCCGTATAGTAATGCAATACCCGTAAAGCACTTCAGAAATAGAATAGCAGACTAAAATGAAGTTCAGAAAGCATGTTAGGATTAGTAAATCCTGTTACTATAGAAAGTTAGTATACAGCGTAGTCTAGCAGAAAGATTATATTCGTACATACATATATAGTACTTCCAGCCTCAGCATGTATTAAGTATGTACTTATTTCTATCACTAGTTCAGCATATAGTGTATACAGAAACTTAGTAAACAGCAGAGTTTTCAATAGAAACATTACCTTATATAGCATTTGCTCAGTACAGCCCGGCAGGAGACTATGTTCATATTTATACATCTTTACCTGCCTCAGCACGTATTAAATACGTACAGATTGCTATCATTAGCTTAGCATGTAATATGTACGGTACTTTACCCCTAGTAGCCTCAGCATGTGAGATGCACAGATAGTATTACCAGTTGAGACCGTTGTATTGTTTGGGATTGGATTTCCTAGCATCCATGACCGCCCAGGGTTAATAGCTGTATCGACTCGTCCGCCAGAGGACGAGGATACGTCACTCTATGGAGTGGCATGCCGTCCCGCCAGGGGACGAAGATGGGATGCCAGTTTTTCCCCATATTTGTGCCTTGATCGGCCTTACACACCCCAGTCGAGCGGATACGCCCGGGTGCAGATTCAGGAGTCCTCCAGACTCAGATGCAGTTATAGTCAGGGGCTCAGCGAGCCCAAGTGCATACCCAGGGGACCGACAGGATGCTTACAGCCAGTATAGGAGATGGGTTGACCGGGGTAGGGGTATAGATTCTGTGTTGATTATACCTCCCGGCTTATGGGGGCCGGGTAAGGTTGTGTATGCCATGTTATGTTATGTATGTTATGCTATATTACAGTAGATACGAGCAGATTAGTAGTAGTATGATACGTCTCCAGGTATGATTCCTACTCCCTTCAGTATGATTAAGAACAGGTACGATCTACACCATCAGACAGTTATCTACTCCTTCTTATTTCAGTTTTGACAGTTATGTTATTGATTTCAGATATCCCTTCAGTTTTTACAGATTCAGTTATCTCATACTATCCAGAATTTTTAGTTATATTACTTGTATTCAGCTGTATTCAGTTTGCTTTACATACTCAGTACCAGCGGTACTGACGCCCAGTGGGGCGCTGCATTACTTGCCTGCAGGTAACCATAGACGAGCAGGCGATACCACGTGATCCCCATCAGCGGTTGAGTATTCAGCTCCTGTCATCCGGAGACTGAATTTCTAGAGGTGTAGTCCAGTTCTTTTTGTTGTACAGTACGGGTAGGTCGGGGCCCTGTCCCGATCATTTCTATTATCTTTCCTAGAGGCTTGCAGTCTGTTTATATTCCCTGTGGTCAGATGAGCCGGTCGTGAGAGGCCGTGCAGTTGTATAGTTGCTTTTACTCCTTCTTTATTTTGTAATGGCCGTGTGGGGCCATAGTTTGCCAGTAGTGGTGACCTTGTCGGTCACGTAGCTTTTCAATATGTTATGCTTGAGTTACAGATAACTAGACAGCATGGTGGCCTTGTCGGCCCGCATAGGTTCCCCTGAATTACCTTGTTTCTGGTCAGCTGTAATACAGGTGCAGAAAGCTATAGGCCAATGGGCCGGGGGCTGTATTTACAGCCGTTATATAGCCCTTTGTTTCCAGAAATTTGAGCTAGAGTCAGCCAGGCGCCAGATGCGCCCAGGCTTAACAGTTCAGCAGGTCAGGTCTTAGTAGGGCACCAGGTGCCAGTCATACCCCCCAAGGTGGGGCGTGACAATAATAATAATAATAATAATAATAATAATAATAATAATAATAATAATAATAATAATAATAATAATAATAATAATAATAATAATAACAATAACAACAACAACAACAACAACAATAACAATAATAATAATGATAAATAATTTTAGAAAAATAATAATAATAAAATAAAAGTGGAAAGCCTTTATCTTAAAAGTTGGATTACCATTTAGCCCATGTAATAAATTAAAATATAATAAAATATCTAATTAAATAGTAGTATTTTACCATTAAATATCTTAAAGATATATATATACACACATTAAAATAAAAAGAAATAAATATATAAACCGACTATGAGGAAGATTGTTTCATCTACCAGTATTTATTGTCCATCATGGTAACTTGTATTTTATATAATTTTTGTACTTTTCTGCATAAATGTTGAAATATTTTTTGTTTTCATTTTATTAAGGTGATCTTGCCACACGTTATATTCAATTGTCATCAAAACATTATTAATAAACTAAGGTAACCAAAACGTCAATTCAATCATTTTTTAAATTTACACTTATTGCAACTTTATGTTTAATTATTTAATGTGGATGCACATGTCCAGAAACTAGTATATATATATATATATATATACACACACACATAAGACCCAAAATATAAAATTAAAAGATCAAAATAACCATCATAAGTAAAATGACATTTTTGCCCTTCAATCAAATACTAATTCTATAATTTTGTGTAGAATTGTAAATAAACATCCCAAATTAATTATCTTTTTTCATTTTTTCCCTTGATCCCCTCATTTATTACTTGATTTTTTTTGTATTCTTTTAGTTTGAAGCCAGTGGAATTTGAGAAGACAACACTTAATGTATAATACAAAATCTAGAATATTTATAATTATGATATAATATTTGAGTTTCTTTCAAATCTTCCAATACGAATATGAAACTCCAATGTCTTCGTTCTTTTATAAACTTAATTATAATTATTGTTGAATTTAATGCATATGGTACTAATTAGAATTTTTGAATATTACATCTATATATTATATAATTCTGATTTTATAACTAGTGATGTGGCATACTTCTAAGATTAGAAACTATGTTTTTCTCAATTTTTTGATGATTTCCTATTTCCTTAACTTTTAGTTTTCTTGGTGATTAATTATGAATACAAATATCATTTTTTTTCTAAATAATAGTAAATAGGTTTGAATTAAAACTCAATTAGAGGTTAGATCATTTGTAATAGTAATAATTTTTAATATGTATTAATCTCTAAATAATTATATGTTAATTAATTCTTCAGCCTCTTCATATTATATTTTTTGTGCTAATTCTTGTACCTCTTCATATTACATTTGGATTCATCTTTTTTGGTATTTTTCTTCCCTTTATACTTTTAAATTTTTTGGTCTTGTGAAATTTTTTTACCATTTATTTTGTGTTAAAAACTCAAAAGTTCCTCTTTAACTCACTTAATTATGATGAAAAACTCTTATTTAGAGCCTTTTCCCCTCTCCTGAAAATAATTATTAAACTCAATTAATTCATCACCTATAACTTAAATATAATTGCAGAATTGACAAACACTAGAAATAACAAGGCTTTAAATATTATTCAAGTAGTTATTGATTTTTCTCTCGTTTGTGTATTCCTCATTACACTCACCGTCTTCTCCAGATCACTTTCTATTTATTTTTATCAAAATTTGTTTGAGCATATAGAATAGTTATATATATAAATGTAATAAATAAATTTGTAAATAAAAATATTTTTATTTTTTTAAATTTATAGATAAGAAGGTACGTGCACAATGATATTATAAGGCTTGGTCATGCTGAGAATTTGATGGAGTGTTCTTTTGTTCAAGTGAGTGCTACCCTCAACTACTCTTCTTTTATACCAATTAGTCTTTTGAATTACCTTAAATATAAAGTTTAATCTCATATCCCTCAATTATTAATTAGAGATTTTAGATTAAACTTTGACAACAAAATCGTCTTTAAAAAAAAATTATCCAAAGTAGAATTACCCTGTACAAATTCGCAAACTCTATTAATCCCTCCAAATATAAGTACCAATATGGAATCGAAAATAAAATAAAATAAAATCGCTATTTAATATCAATTTTGGGATAATGCTGGAAAGATGAGGAGTCAATGAATTGAAGAAAAATGTGAAGGTATAAATTATGAGAAGGTGACGAGTGGTTTGAAAGAGATAGAAGAAACTAAAAATGATTAAAAAAAGAAGAAGAAAGAAGAGAAATATAGAAATAATTAGGAAAAGATGATAAAATTTTAAAAGAGAAGAAGATATTAAATTTTATCAAAATTTTTTTTTAATAAAGTGTACATTTTTAAAGATGAAAAGTAGAGAAATACATTCTTCAATTTTATTTTAAGAAGAATCTTGAAGTAAAACAAAAAAAAATAGTGTGATGATTGTGTTGTCACGACTTCTTCTTTTCATTTTTCTTTAAGATTATGTTTGGCTTTAAAATTTTAGTTTTGATTTTAATATTAGAAGGATAGTTCGATGGACAACACAATCAAAGTTTAAATATAAATTTGTGAAATACTTATGAGTTGGAATTATATATTTTAACTTTAGATTCTCCTATTATAAGATAAATTTAATATGTTTTCAATTGTTGCAAACTTATATTTTTTATTTTTTATTTTTTATTTTTTTTAAAATAAAAGAAATTTCGTAAGTATTTTGCTGCCTAAATTTCAATATTATCTAATTGTAAGATAAAATTTAAGATATTTTTAATTGTTGTACACTTAAATTTTTAGCTTTTATTTTTAAATATTTTCATAAATTAAGTAATTTTTCGCGCGGGAAAATTTACTACTATAGTATTAATTTATCAATTAGAGTTACTTACATTCTATTATTTGTGGTTTATTAATTATTTATTAAGATCTTTTACATTTGACTACATAAATTTAGGTGAAATTGTCTACAAATCATTAATATCATGTAATCAGAAGTTGAAAATATTCCTGAATGCATACATTGTCGTGCTATGAGGTTTCAACATGAAACTCCAATATTTTATTACGATAGTGGATCAACTAAATTAGCAAATACTAAAGTTCCAACTCAACTACGAGCTATTTATCACTGAATCAGAAGTAGCAAAAAAATGTTTCAGGCACATTAGAACGTATAATAGCATATTTATATTTATGTCTTTTGGTGTTACACTTGATAAACATTTGGCATCTTCATGGAAAGGAGTTTATACTTTTAAAGCACAAGATCAAATTTATCATGATTTTTCATTATTACTTCCACGTCATGATAATTCATGTTTTTTTACGGTATATACTTTTTTGACACTGATAATGAGTTATGCAATAGAATTTTAAAAGTCTAAGAAGTATATTTATCCGAGAAAGCTGTGGAAAAAATAAGATATATAATAGATGTTAATTCTTATGCACATTTCTTTTGCTAGCTAAAAGATTATTCAAGCTTTTAGGATTTACAGATTTGAATTGCTTCCAATACTAAACTAAATCAATGTATCTACAACAGATCATTTGTAGATCAAGTTGCTGCTATTTGGATAGATGAAACAACCCCAATATATCATTTGACCGAGAGATTATTGGTCACGAGTATTCAAGCAATAAACATAGAGTTAAACATTATTATGGTGTTATGACACACTCCAGTATCTATTACTTTTTTCAAATGATGAACCAAGTTCGCACTGAGGAATACAAAAACAATTAAAAAAAGTTCGAATAGAACTGAATTGCAAACCTCAATGAGAATATCACAACATTTGCATCTGTTAATGAGGTGTTTGAAAATGAGGACTCAAGTAAATGTTTGAAATAAGATTACACAATACTTTAAATTTGGCTCATTAAAACTCTCTCATATCAATTCAAAGTTTTTTTGTAGGTGTGCATTGTGGAGCTAAATATTGTGTGTCTTGTAGAGAGTATTACTACTATAAGCTAGAAATAAGTGAAGGAGAAAACACAATACTACTATTATATGGATGATTGTTTCAATAATTTATAATTGATATTACATTAAGCTGGAAACAAGACGACCTGAATATTTTAGACTAGAGCAATCAAATGTTAGAACAAAAATATTGCAAGGTATAGTTGATAGTATCATAGCCGAAGAAAATAGAGGATCTAAAGTTAGTCAGAGAATAATACTTCCTACATCATCGTCAAAAACCCTAGGGATATGCATCGTAGATATATGAATGCAATGACTTTGGTTCAACATTTTGAAAATGCTGATTTATTTATCACAATGACATGTAATACTGACTAGATGGAGATCCAAGAAAATTTGATAGGACAACTTCCTTAAGACAAACCTGATCACTTAGTGACTAGAGTTTCTAGAGAAAAATTACAAGATTTAAAAGACCAGATATTCAAGAAAAACTATTTGATCATGTTGCAGTACATGCTTTTGCGATTGAATTTCAAAAAAGACGTCTGTTGCACATACACTTTTTAGTAATACTTAACAAGAATACAAGATAACATCAACAGGCAACTATGAAAAATTTATTTTTGCTGAACTTTCTGACAAAGAAGAATTTTTCCTCTTACATAATTTGATTGTCAAACATATAATGCCTAGTCCATACGAAAAAAAAATTATTCATAAAACTCATGCATGAAGGATGGTCAAGAGTCATTATCATCAACCATTTAGTAAAAATTTAATACAAGAAAAAGATGAATATCCTATTTACAAGAGAAAGAATGATCAAAAGATTGAAAAGGTCCATAACATGAAAATGAATAATCAGCGGGTTGTTCCATATAATCCTTACTTGCTAACTAGATCCAATTATCACATCAATGTTGAGTCTTGTTTGGTAGTGAAAGCAATAATATATATATGAGGACAAATTCCTCATGGCAAACCTGATCAGTTAGTGACAAGAGTATTTTAAGAAAAATTATAAGATTTAAAATATTAGATATTCAAGAAAAAAATTATTTGATCCTGTTGCATATATATTGTCACGCCCCGCCCTGGGGGGTATGACTGGCACCTGGTGCCCTAGTAGGACCTAGACTGCTATCTGGTGAGCCAAAGCACATCTGGTGCCTGGCTGGCTCTAACTCAAATTCCTAGAAACAAAGGGCTATATAACGGTTGTAAACACAGCCTCCGGCCAACAGGCCTATAGCCACCTGTACCTGAAAAACAGCTAACCAGAAACATACTACTGTCAAGGGAACCTATGCGGGCCGGCAAGGCCACCATGCTGTCTAGTTCTCTGTAACTTAACAATGGCACGCTAAATAATTACGTGACCGGCAAGGTCACCACTACTGACTGGTTATGGCCACACACGACCAACAGGAACAAAAATAACAAATAACTATAAAAGCTACACGGCCTCACACGACCGGCTCGACTGACCACAGGAAAATATATACAGACTGCAAGCCTCTAGGAATAACAATAGAAATGATCGGGACAGGGCCCCGACCTACCCGTACTGTACAACAAAAGAAAATGAAATACACCTCTGGAATTCAGACTCCGGATGACAGGAGCTGAATACTCAATAGCTGACTGGAATCACGAGGGATCGCCTCCTCGTCTATGAGTACCTGCAAGCAAGTAATGCAGCGCCCCACTGGGTGTCAGTACCACAGGTACTGAGCATGTAAAGCAACTGAAATACACAACTGAAATGAATAACAACAGTAACATGACACAGAAGCAGGAAGTAGCTGAGTCTATCTAGCTGAGGATAACTAGGGAGAGTTTATTTATTCTATAGCTAAACTGAGCGTACCTGATGACGTGTCGTCCTCCTGTCTATCAGTATCTAATAGCACATATAGGTATACATATAAATACACACAATACCTGACCGACCCCCATAAGCCGGAAGGTGTCAACCAACACACAATCTATTTACCCCTACCCAGGTCTAAACCAACCAAAAATAAGTCACTCCACTCATCTGTTAACTGTGAGATCCTCCTACCGATCCCCTTGGGTACGTAGCTCAAGCCTTGGCCTCTGACAATAAACTGTGTCTGAGTCCGAAGACTCCTGCCTCTGGGCGCAAGTGCACATGGGGTGTGTAATTAAAACTGCCCCTGGGTGCAAGCACGCAACAGGGTAATTTTATAAAAATATGTATCTGAAACTGCCCCCGGTCACAAGCGCACACAGAGTGATCTGCCCCTGCAAACAGGGTAAACTGGCTCTGCACAAAGTAAACTGAACTGCCCCTGCAAGTAGGGTAATCTGGACCGTATTATCATGGTGGTCGGCCATCATCGTCCTCTAGGCGGACGGCATCGCCCAGCTGGTGGCGGTATCTGAATCTGGTATCGACACAGCTATAACCCAGGGGCGGTGGGGATGCTAAAGGGACACCCACATGCCATAACAGGTCTCAACAAACAAATAGCACATATAAATAGCAAGCATGTATAACTGAAAAAGACTATCTGAAATCTGATTTCTTATTCTGATCTGTTTATGTACTAACCTGATTCTTTACTGATTATACTGATTCTGAAATCTTTCTTTTAACTGTCGGTTAATATGTAGCCAAGATACTATCTGTCTGAATGGCTAATCTGTAACCATAACTGTCTGTCTGTCTGATCTTTCTTTACTGACTTTTATTATGAAAATCTGCTCCTTTTTATTCTACTACATGCTTGCTAATCACGTAATAGGCTATACCGAATCTGAAATACTAACTTGCCCTCGGGCGCATACTTTTCTAACCTTCAGACTGAATACGATATAACAACGTAAACTAGGTTTACTGAACTTTGCACAATACTTAACATTCAACTCCGGGAATTCTACTACGGAGTTTATTGTACTATACAAGGCTAAAGCTACTAACTTGCCGAAGGAACTAGCTTTGCATACCTTAACCTCGAGTTATCCGTCTGTCGGACGAGGCTCGGTCAATACTCCAGCTATTTCTCCCAACTGCATTCATGTATACGCTAATTAATACTAAATATAGCTTTATTCTAAAGAACGACGTCACTTTCGATATAATTGTAGCCTAAACTTAGGCTTATCGAAAGACGGTCGAAAACTCGCTATTTTTCAGAAGTCCAGAAGGGAGAAGTATTCACTTCACAGCTAGGAGCACATAGACACTAGTTTGGAGCAATTCTACTTACCTTAGCTCGGTAGCTCGACGATTCGTCGGCCGTATTTCGCGAAACAAAATCCGTAGGAATGCTCCCTGCTGCTAAATACCTCGGTACCTGAGGTTAATTCAAGTTTGGACCGCGTTTGACAGCGTAATCGGAAGGAAATTATCAAATAATCCTCGTTCCTCTTTCTCTCTGCTTACCCTCTATTTTTCACTGGAAATTATAAGAAACTTTAATGAAAAGTCGAAGTTGGAGGCTTTATATAATTTGGACTTATAAGTCGCATTCAGGGAATGCGATTTATAAGTCGCATTCCTGGAATGCAATTTATAAGTCGCATTTTGCCTTGCGACGCGCCGACTTGGCGCTTGTCCGATCTTTCCCCGGGCCTTTTTCTAGCATGTATGGTTTTCAAATACTCTTAACCAACACGCGAATAGGCCATCTATATGCCGGAAATTTACGGGGTGTAACATATATATATATATATACATACAAACATACATATATTTACATATATATCAAAAAAATTGATAGGAGGACAACTTCCTCAAGACCAACCTGATTAGTTGGTGACGAGAGTGTTTTGAGAAAAATTATAGAATTTAAAATATCAGATATTCAAGAAAAAATTATTTGATCCTGTTGCGGCACGTGCTTTTGCGAAAAGAGGTCTACTGCACATACACCTTTTAGTAATATTTAACAAGAATACAAGATAATATCAGCAAACAATTATGAAAAGTTTATTTCCGCTGAACTTTCTTATAAAAGAAGAATTTTTCCTCTTACATAATTTTGTTGTCAAACATATGATGCATAGTCCATGTAAAAAAATTATCCATAAATTCATGCATCTTACAGCCAAGGGTCATTATCCTCAGCCATTTAGTAAAAATTTAATATAAGGAAAGGACGAATATCCTATTTATAAGAGAAAGAATGATGAAAACATTGAAAAGGTCCGTGAAATGAAAATGAATAATCAAAGGGTTGTTTCATATAATTCATATATATATATATGTGTGTGTGTGTGTGTGTGTGTGTGTGTATGTGTGTGTGTATATATTATATATCAAAAAAAATTGATAGGAGGACAACTTCCTCAAGACAAACCTGATCAGTTAGTGACTAGAGTTTTTAGAGAAAAATTATAAAATTTAAGATAAGATATTTAAAAAAAAACTATTTGATCCTATTGCAGCACATGCTTTTGCGATTGAATTTCAGAAAAGAGGTCCATTGCACATACACCTTTTAGTAATACTTAACAAGAATACAAGATAACATACAATTATGACAAGTTTATCTCCGCTGAGCGTTCTGACAAAGAAGAATTTCTCCTCTTACATAATTTGGTTGTCAAACATATGATGCATGGTTGTCATGACCCAAACATACACCCAGATCATAGACACAGAATAAGGAACCCCGAGAGACCCCAAGTCGACCTATGGCATGAGCATACATCTAATTCAATCACATGAGTGGAAGACTTGGCATAGAGAATGTAATCATAACATAACATGAGGGAAAACAATACAATATTTATACAATACGGCGGAATATAACTTTTTAGTCTGATAAGCCTCTAAAAATGAAAGGCGAATTGATGGGATAACTCCCCAACTAATCCAACATCCAGAAACTGAAGGAATAACATAGAGTGTGAACATGTAGCCCTCGAAACATGAGGAATCACCAAGTACGCAGAGAGCAAGTCCGAATCTATCTACGGCTGAGGATGCGCCTGAGAACTGGGACTTGTATCATGAGACAATATAACATAAAAAGTATGCGGTCAATACGTGGAATGCACTGAGTATGCAAGGTAAGTAAATCAGACCTTTAAAACATGTATAAAACTCATAATTGGTCATAAGAGTAGGACAGCATGCTCGTATCATAAATTATTACAACATATTATATAGCTCAAGGTTTTCAAAACATTCGTAATATAACATAGTCATAATCATAATAGAAGAACTTCACTTAACATAACTTGAGCCCAGATACATAATCATAACATGCGTAAATCATGAGAAACAATGGGAGAATATCTTAACTGACATACCCCATATGAGCACACATAAATCCCGAACTATAGCCCTAATCGGGAGGGTGTTCGTACCTTACCAAGGGTAGGAACCATGAAGGGAGTGATCACACATGAAAAGGGCCATTTGGGCCAGGGACAAACATGAAAAGGTCCCAATATACCTACGGTGGAACATAGTTCATGAGATCCGGGACTTAACCTGAGCCCCAAACCTACTCGGTGTTCGATACTACTCCCAAAATATATATAGTGCTAATAATAATACATACATGAGTTCATGGGCTAGTTAAATCATGATGATCATAGACATGCTTAAACATACATGAACTAGCCATAACTTGAGGTCCGTGAGTCGGCCAAAAACATAATTCATGCTTGATAAAATGCGTACATACTTGTAGATCATGCATATAGCTTAAATTTCCATAAGATCATAATAGATAACATAATATATTCATGATTTAATTCATAATACATGTTGCACTTATAAAAAACATCAATGGATCATAAATCGATTTACCATGGGACATGCATAATCAAGATTAATTGATTAAAAATTCGAAATCATATATATTAATATCAATTTAGAACTCAAAAGATGATCAAAATCAGTAGATAATGATAGGATTTCGAAATCACAAGACCCATAATTAAATTATTAAAATTTTATACAAACCGTATATAAAACCCCATGAGTTTTAAAATAAATTTTGAGTAATTTAATAGAGAAGGAGCATGGGTGTGGAAGAATCCACCAGTTGAAGAACTTATATACGTAGGATTATCAACTCCTAACCCTCCTTATAAGACCAAGAATGAAATTGAAAGAATTGAGGTGAAAAGCTTGAAATCCCTTTAAATCACCTCTCAAAGTTCTTGCATGCATGAATGGGAGTTTAGAATGGGTCACTCTCTTTAAAACCCAGCTTTTCCAAGCCAAAACGACGTAATTTAGGGCCTTATATCGTGAAAAAATTAAAAATACCCTTAATGAACCGGCCCTGAAAACTGGTCGGATGGAACCCATGAGTGGTACCAACGGATCATGGGAACCACTAACGACCCGTCATGTCCCTCGTTGAATGGGCTGCTGAGTGACCTAGTCTCGGATCCAAACAACGGGTTGACAGGACGACCCGTGCCTTCAACCCATGACTCGTTACATCATCCGTTGTTTGCTCATCATAAAATCTGAACCCCCTTACCACGAGCCTCACCACGACTCGTGGTCGCAACCCGTCACCTACACTGGAAATTCTTACTCTCTAACAACGACTACAACCAACGACCAGTGGCTTCTCCTAACGGGTCGTTGGGTCTCCTGTTGTTTACACTATTGCCCAGCCTGACCCTAACCACGACTACAAAGGACGGCCCATTGTATCCCACAACGGGTCGTCATCCCTCTCGTTGTCTCCACTTCCACCATCCTTTCCCCAACCAACAACAGTATACAACGACTCGTGGTTTGATACCATAAGTCATTCTGTGGTCCATCCTATGACTTTTTTCTCAATTTCTGCAATTTTCAACTTTCAACCTCCCGAGTCTATTCTTACGCACCTCTGGGGTATTACGATATCTCCCCTTGGGAACATTCATCCTCGAATGTAGGAAACAAGCAGAAAAAAACATACAATTTGTCATGGCCATATACCGATCATTTTAACCAAAATTTTCACGAAATGACTACCTCCGCACCAAACCACATAGCTGAACTAATCTCATGCTTCACATACACATTCATACATATAAAAGAAACTTGCACACATGAACTGAACATAAAAACTAAATGGGATCATAGAGTAGAACTGATACCTCAAGTCGGAACTAAGCCGGTAGAGAACAAATGTAGGTTATCCGCTTCGGCTTCCCACGTAGCTCCCTCAACATGCTGATTTCTCCATAAGACCTTAACTGAAGCTACTTCTTCATTCCTCAACTTCCGAACCTGACGATCTAAGATTTCAACAGGGATTTCTTCTTAACTGATGTTGTCTTTTACTCCAATGCTATCATCGGGACTACCAAGGCTGGGTCACCCAAACACTTTTTCAAAAGCGACACATGGAAGACGGGATGAACTAAAGATAACTCCGATGGCAAGTCCAACTCATATGCCACCTTACCAACTCTTCTCACAACCCATTGGGACCAACATAGCAGGGACTGAGTTTCCCTTTCTTTCCAAACCGCATGATTCCCTTCGTGGGAAATACGTTTAGAAATACCTAGTCGTCCACATCAAACTCCAAATCTCTTCTCCTCACATCAGCGTATGATTTTTGACGACTCTGAGCGGTTTTTAACCGGTCCCTTATCAACTGGACCTTCACCATTGCCTCGTGAACCGCATCTGGCCCTATCATAGCTACCTCACCAACCTCAAACCATTCGATGGGAGATCTACACCTCCGCCCATAGAAGGCCTCGAACAGTGCCATCTGGATACTAGAGTGACAACTATTATTATAAGCAAACTCAATCAAGGGCAAATGATCATCCCAACTACCTTTAAAATCCATAACACATGCTCTCAACATATCCTCAAGAGTCTGGATTTCTTTCCGCCTGGCCATCCGTTTGCGGATGGAATGTTGTGTTGAGCTTAATCTGAGTCCCAAGTCCCTTCTGAAAAGACAGCCAGAACTGGGAGGTAAACTAAGTACCTCGGTCTGTAATAATAGACAAGGGTACTCCATGAATTCAAACTAACTCCCAAATATACAACTAGGCATAATCATCCGCTGAATCCGTGGTCTTGACCGATAGGAAGTGTGCAGCGTTTGTAACCTGTCTACCACCACCCAAATTGAATCATAGTGTCGGCGAGTACGAGGTAGGCCTGTAATAAAATCCATATTAACCTCTTCCCACTTCCAAGTCGGAATGCTAATATCCTGAAGTACACCTCCTGGCCTTTGGTGCGCGACCTTCACTTGTTGACAGTTTGGACACTTGGCTACGAACTTTGCGATATTCTTCTTCATACCATCCCACCAATAGATTTCCCGCAAGTCCCGATACATCTTCATGGATCCCAGATGGATGGAATATCTGGTACCATGTGCCTCATGCAATATCTGGGCTATCAAATTATAAACATCTGGAATACATAGCTGACCCTGGTATCGAAAGACACCATCTCCCCCTTGGGAGAAAACCTCCACCATTTTGACTCCGCACCACTTCCTTCAGCTTTCTCAAAATTGGATCCTCATCTTGCTTAGATTTAACATCGATCACCAAGGACGATTCTGACCCATTCTGCACAACAATGCCGCCATCGATCAAGTCGATCAATCTAACCCCCATCCTAGCAAGTCGTGGACATATCTTAACAACTCCTTCCTTCCCTCATCCACATGGGACACACTCTCCATTGAGAGCCTACTAAGTGCATCCACAACCACATTAGCCTTGTCCGGATGGTAAAGGACACTCATATCGTAGTCCTTTAGCAACTCCAACCACCTCCTTTGTCGAAGATTGAGATCTTTCTGCGTGAACACATATTGCAAGCTCTTGTGATTTGTGAACACGTCCACGTGAACCCCATACAAGTAATGCCGCCATATCTTCAATGCAAACATCACCGCGGCCAACTCAAGATCATGTATCGGGTAATTCTTTTCGTGAACCTTTAGCTGTCGAGAGGTGTATGCTATCACCTTCCCACATTGCATCAACACACATCCCAGTCCGAATCTTAAAGTATCACAATATACAATGAAGCCATCAGTATCCTCAGGTAAAGTCAACACTGGTGCTGAAGTGAGTCGGGTCTTCAATTTCTAGAAGCTTTTCTCACAATCCTCTGACCATTGGAACTTTATCTTTTTCTGAGTCAACTTGGTCAAAGGTGTCGCAATAGATGAGAAACCCTCAACAAACCTTCGGTAGTAGCCTTCTAGGCCCAAGAAACTCCAAATTTCTGAAGGATTCACCAGTCTAGGCCAATTCTTCACCGCTTTGATTTTTTGAGAATCCACCCTTATGCCCTCAATCGACACCACATGACCCAGAAATGCCACTGAGTCCAACCAAAATCCACACTTGCTAAACTTTGCATACAACTGACGATCCTTGAGGGTCTGAAGTACTGTTCTCAAATGAGCGGCATGCTCCTCCTTGCTCCGGGAGTATATAAGATGTCATCAATGAACACAATCACGAACATATCCAAATATGCCTTGAACACCCTGCTCATCAGATCCATAAAAGTTGCAGGAGCATTGGTTAGTCCAAATGACATAACTACAAACTCATAATGGCCATACCGGGTCGCGAAGATTGTCTTTGGGATATCACTCTCCCGGACTCTGAGATGGTGATACCCAGACCTGAGATCTATCTTCGAGAAACACCTGGCACCCTAGAGCTAGACAAATAAATTATCAATCCTAGGCAAGGGGTACCTGTTCTTGACGGTGACCTTATTAAGTTGCCGATAATCAATACACATTCGAAGGGATCCATCCTTCTTCCGAACAAATAGAACCGGTGCGCCCCATGGAGACTTGCTCGGTCTAATGAAACCCTTATCCAATAGGTCCTTCAATTGTTCCTTTAACTCTTTTAAATCAGCTGGCGCCATCCTGTAAGGAGGAATGAAGATAGGTTGCGTATTGGGCAGTAGATCAATTCCAAAATCAATTTCCCTTTTCGGAGGAACACTTGGTAAATCATCGAAAAAAACCTCTGGATATTGCACACCACTGGAACTGACTGAATGGTCGGGGTCTCGGGCTCTACATCCTTAACCCTAACTAGGTGGTACATGCAACCCTTAGAGATCATTTTCCTAGCCTTCAGATATGAAATAAACTGACCGGCTAATACAACTGAATTACCCTTCCACTCCAAAACTGACTTACCCAAAAATCGGAATTCCACTGCACGGGTCCTACAATTAATCGAAGCATAATATGCAAATAACCAATCCATCCCCAAAATGATGTCAAAATCAGTCATGGCCAATTTTACTAAGTCCGCGGAGGTAACCTTATGCAACACCGTAATGGGGCAACCTCTATATACCCGCCTAGCTACAATCGATTCACCGACTGGAGTAGATACGGAGAATGGTTTTGATAGAATTTCTGGACTAACTCCAAAACTACTAGCAATGTAAGGGGTCACGAAAGACAAGGTAGCTCTTGGATCTAACAAAGCATAAGCATTAATATGGAAGACTTGCATCATACCCGTGACCACATCTGGCGAAGCTTCCTGCTCCTGGCGAGGCACTAGAGCATAAAACATGTTCCTGCGCTGACCACCTGCCGAACTAGTGGAGGCACCCTGCTGAGGCGGTCGTGCTGCTGGAGTGGTAGAACTAGCTGCATGGCAATCTCTAATTATGTGCCTGGGTTTGCCACACCCAAAAAAAGCATCCGCACTAACCAGTCACCTCTTGGGATGATTTTTGCCACATCTCGCACACGCTGGGAAAGTGGCTCCACCTGCATGATACCATGATCCTTCGAGCTTGTAGCCCTACTCCTCTGGTCTCCCCTGAACCTGGACGGCGTGCTAGCCGATGATGGAGCTGGAGCAGTGGACCTATGCTGAGACTGCTGATGTGATCCACCTCCTGACCTGGCCTGAGAAACCCCGTAGCTGTCGGTCCTAGCCCTCTTGGCCTCTCTCTGCCTCCTATAGACCGACTCCATATGCTAGGCATGCAATACAATATGGGAAAAGTCGATGTCACGGTGTAGCATGGCAATCCGGCAATCCTTATCCAAGTAATCTGCTGCTCCATGCACAAAGCGGCTCACCCGAGCCTGTTGATCCGGCACCAACTCCGGAGCATATTTAGATAGCCGAGTGAACTCCAAGGCATACTCCTGGACTGACATCTTTCCCTGCTTCAAATTCACAAACTCATCTACCTTGAGCTCCCTCATCTCCCGAGGGAAGAATCGATCCATGAAAGTGGTGTGGAACTCATCCCAACCTATCGGGCCTGCACCCGCTATCCTAGCACCTTTTCATTGCTTGAACCATATATGTGCCACCCCTTGAGCTGATAGGAGGTCAAATTGGCACATTCCCCATTATTCACCCCCATAACCTGGGTGATCTTCAGAATTTCCTCAATAAAGTCATGTGGGTCCTCGTCTACCTTCGACCCGGTGAACTCCGAAGGACTCATCCTCAAAAAGTCCCTCACCTTAGTAGCTGTCGCGTTCCCATTTTGCGGATAATGCGCCACAATCTGATTCTGGACCTGAGCTATCATGGCCTATGCCAACATCTGAATCGACACCCTAAATTCAACGTGGGTGGTTGGCTCCAGTACATGCTTCTCATGAACGGGTGGAGCTGGTTGATGCTCTACATCATGGGCACCCTCATGATCATCACCATTACCGTTCCTCCTAGCATTTACTCGGCGTGGAGGCATGATTCTGCAAACGCGAATAACACGAATTAGAGGAGTAAAGAACATTCATCGCACGACATAGATCATGAAAGAAGGGAACATTCCTAAACGTCTAGTAGCCTCTTCTTCATAAGTGTGGCGCACTTCACACCCATAAAAAAGACTCTACTTAACGCGGCTTTCAGACTCCCTAGGACACATAAACCTATGGCTCTAATACCAAGTTTGTCACGACCCAAACATACACCCAGATCGTATCCAAGTCGACCCATGGCATGAGCATACATCTAATTCAATTATATGAGCGGAATACTTAGCATAGAGAACGTAATCATAACATAACATGAGGGAAAACAGTACAATACTTATATAATATGGCGGAATACAACTTATTAGTCTGATAAGCCTCTAAACATGAAAGACGGATTGATGGGACAACTCCCCAACTAATCCAACATCCAAAAAATTAAGGAATAACATAGAGTGTGAACATGTAGCCCTCGAAACATGAGGACTCACCAAGTACGCAGAGAGCAAGTCCGAATCTATCTACGGGTGAGGATGCGCGTGAGAACTGGGACCTGTATCATAAGATGATATAGCATAGAAAGTATGCGGTCAGTACGTGGAATGTACAGAGTATGCAAGGTAAGTAAATCGGACCTTTAAAACATGTATAAAACTCATAAATGGTCATAAGAGTAGGACATCATGCTCGTATCATAAATTATTACAACATATTATACAACTCAAGGTTTTCAAAACATTCGTAATATAACATAGTCATAATCATAATAGAAGAACTTCGCTTAACATAACTTGAGCCCACATACATAATCATAACATGCATAAATCATGAGGAACGGTGGGAGATTCTCTTAACCGACATACCCCATATGAGCACACATGAAGCCCGACTTGTAACCCTAGTCGGGAGGGTGTTCGTACCTTGCCAAGGGTAGGAACCATGAAGGGTGTGATCACACATGAAAAGGGCCATTTGGGCTAGGGACAAACATGAAAGGGTCCCAACATACCTATGGTGGCACGTAGTTCATGATATCCGGGACTTACCTAAGCCCTGAACCTACTCGGTGTTCGATACTACTCCCAAAACATATATAGTGCTCATAATAATACATACATGAGTTCATGGGATAGTTAAATCATGATAATCATAAACATGCTTGAACATACGTGAACTAGCCATAACTTGAGGCCCGTGAGTCGGCCAAAAACATAATTCATGATTAATAAAATACGTACATACTTGTAGATCATGCATATAGTTTAAATTTCCATAAGATCATAATAGATAACATAATATATTCATGATTTAATTCATAATACTTGTTGGGCTTATAAAAAACATCAATGAATCATAAATCGATTTATCATGGGACATGCATAATCAAGCTTAATTGATTAGAAATTTGAAATCGGATATATTAATATCAATTTAGAACTCAAAAGATGATCAAAATCAGTAGATAATGATAGGGTTTCGAAATCACAAGACCCATAATTAAATCATTAAAATTTATACAAACTGAATATAAAACCCTATGAGTTTTTATATAAATTTTGAGTAATTTAATAGAGAAGGAGCATGGGTGTGGAAAAATCCACCTATTGAAGACCTTACATACCTAGGATTATCAACTTCTAACCCTCCTTATAAGCCCAAGAATGAAATTGAAAGAATTGAGGTGAAAAGCTTGAAATCCCCTTGAATCACCTCTCAAAGTTCTTGCATTCATGAATGGGAGTTTCGAATAGGTCACTCTCTTAAAAAACCAGCTTTCTCAAGCCAAAACGACGTAGTTTAGGGCTTATATCATGAAAAAGTAAAAAATATCCTTAATGAACCTGACCTAAAAACTGGCCAAATGGAACCCATGAGTGGTACCAACAGATCGTGGGAACCACCAACGACCCATCATGTCCCTCGTTGAATAGAGTGCTGAGTGACCTAGTCTCGGATCCAAACAACGGATCCACAGGACGACCTGTGCCTTCAACCCATGACTCATTACATCATCTGTTGTTTGCTCATCATAAATCTGAACCCCCTTACCACGAGCCTCACCACGACTCGTGGTTCCTTCCAACAAGTCGTGGTCGCAACCCGTCACCTACACTAGAAATTCTTACCCTCCAACAATGTCCAAAACCAACGACCCGTGGCTTCTCCTAACGGGTCATTTGGTCTCCCATTGTTTATACTATTGCCCAGCCTGACCCTAACCACGATAGCAAAGGACGGCCCGTTGTATCCCATAACGGGTCGTCATACCTCTCGTTGTCTCCACTGCCACCATCCTTTCCCCAACCAACGACAGAATACAATGACTCGTGGTTTGATACCACGAGTCGTTCTGTGGTCCTTCCTGTGACTTTTTCCCAATTTCTGCAGTTTTCAACTTTCAACCTTCCGGGTTTATTCTTACGCACTTCTAGGGTATTACAATAGTCCATGTGAAAAAAATTATCCATAAAATTCATGCATGAAGGATGGTCAAGGGTCATTATCCTTATCCATTTAGTAAAAACTTAATTCAAGAAAAGGACAAATATCCTATTTATAAGAGAAAGAATGATGAAAAGATTGAAAAGGTCTGTGACATGAGAATGAATGATCAGCAGGTTGTTACATATAATCCTTACTTGCTAACTAGATTCAATTGTCATATCAATGTTGAGTCTTGCTTGGAAGTGAAAGCAATAAAGTGCGTGTATATACACACACACAAAAAAAATTTATGTTAAATCAAATGATAGAGAAAAAGTTATTGATGAAATTCAAAACTTTCAAAATGTCTGTCGGGTGACTGCGCCAGAAGTACTATGGAGAATTTATGAATTTAATCTCAGTAAAATGCAGCCTCCGTTTATTAACCTTCAACTACATATGTCGAATAAACAATCAGGTAAACTATTTATATATAATATTTTTGTTAATTTAAACTTTAAACTGCATTTTTTCAAGATATAAATTATTTGTTTAGGAACTTACATTTTCTGATACATAATTTTTTTAAAATTTAAGAATTTAATTGTGTTAATTAAGTATGTCATTTGATATGTAGTGTGCTATTGGAGCAATTAAAGTTGGCAAACTATTATTACACAGGAATATGCCTCATTAACCATGCTCGCTGAATTTTTTCGGATATGTTGAATAGATAGTGAAGCATGAAAATGCCTATGTAACCAATTTTCAGAGTATTATGTATAAAATCCTCAGGGTAAGAAGAGGGCAAAACAAAAAATCATATCAGTCATTGGACAAATTGCTATTGGTAAGGTATTCAATACAAAAATTATTAATATTTGTGTATATTTGAAATTTATTCTTTTTCTTTAATGTTACAACTAACCGAAAAGAAGGCGAAAGGTATTATTTAAGATTATTATTGAATCATGGAAGATGTCCAAAGTTTTTTGAATACTTATTGACTGTTAATGGAAAGACATGTGGAACATTCAAAGAAGCTGCAAAAGAAAGAGGTTTATTGGAATCAAATAACAACATTTTTAAATGCTTGCGTGAAGCAGTCCTTTTCAAAATGCCATCATCTTTGAGAAATTTATTTATGTTATAAATATATTTGTATTGTAGTGAATGTCTATAAAGGTATTTGTATTGTAGTGAGTATGTGTATTTATATCATAGTGAAAGTCTATCTTTTGGAGAAAAGTTAGGAAGAATTATCCCTATAAATAGATGGATTCTCCTTCATTGTATTTCATCCCATCAAGAGAAATAAAAACTCCTCTCCTTCTCTCTTTCTCTAAATATTTTTATTTTTTTTATTATTTTATAACATATTATCAGCACGAATCTCTGCATTGAGCACTCACTTTAAAAAGATTGGTTTTAGCCCTTACCGTAACCATTACAAGAGAGAGTTCGATGTTGAATATGAGGTTAACAGTGCTATATCTACTATTCATACTATTTGTGATAGTGGTTTGGTTCACCGGAGGGGAAAAGAAAAAATTTACACTAACAAGGGATCTCAATCACGCGAGTGAATTTTCCCATTAGAATAATTTATGGAGCAAACACTTAGGAGACCAAAGACTTTGATCAATAAATCATGTTGGACTATAGGTGCTGCAACCTTGCTTGAATACTTCTCAAACAACAAAGATAAGGGAGAGGTAAGTAACTCGGTGCATGAAAATATATATAGGTACACATCTACTTATACATATTTAATTACACTAGTGCAAGCTACCGCTATTATAACATCATTATTGCATAATGCGTATGTTTACAGAATTGAGTAACGATTTATTTGATTTACTTGAGGTAAGAAAATCAAAATTTCTTTTCGAAAGATGTATTACTTAACCACAAGAATATTATTTATTTCGTGATATTGTTTCTCTACGATTCTACCGTCTCAAAATTTAAAGGCCAAAGTATTATTTTTCTCTTTTTTTTAATATGGCTAATCTTACGAAACTTGACTTCATTGCCCTTCAAATTTCGGGCAAGAACTACCTTTCATGAGTGTTGTATGCTGAAATCCATATGGACGAAATGGGTCTTGGAGACACCATTAAAAGTGAAAATAAAGCATCAAACCAAGATCGCGCTAAGGCTATGATATTCTTGCGCCATCATATTAACGAAATTCTGAAAATTGAATATCTCGCAATTAAGGAAGACCATCTGAAGGTGGTCATCCACCCAAAGGCACGATATGATTGGATCAATCAAGACTATAAGTCTATTCATGAGTACAACTCTTTAACGTTCAGAATTGTTTCTTAATTGAAACTATGTGGAGAAACTATTAATGATGTCGATGTGATGGAATATGTGGTAGTACACAAAGTTAATTGAGAGCTCCAGAAGAGCTAATGTGTTACTATTATAGTAAGTCTCAAAAGTAAACTTATAAGTTTCAAAGATATTGAAAAAAATTGAGACTATAAATTATGGGAAGATCTAATATCTTCATATTACTACAATTGAAGCGGGTTATAAATATTTATGTAAATGATTACCCGTCGTTTTCTTTTGTTTGTAGTACATAAATATGAGTATGATGACAAAATCACATACAAAAGTAAACTAGAAGTTTACTGAAATAAAGATAAGTTGGCATAACTGGTTGGTCATCCCGGTTCAAATGTGCTGCAAAAATAATTGAGAATTCACGTGGCTATATGTTCAAGAAATAAGAGATTCTTCAAGAATTCTCTTTTGTTGCTTGTTCTTATGATAGAATGATCTTGATCAGCTAAGATTGAAATTATATTTTCTGATATTTTGGAACTTATTAAAGGGTGAATATGGACCCGTTCACCTGTCATGTGAACTGTTTGCTATTATATAATTTTAATAGATGCATCAACGGTATGGTCACATGTGCTTTGATATCAACTTGCAATTAGTTTTGCAAAGTTGTTTGCTCGAATTATTAAAATTAAGAGCATGGTTCCAAATTATAAAATCATGTTGATAATGTCGGTTCATATCTAAGTTGGTTTAGCAGAAATTGTGTGCCTCCAATTATAGCTAAACCATTGGTTATGAGAATAAAAATCACAAATAAAATTTGGTATGAGATATGCTTATTTAACATATAGCAACACTTGAATGCATCAAGCCAACAAAGTTCCCCTATCACAATTGGTTCAGGGGCAGGAACCAAATAATTCCATCTAAAAATTTGAATCTGCGTATATGATTCAATTGCTCTACCACAACACACAAAGATTGGTCCCTAAATGAGCTTGGGGATAAATGTTAGTTTTTCTAACATTAGGGGGAGAAGTGATTAGCAACTGAAAATTGAGTGTAGGATGAATTATCTAGATCCTTGGGAAAAAATGTGAACTTAAAGTTCAAGAGATAATTCACTTGCAAAATATTGCAAATCAATTGCCATATGTATTTGCTGACCCTATTCTATAATTCAGTTGCAAATGCTCCAATGAAAGGTCCTTGAAGGACAGGGTCTATGAGACGCCTGAAGCGTGATAGACATACGGTTTCAAATATAGAACTCCTTGAAGAAGGAGAGAAGCAAATGATTAAGATGGTCATAATGATGAGGCAAGTGCTTTAAAAAAGCACCATGACATAACACTTTATAAAACCTTGGCAAAGGTTCAGGTACCTGAAAATGATGAAACATGAAGAGAACTCAATAAGTTATATCGCATTGGAATTGATATCAAAATGATTGTCGATGATACCTTTGATATAATGTAGCACTTAATATAATAAATATTGACGAGGATCTTGAATTCAAATCTGTCAAAAAGTATGGACAGATAAATGATTGTCCAAATAAAAATATGCAATTCAAGTATAATGCCAGTGGGTATAAATGGATTCCTTTGGCATAAAGATTTTTTGCAAATCCTGACATTATTATATGGAGAGGTCCTCCTGTGGTGGATGCAATTATTTTGAGGTTACTCATCAGTCTGGCAATACATAAAAACTTGATATGCGTATAATGAAATTATTTTCATGTCTAGATAGACTGAAGGATATATGAAAATCCTTGAAGGATTTGAAAGAATGAGGAAATTTTTGGTCCTGAAGTACCATATCTTAGTGCAGTTAGTGCACTAATGTATCTTGCTAACATTACAAGACCTGATATAGCCTTTTCGGTTAATTTGTTAGCAAGATAGAGTTGTGCTCCTACTAGGAGACATTGGAATGGGATCAAACACATAATGTTGTATCTAAAAGGGACTACCGAAATAAGCTTATATTATTCTAACAATTGCAGTCCCGATCTTGTTGGTTATGCTAATGCTGGGTATTTATCTGACCCACACAAAGCTCGATCTCAAACTGGCCACGTATTCATATGTGGAGGCATTGCCATGAAGCAAAGAAGTCTACAAAGCAGTCTCTCGTAGCCACTTCATCGAATCATGCTGAGATAATAGCTATTCGTGAAGCAAGCGGAGAATGTGTGTGGTTGAGGTCCATGATACATCTCATTAGAGAAAAATGTGATTTGAAACGTCACAAAGTATCCACAATTTTATATGAAGATAATGCAGCATGCATAGCAAAACTAAATAGAGGATTCATAAAAGAAGATAGAACGAAGCCCATCTCGCCAAAGTTTTTCTACACACATGAGCTCTAAAAGAATGGTGATATCAACGTGCAACAGATTCATTCAAGTGATAATGTGGCTAATTTATTCACCAAATCTCTACCAATTACAATTTTCAAGAAGATGGTGCACAAGATCGGGATGCAAAGATTTAAGGATGTTCTCATTAGGGGGAGTTAATATGCGTTGTACTCTTTTTTCCTTACGAGGTTTTGTCCCACTGGGTTTTCCTTGTAAGGTTTTTAATGAGGAAGCCAAAATGCGTATTATTAGATATGTGTACTCTTTTTTCCTTCACTAGATTTCTTCCCATTGAATTTTTTCTAGTAAGGTTTTAACGAGGCACATTATCTATCAAATAGACATTCAAGGGGGAGTGTTATAAATGTATTTGTATTATAGAATGTCTATAAAGGTATTTGTATTATAGTGAATATGTGTATTTATATCATAGTGAAAGTCTATCTTTTGGAGAAAAGTTAGGAGGAATTATCCCTATAAATAGAGGGATTCTCCTTCATTGTATTTCATCCCATCAAGAGAAATAAGAACTCTTCTCCTTCTCTCTTTCTCTAAATATTCTTGTTCTTTCTTTATTATTTCATGAAAATTTGCAATAATTTTAGTACATTATAGTCTGACGGATATTAGAAAGCTCTGGAATACCTATTTGATATGTCAAAAGATTTTAAAAGAATATATAACAATTCTCTTATTTCTTAATTTCAATGCATACTAAAAAGTATAAATTATTTCTTAGAAATCATACGTAAGAGAATTGAAAAATATGACATAACTAAGTTTGATTAGAGGCTGAGTAATGAAATTATATCAGAATGCAGAGAAACAATGGAAGAGAAGTATATATTAGTAACCTTCAGAAGATTTTGATGTAAGATCAAAGCTAAATTCTGAACAAGTGCAAGCATTCAAGAATATATTGCAAAGAGTCGAGTCTCACCAAGCAGGATTATTCTTTGTCGATGGACCTGGAGGAACCGAAAAAATATTATTTTTATCGTGTATTTTGCAAATATCAGATCAAGAGGCATGATAGCATTGACAACAACAACAAGTGATGTAGCAACGACTCTTTTATGTAGAGGCGTACGACTCATTCTGGATTTGACATACAGTTTCAAATGACTGATACGACAATTACGCATATGTCAAAATAAAGTAGTGGAGCTAAATTGATTAAGAAATCCAAGCTGATAACATGAGATTAATCATATATGGTCAACCGACAAACGATTGAAATTATTAATAGAAACTTTAGAGATATATTGGATGTTAATGAATTATTTAGTGGAAAAGTAATGATTTTTTAATATGATTTTCATCAAATACTATCAGTAGTTTCAAAATCTATCAGAGCTGAAATAATAAATACAAGTTTTTTAAAATCATACTTGTGGCATCGGAAGGAAAAGATTAATAACAAGAAAATATAAGGGCAAGAACAGATCCAACATTCAATAAATTCTTACTACGTATAAATAACAGGAAGGAAACTATAATAAGAGATGATTTGGTACTTCTTCCAAAATAATTGGT
The DNA here is from genome assembly GCA_035772735.1 of Datura wrightii. Taxonomy (NCBI): domain Eukaryota; kingdom Viridiplantae; phylum Streptophyta; class Magnoliopsida; order Solanales; family Solanaceae; genus Datura; species Datura wrightii. The sequence goes on along the minus strand of JASDFA010000007.1, from coordinate 44,370,276 downwards.
TATTGAAAATAGTGATGATAGTATTGATGAAGATGACTTAATAAAGAAAATATTTTTATCATTAAATGAAAACACAAGTTGTGAAAAATACACGAGAGAAAGGGTTATCTTAGCTATCAGAAATGAATATGTTGATCAACTAAATGCGATGCTAATTTTTAAATTTTTTGGTGAAATTTAAACATCTCTTAGTTTTGACTTCAGAGGATGATACCAACAGTTACTATCAAAAAAATTACTTAAATACTTTAACATCAAGCGGTCTACCTCCACACTAGTACGTTCTTGCATATTTAGTATTATGCAACTATATTAAAGACTTAATTTTTTTATTTAGTAACAAGAATTATTAATTTCTAAAAATTGTATTATAAAGTTGGATTGAAAAAAATAAAAATTAAATATTGTTAGATATCATTAATTGATAGAATATGTGAAGGAAGATTTTCAATAACTATCAAATGCATTATGATTGAAGAATTATATTTTTTAGATATGGCAATTAGGAAGAAAAAGGCTCGGGCAAAACATATTACTGTAGTTCTATTTCTTACGTAATCTATACTAGTGAATTTGACCGCGCTACGCGAGGTCATAAAATACCTTATTAAATTAATAAAATAATTTCTTAAAATATAAAGTGCTAAAAATATTTTTTAAAAAATCTTAATTTAATTTATTATTCATATCTAAATTTCATAATTTTTGTAATTTTAAATCGTCTAAGAATTTATTATTATTATTATTATTTTTTTTTATTATATTATTATTATTATTATTATTATTAATTTTATTATTACTTTTTTTAAGAGTCAATTCGATCTTCTAAAGATGTTCCTTACATCAGTAAAATTATTCTCTTTATTTTTGTTAAGAAAGAAATGTTTGATTTTAATAGATTGAACTTTTTATATGCATGTTTATGTATACATAATTTTTTCTTTGTATATCTAAAATATATAAGCTTATATTTTAAAAAAAAATATAAGTGTGTTTGTAAATAATATATATAAGTTTTCACAAAAATGTATGATTTTTCATTTGCTTTTAAGATGGAGTATTCTTTAATATTTGAACCAATTATAGATAATTAAGATGTATCGTAATTTATGTAACTTTATGGGGAGAAAAATGAATAAATTTGTTTTCGTATTATAAATAAAATATTATGAGCATTTCATGTTTATATATTAGTGTTTCTTACATTTATTGGTTTGTAACTCATATTTATGTATCCAATTCAGTCATAATATGAGCATTTGATGGAATCTAAATAAAATAAAGGAAAGAACCAATAATTTGCTCATCTTTTTTCTTATTGAAGCATATATAAAAGTAATGCTAGGTATTGAGGAGATGATGTGACATTTCTCTTACCACGCTTCTTGCGGTTATAAAAAATAGCCATACGTTTAGAAATAATTTATTTATAAATTTAATCGAGATAGAAGAAACATAAAGATCAACTATAAAAATAAGAAAATGATAAAATCTATACATATATTTTAGTAGAATTGAAGCTTAAACGAATTATATTTTTATTATCAAATATTCTTTTAAATGAAAAGAATAAATTTATTAAGAAAAAAGTTCATATATTATGAGGTTAATACATGATTTTAGAAATTTAATATAGTTCAAATATATGTATTTAAAGATTTATATTTTTTCTTGCTTTCATTAAATCAAAATTCTTGTTCAAATAATCTTTCTTTTTATTCCATTTCTTTTATTATATATGATTTGTCTTTTTATTGTCTTTGTTTTTCTCTTACTTTTCACCATCATCCAAATAAATTTCTATTGGTAATTTCATTTGCATCTCTGTTACAATATTTGTTTGATATTTCTTTATAAGTTTCTTTTCTTTCTTTTTTTTTTCTTTTCCTTCTTCTATCCTATTATTACTTTAAAAAATTATTTTTTCAAGCTTATAAATCTCTATTTCCTTATGTTAACACCGACATTAAATTTTATTATTATTTTAATATTTTTATTACTTGTCTTAAAAATAAGAAAATACATTTTAAAAAAGAGAGAGAAGCAAATAGTTGAAAAAAACAAAAGAAAGAAAATCTTACATTTACATAATTTATATTGATTTTTTCAGCAAGAATATTTAATTATTTCTTATTTCACCTTTAGTCAGTCATGAGAATCTCATATGAAAAAAGTAGATTGCGATTTGACCCAAATATATATATTTATTAATGATTAAAAGAGTAGTAATTAATACATTTATTTTTATATAATAATAAGTAAATAGAAATATTAAAAAAATTATCAAAAATAAATATAAAAAAAAAAGATAAATAGGTTTCTTAGCTAATATTGTCAACTCTTTTTCTACTTAAAGAAAAAGAAATAAATAAATCTTTAAAAAAAAGTAAATTATTTTTTGTATCATAAGAAACACATAAAGAAGGATGTATTTCAATATTTAATATTTTTTTAAGACATCAGTATTATTATTTGAACCTTGATTAGTAGTTAGAAAATTTTTGACAAAATTACAATAACTAATTTGCGCCTAAACGAAAACATAGACTTGAGATAATCAAAAATTCGTAAAAATTCAAACTAAAAATGTTACATAGAGAGAACACACATTTTTCTTGGGATCTTAATAATAAAAAATAGATAAAAAGAAATATAGAATAAGTGCATAATATATACTTATTACTGTCAATTCTTTTGCTATTTTTTAAAAAGTAGAAAAAATTAACAAATATTTAAAGAAAACGTAAAATTGTTCTTCGTACTTGTATATATATATATATATGTGGAGAGAGAGAGAGAGAGAGAGAGAGTCATCAATGGTATTATTTGATATATATATATATATATATATATATATATATATATATATATATATATATGGAGAGAGAGAGAGAGAGAGAGAGAGAGAGTCATCAATGGTATTATTTGAGCCTTGGCTAGTAGTTAGCATATTTTCAACAAAATTACAATAACTAATTTGCATCTAAACGAAAATACAGACTTGCGACAATCAAAAATTCATAAAAACTCAAACTAAAGAAGTTACATAGAGTCACAACACATACATCTTTCTTAGGACCTTAATCATAAGAAAATAGATTAAGAAAATTATAAAATTAGTGCATAATTTTTTGAGCTCTTGTCTGACATCCCCTCTGACAAACTGATCAACATCCAAGAGTCTTCTTCATCAAGTCAAGTTAAAGGATGAATTTGATACTATAATAATAATATGAGAAAAACACTACTTCAAATATAAAATAATAAAAAGGATAATCTTGAGTAGGGGTCTCATGAAATTAAAAAAATTGTGAATTTGTATAGACGAAAATGAAGGAATATCATAAGGTATCTTAAAATTTATAATTAATTAATTGGGGGTTATGAATATAAAAACTCAAAAATGATGGAGTTAATGATATAATTAAGAATATAACTTTAATAGGTATGAGTTATGGAGATGGAAAATTTAAGAATAAATAAAGGAGACAAAGAAAATAACTACAAAGGTATTAAAAAACATATTCTTCAAAAGTCTTATGGATTGACATGTGATACGATCATATGTTTAAAAAAAATACTCATTAATTGTACTTAAAAACTTTTGAATTGGAAGAGTGTAATATTAATTAAAAGTAGGCATTAAAAAAATACTTCCTCCATTTCAAAATAAGTAGTGTAATAATATAATTATGCATTATTTTACATCTGTACATATCATATTATATATTGCATATATATAATAATATAAACATCTTTAGTTAAATAAGCATTTTATTTCGAACGTAATTTTAAACGACTTTTACTAATTATTTTATAATTAATTTAAATAATAATAATTTACATTATATTATCGTCAATTATATTATTAATAATTTTATTCTATTTTATTAAATTTTATATAAATGTAGTGTTTTTATTAATTAATTAACAACTCAAATTCAATTTCTTCAAAATTTATTTAAAATCTAGCCACTTTCTATCCAGTGTATGCCAATTTTAGCGAAATTAACCTATTTTGGTCATATTTTAAGCCCAATTCAGCCATAAATGAAATCCCAACCCAATCCCATTTGATCCCACTAATCCAACCCAAATAACCCAATTTAATCCTGACCGTTCTTTTGATCTAATCCAGTCCGCATACCTATACACCCTAAAACCTAACAAACTAATCCCATTTTTCCCTTACCAAGCGCTGCACCTCCTCCTCCTCCTCCTCTTTCCCTTCACTCTCAGAAAACAACACATGTCGCAAGTCCTCTCTTCCTTTCCAGCAAGCCACCAGATCACAGACCATTACCGCTGCTGCTGCATCTCCTCCGACCATATCGGGCCGACGAACTCCAGCCACCATCAGCAAACCTCATTGCTCCGGCTAGACAAAACATCTCCCTCTCTCTTTCACTCTCATCTCCTCTCTTCTACATATCGCAAAACCCGACTGTTAAAGGAATCAGGTATATGCGGGTTACTCTCTTCTTTGGCCAATGTGAAATCTTTTATTGCTCCTATACCTTTTCAATGCCAGTTTTGGTTGGATGACAAAAGACAAACCTAAAGGAGTAATAAAGAATACTATATACCTTTTGAGATTAAAGTAACTGATGCTTAAATATAAGTGGTCACAAAGTTTTTAACTTGGAAAATGCCTTAATATATATTTTCAATGAGTGCTATGTTAAAAATAAGAAATTGAACTACATCAAGGATGACACTAAAGATTCTTTTCCAAGTGAGTAGTGGTGTTATGTAGTATGGAAAAAGAAAAGTACAGTTGAGAAGAAAGAGACTCAAGCTAATGGCCACAGATGCTAAAAAAAAGGTTAACCTTAATGGGGAAACAATAGGTTTAGGCACCATAAGTAAGTTCTTCCTTATACTTTTCCTTAGATCAAAAGTTTGTGTTTACAATACTTTTTACTTTCTCTTGTCTACTTGTTGCCTGTGCATTTATAAACTAAGATTGTCAATATTTTCAGATCCCTTCAAGATAAGAGAGAAGATTAAGCTATAAACATTATACCTCTGTTGTTAAGCATTTGTGCCAAAAGCTTTAGATTTCTTTTTTATTCGTTTATACAGATTGTGGAAGGTGAAAATCAACACTATGCTAGCTAGAGAAGTGGTTTTACAATGATATTTTGAGATTACGTTATAGGTAGATTCATATTCATCGTCCAAAAAATGAAACCTATAAAAGAGAATCAACACAAAAATCTATCGTCCTTGGAGTTGTATTAGAACAGATAAAAGAATTTTCGAAAAAATTTACTTAATCATTCAAAAGCAAGATTAAAAAAAAGCACAAAGTATTCTAATAAAAAATAATAAGTGAACTCACACAAAATTTTGAAAGTTCCTTATGTTTGTTAAAAGTTTTTCCTTCCTGAGATGGTAATTTCAAGTAGTTGCATCTTTGAATGATCTGTGCATCTAACACATAGCTATAAAGAAGAGTATTATTGTTTACTTTAGTGAATTTTTGCTGTTCAAAGATAGATATCAATGAAATGTACAAAAAAAATAATAAAAGAATACTATATATGTGAAGAGGAAAAGGGTTTTTATTCAAAAATAATGTGTTATGATGTATATTAATTGCACCATTATGTTAGCTGTTACACTCTTTAATAGGATTAAACATCTATTTAATAGGAGAGATTTCAAAAAATATACTAAATGCAAATAATAAGTAAAAAAATATTTTGATTTTTTTTGAAGATTTTAGGTTAGAAAATAAGGAAAAAAATTCAAAATTCTAATAATAAAGATAAATGGTAATGCTGGCCAATGAGACATGCCACATCACCATCTTTTATTTTCAGCTATATATATATATATAGATTTTAGTCTATTTCATTAGTAACTTATAATTGAAAGAAAATCTTCACAATGTCAGTTTTATATTATCCTCCTTAAATGTAACTGCTCGCTCATCCATTAATCTTTTATTTGTATCCATCTTTTTAGCTTTTTATCTTTTTGATACGTACCCGACCGACCCGCATAATTGACCCATCCGCAGCCACCTCCAAAACCCTAAAACCCCTTCCCTGTTTAATCTCTGAAAGAGCAGAGGCAGCTATCACCCCCAGCAAAACAAAAAAGAAAAAAAAATGGTGAAGAAAAGCAAGAGTAAGTAATTGAAGCTTTATTCTGTTAATTGCGTTTATTCAATTTGAATTTGATTATAATACGTAAATGATTGCAGAGAGTAAGAGCAAGAGGGTGACTTTGAAGCAGAAGCACAAGATAATAAGGAAAGTGAAGGAGCACCATAAGAAGAAGGCCAAAGAGGCCAAGAAGCTGGGCCTTCATAAGAAACCTAAGATAGAGAAGGACCCAGGAATTCCCAATGACTGGCCTTTCAAGGAGCAGGAACTCAAGGCTCTCGAGGCTCGTCGTGCTCGCGCTCTCGATGAATTGGAGCAGAAGAAAGCTGCCCGTAAAGAGAGGGTAATCAGTTCTCAAACTTCGTTTAATTGTTTTCCTTATATGCCTTGCCAGATTTTGTGTTACTTGTACTTTTTATTGTAATTTAGAGGCATTTAAAGGCTCTTTATTGGGCCGATTTTATGAAAAATGGATGTAGTTTTGCTTCGTTACAATGTTTGATTGCTGATGTTGTTGCTGTCTCCTTGTGCTAAAATTTTCAATGGAATTTATGGAGGTGATATTGTGGTTCTGCATCTCCCTAGTATTCATTGTCAACTGTTGATTCTGATATGAAAATATCTTGGTTTTAATATTTTTATACTTGATACAAAGAAATAGAAGTGAACTTGGACTTGTTTAGAAATTTCAATAAAGTTGAGATAAACATTTAATGATAGGAATTATCTGAATTCCTGGGATCATAGAGAGTCCCCGGATAACAAGGAAGAAGGAACGATGAAAGAAAAAGAATGTGTCTCACTCAATTTCAGGTAAGATTTACTACTTTTTTGTGTGCTCAGGGAATGACATAGAGATAAAATGAAAAGCGTTAACAGAGTGGAATCAATTACTTAAGCATCTCTATTAAGAATCTTTGCAAAGGTATAGGTGGCTGCTGGGATATTTCAGCCTTGAAGTTGGCAGACCAATTCCCATGTCAATGGTGGAAAAAACTCGTGTTCAATATAGGTTTCTTGCTATTGGGGTTCCGGTTTCTTACGATTCTTCCTGGTGATATTTTTAGTCCACATGTTTACCTTCCACTCTCATTGTTTTCCAGGCTAAGAAGAGAAAGCTTGGACTGCTCGAGGATGATAATGTGTCCAAACTAGAAGATCGGACTTCAACGGGAAAAAAAGAAATTGAAGGAGGAAGAATAAATGATGGCTCGGTTTCTTTTGTTAAACATCGAGGTAAGTGGAAGCTTTCTCTATATGTTCATTATTGATTGGACTTTTACTCCTTTTTTCTTTCTTTGATCTTGATGCTTCATTTTATTGATGTAGATAACTCTGAAAGGGCTTTCTACAAGGAGTTGGTCAAAGTTATTGATGCTTCAGATGTCATTTTGGAAGTGCTTGATGCTCGAGATCCTCTTGGTACCCGCTGTCTTGACATGGAAAAGATGGTGATGAGAGCAGGACTTGAGAAACATCTTGTGTTACTCCTCAATAAAATTGGTATTTTTTCGTTCTATTGTTGCTAGCATTATCCTTTATCTGCTTGGATTTTCTTTTCTTTTATGCTGTACTTATCAAAGATAGCTACGGTGATACCATGTGTCTTATACTACGTCATTCAGAAAGTGGAAGGTTGTCTTTGGAGTTTAATCATAGAAGCACAAAGAAGTGATATTGGTAATGATGAAATACACACACACACATACACACACACACACACATATATATATGCATACATATATAAATACATACATACATATAAATTATCACAAATTGTTGCAAAATGCAAATGTCTTAAAAATTGTTATATAATGAAATTACTGGAATATCTTTCATTTTCTGACAAGAAAGCCGTATATTTGGTATCTACTCTTTGTTTACATACCCAGTTTTCTACTTCCCCAATCTCTGTATATTTTAGATAATTGCATGTAGTTTGTCAAGAGTAATCTGATAATCCCAAACTTTATATTGTTAATATATAAAACCCAAAACTCATTCTTTGACTTTTAAGGACAAAATAAACAAGCTGTTGCCTTTCATGAAGTACACTTGAATCTTAGAAACACGTTTAAGGATCACCATATCCTTTACTGCTCCATGGTATACCAACATAACTGAGTCCAACAGAATACCCAATTGTATAAATATGTACACAGGTATACCAAACGATAAGTTTTTGAGCTACTTCTATTCGTCACGTGGTGGCCAATTTGAAGAAACATAAACTTATGGAAGATGAGGTTCTTACGTTTTTAGACGGTCTTAGTTTTTGAGTTAGTAGTTTGATTGTTATTTTGATATTATTTGTGTTTTTTTTTTTAAAAAAATCGGATAATGATTTGATCAAAAGGTAATAAGATGAGAGCTCACAGGTAAAAGTATATAATGATTTGCACTTTAAACCTGATGAATAAATTCAACAATGATAATGATCAAATTAAAGTGCAAATTGCCAATATAAATAACATAGATCTTTGGCAATCAGATGAAATGAAATAAAGATAAGGAAACTGAAGAATAACCAAAAAGCCTCCAGCATTGTTAAGCCTATTTTTTAAAATAATATAAACTAAAGGTAAGAGATATTTTAGATAAAATATAAAATTTGTTTGAGAGCGATATTTAAAATTAAAAAGGAAAAATAAAAATATTCCCTTTGATAGGCCTAGTTTCCCAAAGCCAACCCCATCTATCAATTAGTTTTTCTTGCAAGTTTCGAATTTTTGATACTTAAAAGAAAATTTTACTGTGAACTAGCTAATTGATTGTTGTAATGAATTGAGAACATGATAGCAGACGATCTTCCCAAAAAGAAAAGAAAGATGAAAAGAGTTACTATTCTAAAATGCTGTAATTATAAAGTTCAAGCTAATAGATGTATATTCTTACTTGATATGTTGGTATCAAAATTTTAAGAACCGAAAATGAAATCTAATAAATTCTGCTTAGATAATCACCTGCAAGACAAAATTTAGAGAAAAAGGGAAGACGGGAGTGAAGAGAATTTGGTAGTAATCTCATAGGGTTAAAGTATTAATAAAGATTATAATTAATATCCAACATTAATTTGTTGATTAGAAGGGGTATCAAGTATTAAATCCTACCAAATTAATATTTTAAGAGGTTATCTTGGAATATAGAAAGATACAGAAGCAGTAACGCAATGACACCAAATTAAACATTATCCCATGTTTATTTATATAGGTAGATAGCTTTGTGGGATTACACTAGGTATGTCATTGTTGTATGTGTCTCGGCTTCAGCCTTTTGATATAGGTCACTAACCTATTCTCTGGTCTGCTTTTTTGGTTTTGGAAATGTTGTGTCAGATTCCTAGATTAATGACGGTTCGTACAATGCCCAGTGGAGAAACTTTGAACGGGTGCTTTTGCATGCTTACTTGAATCAGATTTTTTACTTATTAACTATTTTCTCCAGATCTAATTCCTCGGGAAGCTGCAGAAAAGTGGCTAAAGTATCTAAGAGAGGAATTGCCAACAGTTGCTTTCAAGTGTAGCACCCAAGAACAGAAGTCAAATCTGGGTTGGAAGCCTTCCTCAAAGGCTGGTAAGAGTAAGACTGGCAATCTTCTGCAGACCAGTGATTGCCTTGGAGCCGAGACACTGATAAAATTGCTGAAGAATTACTCGCGAAGCCATGAGGTATGTCCAGGATCATCTTTATGGGGTTCTCTATCCAGTTTGTGTTGCACTTGAGTTTTGGAATATGTCTTGGAACTTCAACTTGTATATTTTTTTGACAAAGTGCTAGTAACCAATGGGTTTAGTTGTTTTCTTCCACATTCAGATAATTTCATTTGGATCTCAAATGAATGCTTTTGGGACATCGAATTCTAATGGATAAACCCAGGTGGAATTTAAAATGTAAAGAAGCTCGACATTTTAATCCCATTTCTTTATCTGTTTTCAGTCCCTTAATTCTGTCGCGAGAAATCATTCATTGGCAAATCAATTATTTGGTTATGCTATTTTGGGATTTGCATCTCTCACTTTGGACATTTTCAAGTCTCTTATCTCTGTCATTTTTTTTGTGTGTGTGTTGGGTGTCTCTGAATGTGTTATAAAGAGAACATTGTTTCTATAAATCAAGATGAACTAGGAGACATTGAACTTCCTCATCAGCATCTAGAAGTTGTTTGAGCTTCCCTGGAAAAGTTACTTGCATTCTGCATGATCTTTCAAACCTTGAACTTATCATTTGATTAAAAAAATAAAACCTTAAACTCATCGTATGTGCAGCATGTTTAGCTGCAAATAGGTGGGTCCACCTCAAAGTGGCTATCTTGTCACATGTAAATCCCAGTTATGCTTATCCACTATCAACATGGGTCCTTTGTATGGTAAAATTCTTGTGCATTTAGATGCTTGAGATTTGAAGTACTTCATAGACATTCGTTTGTCTAGTTTAGTCAATCATGTTATTTAATTTTGCAGTTTACTTGAGTTATTGTTTGTTTCGACTAATGGTAATTCCTTGCAGATCAAGAAATCAATCACTGTAGGAGTCATTGGTCTACCAAATGTTGGTAAAAGTAGCCTAATTAATAGCTTGAAGAGATCTCACGTAGTCAATGTAGGTGCTACTCCAGGATTAACGAGATCCTTGCAAGAAGTCCAGTTAGATAAGAATGTTAAATTGCTGGACTGCCCTGGGGTTGTGATGCTTAGGTCTGCATCCGAGGATGATGCATCTATTGCTCTTCGAAATTGCAAGAGGATAGAGAAGTTAGACGATCCAATTGGTCCTGGTAATTGGATTTTGTTTCCCATTTTTGCTTCTGATTCTACTCTTTCAATAGTATTGATATATCTGATTGATAGTACTGTGGGTTTACAGTGAAGGAGATTCTCAAACTTTGTCCAGAAAGAATGTTGGTTACCATATACAAGGTTCCTACCTTTGATTCCGTGGATGACTTTCTTCAGAAAGTTGCTATGGTTAGGGGTAAGCTGAAAAGGGGAGGAATTGTTGATGTTGATGCTGCTGCAAGGATCGTTCTGCATGACTGGAATGAGGGTATGTGTGAATATCATTTAGTTTCCTTTGAAAAGAATTTTGAACTTCCAAAATATGAGGGAATTTCATGCTTCATAGAAGAAAGCACCATATAATTAAAATCTGATGTCCCGTTGACACATTCCAGGGAAAATTCCATACTATACCTTGCCCCCAGCCAGGAAAGAGGGGGATCATTCAGAAGTCAAGATAGTCTCAGAACTTGGGAAAGAATTCAATATCAATGAAGTTTATGGAAGTGAATCTTCTATTATTGGAAGCCTGAAATCTGTCAACCATTTTAACCCAGTTGAAGTTCCATCAAATGGGCCCATTAACTTTGATGATAACATGCTAGAGGTAAGTGATTTCCGAGTTATACTTGTAGGAGTACTATTTGTACTTAATTCCTGTTGTATTCTGTAATTGCTGTACCCTTGACCATTTCTGCACTTCAAATGTTATCAATTTAAGATGATTGCATCTAGTTTTGTGATTTAAAAGGCTGCTTTGACTATGAAGTCATTTTGTGTTTTAAATTTTTTTCTTAAAAACTCTGGTTACACTTCATCTTTGAGATGCCTTCTCCATTTCTGATCATGCTTGTCACATCTATAGTCAACTTGAATTCTTTTCAAAACAAAGTCTTGAGTTATGTTGCCTATATACATTTCAGGGTAATTTGCAGCAGGCATTGGCTGAAAATGATAATGCAGCAGAAAACCTTGTTAGTGAGAAGGGAGACGAGCCAATGGATTCAGAAGAAGGTGATGTCGGTCAGACGAGGGGCAAAAGTGGCAGTAGGAGACAAAATGAGAAGTTATACGCTGAGGAAGGCATGTTGAATACTAAACAGAGAAAAGCTGAGAAGAAAAGGAGGAAGAAAGACAAGCCCTCAACTGCCAGTGATACGATGGACGATGATTATGACTTTAAGGTAGATTACATGAAGAAGGATTCTGCTATGGATGGTGTGGATGAAGTTGTAGCAACTGATGCAAGTAACAATAACAGATTTGAGCTACCATCTGGGGTTGAGTTGGATAATTGAATGAAAGAGAAACCCCAGCTAGGAACTATCCTCAAGAATGCAGTTTTTTGTGGTTGTTAAATTTGATTGCCCACCGAAAATCATCTTTCCTGTTGTAGTAAGCTTAATGAGGCAATTATATATCACAGAGAAACAGTTTTGTCTATTCCTTTTTTTTTTTTTAACTAAGCAAAGTCACAGATGGAATGCGTAAACAAGAATTTCTCTGTACTAAGTTGACGCAATTATGATTTGCACGACTAATTAGAAAATCACAAAATTAGTCTCTTTGATCTGTAGGTTAAAGAATTTCTTGATGCGATGATAGCTTTATATTGAGTCCAACATCAAATGGGCAATAAAATAAGAAAAAATTACATAAATAAGCAAACTTAACTATCTATTTACAGTATATATATAACAACAATTTTTAAAAATTACAAATATTAGGAAAATAATTACAAAAACAACAAATTACCGTGTTTTAAAAATAGTTATCATTGTATCAACTTTTCACTAATCTCTCTTCAAGTTACTGCCTTGTTTCTCTTCAATTATTTGCCTGAGTTTTTCTCTTTCAAATCCCCCAAGATTTGCTCCAATTATCTCTCGCACAATCATCACTTCGATCGTGATTCTTGGGTGAGTTTTATCTAATTCATATGGAGCTTTGATATTGCTTCCTCTCTCTCTTTCTCTCTCTTTTCGATCACACCCAATCAATTTATTGTAGATCTGAATTATTGTCCTTTTTATCATTCTCCACGGGTCAATCGATATTGTCGAAGATGATATTGCTTCCTCTCTCTCTTTCTCTCTCTTTTCGATCACACCCAATCAATTTATTGTAGATCTGAATTATTGTCCTTTTTATCATTCTCCACGGGTCAATCGATATTGTCGAAGAAATCAAAGCTCCAGATTTTATTAGCAATCTACCATTGTCGAAAAAATCAAAGCTCCATATTTAATTAGCAATCTTTCTGATGAGAAGCCTCTTCTTCACTATTGTCGAAGAAATCGAAGTAGAATTATTGCTAAAAACTCATTGATTGTGTATCTGTCTCTTTTTTTTGACTATTGAAATTGATGATATTGTGTTTATGCGTTATATTTGTATATGTATCAAAATCTTTTGATGCTTATTAGTATGTATCAATATTTTCAGTGAAACATATAACTTTCATTTAGGTAAATGAGTTTTTGATACATGTATCAATATAAGATTTTTGATAATTCCATAATTATTATGCACCCATATATTGCTCTGTGTGTATCAATACATTTGTACCAATTGTTATTAGTCAATATATTTTCTAGTGATACATGAATGTTACTCATATTGCTTTGTGTATTAATTTAGGGAATCTTTGCCCATTATTATTTTATTTGTTATGTATCAGTATCTTGAATAAATTACAAATTGAAAAATTGCCCTCATATTTATCAATGTATGGCAACAGTATAATTTTTATAAAACATCTAATATTATAGAATTTTGCAGATATAGACCCTTTGATTGTATATCTGTTTTTAGTATGTATCAATATTTCCTGTGAAACACATAACTTTTATTTAGATAGATGAGTTTTTGACACATGTATCAATATCAGATTTTTGATAATTTTAGAATTGTTATGCAGCAATAACATTATCATAGCCAATTCTGCCAGAACAACCGTCAGGCTCCAAACGTAGCAATTCTTGGTTTTACTTAGAATTCTTATTAGTGCTTTTATGTACTTCTTTATTCTGCTTCCTTTGTTGGCCTTTCTACCCATTTTTCAAAATAACAATCGAGCCCAACGCTATAATCCGGGAGGAGATTACACCCAAAGAAAAATAAAGTTTCACCAAATCTCCAATTATGAGACACCTAAAAAAAAAGAAAATTTTCCTAAAATCTGTGATTTTTTGAAGATGAGAATTATGGCGAAAAAAATAGCCAAGATCAGACTGCAGAATAATTTACTCCCACTAAATATGCTAGTTCGGTTAAAAAGATACTAAATAGCGCCATTATAGGAGGATATTCAGGGTTAGAACTTTACATACAGTATTCAATATTTTCATTGCTTTGTATCAAAAAATAAAAAAACACTCTATTTTATGTAATTTAGATAAAAATACACTATTTTATGTAATTATTATTATGTAGAGCTAATTATGAAAATTTCTCATAAAAAAATTAAAAATTTTCAATCTGATGTTATACTTTAGGTGGACCTCGTTGATAGCCCAGCAAGGTCCAACTAGGTTCTATGTGTTTTTTTTTCAATCAATAAAGTTAGTCTTACCTCATTGACAGACTAACGAGATTTTTTTTTTTAAAAAAAAAAATTTAGTAACTCGTTAGTCTACCAACAAGTTCCTATGATAAATTATACTCCTTGCATTCGGAGATTAGTTTGATGAGTAATTTTTTTTAAAGGAAATCAAATTAAATTAATTAAATTAATTTTCATCTATTTACTTTATGACATTTTTCAATTCTATTGTTGAGTTTTAAAAAAATGTGACGTACATTATCAACTAAAATTTTTAGCAGTTATATTTCAAAATAATACTATTAAATTAATTATTCTTTCAGCAAGAAAATCATATGTTTTTATCTAAAAAGTTAGTCACTTTCAACAAATATAATAAAACTTCTTATAGAATTTTTTATGTGCAAAAATTATATAGAATTGTCTTTTACTAAAATATTTTGAACGAATCTTGATAACTTAACTGATTGATTATCTGAATTTTTATTTATTTGTTGAGAGTTCATTTTCTTATCTTATAATAATTTCAGTCTCATTTCGCTTTTCCCTATCTCCTATATATAATCAATATATATATATATATATATATATATATATATATATATATATATAGGAGACTTAGAAGCACACCTCTAAGAGCTCTATTCACATTTATCTTTTTTTTTTTTAATAATTTTTATTTATTTTAAATTATTTTTTCTACCCATTTATTTAATGGAATAAATGTTTCTCCTTATTGTTGCTAATAATGTTTATGCTAGCGTTCTATATTGAAAGTCAATAGTGGGACAATGCTAATTAATTATTGTATGAATATACATGCATGAAGAAGTTTAGCTTCTACCCTTATATACATTAATTAATCAATATTTTAAAAGAATATTTACTTTACATTGTACGTAATTTAATCAACGTATTACAACACGCTTTTTTTCATTCACTTACAATGAAAAGTTACTTTTTGTTATTTTATAGTAGCCAAAAGAATTTGCTACGGTAGCCAAAGAAATTTTGGCTATGGTCAAAAGTGTTTTAAAATTTCAAGGAGATTTATATAATCAAAAGTTTATTATTATAACTGATTGTCAGGCCACAAAATTCATCTTTAATAAAGATGTTAAACATGATGTTTCTAAATGAATGTTTGCTAGATGGCAAGCCTTATTAGCGCCATTTGATTTTGAAATACATTATAAAAAGGGCTCAGATAATAGTCTTCCAGATTTTCTTACTAGAGAATATATAAGTTAATAACTCTTTATTTTCTTAATACAGATAATGCGGCCATCAGAAAGTTCTTCCTCTAATAGAGGAAGAGGGAGAGGAAGAGCATCAGTGGGCAGAAATAATATTTTGGCCCAAATAGGAAATCAGAGGCTAATAGCATCCAACATTGCAGGGACCTCCACTGGAATATCAGGAATTAATACAGATCACCCAATGTATAGAGAATTCATGGATTTTATACAATCCAGACAACCACAAGGTGATACTCCACCATCATACTCTGCAATCGTCAATGATGAAGCCATTGAAAGTATAGAAGTATATGATAAAAAAGAGAAAGATGTAATAATACTTCTTTTGGAGCCAAGGGATTTAAAATGGAAGGATGATCCCTGGCAAATAATGACAAGATATTTTGATACGGCATCCTATGCCGTTCCCACTTACAAATATAGAATGCATTATGAGATTATACTCTCATCAATGGAGTCTGTGGAATTTCAACACTTTTACCCCGCGAATACCAAAAAATTTTATAACTTTTCAAAGATTATAATAAAAAAGATATTCACCCCAGAAGAGTGGGGAATCAACACTATGCGAGAGAGGGAATACACCAACTTTGAACAAAAGGTTATACTTAAATTCAATTACTGAGATTATATCGAAAGCTTTAATAAAACCCTATTATATGAAAATGCTAATAGGAAACATTCATGGTTCATTAAGATATGTTCTAATAATTTTAAAAAAAATATACCAAATTGGTTCCGTAAATGGTGGACTTTATATGGTCCAACTTTGAATATTCTTCCTGAAGACTATAAAAAATTATATTCTGAGTGGATAGATGTTTCACCCAAAATAGCTCAATTGCAATAGGAAGATATATATTTCAAGGGAATATCTTTGATGTACTTCTTTATAGAATTCTCTATCCCATGGATAATGAAATGCACGATAGAAGTTCAAAATACTGAGGAAGGATTCCCTTGCCTAAAGAGAAAAATTTTAAAATCAAAATTTTCAAAAGTACCCATCTGATATATTAATTTGGGCTGAATCTTTGGAATAGTCCATTTATCAAGAAGTTCTAAATTTTGAGGCATATCATACTCATCTTTTCTACTGTTTTTAACAGTAGAGTGTTTTCTAATGATATTCATCATAGAAAAAGTGTTGGACTAACACCACCTATAACTACTGAATAACATGGCTCTGATACCATAATCTCTATGAGGATCGCTTCGATGAAATCGTCGGAACTTTTATAGTTTTAGAGGTCAATTTACGAATTACGTAGCTTAGGCCATGACAAAACCTAACATCATCTCATAATCCCTAACAACGCTTCCACACGGCTAACACGGGCTTACAGGGACTACCGTCTAAAGGACAAACTTTATTATAGTTGGAGCTACAGTAATTCTACCTCAGACTCGACCTCCGAATCATCAGAACAAAACTTTCTTAATTAAGAAATCATCACCATGTTACAGAAATCTAGTGTGTTATTAGTCCAACACGGATGTTTATCCTTTCATTTAGGCTAATAAAATATTAAAAAGTTCAAGATATTATTAAAAGAAAAAAAAGAAGAATACCTTGATTTCGGGACTTCTAATAAATTCAAAGGTAGAAAGAAACCACAATCTTTATTTTAGTAGGTGGAAAATATACAAGAGAGGAAATACAAAGGATGGGTGGCTAAAAGCTTGCCTTCTAACTACAAGTAGTGACCCTTTTATAGAAAGAATAGAGAGAAAAATTCTAATTTACATGACCTAAGTGCTTACATCATGTTAAATAATTGGACCGACATCGGATCCCTTTGCTTTATAAAAGTTTATAATTATATAAAAAGAAGCATTTAACTTTATAAAAGCTAAATTGTCGTTTCTTCTAGTCCTTCACGCTCTTCACGCTCTCCTTGCCTTTGGATGTGACAGAAGATTCATCTACTTGATTTCGAAATTGTTGAAGAAATATTTCTATGTCCATTTCTTCTGTGCTATTAACACTCTGAGACTCCCCTGCTAGGCAGTTGTCTTCTTCTTCATTGAAAGTGGCCATGAACATGTTGTCTGGAAAATCTATTCCTAAATATTTTACTAGATCTTTTTTAACTTCTTCCATGTATGAAATAAGAAGTTCTGATTTGGAGATTACTCCCTTCTTCATCTGTAGTTTTCTGGATATTTGTTTGAAAGGACTAATCTCTTTTTTTTCCGGTATAACTTCTGCCTGTCTTTTACTGGCTTCAATGGACACATTTATTGAGTCTATAATCTCTTTTCCATGAAGTTTTCCTTCCGCATCTTTGTGGAGTAATTTACTCTAAAATTTTATATAAAATTTTCTCTTTAGGCAAGGGAATCCTTCCTCAATATTTTGAACTTCTATCGTCCATTTCATTATCCACGGGATAGAGAATTCTATAAAGAAGTAAATCAAAGATATTCCCTTGAAATATATATCTTCCTGTTGCAATTGAGCTATTTTGGGTGAAACATCTATCCACTCAGAATATAATTTTTTATAGTCTTCAGGAAGAATATTCAAAGTTAGACCATACAAAGTCCACCATTTACAGAACCAATTTGGTATATGTTGTTTAAAATTATTAGAACATATCTTAATGAACCATGAATGTTTCCTATTAGCATTTTCATATAATAGGGCTTTATTAAAGTTTTCGATATAGTCTCAGTAATTGAATTTAACTGTAACCTTTTGTTCAGAGTAGGTGTATTCCCTTAATAATAATAATAATAATAATAATAATAATAATAATAATAATAATACCATAGAGATTCCTGTCTTTTACTGGCTTCAATGGACACATTTATTGAGTCTATGGACACATTATATAATAATAATAATAATAATGATAATAATAATAATGATAATAATAATAATGATAATGATAACAATAATAATGATAACAACAACAACAACAACAACAACAACAACAACAACAACAAGAACAAGAAGAAGAAAAAGAACAACAACAACAACAAGAACAACAACAAGAAGAAGAATAACAACAACAAGAAGAAGAACAACAACAACAAGAACAAGAACAACAAAAAGAACAACAACAACAACAACAACAAGAACAACAAGAACAAGAACAACAAGAACAAGAACAAGAACAAGAACAAGAACAAGAACAACAACAACAACAACGACAACGACGACAACGACGACAATGACAACAATGACAACAACAACAACAACAACAACAACAATAAGAACAACAACAACAAGAACAACAACAAGAACAACAACAACAACAACAACAACAAGAACAACAACAACAACAACAATGACAACTACGATAACAACGAGGACAACGACACCACCACCAACACCACCAACACCACCACCACCACCACCACCAACAACAGCAGCAACAACAACAACGACGACGACAACGATGATGATGATGAAAACAACAACAACAATGACGACAACGACAACAACGACAACAACAACGACCACAGCAACAACAACAACAACAACAACAACAACAACAACGACAACAACGACAACGACGACAACAACGATGAGGACGACTACGATGACGACAACAACAATGACGATGACGATAATAACAACAACGACAACAATGACAAAGACAACGACGACAACAACAATAATAACGACAATGACAACAATAGCAATAACAGCAGCAATAGCAACAACAACAACAACAATGACAACAACGATAAAAATAACGACAACACCGACAAAAATAACAACAACACCGACAACGACGACAACAATGACAACAACAACAAGAACAACAACTAGAACAACAACAACGACAACAACAACGACAACAACAACAACAACCACAACAATGACAACAACGATAACAACGACAACAGCGACGACAACGACAACAATGACGACAATGATGACAACAATGACAACGACGATGACGACGACAACGACAATGACGACGTCAAAGACAACAACGACGACAACAACCACAATAACGAAAACAACAACAACAACAACGACAACAATAACAAGAATAACAATGATAACAACAAAAACAACAACGACAACAACAACAATGACAATAATGACAACGATAATAATAATGATAACAACGACAACAACGACAACAACAAAAATGAAAATGACGACGATGAAGATAACGACTACGACGACAATGATGACGACGACGATGACGACAAAAACGATAACAACAACAACAACTACAACAACAACAACAGCAAAAACAGCAACAACAGCAACAACAACAACAACAACAACAACAAAAACAGCAACAACAGCAACAACAGCAAAAACAGCAACAACAACAACAATAACAACAGCAACAACAACAACAACAACAACAACAAGAATAACAAGAACAACAACAACAGCAACAACAGCAACAACAACAATAACAGGAACAACAATAATAACAACAACAACAACAACAACAGCAACAACAAGAACAAGAACAAGAACAACAACAACAACAACAAGAAAAACAACAATAACAACAATAACAACAATAACAACAACAAGAACAAGAACAAGAATAAGAACAAGAACAACAACAACAACAACAACAAGAATAACAACAACAACAACAACAAGAACAAAAAAAACAACAACAATAATAACAACAAGAACAACAACAACAAGAACAACAACAACAACGACAACGACGACAACGATGACAACAACGACAACGACAACAACAACAACAACAACAACAACAACAGCAACATCAATAATAAAAATAACAACAACGACAAAAACAACAACAACACCGATAACAACAACAATGACAACGACGACAACAACGACAACAACAACAACAAGAACAATAACTACAACAACAACAACGACAACAACAACAACAATAACAACGACAACAACAACCTCAACAACAACAACAATCACAACAACGACAACAATGACAACAACGACAACAACGACGACAACGACAACGACGACGATGATGACAATGATGATGACAACAATGAGAACGATGACGACTACAACAGTAACAACAATAATAATGACGACGACGACGACAACGACGATGTCAACGACAACAACGACGACAACAATGACAACAACGACAACAACAACAACAACAATAACGACAATAACAACAAAAACAACGACAACAACAACAACAACAACAACAACAACAACAACCACAACGATGATAACAACAACAACGACAACAACAACAACAACAACAATGACAACAATGACAACAACAACAATAACGATAATCACGACAACAACGACAACAATAATAATGAAAATGACGACGATGAAGACGACGACGATGACGACAACGACGATAACAACAACAACAACAACTGCAACAGCAACAACAGCAACAGCAACAACAGCAAAAACAGCAAAAACAACAACAACAACAACAACAAAAACAGCAACAACAACAACAACAACAACAACAACAATAACACCAATAACAACAGCTACAACAACAACAACAACAACAAGAACAATAACAACAACAACAACAATACCAATAACAGCAATAATAGCAACAACAACAAGAATAAGAATAACAACAAGAACAACAACAAGAACAACAACAACAACAACAACAACAACAACAACAACAACAACAACAACAATAACAACAAGAACAACAACAACAACAACAACAACAAGAACAAGAACAAGAACAAGAACAAGAACAACAACAACAAGAACAACAACAACAAGAACAACAATAACAACAACAACAAGAACAACAACGACAACGACGACAACAATGACAACAATGACAACGACAACAATGACAACAACGACAACAACGACAACAACAACAATAACAACAACAACGACAAAAAAAAAATAATAATAATAATAATAAAAGATACAATTCATCTAGCCTCTAGTTCTAATAATGAAATTTACAAGTGCATTTTCATGAATATTTATAATTAATGTTTTTATTCGTATATACAAATTTTTTTATCGTATTTATTTTAACAAAATTAATGCATCACGCGAAGCGCGAATATATTCCCTAATAATTAAAGAGAATTATTTTTTTAATTTATTTATTTAATACATATACCAATATTCTTACAACCTTTAATTAATATCATTTATTATTATTTATCCCTATATTCTTACTGTTATACCCGGGAACCCAAGGATCAGACTCGGGAGTCAAATAGAGAAAAATCGGGAAAATATTGCAGTAGTGCAGGACGAGTCGTCAGGTGGCTCGTGGGAAGATTGGACTGAGCTGGGGAGTTGAGGTCCCCATGGGCATGGGAACGGCTCGTGGTCAGCCACCACGAGTCGTCAGGTCCGTTGTGGGGTAAGGTTGAGGATTTAATTAAGGATGAGGCAGTGTACTTGACGGAAGCTGGTAACGAGTCGTTGCCTCAGGGGATGAGTCGTCATGTCCTCCGTAGGAGCCCAGGTGAAAAATTCTAGTAGACTGGACGAAATGACCCAACGACTCGTTGTCCCTGGTAACGAGTCGTCAGGTCGCCCATTGGGGTCTCCCGACAGTTATTTCCTGCGAATTAGTAAGGGCCTCCTCGTAAATTCCTATGCTTCTAAGACCTAAACTACGTCATTTTAAGGTTAGGACAGGGTCTTTTAAGGGGAAATAATTCATGATAAACCTCATTTGGTGCATGTAAGAGTAGAAAGGAAAGAGGAAAGGGATTCAAGTGTTCTTCTTCAAGTTTCCATCTAGGGCTTTTCAAGGGAGTTAAGAATCGAGAAGTTCCAGGTATGTGGGGTTCTGAATGGGTGGTTTAGTCCCTACCCATGCCCAATTTCTTCCTAATTCTATGTCTAAGTTACCAATTCTTGATGGGTCATAACCCAAATGCATGTTTCCTCAAAAATCGATATGAGCTTGTTGTAGCATGTCTAAAATCATAGGCTTTGAATTATTGGGCTGTTGTCACTTGTTTTATTCAATATTGGATGATTTAAATCTCTCAAAGCATATGTGCCCAAATCATGAGGATTTTAGTGAAACTCATGGCTATGGTGATTTTCTCAAGCATGATATGAACCTTTGAATCTTAATCATGTTTTAAATTACATGTTATTGTGATCATGTTTCCTATAAATTTAAGCATTTTAAGTATGATTGAGATTATGGGCAATGCCCATATGTCGCTTATAATTTATAAACTATGATTTTCGCCGATCCACGGGCCTAATTCCATGGCTAGTATTATGAATTCTCAAGCATATTATGATTATCACGATTTAACTAGCCATGCATGTCATGTTTGAATTTCTATGAGCACATTGCATGTTTTGGGAGTAGTACTTAACACCGAGTAGGTTCGGAGCCTAGGTTACGCCCCGAATCTCAGAACTACGTGCCACCGTAGGTTGTGTTTAGGACCTCCTCAGTGATTGTCCTTTTTGCCCTACGAGGCCTTCACGAGTGATATCACGCCTTTCATGGTTCATACCCTTGGAAAGGTATTAACGGCCTCCCGACTAGGCTTACAGGTCGGGCTCCATGAGTGTTCATATGGGGTATATCGGTTATAGAAATCTCCCACCACCCCTCATCGTTTTAATGCATGTATCATTATGTCCTTTTGTCTCAAGTTATGTTTTATGAAATGTTTTTTTTTTCTCTCATGACATGACTATGACAGGTTAACGAATATTTTGGAAATCTTGAGCCTTACGATATAGTTATGATTCCAGTCTTTATGATCACGATGTCCCCACTCCTATAACTTTTATGTTTTTAAGTATCATTTTGCATACCTCGCATATTCAGTACATTCCAAGTACTGACCCGCATATTTTCTATGCTCTCAGTTCTCAATGGTGAGTCGTTATGGTTCGAGGGCTTCATGTTTGGATTTTGTCTGTGTTTTAGTTTTCAGTACGTTTGGGTCAGTTGGAGTCTTGTCCCTTCAACCCGTTTATAATGATTAGAGACTTTCAGACCTACTCGTAGTAATCAGCTATTTATGTTTGGATCATGTATCGTTGTTTCTTATGTTTCATGTATCGTTTTCATTTTAATTCATGATTATTAAGCTAAGTCTTCCGCCTTATGTGAATGGTTTAGTTATATGCTCACGCCATGGGTTGACTTGGGGTCCCTCTGGGCTCCTCGTCCCGTGTCTATGATTCGGGTGTACTCTCGGATCGCGACAAACTTGATATCAGAGCCATAGGTTCGAATGTGTCCTAGGGAGTCTAAAAGCCGCGTTAGGTAGAGTCTTTTTCATGGGTATGAAGCGCGCCACACTTATGACGAGGAGGCTGCTGAACGTTTTAGGAAATGTTCCCTTCTTTCATGATCCATGTCGTGCGATGAAAAGTCTCTCCATCCTTCGAATTCGTACTATTCGCGATTGCAGAAAATTATGGCTCCCAGAATAATAAACGAAAAGAGGAATAGAAATGATGAAGGCACGGAGGTGGCAATGATCATGAGCGCCAGCAAGCCCCACCTGTTCAGGAGCCCCAGGCGCCAGAGACAGCTGCCCACGCTGAGTTTCGGGCGGCTATTCAGATGTTGGCGCGAGTCTTGACTGCTCAGGTCAACCAGCAGGCTGTTGCGCATATCCCACAGAATGGTAATGCAGCGGTGGATCGGATTAGAGACTTTTTGAGGATGAACCCTCCCGAGTTCACGGGGTCAAAGGTGGACGAGGATCCACACGAGTTCATTGAAGGGATCTTGAAGGTCACTCAGGTTATGGGAGTGAAAAACGAGGAGTGTGTTGACTTTGCCTCTTACTAGCTAAAGGAGGTCGCTTATATTTGGTACAAGCAATGGAAGGACCGCAGGGCAGAGATAACAGGTCCTATCAGTTGGGATGAGTTCCACATGGCCTTTCTCGACAGGTTCTTCCCTCGGGAGATGAGGGAATTGAAAGTAGTTGAGTTTGTTAATTTCAAACAGGAAAAGATGACAGTGTTAGAATATTCACTTGAGTTCACTCACCTATCAAAGTATGCCTCGGAGTTAGTGATGGACCAGAGGGCGCGGGTGAGCAGATTTGTGCAGAGAGTAGCCGAGTATCTGGAAAAGGACTGTAGAACAGCCATGCTTCATCAGGATATGGACTACCCACGGATAGTCCTTTATGCCCAGCAGATGGAGGCAGCTCATATGAGACAGAGAGAGGCCAAGAGGGCCAGAATTGATAGCTACAGGTCCTCCCAGCCGAGGCCAGGAGGTGGGCCTCACCAGCAGTCCCAGCAAAGGTCTATTACATCAACATCATCTTCATCCAATACCCCATCCAGGCATCGAGACGATTAGAGGAGCTGGGCCTCAAGATCGAGGGGTCAGAGTAGCATGCGCACAGAGTGCACGTTCCCATCTTGTGCTAGTTGTGGCAAGAATCACCCAGGGAGGTGTTTGGTGGGCTTAGATGCTTGTTTTGGGTGTGCAAACCCGGACACAGGCTCAGGAATTACCCTACAGCCAGGTCAGGGGGTGGTGGAGCCTGCACTCTAGAAGCTAGTTCAGCAGCTCCAGCGACATGTCCTACTCAGCAGGGTGCTTCGGCAGGTCCAGCTGGCGGTCAACACCAAAACCGATTTTATACACTTGGCTCTTGACAGGAGTAGGAGACTTCTCCCAATGTGGTTACGGGTATGTTGCGAGTCTTTCAAATTGATGCTTATGCTTTGTTAGATCTGGGAGCTTCACTGTCTTTTGTGACACCTTACATTGCTAGTAGTTTTGTAGTCAGTCCTGAAATTTTGTCGAAACCATTTTCTGTATCTACTCCGGTTGGGGATTCAGTCATAGCGAGGCGGGTATATAGAAGTTGCCTTATTACAATATTGCATAAGGTCACCTCCGCAGACTTAGTAGAATTGGCTATGAATGATTTTGACATCATTGTGGGCATGGATTGGTTATTTGCATGTTATTCTTCTGTTAACTGAAGAACCCGAGCAGTGGAGTTTCGATTTCCAGGTGAACCATTTTTAGAATGGAGGGGTAGTTCAGCGGTACTTGTAGGCCGCTTTATCTCCTATCTCAAGGCCTGAAAAATGATCGCTAAGGGTTGTATTTACCATTTGGTTAGGGTTAAGGATGCCACATCCATAACCTCGATCATTCAGTCAATCCCCGTGGTATGTGAGTATCCCTAGGTATTCCCAGATGACCTACCAGGAGCTCCTCCTGAGAGGGAGATTGATTTTGAGATTGATCTTTTACCCGACACACAGCCCATATCTATTCCTCATTACAGAATGGCCCCAGCCGAGCTAAAAAAGTTAAAGGAGCAGTTGAAGGATTTGCTAGATAAGGATTTCATTAGACCGAGTAAGTCTCATGGGGTGCCCAATGTTCATTTGGAAGAAGGATGGTTCTCTTCGAATGTGTATTGACTATAGGCAGTTGAACAAGGTCACCGTCAAGAATAGGTACCCTTTACCCAGGATTGATGACCTATTTGATCCCAAATGTTTCTCCAAGATAGATCTTAGGTCCGGGTATCACCAACTCATAGTTTGGGAGAACGACATCCTGAAGACTACTTTCAAGACTCGATATGGCCATTATGAATTTGTTGTTATGTCTTTTGGACTAACCAATGCCCCTGCAACTTTTATGGACCTGATGAATAGGGTATTCAAGGAATATCTAGATATGTTCGTGATCGTGTTCATTGACGACATATATCCAGGAGCGAGGAGGAGCATGCCGCACTCCTGAGGGTAGCATTCCAGACCCTCAAGGATAACCATCTATACGCCAAGTTTAGCAAATCTGAGTTCTGGCTGAATTCAGTTGCATTCTTGGGACATGTAGTGCCAAGCAAAGGTATAAAGGTGGACTTCCAGAAAATAGAGGTAGTAAAGAACTGGCCCAGACCGGTAAAGCCTTCGGAGATCAGGGGCTTTTTGGGCTTAGCGGGTCACTATCGGAGGTTAGCATAAAGTTTCTCATCCATTGCATCCCTATTGACTAGATTAACTCAGAAAAAAGGTGAAGTTCCAATGGTCGGAGGCTTGTGAGAAGAGCTTCTAGGAATTGAAGGCCCGACTCACTTCAGCACCGATGCTGACTTTACCGGAGGGCACTGATGGCTTTATTGTATATTTTGATGCTTCGAGAGTCAGACTGGGATGTGTATTGATGGAGAATGGAAAAGTCATAGCATATGCTTCTAGACAGCTGAAAGTTCATGAGAGAATTACCCAACCTATGATCTTAAGTTGGCCACAGTGGTATTTGCTTTGAAGATATGGAGACACTACTTGTATGGAGTTCATGTAGATGTATTCATGGACCACAAGAGCTTACAATATGTGTTCACGCAGAAGGATCTCAATCTTTGGCAACGGAGGTGGTTGGAGCTACTTAAGGACTATGACATGAGTGTCCTTTACCACTGGGGTAAGGCCAACGTGGTGGCGAATGCCCTTAGTAGACTCTCTATGGAGAGTGTGTCGCACGTGAGTGGAGACAAGAAGGAGCTGGTGAAGGAGGTGCATTGACTTGCACGGTTAGGAGTTAGGTTAGTTGGCCCGACCGATGGTGGTGTAGTTGTACAGAATGAGTCAGAGTCGTCCTTGGTAACTGAGGTGAAGGCTAAACAAAATGAAGATCCAACATCGGTAAAGTTGAAAGAAGCTGTTCAGAATCAGAAGGTAGAAGTCTTCTTCAAAGGGGGAGATGGTATACTTCGGTACCAGGGTCGCTTATGTGTTCCGAACGTGGGTGATTTAAGGAGCCGAATGTTGCATGAGGCTCACGGATCCAAATATTCTATCTATCCAGGTGCCACCAAGATGTATCATGCCTTGTAGGAAATCTACTGGTGGAATGGCCAGCGGACTATCCAAACTCTTGAGGACATGTTGAGAGCTTGCGTTATTGATTTCAAGGGTAGTTGGGATGAGTATTTACCTCTTATTGAGTTTGCCTACAACAACAACTATCACTCTAGCATCCAAATGGCACCGTTCGAGGTTCATTATGGGCGAAGGTGTAGATCGCCTATTGGGTGGTTTGAAGTCGGCGAGGCTTCATTGGTGGGTCCATATTCAGTCCATGAGGCTATGGAGAAAGTTTAGTTGATAAGAGAAAGGCTGAAAACGACTCAAAGTCGCCAAAATTCTTATGCGGATGTGAGGAGAAGAGAGCTTGAGTTCGAGATCGATGATTAGATGTTTTTGAAGGTATCTCCCATGAAGGGAGTAATGAGATTTGAAAAGAAAGGAAAACTCATCCCCTGCTATATTGGCCCATACCAGATAGTGAGATGAGTGGGTAAAGTGGCCTACGAGTTAGAGTTACCTTCGGAGTTAGCTTCAGTTCATCCCGTATTTCATGTAACGCTCTTGAAAAAGTTCTTGGCAGATCCAACCTTAGTTGTTCTAGTGGGAAGTGTTGGTGTGAGAGATAGCCTCAGTTATGAGGAAATTCCAATTGCAATCTTGGACCGTCAAGTTCGGAGGTTGAGAAACAAGGAAGTAGCTTCAGTAAAGGTGTTATGGAGAAATCAACATATGGAGGAAGCTACATAGGAAGCAGAAGCGGATATGGTGGCTAAATACCCCCATTTGTTCCCTACTGGTTCAGTTTCAGTTTGAGGTACCAGTTTCATCCCTAAACCTCTAACCAGTTTTTCATGTTCCGTTCATGCGTGAAAGTTTGTTTTATGATATGATATATGTATGTGATGTCTGAATTCAGTCCAGCTATGTAGTTCTTTTTGGGGGTAGTCGTTCCGTTAGTTTTTAGCTTAAATGATTAGTATTTGCATATGGTGGTTGTTTTTTCTGGGTTTTCTGCATGTTTCTAACATTCGAGGATGAATGTTCCCAAGGGGGAGATATTATTATACCCCGAAAACCCAAGGATCAGACCCGGGAGTCAAACGGGGTAAAATCAGGAAAATATTACAACAGTGCAGGACGAGTCGTTAGACGACTCGTGAGGAGACCCCACGAGTCGTCAGGTGGCTCGTGGGAAGGTTGGACTGAGCTGAGGAGTTGAGGTCCCCACTGACGTGTGAATGACTCATGCTCAGCCACCACGAGTCGTCAGGTCCACCATGGGGTAAGGTTGAGGATTTAATTAAGGATGAGGCAGTGTACTTGACGGAAGTTGGTAATGAGTCATTGCATCGGGGGACGAGTCGTCATGTCCTCCATTAGGAGCCCAAGTGAAAATTCCAGTGGACTGGACAAAACGACCCAATGACTTGTTGTCCCTGGTAACGAGTCATCAGGTCACCAGTTAGGGTCTCGCGACAGTTATTTCCTGCGAATTAGTAAGGGCCTTCTCGTAATATCCTACGCTCTTAAGACCTAAACTATGTCGTTTTGAGGTCGGGACAGGGTCTTTTAAGGGAAAATCATTCATGATAAACCTCATTTGGTGCATGTAAGAGTAGAAAGGAAAGAGGAAAGGGATTCAAGTGTTCTTCTACAAGTTTCCATCTAGGGCTTTTCAAGGAAGTAAAGAATCTAGAAGTTCCAGGTATGTGGGGTTCTGAATGGGTGGTTTAGTCACTACCCATGCCCAATTTCTTCCTAATTCTATGTCTAAGTTACCAATTCTTGATTGGTCATAACCCAAATGCATGTTTCCTCAAAAATCGATATGAGCTTGTTGTAGCATGTCTAAAATCATAGGCTTCGAATTATTGGGCTGTTGTCACTTGTTTTATTCACTATTGGATGATTTAAATCTCTCAAAGCATATGTGCCCAAATCAAGAGGATTTTAGTGAAACTCATGGCTATAGTGATTTTCTCAAGCATGATATGAACCTTTGAATCTAAGCATGTTTTCAATTACATGTTACTGTGATCATGTTTCCTATAAATTTAAGCATTTTAAGTATGATTGAAATTATGGGCAATGCCCATATGTCGCTTATAATTTATGAACTGTGATTTTGGCCGATCCACGGGCCCAATTCCATGGCTAGTATTACGAATTCTCAAGCATATTATGATTATCACGATTTAACTAGCCATGCATGTCATGTATGAATTTCTATGAGCACGTTGCATGTTTTGGGAGTAGTACTTAACACTGAGTAGGTTCGGGGTCTAGGTTACGCCCCGAATCTCAAAACTACGTACCACCATAGGTTGTGTTTAGGACCTCCTCAGTGATTGTCCTTTTTGCCCTACGAGGCCTTCACGAGTGATATCACGCCTTTCATGGTTCATACCCTTGGAAAGTTATTAACGGCCTCCCGACTAGGCTTACAGGTCGGGCTCCATGAGTGTTCATATGGGGTATGTCGGTTATAGAAATCTCCCACCGTCCCTCATCGTTTTAATGCATGTATGATTATGTCCTTTTGTCTCAAGTTATGTTTTATGAAATGTTTTTTTTTCTCTCATGACATGACTATGACAGGTTAACGAATATTTTGGAAATCTTGAGCCTTACGATATACTTATGATTCCAGTCTTTATGATCATGATGTCCCCACTCCTATAACTTTTATGTTTTTAAGTATCATTTTGCATACCTCGCATATTCAGTACATTCCAAGTACTGACCCGCATATTTTCTATGCTCTCAGTTCTGCTCTCAGTTCTCAGTGGTGAGTCCTCATGGTTCGAGGGCTTCATGTTTGGATTTTGTTTGTGTTTTAGTTTTCAGTACGTTTGGGTTAGTTGGGGTCTTGTCCCTTCAACCCGTTTATAATGATTAGAGGTTTTCAGACCTACTCATAGTAATCAGCTGTTTATGTTTGGATCATGTATCATTGTTTCTTATGTTTCATGTATCATTTTCATTTTAATTCATGATTATTAAGCTAAGTCTTCCGCCTTATGTGAATGGTTTAGTTATATGCTCACGCCATGGGTTGACTTGGGGTCCCTCGAGGCTCCTAGTCCCGTGTCTACAATTTGGTTGTACTCTTGGGTTGTGACACTTGCAACCCGACCGTTGCTGTTTGTATTCATCTCTAATAAATCCAGATTGGATTTGAAGATGCCGTCTATGTTCCTCTCCGGCTGCTTCTGGCTCTCCGCCTCCACCAACTACTCCTACTCTGTCCTCAGTCTGTTGTATTCCTCAAAACAGATCCAACACAGCCCATTTAGCAGAAAATCCTAACCTAGCTTAATCGCTCTTCATAGTCTCAAAAAATCATAACCCCTTACGGACCCCTATTTTCCACTGCCGCAAAGGTCGCTGTTTTCCATCTCCACAACCATGGTAACAATCTCCTCCACCACATTCGTTGGATTCTTTTACTTGTTTCTTTGTTTTAATGCCTATAAAGTTATTTTTCTCTCTTATTTTTTCTTTGTTGAAATCAGGCAAACGTTGAAGCCGATGTGATGAGCAGACAAACGAAGAAGAGGACGTTTAAGAAGTTTAGTTACAGAGGCGTCAATCTCAATGCTCTTCTCGACATGTCGACTGACGAGCTCGTCAAACTCTTCTTTCTTTGTAGCAATAGTGTGAATTATAATGTTCATGGTATGGTTCACCATATCTATTTCTTTTTTACTACACTTCGAATTTTTATCTTATTTTGTAAATTAAAATAACAAGTTATGAAACTCGATAGAAGTACTATAAAATGTTACTTTCACTATTAATAGTCTTTCCTAAGTGTTTGAGAAAATAGAAGCGATATTTTATGGATTAGTTATATTTAGTATTTTCAAGTAGTTCTTCATCAAGAAAACATTGTAAGTAATCCTCAAATTTTAATAAACAGTAGTACTTCTCTAATATTTTGTTTTCCATTTTTTAGTAAGAAACGTAACAATCTAGGAAACTAGATAAAATTGCTACAAAATTCTTTTCTTCTTTACAATTAAAAGTTTTTCATAAATGTTTGAAAAAATCATAGTTAAAGGAATAATTATTTGAATCTCAGAAATGTTATGATGTTATGGAAGGGACAGAGTGACTATTTGTTTTATGGAACTATCGGAAGTTAGTTAGACTTAATTAATTACGTATAGTTGCCTCGTAGGTCAAATTGTCCTTATATTTTTTGTATATATAACTTATACCCATGTATTTTTGAGTGTTAAAAATTATGTTAACTATACATTTATATGTTGATCCCTATTGGATCTGTTTTAGTTTTTTTTGTTAGGACTTCTGATCTTATTTGCTAGATTTGATCTATTGCAGATATCAGAAAGGTTTGAAGAGGAAGCCGATGGCGCTGATCAAGAAGTTGCGGAAGGAGGTATGCATATGAATATTTGTGCTCTACTTATTTTTGTCATTACTATCATTGTCGTGTTGACCCCCCTCCAGCC
This sequence comes from Datura wrightii, assembly GCA_035772735.1. NCBI lineage: Eukaryota > Viridiplantae > Streptophyta > Magnoliopsida > Solanales > Solanaceae > Datura > Datura wrightii. The sequence goes on along the minus strand of JASDFA010000007.1, from coordinate 44,338,361 downwards.
TACCCCTAAAGAGAAAAACACACACAAACAAAAAAAGAACATTATCCTTTTATGGTATGGATATATCAGTCTGTTAACTATCTTCAATTTTCCTTGTGATGCGTATCGCTTCAGTAAAATTTGTATATGAATTAGTAGTATTTTATGAAGAGGTCAAAAACACTTAGTTGATCTGTCAGAGGTTTCATATATTTTGTATCTTTGAATGACACTGTAAATGAACATCACAACATGCTGAGAAGAAATGGTAGTCCATATATTATGAGATGATTGATGCATATCGTGTTTTTGAGTTCTTGTTTCGGTCTTTCATATTTACATGTTAATATTGACTTCTGTCAACTTTGGTATTCATCCTAAAGACCCCCACACAACACCAAGTTTGAGCTGTGTGCTTGAAAGTAAAATTTGTAATTTTGATCTTCCAAGTGTTATCACAAATGCTTAATTTAGGGTGAAATTATAGTGTTGAATTTGTACTAAAACAAGTTGGTTTTGATCTCCATCATGTAAGTTATAAAGATATAGATGATAGAGGGGGTGTAATAGTAACTTCAATTTGGGACTTTATTAGGAAATGCTTTATTTAGATTTAGTAATATCATTATTGTTAATTGGGTTGAGCATGACATACTAGAATCAATAGTACCCGAGAGATCTTTTGGATCTAAAATCTGACCTATATTTGTTAGTGTATATGATTGATTTCTCATGTAGAAAATATCGGTTTTAAAATACTACGAGTAAGATTTCATGGTTAAAATATTCTGTTCTGATGATAAGTGGACTTGAAGTAAAGATGATGACATTTTTCTCAACATATGAAAAATGATGTAGTAGTGACCTTGTGGATGTATAGGAGGGTGATAGTTGGTTTTAGAGTATTCTGTTTCTATTCTACTCGAATTTACTTGAAATGTATAGTTTCTTGGTTTATTGAGTTTAAATTTTTTATCAATATGCCTCTATATCTTGTCGGTGTTTGTTTACTCTCAGGAGATTTTCGTGTTGCCTATTCTTCTTTTTCACCTGCACCCACTCACAAGAGTATTTATTATTATGCAGAAATGCGAGGCTCCACCAGGTGAAAAGTCAGAGCCTGTCAAGACCCACCTGAGGAACATGATCATCGTTCCTGAAATGATTGGAAGTGTTATCAGAATTACAATGAAAAAAATTTCAATCAAATTGAAGTCAAGCCTGAGATGATCGGCCACTATCTGGCCGAGTTCTCTATCTCATATAAGCCTGTCAGGCACGGTAGACCCGGTAGTGGTGCTACTCACTCCTCAAGGTTTATACCACTCAAGTGATTTGCCCACCAGTGTCTACTTTTCTTCTGTCCTAGCCTTGTCAGTGTCATTTTTTTTGAGAAAAAAATAATTTTGATGCGAGATATGAGTTATTTAAAATAATTATTGCTGTAGAATTCTTAGGCCTTTTTGAAAACTGAGTTGTTCATGAATATATCTGATTGACTTGCAAGCTCATTTGTTTTATGTCTTTCGCAAACAACCTTTCTACTTCCATGAGTTAAAGGGTAAGATTTGCATTTAATCTATTCTCAAATCCCACTTGTGGAATTACACTGTATATGTTAGTTGTAATCTCATCTGTTTGATTTGAGGAGCATATGAAACAACTACGCTTTGAAGGGGTCGTTGGTTTAAGAGGATATGTAAGTCCCTAACTTATGATTATTTATACCGCTTCAACATCAAATAGGAAAGGCTACATATCTTTACACATACACAGAGATAATATATATATATATATAAGAGTCTTAGAGGCATGCTAACATGGCATGCTTCTAAGGCCTCCATTCATATTTTTTTTTCTTATTTTTTTGATTTTTTTTCTATTTTAAAATTATTTTTTCTTTTGAAAATTATTTATATTCAAAATTAACTTATTTAATTACTCTCTTAATTATATTAAATATAATACGTTAAAAAAACTGAAACATTATTTTTTTGTCTTTCTTAATTACACCTTCTATCTTTACTCTTATTTATTTCCCATTTTTTTAAAATTTAGGAAGCCCAAAAGTCTATCATTAATTGTCGAAATAATTTTACTTGAATAACTACTAACTATATAGATTAGACCTCAATTGAAGGAGGTTATAGGTCTTAATCTTTTGTTAAACATCTTGATCCGGGTGAGAATTAGTTTTATCTTTCTGTACTAATTTTTTTTGTCTTATTATTCTTTAGAATTTATTTAATTTTTCTTACCTGTTACTTCTTAACTTGGTTTTAATTAAAAAAATGACTACTAATTATATATATTAAACCTCAACAAAAGAAGGTTAAAAATTTTAATCTTTTACATATCCTTATAAGCATCTTCAGTTATGTATTTGTATAATGAGAAATCACCTTTTTCTCTAAATTTTTTTTTTAAAATCTAATTATTATTTAAAATCAAGTTTCTTACCAATTACTTTTTAACTTTATTATAATTCTTATAAATCTTTATTTGATTGAATAATATATTGTTGAAGCTTTTGTCTTTTCCTTTTGTGTGTGTGTGTGTTTTGGTTTTGTTATTTATGAGTAATATTGATGAAGTCAATATTAGAGTAGCAAAATGGATAGAGAAATATTACAATAGTGTATATTTTTTATTTATTAATGTTCTATTTTTTTAGTTATTAATTTATTTCATATGATAAATTTGTTTTATAATATGAAGTGTTTTTTTATTATTTTAGAATGATTAAAAAGTTGTGACTAAATATGACAGAATCTAGGAAATCTAAGTTTTCAATAAATGATCCTAAAGTCATGCTTAATATCAAAAAGGGATGACAAAATCACTGTGGAAATAATTAATCTGGATTGAAAAATAATTTTGTATACTTTCTTTTATTATATATGCTTTTATAAATATATTTGGTACTAAAATTACTTGACTTTTTGACAATGAGGACTACAAATTCCTATAAGATTGACATCTATGAATAGTTTCGAGATGAATAAGAAAAAATAAAAGGAGATGAAAATGATTTGTGCTACTAAAGAGTATTTTTTTTCTACAACTTAAAATTTGAAGATAAGATGGAATGAGCTTAGAGTTGAAAAAAATAATATTATATTAGAAATTTATCACTGATTTATTCTCTTTTTTTTTTGTCAAAGATAATTGCTTGATTCATTTTTTTTTATTTCTAACGATAAAATTGTGAAAGTAATTCTTAAATCTCACTTTCAATTTTTTTATAATAATCTATTTTAATTAAGAGTGATAACTAAAAAATACACCAAAATAAAATTTAAAAGAAATAAAGTGCCACGCCCCGCCTTGGGAGGCATGACTGACGCCTGGTGCCCTACTAGGATTTGGACTGCTGGACTAGCTGAGCCTAAGCACTTCTGGTGCCAGGCTGACTCTAACTCTTGATTCAAGAAAACGACGGACTATATAACGACTGTAAATACAGCCTCCGGCCGACTAGGCCTATAGCCACCTGTAAGAAAACAACAACTACCTAGAACAACTGAATCAATAGGGGACCTATGCGGGCCGACAGGGCCACCATGCTGTCTAGTTATTTTTGAATCAAGAGAACAAGTGTTAAACTGCTACGTGACCAACAAGATCACCACCACCAACTGAATAAAGCCCCACACGGCCATCATAAACTAACTAAAATATAGACACGGCCTCACACATCTGGTACAGCTAACCACAGGGAATATATAATCTACAAGCCTCTAAGAATACTGATAAGATGGTCGGGACAGGGTCTCAGTCTACCCATACTGTATAACAAAGAAAAGAAATAAACCTCTAGTTGTCCAGCTCTGGATGACAGGAGCTGATGACTCTATGTGCTGGCTGGAATCACGAGGGATCGGCTCCTCGTCTATGAGTACCTGCAGGCAAGTAATGCAGCGCCCCCAAACGGGCGTCAGTACTACTGGTACCAAGTATGCAAAGAAAACTGAACATAACTGAAGATAAACAGTAAACTGGTAGTTACTGAAATGACAGAGGATAGCTAAAACTATCTGGAATAGCAGAATTCGTACCGAGCTTAACTGTAATGGAAAGAAGGTAAGAATCATACCTGTCGATGCGGCGTCCTGCTATTTATCAACTTAATAAGTAACATATACATACATACATACATACACACACACACACACACACACACATATATATATATATATATATATATATATATATAGCATACAAGAACCTATACCAGCCCCCATAAGCCAGAAGGTGCCAATCAACACGTAATCTACATACCCCTACCCGGGTCAAACCATCCAAAAATAAATTCACTCCACTCACCTAATAACTACGAGCATCTCGCCGGCCCCCTAGGTATGCAGCTTGGGCTCTATGGGCCCATGACTATAACTGTATCTGAGTCTGGAGGACTCTTGTAACTGTAATCTCAGATCTGTATCTGTAATCTGTAATCTGTGCCCTGGGCGCAAGCGCTCGACAGGGTATGCTATAATGCTGATCAGCCTGCTATGGGGAATGCTGCATCCCATCTTCGTCCTACTGCGGACGACATGCCACTCCTTGGAGTGACGTATCCTCACCCTCTAGCGGGTGAGTCGACACAGCTACTAACCCTGGGGCGGCAAGGAAGCTCTAAGGGTGCCCACATATCACAAACAAGTCTCAACAAGCAACAATAATCACATATATAACATGTATATTAAATCTGAAAATACTATCCATGCTTTGATATTCTATTCTGAATCTCTTGCTGTATTAAACTGAATATAATACTGAGTTAAATTGAGTCTGGGATTGATATCTTGCTGTTTGGTACAAATTTACTGACTTTTATTCTGAATATGGCATAATAATACAAACATACTTAATACTCGGCTTCTGGGACTTCCTTCTGGAGTTTATTCTATTTTACTATACTAGAATTATTAACTTGCTGAAGAAACTAGCTTTACATACCTCAGTTGTCGGTTTTTCGGCTAACTGGCGTAACTCGGCCAATATTTAGCTATTTCTTCCAACTGCATTCATATTCACAGCAATTAGAACTAAATTCATAGATATTCTGGAAGAAAATACTATTTTGAATATATATATAGCCCAAACTTTGACTTATCGAAAAACAGCCAAACACTGGCTATTTCTCAGAAGTCTAGAAGGGAGAAATACTCACTTTAGGGCTAGGAGTATATTGACACTAATTTGGAGCAATTCCACTTACCTTAGCTCGGTAGGACGACGATTCTCCGGCTGAATTTCACGAAACTAACTCCGCAGGAATACTCCCGGCAACTTAATACTTCACTACCCAAGATTAATTCGAGTTTGAACCGCGTTTAATAGCGTAAACAGACAGAATTTCAAAGAAATCCCTCGTGCCCTCTGTTTTCTGGTTACTCTATGGAAATTATGAATTAAAATGAGACAAAACCGAAGTGGAGGGGTTTATATACTTGAGGCTGCACCTCACCTCCGTGGCACATTGGCCATCGCGGAGGGGGTCTGCCCAGCCTCCACTTGTGATGGTTCGACGTGGCGCTTGTCTGGTCTTTTCCCAGGCCTTTTTCTAGCATGTATGGCATTATAAAACTCTTAACCAACATGCGAATAGGCCATCTAAATGTCTAGAATTTACGGGGTGTAACATCCTCCCCCCCTTAAGAACATTCGTCCTCGAATGTAAACTTCTACTTATAAGAATTTCAACTTACTTGACTTATTCTAGAAAATTTCGGCAGGGTCTCCCCTGTAATATGGACTATCTCAAAAATCCTGAAACATAGAAAAGTCCAATACAGGTACCCCACACAACACTAGTATTCATATCTTCCTCTGCTTCCCAAGTCAGCTCCTCTCGGTTCTTGTTACGCCATAATACTTTGACAGAAGCAATATCTTTAGTTCTCAACCTGCGAATCTGCCTGTCTAGTATGGCTACTTGAACCTCTTCATAAGCCATCTCTTCCGTAACCTGGACATCCTGAACTGGGACAACTCTAGAGGGGTCTCCTATATACTTCCTCAGCATAGACACGTGGAAAACTGGATGAACAGACTCTAACTTTGGAGGCAAGTTCAACTCATATGTCACTTGGCCTATTCTTCGGTGGATCTGATAAGGCCCAACAAACCTTGGGATGAGCTTACCTTTCTTGCCGAATCTCATCACCCCTTTCATAGGAGAAACTTTCAAAAACACCCAGTCATTCAGATTAAATTCCAGGTTTTTTCCCCGCACAACATACGATTTCTGGCGGCTCTGAACAGTTAGTAGACGTTCTCTGATAAGCTTTACCTTTTCTTCTGACTGATGAATAATATCCGGCCCAATCATCGCTGATCTCCTACTTCAAACCAGCCGACTGGCGATCTGCATTTTCGCCCATACAAAGCCTCATGGGGCGCTATCTAGATAGCTGAGTGATAACTATTGTTATAAGCGAACTCAATAAGTGGTAGGTGCTCATCCCAGCTACCTTCAAAGTCCAATACACACACTCGTAACATATCCTCGAGCGTCTGAATAGAGCGTTCTGCTTGTCCATCTGTTTGAGGGTGGAAAGCTGTGCTCAGGTTAATTTGTGTTCCAGGCCTCTCTGAAATGATTGCCAAAATTTAGCTGTAAATTGCGCCCCTCTGTCAGAGATAATGGACACTGGAACACCGTGCAGTTTAACTATTTCTCTAATATACAACTCAGCATAATCTTCGGCAGAGAAAGTAGCCCTTACTAGCAGAAAATGGGCTGATTTTGTCAGTCTGTCAACAATTACCCAAATCGAGTCATTTTTATGTCTGGTACGGGGTAATCCTAATACAAAATCCATATTTACTGCTTCCCACTTCCAAAGAGGCACAACTATGTCTTGAGTCAATCCACCTGGTTTTTGGTGTTCCGCTTTTACTTGCTGGCAGTTAGGACACTGGGCTACGAATTCTGCTATTTCCCTTTCATACCTGGCCACCAGTAGATTTCTTTGATATCATGGTACATTTTCGTCGCGCCTGGATGGAGAGAATAGCGGGCGTAATGTACCTCGCTCATAATCTGTTGGCGAAGCCCTGAAATATCTGGTACACAAAGGCGGCCTTCACATCGCAACACTTCATCCTCAGTTACCTGAAAATCCAGCGCTTTTCCTTGCTGAACTCTATCTTTAAGCTGAACCAGGTCAGGATCCTCATACTGCCGTTCCTTTACCTCCACAACTAATGACGACACTGCGGTGTTCTGAATTACCGCTCTGTTGTCCTCTATTTCTACTACACGAATGGCTAAACTGGATAACTGGTGTATTTCTCTGGCCAACTCCCGCTGCTCAGGCTGCAAGTATGCCAAACCCCCTTAGATTTGCGGCTGAGGGCATCTGCTACTACGTTTGCTCTTCCTGGGTGGTATGAAATATTTACATCATAATCTTTCATCAATTCTAACCAGCGGCACTGCCGCAAATTCAACTCTCTCTGAGTGAAGATATATTGTAGGCTTTTATGATTAGTGAAAATATCCACATGGACGCCATACAAGTAATGTCTCCATATCTTTAGGGCGTGGATCACTGCGGCTAGTTCCAGGTCATGGGTAGGATAATTCTTTTCGTATTTCCTCAGCTGTCTAGAAGCATAAGCAATTACTTTACCATGCTGCATCAATACACATCCTAACCCAATACCTGAAGCGCCACAATAAACTGCATAACCCTCTGTACCTTCTGGCAATGCTAACACTAGGGCGGAGGTCAACCTACCTTTCAATTCCTGGAAACTCTACTCACATGCCTCCGTCCACTGAAACTTTACTGCTTTTTGCGCCAGCTTAGTCAGAGGTGCCGCTATAGTGGAGAATCCCTCAACAATTCTTCTGACCCTGCTAATCCCAGAAAACTGCGGACTTCGGTCGGAGTGGTAGGTCTAGGCCATGTTTTTACTGCTTATATTTTCTGTGTGTCTACCTGTATACCAGCATCCGACACAATATGCCCCAAGAAAGCTACTGATTTTAGCCAAAATTCACATTTAGAAAACTTGGCGTACAACTGACGGTCCCTGAGAATCTGGAGCACTGTCCGGAAATGATCCTGGTGGTTAGCCTCTGAGCGAGAATACACCAAAATGTCGTCAATAAACACTATCACGAACAGGTCCAGGTATGGTCTGGAGATGCTGTTCATCAGGTTCATGAATACTGCGGGAGCATTAGTCAGCCCAAAGGACATGACTAGGAACTCAAAATGCCCGTATCTGGTCCTGAAAGCAGTCTTTGAAATGTCCTTTTCACAAACTCGAACCTGATGATATCCGGACCGTAAGTCAATCTTGGAGAAATATCTGGCCCCCTGCAACTAATCAAACAAATCATCTATTTTGGAAAGCGGATACTTATTCTTGATTGTAACCTTGTTCAGCTGCCAGTAATCTATGCACATGCGGAGTGAGCCATCCTTCTTTCTCACAAATAGAACTGGCGCACCCCAAGGTGAAGTACTCGGCCTGATAAATCCCTTATCTAACAAATCTTTTAGCTGCTCCTTTAATTCTCAGAGTTCAGTAGGAGCCATACGATACGGAGGAATTAATATGGGCTGAGTGCCTAGTAGCAAATCAATTGCAAAGTCTATTTCTCTTTCTGGGGGAATACCAGGTAGCTCATTTGGGAATACGTCAAGGAGTTCATTAACCACTGGAACAAACTGGAGAGTCAGAGGCTCTACCCAAACATCCTGGACTCTGACGATGTGGTAAATGCATCCCTTAGCTATCAAGTTCCTCGCCTGAAGGTAGGAAATAAACCTACCCTTTGGCGTAGCTGTACTGCCCTTCCACTCTCGTACTGCCTCCCCTGGGAAGTGGAATCGGACCATCTTGGTCCATCATTCTACATTGGCATAGCACGGTACTAACCAATTCATACCCATAATGGCATAGAAATTAATCATCTCTAATTCTACCAGATCTACTGTGGTCAGCAACCTCTACTGTACACCCTCGATAAACCCTTTTGGCTATAATGGAGTCATCGACGGGTGTAGATACTGAAAAGGGTTGCTGAAGCAACTCTGGTACAACACTGAACTTTCGAGACACAAATGGGGTAACGTAGAATAACGTAGATCCTGGATCAATCAATACATAAGCAGGGTGTGAGAAAATAGTCATCATACCTGTTACCACATCTGGAGACGCCTCTGAGTCCTACCTCCCTGGTAATGCATAGGTACGGCTTGGGCCCGTACCTGAACTAGAGGCCCCTGATCTGGCTCGGCCCCTACCTGCTGGACCTGAGGGCCTACGCCCTGCCGAGGCTGCTGGAACTCGCGGCCCTGCTGACGCCCTGTCCTGGTTATCTCGGCTACCCTAACCCCTGGCTGGATATTCTCTCATCATGTGACCCTCCCGCCCACATATATAACACCCTGTGGAGCCATATCTGTAAGCTCCAGTGTGGGGTCGATTGCAAATAGGGCAAGGTGGGGGTGTGTACTTGCTCTGCTCTGCCTTCCTCTGCTGAGGTGAATCTATCATTCGAGAACTGCCGTCGGACTCTGAATGTCCTCTGCGACTAAATCTACCCCTCTGCTGCTGTGATGGAGGTGGGGGTCTAGGTGTTCTGTTTGACAACCGTGGCCTGGGTCCTCTCTGAATCTCCCTCTATATTTCATCTGATTTATCCCTGTGGCGCTGCTCCTGATTTATTCGTCTGCTATCCCGTTGCCACTGTCTAAGGCCCTCAATCGTCTGGGCAAAGGCCTACACCCGAGCAATGTCCATATCTTCCCGCAGTGTAGCTGTCATGCACGCCTCTATGTATTCTGGGTTCAGACCCATAATAAACCGGTGGACTCTAGATGGCATGGTGTCCACAAAAGCTGGAGCATAGCAGGCCAAGGAATCGAACTGTACGGCGTATTCACGTACACTCCTCGCCCCCTACTCCAAATGTAAAAACTGATCCATCCGGGCCTGTCGGATTTCCCGTGGCAAATAACGGTCCAGGAAGGCCTCTGAAAAGCTGGACCAGGTCGGAGGGGCAACATCTCTCCCTCAGGACCTTTCCTAACTTTCATACCACAACACAACAATATCCCGCAGCCGGAACACCGCTAACTCAATTGATTCTGTAGATGTCACATGCATAACTCGAAAGATTCTCTACATCTGGTCCAGGAAATCCTGGGGGTCCTCTGCCTGATCCGACCCTGTGAACTGCGGGGGACCTAGTGCTAAAAATTATCGGACCCTCGAACTGCCAGGCCGACCTGATGACTCTGCTATTACGGGTGGCACTGACTGGCGCTGAGTAGCCATCATTTGTGCCAACATAACTACTGCATTTCGAATTTCCTGATCGGATGGTGTGGGTACAGGAACTTTCGGAGGCGGTATCGTTCCTAGTGGCTCCTGGTGAGGTGGGGACTGCCGAGAAGGTCAAGATGATGCTTCTGTATCGCCCTCAGATCGGGCTGATTCTAGATGAAGCTGAGGCATCCTGCTAGTGCCTTCTCCTGCTGTGGTATCCAGTCTTCTACCTGTGGTAGGATGTCGCTGGTCTGCCATTTTATCTGTAAACAAAGAGTATGATATGTTTTAGGAACTCAACCCTATACTGTGCTGCTCTATGGCACGACTGAATATGAAGAAAAAATAACCATCCTATTATGCCTTGCAGCCTCCTGCCTATGGTATGTGGTGCACAACACATCCATAGACAAGACTGTACTTAGCACGGCTTGCAGACTCCCTGGGACACGACCTGCTCTGATACCAAGTTTGTCACGCCCCGCCTTGGGAGGCATGACTGGCACCTGGTGCCCTACTAGGGCCTGGACTGCTGGACTAGCTGAGCCTAAGCACTTCTGGTGCCAGGCTGGCTCTAACTCTGGAGTCAAGAAAATGACGGGCTATATAACGGCTGTAAATACAGCCTCCGCCCGACTAGGACTATAGCCACCTGTAAGAAAACAACAGCTACCCAGAACAACTGAATCAATAGGGGACCTACGGGGGCCGACAAGGCCACCATGCTGTCTAGTTATTTCTGAATCAAGAAAACAAGTGCTAAACTGCTACATGACTAACAAGATCACCACCACCAACTGAATAAAGCCCCACACGACCATCATAAACAAACTAAAACATAGACACGGCCTCAGACGAATGATACGACTAACCACAGGGAATATACAATCTGCAAGCCTCTAAGAATACTGATAAGATGGTCGGGACAGGGCCCCGGCCTACCCATACTATACAACAAAGAAAAGAAATAAACCTCTAGCTGTCTAGCTCTGGATGACAGGAGCTGATGACTCTATGTGCTGGCCGGAATCACGAGGGATCGGCTCTTCGTTTATGAGTACCTGCAGGCAAGTAATGCAGCGTCCCCAAACGGGCGTCAGTACCACTGGTACTGAGTATGCAAAGAAAACTGAACATAACTGAATATAAACAGTAAACTAGTAGTTACCAACATGCGAATAGGCCATCTAAATGTCAAGAATTTATGGGGTGTAACATAAAGTTTCAACTTACATCATTAATTAAGAAAATAATGAAGAAAAAATAATGTCAAATTAATCAAATTATGTTAAAGAATGACGTAAATGCTAAAAATATAAAAAGAACATACATATAATTTTATTTTGTGAATTTTGAATTAATGTATTTGATTTGTGCATTTTTACTATTTTATTCTTCTCTGTCTACCTTTTTAAATGTTAAATAAGTAAAAAATTATGAGACAACTAACATTTAATTCTCTAATAATATAAAGAAATTGATATTTATATACACATTTTTAGTGTATAAAATTAAAAATTTTATGTTTAAATTTATATATTTAGAGATCAATAGTATCATTCTTTGCTTTCTTAATGTTCTCTTAACAAAAATTTTAAAAAATAGTTTTGCAGATATTATTTTATTAAAATTATTAAAAAATATTTAAATACTTTACTGTTAAAATATAATAATATTTGATTATTATAAAAAATTACTAATATGTATTATTTTCACGCAAAGCGCGGATAAATTACCTAGTATATATACATATATAAATGAGGCTTAGAGGCATGTTGATATGACATGCCTCTAAGACCTCCATTCCCATTTTTCTTTTTTGTGGATTTCTTTTGACTATTTTTTTCTTTTTAAAATTATTTTATTAATTCATTTATTTTATTATTGTTGTTATCTAATGTCATCACAATGTATAAAGAGTGTTCAATATAACATATTGGATATAATTAAGAAAAAAATAATTAAGAGAGTTAAAAAGATAATTTTTTAAAATTATTTTTCTAATATAATACATCTAAATCTCTCTCTCTCTCTCTCTCTCATATATATATATATATATATATATATATATATATATATATATATATTGTATGTATGTATGTACGTATGTAAAATCTATATCTATATATATCTATATATAATATAAAGCTAGGCATTAGAAAAGTGATGTGACACCTCTCTTTGGACAACGATTCTATTTATCTTTTTCTCCATTTTTTTGATAATTTTCCTCACATTTCTATTTACATATTATTATACAAAAATATATTTGTAAATTACGACTCACTCTATTTATTTTTATTTTATTATAAGAAATTAAATGTTTTAAAATTTACTACTCCACTTATTTTTATTCTTTGTTGTAATATTTAAAAATCTAAATATTTATTACTGCTACTTTTTATTTCCTCTATAAAGAATAAAAATATGCTAAGATGAAGAGTGTGTGTGTGGAATATCATATCTATATAAGTGAGAAACCCCTTAGTTGAAAAGTTGAATTATCAAAATATCCATTATTTAATAAATGATCATTTTACACTTTACTTAAACACTACTCCTATTAATAATTATGTACAAAAAAGTAAATTTAACTTTTAATTGTTACACCCTGTAAGTTTCTAACATTTAGTTGGCCTATTCGTACGTTAGTCAAGAGTTTTAGAGTTCGGCGTGTATGAGAAAGAGCCCGGGAAAAGGTCGAACAAGAGCGGAATCGGAGAAGCAAGGGAGAAGGCCGAAGCAGGCTGCAACAGGGGCAGCGTGCCACAGACCCCCTCCCTCCACGTCAGGCTCTGTAGCACACCTGTAAACTGGAGCGACAGGGTCCGTGCCACGGACCCCGTGTCCACCGCCCAAGTTATATATAAGTTCAATATTTTCATTTGTTTCATTTCCAATTAACAGACCCGTGATTAGAGAAGAGAGATACACCATTTTCAATAAGTTTTCCTCTATTTACGCTGCTAAATGCTGCCTAAATTCATATTAACTTCAGGTATCGAATTATAAGCCTGCAGGGGCATTACTACGGAGTTAGTTTCTTGAAATTATCCCGGCAAATCGTAACCCCGCCGAGTAGAAGTTGACGGAATTGCTCCAAACTAATTTTTATACGATCACAAGATTCAAGTAAGTATTTCTCCCTTCTGAATCCTCGAGAAATTATATGTCTTCGACCGTATTTTGATAAGTTGAAGTATAGTTAATATTAGTATTAAAAGTTAATGTTTTTTGCCAAACTTAGTACTGAAACTAGTCTCATTCTCTCAATAATACGATTATAGTTAGAAAAGACTGTTGAATACGAATTGAAACTCGCCAGCTAATCAAGAATAGGCGATCTAGGTATGTTAAGTCAAATCCGTTCGGCAAGTTAGTTTCTTCAATATTATAATCCAGTTTGAATTCCAGTAAGAAAGCCAGAAGCTTATGTATTGTGATTAGCAGTTGTTATTAGCTGAGGCCAGTATCCTATGTGTAGTTTAGGATTGTCTTTACCCTGTATAGCCTTCCATACAAACCCCAGGGTTACTAGCTGTGTCGACGCCCACCATGGGCGAGATGACATCGCTCCAAGGAGCAGTATGCCGTCCGAAGAAGGGGTCCAAGGTCCTCATACAATCTATTCCATGGTTGGACTATTATATGCCGTATCGGCACCACACCCATTGTTGAGCCTGGTGCCCGGGGTGCAGATATCAGGAGTCCACTGGACTTAGACACAGCTACAGTTCAGGGGGCGAGCGGGTTCAGTTGTAGACCCAGGGGACTCGTAGGACGACAATAGCCACTTGTTGACCTGGTTTGACCTTGTTAGGGGTATATATATTGAAGTGCAATCACTAGGGCTTATGGGGGCCCCGGGTGGGTTATTCTGTGCTGGTTGTACCTTCCGGCTTATGAAGGCCAGGTAACGTTCTTGTTTGTAGTAGTTACTGATAGATTAGATAGCAGGAAGTTCAGCTCTTAAGGTAGTATTTCTATCCCTTCTTTCCAGTTACTTTCAGTTTCATTTCAGTTCATTCAGTTATTTATAGTTACTGCCTTACATATTCGGTACCTATTATACTGATGCCCTTCTGGGGCGCTGCATTACTTACCTGCAGGTGCCGATAGACGCGGACCAAGATCTTCCTAGCTTTCTGCCAGATTTAGCAGGGCAGTCAGCTCCTTTCTCAAGAGATAATAATTAGAAGGTTTACTCTCTTTTTGCTGTACAGTTCATAGGTAGGTCGGGGCCCTGTCTCAACCATTATATCACTCCTGCAGGATTGCAGATTATTTCAGATTCCCTGTGGTTAGCTGTTGATGTCCGTGTGGAGCCCGTGTATGCTTTATCTTACGTCTTGGCCATGTGGGGCCTTGTTTAGCTGTTAAATAGCGGCCTTGTCGGCCATATCTTAGCTTAGTACTGGATTTACTTTACAGTCATAACTAGACATCATGGTGGTTTGGTCGGCCCGCATAGGATTCCCCGTTGTTACCTGTTTCTGATTAGCTGTTTTCTTTTACAGGTAGCTAGCTATAAGGCCTTGTCAGTCGAGGGGTGTGTTTACAACTGAGATATATACCATTGTTTTCTTGAGTTGAGGATTGGTATTAGTTACGTACCAAAGGTGCGCAAGCTCAGTCAGACCAGTTTAGACCCTAGTAGGGCACCAGGTGCCAGTCATGCCTTCCAAGGTGGGGCATGACAAACTTGATATCAGAGCAGGTCATATCCCAGGGAGTCTGCAAGCCGTGCTAAGTATAGTCTTGTCTATGGATGGGCTGTGCACCACATACTATAGATCGGAGGCTGCTAGAAATGTTAGGGTGGTTACTCTTATTTCTCTTCCAATCGTGCTATAGAGCTGTTCTGTATAGGGTTGAGTCCTTAAGATTACTTTAATATGTTTTCCTACAAAGAAATGTCAGACACACGACAGACCATGACTAGCAGGAAGTTAGACGTCGCAGCAGGAGAAGGCACTAGTAGGGTGCCTCAGTCAGAGTTAGTCCGATCTGATGGCGACAAGGAGACTCCTTCTCGGTCTCCCCAGCACTCTATGCCACGCCAGGAGCCGTCTAGGGAGGCAGATGTGTCTACACCACCTCTAGCAGTTTCTATACCTATGCCATCAGATCAGGAGGTCAGAAGTGCTGTTTTTATGATAGACCAGATGATGGCTGCACAGCGTCAGCCAGTAGCACCCATGGTTGCTGAGTCTTTAAGAGGACCTGGTAGTTCGAGGGTTCGAGAGTTTCTCACTCTGACCCCCCCGCAGTTCATGGGGACGGACCAGGATAAGGACCCTCAGGACGTTTTGGACTAGCTGTAGTGAATCTTTAGGGTAATGCATGCTACACCAGTGGAGTTGGTTGAGTTAGTGGTATTCTGGTTGTGGGACATAACAGTATTATGGTACGAGAGTTGGGAAAGGTCCCAAGGTAGAGATGTTCCCCCTCCGACTTGGTCCAGCTTTTCAGAGGCCTTCTTGGACCATTATTTGCCGCGGGAGATTTGATAGGTCCGGATAGATCAGTTTTTGCATCTAAAGCAGGATTCGATGAGCGTACGAGAGTATGCTATGAGATTCGACTCCATAGCCTGTTATGCACCAGATTTTGCAGATACCATGCCGGCCAGGGTGCACCGGTTTATCATGGGGATGAATCCAGAATATGTCGATACTTGTATCACAGCTACTTTGCGAGAGGATATGGATATTGCTCGTGTTCAGGCATTTGCTCAGAATATTAAGGGAATCAGGCAACGACAGCGGGAGATAGAAAGGGCAAATCAGGAACAGCACCGCAGGGTTAGACCTAGTGATATTCAAGCAGAGTTCCATGGAGGACCCAGGACATGACTATCAGGAAGACCACCTAGACCTCCACACCCACAACAGCAGCAGGGTAGTAGAACAAGCCGTCGGGTACAGTGTGGACCCGACGAGAGTTCGCGGCCATCAGGTTTGCAGCAGCAGAGGGGGTCAGAGCAGAGTAGGTTCACCATGACACCTTTCCCTATTTGCAGTCGACGCCATCTTGGGGCATGTAGGTATGGTTCTTTTTCTTGTTACATCTGTGGGCAGGAGGGTCACCTAATGAGGGGCTGTCTAGCCAAGGGTCAGAGTGATCGGGACCGACAGGACAGATATTCAGTAGGGTCATGTGCCCAGTCCCAGCAGGGCGTAGGCTCTCAGCTCCAGCCGGCAGAGGCCGAGGCAGATCAGGGGCATCTAGCTCAGGTACTGGTCCAGATCGCACTTATGCTTTACCAGGGCGGCAGGAGTCAGAGTTGTCGTCGGATGTTGTGACAGGTATGCTGGATATCTGCTCTTATTCAGTGTATGTTTTAATAGACCCAGGTTCCACTTTGTATTATGTTACACCATTAGTAGCCCAAAAATTCGATATCACGCCCAAATTTCTTCAGCAACCTTTTTTAGTGTCTACACCCATCAGTGACTCCATTATAGCCAAGAGGGTCTACCGGCGATGCACGGTAGAGGTTGCTGGTTGCCAGACTTTAGCAGATTTGGTGGAATTAGAAATGATTAACTTTGATGCAATTATGGGTATGGATTGGTTAGCACCATGTTATGCCAATGTAGAATGTTGGACCAAGACCATCCGATTCCACTTTCCAGGGGAGGTAGTACGGGAGTGGAAAGGTAATGCAACTACGCTAAAAGGTAGGTTTATTTCCTATCTTCGGGCGAGGAGGTTGATAGTGCAGGGGTGCATTTATCATACTATCAGGGTTCAAGATGTTCAAGCAGAGTCTCCGACTCTCTAGTCCATTCCAGTAGTCAATGAATTTCCAGATGTATTCCTAGAGGAACTTCCTGGTATTCCCCTAGAAAGGGAGATCGATTTAGTACGGGGTATTCAGCCTATATCCATCCCTCCGTACCGAATGGCTCCTGCCGAGCATAGAGAATTGAAGGAACAACTAAAAGATCTGTTGGATAAGGGCTTCATCAGGACAAGTACTTCACCGTGGGGTGCGCCAATTTTGTTTGTGATAAAGAAGGATGGATCCCTCCGCACGTGTATAGACTACCAATAGCTAAATAAAGTCACCATCAAGAACAAATACCTACTTCCCAGAATAGATGAATTTTTTGACCAGTTACAGGGGGCGAAGTATTTCTAAAAAATTAATTTAAGATTTGGATACCATTAGGTCCGGGTCCAAGAAAGGGACATTGCAAAAATCGCTTTCAGGATCAGGTATGGCCATTTTGAATTCCTAGTCATGTCCTTCGGACTAATGAATACTCCAGCAGTGTTCATGGATCTGATGAACAACATCTTCAGGCTGTACCTGGACTTGTCCGTGATAGTGTTTATTGATAATATTTTGGTGTATTCCTGTTCAGAAGCAACATCGGGATCATTTGCGAATAGTGCTTTAGATTCTCAAGGATCGTCAGTTGTACGAAAATTTTTCTAAATGAGAGTTTTGGCTAAATTCGGTATCCTTTTAGGGCCACATTGTGTCAGAAACTGGTATTCAAGTAGATCCATAGAAGATCGATGCAGTAAAGACATAGCGTAGACCCACAACTCCGACTGAGGTACGCATTTTCCTAGGGTTAACCGGGTATTACCGAAGATTTGTAGAGGGGTTTTCTACTTTATCAGCTCCTTTGACCAAGTTAACTCAGAAAAAAGCTAAATTTCATTGGACTGAAGCGTGTGAATAGAGTTTTCAAGAGTTGAAGAACACATTAACGTCAGCACTAGTACTAGATTTGCCGAAAGGGTCAGAGGGTTATGCAGTGTACTGTGATGCTTCAGGCGTCGGGTTAGGGTGTGTTCTGATGCAACATGGTAAGGTAATTGCTTATACTTCAAGGCAGCTGAGGAAGCATGAAAAGAACTACCCTACCCATGATCTGGAATTAGCTGCAGTGGTTCACGCCTTAAAGATTTGGAGATACTACCTGTATGGAGTGCACGTGGATATTTTTACCGATCGTAAGAGCCTCCAGTACATCTTTACATAGAAAGAGTTGAATCTGCGATAGTGCCGCTGGTTAGAATTGTTGAAGGACTACGACGTGAATATTTTATATCATCCAGGGCCAACATTGTAGCAGATGCCCTTAGACGCAAATCCATGGGAAGCTTGGCATACTTAAAGCCCAAACAGTGAGTGTTGGCTTGAGAATTTCACCAGTTAACCAGTTTAACTGTCCAAATATTAGACTCGGGAGATAGTGGAACGGTGATCCAGAATACCGCAGTATCATCTATGGTTGTAGAAGTGAAAGAACGGCAGTATGAAGATCCTAACCTGGTGCAACTCAAAGATAAAGTTCAGCGAGGGAAGTATCAGCTTTTGAGGTAACTGAAGACGGAGTCTTGAGATGTAGAGGTCTCCTCTGTGTTCCAGATGTGGTAGGAATTCGCCAGCAGATCATGGTTGAGGTACATTATTCCCATTATTCTCTTCACCCAGGTTCAACAAAGATGTATCTTGACATAAAAGAGATTTACTGGTGGCCAGGAATAAAGAAGGAGGTAGTAGAATTTGTAGCACAATGCTCTAACTGCCAGCAGGTAAAGGCCGAACATCAAAAACCCGACATATTGACACAGGAGATAGCAGTGCCTATGTGGAAATAGGAAGCAATCAATATGGATTTTGTGACCGGATCACCCCATACCAGACGCTGATTTGATTCCATCTGGGTGATTGTCGACAAATTGATGAAGTCAGCTCATTTTCTGCCAGTCAAGGCTACCTTCTCAGATGAGGACTATGCTGAGTTGTATATCAAAGAGATAGATCGATTGCATGGTGTTCCAGTATCGATCACTTCTGATAGAGGAGCGCAGTTTACAGCTAAATTCTGGCAGTCTTTTCAGAAGGGTCTGGGGACACAAGTTAATCTGAGTACAACTTTCCATCCTCAAATAGACGGACAGGAAGAATGTACCATTCAGATGCTCGAGGATATGTTACGGACGTGCTTGTTAGACTTCGAAGGAAGTTGGGATTAGCACTTGCCTCTTATTGAATTTGCTTACAATAACAATTATTATTCAGCAATCCAGATGGCACATTATGAGGCCTTATATGGCAGAAATGCAGGTCCCCAGTTGGTTGGTTCAAGGTAGGAGAATCAGAGTTAATTGGTCCAGACATAATACACCAATCAGAAGAGAAAGTAAAGCTTATCAGAGAACGCCAGCTGCTGCTGACAACTCAGAGCTGTCAAAAATCTTACGCTGATGTACGACGTAGAAATCTAGAATTCAATATAGGCGATTGGGTTCTTTTGAAAGTTTCATCAATAAAGGGCGTGATGAGGTTTGGTAAAAAGGGAAAGCTTAGCCTGAGTTTTATTGGGCCATATTGAATCCTCCAAAGAATAAGTCAGGTGGCATATGAGCTAGATCTACTTTCAGAATTGGAATCTATTCACTCGGTCTTTTATATGTCAATGTTAAGAAAATGCATAGGGGATTCATCCTGAGTTGTGCCAGTTGAGGACATCCAGGTTAGTGAGGAATTAGCCTACGAAGAGGTTCCAGTAGCCATATTAGATAGGCAGGTTCGTAGGTTGAGAACTAAAGATGTCTCTTCGGTTAAGGTATTGTGGAGAAACAGGAATAGAGAAGAGATGACCTGGGAAGCTGAGAATGATATGAGATCTAGATATCCTCATTTGCTCCAGGCTTAGTCCAGACTATGCAGTTAAGGTAAGTTATTGATTCAGTTGTTGTTTGTGTATCATATATTGCTCAGTTAAGTGCAACTTTGATGTGAAATAGTTGTTATAGTGTTATGTGAAATGCCTGTATTGGACTTTTCTGTGTTTTAGAATTTTCAGATAGTCCATATTACAAGGGAGACTCTGTCGAAAATTTTTCAGAATAGTATTTAAAAGAGTTAGATTCCCGTAAGCTAAAGTGACATTCGAGGATGAATATTCCTAAAAGAAGAAGGATGTTACACATCATAAGTTTCTAACTTTTAGTTGGCCTATTCATACGTTAGTCGAGAGTTTTAGAGTTCGCTGTGTACGAGAAAGAGCCCGGAAAAAGATCGAACGAGCGCGAAACAGAAGAAGCCAGGGGGAAGGCTGAGCAGGCTGCAATAGGGGCAGCGTGCCACGGTCCCCCTCCCTCCACGTCAGGCGCCGTGGAATGTCCGTAAACTAGCGCGACAGGGTCCGTGCCACGGACCCCGTGTCCACCACCCAAGTTATATATAAGTTCAATGTTTTCATTTGTTTCATTTCCAATTAACAGACCTGCGATTAGAGAGGAGAGATATTCCATTTTCAGTAAGTTTTCCTCCGTTTATGCTGCTAAATACTGCCCAAATTCAAATTAACTTCAGGTATCGAATTATAAGCCTGTACGAAGCATTACTACGGAGTTAGTTTCTTGAAATTCGCTTGGAAAATCGTAACCCCGCCGAGTAAAAGTTGTCGGAATTGCTCCAAACTAATTTCTATACGATCACAGGATTCAAGTAAGTATTTCTCCCTTCTGAACCCTCGAGAAACTATATGTCTTCGACTGTTTTTTGATAAGTTGAAGTATAGTTAATATTAGTATTAAAAGTTATTATTTTTTACCGAACTTAGTACTGAAACTAGTCTCATTCTCTCAGTAATACGGTTATAGTTAGAAAAAGCTGTTGAATACTTATTAAAACTCGTCAGCGAATCAGGAATCGGCGATCCAGGTATGTTAAGGCAAATTCGTTCGGCAAGTTAGTTTCTTCAGTATTATAATCCAGTTTGAATTCCAGTAAAAAAGCCAGAAGCTTATGTATTGTGATTAGCAGTTGTTATTAGCTGAGGCCAGTATCCTATGTGTAGTTTGGGATTATCTTTGTCCTGTATAGCCTTCCATAGCCAACTCCAGGGTTACTAGCTATGTCGACGTCCACCAGGGGCGAGATGACGTCGCTCCAAGGAGCGGTATGCCATCCGCAAGGGATGAAGATGGGGTCCAAGGTCCTCATACAGTCCATTCCATGGTTGGACTATTATATGCCGTATTGGCACCACACCTGCTGTCGAGCTTGGTGCCCGTAGTGCAGATATCATAAGTTTACTAGACTCAGACACAGCACAATTCAGGGGCCAAGCAGGCTCAGTTATAGACCCAGGGGACTGGTAGGACGACTATAGCCACTAGTTGACCTGTTTTGACCTTGTTAAGGGTATATAGATTGAAGTGTACTCACCAGGGGTTATGAGGGCCCCGAGTGGGTTATTCTATGTTGGTTGTATCTTCTGGCTTATGGGGGCCAGGTAAGGTTCTTGTTTGCAGTAGTTACTAATAGAATAGATAGCAGGAAGTTCAGCTCTTCAGGTAGTATTTCTATCCCTTCTTTCCAATTACTTTCAGTTTCATTTCAGTTCATTCAGTTATTTATAGTTACTGCCTTATATATTCGGTACCTATTGTACTAATGCCCTTCTGGGGCGCTGCATTACTTTCCTGCAGGTGCCGATAGACGCAGACCAGGATCTTCCTAGCTTTCCGCCAGATTTAGCAGGGCAGTCAGCTCCTTTTCTTCGGAGCTAATAATTAGAAGATTTACTCTCTTTTTGTTGTACAGTTCATGGGTAGGTCGGGGCCCTATCTCAACCATTATATCACTCCTAGAGGCTTGCAGATTATTTCAGATTCACTGTGGTTAGCTGTTGATATCCGTGTGGGGCCCGTGTATGCTTTATCTTACATGTTGGCCATGTGGGTCCTTGTTTAGCTGTTAGATAGCGGCCTTGTCAGCCATAGCTTAGCTTAGTACTGGATTTACTTTACAGTCATAACTAGACATCATTGTGGTCTTGTCGGCCCGCATAGGATTTCCCGTTATTACCTGTTTCTAGTTAGCTGTTTTCTTTTACAGGTAGCTAGCTATAAGGCCTTATCAGTCGGGGTGTGTGATTACAGCCGAGATATAGCCCGTTGTTTTCTTGAGTTGAGGATTGTTATTAGTTATGCACCAAATGTACACAAGCTTAGTCAGACCAGTTTAGACCCTAGTAGGGCACCAGGTGCCAGTCATGCTTCCCAAGGTGGGGCGTGACATTAATAAATGTAAATATATATATAAAAGACCTAAAGTATAAAATTAAAAGACCAAAATAACCATCATAAGTTAAATAACGTTTTTCCCTTCAATCAAACACCAATTCTATAATATTTTTGTGTAGTATTGTAAATAAATATCTCAAATTAATTATCTTTTTCTATTTTTTTCCTTGATCCCCTCATTTATTACTTGAATTTTGTATTCTTTTAGTTTGAAGCCGGTGAAATTTGAGAAGACAATGTCTAATATAAAATCTAGAATATTTATAATTATGATATGATGTTTGAGTTTCTTTCAGATCTTCTGATACGAATATGAAACTCCAGTGACTTCGTTCTTCTATAAACTTAATTATAATTATTCTTGAAATTTAATGCATAATGCATATGGTACTAATTAAATTTTTTTGAATGTTTCATCTATATATTATATAATTCTGGTCTTAGGACCAGTGACGTGGCATACTTCTAAGATCAGGAAAGTATGTTTTTCTCAACTTTTTAATGATTTCCTATTTTCTTAACTTTTAGTTTTATTGGTTACTGATTATGAACATAAATACCCTTTTTTCCCTAAATAATAGTAAATAGGTTTGCATTAAAACCCAATTAGAGGTTAGTTCATTTGTAATTATAATAGTTATAATGTGTATTAATCTCTAAATAATTATATGTTAATTAATTCTTGAGCCTCTTCATATTATATTTTTGGTGTTAATTCTTGTATCTCTTCATATTATTTAGCAAAAAAAATGATACTTATATTCATAATCAATGACCAAGAAAACTAAAAGTTAAGGAAATAGAAAATCATTAAAAAGTTGAGAAAAACATAGTTTCCTGATCTTAGAAGTATGTCACGTCACTGGTCCTAAGACCAGAATTATATACTATATAGATGAAATGTGCAAAAATTCTAATTAGTACCATATGCATTAAATTTCAACGAAGTCACTGGATTTTCATATTCGTATCGGAAGATTTGAAAGAAACTCAAACATCATATCATAATTAGAAATCATAATTATAAATATTTTAGATTTTGTATTAAACATTTGGATTCATCTTTTTTAGTCTTTTTCTTTAGTTTCTACTTTTTAAATTTTTGGTCTTGTGAATTTTTTTTTACCATTTATTTTGTGTAAAAAATTCGAAAGTCCCTCTTTTAACTCACTTAATTATGATGAAAAACTCTTTTTTAGAGCCTTTTTCCTTCCCTTGGAAATAATTATTAAATCAAATTAATTCATTACCTATAACTTAAATATAATTGCAGCATTGACAACACTAAAAATAATAGGCCTATAAATATTATTCAAGTAGCTATTAATTTTTTCCTCCTTTTGTGTATTCCTCATTACACTCAGCACCTTCTCCAGATCACTTTCTATTTGTTTTTATCAAAATTTGTTTGAGCATATAGAATTGCTATATATATATATATATACATACATAAATATAATAAATAATTTTGTTAAGTGAGAATATTTTTATTTTCTTTATTTTGCAGATAAGAAGGTACGTGCATGATGATGTTATAAGGCTTGGTGATGTTGATAATTTGATGGATTGTTTTTATGTTCAAGTGAGTGCTACTCTCAACTACTTTTCTTTTATACCAATTAGTCTTTTGAATTACCTTAAATATAAAGTTTAGTCTCATATCCCTCAATTATTAATTAGAGATTTTAGATTAAGCTTTGAGAACAAAATCGTCTTTAAAAATAAAATAATTTATCCAAAGTAGAATTATCCTGCATGAACTCGCAAGATCTATTAATCCCTCCAAATATAAGTATCAATATAGAATTAAAAAAAATAATCGCTATTTAATACCAATTTTTGAGATAATGCTGGAAAGATGAGGAGCCGATGAATTGAAGAAAAATGTGAAGGTATAAATTATGAGAAGGTGACGAGTGATTTGAAAGAGACAGAAGAAACTAAAAATGATTTAAAATAAAAAGAAGAAAGAAGCGAAACACATAAAATAATTAGAAAAAATTGATAAAATTTTAAAAGAGAAGAAGATAATTAAGTTTTACCAAAAATCTTCTTTAATGAAGTGTACATTTCTAACGATGAAAAGTAGAGAAAAATATTCTTAAGTTTTATTTTAAAGAAGAATCTTGAAGTAGAATAAAAAAAAATAAGTGTGGTGATTATGTTGTCACGACTTCTTTTTATTTTTCCTTAAGATTATGTTTGGTTTAAAATTTTAGTTTCAATTTTAATATGAGAAGGACAGTTCGATGGAAAAAACAATCAGAATTTAAATATAAATTTATAAAATACTTTTGAGTTGGAATTATATATTTTAACTTTAGATTCTCCTATTATAAGATAAATTTAAGATGCTTTTCAACTGTTGCAAACTTATATTTTCATTTTTTTTTTAAAATTTCGTAAGTCTTTTGCAGCCTAAATTTCAATATTATCTGATTGTAAGATAGAATTTAAGATTTTTTTTTAATTGTTGTACACTTAATTTTTTGGCTTTTATTTTTAAAATATTTTCATAAATTAAGTAATTTTTTTGTAACCACGCGAAGCGCGAAAAAATTTACTAGTTAGATTATAAATCAAGATTTTAGACTTGTAGTGTGGACTTATTAATTGTCATTTATTATTGTTCATTTTAAATAATCAAGAGATAATTTGTCACGTAATTTCTAATTTATCTTTATTAATTAATTAATTAAAATGCCAATTAAGTAGATATTTATTTGTAATCTAATTTCTTACCTTTACATTTTAGTATGATTTATAGTCATTATTTATAAGTCCAAGAATATTATATTATAATAATTTATTTTTGAATTCTTAAATTGTTTATTAAGAATAATTAATATTTGCGAACGTGCGTTGCATGTTTACTCCAAAATACTTATTACAAATTAGCTTCACCAATAATGAATTTGAAATGGATATATTCAAACTTTTTTGAACTAAAGATAAAAATTAAAATATACAAAAGAACAATAACTTGAAATTTGAAATTTTTTTAAATTTGATGCTATCCAGTGACGTATAAAGTACTTTAATTTAAAAACATACACATATTTGAGCATATATAAATGAATGCATATGATAATAAATTAACACTAATGCATGAATATATATATATATATATATATATATATATATATATATATATATATATATATATATATATATATATATATATATATATATATATATATATGTATGTATGATGTATGTATATATAAAGAAAGTTATGGGCATGCTGATTGTGGCATGCTTCTAAAGCCACCATTTCCATTCATTTTTTTTTTTTATCATCTTAAATTATTTTATTTTTTTAAACCCATTTATTAAGATAAAAACATTTTTATCCCTATCAGTTACTAACTTATTTTTCACCTCCCTTTACAATTAATATGATTAAATTGCAATAATATCCAAAGGCATAACACCATTGCCAATTGGGAATATTCTTTTGTGGACTCTGAAATCTTCGACATTATTGGACAGACGCCCTTCAATGGTTGAGGTCACCAGCCGCATCGAAGAACTCTTCCATATGAATTTTGGAGGTGAGATAATTGACAATGCAGAAGTGCAAACTTAATGAAATTGAACAAGAAAATATTTCATCACATTATTTCCTTCTTTTTTTAAACGTTTTCTATTGAGCATTTCAATTTCTTTGTTCATTTTTGAAGTTCTTCAGTGAAGATCAATTGTTCATTGTTTTTCCAGTAGCAACAGACTGTCATTAAGATTTTGGTTTAACAGTTGATATGGAGCTGTTTTTCATTTTGATGTTAATGTATTGTTTTTGAAGGTGTGATAAACTGTATAAATAATTGAGATGACTTTTTAGTTACAACTCATTGCATAATTTTTGAATTCTTTAAGATTTGATTCTGATTTCCCAAGTCACTTACTAACTCATCTTTTCTCCTCCCTTGACAATTAATATGACTAGTCTATGCATACGCGTCTTGCGCATATTCCTCATATTAATAAAACTAAATTTATAAAAATAGCATAAATAATATTTAAAAAATGTGTTTATGTAACAATATAAGAATTTAGAAAGAAAATTATCAATTTCAAATTGATAAATGATTATGTTTAAGAGTTTGATCCAATCTACTTGTTCTTTCTTAATTTGTTCTAATACTTGTTTGAATGAACAAACACGTCATAGAAATAGTATTTGATTGAAAGGTAAAAAAATTATTTATTTTTATGTGAGCACTTAAATACATGCATTACATGTATATATAAATATTAATATTTCTCATATATTTCAAAAAAGAAAGTATGTTATACATAAAATTTAGTTAATTTTAAAATCCTAAATATTAGAAAAATAATTAAATAATTATTTTATCAAGTATAAAATTTATTTTTAAAAGGTAAAATGGTAAATAATATTTTGCTACGATGCTTTGTACTTTAAATATTTTGTAATAACTTAATTTTAAAATTTTTATTTTTTCCTTTGTGAGATGATTTCAACTCAATTTTGCTTCTCTTTCTCTTAATCTATGTGTTTAGTCAAATACTTGACATAAATTGAAATGAAAAAAATAGTGGATATAACTAAAGAGAGCGAATAACAAGAGTACTCAATTAATTAAAACAACTTAAAGTATGTTGTGTTTTTATATATATATTTTTTTCGATAATAAATGTTTTTTTAAAAGAAGCAAAAGAAGAAGGAATTCATGAATTAATACATAATGAATTGAGATTTTTAAATTCTTTTTTGTATTGAAATATTGTGGTGGATAATTAGTTAGTTTAATAAATAATGGATTGACATATAAGTTAAATGAATTATAATTGATTTTAAAGTTTTAAATCTTAGGATTTTTAATATAGTTCAAATAAGGAAAAATTTAAGAAGCAAAATTTTATTTAATTTTAAAATACTAAATATTAGAATTTTTCATTTTTACAAATTAGTAAAGATCTATAATAATTAAATAACAACTAACTGAAAAAAAAAAATAGTAAATGACAATTTTGTCTATTATAGAATCTTTCAATGAAGGGAAAGAAGTTCAATCAATATTTCTAAGGATCTTCGTGCTTATATCTACAAAAAATATTTTGTTAAGTAAGTAGGAGTAAAAAATTTCGCGTATATTCAATGTTAGATTAGTTGATGAATTCTAAAGAAATTATCAAAGGTTGTTCCATCAGAAGATTGTATTGAATGTTCAAACGAAACAAAATTATTTTAAAAAGTGATTGTTGCATTCTTGAACTATCGTGCTGTCATTAAATCCAACCTCAATATCCTTGTTTACTGATACAAAATTAGCATTAACATTGTTAACGTCCATATATATATATTGAATACAATAAAATTAATAAGAACTCAAACATATAATATAAAATATAAATATAAAATATGATATGAAAAAAGATAATTACCTCTTGTCAACTAATGTTATATAGTCATTCGAGTACCTTCCTTTATTCCTTTTTTATACTTTTTTACTAATCCAGCTCCAATTCCTAAGATATTTATTATCCAATGAGAATTATATCGCATTAAGTTGTTAATTGACATAAGTTCATTTGTGAAATTCTTTTCAGATACCATTGCAAGATTATCTAAAATAAATTATGTACAAGAGTTATAATTATAATAATTTATAATTTTATGAAAAAATTATTTTATGAAATGAAGAGATTACTTTACCTGAATAGATAAAACTTATGAATGTATCAGCAGATGAAGAATGCCAGCTATAAATAACATAAAATTTAAATCACATAATATTAATATAAGACTCAATTAAAGCAGATAACATAATATCAATATTAGACTCAACTAAAGGAGACAAGCTAAGTTAAATTATCTTAAATATAAATAACTTGAATTGGTATAACAAATTACTATTATATTTTTTAAATTCACAACATAATTCATAACATAACAAAAAAATAGATAGATTAACATGAAAGGTACAAGGTTGGAGATTGAACCAAATTATGCAACTATAAATCTGTTTATAAAAGTGAAAAAATTTATAAAAAAAAAAATTGAAAGTATTAAAATATTAGGACATTACTATTAAAAAGGAAAAAAAAACTTTTTGTTGACAATGAAAAAGGAAAAAAATATCAAAAAGGAAAAAAACACTTTTTTATGGAAAATAAAATTTCGTGGATGGCTTCTTCTTTTTTTTTTTTAAATTTTTTTTAATTTTAAGATTTAGCACTACAAATAGAGCTATTACACAAGTAGAAAATCTAATATAACTGTAACACCCCAAAACTTTCCTAGACCAAACTCAAACTTTGCATGAAAAACCTAGAACAAATCAGAATTTTTTTTCTCAGAATGATCCAGACAATGAGTTGTTGTCAGCTATAACAACCCGTTGTTTGAGTCGTTGTCAGCATTTCAGGGAGTCCTTCCTGAACCAAAAAGCCCAGTGAGGGGTCGTGGAAGAGACCAACGACCCGTCCTGTTCAACCATTAGGAGAAATTCAGTCCAGTGGCAATGAAGGGCAACAATGACTCGTAGTTACACACAACGAGTTGTCACTTCCATCCGTGAGCCGAGTCCTGAAAGTCTTAGTGGCCAGGACGGGTGGTGACAACAATCCGTTGGTCGGACCAACGAGTCCTTGTGTTGCTCGTTGGTAAGAGTCCAAGCCTAGAATCAAAAGTCCCTCCAGTGACCACGAGAGGAACAAATGACCCGTTGGTTGATCCAACGAGTCGTTGTCCCCTCCTGTTGGTCAGCTCCAATAAGTTTAGACCTCGGGCGCAGGACCAACGATTGGTCTGTCACAACCCGAACGGAGGCCCGGATCGCGACTGGGACAAGGAGCCCCGAGAGACCCCAAGTCAACCCATGGTATAAACATACATATAACTTAATCAAGAACTGAATAACCATCAATACAATTATAACGGAAGTCTAACTTGAATATAACATCAGAATATAAAATCTAAAGCTGAATACATACATATGTCTGAATAACCTCTAATCATGACGAGTTGATGGGACAATACTCCAACCAACTCAACAAGTTGAAACTGAAATACATAAAGAAAAGATGGATAGTCTAGTCCTCGGAAGATAAGGACTCACTAATAAAGCAACACTAACTCCGATAAACTGACTAAGAGCGGGGCAGAAGCTGATAGTCGGGTCCTGTATCATGAAATTATATAACATAAAAGTATGCGGTCAGTACGTGTAATGTACCGAGTATGCAAAGTAAGTAAAACCGCTAATGTAAGTAAAATCATTTAAAGACAATGCATTCATTAAAACATAACATCAAAAAACTGAGAGTAGGACTTGCATGCATTCTTTCTGAAATCATGGCCTCTTCATAACATGCATGATATAACATGCTTCATAACATCATAACTGAATCAGTTGACTCAAAGCTGAATTCTGAAATTTATAATTAAAAGCTAAACATTGAGTCAAACCTGCTTTAGAACATGCATTTACATAAATCTCATAAGTAAGGAATACGCATATTTAAAATCATGAGGAAAAGGAATATGCACATCTGAAATCATGAGGAATAATGGAAGACTCGTCCTTTAACCGATATACCATGATAGAGCTTACGTGGTCCACTATTACACTCAAGTAGGCAGAGCCGTCCAAAACCTTGTTAGGGATAAGAACGCTGCCATGATATCGATATCAAGCTGAAGGCCCATTCGGGCAAGGGGAAGCTCACAAAGGGAGGTTCCAAGTCATACAATAGTATCATCCTACGTTGGCGCACAGTTCTGAGGCATAGGGTGATCGACCCATAGCCTACTCGGTGCTAGACAAAATACTCCCAAAAATATATATATGCTCTATATCGTATATAACAAAGCTCAACATCATCTATTGATGAAGCTCAATACTCAAATACATCTCAAATACGAAATCATGCATATGAGAAACTTTAGTTCAAAATATACCACAAACTTAAAACATACTTGGGAGCCTTTGCTCCAAAACCATGTGGTAAGCTATGCATAGGAAGACTTAATTCAAAACATACCACAAGCTAGAATATAAATTTGGGAGTCTTCACTCCAAAACAATATGGTGAGCTTAGTTCGAGAAAATCATTATTTAAACTTAACATGTGGGCATTGCCCAAAGCTTTATCATACTTAGAAATACTCAATTCTCATCGAAAACATAATTATAAACATGGGTAGCTTCAAATCATGCTTTTCATCATAATGTCTCATCATTATCACATTGTTCGCGAGATTTGTGGGGTATATAAAACTCACACGCAAGTGCACGTGGTCGAACAAGTAGTAAAGTGGCTTAAGTAAGCCAAGTATCGATCCCACAGGGACTGGGATGAAGTACAATCTGCTCAAGTGTACTATATTTTAATTCTAAAAATGCAGACAACAGTGTAGCCAAGAGTTTGATATTTTGTTTTATAATTTTTATGCTAAAGCTAAAACAACTATCTAATTTGAGTCTGAACTATGAATGAGAGCATGCTGAGGTTAAACAAACATGTAATGAAATTAATTATCGATGTAAATTGGTTAATCTTTTCCTCTGGTTGCTAGCCAAGAACATTTGCCAAGAGATTAAAACTCTCGTATTTAACTTCACTTAAGAATCATGAACCATCCACCTACATTTCTGTGATTAAATGCAATTCATGTTCTAGCCATACAAACCTGGTTCCTAAATTGACTAATACGACTTTCAGATATATTTCTATCCTGAAAATAAATCAATTCTCAATTTTCCCAAACCAAGTAAAGATCATATCCTATTAATTCTCAACTTTCCAATTTCTTGCTCTCTCGAGTGAAACCGGACTTTTTAGATGTACATTAACGTAGGCCACACATTAATGCAGTAAGAACAAGAATTAATAGAACAACCATGGAAGAAAAGATGAAAAACCAAAGAATCAATGATCACATTTCATCACAATTGTTCATAACCTCAGCAAGAAGAGGAATTAGCCACTCATTTGTGGATTAAACATCTTTAAATGAGTGTTAATCATACAAGCAATTGAATACAAGGAGAAGGAAAGAGAGAAAAACCCTGATAATTTCGTCCCCTCAACTGCCTGTAACCCACGTTCTTGCTCCACCAAGTCAGAATATTGAAAAATGAACCTAAGTGTTCTATTTATACTAGTGGGAATTTTTTCCGGAATAACGAGCAACGTGTCACGGAGTGCATCGCGGAGCACTACCTCCGTGACACGCTACGGACGCGGACCTTCACTGGAACTGGGGGTCCAGGAAATAAAGCCCAATGTGGCACGGCGTGCAACGCGGAGCCAAGCCATCGTGCCACGGATCCATCGCGTACCCTCTCTGGAATTTGGGCGAAAATTCCCTATCCAGGCAGAAGGCCTCCGCGATGGCAGCGTGACACGGCTCCATCACGGAGTCCTTTTATTTTATGCTGTCCAATGCCTTGTCCCGTGCTCACGTCCGAGTTCAACCCCGATATCTTCCAACATGCATTTAAGCTTCCCAAAATTACATTTTACCTGCAAAACAATACTAATCATGTTGGTTAGATTAAATTTACATTTTATTACCAATTACATGAGAATGTATACACATTGATAGATAAACAAGGCTAAAATGACACTTTTGAGTATCACTTGGGCATTTAAATTTGCCCAAGATCACTTACCCCACACTTAAATCCTTGTTCGTCCTCGAACAACAATCCTACACCTCATGCAATTTACATCCCAACCTCACTACTTTGGTTCGACAATTTAGGCTACGGTCATACCGATTATTCAATACAGTAAATCATCAAGAAAACATGCATGGTCCTATCAATGCAATGACCTTCAATACATCAAGACCTCCTAGACTTAAGAATCGACTCTCGATATTGGCAAACTCATGCAAATTAGCTGATCAAGATATCCGACACGAAAATTAATCTCTCATCAAGCATGTGCCCTCACAACAAAAGAGAGTCTTCCCCTTTTTTCTCATATGACCCACAAAATTTCAAGCAGGGGCATGTAAACACAATTTCGCTCTCTCTCCCAAAAGAATTCACATGCATCATATCATGACCCATAAGTTTGCTCTTAGTGTATTACTCCACTAATATAAAGAAGTGTGATGTAAGATCACGTAGGACTTTAACTGATTGTAATGGAAGCTACGGAACTAGTAAATATTGGGTTAGCCAATAATAGCCACTAGCATCCTCAAGCGCCTTTTCAACACATCCCATTAACTCATGGACATTGTTTCTTCTTTCATCCTCCCATTCTTGATGTTTTTCTTTAGTTTGGCCCATCTTATTAAGCACACTTGACACAACAACAAAGAGTATTCATGCACCTTCATTATAGTTTATTTATAACAAGTGCACCTTCAACCTTTTCTTTTCTTCTATCACTCTGCTTTTCTTTTCTTTTCACCATTCTCACTCTTTGACACTTTGGGAAAATGATTTTCTCTTCTTAAGCGCTTAAGAGTTTTGTATCGACTTTACGGCTAATGAAAAGAAGGGATTAAGCTCGGTTTACACTTTTTGACAAAAGAAAAAAATAATAGGCTAAAGGCTCAACGGGCTGACTAGGGTAGACAATCAAGGTGGGTAAGACACTGAAAAATAGAAACTTTCGGTTAAAGCAAAGAAATGCCTACATCCTTTCCTACAATACACCTCCTTCATTTCATTTTGTACACACACCAGACAAGTTCTAGACATTACACAACAGCATGGAATAACAACACCTCACTTCACACTTATTGCACATGCTCAATTCAAGATGTATTCACAGACTCTTCAATCAGCTAATTACAGGAATTCAAACATTAAGCCTCAATCACACTGAATCGACTCTATGGCCTAGGTATCTCAAGATATTTACAAAGTTGCATGTTTTCATACGAATCACCTTTGCATTTTAAATATCATGTACAACACGCAACCAGAATTTCGCAACCATACAGTAACTACAGGTTTTGGGATGCAATCCACCAAGGAAAAAAACTGAAAAATAATTGAAAAACTAACTCCTAACGACTACATTTCCCTTAAGACGGTCATCATCCATCCATCATAGGGAATGATCACTAACTAAGACTTCGGTTCAATGGGACCATTCTCGGTAAAAGAACCGAAAACAAACGCCGAGAAACCCAATAAGTAAAAAATAAAATAAAAAATAAAAAAATTTGAAAATATCGATCATTTCGATAGACAAAAATATGTACCAAATCAGCTAGCACATTCAGCAGCACACGTCAATTTCACATAAATTTGCAATACAGAACAACACTTAACAATTAACAAATCACAGGGAACAACAAAATTTCACAGGCCCGACAACAGATTAGAGCATACATACATAACAACACAGCCCAACACCTAACTACTCCCACCCCACACTTAGCTCGAACACTGTCTCCAGTATTCACAAAAATTAAAATAACACAAAAATTGGGTGGTGGAACTCCCTGATCAATCAAAGTACTCCACTTCTTCATCAGGTGCTGCTGCTTCATCTCCCATGTCTGAATCACCCTCGTCGTCCTCATCGGACTCCACATCGGAGTCCTCCCGACGTGTCTCCTCGTCTGTGGGGACGTCATCATCCGTGGGCTCTACAAATGCTGGCCCCACTCGGCATAGAGCCCTGGCGTTCTCGCTGAAAGGGTAGTCTAGCTCGAGCTGCCATAGCTCCTCCTCTGTCGCCGGCCTCCCGCCTATCCTCAGCTGGAGCATCTGCATCCCGTACATGCGAGCCATGTACTGATCATCACGAGCATGTCGCTCGCCAAGTGTAAGAACTGGCCCGTGGGTGGTGTCGGGTGCCTTAGTTTTAGTAACATCTAAGGCCCGCCGCTCCATCTGCGGGATGTAGTCAAGGGCCTCTTCCTCGACATCTAGGCCCCTGAGGAAGGTGGTGAGTAGTCCACCAAAGTCGTACCTATGCCTCTGGTGCAACCGGGCTCTCTTTATGGCGGAGATAATCACTGCCCCCACGTTGATCTCCAGCCCTTTCATCAGGGCGTACACCAGGCATACACGATCCCGGGTTACATCTGTCATATGTACCCCCGGGATTAGGCAGGAACAGACTATCTGCAGCCAGATTCTGGCTTCCCTGTTCATCTGTGAATACAAAAAAGTCTGATGGTAGCCCCTCTCCTTGTGTCTGCTCCATCTAGCTATCGATCGGGTCCCACACAATGTGCGTCTGATGTCCGCATACGGTGGGGTAATGTTCAGCTGTCGGAGCACGTGGGCGTCTGTGTCCCGCGCCCCTATGATAGCATTGAGGTGGTGGGGCTCAAATGTGACTATTTGCCCTCTGATTTTTATGGTGTGACTTCTGAGCGTCGGGTTCCAATTGGCATAAAATTCCTGGATCAGGTGCAGGTTGCATTCCTTGGGCTCTTTAAAGATGAACTTGAGCCCAGCTGCCTCGATC
Organism: Datura wrightii; assembly: GCA_035772735.1. Taxonomy (NCBI): domain Eukaryota; kingdom Viridiplantae; phylum Streptophyta; class Magnoliopsida; order Solanales; family Solanaceae; genus Datura; species Datura wrightii. Next base: position 44,303,594 of record JASDFA010000007.1, on the reverse strand, counting down.
CAGTGGACAATCCTAGGGAACTCCTGTGCCAATGGTTCCCGTGCTATATGCTCCTCGGGGAAGTATTTGTTTTCTTTGTGCTTTGTGTACCACTTCTTCCCCTCATCCGTCACCCATCTTGTTCCGTATTAGCGGGGTTGGCCGCGTGGAACTGCTGGTGCTGCTGGGACTGCTGTGCCCAGTCTGATTCGCTTCCTTCTGGTGCCAGAAGTTGATGCGCCTTTCCCTTTTTCTTGCCTGCTCGCCATTTTACCTGTCAACCCAAGTAGACAAGATCAATGTTAAGCCAATGGATATCAACTTCAGCTAAGGTTGGGCTAAGCTAGGCTACCCCACACTTAGTCCGCAGCTACAGTTACAACATACCGGCAAGATCATGCTTATTTGCATAAATAAACAACCAACTATACAAACATGCTTAGTGCATACGAAGAATTCGACGGTATATATGCTACGTACTACTCAGACTTTGTACAGCTAATTACAATCATTACCATCGATAACCTTTTAATCCATCGCACTTAGCAAGGAAAAACAAAGAAACGAAAACAAAAACAAAAATTTATCTACACGAACCTATACAACCAACCCAATTCTTGCAAATTTCAATATTCCCTTAACCCGAGACTCCGTCGGTCTTTTAACATGATAACAACTAGCACATCGACTCATCTCACTCAACATGTACATTCCGGCATGAATTTCACAAGTTCACTATATATTTCACTTCAAATTCAAAAACAAGCCCTAGAAATGATAGTATCAAGAAAATTCAATTGAATTATGCAATTAACGAGTTCAAGCAATCATAATGACATTCCGAACATTCATCAACAACAATTCAATTGAATTCATGATTAATTTCTACTTAGGGCAAACTTAGCTCACCTCACATGCTCAATATCGAAGAAAATCGACAAGAAATGAGATGGAATCGAAGAACATACCTTGAAGTTGAAGAAATTAAGCAAACTTGATGCTTTTCTTGGCCTACTCCGTGTCACGTTGAAGGGGGGATGGGTTTTGGGGAGTTTGGTCGCGGAGTGATTGAAAAATAAGGGAAGGGAAGGGGTTTTCGGGGTTAAAAAGTAGAAAAATCGCGCGGGTCACCCGGCGACCCGGTGTGACCCATCGCGATATACACGGCAACGTGTCACGGAGGGCATCGCGGTGCATCGCCTCCGTAACACGGAGCCGTCGCGAGCCTGTTCTGGAAATTTTAAAAAAATCCAGATTATACCTCAACGTGTCACGGAGGGTAACGCGGAGGTCCACCTCCGTGACACGGAGCTATCGCCCTAGCTCACTGTTTTGCCACTTTTTTGTTAATTTTCATACCTCGACTTTTCCTTTGCGATTCCGTGTATATTTTCCTCCGTTTGACCTGAAATTCATCTCACTACACAAAATTGGTTAGAATTATAGGTTTCCCTTTAACTAAAAATAGAAACAAAAACTAAAACAAAAAATTTTGTTGTAAATCAAGAAGAAGAAAAAGAAAAATCTATTTACACTTTACAAAGAGAAAATTTTTCCACGGGTTGCCTCCCGTGCAGCGCCTGGTTTACCATCGCGGCTCGACATCGTTAAGCTCAGTTGTCCTCTAGGGTGATGGATGATTTCTCTCGATCACCGTCCTCCCCCCAGTAGTGCTCACACTGTTCCGGTGGATTTCCCATTAACTCTCGTGAATCCTTAATCTGCTTATCATCGCCTTGATCAATCACATTGATCACCGAGAGTTCTTCGTGCACCATCGGGAGTTTGGGTGCCTTGTACACATCGAACACCTCCACCTTGTCGTGTGCTCGCATTGTTAGCTGCCCCGCAGCTACGTCTATTAGTGGTTTCCCGGTCGCCAAGAAAGGACGTCCCAAAATAAATGGGACTTCCGCGTATGGTTCAAAATCCAGCACGACAAAATCTATCGGGAAAATCAGGGAGCCAATTTGCACCAGAACGTCCTCCACAATGCCATCAGGTCTGGCTAAGGACCGATCCGCCAATTGCAAGATTACTGTCGTGGGTCTAGGACTCCCTGACCCAACTTTTTGAATACCGATGAAGGCATCAAATTTATGCTCGCTCCCAAATCACACAATCCACGAGCTCAGATGCTCTGCCCAATAGTAATCTGTATAGTAAAGCTCCCAGGGTCTTTGAGCTTTGTGGGCAGTCGGTTTTGAATCCGGGAAGTGCACTCCTCCGTTAGAGCCACCGTATCATACTCAGTCAACCGACTTTTGTTTGCCACGATGTCCTTTATATACTTGGCATATTTCGACACTCCCTGCAAAACATCAACAAGAGGTAAGTTAATATGTACCTGTTTCAGCACCTCCATGAATTTCTTGAAACACGCCTCCTCCTTGTGTTTCTTTAATCGTTGAGGGAACGGGGGTGGTGGTCTTTCTGTTTCAGCTTCCTTAGTCTTCCCCCTCTCATTACTTTGCTCCCTCTCGACTTCTGCTGCTCCCGATTGTTGAGGTGGTCTTTCTGGTTCCACCTCTTTCAGCTGCAAACCACTCCTTGTGGTCACTGCATTCACCTGCTTGGGATTGGGATTCGTGTCGCTCGGCAGTCCTCCTCTAGGCCTTGTGTTTTGGGCTCCAGCAAATTGCCCAAATTGATATTCAAGTGCCTTGGTAGCTAACTGGTTGTTTTTCACTTCGGCTGCCAATTTCACATAGTCAGCCTGCAATTGAGCTTGGTTAGCTATCATGGTCTTGAACATCTCCTCAATGCTGGGTGATGGTGGTGGAGGAGGTGCATTGTTGTTTCTGAATTGTGCTTGATAATTCTGCTGCCCTCCTTGGTTCCTTTGCACACCCTGACCCGAACTTTGCCCTTGATGGTTGTTGCTACCCTATGAGAAATTCGGGTGATTCCTCCAATTGGAATTGTAGCTATTACCATACTGTTGGTGGTTCCTTTGCACATTTCCCACAAAGTTTACCGAGTCAGGATTGGCTCCACAACACTCAGCTAAGTGCTCACTGCTTCCACACACTTCACACCACTTCTGCTGCACAACATTCACTGGGGCTTGAGGCTGGTTCATTGTCATGTTGCTGAAGTGGGTGTTAAGTTGATTTTGCAATGCAGTTATCTGTGCAGCAATAGTTGTAAACCCATCCACTTCTAGCACTCCTGCTGCTTTCCTTGTCCCGCCTCTTGATGAATCAGCATTCCATTCCGGATTGCCCTGCGAAATGCGGTTCAACAAGGTATACAACTCCTCATAAGTTTTCTCCAGCGCTTGTCCTCCAGCTGCTGAGTCTAGCAATATTTTTGTGTGGGGTTCCAAACCCTCTATAAAAGTGTGCACCAGCACATCATTGGACTGTTAATGATGAGGACAATCCCGCAACATGGACTTGAATCTCTCCCAGGCCTGATATAGATTCTCTCCCTCTCTCTGTTTGAAACTTAGAATCTGACTTCTAAGTCTTGCTGTTTTACCGGAGGGAAAAAACCGAATCAAAAATTTCCTCGCAAGATCATCCCACGTAGAAATAGAATTCGGTGGCTCAGCTTTCAACCACCTATTGGCTTCTCCCAATAGTGAAAATGGGAACAATGTAAGCCGAACATAATTTGATGACACTCCAGCGGGGATATAAGTGTCATTTATCTCCAAAAAATTTTGGAGATGCTGCTGTGGATCTTCATGAGGGAGATTGGTAAACTGCCCGCTAGTGTGCAACAATTGCACCATATTCTGCTTAAGTTCAAACCTCCCTCCTGGCTCAGGTTTGCGGATGCTAGATGTGACATTATTAGCATGTGGGATTGCCACCTCGCGAACCGGCCGAGCTGCTACTTCTTCGGGCACTAACACTGCCCGTACTACCGGTGGATTCTGTTGTTGCTCCATGATCGTCTGTCTGAGCAACTACAGCTTTCTTTCTAGAGCTTCTCTCCGCTTACTATGAAATATTCTTTCTGGCTCTATATACGAGTCCACCAGCTCCTTGTCTCTTGCCAGCGTTCAACAGAAATTAAATCTGCAAAATACAGGCTAAGACCAAGTTGTCAACACTAAGAAAATAAAAATACAGTAAATTAACACTTAAAACAAATTCACCAATTGCCAGTCCCCAGCACGGCGCCAAAAACTTGTTCGCGAGATTTGTGGGGTATATAAAACTCACACACAAGTGCACGTGGTCGAACAAGTAGTAAAGTGGCTTAAGTAAGCCAAGTATCGATCCCACAGGGACTGGGATGAAGTGCAATCTGCTCAAGTGTACTATATTTTAATTCTAAAAATGCAGACAACAGTGTAGCCAAGAGTTTGATATTTTGTTTTATAATTTTTATGCTAAAGCTAAAACAACTATCTAATTTGAGTCTGAACTATGAATGAGAGCATGCTGAGGTTAAACGAACATGTAATGAAATTAATTATCGATGTAAATTGGTTAATCTTTTCCTCCGGTTGCTAGCCAAGAACATTTGCCAAGAGATTAAAACTCTCGTATTTAACCTCACATAAGAATCATGAACCATCCACCTACATTTCTGTGATTAAATGCAATTCATGTTCTAGCCATACAAACCTGGTTCCTAAATTGACTAATACGACTTTCAGGTATATTTCTATCCTGAAAGTAAATCAATTCTCAATTTTCCCAAACCAAGTAAAGATCATATCCTATTAATTCACAACTTTCCAATTTCTTGCTCTCTCGAGTGAAATCGGACTTTTTAGATGTACATTAACGTAGGCCACACATTAATGCAGTAAGAACAAGAATTAATAGAACAACCATGGAAGAAAAGATAAAAAACCAAAGAATCAATGATCACATTTCATCACAATTGTTCATAACCTCAGCAAGAAGAGGAATTAGCCACTCATTTGTGGATTAAACATCTTTAAATGAGTGTTAATCAGACAAGCAATTGAATACAAGGAGAAGGAAAGAGAGAAAAACCCTGATAATTTCATCCCCTCAACTGCCTGTAACCCACATTCTTGCTCCACCAAGTCAGAATATTGAAAAATGAACCTAAGTGTTCTATTTATACTAGTGGGAATTTTTCCCAGAATAACGAGCAACGTGTCACGGAGTGCATCGCGGAGCACTGCCTCCGTGACATGCTACGGACGTGGACCTTCACTGGAACTGGGGGTCTAGGAAATAAAGCCCAACGTGGCACGGCGTGCAACGCGGAGCCAAGCCACCGTGCCACGAACCCATCGCGTACCCTCTATGGAATTTGGGCGAAAATTCCCTATCCAGGCAGAAGGCCTCCGCGATGGCAGCGTGACACGGCTCCATCGCGGAGCCCCTTTATTTTATGCTGTCCAATGCCTTGTCCCGTGCTCACGTCCGAGTTCAACCCCGATATCTTCAAACATGCATTTAAGCTTCCCAAAATTATATTTTACCTGCAAAACAATGCTAATCATGTTGGTTAGTATAAATTCACATTTTATTACCAATTACATGAGAATGTATACACATTGATAGATAAACAAGGCTAAAATGGCACTTTTGAGTATCACTTGGGTATATAAATTTGCCCAAGATCACACATATACTTCACAAATCTCACTTTTCATGATCATCTCATCAGTGGGCTTCAACATTCATAAGGCTAGAAACATAATTTTAATTGAAATCATTATTAAAATTAGCCCATGCTTCACAATTCAATAATAAAATCATAATCAATTCATACCCATGTATAGAGATAGATAATTCATGCACTTGGGTAAAAACCCCAAAGATCAATCTTAGAATTTCATACTCTTTAGAGAGGGATTGGGCATGGGTGTGGAAGAAACCACCCATTCATAACACTACATACCTGATGGAGACTGAATCATACTCTCCCTTGAATGCCCAAAAAGGAATTGAAAGTAATTAAAGAAGAAGCCTTGAATCACCCCTTGATCACCTCTATATTACTCTTCTATCCTCTTGCATGCATGAATGAAGACTTTAGGATAGTTTCCCCCTCTAAAACCCACCTTTCATAGGCTAAAATGATGTAGTTTAGGCTTTAGCAACTCAGGAATTATGAAAAGACCCTCACTTAAATCGTTTAATTTTGCTGACTGCCACTCCCCACGAGGGATTGGATGACTCGTCTCCAGGGCCCACGACTCGTGGCCTTGAGTCGTCATGCTCACTGCCAAATTTCATCAGGGACCCCGTGAGGGACCCAACGAATCGTGGTGGCTGACCACGACTCATGGTCACCATCCGTGATTCCCACTGTCCAAAACTCCTTGTCAAGCATCCAGTCCAGTCCGCGGGTGACCTCACGAGTTGTGTGGTCCGACCACGACTCGTGGTCCTACCCGTGGTCTTCCCCAGACCATACTACCTCCTTTCTTGACAACGAATCACTTCACGACTCGTGGTCACTTCTCATGGGTCACCTAATGACCCGTCCTGTGACCTGATGCAGAACTTCAGTTTTTCTCTGTTTCAACTCTTGGGTCTGATCTTTGGGCTTCCGGTGTATAACAATATCTCCCTCTTGGGAACATTTGTCCTCGAATGTTGGAAAACTAATAGAAAAGCAGAGATATGCAATTATCATTATCAAATGTTGATCATTTAAATCGAATACTGACGGAATGACTACCTCCAATTCAAAATATACAGCTAAACTTAATTCGCAAACCACATACACACCCATATACATAAAAGAAACTTGCGTGCATGAACTGAACATGCAACTAAATAGAGTATTAGGGCAACAACTGATACCTTAAACTGAAACTGAGCCAGTAGGGAACAGGTGAGGGTATCTAGCCATCATATCTGCTTTAGCTTCTCATGTAGCTCCCTCAACATGCTGATTTCTCCATAACACCTTTACTGAAGCTACTTCCTTGTTCCTCAGCCTCCGAACCTAACGATCCAATATTTCAATTGGAACTTCCTCATAGCTAAGGCTATCCTTTACACCAACGTTGTACATCGGGACTACTAGAGCTAGATCTCCCAAACATTTCTTCAAAAGCCATACATGAAACACAAGATGCACCAAAGATAACTCGAAGGACAAGTCCAACTCATATGCTACCTTACCAACTCTTCTCATAATCCGGTAGGGACCAACATAACGGGAACTGAGTTTTCCTTTCTTCCCAAACCGCATGACTCCCATCATGGGAGAGATACTTTCAGAAATACCCAATCGTCCACCTCGAACTCCAAATATCTCCTCCTCACATCAGCATATGATTTTTGACGACTTTGAGCAGTTTTCAACCTATACCTTATCAATTGAACCTTCACCATAGCCTCATGAACCAAATCTGACCCTATCATAGCTTCCTCGCCAACCTCAAACCATTCGATGGGCGATCTACATCTCCGCCCAAAAAGAGCCTCGAACGGTGCCATTTGGGTACTAGAGTGATAGTTGTTATTGTAAGCAAACTCGATTAGAGGCAAGTGATCATCCCAACCACCTTTAAAGTCCATCACTCAAGCTCTCAAAATGTCTTCGAAAGTTTGAATTGTTTTCTCTGCTTGTCCATCCATTTGCGGATGAAACGCTGTGCTGAGCTTAACCTGAGTCCCAAGCCCGTTTTGAAAAGACCGCCAAAATTGAGAGGTAAATTGAGTACCTCGATCTGAAATGATAGACAAGGGCACTCCATGCAATGGAACTAACTCCCGGATATATAGCTTGGCATAATCCTCCGCGGAGTTCGTGGTCTTGACCGCTAGAAAATGTGCAGCCTTGGTCAACCTGTCTACCACCACCCAAATAGAATCATAGTGTCGACAAGTACGAGGTAGGCCTGTAATGAAATCCATATTAATATCTTCCCACTTCTAAGTGGGAATGCTAATATCCTAAATTACGCCTCCTGGCCTTTGATGCTCAACCTTTACTTGCTGACAATTCGAGCACTTGGCTACGAATCTGCAATATCCCTCTTCATGTCGTTCCACCAATATATTTCTCGTAAGTCATGATACATCTTGGTGGAACCCGGATGGATAGAATATATGGATCCATGAGCCTCATGCAATATCCGACTCCTCAAATTATCGACATCCGTAACATATAGGCCACCCTGGTACCGCAACACACCATCTCCCCCTTGGGAGAAGACCTCCACCTTATGATTTTGAACGACTTCTTCCAGCTTTACCAAAATCAGATCCTCATCTTGTCTAGCTTTCACATCAGTTACCAAGGACGATTCTAACCAGTTTTGGATAACAACACCGCCATCAGTCGAGTCGACCAACCTAACTCCCAACCTTGAGAGTCGATGTACATCTTTTACCAACTACTTCTTTCCTTCATCCACATGGGACACACTCTCCATAAAGAGTCTATTAAGTGCGTCCGCTACCATATTAGCCTTCCTCGGATGGTAAAGAACCCTCATATCGTAGTCCTTGAGTAGCTCCAACCACCTCCTTTGCTGAAGATTGAGATCCTTCTCCGTGAATACATATTGTAAACTCTTGTGATCCGTAAATACATCCACGTGGACCCCATACAAATAGTGCCGCCATACTTCAAGGCGAATACCACCGCGGCCTATTCAAGGTCATGAGTCGGGTAATTCTTCTCATGGACTTTTAACTGTCTTGAGGCATATGCTATCACTTTCCCACGCTGCATCAACACACACCCAAGTCCGATCCTTGAAGCATCGCAATACACCACGAATCCATCGGTACCCTCAGGTAGGGTCAACACTGGTGCTGAAGTGAGTCGAGTCTTCAACTCTTGGAAGATCTTCTCGCAAGACTCCGACCATTGGAATTTCACCTTCTTCTGAGTCAACTTGGTCAACGGTACTGCAATAGATGAGAAACCCTCAACAAACCTTCGATAGTAACCAGCTAAACCCAAGAAACTTCGAATATTTGAAGGATTCACCAGTCTAGGCCAATTCTTCACCGCCTCAATTTTCTGAGAATCTACTATTATCCCCTCACTCGATACCACATGGCCCAAAAATGCTACGGAGTCCAACCATAACTCACACTTACTGAACTTGGCATACAATTGGCGATCCTTGAGAGTCTGAAGTACTACTCTCAAGTGAGCGGCATGCTCCTCCTCGCTCTGAGAGTATATAAGGATGTCATCAATGAACACAATCACGAACATGTCCAGATAGTGCTTGAACACCTTTTCATCAAGTCCATGAAAGCTGCAGGAGCATTCGTTAATCCAAAAGACATAACCACAAACTTATAATGGCCATACCGCATCCTAAAGGCTGTCTTCGAGATATCACTCTCCCGAACTCTGAGCTGATGATACCTAGACCTGAGATCTATCTTTGAGAAACACTTGGCACCCTGAAGCTGGTCAAAAAAATTATCAATCCTGGGTAAAGGATACCTGTTCTTGACGGTGACTTTGTTCAATTGCCGGTAGTCAATACACATGCAAAGAGAACCATCCTTCTTTCGAATAAAGAGAACTGGCGCACCCCATAGGGACTTGCTCGGTCTAATGAAACCCTTATATAACAAGTCCTTCAACTTCTCCTTCAACTCTTTTGGCTTGGCTGAAGCTATCATATAGGGGGAAATAGATATCGGCTGCGTGTTGGGAGCAAGGTCAATACCAAAATCAATCTCCCACTCAGGAGGAACACCTAGCAAATTATCAGGAAAGACCTCTGGATATTCACATACTACTGGAACTGTCTAGATAGTCGGGGTCTCAGACTCGACATCCTTAAACCTAACTAGATGGTACATGCAACTCTTAGAAATCATCTTCCTGACCTTAATGTAAGAAATGAAATGACCTATAGGTACAACTGAACTACCTTTCCTTTCTAAGACTGGCTCACCTGGAAATCTGAACTCTAGTGCCTAGGTTCTACAATTTACTGAAGCATAGCATGCAAATAGTCAATCCATGCCAAGAATAACAACAAAATTAATCATGGCTAACTCTATCAAATCTGCTGAGGTGACCTTATGAAGGACTGAGACTGGGCAACCTCTATACATCCATCTAGCTATAACTGAGTCACCTACTGGAGTGGAAACTGAGAAGGGTTCTGACAATACTTTGGGACTGACTCTGAAGCTACTGGCCATATAAGGTGTCACAAAAGACAAGATAGCGCCTGGATCTAGCAAAGCATAAATATCAATATGCAAAACTCGCAACATACCAGTGACCACATCCGAGGAGACCTCCTACTCCTGACGGGATGCTAAAGCATAGAATCTGTTCTGGCGCTGACCGCCAACTGTGCTAATAGATGCCCCCTGTTGTGTTGAGCGTACAAGAAGGGCTACTGAGCTAGAAGTTGGTCCTCGGCCCCCAACTTGATCTTGTCTCGTAGCTGGGAAATCTCTAAGCATGTGTCCAGGCTGCCCACACCCGAAACGAGCACCTGAACCTTCCAAACATTGACCTGTGTGTCCTCGACCACATCTGCGACAAGTTGGGATGCTAGAATCTGCGGGTCCACTACTATGACCCCTCGAGCCTGATGCCCGTCCCCTCTGATCATGTCTGGGCCTAGATGGCACACTCAATGCTGAAAATGCTAGGGCTGATGATCTCAGATGGGTCTATTTTTGGTGCCCACCTCCGGACCTCTATTGAGAGAATCTTTGGTCCTCGATCCTGGCCCTCTTGGCCTCCCTCTCCGTCGAATGCACCACCTCCATCTGCTAGGCGTACAACACTATCCATGGGAAATCCATGTCCTGATGGAGCATAGCAGTCCTATAATCCTTGTCCAAATAGCCCACTACTCCATGGATGAATCTACTCACCCGCATCCTCTGATCGGCTACCAACTTTGGGGAATATTTCGTTAGGCGAGTGAACTCAAGGGCATACTCTTGTACAGTCATTCTCCCTTGCTTAAAATTCACAAACTCAGTTGTCTTCAGCTCCCTCATCTCCCGAGGGAAGAACCGGTCTAGAAATGCAACATGGAACTCTTCCCAAGTGACCGAACCTGCTCCTATGACCCTGCTATTGTTTGCGCCCCACGCACGCGCAAGCATACGTGGTCGTACAACTAATACAGTGGCCCTTCTTTAAAGCTGGATGTCGAACCCACAGGGACTGTACTAATTCAGCGAATTATCAAGTTCGAGTGTCAATTTAACCTTCATAAGTGTTGATTATAGAAATTTCATAAAATTTTAATCAAGTCTAGGGGTGATCGCAAAATAATCTGGAAATAATATAAGAAGCAACTAGAGTTAAGGCCGGATAATTATGCAATGCTACAATTCATAATAGTTCGAGTATGAAAATGTCAATTATTGTCTCACATAGTTAAAATGTGATGTTCATGGTCTCTCAAGCCTCTAAACACAACAAACTAGCCTTACAACTACATCGTTGAGCGGGGATGTGACGTCCTAGTTAGTGTGCAATTCAACTACGTGGATGTGATTTACGAGGTTTATGCTCTTGATTATGGACTTCCATACCTCTGATCATTTAACCTGACTTAGCTTCACAACTGCTTCTACGAGCAGTGATGTGACAATTCTAAGCCGGTGTCTTGCTATCATCCTGTTTTAATAACCAAGCAAAGCTAATTAGGTATAGATTCTATCCTAACCGTGAATCCTATCGTAAAGACAAGAACTTGATCCTTACATTATTGTGTTCTAGCCTAGGGTTACTCTTTCAAGCTTTTACCTAAGCTTAACGCGTTTGTTTTGATGATGATTAAGCGTAAAAATAATAATGATAAAGAATGTAAGACAAAACAACAACTAACAACTCAAATCAAGAAGAATTCATGCATTACAATCATATCATGTAGCCTCAATCCTAGAGGAAGGGTTTTAGCCACTCATGTTTGTACAAATACTCAAAAACATGATTAAAGTAAAGTACTTGCAAGAATAGTTAAAAGAGAATGCAAAACAATGAACCCTAGGTAGAGTTCTTCACTTCTTCCTTCGCCCCTTTACGGTTTCCCAGAAATATTTTGTGATCCATGATTTTAGGAGCTAAGGTTTTAATTTATAGTAAATGAGAAAATGCAAAATTTTACCATGCCTAAAATGGCTCCATGACATGCTGCCCATGGCGCAGCTCAAGCAGCATGGCACGGGCCTGTCGCGCAGGTGCATTGGAAACCTCATCTGGAACATGTCATGTGCGCAGGCTATGCGCGATGCCCATTGTGGCACGACCCTCAACGCGCAACTTGTGCTGCGTGGCACGCTGCCCTTGCCGACAGTTCCTTTCTCATGTCATCTTCATGCGATCTTCCACCAATTCTTTCCCATGCTTCATCTTGTTCGTGCATCATCAATTTTAAGCCCCTCCTAGCATTTTTCACCTACAAAATAAAGAGCTAATCATATTGGTTAGTTGATGCATGAATTTATACAAAATCACATGAGAATGTAATTACTTAATTTAACAAACACGACTAAAATAAGATATAAAATAGCACTTGGGCATGTAATTATACCCAAGATCACTACCCCACACTTAAAGCCTTGTTCGTCCTCGAACAACTCTTTTACATCACATGCACATGAAGACTCACACATAGCTAATTGAAGCAAGAAAATTCAAGCTACGGCTACACCGAATGTTTTAGATGGCAAGTTAAAAATAGAGCATGCAAGATATAACTAAAAAAATCTCATATAACTACGTTAAGACTTCCTAGCCTCAAGAATCAACTCCCAAACTCAACAAACTCATGCAAATTAACCAACCAAGAAATCCGACATGAATTTTATCCTTCATCAAACATGTGCCATCACAACAAGAGAGTTACCTATTTTTGAACTCATAAGTTTCCAAATTGTGGCATATATGGGTGTATGAATAAGAAATAAGCTCACTCTCACAAAGAATTCACATGTAACGTATATTGACCCATAAGCTTGCCTTTAGTGTTTTACTCCACTAATTTAGGAATGTTTGAAAGTAAGATCAAGTAGGGCTTAGTGGGTTGTAATGTAAGCTAAGAGACGGGTAGGTACTATCATGGCTAATAATAGTGACTATCTTCCCTAAGAGCTTTTAATACATCACACTTTCATTAGGAATTTCCAGCCTCTTACTTCACCTTTATTCTTTTCAACTCCCATTTTTCCTCTTTGTTTCCCCATTTCATTAGGCACACTTAAGCTTATTAGTAAGGATTACTTAAGCAACTTTTCCAATCTTTTCTTGTTTTGCTCCCTACTAACTCTTATTCATGTTTTTAAACAAGTGCACCTCAAGTCTTTTCTTCAACTCCCACTTTTCCTTTCTTTCTTCTTCCAACTCCGCACTCCTTAACTCTCTTTTGCATTTTCACTTAAGCACTTAGGAGCTTTGGATCAAATTCACGGCTACTGAAAAGAAAGGATTAAGCTCATTTTGCGGCTAGCAAAGAATAGGCTAAAGGCTCAATGGGGCTAACTAGGATCAGACATTCAAGGTAGGTAAAGCGAGGGATAAAAATTAGGCTCATTCAAATAAATGCCTAAATCATCTCCTACACTCAACATCCCTCATTTCGCTTTGTATACACACCAGGAAAGTTCTAGACACTACACAATAGCATGAAATATTCAAAAAAAATCTTACACTCATAGCACATGGTCAATTCAAGACAAATTCATATAGACTCTTAACTCAGCTAATTGCAAGAATGCAAAATTCAGCTTTAAGTACATCAAGTCACATTCAAGAGCCTAGGTGTCTCAAAAAAAGTTATACAACTGTTAAGCATGCTTCAAAATTAACAACACTTGCATCCCACCATCATGTATAGCATATAAAAAGAACATCAAGCCACCAATCAGCTATGGGTTCGAAAATAAAAACCTATTGATTAATTTTCCCTCAAGACGGTCGTCATCCATCCATCGTCGGGAACAATCCTTAATTCTGACTAAAAACAGCTATATCCAGATAAAGAAAAATTTTATTCATCTATTCAAAGTGCCCCCAATCGGAAAAGAACCAAAAAGAAAAACCAACGGGTGGGTGAATTATGCTCAACTCAAAAATTTTTCATCAACCACTACCATATCAAGTACTAACTCCACCCGAACACATTAAGCACAAAATTTTGAAATTTCCCTCACCCCACACTTAAATCATGCTATGTCCCCAAAGCATCAAATTAGCATACAAAAAGGGTGAGAAATACTCCTTGAGGCCTATAGGCCTAGCTAACAACATGTTTTCTTTCATTCTTGCACAAGTGGGTAATCAACCCCACACTCATCTTCTTTCATGCTCCTTAGCTTCCTATTCTAAGGGTACTCAGGCTTCCCCTCAATCCGTGATTAATTCACCACCACCACAACAACAAGGTGAAAATAAACAAAATCAAAATAAAAGAAAAATAAAATTGTACATGTAGTACCCTTGGGTTGCCTCCCAAGAAGCGTCTGATTTTACGTCGCGGCACGATGTGGACTATCCTTTTCAGGACATCCTCAAACCAGTGTTCCCTTTCGAGAACCATCTTATTCTCTTTTTATTTTTCAAGGGGACAGTCTTCACTCTGTCCCTCTCTTCTTCCAACTTCTTCTTTAACTTAAGCCCTCCATCAGATTCGAGCTGACATGTGATCATCTCCTGTGGTCGTGGATTCATGCAATCCACCACCCCACACTTAGCCTCTGACAACATATTGACCTTACAAAGGTCTCTGTAGTGTGTGGGTGGGTTGATCTCTTGGTAAACTCGGAAGAGTTCTTCTTCATCATCGGCCCTCATTTTAAGGGTCTATGCTCTTACATTTATGATTTCTCCTCCAGTGGCCAAGAATGGCCATCCCAAGATCAGGGGTACCTTATCATCAACTTTAAAGTCAAGAATGATGAAATCAACGGGTATAATGAACTTACCCGCTTTGATGAGAAGGTCCTCAATTATTCCTTCTGGTGCCACGTGGGACTTGTCTGCCAACTGCAGCATCACTCGTGTTGGCCTCGGCTGACCCAACCCCAAGGTGTTAAATAAAGATAGGAGCATTAGATTTACTGCTGCCCCTAAGTCACATAGAACTCTTATCACTTCAACTTTACCAATTTGTATGGGGAGGGTAAAACTCCCTAGGTCTCTGAGCTTTTCCAGTATCTTACTCATTACCCTATAGCTGCACTCCTCAGTCAGTGCCACCTTTTGAACATCCACCAACCTGACTTTGTTGGCCACCACATCTTTCAAGTACTTCGCGTACTTTGGCATTCCCTGCAAAACATCAAGTAAGGAAAAATTTATGTGAAGTTCTTCGAAAATATCAAAGAACTTTTTAAAGCATTCTTCCTCCTTGCTCTTCTTGAGCCTTTGCGGGAATGGTGGTGGTGGTCTCTGTGCTGGCTGTAATGATGATTGTGCATTGTGTTGCATAACACTCTGATTATCTCCTTTGTCAGTAGATGGACCCTGTCTAACCATCTCTGGCTGCACCTCATTTCTCTTTTCCTTTGGTGGTGCATCAACCAATTTCTTGCCACTCCTTAAACTAATGGAATTGACCTGTCGGGGGTTTGTATCTATGTCACTGGGTAACCCTCCTTGAGGTCTGGTGTGCTGAGAAGCTGCTAATTGACCCATCTGCTTCTCTAGATTTCGGGTGGCCAACTACTGATTTCTCAAATCTAATACCATCCTCGCCTGATTCTCTGCCAATTGGGTCTATGTAGCCATAATTTTCTATAACATCTCCTCAATGTTGTTGCTGCTCGACTGGCCACCATTATGCTTGTTCTACTGCTGATACTGCTGCTGCTGAGGTTGCTGGTAGCTCTGACTCTGATTGCCACCCCAAGAAAAATTTGGGTGGCTTTGCCAATTCTTATTGTAGGTGTTCCCATAGGTCTGATTATTTCTTTGAACATTCCTACAAAATCCACTGATTCAGGATTAACCCCGTAAGATTCTGCATTGTGCCCATTATTGCTATAGATTTCACACCAACTCAGAGCCTGTTGAATTGCAATCATCTGTCCCTGCAATTGGTTCATACTCAGTTTATTGAACTGAGTCATCATTTGATGCTGAAATGATGCTAGCTGCGCCGCCAAGGCATTGACACTATCCACCTCTATCAGCCCTAATGCTGACCCTCTCGATGAATCACTATGCCACTCTGGATTTCCTTGAGCAATCCTATTCAACAAAGTGTACAACTCATCGTATGTTTTTCCAGTTCTTGCCCACCCGATGCAGAGTCTAGTAAGATTTTGGTGTGTGGGTCTAGACTCTCCACAAAGGTATGGGCTAACACCTCATTGGACTACTGGTGATGGGGGAAGTCTCTCAATAGTGACTTGAATCTTTCCCAAGCCAAATACAAGTTCTCCTCCGGCCTCTGCTTGAAGCTTAATATCTCACTTCTGAGCTTGGCAGTCTTTCCTGAAGGGAAGAATCTGATGAGGAACTTCTTAGCTAAGTCATCCCAAGAAGTAACGAATTCGGTGGCTCAGCCTTCAACCACCTCTTTGCCTCTCCCAATAATGAAAATGGGAAGAGTGTAAGTCGGGCATAATCAGTTGACACTCCGATGGAGATGAAAGTGTCACTGATTTCAAGGAAGTTCTGTAAGTGCTGTTGTGGGTCCTCATGATTCATTCTGGTGAACTGGCCACTAGAATGTAACAGCTGCACCATGTTCTTCAATTCAAAGTTCCCTTCGAGGTCCGGTTTGCGGATACTGGAGGTCACATTCATCGCTAGTGGGATTGCCACTTCGCGAATGGGTCGGGCTGCCATCTGATTAGGTAACAACTCTACTTGCTCCACTGGTGAATGTTGTTGCAACTGCTCTTGTAACCTCTTCAACTTTCGCTCTAGAGCTTCCCTCCTAAGCAAATGCAGTTGGCGTTCAGGTTCCAACAAAGGTTCCACCAGCTCTCTACTCCTTGCCAGTTCTGGAAGGACAACCTGTTACCTGCAATATAGCAGACTAAGACCGAGTTTTTCAACACTTAAGGAAATTAAAAATCACACAAAAACAAAAAAAAATCAATAAACTTCGCCAGTCCCCAGCAACGGTGCCAAGAACTTATTTGCGCCCCAGCGCACGCGATCGTACAAGTTATCAGTGGCCCTTTTTTAGAGCCGGATGTCGAACCCACAGGGACTGGATTAATTCAACGAATTATCAAGTTTGAGTGTCAATTTAACCTTCATAAGTGTTGATTATAGAAATTTCATAAAATTTTAATTAAGTCTAGGGGTGATCACAAAATAATCTGGAAACAATATAAGAAACAACTAGAGTTAAGGCCGGATAATCATGCAATGCTACAATTCATAATGGTTCAAGTATGAAAACGTCAAATATTATCTCACATAGTTAAAATGCGATGTTCATGGTCTCTCGAGCCTCTAAACACGACAAACTAGCCTCACAACTACATCATTGAGCGGGGATGTGACGTCCTAGTTCGTGGGCAATTCAACTACGTGGATGTGGTTTACGAGGTTTGTGCTCTTGATTATGAACTTTCGTACCTCTAATCATTTAACCTGACTTAGCTTCACAACTACTTCTATGAGCGGTGATATGACAATTCTAAGTCGTTGTCTTGCTATCATACCGTTTTAATAACCAAGCAAGGCTAATTAGGTATAGATTCTATCCTAACCGCAAATCCTATCATAAAGATAAGAACTTGCTCCTTACATTCTTGTGTTCTAGCCTAGGGTTACCCTTTCAATCTTTTACCTAAGCTTAATGTGTTTGTTTTCATGATGATCAAGCATAAAAATAATAATGATAAAGAATTTAAGACAAAACAACAACTAACAACTCAAACCAAGAAGAATTCATGCATTACAATCATATCATGTAGCCTTAACCCTAGAGGAAGGGTTTTAACCACTTATGTTCGTACAAATACTCAAAACATGATTAGAGAAAAGTACTTACAAGAATAGTTAAAAGAGAATACAAAACAATGAACCCTAGGTAAAGTTCTTCACTTCTCCCTTCGCTCCTTTACGGTTTCCCAGAAATATTTCGTGATCCATGATTTTAGGATCTAAGGTTTTAATTTATACTAAATGAGAAAATGCAAAATTTTTCCATGCCCAAAATGGCTCCGTGATACGCTGCCCATCGTGCAGCTCAAGCAGCGTGGCACGGGCCTATCGCGCAGGTGCACTAGAAACCTCGGCTAGAGCATGTCATGTGTGCAGGCTATGCGTAATGCCTGGCATGGAACGGCCCTCAGTGCGCAGCTTGTGCTGCGTGGCACGCTGCCCTTGCTGGCTGTTCCTCTCACACCATCTTTATGCGATCTTCCACCAATTCTTTCCCATGCTTCATCTTGTTCGTGCATCATTAATTTTAAGCCCCTCCTAGAATTTTGCACCTACAAAACAAAGAGCTAATCATATTGGTTAGTTCATGCACGAATTTATACAAAATTACATGAGAATGTAATCACTTAATATAACAAACACGACTAAAATAAGTTATAAAATAGCACTTGGGCATGTAATTATGCCCAAGATCAGCTATCCTTCCATTGGTGAAACCAGATATGCACAACCCCTTTTAACTGATAAGAGGTTAACTCAGCGCACTCAACCCCATTCACCCCCATGACTTGGGTGATCTTGACAATCTCATCTACGAACTCATGTGGGTCCTCATCTACCTTGGACCCAAGGAACTCCGACGAGTTCATCCTTAAGAAGTCTCTGACTCAATCTGCCGCTGCGTTGCCATTTTGCGGAACATGTGCAACGGCCTGCTGATTGACCTGAGCGGTCAAGGCCTGTGCAAGCATCTAAATAGTGGCCCGAAACTCAGCATGGGCAGCAGGCTCCGGTGCCTGGGGCTCCTAAACTAGTGGGGCTGGCTGATGGCCATGACCATTGCCATCATTGTGGCCTTCACCATCTCTATTCCTCCTTCCATTCATTCTTCGAGGAGCCATGATTCTGCAATCGCGAGTAGCATGAATTAGAAGGATAGAAAGACTTTTCATCGCACGACATAGATCATGAAAGAAGAGAACATTTCCTAGAAGTCTCGTAGCCTCTTCTTCATAGGTGTACATGTGGATTTGTGATAAATAAAGAGAGTATGATGCGTGTAGAGAAGCCTCGGAAGTCGTATTGAACGAGGCCAGGCCGCAAGGGCCAGCGCGACGTGCCAGCACCCTTGCGCGCTAGGCAAAGCGGCGCGCCAGCCCCTTGGCACGTTGAGGGGCACAACACAGAGGGAGGTACGGTGCGATGGGTGGCGCGGGGCGCCCCTCTGTCACCGCCCTAATGCATATATATATAGGCCTTCTATTCAATCTTAATTCATTTTCAAAAGAAAGCCACGGCCAGAGAGGAGGGAAAATGAGGGAAACAATAAATTTTCATCCGTTTACGCTACGAAACACCGTTTGAATTCAAATTAACTTTGGGTATTGAAGTTTAGTCCCGCGGGGATAATTACTACAGAGTTATTTTCGCGAAATTCACCCGGCGAATCGATATCCCGCTGAGCCAAATTTGTCAAAATTGTTCCAAACTAATTTCTATACAATCACAGGCTTCAAGTAAGTATTTCTCTCTTCTGAACTCTCGGGAAATTATACATTTTGCGGTCGTATCTCGTCAAGTTGAAGTATAGTTGATATTATTATTAAAAGTTATCATTTTCGCCGAATTTAATACTAAAACTAGTCTCGTTCTCCCAGTAGTACGATTACAGTTGGGAAAGGCTGTCGAATACAAATTGAAACTCGTCGGCTAGACAGAGAGTCAGCACTTAAGGTATGTAAGGCTATCCCTTCAGCAAGTTACGTTCGTCGTAAAGTTAGTATGACCTGTGTGTCTATAGTACTTCAGAGTAAACTTATTGGTGTCAGCTGTTATAAACTGAATTGAACCTATGGTGACAAAATAGTAATTCTTGTCTGAGTTAATCTAGCTAGAATGGTATTACTTCGGTGTTGAGTAGTTGGATGTTATTCTATACAGAGTTCTATTTATTGAGGCCGCGAGGGCTACATTGAGTTCCATTTACTGAGGCCGTGAGGGCCATTTTGAGTTCCATTTGTTGAGGCCGCGAGGGACATACAGAGTTTCATTTACTGAGCCGCGAGGGCCATTTTGAGTTCTATTTGTTGAGGCCTTGAGGGCCATACAGAGTTTCATTTACTGAGGTCGTGAGGGCCATTTTGAGTATCAAATATTGAGGTCGCAAGGGCCATGCACAGTTCCATTTACTGAGGCCGTGAGGGCCGTGTTGAGTTTCACTAGATTGAGGCTGCGAAGGCCATCTTGAGTTGCAGTACACACCATCTTTACTACTGAGGTAGTAAGAGTTGACCTTGTTTGTACTTGCGGGGCTTATGGGGGACCAGGTAGGTTCTTTTGTATTGTTTGTACCTTCCAAGCTTATGGAGGCCCGATTAGGTTCTTGTTTGCTTATACAAACTTGTTGTTTAGATAATTCAGGTAGTGAAGATATTCAGGTTAAACCCTTACTCTCTTTCTTTAATTACTGTAGTTTTACCAGCTTTCAGTCAGTTACTATCTTTCTGCCTTATATATTTGGTACATGTTGTACTGACACCCATCCGGGACACTACATTACTTGCCTACATGTGCGGATAGATGCGGTTCGGGACGTTCTTAGCCTCCAGCTAAAGTCAGTATTTTATTCAGCTCCTTCCCCTTGGAGTTGAAAGTTAGTAGAGGTTTGTGCTTTTGATGTACAGTTTCGGGTAGGTAGGGCCTTGTCCGACCATTATATCACTCCTAGAGGCTTGCAAACTGTTGTACATTCCCTGTGGTTAGTTGTTGTTGGTCGTGTGGAGCCTTGTTTAGCTATTATTTGGCAACCTTGTCGGCCATAGCGTAGTTTAATGCCTGATTTATTTTCCAGTTATAACTAGACAGCATGGTGGCCTTATCAGCCCGCATAGGATCCCTGTTAATGCTTTGTTGTGGTCAACTGTCTTCTCTTACAGGTGGCCTTGTCGGCTAGAAGTTGTACTTACAGCCGAGATATAGCCTATTCATTTCTTGAATTAAGTGTCAAATGTGCCCCAGTCCAGTTAGGTTAATTCAGACCAGTATGGCACCAAGTGCCAGCCATACCTCCCAAGGTGGGGTGTGACAAATACAACATAGAAGTATATGGTCAGTACGTAGAATGTACCGAGTATGCAAGGTAAGTAAAATCGTTAATGTAAGTAAAATCATTTAAACACAATGCATTCATTAAAACATAATATCAGAAAACTGAGAGTAGGACTTGCATGCATTCTTTCTGAAATAATGGCCTCTTCATAACATGATATAACATGCTTCATAACATCATAACTAAATTGATTGACTCAAAGCTGAAATCTGAAATTTATAATTAAAAGCTGAACATTGAGTCAAACCTGTTTTAGAACATGCATTTACATAAATCTCATAAGTAAGGAATATGCATATCTGAAATCATGAGGAACAATGGGAGACTCGTCCTTTAACCGACATACCACGATAGAGCTTACGTGGTCTCGATTATCACACTCAAGTGGGCAGAGCAGTCCAAAACCTTGATAGGGCTAAGGACACTACCATGATATCGATATCAAGTTGAAGGCCCATTCGGGCAAGGGGAAGCTCACAAGGGAGGTCCCAAGTCATATAATAGTATCATCCTGCATTGGCGCGTAGTTCTAAGGCATAGGATGATTGACCCATAGCCTACTCGGTACTAGAAAATACTCCCAAAAATATGCATATGCTCTACATCGTATATAATGAAGCTCAACATCGCCTATTGACGAAGCTCAATACTCAAATACATCTCAAATACGAAATCATGCATATGAGAAGCTTTAATTCAAAGCATACCACAAGCTGAAAACATACTTGGAGCCTTTGCTCCAAAACCATGTGGTAAGTTATGCATAGTAAGACTTAACACAAAATATACCACAAGCTAGAATATAAATTTGGGAGTCTTCGCTCCAAAATAATGTGGTGAGCTTAGTTCGGGAAAATCATCATTTAAACTTAACATGTGGGCATTGCCCAAAGCTTTATCATATTTGAAAATACTTAATTCTCATCGAAAATATAATTATAAACATGGGTAGCTTCAAATCATGCTTTTCATCATAATGTCTCATCATTATCACATATACTTCACAAATATCACTTTTCATGATCATCTCATCAATGAGCTTCAACATTCATAAGGCTAGAAACATAATTTTTATTGAAATCATTATAAAAATTAGCCCATGCTTCACAATTCGATAATAACATCATAATCAATTCATACTCATGTATAGAGATAGATAATTCATGCATTTGGGTAAAAACTCCATAGATCAATCTTAGAATTTCATACTCTTTAGAGAGGGATTGGGCATGGGTGTGGAAGCAACCACCCATTCATAACCCTATATACCTGATGGAGACTGAATCTTACTCTCCCTTGCATGCCCAAAAAGGAATTGAAAGAAATTGAAGAAGAAGACTTGAATCACCCCTTGATCACCTCTCTATCACTCTTTTATCCTCTTGCATGCATGAATGAAGACTTTAGGATAGTTTTCCCCTCTAAAACCCACCTTTCGTAGGCTAAAACGACATAGTTTAGGCTTTAGGAACTTAGAAATTATGAAAAGACCCTTACTTAAATCGCAGAATTTTGCTGACTGCCAGTCCCCACGGGGGACTGGATGACTCGGCTCCAGGGCCTACACTCGTGGCCTTGAGTCGTCATGCTCACTGCCAAATTTCATCAGGGGACCCTACGAGGGACCCAATGAAGCGTGGTGGCTGACCACGACTCGTGGTCACCACCCGTGATCCCCACTGTCCAAAACTTCTTGCCAAGCATCCAGTATAGGCCGCGGGTGATCTTACGAGTCGTGTGGTTTGACCACGACTCGTGGTCCTGCCCGTGGTCTTCCCTAGACCATACAACCTCCTAGCTTGACCACGAGTCACTTCACGACTCGTGGTCACTCCTCACGGGTCACCTAACAACCCGTTCTGTGACCTGGTGCAGAACTTTAGTTTTTCTCCGTTTCAACTTCCGGGTCTGATCTTTGAAATTCTGGGGTATAATATAGCCCCAACGAGTCGTGGTGTCAACCAACGACTCGTTGTGTGACCCATTGGTCCCTATCGGGCAGTTTTTCAGATTTTCTTTCAGGGGTATTATCATAACTTACAACTATTTTAGTTTCTAAATTGCGTCATTTTGGGCACGTTTTGGAGAGAATTAAAGGGGTAATCGACTACATCCCTTCCATTTTTCACTCAACTCTTGATCTCCAGAGCAAAGAAGTTCCTAATAGTTCTCTCAAAGCAAGCTAGGGCTTTCAAGTTTTCTCCTCAGATTCTCCAGATCCTTTTCAGGAAATTTGACCCCAGGTATGTGAGAGTTCAACAAGGGAATTATTCTTCCCTTGTGCCCGAAAACTCTTCTGAAATGCTTATCAGTCTTAGCCCTGAAGTTCACAGTTAGGGTTCATTTGTCAGTAAATTATGGATTTCTTCCTGTTATAATTTTTATGAGTATTGAGGGATGTTGTTAGCTATACTTTTGGTCATTATCTCTTTTCATGAAATTATATAATTTTAGCCCTAGTTCTTGAATACAGTGAGTCGAGTATTTCAACATTTTCTAAATACAATTGTTTCTTGATTCTGATTGTTCTTGAAATTCACTAGTATAGTACAGTTTTATGATCAAGAGAAGAATATTGATTGTTTAATCCCAGTCAGTACTTAGTAAATTTCAGTATCTTACATACATGTCAGCTGATCAGTTTGACTATAGTCAGTCTCTTGAGGTGTCAATAATACCTCCCTGCCCCAATTTTAAGTTATTAGCTATCAGATTGTTCTTTAGAAGGATATGATTCTTCCAGATAAGCAACTCTGACCAGTCTTAGAACCACCACTTTCAGCAATCAGTTTTCTCTTTAGACGATTACGACGCTTTCAGATAAGCAATTCTAGCCAATCTTAGAACACCAGTTTACAATTATCCGGTCCAATAGACTCTCAGGTTACTTCCAGATAAGTATTCCTAACTTAGTCTAGGACCACAACTTCAAGCTATCATCTTATTAGTGAAATTAGAACTATCTAGTGGGAGTAGTACTTAGCATCGAGAGGACCGAAATTCCAGCGCAGCAGGTTCCCAGAACTATGTTGCCACCACAGGTTATTGGCTCAACGGGCCCCAGCTTTGTGATCATCCAGCCAGCCACTATACCTTGGCAAGGTATAGTAGGCTTTCTCTGATGGGGTGTATACATCGGACTCCACATTTAGCTCACGTTGTTATATGTTGGTTATAGACTCTCCCACTTGTCAGTACAATTTCAGTTCAGCTCAGTATAGTTCAGTTTAGCTCAGTTCAGTTACTTTGTTCCAGGGCATGTTTATGACCATCAGTCAGGGTTATTATCGATCATATCAGTTATAACTCAGTTTTATCAATATTCAGTATCATTTGGACATTTCTTTTTATTTCAGTTTAGTTGTTTATTGTCCATGCTTATTGTATATCTCACTTACTCAGTACATTCAAAGTACTAGCACATACTTTCTATGATGTATTGTATTATGATACAGGCGCAGGTTCTCCGTCCCAACATCGTCAGTAGTTTCCTTCGACGATTCCAGCAATAGCAGTCTGTGTGGTGAGTCCTCATCTTTCGAGGATGTTACTTGATTTTCAGTTAGTTCTTTTTAGTCAGACTTTTGGAGTTAGCTGGTGGCTTGTTTCGAGCAACTCATCAATTTATAGTGGCTTTCAGACTCAGTTGTCTAATATTATTTTCAGTTATGGTTACACTTTCAGTAGTATTGATTGCATAATTATTTTTATAAAGCTTCCGCTTTTGTTTTACTCAGTTTACCAGTGTAATGATAGACCATGGGTTGGCTTGGGGTCACTTGTGGCACCAAATACCGTGTCTCGTCCACGATGTAGACTCGGATCGTGATAATAACAAAATAAGGTAGAAAAAAATTCTTGACTATCATAAAGGAAAAAAAAACTCGGTGAATCTTTTTTACTTATTTTTAAGTTTACACCATAAATAGAGTTATGCCATAAATAGAAAGCCTAATATGATAAAATAAGGTGGTGAATTAAAAATAATAATTTTAAATAATAATTATGTAAAAATAGTAAATAACAATTTTATCTATTGTGATGTCTTTTAATGAAGGGCAAAAAGTTCAATCAATATTTATAAGAACCTTCACTTTTAATATAATATAGATTAAATTGCAGTAATATCCAAAGGCATAACACCATTACTGATTAGGAATATTCTTTTTTGGGCTTTGAAATCTTTGATTTCATTGGACATTTTTCTCAACCTAAGGCTGGTTCAGGCTTAGTATTGCCAAAGATACCATCTTTGCAAATCTTTTGAACTTGCTATCTAACGGGCTTTACAGATTGCAAATATTGTCCACCTACACAGGACAGTAAGAATTTTACTCTCTTGATGAACCATTCTACTTTACTAATAATGCTATTTTTAGCTAGCGTTTGACCATAGATTTTGAAAGTTTGGTTGATTATCTGAACTTTCACTTTATTGGTGAGAGTTCAATTTCCATATTGTATTCTCCTCCCTCATTTCTCTCATTTTTATTTTAAATTTTTGCTATTCTATAATAATGGCTCTTCGTGTTTCTGATGTTCCTAATCTAGATCAAGTCCTTGAGAAAGCTTCTCTAGCTTTATATTCCACCTGCTTCTCTCAAGGTTTATTTGTGTCTACTTTCTGTATTCAATGAATCTCTAAATTTGTTATTTGAAGAGAAATTGATAGAATTTTTTATTCTTTTAATTTTTGCAGGAGTTCCCACTTTTAGAATAGTATAGATATAGATATAGAGATATGACAATATAGTATGATAAATATATAAATATGATATGATATGATAAAAATATTAATTATGTATTTAATTAAATTTTAATTTAGTGGAGGGGCAAAATGGTAATCTAATTTTTCACTTTTTGACTTCCCATTTATATAATAATATATGATGTCTAATTCAATTACTTCAAGATACATTTTCTTTTTTAATTATTATATATAGAGGATAGAGGAAAGTAAAATGAGTGAAATTATAAGATAAGAAAATGAACTCTCAGGAAATAAAATAAAAATTCAGATAACCAACTAAGTTATCAAGATCCATTTTAAGATATTTTAGTAAATAACAACTATAATTTTTGCACATAAAAAACACTAAAAGTTTTATTATATTTGTCGAAATTGAGTAAAGTTTTAAATAAAACATATGATTTTCTAGCTGAAAGAGTAATTAAGTTGATGGTATTATTTTAAAAGATAGCCGCTGAAATTTTTATTTGGTAGTGTAAGTCTTTTTAAAACTCAATAATAAAATTGAAAAATTCCATAACATAAATAGGTGAAAAATCAATTTAATGGATGTTACTAATATTTAGAAAATCAATTAAATTGGATCCGAATGCAAGGATCATAGGATCTTGTTGGTAGACACCAAAATTTATAGGTGAAAAAAATATAGGACCTCGTTGGGCTATCCTTTTAGTGTCCGTATTGAAAATTTCAATTATTTTGCTGCCAATTTGGTGCCTGTCCCGCTTTATTATCTACAATACACCCTTTTGCAGGACTGGCAACATTGTAGTAGAAGCTATGAAGCTTTATAAACAATCCCAATATTTATGGGGAAATGACATTCGCACCCTGAGAAAATTCTATTTCCTCTTCCACAAGTATCATACAGTTTCATTGAACAAATCTTAACTATGAATAACAAGATCTCATCAACAATTCACAAGGATGAATATAGGTACAACTACAGCCTACAGCAATCAGTCTCCATTTGATACCCCTAGCTCGGAGTCCTTGCTTCCATCTTCTGAATCAATATTAGCAGGCTGGGAGTTTATCTTTGTTCGTGAACTGGAAGCTGAGTCTGCAGTTGCTGAAGTAACATAAGCACCAGCTGTCGATGTATCTGCTGCATACGAGTTGGAAATAAGTCCTTGTGTTTCCATTGTTTCACGTGCTGCTTTCTCTTTGGCTTGTTTGGCTCTTTCAAGAACCTCCTCCTGTTTTTGCACAAACCTATGAGGTTAATATTTCTGGCCAACTTGTCTATAAACTTTATCCACCAATTTTTTTCTGGGTGGAAACAACTCTAGACATCCAGGTATCATAAACAAGAATTTCATAGTTACGATGCTTAGCCTGTTGTGTGAATACCATGAGGGAAACATAGTGCTCACTTTTGCAGGATATGCAAAATTTCAGTTTTTTCTAATTTTTCAATTTTTCTTGTAATTGTTGGTAAACGCCAACACGAAACTATTAAATATATCATTGAATGAGGACCTCCCAAAAGTAAAAGTAAACAAATTACTTGGAACATTCATATTAATTAATCTAAACTTATAGAATCATTTTTTTGTTTTGTTTTGGTAATAACTTATATAATCTAGTTTTCCTACTTGAACTACTTAATACCTGAAAGTCCTGAACTTGCTTTTGCTGCTCTGCTTGCAATCTGCCAACTGTACTTAGGAACTCCCCTACTGTAGACTCTATGCGCTCAGTAACTGCTTCAGCCAGAGCTTTACCTAAGAAGAATGCATCAAGGATATTCTTACTCTCATTTTCACCTGCAAAAGAGAAGATTTTAGTTCAATGATTCAAGATTGAAAGATAGGCAGGAATCTAGAGGATACTGATGAAACAGCACATTAGTGACTAATTTCATATTCCAAAGAAAACCCGATGGAACCATCTGCAAAACCAACCAACCAAAGCAAGACGAAAAACAAAGTCTAGAGAAGCCAAAAAGAAATGGAAAGCAACTAACGAGAAGTGTATTCTCAGTTTCAAGTTACAAAGCAAGTCTCTTGAACCGCTACTACAAATCATAAAAAATGCAGGCTTTTCAAATGGAGCTAAGAGAAATCTAGGAAAATTGATCCATTCCCCCCAAAAAAATAAATGATGAAGAAGTGAAGAAATTGTGAGAATTTATTCTAAATGATGAGAGATGTCCCAGGTCATCAGGACCATCCATAAAATAGGCACGAATTCCAAGGCAGAAGATAATGTTGCAGTCAGCAGAAGTTAGCATTCTGGACACAAACATGAAAGAATGAGCTGATCTATTAATTCTAACTGATCATTATGTAGAACTTGTATGTCAGGGAAGATGCGGGCCTCGAAGGTGCTTCTCTTTTTCTGTTGAACATCTTGTTGATTCGTTGTACTTGGTTACTTCGTGTGGTCACTATTAGAGTCGCATTCATAGGTTAAGTTCTAATTATACATATCACTCTGACCAACCACACGACTACCAAATAGGTACTATTTAAACACAAGGTAGGGCAGTTAATAATACAGTCCAAAGGCTTTGACTATTATCCAGCATCCGTAGCTTAAATATACCCTATGAGTAGGCAGGATATACTGTAAGTCCTTCATATCACCTTTGCTAAACAATAGTTTTCAGCATACAAGTAGCACAACACCACAACATATTACTTCCAAGGGCGAAGAATGGAGTCAAATATGAGTAATGGGTGATATTCCCTACAGAATAACAAAAAATTATAATGAAATAGCAGTGGAGAAATGATCAGAAACAATCACAGCAAACAAATTGTTCAGCCAATACACTTTTTAAAGAAACAGAACTGAAATAAGAATTCTTTGCCCCTCCCTTTCTACCAAAAAGCAAGTCCAAAACATAAGGGTAATGGGTTCATCTACTATAAAGTTACTCCTCTGACTTATATTATGTAACACACTTTGCTTTTTAGTCTATCCTAAAGGAATGACACCTCCTCTTTTCTGAATTTGTTTAAATTAACATTCCCATTTTAACCTTAATGACATGACTTGTAGACCCACTTGATATAAAGTTCATTCTTTTACGAGGAGAGAGAAAAAGAAAAGACATGTGAAACTCTCACAATCACTCATTTAATAGGATAATTTGGGTACTTTGCATATAATTGGCTTACATGTCAAAAATCTTCTTTAATTTATTAAACTCTATGTCCGGTCAAACACCTGCATATAACACGGGGGAGGGAGCATTAGTTATGGAGCTATCTCAAATATCTCGAATAAGGAGATGAGACACGTTTGATAGTTAAGAGTTCCATCTTTAGGAAGGAAACACTATTGGAAAGCACACTCTAGGTCGGGCTCATTGCAGAAGGTTGAACCTAATATCTCCCAATAACCATAAAGTTAAAACTGATTGATATGTACACGCAAAGATTTATTTTTTTTATCTTTTATCTTTACTCAACTCTCGGGGATCAATAGTAATTCCTAGTCGTAGACAAGTTTCCTTTGAAGTAGATATCTGACTACCTGGTATCTTACTCCTTGAGACTCAAGGCCCCAACTGACCAGTTAGACAGTTTGCAAAAGGAGAAATCATAAATTATTACCTTGAAAAATACCACAAAGATGCCTCCATTAAAACAACTACAGATGCCCTATCATTCCTCCTTAAAAAGCATTCTTTTTGCCAAAAGCAGAACAAAAGTAAACACTTCATCTTAATATCCTATCTATGACTGTCCCTATCTTCAAAGACTTTGGAGTTTCTCTCTTTCTAAATTGTCCACCATATACGAGCAGGAACCAATATCCACCATTTCTTCTCTCTAACTACACCTCCCAAACTGTTCCAACTCTTAAGAAGATCCACAACATTTGCAGGCATATACCATTTGATCCCCACAAAATTAAGAAAGAGCTGCTACAATTGATAAGTAAAAGAAC
Organism: Datura wrightii; assembly: GCA_035772735.1. Taxonomy (NCBI): domain Eukaryota; kingdom Viridiplantae; phylum Streptophyta; class Magnoliopsida; order Solanales; family Solanaceae; genus Datura; species Datura wrightii. Next base: position 44,273,874 of record JASDFA010000007.1, on the reverse strand, counting down.
AATGAAGAAACAAATAACTATTAGTTTTGGGGGAAAAGGGTTAAAAATATACCTCTATTTTCGTCTATTAGCTAACTTTGTCCCTCGTTATACTATAGAGCCAAATATGCCCTCGGCGTTAACAAAGTTTGCTAAAATGTCCCTCAATTGGGTGGAATCCCAAATTGACTTAAAAATACCCAATTTCAATTAAATTACCTGACCCACGACCCAGAACCCATCCCCATTTTTTTCTCTCTCTCTTTTCATTCTCTCGCCCTTCCACGATCCACTAGCAGAAAATCACAGAAGCTTCTGGAGACTACTCCCACCGCAATTGCCAACTCTTGCATTAGCAAAATATCTCCCACCGCCATTGAATTCAAGCAGTTCATCCCCTAATTAACTCTTATCTAAGTCACACATTTTCTTTTCTAGAAAGAGCAAAAATTTGGGGAATTCTTTAGTAGGGAGGAAAGCTCAATGTATTAATGGAAGGCCCGAGTCTGGAGAGTTGTTCTGATTGTTCATCTCTCATCAGACTTTTTCTTCTCTCTCCATGCCAATAATATTATGGTTCCATGTTTATACGGCACAGTCCTCTTACACTTTGTTTGGATTGTGGTTAGCCATGGTTTCATAATTTGCGGTACTGTATTGTATGGTATTGTACTGTAATGTAAATACAATGTTTGGATAGATTGTATTGTTTGCTGCTGTTTAATAACATTTTTATTGTTTGGTTTGACTGTACCATAACTGGTAAGTTTACTAAAATGCCCTAAATTAATATATATGTTAAATTCATCAATAATTTCTAAAACAAAAATTTAAGACAATTTTTTTCTGCTAATTTGTTACAAATTATGCCTTGTAAAAATATTAAGTTGTTAAATTCATGCAAATTCTAACAAAATTGAGAAAAAAAAAACAGGTCAAAATAAGTGAACACAAATTTCAATAAAGAAGCAAGCAGACTTGTAAGAAGTTTAAGAAATCAAACTTAGAAAGAGAGAAGGCTGAACACAAAAGACAACTGAACCTAGAAAAGTGTATAGGGTAAGATTTTTGGGTGAAGTTAAATAATATAGGATAAAGGGTAAAATAGAATTATGTAATATTAAGTAAATACATAATTGGAAAGAAAAATTAGGAAACAATGGAAAGTGAGGCTTTTCATGGTTTCCTAACCATGGAATCAAACCATACCATACCACATATTTTAAATAACAATCAACACAAACATAATACCCTTAGTAACCATACCATACTATACTATGGGTAACCACCATCCAAACAAAGGGTTAATATCTTGAAGAAACTTATGAAACTGGCTGGAGTGCCTCATGTTGAGCCAAAGATCGGCTTTGAATTCGTCAATTTCGAAGCCGAGTAATGGAGTTGCAGTTCAATAGATGAATTGAAGATGATGCTGCCCAGAAGTGTAGTTCAGAAGCTGATTGAAGAAAGCAGAGATAAAATAGAGGTGGCTGAGAAAATTATGAATTTTTGTATACCAAATTCCACTTATGACAGTTAGCTTTTTGCTTAATTGGTTTGTAGCTTTCTATTAACTTTTCTTATTTATTTGTGAAGTAGGCAAAATTTGGTTTCAAGATTTGCAGTGATGTGTGTGGTTGGGGTAGGAATGATGATGGAGATGTAGTAGGATGTGGAAGGGAGAGAGAATGAAAAGAGAGAAAAAAATGGGGATGGGTTCTGGGTCGTGAGTCGGGTTTAGGGGAAAACGGGTAATTTTATTGAAATTGAGTATTTTAAAGTCAATTTGGGGATTCCGTCCAATTGAGGGACATTTTAGCAAACTTTGTTAACGGCGAGGGGATATTTGGCCCTATAGTATAACGAGAGACTAACTTAGTTAATAGACGAAAGTAGATGGATATTTTTGACCCTTTTCCCTAGTTTTTGTGTTAAAAATCATAGAACAGACATCTAGAACATAACTGGAATCCTCTTCTTCTCAACCTTTCTTGAGTTAAAATTGTCTGTCTAGCTACCAATCACCAACCAGGTGAAAGACAAAACCTTTGTAGGAGCAGCATTAGTCTTCCAAATAAACTTTCATGGCCAATCAATAATCTGATGAGCATAGTTGTTGATTGCTAAATAGGCAAACTTGACTTTGAAAGTCCCATCTTTGCTTGGATTCCAATGCAATTTGTCCTCTGCTTCCGATAGCTTATGATAGCCCCTGAAACTCCTCCAAAGTCGTAAAAGAATTCCATTGCTCCTTCAATTTTCCACTCATTTAGAGCCCTCCAGAAAGTAATCTTCCTTGTTTCCTTGCCAGATGAAATTTCTTCTAAAAGTATCAATTCTATTCCTGGGAATAGAAACATCACATAAGTGGGTAATGCATCCAACACACTATTAACCAAAACCACTCGGCCGCCTAGAGATAAATACTGAATTTCCAGGTAGCCAATCTCTTCTCACATCTTTCAATCACTCCATCCCATATTTCAAATGCCTTGTTTTTGGAGTCTAAAGTGAGACCCAGATAGACAGTTGGGAGAGGCCCCACCTCATATCCCAAAACAGCTGTGAGTGAATGAACATTCTCAAACACTTTCTTATTCTTACTCTATTTTCATGTTATTTTTTCGAATTTAGCAACTCCCTAGAATTCCATGATTAAGGAAGCAGATCAAGTTGTAAGAAAGACATTAGCTGCTATGGGAAACTCCTCAAGTGATGATGAGAAAGATGAAGCAGAGGAAAAGAGTCAATCCCTGGTAGAACAAGAAGAATCTGACATAACAGATACATTGGCATCAATGGCCAATTCAGATTCAGAATCTCAAGATGACAACTGTGAGGTAAACAGCTCTGAGATAAAAAAGGATAATACAACTTACTCAAAGGGCAAGCTAGAAGAGATGGATCATATTGTCATTAATACCTATGAAAATCTCCATACTGCACAAAGAGAAGTGATGGATGCATATACTTCCCTTGAATTGGATCTCAAAAACCAAGGAGAAAGTCAAGAGAGTCTGGATGAGATGATTGAGGATCTCAGGAACCAAAATCTCTCATTGAATAATGAGAAATATGCATTAGAGATGGAGAAAGGGAAACTGATAGCTGCATTCACAGAAGTAAAAGATGAAGTCGAGGATACTCAGATGAATAGAAGAACATGTTCAGGGCTGTCAAGGAAAGGAAGAGTTGCATACTGAGCCTAAAAGAAACATGATGTTATTGGAAAGATTAAATAAAGCAAGTTATGAAGATAAGAGAGCACATCACAGGAATTTGTGTCTCTCTCTCATATAATCATCTCTACATTGCACACCTTGAAGATACATGCATGATCAGACTCAGAGTAACTCAAAGGAGAAAGAAAGCAAAGGAACCTGGTCCTTAAAGAAGTACAAATTTGCCAGGATTGAGCAGGGGAACTTATTCTCCTTCTAGAAAAAAGGGAACCAAGAATGCATAGGTTTCTATAGACAACCTCTTATTAGGTTGAGAAGGCTAAGGTTGGAGGAAGCAAAAGCATGTGTAGAGGTTTTATCACATGACAAAGAAAAGAGTAATATTTTCTCCTGCTGAAAGTCCATGAAGACGGAGTTTGGGGCATACAAAAGAATTGAAGAATCCCATTCCCAAATGATCAAGACGAGAAGATGAATAGTGACATAGGTATACAATGGAAGAAGCAGGTTCGAAGGTGTTGCAGAACTAAGGAACTTGGTTTTGAGATGACTTTAGCACAAAGATAGCAGCAGCCTGGTTCTAGAATTGTCAAGATCTAGGGAAATTGAATACAAGAAGAAAGGATGGGCTGAAGATAATGATCATGATACTTCATAGTGTGTGGAAAGAAAGAGGAACCTAAAGAAGAAAATAGCCAAAGTTTCATACAAACATGTGGCTATAAATTTGAAGCAAGAGAACCCAAATAAGGAAACTGGTTCTCTAGAATATAAAGATGATATGCAGATCAAAAAGACTGACAGCATCATTCAACTACAGTTCATCAGAAGCAAAGGCAGGACACATGATGAAGAAGCAAATATCACATGAGAAATAGCTGTAGATGAAAAATTTCAAGTCGAGAAAAATGGAGTAACAACATATAGTATTTGATTTCAAGTATGACGAGTGTTACAATCTCTATATAATCCTCTGATTCTTCCAACAATAATGTAAACTATGTTGAGCTTGAATTTGATTTAGATTCAAGGGCCTAAATAGCTTGATCTTGAATCTTGGACGCCTCGATATTTGCCTTCGTTCTTGATCTTGAACTTGATTGCTTGAGCTTGTAGAGAATTTGTGGTCTTTGATCCACAAGCTCTCTTCTTAATTTCCTCCCCTTTGTGAGCTAAGAGGACCCCTATTTATAGTTGTAAGGGTGATGCAACTGTGTGATTTGATTGGTCAATTTGAACTAACCAATCATATTCACTTGGCGACAAACTTAAATTTGATTGGCCAGAATATGTCGTACACACTTGGCATGATTTGTTAATTTGACTTGGATTGACACACTATTTTACATGTGGCATTATTGCAGTGACTCATTTATTTGACTTGAATTGTCACGTGTCATCAATTTGGGCCTATAGGATAAGATGACATCTTGGGCTCATTGTAGCCCAATGAAATTGGACCATTAATTTCATATATATTAGACTTAAATAATTTAACTCAATTATATTAATCCACAATATTTATTCGGACTAATATATCTTGAATTTAATATATACTAATTTCTTACGGATTTAAATTCAATAAAAATCTTGTTGTCCACAAAAGCCCCCTACTTCAATACATGTCGAGGCATACAAATGTTGAATTTGAACGACGAGGTTTGAAATATCCACACCCAAATTTTTTAAAGGGAAAAGGGTTCAAAACACACTCCAACCATATCCGAATTTGTTGTTATACGCTTCAACATTGCGGGAGTCCTATGACCCCCCTGGACTATTTTTAACTAAAATTATAAAACCCCTAACTGCTTATGTGGCAAAGAAAGTGTAATACACTCTCCTTGATAGAGTAAGAGCAGAAAAATATGCTAAAATTCTATTTTCATAATTATTTTTTTTATTTTTACTTTTTCTCTTTTATTTCTCTTTTATTTCTCTCTCTATCTTTTTTATTCTTTATTCACTATTCGTCTTTTTCATTGCTCCATAAGTGATTCCGGCGACCTCCGCTCCGGCCAAATTTTCATAATCTAAAAATAATAGTTTTCTTCTAATCTTCTTCTCTTCTCTTTGTCTCTCTATCTTTTTTATTAGTATCTTCTTCACCGCTCCATAACTGATTTCAGTGACTAGTTCGGATATGGTGAATCTCCATATTATTTTGAAATAATTCCATCTTCAATCTCATTATACTAGAAGAAAATTCCAATTGTTTAATCCGATCCTTGCCTCCCCTTCATCCATTAATGGCATTTTTCCATTGAAAACCCAAATAATTAATTTTTATTTTTGCCATTTTCTTATGCAAAATACACAACAAAACACACATATTTCTTTCCATTTTTTTTTACAGATATATAAATCAAAACTAATCCAGATCTACAAATAAAAAATGAAATTTCATTATTGAAAAATTTTCAGTCGCCGGAAAAAAAAAACTCACTAGCAAGAGGAGATAATATATGTACTGGTATTACCAAAACCCAAGTTAAAAAAAAAGAAAATTGAATAAAAAGGAGAAAGATTAAGAAGCAAAAAAAAAATTAAAAAACATGAAATTTACACGTGGGCGCATGCATATCACCCTTTAACACAAATGTGAATATGACTTTTTAAGGGGGAATATATTCTATTTTAAATTAATCCAGGGGGATCATAGGACCCTCGCAAAGTTGAAGTGCGTAACAGCAAATTCAGACATAGTTGAAGTGTGTTTTGAACCCTTTTTCCTTTTTTAAAAATTTGTGAAAATGAGTAAAATTTCTCTTGATATGATATACATGGATAGAATAATGTCGATACACACATATGCCTCCTCTTTGTTTCCAACAAGGAGACAATTAAGTAGCTTGGGAAAAGAAATGCCTAGATACGTTGTTATCCTGCTTGACTTCTTATTATTGTTCTAATCAAAATAATATTCTTATCCCACTAAAGTGCAGAACTTTGCAAAATAGCATTTTAAATTCAAAAAGGAGTCTAATTGTAGAAACCTAATTCCTATAGAGCATCAATTTGTGGCTTTTGGTAACCGCCTCATGAAATATATAAATAGTCCGTATGCTCTCCATCCATGAATATTAATTCAGAGAGTTTGCAAACTACTTTGCGTCCATCTTCACGGCTAAAAGATACCCGTGCTCAGGTAATTTCTTCTTCTGCATTATTACCTCTTTTCCTACTATTTTCGCCACTTTTTATAGCTCAACACGTATGTGATAGACATTTCATATCAAAATCATGACCAGTTGATTTTTCATAAACTAGACTTCAAGATCTAAAACATAGCCAAATTTCAAAATTAAACTCCTTCAATATAAATCTTTTTAAATTAACTTAAAATTCTGTTATGCTCAAAGTTTCAAATTTGCGAGGGTTCACTAAAATAGTAAAACTTCTAAATCTTGCTATTGGAACATCGAAATTAAAAAGCATTTTGATTGCTACAAACCAAACTTCAAGGGCTTCATTCTCACCAAAAATCTGGTCTCGAATCTAGCCGAGTTGGTCTAGACTAAGTTTTGAATTCGACTTCTGAATCTGAAACATCTTGACCTGTAACAATCTTTCTTCTGCTTGTGTTTTCCTTGTGTTGCCTACTTGTTTTTTTGGTAGGCTAAAAAGACATGTTCAATAGCGATGGACTAATGCCGACAGAATATCCATTATTGACGCAATATCCATATTTTTCCCTTTAAAGAAATTAGGCTTAAAGCATAGTACGTGATATATTTCGTCCGCGCTTTACTATTTTGGTTATGAATTTGAAGAAGCCAGGCTTAAGAAGCAGTACAGGATGAATTTCATTCGCATTTTAAGATTCACTATGAATTTGACAAAGCCAGGCGTAATACAAGATGAATTTCATTCGCACTTTAATATTTAGGTTATGTTCTTGAAGAAACTAGGCTTAAGGCCTGGTACAAAATGGATTCCATCCACACTTTAAGATTTTGCTTATGTTCTTTAAGAAACTAGACCTAAGGCGAAGTATAATATGAATTTCGTATGTGCTTTAGGATTTTGGTTATGTTCTTGAAGAAACCGAGCTTAAGGTGTAGTACAAGATAGATTTCATCCACGCTTTACGATTTTGATTATGTTCTTGAAGAAATCAGGCTTAAGGCGGTAGTACGGGATGGATTTCATCCATGCTTTACGATTATGAACTTATCTGTCATGATCTTTATATCTATCCTCGTGTCTTTGAGTTGGATGATGATTTTTTTTTTGGTTCTTGTAGCTTAACCAGACGGTGAATTTTAGAGACAACACCTCCCCTTTGTCCAAACTTGAGTCCTCATTATTGAGAATAATGAAAGTCATGTAAAAAAAATGTTGGTACAAACTCCCTTAACTGGATGGTATGCAGATCCATGGACAAATTGAACTTTATAATGCAAACCTACTTCAGCTCGATCTTTTTAGATGTGGTTTCTTCAGGCGCCTCACCACCATTATACAAATATTGCAAGCGCCCTTCCTAGCCTGGGTCCTCGCATAGTCTGAGAAGAAATACGTTGGAGAGAGACGGTGGTGTTTGAGAATAAATATTGTTATATTCCAGGGTTTTGGGAGTGGGCTGAGGATACACTCAGTAGAAATAAGAAGTCTTAAGTGCCATAGACATTTATGCCTCGCTTTTCACCTATGATTCGAATTCAGATATATTACAAGCATTTTGTGAGGCGTGGTGCCCAAAGACGAATACACTTCTTACATCCGTTGGTGAACTATTTATTTCTTCATGGGACTTATATATCATTGGAGGCTTGCCAATTGGAGGTTCCTACATGAGGAGGTTATCCCCGAGGCTAAGTAACACAAGAGTTGTTGATGTGAAAGATCAAAGATATATTCCTCGAGTTTGCGAGTAGTTATTCGCAGCTTTTCACTATACAAGAGAGCAAGAGTAACAACTCAAGGATCTCCTTGAGCAAGTGGATAGAATTTTGGTACAAAAAAGCTCTAAGGTATGAACCTGCTCCGCCGATGAAGGAGAAGAAGACTGCACGCTTAAAATCTACACACAACCCTACCAAGGTTATACTTGAGACATCTCAATGGTCGAGAGATGAGGAAGGTGTATTTTGTAAACTTGGGGTAAGGCCCTATAAAGAAAGATGAAAAATATCTTGCAGCATTTTTGCCGTATGCTTTCTTTGGAAGAAGGTGATTTTATTCGACTAGGAACTATAATGACAACCAAATGGAAGATTAGCCTTGCGGTGCCGTTTTAGCAAGCATCTACAGCAGTCTAAATAAGATCTCTCCTTTGTCACGACTTGATCTTATCAAAGTCTGTTTTCCTATCAATTACATTTATGGTTAGCTTGTTCACTATTTCAAGACTCATTATGTGCTTGCAAATGGACAATCTAATCCACATATGGTGGCATTTTCAAGGTGCTTTACGTTGCTTTGACAAAAAGGAATCAAGGAAACGCAGCCATCAAGGAGATAACATAGCTAGGACTTCTACTATGTTAAATAATTCTGAGTCTTATAACTATGCTGACAATAATGATACACAAGAGTTGGAGTTAAATTATTTCATGAGCATCTGCTTTGGCTATCTCTCTTTAAGAGATGGAAACTCAGCCATTATTGAGATATATAGTCCACATCAATTCAACCGTCAATTTGGGTTTTATCAAAGAATCCCAAGGGCTTTGGCATATGTCAATCGTAGTGCTTCGTTAGCTGAAGGAATCAGATATTGGCAGATTTGCGTGTTATATAGATTGATGTCCCGTGCAACTTTTCCCTCGTTATACCTAATGTGAAGAAACTCTTTGCGAATGACTATAAGACTTGGTGGTCGAAAACGCATGGAATTTTCTTGATGGCTACTTGAAACTTTGGGGTTGCATTGCTACATTGTTGATGTGTGACCTCTTGAATCTAGGTAAAAATTAGCGCAACTACATCCACCAAAGTTTCAAGTAGCCATCAAGAAAATTCCCATGCGTTTTTGATCACCAAGTCGTATAGTAATCTGCAAAGAGTTTCTTCAAATTAGATGTAACGGGCGGACAAGTTGCATGGGACATCGATCTATATAACACGCAAATCTGTCAATATCCGAGTCCTTCAGCTAATGAAGCACTACGATTATAATATGCCAAAGCACCTGGGATTCTTTGATAAAACTCAATTGATGGTTGAACCAATATGGACTATATGTCTCTGAGTTTCCATTTCTTAAAGAGATAGCCAAAGCGGATGCCCATGAAATAAATTAACTCCAACTCTTGTGCATTATTATTGTCAACATAGTTATAAGGCTCAGAAATATTTAACATAGTTTTAGTCCAAGCTATGTTATCTCCCTGATGGATGCATTTCCTTGCTTTCTTTTTGTCAAAGTATCATAAAGCACCCTCTCCTAAATATGTCACCATAAGTGGAATAGACGGTTCATTTGCAAGCGCATAATGAATGTTAAAACAGTGAGCAAGCTTACCATAAAGCAATGGATAGAAAGCAGACTTTGATAAGATTAAGTTGCGACAAACAAGAAATCTTATTAAGACTGTTGTAGATGCTTGCTAAAACGGCACCGCAAGGCTGATCTTCCGTTTGGTTTCCATCATAGTCCGTATCTTAAAAGTCCCTGGTCGAATAAAGTCACCTTCTTCAAAAGAAAGCACACGACAAAAATGCTGCAAGATATGTTTCATCTTTTTTTACAAGCCTTACCCCAAGTTTACAAAATACACCTTCCTTATCTCTTGACCATTTAGATGTCTCAAGTATAGCCCCGCTAGGGTTGTGTGTAGATTTTAAGCGCGCACTCTTCTTCTCCCTCATCGGCAAAGCAGGTTCATACCTTAGAACTTTCTTGTACCAAAAGTCTATCCACTTGCTCAAAGAGACGCTTGAGTCGTTACTCTTGCTCTCTTGTAAATAGTAAAAAGTTGTGAATAAGTACTCGCAAACTCGAAGAATATATCTTTGATCTTTTACATCAACACCTGTGTTTTACGTAGCCTCGGGGATAACCTCCTCATACAAGGAACCTCCAATTGGCAAGCCTCCAAGGGTATATAAGTCCCATAAACAAATAGATAGTTCACCAATGGATGTAAGAAGTGTATTCGTCTTCGGGCACCACGCCTTACAAAATGCTTATAATATATCTGAATTATGATCATAGGTGAAAAGTTAGGCATAAATGACATCATAAATGTCTATTACTTGAGACTTCTTGATTTGTTGGGTTTGGGCTCCCAACTATGTGTTTTTAAATGGCCCATTTTTGGAAGAAAAGTCTTCAGCCCTTTTTGTCCACTTTGAGGGATAAAAACTCAGCACCATCCTAGGGAGAACATACAATTATTTTCGCACAAAAAGAGAGAAGAAAGAGAGGACTGCCCCTGTGCAATTCTGTGAAACGCAGGTCCGGTTTTTGCGACGATCGGAGGTCCAAATCTTGTCCGATCGAGCTGAAATTTTAGGAGAAGTCAGGGGACTCGTGAAGCTTCAATCTGAACGGTGGAGATCGAATTCCAACGGTTAGATTTTGAGTTATAAGCTTCGGACCAGACTGCTGTTTTTTGTTGATTTCTGCGATATTTGTTCCTCTATTTTGATTCTAGTGCCTTCGTAGTGTTGTTAAGGGCTAGATATCATTGTGGTGTTGTTGGATTGTTGATTTGTACACTCTTTTGGTGCTAGTGGAGTTGGTTAGACCAAAGGGTCTCGTGGTTTTTTACTCTTTCACGTTGAAAGGGTTTTCCACGTTAAAATCGTGCGCCTCATATCTTTTGTTTTGTGTTTGGATCATCTTGTTGCTTGGTTTGTTGCTTGTTTGTGCTTCTCACAGATTTTTTCAAGAGGGGAAAGTGTTGATCTTGGGCACAACCGTATTTGTGTTCTTTCTTTCCCAACAAGTGGTATCAGAGCTTGAGTTATTTTGTTATTTGTCTTGATTGAATGATGGAGCCGAACTATAGCAGGATGATCAGTTTGAATGGCACAAATTATCACAAATGGAAGGGTAAAATGAAAGATTTACTCTTTGTGAAAAAGCTACATCTTCCGGTCTTTGCGAGTCAGAAGCCGGAGTCCAAATCTGATGAAGAATGGGCTTTTGAACACGAAATGGTTTGTGGTTTTATTCGACAGTGGGTAGATGATAATGTTTTGAATCACATCTACAATGAATCTCATGCTAGAACTTTGTGGGAAAAGCTTGAATCCTTGTATGCATCAAAAACAGGGAATAATAAATTATTTTTGCTCAAGCAGGCGATGAATTTGAGATTCAAAGAAGGTTGTTCTATTTCTGACCATTTGAATGAATTTCAAGGGTGTTTTGATCAGTTGTCTGACATGGGTGTAAAATTTGAAGACGAGATTATGGGACTTTGGTTGCTTAATACCTTGCCTGATTCTTGGGAAAATCTTCGTGTGTCCTTGATCTGTTCAGCTCCCGGTGGTACAGTAACTATGGAGTATGTGAAAGCTGTTGTTCTAAATGAAGAGGTGAGGCGTAGAACTCATGAGACATCTACTTCAAAATCTGATGTCTTGGTTACTGAAAACAGGGGGAGAAGCAAAGACAGAGATCAAGGAGAATATAAAAGAGGCAAGAGCAGGAGCAAGTCCAAATCAAAATACAAAAATGTTGAGTGTCATTACTGTCACAAAAAGGGGCATTTGATGAAAAACTGCTTCAAGCTCAAGAACAAAGACAAGAACAAGCCAGAAGGGAGAGATGGTGAAAATGATCGCCACGTTGCAACCACGACTCCAGGTGATTTGATAATTGTTTGTGATACCGACTTGATTAATGTTGCCTTTGATGAAACAAGTTGGGTTATTGACAGTGGTGCTTCTTTTCATGTGACGTCGAGGAAGGATTTCTTCACATCTTATACTCCAGGTGATTATGGGGTATTGAAGATGGGTAATGATGGTCGCTCAAATGTTGTTGGCATTGGAGATGTTGTCCTGGAAACTAAAACCGGAATGAAGTTAGTGTTGAAGAACGTCAGACATGCACCTGATATTCGCTTGAATCTGATATCTACCAGTGTTTTGGATGATGAAGGTTATGTCAGTACCTTTGGTGATGGGCAATGCAAACTCACTAAGGGTTCTCTTATTGTGGCTCGTGGGAAGAAGTGTTCAGGTCTATACTGGACCAATGCTTCCGTCTCTATTGATTCTGTCAATGCAGTCGAGAGTGATAGCTGTTCAGAATTATGGCACAGAAGACTTAGTCACATCAGTGAGAAGGGACTTGATTGCTTAGCCAAGAAAAATCTTCTTTCAGGAGTGAAAGCTGCAAATTTGAAAAGGTGCAGTCATTGCTCGGCTGGGAAACAGAATAGAGTTTCCTTCAAGAGTCATCCATCTTTCAAAAAATCAGAGTTGCTTGAACTGGTACATTCAGATCTTTGTGGTCCTATGAAGACAAAGACACATGGTGGTGCACTTTATTTTGTGACATTTATTGATGATTGCTCGAGAAAACTATGGGTGTATGCATTGAAGCATAAAGACCAGGTACTTGGGGTCTTTAAGCAATTTCATGCTTCTGTTGAGAGAGAAACAGGAAAGAAATTGAAGTGCATTCGAACAGACAATGGTGGTGAATACCTTGGTCCATTTGATGAGTATTGCAGACAACAGGGTATTAGACACCAGAAGACGCCTCCCAAGACTCCACAGCTCAATGGTCTTGCAGAAAGGATGAACAGGACGTTGGTGGAGAGAGTCAGATGTCTGTTGTCAGAAGCTCATTTGCCTAAATCTTTTTGGGGTGAAGCTTTATACACTGCTACACGTGTGATTAACCTATCACCTGCTACTGCTTTACATGGAGATGTTCCTGATCGAGTATGGTATGGTAAGGATGTTTCTTATGATCATTTGCGTGTATTTGGGTGTAAAGCTTTTGTACATGTGCCAAAGGACGAAAGGTCCAAATTAGATGTCAAGACGAGGCCTTGCATCTTTATTGGCTATGGTCATGATGAATTTGGCTACAGACTTTATGATCCTGTTGAGAAGAAGCTTGTCAGAAGCCGTGATGTTATTTTTATGGAGGATCAGAATATTGAAGATATCGAGAAGATGGAGAAGTCTGAGTCTCAAAGGTATGATGATCTTGTTGATTTGAATCCAACTCCCGTGTCTCATATGCCTGTTGTAACCAATGAAGACCAGGTTGATGATCAGAATCAGGTTCAACATGATTTTGTCGATGGCAATGGAGAAGAAGATCCACATGAGGTACACAATCAACCTCATGAGGATAATAATGAACCTGCAGTTGTTCTCCGGAGGTCTACCAGGGAGAGAACTCCTTCTACTCGCTATCCAGTTAATGAGTATGTGCTCCTCACTGACGGGGGAGAACCTGAGTGCTATGAAGAGGCTATGGAGAACGAGGACAAAGAAAAATGGGTTGAGGCAATGAATGAAGAAATGAAATCATTGCATGATAATCATACTTATGAGCTCGTCAAGTTGCCCAAAGACAGAAAAGCTTTGAAGAATCGGTGGATTTACAAGTTGAAGAATGAAGAGGGTGCTTCATCTCCACGATACAAGGCTAGACTTGTGGTTAAAGGCTATAGTCAAAGAAAGGGTATCGACTATGAAGAAATATTCTCTCCAGTTGTGAGAATGTCTTCAATCCGAGTTGTTTTGGGTCTTGCAGCCAGCCTTGATTTAGAAGTGGAACAGATGGATGTGAAAACAGCATTCCTTCATGGTGATCTCGGGAAGGAAATCTATATGGAGCAACCAGAAGGGTTTGTGGTGAAGGGCAAAGAGAACTATGTTTGCAAGTTGAAAAAGAGCTTGTATGGCTTGAAACAAGCTCCAAGGCGATGGTACAAAAAGTTTGAGTCTGTGATGATCGAGCAGGGATATAAGAAGACTACTTCTGATTATTGTGTTTTTGTGCAGAAGTTTTCCGATGATGACTTCATTATTTTGTTGCTTTATGTTGATGACATGCTTATTGTTGGTCATAACTCTATCAGGATTGCTGAGTTGAAAGCAGAGCTTAGTAAGTCCTTTGCGATGAAGGACTTGGGACCAGCAAAACAAATTCTTGGCATGCAGATCACACATGACAGAAAGGCAAGAAAGTTATGGCTATCTCAAGAGAAGTACATTGAGAAGGTACTTCAGCGATTCCACATGGAGAAAGCTAAAGTGGTAAGCACACCTCTTGCTACTCACTTTAAGCTTAGCTCTAGGCAGTCCCCGTCTAATGATGCTGAGAAGGCGGACATGCGACGTATTCCTTATGCATCTGCAGTAGGAAGTTTGATGTATGCAATGGTTTGTACGAGGCCAGAATTAGCTCATGCAGTTGGTACAGTTAGCCGTTTCCTTTCCAATCCTGGCAAGGAACATTGGAGTGCAGTGAAGTGGATTATGAGATATCTCCGTGGCACATCCAGTTTGAAACTTTGTTTTGGAACCGGAAAACCTGTTTTGAATGTTTACACTGACTCAGATATGGCAGGAGATATTGATACCAGGAAATCCACATCTGGTTATTTGGTTACCTTTGCAGGGGGGGCTGTTTCATGGCAATCTAAACTTCAAAAATGTGTTGCGCTGTCTACTACAGAGGCTGAGTTCATTGCAGCTACCGAAGCTTGTAAAGAGCTGCTTTGGATGAAGAAATATCTTCGTGAACTTGGTTTTGTGCAGAAGAGGTATGTCTTATATTGTGACAGTCAAAGTGCTATACATCTTAGCAAAAATCCTACTTTTCATGGCAAATCTAAACATATTGATGTACGTTATCATTGGATTCGAGATGTGCTTGATCTCAAGTTGTTAGAGTTTGAAAAGATTCACACAGATGATAATGGTTCTGATATGATGACAAAGGCTTTGCCGAAGGGGAAATTTGAAGTTTGTCGTTTGATTGCCGGTTTGGCAACTTCCTCCACATAGTCGGGAGGGGGAGATTTGTTGGGTTTGGGCTCCCAACTATGTGTTTTTAAATGGCCTATTTTTGGAAGAAAAGTCTTCAGCCCTTTTTGTCCACTTTGAGGGCTAAAAACTCAGCACCATCCTAGGGAGAACATACAATTATTTTCGCACAAAAAGAGAGAAGAAAGAGAGGACTGCCCCTGTGCAATTCTGTGAAACGCAGGTCCGGTTTTTGCGACGATCGGAGGTCCAAATCTTGTCCGATCGAGCTGAAATTTTAGGAGAAGTCAGGGGACTCGTGAAGCTTCAATCTGAACGGTGGAGATCGAATTCCAACGGTTAGATTTTGAGTTATAAGCTTCGGACCAGACTGCTATTTTTTGTTGATTTCTGCGATATTTGTTCCTCTATTTTGATTCTAGTGCCTTCGTAGTGTTGTTAAGGGCTAGATATCATTGTGGTGTTGTTGGATTGTTGATTTGTACACTCTTTTGGTGCTAGTGGAGTTGGTTAGACCAAAGGGTCTCGTGGTTTTTTACTCTTTCACGTTGAAAGGGTTTTCCACGTTAAAATCGTGCGCCTCATATCTTTTGTTTTGTGTTTGGATCATCTTGTTGCTTGGTTTGTTGCTTGTTTGTGCTTCTCACAGATTTTTTCAAGAGGGGAAAGTGTTGATCTTGGGCACAACCGTATTTGTGTTCTTTCTTTCCCAACAGGAACCTCCAATTGGCAAGCCTCCAAGGGTATATAAGTCCCACAAACAAATAGATAGTTCACCAATGGATGTAAGAAGTGTATTCGTCTTCGGGCACCACGCCTTACAAAATGCTTATAATATATCTGAATTATGATCATAGGTGAAAAGTGAGGCATAAATGACATCATAAATGTCTATTACTTGAGACTTCTTGATTTCTACTGAGTGTATCCTCAGTCCACTCCAAAAACCCTGGAATATGACAATATTTACTCTCGAACACTACTGTCTCTCTCCAACGTATTTCTTCTTGGACTATTTGACGACCCAGGCAAGGAAGGACGCTTGCAATATTTGTATAACGATGGTGGGATGCCTGAAGAGACCATATCTAATAAGATCGAGTTGAAGTAGGTTTGCATTCTGAAGTCTAATTTGTCATATGAAGTGAGCTCCTAATAAGCTGGCATGGACCTGCATACCATCCAGTTAAAGGAGTTTGAACCAATAATTTTGTTTGCATAGCACGACTTTCATTACTCCCAATAATAAGTAACTTAAGTTTGGATGAAAGAGAGGTGTAGTCTCTAAAATTCACCATCTAGTTAAGCTACAAGAACAAAAAAAAATCACCATCCAAATCAAAGACACAAGGATGAATATAAAGATCATGACAGATAAGTTCGTAATCAAAATCCTAAAGCGCGAATTAAATTCATCCTGTATTACGCCTTAGGTCTGGTTTCTTCAAGAACATAATAAAATCTTAAAGCATGGATGGAATCCATTCTGTACCATGCCTTAAGCCCGGTTTCTTGAAGAACATAACCAAAATCTTAAAGTGTGAATAGAATCCATCCTATGCTACGCCTTAAGCCTGGGTTATTCAAATTCATAACCATAACCTTAAAGTGAAGAAAGTTGCACATCTATGTTGCTCGGACTCTTCAAAAATATCGACAACTGCGTTTTGGATTGTCCAAAGTAGTGCATTTTTGAAGAATCTGACACGGGCACGACGACATTGTTGAAGAGTCCAAGAAACATAGTTGCACACCGCACTATATAAAGTTATACATAGATTTGCCAAACTTAGTAGATAAAAGAACGAACTTGGTCCTTACACTCGTAATGAAGAGATGTTTTGAAGAAGACATAATGGACATGATCAAGTTCTCAAACCTAGTCATATGGAGAGTTATAATGAGCAGAAGGTGAGTCCTATAACTGTTTAAGTAAGCTTACAAACCTTACTTGGTCAAGCAAACCCAGCCATCTAGTGGGTTGCAATAAATGAAAGGTAAAACCTACATGGACTGAAGCAAGCTTAACATCTTGTTGAAGTCTACATAAACTCAAGCAAGCTTAACTTCTTGCTGAGGTCGACAAAGACGAAAGTAAGCTTAACATCCTACTAAAGCCGATGTTGAAGTCAGAAGCTAGATTAATATGGAGCTGGTTTTTAAGGTAGAGATTATCAACATAGGAGTTGTTTCTAAGGGGGAAGAGCATATGAAGAATGATGAAGCTGCAAGAGTGCACATGAAGAAATATAAAACTGCTATGGATTTGTCA
Source organism: Datura wrightii (assembly GCA_035772735.1). Lineage (NCBI taxonomy): Eukaryota > Viridiplantae > Streptophyta > Magnoliopsida > Solanales > Solanaceae > Datura > Datura wrightii. Next base: position 44,256,525 of record JASDFA010000007.1, on the reverse strand, counting down.
TTATCAAAAAGAGGAAATTAATTGAGTTGCCTTCATCTGAAACTTAATTCAAGATTTTATAGAATGTTGATAATTGACAAATATTATACAAGTGATAACCTATGTACAAGGAAGATGGACAAAAAGTACAAAAAAACAGGTCCATAGCAAATCTCCAAAAGGAATTGTTGAAGCTCACAACATTGATGAGAAATTATTGAGAAAACTTGTCCCTTCAGACAGGAACACGAAACTGTTTGGTCCACACAGAGAAGCTATTCCACGCACACAAAAGGAAACCTTGGAGAACTGGGATTTAGGCTTAATTCAAGTCTACAGGGAACTAGAGCTCAAGACATGAAAAGTTTCCATAATTAAACACATGGAATTAGCTTGGAATTAGGAGGAGTTGGCCGACTCCATACCAAGTAAAATAAGGATTGATTTCTTGAAAGGTCCTGAAGCGATTCTAGGTTGGAATTGGAGAAACATAAATGACCATTCTGCTCCTTTATAAACCATTACTTTAATGCTTTTTAGGTTGACCACCCACAAAGAGAGAGACTACAGATCTACACGAGAGAGACTTGAAGAAAAAGTCGATTGTTGCAACGAAAAACCTGTTCCTATCAAGTGTTATTCATATTGTCCAAAGTATACTAGTTATATTCTTGTGATTCCAAAACTGTGTGCTTTTACATTCCTAGTGACTTGTATAGGTGTTGATATTGTATTGACTTCATAGACTGGTAGAGTCTTTGAAAAAGATGGAGGGGCGCCAACAATTTGGGAGAATTGTTGAGGACTGGGGTAGGGGCTTGTTAGAGTCAATTCCTTAGGGGTACCAGAAGTTTTAACCTTAAAAGTTGTTCGTGTAATAGTGGAGAGTTCGAGGAAATTCTATTGGACATAGGTCATGTTTTTGATTCCCTTGAGAAAGAAATTTTCCACGTAAAAATTCTTGTATTGATTTACTTTTCTACACTTTACCGTCTAGCATAGTTGCTGAAAGAACCTAGTTCTTTCAAACTATAGGTGGCAGCAAAATTACACTTCCTAACATTTTGTTCTGCTACTACTTAGAAACTACTTATTCTTAATTTAAATTTAATGGAACTTGATTTTCAGGCACAAATTACTTGATAATCTTGACATAATTTTGACTTATATAACTTTTGATAATTTCTGAAAGCCACTATTAGATTGCCAAGATTACTATATTTACTTAATAAAAATATGAACTTTTTTATTACAAGTTCAATCCATTTTGAAATCCTTACTTTTTTTCACCGAGATATAGATGTATCTAGATCTTAGTTGGATCTGTTTTTGTCTTAAACAGAATGCGGGATTGAAATTTTCTTATGATTAATCCTTGTCCATTTTGTTAGGATATTAGATTTGAATTCCTTTAGCTTTTACTTCATTAGACATGAATATTTGTGTTTAGTGTACTGCATTAAATTTATTTCTTTTGTATACACTTTTTCCAAGTCTAAAACCCTTTTCTTGTCCACTTAGTTAATGAAAAAAAAATCAAATCAAACTTAACAGGAATAAATCAAATCTTTCCTGAATGTCGTTTACATACATCTACAAACTACAAACTAAATAAATCGGAATCGAATTAACTCAAAGTCGACAAAGTCAGCTTAATCCATGCAGTTGCTTAGACTCTGTGGCTAGTGGCTAGTGGCAAGTTCAAGTCAAAGGCGACCCATTAACTTCAAATCCAGAATTCGCCCACTGGCACAACACTTAGTGGGTGAGAGTAGTAACATATACTTTGTTAAAATTCATCAAACAAGGCGACATAAGGAAAGTAAATATATGGTTTTAAAAAATTGTTCAACTATAAGCACAGGGGAGATGATGGAATAGGGACCGGACATACCAGTGGGAGGGCCGGCGGGACTAGAGCTGAAATTACAAGTGACAGTGAGTGCTGGAACACTTTTGTTTGTGGTTGGAACAGAGGAACTCCATGTGGGAATGATGCAACAACGTTGAAGCCGAGGTTTCGATGGAGTAGGAGGAGAATACAGTGAGGAAGATGGGGAAATCGTGAATACCCCACTCATATTCTCCCTTTCTCTTCTCTAGAAAATTCGTCTGTTGGATTCACTTTCAGATCTGATTGATTGATTGATTGATTTTCGGATGGGATTCTCTTACCAGTCGTGCTCTACTGATATTCTACTTGTAGTAAGTAGTCCAGTTTATTTCTTCCACTCTTTCTTTTTTCCGTCAAGAGGAGTTAGGTTGCTGATAAACTAAGTAGTTTTTGTACATGCTATTTTATCTTTAATATAAAATTATGAGATAGAATTTTATATTGTAATTTAAAATTATGAGAAAATTAGTATTTGAATATGTGATTTCATCTTATAATTCTAAATTCTTAAAAAAAATTAATTTGGAATGTTAAATCATGAGATGAAAATTTTAAAATATAAAATTTGATCTATAAGTTTATATTTTATAAAAAAGACCACCATTTTATATTTACCAACTATTTATTTTAAATGTAAATAAAACTTGTTGTTTATATTATTACTCTTAGCTACATTTGCTAACTATTTATATCGTATATAAGTTTGCCAACTATGTGGGAGGAATAATATGCGACAACCCATGTTCAATTTTACTCTTTATTGAATTAAAATTCTATCAATAAATGTTGTGTTTTTTTAGAATATTTTTCTGATACACTATATTATATTTTACTTTTACTTATTTGATAAAATTGTATAAGAATTGAAAATATTTTGATAGTTTTCACAACTTATGGGGCTTTTATGTTCATGAAAAAATAATATAATTTAAAATTTTCAAATTGCATGTCCAAATAAAATTTTAATTTTATTTCATATGATTTTATATCATGATTTCATCTCCCATGCCATAAAATTTTGGCATTCAAAAATACAGTTAAGCTTCATTTGTTGTCATTAAAGTTAAGTCACACTTATTTATTAAGACATTGCAATTAAAATACATATATTAAAATGTTATCTTTAGTCTAAACACATGATAGATAAATAATTTATTGTTCAATATTTAAATAAGTAGAACTTATTATTTATAAACATAATAAATATACAATTCAAATAAAAAATAAAATATTAGAAAAAAATATAAATCTACTAAAATAAAAGAAATATTTATTTTGTCTAGTGATGGTGAAGATGGATTTGTAGTGATGGTGGTGATAATATTAAGTGTTAGTGGATAGTAATGATGGTGGAGATGATTGATGTTACAATGACTAACGTGATATTGACGATTGGCAGTGGTGGTGGTTATTGCGATGGTGAAGTTGGTTAATGTTAATAGTTGGTGGTGTTGATGATTGTGGCTGAAGAATGTATAGTGATAGTTGGCAGTACTAGTTGTGATGGTGAAGATGGTTGGTAGTTGGAATTAACCGTCGTGGTAGTAGTGGCTGATAGTGGTGGACTGGTGGTAGAGGTGATGACAATGGTGGTGGAAGTTGAAATAATTATAATAATGGAGGTGATAGTTATGATAGCGATTGACAATAGTGATTGACAATGGTAGTGGTTCCCGGTAGCAGTAGTGATGGCAGAGCCCAAAGGTGGTTGGCGGTTGGTGGTTAGCGATGATAATGGTGATTAACAATGGTGGTCGTGGTTGTGATGACAAAGATGGTTGGTGATGATGGTTGATGATTGTGGATAAAGTGGTGGTAAAATTATCCACAAAGTACCTCTTAATAGGTATTAACAATTTGTTCAAGATCTTAATGATTAACACATATTCAAATCAAATAAGTGTTTAAATTTCAATGTAAACAAATGCACCTCATGGTCTAAGATCTGATTTAGATCTTCATTGAATGCAAACAAATGAGGCCTTACGATGCATTTGGTACAAAAGTTGTTCAAGATATTTTTCTACAAAGATAAATTCTCAAAATGGCTACTCTAATGGAAACAAAAAATATAAATTTTATCTATATAAGTGATATTTCAAGTTCATGGTTTCCTCCTCTCTCCCAACACCAACCCATAGCCCTTGACCATCGACCCCTTGTCACTCCACGCCACCCCAAACCCTCACTCCCCACTCCATCCACATTATTTTTCTAAATTACATATATATATTTTTGGAAGTATATTTTTTGACTTTATCAAACACTAGAAAATAAGTAAGAAACTCATATATTTTTCAAAATACATTTTTAGGAAAATATATTTTTCATATAAAACATTTCTCACACCAAACATCCTAATTCTAATTTGATTTCATTATAATTAAGATGTCTGAATTTAAATATATTTTTAAATATTAAGATGTTGTATTAAATTCTAAATACTAAATAATTAAAAATTTTATTTTCATATAAAATATGTCTTTATTTAAAAATAATAAATACAAGATTTGTATTAAATACTAATTAATCTAATACTATATCAACGAAATATTTTTCTTAAAGAAAATATATATGGTGGTTGGTAGTAGCAAGTTAGTGATAGTAGTTGTGATGGCGACTAGAGTAGTGATTGTAGGATGTGATAACTAGTAGTGATGGTGGCTGACTGCCATACTCCAAATCTACGTGATCTACACCCAAAATTTCACCTTATCCAAATGAATCAACCATGTAATAATTACTTCTTATGTACCTAAATTATGAAGGTAGAAGTTTTTGAAAAATCTCAATCGTTTAAATATTGAAAATCATACATGAATACAATTATTAAATCAACAATATTTCATTTTAAATGAAATATTCATAAAAGTAATAGGGTCTGATATATTCATGAAATGTGAATAATCATAATTATAACCCAAAAGAACTACTATCATCCAGGGAACTTTTGTGACAAAAATTAAGCTAGTCAACGAAAATCAAAGTAAAACGCATTTTAAATTTCTTGTGTTTAGCATTAAAGCATAATCAAAATCATGTGAAATTTTTATTCTTTACCGGGAGTACTATACCATCAATGACACAAGGTATAAATCCAACTAGGTTATGTATCTAGCGACGAGTATTATATACCTTACTTGCTCAGGTCGACTCATCATAGTGTCATACAAATCGACTCGACCATACTAATAATGGAGCACGATAATACCCCCTCAGGGACGCACTCTGTCAAAGTTCCAAATCATAAGGTTGATGTTACACCTACATCAACACATATAGTTTCAGGGCATCACACGAAACATGTTCGAAGTTTATCTCAATGAACTCAATTAACTCTCAAAAATACTTAAAATATATCAACCTTGGCCTTCATAGCCAATTCAACCATTTGAGATAAAAAATCCTTTTACAATTCATGGTAAAGAAATTAACAACTGAAAATCATCTTTAAAGAGTCAACATGTCATGACCCAAATGTACACCCGGATCGTAGACACGGGACAAGAAGCCCCAAGAGACCCAAGTCGACCCATGGCATGAGCATACATCTAATTCAATCGCATGAGCGGAAAGCTTAACATAAAGAACGTAATCATAGCATAACATAAGGGAAAGCAGTACTAGACTTATACAATACGGCAGAATACAACTTGTAGTTTGATAAGCCTCTAAACATATAGAACGGATTGATGGGACAACTCCCCAACTAATCCAACATCCAGAATCTGAAAGAAATAACGTAGAGTGTGAACATGTAGCCCTCGGAACACGAGGACTCACCAAGTACGTCGAGAGCAGGGCTGAAACTAGCTACAAGTGAGGATGAGCCTGAGAACTGGGACCTGTATCATGAAACGATATATCATAGAAAGTATGCGGTCAGTGCGTGGAATGTATTGAGTATGCAAGGTAAATCAAACGGACATTTAAATATACATACATACATACATATATATATATATATATATATATATATATATATATATACATATATAACGTTCATAAAAGATCATAAGAGTAGGCCAACATGCTCATATCATAAATCATTATAACATATCATACGACTCAAGGTTTTCAAAACATTCGTAACATAAACATAGTCATAATCATAATAAAAGAGCTTTGCTTAACATAAGTTGAGCCAACATACATAATCATAACATGCATAAATCATGAGGAACAGTGAGAGATTCTCTTAACCGACATACCCCATATGACCACACATGAAGCCCGACTTGTAGCCCTAGTCGGGAGGGTATTCGTACCTTGCCGAGGGTAGGAACCATGAAGGGCGTGATCACACATGAAAAGGGCCATTTGGGACAGGGACAAAGATGAAAGGGGTCCCAACATACCTACGGTGGCACCTAGTTCATGAGATCTAGGACTTAATGTGAGCCCCGAACCTACTCGGTGTTCTATACTACTCCCAAAACATATATATAGTGCTCATAGTATATTATTCATGAGTTCATGGCTAGTTAAATCATGATAATCATAAACATGCTTGAACATACGTGAACTAGCCATGACTTGAGGCCCGTGAGTCGGCCAAAAATATAATTCATGAGTTATAAAATTCATACATACTTGTAGATCATGAATATAACTTGAATTCCATAAGATCATAATAGATAACATAATAAATTCATAATTTAAATCTTAAATCATGCTAGGCTTATCAAAACATTAACGGATCAATGGATCATAAATCGATTCATCATGGGGCATTGCATAATCAAGCTTAATTGTTTAGAAATTCAAAATCAACAATACTAATATCAATTTAAAACTCAAAAGATGATCAACATCAGTAGATAATGATAAGATTTTAAAATCACAAGACCCATAATTAAATCATTAAATTTTATATAATTCAAATGCAAAACCCCATGAGTTTTTAATAAATTTTGAGTAAAATCATAGAGTAGGAACATGGGTGTGGAAGAATCCAACCATTGAAAACCTTACATACCTGGGATTACAAATTCTAACCCTCCTTAAAAGCCCAAGAATGAGATTGAAAGAATTGAGGTGAAAATCTTGAAATCTCCCTTAGATCACCTATCAAAAATACTTGCATGCATGAATGAAGGTTTAGAAAGGATTATTTTCTTAAAAATCCAGCTTCCCCAAGCCAAAACGATGTAGTTTAGGGCCTTATATCGTGAAAAAGTCAAAAATACCCTTAATGAACCTATCCTGAAAACTGGCCGGATGGAACCCAGGGGTGGTACCAACGGGTCGTGGGAACCACTAACGACCCATCGGGTCTCTCGTTGTATACACTACTGATGATCCATTCTCGGAACTAAACAACGGATCGTCAGGACGACCCGTCCCTTCAACCCATGAATCGTTACATCACCCGTGGTTAGCCCCTCGAACCTTGGCATCTCATCTCCTAACGAGTCACACCACGACCTGTCACTACAAACAACGAATCGTTGTTTCCCCCATCAAGCCTACTGGAAAACTCAATCCTCCAACCATGACCACAACCAACGACTCGTGGTTTCTCCCAACGAGTCGTTGGGACATCCGTTGTATGCCACCTGAAGAACCCAGTTCCTTCCCACGATTGCTAACAATGACTCATTGTTTCCCACAACAAGTCGTCAGGTCTCTTGTGGTTCACACTGTCACCCAGCTTGAACTTAACCACGACTCGTTACAACGTCCCGTGATATGACACCACGAGTCGTACCTTGACCCGTCTTGAGATATTTTCCCCATTTTTTGCAGTTTTCAATTTTTCACTTCCGGGTCTACTCCTACGCACTCCGGGGTATTACAATATCTCCCCTTTGGGAACATTCGTCCTCAAATGTTAGAAACAAGCATAAATAAGAGACATACAATTATCATACTCAAATACTGATCATTTTAGCTGAAATTTTTACGGAATGACTACCTCCGAAAAGAACTACATAGCTGAACTGAATTCAGACACCACATACATATACCATATCATAAAACAAACTTGTACACATGAACTGAACATGAAAACTAATTAGAGGTTTAGGGCAAAAACTGATACCTCCAATTGAAATTGAGCCGGTAGAGAATAGGTGTAGGTATCTAGCCATCATATTCGCTTCAGCTTCCCACATAGCTCCTTCAACATGTTGATTTCTCCATAATACTTTCACTGAAGCTACTTCTTTGTTCCTTAGATTACAGATTTGACGATCTAATATTTCCACGAGTACTTCTTCATAACTGAGGCTGTCTTTTACACCAACGCTGTCCACCGGGATTACTAAAGCTGGATCACCCAAACACTTCTTCAAAAATGACACATGAAACACAGGATGAACTGAAGATAACTTCGGGGGCAAGTCTAACTCATACGCCATCTTACCAACTCTCCTCACAACTCGGTAGGGACCAACATAGCGGGGACTGAGTTTCCCTTTCTTTCCAAACCGCATGACTCCCTTCATGGGAGATACCTTTAGAAATACCCAATCGTCCACCTCAAACTCCAAATCTCTTCTCCTCATATCCGCATATGATTTCTGAGTGGTCTTTAGCCTGTCCCTTATTAACTGAACCTTTACCATGGCCTCATGAACCGAATCTGGCCCTATCATAGCCGCCTCACCAACCTCAAACCATCCGATGAGAGATCTACACCTCCGCCCATAGAGAGCCTCGAATGGTGCCATTTGGATGTTGGAGTGATATCTGTTATTATAAGCAAACTCGATTAAGGGCAAATGATCATCCCAACTTCCTTTAAAATTCATAATACATACCCTCAACATTTTCTCAAGAGTCTGGACGTCCGTTCGGCTTGGCTATCCGTTTGCGAATGAAAGGTTGTGCTGAGCTTGACTTGAGTCCCAAGTCCCTTCTGAAAAGACCACCAAGAACTAGGAGGTAAACTCATACCTCGGTCTGAAATAATAGACAAGGGCACTCCATGAAGTCGAACCAACTCCCGAATATACAGTTTGGCATAATCCTCCGCTGAATCCGTGGTCTTAACCGGTAGAAAGTGTGCAACCTTGGTTAACTTGTCCATAACAACCCAAATGGAGTCATACTGTCTCCGAGTGCGGGGCAAACCTGTTATAAAGTCCAGGTTAATCTCTTCCCACTTCCTTGTGGGAATGTTGATATCCTGAAGTACGCCTCCCGGTCTTTGATGCTCGACTTTCACTTGCTGACAGTTTGGACATTTGGCTATGAGCTCTACAATATCCCTCTTCATACCATCCCACCAATAGATTTCTCGCAAGTCCCGATACATCTTCGTGGATCCCGGATGGATAGAATATCTGGTACCATATGCCTCATGTAATATCTGAACTCTCAAATTATCGACGTTCGGAACACATAGTCAACCTTGGTATCGTAGCACACCATTTCCCCCTTGGGAGAAAACCTACACCTTTTGATTCCGCACCGCTTCCTTCAGCTTCCTCAAAATCAGATCCTCATCTTGCTTAGATTTGACATCAACCACCAAGGACGATTCTGACCTATTCTGCACAACAACGCCGCCATCAGTCAAGTCGATCAGTCTAACTCCCAATCTTGCAAGTCGGTGGACATCCTTCACCAACTCCTTCTTTCCCTCCTCCATGTGGGACACACTCTCCATAGAGAGCCTACTAAGTGCATCCGCAACGACATTAGCCTTTCTCGGGTGATAAAGGACACTCATATCGTAGTCCTTTAGCAACTCCAACTACCTTTTTTGCCAAAGATTGAGATCTTTCTGCGTGAATACATATTGCAAGCTCTTATGATCCATGAACATGTCCACGTGGACCCCATACAAGTAATGCCGCCATATCTTCAATGCAAACACCACCGCGGCCAACTCAAGATCATGGGTCGGGTAATTCTTTTCGTGAACCTTCAGCTGTCTTAAGGAATATGCTATTACTTTCCCATGCTGCATCAATACACATCCCAGTCTAACTATCGAAGCATCACAATATACAACAAAGCCATCGGTACCCTCTGGTAAAGTCAACACTGGTGCTGAATTGAGTCGGGTCTTCAATTGCTGAAAGTTTTTCTCACAAGTCTCCGACCATTGAAACTTCATCTTTTTCTGAGTCAGTCTGGTCAATGGGGATGAAATTGATGAAAAACCTTCAACAAATCTCCGGTAGTAGCCTGCTAAGCCCAAGAAACTCCGAATTTCTAAAGGATTCACCGGTCTGGGCCAATTCTTCACCGCTTCAATTTTCTGCGAGTCTACCTTTATGCCCTCACTTGATACCACATGACCTAGAAATGCCACCGAGTCTATCCAAAATTCACACTTGCTAAAATTTGCATACAACTGACAATCCTTGAGAGTTTGCAGCATTATCCTCAAATGAGCGGCATGCTTCTCCTCGCTCCGGGAGTATATAAGAATATCATCGATGAACACGATCACGAACATATCCAGATATTGCTTCAACACCCTGTTCATCAGGTCCATAAAAGCTGCAGGAGCATTGGTTAGTCCAAATGACATAACTACAAACTCATAATGGCCATACCGGGTTCTGAAGGCTATCTTTGGAATATCACACTCCCGAACTCTGAGTTGATGATATCCGGACCTGAGATCTATCTTCGAGAAACACCTGACACCCTGGAGCTGGTCAAATAAATCATCAATCCTGGGCAAGGGGTACCTGTTCTTGACAGTGACCTTATTCAACTGCCGATAATCAATACACATCTGAAGTGATCCATCCTTATTTCGAACAAAGAGAATCGGTGCACCCCATGGAGACTTGCTCAGTCTAATGAAACCCTTATCCAACAAGTCTTTCAACTGTTCTTTTAACTCTTAGCTCGGCTGGAGCCATCCTATAAGGAGGAGTGGAGATAGGTTGCATATCGGGTAATAGATCAATACCGAATCAATTCCCTCTCCGGAGGAACACTTGGCAAATCATTGGGGAAAACCTCTAGATACTCACACACCATTGGAACTGACTAAATAGTCGGGGTCTCAGACTTTACATCCTTAACCCTAACTAGGTGCTACATGCAACCCTTTGAGATCATTTTCCTGGACTTGAGGTAAGAGATAAAGCGACCTATAGGTACCGCTGAACTACCCCTCCATTCCAATGCTGGTTCACCCAGAAAATGGAACTCCACCGCTCGAGTTCTATAATTAACCAAAGCATAACATGCAAACAACCAATCCATGCCTAGAATAATATCCAAATTAGTCATAGCTAATTCTACTAAGTCTGCGGAGGTGATCTTATGCAATACTGTAATGGGGCAACCTCTACATACCCACCTAGCTACAACTGAATCACTGACCGGAGTAGACACAGAGAAGGGTTCTGACAAAATTTCAGGACTAACTCCAGAGCTACTAGCAATGTAGGGCATCACAAAAGACAATGTAGCTCCTAGATCTAACAAAGCATAAGCATCAATATGAAAGACTCGCAACATACTTATGACCACATCTAGCGAAGCCTCCTGCTCCTGGCGAGGCACTAGGGCATAAAACCTATTTTGGCGCTGATCACTTGCTGAACTAGTGGGGGTGCCCTGCTGAGGGGATCGTGCTGCTAAAGTGGTAGAACTAACTACAGGGCAATCTCTGATCCTGTGTTGGGTTTTCCACACCTGAAGAAGCATCCGCACCGATCAAGCACCTCCCAGGATGATTCTTACCGCATCTTGCACAAGCTGGAAAAGTGCGCTCCACCTGCATGCTACCATGATCCCTTGAGCCTGTAGCCCTGCTCTTCTAGTCTCCCCTGAACCTGGATGGTGTGTTGGCCGATGATGGAGCTGGAGCAATGGACCTGTGCTGGGACTGCTGACGTGGTCCACCCCCTAACCTGGCCTGAGAGACTCCATAACTATCGCTCTTGGCCCTTTTGGCCTCCCTCTGCCTCCATAGACCGACTCCATCTACTGCGCATGCAATACAATACGGGGAAAGTCAATGTCTTGGTGAAGCATGGCAATTTGGCAATCCTTTTCCAAGTAATCTGCTACTCCATGCACAAAATGGCTCACCGGAGCCCGCTGATCCGCTACCAACTACGGAGCATATTTAGATAGTCGAGTGAACTCCAATGCATATTCCTGGACCGACATACTACCCTGCTTTAGATTAATAAATTCGACTTCTTTAAGATTCCTCATCTCCCGAGGGAAGAACTGATCCATGAACTCGGTGTGAAACTCATCCCAACCTATCGGGCCTGCACCCGCCGCCCTAGCATCTCTCCATTGCTTAAACCATATATGTGGTACCCCCTTTAGCTAGTAGAAGGTCAAGTCAATGCATTTCCCATTGTTCACCCCCATAACCTGGGTGATCTTCAAAATCTCCTCAATGAAATCATGTGGATCCTCGTCCACCGTTGATCCCCTGAACTCTAGAGGGCTCATCCTTAAGAAATCCCTCACCCTAGCTGCCGCTGCATTCCCATTCTGAGGGAAATGCGCCACTGTCTGATTCTGGACCTGGGTAGTCATGGCCTGTGCCAGCATCTGAATCACCACCCTAAACTCAACATGGATGGCTGGCTCTGGTACATGCTCCTCGTGAACGGGTGGAGCTGGCTGATGCTCACCATCATGGGCACCCTCATGATCATTACCATTTTCGTTCCTCCTGGCATTAACTCAATATGGAGACATGATTCTGCAAATGCGAATAGCATAAATTAGGAGAGTAAAGGACGTTCATCGCACGACATAGATCATGAAGGAAGAGAACATTTCCTAAATGTCTAGTAGCCTCTTCATCATAGGTATGACACACTTCACACCCATGAAAAAGACTCTACCTAACGTGGCCTTCAGACTCCCTAGGACACATAAACCTAGCTCTGATACCAAGTTTTTCATGACCCAAACGTACACCCAGATCGTACACACGGGACAAGGAGCCCTGAGAGACCGCAAATCGACCCATGACATGAGCATACATCTAATTCAATCACATGAGTGGAAAGCTTAACCTGAAGAACGTAATCATAACATAACATAAGGGAAAGCAGTACTAGACTTATAAAATACAGCGAAATACAACTTGTAGTTTGATAAGCCTCTAAACATGCAGAACGGATTGATGGAACAACTCCCCAACTAATCCAACATCTAGAAATTGAAAGAAATAATGTAGAGTGTGAACATGTAGCCCTCGGAACACAAGGACTCACCAAGTACGCTGAGAGCAGCGCTGAAACTAGATACGGGTGAGGATGAGCCTGAGAATTGGGACTTGTTTCATGAAATGATACAACATAGAAAGTATGCGGTCAGTATGTGGAATGTACTGAGTATGCAAGGTAAGTAAAACGGACATTTAAAAATATATATAGCGTTCATAAAAGATCATAAGAGTAGGACAACATGCTCGTATCATAAAATCGTTATAACATATCATACGGCTCAAGGTTTTCAAAACATTCATAACATAAACATAGTCATAATCATAATAAAAGAGCTTTGCTTAACATAACTTGAGCCAACATACATAATCATAACATGCAGAAATTATGAGAAACAGTGGGAGATTCTCTTAATTGACATATCCCGTATGAGCACACATGAAGCCCGACTTGTAGCCCTAGTGGGAGGGTGTTCGTACCTTGCCAAGGGTAGGAACCATGAAGGGCGTGATCACAAATGAAAAGGGCCATTTGGGCCAGGGACAAACATGAAAGGGGTCCCAACATACCTACGGTGACACGTAGTTCATGAGATGCGGGTCTTATGTGAGCCCCGAACCTACTCAATATTCGGTACTACTCCCAAAACATATATATAGTGCTCATAGCATATCATGCATGAATTCATGGCTATTTAAATCATGATAATCATAAACATGCTTGAACATAAGTGAACTAGCCATGACTTGAGGCCTGTGAGTCCGCCAAAAATATAATTCACGAGTTATAAAATTCATACATATTTGTAGATCATGCATATAGCTTGAATTCCATAAGATCATAATAGATAACATAATAAATTCATAATTTAAATCTTAAATCATGCTGGTCTTATCAAAACATCAACGGATCAATGGATCATAAATCAATTCATCATGGGGCATGCAAAATCAAGCTTAATTGTTTAGAAATTCAAAATCAACAATATTAATATCAATTTAAAACTCAAAAGATGATCAACATCAGTAGATAATGATAAGATTTCAAAATCACAAGACCTATAATTAAATCATTAAATTTTATACAATTCAAATACAAAACCCCATGAGTTTTTAATAAATTTTGAGTAAAATCATAGAGTAGGAACATGAGTGTGGAAGAATCCACCCATTGAAAACCTTAAATACCTGGGATTATGAAATTTTAACCCTCCTTAAAATCTCAAGAATGAGATTGAAAGAATTGAGGTGAAAAACTTTAAATCTCCCTTAGATTACCTATCAAAAATCCTTGCAGGCATGAATGAGGGTTTAGGAAGGATTATTTTCTTAAAAATCCAGCTTCCCCAAGCCAAAACGATGTAGTTTAGGGCCTTATATCATGAAAAAGTAAAAAATACCCTTAATGAACCTATCCTGAAAACTGGCTAGATGGAACCCACGGGTGGTACCAACGGGTCATAGGAACCACTAACGACCCGTCGGGTCTCTCGTTGTGTATAGTGCTGATGACCCATTCTCGGAACTAAACAACGGATCGTCAGGACGACCCATCCCTTCAACCCACGACTCATTACATCTCCCGTGGTTAGCCCCCTGAACCTTGGCATCTCGTCTTCTAAGGAGTTATACCACGACCCGTCATTACAAACAACGAATCATTGTTTCCCTCCCCCCCGTCAAGCCTACTAAAAAACTCAATCCTCCAACCACGACCACAACCAAAGACTCGTGGTTTCTCCCAACAATTCGTTGGGACGCCCGTTGTATGCCACCTTAAGAACTCAGTTCCTTCCCAAAATTTCTAATGACGACTCATTGTTTCCCATAACGAGTCGTCATGTCTCCCGTGGTTCACACTGTCACCCAACTTGAACTTAACTATGACTCGTTACAATGACCCGTGGTATGACACCACAAGTCATACCTTGACCCGTCCTACGATATTTTCCCCATTTTCTGTAGTTTACAATTTTTCACTTCCGGGTCTACTATTACGCACTTCCAGGGTATTACACAACAAGAGCTGTTTCAATATATAAAAGTTTTCAAAAATGTTGCACTTAACATTTATAGATATCATGACAAATAACATGTAAACCTTTTACAATACAAGAAATAGTGCAATCCCAACCCGCCCGTCCCCATAAGTTAGGATTCATATTAAATCATATTTAAAATTCAGTTCTACTAATATTAATTTTGGCCAAAAAAAAGCAAGAGGTAGTAAGTTTCAACGTACCTCGAATCGCTTTTCAAATTTTACCCCAAAGAATTCAATGATGCCAACAATTCACAATCTATATATTCGAGCTCAAATAAATAAATAATGCATTACAATAACACCAACTAAGTGAATTAAGTGTCCGACACTTAAATTCAACTTTACAGGTTTAACAAGACTTCCTATTTTTCAATTCAAAAGTCAAATCCCTGAGTTTTAACTTCAATATGTCCATTATACGTGTTACCGAACCTAGTCACTCCTTTAGAAACTCAAAACGATATCGTTCAAGCAAACCCAACACTATTCATCTTCTTTACTAATAAACTTTCCAATTTCAAGACTTAATTTCTATGATTTCATGAACTAGTGTTTAGATTCAAATATTTCTTCAAAAGTATAGTCTATGATATCCATGGAACATAATATACAAGACTGAAGTGAATTCCATGTTGTCAGGAAATTAGAAAATTATTACACCCCAATTTTTTTTGATGATTTATTGATGTTTGTATGTTTTATTAAGGGATTTAAGGACATGGATTGTGTGTTATAGAAGTGTTGGAGGATTGGACACTTTAATGAATTGATGAAAAATAGGGCAAGTAGGGCGAGGCTAGGCGCCATGAGAGGTGCGACGCACCTGCCTGCAGGTTCTTTGAAGGCAACCAAACTTCCTCCGCCCTTCTTATTAAGTGTTAAGTGAGGCAAGGTTTAATCCATTTAAAACATTTCCCTAATTCAGCTGCGAAGTTCCCTCTAGTTTTTGCAACAAGATGAAGTGAATTGAGCCATTGAATCCTTTCCAAATGCCAAACAAGTTTGGGTATTGGTTCTTGGAGCTAGGAGAAACATTGCTATGGAGTTAATTCATAGAGTTGTGGTGGATTGAGATAGTTTTTGGACAGCAATGTTTCTAGAAGACTTTTTCTTTTTGGCCGAAGGTTACCTTAAAGTGAAGGTAGGCATTCCCATTGTTCGCATGTATGGAATAACTACACGCAAGTGCACGTGGTCGAACAAGTAGTAAAGTGGCTCAAGTAAGCCAAGTATCGATCCCACAGGGACTGAACTAAGGTATCAATCTAATCAAGTGTCAATAAACTTTAACTCTAAACTGCAGACAACAGTGTGAAGAAGATTTTGATATTTTGTTTCCTAATTTTATACTAAGTCTAAAATGAATATACAATTTGAGTCTGAACTATAAGTATGAGCATGCTGAGGCTAAAATGAACATGTAGAGAAATAAATTATCGATACAATTTGATTAATCTTTCCTCCGGTTGCTAGTCAAGAATTATTGCCTATGGATTAAAACTCTCGTATTTAACCCAACTTAAGAATCATGAACCTTCCGCCTACATCTCTGTGATAAAAAGAAATTCATGTTCTAGCCATACAAAACCGATTCCTTAATTGACTAATACGACTTTCAGGTATATCTCTATCCTGAAGGTAAATCAATTCTCAATTTTCCCAAACTAAGAAAAGATCATATCCTATCAATTCACAACTTACCAATTTCTTGCTCTCTCGAGTGAAACCGGACTTTCTAGATATACATTAACGTTGGCCACACATTAACGCAGTAAGAACAAGAATCAATAGAACAACCATGGAAGAAAAGATGAAAAACCAATTTATCAATAATTACATTTCAATACAAATGTTCTTAACCTCAGCAAGATGGGAATTTAGCCACTCATTTGTGGATTAAACATCGTTAAATGAGTGTTAATCATACAAGCAATTGAAATAAAGAAGAAGGAGATAGAGAAGAACCCTGAGATTTTCGTCCCCTCAACTGCCTGTAACCCACGTTCTTGCTCAACTAAGTCAGAATTCTTAAAAATGAACCTAAGTGTTCTATTTATACTAGTGGAAATTTTTTCTGGAATAACGAGCAACGTGTCACGGAGTGCATTGCGGAGCACTGCCTCCATGACACTCCACCAACGCGGACCCTCACTGGAATCCGGTCGTCCAGGTATTAAAGCCCAACGTGGCACGACGTGCAATGCGGGGCTAGGCCAACGTGCCACGGCCCCAACGCGCACCTTCACTGGAATTTGGCATATTTTCAGCATCCGTGCAGAATGCATCCGCGATGGATGCGTGACACGGCTCCATCGCGGAGCCCCTTTAATTCGTGCTTTCCTTGTGCTTTTTCCTTGCTAGCTTCCGAGTTCAATCCCGATTTCTCCCAACATGCATCTTAGCTTCGTAAAATTATATTTTTCCTGCAAAACCACGCTAATCATGTTGGTTAGTATAAATTCACATTTTATTATAATTCACATGAGAATGTACAAACATCGATAGATAAAAAATACAAAATGACACATTTGAGTATCACTTGGGCATATAAATCTGCCCAAGATCACCCATGTTATTAATTCTTAAGAATCCTGGAGATTAAAGTTCGGATTGAACTTATTCTTATGTGTTGTTATTCCCTTGTGTGTAGGATGTCGCTGGCTAAATTTTTGGATATAACCAGCCAAGTTCTTTGTGTTTATGAGCTAAGATTTGAAGAAGGTACAACTTTACACTTGGAGGAATTGATTGGTTAAGTCAAACTCGTCGAAATGAGGTATGTAAAGACGCACTTTTCTCTTGTTCTAAGTACAAAATCTATGTTGTTGATTGAGTTTGATATATGTATGTCTAAGCTCGAAGCAAAGCGTTTTATAAAGCTGTTAGAGGATGTGAAATACATGAAGTAAAGTTATAGCTATTGAAATGTATAAGAACTTACGTCGAATATGCTATTGTGTTTTGGATATAAATCGATTCTGGAGACCTCTTAACATGGGCACCATGAGCTGATCACTTAACGATTTTAAATGCAATGCTGTAGGTGTGTAGTATGTTCCTATGACTTCCTATTCGTGTACTCCTATGTTTCAAGTAAAGCTATCCAATAGCCTAAAAGAAAGCTTTCTAGCAAAGTGTTAACGTGAGTGAATCAATAGACGACGATCACCATGATGGTATGTGAATATGAGATATAAAGGCCCGTATGTATATGTTGTATTAAATTTATGCCTACGAAGTATGTAATGTAAGAACCACGTCCTTAATGAATACGTATGCAAAGCAAAGCCTAAAACATAAAGATTGAGAAATCAGTAAAAAGGGAGGATAAGAGTGAATATTAGACCTTTTAAAATAACATGCTAAGTTATGTGCTACTTGTCTAAGGTTGGTTTTAGAGACCATTTAGGTGTTGTTTAGTATGATCACGGTATGTTTTAAGAAATAATGCGCTCTCGATGAAGTAATATAGTAAATATGTGTAAAGGTTGATGAAGTAGTTAATGCTAGAACTAAAATTAATAAAAGTAAAGGTTATGATGTAAAAATGAAGTATTATAGTATGTGAAGAATGCTAAGATATCTAAGGCAAGTAGAGCTAAAGGATGTAAAGTTAAGATGACAAGGTTGTAATTACAAACAAGTTAGTCAAAGTGAATGGTTAGTAAGATTAACTATATGTCCTCAAGATGCCTAGCAAGGAAGTTACGAATAAGATTGCTTAAAGGAATTATGTGATAAGATATTATATGGCTGATAAAGTCTTGACCTTTTATAAGACGGTTTAAGTTAAAACGACTATGAGATGATAGCCTAAAGTTCCAAAGAAGAGTTCTCCGTCTTGTTGTATATACAATAATGTTGAGTCATTCATTCCTACGTTTTTTTAAAAGTTATCTTTCTAAGTTTTAAAGTTATTCCTTAAGCTTTTAAGCTATTATAAAGACATTAAGCTTTCTTAAGATCCTCAGTTAATTGTAATGTTTCTTGACACAACCCAAATGGGCGAGTCTTGCGGGCACCTACATTGACTCTAGCTCCATAGGAGAACCCCCTTTTGAACAACGAATGAAGTATTTATCATAATCATAAATTTACATAAATCACAATGACTTACAAGTATCAATAAAATATTTTCCAAAATCCTCGACTCTCCCAAGATCTAGCCTAGACATATACAAGAGCTCTAACACAATATTGACAAATAAAATGACATAGCTTCGTCTACAGAGGAAATGCAGATGCTGATGTTGAGTACTCCACACCATTCATAAAACTTCAAATTTGCCACTAACTACACCCAAAAAGGTGTAGCAAGATAGTATTAGTACACCACACGTATCAGTAGGCATCATCGACTGACTAAGATTAGTTCATGCAATCAATTACTCAATTTTTACAACAACTCCAACTTATATTTATAACCTAACAAGCTCATTAGCCACTTCATTAGTTCTTATAACTCAACAATATTCATATACACCCCTCCAACTCTAGTCAGAGATCACAACTTCTATTATGTTTCTCCTATCTCCCTGCAGCAGATACTTTGACCACTATAAGGGTCTCACAACAGCGGTGCCCTATTTAGGCAGTAGGCCTGTTTCACTTATCCTTTCCTCTTTCAACTCATCATTTAAACACTATTAACACGCCTATCTTATTTACACTTCTATTATTACTATAAAAGTCCACTCCCATTATTTAATGACCTATTTATTGACTCACATGATTAACTAACCCTTGTTAGATTTCGTTCCTACTCTTTTATTCGCACCCTAAAGATAAAGTTAAATTAGTAATTTTCTCGTAATTCACTACCACTGTTATATTTGTCATATTACTTTTTGTAACCCACAGTGACCACATTAATCAAGCATTCAATCACAAAATTAATTAAATAACTCAAGTACACACAAGAAAAACATCAAACCATACCAATGGAGTTAAGTCCTCCACAATTAGGGTATATGCCCATACCCGCCTCTCCCGAATACGACATTGTACGTCTCTACACCATAACATGTCATGTAGTACCATACCTGTACCATATCATCATGTATTACCTCCAATCAGTGTCTCTCACACCATGTCTGAATTATATCAGTATATCTTGTATCACACTTGTATATCTGTATGTTTTTTCATCGTAGCCGTATGTATATCATACCATACCTGCTCAAATCTTTGTCTCACAATTATATTATCGGTGATATGCCGGGCACACACCTCCATCACATCACTGTACACACATGCCAGAGGGTCTTTTGTCTGTCCTTCCAGTCATGACCTGCAGGGGACTCTAGAAATCCATGTATTGTACAACCAACCGTATGAACATTTGTCATACCTGTCTGTGTACCCATTCATATTTCTCGCCTCGGGCATGAGTAACACATATCCAAGTATTCAGCCACAGGCTTGATCATACTAACCTGTTCGTCTGGATGCTTACCTCAGACAGGAGCCCCTCGTTCCCAGCATACAGATGACTCACTTTCCCTTTTCACATGCCACCTCATTTCCTCAAGTGGTTGTCACAGATTCTAGCCATCATTTCAGGAATAGTGTATCACAATTTAATGTATAAGCAAAATCACATACACAACAAGAATTACACATTATAAGCTATAACACAGTCATGGTCCAGTGTTATTTCATTTTCAGTTATTCATTACGTCTCCCATGCCCAAAATTCAATGAGATATGGTGCAAACTGGCCTGCTCGTGAGATTGGAGTTCGCTGCAATGGCAACATTGTCGCCATAACGGTCTCACTACAGTGGTTACAGTGCCGTTGCAGTGATACTGCTCAGGCAGTACTCAGATCCGGCTTTCCACTTAGATTCTTCTCATAATGATTCTTCGCAATTAGCTCACCTATTGTGCATATACCTATTAATCAATCCCTATTGTCAATTTACAGTTCTTCCTCAAGTAACGATGATCAATTAGACACGAACCATCATAATCATAACACATAAACATATCAAAAGTAAACTTATTAGTCCCTTAACTCATGCAAGCGCATGCACTGTATGCCACCCATACCCATGACTAACCTCTGTTCCCTTATTTGAAACATACCTTATGAGTCACCTTTCACGAATTCCCACCTAAAACAGAACTCAAGCGGTCTAGATTCAAGACTTTTTAAGTCCATAAAATTTCATATTATGGTAATTTCATCACCTCTTTCCTTTTTCTTCCCAATTACTTTTATGTCATAGATACTTATGGTTTATAATCTATCTAATGGTGATTAACATGGAATTTCATCCTATCATCAATGGCACATCAAGAATATGCACATATACGATTTTCTAATCAAAGTCTAACACATAGGTAAGCCATAGCCTACCTAGGCATCAAGTTATCGTCAGGAAGTTCCCAACTACATGCCCGCCTCAAGTTTTGAGTTGTAACACCCCAAAAGTTTCTAAGACTAGATTAGAGATTGAAAATATGATCAGCAAAAAATCATGAAAAATGTCTCAGAATGACTCGTTATATGAGTCATGGTAAAAGTAACTGATCGTAGGATTGAGTCTTGATGAGTTTCAGGTTGACAGGTTCTAGACCAATGTCATGACCCAAACATAGGCTCGGATCAAGACACGAGACAAACAACCCCGAGAGGTTGCAAGTCGACCCATGGCATGAACATAACATCTAAGCTCAACATTTTAAATGTGAAAATCTCATATATAACATTGCGGAAGTCTGAAAATCCGATAGCATCGAATAACTGAATACATAACACAAGTCTGGAGAGCTGAATACATACTATGTCTGATAAGCCTCTACTACTGACGAGTTGACGGGACAAGACCTCAACTAACTCACTAAAGTTTGAAACTGAAAATACTAAAAATAACTGATAAGAAGGGCCCTCGAAAAATGAAGACTCACCAACTCCGACTGGGAGATGCTAACACTGAAGATCTGGCTAGCAGCGGGACTGAGCCTAAATGTCTGAGTTTGTATCATGAAATGATACAGCATAGAGTATGCGGTTAGTACATGGAATGTACTGAGTATGCAAAGTAAGTAAAACCACTAAGTAAGTAAAATCAGAGATCTTGCATATCATAAACATTTCATCATAAGAGTCTGAGATTAGGGCTTGCATGCTATTATCAGAAAACATGATTTGAACATAACTGAATATCATAACTGAATCGAATGACCCAAAGTTGAAAACTGTTAATCATAAGTAAAACTGAACATTGGGTCAAACCTGCTAAAAACATAATAACATGCCAGATGAACATGCATAACTGAAATCATGAGGAACAATGGGAGACTCATCATATATACTGACATTACCACGATAGAGCTTACGTGGTTCCGACTATTACACTCAAGTGAGCAGAGCCGTCCAAAGCCTTGTCAGGGATAAAACGCTACCATAATATCGATATAAAGGTGAAGGCCCCTTGGGGGTAGGGGAAGCTCACAAAGGAGGTCCCAAATAATCTAAACATACCTACGTTGGCACGTAGTTCTAAGGCATAGGATTGATTAACCCTTAGCCTACTCGGTGCTAGACACTACTCCCAAAAACATGCATATGCTCTCCATTGTTTTTCAACAAAGCTAACCATCGTCTAGTGACAAAGCTGAATCATAACATACATCCATAGTCTAAAATCATAACATGAGGAGCCTTGGGATCGAACCATACCACAAGCTTAAAAGAGTGGGAGTCTAGACTCCAAAATCATATGGTAAGC
The DNA here is from genome assembly GCA_035772735.1 of Datura wrightii. NCBI lineage: Eukaryota > Viridiplantae > Streptophyta > Magnoliopsida > Solanales > Solanaceae > Datura > Datura wrightii. The sequence goes on along the minus strand of JASDFA010000007.1, from coordinate 44,233,756 downwards.
TAATAACATGAAATTTGGATAAATTCTGAAACACACTTGATCATATGGGCTTGACCAATACTTAAACATGCTTGAAATAGACTTTGATTACTCAAAACATGAACCCAGGCATGGGTAATTCAAAATCATACATTTATTATATACATCTCATCATGCTTGATAACATATTTTATAACCTCATCTTTTCATGAACTTTCATAATTGGGCATCATAATTTGTAAAACTTGAAATCATAATTTGTAATTGAAAACATTATAAAACATACCCATAAATCATAATTCAACATTAGAAACATGCATAGAGAATACCCATGATAGATACTTAGAGAATTCACAAGTTGGATTAAAACCCCTTAGATTCATCAATTTAGAAATCACATGAAAGTGAGGAGGGATTGGGCATGGGAGTGGATGGATACACCCATTCATAACCCTATATACCTAGGGAAAATCTGATTACATAGCCCTCTTGAAAGCCCAAGGGAATTTGGGGAAGAACTTGATGAATCCTAAGCTTGATCATCCCTTAGAACTACTAGGCTTGCATGCATGGAGAAGAATAAGCTTAGAATGAACTAAACCCTCTTAAACACACTTATTTGAGCTTAAAACAACGTAATTTAGGCCTTAGGAACTTAGGAATTACGGAAAAGCCCTTAGTAAATTTGCAGGAATATACAAACTGCTAGTCCCAACGAGGGACTGCACAACGCGTCGTCACTAACCACGACTTGTGGTCTGAAATCATCGCCAGAACTGGAAGGTTACCTTCATTGGTCACCACGAGGGGCACCATGACTCATGGTGTACCTGACGACTCGTGGTGACGAATCGTTAGTAGCACTATCAAAACCATCAACCTTCGAGTCAAACTCCTGACCACGGCTAACATAATGACTCGTGGTGCTGACCACGACTCGTGACCTCATCCATGGTCAACCCCCAAACCAATAAATCCAACCATGTTTTCCTTCCTCTCCACGAGTCACCTAACGACTCGTGGTGCACCTCACTGGTCATTGAACGACTCGTCCTGTGACTTGGTGCAAAAAATTCTATTTTCTCTATTTCAACCCTCGGGTCTGATCTTAGGGCTTTTTGGGTATTATAATATCTCCCCCTTGGCAACATTCGTCCTTGAATGTGAATAAACATACTGAAAAGCTGAAAAATGCAATCATCATACTAAGTACTAAACATTTAGAGATGAAAACTGACGAAGTCACTGTCTTCAGACTGAACTACATGATTGAACTGAATTCATGAATCATACATATATACATTGACATGAAAGAAACTGGGGCACATGAACTGCACATGAAATTGGATAGAGTGCTAGAGAGGAAATTGATCCCTCAAGTTGGGCCAGGGAAATAGATGCAGGTATTTAGCCATCATATATGCTTCGGCTTCCCACCTAGCTCCCTCAACATGATGATTCCTTCACAAAACCTTTATTGAAGCTACTTCTTTGTGTTTTAGCCTTCGAACCTGACGATCAAGTATTTCCATCGGAACCTCTTATAGCTAAGGCTATCCTTCACACCTACGCTCTCCACCGGAACAACTAGAGCCTGATCACCCAAACACTTCTTTAAGAGCGATACATGGAAAATTGGATAAATTGAAGCTAATTCTGAGGGCAACTCCAACTCATATGCTACATTTCCAACCCGTCTCATAATTCGGTACGGGCCAACATAACGGGGACAAAGTTTCCCTTTCTTTTCGAATCACATCGCTCCCTTCATGGGAGATACCTTTAGAAGCACCCAATCATCAACTTCAAACTCAACATCTCTCCTCCTCACATCCGCATAGGACTTTTGGCAATTCTGAGTTGTTTTAAGCTAAACCTTCTCCATAGCTTCATGTACTGACTCTAGTCCTATCAACGTAGCTTCACCGGCTTCAAACCAACCAATAGGCAATCTACACCTTCGCCCATAGAGAGCCTCAAACAGAGCCATCTGAATGCTAGAATAGTAGTTGTTGTTATATGCAAACTCAATGAGATGTAAATGGTCATCCCAACTACCTTTGAAATCAATCACACATTCTCTCAACATATCCTCAAGAGTCTGAATAGTCCGCTTAGCCTTCCCATCTATTTGCGGGTGAAATGTTGTGCTAAGCTTGACCTGAGTACCAAGTTCCTTCTGAAACGATCTCCAAAACTAGGAGGTAAACTGAGTACCTCTATCTGATATGATGGAAAATGGTACTCCATGCAACCGAACTAATCCCCAAATATACAACTTAGCATAATCCTCAGCTGAATCGGTAGTTTTGATTAGTAGAAAATGAGCTGCCTTGGTCAACCTATCTACAACCACCCAAATAGAGTCATACCATCGACGAGTGAGAGGCAACCCCATAATGAACTCCATGTTGATTTCCTCCCACTTCCAAGTAGGAATACTAATTTTTTGAAGCACACCTCCAAATCTTTGATGCTCGACTTTTACCTGTTGACAATTCGGACGCTTAGCCACAAACCCTACTATGTACTTCTTCATGCCATTCCACAAATAAACTTTTCATAGGTCACGATACATCTTGGTGGCACCCGGATGTACAGAATATCTGGAACCATGAGCCTCGTGCAATAATCGATCTCTTAAATCATCAACACCCGGAACATACAAACGACCCTGATACCGAAGCGTACCATCTCCCCCTTAGGAGAAGACTTCCACTTTTTGATTCTGACATAGATTCATATCCCTTTGTGTAAACACATACTATAGGCTTTTCTGGTCCATAAACACATCCACGTGGACCCAATATAGATAATGTCTCCAAATCTTCAAGAAAAATACTACCGCCTGCCAACTCGAGGTCGTGAGTCGGAAAATTCTTTTCATGGACTTCCAGCTGCCTGGAAGCATAGGCTATAACTTTACCATTCTGCATTAATACACAACCAAGGCGATCCTCGAGGAATCACAACATACCACAAACCCATCAGTACCCTCAGGTAGGGTCAACACTGGTGCTGAGATGAGTCGAGTCGTCAACTCTTTGAAGCTCTTCTCACAGACCTTTGACCATTGAAATTTCACTTTCTTCTGGGTAACTTAGTCAATGGGGAATAAATGGATGAAAATCCTTCCAAAAACCTCCTATAATAATCGGCTAAGCCCAAGAAACTCCTGATATCCGAAGGACTAATGGTCTAGGCCAATTCTTCACAGGTTCTATCTTCTGGGAGTCCACCTATACACCGTTACTTGATATCACATGACCAAAAAATTGGTAATTGGTGATCCTTAAGAGTTTGTAGTACCACCCTCAAATGAGCGGCATGCTCCTCTTCGCTCCGAGAGTATATGAGAATATCATCTATTAACACAACCATGAACATATCTAAATATGACTTGAACACCCTATTTATCAAATGCATAAAAGCTGAAGGATCATTCATTGGTCCAAAAGATATAACTACAAACTCATAGTGACCATACCCAATTCTGAAGGCTGTCTTCGAAATGTCACTCTCCCGAACCCTGAGCTGATGGTCTCCGGATCTGAGGTCTATTTTTGAGAAACACTTGGCACCATAGAGTTGGTTAAACAAATCATCAATCCTGGGAAGGGGATACATGTTCTTGATTATAACCTTGTTCAATTGCCAATAATCAATGCACATCCGAAGGGAACCATCCTTCTTTCAGACAAAGAGCACTAGTGCACCCCACGGGGATTTGCTAGTCTGGATGAAACTCTTGTCTAAGAGATCTTTCAACCGCTCCTTCAACTCCTTTAGCTTAGCTGGAGCCATTCTGTAAGGAGGAATAGATATATGCTGGGTATCGGGAAAAAGGTCAATACCAAAATCAATCTCCCGCTCAGGAGGAATTCCCGGTAAATCATCTGGAAACACTTCTAGATATTTTCACACCACAGGAACTGATTGGATGGTCGGAGTTTTGGACGTAGCATCCTTAACCATAACTAGATGGTACACGCATCCCTTAGAAGTTATATTTCTAGCCTTAAGGTAGGAAATGGAGTGACCTACATGCATAATTGAACTACCCTTCCACTTTAGGACTGGCTCACTGGGAAATCAGAACTCTACCGGACGGGTTCTATAATTTACTGAGGCATAACATGCATGTAGCCAATCCATGCCAAAGATAACATAAAAATTTGTCATGGCTAGCTCTACTAAATCTGCTGAAGTGACTTTCTGAAGAACTGTGACAGGGCAATTTTTATATACCCGTCAGGCTATAACTGAATCATCGACTGGAGTAGAGACTGAGAAGGGTTCTGATAGGATTTCAGGACTAACTCTGAAACTACTAGTAACATAGGGCGTCACAAAAAATAAAGTAGCCTTTAGATCTAAGAATGCATATACATCAATGTGGAATACTCGTAATATACCAATGACTACATCTGGGGAGATCTCCTGCTCCTGACGAGATTCGAGGGAATAGATCTGTTTTGTCCTTGACCACCACCCGCACTTGTGGATGCACCCTACTGAATTGAGCGTGTTAGTGGGGCTGTTGAGCTAGTGGCTAGTCCTTGGCCCCTATCATGGACTTGTATGGCTGCTGGACAATCTCTGAGCATATGTTCGGGGCTTCCCACAAATGAAACAAGCACCTGAACCAGCTAAAAACTAACCGGTGTATCTCCGACCACACCTGCCACACTTTGGAATGCTGGACTCTGTGGTTATTCTCCCCTGACCTCGAGAGCCTGATGCTCGTCTCCTCTGGTCGCGCCTAAATCTGAATGGCATAGTTTTTGCTGAAGGTGCTGGGGCTGATGATCTCTGATGGGACTGCTGGCGGTGCCTACCACAGGTCTCTGCTGGGAGAATCCAAAGCTATCGGTCCTGGCCCTCTTGACCTCTCTCTCCTACTCAATTACCTACACCGCCTCTATCTGTTGGGTGTACAAAACTATCCAGGGTAAGTCAATATCCTGGTGAAGCATCGCAATCCGGCAATCCTTGACCAAATAGTCTGCTATCCCATGCATGAACCGACTCACTCGGGATCTCTAATTTGTCACCATCTCAGTTGCATACTTGGACAAGCGAGTGAACTTTAGAGCGTACTCTTGGACTGTCATCTTACCTTACTTCAGGTTTAAAAACTTAGCTGCTTTAATCTCCCTCATCTCACGAGGGAAGAATCAATCCAGAAATGTGGTATGGAACTCATCCCAACCAATGGGGCCTGCTCCAACTATCCTGCTATCCTTCAATTGCCTGAACCAGAAGTGCGCAACTCCTTTCAACTAATACGAGGCTAAATCTAAGCACTCCTCCCCGATCACTACCATGATCTGGGTGATCTTCAAAACTTCATTAATAAACTCATGTGGATCCTCGTCCACCTTTGACCTAAGGAACTCTGGAGGGTTCATCCTTAGAGAATCTCTAACTCTCGCCGCTGCCGCATTCCTATTCTGAGGGACATGCGCTACCACCAGTTGGTTGACCTGGGCTGTCAAAGCCTGAGCTAACATCTGAATTACAGCCCTAAACTCTGCATGGGCCACGTGCTCGGGTACATGATCCTCGGGGGCCGGTGGGGCCTGCTAGTGCCCATCCTTATTGCCATTCTCATGGCCATTTTCGTTCCCATTTCTTCTTCTGTTAACTTGCGAGGAGGAATGATTCTGAAAATGCATATAGCACGAGTTAGAAGGATAGAGAGAGAGACCTTTCATCACGCGATATAGATCATGAAAGAAGGGAACATTTCCTAAAATGTTTCGTAGCCTCTTCTTCATAAGTGTGGTGCACTTCACACCAATGAAAAAGACTCCACTTAACGCGACTTTCAGATACCCTAGGACACTTCAAAAACTAATGCTCTGATACCAAGTTTGTCACGAATCGAACATAGAACTGGATCAAGACACGGGACAAACAACCCCGAGAGGCTCAAAGTCGACCTATGGCATGAACATTACATCTAAGCTCAACATTTTTTTAAATGCAGAAATCTCACATATAACATAGCAAAAGTTTGAAAATCTGATAGCATCGAATAAGTGAATACAATAGCACAAGTCTGGAGCTGAATACATACTATGTTTGATAAGCCTCTACTACTGACGAGTTGATGGGATAAGACCCCAACTAACTCACTAAAGTCTGAAACCAAAAATACTGAATGTAACTGATAAAAAGGGCCCTCAAAAGATGAGGGCTCACCAACTCTAACTGGGAGATGCTAACACTAAAGATCTGGCTAGCCGCGAGTCTGAGCCTGTATCAAGAAACGATACAACATAGAGTATGCGGTTAGTACATGGAATGTAACGAGTATGCTAGGTAAGTAAAACTGCTAAGTAAGTAAAATCAGAGATCTTGCATATCATAAACATTCATCATAAGAATATGAGAGTAGGGCTTGCATGCTATTATCTAAAAACATAATTTGAACATAACTAAATATCATAACTGAATCGAATGATCCAAAGCTAAAAACTGTTAATCATAAGTAAAACTGAACATTGGGTCAAACCTGCTGAAAACCTAATAACATGACTAATGAACATGTAAAACTAAAATCATGAGGAATAATAGGAAACTCGTCATATAACTGACATTACCATGATAGAGCTTACGTGGTCCTAATTATTACACTCAAGTGGGCAGAGCCGTCCAAAGCCTTGCCAAGACTAAGGACTCTACCATGATGTTGATATCAAGATGAAGGCCCCTTGGAGGCAGAGGAAGCTCACAAGGGTGGTTCCAAATAATCTGAACATACCTCATTGGCACGTAGTACTGGGGCATAGGGTTGATTGACCCTTAGGCTACTCGGTACTAGACACTACTCCCAAAAATATGCAAATGCTCTCCATTACTTTTCCACGAAGCTGACCATTGTCTTGTGATGAAGTCGAATCATAACATATATGCATAGTTTGAAATCATAACATGAGGATCCTTGGGCTCAAACCATGCCACAAGCTAAAAAGAATGGGAGTCTAGACTCCAAAATCATGTGGTAAGCTAATAACACAAAATTTAGATAAATCCTAAAACATACTTGATCATATGGGATTGCACAATACTTAAACATGCTTGAAATATACTTTGATTACTTAAAACATGAACCTAGGCATGGGTAGTTCGAAATCATACATTTATCATATACATCTCATCATGCTTGATAACATATATCATAATCTCATCTTTTTATGAACTTTCATAATCGGGCATCATAATTTGTAAAACTTGAAATCATAATTTGTAATTGAGAATATTATAAAACATGCCCATAAATCATAGTTCAACATGAGAAACATGCATAGAGAATACCCATGATAGATACTTAGAGAATTCACAAGTTGGATTAAAACCCCATAGATTCATCAACTTAGAAATCACATGAAAGTTAAGAGGGATTGGGCATGGGAGTGGATGTATACACCCATTCATAACTCTACATATCTGGGAGAATCTGATTACACAACCCTCTTGAAATCCTAAGGGAATATGGGGAAGAATTTGATGAATCCTAAGCTTGATCACCCCTTAGAACTACTAGGCTTGCATGCCTGGAGAGGAATAGGCTTAGAATGAACTAAACCCTCTTAAAACACACTTATCTGAGCTTAAAATGACATAGTTTAGGCCTCAGGAGCTTAGGAATTATGAAAAAGCCCTTAGTAAATTCGTAGGAAATTATACACTGCCAGTACCAATGAGGGACTGAACGACCCATCCTCACTGACCACGAATCATTGTCTAAACTCCTCGCTAGAACTGGAAGCTTACCTTCATTGGTCAACACGAGAGACACCACGACTCGTGGTGTACCCGACAACTCATGCTGATGAATCGTTAGGAGCGCTGTCAAAACCATCAACCTTCGAGTCAAACTCCTAGACACGGCTAACATAAAGACTCGTGGTGATGACCATGACTCATGGCCTATCCGTGGTCAACACCCAAATTAAGAAATCCAACCAAGTTTTCCTTCCTCCCATGAGTCACCTAAAAACTCCTAGTGTACCTCATGGGTCACTAGATTACTCGTCCTGTGACCTGGGGCAGAAAATTCAGTTTTCTCCATTTCAACCCTCGAGTCTGATCTTAGGAATTTCGAGGTATTACAACCAAAGAGTCAATGTGTGACTCATTGGTTGATCTAACGGCTCGTGGTCAGTATTTGTAGAACATGGCCCAGTAAAAATGAGCTATGATACGACTCGTGGGTCCTTGTGATGGGTCATGGTCTGGAGTCGTTGTTTGTTTCTAGGGTGGTAGGGTTGGATGGTACGAGTCATGGTACGACTCATTGTAGGAAAAAATAAGTCATGGTTTATACTGATGGAAAGGAGAAGAGGAGTTGGAAGTAGTAACAACAGATGGGTCCAACGACCCATCGTCACAAGGTAAGACGCGTTGTTTGGGTCCATTGGGAGGATTCCAGAAAGTAGACATGAAGTTAGTGGTGGTAATGAGAGGAAGTGATGAGTTATTATGATGAGTAACAACTCATCCTAACCAACCGCCGTTTGAAGGTCTGAGAACTGGAGAAAAGTGGATGATTGTAATGAGTGATACCATGAGCCGTGGTATGGAAGGACGACTCGTGGTATGAGTCATGGCAGTTAGTAGTGGGGTTTTTCTTGCAAAATCAGTAAGGGTATTTTCATAAATCCTAAACTCTTAAGTTTTAAACTACATCATTTTAAGCCCTGAAAGGAGTGTTTTAAGGGGGTTTAACCTATTCTAATGCTTTAGACTCCCATTCTTCCAAAGTTTAGAATTTCCCTTTGAAGGTCAAGCTCGAATCCCTCAATCTCTTTCCCAATTCTCTTGAGCTTTCAAGGATAAGCTGAGAATCAATTTACCCAGGTATGTAGGGCTATAAATGAGAGTTTCCTTTCACTCTCATCCCCAAAATTCTCCTCAAGTTCATGAATTCAAGTTCTATTCAAGTATATGGTTTTATAGGGTTTTAACCTAATTTTATGGAATTCTCTATGATATGTCTATGGGTCAACTCCCCTCACGTTCCAAAGCATGTTTTTAAGATTTATGGGTAGATTTTATAAATAAATTGATTCTAAATTCATGATTTCAACTTTTTAAAAATTATTCCCTATTATGCAAGTTTTATGAAAAGTCAAGTTTATGATTCATGATTTCAAGTATGATAAGATATCTAGCTTGAATGAATGCTTATAAATTACCCATGTATGAATCTATGATTTTGACTTATGAAGTCTATTTCAAGTATGCATGCTTTTAAAATTTGGGCACGCCCACACAAGTTAAGTATGTTTTTATGATTTAGCTCAGGTTAATAAGATCAGCTTACTATATGGTTTCGAGTCAATACTCCTAATTCAGCTCATGGTATGTTTGGAGCCAGGACTCCCAAATGTTCAGATTTCATTATTGTTACACCCTGTAGTTGCCATTAATTAGCAGACGTGTGCGTGCTCTTATGATAGTGTCGGGAGCACGACACATGCGGGAAAAGGCCCAAAGAAAGGAGCGCACGAGTACATCGTCGAGTGAGTAGGAGGCTGAAGCCAGAGGCAGGGCACAAGGAGCGCCGCGTCGCGCCCCTGCCCCGACGAATTTAGCGGCGCGTCGTGCTTGTTTGCAGGTGCAGTGCGCCTCCCCTCCACCGCCTCCTATATATATATATGTTAAGAGAGAGACTTAATTCATTTCAAATAAAATTAAGAGAGGGCTTCGGTCTTGGTGATAGGGTCACGAGGATTTCATCAAATTTAAGCCGAATTACGCCGCTAAATCACCTCCAAAAGTCAATTCTTATCACGTAATGATTCGTAGGCATATGAAAAAACATCTTTACGGAGTTATTTCTTTGAAATTGGCCCAGGTCGATGGAGTCCCGCCGAGTAGAAGTTGTAGAAATCACTTCTAATCAAGTCCTACGCATCTACAAGCGAAAAGTAAGTATTTATACCTTCTAAACCCTTAGAAATTCATGAGTTTTCGATCAAATTTGGGGTAATTATATATGGTGGTCATTGTGAATGTTGTTGAATATTGTTAGCTGTTTTCATGGATTAAGAACATATTTATTACATCAGCATAGAGGCTATGAGTTGGAGGAATTGCTGGTTCTAGGCTGGAACAGGATTGGGCAAGTAGAAATTAACAATTAAAGTATGTTAAGGCTAATCTCTTTCTGGAAAGTATTCTCGTCATATAGTGATACAACCATACCTTTGTAAGTAAGGTGAACGTATGTATGCTGTAATTAGCAGCTTCAAGTAGATAATGAATATATTTATTGTGGTTAGCTACTATGAGATGAACTGTGGTTGGATTATAGTATTCCCTGCAGGGGCAAAGTATGCATAGTGTAACAAACGCTAGGAGTGTCATAGAGACATCGCTATTTATTTGTTTACCGTTTAGAGGGATTCTGATGTCTTGCTATCGTACCAAGGCTTTAGCAGCTTGTAGTCATCTGTTGGGTATAACTTGGTAAGGTTGGATAGTAGAGGGCGCAGCTGGGCAATATAACTTTCTATTTGACGCCTATTTAGACAGTAAAGCTCGCCCACAGGCCGATGGTGTACCTTGATGTCTCCAGGGCCAAAATCTTGATAGGGTGGTCTTACCTTTGAGTCGATGGCATCGGGGTTGCCTAACAAACTAGGTGGTTGCTTTTCATTTAATCGGTTATTGTCAGTGACCGTTAATTTCAACCGACTCACTACTTGTTGTATAGGTCGCTCAGGAAACCACCACAGTTGTTAGAAATATGATAAACTAAGTAACATCTTAAAGGAGGAAATTTTTAAGGGATTAGACATAGGGACAACGCCCCAAGGCTACTCTTGTGGACGCCCACGTACATGTTGACATGAAGCGCTAAATCCAGATATACTTACCTATGGGGCTATGAATTGCCCGAGGGAGCTATATGTTGTCTGGATAGACCAAGTTAGAATCTAAGGGACTAGAACCATAGTAGTGAAGTATTACCTTCAGGCTAAGAATTATAATAACTTGCCTACATAAAGTTAAGGCTGACTGCTTAGGAGCATGTCCGATTAGTAGCAGCTCTGCAGTCGTTCTAAGCAAAGAAACTAAATAGTTGGTCACCTGCGACCTTGCTATTTGCTTATGAGCTATCATTGTCCTAGGATGACTTTCAGAGTATCGCTTTGGTCATCTCGGACCTCGCCCTAGTTTGTCTAAACTGACAGAGGTTATAGTCGCTGCCAAGACCCATTGGTCAGGTATAGGCATATGGAGTGCGCTTGTGGGCAACTATATAGACTATTTTAGGGGCGATCAACGGTTATTTTCAGCCTAAAAAGCTAGATACACCTATTGAGTGACTATATTGAGGCTATAGCATCGTACCCCTATAGGGGTTGACCAACCTTAGTTGGTCTCCCTTCTAACAACCTCAGGATTGCAAAATATATCATTGCCTACGGGGCTATGGGTTGCTCAGAGGAGCTATGTAACGTCTGAAAAGACTATATTCAAGCCTACAAGGGCGTATCAAAGTCTATTCGCGTATAGCTTTCCTTTATGCCATAGCGACATTACTGACCCTCGGTGCAGTCACAAAAGCCTAGAGGGCTCAGATACAGTTACAGGAGCCCATGGGCTCAATTGCAGTACTAGAGGCTGGATAAGTTTCATTACAGCTACTTGTGAGACCATGATGACCTGGTTAGGGGTATATAGATTATACTATACTTACCGGGGCTTATGGGGGCCCAGGCAGGTTATCTCTATGTTGACTATATCTTCCTGGCTTATGGGGGCTAGATTAGGCTTTTATTTGTATATTTTCCTACTAGATATATCTTATTAATATACAATCATATAGCCTACGCTCTTATTTGTATAGTTGTCTACTAGATGCAGTCTATGGTTATAAAATCATACAGGTTAACTTCTACTCTTTTCACTTATTACTTTCAGTTCTTTATCAGCTTCTATTCAGCTTTTATTACTGCCTTACATATTTGGTACATATTGTACTAACGCCCACGCATGGGGCGCTTCATACTTGCCTGTAGGTTCAGACAGACAGGTATCGGGACTTCCTAGCAGCTATTAATAGTCAGCAGATTGGTCAGCTTCTTTCATTCGGAGTTGCTAGATTGTAGAGGTTTGCCTGTCTTTTGTTGTATAGTTTTGGGTAGGATGGAGCCCTATCCTATCACGCCCCACCTTAGGGGGTATGACTGGCACTTGGTGCCCTACTAGGGTCTGGACTAATCTAACTGGACTTATGCACTTCTGGAGCAACCTTACTCCCCAAATCAAGAAAACAACGGGCTATATCTCGGCTGTAAACATAGCCCCCAACTGACAAGGCTGTATAGCCACCTGTAAAATAGAATAGCTACCCAAAAACAGATAATGATAGGGAGTCGTCCTATATGAGCCGACAAGGCCACCATGCTGTCTAGTTATAACTAAAATGAAAATCAGGTGACCTACACATGCTATAGCCGACAAGGCCACTATCCAACAGCTAAACAAGGCCCCACACGACCGTCATCACAAAATGAAACATACATTTGGGCCCCACATGGCCAACAACAGACTAACCACAGGGTACTGTACATCTGCAAGCCTCTAGGAGTAGCATAGTGGTCGAGACAGGGCCTCGATCTACCCATAAACTGAGCAATAAACAAAACATACCTTCTAGCTATTAGATCCGGAGGAAGGGAGCTAACTGTGCTTCTAATCCAGGTTGGAAGCTACGAAGGACCTGGTCTGTGTTTAGCCGCACTTACAGGAAGTAATGCAGTGCCCACGGAAGGCGTCAGTACAATATGTATCGAATATGTAAGGCAGTAAAGTAATAACTGAATGAGAGCTGAGGAACTGAAATAGTCATACAGAAAGGTAAGAGTTTTACCTGAATCGTCTCGCTATCTGTAGTACTTACTTAACAAGGTACATATATATATATATATATATATATATATATATATATATATATATATATATATATATATATATATATATACAAACAAAAACCTAACCGGGCCCCTATAAGCATGAAAGGTACAACCCATACAAGAATAACATAACTAGGCCCCCATAGGCCTCGACATGTACAAGCAATGTACGTTCTACTATTTGATTACCGACAGTCGCAGTATACTTGCAACTCAAACGACCCTCACAACCTTTGTTTTTATAGAACTCACTGTGGACCTAGAGGCCTAACTCTACTAAAACTCGCTATGGCCCTCACGGCCTCAGCATAACAGAACTTGATATGGCCCACACGACCTCAATATACAAAACTAAGTATGGCCCTTGCGGCCTCAATACAACAGAACTCAAAATCGCCCTCGCAGCCTTAATATACAAAACTCAGTATGGCCCTCGCAGCCTCAATACAACAGAACCTCAATGTACTACGGCAGCTAATCATGATAGATATGCCTTTAAATCTCTTATTGGGACTCAATCTGTATTACAATACTAAAGAAGCAAACTTGTCGAAGGAATTTTCCTTAACATACCTCGAGTGTCGTTCCTCAGTAACTAGAAAGTTTCAACTAGTATCCAATAGCCCTTCCTAGTTGGAATCGTATTACTGAGAGAATGAGACTAGTTTCAGTACTAAATTCGGTAGAAACAATAACTTATAATACTAATATCGACTATACTTCAACTTAACGAAACACGACCGAAGACGTAAAATTTCCCAAGAATTCATAAGGGAGAAATACTTACTTGAAGCCTATGATCGCATGAGACTAGTTTGAAGTAATTTTGATAACTTTTTCTCCGTGGAGTTACAATTCATCAGGCGAATTTCACGAAAATAACTTTGCAGCAATGCTCCTTATGGGCTTGGGATTCAATACCCGAGGTTTTTGAATTTGGACGGTGTTTTGTAGTGTAAACGGAAGAATTTAACTTAATTTCCTCTTCGTTTACCGAAGGTATATATATATATAAAATAACACAATTGAAAGAAACTCAATATATATAACATTTGGGCGGTGGACAGAGGGTCCGTGCACGGCCCCATCACGCCAAAACACGGGCGTGCCACGGAGCCCATCGCGGAGGGCATGGTCTATGCCACACTGCCCCTTTGGGCAGCTGGCCCCGCCTCCTCCCACGCGGTCCCGACTCCGTGCTCGTCCGACCTTTCCCCGGGACCTTTCTCGTACTTGTTATATTCTAAAACTCTTAACTAACGTACGAATTGGCTAACTAAACGTTAGGAACTTATGGGGTGTAACATCCTCCCCCCTTTAGGAACATTCATCCTTGAATGTCGTCTACAGGAGTTTAACTTGCTCAACTATTATCGTGGAAAAAATTTCAGTAGAATCTCCCCTGTAATATGGACTATCCAAAACCCTAAAACGCAAAAAAGTCTAACACAAATATTTAACACAACACTATAATAACTCTTCCACAGTTAAGAGATAACCAATCAGACAATACTAATAACATAAGTAATAGAATAACAGCTAAGTAACAATACCATCTTAACTGTATATTCTGAGTCAATCCCGGAACAAGTGAGGATATCTAGACGTCATGTCATCCTCAACTTCCCAAGTCATCTCTTCTTTAATTCTGTTCCTCCACAACACTTTAATGGAGGCCACATCTTTAGTCCTTAACCTGCAAACCTGCCGATCTAATATTGCAACTGGAATCTCTTCGTAAGCTAGTTCTTCAGTGACCTGAATATCTCCAACTGGTACCATTTGACACTGGTCACCTATACACCTTCGTAACATAGATACGTGAAATACTTGATGAATAACGTCTAACTCTGGAGGCAACTCTAATTCATATGCCGCTCGGCTATTCTTCGGATGACCTGATAAGGCCCAATGAATCTCGGGCTAAGCTTTCCCTTCTTACCAAATCTCATCACGCCCTTCATCAACGACACTTTAAGGAATACCCAGTCATTCACATTGAATTCTATGTCTCTGCACCATACATTGGAGTAGGATTTCTAACGACTCTGAGCTATTAGTAATTGTTCTCTGATAAGTTTCACTTTCTCTTCTGACTGGTGGATCAGGTCTGGCCCGACTAACCCTGCTTCTCCTACTTTGAACCACCCAAATGGGGACCTGAATTTCCACCTATATAATGCCTCATAAGGTGCCATCTGTATGGTAGAATGATAACTGTTATTATATGCAAACTCAATAAGGGGTAAATGCTCGTACCAGCTCCCTCCAAAGTCTAGCAACACGCTCATAACATATCCTCGAGTGTCTGAATGGTGCACTCTGCCTGGATGTCTGTCTGGGGATGAAAAGCTGTACTCAGATTAACCTGCGTCCCCAAACTTTTCTGAAATGACTGCCAAAATCTAGCTGTAAACTGTGCTCCTCTATCAGAAATAATAGATACTGGAATACCGTGCAATAAGACTATCTCTTTAATATATAACTCTGCATAGTCTTCAGCTGAAAATGTAGTCCAAACTGGTAGGAAGTGAGCTGATTTCATCAATTTGTCAATGACAACCCCAATAGATTCGGGGCAACCCTGTCACAAAGTCCATATTAACTGCTTCCCACTTCCACATTGGTATAGTCATCTCCTGAGTTAATCCGCCAGGTATCTGATGCTCAGTCTTCACCTACTGATAATTAGGGAACTGGGCTACGAATGCGGTTATATCTTTCTTCATTCTGGGCCACCAGTATATCTCTTTAATGTCCTAGTACATCTTCGTTGAGCTAGGATGGAGAGAGTAACGAGAGTAGTGTACCTCTTCCATAATCTGCTGGTAGAGCCCTACCGCGTCTGGAACGTAGGGGCGATCTCTGTACCTCAATACCCCATCTTTGGCTACCTCAAAAGCCGCTAGTCCTCCCTGTCGAACTTTATCTCTGAGTTGCACTAAATGAGAGTCCTCATACAGTTATTCTTTTACCTCTACCACCCGGGAAGATACTGTTGTATTCTAAATTATGGCCCCGTCGTCCCCTGAATCTATTATCCAAACTGCTAGGCTGGCTAATCGATGTAACTCTCGGGCCGTCTCCTGCTTTTTTGGCCTCAGATATGCTAAACTCCCCATAGATCTGCGACTGAGGGCATTTGCTACAATATTAGCTTTCCCTAGATGATACAAGATGTTCACGTTGTAATCCGTTAGCAACTCTAACCAACGGCGCTATTGCAAATTCAACTCTTTCTGCGTAAAGATATACTGGAGGCTCTTATGATCCGTGAAGATATCCACATGTACACCATAGAAATAATGCCTCTATATTTTTAAGGCATGAATCACAACAACTAACTCCATATCATGGGTGGTATAGTTCTTTTCTGTGCTTTCTAAGCTGTTTGGAGGCATAAGCAATTACCTTCCCATGCTGCATCAGGACACACCCTAACCCGACGCCTGAAGTGTCACAATACACGACATACCCTTTTGAACCTTCTGGAAATGCTAACACTAGTGCGGACGTCAATCTATTTTTCAATTCTTGGAAACTCTGCTCGTAGGTCTCGGTCCACTGAAATTTGGCTGCTTTCTAAGTCAATTTAGTCAAGGGTACCGATAGAGTAGAAAAGCCTTCCACGAACCTCCTGTAATACCTGGCTAAACCTAGAAAACTACGAACTTCTGTGGGAGTGGTAGGTCTAGGCCAGGTCTTTACTCCCTCTATTTTCTGTGAGTCAACTCGAATACCAGCCTCTGATACAATATGGCCCAAGAAAGCTACAGAATTCAATCAAAACTCACATTTAGAGAATTTCGCATATAGTTGACGGTCTCTGAGGGTCTGAAGTACTATCCACAAATGACCCCTGTGTTCTGCTTTCGAGCGGGAGTACACCAAATATCATCAATAAACACGATAAAAGACAAGTCTAAGTATGGTCGGAAAATACTGTTCATTAAGTCCATGAATACTGCTGGGGTGTTTGTCAACCCGAAGGACATAACTAGGAACTCGAAATGACCATACCTGGTCCTGAAAGCCGTCTTCAGGACATCTTTTTCCCGCACTCGGACCTGATGGTATCTGGATCTCAGGTCAATTTTTGAAAAATATTTTTCCCCTTGCAGCTTCATCTATCCTGGGAAGCGGGTATTTATTTTTGATCGTCACTTTATTCAACTGCCGATAATCTATACACATACGGAGAAAGCCATCTTTCTTTCTCAAAAATAGAACTGGTGCACTCCACGACGACGTGCTCATCCTGATGAAGCCCTTATCTAACAAATCTTTCAGCTGCTCTTTCAATTCCCTCAATTCATCCAGAGCCATTCGATATGGAGGGATGGATATAGGCTAAGTATCTAGCAGCAAATCAATAGAGAAATCAATTTCCCTTTCTGGAGGGATGCCAGAGAGTTCATTGGGGAACACATCTGGAAATTCATTAACCACTGGGATGGACTGAAGAGTCGGGGATTCTTCCATATTGTAACAATATGGTAGATACAACCCTTTGCTATAAACTTTTTTTCCCCTAATATAGGATATAAACTTACCCCTTGGCGCTGTACTACCTCTCCATTCTTGCACTATTTCCCTTGGGAAGTGGAATTAGATGATTCTGGTCCAACATTATACGGTATCATAACATGGTGCCAACCAATCAATACCCATAATTACATCAAAATCAATCATCTCTAACTCTATTAAATCTGCTGAGGTCCGACGACCCACAATCTCTACAGTACAACCCCGGTAAATTCTCTCAGCACTAATAGAGTCACCTACGGGTGTAGATACTAAGAAAGGTCGCTGAAGAAACTCTGGCGCGATGTCAAACTTTCAGGCTACTAACGGAGTAACATATGACAAGGTAGAATTCTATCAAAGCATAAACTGAGTGAAAACAGACATCAAATATACCTGTCACGCATCTGGCGTCGACTCTGACTCTTGTCGCCCTGGTAGTGCATATGTGCGGTCCTGGCTGCTACCTGAACTAAATGCTTCGGATCTACCTCGGCCCCTGCTAGCTGGAGATGAGGGTCCGCGCCCTGCAGAGGGTGCTGGGGCATACGAACCTACTGAAGACCTGTCCTGCTGACCTTGACTACTCTGGCGTCTATCGAACAATTTCTCATCATATGCCCCTCCTGCCTGCAAGAATAGCAGGTTGTGGAGCCATATCTGCACCTCCCCAGATGCTGCCTGTGGCAGGTACTGCATTGTGGCACTGCTAATTCTGTCTGATCCGGTCCTCTTTGCTGTTGTGAGCCTGATGCCCATGAACTCTCGCCGGGACCTGACTATCACGACGATCTGATCTGCTACGCTGCTGCTGCTGGAATGGGGGCCTGGGTGGCCTATCTGATAAGCGAGGCCGGGGTCCACTTAGAAAATCCATCTAAAAGTCTGCGGGCCTACCCCTCCGACGCTGCTCTTGACCTGCCCGCTCCGCGGCATACCGACGCTGCCTGAGCTCCTCTATATTCTGTGCGAATGCCTGGATCCGTGAGATATCCATGTCCTCTCACAATGTGGCCATAATACATGACTTTATATACTCTGGCGCAAGTCCCATAATGAACCGATGCACCCTAGCTGGCATGGTGTCAACAAATGAGGGCACATACTTGGCTAGGGAATCAAACCTCAGTGCATATTCCCTGACACTCATTCTGCCCTGCTCCAGGTGCAAGAACTGCTCTACTCTTGCCTGTCGGACCTCTCGAGGTAGGTAATGATCTATGAAAGCCTCAGAGAAAATAGGCCACGTAGGTGGAAGTGAATCTCTACATCGGGATCTTTCCTAGCTCTTGTACCACAAAACTGCTACATCTCGCAGTAGGAATACCGCTAGCTCAACTGACTCGGTAGATGAGGCATGCATACCCTGAATATCCTCTGCAACTGATCTATAAAATTCTGGGGATCCTCCCTACTATCGGTCCCTGTAAACTTTGGGGGGCTCAGAGTGAGAAATTCACGAACTCTCGAGCTACCAGGCCCCTTAGCAGGCTCAGCGGCAGCTGATACTACTGGAGGAGGCTAACGCTAGGCAGCCGTCATCTGAACCCACGTATAAAATGCACTTCTAAGCTCCTGATCTGATGGTACTGGAATAGCTGGGGTTGGTACTGGTGTATCTACTACCCTGGTGGGCTCTGAGTGTGGTGGTGAGTGCCGGGGAGATCGAGGGGGTGTCTCCCTATCGCCTTCAGATCGGGTCGACTCTGACTGGGGTCCCCTATTGGTTCCCTCTCCTGCTGTCATATCTAAATCTCAACCAGTCACAATCCGTCATGCATTTGACATTTTTCTCTATAAAAACAACGTAACCTTAGGGGATTACCCTATATAACTTAACTCTATAGCACGATTGGAGGAGAAAGAAGAGTAACCATACTATTATGCCTCGTAGCCTCCGGTCTATAAATTATGGTGCACAACACATCCATAGACAAGACTCTACTTGACACGGCTTGCGGACTCCCTGGGATACGACCTGCTCTGGTACCAAGTTTGTCACGCCTCGCCTTGGGGGGTATGACTGGCATCTAGTGCCCTACTAGGGTCTGGACTAATCTAACTGGACTTATGCACTTCTGATGCAACCTTGCTCCCCAAATCAAGAAAACAACGGGCTATATCTCAGCTGTAAACACAGCCCCCGGCCAACAAGGTCGCATAGCCTCCTGCAAAATAGAACAACTACCCAAAAACAGATAATGATAGGGAGTCCTATGCGGGCCGACAAGGCCACCATGCTGTCTAGTTATAACTGAAATGAAAATCAGATGACTTACACATGTTATAGCCGACAAGGCCACTATCCAACAGCTAAACAAGGCCCCACACGTCTGTCATCACAAAATGAAACATACATCTGGGCCCCACATGGCCAACAATAGACTAACCACAGAGTACTGTACATCTGCAAGCCTCTAGGAGTAGCATAGTGGTCGAGAAAAGGCCCCGACCTACCCATAAACTAAGCAATCAACAAAACAGACCTTCTAGCTATTAGCTCCGGAGGAAGGGAGCTAACTGTGCTGCTAATCCAAGATGGAAGCTATGAAAGACCTGGTCTATGCCTAGTTGCACCTATAGGCAAGTAATGCAGCGCCCATAGAGGGCGTCTGTACAATATGTACCGAATATGTAAGGCATTAAAGTAATAACTGAATGAGAGCTGAGGAACTGAAATAGTCATACAGAAAGGTAAGAGTTTAACCTGAATCGTCTTGCTATCTGTAGTACTTAAGTAGTGAGGTACACATATGTATATACAAACAAAAACCTAACAGGGCCCCCATAAGCCTGGAAGGTACAACCCATACAAGAATAACCTACGGGCCCCCATAGGCCTCGGGAGGTACAAGCAATGTACGTTCTACTATTTAATTACCGATGATCGCAGTATACTTACAACTCAAACGATCCTCACAGCCTTTGATTTAATAGAACTCACTATGGCCCTCACGACCTAACTCTACTAAAACTTGCTATGGCCCCGCGGCCTCAGCATACAGAACTCAATATGGCCCACACGGCCTCAATACTCGCTATGGCCTTCGCGACCTCAACATAACAGAACTCGATATGGCCCATATGGCCTTAATATACAGAACTCAATATGGCCCTTGTGGCCTCAATACAATAGAACTCAAAATGGTCCTCGCGGCCTCAATATACAGAACTCAGTATGGCCCTTGCGGCCTCAATACAACAGAACTCAATATTCTACAACAGCTAATCATGATAGATATGCCTTTAAATCTCTTATTGGTACTCAATCTGTATTACAATACTAAAGAAGCTAACTTGCCGAAGGAATTTTCCTTAACATACCTCGAGTGCCGTTTCCTCAGTAACTAGAGAGTTTCAACTAGTATTCAATAGCCCTTCCTAGCTGGAATCATATTACTGAGAGAATGAGACTAGTTTCAGTACTAAATTTGGCAGAAACAATAACTTATAATACTAATATCGATGATACTTCAACTTAACAAAACACGGCTGAAGACGTATAATTTCCCGTGAATTCAGAAGGGAGAAATACTTACTTGAAGCCTACGATCGCATGAGACTAGTTTGAAGTAATTTTGATAACTTTTGCTCGGCGAAGTAATGATTCGTCGGGAAAATTTCACAAAAATAACTCTGCAGAAATGCTCCCTACGACTTGGGATTCAATACATGAGGTTAATTTGAATTTGGATGGCGTTTCGTAGCGTAAACGGAAGAATTTAACTTAGTTTCCTCATCTTTTACTCTCTCTGCCCGAAGGTATATATATATAAAATAACACAATTGAAAGCAACTCAATATATATAACATTTGGGCGGTGGACAGGGGGTCCGTGGCATGGACCCCATCGCGCCAAAACACAGGCGTGCCACGAAGCCCATCGCGGAGGGCATGGTCCGTGCCACGCTGCCCCTTTGGGCAGCTTGCCTGGCCTCCTTCCGCGCGGTCCCGACTTCATGCTCGTCTGACCTTTCCCTAGGCCCTTTCTCGTATGTATTATATCTAAAACTCTTAACCAACATAAAAATAGGCTAACTAAACGTTAGGAACTTATGGGGTGTAACATATCCCAACCAATATTTTTCACTCTAAGAGGCTTGCAGACTACAATCTTCAATTCCTAGATAGTTATGCATTGTTGGCCGTGTGGGGCCTAGCTTAGCTATGTTTACAGCCTTATCGGCTATAGTATATATAACTACCTTTCTTTCTTTTGTTATAACTTAGACAGCATGGTGGTCTTATTGGCCCGCATAGGATCCTTTTATTGTTATGACTGCTGGGTTAGCTATTTTTATGCAAGTGTGTTGTATAGCCTACTTTGCCCGAGGCTGTGTTTATAGCCGAGATATAGTTGTTTGTTTTCTTGATTTTGAGTTGCTGGCATGCACCAGAGGTGCATATGCCCAGCTAGGTCAGCCTATGTTCTAGTATGGCACTAGGTACCAGTTGTGCCTCTCAAGGTGGGGCGTTATAAACTTGGTATCAGAGCAACGCCGTATCCTAGGGAGTCTGCAAGCCATGTCTAGTAGAGTCTTATTGATAAATGTGTTGTGCACTACATTTTATAATCAGGGAGCTACGAGGCATGATAGTATGGTTACCCCTCCTTCTTTTCAAGATCGTGCTATAGAGCCGAGTTGTATAAGGTTTAGTCCTTAAGCTTATGTTGTTATGTTTGTCTAGAATAATGTTTGATATAAGATATATTATAGCTAGCCACAATTTAGATACAATAGTAGGAGAGGGTACCACCAGGGTGCCACAATTGGGGACAGCCTAGCCTGAGGGCGAAAGGGGACATCTCTTCAATCTCCCCAGCATCCTCCCGGGGCACCAGGAACTTCAAAAGGTAACAGACATGCCAGCGTCGTTCCCAGTTCTTTCTACACCCTTGGAATAGGAGTTGAGGAGTGTAGTATGTATATGTCATCTTACTTAGTAGCTACTCAACATTAGACAGGGACAACAGTTAAGGTTGGATCACCTGAAAGGTATGAAAGGTTGTGAAAATTGCAAGATTCTTACCTCCAACCCTTTAGAGTTTGTTGAGTTTCATACCTTAGCCCCACTGTGATATGATATGGTTGTTTCCTACCCCCAGCCTTTTCTCAGAACAGTAGAGAGTGTAAGTATTGACTCTATGTTTCCAAGAGTCAATAGTAAAGGTGGGATAGATCCATTGATTTCTAGGGGGTGTTACAAAAGTAATCAAGATCCTTAGTACTTAAATAAGCCACCTAGACCTTCACTACAGTATATATTAGGATTACAGGTAAGATTGCTAGGAGCAGTTGAGTACATATGAGAGTCCATAAGCAATAGACCTCCAGCAATAGCAAAGCTCAGGTCAGAAATTAATTAATCCTATGTTGATGGCGGTAGTGAATAACCAGAGAATAATGGTGGTGGCCCCCAGCTTATTATGTTGAGGGACGAGACTATATGATAGGAACCGGCTTGAGCACCGGTCAGGATGATATAGGTTAGTAGATTTGGCTAGTAATATCCTTTCCAATATAGTGCATGGGGAACAAACCCCAATTTTCAGCCTATGGAAGTAAGGGCAAGACATGAGCATTGATCAATGGAGGAAAACAGAACCACCTCTAGGCTGTAGCAGGCTGATAGAACTTGGAATTGTCGCTGAATGTCGAGAAATAAGCATCATGATGACATTTAAAGGATAGTGAGATTGTAACCTAGAATACTGCAATATCATCACTAGTTGTGGGGGTGAAGGAGTGAGGGTATAGAGACCCTAGCGTAGTACAGCCCAGAGACGAGGCCCAGCAGAAGGAGTCACCGACCTTTGAGATAATAGGGGGTGGAGTCTTGTGACCCAGAGGTCAACTCTGTGTTCCAAACATGGCAGGGATTCATTAATAGACTGTAGAAAAGGTACACCATTTCCATTATTCCCTCCACTTGGGTTTGACAAAAATGCATTAGATTATAAAAGGTTGGACATCAGAAACCGAGCAGGCTAATTCAGAAAATAGTCGTGCCTGCGTGAAAGTGGGAAGTAGTCCCTATGAATTTAATTACAAATTTACCTTGTACCAGGCATAAACTTGACCCTACTTGAGTCATTATTGAAAGGTGAGTGGGATCAAATCATTTCTTGGCGGTCAAAATTATGTTTTAGCTAAAGATTACGCTTAGTTAAATACTAAAGAGATAATCCGGCTACATGAGGGGCACATCTAACAACTAGGTTTTGGAAAGGGTGTCAAAACAGATTAGGACACAAGTTTATTTGAGTACAACTACTCGTCCCCAGATAGATGGCCAAGCAAAGCACACATTTTAGACGCTCAAAGATATGTACGGATGTGAATACTAGACTTCAAGGAAGTTGAGATAACCATCTACCTCTTATGGAGTTGAATATAATAGAAATCACCATTTTACCATCAAGATAATGCCTTATGAGGCTATATACGGATAGAAATGCAGGTCCCCCATAGGATGGTTCAAAGTGAGTGAATCAGAGTTAATTGGACCTAACATGATGCACCAGTTAGAAGAGAAGGTTAAACTCATCAGAGAGAATTTCCTGCCAGCCTAGGATCGTCAGAAGTCCTATTCCAATACATGACATAGGTACTTGGAGATTGATGCAATGACTAAGTATCCTCGAGAGTCTGAATTGTTCGCTCTGCTTGGCAATCCGTTTGTGGGTGAAATGCTGTACTGAGCTTGACCTGAGTACTAAGCCCTTTTTGAACCTCCAAAACTGAGAGGTAAATTGGGTACCTCTATCTTATTTGATTGACAAGGGAACTTCATGTAACCTAACTAGCTCTCGGATGTACTGTTTGGCATAATCGTCCGCGGAGTCAGTGGTTTTGACCGGTAGAAAATGAGCAGCTTTGGTCAACCTATCTACAACAACCCAAATGGATTCATATTGCCGACAAGTGCGAGGAAACCCGGTGATGAAGTCCATATTGATTTCTTCCCACTTCTATGTAGGAATACCAATATCCTAAAGAACACCTCCCAGTCTCTGATGCTCAATCTTCATATTCTGACAGTTTAGGCACTTAGCTACAAATTCTGCGACATCTTTCTTCATTCCATTCCACTAATAGACTTCTCATAGGTCACGGTACATCTTGGTGGCACTTGGATGTATTGAATAACTGGAACCGTGAGCCTCATGCAACATCCGACTTCTCAAATCACTAACATCTGGGACACACAAGCGACCCTAATATTGAAGCACACCATCTCCCCCTTTGGAGAAGACCTCCACCTTTTGATTCTGGACGACTTCCTTTAACTTTACCTAAATGGGATCCTCGTCTTGTCTATCTTTTACATTAGTCAGCAAGGATGATTCTGATCCATTTTGAACTATCACACTACCATCGGCCGATTTAACCAAATGAACTCCCAACCTTGCAAGTCGATGCATATCCTTCACCAGCTCCTTCTTTCCCTCATCTACATGGGACACACTTTCCATGGAGAGTCTACTAAGTGCGTCTGCTACTACATTAGCCTTTCTTGGATGGTAAAGGACACTCATATCATAATCCTTAAGTAGCTCCAACCACCTCCTTTGCCGTAGATTTATATCCTTTTGGGTAAACACATATTGTAAACTCTTGTGGTCCGTAAAAACATCTACGTGGACCCCGTACAAATAGTGTCTCCATATCTTTAAGGAAAGTACCACCGCCGCCAATTCAAGATCATAGGTCGGGTAATTCCTTTCATGAACCTTCAGCTACCTGGAAGCATATGCTATGACTTTACCATGCTGCATCAATACGCAACCAAGGCGTATTTTTAAAGCATCACAATACACCACAAACCCATCGGTACCCTCAAGTAGGGTTAACACCGGTGCTGAGGTAAGTCGAGTCTTCAACTCCTGAAAACTCCTTTCACAAGCATCCGACCATTGGAATTTCACTTTCTTTTGGGTCAACTTGTTCAATGGCGCTGCAATAGATGAAAAACCCTAAATAAACCTCTGATAGTAGCTAGCTAAACCTACGAAACTCCTAATATCTGAGGGATTGACTTGTCTAGGCTAATTCTTCACCGTTTCTATCTTTTGAGAGTCCACCTAAACACCTTTACTAGATACCACATGGTCCAAAAATTCCATTGAGTTCAACCAAAACTCACATTTACTAAATTTAGCATATAATTGGTGATCCTTGAGAGTCTGTAGCACCACCCTCAAATGGGCGACATGCTCCTCCTCGCTCCGAGAGTAAATTAGGATGTCATCAATGGACATGATCAAAAACATATCCAAGTATGACTTGAACACCATGTTCATCAATTCCATAAAAGCTTCAGAAGCATTCGTTAGTCCAAAAGACATAACTACGAACTCATAATGACCATACTGTATCCTGAAGGCTGTCTTTGGAATGTCACTCTCCCGAACCCTGAGCTGATGGTATCCAGATCTAAGATCTATCTTCGAAAAGCATTTCTCACACTGAAGATGGTCAAACAAATCATCAATCCTGGGGAGAGGATATCTATTCTTGATGGTCACATTGTTCAATTGCCGATAATCAATACACATACGAAGACAACCATCTTTCTTTCAAACAAAGAGAACTGGTGCACCCCATGGGGATTTGCTCAGTCTAATGAAACCCTTGTCTAGCAGGTCCTTTAATTTCTCCTTCAACTCCTTTAGCTCAATTGGAGCCATTCTGTAAAGAGGAATAGATATAGGTTTCGTATCGGGAAGAAGGTCAATACCAAAATCAATCTCCCGCTTGGGAGGGATTCCTGGTAAATCATCTGGAAAGACTTTAGGATACTCACATACTACTGGGACTAACTGAATAGTCGGGGTCTTGGACGTAGCATCCTTAACCATAACTAGATGGTACACACAACCCTTAGAAGTCATATTTCTGGCCTTAAGGTAGGGAATGGAGCGACCCACAGGCATAACTGAACTACCCTTCCACTCTAGGACTAGCTCACTGGGAAATCAGAACTCTACCACACGGGTTCTATAATTTACTGAGGCATAACATGCATGTAGCCAACCCATGCCAAAGATAACATCAAAATGTATCATGGATAACTCTACTAGGTCTGTTGAGGTGACTTTCTGAAGGACTGTGACCGGGCAACTTTTATACACCCATCTGCTACAACTGAATCACCCACTAGAGTAAAGACTGAGAAGGGTTCTAACAAGATTTCGGGACCTTCGAAAATACTAGCCACATAAGGTGTCATAAAAGACAAGGTAGACCCTGGATCTATCAAAGCATATACATCAAGATAGAAAACTCGTAACATACCAGTAACCACGTCTGGGGAGGTCTTTTACTCCTGTCGAGATGAAAGGGCATAAAACCTATTCTGAAGCTAACCATCAATGTTTACGCCCTAACGCATACAAGTGCACGTGGTCGTACAAGTAATATAGTGGATCTTTCAAGCTAGATATCGAACCCACAGGGACTGTAGCTTAGTGATTTTTCCTACTTTAGCAGTCACAATTACTTTATGCAAGTATGTAAATAACAAAATGAATTAAAAGTTGACAAAGAGTAATATATAAAGTAACACTAAATGAATCTTAAAATGTTGATTTACACAATAGCAAGAAAAGTATCAGGTTAAGGTATGACATGCAAGCATGTATAATTTATATTATTCTTCATCTACCCTCTCTTTCAGGTTGATGGTTGTGAGTCTGGCTCTGGTCTCTAGAACCTCTAGCCTACCTTGTTATGAACCCTGCAACTACACATTTCTGTGATGCAATAACTCATCCTAGGGCTAGTCAAAATAGTTCCCCTTGATAACCGAATATGACATTGCAGGTATATTTCTATCCTGCACGCGAATCTTACCTCTAATTTATAGCAAAGATAAGAACATATTCCCCTATTCCAAGTCTACCCTAATAATTTTCCTTTCAGAGTCAAATTAGAATTCTAAATTTACCTTAATTCTGGCCAAACATTAAAACAGTGAAAATCAAGAATAGAAGAACAACTGTTCATAAGAGAAGAAAATTCAGCTGAAAATAATATGAAATTACACAGTCCTGCAATTAGCCTCAACCAGAGAATGAGGTAATTTAGCCACTCATTTCTTGATTAAACATCTCCAAACAAGTTTTAATCATGAGAACAATTGAAATTTAGAAGAAAAGATAAGAGAAAGAACCCTAGAATTTTCTTCAGCTCAACTGTTGTTTCCCACGTTCTTGCCAAAATGTCAGATAATGCAAAATAAAAGCCTAAGTGTTCTATTTATACAGGTGTAAAATTTCCCAATGATAAACTAGCTCCGTGGCACGGAGCTCATCGTGGTGAAATAGCTCCGTGACACAGAGCTATCGCGGACCTTCACTGGAAATGGGGCGAGGCTAGACTTCCTATATCTGTGGCACGGAGGCTAACGCGGAGCTCCAGCTCCGTGCGACGGGGCTATCGCGCACCTTAACTGGAAATGGGGCATATATGAAAATCCAAGCTCCGTGTCATGGAGGCTAACATGACAAGTCTTCTCCGTGCCACGGGGCCATCGCGTAGCCTCACTGTTTTGTGTCTTCCAAATTCCAAAATTTTCTTCCTCTACCCATGTATTGTGGCACGTTGTTCAACATGAACAATCCTTAAAGTGACACGGTGGTGAACTTTCAACCCAATGTTAACGCTCTCCAAACATTTCCATACTCCCATTCGGAGTTTAACTCGCTCTTCCCACTGACATCTTTGTCTTATCCACCTGCAAATAGTCACAACACAATTATTAATCCAAAAAAAGAAAAACAACCATAATTACTCCAAACTTGTGTGAATACATCAATCTTATCCTTAGCTAGACTCCCGAAGGGTTAAAATGATGGAGTTTGGTCGTATAAATAGGCCCAAGATCACCACCCCACACTTATAACCTTGTTCGTCCTTGGACAAGCTTTTAGTATCCTCAACATGATTTCAACAACATTACCATCATTAGAGGACCAAAGTAACTCATACCTAGTTGTTCTAAACACTTTAATCATGGAGTACAATTCACTTCAAGCATGGTCTTCACAAACCATTTTCATGAGCAGAATCACACAAGCCCTAGTGAATAACTTTTCAACCGAAAATCCGGCCAACCTGTCTGAATCATAATAGTGAAGTATTAGCTTAACCAAAAGCCCACCAATATGTGCCCTCACTGATGTACAACGGTTCTATTTCCATGAAATCAAGATAATCACAATTAAGCATATTATGTACTGAATCACTCAAACTCCAAAGATTATTTCAAGCAAATCTAATGCATCATGAATTTGCCTTTAGTGTACTACTCAACCGAACATAACATCACTTGTAGGATCAAAAGGGCTTTTTCCAGGTTGTAATGTCGGATAAGGGACTGGTAGGATTATTTGGGTTGTAGTGACTCTTACCCCATGCACTTTAAGACAATTACACATTTTGCTTTTCATGAACTTACTTCTTTCACCTTTCACTCTAACTCCGTTCAAGGTGTAGTCATAGATGTATGGAGTGTGTACCCTTGGTTGAAACTCATCATAGACTATATATACACATGTGTATAGGTATATACATCATATAAATATATATATATATATATATATATATATATATGTATATATTTATATATATATTTATTTTTTTCATATATATATATTTATAGCTTATGATTAACAAATGAAGTACACAGACCCCTTCTTCCCCCTTTTATTCTTCCTCCTTTAAAATATTGTCTCTATAAAGTGCAATAGGATCTATTTGGATCAAAGCGACATTGAGGCCATTCGAACAAATGGGGCAAGGCTTCTTAGTGAGGTTGTTCTAATAAAATTAGGCTTAAAGTCTCAAACGGGGCTCACTAGGGACATTCATTAAGGTCAGTGACAATGAATGAGATGGGTCAACTATCTAGGTTCACAAAGAAGTGCCTTAATCATATCCTCTAAGCTTAATGCCACTTCCAGCTTTTTGTACACACAAGGAAAATTCTAGACATTAGTTTGCAAGAAATACAACTAGTTCTCACCACACATGGCACAGACGGTCACTTTTGGTTAGCTTAAACTCCTTTCATGATTTCATCCATATTGAGTGACAAGCACAATTAAGCCTATAATTTTGCAATTTAGAGTTAAACACCATGACCAATGTGATCCTACCATTTTTTTCACCATTTGCTTGTCCAAATATATGTTCCATGAAGTCTAGCATCTAACCAAGTGAAATGCTTTAGCCCAATAGTGATGGGTTTATTTTCTATTTCCTAACGTGACTAAATTTCCTTAAAACAGTCGTCATCCATCCATCATAGAGAACAATCTCTACCTATGACTCAAAATTTTTTTTATGTTTGATTCAAAGGGACTATCCTCTGGAAAAGCACCAAAAACAAAAGCCGAGAAACCCAAAGCATGAAAAATAATCACAAGCAACAGAGCACCCTAGGAACAGAGCTTACTAGCTATTACAAACCACTTTATACATGCCACAGTCATAGAACCACACAAATAAACAAACATAAAATAACCACCCCACCATTAAAGTGAACACTGTCCTTAGTGCTTGCAACAAATCAATGTAAAAATAGAGTTAGGGTGGTAAAGACTCCCTGATCAATTAATTGGTTCAATTTCTTTATTCGGTGCAAAGGCCTTGTCACCGAGGTCCGAGTCATCTCCCTCATCTTCATCTGACTCAATATTTGAGTCCTCCCGGTGCCTCTCCTCATCGGAGGGTACATCATCATCCATCGACTCTACAAATGCTGGGCCAATCCTGCACATGGCTCTAGCATGCTCGTTCATCAGGTAGTCCATGTCCACCTGCCACAATTCATCCTCTGTTGCAGGCTGTCCACCAATACGCAACTGTAGCATTTGCAGTCCAAACATCCTGGCTGCATAACAATCATCTCGAGCGTGTTGCTCAGCTAACGTGAGTACTGGCCCGTATGTGGTGTCTAGCACCTTAGTCTTGGTCACGTCCAAAGCGTGCCATTCTACCCTCGATCTATAGTCTAGAGCCTCCTCTTCAATGTCATGGCTTCTGAGATAGGTGGTGAGTAGACCGCCAAACCCATACCTGTGCCCCTAATGCAACCTTTCCTTTTTCATGGCTGATATGATCACCGCCCCAATAGTAATTTCCACGTTTTTCATCAAGGCGTATACCAGACAGACTCTGTCTCGGGTAACATCAGTCATATGCACCTCAGGAATGAGGCAAGTGCAAACAATCTTCAACCATACTCGGGTCTCCCTGTTCATCTGTGAATAGGGCAATGTTTGGTGGTACCCTTTCTCTTTGTGGTGCCTCCACATGGTTGTTGATTTTTGGCCGCATAATGTGTGTCAGATATCAGCATATGGTGGGGTGAAGTTCAGCTGGCGGAGTGGATTTGGGTCTGCGTCAGGTGTCTCCAAGATGGCATTTAAGTGATGAGCCTCCAAGGGAACCACCTGCCCCCGGATCTTGATTGTGTGGCTGCGAAGAGTGGGGTCCCAATTCACATATAATTCCCGCACCATGTGTAAATTACACTCCCTGGGCGCATTAAAGATGAAGTGCATGCCCAAGGCATGTATACTGTGCAGTATTCGGGGGAACTCTTGTGCCAAACTATCCCGGTCAATTTTCTCCTCAGGGAAGTATTTTGACTCCTTATGCTTTCCATACCACTTTTTACCTTCCTCCACCACCCATATAGTACCGAACCGCCTTTTCTGGCCCCTGGGAACTGGTAGGGCTACTGGCATAACTAAGCCTATTCGGTGCCTTTTTCTGCCTGTGTCGGAGGTTGAGACACCTTTTCCCTTATCCTGTCTATCTGACATTATTCCTGTTTAGCCAAAAGCGTACAATAAATTCTTCAGTAACAAACATGTCTAGCCAACACTAAGGTAGGGCTTCGGTTGGTCACCCCACACTTAGTTGCTAGCGTGGTTTCACTAGTCATAGTCATTTGGGTACTCAGTCTTCCCCTTCTTTACAGTTCAATGACTAGTTACGCCCAAAATTAATCAGAATCACCACTTTGACAAGATAAAGCAAACACAACCTTATATAGCAATTTCCTGAAAGGCGCATTGTATTTGAAACATTAGATGTGGCAACTATCTTGTACTACTCAGGCTTCATACAATCAAATTACTCATGTCCATGTCTCTAGCAATTTCATGAAGTTAATACTGCTTTACTCAGACTTCAAGCAGTTGGAAACTTGCACTTAAGAACACTTACCCTTTTGATTTTACATGCCCGCATTTACAGAGAATATCATTTTCCACAATAGAGATTACGCAAAATGGGATGTGTAGAAATTTGCACACTAACTGCAGAATTTAGGCATGAATTCCTTCTTTTTGTTTGTTTTCACTTTCCCTTGGTCATCTTCTTCCCAACCTTCAAGCACCCCATACTTAGTTTCTATGCCAATTTTAAGAACAGAAGCATGAATTTCCCAATTTCTGTTTTCCCCCCCTTTTCTTTTTTCCTTCAACCCATCAAGCACCCCCAACATGTAGGTAATATACAAATTGCAATAATTCATGTCATTATCGAGTGCATAGAGCAATTACCATCAACTAACTTCATGATTAACCAACAAAACTTGATTCAATCAAGTGCCCATGACTTAGGGTTGACTTTGGCTTAACTATGTGTTCATGCCAAGAAATTCGAATAAGAAAGGAAGAAAAACAATAAAACATACCTATTAATCTTAGTTGTGAAGAAGATGGGATGAATCTTTACTGTCTAGGCGTGGCACGCTCAAGAGGGGGAGGGAATGGGGGGTTTTGTCGCGGAGGTAATGGGAGAAAATTAGGCTGAAGTGCTGATTTTGGGGTTAAAAGGAAGGGATTTTAGACGGGTCGACCCGGCTATTTAAGTAAACCCATTGCAAAATACACCTCAACGTGGCATGGAGGCTAACACGGAGCATCAACTCCATGCCACGGAGCGGTCGCGCAGGCCCACTATTTCTTGGTCCTTATTTTTCCAAACACTTACCTTTGCACACCTCCTTAAATTTTGTTTGGGCTCTGTACATCCTGAAAATCGTCCAAAAACAACAATGAGTTAGAAAATAGTGGGTTGCCTCCCACCCAACGCCGTAGTTTTAGTCGTGGCACGACTTTTGTGTTTTTTTTTCAAAAGTAATTCCTAACTATTACATTACATTCACGGGTTGCCTCCCGTGTAGCACCTGATTTACCATTGCAGCACAACCCAGCTGACCTTCATTCATCAGATAAGGTGATAGACGTCTTCTCTTGATTTACGCCCTCACCCCAGTAGTGCTTACACCTATGACCGTTTACTAAGAATGTGACACTTTTATCTTCCTGCCACAATTCAACTGCTCTGTACGGGGTCATCCTCGCTACCTCAAATGGTCCAGACCACTTAGATCTCAGCTTTCCCGGGAATAACTTCAACCTAAAGTTGAATAGCAACACTATCTGTCCAGGCTCAAAGATTTGAGGCACTATATGCTTGTCATGCCACCTCTTAGTTTTTTCTTTGTACAACTTAACACTCTCATATGCATGCCAACAAAACTCATCCAACTCACACAATTGCAACAACCGCTTTTTCCCAGCTAACTCAGGATCCATGTTTAGCTTCCGCACAGCCCAGTATGCCCGATGTTCAATCTCCACAGGTAAGTGACATGCCTTTCAATAAACTAACCGATAAGGTGAAGTCCCAATTGGCATCTTATAAGCAGTTC
The DNA here is from genome assembly GCA_035772735.1 of Datura wrightii. NCBI lineage: Eukaryota > Viridiplantae > Streptophyta > Magnoliopsida > Solanales > Solanaceae > Datura > Datura wrightii. The sequence continues at coordinate 44,200,577 of JASDFA010000007.1, read as the reverse complement.
TATACACCCACAAAGCATCATCTAATTTGCTTGCCCAATCCTTTCATTGAGCATTCACAATTTTCTGCAGAATCTGCTTGACTTCCCTGTTTGACACTTCTACCTGCCCACTAGTTTGAGGGTGATATGCTGTAGCCACTTTATGCCGAACTCCATATTTAGCCAACAAATTTTTGAACTAGGTATTAACAAAGTGTGAACCTCCATCACTAATAATAGCTCGCGGGGTTCCAAATTTGGTAAAAATCTGCTTCTTCACAAACTTGGCCACTACCTTGGTATCATTGGTGGGAAAAGCTGCGGCCTCAACCCATTTGGAAATGTAATCTACTGCTACAAGAATATATTGATTACCAAATGACGGTGGAAAAGGCCCCATGAAATCTATCCCCCAAACGTCGAATACCTCAACTTCCAAGATGTTATGTAATGGCATCTCATGTTTCTTGCTGATTGTCCCTGTTCTCTGGCACTGATCACAAGACTTGGCATATGCTGCTGCATCCTTGAATAAAGTTGGCCAAATGAAACTGGACTGGAGCACTTTATGAGCGGTGCACTCCTCCATGATGATCTCCATACGATGATGAATGACATCTTCTCAACACTTCAACTATTTGACTCTCTGGAATGCACTGTCTAATCACTTGATCTGGTCCTTGCTTGAATAAATATAGCTCATCCCACATATAGTACCAGAACTCATGCTTCAGCTTCTTTCTTTGTTGAGCGGTTGCCTCTGGTGGGTACACTCCACTTACTATCAGGTTTATTATATCTGCATACAGAGGAAGTTCCGCATCACTCAGTGCCAAGAGTTATTCATCAGGGAACTCTTCTCGGATACACCCAACCTCATTCACATGTGACCTGTCCTCTAGTCGTGACAGGTGATCTGCTACCTGATTTTCACTGCCCTTCCTGTCTCGGATTTCCAAGTCAAACTCTTGTAGTAATAATATCCACCTAATTAACCTGGGCTTTGCATCTTTCTTGCTGAATAAGTACCGGATTGCAGCATGATCCGTGTGTACCACCACCTTCATCCCAACCAGATAGGACCTGAACTTGTCAAATGCATAAACAAGTGCCAGCATCTCGTTCTCTGTGACTGTATAGTTCGCCTGAGCAGCATCTAGCATTTTACTTGCATAGTATATGGAGTGAAAAATCTTTTTCCTCCTTTGCCCTACTGCACCCACAACCATATCACTGGCATCACACATCAGCTCAAATGGGCGTTCCCAGTCAGGAGCAATGAGAATGGGCGCTTCCACCAGCTTTGCTTTCCGCTCCTCAAATGCTTTAACACATTCTGCGCCAAACTCAAACTTCACATCTTTTTCTAGTAGTCGGCACATTGGTCTAGAGATCTTTGATAAATCCCGAATGAACCGTCTATAAAACCCACCATGTCCCAAGAAACTGCAGACACCCTTAACCGATACTGGTGGTGGCAGCTTGTCAATCACCTCAACCTTTGCTGGAAAGTGGCTGGTGCATTGCATAACCCAAAGGGCATCATGCATTGCTGGAAAGTGGCTGGTGCATTGCATAACCCAAAGGGCATACGCTTGAAGGCGTATGTCCCATAGGGACAAGTAAGTATGGTCTTCTCATGATCTTCTGGGGCTATAGCTATTTGATTATAGCTAGAATAGCTGTCTAGAAAGTAATAATACTCCTGGCTTGCGAGTCTGTCCAACATTTGGTCGATAAATGGTATGGGATAGTGATCCTTATGAGTGGCCTCATTTAGTTTCCTATAATCCATGCAAATCCTCCAAGCTGTGACTGTGCAAGTGGGAATCAACTCATTCTTCTCATTAGTGACAACTTTCATGCCCCCTTTCTTTGGGACACATTGAACTGGGCTGACCCACTTACTGTCGGAGATCGGATATACCACTCCTGCATATAGCCACTTAATCTCCTCCTTCCTCACTACATCTTTCATTACTGGGTTCAACCTCCTTTGATGTTGGACAATTGGCTTAGATCCTTCCTCCATCAATATCTTGTGTATGCAGAAAGCCAGACTGATTCCACGGATGTCTGACATTTTCCATCCTATGGATCTCTTTTGCCTTTTCAGAACCACTAACGCTTCTTGAACCTGTGAATCTGTTAGTTCTACCAAAATAATGACACACAATATGTCAGCTTCTCCCAAAAATACATACTGAAGGTATAGAGGCAACGCTTTCAGCTCCAATTTGGGTGCCTCTTCTATTGATGGCTTTGGTGGAGGCTCTGAGGACCGCTGCAAGGGCTCGAACTCCTGCTTTTGAAAGAACATTTTAGCCTCATTCAGAGCTTGCACCATTTCATATGTGGCAACATCCCCTAACTGATCATGTCCCCCCAATGCTCTTTCTAAGGGATCATTTGGGCCAATAAGCTGAAGTGCAGACTCTTGGTCAACAATAGTGATGGCTGACAGCTCTTCATAAATAGTCGGTAGCTTCTTGGCTTTGTAGACATCAAACACTTCCACCTTATCATGGGCTCTCATGGTTAGCTGCCCAGCAGCTACATCTATTAGAGCTCATCCAGTTGCCAAAAAGGGATGTCCCAAAATGAATAGGACTTCCGAGTCTGGATCAAAATCAAGGATTATGAAATCTACCGGAAAAATAAGGGAGCCCACTTGCACTAGCACATCCTCCACAATTCCATCTGGCCTCGCCAATGAACGATCGACTAGCTGCAAAATTACCCTGGTGGGTCTGGGACTACCCAAACCCAACTTATTGAACACAGATATAGGCATCAAGTTAATGCTCGCTCCTAGATCACATAAACCACGAGCTTTAATGGACTGCCCAATAGTGATCTGGATAGTAAAACTTCCCGGATCTTTGAGCTTTGTAGGCAATCTATTCTGTATCCGAGAGGTGCACTCCACAATAAGTGCAATCGTGGCATATTCCGTCAGTCTGCTCTTGTTTGTCACGATATCCTTTATGTACTTGGCATACTTAGGAATTCCTTGCAAGACATCTACCAAAGGAAGATTAATGTGTACCTGCTTTAATACTTCCATAAATTTCTTGAAGCATGCTTCTTCCTTATGCTTCCTCAATCTCTACGGGAATGGGGGTGGTGGTGGTGAATTTTCATTATCTGTTGACTTTACACTCCCTATCTCATTATCATTCTCTTTAGCCTTCTCTGTTGTTTCAGCTTGGTGTGGTGGCTTTTTGGGTACCAACTCCTTCAGTTGTTTTCTACTTATGATGGTGACAATATTTACCTGCTTGGATTGGTGTTTGTATCACTTGGCAACCCGCCCCGGGGGCTGGTATTCTGTGCTCCAGCTAACTGTCCCAGCTGAATCTCCAAAGCCTTTGTAGCCAACTGTTGATTTTTCATGTCAGCTGTCAATTTTACTTGGTCAGCCTGTATCTGATCTTGGTTGGCTATAATGGTCTTCAACATGTCATCAATGTTGCTAGACTGAGTAGGTGCATTATTCCCTCCGAATTGAGGCTAGAAATTCTGATGAGCCCCTTGGTTCCTGTGCAGACCCTGATTTGAACTTTGCCCTTGGTGACTATTACTAACCCAGGAAAAATTCGGATGGTTCCTCCAATTGGGGTTGTAATTGTTTCCATACTGCTGATTGTTGCCCCTTTGCACATTCCCAACAAAGTAAACTAAGTCTGGATTAGCACCACATGTATTAGCTGAGTGCTTACTACTACCACAAACTTCACACCATACTTGCTGGACTGCATTGACTGGAGCTTGTGACTGCCCCAAGCTCATGTTACTAAAATGAGTGTTGATCTGATTCTGTAATGCAACTATCTGTGCAGCAATAGCTGCGAGTCCATCTACCTCCAAGACCCCTACCGCTTTCTTCACCACACCTCGGGCTATGTCAGCATTCCATTTTGGATTACCTTGTTAAATACGGTTCAATAGTGTATATAGCTCCTCATACGTCTTTTCCAAATCTTTCCCCCCAACTGCAGAATCTAACAGGATTTTGGTATGAGGTTCCAAGCTTTCTATAAAAGTATGCACCAATACGTCATTTGATTAATGATGGTGAGGACAATATCTCAACATCGACTTGAACCTCTCCCATGCTTGGTACAGGTTCTCACCATCTCTCTGCTTAAAACTTAGAATCTGACTTCTAAGCCTTGCTGTCTTCCCCGAAGGAAAGCACCTAATTAAGAATTTCTTTGCCAGACCATCCCATGTGGTAATAGAATTAGGTGGTTAAGCCTTTAACCACCTTTTCACTTCCCCCAGCAATAAAAATGGGAACAATGTAAGCCTCACATAATCTGATGATACCCCCGTGGGTATGTACGTGTCACTGATCTCCAGAAAATTTTGTAGATGCTGCTGCGGGTTTTCATGAGGGAGACATGTGAATTGTCCGCTGGTATGCAGTAGCTGCACCATGTTTTGTTTCAGCTCAAATCTACCTCCTGGCTTCGGCTTGCGGATGCTAGAGGTCACATTATTTGTGTGTGGGATTGCCACCTCGCGTACTGGTCTTGCTGCCATCACTTCAGGCACTAACTCTACCTGCCCAACTGGTGGATGCTGTTGTTGTTCCAGAATTTCCCTCTGTAACAACTGCAACTTCCTTTCTAGAGCTTCTCTCCTTTATAAAGAAACTGTCTTTCTAGCTTCAAAAATGGGTCCACCAATTCCTTATTTCTTGCCAGCGTTTAGAAATTTCTCAGTACCTGCAAGGGTAACAGCTAAGATCAAGTTGTCAACACTTGCACAAAACTTGCAAAAACTAACACTCAAAAATTTCACCAATTTTAGCAGTCCCCGGCAACGGCGCCAAAAACTTGTTTACTCCCTAACGCATGCAAGTGCATGTGGTCGTACAAGTAATATAGTGACTCTTTCAAGCCAAATATCAAACCCACGGGGACTGTAGCTTAGTGATTTTTCCTACTTTAGTAGTCACAATTACTTTATGCAAGTATGTGAATAACAAAATGAATTAAAAGTTGACAAAGAGTAATATATAAAGTAACACTAAATGAATCTAAAAGTAGTGATTTACACAATAGCAAGAACAGTCTAAGGTTAAGGCATGACATGCAAGCATGTATAATTCATATTATTCTTCAGCTACCCTCTCTTTTAGGTTGATGGCTGGGAAAGATTAGAGTCTGGCTCTGGTCTCTCAAACCTCTAGCCAATTACCCTGTTATGAACCCTGCAACTACACATTTCTGTGATGCAATAACTCATCCTAGGGCTAGTCAAAATAGTTCTCCTTGATAACCAAATATGACGTTGCAGGTATATTTCTATCCTGCACGCGAATCTTACCTCTAATTTACAGCAAAGATAAGAACATATTCCCCTATTCCAAGTCTACCCTAATAATTTTCCTTTCAGAGTCAAATTAGGATTCTAAGTTTACCTTAATGCTAGCCAAACACTAAATAATGAAAATCAAGAATAGAAGAACAACCGTTCATAAGAGAAGAAAATTCAGCTGAAAATAACATGAAATTACACAATCCTGCAATTAGCCTCAACCTCAGAATGAGGTAATTTAGCCACTCATTTCTTGATTAAACATCTCCAAACAAGTTTTAATCATGAGAACAATTGAAATTTAGAAGAAAAGATAAGAGAAAGAACCCTAGAATTTTCTTCAGCTCAACTGTTGTTTCCCACGTTCTTGCCAAAATGTCAGATAATGCAAAATAAAAGCCTAAGTGTTCTATTTATACAGGTGTAAAATTTCCCAGTGATAAACTAGCTCTGTGGCACAGAGCTCATCGCGGTGAAATAGCTCCATGACATGGAGCTATCGAAGACCTTCACTAGAAATGGGGCGAGGCTAGACTTCCTTTCTCCGTGGCACAGAGGCTAACCCGGAGCTCTAGCTCCGTTCCACGGGGTTGTCGCGCATCTTCATTGGAAATGGGGAATATCTGAAAATTCAAGCTCTGTGTCACGGAGGCTAACACGACAAGTCTTTTCCGTGCCACGGGGCCATTGCGTAGCCTCACTGTTTTGCGCCTTCCAAATTCCAAAATTTTCTTCCTCTACCCATGTACTGTGGCAAGTTGTTCAACGCGAACAATCCTTAACGTGATACGGTGGTGAACTTTCAACAATGTTAACGCTCTCCAAACATTTCCATACTCCCATTCGGAGTTTAACTCGCTCTTCCCGCTGACATCTTTGTCTTATCCACCTGCAAATAGTCACAACACAAGTATTAATCGAAAAAAGAAAAATAACCAAAATTACTCCAAACATGTGTGAATACATCAATTTTATCCTTAGCTAGACTCCCGAAGGGTTAAAAATATGGAGTTTGGTCGTATAAATACGCCCAAGATCAACCAGCTGAACTAGTCGAAGCACCCTGCTGGGGGGGACATATTGCTGGACCTGTTGAACTAGAGGTTGGCATACGGGCTCCATGACCCCTTGATCTGGCTGAAGGGAAATCCCTGAGTCTGTGTCTGGGTTTTCCACACCTGAAACAAGCATTTAAGCCAACTAAACACCTCCCTGGGTGATTCTTGCCACACTTCGCATAGGCTGTGAAGGTGCACTCTATGTGCATGCTACCTTGGCCCCTCAAATCTGAGGCCCTTCTCCTTTGACCACCACATGGTCTAGATGGTGTACTAACTGATGATGGTGCTGGAGAAAAAGATCTGTGATGAGACTGCTAGCGATGTTCGCCGCCCGATCTAGGCTGAGAAGTCCCATAACTATCTCTCCTGGCCCTCTTGGCCTCTCTCCGCCTCTGATACACCGCCTCCATCTGCTGGGCATGTAAAACTATGTGGGGAAAATCCATGTCCTGATGCAACATGGTGATCCTACAATCCTTATCTAGGTAATCCGCCACTCAATGAACAAACCTGCTCGCCCAAGCTCTCTGATCTTCCACTAACTCGGGCGCATACTTGGATAAATGGGTGAACTCCAAAGCGTACTCCTGAACTGACATGTTACCCTACTTTAGATTCACAAATTCGGCCACTTTTAGCTCCCTCATCTCATGAGGGAAGAACCGATCTAGAAAGGCGACATGAAACTCATCCCAACTGATAGGGCCTGCTCCCACTGTCCTACTATCTTTACACTGTTTGAACCAGATATGTGCAACCCCTTTCAGCTGATAAGAGGCCAAGTCGACGCATTTCTCATTTGCCACCCCCATGACCATGATGATCTTCAGAATCTCATCAATGAATTCATGTGGGTCCTCATCTACTTTTGATCCAAGGAACTCTGGTGGGTTCATCCTCAAAAAATCCTTGACCCGAGCTGCCGCTGCACTCCCATTCTGAGGGAGATGCGCCATCGCCTGTTGATTGACCTGGGTGGTCAGGGCCTATGCTAGCATCTATATGGCCGCCCTAAATTCAGCATGGGCAGCTGGCTCTGGTGCATGCTCCTTATGGGCTGGTGGGGTCTGATGGTGCCCCTCTTTGTTGCTGCTCACGTGGCCATTTCTGTTTCTCCTTCCATTCACTCAACGTGGAGGCATGATTCTGCAAACATGTATTGTACGAGTTAGAAGGGTAGATAGACATTTTATCGCATGACATGAGATCATGAAGGAAGGGAACATTTCCTATATGTTTCATAACCTCTTTGTCATAAGTGTGGCACGCTTCACACCCATGAAAAAGACTCTACTTAACGCGGCTTCCAGATACCCTAGGACACTTTAAACCTATTACTCTAATACCAAGTTTGTCACGACCCGAACATAGCCCGGAATCGAGACACGGGATAAGGAACCCTGAGGGAATCCAAGTCGACCCATGGCTTGAACATACAACTAACTCAATCAATAAAAGTGGAAGATAAACCTACATAACATAGCGGAAGTCTAAAGATAAGATAAAGCTGAGTACAACACAAGAGTTACAACTGAGTATAAACTATGTCCGAGAAAGACTCTAACACTGAGGAGTTGATGGGACAAGACCCCTAACTAACTCTCTAAAAACTGAAACTAAAAATACAAGATAGCTAATGAGAGATGGTCTCTGGGAGATGAGGACTTACCGACTGGGACAGGCTGCTAACTACGGAAAGGGTTGGTTAAGGCCGAGGCTGAGTCTGAAGAATGGAGCCTGTATCATAAAACAATACAACATAGAGTATGCAGTCAGTACATGAAATGTACCGAGTATGCAAGGTAAGTAAAACAGACATTTAAAATACATAAAAGTTCATAAGAGTAGGAAAACATGATCATAAAATAAATATCTTGATGTAACATAAGGCTCAAGGTTTTCAAAACATTCGTAAATCATTCATAATCATACTCCCGAGAGGAAAGCTTTATTAAATGTGATTTGAGCCAAAGTATATAATCATAATCATATATAAATCATGAGGAACAATGGGAGATTCTTATAACCGGCATACCCCATGTAAGCACACATTGAGCCCGACCTGTAAACCCCTAGTTGGGAGGGTGTTCATACCTTGCCAAGGGTATAACCATGAAAGGGTGTGATATCACTCATGAAAAGGCCCATTTGGGCAAAGGGGACAGTCTCAAGGGAGGTCCTATCGTGACCTGCGGTGGCAGTAGTTCTGAGATTGGGGGAAAAACCTGGGCCTCGAACCTACTCGATGTTAAATACTACTCCCAAAACATATATAATGCTCATAGAATAACATGCATGAAATTCATGGGCTAGTTAAATCATGATAATCATAAGCATGCTTGAAAATATGTGAACTAGCCATGAAATAAGGTTCGTGAGTCTACCATAATCATAAATCATAAATCATGAGGTTCATGCATACTTGTAAAACATGTATATAGTTGATATTCATAAATTCATGATGAGAATTTGAGAGAAATCATAGCATAAGTCATAAATCATAATGGGTTAGTGAACATCAACATCAAAGTAGAATCATAACTTGAATTTCCATAAAACATGCATAATTGAGCATAGTTTTGTAGAGATTTAAAACCATAAATTTATAATTGAAATAGTTGTAAAATCTGCCCATGATTCATAAAACATGAATTTATACACGAGAGGAATTAACCCATAGATAGATCATAAGGATTCTATAAGAATTGGGATAAAACTCATAGAATTATCAATAGAGAATTTTATGAGTTAGAGAGAAATTGGGCATGGGTGTGAACAAATTCACCCATTCATAACCCTACATACTTGAGATGGACTGATTTAACCACTCCCTTGATTGCTCAATGAAGAATTGAAGAGAAACTTGAAGGGGATTAAGCTTGATCACCTCTCTATCTCTCTAAGTTCTCATGCATGAGTAGGAATAGCCTAGAATGAATTTTCCCCTCTTAATACTCACTATTCATAGATTAAAACGATGTAGTTTAGGCCTTAGGATCATAGGAATTATGGAAAAGCCCTAACTAAATTCGCAGAAAATAACTGACTGCCAGTCCCCACGAGGGACTGGACAAATCATTACCAAGGACCATGCCTCATGGTCTCAGTCATCGTGTGCATTGTCCAAAATTCATCTGGGGCCTATCATGAGGGACCCTACGAGTCGTTACTAGTGATCACGACTTATCCCACGAATCGTGGTGTCTGACCACGACTCGTGGTGTCCAACCATAGGGTACACTGCCAACTTCTTCTTCACCTTCCCATAACCCTTGACCACAACTGACTCAACGAGTCATGGGGACCGACCACAAATCGTGTTCATGTCCGTGGGGACTTCAAAACTTAAAATTTAAACTCAAGTCCAACACCTCACCACGAGTCACTTCACGAATCATGGTCTACCCCACGGGTCACAGAATGACTTATTTTGTGACCTGGTGCCAAATTCCAATTTTCTCCGTTTCAACTCCCGGGTCTGATCTTTGGGCTTTCATGGTATAACACGCATGAGTACATCATCAAACGAGTAGGAGGACAAAGCCAGAGGCAGAGCGCAAGGAGCACCACGTCACGCCCCTGCCTCGGCTCCTTGAGCGGTGTGTCACGCCCGTTTGCCAGTGCGTTGGGCAGCATGCCGCGACTCCTCTCCATCGCCTCCTATATATATATATGTTAAGAGAGAGACTTAATTCATTTCAAATAAAATTAAGAGAGGGATTCGGTCTTGGTGATAGGGTCACAAGGATTTCATCAAATTTAAGCCGAATCACACAGCTAAATCACCTCCAAATGTCAATTCTTCTCAGGTAATGATTCCTAGGCCTACGAAGAATGCCTCCATGGAGTTATTTCTTCAAAATTGGCTTGGGACGATAGAGTCCTGCCGCGTTGAAGTTGTAGAAATCACTTCTAATCAAGTCCTATGGGTCTACAAGTGAAAAGTAAGTATATCTACCTTCTAAACCCTCAGAAATTCGTGAGTTTTCGACTGAACTTGGAGTGATTATATATGGTGGTTGTTGTGAATATTATTGAATGTTGCTAGCTATTTTCATGGATTAATAACAGATTTATTACATCAACATACAGGCTATGAGTTTGAGGAATTGTTGGTTCTAGGATGGAACAGGATTGGGCGAGCAGAAATCGACAATTAAGGTATGTTAAGGTTAACCTCTTTCGGCAAGAATTCTCGTCGTATAGTGATCCAACCTATACCTTTGTAAGTAAAGTGAATGTATGTATGTTGTAATTAGCTGCTGCAAGTAGATAATAATTATATATGTTGTGGTTAGTTGCTACGAGATGAATTGAGGTTGGATTATAGTATTACCTGTCGGGGTAGAGTATGCACGGTGTAACAAATGCTAGGAGCATCATAGAGACTTCCCTATTCATTTGTTTACCGTTTAGAAGGATTATGATGTCTTGTTTTCGTACCAAGGCCGTAGCAGCTTGTAGTCAGCTGTTGGATATAACTTGGTAAGGTTGGACAGTAGAGGGTGCAGCTGGGCAATATAACTTTCTGTTTGACACCTATTTGGATAGTAAAGCTCGCCCACAGGCCGATGGTGTGCCTTGACACTTCCAGGCCCAGAATCATGATAGGTGAACTTGGGCAAATTTATATGCCCAAGTAATACTCAAAAGTACCATTTTAGCCTTGTTTATCTATCAATGTGTATACATTCTCATGTAATTGGTAATAAAATGTGAATTTATACTAACCAACATGATTAGCATTGTTTTGTAGGTAAAATGTAATTTCGGGAAGCTAAAATGCATGTTGGAGGATATCGGGGTTGGACTTGGATGCGAGCAAGGGACAAGACATTGGACAGCATGAAATAAAGGGGCTCGGCGATGGAGCCGTGTCACGCTGCCATCGCGGAGGCCTTCTGCCTGGATAGGGAAATTTCGCCCAAATTCCAGAGAGGGTCCGCGTCCGGTCCGTGGCACGGTGGCTTGGCTCCGCGTTGCACGTCGTGCCACGTTGAGCTTTAATTCCTGGACCCCCAGTTCCAGTGAAGGTCCGCGTCCGTAGCGTGTCACGGAGGCAGTGCTCCGCGATGCACTCCGTGACATGTTGCTCGTTATTCCGGGAAAAATTCTCAGCATTATAAATAGAACACTTAGGTTCATTTTTCAATATTCTGACTTGGTGGAGCAAGAACGTGGGTTACAGGCAGTTGAGGGGATGAAAATATCAGGGTTTTTCTCTCTTTCTTTCTTCTTTAATTCAATTTCTTGTATGATTAACACTCATTTAAAGATGTTTAATCCACAAATGAGTGGCTAATTCCTCTTCTTGCTGAGGTTATGAACAATTGTGATGAAATGTGATCATTGATTATTTGGTTTTTCATCTTTTCTTCCATGTTGTTCTGTTAATTCTTGTTCTTACTGCATTAATGTGTGGCCTACGTTAATGTATATCTAAAAAGTCCGGATTTCACTCGAGAGAGCAAGAAATTGGAAAGTTGTGAATTGATAGGATATGTTCTTTACCTGATTTGGAAAAATTGGGAATTGATTTACTTTCAGGATAGAAATATACCTGAAAGTCGTATTAGTCAATTTAGGAACCGGCTTTGTATGGGTAGAACATGAATTGCATTTAATCACAGAAATGTAGGTGGATGGTTCATGATTCTTAAGTGAGGTTAAATACGAGAGTTTTAATCTCTTGGCGAATGTTCTTGGCTAGCAACCGGAGGAAAAGATTAACCAAATTATGATGATAATTAATTTCATTACATGTTCGTTTAACCTCAGCATGCTCTCATTCATAGTTCAGACTCAAAGTAAATAATTGTTTTAGCTTTAGCATAAAAATTATAAAACAAAATATCAAACTTTTGGTTACACTGTTGTCTGCATTTTTAGAATCAAAATATAGTACACTTGAGCAAATTGCACTTCATCCAAGTCCCTGTGGGATCGATACTTGGCTTACTAAAGCCACTTTACTACTTGTTCGACAACGTGCACTTGCGTGTCATTTTATATACCCCACAAATCACGCGAACAAGTTTTTGGCGCCGTTGCCGGGGACTTGGCAATTGGTGAATTTGTTTTAAGTGTTAATTTACTATATTTTTATTTTCTTAGTGTTGACAACTTGGTCTTAGCCTGTATTTTGCAGACTTAATTTCTGTTGAACACTGGCAAGAGACAAGGAGCTGGTGGAATCGTATATAGAGCCAGAAAGGATATTTCGCAGTAAACAAAGAGAAGCTCTACAAAGAAAGCTGCAGTTGCTCAGACAGACGATCATGGAGCAACAACAAAATCCACCGGGAGTACGGGCAGTGTTAGTGCCCGAAGAAGTAGCAGCTCGGCCGGTTCGCGAGGTGGCAATCCCACATGCTAATAATGTCACATCTAGCATCCGCAAACCTGAGCCAGGAGGGAGGTTTGAACTTAAGCAGAATATGGTGCAATTGCTGCACACTAGAGGGCAGTTTACCGGTCTCCCTCATGAAGATCCACAGCAGCATCTCCAAAATTTTTTGGAGATAAGTGACACTTACATCCCCGCTGGAGTGTCATCAGATTATGTCCGGCTTACATTGTTCCCATTCTCACTATTGGGAGAAGCCAAGAGGTGGTTGAAAGCTGAGCTACCGAATTCTATTTCTACGTGGGATGATCTTGCAAGGAAATTCTTGATACGGTTTTTTCCCTGCGGTAAAACAGTAAGACTTAGAAGTCAAATTCTAAGTTTCAAATAGAGAGAGGGAGAAAATTTATATCAGGCCTGGGAGAGATTCAAGTCCATGTTGCGGGATTGTCCTCATCATCATCAGTCCAATGATGTGCTGGTGCACACTTTTATGGAGGGTTTGGAACCCCACACCAAAATATTACTAGACTCAGCAGTTGGAGGACAAGCGCTGGAGAAAACTTATGAGGAGCTGTATACCTTATTGAACCGTATTTCACAGGGCAATCCAGAATGGAATGCTGATTCATCAAGAGGCGGGACAAGGAAAGCAGCAGGAGTGCTAGAAGTGGATGGGTTTACAGCTATTGCTGCACAGATAGCTGCATTGCAAAATCAACTTAACACCCACTTCAGCAACATGACTATGAACCAGCCTCAAGCCCCAGTTAATGCAGTACAGCAAATGTGGTGTGAAGTGTGTGGAAGCAGTGAGCACTCAGCTGAGTGTTGTGGAGCCAATCCTGACTCGGTAAACTTTGTGGGAAATGCGCAAAGGAACCACCAACAGTATGGTAGTAGCTACAATTCCAATTGGAGGAATCACCCTAATTTCTCCTGGGGTAGCAACAACCATCAGGGGCAAAGTTCGGGTCAGGGTGTGCAAAGGAACCAAGGAGGGCAGCAGAATTATCAAGCACAATTCAGAAACAACAATGCACCTCCTCCACCACCATCACCCAGCATTGAGGAGATGTTCAAGACCATGATAGCTAACCAAGCTCAATTGCAGGCTGACTATGTGAAATTGCCAGCCGAAGTGAAAAACAACTAGTTAGCTACCAAGGCACTTGAATATCAATTTGGGCAATTTGCTAGTGCCCAAAACACAAGGCATAGAGGAGGACTGTCGAGCGACAGGGATCCCAATCCCAAGCAGGTAAATGCAGTGACCACAAGGAGTGGTTTGCAGCTGAAAGAGGTGGAACCAGAAAGACCACCTCAACAATCGGGAGCAGTAGAAGTTGAGAGGGACTAAAGTACTGAAAGGGGGAAGACTAAGGAAGCTGAATTAGAAAGACCTCCACCCCCGTTCCCTCAACGACTAAAGAAACACAAGGAGGAGGCGTGTTTCAAGAAATTCATGGAGGTGCTAAAACAGGTACATATTAACTTACCTCTTGTTGATGTTTTGCAGGGAGTGCCGAAATATGCTATGTATATAAAGGACATCGTAGCAAACAAAAGTCAGTTGACTGAGTATGCTACGGTGGCTATAACGGAGGAGTGCACTTCCCGGATTCAAAACAGACTGCCCACAAAGCTTAAAGACCCTGGGAGCTTTACTATCCAGATTACTATTGGGCAGAGCATCCGAGCTCGTGGATTGTGTGATTTGGGAGCGAGCATAAATTTGATGCCGTCATCGGTATTCAGGAAGTTGGGTCTAGGGAGTCCTAGACCCATAACAGTAATCTTGCAATTGGTGGATCGATCCTTAGCCAGACCTGATGGCATTGTGGAGGACGTTCTGGTGCAAGTTGGCTCCCTAATTTTCCCGGTAGATTTTGTTATGCTGGATTTTGAACCAGATGCGGAAGTCCCATTTATTTTGGGAAGTCCTTTCTTGGCAACCGGGAAAGCACTAATTGACATAGCTGCGGGGCAGCTAACAATGCGAGCACATGACAAGGTGGAGGTGTTCGATGTGTACAAGGCACCCAAGCTCTCGATGGTGCACGAAGAACTCTCAGTGATCAATGTGATTGATCAAGGTGATGATAAGCAGATGAAGGATCCACGAGAGTTAATGGGAAAACCACCGGAAAGGTGTAAGCACTACTGGGGGGAGGACGGTGATCGAGAGAAATCGTCCATCACCCTAGAGGACAACTGAGCTTAACGACGTCGAGCCGCGATGGTAAACCAGGCGCTGCACGGGAGGCAACCCGTGAAAAAAAAAATTTCTTTCTTTTTGTAAAGTGTAAATAGATTTTTCTTTTTCTTTTTCTTGATTTACTACAAAATTTTTTGTTTTAGTTTTAGTTTTATTTGTATTTATAGTGAAACCTATAATTCTAACCAATTTTGTATAGTGAGATAATTTCAGGTCAAACGGAGGAAAATATGCATGGAATCGCGAAGAAAAAGTCAAGGTATGAAAATTAACAAAAAGTGGCAAAACAGTGAGCTGGGGCGATAGCTCCGTGTCACGGAGGTGGACCTCCGCGTTACCTCCGTGACACGTTGAGGTATAATCTGGTTTTTTAAAAATTTCCAGAACAGGCTCGCGATGGCTCCGTGTCACGGAGGCAGTGCACCGCGATGCACTCCATGACACGTTGCCGTGTATATCGCGACGGGTCACACTGGGTCGCCGGGTGACCCGCGCGATTTCCCTACTTTTTAACCCCGAAAACCCCCTTCCTTTCCTTATTTTTCAATTACTCCACGACCAAAACCCCCCAAAACCCATCCCCCTGCAACGTGACACGGAGGAGGCTTAGAAAATCATCAAATTTGCGTAAATTCTTCAACTTCAAGGTATGTTCCTCGATTCCACCTCAATTTCTTGTCGATTTTCTTCGATATTGAGCATGTGAGGTGAGCTAAATTGCCCTAAGTAGAAATTAATCATGAATTCAATTTAATTATTGTTGATGAATGTTCGGAATGTCGTTATGATTGCTTGAACTTGTCAATTGCATAAATTAATCGAATTTGCTTGATAATATCATTTCTAGGGCTTGTTTTTGAATTTGAAGTTGAAAATGTAGTGAACTTGTGAATTTCATGCCGGGATGTACAAGTTGAATGAGATGAGTCGATGTGCTAATTGTTAGGATGTTAATAGAATGACGGATTCTCGGGTTAAGGGAATGTTGAAATTTGTAAGAATTTGGTTGGTTGTATAGGTTCGTGTAGATAAATTTTTGTTGTTGTTTCCGTTTCTTTGTTTTTCCTTGCTAGGTGCGATGGTGAAAATGTTAGCGATGGTAATGATTGTGATTAGCTGTACGAAGTCTGAGTAGTACACAGAAGATATACCGTTGAATTTTTCGAACGCACTAAGCATGATTGTATAGTTGGTTATTGTGTGTAAATAAATATAATCTTGCCGTATTGTTGTAACTGTAGCTAAGGACTACGTGTGGGGTAACCTAGCTTAACCCGAACTTAGCCGAAGTTAATATCCATTAGCTTAACATTGATCTTGTCTACTTGGGTTGACAGGTAAAATGGCAAGCAAGCAAGAGAAAGGGAAAGGCGTATCAACTTCTGGCGCCGGAAGGAAGCGAATCAGACTGGGCACAGCAGTCCCAGCAGCACCAGCAGTTCCACGCGGCCAACGCCACCAATATGGAACGAGATGGGTGACTGATGAGGGGAAAAAGTGGTACGCAAAGCACAAAGAAAACAAATATTTCCCCGAGAAGCACATAGCACGGGAACCATTGGCACAGGAGTTCCCTAAGATGGTCCACCGGATCGAGGCAGCTGGGCTCAACTTCATCTTTGAAGAGCCCAAGGAATGTAACCTGCACTTGGTTCGAGAATTTTATGCCAACTGGAACCCGACGATCAGAAGTCACACCATCAAAATCAGAGGGCAAATAGTCACCTTGGAGCCCCACTACCTCAATGCCATCATAGGAGCGCGGGACACAGACGCCCACGTGCTCCGACAGCTGAACATTACCCCACCATAT
The DNA here is from genome assembly GCA_035772735.1 of Datura wrightii. Classification (NCBI taxonomy): domain Eukaryota; kingdom Viridiplantae; phylum Streptophyta; class Magnoliopsida; order Solanales; family Solanaceae; genus Datura; species Datura wrightii. Next base: position 44,183,832 of record JASDFA010000007.1, on the reverse strand, counting down.
GCGGACATCAGACGCACATTGTGTGGAACCCGATCGACAGCTAGATGGAGCAGACACAAAGAGAGGGGCTACCATCAGACTTTGCCATATTCACAGATGAACAGGGAAGCCCGAATCTGGCTGAAGATAGTCTGCTCATGCCTAATCCCGGGGGTACATATGACAAATGTAACCCGGGATCGTGTATGCCTGGTGTACGCCCTGATGAAAGGGCTGGAGATCAACGTGGGGGCGGTGATTATCTCCGCCATGAAGAGAGCCCGATTGCATCAGGGGCACAGGTATGGCTTTGGTGGACTACTCACCACCTTCCTCAGGGGCCTAGAGGTTGAGGAGGAGGCCCTTGACTATATCCTGCAGATGGAGCAGCGGGCCTTAGATGTTACTAAAACTAAGGCTCCCGACACCACCCACGGGCCAGTGCTTACACTTGGCGAGCGACATGCTCGTGATGATCAGTATATGGCTCGCATGTATGGGATGCAGATGCTCCAGTTGAGGATAGGCGGGAGGCCCGCGACAGAGGAGGAGCTTTGGCAGCTCGAGCTAGACTACCCCTTCGTCGAAAACGCCAGGGCTCTATGCCGAGTGGGGCCAGCATTTGTAGAGCCCACAGATGATGACGTCCCCACAGACGAGGAGACACGTCGGTAGGACTCCGATGATGACGACGGGGGCGATTCAGACATGGGAGATGAAGCAGCAACACCCAACGAAGAAGTGGAATACTTTGACTGATCAGGGAGTTCCACCACCTGATTTTGTGCTATTTTAATTTTTGTGAACACTAGGGACAGTGTTCGAGCTAAGTGTGGGGTGGGAGGAGTTAGGTGCTATGCTGTGTTGTTTTGTATGTATGCTCTAATCTGTTGTCATGCATGTGAAATTTTGTTGTCCCCTGTGAGTTGTGAAGTGTTAAGTTGTTGTTCTGTATTTGTAAATTTATGTGAAATTGATGTGTGTTGCTGAATGTTGCTAGCTGATTCTGTACATATTTTTGTTATCGAAATGATCGATATTTTTAAAATTTAAAAGATTCTGTACATAATTTTTCTATCGAACTGATCGATATTTTCAATATTTTTTTACTTCTTGGGTTTCTCGGCGTTTGTTTTCGGTTCTTTTATCGAGAATGGTCCCATTGAACCGAAGTCATAGTAGTGACCGTTCCCTATGATGGATGGATGAAGACCGTCTTAAGGGAAATGTAGTCGTTAGGAGTAGTTTTTTTTCTCTCAATTATTTTTCAGTTTTTTTCTTTGGTGGGTTGCATCCCAAAACCTGTAGTTACTGTATGGTTGCGAAATTCTGGTTGCGTGTTGTACATGATATTTAAAATGCAAAGATGATTCATATGAAAGCATGCAACTTTGTAAATATGTTGAGATACCTAGGCCATAGAGTTCGATTCAGTGTGATTGAGGCTTAATGTTTGAATTCCTATAATTAGCTGATTGAAGAGTCTGTGAATACATCTTGAATTGAGCATGTGCAAAAAGTGTGAAGTGAGGTGTTGTTATTCCATGCTATTGTGAAGTGACTAGAACTTGCCTGGTGTGTGTACAAAACGAAATAAAGGAGGTGTATTGTGGGAAAGGATGTAGGCATTTCTTTGTTTTAACCAAGAGTTTCTATTTTTCCTTGTTGTACCCACCTTGATTGTATACCCTAGTCAGCCCGTTGAGCCTTTAGCCTATTATTTTTTCTTTTGTCATAAAGTGTAAACCGAGCTTAATCCCTTCTTTTCATTAGCCTTAAAATCGATACAAAACTCTTAAGCGCTTAAGAAGAGAAAATCATTTTCCTGAAGTGTCAAAGAGTGAGAATGGTGAAAAGAAAAAGAAAAGCAAAGTGATAGAAGAAAAGAAAAGGTTGAAGGTGCACTTGCTATAAATAAACTTTAATGAAGGTGCATGAATAATCCTTGTTGTTGTGTCAAGTGTGCTTAATACGATGGGCCCAACTAAAGAAAAACATCAAGAATGGGATGATGAAAAAAAAAAAAGAAACAATGTCCATGAGTTGATGGGATATGTTGAAAAGGCGCTTAAGGATGCTAGTGACTATTATTGGCTAACCCAATATTTACTAGTTCCGTAGCTTCCATTACAACCAGTTAAAGTCCTACGTGATCTTACATCGCACTTCTTTATATTAGTGGAGTAATACACTAAGGGCAAGCTTATGGGTCATGACATGATGCATGTGAATTCTTTTGGGAGAGAGAGCGAAATTGTGTTTACATGCCCTTGCTTGAATTTTTGTGAGTTCATATGAGCAAAAAAGGGGAAGATTCTCTTGTGTTGTGAGGGCACATGCTTGATGAGAGATTAATTTTCTTGTCGGATATCTTGATCAGCTGATTTGCATGAGTTTGCCAATATCGAGAGTTTGATTCTTAAAGTCTAGGAGGTCTTGATGTATTGAAGGTCACTGCATTGATAGGACCATGCATGTTTTCTTGATGATTTACTGTATTGAATAATCGGTATGACCGTAGCCTAAATTGTCGAACCAAAGTAGCGAGGTTGGGATGTAAATTGTATGAAGTGTAGGATTGTTGTTCGAGGACGAACAAGGATTTAAGTGTGGGGTAAGTGATCTTGGGCAAATTTATATGCCCAAGTGAAACTCAAAAGTACCATTTTAGCCTTGTTTATCTATCAATGTGTATACATTCTCATGTAATTGGTAATAAAATGTGAATTTATACTAACCAACATGATTAGCATTGTTTTGTAGGTAAAATGTAATTTCGGGAAGCTAAAATGCATGTTGGAGGATATCGGGGTTGGACTTGGATGCGAGCAAGGGACAAGACATTGGACAGCATGAAATAAAGGGGCTCGGCGATGGAGCCGTGTCACGCTGCCATCGCGGAGGCCTTCTGCCTGGATAGGGAAATTTCGCCCAAATTCCAGAGAGGGTCCGCGTCCGGTCCGTGGCACGGTGGCTTGGCTCCTCGTTGCACGCCGTGCCACGTTGAGCTTTAATTCCTAGACCCCCAGTTCCAGTGAAGGTCCGCGTCCGTAGCGTGTCACGGAGGCAGTGCTCCGCGATGCACTCCGTGACACGTTGCTCGTTATTCCGGGAAAAATTCTCAGCATTATAAATAGAACACTTAGGTTCATTTTTCAATATTCTGACTTGGTGGAGCAAGAACGTGGGTTACAGGCAGTTGAGGGGACGAAAATATCAGGGTTTTTCTCTCTTTCTTTCTTCTTTAATTCAATTGCTTGTATGATTAACACTCATTTAAAGATGTTTAATCCACAAATGAGTGACTAATTCCTCTTCTTGCTGAGGTTATGAACAATTGTGATGAAATGTGATCATTGATTATTTGGTTTTTCATCATTTCTTCCATGTTGTTCTGTTAATTCTTATTCTTACTGCATTAATGTGTGGCCTACGTTAATGTATATCTAAAAAGTCTGATTTCACTCGAGAGAGCAAGAAATTGGAAAGTTGTGAATTAATAGGATATGTTCTTTACCTGATTTGGGAAAATTGGAAATTGATTTACTTTCAGGATAGAAATATACCTGAAAGTCATATTAGTCAATTTAGGAACCGGGTTTGTATGGCTAGAACATGAATTGCATTTAATCACAGAAATGTAGGTGGATGGTTCATGATTCTTAAGTGAGGTTAAATACGAGAGTTTTAATCTCTTGGCGAATGTTCTTGGCTAGCAACCGGAGGAAAAGATTAACCAAATTATGATGATAATTAATTTCATTACATGTTCGTTTAACCTCAGCATGCGAGATTCATAGTTCAGACTCAAAGTAGATAATTGTTTTAGCTTTAGCATAAAAATTATAAAACAAAATATCAAACTTTTGGTTACACTGTTGTCTGCATTTTTAGAATCGAAATATAGTACACTTGAGAAAATTGCACTTCATCCAAGTCCCTGTGGGATCGATACTTGGCTTACCCACTTTACTACTTGTTCGACCACGTGCACTTGTGTGTCGTTTTATATACCCCACAAATCACGCGAACAATAGGGTGGTCTTACCTTTGAGTCGATGGCACCAGGGTTGCCTAACGAATTGGGAGGTAGGTTGTCATATGATCGGCTACTGTCAGTGACTATTAGCTTCAGCTGAAACTACTTGTTGTATAGGTCGCTCAGGAAACCACCACAGTTGTTAGAAATATGATATACTAAGTAACATCTTAAAGCGGGAAACTTGTCAGGGATTAGACGTGGGGCCAACACCTTGGACTATTCTTGTAGAAGCCCAAGTATATATTGTCGCGAAGGGCTAAATCCAGATATACTTCCCTGCGATTCTATGAATTGCTCGAGGGAGCTATATGTTGTTTGGAAAGACCAAGTTAGAATCTAAGGGACTAGAACCATAGTAGTACAATATTACCTTCAGGCTAAGAATTATAGTAAGCTGCCTGTGGAAAGTTAGAGATGACTGCTTAGGAGCATGTCCGATTAGTAGCAGCCCTACAGTCGTTCTAAAAGAAGGAACTAAATAGTTTGTTGCCAGCGACCTTGCTATTCACTTATGAGCAATCATTGTCCTAGGATGACCTTTGGAGTATTGCTTTGGTCACCCCTGCATCACCCTAGTCTATCTAAATTGACATAGGTTGTAGTCGCTGCCAGGACCCATTGGTCTGGTATAGGCACATAGGGTGCGCTTGTTGGTAGCTATATAGACTGTTTTAGAGTCGAGTAGCAGTTGTGTTAAGCCTAAAAAATTAGGTACATCTATTGAGTGACTATATTGAGGCTATAGCATCATATCTCTACAGGGTTTGACCTACCTTAGTTGGTCTCGCATCAAACTGTAACACCCCGAAACTTTCCTAGGCCAGACTCAGGCCTTGCAAGAAAAATTCAGAAGAAAACCAAAAAATCTGCCTTAGAACGATAGAGACAATGAGTCATGGTAAGCTCCAATGACTCATTGTGTTAGTCGTGACCATACCTGCATGATCAGCCGAGAACCCATGTGACAAGGAATGACCCATTTTGAGAACAACAAGTCATCCTGTTACTCGTTAGTTCCTAGGCTTAGAACTTCTTTTCAGGACCCTACGACTCAACCAATGAGTCGTTGTCATAAATAACAACCCGTTGTGTAAGTCTTTGGGTGAGAATCCTAGAAACCCCTTCCAATGGTGACGAGTGGGAACAACGATTCATTGTGTCCAAAAATGACTCATTGTGTCCCACAACGAGTCGTGGTCGCCAACCGTCATGTCAAGTTTGGGTTTTTAGAAATTCTTCCAATGAACATAACAACTGGACACAACGACCCGTTGAGTCCACCAATGAGGCGTTGTGTCACCCGTTGTCGAGCCTTCTAGGTTTACTCATCCAGTGATCACGGGAGGAACCAACGACCCGTTGGTTCAACCAACGAGTCGTGGTGTCCCCCATTTCTAGACCCAGTGATATCATCTCCCAGGCAGTAGGATGATTGTTCGGTGCTATTTCGATTGGTATTATATATTATAAACCGACACGCAAGTGCACGTGGTCAAACAAGTAATAAAGTGGCTAAGTAAGCCAAGTATCGATCCAAGGAGGCTCAGGGTATGTAAAATTTGCCTAAATATACTATATTCTTATCTTACTTCTAACTATGCTAACAACAACGTAACCAACAGTTAATTGAGTTTTTGTTTATAAAATATATACTAAAACTATTAACAATTATTTACCGTGAATTTAAACTATGGATATGAGCATGCCAAGGTTAAGAACAAGTAATGAATTCGATTGTAATAATAATCCGGTTAATCTCTTCCTCATGTTGCTAGCCAAGAACAGTAGCCTAGAAATTAAAACTCTCGTATTTAATTTCACTTAAGAATCATAAACCATTCATCTACATTTCTGTGATCAAATGCAATTTACGACCTAGCAATACAATTCCGGTTCCTAAATTGACTAATACGGCTTTCAAGTATATTTCTATAAGGAAAGCACATGAAAACCCAATTTTCCCAAATCAAGTTAAGAACAATACCCTATTAATTCACAACTTTCCAATTTCTTGCTCTCTCGAGTGAAATTGGACTTTTTAGATGTACATTAATGTTGGCCAAGCACTAATGCAGTAAGAACAAGAATTAATAGAACAACATGAAAGAAGAAGAAGAAAACCATATCATTTACAATCAAAATTCACTACACATGTTCAAAACCTTAGCAAGGAAGAGAATTAGCCACTCATTTGTGGATTGATCATCCTAAAACAAGTGTAAATCATACGTACAATTGATAGAAAGAAGAAAAGAAGAGAAGAAATCCCTTAGCTTTTTCGTTCCTCAACTGCTCCTAACCCACGTCCTTGCTCCACCAAGTCTGAACTAATTAAAATAAACCTAAGTGCGCTATTTATACTAGTGGGAAATTTTTCCCGGAATAACAAGCAACGTGTCACGAAGGCCAACGCGGAGCCTTGCCTCCGTGACACGGCGTGGACGCGGACCCTCACTGGAAATCCAGGGTCCGGTAAATTAGCCTCAATGTGGCACGGAGGCCAACGCGGAGCCCTATCTCCGTGCCACGGAGCTGTCGCGAGGCTTCACTGGAATTTGTCCATTAATTCCCTCTCCAGGCAGTGTGCCTCCGCGATGGTAGCGTGGCACGGCGCCATCGCGGAGCCCTTATATTCTGTACATTCCAATGTCGTCTCCATGCTCGCATCCAAGTCCAACTCTGATATTTTTCCAACATGCATTTTTGCTCCTAAAAATCATATTTACCTGCAAAACAAATGCTAATCATGTTGGTTAGTATAAATTCACATTTTATTACCAAGTACATGAGAATATATACATATTGCACACAAACAAGGCGAAAATAATACGTTTGAGTATCACTTGGGCATATAAATCTGCCCAAGATCAATGATAACACTCAAACCATACTTCCAACTGAACTATGAAGCGAACGTTGTTAATAAAGAACCCACTTAGAGGTTGGGGTCTATCCCACAGGGAATATGGAAGACCTAGATTACAGCCGATAGATGAACTCGTATGGTAATTACTTCATAATGGGGGAATTCTAATAAAATCAAAAATAGAAATAACCAGAAGTCAAGATTATATTTGCAAATCAATAGTTAAAGCATAACTAGGGTTTGTGTTCCCCATGGGTTCATAGAAGTTTTGGGTATACACTCGTGATCTTTACCAATACTTACTTACAAAACTAATAACTTAGGTTCATTCAACCGATCGACCAATCCCTATTGAATGACTATCCTCAATTACTCGACCAAGTCTCATGAGTTTTGCAAACTAACCGTTATCACTAAGTTCCAGATATAACTATCCTGCGACCACAACTCAAGTTAATTCAATGATCATCAAGATCAAGGCTCTATTGTAATTCTCTTTTCCAAATCTCTACCTCTTTGACAAAAACAAGTAAATAATTCAGGCACTTCCTAACATTGCGCACCACTAAGAATCATTAAAGATGAAGAGACTACAATATAAGTACTTAGTATCGGTTTTAGAATCACTTTGTGCAATCCTAGCTTGTTAATCCGCCATAGTTCCCACAACCCTAGCTATGGAGGTTTTAGCCTTTCATAGTTGCAAGGTTGTGAATTGTCTTCATGATTGAAGACATAAAATAATACTTACAAAGATGATTGAGAAAAAACGATTCCCTCAATTAATGCACGAAATCTTGAATAACAAGTAGCAAGAACAATATGAATTCAAGAAAAGGTTGATCTCATGTCATAATCCTTAAGTAGCTCCAACGATCTCCTTTTCCGAAGATTGAGATCCTTCTGGGTAAACACATATTGTAGACTCTTGTGGTCTATAAACACATCCATGTGGACCCCATACAAGTATTGTCTCCATATTTTTTAGGACACTACCACCGCTGCCAATTAGAGATCATGAGTCAGGTAGTTCTTTTCATGTATTTTCAGCTGTCTAGAAGTGTAAGCTATAACTTTTCCATGCTGCATCAATACACACCCAAGTCTGATCCTTGAAGCATCACAATACACCACGGACCCATTGGTACCCTCGAGTAGGGTCAACACCGGCACTGAGGTGAGTCGAGCCTTCATCTCTTGGAAGCTCTTTTCACAAGCCTCCAACCATTGGAACTTTTCCTTCTTCTGGGTCAGTTTAGACAACGGGTCGTGATGGATGGAAACCCCTCAACAAACCTCCGATAGTAGCCAGCTAAGCCTAAGAAACTTTTGATATCTGAAGGATCCACCGGTCTGGGCTAATTCTTCACCGCCTCTATCTTTTGTGAGTCTAGCTACACACCCTCACTAGACACCACATGACCTAAGAACTCCACAGAATTTATCCATAACTCACACTTGCTGAATTTTGCATACAATTGAGGATCCTTCAAAGTTTGCAACACCATCCTCAAATGAGCGGCGTGCTCCTCCTCGCTACGAGAGTATATAAGGATATCATCTATGAACACAATAACGAACATGTATAGATATGGATTGAACACCCTGTTCATCAGGTCCATAAAAGCTGCAGGAGCATTCGTTAGTCCAAAATACATAACTACAAACTCATAGTGACCATATCGAGTTCTGAAGGCTATTTTTGGAATGTCACTCTCCTGAACCCGAAGCTGATGGTATCCGGACCTGAGTTCTATCTTCGAAAAGCACTTGGCACCCTGAAGCTGGTCAAACAAATTATCAATCCTAGGGAGAGGATACCTATTCTTCATGGTGACTTTGTTCAATTGCCAATAGTCAATGCACATCCGAAGGGAACCATCCTTCTTTCGGACAAATAGAACAGGGGAACCCCATGGAGACTTGCTAGGTCTGATGAAACCCTTGTCTAGAAGGTCCTTCAACTAATCTTTCAACTTCTTTAGCTCGATTGGAGCCATTCTATTGGGAGGAATAGATATAGGCTACGTGTCGGGTAGGAGGTCAATACCAAAATTGATTTCCCTCTCGGGAGGAATACCCGATAGATCATATGGGAACACTTCACGATACTCACATACCACTGGAACTGACTGGAAAGTCGGGGTCTCGTACGTAGCATCCTTAACCCTAACTAGTTTGTACACTCAACCTTTGGAAATCATCTTTTTGGTCTTAAGATAGGAAATGAAATGACCTACAGGCATAATTGAACTAACCTTCCATTCTAAGACTGGCTCACCCAAAAATCTGAACTCTACCACGCGGGTTCAACAATCAACGGAGGCATAACATGCAAATAGCTAATCATGCCGAGGATAACATCGAAATCAGTCATGGCTAGCTCTACTAAATATACCGAGGTGACTTTCTGAAGGACTGTGATCGGGCAACCTTTATACACCCATCTAGCTACGATTGAATCACCCACATGAGTAAAGACTAAGAAGGGCTCTGACAAGATCTTGAGACTGACCCTAAAACTACTAGCCACGTAAGGTGTCACAGAAGATAAGGTAGACCCTGAATCTAATTCAGCATATACATCAAGTTGGAAAACTCGTAACATACAAGTAACCATATCGAGGGAAGTCTCCTGCTCCTGTTGGGACGCAAGGGCATAAAACCTGTTTTGGCGCTGACTGCCAACTGAACTAGTCGAAGCACCCTGCTGGGAGGGATGTGCTGCTAGAGCTGCTGATCTAGCAGCTGGTATACGGGCTCCACCACCCCCTGATCTGGCTGAAGGGTAATCCCTGAGTCTGTATTCGGGTTTTCCACACCTGAAACAAGAATCTGAGCCAACTAAACACCTCCTTGGGTGATGCTTGCCGCACTTTGCATAGGCTGGGAAGGTGCGCTCTATCTGCATGCTACCCTGGCCCCTCGAATCTGAAGCCCTGCTCCTCTGATAATCTAGTGGTCTAGATGGTGCACTAGCTGATGATGGTGATGGAGCAAAAGACCTATGATGAGACTACTGGTAGTGTCCGCCCCCCGATCTGGGTTGAGAAATTCCATAATTGTCTGTCGTGGCCCTCTTGGCCTCTCTCTGCCTCTGATACACCGCCTCCATCTACTGGGTGTGTAAAACTATGAGGGGAAAATCCATGTCCTAGTGCAGCATGGAGATTCTACAGTCCTTATCCAGGTAGTTTGCAACTCCATGTACAAATCGACTCACCCGAGCCCTCTGGTCTACCACTAACTCTGGAACATACTTGGATAAGCGGGTAAACTCCAGAGCGTACTCCTGAACCGACATGTCACCCTACTTTAGATTTACAAACTCGACTGCCTTTAGTTCCCTCATCTCACGAGGGAAGAACTGATCTAGAAAGGCGGCATGAAACTCTTCCCAACTGATAGGGCCTGCTCCAACTGGCCTACTATCTTTCCATTGTTTAAACCAAATATGCACAACCCCTTTCAATTGATAAGAGGCCAATTCAACGCACCCCTATTTGCCACCCCCATGACATGAGTGATCTTTAAAATTTCATCAATGAATTCATGCGGGTCCTCATCTACTTTTGTCCCAAGGAACTCTGGTGGGTTCATTCTTAGAAAATCTCTAACCCGAGCCGCCACCGCATTCTCATTTCGAGGGAGATGCGCCACCGCCTGTTGATTGGCCTGGGTGGTCAAAGCCTGTGCTAGCATATGTATGGCTACCCTGAATTCAGCGTGGGCAGCCGGCTCTGGTGCATGCTCCTCATGGGCCGGTGGGGTCTGATGGTGCCCCTCACTGTTGCCGTTCTCATGGCCATTCCCGTTTCTCCTTCTATTTACACGACGTGGAGGCATGATTCTGCAAATGTGTATAGCACGAGTTAGAAGGATAGATAGGCATTTCATCGCACGACATGAGATCATGAAAGAAAGGAATATTTCCTAAACATTTCTTAGCCTCTTCGTCATAAGTGTGGCGCACTTCACACCCATGAAAAAGACTCTACTTAATGCGGCTTTCGAACACCCTAGAATACTTCAAACTTATTACTCTGATACCAAGTTTGTCATGACCCAAACATAGACCCGAATCAAGACACGAGACAAAGAACCCCGAGGGACTCTGAGTCGACCCATGGCATAAACTTTCAACTAACTCAATCAATAAAAGCGAAAGTTTCAACGTACATAATATAGGGAAATTCTAAACATGGCATAAGATTTGAAATACATCACAAAACTCTTAAAGCTGAGTATAAACTATGTCCAAGAAAGCCTCTATTACTGATGAGTTGTTGGAAAAGACCCCAACTAACTCTCTAAAACTAAAACTAAAATACACCAATATATCTGAATCAAAGAGGGGCCCTCGACAGATGAGGACTCACTAATAGAGACTGATGCTACTTCGAAGGGTGTCTAGGGTTGAGGATGAACCTGAGTATCGGAGCTTGTATCATGAAATGATACAGCATAGAGTATGCGGTCAGTACGTGGAATATGGAGAGTATGCAAGGTAAGTTAAAACAGACATTTAAAATACATAAAAGTGCGTAAGAGTTGGATAACATGATCATAGCATAAATATCATAATGTAACATAAGGCTCAAGGTTTCAAACATTTGTAAATCAATCATAGTCATACTCACGAGAGAAAAGCTGTATTAAACATGACTTGATACAAAGTATATAATCATAATCATACAAACTATGCGGAACAGTGGGAGATTCTTATAACCGACATACCCCATATGAGCACACATGGAGCCCGACCTATAAACCCCTAGTCGGGAGGATTTTCGTACCTTGCCAAGGGTAGAACCATGAAAGGTGTGATATCACTCATGAATGGCCCATTTGGGAAAAAGGGGATAGTCTCAAGGGAGGTCCCATCATGACCTACGGTGGCACGTAGTTCTGAGATTCGGGGCAAAACCTGGGCCGCGAACCTACTCGGTATTAAATAATACTCCCAAAATATAAATAGTGCTAATAGGATAATATACATGAGATTTATGGGATAGTTAAATCATGATAACCATAAGTATGCTTGTAAATACGTGAACTAGCCATAATGGTAAGGCCCATGAGTCGGCCATAATCATAGATCGTAAATCAGGAGGTTCATGCATACTTGTAAAACATTTATTTACTAAATAAATCATAAATTCATAATGAGCATTTGAATAAACCCATATCATAACTCATAAATCATAATGGGTTGAAGAACATCAAAATCAAGGTAAAATCGTAACTCAATTTATCATAGAACATGTATAATTAGCCTAATTTAATAGAAATTTAAATCAAATAACTTATAATTGAATTAGTTGTAAAATTGGATCATGATTAGTAAAATATTATATGATACATGAAAGATATTAACCCATAGATAGATCATTAGAATTTCATAAGAGATTGGGATGAAATCCCATAAGATTTTCAAATAAAATTTCATGAATTAGGAGATATTGGGCATGGGTGTGAACAAATTCACCCATTCATAACCCTACATACCTGAGAGACTTGGATTATATCACTCCCTTGACCAAGAGGAATTGAAGAATAATTGATGAAGAACCTTGGGGTTTTATGCTTGATCACCCTCTAAACTCTTGAACTTTGCATGCGTGAGTTTTGAATAGGTTAGAATGACTCAACATATCTTAATACACCCTGAAAATAGGTCAAAACAATGTAGTATAGGACCTTAGGGCTTAGAAATAACGATAATACCGTTAATAATTTCGCAGTAAATAACTGGCCGTTAGTCCCTACGAGAGACCTAAGGAGTCGTCGCCACCAGTCACAGGTTGTTACATCAATCGTCGAGTACACTGTCAAGGTTTCACCTAGATCTTATAACGGTCCATCGCACAAATCGTTACTGGTGACAACGACTTGTGGTCACCACTTATAATCTACACTGCCTCAGCCTAAAATCATTAGTTACCTGCTGATCACGATCCACCCAATGAATCGAGGTGTCTGACCACGATTCATGGGGTCCAACCATCAGGTGCACTGCCATTCACACTTCCTTTTTTCAATTTACTTAGCCACGACTGACCTGACGAGTCATGGGGTCTGACCACAAGTCGTGGTCATGCCCATGGTGACCCCAAAACACAAGTTTTCGAACTCAAGACAACTCCTCACCACGGGTCACCTAACGACTCGTGGTCACCCCCACGGATCACAAAATGACTCGTTCTATGACCTGGTGCAGAATTTACAGTTTTCTCCATTTCAACTCCTAGGTTTGATCTTAGGGCTTCTGGGCTACTACACTTATGGGACCCTTAGTAGGTGTATCACCCCAAAAATTTCATAGACCAGACTCAGACTTTGCATGAAAAACTAGAAGAGAACCAAGAACTTTTTTCCATAGAACTAGTCGTGGCATGACTCATCCAGTGACTAGACGAGTCGTGGTTAGAGCTGTGGCTCGAGGCAGGAAATTTTAGTTTAGGATCCTAGGGGTGACCACCCACATGATGACTCGTTGGGTCAAGTAACGATTCGTCGTGAAGGGTCATGGAGTGGAGGTTCGTAGTTTATGTTTCAGTGGTAACGCGGACACGACAAGTCGTTAGGTCAAGCAATGACTCATTGTGTTGGTCGTCGAAAGGGTCATGGTAAAGCTTATCCATCGAGGCATTGCTAACAATGAGAGGAGGGGATAAGTCATTAGGTCAAGTAACAACTCATCATGACTAGTCGTGGGATCGAAAGGAGAAATTCTAGATCAATGACAATGAAAGATGTCACGAGTCATTAGATCTCATGATGACTCGTGAAGTCAGTCGTTGTCCATGCAAGGAAATATTTGGGATTTTCTAGAAGTGGCCACGATTTGGCACCACGAGTCGTTCCCAACCTCGTGACTCGTGGAGTCCTCGTGGGGCTAGGAGCAAGATTTTTCTAGTGATGCTCCAAGGGTGTTTTCATAACTTTCAGCTACTTTTATCCCTAAACTACGTTGTTTTGGGCAAGTTTTGGAGAGAGTTAAAGGGGTAATCAACTAAGTTCCTCTCATTCCACTCACCTCAAGATCTCAAAGAAAAGAAATTCCTGTTAGGCGCCTCAGAGTTAAACTAGGGCTCCTCAGTTCTTTAGATTTCTTTAGGCTTCTCTCAAGAACTTTTCGCCAGGTATGTGGGAATTCAACAAGGGAATTGTTCTTCCCTTGTGGACCTAAAACCCTTTCATAATATTCTATAAGTTATAGCCCGAGGTTTTGAAATTTATAAAGTTTTCAGATAGAATTTGATAAATTTCAGGTAGAATATTATCCATGTTATTAGCTGCTGTATTTTCCCAACTCTTAGAAATCATGTGGAAACTAGCTTCTTGTAAAATGATTTAGCCTTAGCTTTTGAATGCAATATATTATAGTCTTGCATAATTGATTAGTTATTCATGTTGCTTGATTCTATTAGTGTTGGGATTTCCATATTATTAATATTAGCTGAAAGCTCAGTCAGTTGTATGCTAGTCTAGTTTCAATTAGAATATTAGCATGTTCAGTATTTTCAGAAATGTCAGCTGATTAGTTTGACTATAATCTTTTCTTGAGGTGTCAATGGTGCCTCCCAGATGTCAGTTATCAGTTATTAGTTGGTTCTTTATATGGTTACAACACTTTAAGATAGGCGGCTCTAACCAGTCTTAGAACCACCACTTCAATTCAGTTTGTTCTTTAGACGGTTACGATGCTTCTACATAAGCAACTCTTCCCAATCTTAGAACACCAGTTACAGAATTCGGTCTGATAAGACTCTCAGGGTACTTCCAGATAAGTATCCCTGACTTAGTATTGGACCACAATTTTCGAGCTATCAGCTTAGTAATCAGACTAGGACCATCCAGTGGGAGTAGGACTTAGCACTAAGTAGACCGAGGTTCCAGCGCACCCAGGTTCCCAGAACTTCATGCCATCATAGGTTATTTTATTGGCCTTATGACCCCAGATTTGTGATCACCCAGTTCTTGCCTTTATACCCTGGCAAGGTATATTGGGTTCTATCGAAGGGGCGTATATATCGAACTCCATGTCTAGACACGTGATTATATGTCAGTTATAGACTCTCCCACTAGTTAGTACAGTTTTAGTTTAGCTTAACTCAGTACAATTTCAGATACTCAATTCAGTTCAGTTCAGTACTGTTAGCACATATCAGTATCTCAGATTTAGGCATGTCTATGACCATCAGTCAAGGTCATTATTGACCATATCAGTTATATTTCAGTTGTTCAGTTTTTAGTATTCAGTTGGTCATTACATGTCGTTAGAATTAACTTACTTCTTCTCTATGTTTATATTTTCTCTTACTTACTCAGTACATTCAAAGTACTGACGCATACCTTCTATGTTGTATCATATTATGATACAGGCAGGTTCTCAGCCTCAGCATCGTTAGTCTATTCCTTAAGGTGTTATCAGCAGCTGTAGTTGGTGAATCCTCATCTTTCAAGGACGATATTTATTTTTCAGTTATTTCTTTTAGTTAGTTGTTAGAGTTAGCTGGGGGATTGTTCCAGAAACTCATCATTAGTAGATGGCTTTCAGACATAGACTCAAACATTTAGTATGGATTTTTAGATGTATAAACTTTTATCATATTTAGCTTTCTTAAATGATTTTATTATTTAAAACTTCCGCATATGTTTACTCAGATTTCCAGTGTTATGATAGACCATGGGTTGACTGGGGTTACTTGTGACTCCAAGTACCGTGTCTCATCCAGGATATAGACTCGGTTCATGACAATCTTGGTATCATAGCACTAGGTTTAGAGTATCCTAGGATGTCTGAAAGCCGCGTCAAGTAGAGTCGTTTTGATGGGTGTGAAGTGCGCCAGACTTATGACGGGGAGGCTACGAGACGTTATTAGGAAAACTCCCTTTTGTTCATACTCCTTATCATGTGTTGAAGTTTAATTCCAAAAACATTCTCCTAACTCATGCTCTATTTTGTTTCAGTGAAACTACACCTCCAAGATGCAGAAATGGTAGAAGGGCTGGCAAGGCTAACCGACCTGCCCCACTAGCTCCAACAGCCCCTCAAGATGACCAAGCGTCCTCAGCAAAATTCAGAGCAACAATCCAACTGCTTGTTTAGATAGTAACAAACCAAGTGAACTAGAAGGTGGTTCCAGTAAACACAAATGGGTCCGCAGCAGCTGCCAGAGTTTGGGACTTCACCCGAATGAACCCTTCATCCTTTCATGGATCCAAGGTAGGAGAGGACCCACAGGAATTTGTAAGTGACGTAGGGAAGATCACCAGGATTATGTGTATTAGTTCCGTTGAGAGTGCCATCTTGTTGCCTACCAGATGAAAGGAGTAGCACAGATCTGGTAAGATCAGTGGAAAGAAGGGACACCAGTAGGGGTAGAACCGGTAGAGTGGGAAGAGTTCGTCACAACATTCTTAGACAGATTCTTCCCCTGGGAGTTAAGGGAGACTAAGGTTGCAGAGTTCATGAACTTGAAGAAGGGCAACAGGACAATGGAGGAATATTCATTAGAGTTCTTGTGGTTGTCAAGATATGCTCCGGAGATGGTAGCCGAGCCAAGGGATGCTTAAATTCAACAACGGAGTATCAAACCTAGTACTTAAGGAGTGCAGGACTGCGATGCTCGTAAAAGATATTGACCTCTCCAGCCTCTTCATTCATGCCCAACAGATTAAGGTAGAAAAATTGAAGGATATGGAGCGGGAGAATAAGCGGGCTAGGACTGGCCAATCAGATTATGGCCACCAGAGGTTTGGTAGTAGTAGCCACCCACAGCAGCAGTAGCAGCTCTGGAGGGCTCTAACACTCACTTCAGCCAGCGCCCCTACTTTTCGGTCCCATAAGGATTGGAAGGGTGGAGCATATAGCTCTCAGTCCCACTTTCACAACATCAGCATCCATTATCCAGTTTTCCCTAAGTATGGCAAGAACCATCCAGGGGAATGCCTTCAGGGAAAAAAGGGTTGCTTTGGGTGAGGACAGCTAGGTCACCAGCTCAAGGAATGTCCATTAGCAGGAAGGGGGAGATCACAGTCTACCACTTCAGCAGTGCCAGTAGGCCGACCAGCTCAGCAGGCCAACACTTTAGGTATGAATGGCGGTCAGCGCCAAAACCGCTTTATGCTTTGTCCTCCCGTCAGGATCAGGAGAGCTCACCTGATGTGGTCATAGGTATGTTACGTCTCTTCCACCTAGATGTGTATTCCTTACTAGATCTAGGAGCCACACTATCGTTCGTGACTCCCTATGTAGCTTTCCAGTTTGAAATCAGTCCAGAAGTCCTCTCAGAACCATTCTCAGTCTCTACCCAGTTGGTGAGTCAGTTAGAGCCAGTCGGACGTATAGAAACTGCCCAGTCTCAGTATTGAATAAGGTCATTCTAGCTAATCTAATAGAGTAAGACGTGGTTGATTTCGATCTCATTCTTGGCATGGATTGGTTACACTCTGGTTATTCCTTAGTCAACTGCAGAACTAGAGTTGTCAGATTTTAGTTTCCTAATGAGCCAGATTTAGAGTGGATTGGCAGTAGTTCAACGCCTAAGGGTCAGTTTATTTCCTATCTTAAGGCAAGGAAGATCATTTCTAAGGGGTGCATTTATCACCTAGTATGGGTCAAATATTCTAGCTTTGAGACCCCAACTATCCAGTCAGTTCTAGTTGTCAGCAAATTCCCTGACGTGTTTCTGGAAGACCTTCCCGAAGTCCCTCCCGAGCGGGAAATAGATTTCGGCATAGACCTTCTTCCAGAAACTTAGCCCATCTCCATCGCTCATTACATAATGTCTATAGTTGAGCTTAAGGATTTGAAGGAGCAGCTAAAAGACCTTTTTGATAAGGGTTTCATCAGGCCCAACATCTTTTCATGGGAGCTCCGGTATTATTCATGTGAAAGAAAGACGGTACTCTCAGAATGTTTATTGATTACCGTCAACTGTCAAAGTCACTGTTAAGAATAGGTATCCCCTACCCAGGATTGACGACTTGTTCGATCAGCTTCAGGGAGCCAGTTGTTTTTCCAAGGTAGATCTTAGGTTGGGATATCATCAGCTTAGAGTCAAAGAATATGACATACCAAAACTAGCCTTTAGAACTTGGTATGCTCACTATGAATTCATGGTTATGTCCTTCGGACTAAATAATGCCCCCAAAGCTTTCATGGACCTGATGAACAGGGTTTTCAAGCAGTATCTAGACATGTTCGTCATTGTATTCATTGATGACATTCTAGAATACTCCAAAAATAAGGAAGAACATGCTAACCATCTGAGGATAGTGCTACAGATGCTCAGAGACTGCCAGTTGTTCGCTAAATTCAGCAAATGTGAATTCTGGTTGAAGTCTATGACTTTCCTTGGTCACATGGTCTCGGGTGAGGGTATTCAGGTAGATCCTCAAAATATAGCAGTGGTGAAAGATTGGACAAGACCTACTTCCCAACTGATATCAGAAGTTTCTTAGGTCTAGCCGGTTATTACCGACATTTTGTAGAAGGTTTTTCCTCTATTGCATCTCCTCTGACTAAGTTGATTTAGAAAAAGGTGAAGTTTTAGTGGTCAGATGTGTGTGAAAAGAGTTTCCAGGAGTTGAAGACTTGACTCACTACCGCTTCAGTTTTAACCTTATCGAAAGGAACAGATGGGTTCGTAGTATATTGTGACGCTTCCAAAGTAGAACTCGGTTGCATTCTGATGCAGAGGGGTAAGGTGATAGCTTATGCCTCCAGATAGCTCAAGCTTCATGAAAAGAACTATTCGACTCATGACTTTCAGTTGGCAGCAGGTGTTTGCATTAACAATATGGAGGAATTACCTTTATGGGGCTCACGTGGTTGTTTTCACCGATCATAAGAGCCTTCAGTATGTGTTCATTTAGAAAGACTTAAATATTTGTCAGAGAAGGTGGTTGGAGCTATTGAAGGATTACGACATGAGTGTGTTGTACCACCCGGGCAAGGACAATATGGTGGATGATGCCCTAAGCAGGATGTCCATGAGGAGTGTGGCTTATGTTGAAGAGAGCAAAAAGGAACTGGCAAATGATATTCACAGGTTAGCTCGGTTGGGAGTGTAGTAGGTTGATTCAGCTGAGGGCGGAGTACTAGTGCAAAGTGGATCATATTCCTCATTAGTTGTTGAAGTTAAGTCAAGGTAGGATGAAGATCCCATATTGCTTAAGCTAAAAGAAGCAGTTCTCAGAAAAGAAGTGGAGTCTTTCTCCAAATGGGGAGATGGTGTGCTTCGTGTGTACCATATGTAGGTGACTTGAGACAACAGATACTGGAAAAAGCACAAAGTTCAAGATACTCTATCCACCCAGGTGCAACTAAGATGTACTGTGATCTACGGGATATTTACTGGTGGAACGACATGAAAAGAGACATCGCAGAACTTGTGGCTAAGTGCTCGAACTGCCAGCAGGTTAAGGTGGAACGTCAGAGACCTAGGGGTAGGATTCAGGATAACAGCATACCCCCATGAAAGTGGGAAGAAGTGAGTATGGACTTTATTACAGGTCTACCTCGTACTCACCGGCAGCATGACTCATTTTGGGTGATAGTAGATCGGATGACCATGTCAGCACTTTTTCTCCCAGTTAAAACTATAGACTCAACTGAGGATTATGCTAGGCTATATATTTGGGAGTTAGTCAGACTGCATGGGTTGCCTTTGTCCATTATTTCAGATAGAGGTACCCAGTTCACCTCACATTTCTGGAAGTCATTTCAGAAAGGACTCGGTACCCAGGTGAAGCTCAGAACAACTTTTCACACTCAGATAAATGGACAAGCCGAGCAGATTATTCAAACCTTAGAGATATGCTGAGAGCTTGTGTGATCGATTTCAAGGAAAGTTGGGATGATCACCTGATGTGCTGTGAATTTACTGCACTATTGATTCTTAAAACTAAGAAAATAGCATGGACTTAGGTGTATTTATGAGGATATGAGGCACTTTTCCTTTGATTTCTGGATAAATGGGTGTTGGAACAATAAATTGCAAAGGGAAGCTAAAAGTTTGCAAAAAGGTGCAAAAAGTGCAAACCACAGTACGATCCGTAGGATTGACCTACGAGTCGTACTGAGGGCATTGATGAGAAGATGAAAGATAACCTGGAAGACTGAATTTATAAGACTTGTCACGGGTCGTACCATAGTGGTTTGAGTCATGGTAAGCTAGTCGTGATGAAATCGCACTGAAGGCTGATTCTCAGTACGAGAGCACTTACGACCCATGAGATAAAGGTACGAGTCGTACCATACCAATCGTAGTGAAGTTTAGAAAAAAGTTCAAAAGTTCAGGATCAAGCCACGGGTGTCAATGTACAAGTCGTAGCAAGTTAGTACGAATCGTACTTTGGCCGAACAGTTAGCCAAAATTCAGCCAAAATTCCAAGCCACGAGTTGATCTCACGATCCGTGAGAAGCTCCTACAAGTCATAGGTGGACCTGTGACGAGGTCGGCACCAGATATGGAAAGCAGTACTGTTAGTTTAGGAAAAGGATTCTTGTGTCTCTATAAATACTTTTTATGTTTATTTTTCATAGAGAGAGGACTAATAGACTTAATTCTAGGATGAATACATTGTAGTAAGCGAATTTGATATCATTGAGAGATAGAATTGAGTTGGTTCAACCTTGTGATCAACCTTTTCTTGAATTCATCTTATTTTTGCTACTTGTTATTCAAGATTTCGTGGTTTAATTGAAGTAATTATTTTTCTCAATCATCTTTGTAAGTATTGTTATATGTTTTCAACAATGAACACAAATCACAACATTGCAACTATGAGAGGCTAAAACCTCCATAACTAGGGTTGTAGGGACCCATGGTGGATTAACTAGCTAGGGTTGTACAAAGTGATTCTAAAACCAATACCAATTACTTATATTGTATTCTCTTCATCTCTAATGATTCTTAGCAGTGTACAACGTTAGGAACTGCCTGAATTCTTTACTTGCTTTGATCGAAGAGGTAGAGATTAGGAAAAGAGAATTACAACGGAGCCTTGATCTTGATGATCATTGTATTAACTTGAGTTGTGGTCACAGGATAGTTATATATGGAACTTAGTGATAATGGTTAGTTTGCAAAACTCATGAGACTTGGTCAAATAATTGAGGATAGTCATTCAATAGGTATTGGTCGATCGTTTGAATGAACCTAAGTTATCAGTTCTGTAAGTAAGTATTGGTAAAGATCACAAGTGTATATCCAAAGCTGTTATGAACCCATGGGGAACATAAACTCTAGTTATCCTTTAATTATTTATTCACAACTATAATCTTGATTGTTGCTTATTTTTATTATTTCTTTTTATTAGAATTCCCCCTTTGTGAAGTAATTACCATACAAGTTAATCTACTGGTTGTAATCTAGATCTTTCATATTCCCTGTGGGTTCGACCCCAACCTATAAGTTTGGGTTCTTTATTGACAACATCCGCTTCATACTTCAATTGGAAGTGTGGTTTGAGCGTTATCAAAAAGTGGCGCCGTTATCGGGGAATACGGCCAAGACTAGATTATTTGCTTGTATTTGACTTTTTGGTAATTATTTCTTTAATTACATTTATTTTTCTTTCTCTTTGATGCCCACAGGCTGTCATCCAATGGGTGCCAAGCACTCGGAGTAGAGGAGACCCCCTTGTTCCACTCAATCCCGAAATCGAACGAACCCTGCATAGAATGGAAAATCCTGTGTAGAGAGAAGCCCGCTTAGCTGAAGAAGCTAGGCAAGCCGAGCTAGCTCGGCTAACTGCACTTCAGCAAGCTGGTGATGATAGAGATCAAGTGGTGAACGCTGGTTGACATAGGAGGGGCAATCAAGCTCAGAGATTTTCCCCTCAGTTCTTCAATGATGATGACCCAGATATTGATGAGGTTAGGTCAATTGGAGCAATTGTGCCACCACCACTGCCCGTTGGGGCCAAATTCGATATTACGAGCACCATGATTCAATTTCTAAACATGAAAGGGGTGTTCAGCGGCCACCCCGCGGATGACGCCAACCTGAACTTGATGAATTTTGTAGGAATATGCAAAGCATATAGGTTTCCCGGAGTAAGCCAGGATGCAATAAGACTCTGAATCTTCCCTTTCTCTCTATCAACGGAGGCTACTTTGTGGTTATCGAAGTTGCCCAACGACTCCATAACCAATTGGAGGGAGCTGAAACAAGCCTTCTTGAAAATCCCAAATGTATACTTTTCGACAGATTAAGATGGAGGCACTTCATGAGATCTGGTTGAGGTTTAAGAAGAAGTTGACTAAGTGCCCGAACATAAAATCCCAGATGACAGTTTGTTGGAAATCTTTTACATCTCTCTTAATAATGAAACCAATGTTGTAGAAGACACAATGGCAGGTGGAGCATTGATTAGTCATACTTGGGAGGAAGCAGCCACTATACTTGATAGGGTAACAAAGACGAACAGGGCCTGGCATACGAGGGGGGCTGGTGCAGTGGAAGGTACATATGTTGTTGGTTTGACTGTAGACCAACGAAGGAAGGAGGAAGAATGCGATCAGGAGTTGCTCAAATGCACACATCATTGGATTTGCTGACAAACCATATCATGGGAGCAGGACCTAAAAAGGTAAATGCAGTGGGAACACAAGGAAGGGAGCAGGGAGAAGAACACTCTGATTCTGAGGAAGAGGAAAACTTCCTAGATAGCCAAGTGGGGGTTTCCGAGCCAACGCCCAAGCGTCTGGACAATACAATTGGCACCAAGGTTCTAGAAATGAAGGTCGGACCAATATAGGGACAACTACAACAGGAACAAGTTCAGAGATAGGAGCCGTGGTCGTGAGCGAGAGGGAGAATGCAGAAGGAATGACGGATATTGCAAGGACCAGGCCGAGGTCTATGTGCCTCCTAACGCACGAGAAGGGCAGGTCGGACAATCAAAGCTGGAGAGTATGATGGATGAAATGCTGAAAAAGGTGACATCCACAGATGATCAGTTAAAATAAATTCGAAGTGACTTATCTAGCATGGGTCAGAAAGTGGAATCTCACGCCACCGCCATCAAGCAGATAGAGCACCAACTTGGGCAACTGTCGGCATTAATGAACCCTAGGCAAAAGGGTACACTTCTTAGCAACACTATCCAGAATCCGAGGAATGATGCTTGTTCAATGTTTTTCACAACTACACGCAAGTGCACGTGGTCGAACAAGTAATAAAGTGGCTCAAGTAAGCCAAGTATCGATCCCACAGGGACTGGGCTAGGGTAACAATATACTCAAGTGTCAATAAACTTTAACTCTAAAAATGCAGACAACAGTGTTAAGAAGAGTTTGATATTTTGGTTTCTAATTTTATGCTAATTCTAAAACGAATATACAATTTGAGTCTGAACTATAAGTATGAGCATGCTGAGGTTGAATGAACATGTAGAGAAATAAATTATCGATACAATTTGATTTATCTTTCCTTCGGTTGCTAGTCAAGAATTATTGCCTATGGATTAAAACTCTCGTATTTAACCCAACTTAAGAAGCATGAACCTTCCACCTACATTTCTGTGATAAGAAAAAATTCATGTTCTACCCATACAAACTCGATTCCGTAATTGACTAATACGACTTTCAGGTATATTTCTATCCTGAAGGTAAATCAATTCTCAATTTTCCCAAACTAAGAAAAGATCATATCCTATCAATTCACAACTTTCCAATTTCTTGCTCTCTCGAGTGAAACCGGACTTTTTAGATGTACATTAACGTTGGCCACACACTAATGCAGTAAGAACAAGAATCAATAGAACAACCATGGAAGAAAAGATGAAAAACCAATTTATCAACAATCACATTTCAATACAGATGTTCTTAACCTCAGCAAGAAGAGGATTTAGCCACTCATTTGTGGATTAAACATCGTTAATTGAGTGTAAATCATACAAGCAATTGAAATAAAGAAGAAGGAGATAGAGAAAAACCCTGAGATTTTCGTCCCCTCAACTGCCTGTAACCCACGTTCTTGCTCCACCAAGTCAGAATTATTAAAAATGAACCTAAGTGTTCTATTTATACTAGTGGAAATTTTTCCCGGGATAACAAGCAACGTGTCACGGAGTGCATTGCGGAGCACTACCTCCGTGACACGCCACCGACGTGGACCCTTACTGGAATTCAGATGTCCAGGTATTAAGGCCCAGTGGAACGACATGCAGCGCGGGGCTAGGGCAACGTGCCACGACCCCAACGCGCAGCTTCACTGGAATTTGGCAAAAATTCCATATCCAGGCAGAAGGCATCCGCCATAGCAGCGTGACACGGCTCCATCGCGGAGCCCCTTTAATTCATGATGTCCTTGGCCTTTTCCTTGCTTGCTTCCGAGTCCACTCCCGATTTCTCCCAACATGCATTTTAGCTTCCCAAAATTATATTTCTCCTGCAAAACAAAGCTAATCATGTTGGTTAGTATAAATTCACATTTTATTACAAATCACATGAGAATGTATAAACATCGATAGATAAACAAGGCAAAATGACACATTTGAGTATCACTTGGGCATATAAATTTGCCCAAGATCAATGCTCATTGCATGGCAGTGATGACTAGGAGTGGTAAAACCACAGTTGACCCCTCGTATTCTGCTGAAGTTGAAAGGAGGAAAGAGAGCGTGATTGAGGAAGAAGAGATCTGATAACACTCAAACCAAACCTCCTTACGAAGTATGAAGCGGACGTTGTCAATAAAAAATCCAACTAGAGGTTAGGGTCGATCCCACAGAGAATATGGAAGGATGTAGAAGAACGCTAGTGCTTAAGCTTTTTAGTTAATTATTTCCTAAGAGGGGGGAATTTGTAAAAGTAATAGATAATTATTTTGAGAAATTGATTGCTGTATCCAAATTAATGTAACTAACTAGGGTAAGTGTTCCCCATGACTTCATAACCACAAGGCGTTTTATATTAGAGATCTATTCCGATGCTTAGCATACAATATTAGTAAGTTAAGTTCACCTAAATGGTTGGTCCTCTATTTAGATGATTTTCACCATGCAACTTGGTTCGTCTACGGGTGTACTTTAGTTGAACCTTACCCTTAATATCAGATTAGCTATCCCTGGACAAGTTCAAGCTATTAGATGAGGGTTGATAGCCTCAAATCTTTGTTGTTAATCCCTTTTCCCATTCTTTACCTCCTTGGTCCGGTAAGTAAGAATAAGGCAAGTTCTAACGTTTGCAACCGTTAAAAATCAATTAAAATGAAGGAAGAAACAATACATGCATAAACCCCGTTCAAGAATCACTAAGTATTTTACCTACGTGTGTTAATTTGTCATGGTTCCCACAACCCTACTTGTGGTGGTTTTAGCCTATCATGTTTATAAGTAAATTAATAGATTTCATAAATAAAAGAAAAAATTATTACTTACAACGTTGATAGGAAGAAACTCACTTGATTATTGCAACCTAAGTGTTCTATTTATACTAGTGGGAATTTTTCCCGGGATAACAAGCAACGTGTCACGGAGTGCATCGCGGAGCACTGCCTCCGTGACACGCGACCAACGCGGACCCTTACTGGAATTCAGATGTCTAGGTATTAAGGCCCAACGTGGCACGACATGCAACGCGGGGCTAGGCCTACGTGCCACGGACCCAACGCGCACCTTCACTGGAATTTGTCAAAAATTCCATATCCAGGCAGAAGGCATCCGCGATGGCAGCGTGACACGGCTCCATCGTGGAGACCCTTTAATTCATGCTGTCCTTGGCCTTTTCCTTGCTTGCTTCCAAGTCCACTCCCTATTTCTCCCAACATGCATTTTAGCTTCCCAAAGTTATATTTCTCCTACAAAACAAAGCTAATCATGTTGGTTACTATAAATTCACATTTTATTACAAATCACATGAGAATGTATAACATCGATAGATAAACAAGGCAAAATGACACATTTGAGTATCACTTGGGCATATAAATTTGCCCAAGATCACTTATCCCACACTTAAATCCTTGTTCGTCCCCGAACAATAATCTTACACCTCATGCAATTGACACCCCAACCTGGCTACTTTGGCTCGACAATTCAAGCTACGGTTATACCGATTATTTAACACTGCAAATCCTCAAGAAAACATGCATAGTCTTATCAATACAATGACCTTCAACACATTAAGACCTCCTAGACTCAAGAATCGACTCTCGATATCGACAAACTCATGCAAATCAGCTGATCAAGATATCCGACATGAATTTTAATCTCTCGTCGAGCATGTGTCCTCACAACACAAGAGAATTTCTCCCCCTTTTTAATTACATGAACTCAAAGACATTACATGCAGGGATGCGCATATAAACACAATTTCACTCTCTCTCCCAATAGAATTCACATGCATCATGTCATGAACCATAGGCTTGCCTTTAGTGTATTACTCCACTAATATAAGGAAGTGTGATGTAAGATCACGTAGGACTTAACGGGTTGTAATGTAAGCTACGGAACTAGTAAATACTGGGCTACCCAATAATAACAACTAGCATCCTTAAGCGTTTTTCCAACACATCCCATCAACCTTATGGTCATTGTTTCTTCCTTCATCTTCCCATTCTTGAAGTCTGTCTTTATTTTTGTCCCCATATCTTTAAGCACACTTGACTCAATAACAAAGATTATTTATACATCTTCATTATAATTAATTTATAACAAGTGCACCTTCGACCTTTTCTTTCCTTTCATCACTCTGCTTTTTCTTTTCTTTTCACTATTCTCACTCCTTGACACTTTGGGAAAATTATTTTCTTTTCTTGAGCGCTTAAGAGTTTTAGATCAAATTCACGGATAATGAAAAGAAGGGGTTAAGCTCGGTTTACGCCTTTTTGACAAAAGAAAAATAATAGGCTAAAGGCTCAATGGGCTAACTAGGGTGTACATTCAAGGTGGGTATGATAATGAAAGAAAAAAAAACGTTCGGTTAAAGCAAAGAAATGCCTACATCCTTTCCTACAATACACATCCTTCATTTCATTTTGTACACACACCAGGAAAGTTCTAGACATTTCACAATAGCATGGAAGAAACGAAACCTCACTATACGCTCATTTCACATGCTCAACTCAAGACATATTCACAGACTCTTCAATCAACTAATTACACGAATTCAAGCATTAAGCCTCAATCACACTGAATCGAACTCTATGGCCTAGGCATCTCAACATATTTACAGAGTTGCATGCTTTCATACGAATCACCTTTGCATTTCAAACATAATGCGTAACACGCAACCAGAATATCGCAACCATAAAGTAACGACAGGTTTTGGGATGCAAACCCACAAACGAAAAAAAACTGAAAAATAAATGGAAAAAAACTACTCCTAACGACTACATTTCCCTTAAGACGGTCGTCATCCATCCATCATAGGGAATGATCACTAACTAAGACTTCAGTTCAATGGGACTATTCTCGGTAAAAGAACTGAAAACAAACGCCGAGAAACCCAAAAATTTGAAAATTCATGAAATTTTTTTCTTTTTGTTAAAAATATCGATCATTTCGATAAAACCAAAAATATGTACAAAACCAGCTAACAACATTCAACAGCACACAACAGCTTCACCTGAATTACAATACATACATACACAAAAAAATCACAGGGCCACAAGTTTATCGAAGCACAACAATAGAACAAAGACATACATTAATAGAAACAACAACAAACAACTAACTACTCCCACCCCACACTTAAATCGAACACTGTCCCCAGTGTTCATAAAATTCAGCATAGCACAAAAATGGGTGGTGAAACTCCCTGATCAATCAAAATATTCCACTTCTTCGTCAGGTGCTGCTACCTCGTCTCCCATGTCTGAATCGCCCCCATCTTCATCATCTGACTCCACATCAGAGTCATCACAACGTGTCTCCTCATCTGTGGGGACATCATCATCAGTGGGCTCCACAAAAGCTGGTCCCACTCGGCATAGAGCCCTGGCATTTTCGCCAAAAGGGTAGTCTAGCTCGAGCTGCCACAACTCCTCTTCTGTTGCCGACCTCCCGCCTATGTGCAGCTGGAGCATCTGCATCCCAAACATGCGAGCCATGTACTGATCATCCCGAGCATGTCGCTCGGCTAGTGTAAGAACTGGCCCATGGGTGGTGTCGGGTGCCTTAGTTTTGGTGACATCTAAGGCCCGCCTCTCCATCTGCGGGATGTAGTCAAGGGCCTCCTCCTCAATATCTAAGCCCCTCAGGAATGTGGTCAGTAAGCCACCAAACCCGTACCTGTACCCCTGATGCAAACAGGCTCTCTTCATGGCGGAGATGATCACCGCCCCGACATTGATCTCCAGCCCTTTCATCAGGGCGTATACCAAGCATACACGATCCCGGGTGACATCTGTCATATGCACCCCCGGCATCAGGTAGGAACAAACAATCTTTAGCCACATCCTGGCTTCCCTGTTCATCTGTGAGTAGGGCAAGGTCTGATGGTAGCCCCTCTCCTTATGCCTGCTCCAACGTGCTGTAGACCGGGTTCCACACAAAGCGCGTGTAATATCCGCGTATGGTGGAGTGATGTTTAGCTGCCGAAGCACATGGACGTCTGTGTCCCACGCCCCCAAGATGGCATTAAGGTGATGGGGCTCAAAAGTGACTATCTGACCCCTTATCTTGATGGTGTGACTTCTGAGAGTCGGGTTCCAATTGGCGTAGAATTCCCGAATCAGGTGCAGGTTGCACTCCTTGGGCTCTTCAAAGATGAAGTTCAGCCCGGCTACCTCGATCCTGTGGACAATCCTGGGGAACTCCTGTGCCAATGGTTCCCTAGCAATGTGTTCCTCGGGGAAGTACTTGCTTTCCTTATGCTTCGCGTACCATTTCTTCCCCTCCTCTGTCACCCATCTGGTTCCATATTGACGGCGTTGGCCACGTGGAACCGCTGGTGCTGCTGGGACTGCTGTTCCTAGTCTAATTCTTTTCCTTCCGGCGCCTGATGTTGATGCGCCCTTCCCTTTATCTTGCCTGCTTGCCATTATTCCTGTCAAACCCAACAGACAGGTTCAATGTTAAGCCAAATCAAATTAGCTTTGGCTAAGGTTGGGTTAAGCTAGGCCACCCCACACTTAGTCTTTAGCCACAATCACAGCATTACGACAAGATCCTATTTATTTCCAATTTACAAAAAGAAAACAAAAACAAAAACACAACAAATATGCCTCGTGCATTCAGAGAATTCGACGGTCTAAATTCTTCTGTACTACTCAGACTTCGTATAGCTACCCACCACATTACCATCGTTCATATTTCATCACATAGAACTTAGCAAGGAGAAACAAAGAAAAGAATTTATCTACATGAATCTATACAATTCACCCATTTCTTGCAATTTCAACAATTTCATTCCCCCGAAAATCCGTCGGTCTTTTACCATATTAACAGTTAGCACTACCAACTCATCTTACCCAACATACACAACCCAGTAAGAATTTCAAAGTTCAACTAATTCTCCCTTTTTAAACTTAAATTCAAACCCTAGCTATCATTTCACAAGAATTTCAATCAAACATGTATTTATTGAGTTCATACCATCTCAACGATACTAGGAACTTCAATCAATAATTATTTACATGAATTCATGCTCAATTTACACTTAGGGCAAGTTTTCCGCACTTCCTATTCTAAAAAATCGAAAAAATAAGGTAAGAAATGAGATGAAGTTAACAAACATACCTTAAATTCGATGATATCGAAGAAAAGTTGATAAAATTGAGCTACTAGGCCGTGTCACGTTGGGGAAGGGGGGAATTTCGGGTTGTTTGTCGCGGAGGAGGTGAAGAATGGGAAAAAAATGAGGGAAAACGGGGTTAAAAAGGGGGGTTTTTCGCGCGGGTCACCCGGCAACCCGGTGTGACCCATCGCGAAATACACCTCAACGTGTCACGGAGGGTAGCGCGGAGCATGCCCCCCATGACACGGAGCCATCGCGCAGGTGTTCTGGAATTTGAGAAAATTCCAAAATTACATTCAACGTGTCAGAGAGGGTAACGCGGAGGCCCTCCTCCGTGACCCGGAGCCATCGCGTAGGCTCACTGTTTTGCCACTTTTTATCAATTTTCGTACCTCAATTTTTCCTTTGCAATCCTTTGCACATTTATCCTCTGTTCAACCTGAAATTCATCTCACAGCAAGAAATTGGTTAGAATTATAGGTTTCAATTAAAATACAAATCTTGTTTTTATTTTTATTTTTCTCTTTTTTTTCTTTTTTTCTACGAAATCTATTCACATTTTACAAAAATTTCACGGGTTGCCTCCCGTGCAGCGCCTAATTTTATGTCGCGGCACGACGTATCAAGTTTCACCGCTTTTTCCTCCACCTTGAGGATATGAATCTCACCCCTAATTTCTTCTCTAATTTCCTCTTATGCTCCAGGGGTGGTGGTGAAAAATTGTAAGGACCAAGCAGTAGATGTTGCCTTTTGAACTTATTGGCCCTTAAGTAAGCGAAGTCATTTTGTCTCTCCGAGTTATCAAATTTCAAAATATACGGGGCTTGGTCCTCCTCTAGACATTTCTCTATAAGCTTGGAAGACTCTATTTCTATGTTGTCAACCAAACTTAATGTCGAAAAATGCTTCGAGTGTGGTCCAATAAACCTCAACTCTGGAACTGCATTGTGCTTGACCTTCTTACTTGTATACACCTTCTCAGCGTCGACATCTAACTCTCCATTAATGTCAACTGGGGGATACTCAATCTCTTCTTCCATGAATGGATTTTCCATAAGTGTGAGCCCATCACGGGGACACTCAAGAGATTCTAATTGTTGGGCTTCATCCAAAAATTCACCCTTGTCTTCCTCTTGTAGTTCCTCTTGAATATTGGCTAAAACTGTTACCTGCAATTTATCACAAGCTTCAGCCTCAGCAATCATCTCCGTGACTTTGACGCTCATCCTTTCTAGAGCCTCTGCATTCTCTTTTTGCTGAATTCTCAATACTGCCATCGCCTCCTTCATTGCTTCTGATTGCTCCAGGAGTTGTTTCAGCATGTCTTCTATTTGAGCTTGGCGTCCCAAGTCCTCATTTTTAGCATGCCTATATTCAGCAAAAAAAAGAAGGATCATAGTAGGGGCTTGGGAGAGGGGAATATGCATTCGGACAACCGTCCCAATGGCCATCTTGACCACCACATATATTGCACGTGTTACAGTGTTGCCACGAGTGGTGTCCTCCGCAATTCAGACAAGATTTGCCAAAATATGAGTATCCACCATTTAAACCATTTGTATTCCACGATATCATGTCAATAAGGGTATCCGAAAAAGAAAAAAAAATAAAATAAAAAAAAATTAAAACAAACACTAAGACCAAGTTGTCAGCACTTATATAGAATTTGTAAACTAATACTAAGAAAACAATTTTACCAATTGCCAGTCCCCGACAACAGCGCCAAAAACTTGTTCGGTGTTTTTCACAACTACACGCAAGTGCACGTGGTCGAACAAGTAATAAAGGTGCTCAAGTAAGCCAAGTATCGATCCCACAGGGACTGGGCTAAGGTAACAATCTACTCAAGTGTCAATAAACTTTAACTCTAAAAATGCAGACAACAGTGTTAAGAAGAGTTTGATATTTTGGTTTCTAATTTTATACTAATTCTAAAATGAATATACAATTTGAGTCTAAACTATAAGTATGAGCATGCTGAGGTTGAATGAACATGTAGAGAAATAAATTATCGATACAATTTGATTTATCTTTCCTCCGGTTGCTAGTCAAGAATTGTTGCCTATGGATTAAAACTCTCGTATTTAACCCAACTTAGGAAGCATGAACCTTCCACCTACATTTATGTGATAAGAAGAAATTCATGTTCTACCCATACAAACTCGATTCCGTAATTGAATAATACGACTTTCAGGTATATTTCTATCCTGAAGGTAAATCAATTCTCAATTTTCCCAAACTAAGAAAAGATCATATCCTATCAATTCACAACTTTCCAATTTCTTGCTCTCTCGAGTGCAACCGGACTTTTTAGATGTACATTAACGTTGGCCACACACTAATGCAGTAAGAACAAGAATCAATAGAACAACCATGGAAGAAAAGATGAAAAACCAATTTATCAACAATCACATTTCAATACAGATGTTCTTAACCTCAGCAAGAAGAGGATTTAGCCACTCATTTGTGGATTAAACATCGTTAATTAAGTGTAAATCATACAAGCAATTGAAATAAAGAAGAAGGAGATAGAGAAAAACCCTGAGATTTTCGTCCCCTCAACTTCCTGTAACCCACGTTCTTGCTCCACCAAGTCAGAATTATTAAAAATGAACCTAAGTGTTCTATTTATACTAGTGGGATTTTTTCCCGAGATAACAAGCAACGTATCACGGAGTGCATCGCGGAGCACTGCCTCCGTGACACGCCACCGACGCGGACCCTTACTGGAATTCAGATGTCCAGGTATTAAGGCCCAACGTGGCACGACATGCAACGCGGGGCTAGGGCAACGTTCCACGGCCCCAACGTGCAGCTTCACTGGAATTTGGCAAAAATTCCATATCCAGGTAGAAGGCATCCACAATAGCAGCGTGACACGGCTCCATCGCGGAGCCCCTTTAATTCATGCTGTCCTTGGCCATTTCCTTGCTTGCTTGCGAGTCCACTCCCGATTTCTCCCAACATGCATTTTAGCTTCCCAAAATTATATTTCTCCTGCAAAACAAAGCTAATCATGTTGGTTAGTATAAATTCACATTTTATTACAAATCACATGAGAACGTATAAACATCGATAGATAAACAAGGCAAAATGAAACATTTGAGTATCACTTGGGCATATAAATTTGCCCAAGATCAATGCTCATTGCATGGCAGTAATGACTAGGAGTGGTAAAACCACAGTTGACCCCTCGTATTCTGCTGAAGTTGAAAGGAGGAAAGAGAGCATGATTGAGGAAGAAGAGATCTGATAACACTCAAACCAAACCTCCTTACGAAGTATGAAGCGGACGTTGTCAATAAAAAATCCAACTAGAGGTTAGGGTCGATCCCACAGAGAATATGGAAGGATGTAGAAGAACGCTAGTGATTAATCTTTTTAGTTAATTATTTCCTAAGAGGGGGGAATTTGTAAAAGTAATAGATAATTATTTTGAGAAATTGATTGTTGTATCCAAATTAAAGTAACTAACTAGGGTAAGTGTTCCCCATGACTTCATAACCACAAGGCGTTTTATATTAGTGATCTATTCCGATGCTTAGCATACAATATTAGTACGTTAAGTTCACCTAAATGGTTGGTCCTCTATTTAGATGATTTTCACCATGCAACTTGGTCCGTCTGTGGGTGTACTTTAGTTGAACCTTACCCTTAATATCAGATTAGCTATCCCTGGACAAGTTCAAGCTATTAGATGAGGGTTGATAGCCTCAAATCTTCGTTGTTAATCCCTTTTCCCATTTCTTTACCTCCTTGGTCCGGTAAGTAAGAATAAGGCAAGTTCTAACGTTTGCAACCGTTAAAAATCAATTAAAATGAAGGAAGAAACAATACATGCATAAACTCCGTTCAAGAATCACTAAGTATTTTACCTATGTGTGTTAATTTGTCATGGTTCCCACAACCCTACTTGTGGTGGTTTTAGCCTATCATGTTTATAAGTAAATTAATAGATTTCATAAATAAAAGAAAAAATTAATACTTACAACGTTGATAGGAAGAAACTCACTTGATTATTGCAACAATAAAGAAGATCAATTCAACAATCGTCTCAAAGTTCGTAAAATTTCTAAGCCCAAGACTTGTCTAAAACTTGGCTTCTAATTCTACTTCAAACTTAAAACGTGAAACTTCAATTCTTGAAGACATAAAAATAACATGCCTATTACATGAAAATAAAGGGGTATTTATAGTAGTAGATTTATGCTTTTCCCTTTCCTTGATGAATTTGACTTGGGATTTAAATTTCCTTTTCCTAGTTGAAGTGAGAAATCCATTTTTGGTCCGTTTGGAGCCTTGCCACGTTGCACCTTCTTTTGATCCTTCATGGATTTAATTATGGATTTTTAGCTCCTTTTCCTACTTAAAAATGGACTCCAGGTCGTCAGTGGTCACGAACTAAGTAATGACTCGTTAGGACCTCAAACGAGCAGTGATCAGTCAAGCACAGTCGTCCTCAGCATTAGGCCTAGTCGTGGCAACGGGTCCCCTAATGACTCGTTAGGACTGGGCACGAGTCGTTAAGTCCTTCGTGGCCATGGATCATCACATCCTCTAGTGTACTTGATGGATGCTCACAGTGTCTGACGACGAGTCATCACTTCATACGATGACTCGTTATGTCACTTGTTACCTTCACTGGACACTTCTTCAGATTTTCTCCTCCCAGTCCTTACTTTATTCCATTTTCTTCAAATTCATTCCAAAGAATCAAATACACCCAAATCCATCGTTTTTAGACCTGAAAGTATCTAATCATGTGCGTTAGTTTCAAAAATATATAACATAAACACATGCAAACACACATAAATTTGTTCTCAAAACATAGTAAAGTACGGGAAAATCTATGAAGTGCATGAGTACGCCCTTCATCAACACCCCACACTTAAACTATTGTTCATCCTCGAACAATATACTACTTCCCTTCTAATAATTAAGCACAAAATTCATCCTACGAACAGGTCTACATACAATTAGGATCATGAGACAAATCAATGAAGCTCAAACAATTCACTAGCATGCATATAGGATCAACATTGAAATGTCAAAGTTCGAAATCACTTAGCTTTTGAAAACTAACTCATCAAGACATATTTTGGGCCAACGTTAATCTTATGTAAGTTAGCAATCAAGATTAAACCAAAGTCTTACCATTGTGCCCCTCACAATTTGGAGAGATGCCCGTTTTCACACAAGATATAGAATAAGATTAACTTGGACATAAATAAAATAATTTCCACTCACTCTCACAGAAGAACTCAACATACATGCAAACGACGACCCATAGGCGTGCCCTTAGTGTAATACTCCACTAATATAGAATTATGACTCAAGGATCAATTAGGACTTTAATTTTGGTTGTAATGTAGGCTAAGGGACCGGTAGGAACTATTTGGCCAAGATAGTGACTAATCTTCCTAAGCACTTTAATACTTCACAATACTTTGATTTTTAGCTCATTCTTAAATTCCCAAAATTTTCTTCTTATACCTCCTTATTTTTTTAATTTTTCAACTTAGGTGACTAGTGGGGATTTTTCTTTTCATCATTGAGCTCATTCACACACATTTTTTTCGTTCCCACTCTTTACGCACCCCTACTCTAGCCACCCTCAACTTAAGCATTTTTTCTTATGTTGAGATTCAAAATATCTAAGGAAGGAACAGGGCCAAAACATGTTCATTGTAAATAAATGGGTACGGTTAATCGGTAAATCGTGATTTTTTTTTCATCTTCAATTTTTCAAAGCTCTTTCTTCTTTTTATTTTCCCACTAAAAATCACCCTCCTTGTTTAGAAAAATTTCACCATTTTCTTTTCTTTCAATTCACCAACTTTTTATCTTTTCCCTTCACTTCTCCAATTATGCTCCTTTCCTACAAATTTTTTTTCATTAAAGTGCTCTAGGAGTCATTTGAGTCAAATAGAAGTCAATAGAACAAAAAGGGATTAAGCTTGTAATATGGCTATCAAAAGAATAGGCTAAGGCTCAAACATAACTAACTATGATAATTACAATCAAGGTAGGTAAAATAGGATTAAAATATGGTTCCCAAAGAAATGCCTATATCACTTCCTAAATCCATCATTCTTATTTCAGTTTGCACACACACCGGGCAAGTTCTAGACGTTAATTTATAGGCATGAAGTATATCAAAAATTCCTTACTCACACAATGGCACAAAATGGTTTAACAATGGAAATCAAGATCACATAAACACATATATTCATATTGTATGCATAACATAATTAAGCCCATTTTTCAAGTACAAGAGTCAAGTTCCCAAAAGACTCAGTGTTTCTACCTTTTTCATGCATTTTTGAGTGAATTTAATAAAGTCTCAATGATATCTAAAGTGAAGAACCTAGCATTCATAGGATCCAAGTTCTTGTTCTTCATAATGACTAATTTACCCTTAAGACGGTCGTCATCAATCCATCATCGGGCAAAGTCATGACTCAATGACTAAAAAAAAATCTAGACTTTCTAATCGATGCTAAGGGTCTATCCACCGGAAAAGTACCAAAAACAAAAATCTGAGGAACCCAAAATAAAATAAAACTAAAAAAATACTACAAACAAGCATGCATGATAAGTCATAAATCCCAAAAAAACCTAGGCCTACCATTTGCAAATTTAGCAATTAAGGAATGCATGGTAATATGAAGTTCACTTCTCCCACACCGCACTTAATTAGTTACACTGTCCCCAGTGGTAAAACAAATAAGCATAAAGTAATAGAGTGAAAGAAGACTTCCTGGGCCTCTACTCCTCGTCATCTGTGGGGGAAAGTGCAGCTTCCCCCATCTATGTATTTCATGCTCAAATTGTTTTGTTGAAAAGTATGAGATATCACTTGCACACTTGAACAAACACATAAAAGCGAAAAATTTATCTTGGGTTGCCTCCCAAGTAGCACCTGATTAACGTCGCGGCACGACACATGTATCTTTATTGCTCTGACTTCATCAAGATACTTGTTGAGACCGTGGTCACATCTTGGCCGCTTGTTTCACCATGCTGCCTTGTGACACGTCAGAAAATAAAACAAAAACAAAAATAGGAAATAAAGACTAAAAGTTAAACACAAGCAATTAATCCAATCCTAAACTATATTCACCAGAAACAGCCCCACTTTTTGATAACGCTCAAACCACACCTCCTTACGAAGTATAAAACGGACGTTGTCAATAAAGAACCCAACTAGAGGTTGTGGTCGATCCCATAGAGAATATGGAAAGATGTAGAAGAACGCTAGTGCTTAAGCTTTTTAATTAATTATTTTCTAAGAGGGGAAAATTTGTAAAAGTAATAAATAATTATTTTGAGAAATTGATTGTTATATCCAAATTAATGTAACTAACTAGGGTAATTGTTCCCCATGACTTCATAACCACAAGGCGTTTTATATTAGTGATCTATTCCGGTGCTTAGCATACAATATTGGTAAGTTAGGTTCACCTAAATGGTTGGTCCCCTATTTAGATGATTTTCACCACGCAACTTGGTCCGTCTATGGGTGTACTTTAGTTGACCCTTACCCTTAATATCGGATTAGCTATCCCAGGACAAGTTCAAGCTATTAGATGAGGGTTGGTAGCCTCAAATCTCCGTTGTTAATCCCTTTTCCCATTCTTTACCTCCTTGGTCCAGTAAGTAAGAATAAGGCAAGTTCTAACGTTTGCAACCGTTAAAAGTCAATTAAAACGAAGGAAGAAACAATACATGCATAAACTCCGTTCAAAAATCACTAAGTATTTTACCTATATTTGTTCATTTGTCATGGTTCCCACAACCCTAGTTGTGGTGGTTTTAGCCTATCATGTTTATAAGTAAATTAATAAATTTCATAAATAAAAGCAAAAATTAATACTTACAAAGTTGATAGGAAGAAACTAACTTGATTATTATAACAATAAAGAAGAACAATTCAACAATCATCTCAAAGTATGTCATAAAACTTCTAAGCCCAAGACTTGTCTAAATCTTGGCTTCTAATTCTACTTCAGACTTAAAACTTGAAACTTCAATTCTTGAAGACATAGAAACAACATGCCTATTACATGAAAATAAAGGGGCATTAATAGTAGTAGATTTATGCTTTTCCCTTTCCTTGATGAATTTGACTTGGGATTTAAATTTCCTTTTCCTAGTTGAAGTGGGAAATCCATTTTTGGTCCGTTTGGAGCCTTGCCGCATTGCACGTTCTTTTGTTCCTTCATGGATTTAATTATGGATTTTTAGATCCTTTTCCTACTTAAAAACGGACTCCAAATCGTTAGTGGTCACGGACTAAGTAACGACTCGTTAGGACCTCAAACGAGTCATGATCAGTCAAGCACAGTTGTCCTCAGCATTAGGCCCAGTTGTGGCAACGGGTCACCTAACGAATCGTTAGGACTGGGCACGAGTTGTTAAGTCCCTCGTAGCCATGGATCATCACATCCTCCAGTGTACTTGACGGATGCTAACAGTGTCTGACGACGAGTCAACACTTCACGCGATGACTCGTTATGTCACTCGTTACCTTCACTGGACTCTTCTTCAGATTTTCTCCTCCCAGTCCTCACTTTATTTCATTTTCTTCAAATTCATTTCAAAGCATCAAATACACTAAAATCCATTGTTTTTAGACTTGAAAGCATCTAATCATGTGCTTTAGCTATTTTCACAAATATATACATAAACACATGCAAACACACATAAATTTGTTCTCAAAACATAGTAAAGTACGGGAAAAATATGTCTATGAAGTGCGTGAGTACCCCCTTCATCAAGATCGGTGATGAGACACAACAAGATAAGTTGCAAGAGGCCCCTAAGGAATGCGACATTGATCAGGGCACAACTCTAGCACAAAAGGCTATCCCAAGACCACCGCCACCATTCCCACAGAGGATGAAGAAAAAGGAGGACAACAATAAGTTCCAAAAATTTCTTTCAATGCTTAAACAACTTTCTGTGTGTACCGTTGGTCAAAGCCCTAGAGCAGATGCCGGGATATGCAAAATTCATGAAGGACCTGGTGACAAAGAAAAGATATTTAAGTTATGAGCCAGTTGACAATGTCCATCACTGCAGTGCCATAGACACAACGATCTTAGCTTAGAAAAAGGAAGACCCAGGTGCTTTCACGATCCCTTGGACCATTGGTAATGTCGAGTTCGCAGGGGCACTTTGTGACCTTGGAGCTAGCATTAATCTTATGCCCTTGGCGATCTTCAAGAAGCTAGGATTGGGAGACCCCACACCAACCAACATGCGACTACTAATGGCCGACAGAACAGTAAAGAAACCAGTGGGCATCCTGGTCAATGTGCTCGTCAGGTTGATAAGTTTATATTCCCAGCAGACTTTGTGATCTTGGATTGTGAGGTCGATTATGAGGTCCCCATCATCCTGGGGTGACCATTCCTCACTACTGGGAGTGCTCTGGTGGATGTGGAAGCTGGCCTGTTAAAATTCAGGCTAAACAAAGAAGAGGTCACTTTCAACATCTGTCGGACTATGAAGCCACCAAAGGAATTTAGTGTGATCTCAGAACTTGATGATGAGTATGAGTCACTTGGAAAATTCTGAGTAGTCACGAGACTTGAGTCGTGCTGCGACTGTTACACCCCGGAATTTGTTTTTGATGATTATTTGATGGTTATATGTCATATTAAGAGAATTATGGGTCGTATGTTGTCCGTAGGTGAGGAGGGAAACATGTGTAAAGGGAAAAGCGAAGAGTATGTGATGTTTGTAAAGAAGGGTCAACTTTAAATGGACATATCTCCAAATATATAATGATTCAAAGGTCCTATAGCCTATCAAATGAAAGATATTTGAGTCTAGTTTACATTGAAGAAAAACTCTTGTTAATTAGGGTTCAGAGTAAAAAGTTATCCTTGTTTGAAGATAGCACTGTCGGTTGGAAAAGCGCCCATGCGCGCGGGTGCCGAGATAGGCAGGCAGCAGGCGCGCGTGCACGCGAGGGCACATCGCACGGGAGCCACACGCGGGCACCGCCCAGCCTGCCTATATGAAGTAATTTTGAGCTAAAAAGCTCATTTCTACTCCGTTTCACCTTATTTTTTTTCCAAAATTTGTAGAATTAAGAGCTCTATCCAATGGTGAAAACACATTCCAGGTAATAAATTGTATGGATAGGTCAAATTTCCTTATAGTCCAAGCTTGGAAAGGGTTTCTTATGTCGTGAGCTTCTAATCGTCGAGTTGCTGTGCTTTTGGCTGCCAAGATGCTGCAATTTTGGGCAGTAGGTAGGTGAAGTTCTACCTCCATATTGGTGAGAGTAGAGTACAAAAGGAGGTGGTGTTTTTACTCTTTAAATTATCATGAATTAACAAGTTATGTTGGAAGTGAAGTTAGAACTTATGTGTTGCTTGGGTGTGTGTTGTTGCTGCGGTTTCGCAGCATGGTTGCTACATTTTTGGAACGGAATTTAGCTGAGGAGGAACCCCATATGGGCAGGGGTTATACAGAAGTGAAAGGTAAGTGTTCCTACTTGGTTTATCTGCTCAAATTCGCAAGCTAAAGTAAGGAAATGACATAAAGTCAATATGTATTTTATGTGATATTTGACTGAGGTTTCTGCCCGTTTTTGGGAGGTTGTTACAGCTGTATAGATGCTGGAATTTATCCAAAAGATGGAAGGAATACACCACACCTTTTGGGAGGTTAAACACCAAAAGAACATAAGCGTAACTCTCTTGAATTGCCTCAAGTTTAAGACGCCAAAGGTATGTAGGATTGCTGAAAATTATATTATGATGTGGCTGTTTGGTTGTACGTTTTGGGACATGAATTGTGAATGGGAAATTGGTATAAACAGTACTCATTCCATGTAGTGTAATTAAGGAAGTTGAAGGTGTCGTAGTTTCTAGCAAGTGGAAGAAAGTGGCTAAAAAGACGCGACGAAGTGAGGTATGTAAAGGCGTCCCTTTCCTTGTTTTTCAAGCACGAAACTAAGTTATTGAAAGGGTCAATATTCCTTTGTTTTTAAAACCATATTGAGGAATCTATGATCCTTTCCAAAGGGTTGGAAATACTTGGCATAATGCTTGAATCGTTAAGAATGGTTGAAGAGAACAAACACGAAGCGAAAGGCATAATTTTTATACGATTGTTGCAGTAGTTCTAAATCGAGTCTGAAGTCCCCTTAACGTGGGCACCGTGAGTTGGTCCTTTTTAGTATACTGTATATGTGATGTTGAATATATGTTAATATCTGGTCACTTTGTGAAATTGGTAGAAATGCTAAGACGACGACATGTAATTGAACTTAAGCTAAGAAGATGATGCTAAGCCGATTGAGGGTAAACGAGCTTATTGAAATGACATTTTAATAATATTGTTAATCCCTCCTATATGTTTATGTTTTAAAGTGCTTAAGGTAAAAAGTAGATTTTATGTTTTTCCTCTTTAAAGCTAAGCAAGCGGCACGTAGCGAATAAGCTAAATCGATACATGTTAATGGGGAAAGCGTGGCTAAGTTGTCAATTAGGCAAAGAGGTAAGTGCGTATAAGAATTGATAGAATAGTGAACACGAGGGTAAAAACTTGAGTGTAGAGTGAAAAATTTTTGGCAAAGAAGTTAAGATGAATAAGGAAAGTAGAGCCAAATATTGTTAAATTAGACGATACGGGTTACGATGGTGAACGAGGTAGGCAACAACTAGGAAGATTAACCCTGTTCTAAAGACGTTTAGCAAAAGAGTTATAAATTAAGTTTTTTATGTTCAATATGTATTACGTTTATGAATAACCACTAAAGTGTTAACCTTCTACGAAATAATTAGAGTTGAACGTCTGCAAAATAGTAACTTAAGTTGAGAAGCTCTCTGCTATACCCCTAAAGGATTATGTTAAGTTATCTATTCTAAGTGTTGAAATTTTCTACCATGTCTGAAAAGGGTAATCCTAGGATCTTCTGAGTTACTTATGATTATGTAAGCTTTCTTACGCTCCGCAAATAATTGCAAAGTTATGTAAGTCAATCCAGCATCACCCGAATTACGACTCTATATCTTTATTTGCCTATAAGGAATCACTTAGAGAGTTACTCACGAGTTCCTAAGTTATAGAGCTCCAAGTCTCAGATCCTTAAGTTATGTCTTTACGTCCCTAATTTATGTTGAAATGTGCTACCTGATCTAAGAAGTTTTTGAGAGATCATATTTCGAGAATTATGCTAATGTCTCGGTCAAGTATCTGATGTTGTATACGAGTCTAAAAACTCAAGTCTTTATATGTATTTCCAGTAAGAAGTCTTAATGTATATGATTTTCATGTTATAACATACAGTTGAATTCTTTTAGTTATATTCAAGTCATGCATCTTTATGTTTATCTCTTGTTGAGTTATTAGTTGAATTTCCTAAATTCAGAGAGATTTTCCCATGTACCAATGTTCCTAATGTCTAAGTAAGTATAAGTGCAGGCTATGATAATGATCAGTTAAGCTCAGAACTTTGAATACCAGGAAGTCTCATAGAGGTCACCCAGTTAACTAAATATGAGTTATACATTATATAGAAGTCTCACACATTGTATGTCTGTAGTTCAGTTCTCAGCTCTATGTATATGACAAATAACTCCAAGTTCCTAGTTATAATTTCCATGTTTTCCTGCAAATAAGTCAAAAGAATTAAGAACTATATGTGCTTATCTACATGATAAATTTGGCAATGAAATTGCAATGTATAGTTTTCGATATAGGTAAAGGAACCACCTGGTAGGCAGTATATATTTGCAGTTCCCAAATGTTAAAGAATTGTGTAGAAATGAGCTCTATGTGTTTCTATCCAAGTAATATGTTCAATTGGTAGGATTATTTGTAGGACATTGTTTCTAAGCCTACAAAAGTTCTTATGTTGTCTAAACCTCTTGAAGGTCCTTCAAGTAACTGAGTCGACACGTTCATGTATAATTTGATAACTTTATGTGATATATATACATATTTTCTAGCTTTACATGATATGGGTGCTCACTTGCATTTATGGGTTACGAAAGAGGCCTATTCCGGCCACAGATTTTTAACATTTGTCATTTATATGCCATACGTGTTAAACTGACTCAATATAAGCCATATCGTTCCTATTTATGATTATGATTGAGAATTATTTTTATTTTACCCTAGTGTGGTACATCGACTGGAGATATTTATATTTTACCCCGATGTGGTACATTGGATAAAGATTTTTTATTTTACCCCGATGTGGTACATCGGATGGAGATATTTTTATGTTACCTCAGTGTGGTACATCGGCTGGAGATATTTTTATTTTACTTCGGTGTTGTACATCGGCTGGAGATATTTTTATTTTACCCCGGTGTGGTACATCGGCTGGAGATATTTTTATTTTACATCGGTGTGGTACATCGGTTGGAGATATTTTTATTTTACCCCGGTGTGATACATCAGCTGAAGATACTTTTATTTTTTCTTGGTATGATACACCAGCTGGACAAATTTTATATATGAATTTATGGTTGGTTGGTTGTTGGCATTACAGTTATAGTTTTTCTTGTGCATTACTTGGTTGCATTTGCACTTCAGTATTGATTTATTGCCAGGTTTCAGTTTTCAGGATTCCAGGTTGTTGTTATTCCTTATTTCTTGCTTAACTATCATCGCTATCTTACATGTTTACAATTTTCTGCCTTACATAC
Source organism: Datura wrightii (assembly GCA_035772735.1). Lineage (NCBI taxonomy): Eukaryota > Viridiplantae > Streptophyta > Magnoliopsida > Solanales > Solanaceae > Datura > Datura wrightii. The sequence goes on along the minus strand of JASDFA010000007.1, from coordinate 44,140,570 downwards.
CAGTACATTTCATTTGTACTGACATCCCTTCGCCTAGGGACCTGCGTTCATGCCGCAAGTGTAGGTAGAGGTCGGGATTGCCAGTTGCAGTAGCAGTTCATGAGATTAGCGGATGTGTTGGTATGCTCCTTTCTTTCTGGAGCTAAGACTGGTTTTGTTTCAGTTAGAGTTTTGAGATGTAGTTATGGGTAGGTGGAGCCCTGTCCCGACCATCAGTCAGTTTACTCTCTAGAGGCTTTGTGGACTTAGTGTGTACAATCGTATTGAGTTTGTGGCCTTGTTGGCTTTTTGTTATTTAGTTTGGCATACTCATAGCCTTGTTTGCTTTTTAGTTGTTTACCTTGTATTGTTGAGACATTATGGGTCCAATTTATGCTCCAGTTGATTGTGACAGGTGGCCTGGATGGCCTAAGTATTACAGTTACAGATGTCATATAGCCGGCTTCCCAGTTAGTCTGGTATGGGGAGCCAGTCGCGCCCTCCCCCCAGTTATGGGGCGTGACAGCAACGTTAAATTAGGCGCTTCTTGGGAGGAAACCTAAGTGGTGGTTTGGTGAAATATGAGTAACCAGATCACCTGCGTCGTGTCGCGACGTTAAATCAAGCGCTTCTTGGGAGGCAACCCAAGTTATTGATCTAATTTGTGCTCAGTGTGAAGGGAAATAAAAACAGGTGGCTGAAAAATCTGCTGCTATAGGATCTCAGTACGACTCGTGGTAAGGTACTATGAGTCGTGGTAGCAATGGTGGTGAAAACCAGAGCAAAATCTAAGCAAAGTATGACCTACGACTCATCCTACGATTCGTACCTAGATTTTTAAATTGGCCCTCACCTACTTAAACGTCAAATCCAGCCAATTTCCCACGCTAAACACTTCAAAACCCCAAAACCCACGACTTGAGAGCCTTCGTCCCAACAGCTGTAGACTCCCAACATCAAGAGAACAGGCTAGAAATTCTTGCTTTAACTGAGTGTGCGAAGCACTCACAGTTGATTTCCAGTCTATGAATCATGAATCAAGTAAGCAATTTACATTCTAACTTCTTAATGCTTGAAAGTGAACGTGAGGGTGTCAAAAACCCATAAGAACCAATGGGTGTGCTTGAAAAGCAATGGGTAGGTGCGAAATACACTAACTCGACCGAAAACCCACTAGAAGTCAATTGAATTTTGGCCCTAGAAAACCTAAGGGGAGTTACGGGTAGGGGAGGATTAAGTGTAAAAAGGAAGGGTACCTAATGCTAGACCTGGGGGAAAATCTAAGTACCCAAAAATATGCAAAACAAACACTTACACACTAAGCAAAAGAGTTGTAAAAATGGGCTGAAATAGGGTATGTAGCACAGTATGGGTCGTAGGTTAACACTACGAATCGTATTGAGTGCTCGTACCACTTATCTTGGAAAATCAATTTGGGAAGGCCATCCTACGACTCGTGGAATCAACCTACCGGTCGTACCATGAGTCATGGTGAAAATAAGAATTTTTGCACAATGGGACTTCATCAGACGACTCAAGGTACAAATCGTACCTCCATGGTACTAGCCGTACCTGCGAGACGGTGGTCAGGGCTTCTCACGAGTCGTACCTTCAAGGTACGACTCTTACTAAAGACCCGTGATGAGATACTGAATTTCTTGTATATAATTTTTGTTTCTCAATAATGGAATGCTAACCTCTTTCTCACCAGGTACAATGACATACAAATGCAGGGTTGACAAAACACAAGCCCACAGGCAATTGCTAGATGAAACAACGGACTCAGAGTCGGATCAGGCTGGGGATTCACCTAGTGGTTCACTTGAGGATTATCAAGTGGACACCTCAGATACAGATGGAACAAGAACCACTAGGGCAAGAGCAAGGGCCCAAGCCGAAGCAACCACAACCACATCCGCTCAAGCTCCCCAGTCTGAAGAGGGAGCTAGAGAGGAACAACAAAGGCCGGGAACCGACTCCAACATTGAGGAAGGGTTAGAAGGGACCCATGATGATGCAGAAAGCAGTGAGGAAGCAGTGGAGGAGGAGACCCCTACCAGAGGGAACAGAACAATGCGGTGGAGAGTGCCGGGTGCTAAAGATATATATGAACGAGGCTTAGCTCTCACCGCCAAGAACAAACCAAAGAGAAGCATCCAAGAGGAGCTGTGGATCCTCACTAATTCATTGAATGAAGTTGAGGAGATGAAGCATATTTTTAGCTTCTATGGGTTAGATTGAATGGACAAGACCCCTTCACAATACACAGAGGAGATCGTTAGGGAGTTCTATGACAACTGCCTGGCCACAATGGAGGAGAAATAAAAGGATGGGCCAAAAGATAAAGGAGCAGCCGTGCTTGGAGAGTGTTCTAGTCCTAGGGCGAGTAGTTGATGTTTCCGATCGAACTATTGCACAGATGTTATATGGACCTCAGTTTAGACCAACAAGGTTAACACCCGAGTATGATTATAGGGTGGAGGAAATGAAGCAGATTAGGAGTCTGAGCAGGGGTGAGCGACAGAGGCAGCTACAATGGATGGCAGAAGTGATAGCTGAGAATAAGGACGAGGCTGAGTGGGTGGCAGGTGGCAAGAAGGTGACAAAAAATTCATTGAATTTCATCGCAAAGGCCTGCTGGACATTGGTGAGGAATCGACTAGCGCCCATAGTCAATGATAACACGCTAAGTGCTGATAGAGCGGCATTGGTGGCATTCCTTATGTCCTGCTACCCTCTTAACATCCCGAGGATCATAGCCACCAAGATACGAGATAGGGAAGTGGAAGTAAGTCCTACTATTCCATTCCCAAGCCTTGTATACAGTTTGTGCAGGGAGGCGAGAGTACAGTGGGGTGATGAGAGATTGATCGGAGCCCAAAGAATTGCTGATATAGGACTTATCCGGGATGAGATGAACCTGGTAAGAAGATCCAGAATGCCCACAGCCATCACAGCAGTTCAACCAGCAGGAGACGTATAGGTGAATGTCCCCAGTACTCAGGAGCAGAGTGAGACACCGGCTACAGATGCCGGTCATTCAGAGTCAGCTCCTAGCACCACAGCTACACCACTGCCAGTGTATAGATGCAGACTCCAGCAGGGTACATCTTGGTACCACAGGGTTTCCTCCAAAAGCTGGCATAGAGATTGATCATTGCCGAGCGCAAAATTTAGGCTATGATGGAGAATGTAAAGGCATAGGTCAAATCCAAGATAGATGCAGTAGCTCAGGCCCTTCATGCCTGCCTGGATAGTTTTGAGAGCAGATTTAACTTGAGGATGGCGGAGCAGTCAGACACCGGCAGTCTCCATGCGGAGTTTGGGGCTCTTCGGAGCCAAGTGGTTGAGTTGTCTTTATGGCAACCAACTGTTATAGCAGCCCCCACTCTTTTAGAGATGGATGCAGTGCTTGATGAGGATATTGACTTGGCATCATACTGGGGGCCAACTACAGCCGGTGATAAAGGCAAAAAGAGAGTTGTTGATAATGTTGGTGAGGAGAGTTAAAAAGAAGAGAAAGAAGGAGAAAAGAGAGAACAAGCGGGATAGAGAGGAGAGCATGCTAGCTCATGAGGAGAATATGACTGAGATGCAGGAGAGAGTTAGAGGAGTAGGAAGCTCCACCACAGATCAGCCCAAGCTTGCTAGTAGCCATGACCCTTCGGGTGAGCCACAAAGGCCGTTCAAATGGCTAGAGTCATTGAGGGGGGTACCACTACCCCCATAATTCTACCATTGAGTGCGTCAGCCACCGCTAGTGCCACGATTACCGTGGAGGTACCACCTTCGCGAGATGACAGAGGCGAAGTCTAAGTAGCCACAGGTATGTTCCTTTTTCTTTCAGGCTTATATTTTTTGCTTCGGGGATGAAGCTCATTCTTTCAAAAGAGGGGGTGTACTTGTATTTTTGGGATATTTTTAGTTCTCCTGAGGATTTTTCTTGCCGTTTTTCTTTTCCCTCAAATATGCGATCTAGTAAAATCGACATGTGTTAGGATTTTTTTGTTTTTAGTTGTGATTTTTATCTGATTAGAAAGTAACTTAGGAATACCCAGCCATTGAATACACACTACTTTTGTTGTTTTTGAAAAATTGACCTTGTTTAAAAATTTTTGCTATGTTTTTGTGACAACAATGCATGATTTCTGTGGATCATTCTATGTCATTTAATTATTAATAGTGCTAGTCTTGTTAAGCCATGTATAAACTAGACAGGTAAAGTGAAAGTAGTTCATGTACCATTTGTGAGTGAGGTCTTAGAATTTGTTGCGGTATGTTGTTGAAGATATAGAACTTGCCTGGTTGGTGTCTGCATAGGTTGAGGATGGTTGGTTAGGAGATGATCATAGGCCATTGTTTTGTTAGCTCACTTTTGGCCTATATTGCCTTAACAAAGTGTCATGAATCCCTTGATCCCAAGTTTGAGCCTTAATTGACCATATTTTTTATTTGCTTGCTAACCGTACCCATTTGTTTATAATGAACCTGTTTGGCCCTGGTCCTTCCTTGGATAGTGTGAACCTAAACATAAGAAAAATTCTTAAGTTGAGGGTGGCTAAAGTAGGGGTGCATAATGGTGGGAGCGAGAGGAAAGAAAAGAAAAAGAAAAAGAAGAAAAATGGTGAAAAATAAGGTGTGGTGAGGTGAAAAAGTAAAAAGCTGAAAATTTGAGAATATTAAAAAAAAGAAGAGAAATTCAAAATAGCTTGAAAGTGTTGAAAAATATGAAAAAAAAATCACCTCAACCATGCGAATGTTCATAAAATCAGAAAAAGGGAAGAAATTGAGACAAAAAGAATGAAGGGTGAAATAGGAGAATAGTGTAGCCAACGAATGTAGTGCCAAGGAAGGGATAGTCACTAATAAAATCTTTCATTTTTATAATGTCCAGCCCTAAGCCTACATTCCAAGCCATATAAAGTCCTATAGTGATCTTAATTTGACCATCTAACAAACCAAAGCAGAGAAAATACGGACAAGCCTATGGTATCTGATGCATAATACTTGCAGTTCTTTGGGAGAGTGAGTTCTTCATTTGCCTAGTCCCATGTTTCAGTTGATACTTCATACTAGAGAGGGGACTTTATTTTTTGTGAGGGTATGGATTATGTTTGCTTTTATCATTGATCTGTGTGAAACACATAGGTGATGACTTGATTGCTTGTTGATAGCTAAATGACATGTCTTGATCCCTGAATATGATGTTTTGAGGTTGCTTGCAATACATTAGCTGATGATGTTTCAAGAGGAAGGGTCAATAGAGTTTTTATACAGAATGCACAAATTTGTTTGAGTTTTGGCTGTAGTATCTTGAGTTTATTTTCTAGTTGAGCATTGTGTTTAGTTTTTCTTTTTCTTTGCCTGAGACATGCAAAAAAAGTTGAGGGTGTTGATGTGCTGTGAATTTACAACACTATTAACGCTCAAAACTAAGAAAATAACATGGACTTAGGTGTATTTATGTGGATATGAGGCACTTTTTCTTTGATTTCAGGATAAATGGGTGTTGGAACAATAAATTGCAAAAAGAAGCTAAGTGTGCAAAAAGGTTCAAAAAGTGCAGACCACAGTATGATCTGTAGGATGGACCTATGACTCATACTGAGGGCTTTGATGAGAAGCTAAAAGATAACCTGGAAGACTGAATTTATGACACTTTTCATGGATCGCACCATGGTGGTACGAGTCGTGGTAAGCCAGTCGTGACGAAATCCAGAAGAATTGCACTAAAGGCTGATTCTCAGTAGGAGAGCACCTATGACCCATGAGAGGAAGGTATGAGTTTTACCATACCGGTCGTAGTGAAGTTCAGAAAAATGTTCAAAAGTTCAGGATCAAGCCACGGGTGTCAATGTATGAGTCTTAGCAAGTTTCTACGAATTGTACCTTGGCCCAACACTTAGCCAAAATTCAGCCAACATTCCAAGCCACAAGTTGATGTCACGATCCGTGAGAAGCTCCTATGAGTCATAGGTGGACCCGTAACGAGGTCGGCACCAGATATGGAAAGCAGTCCTGTTAGTTTAGGAAAAAGATTCTTGTGTCTCTATAAATACTTTTTATGTTTATTTTTCATAGAGAGAGGACAAATAGACTTAATTCTAGGAGGAATACATTGTAGTAAGAGAATTTGATATCATTGAGAGATAGAATTGAGTTGGTTCAACCTTGTGATCAACTTTTTCTTGAATTCATCTTGTTCTTGCTACTTGTTATTCAAGATTTCGTGGTTTAATTGAAGTAATTGTTTTTCTCAATCATCTTTGTAAGTATTGTTATATGTTTTCAACAATAAACACAAATCACAACCTTGTAACTATGAGAGGCTAAAACCTCCATAACTAGGGTTGTGGGGACCCATGGTGGATTAACTAGCTAGGGTTGCACAAAGTGATTCTAAAACCAATACCAATTACTTATATTGTATTCTCTTCATCTTTAATGATTCTTAGCGGTGTACAACGTTAGGAAGTGCTTGAATTCTTTACTTGCTTTGGTCGAAGAGGTAGAGATTAGGAAAAGAAAATTACAACGGAGCCTTGATCTTGATGATCATTGTATTATCTTGAATTGTGGTCGCTGGATAGTTATATATGGAACTTAGTGATAACGGTTAGTTTGCAAAACTCATGAGACTTGGTCGAGTAATTAAGGATAGTCATTCAATAGGGATTGGTCGATCGTTTGAATGAACCTAAGTTATCAGTTCTGTAAGTAAGTATTGGTAAAGATTACAAGTGTATACCCAAAGCTATTCTCACGCCCCGCCTAGGCCTTCACTATACTAAAGTAAAGATAGCAGGTAAGATTTTTAGGAGTAGCCAAGTGCATACGAGGGTCCATAAGTAATAGACTCCCATCAATAGCAAAACTTAGGTCGGAAATAGACTAATCCCACCGCAGTGTGTTGAGGACGGTAAGGGATACCTGGACAATAATGGCTATGGCCTCCAACTTGTTATGTTAAAGGAAAGAGAGGTTATATGATGGGAACCAGCCTAAGTGCGGGTTAGGATAATATAGGTTAGTAGACTTGGCTAGTAATATCCTTGCTAGTATGGTACATGGGGAACGAACCCAAAACTTCAGCCTATAGTAGTAAGATCAAGACATGAGTGTCTAGCTCTAGTAGAGAACAAAATCACATCTAGGCTGTAGCGGGCTGAAAGAACTTGGAATTGTTGTTAAATGTCGAGATATGAGCATCAGGTTGGTACGTAGAAGGTAAAGGGTGCTTGAGAAGAATTACCCCACCCATGATTTAGAATTAGTTGCAGTTGTTCATACTTTGGAGATATGGGGGCATTATTTAATATGGCATACATGTAGACATCTTTACTAATCACAAGAGCCTCTAGTATATCTTAAGCAAAAAGAGGTGAACTTGCAATGACATCATTGGTTTGAGTTGCTAAAGGACTACAACGTAAAATATCTTGTATCATCCAGGAAAGGCTAGCACTGTAGCCGATGCCTTTAGTCGCAGATCCATGGGCAACTTATCATACTTGGGACCAGAAAATAGAAAATAAACTCGAGAGCTGCACTAATTGTCCAGTTCAGGAGTCCAACTGATAGACTCACCTCTAGTTTTGGAGGCGAAGGAGAGATAGTACGAAGACTCTAGCCTGGTATAGCCTAGAGGCAAGGCTCAGTAGGAAGAGTTATTGGCTCTTGAAATAACAAGAGATAAAGTCTTGAAATCCATGGGATGACTCCATGCTCCAGATGTGGTAGGGCTTCGCCAGAAGATTATAGAAGAAGGGATGGAGAAAGATATTGCTGAGTTTGTGGCACAATGTCCCAATTGGTAGCAAGTAAAAACTGCACATCAGAAACCTGGTGGGCTAACACAGGAGATAATCGTGCCTATGTGGAATTGGGAAGGAATCAATATGAACTTTTTTATAGGTTTACCTCATGCCAGGCGTGAATTTGACTTTACATTGGTCATTGTTGGCAGGTTGACGGAATCAGCCCATTTCTTGCCAGTCAAGACTATGTTCTTAGTTGAAGATTATGCTGAGTTATACATTGAAGAGATAGTCCGACTGCATGGTGTCCCAGTATCTATCATCTCTGGCAGAGGGATACAATTCACATCTAAACTCTAGAAGTCGTGTTAGAAAGGATTGGGTACGCAAATTAACTTGAGTATAACTTCTCATCCCTAGATAGATGGACTAGATGAGTGCATATTTCAAACGCTCAAAAATATGTATAGGTGTGTGTGCTAGAATTCAAGGAAGTTTAGATGATCACCTACCTCTTATTGAGCTTGCATATAATAACAGTTACCATTTTACCATCAAGAAAGCACCTTAAAAATCTTTATATGGGCGGAAATGCAGGTCGCCCATAGGATGGTTTGAAGTATGTGAGTCAGGGTTGATTGGACCTGACATGATACATCAATCAGAAGAGAGAGTTAAACTCATCAGAGAGCATTTACTGATAGCCCAGAGTTGTCAGAAGTCCTATTCCGATGTATGGCGTAGGACTTAGAGTTTGATGCCGACGACTAGGTATTCCTGAAAATTTTGCCAATAAAAGGTGTTATGAGATTTGGAAAGAAGGGAAATCTTAGCCCTAGATTCATTAGGCCATACTGAATCCTCCGAAAGATCAGCAAAGTGGCCTACAAGCTGTTCGTCCGGTCTTTTATGTATCGATGTTAAGTAAGGGCGTGGGAGACCCTAGACTCTAATAGCTATATTAGTTCAGCAAGTTTATAGACTGGGGACCAAAGATATAGCCTCTATTAAAGTCTTATGGAGGAGCAAAAATGTAGAAGAGATGACTTGCTGAAGATGACATGAGGTCTAGATATCCTTAATTGTCCAGGCCCTATGACGATAGTATAAAGACTTAGACAGTTATAGTTGCGCAGTAGTTCTCGGATATTCTATTGTTGCTTTAGTTTCTACTGTTGCCAGTTGCTTACCTATATGTTATAGAACTACATTATTCAACTATTGTAAAGTCCTGTGAGGTGCCTATGTTGGACTTTTCTGCATTTCAGGTTTCGGATAGTCCATATTACAGGGGAAACTCCGCCCAAATTTTTAGGCAAAGCCTAAGAATTGAGTTTCCTAAGACTTCAATTACATTCGAGGATGAAAGTCCCTAAGGGGGGAATAATGTTACATCCTGTAAATTTTTTTTATGTTTAGCCGGCATGTGCGTGTGCTTGTGTAGAGAGTTTAGAATATGGCACATGCGGGAGAATACTCGAAGGTGGAGCATGCAAGCGCGTTATCGAGTGAGTGGGAGGATGGAGCTAGAGGCAGGGCGTAGGGAGCGCTGCGTTGCACACCCCATACCTATGCAGGGATTGGCACGTTGGGCTTCTACCTTGGCGTGATGGGGGGCACGACACAGCCCTCCTGCACTGCCTCCACCTATATAAAGTGAAGTTGTGTGTTTGATTCATTTAAATATTTCCCAAATTAGAGCATAGCTTCTTCGGTGATTTTCCTCGATTTCTCCACAAGTGAAGGTAAATTATGCTATCAAACCTTGTCTAATTGCAAATTCTTCTTGGGTAATGATTCCTGTGCCTATGAAGAACATATCGACGGAGTTGAATCTTTTAAGTTGACCCGATTTTATGGAGTCCCGCTGAGTGGAAGTCGTAAAATCACTTCTAATTAAGTTCTAAACATCTGCAAGTGATAAGTAAGTGTTTCTACCTTCTAAATTCTTTGAAATTCACAAGATTTTGGCCGAATTGGACGTTTATGACTTGTGGTCATTATGATTTATGAATGAGGTTGCTGACCACTTTCTTAAGTTAAGAACAACCTTACTCCCTCGGCGTAAGAGCTACGATTTAGAGGGATTATGAGTTCTTGATCGAAGGAGGATTGATTAAGCAAAATTCGGCTATTGAGGTATGGTAAGGCTAATATCTTTCGGCAAATATTCTCTTCATATAGTTGATACGACTTGTACCTTTGTAGTAGCTTATGATTATACATGTTGTGGTTAGCTTCTATGAGATGAATTGAGGTCGTAAGATAGTATCCCTTGTCGGGAAGAGTATATTTAGTTTGACTATTGCTAGAAGTATCATAGAGATTTCCCTGCTCACTTATTTACTGTCTAGAGGGGTTAATGATTGCTATCATACCAAGGACTTAGAGGCTTGTAGATAGTTGTTGAGTGTACTCTATTAGGTTGGGCCGCATAGGGCGCATCTTGGTGATATAACTTTATATTTGACGCCTATATATACCGTGAAGCTCACCTATAGGTCGTTGGCGTATCTTAATGCCTACAGGATTAGAATCGTGATAGAGTGGCCTTACCTTCAAGTCTGTGGCACTAGGATTGCCTAATGAATGGTATGGTAGCTTGATAGGCGAATTACCTGTTTCTAGTGACTATATGGACTCACACGACTTACAACTTGCCATATAGGTCTGCCCAGGAAACTACCCTAGCTGTTGTAATTAGATAAACCATATGATACCCTAAATAGGGACCTTATTAGTGGTTAGACGTGGGGCCAATGCCTTTGGCCACTCATACAGATGCCCACGTATAGGTTGCCTAAAAGGGCTAAAGTTTAGATACACCTACCTATAGGGCTACAGATTGCTCAAAGGACCTATATGATGTCTGGACAATCTAGGTTGACGCCTAGGGGACTACAACCTTAGTACCATAGCATTACCTTCAGGTTAATAATTGTAGTAGCTGCTTGTAGGATATTGTGGCTAACTACTTAGAATCATTTCCACCTACTAGCAGCCTTGTAGTCGTTCTAAGCGAAAGAACCATATAGATGGTTGCCTACGACCTTACTATTTTCTTGTGAACCATTGAATTAGTATGACCTTCGGATTATTTCTTAGGTCACCCCGAACCTGCCCTTTTCTTTCTAAGTCGACTGATTTTATAGCTCTGGGCACATGGAAGGTGTCTATTGGCTACTACATAGAATGTTTTAGAGGTGAGTACTGGTTATGTTAAGCTTGAGGGGCTATGTACGCTTACTGAGTGATGTGTAGTGTATAAGTTAAGCCTGTCAGATGCTATACAGACTACTCGAGGAGCGAGATATAATCATATAGTGCCTATGGGGCTATGTTATGCTAAAAAGATATTGTGAAGTCGCAAGCGACTATAATGAGGCCTGCAGAGCCATTTGAAGTCTGGTGCCCTTACTAGCTTCCCCTATGCCTGAGTTGGAATCACCGACCCTCAGTAGAGCCTTGTGTGCTTAGGGTGTAGTTATCGGAGCCTAGAAGGCTCAGATATAGTTATAGGAGACTAGAAGGCTCAATCATAGTTCCATAGATTGGTTATATCTTAGTTACAGTTTGCCTACGAGTCTGTAGTGATATGAATAGGAGGAGTGTATAGATTGCTTGCACTTTCCAGGCTTATGGGTACCCAGGTAGGTTATCTATGTGCAGCTTGTACCTTCCAGGCTTATGGGGGCCAAATTAGGTTCTTGGTTGTATATTTGTTTGCTAGATACAGTTTATGATTATGAAATCATTCAGGTTATCTTCTGGACCTTATTATTGATTACTTTCAGTTCCTTATGAGCTTTTATTCAGTTATCATTTTTTTCCATACATATTAAGTACATATTGTACTGATGCCCATGCGTGGGGCGCTGCATACCTACCTGCAGGTTCAGAAAGACAGGTTTCGAGACCTCCTTACTAGCTGTTTAGAGTTGGTAGATTGGCCAGCTCCTTTCCTCTGGAGTTGCTAGATATTAGAGGTTTGCCTGTATTTTGATGTATAGATTTTGGGTAGGCCCGGGTCTCGTTCGGACCAATATCTCACTCTTAGAGGCTTGTAGAACATAGTTCATAGTTATTTGTGCGTTGTGGCCATGTGGGGCCTATTTATGTTATCTGTTAGCAGCATGGTGGTCTTGTTGGCCCACTTAGGATGATATATTATCGCAATAGTTGGGTGAACTATTTTTGTGCAGGTTTATGCGCGGACTTGTCGGCCTAAGATTATATATTAAGTCGAGATATAGTTGATTGTTTTATTGAATATGTTGTTGGCTTGCACCAGAGGTGTACATGTACAACCAGGCTGGCTCCGAGTCTAGTATGACATCAGATGCTAGTTGCGCCTCCCAAGGTGGGGCATGACATTGGTCTAGTCTGCATGTCATGACCCGAGCATAGACCCCAGACGTAATGCGAGACCTAAAACCACGAATGGCTCAAAGCTAACCCATGGCTCATGCATAATATAATAAAAAACATATAACTAAGAGGAAGCAAATCATACAACATATTATAAGAGGAAGTCTAGGATATTATAAATTATATGAAAAGAGACAACAAAACCGCTAAAATATCTAGCATCAAGTCTGAAAGCCTCTACTTATAAGATGAGCTGATAGGAAAATACCTCTAACTAGCTCCACTGAGTTAGAAAACTGAAATGACATAGAAAAGACATACGTCAAATTGACGTCCTCGGATAATGAGAACTCACCAAAACTATATTGAAGCTGGATAGAATAGAATCTAGGGCGGGATGGGACTGGTCACCTGAACCTATACTATGAGATGATATGACATAAAAGTATGGGATCAGTACTTTGAATGTATTTAGTATGTAGAATAAGTAAAACATGAGAATAAGGACAACATAATCATAAGTTGTTCATCAGAAACTGGAGCATATTACCCAAAGTTTGAAAGTAAAATCACAAGGCTTAACATGTTTGAAATCATAAGTAAAATCTCATAAATAGATCAATGGGTCAAAATACTATAAAACATGATGTCATACCTCTTAAACATGAACAACTTAAAATATGAGGAATAATGGGAGATTCTCATAACCGACATACTTGATATGAGCACACATGAAGTGCCACCTGTAACCCTGGTTGGTAGGGTGTTCATAGCTTACCAAGGTTAAGAACCATGAAGGCATGATATCACTCAGGAGCCCATTCAAGTAGGGGAAACACTCTCTAGCAAGGATCCCAATCATATCTACGGTGGCACATTGTTTTGAGACTTTGGTACGCTGAACGACGACCTACTCATTGTTACTACTCCCAAAACATGGATAGTGCTCATAACATAATCATGAAATATACTTGGTTTTACGTAGGCTAGTTAGAAATCATGATATGCATAAGTTGCATAACATACATGAACTAGCCATGAAAAACAATGTCGGAGACCGACCATGATACATAAGCTTGAGATTCATGAAATTTATGTATAATTGAGTAATTCATCATAACTTGAAAATGTATAATCTTGCAAAATTTTTATAGAAATAATGCAATTTAAATCATAAATCATGGATTGAATCATAAGAGAATTGAATTCATACATGATCGTGAGAATTATCATCAAAGTTAGGTCTAATCATAGAAATTCATAACATCATTATTGGAGACTTGAATTTATGAAATTGAGTTTGAATTGGGCATGAGGGTGGAAGAAATTCCCCATTAATGACCCTACATACCTGGGTTTTGATGAATTCTTGCTAAGATTTGAGACCCAAGAGAATTTGAGATGAAGAATAACCGTAATTTCTTGAGAACTTGAGGGGATTTAATCATCAACTTTAGAAGTTAGGAGTTGAATGAGGGTTTAGGCTTAATTTAACCCTTAAATACTCTCCTTAGGGAACCCAAAATTACCATATTTAGGAGTTAAAAATATAAAAAGTTACAAAAATACCCTTGGAAAATCACACTTAAAAACTGCCTGCCAGCCGTCACGACTCACACCACGAGTCATTATTTGTCATCATGATTCATGGTGACCAGTCATTACATCATGAGTCAAATTTCCATTCTCTGATCTTTTATACCATTACTGCTTGTCATGACTCGTTACACCACATTACAAGTCATACCATGACTTGTTACTTCCAGAACTTGCCACTCATATGGATGTCACGACTCCTGACCACGAGTCATACCATGCTACCATAAATCATGGTATGGACTCTTGGTCTGGGAAAAGAAATTCCAGAAGCTTACCATGACTCCACTGATTATTTGTTAAATGAAACCACGACTCGTATGATGAGTCGTCCTGAGTCAAAATCTAGATTTCTTGCTAACTCATACTCCAAGTCTAGGTTATAGTATTAGGGGATTTTGGGGTGTTACATTATCTCCCCCTAAGGAACGTTCATCCTTGAATAGGGACTAAATAAGCTAGAAAGATAGGAAAAGAGCTGCAATCTCGAAACAAAAAGCTATAAATTGAATACTGATGGAGTCACTGACTCTGAACTGAGATATGTATACTGAACTGAATTCATGAAACATATATGCATACTAAGACATGAAAGGAAATGAGAGACATGAACAAGACATGAAACTGAGCAGAAAACTAGTACCTTATTTGGAACTAGCTGGAAGGGAAGAGGTGCGGGTATCTAAACATCATATCTGCTTTGGTCTCCCATGTAGCTCCCTCTACAAGCTGATTCCTCCAAAGGACCTTCACTGAAGCAACCTTTTTATTTCTCATCTTCCAAACCTGAAGATCAAGGATCTCAACCTAAATCTCCTCATAGGTAAGGCTGTCCTTCACCCTAACTCTCTCTACTGGAACAACTAGAGTTGTATCACTAATGCACTTTTTCAACAAAGATACATGGAAAACTGGATGCACTGATGCTAACTCTGCAGGCAACTCTAACTCATAAGCCAAATAACCAACCTGCCTCAAAATCCTATAAGGGCCAACATATTGGGGACTAAGCTTTTTGTTCTTGCCAAATTTCATAACCCCCTCCATAGGTGACATCTTCAGAAACACCAAATCATGAACAACGAACTCAAGCTCTCTCCTCCTAATATCCGCATAAGATTTCATACGACTCTGAGCTATTTTCAGCCTTTCTCTAATGGGCTGAACTTTCTTCATAGCCTCATGAACTAAATTTGTCCCTATAAATGTAGCCTCACCTACCTCAAGCCATCCAATAGGTAACCTACACCTCCGCCCATAAAGAGCCTCAAATGGAGCCATTTGAATATTGGAGGGGTAACTGTTATTGCAGGCAACTCAATGAGAGGCAAGTGATTATCCCAACTACCCTTGAAATCAATCATGCAAGCTATCAACATGTCCTCCAAGGTCTGAATGGTCCACTTAGCTGGACCATCTTTCTGCGGATGAAAAGCAGTGCTAAGATTGACTTGAGAACCAAGGCCCTTCTAAAACGACCTCCAAAACTATGAGGTAAATTTAGTACCCCTGTTTGAAATGATAAACAACTGAACCCCATGCAACCTAACCAACTCTCGGATGTAAAGTCTAGCATAGTCCTCGGCTGAATCTGTAGTCCTAACTGCAATAAATATGCCGACTTAGTCATCCGATCTACAACCAACCATATAGAGTCATGCTGTTGGTGTGTACAAGATAAACCTTAATGAAGTCCATGTTGATCTCTTCCCACTTCCAAGTGGGAATGTTGATATCTTGAGTCATACTTCGAAGTCTCTATTTCTCAACTTTAACCTACTGGCAATTCAGACACTTAGCCATAAATTTCAAAAATATCCTTCTTCATGACAAACTACCAATAGACGTCCCATAAATCAAGGTACATCTTGGTGTTAAATGGATGGATAAAATATCAAGAGCTATGATCCTCTCTCAATATCTGCTCTCTCAAGTCATCCATATTCGGGACACACAATCGGCTATCATATCGGAGTACACCATCTCCCCCTTAGGAGAAAACCTCCACTTTCTGATTTCGGACAGCTTTCTTCAGCTTCACTAAGATAGAGTCCTCATCTTGCCTTGACTTAAATTCTGTCACCAATGAAGATTCAGACCCATTTTGAATAGTAATACTATGCTTGGTGAGCTTAGATGATTGTTTCAGGTGTGGTAAGCTCGGTCACAATCTTAGAGATTGTTCTTTAGCCGGATAAGGTGATGGTAGAGGCCATGACCAGCCACCATGTCAGTGGCTCACCCATCTCAGTAGGGTACATCCTCTAGTGTCGGTGCCGAGCAACGCTAGAACCGGTTCTATGCACTATCATCCCGCCAGGAGCAAGAGAGCTCACTAAACATGGTCACTGGTATGTTACGAGTTTTTCATCTTGAAATTTATGCATTACAAGACCCAGTTACCATATTATCCTTTATGACTCCTTATGTCGCTATCAATTTCGATGGTAGTCCCGAAATCCTCTCAAAATCCTTTTTAGTATCTACTCCCATCGATAGTCATTTATAGCTCGATGAGTATACAGAAATTACCTTATTGTCGTTCTTCAAAAAGTCACCTTAACCAACTTAGTGGAGTTATATATTACATACTTTTATACTATCTTCGACATGGATTAGTAGTATGTTTGCTATGCTTTAGTCAATTGTTGAACCTGATCAATAGAGTTTCAATTTCCGAGTAAGCTAGTCCTAGAGTTGAAGGGTAGTTCAGCAGTGCCTGTAGGTCACTTTTTCTCCAACCTTAAGGCTAGGAAGATGATCTCCAATTGTTGTGTATACATTTTAGTTCAGGTTAAGTATTCTAAGTTTGAAAGACTGACCCTTCAGTCAGTCCCTTTTGTATGTGAATATCTAGAGGTGTTCCCAGATAACCTACCAAGAGTCCCTCTCGAGCGGGAGATTGACTTTGGTATTAACTTCTTACTGATACGCAGCCCATATCCATCCCTTCTTACAGAATGGCTCCAGCTGAGCTAAAGGAGTTGAAGGAACAATTGAAGTATCACTTAGATAAGGGTTTCATCAAGCTTAGTAAGTGCCCCTAGTGTGCTCTAGTCCTCTTTGTTTGGAATAAAGACGATTCTTTCAGGATATGCATCAACTATCGTTAATTGAACAAAGTCACAATCAAGAATAAGTATCCCCTTCCGAGGATTATGACTTGTTTGAGTAGCTTCATCGTGCCAAGTGTTTTTTGAAGACAGACCTCAGATCCGACTATCACCAGCTTAAGGTTAGGGAAAGTGACATTCTGAAGATAGCCTTCAAGACTCAATATGGTCACTATGAATTTATAATTATATCTTTCAGACTAATGAATGTTCCTCAACTTTCACAGATTTGATGAATAGGTTTTTCAAGCAATACTTGGATATGTTCGTCATTTTCTTCATAGATGAAATTCTTGTGTATTCTCAGAGCGAGGAGGAGCATGCCGCTCATTTGAGGGTTGTGTTGCAGACTCTTAAGGACCATCAGCTATTTGCTAAATCAGAAAGTGTGAGTTTTGGATGCAGCCAGTTGCGTTTCTTGGCCATGTGGTGTATAGTGAGGGTGTTCAGGTAAACTCTCAGAAGATAGAGGTAGTGAAGAACTAGCCTAGACCTATCATCCCTACTAACATCAGGAGCTTTTTGGATTTAGCCGGCTACTAGCAGAGGTTCGTAAAGGGGTATTCATCCATTGCTGCACCTTTGACTAAGTTTTCTTAGAAGAAGGCCAAATTTTAGTGGTTTGATTCTTGTGAGAGGAGCATTCAAGAGTTAAAGGCTCAACTCATTTTTGCTCTAATCTTGACCCATCTAGAGGGCACATATGGCTTTGTAGTGTATCGTGATGCCTCTAGAATTGGACTCGGGTATGTGTTGATGCATCATAGTAAGGTGATATCTTATGCTTCTAGACAACTTAAGGCCTATGTGAAAAATTATCCGGTACATGAACTTGAGTTAGCAACTATGGTGTTTCCCATAAATATTTGGAGACACTATTTGTATGGGGTGCATGTTGATGTGTTAACAGAATACAAGAGTCTTCAGTATGTGTTTGTTTAGAAAGACTTGAATTTATGGCGAAGGAGATGGCTTGGGCTTCTCAACAATTATGACATTAGTGTCCTTTATCATCCAAGGAAGGCCAATGTAGTGGCTGACACTCTTAACAGGTTGTCCATGGAGAGTATGACTCATGTGGAAGATAGAAAGAAGGAGTTGGCTAGAGATGTCCATAGGCTTGCTTGCTTGGGGGCCCTCAACTTATTCATATAAGATTGTTTGACCCCAATTTGACTGTGGTCTCGCCTAGCTTCCTTAAAGTTCATAAACTCAACCCAAGGTTCAAATCACTTCCGAATCACTTTGCAATCCATGCAAACTACCCAACTAAATCATAGATCACCATCCGGGGCCAACAAATCTTTCAAAATCCAAATTCGAGCTTAACAACCTCGATTGTTGACTTTGGTCAACCCCTCAAACTTCAAACCTTTCAAAAATCGAAGTCTCACCTAATATTCATTAAGTCATCTCAGAAACGATATCATCCACCTCCGCAAATCATGAATAACAGAGTAATGATACGGAAAGGTTCAACCTAGGGAAACGGATCGACTAGCACAAAATGACTAGGTGGGTTGTTACACCTCCAGGCTTGGGTAATAACTAGGCTTCCTGAGCTATACCCCGTGTCTATGGAGGGGATAGGGAGTTATCCCAAATGCACACATCTTAACCATCATTTACATTGTGGGAAACATCCATAGGGTTTAGAGTAAGGGAACCATGAGCACGAATCGTTTATGAAATATAAGATGGGCATATACCAGGACATAGCACGATCTTATGAGCTGATCACATACAATACGAGGGTCATGAAATGAAGCTGAACGGGTAATACTGGGATCGCTGATGGACAGGGGTTGCCTATCATCTTAGGGTTCTGAACGTAAGCATGAGTCAAGCGTAGCATCGAGCAAAACATAAGGGAAACATATAAAGGAGGAAGAATAGTCTACCCCCCAGGTATTATCTATAGAACTCCCTTACTAGAAAACTCAAGACCTGACTGGGCCCTTCACTTACCATTTCTTTACCTTTCCACGAAATAAATCTCATCTTAAAATACACAAAGGGATTTGTACCTCTTACAGTAATTCTCGGAACTAACAATCATGGTAGGTTCGAGGGGAAAACTTAACATACCTAGGACTACATCTGAGGCTGGCCACCACTCGCTCTTGACAACCTGTGCTGCTGGGATGGGTGATTTGGTGGAGATGATGGAGGGGGATTCGGGGCACGACCCTTATGGCCATCTCGCTTGGCTGAAGCGCAATCTCTGTGTTTATGACTGAGTCGGCCACAATTAAAGCAAACATCTGAACCTGCCAAGCACTTTCCTCGGTGGTTCTTCCCACATCACCCGAAAATTAGGTAAGTAATCTACCACACCCGAGGCTTGTATCCCCAAACTTGAGCTAGAAACTTTTGATGGGTTTGAGAGTGGCTCCTACTACTCGACCCTTGCTGGGGTCTCTCAAGGTTTTTGACCCTGGGCCTCTTGTTCCTTCTTCCTTTCCCCTCACGCTCCCTAACCATATTCGAGTCACAAACCTCAGGCGGGCTCCTCTTTATGAGTCCTTAAACCCTAGTAGCTTCCACCTCCTAGGTAGGGTTCACCGGTGTGATAGCCTGCTGGTTAGGTTGGGTGATCATGGCCCGCATCAACACTCTGAGGGCAGCTTCGAGTTCCACATTCGTAACTTGCATGGAATCCATTGAAGTTGGTGGGGCTGGCTGACTCCCATTGTTGTTCTGAGAAGACATGTTTCTGCACACGTGCATAACACGAGTTATGAGGATATGGAGACTTTTCATAGCATGACATAGATCATAAGAGAAGGGAACATTTACTAAATGTCTTGTAGCCTCTTCGTCATAAGTGTAGCATGCTTCAAACCCCTGAAAAATACTCTACTAAATGCGGCTTTCAGACACCCTAGGACACTTCAAACTTATGGCTCTGATACCAAGTTTTTCATGACCCGAACGTAGACTCGGATTGTAACATGGGACAAGGATCCCTGAGAGACTCTAAGTCTATCCATAGCATATGCATACATCTAACTCCATACATTTAAAATGGACTAGATAACATATCAACATAGCAAAAGCATGAACATGACATAACTTAGTAAACGGAACATACTACATACATATCAGTTGAGTACTACATAAAGTCTGAAAGCCTCTAACGTATCGGATGGGTTGATGGGACAACATCCCCAACTAACCCGGCAAACTAAAACTAATAGAAATATCAAAGTCTGAGTCAAATGGCCCTCGAAAAATGAGGACTCACCAACAAGCTGGATGCTAAACTCTGAGACAAGCTAATGACAATGCTGGATCTAAAGATCAGAGCTTGTATCATAAAACGGTACAACATAGAGTATGTGTTCAGTACGTGGAATGTAGCAAGTATGCAAGGTAAGTAAAACAGATATTTAAAAATACATAAAAGCTGATAAATGATCATAAGAGTGGGACAACATGCTCGTAACATAAATATCATAAGATAACATAAGGCTCAAGGTTTTCAAATCATTCACAAACCATTCATTATCATAGTCATAAGAGAAACTTCATTAAATCATCACTTGAGCCAAATAACATAAACATAACAATTCATAAAACACGCGGAACAATGGGAGGACTCATCGTAACCAATGCCATCATGGTAGAGCCTTACATGATGCCCCAACTACCTCACTCAAGTGGGCAGATCCGCCCCAGGCTTACCAGGCGAGGGGCGTGCATTATGTGATATCACGAAACAAGGGATCATTATCATTGTAATGTATCATTATAAATCCATAGTGGCACGTGGTTATGAGACACCGACGTAGTCCTTTGAACACCGGGCTGCTCAATGCTAGACACAACTCCCAAAAAAACATGCACATATGTAATCATTAACATCATTCATTAAGACTCATGGCCAAATAAACATTTATCATTCATTGATCCCTATTATAACATGATTATCCAAGAATAAAAGGCCCTTTAGTCGGCCAACATCGTCAATCGATAAATCATGAGATCTATTTCATAAATCGTAAATCATTCTGAACATGTGGGCATTGCCCAATACTTTAACATGCTTGACAATACTCAATTCATTCGAAAACATGCTTATAAACATGGGTAACTTGAAAACATGCTTTTCATCATCAATAATTCATAATACTTGAACATTCATCATAAACTTTGACTTTCATGAACTTTTCATAAATGGGCAATTTAATTTATAAAACTTGAAACATGATTTTAATGGAAAACAATGTAAAAATTGCCCATAATTCATAATTCAATAATAGTATCTCAATTAGATCAAGCCCATGTAGAGAAATCGAAGTTTCATGCATTGGGTAAAAACCCCATAGAATTTAGATAGAAAATTTCATGAACTGAAAGAGATTGGCATGGGTGTGGAAGGATTCACCCATTCATAACCCTACATACCTGGGGAAAATCAAATCTCACCACTCCTTGAAAGCCCAATGGAAAATTTGAAGAAACCCTTGAAGAACAAGCTTGATCACCTCCTCAATTCCCTAACTTTGCATGCATGGTTTTTGAATAGGTTAGAAGGGCTTAACCTATCTTAAGCACTCAGAAAATAACTTGAAATGACGTAGTTTAGGACCGTAGAGTGTAGGAAGGACGAAAATGCCTTAATGAAACCTTGAAAAATATGCACTGGGTGAACCAATGAATGGACTAACGGATAGTTAGTAGATACCACAACTCGTGGTATCCATCCGTCGTCTCCACTGCCAAGCCTCATGTCTTCAATTTAGACCCCACAACTTGACAGGATGAGTCATCCTTTCAGACAATAGGTTGATATATCATCCATTGTTGCCTCCTTCCAGTTCTATATCAATCCTTCCAACAAACCTCACCACGACTCGTTACTTCCTCCAACGAGTCGTGGTTGCCTTTTGTTATATAGACTGGAAATATATTAATATGCCATCGCACTACTGGTGACCACGACCCATTACTCCTCATGACGGGTCGTGGAATGACTCGTTACTTTCCCTAAAGCTGAGGACCAGTTCCCACCACAGTTCCACATGATGACTCGTTGTAACGAACAACTAGTCATTTCTTTGATCGTTGCTTCCCACTATCACCAGGCCAACCTTCCCATGACTGCTTCCCACGGGTCATTGGTTGGACCAATGATCCGTTGGGTTGTCCGTTCTGTGGGATTTTTCCCAATTTTGGGCAAATTCCATTTTTAAATTCTAGGTCTAATCTTAGTCACTTTTGGGGTATTACAAAAACGCCACTGAGTTTAACCAAAACTTGCACTTGCTGAATTTGGAGTATAATTGGCGATCTTTCTGAGTCTATAGCACCACTCTTAAATGAGTGGCATGCTCCTCCTCACTCTGAGCGTATATCAGGATGTCATCAATATACACAATTACGAACATATCCAAGTATGGATTGAACACCCTATTCATCAAGTCCATAAAAGCTGTAGGAGCATTCGTTAGTCAAAAGACATAAGTACAAACTCATAATGACCACACCATGTCTTGAAGGCTGTTTTTAGGATATCGCTCTCCCGAACTTTGAGCTGATGGTATCCGGATCTGAGATATATGTTGGAGAAACACTTGGCACCCTGAAGCTAGTCAAATAAATCATCAATCCTAGGTAGAGGATACCTGTTCTTGATGGTGACCTTTTTCAATTGCCGATAATCAATACACATATGAAGAGAACCATCTTTCTTTCGGACAAAGAGAACTGGTGCACCCCATGGAGACTTGCTTGGTCTGATAAAACCCTTATTCAATAGATCCTTCAACTTCTCCTTCAACTCTTTTAGCTCAACTGGAGCCATTGTGTATGGAGGAATAGATATAGGCTGTGTGTTGACAAGAAGGTCAATACCAAAATCGTTTTCCCTCTCAGGAGGAACACCCGGTAAATCATCAGGGAACACCTCTGGATACTCACATACTACCAGAACTAACTGGATAGTCGGAGTCTCAGAATAAACATCCTTAGCCCTAACTAGGTGGTATGCACAACCTTTGAAAATCATCTTCCTGGCTTTAAGATAGGAAATAAAGCGACCTACATGCACGACCGAACTACCCCTCCACACCAAGACTGACTCACCTGGAATACAAAACTCCACCGCACGAGTTCTACAATTAACAGAAGCATAACATGCATACAACCAATTCATGCTGAGAATAATATCAACGTCAGTCATGGCTAACTCTACTCAGTCTGTGGAGGTGACTTTCTGCAATACTGTGATCAGGCCACTCCTATACACCCACCTAGCTACAACTGAATCACTAACGGAAGTAGAGATTGAAAATGGTTCGGACAGAATTTCGGGACTGAATCCAAAGCTACTAGCAATATAAGGTGTCAAAAAAGACAAGGTAGCTCCTAGATCTAATAAAGCATAAGCATCAAGGTGAAACACTCGTAACATACCAATAACCACATCCGGTGAAGTCTCCTGCTCCTGACGCGAGGCGAGGGTATAGAATCTGTTTTGGCGCTACCTGCCACCCCCACTAGTGGATGTCCCCTGCGGAGCTGAACGTACTGGAGTTGCTGCTGACCTAGTAGTTTGTGCACGACCTCTATCATCATCCTGGCTAGCAAATAGACGTGCTCATCAAATGTGGCTGAATCTACCGCACCCATAACTGATATCTGAGCCGAGCAAGCACTCCCCGACATGACTCTTGTGACACTTCCCGCAAGCCGAAAAGGTGCACTCTACCTGCATGCCCCTCTGGTCCCTCGAACCTGAGGCCTTGCTCCTTTGATCACCCTTGAGTCTTGATGGAACAATGGCTAATGATGGTGCTGGAGCTAGTGGCCTTTGCTGAATTTGAGGGTGGTGACCACCGCCGGACCGCTGCAGAGTAAACCCATAGTTATTAGTCCGGGCCCTTTTAGCCTCTATCTCGCTCATATGTGTCGCCTCTATCTGCTGAGTGTACAAGACTATCCAAGGGAAATCCATATCCTGGTGGAGCATAGCGGTCCTGCAATCTTTGTCCAAATAGCTTGCCACCCCATGAACAAACCTGCTTACTTGCGCTCTCTGGTCAACCACTAACTCTGGGGCGTACTTTGATAAGCGAGTGAACTCAAGGGCACACTACAGTACTGTCATCCTCCTTTGCTTCAAATCCACGAACTTGGATGCCTTCAACTCCCTCATCTCACAAGGGAAGAACCGATCTAGGAACGCAACATGGAACTCCTCCCAAGTAATAGGGCCTGCTCTAGCGGTCCTACTATCTTTCCACTACTTGAACCAGATGTGTGCGACCCGTTTCAACTGATACGAGGCCAACTCCGCACACTCAACCCCATTCACCCCCATGACCTGGGTGATCTTCACAATATCATGAATGAACTCATGCGGGTCCTCATCTACTTTTGACCCAAGGAACTCTGGTGGGGTCATTCTCAAGAAACCTCTAACTAGAGCTGCCGCGACATTTCCATTTTGTGGTATATACAACATTGCCTGCTGATTGACCTGAGCGGTCAAGGCCTACTCTAGCATCTGAATAGTCACCCGAAATTCAGCATGGGCAACCGGCTCCGGTGCATGGTGCTCCTAAACTGGTGGGGCTTGCTGGTGCCCATTTTTGTAGCCATCCTCGTGGCCATTTCCATTCCCATTCCTCCTACCATTAACTCTGCGGGGAGCCATGATTCTGAAATCGTGAATAACATGAGTTAGAAGGATAGAGGGATATTTCATCACACGGCATAGATCATGAAAGAAGAAAATATTTCCTAAACGTCTCGTAGCCTCTTCGTCATAAGTGTGGCGCGCTTTACACCCATGGAAAAGACTCTACTTAACGCATCTTTCAGACTCCCTAGGACACTTCAAACCTATGGCTTTGATACCAAGTTCGTCATGACCTGAACGTAGACTCAGATTGCAACATGCGACAGGGAGCCCTGTGAGACTCCAAGTCGACCCATGGCATGAACATACACCAAACTCAATCAAGTAAAGCGGAATACTTAACACAATTAACATAGCGGAACATAATCATGACATACAGAATAGAAATGCACTCCATACATTATAGCTGAATTCTACACATAGTTTGAAAGCCTCTAACATATCTGATGGGTTGATGGGACAACACCCCCAACTAACCCTACAAGTCTAAAACTAAATGTAAAGAGAAAATTGATGTTAACTGGTCCTTAGAGAATGAGGACTCACCAAAGAGTTGGATGCTAATCTCCAAGACGAGCTAATGATAGTGGTGGGTTTGAAGATTGGTGCCTGTATCATGAAACGATACAACATAGAGTATGTGATTAGTACGTAAAATGTACTGAGTATGTAAGGTAAGTAAAGAGGACATTTAAAATACATAAAAGTTCATAAGAGATCATAAGGGCAGGACAACATGATCATAACATAAATATCATAACGCAAACATAAGGCTCAAGGTTTTCAAAAACATTCGTAATTCGTTCATTACCATAGTCATAAGAGAAACTTCATAAATCACACTTGAGCCAAAATAACATAAACATAACCATGCATAAATCATGAGGAATGGTGGGAGGATTCGTCATAATTGACACCATCATGGCAGAGCTTTACATGATGCCCTAACTATCCCGTTCAAGTGGCAGAGCCGTCCCAGGCTTGGCAGGCAAGGGATGTACATTATGTGGTATCACGAAAGTGGGGATCCATTAACATCGCAATGTATCATCATGAACCTATAGTGGCACATAGTTATGAGACACTAGCGTAGTCCTTTGAATGTCGGGCTACTCGATGCTAGAAATTGATCCCGAAAACATGCACATTAGGCTCATACGTTAATCATAACATCATTCATGAGATTCATGGGTAAATAAATATTTAACATTGTTGATCCCCATTTACATACATGTTTAGCCATGAATAAAGGGACCTTTAGTTGGCCAACATCATAAATCAATCATTCATGAATTCCATATCGTAAATCATAAATCATTCTTGAACATATGGGCATTGCCCAATACTTTAACATGCTTGAAAATACTCAATTCAGTTGAAAACATGATTATAACATGGATAACTTGAAAACATGCATTTCATCATCAATACTTCATCATTCATGAACATTCATCACAAATATTAACTTTCATAAACTTCTCATAATTGGGCAATTTAAATTTAAAAAGCTTAAAACATGATTTTCATGAAAAACAACGTAAAACTTACCCATGAATCAAAATTCAATAGTAGAAATACATTAAAATCATACCCATGTAAAGAATTAGGAATTTCATGCATTGGGTTAAAACCCCATAGAATTAACATATGAACTTTCATGATTTTTAGAGAGATTGGGGATGGGTGTGAAAGGATTCACCCACTCATAACACTACATACCTGATTAAAGCTGATTCTTACACTTCCTTGATTGCCCAAGGGGAATTTGAGAAAAATTAGAAGGACTTAGGCTTAATCTCCTCTTTAACTTCATAATTTTTCATGCATGGGTTTAGAATAGGCTAGAATGGCTTATCCCACCTTAATACACTCTAAAAATGGCTTAAAATGACATAGTATAGGACCTCAGAGCATAGGAATGATGAGAATACCCTTAATAACTTCGCAGAAAATAACTGCTCATCAGTCCCCACGAGGGACCTAATGAGTCGTTGCCACCATGCATGAGTTTTCACATTGGTCGTTAGGTACACTGCCAAAATTTCACCCAAAACTCGTAACAGGCCATCATACGAATCATTATCGGTGACCACGATTCGTGGTCACCACTCATTATCCCTATTGCCTCGACCCCGGATCATTATTTACCTGATGACCATAATCCACCTGACGAATTGTGGCGTCTGACCATAATTCGTGGGGTCTATCCGTCAGGTGCACTGCCTCTCACCTTTCCCTTTTTAAATTTCCTTGGCCACGACTAGCCTGTCGAGTCGTGGGGCATTACCACGACTTGTGATCATGCCCGTGATGACCCCCTCTCAACAATTCATTTAACTCAAGCACAGTACCTCACCACGAGTCACCTCACGACTCGTGGTCCTTCCCACGGGTCATAAAATGATTTGTTCTGTGACATGGTGTAGATTTTACAATTTTCTCCATTTCAACTTCTAGGTATGATATTCAGCCTTTCATAAATTACAGTACGTCTTAGTAGCACCTAGGCGGATGGAATATCTTGAACTGTGTGCTTCATCCAGTATCTTCTATCTCAAATCACCCACATTCGGTACGTACAACCTACCCTGGTAACGGAGTACACCATCTCTCCCTTGGGAGAAAGCCTCCACTTCTTTTCTGAGAACTGCCTCCTTTAGTTTAAGCAGTATGGGATCTTCATCTTGCCTTGACTTAACTTGTACTACCAACGAGGAATCTAATCCACTCTGCACCACTACTCCACCCTTAGCTGTATCAACCAACTATACTCCCAACTGAGCTAACCTATAGATATCGTTAGCCAGTTCCTTTTTTCCCTCTTCAACATGAGCCACGCTCCCCATAGGAACTCTGCTTAGGGCATCAGCCACCACATTGGCTTTTCCCAAGTGATACAACATGCTCATGTCATGTCCTTGAGTAGATCCATCCATCTTCTCTGACAAGGATTTAGATCTTTCGGATCGAACACATACTAAAGACTTTTTTGATTGGTGAAAATATCTATGTGAGCCCCATACAGGTAGTGCCTCCTTATTTTCAACGTAAACACCACCGCTGCCAACTCCAGGTCATAAGTTTGATAGTTCTTCTCATGAACCTTGAGTTGTCTAGAGGCGTAAGCTATAACCTTACCCTGCTACATCAGAACACAACCAAGTCCAACTCTAAAAGAATCATAATACACCACGAACCCATCTTCTCCTTCTGGTAAGGTTAAAACTGGAGCAGTAGTGAGCTGAGTTTTCAACTCCAGGAAACTCTGCTCACACGCATCTGACCACTAAAATTTCACCTTTTTCTGAGTCAACTTAGTTAGAGGAGATGCAATAGAGGAAAAACCTTTCAAAAATGTCGGTAATAATCGGCTAGACCTAAGAAACTTCTGATTTCGATTGGGGAGGTAGGTCTCGGCCCGTCTTTCACCGCTGCTATCTTTTCAGGGTCCACCTGAATACCCTCACCCGAGACCAAGTGACCAAGGAAAGTCTCATACGTAAACCAGAATTTGCATTTGCTGATCTTGGCGAACAATTAGCAGTCTCTGAGTGTCTGAAGCACTATCCTTAGGTGATTAGCATGTTCTTCCTCTTTTATGGAGTATACCAGAATGTTATCAATGAACACAATGACGAACATGTCTAGATACTGCTTGAAGACTCTATTCATCAGGTCCATGAAAGCTACAGGGGCATTAGTGAGTCCAAAGGACATAGCCACGAACTCGTAGGGACCATACTGAGTTTTAAAAGCTGTTTTTGGTATGTCACGCTCTCTGACTCTTAGCTGATGATACCCTGACTTGAGATCTATCTTGGAGAAAGAACTGGCTCCCTAAAGCTAATCGAACAAATTGTCAATCCTGGGTAGGGGATACCAGTTCTTGACTGTGACCTTGTTTAACTGACGGTAATCGATGCACATTATGAGGGTACTATCTTTCTTTTGCATGAATACTGCTGGAACACCCTAGAGAGAGATGCTGGGTCTAATAAAACCTTTATTAAGAAAGTCCTTTAGCTGCTCCTTCAACTCCTTAAGCTCAGCTAGAGCCATTTTGTATGGAGGGATGGAGATGGGCTGAGTGTCTGAAAGAAGGTCTACACCGAAGTCTATTTGCCGATCAGGAGGGACTCTGGGAAGATCTTTGGGGAACACGTCAGGGAACTTGCTGACAACTGGACTGACTGAATAGTCGGGGTCTTGGAGTTGGAATCTTTGACCTGAACTAGATGATAAATACATCTTTTGGAAATAAGCTTCCTGGCCTTAAGGTAGGAAATAAACTGACCCTTAGGTGCCGAACTACTGTCTGTCCACTCTAAAATTGGCTCATTTGGAAACTGAAACCAGACGACCCTATTTTTTTACAGTTGACTTAGGCATAACTAGAGTGTAACCAATCCATGCCAAGAATGAGGTCAAAGTCAACCATGTCTAACTCTACAAGATCAGCTGAAATGACCTTATTTAAAATTGAGACTCGGAAGTTTCTATACACTTGGCTGGCTCTAGCTGACTCGCCAACTAGGTGGAGACTAAGAATGGTTCAGAGAAAACTTCTAGATCGATATCAAACTAGAAAGCTACATAGGGAGTCACGAACAAAAGTATGGCTCCTGGATCTACTAGGGCATACACGTCTATATGAAAAAGGCGTTACATACCCGTGACCACATCAAGTGAGCTCTCCTGATCTTGATGAGAGGACAAGGAATAAAAATGGTTTTGGCGTTGGCTGCCATCCGTACCGGAAGGGTTGGCCTGCTGAGTGGGTCTACCTACTAGAGTTGCTGAAGCAGTGGATTGTGATCTCTCCCATCTTACTGATGGGCATTCCTTGAGCTGATGACCAAGTTGTCCACACCCAAAACAATCCTCTTGGACCTGAAGGCACTCTTATGGATGGTTCTTGCCACACTTAGAACAAGCTGGGTAGCTATAGCGATTGCTGGCACTATGACTCTAGGACTGTGAGCCAGATGTCCACCCCTCCGATCCTTGCGGGACCAGAAAGTAGGGTTACTGGCTGAGGTGGGTGTTGAGCCCTATGTTACTGCTGCTCTGGGCGGCTACTACCGCCAGATCTCTTGTGGCTATAATCTGACTAGCTAGTCCTTACCATCTTGTTCTCCCACTCCAAGTGTTTTAATTTTTCTACCTTAATTTGTTGTGCATAAAATATGAGGTTTGAGAGATCGATATCCTTAATAAGCATTGCAGTCCTGCACTCCTTGAGGACCAAGTTCAATACTCCATTAACAAACTTTAGCATGCGAGCCCTTGGCTCGGCTACCATCTTTGGAGCATATTTAGACAGTCTTGTAAACTCTAGTGCATACTCCTCCACCGTCTGATTTCCCTATTTTAGATTCATGAATTCAGCCACCTTAGCCTCCCTGAGCTCTCGGGGGAAGAATCTATCTGGGAAGGCTGTATTGAACTCCTCCCATTCCATCGGTCCTACTCCCACTAGACTCCCCGCCTTCCACTGTTCGTACCAGATGTGGGCTACCCCTTTCAGCTAGTAGGCAGCCAGGTCGGCACTCTCCAAGGAGCTAACACCCATAATTCAAGTGATCTTCCTAATTTAATCCATGAACTTTTGTGGGTCCTCTCCCACCTTCGATCCATGGAAAACTGGATGGTTCATTCGGTGAAGTCCCAAACTCGGGCTGCTGCTGCGGACCCATTAATAATGACCAAAACCGCCTACTGGTTCACCTAATTAGCGACTGTCTGTGCGAGCAGTTGGATAGCCTACCTGAACTCTATGGAGGACACTGGATTGTCCTAAGGGGCTGCCGGAGCTAGTAGGGCAGGTCAGTGAGCGTTACCAGCCCTTCTTCTGTTACCACGTTGTGGAGAAATGATTTCACTTAAATGAAATAGAGCACAAGTTAGGATAGCATTTCTGGAATTGAACTTCAACGCACGAGAAAGAGTATGAACAAAGGGAGTTTTCCTAATAACGTCTCGTAGCCTCCCCTTATAAGTGTGGTGCGCTTCACACCCATGAAAAGGACTCTACTTGACGTGGCTTTTAGACATCCTAGGATAATCTAAACCTAGTGCTCTGATACCAAGTTTGTCATGCCCCAAGTCTATACCCTGGACGGGACACGGTACATGGGGTAACAAGTAACCTAAGTCAACCCATGGTCTATCATAACACTGACATTCTGAGTAACGACATAGCAGAAGCTTTAAAATAATAAAATAAAACATTTATGAAGAAGAAGTAAATCACAAAGTTTAAAACAACTGAAACAAGGCTGAAAATCTGAATCTAAATCTGTGTCTGAAAGCCATCTATCTGATAAGTTGCTGGGAAAAGCCCCCAACTAACTCTAAGTCTAACTGAAGAAACATAACTGAAAAGAAATAATCTTCGTCCTCGAAAGATTAGGACTCACAAATAATGCAGCTGAAACTTCTGAGCGAGATCTGCTAATGGTGGTGAGACTAAGATTCTGCAGCTGTATCATAAGATGATACAACATAAAAGGTATGTGTAAATACTTTGAATGTACTGAGTAAGAGAGAGAAACCATAACACGGAGAATAAAACAACTGAACTGTAAAGACATGCAATGACCAACTCAAATAATGTAACTAAATAAACTGTGATATACTAAGATGGTCAAAATGACCCTGTCTGATGGTTAAAGACATGCCCTAGATTTGAGTATCTGAAATACTGTACTGAATTGATTTGAACTAACTAATCTGAGACTGAACTAAGCTGACTAGTGGGAGAGTCTATAACCGATCTATAACCACGTGAGCTAGACGTGGAGTCCGATGTATACACCCTATCAGTAGGACCCAATATACCTTGCTAGGGTATAAGGGAATGAACCAACTGATCACAGGTCTGGGTCCCTGAGGCCAATAAAACTATAACTTACGATGGCAACGTAGTTCTAGGAACCTGGGTGCGTTGGAACCCTGATCCACTCGGTGCTAAGTCCTACTCCAACTTGGTAGTCCTAGACTATTTACTAAGCTGAAAGCTTGAAACAGGGGCCTAAGACTAAGTCAGGATTACCTATCTGGAAGTACCCTGAGAGTCTTATCAGACCAAATTCTGTGACTGGTGTTCCAAGACTGGTCAGAGCGCTTATCTAGAAGCGTCGTAATCGTCTAAAGAACAAACTGTAATTTGAAGCGGGGTCTTAAGGCTGGTGAGAGTTATTTATTTGAAAATTTCATGACCTCTTAAAGAACCACTAAAACCAAGTATTGAGTTTAATACTGATGACTAGGAGGCATCACTGACACCTCAAGAATTTACTGTGGCCAAACTGATTAGCTAACATTCCTAGACAACACTGAATATGCTAAAAATCTGACTGAGACTTGGCTAACATTAATCTGACTAAAATTTCAACCTGAACTAACAATATGTGCATCCCAAAACTGATAGAACCAAGCTAAAGGAAAAACTAGTTCAACCCATAAGATTCTAATGTCTATAATAAGGAATAATAAGCAATAAAAATCATGAGAAATATACTACTCGAAATTTTAAAGATATAAGTCTGACAATCTTCTATATTTCGAATCCACAGGGCTAAACAGAAAGAGGAAAATAGTGAAGATTTTGGGGACACAAGGGAAGAACTATTCTCTTGTTGAATTCCCACATACCTAGCTTACAAATCCCTGAAGAGGGAAGCTTGAAATTCTGCATTGATTAGGAAACCTAGTTCTTGCTTGAGAGAAGAAGTATGATCATTCTTTATAAGAGTTAACATCTCTAAAATAATGCTTAAAACAACGTAGTTTAGAGTCTAGAAGTTTAGAAATTTACGTAAAACACCCTAGGAAGTTCGCAAAAAAAAGGACCCTACCAGTCCTCAAGAGGCACTCCACGAGGCGTAGGGTTAGGGACGACTCGTGGTGCCAAGTCGTGATGTGTACTGGCAATTTTCTTCAAATTCAACAGCCTTCCAGCGACTAAATTCATGAGTCGTCAGGAGACCTAATGACTGGTGACGTCTCCCATTATCATTGAACCAAGATTTCTTTTCATGGGCCACCACGAGCTACTCTACGACCCGTTACCGGTGGCCACGACTCGTGGTCACCTCCCATCATCCTCATTGCCGAGAACCACCTAGGGATCACCACGGGCATCACCACAACTCATGGTGTCCTAGAAGAGTCGTGGTGAGGACCTGTTAAGTGCACTATCTGAATTTCCCAACTTTCAGTCAACCCCTTGACCACGACTTATTTGATAACTCAGGTGTTGACCATGACTCGTGGTCATACCCGTGGTCACTCAATTTACCAAATTTCAACCAATTCTGGACCCTTCCCCACGAGTCACTCCATGACTCATGGCCTACCTCATTTGTCACAAGACGACTCATTCTGTGACCAGCTGCAGAAAATCCCTTTTTCTCCATTCCAACTCCTAGGCCTGATATTAGGGTCTTCGGGGCATTATAAATGCTAAGGTTCACACATGTACCCAAAACCTTTTTTGAAAGATTTCCCAAAGTGGTCTATGAA
The DNA here is from genome assembly GCA_035772735.1 of Datura wrightii. Lineage (NCBI taxonomy): Eukaryota > Viridiplantae > Streptophyta > Magnoliopsida > Solanales > Solanaceae > Datura > Datura wrightii. The sequence goes on along the minus strand of JASDFA010000007.1, from coordinate 44,107,583 downwards.
CTAAGTAGCTCTATTAAAGATAATGGACACTGGGATACCACGTATCCTAACAATCTCCCATATATACAACTTGGCATAATCCTCTACGAAATCTATTATCATGACAGGCAAAAAGTGTACTGACTTGGTAAGCCGATTCACAGTCACCTAAATTGAGTCATGTTTCTGAAAGGAGCGAGTTAAACCTATTATGAAGTCCATGTTGATCATTTCCCATTTCTATATGGGAAGTTCAATATTCTGTGCAAGGCCACCGAACCTCTGGTGCTCCACTTTAACCTGTTGGCAATTTGGGCACTAAGCCACGTGGTCTGCTATGTTCTTCTTCATCTTTTTCCACCAATAAATCTCTTTTAGATCATGGTACATATTATTTGAACCTGGGTGGGTAGAACACCTGGAGCTGTATGCTTCATCCACGCCTCTTTCACGTAGATTGTCCACCTCTTAGACACATTTACCTTGATACCTTAAAGTACCATCTCCCCCTAGCTCAAAAGCCATAGTATTTTTCTTGTGAATTCCCTCTTTCAACATGAGCGTGATTGGATCTTCATATTTTTTCTCCTTCACTTCTATTACTAAGGATGATTCTTCCCTATTTTGAATCACCATGTTTCCATCCTAGGAGTCTAACAAACAAACCCTTAGGTAGCTAATCTGTGAATGTCTCTAGCCAATTCTCTCTTGCCTTCTTCAACATGATCCAGGCTTCCTATCGACAGTTGGCTAAGAGCATCGGCTACTACGTTTGCCTTTCCTGGATGATAAAGGATCTCAATGTCATAGTCATTAAGCAATTAAAGCCATCTTCGTCGTCTGAGGTTCAACTCTTTCTATTTGAAGATGTATTATAGACTTTTGTGGTCTGTGAAGATATCCACGTGAACTCCATACAAATAGTGACACCGTATCTTAAGCACAAACACTACAAAAGCAAATTCCAAATCATGTTTGGGATAGTCTTCTCATGGATCTTTAACTTCCTAGAAGCATAGGCTACAACCTTCCCATATTGCATCAAAACACAACCAAGACTAGTCCTTGAAGCATCAAAATAAACTACGAGCCCATCGGTTCCCTCTGGTAAAGTTTGGACTGGAGCAATAGTCAATTTACTCTTTAACTCTTGGAAACTCCTTTTTCATGCATTTGACCATTGCAACATTGCTTTTTTCAGTGTCAGTTTAGTCAATGGGGTATGGATGAGAATCCCTCTACAAATCACCTATAAAAGTCTACTAAACCCAAAAAGCTCCTGATAAACTACGAGCCCATCGGTTCCCTCTGGTAAAGTTTGGACTGGAGCAATAGTCAATTTACTCTTTAACTCTTGGAAACTCCTTTTTCATGCATTTGACCATTGCAACTTTGCTTTTTTCAATGTCAGTTTAGTCAATGGGGTATGGATGAGAATCCCTCTACAAATCACCTATAAAAGTCTACTAAACCCAAAAAGCTCCTGATCACTATAGGAGTTGTGGGTCTAGGACAATTCTTTACCACTTCTATTTTTTGGGAATCAACCCTGATGCCCTCACCAGATACTATGTGGCCTAGGAATGCCATTGAGTCCAACCAAAACTCACATTTTGAGAATTTTTCATATAACTTATGGTGTCGAGAGTCTCTAGTACTAACTTGAGATGGTCTACATGTTCAACCTCATTTTGAGAGTACACTAATATGTCATCAATAAAGACAATCACAAATTGGTCAAGATAAAGTTTAAACACTATATTCATGAGGTCCATAAGAAAAAGCTAGGGCATCCTTTAACCAAAAGATATAACAAGAAACTCAAAATGTCCATATCAAGTCCTAAAAGTTGTTTTCAAAACATCTTCCTCTCTAACCTTCAATTGGTGATAACCTAATCAGAGTTTAATCTTAGAGAAAAACTTGGCACCATGTAGTTGGTAAAAAAATCATCTATCCTTGAAAGTGGGTATTTGTTCTTTATGGTCACCTTATTCAACTGTTGATAGTCGATGCACATATGTAATGACCCATCCTTCTTTTGGACAAACAAGATTGGTGCTCCCTATGGTGAGACACTGGGTCAAGTTAACACCTTATCAAGTAGGTCCTTCAATTGTTCCTTTAATTCTTTCAATTTTGTTGGTGCCATTCTATACGGAGGAATATATATTTGTTTAGTACCGGGAAGAAAATTAATCCCCAAATCAATCTCCCTATCTGGAGGAATCCTTGGAAATTCATTTGAAAACACCTCTGGATATTCATTAACTACAGGTATAGACTAAAGAGTTTGTGCTTTAGCATCGGTGTCCACCACATGGACTAGATGATACAAGAATCCCTTAGAAATTAGATTCCAACTCTAAGATAGTAAATGAACCTACACTTTGGCATAACATCATTACCCTTCAATTCTAAGGTTGGCTAATTAGGAAATTGGAACATAACCACTTTGGTCATACAATTGAGGGTAGCAAACAAGATGACAACCAATCCATCCCCATAAAGACGTCGAAATCGACCATCTCTAATTCAACAAGTTCTGTCATCGTGTCTCTTTGACCCACCGTAATCATACAACCCCTATAGACTTATTTGGCAACGATTGACTAACTGATTGGATTGGATACAGAGAATGGTTCACGTAGTCATTCAGGTTCTAGCCCAAACTTCTTAGCAACATAAAGGGCTACAAAAGACAATGTGGATTCAGGATCCATTAGTACATAAACGTCATAAATAAAAACTTTTAATATACCAATTGCAATGTCTGGGGATGGCTCGAGATCTTTTTGACACGATAAAGCATACAAGTGATTTTGTCCTCAGCCTCTGTTATTACTCCGTCCTGCTGGGGCCTGAGAATCATGTGGAGGAGCTGTATAAGTGGTTGATACCCTTTGGGATGAAGCGGTATTACCACCATTACCTCATCTGGCTGATGGACAATATCTTTGAATACGGCCTCCATGACTACACCTATAACATACATCCATACCCATGTGACACTCCCTTAGGTGCCTCTTACCACATCTGCAACAGGGAAGTTGCTGTGAATTACCCTGTGCAACACTACCCTGTGATTAAGAGGTTGGTGCTCTAGAGTTTTGGCTTTGGCCATTTTAACGTTGCCTACCGTTCTTGTATCTGTAAAGTGGCGCAGTTATGGTAGATGGTGCCCTGTCTGATGATCTTCCATTAAAGAAGTTCTTGTCGGTGTTATGGTCATTATAGCCAACAGGCCTATCACTCTTAGCTGAATGATGTTTTTGTCTGCTATAATCCTCTTCTTTAAGTCTTCCATTTGTCGAGTATAAGCCATTGACCTGGAAATATCCATCTCATTATTCAGCAGGGCTAAGAAGCAATCACCGGCTAAGTGAGTTCCCAAATCATATACATAATGACGCATCATTTCCCACATAGTAGAAATCACCTCCGAAGCATACCATGACAGTTGTATGATCTTAAGGCTATACTCTCGCACCTCTGAGAGCCTTGTCTGAGAGATTTAAACTCCTCTTCTCTGGCTTCTCTCAGCTCTACAGGTAGAAAGTGATCAATGAAGGCATCCATGAAGTCATCCCACACAGCGGGGATTACATCATTCTCTCGGGATAATTCCCACTACTTGTACCAAGTGATAGCTACATCGTTCAGTTGATAGGAGGCAAATTACACTGCCTCTATCTCACTAGCATTCATGACTCATAAAATTCTTTACACCTTATAATTAATTTGGGGATCCTCCTCTGGCTTGGACCCCGTAAAAATTGGTGGATTCATCCTGCGGAATTCTCTGATCCTCGATCTAGCTGAGCTTTGATGAGATCCTATACTCTGCGATAGTGTACGTTGATATTGAGTCCGTAATGCAATAAACTGGGTAAGAATCTAATATATTCCCTTATATCAACATATGTAATAATGGGGGTGGCACATACGCTACAAGGTTCCCCGTAGGACCCTTTGTCAGTGGTGGAGAAGTACGAGTGGTCGAGCTTACAGGATGACCTCAGGACCTTGTCTAAACTCCCTGAGGTTCACTGGAGTTCTCCTCGTTGTCGGCTCTAGCCCTTTGGCTTGAGGTTGTCTTTCTAGTAATAGGAATTTTCTATAAGAAATGCAACAACACAAATGTTATACCTCGGAATCCCAAAGATTATATCTAGGAGTTGAAATGAAGAAAAAGTGAAATTTCTACAGCAGACTCAGAACAAGTAGTGAGGAGACTTGTGAGATCCATCCATGAGTCATGATATGACTCGTGGGGAAGGCCACAAGATGAAATTTAAGGTTTGAGAAGAGGAGACCCCACAGGCATGACCACGACTCCTGGCCAGGCCCACAAGTCATTGGGTCAGTCGGGGGGGGGGGGGAAGGATTAAGAAAAGAAAAAGGAAAGAGGCAGTGGACATCACAGAAGGTCCCCAAGAGTCGTGATCAATCCCCATGATTTGTGGGGTGAGTCATGGTCCAAGCAGGGAAAGTTTTAGTCGAGGCTCAGGCATTATACCCCATGACTTGCTCCATGAGTCGTGACCTGGACCACGAGTCGTGAGGTCCCTCGTTGGGACCACCTGACAGTTATTTTTTGTGAATTTAGTAAGGGCTTTTCCGTAATTCCTAAGTTCCTAAGGCCTAAACTATGATGTTTTGGGTTATGACAAATGACTTTAAAGGGGTTAAGTTCATTTTAGGCCTCCTTCATTCATGCATGCAAGATAGAAGACTTGAGAGGGTGATCAAACTTAACATTCATCAATTTCTTATCAATTTCCTATTGGGCATCTAAAGAAGTGTTAGAATCAGCTACCAACAGGTATGTAAGGATATGAATAGGTGATTTCTTTCATACCCATGCCCAATCCCTCTCTAAAGTATGAAATTCTATGTCTAATCTATGGGATTTTAATCCAAATGCATGAATCTTCTATTTCTATACATGGGTATGATTTGATTATGATTCTATTATTGAATTATGAAGAATGGGCGAATTTTATACTGTTTTCAATGTAAAAATCATGATTGTAATTTTATGAATTAAAAGCCCATGGATAAGATGTTCATGAAAGATGAGATTTGTGATGAATATATGATGATGATGGGATATTATGATGAAAAGCATGATTTGAAGCTACCCACGTTTACAATTATGTTTTCAATAATAATTGAGTATTTCTAAGTATAATAAATATTTGGACAATGCCCACATGTTAAGTATGAATGATGATTTGCCCGAATTAAGCTTACCACATTATTTGGAGCGAAGACTCCCAATTATATTTTCAGCTTGTGGTATGTTTGAGTTCAAGTTTTTTATGTATAATCTTACCACATGGTTTTGGAGCGAAGACTCCCAATTATGTTTTCAACTTGTGGTATCTCTTGAGTTAAAGCTTCTCATATGCATGATTTCATATTTGAGATGTATTTGATCATTGAGCTTCGTCAATAGACAATGTTGAGATTCATTATAAAATGATGTAGAGCATATGAAAGTTTTGGGAGTAGTGTCTAGCACCGAGCAGGCTAAGGGTCGATCACCCTGTGCCTCAGAACTATGCGCAAATGTAGGTTTTTGCATTATGACTTTGGGACCTCCCTTGTGAGCTTCCCCTGCCCGGATAGGACTTCAGCTTGATATTGATAGCATGTCCCTAGCCCTGGAAAGGATTTGGACGGCTCTACCCACTTGAGTGTGATAGTTGGGACCACGTAAGCTCTATCGTGGTATATCGGTTAATGGACGAGTCTCCCATTGTTCCTCATGATTTCAGATTTGCATGTTTCATTACTCATGAGATTTATGTAATTGCATATTCTAAAGTAGGTTTGACTCGATGTTTAGTTTTACTTATAAATGTCAGAATTCATCTTTGACTCAATTGATTCAGTTATATTATGAAGAGATCATGATTTTAGAAAGAATGCATGCAAGCCCTACTTTTAGATTCTTATGTTTATGTTTACATTATGCATTGTCTTTAAATGATTTTATTTTCTTTAGCTGTTTTACTTACCTTGCATACTCGGTACATTCTACGTAATGTATCATTTCATGATACAGGACCCAGCTCCCAGGTTCAGCCTCGCTTGTAGTCAGCTTATAAAAGTTAGCATTTTTATTGTTGGTGAGTCCTTATTTCTTGAGGACTAGACTATTCAGCTTTTCCTTTATGTAATTCAGTTTCAGTATTATTGAGTTAGTTGGGGTCTTATCCCATCAACTTGTCATGTTTAAAGGCTTTTCAGACATATGTATGTATTCAGGTTTGGATTTCGTATTCTGATGTTATGTTCAAGTTAGACTTCTTCTATGACTATTTTATCGATTATTCAATTTTCTTGATTGAGATTTAGATGTATGCTTATGCCATGGGTCGACTTGGGGTATCTTGGGGCTCCTTATCCCGTGTTATGATCCGGGCTTCCATTCAGATCGTGGAAAACTTGGTATCAGAGCAATAGGTTTGAAGTGTCCTAGGGTGTCTAAAAGCCATGTTAAGTAAAGTCTTTTTCATAGGCGTGAAGTGCGCCACACTTAAGACGAAGAGGCTACGAGACGTTTAGGAAATGTTCCCTTCTTTCATGATCAATGTCGTGCAATGAAAAGTCTTTATATCCTTCTAATTTATGCTATTCTTGATTGCAGAATCATGGCTCCTCGAAGAATGAATGGTAGGCGAAATGGGAATGGTGAAGGACACGAGGAGGGCAATAGTAATGGGCACCAACATGCCCCACCAGTTTAGGAGCACCAAGCACTGGAGCCAGTTGCTCACGCTGAGTTTCGGGACGCTATTTAGATGCTTGCACAAGCCTTGATCGTTCAGGTCAATTAGCAGGCCGTTGCACATATTCACAAAATGGCAATGCAACGGTGGCTCAAGTCAGAGACTTCTTAAGGATGGATCTGCCGGAGTTCCTTGGGTCCAAGGTAGATGAGTACCCACATGAGTTCATAGATGAGATTGTCAAGATCACCCAAGTCATGGGGGTGAATGGAGTTGAGTGCGCAGAGTTGGCCAATAACCAGTTGAAAGGGGCCGCACATATCTGGTTTCTCCAATGGAAGGAAAGCAGGGTTGCTAGAGCTGGTCCTGTCATTTGGGAAGAGTTCCATGTTGCCTTTCTAGACCGGTTCTTCCCTCGTGAAATGAGAGAGCTGAAGGCAGATGAGTTCGTGAATTTGAAGCAAGGGAGAATGAAGTAAATGAGTATGCCTTCGAGTTCACTCGCCTATCGGAATATGCCCCAGAGTTGGTAGTCCATCAGAGGGCGCGGGTGAGTGATTTGTTCATGGGGTAGCAGGATATTTGGGCAAGGATTGTAGGACCGCTATGCTCCACCAGGACATGGATTTTCCATGGATAGTGTTGTATCCCCAGCAAATTGAAGAGACACATCTGAGAGAGAGGGAGGCCAAGAGGGCCAGGATCAATAACCATAGACTCTCCCAGCAGAAGTCAGGTGGTGGGTACCGACAGCAGACTCACCAAAGATCATTAACTACAACATCTTCGGCATTGAGTGTGCCATCAAGACTTAGACATGACCAAGAGAGTGGGAATTAGGCTCGAGGGGTCAAAGTAGCAGACCTGCAGATTCTAGCATCGTAGATTGTCGCAGATGTGGTCGGGGGCACACAGGCTAGTGCTTGGTTGGTTTGGATGCTTGTTTTGGCTGTGGGAAGCCCGGACACAAGCTTAGAGATTGTCTAGCAGCGAGACAAGATCAGGTTGGGGGCTGAGGCCCGGCTTCTAGTTCAACAACCCCTCCCGCACGCTCAGCCTATTAGGGGGCATCTACTAGCACAGGTAGCAGTCACCGCCAGAACAGATTCTATGCCTTAGCATCCCGTCAGGAGAAGGAGGTCTACCCGGATATGGTCACTGGTATGTTACGAGTTTTCCATATTGATGTTTATGCTTTGCTAGATCCGGGGGCTACCTTGTCTTTTGTGACACCATATGTGTCCAGTAGCTTCGGAGTCAGTCCCGAAGTCTTATCAGAACCCTTCTCAATTTCTACTCCAGTAGGTGACTCAGTTATAGGTAGACGGGTGTATAGATGTTGCCCAGTCTCAGTCCTTCTGAAGGTCACCTCAGAAGATTTGATAGAGTTAGCCGTGACCGATTTTAATGTGATTCTCAACATGGATTGGCTATTTGCATTCTATGCTTCAGTTAATTATAGAATCCAGGAAGTAGTGTTAAGATTTTTGGGTGAGTCAGTCTTAGAATGGAAGGGTAGTTTAGTTGTGCCTATAGGTTGTTTCATTTCCAACCTTAAGGCTAGAAAGATGATTTCTAAGGGTTGTGTGTACCATTTAGTTAGGGTTAAGGATGTTGAGTCCGAGACCCTGACTATCCAGCCAGTTCCAATAGTACATGAGTATCCAGAGGTCTTTCCTGGTTTGCCAAGTGTCCCTCTCGAACGGGAGATTGACTTTGGTATTGGCCTTCTTCCCGACACGCAGCCTATATCTATTCCTCCCTACAAAATTTCTCCATCCATGCTAAAGGAGTTGAAAGAGCAGTTGAAAGACTTGTTAGATAAGGGTTTCAATAGATCGAGCAAGTCCCCATGGGGTGCACCAGTTCTCTTTGTCCGAAAGAAGGATGGTTCCCTTCACATGTGCATTAATTATTGGCAATTGAACAAAGTCATTGTCAAGAATAGGTATCCTTTACCAAGGATTGATGATTTATTTGACCAGCTTCATGGTGCCAAGTGTTTCTCGAAGATAGATCTTAGATCCGGGTACCATCAACTTAGAGTTCGAGAGAGTGACATCTGGAAGATAGCCTTCAGGACGCGGTATGGTCATTATGCGTTTGTAGTTATGTCTTTTAGATTAAAGAATGCTCCTGCAACTTTTATGGATTTGATGAACATGTTGTTCAAGCCATACTTGGACATGTTCGTGATTGTGTTCATTGATGAAATCCTTATATACTCTCGGAGCGAGGAGTAGCATGCTGCTCATTTGAGAGTAGTGCTTCAGACTCTCAAGGATCGTTAATTATATGCCAAGTTCAGCAAGTGGGAGTTCTGGTTGAACTCCGTAGCCTTTTTAGGCCATGTGGTATGAAGTGACGGCATAAAGGTAGATTTTCAGAAAATTGAGTCGGTGAAGAATTGGCCTAGACTGGTGAATCCTTCAAATATTCGGAGTTTCTTGGGTTTATCTAGATACTATCGAAGATTTGTTGAGGTTTCTCATCTATTGCAGCACCTTTGACCAAATTGACCAAGAAGAAGGTGAAGTTCCAAAGGTTGGAGGCTTGTGAGAAGAGCTTGCATGAGTTGAATACCCGACTTACCTCAAGACCAGTGTTGACCCTACCCGAGGGTACCGATGGATTCGTGGTGTATTGCGATTCTTCAAGGATCGAACTTGGGTGTGTGTTGATTCAGCATGGGATAGTGATAACATATGCCTCTAGACAGTTGAAAGTCCATGGGAAGAATTAACTAACCCATGATCTTGAGTTGGCCGCACTGGTACTTGCCTTGAAGATGTGGCAACATTATTTGTATGGGGGACGTGTTTACGGACCATAAGAGCTTACAATATGTGTTCACGCAGAAAGATCTCAATCTTCGACAAAGGAGGTGGTTGGAACTACTCAAAGACTATGTTATGAGTGTCCTTAACCATCCAGGTAAGGCTAATGTGGTAGCGGACACACTTAGTACACTCTCTGTGGAGAGTGTGTCCTATGTGGATGAAGAGAAAAAGGAGTTGGTGAGGGATGTGCATCGACTCACAAGGTTGCGAGTTAGTTTGGTTAACTCGACCGATGTCGATGTGGTGGTTTAGAATGGATCAGAATCATCCTTGGTGACTGATGTGAAAGCTAGACAAGATGAGGGCCCAATTTTGGTAAAGTTGAACGAAGATGTACAAAATCAGAAGGTAGAAGTCTTCTCCCAAGGGGGAGATGGTGTGCTTCGGTACCAAGGTCACTTATGTGTTCCAAATGTTGATGATTTGAGAAGCCGGATGTTGCATAAGGCTCATGGATCCAGGTATTCTATCCATACAAGTTCCACTAAGATGTACCGTGACTTACGGGAAATCTATAGGTGGAATGGCATGAAGAAGGATATCACGGAATTTGTAGCCAAGTGTCCGAATTGTTAGCAAGTAAAGGTTGAGTATCAGAGACCGGGAGTTGGTCCAATTGCATGGAGTGCCTACAATAACAACTATCACTCTAGTATCCAGATGGCGCCGTTCAAGGCTCTCTACGGGCGAAGATATTGGTTGCCTATCGAATGGTTTGAGGTTGGTGAGGCAGCGATGATAGGGCCAGATTTGGTTCATGAAGCAATGGAGAAGGTTCAGTTGATAAGAGACAAGTTGAAAACTGCCCAGAGTCGCCAAAAGTTTTATGCGAACGTGAGAAGAAGAGAGTTATAATTTGAAGTTGATGACTGGGTATTTCTGAGGGTGTCTCCCATGAAGGGAGTGATGCGGTTTGGGAAGAAACGGAAACTTAGTCCCTGCTATGTCAGCCCGTATCGGATAGTGAGACGCATTGGCAAGGTGGCTTTTGAGTTGGATTTGCCTTTAGAATTAGCTTCTGTGCATCCTGTGTTTCATGTATCGCTTTTGAAGAAGTGTTTGGGTGATCCAACCTTACTTGCCCTGGTGGACAGCATTGGTGTTAGAGACATCCTTAGCTATGAGGAGGATCCGGTGAAAATACTGGATCGGCAGGTTCAAAGGCTAAGGAACAAGGAAGTAGCTTCAGTTAAAGTGTTATGGAGGAATCAACATGTTGAAGGAGCTACGTGGGAGGCGAAGCGGATATGATGGCTAGATACCCAGATTTATTCTCTACCGGCTCAATTTCAGCTTGAGGTATCAGTTTTGCACTCATACTTTATTTAGTTTCATGTTTGCTTCATGTGCGCAAGTTTCTTTTATGTATATGGATATGTGTATGATTCATGAAATCAGTTCAGTTATGTGATTCGAATCGGAGGTAGTTATTTCGTCAATTTTTTGGTTTAAATGATCGGTATTTGAATATGATAATTGTATATCTCTGCTTTTCTGTGTGTTTCCAACATTCGAGGATGAATTTTCCCAAGGGGGAGATATTTTTATATTCCAAAAGCCCAAAGATCAGACTTGAGAGTTGAAACGGAGAAACAGTGAAAATTCTACAGCAGACTCAGAACGAGTCATGAGGAGACTCGTGAGATCCACCCATGAGTCATGATGTGACTTGTCGGGAAGGCCATGGGATGAAATTTAAGGCTTGAGAAGAGGAGACCCTACGGGCATGACCACGACTAGTGGCCAGGCCCCAATCGTTCGTTCAGTTGTGGGGAGGGAGATCAAGAAAAGAAAAAGGAAAGAGGTAGTGGACATCACGGAAGGACCCCATGAGTCGTGGTCAGCCCCCACGATTTGTAGGGTGAGTCATGGTCCAACCAGTGAAAGTTTTAGTCGAGGCTCAGGTAGTGTACCCCATGACTGGCTCCATGAGTCGTGACCTGGGACCACGAGCCATGAGGTCCCTCATTGGGACCACCTGACAGTTATTTTCTGCGAATTTGTAAGGGCTTTTCCATAATTCCTAAGTTCCTAAGGCCTAAACTATGATGTTTTGGGTTATGAATAGTGACTTTTAAAGGGGTTAAGTTCATTTTAGGCCTCCTTCATTCATGCATGCAAGATAGAAGTACTTGAGAGGGTGATCAAGCTTAGCATTCATCAATTTCTTATCAATTTCTTATTGGGCATCTAAAGAAGTGTTAGAATCAGCTACCAACAGGTTTGTAAGGATATCAATGGGTGATTTCTTTCACATCCATGCCCAATCCCTCTTTAAAGTATGAAATTCTATGTCTTATCTATGGAGTTTTAACCAAATGCATGAATCTTCTATTTCTATACATGGGTGTGATTTTATTATGATTCTACTGCTGAATTATGAAGAATGGGCGAATTTTATAATGTTTTCAATGTAAAAATCATGATTGTAGTTTTATGAATTAAAAGCCCATGGATAAGATGTTTATAAAAGATGAGATTTTGTGATGAATATATGATGATGACGGGATATTATGATGAAAAGCATGATTTGAAGCTACCCACATTTACAATTATGTTTTCAATAATAATTGAGTATTTCTAAGTATAATAAATCTTTGGGCAATGCCCACATGTTAAGTATGAATGATGATTTTTCCGAATTAAGCTTACTACATTGTTTGGAGCGAAGACTCCCAGTTATATTTTCAGCTTGTGGTATGTTTGAGTTAAAGTTTCTATGTATAAGCTTACCACATGGTTTTAGAGCGAAGACTCTCAATTATGTTTTCAGCTTATGGTATGTCTTGTGCTAAAGCTTATCATATGCATGATTTCATATTTGAGATGTATTTGATCATTGAGCTTCCTCAATAGACGATGTTGAGATTCGTTATAAAATGATGTAGAGCATATGCATGTTTTGGTAGTAGTGTCTAGCACTGAACAGGCTAAGGGTCGATCACCCTGTGCCTCAGAACTACGTGCCAACGTAGGTTTTTACATTATGACTTTGGGTCCTCCCTTGTGAGCTTCCCCTGCCCGGATAGGCCTTCAGCTTAATAACGATATCATGGTATCTTCCCTAGCCCTGTCAAGGTTTTGGACAGCTCTACCCACTTGAGTGTGATAGTTGAGACCACGTAAGCTTTATCATGGTATGTCAGTTAAAAGACAAGTCTCCCATTTTCCTCATGATTTCATATATGCATGTTTCATTACTCATGAGATTTATGTAAATGCATATTCTAAAGCAGGTTTGACTCAATGTTCAGTTTTACTTATAAATGTTAGAATTCAACTTTGAGTCAATCAATTCAACTATGATGTTATGAAGTTATGTTATGTTATGTTATGAGGAGATCATGATTTTAGAAAGAATACATGCAATCCCTACTCTCAGATTCTTATGTTTATGTTTACATTATGCATTGTCTTTAAATGATTTTATTTGCTTTAGTGGTTTTACTTACTTTGCATACTCGGTACATTCCACTTACTCACCCCATCTCTATGTTGTATCATTTCATGATACAGGACCCCGCTCCTAGGTTCAACTTCGCTCATAGTCAGCTTATCAGTGCTAGCATTCTTATTGTGGGTGAGTCCTCATTTCCTGAGGACTAGACTATTCAGCTTTTCCTTTATGTATTTCAGTTTCAATTTTGTTGAGTTAGTTGGGGTCTTGTCCCATCAACTCGTCATGTTTAGAGTCTTTTCAGACATATGTATGTATTCAGGTTCGAATTTCGTATTTTGATGTTATGTTCATGTTAGACTTCCGCTATGACTATTTTATCGATTATTCAATTTTTTTGATTGAGATTAGATGTATGCTTCTGCCATGGGTCAACTTGGGTCTCTGGGGGCTCCTTGTCCCGTGTTATGATCCGGGCCTCCGTTCGGGTCATGACAACAAACATTAAAATATTCACTTAGAGTTTAACTCTATAGCATGATCTAGAGTAGGAAAGAAAAGTAACATTCTTATATGTCTAGTAGCTTCTAACTTATAAATGTGTTGCACTTCACACTTATAATTCGGGTTCCACTAGACACAGCTTCATAGACTCTCTAATATACTTGAACCTAAGGCCCTGATACCAAGTTTGTCACGCCCCAACTCAGGGCCTAGGCATGACTGGCACTCAAGCCATTGTTGACTTGAGTGAACCACATACATGGTGTACATCATGAGCATGTTTCTAATCATAAGTGGAAAATAGCTAAACTTAAACTTAAGGATCAATATACTCAATTTAAAGAGACGTCTTGTCAAGTTTACGTAACATGAGAAACAATCTATGAAGCCTACAACATATTTGATTAACTTTTTTACTGAGACAAGGCACCCAACATACCTTTTAGTCAACAGCTAATAATTACAGATAAGAGACTAAGCCCAAAACAAGTAGGGCTCACCAAGAACTGAATGAAGTGGAATCCTAGCAAGCAACTCGATTGTCAGTATGAGTACCTGAATCTGCATTATAAAATAATGCAGTGTCCTTGACCAAAGGGATGTAAGTACGTAGTATCTCACTGTATGGAACGCGACAGAAAGAAACATAATATAGCTAAACAATATAAAAGGCCAACCAAGAAAAAGACATAGCATAAGGGAAATCAAGGATATAAAACAAATCAGTAAATAGTCCCCTTTTTAAAAAATCATGTTTCCATCATCATTTATTAGGTTTGCTATGGGAGGTTTTTTTTTAACTGACATAAACCACCATGTAAATATGGAGTCTAATCTCTGCTCCATCAGTTAAGCTATCTCATAGACATACATATCATAGTGCTAGCAAGGATCCATAACAGCCCGTACTAGGGGCATATAGGAGTTGCCCGAACTAAAAGAAATGATCCATCATCCTTCGTTGGCATACATAGTTTATGCATCATTAAGAAACCAAGCTTGTCATCATCAGTCATTATCATATCATAATCATAGTTCTTCATCATCATAAGGCCTTTAGATTAATAAGTCATCAAGTCTTAGTCATTTTGAACAAAGATCCTAGCAAGTTTTCTTTTAGAAGAAAATATAAATAATAATCATAGAGTTGGACTCTTTTCAACAAAGAATTTGTAGAACTCACGAGAAGTTAAAGATAATCACAATACATATATAAGAACTCAAAGAGTTTTGAAAATTATTTATTATGGACATAACATTCTTGACCTTAACCCTAACAATTAAAGAAGAAGGATTTTATATTGAAATTTCATGTAGATGGTGTGGGGAATGAAATAAAGTGTTCCCGCATAAGAGTTAGCCATGCATACCTTATTCTTGGTCTCAAAATTATCATCACAAAGCAATAATCTATTATAACGTCATTCTACAATAATTACATAGATAAGAACTACAATCAATATCTTAATGATATAGTTCATCATAGTAGTATTTTATCGAACACCTAGAGTGCATAGAGAGTTCGAGCTTCATATGGGTGGGGTGCACTAACACCGACCTCTTTCTACAGCCTCCTTAATAACATACATACCCATTACAAATCCAACCAAAACAACCACATCCATCCTCAACACCAAAATATGCCCAGAAACCCTAACCCTGGGTCATCATATGATCTCGTGGCTTCCTAGCACCGTCTCATGAGTCCTGACCTTAGAATACTCATGTAAGGTTTTTAAGAGAGTTACTTACCTTAGAGGAAGGAGGGGTGCTCAAGATTTCAAGTCTTGGAACTCAAAGGTTGTTCTTGAACTAGAGAGGTGCGATGTTCTCAATAATTTCTAGGGTTTTGCATCAAGAATCACATTAGAAACCATAGCTTAGGGTTTGAAAATTGTACTTTACCCTTAGGAATGAAGGAGAATACTTACCTTGGAGGAACTTGTGATTGGAGATGTTTGGATAACACAATTCCTCTTCAAAGCTATGAAATTTTGGGGGAATATATGGTTTGGACGTTTGGCTATTTTATGGTTAATGTTATGAATGGTTTTCAACTTAAAACCTAAGATATATATAGAAATAGGGTCGGGAGAGGACCTGGCGCACTGTACTAGATATAGTACTAACCTGATTCTTTTGGAATTCTGCCTCTAGTGCGCCGCGCCAGCCATAGCGCACTTTGATGATATTTTTTCATCTGAAGTTTGGTCCCGAGCGAGAGGCGCCTCCCAATGCACCAAACATGTACTGATAAAAGTTATATCTGAAGTTTAGTGTCCGCCACGATGTGTATTTTAGTGCACCTACCTAGACAGTGCCTTACTAAAATATCCATAGCCTTTTACTCCGAACTACGATTAACGAACTGTTGGATGCGTTGGAATGAGGACTCAAAGAGATTCAATTGGAAGTGTTGAATCACTCTAAAAATACATTGTAAATTGGGAGTTATGGTCTTTTAAATTTGACCCTTATAAGAATCTCTCAAAAAATTCAATTGGTAGGAAGGCTCTCAACTCAATTTTGTGCTAGAGGTTCCTTATGACCTTGCTTCACATCCAATGCACTTCCCACACTTAGGAATTGATCTTACACCTAAGTACATTCATGTTTACTTGTTTAGGGTCTAATTCACATGCCATATGGTCCCAACCATAGCTTACGAGATGTTACAGTATCTACCCCTTAGGATCATTCGTCTTCGACTGATAGTCATGGGCATGAATAGAATCTAAATCTGGAACTTTTGAAAAATTTCAGCAGAGTTTCCTTTGTAAATATGTCATGACCTAAACATAGTCCCAGATTGAGACACGGGACAAGAAACCCCAAAAGACTCCAAGTCAACCCATGGCATGAACATACTTCTAACTCAATCATAGATAAGTGGAAGATCATCATAAATAGCATAGCGGAAGTCTAAACAAACATAACATCTAATTACATGCACAAGTCTAAAGATGAATACAACTATGTTCAAAATAGCCTCTCACACTGACGAGTTGATGGGACAAGACCCTAACTCACTATAGCTTGGAAACTGAAAAAATGAAATATATCTGATAAGAAGGGCCCTCGCAAGGTGAGGACTCACCAACTGAGACTAAGAGGTGCTAACTCCGGAAGTCTGACTAGCGGCAGGACTGAGTCTGGATATCGGAGCCTGTATCATAAAATGATAAAACATAAAGTACGTGGTCAGTACGTGGAATGTATTGAGTATGCAAGATAAGTAAAACTGCTAAGTAGAATCATAAATAATGCATATTATAAAACATAATGAAGATAATATTCTGAGAGTAGGGCTTGCATGCTATTTTCTGAAATCATGATCTGAACACAACTGAACATCATAACTGTATTGAATGACCCAAAGCTAAAAATCTATAATCATATGTAAAATTGAACATTGGGTCAAACCTTCTGAAAACATTATATCATGACTGATGTACATGCATAATTGAAATCATGAGGAACAATGGGAGAATCGCTATATAACTGACATTACCACGATAGAACTAAAGTGGTCCCGACTATTACACTCAAGTGGGCAGAGCCGTCCAAAGATTTTCTTGGGCTAAGGACGCTATCATGATATCGATATCAAGCTGAAGGTCCCTAAGGGAAGGGGAATCTCACAAAGAAGGTCCCAAATAATCTGAACATACCTATGTTGGCGCGTACTTCTAAGACATCAGGTTGGCTGACCCTTAGCCTACTCGGTGTTAGACATTACTCCCAAAAACATGCATATGATCTCCATCATTTTTCAACAAAGTTGACCATCTTCTAATGATGAAGCTGAATAAATAATATACATGCATAATCTGAAATCATAACATGAGAAGTCTTTGCTCAAACCATACCACAAGTTAAAAATAATGGGAGTCTTGACTTCAAAACCATGTGGTAAGCTAATTCATGAAATCATAAAACATACTTGATCATATGGGCTTGCCCAATACTTAAACATGCTTCAAATCAACTTGATTCTCTTTGAAAACTTGAAGATAAACCTGGGTATTTCGAAATCATATTTTCTTCATAAACATCTCATCATACTTGAACACATAGCTCATAGATCTCAACTTTCATGCACATTCATGGATGGGCATCATAGTTTAGAAAACTTGAAAACATAATTTATAATTTATAACATTGTAAACTCTGACCATTGATCATAATTCATCATTTAAAACATGGTTAGGTCATTCCCGTGATTAAAGGAATTCATGCATTAGTCCAAAACCCCCATGGAATCATCAATTATAACATCATGAATTGAGAGGGATTAGGCATGGGTGTGGACAATTGCACCCATTCATAACCTTACATACCTTAAGGGATCTTATTTTCACACTTCCTTGATTTCCAGTTTTCCCTGTTTCAACTCTCGAGTATGATCTTAGGGCTGTTCGGGTATAATAATATGTCCCCCTTTGGATCATTTTTCCTCGAATGTTGAAAACATACAGAGAAGCAGAGAAATGCAATCATCATACTCAAATATTGAACATACATGCTGAAAATTGACGGAGTGACTGACTCAGATTCGAAGTACATGGCTGAACTGAATTCCCGAATCACACATACATTCATTAACATAAAAGAAACTGAAGTATATGAGTTGAACATGAAACTGAATAGAGTATTAAGGAGGAAAATGATACCTCAAGCTGAAACTTAGCCGGAAGGGAATAAATGCGGGTATTTAGCCATCATATCTACTTCGGCTTCCCACGTAGCTCCCTCAACATGCTGATTCCTCCATAAAACCTTAACTAAAGCTACTTCTTTTTTCCTTAGATTACGAACTTTCCAATCCAATCTCCATCAGAACCTCTTCATTACTAAGCCTGTCTTTCACACCGACACTATCCACTGGAAAAACTAGAGCTGGATCACCCAAACACATCTTTAAGAGAGATATATAGAAAATTGGATAGACTGAAGCTAATTCTGAGGGCAACTCCAACTCATATGCTACCTTGCCAATCTGTTTCACAATTCGGTACGAGCCAACATAATGGGGACTAAGCTTCTCTTTCTTTTTGAACAACATCACTCCCTTCATGGGAGACACCTTTAGAAACACCCAATCATCGAATTCAAACTCAAGTTCTCTCCTTCTCACATCTGCATAGGACTTTTGGCGACTCTGAGTTGCTTTCAGCCTGTCCGTTATAAGCTTAACTTTCTCCATGGCCTCATGGACTGAATCTGGTCCTATCATCGCAACTTCACCGACTTCAAACCAACTAATAGGCGATCTACATCTCCACCCATAGAGAGCCTCAGACAGAGTCATCTAAATGCTGGAATGGTAGCTGTTGTTATACACAAACTCAATGAGAGGCAAATGATCATCCCAACTACCCTTGAAATCAATCACACATGCTCACAACATGTCCTTTAGAGTTTGAATAGTCCGCTCTGCTTGACCATCGGTTTGCGGGTGGAATACTGTTCTGAGCTTGACCTGAGTACCAAGTCCCTTTTGAAACAATCACAAAAATTGGGAGGTAAACTAAGTACCTCTATCTGATAGTTTTGACCAGTAAAAAATGAGCTGCTTTGGTCAACCAATCCATGACCACCAAAATGGAGTCATACTGTCGACGAGTGCAAGGAAACCTTGTGATGAATTCTATATTGATCTCCTCCCACTTCCAAGAAGGAATACTAATGTCTTGAAGTACACCTCCCGATCTTTGATGCTCCACTTTCACCTGTTGACAATTCGGACACTTAGCCACAAATTCTACAATGTCCTTCTTCATGCCATTCCACCAATAGACTTGTCGTAGCTCACGATACATCTTGGTGACACCTGGATTTATAGAGTATCTAGAACCATGACCCTTGTGCAACATCCGATCTCTCAAATGATCAACATCCGACCACACAACTGACCCTGATATCGGAGCACACCATCTCCCCTTTTGGAGAAGACCTCTACCTTCTAATTCTAAATGGCTTCCTTTAACTTCACCAATATAGGATCCTCGTCTTGTATAGCTTTTACATTAGTCACCAAGGATGATTTTGATCCGTTCTGAGCAATAATACCACCATCGGTCGAGTCAACCAAACACACTCCCAACCATGTAAGCCGATGCACATCCTTCATCAGCTCTGTCCCCCCTCATCTACATGGGAACACTTTCCATAAAAAGCCTACTAAGATCATCTGCTACTACATTAGCGTTTCTTGGATTTTAAAGGACACTCGTATCATAATCCTTGAGTAACTCCAACCACCTTCTTTGACAGAGATTCAAATCCTTTTGAGTAAACACATATTATAGGCTCTTGTGGTCTGTAAACACATCTACATTGACCCAGTACAAATAGTGTCTCCAAATCTTCAAGGAAAATACTACCGCTGCCAATTCAAGATCATTAGTCGGGTAATTCTTTTCATGAACCTTCAGCTTCCTAGAAGCATATTCTATAACCTTACCATGTTGCATCAATACACAACCAAGGCTGATCCTCGAAGAATCACAATATACCACAAATCCATTGGTACCCTTGGGTAGGGTTAACACCGGTGCTGAGGTGAGTCGAGTCTTCAACTCCTGGAAGCTCCTCTCCAAGCCTCCGACTATTGGAACTTCACTTTCTTTTGGGTTAATTTGGTCAATGGCGCTGCAATAGATGAGAACCCCTCAACAAACCCTCGATAATAACCAACTAAGCCCAAGAAACTCCTAATATCTGAAGGATTCACCAGTCTAGGCCAATTCTTCACCTCTTCTATCCTTTGAGAGTCCATCTGTACACCCTCACTTGACACCACATGGCCCAAAATACCACCGAGATAAAATAAAACTCGCAGTTACTGAATTTGGCATACAACTGGCAATCCTTAAGAGTTTATAGCACCACCATCAAATGAGCGGCATGCTCCTCTTCACTCTGGGAATTTATCAGGATGTCATCTGTGAGCGCAATCACGAACATATCAAAGCATGGCTTTAACACCCTATTCGTCAAATCCATAAAAGTTGCAGGAGCATTTTTTAGTCCAAAAGACATAACTACAAACTCGTAATGACCATACCGAGTCCTGAAGGTTGTCTTCGGGATGTCTCTCTCTTGAACCCTGAGCTGATGGTATCCGGATATGAGATATATCTTCAAAAAGCACTTATCACCCTGAAGCTGGTCAAACAAATCGTCAATCCTGGGGAGAGGATACCTGTTCTTTATGGTGACCTTATTCAATTGTCGATAATCAATACATATACGAAGAGAACCATCTTTCTTGTGGATAAAGAGAATTGGTGCACCCCATGAGAATTTGCTTGGTGTGATGAATCTCTTGTCTAAAAGGTCTTTCAACTGCTCCTTCAACTCCTTTAGCTCAACTAGTGCCATTCTATAAGTAGGAATAGATATAGGTTGCGTTCGGGAAGAAGGTCAATACAAAAATCAATCTCCCGCTCGGGAGGGATTCTCGGTAGATCATCTAGGAAGACTTCTGGATACTCACATACTACTAGAACTAACTGGATAGTTGGGGTCTCAGATGTAGCATCCTTAACCCTAACTATATGGTACATGCAACCCTTAGAAATCATCTTTCTGTCCTTAAGGTAGGAAATGAAGTGACCTACACGCACAACTAAACTATCCTTCCACTCTAAGACTGGCTCACTTGAAAATTTGAACTCTACTGCCCAGGTTCTATCATTGACTAAGGAATAGCATGCAAATAACCAATCCATGCGAAGGATAACATCAAAATAGGTCATGGCTAACTCTACTAAATCCTCTAAAGTGACTTTCTAAAGGACTGTGACAAGGCAATTTCTATACACCCGTCTAGCTATAACTGAATCACCAACTAGCGTAGAGATTGAGAAGGGTTCTAATAAGATTTAGAAACTAACTCTAAAACTACTAGCAACATAGGGCATCACAAAAGACAAAGTAGCCTCTGGATCTAACAATGCATACACATCAAGATGGAATACTCGTAACGTACCACTGACTATATCCGGGGAGACCTCCTGCTCCTGAAGGGATGCTAGGACATAAAATCTACTTTGGCGCTATCTACCACCTGTACTAGTAGATGCCCCTGCTGAGCTGGACATGTTGGTGGAGCTGCTGAACTGGAAGCTGGGCCTCGACCCCTATCATGACTCTGTCTGGTTGCTGGACAATTCCTAAGCATGTGTCTGGGCTTCCTGCACCCAAAGCAAGCACCTGTACCTGCCAAACACTGTCCTGTGTGCCTCCAACCATTGTTTGAATAGAATGTGCTCGACTCCCTTCAACTAATACGAGGCCAAATCGGTGCACTCCTCTCCAGTCACCCCTATAATTGGGGTGATCTTCAAAATCTCCTCAATAAACTCATGTGGATCCTTGTCCACCTTTGATCCAAGGAACTCGGGAGGGTTCATCCTCAAAAAGCCTCTAACTCTCACCGTCGCCGCATTCCCATTCTGAGGGACATGCGCTATCGCCTGCTGATTAACTTGCATGGTCAAGGCCTGGGCTAACATCTAAATGGCTGCCCTGAACTCTACATGGGCAACCGACTCAGGTACATGCTCCTTACAAGATGGTGGGGCCTGCATATATCCTTCTCCATTGCCATCCTCGTGGCCATTTCAATTTTTGTTTCTCCTTTCGTTAACTCTACGAGAAGACATGATTCTGCAAATGCACATAGAACGAGTTAGAAGGATAGAGAGACACTTCATCGCACGACATAGATCATGAAAGAAGGGGACATTTCCTAAACGTCACGTAGTCTCTTCTTCATAAGTGTGGAGCGCTTCACTCCAATGAAAAGGACTCTACTTAATGCGGCTTTCAAACACCCTAGGACACCTCAAAACCTAATTCTCTGATACCAAATTTGTAACCACCCGAACATAGGCCCAGATTGAGACACAGGACAAGAAACCCCGAAAGGCTTCAAGTTGACCCATGACATAAACATACGTCTAACTCAATCATAAATAAACAGAAGATCATTATAAAATAGCATAGAAAAAGTCTAAACAAACATAACATTTGATTACATGCACAAGTCTAAAGCTGAATACAACTATGTCCGAAAAAGCCTCTAACACTGACGAGTTAATGGGACAAGACCCCAACTAACTTACTATAGCCTGAAAATTGAAAAGACGAAATACAAGATGAGGACTCAACAACTGAGACTGAGAGGTGCTAATTCTAGAAGTCCGACTAGCAACAGGACTGAGTCTAAATATCAGAGCCTGTATCATAAAATGATACAACATAGAGTATGCGGTCAGTACATGGAATGTACCGAGTATCCAAGGTAAGTAAAAATGCTAAGTAAGTAGAATCATATATAATGCATAATATAAAACATAATGAAGATAAGATTCCGAGTGTAGGGCTTACATGCTATTTTAAGAAATCAAGATCTAAACACAACTGAATGTCATAACTAAATCGAATGACCCAAAGCTGAAAACTGATAATCATAAGTAAAACTGAACATTGGGTCAAACTTGCTGAAAATATAATATCGTGAATGATGTATATGCATAACTGAAATCATGAGGAACAATGGGAGACTCGTCATATAACCGACATTACCACGATAGAGCTTATGTGGTCCCTACTATCACATTCAAGTAGGCAGAGGTTTTCAAAGCTTTTCCAGGGCTAAGGATGCTACCATGATATCGATATCAAGCTGAAGGCCCCTTGGGGCCAGGGGAAGCTCAAGGTAGGTCCCGAATAATCTGAACATACCTTTGTTGGCGCGTAGTTCTGAGGCATCAGGTTGAGTAAATCTTTAGCCTGCTCGATGCTAGACACTACTCCCAAAAACATGCATATGATCTCCATCATTTTTCATTGAAGCTGACCATCGTCTAATGATGAAGCTGAATAAATAACATATATGCATAATCTAAAATCATAACATGAGGAGCCTTGGCTCAAGCCATACCACAAGCTAAAAATAATAGAAGTCTTGACTCCAAAATAATGTGGTAAGCTAATTCATGAAATCATAAAACATACTTGATCATATGGGCTTGCCCAATACTTATACATGCTTGAAATCAACTTGATTCTCTTTGAAAACTTGAACATAAACATTGGTATTTCGAAATCATACTTTCTTCATAAAAATCTCATCATACTTGAACATATAGCATATAGATCTCAACTTTCATCAACATTCATGGATGGGCATCATAGTTTAGAAAACTTGAAATATAATTTATAATTTAAAACATTCAAAAATCTTTCCATTAATCATAATACATCATTTGAAACATGCTTAGGTCATACCCATGATTAAAATTTAGGAATTCTTGCATTGGGTAAATCCCCATGGAATCATCAATTAGAACATATGAATTGAGAGGGAATTGGGCATGGGTATGGACAATTGTACCTATTCATAGCCTTACATACTTGAAGGGATCTGATTTTCACACTTCCTTGATTGCCCAAAGAGAATTGCGGAAGAACATTGTAGAACTAGGCTTGATCACCTCTCAAACTTCTAAACTTGCATGCATGAATTAGGATAAGCTTAGAATGACATAACCTTTCTTATAACGCTCTATTCTGACCTTAAAATGACATAGTTTAGGCCTTAGGAACATGGGAATTACGAAAAAGCTCTTAATAAACTCAAAGGAAAAAATAGGATGCCCGTCCCAATGAGGGACTGGACGAGTCATCGTCCCTGTCCACGGCTCATGCTCTGTATTCTTCATGAACACTACCAAAAATTTGTTGAAGTTTACCATGAGGGACTCAATGAATCATTACTGGTGACCACGACTCATGGTGACCTCCCATCTTCTTCACTACCAAAAACCTCCTGGAGGTCACCACGGGCGACACCACGACTCATGGTGTACCCGAAGAGTCATGGTGATAGCTTGTTAGGTGCACTGTCTATTTTTCTTGTTCTTTCACATCATCCTTGACCACGACTGACCTGACGAGTTGTGATGCTGACCACGACTCGTGGTCACATCCGTGGTCACCCAAAAACCAAAATTTCCAACAAGGCCCAGCCTCTCCCCACGGGTCACTTAACGACTTGTGGGGTTCTTGACAATTCACTGGACGACTCGTCTTGTGACCTGGTGCAAAAATTCCTATTTTTCCTATTTTAACTCCTAGATCTGATGTTAGGGCTTTCGAGGTATAACAAAATAAGGCTATCCTAATCACTCAAACTGTGCATGCTAACCAGAAACATTACCGTAAGCCTCATGGGGCATCAAAAGTGCATAGATATGAAGCAATACATAAGAAGCATAAACATAGTCATTTGCTCAAAGATTACCTTTCCCTTCATTCATTATCATAACTCATCATTCTTTCTAGGAATTTCATAACCATTTAAATGAAAGAAATCATAGGCACGAGTCATAAAAGACATGTAGATTTTTTCATGGATGTAACATAACATGAGATATAAATTCATACGATCTAGACATAATTTCATTTAAACATAAGGGCATAGCATAACATAGAGTTTGAACCTTCATAGAGCATAAGCATAGACATAAGACATGGAGTCATAAAGTTCATATGGTGAGATAGGATCATTACCTCCCGCATCTTCTTCTCGTTCATGGAATAAGTGAAGATATTTATCCTTCATGTCATTTTTGGCTTCTCAGTGCCTCTTCAACATTGTGGTTTCTCCATAGTACTTTCATATATGCTACTTTTTGATCCTTAATTTACAAACTTGGCGACCAAGAATGTCGAAAAGAGTTTCTTCATAATTCAGACCTTCTTTGACACCTACATTCTCAATAGGGACCACAAGGGATGGATCCTCCACACATTTCTTCAACAGAGAAACGTGGAATACTAGATGCATTGACGCCAACTTTGTAGGAAATTCTAGTTCATAGGCTACCAACCTAATTCTTTGCATTATCTTATATGGACCAATATATCTATGACTAATCTTTCCTTTCGAAAGTGTATAACGCCCTTTATAGGAGAAACCTTCAAGAATACCCAATTGTCAATATTAAATTATAGATCTCTGCATCGCACATCTAAACAGGAATTTTGACGGCTTTGCGCAGTCTATAACCGTTCTTGAATTAGTTTGACCTTCTTCATAATCTGATGGACCAAGCCTGGTCCTAATAGTTCTACTTCACCTACCTCAAGCAATTATTGTCTCGAGCGAATCGTATATATGGTGTACATCATGAGCATATGTCTAATCATAAGTGGAAAATAGCTAAACTTAAACTTAAGGGTCAACATACTCAATTTAAAGAGAAGACTTTCCAAGTTTATATAACATGAGAAACAATCTATAAAGCCTTTAACATACTTGATTAACTATTTTACCGAGATAAGACACCCGACGTGCCTTTCAGTCAACATCTAATTATTATGGATAAAAGACAAAGCCCAAAACAAGTAGGGCTTACCAACAACTGAATGAAGTGGCATCCTAGCTAGTAACTCGATCGTCAGTATGAGTACCTGAACCTACATTATAAATTAATGCAGTTCCCTTGTCCAAAGGGACACAAGTACATAGGACCGCACTGTATGGAAAGCGACTGAAAGAAACATAACGTAGCTGAACAATATAAAAGGGCGACCAAGATAAAGACATAGCATAAGGAAAATCAAGGATATAAAACAAATCAGTAAATAGTCTCCTTTTAAAAAAATCATGTTTCCATCGTCATTCATTAAGTTCGTTATGGGAGGTTCTTTTCTTAACCGACATAAACCACCATATATCATGGAGTTTGATATCTGCCCGATCAGCTAAGCCATCTCATACCTTGTTGGGATATGAGACTTATACATAATAGTTCTAGAAAGAATCCATAATAGCTCGTACCAGGGGCATATAAGACTTGCCCAAACCAACAAAAATGATCCGTCATCCTACGTTGGCATACATAGTTTCAGGAATGAATCCTTCTCAGTTATTAATGCTACTCCCTTTTCATCACATGATGCGATTTACTTAAAATCATCATTAAGAAACCAAGATCATCATCATCAATCATTATTTTATCTTAATCATAGTTCTTCATCATCATAAGACCTTTAAATTCATAAGTCATCAAGTTATAGTCACTTTCCAGAAAGATCCTAGCAACATTTCTGTTAGAGGAAAAGAAAAATCATAAATCATTGAGTTGGATTCTTTTCAACAAAAGGATTCATAGAACTCATGAAAAGTCAAGGATAATCATAATATATATGTAAGGACTAAAAGAGTTTTGAAAATCATTTATTATGGACATAAATGTCTTGGCCTTAACCCTAACAATTGAAGAAGAAGGATTTTATGTGGAAGTTTCATGAAGCATGGTGTGGGGAATGTGAAAAAGTATTCCCGCATAAGAGTTAGCCTTATATACATTATTTTTGGTCTCAAAACTATCACCACAAAGCAACAATCTTTTTATAATGCCAATCTACAATAATTATATATATAGAAAGTACAATCAATAGCTTAATGATATAATTCAAGTCATAGAGGTATTTCATCAAACACCAGAAGTGCATAGAGAGTTCGAGCTTCATATGGGTAGGGTGCACTAACACCCACCTCATTCTATAGCCCCCTTAATACATACATACTCATTACAACACCAACCAAAATAACCACATTCATCCTCAACACCAAAATAGACCCATAAACCCTAACCCTAGGTCATCATATGAACTCATGGCTTTCTAGCAACATCTCATGAGTCTTGACATTAGAACACTCGTGTATGATTTTTTAGGAGAATTACTTACCTTAGAGGAAGAAGGGGTGCTCAAGATTTCCTGTCTTGGAACTCAAAGTTTGTTCTTGAGCTGAAGAGGTGGAATGTTATGTTTCCTAGGTTTTGCATCAAGAATCACATTAGAACCCATATCTTAGGGTTAGGAAATTGTTTCTTGACCCTTTGGAATGAAGGAGAAGACTTACCTTGCAGGAACTTGTGATTGCAGATGTTTGGAGAACTTAATTCCTCTTCAAAGCCGTGAATTTTAGGGGGGATAAAAGGTTTGGACGTTTGTCTATCATATGGTTAATGTTAGGGATTACTTCCAACTTAAAGCATAAGATATATATAGAAATAGGGTCGAGAAAGGCCCTGGCGCACCACACCAGCTATAGCACCAACCTGATTCTTTAAGATTTTGCCCTCTGGCATGCCGTGCCTTCCATAGCGCCACTTTGATGATATTTTTTCATTTGAAGTTTGGGTCCGGGCGGGGGCGCCTCCCAGTGTGCTAAACTTGATAAAACCTATGTCTTAAATTTAGTGTCGGGTGTGACACGCCTCTCAATGCGCCTACCTTGACTGTGCCTTAGTAAAATGTCCATAACCTTTTACTCTGAACTATGATTAACGAGCGGTTGGATACATTGGAAAGAAGACTCAAAGAGCTTCAATTGGAAATGTTGGATCACTCTAAACTACTTTGTAAATTGGGAGTTATGGTATTTTAAATTGAACCTTTTAAGAATCTCACAAAAAACTCAATCTGTATGAAGGCTCTTAACTCAACTTTGTGCTAGAGGTTCCTTATGACCTTGCTTCACATCCAGTGCACTTCTCACACTTAAGAATTGATCTTACACATAAGTACAACCATGTTCATTTGTTTAGAGTCTAATTCACACTTCTAATGGTCCCTACCAAAGCCAAAAGTATGAGGTGTTACACTTACCAAATTTAAATTACATTCTCTGAGGTCATTGAACACAAAATCCAACCCAATAGTATGTAGCCTTTCAATCGTATGGGGAACTTCAAAATATAGACAATATTTATCAATGCACAATTCATGAGAATATTTAGACTCTTTATGCTCTTTAAACTACTTTTTACTTTCTTGCTCCGTGATCCAACAGAGTCCAAATCATCATGGCGGTTGTTATGGCATGCTAGCATCCTCCACTGGTGCCTCTTAACCCATTCTTGTTCTCTTAGTACCTTGTATTTAAGAATCCAAACCCTTCCTTTTTCTAGATTTAGGAGCCATTTTTGGTAAAATTGAAGAAAAAGGGAAGTCTTTTGTTGTTTGGGTAAAGAAATTGAAGGATTTCGAGAGAAAGATGAAGTTTTGGAGAGAATTTTGAGAGACTATAGGGGTGTGCGGCATGGAATTGGGATGAATTAGGGGGAAATTTTTAGGTTTTGTATTATAAAAACTCCCCTTGGTTCAGGTCGACCCGCTTTGTAAAGCAATTTTCTGCCTAGGTAGCACGATTTGTGTCGCGGACCTCCCAAGGGAGATCTGGCTGCGTGTCACGGAGTCCTTTGGGTGACTCTACTCCATGTTGTAGATCTCCCTGCAGGGTGTGATCACCATGTCACGGTGCCCAGTGCATCATTTGCCCATCATGCCCCGTTTTCAATCCGTCATGCTCTAATTTTTCTTCAACATTTATGACTTAATTCCCGTACACTTGAACAGACAAATCAACTCTAAAAATAATTCATAGAAATAAAAACTTTAAATTACCTTGGGTTGCCTTCCAAGCAGTGCCTAATTTAATATCACAGCACGATAGGTATCTTGATTACTCAGACTTCATTAAGATACTAATCATACTCGGGTGGCAATCCTCGTCTGTTGCATTGATCACAAATACGACCCTTGAATCGCTTGGCTATTTCAAATATAGGAAAACCACGCCTTCCTCACCATTTAGTTAGAACTTAAGTTCATCCCATTCCACATCAACCAATGCCCTTGCAGTGGCTAAGAATGGATGCACCATTATGGTGCGGATGTCAAACTAGACGTCATAATCCTAAATGACAAAGTCTACTAGAAAGATAAAGTCATCCACCTTTACAAGTACATCAGTTAATATGACCACGGGTCTCTTCATTGTGCGGTCAACCATGAGTAGCCGCATCAATTTCTCTTTGGGCGTTCCCAAGCCCATTTCTTGAATATTGCGAGTGATATCAAATTTATGCTTGCACCTAAGTCAAACAGAGCCTGTTTAAAATTAAGGGACCCCATTGTACATGGAATAGTAAAAGCCTCGGTATCCTTCTTTTTTAGAGCTAAGGAGTGTGTGACTAAGGAGCTTCAATGGTGCTCTATTGGTTCAAAGCTTACCACCCTTTTCCATATCACTAGATCTTCCATCCACTTGGCATTGAAAGGAATTCTCTCAAAAGCCTCAAGGAATGGGATGTTATCGATGGCTGCTTCAGAATGGCCATGAATTTTTGCACTTTACTTTCTTTGGAATTTTTTAATCTGCTGAGAGACTAGTCTCTTAAGGTCTATAGATTCTCTATTTTCTACAAGACTCCTATCTGTGGTTGGCTCTTCATCTAGCATAATCTAGCTCCTAGTAGTGATGGCCATGTAATGACCCTCATTCCTAGGGTTTGGGACAGTATCACTTGGCAGGGTCCTTTTTGTCTCTAGTTAAGTGCGGCAGAGACTTGTCCCATTTGATGCTCCAACTTCATAATGGTTGTAGAATGTGAATTCACTAGCTGACTCAAACTCAATAATTCTCCGCGCATCTCTTTAATTCCCACTTCGGTAGAGTCAAGCTTTTAGAGCACCCTACTCATCATATCTTCCATCCTCACATTGCTGGGTCATTCACCACTGGCTCTCTAGCCTTTAGTGGCACATACGCTCCATTCCTGTCATTTTTTGGGCCATCTCGATATCTCCAATTCCCTTGGTCTCTGTCTCTAAAACCAGACTTGTCATAGTTGTTATTTCCATAGTAGTTTCGATCTTGATTTCCTTGGCCTTGACGCCAAGAATCTTGGTTAAACCCTTCAGTGCTGGCCTAGAAATCCCCATGATTGTTGACAAAATTAGCCTCTTCTTCAATGTAAGGGCAGTAATCCTCATACTTAGGCACTTCTTCTTGAGCATTCACCACTTACACCTTTTGTGTATTCATTTTTTTCAGGTGCTTGGTGATCAGTTCTAATTGGATTTTGAGATGGACCATATCCTAATATCATTCTTCTTCTTTCTTCTGCTGCTTTGCTATCATGCCCCTAGAATAGTTTATTGCAGCGGCTGCAGATTCCCAAGTGTGCCATGCCCTATTTATCTTTGTCTTCTTATCCAGTATCCACTAGCCTCCGTAACAGTATGAGCCATCATATATCCATCTGCTATTCCATCTGCTACAACTTTGTTTGCGGCTCCAAGTAACCTATAAAATACCCCCAGAAGAACTTCCTCTAGAAGCTTGTGATTTGGGCACTGCTTCATCTTCTTTTTAAATCTTTGCCACACCTCATGTAAGGTTTCCCCTAGTAACTATATGAAATTGTTGATTTCATCCCTTAAATGAATCATCCGTGAGGGTGGGAAAAACCTCTCTAAGAAAGTTGTAGTCAATTTTACTCAGGTGATGATAGACTCATCTAGAAGTTAATTCAACCATAGAGTAGCTTCCCCTGACAGTAAGAAAGGAAATCACCTAAATCTAATAGCCTCTTGTGCCACCCCTAACAGTCTCTATGCATTGCAGATTCTAGTGAAACTGATTATTGCTGATTTGGCTTTTCACCAGAAAAAAAAATGAAAAACCCTTTCATGCTCAGCAATTGCATCACTGTACTTGTAATATCAAACTTAGCATTAGCTGGCACTTGGGGTGGAACAATGACTCCAGTGTAACCAACTTCTTCCAAAGTAACCCCCCCCCCTCGAAGAGCATATTCCGTACATCATTATGTCCACGATAACAAGGCAGTTTTATCTGTTCTATTTTGCCAAGGCAGTAGCTAATTGCGCAGCATCAGCTCTTCAAGTTGCATCAGCTAGTTGGGCTTCTTCTGCTAGTCGGCAGCTTTAGCCCGCTGCGCTTCCATCAACTCTTCCTCCAAATTAAGCAAATTTTTTTCAAAAATTTTCTCAAACCATGTGTGCTACTAGGTATGCCATGCTTACATGTGACAAATCAAAAACAAAAACAAACAAAAAAAGTAAATCATGAAATAAAGACTACAAGAAGGATTTAAATACCAATTAACTATTTATGAACTATATTCCCTAGCAATGACACCAAAATATAATCACACCCAAATTACACCTCACAATAAAGTTTAAAGAGGTCCCTATCAAATATAGTAATCCAACTTGGTTGGAGTCGATACCCAGAGGGAATGGTCAAAAATAATATATTAATAATGATTAAATCAACCAGTAGTCAATATTTTGGAAGGGGGGTTGCAATAAAATAAAAAAGTATTTATAAGCAAAGATTTTTTGTTATCAAATTTATGAGAAAAAATTAGGATTGTGTTCCCCATGATTTCATAACGTAGTAGGCTTATTTTATTAGTGATCTATCCTGGTGAATTTTGTATAAGACTGACGATTAAGTTCATCTAACGTCTCTTGACCTACATAGATGAATTTCACTCTAAATCCTCTCAGATTTTAGGTGTTCATATATTTTCCTTGTCATAATTCTTGGATTAACTATACTCGGCTAGAGCAAGAGTTAATTAGATGAGGGTTATTAGCCTTAAATTTTCATTGTTATTCTCTTTTCCTAACTTCAACCTCTTTGGTCAAGAAAGTTGATGATACATGCATATTTCAGCGTTTGCAACCATTAAAACTTATTAAGCGGAGAGAACAACCCACTTTATTCACGATTCAAGAATCACTATTTTATTCTACCTACATCTGTTAATCCATTACGGTTCTTACAATCCTAGCTAAAGAAATTAGCCTCTTATATTTGAAGAAATGATCACATAATATTTATAAGAAGTCTTGATGAATACTTATAATAATATGGAACTGTTTGACAAATCTTGAAAGCTAACTAGAATCACAAGAACTTGATGTTTCTAAATAATTGTATGGACTAATAAGTTCTACACTTACAATGAATCATACTTGACTATAAGTTAATGAATAAGTGGTGAATTGAACTTTCAAAACAGAATGGACTTCCAAAAAGTCCTTGGGGGGGGGGGGGGGATTTATAGTAGGAGAATAAGCATGCATTTGTTCCTACTTGGAATGGGATTCAACTTTGCGGATCTTGTGTCAGAAATAGGGATCTGCATCGCGCCATCCATTGTGCAGTATGACCCCGTGTCGTGTAGCTTGTCACGACCCGAGTGTGGACCCCAAATTGAGACACGGGATCTAGAGCCATGAATGGCTCCGAGATAACCCATGATTCATATGTAGCATGAAAGAGAGCATATTTAAAGTGGAAATATAGTTGAACTCAACATAAGAGGAAGTCTGCATAACATAAAAACATAAGCATAAACATGAGACAACAACACCAAACCATCTATACATAGTTGTCTGAAAAGTCTATAAACAAACGATGAGTTGATGGGACAACACCCCCAACTAGCTCACTAAGTTTGAAACTGAAAGACGTAGGAAAAGAAACATAAACCAAAACTGCAGTCCTCAGATCATGAGCACTCACCAAAACTAGAGTGGTACTGGACTGAAGCGGCAGCGAGCTAATGTTGGTATTGAGTCTGGTCACCCAAACCTATATCATAACACTATATAACATAGAGTATGAGGTTAGTACTTTGAATGTACTGAGTATGTAGAGAAAGTAAGACATGCTAGTAAAATGATAGCCTAAAATCATGATTATAAAACAAGGTAGAACATGAGAGTAAGGGCAACATCTATAAACCATATTTGTGAAGCAATCATAATCATGAGATATTCATCATAACCTGAAAAATAATGACCCAAGGATTAGAAATAGAAATCATATAATGTACCATACTTGAAATCATAAGTGAAAACTCATAAATTGATCAATAGGTAAAGTATTCCATAAAACATAGTATCGTAAGTCCTAAACATGAGTAACTTAAAACATGAGGAACAATGGGAGGCTTCATAATAATCAACACCATCATGATAGAGCTTATATGATGCCCCAATTATCTCGCTCAAGTGGGTAGAACCATCCGAAACCTTGCCAGGGTAAAGAATGATAAGTCGTGATATCACTCGTTAGCCTTGTCGGGCTAGGGGAACTCTCTTTGGTGAGTCCCCATACATGAATATATACCTACGACAGCACGTAGTTATAAGACTCAAGGTTTCCCTAATTCCCTAACCTACTCGGTGCTAGATATTACTCCCAAAAACATGCACATGGCTCATAATCATTATCATAAAAACATTCTTGATCTTGCATGGGCTAGTTAAGAATCATGACATCATGATAATACTTGACATGCATGAACTAGCCATGAAAATAATGCCACAATTGACCATGATACATAAACTTGATTTTCATGAAATCCATACATACTTAACTAAGGCTTCATAAAATCATAAAATTATAAGCTAAAGAATTCGTAAACACTCATGCATACTTTGATAATTCATCATAACTTGAAATAATAGGCTCATAAGCTTTAAATTCATAAATCATGCATAATAGGGAAAAATCACCATAAACTTGAAAGTATAGATCCATGAGAGATTCTAGTAGAAAATAGGTAATCATAATCGTAAATAATGAATTTAATCATAAGAGACTGGAATTGATAAGAGATCATAAGAGATTTCATGAGAATTGGGTCTAACCCTAAAATTTCAACATATCATGCTTGAAGAATTAAAATCATGAAATAGGGATGAAATTGGGTATGAGGGTGGGAAGATTTTCTTCATTCATAACCCTACATATTTGGGCTTGATGAATCCCAAGCTTGACTTAAGAGAGGACCTTTAACTTACGGTTGTTTTGAAAGAATGATGACTTAGGCTAGGTTAATCCCATTAATACACCCTTTAAGTAGCCCAAAATGATGTCACTTAGGAGTTAGAAGCTTAAGAAGTTATGAAAATACCTTTGAGACTGCGCATTAAAAACTATCCTGTCCAGTGTTATGGTTAGTCCTACGACTCCTAGGACCTTTCCATGACTCGTACTGAGTCTCATGGTTTTAGGTCTTCACTTTAATCATTCTCTGAGCTTCATGCCACAGGTACCTACCATGATCCATACCTCTTTACCACGGGTCGTACCTGAACTCGTAGTTCCTCACATCATCTTAGAACACTACTCTGAATCTCATCCTACGACCCTTTGGTACTATGACTAGTACCATTTAGGTATAAATTATAGGTCCTTGTCATAGCTTCAATAAATCATCTCTAGACACCATGCTACGGCATGTGGTACAACTTATACCACCCAGCAATGAGTCGTACTATGGCCCGTACTAAGGCATTTCCCAGTTTTCTCTGCCTGGTCAAATTCCAAATCCCAGGTCTAGTTTTAGAAAACTTAGGGGTGTTACACAGCTGGGTGCGCGGATATGCATGTGCATTGCACAGTCCTATGCATTGCCTGTGATGTGCGATGCCAACTTTTATTTCACCGAGACACTTGTTCCTTTTGAGTTCGGCTTGGCAACAACCTGCTCTTTTAAACTTCATATGAGTAAAAACCCTTCACTTTTATTCCTGTAAATATCTAATCATGTGTGTTAGCATTTTTTCACAAAATCATATAAAACCAAAGTAATCACACATTATTTATTCTCAAAATATAGCTAAGTATGGGAAAAATATGGCAAATAAGTACGTGAATATGCCCAACGTCAGTTCTTTCTCCTTGTTGATGATAGGAACTAACCCAAGTTATTTAATGTATTCTTGAACGTTCAATCCATCAAGTGAATTTAGTACATAAAGTATCACATGAATAGTTTCTTGAATACAGTTGGTTTGCTTGTTCAAAATGTTGCAGGTTTTTATTTGAGAGAAATAACCCAGGAAAATTTCTTCATCACCCTTAGCATCAATCTTTCCAAGTGCTTCTTTACCATTATTGTGAATATACCATTTACACCCAAATTCTATAATATGATCCAAGTTTGGTTTCCTTCCCTTCAATAGGTAATAGGAGTTTTCTCTAATAGTGGTCTTATCATGAATCTATTTATGAGATAACATGCATTGTTTACTGCTTTAGCCCAGTAACCTTTTGACAGCCCTCTTGCTATCAAAACATAGTTCTTGACATGTCTTCTATTGTTCTATTCTTCCTTTCAACAACTCCATTTAGTTGAGGAGTTTGTGGAGTTGAGAAATTATGATTTATTCCTAATGCTGCACAATACTCCAAGAATTTGAAGTTTCCAAACATTGTTGTATGATCTGATCTAATGCTTACTAGTTCACTATGAGCTTCTTTTGCACCTATTTTACAAATATAGTGAATACTTTAAAGGTTTCATCTTTTGATTCCAAGAATATAGTCCAGGTGAACCTGGTATAGTCATCATTCTTTCCCCCTCTAATTAGAACTCACATTGGACCATAGAAATCCATATGGAGAAATTGTAGACACCCAGAACTACTAACCATCCTTATAGGTTTGAATGAGGCTCTAACCATGTGTTCCTTTGGCACAAGCATCACATATCATATTCTCCTTGAACTTGGTCTTTGATAATCTAAGTGCCAGTCCCTTCCCATAAGTTTATTCAAATGACTGAAGCTTGCATATACCATTCATTTATGCCATAGTAGAGAGTTATCAATAATTGCGCTCAGACAAGAGATCTTCTCAAATAGGATTAAGAATATTAGCTTTGTAGAAATTTTTGTGTCTCAAACCTCTCAGAACTAAGTTTCCTGACTTTATGTGTCATGACCCAAGCGTAGGCCCCTAACATAACACGGGACCTAGAACCATGAATTGTTCCAAGCTAGCCCATGGCACATGCATAACATAAGAATAAGAAAACACTAAGCGAAATAAAGCACAAAATCATAACATTAGCAGAAGTCTAAGATACCATAAAAGCATAAATGGAGAAAACATGCCAACGCCGCTGAGCATCTATACATCATAGTCTAAAAAGCCTCTAAAATGTAGGATGAGCTGATGGGATAAACCCTCAACTAGCTTTGCTAAGTCCATAACTAAAAAGACATAAAAGGGACATAAAGCAAAAACTAACGTCCTCGAATAATAAGGACTCACCAAGAACGGGGCATAACTGGAGTAATAGTGAATCTAACAATGGGGCTGAGATTGATCACTCAAACCTATATCATGAGATGATACAACATAAAAATATAGATCAGTACTTTAAATATACTGAGTATATAAGGTAGGTAAAACATGGTGGTAAATGATATTCTGATATCATGAGTATAAGATAAGCTAAAAAAATTATAAACTGAGATAATGGCTCAAGGTTTTAAAAACGGAATCATAAAGCTGAACATGACTAAAAATTATAGGTAAAATCTTGTAAAATGCATATTCATCCAAAATATCATAAGTCATAATATTGTTAAGCATAAACATGAATATGTGTAGAAAATCATGGAACAGTTGGAGATTATTATGACTGACATACTCCAAGTGAGCATACATGGAGCCCAGCCTGTAGGCTTAGCTGGGAGGCGCCTTCCTACCTTGGTAAGGGTAAGAAACATAAAGGTTTAATATCACTCGTGGGCCCATTCTTCCATGGGAGACACTCTCAAGAAGGACCCCATCATGACTACAGTGGCACATAGTTTTGTGACCTTGGCACACTGGTGTAACACCCACACGTCCGAGGACATCCGATTAAATTAGAATTTTTTATAAAATATATATATTTTACACCTCATTATTTTTGAAATTCTTTTTCCAAAAATATATACTAGTGCATGTGTTAAATTTTTCAAGATTATTATATTTTATTAATACTTTAACAAGAATATCAAGTTTAATCATGTAGAAAAGTTTGAGATGATATATATTCGAAACTATATAATACCTGAGTAAATAACATGATACTGATCCCACCCCAATATAATGAAATAATGATGTATTGGGTGATACCACCTCCACTACCATGTGAAGATGGAGGGGTTGATGTAACACTTACACATTAGCCATAGATATATCATTGAGTAATTAATTATTAAACTAGCCTAACTACCTACTTTCTCTCTCTCTCTCTATACATATATATGTGTGTGTATGTATATATGTATGTATATATATATGTATATATGTATATATGTATGTATGTATGTATTTAATTAGATTACAACATTTTTGCTCCTTTTTTTCTAAAACATGAAGAACATATGTGCAATAGCACAACTATGCATAGATATATGAACGTATCTTCTGTAAAAGAAAATATTTTTGACTCTAACTAATTATCCGGATGTGGTTTCACGGTTAGAACACCAAATTTACCAACTAGCTCGTGTTGTGCTTCTTGTCATTGATCATTTGTTTTGTAGTTGTTTTGAATAGACCATCTGGGTAAGAAATATTCTTCCTTAAATATTCATCTTAGTATCATTCTTTATGAATTTTTAAGTACTATTTGATTCTTGTTTTGGAATTTCTAAAATTGAATTCGTAGAAATCTTATCGATTAAGTTTGGTTGGTATTGTCATCTTGTTGAATTATTTTAGTTTCGATTTTGGTAGCGACAAGGACTACTCTAAGGTAGTATGTCCTTGATGGTTGTATCTTGTACTTGTCTTAGCTCGGATTTCTCTAAATCGAGGTATGTAAAGGCTATTTTCTTGTCTCTTTCGGCATGAATTTCGCATTGTTGTTGGTAGTTATCGCACTGTGCTGTTGGCTATCTTGATATTGCATGGTATGTCTGTAATATATGTTGTTAAACTGCGGTACATGACCATATCTTGAAGGAGTGGTTAAGATGCTCCATTTGGGCCGAGACTCACGTGTCGAGCGACACGTCGGTGAGTTGAATCGTGCAGTAACTTCATTTAGATTGTTTGTGACGATAGTTGTTGATGCAGTTTGAACTAGTGGATATATGTATGTGTTCATATGGACATCAGATGGTTGGAGACTTATATGTTGCTTTATGACTTCTTGTTATTATGATTGAGATTGCCAGTTTGGTGTCTTGTGGCTTGTGGCTACCTGACGCACGATAGTCCACTAGCTAGGGATTGAGCCCGATGTTTAGCTAGGTCTATAGAGTTGATAGTTCCTCTATAATAGTGAGGTGAAACATAGCTCAAGAGTTGTTTTTGCATATCTAAGCCTTCTTGGGATTATGATAGTTCTCCCAATTGGATTGAGCTCGAATGATACTACATAATCGACAGTGGTTCCAGTCATGTTTGAATTTAAACTTGTATTCTACTTTGTGACATGCTTGTATATGTTCGTTAAGATGTTGTTGTGTTGTCAGAGGTTCCATATATGCCTTGTCTGAAGGTTTTGCCATTGTCCTGACTTGTGAGTTTTTTTACGATAGAGTTGGTATTCTACCTTTTGAATCTATTATTCTATTATTATGATAGCTGCCTTCTATCTTTGAACTATTATTTATTTGTCGCCTTTCATACTCAGTATATTATTGTACTAATGCCCTAGTCGAGGCGCTGCATTCATGCCCGCAGGTCTTGATCGCCAGGCCGATCAAGGTTCTTGCAGTTGAGTTGAGTTCCAAAAGCTTATGGTAAGCTCCAACTTGTTCGGAGATGCCTTTAGAGATTTTTTGGGTACATATTGGGTAGGTCGGGGCCCTATCCTGATTAGTATAACCTCGTTTAACTTTTTAGAGTCTCGTAGACAATACCTATTAGGTTGTATATGTCATACTAGGCCTTGTAAGTATTTATTTGTTGTGCAAGGCCTTAGTGGCCCCTGGAGTATAATATTTCATCGTTATGTTTATGTTTGTTGTTATGTTATTTCTTATTGTGGTGTTGATCATCGTTGATCCTAACTAGTTGTGGGTTATCATCTAATAGGGTGTGCTCAATCAAGTATAGAACAGAGTGCCAGTCATGCCTCCCTGAATTTTGGAGCATGATAGATTTGGTATCAGAGAAGTGCATGTCTAGGAATCTATAAACCGTGTCTAGTAGAGCCTTATTTAAGTGTACATTATGCATCGTACATATAAACAGGAGGCTATATGACATCTAGGATGGTTACCCTTCTTTTTGAATCAAATCGTGTGATAAGTCTAAGGTTGTAGGAGTCGGGTCTAGATCTATGTTTTTTGAGTTGTGCAGAGAATGCCTATGAATCATAGGACGGCAGCTAGTGAACGACTTGATATATTGGCTGGTGAGGTACCAGCACGGTGCGATAGATAGAGGCGGACCCATTTGAGGCCCAGGATGAGGCTATGGCTCCACTGCTAGACCTGGTACCCCTTGTTGGGATGCTCCAAGGGATAGGCCTGCCATGAGGGATGTAGTACCTCCAACATCTCCCCCAGCTTGCGACATACCAGGAATTGAGGGCTGAAGTATAGTTGCTGGCTAGAGTAGTGGGGGGACATCCAGATATTGGAGCTCAGCTAGGTATAGGAGTTAGAGAGTGAGCAGAAAGTTCCAGGACTTGGGAAATTATTGCTTTAAACCCTCTGGGGTTCTCAGAGAAGAATATCGCAGAAGATCCACAAGACTTCATTGGTCAGTTGTATCGCATCTTTTGAGTTATACATGCTACCTCTGTTGAGGATGCAGAGTTAAGGGCATTTAGATTGTGCACATAGCAGTGTTGTGGTATGAGAATTGGGCGCTCTTGAGGGGTCTGGTGCTCCTCCGATTAGGTAGGCTGAGCTTACTAATGAATTTCTAGCCCATTACTTGCCTTTGAAAGTTCGAGATACTAGGTCAGACCAATTCTTACACCTAGATCCAAGAGACATGAGTGTTCGAGAGTACAGGCTCTGATTTGACTCACTAGCCCAATATGCTTCTTTTTTTGGCAGTATTATGTAGGCTAAGATACATCGGTTTGTAAATGGGTTGCTTCCAGAGTATGTGCAACATTACAGAGTTGCCACTACGTAGCAAGAAGCGAATATAGCGCGTATACAAACACTACCATAGAGTTTGGAGGATGATATGTTGCGGTAGCTAGGTCAAGAGTGGGTTAAGAGGGAGCAGCGCAAGAGGGCAAGGCTGATGGATTCACAGAGCGGGGCTCGAGGTGGCTCTAGTCCATGACATCAGGGGAGCCACCCAAATATTCGTTATGGTCAATGTAAGGTGTCAAATCTAGTTATGGTACTCCAATGGAGTCTGGGCACTGATAGTTTATATAATACCCTAAAAGTTCCTAAGATCAGATCCAGGGGTTGAACCAGAGAAAAGCAGGAAAATTTCATCAAAGTCACAGGACGACTCAAGGGATGAGTTGTTGTAGACAACAATGACCCATTGTGTCCCTCATGGTAAGTCCCTAGTCAGGATTCTCAGCAAACAACGAGCCTCACAACAACGCATTTGAAGATTCAATGGGTCATCTTGGGTGGTCATTTAATGGAGTTCAGAAAAGGCCTAGAACTGAGTCAGTGATAACAAAGGGTGCAATGACCCGTGGTGGTGAGTAACAACATGTCGTAATGGTCCATTGGAGGGACTTTAAAAGCTATGATAAGGTGGCAGAGTTGACAATGAAAGGATATAACGAGTCGTTGTTCCATGTAATGACTTGTCCTGTCCAGTCATATGTTGGAGATCCAGAAGAGTAACATAATTATCCCCTGGAAGCAACAGATAAAGTGACGAGCCGTTATTTCTTACAATGACTCATCCTGATCGTTAGTTGGTCAGAACTTCAGAAAAGTATCGAAAGAGCTTCAAATAAAAAGGATGATTCAATGACCCGTCGTATACTATGATGACTTATTGGAGAGGACGTGGTAGTTGGTAGACAGTTTTAATGTGAATTCTCGGGGGTAGTTTCATAAATTCTAAGTTCCTAACTTCCTAATGATGTTGTTTAAAGACCTGAAAGGAGTATTTTAAGAGGGTTTAGCCTATCCTAAGTCATTAGACTCCCATGCATGCTATGTATTAAGATTCCCTTTCAAGATCAAGCTAGAATTCTCCCCAAATTCTTCTCCAATCCTCTTGGGCGTTCAACACTAGTTTTGAAATCAGTTTACCCAGGTACGTAAGGCTATAAATGGAGGGTTTCTTCCACCCTCATACCCAATCTTCTTCTCAAATTCATGAGTTCAAGTTCTTAATTAAGTGCATTGATTCCAAGGGTTTTAACCCAATTCTATGAAACTATCTATGCCATGTTTATGGGTCTAATCCCCTCATGTTCTAAAGTATGTTTTAAGTCTAATGGAAAGATTTTATCCTCAACTTGATTATAAATGTATGATTTCAAGTTATTAGAAATTATGCCCTATTATGCAAGTTTTTATGAAATTCAAGTTTATGATCAATGATTTCAAGTATGATGAGTTATCTAGTATGCATGAATGTTTGTGAATTCTCAGCTTATGATTCCATGATTAAGATTTATGAAGCCTATTTCAAGTATGCATGATTTTATGATTTGGGGCAAGCCCATGAAAGTTAAATATATTTTTATGATTTAGCCGAGGCTAATAAGATCATCTTATCATATGGTTTGGAGTTAAGAATCCTAATACAACTTATGATATGTTCGGAGATAAGAATCCCAATGTTTAAATTTCAAGCTATGTATGAGATTATGATTTTATCTTCGTTGAAAAATGATGTGAGCACTATGAATGTTTTTGGGAGTAGTGTCTAGTGTCGGGTAGGCTTGGGGTCTTGAGGGTCCCCAATCTCAGAACTGCGCTCTAACGCAGGTACATGTATATATGTTTGGGACCACTCAAGAGAGTTTTCTGCCACCCTAAGAGGCTCATCTTCATATCCATATCATGGTTTAGCGTCCTTAGCCCTGGCAAGGTTTTGGAGGGCTCTGCCTACTTGAGTGTAATAGTAGGGGCATCATGTAAGCTCTATCGTGATGGAGTGGATTATGATGAGTCTCTTATTTATTCCTCATGATTTCATTTATTCATGTTTATGACTTATGAGATTATGTTTTATAGCAGATTTGACGCAATGATCAGTTTATGAGCTTTTACTTATGATTTCCGCTATGACAGGTAATATGATTTTTATTTCTAAATCTTGGGTCACTATTTTCAATTATGATAACCAACTTATGATTATGTATATCTCAGATACAGTTTTCAGCATGCAGTCCTTACTCTATGATCTTTTGATTTATACATATGTTTGCAACTAATGATTTATTAAGCATGGTTTACTTACCTTACATACTTAGTAAATTTCAAGTACTAACCACATATTCTATGCTATATCGTCTCATGATATAGGTTCAGGTGATCCATCTTAGTGTCGCCAATAGCTCGCTTGCTCTTCAGTCTAGTTCAGCCCCTGCTTTGGGTGAGACGTCATTATCTGAGGACATATATCTGTAGATTTGTTATGTTAGTTTAGGTTCAGACTTGGAGATAGTTGGGTGCTTGTCCTAGTATCTCATCAGTTAGTAGAGGCTTTTTTAGAGATAGACTAGCATGATCAGCTTTGAGATTCAGCATTGTGATGTATTCATTTGATTTATATTCTATGGTATTCAGTCTTCTGGATAATCATGTTCATGCCATATTCCTGCTTGATTATGTTACTAAGTCATTCTATGTATGTATCATGGGTTAGCTTGGAGCCGTTCGTGGTTCTAGGTCCAATGTCTCGATTCGGGGTCCCAGCTCGAATCGTGACAAACTTGGTTTCAGAGAAAAGGTTTAGGTGTGTGTTAGGGTGTCTGAAAGCCGCATTAAGTAGAGTCTTTTCCATGGGTGTGAAGTATGCCACACTTATTGGGAAGAGGCTACAAGACGTTTTAGGAAATTTTCCTTTATTCATGATATATGTCGTGTGATAAAGTACCTCTCTATTCCTATAACTCGTGCTATACACATTTTTAGAAATATTCCTCCATGCTGAGTAAATGGTAGAAGAAGTGGTAATGGGAATGGCAATGGAAATGGCGATAGATATGGGCTTCAGCAAGCCCAACCTGCACCAGCGGATCTTTTGCCCGAGCAGGTAATTCATGCTGTGTTCAAAGCGGCCTTTGAGATGTTGGCACAGGCTATGACCGCTCAGGTCAACCAGTAGGTAGGTGGTGGCCCACAGTTCCCAGAATAGGAATGTAGCCGCAACGAGAGTGCGAGACTTTCTTAGGATGAACCCACCTGAGTTTCTTGGGTCGAAGGTGGATAGGGACCTGCATGAGTTCATTGAGTAGGTGCAGAAGATCACCAGATTATGGGGGTGACTGGGGAAGAGAGTGTGGACTTAGCCTCCTATCAGTTGAAAGGGGTTGCTCACATTTGGTTTCGTCAATGGAAGGACAGTAGGGGAGTTGGAGCAATTCCTAGGGGATGGAATGGGTTTGTGACTGCTTTTCTAGATAGGGTTTTCCCTAG
Organism: Datura wrightii; assembly: GCA_035772735.1. NCBI lineage: Eukaryota > Viridiplantae > Streptophyta > Magnoliopsida > Solanales > Solanaceae > Datura > Datura wrightii. The sequence continues at coordinate 44,063,877 of JASDFA010000007.1, read as the reverse complement.
AGAGCTGAGAAAGGAAGGGGCGATGGAGTTTGTCAACTTGAAGCAAAACCACAGGACTGTTTAGGAGTATGCCTTGGAGTTTACCCAACTGTCTAAATATGCACCAGAGATGGTTGCTGGCCAAAGGGCTCATATGAGAAAATTATTGAATGGAGTAGCAGATTCATTGGTTAAGGAGTACAGAACTGCCATGTTGAATAGCGACCTAGATTTCTCTAGATTATTCATATATGCCCAACAGATAGAGGCAGATCAGTTGAAAGAGAAGGAGAGAGAGGTCAAGAGGGCCGAGATAGGAAGCTATGGGCATTGCCAGTAGAAATCGGGTGGAGGACATCACCTTTAATTTCACTAGAGCTCATTAGCCCTAGCACCATCATCTGCCAATGTCACGTCTTAGCCTAGATATGATCAAAGGAGTAGAGCATCAGGATCTAGAGGTCAGGTGAGCATGTCAGGAGAGCCCAGCAATCTATCTTGTGGGAGATATGGTAAGAGGCACACCGAAGAGTGTTTAGTGTGTTCAGGCGCATGCTTTAGGTGTGGGGAGACTGGACACATGCTTAGAGATTGCCCTATAGCTAGATAGGACCATAGTAGAGGCCGCGACCCAGCGAGCAGTTCAGTAGCTCCACCAGCACATTCAGCTCAGTAGGGTGCATCCACTAATACAGGTGGCTGCCAACACCAGAATAGGTTCTATGCATATTCATTTCAAAAAGAGAATGAGTGTTCGCCCAATGTGTTTACAGGTATGTTATGAGTATTCTACCTTGATGTGTATACATTGTTAGATCCAGCGGCTACCTTATATTTTGTGACTCCTTATGTTACTATTAGTTTCGAAATCGGTCCCAAAATCTTGTCAGAACCCTTCTTAGTCTCTAATGCTGTTGGTGAGTTAATTATAGCTTAATACGCATACAGAAATTGCCCTATTACGATTCTTCAGAAGGTCACCTCAGCCGACCTAGTAGAGTTAGACATGTCTAATTCCGATTTTATTTCAGTATAGATTGGTTACATGCATGTTACGTCTTAGTCAATTGTAGAACCCATACAATAGAGTTTCGATTTCTGGGTGAACCAGTTCTAGAGTGGAAGGGTAGTTCAGCTGTGCTTATAGGTCGCTTTGTTTCCTATCTCAACGCCAGGAAGATGATATCTAAGGGCATGTGTATCATCTAGTTCGGGTTAAGGATGCTACGTCCAAAACCTCGAATCTTCAATTAGTTCCTATAGTATGTGAGTATCTGGAGGTACTTCCAGATGATCTACCAGGAGTCCATCCCAAGAGGGAGATTGAATTAGGTATTGACCTTCTCCCTGATACACAACCTATATCCATTCCTCCTTATAGAATGGCTCTAGCCAAGCTAAAGGAGTTGAAAGAACAGTTGAAGGATCTCTTAGACAAGGGTTTCATCAAGCCCAGTAAATCCCCATAGGGTGCTCCAGTTCTCTTTGTTCGAAAAAAGGATGGTTCTCTTAGAATATACATTGATTATCGATAGTTGAACAAGGTCATAATCAAGAATAAGTATTCCCTCCCAAGGATTGATGACCTATCTGACAAGCTTCAGGGTTGCTAAATGCTTCTCAAAGATAGACGTTAGATCCAGATATGATCAACTCAGAGTTAGGGAGAGTGACAACAAAAGACAACCTTTAGGACTCAGTATGGTCACTATGAGTTCGTATCTATTTACTAATGAATTTCCCTAAATATTTTATAAATTTGATGAACATGGTGTTCAAGAAGTATTTAGATATGTTTGTTATTGTCTTCGTAGATGATATTCTCATATACTCTTGGAGAGAGGAGAATCATGCCGCTCATTTGAGGATTGTGTTGCAGACTCTCAAAGATCGCCAGCTATTTGCAAAATTCAGCAAGTGTGAGTTTTGGCTGAACTCAGTGGCATTTTCAGGTCATGTAGTGTCTAGCCATGGTGTGCAGGTGGATTATCAAAAGATATAAGCGGTGAAGAATTAGCCTACACCAGTTAGTTCTTCGGATATCAAGAGCTTGTTGGGTTAGCTGGGTACTACAAGAGGTTTTTAGAGGGATTTTCATCCATTGTAGCACCGTTGACTAAGTTGACCCAGAAGGTCAAATTTCAGTGGTCGAACGCCTGTCAGAAAAGTTTTCAGGAGTGAAAGACTCGACTCAATGCAGCTCCAATGTTGACCCTACCAGAGGGCACATATGGTTTTGTTGTGTATTCTGATGCCTCTAGGGTTGGTCTGGGTTGTGTATTGATGCAATATTGTAAGATCATTGTGTATTCCTCTAGACATCTTAACACTTATATGATGAATTATCCGACGCTTGACCTAGAGCTGGCAGCCATGGTGTTTACTTTGAGGATTTGGAGACACTACTTGTATGGGGTGTATGTGGATGTGTTCACCTAGAAGAACCTAAATTTGTGATAAAGTAGATGGCTAGAGCTTCTCAAGGACTATGATGTGAGTGTCTTTTATCATCTAGGTGAGACCAATGTAGTGGTGGATTCTCTTATAAGCTATCCATGGAGTGTTTGTCCCATGTGAAGGATGAGAGGAAGGAGTTGGTAAAGGATGTTCATAGGCTTTCTCATTTGGGGGTTCTCCTTATAGGTTTGGTGGATGGTGGTGTGATTGGTTAGAATGGGTTGGAATCTTCTTTGGTGATAGAAGTTAAAGCTAGGCAAGATGAGGATCCTATTCTAGTGAAGCTAATGGAGCTATTAAGAATCAGAAGGTGGAGGTTTTCTCTCAAGGGGGAGATGGTGAACTCTGATATCAGGGCCGATTGTGTGTGTTAGGTGTTGATGACTTAAGAGAGTGGATATTGAGCGAGATTCATGGATCTCAATGTTCTATCCATCCAGGTGCCACCAAGATGTACCATGATCTATGGGAATTCTATTAGTGGAATGACATGAAGAAGGACATAGCGAAGTTTGTGGCTAAGTGTCCAAATTGCCAGAAGGTGAAGGTTGAGAATCAAATACCTAGAGGTATGCTTCAGGAAATTAGCACCCCCACTTAGAAGTGGGAAGAGATAAATATGGACTTCATTACAAGATTGCTTAATACACGTCGACGGTGTGACTCTATATGGGTGATTGTGGACAGATTGACCAAATCAACCCATTTCTTACCAGTCAAAACTATGAATTTATGTGAGGATTATGCTCATTATACATTCGAGAGTTAGTTCGGCTTCATGGAGTTCCTTTTTCCATCATCTCATATAGGGCTACCTAGTGTACCTCTCAGTTTTGGAGGTCATTTTCACCCATAGATAGATGGTCAGGCCAAGCGTACCATTCAGACTCTTTAGGATATATTGAGAGCATGTATGATTGATTTCAAGAGTAGTTGGGGTGATCACTTTCCTCTCATTGAGTTTTTCTACAATAACAGTTACCACTCAGCATTCATATGGCTCTGTATGAGGCTCTTTACAATGCGTAGGTGTAGATCACCTATCGGATGGTTTGAGGTGGGTGAGGCTATGTTGATAGGGCTAGATTCAGTTCATGAGGTCATTGAGAAGGTTCAACATATTATGGAAAGGCTAAAAATAGCTCAGAGTCGTTAGAAATCATATACGGATGTTAGACGAAGAGAGCTAGAGTTTGAGGTTGATGATTGGGTATTTCTGAAGGTGTCTCCCATGAAGGGAGATGAGGTTCAGGAAGAAAGCAAAGCTCAGTCCCTGATATAATTTTCCTTATAGGATTTCAAGATGAGTTGGAAAGGTGGCATATGAGTTGGATCTAGTAGTAGAGTTAGCTCTGGTGCATCCAGTTTTCCATGTATCTCTATTAAAGAAGTGCATCGGTGACCCAACTATAGTTGTTCCGGTGGAGAGTGTACGTGTGAAGGATAGCTTTACCCATGAGGAGGTGATATCACCCAAGCACACACAAGCACACATGGTCGTCAAATAATATAGGATTTTGAAGTCCAAATATTGTACCCACAGGGACTTGTCAACTTAACCATTATAAGGTTGTACTTTAATTTCACTATTCTACAAAATAATTAAAATGAAGATTAGTTTGAGAAATTAAACTCTCAAAACTTTAAATATAAAATTAACTAAAAACAATTGTGAGCTTGATTGTATTTCTAATAATTATGAGAGTCTAGGGCAATGGCACTTGGTTGGTTTCAATTTGAGTTTTCAAGATGTAATTACACTAGTATGATTTTTCCTATGGCTGTTAGATGCAAGTTACTATCCCATTTTTTGCCACTATCCCTAGCATCCAAGAACTATTTCATGAACCCTAACGCCTATATCCCTATGGTCCCAGGAGAACAATGAAACAACGATTATGCCTACTTGTATTTCAACTGAATGGGGTTGAAGGATATATCCCTATCCTCAACAACAACTTCTATCCTATCAGCAATGGGTTCAAGGGTCTTTGAATTCTCGTTCTATATTTATTTTTAACCCTTTCAATTCACTTTTCTATGTTTATTTGAAAGCCAACAGATTACTTACAAGGTGATCTTATCTCATGAATAATAAATTAACACAAATAAATACAAACAACTATAATTGCAGAATTAAAACTATATTAAGTTAATCTTTCAAACATTCAACCATCCACCATAGACACAACCCTAGAATATAAGTTTAGCCACTCATTGACAAGCAGAAAAATGAATACTTAATCATAATCATCATACGAAAATACAAGTAAAGAAGAGAAAAACCTAGTGTACAACATTGTATTCCTTCCAAATGGCTTACCAGCCTCCAAAAACAAACTACGGAATGTAAAAAATGATTAAATACTGATAAAAGATGTCAAAAAGTCCCTAACAAATGCCCTAAAGGATGTATTTATAGTTGAGCCTCCAAATGACGCTTCTGCCCTCTAATACTTGGCTTTAAAATCAGCAATTTCAACCCAGAATAGATCTGGTGCACCACCCACCTATCTCACGACAGAGTTAGTCAAATTTTCAGCGATTTCAGCTCCGGAATGGGTCTGGTCTGCCACCCTACCTATCACACAAAGGACTTAGCCAATTTTCCTTTCTCTAGAAGCTCTCTAGCGCCTAGTACCATCTATCTCACCAAGTTTGGCTCAAGTTTCACTAAAGTTTAGGACTTAGTCCACCACCCCCTCTATCTCACCAGATTTTGTAAGATTATTCTATGTCTGGAATGCTCTGGTGCTATGGATGGGGCTCCACGCCTTTTATCTCGCCAAGGTGTTGAATAGATTTTCTTTTGAATTTTTAGACCTGGTGCAGGGCACCAGCGATCTCACCAGATTTTTCACTTAGCTTCTCAAACCTCCAACCTTGGTTCATCGTGGGTCCTTTTACCCTGTTTTCCTGCTCAAATCACATCAAATCATTTGTTGGCACATAAAACACACACACATGAATCTAAGAATAAATTAAGGATTATGAACTCAAAACATGATCAAATATGGGTAAAAACATGGAAAATGGGCATAGAAATATGCCCAATATCACCACCCACACTTAAACCACTGTTTATCCTTGACCAATACTTAAAACATACCTAAACTCTTGTTTCACCATCACACTTGAAACCTCTATCAACTCATACTCAACCAAATAGCATGGAACATACATAAAGTGGTTTTATCATGAGGAACACAATTTCATCAAGCACATATGAAAGCTTCATAATCACGATCACACAACCTCTATAAATGACTCATCTTTTCAACACAAAGGGCCAACATGATTAAACATGACACATGCAACAAGTAGTAGACCGAATTAGACCTCTTGTACCCCTAACTTTTAGTGATGTTCCTGTCTCAACTTCATCAATGTAAAGACATGGAACACAATAAGTAAGGCATACTCACGCTCACAAATAATGTGATGCACATATGTAGCATACCATAGGCTTGCCCTTCATGCACATTAAGACTACCTAATTGCTTCAAAAGATTAAGATCACAAGGACTTTTCTTGGTTGTAATGTCGGCTAAGGGATAGGTAGGAATGATATTTCTTTTATAGTGACTACCACCCTAATCACTTTTAAGACATCTTTCACTTTTTCTTGTCCACCACTTCTTTTCTTGTTTGTTTACCTTTCATCTGCTCACCCTTGTCTTTTCTTTTCATGCTCCATTTTCACTACTTGACTGCTAGTTTCCTACTCATAAAATAACTAAGGATTTTGCAATTAGAGCTCTCTTTTTTTAATTTCCCTAGAAACAAGTGGACAACACAATTTTATGGGAACCTCTTCTTCTCACTTTTCTTTTCTTACCACAAAAATTTCGTTTTCCTTTAAAATTATACTTCGGTGGACCTTAATTTTCAAGTCTCAAAGTGCCTAAGACTACTTTGGATCAAAAGTCTGAGGTCTCATAAAAAATGGATTAAGTTATTTTTATGGCTAAGAAAGAATAAGGCTTTAGGCTCAAATGGGTTAACTGGGGAGAATGATTAGGAGGGCAAACAAATATAAGAAAAACATGGCTTATACAAAGAAATGCGTTGATCATCTCTCAACTCCCTGCTAACTAGTTATCCTACATACACTAAGGAAAGTTCTAGATGCTATAATATATACACATAAAAGAATTCAGATCACCTCTCATGGCAACAAGAATCTAATCGGTTTCTACAACTACACATTCACACAATCACATTGAATGAAAAGATTAATTCATTATTAAGCCCTAAGGATATGTTGAGTCAAATTAAAGAGATATGTGTGTCTCTTATGGATCCTCACTTGTGCAATCAAGATGACCATTCTATTTACTCCAGCAAAGCAGCTAAGCTGAATATCAACAAGCATATAAGTGGATGACCTGAATCCTAAATAAAATGTGACGAATTTTCCCTTAAGATTGTCATCATCCATCTACCATAGGGAAACTTCATTACTATACGACTACAATGACTCAAATAAAACCAAAAAAAATGACTCCAAAATAAGGCAATAAAAAATAATATAATCAAGATGAATAACAAGTCAACATCACCATACTAGCTATTACAACCCATGACCTACAAATTATCAAGCTACTAGTACGAGGAATAAAATAATAATGCTACAACCTACTACAAATATAGCAATCAAAGAACAACAGAAATGTATCTTTCCTCCACTCCACACTTAAAAAGGTGCATTATCCGTAGTGCACACACAATCATATCATAAAGAGAGAGAAAAAAAACTTCCTGGGTCGCTAAGCATCATACTAGGGATTGTACTCCTCATCCTCGTCAGCATCATCATCTTCGCCATCAACCTGTATGGCGCCTGTAGCAGCATCATTCTCTTCATCCATATCTAGGTCATCAACACCATCAGTAAGGACGGTGGTCTCATCATCATCAAGCGGCTCATTAAAGTATGGACCCACTCGGTATATCAATATAAAACTTTTTGTGAGCGGGTACCGTGCCTCTAAAGTTGTCTCTCTTTTGTAGTGGAGGGTCGATGTCCTAGCCTCAGCTGTAGATCTAGCATCCCAAATATATGACCCTTCTATCTCTCACTACGAGCTTGATGATCAACTATAGTAAGAAGAGGGCCTATGGAAGGGACAATCTCCTTCACCTTTGTAACGTCCACCATCTTTCCAGCCAGGTGTCCTACTAGAGGTAAGATAAGGTATGCGTGATCCTCCGCAATACCTGCATCATGCAAAAACATGGTCAAGATACTGCCATAATAATATTTCCATATACCACTATCCTGTGATCTTCTCATATTGTCATGAAGCACAACACCAAAATTAATTGGTATCCCCTTCATTAACATGTACACCAGGACAATCTGCTGTCGAATCACCTCTGTCATATGTTTCCCAGGGAGAAAGATAGCACACACCAACTTCACCCACACGTTTGCCTCCATATTCAGATAAGCAAACATAAGTGTAGATGAGTACCATTTTGACCCCTCGCCTAACGGACGGAAGAGTGCTCACCATATAGAGTGCCATGGATGTCTCTGTATGCAGGCTTCTCCAGTAAGATGAAATACTCCGAAGGGTCTACAACAGGTGTCTCTAAGAAGGCATTGAAACTTTTGCTGTGAATCGCACTTGTCCTTTGATCTTTACCTTGATGCCCTCTCCAAATGAGGTATCCCAATTTGCAAAGAACTCCCTCACCGATGTGAGGTTGCACCCCTCTGGCTCATTAAAGATGTAACCAACTACCAACTCATGTATCTTGTTCAGAATGGCTGGGAACTCAAGTCCCAAGCGGCCCTCATTTATCCAATTCTCAGGCGTATACTTGGCTTATTTTTGAGTGTTGAACCAAGTAAGCCCATGAGGCTCTACTACTTTTTCTCCAAATCTCCTTGAGCGGCCGTCTTTGGAAGCCGAAGAACTAGCCCTCTTTTTTCCTTTTCTAGCCCTCTTGAGACTTGGATCCCCCAAAACCACCTCCTTTACTTTTGATGTCATGGTACGTAACAAGAAAAAAATAAATAACTCCACAAAATTAGTTTGTGAACAAAATGGATAAAATATTAAGTGTTGATGGAGCAAAATTCACCCCACACTTAATTTACTTGTATACTTGTGAGAATTCGTCAAATAGGATACTCAAGACTTCCCCCATCATCATCCAATCTCAATAGTTCACATTAATTCACTACCTCCAAACTACACAAAGTTCATGAATTTTTCTTCTTCTCTACTCTTCTCTAGTTTCAACTTTTTCAGGAATGCCTAAACTAGGTCATCCCTCTCATTTTCCTCTTCCAGTTCATAATTCACTTCATTGATGTATGGAAGTAGCAATATTCAATTTAATAAACAATAAATAAGAAATTTACTACTATCCAACATGAATTAATCAAGAGTTTTAACAACTCAAGCATTATTCACATTCAAGAATTTAAGACTCATGTATTTTCTCTCTCTACAATTAATGCTTTTACCCACCACTATTCAAGAGTTTAATTTACCAACCGTCATCATTCCCACAAGATCAAATTATCATATTCAACCAAGAATTAATCTGTCTAACAAAGATACATGCTATCATGGAAGAATTTAATACATTAAGCTCATAAAACCCAAAACATGAAATACAAACTTTTTTATCAACAATGGGGATTTGGGATCTAAATCTTGGGGGAGAAGGGTGTGGACCATTCTTTCATTATTATCTAACCAAGAGAGAATAAAGATACTTACTTGAGTTAAAGTTGAGAGCTTCACCAAAGCTTTCGAGAGGACACAATGGAGGGGAGAGGGGAAGAGGAAGCTACAACTTAAGAGAGAGAGAGAGAGGAACTTTTCTCTTTTTATTTTTCAACTTTTTAACGGAAAAAAGGATGAACAAGACTTTAAATAAAGAGGTGAGGCATGACTTTTATGAAATTTTAAGGTCTTTTGAGTCAACATTGACTCAATTTGACTAAAATTTTCATCTAAATGGCCCCTGCCGCACCGCCCCATCTGTCTCACCACAAACGTAGAATTTTTTTTTCTTTAGAGACAGGAGGTGGGCACAACACGCCACCCATAGCTCACCTAATAATTTTTTTATTCTAGTATTTAACTCCTAGTTCCCCACTTGTAATACTTCGAACGTTCCTAAGACTAGATGAGAGAAATAAAAGTAAGTTCAGCAGAAAAATCTGCATTTTTGCCTCAGTATGACTCAACCTACGAGTCGTAGGTTGGTAGCACAGGTCGTAGGAAGACTTGTGGAACAGGTTAGAGATATTTGTTCCTTGATCATGAGTCCCCACTATGAGTCGTAGTATGTGGGTACGACCCATGATCAGGAATCGTAGCAAGTCTTCGGAGTTATCCCACATTGATGGTACGAGTGATGGTACAACTCATTGGATTGTGTTAGGATCGTAGTAAGATTCGTGGAAATATTCAGAGGGTTGCAGGTTTTGGACTTGGTCAGTATGGTAGGATACCACGAGTCTTAAGAGGATTGTATGACTCGTGGTAGGATTTGTGATAGTTGACAAAATAGTTTTTCTTGCGAGTTCATTAAGGGTATTTTCATAAATCCTAAGCTCTTAAGCCCTAAACTATGTTATTTTAAGCCCTGAAAGGAGTGTATTAGGGGATTTTAACCTATCCTAATACATTTAACTCCCATGCATGCAAGCTTAGAGGGTTCCATTGATGATCAAGTTTACAAATCCTCCAATTCTCCTCCAAATCTCTTGGGCTTTCAAAGTCAAGATAATCAGTTTACCCAGTTATGTAGGGCCATGAATGAGAGTTTCCTTTCACTTTCATGCCGAAATTCCTCCTCAAGTTCATGAATTGAAATGTTGATTCAAGTGTATGATCTTATAGGGTTTTATCTCAATTTCATGAAATTCTCTATGATTTATGTATGGGTCTACTCCCTCTATGTTTCAAAGTATATTTTAAGATCTTGGGCAGATTTTGTACCTATTTTGATTATCAATTCATGATTTCAAATTTTAGGAAAAAATTATGCCCAATTATGCAAGCTTCATAAAAAGTCAAGTTTATTATGATTGTGGTTCTCCTATGCCCTAATTTATGATTTATGATATGATTTCCTACAAGTACTCTTCATGAATTTTTGAATCTCAAGTATGGTGATCTTCTCAAGCATGTATGTTCTTCATGATTTATGAGTTCATGATTTTGGCTAACTCAAATGCCCTTATTTCATGGCTAATCATGTATTTCATGTATGATCAAGTATGTTATGATTTAACCATCCATGAAATTTATGTATGACTTCATGATTATTATTTGAGCCTTCATGTACATGTTTTTGGGAGCCATGTCTCGCACCGAGTAGGCCTAACATTCAGGAAAACTCCGTGGTCTCAAAACGATGCGCCAACATATGTTTATATTCAAGGACTCTAGGTGGGTCCCTATTAGTGATATCACACCATTTACGTACCTTTCCTGGCAAGCCCAGGACGGCTCTGCCGACTTGAGTGAGAAAGTTGGGACATCATGTAAGCTCTATCTTGATGGTGTCGGTTAGGACGAGTCCTCCCATTATTCCTTATATTTCATGCATTATCATGATTATGATACTTTGGCTCAAGTTATGTTTTACAAGGTTTCTCTTATTACTATTACGACTAGTTTATGAATGGTTCTTAAAACGTTGACCCCTCATGTTTATATTATGATTATCACTTCATATTTGAATGTCCTACTCTTATAAACTCTTATGTATTTTATTGGTCTATTTTTATTTACCAAGCATACTTAGTACATTCAAAGTATTGACCGCATACTCTATGTTGTATCATTTCATGATACAGGTCCGAGAGATCAGACTCAGTCACGCTATTAGTCCTACTTCCGTATCAGTCTTGTTAGCCAGTGTTGGTGAGTGCTTATCTTTTGAGGACAGTCAGATTAGTTTATTATTTTGTTATTTCAGTTACAGACTCTTGTCGAGCTTGTTGAGTATGTTATCCCATCAGCTCTTCAGTTAGGTTAGAGGCTTTTTAGACAATATGGAGAAATTCAACTTGTTAGTGTTGACATGATTTATCATTATTACGTGTATAGACTTCCTCTTTTTCCAGTTCCATATATTAGTTTTTGCTAATGTAAGTTCTTTAGCCACTATGTTCATGTCATGGGTCGATTTAAAGTCATTCATGGTTTTAGGTCCTGTGTCTAGGGTCTCAGCTCGGGTCATGATAAACTTGGTATCAGAGCAAAGGTTCAGTGTTTAAGTCGCGTTAAGTAGAGGCTACAAGATGTTTTAGAAAAATTTTCTTCTTTCATGATCTATGTCATGTGTTGAATGTATCTCTATTCTTCTAACTCATGCTATACGCATTTGCATAATCAAGCCTCCATGCCCTATGATGGAAGAAGGAAAGGGAATGAAAATGGCCATGAGGATGGCAACGGGGATGAGCATGAGCAAGCCTCACTAGCACCAGCAGGTCCTTTGCTTGAGAAGGTCTCTCATGCCGAGTTTAGGGAAGTTTTTAAGTTGCTGGTTCAGACCTTGACCATTTAGGTCAATCAGTAGGCAGTGGCTCATGTTCCCTAGTAGGGATTCCTCAGGATGAATCCCCCTAAGTTTCTTGGGTCAAGAGTGGATGAGGACCCACATGAGTTTCTAGAAGAGATTTAGAAGATCACCTAGATTATGGGAGTGATGAGAGAATAGAGTGCAGGCCTAGCCTTCTATCAGCTGAAGGGGTTTGCTTATATTTGGTACAATCAGTGGAGGGATGGTAGAGCAGTGGGCATAGTTCCCGTAAACTAGGAGGAGTTCATGACAACCTTTTTAGACAGATTCTTCTCTAGGGAGTTGAGGGAGGCAAAGGCAGCAGAGTTTGTCATGTTGAGGAAAATGATATGACTATCCAAGAATACACCATGGAGTTCATATGGCTACCCCAATATGCGCTAGAGATGGTTTCAGATTAGAGAGCTAGAATAGGTTTGTGTATGGGGATGTCAGATTCGCTGGTCAAGGAGTGCAGGACCACAATATTGAACAATGATTTTGATTTCTTCCGATTGGTGATATATACCCAGTAGATTGAGGCGGATCAGATGAGGGAAAGGGAGACAGAGGCCAAAAGGTCTAGGACAAGTAGCTTGGGGTTCTCCCAGTAGAGGGCCAGTGGTGGACATTATCAACAGTTCCACCAAAGGTTATTGGCTCCGGCACGTTTATCAGCCAGTGTCCCATCCAGATCTCGGGGTGATCGGAGGAGTAGGGAATCGGGTTTGAGGGGACAAAGGGACACACTGGTAGAGAGAACTTTCCAATCTATGAAAAGTGTGGTAAGAACTACATAGGAGAGTGCCTAGTCGGATCAGATATTGTCTTTGGGTGTGGGGAACCTGGGCACATGCACAAGGAGTGTCCTTTGGCTAGATAGGCAATAGCAGAGGTCGTACCTAGACTACCAGTTCAGAGGTGGCTCCAGCAGCACGTCCTTCTCAATAGGGTGCATCCACTAGTGCAGGTGGTGGACATCGTTGGAACAAGTTTTAGGCCCTCTCATCACATCAGGAGCATGAGGTCTCTCCAGATGTAGTCATTGGTATGTTGCGAGTATTTCATCTTTATGTGTATGCATTGTTAGATCCAGGGGCTAAGTTATCTTTTGTGACTCCTTATATTTCCATTAGTTTCGAAGTTAGTTCCTAAATTCTATCAGAGCCCTTCTCAATCTCTACAACAGTCAGTGACTTAGTTATAGCTCAATGGTATACAAAAATTGCCCTTTCATAGTCCTTTAGAAAGTCACCTCTGCCGATTTGGTCGAGTTAGACATGACTGATTTGATGTTATCTTTGGTATGGATTGGTTTCATGCATGTTATGCCTCAATGAATTATAGAACCCGTACGATAGAGTTTCGATTTCTGGGTAAGCGATACCTAGAATGGAAGGAGTTCAATTGTATCCGTAGGTCACTTTGTTTCTACCTTAAGGCCAGAAAGATGATTTCCAAGGGTTGTGTTTACCATCTAGTTCGGGTTAAGGATGCAATGTCTGAAACCCCGACTCTCCAATCAGTTCCCATAGTGTTTGAGTTTTCAGAGGTTTTCCCAGATGATTTACAAGGGATCCCTCCTGAGCAGGAGATTGACTTTATTATTGTCCTTCTTCCTGATACACAACCTATATATATTCCTCCATACATAATGGCTCCTGCTGATTTGAAGAAGTTGAAGGAGCAGTTGAAGGATCTTCTAGATAAGAGATTCATTAGACCTAGCAAGTCTCTGTAAGGTGCACCAGTTCTCTTTGTTCGAAAGAAGGATGGTTATCTACGTATGTGCATTGACTATTAATAGTAAAGAAGGATGGTTCTCTTCGCATGTGCATTGACTATCGACAGTTGAACAAGGTCACTATTAAGAACAAGTATCCCTCTGCAGAATTGGTGACTTGTTTGAACAACTTTAGGGTGCTAAGTGCTTCTCAAAAATATATCTCAGGTCCGACTATCACCAGCTAGAGTTAGGGAGACCGACATTCCGAAGACAGCTTTCAAGACTCAGTATGGTCACTATGAGTTTTTAGTTATGTATTTCGGACTAATGAATGCTCCTGCAACTTTTTAAGGATTTGATGAACAGAGTGTTCAAGCCATATTTGAACATGCTCATGATTGTCTTCATAGATGACATCCTCATATACTCTCGGAGCGAGGAGGAGCATGTCACTCATTTTAGGATTGTGCTACAAACTCTCAAGGATCGCTAGCTATTTGCTAAATTCATCAAATATGAGTTTTGGTTAGACTCAGTAGCATTTTTGGGCCAAGTGGTGTCAAGTAAAGGTGGGCAGGTGGATGCCCAAAAGGTAGAATCCATAGAAGAATTGGCCTAGACCAGTTAGTCCTTAAGATATTAGGAATTTCTTGGGTTTAGTTGGCTACTACATGAGGTTTGTTGAAGGATTTTCATCCATTGATGCATTGCTGACTAAGCTAACCCAGAAGAAAGTCAAATTTTAATGGCCGGATGCCTATGTGAAGAGTTTTCAGGAGTTAAAGACTCGACTCACTTCATCCCCAGTTTTGACCCTACTTGAGGGTATGGATGGATTTGTTGTGTATTGTGGCATTGGTCTTAGTTGTGTGTTGATGCAACATGGTAAAGTCATTGCGTATACCTCTAGATAGCTTAAGACTCATGAGAAGAATTACCTAACACATAACCTAGAGTTGGCAGCAGTGGTATTTGCATTGACAATTTGGAGGCACTACTTGTATGGGGTCCATGTGGATATATCTACGGACCACAAGAGCCTACAGTATGTGTTCACCCAGAAGGATTTGAATTTGCAACAAAGGAGATGGTTAGAACTGCTCAAGGATTAAGACATGAGTTTCCTTTATAATCAAGACAAGGACAATATGGTGGCATGTGCCCTTAGTAGACTATCCATGGAGAGTGTTTCCCATGTAAAAGATGGAAGGAAAGAGTTGGTGAAGGATGTGCATCGGCTTGCACAATTAGCAGTTCACCTTGTGGGTTTGGAAGATGGTGGTGTCATTGTCCAGAATGGTATAGAAACTTCTTTGGTGACTGAGGTTAAGGCTAGGAAGGATGAGGATCCTATTTTGATAAAGTTGAAGGAAGTGGTCTAGAATCTAATGGTAGAGGTCTTCTCCTAAGGGGGAGATGCTGTACTTTGATATCAGGGTTGTTTATGTGTTTCGGATGTCAATGACTTGAGAGAGCGGATGTTACATAAGGCTCACAATTCACGGTATTCTATCTATACTGGTGCCAAGATGTACCATGACCTACAGGAAGTCTATTGGTAGAATGGCATGAAGAAGGACATAGCGGAGTTTGTGACTAAGTCTTTGAATTGTCAGCAAGTGAAACTGGAGCATTAAAGGCCAGGAGGTGTGGTACAAGAAATCAGTATCCCCACTTGGAAGTGGGAAGAGATAAACATGGTTTTCATCATAGAGTTTCCTTGCACACGTCGACGGTATGACTCTATTTGGGTGGTTGTAGAGAGGTTGGCTAAAGCAGCCAATTTTCTATTGGTTAAGACTACCGACTTAGTGAAGGATTTTGCTAAATTGTACATTCAAAAGTTATTTTAGTTGCATGTAGTTCTCTTGTCCATCATTTCAGATAGAGGTACTCAGTTTACCTCACAGTTTTTGAGATCATTTCAAAAGGGACTTGGTACTCAGGTCAATCTTAGAACAACTTTTCACCCACAAACGAATGGTCAGGCTAAACGGACCATTCAGACATTGAATGATATGTTGAGAACATGTGTACTTCAAAGGTAGTTGGGATGATTATTTACCTCTTATAAAGTTTGCCTACAACAACAACTACCACTCCAATATTCAGATGGCTCCATTCGAGGCTCTTTAAGCGTGAAGATATAGATCACCTATTTGTTGGTTTGAGGTAGGTGAGGCTACATTGATAGGACCAAATTCAGTTCATGAGGCTATGGAGAAAGCTCAAGTTATAAGGGAAAGGCTGAAAGCAGCTCAGAGCTATCAAAAGTCTTATGCTTATGTAAGGAGGAGAGAACTAGAGTTTGAAGTTGATAATTGGGCGTTTTTGAAGGTGTCTCCCATGAAGGGAGTGATGAGATTCGGGAAGAAAGAAAAGCTTAGTCCCCAATATGTTGGTCCTTATAGGATTGTGAGACGTGTTGGCAAAGGTGGCCTATGAGTTGGAGCTAACAGCGGAGTTGGTTTCGGTACATCGAATTTTCGATGTATCATTGCTAAAGAACGGCATTGGTGATCTAACTTTGGTTGTCTTGGTGTGGAGCATAGGTGTGAATGATAACCTCAGCTATGAGGAGGTACCGGTTGAGATCCTTGATCGTCGGGTTCAAAAATTGAGGAATAAAGAAGTAGCTTCGGTGAAATTCTGGTGGAGGAATCTACTTGTTAAAGGAGCTACATGGGAAGTAGAAGCAAATATGATGGCTAGATACCCGCATTTATTCCCTTCCAACTCAGTTCCAGCATGAGGTATCAGTTTTCTCCTTAGTACTCCATTTAGTTTCATGTCTAGTTCATGTTTCTCAGTTTCCTTTATGTCAATGCATGTATGTGGGACTTATGAATTCAATTCAATCATGTGTATCAGTTTGGAGTCAGTCACTCCGTTAGTTTTCAGCTTTAGATGTTCAGTATTTGAGATTTCAGTTCCCTTCCCTAGTTTTCAATATGATTAGTCTACATTCGTGTTACACCCCGTAAACTGTTGACATTTAGATGGCCTATTCGCATGTTGGTTAAGAGTTGTATAATGCCATACGTGCTAGAAAAAAGGCCCGGGGAGAGATCGAACAAGTGTCAAGTCGGAGTATCGCAAGGCAAATGCGACTTATCATTCGACAAATGCGACTTAAAGGCCCTAAGTATATAAAGCCTTCCCACTTTGTTTCAAATCATTTCCCATCTTTTAATTTCCAGTAAGCGACCAAAAACAGAGGAAGACGAGGATTCCATACAAATATTCGTCTGATTACGCTGTCAAACGCAGTCCAAACTCAAATTAACTTTGGGTAGCGAAGTATAAAGCTGCAGGGAGCATTCCTACGAAGTTAGTTTCGTGAAATTCGGCCGGCGAATCGTCGTTCAACCGAGCTAAGGTAAGTAGAATTGATCAAAATTAGTGTCAATATACTCCTAGCCCTAAAGTGAGTATTTCTCCCTTCTGGACTTCCAAGAAATAGTGAGTTTTCAGATGTTTTTTGATAAGTCAAAGTTTGGGCAGTATATATATTCAAAGTAGTGTTTTCTTCCAGAATATTGATGAATTTAGTTTTATTTGCTATGAATATGAATGCAGTTGGAAGAAATAGATGGATATTGGCCGAGTTACGCTAGTTAGTCAAGAAGTCGGCAACTGAGGTATGTAAAGCCAGTTTCTTCAATAAGATAGTAATTCTAGTATAGTAAAATAGAATAAATTCCAGAAAACGTTTCAAAGCAGAGTATTATGCCCAGTGTGAAGTCAGTAAGCATGCTTGAATAATTATTATGTCATATTCAGAATAAAAGTCAGTAAATTACCATCAGACAACGAGATATTATTCTAGACTCAATATAACTCAGTATCAGATTCAATATAATTTAGCAAGGGATTAAGAATAGAATATCAGAACATGGACAATATTATTAGATTTAATATATATATGTTATATGTGATTATTGTTGTTTGTAGAGACCTGATTATTCTTTGTTGGGCACCCTTACAACTTCTTTGCCGCCCCAGGGTTAATAGCTGTGTTGACTCGCCCGCTAGATGGTGAGGATACGTCACTCCAAGGAGTGGCATGCCATCCGCCAGAGGACGAAGATGGGAGGCAGCATTGCCCATAGTAGGCTGATCAGCATTATAGCACACCCCCGTCGAGCGCTTGCGCCCGGGGTAAAGATTACAAATATAGATCTTAGATCACAGTTTACAGGAGTCCTCCAGACTCAGATATAGCTATAGTCAGTGGACTAAAGAGCCCAAGTTGCATCCCTAAGGGCCCGGTGGGATGCTTGTATTTACTAGGTGAGTGGTGTGAATAGTTACTAGGTGGATGGCGACCCGGGTAGGGGTATATAGATTGCATGCTGATTGGCACCTTCTGGCTTATGGGGGCTGGTATAGGTTCTTGTATGCTATATGTGTTATTTATTAAATTGATAGATAGCAGGACGCCGCACTGACAGGTATGATTCTCACCTTCTCTCCAGTACAGTTAAGCTCATTTCAGATTCTGCTATCCCAGGCAGTCTTAGCCATCTCCTATACTTCGGTAACTATCAGTATTACTGTTTATCTTCAGTTATGTTCTAGTTATTGCTTTGCATGCTCGGTACCTGTGGTACGGATGCCCGTTTGGGGGCGCTGCATTACTTGCCTGCAGGTACTCATAGACGAGGAGCCGACACAGAGTCATCAGCTCTTGTCATCCGGAGGTTGACAGCTAGAGGTTTATTTCTCTTTTTGTTGTACAGTACGAGTAGGCCGAGGCCCTGTGGTTATGATGGCCGTGTGGGTGTTTTAGTTTGTTTATGATGGTTGTGTGGGGCCTTGTATAGTTGATAGTTGATAACCTTGTCGGTCATAGAGAAATTTAACATTTAGTTCAGCTTTTCAGTGAAACTAGTCAGCATGGTGGCCTTGTCGGCCCGCATAGGTTCCTTTATACTCTTGTGGTTCTGGTCAGCTGTTGTTTTCTTACAGGAGGCTGTAGGCCTAGTCGGCCGAAGGCTGTATTTACAGCCATTATATAGCTCGTTGGTTCCATGAATCTAGGGTTAGGGCCAGCCTGGCACTAGAAGTGCTTTGGCTCAGTAGTCCAGCAGTCCAGGTTTTAGTAGGGCATCAGGTGCCAGTCATGCCTCCCAAGGCAGGGCGTGACAAACTTGGTATCAGAGCAGCTCATATCCCAGGGAGTCTGTAAGCTGCGCTATGTAGAGTCTTGTCTATGGATGTGTTGTGCGCAAAATACCATAGATAAGACGCTGCAAGGCATGATGGGATTGTTACTCTTTCATCATATTCAGTCGTGCTATAGAGTAGTACAGTATAGGGTTGAGTCCCTAAAGCTTATCATACTCTTTGTTTACAGATAAAATGGTAGACCAGCGACATTCTGTCACACGTAGAAGATTGGATACCGCAGCAGGAGAAGGCACCACCAGGATGCCTCAGCCTCATTTAGAATCAGCCTGATCTGAGGGCGATACAGAGGCATCATCTCGACCTACACTGCAGTCCCCACCCCACTAGGAGCCACTCGGGACGACATTACCTCCGACAGTTCCTGTACCTACACCATCCAACCAGTAAATTCGAAGGGCAGTAGTTATGTTGGCACAAATGATGGCTACTCAGCGCCAGTCAGTGCCACCTGTAACATCAAAATCATTAGGTGGGCCTGGCAGTTCGAGGGTCCGAGAATTTTTGGCACTAGGTCCCCCGCAGTTCACAGGGTCGGATCAGGTAGAGGACCCCCAGGACTTCCTGGATCAGATGCAGAGAATCTTTTGAGTCATGCATGTGACATCTACAGAGTTAGTTAAGTTAGCGGTATTCTGGCTGCGGGATATTGTTGTGTTTTGGTACGAGAGTTGGGAAAGGTCTCAAGGGAGAGATGTTGCCCCTCCGACCTGGTCCAGCTTTTCAGAGGCTTTCCTAGACCGTTATCTGCAACGAGAAATCCGACAGGCCCGGATTGACCAGTTTTTGCACTTGGAGCAGGGGGCGAGAAGTGTACTGGAGTACGCCCTGAAGTTCAATTCCTTGGCCCGCTATGCTCCAGCCTTTGTGGACACCATGCCATCAACAGTCCATCGGTTTATTATGGGTCTGAACCTAGAATATATATATGCATGCATGACAGCTACGCTGCGGGAAGATATGGATATTGCTCGGGTGCAGGCCTTTGCCCACACTATTGAGGGCCTTAGACAGCGGCAACAGGATAGCAGATGAATAAATCAGGAACAACACCGCAGGGATAGATCATATGAGATACAGGGGGAGATTTGGAGAGGACCTATGCCACAATTGTCAGATAGGCCACCTAGACCCCCGCCTCCATCACAGCAGTAGAGGGGTAGATTTGGTCGCCGGGGACAGACAGAGTCCGGCGGGAGTTCTCAAACGGTAGATTCACCCCAGCAGAGGAGGGCAGAGCAGAGCAGGTATACACCCCCACCTTGCCCTATTTGCAGCCGACCCCATACTGGAGCTTGCAGATATGGCTCCACAAGGTGTTATATATGCGGGCAGGAGGGTCATGTGATGAGAGACTATCCAGCCAGGGTTCAGGGTAACCGAGATAGACAGGATAGGGCGTCAGCAGGGCCGCGAGCTCCAGCAGCCTCGGCAGGACGTAGGCCCTCGGTCCTAGCAGGCAGGGGCCGAGGCAGATCAGGGGCCTCGAGTTCAAGTACGGGCCCAAGCCGTACCTATGCATTACTAGGGAGGCAGGACTCAAAGGCGTCTCCAGATGTGGTAATAGGTATGATGACTATTTCCTCTCACCATGTTTATGTATTGATTGATCCAGGATCTACCTTGTCCTACGTTACCCTATTTGTGGCTCGAAAGTTTAGTGCTGTATCAGAGTTGCTTCAGCAACCCTTTTCAGTATCTACACCCGTCGGTGACTCCATCATAGCCAAAAGGGTTTATCGAGGGTGTACAGTAGAGGTTGCTGATCGTCAGACCACAGTAGATTTGGTAGAATTAGAGATGATTGATTTCAATGCCATTATGGGTATGGATTGGTTAGTGCCGTGCTATGCCAATGTAGAATGCTGGACTAAGATGGTCCGATTCCACTTTCTAGGGGAGGCAGTACGAGAGTGGAAGGGCAGTACAGCTGCGCCAAAAGGTAGGTTTATTTCCTACCTTCAGGCAAGGAAGTTGATAGCTAAGGGATGCATTTGCCACATAGTCAGCGTCCAGGATGTGCGAGTAGAGCCTCCGACTCTCTAGTCTGTTCCAGTGGTTAGTGAATTCCCCAACGTATTCCCAGATGAGCTACCTGGTATTCCCCCATAAAAAGAAATAAATTTTGCAATTGATTTGCTACCAGGAACTCAGCCCATATCGATCCCTCCGTATCATATGGCTCCTGCTGAACTGAGAGAACTAAAGGAGGTACTTCACCTTGGGGTGCGCCGGTTCTGTTTGTGAGAAAGAAGGATGGCTCCCTCCGCATGTGTATAGATTACCGGCAGTTGAACAAGGTTACAGTCAAGAATAAGTATCCGCTTCCCAGAATAGATGATTTGTTTGATCAGTTACAAGGGGCCAGATATTTCTCCAAGATTAACTTACGGTCCGGATATCATCAGTTCGAGTTCCTGAAAGGGACATTCTGAAGACTGCCTTCAAGACCAGATACAGCCATTTTGAATTCCTAGTCATGTCCTTTGGGCTGACGAATGCTCCCGCAGCATTCATGGACCTGATGAACAGCATCTTCAGACCATACCTGACCTATTCGTGATAGTGTTTTTTTATGATATTCTGGTGTATTCTCGCTCAGAGTCAGACCACCAGGATCATTTGCGGACAATGCTCCAGATTCTCAGGGACCGTTAGCTGTATGCCAAGTTCTCTAAATGTGAATTTTGACTGAACTTAGTAGCCTTCTTGGGGCATATCGTGTCTTATGATGGTATACAAGTAGACACACAGAAAATAGAAGCAGTAAAAACATGGCCCAGACTTACCACTCCGATCGAAGTACGCAGTTTTCTGGGTTAGCAGGGTACTATAGAAGATTTGTTGAGGGATTCTCCATCATAGCGGCACCTCTGACTAAGATGACGCAAAAAGCAGTAAAGTTTCAGTGGACGGAGGCATGTGAGCAGATTTTCCAAGAATTGAAAGATAGGTTGACCTCTGCCCCAGTGTTAGCACTGCCAGAAGGTACAGAGGGTTATGCAGTTTATTGTGATGCTTTGGGTGTTGGGTTAGGATGTGTGTTGATGCAGCATGGTAAAGTAATTGCTTATGCTTCCAGACAGCTGAGGAAACACGAAAAGAATTATCCTACCCATGACCTGGAACTAGCTGCAGTGATCCACGCCCTAAAGATATGGAGACATTACTTGTATGGAGTCCATGTGGATATTTTCACTAATCATAAAAGCCTACAGTATATCTTGACCCAGAGGGAGTTGAATTTGTAGCAGCGTCGCTGGTTGGAGTTGTTGAAAGATTATGATGTAAATATTCTGTATCACCCAGGAAGAGCCAATGTAGTAGCATATGCCCTTAGCCGTAAGTCTATGGGGAGTTTGGCGTACTTGCATCCTGAGCAGCAGGAATTGACCCGAGAAATACACCAGTTAGCCAGTTTTAGTCGTTCGTGTAGCAGAAACAGAGGACAACAGAGCGGTAATTTAGAACACCATAGTGTCGTCATTAGTTGTGGAGGTAAAGGAACGGCAGTATGAAGATCCTGACCTGGTTCAGCTTAAAGACAGACTTCAGCAAGGAAAAGCACCGGATTTTCAGGTAATTGAGGATGATGTGTTGCGATATAAGGGCCGCCTTTGTGTTCCAGACATTGTAGGGCTTCGCCAGCAGATTATGGGTGAGGTACATTACACTCGCTATTCTCTCCATCCAGGCGCGACCAAAATGTACCACGATATCAAAGAAATCTACTGGTGGCCAGGTATGAAGAGGGAAATAGCAGAATTCGTAGCCCAGTGTCCTAACTGCCAGCAAGTAAAAGCTGAACACCAGAAACCAGGCGGATTGACTCAGGACATAGATATGCCTCTTTGGAAGTGGGAAGCAGTAAATATTGATTTTGTAGCAGGATTATCCCGTACCAGGCATAGAAATGACTCGATTTGGGTAATTGTTGACAGACTGACAAAATCCGCCCATTTTCTGCCAGTAAGTGCTACTTTCTCTGCCGAAGATTATGCCTAGTTGTATATCAGAGAAATAGTCAGACTACACGGTGTTCCAGTGTCCATTATCTCTGACAGAGGGGCATAATTTACAACCAAATTTGCAATCATTTCAGAGAGTCTGGGAACATAGATTAATCTGAGCACAACTTTTCATCCTCAAATAGATGGGCAGGCAGAACGCACTATTCAAATGCTAGAAGATATGTTGCGAGCACAACTTATTGAGTTCGCTTATAATAACAGTTACCATTCAGCTATCCAAATGGCACCTTATGAGGCATTGTAAGGGCGAAAGTGCAGATTGCCAGTTGTCTGGTTCGAAGTAGGAGAGTTAGGGCTGATTGGGCCGGATATTATTCATCAGCCAGAGGAAAAAGTAAAGATTATTAGAGAATGCCTACTGACTGCTTAGAGCCGCCAGAAATCGTATGCTGATGTGCGGCGTAGAAACTTGGAATTTAATGTTAATGACTGGGTATTCTTGAAAGTTTCTCCAATGAAAGGGGTGATGAGATTCGGCAAGAAAGGCAAGCTCGGCCTGAGATTTTTTGAGCCTTATCAGATTCGCCAAAGAATAGGCCAAGTGGCATATGAGTTGAACTGACCTCCAAAGTTAGAGTCTGTTCATCCGGTTTTCCACGTGTCCATGCTGAGGAAATATATAGGAGACCCCTCCAGAGTTGTCCCAATTCATGATGTCCAAGTTTCGGAGGAGCTGGCTTATGAAGAGGTTCCTGTAGCCATACTAGACGGGCAGATTTGCAGATTAAGAACTAAAGATGTTGCTTCTGCCAAGGTATTATGGCGTAACAGGAACCGAGAGGAAATTACTTGGGAAGCAGAGGAAGATATGAAAGTCAGATATCCTCAGTTATTTAAGACTTAATCAGCCAGAGGTACGTTAGTGTTGGGCTTTTAGTTCCTGACGTGCTAGATTTTTCATATACATCTTCCACATTAATTTCTATATTATTTTCTTTTTCTATTAGGTTAGTATATGTGCTCCCGGGGTTCTTTAGTTTATTGGGAATTTTATTCTTGACCCGAGAAATACACTCTTTTGTAAGTGCCACAGTTTCAAACTTTATATGCCGCCTCTTATTGGCCACGATATCCCTGAGATACTGGGCATATTTTGGAACATTCTGCAAAAGCTCCGCCAACAGAATATTCACATAAACCTTCTTTAACAACTTAAGAAATTTACTATAAGTTGTGTCCTTTTTCTTCTTCTTCAACCTTTGAGGAAATAGGGGAGGTGGCCTAGCTACTACAACCTTTGGTTGTGGGTTGTTAGACTCGCCCACCTTAGTCTTGGAATGCACAACCTATTCCTCATCAGCTTTTTCTTTTTTGGGAATCACCTCGCCCAACTCCTTACCATTGCACAAGAAAATTATGCTGACATTTGCCTTCAGATTCTTCTTCGTGTTACCCGGAAGTGCCCCCTGTGGTCTATTGTTCTGATGTAGGGATAATTTCCCCATCTGCCTCTTAAGCTCATGGATGGACTTTTGCATCTCATTAACCACCTGACTCTGCTACACCATCCATTGCTTCACTATCTCCTCAAGAGAACTGCTCTGCTGCTAGCCATGTGGCCTTTGGTAAGAATTCTGGGGCCTTTGGAAATTTTGATTCCCTCCTTATGAGGGAATTTCTCTATTCTAGTTCCTTTGATTATAGCCATTACCTACAAACCTATATCATGGCCTTGTTTTCCAACAAAGTTGTAATACACCGGAAGTGGCTAAGACTAAACTCGAGAGTTGAAATTAAAAGTAGTAGAAAAAAATCTGAAAATCTTCTTAGGACAACTCATTGTATGGATTGTTGGTGGGACCTACGACCCATGGAAGGTGCCAGTAGTGAGAAGCTGCAGAATCAAGCTGGGGAATAAAGGGCCTCAGAACGACCCATTGGATGTTGTACAGAGTTTTTGGATGGGAGTCATTGTGAGGTTGGTCTTGATTAGGGAGGAAGTAACGAGTTATGATATGACCCGCTATTGGGAGCAATGGGCCATTGTCAGCGTCCGTTGAGAGGAATCCCGGGATAGGGCAGTGGTGACGACGACTGGCAGCAACAAGTCATTGGAGCTTCCAATAACTCGTCCTGTCTAGTCCTGGTAGGGGACCTGTGACCAAAATTAGGTATGAGACAACGAGGGGGTGTAGTGAATCGTTGGAGCTAGTGACGATCCGTTGTGATGCCCGTTGCCATTGGCAGTGCAATTTTCTCAGAAATTTCATCAAGGGTATTTTCGTCATTCCTAAGCCCTAGGATCCTACACTACGTCGTTGTAAGATGGAAATAGTGTGTTTTAAGAAGGCTTAAGTCATTCTAAGCCTATCCTAATTCATGCATGCAAGCTTAGAGGTTTGAGAGGTCATCAAGCCTTGTTTCTTCAAAAGTTCTTCCTCAATTCTCTTTGGGCAATCAAGAAAGTAGTAAAATCAGATTTCTTGAGGTATGTAAGGCCATAAATGGGTGCAATAGTCCACACCCATGCCCAATTCTCTCTCCTTTCATGCAAATTCTAATTGATGAATCTGTGGGATTTTTACCCAATGTATGAATTCACTAAGTTTCAATCATGGGTATGATCTGAGCATGTTTTAAATGATAAATTATGATTAATGGGTAGATTTTACAATGTTTTAAATTATAAATTATGTTTCCAAGTTTTCTAAACTATGATGCCCATCTATGAAAGTTCATGAAAGCTAAGATCTATAAAGTATGTGTATAAGCATGATGAGATGTTTATGAAAAAAAGTATGATTTCAAAATACCCATATTTATGTTCATGTTTTCAAAGTGAATCAAGTTGATTTCAAGCATGTTTAAGTATTGGGCAAGTCCATATGATCAAGTATGTCTTATGATTTCATGAATTAGCTTACCACATAGGTTTGGAGTCAAGACTCCCATTATTTTCATCTTCTGGTATGGTTTGAGCCAAGGCTCCTCATGTTTTGATTTTAGATTATGCATGTATGTTTTTATTCAGCTTCGTCATTAGACAATGGTCATATTCATTGAAAAACAATGGAGAACACATGCATGTTCTTGGGAGTAGTGTCTAGCACCGAGTAGACTAAGGATCATTCAACCCTGTGCCTCAGAACTACACGCAAATGTAGGTATGTTCACATTACTTTGGGATCTCCCTTGGAGCTTCCCCTGCCCCTAAGGGGCCTTGAGCTTGATATCGATATGATGGTAGCGCCCTTAGCACTGACAGAGCTTTGGACAAATCTGCCCACTTGATGTGATAGTCGGGACCATGTAAGTCTATCGTGGTAATGTCGGTTATATGACGAGTCTCCCATTGTTCTTCATGATTTTAGTTATGCATATTTATCAGTCATGATATTATGTTTTCAGTAGGTTTGGTCTAATGTTCATTTTTACTTATGATTATTAATTTTTAACTTTGGGTCATTCGATTCAGTTATGTTCAGGTCATGATTTCAGAAAATAGCATGCATGTCCTACTCTCGAAATCTTTTCTTGATTATGTTTTATTATATGCATGATTTATGATCTTACTTACTTAGCGATTTTACTTACCTTGCATACTCTGTACATTTCACGTATTGATAGCATACTCTATACTGTATCATTTTATGATACAGCTCTGATATCCAGACTCATTCCTGTCGATAGCCAGATTCCCAACATTAGTACTTCCCGATTAGAGTTAGTGAGTTCTTATCTTGTGAGGGCATTTCTATTCACATATGTTCTATATTTTCAGTTTTCAGACTGTAGTGAGTTAGTTGGGGGTCTTGTCCTATCAACTCCTTGGTATTAGAGGCTTTTTGGACATAGATATATTCATCTTTAGACTTATGTCATGTATTTGTATGTTATGTTACGTTTATACTTCCGCTATGTTATTCATGTTGATCTACCGTTTTATTTGAATGAGCTAGAAGTTATGTTCATTCCATGGTTCGACTTGGAGTCTCTTGGGCTTCTTTGTCCCGTGTCTCGATCCAGGCCTATGTTCGGGTGTGACAAACTTGGTATCAGAGCATTAGGTTTTGAAGTGTCCTAGGATGTGGGAAAGCCGCGTTAAGTAGAGTTTTTTTCATGGGTGTGAAGCGCGCCACACTTATGAAGAAGAGGCTAAGAGACGTTTAGGAAATGTTCCCTTCATTAATGATCTAAGTAGTGCAAGGAAATGTCTCTCTATCCTTCTAACTCCTTCTATAGGCATTTGCAGAATCATGCCTCCCTGTAGAGTTAATGAAAGGAGAAATGGAAACAGTAATGGCCATGAGAATGGTAATGGAGACAGGCACCAGTAGGCCCCACCAGCCCATGTGGAGCATATACTCGAGCCAGTTGCCCACGCAGAGTTCAGGGCAGCCATTCAGATTTTAGCCTAGGCCTTGATCGCCCAAGTCAATCAGCAGACGGTAGCGCATGTATCTCACAATGGGAATGCTGTTGCTGTGAGAGTTAGGGACTTTCTAAGGATGAACCCTCCGGAGTTCCTTGGATCGAAGGTCAACGAGGATCCGCATGAGTTCATTGAGGAGATTCTGAAGATCACCCAGATTATGGGGGTGACCGGAGGGGAGTGCACTGACATAGCCTCTTATCAGCTAAAAGGGGTTTCGCATATCTAGTTTAAGTAGTGGAAAGATATCAAGATAGTGGGAGTAGGTCCCATTGGTTGGGAGGAGTTTCATATTGCATTTCTGAAAATCTTCCCTTGTGAGATGAGGGAGCTGAATGTAGCCGAGTTTGTGAATCTAAAATAAGGGATGATGACAGTTCATGAGTATGCCTTGGAGTTCACTCATCTGTCCAAGTGTGCACCTGAGATGGTGGCGGATCAGAGGGCCCGTGTGAGCAGGTTTGTACACGGGATAACAGACTACTTGGTCAGGGATTGCTGGACCAAGATGCAGCTTCAAGATATTGAATTTGCTCGGATTGTCCTGTATGCCCGGTAGATGGAGGTAGTGCAGATGAGTGAGCGGGAGAGAGAGAGGCCAAGAGGGCCAGGACTGATAGTTTTGGATTCTCCCAGCAGAGACCTAGTGGGCACCGTCAGCAGTCCCACCAGAGATCTTCAGCCCCAACACCTTTGGGTTTGAGTGTGCCATTCAGGTCTAGGCGCAATCAGAGGGGATGAGCATCAGGCTCGAGGGGCCAAAGTAGCAGACCATAGAGACTAGCCCTCCTGAGTGTAGCCGATGTAGCTAGAGACATGTGGGCTAGTGCTTAGCAGGTTTAGGTGCTTGTTTCGGGTGTGGAAAGATCGGACATAAGCTTAGAGATTGCCCTGTAGCCAGAAAGGGTCATGACAGGGGCTGGGCCCAGCCTCCAGTTCAGCAGCTCCACTAGCACACCCAGCTCAGCAGAGGGCATCTACTAGTGCGGGTGGCAGACATCGCCAAAACAGATTTTATGCCCTAGCATCACGTCAGGAGCAGGAGGTCTCCCTAGATGTAGTCACAGGTATGTTACGAGTATTCCACCCTGATGTATATGCATTGTTAGATCAAGAGGCTACTTTATATTTTGTGATGCCCTATGTTGCTAGTAGTTTCGGAGTCAGTCCCAAAATCATATTAGAACCCTTCTCAGTCTCTACTCTAGTTGGTGATTCAGTAATGGCTAGATGGGTGTATAGAAATTGTCCTGTCACAGTCCTTCAGAAAGTCACCTTAGCAGATTTAGTAGAGTTAGCCATGACCAATTTTGATATTATCCTCGGCATGGATTGGTTATATGCATGTTATGCCTCAGTCAATTGTAGAACCCATTCAGTAGGGTTAAGATTTCCGGGTGAGCCAGTCCTAGAGTGGAAGGGTAGTTCAGCTGTGCCTGTAGATTATTTCATTTCCTACCTTAAGGCCAGAAAGATGATTTCTAAGGGTTGTGTGTACCATCTAGTTAGGGTTAAGGATTCTACATTTGAGACCCTGACTATCCAGTTAGTTCTAGAAGAATGTGAGTATCTAGAAGTGTTCCCAAATGATCTATCGAGAATTCCTCCTGAGCGGGAGATTGATTTTGGTATTGACCTTCTTCTCGATACGCAACCTATATCTATTCCTCCTTACAAAATGGCTCCATCTAAGTTAGAGGAGTTGAAGGAGCAGTTGGAAAACCTTTTAGACAAGGGTTTCATCAGACAAAGCAAATCCCCATGAGGTGCACCAGTTCTGTTTGTTCGCAAGAATGATGGTTCTCTTCGTATGTGCATCGATTATCGGAAATTGAACAAGGTTACCCACAAGAACAAGTATCCTCTCCCCAAGATTGATGATTTGTTTGATCAGCTTCAGGGTGCTAAGTTCTTTTTGAAGATATACCTCAGATCTGAATACCATCAGCTCAGGGTTCGGGAGAGCAATATTTCAAAGACAGCCTTCAGAACTGTAATACCCCGAAGTGCCTAAGACTAGACTCGGGATTTAAAATGGACATTGGCAGAATTTGGGAGAAACCCCTCAGAACGGGTCTCCTAATGAATCATTGGTTCAACCAATGACCCATTGGAAGCCTCGTGGTGAGGCTTAGTCGGGTAGCAGTTGGGAATAACGTGTCTAGGAACGACCCATTGCCAGATGTAATGAGTCATTGTTTGTAGTTGTGCGGAAGCTAAACCTTGGTCAAGGATAAAGTGATGAGTCGTGGAATGACCCGTTGCAGGTAATAATGGGTCGTGGTCAATAGCCATGGTAAGGAGTATTCAAACCTCCAATCGATGTAACAGAAGAAAACAATGACTCGTTGGAAGAAAGAACGAGTCTTGGTGTGGCTCGTGGGAAGACTTGGTGCAGGTCATCAAGTGGAAAACGATGGGTGACCTAACGGACCGTTATCTGAGTAACGACTCATCCTGTCGAGTCGTGGGATCAAACCTGAGAATATGAATCACGCAGTAGAGATGATGGATGGATACCACGAGTCATGGTACCCAACAACGACCCATTAGGACGATCATTACCACTGCCAGTGTAGAAATTTCAGAAATTTCATTAAGGGTATTTTCATCATTCCTATGCTCTAAGGTCCTATACTATGTTGTTTTAAGTTATTTTTAGAGTGTATTAAACAGGTTAAGTCACTCCAACCTATTCAAAACCCATGCAAGCAAGTTAGAGAGAGTTAGAGGGGAGATCAAGCCTTAGCCCTTCCAATTCTACTCAAATTCTTCTTGGGCAATCAGGAAGGTGTAAGAATCTGTTATAATCAAGTATATAGGGTTATGAGTGGGTGTTATCATTCACACCCATGCCCAATCTCTCTTAATTCATGAGGTTTTGTTTAAAAATCTTATGGGGTTTTATCTTAAATCTTGTGAAATCCTAATGATCTATACATGGGTTGTTACTTCTCATGTTTTACATCATATTTTACGAATTATGAATAGATTTTACCACTAATTCAATTATAAATTTATTTGTTTCAATTTCTAATAAATTAGTATACCTAATTATGCATGTTCTATGATGAATCGAGTTATGATCTTTACCTCTATTTTTGATGTTCATAAACCAATCATGATTTATGATATATTATATGGAATTTTCAAATGTCCATCATGAATTTATGATTTATTAAGCATATACATGTTTTACAAGTATGCATAAAACCTCATGATTTGCGATTTACAATTTTGGCCGACTCACGAGACTTAGCCTTATGGCTAGTTCATGTATTTACAATCATGTTTATGATTATTATGATTTAAATAGCCCATGAATCTAATGCATATTATTCTATTAGCACTATATATGTTTTTAGAGTAGTATTTAACACCAAGTAGGTTCAGGCCCAGGTTTTGCCCCGAATCTCAGAACTATGTGCCACTGTAGGACATGGGACCTCCCTTGAGACTGTACCCTTTTACCAAATGGGCCTTTCATGTGTGATATCACTCTCTTCATAGTTCTACCCTCGGCAAGGTACGAACACCCTCCCGACTAGGGATTTACAGGTGGGTCACTATGTGTGCTCATATGGAGTATGTTGGTTATAAGTATCTCCCATTATTACGCATGTTTTATGCATTATTATGTTTATGTTATTTTGGCTCAAGTGATGATTTATAAAGTTTCTCTTATAACTATGGTAATGAATAGATTACGATTGATTTGAAAACCTTAAGCCATATGTTATCTTATGATATTTATGTTATGAGCACATTATCCCACTTTTATGATCTCTTATGAGTTGTTATGTATTTTTAAATGTCCATTTTACTTACCTTACATACTTGGTACATTCCACGTACTGACCTCATACTCTATGTTGTATCATTTAATGATACAGGCTTCGATCTTCAGACCCAACACCGTCAGTAGTTTATCTCGGAGTTTAGCATCCAGCTCTTTGGTGAGTCCACATTCTCCAAGGACCAATTTGATATCAGTTATCTTTTCATGTTCAGTTTTATAGACTTATCGGGTTAGTTGGGCACGTTGTCCCATCAACCCGTTGGATATGTTAGAGGCTTTCAGACTATATGTAGTATTCAGCGGTTATGTATATAGTACGTTCCTCTTACCATGTTATGTTATGTTTATGCTTCCGCTATGTCGTTATGCTAAGTATTACTCTTTATTGATATTGAGTTAGATTTATGTTCATTCCATGGTTCGACTTGGAGTCTCTCAGGGCTCCTTGTCCCGTGTTGCAATTCGGGTCTACGTTCGGGTCGTGACAAACTTGGTATCAGAGCCATAGGTTTGAAGTTTCCTATGGCGTCTGAAATCCACGTTAAGTAGAGTCTTTTTCATGGATTTGAAGCACTCCACATTATGACGAAGAGGCTACGAGACGTTTAGGAAATGTTCCCTTCTTTCATGATCTATATTATGCGATGAAATATATCCCTATCCTTCTTATTCGTGCTATTCCCGATTAAAGAATCATGGCTCCCCATAGAGTAAATGTAGGAGAAATGGGAATGGTGGTAGCCACGAGGATGGCTACGGAAATGGGCACCAGTAGGCCCCACTAGTCCAAGAGCACCATGCACTGGAGCGGGTTGCCCATGCTGAGTTTTGGGCAGCTATTCAGATGCTCACTGGAGTCGGTTGCCCATGCTAATTGTCGGGAAGCTATTTAGATGCTCGCGCAGGCCTTGACCGCTCAGGTCAATCAACAGGCAGTTGTGCATATTCCGCAATATGGTAATCTAGTGGCAGCTCGAGTCAGGGATTTCTTGAGAATGAACCCACCAGAGTTCCTCGGGTCAAAAGTAGATGAGGACCCGCATGAATTCATCGATGAGATTCTAAAGATCACCCAGGTCATGGGGGTGACAAGTGGGGAGTGCATTAATTTGGCCTCTTATCTGCTTAAAGGGGTTTCACATATTTGGTTTAAACAGTGGAAAGATAGTAGGGCTGTGGGAGCAGGCCCTATCAGTTGGGAAGAGTTTCATACAGCCTTTTTGGATCAGTTCTTCCCTCGTGAGATAAGGGAACTGAAGGCGGCCGTGTTTATAAATGTGAAGTAGGGTGACATGTCGGTTCTGGAGTAGGCTATGGAGTTCACCCATTTATCCAAGTATGCACCATAGTTAGTGGCAGACTAGAGGGTTCGGGTGAGCCGATTTGTGCATGGAGTGGCGGACTACCTTGATAAGGACTGTAGGATTGCCATGATGCATAGAGACATAGATTTTCCCCGCATAGTGTTGCATGCCCAGCAGATGGAGACGGTGTATCGGAGGCAGAGAGAGGCCAAGAGGGCCAGGACAGACAATTATGGGATTTCTCAGCATAGATCGAGGTGCGGACAGCGTCAACAGTCTCATCATAGGTCTTTTGCTCCAGCACCATCATCAGCGAGTGCACCATCTAGATCACGAATCAGAGAAGTAGGGCTTCAGATTCGAGGGGTCAAGGTAACATGCAAATAGAGCTCACTTTCCCAACCTATGCAAGGTGCGGCAACATTCACCCCGGGAGGTGCCTAGTTAGCTCAAATGCTTGTTTCGAGTGTGGAAAACTCAAACACAGACTCAGGGATAGCCCTTCATCAAGATTAGGAGGCGGCGGGGCCCGTATACCAGCCTCTAGTTCAGCCGCTCCAGCAGCACGTCCCTCCCAGCAAGGTGCTTCGACTAGTTCAGCTGGCGATCAATGGCAGAATAGGTTCTATGCCCTTGCAACTCATCAGGAGCAGGATACTTCATTGAATATGGTTACTGGTATGTTACGAGTGTTTCATCTTGATGCTTGTGCTTTGTTATATCCAGGGGTTACCTTATATTTTGTGACACCTTATATTTCTAGTAGCTTTGGAGTCATTACCGAAATTTTTTCAGAACCATTTTCATTCTCTACCCCCGTTGGTGATTCTGCTATAGCTTGGCTGGTGTATAGAAGTTTCCCATTCACAATATTGCATAAAGTCACCTCCGCAGACCTTGTAGAGTTAGCCACGATTGACTTTGATATTATCCTCGGTATGATTTGGCTATTTGCTTGTTATGCCTCAGTTAATTGATGAACCTGGGCAGTATAGTTCAGATTTCCGAGTGAGCTAGTTATAGAATGGAAGGATAGTTCAGCTATGCCTGTAGGTCATTTCATTTCCTACCTTAAGGCTTTAAAGATGATTTCCAAGGGTTTTTGTACCATCTAGTTAGGGTTCAGGATGTAGAGTCTGAGACCCCGACTATCTAGTCAGTCCAAGTAGTATGTGAGTATCCAGAAGCCTTCCTAGATGATTTACCGGGAATCCCTCTCGAGCGGGAGATTGATTTTGGCATTGACCTTCTCCCCGAAACGCAACCTATATCTATTCCTCCCTACAGAATGGCTCTAGCCGAGCTAAAAAAGTTGAAGGAGCAGTTGGAGGATCTCTTGGATAAGGGTTTCATCAGACCAAGCAAGTCTTCATGGGGTGCACCAGTTTTATTTGTCTGAAAGAAGCATGACTATTGGCAACTGAACAACGTTACCATCAAGAACAGGTATCCTCTACCCAGGATTGATGATTTATTTGACCAGCTTCAAGGTTCCAAGTGCTTTTCAAAGATAGATCTCAGATCCGGGTACCATCAGCTCAGAGTTCGGGAGAGTGATATCCCGAAGACAGCCTTCAGGACGTGGTATGGTCATTATAATTTTGTAGCTATGTCTTTTGGACTAACGAATGCTCCTACAACTTTTATGGACTTGATGAACAGGGTGTTCAAGCTATATTTGGATATGTTCGTGATTGTATTAATTGATGACATCCTTATATACTCTCGGAGCGAGGAGGAGCATGCCGCTCATTTAAGAGTGGCACTATAGACTCTCAAGGATCACCAATTATATGCCAAATTCATCAAGTGTGAGTTTTGGTCGAACTCAATGGCATTTTTGGGCCATATGGTATCAAGTGAGGGAATATAGGTGGACTCTCAAAAAATAAAAGTGGTGAAGAATTGGCCTAGACCGGTGAATTCTTCAGATATATAGAGCTTTTTTGGTTTAGCTGGATACTAACGAAGATTTATTGAAGGTTTCTCATCTATTGCAGCACCCTTGACCAAATTGACCCAAAAGAAGGTGAAATTCCAATGGTCAAAGGCTTGTGAGAAGAGCTTCCATGAATTGAAGGCTCGATTTACCTCAGCACCGGTGTTGACCTTACCCGAGGGTACCAATGGGTTCGTGGTGTATTGTGATTCTTTAAGGATCGGACTTGGCTATGTATTGATGCAGCATGAGAAAGTTACAACATATGCATCCAGACAGCTAAAATTTCATGAGAAGAACTACCCTACCCATGATCTTGAATTTGCCGCAATGGTATTCACCTTGATGATATGGAAACATTATTTGTATGGAGTCCACGTGGATGTGTTTATGGAACATAATAGTTTACAATATGTGTTTACACAGAAGGATCTTAACCTTTGGCAAAGGAGGTGGTTGGAGTTACTCAAGGACTATGATATGAGTGTCCGTTACCATCCTGGTAAGGCAAATGTAGTAGTAGACGCACTTAGTAGACTCTTTATGGAGAGTGAGTCTCATGTGGATGAGGGGAAGAAGGAGCTGGTGAAAGATGTACATCGACTTGCAAGGTTGGGAGTTCGGTTGGTTGGCTCGATTGACGACGGTGTTATAGTTCAGCACGAATCAGAATCGTCCCTGGTAATGAATGTAAAAGCTAGACAAGATGAAGACCCTATTTTGGTAAAGTTGAAGGAAGCCATTCAAAATCAAAAGGTAGAGGTCTTCTCCGAAGGGGGAGATGGTGTGCTCCGGTACCAAGGTCGCTTATGTGTTCCAGATGTTGATGATTTGAGGAGCCGGATGTTGAACGAGGCTCATGGATCCATGTATTCTATCCATCCAAGTGCCAACAAGATGTATTGTGACTTACGTGAAGTCTATTCGTGGAATGACATGAAGAAGGACATCGAAGAGTTTGTAGCTAAGTGCCCAAACTGTCAGCAAGTGAAGGTCAAGCACTAGAATCGAGAGGTGTACTTTAGGATATTAGTATTATACTTGGAAATGGGAAGAAATCAATATGTACTTCATCACAGATTTACCTTGTACTCATCGACAATATGACTCCATTTGGGTTGTGCTAGACAGGTTGAACAAGGATGCCCATTTTCTACTAGTCAAAACCACGGATTCAGTGGAGGATTATGCCAAATTATATATTCAGGAGATAGTTTGATTGCATGGAGTTCCCTTGTCCATTATTTCAAATAGAGGTACTCAATACACCTCTCAGTTTTGGAGGTCATTTGTCCATTATATTAAATTGAGGTACTCAATTTACCTCTCAGTTTTGGAGGTCGTTTCAAAAAGGACTTGGTACTCAGGTTAAGCTCGGCATAGCATTTCATCCGAAAATGGATAATCAAGCGAAGCAGACAATTCAGACTCTCAAAGACATGTTGAGAGCATAGGTGATTGACTTCAAGGGTAGTTGGGATGATTATTTGCCTCTTATCGAGTTTGCATACAATAACAGCTACCATTCCAGTATTTAGATGGCTCTGTTTGAGGCTCTCTATGGGTGGAGATGTAGATCACCTATTGGTTGGTTTGAAGTTGGTGAAGCTGCGATGATAGGACCAGATTCGATCCATGAGGCTATGGAGAAGGTTGAGCTCATATGGGACAAGTTGAAAACAACTCAAAGTCACCAAAAGTCCTATGCCGATGTGAGAAGGAGAGAATTAGAATTCGAGGTGGATGATTGGGTGTTCCTAAAGGTATCTCCCATGAAGGGAGTGATGCGGTTTGCAAAGAAAGGAAAACTCAGCCCTCGTTATGTTATCCCTTACCGTATTGTAAAATGAGTTGACAAGGTACATACGAATTGGAGTTGCTCTCAAAATTAGCTTCTGTGCATCTTATTTTCTATCTATCACTCTTAAAGATGTGTTTGGATGATCTAACTATAGTTTTTTTGGTGAACAGTGTTGATGTGAAGACAACCTTAGTCATGAGGAGGTTCCGGTGGAAATACTGGATCGTCAGGTTCGAAGGCTAAGGAACAAAAAAGTAGCTTCAGTCAAACTTTTATGGAGGAATCAACACGTTGAAGGAGCTACATGGGAAGCCGAAGAAAATATTATGGCTAGATACCTACATTTATTCTCTCTCAGCTCAGTTCCAGCTTGAGGTATCAATTATTTCCCTAAAACTCTTTTTATTTTTCATGTTCAGTTCATGTGACCAAGTTTCTTTTATGTATATGGATGTATGTATGATTCATGAATTCAATTCAGCCATGTAGTTTGAATCGGAGATAGTCATTCCGTCAGTTTTCGGCTTAAATGATCAGTATTTGAGTGTAATGATTGCATTCTCTGTTTTCTGCATGATTTCCCACATTCGAGGATGAATGTTTCCAAGGGGGAGATATTGTAATACCCTGGAAGTGCCTAAGACTAAACTTGGGATTTAAAATGGAAGTTGACATAATCTGGGAAAAAATCCCTCAAAATGGGTCACCTAAAGGATTGCTGGTTCAACCAACGACCTATTAGAAGCATCAGTGGTGAGGTTTAGCCGTGTAACAGTTGGGAATAACGGGTCTAGGAACGACCTATTGCCCAGATGTAATGAGTCATTGTTTGTAGTTGTGCGGAGGCTGACCCTTGGTTAAGGATGAAGTGATGAGTCGTGGAATGACCCGTTGCAGGTAACAACGGGTCGTGGAATGACCCATTGTAGGTAACAATGGGTCGCAGCCGTGGGAAGGAGTATTCAAACCTCCAGTAGATGTAACAGAAGGAAACCACAACTAGTTAGAAGCAGGAACAAGTCGTGGTGTGGCTCGTGGGAAGACTTGGTGCAGGTTGTCAAGGAGGAAACAACGGGCAACCTAACAGACCATTGGCTGAGTAATGAATCAACCTATCGAGTTGTGGGATCGAACCTGAGAACGTGAATTCGGGCAGTAGAGACGACGGATGGATACTTGTGGTATCCAACAACGACCCGTTAGGACGATCGTTACCATTGCCGGTGCAGAAATTTCAGGAATTTCATTAAGTGTATTTTCGTCATTCCTATGCTCTAAGGTCCTATACTATGTAGTTTTAAGTTATTTTCAGAGTGTATTAAGATAGTTTAAGTCACTATAACATATTCAAAACCCATGCATGCAAGTTAGAGAGAGTTAGAGAGGAGATCAAGCCTTAGCCCTTCCAATTCTTATCAAATTCTTCTTGGGCAATTAGGAAGGTGTAAGAATTAGCTATAATCTAATATGTAGGCTTATGAGTGGGTGTTTTCATTCACACCCATGCCCAATCTCTCCAATTCATAATGTATTGTTTTAAAAATCTTATGGCGTTTTATCTTAAATATTGTGAAATTCTAATGATCTATTCATGGGTTATTACTTCTAATGTTTTACATCATGTTTTACGAATTATGATTATATTTTACCACTAATTCAGTTATAAATTTATTTATTTCAATGTTTAATAAATTATACCTAATTATGCATATTTTATAATGAATCGAGTTATGATCTTTACCTCTATTATTGATGTTCATAAACCCATCATGATTTATGATATACTATAAGGAATTATTCAAATGTCCATCATTAATTTATGATTTATTAAGCATATACATGTTTTACAAGTATGCATGGACCTCATGATTTGTGATTTATGATTTTGGCCAACTCACGGGCCTTACCCTCATGGTTAGTTCACGTATTTACAAGAATGCTTATGATTATTATGATTTAACTAGCCCATGAATCTCATGCATACTATACTATGGCCACTACATATATTTTGGGAGTCGTATTTAACACCGAGTAGGTTCGGGGCCTAGGTTTTGCCCCGAATCTCAAAACTATGTGCCACCATAGGACATGATGGGACCTCCCTTGAGATTGTACCCTTTTCCAAAATGTGCCTTTCATGTGTGATATCATGCCTTTCATGGTTCTACCCTTGGCAAGGTATGAACACCCTCCCGACTAGGCGATTTATAGGTCGGGCTCCATGTGTGCTCATATGGTGTATGTCGGTTGTAAGAATCTCCCATTGTTCCGTATGTTTTATGAATTATTATGTTTATGTTATTTTGGCTCAAGTGATGATTTATAATGTTTCTCTTATTACTATGGTAATGAATGGATTACGAATGATTTGAAAACCTTGAGCCTTATGTTACCTTATATATTTATGTTATAAGCATGTTGTCCCACTCTTATGATCTCTTATGAGATGTTATTTACTTTTAAATGTCCTTTTTTACTTTTCTTTCATACTAGGTACATTCCATGTACTGACCGCATACTCTATGTTGTATCATTTCATGATACAGGCTTCGATCTTCAGACCCAACACCGTTAGTAGATCATCTCGGAGTTTAGCATCCAGCTCTTTGGTGAGTCCTCATTCTATGGGACTAGTTTGATATCAGTTATCTTTTCATGTTTAGTTTTCTAGACTTTCCAGGTTAGTTGGGGATGTTGTCCCATCAATACATCGGATATGTTAGAGGCTTTCAGACTATATGTAGTATTCGGCTGTTATGTATGTGGTACGTTCTGCTTACCATGTTATGTTATGTTTATGCTTCCACTATGTCGTTATGATAAGTATCTGCTTTATTGATATTGAGTTAGATATATGTTCATGCCATGGGTCGACTTGGAGTCTCTCGGGGCTCCTTGTCCTTTGTTGCGATCCGGGTCTATGTTCGGGTCGTGACCAGGACTCGGTATGGTCATTATGAGTTTGTAATTATGTCTTTTGGACTAACGAATGATCCTGCAACTTTTATGGATTTGATGAACAGGGTGTTCAAGGCATACTTGGATATGTTCGTGATTGTGTTCATAGATGATATTCTCATATACTCTTAGAGCAAGGAAGAGCATGCTGCTCATGGGAATAGTGAAGGCCACGAGGATGGCAATGAAAAGAGGCACCAGTACGCCCCACCAGTTCAATAGCACCAGGCACTGGAGTTGGTTACCCATGCTGAGTTTCGGGCAGCTATTCAGATGCTCGCATAGGCCTTAACTGCTCAGATAAATTAGCAGGCAGTTGCATATGTTCTGCAAAATGGCAATGCAGCGATGGCTCTAGTTAGGGATTTCTTGAGAATGAACCCATCGGAGTTCCTTGGGTCGAAAGTAGATGAGGACCCGCATGACTTCATCGATGAGATTCTAAACATCATCCAGGTCATGGGGGTGACAAATGGGGAGTGCGTTGATTAGGATTCTTGGTGTATATTTGGTTTAAACAATGGAGAGATAGTAGGGCACTGGGAGCAGGCCCTATAGGTTGGGAAGAGTTTCATGCATCTTTTTTGGATCTATTCTTCCCTTGTGAGAACTGAAGGCGGACGAGTTTGTAAACTCGATGCAGGGTGACATGTCCGTTCAAGAGTACGTTGTGGAGTTCACCCCCTTATCCAAGTATGCACCAGAGTTAGTGGCAGACCAGAGGGCTCGGGTGAGCCGATTTATGTATGGAGTGGCAGACTACTTGGATAAGGACTGTAGGATTGCCTTGCTGCATTGAGACATAGATTTCCCCCGCATAGTGTTGCATGCCCAACAGATGGAGACAGTGTATCAGAGCCAAAGAGAGGCCAAGAGGGTTGGACAGATGGGGTCTCTCAGCCTAGATTGGGGGGTGGACAACCCCAACAGTCTCATCACAGGTCTTTTGGTCCAGCACCATCATCAGCTAGTACACCATCTAGATCACGAGGGGATCAGAAAAGTGGGGCTTCATATTCAAGGAGCCAAGTTAGCATGCAGATAGGGCGCACTTTCCCAACTTGTGAAAGGTGCAATAAGAATCACCCAGGGAGGTGCCTAGTTGGCTCAGACGCTTGTTTCGGTTGTGGCGAACTCAGACACAGACTCAGGGATTGTCCGTTGGCCATATCAGGGGGCGGCGGAGCCCATATGCTAGCCGCTAGTTCAGCCTCTAGCAGCACGTCCCTCCTAGCAGGGCGCCTCGACTAGTTTAGCTGACAGTCAGCGCTAGAATAGGTTATATGCCATTACGACTCGTCAGGAGCAAGAGACTTCACCAGATATGGTTATTGGTATGTTATGAGTGTTTCACCTTGATGCTTATGCTTTGTTAGATCTAGGGGCTACCTTGTCTTTTTTGACATCTGAGACTGCTAGTAGCTTCGGAGTCAGCCCCGAAATTTTGTGAGAACCATTCTTAGTCTCTGCTCCTATTGGTGATTCAGTTGTAGCTAGGCAAGTGTATAGAAGTTGTCCAATCACAATATTGCATAAAGTCACCTCCGCAGAACTTGTAGAGTTAGCCATGACTTATTTTGATATTATTCTCGGCATGGATTGGTTGTATATGTGTTATGCTTCTATTAATTGTAGAACCCGAGCAGTAAAGTTCAAAATTCCGGGTGAATCAGTCTTGGAGTGGAAGGGTAGTTTAGTTGTGCCTGTAGGTCATTTCATTTCCTTCCTTAAAGCCAGAAAGATGATATCCAAAGGTTGTGTTTACTAGCTAGTTAGGGTTAAGGATGTTGAGTCTGAGACCCAGACTATCCAGTCCGTTCTGGTCGTGCGTGAGTACTAGAAGTATTCCCTGATGCTTTACCGGGTGTTCCTCCTGAGAGGGAAATTGCCTTTTGTATTGACCTTCTTCTCGAGATGCAGCCTATATCTATTCCTCCTTATTGAATGGCTCCAACCGAGCTAAAGGAGTTGAAAGAACAGTTGAAGGACCTGTCAGATACCGAGCAAGTCCCCATGGGGTGCACCGGTTCTCTTTGTCTGAAAGAAAGATGGTTCTCTGTGAATGTGTATTGATTATCGACAATCGAACAAGGTCGCTATCTAGAACAGATATCCTCTTCACATAATTGATGATTTGTTTGACCAGCTTTAGGGTGTTAAGTGTTTCTCAAAGATAAATCTCAAATCTGGGTCCATCAGCTCAGAGTTTAGGAGAGCGATATCCTGAAACAGCCTTCAGGATATAGTATGGTCATTATGAGTTTGTAGTTGTGTCTTTTGGACTAATGAATGCACCTACAACTTTTATGGACTTGATGAACAGGGTGTTCAAGCCATACCTGGATATGTTCGTGATTGTGTTTATTAATGATATCTAGATATACTCTCGGTGCGAGGATGAACATGCCACTCATTTGAAGGTGGTGCTAAAGACTCTCAAGGATTGCCAATTCTATGCTAAATTAAACAAGTACGAGTTTTGGTTGAACTCATTGGCATTTTTGGCCATGTGGTATCAATTGAGGGCATAAAGGTGGACTCTTTGAAGATAGAAGCGATGAAGAATTGGCCTAGATGAGTGAATCCTTCAGATATCTGGAGCTTTTTGGGTTTAGCTGGTTACTATCGAAGATTTGTGGAAGATTTCTCATCGATTGCAGCACTTTGACCAAATTGACCTAGAAGAAGGTGAAATTCCAATGGTCGGAGGCTTGTGAGAAGAGCTTCAAAGAGTTGAAGACTCGACTTACTTCAGCATCGGTATTAACTCTACCAGAGGGTACGGATGGGTTCGTGGTGTATTGTGATTCTTCGAGAATCAGACTTAGGTGTGTAGTGATGTAGCATCGGGAAGTTAAAGCATATGCCTCTAGACAGTTGAAAGTCCATGAAAAGAATTACCCAACCTATGATCTTGAATTGGGTGCGGGGGTATTCGCCTTGAAGATATGGCGACATTATTTGTACTAGGTCCACATGGATGTGTTTACAGACCATAAGAGTTTGCAATACGTGTTTACACAGAAGGATCTCAATCTTCGGCAAAAGAGGTGGTTGGAGCTACTCAAGGATTATGATATGAGCATCTTTTACCATCCGGTAAGGCCAATGTAGTAGCATATGCAGTTAGTAGACTCTCTATGAAGAGTGTGACCCATGTGGATGAGGAGAAAAAGGAGCTGGTGAAGGATGTGTATCGACTCGCAAGGTTGGGAATTAGGTTGGTTAACTCGACCGATGGTGTTGTTGTTGTTCAGAACGGGTCAGATCATCCTTGGTGACTGATGTAAAAGCTAGAAAAGATAAAGACCCTATTTTGTAAACTTAAAGGAAGTTGTTTAAAATTAGAAGGTAGAGGTCTTCTCCAAAGGGGGATATGATGTGCTTTGATACCAGGGTCGCTTATGTGTTTCGGATGTAGGTGATTTAAGGAGCTAGATGTTGCATGAGGCTCATGGATCTAGGTATTCTATCCATCTAGGTGCCACAAAGATGTACTATGATTTACGGGGAGTCTATTGGTGGAATGGCATGAAGAAGGACATTGCAGAATTTGTAGCTAAGTGCCTAAACTGTCAACAAGTTAAGGTTGAGCATCAGAGGCTGAGAGGTGTGCTTTAGGATATCACTTTTCCTACTTGG
The DNA here is from genome assembly GCA_035772735.1 of Datura wrightii. NCBI lineage: Eukaryota > Viridiplantae > Streptophyta > Magnoliopsida > Solanales > Solanaceae > Datura > Datura wrightii. Next base: position 44,021,136 of record JASDFA010000007.1, on the reverse strand, counting down.
AAGTGGGAAGAAATTAATATGGACTTCATCACAGGTTTACCACCTACTCGTCGATGATATTACTCCATTTGGGTTGTGGTAGACAGGTTGACCAATGTTGCTCATTTTCTACCATTCAAAACCACAGATTCAGCAAAGGATTACGCAAAACTATATATCCAGGAGCTAGTTTGATTGCATGCAGTGCCCTTATCCATTATATCAGACAGAGGTACTCAATTTACCTCTTAGTTTTGGAGGTCGTTTAAAAAAGGACTAGGTACTCAGGTTAAACTCAACACAACATTTCACCCCCAAACGAATGGTCAAGTGGAGTGGACAATTCATACTCTTGAGGACATGTTGAGAGAATGTATGATTGACTTCAAAGGTAGCTGGGATGAGCATTTGCCTCTTGTCGAGGTTGCATACAATAACAACTACCATTCCAACATTCATATGGCTCTGTTTGATTCTCTCTATTGGCAGAGATGTAGATCTCCTATTGGTTGATTCGAAGTTGGTGAAGCTGCGATGATAGGACCAGACTCAGTCCACGAGGCTATGAAAAGGGTTCAACTCATACTGGACAGGTTGAAAATAGCAAAAAGTCGCCAAAAGTCCTATGCCAATGTGAGAAGGAGAGAAATAGAATTCGAGGTGGATGATTGGGTGTTTTTGAAGGTGTCTCCCATGAAGGGAGTGATGCATTTTGGAAAAGAAAGGCAAGCTCAGCCCTCGTTATGTTGGCCCTTACTGGATTGTGAAATGAGTTGGCAAGGTGGCATATGAATTGGAGTTGCCCTCAGAATTAGCTTCTGTGCATCCTGTATTCCATGTATCTCTCTTAAAGAAGTGTTTGAGTGATCCAACTCTAGTCGTCCCCGTGGACAGCGTTGGTGTGAAAGACAACCTTAGTTATAAGGAAGTTCCGGTGGAAATACTGGATCATCAGATTCGAAGGCTAAGGAACAAGGAAGTAGCTTTAGTTAAGGTTTTATGGAGGAATCAACATGTTGAAGGAGCTATGTGGGAAGTCAAAGTGGATATGATGGCTAAATATCCACATTTATTCTCTATTGGCTCAGTTCCAACCTGAGGTATCAATTTTTCTCTCAAACACTAGTTAGTTTTCATTTCAGTTCATGTGCCCAAGTTTCATGTATGTATATGGATGTATGTATGATTCATGAATTTAGTTCAGCTATATAGTTTGAATCGGAGATAGTCATTCCGTTAGTTTTCAGTTTAAGTGATCAGTATTTGAATATAATGATTGCATTTCTCTGCTATTTTTTGTGTTTTCCAGCATCTAAGGATGAATGTTCCTAAGGGGGAGATATTGTTATAACTTGTAAACCCAAAGATTAGACTCGGGAGTTAAAACGGAGAAAAACTTAAAAACTGGCATCAGGCACAAAATGGGTCGTGAGGTGACCCGTGGGAGCAAACCACGAGTCGTGATGTGAATCATGGTGAGACTCAGGAGTTGGGTTTGAAATTTGAGAAATGGGATCCCCACGGATGTGACCACATGTCGTGGTCAGACCTCACGACTCGTTAGGTCAGTCGTGAGGAGTGGTAAGTAAGAAGAGAGAAAGAAGAAGACAGTGTACTTAACAGAAGGACCCCATGAGTCGTGGTCAGTCACCTCGAATCATGGGATAAGTCGTGATCAGCTGAGGGAAGTTATTTGAAAATCATAGGCAATGTACAGGACGAGTGGTCACCACGAGACGAGTGGTGACCATGATTCATGGTCATCCAGTGACGAATCGTGAAGCCTCCCGTTGTGAGCCCCGAATGACTACTAAACAGTGTACTTGACGGACAACTGCACGAGTCGTGGCCCAGGGTGACGAGTCATTAGGTCCCTCGTGGGGACCAACTGGCAGTTATTTTCTACGATTTTAGCAAGGGTGTTTCCGTAATTCCTAATATTTTAAGTCCTAAACTATGTCATTTTGAGTTATGAATGATGACTTTTGAAGGGGTTAAGTTCATTTTAGGCCATTTTCATATTCATGCATGCAAGAGTGATAGTCTAGAGAGGTGATCAAGGCAATCCTTCAAGGTTCTCTTCAATTTCTTCTTGGGCATTCAAAGAAGTGTAAGAATGACCTGTAGACAGATATGTAGTGTCATGAATGGGTGTTTTCGTTCACACTCATTCCCAATCTCTCCCAATCCATGAAGGTTTTGTTCATAAAATCTTATGGGGTTTTATCTTAAATCTTGTGGGATTCTAATGATCTATCCTTGGGTTATTATTTTTCATGATTTACATCTTATTTTCTTAATCATGATCAGATTTTGCAAGTAATTCAATTATAAATTTATTTATTTCAATTCTATTAAATTATGTCTAATTATGCAAGTTCTATGATGAATTGAGTAATGATCTTTACCTCTATTGTTGATATTCATAAACCCATCATGATTTATGAGTCATAATATGCTTTATTCCAATGCCCATTTTGAATTTATGATTTAAAAAGTCTATACATGATTTACAAGTATGCATGAACCTCCTGATTTACAATTATGTTGTTGGCCGACTAATGGGCCTTACTCTCATGGCTAGTTCACGTATTTACAAATATACTTCTGATTATCATGATTTAACTAGCCCAAGAATCTCATGTATATTATACTATGAGCATTATATATGTTTAGGGAGTAGAATTTAACATCGAGTAGGTTCGGGGCCTAGATTTTTTCCTGAATCGCATAACTGCGTGCCACTGTAGGACATGATGGGACCTCCCTTGAGACTGTACTCTTTTTCCCAAATGGGCCTTTCATGTGTGATATCACGCCCTTCATGGTTCTACCTTTGCCAAGGTATGAACACCCTCTCGACTAGGGATTTACAGGTTGGGCTCCATGTCTGCTCATATATGGTATGTCAATTATAGGAATCTCCCGTTGTTCCGCATGTTTTATGAATCATTATGCTAATTTGGCTCAAGTGGTAATTTATAATTTTTCTCTTATAACTATGGTAATGAATGGATTACGAATGATTTTAAAACCGTGAGCCTTGTGTTATTGTATGATATTTATGTTATGAGCATGTTATCCCACTCTTATGATCTCTTATGAGCTTTTAAGTATTTTTAAATGTCCATTTTTCTTACCTTGCATACTTGGTACATTCCATGTACTGACCTCATACTCTATGATGTATCATTTCATGATACAGGACCCGACTATCAGGCTCAGCCCCGTTCGTAGTCAGTATTTAGAGTTAGCATCTTACATTATTGGTGAGTCCTTATCTACCGAGGACTAGACTTATTTAGACTTTCTCTATGCATTTTTAGTTTCAGCTTTGTTGAGTTAGTTAGGGGTCTTGTCCCATCAACTCGTCATGTTTAGAGGCTTTTCAGACAAGGGATGTATTCAACTTCAGATTGTGAATTCTGTTGTTATGTTTAATTTAGACTTCCGCTAAGCTTATCATGTGATTCTTCAATTTTAATGATCGATTTAGATGTATGCTTATGTTATGGATCGACTTGGAGTCTCTCGGGGCTCTTGTACCATGTTACGATCTGGGTCTACGTTCGGGTCATGAAAAGCACCATACACCGGAGCCGATTGTCCATGATGAATTCAGAGCAGCCATTCAGATGCTAGCACAAGCCTTGACTGCCTAGGTCAACCAGCAGGCGGTAGCGCATGTCCCACAGAATAGGAATACGGCGGCAGCCAGGGTTAGATACTTTGTGAGTATGAACCGTCCCTAGTTCCTTTGATCAAAGGTTGATGAGGACCCACATGAGTTCATAGAGGATATTTTGAAGATCATCTAGATTATGGGGGTGACTGGGGAGGAGTGTGTCGGTTTGGCCTCATATCAGTTGAAAGGGGTCGCACACATTTGGTTCAAACAGTGGAAGGATAGTAGGGCAGTCGGAACAAGCCCTATCATTTGGGATGAGTTTCATGTAGCTTTCTTAGATCGATTCTTCCCTCATGAGATGAGGGAACTGAAGGAGGACGAGTTCGTGAATCTAAAGAAGGGAAAGATAACAGTCCAGGAGTATGCCTTAGAGTTCACTCGTGTGTCAAAGTATGCCCCAGAGTTAATGGTTTATCAGAGGGATCGAGTGAGCAGGTTTGTTCATGGGGTGGCAGACTATCTAGACAAGGATCGCCAAATTGCGATGCATCATCAGGATATGGATTTTCCCCGGATAGTCCTATACACCCAGCAGATGGAGGAGATGCATGTGAGGAAGAGAAAGGACAAAAGGGCTAGGACAGATAGTTATGGGTTCTCTCAGCAGCTATCAAATGGTGGACACCATCAGCAGTCCCACTAGAGATCGTCAGCCCCGACATTGTTGTCTATGAGTGTGCCATCCATATCTAGGAATGACCAGAGAGAATGAGCATCAGGATCTAGAGGGCAGAGAAGTAGGCCCACAGATTCTAGTATCCCAATTTGTGACAGGTGTGGTCGGAGGCACATGGGTCAGTGTTTGGCAGGTACAGGTGCTTGCTTCGGGTGAGGGAAGCCCCGACATATGCTCATAGATTACCCATCAGCTAGATAGGGCCATGATAGGGGTCAAGGCCTAGTTTCTAGTTCATCAACTCCACCAGCATGCCCAGCCCAGCAGGGGGAATCTACTAGCATAGGTGGCTGTCAACACCAAAATAGATTCTATGCCCTAGCTTCTTGCCGGGAGTAAGAGGTCTCCCCGGATATAGTCAATAGTATGTTGTGAGTTTTCCACCTTGATGTATATGCTTTGTTAGATCTGGTTATTATCGGAGGTTTGTTGAGGGGTTTTCATCTATTGCAGCGCCATTGACCAAATTGACCCAAAAGAAAGTGAAATTTCAATGGTCGGGTGATTGTGACTACATGAACTCACCTCAGCACCAGTGTTAACCCTGCCTGAGATTACCGATGGGTTTGTGGTGTATTGTGATGCTTCTGAGTCGAGCTTGGTTGTGTATGATGCAGCATGAAAAAGTGATAGCATACGTTTCCAGGCAGCTGAAGGTTCATGAAAGGAATTACCCGACCCATGAACTTGAATTGGCAACGGTGGTATTTGCCTTGAAGATTTGGAGACATTATCAATATAGGGTCCATGTAGATGTGTTTATGGACCACAAGAGCCTACAATATGTGTTTACCTAGAAGGACCTAAATTTATGCCAAAGGTGGTGGTTGGAGCTACTCAAGGATTGTGATATAGGTTCCCTTTACCATCCAGGCAAGGCTAATGAAGTAGCAAACGCTCTTAGTAGGCTTTCTATGGGAGTGTATCCCATGTAGATGAGGGGAAGAAGGAGCTGGTGAAGGATGTTCATCGACTTTCACGATTGGGAGTTCGTTTGGTTGACTCGATTGATGGTGGTGTTATAGTTTAGGACGGATCAGAATCATCCTTGGTGACTGATGTGAAAGCTAGACAAGACAAGGACCCTATTTTGGTAAAGTTAAAGGAAGTCATTCAGAACCAGAAGGTAGAGGTCTTCTCCAAAGGGGGAGATGGTGTGCTTTGATATCAGGGTCGCTTGTGTGTTTTGGATATTGATGATTTGAAAGGTCGGATATTGCACAAGGCTCATGGTTACAGGTACTCCATACATCCAGGTACGACATGAAGAAGGACATAGCGGAGTTTGCGGCCAAGTGTCCAAATTGTCAGCAAGTGAAGGTTGAGCATCAAAGACCGGGAGGTGTGCCTCAAGACATCAATATCCCTACTTGGAAGTGGGAGGAGAATAATATGGACTTCATCACAGGGCTGCCTCGCACTCGTCATCAATATGACTCCATTTGTGTGGTTATAGACAGGTTGACCAAGCCGCTCATTTTATACCGATAAAAACTACTGATTCCACAGAGGATTATGGCAAACTATACATTTGAGAGCTAGTTCAGTTGCATGGAGTGCCCTTGTCCATCATATTAGACAGAGGTACTCAGTTTACCTCTCAATTTTGGAGATCATTTCAAAAGGGACTTGGTACTCAAGTCAGGCTCAGCATAGCATTTGATCCACAAACCAATGGTCAGGTGGAGCAGACTAGATAGACTCTCGAGGACATGTTGAGAGCATACGTGATTGACTTCAAGGGTAGTTGGGATGAGCACTTGCCTCTCATTGAGTTTGCGTACAACAACAACTATCATTCCAACATTCAGATGGCTCTATTTGAGGCTCTCTATGGGTGGAGATATAGATCACCTACAGGTTGGATTGAAGTTGGTGAAGCTGCGATGATAGGTCTAGATTCAATCCATGAGGCCATGGAGAAGGTTCAACTTATAAGAGACAGATTGAAAACCACTTAGAGTCGCAAAAAGTCCTATACAGATGTGAGAAGGAGGGAGCTTGAGTTCGAAGTTGATGATTGGGTGTTTCTAAAGGTGTCTCCCAGGAAGAGAGTGATGAGTTTTGGAAAGAAGGGGAAACTCAACCCTTGTTATGTTGGCCCGTATCGAATTATGAAACGGGTTGGCAAGGTGGCATATGTGTTGGAGTTTCCCTCAGGATTAGCTTCTGTTCATCCTATTTTTCATGTATCTCTCTTAAAGAAGTGTTTGGGGGATCCAACTCTAGTTGTTCCGGTGGAGAGTGTAGGTGTGAAAGACAGCCTTATTTATGAGGAGGTTCCAGTGGAAATACTGGATCGTCAGTTTTGAAGGCTAAGAAACAAGGACGTAACTTCAGTCAATGTTTATGGAGGAATCAACATGTTGTGGGAGCTATATGGGAAGCCAAGGTAGATATGATGGATAGATACCCACATCTATTCTCTACCGGCTTACAAAGCTTGAGGTATTAGTTTTTGCCCTAAAACTCTATTCAGTTTTATGTTCAGCTTATGTACCTCGGTTTCTTTCATGTAAATAGATGTATGTATGATTCATGAATTCAGTTCAGTTATGTAGTTTGGTGCGGAGGTAGTCATTCCATCAGTTTTCAACTTATATGATCAGTATTTGAATATGATGATTGAGTTTCTCTACTTTTCTGTATGATTTCCAACATTCAAGAACGAATGTTCCCAAGGGGGAGATATTGTTATACCCTTGAAAGCCCCAAGACCAGACCCGAGAGTTGAAACGGAGAAAACAAAATTTTCTACACCAGGTCAGAGAATGAGTCGTCTTGTGACCCGTCAGACTGACCATGAGTTGTTAAGTGACATGTGGTGAGAAGGTTAGACTTGTTGGAAATTTTCAAGTTGGGGTGACCACGAGTTGTGGTCAGCCCCACGAGCCATTAGGTCACTCGTGGTCAGGGATGGCTGAAGGAAGTGGAAGTATGGGATAGTACACTTCAAGGGTCCTCACCACGACTCGTTGGGAAGCACCACAAGTCGTGGTGTCGCTTGTGGTGACCCCTCATGGTATTCTGGAAGTGTAGAGGATCGTGATGTTCCCGTGGTGAGTTCCAGGTAAAGCTTTGGCAGTGCATTTGACGAAGACTCGTGGTCATAGTAACGACTCGTCCAGTCTCTCATTGGGACTGGAAGTCTATTTTCCTCTGCGATTTTAGTAAGGGCTTATCCGTAATTTTGATGATCCTATGGCCTAAACTATGTCATTTTAAGCTATGAATAGTGAGTTTTAAGAGGGGTAAGTTCATTCTATGATATTCCTGTTCAAGCATGCAAGTGTAGAAGTCTAGAGAGGTGATCAAGCTCAATTCCTTCCAAGTTCTTCTCAATTCTTCCTTGGGCAATCAGAGGAATTATAGAATCAGATTCTCTCAAGTATGTAGCCTTATGAATGGGTGAATTGGTTCACATCCATGCCCAATCCCTCTCTAATTCATGAAAATTTATATGTTGATCCTATGGGTTTTTAACCCAATGCATGAATTTCCTAAGTTTCTACCATGGGTATATCTAAGCATGTTTCTATTATTGAATTATGATTCATGGGAAAGTTTTACAATGTTTTCAATTATAATCATGTTTCCAAGTTTTATAAATTATAATGCTCATCCATGAGAAGTTCATTAAAGTTGAGATCTATGATGTATGTTCAAGTATGTTGAGATATTTATGAGAAAAGCATGTTTTCAATGTTACCCATGTTTATGATCATGTTTTCAAGTGAATCAAGTATTTCCAAGCATGTTTAAGTATTGGGCAACCCCATATGTTCAAGTATGATTTATGATTTCACGAATTAGCTTACCATATTGTTTTGGAGTCAAGACTCCCAATTATGTTCTGCTTGTGGTATGATTTGAGCCAAGGCTCCACATGTATGATTTAAGATTTTATATGTATATGATTATTCAACTTCTTCACTAAACGATGATCAGCTTCGTTGAAAAACAATGGAGAGCATATGTATGTTTTTGGGAGTAGTATCTAGCACCAAGTAGGCTAAGGTTCAATCAACCCTATGCCTCAGAACTACGAGCCAACGTAGGTATGAACAAATTCATTAGGACCTCCTTTGGAGCTTTTCCCCTGCCCCAAGGGGCCTTCAGCTTGATATCGATATCATGGTAGCATCTTTAGTCCTGGCAAGGCTTTAGACGACTCTACCTGCTTGAGTGTGATAGTCAGGACCACGTAAGCTCTATCGTGGTAATGTCAGTTATATGACGAGTCTCCCATTGTTCCTCATGATTTCAGTTATGCATGTTTATCATTTATGATATAAATATATATATGTTCTAAAGCAGGTTTGGCCCAATGTTCAGTTTCACTTATGATTATCAAATTTCAGCTTCGGGTTATTCAATTCAGTTAGGATGTTCAGTTATGTTTATATCATGATTTCAAAAAATAGCATGCAAGCCCTACTCTCAGATCCTTATCTTGATTATGTTTTAAATTATGCATGTTTTAATGATTTTACTTACTTTAGTGGTTTTACTTACCTTGCATACTCGGTACATTCCACGTACTGACCGCATATTCTATGTTGTATCATTTTATGATACAGACTCCGATCTCAAGACTCAGCCCGGTCACTAGCCAGTTCTTCGAAGTTAGCATCCAGTCTCAGTGGGTGAGTCCTCATCTCTCGAGGACCATTCCTTACCAATTATCTTTGTATCGGGTTAGTTGGGTGTGCTGTCCCATCAACCTATTAGATATGTTCGAGGCTTCAGACTTTGCGTAGTAATCAACTTGTTGTGTATGATATAAATTATAGTTCTGATGTTACTTTATGTTTACACTTCCATTGTGTTTATTATGTTAAGTATTCTGCTTTAATTGATTGAGTTAGATGTATGTTCATGCCATAGGTCAACTTGGAGAGTCTCGGGGCTCCTTGTCTCGTGTCTCGAACTAGGCCTATGTTTGGGTCGTGACAATGGACCAACATATGGGGACCGAGTTTTCCCTTCTTTTTGAACCTCATCAATTCCTTCATTGGAGACACCTTTCGAAACACCCAATCATCAGCTTCAAACTCAAGTTCTTCCCTCCTCACATCCGCTTAGGACTTTTGGCGACTCTGAGCTATTTTCAACCAACCATATGAGCTAAACTTTCTCCATAGCCTCATGGACTGATTCTTGACCTATCACCGCAGCTTCACCGACTTCAGACAACCAATTGGCGAACTACATCTCCGGCCATTGAGAGCCTCAAACGGAGCCATCTAAATGCTTGAATGGTAGATGTTGTTATATGCAAATTCAATTAGAGGCCAATGATCATCCCAATTACCCTTGAAATCAATCACACACGCTCTCAACATATCCTTAAGGGTCTGAATAGTCCGCACAGCTTGACCATCTGTCTATGGGTGAAAAGTTGTGCTAAGCTTGACATGAGTACCAAGTCCCTTTTGAAATGATCTCCAAAACTGGGAGGTAAACTGAGTACCTCTATCTGATATGATGGACAATGCACTCCATGCAACCGAACTAACTCCCTAATGTATAACTTAACATAATCCTCCACTGAATTGGTAGTTTTGACCGGTAGAAAATGAGTTGTCTTAGTCAACTTGTCCACAACCACCCAAATGGAGTCATACTGCCAACGAGTACAAGGAAACCATATGATGAAGTCCATATTGATCTCCTCCCACTTCCAAGTAGGAATATTGATGTCTTGAAGCACACCTCCCGGTCTTTGATGCTCCATTTTCCCCTGTTGACAATTTGGACACTTAGCCACAAATTCTAATGTCCTTCTTCATGCCATTCAACCAATAGACTTTCCGTAGGTCACGCTACATATTGGTGGAACCTAGATGTATAGAGTATCTGGAACCATGAGCCTCGTGCAACATCTGATCTCTCAAATCATCAACATCCGATACATAGACGACCCTGATATCGGAGCACACTATCTCCCCCTTTGGAGAAGACCCCACCTTTTGATTCTGAACATCTTCCTTTAACTTTACCAAAATAGGATCCTCGTCTTGTCCAGATTTTACATTAGTCATCAAGGATGATTCTGACCCATTCTATACAATAAATCCACCATCGGTCGAGTCAACCAAATGAACTCCCAACCGTGCAAGCCAATGCACATCCTTCACCAGCTCCTTCCTCCCCTCATCTACCTGGGACACACTCCATAGAAAGTCTACTAAGAGCATCTACTACCACATCAACCTTGCCCCGATGGTAAAGGACACATATATCATAATCCTTGAGTAGCTCCAACCACCTTCTTTGACATAGATTTAGATCCTTTTAGGTAAACACATATTGTAGGCTTTTGTGGTCCGTAAACACATCTACATGGACCCCGTACAAATAGTGTCTCCAAATCTTCAAGGAAAATACTACCATCGCAAATTCAAGATCATGAGTCGGATAATTCTTTTCATGAATTTTCAGCTGCCTAGAAGCACATGTTATGACCTTACCATGCTGCACTAATACACAACCAAGGTCGATCCTCGAAGCATCAAAATATACCACAAACCCATCGGTACCCTCAGGTAGGGTTTACACTGGTGTTGAGGTGAGTCGAGTCTTTAATATACCACAAACCCATCAGTACCCTCAGGTAGGGTTTACACTGGTGTTGAGGTGAGTCGAGTCTTTAACTTTTGGAAGCTCCTCTCAAAAGCCTCCGATCATTGGAACTTCACTTTCTTTTGGTTCAATCTGGCCAATGGTGCTGCAATAGATGAAAACCCCCAACAAATCTCCGAAGCTAAACCCAAGAAACTCCTAATATCCAAAGTATTCACCGGTATAGGCCAATTCTTCACCGCTTCCCATCTTTTGAGAGTCCACCTGTAAACCCTCACTTTACACCACATGGCCCAAAAATTCCACTGAGATCAACCAAAACTTGCATTTACTGAATTTAGCATATAATTGGCGATCCTTAAGAGTCTGTAGCACCACCCTCAAATATTTCTCCTACCATTTACTCTGCGGGGAGACATGATTCTTCAATCGCGAATAGCATGAATTAGAAGGATAGGGAGACATTTCATCGCACGACATATATCATGAAAGAAGGGAATATTTCCTAAACGTTTCGTAGACTCTTCACCATAAGAGTGGCGCACTTCACACCCATGAAAAAGACTCTACTTAACGTGGCTTTTGGACACCCTAGGACACTTCAACATGTTGCTATGATACCAAGTTTGTCACAACCCGAGAGTACACCCGGATCGTAGACATGGGACAACGAGCCTCGAAAGACTCCAAGTCAACCCATGACGTGAACATATATCTAATTCATACACATATGGTAGAAGACTTAAAAATCATGAATTTAAATGAAACGTGACATGAAATATAAGAAACAGTAATACATAATCCAAGCATAAATAGCGGAATACTACAACTAAGTCTGAAAGCCTCTAATCATAATAGAAGGGTTGAAGGAACAAGACCCCAACTAACCCCAACATTCTGAAAATAAAAGATAAACAAGGTCCGAACATGAAGCCCTAGAATCATGAGGACTCACCACTGAGAGCTGAGAGCGGAACTGAGAGCAAGCTAGGAACGATGCTGAGCCTACGAACCGGATCCTAAAAATATGTGGGTCAGTACTTGGAAGATACTGAGTATGTAAGGTATGCAAAAGAATACTTAAAAACATAAAAGTTATAAGAGTGGGGACATCATGATCATAAGAATGAAATCGTAAGTATGTCGTAAGGCTCAAGATTTCCAAAATATTCATACTGTCATAGTCAAAACATGTGAGAAAAGCATTTCATAAAACATAACTTGAGCCAAAAGAACATAATCATACATGCATTAATACCATGAGGAACAATGGGAGATTTCTACAACTGACATACCCATATGAGCATACATGGAGCCCGACTTGTAAACCTAGTCGGAAAGTCGTTCATACCTTGCCAGGGTATGAACCATGAAAGGCGTGATATCACTCGTGAAAGCCTCATAGGGCATAGGAGACAGTCACTGAGGAGGTCCTAAGAATAACCTACAGTGGTATGTAGTTTTGAGACTCGGGGAATAACCTAGGCCACGAACCTACTCGGTGTTAAGTATTACTCCCAAAACATGCATCGTGCTCATAGAAATTTATACATGACATGCATGGCTAGTTAAATTGTGATAATCATAACATGATTGAAAATTCATAGTATCAGCCATGGAATTAGACCCCTGGATCGGCCAAATCATAATTCATGCATCATAAGCGACATGTGGGCATTGCCCATAATTTCAATCATACTTGAAATGCTTAAATTTATGAGAAACATGATCATAATAACACTAGTGATTGAAAACATGCTTAAAATTCAAAAGTTCATATCATTTTTGAGAAATCACCATAATCATGAATTTCACTAAAAACCCCATGATTTGGGCACATGTGATTTTAAGGATTTAAATCATCAAATATTGAGTAAAATAAGTGAAAGCAGCCCAACGATTTGACACTCATGATTTTAGACATACTACAACATGCTCATATCGATTTTTAGGGAACATACATTTGCATTATGACCCATAGATGTTTGGAATATTAAACATAGAATTAGGGAGAAATTGGGCATGGGTAGGGACTAAACTACCCATTCAAAACCCCACATACCTGGAATTACTTGCTTCTTAACTCCCTTGAAAAATCCTAGGTGGAAACTTGATGAATTGAAGAAGATCCCTTAAATCTCCTCCTACTCCCTTCTCTAGTTCTTGCAAATGCCAAATGAGACTTAACATGAGTTTTTCCTCATTAAAAGACCCTGCGTCCTACAAACGATGTGGTTTAGGGTCCAAAAGCATAGAAAAGTCAAATTTGCCCTCAATTAAATTTCCATGAAAAATAGATCTGGCCCGACCACGACTCGTACCACGAGTCATACCACGAAGTCACGACTCGTGGTCAGCTCACCACTTTTCAATCTTCTGAATCTAGCCACAACTCGCATACCACGACTCGTAGTACCATCCTATGGGTCGTACTATCAGTCGTGGTACCGTCCACCCATACCAAATATGACTTAACCACGACTCCTCATCACGACTTGTTATTACATCCTATGAGTCGTACCATGACCCATGACAACTCACTCTAGCACCACTGAGAATTTCACCACGAGTTGTACCTATGCGTCACGATTTGTAGGACCACCCATGATATGACCTCAGGCTCCTAAAATTCATCACGACTCAAGTCACAATTCGTAGGTCCTCACCACGATTTGTACCTCGAGTTGTCCTAGTGCAAAATTCCAGGTTTTTTCTGCAGTTTCCAACTTCAACTCCTGGGTCTATTCTTAGGCCCTTCTGGGGTATTACAAAGTTTGTCACGACCCGAACGTAGACCCGGATCCTAACACGAGACAAGGAGCCCCGATAGACTCCAAGTCGCCCATGGCATAAGCATATATCTAACTCGATCATTAAAATTGAAGAATCAACATGAAAAACGTAGCGGAAGTCTAAATTAAACATAACAACAAAATTCACAATGTGAAGCTAAATATATCCCTTGTTTGGAAAGCCTCTAAACATGATGAGTTGATGGGACAAGACCCCCAACTAATTCAACAAAGCTGAAAATGAAAATTCATAGAGAAAGTCAGAATAGGCCTAGTCCTCGGGAGATGAGAACTCACCAATAATGTAAGATGCTAACTCTAAATACTAATTACGAACGGGGCTGAGCCTGAGAGCCGAGTCTTGTATCATAAAATAATACAACATAGAGTATGCGGTAAGTACGTGGAATGTACCGAGTATGTAAGGTAAGTAAAATGGACATTAAAAAATACATAAAAGCTCATAAGAGATCATAAGAGTCGGACAACATGCTCATAACTTAAATATCATACAATAACATAAGGCTCAAGGTTTTAAAATCATTCGTAATCCATTCATTACCATAGTCATAAGAGAAACTTTATAAATTATCACTTGAGCCAAATTAACATAATGATGCATAAAACATGCAGAACAATGGGAGATTCTTATAACCAACATACCCCATATGAGCACACATGGAGCCCGACCTGTAAATCCCTAGTCGGGAGGGTGTTCGTACCTTGCCAAGGGTAGAACCATGAAGGGCGTGATATCACACATGAAAGGCCCATTTGGGAAAAAGGGGACAGTTTCAAGGGAGGTCCCATCATGTCCTATGGTGGCACGTAGTTCTGAGATTCAGGGCACAACTTGGGTCCCAAACCTACTCGGTGTTAAATATTACTCCCAAAACATATATAGTGCTCATAGTATAACATACATGAGATTATTGGGATAGTTAAATCATGATAATCATAAGCATACCTGTAAATACGTGAATTAGCCATGAAAGTAGGGCACGTGAGTCGGCCAAAAACATAATTAGTAAATTATGAGGTTTATGCATACTTGTAAATCATGTATAGGCTTCTTAAATCATAAATTCCAAATGGCATTGGAATAAATCCATATTATGACTCATAAATCATGATGGATTTATGAATATCAATAATAGAGGTAAAGATCATATCTCAATTCATCATAGAACTTGCATAATTAGGCATAATTTAATAGAATTGAAATAAATAAATTTATAATCAAATTAGTTGTAAAATCTTATCATGATTCATAAAATATGATGTAAAACATGAAAAATAATAACCCAAGTATAGATCATTATTATCCCACAAGATTTAAGATAAAACCCCATAAGAGTTTTTGAACAAAACTTCATGGATTAGGAGAGATTGGCATGGGTGTGAACGAAAACACCACTTCATAACCCTACATACCTATCTACACAGCTGATTCTTACACTTCTTTGAATGCCCAAGAATAGATTGAAGAGAACCTTGAAGGATTGCCTTGATCACTTCTCTAGACTATCACTCTTGCATGCATAAATATGAAAATAGCCTAAAATGAACTTAACTCCTTTAAATGTCATCATTCATAACTCAAAACAACGTAGTTTAGGCCTTAAGATCTTAGGAATTACGAAAAATCCCTTACTAAAATTGCATAAAATAACAGCCAGTTGGTCCCACTAGGGACCTAACGACTCGTCACCCTAGGCCACGACTCGTGGAGTCTTCTGTCAAGTATATTGTCTAACAATCGTCTGGGGCTCGCAACGGGAGGCTTCATGATTCATCACTACGTGACCAAGACTCATGATCACCACTCATCCTATACAGTGCCTATGATTTTCAAATAACTTCCCTCAGCTGATCATGACTCATCCCACGATTCGTGGTGACTGACCATGACTTGTGGGATTCTTCCGTTAAGTACTCTATCTTCTTCTTTCTCTCTTCTTAGTTACAACTCCTCACGAGTGACCTAACGAGTCATGGGGCCTGATCACGATTCGTGGCCAAGTTCGAAGGGATCCCATTTCTCAAATTTCAAACCCAACTCCTGAGTCTCACCACAAGTCACATCACGACTCGTGGTCTGCTCCCATGGGTCACCTCACCACTTGTTCTATGCCTGATGCTAGTTTTTAAGTTTTTCTCCAGTTCAACTCCTGGGTCTGATCTTTGGGCTTCCGGGGTATGACAGTGCTCATGGGCTAGTGGGGCCTATTGGTGCCCATCTCCATTTCCATCCTCGTGGACATTTCCATTTCTATTTCTTCTGTCGTAACTCTGCAGGGAGGCATGATTTTGCAATCGCGAATAGCACGAGTTACAAGGATAGAAACACATTTCACCGCACAACATAGATCATGAAAGAAGGAAATATTTCCTAAACGTCTCGTAGCCTCTTCATCATATGTGTGGCGCACTTCACACCCATGAAAAGACCCTACTTAATGCGGCTTTCATATACCCTAGGAAACTTCAAAACCTATTGCTTTGATACAAAGTCTTTCACGACCCGAACATAGGCCCGGTTCGAGAAACGAGACAAGGAGCCCCGAGAGACTCCAAGTCAATCCATGACATGAACATACATCTAAATCAACTAATAAGACTGAAGAATCAACATGATAATATAAGCGGAAGTCTAAAATAAACATAATATTAGAATACACAATCTAATGCTAAATACATCCCTTTTTGTTCGAAAAGCCTCTAAACATGATGAGTTGATGGTAAAAGACCCCAACTAACTCGAATAAGTTGAAAACTGAAAATACATAGAGAAATATGAATAAGCATGGTCCCCGGGAGATGAGGACTCACCAACAAGAGTAAGATGCTATCTTTGAAGACTAGCTAAGAATGGGGCTGAGTCTGAGTGCCGGGTCCTATATCATGAAATGATACAATATAGAGTATAAGACCAGTACGTGGAATGTATCGAGTATATAAGGTAAGTAAAACCACTTATATAAGTAAAAATCATTTTAAAACATGCATAATGTAAAACATAAATAATAAGAATCTGAGAGTAGCGCTTGCATGCATTCTTTCTGAAAATCATTATCTCATCATAACATAATATAACATCATAACTGGATCGATTGACTCAAAGCTGAAATCTGATAGTCATGAGTAAAACTGAACATTGAGTCAAACATGATTTAGAACATACATAGATGTATAAATCTCATGAATGATGAACATGCATAACTGAAATCATGAGGAACAATGGGAGATTCGTCTTTTAACTAACATACCATGATAGAGCTTACGTGGTCCCAACTATCACACTCAAATGGGTAGAGTTCTCCAAAGCCTTGCCAGGGCTAGGGACGATACCATGATATCGATATCAAGCTCGTGCCCCAATAGGGCAGGGGATATCTCATAAGGGAGGTCCCGAAGTAATATATATATAAGTATAAACCTATGTTGGTACGTAGTTCTGAGGCATAGGGTGATCGACCCTTAGCGTACTCATTGCTAGACACTACTCCCAAAAACATACATATGTTCTCCATTGTTTTTCAACAAAGCTCAACATCGTCTATCGATGAAGCTCAATAATCAAATACATCTCAAATCTGAAATCATGCATATGAGAAGCTTTAACTCAAACCATACCACAAGCTAAAAGATAATTATGAGTCTTCGCTCCAAAACCATGTGGAAAGCTTAATTCGGGAAATCATAAATCATACTTGAACATGTGAGAATTGCCCATTAGTATAACATTCTTGAAAATACTCAATTCACATCGAAAACATGATTATAAACGTGGGTAGCTTGAAAACATGTTTTTCATCATAATATCTCATCATAATCATACATTCATCACAAATCTCATCTTTCATGAACTTCTCATTAATGGGCTTTTTAATTCATAAGACTTGAAACATGATTTATAATTGAAAAATTTATAAAACTTTCCCATGAATCATACTTTAATAGTAGAAACATACTTAGATCATAGCCATGTAGAGAATTAGGAAATTCATGCATTAGGTTAAAACCCCATGGATTAGACATAGGATTTTCATTATTTAGAGAGGGATTGGACATGGGTGTGAAATGATTCAATCACTCATAACCCTACATACCTGATCATAATTGATTCTTACACCTCTTTTATTGCCCACAAGGAATTGAAGAGAATTTGAAGAAGAACAAGCTTGATCACCCCCTCTAACTTTCTGTCTTTGCATGCATGAATGAAAATGGCCTAAATAAACTTTACCCTCTTAAAAGTCATTATTCATAACTCAAAACGACATAGTTTAGGCCTTAGGATCTTAGGAATTATGGAAAAGCCCTTACTAAATTCGCATAAAATAACTGCCAGTCAGTCCCTACGAGGGACATAATGACTCGTCACCTCGGCCATGACTCGTGGCATCATCCGTCAAGTACACTTCTTATGAAGTCATCTGGGCTCGTCATGAGTGACTTCACGATTCGTTATTGGTGATCATGACTCGTGGTCACCACTCATTGCGTACACTGCCTGTGATTTCAAATAACTTCCATCGGCTGACTATGACTCATCCCATGAATAGTGGTGGCTGACCATGACTCATGGGATCCTCTGTTAGGTACACTATCTTTTTCTTTTCCTTTCTCAATCACCACTTCCTATGACAGACCTAACGAGTTTTGGGGCCTAACCACGAGTTGTGGGGCCTGACCATGACTCGTGGTCACGTCCATGGGGATCCCATTTCCCAAATTTCAAGCTCATCTCCTGAGCCTCACCACAAGTCATATCACGACTTGTGGGTTGCTCCCACGAGTCACCTCATGACCCGTTCTGATACCTAATGCCAGTTTTAAATTTTCTTTGTCTAAACTCCCAGGTCTGATCTTTGGGCTTTCGGGGTATAACAAAGTCAACCCATGGCTTGAACATACATCTAATTCAATCAATTAAAGCGGAAGATTTAACATAATAAACATAACAAAAGTCTAAACATAACATATTATTAGAACTATAATTTACATCATACACGACAAGCTGATTACTATGCAAATTCTGAAGCCTTTAATATATCTGATAGGTTGATGGGACAACACCCCCAGCTAACCCAACAAGTCTGAAAACTGAGAATACTAAGATAACTGGTAAGAAATGGTCCTCGAAAGATGAGGACTCACCCACTGAGACTGGATTCTAATTCTGGAGAACTAGCTAGTAATAGGTCTGAGTCTGGAGATCAGAGCCTGTATCATGCAGTCAGTACGTGTAATGTACCGTGTATGCAAGTTAAGTAAAACTGCTTAAGTAAGTAAAATCATTAAAACATGCATAATATAAAACATAATCAAGATAAGGATCTGAGTGTAGGGCTTGCATACTATTTTCTGAAATCATGATCGGAATATAATTGAACATCCTAACTGAATCGAATGACCCAAAGTTGAAATCTGATAATCAAAAGTAAAACTGAATATTGGTTCAAACCTGCTTTAGAACATATATATATATTTATATCATGAATGATAAACGTGCATAACTTAATTTATGAGGAAAAATGGGAGACTCATCATATAACCAACATTACCACGATAGAGCTTACGTGGTCCCGACTATCACACTCAAGTGGTCAGAGCCGTCTAAAGCCTTGTCTGAATGGCTAATCTATAGCCATAATTGTCTATCTATCTGATCTTTCTTTACTAAGTTTTATTCTGAAAATCTGTCTCTTTGTATTCTACAACATGCTTGCTAATCACATAATACGCTATACTGAATCTGGGATGCTAACTCGCCCTTCGGCGCATGCTTTTCTAACTTTCGGACTGAATACGTTATGGCAACACAACTCAGAATCTACTAGACTTTCTTAAGTCTCAACATTAAACTCCGAGAGTTACAAATACGGAGTTTACTATGATTTACCAAGCTAAGGTTTACTAACTTGCCGAAGAACAACTTCACATACCTTAACCTCGAGTTATCCGACTGTCGGACGAGGCTCGGTCAGTACTCCAGCTATTTCTCCCAACTGCATTCATATATACGTCAATTAATACTAAATATAGCTTTATTCTGAAGAACGACGTCACTTTTGGTATAATTATAGCCTAAACTTAGGCTTATCGAAAGACGGTCGAAAACTCGCTATTTTTCAGAAGTCCAGAAGGGAGAAGTATTCACTTCACATCTAGGAGCACATAGACACTAGTTTGGAGCAATTCTACTTACCTTAGCCCGGTAGCTCGACGATTCGTCGGTCATATTTCGCGAAACTAAATCCGTAGGAATGCTCTCTGCTGCTAAATACCTCAGTACCTGAGGTTAATTTGAGTTTGGACTACGTTTGGCAGCGTAATCGGAAGGAAATTATCAAGGAACCTTCGTCCCTTTCTCTTCTCTGGTTTTCCTCTCTGTTTTCACTGGAAATTATAAGAATAATCTGATTTTAAACCGAAGTGGGGCTTTATATACTTGGTCCTGGACAGGGCCAACGTGTCACGGAGCCAACGCGGAGGCTCCACCTCCGTGACACGTTGCCATAGCAGAGGGGCTCTGCCTCAGCTCCTTCCGTGATGGTTCGGCAGGTTTCTTCGTTCGGTCTTTTTCCGGGCCTTTCTCTAGCACGTATGGCTTCCAAATATTCTTAACCAACGCATGAGTAGGCCATCTAGGTGCCGGAAATCTTACGGGGTATAACAGTAAATATGGGTAACATTGAAAACATTCTTTTCTCATAAATATCTCAACATACTTGAACATACATCATAGATTTCAACTTTCATGAACTTCTCATGGGTGGGCATTATAATTTATAAAACTTGAAAACATGATTATAATTGAAAATATTGTAAAACATGCCCATGAATCATATGTCAATAATAGAAACATGCTTAGATTACACCCATGGTAGTAACTTAGGAAATTCATGCATTGGGTAAAAAACCCATAGGATCAACACCATAGATTTTCATGAATTATAGAGGGATTGGGCATGGGTGCAAACAAATTCATCCATTCATAACCCTACATACCTGAGAGAATCTGATTCTCTAACTCCTCTTATTTCCCCGGGAAGAATTGAGAAAAACATGGAAGGAATTGAGCTTGATCACCTCTCTAGACTTCTACACTTGCATGCATCAATAGGAATAACTTAGAATGAACATACTCCTCTTAAAACTCACTAGTAATAACTTAATATGATGTATTTTAGGCCTTAGGATCATAGGAATTATGGATAAGCCCTACTAAAATTGTAGATGAAAATAGACTACTAGTCCCAACGAGGGACTAGACGAGTCGTTACCTCTGACCACGAGTCGTCACCACAGTCGTCAAATGAACTGCCAATGGTTTACTTGGAACTCACCATAGGGAACATCACGACTTGTTTCTAGTGGCCATGACTCATGGTCACCACTCGTTCTCTACACTGCTATAATACCGGGGGGGTCACCACGGGTGACACCTCTCATGGTGCTTCCCAATGAGTTGTGGTGAGGACCCATTAAGTGTACTGTCCCATACTTCCTCTTCCTTCACCCATCCCTCACCATGGGTGACCTAACAGCTCATGAGGCTGATCACGACTCGTAGTCACACCCATGGTCACCCCAACTTAAAATTTTCCAACAAGTCAAACCTTCTCACCTTGAGTCACTTAATGGCTTGTGCTCATCCTTATTGGTTACAACATGACTCGTTCATTGACCTGGTGCAAAAAAAAACTATTTTCTCTATTTTAACTCCCAGGTTTGGTCTTGAGGCTTTCAGGGTAAACATCCACACCGGATCGTGAAACGGGTTGGCAAGGTAGTATATGAGTTGGAGTTTCCCTCAGAGCTAGCTTTAGTTCATCCAGTTTTCCATGTGTCACTCTTGAAAAAGTGTTTGGGTGATCTACATCTGGTTGTTCTAGTGGACAGTGTTGGTGTGAAGGACAGCCTTAGTTCTGAAGATTTTCCGGTGGAAATACTGGATCATCAATTTAGTAAGATAAGAAACAAAGAAGTAGCCTCAGTCAAAGTTTTATGGAGGAATCAGCATGTTGAAGGAGCTACGTGGGAAGTCAAAGTAGATATAATGGCTAAATACCCACATCTATTCCCTTTCAGCTCAATTTCAGCTTGTGGTATTAGTTTCCTCCTTAGTGCTCTATTTAATTTCATGTTCAGCTTATGTATCCTAGTTTCTTTTGAGTAAATGGATGTATGTGTGATTCAGGAATTTAGTTCAGCTATGTAGTTCGATTCGGAGCCAGTCACTCCATCAGTTTTAGCATATATGTTCAATGTTTGAGTATGATGATTGCATTTCTTTGTTTTTCAGTATGTTTTCCTACATTCGAGGATGAATGTTCCCAAGGGAGAGATATTGTAATACCTCTGAAGTTCCTATGACTAAACTCAGGAGTTGAAATGAAAAATAGAAGAAAAAAATCTAAAAATCTTCTCAAGACAACTCATTGTATGGATTGTTGGTGAGACCAACGACCCATGGAAGGTACCCATGGTGAGAAGCAGCAGAATCGGGCTGGGGAGTAACGGGCCTCAGAACAACCTTTTGGATGTTGTAATGAGTTGTAGAATAGGAGTCATTGTGAGGTTGGTCCTGATTAGGGAGGAAGTAATGAGTCATGATATGTCCTGTTGCTGGGAGCAACAGGCCGTTGTTAGCGTCTATTGAGAGGAATCCCAGGATAGGGCAGTGGTGACGACGATTAGCAACAACGAGTTGTTGGAGCTTGTAAAGACATCCTACCGATCGTGGTAGGAGACCTAATACTAGAATCAGGTATGAGATAATGAGGGGGTGTAGCGGATCATTGGAGCTAGCAATAGTCCGTTGTGATGTCCGTTGCCGCTGGCAGTGCAGTTTTTCAAAAAAATTTCATTAAGGGTGTTTTCGTCATTTCTAAGGCCTAGGATCCTAAACTACGTTGTTTTAAGCTCGAAATAGTGTGTTTTAAGAAGTGTTAAGTCATTCTAAGCCTATCCTAATTTAGGCATGCAACTTAGAGGTTTAAGAGGTGATCAAGCCTAGTTTCTTCAAAGTTCTTTCCCAATTCTCTTTGGGCAATCAAGGAAGTGGTAAAATTAGATCTCTTCAGGTATGTAAGGCTATGAATTGGTGCACTAGTCCACACCCATGCCCAATTCTCTCTTAATTCATGAAAATTCTAATTGATGAATTTATGGGGTTTTTACCCAATGTATGAATTCTCTAAGTTTCAATCATGGGTATGATCTAAGCATGTTTTAAATGATGAATTATGATTAATGGGTAGATTTTACAGTGTTTTAGATTATAAATTATGTTTTCAAGTTTTCTAAAGTATGATGCCTATCTATGAAAGTTCATGAAAGTTGAGATCTTTGAAGTATGTGTACAAGCACGATGAGATGATTAAAAAGAAAGTATGATTTTGAAATTCCCATGTTTATGTTCATGTTTTCAAAGTGAATCAATTTGATTTCAAGAATGTTTAAGTATTGGGCAAGCCCATATGATAAAGTATGTCTTATGATTTCATGAATTAGCTTACTACATTTTTTTGGAGTCAAGACTCCCATTATTTTCAGCTTGTGGTATGGTTTGAGCCAAGGCTTCTCATGTTATGATTGCAAATTATGCATGTATTGTTATTATTTAGCTTCGTTGAAACATGATGGAGAGAATATGCATATTTTTGGGAGTAGTGTCTAGCACTGAGTAGGCTAAGGGTCAGTCAAACTTATGCCTCAGAACTATGCACCAACGTAGGTATATTCAAATTAGTTTGGGACCTCCCTTGGAGCTTCCCCTGGCCCCAAGGGGCCTTGAGCTTGATATCAATATTATGGTAGAATCCTTAGCCCTAGCAAAGCTTTGGAAGGCTCTGCCCACTTGAGTGTGATAGTCTGGACCATGTAAGCTCTATCATAGTTATGTTGGTTATATGACGAGTCTTTCATTGTTCCTCATGATTTAAGTTATGTATGTTTATCAGTCATGATATCATGTTTTCAATAGGTTTGACCCAATGTTCAGTTTTACTTATGATTATCACTTTCAGCTTTGGGTCATTCGATTAGTTATGATGTTCAGTTATATTCAAGTCATGATTTCATAAAATAGCATGCAACCCCTACTCTCAGAATCTTATCTTGATTATGATTTATTATAGGCATGATTTATGATTGTACTTACTTAGCGGTTTTACTTACCTTGCATACTCTGTACATTCCACGTATTGACTGCACTCTATGTTGTATCATTTTATTATACATGCTCCGATATCCAGACTCAGTCCCACCAATAGAAAGATCCCTAGAATTAGTACTTCTTGATCAAAGTTGGTGAGTCATCATATTGCGAGGGCCTTTCTATTCACATATGTTCTATATTTTCAGTTTTCAGAATATAGTGAGTTAGTTGGGGGTCTTGTCTCATCAACTCGTCAGTATTAGAGGCTTTTTGGACATAGATGTATTCAGCTATAGACTTATGTCATGTATTCAAATGTTGTGTTGTGTTTAGACTTCTGCTATGTTATTCATGTTGATCTTTCATTTTATTTGAATAAGCTAGATGTTATGTTCATTTCATGGATCAACTTGGATCCTCTGGGGTTCTTTGTCTCGTGTCTCGATCTAGGCCTATGTTCGGGTTGTGACAAAAGTATACAGATTTAAGATTAATAGGACAATCTGAATAGGCGTGGCTTTCTCCAAACACCTCACATGATGGTGGTGGGGTTTGCACTTGATGTACCTACTGAATTTGGCCTCCTACTGGTATGGTTACCAACTTATTGATCACATTCACCAACTAACTAATGTCCACCCTAATTGCCGCAACACCATCCACCTCAAGCTTATCCAGCATCTTTGCTGTTGCAAATCCTTTGCCTGAGTCTTGATAATCCTGACCTCCCGCAGACATGAGGTTCAAAAGAGCCTCAATTTCACCATAACTTTTGGATAGAATCTATCCCTGTGCGATAGTGTCAAGGAGTATCATAGACTCGGGCTTCAGAACCTTTATAATGTTGTGCCCAATTATCTCCTTAGGCTGCATGTGGTGTGCACAATCCCTCAAGTAACCTTTGTAACATTCTCATGCTTGGCTAGCGTCTCCCCATCCTTCTGTACAAATTCGAAGATCTTGCCCCTCGGTTCCTTAGTTCTTCTTTAAGAAAGAACCTGTTGATTAACTTATTGGAGAGGATATCCCAAGTAGTGAGGGAATCTGCATGCTCATTTTGAAGCCACTCCTTGGCTTCCCTAATCGGTGAGAACGGAAAAAGAGTCAACTTGACATATTCATCTGACAGTTCTGGAAATGAAAATTTTCACTCATCTCCACGAATGTCATCAAATTCCTATGGGAATCCTTGTCACAACCCGAGTCTATACCCTGGACAAGACACGGTACTTGGAGCCATAAGTAACCCTAATCTAACCCATGGTCTATCATAACACTAGTAACTGAGTAAACATAAGCAGAAGCTTTAAATAAATAAAATCATTTAAGATAACTGATTTGACAATATTCCATACATCTAAAAACAATACTGAATATCTAAGTCTATGTCTAAAAGCCATCTACCAATGATGAGTTGTTGGGATAGGCCCCAGCTAACTCTAAAGTCTAACTGAAAGGAAATAACTGAAAACAAATATTATCCTCGAAAGATGTGGACTCACCAAAAGCAGCTGCTAGTATCATCTGAAGGTATCTAGTGGCGATGTTGAGGTTGAGAACTTGCATCTGTATCATGATACAATATAACATAGAAGGTATGCGTCAGTACTTGGAATGCACTAAGTATATGAGAGATGATAATAACATGAAAGAGCAAGTAACTAACTGAGATGACATGAAATGACCAACTGAAATAGTGAATATTCAACAACTGAAATACAACTGATATGGTCAATAATGACTCTGGTTGATGGTTGTGGACATGTCTTGGATATGAGATACTGATTTTAGCTAAATTGAAACTGTACTGAACTGAGCTAAGCTGAAACTGTACTAATTAGTGGGATAGTCTATAACCGACGTATAACCTCGTAAGCTAAATGCGGAGTTCGATGTAACGCCCTATTGATAGGACCCAATATACATTGTCAGGGTCTAAAGGCATGAACTGGGTGCTCATAATTCTGGGGCCATAAGGCTAATAAAATAACCTACGATGGCAATGTAGTTCTAGGAACTAGGTTCACTGGAACCCTGGCCCGCTCAATGCTAAGTCGTACTTCCACTGGATAGTCCTAATTTGACTACTAAGCTGATAGCTCTAAATGGGGTCGAAGAGTAAATTAGGGATACTTATTTGGAAGTACCCAGAGAGTCTTATTAGACCGAATTCTATAATTGGTGTTTTAAGACTGGTTAGAGCTGTTTATCTGGAAGCATAGTAACCGTCTAAATAATAAACTGATATTTGATAACTGATAACTGATAACTGATTCTGATAACTGATATCTGGGAGGTATTACTGACACCTCAAGAAATGACTATAGTCAAATTGATCAGCTGACATTTCTAAAAATACTGAAAGTGCTAATATTCTGACTGAAATTGGACTAACATGCAACTGTTAGAGATTTCAATTGAAGTTAATAATATGGGGATTCCAACACTTATAGAATCATGAAACATCAATAACCAATCAATTATGTAAGACTCTAGTTACTGCATTCAAGAGCTAGGGATAAAACCATCTTCATAGGAACAAGTATAACCATGATCACTGCGTACTGGAAAAAAAGCAACAATTAACATGAACAACATTCCACATGAATTACATCAGAATCTGATTGAAAAATTATTAAATTTAGAAACATCAAGGCTAGGACTGATAAGAATATTTAAATGGGTTTTGGGGGAACAAGGAACGGAAAATTCACTTGCTAAATTCTCACATACTTGGTGAAGGATTCCTGAGAAAATCCTTGAGAAATTCTGAGAAGAAGAATTCGAAACCCTAACTCCGCTCTATGCTTCCTGACTGAGATTCTACATTCTGACTCTTGAGGGAATGAGAGGAATGAGGAATGAACACTGATTATTCCTCTAAATCACCTGAATATAACCCAACACAACGTTGTTTAGAGATTAAAAGGATGAAAAGTTACAAAAATAACCCTAAAAGAAATTCTGGAAAACTGCCCGATAGGGACGAACGGGTCACACAACGAGTCATTGGTTAACAGCACAACTCGTTGGGACCAGTCGTCTATCCTGGGGTTAAACCTAGGGCTTAATGGAACTAGCAATGGGTGGGGACAATGACTGGTTGGAATAACCAATGGGTCGTTGGTACCTTCCGTGGCCACTGGTAGGGATTCGAGCAAAAATACTGGACCCCCTTTCTAATGGGTGAAACCACGAATCATTGGTTGAGACAATGAGTGGTTGTCACCTCTCGATATGGCTACTGGAAATCCTGAAGAATTTTGGGGCTTGACACCACGTGTTGACACAATGAGTCTTCATCTGATGTAACAGGTTGGTTTGCCTCTTGTTGTCACTGAAAAGATCATCAACAACACCCTGGAGCGCCAACTAATGAACCAACCCACGAGTTGTTACATCAGACGAGGACTCGTTGTTTGACTCGTGGGTTCCTGGAAAGGGTCAAGTGATTCCTGAGCTGGGAAGGTAACGAGTGATAGGACGATTTATTTCCCCACACAACGGGTCGTTCCACACTTCGTTGGTTCTTGGAGGACAATTGGTAGGCTGACCATGACCCAAACAGTGGGTCGTTACTTCTGACAACGACTCATTGTCTCGGTCGTTCTAAGAAAATTTTTCTGATTTTCCCCTGGGCTCTCATTCAAGGTCTGAGTTTGGTCTAGGAAAGCTTTGGGGATTACAGTATCTCTCCCTTGGGATCATTCGTCCAAGAATGAAGGCTAAGACTGCTAGAAAATTAGGAAAAGAGATGCAATTCCTAAACTAAGACTATGAGTTGATTTCTGAAGGAATGACTGACTCCAAACTGATTTAACCATGCTAATAAAGTTGATTCAACTAGGATTCATATAGAAAATCTGAATAGTGCTAATGAGTATGGAATTGAATAGACTATTGAGGAGGAATTTGGTACCTGATGCTGGAACTAAACTGGAAGGAAATAAATGAGGGTTTTATCCATCATGTATTCTTCTGCCTCCCATATGGCTCCCTCAACTAGCTGGTTCCTCCACAAGACTTTCACTGAAGCGATTTCCTTATTCCTCAGCTTATGGACCTGACGGTATAGGATCTAAACTGGAACCTCTTTGTAAGGAGACTATCCTTCACTCCCACGCTGTCTAGTGGCACAACTGAAGTCGGATCACCGATGCACTTCTTCAATAGTGAAACATGGAAGACTGTGTGCATAGATGCTAACTCTGGAGGTAATTCTAACTTATACACCACACTGTCAATTCGCCTCAAAATCTTTTAGGGTCCTACATATCTCGAACTTAGTTTCCCTTTCTTTCCAAACCTCATCACCCCCTTTATGGGTGAAATTTTTAGATAAACCCAATCATCTACAGAAAATTCTAACTCTCTTCTCCTCACATCAGCATATGATTTATGTCGTCTCTGAGCTATTTTCAACTTTTCCTTGATAAGTTTCACTTTCTGCATAGCTTCATGAACTGAGTCTGGCCCTATTATAAATTCACTAACTTCAAACCACCATATAGCAGACCTACACCTCCAACCATATATACCTCAAACGGGGCCATCTAAATACAGGAGTGGTAGTTGTTGTTGTATGTAAACTTGATGAGAGGTAGGTGATCATCCCAATTGTCCTTGAAAGTCGTTTGCACAAGCTCTCAGCATATCTTCTAAGGTCTTAATAGTCTTCTACGCTTGTCCATCGGTCTGAGGGTGAAAAGCCATGTTGAGCTTAACCTAAGTACTGAGTCCTTTCTGAAATGACTTCCAGATATGCGAGGTGAACTGGCTACCTGTATCTGAAATGATGGACAAGGGCACCCCATGCTGTCTGACTAACTCCTGAATATATAACTAGCATAATCCTCTGCTGAGTCTGTAGTTTTAATTGGGAGGAAATGTGCTGACTTGGTCATCCGATCTACTATCACCCAAATTGAGTCATACTGTCGGCGAGTATGAGGTAGACCTATAATAACGTCCATATTCACTTCTTCCAACATTCATATGGGTATGCTGTATCCTGAGTCATACCCTCTGGTCTCTGACTTCCAACCTTGATTTGCTGGCAGTTCGGGCACTTAGCCACAAATTCTGCAATGTCTCTTTTCATATCATTCCACTAGTAGATATCCCGTAGGTCATGATACATTTTAGTGGCACCTGGGTGGATGGAATATCTGGAGCTATGTGCTTCTTCCAGTATCTATTGTCTCAAGTCACCAACATCTAGTACACATAGTCTGCCCCTGGTAACGGCGCACACCATCTCCCCCTTTGGAGAAAGCCTCCACTTCTTTATTGACAACTGCTTTTTTAAGCTTAAAAAGTATGGGATCTTCATCCTGACTTGATTTAACTTCAACAACTAATGAGGAATCTAACCCACTTTGCATTATTACTCTTTCCTCAGCTGAATCAACCAACTGCACTCCCAACTGAGCTAACCTGTGAATATCTTTTGCGAGTTCTTTTCTACCATTTTCAGTATGAGTAAAGCTCCCATGGAAATCCTTCTTAGGACATCGGCCACCATACTGGCCTTGCCTGGGTGGTATAGCACACTCATGTCGTAATCCTTCAATAGCTCCAACCACCTTCTATGACGAAGATTCAAGTCTTCATAACTGAACACATACTGAAGGCTCTTGAGGTCAGTGAAAACATCCACGTGAACACCATAAAGATAATGCCTCCATATATTCAAAGTAGAGACCACTGCTGCCAACTTGAGATCATGAGTCTGATAGTTCAATTCATGAACCTTGAGCTGTCTGGAGGTGTAAGCTATCACCTTACCCTGCTGCATCAGAACGCAACCAAGTCCAAATTTAGAAGCATCGCAATATACCACGAACCCATATTTCTAGTAAGGTTAAAATTGGAGCAGTAGTGAGTCGAGTCTTCAACTCCTAGAAACTCTTCTAACACTCATCTTACCACTGAAATTTCACCTTTTTCTGAGTTAACTTAGTTAGAGGAGATGCAATATAGGAAAATCCTTCTACAAAATATCGCTAATAACCGGCCAGACCTAGAGAACTTCTAATATCGGTGCGGGACGTAGGTCTTAGCCAGTCTTTCACCGATACTATATTTTAAGGATCTACATAAATACCCTCACTTGAGACTAGATGACCAAGGAAAGTCATAGATTTCAATCAGAATTCACATTTACCGAATTTAGTGAACAACTGTCAGTCTTTGAGCACCTGTAGCACTATCCTCACATGGTTAGCATGTTCCTCCTCGTTTATGGAATATACCTGAATGTCATCAATGAATACAATGACGAACATGTCTAGATACTGCTTGAAAACCCTATTCATCAGGTCCATGAAAGCTGCAGGGGCATTAGTTAGTCCGAAGACATAACCACGAACTCATGGTGACCATACCGAGTTCTAAAGGTTGTTTTCGATATGTCACATTCTCTGTCTATAAGCTGATGATACCCCAACCTGAGATCTACCTTGGAGAAACAACTGACTCCTTGAAGCTGATCGAAAAAGTCATCAGTTCTGGGTAGGGGATACTTGTTCTTAACTGTAACTTTGTTCAGTTGATGGTAATTGATACACATTCTAAGATTACCATCTTTCTTCAGCATGAATAACACTGGAGAACCCCATGGAGAGATGTTGGGCCTGATGAAACCTTTATCAAGTAGGTCTCTTAATTGCTCCTTCAACTCCTCATGCTCATCTGGAGACATTCTGTAAGGAGGAATAGAGATGGGCTGAGTGTCTGAAAGAAGGTCTATGCCAAAGTCTATTTCCTGCTTGGGAGGGACTCCGGGAAAAATACCAGGGAACTCGCTGACAACTAGAACTTATTGGATAGTTGGGGTCTCAGAGCTGGAATCTTTGACCTAAACTAGGTGATAGATTCACCCTTTAAAAGTGAGCTTCCTTTACTTAAGGTTGGAAATAAACTGACCCTTAGGCGCTAAGCTACTGCCCATCCATTCTGAAACTGGCTTATTTGGAAATTGAATTCTGACAACTCTAGTTCTGCAGTTGACTGAGGCATAACCAAAGTGTAACCAATCCATGCTATGAATGAGATCGAAATCGACCATGTCTAACTCTACTAGATCAGCTGGAATGACCTTATTTAATATTGAGACTGGGCAGTTTCTATACAACCGGCTGGCTCTAACTAAATCACCAACTAGGGTAGAGACTAAGAATAGTTCTAAGACGACTTCTGGAGAGATTTCAAACTGGACAGCTACATAGGGAGTCATGAATGATAGTGTGGCTCCTGGATTTAGTAGGGCATACACATGTATATGGAAGAGACGTAACATACCCGTGACCATGTCAGGTGAGATCTCCTGATCTTGACGAGAGGACAGAGAATAAAAGCGGTTTTGGCACTGACCACCATCCATACTTGAAGTGTTGCCTGCTGAACTGGTCAGCCAGCTGGAGCTGCTGAATTTGTAGACTGTGTTTCCCCCGTCCTGCGGACGGACACTCCCTTACCTGGTGACCTAGCTGTCAACAGTCAAAGCAACCCTCTTTGCCCTAGAGGCATTCACCTGGATAGTTCATGCCACACATAGGGCAAGCTAGATAACGATTGCTGGCACTGTAACTCTGGGACTGTGAGCCAGATGCACCACCCTTACGATCCTTGTGGGACCAAAATGTAGTGGCGCTGGTTGAGGTGGGTGTTGGATTCCTCTACTTCTACTACTGTGGGAGGTTGCTACCGCCGGATCTCTAGTGGCCATAATCTGATAGGCCAATTCTAGCCCTCTTTTTCTCCTGCTCCATATATTTTAGTTTTACTGCCTCAATCTACTGGGCATGAATAGTGAGGTTGGAGAGGTCAATATCCTTTATGAGCATCGCGGTCCTGCACTCTTAAGTACCACGTTTGATACCCCATTAACGAATTTAAGCATGCGAGCCCTTGGCTCGGCCACCATCTTTGGAGCATACCTTGAAAACCTCATGAACTCCAATGTATACTCCTCCACGGTCCTGTTACCCTATTTTAAGTTCATAAACTCTAAGACCTTAGCCTCCCTCAACTCCCTGGGGAAAAATCTGTCTAAGAATGCTGTGGTGAACTCTTCCCACTCTACCGATTCTGCTCCTGCTGGTCTCCCTTCCTTCCACTGATCGTACCAAATCTGTGCCACCCTTTTTAACTGATAGGCAGCCAGATCGGCACTATCCGTGGAACTAATACCTATAATCTGAGTGATCTTGTGGACCTCATCTACAAACTCCTGTGGGTCCTCTCCCATGTTGGATCCATGAAAGGATGGAGGGATCATTCAGGTGAAGTCCCAAACCCTAACAGCTGCTGCGGACATGTTTGTGTTTATCGAAACCACCTACTGGTTCACTTGGTTTGTCACTATCTGAGTCAGTAGCTGGATTGCCGTTTAGAATTCAGATGAGGACACTTAGTCATCCTGAGGGGCTGCTGGAGTTGGGGGGGAAGGTCGGTTAGCGTTGCCAGCCCTTCTTCCGTTTCCTCATCTTGGTGGCATAGTTTCACTGAAATGAAATAGAGTATGAGTTAGGAAAATGTTTATGGAATTGAACTTCAATGCATGATAAGGAGTATGAACAAAAGGGAGTTTTCTTAATAACATCCCGTAGCTGCCCTGTCATAAGTGTGGCATGCTTCACACCTATGAAAAGGACCCTACTTGACGCGACCTTAAGACATCGTAGGATACTCTAAACCTGGTGCTTTGATACAAGTTTGTCATGAACCGAGTCTATATCCTGGACGAGACACGGTACTTGATGCCATAAGTAACCCTAAGACAACCTATGGTCTATCATAACACAGGTGACTAGGTAAACATAAGTGGAAGCTTTAAATAAATAAAATCATTTAAGGTAACTGATTTGACAAAAGTCCATACATCTGAAAATAATATTGAATATCTGAGTCTATGTTTGAAAGCCATCAACTAATTATGAGTTGCTGGGACAGGCTCTCAGTTAACTCTAAAGTCTAACTTAAAGGAAATAACTGAAAATAAATATCGTCCTCGAAAGATGAGGACTCACCAAAAGCTACTACTGGTATCACATGAAGGAATCTACTAACAATGTTGGGGTTGAGAACCTGCGCCTGTATCATGATACGATACATCATAGAAGGGATACGTCAGTATTTGGAATGTTCTAAGTAAGTGAGAGATGATATAAATATGAAAGAGCAAGTAACTGACCGAGATGGCATCAAATGACCAACTAAAATACTGAAAACTGAAATATAACTAATATGGTCAATAATGACCCTAGATGATGGTCATAGACATGTCCTGGATCTGACATACTGATTTGAGATAAACAAAACAAAACTAAATTGAGATAAACTGAAACTTTATTGAACTGAGCTAAGCTGAAACTGTACTGAATAGTGGGAGAGTTTATAATCGGCATATAACCACGTACGCAAAACGTGGGGTTCTATGTATACGCCCCATCGATAGGACCCAATATACCTTGCTAGGGTATAAAGGCATGAACTAGTGATCACAAATCTGGGGCCATAGGGCCAATAAAATAACCTACGGTGGCAACATAGTTATGGAAACCTGGGTGCGCTGGAACCCCGATTCGCTCAGTGCTAAGTCCTACTCCCACTAGATAGTCCTAATCTGACTACTAAGCTAATAGGTCAAAATTGGGATCCAAGACTAAATGAGGGATACTTATCTGGAAGTACCCCGAGGGTCTTATCAGACCGGATTCTGTAATTAGTATTCTAAGACTAGTTAGAGCTGCTTATTTGGAAACATCATAACCATCTAAAGAACAAACTGATATATGATAACTGATAACTGATTCTGATAGACTGATATATGGGAGGTATTACTGACACCTCAAGAAAAGACTATAGTCAAACTGATCAGCTGACATTTCTGAAAATACTAAAAGTGTTAATATTCTGACTGAAACTGGACTAACATGCAACTGTAAGAGATTTCAACTGAAGTTAATAATATGGGGATTCCAAATACTGATAGAATCAAGCAACATCACTAACTAATCAATTATGCCAGACTCTAGTTACTACATTCAAGAGCTAGGGATTAAACCATCTTCATAGGAACAAGTATCAACATGATCACTAGGTACTAGAAAAATAGCAACAATTAGTATAAACAACATTCCACATGAATTACATCGGAATCTGACTGAAAAATTATTAAATTTCAAAACATCAAGGATAGGACTATTAAGAAAATTTAAATGGGTTTTGGTGGCACAAGGAAAGGACAATTCCCTTGCTAAATTCTCACATACCTGGTGAAGGATTCCCTGAGAAAATCCTTGAGAAATTCTGAGAAGAAGAAGTCGAAACCCTTGTTCTTCTCTGTGTTTCCTGATTGAGATTCTACGTTCTGACTCTTGAGGGAATGAGAGGTTTGAGGAATGAACATTGATTAACCCTCTAAATCCCTTGAATATAACCCAAAACAATGTAGTTTAGAGATTAAAAGGCTGGGAAGTTACAAAAAATGCCCTTAAAATATATTATAGAAACCTGCTCGACAGGGATCAATGGGTGACAATTGAAACCACGACTTGTTCGGACCAGTCGTTTGTCTTGGGCTTAAACCTAGGGCTTACTGGAATTGGAAATGGATGGGGACCATGACTTGTTGGAAGAAGTCTTTGGTACCTCCCGTGGCCACTAGCAAGGATTCGAGCAAAAACACTGGACCCCCTCTCTAACGGGTGACACCATGACTCGTTGGTTGAGACAATGAGTCGTTGTCACCTCTCGTTCTGTCTACTAGAAATCCTAAAGAATTTTGGGGCTTGACACCATGTGTGGACACAACGTCATCGTGTGATGTAATGGGTCATTGTTGCTACTCATTCTCATTGGAAGAGATCATCAACAACACCCTGGAGCTCCAACTAACGAACCAACCCATGAGTCATTAAATCAGACGATGACTCATCGTTTGACTCGTAGGTTCCTGAAAAGGGTCAACTGATTCTTGAGCTGGGAAGGTAACGACTGAAAGGTCGACTCGTTTCCCTATGCAATTAGTCGTCCCACACCTCATTGGTTCTTGGAGGACAACTGGCAGGGCTAGCCACGACCCAGACAATGGGTCGTTACTTCTAACAATGACTTGTTGTCTTGGTCATTCTAAGAAAATTTTTCTAGTTTTTCATGCAAGTTATGAGTTTGGTCTAGGAAAGTCTTGGGGTATTACAATCCACTTGCAGCTTGCCCTAATATTGGAAAGTGTTTTGGACCAATCGCATGGTCCCTTCCTTCTGCTCGAAGTTCCCAGTCATAGCTGGTTTAACAGTCGCTTTAGAAGCATTCTCCAAATTAGGCCTAGAAAAATGTATCACTGGAACTCTCTCATTATCTTCACTTGCTGCCTAACTGTTGGTTTCCATGGATAACATTCGAAAGGTTCTCTCTATTTCAAGATCAAGAGAAGCTAAAAGTGGTTCCTGACTTGTACTTGGAATACACTGAGGCAAACAACCCTGTGAACACCAAAAAATATAAGAAGCAAAAGTAAAATAAAGACTAGTGAAATAAAATTCTAACTTACAAACGATTAAATAATATTCAAGTCCCTAGCAACAGTGCTAAAAACTTGATGTTACCCATGCGCATGTAAGCTAAAATGTCACATGAACAGTGCCGACAGGCTTAGTGAGAAAATAAATTTTTTTGGGCTAATTTTTTATTTTTATATTTCCTAGAAGTGAAATAATAAGGAAACAAGATTGCCCGAGAAAAATCAGCCTAGGGTATCGAGTGATAACACATCGGCAGGGAGCCGCGCGCAGGCAAGCACGCATGGCACGGGTGATTCGTGCATGCTGGCTCACATGGCCGTGCAACACACAAGCATCTAGGTACATGGAGCTGCACGACGTGCTCGACCCTGGCTGACTTAGTGGTGCCTATTCTTATTTAAATAACTTTTGATCCTTAAATCATTTAAAACCCATTTTTTTAAAACCTCAAGAGATTTTCAAGAGCTTTTAGTTAGGAGGAGGATTGTTTCCAAGTTCTATGATCATTATCTAGGTCTCTAACACAAATAAAAGTTATGATTTCATAAGTAATTATTATGAGGTTCATCAAATTCTTCTTGGCTTCAATAGTCGAGGCTTTGCTGGGATTTTTTCCAAGGGAAATTGGTTTGTTTTCCATCTCTTTGTGGTTTTCCTTGATCCAGAGGAAGTTAAGGAACTTCTACACCCCTCTCTAATATTAAAGTTGGAAGTTATGCGATATTTATCATACGACTATCAATATCAAAACTCTCTTCATTTATTTGGTTCGTGGATTATTTTAGGTGTAAATGGTAAAACGTCAGGACTTTGTGATGTGATTGGTTGTTGAAGGATTTGATGAGGAAGGTGGAGTTATCGAGTCGCCTACAAAGTATATTAAGGCTAAACCTCCTTCGGCATGTTTTTGTCGTCGTATAGTTGATACAACTTGTGCCTTCATAGTGGTTTCATGATTATGTGTGTTATGGTAGCTGCTACAAGTTGAATTGATGTTGTAAGAGTAGTATCCCTTGTCGGTATTGGCCATATCTAGCTTTTCTTATCATTAGAAATGGCATAGAGATTACTTATGTGTATTGTCGCCTCTTAGATTGGCTAGTGATGTTTTCCTGCCTTACTCAGGCCATAGAGGTTTGTGGTTAGTTGTTGAGCACGTTTTGCTAAGCTGGGTGGCATAGGGCGTAGCTTGGCAATATAACTTCCTGTTCACGATGCCTATATATAGTAAAGCTCGCCTATAGGCCATTGGAGTACCTTGACGCCTATAGGGCTAGCATCTTGATAATGCAGTCTTACCTTTGAATTAGTGGAACCATGATTGACTAACAAACAATGTGGTATGTGGCATGATGAAATACTTAGTCAGTGACTGCATAGCTTCATGTGACTTCAACTTGTCGTACAGGTTGCTTAGTAAACCACCTTAGCTGCTAGTAACCTAATAGGTTATGTAATGACTTGAATAGCGATCTTATCAACTATCAAATGTTGGGCCAACGACCCTGGATACTTATGTAGATGCCCAAGTACATGTTTCCTTGAAGGGCTAAAACTTAAGTGCACATTGAAGTCTATAAGTTTCTTAAATTATCTATATGATATCTGGGAAGACCAGATCGAGGCCTGCAGAGCCACATTGAAGTCTACTCACTTATGGACTTCCCTTATTCCTGTTGTGGCATTATAGACCCTTAGTAGAGCCGTGTGTGCTCGGGGTGTAGTTACAGGAGCCCAGAAGGCTCAAATACAAATACAGGAGCCCAAAAGGCTCAGATACAGTTATAGGAGCCTAGAAGGCTTAGACACAATTATAGGAGCCCAGGGCTCATATTTAATCTCAGAAGTCGAGTATGCTTTAGTTTACATCTTGCCTGCGGGACTACAGTGGTATCGATAGAGGTATATAGATTGATTTGTACTTGCTAGGGCTTATGGGGGACCGGTAGGTTATTCTGTGTTGTTTGTACCGGCCAGGCTTATGGGGGCCAGGTTAGATTCTTGTTTGCATATTACTTGTTAGTTTATAGTACATATTTGTGAAATCGTATAGGTTAACTTCTAACTCTTACTGATGATTACTTTCAGTTCCTCTATCAGCTTTTGTTCAATTTATCATTATTGCCTTACATATTATGTACATATTGTACTAGCGCCCATTTATGGGGCACTACATACTTGTCTGCAGGTTCTGACAGACAAATTCCAAGACCTCCCTAGTAGCCGTTCAGACTCAGCTGACTGGTCAGCTCCCTTCCTTCAGAGTTTCCATTCATTAGAGGTTTTCCTATATTTTTCTATATAGTTTTAGGTAGGTCGGGGATCTGTCTCGACTAGTGACTTATTCTCTAGAGGCTTGCAGACTATAGGTTTTGTTAAATATGCATTGTTGGCCGTGTGGGCCTAGTTGTTTGTTAGTTTGAAGCCCTGTTGGCATGTGTATATGGATATATGTGATCGTCTTATTTTTGGTCTAATTTAGACAATATGATGGTATTATCAGCCCATATAGGATGATATTATTATTCCAAACTGTTGGATTAACTGGTTATCTGCGCCAGTGGTTATGGTGTGGCCTTTTCGGCCTAGGGCTGCGTTTAAGCCGAGATATACTTATTTATCTCCTTGATTATATGTTACTAGTATGCACCAGATGTGTATATGTCCAGCTAGGTCAGCTCAAGGTACAATGTGGCATCAGGTGGCAGTTATGCCTCCCAAGGTGGGGTGTGACACAAGTGCACGTGGTCGTCAAGTAATATAGGATTTTGAAGTACGAATATCGTACCCACAGGGACTTGTCAATTTAATTGTTATAAGGTTGTCACTTTAATTTCACTATTCTACAAAAAGTTAAAATGAAGATTGTTTTAGAAATTAAACTATCAAAACTTTAAATATAAAATTAACTAAAAATGATTGTGTGCTTGATTGTATCTCGGTGATGATGAGAGTCTAGGGCAATGGCACTTGGTTGGTTTTAACTTGAGTTTTCAATACGTAATTACACTAGTATGATTCCTCCTATGGTTGTTAGTTTCAAGTTATTATCTCATTTCTTACCACTAACCTTAGCATCCAAGAACTATTTCATGAACCCTAACGCTTATATCCATATGGTCGCAGGAGAATAATGAAATGAAGACTATGCCTACTTGTATTTCAACTAAATGGGGTTGAAGGATATATCCCTATCCTCAACAACAACTTCTATCTTATCACCAATGGGTTTAAGGGTCTTTGAATTCCCGTTCTGTATTTATTTTTAACCCTTTCGATTACCTTTCTCACGTTCATTCAAAAGCCAACAGATTACTTACAAGGTGATCAATCTCATAAACAATAAATTAACAAAAAATAAATATATACAACCATAATTGAAGAATCAAAACTAGATTAAATTAGTCTTTCAGTCATTTAACTATCCACCATGGTCACAACCATAGAATATAAGTTTAGCCACTCATAGACAAGTAGAAAAATGAATACTTAATCATCATCATAAGAAAATACAAATAAAGAAGAGAAAAACCTAGTGTAGAACTTTGTCTTCCTTCCAAACGGCTTACAAGCCTCCACAAACGAACTACGAAACGTAAAAAAAAGATTAAAGACTGATAAAAGATGTCAAAAAGACTTTAACAAATTCCCTAGATGATTTATTTATAGTTGAGCCTTCAAATAACGCTTCTTCCCTCTAATACTTGGCTTTAAAATAAGCAATTTCATCTCGTAATAGATCTGGCGTGCCGCTCCACCTATCTCACCACAGAGTTAGTCAAATTTTCAACAATTTTAGCTCCAAAATGGGTCTAGTGCACTGCCCCACCTATCTCATCAACGATTTAGCCAATTTTCCTTGCTCTAGCAGCTCTCTAGCACCCAGCCTCATCTATCTCACCAAGTTTGATTCATGTTTCTCTGATGTTTAGGACTTGGTGCACTTCCCCCTCTATCTCTCAAGATTTTGTGAGATTTTTCTAGGTCTGGAATGCTCTGGTGCTATGGATGGGGCTCCATGCCCACTATAGCACCAAAATTTTTGGTGTTAGAAATGGGGCTCCACAACTGTCATCTTGCTAAGGTGTTGATTAGATTTTCTTTTAATTTTTTAGACCTGGTGAGGGGCACCAGCCATCTCACCAAAGTGATGAAAATAATTCTCTTAAGTTTGGCACTTGGTGCGGGGCGCCAACTATCTCACTGGATTCTTCACTTAGCTTCTCAAACCTCTAATCTTGGTTGATTTTCCCTATTTTCCTGCTCAAATTACCTCAAATCATTTGTTAGTACATAAAACACACACATAAACATGAATCTAAGCATAAATTAAGGATTATGAACTCGAAACATGATCAAACACGGGTAAAAACCTAGCAAATGGGCATAGAAATATGCCTAACATCATAGGTCCCAGTTGAGATCCTTGATCATCAAGTTTGAAAGTTGAGAAACAAGGAAGTAGATTCAGTAAAGGTGTGTGGACAAATCATCTCATTGACAGAGCGAGTGGGAAGCTGAAGCAGATATGATGGCTAGATACTCGCATCTTTTCCCTTTCGGCTTAGTTTCAGCATGAGGTATTAGTTACCTCCTTATTACTCTATTCAGTTTTATGTAAAGATGATGTCTCTATGTTTCTCTCATCTCATAGCATGTATTTATGTTTCATGAATTCAGTTCATCCATGTGTATCAGTCCGGAGTCGCTCACTCCGTCAGTTTTCAGCTTTAGTTGTTTAGTTTTAGGATTGTAATTCCTTCCCTAGCCTTTCAATATGATTAATCTACATTCAAGGAAAAAATTTCCAAAGGGGGAGATAATGTAACTCCCAAAAAGTTTCTAAGATCAGATCGAGGGTTGAACTAGAGAAATGTAGGAAAATTTCATCAAAGTCACAGGATGACTCAAGGGACGAGTCGTTGTAGGGAACAACGACCCCTTGTGTCCCTTATGGTAAGTCCCCAATCAGAATTCTCAGCAAACAACGAGTCTAGCAATGACTCAATGGAAGATCCAATGGGTTGTCCTAGGTGGTGGTTGAATGGAGTTTAGAAAAGGCCTAGATTTGAGTCAGAGACAATGAAGGGTGCAATGATCCATTGTGGCGAGTAACGAAATGTGATAGCAGTCCATTGGAAGGACTTTAGAAGCTATGATAGCGTGGACTAATTGACCATGAAAAGATATGATGAGTCGTTGTTCCATTTAATGACTCGTCCTATCTGGTCGTAGGTTGGAGAACCAGAAGAGTAACATAATTTCACCTGGAAGCAACATATGGAATGACAAATCATTGTTTCATACTCATCCTGAACATTTATTGTTCAGAACTTCAGCAAAGTACTAGAAGTGCTTCAGATGCAGCAGACGATTCAATGGCCCGTCGTATCCTATGATGACCCATTGGAGTGTCATTGTAGCTGTAGATAATTTCTTTATGCGAATTCTCGGGGGTAGTTTTATATATTTTCGAGATTCTAAATTCCTAATGATGTCATTTTAAGCCCTGAAAGGAGTGTTTTGAGAGGTTTTAGCCTATCCTAAATCATTAGACTCCCATGCATGCAATATATTGAGATTCCCTTTCAAGATCAAGCTAAAATTCTCCCCAATTCTCTTGGGTTGTTAAGGCTAGTTTAGAAATCAGTTTACCCAAATATGTAGGGCTATGAATGAGGGGCTTCTTCCACCCTCATTTCCAATCTTCTTCTCGAATTCATGAATTCAAGTTCTTAATCAAGTGTATTGATTCCTAGGATTTTTACTCAATTCTATGAAACTACCTATGATATATTTATGGGTCTAATCCCCTCATGTTCTAAAGTATGTTTTAAGTATAAGGGGAATATTTTATCCTCAATTTGATTAAAAATTCTAGATTTCAAGTTATTAGAAATTATACCCCATTATGCAAGTTTTTATGAAATTCAAGCTTATGATTCATGATTTCAAGTATGATGAGATATCTAGTATGCATGAATGATTATGAACTTTCAACTTATGATTCTATGATTATGATTTATGAATCCTATTTCAATTATACATGATTTTATTATTTAGCCAACGCTAATAAGATCAGC
Organism: Datura wrightii; assembly: GCA_035772735.1. Classification (NCBI taxonomy): domain Eukaryota; kingdom Viridiplantae; phylum Streptophyta; class Magnoliopsida; order Solanales; family Solanaceae; genus Datura; species Datura wrightii. Next base: position 43,979,634 of record JASDFA010000007.1, on the reverse strand, counting down.
TTATCATATGATTTAGAGTCAAGACTCCTAATACAACTTATGATATTTTTGAAGCCAAGACTCCCAATGTTCAAATTTTAAGCTATGTATGAGATTATGATTTCAGCATCGTTGAAAAATGATGTAAGCACTATGCATGTTTTTGGGAGTAGTGTCCAGCACGAGTAGGCTTGGGGTCTCGAGGGTCCCCAATCTCAGAATTACACACCAATATAGGTATATGTATATATGTCTGTGACCTCTCAATAGAGTTTTCCACTGCCCCAAGGGGCTCAGCTTGATATCAATATCATGGTTTCGTGTCCTTAGCCATGGCAAGGTTTTGGACGGCTCCGCTCACTTGAGTGTGATAGTTGGGGCATCACGTAAGCTCTATCGTGATGGTGTAGGTTATGATGAGTCTCCCATTCTTCCTCATGATGTCAGTTATTCATGTTCATGACTTATGTGATTATATTTTACAAAAAATTTGAACCCAATGATTAGTTTATGAGCTTTTACTTAAGTTTTTCGCTATGAAAAGTCATACGATTTCTGTTTCTAAATCTTGGTCACTATGTTCAGTTATGATAACCAGCTTATGATTATGTATATCTCAAATACAGTTTTCAGCATGCAGTCCTTACTCTCATTATCTTTAGATATATATACATATTTTCAACTAATGATTTATTAAGCATGTTTTACTTACCTTACATACTCAGTACATACTCTATCATATATCATCTTATGATATAGGTTCGGGTGATCTAGCATAGTCTCGCCGATAGTTCACTTTCTCCTCAGTCCATTTCAGCCCCTAACTTGGGTGATTCCTCATTATCCGAGGACATCAATTTGTAGATTTGTTAAGTTACTTTAGTTTCAGACTTCTAGGGGCTTATCTCAGTATCTCATCAGTTAGTACAGCCTTTTCAAGACATAAACTAGTATGATCAGCTTTGAGATTTAACATTATGATGTATTCTCTTGATTTATGTTCTATGGTATTTAGTCTTCTGCTTATTCATATTCAAGTTGTTTTTCCATTTGATTATGTTATTAAGTCATGCTATGTATGTACCATGGTTAGCTTGGAACCATTCGTGGTTTTAGGTCCCGTATCTCAATCTGGGCGCTTGGAGCCATTCGTGGTTTTATGTCCCCGATCCGGTCGTGATAGGAGGCATTTTATTAGATTCCAGAGAAGGTCGACAACTTGCTTTTCTTGTGGTAGCTACGAGCATATTATTTAGGATTGCCCCCACTAGAAGTGGGATAATATGGCTCAATCGACAGGATTCGTGGTGGGATCATCTATGCTAGCAGGGCCGATGGAGTTAGGAGTACAGTCATGTCGAGGACATGATCAAGTAGAGTTGCCATTAGATCATGCCTTTCCCATCAACGTATTTTTGCATTAGGGAGCCAGCAGGCTGCAGCGCCTTCAACAGGAAACACGCCAGGTATATGTATAAATTTTAATTGTTAGTTGAGTCGGTTGTACCCTGGTAGGTCCAAGGTGTGTCACGTCCTTGCTATTATTCGTGTTAGCCCTGAAATTTTGGGGTTCCATAAGCTTAGCAGTGTTATGGTACTTTGTAGAATTAAATCATCCATGTCATCAACATTCGAGGATGAATGTTTCTAAGGGGGAAGGATGCAACACCCTACACGTCCGAGGACATCCGATTAAATTAGAATTTGAAAAAAAATATTTTACGCCTCATTATTTTTGAAATTCCTTTTCCAAAATAATATACTAGTGTAACTGTTAAATTTTGCTAGATTGTTATATTTTATTAATATTTTAAAAGGAATATCAAGTGTCATCATGTAGAGAAACTTGAGATGATATATTTTTGAACCTATATACACCCCAGTAAATAACGTGATATGGACCCCGCCCATATATAATGAGACAATGATAGATGGGGTGATACCATCTCCACTCTCATGTGGAGAGGGAGGGATTGATGTAACACTTAGGCATTAGTCATACATATATCATTAAATAAATAATTACTAAACTGGCCTAACTACCTACTATATATATATATATATATATATAGAGAGAGAGAGAGAGTACGTATATGTGTGTGTATATATATATATATGATTACTACATTTTTTTACTCCCTTTTTCTAAAACACGAAGATCATTAGTGCGATAACATGACTATGCATAGGTATATGAACATAGATACTATCAAAGAAAATATTTGTGATGCTAATTAAAAATCTGGATGTAGCTTCACGATTAGAATGCCAATTTGCCGACTAGCTCGTGTTGTGCTTCTTTTCGTCATTCCATTATTTCGTTAGCTATTTTGAATAGACCATCTAGGTAAGAAATCTTCTTCCTTAAATATTCATTTGTCACAACCCGAGTCTACCCCCTGGATGAGACACGGTACTTGGTGCCACAAGTAACCCCAAGCTAACCCATGGTCAAACATTACACTGGTAAACTAAGTAAACTAAGTGGAAACTGTGTAAAAATAATTATACAAGGAATACTGATCTGGAAAGAAACATAACTAAAAAGAATACTGAACAACTGTGTTTGAAAGCCTACTACTAACTGACAAGTTTTTGGGACAAGCCCCCAACTAACTCTAAAATCTGACTAAATAAGAACTGCTGAAAAGCAAGCATCGTCCATGGAAGATAAAGACTCACCAAATAATGCTGCTGCTGAAATCGTTGAAGGGGAAACTACTGACGATCCTGAGAGTGAGAACCTGCGCCTGTATCATAATACAATATAACATAGAAAGTATGCATCAGTACTTTCAATGTACTGAGTAAGTAAGATATACAATAAGCATGGAAAATAAGCAACTTAACTGAAATGACATGAATAACCAACTGATACTGAGTACTGATAGATACGGAGCTATAACTGTGAAATTATAAATAATGACCTTGACTGACGATCATAAACAGGTTCAGGAATTGAGTGACTGAACTGAACTAAATTGAGACTGAGCTGAACTAAACTGTACTAACAAGTGGGAGAGTCTATAACTGAAATATAACTGCGTGAACTAGACGTTGAGTCCGATATATACACGCCATCAAAGAAAGCCCACTGTACCTGTCCAAGGTATAGTAGCTGAGTTGGGTGATCACAAGCTTGGAGCCAATTTGGGCTAACAACCTACGGTGGCAACATAGTTCTGGGAATCTGGGTGTGCTGGAAGCCCGGTCCGCTCGATGCTACGTAGTACTTCCACTGGATAGTTCTAACTCGACTACTAAACTGAAAGATTGAAGTTGGGGTCTTGGACTAAGTCAGGAATACTTATCTAGAAGTAACATGAGAGTTTGTGTCACACCCCGCCTTGGGGGGTATGACTGGCACTTGGTGCCCTACTGGGACCTGAACTGCTGAACTGCTAAGCCTGGGCATATCTGGTGCCTGGCTGGCTCTAATTCACATTTCTGGAAACAAAGAGCTATATAACGGCTGTAAACACAGCCCCCGGGCCATTGGCCTATAGCCTCCTGTACCTGTACTAACAGCTGACCAGAAACATGTCGATATAGGGAAACCTATGCGGGCCGACAAGGCCACCATGCTGTCTAGTTATCTGTAACTTAATCATAGAATATTAGAAAGCTACGTGACCGGCAAGGTCACCACTACTGTCAAACTATGGCCCCACACGGCCAACATGAAAGAAACAGAAGTACTAACAGCTAACAATTGCACGGCCTCACACGACTGGCTCATCTGACCACAGGGAAACATATACAGACTGCAAGCCTCTAGGAATGGCAATAGAAATGATTGGGACAGGGCCCCGACCTACCCGTATAATACAACAAAGAAAATGAAATACACCTCTGGAATTCAGTCTCCGGATGACAGGAGCTGAATACTCGATCGCTGACAGGAATCACGTGGTATCGCATGCTCGTCTATGAGTACCTGCAGGCAAGTAATGCAGCGCCCCACCGGGCGTCAGTACCACTGGTACTGAGTATGTAAAGCAATAACTGAAAGGAATATCTGAAAACAATAATTTAACTGATGAAACTGAAGTAGGAAGAAATAGATTAACTGTCTGATAATGTAAGTCATACCTTCTCTCAATTATACTGGAAAGAGTAGGAGTCATACCTGGAGACGTATCGTTCTACTGCTGATCTACTCGTATCTAATGTAACATGGCATAACATAACATAACATAACATAGCACACACAAACCTTACCCGGCTCCCATAAGCCGGGGGGTACAACCAGCACACAATCTACACCCCTACCCCGGTCGTCCCATCTCCTATAATAACTATAAGCATCCTGCCGGTCCCCTGGGTATGCACTTGGGCTCGCTGAGCCCCTGACTATAACTGTACCTGAGTCCGGAGGACTCCTGAATCAACACCTCGGGCGTAACCGCTCGACGGGGGTGTATAAGGGCCGACCAAGGCACAATATGGGGAAAACTGGCATCCCATCTTCGTCCCCTGTGGGACGGCATGCCACTCCGTAGAGCAACGTATCCTCGTCCTCTGGCGGACGAGTCGATACAGCTATTAACCCTGGGCGATCATGGATGCTAGGTAATCCAACCCCAAACAATACAACAGTCTCACTAGTAATACTATCGGCATATACCACAAACTGAAACTAATGATAATAAAGAGTTTGTACATACTGCATGTTGAACTAGTGATAGTGATATGTACGTATTTAATACATGCTGGAACTGATAATAGTATATATATATATAAATATACCCTCCTGCCATACTGTACTGAGTCTAATGCTGAACATGATATAGTATTTCTGCTGAAAACTATGTTGTATACTGAGTTTCTATAGTAACATGATTTACTATTCCTAACATGCTTTCCAACTTCATTTTAACTTATCATTCTATTTCAGAGATGTCTTACAGATACTACATTTCTCTACTGAGTTTCGACTGAATACAATGATATACTAACATTCTGTGTCAGATCACATACTGAGCATGCTGTGGAATTTCTAATACTTATATTAGAATCTATATCGTACTAGCAAGTTTCACGCAAGTTATAACTCGATGCTTCTAATATCGTACCGACATTCATAATAAACATAACACATGACTTTTGAATATTCTACTGGCCTTTAAATTACTTTACTATACCGAGATTACTAACTTGCCTAGGAAACTAGCTTTACATACCTTATCCTCGAACTATCCGGCTGTCGGACGAGGCTCGGCCAGTACTTCAACTATTTTCTCCCAACTGCATTCATAAATGTGCCAATCAATACTAAATACAGCTTTATTGTAAAGAGCAACGTCACTTCCGATATAGTTTATAGCCTAAACTTAGGCTTATCGAAAGACGATCGAAAACTCGCTATTTTTCAGCGGTCCAGAAGGGAGAAATGTTCACTTCGCAGCTAGGAACACATAGACACTAATTTAGAGAAATTCCACTTACCTTAGCTCGGTGGCTAGACGATTCGTCGGCCGTATTTTACGAAACTAAATCCGTAGGAATGCTCTCTGCTGCTAAATACCTCGGTATCTAAGGTTAATTTGAGTTTGGACAACGTTTAGCAGCGTAATCGAACGAAAATTATATTACTACTTCGTTCCTTTTTCCTTCTCCTGCGTTTGCTCTCTGTTTTCTGAAGTTTATATGATTTAATTCTAAAATAAACCGAAGTGGGGCTTTATATACTTGGGCATGGACAAGGCCAACGTGTCACGGAGCCAACGTGGAGGCCTCACCTCCGTGACACGCTGCCATCACGGAGGGGCTCTGCCTCGGCTCCTTCCGTGATGGTTCGACAGGTTTCTCATCCGATCTTATCCCGGGCCTTTCTCTAGCACGTATGGCCTTCAAATATGCTTAACCAACGTGCGAATAGGTCATCTAGGTGCCGAGAATTCTACGGGGTATAACATTCTCCCCCCTTAAGAACATTCATCCTCGAATGTACACTGCTATCTAGAGGACTACTTAACTTACTTTCTAGAAAAAAATTTCGGCAGAGTTTCCCTTGTAATATGGACTATAGAAAAAACCTGAAATGCAGAAAAATCCAATACAGGTACTACACGCAATATTTTTAGATCCACTGGATAACTAAATATTAATCTTTCTCATTCACACACATACAACTATAAGGTACTGCATAAATAATAATAATACGGACATACATGTCGCCTGACTAGGCCTGAAATAGGTGAGGGTTCTGGCTTTCATATCTTCTTCAGCTTCCCACGTCATTTCCTCACGATTCCTGTTACGCCACAATACTTTGACAGACGCAACATCTTTAGTCCTCAACCTGCGAATCTGTCTGTCTAAGATAGCTACGGGAATCTCTTCATATGCTAACCCTTCTGTGACCTGGACATCCTGAATTGGAACTACTGTAGAAGGGTCCCCTATGAACTTCCTCAACATAGAGACATGGAATACTGGGTGAACAGATGCTAACTCTGGAGGCAAGTTCAATTCGTATGCAACTCGGCCTATTCTTCGCCGAATCTGATATGGCCCAATAAATCTCGGGCTAAGCTTGCCTTTCTTGCCAAATCTCATCACCCCTTTCATCGGAGACACTTTCAGATATACCCAGTCATTTACCGCAAATTCTAGATTTCTGTGCCGCATATCTGCATAAGACTTCTGGCGGCTCTGAGCAGTCAGTAAACGTTCTTGGATAAGCTTTATCTTTTCCTCTGACTGCCGAACAATGTCTGGGCCAACCAATGCTGATTCTCCTATTTCAAACCAACCAATCGGCAACCTGCATTTTCGCCCGTATAATGCCTCGAAAGGCGCCATCTGGATGGCTGAATGATAGCTATTATTATAAGCAAATTCAATTAACGAAAGATGCTCATCCAAGCTACCCCCAAAATCTAGCACACACGCTCGCAGCATATCTTCGAGCGTTTGGATAGTCCGCTCAGCTTGCCCATCCGTCTGGGGGTGGAATGCTGTGCTCAAATTAACCTGCGTTCCCAAACCCCTCTGGAACGACTGCCCGAATCTAGCTGTAAACTGTGCTCCCCTATCTGAAATAATGGATACCGGCAGTCCATCTAATCTAACTATTTCTCTGATATATAATTCGGCATAGTCCTCAGCCGAGAAGGTAGCCTTCACTGGCAGGAAATGAGCTGATTTTGTTAGCCTGTCAACTATTACCCAAATGGAATCATTTCTGCATCTGGTACGGGGTAACCCTGTTACAAAATCCATGTTTATCGTTTCCCATTTCCACATAGGCACTGTTATATCTTGCGTTAAACCGCCCGGCTTCTGGTGCTCTGCTTTCACCTGCTGATAGTTAGAACATCCAGATACAAATTCAGCGATCTCAGCTTTCATACCTGGCCACCAGTAGATGTCTTTGATGTCGTGGTACATCTTCGTCGCTCCTGGATGAAGGGAATAGCGAGCGTAATGTACCTCATGCATGATCCGCCCGCGAAGCCCTGAAACATTCGGGACACAGAGGCAGCCCTTACAGCGTAGCACATCATCCTCAGTCATTTGGAAATCTGACTCCTTACCTTTCTGAATTCTATCTCTGAGCTGGGCTAAATCAGGGTCTTCGTACTGTCGTTCTTTTACCTCTGTAACTAATGATGACACAGCAGAATTCTGAATTATTGCTCTATTATTTTCTGTTTCCATTACTCGAACGGCTAAACCAGCTAACTGATGAATTTCTTTGGCTAACTTCCGTTTCTCAGGTCGCAAATACGCCAAACTCCCCATTGACTTACGGCTCAGAGCATCTGCTACAACATTAGCTTTTCCGGGGTGGTATAGAATATTCACATCATAATCTTTTAGCAGCTCCAACCAGCGGTGTTGCCGTAGATTCAACTCCCTCTGAGTGAAGATGTATTGTAGGCTCTTATGATCTGTGTAAAAAGATATCAACATGGACGCCGTACAGGTAATGCCTCCATATCTTTAAGGCGTGGATTACTGCGGCCAATTCCAGGTCGTGGGTAGGGTAATTCTTTTCGTGTTTCCTCAGCTCTCTGGAAGCATATGCAATTACTCTACCGTGCTTCATCAACACACAACCTAACCCGACTCCTGATGCGTCGCAATAGACTAAATAACCTTCTGTGCCTTCCGACAATGCTAATATTGGGGCGGAGGTTAATTTGTCTTTCAGTTCCTGGAAGCTCTGCTCACATGCCTCTGTCCATTGAAACTTTGCTGCTTTCTGTGTCAATTTGGTTAGAGGTGCCGCAATGGTCGAGAACCCTTCAACGAACTTCCTGTAATATCCTGCCAACCCCAAAAAGCTACGAACTTCAGTCGGAGTGGTAGGCCTAGGCTAGGACTTAACTGCTTCTATTTTCTGTTTGTCAACTTGTATACCAGCATCTGAGACGATATGCCCTAAAACGGCCACTGAGTTAAGCCAGAATTCACACTTAGAAAATTTAGCATACAGCTGACGGTCCCTGAGAATCTGGAGCACTGTCCGCAAATGAGTCCGGTGATCTGCTTCAGAGCGAGAATACACCAGAATGTCATCAATGAACACTATCACGAACAAGTCCAGGAAAGGTCTGAAAATACTGTTCATCAGGTCCATGAAGACTGTCGGGGCATTCGTTAACCCGAAGGACATGACTAGGAATTCAAAATGTCCATATCGGGTCCTGAACGCTGTCTTAGGAATATCTTTCTCACGTACTCGGACCTGGTGATATCCGGACCGCAAGTCAATCTTAGAAAAGTATCTGGCTCCCTGCAATTGATCAAACAAGTCGTCAATTCTGGGGAGCAGGTACTTGTTCTTTACGGTAACTTTGTTTAATTGCCGATAATCTATGCACATTCGGAGCGAGCCATCTTTCTTCCTCACAAATAAAACTGGCGCACCCCACGGAGAAGTACTCGGCCTGATGAAACCTTTATCCAATAAATCCTTCAACTGCTCCTTTAATTCTCTGAGTTCTGCAGGAGCCATGCGATAAGGAGGAATCGATATCGGCTGGGTGCCTGGTAATAGATTAATAGCAAAATCTATCTCCCTTTCTGGGGGAATACCAGGTAACTCATCAGGAAACACATCGAGGAATTCATTCACCACTGGAACAGACTGGAGTGTCAGAGATTCTGCTTGGACATCCTGAACTCTGACCAGATGGTAAATATATCCCTTAGATATCAACTTTCTCGCCTGAAGGTAGGAAATAAACCTACCTTTTGGCGTAGCGGTACTACCCTTCCACTCCCGCACTGTTTCTCCCGGGAAGTGGAATCGGACCGTCTTGGTCCAACATTCAACGTTGGCAAAACACGGTACTAACCAATCCATACCCATTATGGCATCGAAATCTATCATTTCTAACTCGACCAGATCTACTGTGGTCTGACGATCAGCAACCTCTACTGTACACCCGCGGTAGATTCGGCTAGTTGTGATAGAATCACCGACGGGCGTGGATACTAAGAAGGGCTGCTGCAATAATTCTGGTGCAATACTAAACTTTCGTGCCACAACTGGAGTAATGTAGGACAAAGTAGACCCTGGATCAATCAACACATAAGCAGGGTGTGACCAGATAGTTAGCATACCTGTCACAACATCAGGCGACGCTTCTGAATCTTGCCTTCCTGGTAAGGCATATGTGCGGCTTGGACCCGCACCTGTACTAGAAGTCTCTAATCTGCCCCGACCCCTGCCTGCTGAAACTGAGGGCCTGCACCCTGCCGAGGATGCTGTGGCTCGTGACCCCGCAGATGCCCTATCCTGTCTATCCCGGTCCTCTCGACCTCTGGCTGGGCAATCTTTCATCAAATGGCCTTCTTGGCCAAAAATATAACACGCAGTGGAGCCATATCTGCATGCTCCAGGATGGCATCGACTGCATATAGGGCAAAGTGGTAGGGTATACCTACTCTACTCCGCCCTCCTCTGTACTGGTGAATCTGCCATCTGCGAGCCTTTACCAGTCTCTGACTGCCCCCTGCAGCTGAATCTACCCCCCTGCGACTGTGGCGGAGGCGGGGGCCTGGGCGGCCTGTCTAACAATCGTGGCCTGGGTCCTCCCCAGGCTTCCCTCTGTAACTCAACTGGCCTGTCCCGGCGACGTTGTTCCTGATTAACCCTTCTGATCTCCCGATGTCGCTGTCTGATGCCCTCAATATTCTGGGCAAATGCTTGAATTCGAGCAATGTCCATGTCCTCTCGCGGTGTGGCCGTAATACAAGTCTCAACATATTCTGGATTCAACCCCATGATAAAGCGGTGCACTCTGGATGCCATGGTATCAATAAAGGCCGGTGCATACCGGGCTAAAGAATCAAACCGCAAGGAATATTCCCGAACACTCATGGCCCCCTGCTCCAGATATAGGAACTGGTCTACCCGGGCCTATCGAATCTCCCGCGGCAAATAGTGATCCAGAAAAGCTCCTGAAAAGCTGGACCAGGTGGGAGGGGAAACATCTCTCCCTCGGGACCTTTCCCAGCTTTCATACCATAACACGACGATGTCCCATAACCGAAATGCTGCCAACTCAACTGATTCTGTGGGCGTGGCATGCATAACCCTGAAGATTCTCTGCATTTGATCCAGAAAATCCTGACGGTCCTCTGTCCGGTCCGTACCTATAAACTGTGGGGGATTCAGAGTTAAGAACTCTTGGACCCTCAAACTACCGGGCCCTCCTGATGACTCCGCAACTGTAGATGGCATTGGCTGACGCTGAGCAACCATCATCTGTGCTAACATAACTACAACACTCCTAACCTCCTGGTCGGAAGGTATCGGTATAGGAACTGCTGAAGGTAGTGTCGCCCCAAGCGGCTCCTGATGTGGTGGAGACTGCTGAGAAGGCTGGGACGATGCCTCTGTAGTGCCCTCTGATCGGGCTATTTCTAAACGAGGGTGAGGCATCCTGCTGGTGCCTTCCCCTGCTGCAATATCTAGGCTCCAGCTTGTGATAGGATGTCGCTGATCTGAGATTATCTGTAACCAAAGAATATAGTAAGTTTTTAGGGACTCAACCCTATATTGTACCGCTCTACAGCATGACTGAATAAGAATAAAAGACAACCATCCTATCATGCCTTGCAGCCCCCTACCCATAGTATGTGGTGCACAACACATCCATGGACAGGACTCTACTTAGCACGGCTTGCAGACTCCCTGGGATACGACCTGCTCTGATACCAAGTTTGTCACACCCCGCCTTGGGGGGTATGACTGGCACTTGGTGCCCTACTGGGACCTGAACTGCTGAACTGCTAAGCCTGGGCACATCCGGTGCCTGGCTGGCTCTAATTCACATTTTTGGAAACAAAGAGCTATATAATGGCTGTAAACACAGCCCCCGGCCCATTGGCCTATAACCTCCTGTACCTGTACTAACAACTGACCAGAAACATGTCGATATAGGGAAACCTATGCGGGCTGACAAGGCCACCATGCTGTCTAGTTATCTGTAACTTAATCATAGAATATTAGAAAGCTACATGACCGGCAAGGTCACCACTACTGTCAAGCTATGGCCCCACACGGCCAACATGAAAGAAACAGAAGTACTAACAGCGAACAACTGCACGGCCTCACACGACCGGCTCATCTGACCACAGGGAAACATATACAGACTGCAAGCCTCTAGGAATGGCAATAGAAATGATCGGGACAGGGCCCCGACCTACCCGTATAATACAACAAAGAAAATGAAATACACCTCTGGAATTCAGTCTCCGGATGACAGGAGCTGAATACTCGATCGCTGATAGGAATCACGTGGTATCGCCTGCTCGTCTATGAGTACCTGCAGGCAAGTAATGCAGCGCCCCACCAAGCGTCAGTACCGCTGGTACTGAGTATGTAAAGCAATAACTGAAAGGAATATCTGAAAATAATAATTTAACTGATGAAACTGAAGTAGGAAGAAATAGATTAACTGTCTGATAATGTAAGTCATACCTTCTCTCAATTATACTGGAAAGAGTAGGAGTCATACCTGGAGACGTATCGTTCTACTGCTGATCTACTCATATCTAACGTAACATGGCATAACATAACATAACATAACATAGCACACACAAACCTTACCCGGCCCCCATAAGCCGGGGGGTACGACCAGCACACAATCTACACCCCTACCCCGGTCGTCCCATCTCCTATAATAACTATAAGCATCCTGCCGGTCCCCTGGGTATGCACTTGGGCTCGCTGAGCCCCTGACTATAACTGTACCTGAGTCTGTAGGACTCCTGAATCAACACCCCGGGCGTAACCGCTCGACGGGGTGTATAAGGGCCGACCAAGGCACAATTTGGGGAAAACTGGCATCCCATCTTCGTCCCCTGTGGGACGGCATGCCACTCCGTAGAGCGACGTATCCTCATCCTCTGGCGGACGAGTCGATACAGCTATTAACCCTGGGCGGTCATGGATGCTAGGTAATCCAACCCCAAACAATACAACAGTCTCACTAGTAATACTATCGGCATATACGACAAACTGAAACTAATGATAATAAAGAGTTTGTACATACTGCATGCTGAACTAGTGATAGTGATATGTACGTATTTAATACATGCTGGAACTGATAATAGTATATATATATATATATAAATATACCCTCCTGCCATACTGTACTGAGTCTAACGCTGAACATGATACAGTATTTCTGCTGAAAACTATGTTGTATACTGAGTTTCTATAGTAACATGATTTACTATTCCTAACATGCTTTCCAACTTCATTTTAACTTATCATTCTATTTCAGAGATGTCTTACAGATACTACATTGCTCTACTGAGTTTCGACTGAATACAATGATATACTAACATTCTGTGTCAGATCACATACTGAGCATGTTGTGGAATTCCTAATACTTATATTAGAATCTGTATCGTACTAGCAAGTTTCACTCAAGTTATAACTCGATGCTTCTAATATCGTACCGACATTCGTAATAAACATAACACATGACTTCTGAATATTCTACTGGCCTTTAAATTACTTTACTATACCGAGATTACTAACTTGCCGAGGAAACTAGCTTTACATACCTTATCCTCGAACTATCCGGCTGTCGGACGAGGCTCGGCCAGTACTTCAACTATTTTCTCCCAACTGCATTCATAAATGTGCCAATCAATACTAAATACAACTTTATTATAAAGAGCAATGTCACTTTCGATATAGTTTATAGCCTAAACTTAGGCTTATCGAAAGACGATCAAAAACTCGCTATTTTTCAGCGGTCCAGAAGGGAGAAATGTTAACTTCGCAGCTAGGAACACATAGACACTAATTTAGAGCAATTCCACTTACCTTAGCTCGGTGGCTCGACAATTCGTCGGCCGTATTTTACGAAACTAAATTCGTAGGAATGCTCTCTGCTGCTAAATACCTCGGTATCTGAGGTTAATTTGAGTTTGGAAAACATTTAGCAGCGTAATTGGACGAAAATTATATTACTACTTCGTTCCTTTTTCCTTCTCCTGCGTTTGCTCTCTGTTTTCTGAAGTTTATATGATTTAATTCTAAAATAAACCGAAGTGGGGCTTTATATACTTGGGCCTGGACAAGGCCAACGTGTCACGGAGCCAACGCAGAGGCCTCACCTCCGTGACACGCTGCCATCGCGGAGGGGCTCTACCTCGGCTCCTTCCGCGATGGTTCGACAGGTTTCTCGTCCAATCTTTTCCCGGGCCTTTCTCTAGCAGGTATGGCCTTCAAATATGCTTAACCAACGTGCGAATAGTTCATCTAGGTGCCGGGAATCCTACGGGGTATAACAGTTTGTAGGACCGGATAACTGAAACTAGTGTTTTAAGACTGGCTAGAGCTGCTTATGTGGAAGAATCATAACCATCTATAGAACTAACTGATAACTGAAACTAAGGAGTATTACTTAACTAAACTCCTAAACATCTGACTATTATCAAACTGATTAGCTGACTTACCGAAAGATACTAAAAGATACTGAAAATGCTTGTTTCTGACTGAGACTGGACTAACATACAAACTGACCGTGAACTCACATGATTGTGATAACATGGAAATTTTGGAACTAACAGAGTCAAGCAACAATCATATCTAATCAACTATGTAAGACCCAAATTTACTACATTTCATAGAACTAGGGCTAAAACAATATTTTCATGAAGAGAGTAAGAACATGCTTGATAAATAATGAAAACATTGAAAGAATTCACAAGAATTTCTATCTCCAAGAATATTCATAGTCTGACTGAAGCCAATCCTATTTCTGACATTCAGGGCTAAGACTGATAAGGAATTATAGAAGGGTTTTGGGGAACAAAGGAAAAGCAATTCCCTTTTTGAATTCCCACATACCTGGAGTAAAATACTTGAAAGAAATCTGGAGAAGTATTAAAGAAAGTTGGAAACCATAGCTTAGCTCTGCACTATGTGTTTGGAACTTCTACATTCTAAAAATCATAAGTTGAGAGGAATGAGAGGTATTAAGTCGATCCCCCTTTTTAATCCCCTCATAGACGTGCCCAAAACAACATTTTTTAAGAATTAAAATAGCTAAAAGTTATGAAAATGCCCCTGAGATAAAACTCTAAAATCTGCCCGTCGGGATCCAACGGGTGACACAATGAGTCGTTGGTGGACACCATGACTCATTGGGATCAATCATTGATCCTAGGCCTAAAATTCATGCTAACTGGAAATTGGCAACAGGAGGAGACAATGACTCATTGGATGAACCAATGGGTTGTTGTGACTGCTCGTTGCCTCCATTAATCTGACTTGAAAGACTTCTGGATCTGGCGAGGGGTGGAAACCATGACTTATTTGAGGTGACAAAGAGTCATTGGTTCCAATCATGGACTCTAAAAGGAAGATTTCAACCCTTACTGGAAACCAACCAATGAGTTTCATACCAGGCCTTGATGTCCCTTATAAGTATTTTTGGGTTGTGTGAGGCCTCAGTGGTCCCGGCGGAATAGTATTTCATCGCTATGTTTATTTTTTTTGTTATGTTATTTCTTATTATAGTGTCGGACCTCGTCAGTACTAGCTAGTTGTGGGTTATCATGTGGTAGGGTGTGCTCGGTTGAGTGCGACATAGGATGCCAGTCATGCCTCCCCGAATTTTGAGGGTGACAGTTGGAACCCCAGCCTACTCGGTGTTAATTACTACTCCCAAAAACATACATAGTACTCATATCATCACCATGAAACATACTTGATTTTGCATGGGCTAGTAAAATTTATCGTGAAATTCATGAATTTCTTATCATATGTGAACTAGCCATAAAAATAATGTTGAGAAATCAGCCCTAATACATACGTTTGATATTCATGAAATTCATACATGAATAAAATCATGCTAGCTTGAAAATAGAAAATCATGAGGGATTTTCATATAAATAGTATAATTAAAATCATAAAACATAAATAAAATCATGATAGAATCAATTTCATAAGAGATCATGGAGTTTTTCATCAAAAAGGGTTTAACCCTAGAATTCATGAAAATCATAGTTAGAGACATGAAGGAACTGAAATCATGTCATATAGCTTGGGATGGGGAATCGGGATGGAAGAAGTCCCCCATTTATTGCCCCACATACTTGGGCTTTGATGACTTCTTGCTTAGACTTGAGATACAAGGGAGTTGAAAAGAAGAGGAACTCTAATTGCTTGAGAGCCTTGAGAGGATGAATCTTCACTCTACGGTGTTTGAAATGGAATACGGGTTTTAGGCTAAGTATAATCCCCTATTAAGCCCTTAGAAAACCCAAAACGACCTTACTTAAGAGTTAAAAGCATAGGAAGTTACCCTTAGAAGCTCGCATTAAAATCTGCTTCTTAGTGATCACGACCCAACCTATGGTCCATAAGTTCTTACCACGACTTATGCTGAATCTCATAGTTTATGACCCTTCCTTTTGTCATTCTTTGAACTTTATACCATGGGAAATCGCCACGATCTAACCTTACCATGGGTTGTACCATAGCTAGTGGTTTCCTAAAAAAATCTTTGAATATTTCTCTGAATCCCTTCCGACTACTCCTCAGTACAGACCGTACAATCTTGGTACGAGTCATGGGATCCTGTTGTGATTTCTTGACCTATTTTTGTTGTTTTCTCAGGACCTCATATCATGACTCTTGGTACGACTCATACCATCATACGATGAGTTGTACTAAGAGTCCTACTGAGGACATTTTTAGTTTCTTCTTTTTCATGTCTAGAATCTTCTCAAAGAAACTTTTGGGGTGTTATATTATCTCACCCTTGGGAACATTTGTCCTCAAAGGGAGTCTAATAAAACTAAAAAGATAGGGAAATAGTTGCAATCCCAAAATTGAATGTTATAAGTTGAATACTGATGGAGTGACTGACTTCAAACTAAGATACATATGTTGAACTGAGTTCATGAGACATACATGCAAACTAACACATGAAAAGGAACTGAGAGACTTGAACTTGACATGAATCTGAATAGAGTGTTAGAGAGGAAATTGGTACCTCATACTAGAATTAAGCTAGATGAGAAAATGTGAACTTGGACATTATATTTGCTTTGGCTTCCCAAGTAACTCCCTCTACAAGCTGATTCCTCCAATGAACTTTTGCTAAGGTGATCTCCTTGTTCCTCAACTTTCGAACATGACGGTCAATAATCTCAAGTGGAACCTCTTCATAAGTGAGCCTATCCTTCACACCTATTCTCTCTATGAGTACAACTAGAGCTGGATCACTTACGCACTTTTTCAACAAGGAAACATGAAAGACTAGATGTATTGATGCTAACTCTGAGGGAAACTCCAACTCATAAGCTACTTTTCCAACACACCTCAGAATCCTATGAGGACCAACATATCGGGGACTAGGCTTCCCCTTTTTTCCAAATCACATCACCCCAAATTACACCTTGCAATGAAGTATAAAGTGGTTTCTGTCAAATATAGAAACCCAACAGGTTGGGTTCGAGCCCACAGGGAATAGGAATGAAATAATATGTTAACAATGAATAAACCAATTGGTAGTCAATATTTCAAAAGGGGGTTGCAAATAAAAGAAGTAATTCTAAACAATGATTGAGTTATTATTAAATTAATGAGACAAAACTAGGATTGTGTTTCCCATGATTTCATAACGTAGTAGGCTGATTTATTAGTGATCTATCCTGGTGAATTTAGTGTACGATTGAAGATTAAGTTCATCTAACATCTTTTTTGCCTACATTGATGAATTTCACCTAAATACTCTCAGACTTTAGTTGTGTATAATTTTTCCTAGCCATAGTTCTTGAATTAACTATCCTTGTTTATAGCTCAAGTAAATTAGATAAGGGTTGGTAGCCATAAGTTTCTATTGATATTCTCCTTTCCTAACTTCAACCTCTTCGATCGAGCACTTGAAGATACATGCACGTTTCAACAATTGGAACCGCTAAAACTCACTAAAACAAAGAAAATAATAATCCATTCAGTTCACCATTCAAGAATCACTATTTTATTTTATCTACTTTCATTAATCCATCATGATTCCCACAACCCTAGCTCAAGAGATTTAGCCGCTCATGTTTGAGAAAACAATAACACAAGATATAGAAGAAATCATAATGAAATACTTATAATAATATGAAATTGTTTAATAATTCTCCAAAGCTAAGTAGAATCATAAGAACTTGATGAATTCTCCCACAAATATTCGACTACAACTGATGTGTAAATCCTCTCAAATTATATGTCTAAGGTAGATGGTGTGCGGTTTGTAAAAATAACCTAAAAAGGTGTATATATAGTTAGTAGATTAAGTCTGCATTATTCCTGCTTGGATTGAAATTGGATTTTGTAGCTTTTGTTCCTACTTTACTTGGGATTGGACTTCTAGCCGTTTGGACCAACCTATGTGTCACACCTCTTAGTACACTGGAATGGCTAAGCATCATGGCTCTTGGTATGTTGGGGATGCCTGCATGTCGCATAGGCCATAGCATAGGTGTGTTGTGTAACGTCAACCTCTATCTTGCAAGGGCACTTGCTTCTTTTAAGTCGTCTTAGCAACACTTGCTCCTTTAAGCCTCAAATAAGTCTAATTATGTCATTTTAACACATGCACATATCTAATCATGTGTCTTAGCTCTTTTTCGCAAATAACATATAAAACCAAAGAAAACACACATAATTTATTCTTGAAACATAGTTAAGCATGGGTAAAATATGACAAATAAATGAGTAAATATGTCCTACTTCATCACCCAACACTTAAACTATTGTTTGTCCTCGAACAATTACTACTTCCCTTCTCACATTCAACCATAAAATTAACCCTCTGAACAGGTCTACTTACACTTAGGTTAATTAGACATTTCAATCAAGCTCCAACAATCTACTCAACATGCATATAAGATCAACATTCAAAGGTCACAAGTTAGAGTCACTTTGCTTCTAAAACTAACTCAACAAGATATAATTAGGCCAACATGAATCATACGTAATGTAGCAATCAAAATACATAAAAATCTCACCATTTTATGCCCCTCACCAGTTGGAGAGATTCCCTTTCACTCACATGATATATAATAATTTTGACTTAGACATAGATAGAACAAAATCACTCACTCTCTCAAAGAACTCAACATGCATCTAAAAGATGACCCATATGCTTGCCATTAGTGTAAATACTCCACTAATATAGAATATCAAATCTAATATCAATTAGGACTTAAGATGGTTGTAACGTAAGCTAAGGGATGGGTAGGAACTATTTGGCCAAGATGGCGACTAATCTCCCTAAGCACTTTAATACTTTACAACTCTTTGATTTTTTAGCACATTCTTCGATCTTCAATTTTTCTCCTTATACCTCTTTTTTTTAACTTTTCAACTTAGGTAACTAGTAGGGAACTTTTAACACTAAGCTCATTCATAATTATTTTTCTTTTCATTCATGATCCTTTCATTCATTTTTTAAAACTTTTTCTCTTTTTCTTTCCCCACAACATCACCCTCCTTGCTATGCATTTTTTTCACCCTATTCTTTTCTTCTAATTACCATACTTTATCTTTTTTCTCTCCTCTCCACTTGTGCTTCTTTTATGCAAAATTTTCAATTATAGTGCCTTAGGAGTCGTTTAGATCAAATAAAGGTCAATAGAATAAAAAAGGATTAAGCTTGTAATATGGCTATCAAACGATTAGGCTAAGACTCAAAATGGCTAACTAGGACAATTACATCAAGGTAGATAAAGTAGGATACATATAGTCTACCAAAGAAATATCTATATCACTTTCTATATTCAACATCCTCATTTTGCTTTCCACACACAAAAGGAAAGTTCTAGACATCAAATTGCAAGTATGGAGTATATACAAATATCTCACACACATAATGGCACAAATGGTTCAGTAATGACTATCAAGATTACAAAAACACATATATCTAAATTGAATGTCTCACATTATTAAGCCCAATTAACACAAAAGTCTAAGTATTTATACCCTTTTCATACATTTTTGAGTGAATTATACAAAGTGTTTAATAACACCCTAAGTGAAGAACGTAGCATTCATACGACCTCAAGTACTTGATCTCCTAAAATCACTAATTTACCCTTAAGATGGTCGTCATCCATCCACCATTGGGAACAGTCATGACTATGACTCAGAAAAAAGATATAGTTTCTCTAAACGGTTCTAAGGGACTATCCACCAGAAAAGTACCGAAATAAAAGTTGGCGGAACACAAATAAAATCAAAACCTAAAACATCACAAAAACTAGTAGGACTCAAGTCATCACAGCAAAAAAAAATCTAGGCCCACCATGAATAAATTTGGTAATGAAAGCATACATGATATAATGAAGTTTACTTCTTCCACCTCACATTTAATCAAGAGCACTATCATCAGTGATAAAAAAATAATGCTCAAGTAAAAAAGGTGAAAGAAAAACTCTATGGGCCTGATCCTCTTTATCTATGGGGGCATAAGTAGCTTCCCACATATCCTATTTATCTCTATCATCATTAGAATGCAAATCAGATCAACTCGAGCCTACTCTTTATTAGTGGCATCATCAAAGGACTCCTCAAAAACTAGCCCAACTCTACAGAGAACTTTAGTGTGCTCACTCAATAGGTAGTCCATATTTAGCTGTTGTAGTTGCTCCTCGGTCACCTCACTTATCCTCAGCTGCAACATTTTCATGCTATTGAAGTGACTAACAACATTATCAAGGTGTGCATTGTGCTCATACATAGACAACAAAAGACCATGTATACCCTCGGGCTCCTTTGTCTTCATCACATCTAGCCCCTTCAGGTCATACAGTAGTCTATACTCAACCACCTCCTTATCAATTTGTTGCTCCCTCAGAAATATGGCCAAGAGACCCCAAAGCTAAATCTCTACTCTTTCTTCAACCTCACTCTCCTCAAAAACATCCTTAATTATCGCCCCAACATTAATTTTCCTTGCAGTCATCAGAGAAAAAATAAGAAAAACTCTCTCTATTGTTAGATGATGTCACTTCCAACCTGGGGAGGCGTGACTGGCACCTGGTGCTACTCTTAATACAAGCAAACGCAACACCCAAATATAATACATAGACCAAAATCATTAAGGCTCAATTACTTGACACCCCACAAGACAAGATAAATAAAAAAAACATAAGCGACAACGACAATATACATTGGCCAACTGGACCGCAAAATAACCAAAAGAAATATACAAGGCTAACCACCATCCTTCAACCAAACAGGTCATGTCTACGAGCCTCTAGTGAGTTAACAGATTCATATTGGTCAGGACAGGGCCCCGACTTACCCAATATGTACTCAAAATACAAAAGGGCATCTCAAAATGAAGAGCATACCGATGTCAACTGGAACTCAGCTCAAGCACGGGGACCTCGATCATCCTGATGATCAAGAACTGCAGGCATGAATGCAACACTTCAACTAGGGCATCAGTAATATAATGAGTATGAAAGGCGATAACGAAATAAGAGTTCAGAGTCGATGACAACTAATAAGAGATAGAATGATAACCTTAGGAACTCGCTATATGCCCCAGGTAAGTGGTTTGTCAAGCGGGAGGTACATGCCTCAAACCATCATATAATATCAATAAAAAATAAAAATATAATCGCATCAAATAATAACAACAATCAAGCACTGTCAGACCCTCTCTTGGCTGCACACAATTAGTAGAGCTCCATCCATTCGGGAGAGCCAATTGCGATCCCAGGAAAGCTCAAAATAGAAATATACAGTACTATGGAGGCATGTACATCCCTATAGGTCTTTCATTTCTCATAAAGGCCCTACGGGAGTCAAAATCAACTCAATCATAAGCCAATTGTTCTACCCCTTGGACTCAACCCCGTGACCGGACCTACTTTCAGTGTTGGATATCCACGAATCCCAAGGGTCTCAACACACACACACACAAAATAAAAAAATTCACAATCAACATTCACATATAAAGTTCTTAGGAAGCCCCCAACCGACATACAACCGATGTCAACCGACACTTGATATTCTAAGGGTTGTTCAACTCTACAACGTGCCAATCGACACACGAGTCTAACCCAACATTATGAAAACACACATACATATATAGTACACAACCAGTAGCTCAATCAAGAGTATACCAACACTTTATCAAGACACCAAAAAGCAGCCCATATTAATGACAACAATACTAGCTCAAACATTATAGAAATCATGCCGAAAAATGGAATAAACGGCCTAACCATACCTTGGAATCCAAAGAATGCAAGACAACCAAAATTCCACTCCTTAAGATGACCAAGATACTGCCGAAGATTAGTTTAAAGAACCATCAACAAGATGATACAAGAAACTAACAAGAGAAACAACACGAAACAACTTTTATCGGCTAGTTCTTAAGAATTCGACATTGAGAAAGCTAAGGTGACAACCTACCATCTTCTAAAACTTCAAAAACAACCAAAGAAAACTAACAATTAATCATGGAATAAATATTACCAAGTAACTTCACAAAACAGACACAATAAACTTGAAAACCATGCCGCTACACAAGATCTACAACGAATTCTAGACTTCCTGACACCAAAATCACTTGGGTTGAGCTTCCTAGCCTGCAAACCCTTGGGATTCCATGGAAGGGACTTGGGAGAGTTTTCCTTCATGAAAATATCCAGAAATAAAAATATAATAACAATCCACTGACCAAATGGATTTAAATAGTCCTCCACCGCCTTAGCAATTTTTGACGAGCTTGCTTGTGCGGTCCCGCAAAAATGCAAATCTCTCTCTACTCCGAAGTCGGATTAACAAATGATTTAATTTTCTAGAAACTAGAATCACAGAACTTTAATTTGATAGGTCGCAGGCTCCTTAAATCCTCAGAGATTAGGAGAAAGCTTCAAGACATTTGAACCAAATTTTAGAGAAATTCAAAAAGGAGAATTTTGATAACTTTTGCTGAATTTTATTCTACAACTTGATCGATGTTCAATCTTAAATATGATTATAGAGTGACTCAAATGCCTCATAAGACTTCCTTCTTAACTAATTGAGTACTCTTATTCTTACCTCTAAAGTATGGATTTATTTCTCAAAATATATGGGGCGTAACACATGAATCACATGCTTCCCAGGCACCAAACAAGCACAAACAACTTTTATCCATATTCTAGCCTCCCTGATAATGTGTGCGTAAGGAAAAAACACGTGATACCCATACTATTAGTGGTGGACCCACCTCATGACCGAATTAGTGCCATTGAGAGTATGCCTAATTTCTTTATATTGAGGTCTCAAAATATGGTCTTTGAATAGTCGTGGGTCAACAATAGGCGTACCAAGTAATCTATTTAATACAGAAGGTGAAAGATTCAAAATCTTCCCTCAAATCTTCACTTGGTCCGATTTCTGCTTCGATTCTCAATTTGCCAAAAATTCACTCACCATACTCAAATTACATTTCCTCGGATCATTAAACACAGAGTTGAACCCAAGAGTATGTATTCTATCAACAATATGAGGAAATTCAAATGCTAATCTATCTCTATCAACAATTAATTCATGAGAATATTTTGATTCGTTATGTCGTTTAAAACGCTTTTTACCTTCTTTCTGCGTAACCTAATGGAGTCTATAACACCTTGGTGGTTGTTGTGGCATGCTTGTATCCTTCATTGGTGCCTCTTGAATTCTCCTTGACCTTTTATTTCCATGGCTCGAAGAAGCCATTCCCTTTCTTTTATTGATTTTTGGAGCCGAGTTTTGTGAAATTTCAAGAAGAATGATGTTCTTTGTGATTTGGGTGAAGAAATTAGGAAGAATTTGTGAAGAAGATGAAGTTTTGGAGTAGAATTTTGAGAGAGAGGGGAGTGTGCGGTATGCCCTAGCTGAAAAATAGGGAGAAAATTTTGGGTTTTGCCTTTTAAAATACTCCTTGGGTCAAGTTGACATGCTTGACCCATGAAATCATTTTGATCAAAAATATCCTTTGTGCGGCGCAACAGTTCATGCAACGACCTGCCTTTGCATCGCGCTGGTCCCTGCATTGTCGGCCTGTGCATCACACTGCTGGGCCGGCCTTTTTTTATTCGCACCCGATTTCCAACAACTATGCTAAAAAATTCTTTTGGGTTCATTGCTTAAATCCTGCACACTTGAACAAACACATCAACTCTAAAACTAAATAAAAATAAAAAATAAAAATAACTTGGGTTGGCTACAAAGTAGCACTTGATTTTAAAATCGCGGTACAACGCAGGTATCTTGATTACTTAGACTTCATCAAGATACCTGTTTGGGTCATGATCAAAAGCAATGACCCTCATTTTGAGGGTTAAGAATGGTATCACTAGGCAAGCTTCCCTTTTGCCTTTGATTCAGGTCCGCTGAGTTTGCCCCACCTACTGACTCAAGCTTCATAGCTCACCTCTCATCTCATTGACACCTACTTCAGTGTAATCAACTTTTTTCATCATTCGACTCATCATGTTCTCCAACCTTTCAGTTTTGGTGTCGTTTGTAGAAGACTCTCTAGCTCTTGGAGGTACATAAACTCCATTCTTATTATTCTTGGGAGAATCTCTATTTGTCCATGTACCTTGGTCCCTATCTATGGCCCCAGACCTATCATAATTATTGTACAGTAGTTCCAACCTTGATTTCCTTGGCCTTGACACCAAGAGTATTGGTTAGACCCTTGGGTGTTAGCTCAAAAATCCCCCTGATTATTTACAAAATTAGCCTCAACTTCCCCATCAATGTAATGATATTCATACTTGGGTCCCTTATCTTGAGCATTCACTACATACACCTTCTATGAATTCAGTGTGGTTAGATGGTTGATGATCAGTTCTAACTAGATCTTGAGATGGGCCATTGCTTGGTCTCATTCTTCTTCTGTTTTCCACTACTCTATTGTTATGCCTCTACAATAGTTCATTGTAGTGGTCTTAGATTCTCTAGTGTGCCATGCCCTGTTGGCCTTTGTCATCTTGTGTAGTTTTTCACTAGCTTCTCCAAAAGTGTGGGCCATCATGGACCCCTTTGCTATCCCATCCGCTACAGCTTTATTCGAGGCTCTCAATGACTTGTAAAATACTTCCAAAAGGACCTCCTCAAGAAGCTTTGATAAGGGAACTACTTTAACTTCTTTTTAAAAATATTATCCATGCCTTACGTAAGGCTTTCCTGGGGTAATTTTCTATAATTAATTTTTTCATCCCTCAACTGAATCATCAGGGAGAGTAGGAAAAGCCTCTCCAAGAAAGCTGCAGTCAATTCTGCCTAGGTAGTAATAGACTCGTCTGGAAACTCATTCAACCATAGTAGCTTCCCCTACAAGTGAGAACGGATATAATCTGAGTCTAATAGCCTCTTAAGAAACCCCTATCCATTTGTAGGCATTATCGATCCTAGTAAAATATATCAGGTGGTGTTTTGGATTTTCACCAGAAAAACCATTAAACAATCCCTTCATGCTCAGCAATTATATCATCATACTAGTCATATCGAACATAAAATTAGTTAGCAGTGGGGGTGGAACAATGGTTCCAGTGTAACCAGTCTCTTCTTGCACAAACTCCCCCTTGAAGAGCACATTCTATATAGAATTACGTCTGTGATGATGAGGGGTTTTTTCTGTTCCTCTCTGCCAAGGCGGAAACAAAGTTTGCAGCATCGATTTTCCTAGTTGTGTAAGCTAGTTAAGCTTCCTTTTCCTTTCAACAACATTCATTCGTTGTGCTTCAGTCATCTCATCCAGTGGGAGATTAAGCTGCGCCACAGGGTTTGCCATGCTAACTTGTGACAAATCGAAAAGAAAATAAAACCATTTCAAATTTGGTAAGCCAAAATCACAAAATAAAGACTACAAGATGAATTTAAACACCAATTAACTATTTTAAAATCGTATTCCCAGCAATGGCACAAAAATTTGATCACGCAAAAATTACACCTCGCAATGAAGTATAAAGCGGTTGATGTCAAATATAGTAACCTAACTAGGTTGGAGTAGATCCCATAGGGAATAGGGAATAAATAGCATGTTAGCTGTGAATAAACGAATTGACAGTCAATATTTCAGAAGGGGGGTTGCAAATAAAAGAAAATGTAATTCTAAACAAAGATTGAGTTGTTATCAAATTAATAAGACAAAACTAGGATTGTGTTCCACATGATTTTATAACGTAGTAGGTTTATTTTATTAGTAGTTTTTCTTGGTGAATTTTATGTAAGACTGACGATTAAGTTCAT
Organism: Datura wrightii; assembly: GCA_035772735.1. NCBI lineage: Eukaryota > Viridiplantae > Streptophyta > Magnoliopsida > Solanales > Solanaceae > Datura > Datura wrightii. The sequence continues at coordinate 43,953,926 of JASDFA010000007.1, read as the reverse complement.
CTAATGTTGCTCGACCTATATAGATGAATTTCACCTAAATCCTCTCGGACTTTAGGTGTGTATATTTTTTCCTCACCATAAGACTTGGATTAACTATCCTCGATTAGAACTTAAGTTAAATAGATGCGGGTTGGTGGCCTCAAATTTTCATTGCTATTCTCTTTTCTAAGTTCAACCTCTTTGGTCAAGAAAGTTGAAGATACAAACATGTTTGAACGTTTCCAACCACTAAAATGCATTCAAACGAAAAAAATAACAATCCACTCAATTAACCATTCAAAAATCACTATTTTAGTTTTCCTACTTTTGTTAGTCCATTATGGTTCCCACAAACAAAGCTCTAGAGATTTAGCCACTCATGTTTGAGAAAATAATATCATAAGATGTAGAAGAAATCATAATGAAATACTTACAATAATATGAAATTATTTAACAATTCTTCAAAGCTAAGTAGAATCACAAGAACTTGATGAATTCTATAACAAATATTCGACTACAATTTATGTGCAGATTTTCTCAAATTGTCTAAGTTGTATGTCTGAGGTAGATGGTATATGGTCTTTAAAAATATAGTCAATGAAGTATAAAGTGGTCAATGGTATGTCTAAGGTATATGATTTAATAACCTAGTAGGCTTATTCTATTGGTGATCTATCTTGGTGAATTTTGTGTAAGACTAACGATTAAGTTCATCTAACGTCTCTTGACCTACATAGAAAAATTTAACCTAAATCCTCTCGCACTTTAGGTGTGTATATTTTTCCCTCGCCATAAGTCTTGGATTAACTATCCTCGGTTAGAGCTCAAGTTAATTAGTTGAGGGTTGGTAGCCTCAAATTTCCATTGAATTTCCATTACTGAAGAAAATAACAATCCACTCAATTCACCATTCAAGAATCACTATTTTATTTTTCTTACTTTTGTTAATCCATCATGGTTCCCACAACCCTAGCAAAAGTCTTAGTCGCTCATGTTTGAGGAAACAACCATAAGATGTAGAAGAAATTATAATGAAATACTTACAATAATATGAAATTGTTTAATAATTCACCAAAGCTAAGTAGAATCACAAGAACTTGATTGAATTCTCCAACAAATATTCGACTATAATTGATGTGTAAATTCTCTCAAATTGTCTAAGTTATATGTCTAAGGTAGATGGTATGTGGTCTATAAAAACATCCTAAGAAGGGGTATATATAGTAGTAGGTTAAGTCTGCATTGTTCCTGCTTGGAATGGAATTGGTTTTTGCAGCTTCCGTTCTTACTTGAATTGGGATTGGAGTTCTGGACATCTAGAACAAGCCTGTGAATTGTGCCTCTTGGTGCGCTGGTATGGCTATATGTTGTGCCTGTTGGTACACTGGGATGCCTGTGTGGCATACAAGCCCTAACACAAGTGTGTTGTGCAATGCCAACCTTTATCATACATGGCACTTGCTTCTTTTAAGTTTGTCTTGGCAACACTTGCTCTTTTAAGCCTCAAATAAGTCAAAATCTGTCATTTTAATGCCTGAAAACATCTATTTATACGTGTTAGCTTTCTTTCACAAATATCATATAAAACCAAAGAAAGCACACATAATTTTTTCTCAAAACATAGTTAAACATGGGAAAAATATGGCAAAGAAGTGCGTAAATATGCCCTACATCAGGTTACACCTTCAAAAACACCCAATCATCAACACTGAACTCAAGCTCTCTTCTCCTCACGTCCGCATAGGATTTCTAACAACTCTGAGCTATTCTCATCCTTTCTCTAATCAGCTGAACCTTCTCCATAGCCTCATGAACTGAATCTGGCCCTATCAACATAGCGTCGCCTACCTCAAACCGTCCAATGGGTGATATACATCTCTGCCCATAAAGGACCTCAAATGGAGCCATCTGAATACTGGAGTGATAATTGTTATTGTAGGGAAACGTAATGAGAGGTAAGTTATCATCCTAACTTCCTTTGAAATTGGTCACGCAATCTCTCAACATGTCCTCGAAGGTCTAAATGGTCCGCTCAACTTGACAATCTATCTATAGGTGAATAGTTATGCTATGCTTCACTTGAATACCAAGGCCTTTCTGAAACGATCTCCAAAACTACAAAGTTAAACCCAGTACCCCTATCAGAAATAATGGACAAAGGGACTCCATGCGACCTGACTAACTCCCGAATGTAAAGTCGAGCATAGTCCTCGGCTGAATCTATAACCTTAACTAGTAGGAAATGTGCTGACTTAGTCATCCAGTCTACAATCACCTATATAGAATCATGTTGTCGGTGTGTATGAGGAAAACCTATAATGAAGTCCATATATATCTCTTTTCACTTCCAAGTAGGGATACTAATGTTTGAGCATACCCCTAACCCCTCCTCCCCGTCTCTAATACTAAACCTTCACCTGCTTGCAATTTGGACACTTAGCCACAAACTCTGTAATAGTCCCTCTTCATGCCATTACACCAATAGACTTCCCATAGATAAAGTACATCTTTGTGGTACTTGGATGGATAGAATATCGAGATCTGTGAGCCTCTCTCAACATCTGCTCTCTCAAGTCATCCACATCTAGAACACATAACCGACCCTAATATCGAAGTACACCATCTCCCCCTTGGGAGAAAACCTCCACCTTCTATTTCCAAACATCTTCCTTAACTTCTGACACCAATGGAGACTCTGCACCATTATGAACCACAACATAACCATCCACTGAATCAATAAGGTGAACGCCCATATGAGAGCAAGACTATGGAAATCTTTAACTAGTTCTTTCCTCTCATCATCGATATGAGACACACTCCCCATGCACAGCCTACTAAGAGCATTCACCACAACGTTAGCCTTGCCTGGATGATAAAGGACACTCACGTCATAGTCTTTGAGAAGTTCAAGCCATCTCCTTTGTCGCAAATTCAGGTCCTTCTTGGTGAACACATACTGAAGGCTCTTGTGATCCCTGAACACGTCCACATGCACCCCATACAAATAGTGCCTCTATATCTTCAAGGCAAAAGCCACCGCTGCTAACTCAAGATCATGCATTGGGTAATTCTTCTCATGAGGTTTAAGTTGTCTTGAGGCATAGGTGATGACCTTATCATGCTGCATCAACACACATCCTAGACTAACTCTAGAGGCATCACAATACACTATAAAATCATTCATATCCTCTATTAGAGTCAAGATCGGAGCAGAAATAATTCGAGCCTTTAACTCTTGAAAGCTCCTCCCACAACCATCGGACTACTAAAGCTTGACCTTATTTTGGATCAACTTAGTCAAAGGTGCAGCAATGGATGAAAATCCCTCTATGAACATCCAATAGTAACTAGCTAGAGCCAAAAACCTTCTAATATCGGTAGGAGTGACAGGTCCCAATATTGGTAGGAGGAAGTTCTTCACTACCTTAATCTTCAGAGAGTCTACCTGCACAACCTCACTAGACACCACATGACCAAGGAACACAAATGATTCCAGCCAAAACTCATACTTGCTAAACATAGTAAACAGTTGATGGTCCTTAAATGTCTACAATACGATCCTTAAATGGGCATCATGCTCCTTCTAACTTCGAGAGTATACAAGGATATCATCTATGAATACAATGATGAACATATCCATATACTACTTAAATATCCTATTCAAATCCATAAAAGCTGTAGGAGCATTTGTTAGTACAAAAGACATAACAACAATTCAGAGTGACCATATCGAGTCCTAAAGGTAGTCTTCAGGGTGTCACTCTCCCTAACCTGGTGCCGGTTATAGTTGGGCCTGAGGTCTATTTTTGAAAAGAATTTAACACCCCAAAGATGATCAAACAAGTCGTCAATCTTGGGAAGGGGATACTTATTCTAGATGATAACCTTGTCCAATTGGAGATAATCAATACACATCCTGAGAGAACCATGCTTCTTCCGAACAAAGAGGACTGGAGAACACCATGGGGATTTACTAGGACTGATGAAACCCTTACTAAGAGGTCCTTCAATTGTTCTTTCAACTCCTTAAGCTTAGTTGGATCTATTCTATAAGAAATAATAGATATGGATTGCATATCAGGGAGAAGGTTTATCCCAAAGTCAATCTCCCACTCTGGAGGGACTTCTGGTAAATCATCTGGGAACACCTCTGGATACTTACAAACAACATGAAATGACTGGAGAGTCAGGGTTTCGGACATAAAATCCTTAACCCAAACTAGATGATATACACAACCCTTGGAGATCATCTTCCTGGCTTTAAGGTAGGAGAGAAAGCAACCTACAGGCACTGCTAAACTACCTTTCCATCTAGGACTGGCTCACCTGAAACTTGAAACTCTACCGATCAGGTTCTACAATTAACTAAAGAATAGCAAGAATACAACCAATCCATACCAAAGCTAACATCAAAGTTTGTTATGTCTAACTCTACTAAGTCGGCTGAGGCGTTCTGAAGAACTATAATAGGGAAATTTTTGTATATCCTCTACGCTAAAACTAACTCACTGGTAGGAGTAGAGACTAAAAGGATTCTGAGAGAATTTCAGGACTGACACCAAAACTAACAGCAACATAGGGAGTCATGAAGGATAATGTGGCTCTTGGATCTAGAAATGTATAAACATCAAGATGGAAAACTCGTAACATACCCATGACCATATCTAGTGAACTCTCCTATCCTAGTGCGATAAAAAGGCATAGAGTGGTTCTGGCATTATCTGCCACCTACACTAGATGATGCGCCCTGCTGGGATGGGTGAGATGTTAGAGCTGAAGAAGTAACTGGGGCACGACCTCTACCGTCACCCCTTCTGAGTGAAGGATAATCCTTGAGTCTTTTTTCAGGCTTACCATACCCAAAGCATGCATCCCTGCCAATTAGACACTTTTTTGGGGTGGTTCTAATGTGCTGTAAGTTTACAACACTTTCGACGCTCAAAACTAAGAAAATAGCATGGACTTTGGTATATTTATGTGGATATAAAGCATTTTTCCTTTGGTTACAGGATAAATTGGTGTTGGAGCAAAAATATGGAAAATATAGTCTAAAAGTGTTCAAAATAGGCTCAACTCACAATTCATAGTATGATCTGTAGGAAGGTTCTATGAGTCGTATTGCTGGTCGTGAGAAGTTTTAGAAGGCTAAGGATGAAGAGGTGCATCATACAAGTCTCAGTACAAGTCGTACAAAGCTTGTACAAGTCATGGTGAAAAAGTATTGAAAAAATTCAGAAGATTTGCACAAGAGGCTAACCCCTGCTACGGATAGATAGTACAAGTCGTGGAATAAAGGAATGAGTCGTATTATAGCACTCGTGAAGAACTTAAGAGAAGTTGAAAAGTCTTAGAGTCAAGCCAGGGAAGCATAGTACAAATCGTAGAAACAATGTACGAGTCATACCAGGATCCACCACTTACCCAAATTTCAACCAATTAATTGACATACGAGAAGTAGGTACAATCCGTACCTACCTGCTGCGAATCGTAGGATGGGTCGTGCTGCAGGAAGCTTCAGTTATGGAAATACACCCTATTAGCTTAGGAAAAGGATTTTTATGTCTGTATAAATACTTTTTATATTTTATTTTCATAGATAGGAGATTAGATGCAATAAGGAGTGATTAGAATTGATTAGCAACAAAATTAAGGAGACTAAGATGTGAGAATTAAGTTGTTCAACTTGTAATCAACATTTTCTTGATCTTCATATTGTTCTTGAGGATGTTGCTGATTAATACAAAGAACTTTGTCTCTCATCCATAATTGTAAGTATTGATTCATGTCTTTAATTATGCAAACAAATCACAATCTTGCAACTATGAGAGGCTAAAACCTCCATAGCTGCGGTTGTGGGAACCGTGATGGATTAACAAGCTAGGGTTACATAAAAGTGATTCAAAATCAATGCAAAACACTTGTATTTTATTCTTCATGCGTAAACATTTCTTAATGGTGTACAATGTTAGGACATGCCCGAAATCTTTACTTGCTTGGGTTTACAGAGGTAGAGATTAGGAAAAGAGAATTACAACAAAGCCTTAATCTTGATGATCATTGTATTAACTTGAGTTGTGATCGCATGATAGTTAAATTTGGGACATATTGACAGCGGTTCATTTGCAATCGCTCATGAGGCCTGGACGGGTGATTGAGTATAGTCATTCAATAGGGACTGGTCGGTCAGTTGAGTAAACCTAAGTTATCATTTCTACAAGTAAGCATTGGTGCTGATCACGTATGTATAGCCGAAGCAGTTACGAACCCATCGGGAACACAAAACCCTAGTTATCTTTCCTTCTTAATTTCAACTAAAGTTTTAACTGTGCTTTTTAATAATTGTTTTCCTTAGAATCCCCTACTTGGAGTAACTACCTAACAAGTTCACTTACCGGCTGTAGTCTAACTCTTCCCTATTACCTATGGGTTCGACCCCAACCTCTTTGTTGGGTTCTTTATTAACAACGTCCGCTTCATACTTCGGTAGGTGGTATGGTTTGAGTGTTATCAGGCTCCTACCACACCTCTTGCAAGATGGAAAGTGCGATCCCCATACATGTTCCCCTGAGTCTTAGAGCCTGATGCTCTACTCTCTAATCAACCCTAGGCCAGGATGGAACACTAGTTGATGATGGAATAGGGGGTGATGACCTCTGGCATGACTGTGCGCGATGTCCACCGCCTTTCCTCTACTAGAAATACTAAAAGCGCCCTGTCCTAGTCCTCTTGATCTCCCTCTCCTTCTCCTTCAACTTCTCCTCCTCGATCTGCTGGGCATAAATCATGAGTCGAGAGATATCTATATCACTAATCAGCATGGCAACCCTTCATTCTTTGACATCCAAATCCGAGACCCCTAACCCAAACTTGCTCATACGAGCCCTTGGCTCAGCAACCATCTCCGAAGCATACTTGGATAGTTGGGTGAATTTCAAGGCATACTCCTAAACCATCATGTTATTCTACTTAAAACTGATGAGCTCTGCTACCTTTTCTTCCCCCAGCTCTCGGGGAAAGAACCTGTCGAAGAAAGCTATCACGAACTCATCCCAGTCCACAGCAACCTCTCCTGCCCTATGACCTTACTTCCACTGCCTGAACTATATGTGAGCTACCCCCTTTACCTGATAGGAAGCCAAATCTGCACTCTTCTCTCTTAAAATCCCTATAATTTGGGTAATATTCTGGATCTCATCAATGAACTCCTGTGGATCCTTGTCTACATTTGAACGATGAAACTTTGGCAGGTTTATCTTAGTGAAGTCTCGCACTCTGGCAGCCATAGCACCCCCATTAGGGTTCACAGGTGCAACTGCCTGCTGGTTCACCTGAGCTGTCATAGCCTATGCAAGCATTTGGAAGGCATCCTTAAACTCAACATGAGTCACCTACTTATTGAAAGGATCTACTGGAGCTGGTGGAGCTAGCTGATTCCCATTGTCATTCCTATTCCTTCTTCTGTTGCTCTTTAGGAGTCATTTTCTACAAACGCGTATAACACGAGTTAGAAAGGTAAGAGAGTCATATTTTATTGCACGACATAGAATCTTGAAAGAATCAAAGTTTTCTAAAACATCTTGTAGCCTTCTCTTCATAAGTGTGGCGCGATTACATCAATAAAAATGACTCCACTCAATGCGATTTTCGAAAATCCTAGGACAAACCTAAACCTAATGCTCTAATACAATGTTTTTCATGACCAGATTGTAGATTTGTTATATCCCAGAAGCCTAAAGATCAGACCCGGGAGTTGAAATGGAGAAAAGTTAAAATCTAGCACCAGGCATCAGGACGAGTGATGAGGTGACCCGTGAGAGGAGCCCATGAGTCGTGATGTGACTCATAGGGAGGCCTAGGGAATGAATTTGAAACTTGAGAAATGGGATCCATGGATGTGATCACGGGTCATGGTCAGGCCCCACGACTCGTTAGGTCATTCATGGGGTGGTGAGTGAGAAAAGAGATGGAAGAGAGACAATGTATTTGATGGAAGGGACCCCACAGGTCGTGGTCAGTCCCCACGGGTCATGGTCACTCCCCATGATTCGTGGGAACATCGTGGCCAAGTAGGGAATGATTTTGTTGAAACTAAGGTTGTGCACATCACGGATAGTGACCACGAGTCATGGTCACCAGGTAACGATTCGTTATGTATTCCATTACGAGACTAACAGACTTGAGATGTAGTGAACTTCACAGATCAAGCCACGAGTCGTGACCAGAGGGGATGGATCTTTGGGTCTCTCGTTGGGACTACCTGATAGTTATTTTCTGTGAATTTAGTATTGGCTATTTCATAATTCCTAGGCTTATAAGGCCTAAACTACATCATTTTGAGTTGTGAATGATGACTTTTAAAGGGGTTAAGTTCATTTTAGGCCTTATTCCTTCATGCATGCAAGAGTGATAGACTAGAGAGGTGATCAAGGTAATTCCTTCAAAGTTTTCCTCAATTTCTTCTTGGCAAATCAAAGAACTGTAAGAATCAACTACCAACAGATATGTAGGGTTATGAACGGGTGAATTCTTTCACACCCATGCTCAATCCCTCTCTAGATCATGAGTTCTTATGTCTAATATATGGGGTTTTAATCCAATGCATGATTTCCTTAATTCTATATGTGGGTACGATTTATATATGTTTCTACAATTGAATCATGATCCATGGACAAATTTTATAATGTTTTCAATCAAAAATCATGTTTGTAGTTTTACAAATTGAAAAGCCCATTGAAGAGGAGTTCATGAAAGATGAGATTTATGATGAATGTATGATGATGATGAGATAGTATGATGAAAAGTATATTTTAAAGCTACCCATGTTCATAATCATGTTTTGATATGAATTGAATATTTTCTTAGCATGATAAAGTATTGGGAAATTCCCTCATGTCAAGTATGATTTATGATTTTCACGAATTAAGCTTACCACATTGTTTTGGAGCGAAGACTCCTAACTATTTTTTAGCTTGTGGTATGGTTTGAGTTAAAGCTTCTCATATGCATGATTTCAGCTTTGAGATGTATTTAATTTATGAGCTTTGTTGAAAAATGATGTAGAGCATATGCATGCTTTTTTGGGAGTAGTGTCTAGCACCGAGTAGGCTAAGGGTCGATCACCCTATGCCTCAAAATTACGCGCCAATGTAGGTTTATACATTATGACTTTGGGACCTCCCTTGTGAACTATCCCCTATCATATTGGGTCATGAGCTTGATATCGATATCATGGTATCGTCCCTAGCCCTAGCAAGGCTTTGGACGGCTCTACCTTCTTGAGTGTGATAGTTGGGACCACGTAAGCTCCATCGTGGTATGCCGGTTAAAAGAAGGGTAACCCATTGTTCCTCATGATTTCAGTTAAACATGTTCATTACTTATGAGATTTACATATGTATGCATGTGCAAAAGCAAGTTTTACTCAATGTTCAGCTTTAATTAAGAATATCATATTTTAGCTTTGAGTCAATCGATTATGCTATGATATGCTATGGTGATATGTTATGTTATAATGAGATCATGATTTCAGAAATAATGCATGCAAGCCCTACTCTCAGACTCTTAATGTTTATGTTTTTATGCATTGTCTTAAAATGATTTTACGTACTTTAGCATTTTTACTTACTCTTCATACTCGGTACATTCCACATACTGGCATACTCTATGATGTATCATTTCATGATACAGGATTCGGCTCTCAGGTTTATCCTTATTTGTAGTCAGCTCTTTAGAGTTAGCCTTTATGCTATTGGTGAGTCCTCATCTCCCGAGGACTAGACTATTCAGATTGTCTTTATGTATTTTTAGTTTTAGCTTGTTGAGTTAGTTGGGGTCTTGTCCCATCAACTCGTCATGTTTAGAGGCTTTTCAGACATATAGATGTATTCAACTTCAAATTGTGTATTCTATTGTTATTCTTAAGTTAGACTTCTGCTATGATTATCTTGTTGGTTACTCAGTTTTATAGATCGAGTTAGATATATGCTTATGCCATGGGTTAACTTGGAGTCTCTCGGGGCTCCTTTTCCCATGTTGCAATCCGGGTCTCCACTGGGGTAGTGATAAGACTCCGGATGTAACATAGGAACTAGAATCATGAATGGCACTATAATGCCCCAAAAACTCAAAAACTAGATCTAGGACTTAAATCAGAGAAAGATATGGAAATCTGCAGAAAATGTCTCAGGACGACTCACCTAACAGGTCGTTGTGATACCTAACGACTAGTTAGGTTAGTCGTGAGAAGGAGGATTAAGTATTGATAAGTGAGAAGTAGTATACCCAATGGAGACCTCACGAGTCGTGGTCACTAACCACGACCAGTTACGTCACTCGTGGTTAAGCCCAAGTCAGGAAATCAATAATTTGGACAGTGTACTTGACGGATGGTTTCCACGAGTCGTGTCAGTTGTAAAGACTCGTTATGTCCCCCGTTACCACCCCTAGTCAGTTGTTACGTAGTGTACCTAACGAGTATCACTAAGAGTCGTCATCTAAAGTGACAACTTGTTGTGTGAGTCGTGGTCAAACCTAGTTTAGAAACTTCAAAGTGAGGCAGTGTTGTCCACAACTGGTGACCACGACTCGTTGGGTCCCTCGTGGTGACCTACAGTGTAATACAGGCAGTGCATTCAACGAGTGTGACCACGAGTCATGGTCTTTCACCATGACCCATTAGGGTCACCTGTCAGTGTTTCCGATGATTTTCTAAGGGCTACTTAGTAATTTCCTACTCTCCTAAAATTCAAACTATGTCGTTTTAGTCATAATTTTAGACCTATTAGTGGGGAGAAACGGTTCATTCCTCATTCCCATTCTAAATTTTCAGAAAAATCATCGTAAACTCTCCTCTCAAGAACCCTTCAATCAAGCCTACGGTTTTCCTCCATTGCAGCAATCCAAGCTTTCTCCTTTGAGAAATTCAACTCAGGTATGTGGGAATTCAACAAGGGAAATTGTTCTTCCCTTGTGTCCCCCAAAACCCTCCCGTTGTTTCTATATCAGTTTCTGCCCTGAGCTTTCGAATATGAAAAAAATTACATGTTATTATCCATAAATTTCACATAGAATGATATCCTTGCTTATTATTGATATGATCTCCATCAATTCTTACCTGAATTGTTGATATTCTTGCCAAAGTGAATTAACCCCTAAACTTTCAAGTAATGATCATTGCGTATTAAATTCTGTTTAGTTTGTGAAGTGTGATTTGGGCTGAATTTTCTAGTATTTCTTATTGTTTATATGTTGAGTAAATACTCCACCGATAAGAATGATTCTAGCCTTGTCGGATAAGATTTGCTTTAATTCCTAAAATTTTTCCATATTATGGAATTCCCGTGTTGTTGGAATGAGTTGAGTTCTGATCTTGGGCAGATTTATATGCCCAAGTGATACTCAAAAGTATCATTTTCTCCTTGTTTATCTAGCAATGTGTATACATTTTCATGTAATTGGTAATAAAATGTGAATTTATACTAACCAACATGATTAGCATTGTTTTGTAGGTAAAATGTGATTTCGAGGAGCTAAAATGCATGTTGGATGATATCGGAGTTGGACTTGGAATCGAGCACGGAAAAAGGCATTGGACTGCACAAATTAAAGGGGCTCCGTGATGGAGCCGTGTCACGCTGCCATCGCGGAGGCATTCTGTCTGGAGGGTGAAAATTCATCAATTTCCAGTGAAGGTTCACGACAGCTCCGTGGCACGGTGGCTAGCCTCCGCGTTGCACGCCGTGCCACGTTGGTGCTATATTCCCGGACCCCCAAATTCCAGTGAGGGTCCGCGTTCACGGCGTGTCACGGAGGCAGTGCTCCGCGATGCACTCCGTGACACGTTGCTCATTATTCCGGGAAAAATTCCCACTAGTATAAATAGAACACTTAAGTGTATTTTTCATAATTCAGACTTGGTGGAGCAAGGACGTGGGTTACAGGCAGTTGAGGGACGAAAAGTTCAGGGTTTTTTCTCTCTTTCTTTCTTCTCTAATTCAATTGTTTGTATGATTAACACTTGTTTTAGGATGATTAATCCACAAATGAGTGGCTAATTCTCTTCCTTGCTGAGGTTATGAACGCTTGTGATGAATTTTGATTATTGAATTATTTGGTTTTTCGTCTTTTTCTCCCATGTTGTTCTATTAATTCTTGTTTCTACTGCATTGGTGTGTGGCCTACATTAATGTACATCTAAAAAGTCTGATTTCACTCGAGAGAGCACGAAATTGGAAAGTTGTGAATTAATAGGATATTGTTCTTTACTTGATTTGGGAAAATTGAGTTTTGATGTGCTTTCCTGATAGAAATATACTTGAAAGCCGTATTAGTCAATTTAGGAACTGGAATTATATTGCTAGGTCATGAATTGCATTTGATCACTGAAATGTAGACGGATGGTTTATGATTCTTAAGTGAGATTAAATACGAGAGTTTTAATCTCTTGGCTAATGTTCTTGGCTAGCAACTAGAAGAAAAGATCAATCAATTTATGATGATAATCAGTTTCATTACATGTTCTTTAACCTCGGCATGCTCATATCCATAGTTTAAATTCAAAGTAGATAATTATTAGTAGTTTTAGTATAGAATTTATAAAACAAATTATTCACTTCTTGGTTACGTTGTTGTCAGCATATTTAGGAGTGAAATATAGTATAGCATACTTAAGCAACTTCACTTAATCCGAGTCTCTGAGGGATCGATACTTGGCTTACTAAAGCAACTTACTACTTGTTCGACCACGTGCACTTGCGTGTCGGTTTAGATACCCAACGAACCCACCGAACAAGTTTTTGGCGTCGTTGCTGGGGACTTGGAAATTGGTGAAATTGTGTTAAGTGTCAATTTACTGTATTTGTATTTTCTTTTCTTACGTGTTGACAACTTGTCTTAGCCTGTATTTTGCAGACTTAATTGCTGTGAACACTGGCAAGAGACAAAGAGCTGGTGGAATCTTATATAGAGCCTGAACGTATATTTCACAGTAAACGGAGAGAAGCTCTACAAAGGAAGCTACAGTTGCTCAGACAGACCATTATGGAGCAACAAAATCCACCGGTAGTAAGGGCAGTGTTAGTGCCCGAAGAAGCAGCAGCAAGGCCGATTCGTGAGGTGGCAATCCCACATGCCAACAATGTTACATCCAGTATCCGCAAACCAGAGCCTGGAGGGAGATTTGAACTCAAGCAAAATATGGTGCAATTGTTGCACACAAGCGGGCAATTTACCGGTCTCCCTCATGAAGACCCACAACAGCATCTCCAAAACTTTTTGGAGATAAGTGACACTTATATACCCGCTGGAGTGTCACCTGATTATGTTCGGCTTACATTATTTGCATTCTCATTACTCGGAGAAGCCAAGAGGTGGTTGAAAGCTGAGCCACCAAATTCTATTTCAACGTGGGATGATCTTGCACGGAAGTTCTTGATAAGATTTTTCCCTTCTGGCAAAACAGCAAGACTTAGAAGTCAAATTCTAAGCTTCAAACAGAGGGAGGGAGAAAATTTATATCAAGCCTGGGAGAGATTTAAATCCATGTTGCGGGACTGTCCTCATCATCATCAGTCCAATGACGTGTTGGTGCACACATTTATTGAGGGTTTGGAACCCCATACCAAAATTTTGCTAGATTCAGCAGCAGGAGGACAAGCGCTAGAAAAGACTTATGAGGAGCTGTATACCTTGCTAAACCGGATTTCACAGGGCAATCCAGAATGGAATGCTGATTCATCACGAGGTGGAACAAGGAAAGCAGTAGTAGTGCTTGAAGTGGATGGATTTACAGCTATCGCTGCACAGATAGCTGCCTTGCAAAATCAATTGAACAACCACTTCAGCAACATGACTTTGAACCAGCCGTCAGCTCCAGTTAATGCAGTCCAGCAATTGTGGTGTGAAGTGTGTGGAAGCAGTGAACACTCAGCTGAGTGCTGTGGAGCAAATCCTGATTCGGTAAACTTTGTGGGTAATGCACAAAGAAATCACCAGCAGTATGGTAGTGGCTACAATTCAAATTGGAGGAACCATCCAAATTTTTCATAGGGTAGCAACAACCATCAAGGCCAAAGTGCGGGTCAGGGTATGCAAAGGAATCAAGGAGGGCAACAGAACTACCATTCTCAATTTAGAAATAACAATGCCCCTCCTCCACCACCATCACCCAGCATTGAGGAGATGTTCAAGACCATGATCACTAATCAAGCGCAATTGCAGGCTGACTATGTTAAATTGGCAGCCGAAGTGAAAAATAACCAGTTAGCGACCAAGGCTCTTGAGTATCAATTTGGGCAATTTGCTAGTGCCCAAAATACAAGGCCCAGAGGAGGACTGCCGAGCGACACGGATCCGAATCCGAAGCAGGTAAATGCAGTGACCACAAGGAGTGGTTTGCAGCTGGAGGAGGAGGAATCAGAAAGACCACCTCAAAATTCGGGAGCAGCAGAAGTTGAGGGGGAGCAAAGTTCGGAAAGGGGGAAGACCAAAGAAGCTGAATCAGAAAGACCTCCACCCCCGTTCCCTCAACGACTCAAGAAACACAAGGAGGAGGAGTGTTTCAAGAAATTCATGGAGGTTCTTAAACAGGTACATGTTAACTTACCTCTTGTTGATGTCTTGCAGGGAGTGCCGAAATATGCCAAATACATAAAGGACATCGTGGCCAACAAAAGTCATTTGACTGAGTATGCCACGGTGGCTTTGACGGAGGAGTGCACTTCCCGGATCCAAAACAGACTGCCCACAAAGTTAAAAGACCCTGGAAGTTTTACTATCCAGCTTACTATTGGGTAGAGCATCCGAGCTCATGGATTGTGTGACCTGGGAGCGAGCATAAATCTGATGCCATCTTCGGTATTCAGAAAGTAGGGAGTCCTAGACCTACAACCGTAATCTTGCAGTTGGCGGACCGATCCTTAGCTAGGCCGGATGGCATTGTTGAGGATGTTCTAGTGCAAGTTGGCTCCCTAATTTTTTCGGTAGATTTTATTGTTCTGGATTTTGAACCAGACGCGGAAGTCCCATTTATTTTGGGACGACCCTTCTTGGCAACCGGGAAAGCATTAATCGATGTAGCTGCGGGGCAACTGACAATGCGAGCACACGACAAGGTAGAGGTGTTCGATGTGTATAAAGCACCCAAGCTCCCGATGGTGCATGAAGAACTCTCGGTGATCAATGTAATTGATCATGGTAATGCTAAGCAGATGAAGCATTCCCGAGAGTTATTGGGAAGACCACCGGATAGGTGTAAGCACTACTGGGGGGAGGACAGTGATCGTGAGAAATCATCCATCACCCTAGCGGACAATTGAGCTTAAATGACGTCGAGCCGCGACGGTAAACCAGGCGCTGCACGGGAGGCAACCCGTGAAAATTTTTTTTTCTTTCATTTTGTAAAGTGTAAATGGATTTTATTTTTTCTTTTTCTTGATTTATTACAAAATTTTTCGTTGTAGTTAGTATTTTTCATTTTTAGTAGGTGAAACCTATTATTCTAACCAATTTTGTTTAGTGAGATGATTTTCAGGTCAAACGGAGAAAAAATGTGCACGGAATCGTGAAGGAAAAGGCGAGGTATGAAAAATTAATAAAATGTAGAAGACAGTGAGCTGGGGCGATAGCTCCGTGTCACGGAGGAGGACCTCCGCGTTACCCTCCGTCACACGTTGAGGTGTAATCCGGAATTTTTAAAATTTCTAGAAGGCTATCGCGATGGCTCCGTGTCACGGAGGCAGTGCACCGCGATGCACTCCGTGACACGTTGCCGTGTAAATTGTGACGGGTCACACCGGGTTGCCTGGTGACCCGCGTGTTTTCTACCTTTTAAACCCCGATTTCTCCCCTTTTTTTCCCTCATTTTCATTTTCCTCCGCGACCAAACGTCCCAAAACCCCTCTCCCACCAACGTGCCACGGCTTGAGGCAACAAATTACCAAGTTTTCTTTGCTTATTCAACTACAAGGTATGTTTTCCGATTCTCTCTCAAGTTTTTGTCGATTTTATTCGAAATTAAGCATGGGAGGTGAACTAAATCGCCCTAAGTCGAAATTTAGCATGAATTCGAGTTATTTGTTGATTGATAAATGTTCGGAATGTTGTAATGAGCGTTTGAACTTGTTGATTGCATGAATTATTCGAATTTGATAGAAGAAATCAATTCTAGGGCTTTGTTGTTGAATTTGAAGTTGGTAAGGCGTTAAATTCATGAATTCTATGCCGGGGTGTATGTGTTGAATGGACTGAATCGTTGTACAAATTGTTTGAATGTTAATAGATGATGAATTCTCGGGTTTGGGAAAATGTTGAAATTTGTTCAAATTGGGTTGGTTGTATAGGTTCATGTGTATAGAATTTTTGTTGTTGTTTTTGTTTCGTTGTTTTTCTTTGCTAAGTGCGATGGTTGAAATGCTAGCGATGGTAGTGATTGGGATTAGCTGTACGAAGTCTGAGTAGTACGCAGAAGTTATACCGTCGAATTTTCTTGTTGAATGCACTAAGCATGATTTGTATGGCTGGTATTTTGGTATAAATAAAGTTATTCTTGCCGTATTGTTATCACTGTAGCTAAGGACTAAGTGTGGGGTAAATTTAGCGTAACCCGACCTTAGCCGAAGTTAATATTTATTTAGCTTAACATTGCGATTGTTGACTTGTGTTGACAGGCAAAATGGCAAGAAGGAAAGATAAAGGGAAGGGTGCATCAACTTCAGGCACCGGAAGAAAGCGACTCAGACTGGGCACAACAGTCCCAGCTGCACCAGCAGTCCCACGCGGCCAACGCCGCCAATACGGAACGAGATGGGTGACTGACGAGGGAAAAAAGTGGTATTCCAAGCACAAAGAGAACAAATATTTCCCCGAGGAGCATATAGCACGGGAGCCATTAGCACAGGAGTTCCCCAGAATGGTTCACCGGATTGAGGCAGCTGGGCTCGGTTTCATATTTCAAGAGCCCAAGGAATGCAAGCTGCACCTGGTCCGGGAGTTCTATGCTAATTGGAACCCGGCAATCAGAAGCCACACCATCAAGATCAGAGGGCAGATAGTCACTCTGGAACCCTAACAGCTAAATGCCATCATAGGAGCGCGGGACACAGACGCCCACGTTCTCCGCCAGCTGAACATTACCCCACCGTATACTGACATCAGACGCACACTGTGTGGGGCTCGATCCACAGCTAGATGGAGCAGACATAAAGAAAGGGGCTACCACCAGACTCTGCCATATTCTCAAATGAATAGGGAAGCCCGAATCTAGCTGAAGATAGTCTGCTCGTGCCTAATCCCGGGGGTACATATGACTGATGAGACCCGGGACCGTGTTTGCCTGGTGTACGCCCTGATGAAAGGGCTGGAGATTAATATCGGGGCGGTCATTATATCTGCCATGAAGAGAGCCCGATTACACCAGGGCCACAGGTATGGTTTCGGTGGACTACTCACCACCTTTCTCAGAGGCCTCGACGTCGAGGAAGAGGCTTTAGATTATATCCCGCAGTTGGAGCGACGGGCCTTGGATGTGACCAAAACTAAGGCCCCCGGCACCACCCACGGGCCAGTGCTAACACTTGGCGAGCGACATGCTCGTGATGACCAATACATGGCGCGGATGTTTGGGATGAAAATGCTCCAGCTCAGGATCGGTGGGAGACCAGCCACGGAGAAGGAGCTATGGCAGCTCGAGCTAGATTACCCGTTTGGCGAAAACGTCAGGGCTCTATGCTGAGTGGGGCCAGCCTTTGTAGAGCCCACCAATGATGACGTCCCCACGGACGAGGAGACACGTTGAGAGGACTCCAATGTGGAGTCCGATGACGACGACGGAGGCGACTCGGACATGGGAAATGAGGCAGCAGCACCTGATGAAGAAGTGGAATACTTTGACTGATCAGGGAGTTCCACCACCCGATTTTGTGCTATTTGATTTTTGTGAACACTGGGGACAGTGTTCGGTTTAAGTATGGGGTGGGAGTAGTTAGGTGCTGGGCTGGGCTGGTTTGCTTGTATGCTTTCCTCTGTATATTTACATGTTTTGTTTCCCTGTGTTTGTGAATTTTTAAATAGTTCTGTATCTGTACATATTTGTGAAATTGATGTGGGTTGTGGAATGTTGCCAGCTGAGTCTGTAAAAAAATTTTATAAATATTTTTTTTTGCTTATCGAAATGATCGATATTTTTAAAATTTTGTGAAAATATTTTGTTCATATTTAAAATTTTTGTAAATAATTTTTCTATCGAAATGATCGATGTTTTGCAAAATTTTTTCAAATTTTTTATTTTGGGTTTCTCGGCGTTTGTTTTCGGTTCTTTTACCGAGAATGGTCCTATTGAACCGACATCATAGTTAGTGACTGTTCCCTATGATGGATGGATGATGACCGTCTTAAGGGAAATGTTGTCGATAGGAGTAGTTATTTTAATTTATTTTCAGTTTTTTTCTTTGGTGGATTGCATCCCGGAACCTGTAGTTACTATATGGTTGTGAATTGTTGGTTGCGTGTTGTACCTGATATTCAAAATGCAAAAGTGATTCGTATGAAAGAATGCAATCTTGTAAATATGTTGAGATACCTAGGCTGTAGAGTTCGATTCGGTGTGATTGAGGCTTAATGTTTGAATTCATGTAATTAGCTGATTGAAGAATCTGTGAATACATCTTGAATCGAGCATGTGCATAAAGTGTGAAGTGAGGTATTGTTATTCCATGCTATTGTGAAGTGTCTAGAACTTGCCTGGTGTGTGTACAAAACGAAATGAAGGAGGTGTATTGTTGGAAAGGATGTAGGCATTTCTTTGTTTTAACCGAGAGTTGCTAATTTTTTCTTGTCATACTTCCCCTTTATGTGATTGTATACCCTAGTCAGCCCTTTGATCCTTTAGCCTATTATTTCTTTCTTTTGCCCAAAAAGATTAAACTGAGCTTAATTCTTTCTTTTCATTAGCTGTAAAGTCTATACAAAACTCTTAAGCGCTTAAGAAGAAAATAATGTTCCCAAAGTGTCAAAGAGTGAGAATGGTGAAAAGAAAAAGAAAAGCAGAGTGAGGGAAGAAAAGAAAAGGTTGAAGGTGCACTTGCTATAAATAAACGATCATGAAGGTGCATGAATAACCTTTGTTATTGTGTCAAATGTGTTTAATGAAATGGGCCATACTAAAGTAAATCATCAAGAATGGGATGATGATGAAAAAAGAAAAAAGAGAAACGATGTCCATGAGTTGATGGGAATGTGTTGCAAAGGCGCTTAAGGATGCTAGTGGCTATTATTGGCTAATCCAATATATACTAGTTCCATAGCTTCCATTACAACCCATTAAAGTCCTACGTGATCTTACATTGCATTTCTTTATATTAGTGGAGTAATACACTAAGGGCAAGCTTATGGGTCATGACATGATGCATGTGAATTCGTTTAGAAGAGAGAGTGAAATTATTTTTACATGCCCCTACTTGAATGTTTGTGTGTCACATGAGCAAAAAGGGGAAAGATTCTCTTGAGTTGTGAGGGCACATGCGTGAGGAAAGACTGATGTTCGTGTCGAATATCTTGATTAGCTGATTTGCATGAGTTTGACGATATCGAGAATCAATTCTTGAAAGTCTAGGAAGTCTTAATGTATTGAAGGTCATTGCATTGTTAAGACCATGCATGTTTTCTTGATGATTTGCAATATTGAATGATCGGTATGACCATAGCTCAAATTGTCACACCATAGTAGCGAAGGTTGGGATGTAAATTGCATGACTTGTATGTTTGTTGTTCGAGGACGAACAAGGATTTAAGTGTGGGGTAAGTGATCTTGGGCAGATTTATATGCCCAAGTGATACTCAAAAGTATAATTTTCGCCTTGTTTATCTAGCAATGTGTATACATTTTCATGTAATTGGTAATAAAATGTGAATTTATACTAACTAACATGATTAGCATTGTTTTGTAGGTAAAATGTGATTTCGAGGAGCCAAAATGCATGTTGGATGATATCGGAGTTAGACTTGGAATCGAGCACAGAAAAAGGCATTGGACTGCACAAATTAAAGGGGCTCCGCAATGGAGCCGTGTCACGCTGCCATCGCGGAGGCATTCTGCCTGGAGGGTGAAAATTCATCAATTTCCAGTGAAGGTTCGCGACAGCTCCGTGGCACGGTGGCTAGCCTCTGCGTTGCACGCCGTGCCACGTTGGTGCTATATTCCCGGACCCCCAAATTCCAGTGAGGGTCCGCGTTCACGGCGTGTCACGGAGGCAGTGCTCCGCGATGCACTCCGTGACACGTTGCTCATTATTCCGGGAAAAATTCCCACTAGTATAAATAGAACACTTAAGTGTATTTTTCATAATTCAGACTTGGTGGAGCAAGGACGTGGGTTACAGGCAGTTGAGGGACGAAAAGTTCAGGGCTTTTTCTCTCTTTCTTTATTCTCTAATTCAATTGTTTGTATGATTAACACTTGTTTTAGGATGATTAATCCACAAATGAGTGACTAATTCTCTTCCTTGCTGAGGTTATGAACACTTGTGATGAATTTTGATTATTGAATTATTTGGTTTTTCGTCTTTTTCTCTCATGTTGTTCTATTAATTCTTGTTTCTACTGCATTAGTGTGTGGCCTACATTAATGTACATCTAAAAAGTCCGATTTCACTCGAGAGAGCACGAAATTGGAAAGTTGTGAATTAATAGGATATTGTTCTTTACTTGATTTGGGAAAATTGAGTTTTGATGTGCTTTCCTGATAGAAATATACGTGAAAGCCGTATTAGTCAATTTAGGAACCGAAATTGTATTGCTAGGTCATGAATTGCATTTGATCACAGAAATGTAGATGGATGGTTTATGATTTTTAAGTGAGATTAAATACGAGAGTTTTAATCTATTGGCTAATGTTCTTGGCTAGCAACTGGAAGAAAAGATTAATCAATTTATGATGATAATCAGTTTCATTACATGTTCTTTAACCTCGGCATGCTCATATCCATAGTTTAAATTCAAAGTAGATAATTGTTAGTAGTTTTAGTATAGAATTTAGAAAACAAATTATTCACTTCTTGGTTACGTTGTTGTCAGCATATTTAGGAGTGAAATATAGTATAGCATACTTAAGCAACTTCACTTAATCCGAGTCTCTGAGGGATCGATACTTGGCTTACTAAAGCCACTTACTACTTGTTCGACCACGTGCACTTGCGTGTTGGTTTAGATACCCAACAAACCCACCGAACAAGTTCTCTATTAGCTGCTTAGTAGTTCAGTTCAGTTAGAACGTATAAACTCTTCAGAACTATTTAGAACTTGTCAGCTGATCAATTTGACTTCAGTCTTTTCCTTAGGTGTCAGTGGTGCCTCCCGGTTATCAGAATCAAACTCAAAATCTAGTTTCTTGGTCCATTAGGCGGTCATGACATTTTAGATATATAGCTCTAACTAGCCCCAGGACCCTAGTTCAGTTTACAGTTGTCCTTAGATGGTTACGGTGCTTCCAACTAAGCAGCTCTGACTAGTCTAGAACCCAATTTTAGAATATGGTCCGACAAGACTGTCAGGGTACTTTCAGTTATATGTCCCTGACTAGTCTTGGACCCCAATTTCGAGCTATCAGACTAGTAGTTCAGTATAGGTTTTCCTGTGGGAGTAGGACTTAGCACCGAGCGTGTCGGGCTTCCAACACACCCAGGTTCCCAGAACTACGTTGCCAGCATAGGTTACAGTATTACTTGTCTTGATTGGCCCAGAACTTTTGTGATCACCCAGTTCATGCCTTTATACTCCGGCAAGGTATACTGGGTCCTACCGGTGGGATGTATATATCAGACTCTACATTTATCTCACGTGGTTATTTATTGGTTACAGACTCTCCTACTAGTCAGTCTAGACTAGTTTTAGAATAAGCAGCTCAATTCAGTTCCATCTCTATCAGTTTAGCTCAGATTAGCACTGAATCTCCGACTCAGAACTTTCAAACTAGGGCATGTCTTTGACCACCAGATAGGGTCATCTTGACAATTTCAGTTTACTTCGGTGGTTCAGTTCAATATATAAGTTGGTCATTGCATGTCATCTCAGTTTAGTTATTTATATTCAGCTATGTCTTCTCTCACTTACTCAGTACATTCAAAGTACTGACTCATACTTTTATGTTGTATCATTTCATGATACAACTGCAGGTTCCCAGACTCAGCATCGTTAGCCGTTGCGATTCAAATCCTCCTCCGCCGCAGTTGAAGTGTGAGTCGTCATCATTCAAGGGCCTTATTTCATTTTCTTTCAGTTAATTTATTATTTTTAGTTAGACTTAGAATTAGCTGGGGGCTTGTCCCAGCAACTCATCAATTAGACGGCTTTCAGACTGCAAATGTTTTAAACTATATGTTTCAGCTTTATTTTTTATAAATGTTTTTATGTTATGATTTCAAAGCTTCCGCTATATTTGTTTTACTCAGAATACTAGTGTATGATAGACTAGGGTTTGACTTTGGTCACTTGTGGCTTCAAGTACCGTGTCCCATCCAGGGTGTAGACTCGGGGCGTGACAAACTTGGTATCAGAGCACTAGGTTTAGAGTATCCTTAGAATGTCTAAAAGCTGCATTGAGTAGAGTCCTTTTCATGGGTGTGAAGCGCACCACACTTATGACGAGGAGGCTATTAGATGTTATTTGGAAAACTCTCTTTTGTTCATACTCTTTATCGTGCGTTAAAGTACAATTCTAGAAATGCCCTTCTAAATCGTGCTCTGTTTCATTTCAGTGAACCATGCCTCCCAGACGTGGTAATGGATGAAGGGTCTGTAATGCCAACACACCAGCCCCAGCAACTCCTCAAGATAATTCGGTATCTACCGCCGAATTTAAAATGGCCATTCAACTGCTAGCCCAAACAATCACCAACCAGGTGAACCAACAAGTAGTTCTGGTAGGCACGAATGGGTCTGCAGCAGCTGCGAGGGTGCGGGACTTCACTCGTATGAACCCTCCATCTTTTTAGGGATCCAAATTAGGGGAGGATCCCTAGGATTTCACGGATGAGATCAGGAAGATCACTTGCATTATGGGTGTTAGCTCTTCTGAGAGTGTTGACCTGGATGCCTACCAGCTAAAAGGGGTAGCTCAGGTCTAGCATGACCAGTTGAAAGAAGGGTGGCCAGCGAGAGCAGGACCAGTAGAGTGTGAGGAGTTCCATACTGCTTTCTTGGACAGATTTTTCCCTCGGGAACTGAGGGAGGCAAAAATGGAGGAGTTTATGAATTTGATACAGGGCAATAGAACAGTGGAGGAGTATGCTCTGGAGTTTACTAGGCTGTCTAAATATGCTCCAGAAATGATATCCGAGCCAAGGGCTCGCATGTTGAAATTTGTGAATGGGGTTTCGAACCTGGTCCTCAAGGAGTGCAGGACAGTGATGCTGATTAAGGATATAGACCTCTCCAGCTTGATTGTCTATGCCCAGCAAATTGAGACCGAAAAGCTGAAGGATATGGAGAGGAAGAGCAAATGGGCGAGGACTAGCCAGTCAGATTTCAGCCATCAGAGGTCTAGCGGTAGTAGCTGTCCACAACAACAACAACAGCAGTAGAGAGCCCCAGCACCAAGTTCAGCCAGCACCCCGACCTTTCGGTCCCACCAGGATCGGCGGGGTGGGTCATCTGGAAGTGTGGTAGGAACCACCCGGGAGAGTGCCTTCAAGGTTGAGAGGGCTATTTTTGTTGTGGGTAGCTTGGACATCGGCTTAGGGAGTGCGCTTCAGTAGGGAGAAGGAGATCACAATCTACTACATCATCAGCTCAAGCAGGTCGACCAGCTTAGCAGGTAAACACATCAGGTACAGATGGAGGTCAGCGCCAAAATCATTTCTATGCTCTGTCTTCCTGTCAGGATCAAGAGAGCTCACTTGATGTAGTTACGGATATGTTACGTCTCTTTTATATAGATGTGTACTCCCTTCAAGATCCAGGAGCCACTCTTTCATTCGTGACTCCCTACATAGCAGTCCAGTTCAATATCAGTCTAGAGGTCCTCTCAGAAACATTCTCAGTCTCCACCCCATTAGTGAGTCAGTTAGAGCCAGCCGGGTGTATAAAAACTGCCCAGTCTCAGTCCTGAATAAAGTCATTCAAGCTGATCTTGTTGAGTTAGACATGGTCGACTTTGACCTTATTTTCGGCATGGATTGTTTACACTCCTGCTATGCCTCAGTTGATTGCAGAACTAGAGTTGTCAAGTTCCAGTTTCCAAATGAACCAGTGTTAGAATAGATAGGAAGTAGTTCAACGCCTAAGGGTAGTTTTATTTCCTACCTTAAGGCCTAGAAACTTATCTCCAAGTGATGTATATATCACCTAGTTTGGGTCAAGGATTCCAACTCTGAAACCTCGACTATCCAGTCAATCCCTGTAGTCAGCGAGTTCCCAGATGTATTCCCTGATGATCTTCCTGGAGTTTCCCCTTAACGGGAAATAAACTTCGGAATAGACCTCCTCCCAGATACTCAGTCCATCTCCATCCCTCCTTACAGAATGTCTCCAGCTGAGCTCAAAGAGTTGAAGGAGCAACTAAAAGATCTTTTTGACAAGGGTTTTATCAGGCTCAGTATCTCTCCATAGGGTGCTCTAGTGCTATTCGTGCGTAAGAAAGATGGTACCCTCAGAATGTGCATAGATTACCGTCAACTGAAAAAAGTTAGAGTCAAGAACAGGCATCCCCTGCCCAGAATTAATGACCTATTTGACCAACTTCAGGGAGCTAGTTGTTTTTAAAAAACGATCTTAGTTCAGGGTACCATCAGCTAAGGGTCAGAGAGTGTGACATACCAAAAATAACATTCCGAACCCAGTATGGTCACTACGATTTTGTGGTGATGTCCTTTGGGCTAACAAACGCCCCAACAGCCTTCATGGACTTGATGAACAGGGTCTTCAAACCGTATCTTGATATGTTCGTCATTTGTTTATCGACGACATCCTAGTATACTCCAAAAATGAGGAAGAGCATGTCAATTACCTAAGATTAGCATTACAGACACTCAGGGATCGCTAGTTGTTTTCCAAGTTCAGCAAGTGCGAGTTCTGGTTAAAGTACATGACTTTCTTAGGTCATGTGGTCTTAGGTGAAGGAATACAAGTAGATCCTCACAAGATAACAACAGTGAACGATTGACCCAAACCTATCTCTCCTACTAAAATCAGGAGTTTCCTGGGCTTAGCTGGTTATTATCGATGGTTTATGGAAGGTTTCTCCTCTATAGCATCTCCTGTAACTAAGTTAACTCAGAAGAAAGTGAAATTTAGTGGTAAGATGAGTGTGAGAAGAGTTTTCAAGAGTTGAAGACTCGACTCACTACCACTCCAATTTTATCCTTACCGAAAGGATCAGATGAGTTGGTTGTTTATTGTGACGCTACCAGAGTGGACTCAATTGCGTTCTGATGCAGAGGGGCAAAGTGATAGCCTACGCCTCTAGAAAACTCAAAATTCATAAAAAGAATTATCCAGCTCATGACTTAGAGTTAGCAGTGGTGGTATTCATGCTAAAAATATCGAGACATTACCTTTATGGGGCTCATGTGGATGTATTCACAGATCAAAAGAGCCTTCAGTATGTGTTCATCCAAAAGGACCTAAACCTGTAATAGAGAAGGTGGTTGGAGCTGCTAAAGGGCTATGACATGAGCGTGTTGTATCATCTGGGTAAAGCCAATGTGGTGGCTGACGCAGACGGTCTATGGGGAGTGTGTCTCACATTGAGAAAGGAAAAAAGGAGTTAGCGAAGGATATTCACAGACTAGCCTGGTTGGGAGTACAGTTAGTGGAGTCAGCTGAGGGTGGAGTAGTAATGCAGAGTGGGTCAGATTCTTCATTGCTGGTGGAAGTCAAGTCCAGACAAGAAGAGGACCCCATCTTACTTAGGCTTAAGGAAACAGTTCTCAGAAAAGAAATAGAAGCTTTGTCCCAAGGGGGAGATGGGGTGCTCCATTACCAGGGCAGGTTGACTGTACCGGATGTTGGTGAGTTGAGACAGCAGATACTGGCTGAGGAGCACAGCTCGAGACACTCCATTCACCATGGTGTTACAAAAATGTACCGCTATCTTTGGGATATTTACTGGTGGAACAACATGAAGAGAGACATTGCTTAATTCCTTGCCAAGTGCCCAAACTGCCAGCAAGTCAAGGTGGAGCATCAAAGACCAGGAGGCATCACTCAGCATATCAATATACCTACATGGAAGTATGGACTTTATTACAGGTCTACCTCGGACTCGTAGGCAGCATGACTCAATCTGGATGGTAGTAGACCAGATCACTAAGTCAGCACACTTCCTCCCAGTTAAAACCACAGACTCAGCTGAGGATTATGCCAGACTATACATCCGAGAGTTAGTCAGACTCCATGGGGTGCCTTTATTTATCATTTTAGACAAAGGAACTCAGTTCACCTCACACTTTTGGAAATCCTTTCAAAAGGGACTAGGCACCCAGGTCAAGCTCAGCACAGCTTTTCACCTACGATTGATGGGAAAGCTGAGCGAACTATTCAGACCCTATAAGATATGTTAGGAGCATGCGCGATTGATTTTAAGGGTAATTGGGATGACCATTTTCCTCTTATCGAGATTGCATACAACAACAACTACCACTCTAGCATTCAGATGGCCCCATTTGAAGCATTATATGGGAGAAGGTGTAGATCTCCTATAGGGTGGTTCGAGGTTGGTGAAGCTATCTTGATAAGGCCAGACTCAATTTATGAGGCAATGCAGAAAGTTTAGCTCATCCAAGAAAGGTTGGAAACAACTCATAGCCGTCAGAAATCTTATGCCGATGTGTGGAGAAAAGAGTTGGAGTTTGCAGTTGATGACTGGGTTTACCTAAAAATTTCTCCCATGAAAGGGGTGATGAGGTTTTGAAAGAAGGAAAAGCTTAGTCCGAGGTACGCGGGACCTTATAGAATTTTGAGGCGTATCGGTAATATAGCCTATGAGCTAGAATTACCTTCAAAACTAGCAGTTGTACACCTAGTTTTCCATGTGTCACTTTTGAAGAAGAGCATCAGAGATCCAAACTCAGTTGTGCCAATGGACAGTGTAGAATAAAATATAGTCTCTCATATGAGAAAGTAGCAGTCCAAATCCTTGACCGTCAGGTTCGTAAGCTGAGGAACAAGGAAATAGCTTCGGTCAAAGTCTTGTGGAGAAATCAAAAGGTTGAGGGAGCTACGTGGGAGGCTGAAGAATATACAATAGCCAAATACCCGCACTTGTTCTTTACCGACTCTGTTATAGCTTAAAATGTTAGTGTTGCCTTAGAAACTGATCTAGTTGTTGGATTCAAATCATGTGTATAAGTTTCTTTTATGACTTTTGATGTCTGTATGAAAAGAGAATTCAGTTTAGTTATGTATTATGAAACGGAGGTAGTCATTCTGTCAGTTTTGAAGTTAAATGAATAGTATTTGAAATTTTGATTGTTATTCTCTACTTTCCTCTGTGTTTTTTAACATTCGAGGACGAATGTTTCTAAGGGGTGGAGTAGTAATGCAGAGTGGGTCAGATTCTTCATTGCTGGTGGAAGTCAAGTCCAGACAAGATGAGGACCCCATCTTACTTAGGCTTAAAGAAGCAGTTCTCAGAAAAGAAATAGAAGCTTTGTTCCAAGGGGGAGATGGGGTGCTCCATTACCAGGGCAGGTTGAGTGTACCAGATGTTGGTGAGTTGAGACAGCAGATACTGGCTGAGGAGCACAGCTCGAGACACTCCATTCACCCTGGTGTTACAAAAATGTACCGCTATCTTTGGGATATTTACTGGTGGAACAACATGAAGAGAGACATTGCTTAATTCGTTGCCAAGTGCCCAAACTGCCAGCAAGTCAAGGTGGAGCATCAAAGACAAGGAGGCATCACTCAGCATATCAATATACCTACATGGAAGTATGGACTTTATTAAAGGTCTACCTCGGACTCGTAGGCAGCATGACTCAATCTGGATGGTAGTAGACCAGATCACTAAGTCAGCACACTTCCTCCCAGTTAAAACCACAGACTCAGCTGAGGATTATGCCAGACTATACATCTGAGAGTTAGTCAGACTCCATGGGGTGCCTTTATTTATCATTTTAGATAAAGGAACTCAGTTCACCTCACACTTTTGGAAATCCTTTCAAAAGGGACTAGGCACCCAGGTCAAGCTCAGCACAGCTTTTCACCCACGACTGATGGGAAAGCTGAGCGGACTATTCAGACCCTATAAGATATGTTAGGATCATGCGCGATCGATTTTAAGGGTAATTGGGATGACCATTTTCCTCTTATCGAGATTGCATACAACAACAACTACCACTCTAGCATTCAGATGGCCCCGTTTGAAGCATTATATGGGAGAAGGTGTAGATCTCCTATAGGGTGGTTCGAGGTTGGTGAAACTATCTTGATAAGGCCAGACTCAATTTATGAGGCAATGCAGAAAGTTTAGCTCATCCAAGAAAGGTTGGAAACAACTCAGAGCCGTCAGAAATCTTATGCCGATGTGTGGAGAAGAGAGTTGGAGTTTGCAGTTGATGACTGGGTTTACTTAAAAATTTCTCCCATGAAAGGGGTGATGAGGTTTTGAAAGAAGGAAAAGCTTAGTCCGAGGTACGCGGGACCTTATAGAATTTTGAGGCGTATCGGTAACATAGCCTATGAGCTAGAATTACCTTCAAAACTAGCAGTTGTACACCTAGTTTTCCATGTGTCACTTTTGAAGAAGAGCATCAGAGATCCAAACTCAGTTGTGCCAATCGACAGTGTAGAATAATATATAGTCTCTCATATGAGAAAGTAGCAGTCCAGATCCTTGACCGTCAGGTTCGTAAGCTGAGGAACAAGGAAATAGCTTCGGTCAAAGTCTTGTGGAGAAATCAAAAGGTTGAGGGAGCTACGTGGGAGGCTGAAGAATATACAATAGCCAAATACCCGCACTTGTTCTTTACCGACTATGTTATAGCTTAAAATGTTAGTGTTGCCTTAGAAACTGATCTAGTTGTTGGATTCAAATCATGTGTATAAGTTTCTTTTACGACTTTTGATGTCTGTATGAAAAGAGAATTCAGTTTAGTTATGTATTATGAAACGGAGGTAGTCATTCTGTCAGTTTTGAAGTTAAATGAATAGTATTTTAAATTTTGATTGTTATTCTCTACTTTCCTGTGTGTTTTTTAACATTCGAGGACGAATGTTTCTAAGGGGTAGATATTATAATGCCCCGAAAACTCAAAAACAAGATTTGGGACTTAAATATGAAAAAAATCTGGAAATCTGCAGAAAATATCTTAGTACGACTCACCTAATGGGTTGTTGTGAGACCTAATGACTCGTTAGGTCAGTTGTGAGAAGGAGGTGTAAGTATTATAAGTGAGAATTAGTGTACCCAATGGGAGACCAAATGAGTCGTGGTCACTGACCATGACCCGTTAGGTCACTCATGGTCAGGCCTGGGTCAAGAAATTAATAAGTTGGACAGTGTACTTGACGGATGGTGACCATGAGTCGTGGTCACTTGTAACGAATTGTTATGTCCATCGTTACCACCCCCAGTCAGTTGTTAGGCAGTGTACCTAACGAGTGTCACCACGAGTCGTCATCTCAAATAACGACTCGTTGTGTGACTCATGGTCAAGCCTAGTTTAGAAACTTCAGGGTGAGGTAATGAGGTCCACGACTGGTGACCACGAGTCGTGGTTAGTGACCACAACTCGTTGGGTCCCTCGTGGTGACCTACAGGGTAATACGAGCAGTGCACTCAACGAGTGTGACCATGAGTCATGGCAGTCACTACAACCCATCAGGTCACCTGATAGGGTCACCTGTCAGTCTTTCTAGTGATTCTCTAAGGGCTACTTAGTAATTTTCTACTCTCCTAAACATCAAACTACGCCGTTTTAGTCATAATTTTGGACCTATTAGTGGGAAGAAACGATTCATTCCTCATTCCCATTCTAAATTTTTAGAAAAATCATCGTAAGCTCTCCTCTCAAGAACCTTTCAAGCAAGCCTAGGGTTTTCCTTCATTGCAGCAGTCCAAGCTTTCTCCTTCAAGAAATTTCAACTCAGGTATGTGAGAATGCAACAAGGGAAATTGTTCTTCTCTTGTGTCCCCCAAAACCCTCCCATAGTTTCAATATTAGTTTTAGCCCCGAGCTTTCGAATACAAAGAAATTACATGTTATTATCCATAAATTTCACATAGAATGATATCCTTGCTTATTATTGATATGGTCTCCATCAATTCTTACCTGAATTGTTGATATTCTTCCCAAAGTGAATTTAACCCCTAAACTTTCGAGTAATGATTATTGCGTATTAAATTTTGTCTAGTTTGTGATGTGTGATTTGGGCTGAATTTTCTAGTATTTCTTATTGTTTATATGTTGAGTAAGTACTCCATCGATAAGAATGATTATAGCCTTGTCGGATAAGATTTGCTTTAATTCTTTAAATTTTGCCATCTTATGGAATTTTGGTGCTATTGGAATGAGTTGAGTTCTCTATTAGTTGCTTAGTAGTTCAGTTCAATTGGAACGTATAACCTCTTCAGAACTATTCAGAACTTGTCAAATGATCAGTCTGACTTTAGTCTTTTCTCGAGGTGTCAGTGGTTCCTCCAAGTTATTAGAATCAAACTCAGCATCAAGTTTCTTGGTCAATTAGGCGGTCATGACATTTTAGATATATAGCTCTGACTAGCCCTAGGACCTCAGTTCAGTTTACAGTTGTTCTTAGAGGGTTATGACGGTTTCAGATAATCAGCTCTGACCAATCTAGAAACTAGTTTCAGAATCTGGTCTAACAAGACTATCAGGGTACTTTTAGTTATATGTCCCTGACTAGTCTTGGACCCCAATTTCGAGCTATCAGCCTAGTAGTTCAATATAGTTTTTCCAGTGGGAGTAGGACTTAGCACCGAGCGGGCCGGGGTTCTAGCGCACCCAGGTTCCTAGAACTAAGTTGCCAGCATAAGTTACAGTATTACTTGGCCTGATTGGCCCCAGACTTTTGTGATCACCCAGTTCATGCCTTTATACCCTGACAAGGTATATTGGGTCCTACTAGTTGGGTGTATACATCGGACTCCACGTCTAGCTCACGTAGTTATATGTCGGTTACATACTCTCCCACTAGTCAGTCCAGTCTAGTTTCAGAATAAGAAGCTCAATTCAGTTCCAGCTATAACAGTTTAGCTCAGATCAGTACAAAATCTCAAACTCAAAACTTTAGACATAGGGCATGTCTTTGATCACCAGACAGGGTCATCTTGACCATTTCAGTTTACTTCATGGTTCAGTTTAATATATTAGTTGGTCATTGCATGTCATCTTAGTTTTGTTACTTATATTCAGCTATGTATTCTCTCACTTGCTCAGTACATTCAAAGTACCGATGCATACTTTTATGTTGTGTCATTTCATGATACAGCTGGAGGTTCCCAGACTCATCATCGTTAGCCATTGCGATTCAGATCCTAATCCTCCATAGTTGAAGTGTGAGTCCTCATCATTCGAGGGCCTTATTTCATTTTCTTTTAGTAGTTTATTATTTTTAGTTAGACTAAGAGTCAGCTGGGGGCTTGTCCCAGCAACTCATCAGTTAGAGGGCTTTCAAACTGCAAATGTTTTAAACAATATGTTTCAGCTTTATTTTTATAAATGTTCTTATGTTATGATTTCAAAGCTTCCGCTATATTTGTTTTACTCAGAATACCAGTGTACGATAGACCAGGGGTTGACTTGGGGTCACTTATGGCTTCAAGTACCGTGTCCCGTCCAGGGTGTAGACTCGGGGCGTCACAGGCTCCAAGCTAACCTATGACACATGCATAATATAAGCACAAGCATAAACCAAGTGGAATAATGCGTAAATCATAACATGAAAGGAAGTCTAAGATACCATAAAAGTGTAAATGGAGACAACATTTCAACATCACTGAGCATCTATATGTCATAGTCTGAAAGAGCCTCTAAAACATAGGATGAGCTAATGGGACAAGCCCCCAACTAGCTTTGCTAAGTCTGTAATTGAAAAGGCATAAAAGGGACATAAGCTAAAAACTAACGTCCTCGGATGATGAGGACTCACAAAGAGCTGGGTTGAAATGGAGCAAGATTGAATCTAACGATGGGGCTGAGACTGATCACCAGAACCTATATCCTGAGACAATATAGCACAAAAATATTCATCAGTATTTTAAATGTACTGAGTATGTAAGGTAAGCCAAACATGGTAATAAATGATATTCTGATATCATTAGTATAAGATATGCTAAAACATGAGTTTTCGGTCATAGATTGAGTATAATGGCTTAAGGTTTTCAAAACTGAATTATAAAGTTGGACATGGCTGAAATCATAGGTAAAATCTCATAAAGTGCATATTGAGCCAGAATATCATAACTCATAATATTATGAAGAATAAATATAAATATGTATAGAAAATCATAGAACAGTGGGAGATTCTTATAACCAACATACTCCGAGTGCTTTGTAACACCCCAAAGTTTCCTAAGACTAGACTCGGAATTTGGAATTTGACTAGGTAGAGAAAATTAGGAAATGCCTCAGTACAGGCCTCAGTATGAGTCGTTGTTGGGTGGTATAAGTCATACCACTAGCCATAGCATGGTGTCCATAGATGATTGATTGAAGCTATGACAAGGACCAATAATTTTTATCTAGATGGCATGAGTCATACCAAAGGGTCGTAGGATGAGATTCAGAGCAGTGTTCTAAGATGATGTGAGGAATCATGAATCCAAGTACGACCCATGGTAAGGAGGTACAAATCATGGTAGGTACCCGTGGCATGAAGTTCAAAGAATGATCAAAGGAAGGACCTGAAACTACAAAACTCAATACAAGTTGTGGTAAGGTCCTACGAGGATGGGATAGTTTTAAGGTGAAATCTTAGGGATATTTCCATAACTTTCTAAGCTTGTAACTCCTAAGTGACATCGTTTTGGGCTTCTTAAAGGGTGTATTAAGGGGTTTAACCTAGACTAAGTCATCATTCCTTTAAGACAACCATAAGTTGAAGGTCCTCTCTCAAGTCAATTTAGGGATTCATCAAGCCCATGTATGCAGGGTTATAAATGCGGGAAATCCTTCCCACCTCATGCCCAATTTCATTCCTATTTCATGATTTCAAGTCTCCAAGCATGATATGTTAAAATTCTAGAGTTAGACCCGATTCTCATGAAATCTCTTATGATCTCTTATCAATTCAAGTCTCTTATGATTAAATTCATGATTTATTATTATGATTACCTATTTTCTACTAGAATCTCTCATGGATCTATACTTTCAGATTTATAGTGATTTTGCCCTATTATGCATGATTTATGAATTTCAAGCTTATGAGCCTATGATTTCAAGCTATGGTGATTTCAAGTTATGGTCAATTATCAAAATATGCATGAACGTTTATGAATTCTTCAACTTATAATTTTATGATTTCGATTTACGAAGCCTTAGTTAAGTATGCATGGATTTCATGAAAATCATGTTTATGTATCATGGACAATTGTGGAATTATTTTTATGGCTAGTTCAGGTATGTCAAGTATGATTATGATGTCATGATCATTAACTAGCCTATGAGAGATCAAGTATGTCTTCACGATAATGATTACGAGCCAGGTGCATTTTTTGGGAGTAGTGCCTAGCATTGAGTAAGCTAGGGGTTTAGGCAGACCCCGAGTCTCATAACTATGTGCCACGTAGGTATATAATCATATATGGGACCTCGCCAGAGAGTGTTCTCCCAGCTCGATGGGGCTCACGAGTGATATCACGCGTTATTGTTCTTTTCTCTGGCAAGGCTTAGGACGGCTCTGCCCACTTGAGCGAGATAGTTGGGGCATCATGTAAGCTCTATCATGATGGTGTTGATTATGATGAAGCCTCCCATTGTTCTACATGTTTAAAGTTACTCATGTTTTTGAATTACGATACTATGTTTTATGGCATATTTGACCCATTGATCAGTTTATGAGTTTTAACTTATGATTTCAAGTATGGCACATTATATGATTGCTATTTCAAAACCTTAGATCATTATATTTCAGCTTATGATGAATATCTCATGATTATAATTGCTTCAAGAATATGATTTTTAGCATGTTGTCCTTACTCTCATGTTTTACCTTATTTTATATTGATAATTTTAGACTATCAATTTACTAGTTTGTCTTACTTTCTCTACATAATCAATACATTCAAAGTACTGACCATATACTCTATGCTATATCATCTCATGATATAGGTTTGGGTGACCAGTCTCAATCCTGACGTTAGCTCGCTCCCGCTTCAATCCAGTACCACCCCAATTTGGTGAGTCCTTATGATTCGAGAACAGTAGCTTTGGTTTATGTTTCTTTTCATATGTCTTTCAGTTTCAGACTTAGTGGGCTAGTTGGGGGTGTTGTCCCTGCAACACTCCGTATAGTTTAAGCAATAAATCCCTACTTTTGATGTAGGATTAAGAGTAGTTAATATGCTAAGAAGACAGTTTTTTGAGGTATTTGAGTCACTCTATAGTCGTATGTTAAGATTGGATGTCGATCAAGTGGTAGAATGAAAATCAAAAGTTATCACAAATTTATTTCTTGAGATTCTTTGAAATTTGGGTCAAATATCTTAAAGCTTTTCTCTCAATCTATAAGTAGTTAGGGCCATACGACCTTTAAAAGTAAAGGTCTATGAGTCTAGTTTTCGACGCATTAAACCGTTCGTCAATACGACTTCGAATGTCATGACCCGAACATAGACGCCGATCGAGACATGGGACAAGGAACCCCGAGAGGCTCCAAGTCGACCCATGGCAGGAATATAACAACTAAGAGCATATGATAAGCATATACTGATATAATAAAACATTCTTGAGTGGAAGTCTGCATACATATCAATCTAAAACAGGGTCAACAATGACAAGTTGATCTCTACATAATGTCTGAATAGCCTCTAACATAACTGATGAGTTGATAGGACAACATCCCCAACTAGCTCCATAAAAGTCTATAACTAAAAGAACATAACTATAGATAAACTAAATGTCCTCAAAGGATGAGGACTCACTAACACTGGCAAGATAGGTTTGGGAGGGGAGCAGGACTAATAATGCGGCTGAGACTGATCCCTCGGACCTTTATCATGAAATGATTCAGCATAGAGTATGCAATCAGTACTTGGAATGTACTGAGTATTCAAGGTAAGTGAAAAGGACAGTGAAGATACATAAGAGTTCATAAGCGTGGGAAAAAATGATCATAAAGTAAATATCATAATGTAAACATAAGGACTCAAGGTTTTCATACCATTCGTAAACCAATCATGATCATAGGGTTAAGAGAAAACTATATAAAACATAAGTTGAGCCAAAGTAACATAACATAACCATGCATAAATCATGAGGAACAATGGGAGGACTCGTCATAAACAACGTCATCATGAGAGAGCTTATATGATGCCCCAATTATATCGCTCAAGTGGGCAGAGCCATCCCAGGCTTGCCAAGAAAGGGACATGCATTATGCGATATCACGGGGATCTATTAAAATTTGAATATATATATATATATATATATATATATATATACCTACGGTGGCATGTAGTTCTGAGACCACAGAATTTACCTGAACACTAGGTCTACTCGGTGCTAGACACTGCTCCCAAAAACATGCACATGAGGCTCATATCATAATCATAAATCATCCATGAAGTTCATGGCCAATTACAACATAACGTACTTGATCAAACTTTAAATAAATGATTTGCCATGAATAAGGGCCCATGAGTTGGCCAAGAGTCATAAATTCATAAATCATGAAATCCATGCATAGTTGTTTATATACTTGATATTCATAAATCCATGATGAGCACTTGAAGAAATTTCATCACATAAATCATAAATCATAATTTAGACTTGATAAGAACAAAATCATAATAGAATCATAACTTGACTTTTTATGAAACATTCATAATTGGGCATATTTCAATTAAAATTTGAAACCATAGATTAATAATGAAAAGTAGTTATAAAATCTTCCCATATATCATAAAACATGATTTGATACATGAAGGGAATTGACCCATAGATAGATCATAGAGAATTTCACAAGATTTGGAATAAACCCCATAAGATCATAAAACTTGAATCTAGAATTGAAACCCATGGAATTGAGAAGAATTTAGAGCATGAGAGTGAAAGAAACTCTCATTCATAGCCTCACATACCTGGATAAATTAGGTTTACACTTTCTCTTGAAAGCCTAAAGGAAATTGGAGAAATTCTTCAAGCTTGATCTCCAAGAAAAGGCTCTAAGTTGCATGCATGGAGTGGAAATGCTTAGAATTAGTTTTAGCACCCTTAAACCCTTGCTAACTAAGCTTAAAAATACATAGCTTAGGATCTTAGGTCGAAATTATGAAAATACCCTTAATGAAAAGTCTAGAATTTCTGCACTGTCAGTGATAAGGAGGCCTACAATGATTCATTCTTTGCTCTAACGGGTCGCTACCTTACTCGTGGTTTCACTCTATTTTCTAGACTCAGGTCTGCTACCACGACTGGAAACGACGAGTCGTTACTAATCCCAACGACTCATTGTGTCTGTCCATTGTCACCACTTCTCACTTCCTGGAAATCCTCCCAACGGAACCATACCACGACTCATTGACTAATACAACAGGTCGTGCCATGAGTCATGCCGGCCACCTTGACAAGAACCACCTTCACAATGACCCCCTTACCATGACTAGTTATAAAAACCTACGGATAGTCCTTAGACCCGTTACTCCCAAGTTTACCTCTACATACCCTCACCATGAGTGCCTCCAACGGGTCATTAGACCCACCAACGACCTGTACCACGAGTTGTTCTGAGAGAAATATCATATTTTTCTGTTGTTTTCATTTCATATCCCAAGTCTAGTCTTAGGAACTTCGAGGTATTACAATATCTCCCCCTTGTGAACATTTGTCCTCTTATGTGAATAAACATACTGAAAAACTGGGGAAAAAATCACTGACATCTCATATACTGAGCCTCTAAGGCTGAAAACTAGTGGAGTGACTGACTCCAGACTGGAATACATGATTGAACTGAATTCATGAATCACATATGCATACATTACCATGAAAGAAACTAGGGCACATGAGCTGAACATAAAACTAAACAGAATACTAGGGAGGAAACTAGTATCTCAAGCAAGAACTGAGCCGGAAAGGAATAGATGTGTGTATATAGCCATCATATCTTCTTTGGCTTCCCAAGTAGCTCCATCGACATGTTCATTCCTCCACGAAACCTTTACTAAGGCTACTTTTTTGTTTCTTAGCTTTCGAACCTGACGATCAAGTATTTTCACCGGAACTTCCTTCTAGCTAACGCTATCCTTCACACCTACGCTCTCCACCAACAACCAAAGCTGGGTCACCCATGCACTTCTTCAGAAGTGATACATGAAACACCAGATGTATTGAAGCCTATTTCGAGGGCAACTCCAACTAATATGCTACCTTGCCAACCCGTCTTACAATCCGCTATGGGCCAACATAACAGGGACTGAGTTTCCCTTTTTTTTCGAATATGATCACTCCCTTCATGGGAGATACCTTTAGAAACACCCAATCATTAACTTCAAACTCAAGATCTCTCTTTCTCACATCCGCATAGGACTTTTGGTGACTCTGAGCTATTTTCAACCTTTCCCTTATAAGATAAACCTTCTCCATAGCCTCGTGGACTGAATTTGGTCCTATCAATGCAACTTCACCGACTTTGAACCAACCAATAGGCGATCTACATCTCCGCCCATAGAGAGCCTCAAACGAAGCCATAAGAATGCTGGAATGATAATTGTTGTTATATGAAAACTCAATGAGAAGGAAATAATCATCCCAATTACCTTTTAAATTAATAACACATGTCCTTAACATATCTTCAAGAGTCTGAATAGTCCACTCGGCCTAACCATCTGTTTGCAGGTGAAATGTTGTGCTAAGCTTGAATTGAATACCAAGTCCCTTATGAAACGTTCTCCAAAACTGGGAGGTAAATTGAGTACCTCTATCTGATATAATGGACAAGGGAACTCTATGCAACCGAATTAATCCTGA
The DNA here is from genome assembly GCA_035772735.1 of Datura wrightii. Classification (NCBI taxonomy): domain Eukaryota; kingdom Viridiplantae; phylum Streptophyta; class Magnoliopsida; order Solanales; family Solanaceae; genus Datura; species Datura wrightii. The sequence goes on along the minus strand of JASDFA010000007.1, from coordinate 43,915,809 downwards.
ATGTATAACTTAGCATAATCCTCTACTGAGTTGGTAGTTTTGACGGTAGAAAATGAGTTGCTTTAGTCAACCTGTCTACAACCACCCAAATAGAGTCATGCAGTCGACGAGTATGAGGCAACCCTGTAATGAAGTCCATATTGATTTCCTCCTACTTATAAATAGGAATGCTAATGTCTTGAAGCACATATCCGGGTCTTTGATGATCAACCTTCACCTGTTGATAATCTGGACACTTAGCCACAAACTCTGCAATGTCCTTCTCCATGCCATTCAACCAATAGACCTCGTGTAGGTCACGATACATTTTGGTGGCGCCTGGATGAATAGAATATCTGTAACCATGAGCTCATGCAACACCCTTTTCCTCAAGTCATCAACTCCCAGTACACATAAACAACCATGATATCGTAGCACACTATCTCCCCCCCCCCCCGGGAGAAGACCTCCACTTTCTGATTCTGAACGGCTTCCTTCAACTTTACATAAGTAGGATCCTCGTCTTGTCTAGCTTTGACCTCAATCACCAAGGAAGATTCTGATCTATTTTGGACAATTACACCACCATCCATCAAGTCAATCAGACGAACTCCTAGTCATGCAAGCCGATGCACATCCTTCACTAACTCTTTCATCTCCTCATCTACATGGGTCACACTCTCCATAGGAAGCTTGCTAAGAGAGCTTGCTACCACATTTGCCTTGCTCAGATGATAAAGGACGCTCATATCATAATCTTTCAAAAGCTCTAACCACCTTCTCTTACGTAGATTCAGATCCTCTTGAGTAAACACATATTGTAGGATTTTGTGGTCTGTAAACACATCCACATGTACCCCGTATAGATAGTATCTCCAAATCTTCAAGGAAAACACTACCGCCGCCAATTCCAGGTCATGAGTCGGATAGTTCTTTTCATGGACCTTTAGCTGCCTGGAATCATAGGCTATAACTTTACCGTGCTGCATTAGTGCACAACCAAGACTGATCCTTGAGGCGTCACAATATACCACAAACCCATTGGAGCCCTCAGGTAGGGTCAACACCGGGAATGAGGTGAGTCGAGTCTTCAACTCTTGGAAGCTCTTATCACAAGCTTCCAACCATTGAAATTTCACCTTCTTCTGAGTCAATTTAGTCATTGGTGCCGCTTAACAAAACCCCTTAACAAACCTCCAGTAGTAAACAGCTAAGCCCAAGAAACTCCTTATATCCGAAGGACTCACTGGTCTAGGCCAATTCTTCGTAACTTCTATCAATTGAGAGTCCACTTGTACACCTTCACTTGACACCACATGACCCAAAAATACTACTAAGTCTAGCCAAAACTCACACTTGCTGAACTTCACATATAGCTGGAGATCATTAAAAGTGTATAGCACCACCCTCAAATGAGCGGCATGCTCCTCCTCGCTCCGAGAGTATATGAGAACGTAATCTATGAACACGATTATGAACATATCCAAATACGTATTGGACACCTTGTTCATCAAATCCATAAAAGCTGCAGGACATTTTTTCATCCAAAAGACATAACTACAAACTCATATTGACCATACCGAGTCTTGAGGCTATCTTCAGAAAGTCACTCTCCCGAACGCTGAGATGGTGGTATCCGAATCTGAGGTCTATCTTTGAAAAGCACTTAGCACCCTAAAGCTAGTCAAACAAATCATCAATCTTGGGAGAGGATACCTGTTCTTAACTGTGACCTTGTTCAATTGACGGTAATCAATGCACATTGCTCGCGCTCTGCTGCTCGGTATATATTATACACCGACACGCAAGTGTACGTGGTCAAACAAGTAATAAAGTGGCTAAGTAGCCTAGTATCGATCCAAGGAGGCTGCTCTAGATATGCAAAACTGCCTAGTTTACTATATCTCTATTCTATTTCTAACTATGTTAACAACAATCCAACCAAGATTTGAGTGAGTTTTGTTTCTAAACTAATTATCTACTAAAATTAATAACTACTATTTACGTTGAGTTTAGACAATGGATATGCACATGCCAAGGTTAAGAACGAGTAATGAACTTGATAATCATGATAATTTGGTCATCTTCTTTTTCATATTGCTGGCCAAGAACGTTTGCCTAGAAATTAAAACTTCCGTATTTAATTTCACTTTAGATTCATAAACCATTCGTCTACATTTCTGTGATCAAATGCAATTTATGACCTAACACTACAATTCCGGTTTCTAAATTGACTAATACGGCTTTCAAGTATATTTCTATCAAGAAAGCACATCAAAACCCAATTTTCCCAAATCAAGTTAAGAACAATACCCTATTAATTCACAACTTTCCAATTTCATGCTCTCTCGAGTGAAATTGACTTTTTAGATATACATTAATGGTGGCCAATCAAGAATGTAATAAGCACAAGAATTAATAGAACAACATGCAAGAAGAAGAAGAAACCATATCAATTATTACCAACATTCATTACACAAGTTCAAAACCTCAGCAAGAAAGGAATTAGCCACTCATTCTTGGATTGATCATCCTAGAATGAGTGTGAATCATGCATACAATTGAAGGAAAGAAGAAGGGAAGAGAAGAAAACTCTTATCTTTTCTATTCTTCAACTGCCACAAAACCACGTTCCTGCTCCCACTTCTGAACTCAGGCTAAAAAAACTAAAACTAAAAAACTCCCCTTTAAAAATAACCTAAGTGTGCTATTTATACTAGTGGGAAATTTTTCCCGGAATAACAAGCAACGTGTCACGGAGGCCAACGCGGAGCACTGCCTCCATGACACGGCGTGGACGCGGACCCTCTCTGGAAATTGCATGGTCCGGATAATTAGCCTCAACGTGGCACGGAGGCCATCGCGGAGGCCTGTCTCCGTGCCACGGTGCTGTCGCGAGGCCTCACTGGAATCTGCCAATTAATTTCCTCTCCAGGCAGTGTGCTACCGCGATGGCAGCGTGGCACGGCACCATCGCAGAGCCAGTGTAAAATATGCCATCCGAGGTCTTTTCCACGCTCGCATCCAAGTCCAACTCCGACATAGTTCCAACACGCATTTTAGCTCTTAAAAATCACATTATCCTGCAAAACAAATGCTAATCATGTTGGTTAGTATAAATTCGCATTTTATTACCAAATACATGATATTATATACACATTGCACAACAAACAAGGTAAAAATGATACGTTTGAGTATCACTTGGGCATATAAATCTGCCCAAGATCACTTACCCCACACTTAAATCCTTGTTCGTCCTCGAACAACACATACACAAATCATGCACATCACATCTCAACCTTTGTCACTATGGTGCAACCATTTACGTTACGGTCATACCGATTATTCGATTTTTGCAAATCATCAAGAAAACATGCTTGGTCGTACAATACAATGACCTTAATACATCGAGGCTTCCTAGACTTTTAAGAATTGATTCTTGATATCGGCAAACTCATGCAAATCAACTAATCAAGAAATCCGACACGAAAATCAATCTTTCATCAAGCATGTACCCTCACAACTCGAGAGAAACTTCCCCTTTTATGCTCGTGCAGCACACAAACATGCAAGTAGGGGCATATAAAAATTAATTTCACTCTCTCTCCCAAAAGAATTCACATGCATCATGTCATGACCCATAGGCTTGCCCTTAGTGTATTACTCCACTAATATAAAGAAATGCAGTGTAGGATCAAATAGGACTTTTAATGGGTTGTAACTGGGCTATGGATCTAGTATATATATATTGGATTAGCCAATAATAGTCGCTAGCATCCTTAAGCGCCTTTTCAACTCATTCCCATCGACTCATGGACATTGTTCCTCTCTTTTCTCTTTTTCTCCCATTCATGCTGGTTTACTTTCATACAGCCCATTTCATCAGGCACACTTGACCCCAAACGGAAGGTTTTCATGTACCCTCAATTTCATTTAATTACAACTAGTGCCTCTTCAACATCATCTTTTCTTTCCTCACTTTGCTTTTCTTTTCTTTTCACTCTTTTCACTCTTTAACACTTTGGGAAACAATTTTTTGTTCTTTGTAAGCGCTTAAGAGCTTCTTATAGACTTTAAGGCTAATGAAAAGAAGGAATAAAGCTTAGTTCATACAATTCTGGACAAAAGAAAGAAATCGGCTAAAGGCTCAATGGGCTGACTAGGGTATACAACATATAAAAAGGTAGAATTTGACAAGAAAACAATGGAAACTAACGGTTAAAACAAAGAAATGCCTACATCCTTTCCGACACTACACCTCCTTCATTTCGCTTTGTATACACACCAGGCAAGTTCTAGACAATTCACAATGACATGGAATAGCAAAACCTCACTCACACTTCATGCACATGCTCGAATCAAGATGCATTCACAGACTCTTTAATTAGTCAATTATATGAATTCAAGATTAAGCCTCAATCATAATGAACCAAATTCTATAGCCTAGGTAACTCAACATATTTACACAATTACATGCTTTCAAACGAATCACTTTCATATTTCGAACATCAATTACACACGCAACAAAATTTTAGCAACCATAAGCAACTACAGTTTATTGATGCAATCCACCAAAGAAACTAAAAACAAAACATCTACTCCTATCGACTACATTTCCCTTAAGACAGTCGTCATCCATCCATCATAGGGAATGGTCACTAACATGACATCGGTTCAATGGGACTATTCTCGGTAAAAGAACTGAAAACAAACTCCGAGAAACCCAAAAATAAAACTTCACAATTTTTGTAACACATCGATCATTTCAATGAAAAAAATATTTACAAAATATGTTGATAAGTGCAACATCTTTTCGCAAAAATTTTGAAAAATATCGATCATATCAATAGAGAAAAAAAATATTTACAAAATTTACAAAATATTTACAAAGGCAACCATAACTTTTAAAAACACACATCATTGGCCACAAACGAATATTTACACATCATTCACAAATCAGTTCACAACAATAGGGAAAGCACAGACATACATAAACGTCAGGGAAGAATATACAGCAGATTTAGAGCCTATGACCCAGCACCTAACTACTCCCCACCCCACACTTAAATCGAACACTGTCCCCAGTGTTCACAAAAATACAAAGCACAAAATTTTGGGTGGTGAAACTCCCTGCTCAGTCGAAATATTCGACTTCCTCATCCGGTGCTGCGGCCTCGTCGCCCATATCTGAATCAGCTCCCTCGCCGTCATCGGACTCCACATCAGAGTCCTCACGACGTGTCTCCTCATCAGTAGGGACGTCGTCGTCAGTCGGCTCCACAAAGGCTGGCCCCACCTTGCATAAAGCTCTGGCGTTCTCGCCAAAAGGGTAGTCCAGCTCCAGCTGCCATAATTCATCCTCGGTGGCTGGTCTCCCACCTATCCGTAGTTGCAGCATCTGCATACCGAACATACGGGCCATATACTGGTCGTCACGAGCATGTCGCTCGCCCAGAGTCAGCACAGGTTCGTGTGTAGTGTCGGGGGACTTGGTCTTTGTCACATCAAGGGCCCTCCGCTCCAACTGCGGAATATAATCCAAGGCTTCTTCCTCAACGTCGAGGCCTCGGAGGAGGGTGGTGATGAGTCCGCCAAACCCGTATCTGTGGCCCTGGTGTAGTCTGGCTCTCTTCATGGCGGATATTATAACCGCCCCCACATTAATCTCAAGCCCTTTCATAGGGGCATACACCAGGCAGACACGGTCCCGGGTCACGTCTATCATATGTACTCCCGGGATCAAACATGAACATACAATTTTTAGCCAGATTCTGGCCTCCCTGTTCATCTACGAATAAGGCAGAGTCTGGTGGTAACCCCTCTCTTTGTGTCTACTCCATAGGGCTGTGGATCGAGCCCCACACAACGTACGTCTGATGTCGGCGTACGGTGGGGTGATGTTGAGCTGGCGGAGAACGTGGGCGTCTGTGTCCCGCGCTCCAACAATGGCATTCAGCTGCTGGGGTTCCAGAGTGACAATCTGCCCTCTGATTTTAATAGTGTGGCTTCTGATGGCCGGGTTCCAGTTGGCATAAAATTCCCGGACCAAGTGAAGGTTGCACTCCTTTGGCTCCTGAAAAATAAAGCTGAGCCCAGCTGCCTCAATCCTCTGTACGATGCGAGGGAACTCCTGTGCGAGTGGTTCCCTTGCAATATATTCCTCCAGGAAGTACTTGTTCTCCTTATGCTTTGTGTACCACTTCTTCCCTTCATCGGTAACCCATCGTGTTCCGTATCGGCGGTGTTGACCGCGTGGAACAGCAGGTGCAGCTGGGATAGCAGTGCCCAGTCTCATTCTCTTTCTGCCGGTGCCTGAGGTTGAAGCACCCTTGTCTTTATCTTGTCGGCTGGCCATTGTACCTGTCAATTTACACAGACAAGCACAACGTTAAGCTAAAAACTTGTTAGCTTTGGCTAAGGTCGGGTTAAACAAAATTTACCCCACACTTAGTCTTTAACAATATTTACAACATGTTAGCAAGGATAGCTCTATTTACACCCCAAACACAATCACTATAAACATATTGCTTAGTGCGTTCACAAAAATTCGACAGCATAACGGCTAGCGAACTACTCAGACTTCATACAGCTAACCCAATCCTACTATCGACAGCTATTCACCCATAGCACTTAGCAACGATAACAACAACAAAATAGAAACAACAATACAAATATTTTATATACACTAATCTAAGCAATTCAACCAATTCACATATTACGCAATGTCCCACAAAAATTCGAGAATTAGTCGTCTTTCACCAATTATACAATATTTACCACGACTTATCTCAAATAATAAACACACCCCGGCATCAATTTTGTCAAACTATCAAGTTACCCAAGTTAAAATTCAACAACCCCAAGCCCTAGAACTCAATTCGACAATCAACAATGAATTATTCAATCAATCGATAAGTTCACCCGTCAACTACAACAATCCGAACACAATCAATCACAAAATAATTCACGTCATGTTTAATTTCTACCTAGGGTGATATATCTCACCTCACATGCTCAAAATCGACAAAAATCGACAAAAATTTGAGATAGATGATGAAAACATACCTTGGAATTGAAGAATCGATAAAGACTTGACGTTTTCCTTGCCTCTTAACGTGGCACAGAGCTTGGGGTAGGGGAATGGGTGTTTGGTCGCGGAGGGTAGAGGGAATGGGGAAAAATGGGCGAAAATCGGGGGTTTATTTAAAAGAAACACGCGGGTCACCCGGAAACCCGGTGTGACCCGGCACTGGGATAAGGGCAACGTGTCACGGAGGGTAACGCGGAGGCCCTCCTCCGTGACACGGAGCCAACGCGTTGGCTTACTGGAATTTTAAAAAATTCCAGATTTGCCTTCAACGTGTCACGGAGGCCAACGCGGAGCATTGCCTCCGTGACACGGCGCCAACGCGGAGCATTGCCTCCGTGACACGGCGCCAACGCGCCAGTGCTCTGTTTCACTATCAATTTTTTTTTTCATACCTCGCCTCGTTTTCTCGATTCCAAGTATTTTTCCTCCGGTATACCTGAAAATCACCTCACTAAACAAAAATTGGTTAAATGACTAGATTCCCTACTAAAAAAAATAAAAATTACTAATTAAAATGCACATCTAAACCTAGTCAAGAAAAAGAAAAGAAAATAAAATAAAAGAAAAAACTTTACACTAAGGAAAAAGAAAGAAAAATATTTTTCACGGGTTGCCTCCCGTGCAGCGCCTGGTTTAACATCGCGGCTCGACAGCCTTTATGCTCAATTTTCTACTAGGGAGATGGACGATTTGTCCCGATCATGGTCATCTCCCCAGTAGTGCTTGCTTCTCTGCCCATTTACCAAGAACGTAGCACTCCTATCTTCTTGCCACAGCTCTACCGCTCCATGAGGGGTCATTCTCACTACTTCAAACGGTCCAGACCATTTAGACCTCAGCTTACCAGGAAACAATTTTAATCTTGAATTAAAAAGCAAAACTTTCTGTCCTGGTTCGAAAATACGATGCACCACATGCTTGTCATGCCATCTTTTGGTTCTTTCCTTGTAGTACTTCGCACTCTCATAGGCATGCCAGCGAAATTCATCAAGTTCGCTGAGCTGCATCAATCTCTTTTTACCCGCCAGCTCTAAGTCCATAATTAACTTTCTTACGGCCCAGAAAGCTCGATGCTCTAGTTCAACCGGGAGATGACATGCTTTGCCATAGACCAATCGGTATGGTGACATTCCAATCGGTGTCTTATAAGCAGTTCGGTAGGCCCACAATGCATCATCAAGTTTACCAGACCAATCATTCCGTTGAATGTTCACCGTTTTCTGAAGAATCTGTTTTACCTCCCTATTTAACACCTCTACTTGCCCACTAGTTTGTGGGTGGTATGCTGTGGCTACTTTATGGCGCACCCCATACTTAGCCAATAATTTCTTGAAGCTTGCATTGACAAAATGAGCTCCTCCGTCACTGATAATTGCTCGGGGTGTCCCAAACTTTGTGAGAATGTGTTTCTTCACAAACTTTGTTACTACCTTGTTATCATTCCTGGGGCAAGCTATTGCTTCCACCCATTTTGATACATAATCTACAGCTACCAAGATGTAACGATTTCCAAATGACGGTGGGAATGGACCCATGAAATCAATGCCCCATACATCAAAGGGCTCAACTTCCAGTATGTTCTGCAAAGGCATCTCTTGTCTTCTGCCAATTGTTCCTGTCCGCTGACATCTATCACACATTTTGACATACTCCATAGAGTCTCTGAACAGGGTCGCCCAAAAGAAACCTGACTGAAGAACCTTATGTGCTGTTCTCTCACCTCCGTGATGCCCTCCATACAATGAAGAATGGCAGCCCCGTAGCACCTCTGCTACCTGACTCTCTGGGATGCATCTTCTCATCACCTGGTCTGGTCCCTGCTTGAACAAATATGGCTCGTCCCATACATAGTATCTGGTGTCATGCCTCAATTTTCTTCTTTGCTGGTCTGTTGCTTCAGGGGGGTAAACTCCGCTCACTAGCAAGTTGACTATGTCAGCATACCAGGGAACTTCTGCTTCTCCCACTGCCAATAGTTGCTCATCTGGGAAGTCCTCATTAATTTCATCACTTTCCATCACATGCGACCGACTCTCCAGTCGTGATAAGTGATCTGCTACCTGATTTTCACTCCCCTTTCTGTCTCTAATCTCAAGGTCAAACTCCTGTAGCAATAAGATCCATCTGATCAATCTGGGCTTAGCATCTTTCTTGTTGAATAGGTATCGAATAGCTGCATGATCAGTGTACACCACCACTTTCGAACCCACCAAATAAGACCGGAACTTGTCAAATGCAAACACCAGAGCTAGCATTTCTTTTTCTGTGACTGTGTAATTGCTCTGAGCCGTATTCAGCGTCTTGCTTGCATAATAAATAGAGTGAAAAACTCTATTCTTCCTTTGTCCCAATACAGCTCCCATAGCCACATCACTGGCATCACACATCAGCTCAAATGGTTGTTCCCAGTCCGGAGAAGTAAGTATGGGTGCTTCTATCAATTTCTGCTTCAACTTTTCGAATGCTACAACACACTCATTGGTTAATTCAAACTTGACCTCCTTTTCTAGCAGCCTGCATAGCGGTCTAGAAATGTTGGAAAAGTTTTTAATGAATCGTCTGTAGAATCCTGCATGTCCCAGAAAACTGCGTACACCTTTCACGGATACTGGTGGTGGCAATTTCTCAATAACCTCAATTTTAGCACGATCGACTTCCAACCCCTTTTTAGACACTTTGTGGCCTAGGACAATCCCCTCCTTCACTAAGAAGTGGCATTTCTCCCAGTTTAGCACGAGGTTGGATTCTTCACATTGAGCCAGCACCCTGTCAAGATTCTGCAAGCAAGTAGCAAACGAATTACCAAAAATAGAAAATTCATCCATAAATACCTCAACAAAGTCTTCAACCATGTCATGGAATATAGCCATCATGCATCTCTGGAATGTGGCGGGTGCATTGCATAACCCAAACGGCATTCGCCTGAAAGCATATGTCCCATAAGGACAGGTGAACGTCGTCTTCTCTTGATCCTCAGGAGCGATGGCTATTTGGTTATAGTCGGAGTACCCATCAAGAAAGCAATAATATTCCTGCCCTGCCAACCTGTCAAGTATTTGGTCAATAAAAGGAATGGGGTAATGGTCTTTCCTCGTGGCTTCATTTAGTTTTCGGTAGTCCATACAAATTCGCCAGCCTGTGACGGTTCGTGTGGGGATTAACTCATTTTTCTCATTGGTGATTACAGTCATCCCCCCTTTCTTAGGAACACATTGAACGGGACTGACCCACTCACTGTCTTAAATTGGGTAGACTACACCTGCATCAAGCCACTTAATTATTTCCTTCCTTACCACATCTTTCATTGCTGGATTAAGTCTCCTCTGTGGCTGAACAGTTGGCTTGGCTCCTGTCTCCATAAATATCCTGTGCGTGCAGAAAGCTGGATTTATACCCTGAATGTCGGACATTTGCCAACCCATTGCTTTCTTCCTCTTCCTTAAGACCCCCAAAGCTGCCTGTTCCTGTTCCTCTGTCAAGTCTGCAGAGATAATAACTGGTAACGTCTCTCCCTCCCCCAAAAAGATATATTTTAAATGGGGAGGCAATTCTTTCAGCTCCAATTTCGGTGCCTCCTCAACCGACGGTTTCGGCAACGGCTCTAGTGATCTCATCAAGGACTGAAATTCCTGTCTTCTTGGATATTTAGGTGCTCCATCCAACAATTGAACCATTCCACAAGCTTCTCCATCCCCAAAATGATCAGAATGAGTAAGCGCTCTCTCCAATGGGTCTTGAGATTCAACAGCCGGCGTACTTTCTACATGTTCAACCACGCTGATTTCCGAAAGCTCCTCATGTATAGCCGGAAGCTTCATGGCTTTTAACACATCAAATACCTCCACCTTGTCATGTGCTTGCATTGTAAGTTTACCCGCAGCTACATCGATCAATGCCTTTCCGGTTGCCAAAAAGGGTCGTCCCAAAATAAATGGGACTTCCGCATCTGGTTCAAAATCCAGAACAATGAAATCTACCGGAAAAATGAGGGAGCCTACCTGCACTAGCACATCCTCAACTATGCCATCCGGCTTAGCTAAAGACCTGTCTGCTAGCTGCAAGATCACTGTTGTAGGTCTAGGACTCCCTAGCCCTAACTTTCTAAATACCGAAGATGGCATCAGATTTATACTTGCCCCCAAGTCGCATAACCCACGAGCTCGGATACTTTGCCCAATCGTCAGCTGGATAGTAAAACTTCCAGGATCCTTCAGTTTAGTGGGCAACCTGTTCTGAATACGGGATGTGCATTCCTCCGTTAAAGCCACCGTGGCATACTCGGTCAAGCGACTTTTGTTGGCCACGATGTCTTTGATATACTTTGCATATTTTGGCACACCCTGCAAGACATCAACAAGAGGTAAGTTAACATGTACCTGTTTAAGTACCTCCATGAATTTCTGGAAACACGCCTCCTCCTTGTGTTTCTTAAGTCGTTGAGGGAACGGGGGTGGAGGCCTTGTTGGTTCAGCTTCTTTGGTCTTCCCCGTATCTGAGGTTTGTTCTCCCTCAACATCTGTTGCTCCTGACTTCTGAGGCGGTCTTTCCGGTTCCACCTCCTTTAATTGTAAACCACTCCTCGTGGTCACTGCATTGACCTGCTTAGGATTGGGATCCGTGTCGCTAGGTAGTCCTCCCCTTGGTCTAGTATTTTGGGCACTAGCAAATTGCCCAAACTGATATTCAAGAGCCTTGGTTGCCAATTGATTGTTCTTTACTTTGGCCGCCAGTTTGACATAGTCAGCCTGCAATTGTGCCTGGTTGGCAATCATGGTCTTGAACATTTCCTCAATAGTCGGTGATGGTGGTGGAGGAGGGGCATTGTGATTTCTGAACTGATTCTGATAGCCTTGTTGCCCTCCTTGGTTTATGTGCATACCCTGCCCTGAACCTTGACCTTGTTGATTGTTGCTACCCCACGAAAAATTTGGATGATTCCTCCAATTCGAGTTGTAGCCACCACCAAACTGCTGTTGATTCCTCTGTGCATTGCCCACAAAGTTGACAGAATCAGGATTTGCACCACAGCATTCGACTGAATGCTCACTACTACCACACACTTCACACCACATCTGTTGGACTGAATTGACTGAGGCTCACGGCTGGTTCAAATTCATATTGCTGAAGTGAGTGTTTAACTGATTTTGCAAAGCAGCGATAGCTGTTAATCCATCCACTTCAAGCACTCCCGCTGCTTTCCTTGCTCCACCTCTTGAAGAATCTGCATTCCATTCCGGATTGCCTTGTGAAATTCGGTTGAGCAAAGTGTACAGCTCCTCATAAGTATTCTCCAGGGCTTGCCCTCCAGCTGCTGAGTCTAACAACATTTTAGTGTGGGGTTCCAAACCCTCAATAAAAGTGTGGACCAACACCTCATTTGACTGATGATGATGAGGACAGTCCCGCAACATGGACTTGAATCTTTCCCAGGCTTGATAAAGATTTTCTCCTTCCCTCTGTTTAAAACTTAGAATCTGACTTCTAAGTTTAGCTGTTTTACCTGAAGGGAAAAATCTGATCAAGAACTTCTTTGCAAGATCATCCCACATTGATATAGAGTTGGGTGGTTCAGCTTTTAACCACCTCTTGGCTTCACCAAGTAAGGAAAATGGAAATAAGGTGAACCGAACATAATCAGGTGACACTCCAGCGGGGATGTAAGTGTCACTTATCTCCAAAAAGTTCTGGAGATGTTGTTGCGGATCTTCATGAGGGAGACCGATAAACTGCCCGCTAGTGTGCAAAAGTTGCACCATATTTTGCTTTAACTCAAATCTCCCCCCAGGCTCTGGTTTGCGGATGCTGGAATGTACATTATTAGCGTGTGGGATTGCCACCTCGCGAACCGGCCTGGCTGCTACTTCCTCGGGCACTAACACTGCCCGCACAACTAGTGGATTGGGTTGCTCCATCATAGACTGTTTGAGCAACTGCAACTTCTTCCGAAGAGCTTCTCTACGTTGACTGTGCAATTCACGTTCTGGCTCTAAGTAAGATTCCACCAGCTCCTTGTCCCTTGCCAGTGTTCACAGAAATAAAAATCTGCAAAATACAGGCTAAGACCAAGTTGTTAACACTTACGAAAATAAAAATACAAATACAGTAAATTTACACTAAACAAAATTTTACAAATCGCCTAGCCTCCCCGGCAACGGCGCCAAAAACTTGCTCGCGCTCTGCTGCTCGGTATATATTATACACCGATACGCAAGTGTACGTGGTCAAACAAGTAATAAAGTGGCTAAGTAGCCAAGTATCGATCCAAGGAGGCTGCTCTAGATATGCAAAACTGCCTACTTTACTATATCTCTATTCTATTTCTAACTATGTTAACAACAATCCAACCATGATTTGAGTGAGTTTTGTTTCTAAACTAATTATCTACTAAAATTAATAATTACTATTTACATTGAGTTTAGACAATGGATATGCACATGCCAAGGTTAAGAACGAGTAATGAACTTGATAATCATGATAATTTGGTCATCTTCTTCTTCATATTGCAAGCCAAGAACGTTTGCCTTGAAATTAAAACTTCCGTATTTAATTTCACTTTAGATTCATAAACCATTCGTCTACATTTCTGTGATCAAATGCAATTTATGACCTAACACTACAATTCCGGTTCCTAAATTCACTAATACGGCTTTCAAGTATATTTCTATCAAGAAAGCACATCAAAACCCAATTTTCCCAAATCAAGTTAAGAACAATACCCTATTAATTCACAACTTTCCAATTTCATGCTCTCTTGAGTGAAATTGGTCTTTTTAGATATACATTAATGGTGGCCAATCAAGAATGTAATAAGCACAAGAATTAATAGAACAACATGCAAGAAGAAGAAGAAACCATATCAATTATTACCAACATTCATTACACAAGTTCAAAACCTCAGCAAGAAAGGAATTAGCCACTCATTCTTGGATTAATCATCCTAGAATGAGTGTGAATCATGCATAAAATTGAAGGAAAGAAGAAGGGAAGAGAAGAAAACTCTTATCTTTTCTATTCTTCAACTGCCACAAAACCACGTTCCTGCTCCCACTTCTGAACTCAGGCTAAAAAAACTAAAACTAAAAAACTCCCCTTTAAAAATAACCTAAGTGTGCTATTTATACTAGTGGGAAATATTTCCCGGAATAACAAGCAACGTGTCACGAAAGCCAACGCGGAGCACTGCCTCCGTGACACGGCGTGGACGCAGACCCTCTCTGGAAATTGCATGGTCCGGATAATTAGCCTCAACGTGGCACGGAGGCCATCGCGGAGGCCTGTCTCCGTGCCACGGAGCTGTCGCGAGGCCTCACTGGAATCTGCCAATTAATTTCCTCTCCAGGCAGTGTGCTACCGCGATGGCAGCGTGGCACGGCGGCACCATCGCGGAGCCAGTGTAAAATATGCCATCCGAGGTCTTTTCCACGCTCGCATCCAAGTCCAACTCCGACATAGTTCCAACACGCATTTTAGCTCTTAAAAATCACATTATCCTGCAAAACAAATGCTAATCATGTTGGTTAGTATAAATTCACATTTTATTACCAAATACATGATATTATATACACATTGCACAACAAACAAGGTAAAAATGATACGTTTGAGTATCACTTGGGCATATAAATCTGCCCAAGATCACACATCCACAGGGAACTATCTTTATTTCAGACGAAGAAAATTGGTGCACCCCGTGGGGATTTGCTAGGTCTGATGAAACCCTTGTCTAAGAGATCTTTTAACTGCTCCTTCAACTCCTTTAGCTAAGTTGGGGCCATTTTCTAAGGAGGAATAGATATAGGCTGCATATCGAGGAGAAGGTCAACACAAAAATCAATCTCCTGCTCGGGAGAAATTCCCAGTAAATCATTTGGAAGCACTTCTAAATAGTCGCACACAATAGGAACTAAATTGATAGTTGGGTTTCATCCGTAATATCTGTAACCCTAACTAGATGGCAACCCCTTAGAAATCATCTTTCTGGCCTTAGGTAGGAAACGAAGTGACCTACAAGCACAGTTGAACTTCATTTGCACTATAGGACTGGCTCACCAGAAAACCAAAACTCTATTGCACGAGTTTTACAATTTATTGATGCATAACATGTGTAGCCAATACATGCCAAAGATAACATCGAAATCTGTCATGGCTAGTTCTACTAAATCTACTGAGGTGACTTTCTAAAGGATTGTGATAGGGATATTTCTATACACCCATCGAGCTATAACTGAATCACCGACTAGAGTAGAGACTGAGAAGGGTTGTAATAGGATTCTGAGACTGACTCTGAAACAACTAGCAACATAGGGCGTCACAAAAGATAAAGTATCCTCTGGATCAAACAATGCATATACATCAAAGTGGAATACTCGTAATAAACCGATGACCACATCAGGTGAAGTCTCTTGCTCCTGTTGGGATGCAAGGGCATAAAACCTGTTCTGGTGCTGGCCACCAACTGCACTGGTGGACGCACCCTGCTGAGCCGGGTGTGCAAGTGCTACTGCTGAGCTGGTAGCCTGAGCACGGCCTTTACTATCACCTTGTCTAGCTAAGGGATACTCCTGACGCATGTGGCCAAATCTACCACACCCAAAACAAACATCTGTTCCTATCGAGAACTCTCCCAAATGACTCTTGCTATGCTTTCTGCAGATCAAAAAGGTATGCTCTATCTGCATGCTCCTCTGGCCCCTCGAACCTAAGGCTCTACTCCTCTGATCACATCGCAGTCTAGATAGGGCACTGGCTGAAGATGGAACTAGACGTAATGACCTATGATGAGACTGTTGGTGATGTCCGCCTCCTGATCTCTGCTGAGACAACCCATTACTGTCTGTCTTGGTCCTCTTAGCCTCCCTCTCTCTCAGATGCACTACCTCTATCTACTGGGCGTACAAAACCAATCAGGGAAAGTAAATGTCCTGATGAAGCATAACAGTCCTGCAATCCTTGACCAGGTAGTTTACTACTCCTTGCACAAACCTGCTCAACCAAGCTCTTTTATCAGCCACTAGCTCTAGTACATATTTGGACAAACGAGTGAACTCCATATCATACCCCTGGACTATCATATTACCCTGCCTTAGGTTTACAAATTCAGCTGCTTTAGTCTTCCTCATCTTCCGAGAGAAGAATCGATCCAGAAATGCGGTATGGAACTCCTCCCAACTAATGGGGCCTGCCCCTACTGTCCCACTATCCTTCCATTGCCTAAACCAGATATGTGCAACTCCTTTCAACTGATATGAGGATAAATCTACGCACTCCTCCCCAGTCACCCCCATGTTTTGGGTGATCTTCAAAACTTCATCAATAAACTCATGTAGATCCTCACTCACCTTTGATTTGAGAAACTCCGAAGGGTTCATCCTCAGAAAATCTTTAACTCTCGCAGTTGCCGCATTCCCACTCTGAGGGACATGCACTACCCCCTGTTGGTTGAGTTGGGCGGTCAAAGCTGAGCTAGCATCTGAATGGCATCCCTGAACTCTGCATGGGCCACCTGCTCGGGCACATGCCTTGGGGGCTGGTGGGGCCTATTGGTGCCCATCCCCATCGCCATCATCATGAACGTTTCCTTTTCTATTATTTCATTCATTTGCTCGGCGAGGAGGCATGATTCTGAAAATACGGGTAGCACGAGTTAGAAGGATACAGAGACATTTAATCGCACGACACATATCATTAAAGAAGAGAAATTTCCTAAAACATTTCGTAGCCTCTTCTTCATAAGTGTGGCTCGCTTCATTCCCATGAAAAAGACTCTAATTAACATGGCTTTCAGACACCCTAGGATACTTCAAAACCTAATGCTCTGATACCATGTTTGTCACGACCCGAACATAGACCTAATTGAGACACGAGACAAGGAACCCTGAGAGGCTCCAACCCAACGCATGTAATGAATATAACAACTTAAAGAATACGATAAGAAGATACTGATATAATAAAACATGTTTGAGCGGAAGTCTGCATACATATCAATATAAAACAGGGTCAACAATGACAAGTTTATCTCTACATATTGTCTGAATAGCCTCTAACATAACTGAGGAGCTGATTGGACAGCATCCCAAACTAGCTTTACAAAAGTCTGTAACTGAAAGAACATAACTACAAATAACTGAATGTCCTGGAAGGATGAGGACTCACCAACACTAGCTAGACAGCTTTGGGAGGGGAGCAGGACTAATGAAATAGCTAAGACTGATTCGTCAGACCTGTATCATGAAACGATAAAGCATAAAATATGCGGTTAGTACTTAGAATGTACTGAGTATGCAAGGTAAGTAAAAAGGATAGTTAAAATACATAAGAGTTCATAAGAGTAAGACAACATGATCATAAAGTAAATATCATAATGTAAACATAAGGGATCAAGGTTCTCAGACCATTCATAAACCAATCATGATCACAGTTGTAAGAGAATACGTTATAAAACATAACTAGAGCCAAAGTAACATAACATAACCGTGCATAAATCATGAGGAACAATGGGAGGACTCATCATAACCGACACCATCATGATAGATCTTACATGATGCCTCAACTATCTCATTCAAGTGGACAGAGCCATCCTAGGCTTGCCAGGCAAGGGACGTGCATTATGTGATATCATGGGGATCCATTAACATTTGAATATATATATATATATATAAAATATACACACCTATGGTGGCATGTAGTTCTAAGACCACGGGGTTTACCTAAATTCTGGGTCTACTCAATGCTAGATATTGCTTTCAAAAACATGAACATGGGACTCATATCATAATCATAAATGATTTATGAAGTTCATGGCCAATTACAACATAACATATTTGATCAAACTTGAAATAAATTATTTACCATGAATAAGGGCCCATGAGTTGGCCAGGAGTCATAAATCCATAAATCATGAAAGCCATGCATACTTGTAAAACATGTATATACTTTATATTCAAAAATCCATGCTGAGTACTTGAAGAGAATTCATAACATAAATCATAAATCATAATTTAGAATTGATAAGAACAAAATCATAATAGAATTATAACTTGACTTTTTATGAAGCATGCATAATTGGGAATTATTCAATTAAAATTTAAAACCATAGATTAATAATCAAATATAGTTATAAAGTCTGCCCACAGATCATAAAACATGATTTGATACATGAAGGGAATTGACCCATAAATAGATCATAGAGAATTTCACAAGAATTGGAATAAACCCCATAAGATCATGAAACTTGAATTTAGAATTGAAGCCCATTGAAATTGAGAAGAATTTAGAGCATGAGAGTGAAAGAAACTCTCATTCATAGCCTCACATACCTGGGTAAATTAGCTTTACACTTCCTCTTGAAAGACCAAAGGAAATTCGAGAGAAATTGGAGAAATTCGTCAAGCTTGATCTCCAAGAAAAGGCTATAAGTTGCATGCATGGAGTGGAAATGATTAGAATAGGTTTAACACCCTTAAACCCATGCTAACTGAGCTTGAAATGACATAGTTTAGGACCATAGGACTCAGGAATTATGAAAATACCTCTTAATGAAAAGTCTGAAATTTCCGCATTGACAGTGACAACGAGGCATAGAACGATTCGTTCTTTGCTCCAACGGGTCATTACCTTACTCATGGTTTCACTCCATTTTCAAAACTCAGGTCTACCACCACGATTGTACAGGACAAGTCATTACTAGCCCCAACGACTCGTCGTGTCCATCTGTTGTCACCACTACTCACTTCCTGGAAATCCTCCGAGTGGAACCATACAACGACTCGTTGTCTTATACAACGGGTCATGTCGTGACTCATGTCGGCCACCTTGACAAGAACCACCCTTACAATGGTCCCCTTTGACTCATTATAGAAACCAATGGGTCGTGTTTAGACCTGTTCCTCCCAAGTTTACCTTTGCAGACCTTCACCACGAGTGGCTCCAATGGGTTGTTAAGCCCATCAACGACCCGTATGAAGAGTCATTATGAGATAAATCAAAGAATTTTATATTGTTTTCATTTCAAACTGGAGTCTTGTCTTAGACACTTCTGGGGTATTACATCAAAGTAGATAGAGATTCGTGTTTTTGTGTGGTTGCACAGGCAAGCGGTAAGGACCAGAGGGGCTCTACGATGGGAGCGTGTCACACCACCAAATCAGTGTGTTGGGTAGCATGGCATGTTGCTATTGAGGCGGTGGCTACCTATATAAGTATTTTGGTCAGTTTCTTCATATCATTTATCATTTCCCAGCATCTTCTTGCAACCAGAAGCCCTCTCCACCTCCTCTATTTATATTGTGTTGATTATAAGGTTAGAATTTATTTTCCAAGGTGATTTTTGATGTCGGGAAGTTGGGGATGCTTGTTTCTTGCATTTTTATGTTATTTCCGAGCGTCTTGGTGGTTGTTTCTTTGGGAACTAATTCGTAAGTTTTTCTCTTCAAAAATTCTCAGTTGTTTAGTGTGATTATGAGTACGTGAGTGTTGGTAGGTTGCTACCTTGGATATTCTACCATCGAATTCATAGAAACCTAGTTGAATAAGCTTTGTTTTGTATCATTTTTATGTTGTATTCTTGTCGTAGAATTTTGGTGATTGAGGGATCTACTTTGGTGGATGTAGCTCATACTACTATTGGTGTAGGTGTTGGCTGACCTCAATTCAACGTCAAGAGGTATGTTAAGGCTTCTATTTCTTCCGTTTTGGCATCATTTCAGCAAAGTATCGCTACTCATAAACGCATGCTTATTAGCTATTTTTGGAGCCTTTAAATTATGTTGTTTCTAAGCTTGTTTAGGTGCTGGTTATACAGTATTATGTGCATAGGTTGTTTATGTGGTTAAGGTGGGATGGTTGGTTGATTGATGGCTTAGTGGTGGCTAAAACTGATGGTGGCGACGTTCTTTGTTTATAATTTGAGTCGGTGGCTGTGTTGTCCTTGTTCATAGAACTTTGGGGGACCTAGCAAGAGTTGAAATATTGTACCTTGCTCAAATGTGTGGTCTGTGTGTGAACATTGGTTATGCACGTACTTACCATGATTGTATACTTTGTTTGTTGCCTTGTGGCTTATGGATATCTGATGCGCGAGAGTTGTTCCGGCTAGGGTTCGAGCCCAAGGTGACTTGTGGCTTGTGGATACCCGACGCATGAGAGTTTCTCTATCTTGGGTTTAGCCCAAGGGTTGATATGGTCTGTGGAGTTGATAGTTCCTCTATAGTACTGAGGCAAGACATGATTTGAGAGTTGGTCCAGCATGTCTGAGCCTCCCCACAACGATAGTTCTCCCAGTTGGATTGAGTTCCACCGACTATGTGCAACTGAGAGTTGTTCTGTAGTGCTTGATTGATATTGTTGTTGATGTGTGTGCTTATGTTTGGTGGATTCCTATAAGGTCATGAGAGTTTCCGGCAAGGCTGTGATTGTGATTTGATTTATATATTATATTGTTGCCTTGGATTATCTTTGCCTTATAAGCTGTGGATTCTACTTGTGGTTTGATGACAGCTGAGGTTATTGAGGGGCCTAGTGTTGAACGCAGTAAGATATTTATAGGGACCTTGTGTGGTACAGAAGGTCGCAGGTGAGTTGTGTTGGCCAAGTGTCATTTACTTGTTCGTTTATTTTGTTATGTTGGATTTGTCAGGCTTATGGGGGCCAAGTAGGTTCTATTTGCTTACTTGACTTGTGATTTACTTCTTATTTGTTGTCCACTATGTCTATTGATCTATATTCTGAATCTTGTTATCATTTCTGCCTTACATACTTGAGATATTTCCATACTAATGCCCTATTCGGGGCGCTGCATTCATGCCTGCAGGTGTTGATCGGCATGTAGATCAAGTTCTTAGTTGCTGAGTGGAGTTCCAGTTGAGTTGGTAAAGTCCAAGTCTTTCGGAGTTTCCAAATGTTGTTTTATGGATAGTTTGGGGCCTTGTCCAAGAAAGCTTATTGTTATAATCATAGAGGCTCATGAACGTCTATTATGGGTGTACCGTTGTTGTTGTAGGCTAGGAGGTCCATTTGTATAGTAGTTTCTATCTTATGTCCTCGACGGCCTATTGTATATCTCTTGGTTGGTCTATTAGCCAGCTTCTATCTCTATCGCTTTACTCTAATCTTATAACATTGTAATGAGGAACCTCATCGGTTCTGGCTTGTTGTAGTTAGTGTGTGGCAGGGTGTGCTCAATCAGGTGCGGCACAGGCTGCCAATCATACCCCTCCGATTTTGGGTGACAATCCCATCAACTTATCATATGTTTAGAGGCTTTTCAAACAACTATGCATAGATGGTTCAACGTTGTTGTCTCGTGTTTACGCTTATGTAGTTATGTTATGCAGACTTCGGCTTATGCTGAGTTCAAGTTATTTCCGCTTTAAATATGCTCTCTTTCATGCTATGTATGTATCATGGGCTAGCTTGGAGTCATACATGGTTATAGGTCCCGCGTCTTAATTCAGGGTCGATGCTTTGGTCGTGACATGAGCATACATGGAGACTAGCCTGTAACCCTAGCTGGGAGATGCGTTCCTACCTTGCCAAGGGTATGAACCATAAAGGTGTGATATCATAATTTGGCCCATTTAGGCATGGGAGACACTCTTATGGAGGACCCCATCATGGCTGTGTTGGTACATGGTTCTGAGACCTCGGTGCTGACCATGCCCAAATTATGCCTCGCAATGAAATATAAAGTCGTCTCTGTCAAATATAGTAATCCAACAAGGTTTGGGTCAATCCCACAAGGAATAGAGAAGAAATAATATGTTAACGATGAGTAAATCAACCTGTAGTCAATATTTTAGAAGGGCGGTTTCAAATAAAAAGAAAAGTAATCTTAAACTATGATTGAGTGGTTATCAAATTTTTGAGAAAAAAATTACGAATGTGTTCCCCATGATTTCATAACGTAGTCGGCTTATTTTATTAGTGATCTGTCCTGATGAATTTTGTGTAAAACAAACGATTAAGTTCATTTAACGTCTCTCGACCTGCAAAGATGAATTTCACCTAAATCCTCTCGGACTTTATTATATTTTCCCTCGGCGGAAGTTTAGGTTAACAATCCTTAGTTAGAGCTCAAGTTAATTAAATGAGGGTTGGTAGCCTCAAATTACTACTATTATTCTCGTTTCCTAACTTCAACCTCTTTGGTCAAGCAAGTTGAAGATACAGGAAATTAAATATTAAAACAAAGAGAATAATAATCCACTCAATTCACCATTTAAGAATCACTATTTTATTTTTTCTACTTTCATTAATCAATTATGGTTCCCACAACCCTAACTTAAGAGATTTAGCCGTTCATGTTTAAGAAAATAATAACATAAGATGTAGAAGAAATAATATTGAAATACTTACAATAGTATGAAATTATTTACAAAAATTTTTGAAGTTAAATTGAATCACAAGAATTTGATGAATCTTTAAATCAATTGTATGGAATAATGTTTCCACACTCACAATTAATCAATACATGAATATGAGTTAATAGCTAATTCATTGCACACCTAAAACATCCTAAGAAGGGGTATATATAGTAGTAGATTAAGCATTCATTATTCCTGCTTGGATTGGAATGAGTTTTGCAGCTTCTGATCCTAGTTGAACGATGATTGGAATCTTTGGCCATCTGGAATGCACTGTGGGCTGCACCTCTCCCTGCGCCAGCATGGCACCGCATCGTGCCAGTGGTAGCATGGATTTTCCTATGTGTCAAGCAGGCCATTACACAATTGTGCCTATGCGATGCCAACTTCTATCACACTTGTTTTCTCGATCCAGTTTTGTCATACTTGCTCTTTTTAGCCATAATTAATCCCAAATCAGTCACTTTATACCTGAAAACATGTAATCATGTGCGTTATCTCTTTTTCATAAATATCATATAAACTAAAGAAAACACACACAATTTGTTCCCAAAACATAGCTAAGCATGGTGCAAAATATGGCAAATAAATGCATAAATACGACCTTCATCACCACCCCACACTTAAAATATTATTCATACTCGAACAATGTACTCTTCCTTTCTCAAATTCAACCACAAAATTCACTCTTCGAACAGGTCTACTTACACTTAGGATCATCAGATAAGTCAATCCAGCTCCAACAATTCACCCAACATGAATATAAGATCAACATTCAAAGGTCAAAGTTTGAAATCACTTAGCTTCTAGAACTAACTCAACAAGATATATTTGGCCAACATGGATCATATGTAATTTATCAATCAAGATGTACCAAAATCTTACCATTATGCATCCCTCACTATTTGGAGAGATGTCCTTCTTACTCCCATGATATATAATAATATGAACTTGGGCATAATTAGAAAATTTATGACTCACTCTCCCATGAAACTCAACATGCATGCAAAGACGACCCATAGGCTTGCCCTTAGTGTAAATACTCCACTAGTATAGAATATCTAATCTAGGACTTAAGATGGTTGTAATGTAGGCTAAGTGATGGGTAAGAACTATTTGGACAATAGAGTGACTAATCTCCCTAAGTACTTTAATACTTCACAACTCTTTTGATTTTAGCACATTCTTCAATCTCCTATTTTTCTCCTTATCCCTCCTTTGAATTTTAATTTTTCAACTTAGGTGACTAATAGGGAATTTTCAACATTAAGCTCATTCACAATTTTCTTTTCATTCATTCATTTTTTCCTCTTCAAAGCTCTTTCTTATTTTTGTTTTCCTAGTATCATCACCCTCCTAGTTTAGCAAATTTCATCCTTTTCTTTTCTTCTAGTTTCCAAACTTTAGCTTTTATCTTTTTTCTCCACTTGTACTCCTTTTATGCAAAAAATTTATTTAAAGTGCTCTAGGAGTCATTTGGATCAAATAAAACACCGTAGAACAAAAGGATTAAGCTTATAATATGGTTATCAAAAGAATAGGCTAAGGCTCAAAATGGCTAACTAGGACAATCACAACGCAAGTAAAATTGGATACAAATAGGCTAACAAAGAAATGCATATATCACTTCCTAGATTGAACATTCTCATTTCGCTTTGCACACACACCGGAAAAGTTCTAGACATCAAATTGCAAGCATGAAGCATACAAAAATACCTTATTCATATAACAAGACAATGGTTCAACAATGGCAATCAAGATTACACAAACACATATATCCATAATGAATGTCCCACATTATTAAACCCAACATTTAAAGCTTAGGAGTCAAGTTCCATAAGTCTAAGTGTTTCTACCTTTTCATATATTTTTTAGTGAATTTCACAAAGTCTCAATGATGCCCTTAGTGAAGTACCTAGCATTCATAATGTTTCATAGTTCTTGTTCTCCTAATGACTAATTTTTCCTTAAGACGGTTGTCATCTATCCATCATCGGGAAAAGTCATGACCGTGATGCAAAAAAAATATAGATTCTCTAATCAGTTCTAAGAGACTATCCACCGGAAAAGTATTGAAAAAAAATCGGGGGAACCCAAATAAAAATAAAGTCAAAATCATCACAAAAAGACTACAAAAAAGTACTACAAGCTAGAAGGATATGCCATGAATCACAAAAAAATTTCTAGGTCTACCATGAACAAATTTAGTAATGAAATTATTCATGGTATAATGAGGTTTACTTCTTCAACACACTTAATCAATAGAACTTTCGTTAGTGCTAAAATAATAAAGCATAAGCAAAAAAGTGAAAGAAGAACTCTCTAGGCCTCTAATCCTCATCTCTGTGGGGGAAAAACAGCCTCCTCTATTTCAGAGTCATCTTCATCATCATCTAACTCCAAATTAGAGTCGGCTCTAGCCTGCTCCTTGTCTGTGGCATTATCATCATCAAAGAGCTCCTCAAATCCTGGCCCAACTCTAAAGAGAGTTATTTAATACTTGCTCAATGGACAGTCCATGTTAAGCTGCTATAGCTGCTCCTCTGTCACTCTGCTCATCCTCAGTTGCAGTATTTGGATGTTTTACACGTGACTCAGAACATTAACAATGTGCACATTTCACTCAATGATAGATAACACAAGACCATGTATGCCTTTGGTTTTTTTTGTCTTCATCACATCAAGCCTCTTTGGATCATATCGTGGTCAATAGTCAACCACTCCTCATCTATCTGTTGCTCCCTCAAAAATCAGGTCAAAAGACACCCAAAACTAAATCTTTGCCTTTATTCACCCTTTCTCTTCTTAACACATCCTTAATTATTACTCCAACATTAACTGGCATCCCAGTCATCAAAGCAAACACAAGAACAATCTCTCCCTCGTTACATGAGTCACGTTCTTCTCAGGTATCAAACAAGCACAAATAATTATTAACCAAATTCTAGCTTCCCTGTCATATGTGTTTATGGAAAAGACATATGATACCCATATTATTGGTGCCTGGCCCATCTTACGACAGAATTCAGGCCACTGAGAGTATGCCTAATTTCTCTATGCAGGGGTCTTAAAACAAGGTCTTTAAATGGTTGTAGGCCAATATTAGGAGTACCAAGTAATCTATTCAAAACAACGGGCGAAAAATTCACATTTTCCCTCTTATTTTAACTTGGTTTAACCTCTCATTTGGATTTCAATTTGCCAAAAAGTTCCTCACCATATTCAAATTATATTCACCTGGATCATTAAACACAATATTCAACCTAAGAGTATGCAATCTATCTATAATATGGGGAAATTTGGATGCAAAGCTAGTTCTATAAACAAATAATTCATGTGAATATTTTGACTTCTTATGCTCTTTAAACCACTTCTTACCTTCTTGCTCCATGATCCAGCAATGCGCATAATCCTTGGTGGTTGTGGTGGTATGCTAACATCCTCATTGGGTGCTTCTTAAGTTCCCCTTGAACTTTTATTTCCATGGCTTCAAGAAGCCACACCTTTTCCTTTGTTCACTTTTGGAGCCATTGTTGGTGAATTTTCAAGAAAATGATGTTCTTTGTGATTTGTGTGAAGAAGTTTGGAGGAATTTTTCAGAAAGATGAAGTTTTTGGAGAAAATTTTGAGAGAGATATGGGTGTGTGATGCACCTAGCATGAAAAGTGAGGAGAAAAATTAGGTTTTTTCTTTTAAATACACACTTTGGGATGCATTTTACCCGTTGACCCAAAAATTTTAACACCTGGATAGTTGCGCTATGACATGGTACTCCATGTGCTAATAATGCATCGCATTGCGCTAGCTCATGCGTAGGCAGTGCTGCGCGTCGCGCTAGTAGTGCTGCAGGTCACGATAGCTTGTGCACTAAAAGTGTTGCATGTTGCACTGCTTGGTATGTTGTATGACATGTTTTTCATGCACCCTATTTTCAACAGTTATGCTTGATAATTGTGTTTTAAGACTTAATTCCTGCACACTTGAACAAACACATCAACTCTAAAAATAAATTTTAAATTATCTTGTGTTGCCTCCAAGTAGCACTTGATTTAACATCGCGACACGACGCATATATCTTGATTACTCAGACTTCATCAAGATACCTATTTGGGTCATGGTCACATGCAATGACCCTCATTTCGAGGGTTAGGAATGGTATCACTAGGAAAAGTGCGCTTTTGCCTCTAATGTAGCCCTGTTGAGATTTGCCCCACCTGTTGCTCTAATTGCTTATTGGAGGTTGAATGTGAGTCCACTAACTGACTAAAGCTTGAAAATTCACCCCTCATCTCCTTGACTCCTGTCTCAGTGGAATCAACCTTTTTTCCTTATACGACTTATCATATCCTCTAACCTTGCGGTTCCAAAGTCATTTACAGCAAGCTCTCTTGCTCTTGGTGGAACATACACTCCATTACTATCATTCTTGAGGGCATATCTGTTCCTCCATTGACCTTAGTCCCTTTTTCGGGCCCTAGAACTGTCGTAATTATTGTTCTCATAGTATTTCCGACCTTGATTTACTTTTCCTTGATGCCAAGAATCTTGGTTAAACACTTGGGTGTTATTCTGGAAATCCCCCTCATTGTTCACAAAGTTTGCTTCCTCTTTCACATTAGGGTAGTGATCCTCATACTTGGGTCCCTTATCCAGAGCTTTCACTATATGCACCCTTTGTATATTCAGTGTGGTTAAGTGCTTGGTGATCGGTTCCAACTAGTTCTTGAGATGGGCCATGTATTTGTCCCGTTCTTCTTCCTTTTTGTGCTGCTTTGTTGCAATCCCTCTAGAATACTTTATTGCAGCAGCCTTGGATTCTCTGGTGTGTCATGCTCTATTGGTCTTCTTCATCTTAGCTAGTATTTCACTAGCTTTTGCAAAAGCATGGGCCATCATGGACCCCTCAGCTATCCCTTTTTCTACAGCTTTATTTGAGATGCTCAATGATCCATAAAATACATCCAAAAGGACCTCCTTAGGAAGCTTGTGATTAGGATACTGCTTCAATTTCTTCTTGAATCTTAACCATGTCCCATGTAGAGCTTCCCCAGGTAATTGTCTAAAATTATTAATTTCATCTCTCAACTGAATCATCCGTAAGGGTTGGAAAAACCTCTCCAAGAAAGCTATAGTCAGCTCTGCCCATGTAGTAATAGACTCGTCTGGAAGCTCATTCATCCATAGAGTAGCTTCCCCTGCTAGTGAGAATGGAAATAATTGGAGTTTAATAGCCACTTGGGAAACCCTGGGAAGTCTGTAGGCATTGTAGATTCCAATGAAATTTATCAAGTACTAGTTTGGATATTCATAACACAAACCATTGAACAATCCTTTCATGCTCAGCAATTGCATCATTGTACTAGGCACATCAAATTTAGCATTAGCTAGCAAAGGGGGTGGAATAATGACTCATGTGTAACTAACTTCCTCTTGCTCAAACACCCTCTCAAAGAGCACATCTCAAACAAAAGTACATCTGTGATGAAAAGAGGGGTTTTTGTCATGCTCCGAGTCTACACCCTGGATGGGACACAGTACTTAAAGCCACGAGTAAACCTGGTCTATCATACACTGGTATTTTGAGTAATATAAATACATACAACGGAAGCTTGAAATAATAACATAAAGCATTTATGAGAGAGTTTAAAACTAAATCATAAACATCAAAATTGTTTGAGCTACACTGATAGTCTGAAAAAAACCAAATCTGTTCTGAAAGCCATCTAACTGATGAGTTGCTAGGACAAGTCCCCAGCTAAATCTAAGTCCAACTGAATGTATTAAACATAAATGAGATAATGAAATAATGTCCTCGATAAATGAAGACTCAAATTTCTGCTGCTGAGAGAGGGAGATCTGATCAAAGTCGGCTAACGGTGCTGGGTTTGAGAACCTGCAGTTGTATCATGAAATGATACAGCATAAAAGTATGTGTCAGTACTTTGAATGTACTGAAAGTGAGATAAACAAAACACATTGGATAAATAAAATAAAATGTTGAACTGAAAAGGCATGTAAGGACAACTAAAGCTACTGAACTGAATAGCTGCACGACTGAGGTGGTCTAAAAGACCCTGTCTGATGGTCAAAGCATGTTCTAAGTCTGGAATACTAATCTGAACTAAACTGAAATTGGACTGAACTAACTAGTCTGAGAGTCTATAACCGACATATAACCACGTGAGCTAAACATGGAGTTCGATGTATACGCCCCACTGGTAGGATCCAATATACCTTGCTAGGGTATGGAGGCATGAACTGGGTGATCACAAAAGGCTGGGGCCAATGAGGCCAACAAATACTGTAACATACGCTGGTAATGTAGTTTTGGGAACCTGGGAGTGCTAGAATCCCGGTCCGCTCGGTGCTAAGTCTTTCTCCCACTGGAATACCTAAACTAAATACAAAGCTGATAGCTCGAAACTAGGGTCCAAGACTAGTCAGGGATATATAACTGAAGGTACTCGGAGATTCTTATTAGACCAGATTCTGAAACTGGGTTCTAGACTGGTCATAGCTGCTTATCTAGAAGCGTCGTAACCGTCTAAGAACAAACTGTAATCTGACTGGGTTCCTTTGGCTAGTCAGAGCTATCTGTCTAAGTGTTATGACTGTCTTGTGGACATATACACTGAGTTCTAGATCTAATTCTGATAACTGGGAGATGATACTGACACCTCGAGAATTTCTATTGTCAAACTCATCAGCTGACATGATTCTGGTCAACACGGAGGTTGTTAAAAGTCTAACTGAAACTAGGATGACTTTTCTGAGTATGTATGCTTTCTGACTGAAATTGTCTAACATATATTTGACTGAGTTTCTAACACATACAACTATCATTGAAACTCCTAACTCTGAAAGTTTCAAGAAATTTCGAGAATTCAATACTTATGCAGGATTCTAGTTTCTACATTCAAGAGTTAGGGAAAAATTTCACATCTAATGGAATAGACATCATTCTAATTATAAATTAGTGGAAAACATCAAAATTTGGCAAAGAATAATATTCCTCAAGAATTGAACAAGGTCTGATAGCAATATCTTCACAATCAAAAATTCAGGGCTAGAACTAATAGTGAACTGAGGAAGAGTTTTAGGGGACACAAGGAAAGAACAATCTCCTTGTTGAATTCCCACATACCTGATGAAGAAACCCAAAGAATTTCCTTAAGAATGGAGGAGGAAAGGTCAGCCCTAGTTCATTCTCATAAATGCTCTCAGAGAAAATTCTACATTCTGCTTCTTAAAGGTTTGAGTGGGGAATGAGGAAAAGAACCGTTTACCCCCACTAATAAGTCTAAATTTATGACTAAAATGACATAGTTTAAAGTTTAGGAGGGTAGGAAATTACTAAATGACGCTTGGAAAATCGCAGGGAAAAATTGGTCATCAGTTCTCACAGGTGATCTAATGGGTCGTGGTCAATGACCACGACTCGTGGTCACAATCGTTGAGTATACTGCCCAAAATTCCTACTCTCCCATCTATTTTAAGCCACAGACAACATCACGAGTCGTGGTGTTCCTTAACGGGTCTGGTGAGCACTCATTGAGTGCACTTTCCAAGTTCACCCATTTTGATAAGTCCCTGACCACGACTCATCCCACAAATCGTGATGACTTACCACGACTCATGGTGAGTAATCTTGGAGTACACTGCCAATTTCTTCCTAGTCTTCAATTATTCCTGGCTATGAGTCATATCACGACTCGTGGGTGCTGACCACGACTCGTGGTCTCACTCGTGGTCACCCAAAAATCCAATTTTCCAAATAAGCTTCCAATCATCACCACGAGTCACTTAACGACTAGTGGTCACTCCATAAGGGTCACAGAATGACTCATTCTATGACCTGGTGCAAAAATTTCTATTTTCTCTATTTCAACTCCCAGGTCTAGTTTTTGAGTTTTCGAGGCAGTACAATATCTCCCCTTCGGAACATTCATCCTCGAGTGTTGGAAGCACACAGAAAAGTAGAGAATTGCAATAACTATGTTTAAATACTGACCGTAAAGGCTGAAAACTAACAGAATGACTACCTCCGAACTAAACTACAACTTTGAACTGAATTCACTAATCATACTCATGATCAATCACATGAAAGAAACTGGAACACACAAATTGAACAGAGTTTTAGGGACGAAATTGGTACCTTAAACTGAAACTGAACCAGAAGGGAACAAGTGTGGGTATCTGTCCATCATATTTTCTTTGGCCTCCCACATAGCTCCCTTTGCCATTTGATTCCTCCACAAGACGACTTCTTCATAAGAGAGACTATCTTTCACCCCCACACTTTCTAATGGAACAGCTGAAGTTGGATCACCAATACACTTCTTCAATAAAGACACATAGAATACTAAGTGCACTGCTGCTAATTCTAAAGGTAATTCTACATCATAGGCTACATTGCCAATATGCCTCAAAACTCTACAGGGTCCCACATACCTCTGACTTAGTTTGCCTTTCTTCCCAAATCTCATCACCCCCTTCATGGGCGAAATTTTCAAATAAAGCTAGTCATCAACTGCAAACTCCAACTCTCTTCTTCTCACATCGGCATAAGATTTCTAACGGCTCTGAGCTATTTTCAATCTTCCTCAGATGAGTTAAACTTTCTGCATTGCCTCGTGAATTGTGTCTGGCCCTATCAAGGTAGCTTCACCAACCTCAAACCACCCTATAGGAGATCTACACCTTCTACTATATAATGCCTCAAACGGGGCCATCTGAATGATAGAGTGGCAGGTGTTGTTATACGCAAACTTGATAAGAGGCAAATGGTCATCCCAATTGCCCTTAAAATCGATCACGCACACTCTCAACATATCTTCTAGGGTATGAAGGGTCTGCTCAGCTTGCCCATCTGTATGCAGGTGAAAATTTATGCTGAGTTTGGCCTCGGTACCAAGTCCCCTCTAAAAAGACCTCCAGAAATGAGAGGTGAATTGGGTACCTCTGTTTGAGATAATGGATAGGGGTACCGCATAAAGTCTGACTAACTCTCGAGTGTAAAGTCTGGCATGGTCCTCAATTGAGTCCATGGTTTTAACTGGGAGGAAGTGAGTTTAGTCATCCGGTCCACTATTACCCATATTGAGTCATGTTGCCGACGAGTTCGAGGTAGACCCGTAATGAAATCCATATTTACTTCTTCCCACTTGCATGTAGGTATACTGATATCCTGAGTCATACCTCCTGGTCTCCGGTGTTCTACTTTAACTTGTTGGTAGTTCGGGCACTTGGATACAAATTCAGAAATATCTCTTTTCATGCCGTTCCACCAGTAAATATCCTGTAGATCACGGTACATCTTGGTAGCACTAGGGTGAATGGAATATCTAAAATTGTGCGCTTCAGCTAATATCTTCTATCTCAACTCGCCAACATCCGGTACACATAACATACCCTGGTAATGGAGCACACCATCTCCCCCCTTGGAGAAAGCTTCTATTTCTTTTTTGAGAACTGCTTCCTTAAGCTTGAGTAATATGGGATCTTCTTCCTGTCTGGACTTCACTTCAACTACCAAGGAAGAATATGACCCACTTTGCATTACCACTCCACCTTCGGCTGAATCCACCAACTGTACTCCCAACTGAGCTAGCCTGTGAATATCCTTTACCATTTCTTTCTTGCCCTCTACAACATGAGCTACGCTCCCCATAGACAACCTACTTAGTACATCAGCCACCACAGTGGCTTTTCCTGGGTGATACAGCACACTCATGTCATAGACTTTCAGTAGCTCCAACCACATTCTTTGTCGAAGATTTAGGTCCTTCTAACTGAACACATACTAAAGGATCTTATGATCTGTGAACACATCCACGTGAGCCCCGTACAAGTAATGTCTCCATATTTTCAGCGCAAACACCACTGCTGCCAAATCCAAGTCATGGGTTGGATAATTCTTCTCATGAACCTTGAGTTGTCTGGAGGTGTAGGCTATCACTTTGCCCCGCTGCATCAGAACGCAATGGAGTCCAACTCTGGAAGCTTCAATATAAACAACTAACCCCTTTGTTCCTTCTGGCAAGGTCAAAACAGGAGCGGTAGTGAGTCGAGACTTCAACTCCTAGAAACTCTTCTGACACGCATCCGACCACTGGAATTTCACTTTCTTCTGAGTTAACTTAGCCAGAGGAGATTCTATAAAGGAGAAGCCTTCCGCAAACCGTTGGTAATAACCAACTAAGCCCAGGAAACTCCTAATTTCCGTTGGAGAGGTAGGTATGGGCCAATCTTTCACTGCTGCTATCTTTTGTGGATAAACCTGAATACCTTCGCCTAAGACCACATGACCCAGGAGAGTCACGGACTTCAACCAGAATTCACACTTTTTGAGCTTGGCGAACAACTGGTGGTCTCTGAGCATCTGAAGCACTATCTTCGGGTGATTAGAATTCTCTTCCTCATTTCTGGAGTATATCAAAATGTCATCGATAAATACAATGACTAACATATCCAAATACTGCTAGAAGACTCTATTCATTAAGTCCATGAAGGCTGTGGGGGCGTTTGTCAGCCTGAAAGACATAACCAAAAACTCAAAGTGACCATACTGGGTTCTGAATGCTATTTTCGGTACGTGACACTCTCTGACCCTTAACTGATGATACCCCGACCTGAGATCGATTTTTGAGAAACAACTGGCTCCCTGAAGTTGGTCAAACAGGACGTCAATTCTAGGAAGGGGATACCTATTCTTAACTATGACTTTGTTCAGCTGATGTAATCTATGTAAATTCTGAGGGTACCATCTTTCTTACGCATGAATAGTACTGGAGAAACCCAGGGAGAGATGTTGGGTCTGATAAAACCCTTCTCAAGAAGATCTTTTAGTTGCTCCTTCAACTCCTTAAGCTCAGCTGGAGCCATTCTGTAAGGAGGGATGGAGATGGGCTGAGTATCTAGGAGGAGGTCTATTTCAAAGTCTATTTCCCGTTCAGGGGGGACTTTGGGAAGATCCTTAGGAAATATATATAGGAACTCGCTGACCACCAAAACTGATTGGATAGTTGGGGTCTCAAAGTTGGAATCCTTGACCCGAACTAGATGATAAATTATCCCTTGAAAATGAGCTTTTGGGCCTTAAGGTAGGAAATAAACCGACCCTTAGGGCTGAACTACTGCCCGTCCATTCTAACACTGGTTAGTTTGGAAACTGAAACTTGACAACTCTAGCTCTGCAGTCAACTGAGGCATAATCGGAGTGTAACCAATCCATGCCGAGGATAAGGTCAAAATCGATCATGTCTAACTCTATGAGATCAGCTAAAATAACTTTATTCAAGATCGAGAATGGACAGTTTCTAACTAACTTGCCAACAGGGGTGGAGACTGAGAATGGTTCTGACAGGACCTATGGACTGATATTGAACTAGAATGCTATGTAGGGAGTCACGAATGAGAGGGTGGCTCCTGGATCAAGGAGGGCATACACGTTTAGATGAAAGAGGCATAACATACCTGTGACTACGTCAGGTGAGCTCTCTTGATCCTGACAGGAAGAAAATGCATAAAAACACTTTTGGTGATGACCGCCATCGTACTTGATATGTTGGCCTGCTGAGCTGATCAGCTTGCTGGAGCTGATGAAGTGGTGGATTGTGCTCTCCTCCGTCTTGCTGACGGGCAATATTTAAGCAGATGATCAAGCTGTCCACAACCAAACCATCCCTCTCTAACCTGAAGACACTCTCCCGGGTGCTTCTTGCCGCACTTGGGGCAAGCTGGATATCTGTTCCTGGCACTATAGCTCTGAGACTGAGAGCCAGATGCTCCAACCCTCTGATCCTAGCTGGATTGGAAGGTTGGGGCACTGGCTGAGCTGGGTGCTGGGGCTCTCTGCTGCTGTTGCTGCTGCTATGGGCGGCTACTACCACTAGACCTTTGATGGCCATAATCTGATTAGCCAGTCCTTGCCTGTTTATTCTTTGCTCCATGTCCTTTAGTATTTCAGCCTCAATCTGTTGTGCATAAACCATCAGACTGGAGAGGTATATATCCCTAATCAACATCGCTGTCCTGCACTCCTTGAGGACCAGGTTCGACACTCCATTCAAAAACTTCAACATGCGAGACCTTGGCTTGGATACCATCTCTGGAGCAAACTTAGACAGTCTGGTAAACTCCAATGCGTATTCTTCTACGATCCTGTTTCCCTGTCTCAAGTTCATAAACTTAGCCACTTTTGCCTCCCTCAACTCCCGAGGGAAAAATCTGTCCAGGAAGGTTGTGTTGAACCCCTCCCACTCCACCAGTCTTTCTCCCGCTGACCGCCCCTCTTTCCATTGTTCATACCAGACCTTGGATACCCCTTTTAGCTGGTAGGCAGCTAGATCGGCATTATTAGAGGAGCTGACACCCATAATGTGGGTAATATTTTTTTTCTCATCCACGAACTCTTGGGGGTCCTCCCCCACCTTGGATTCTTGAAATGATAGGGGGTTTATTCAGGTAAAGTCCCACGCCCTAGCAGCTGCTGCGGACCCACTTGTGTTAACCGAAACCACCTGCTATGTCACCTAATTGGTGACTATTTGAGCGAGCAGCTGGATAGCTTCCCTAAACTCCACTGTGGACATTATGTCATCCTAAGGGGATACTAGGGCTAGTGGGGCAGGTCTATTGGCCTTGCCGGCCCTTCTTCCATTACGCATCTAGGAGGCATAATTCACTGAAATGAAACAGAGCATGAGTTAGAAGGACGCTTCTGGGATTGAACTTTAACACACCATAAAGAGTATGAACAAAAGAGAGTTTTCCTAATAACATATCATAGCCTCCTCATCATAAGTGTGGCACGCTTCACACCCATGAAAAGGACTCTACTCGATACGACTTTCAGACATTCTGAGGATACTCTAAACCTAGTGCTCTGATATCAAGTTTTTCACGCCCCAAGTCTACACCCTGGAAGGGACATGGTACTTGGAGTCACGAGTAACCCCAAGTCAACCGCTGGTCTATTATACACTGGTATTCTAAGTAATATAAATACATACAGTGGAAGCTTGAAATAATAACATAAAGGATTTATGACAGAGTTTAAAACTGTATCATAACCATCAAAATGCTTTGAGCTACACTGATAGTCTGAAAAAAACCAAGTCTATATCTGAAAGCCATCTAACTGATGAGTTGCTGGGACAAGCCCCCAACTAACTCTAACTCTAACTAAATGTAATAAACATAACTGAGATAACGAAATAATGTCCTCGAAAAATAAGGACTCACACTTCTGCTGCTGAGAGAGGGAGATCTAATCAAAGTCTACTAACGGCGCTGGGTCTAAGAACCTGCGGCTGTATCATGAAATGATACAGCATAAAAGTATGTGTCATCACTTTGGATGTACTAAGTAAGTGAGAGAAACACAACACCATGGGAACTGAAAAGGCATGTAAGGACTAACTAAAGCTACTGAACTGAATAGCTGCATCACTGAGGTGGTCTAAAAGACACTGTCTGATGGTCAAAGCATGTTCTAAGTCTGGAATACTAATCTGAACTGAACAGAAACTGGACTAAATTGACTAGTGGGAGAGTCTATAACTGACATGTAACCACATGAGCTAAACGTGGAGTCCGATGTATACGCCCCACTTGTAGGACCCAATATACCATGCCAGGGTATGGAGGCATGAACTAGGTGATCACAAAAGTCTGGGGCCAATCAGGCTAACCAATACTATAACCTATGCTGACAACGTAGTTTTGGGAACTGGGTGCACTGGAACTCCGGTCTGCTCGTTGCTAAGTCCTACTCCCACTGGAATACCTAAACTAAATACTAAGCTGATAGCTCTAAACTGGGGTCCAAGACTAGTCAGGGATATATAACTTAAGGTACCCTGAGAATCTTATCAGACCAGATTCTGAAACTGGGTTCTAGACTGGTCAGAGCTTCTTATCTAGAAGCATCGTAACCATTTAAGAACAAACTATAATCTTACTGGGGTCCTTGGGCTAGCTAGAGCTATCTGTATAAGTGTCATGACCGCCTTTTGGACCTTTACACTAAGTTTTGGATCTGATTATGATAACTGGGAGGTGATACTGACACCTCAGGAATTTCTGTAGTCAAACTGATCAGCTGACATTATTCTGGTCAACCCGGAAGTTGCTAAAAATCTGACTGAAGCTAGGTTGACATTTCTGAGTATATATGCTTTCTGACTGAAATTGTCTAACATATATTTGACTGAGTTTCTAACACATACAACTATTGTAGAAACCCCTAACTCTGAAAGATTCAAGAAATTTCGAGAATTCAATACTTATGCAGGATACTAATTTCTATTTTCTAGAGTTAGGGCATAAATTCACATTCAATGGAACAGACATCATTCTTATTACAAATTGGTGGAAAACATCAAAAATTGGCATAGAATAATATTCCTCAAGAATTAAACAAGGTCTGATAGCAATATATCTTCACAATCGAAAATTTAGGGCTAGAATGTATAGTGAACTGAGGAAGGTTTTAGGGGACACAAGGGAAGAACAATCCCCTTGTTGAATTCCCACATACCTAATGAAGAAACCCAAAGAATTTCCTTGAGAATCTAGGAGGAAAGTTCTGCCCTAGTTCTTGCTCTTAAATGCTTTGAGAGAAAATTCTACTTTCTACTTCTTGATGGTTTGAGTGGGGAATGAGGAAAGGAACCGTTTACCCCGAATAATAAGTCTGAATTTGACTAAAATGATGTAGTTTAAAGTTTAGGAGGGTAGTAAATTACTAAACGACCCTTGAAAAATTGCAGGAAAAAAATAGGTTGTCAGTCCTCACAGGTGGCCTAGCGGGTCGTGGTCACACTTGTTGAGTACACTACCCTAAATTCCTACTCTCCCATATATTCTAAGACACGGACAACACCATGACTTGTGGTGTTCCTTAACGAGTCGTGGAGAGCACTCATTGAGTGCAGTATCCAAGTTCACCCATTTTGATAAGTCCCTGACCACGACTCATCCCACCAATTGTGGTGACTTACCATGACTCGTGGTGAGTAATCATGGATTACACTGCCAACTTCTTCCTATGCTTCAATTATTCCTAGCCACCGATCATATCACGACTTGTGGGTGTTGACCACGACTCATGGTCTCACTCGTGGTCACCCAAAAATTCAATTTTCCAAATAAGCTCCCAGTCCTCACCACGAGTCACTTAATGACTCGTGGTCACTCCCCACAGGTCACAGAACGAGTGACCTGGTGCAAAAAATTTTTGTTTTTTTCATTTCAACTCTCGGGTCTGGTTTTTTAGTTTCTAGGGAATTATAGTTTTATCGGTTCCTTTCTACCAAAGCGGCAGCAAAATTTTCAGCCTTATCTCTCTTAGCAGCTTCAACTAGTCGGGCTTCTTCTATCAGGCGCACAACTTCAGTTCTTTGTGCCTCATACACTTCTGATGGGAGATTAACTTATGCCACGGGATTCGCCATGCTAACCTGGGACAAAACAAAAAGAAAATAAAAATGTAAATGACATAATAAAGACAATAAGCGAAATTTAAACACCAATGAAATATTTCAACACCGTATTCCCCTATAATGGTGCAAAAATTTGATCACGCCCAAATTTTATCTTGCCATGAAGTATAAAGCAGTCACTGTCAAATATAGTAAACCAACTAGGTTAGGGTTGATCCCACAGGGAGTAGGAAAGAAATAATATGTTAACCATGAGTAGATCAACCTGTAATCAATATTATAGAAAGGGGTTGCAAACAAAAAGAAAAAATAATCTTAAACAATGATTGAGTTGTTATCAAATTAATAAGACAAAACTAGGATTGTGTTCCTCGTGATTTCATAATGTAGTAGGCTTATTTTATTAGTGATACATCCTAATGAATTTTGTGTAATACTGACGATTAAGTTCATCTACGTCTCTCGACCTACATAAATGAATTTCTCCTAAATTCCCTCAAACTTTAGGTATGTATATTTTGCCTTTGATGTATATCTTGGTTTAAATATCCTCTATTGGAGCTCAAGTTAATTAAATGAGGGTTGGCAGCCTCAAATTACCACTATTATTCTTGTTTCCTAACTTCAACCTCTTTGGTCAAGCAAGTGGAAGATACAGGAAATTAAATATTAAAATAAAGAGAATAATAATCCACTTAATCCACCATTCAAGAATCACTATTTTATTTTTCCTACTTCTGTTAATCCATAATGGTTCCTGCAACCCTAGCTTAAGAGATATATCTGCTCTTCTTTGTGAAAATAATAACATAAGATGTAGAAGAAATCATAATGAAATACTTACTATAGTATGAAATTTTTTAACAAAATCTCCAAAGCTAAATTGAATCACAAAAACATGACGAATCTTTAAACCAACTATATGGAATAATGTTTCCACACTTACAAAGAAGCAGTACATGAATATGAGTTAATGGCTAATTCATTGCATACCTAAAACATCCTAAGAAGGGGTATATATAGTAGTATATTAAGCCTTCATTGTTTCTTCTTGGATTGAAATTGGGTTTTGCAGCTTTTGTTCCTAGTCAAACTGGGATTGAAATCTCTAGCCATCTAGACTGCACTCTGCGCCGCACCTATACCTGTGCCAACATGGCGCCATGTAGCACAGGCCATTGTACAGGTGTGCTTGTACAGTGCCAACTTTTATCACACTTGTTTTCTTGATCTAGTGTTGCCATACTAGCTCTTTTTGGCCAAAATTAAGTCCAAATCAATCACTTTACCTGAAAACATCTAATCATGTGCATTCACTCTTTTTTTAAAAATATCATATAAAACCAAAGAAAACACACACAATTTTTTGTTAAAACATAGCTAAGCATGGGCAAAATATGGCAAATGAATTCATAAATATGTTCTTCATCAGGTGCACTAGAACCCCGCCCGACTCGGTGCTAAATACTACTCCTAGAACATGCGTAGTGCTTATTTCATAATCATGAAACATACTTGATTTCTCATGGGAATGCAAAAAAATCATGAAATCCATAAATTTCTTCCATCTAACTAGCCATGAAAACAATGCTGAGAAATCAGACATGATACATACGTTTGATATTCATGAGAATTAAAGATACTTGAGTAAAATCATGCTAGCTTGAAAATAGAAAATCATGAAGGAATTTCATAGAAATCATATAATTATAATCATAAAGCATAAGTAGAATCATGAGATAATCAATTTCATACAAGATCATGGAGTTTTTCATCAATAAGGGTCTAACCCTAGAAATTCATGAAAATCATGATTGGAGACTTGAAGGAATTGAAATCATGTAACTGAGCTTTGGATTGGACATGAGGGTGGAAGAGATCCCCATTCATGGCCCTACATACTTGGGCTTTGATGAATTTTTTCTTAGACATGAGATCCAAGAGAGTAGAAAATAAGAGGAACCCTAATTGCTTGAGAGCATTGAAAGGATGAATCTTCAATCTATGGTGTTTGAAAGAAATGAGGGTTTAGGCTAAGTATAATCCCATAATAAGCCCCTTATAAAACTCAAAACGACCTCACTTCGGAGTTAAAAATATAGAAACTTACAAAAATACCCTTAGAAGCTTGCATTAAAAATCTACCCATCAGCGATCACGACCCAACCTAGAGTCTCTAGAATCTTACCATGACTTGTACTGAGTCTCATGATTTTTGACCCTACTTTTTGTCATTCTCTGAACTTCATACCACTGGCACTCACCATAATAAGTACCACCTTACAATGGGCCATACCATGTCTTGTGGTTTCCCAAAAAATCTTTGAATACTTCTCTGAATCCCTTCCTGACCCCTTAGTATGGGCCGTACAATCTTGGTATAAGTCATAAGATCCTGTTGTGGTTTCTTGACCAATTTTATTATTTTCTCTATACCTTATGTCATGACTCTTGGTATAAATCGTACCATCATACCAGGAGTTGTATTGAGAGTCTTACTGAGGAAATTTTCAGTTTTTCTACTTCATCTCTAGAATATTATCTTAGAAACTTTTGGAGTGTTACATTATGCTTGTCATTTTACAATTTTCTGAAGTGAATAATACATTATTTCCCTTATCACACATTTCAGAAATACTCAAGAGACTATGTTTCAATCCTGTAACACACCAGAAGTCCCTAAGACCAAATCCTAAACATGAAGTAGTAAACTAGCAGAGTGAAATTTTTCCCTCACAGAACGAGTCACAGAATGACTTGTCATGTGGACCACAAACTATGGAAAGACTCGTGAGAAACCAGTAATATTCCATGATCCAGTCACCATGACTCATGTAATGAGTCATGCGTGGGAGTGATAACCCATCATGTCACTCGTCTTGTGCAAGGCAGCCAAGTCCTAAAACTTGTTAAATTTTCCCCCAGAAACCACGAGCCAAACAAGAAGTTGTGGGAGAAAGTAACAACTCATACTGATGAGTCGTTGGATGAAGTTCAGAAAATATGCAAAAATGGTTCTAGTGACCCCGAGTCCTAGGACGACTCATGGTACTTTGTGATGACTCATCTTGTCTATCCGTTATGTGAAGATAAAAACTAAGAAAAAATGGTTTCAATGACAGTGAGGGGCCATCAAGAGTCATGCTCAGACCTAACAACTCGTGGCATGACCCATTATACCTACCGACAGTTTTTCAAAGGGTATTTTTATAACTTTCAATGCTTTTAACTTCTAAATCACATTATTTTGCATTTTTATTAAGGGGTTTTAATAAATTTATTCCCTCATTACTTTTCATATAATAGATCATTCAAGGAATTATACCTCTCAAGTTCTCAAGAGCATCAGGGTTCTTCTTTCCAATCTCTTGGGTCTCAAGCTATAGTCAAGGAATCATCAAGCCCAATTATATGGGATTATTAATAAGGGATTTATTTCACCCTTATACCCAAACCCCAAGCTAAAATCCCTGATTTCAATTCTTCAATGTGGTGATCTCAAATTGCACGATTTATAGGGCTAAAAACCCTTTTACTCAAAAACACTAAATTCCTTTATGAATTGTTTCTCCAATGATTCTACATGTAATTTATAATTATCATTGGGTTTAAATCCTTGAAAATTACTATGCTTCTCCATATTCAATTTAGCATGTCTTACTCAATTAAGTATGAATCTCATGAATTTCAATGCTAAATATTATGACTGTAAATCAGCATAGTTTTCATGGCTAGTTCAAGTACTTCAAGTAATTTAGTAATTACCATGATTTTAAACTATCCCTTGAAAAATATACCATGTTTCAAGTATGATTATGAGCACCTATCTATGTTTTAGGAGTAGTATTTATCACCAACGAATACGTGTTCAGATAACCCAAGTCCCATAATTACATGCCGTCGTAGGTATGATTGCATCCTCACCAAAGAGTATCTCACTTGCCTGAATGGGCTCCTGAGTAAATTCACTCCTCCATGGTTCTTACCCTTGGCAAGATTTGAACACCTCCCAACTAGGGCTACAACTTGGTTTCCATGAAGCTCACTTAGAGTATGTTAGTTATGAGAATATCCCACTTCCATGTTTTATGGTGCATTGACTTATAATATTTTTGAAGATGAACTATTGATCAGTTCATGACCTTATTTATGATTTTAGACATGCTCAGCTCTATGTTTATGTTTTAATATCTTGGGTCATTAAACTCTAAGTTATGATAAAATCTCATGTTTATGACTATATCATGATCATGATTTTTAGCATATTGTCCCTATTCTTATGTTTTAATTATTCCCCATACTTAGTGTATTCAAATTACTAACTACATATTTTGTCTTATATCATCTAATGATATAGGTATCACGCCCCTAGTCTACACCCTGGATGCGGCATGGTGCCTAGGGCCACAAGCGGCCCCAAGCTTACCTATGGCTTAGCATAATTCTAACATAATTGTAAATTTAGATGAAAACTAAGCGGAAGTTGAGAAAACGTAAAAATTCAAGTATAAATACTGAGGTAAACTAATAACTAAATAATGCTGGAAAATACTAAATCAAGCTAAATTCTAACACTCCGTCCGAACGCCTCTACAAATGATGAGCTGATCGGACAAGCCCCCAGCTAACTCTAAAGTATGAAACTAAAAGTGATAGGAATAAAACTAAAAAAAGAAAGTACTCTATTTCTCAAAAGGTGAGGACTCACCATTAACAGCTGTTGGAT
Organism: Datura wrightii; assembly: GCA_035772735.1. NCBI lineage: Eukaryota > Viridiplantae > Streptophyta > Magnoliopsida > Solanales > Solanaceae > Datura > Datura wrightii. Next base: position 43,873,212 of record JASDFA010000007.1, on the reverse strand, counting down.
GTCGTCGAGTAGAGTCTAGCTACGATACTGAGGCCGGGTACCTGAGCCTGTATCATAAAATGATATAGCATAGAAGGTATGTGTTCATTAATTTAAATATAGTGAGTATCCGATATATGAAATAAAATATAAACATTCTCATAAAATTTGATAACAATACCGAAATGACATGCAATGACCCTATATAATTCATAAGTACTGAAATAATCTGAAAATCTAAAAATGTGGTAAGGAGTGATAAACTTATTTAGGGTCATATACATATCCTGAAGTCTAAAAGATTGGACTAGATTGAGAACCGTGATTGTACTGCACTCTACTGTGAGAGTGCCTATTAACCAACATAGTTCTGGGAACCTGGGTGCACTAAACCCCAGCTCACTCGGTGCTAAGTACTACTCCCAACTGAAGACCTAACTAAATCTATTTGTACTGATAGCTCAAACTAATATCCTTAGACTATGTCAGAACTATTGATATGGAGTGTCCTGAGAGTCTAAAGGACCTGATAAACTGAATGATACAGAAAATATGATAATACTAATAACTGATAAGTGGTATTTCTAAAATATTGAGCACACTTATAATATGAAATTTTTTACTTTTATTTAAATTCTTTATGTTAGAATTCATACTCAACTGATGATAGCCCGATCTGAGGTCTATCTTTCAAAAGCAGCTAGCTCCCTAAAGCTAGTCAAACAAGTCATCCATCCTGGGGATAGGATGTTTATTCTTAATTGTAACCTTGTTCAATTGGTGGTAGTCGATGCACATTCTAAGTGTACTGTCCTTCTTTAGCATGAATAAAACTAGAGCACTCCATAGGGATATACTAGGTCTGATGAAGTCTTTGTCAAAACATCCTTTAGTTGTTCCTTCAACTCCTTAAGCTCATCCATCCTAGGGATAGGATGTTTATTTTTGGTTGTGGCCTTGTTCAATTGATGGTAGTCGATGCACATTCTAAGTGTGCCGTCCTTCTTTCGCACGAATAAAACTAGGGCACCCTATAGGGATATACTAGGTCTAATGAAGCCTTTGTCAAAAGGTCCTTTAGTTTTTCCTTCAACTCCTTAAGCTCAGGTGGAGCTATTTTATAAGGAGGAATTGAGATAGGCTGGGTATCTTGAAGGAGGTCTATGCTAAAGTCAAGTTTCTGCTCGGAAGGGACTCCAGGAAGATCCTTGGAAAACACATCTGGGAACTCATTCACCACTGAAACCGATTGAAGAATTGGGTCTTTGAAAATTGAATCCCCAACTCAAACTAGATGATTGATGTATCCTTTAGAAGTCATCTTTCTATTCTTAAGGTATGAAATAAACCAACCTTTAGGTACTGAAGTACTACCCTTCCACTCTAAAACTGGTTCATTAGGGAAATGGAACTTAAAGATCCTAGTCCTACAGTCGATTTACGCATAATAAGAGTGTAACCATTCCATATCATGAATGAGCCCAAATCAACCATATCTAACTCTACTTGATCAACTGCAGTGACTTTCTATAAAACTGCGTTCGAGAAATTTATGTACAACTGACTGGATCAGGCCTTCCCTCGTTCGGCTGATGGGCAGTCCCTCAACCTGTGACCCAACTAGCCTAACCGAAGAAACTCTCCTTGCTAAAATGGAACTCACCAGGATGGTTTTTACCACAGTTTGAACAAGCTAGGAAAGTGTGGCTACTAGAGACATGGCTCTAAGACTAAGAGCCTGATCCTCTACCCTTCCGATCTTTTTAAGGCCTTGAAGAAGGAATACTAGTTGAAGAGGGTGCTAGAGGTTTTTGTTATTATTGTGGGTGACTACCACCACTCGATCTGTGCTGGGAATACTCGAAATGACCTATCCTCACCCACTTACTCTCTCTTTCTATTCCTTTCAATTTTTCCTCCTCAATTTGCTGAACATAGATCATGAGCATAGAGATATCCATACTAATTAGCATGGCAGTCCTGCACTCCTTTACCACCAAGTCTGAGACTCCTGACACAAATTTTATCATCCAAGCCCTGTGTTTCACCACCATCTCTGGTGCATACCTGGATAGTTGAGTAAACTTCAAGGCACACTCCTTTATAGTCATGGAGTTCTTCTTTAGATTATTGAACTCTGCCACCTTAGCTTCTCTTAACTCACGGGGAAAGAGTTTGTCTAAGAACACTATCATGGAACTCATCCTATGCTACCAGACCTGTAACAACCCATCTTCCTTCTTTCCACTATCGGTACCATATTTGGGCCACTCCCTTTAGCTGATAAGTAGTCGAATCTGGACACTCCACAACGGTGACACCCATGATTTGGGTGATCTTCTAAACCCATCAATAAGTTCCTGTGGATCCTCATCTACCTTAGGCCCATGATATTCTAGCGGATCATCCAAGTAAAATCCCAAACTTTGGCAGCAACTGTAGTTCCACTAATACTAGCAGGTACCATAGCTAGCTGGTTGACCTAATTGGTCACAACCTGGGTGGCTAGCTGAAATACAGCCTGGAACTCAACATGTGACACCTGTAGGTCCTGAGGGGCTGCTGAAGCTAGCGAGGCTTGTCGGTTTCCATTTCCATTCCTTCGATAATTAACTTATTTAGAAGGCATTTTCTTTATACGTACAAAGCAGAGTTAGAAGGATGTTCTTGGAGTTTCACACTCTATCGCACGATAAGAAAGTGGAAGAAGAGAAGTTTCCTAAAATTCCTTATAGCCTCTTCCTCATAAGGGTGGCTCGCTTTACATCCATGAAAAAAGACTCTACTGGACATGGCTCTCAGACACCCTAGAACACTCTAAACCTGATGCTCTAATACCAAGTTTGTCATGCCTCGAGTCTACACCCTGGACGCGACATAGTGTTTAGGGCCACAAGTGGCCCCAAGCTAACCTATGGCTTAGCAAAATTCTAACATAACTTGAAATTTAGATGAAAACTAAGTGGAAGTTGTGTAAATGAAAACCATTCAAGTATAAATACTGATGTAAAGTAATATCTGAATAACATCGGAAAATACTCATTCAAGCTGAAATTCTCTAACACTCTATATGAAAGCTTTTACTAATGAAGAGATGCTGGGACAAGCCCCAAGCTAACTCTAAAGTCTGAAACTCAAAGTAATAAAATACAACTAAAAGAAGAAAGTACTCTGGTTCTCAAAAGATGAGGACTCACCACTAACAATTGTTGGATGTCGCCAGCGAGAGTCTAGTTGCAATGGGAGGCTGGGTACTTGAGTTTATATCATAAAATGATATAGAATATGAGGTATGCATTAAATACTTTGAATTTATTAAGTATGTGAGATATAAAATAAAATATAAACATGCTGATAAAATTTGGGAATAATACTGAAATGCCATGCAATGACCCTATTTGAATTTATAAGTACTGAAATAATTTAAAAATCTGAAAATGTGGTAAAGATAGATAAACTGATTTAGGATCACATACATATCCTAGAGTCTAAAAGACTTGAATAGACCATGAATTATGATTGTATTATACTATGGGAGTGTTGGTTAACCGACATATAATCACATGAGCTAGACATGGAGTTCGATATATACGCCCTAGTAATAGAACCCAATATACCTTGCCAGGGTATAAGTAATGGCTATGTGATCACTAAAATAATGCTTGCTCAGGCTAAAAGCCTACGAAGGCACATAGTTTTGAGTACCTGGGTGCACTGAACCTCGGCCCACTCGGTGCTATGTACTACTCCCAACTGAAGACCTAAATAAATCATTCTATATTGATAGCTTGAACTGATGTCTGAAGACCAAGTCAGAAGTACTAATTTGGAAGTATCTCGAGAGTCTAAAGGACTGATAAACTAAATAATACTGAAAATCTAGTAATACTGATAAATGATAAGTGATATTTTTGAAAATACTGAGCATACTTATAATCTGAAAATATTGACTCTTATTTGAAGCATTTATGTTAGAATTCATTCTCAGGTGATAGAATCATGATAATATACTATTTTTGGCCGGATTCTAAATCATGCAAGTTTAATTCTAAACTCATGCTAAAAATCTGGGCTACAAAAACATACTGTAAAAAATGAAACTAAGACATGAATTTCATATAGTAATAGTCATAGGTGACAAAGTTAGGAAAAAAATCATAAGCTACCTGGAAATCCTACTCATAACTTTCCGCAGGGATAGAAATAATGAGATCTTCTGAATATACTTTGGGGCACAAGGATGGAAGGAATACCCTTGCTAAATCCCCGCATACCTAAAGAAGAATCTCTTGGAATTAGCCTTGGACCTATTGAGAAGAGTGAAGAACCCTAGCTCTTATTTTTGAGAGAAGTTCTAAGTTCTGCGTACTGATATTCTGAAAGTCTAAGTAGGAAATGAGGGAGAAACCATTTAACTACCTTACATCCTCTGGAAATAACCTCAAGACAACATAGTTTAGGAGTAGAAACCTAGAAAATTACAAAAATACGCTTTGAAACCTATCTGATAAAGTGTCCCAAAAATCCTAACGGAATACCTAACAATCTGTTAGGCCCTATAACGGCTCTTTAGGAGCCATTCGTTAACCCTGTACACAAAATAAAATTCTCTGCTCTTCACTTGATGTCTCCTCTTAAAGATTCGTTATCACACTTCACGGATCATTTCTCCAGCTATTAAGACTCTATTAACATCACTATTTGACCATCTTCTCTCACTTAACGACATACTTAATGATTTGTTAAGTTCCCTAACAGGTCACTTAATGACTCGTTCTGTGTGTTGGTGCAACCTTTGTTGTTTTCTTTATTTCATGCCTCGGGTTTGGTCTTAGAGACTTTTGGAGTGTTACAATAGGTTTGGGTATTCAGTCTCATCCCCACTGCTAAATACATTCCTGTCCCTGGTTTAGCGTTGAGTGGTGAGTCCCTATCATCCGGGAACAAGAGTTTTGGTTTATTTTTTTCTTATTCATTTTGATTGTCAGACTATGTAGCGCTAGTTGGGAGCCTGTTCCTTTAGCTCATCAAATGTTTTAGAGGCTTTTAGACTATTATGTTTAGACGTTCAATGAGTTGGCTATGTTACTACAATTTAGCATTTCATAATGTTTCAAACTTATTTAGTTTTATGATATTTCTTGTTATTAGCTTTCACTTAGTTGTTAGTATATTACAATTTCATGCATGTACCATGAGTTATCTTGAATACATTCATAGTACTAGGTCTGGTGTTGTATTCGGGTCTATGCATGGGTCATGACAATTCTTTTCACATGGTACACATTTTAATGGTTTTAGAGATAGATTTCCAACTTTTCCAATTGCAACTATTTCAACTTTCTTACTATTTCAAAAAGCAACATTTCCACCATTGTGTTTTGTGAGTGGAAGGAAATATTCTACCATTACAGTCATATGTCTGGAGTATGCACTGTCCATGTGCTAGGTTGACTTCTTCTCTCTCACTAGTCAGAAATTAGTTTGGGTACCTAGACTAGCTTGGGTCTCTTTTTAGTTTTGAAAGAATGAATTGGATCATTTTTGGTCCAGAGAGCTAATGAAAAATCCTTTCTTATTGTCATGGTTTTGACATGGGAAAAAGGTCAGGGTGTACTACCACTGTAATACCCTGAAAGTCCCTAAGATCAGATCCTAGGGTTCAAGTAGAGTAAAATAGGAAATACTACACCAGGTCACAAGACGAGTCATCCAGTGACCCGTGAGGTGACTCCACAAGTCCTGGAGTGCCTCATGAAGTGAATGATGGCTGGTGAGAACTCTTTGCCAGGGGGTAACCACGAGAGGTAGCCATGAGCCGTGAAGTAACTTCACGATTGAAGTTAGAAGTGACTAGGAGGCTGAGTTGGAGGCTTGATTTTTCCAGTGGACTTCAAGGATGAGACTCCACGAGTTGTGAGGTCACTCGTGAAGACTGGTAGTGTCAAAATTTTCTGCATTTTAGTAAGGATATTTTCATAATTCCTAAGCTCCTAGGTCCTAAACTACATCATAAGCCTTCTTATGAGGGTTTTAAGAGTGCTTACCTATCCTACGACATTCTATTCCATGCATGCATGATTGGGGTGTTCCATTGGAGATCAAGCTTGAGAATTGCCTTAGTTCTTTTCCAGATCTCTTGGGTATTCAAGGAAGGATGTGAAATCAGATTTACCCAGGTATGTAGAGTTATAAATGTGATTTTCTCTTCACTCTCATGCCCAAATCCCTTCTTAATTCATGAATTCAAAGTGTGTGGTTCCATGGGGTTTTAACCCAACATATGAACTTCTCTATGTTTCAATCATGGTTCGATTCTCTTCATGTTTCTAATGATGTTTTTAGATTCATGGACATGATTTATAATTATTTCGATTACAATTTATGATTTCAATGTTTTAAAAATATGATGCCTAATTATGCAAGTTTCATGAAAAGTTGAGATTACGATCTATGTTTTCAAGCATGATGAGATGTCTAGTAAGAAAGTATGATTAGGATTTACCTATGCATGTATCCATGATTTTGACTATCAAGTCTATTTCAAGCATTTTTAAGTTTGGTCAAAACCACATGATATATGTATGTTTCATGAATTAGCTCTATTTTATGATATCAACTTACCACATGGTTTTGGAGTCTAGACTCCCACTTTTCAGCTTGTGGTATGTTTTGAGCCAAGGCTCCTTATATTCTGATTTTAGACTATGTATGCAAGTTCATGATAAGCTTCATCAAAAGACGATGGTTCAGCTTCACTGAAAAACGATGGAGAGCATATGCATGTTTTTGGGAGTAGTGTCTAGCACCGAGTAGGTAGGAGTTCAGGTAAACCCCGGGCCTCAAAACTAAACATAGGTGTATTCAGATTCATTGGGACCTCTCTTGTCAGCTTTCCTTGCCCCGAGGGGCCTTCAACTTGATATTGATATCATGACAACACCCTTAGCCCTGGCAAGGCTTTGGACGGCTCTGCCCACTTGAGTGTAATAGTTGGGATCACGTAAGCTCTATCGTGATTATGTTAGTTATATGATTAGTCTCCCATTATTCCTCATGATTTTAGTTATGCATGTTTATAAATTATGATATGATGTTTTCAACAGGTTTGACCCACTGTTAATCTTATCAATTTTACTTATGAATATCGATTTCAACTTTGGGTTATTTGATTTAGTTATGAAATTCAGCTTATTTGTAATCATGTTTTCAAGATATCAGCATGCAAACCTTACTCTGAGAATCTTATGATGAAATGATTTAAGATATGCATGATTCCAGTTTTACTTACTCAGCTATTTTACTTACCTTGCATACTCGGCCTATTTCAAGTACTGACTACACTCTATGTTGTATCATTTCATAATATAAGCTCAGACGTTCAAACTTAGTCCCACTACTAGCAAGTCTCCCGAGCTTGTCCAGTGCTCCAATTAGTAAGTCCTCATCCTTCGAGGACCTTGAGTTAGCTTTGTTATTATCATCTTTCAATTTTAGCTAGTTGGGGTGTTGTCCCATCAGCTCATCAGTATGTTAGAGGCTTTTCAGACATTGGGTTGTATTTGACTTTGGATTTAGTGTTTTGATATTCTATTGTTTAGATGCTTTAAAGTTTAGACTTCTACTATTTCAGAACTTAGTTATCTGTTTTGTTATATTAAGCCTTAGTTATTATGTTCATGCAATGGGTCGACTTGGAGCCATTTAAGATTCTAGGTTCTGTGTCTCAATTCGGTCCTATGTTCGGGTCGTGACAAACTTGGTATCAAAGCTGAGGTTTAGAGTGTCCTAGGGTGTCTGAAAGATGCGTTCAGTAGAGTATTTTTCATGGGTGTGAAGTACACTACACTTATGAAGAAGAGGAAAACATTTTAGGACATTTCCCTTTTTTGATGATCTATGTCGTGCAATGAAGTATCTATCTATCCGTATAAATCGTCCTATATGCATTTGCAGAATCATGCCTCCACACTGAGTTAATGGAAGAAGGAACAGAAATAGAAAAGGCCATGACAATGGCAATGGAGATGGGCACTAGCAAGCCCCACCAACCCCAGCAGATCATGTGCTTGAGCAGGTTGCCCATGTTGAGTTTAGGGTAGTTATCTAGATGTTGGCACAGGCGTTGACCACTCAAATCAAGCAACAGGAAGTAGCTTATGTTCCCCAGAATGGGAACACAGTGGTAGCTAGAGTCAGAGACTTCCGCAGGATGAATCCCCCTAAGTTTGTCGAGTCGAGAGTGGACGAGGACCCACATGTAGGGGTGGAAATTGGGGCGGGCTGGGGCAGGGCAGGGTAAAATTTAAATAGGGAGGGGTAGGGTGGGTCAAGAAAAACTATTATTTTTAAAACTTTTTAATGGGTTAGGGTAGGGCAAGGTAAGACTCAAATTAAAAAAAATTGAAATTGTCGGTAACAATTTATACCAAAAGGATGTGACTTTCTTGTGCAATATCACGTCAATATTTTAAAAGATGGGAGGACTATCATATTTAGACATAGACCTGAGAGAAATGAATTTTCTTATTAAAGTATGTTTTTGGTTCTTTTACAATAAAAATTTATACTCATTATTTCGTTTTAGTTTATTTGTCTTAGTTACATTTAAATAATTAAAAGAATATTTTCTTTGATCATAATTTTTTAAAATATTTTCTACATATTTTGAATGGTAAACAATTATGATTTATAGTAGTTTTTATGTAATTTCTAAATATGTAAATCTAATTTTTTTAAAACTGAAGATTGTATGTTCATATTTACACCAAACATAAGTTAGTTTAACCTTTGTGTTCGGAATCAAGGCAAATAAATTATAACAAAGAGTAAATTTTACTTACCAAATTAGAATAATTTATTTTTGTAAATTTGAAGCATGACAAGTAAGGCATCGCAATAAAGTATTTATATATTTATCATTTATAGATGGTAAAGAAGTTAAAAAAAATTCATGTTGCTAAATGAAAAAAAAAAGAAAAGAAAAGATAACATAAACGTGGCAAAGCTTAGCAGGGCGGGGAAATTTTTTTGAAAATGCTAAATGGGGAAAGGTGGGGCTGGTTAAAATTTAAATAGGTCAAAGCTTGCCACGCCATAAACCACCCTATTTCCATCCATACCCACATGAGTTCATTGAGAAGATTCAGAAGATCACCCAGATTATGGGGGTGGTAGGGAAGTAGTGTGCTGACCTAGCCTCTTTTCAGTTGAAAGGGGTCGCACATATTTGGTTCAGGCAGTGGAAGGATAGCCGGGGAATCATTGTGGGTCTCATTGATTAGGATGAGTTTCTCACCCATTCTTGGACCAATGCTTTTCCCTTCTGAGATAGAATAACAAGACAGTTCAAGAATATGCTCTACAGTTCACTCGGTTTTCTAAATATACACCGCAGATGGTGGCAATCAGAGGGCTCGGGTGAGAAAGCTTGTGAATGGGGTAGTAGACTACTGGTCAAGGATTGCAGGACTGCTATGCTTCATCAGGACATTTACTTCTCACAATTGGTTCTATACGCCCAGCAAATACATAGAGATAGTACAGGTAAGTGAGATAGAGAGAGAGAGGCCAAGAGGGCCAAAACAGACAATTTTGGACTCTCCCGATAGAGGCCTAGTGATGGACATTGTCAGCCATCCCACTAGAGATCGTCAGCCCCAGTGCCATCAGCAGCAAGTGTGCCATCCAGATCTAGACGTGTTTAGAGGGGATGGGTATTAGGCTCTAGAGGTTAGAGGAGCAGGCCCGTAGAGCCCAGCATTCCAAGTTGTGACAGATGTGGTAAAAGGCACACTAGTCAGTTCTTAGAAGGTACATGTGCATATTTTGGGTGTGGCAAGCCCAGTCATATGCTTAGGGATTGTCTAGAAGCCAGACAGGGCCATAGTGGAGATTGAGACCCAACCACTAGTTCAATACCTCTACTAGCACGCTCAGCTCAGCAGGGTGCATCCACTAGTGCAGGAGGTGGTCAGTGTTAGAATAGGTTTTATGCCCTCTCATATCGTCAGGAGTAGGAGGTCTCCCTAGACGTTGTCACTGGTGTGTTACGAGTACCCCATCTTAATGTATATACATTGTTAGATCTAGGGGCTACTTTATCTTTTGTGACACCCTATGTTAGTAGCAGTTTCGAAATCAGTCTTGAAAACCTATCATAACCCTTCTTAGTCTCTACTCTAGTAGGTGATTCAGTTATAGCTCGATGGGTATATAGAAATTTCCCTATCATAGTCCTTCAAAAAGTAACCTCAGCAAATTTAATAGAGTTATACATGACAGATTTTTATGTTATCTTTGGCATGGATTGGCTTCATGCATGTTATGCCTCCGTGAATTATAGAACCTGTGCGGTAAAGTTGTGATTCCCAGGTGAGCTAGTCCTAGAGTGGAAAGGTAGTTCAGTTGTGCCTATAGGTCACTTTACTTCCTACCTTAAGGCTAGAAAGATGATTTCTAAGGGTTGTGTTTACCATCTAGTTCGGATTAAGGATGCTACATCCAAGACCCTGACTCTCTAGTCAGTTCTTGTAGTGTGTGAGCATCCAGAGGTGTTCCCAGATGATTTACCCAGAGTCCCTCGTGAGCGAGAGATTGACTTTGGTATTGACCTTCTTCCCCATACGCATCCTATATCTATTCCTCCTTATAGAACGGATCCAGTTGAGCTAAAGGAGTTTAAAGAGTAGTTTAAAGATCTCCTTGACAAGGGTTTCATCATACCTAGCAAATTCCCATCGGGTGCACCAGTTCTCTTTGTTTGGAAAAAGGGTGGATCTCTTTGCATGTGCATTGACTACCAGTTGTTGAACAAGGTTACAATCAAGAACAAGTATCCTCTTCCTAGGATTGATCATTTGTTTGACCAACTTCCGGGTACTAAGGGCTTCTCAAAGATAGATCTCAAGTCCGGTTATCACCAACTCAGGGCTAGAGAGAGTGACATTCCGAAGATAGCCTTCAAGAGTCGGTATTGCCACTATGAGTTTGTAGTTATGTCTTTTGGACTAACAAATGCTCCTACAACTTATATGTATTTGATAAACAGGGTTTTTAAAACCTATAACTGGATATGTTCGTGATTGTCTTCAAAAATGTCATTCTCATATACTCTAGGAGCGAGGAGGAGCATGCCGCTCATATGAGGATTACATGGCAGACTCTCAAGGATCGCCAGCTATTTGCTAAGTTCAGCAAATGTGAGTTTTGGTTGGACTCAGTAGCATTTTTGGGTCATGTGGTGTCAAGTGAGGGAGTACAGGTGGAATCTCAAAAGATAGAAGACGTAAAGAAAATGCCTAGACTAATTAGTCCTTCAGATATCAGGAATTTTTTCGGTTTAGCTTGTCACTACAGAAGGTTTGTTTAGGGATTTTCATCCATTACAGCACCATTGACTAAGTTGACCTATAAGAAGGTAAAATTTTGATGGTCAGATGCATGTGAGAAGAGTTTTCAAGAATTAAAGTCTCGGCTAACTTCAGCTCCAGTATTGACCTTACTCGAGGGTACAAATGGATTTGTGGTGTATTGTGATACCTCTAGGGTTGGACTTGGTTGTGTGTTGATGAGCATAGCAAAGTCATTGCATATGCCTCTATACAACCTAAGACTCACGAGAAGAATTACTCAACACACAACCTGGAATTGGCAGTGGTGATATTTGCATTGATGATTTGGAGGCACTACTTTTATGGGGTCCATGTGGATGTGTTTATGTACCACAAGAGTCTTCAATATGTGTTTACCCAGAAATATCTGAATTTGGGACAAAGGAGGTGGTTAGAGCTTCTCTAGGATTATGAAATGAGTGTCCTTTATCATTCGGGTAAGGCCAATGTAATGACGGATCCTCTTAGAAGGTTATCCATGGAGAGTGTGTCTCATGAGGAATAGGAAAGGAAAGAGTTGGTGAAGGACGTGCATCAGCTTCCATGGTTAGGAGTGAATCTTATTGACTCAATAGATGGTGGTGTCATTGTCCAGATTGGTTCAGAATCTTCTTTTCTTACTGAAGTCAAGTATAGAAAGGATGAGGTTCCAATCTTGATAAATTTGAAGGAAGTGATTCAGAATGAAAAGGTAGAGGTCTTCTCCGAAGGGGAAGATGGTATGTTTCAATATCAGGGTCGTTTGTGTGTTCCAAATGTTGATGACTTGAGAGATCGAATATTGAACGAGGCTCATAGTTCTCGATATTCTATACATTCAGGTGCCACCAAGATGTACCATTAGATACAGGAAGTCTAGTAGTGGAACAACATGAAGAAGGACATTGCGGAGTTTGTGCTAAGTGTCTGAATTATCATCAAGTGAAAGTCGAGCATCCAAGACCTGGAGGTGTGCTTAAAGACATTAGTATCCCTAACTAGAAGTGAGAGGAAATCAATATGGACTTCATTATAGGGTTTCCTCGTATACATCGATAGTATGACTCAATTTGGGTAGTTGTGGATAGGTTGACTAAAGCAGCTCATTTTCTACTAGTCGAAACTACCGACTCAACTGAGGATTATGCCAAATTGTACATTTGGGAATTAGTTCAGTTATATGGACTGCCCTTGTCCATCATATCAGATAGAGGTACTCCATTGACCTCGCAGTTTTGGAGGTCCTTTCAGAAGGGACTTGGTACTCAAGTCAAGCTTACCACAACTTTTCACCCGCAGATTGATGGTCAGGTTGAGCTGACCATTTAGACTCTCAAGGATATGTGGAGAGCATGTGTGATTGACTTTAAGGGTGGTTAGGATGATTATTTACCTCTCATCCACTTTGCATATAACAAAAACTATCATTCCAGAATTCAGATGGCTCCATTTGAGGGTCTTTATGGGCGAAGATATAGATTTCCTATTGGTTGGTTCGAAGTAGGTGAGGCCACGTTAATAGGGATAGATTCAGTCCATGAGGCTATGGAGAAAGTTCAGGTTATAAGGGAAAGGCTGAAAACAGCTCAGAGCCATAAAAAGTCCTATGCGAATGTGAAGAGGAGAGAACTTGAATTTGAAGTTGATGATTTGGTGTTTTTGAAGGTGTCTCCCATAAAGGGAGTGATGAGTTTTTGAAAGGAATGAAAGCTTAGTCCCCGATATGTTGGCCCGTACAAGATTGTGAGACGTGTTGCAAGGTGGCCTATGAGTTAGCGTTGACCTCAGAGTTAGCATCAGTATATCCAATTTTCCACGTTTCACTCTTGAAGAAGTGCATTGGTGACTTGACTCTGGTTGTTTTAGTAGAGAGCATAGGTGTGAAGGATAGCCTTAGCTATGAGGCGGTACCAGTTGAGATACTCGATCATCAGGTTCGGAAGTTGAGGAACAAAAAGGTAGCTTCTGTAGAGGTTTTATGGAGGAATCAACATGTTGAGGAAGCTACGTGGGAAATCGAAGCAGATATGATGGCTAAATACCCATATATTTTCCCTTCCAAATTAGTTCCAACGTTAGGTATCAGTTTCCTCCCTAGTACTCTATTCAGTTTCGTATCTAGTTCATATATTCCACTTTCTTTCATGTCAGTGTGTGTATGTGTGATTCATGAATTCAGTTCAGTCATGTATTTTAGTTCGGAGTCAGTCACTCCATCATTTTTCAACTTCAGATGTTCAGTATTTGGGATGGCGGCTCCATACCCTAGCATTTCAGTATGTTTATCCACATTCGTGGACGAATATTTCCAAGGGGGAGATATTATAATACCCTAAAAGTCCTTGAGATCAGACCCGAGGATTCAAGCAGAGAAAATAAGAAATATCGCACCAGTTCACAGGACGAGTCATCTAGTGAACAGTGAGGTGACTCCATGAGTCGTGGAGTGACTCGTGAAGTAGAGGATGGTTGGTGAGAACTCATGGCTAGGGAGTGACCATAGGAGGTAGCCACAAGCCGTCAAGTGACTTCATGATTCGTGAAGTTGGACGTGACAAGGATGAGTTGGAGACTTGATTTTTCTAGTGGACTTCATAGATGAGACTCCACGAGTCTTCCGGTACCTCAGGAGTCGTGAGGTCAGTCGTGAGGAGTGGCAGTGTCAAAATTTCCTACGTTTCAGTAAGGGTGTTTTCATAATTCTTAAGCATTTAGATCCTAAACTACATCATTTTAAGCCTTGTTATGAGGGTTTTAAGAGTTCTTATCCTATCCTAAGCAATTCTATTCCATGCAGGCAAGGTTAGAGTATTCCATTGGAGATCAAACTTGAGAATTCCCTTATTTCTTCCCCAAATCACTTGGGCATTCAAGAAAGGGTGTGAAATAAGATTTACCCAGGTATGTAGGGTTATGAATGGAGTTTCTCTTCACTCTCATGCCCAAATACCATCTCAGTTCATGAATTCAAGTGTGTGGCTCCATGGGGTTTTAGCCCTACCTATGAACTTCTCTATGTTTCAATCATGGGTCGATTCTCTTCATGTTCTAATGATGTGTTAAGATTCATGGGCATGTTTTATAATTATTTTGATTACAATTTATGATCTACATTTTCAAGGTAAGAAAGTATGATTATTATTTACCCATGCATGTATCCATGATTTTGACTATCAAGTATATTTCAAGCATGTTTATATTTGGCAAGCTCACATGATCTAAGTATTTTTCATGAATTACCTCCATTTTATGATATCAGCTTACCACATGACTTTGGAGTCTAGACTCCCACTTTTCAAATTGTGGTATGTTTTGAGTCAATGATCTTCATATTCAGATTTCAAACTACGTATGTATCATAATTAGCTTTATCAAAAGATGATGATTTAGCTTCATTGAAAAATGATGGAGAGCATATGCATGTTTTGGGGAGTAGTGTCTAGCACCGAGTAGGCTAGGGGTTTAGGTAAACTCCAGGCCTTAGAACTATGTGACAACGTAGGTTTTTTCAGATCCATGGGGACCTCCCTTGTGAGCTTCTCCCGCCCCAAGGGGCCTTCAGCTTGATATCAATATCATGGTTTTGCCCTTAGCCCTGGCAAGGCTTTGCACGATTCTGCCCACTTGAGTGTAATAGTTGGGATCATGTAAGCTCTATCA
The DNA here is from genome assembly GCA_035772735.1 of Datura wrightii. Lineage (NCBI taxonomy): Eukaryota > Viridiplantae > Streptophyta > Magnoliopsida > Solanales > Solanaceae > Datura > Datura wrightii. The sequence goes on along the minus strand of JASDFA010000007.1, from coordinate 43,858,201 downwards.
TGATTATGTCGGTTGCATGAGTTACTTACGAATATCAGTTTTAGCTTTGGGTCATTCGATTCAGTTATGAAATTCAGCTTATGTTTAATCATGTTTTCAAGATATCAGCATGCAAGCCTTACTCTCAGAATCTTTTGATAAAATGATTTATGATATGCATGATTTCAATTTTACTTACTGAGCTATTTTACTTACCTTTCATACTCGGTACATTCTAAGTAATGACCACATACTTTATATTGTAACATTTCACGATACAGGCTTAGATGTTCAGACTCAGTCCCACTGTTAGCCAGTCTCCCGAGCTTGTCCAGTGCTCTAGTTGGTGAGTCCTCATCCTTAGATGACCTTCATTTAGCTTTGTTAGTATCATCTTCTAGTTTCAGACTTGTCGTGAGATAGTTGGGGGATTGTCCCATTAGCTCGTCAGTATGTTAGAGGCTTTTCAGACATTGAGTTGTATTCAGCTTCAGATTTAGTGTTTTAACATTCCGTTGTTTAGATGCTTTAATGTTTAGACTTCCACTATTTCAGAACTCAGTTATCCAGTTTACTTATGTTGATCCTTAGTTATCATGTTCATGTCATGGGTCAACTTAGAGCCATTTAACATTCTAGGTTCCGTGTCTCGATCCGAGCATATGTTCAGGTCGTGACAACCACATACTTAGTATTATGTTTTGCATTATGTGAGTATGCCCCTAATCTATGATTTGCAAACTTGATATTTTTCTAGGTTTTTTTTAGCTTAGTTTTGCACTTTTCTTTGTTAGGTCCTGCTATTCCATAGTGAGAGCAAAGTATGTAGTTTTTCTTGGATCCTGATTCAGTGGTTAGATGCATATTCTTGTATCCTAAACCTTGTCTCTATTTGAAGTAATTTTCATGCATTGATACTAGTAGTTCAGAGGACCTGCTCTACTTTAATGTTTGCCAAGGTCAGTTTTGGCCTTTTCTAGGTTCTTCTCAAGGTTTTGATTCTCTATTAGTAGTATTTATGTGTCAAGTTTTAGTTTTTTTATAGGTCTCCCCCTCAAGATGATCCTTAGTGTTAGTTTTTAATTATTCAACACTTTTTACTAGTTCCTCTCCTTTTTCATCTAGTTTTCTATTTTGATATCTAGGAGAAGCATATGTACTCATAAGTTGATCATTTTATGTTTCTGGAGAGCTATACTCATCAATAAGAGCTATAGAGAGAGAAGATAACTTCTTTTGTGATTATGGTTGAATATTTGCTTTTAAGTCAAGAAAGCTAACCTCGGTCTTTTCTTCCTCACTACCTGAATCTAGGTTTGCCATTAGTGCCATGATGTACTTATCATCAAAATCATCTATGGCCATGAATGATCGATCTTCAGTTTCAGTTATTGGTTCAAATTCATCACTAGAAGAGTCTCCCATAGCTGCCAAAATTGTCTTCACCATATTATCAACGTCTTTTGTGGTGAGTCTGCTATTAGGTATTAGAGGTTGATCCTCTTTCCTTCGATGGCTTTTTCTGCTTGATTTTGTTTGTCTTCTAGTTACCGTAGTGGACATTCCTTAAAGAAGTGACCTAGTTCATCGCATTCGTGACAAACTTGTTCATGTGCACTTTTTTCAATGGGTTCGGAAGTGTTATTCCTCTGAGTATTGAATGCCCTCTTGACAATGCGTTGGAATGTTTTGTGAGAAGTGTCATGTTGTCTTCCTCAATAGTTGTGACTTTAAGGACTATGTCTTATCCTTGAGTGAGCTGATCATCTCTCATTTTTGAGATTTCTTGAGCTCATAGGTCTTCAGATTACCAATAAAGTCATCTATGGTTAATAAGTCTAGATCCCTTGCTTCAATTATAACTTCAACTTTGCTTTCCCAAGATTCAGAAAGTATGCTCTGCAGTTTTCTCACAACTTTTCTAGTAGGAATCATTTCACCAATAGAGTACATCTTATTCAACATAGAGGAGAACTTGGTGTGCATGTTGTGGATGAATTCTCCATCTTTCATCCTGAACAATTAGTATTGTCTATTGAGCATGTCAATCTGGGATGTTTTTCTCCTTATTCGTTCCCTCATGAGTAGTTTGTGGAGCATCTAAAATTTCTTTAGAACTAGTACATATGATATTGTGGTATACTTGTCAGGTCCAATTCCAAAAACTAGAATCTTTTTTGCTTTAGCATTGATCTCTAATGCCAATTTTTCTTCCTTACTATCTTCTAGTCTTCCTTTTGGAACATAAATTTTTCTATCCTCCACAAGCTTGATAGATATAGAGGGGCCATCAAGCACAACATTTCGTAAGTTGTAATCTTCCCCTATGAGAAAGTTCTTCATCATATTCTTCCACCATCTATAGTAGTGACTATTGAATAGCAGTGGTCTAGTTCTTGATTGTCCTTTTTAAGCAGTTGGTGGTGCTACTATCGTCGAATTTTCAAGGAGTTAACATTATATTTGAAGACCTTCTTTGATAAAATAATTACCACCTTTAATGACCTATCGTAGAAAGAACTTAACGTATATATAAAAACACTAATTTACCTGGAAAACTCCTTGCTCAAGGGAGAAAAACTTTACGTCCTATCAAATAGGATTTTGTCTCAACTTCACTAACCTCAAAAGAGAAGTTTTTAGATTACAACTCGATAATCAAAGGGAAGAACTCTAGTACCTTATATTTATTGATTAACTCAATCCAATAAACTCGTTTCAGACTTAAACTCCAATTCTGAAATTATCTCTCAATCACTCAATAGTAGTGCTTATTTAAGACCACCTATTCTTATAAAAACAAACACTAGATCTCCTGAAACAACTAACCCACTATAATCTTTTAGCTGAATTTCTCTTGCTCTCTTGATTAACAATGTTATACCTCGTAGAATTCCCGGCACCTAAATGACCTATTCGCACGTTGGTTAAGCATATTTGAAGGCCATACGTGCTAGAGAAAGGCTCGGGAAAAGATCGGACGAGAAACCTGTCGAACCATCGCGGAAGGAGCCGAGGCAGAACCCCTCCGCGATGGCAGCGTGTCACGGAGGTGAAGCCTCCGCGTTGGCTCCGTGACACGTTGGCCTTGTCCAGGCCCAAGTATATAAAGCCCCACTTCGGTTTAGTTTAGAATTAAATCATATAAATTTCCAGAAAACAGAGAGCAAACGCAGGAGAAGGGAAAGGAACAAAGTAGTAACATAATTTTCGTTCGATTACGCTGCTAAACGTTGTCCAAACTCAAATTAACCTCAGATACTGAGGTATTTAGCAGCAAAGAGCATTCCTACGGATTTAGTTTCATGAAATACGGCCGACGAATCGTCGAGCTACCGAGCTAAGGTAAGTGGAATTGCTCTAAATTAGTGTCTATGTGTTCCTAGCTGTGAAGTGAATATTTCTCCCTTCTGCACCGCTGAAAAATAGAGAGTTTTCGACCGTCTTTTGATAAGCCTAAGTTTAGGGTATAAACTATATCAAAAGTGACGTTGCTCTTTACAATAAAGCTGTATTTAGTATTGATTGACATATTTATGAATGCAGTTGGGAGAAAATAGTTGAAGTACCGGCCGAATCTCTTCCGACAGACGGATAGTTCGAGGATAAGGTATGTAAAGCTAGTTTCCTCGGCAAGTTAGTAATCTTGGTATGGTAAGGTAGTTAAAGGCCAGTAGAATGTTCAGAAATCAGGTGTTATGCTTATTATGAATGTTGGTACGATATCAGAAGCATCGAGTTATAACTTGCGTGCAACTAGCTAGCATGATATGGATTCTAATATAAGTATTAGAAACTGCACAGCATGCTCAATACGTGATGTGACACAGAACGTTAGGATAATATCGTATTCAGTTGAAACCCAGTAAAGCAATGTAATATCTGCAAGACATCTCAGAAATAGAATGATATGTTAAAATGAGGTTAGAAAGCATATTAGGAATAGTAAATCATGTTACTATAGAAACTCAGTATACAGCATAGTTTTCAGCAGAAACATTATATCTTGTTCAGCATTAGCCCCAGTATAGTCTGGCAAAAGACTATATGTATATATATATACTATTACCAGCCTCAGCATGTACTAAGTACGTACATATCACTATCACTAGTCCAGCATATAGTATATACAATACTTTACCACTATTAGCCTCGGTATGTGAGACATGCAGATATTATTACTAGTTGAGACCGTTGTATTGTTTAGGGTTGGACTACCTAGCATCCATGACCACCCCAGGGTTGATAGCTGTATCGACTCGTCTGCCAGAGGATGAGGATACGTCACTCTACGGAGTGGTATGCCATCCCACAGGGGACGAAGATAGGATGCCAGTTTTCCCCATATTGTGCCTTGGTCGGCCCTTATACACCCCCATCGAGCGGATACGCCCGGGGTGTTGATTCAGGAGTCCTCCGGACTCAGGTACAGTTATAGTCAGGGGCTCAGCGAGCCCAAGTGCATACCCAGGGGACCGGCAGGATGCTTATAGTTATTATAGGAGATGGGACGACCGGGGTAGGGGTATAGATTGCATGTTGGTTGTACCTCCCGGCTTATGGGGGCCGGGTAAGGTTTGTGCGTGCTATTTATGTTATGATATGTTGTGTTGTGTTATAATAGATACGATTAGATCGACAGTAGAATGATAAATCTCCAGGTGTGACTCCTACTCCTTCCAGTATGATTAAGAGAAGGTATGACTTACATTATCAGACAGTTAATCTATTCCTTCCTACTTCAGTTTCATCAGTTATATTGTTGTTTTCAGATATTTCTTTCAGTTATTGCTTTACATACTCAGTACCAGTGGTACTGACGCTCGGTGGGGCGCTGCATTACTTGCCTGCAGGTACTCATAGACGAGCAGGCGATACTACGTGATTCCTGTCAGCGATCGAGTATTCAGCTCCTGTAATCCGGAGACTGAATTCCGGAGGTGTATTTCATTTTCTTCTGTTGTATAGTACGGGTAGGTCGGGGCCCTGTCCCGATTATTTCTATTGCTATTCCTAGAGGCTTGCAGTCTGTATATGTTTCCCTGTGGTCAGATGAGCCGGTCGTGTGAGGCCGTGCAGTTGTTTAGCTGTTGGTACTTGTGTTTCTTTTATGTTGGCCGTGTGGGGCCATAGCTCGACAGTAGTGGTGACCTTGCCGGTCACGTAGCTTTCTAATATTCTATGATTAAGTTACAGATAACTAGACAGCATGGTGGCCTTGTTGGCCCACATAGGTTTCCCTATATCGACATGTTTTTGGTCAGTTGTTAGTGCAGGTACAGGAGGCTATAGGCCAATGGGCCGGGGGCTGTGTTTACAGTCGTTATATAGCCCTTTGTTTCCAGAAATGTGAGTTAGAGCCAGCTAGGCACCAGATGTGCCCAGGCTTACCAGTCCAGCAGTTCAGGACCTAGTAGGGCACCAGGTGCCAGTCATACCCCCCAAGGCGGGGTGTGACAAACAATTGCTTTTTGTAATACGCCGGTTATGTATCTCGTAATCATCAAATCTTCTTCTCTTGTATTTGTGGATTTTATATAGGTTTTTTTTTGTACTCATTTGTCTAACGCTAGTTGTGCTACTGTCTCTTGTTGGGCTTGCAGTCCTATAAGAAGTAATTTCCTTTCCTTTTGTATTGCCTTCATGCGTAATTTTTCAGTTTCCATCTTTCTTTTTCTGAATCAATATGTCTAACTCTCTAACACTTTGTTTGGATTATGGTTGCCCGTAGTTTCATAATGTATACTTGTACTATATTGTATTGTAAATACAATATTTGAATAAACGGTATCGATTTCTTAATATTTTTATTGTTTGTTTTGTCTGTATCGTACTATATTATAGATAATAAATTTACTAAAATGCCTTAAATTATTGTACATGTTAAATTTATCAATAATTATTACAAAAATAATTTCAGATAATTTTTCTGCTAATTTATCACTATTTATGTCTTGTAAATATATTAAGTAGTTAAATTCATGCAAATTCTAACAAAATTAATTTGAAAATCAGGTCAAAATAAATGTTCTTGGATTTATTAAGAAGATTTAGAAATCAAACCTAGAAAGAGTGAACTAATTTGGAGCACCTTATTTGTTCCATCTTCTCCTTATCAGTATTATTATATATCTTATTGTAACACCCTAAAAGTCCCTAAGATCAAACCCAAGGATTGAAATAGAGAAAAAAAGGAAAATCTGCACCAGGCCACGGAATGAGTCGTTTAGTGACTCGTCAAGTAACCTGACAAGCCACTAAGTGACTTGTTAGGTGTGAAAGAGTGGGCAAAAATATTGGTTTCAAGATACTTGACGGATGGAACGACGAGTCATCAAGTCACCCCACGATTCGTTAGGGCAACTGTTGGGTGTGTAGTGTAGGAGAAAGGTAAAAATTCAAATGTTAGCATGAATTTTCACAATGAGTCATTGAGTCACCTAATAGTTTGTTAGGTGGCCCGTTAAGGGTGAAGCTTGATTGGAAACTCTAGATTTAGAGGGTCCTGACAAGTGGTGAAGTGATCCTTTAAGTGTAACAAGGAATCGTTAAGAGGAAGCGTCAAATCAAGATCAGGAAGTTGGAATTCTGGCCAATGGCGACGAGAAGGCATGAAGAGCCGTCAAGTGACCTAATGAGTCGTTAGGTCACTCGTTGGGACTGGCAGTGGCTTTTTAAATAGTCGGATCATTAAGGGTATTTTTGTAATTTTTAAGTTCTTAACTCCTAAATTACATCATTTTAAGCCTCCTAAAGAGTGTTTTAAGAGGATTTAACTTAGCTTAAGTCATTATGCTCTCATAAATGCACTGAATTGAAATCCATCACTAAGATCAAGCTAGGATTCCTGATCAATTTGACTCTCAATCCTCTTGGGATTTCAAGACCAACTTAGAAATTAATTTACCAAGGTATGTAGAACCATGAAGAGGGGATTTATTTCACCCTCATGTCTAATTTCTTCTCTAATTCATGAATTCAAGACTCCAAGGAAGTGTGTTGAAATTTCCTAGGGTTTTAACCCAACTCCATTCAAATATCAATGTTACGTCTATGGGTCAAATTCTATCATGTTTCAGCTATTGATTTAAGGCCAATGAGGCAGATTTTATTCCCAATTTAATTACGTATTCATGATTTCAAATTTTATTAAAATTATGTCCTATAATGCATTATTTATGAAATTAAGCTTATGAGTCCATGATTTCAAGTATGATGAAGTAAACTATGTTTTATGACTATTATGCATGATTTCCAAAAGAACCCTTCATGAATTATGGATTTTAGAGTATGATGATTTCCTCAGAATATGCATGGCTTTCATGAATATCAAGTCTATGATTATGTCTGACTCATGGGCTTATTTTATGGATAGTTCACGTATCTTAATCATGTTATGAATCTTATAATTTCAACTAGCATATGTACTTCAAGTATGCTTCATGATTATGATATGAGCACTATATATATTTTGAAAGTAGTATTTAACACCGAGTAGGCCGGACTTCTAGCACACCCAGGTCTCAGAACTACGTGCCAACATAGCCATGATGGGGTCCTCCACGAGAGTGTCTCCCATGCCTCTATGGGCCACCCAGGAGTGATATCACACCTTTTTTCATAGTTCTACCCTTGGAAAGGTATGAACACTCTATTGACTAGGAGCTCACAGGTCGAGCTCCATGTATGCTTACATAGAGTATGTCGATTATAAGAATCTCCCACTATCCCTCATGTTTTTAGTTACTCATGTTCATGACTAATGATATTATGTTTCTATAATATACTTGACCTATTGATGAATTTATGAGTTTTCACTTACGATTTCAAGCATGGAAAGTTATATGATTTCTAATTCTAAACCTTGGGTCATTATGTTCAGATTAGGATGAATAACTTATGCTTATGTATACTTCAGATTTATGTCATAAAACAATGTTGTCCTTACTCTTCCGATCCTTTTGATTTATTTGCATGATTTTATACTATCATTTGTTATCATGTTCTTACTTTCTCTACATACTTAGCACATTTCAAGTACTGACCACATACTTTATGCTATATCATTTAATGATATAGGTTTGGGTGATCCATGCCAGTCTCACCACTAGCTCGCACTCGCTTAGTTCAACTCCATCCTGCTTTGGATGAGTCCTCATCTTCTGAGGACATCTATCAGTTTACGCATGTTATATTTTGTTTTAGTTTTAGACTTGGAGTTAGTTGGGGCCTTGTCCCAGCATCTCATCAAATTATAGAGGCTTTCAGACATAGACTTAGCATGTTCAGCTTTGTGATTCAGTGTCGTGATATTATCTTTCTTGTTTACGCTTTATGATATTTACATTTCTGCTTATTCATGCTTATGTTAATTTTTTCTTGTTTATGCTCCTAAGCCATGCCATGTATACAATGGGTCAGCTGGGAGCCATTTGTTGTTCTTGATCCCGTGTCTCGATCCGAGGTTCCAGCTCAAGTTATAACAAACTTGGTATTAGAGAAAAGGTTTATATGTATGTCCTAGGGTGTCTGAAAGCCATGTTTAGTAGAGTCTTTTTCATGGGTGTACAACGCGCCACACTTATTGGAAAGAGGCTAGAAGACGTTTTTGGAAATTTTCCTTTTTTCATAATCTATATCGTGTGATGAAGTACCTCTCTCTATTCTTCTAACTCGTGCTATACGTGTTTGCAGAAATATGCCTCCATACTAAGTCAATGTAGAAGAAATAGCAACAGAAATGGCCATGGCATTGACAATGGAGATGGGCATCATCTAGCCCCACTAGCTCCAGCTGATCCCTTGCCCGAGTAGGTCACTCATGTTGAGTTCAGGGAGGAATTCAAATGTTGGCATCAGGCAATGACCGCTCAGGTAAACCAAAAGATAGTGGTGTATGTTCCTCAGAATGGTAATGCAGCAGCGACGAGAGTGTGAGACTTCCTCAAGATTAACCCACCTGAGTTTCTTAGGCTGAAGATAGATGAGGAACCACATGAGTTTATAGAACTGGTGCAAAAGATCACCCAGATTATGGGGGTAACTGGAGAGGAGAGTGTAGACTTAGCCTCCTATTAGCTGAAGGGGGTTGCTTGCATATGGTTCCTCCAGTGAAAGGAGAGCAAGGGAGTAAGTGTTATTCCCGTGGGTCGGGATGAGTTTGTGACTACTTCTTGGATAGGTTCTTTCCTCGAGATTTGAGGTAGGTGAAGGAAGCTGAGTTCATCAATCTGAATAGAACAATAGGACTATCTAGGAGTATGACTTAGAGTTTATCCAGTTGTCCAAGTATGCACCGAAGATGATTGCTAATCTGAGGGCTCATATGAGCAGGTTCATGAATAGGGTGGAAGATTCCTTGGGAAAGGAGTGTAGGACTGCCATGCTGATCAATGACATAGATATTTCTAGACTGATCATATATGCACAACATATAAAGGCAAAGTAGATGAAGGAGAAGCAGAGGGAGGCTAAGAGAGCCAGGACAGGGAGCGATGGGTAGTTCCAGCAGAGATCCGGTGGTAAACATTGCCCTTAGTTCTACTAGAGATCATCAACTATAGATCTATCATTAGCTAGTGTCCCATCCAGACCCATGCATGACCAGAGGTGTAGAGCATTAGGCTCTAGAGGCAAGGGAGCATGGCAGGAGAGCGCACTTTTACAACATATGCAAGATATGACACGAACCACCCTAGGGATGTTTAGTTGGCCTAGATGCTTTTTTCAAGTGTGACAAACCCGTACATAGACTCAAGGATTGTCATTCAGCCAGACAGGGAGATGGTGGGGTTATACCCCAGTCACTAATTCAGTAGCTCCCGCAACTCGCCTATTTTAGCAAGGTGCATCTTTTAGTGCAGGTGGTGTCCAGCGTGAGAACAAGTTCTATGCACTAGAATCTCATCAGGGGCAGAAGGCCTTTCCTGATATAGCCACCGATATGTTATGAATATTCCATCTTGGTGTGTATGCGTTGTTTGATATAGGAGTTATTTCATCTTTCATGACTTCTTATGTTGCTGTTAATTTTGAAGTCAGTCCCGAAATCCTTTCAGAACCTTTCTCAGTCTCTACTCCTATTGGTGAGTTAGTTTTAGCTCGACAAGTATATAAAAATTTCCCTATCATGATTCTTCAGAAAATCACCTCAGCTGATTTAGTGGAGTTAGATATAACTGATTTCTATGTTATCTTTAGTATGGATTGATTGCATATATGTTATGGATTAGTCAATTGTAGAACGTGTGTGGAAAAGTTTCAATTTTCGAGTGAGTCGTCTCAGAGTGGAAGGGTAGTTCAGTGGTGCTAGGTTACTTTGTTTCTTATCTCAAGGTAAGAAAGATGATCTTTAAGGGCAGTGTGTATCATTTGTGTGGGTCAAGGATTCTACGTTCAATACCTCGACTCTTTAGTCAGTTCCTATAATATGTGAGTATTCGGAGGTGTTTCCAGATGATCTACCAGGGGTCCCTCCTGAGCAGGAGATTGACTTTTGTATTGACCTTCTCTCTGATACACAACCTATATCTATTCCGCCTTGGAGAATGGCTCCAGCTGAGCTAAAGGAGTTGAAAGAACAGTTGAAGGATCTCCTAGATAAGGGTTTCATTAGGCCTAGTAAATCCCCATGGGGTACTCCAGTTCACTTTTTCCGGAAGAAGGATGGTTCCCTTAGGATGTACATCGATTATCGATAGTTGAACAAGGTCACAATCAAGAATAAGTATCCTTTCCCCAGGATTGATGATTTATTTGACTAGCTTCAGGGTGCTAAGTGCTTTTCAAAGATAGACACTTCATATCCGGCTACCACAAGCTCAAAGATAGGGAGAGTGACATTCCTAAGACAGTCTTCACGACTCGGTATGGTCACTATAAGTTTGTAATTATGTCTTTTAGACTAATGAATGCTCCCGTAGCTTTTATGAACTTAATGAAAAGGGTGTTCAAGCAGTATTTGGATATATTCATGATTGTCTTCATAGATTATATACTCATATACTCTCTGAGCGAGGAGGAGCATGCCGCTCACTTGAGGATTATGCTACAAACTCTCAAGGATCGCCAACTATTTGCTAAATTCAGCAAGTGTAAGTTTTGGCTAAATTCAGTATCATTTTTGGGCCATGTAGTTTCTAGCTAGGATGTGTAGGTGGACTCTCAAAAGATAGAAATGGTGAAGAATTGGCCTAGACCTTTCAATCTTACAGATATTAGGAGCTTTTTGGGTTTAGCTGGCTACTACAGGAGGTTCATAGAGGGAATTTCATCCATCGCAGCACCGTTGACTAAGTTGACCCAGAAGAAGGTCAAATTTTAGTGGTCGGATGCTTATTGGAAGAGTTTTTAGGAGTAAAAGACTTGACTAACTTCATCCCTAGTACTGGCCCTATTGGAGGGCATGATTGGCTTTGTTGCGTATTGTGATGCCTCTAGGGTTTCTCTTAGTTGTGTGTTGATGCAACAGGGCACGGTCATTATGTTTGCCTCTAGGTAGCTTAAGACTCATGAGAAGAATTATCCGACGCATGACCTAGAGTTGGTAGCTGTGGTGTTTGCTTTGAAGATTTGGAGGCACTACTTGTATGGGGTGCATGACGATATGTTCACAGATCACAAGAGCCTTCAATATTTGTCCGCTCAGAAGGACCTAAAATTGTGACAAAGGAGATGGCTAGAGCTTTTCAAAGACTATGACATGAGTGTCCTTTATCATTCGGGCAAGGCCAATATAGTGGCGGATGCTCTTAGTAGGTTGTCTATGGAAAGTGTCTCATGTCTAGAATGGTATAAAAGAGTTGGTGAAGGATCTCCATAGGCTTGCTCGCTTAGGGGTTCGCCTTACAGGTTTGATGAATGGTGGTGTTGTCGTCCAGAATGGGTTGGAATCTTTAGTTAGTTATGGAAGTCAAAGTTACAAGATGAGGATCCTATCCTAGTGAAGCTAAAGGAAGTCGTCCTAAATTATACAGTGGGGGTTTTCTCCCAAGGGGGAGATGGTGTACTCCGATATCAGGGTCGATTATGTGCGTTGGCTATAGATGACTTGAGAGAGCAGATGTTGAGTGAGACTCATGGATCTCAGTACTCTATCCATCCGGATGCTACCAAGATGTACGGTGACCTACGGAAAGTCTATTGGTGGAATGGTATGAAGAAGGACATAGCTAAGTTTGTGACTAAGTGTTCGAACTGCCAATAGGTAAAGGTTAAGTATTGGAGACCTGGAGGTATGCTTCAGGATATGAGCATTCTACTTGCAAGTGGGAGGAGATCAATATGGACTTCATTTCAAGCTTGCCTCGTATCCACCGATAGTATGACTCTATATGGGTGATTGTGGATAAGTTGACCAAATCATCCCATTTCTTATCGATCAAAACTACCTATTCAGTCGAGGATTATGCTATATTGTACATTTGACAGTTGGTTTGGTTTCATAGAGTTCCTTTGTCCATTATCTTAGATAAGGGTACATAATTTACCTCTCAGTTTTGGAGGTCGTTTCAAAGAGGCCTTGGTACTCAAATGAAGCTTAGCACAGCTTTCCACCCGCAGACAGATGGTCAGGTAGAGTGGACCATTCAGATTCTTGAGGACGTATTAGAGCGTGTGTGATTGGTTTCAATGGTAGTTGGGATGATCACTTGCCTCTCATTGAGTTTGCCTACAATAACAGTTACCACTCCAACATTCAGATGGCTCCATTTGAGGCTCTTTATGCACAGAGATAGATCACCTATTGGATGATTTGAGGTAGGTGAAGCTACGTTGATAAGGCCAGATTCAGTTCATGAGACCATGGAGAAGGTTCAACTTATTAGGGAAAGGCAGAAGATAGCTCAGCGTTATTAGAAATCTTATGCGGATGTTAGGCGGAGAGAGAACTTGAGTTTGAGGTTGACGATTGGGTGTTTTTAAAGGTGTCTCCCATGAAGGGAGTGATGAGGTTCAAAAAGAAAGAGAAGCTAAGTACCATATATGTTGGTCCTTATAGGATTCCAAGGCGAGTTGGCAAGGGTTCATATGAGTTGGAGCTACCAGCAGAGTTAGCTTCGATGCATCAAGTTTTCTATGTATCTGTGTTGAAGAAGTGCAACGGTGACCAAGCCTTAGTTGTTTCGGTGGAGAGAATAGGTGTGAAGGATAGTCTTACCTATAAGGAGATTTTGGTTGGGATCCTTGATCGTCACATTAGGAAGTTGAGGAAAAAGGAAGTGGATTCAATGAAGGTTTTATGGAGAAATCAGCTTGATTAGGGAGCTACCTAGGAAGCCGAAGTAGATATGATGGATAAATACCTGCATCTTTACCCTTCCGTCCCAGTTTAATCATGAGGTAGCCGTTTCCTCCTTAGTAATCTATTCAGTATCATGTCAAGTCCATGTCTCTATGTTTCTTTTATGTCATTGCATACATGTGTGTTTCATGAACTCAGTTCAGTCATGTATCTCAGCTTCGAGTCAGTAACTCCGTCAATTTTCAGTTTTGGGATTGCAGTTCCTTCCCTAGTATTTCAGTATTCTTAATCTACATTCAAGGATGAATGATCCCAAGGGGAAGATAATGTGACACCCCAAAAGTCCCTAAGATCAAAACCGAGGGTTGAAATATAGAAAATAGAAAAATCTGCACTAGGTCACAAAATGAGTCATTTAGTGACTCGTCAAGTGACCTGATGGGTCGTTAAGTGACCCGTTAGGTGTGCAAGAGTGGGCAAAAACATTGGTTTCAGGAGACTTAATAGATGGGAAGACGAGTCATCAAGTCACCCCATAATTTTTTAGGGCATCCATTGGGTGTGTAGTGTTGGAGAAAGGTAAACATTTAGATGTCAGGACAAATTTTCACAATAAGTCATTGAGTTACCTAACGATTATTAGGTGGACCATTAAGGGTGAAGCTTGGTTAGAAACTCAAGATCCAGAGAGTCATGAAGAGTGGTGAAGTGATCTGTTAAGTGTAACGATGAATCGTTAAGTGGAGGCATCAAATCAAGATTAGAAAGTTGGAATTCTGACCAGTGGTGATGAGAAGACTTGATGAGATGTCAACTGACCTAACGAGTCGTTAGGTCACTCATTGGGGCTAGTAGTGTTTTTTTGCATTCGGATTATTATGGGTGTTTTCATAATTCCTAACTCCTTAACTATGTCATTTTAAGCCCCCGAAAGAGCGTTTTAAGTGGGTTTAACCTAGCTTAAGTCATTATTCTCTTACACATGCATTGAATTGAAATCCTCCTCCAAGATCAAGCTAGGATTCCTCATCAATTTCACTCACAATCTCCTTGTGCTTTCAAGACCAGCTTAGGAATCAATTTACCCAGGTATGTAGGGCCATGAATGGGGGATTTCTTCCACCCTCATGCCCAAAATCTCCTCTAATTCATCTATATAAGACTCCAATAAATTGTGTTAAAATTTTATACGGTCTTAACCCAATTCCATTCAAATATCTATGCTATGTCTGTGGGTTAACTTATACCATGTTTTAATTATTAATTTATGGCCAATGGAGCAGATTTTATTACCAATTTAATTATGTATTCATGATTTCAAGTTTTATGAAAATTATTCCCTATTATGCATGATTTATGAAATTAAGCTTATGAGTCCATGATTTCAAGTATGATGAAGTAAATTATGTTTTATGACTATTATGCATGATTTCCATAAGAACACTTCATGAATTTATGGATTTTAGAGTATGATGATTTCCTCAAAGTATGTATGACTTTCCATGAATATCAAGTTTATGATATTGGCTGACTCACGGGCCTATTTTATGGCTATTTCACGTATATAAAGAATGTTATGAATCTCATAATTTCAATTAGCCTATTGTAATACCCCGTAAGTGCCCAAGACTAGACCCGGGATTTAAAAATGGAAGTTGGTAGAAATCTAGGGAATTACCATTGAATGGGTCATGTAACGAATCGTTGGTTCTACCAACGATTCATAGTAAGTGCTCTTGACGAGGTGCAGTAGGGTCTAAGTGGGAGTAGCGAGTCAAGGAATGACCCGTGGTTTGATACCACGAGTTGTTATTTTAGGTCATGGTGAGACTGGTCCTTAGCCTAGGGGGGAAGTAACGGGTCATAGGACGACCCATTGTGCGCAGTAACAGAGTGTGGTGAGCAACCATGGGAAAGAGTAGAAAAGTTCCCAGCCAAAGTGACGGATGGAAACCACGACTCGTTGGAAGTTGGCACGAGTCGTGGTGTGGATCGTGGGAAGGCCCAGGTGCAGGTATTCCTGGGAAGTAACTGAAGGTTTCAACGGATTGTACCTTGTTGTAACGACTCATCCTGTTGAATCATTGGATTGAATCTGAGAAGTGGAGTTTGGGCTGTGGACGCAACGGACGGATATGATGAGTCATGGTATCCAGGCACAATCCATTGGATCGATCGTTGTCACTGCCAATGCTGAAATTTCAAGAAATTCATTAAAGTTATTTTTGTCATTCCTAAGTCCTAGGGTCCTAAACTAAGTTGTTTAAGGCTCGAAATACGGTGTTTTATGAGGGAAAAATCTATCCTAGGCTCGTTCATATCCATGCATGCATATTGAAAGGGTTTAGGAGGTGATCAAGTTAGGATTCTTCAAGATTTCCTTCAATCTTTCATTAGGCTTTCAATGAGTGATAAAATCTGATCTTCCCCAGGTATGTAGGGTCATGAATGGGTGAATCCGTTCACACCCATGCCCAATCTCTCTCTAAATCATGAAATTCCTATGATAATTCTATGGGGTTTTAACCCAATGCATGAAATTTCTAATTTACTACATGGGCATGATTCAAAGGTGTTTTCATTATTGAATTATGTTTGATGGGAAAGTTTTATGGTGTTTCCATCAAAATCATGTTTCAAGCCTTATAAATTTAAAATGCCCATTTATGAGAAGTTTATGAAAGTTGAGATTTATGATGAATGTTCATGTATGATGAAGTATTAAAGATGAAAAGCATGTTTTCAAGTTACCCATGTTTATAATCATATTTTCAAGTGAATTGAGTACTTTCAAGCATGATAAAGTATTGGGTAATACCCATATGATCAAGAATGATTTACGATTTATGATATGATTTCATGATTGATCGATTTATGACGTTGGCCGATTAATGGGCCCTTGATTCATGGCTAAACATGTATGTAAATAGGGATCAATGATGTTAATGTTTATTTGGCCATGAATCTCATGAATGATGTTTATAATTTATGTACGAGCCTAATGTGTATGATTTTAAGAGCATCGTCTAGCACTGAGTAGCACGAAGTTCAAAGGATTACGTCGGTATCTCATAACTACATGCCACCATAGATTCATGTTGATATATTACAGTGTTAATAGATCCCCCCTTTTGTGATATCACATAATGCACGTCCCTTGCTTGACAAGCCTGGGGCGACTCAGCCCACTTGAGTGAGATAGTTGGGGCATTATGTAAGGCTCTACCATGATGGTGTCGGTTATGACGAGTCCTCCCGTTGTTCCTCATGTTTTTAAGCATTGCTATGTTTATGTTATTCTGGCTCAAGTTATGATTTATAAAGTTTCTCTTATGACTATGATAATGAATGAATTACAAATGTTTTGAAAACTTTGAGCCTTATGTTTCATTATGATATTTATGTTATAAGCATGTTGTATTACTCTTATGATCTCTTATGAACTTTTATGTATTTTAAATGTCCGGTTTTACTTACCTTGCATACTCGGTACATTCCACGTACTGACCGCATACTCTATGTTCTACATTTTCATGATACAGGCTCCAATCTTCAGACCCAGCACCGTTAGCTTGTTTCGGAGATTAGTATCCAGCTCATTGGTGAGTGTTCATTCTACGAGGACCAGTTGATTTCAGTTATCTCTTTATGTTCAGTTTCTTGGATTGTCGGGTTAGTTGGGGGTGTTGTCCCATCAACCCATTTGATATATTAGAGGCTTTTAGACTATGTGTAGTATTTAGCTATTATGTATGAAGTGTGTTTCTATTCTATGTATGTCATGATTATGTTTTCTCTATGTTATTATATTGAGTATTCCATTTTACTTGATTTTATTAGATGTATGTTCATGCCATGGGTCGACTTGGAGTCTCTCGAGGCTCATTGTCCCGTGTTGCGATCTAGGTATATGTTCAGGTCGTGACAAACTTGGTATCAGAGTAATAGGTTTGAAGTATCCTAGGGTTTCTGAAATCCACCTTAAGTAGAGTCTTTTTCATGGGCGTGAAGCGCGCCACACTTATGAAGAAGAGGCTATGAGACATGTAGGAAATGTTCCCTTCTTTCATGATCTATGTCGTGCGATGAAATGCCTCCCTATCCTTCTAAGTCATGCTATTCTCCATTATAGAATCATGGCTCCCCAAAAAGGTAACGGTAGGAGGAATGGGAATGGAAACGACCACAAGGATGGCAACGGAGACGAGCACCAGCAGGCCCCACCATTCCAGGAGCATCATGCACCGGAGCCGATTGCCCATGCTAAATTCTGGGTAGCTATTCAAATGCCAGCGCAAGCCTTGACCGCTCAGGTCAACCATCAGGCAATGGTGCATATTCCGCAAAATGGGAATGCGGTGGCAGCGTGGGTCAGAGATTTCTTGAGGATGAACCGGTCAGAGTTTCTTGGGTCAAAAGTAGATGAGGACTCACATGAGTTTATTGACGAGACTGTGAAGATCACCTAGGTCATGGGGGTGAATAGAGTGGAGTGTGTTGCGTTGGCCTTATATTTGTTGAAAGGGGTCACACACATCTGGTTTCAACAATGGAAAGATAGTAGGGCTGCCGGAGCAGGCCCTGTCACTTGGTAGGAGTTCCATGTTGCCTTCCAGATCGGTCTTCCCTCATGAGAAGAGGGAGTTGAAGGAAGCCGATTTCGTGAATCTTAAGAAGGGGAAGATGACGGTACCTGAGTATTCCCTTGAGTTCACTTGCTTATCAAAGTACACCCCAGAGTTAGTGGTTTATCAAAGGGCGCGAGTGAGCAGGTTTGTTCATGGGGTGGCGAGCAATTTGGAAAAAGATTGTAGGACCGCTATGCTCCACCAAGATGTGGAATTCCCTTAGACGGTATTGTACCCCAGCAGATGGAGGTGTCACATATGAGGGAGAGAGAGGCAAAGGGCCTACAAAGATAGCTATGGGTTCACTCAGCATAGATCAAGCGGTGGTCACCACCCTTAGATTCAGCAGAAGTCACTAGCTCCTGCACCATCATCAGCCAGTGTTCCATCTAGACCCATGGGTGATTAGAGGAGAAGGGCCTAAGGTTCGAGGGACCAAAGGGGCATGCAGGTAGAGCTCACCTTTCCATCCTGCGGGAAGTGTAGAAGGAGTCATGCCGGGGAGTGCTTGCTCTTCTCAGATATTTTTTATGGGTGCAGAATATCCAGCCACATGGATCGAGCGTGTCCATTTGCTAGACAGGATGATGATAGAGGCCGTGCACAAACTACCAAGTCAACAGCAGCTCCAACACATTTCTACAGGGGACATCCACTAGTAGGGGTGGCGGGCAGCGCCAAAAAAGATTCTACGCCCTCGCCTCGCGTCAGGAGCAGGAGACTTCACCGGATGTGGTTACTGGTATGTTACGAGTGTTTCACCTTGATGCTTATGCTTTGTTAGATCCCTGGGCTACCTTTGCTTTTATGACACCTTATATTGCTAGTCTCTTTGGAGTCTCTACTCCCGTTGGTGATTTAGTTGTAGATTGCGGGTGTATAGAAGTTGCCCAATAATGGTATTATAGATACTCACCTCCGTAGACCTAGTAGAGTTAGCCATGACTGACTTCGATATTACTCTTAGCATGTATTGGTTGTATGCATGTTATGCTTCTGTTAATTGTAGAACTCGTGCGGTGGAGTTTCGCTTTCCGGGTAAGTCAGTCTTAGAGTGGAAGGTTAGTTCGGTCGTGACTGTAGGTTGCTTTATTTCCCATCTTAAGGCCAGGAAGATGATTTCCAAAGGTTGTGTGAACCTAGTTAGGGTTAAGGATGTTAAGTCTGAGATCCCGACTATCTAGTCAGTTCTAGTAGCATATGAGTATCCAGAAGTGTTCCCTGATCATTTACCGGGTGTTCCTCCCGAGAGGGAAATTGATTTTGGTATTGACCTTCTTTCTGACACACAACCTATATCTATTCCTCCCTACAACATTGCTCCAGCTGAGCAAAAATAGTTGAAGGAGCAGTTGAAGGATCTTTTGGATAAGGGTTTCATCACACCAAGCAAGTCCCCGTGGGATGCACCAGTTCGCTTTGTCTAAAAAAACGATGGTTCTCTTCATGTGTGCATTGATTATAGGCAATTAAACAAGGTCACCGTCAAGAACAAGTACCCTCTACCTAGAATTGATGATTTGTTTGACCAGCTTCAGGGCCCCAAATGTTTTTCATGGGGAGAGCGACATCCCGAAGAAAGCCTTTAGGACGCGGTATGGTCAGTATGAGTTTGTAGTTATTTCTTTTGGACTAACGAATGCTCCAGCATCTTTTATGTACTTGATGAACAAGGTGTTCAAACCAGACCTGGATATGTTCGTGATTGTGTTTACTGATGACATCCTGATATACTCTCGGAGCGAGGAGGAGCATTCTGCTCATTTGAGAGTGGTGCTACAAACTCTCAAGGATCGCCAATTATATGCAAAATTCAGCAAATGTGAGTTTTTGTTGAACTCTATGGTGTTTTAGGGCCATATGGTATCAAGTGAAGGCATAATGCTGGACTCTCAAAAAATAGAAGCAGTGAAGAATTGGCCTAGACTGGTGAATCCTTCAGATATCTAGAGCTTTTTGGGTTTAGCTGGCTACTATCGGAGGTTTGTTGAAGGTTTCTCATCTATTACAGCACCCTTGACCAAATTGACCCAAAAGAAGGTGAAATTCCAATGGTCGGAGGCTTGTGAGAGGATCTTTCAAGAGTTGAAGGATCGACTTACCTCAGCACCAATGTTAACCATACCCGAGGGTACCAATGGGTTCGTGGTGTATTGTGATGCTTCAAGGATCGGACTTAGGTGTGTATTGATATAGCACGGAAAAGTTATAGCATATGGCTCTAGACAGTTGAAAGTTCATGATAGGAATTACTCGACCCATGTTCTTGAATTGGTTGTGGTGGTTTTTCCTTGAAGATATGGAGACACTATTTGAACTGGGTCCACGTAGATGTGTTTATGGATCATAAGAGTTTACAATATGTGTTCACCCTGAAGGATCTCAATCTTCGACAAAGGAGGTAGTTGGAGCTACTTAAGGATTATGATATGAGTGTGCTTTACCATCCGAGAAAGGCTAATATAGTAGCGGACGCACTTAGTAGACTCTCCATGGAAAGTGTGTCCCATGTAAATGAGGGAAAGAAGAAGCTGGTGAAAGATGTACATCGACTTGCAAGATTAGGAGTTAGGTTGGTTGATTCGACCGATAGCGGGGTTATTGTTCAAAATAGAACAGAATCTTCCTTGGTGACTGATGTAAAAGCTAGACAAGATGAGGACCTGATCTTGGTAAAATTAAAGGAAGCCATTCAAAATCAGAAGGTATAGGTCTTCTCCAAAGGGGGAGATGGTGTGCTTCGATACCACGGTCACTTATGTGTTCCGGATGTTGGTGATTTGAGGAACTAGATATTGCATGAGGCTCATGGATCTAGGTATTCAATCCATCCAGGTGCCACCAAGATGTAACATGACTTACGGGAAGTCTATTGGTGAAATGGCATTAAGAAGGACATCGGGGAGTTTGTAGCTAAGTGTCTAAACTGTCAACAAGTAAAGCTTGAGCATTAGAGACTGGGCGACGTGCTTCAGGATAACAGTATTCCTACTTGGAAGTGGTAAGAAATCAATATGGACTTCATCACAGGTTTGCCTCGCACTCGACGGCAATATGACTCCATTTGGGTTGTCGTAGACAGTTTGACCAAAGCCGCTCATTTTCTACCGGTCAAAACCATGAATTCGGTGGAGGATTATGACAAACTACACATCCAAGAGCTACTTCGATTGCATGGAGTGCCCTTGTCCATCATATCAGATAGAGGTACCCAATTTACCTCTCAATATTAAAGGTCGGTTAAAAAAAGACTGGGTACTCAGGTTAAGCTCAATACAACATTTAACCTGCAGGCGGATGGTCAAGAAGAGTGGACAATTCAGACTCTTGAGGACATGTTGAGAGCATGTGTGATTGACTTCAAAGGTAGTTTGAATGATCATTTGCCTCTTATCGAGTTTGCATACAATAGTAGCTACCATTCCAACATTTAGATGACTCCGTTTGAGACTCTCTAAGGGCGGAGATGTAGATCACCTATTGGTTGGTTCGAAGTTGGTGAAGCTGTGATGATAGGACCCTATTCAATCCATGAGGCTATGGAGAAATTTCAACTCATATGTGACAGGTTGAAAACAGCTCAAAGTCGCCAAAAGTCCTATGTTGATGTGAGAAGGAGAGAACTCGAGTTCGAAGTGGGTGATTGGGTATTTCTGATGGTGTCTCCCATGAGAGGAGTGATGCGGTTTGGAAAGAAAGGAAAACTCAACCCTCATTATGTTGGCCCCTACCGGATTGTGAAACGGGTTAGCAAGGTGGCATATGAATTGGAGTTTCCCTTAGAACTTTTATGCATCCTGTATTCCATGTATCGCTCTTAAAAAAGTGTTTGGGTGATCCATCTCTAGTTGTTCCGGTATCATATGAGGAGGTTCCGATGGAAATACTGGATCGTTAGGTTCAAAGGCTAAGGAACAAGGAAGTAGCTTCAATAAAAGTTTTATGGAGGAATCAACACGTTGAAAGAGCTACATGGGAAGCCGAAGAAAGCATGATGGTTAGATACCCACATTTATTCTCTACCGGCTTAGTTCCAGCTTGAGGTATCAGTTTTTTCCCTAAAACTTTATTTAGTTTTTATGTTCAGTTCATGTGCCCCAGTTACTTTCATGTATGTGGATGTGTATATGATTCATGAATTCAGTTCAACCATGTAGTTTGAATCATAGTTAGCCATTCTGTCAGTTTTTAGTTTATATTATCAGTATTTGAGTATGATGATTGCATTTCTCTGTTTTCTGTATGTTTCCCCATATTTGAGGATGAATGTTCCCAAGGGGGAGATATTGTAATACCCCGGAAGTTCCCAAGACTAGACCTCAGATTTAAAAATGGAAGTTGGTAGAAATCTAGCAAAATTACCACAGAACGGGTCATGTAACGTATCGTTTGTTCTACAAACAATCCGTAGGAAGTGCTCATGGTGAGGTGCAGCAGGGTCATAGTGGAGTAATGGGTCAAGGAATGACCCATGGTTTGATACCACGAGTCATTGTTTTAGGTCGTGCTAAGACTTGTCCTTAGCCTAGGAGGGAAGTAACGGGTCGTAGGATGACCCGTTGTGATTAGTAATGGATCGTGGTGAGAAATCGTGGGAAAGAGTAGAAAAGTTCCCAGAAGAAGTGATGGAATGAACCCACAACTTGTTGGAAGTTGGCACGAGTTGTGGTGTGGCTCGTGGGAAGCCCCAGGTGTTGGTAGTTGTGGGATGTAACAGAAGGTTTCAACGGACTGTACCTTATTGTAACGACTCATCATGTCGAGTCGTGGGATTGAATCTGAGAAGTGGAGTTTGGGTAGTGGATGCAACGGACGGATACAACGAGTCATGGTATCCAGGCACAATCCGTTGGATCGGTCATTGTCACTGCCAGAGCTGAAATTTCCGGAAATTCATTAAGGGTATTTTCATCATTTCTAAGTCCTGGGTCCTACACTACGTTGTTTAAAGCTCAAAATGCAGTGTTTTATGAGGAAAAAATTTATCCTGGGCTCAGTCATATCCATGCATGCATATTGAAGGGGTTTAAGAGGTGATCAAGTTAGAATTCTTCAAGTTTTCCTTCAATCTTTCATTGGGCTGTCAAGGAGTGATAAAATCTAATCTTTCCCAGGTATGTAGAGTTATGAATGGGTGAGTTCGTTCACACCCATGCCCAATCTCTCTTTAAATCATGAAATTCCTGCGATGATTCTATGGGGTTTTACCCCAATGCATGAAATTTTTAATATACTACATGGGCATGATTCAAAGGTGTTTTTATTATTGAATTATGATTAATGGGAAAGTTTTACGTTGTTTTCATTAAAATCATGTATTAAGCTATATAAATTTAAAATGCCCATTTATGAGAAGTTTATGAAAGTTGAGATTTATGATGAATGTTCATGCATGATGAAGTATTAATGATGAAAGGCATGTTTTCAAATTACCCATATTTATAATCATGTTTTTAAGTGAATTGAGTATTTTCAAGCATGATAAAGTATTGGGAAATGCCCACATGTTCAAGAATGATTTATGATTTATGATATGGATTCCATGATTGATCGATTCCATGACGTTGATTCATGGATAAACATGTATGTAAAGGGGGATCAATGATGTTAATGTTTATTTGGCCATGAATGTCATGAATGATGTTTATGATTTACGTATGAGCCAAATTGCTTGTTTTTGGGAGCAATGTCTAGCACCGAGTAGCTCGGCGTTCAAAGGACAACTTCGTTGTCTCATAACAACGTGCCACCATAGGTTCATCTTGATAAATTATATTGTTAATGGATCCCCTCTTTCGTGATATCACATAATGCACGTCTCTTGCCTAGCAAGCCTGAGACATCTCTGCCCACTTAAGTGAGATAGTTGGGGAATCATGTAAGGCTCTACCATGATAGTGTCGGTTATGACGAGTCCTCCCATTATTCCGCATGTTTTTAAGCATTCTTATGTTTATGTTATTCTGGCTCAAGTTATGATTTATAAAGTTTCTATTATGACTATGATAATGAATGAATTACAAATGTTTTGAAAACTTTGAGCCTTATGTTGCATTATGATATTTGTGTTATGAGCATGTTGTATTACTCTTATGATCTCTTATGAACTTTTATGTATTTTAAATGTCCGGTTTTACTTACCTTGCATACTCAGTACATTCCACGTACTGACTACATACTCTATGTTGTATCATTTCATGATACAGGCTTCGATCTTCAGACCCAGCACTGTCATTAGCTCGTCTAACAGATTAGCATCCAGCTCATTGGTGAGTCCTTATTCTACGAGGACCAGTTGATATCAGTTATCTCTTTATGTTCAGTTTCTTGACTTGTTGGATTAGTTAGGGATGTTGTCCTATCAACCCATCTGATATGTTAGAGACTTTCAGACTATGTGTAATATTAAGCTATTATGTATGAAGTGCGTTTTTATTCTATGTATGTCATGACTACGTTTCCGCTATGTTATTATGTTGAGTATTCCATTTTACTTGATTGAGTTAGATGTATGTTCATGCCATGGATTGACTTGGAGTCTCTCGAGGCTCCTTGTCCCGTGTTGCAATCCGGGTCTACATGTTCGGATCGTGACACCTATGTACTTCAAGTATGTTTCGTGATTATGCTTTAAGCACAATATATGTTTTGGGAGCAGTATTTAACGCTGATTTGGATGGGGTTCAAGTGCACCCAAGTATTAGAACTACATGCCAACATAGCCATGATGGAGTCCTCTACGAGTGTGTCTTCCTGCCCGTATGGGCCACCAATGAGTGATATCACGCCTTTTATTCATGTTTCTACCCTTGATAATGTACGAACACCCTCCCAACTAGGAATTTAGATTGGTCTCTATGTAGGCTCATGTGGGGCATGTTGGTTATAAGAATCTCCTACTATTCCTCATTTTTTCGGTTACTCATGTTCATGAGTTATCATATTATGTTTTCTATAATATACTTGACGCATTGATCAGTTTATGCATTTTCACTTATTATTTCAAGTATGACAAGTTATATGATTTCAATTCTAAACCTTTGGTCATTATGTTCAGATTACGATGAATAGCTTATTCTTATGTATACTTCAGATTTTTGGGTTAAAGCATGTTGTCCGTAATCTCGTAATCCTTTTGATATATATGCATGGTTTTATACTATCATTTGTTAGCGTGTTCTTACTTTCTCTATATACTCAGTATATTCCAAGTACTGACCACATACTCACTCTCTCAAAGAAAATACTGTACATCGGATACCATATGTTTTCCCTTATTTTATCTACTTCGGCTCTTTGAATAGTTAAGCTAGGATCACTGTAGGACTTCGTTCATCTTGTAATGTAGGCTTCAGGTTGGGTATGGTAAATATGGAATTAAGTGACAAAACCTTCCTTGGCACTACATACTTGTGGCTCCACTTTACACTTTTTCCCATCTTTCATTTTTTCAACTTTTTCCTCCATTTTCTCCATTTACATGCAATATATGGGTGTGGTGTGTTTTTCTCATATTTTCCATTTCTTTTTCTCTTGTATTTTCTTTTTCTTTTTATTTTTCAACTCTTTATTCTATCTTTTCTTGTCACACCACACCTCATCTTTAACCTTTTTTCCTTTCTTTTTATTTTTCACCTCCGCACAATCTATGCACCCCTACTATAGCCACCCTCAACATAGACATCTTGGTTGAGTTGAGGTTCACAATTTCCAAGGAAGGACCAGGGCCAAAATAGGTTCATTATAAAAAAATGGGTAAGGTTAAAGTTTAATCAAAGAAAAAATGGTTAATATAAGGCTCAAAATCGGGATCAAAGGATTCATCATCATTTGGTAGGTTCATTTAAGCTAAAGTGGCTAAAACCAATAACAACATATGATTATCTCCTAACCAACTATCCTAAATCCTACGCAAAGACCAACTGGGCAAGTTCTAGATCCTCTACGCAGTATTGAACTAGGTAAACTGGTTTGCATTGAATCTACCTATCTAGTTCATGCATAGCTAAGACACAACTCAAGCTCATAATTTAAATGCCATACAAAGATCCATAGAAGTCATGCAATTTCAAATAACTACACAACTAACATCAAAATAAAATTTTCAAATAGGGCCACTTATTTTCAAAAACATCAAACTAGTGCATTTATTGGCTGCAAAGTAATTCTAAGCTACCTCTAATTAAATGAAAACAACCTAAACAAGCTGGTTCTACTAGATAACATGCCCAAGAAAAATTAAACACGACAAGAAAATCCCTCGGATGAATAAAAAAATTCTCAAAAATACAAGTTCACCCCACATTGAAAAAACACGCTTCATTCCCGAAGCATAAAATATGTAAGAACAAGGGAAAGGGACATACCTATGGCAGAAATGCTCCTTTCATCCTGCGGAGGTGGCATCTCCATTGCATTAGTGGCTCTAGTGGTGGCCGACACACTCAATGGTACCTCTATTAGGGGATTGGTTACCCCCGCATCACTAACAATCATTTTCGCGACCTCAGGCTCTACTCTGTTTGAATGTGGATCCCCCGAAGGGTCTACGCCACCCACAATCACTCTCTAAGTAGTAATGGAGCTCCTTGCTCGTATGGATCGCTCCTGTAACTCTGACATATGTGCGTCGTGAGCTTGTAGACTCTCTACTCTTGCCCGCTTTCTCTCTTTATTCTCCTTCTTTTTTCTCTTCTTTGAGGGCTTTTTGTCAACTTCCTATGAGACCCTCTTCTTCCCTTTTTCTCCATTAGCAACCGTCGGGCCCCAATATGCCTCCAAGTCGAGCTTCTCATCTAGCTTAGCATCTATGTAAGGAAGAGTAGGGGCCCCTACAATTGTTGATTTTATAGATGACAACTTGGTCACTTGGCTCCAAAGAGCCCGTAACTCCTTCTGGAGGCTATTAGTGTCTGGCTCCTGCGCTAAGTGCTCATTGAATCGGCACTCACATCCATCAATTAGGCCATGCAATCCCTTCATGGCCTCCTCAATCTCCACTTTCACCCAAGGTCTTGACGTTTTCCATTATAGACTAAACTTTTCTCTCCGTGACCATTAGCTTTTTAGATACCTTTTGGAGGAAGTCGTAAGGGACCAACACATGCCCAACTGGTGTATGGTTCGAGAGAGCCATTGGAGATGCAGCTAAAGTACTGGGCATTGCCTCTGTATCATCGGCCTCTATTATCGGTGTCTCATCCCGCTCCACTGAGGTGGGGGCATTAACCTGCTCATCCCCAGATGCATGTGGTATGGGGATTGTTGTTGGAAGTCTACCCCAGCTCATCTAGTTCATTTCTTCCTGGAGCAGCCCTATATCTACTTTTCCCTAGCCTCCAACATCTACATCAACATCTTTCAGTAGTTGGACCCCAGCGTCTCTGCACATCCGGTAAATAAGGCTCGAAAAATGGCATGGTGGTGCTCAACCCAAGAGCACGATCTTGGATCTCGTTTGATATCACCCTTGGGATGTTTATTTCATATCATGACACGACGCATGCTACCAGAGCATCCTTATCTGAGTTGAGCATGTTATCATTCACAGTTGGTATTAGTCTATGGTGGACTAGTGTCCAACAGGCCTTCGCTATGAAATTTTGTAAATATTTGATGACCTGCTTTCCACCAACCACCCACTCAGCTTCCTCCTTGTCCTTTGCTATGACTCTGACTAACTACTTAAGTTGTTTTTGTCTCTCCTCATTATCCAACTGCTTCACCCATTTCAGGGCATCTATTTGGTGGTTGAAGTTTGCTGTAGACGATGGAGTTATGAACTGTGGCTGATAGAGTATCTGGGCCTTTAATATCTTCGCTTCTTGCCCTTGGAATAAGACCTTGTCAAGTTTGGGTTGCTCCTTTAGTCTCTTGTCAGTCTGTGCATTCTATTCCAATATTTCATAATAGTTGGCATAGAACTCCCTGATCATCTTTGGGATGTATTGGTCAGGGGTCCTAGCCATCCCATCGAACCCATAAAAGCTAAAGATACGTTTTATCTCTTCAACCCCTTTCAAGGCACTGGTGAGGATCCACGGTTCTTCCTGAATACTGTGCCTGGGTTGTTGCTTGGATGTGGCTCCGGCCCTGCTCATACATCTCTTGTGCACTGAGCACCTACCACCTCATAGTACATATTGCTGTAGGCAGGGTCTACACAGTTTCCTCCACAGCATCTCCTTCCTCGGACCCAGCCTTATTGTTGCCATATTTGAGTGGGCCTCTTTGGACCCATCATCATCATTAGAGCCACTCCCAGACTCTTTAACCTTTTCTTCTACTCCCTCTTTAGGTTGGGGACTAGTGTCTGGAACGGCAAAAGTGGCTTCGGCTGTGCCTTTGCTTGAGCCCTAGTGGTCCATGGATTATCAGATTCGGATGTCTCAACTTGATACTCTTCCACTGAACCACTAGGGGAGCTGCCTACTTTATCAAAATTGGAGGGCTCATCTCTCAGTGCCCTCCGACTAGCTATCTCCACTCTAGCTCTCTTGTCCTGGGTAGATTTGGTTGCTCTTTTCTTCATCTCATTGTACCTGTGGAGAAAATTGTTAGTATGTATGATCTGAGAAAAAGAAAGAAAGAAAACTTATCCTCTATACTTACCCACGACTCTAGAGTATGGGTTGTACAATGGTGGTAAGACTCGTACTAAGACTCGTAGTTCATGGTGATTCTATCACAACTTCTTTATATGACTCGTACCATGCATGTACAGTTCACACAAAGAGTCATAGGAGGATTTTCGTAAACTTTAGAGTTACTGTTTTTTTGTACGACTCATGTTACGGTTTGTCATTAGGTTCTAAGAATCGTATAAAGAGTCATACCATTACTAGTGAACTTTGAACCTTACTGCCTCATGGGATAATCACCAGGTACAACTCACAGTAGGATCCTATGAATCGTACCAGGCTTCATACCAGCATTTACACTTTTATTGACCTGGGCTAGTCCCAATGAGTCATCATACGAATCATTGTATGAAACCACGAGTCATAGGATGACTCATGAAGCCTGCACACCTCTTTATTTTTTGTTCAGTTGTTCAGATAAACCCATTATTTGTTTTGGGTACTCATCCTTCCCCATTTTAGGCTACCAATTTTCATTATTTATGCTTACCCAGTTCACTCCCAAACTAGGTCACATCCTATAACTCAAATTTTCAATTTTTCACCAACCCACTTTATTGTTTTAAGCATTTCAAAGTTCTACCCATTCAATAGAATCACAAGAGCTACTGATCATCCTCCTCAACCCATGTTTGGTGTGTTTGAGGAATCATGATCGGCTATAAGTTCATAGAGAGCAAGCTTTTTACAAATTTAAACATAGTTACTTACTTGAAGTTTTAAGTGTTTGCTTACTTCAGTGATTTTAGGGTAGGAATGTCGATTGTGCAGGAGTACAACTACACAAGTTTGTGCTTGAATCTCATGGAATTTTGAGTTACAGGTGTGCGAGAGTTGGGTGATAGTCGTGGGTTTGGTAGCTTATGTTTGCATTGGAGTGAATGTTGAAGCAATTCAAGTTTAAATAGGTTAGGGAAAAGTTTTGAGGATTTCAGGTTGAGTTGGGTCGTATTTATTAAATTAGCCCATCACGACTCGTACCATGAGTCGTAGGTTTGACCTATGGCTCTTCCCTTGGACCCATAGTAGAAGACTTAGGAAACTTACCTAGGGACCTATGAGTGCATGGAACAAAACTTACCATAGATGTATGAGCCATATTATGATTCATAGGTCGTCACTTTTCTAAACTTCCACACTTGGCATATTTTACCATTAGAGTTAGTACTACGACTCATATAATGTAGGTACGATTCGTAATAACCAATCATAATGTAAGATCATGTTTTAGCTCAATCTCTCCTTGAACCACAGACGGTACTACGAGTCGTACAATAGTCATACGACTCGTACTGAGACTCATAGTATAGCCCTGTGCTGCAATTTTTTCACCTACTTGTTTTTATTCATACCCGATATATCTTCCTGAATTTCCCTTAGCTGATCATCGGTGTATTTTACCTTTTTGAGCATCTCAGCCATCATGTTCTCCAATCTTGAGGGTCTATTCTCACCCTTGCGTGCATTAGGAGGAACATACAAACTTTTGTGGTCATTGCAATAACCATCATTCTTTCTCTATTCTCCCCCTTGCTCACAACCTCGACTCCTATCCCTATACCCATTTTGGTTATAGTTGTCTTGATATTATTTCTAACCTTGATTTTCGGAACCTTGGCACGAAGTGTCCTATCCAGACCCATGGGCGTTTTGCTCGAAAAACCTCCACCTTGTTGTCCAAGAAGTTTGCCTCCTCCATGGAATCTGAATGCTCCTGGCCCGGTTCCTGTCCAGAGCCCCCACTACATTTACCTTTCTAGCACCAACACCCATAATATGCTTCATGAGCAGGTCTAATGATGTCCGCATATGAGCCAGCTCCTGATCACGCTCTTCCTCCTTTTTGTGTTAATTTGTAGTCATACCAATAACATATGTACCTGTAGCTTCTTTTGCTTCCCTGGTGTGCCCGGCCCTTTTAGTCTTAGTCACTCTGTCCAGAATAATGGTAGCTTGCTCCCATGTGTGACTCATTAGTGCTCCTCCCGCCAAGGTATCTGTTATAGCTTTTGTGTTGTCATTTAAGGACCTATAAAAAATCTCCAACAAACTGTCATCTGGATTTTATGGTTCATACACTTGGTCAGCTTCTTTTTTAATCTCAACCATGTTTCATGAAGTGCCTCCGTTTTTAGTTGTCAAAAGTTATAGATCTCATCCTTAAGTTGTAGCATCCTGGATGGTGGAAAGAACCTTCCTAGGAAATCCTGCTTAAGCTCCATCTAGTTTGTAATGGAGTCATTGAGAAACTCCGATAACTATAGAGTGGCCTCTCCAGAAAGAGAGAAAGGAAAGAGTCTCAACTCTATTGCATCCAGAATTACATCGGGTAACCTATATGCCATGCATATCCCAATGAAGTTCATCAAGTGCAGGTTGGCATCATCAGCTACATGACCACTAAACACCCCTTTCATATCAACAACTATATCACAGTGCTATTGATGTCAAACTTTTCTCCAGCAGGCAGTGGTAGTGGTACGATAGCTCCAGTTGACCCGACTTCATTAATATCCAGGTCATCCTCATCAAAGAACCAAGGAGCATATCTCTGGCCTCTATTGCCCCTTCGATGGAAGCCAATATTCACAACTTCATCTCAAGCATCCTCGGCTTCCTGAGGTGCAGCTTGGCGAGCTAGCTCAGCTTGCCTAGCTTCTTCAGCAAGACAGGTCTCTCTTTGCTCAGGATTGTCCATTCTCCGCAGTGTCCGCTCTAGTTCAATATCAAGAGGAATCAGGGGGTTTCCACTCCATCAAGTACTTGTCATTCACCAAGAAACAACCCGTGCATGTCAAAAAAATTTAAATGTACATAAGAAAATAACAACTAAAAGTTAAACACAAGCAATTAATCTAATCTTAAGCTGTATTCCCCGGCAATAATGCCACTTTTTGATAACGCTCAAACTCACACTCCTAATAAAGTGTCATGCCCCACCTTGGGAGGCATGACTAGCACCTGGTGCCATACTGGGATCTGAGATGACTTGGCTGGGCTTATGCACTCCTGGTGCCTACCTGCTCTTCAAATAGAGAAAACAACGAGCTATATCTTGGCTGTAAACACATCCTCCGACCGACAAGGCCGCATAGCCACCTATAAAAAGAAAATAGCTAACCAACAACACACAATAATGGGATCCAATGCAGGCCAAAGAGATCACCATGCTCTCTAGTTATAGAAAAATGAAACAAGTAGTCATAACTATGCTATAGCTGACAAGGCTGCTAATTAAAAGCAAAACTAGGCCCCACATGACCATCGCGCAAAATAAGCATATATAGGCCCCACACAACCAACAACAAAAACCAACAACTCAGAATCTGTAGCCTTCAAGCCTCTAAGAGTGGAATAATGGTCGGGACAGAGCCCTGACCTACCCATAAACTATAGAACAAAAGAATAAACCTTCTAATTATCAACTCCGGAGAAAAGGAGCTGACTGGACCACTAACTCGGGCTGATGACTAGGGAGATCCTGAACCGCATCTATCCGCACCTATAGACAAGTAATGTAGAGCCCCAAAGGTGGGCATCAGTATAATATGTACCGAATATGTAAAGAAGTAATGGAAGTGACTGAAAAGTACTGATAATAAAACCAGAAATAATTCAATAGAAAGGATAACAGATACAACCTACATTGCCCTACAACCTTCTGTATAATTAACAATAACTAATGCAAACAAGAACCTTATCTGGCCCTCATAAGTCAGGAAGGTACAACCAGCACGGAATAATCTGCCTGGGACCCCATGAGCCCTGGCGAGCACACTTCAATCTATATACATCAAATGAGGTCAAAATGAGTCAACTGGTAACTATAGACAACCTACCTAGCCCCTGGGTCTGCAACTGAGCCCGCTCAGCTCCTATAGTTGTGTCTAAGTCTGGTGGACTCCTGTAACTATACCCTGGGCACACAAGGCTCGACGAGGGTCAGTGATGCCGATATGGCATAAAACAGAAGTCCAGTTATGGATGGACTGTAGTATGTCCCTTGGGCCTGAGTATAGTCCCTTGGAACAACATATAACTCCCTGGAGTGATCCATATAGCTCCGAAGGCAATGACACAGCTAGTAACCCTGGGGTTAGTCAATAGAAGGCTACATAGGGTAGGGTCAGTCCCAACCTAAA
The DNA here is from genome assembly GCA_035772735.1 of Datura wrightii. Lineage (NCBI taxonomy): Eukaryota > Viridiplantae > Streptophyta > Magnoliopsida > Solanales > Solanaceae > Datura > Datura wrightii. Next base: position 43,825,569 of record JASDFA010000007.1, on the reverse strand, counting down.
TAGAAAATGCTAATCTCAAACAAATGGTAGCAGCTAATAACAACATACATGCTTCTGGCTTTCTTAAAAGGACATAAGTCGTAATACAATATGAGAGGAATAACTTGCCAAAGGAATTCTCCTTAAGATACCTCGAATGCCGACTTTTGTTTAACTGGCGATTTTCAACCTGTAACCGGCGGTTCCACCCAACTGCATCCCTTATACTGAGAGAATTAGGCTAATTTCAATACTAAATATGGCAAATAATGATATATTTTGATAATAATATAAACTATAATTCAGAAAATCTGAATAACTCGGCCGGAAACCCATAATTTCTGAGAGTTCAGAAGGGAGAAAGGCTTACCTATTGCCTGTTTCCTTTTAGGATTCAATTTTGAGTAATTCTTAAAACCTTTACTTGGTGGGATTCTAGCACATCCAGTGAATTTTCAAGAAATAACTCTGTAGAAATGCTTCTCGTAAGCCTAGAACTTGTTACCCGAAGTAAATTTGCGTTTGGACTGCGTTTGATAACGTAATTTGATGAAAATAAAATGGGAGTTGCGTCTTTTCTATTCTCTGGCTGAGGTAGTGTTTGAAAATGAATTAAATTCACTTAAGTATGACTTATATAGGCATAAGGTGGTGTCCTAGGGGCGCCTCGCACCGGCAAACGCACCAAAGGCGTGCTGCGCCGCGCCTCCCAGGGCACTGCTATGCCTGGCGTGCTATGCTGCCCAGCGTACAGGCAGGCTGGTGCATCTCGCTTGCTCCTCGCGGCCGGCCTCACCCGACCCTACTTCTGAGGCTCTTCCAGCATGAGTCAAGCTCTCTCTACTTGTCATAAGCCCACGCACACATACACTAACCGCTAACATCTTGTGGGGTGTAACATCCTCCCCCTCCCCAGGAACATTCATCCTTGAATTTCATCTTCAGGCTTTAAAATACTCAATTCTTTTAGCTTTACACCAGAAAAAAATTTCGGCGGAGTCTACCCTGCGACATGGACTATCTAGAAACCTAAAACGTAAAAAAATCCAGCATAAGTGTCTCACAGATGCTATAAACAGCTATTCCATAACAAATAGATAACCAACTAAACAGTACTAATAATATAAGCAAGTAAATAGAAAATGAACAACAACCTCACCTCACTGCATATTCTGGGTCAATCCTGTAATAAGTGAGGATACCTAGATCTCATGTCATCCCAGCTTCCCAAGTCATCTCTTCTTTATTTCTGCTCCTCCACAGTACTTTAATGGAGGGCACATCTTTAGTCCTTAACCTACAAACCTACCGATCTAGTATAGCAACTAGAAGCTCTTCATAAGCTAACTATTCAGTAACTTGAACATCCTCAATTGGAACAACTCGAGACGGGTCCCCTATACACTTTAGCAACATTGACACGTAAAAGACTGGATGGACAGATTCTACCTCTGGAGGCAGTTCTAGCTCATATGCCACTCAGCCTATCCTTCAGAGGATCTGATACAGGACAATGAACTTAGGTCTAAGCTTACCCTTCCTATCGAACCTCATCACGCCCTTCATTAGCAAAACTTTGAGGAATACCCAATCATTAACCTTGAATTCCAATTCTCTATGTCGCACATCAGAATAGGACTTCTGATGACTCTGGGCTATCAGTAAGTGCTCCCTGATGAGATTTACTTTCTCTTCTGACTGGGGGATCATATTAGGCCCGATTAACCCTAACTCCCCTACTTCAAACCATCCGATGGGGGACCTACATTTTCGCCCATACAAGGTCTCATAAGGTGCCATATGAATTGCAGAATGATAACTGTTATTGTATGCAAATTCAATAAGGGGTAAATTCTCGTCCTAACTTCCTCCAAAATATAGTACACACAGTGTGTGAATGGTGCCCTCTGCTTGACCGTCTGTCTGGGGATGGAAAGCTGTACTTAGATTAGATTGTATCCCCAAGCCCATCTGAAATGACTTCTAGAATCTAGCTGTGAATTATGCCCCCCTGTTAGAAATAATAGATGCGGGGACACCATGTAGTCGGACTATCTCCTTAATATACAACTCAGCATAGCCTTCGGATGAAAAGGTAGTCCTGACTGGCAAGAAATGAGCTAACTTTGTTAGTCTATCAATAATAACCCAAATAGAATTGAATTTACACCTGGTGCGAGGTAAAATCCTGTCACAAAGTCCATATTTATTTCTTTCCATTTCCACATTGGCACCACTATCTCCTATGTTAATCCGATGGGTTTCTGATGTTCGACCTTTACTTGCTGGTAATTAGGACACTATGCTACAAATTCAGCTACACGTTTTTTCATTCTAGGCCACCAGTATATCTCCTTTATGCCATGGTACATCTTCGTCGAGCCTGGATGAAGAAAGTAACAAGAATAATGTACCTCTGCAATGATCTGCTGGTGGAGCCTTGCTACATCTGGGATGCAAAGGTGACCTCTGAATCTCAAGACCCCATGTTCCGTCAACTCGAAGCTCGTTAATTCACCTTGTTGAATCTTATCTCTAAGATGGCGCTTGGCTAAGGTCCTCATACTGTCATTCTTTGACCTCTACAACCAGGGTTGATACTGCTGTATTCTGAATCACAGTCCCATTATCTTCTGAGCCTACTATCTGGACGGCTAAGCTAGCTAATCGGTGAAGTTCCCGAGTCATTTTCCGTTGTTCTGGCCTCAAATGTGCCAAGCTTCCCATAGGTCTGCGGCTAAGTGCATCTGCTACAATATTCGCTTTCTCTAGGTGATACAAAATGTTCACATCGTAGTCTTTCAGTAATTCTATCCAATGACGCTGCCACAAATTCAATTCCTCCTACGTGAAGATGTATTGGAGGCTCTTATGATCAGTAAAAATATCCATGTGCACCCCATACAAGTAATGCCTCCATATTTTCAAGGCATGAATTAGTGCAGCTAAATCTAGGTCATGGGTGGGATAGTTTTTTTCGTGTTTCCTAAGTTGCCTTGAAGCATAAGCGATTACCTTATTGTGTTACATTAGAACACACCCTAATACAACACCTGAAGCGTCATAGTATACAACATAACCCTCTGAACCTTCTGGCAAATTCAACACTGGTGCCAACATTAATTTATTTTTCAACTCTTAAAAGCTCTGCTCACAAGCCTCGGTCCAGTGAAATTTGGTTGCTTTCTGAGAAAATTTTTTCAAAGGCGCTGATAAGGTAGAAAATCCTTCCACAAACCTTTTATAATACTTGGCTAATCTAAGGAAACTGCGAACCTCAGTTGGAGTTATAGGTCTAGGCTATGTCTTTACTGCTTCAATTTTTTGTAAATCAACTTGAATACTAGTCTCTAATACAATATGGCTAGGAAAGCTACGAAATTTAACCAGAACTCACATTTAGAAAATTTTGCATATAATTGGCGATCCTTGAGAATATGAAGTACCATTCGCAATTGATCTCTGTGTTATGCTTCTGAACGTGAATACACCAAAATGTCATCAATGAACACTATCACAAACAGATCTAAATATGGCTTGAAGATGTTGTTCATCAGATCCATAAACACTGCTGGGGCGTTCGTCAACCTGAAGGACATCACTAGAAATTTAAAATGACCATAGTTGGTCCTGAAAGCTGTCTTCAGGATATCTTTCTCTAGAACCCGCACGTGATGGTATCTTGTCCTTGATTTCCCGTTCTGGGGGAATACCAGGAAGTTCGTAATGAAACATATCTAGAAACTCATTAACCACTTGAATGGATTGAAGAGTTGGGGATTCTTCTTGCACATCCCGAACTCTGAGGACATGATAAATACAACCCTTTGCTATCAACTTTTTCGATCGAACATAGTGTTATACCCCGTAAGATTCCCGGCACCTAGATGGCCTATTCGCGCATTGGTTAAGCATATTTGAAAGCCATACGTGCTAGAAAAAGGCCCAGGGAAAAGACCGGACAAGAAACCTGTCGAACCATCGCGGAAGGAGCCGAGGCAGAGCCCCTCCACGATGGAAATGTGTCACGGAGGTGGAGCCTCCGCCTTGGCTCCGTGACACATTGGCCCTGTCCAGGGCCAAGTATATAAAGCCCCACTTCGGTTTTAAATCAAATTATTCTTATAATTTCCAGTGAAAACAGAGAGGAAAACTAGAGAGAGAAAGGGACGAAGGTTCCTTGATAATTTCCTTCCGATTACGCTGCCAAACGTAGTCCAAACTCAAATTAACCTCAGGTACCGAGGTATTTAGTAGAAGGGAGCATTCTTATGGATTTAGTTTCGCGAAATACGGCCGACGAATCATCGAGCTACCCCAAGGTAAGTAGAATTGCTCCAAACTAGTATAGGGTCAGTCGTGCTATAGAGCGGTACAGTATAGGGTCGAATCCCTAAAACTTATCATATTCTTTGTCTACAGATAAGAATGGCGGATCAGCGACATCCTGCCACAGGCAGAAGATTGGACACAGTAGCAGGAGAAGACACCAGTAGGATGCCTCAGCTTTAGTCAAAGTCAGCCCGATCTGAGGGCGATATAGAGGCTTCATCACAGCCCTCTCAGCAGTCCCCCTCACATCAGGAGCCGTTGGTCACTACACCGCCCCCGATAGCTCCTGTGCCTTCGCCATCAGATCAGGAGGTTCATAGCGCTGTAGTTATGTTGGCACAGATGATGGCCACACAACGCCAGTCAGTGCCACCTATAGCAGCAGAGCCTTCAGGTGGGTCAGGTAGTTCCAGGGTCAGGGAATTTTTGGCACTAGGTCCCCCGCAGTTCACAGGGTCAAATCTGGCAGAGGACCCCCAAGACTTCCTAGATTAGATGCAGAGGATATTCCGAGTTATGCATGTGACCCCTTCAGAGTCTGTTGAGTAGGCAGTGTTCCGGTTACGCGATATAGCTATATTGTGGTACGAGAGTTGGGAAAGGTCCCGAGGGAGAGATGTTACCCCTCCAACCTGGACCAGCTTCTCGGAGGCCTTTCTAGATCATTATTTGCCACGAGAGGTCCTGTCATCTAGAGCAGGGGGCGAGGATTGTACGTGAGTATGCCTTACAGTTTGACTCCTTAGCCCGTTATGCTCCAGCATTTGTTAATACTATGCCAGCGAGAGTTCACAGATTTATCGGGTCTGAATCCGGAGTATACTGAGGAATGTGTGATGGCGATGTTGCGAGAGGATATGGACGTTGCCTGAGTACAGGCTTTTGCTCAGACCATAGAGGGTCTTAGACAGCGGCAGCAGAGTAGTAGACAGATTAGTTAGGAACAACGCCGCAGAGACAAACCAGATGACATACAAAGGGAAGTTCAGAGAGGACCCATGCCTCGATTATCAGATAGACTCCCTAGACCCCCACCTCCATCGCAGCAGCAGCGGCAGGGTGGATTTGCTCATCGAAGGCAGTCAGAGCCCAGTGGCAGTTTCAGAACAGTAAATTCCCCGCAGCAGAGAAGGGGAGAACAGAGTAGATTTGCACCCTCACCCTGCCCCTATTGTAATCGACCACACTCCGGATCTTGTAAATATGGCTCCACTGGGTGTTATATTTGCGGACAGGAGGGGCATCAGATGAGAGAATTTCCGACCAGAGGTCAAGGGAGTAAAGGCAGTCAGGACAGGGGATCCGCAGGGCCACGAGCCCCAGTAGCCTCAGCGGGGTGTGGGCCTTCAGGTTCAGTAGGTAGAGGCCGAGGTAGATCAGGAGCTTCCAGTTCAAGTACGGGCTCAAGCCGTACTTATGCATTGCCAGGGAGATAGGATTCAGAAGCGTCTCCAGATGTAGTGACAGGTATGATGACTATCTGATGTTCATGCCTGCTTACGTATTGATTGATCTAGGATCCACTCTATCATATATTACCCCATTTGTGGCACGAAAGTTCAATATTGCACCAGAATTATTACAACAGCCCTTTTCAGTATCCACGCCCATCGGTGACTCTATTGTAGCTAGTAGAATTTACCGAGGGTGTACAGTGGAGGTTACCGACCGCTAGACTACAGTAGATCTGGTAGAATTAGAAATGATAGATTTTGATGCCATAATGGGTATGGATTGGCTGGTGCCATGCTATGCTAACGTAGAATGTTGGACCAAGACGGTCCGATTCCACTTTCCAGGGGAGGCAGTGCGAGAGTGGAAAGGCAGCATAGCTACTCCAAAGGGTAGGTTTATTTCCTACCTTCAGGTGAGGAAATTGATATCTAAGGGATGTATTTACCATCTGGTCAGAGTTCAGGATGTCCGAGCATAATCTCCGACACTCCAGTCTGTTCCAGTGGTGAATGAGTTCCCTGATGTGTTTCCGGATGAGTTACCGTTATTCCCCCAGAAAGGGAAATAGATTTTTCTATTGATTTATTACCAGGCACTCAGCCTATATCGATTCCTCCTTATCGTATGGCTCCTGCAGAACTCAGAGAATTGAAGAAGCAGTTGAAGGATTTGCTAGATAAAGGTTTCATCAAGCCGAGTACTTCACCATGGGGTGCGCCAGTTCTGTTTGTGAGGAAGAAGGATGGCTCGCTCCGTATGTGCATAGATTATCGGCAATTGAACAAAGTTACAGTGAAGAACAAGTACCCGCTTCCTAGAATTGATGACTTATTTGATCAGTTGCAGGGAGCCAGATACTTTTCTAAGATTGACTTGCGGTCCGGATATCACCAGGTTCGACTTCGTGAAAGAGATATTCCCAAAACAGCGTTCAGAACCCGATATGGACACTTTGAATTTCTAGTTATGTCCTTTGGGTTAACGAATGCCCCAGCAGTATTCATGGACCTGATGAATAGTATTTTCAGACCATACCTGGACCTGTTCGTGATAGTGTTTATTGATGATATTCTGGTGTACTCTCGCTCTGAAGCAGATCACCAGGCTCATTTACGGACAATGCTCCAGATCCTCAGGGACCGCCAGTTATATGCTAAGTTCTCCAAGTGTGAATTCTGGCTTAATTCAGTAGCCTTTTAGGGCATATTGTGTCAGATGCTGGTATACAGGTTGACACGCAAAAGATAGAAGCAGTCAAATCATGGCCTAGGCCAACCACTCCAACTGAAGTCCGTAGTTTTCTGGGATTAGCGAGATATTACAGGAGGTTTGTTGAGGGATTCTCTACTATAGTGGCACCTCTGACCAAACTGACATAGAAAGCAGCGAAGTTTCAGTGGACAGAGGCATGCGAGCAGAGCTTCCAGGAACTGAAAGATAGATTGACCTCCACCCCAGTGTTAACATTGCCGAAAGGTACAGAAGGGTATTTAGTGTATTGCGATGCATCAGGCGTTGGGTTGGGGTGTGTGTTGATGCAGCATGGTAAGGTGATTGCGTATGCTTCCAGACAGCTGAGGAAACACGAGAAGAATTATCCTACCCACGACCTGGAGTTAGCTGCATTGATCCACGCCTTGAAAATATGGAGACATTACTTGTATGGCGTCCATGTGGATATTTTCACAGATCACAAGAGCCTACAGTATATCTTCACTCAGAGGGAGTTGAATTTGCGAGAGCGTCGCTGGTTGGAGTTATTGAAAGATTATGACGTGAATATTCTGTACCACCCGGGAAAAGCTAATATTGTAGCAGATGCTCTCAGTCGTAAGTCAATGGGGAGTTTGGCGCATTTGCAGCCCGAGAAACGGGAGTTGGTCAGAGAAATACATCAATTAGCTAGCCTAGCCATTCGTGTAGCAGAAACAGAGAACAATAGAGCGGTAATTCAGAACACCGCCATGTCATTGTTAGTTGTGGAAGTGAAAGAACAGCAATATGAGGATCCTGACCTGATCCGACTTAAAGATCATATTCCGCAGGGGAAAGCGCCAGATTTTCAGGTAACAGAGGATGGAGTGCTACGTTGTAAAGGTCGTCTCTGTGTTCCAGATGTTTCAGGGCTCCGCCAGTAGATTATGAACGAGGTACATTACGCCCGTTATTCTCTTCATCCCGGTGCGACGAAAATGTACCATGATATCAGGGAAAACTACTGGTGGCCAGGTATGAAAAGGGAAATTGCTGAATTTGTAGCCAAGTGTCCTAACTGCCAACAGGTAAAGGCGGAACACCAGAAACCAGGCGGGTTAACTCAGGACATAGCTGTGCCTCTCTGGAAATGGGAAGCCGTAAATATGGATTTTGTAGCAGGATTACCCCGTACCAGACACAAACATGACTCTATATAGGTGATAGTTGACAGATTGACTAAATCAGCTCATTTCCTGCCAGTGAGAACTACCTTCTCGGCCGAAGATTATGCGGAGTTGTATATCCGAGAAATAGTCAGGTTGCATGGAGTACCAATGTCCATTATTTCAGACAGAGGAGCACAGTTTATAGCCTAATTTTGGCAGTCATTTCAGAAGGGTCTGGGAACGCAGATTAATTTGAGCAGAGCATTCCACCCTCAGACAGATGGACAGGCTGAGCGCACTATTCAGACGCTCGAGGACATTCTGCGAGCGTGTGTGCTAGACTTTGGCGGTAGTTGGGATGAGCATTTGCCGTTAATTGAATTTGCTTATAATAATAGCTATCATTCGGCTATCCAGATGGCGCCTTTCGAGGCTTTATATGGGCGAAAATGCAGATCGCCGGTTGGCTGGTTTGAAATAGGGGAATCAGCGTTGATTGGGCCAGACATCGTTCAACAATCAGAGGAGAAGGTAAAGCTTATTAGAGAATGCCTACTGACTACACAGAGCCACCAAAAATCGTATGCTGATGTGCGGCGCAGGGACTTGGAATTTGATGTGAATGACTGGGTATTTCTAAAAGTATCTCCGATGAAAGGGGTAATGAGATTCGGCAAGAAGGGTAAGCTCAGTTCGAGATTTTTTGGGCCTTATCAGATTCGTAGAAGGATAGGTCGAGTAACTTATGAACTGAACTTGCCTCCAGAATTGGAATCCGTTCATCCGGTCTTTCATGTGTCTATGCTAAGGAAATGCATGGGAGACCCATCCAGAGCAGTCCCAGTCTAGGATATTCAGGTTACAGAAGAGCTGGCCTACGAAGAGGTTCTAGTAGCTATTCTAGACAGACAGATTCGTAGATTGAGAACTAAGGATATTGCATCTATCAAGGTATTGTGGCGTAATAGGAACCGAGAGGAGATGACGTGGGAGGCTGAGGAAGATATGAAAGCTTGATATCCTCACTTATTCCAGGCCTAGTCAGGCGACAGGTATGTTCGTATTATTACTTATGTAGTACTTTATGGTTGTATATGTATAAATGAGAAAGATTGATGTTAGCTATTGGGTGCATCTTATGTATTGTGTGCAGTACCTGTATTGGACTTTTCTGCGTTTCAGGTTTTTGCTATAGTCCATATTACAGGGGAAACTCTGCCAAAATTTTCCTAAGTAGTGAGTTGAGAAGTCCTCTAGATAGAAGTTTACATTCGAGGACGAATGTTCTTAAGGGATGGAGAATGTTATACCTCGTAAGATTCACGGCACCTAGATGGCCTATTCGCGCGTTGGTTAAGCATATTTGAAAGCCATACGTGCTATAAAAAGGCCTGGGGAAAAGACCGAACAAGAAACTTGTCGAACCATCGCGGAAGGAGCCGAGGCAGAGCCCCTCCGCGATGGTAACGTGTCACGGAGGTGGAGCCTCCGCGTTGGCTCCGTGACACGTTGTCCCTGTCCAGGCCCAAGTATATAAAGCCCCACTTCGATTTTAAATCAAATTATTCTTATAATTTCCAGTGAAAACAGAGAGGAAAATCAGAGAAGAGAAAGGGACGAAGGTTCCTTGATAATTTCCTTCCGATTACGCTGCCAAACATAGTCCAAACTCAAATTAACCTCAGGTACCGAGGTATTTAGCAGCAGGGAGCATTCCTACGGATTTAGTTTTGCGAAATACGGCCGACGAATCATCGAGCTACCGGGATAAGGTAAGTAGAATTGCTCCAAAGTAGTGTCTATGTCCTCCTAGCTATGAAGTGAATACTTCTCCCTTCTGGACTTCTGAAAAAAAGCGAGTTTTCGACCGTCTTTCGATAAGCCTAAGTTTAGGCTATAATTATATCGAAAGTGACGTCGTCCTTCAGAATAAATTTGTATTTAGCACTAATTAACATGTATATGAATGCAGTTGGGAGAAATAGTTGGAGTACTGACCGAGCCCCGTCCGACAGTCGGATAACTCGAGGTTAAGGTATGTGAAGTTATTCTTCAGCAAGTTAGTAAGCCTTATCTTGGTAAATCATAGTAAACTCCGTATTTGTAACTCTCGGAGTTGAATGTTGAGAATCAAGTAAGTCTAGTAGATTCTGAGTCGTGTTGCCATATCATATCTAGTCCGAAAGTTAGAAAAGCATGCGCCGAAGGGCGAGTTAGCATCCCAGATTCAGTATAGCTTATTATGTGATTAGCAAGCATGTTGTTAGAATAAAAAGAGATAGATTTTCAGAATAAAAGTTAGTAAAGAAAGATTAGATAGACAGAAAGTTATGGCAATAGATTAGCCATTCAGACAGATAGTATCCTGGCTACAGATTAGCCACACAGTTAAATAAAGATTTCAGAATCAGTATGATCAGTAAAGAATTAATGTAATACAGAAAGAGATCAGAATAAGAAATCAGATTTCAGATAGCCTTTTTCAGTTATACATGCTTGCTATTTATATGTGCTATTGTTTGTTGAGACTTGATATGGCATGAGGGCACCCTTTTGAGCGTCCTCGCCGCCCCTGGGTTGGTAATCGTGTCGCCCACTGAGCGGGTGGGTTTACGTCACTCCAAGGAGTGGCATGCCGTCCCCAATTTGGACGAAGATGGGATGAAGCTTTCCCCATATCAGGCTGATCAGCATTACAGTACAGATAGCCCTGTTGTGCGCTTGCGCCCAGGGAACAGATACAGATATAGTTACAGTATAGATCTTATTACAGGTGTAGCTCCGGTTTCAGATAGCCCCGAGGAGAGTTCCGGAGAAACAGACCTTATCTGTTACTGTCTACACAGGAGTCCTCGAGACTCAGACACGGTTATTTATATCGGAGGCTATGGCCCGAGCCGGAGACCCAGGGGGCTGGTAGAAGAGCTCCGAAGTGAGTAGATGAGTGGAGTGACTTATTTTGGTTGGTTTTGACCTGGGTAGGGGTATATAGATTGTTTGCTTGTTTGGCGCCGTCCGGCTTATGGGGGTTGGTATCGGCTCTTGTTTGCTATATATGTATATATGTATTTACGTGCTACATGTTAGTTAATAGGCAGCAGGCCGCCGCGTCCACAGGTACGCTTCTGCCCTATCACAGCACAGGAAGTCTGACTTAGTTCATATCAGTTCTTACAGATTCAGTATTCCCCTGCTATTCAGAATTGCTAGTTATGTTACTGTATTCAGTTATGTTATTTCAGTTGCTTTGCATACTCAGTACCAGCGGTACTGACGCCCGGTGGGGCGCTGCATTACTTGCCTGCAGGTACTCATAGACGAGGAGGCGATCCCTCGTGATCCTAGCCAGCGCAGAGTCATCAGCTCCTGTCATCCGGAGCTTGATATCTCAGGGGTTTATATTATTTTCTTTTGTTGTACAGTATGGGTAGGCCGGGGACCTGTCCCGACCATCTTATCAATATTCCTAGAGGCTTGCAGTCTGTATATATTTCCCTATGGTTAGTTGAGTCGGTCGTGCGAGGCCGTGCAGTTTGTTATAGCTATTTAGTATTTCAGTTTATGTTGGCCATGTGTGGCCATAATCAGTCAGTAGGGGTGACCTTGCCGGTCACGTAGTTATTTAGTATGCTACTGTTGAGTTACAGATAACTAGACAGCATGGTGGCCTTGTCGGCCCGCATAGGTTCCTTGTTACGAGTATGTTTCTGGTTAGCTGTTATTACAGGTACGGGTGGCTATAGGCCAGTAGGCCGGAGGCTGTGTTTACAGCCGTTATATAGCCCTTTGTTTCCAAAAATCTGAGTTAGAGTCAGCCAGGCACCAGGTGTGCTTAGGCTCACCAGATAGCAGTCTAGGTCCTACTAGGGCACCAGGTGCCAGTCATACCCCCCCAAGGCGGGGCGTGACACATAGGATATGAACCTACCTTTTGGTGTAGCTGCACTGCCCCTCTACTCTCACACTACCTCCCCTAGAAAGTCGAATCAGACAATCTTGGTCCAACACTCCACATTGGCATAACTTGGTGCTAGCCATTCCATACCCATAATTGCATCAAAACCAATCATTTCTAGCTCAACAAAATCTGCTAAAGTCTGGTGACCAACAACCTCTATTGTGCAACCTCGGTAAATCCTTTTTTCTATAATGGAATCATCGACAGGTGTAGACACTGAAAAGGGTCGTTGAAGCAATTCTAGCATTATACCAAACTTTTGGGCCACTAATGGAGTAACATAGGACAAAGTAGAACCTGGGTTTATCAAAACATAAACTGAGTGAGAGAAAATGTCCAGCATACTTGTCACAACATTCGGCGATGACTCTAACTCCTGTCACCCTGGTAAATCATAAGTGCAATCCGGAGCGCTGCCCAATCTAGATGCCCCTGATCTACCTCGGCCTCTATTGGCTAGAGCTAAGGGCCTGCGCCCTACTTAAGGTGCTAGGGAAGGTGACCCTGATGATGATCTATCTCGTCTTGTCCTCTAGCTAGACAACTCTCATCATATGACCCTCTTGTCCACAGGTATAGAAAGCAGTAGAACCAGACCTGCACGCCCCAAAATGCTATCGACTGTAAATAACACAATGTGGAAAAGTGGACCTACTCTGATCTGACCCCCTCTGCTGCTGAGAGTTTAATGCCCGTGAGCTCTCGCCGGGTCCTGACTGCACCCGATGGTCCAGTCTACGACCCTGCTGCTGTGGAGGTGGAGGTCTGGGTGGCCTGCCTAATATTTGCGGTGTAGGTCCGCCCTGAAATTCTGCCTGCGTGTCATTGGGTCTGGCGCTTCGGTGCTACTCTTGATTCGTCCTTTCTATCTCCCGCTGTCGCTACCTGATCCCCTCAATATTCTGAGCAAAAGCCTGAATGAGGGCAATGACCATGTCCTCCCATAAAGTAGCTATAACACAAGTTTCCACGTACTCTAAAAGCGGCTCCATAATAAATCGGTGTACTCTAGCTAGCATAGTATCCACAAAAGTTGGCACATATCAGGCAAAGGAGTCAAACCATATTGCATATTCTCGGACACTCATCGAGCCCTACTCTAGGTGTAGAAACTGATCAACCCAGGCCTATAGGATTTCTCATGGAATGTAATGATCTATGAAGGCCTATAAAAAACTAAACCAAGTCGGAGGGGGAGCGTCTCTGCCTCAGGACCTTTCCAGCTCTCACACCACAACACTGCTATGTCCCGCAATCGAAATACTGCTAGCTCAACAAACTCCACGGGCATGGCATGTATCACCCAGAAAATCTGTTGTAACTGATCCAGGAAGACCTGAGGATCCTCTCCCCAATCCATCCCTCTGAATTACGGGAGACACAGGGCTAGGAACTCTCGAACCCTCGAACTTCCAAGTCTTTCGGAAGATTCAGCAACCACTGGTACCACGGGCTGGCGCTAAGCGGCCATCATCTAAGCTAACATATAGACAACACTCTTAATCTCCCGATCTTATGGTATAGGTATAGGAACTGCTGGAGGTGGTGCCATCATGTCTTATGCCCAGGAGGGCTCCGGCGTGACGGGGACTACTGGAGAGACCGGGATGAAATCTCCCTAATGCCCTCATATCGGGCCTCCTCTGTCTGGGGCACCCTGCTAGTGCCTTATCCTGTTGCAGCATCTAGCTTCTGACTGGTTGTAGTCTATCATGCGTCCGACATTTTCTATGAAAATAAGTAGAATAATGTGAGCCTAGGGATTTACCCTATCCAACATAGCTCTACAGCACAACTGAAAAAGAAGGAAGGGTAACCACGCTATTATGCCCTATAGTCTCCTACCTATGGAATGTGGTGAACAACACACCTATAGACAAGACTCTACTAGACATGACATGCAGACTCCCGAGGATACGACCTGCTCTGATACCAAGTTTGTCATGACCCACCTTGGGAGGCATGACTGGCACCTGCTGCCATACTCTGAGCTGACCTGGCTGGGTTTATGCACTCCTTGTGCCTACCTGCTCTTCAAATCAAGAAAACAACGAGCTATATCGGTTATAAACACAGCCTTTGGCCAACAAGGCCTCATAGCCACCTGTAAAAAGAAAACAACTAACCAACAACACACAATAAAGGGATCCCATATGGGCTGACGAGACCACCATGTTGTCTAGTTATAGCAAAATGAAACGAGTAGTCATAACTATGCTATAGTCGACAAGGCTTCTAACTAAAAGCTAAACTGGACCCCAAAAGGTCATCGCGCAAAATATGCATACATAGGCCCCACGGAGCCAAAAACAAAAACCTACAACTAAGAACCTATAGCCTGCAAGCCTCTAAGAGTGGAATAATGGTCGGGACAGGGTCCCAACCAACCAATAAACTATATAACAAAAGAACAAACCTTCTAACTATCAAATCCAGAGAAAAGGAGCTGACTGGACCGCTGAATCTAGCTAATGACTAGGGAGGTCCTGGACTGCATCTATCCGCACCTATAGGTAAGTAATGCAGCGTCCCAAAGATGGGCGTCAGTATAATAAGTACCGAATATGTAAGGTAGTACTAAAAGTGACTGAAAAGTACTGATAATAAACCTGGAAATGATTCAATAGAAAGGATAAGAGATACAACCTACTATATAATTAACAATAAGTAATGCAAACAAGAACCTTACTTGGCCCCCATAAACCCGGAAAAGACAACTAGTACGGAATAACCAGCCCGGAGCCCCCATAAGCCCTGGCGAGCACACTTTAATTTATATACCCCTAACAAGGTTAAAATGAGTCAACAGGTAACTATAGCCAATCTACCTGGCCCCTGGGTCTGCAACTGAGCCTTCTTGATTCCTGTTGCTATGTCTGAGCCTAGTTGTTACACCCCGTAAATTATTGACATTTAGATGGCCTATTCTCATATTGGTTAAGAGTTTTAGAATGCCACACATGCTAGAAAAAGGCCCGAGGAAAGACCGGACAAGCACCACATTGAACCATCACAAGAGGAGGCTGGGCAGACCCCCTCCGCGATGGCCAACGTGTCACGGGAGGCTCACCTCCGTGATGGCCAACATGCCACGGAGGTGAGGTTCAGCCCCAATTATATAAAGACCCCACTTCGGTTTTTAGAGATAATTATCAGTAATTTCCATAGAGCAACCAGAAAACAGAGGGCACGAAGAGTTTCCTTGAAATTCTTTCTGTTTACGCCGTTAAATTTAGCCAAAACTCAAAATAATCTCGGGTAGTGAAGTATTAAGCTGCAGAGAGCATTCCTACGGAGTTAGTTTCGCGAAATTCGGCCGGAAAATAGCCGTCTCACCAAGCTAAGTTAAGTGGAATTTCTCCAAATTAGTTTCAATATACTCCTAGCCCTAAAGTGAGTATTTCTCCCTTCTGGACTTCCGAGAAATAGCGAGTTTTCGACTGTTTTTCGATAAGTCAAAGTTTGGGCTATATATATATATATATATATATTCAAAGTAGTGTTTTCTTCCAGAATATTGATGAATTTGGTTCTAATTGCTATAAATATGAATGCAGTTGGAAGAAATAGCTGGATATTGGCGGAGCTACACCAATTAGCCAAGAAGTCAGTAACTGAGGTATCTAAAGCTAGTTTCTTCGGCAAGTTAGTAATTCTAGCATAGTAAAATAGAGTAAGTTCCGGAAGAATGTTTCAGAAGCCGAGTATTATGCCCAGTGTGAATTCAGTAAGTATGTCTGAGTTATTATACCATATGCAGAATAAAAGTCAGTAAATTAGTATCAGACAATGAGATATTATTCCAGACTCAGTATAACTCAGTATCAGATTCAGTTAATTCTGCAAGAGATTCAGAATAGAATATCAGATCATGGACAGTATTATCAGATTCATTATACATGTTATATGTGATTATTGTTGCTTGTAGAGACCTGATTTTTTTATGTGGGCACCCTTAGAGCTTCCTTGCCCGCCAGAGGGTGAGGATACGTCACTCCAAGAAGTGGCATGTCGCCCGCTAGAGGACGAAGATGGGATGCAGCATTCCCCAGAGCAGGCTGATCAGCATTATAGCATACCCCTACCGAGCGCTTACGCCCAGGGGCACAAATTACAGATTACAGATCAAATATCTCAAATTACAGTTTACAGGAGTCCTCTGGACTCAGATACATCTATAGTCAGGGGCCCAGAGAGCCCAGGTTGCATACCCAGGGGGCCGACGGGATGCTCATAGTTACTAGATGAGTGGAGTGAATTGTTATTTTTGGATGGCGACCCGGGTAGGGGTATATAGATTGTATGTTGATTAGTACCTTCCGGCTTATTGGGGCTGGTATAGGTTCTTGTATGCTATATGTGTTTTTTATTAAATTGATAGATAACAGGACGCCGCATTGACAGGTATGATTCTCACCTTTTCTCCAGTACAGTTAAGCTTAGTTTAGATTCTGCCATCCCAGACAGTCTTAGCCATCTTCTGTTATTCAGTAACTATCAGTATTACTGTCTATTTTCAGTTATGTTTAGTTATTGCTTTGCATACTCGGTACCAGTGGTACTGATTCCCGTTTGGGGGCGCTACATTACTTGTCTGCAGGTACTCATAGACGAGGAGCCGATCCCTCATAATTCTAGCCAGCACACAGAGTCATCAGCTCCTGTCACCCGGAGCTTGACAACTAGAGGTTTATTCCTTTTCTTTTGTTGTATAGTACGGGTAGGTCCCAACCATCTTATTAGTATTCTTAGAGGCTTGCAGATTGTATATTCCCTGTGGTTAGTTGTACCGGTCGTGTGATGTTGTGTCTATGTTTTAGTTTGTTTATGATGGTCGTGTGGGGCCTTATTCAGTTAATAGTTGGTGACCTTGCCGGTCACAGAGTAGTTTAGCATTCGATTCAGCGTTTCAGTGAAACTAGTCAGCATGGCGGCCTTGTCAGCCCGCATAGGTTCCTTTATACTACTGTGGTTCTGGTCAACTGTTGGTTTCATACAGGAGGCTATAGGCTTAGTCGGCCGGAGGCTGTATTTACAGCCGTTATATAGCCCGTTGGTTCAATGAATGCAGAGTTAGAGCCAGCCTGGCACCAGATGTGCTTAGGCTCGGTAGTCCAGTAGTCCAGGTCTTAGTAGGGCACCGGGTGCCAGTCATGCCTCCCAAGGCGAGGCGTGACAAACTTGGTATCAGAGCAGGTTGTATCTCAGGGAGTCTGCAAGTCGTGCTAAGTAGAGTCTTGTTTATGGATGTGTTGTGCACCACATACCATAGGCAGGAGGCTGCAAGGCATGATAGGATGGTTACTCTTTCTTCATAATTAGTCATGCCATAGAGCAGTACAATATAGGGTTGAGCCCCTAAAGCTTATCATACTCTTTGTTTACAGATAAAATGGCAGACCAGCGACATCCTGTCACATGTAGAAGGTTGGATACCGCAGCAGGAGAAGGCACCAGCAAGATGCCTCAGCCTTATTTAGAATCAGCCCGATCTGAGGGCGATACAGAGGCATCATCTCGACCTTCTCAGCAGTCCCCACCCCACCAGGAGCCACTCGGGACGACAGCGCCTCCGACAGTTCCTTTGCCTACACCATCCGACCAGGAAATTCGAAGTGCAGTAGTTATGTTGGAACAAATGATGGCTATTCAGCACCAGTTAGTGCCACCTGTAACAACAGAATAATCAGGTGGGCTTGGCAGTTCGAGGGTCCGAGAATTTTTAGCACTAGGTCCCCCGCAGTTCACAGGGTCGGATCAAGCAGAGGACTCCCAGGACTTCCTAGATCAGATACAAAAAATCTTCCGAGTCATGCATGTGACATCTACAGAGTCGATTGAGTTAGCGGTATTCCGGTTGCGGGATATTGCTGTGTTGTGGTACGAGAGTTGGGAAAGGTCTCAAGGGAGAGATGTTGCCCCTCCGACCTGGTCCACCTTTTCAGAGGCCTTCCTGGACTGTTATCTGCCATGGGAAATCCGACAGGCTCGGATGGACCAGTTTTTACACTTGGAGCAGGGGGCGAGAAGTGTACAGGAATACGCCCTGCAGTTCAATTCCTTGGCCCTCTATGCTCCAGCTTGTGTGGACACCATGCCATCTAGAGTCCACCGGTTTATTATGGGTCTGAACCCAGAATATATTGAGGCATGCATGACAGCTATGCTGCGGGAAGATATGGATATTGGTCAGGTGCAGGCCTTTGCCCAGACTATTGAGGGCCTTAGACAACGGCAACAGGATAGCAGACGAATAAATAAGGAACAGCGCCGCAGGGATAGATCAGATGAGATACAGGGGGAGATTTGGAGAGGGCCTAGGCCACGGTTGTCAAATAGGCCACCTAGACCCCCGCCTCCATCACAGCAGCAGAGGGATAGATTTGGTCGCCGGGGACAAACAAAGTCCGGCGGGAGTTCTCAAGCGGTAGATTCACCCCATCAGAGGAGGGCAGAGCAGAGCAAGTATACACCCCCACCTTGCCCTATTTGCAGCCGACCCCACACTGGAGCTTGCAGATATGGCTCCACAGGGTGTTATATATATGGGAAAGAGGGTCATGTGATGAGAGACTATCCGGCCAGGGGTCAGGGTAATCGAGATAGACAGGACAGGGCATCAGCAGGGCCGCGAGCTCCAGCAGCCTCGGCAGGGCGTGGGCCCTCAGTCCCAGCAGGCATGGGCCTATGCAGATTAGGGGCCTCGAGTTCAAGTACAGGCCCAAGCCGTACCTATGCATTACCAGGAATTCAGGACTCAGAGGTGTCTCCAGATGTGGTAACAGGTATGATGACTATTTGCTCTCACCCTGCTTATGTATTGATTGATCCAGGATCTACCTTGTCCTGAGTTACCCCATTTGTGGCTCAAAAGTTCAGTTTTGTACAAGAGATGCTTCAGCAACCCTTTTCAGTATCTACACCCGTCGGTGACTCCATCATAGCCAGAAGGGTTTATCGAGGGTGTACAGTAGAGGTTGCTAATTGTCAGACCACAGTAGATCTGGTAGAATTAGAGATGATTGATTTCGATGCCATTATGGGTATGGATTGGTTAGTGCTGTGCTATGCCAATGTAGAATGCTGGACCAAGAAGGTCCGATTCCACTTTCCAGGGGAGGCAGTATGAGAGTGGAAGGGCAGTACATCTACGCCAAAAGGTAGGTTTATTTCCTACCTTCAGGCAAGGAAGTTGATATCTAAGGGATGCATTTGCCACATAGTCAGCGTGCAGGATGTGCGGGTAGAGCCTCCGGCTCTCCAGTCTGTTCCAATGGTTAATGAATTCCCCGATGTATTCCCAGACGAGCTACCTAGTATCCCCCTAGAAAGGGAAATAGATTTTGCAATTGATTTACTACCAGGAACTCAGCCCATATCAATTCCTCCGTATCGTATGGCTCCTGCTGAAGTCAGAGAACTAAAGGAGCAGCTGAAGGATCTGTTAGACAAGGGCTTTATCAGGCCGAGTACTTCTCCTTGGGGTGCACTGGTTCTGTTTGTGACAAAGAAGGACGGCTCCCTCCGTATATGTATAGACTACCAGCAGTTGAACAAGGTTACAGTCAAGAATAAGTATCCGCTTCCCATAATAGATGATTTGTTTGATCAGTTACAGGGGGCCAGATATTTCTCCAAGATTGATTTATAGTCCGGATATCATCAGGTTTGAGTTCGTGAAAGGGACATTCTGAAGACTGCCTTCAAGACCAGATACGGCCATTTTGAATTCCTAATCATGTCCTTTAGGCTGAAAAATGCTCCCGCAGTATTCATGGACCTGATGAACAACATCTTCAGACCATACCTGGACCTGTTCATGATAGTGTTTATTGACGATATTCTGGTGTATTCTCGCTCAGAGGCAGACCACCAGGATCATTTGCGGACAGTGCTCCAGATTCTCAGGGACCGTCAGCTGTATGCCAAGTTCTCTAAATGTGAATTTTGGCCGAACTTAGTAGCCTTCTTGGGGCATATCGTGTCGGATGCTGGTATGCAAGTAGACACACAGAAAATAGAAGTAGTAAAAACATGGCCTACACCTACCACTCCGACCGAAGTAGGCAATTTTTTAGGATTAGCAGGGTACTACCAAATATTTGTTGAGGGATTCTCCACGATAGCAGCACCTCTGACCAAGCTGACGCAAAAAGCAGTAAAGTTTCAGTGGACGGAGGCATGTGAGCAGAGTTTTCAGGAATTGAAAGATAGGTTGACCTCTGTCCCAGTGTTAGCCATTCATGTAGCAGAAATAGAGGACAATAGAGTGGTAATTCAGAACACTGCAGTGTCGTCTTTAGTTGTGGAGGTAAAGGAACGACAGTATGAAAATCCTGACCTGGTTCAGCTTAAAGACAAAGTTCAAGAAGGAAAAGCTCCGGATTTTCAGGTAACTGAGGATGAAGTGTTGCGATGTAAGGGCCGCCTTTGTGTTTCAGACGTTGCAGGGCTTCGCTAGTAGATTATGGGCGAGGTACATTATGCCCGCTATTCTCTCCATCCAGGCGCGACGAAAATGTACCACGATATCAAAGGAATCTACTGGTGGCCAGGTATGAAGAGAGAAATAGCAGAATTCGTAGTCCAGTGTCCTAACTGCCAATAAGTAAAAGTTGAACACCAGAAACCAAACAAGCTGACTCAAGACATAGCGGTGCCTCTTTGGAAGTGGGAAGCAGTAAATATGGATTTATTAGCAGGATTACCCCGTACCAGGTATAGAAATGACTCGATTTGGGTAATTGTTGACAGACTGACAAAATCAGCCCATTTTCTGCCAGTAAGGGCTACTTTCTCTGCCGAAGATTATGCTGAGCTGTATATCAAAGCAATAGTCAGACTGCATGGTGTTCCAGTTTCCATTATCTCTGACAGAGGGGTGCAATTCACAACTAAATTTTGGCAATCATTTCAGAGAGGCCTGGGAACACAAATTAACCGGAGCACAGCTTTTCACCCTCAGACAGATCGGCAGGCAGAACGCACTATTCAGACGCTCGAGGATATGTTGCGAGCGTGTGTGTTGGACTTTGGAGGTAGCTGAGATGAGCACTTACCACTTATTGAGTTTGCCTATAATAACAATTACCATTCAGCTATCCAGATGGTGCCTTATGAGGCATTGTATGGGCAAAAATGCAGATCGCCAGTTGGCTGGTTTGAAGTAGGAGAGTCAGCGCTGAGTGGGCTGGATATTATTCATCAGTCAGAGGAAAAGGTAAAGTTTATCAGAGAACGCCTACTAACTTCTCAGAGCCGACAGAAATCGTATGCTGATGTGCGGCACAGAAACTTGGAATTTAATGTGAATGACTGGGTATTCTTGAAAGTCTCTCCAATGAAAGGGGTGATGAGATTCAGCAAGAAAGGAAAGCTCAGCCCGATATTTGTTGGGCCTTATTAGATTCGCCGAAGAATAGGCCAAGTGGCATACAAATCGGACTTACCTCAAGAATTAAAGTCTGTTCAACCAGTTTTCCACCTGTCCATATTGAGGAAGTATATAGGAGACCCCTCCAGAGTTGTCCCAGTTCAAGATGTCCAGGTTACGGAGGAGTTGGCTTATGAAGAGGTTCCAGTAACCATACTGGACAAGCAGATTCACAGGTTGAGAACTAAAGATGTTGCATTTGTCAAGGTGTTATGGCATAATAGGAACCGAGATGAAATGACTTGGGAAGCAGAGGAAGATATGAAAATAAGATATCCTCCCTTATTTCAAACATAATCAGCCAGAGGTACGCTATATTGTTGTTTTATGAATTGCCTTATGTTATGTGTATAAATGAGATAGTTGACTCTAGGCTACTGCGTGATGAATGCTATAGTATTATGTGGAGTACCTATATTGTACTTTTCTGCATTTCAGGAATTTTAAGATAGTCCATGTTACAGGAGAAACTCTGCCAAATTGTTTTTTAGAATAAGTCGAGTAAGTTGAGATTCCCATGAGCAAAAGTTTAGATTCGAGGATGAATGTTCTTAAGGGGGGAGAATGTTACACCCCGTAAATTCTTGACATTTAGATGGCCTATTCACATGTTGGTTAAGAGTTTTAGAATGCCACACATGCTAGAAAAAGGCCCGGGGAAAGACCAGACAAGCGCCACATCGAACCATCGCAAGAAGAGGCTGGGCAGACCCCCTCCGCGATGGCCAACGTGCCACGGGGGGCTCACCTCCGTGATGGCCAACGTGCCACGGAGGTGAGGTTCAACCCCAATTATATAAAGCCCCCACTTCGGGTTTTAGAGATAATTATCAGTAATTTCCAGAGAGCAAACAGAAGACAGAGGGCACAAAGAGTTTCCTTGAAATTCTTTCCTTTTACGCCGTTAAATGTAGCCCAAACTCAAAATAATCTTTGGTAGTGAAGTATTAAGTTGCAGGGAGCTTTGCTACGGAGTTAGTCTCGTGAAATTCAGCCGGCGAATCGCCGTCTCACCAAGCTAAGGTAAGTGAAATTTCTCCAAATTAGTGTCAATATACTCCTAGCCCTAAAGTGAGTATTTCTCCCTTCTGGAAATCCGAGAAATAGCTAGTTTTTGGTTGTTTTTTGATAAGTCAACGTTTGGGCTATATATATATTCAAAGTAGTGTTTTCTTCCAGAATATTGATGAATTTAATTCTAATTGCTATAAATATGAACGCAGTTGGAAGAAATAGCTGGATATTGGCCGAGCTACACCAGTTAGCCAAGAAGACAGTAACTGAGGTATGTAAAGCTAGTTTCTTTGGCAAGTTAGTAATTCTAGCATAGTAAAATAGAGTAACTTCCAGAAGAAAGTTTCAGAAGCCGAGTATTATGCCCAGTGTGAATTCAGTAAGTATGTCTGAGTTATTATACCATATGCAGAATAAAAGTCAGTAAATTAGTATCAGACAGCCATATATTATTCCAGACTCAGTATAGCTCAGTATCAGATTTAGTTTAATTCAGCAACAGATTCAGAATAGAATATCAGATCATGGACAGTATTATCAAATTTATTATACATGTTATATGTGATTATTGTTGCTTGTAGAGACTTGATTTTTTTATATGGGAACCCTTAGAGCTTCCTTGTCGCCCCAGGGTTAATAGCTGTGTCGACTCGCCTGCCAGAGGGTGAGGATACGTCACTCCAAGGAGTGGCATGCCGTCCGCCAGAGGACGAAGATGGGATGCAGCATTCCCCATAGCAGGATGATCAGCATTATAGCATACCCCTGCCGAGCGCTTGCGCCCAGGGCACAAATTACAGATTACAGATCACAGATCTCAAATTACAGTTTACAGGAGTCCTCCGGACTTAGATACAGCTATATTCAGGGGCCCAGAGAGCCCAGGTTGAATATCCAGGGGGCCGGCGGGATGCTCATAGTCACTAGATGAGTGGAGTGAATTGTTATTTTTGGATGGTGACCCAGGTAGGGGTATATAGATTGTATGTTGATTGGTACCTTTCGGCTTATGGGGGCTGGTATAGGTTCTTGTATGCTATATGTGTTATTTATTAAATTGATAGATCGCTCCAGTATAGTTAAGCTTAGTTTAGATTCTGCCATTAGAGACAGTCTTAGCCATCTTCTATTATTCAGTAACTATCAGTATTACTGTCTATTTTCAGTTATGTTTAGTTATTGCTTTGCATACTCAGTACCAGTGGTACTTATGCCCGTTTGAGGGCGCTGCATTACTTGTCTGCAGGTACTAATAGATGAGGAGCCGATCCCTCATAATTCCAGCCAGCACATAAAGTCATCAACTCCTGTCATCTGGAGCTTGACAGCTAGAGGTTTATTCCTTTTCTTTTGTTGTACAGTACGGGTAGGTCTGGACCCTGTCCCAACCATCTTATCAGTATTCTTAGAGGCTTGTAGATTGTATATTTCCTGTGGTTAGTTGTACCGATCGTGTGAGTCCGTGTCTATGTTTTAGTTTGTTTATGATGGCCGTTTGGGGCCTTATTTAGTTAATAGTTGGTGACCTTGCTGGTCACAGAGTAGTTTAGCATTCGATTCAGCGTTTCAGTGAAACTAGTCAGCATGGCAGCCTTGTCGGCCCGCATAGGTTCCTTTATACTACTGTGGTTCTGGTCATCTGTTGTTTTCTTATAGGAGGCTATAGGCCTAGTCGGTCGGAGGCTATATTTAAAGCCATTATATAGCCCGTTGGTTCCATGAATCCAGTGTTAGAGCTAGCCTAACACCAGAAGTGCTTAAGCTCAGTAGTCTAGCAGTCCAGGTCTTAGTACGGCACCAGGTGCCAGTCATGCCTCCCAAGGCGGGGTGTGACACTAGTGGACTCCTGTAACTGCATCCTGAGTACACAAGGCTCAATGAGGGTCAGTGATGCTGATACGACATACAAATAGAAGTTCATCCATGGATGGACTGTAGTATGGCCCTTGGGCCTGAGTATAATCCCGTACAACATATAGCTTCTTGGAGCGATCCATATAGCCCCGAAGGCAATGACACAGCTAGTAACCCTGAGGTTGGTCAAGAGAATGCTATATAGGGTAGGATCAGTCCCAATCTAAATAGAAAATGCTAATCTCAAACTAACGGTAGCAGCTAATCATAACATACATGCTTTTTGCTTTCTTACAAGGACATAAGTCGTATTACAATACGACCGGAATAACTTGCCGAAGGAATTTGCCTTATTAAACCTCGAATGCCGACTTTCATTTAACTGGGGAGTTTCAACCTGTAACCAGCGGTTCCACCCAATTGCAGCACTTATGCTGAGAGAATAAGGCTAATTTCAATGCTAAATTCGGTAAATAATGATATCTTTTGACAATAATATTAACTATATAATAATTAAACATTGAATAACTCAACCGAAAACCTAAAATTTCTTGAGTGTTCGGAAGGGAGAAATGCTTACCTAATGCCTTGGCCATTTAGGATTCAATTTGGAGTAATTCTGATAGCCTTTACTTGGAGGGGTTCTGGTATACCGAGTGAATTTTCAAGGAATAACTCCTTAGAAATGGTTTTCATAAGCTTAGAACTTGTTACCCGAAGTTAATTTGCATTTGGATGGCATTTGATAGAGTAATTTTATGAAAATAGAAAGGAAGTTGCGTCTTTTCTCTCTGGCTGAGGGAGTGTTTGAAAATGAATTAAATTCACTTAAGTATGACTTATATATGCATAGGGTGGTGGCCTAGGGGCGCCTCGCGCCTGCCAATGCACCAAAGGTGTTCCGTGCCACGCCTCCCAGGGCGCTGGTATGCTTGGCAAACCATGCTGCCCAGCACATAGGCAGGCTGGCACGTCGCACTAGCCACTCACGGCTTGGCCTCATCTGACCCTGCATCCGAGGCTCTTCCCATGCGCGTCAACCTCTCTCTACTCATTACAAGCCCACGCACATGCACACTAACCACTAACTTCTTATAGGGTGTAACATAAAGTATAAAGAGAATGTTATCAATAAAGAACCCAACAAAGGTTGGGGTTGATATCATGGGGAATATGATCAAGATATAGAATAACGCAGGTATTTAAGCCTTTAGGTATGTTATCTCCAAAAAGGGTGTTTATAAAAATAATTATAAAACAAGATTGAAAATTAGTTGTTGTTTATCAGGATTTACAATTAACTAGGATAAGTGTTCCCCATGGGTTCATAACTGCTTCAGATTTTCACTCATGATCTATCCCAATGCTTACTTGTTGAATTGATAAATAGGGTTCATCCAAATGACTGGTTCGTCCCTATTGGATGACTATACTTAATTACCAAGTTCAGGTCTCATGAGCGATTTTAATTCAACCACTATCAATTTGTTCCAAATTAACTATCTTGCGACCACAACTCAAGTCATACAATGACCCATAAAGATCAAGGCTTTTTTGAAATTCTCTTTTCCTAATCTCTATTTCTCTAGGTTCAAGCAAGTAAAGAATTCGGGCAAGTCTTAACGTTGTGCTTCATAAAGAAACATTAAAAATAAAGAGAACACAATACAAGTGTTTAGCATTGGTTTTGAATCACTTTGTATAACCATAGTTTATTAAATTCACCATAGTTCCCACAACCCTAGTTATGGAGGTTTTAGCCTCTCATGATTGTAAGATTGTTATTAGCATTCATAGACAAACACATAATTGAATACTTACAAAGATGATTGAAAAGAAACCTTCTTGATTATTGCAAGAATTGATGTTGAATAATTCAAGAACAACAAAGAGATCAAAGAAAGAAAATCTCCAAGACTTGAATTAAAGTTAACAACAACTTGTCTCTCAATAAAAAAACTTAATGTTCGACTCTCTGATCTGCTCTCCGTACTTAAAGTATTTATACAAATAATTGGAACCTTCTCCTAAGTAAACAAGGAAACTACCAAAAACTGTCGCGACCTTCACGTACGACCCGTAAAAGGATTGTACATGTCGTACCTTGACTCGTACATTGGCTGGTTTTTGCAGAATCTAGCTAAGTGTTGACCTCTCGTATGACTCATACCAAGAACCTACGAGTCATACAATCTTCCCATGGATAGAACTTGCACTTACTGACATTCTCTGTTAACTTCCACAGATGGCTTGGTACAACTCGTATCTCAGTTCCACAATCCGTGACTCCTTCTCGTACCTTGAGTTTTGCAAGTCTTCTCTTTTTCTGGTCTTTTTACACAGTTCCTTGGTGTACGGGTCTTAGGTAGGTCTCAAGACTCATGGTTGCTACCTGTACCAGATACTTAGCCTGTGCAAAACCTTTTGGAAGTTACTACAACTGCTATGGTATAGCTTGTAACATGAGCCGTAAGTTGCCTTTGCCTCATGATTTGGTCCTGGACCTTTCCATGACTCTCAGTACAACTTGTACCAGGATGGTATAGCTCGTACTGAGATTTGTATTAAGCCACTGTGCTGCATTTTTCTCCATCTTTTGCACAATTCAGCTCCAATATCTATCTTATCTGAAAACAAAGTAAAGTGCCTCATATCCATATAAACACACCTAAGTCCACGCTAGTTTCCCAATTTTAAGCGTCGAAAGTGTTGTCAACTCACAACACATCAGTGGGGCCTGGGGTCACCTTTGCTTTTCCCTTGCCCTTGCTTTTAGTGTGATCGGGGCTTTCCCTTTCTTGGTTGTCGAGATGAACATATAATCTGTAGAGCCATCTTAGTGTCACATAACAATATTTCTTTCTAAATTTCTTTCTTATAACGAAAAAGAAAAATCTACATCTATTCTAAGATAAATAAAGAAATTAGAAAATTTGGTTTGCAAACAACTTGAAGGGTTTAGAAGTTAAGTATTGGCAGCACCGGCAAAATATAGGTGGAGACATGCAAGGTGCTGGTTAGTTGACGGTCCTTTACATTGGACTAGGGAAATCATGTTCATTCAGCGCCACACCAGTATTTCACCGGTCTTGACCCGCGGAGCACCGGTGAAACGCGAGACATAGTCAGTGGTCTTAAGCCTTGTACCTCGACCTGTGCTTCACCCGGAGTTTTTCCAGCCCTGACCGGCGGTTCGCTGGTGAATGCCGTTCAGTGCATTTCACCCCCAGCCTCAGCTAAACAAAAATCTTTTAGATTTATGGCTCAGGAACCAAACCTAACCAAAATAAAAATGACAATTTACCCTTAAGAAAGGTGCTACTCTATCTATAATTGGGAAAATCATGCATTCTAAACATATGAGGCTACTTAGCCTTCACCCCTGACTAATATCAAGCTCATCAACAATAAATTATTTTACTACAGAAGATATCCATATTAGTATTCAACATTTTATCACCAGCTCTAACATACCCACAACATGAAAAACCTTCAATTAAGGGAAAATCACAATAATGGGTAATAGGGAAACATGAGTGGGGGATAATTTCATATATATCATGCTCGATTGTAGAATTACATTTTCAAATATTAGCACATTAAATTTGGGACACACATACCAAATGGCTACTTAGAGAAGAAGTGAAAAATTGAAAGCTTCAATCTTGGCCAACAATGGTCATGCATAGAGGGAAGATTTATATTGCTTTGAGAGGGATTTTGAGTGAGGAGAAGTGAGAGTAAAAGAATGAAGATGGGGGTTTATAAAGGTAGAAGAGGGGGATGTGATTGGATAGTGGGAAGGTGGATGTTAATAGGGGATGTTAATGGAGGGGAGTTGGGAAGGATTTGGGAAAATAGAGGGATTTTGGGGAAGGTGAAAAGATAGTGGTTAGGTGAAAAGGTGGGAACAGGAGTATCGGAAAAGTGAAAAAAGTGATTTTGACCGGTTCTCAGCATTTTAAATTTGTTCCAGGTTAGGTTTGGTCAACAGGTCAACCAAGATTAGAAAATAAATTCACTCACCTCCATCAGCGCTAGACTTGTGACCGCCGATGGTACCGGCATTTCGCGAGTTCTACCGCCGGTGACCACCCCATGTGCCTAGTTCACTGGCTGAAACTACACTCCATCATTGTCATGGGTCTTCACTTGCATTTTCTCGATGAGTCACAGCTCACCCTTATCTTTCCAAGATTTTTCCAGGTGCAATGGTTTGCACCCACGCCAGATCGGCATTTTGCAAATTGGCACCAATGTTTCACCGATGAACCGCCAGTTCTCTCCTCTTTTTTCTCAAATTTTGGATTCCACCTTCTTGTGGGCGGTGACCCACACTTGGGCACCATCGTTTTGCCAATCCATCATAGTGGATGCTCTGTTTTTCTTCTCCTTGTTTTAATCCAATCTATCAAAAAAATAAAAAACAACAAAAACATCAAAGTGCTCAAAGTAAAAATGCTTGGGTTGCCTTACAAAAAGTACCTTAGTTAAATTCACGACATGATAGATACCTTCTCAATCTTCAACAATTCGGAGGGTCATCCTCCGATTCACTCTCATCATCAAATGGTTTATCATGCTCCACTTCACTATCAAGCACTGCTATGACCTTACACTCATCCAAGGGCTTGGTAGGCTCACACACATTGAGGGTGACCTGGTCACCACCTACTTGGAACTTAAGCTCCCAAGATCTACATTAGTCAAGCTCATCTTGTTGCTAGTAGTAGGCGCCCCAAGATAATTGACACCTCGATGTCCATCTACAGTCCAGCACAATAAAATTAGTTAGGAGTATGAATTTTTCCGCACTCACAAGGACATCAACTAGCATTCCAACGGGTCATTTAATCAACCTATCCACCACCAAAATCCTAATGGATGTAGGTTTGGGATTCTCCAACCTTAGTTTCTCAAAAATCACTAGAGGCATTAAATTAATACTAGCACTGAGGTCGCAAAGAGCTTTATTGAACGTGCACAAGCCAATTTGTGCAGGAAATAGTTAATGCCCCAGGATCTTAACATTTTGGAGAAAGGTTTCCGGACATGATAACACTACAATGATGGGTCACCTCCTCGATGCTGGTATCCACCACCTTCTTTTTCTTCAAAAGTTCCTTCATAAACTTGGCATATCCCGACATTTGAAGCAAGGCATCCACAAGTAGTACATTGATGGATAATTTTCTGAACTTCTCTATGAACTTTCAAAATTGATTATACTCCTTTTTCTTTGTCAGCTGCTGTGGATATGGAGGCAGAACTCTTGCTTTTTGATCTTTGTCATTGGGTTTCTTGCCCTTATTCATATTCACATCATTCGAGGGAGTCAAATCAACTTCTGTCTCATCCTTCCCTTCTTCATCATCAACATCACTTGGTGTTTTTGCTTCCTCTTCCAACTCATCATCATCATTTTCCCTTGGGGAAACAACATCTTTGGCCTTCATGCCCATATCACTCAATATCTTTCCACTCCTAGTCACAATTGGCATACAATGGCCAGGTTTCTTTGGATTAGGAACAATTTCACTAGGGAGTGCACCTTTCATGCTGGGGTTCATTTGTAAAGACAAGTGGTTCATTTGGGCATCAAGATGCTTGATCGATGCTGAGTGGGAACTCACTATTTGGGTGAGGTTAGAAACCTTCCCTTTTAACTCTTTAACCCCATTGTCAGTGGGTTCTACCTTCTTCAACACCCAGAAAACATGTTTTCAATCTTCGAGTTTCCCACATCACTCACTATGGGCTTCCCTTGAGATGCTTCCGCTATTAGAGTAGGCACATAGGGGTTAGAACTTCAGTGATATCACTCTCCTTCACGGTTTTGGTCTCTATTCCCCCATCGATCATTTCTCTCCCTCCATCCTTGATTTCTATGGTTTTTCCAATCTTGATTCTCATCCCTTAGGTTCCAATGTCCTTGATTGGCACCTTGATACCCAGGGAAAGAGCCCCCCACTCGGCCTGCTAGTGACATCATCAAATTGAGTATGGCCTTGGGCACCTACAACATTCACACTCTTTGCACTAGCTCCCATCACATGTTTTGTCATCAACTTTAGCTGGGTCATCATATTAGCAAGAGGTTCATCTCTAGCCTTATCCCTTTATCTTATCTAAACATTTATAAGGTTGGGGGCAACACCACTCGAAGATACCTTAGCTTCTCTAGTATGCCATGCTCGAATGTTCTTAGTTATTCTGTCAAGAAGTGCCTTGGCCACTCCATAGGTCTGATCCATGATGGATCCCCCCCTCCCCAAATTATTTATCACAGACTCGTTGATAGAATAGAAACAATAGAAGCTCTGAAGTAGAACCCCATCGGGCACCTATGGTCTAGGCAAATGGAAACATTTTTCTTAAACCTCAACCATGTTTCATGGAATTGTTCCCCCACAAGTTGTTGGAAATTGGTAATGTCATCTATCAACTGTAGCATCCTCGAGAGAGGGAAGACCCTATCCATAAATGCTTCCATAAGCTAATTCCAAAAGGTAATGGACCCGAGAGGCAACTCCTCCAACTAAATGGTGGCTTCCCCTGTTAGTGAAAATAGGAAGAGCCTCAATCTGACCTACTCTTGGCTTATATTTGTGATGTTGAAGGGTTGGCAAATTTCAAGGAAGTTGCGGAGATGCCTAGTTGCGTCTTCTCTAGGTATACTTCCAAAGAGCCCCTTAATTTGAAGTAAGTGAAATATTGTACTCGTCACATGTAAAAATTACATTTCCTACCATAGGAGGTAGGCGAATGGCACCTACTACATTGGGCATCACAGGATCATCATCCTCGTGATCCATATGCCCGTCCACCAAACCTTTTCCTTCTTGTGAGTGTTTCCTTATATCAAGATCAACCTAGATGGAACCAATCATAAGAGTAAAGTCAAACCAACTAAGTTCTGAAGTAGAACCCCAATGGCGCCATTTTTTATAACGTCCAAAATTCATTCCTCATAAGGATAGAGTGTAAACGGTCATTGGAAAAATAAATATACCTAATGAGTGTCGGGATCGAATCCCACAGGGAATATTAGTTGATCACACAAGAGTTGTCTATTAAATTGAAGTAACTTGTATCAATGTCTCAAAAACAATAAATTAAAGATTGGGGGAATTACAACTTGTCAATTGAACTACAAATTCGAACACGAAAACCGGGAAAAAGCGTAAAAATTACCAAAGGAGAGAATACTAGGGGTGTGATATTAAAGGGGCATCATCATATTGGAATTACTAACAAATCCTAGCATTACTCAATAGTATAATTGGTTGTGGATGAGGTGGAACTCGACGTTTTTCAATTAATTAGGTGCTTATGCCTCGGGTTTTCTCAAACCCCAAAGCCCTTTTTACAATAACCACAACAACTTGAGTAAAAATCGAACTATTTATAGCTTTAATTCTTAAAGGCTGTGTGACAATGGGTTTTGGCTGCCTCTAGCCCAACCCCACATGATCAACACCCAATTACCCACTAGTGTTTCCTCACTCATACTCTAAATCCATTTTTGAAGAAACAATAGAGTAAGTAAATACAACCCACATTTGCAACTATGAGTATTTAGATTAAAACTCAGAGGAAATACTAGAATTGTACCAATTAAGTAAATCAAAGATCAATTAAACAATACCCAATCCAAATCAAAACCAATCATTCACACACCCCTAGCATAGGAATTTAGCTACTCATGTAGGTAGAAGAAGACATTGCATTAAGTAATAATTCAATATCCACTCAACAAAATGAGTAAGAAAATTCAAGCACAAGGTTCTGGTCTCCAATGGAGTTATTTTTTACCTTTTTAAAGAAGAAGATGAAGACTTCTCTCTCTATAATTCAATTTCAAAAACTTCTCTCTACCACTCTCAATTTTCTAGTAAATATTCAATGGAATGGAATGTTCAGTTCTCCTCCTTTGTAGAAAGGTACAAAAGTAGGGTACAAAATGCTCCTCTTTTTCTGAGATGGACGCTTTTGTGCTTTTCTGACCGCCATTACTTGCGAATCATCGTCGGTGCTGATCCATGGTCCGATGATCTATCACATTTGGTGGCCAGTGAATTCTGTAGCATTCTTGAGGTTCACTGGTGCTGATCCACGGTCCTCCAGTAGACGTGACATTTCGCCGGTGTCCTCCGGTGGAGCGCCGATCCTCATCTTAAATTTTATGATTTTTACTCAATATCATGCTTCCTCTACTTAAGTTAAATACCTGTAGAGATCAAGGAGAAAGGGAATAAAATCCACCTAAATGACTTGAAAACTAAACAAAAACTCATGTCTAAGAGCCTAATGAGTTGGTAAATTACCAACTCATCAGTTATTAAAAAAAACTTAGCTATGAAAAATTTAGCAATGTAGTTCATAGCTAAGTACAATTTTCTTCTATAGTGTTTATTATAAATGCGGTACGTGCTTTCATTATATGTAAAGTACATATACTAAACTAGTATAAATCAAGTGGGTCAAGCCTAAAAAAAAAGAAAAAAAAAGAAAGGGATATTAATGACTTTGGCTACCAAATCCATCAAACATGATAGCATCTAGAAGCAGAATGCAGAAAAATAATTTAAAAAGCATAGTTAAAAAAGGGGGAAAATATAGAAGAAAAGAGGGGAGTGCATTCTTGTGCATTTTCTTATGGTTGTGTAGCATTCCGGTTATCACCTAATTTATCTCTCCTCATTCTACCATCCTAACTCAGTTGTGAAATAAATGTCTATTAATCTCCACTCAAAAGGAGCCAAGGGATTTTCCTGACTCCTAGTGTTTTGCATACACCAGACCTGTAACTTGAAAGGCACAAAAATAACAACTCAGATGAAAATTGAATAGGTAATATTAACTCATACTTAGCAATCAGTATTTTTAAAGTCCCTAACAACGACACCAAAAACTTATTGCGGCTAATGCATAAGTAAGAAACGTAGTCGTACAATTAATATAGGAGATTAATTCCTTGTATCGTACCACATGGACTTGTCAAAGCGATTAACTAACTTGAATTAGTATTTAAATTTTCAGTGGAAAAAAATAATTCTTGTGGGAAGGCTTGTATTATTAACTACATTTCACTAAAAACAAATGGAATGTAGAGTAAAACAATAAATTCTATTGATTCAAGTCAAATGAGAAAAAGGTCTAGGGTCATGGTTGGTTGACAACAAAGTTGAGTTCTCAAGTTGCACACTTAAAAAAGTTACTAGTTGTGGGTTAGTATCCCTTCCTGAGCTTCTGCCAAAGTCTTGAAGACTATTTGAATATTCCTAATACCTACATTCATATGATCATCGGCCGATAGTGAAGTGCATGTGAAACATCATTTGTATCAACTGAGCAAGGCTAACGAGTATACTTTTATCCACTTCAGCAAATCATCCCCCCTTCCCAATAAAGTTTGTGACCAATCCCTACCGTTTTATCACGCTCAAAAAATTTTTCTTCCGATTTCAATTTACGATCCATAGATAATTTATGATAGTTGGCTAGAAAACAAATACTTAAGACCAAGTAAAAGGAAGCAACTCAATAAATGAAAATTTCTAGAATAAGCGTACAACTTTCAAACTTCAACTGTCATGTCTAAACCATATCCCAGAACTAAAGTGTTTAGCCACTCATGATTCGATTACTAAATAACGAATTCGTGAGTAGCAAATGTTTAAAGACAAAAAAAAGTTTGCAAAACAAAACATATAGAAGGTGCTTGAGTTCTCTTATTTCACTGTGTTCCAGACTTGAAACATAATAAATAGTGGGTGTTTGATGTACCTATAAGGTTTTCAATAATTTTTGAATGAAAATATCCTTCATTAAATGAGTATGCAGAATTAGCCCAAGAGTGCACTACTGTGCCACAGGCCACTACGCTAGCCGCGATGCGATAGTATTAATTTACAGGCCTTCATGTCATTGTGCATGCACCTGTTAAATTGCATTGTCACGGCGTTGGCCGCAATGCGGTAGTAATTTCTTGACTTTTTGATCCTAATTTTTCATGCACTTTGTTACGACCTGAACGTACACCCGGATCATAGACACGACACAAGGAGCCTCGAGGGACCCCAAGTCGACCCATGACATGAGCATACATCTAATTCCAATCACATGAGCGGAAGACTTAGCATAAAAAGAATGAAATTATGACATAATAGAAGGAAAAGTAAAACTAGACTCGTACAATATGGCTGATTACAACTTGTAGTCTGATAAGCCCCTAATCATGAAAAGACGGGATGATGGGATAACTCCCCAACTGACCCAACAATCCATAAACTAAAAAAACAACATAGAGTCTGAATACATAGCCCTCAAAACATGAGGACTCACCAAGTATGCTGAGAACAACTTCGAGACAATCTACGGGTGAGGGTGAACCTGAGAGCTGGGGCCTGTATCATAAAATGATACATCATAGAAAGCATGTGATCAGTACATGGAATGTACTGAGTATGAAAGGTAATTCAAACGGACATGTAAAACATATATAAAACTCATAAATGATTATAGGAGTAGTACATCATGCGCGTGTTGTAAATCATCACAACATGTCATAAGGCTTAAGGCTTACAAAACATTCATGACATAAATATAATCATGATCATAATAAAAGAGTTTTACTTAACATGACTTGAGCCAACATACATAATCATAACATGCGTAAATCATGAGGAACAGTGGGAGGTTCTCTTAACCGACATACCCCATATGAGCACACATGAAGCCCGACTTGTAACCCTAGTCGGGAGGGTGTTCGTATCTTGCCAAGAGTCGAACCATGAAAGTGTGAAGTCACCATGAAAAGGGCCATTTGGTCTGGGGAAAGTCCTATAGGAGGTCCCTACATACCTACGGTGGCACGTAGTTTATGAGATACGGGGCAGAACCTAGGCCTCGAACCTACTCGGTGCTGGATACTACTCCTAAAACATATATAATGCTCATAGTATAACATGCATGGATTCATGGGTAGTCAAATCATGATAATCATAAAAATTCTTTAACATATGTGAACTAGCCATGACATGAGGCCCGTGAGTCGGCCAAAAACATAATTCGTGATTCATAAGATTCATACATACTTGTAGATCATGCATATAGATTGAATTCCATAAAATCATAACGGGCAACATAATTTAAATCTTAATTTATGTTGGGTTTATAATTATCATCAAATAGCTAAATAGATCATAAGTCAACTCATCAAAAGGCATGCATAATTAGGCTTAAAGACATAGAAATCAAAATCGATAAAATTATAAATGATTTAAATAATAAAAAATGATTAATATCCACAGATTATAATAAGATTTTAAAATCACAAAACCCATATCAAATTAGAGTTTAAGTAAATCGAATCCAAAACCCCATGAGGTTTTGTTCGAAACTTTGTAAAAATCATAGACGAAGGACATGGGTGTGGAAGAAATCACCCATTTATAGCCTTACATACCTAGGATATCTAATTCTTAACTTCCTTTGATTACCCAAGAATGAAATTTGAGGAATTGAAGAGAAGAGCCTAGAATCTACCTTGATTGTCTCTCACTATACTTGCATGCATAAATGAAGAGAAAATTGAGCTTAACCCCTTTAAATTTCCCTATTCATAACCCAAAACTTCATAGTTTAGGCCTTAGGATCTTAGGAATTTATGGAAAGACCCTTACTATTTTGCAGAAAATAACTACCAGGTGACCCTAACGGGTGACCTGACCATTCGTTACATGGCTACACGATCCGTCACCTTGCCCGTCAGGTACACTATCTTAACTGATCATTGGGGGTCCTAACGAATGGCACCACGACTCGTTATCGTGGCCACCACTTGTCAAGTGCACTGCCTAGCCTTTTCTATTTTTTTCTTATACCTCTTTCGTGGCCACCACTTGTCAAGTGCACTGCCTAGCTTTTTCTATTTTTTTCTTATACCTCCTCCCCACGGGTGACCTAATGACTTGTGGTGTCTGACCATGAGTCGATCTCAAGCTCGTGGGGACTCCTTTTCCTCAATATTTTCCCATTCTCCCAGGCCTCCCCATGAGTCACCTGACGACTCGTGGACTCTCCTCACGAGTCGTCCAACAACTCGTCCTGTGCCTGCGACCCAAATTTTTAGTTTTTCCCGTTTCAACTCTCGGGTCCGATCTTTGAGTTCCCGGGGTATTATAGGCTTGCTTCTCGCGCTTGTTCTTGTACCTCAAATTAACATTGGGTTGTCCTTATTGGCTTCTAGTTAGTCTTTAAAGCTCTCATTTATTTTTGTTTGAGCTCTAAGCTTCCTGTTTTCATCCTGCACATTAAAAATAAAAAAATATAAGCATACTAATTATTTTTAGCATTCAAAGAAATGACTAAATGACCAAATGTTAGGGGAAAAATGGTAAAACATATAAAATTTTAGCCTCACATCAGTATCACTAGTCAATCCTTTTGATCCTATAGCCTTTTCTTTGCTAGCTGTAATTTTGCATTGATATTTTTTTGTTGAGTCCCTATTCTTTGTACCCTACTTTGTTAAACAAGATAGCTAGATGATGTGCTATGAGTTGAAAAATCTAAAGAAGCGATGATCAAGTGTAGAAATATGGTGACCAATGTATAGTTGCTAGTGATTAAAGAAATCCTCTTTGAAGAAAATGTAACATATAAAAAAAGAAAGATGATGGAAACATTCGTGACATGAGAAAGACTCGTTAGAAAATAAATGCAGAGAGAGACAAAAGAAAAGAAGAAGACAAAGAGAAGAGAAGAACGTAATGAGGTTTGAAGAGTCTATGGAGCGTAAAAGTGCTTAGGAAATGGAGTCACAATCATATATTTATCTACCTATCCCTTAACCTATATTATAAGTCCTATCTAATTCTATTCAAGCACATTAAATTAGTGGAAATGTAAATAATGAGCAAATTTATGGTTCTTTGTGCATACATGTTATTTTCATTGTGAGTGTGAGAGTAATGTTATGATGTGAAGTCCTTAATTTGTATTTAATTTTATAAGTTGAGTGTGTGGACTAATTCTTTCTTGTGATGACATTTGCTTTATTACAGATAGGTGATATGAATCACTCTTTGACAGAGTATAGGTTACTGACTTTAAATAGAGTGAGAGAGAGTCAATCTTTGAGATGGGGTTGTTAGAAGTATGTGATATGCATGAATTCAGTTGTGTGTCTTGCATAATAATCATGAAATAAAGTATGGTGGTATGAAAGTGCTCTAGAGTCTAATTGCCGTAACTAGCAAGGTTTGAAGGTGCATTATTCTTAATTGATATATGTACATTAGGTCATGTAAAGTTGTGGTGTATGATCGAGTATAGAATTTTATTTTTTTTTATATTTCAGAGTGATGGTTTGTCCGAGGATGAATAAGGTTTTACTTGCATTTCTACCATTTGTAGTGAGATATGATTAATATGCCTAACTTATGATGATTATGACATATTAGACTAATTGGAGCTTGTATGGTGAATGTAGGTACTTTGTGGAGGAAATACACCTTGTTGGTGGAAGAATGGATGAAAATTGGTCAAGTGTGGAAGTCCATGGATTGGATGCTTTACATGCTTGAACGCATGCACATTTAATGTGGCAGTTGATGCACCGTGTTGAAGAGATGAGGCTAGTGAAGAAATTTTAAGCACTTGGTGATATGGTAAGAGTGATGCACACTCCATCGCACTGAAGTTTGGTGTATTGGCCAACGTGCCGCATTGTCTAGAAATTTATGTCTATGAACTTTTACCAAGTGTTTAATGCATAACAAGGTGCGATGCGAGCTCCACTGTGTATAATTTTGACACGTTAGATGAAAATTGATGGTTGACTCATTTGGCCATAAAAAACAAGCGTTGCTAAACTGAACTTGAAAAAAGCAAGATCAAAGGCTTAAATAGATGATGACATCATGCAAGTAGGGCAGCTCACGAGGCCCAGCATTGCGCAGGGCATTCCACCAGACCAAGCTCCACGTCATGGAGCAAATATTACATAAGGAGTCCCGCGTCGGGGAGTCTGAACTCCACAATAGGTATCGCAACGCGCAGGCATGGTAATCTAGCTAAGGTTGCAAAGTCAAATCCCATTCAAAGCAGGAGAGATGCAGACTTATTCTACTATAAATATCCCTAGGACGTTTTGTATTATTGATTCGCAGTTTATTGCCACATAATTCACACTGCTTGACGATATATTCTAAGTGTTGAACACATTATTCCATACCATTGTTGAAAGAAACATCATGTTCTTGTGATTCTGTTTAGCTTTTCAAGATTTGTCAAACAAATTAATCTAATTGTAACTGATCATCATTACTTCTTATATATTATGTTATTGTTTCTTCACACATGAGCGGCTAAATTCTTTAGCTATAGTTGTGGAAATCATGATGGATTAACAGATGTACACAAATATAATAGTAATTCTTGAATGGTATAATTGAGTGTATTGTTATTCTCTTTATTTTAATTTGTTTTAGTGGTTGCAAACATTAAAACGTTCTTGTATTATCAACTTACTTGACCAAAGAGGATAAAGTTAGGAAAAGAGAATAAAAATAAAAATTTAAGGCTACCAATCCTCATCTAATTGACTTGAACTCTAACCGAAGATAGTCAGTCCAGGACATATGGTGAGGGAAAAATATGAACACCTAAAGTCAGGAAGGATTTTGAGTGAAATTCATCTATGTGGGTCGAGAGTTGTTAGATGAACACAATCGTTAGTCTTGCCTGAAATTCACCAGGATAGATCACTAATAAAATATGCCTACTACGTTATGAATCATGGAGAACACAACCCTAGTTTCTTCTCATATATTTGCTACAAACGAAATCATAGTTTTAATTACTTCTTTTTATTGCTACCCCCTCTGAAATACTAACTACCGGTAGAAATACTAATTGTTAACATATTAGTTCTCACCTATTCCCTATGAGATCGACTCCAACCTTATTGGGTTCATATAGTTGAAAGTGACCATTTTACATTTCATTGCAAGGTGTAACTTAGGCGTGATCAAATATTGACACCGTTGTCGGGGAGTACGGTGTAGAAATAGTTAATTAGTGTTTAAATTTTTCTTGTAGTCTTTATTTTGTTATTTACATTTTTTATTTGTTTTTTTTTGATTTGCCGGAGTAAAAATGGCAAACCCCATAGCGTAGCTTAACCTCTCACTAGAGGAAGAATTGATAGATGCACAACAGGCGGGAGTTGTGCACCTAATTAGTTGAAACAGCTAGGAGGGCTGGGGCCGCATAATTGGTTGCCGCTCTGGCAAAAAGAAACAAACAAAAACCCCATCTGGGAGGGAAAAATGATATATGAAATATGGTCTTTGAGGGGGAGTTTGATTTGGAAGAGGTTGGTTACATGGGAGTCATCGTTCCACTCCCACTGCCAACTAATGCTAAGTTCGATATTTCAAGCATGATGATGCAATTACTGAGCACGAAAGGGTTGTTCAATGGCTCATCCAGAGAATTTCCAAACCAGCAGTTAGTAAATTTCACTAGAATCTGCAACGCATATAGACTGCCAGGGTGACATAAGAGGCTATCAAGCTAAGGTTATTTCCTTTCTCCCTCACAAGGAAAGCCACACTATGGTTGAATGAGCTTCCAGAAAAGTCCATTACCACCTGGGTAGAACTGACTACAGCTTTTTTGGAGAGTTTTTTCCTACCCTCACTGATAATTTAGATGAGGGATGAGATAAACAACTTTAGATAGCTACTAAATCTTTTATAGGTCATTGAGTGCCACCAATAAAGTTTTAGTACATGGTATTGTAGATAGATCTATGATGGCACATACTTTTCCAGAGGCCAGTGAAATACTGGATAAGAGACCAAGACAAATAAGGCATGGAACACCAGAGAATCTAAAGCTACTGCAATAAATTATTCCGAGGGAATATTATTATAGCAGTGAAAGAAAGAGGAAGAATGTGGCCAGGATATGGCCCAACTCAGAACTCAACTGGACTTGATCACCAAGCACCTGAAGACTATGAACACACAAAATGGGCAAGCAGTTAACACTCAAGATAAATTGCCCAGGTATGATGACTACTACCCAAAACTTGAAGAGGAGGCTAATTTTGTCAACAACCAAGCAAAAGATTTCTGGGCCAACACCCAAGGGTCTATCCAAGACTCTTGGCATCAAGGTTAGGAAAATCATGGTCCGAACTATTATAGCAATAGCAGTTATGACAGGTCAGAGTTTAAAGATAGAGATCAAGGTACATGGAGAAATCGAGACCTCCCAACGAATGGTAGGAGTGGAGCTTATGTGCCACAAAGGGCTAGAGAGCCAACTGCAAATGACTCTATGAGTGCAAGGATGGAGGACATGATGAGCAGAATGCTGAAAAAGCTTAACTCTACTAAGGTTAGAATCAAAGAAATATGTGGAGAACTATCAAGTTTGAGTCAGTTGGTATACTTGCACTCCACCTCAATTAAGCATTTGGAGCATCAGATGGTACAGGCCTCAGCAACATTGAATTAGAGACAAAAGGGCACTTTTCCTAGTGACACTATCTTAAACCCTAGGAATGAGGGTCACGCATGGCCATTATTAATAGGAGCGGGACAATTCTAGATGAGGAGCCCAATATATACAAATATTCTGAAAAAAGTTAGACAATATATTGACTCTGAGAGACCAAGCCCCAGCATTGAGAAGGGGAATTAGAAGAAAAGCCAGAAGAAATACACCTATTCCGAGCCCACCTCCTTCTTTTCCTCAGCAGATTAAGAAGAAGGCCGAGAAGGGTAAGTTTCAAAAATTCATGGCCATTCTAAAGCAGCTACCAATGAACATCCTATTGATTGAGGCACTTGAGAAAATTTCTAGATATGCAAAATGGACGAAGGATTTAGTGAGGAAGAAGAGGGTCGTGATATTTGAGCTAGTAGATAATGTGCATCATTGCAGTGCTGTAGTTGCACACTCCTTAGCTCCAATAAAAAGAAGGATCCCAAAGATTTTACTATTCTATACACTGTGGAATCCATTAATTTCATAAAGGCAATATGTGACTTAGGTGCGAGCAGAAATTTAATGTCGCAGGCAATATGTAAGAAAATGGACTTGGGAGCGCCTAAATGAATGAAAATGCGGCTACTCATGTCCGATCATATAGTGAAGACACTCGTGGGCATATTAACTAATGTCCTTGTGAAGGTGGATGACTTTTTCTTTCCATTAGACTTTTTCATTCTGGATTGTGAAGTCAACTTTGTCGTCCTCATCTGTAATACTCCAAAAAGCCCCTTAGATCAGACCCAAGACATATAGTAGAAACAGCAAGAAAACAACACCAAGACCAAACAATGACTCTCACAATAAGTCATCCAACAAACCAATAGGCCATTGGTTTGGTCATTGTTTAGTGTTTGAGAGAGCTGACATAAATTGGCCCAGTACCCATGAGGAAATTATATGGATCATTATTCAATTGTATCGGTCGTCTTTCCAGTCGTGAGTTGAGATATTGTAACACCTCGGACTTTCGGGTTAAGCTAGAAACCATTCTAGGTATATGAAAAGACCCAAGCCCAATGAATTTTATGGAAACTAGGTGTTAGTAATAATTCTTAAGTGTGAGAAATGCTTTAGATACAAATTAAGGTCATAAGGAAGAACCTCTAGAACAAAGTTGAGTTGTGAGCCTTCTTACCAATTGAGTTTTCATATAAGTTCTTACAAAGGTCAACTTCAAATGACCATACCTCCAATTTTTACAAAGTGATTTTGAGTGATTCCACATATCAAATTAAATCCCCTTGAGTCTTCTTTCCAATACATCCGACCTTGCATCAGTCAGAGTTTAGAGTAAAAAGTTATGAGCAGTTTAGTAAAATAGGAAATGGATTGGACGAATCACAAGACCGATCGTCCTATCAACCAACGACCCATCCCTTTGGTCATTGGTTTTGTCAGTTTCAGGCTTTATTTCGTTAGTTTGAGGGTATTTTTGTAAACTCGATGCTTTTAACTTATAAATGAAATTATTTTAGGCTTCCTAAGGGTCAGATTAAAGGATCTAACTTAGCCTAATTTCTCACTCTCTTCGAAGACCGTAACATTTATTTTTCTCTCAAGATCAAGGCTAGGGTTCTTCATCAAATCCCTTCAAATCTTTCTTGGGTCTTCAAGGCAGGTTAATGGATCATCAAAACCAGGAAGGTTATGAATGGGGAAATCCTTCACACTCATGCCCAATTTCATCCCTATCTCATGATTTCAAGTCTTCAAGCAAGATTCATTGAAATTCCAGGGTTAAACCCAACTCTCATGAACTCTCTTATGATCTCTTATGAATTCAAGTATCTTATGATTAAATTCATGATTTATGATTATGGTTACTTATTTTCTACTAGAACCTATTATGGATCTATATTTTTAAGTTTATGGTGAAATTTCCCAATTATGCATGATTTTATACATTTCAAGCTTATGATCCTATGATTTCCATTATGACTATTTATTCAAGTACGTATAGTTTTCATGACACTCAAGTTACATGTCTTGGCCAACTCAATGGAATTATTCTCATGACTATTTCACATATGTCCTATGATTTCATGAATTAGACAAGACCATTCAAGATCAAGTATGCTTTCATGATATTGATTATGAGCCATGTGCATGTTTTTGGGAATAGTTTCTAGCACCGAGTAGGCTAGGGTTCAACCAAACTTGAATCTCAGAAATACCTGCCACCGTAGGTATATATTCATGTTCAAGTCCTGCGGGGATTCATGAGTGATATCAGGCCTTAATCGTTCCTTTCCTTAGCAAGTTTGTACGACTCTACCCACTTAAGCGAGATAGTTGGGGCATAATGTAAGCTCTATCATGATGGTGCCAATTATGATGAGTTTCCCATTATTCCTAATGTTTTAATTACTCATGTTCATGACTTCTGATACTATGTTTCATAGCGTATTTGACCCATTGATTAGCTTATGAGCTTTAATTTACAATTTCAAGTATAGACACTATATGATTTCTATTTTAAACCTTGGTTCATTACACTTTAGCTTATGATAAATAACTCAGTTTTATGAATATTGTACGATAATGATTTCAGCATGTGCCCTATTCCCATGTTCATTTTAGCCTTTACTCTCGACTTTGATTTACTGTTTTACGAGCATTTTTTACTTTCTCTACATACTATGTACATTCAAAGTATGGACCACATACTATATGCTACATGATCTAATGATATAGGTTCGGGTAATCAGTCTCAATCTCAACATTAGCTCGCTCCCGCTTCAGTCCAGCTTAGTCCCTGTTGGGTGAGTCCTCATCTTCCGAGACACTATATAATTTGCTATGTTTTGTTATATCTTTCAGTTTTAGACTTAGCGAGCTAGTTTGGGGTGTTGTCCGATCAGCTCATTTTATGACTAGAGGCTTCAGACAGTTATGTATTAGATGGTTCTGCATTGTGACATGTTGTCTTTGTTCATATTTCATGACATTTAAACTCCCACTTATTTTATGCTATGATGCATTATCGCTTTTATGTATGCTGTCTTTCATGCTATATATGTGACATGGGTTAGCTTGGGGTCCTTCATGGTTCTAGGTGTCATGTTGCGGTTCGAGGTCCATGCTCGGATCGTGACATTATCATTCTAGCGTGTCAATTCTTAGCTACCGGAAGGGAACTAGTTGATGTAGAATGGGTGAACTTAAGTTTTGGCTGAATGGTGAGGAGGTTGTGTTAAAAGTCCAAAAATATTCTAAGCAGCCTAGCGATATAAGGGTCATATCTTTGATCAATATGGTAGAAGAGGAGTGTCAGCCGAGTAAAATCTGGTATCTTGATGAAGTCTAAGTAATCAAAATACCTGCATCATGCTGCAACGTTAAATCAGGTGCTGTTTGGGAGGAAACTCAAGGTAATTTGGTTTTTATTTTTCA
The DNA here is from genome assembly GCA_035772735.1 of Datura wrightii. NCBI lineage: Eukaryota > Viridiplantae > Streptophyta > Magnoliopsida > Solanales > Solanaceae > Datura > Datura wrightii. The sequence continues at coordinate 43,781,213 of JASDFA010000007.1, read as the reverse complement.
TTTATTTAGAGTTGATGTGTTTGTTCAAGTGTGCAGAAAATAAGTCATAGGCAACGAAGAAAAGTGGTGCTTGACAGAATACATTTTGGGCCGTGAAGGGCAAGACCTTCTACGAGGTCTGCGATGCGGAGACCACACTCCACAAGGAGGTTCACGATTGTCACCACTTGAGTTGGGACCCGGATCGAGACACATGACCTAGAACAATGAATGGCTCCAAGTCAACCCATGACATGAACATAACAACTAATGAGCATACATCAAAGTGGAAACTGATAACTTAAACATGAATAAGAAGAAGTCTGAATAACATAAAGTATAATAACTATTGTAAATGAAGTCAAAATTCGATAAAGTTGAAAGACTACATAATGTTTGGTAAGCCTCTAAACTGTCTGATGAGCTGATGGGACAACACCCTCAACTAGCTCGCTAAAGTTTGAAACTGAAATAGCATAATCAAACACTAAATTGAATTTCCTCGGAAGATGAGGACTCAACAACAATGGGAACTGAGTTGGACTATGGGAGAAAGCTAGACTAACGGCGAAACTGAGTCTGATTGCTTGGACCTGTATTGTGAAACCATACAACATAGAGTATGCGATCAGTACTTAGAATTTACTAAGTATGTAAGGTAAGTAACATGTTGAGTAAACATTAACTGAACTCATGCATATAAATATAAATTAGTATATCATGAGAGTAAAGACGTCATGCTGAAATCTAAATCTAAGACATATATAGTCATAAGCGGATTATCATATCTGAACAGAATGACCCAAAGATAAAAATAGAAATCATATGACTTGTCATAACTGAAATCATAAGTAAAAGCTCATAAATTGATCATTGTATCAAATATGCTATAAAACATAATATCATAAGTCATGAACATTAATAACTAAAATCATGAGGAACAATGGGAGACTTGTCCTAATTGACACCATCACAATAGAGTTTACGTGATGCCCCAACTATCACACTCAAGTGGGTAGAGCGGTCCAAAATCTTGCTAAGGCTAGGGACGGTACCATGATATAGATATCAAGCTGAGGCGCCTTGGGGGAAGGGGAAAACTCTCAAAGGAGATCCCAAAATAAGTATATACCTATGTTGGCGTGTAGTTTTGAGATCGGGAAACCTTAGAACCCCAAGCTACTTATGCTAGACACTACTCTCCAAAACATGCATAGTGCTCCTATCTTTTTTCAATGAAGCTGAAATCATATTTACATGCATAGTCTAAATTTTGAACATGCGAAGTCCTAGCTCCAAGCATACCATAATCTGATCTAGGAGAATTGACTTCAAACCATATGGTAAGCTGATTTTATAAAACTGAGCTAAATCATGAAAACATACTTAACCTTTGTGGGCTTGCCTAAATTTGAAAATCATGCATACTTGAAGTAAACTTCATAAGTTAAAATTATATATTCATACATGGGTAATTTATAAACATTCATTTATGCTAGATATCTCATCATACTTGAAATCATGAATCATAAACTTGACTTTTCCTAAGACGTGCATAATAAGGCATAATTTCTAATAACTTGAAATCATGAATATATCATCAAATTGTGTATAAAATCAGCTCATAAATCTTAAAACATGCTTTGGAATATGAGGCGAATTGACCCATAGACATATCATAGAGAATTTCATAAAATCGGGTTAGAATCCTATAAAATCATATACTTGAATTAGAACTTCAATTCATGAATTAAGGAGAAATTTAGGCATGAGAGTGAAAGGAAACTCTCATTCATAGCCCTACATACCTGGGTAAACTAATTCTGAACTTATCCTTGAAACCTAAGAGAATTAGGGAAGAATTGAGAGAGTTTTAGACTGATCTTCAAAGAGAATTCAAATCTTTGCATGCATGGGGAGCTTAGGCTAACTTGATATAGGCTAAACCCTCTTAAAACAATCTTTTCATGACTTAAAACGATGTAGTTTAGGACTTAAGAGCTTAGGAAATATGAAAATACCATTAATGATTCACCTGGATAATAGACAATGCTAATTAGAACGATCCATCCAACGGATAATTGTAGGATACAATGGCTCGTTGGATCGTCCATCATTCCCTGGGGAATTTATGGTACTCAACTGACCCCTCACCAATGATTGACAAGACGATCCACTACTCTCTCCAATGGATCATTGGAACTCTACATTGTATTTGCACTACCAGTCTTCTGCTGAAGTTCTAATCAACAACCGCTCAGGACGGGTCGTCGTACAAACAACAACTCGTTGCTCCATTCATTATTTCCAGGGAAATGTTTTTTCTCTTCGGATTCACTAACCAATTATCAGACAGGATGAGTCGTTCCTTGGAATAACGGCTCATCGTATCCTCTTGTCGTCACTGACTCGATTTTTGGGAATTTCCTGAATCCATTCAATGTCCACTCAAGATGACCCATTGAATCTTCCAACGATTCGTTGCTAGGACCATTGCTTGCTAGAAAGTTCTTACTGGGAACATACCACGAGGGACACAACGGGTTGTTGTTCCCTACAATGACTCATCCCTTGGGTCATTTCACGACTTTGATGCAATTTTCAATGATTCCTCTAATCAAATCCTTAGGTTTGATCTTAGGGACTTTTTGGGTGTTACATTATCTCCCCCTTGGGAACATCCATCCTTGAATGTATATTACGCATACTGAAAGGCTGGGGAAAGAACTGCAATCCCAAACACTAAACATCTTAAGATGAAAACTGATAGAGTGACCGACTCCGATCTAATAGAGATAACTGACTGAATTCATATAACATACATACATGCAATTTCATGAAATGAACTTAGAACATAAACTTGACATGAAACTAAATAGAGTACCAAGGAGGAAACTAGTAACTTATGTTGGAATTGAGCCAGAAGGAAAAGGATGCGGGTATTTAGCCATCATATCTACTTCGGCTTCCCACATAGCTCCCTCATAAAGCTAATTCCTCCATAAAACTTTCAGTGAAGCTACTTTCTTTTTTCTCAACTTCCGAACTTGATGATCACGGATCTCAATCGGAACCTCCTCATAGGTAAGGCAATCCTTCACACCTATGCTCTGAACCGAGACAATTAAGGTCTAGTCACTAATGCACTTCTTCAATAGAGATACATGGAAAATTGGATGTACCAAGGCTAACTCTGCTAGAAGCTCCAACTCATATGCCACTTTTCCAACTCACCTTAGAATCCTCTAAGGACCAACATATCGGGGACTAAGTTTTCCTTTTTTTTCGAACCTCATCACTCCCTTAATGGGAGACACCTTCAAAAACACCCAATCATCAACTTCAAACTCAAGCTGTCTCTGTATAACATCCCATATGACTTTTTATGACTTTGAGCTATTTTCAACCTCTCTCTACTTAGTTGGACTTTCTCTATGAACTCAAACTAAATCTGGCCCTATCAATGTATCCTCACCTATTGTAAACCATTGAATAGGTGATCTACATCTGCACCCGTAAAGAGCCTCAAATGGAGCCATCTGAATGTTGGAGTAGTAACTGTTATTGTAAGCAAACTCGATGGGAGGTAAATGATTTGTAATACCCCAAAAGTCCCTAAGATCAGACTTGAGGGTTCAAGCATCGAAATCAGGAAATGTTGCACCAAGTCACAGGACGAGTCGTCCAATGACCCATGAGGACTTCACGAGTCGCAAAGTGACTCAAGAAGTGAAGGGGGAGTTGGCAGCGATTGGTGGTCTGGGGTGACAACGAAGGGAGTAATGAGATTTGGTGTGGCCAATGGCTCGTTACGTTAGTCTTGTTCAAGAGGGTGAAGGATTCAAGGTTCACTTTTCTAGAGATGGCACGAGAAGCAGCCACGAGTCGTGAAGTGACTCCAGGACTCGTGGAGTTAGTTGTGCTCAGGAGTTGGATTTTAAGTATGATATTTGGGGCAGTGTACTTCATGAGTGAGTCACCACGAGTAGTTGGGTACACTATGAGTCATGGTGACTGGCAGAGTGTATTTTCCCTGCGTTTTAGTAAGGGTATTTTTGTAATTTCTAAGTCTCTAGGTCCTAAACTATGTCGTTTTAGGCTCAGTTAGGAGGCTTTCAAGGGTGCTTAACCTATTCTATACCTCCCCATTATATGCATGCAAGATCAAGGACTCTATTGAAGATCAAACTAGAGGATTCTTTGGGTTCTTCCTTAATTCACTTGGATTCTCAAGAGAGATTGTGAAATCAAAATACCCAGGTATGTAGGGTTATGAATGGGAGTATTCCTTCACTCCCATTCCCAAATCCTCTGCTAATTCATGGAATTCTAAGTTGATGAATCTATGTTGTTTTAACCTAATTTGTGAAATTCTCTAAGTATCTGTCATGGGTAAACTCTATTCATTTTTCTAATGTTGTTTTAAGATTCATAGGCATGCTTTATAATGATTTTAAATTAGAAATTTATGATTTTGAAGTCTTACAATTGTGAAAGTTCATGAAAGGTTGAGATTATGATCTATGTTTTCAAGTATAATGAAATGTCTATGATGAAAGTGTTATTTCGAATTACCCATGTTTATATCCATAATTTTGACTATCTCAAAGCATGTACAAGTTTGAGCAAGCCCATATGATCAAGTATGTTTCATGATTTATATCAATTTCATGTTAATAGCTTACCACATGATTTTAGAGTCTAGACTCCCACTTTTTAGCTTGTGGTATGGTTAAGCTGAGGCTATTCATGATATGTTTTCAAATTATGCATGTCCTTTCATGATTAAGCTTCGTCGCAAGATGATGGTTCAGCTTAGTTGAAAAATGATAGAGAACATATGCATGTTTTTGGAAGTAGTTTCTAGCACCGAGTAGGCTAAGAGTTCAGTCAACCATGTGCCTCAAAACTACGTGCCAACGTAGGTATGTTCAGATTATTTGGGACCTCTCTTGTGAGCTTCCCCTGTCCCCAAGGGGCCTTCAACTTGATATTTGATATCATGGTAGCGCCCTTAGCTCTGGCAAGGCTTTGGACGGCTCTGCCCACTTGAGTATAATAGTCGATACAATATAAGCTCTATCGTGGTAATGTTAGTTATATGACGAGTCTCCCATTATTCCTCATGATTTTCAGTTATGCATGTTCATCAATTATGATATTATGTTTTTAGCAGGTTTGACCTAATGTTCAGTTTTACTTATGATCATCAGTTTTAGCTTAGGGTCATTCGAATCAGTTATGATACTTAGTCATGTTTAAATCATGTTTTCCGATGATAGAATGCAAGCCATACTCTCAGAATCTTACCATGAATATGTTTTATGATATGCACGATTCCAGTTTTACTTACTTAGCGATTTTACTTACCTTGCATACTCAGTACATTCCAAGTACTGACCTCATAGTCTATGCTATATCATTTCATGATACAGGCTCGAAAATTTAGGTTCAGTCCCACCGCTAGCCAGATTCTCAGAGTTCTAGCATACTCAGCGTGTTGGTGGGTCCTTATCCTTCGAGGACCTTTTTAACATCTTGTATTCAATATCTTCAATTTTAGTCTTTAGTGAATTAATTAGGGTCTTGTCCCATTAACTCATCAGGTTGTAGAGGCTTATCAGACATAGCATGTATTGAGCTTCGTATTAGTATTATGTTTTCTGTTGTTCCGATGTTATTAGATTTTCAGGCTTCTACTATTTCAAATATTAGATTTCTGCATTTATTATGTTGAGCTTTAGTTGTTATGTTCATGCCATGGGTTGACTTGGAGCCTCTCAAGGTTCTTTGTCCTGTGTCTTGATCCGGGCATATGTTTGGGTCATGGCAAACTTGATATTAGAGAATTAGGTTTTGAAGTCTCCTAGGGTGTCTGGAAGCCACATTAAGTAAAGTCTTTTTCATGGGTGTGAAGCACGCCACACTTATGATGAAGAGGCTATGAAACATTTTATAAAATATCCCTTCTTTCATTATCCATGTTGTGCGATGAAATGTCTCTCTATCCTTCTAACTCATGTTATACGCGTTAGAAGAATCATGCCTCCTCGCCGTGTTAATGGAAGAAGGAATGAAAATGGAAATGGCCATGAGAATAGCAATGGAGATGGGCACTAGTAGGACCCACCAGCCCTCGAGGATCATGTGCCCCAGCGGGTTGCCCATGTGGAGTTCAGGGCAGTTGTTATACCCCGAAAACCCAAGGATCAAGCTCGGAAGTTAAAACGGTAAAAAACTAAAATTTCGCACTAGGTCACAGGACGAACCGTCAAGTAGCTTGTGAGGAGTGACCATGAGTCCTGAGGTGACTCGTGGACAAGCAGGGAGGTGGATTGGTCTGGAGTTCACCACGGGCATGACCACGAGTAGTGGTCAGGCCACACGACTCGTGAGGTCACCCATGGCCTGGACTAGATGTTGGGCAAGGACAGTGGGGTAGTGTAGACCACGAATGGTGACCATGAGTCGTGGTCACTCACCACGATTCATGGTGTTCTTTGTGGGGTCCCAGGGTGGAATTTTGGCAGTGTACCTCACAACATAGGCCACGAGTCATGGTCCTTGGAGATGAGCCCTCTAGTCCTTCATGGGCACTGGCAGTTAGCAAAAATTTTTTGATTTAAGTAAGGGCTTTTCCGTAATTCCTAAGTCCTAGGGTCCTATACTACATCGTTTTAACATATGAAAGGGTGTCTTAAGAGGGAATAGACTAGCCTAAGTCCTCATTCATGCATGTAAAGGTTTGGGGAGGTGATAGAAGGGTGATCTAGGTGATTTCAGAGTGTTCTTCCTCAATTTCCTCTTGGGCAATCTAGGGAAGTTAAGAACCAGCTATTCTCAGGTATGTAGGGTTCTAAATGGGTGATTTCTTCCATACCCATGCCCCTCCTCCATGATTTTTACAAAAGTTTCATAAAAAACTCATGGGGTTTCGAACTTGATTTAATTAAAATCTAATGATTTGATTATGGGTTTTGTGATTTTAAAATCTTATCATAATCTATAGGTTTTAATCAGCTTTTGGGATTTAAATTAATTATAATATTATTGATTTTGAAGTTCTATGTATTTGAGCCTAATTATGCATGCCCCATGATGAATCGGTTTATGATCTAATTACTCATTGATGATATCTATAAATCCATCATGAATTATGATTTAAATCATGAATTTATTATGTTACCCCTTTATGTTTATATGAAATTCAAGATAATATGCATCATCTCCAAGTATGTATGAAGCTCATGAACCATGAATTATGTTTTTGGCCGACTCATGGGCCTTATGTCATGGCAATTTCAAGTATGTACAACTATATTTATGATTATCATGATTTAACTATCCCATGAATTCATGCATATTATACTATGAGCATTATTGGGTGTAGTATCGAACACCGAGTGGGTTCGGGCCCTAGGTTCTGCCTCGGATCTCATAAACTACGTGCCACCGTAGGTATGTTGGGACCTCCTATGGGACTATCCCCGGCCCAAACGACCCTTTTTTGGTAATATCACACTTTCATGGTTCTATCCTTGGCAAGGTATGAACACCCTCCCGACTAGGGTTCCAATTCGAGCTTCATGTATGGTCATATGGGGTATGCCGATTAAGAGAATCTCCCACTGTTCCTCATGATTTATGCATGTTTATGATTATGTATATTGGCTCAAGTCATGTTAAATAAAGCTTTTCTCTTATGATTATGATTATTACTGTGTTACGAATGTTTTGGAAAATCTTGAGCCTTATGATATGTTATGATGATTTACGATACGAGCATGATGTCCTACTCTTATGATCATTTATGAAACTTTCTATAGTTTAAATGTCCGTTTTACTTACCTTTCATACTCAGTACATTCCAAGTACTGACCACATACTTTCTATGTTGTATCGTTTCATGATACAAGAGCCAACTCTCAGGCTCACCTTCCTCAATAGTGTTTCATAGATTATTATCAGCGTACTTGGTGAGTCCTCATGTTCCGAGGGCCATATGCTTAGACTCTATGCTTTTCTTTCAACAACAGAATTATTGGGTTAGTTGTGGAGTTGTCCAATCAACCCGTCTTTCATGGTTAGAGGCTTTTCAGACTACTAGTAGTATTCAGCCGTCATGTATGGATGTTGATTGTCCTTTTTCCGTATTTATGACATGTTTATGTTTTCTTATGTTAAGTCTTCCGCTTATGTGATTGAATTAGATGTATGCTCATGCCATGGGTTGACTTGGGGTCTCCCAGGCTCCTTGTCACGTGTCTATGATCCGGGTGTATGTTCGGGCTGTGACAAACTTGGTATCAGAGCCATAGGTTTGAATTGTCCTAGGGAGTCTGAAAGCCGCGATAAATAGAGTCTTTTTCATGGGTATGAAGCACGCCACACTTATGAAGAAGAGGCTACTAGGCATTTAGGAAATGTTCCCTTCTTTCATGATCTATGTCGTGTGATGAAGTCCTCTACCCTTCTAATTCATGTTATTCGCGTTTGTAGAATCATGCCTCCACGCAGAGTGAACGCCAGAAAAAATAGTAATGGTAATGATCATGAGGGTGCCAATGGTGAGGAGCATCAGCTAGCCCCACCCATTTGCGAGGAGCACGCACCAGAGCCAGCTGCACATGTTGAGTTTAAGGTAGCGATTCAGATGCTAGCACAGGCCATGACAACTCAGGTTCAAAATCATACAGTGGTGCATTACCCTCATAATGTGAATACGGCGGCATCTGGGGTGAGGGATTTCTTGAGGATGAGCCCTCCGGAGTTCACGGGGTCAATGGTGGACGAGTATCTCCATGATTTCATTGAGGAGATTCTAAAGATCACCCAGGTTATGAGGGTGAACAATGGGGAGTGTGTTGACTTGACCTCCTATCAGCTAAAGGGGGTGGCTCATATATGGTTTAAGTAGTAGAGAGATGCCAGGGTAGTGGGTGCAGGCCCGATAGGTTGGAAAGAGTCCCATATCAGTTCTTCCCTCGGGAGATGAGGGAGCTCAAGGCGGAAGAGTCTGCTAGTTTGAAGAAAGGTAATATGTTTGTTCAGGAGTATGCATTGGAGTTCACCCGATTATCCAAATATGCTCTAGAGTTGGTGGAGGATCAGAGAGCTTGGGTGAGCCATTTTGTGCATGGGGTGGTGGATTACTTGGAAAAGGATTGCCGAATCGGCATGCTAAACCGGGATATTGATTTTCCCTATATTGTATTGCATTAACAACAGATGTAGTCAGTCTACAGGAGGCAGAGGGAGGCCAGGAGGGCCTGGACCAATAGTTATGGGGTTTCTCAAGTCAGGTCAGGGGGTGGACAGCGTCAGTGGTCCTACCACAGGTCTATCGCTCCAGCTCCATCCTCAACTAGAACGCCATCTAGGTTCTGAGGAGCTTAAAGGAGCGGGGCTTTAGGCTCAATGGATCAGGGTAGCATGCAGGTGGAGTGCACTTTTCTAGCTTGTGCGAAGTGCGGCAAGAATCATCTAGGGAGGTGCTTAGTTGGCTCAGATGCATGTTTCGGGTGTGGCCAACCCGAGCACAGACTTAGGGATTGCCCCTCATCCAGATTAGGGGTTGGTGGGACCCATGTGACAGAAGCCAGTGCTACTACTCCAGTAGCTCGTCCCCTTCAGCAAGGTTCCTCTACTAGTTTAGCAGGCGGTCAGTGCCAAAACAGGTTGTATGCCCTAGTACCCCGCCAGGAGTAGGAGGCTTCGTCAGATGTGGTCACTGGTATGTTGCAAGTCTTGCATATTTATGCTAATTCCTTGTTAGATCTAGGAGCTACTTTGTCTTTTGTGACCCCTTATATAGCTAGTAGTTTTTGAGTTAGCCCTAAAATCCCGTCAGAACTGTTCTTAGTCTCTACTCCAGTCAGTGATTCGGTTGTAGCTAGGCGGGTGTATAGAGGTTGCCCCATCACAGTGTTGCATAAGGTCACCTCCGCAGACTTAGTAGTTAGCTATGATTGACTTTGACCTTATATTTTGCATGGATTGGTTGTTTGCATGTTATGCTTCGATTAATTGTAGAACTCGGTCAGTAGAGTTCAAGTTTCTGGGTGAGCCGGTCTTAGAGTGGAAGGGTAAGTCAGTTGTACCAGTCGGTCGGTTTATTTCATATCTTAAGGCCAGGAAAATGATTTCTAAGGGATGCATGTATCACCTGGTTAGGGTTAAGGTGTTGAGTCTGAGATAATGACTATCCAATCAGTTCCGGTAGTATGTGAGTGTCCGAAGGTTTTTCCTGACGATTTGCTAGGTGTTCCTCTAGAGAGTGAAATTGATTTCGGCATTGATCTTTTACCCAATATGCATCCCATCTCTATTCCTCCCTACAGGATGGCTCCAGCCGAGCTAAAAGAGTTGAAGGATCAGTTGAAGGACTTGTTAGATGAGGGCTTTATTAGGCCGAGCAAGTCTCCATGGGGTGCACCAGTGTTATTTGTCCGGAAGAAGGACAGTTCCCTTCACATGTGTATTGATTACTGATCTTGGGCAGATTTATATGCCCAAGTGATACTCAAACGTATCATTTTTACCTTGTTTGTTGTGCAATGTGTATATAATATCATGTATTTGGTAATAAAATGCGAATTTATACTAACCAACATGATTAGCATTTGTTTTGCAGGATAATGTGATTTTTAAGAGTTAAAATGCGTGTTGGAACTATGTCGGAGTTGGACATGGATGCGAGCGTGGAAAAGACCTCGGATGGCATATTTTGCAGTGGCTCCGCGATGGTGTCGTGCCACGCTGCCATCGCGGTAGCACACTGCCTGGGCAGAAATAAAAGTGGCAATTTCCAGTGTGCCTGCGCGTCAGCTTCGTGGCACGGAGACAGGCCTCCGCGATGGCCTCCGTGCCACGTTGAGGCTAATTATCCGGACCATGCAATTTCCAGAGAGGGTCCGTGTCCACGCCGTGTCACGGAGGCAGTGCTCCGCGTTGGCCTCCGTGACACGTTGCTTGTTATTTCGGGAAAAATTTCCCACTAGTATAAATAGCACACTTGGTTATTTTTAATGGGAGTTAGTTTTTTTTAGTTTTAGTTTTTTGAGCCTGAGTTCTGAAGTGGGAGCAGGAACGTGGTTTTGTGGCAGTTGAAGAATAGAAAAGATAAGAGTTTTCTTCTCTTCCCTTCTTCTTTCCTTCAATTGTATGCATGATTCACACTCATTCTAGGATGATTAATCCAAGAATGAGTGGCTAATTCCTCTCTTGCTGAGGTTTTGAACTTGTGAAATGAATGTTGGTAATAATTGATATGGTTTCTTCTTCTTCTTGCATGTTGTTCTATTAATTCTTGTGCTTATTACATTCTTGATTGGCCACCATTAATGTATATCTAAAAAGTCCAATTTCACTCGAGAGAGCATGAAATTGGAAAGTTGTGAATTAATAGGGTATTGTTCTTAACTTGATTTGTGAAAATTGGGTTTTGATGTGTTTTCTTGATAGAAATATACTTGAAAGCCGTATTAGTCAATTTAGGAATCGGAATTGTAGTGTTAGGTCATAAATTGCATTTGATCACAGAAATGTAGACGAATGGTTTATGAAGCTAAAGTGAAATTAAGTACGGAAGTTTTAATTTCTAGGCAAACGTACTTGGCTAGCAATATGAAGAAGAAGATGACCAAATTATCATGATTATCAAGTTCATTACTCGTTCTTAACCTTGGCATGTGCATATCCATTGTCTAAACTCAACGTAAATAGTAGTTATTAATTTTAGTAGATAATTAGTTTAGAAACAAAACTTACTCAAATCTTGGTTGGATTGTTGTTAACATAGTTAGAAATAGAAAAGAGATATAGTAAACTAGGCAGTTTTGCATATCTAGAGCAGCCTCCTTGGATCGATACTTGGCTACTTAGCCACTTTATTACTTGTATGACCACGTACACTTGCGTGTCGGTGTATAATATATACCGAGCAGCAGAGCGCGAGCAAGTTTTTGGCCCCGTTGCCGGGGAGGCTAGGAGATTTGTAAAATTTTGTTTAGTGTAAATTTACTGTATTTGTATTTTTATTTTCTTAAGTGTTAACAACTTGGTCTTAGCCTGTATTTTGCAGATTTTTATTTCTGTGAACACTGGCAAGGGACACGGAGCTGGTGGAATCTTACTTAGAGCCAGAACGTGAATTGCATAGTCAACGTAGAGAAGCTCTTCGGAAGAAGTTGCAGTTGCTCAAACAGTTTATGATGGAGCAACCCAATCCACCAGTTGTGCGGGCAGTGTTAGTGCCCGAGGAAGTAGCAACTAGGCCGGTTCGCGAGGTGGCAATCCCACACGCTAATAATGTACATTCCAGCATCCGCAAACCAGAGCCTGGGGGGAGATTTGAGTTAAAGCAAAATATGGTGCAACTTTTGCACACTAGCGGGCAGTTTACCGGTCTCCCTCACGAAGATCCGCAACAACATCTCCAGAACTTTTTGGAGATAAGTGACACTTACATCCCCGCTGGAGTGTCACCAGATTATGTTCGGCTCACCTTATTTCCATTTTCCTTACTTGGTGAAGCCAAGAGGTGGTTAAAAGCTGAACCACCCAACTCTATATCAACGTGGGATGATCTTGCAAAGAAGTTCTTGATCAGATTTTTCCCTTCAGGTAAAACAGCTAAACTTAGAAGTCAGATTCTAAGTTTTAAACAGAGGGAAGGAGAAAATCTTTATCAAGCCTGGGAAAGATTCAAGTCCATGTTGCGGGACTGTCCGCATCATCATCAGTCAAATGAGGTGTTGGTCCACACTTTTATTGAGGTTTTGGAACCCCACACTAAAATTTTGTTAGACTCAGCAGCTGGAGGGCAAGCGCTGGAGAAGACTTATGAGGAGCTGTACACTTTGTTCAACCGAATTTCACAAGGCAATCCGGAATGGAATGCAGATTCTTCAAGAGGTGGAGCAACGAAAGCAGCGGGAGTGCTTGAAGTGGATGGATTCACAGCTATCGCTGCACAGATAGCTGCTTTGCAAAATCAGTTAAACACTCACTTCAGCAATATGAATTTGAACCAGCCGTCAGCCTCAGTTAATGCAGTCCAATAGATGTGGTGTGAAGTGTGTGGTAGTAGTGAGCATTCAGCTGAATGCTGTGGTGCAAATCCTGATTCTGTCAACTTTGTGGGCAATGCACAGAGGAATCAACAGCAGTTTGGTGGTGGCTACAACTCGAATTGGAGGAATCATCCAAATTTTTCATGGGGTAGCAACAATCAACAAGGCCAGGGTTCAGGGCAGGGTATGCACAGAAACCAAGGAGGGAAACAAGGCTATCAGAATCAGTTTAGAAATCACAATGCCCCTCCTCCACCACCATCACCGACTATTGAGGAAATGTTCAAGACCATGATTGCCAACCAGGCATAATTGCAGGCTGACTATGTCAAACTGGCGGCCGAAGTAAAGAACAATCAATTGGCAACCAAGGCTCTTGAATATCAGTTTGGGCAATTTGCCAGTGCCCAAAATACTAGACCAAGGGGAGGACTACCTAGCGACACGGATCCCAATCCTAAGCAGGTAAATGCAGTGACCACGAGGAGTGGTTTACAATTAAAGGAGGTGGAACCGGAAAGACCGCCTCAGAAGTCAGGAGCAACAGATGTTGAGGGAGAACAAACCTCAGATACGGGGAAGACCAAAGAAGCTGAACCAACAAGGCCTCCACCCCCGTTCCCTCAACGACTTAATAAACACAAGGAGGAGGCGTGTTTCCAGAAATTCATGGAGGTACTTAAACAGGTACATGTTAACTTACCTCTTGTTGATGTCTTGCAGGGTGTGCCAAAATATGCAAAGTATATCAAAGACATCGTGGCCAACAAAAGTCGCTTGACCGAGTATGCCACGGTGCCTTTAACGGAGGAATGCACATCCCGTATTCAGAACAGGTTGCCCACTAAACTGAAGGATCCTGGAAGTTTTACTATCCAGCTGACGATTGGGCAAAGTATCCGAGCTCGTGGGTTATGCGACTTGGGGGCAAGTATAAATCTGATGCCATCTTCGGTATTCAGAAAGTTAGGGCTAGGGAGTCCTAGACCTACAACGGTGATCTTGCAGCTAGCAGACAGGTCTTTAGCTAAGCCGGATGGCATTGTGGAGGATGTGCTAGTGCAGGTAGGCTCCCTCATTTTTCTGGTAGATTTCATTGTTCTGGATTTTGAGCCAGATGCAGAAGTCCCATTTATTTTGGGACGACCATTTTTGGCAACCGGAAAGGCATTGATCGATGTAGCTGCGGGTCAACTCACGATGCAAGCACATGATAAGGTGGAGGTATTTAATGTGTTAAAAGCCATGAAGCTGTCGGCTATACATGAGGAGCTTTCGGAAATCAGCGTGGTTGAACATGTAGAAAGTACGCCGGCTGTTGAATCTCAAGACCCATTGGAGAGAGCGCTTACGCATTCTGATCATTTTGGGGATGGAGAAGCTTGTGGAATGGTTCAATTGTTGGATGGAGCACCTAAATATCCAAGAAGATAGGAATTTCAGTCCTTGATGAGATCACTAGAGCCGTTGCCGAAACCGTCGGTTGAGGAGGCACCGAAATTGGAGCTGAAAGAATTGCCTCCCCATTTAAAATATATCTTTTTGGGGGAGGGAGAGACGTTACCAGTTATTATCTCTGCAGACTTGACAGAGGAACAGGAACAGGCAGCTTTGGGAGTCTTAAGGAAGAGGAAGAAAGCAATGGGTTGGCAAATGTCCGACATTCAGGGTATAAATCCAGCTTTCTGCACGCACAGGATATTTATGGAGACAGGAGCCAAGCCAACTGTTCAGCCACAGAGGAGACTTAATCCAGCAATGAAAGATGTGGTAAGGAAGGAAATAATTAAGTGGCTTGATGCAGGTGTAGTCTACCCAATTTCAGACAGTGAGTGGGTTAGTCCTGTTCAATGTGTTCCTAAGAAAGGGGGGATGACTGTAATCACCAATGAGAAAAATGAGTTAATCCCCACACGAACTGTCACAGGCTGGCGAATTTGTATGGACTACCGAAAACTGAATGAAGCCACGAGGAAAGACCATTACCCCATTCCTTTTATTGACCAAATACTTGACAGGTTGGCAGGGCAGGAATATTATTGCTTTCTTGATGGGTATTCCGGCTATAACCAAATAGCCATCGCTCCTGAGGATCAAGAGAAGACGACGTTCACCTGTCCTTATGGGACATATGCTTTCAAGCGAATGCCGTTTGGGTTATGCAATGCACCCGCCACATTCCAGAGATGCATGATGGCTATATTCCATGACATGGTTGAAGACTTTGTTGAGGTATTTATGGATGATTTTTCTGTTTTTGGTAATTCATTTGCTACTTGCTTGCAGAATCTTGACAGGGTGCTGGCTCGATGTGAAGAATCCAACCTCGTGCTAAACTGGGAGAAATGCCACTTCTTAGTGAAGGAGGGGATTGTCCTGGGCCACAAAGTGTCTAAAAAGGGGTTGGAAGTCGATCGTGCTAAAATTGAGGTTATTGAGAAATTGCCACCACCAGTATCCGTGAAAGGTGTACGCAGTTTTCTGGGACATGCAGGATTCTACAAACGATTCATTAAAAACTTTTCCAACATTTCTAGACCGCTATACAGGCTGCTAGAAAAGGAGGTCAAGTTTGAATTAACCAATGAGTGTGTTGTAGCATTCGAAAAGTTGAAGCAGAAATTGATAGAAGCACCATACTTACTTTTCCGGACTGGGAACAACCATTTGAGCTGATGTGTGATGCCAGTGATGTGGCTGTGGGAGCTGTATTGGGACAAAGGAAGAATAGAGTTTTTCACTCTATTTATTATGCAAGCAAGACGCTGAATACGGCTCAGAGCAATTACATAGTCACAGAAAAAGAAATGCTAGCTCTGGTGTTTGCATTTGACAAGTTCCGGTCTTATTTGGTGGGTTCGAAAGTGGTGGTGTACACTGATCATGCAGCTATTCGATACCTATTCAACAAGAAAGATGCTAAGCCCAGATTGATCAGATGGATTTTATTGCTACAGGAGTTTGACCTTGAGATTAGAGACAGAAAGGGGAGTGAAAATCAGGTAGCAGATCACTTATCACGACTGGAGAGTTGGTCGCATGTGATGGAAAGTGATGACATTAATGAGGACTTCCCAGATGAGCAACTATTGGCAGTAGGAGAAGAAGAAGTTCCCTGGTATGCTGACATAGTCAACTTGCTAGTGAGCGGAGTTTACCCCCCTGAAGCAACAGACCAGCAAAGAAGAAAATTGAGGCATGACAGCCGATACTATGTATGGGACGAGCCATATTTGTTCAAGCAGGGACCAAACCAGGTGATGAGAAGATGCATCCCAGAGAGTCAGGTAGCAGAGGTGCTACGGGGCTGCCATTCGTCGTTGTATGGAGGGCATCACGGAGGTGAGAGAATAGCACATAAGGTTCTTCAGTCAGGTTTCTTTTGGCCGACCCTGTTCAGAGACTCTATGGAGTATGTCAAAATGTGTGATAGATGTCAGCGGACAGGAACTATTGGCAGAAGACAAGAGATGCCTTTGCAGAACATACTGGAAGTTGAGACCTTTGATGTATGGGGCATTGATTTCATGGGTCCATTCCCACCGTCATTTGGAAATCGTTACATCTTGGTAGCTGTAGATTATGTATCAAAATGGGTGGAAGCAATAGCTTGCCCCAGGAATGATAACAAGGTAGTAACGAAGTTTGTGAAGAAACACATTCTCACAAGGTTTGGGACACCCCGAGCAATTATCAGTGATGGAGGAGCTCATTTTGTCAATGCAAGCTTCAAGAAATTATTGGCTAAGTATGGGGTGCGCCATAAAGTAGCCACAGCATACCACCCACAAACTAGTGGGCAAGTAGAGGTGTCAAATAGGGAGGTAAAACAGATTCTGTAGAAAACGGTGAACATTCAACGGAATGATTGGTCTGGTAAACTTGATGATGCGTTGTGGGCCTACCGAACTGCTTATAAGACACCGATTGGAACGTCACCATACCGATTGGTCTATGGCAAAGCATGTCATCTCCCAGTTGAACTAGAGCATCGAGCTTTCTGGGCCGTAAGAAAGTTAAATATGGACTTAGAGCTGGCGGGTAAAAAGAGATTGATGCAGCTCAGCGAACTTGAGGAATTTCGCTGGCATGCCTATGAGAGTGCGAAGTACTACAAGGAAAGAATCAAAAGATGGCATGACAAACATGTGGTGCATCGCATTTTCGAACCAGGACAGAAAGTTTTGCTTTTTAATTCAAGATTAAAATTGTTTCCTGGTAAGCTGAGGTCTAAATGGTCTGGACCGTTTAAAGTAGTGAGAATGACCCCTCATGGAGCGGTAGAGATGGAGCGGTAGAGCTGTGGCAAGAAGATAGGAGTGCTACGTTCTTGGTAAATGGGCAGAGATGCAAGCACTACTGGGGAGATGACCATGATCGGGTCAAATCGTCCATCTCCCTAGTAGAAAATTGAGTGTAAAGGCTGTCGAGCCGCGACGTTAAACCAGGCGCTGCACGGGAGGCAACCCGTGAAAAATATTTTTCTTTCTTTTTCCTTAGTGTAAAGTTTGTCTTTTATTTTATTTTCTCTTCTTTTTCTTGACTAGGTTTAAATGTGCATTTTAATTAGTAATTTTTATTCTTTTAGTAGGGAATCTAGTCATTTAACCAATTTTTGTTTAGTGAGGTGATTTTCAGGTATACCGGAGGAAAAATACGTGGAATCGAGAAAACGAGGCGAGGTATGAAAAATAAAATTTGATAGTGAAACAGAGCACTGGCGCGTTGGCGCCGTGTCACGGAGGCAGTTCTCCGCGTTGGCCTCCGTGACACGTTGAAGGCAAATCTGGAATTTTTTAAAATTCCAGTAAGCCAACGCGTTGGCTCCGTGTCACGGAGGAGGGCCTCCGCGTTACCCTCCGTGATACGTTTCCCTTATCCCAGTGCCGGGTCACACCGGGTTTCCGGGTGACCCGCGTGTTTTCTTAATAAAAACCCCCGATTTCGCCCCTATTTTCCCCATTCCCTCTTCCCTCCGCGACCAAACACCCATTCCCCTACCCCCAAGCTCCGTGCCACGTTAAGAGGCAAGGAAAACGTCAAGTCTTTATCGATTCTTCAATTCCAAGGTATGTTTTCATTGTCTATCTCAAATTTTTGGCGATTTTTGTCGATTTTGAGCATGTGAGGTGAGATATATCACCCTAGGTAGAAATTAAACATGACGTGAATTATTTTGCGATTGATTTTGTTCGGATTGTTGTAGTTGACGGGTGAACTTATCGATTGATTGAATAATTAATTGTTGATTGTCGAATTGAGTTCTAGGGCTTGGGGTTGTTGAATTTTAACTTGGGTAACTTGATAGTTTGACGAAATTGATGCCGGGGTGTGTTTATTATTTGAGATAAGTCGTGGTAAATATTGTATAATTGGTGAAAGACGACTAATTCTCGATTTTTAGTGGGACATTGCGTAATATGTGAATTGGTTGAATTGCTTAGATTAGTGTATATAAAATGTTTGTATTGTTGTTTCTATTTGGTTGTTGTTATTGTTGCTAAGTGCCATGGGTGAATAGCTGTCGATGGTAGGATTGGGTTAGCTGTATGAAGTCTGAGTAGTTCGCTAGCCGTTATGCTGTCGAATTGTTGTGAACGCACTAAGCAATATGTTTATAGTGATTGTGTTTGGGGAGTAAATAGATCTATCCTTGCTAACATGTTGTAAATATTGTTAAAGACTAAGTGTGGGGTAAATTTTGTTTAACCCGACCTTAGCCAAAACTAACAAGTTTTTAGCTTAACGTTGTGCTTGTCTGTGTAAATTGACAGGTACAATGGCCAGCCGATAAGATAAAGGCAAGGGTGCTTCAACCTCAGGCACCGGCAGAAAGAGAATGAGACTGGGCACTGCTGTCCCAGCTGCACCTGCTGTTCCACGCGGTCAACACCGCCGATACGGAACACGATGGGTTACCGATGAAGGGAAGAAGTGGTACGCAAAGCATAAGGAGAACAAGTACTTCCCGGAGGAACATATTGCGAGGGAACCACTTGCACAGGAGTTCCCTCGCATCGTACAGAGGATTGAAGCAGCTGGGCTCAGCTTTATTTTTCAGGAGCCCACGGAGTGCAACCTTCACTTGGTCCGGGAATTTTATGCCAACTGGAACCCGGCCATCAGAAGTCACACTATTAAAATCAGAGGGCAGATTGTCACTCTGGAACCCCAGCAGCTGAATGCCATCGTTGGAGCGCGGGACACAGACGCCCACGTTCTCCGCCAGCTCAACATCACCGCACCGTATGCCGACATCAGACGTACGTTGTGCGGGGCTCGATCCACAGCCCGATGGAGTAGACACAAAGAGAGGGGTTACCACCAGACTCTGCCTTATTCGCAGATGAACAGGGAGGCCAGAATCTGGCTAAAAATTGTATGTTCGTGTTTGATCCCGGGAGTACATATGACAGACGTGACCCGGGACCGTGTCTGCCTGGTGTATGCCCTTATGAAAGGGCTTGAGATTAATGTGGGGGAGGTTATAATATCCGCCATGAAGAGAGCCAGACTACACTAGGGCCACAGATACGGGTTTGGCGGACTCATCACCACCTTCCTCTGAGGCCTCGACGTTGAGGAAGAAGCCTTGGATTACATTCCGCAGTTGGAGCGGCGGGCTCTTGATGTGACAAAGACCAAGGCCCCCGACACTACACACGGACCTGTGCTGACTCTGGACGAGCGACATGCTCGTGACGACCAGTATATGGCCCGTATGTTCGGTATGCAGATGCTGCAGCTACGGATAGGTGGGAGACCAGCCACCGAGGATGAATTATGGCAGCTGGACTACCCTTTTGGCGAGAATGCCAGAGCTTTATGCAAGGTGGGGCCAGCCTTTGTGGAGCCGACTGACGACGACGTCCCTACTGATGAGGAGACACGTTGTGAGGACTCTGATGTGGAGTCCGATGACGGCGAGGGAGCTGATTCAGATATGGGCGACGAGGCCGCAACACCGGATGAGGAAGTCGAATATTTCGACTGAGCAGGGAGTTTCACCACCCAAAATTTTGTGCTTTGTATTTTTGTGAACACTGAGGACAGTGTTCGATTTAAATGTGGGGTGGGGAGTAGTTAAGGTGCTGGGTCATAGGCTCTAAATCTGCTGTATATTCTTCCTTGACGCTTGTTTATGTCTGTGCTTTCCCTGTTGTTGTGAACTGATTTGTGAATGATGTGTATATATTTGTTTGTGGCTAATGATGTGTGTCTTTAAAAAGTTATGGTTGCCTTTGTAAATATTTAGTAAATTTTGTAAATAGTTTTTTCTCTATCGATATGATCGATATTTTTCAAATTTTTTGCGAAAGGATGTTGCACTTATCAACATATTTTGTAAATATTTTTTTCATCGAAATGATCGATGTGTTGCAAAAATTTTGAAGTTTTATTTTTGGGTTTCTCGGAGTTTGTTTTCGGTTCTTTTACCGAGAATAGTCCCATTGAACCGATGTCATAGTTAGTGAACATTTCCTATGATGGATGGATGACGACCGTCTTAAGGGAAATGTAGTCGATAGGAGTAGATGATTTGTTTTTAGTTTCTTTGGTTGATTGCATCAATAAACTGTAGTTGCTTATGGTTGCTAAAATTTTGTTGCGTGTGTAATTGATGTTCGAAATGTGAAAGTGATTCGTGTGAAAGCATGTAATTGTGTAACTATGTTGAGTTACCTAGGCTATAGAATTTGGTTCATTATGATTGAGGCTTAATCTTGAATTCATGTACTTGACTAATTAAAGAGTCTGTGAATGCATCTTGATTCGAGCATGTGCATGAAGTGTGAGTGAGGTTTTGCTATTCCATGTCATTGTGAATTGTCTAGAACTTTTCTGGCGTGTATACAAAGCGAAATGAAGGAGGTGTAGTGTCGGAAAGGATGTAGGCATTTCTTTGTTTTAACCGTTAGTTTCCATTTTTTTCTTGTCAAGTTCTACCTTTTTATATGTTGTACACCCTAGTCAGCCCGTTGAGCCTTTAGCCGATTTCTTTCTTTTGTCCAGAATTGTATGAACTAAGCTTTATTCCTTCTTTTCATTAGTCTTAAAGTCTATAAGAAGCTCTTAAGCGCTTACAAAGAACAAAAAAAATTGTTTCCCAAAGTGTTAAAGAGTGAAAAGAGTGAAAAGAAAAGAAAAGCAAAGTGAGGAAAGAAAAGATGGTGTTGAAGAGGCACTAGTTGTAATTAAATGAAATTGAGGGTACATGAAAACCTTCCGTTTGGGGTCAAGTGTGCTTGATGAAATGGGCTGTATGAAAGTAAACCAGCATGAATGGGAGAAAAAGAGAAAAGAGAGGAACAATGACCATGAGTCGATGGGAATGAGTTGAAAAGGCGCTTAAGGATGCTAGCAACTATTATTGGCTAATCCAATATATATATACTAGATCCATACCCAGTTACAACCCATTAAAAGTCCTATTTGATCCTACACTGCATTTCTTTATATTAGTGGAGTAATACACTAAGGGCAAGCCTATGGGTCATGACATGATGCATGTGAATTCTTTTGGGAGAGAGAGTGAAATTAATTTCTATATGCCCCTACGTGCATGTTTGTGTGCTGCACGAGCATAAAAGGGGAAGTTTCTCTCGAGTTGTGAGGGTACATGCTTGATGAAAGATTGATTTTCGTGTCGGATTTCTTGATTAGTTGATTTGCATAAGTTTGCCGATATCAAGAACCAATTCTTAAAAGTCTAGGAAGCCTCGATGTATTAAGGTCATTGTCTTGTACGACCAAGCATGTTTTCTTGATGATTTGCAAAAATCGAATAATCGGTATGACCGTAACGTAAATGGTTGCACCATAGTGACAAAGGTTGAGATGTGATGTGCATGATTTGTGTATGTGTTGTTCGAGGACGAATAAGGATTTAAGTGTGGGGTAAGTGATCTTGGGCAGATTTATATGCCCAAGTGATACTCAAACGTATCATTTTTACCTTGTTTGTTGTGCAATGTGTATATAATATCATGTATTTGGTAATAAAATGCGAATTTATACTAACCAACATGATTAGCATTTGTTTTGCAGGATAATGTGATTTTTAAGAGTTAAAATGCGTGTTGGAACTATGTCGGAGTTGGACTTGGATGCGAGCGTGGAAAAGACCTAGGATGGCATATTTTGCAGTGGCTCCGTGATGGTGTCGTGCCACGCTGCCATCGCGGTAGCACACTGCCTGGGCAGAAATAAAAGTGGCAATTTCCAGTGTGCCTGCGCGTCAGCTCCGTGGCACGGAGACAGGCCTCCGCGATGGCCTCCGTGCCACGTTGAGGCTAATTATCCGGACCATGCAATTTCCAGAGAGGGTCCGCGTCCACGCCGTGTCACGGAGGCAGTACTCCGCGTTGGCCACCGTGACACGTTGCTTGTTATTCCGAGAAAAATTTCCCACTAGTATAAATAGCACACTTAGGTTATTTTTAAAGGGAGTTGGTTTTTTTTAGTTTTAGTTTTTTGAGCCTGAGTTCAGAAGTGGGAGCAGGAACGTGGTTTTGTGGCAGTTGAAGAATAGAAAAGATAAGAGTTTTCTTCTCTTCCCTTCTTCTTTCCTTCAATTGTATGCATGATTCACACTCATTCTAGGATGATTAATCCAAGAATGAGTGGCTAATTCCTCTCTTGCTGAGGTTTTGAACTTGTGAAATGAATGTTGGTAATAATTGATATGGTTTCTTCTTCTTCTTGCATGCTGTTCTATTAATTCTTGTGCTTATTACATTCTTGATTGGCCACCATTAATGTATATCTAAAAAGTCCAATTTCACTCGAGAGAGCATGAAATTGGAAAGTTGTGAATTAATAGGGTATTGTTCTTAACTTCATTTGGGAAAATTGGGTTTTGATGTGCTTTCTTGATAGAAATATACTTGAAAGCCGTATTAGTCAATTTAGGAACTGGAATTGTAGTGTTAGGTCATAAATTGCATTTGATCACAGAAATGTAGACGAATGGTTTATGAAGCTAAAGTGAAATTAAATACGGAAGTTTTAATTTCTAGGCAAACGTTCTTGGCTAGCAATATGAAGAAAAAGATGACCAAATTATCATGATTATCAAGTTCATTACTCGTTCTTAACCTTGGCATGTGCATATCCATTGTCTAAACTCAACGTAAATAGTAGTTATTAATTTTAATAGATAATTAGTTTAGAAACAAAACTTACTCAAATCTTGGTTGGATTGTTGTTAACATAGTTAGAAATAGAATAGAGATATAGTAAACTAGGCAGTTTTGCATATCTAGAGCAGCCTCCTTGGATCGATACTTGGCTACTTAGCCACTTTATTACTTGTTTGACCACGTACACTTGCGTGTCGGTGTATACTATATACCGAGCAGCAGAGCGCGAGCAATTACCATCAATTGAACGAGGTCACCGTCAAGAATAGGTACCCTTACCCAGGATCGATGACTTGTTTGACCATCTTCAGGGTGCCAGATGCTTCTCAAAGATAGATCTCAAGCCCGGGTATCACCAGCTCAGGGTCGGGAGAGTGACATCCTGAAAACCGCTTTCAGGACTCGGTATGGTAAATATGATTTTTTTGTTATGTCTTTTGGACTAACCAATGCCCCTGCAGCTTTCATAGACTTGATGAATAGGGTAGTCAAGCAATATCTAGACATGTTCGTGATCGTGTTCATCGATGATATCCTTATATACCCTCGGAGCAAGGAGGAGCATGCCGCTCACTTGAGAGTGTTGCTTCAAACCCTCAAGGATCGTCAGTTGTATGCTAAGTTCAGCAAGTGTGAATATTGGCTAGAATCCATGGAATTCTTAGGCCATGTGGTGTCGAGTGAGGGCATAAGGGTGATTCTCAAAAAATCGAGGCGGTGAAGAATTGGCCCAGACCGGTGAATCCTTTAGAAATTCGGAGTTTCTTGGGCCTAGTAGGCTACTACTGGAGATTCGTAAAGGGTTTTTCATCAATTGCAGCACCATTGACCAGGTTGACCCAGAAAAAGGTAAAGTTCCAATGGTCGGAGGCTTGTGAGAAAAGCTTCCAAGAGTTGAAGACTCGACTCACTTCAACACTGATGTTGACCCTACCCAAGGGTACTGATAGTTTTGTTGTGTATTCTGATGCTTCGCTAGTAAGACTGGGATGTGTTTTGATGCAGCATGGGAAGTGATAGTGTATGCCTTGAGATAGTTGAAAATCCATGAAAAGAATTACCCGATTCATGATCTTGATTTGGTCGCCGTGCTGTTTGCATTGAATATATGGCAGCACTACTTTTATGGGGTCCATGTGGATGTATTTACGGACCACAAGAGCTTGCAATATGTGTTTACGCAGAAAGATGTCAATCTTTGACAAAGGAGGTGGTTGGAGCTGCTAAAGGACTATGATATGAGTGTTCTTTACCACCGGGGTAAGGCTAATGTGGTAGTGGACTCACTTAGTAGGCTCTCTATGGAGAGTGTATCCCACGTGGGTGAGGGAAAGAAGGAGTTGGTGAAAGATGTCCATCGACTTGCAAGGTTGAGAGTTAAGTTAGTCGACTCAACCGATGGCAGCGTTGTTGTGCAGAATGGATCAGAATCGTCCTTGGTGGTTTATGTCAAATCTAGGCATGATGAGGATCCGATTTTGAGGAAATTGAAGGAAGCCATTCGGAGTCAAAAGGTGGAGGTCTTCACCCAAGGGGGAGATGGGGTTTTGTGGTACCAAGGTCGTCTATGTGTTCCAAATATCGATAATTTGTGGTACTGGATATTGCATGAGTCACATGGTTCCGGGTATTCCATCCATCTAGGTGCCACCAAGATGTATCATGATTTGCGGGAAATATATTGGTTGAACGACATAAAGAAGGATATTGCAGAATTGTAGCCAAGTGCCCGAACAGTCAGCAAGTGAAAGTCGAGCATCAAAGGTTGGGAGGCATACTTCAGGATATTAGCATTCCCACTTGGAAGTGGGAAGAGACTAATATGGATTTCATTACAGGCCTACCTTGTATTCGCAGACTATGATTCTATTTGGGTGGTGGTAGACAGGTTGACCAAGGCTGCACACTTTTTACCGGTCAAAACCACTGATTCAGTGGATGAAAATACCAAACTGTATATTTGGGAATTGGTTCGACTTCATGGAGTGCCCTTGTCTATTATTTCAAACTGAGGTACTCAGTTTACCTCCCAATTCTGGCGGTCTTTTCAGAAGGGTCTTGGGACTCAAGTTAAGCTCAACACAACCTTTCATCCGCAAATAGATGGCTAAGCCGAACAAACAATCCAAACTATCAAGCATATGTTGAGAGAATGTGGATGGATTTCAAAGGTAGCTGGGATGATCATTTTCCCTTGATCGAGTTTTCTTATAATAACAACTATCACTCTAGTATCTAGATGGCACCGTTCGAGGCTCTTTATTGGCGAAGGTGTAAATCGCCCATTGGATTGTTTGAGGTTGGTGAGGTAGCTATGATAGGGCCTGAATCATTTCATGAGGCTATGGTAAAGGTTCAGTTGATAAGGGACCAGTTGAAAACCTCTCATATTCATCAAAATTCATATGCGTATGTGAGAAGAAGAGATTTGGAGTTTCAGGTAGACGATTGGGCATTTCTAAAGGTATCTCCCATGAAGGGAGTCATGTGGTTTGGAATGAAAGGAAAACTCAATCCCCGCTATATTGGTCCCTACCAAGTTATAAGAAGGGTTGGTAAGGTAGCGTATGAGTTGGACTTGCCATCGGAGTTATCTTCACTTCATCCCATCTTTCACGTATCGCTCTTGAAAAAGTGCTTGGGTGATCCATCATTAGTTGTCCTGGTGGAAAGCATCGGTGTGGGAGATAATCTAAGTTATGAGGAAATTCCAGTTGCAATTTTGGATCGTCAGGTTTGGAGGCTGGGGAACAAAGAAGTAACTTCGGTAAAGGTGTTATGGAGAAATCAGCATGTTGAGGGGGCTATGTGGGAAGACGAAGCGGCTATGATGGCCAAATACCCTCACCTGTTCCCTAGAGGCTCGGTTTCAGTTTGAGGTAGCAACTTTTCCCTAATTCTCTATTTAGTTTCCATGTTCAGTTCACATGCACAAGTTTGATTTATGTTATGATACATGTAGGTGATGTCTGAAACCAGTTCAGCTATGTAGTTCTTCTTGGGGGTAGTCATTCCTTCAGTTTACGGTTTAAACTAATCAGCATTTGCATATGATGAATGTATGATTCTGACATTATGTGTGTTTCTAACATTCGAGGACGAATGTTCCCAAGGGGGAGATATTGTTATGCCCCGAAAATCCAAGGATCAGGCCCGAAAATTAAAAAGGTAAAAAATTAAAATTTTACACCAGGTCACAAGACGAACCGTGAAGTGGCTCGTGAGGAGTGACCACGAGTCATGAGGTGACTCGTGGTCAAGCAGGGAGGTGGATTGGTCTAGGGGTCACCACAGGCATGACCACAAGTCGTGGTCAAGCCACACGACTCGTGAGTCACCCGTGGCCTGGACTAGATGCTGGGCAAGGACAGTGGGGCAGTGTAGACCACGAATGGTGACCACGAGTCGTGGTCACTCACCACGATGTGGTGTCCTTCGTGGGTTCCCAAGGTGGAATTTTGGCAGTGTACCTCACGACTCGGGCCACGAGTCGTGGTCCGTTGAGACGAGTTGTCCAGTCCTTCGTGGGGACTGGCAGTCAGCAAAAATTATGCGATTTAAGTAAGGGCTTTTCCGTAATTCCTAAGTCCTAGGGTCCTATACTACATTGTTTTGACATCTGAAAGGGTGGCTTAAGAGGGAATAAACTAGACTAAGTCCTCATTCATGCATGTAAAGGTTTGGGGAGGTGATAGAAAGGTGATCTAGGAGATTTCAAAGTGTTATTCCTCAATTTCCTCTTGGGAAATCTAGGGAAGTTAAGAACCAGCTATTCTCAAGTATGTAGGGTTCTAAATGGGTGATTTCTTCCACACCCATGCTCCTCCTCTGTGATTTTTACAAAAGTTTCATAAAAAACTCATGGGGTTTTGAACTTGATTTAATTAAAATCTAATGATTTGATTATGGATTTTGTGATTTTAAAATTTTATCACAATCTATGGGTTTTAATCAGCTTTTGGGATTTAAATTAATTATAATATTAATGATTTGGAAGTTCTATGTATTTGAGCCTATTTACGCATGCTCCCTGATGAATCGATTTATGATCTAATTACCCATTGATGATATTGAATTATGATTTAAATCATGAATTTATTATGTTAACCCTTTATGTTTTTATGAAATTCAAGCTATATGCATGATCTACAAGTATGTATGAACCTCATGAACCATGAATTATGTTTTTGGCTGACTCAAGGGCCTTATGTCATGGCTAGTTCAAGTATGTACAATCATGTTTATGATAATCACGATTTAACTAGCCCATGAATTCATGCATATTATACTATGAGTACTATATATGTTTTAGGAGTAATATCGAACACCGAGTAGGTTCGGGCCCTAGGTTCTGCCCCGGATCTCATAAACTACATGCCACCGTAGGTATGTTGGGACCTCCTATGGGACTGTCCCCGACCCAAACAGCCCTTTTCATGGTGATATCACACTTTAGTTGTTCTACCCTTGGAAAGGTACGAACACCCTCCCGACTAGGATTATAAGTCGTGCTTCATGCATGCTCATATGGGGTATGCCGGTTAAGAGAATCTCCCACTATTCCTCATGATTTATTCATGTTTATGATTATGTATATTGGCTCAAGTCATGTTAAATAAAGCTTTTATCTTATGATTATGATTATGACTATATTACGAATGTTTCGGAAAACCTTAAGCCTTATGATATGTTATAATGATTTACAATACGAGCCTGATGTCCTACACTTATGATTATTTATGGAACTTTCTATATTTTAAATGTCCATTTTACTTACCTTTCATACAAAATACATTACAAGTATTGACTGCATACTTTCTATGCTATATTGTTTCATGATACATGATCCAGCTCTCAGGCTCACCTTCCTCAGTAGTGTTTCAGAGATTGCTATCAACGTACTTGGTGAATCCTCATATTCCGAGGGCCATATGCTTAGACTCTATACTTTTCTTTCAGTTTCAGAATTGTTGGGTTAGTTGGGGAGTTGTCCCATCAACCCGTTTTTCATGGTTAGAGGCTTTTCAGACTACCAGTTGTGTTCAATCGTCATGTATGGATGTTGATTGTCCTTTTTCCATATTTATGACATGTTTACATTTTTTTATGTTAAGTATTTCGTTTATGTGATTGAATTAGATATATGCTAATGTCATGGGTTGACTTGGGGTCTCTCAGGCTCTTTGTCCCATGTCTACGATCCGGGTGTACGTTCGGGTCGTGACAGCAGCCATTCAGATGTTGGCACACGCTATGACCATCTAGATCAACTAGCAGGCGATAGCACATGTTCCCCAGAATGGGAATATGACAACGGAAAGAGTCCAGGACTTCCTCAAGATGAACCCTCCGAAGGTCCTCAGATCGAAGGTGGATGAGGATCCACACAAGTTTATTAATAAAATCCAGAAGATCATCTAGATTATGGGAGTGACAGGGGAGGAGTGTGCACATCTAGCCTCTTATCAGTTGAAAGGGTTTCCCATATTTGGTTCAGAAAGTGGAAGGATAGCAGGGAAGTTGAAGCAGGTAACATTGGTTGGGATGAGTTTCTCACCGCCTTCTCAGATTAGTTCTTTCCCCAAGAGATGAGGGAAATCAAAGCAGCTAAGTTTGTGAACCTGATTCAAAACAACATGATATTTTAGGAGTATGCTTTACAACTCACCCGCTTGTAAAAATATACACCTGAGATGGTGGCAGATCAGAGGGCTCGAGTGAGCCGGTTCGTGCATCGGATAGCGGACTATTTGGTCAAAGATTGCAGGACCACTATGCTCCATCATGATATGGGCTTCTCGCGGCTCGTTCCGTATGCCTAGCAAGTAGAGTGAGCACGAGAGAGAGGCCAAGAGGGCCATGACCGATAGGTTTGGGTTCTCCAAATAGAGTCTTGGTGGTGGGCATCATCAACAGTCCTATCGCAGATCCTTAGCCCCAGCACCGTCAGAAGCAAGTGTGCCATCCATATCTAAGTGTGACCAGAGGAGACGAGTGTCAGGCTCTGAGGTCAAGGAAGCATATCCGTAGAGCCCATTATTCTAGGCTGTAGCAGGTGCGGTAGGAGGCACACTGGTTAGTGCTTAGCACATATAGGTGCTAGTTTCGCGTATGGGAAGCCAGAACATATGCTTAGAGATTGTCCAGCAGCTAGAAAAGGCCATGGTAGAGGCCAAGACCCAGCCACTAGTTCAGTAGCCCCACCAGCACACTCATCTTAGCAGGGTGCATCCACTAGTGCAGGTGGTGGTCAGCGTCAGAACAGATTTTATGGCCTCACATCTCATCAGGAGCAAGAGGCCTCTCTAGATGTAGTCATTGGTATGTCATGAGTATTCCACCTTGATATATATTCTTTGTTAGACCCAGGAGATACTTTATATTTTGTGATGCCCTATGTTGCTAGTAGTTTCGGAGTTAGTCCTGAAATCCTATCAGAACCCTTCTAAGTCTCTACTCCTGTAGGTGATTCAGTTATGGCTCGACGGGTACATAAAAATTTCCCTGTTACAGTCCTTCAAAAAGTCATCTCAGCAGATTTAGTAGAGCTAGCCATGACAGATTTTAATGTTACCGGTGACATTGATTGGCTAAATGCATGTTATGCTTCAGTAAATTATAAAACCCGTGCGGTAGAGTTCTAGTTTCCAAGTGAGCTAGTCCTAGAGTGGAAGGGTAGTTCAGTTGTGCCTATAGGTCATTTCATTTACCTTAAAGCCAGAAAGATGATCTCTAAGGGTTGCGTGTACCATCTAGTGAAGGTTAAGGATGCTATGTCCAAAACCCTGACTATCCAGTCAATTCCTATAGTGTGCAAATATCCAGAAGTGTTTCCAGATAATTTACCAGGAATTCCTCCTGAGCAGAAGATCGACTTT
This sequence comes from Datura wrightii, assembly GCA_035772735.1. Taxonomy (NCBI): domain Eukaryota; kingdom Viridiplantae; phylum Streptophyta; class Magnoliopsida; order Solanales; family Solanaceae; genus Datura; species Datura wrightii. The sequence continues at coordinate 43,751,141 of JASDFA010000007.1, read as the reverse complement.
GGTATTAACCTTTTTCCCGACACGCAACCTATATCTATTCCTCCTTACAGGAGTTGAAGGAGCAGTTGAAGGATATCTTAGACAAAGGTTTCATCAGACCTAGAAAATCCCCGTGGGGTGCGCCAGTACTCTTTGTCCGAAAGAAGGATAGTTCCCTTTGGATGTGCATTGACTATCGGTAGTTGAACAAGGTCACAGTCAAGAATAGGAATCCCTTCCCCAAAATTGATGACTTGTTTGACTAGCTTCAGGGTGCTAAGGGTTTTTCAAAGATAGACCTCAGATCTGGATATCATCAACTTAGTGTTAGAGAGAGTGACATCCCAAAGACAGCTTTCAAGACTTGGTATTGTCACTATGAGTTCGTAGTTATGTCTTTTGGACTAATGAATGTTCCTACAGCTTTTATGTATTTGATGAACAGGGTGTTTAAACTGTATTTGGACATGTTCGTGATTGTGTTCATCGATTACATTCTCATATACTCTTGGAGCAAGGAGGAGCATGCCGCTCATCTAAGGATGGTGCTATAGGCTCTTAAGGATCACCAGTTGTTTGCTGAATTTAGCATGTGTGAGGTTTGGCTGAATTTAGTAGTATTTTTGGGTCATATGGTGTCAAGTGAGGGTGTACAGGTGGACTCTCAAAAGATAGAAGCTGTGAAGAATTAGCCTAGAACAGTTAGTCCTTCAGATATCAGGAGTTTCTTGGGGTTGGCTTGTTACTACCAGAGGTTTGTTGAAGGATTTTCATCCATTACAGCACCATTGACTAAGTTGACCCAGAAGAAAGTGAAGTTTCAATAGTCGAAGGCATATGAGAAGATCTTTCAAGAGTTGAAGACTCAGCTCATCTCAGCACCAGTGTTGACTCTACCTGAGGGTATTGATGGGTTTGTGGTATATTGTGATGCCTCGAGGATTGGCCTTGGTTGTGTATTAATGTAGCACGGTAAGATTATAGCCTATGCTTCTGGGAAGCTGAAAGTCTATGAGAAGAACTATCCGACTCATAACCTTGAGTTGGCAGAGGTAGTATTTGCCTTGATGATTTGGAGACACTATCTATACGGGGTCTATGTGATGTCTTTATGGACCACAAAGCATACAATACGTGTTTACCCAGAAGGATATAAATCTACGTCAAAGAAGGTGGTTAGAGCTTCTTAAGGATTACGATATGAGTGTCCTTTATCATTCGAGCAAGGCTAATTTAGTGGCAGACGCTCTTAGAAGACTTTCAATAAAGAGTGTCTCCCATGTAGATTAGGAGAGGAAAGAGTTAGTGAAGGATGTGCATCATCTTGCACGACTATAAGTTTGCCTATTTTTGACTCAACAAATGGTGGTGTCATTGTTCAGAATGGATCAAAATCTTCCTCAGTGGCCGAGGTCAAGGCCAGGCAAGATGAGGATCCTATTTTGGTAAAGTTGAAGGAAGTTGTTCAGAATAAGAAGGTGGAGGTTTTCTCCCAAGGGGGAGATAGTGTACTATGATATCATGGTCATTTGTGTGTTTCGGGTGTTGATAACTCGAGGGAGCGGATATTGCATGAGGTTCATGGTTCTAGATATTCTATACATCTAGGTGCTACCAAGATGTACCATGGCCTACTGGAAATTTATTGGTGGAATGGCATAAAGGACATAACAGAGTTTGTGGCAAAGTGTCCGAATTCTCAACAAGTGAAAGTTGAGAATCAAAGACTTGCAAGTGTGCTTCAAGACATTAGTATCCCTATTTGGAAGTAGGAGGAAATCAATATGTACTTCATTATAGGATTGCCTCCTACTAGTCGACAGTATGACTCCATATGGATGATTGTGGATAGTTTGACCAAAGCAGCTCATTTCCTACTGGTCAAGACTACCGACTCAGCGGAGGATTATGCTAAATTGACCTATCCCGTATGAGCTGAATCTGGTCCTATCATCGCAGCTTCACCAACTTCAAACCAACCAATAGGTGATCTACATCTCCGCCCATAGAGAGCCTCAAATGGAGCCATCTCAATACTGAAATGGTAGTTATTATTGTATGCAAACTCGATAAGAGGCAAATGATCATCCCAACTACCATTGAAGTCAATCAAACATGCTCTAAACATGTCCTCGAGAGTCTGAATTGTCCGCTCCACTTGACTATTCGTTTGCGGGTGAAATGTTGTGCTGAGCTTAACCTGAGTACCCAGTCCTTTTTGAAACGACCTCCGAACTGAGAGGGAAATTGGGTACCTCTGTCTGATATGATGGACAAGGGCACTCCAGGCAATCGAACTAGCTCTCGGATGTATAGTTTGACATAATCCTCTGTCGAAATCGTGATTTTGACTAGTAGAAAATGAGCGGCCTTGGTCAACCTGTCCACAACAACCCAAATGGAGTCATATTATTGATGAGTACGAGGCAAACCTGTTATGAAGTCCATATTGATTTCTTCCCACTTCCAATTAGGAATACTGATATATTGAAGCACACATCCCGGTCTTTGATGCTCGACCTTCACTTGCTAACAGTTTGGACACTTAGCCACAAATTCTGCGATGTCTTTCTTTATGCCATTCCACCAATAGACTTCCCATAAGTCACGGTACATCTTGGTGGAACCTAGATGGATTGAATACCTAGATCCGTGAGCCTCGTGCAACATCCGGTTCCTCAAATCACCAACATCTGGAACACATAAGCGACCCTAGTATCGAAGCACACTATCTCCCCTTTGGAGAAGACCTCTACCTTCTGATTTTGAACGGTTTCCTTTAACTTTATCAAAATAGGGTCCTCATCTTGTCTAGCTTTTACATCAGCCACCAAGGATGATTCTGATTTGTTCTAAACAATAACCCTGCCATCGGTTGAATCAACCAATCAGACTCCCAACCCTACAAGTCGATGCACGTCTTTCACCAGCTCCTTCTTTCCCTCATCCACATGGGACACACTTTCCATTGAGAGTCTATTAAGTGCATCTGCTACTACATTTACCTTGCCCGGATGGTAAAGCACACTCATATCGTAGTCCTTAAGTAGCTCTAACCACCTTCTTTTGCCGAAGATTGAGATCCTTCTTAGTAAACACATACTGTAGACTCTTATGATCCGTAAACACATCCACGTGGACCCCGTATAAATAATGTCTCCATACCTTCAAGGAAAAAACCACCGCGGCCAATTCAAGATCAGGGGTTAGGTAATTTTTCTCATGAACTTTCAGCTATCTGGAGGCATATTCTATAACTTTTCCGTGCTACATCAATACACACCCAAGTCCGATCGTTGAAGTATCACAATACACCACAAACCCATCGGTACCCTCGGGTAGGGTTAACACTGGTGATGAAGTAAGTCGATTCTTCAACTCTTGAAAGCTTCTCTTGCAAGCCTCCAACCATTGAAATTTCACTTTCTTTTGGGTCAATTTGGTCAATGGTGATGCAATGGATGAAAAACCCTCAAAAAACCTTTGATAGTAGCCAGCTAAGCCCAAAAAGCTCCAAATATCCGAAGGATTCACCGGTCTAGGCCAATTCTTCACTACTTCTATTTTCTGAAAGTCCACCTTTATGCCCTCACTTGATACCACATGGCTCAAAAATGCCACAGAGTTCAACCAAAACTCGCACTTGCTGAATTTGGCATATAATTGGCGATCCTTGAGAGTTTGTAGCACCACTCTCAAATGAGCAGCATGCTCCTCCTCGCTCTGAGAGTATATCAAGATGTCATCAATAAACACAATCATGAACATATCTAGGTACGGCTTGAACACCCTATTCATCAAGTCCATAAAACCTGCAGGAGCATTCGTTAGTCCAAAATACATAACTACAAACTCATAATGACCATACCCCATCCTGAAGGTTGTCTTCGAGATGCTGCTTTCCCGAACTCTGAGCTGATGGTACCCGGATCTGAGATCTATCTTCGAAAAACACTTGGCACCCTGAAGCTGGTCAGACAAATCATCAATCCTTGGTAGATGATGCCTGTTCTTGACGGTGACCTTGTTCAATTGCCGATAATCAATACACATGCAAAGAGAACCATCTTTCTTTCGGACAAAGAGAACTGGTGCACCCCATGGGGACTTGCTCGGTCTAATAAAACCCTAATACAAAAGATCCTTCAACTCTCATTCAACTCTTTTAGCTCAGCTGGAGCCATTCTATAGGGAGGAATAGATAAGGTTGTGTGTTGGGAAGAAGGTCAATACAAAAATCGATTTCCCTCTCCGGAGGAATACCTAGTAAATCATCAGGGAACACTTCTGGATACTCACATACCACTGGAACTAACTGGATAATCGGGGTCTCAGACTCAACATCCTTAACCCTAGCTAGATGGTACACAAAACCTTTGGAAATCATCTTCCTGCCTTAAGATAGGAAATAAAATGACCTACAGGCACGACTGAACTACCCTTCCACTCCAAAACTAACTCACCCGGAAAGCGGAACTCCACCGCACGGGTCCTATAATTAACAGAAGCATAACATGCATACAACCAATCCATGCTGAGAATAATATCAAAGTCAGTCATGGATAACTCCACTAGGTCTATGGAGGTGACTTTCTATAATACTGTGATTGGGCAACTTCTATACACCCGCCTAGCTACAACTGAATCACCACGGGGAGTAGAGACTGAAAATGGTTCTAACAAGATTTCGGGATTGACTCCAAAGCTACTAGCAATATAAGGTGTCACAAAAGAAAAGGTAGCCCCTGGATCTAATAAAGCATAAGCATCAAGGTGAAAAACTCGTAACATACTAGTAACCACATCCGGTGAAGTCTCCTGCTCCTGACGCGAGGCGAGGGCATAGAATTTGTTTTGGCGCTGCCTGCCACTCTCACTAGTGGATGCCCCCTACGGAGCTGAACGTGCTGGAGCTGTTGTTGACCTGGTAGTTTGAGCATGGCCTCTATCATCATCCTGTATTGCAAATGGACACGCTCAGCGCATATGGCCGGATCTACTACACCCATAACAGTATTTGAGCCGAGCAAGCACTCCCCAGCATGACTCTTACTACACTTCTCGCAGGTCGGAAAAGTGTGCTCTACCTACATGCCCCTATGGTCCCTCGAACCTAAGGCCCTGCTCCTTTGATCACCCTTGGGTCATGATGGGACACTAGTTGAAGATGGTGCTGGAGCTAGTGACCTCTACTAAATTTGAGGGCGGTGACCACAGCCGAATCTCTGTTGAGTGAACCCATAGATGTCTATCCGGGCCCTTTTGGCCACTCTCTCTCCCTCATTTGCGCTGCCTCCATCTGCAGGGCGTACAAGACAATTCGAGGTAAATTCATATCCTGGTGGAGCATAGAGGTCCTGCAATCTTTATACAAATAGCTCGCCACCCCACGAACAAACCTGCTCACTCGCACCCTCTGATCAACCACTAACTCTAGGGCGTAATTTGATAAGCGAGTGAACTCAAAGGCATACTCCTGTACCATCATCTTCCACTGCTTAAGATTCACGAACTTGGTTGCCTTTCACTCCCTCATCTCACGAGGGAAGAACTGATCTAGGAAAGCAACATGGAACTTCTCCCAAGTGACAGGGCCTACTCCGGCGGCCCTATTATCTTTCCATTGTTGAAACCAGATGTGTGCAACCCCTTTCAACTGATACGAGGCCAACTCAGTGCACTCAAATCCATTTTACCCCCATGACCTAGGTGATCTTCACAATCTCATCAATAAACTCATGTGGATCCTCGTCCACCTTGGAACTAAGAAACTTTGGAGAATTTATCCTCAAGAAATCTCTGACTCGAGCTACTGCCAGAGAAATATGCGCCACTGCTTTCTGGTTGACTTGAGCAGTCAAGGCCAGCGCTAGCATCTGAATAGCTACCCGGAATTCAACATGGGTAATCGGGTTCGGTGCATGGTGCTCCTAGACTGGTGGGGCTTGTTGGTGCCCGTCTTTATTGCCATCTTTGTGGTCGTTTCCATTCCCATTCCTCCTACCATTAACTCTGTAGGGATTCATGATTCTGTATCGCGAATAGCACGAGTTAGAAGGATAGGGAGGCATTTCATTGCACAAAAATAGATCATGAAAGAAGGGAACATTTCCTAAACGTCATAGCCTCTTCGTCGTAAGTGTGGTGCACTTCACACCCATGAAAAAGACTCTACTTAATGCGGCTTTTAGATACCCTAGGACACTTCAAACCTATTTCTCTGATATCAAGTTTGTTAGGATGGAACATAAACTCGGATCATAACATGGGACAAGGAGCCCCGAGAGACTTCACGACGACCCATGGCATGAACATACATCTAACTCAATATCAATAAACTGGAGTACTCAACATAATGACATAGAGGAAGCATAATCATGACATAACATAGAAAGAAAAACGTACTTCATACATGATAGCTGAAAATTACACATAGTCTGAAAGCCTCTAACATATCTGATAGGCTGATGGGACAACACCCCCAACCAACCCGACAAGTATAGAAATCTAAAACTAAAGGGATAACTGATATTGACTGGTCCTCGGGGGATGAGGACTCACCAATTAACTGGATTCTAACTTTGGGAGCGAGCTAATGACGGTGTTGGATCTAAAGATCGGAGCCCGTATCATGAAATGATACAGCATAGTGTATGCGGTCAGTACGTGGAATGTACCGAGTATGCAAGGTAAGTAAAATGGACATTTTAAATACATAAAATATCATACGAGTAGGACAACATGCTCATAACATAAATATCATAAGGTAGCATAAGGCTTAAGGTTTTCAAAGCATTCGTAAAGTCACCGTAATCATGATCATAAGAGAAAAGCTTCATAAACATGACTTGAGCCAAAATAATAATACATAACCATGCATAAATCATGAGGAACAATGGCAGAACTCTTCATAACTGACACTATCAAGGTAGAGTCTTACATGATGCCCTATCTATCTCATTCAAGTGGGCAGAGTCGTCCTAAGCTTGCCAAGCAAGGGACGTGCATTATGTGATATCACGAAAGAGGGGATCCACTAACATTTTAATATATCAACATGAACCTACGGTGGCACGTAGTTATGAGACACCGGCGTAGTCCTTTGAACGTCGGGCTAGTCAGTGCTAGACACTGCTCCCAAAAATATGTGCATTAGGCTCGTACGCAGATCATAAACATCATTCATGAGATTCATGGGTAAATAAACATTAACATCGTTGATCCCCATTTACATACATTTTTAGCCATGAATCACGGGCCCATAAATCAGACAATGTCATAAATAGATCAATCATGAAATCCATATGATAAATCATAAATCACACTTGAACATGTTGGCATTGCCTAATACTTTAACATGCTTGAGAATACTCAATTCACTTGAAAACATGATTATAAACATGGGTAACCTAAAAACATATTTTTCATCATTAATACCTTATCATACATAAACATTCATCATAAATCTCAACTTTCACAAACTTCTCATAAATGGGCATTTTAAATTTATAAAGCTTGAAACATGATTTTAATGAAAACAACGTAAAACTTGCCCATGAATCATAATTCAATAATAGAAACACCTTTAAATTATGCCCATGAAGTAAATTAGAAATTTCATGTATTGGGCTAAAACCCCATAAAATCAACATAGGAACTTCATGATTTAAAGAGAGATTGGGCATGCATGTGAACGGATTCATCCATTCATAACCCTAGATAAACTGATTATAGATGATTCTTACACTTCCTTGATTGCCCAACAGGAATTTGAGAAGAATTGGAAGGGCTTAAGTTTGATCTCCTTTCTAACTCCCTAACTTGCATGCATGGGTTTAAAATAGGCTAGAATGACTTAGCCTATCTTAATACACCCTAAAATGGCTTAAAATGACGTAGTATAGGATCCTAGAGCATAGGACTAACAAGAATGCCCCTAATAACTTCGCAGAAAATAACTGCTTGTTAGTCCCCATGAGGGACCTAACGAGTCGTTGCCATCAACCCCGGGTTATTACATTGATCGTTGGGTACACTGTCGAGGTTTCATCTAAAACTCATAATAGGCCATCATACGAATCTTTACCGGTGATCATGACTCGTGGTCACCACTTGTTATCTCCACTACCTCAAACCTCATATCATTAGTTACCTACTGACCACGATTCACCCAACGAATCATGGTGTCTGACCATGACTCGTGGGGTCTATCTGTGAGGTACACTGCCACCTCAAACTCCTCCATCCAATTTCCCTTGGCCACGACTGACTCAATGGGTCGTGGGGTCTGACCGCGACTTGTGGTCATGCCCATGATGACCCCATCAATAATTTTTCAACTCAAGTCCAGTACCTCACCACGAGTCACCTCACGACTCGTGGACTTTCCAAAGGGTAACAGAACCACTCATTCTTTGACCTGGTATAGAATTTTCAGTTTTCTCCATTTCAACACCTAGTTTGATCTTTGGGCTTTCAGGTTATAATAGAAGTCCATTTGAAGTGTGCATGATTTTAAGATTTGGACATGCCCACACATGTTTAATTATGTTTTCATGATTTAGCCAAGGCTAATAAGATCAACTTATCATATGTTTTGGAGTCAAGACTTGTCACGACCCGAGTTTACTTGTCACGACCCAAGCTTACACCCTAGCCGTAATACGGGACAAGGAACCCCGAAAGGCTCCAAGCTGACCCATGGAATTATTATCGCATAACCTTTAACAATATAAATAGCTAAAAGAAACATATTGAGCAAAAGCTAACTGTAAGGAGTCGAATTAAAATTATAAGGACATAATCTAACAAAAACTTAATACATAGACTGAATCTGATTACACCTGCCTAAAAGTCTCTAGTAAACTGATGAGTCACTAGGACAGGTCCCTAGCTAACTCCTAAAGTCTGAACACTTAAATATAGCTGAAGTAAGAAACATTGATCTCGTCCTTGAGAGATGAGGACTCACCACAATCCGCTGAGATGGAAGAAAGAGCGTGACTATTACTCGCGAGGCTGAGTCTGGATACCTGAATCGATATCATGAAATGATATAGCACATAAAGTATGCAGTCAGTACTTGGAATGTACTGAGCATGTGGGGAAATGTAAACAACTAAACATACAAGTATATAAGAAGGAAATAAACTGAGTACATCGGCATATAACTAATTGGAATGCAACAACCCTTTCTAAGTTACATACATACATCGACATGAGCTTTTATTTGGAGCTCATATTTTGAAGCATCATTGAACTCATACATATGGGTCATGTACTTCCATATAATGAAAGATGAAACTGAAGCTAATATCATATATTGGACCAGATATCTGCTAATAAATGAAATTGCATTATGCTACATTTGTTTTAAACTGAAGTCTGAACAATACAAACTAAGCCAAATAGATAACATAAGCTAAGGGAGTCATTCTCTACTATGGAGAGTCCCCACTGCACTAGGGGAAACGTTCTCAGCTATGGAGAGTCCCAACTGATCTAAGGGAAACATTCTCGGCTATGGAGAGTCCCAACTGAACTAAAGGAGTCATTCTCTGCTATAGTGAGTCCCGACTGAACTAACGGAGTCATTCTCTGCAATGGAGAGTCTCGACTGAACTAAGGGAGTCATTCTCTTCTATAGAGAGTCCCGACTAAACTAAGGGAGTCATTTTCGGCTATGGAGAGTCCCTGACTGACTAAGGAAAACATTCTTGGCTATGGAGAGTCCCTGGATGACTAGAACATGAGGAGTACTGATCTAACATTATACATCTGGGCTATGCTACTACAGCTAATCAGAAACATGAGCATTTACTAATTTCATCATATGACATTTGTTTAGAAAGGGTTAGGGCTACTATCTACAATCAACGAGAGGCCTCCGCGTTGGCTCCGTGACACGTTGGCCTTGTCCAGGCCCAAGTATATAAAGCCCACTTCGGGTTTAAATCATTTAATCACTTAAGAAATTTCCAGGAAACAGAGAGAGAAATCAGAGAAAGGAGAAGAACGAAGGAGGGATTATAATTTTGACCGATTACGCTGCTAAACGTTGTCCAAACGCAAATTAACTCCAGATACTGAGGTATTTAGCAGCAGAGAGCATTCCTACGGGTTCAGTTTCGTAAAATACGGCCGACGAATCGTCGAGCCACCGAGCTAAGGTAAGTGGAATTGCTCTAAATTAGTGTCTATGTGTTCCTAGCTGTGATGTGAATATTTCTCCCTTCTGGACCTCTGAAAAATAGCGAGTTTTTGGCCGTCTTTCGATAAGCCTAAGTTTAGGCTATAAACTATATCGAAAGTGACGTTGCCTTTTAAAATAAAGTTGTATTTAGTATTAATTGACATATGTATGAATGCAGTTGGGAGAAAATAGTTGAAGTACCGGCCGAGTCTCGTCCGACAGACGAATAATTCAAGGATAAGGTATGTAAAGCTAGTTCCTCGACAAGTTAGTAATCTTGGTACAGTACAGTAATTGAAAGGCCAGTAGAATATTCAGAAGCCATGTATGATGTTTATTACGAATGTTGATACGATATTAGAAACATCATGTTATGATCAGCGCGAGACTTGCTAGCACGATATAGATTTTTATATAAGTGTTAGGAACTGCACAACATGCTTAGTATGTGATGTGACACAAAATGTTAGGATATCATTGTATTCCGTTGAAACCCAGTAAAGCAATGTAATATCTGTAAGACATCTCAGAAGTAGAACGATAAGTTAAAGTGAAGCTAGAAAGCATATTAGAACTAGTAAATCATGTTACTATAGAAGCTCAGTATACAACATAGTTTTCAGCAGGAATACTATATCATGTTCAGCATTAGACTCAGTGCAGTATGGCAGGAGATTATATCTACATATATATACTATTATCAGTCTCAGCATGTATTAAATACGTACATATCGCTATCACCAGTTCAGCATGCTGTATGTACAAACACTTTATTATCATTAGCTTCAGTGTGTGGTATATGCAGATAGTATTACTAGTGAGACTGTTGTATTGTTTGGGGTTGGATTACCTAGCATCCATGACCGCCCAGGGTTAATAGCCGTATCGACTCGTCTGCCAGAGGACGAGGATACGTCGCTCTACGGAGTGGCATGCCGTCCCACAGGGGACGAAGATGGGATGCCAGTTTTCCCCATATTGTGCCTTGGTCGGCCCTTATACACCCCCGTCGAGCGGATACGCCCGGGGTGTTGATTCTGGAGTCCTCCGAACTCAGGTACAGTTATAGTCAGGGGCTCAGCGAGCCCAAGTGCATACCCAGGGAACCGGTAGGATGCTTATAGGGTTATAGGAGATGGGATGACCGGGGTAGGGGTGTACATTCTGTGCTGGTTGTACCTCCCGGCTTATGGGGGCCGGGTAAGGTTTGTGTGTGTTATACTATGTTATGTTATGTTATGTCATGTCACGTTAGATACGAGTAGATCAGCGGTTGAGTGATACGTCTCCAGGTACGACCCCTATTTCCTTTCAGTATAAATGAGAGAAGGTATGACTTACATTATCAGACAGTTAATCTAATTCTTCTTACTTCAGTTTCATCAGTCACATTGTTGTTTTCAGATTTTGTTTTCCGTTATTGCTTTACATACTCAGTACCAGCGGTACTGACGCCCGGTGGGGCGCTGCATTACTTACCTGCAGGTACTCATAAACGAGCAGGCGATACCACGTGATTCCTGTCAGCGATCGAGTATTCAGCTCCTGTCATCCGAAGACTGAATTCCAGAGGTGTATTTCATTTCCTTTTTGCTGTATAGTACGGGTAGGTCGGGGCCCTATCCCGATCATTTCTATTGCTATTCCTAGAGGCTTGCAGTCTGTATATATTTCCCTGTGGTCAGATGAGCCGGTCATGTGGGGCCGTGCAGTTGGTTAGTTGTTGGTGCTCTGTTTCTTTCATGTTGGCCGTGTGGGGACATAGTTTGACAGTAGTGGTGACCTTGCTGGTCACATAGCTTCCTAATATTCTATGATTAAGTTACAGATAACTAGACAGCATGGTGGCCTTGTCGGCCCGCATAGGTTTCCCTGAATTGATACGTTTCTGGTCAGCTGTTAGTACAGGTACAAGAGGCTATAGGCCAATGGGTCGGGGGCTGTGTTTACAACCGTTATATAGCCCTTTGTTTCTAGAAATATGAGTTAGAGCCAGCCAGACACCAGATGTGCCCAGGCTTAGCAGTCCAGCAGTACAGGTCCCAGTAGGGCACCAGGTGCCAGTCATACCCCCCAAGGCGGGGTGTGACAATAATGTAAGACATATAACATAGAGTCAGGTAGGATCCATAGGTCCCATTCACACCTTAACATGTATACATTGATTCATATGTCCTAAATTTACAAAGAAGCCCATATAACTAAGTCATACCATAAACATGTACAATAAGATCATGGTAGTAGAATACATTCATTTCATGGAACCCGTTCGAAATTTACTCCAATTCATAAAGAAGATACAATAATTATGCATTATCATAGGTTTATCTCATACCAAAAGTATTTTCATCGAAGACATAATGAAAACACATACATACTTTCAATAGATCAAGCCCGTAAGTTTCTAATCTCATCTCAACATGTCTATGGAATCGTATGTTCTAGTTTTAAGGGAATTTGTTATCATATTCACGTATTTTAGGCATGGATACAAGTTCTTGACATAGTCAGTTGAACAATAACAGAATCCCAATCAAAGTTTTAAGCTATCTCATGAAGGAAATCCTATAATCATGCATTTTCACCATTTAGCGCATAACTCGAGATATTAAAATAATCCCATAAACATAATTAACTATTAATTCTAATGGGTCTTAAAATTCATAGAAGACATAAAAGAAATCACCCATCAATCGAAACCCTAAGTCATGCTTTTCTAGAAATAATGTAATCGAATTTTTGATAAAACATTTTGGGGCACAAAGATGGAAGAATATCCTTGTTGAAAAACCCACATACCTGATTCAAGAAGAAACCCCCACTTGAACTTGCACCTTGAAGCCTTGAGGAGCCCTTGATGAATCCTTAAGTTTAGAAAGAGAGGAGAAAGAAGAGTTTGAGAGTATTTTGATGGAGAATGAGGGTTTAGGCTAGTTATACCCTTAAAAACGTCGCATATCATACTCAAAATGACATAGTTTAGGAGTTAGAAGCGTAGGATTTTATGAAAACACCCTAGAAAAATGCAGTAAAAATCCCCTAACAGTCCCCAAGAGGTACTCCATGAGTCGTAGGGTAGGAAACGACTCGTGGGGCCAAGTCATGGAGTGCATTGGCTTAATTTCCTTTTTCTGCTCTTCTCTCCCCACATATTACTTGATGAGACGTCAGGTGCATGACGACTCATCTCTTCTTTCGTGGTCTCCACTGCCTCGGGACCTCACCATAAATTTCCAACATTCACCCAATGGCTGACTTAACGGGTCTTTGTCTACCTAATGACTCGTTAGGTCATCCATGGTCACTGATCTAGGATGCACCTCTTGACTACTCCTCACCGGTCTAACCATGACTCGTGGGGTCACGTAATAAGTCGTACCATGACTCATTCTTGTGGAAAATTCAACCTTCTATCTGAATTCTTTCTTTAAGTCTGGAATCTAATTTTGGAAACTTTCGGGGTGTTATAATATCTCCCCATTGTGAACATTTATCCTCGAATGTTGGCTAAACATACCGAAAGGATAGGGACAGAACTGAAATCCCAAAATCGATCAATTATAGCTAAACCAATGGAGTATCTAACTCCGGCTGATCTTACATATCTGAGCTGAACATCCAAATCATACATGCATGCTAGGGCATAAGAGGGACTGAAAGACATGAAACTAACGTTGAACTAGATAGAACACTGAGAAGGATTCTTTCCCTCTAACTGGCACTGAGCTGATACGGATTGAGCCTTCGTTCTCGAATCACTTTCTGTTACAGGGTTAGAATTCATGATATCTGGTCTAACTGGAAGTAAAGGTCTCATGAGCACGAATCATTCATGACATCCATAACTGAACACATGCATGAGATAACCTTATTCTACTAAGCTACTAAGAAACTTCGAAAGACTGAGTTTGAGCTGATCATACTGGAGAGCATGAGTTAACACACATAACTAATCCATAACATAAAGATGATCCGTAAGGATTTGTAAAGCAAGACTGGCATCGCTGTCTGAAGCGATTATCTAGGAAATCTTGGAAATCTGCACATAGGGATGGGTATAACTTAGCTTCAACTGAAATACAAGAGAAGTTTTTTAACTTGAAGGGTTCAACATACTGCAACTGCTAGGGCTGGAACTCCCCTATTAGCATCCTCAAGATTCGACTTGTTGTACATACTTACCATCTCACACTTAACTTAAAGTTGTCATTCTAAGGCTCCAAAATCTTTCATAAGGTCGAGGCTAATTTACTAACTCCCAGCTTCTCTTTCACCTCTAACCTTCATTACAAGACTTACACTCACAACTATTCATATCACACATCAACAATCTCCCCTCAAAAACTATTACAAAGCTTCTTATTCAATACTGGGGTTTTGTGTTTAGGAACACGCAAAGAGTAACGCAAAATTCACAACATACCTGTGACTACTACTGGAAACTTTCCCTTATCCTGGTGTGCTGCTACGGCATAGGAGCAATTTTAACATCTTCCGCCACTCGGACTAGATGATGCACCCTGCTGAAATGGACGGGCTATCAGAGCTGCTGAAGGGGTGGCCGAGGATCTACTCTCACCTTTCTTATCCACTGTGCAGTCTCATTTCTTATGGCCCAACTTGCCACACCAAAAAACAAACATCCGATTGGCCATGCATTCTCTCAAATGGTTCTTCCCGCAGCTGGTACACAACGGATACGTAATCTCCCTTACCCTAGGTTTGTATGGAGCACTAACTGGTAAAAGTGTTGGGGCTGTTGATTTCTGTTGGGAATGTGAACGGTGTCAACCACTCATCCTCTGCGGGGAAAACTCTGAATCTCCTATCCTGGCCCTCTTGGCCTCTCTTTCTTTTTCCTTCACCTACTCCACTTCCATTTGTTGAGCGAACATCACCAAACATGGAAAATCTATATCCCTGTGCAACATGGCAGTCCTGCACTCTTTAACCAAGGAGTATTGACACTCCGTTCATGAACCTACTCACTCGAGCCCTCTAGTCAGCTACCATCTCTGGTGGATACTTGGATAACTAGGTAAACTCCAACACGTACTGCTGGACAGTCATGACATTCAAAGTTGATGAATTTTGCCGCCTTTTCCTCTCTCAACTCCCTAGGGAAAAACCTGTTCAGGAACGGAGTCATAAATTCATCCCAACCTATGGGGCCTGCTCCAATTCCTCGACTTTCCCTCCACTAACAAAATCATACATAAGAGACTCCTTTCAACTGGTAGAAGGATAAGTCTTCGCTCTCAGTTCCCATCACCCCATGATTTGGGTGATCTTCTAGATCTCTTCCAAGAACTCATACGGGTCCTCATCCACCTTTGACTCTAAGAACTCAGGTGGGTTCATTCGGATAAAGTCTCTTATCCTTTCTTCCCCTACATTCCCATTCTAGGGAATATGAGCCATTACTTTCTGATTAATCTAGGTGATGGCCTATGCCAACATATTAAGGTTTGGCCGCAAATCGACATGAGTAACTTGGTCGTCCATCGGGTTTGCCGAGGCTGGTGGTGCCTACAGGCGGCCATTACCATTTCTTCTTCCATTCATTCTTCTAGGAGGCATTATCTGTGAGCGCATAAAGAATGAGTTAGGAGAGGGACTGTTAGAGCTTCATACTCTACGCATGATAAGAATCATGATGAAAATGGAACATTCCTAAGATGTCTCATAACCTCTTCATCATAAGTGTGGCGCGCTTCAAACCCATGAAGAATACTCTACTTAACGTATCTTCCAGACACCCTAGGACACTCTAAGCCTTTGCTCTGATACCAAGTTTTTCATGACCCGAGCTTACACCCTAGCCATAACACGGGAAAAGAAACCCCGAAAGGCTCCAAGTCGAACCATGGCATTATCATAACATAACCCTTAACAATATAAATATCTAAAAGAAACATAATTGAGCAGAAGCTAATGTTAAGGAGTCGAATTTAAAATTTAATGATACAATCTGACAAAAACATAATACTAGACTAAATCTGTTTACACCTGTCTGAAAGCCTCCACTAAACTGATGAGTTATGTAGAAGATTATAACATGAGTGATTCAACATATTTGGATTCATATATGCTGGGAAAGGTCCCCAGCTAACTCCTAAAGTCTAAAAACTGAAATATAACTAAAGTAAGAAGCATCAATCTTATCCTCGAGAGATGAGGACTCACCACAATCCGCTGAGATGGAAGAAAGAGCGTGACTACCTGCAAGGCTGAGTTTGGATACCTGAATCTATATCATGAAATAATATAGCACATAAGTTATGCGGTCAGTACTTGGAATATACTGAGCATGCGTGGAAACGTAAACAACTAAACATACAAGTATACAAGAAGGAAATAAATTGAGTACATCTACATATAACTAATTGGAATGCAACAACCCTGTTTGAGTTACATACACACATTGACATGAACTTTTATTTGGATCTCATATTCTAAAGCATCATTAAACTCATACAAAAGGGCCATGTACTGAACATATAATGAAAGCTGAAACTGAAGCTAAAATCCAACATTGTCCTGGATATCTGTTGATAACTGAAATTGCATTATGCTATATCTGCTTTAAATTGAAGCCTGAACTATACAAATTGAGCCAAACTGATAGTATGAATTAAGGGAATCATTCTCTACTATGGAGAGTCCCAACTGCACTAGGGGAAATGTTCTCAACTATGGAGAGTCCTAACTGATCTAAGGGAAACATTCTCGGCTATGGAGAGTCCCGACTGAACTAAGGGAGTCATTCTCTTCTATGGAGAGTCCCGACTGAACTAAGACAGTCATTGTCTGATATGGAGAGTCCCAACTGAACTAAGGGAGTCATTCTCTACTATGGAGAGTCTCGACTGAACTAAGGGAGTCATTCTCGGCTATGAGAGTCCCTGACTGACTAAGGGAAACATTCTCGGATATGGAGAGTCCCTGGCTGACTAGAACATGAGGAGTACTGATATGATATTATACATCTGGGCTATGCTACTACAGCTAATCAAAAACATGATCATTTACTGAGTTCATCATACGACATTCGTTTAGAAAGGATTAGAGCTACATTCTACTAACAACAAGCCCAACATTCAAAAATATCATTCTCAGGCTTTATCATCATAATTCATATCGTCATGGTACCAAATCATCATTTAATTCACACATTTTACATTTACAAACATTTATAGATTCATATCATACTTTACACATCCACAACATTCAAGTTTCGAGTTCATAATGTAAGACATATAACATAGAGTCAGGTAGGATCCATAGGTCCCATTCACACCTTAACATGTATACATTGATTCATATGTCCTAAATTTACAAAGAAGCCCATATAATTAACTCATACCATAAACATGTACAACGAGATCATGGTAGTAGCATACATTCATTTAGTGGAACCCATTTCAAACTTTACTCCAATTCATAACGAAGATATGATAATTACGCTGTTATTATAGGTTTATCTCATATCCAAAATATTTTCATCGAAGACATGATGAAAACACATACATACTTTCTGATCAAGCCCATAAGTTTCTAATCTCATCTCAGTATGTTTATAAAATCGTATTTTCTAGTTTTAATGGAATTTTTATGATATTAACGTATTTTAGGCATGGATACGAGTTCTTGACATTGTCAGGTGAACAATAACAGAATCCTAGTGAAAGTTTTAAGCTATCTCATGAAGGAAATCCTATAACCATGCATTTTCACCTTTGAGATATTAAAATAATCCCATAACATAATTAACTATTAATTCTAATGGGTCTCAAAATTCATAGAGGACATAGAAGAAATCACCCATCAATTGAAACCCTAAGTCATGCTTTTCTAGAATAATGAAATCGGGTTTTTGATAAAACACTTTGGGGCAAAAGGATGGAAGGATATCCTTGTTAGAAAACCCACATACCTGATTCAAGAAGAAACTCCCCACTTGAACTTGCACCTTGAAGCCTTAAGGAACCCTTGATGAATCCTTGAGTCTAGAGAGAGAGGAGAAAGAAGAGTTTGAGAGTATTTTGATGTAGCATAAGGGTTTAGTCTAGTTATCCCCTTTAAAACGTCCCATACTATACTCAAAATGACGTAGTTTAGGAGTTAGAAGCGTAGGATTTTATGAAAACACCCGTGAAAAAATGCAAGAAAAATCCCCCTATTAGTCCCCACGAGGCACTCCACGGGTCGTAGTGCTAAGTGATGGAGTGCACAGGCTTAATTTCCTTTTTTTCTCTTCTCTCCCCACGAGTTACTTGATGAGTCTTCAGGTGCACGACTACTCGTACCTCTTTCTGTGGTCACCACTGCCTCGGGACCTCACCATAAATCTCCAACATTCACCCAATAGCCGACTTAACGAGTCGCTCTCTACCTAACGACTCATTCGGTATTCTGTGGTCACTAATCCAAGCTGCACCTCTTGACTACTCCTCACAGGTCTAACCACAACTCATGGGGTCACCTAACGAGTCCTAGCACAACTTGTTCTGTGGGCAAAATTTCCACCTTCTGTTTGGATTCTTTCTTGATGCTTGTAATCTAATTTTGGAAACTTTTGGGGTATTACAAGACTCCCACTATAGCTTATGATATGTTTTGGAGTTAAAACTCCCGATGTTCAGATTTCAGACTATTCATACAATTATGATTGCAGCTTCATTGAAAAATGATGGGAGCACTATGCATGTTTTTGGGAGTAGTGTGTGGCACCGAGTAGGCTTGGAGTTCCAAGTTCACCAGTCTCATAATTACATGCCAATGTAGGTATATTTATAAAGTGGGACCTCCTTGAGAGTTTTTCTCGCCCGCTAGAGGGCCTTCAGCTTGATACGATATCATGGTAGCATGCTTAGCCCTGGCAATGTTTTGAACGGCTCTGGCCACTTGAGTGTGATATTTGGGGTATCACTTAAGCTCTATCGTGATGGTGTCAGTTATTACGAGTCTCCCATTGTTCCTTATTATTTCAGTTGTTCATGTTCATTACTTATGATATTATTTTTTACAATAAGTTTGACCCAATGATCAGTTTATTAGCTTTTACTTATGATTTCAGTTATGAAAAGTCATATGATTTCTATTTTAGCTTTTTGTCATTCTATTCATATGTGATATTCAGCTTATGACTATACATGACTCAAATTTCAGCATGCAGTCCTTACTCCCATGATCTTCTGACTTATGTTCATATGCATGATTTTCAGTTACAGTTACTTAGTATGTTTTACTTACCCTACTTATTCAGTACATTCTAAGTACTGACTGCATACTCTATGTCGTATCATTTCATGATATAGGTCCGGATGATCAGATTTAGTTTCACTGCTAGTCCAGCTTCCCGCGGCTTAGTTTAGTTTCCCATCGTTGGTGAGTCCTCATCTTGCAAGGACCTTCAGTTTAGTGTTAAGTTATGATATATTCAGGTTCAGATTTTAGTGAGCTAGTTGGAGTTGTTGTGCCATTAGCTTACCAGAAATTCTAGAGGCTTATCAAACAATATACAAATTTTTAGTTTTGTTAGTGTTGACTCTGTTTATGATTGCTATGTTTTTCAAGCTTCCGTTTATCCATATTTGGATTATTAGTTTCCGCTTGATTCATGTTCTTAGGTTATCATGTTCATGCCATAGGTCGACTTGGAGCTATTCGTGGTTCCAGGTCATGTGTCTCGATTCGTGTTCCAGCTTAGGTCATAACAAAATACCCCTAGGACATTTTGTATTATTGATTCATGGTTGATTACCACATAATTCACACTAATTAATGGCATATTCTAAGTGTGGAACACATTATTTCATACCATTGTTGAAAGAAACACCAAATTCTTGTAATTCTATTTAGCTTTTCAAGATTTATCAAATAATTTCATCTTATTGTAAGTGATCATCAAGACTTATTATATATATATACATAATATATATATATATATATATTATGTTATTATTTCTTCAAATATGAGCAGCCAAATTCTTTAGCTAGGGTTGTGGGAACTATGATGATTAGTGGACGTACATTGTAACAACCCAATCAGTCATTATAGCACCCTGAAGACCTAAGCCTGGGTAAAATATATAATTTTCTGAAGACTGGGTGGAGTCCCTAAAATTAAAAGATTATTGGACGAATAAATTTAAGCAGAATAAGTTAAAATTGGTTGGGCCCAAGTGCAAGGCTGCTGTGGTGGACTATTTATGTTGTAACAACACCAGTACAGTGGAAGCACCTTTGTTGCAGTAGGCGACACAGATCAGAATTACGCAATCCCCTCCCAATTAGGATGTGAAAACCTATTTCCATAAGGGGTGCTAAATAAAAACGCCAAGGAATAGGAAATAGATTTCTAAACAAAAGGAGAGAAGCAAGGAGGCCAGAAAAGGAAAGACTTCACCCTCCGTTATGAAAATTTTCTTCTAGAACTTTAAACTTGAGGCAAGCATGCGGTGGGGAATTTCTCAACGGTAGCTTGGTGCCCAGGTAGACTATGGCTTAATTCATTCCATGTTAGACTTCGATTAGCGAAATTTATACGTGCGCATACCTGATGTGCCATTCATGAGTAGGGAGAAATTTCAAGTTAATTACCATTAGATATTTTATAACAAGTAGGTACCTATGAGACAAGGTTAATCGGGAAGAAATAGAAAGGTTGACTAACACACCAAAACATGACATTTGTGGGAATGAAGATTCTTGAGATTAAATCACTATATTCTTATCTGTGTGAGTAAACCATAAGGAGCTATCCCAATGTGTGTCCCGAATAACGGACTGTAGTATGGTCATGGCAAGGGTATGGGATAGTCATGCTTTCGTATAAATTAATGGACTAATGGGTTAGTTTGATATAGATATATGTGATATGGTTCACGATTTGTGTTGAATTAATTGTTGTCACTTGAGGACAAAGGGTAAAATGATGATAAGAATTGACTAGAAGAGGATGGGCATGATCGGTGAGCTGATTTTGAAGAGAAAATTCGTGAGAAATCTAGGTGAGCAACTAATCGAAGTACTACTTGAACAGTACCACTGCAGTGGTCTTGGAACCACTGCGGCAAGACCGCAGTGGCAGTAGTGATGCCACTACAGCGAAGCCTAATCTCATGAGCGGGACATTTTGCACCCCAACATCGAACTTTCATGCATAATAATGTGATAACTAACTGATTGTGAAATGAACCTGGGCTATGATTGTGCTATAGCTGCTAATGCGTAGTCTTGTTTTGTATGTGATTTTGTTGATAACTGAACTGTGATGTATGGTTTCTTGAAATGATGAGTGGAATCTGTGATAATCGACTAAGTAAAAGAAGTGGTATGTGAAGTGGCAAAATAAATTATCTATGTGTTGATAGCGAAAGGCTCATGGCCGAGGCGAGAATCCAGACGAGCAAGTTGGTATGATCAAGCTGGTGAGTGAATACAAGTATATGAGTGACTCATGCCCAAGGTGAGCATCCAAGCAAACGGTATGAGTGAGTACACAAATAGGCATGAACAAAAATTCATATGGATGGGTGTTGATGTGTTGTGGATTTATAGCACTTTCGGCGCTCAAAACTAAGAAAATGGCATGGAATTAGGTATGTTTATGTGGATATAAGACACTTTTCCTTTGGTTGCAGAATAAATTAGTGTTGGAGAAAAAAAATGCAAAAGATAGCCTGAAGTGTAAAAAATAGGCTTAGATTGCAGTCCACAGTACGAGTCGTAGGAAGGTCCTACGAGTCGTATTGATGGCTGTGAAAAGTTGCAAAAGGCTAATGTTGAAGAGATGCAATATACGAGTCTCAGTACGAGTCGTACCAAGCTTGTACTGGATGTGGTCATGAAGTCATGAAAAGATTCAGAAGATTTGCATAAGAGGTTGACTCTCGCTACGGAAAGGAAGTACGAACCGTGGAATGAAGGTACGAGTCGTACCATGGTGGTCGTGATGAACTTCAGAAATATTTCAAAATCTCAAAGTCAAGCCATGGGAGCTCAGTACGGATCGTAGGATGGAGGTACGAGTTGTACCAGGTTCCAACACTTAGCCAAAATCCAGCCAGTCATATAATGTACAAAAGGATTCTATAGGTCGTATGATGGTGCTACGGATCGTAGGAAGGCGAAACTAGATATGGAAATTCACCTTGTTAGCCTAGGAAAAGGATTCTTGTGTCTGTATAAATACATTTTATATTTCATTTTTAGGAGAGATCGATCAGAGAAGAGATTTTTAGGGGAGAAAGAGAGAATTGAGTTGATTTGACTTGTGATCAACCTTTTCTTGAATTCTTCTTGTTCTTGCTACTTCTTCTTGAAGGTTTTGTTGATTTATTAAAGGAAGTGTTTTTCTCATTCATATTTGTAAATATTGTTTTATGTTTTCAATCATGAATGCAATTCACAACCTTACAACTATGAGACGCTAAAACCTCCATAGCTAGGGTTGTGGGAAGCATGGTGGATTAACAAGATAGGGTTGCACAAAGTGATTCTAAAACCAATACAAACACTTACATTGTATTCTATTCATGCTTAAATGTTTCTTAACGGTGCGCAACGTTAGGAGTAATGGTGTGCAACGTTAGGAAATGCCTGAATTCTTCACTTGCTTAGGTCTAAGAGGTAGATATTAGGAAAAGAGAATTACAACGGAGCCTTGATTTTGATGATCATTGTATTAACTTGAACTATGGTCGTTGGACAGTTAAATATGGAACTTAGTGATAAAGGATAGTTTGAAACAGCTCATAAGACTTGGTCGAGTGATTGAGTATAATCATTCAATAGGGGCTGGTCGGTCGTTTGAATGAACCTAAGTTATTAGTTCTATAAGTAAGTATTGGTGATAATCATGAGTGTATACCCAATGCAGTTATGAACCCATGGGGAACAAAAACCCTAGTTATCCTTTAATATTGATTAAAAATCGAACTTTTCATAATTTTTTTTATTATTTCTTTTCTTTAGAATCCCCAATTTTGAAGTAACTACCTTACAAGTTCACTTACCGACTGTAATCTAGTTCTCCCATATTCCCTATGGGATCGACCCCAAACTCTAGTTGAATTCTTTATTGACAACATCCACTTCATACTTCAGTAAGAGGTGTGGTTTGAGCATTGTCAAAAAGTGGCATCATTGTCGAGGAATATGGTTGAGACAAGGTTATTTGAATATGTTTGACTTTTAGGTAGTTATTTCCTTAATTACATTTATTTTTGTGTTTTTGATACCCATAGGCTATTCTCCGGTGAATGCCAAGCACTTAGAGTAGAGGAGATCCCCTTGTTCCACTAAATCCATGAATTGAAAGAGCACTTACACAGAATGGAGAACCACGAGCAAAGAAAAGCCTGCATAGCTGAAGAAGCTAGGCAAGCATAACTAAAACAGGTGGAAGATGACAAAGATGAGGTAGTAAATGTTGGTCGACAGGGGAGGGGAAACAGAGCTCATACATTTTCCCCTCAGTTCTTTGATGATGATGATGACCAAAACATTGATGAAGTTGGGTGGACTGGAGCATTTGTGCCACCACCACTTCACTGGGGCCAAATTCGAGATTACGAGCACCATGATTCAATTGTTAAACATGAAAGGGGTGTTCAGTGGTCACGCAGCGAATGATGCCAATCTGCACTTAATGAACTTCGTAGGAATATGCAAAGCGTACAAGTTGCCTAGAGTAAGCCAGGACGCAATACGGCTCAGACTCTTCCCTTTTTCTCTATCAAGGGAAGATACTTTATAGTTATCAAAGTTTCCCAACGACTCCATAACCAGCTGGAGGGAGCTCAAACAGGCCTTTTTGGAGAGATCTTTCCCACATCTAGGATGTTGCACCTAAAGTATAAGATCTATAATTTTCAATAGATTAAGACTGAGGCACTTCATGAAACTTGGTTGAGATTTAAAAAGAAGTTGACAAAGTTCCCTAACCACAAAATCCCAGATGATAGTTTGTTGGAAATTTTTTACAGGTCTCTGAACAATAGCACCAAAGCTATAGCAGACACGGTGGTTGGAGGAGCATTGATGAGTCACACTTGGGAGCAAGCTGCCACCATTCTTGATAGGGTGACTAAGACAAACAGGGCCTGACATACGAGGGAGGCTGATGCAATGGTAGGCACATATGCAGTTGGTTTGACTGCAGATCAACGAAGAAAAGAAGAAGAGCGCGACTAGGAGTTGGCTCATATGCGCACATCATTGGACTTACTGACAAAGCATATTATGGGAGCTGGAGCCAAACAGGTAAATGTAGTGGGAAATCAAGGAAGGGAGCAAGGAGCTGAGCACTCTGATTTTGAGGAAGAGGAAAACTTCCTAGATAGCCAAGTTTCGGGTTTCCGAACCAACGCCCAAGCGTATGGATAAGACAATTGGCGCCAAGGTATTGGAAATCAAGGTCAAAACCAGTATCGGGACAACTACAATAGAAACAGGTTCAAAGACAGGAGCCGAGGTCGTTAACGCGAAGGAGATTGGAGACAAAATGATGGATACCACAATGAACGGGCTGGATTCTATGTGCCTCCCAACGCACGAGAAGGGGAGGCTGGGAAATCAAAGTTGGAGACCATGATGGATGAGATGCTGAAGAAGCTGAAGTCAACTGATGATCAGCTGAAAGAGATCCGAAGTGACTTATCAAGTATGGGTCAGAAAGTGGAATCTCATGCTACCGCCATCAAGAAAATCTAACACAACTTGGGCAACTGTCAGCATCAATGAACCCTAGACAAAAGGGTACACTACTTAGCAACACTATCGAAAATCCAAAGAACGACGCACATTATATGGCGGTGATGACTAGGAGTGGTAAAACCACAGGTGACCCCCCGTTTCTAATTGAAGTTAAGCGGATGAAAGAGAGCATAATTGAGGAAGATGATACGAGTGCTAAGAGAGAGAATGGTGAGTTGCAAGAGGACCCGAGAGGTGAGAAGGAACCTAACAGGGATCAAGGAGCATCTGAAGTGCATAAAGTTATCCCACGACCATCGCTACCATTCCCCCAAAGGATGAAGAAGAAGGCGGAGAATGGTAAGTTCCAGAAAATCCATTCAATGCTTAAGCAACTATTTGTGAACATACCATTGCTCGAAGCATTGGAGCAGGTGCCAGGATATGCAAAGTTTATGAAGGACCTGGTGACTAAGAAGAGATCTGTGAGCTATGAGCCTATTGATAATGTACATCACTGTAGTGCCATAGCTACAAGGGTCCTAGCTTAGAAAAAAATATCCAGATGCCTTCACTATACCATGTATGATTGGTAATGTCGAGTTCACAAGGGCACTCTATGATCTAGGAGCTAGCATTGATTTGATGCCCTTAGCAGTATTCAAGAAATTGGGATTGGAAGCCCCTACACCGACCAACATGCGGCTACTGATGGCCGACAAAACGGTTAAAAATCCAGTAGGCATCCTAGTCGATGTGCTTGTCAAGGTAGATAGATTTATATTCCCAGCAGACTTCATGATTTTGGATTGAGAGGTTGATTATGAGGTCCACATCATTTTGGGGAGAACATTCCTTGCAACTGGGAGGGCTCTAGTAGATGTGGAAGCTGGTCTACTGAAGTTTAGATTAAATAAAGAAGAGGTCAATTTTAACATCTACAGGACAATGAAGCAACCCAAGGAATTTAGTGTAATCTCAGCACTAGAGGATGAGTATGAACCACTTGACGAATTCTGAGTAGTCAAGATATTTCCGTCGTGCAGTGACGTTGAATCAAGCGCTTCTTGGGAGGCAACCCAAGTGGTAGTTTGGTGAATTTTGAGTAACTAGGCTACCTACGTAGAGCAGCGATGTTAAATCAAATGCTTCTTGGGAGGCAACCCAAGTTATTGAACTAATGTGTGCTTAGGGTCTAGGGAAATTAAAAACAAGAGGCTAAAACATCAGCTGCTACGACTCTCAGTATGACTCCTTATGGGATCCTACGAGCCGTAGTAGCAGTCATGGTGAGGATCATAGAAAAATGATTTCAAGCTCTGACCTACGATTCATCCTATGGATCTTACATCAGTTTTACGTGTCGAGGATCTATTCGTAGGTCGCCAGGTAAGTTTTATTCAATAGGGTCACTTACAAGTCCAAATGATGACTCATAGTTACTTCCTACGACTCGTGGTATGAGTCGTGACGGGTCAAAATGGCAATAATATCTGACTTGGCCCAAATTCTTTTAAAATTTTCCCTTGCCTATTTAAACCCCACAAACACCCTCTCCCATGCTAATAAAACTCAAAATCATGACTTGAAGTCACCTCCCCACACCCGTAACTCAAAATCATCGAACAATCGAGCAAAATGTTTGCTCAACCCAAGTTCTGCAAACCCTACACGGTGATTTCCAATTGATGAAGCATCTATAAAGAAAGTATGTTGTATTAAACATTGATATCATTCATATACTGAAAGTTATGGTGCCAAAACCCCTGTGAGTCAATCACTATGCTCGAAAATTGATTTTGAAAAGAGAGACAACAATCAGGGTGTTGTGAAATGGTTTTTCGACTGGAGAGATGCTAAAATCTTGATGAACTTAGGTCTTGAAACACACAATGAGTTACGAGTAGTAGGTCAAAAAGGGGAGGATTGATCATGGTTAAATCGAGTTAATGTTGTGCCTAGACCTGGGGGAAATCTGAGTACCTAAAATGTGAAAAGACAACCCGTGCAAACTGAGAAAAGAAAATGTGAAAGTGGTATGAGGCACAGTACAGATCGTAGGTTTCCACTACGAGTCGTACTGAGAACTCATACCACCAAATGGAACAAGGTTGCATAAAAGCCTTTCCTACGACTCATGGAATCGACCTATGGGTCGTACCATGAGTCGTGGAAAAATCCAGAAAAATACTAACTCTGGGGCTTCATCAAACGACTCAAGGTACAGATCATACCTTTGTGGTATGAGTCGTACCTGCGAGTCATACTAAAATTTGGCTGTAATTCTAGGACTTCTCACGAGTCGTACCTTCATGGTACAACCCGTAGTGATGACCCATGATGAGAATCTAAACATCTACTATCTAATTCTTCTTTTTCAAAAATGGAATGCTAACTTCTTTCTCTACAGGTTCAATGAAATACAAATGCAGAGCAGATAAATCAAAAGCTCGAACGACATTGATTGATGAAACAACTGAGTTAGATTATGAAAAGGCAGGAGACTCACCAAGTGGTTCAGTCGAAGAGTATCAACTCCACACCTCTGACATTGATGGAACCAGAACCACTAGGGCAAAAGCAAAAGCCCAAGCTGAAGCAACCACTGCCACATCCGCTCGAGCTCCCCAGTTTGATAATGGAGTTAGAGAGGAAGAACAGGAGTCGGGAAATGACTCTAATGCTGAAGAAGGGTCTGGGGAGACCCAAAGTGGAGAAGAGAGCGGCAGTGAAGAATCAGAGGAGGAGGCTCCTAATGTTGCACAATGACAGACCAAACCCAGGGAAAGCCGTACAATTGTGTGGAGAGTGCTCGGAGCTAAAAAAATCTATGAGCAAGGCATCTCTCTCACCACCAAGAATAAACCAAGGAGGAGCATCTAAGAAGAATCGCGGATCCTCACAAACTCACTGAATGAAGTTGAGAAAATGAAGCGGATTTTTAGCTTCTATGGTTTTGAGTGGATGGCCAAGACTCCAGCACATTATACAGAATACTTAGTTTGGGAGTTCTATGACAACGATTTGGCCACCATGGAGGTAAAGGCAAAGGAAGGGCAGAAGATAAAAGACCAACCTCATCTGGAGAGTTTTATGGTCTGAGGTCGAGAGGTTGATATATCTGAGAAGACCATCGCTCGAATGTTGTGCGGACCACAGCTCATGCCTATAAAGATGATGCCAGAGTACGATTACAGGGTGGAGGCAATGAACAAAATTAGACAGTTGACTGTACAGGAGCGACAGAGGCATCTCCAATCGCTAGAACGGGTGATTGTTGAGAACAAGGAAGAAGCTGAGTGGGTTATAGGTGGAAGGCAGGTGACCAAGAACTCCCTAAATTTCATAGAAAAAGCCTACTGGACACTAGTGCGCCATCGGTTAGCACCTACCGTCAACGACAACACATTGAGTGCGGACAGAGCAGCTTTGGCTGCATGCCTCATGTCTTGTTACCCCATCAATATCCCGAGGATCATAGCATATGAGATATGAGACCGGGCAGTGAGACTGATCACTACTATCCCATTCCCGAGTCTTTTATTTAGATTATGTGTGGAGGCAGAAGTTCCACGGGGTGACGAGTGGTTGATTGGAGGCCAGAGGATTGCAAACATAGGTCTTATCTGGGATGAGATGAACCCAGTAAGCAGATCCAGGATTCCCACAGCAATTCCAGCAGCCCAGCCAGTAGGGCACGCACAAGTAAATGTCCCTATTACACAGGAGCAGAGGGAGACACCGGCTTCAGATGTCGGTCATTCGGAGTCAACTCCTAGCACCTTAGCTGCACCATTGCCCAGCCTGCACACTCAAACACCAAAAGGGTATACTTTGGTACCATAGGACTTCCTTTAAAAGTTGACCAAAAGGTTGAACATGGTTGAGTGAAAGATTCAGGCCATGATGGACAATGTAAAACCATGGGTCAAGTTAGAGATAGAGGCAGCAGCTCAGGCTCTACATGCTCGCCTGGATAGTTTTAAGAGCAGCTTGTGAGGACGGCAGTAGTCTTCGTGTGGAGTTGGTGGCTCTTCGGAGCCAAGTAGTTGAGTTGTCATCACGACAACCAACAATTTTAGCAGCCCCCACTCTTTCAGACCTAGATGTCGAGCTTGACGAGGAGATTGATTTATCGGCATATTGGAAGCCGATTACAACTGTTGAAAAGGGTAAGAAAGATCTACTGAGGATGTTAGAGAGGATAGTCCGAAAAAAAGGAGGAAGATGGAGAGGAAAGAGAGCAAGCAGGCCAGAGCAGAGAGCATAAGGACTCACAACACACATATGTGCGAGCTGCATGAGAGAGCTACAGAAGTAGGGAGCTCCACCATAGCTCAACCCGAGCTTTCCAATAGCCATGACCCTTCGAGAGAGCCACATTCAGCCCACATAGTTATAGAGGCCGTCGAAGCGACCACAATTACTGGGGGGACCACTCCCCCTACTGACACACCATTGAGCGCGCTGGCCACCGCTAGCGCCACTATTACAGCGGAGGTACCACCTCCGCAAGATGACAGGAGCACCTAGTGCGCCATATGTATGTTCTCTTTCCTATGTTCTTATAGTTTATGATTCGGGGACGAATCTTACTTTTCAAAAAGGGGAGGGGGTGTACTTGTGATTTTTTGGAATTTTTGATTCGTCTGAGGATTTTACTTGCCGTGTTTCTTTTCCCTCAGGCATGTTATCTAGTAGAACCGGCATGTAGAGGATTTTTTTAGCTTGTGATTTTTGTTTAATTAGAAAGTAGCTAAGGAGTACTCAGCCAATAAAAATGCACTAGTTTTGGTTTTTGAAAAAAAATTGATCCTGTTTAAGCATTAGCTATGTATTTGTGACAACATGCATGATTTCTGTGGATCTTTTGATGTCATTTAGTTTATTAATATGAGTATTCTTGTTAAGCCATGTATAAACCAGATAGGTGAGGTGAAAATAGTTCATGTATCATGTGTGAGTGAGGTATAGTACTCAGTTCGGTATTGTGTTGAAGATCTAGAACTTGCCTGGTTGGTCTTTGCATAGGCTAAGGATGGTTGGTTAGGATATGATCATAGGACATCTTTGTTTAGCTCACTGTTAGCCTATATTACCCTACCAAAGTTGCATGAATCCCTTGATCCCAAGTTTGAGCCTTAATATACCATGTTTCGTTGATTTACCAATTAACCGTACCCATTTGTTTTCAATGAACCTGTTTTGGCCCTGGTCCTTCCTTGGACATTGTGAACCTCAACATAAGAAATAGTGAAAAATGAGGTCTGGTGTGGCGAAAAGAAAGGATATGAAAAATATTGAGAATCCTAAAAAAGAAATTTCAAAAGAAAATAAAAGTGCTGAAAATTTTTAAAATACACCACACCCATGCAAATGTGTATAAAGAGAAGTGAAAAGGGAAGAAATAGGGGAATGAAAGAGTAAAAGGTGAAATAGGTGAATGGTGTAGCCAATGTATGTAGTGCCAAGGAAGGATAGTCACTTATAAAATCTTCCATCTTTATCATGTCCAACCCTATGCCTACACTACAATCCATACCAAGTCCTATAGTGATCCTAACTCGACCATCTGATAAACCAAAGCAGAGGAAATAAGGGCAAGCCTATGGTATCTGACACATAATACTTGTAACTTCTTTGTGAGAGTGAGCACCTTACTTGTTTAGTCCTATGCTATGTTTGACATTTCATATATGAGTGGGGACTTCATTTGTGTGAGGGTACATGGATTATGTTTTCTTTTACCATTGGTCCGTGTGAAAAACATTTGTTATGACTTGATTGCCTGTTGATAGCTAGATGACATGTATTGATCCCTGTTTATGATGTTTGAGGTTACTTGTAATGCATTAGATAATGTTGTTCCATGAGAAAAGGTCTATAGAGTTTGTATAGAAAGTGCAAGTGTTGTTGAAGTATTGCCTGTAGTATTTTAAGTCTATTTTCTAGTTGAGCATCGTGTTTAGTTTTTCTTTTCTTTACCGAAGGACATGCAAAGGTCTTAAGTTGAGGTTGTTGATGTGTTGTGGATTTACAGCACTTTCAACGCTCAAAACTAATAAAATAGCATGGACTTAGGTAAGTTTATGTGGACATAAGGAACTTTTCCTTGTTGCATAATAAATTGGTGTTGGAGCAAAAAAATGCAAAAGATAGCCTAAGGTGTGCAAAATAGGCTTAGATTGCAGTCCAGAGTACAAGCCGTAGGAAGGTCCTACGAGTCGTACTGATGGCCGTGAAAAGTTGCCGAAGGCTAATGTTAAAGAGATGCAATAAACGAGTCTCAGTATGAGTCATACCAAGCTTGTACTAGTCGTGGTGATGAAGTCGTGAAAAGATTCAGAAGATTTGCATAGGAGGCTGACTCCTACTACGGAAAGGAAGTATGAACCATGGAATGAAGGTACGAGTCGTACCATTGCGGTCGTGATGAACTTCAGAAATATTTCAAAATCTTAGAGTCAAGCCACGAGAGCTCAGTACAGATCATAGGATGGAGGTACTAGTCGTACTAGAATCCAACACTTAGCCAAAATCCAGCCAGTCATGCAATGTACGAAAGGATGCTACGGGCCGTATGATGGTGCTACAAATTGTAGAAGGACTCGTGACGTAGGCGGAACCAGATATGGAAATTCACGTTGTTAGCCTAGGAAAATGATTCTTGTGTCTGTATAAATACGTTTTATGTTTTATTTTTAGGAGAGATCGATCAAAGAATAGATTTTTAGGGGAGAAAGAGAGAATTGAGTTGATTTGACTTGTGATCAACCTTTTCTTGAATTCTTCTTGTTCTTACTACTTGTTCTTGAAGATTTTGCTGATTTATTAAAGGAAGTGTTTTTCTCATTCATATTTGTAAGTATTGATTTATTTTTTCAATCATGAATGCAATTCACAACCTTACAACTATGAGAGGCTAAAACTCCATAGCTACGGTTGTGGGAACCATGGTGGATTAACAAGCTAGGGTTGCACAAAGTGATTCTAAAACCAATACACACTTATATTGTATTGTCTTCATGTTTAAATGTTTCTTAATGGTGGGCAGCATTAGGAAATGCCCGAATTCTTACTTGCTTAGGTCTAAGAGGTAGAGATTAGGAAAGAGAATTACAATGGAGCCTTGATTTTGATGATCATTGTATTAACTTGAGTTGTGGTCGCAGGATAGTTAAATCTAGAACATAGTGATAACGGATAGTTTGAAACCGCTCATGAGACTTGGTCGAGTGTTTAAGTATAGTCATTCAATAGGGACTGTTCAGTCGTTTGAATGAACCTACTTTATAAGTTCTATAAGTAAGTATTGGTGATAATCATGAGTGTATACCCAAAGAAGTTATAAACGCATGAGGAACACAAACCCTAGTTATCCTTTAATATTGATTCAAAACTGAAATTTTGATAATTATTTTTATTATTGCTTTTCTTTAGAACCCCCCAATTTTGAAGTAACTACCTTACAAGTTCACTTACTGGCTGTAATCGATTTCTCCCATATTCCCAGTGGGATCAACCCAACCTGTAGTTGGGTTCTTTATTGGCCCACTTCATAGTTTAGAAAGAGGTTTGCTTTGAGCCTTATCAGGTGTACAGACATGAGTACATAGACATGTATGATGAAGGTCTCATACGGTTAGGTGTGCAGTACATAGATTTCTAGAGTCCCCTATAGGTCATAACTGAAATGGTAAAAATAAGACCTTCTGACATGTATGTACTGTGATGTGAAGGAGGCATGTACCCGACATATAATCAATGGTATGATTGTGAGGTAGAGACTTTGCGGGTATGGCATGAGATACATATAATTGTAATGACAAGGATGTAAACCTCTATAAGTGCGAAACGAGATATACCAACATGATTCAGGTATAATGCAAGAGGCATGGTTGAGATGTAATATGTGATAATATGGTACAGGAATGGTACTTCATGACATGATTATGGTGTAGAAATATGGTGTTGTATTCGGGAGAGATAGGTATGTACATGTATGTTGATTGTGGAGGACTTAACTCCATTGGTATGGTTGTTGTTTCTTTGTGTGTACTTGAGCAATTTAATTGTATTGTGATTAAATTTTTGATACAAGTGGTCTTTGTGGGTGATGAATTGTAGCATGATGGGATTAAAAATGGTAGTGAATTACAAGGAGATATCTGGTTTAGCTTTATAGTTAATACACGAAATAAAATAGGGTCAGTTAATCGTGTGAGTAAATAAAGTGATTAAGAAATAGTAGAAACAGACTTGATTAGTGATAATGGAAAGGTAAATGAAGTACATGTGCTAGTAATATTATATGGCGGGATAAAAGAGGTAAGAATTAGTGAAACCCGACTACTTCTTAAGTAAGGTGGAGCTGTAGTAGGCAAGTTGACGTTGTCGCGAGACTGCTGTAGCGATCAATGTACCCGCTACGGCAGGGTAAGATGGAAAAATCGAGAGTTAAAACAAGGGCTAAAGTGGTAGGGCATTTGCGTGAACATTGATGATAAGCATCTATAATGTAACTAGTAAACCTGATGGATTATAATATATGTTGGAGGATGTGTTACATTTATTAAGTCGATTGCATGTTAAATTATATGTTGTTATGGGAACTAATCTTAGTCGGCTAATGATGCCTACCAAAAAGTGAAGTGTACTGATACTACCTTGCTATACCTTTTTGCTGTAGTTTGTGGCAAGCTGAAGTTTCAGGTTTGACGGGGGAGTAATCAACATTAGCTTTCATAATTTTTCTCCTCAGATGAAGTTGTGTCATTTCATGTTGTCAAGTATTCTGTTAGAGCTCTTGTACCTTTCTAGACTATATCTTGGGAGGTCATGATTCAGAAGGAAAGTTTTGTTATAATTTTAGAAATATTTTGCACTATGCAAATTTATGAGTATTTAAATTATTTTATACGTGGGGTTTGAAAGGGGTTATCCTATCGTGCTGAAGTCAATATAGGTGCCCGTATGAATCGCCCATTCAGGATCGTCACAAGTTGGTATCATAGCCGCTAGGTAGCTGTTCTCATAAGTACAAGGCATCTAAGAAATTCTCACTTTATTTCTTTCCCATCATAGTGTGTCGATCACCCGGGTTAAATCCAATTGGTATTTGGAGGATTCTGATTGGTATTTGGTAGGCTCAATTGGTGTCTATCAGTGCAAATTATTGAGGATATAAGATAAATCAGTGGGCGGGTGGACTGGAGTTGACCGGGGAGGCAAGAACCCCTACAAGTATTCGATTTAGCGAGTTTTGCTGTAGTGGACTCGCTACAGCGGTTATGCACCGCCTTAGCCGGTCCGTTGCTGCGGTAGAGAGATCACTACAATGGACATGATCAGGAAGAATGTCAGATTCCATAATTCCACAAATCTCTTGTTTTGAATGGCAACAACAGATGCAATAGATTTAAAACTGACAAGTAGGACAAATATAGGGAAATAACAGCATAATATAAAATAGGGCCAAAACATGGCCAATATTTGTGAATGCAAAACGACCATCCATGAAAGCAAGTACCAACAAGTAAGAAAAAAAAAAGGAAAATAGTATTATCTTATAAGCCCAAAATAGGGGCTATCAAAAAACAAGTTATCAACAATTAACAAGGAGAGGAAGGAGACACTGTGGTCCTACCTAACTAGAGACCCTGTCACTGCCACTGCTAGGGTCACCGGCCACTCCCTCCTCAAACCCGCTGAGGAACGAGAACTCTGGGAGGGAGATCCCGCGAGGTCTATTGGGGTATCCTAGTACTAGGTGAGAGGGCCTGCACGATCTTCTTGATCCCTTTCCACATGCGGACGATCAGCTTGTTCCGAGAGAGTCACAGTCACGCCCCATAATTGGGGGGAGGGCGCAATTGGCTCCCCATACCTGACTGACTGGGAAGCCGGCTATATGAAATCTTTAACTGTAACACTTAGGTCGTCCAGGCCACCTGTCACAATAACCTGGAGCACAAACTAGACCCATAATGTCTCAACAATACAGTGTAAACAACTGAAATGCAAACAAGGCTATGAGTATGCTAAACTAAACAACAAAAAGCCGACAAAGCCATAAACTGAATTCCATTGTACACACTAAGTCTACAAAGCCTCTAAAGAGTAAACTGACTGATGTTCGGAACAGGGCTCCGACCTACCCATAACTGTATCTCAAAACTCTAACTGAAACAAACCAGTCTTAGCTCTAGAAAGAAAGGAGCATACCAACACATCCACTAATCTCACGAACTGCTACTGCAACTGGCAATCCGAACCTCTACCTGCACTTGCGGCACGAACGCAGGTCCCCAGGCAAAAGGACGTCAGTACGAATGAAATGTACTGGTATGTAACGCAGAAAACTATAAACATGTAAGATAGCAATGATAATTGAGTCAGAAAAAGGAATAGTAACAACCTGGAATCCTGGAAACTGAAATATGACAATAAGTAATGCACAAGAAAAACTATAACGGTAATGCCAGCAACTAGCCAACCATAAATCCATATATAAAATTCGTCCAACTAGTGTACCATACCATGGAAAAATAAAAATATGTTCAGCCGATGTATCACACGGGGTAAAATAAAAATATCTCCAGCCGATGTACCACACCAGGGTAAAATAAAAATATCTCCAGCCGATGTACCACACTGGGGTAAAATAAAAATATCTCCATCCTATGAAACACATCGGTATAAAATAAAAATATCTCCAGCCGATGTACCACACTGGAGTAAAATAAAAATATCTCGAGCCGATGTACCACACCGAGGTAAAATAAAAATATCTTCAACCGATGTACCACACGGGGTAAAATAAAAATAATTCTCAATCATAATCATAAATAGGGCCGATATGGCTTATATTTAGTCAATTTAACACGTATGGCATATAAATGACAAATGTTAAATCTGTGGCCGGAATAGGCCTCTTTCGTAACCCATAAATGCAAGTGAGCACCCATATCATGTAAAGCTAGAAAATATGCATATATATCACGTAAAGCTGTCAAATTATACATGAACATTTTGACTCAGTTACTTGAAGGACCTTCAAGAGGTTTAGACAACATAAGAACTTTTATAGGCTTACAAACAATGTCCTACAAATAATCCTACCAATTTAGCATATTACTTGGATAGAAACACATAGAGCTCATTTCTACACAATTCTTTAACATCTGGGAACTGCAAATATATACTGCCTACCAGGTGGTTCCTTTACCTGTATTGACAACTATACATTGGAATTTTATTGCCAAATTTATCGTGTAGATAAGCACATATAGTTCTTAATTCATTTGACTTTTTTGTAGGAAAACATGGGAATTATAACTAGGAACTTGGAGTTATTTGTCATATACATAGAGCTGAGAACTGAACTACAGACATACAACATATGAGACTTCTATATAATGTATAACTCTTATTTAGTTAACTGGGTGACCTCTAGGAGACTTCCTGGTATTCAAAGTTCTGAGCTTAACTGATCATTATCATAGCATGCACTTATACTTACTTAGACATTAGGAACATTGGTACATGGGAGAATCTCTCCTCTAAATTTAGGAAATTCAACTGATAAATCAACAAGAGCTAAACATAAAGATGCATGACTTGAATATAACTAAAAGAATTCAATTGTATGTTATAATATGAAAATCATATACATTAAGACTTCTTATTGGAAAGACATATAAAGACTTGAGTTTTTAGACTCGTATACAACATAAGATACTTGACCGACATTAGCATATGTCTCGAAATATGATCTCTCAAAAACTTCTTAGATCAGCTAGCACATTTCAACATAAATTAGGGACGTAAAGACATAACTTAAGGATCTAAGACTTGGAGCTCTATAACTTAGGAACTCATGAGTAACTCTCTAAGTGATTCCTTATAGGAAAATAAAGATATATAGCCGTAATTCGGGTGATGCTGGATTGACTTACATAACTTTGCAATTATCTGTGAAGCTTAAGAAAGCTTACATAATCATAAGTGAATTAGAAGATCATAGGATTACCCTTTTCAGACATGGTAGAAAATTTCAACACTTAGAATAGATAACTTAACATAATAGTTTAAGGGTATAGCAGAGAGCTTCTCAACTCAAGTTACTATTTTGCAGACGTTCAACTCTAATTATTTCGTAGAAGGTTAACACTTTAGTGGTTATTCATCAACGTAACACATATTGAACATAAACAACTTAATTTATAACTCTTTTGCTAAACGTCTTTAGAATAGGGTTAATCTTCCTAGCTGTTGCCTACCTCGTTCACCATCGTAACCCGTATTGTCTAATTTAACAATATTTAGATCTACTTTCCTTATTCATCTTAACTTCTTTGCCAAAAGTTATTCACTCTACAGTCAAGTCTTTACCCTCGTGTTCACTATTCCATCAATTCTTATACGCACTTACCTCTTTGCCCAATTGGAAACTTAGCCACGCTTTCCCCATTAACATGTATCGACTTAGCTTATTCTCTACGTGCCACTTGCTTAGCTTTAAAGAGGAAAAACATAAAACCTACTTTTTACCTTAAGAGCTTTAAAACATAAACATATAGGAGGTATTAAAAATATTATTAAAACTTCATTTCAATAAGCTCGTTTACCCTCAATTGGCTTAGCGTCATCTTCTTAGCTTAAGTTCAATTACATGTCGTCGTCTTAGCATTTCCTACCAATTCACTGAGTGACCAGATCTTAACATATATTCAACATCACATATACAGTATATTGCAAAGGACCAGCTCAAGGTTCCCACGTTAAGGGGACTTCAGACTCGATTTAGAACTACGGCAACAATCGTATAAAAATTACGCCTTTCGCTTCACATTGGTTCGCTTCAACCATTCTTAACGATTCAAGCTTTATGCCAAGTATTTCCAACCCTTTGGAAAGGATCATACACTCCTCAATATGTTTTTCAAAACATAGGAATATTGATCCTTTCAATAACTTAGTTTCGTGCTTGAAAAACAAGGAAAGGGACGCCTTTACATACCTTAGCACGTCGACTCGAATTTCGCCGAAAATCTTCCTTTCAAGCTTACTCCTTAAGGCTCCTTCCAAGTCCAATTGACAAACCCAACAAGCAGCAACTTCACTTCACCAAAGTTCTGGAAAAATTAGGCAGCAACATGCCACAAAAAAACACAAAGGAACAACAACAAAATACTACAACATTATCCAAGTTATAACCTCATAAACTTCAAGAAATCAAAAAGGGAATTACTTACCCTTTCTTGGAGATGTTATCAGCTAAAGTAGGAGTAAACTCCTAATGTCTCCTCTGCCTAGAATCATGTAAAAATGCAGCAATACCACAATCAACCACAAGACAACAACAAGCCATGACTTTCTTCCAAGGTTCTCTTTTCAAAGCCCAAAATAGACAAGAGTGAAGTTTATTACCAGGGATATCTTTTCACCATGTGATAGGGCTTTGAATTCTCTAAATTCTGAAAAAAATCAACCACAACAGAGTTGAAATGAGCTTTCTAGCTCAATTTTACTTGATATAGGCGGGTTGGCCAAGGTCTGGGCGGCGTCCGCGTGCGGCGCCTGCGCATGCCCTCGCGCGCACGCGTGCCTGCTGCCTGCCTGTCTCGGTGGCCGCACGCCTGGGCGCTTTCTCAGCCGACAGTGCTATTTTTAAACGAGCATAACTTTTTACTGCATACTTCGATTGACGAGCGGTTTTTTTCATTGTAAACTAGACTCAAATATCTTTAATTTGATAGGTTATAGGACTTCTGTACCATTATATGTTTGGATATATGACCATTTAAATTTGACCCTTATTTACAAACTTCACATACTCTTCGCTTTTCCCTTTGCACATGTTTCCCTCCTCACCTACGGACAACATACGACCCATAATTCCCTTAATATGACATATAACCATCAAAACAAAATTTTGGGGTGTAACAGTCACCTCCTCATCTCTCTCTCCAAATCCTCTCGGATGGGCTTGAGCCAAGGCGCCAATTGCCTCCTGTATCTCCCCTTGGTCAGCAGCAGCTACACTGGAGGGCCTGTTGCTAGAGAGAGGTCTGGGCAACCCTCCCAATAGCTCACACATGGTGGCCATCTTCGTTTCTATCTGCTCGGACGATCCCACAGGTCTAAAAGTACTAGCCCTATCATCTTCCTCAATAGAAGTAGTTTTCCTCTTCTTTCGGCCCCTCCCCAGAGCTCCCTTCACCCTCAGAGGATCAAAGGGTATGTAATAACCCACAATGATGTCACCGGATTCCTGGTGCACCGCAGCGTGCTTACAGAGAAGATTGATAAGAAAGGGGAAAGGCAGGCTAGTGATGGGCCTAGCGGAGAAGTACCTCCACTCCTCTAGAATCTGTGACCCCACTTTCACTGTCACCCCACTCAGAATGCTGGCCACCACTAATGCACAGGCATAAGTCACATCAGTGACATTAGAGGATGGCCAGATCCTCCGGGACACCAAGTTTAGCCACCTCCTGGCATCCATAGTGAAATGGGTGCTCTGAGTGCCATCTTAGTAATTGCCAGAGCCCTCTGCTCCTCTACCACCAAGGTGTCCACTAGCCACCACCTGTTCCCATCAACATCTTGGGCTTTTAGCGCATCCTGTGGAGGGTTTGGCAGACCCAAAGCCTCATTGATAGCAGCAGGAGTCTGCAGGATTCGTATTCCCCTAATATAGGCCACTGGCTCATCACAACTCCAGGCCACAGTAGGGAGGTTAGCATAAAAATTCCTTACCCAAATCTCGTTAACCTTACATGGATCCTTCACCAGTGGGTCCCACTCTAGCTCCTAAAGGAGGGCATAAAACTCAAGCATCTTCTCTGCTACATCCTGCTTAATGAACCCCCTGTCATGGAGCAGCCCCTTCACATCCTACTCAATGTGTCGAAATTGGCACTGGTCATTCATGCATCGAATTTTGTCACTGATGTGAATGCTGCCACTCAAAGAAGATATATTGTTGAACCTGTAATTAATAAGAGACGCTAGGGAAGGAAACAAAGAAAGTTTGGGAAAAAGAAAATACAAAAATTGGGAAGGGTCCACTATTTGAGCAAACCGCTGCAGCGGTTGCATGTCCAGTTCAGCGAGTCCAAAGTAGCTTGAATAAATCGCTGTGATGGTTCTGCTATAGCGTGCATCAGTTTCCCCAGTATACCACTGACCCCAATGATGGAGGTTGATATTTCAACCTCCATTTTCTTTAAATTAAACTACAAATCAAGCAAGGGGCGCACTAACCCATACTCTACCAACTATTTTCCATCCCAATAGGGTTTGGATTCAGGCCCGAAAGGCTCGCGAAATCCAAACCACTACCCTACCTAAATCCCGCCATTGATAACATGAAAAACCCCCATAAAAATCGTCTATAATATGCAGGAATAGATTCTAGTTACTTGGAAACGTAAAAGCTAAGAGCATGCTTCGAAACATAGCCTAAAAATGCGAGAAACGATCTACCCTCACTACCCCAAGAACCACCCAAAATAGTGCATGAAGACATGATATTGCGAGTGTTCTAAAGTAAAGGAAGCAAGGAAGTCATGGGGTTGAGGAGTACCAGAGAAATTAAGAAAAACACCGGAAGAAGGAGAAGGTTTGCACAAGTTCAAAGTAAAAAATTTTGAGAATGAAATCAAAACAATCCATTCTGCACTTAAAATAGACTTATTTTGCGTTGTAGTGGATAGTTTTCCACCGCAGCAGAACCGCTGTAGCGGATGATGGATCGCCGCAGCGGAAGGGCTTAAACCAGTGTTGTTTCAAATTCCCTTGTAGGTTCCTCACATTATAAGTCCTTGATAGATGAAGTTCTATCAAATTCCATGAAGACTAGGAATGCATGAGCCATTGGTAAGTACTATAAGACCCAAAAGAGAAATTCGGAGGGCCCGAAATCAGTCGGGTTAAGCCACTATAAAGCTAGCAATTAAGGGAAATGAAGCAATGTGATTCTTCCCAGTAATAATATTTGGAATATGGGATGAAGAGAGGTTTTTCATGCGATGGGGTTTGATTCATTTTGGATAAGCATAGTCGAAAGAAAAATGTCAGATTCAACTCTGAAGCTCGAGTGACTTCTGCCAACCTGACTTTTTGAGCCAAAAATAAATGTAGCAATATGGGTGTCTTTGGATCTGTATTTTCATTAAGATAACATACTAGAACAAAATTAGATCATTCGGAAGTGTTGCAGAAGGTCAAAGTTGTAATTTGACGTTTGGGTTTCGGTTGGAGCAAGTAGAGATTCTTGATTCTTGAGGTGTTAGTTAGTAGATATTGAAAGCATTTAAGGGAAATGCATCATAAAGGGGTCCTGTGAAGATTATTCCAAAGATTGAGACATAGATATTGATAGGGAAACATTGCCAGCTAGAAGCCAATGGAACTATGATCGGCATCAGGGTCAAAATGGGAAGACTAAAAACCCTTGCACATATCGTAGGGTTGTTTGGGGACGAACGAATTTTTAATTGGTATCTGATTTAATGACCCAGTCGATCATTATAACACCCTAATGACCAAAGCCTAGGTAAAATTTAAAATTTTCGCAAGACTAGGTGGAGTCCCCGGTATTAAATGATTATGCGATGAACAATTTCAAGCGAAATAAGTTAAAATTGTGGTTACCTATGTGCAATGCCACTGTAGTGGACTATTTCCATTGTAGGGGAACCACTGGAATGGAAGCACCTTTGTTGCAGTAGGTGATGCGGACTAGAATTTCCTAGTCTCGTCATGGTAAGGATTGATTATGCCATAATCAATTTCAAGTGAAATAAGTTAAAATCGGGGTTACCCAAGTGCAAGGCCACTGCAGTAGACTATTTCCGTTGTAGGTGCGCCACTACAATGGAAGCACCCTCGTTGCAGCAAGCGATGCAGACCAAAATTTCACAATCTCATCCTGGTAAGGATTTGAAAACCTATTTGCATAAGGGATGCAGAATTAAAATGCTCAGGAATAAAAATTAGGATTTCTAAACAAAAGAAGAGAATCAAGGAGGCTAGAGAAGGAAATACTTCACCCTCCGTTATGATAATTTTCTGATAGAACTCGGAACTTGAGGCAAGAATGCAGTGGGGAATTTCTCGACAATAGCTTAGCGCCCAGGTAGGCTATGACTTACTTCCTTCCATGTTAGACTTTGATTAGTGAAACATATATGTGTGCATAGTTGATGTGCCATTGATGAATGCGGAGAAATTTCAAGTTAATTACCGTTAGATATTTTATAACCAGTAGGTACCTACGAGACAAGGGTAATCGAGAAGAAATAGATAGGGTGACTAACACACTATAACATGATGTCCATAGGAACAAAGAGTCTTGAGATTTTAAATTGCTAGATTCTTATCTTTGTGAGTAAACTGTAAGAAGCTACCCCAATGTGTGTCCCAAATAAGGGACTGTAGTATGGTCATGGCAAGGGTATGAGATAGTTATGCTCTCATAGAAATTAATGGACTAATGGGCTAGTTTGATATGTGTGTATGTGATATGGTTCATGATTTGTGTTGAATTAATTATTGTCACTTGAGGAGAAAGGGTAAAATGATGATAAGAACTTACTAGGAGAGGATGGGCATGATCAGTGAGCTGATTTCGAACAGATAATTCATGGAAAATCTTGGTGAATGACTGGTCAAAGTTTTGCTTGAATAGTACCTCTGCAGCGATCTAGAAATCGCTACAGCGAGATCGCGGTGGAGGCCGTGATGCCGCTGCAGTGATGCCCAATCTCCTAAGCGGGCTAATTTTCACCCCATCATCGAACTTTTCTGCATAAATAATGTGATAACTAAATGATTGTGAAATGACCCCGGGCTATAATTGTGGTATAGCTGCTAATGCGTAGTCTTGTTTTGTATGTGATTTTGTTGATAACTGAACTGTGATGTGTGGTTTCTTGAATATGTGATAATCGACTAAGTAAAAGAAGTGGTATGTGACATGGGAAATTAAACCATCTACATGTTGATAGCGAAAGGCTCGTGGCTGAGGTGAGAATCTAGATGAGTAAGTTGGTATAATCAAGCTTGAGTGGATACCAATATATAAGTTACTTGTGCCCTAGGTGAGTATCCAAGTGAGCGGTATGAGTGAGTACATAGACAGGTATGGCTAAATGGTTATACGGTTGGGTGTCCAAACATGAATACACAAACATATATGATAAAGGTCTCATATGGTTGGGTGTATAGTAAATGGATTTCTAGAGTCTCCTGCAGGTCATGACTGGAAGAACAAACCTAAGACCATC
Source organism: Datura wrightii (assembly GCA_035772735.1). Classification (NCBI taxonomy): domain Eukaryota; kingdom Viridiplantae; phylum Streptophyta; class Magnoliopsida; order Solanales; family Solanaceae; genus Datura; species Datura wrightii. The sequence goes on along the minus strand of JASDFA010000007.1, from coordinate 43,707,971 downwards.
TAACATGTATGTACATTGATGTGATGGAGACGTGTTCCCGACATATCACCGATGGTATGATTGTGAGACATAGATTCTGCGGGTATGGCACGAGGTACATACAACTGCAATAACAAGGATGTACAGGCATACAAGTGTGATACGAGATACATCGACATGATTCAGGTATAATATGAGAGGCACGATTGAGATGTAATATGTGATAATACAATATAGGTATGGTACTTCATGACATAATTGTAGAGATGTGGTGTGGTATTCGGGAGAGGCAGGTATGTACATGTACTTTGATTGTGGAGGACGTAACTCCATTGGTATGGCTGTTGTTTCTTTGTGTGTACTTGAGCTATTCAATTGTATTGTGATTAAATATTTGATACAAATGGTCTTTGTGGGTGATGGATGGTAACGTGATGGGATTAACAATGGTAGTGAATTACAATGAGATATCTAGTTTAGCTTTATAGTTAATGTATGAAATAAAATAGGGTCAGTTAATCGTGTGAGTAAATAAAGAGGTTAATAAACAATTGAAACAGACTTTATTAGTGATAATGGAACGGTAAATGAAGTAGATGTGTTAGTAATGTTATATGGTGGGATAAAAGAGGTAAGAATTAGTGAAATCGGGCTACTGCCTAAGTAAGGTGGCGCTATGACGGGCATGTTTTCGCTATCGCAAGACCACTATAGCGGTCAAAGTACCCCCTACAGTGGGCTAAGAGGGACAGATTGAGAGTTAAAACAAGGGCTAAAGTGGTAGGGTGCTTACATGAACATTGATGAGTTATAAGAATCGATAATATAGCAAGTAAAACTTATGGCTTATAATATATGTTGGAGAATGTGTTGCATTTATTAAGTCGATTGCATGTTAAACTATGTGCCATTATGTGAACTAATCTTAGTCAGTCGGTGATACCTAATGATACATGTGTTGTACTGATACTACCTGGCAACATCTGTTTGGAGAAGGTTATGGAGGGTTGAAGTTTCAGGTTGACGGGGAGTAATCAACATCAGCTTTCATAATTTTCCTTTGCAGACAATGCTATGTCATTTTATGTTTTAAAGTATTCTGTTAGAGCTCTTGTACTTGTCTAGACTAGATTTTGAGAAGTCATAATTTAGAAGGAAAGTTTTGTTAGAATTTCAGAAATATTTTATATTATGCAAATTTATGTATATTTAAATTATCTTATACATCACGTTGGAAAGGGGTTATCCTATGGAGCTGAACTCGATGTAGGTGCATGCACGATTCACCCATTTGGGGTCATGACAAGTTGGTATTAGAGAACCTAGGTTACTGCTCTCTCATGTACATGAGCGATGTTGAGTAGACTCCTGCGGATTGGTGTGTAGATGTCCACGTCTAATCTTTGTGAAGCTATTAGGCATCTAGGAAGTTTTCACTTTATTTCTTTCCGATCGTGTTGTCCAAGTGTGTCGATCGCTCAATTTTAGTCCTATTGGTATTTGGAGGATTCCTATTGGTATCTTGGCAGGCTCAATTGGTGTCTGTCGACGCAAATTATTGAGGATAAGATATAAATTGATGGGCGGGGTAGACTGGAGTTGACCAGGGAGGCAAGAACCCCTACAAGTATTTGGCTTAGCGAGTTTCGCTGCTGTGAGGTATGACTCGCTGCAGCACACTTGCTACAGCGAGTGATGCAAGTGAGTTCTCTACCGCGGTAGAGCGATCATGCAGCAGAAACATTCAGGCAAATTCCAAATTCTAGAATTCCACCATAAATCCCTATTTCGAATTGCAACAATAGATACAATAGATTTAAAATAGGAAAGCGAGACAAATATAAGGAAACAAAGTCGTGATATAAAAGAGGGACAAAACATGGCCAATGTCTGGGAATGCCAAACGGGCATCCTTAAAAGACTTACCTACAAGCAAGAATAACAAGAAGGAAAATAATATTGTCTTACAAGCCCCAAACAGGGGATACTCAAAACAATTCATCAGCAATTAACAAGGGGCAAACACTACAGTCCTGCCTAACTGAAGGCCTCGTCACTATCGTTGTTGGGGTCACCGGCTGCTCCCTCCTCTAACCCGCTGAGGAAGGAGAACTCTGGGAGATCCCGCCGGGTCACCTAGAGTTTCCTGGTATTGGGAGAGAGGGTCTTCAAGATCTTCTTGATCTCCTTCTACATGCAGACATTCAGCTTGTCCCGATAGCATCGCCTTCTCCTCTCTCTCTCCAAATCCTCTTGGAGCTCCAGGTGGGCCTGAACCAGGGCGGTAATTTCCCCTTGTATCTCCTCAAGGTTAGCAGCTACTGCACTAGAGGGTCTATTGCTAGAGGGAGGTCTAGGAAACCCTCCCAATAGCTCACACATGGTGGCCATCTCCATTTCTATCTGCTCGAATAGCCCCAAGGGTCTGAAAGTGCCGGCCCCACCATCTCCCTCAGCAGAAGCAGTTTTCCTCTTCTTTTGGCCCCTCCCTAGAGCACCCTTCACCCTTAGAGGATCGAAGGGCATGTCACAACCCACAATGATATCCCTAGATTCCTGGTACACCCCAACATGCTTATAGAGTAGACTGATGAGAGTGGAGAAAGGCAGGCTAGTGATGGGCCTAGCTGAGAAGTACCTCCACTCCTCCAGTATCTATGACCCCACGATCACCCTCACCCCTCTCAGAATGCAGGACACCACTAATGCACGAGCTTAAGTCACATCAGTGACATTGGTGGATAGGTGGATCCTCTGGGACACCAAGTTCAGCCTCCTCCTGGCCTCCATAGTTAAATGTGTGCTCTAAATGCCCATCCTAGTAATGCCCCAACTAGTCGAGGCCCTTTACTCCTCCACCACCAAGGTGTCCACTAGCCACTGCTCATTCCCATTCATATCCTCGACTTTTAGCGCATCCTCCAGAGGGTTTGGTAGACCCAAAGACTCATTAATAGAAGCAGGAGTCGGGAGGATCTAAATTCCCCTCAGATAGACCACTGGCTCATCACAACTCCAGGCCACAGTATGGAGGTTAGCATAAAACTCCCCTACCCAAAAGCCTCAATAACCTTACACAGATCCCTCACCAGTGGACCCACCTCTAGCTCGTGAAGCTGGGCATAAATCTTAGGCAGCTTCTCTGCCACATCCTGCATAATGAATCCCCTCTCATGGAGCATCCCCTTCGCAGTCTGCTCACAGTGCCGAAATTAGCACTGGTCATTCACAAATCGGATGTAGTCACCGGCATGAATGTTGCCACTGGAAGAAGACATATTATTCTACTGTAATTATTAAGAGGGTTATGAAAGGAATGGAACAAAAAGAGAAAGAAATATTGGGGAAAAGAAAAGACAGAAATTGGAAAGGGTCCACTGTCTGAGCGAACCACTGCAACGGTTGCATGTCCACTGCAGTGAGTCCACAATAGCAGAATAGACTACTGTAACGATTCCACTATAACAATCAAAGTTCTGTTGTAGAGGGAATCATCGTCCCCATAAAACATCCGACCCCAATAATGGTGGTTGAAATTTCAACCTGCATTTTCTTCCAATTAAACTACAGATCGGGCAAAGGGCGCACTAACCCGTACTATACCAACTATTTTCCATCCCAATAGGGTCGAATTCAGGCCCTAAAGGCTCGAGAAAGAAAAAGCACCACCCTACCTAAATCCCACCATTTCTAACGTGAAAACCCCTATAAAAATTGTCTATAATATGCAGGAATAGATTCTAGTAAGTTGGGAATGTATAAGCTAAGAGCATTCTTCGAACTATAGCCTAAAAATGTGAGGAAAGAGATCTACCCTCACTACCCCAATAACCACCCAAAATAGTGTATGAAGGCATGATATTTTGAGTATTCTAAATTAAAGGAATCAAGGAAGTCATTGGGTTGAGGATTACCAGAGAAATCGAAAAAATTGTCGGAAGAAGGAGAGGGTTTGCATAAGGTCAAAGCTAGCAACTAATGGTGGTGAAGCAATAGGATTCTTCCCAGTAATAATATTAGGAAAATGGGATGAAAAGTGGTGTCCCATGTGATGGGGTATAATTCATTTTGGATAAGCATAGACAAAATAAAAATGTCAAATTCAGCTTGGGAGCTCAGGGTGACTTCTCTCGACCCGACTTTTCAAGCCGAAAATAAATGTAGAAATATGGGTGTCGTTGGATATGTATTTTCACATAGATGACATACTGGAACAAAATTGGATCATTCAGAAGTTTTACAAAAGGTCAAAGTTGTAACTTGACGTTGGGATTCCGCTTGGAGCAAGTAGAGATTCTTGATACTTAAGATGTTAGTTGGTTGATACTAAATGAATTTAAGGGATATGTATGATAAAGGGGTCCTCTGAAGATTATTCCAAGGACCGAGAAACAAATATCAATTGAGTCACATTACCGGCTTAAAGCCAATGGAACTATAACCGGCGTCATGGCCAAAATAAGAGGACTAAAGACCCTTGCACATGTTGTAGGGCCATTTGGGAATGAACAAATTTTTAATTGGTATTTGATGTAACAATCCGGTCAATTGTTATAGCACACTAATTACCTAAGCTGGGTAAAATTTGAAATTTTCGCAAGACTAGGGGAGTCCCTATAATTAAATGATTATGTGATAAACTATTTTGAGTGGAATAAGTTATAATCGAGTGGGTCCGGGTGTAGTCCATTGCGGCAGACTATTTCCGCTGTTGCAGCACGCTGCAGCGGATGAGGCGGACTAGAATTCTGAAATCCCATCCCGGTTAGGATTTGAAAACCCATTTCCATAAGGGGTGCTGAATAAAAATGCCCAAGAACATAAATTAGAATTTCTAAGCAAAAGGAGAGAAGCAAGGAGGCTTCTCTGTTACGACAATTTTATGCTAAGTCAAATCTTGAGGCAAGCATGCAGTGGGAAATTTCTCAATGATAGCTTGGCGCGTAAGTAGGCTATGGATTATTTCCTTCCATGTTAGACTTTGATTAGCGAAAGATATACGTGCACATACTTGATGTGCAATTGATGAGTAAGGAGAAAGTTCAAGTTAATTACCATTATATATTTTATAACAAGTAGGTACATATGAGATGAGGGTAGTCAGAAAGAAATAGAGAGGGTGATTAACACATCATAACATTATGTTAGTGGGAACTAAGAGTCCTCAGATTAAATCACTTGATTCTTTTTTATGTCAGCAAACTGTAAGGGGCTACCCCAATGTGTGTCCCGAATAAGGGATTGTAGTATGGTCATGGCAAGGGTATGAGATAGTTATGCTCTCGTAGAAATTAATGGACTAATGGGTTAGTTTGATATGTGTGTATGTGATATGATTCATAATTTGTGTTGAATTAATTATCGCCACTTGAGGAGAAAGGGTAAAATGATGATAAGAATTAACTAGGAGAGGATGGGCATGATCAGTGAGCTGATTTCGAACAGAAATTTCATGGGAAATCTTGGTGAATGACTGGTCAAAGTACTTCCTGAATAGTACCACTGCAATGGTCTTGAAACCGCTACAGTAAGACCACGGTGGCGGCAGTGATGCCACTACAGTGATGCCCAATCTCCTGAGCAGGCCAATTTTCACCCCATCATTGAACTTTAGTTCATAATTAATATGATAACTAACTGATTGTGAAATGACCCAAGGCTATAATTATGCTATAGAATATGATGCATAGTCTAGTTTTGTATGTGATTTTATTGATAATTGAACTGTGATGTGTGGTTTTTTGAAATGATGAGTGGAATCTGTGATAATCGAGTAAGTAAAAGAAGTGGTATGTGAAGTGGAAAAATAAATCATCTATACAATAAGAGTGAAAGGCTCATGGTCGAGGCAAGAATTTGGACGAGCAAGTTGGTATGATCAAGCTAGTAAGAAGATACTGATATATTAGTGGGTATTGCTGAGGTGAGCATCCATGCAAGCGATATGAGTGAGTACACAGACCAAAAGGACTAAATGTTCATAAGACTGGGTGTACGGACATGTGTATACAAACATGTATGATGAAGGTCTCATACGGCTGGATGTACAGTACATGAATTTCTAGAGTCCCCTGCAGGTTATGACTGGAAGGGCAAACATAAGACCTCTAGCATGTGTGCGTACATTTGATGTGACAGAGGCGTGTGCCCTGCATATCATTGATGGTATGATTTCGAGTTAGAGATTATGTGGGTATGGCATGAGATACAAACAATTGCAATGACAAGGATGTACAGGTATACAAGTGTGATATAAGATATACCGACATGATTCAGGTATAATGCGATAGGAGCAGTTGAGATGTAATATGTAATAATACGGTACAGGTATGGTACTTCATGACATTATTATGGTGTAGAGATGTGGTGTGGTATTGGGGAGAGACAGGTATGTACACGTATTTTAATTATATAAAGGACTTAACTCCATTGGTATGGTTGTTTTTTCTTTGTGTGTACTTGAGAAATTTAATTGTATTGTGATTGAATGTTTGATACAAGCGGTCTTTGTGGGTGATAGATAGTAACATGACTGGCTTAACAATGGTAGTGAATTATATGGTTCCGTTTCCATCGAGAATTTAATTGACCTTTCCGTTATTTCGACCAGAGAATCTAACAGAGACATTACTATGGATATTCTAACCAAAAAATTATACATTCCATGCCCTCGGAGAGTGCTTTGTCATCGTAGGTCACTGACATATCCTTTTTTGTCTTTATTGGACCCCAAGAATGGATTGGTTAGCTTTATTGTTAATGTACGAAATAAAAGAGGATCATTAACCCTGTGAGTAAATAAATAGGTTAATAAACAATAGAAATTGACTTGATTAGAGATAATGGAAGGGTAAATGAAGTATATGTTTTAGTAATATTATATGGAAGGATAAAAGAGGTAAGAATTAGTGAAACTGGGCTACCGCCTAAGTAAGGTAGCGCTATAGCGGGCAAGTTGCCGCTGTCGCGAGACCGTTGTAACGGTCAAAGTACCCATTGTAGTGGGGTAAGAGGGACAGACTGAGAGTTAAAAGAAGGTCTAAAGTGGTAGGGTGCTTGCATGAACATTGATGAGTTATAACTATTGATAATGTAGCTAGTAATCCTGATGGATTATAATATAAGTTGGGGTATGTGTTACATTTATTAAGCTGATTGCATGTTAAACTATATGTCGTTATGTGAACTAATCTTAGTCGGCTGATGATGCCTACTAGTACATGTGGTGTACTAATGCTACTTTGCTATACGTTTTTGGTGTAGGTTGTGGAAGGTTGAAGTTTCAGGTTTGACAGGAAGTAATCAGCATTAGCTTTCATAATTTTTCTCCGCAGATGAAGCTATGTCATTTTATGTTGTCAAGTATTTTGTTAAAGCTCTTGTACCTATCTAAACAAGATCTTGGAAAGTCATGGTTCGAAATAAATGGTTTATTATAATTCTAGAAATATTTTGTATTATGAAAATTTATGAGTATCTAAATTATCTTATATGTTGGGCTGGAAAGGGGTTCTCCTATCGAGCTAAAGTCGATGTAGGTGCCCACACGACTCGCCCATTTGGAGTCATGACATAAACAAACATAATGGTGATTCTTGAATGGTGTAATTGAGCATTTTCCTATTCTCTTCATTTTAACTAGTTTTAACAGTTGCAAACGTCAAAACGTGCCTGTATATCAACGTGCTTGGCCAAAGAGGTTGAAGTTAAGAAAAGATAACAACAATGGAAATTTGAGGCTACCAATCCTCATCTAATTGACTTGAAATCTAATGGAGGATAGTCAGTCCAAGACATATAGCAAGGGCAAAATATAAACACCTAAAGTCTGAGAGAATTTAGGGTAAAATTCATCTATGTAGGTCGAGAGACGTTACATGAACATAATCATCAATCTTGCATGAAATTCATCAGGATAGATCACTAATAATTAAGCCTAATATGTTATGAAATCATGGGGAATAAAGTCCTAGTTTCTTCTCATATATTTGTTACAAACAAAATCATAGTTCAAGTTACTTCTTTTTGTTGCAAACCCCCTTCCCCCCCCCCCCCCCGAAATACTGACACGATTAAATTACTCACTGTTAGTATATTATTTCTCACCTATTCCATATAGAATTGGCCCCAACCAGTTGGGTTACTATATTTGAAAGCACCCACTTTATACTTTATTGCACGGTGTAATTTGGATGTGATCACGTAATGCGTGAAATGAATGATGATGCAGCATACCCAAAGTGTACTTAGATTCTAGATTTTACTCAATCAATTGTGGGCCTTGATAGTCCATCTAAGACTTTTTTCTACTCATATAAATAGCTCTAGTACAAGCTTTTTAAAGAGGTTTGGACCTTCAGAGAGCAAGAACATACATTGGAGCATCTAAAGAGCATAGATTTAGTTTTATGATTTCAAATACTCTTGTGATTTATTCTATGACTATGGGTAGCTAAGTTCTTTTATTTCTAGGGTTATGGATGTTCGTGAATATTATTATTAGAGGTTAAATTGCATTGCTTGACTATATTGCACTGATTTATTTATTTCATATCGTTCTTAATTATTTTACTACGTAGCTAATAGAGAAGTATTATGTATTTATAAGTGAACACGATAGTGGTTGTTATAGATTGAACATAGGTGTGAGAAAAGTGAGTTTTTAACTCTAACAGTGGAGAGTGGATTCGTGATTGGGCTAGATATAGCTAATCGTCTCACTTGGTTGTTATATAGAAAAAATAAATGCATTCTTGTTAATTCTATTCTACTATACATAGGGAGTTGATTAACTTAGATAGGTGCATAATTATTCGATAAAAAATTACGAGGAAATTTAACCCTATCAATTAATAAACTAGATATAATTTAGTGATATGCTTGAGTAGAGTGAGTTTTTAACTCTAATAGTGGAGAGTGGATTCGTGATTGGGCTAGATATAACTAATCGCTTCACTTGGTTGTCATATTAAAAAAGTAAACGCATTCTTGTTAATTCTACTCTGCTAGACACAGGAATTGATTAATTGCATAATTATTTGATAGAAAATTATGAGGAAAATTAACCCTATCAATCAACAAACTAGATATAATTCAGTGATTATAATTCAGTGATTAGGATTTAGTGTAGAAGTTACAATTTCATTGGGAACTAATAAATTTTGCTCAGACCTTTTAATTATGTGGAAAAAATTTAATAAATATTTACCAATAATAAATTTAAAATTTAATAAATAAAATAGAGTAAGGTAAATCCTCAACACAAACCCATAATATTCAAATTTTGAATTCCCTATAAGAAAGTACACAAAATTCATGGAGCAATTTTATGAAGAAAAAAAAGCATTGTTCTATCTATGTCCTTCTTGAACTATACATAATAATAATATTACTATAAAAATAGAAGGCATATAATTCAAAAGTTGAATTATGAAAATATAATTTTAAAAGTTAAGAAATCTCTTCTTTTTTAAAAAAAATTAAAAAGGTCCAACCATATTATAAATAGTAAAACTTAGGGTCCAAAAACAACTGGACTAGTGTAAGAAAAAAAACAAACAAAAAAAAAACAAAAGGAAACAAAAAAAAGAAAATAACAACTAGAATATCTAAAATCAAAGACTTATGTGAAAATTTTCAGAGGCTGAGTGGTCTTCTCCGATGTTCTGCAGTTGTAAAGCTTTAGATCTCATTGGTAAGAAGCCATCTTCCACCGATCTTTTATTTGTTGTTTTGTCCCAAAAATCCCATTAACTCTCTTCTACTGTCAAACATAGCTACGCTAGATGAGTTAATCTGACTGGTTGTTCGATTTCCTCTAGCATTTCTTCTTCATATCTATGTTTCTTCCTTTCTCTTCAGTGTTTGATGAATCTGAAAGGTACGACCATTCTCTGCAGCAAATCTTCTCTCAATTTACCCTTTTTCTATGATATGTAGAATATGGTTCTTTTCTTATGTTAAATGAGAGCATCTATGTCACAGCCCATGCATGGACTCCGGATCGCGACATGGGACCTAGAACCACGAATGGCTCCAAGCAAACCATAGCACGTGCATGACATTTTTAAGAGCATAAACTGAGCGAAAATAAATCATAACATAAGACATATGTGGAAGTATAGAATACCATAAATGGTATGGAAAGGGACAACAAGTCAAAACTTCCGAAACATCAAATATCGAGTCTGAAAGCCTCTACTCATAAGATGAGCTGATGGGACAACACCTCCAACTAGCTCTACTAAAGTCTGAAAACGAAAAGACATAAAGAAAGCATGCATGAAGACTAACATCCTCGAAAGATGAGAACTCACCAAAACTACTGGGACTGGAGCCGGATAGAATTTAACGGTGAGGTTGAGACTGATCACCTGAACCTATATCATGAGACGATATAGCATAAAAGTATACGGTCAGTAATTTAAATGTACTGAGTATGTAGGATAAGGAAAGCATGAGAGTAAGGAGAGTATGCTAAAAAAATGATCATGAGTTATTCATCATAAGCTGAAGCACAATGACCCAAGGTTTCGAAAGAAAAATCATATAGCTAAACATGTTTAAAATCATAAGTGAAAGCTCATAAACTGATCAATGGATCAAATATCTATAAAATATGATATCATAAATCCTGATCATGGATAACTTAAAACATGAGGAACAATGAGAGATTCTCTTAATTAACACCATCATGAATGAGCACATGATGCCTGACTGTCTTGCTCAAGTTGGCAGAGCCGTCCTAAGCCTTGCTAGAGCAAAGAATGGTAAAGGCGTGATATCACTTGTGAGTCCATTCGGGCAGGGGAACACTCTCTGGCGAGGCCCCAAACATGAATATACCTACGGTGCCACGTAGTTCTAAGACCTGTGTATGCTGAACCCTGGCCTACTCGGTGCTAAATACTACTCCCAAAACATGCACATTGCTCATAGTCATAATCATGAAACATACTTGATTTTATATGGGCTAGTTGAAAATCTTGAAATTCATAAATATACTTGACATAGGTGAACTAGCCATGAAAACAAATGTTGCCGAGTCGATCGTGATACATAAGCTTCAAATTCATGAAATTCATACATAATTAAGTAAATCATCATAACTTGAGAAACATAGGTTCATAAGAGATTTTTGTAGAAAACATGTAATCATTATCATAAAATATGGATTAAATCATAAGAGAATTGAATTCACAGAAGATCATGAGAGATTTCATTAAAATTGGGTCTTACCCTAGAATTTTCATAAAATATGATTGGGGACTTGAATTCATGAAATTTATTTGAAATTGGGCATGGGGGTGGAAGAAATTCCCCATTCATGACTCTACATACCTGGCCTTGATAATTCCTTGAGTTAATTTAAGTACCTAAGAGAAATTGAGAAGATAAAGATGAAGAACCCTAGCTGGCCTTGAGAGAGAATTTCTAACTTATGGTTTTTGAAGAGAATGAGGGCTTGGACTAAGCATAACCCCTTAATCAGCCCTTTAGGAAAATTAAAACAGCGTCACTTAGAAGTTAAAAGCATAGAATTTTACCAACATACCCCTAGACTGCTGAATGAAAATTCGAACTGGCAGAATCCATGACTAACACCATGGACCATTGGTTCCCTCGTTGGTTTTGGGTAGATTTCGACAAATTTCTGAAGTTCATCACCATGAGAAAACCAACGAATCATTAGTTCAAAGGATGACTTATCCGGTGGTTCGCTTAATGGCCTAGAGCCATTTTTCCTGTTGGTTTCTACTGCAAGTCTCAGATCTGATCTTAGGGACTTTCGGGGTGTTATATTATCTCCCCCTTGGAAAAATATCCTCAAACGAAGGCTAACTAAGTTGAAAAAATGGGGAAAGAGCTGCAATCCCAGAACTGATAAGCTAATAACTAAAAACTGACGGAGTGACTGACTCCAGACTGAGATACATGATTGAACTAAATTCATGAAATATTCATGCATGCTAAGACATGAAAGGAACTGAGAGACATGAACTTGACATAAAACTGAATAGAGTACTAAGGAGGAAATTGGTACCTCATGCTGAAACTAAGCTAGAAGAAAAAAAAGATGTGGGTATCTAGCCATCAAATCCTCTTCGGCTTCCCACATAGCTCCCTCAACTAGCTGATTTCTCCATAAAATCTTCATGGAAGCTACCTCCTTATTCCTTAACTCTCGAACCTGATGATCATGGATTTCAATTGGAACCTCCTCATAGGTAAGGTTATCCTTCACCCCAATGCTCTCCACTGGTACAACTAAGGCTGGGTCACCAAGGCACTTCTTCAACAAAAATACATGGAAAACTAGATACACCTAAGCTAACTCAGTGGGCAACTCCAACTCATAAGCCACTTTGCCAACTCACCTCAAAACCCTACAAGGACCAACATATCGGGGACTAAGCTTCCCTTTCTTTCCAAACTTCAAACCTCCCTTCATAGGCAACATCTGCAGAAACACCCAATCATCAACCTCAAACTTAAGCTTTCTCCTCCTAACATCTGCATATAATTTCTAACAACTTTAAGCTGTCTTCAGCCTCTGTTGGATAAGTTGAACCTTCTCCATAGCCTCATGAACTGAATCGGGTCCTATAAACATAGCCTCACCTACCTCAAACCATCTAATAGGTGACTTACTTCTCCGTCCATAAAGAGCCTCGAATGGAGCCATCTGAGTGCTGGAATGGTAATTGTTATTGTAGGCAAACTAAATGAGAGGAAAGTAATCATCCCAACTACCTTTGAAATGAATCACGCAAGCTCACAACATGTCCTCCGAGTTTGAATAGTCCGCTCGGCCTGACCATTTGACTATGGGTGAAAAGTTGTACTAAGGTTGAACTGAGTACCCAAACCCTTCTGAAATGATCTCTAAGAATTGAGAAGTAAACTAAGTACCCATATCTAAGATGATGGATAATGGAACTCTATGCAACCTGACCAACTCTCGAATGTAAAGTCTTGCATAATCCTCAGCTGAGTCCTTAGTCTTAACTGGTAGGAAATATGTTGACTTGGTCATCTGATCCACAATCACCTATATAGAATCATGTTGTAGACGTGTATGAGGCAACCCTGTAATGAAGTCCATATTGATATCTTCCCACTTCCAAGTAGGAATATTAATATCTTGTAGCATACCTCTCCGTCTCATATGCTCAACCTTTACCTGTTGACAATTCGGTCATTTAGCCATAAACTCTGCAATGTCCTTCTTTATGTCATTCCACCGGTAGACTTCTGTAAGTCACGGTACATATTGGTAGCACTTGGATGGATAGAATATCGAGAGCTATAAGCCTCTATCAACATTCTCTCCCTCAAGTCATCCACATCCGGAACACACAATCGGTCCTGATATCAAAGTACACCATCTCCTCCTTGGGAGAAAACCTCCACTTTCTAATTTCGGACAGCTTCCTTTAGCTTTACTAATATAGGATCCTCATCTAGCCTTGCCTTAACTATCAACACCATAGAAGATTATGCACCATTCTGTATGATAACACCATCTTTCACTAGTTCTTTCCTTCCATCCACCATATGAGTCACAGTCTCCATGAACATCCTACTAAGAGTGTCTGGCCACTACATTGGACTTGCCCGGATGGTAAAGAATACTCATGTCATAGTCTTTAAGAATCTCAAGCCATCTTCTTTGTTGCAAATTCAAGTCCTTCTGAGTAAACACATACTAAAGGCTCTTATGATTCGTGAATACATTCATATGCACTCCATACAAGTAGTGTCTCCAAATCTTCAAGGATAGCACCACCACTTCTAACTCAAGGTCATATGTCAGATAATTCTTCTCATGAGTCTTAAGCTGTGTCGAGGCATAAGCAATGAGCTTACCATGCTGCATCAACACACACCAAGGTCAATTCTGGAAGCATCACAATACACCACATAACCATTTGTACCATCTGGCAGGGTCAACACTGGAGCTGAAATGAATAAAGTCATGATGTTACACCCCAAACTTGGAGGGGCATGACTGGTACCCAATGCCATAACTGATCGAGCACACCGCTCTATAAAATTAACAACTACAAGCTAGAACCGAGAAGACTTGGCACAAAAATTATTATAAGATCAGAGGAAACATAATAAGTATAGAAGTTGGGTTACCTGACAAACCAAAAAATAAATACGATAGGTTGTCAAGGCCACTAAAAGGAAAACAAGTTATACAAACTACCGTTAACTCAAACATCTGGCAACTCCGAAAGATCTGGAGCGCACCGACTCAATTGGAACTCCACTCAACAACCAAGAGCTCAATCTACCATCCCACCATCACCTGCACGCATAAATGCAGCATCCCGACTGGGGCGTCAGTACAATAATATAACGACCATTAAAGGTAAAAATAACAACAAGACTCAGATTAGAGATCAACAGATATGCCGGATATTCTAGGAGGATAAACTCAACTTAAGTGAACACATTGGACCTACCTTGCCCCCATAAGCCTAGCAAGTACAAGAAAGCGCAAAAATAGAACCTACCTGGCCCCCATAAGCCTGGTAAGTCCAAAAAGTACCAACAACACGCGGCACCTAACTGACACAGCTCACCTGTCATCACCCCTACACCTCTGAACGACCTCAGCCAACACTAGCCAATATCTAGCATCCACTGCTATCAAATAACAGATAGCACAAACAACAACCACAATATAATGCCAAGCAAATCAAAAGTAAACACCAATTAATCAACATTATTAATCACGCATTGCCAGACTCTCTCTAGATGCACACAGTTAGAAGAGCTCTATCCATTGGGAGAGCTATTTGCTATCCCAGGAAGGCTTAACAAAGACATATATGGAGCTATGGAGAGACGTACCTCCCTATAGGTCTTGATCCTTATGAAAGGAAAACTTAACTCAACCATAGCCCAATTATTCTACCTCTTAGACTCAACCCCGCTACCAGACCTACTCTTACTGTTGGGTATCCATGACTCCCAAGAGCCTCAACACACGCGCACACACATAATCAAAACATTCACAATCAACAATAATAATAATACATGTTCAATCAGCCCACAACCGGCTCTCAAACCCCACCGATCGACTACCACAATATAGTACTATTCTCGCACATCTATCCATCCACCGATGAGTCACTAACTAAGATAAGGATCATGTCACGACCCAAGAATGGACCCCAGATTGAGACGTGGGACCTAGAACCACGAATGGCTCCAAGCAAACCTATGGTACATACATAGCATGAAAGAGAGCATGTCTAAAGAAAAAATAAAATTGAACTCAACATAAGCAGAAGTTTGCATAACATAAGAACATAAGTGCAAACATCGAGCTCGCCACGCTGAACCATCTATACATAACTATCTAAAAAGCCTCTAACCATTGATGAGCTGATGGGAAAACATCCCCAACTAGCTCGCTAAGTTTGAAACTGAAAGACATAGGAAAAGAAACATAAACCAAAATTGTCGTCGTCGAATCATGAGGACTCATCAAAACTTGGATGGTACTGGACTTAAGCGGGAGCAAACTAACGTCAGGACTGAGATTGGTCACCTTAACCTATATCATGAGATGACATAGCATAGAGTATATGGTCAATACTTTGAATATACTGAATATGTTGAGAAAGTAAAACACGCTAGTAAAATGATAGTCTAAAATCATCAGTATAAAACAAGATAGAACATGAGAGTTAGGGAAATATTCTAAAAACCATATTCTTGAAGTAACCATAATCATGAGATATTCATCATAAGCTATAACATAATGACCCAAGTTTTTAAAGTACACATCATATAACGTGCCATACTTGAAATCATAAGTGAAAACTCATAACTTATCAATAGGTCAAATATGTTATAAGACATAGTATCATAAGACATGAACATGAGTAACTTAAAACATAAGGAACAATGGAAGGCTTCGTCATAACCGGAACCATAATGATAGAGCTTACATGATGCCCCAACTGTCTCGCTCAAGTGGGCAGAGTCGTTCTAATCCTTGCTAGGCAAAGAATGATAAGGCGTGATATCACTCATGAGCCCCGTCGGACTAGGGAAAACTCTCTGGCGAGGCCCTATACATGAATATATACCTACAATGGAACATAGTTGTGAGACTCAGGGTTTGCCTAAACCCCTAGACTACTCGATGCTAGACACTACTCCCAAAAACATGCAGATGGATCATTATTGTTATCATGAAAACAAACTTGATCTTGCAGTGGCTAGCTTAAAATCATAAAATCATAATCATACTTGACATAAGTGAACTAGCCATAAAAATAATGTCATAATTGGCCATGATAAATAAACTTGAATTTTTATGAAATCCATACATACTTGACTAAGAGTTCATAACTCGAAATCATAAAATCATAAATTTAAGAGTTCGTAAACAATCATGAGTACTTTTGATAATTCATCATAATTGAAATCATAGGCTCATAAGCTTAAAATTCGTAAATCATACATAATTGGGTGAAATCAACATAAACCTGAAAGTATAGATCCATGAGAGATTTTAGTAGAAAATAGGTAATCATAATCATAATTCATAAGTTTAATCATAAGAAACTTAAATCCATAGGAGATCATAAAAGATTTCATGAGAATTGGATCTAACCCTAGAATTTTAACATATCATGCTTGGAGACTTGAAATCATGAGAGAGGCATGAAATTGGGCATGGGGGTGGAAGAATTTCCCCATTCATGACCCTACATACCTGGGCTTGAAGAATCTTTAACTTGATTGGAGACCCAAAGGGAATTGAGGGGACGATTGATGAAAAACCCTAGCTTCTCTTGAGGGAATTTGATCTTCGCTTAGGGTGTTAGGAGTAGAATTAGGGTTTAGAATGAATAAAACCCCTTAAAACATCCTTTTAGGAGCTTAAAACGACATAGGTTAAGAGTTAGAAACTTAGAAATTACGAAAACACCCCTAATAACCTAACTGGAAAAAATTATACTGGCAGTCCCAACGAGTGACCTAATGAATGGTTGGGCCACTTGACGAGTGTCACGACCCGGATCGTAGACATGCGACAAGGGAACCTAAGAGACCCCAAGTCGACCCATGGCACATGTATACAACTATTCTCATTTAATAAAATGAAATACTTAGCATAAAAAATAGTGAATATGTAATCATAGCATAACACCAGAAAATACTAGACATACACATAAGCTGAGTACTACATGTTGTCTAAAAGCCTCTACTACATACGATGGGCTGATGGGACAACATCCCCAACTAACCCGAACAATAAGGAGACACAAGATAACATAAAATCTTGTCAAGCGGTCCTCGAAACATGAGGACTCACCAATAATCTGAGAGCGTGAACTGAGATGGACTAAGGATGAGGATGACCCTGAGATTCGGACCCTATATCATGAAACGATACAGCATAGAAAGTATGTGGTCACTACGTGGAATGTACCGAGTATGCAAGGTAAGTAAAACAGACATTTAAAAGTAAAATAAACCTTATAAATAATCATAGGAGAAGTACATAATTCTTATATCAAATACTTCGTAAGAAAACATAAGGCTCAAGGCTTTCAAAGCATTCATAAATTATTCATTATCGTAGTCGTAAGTAAACTTTATCAAAACATAACTTGAGCCAATAACATAGACATAACAATGCATAAAACATTCAGAACAATGAGAGGACTCGTCATAACCGACACCATCATGGTAGAGCCTTTCATTATGCCCCAACTATCTCGCTCAAGTGGGCAAAGCTGACCCTGGCTTGCCAGACGAGAGTCGTGCATTAGGCGTGATATCACATTTGAGGGGATCATTATCAATACAATATATCATTAGAAACCCATGGTGGCACGTGGTTATGAGATACCGGTGTATTCCTTTGAACGTCGGGTTGCTCGGTGCTAGATGGGGCTCCCAAAAACATGCATATAGTCTCATACGTAAATCAATAACATCATGCATTAAGATTCATTTGCTAAAATATAAAATATATCATCATTGATCTCCTTTAAAACGTGTTTAGCCAAGAATCAAAGGCCCTTTTCATGGGCCGACACCATAAATCAATAAATCATGTAGTTCGTTTCATAAATCGTAAATCATTCTTCAACATGTAGGTATTGCCTAATACTTCAACATACTCAATTCATTCAAAATGTGCTCATAAACATGGGTAACTTGAATTCATTTTTTCCCATCATCAGTAAACTCAAAATATTGAATATTAATCATAAATCATAACTTTCATAAACCTTCGTCAATGGGCATTTTCGATTTAAAAAGCTTGAAACATGATTTTTAAGACAATAATATAAAACCTGCCCATAATTCATAATTCAAATATTAAAACTCAATTAGATCATACCCATAATGAGAAATCACATTTTCATGCATTTCGGTAAAACCCCATAAAACTTGAATAGGAGAATTCATGATTAAATCGAAATTTGGGCATGTGTGAAAGGATTCACCCATTCTAAAACCCTATATACCTGGGAATGGATTGATTTCGAAGTTCCTTAAATACCCACCAAGAAATTGATAGAAACCTGAAGAAGAAAGCCTTGAATCTCCCTAAAACCTCTCTAAAGCTCTTGCATGGGAATGGGCATGCATTAGGGACTTAACCCATCTTATCACACTCAGAAAAATACACAAAACAACGCAGTTTAGGGCTTTATATCGTGAAAAAGTTGAAAATACCCTTAATGAACCTACCTTGAAAACTGGTCGGATGGAACCCACTGGTGGTACCAACGGATCGTGGGAACCACCAACGGCCCGTTATGACTCTCGTGGAATGAATTGCTGATGACCCATTCTCAGAACCAAACAACGGACATACAGGACGGGTCGCCCTAAGTTTCAATGAGTCGTTCCTCCAGTCGTTGTTCCTTCTTCTGAAACTCTGCACTTCTACTCAACGAGCCTCACCACGACTCGTTGTCAGATACAACGGGTCGTGGTTCCCATCCATCATTTCCCATTGGAGATCTGGGCTCCCTTACCACGACCCTTCACAATGGGTCATTGCATGACCCGTTAAACTCCCCAATTGCTAAGCCCATCTCTACCACGACAACTAACAACGAGTCGTTGTTTCGTACAACGAGTCATTACTCATTGTCTCCACTGCCACTTGAACATCTGAACCCATGACTGCCAACAAGGACTCTTGGTTACCTACCACGAGTCATTGTACCTCTCATCCTGCAACTTTTCCCCAACTTTCAGCAATTTTGTGCTTCAGCTTCCCGGTTATACTCTTGGGAACTTCCGGGGTGTTACAATAACTCCCCCTTGGGAACATTCGTCCTTGAATGTTGGAAACAAGAAGAAAACAGAAACATAGCATTATCATACTCCAATACTAATTATTTTAACCAAAATTTTCACAGAATGACTACCTCCGAATAAAACCACATAGTTTAACTAATCTCATACTTTACATACACATTCATATACATAAAAGAAACTTGCACACAAAAACTGAACATGAAAACTAGATAGAGTCATAGGGCAAAAACTAACACCTCAAGTCGAAATTGTGCCGGTAGAGAACAAATGTTGGTGCCTAGCCATCATATCCTCTTTGGCTTCCCACATAGCTCCCTCAACATGCTGATTTCTCCATAAAATCTTAACTAAAGCTACTTCTTTTTTTCTCAACTTCCGAACCTGATGATCCAAGATTTCTATGGGAATTTCGTCATAACTGAGGCTATCTTTTACCCCAATGCTGTCTACCGAGACTACCAAGGCTAGATCACCGAAACACTTCTTCAAAAGCGACACATGAAATGCGGGATGAACTGAAGATAACTCTGATGGCAAGTCCAACTCATATGCTACCTTACCAACTCTTCTCACAACCCGGTAGGGACCAACATAGTGGGGACTGAGTTTCTCTTTCTTTCCAAACTGCATGACTCCCTTCATGGAGATACCTTTAGAAATACCCAGTTGTCCACATTAAACTCCAAATCCCTTCTCCTCACATCAGCATACGATTTTTGATGACTCTGAGCGGTCTTCAATTGGTCCCTTATCAACTAGACCTTTACCATGTCCTCATGAACCGAATTAGGTCCTATCATGGCTGCCTCACCAATCTCAAACCAACCAATGGGCGATCTACACCTTCGATCGTAAAGAGCCTCGAACAGTGCCATCTGGATACTAGAGTGATAACTGTTATTATAGGCAAACTCGATCAAGGGCAAATGATCATCCTAACTACCTTTGAAATCCATAACACATTCCCTCAACATATCCTCGAGGGTCTAAATGGTTCGTTCTGCCTAGCCGTTGTTTGCGCACAGAAGGCTGTACTGAGCTTAACTTGATCCCAAGTCCCTTATTGCAAAGAACGCAAGAATTGAGAGGTAAATTTAGTACCTCGGTCTGAAATAATAGACAAGGGCACTCCATGAAGTCGAACCAACTCCTGGATATACAACTTAGCATAATCATCCGCTGAATCTGTGGTCTTAACCAATAGAAAGTGTGCAGCCTTGGTTAACCTGTCGACCACCCAAATGGAGTCGTATTCCTGGCGAGTAAGGGGTAGACCTATAATGAAATCCATGTTAATTTCTTCCCACTTCCAAGTGGGGGTGCTGATATCCTAAAGTACGCCTCCTGGCCTTTGATGTTCGACCTTCACTTGCTGACAGTTTGGACATTTTGCTACAAACTCCGCAATATCCTTCTTCATTCCATCCCACCAATAGATCTCCCGCAAGTCCCGATACATCTTTGTGGATCCCAGATGGATGGAATATCTGGTACCATGTGCCTCATGCAATATTCGATCCCTCAAATAATAAACTTTCAAAACACATAGCCGACCCTGGTATTGTAGAACACTATCTCCCCCTTGGGAGAAAACCTCCACTTTCTGACTCTGAACACCTCCTTTATCTTCCTCAAAATTGGATCCTCATATTACTTAGATGTGACATCCACCACCAAGGACGATTCTGCCCCATTCCATAACAACAATGCCGCCATCAATCGAGTCGACCAATCTAACCCCCAACCTTGCAAGTCGATGGACATCTCTCACCAACTCCTTCTTTCCCTCGTCCACGTGGGACACACTCTCCATAGAGAGCCTACTAAGAGCATCTACAACCATATTAGCCTTTCCCGGATGGTAGAGGACACTCATGGCATAGTCCTTTAGTAACTCCAACCACCTCCTTTGCCAAAGATTTAGATCTTTCTGTGTGAACATATATTGCGAGCTCTTGTGATCCGTAAATACATCCACGTGGACCCTATATAAGTAATGTCGTCATATCTTCAATGCAAACACCACCACGGCCAACTCAAGATAATGGGTCAGGTAATTCTTTTCGTGAACCTTCAGCAGTCTCGAGGCATATGTTTTACCTTCCTACGCTGCATCAACCCACATCCCAGTTCGACTCTCGAAGCATCACAATATACAACAAAGCCATCAGTACCCTCGGGTAAAGTCAACACTGGTGTTGAAGTGAGTCGGGTCTTCAACTCTTGGAAGCTTTTCTCACAAGCATCCGACCATTGGAACTTCACCTTTTTCTGAGTTAACCTGGTCAATGGGGCTGTAATTGATGAAAAACCCTCAACAAATCTTTGGTAGTAGCCTGCTAAGCCTAAGAAACTTTGAATATCTGAAGGTTTTACCGGTCTGGGCCAATTCTTCACCGCCTCAATCTTCTGGGAATCTACCCTTATGCCTTCTCTTGATACCACATAACCTAGAAATGCAACCGAGTCCAACCAAAATTCACACTTACTGAACTTTTCATATAACTGATGATCCTTGAGGGTCTAAAGTATTACTCTTAGTTGAGCGACATGCTCCTCCTTGCTCCCTGAGTATATCAAGATGTCATCAATGAACACAATCACGAACATGTCCAAATATGCCTTGAACACCCTGTTCATTAGATCCATAAAAGCTGTAGGGGCATTGGTTAGTCCGAAAGACATAACAACAAATTCGCACTGACCATACCGAGTCCTGAAAGTGGTATTTGGGATGTCACTCTCCCAAACCCTGAGTTGTTGATACCTGGACGTGAGATCAATCTTGGAGAAGCACTTATCACCCTGAAGCTGGTCAAACAAATCATCGATCCTGGGTAAGGGGTACCTTTTCTTGATGGTAACCTTGTTCAACTATCGATAGTCAATACACATGCGAAGGGAACTGTCCTTCTTTCGAACAAATAGAACTGGTGCACCCCATGGAGATTGGCTCGGTCTAATGAAGCCCTTATCCAATAGATCCTTTAACTAATCCTTCAATTCCTTTAGCTCGGCTGGAGCCATCATGTAGGGAGAAATAGAGATAGGTTGCATATCGGGTAATAGATCAATACCAAAATCAATTTTCCTCTCCAGAGGAACACCTAGAAAATCATCAGGAAACACCTCCAGATATTCGCACACCACTGAAACTGAACGAATAGTCAGGTCTCGGACTCCACATCCTTAACCCTAATTAGGTTGGACATGCAACCGTTAGAGATCTTCCTGGCCTTAAGATAGGCAATAAACCGATTTGATGGTGCCGCCGAACTACCCTTCCACTCCAACACTGACTCACCCAAAAAATAAAATTCCACCGTATGGGTCCTATAATTAGTCGAAGCATAACATGAAAATAACCAAATCATGCCAAGTCAGTCATGGCTAACTCTACAAGGTCTGCGGAGGTAACCTTATGCAACACAGAGACCGGGCATTCCCTATATACTCATCTAGCTATGACCGAGTCACCAACAGGTGTTGAAACTGAAAACGATTCTGATAAGGTCTCAGGACTAACTCCAAGGCTACTAGCAATGTAAGGAGTCACGAAATACAAGGTAGCTCCCCGATCTAGCAAGGCATAAACATCAATATGAAAGACATGCAACATACCAGTGACCACGTCTGGTGAAGTCTCTTGCTCCTGGCATGAGGCAAGGGCATAAAATTGATTTTGGCATTGTCCACCACCCCCACTAGTTGATGCTCCCTGCAGAGCGGAACGGGCTGGAGCTGCTGCTGTCCTAGTGGTCTGTGCACGACCCCTATCATCACCCTGTCTAGCATATGGCCATGCTCAATGCATGTGCCCAGATCTACCACACCCATAGCAAACATCTGAACTGAGCAGGCACTCCCCGGCATGAATTTTGTCGCACTTCCCGCAGGCTGGAGAGGTATACTCTAACTAGGTGCCCCTCTAATCCCTAGACCCTGAAGCCTTGCTCCTTTGATCACTCTTGGGTTTGGATAGAACACTAGCTGATGACAGTGCTGGGTCTAGTGATCTTTGTTGAAACTGTGGAAGGTAGCCACCGCCGGATCTCTGTGTGAAAACCCACGGCTATCCGTCCAAGCCCTCTCCGCCTCCCTCTCCCTTGCATGAGCCGCCTCCATCTGTTAGGCATACAACACTATGAGAGGAAAGTCCATATCCTGGTGGAGCATGGCAATCCTGCAATCCTTGTCTAAATAACATGTCATACCATGAACTAATCGGCTTACCCATGCCCTCTGATCCATCACTAACTCTAGGCCATACTTTGACAAATGAGTGAACTCAAGAGAATACTCCAGCACTGTCATCTTTCCCTTCTTGAGGTTCAGAAACTCCACTGTTTTCAACTCTCTCATCTCTTGAGGGAAGAACCTATCAAGAAAAGCCATGTGGAACTCCTCCCAGCTGATAGGGCCCGCTCCCGCTGCCCTGCTTTCCCTTTATTGCTTGTACCAGATATGAGCGACCTCTTTTAGTTGATAAGAGGCCAAGTCAACACATTCCCCATTTGTCACCTCCATAACCTGAGTGACTTTCAAGATCCCTTCAATGAACTCATGTGGATCCTCGTCCACCTTTGATCCCGTGAACTCAGGAGGTTCATCCTCAAGAAGTCTCTAATTCGAGTCGTCGCTGCATTGCCATTCTATGGGACCTGCGCAACATCTTGCCGGTTGACCTGAGCGGTCAAGGTCTTTGCCAACATCTAAATAGTCGCCTGAAACTCAGCGTGGGCAGCTGGCTCTAGTGTCTGGGGCTCCTGAAAGGGTGGGGCTTGCTGATGCCCATGGTCATTGCCACCTCCGTGGCCTTCATCATTTCCATTCCTTCTTTCATACATTCTTATAGGAGCCATAATTCTGCAATCACGATCTGCACGAACTAGAAAGATGGAGAGACTTTTCATCACACGACATAGAACATGAAAGAAGGGAACATTTCCTAAATGTCTAGTAGCCTCTTCTTCATAAGTGTGGCGCGCTTCACACCCATGAAAAAGGACTCTACTTAACACGGCTTTCAGACAACCTAGGATACTCCAAACCTATTGCTCTGATACCAAGTTTGTCACAACCCATACGTACACCCGCATCGTAGACACGGGAAAAGGGACCCCAAGAGACCCCAAGTCGACCCATGGCACATGCATGCAGATATACTCATTCAATCAAATGGAATACTTAGCATAAAACATAGTGAATACGTAATCATAGCATAACACCAGAAAATACTAGGCATACACATTAGCTGAGTACTACATATTATCTGAAAGCTTCTACTACATATGATGGGTTGATGGGACAACATCCCCAACTAACCCAAACAATAAGGAAACACAAGATAACATAAAAGCCTATGAAATGGTCCTCGAAACATAAGGACTCACCAGTAATCTTAGAGCGTGAACCGAGATGGACTAAGGATGAGGATGAGCCTGAGTTCCGGACCTTGTATCATGAAACGATACATCATAGAAAGTATGTGGTCAGTACGTGGAATGTACCGACTATGCAAGGTAAGTAAAACGGACATTTAAAAGTAAAATAAAACTCATAAATAATCATAGGAGAAGGACATCATGCTTATATCAAATACTTTGTAAGAAAACATAGGCTCAAGGCTCTCAAGGCATTCATAAATCATTCATTATCATAGTCGTAAGTAAACTTTATCAAAACATAACTTGAGCCAATAACATAAACATAACAATGCATAATACATGTGGAACACTGGGAGGACTGGTCATAACCGACACCATCATGGTAAAGCCTTTCATGATGCCCCAACTATCTCGCTCAAGTGGGCAAAGCTGACTCTGGCTTGCCAGGCGAGAGTCGTGCATTAGGTGTGATATCACATTTGAGGGGATCATTATCAATACAATATATCATTAGAAACCCTAGATTACTAGGTGAGGGTCGTGCATTAGGCGTGATATCACATTTGAGGGGATCATTATCAATACAATATATCATTCTCGGCTTTTTTGCACCTAACGACTCACTTAACGAATCACTTGATGACTTATTCAGTGATCTAGTGTAGTTTTTTTTCTTGTTTTCTCTGTTTCAGTTCTCAGGTCTGATATTAGGGACTTTTTGGTGTTACGTTATCTCCCCCTTGGGAACATTCATACTCAAATGTAGATTAAATATACTGGAAATATAGGGAAAGAACTGCAATCCAAAAACTGAATAACCGCAGCTAAAAACTGACGGAGTGACTGACTCCGGACTGAGATACATGACTAAACTAAATTCATGAAACATACATACATGCTATGACATGAAAAGAACTAATATCCATGAACTTGGCATGAAGCTAAATAGAGTACTGAGGAAATTAGTATCTCATGTTGAAATGGAGCTAGAAAGGAAAAGATGCAGGTATCTAGCCTTTATATCTGCTTCAGCTTCCCATGTAGCTCCCTCAACAAGCGGATTCCTCCACAAAACCTTCACTGAAGCTACTTCCTTATTCCTTAACTTTTGAACCTAACAATCAAGGATCTCAACTGAAAATTCCTCATAGGTAAGGCTATTCCTTCAACCCAATTCTTTCTACCAAAATAACTAAAGCTGGATTACCAATGCATTTTTTCAATAAGACACATGGAAAATTGGATGCACCGAGGCTAACTCTATTGGTGGCTCCAACTCATATGCTACCTTGCAAACTTACCTTAGAATCCTATAAGGACCAACAATATCGGGGACTAATCTTTCCTTTGTTGTTGAACCTCATAACTCCCTTCATGGGAGACACCTTTAGAAACACGCAATCATCGACCTCGCACTCAAGCTCTCTCCTCCAAAAATCCATATAAGATTTCTGACGACTCTAAGCTATTTTAAGCCTTTCTCTAATTAGTTGAACCTTCTCCATAGTCTCAAGAACTAAATCCGGCCCTATCAACATAGCCTCACCTACCTCGAACCATCCAACCGGTGATCTACACCTCTTCCCATAAAGACCATCAAATGAAGCCATCTGAATACTAGAGTGATAAGTGTTATTGTAGAAAAACTTGATGAGAGGCAAATGATCATCGCAACTACCGTTGAAACCAATCACACATGCTCTCAACATGTCCTCTAGAGTATTAATGGTCTGCTTGTTCTGACCATCTATCTGTGGGTGAAAAGCTATCTAAGCTTCAATAGAGTACCAAGTCCCTTTTGATATGATCTCAAAAAATGAGATGTGAAATAAGTACTGCTATCTGAGATAATGGATTAAAAAACTCCATCCAATTGAACCAACTCCCGAATATACAATCTAGCATAACCCTCGACAGAATCTGTAGTTTTAATCGATAAAAGATGTGCTGATTTGGTCAACCTATCCACAATCACCCATATAGAGTCACACTGTCAGCGCGTACGAGGCAACCCTGCAATGAAGTCCATGTTGATCTCTTCTCACTTCCAAGTAGGAATCTAATAGCATGTAGCATACCTCTAGGTCTTTTATGCTTAACCTTCACCTGTTGGCAATTCGAACACCTAGCCATTAATTATGTTATGTTCTTCTTCATGCTATGGTGGCACCTGGATGGATAGAGTACCGACAGCCATGAGCATCTCTCAACATCCGCTCTCTCAAGTCATCCACAGCCAAAACACAGAATTGGCCCTGATATCAGAGTACACCATCTCCCTCTTGGGAGAAAACCTCCACTTTCTAGTTCTGGAATTCTTCCTTCAACTTCACTAGGATAGGATCCTCATCTTGCCTTACTTTAACTTCCATCACCAATGAAGATTCTGACCCCTTCTAAATAATAATACCACCATCTAATGAATTCGTAAGGTGAACCCCTAAACGAGAAAGCCTGTGGACGTCCTTTACAAACTCCTTTCTCCAATCCTCGACATGGGACACACTCTCAATCGACAGGCTACTAAGAGCATCTGCCACTACATTGGCCTTTCCTGGATGATAAAGGACACTCATGTCATAGTCCTTGAGAAGCTTTAGCCATCTCCTTTGCCGAAAATTTAGGTCTTTCTAAGTGAACATATACTGAAGGGTATTGTGGTTCATGAACACATCCATATGCACCCTATATAAATAATACCTTTGAATCTTCAAGGCAAAGACCACCGTTGCTAGATCTAGGTCATGTGTTGGGTAATTCTTCTCATGAGGTTTAGATGTTAAGAGGCATAAGCAATGAACTTACGATGCTACATCAACACATACCCAAGGCCAATCTTAAAAGCATAACAATACACAATGAAGCCATCCGTGCCTTTCGACCACTGTAATTCGACCTTCTTCCGGGTCAACCTAGTCTATGGTCTTGCAATGGATGAAAATCCCTCTACAAACCTCCTGTAATAGCTAGCTAAACCCAAAAAGCTTCTACTATCAGTAGGACTAACAGGTCTAGGCCAATTCTTCAACTCCTTTATCTTTTGAGAGTCTACCTACACACCCTCACGAGACACCACATGACCCAAGAATGCTACTGAGTTCAACCAAAATTCACACATGCTGAATTTAGCAAACAACTAATGATCCTTGAGAGTTTGCAACACAATCCTCAAATGAGAGGCATGATCCTCCTCGCTCTAAGAGTATATGAGGATATCATCTATAAAGACAATAACAAACATATCCAAATACTACTTGAACACCCTATTCATTAAATCTATGAAAGCTGCAGGAGCATTCATTAGCCCAAAAAACATAATCGTAAACTCATTGTGATTATACCGAATCTTGAAAGTTGTCTACAATATGTCACTCTCCCTAAATCTAAGCTAATGATCACCGGATCTGAGGTCTATTTTTGAAAAGCACTTATCACCTTAAAGCTGGTCAAATAAGTCATCAATCCTAGGGAGGGGATACTTATTCTTGATTGTCATCATGTTCAACTATCAATAATCAATGCACATCCTAAGAAAGCCATCCTTTTTTTGAACAAAGAGAATTGGGGAACCCCATGTGAACTTACTAGGCTTGATGAAACCTTATCTAAAAGGTCCTTCAAATGCTCTTTCAACTCATTTAGCTTAGCTGGAATAAGGAGGAATGGATATGGGATGCTATCAGGGAAAACATCAATACAAAAGTCAATCTACCACTAGGGAGGGACTTTCGGTAGATTATCTGGGAACACCTCCAGATACTCACATACCACAGGAACTGACAGAAGAGTTGGGGTCTCGAACATAGAATCCTTAACCGAAACTAAATAGTATACACAGCCCTTGGAGATCATCTTTTTGGCCTTAAGAAAGAAAATAAAGCAACCTACAGGCATAGCTGAACTACCCTTCTACTCTAGGACTGGTTTACCTGGAAACTAGAACTCTACCGCATGGGTTCCATAATTAACCAAAGCATAACAAGCATGCAACCAATTCATACTGAAGATAACATCAAAGTTGATCATATCTAACTCTACTAAGTCAGCTGAGGTGATTTTTTGAAAAATCATGACGGGGCAATTTATGTAAACCCTTTGAGCTAAAACTAACTCGCCGATAAAAGTAGAGACTGAAAAGGGTTCTGATAGGATTTTGGGTATGACGCTGAAACTAACAGCAACATAAGGAGTCATAAAGGATAATGTAGCACATGGGTATAACGATGCATAAACATCAATATAGAAAAATTATAACATACTAGCGACCATATTAGGTGAGCACACTTGCTCCTGACAGGATGGAAGTGCGTAGAACCTGTTTTGGCGTTACCCGCCACCTGCACTAGAAGAAGCGCCCTACTGGGATGGGCAAGTTGCTAGAGGGTCTGAATGGTGGCTAGGGTAAGGTCTCTACCATCACCCTGCTTAGCTAATGAATAATCCCTGCGCATGTGTCCGGGCTTCCCACACCAAAACCAAACATCTAAGCCTACAAAGCACTCTCCCGAATGGTTCTTACCACTCTTCCTACAAGCTAAAAAGGTGTGCTCTTATAACCCCTAGAGCCTGATGCTCTACTCTTCTCATCACCTCAAGGTCTAGAGTGAATTCTACTTAATGATGGAGCTGGGGCTGACAACCTTTGGTGGTACTGAGGGCGATGTCCACCACTGTATCTTGATGTGCTGTGATTTTATGGCACTTTTGACACTTCAAACCAAGAAATTATGCACATTTCGGGTATGTTTATATAGGTATGATGTGTTTTGTGTTTAATGTTGTAGGAAAAGAGGTTCGAAAGTGAACTGGGTGAATTAATGTTTAAAAACAACTGAACAAGTGACTACAAGGCACTTCATGAGTCGTTGTCAAGAAGCACGACTCGTTGCTGAAGTCGTGGGCAAAGGATAAACTTTGAAGATGCAGAAACAGTGTACCTGATGAGTTGAGGGAACGAATCGTTACATTTGGTAACGAGTCGTGAATTCAGTCGTAAAGACTGGGAGAGAAATTATTAACACAGTAACTAGTGGAGCTGACGAAAGACATAACAAGTCATTAGTCGACTAAATGACTCGTTGGTAGATCACTAGAACCAACCGTAAGGTGCACTAGAATTTTGAAGGAGTTAGTCCATGAGGGGCTTAACGACTCGTGCCCAGGCATAGCGAGTCGTTAGGTGACCCGTTGCCACAACTGGAAACTATGCTGAGGATGATTGATTTTTGGCAAGGCACGACTCGTCAAAGGTCTTAACGAATCATCACCAATCCCGTGGCCATTGACGACCTGGTTTCTAGTTTAAGTTAGGAAAAGGTTTTCTTGGAACTATAAATACACTGTTTAGATTTATTTTCGAGAAGAAGTTTATTGTTACTATTTTTCACGTACGACTTTGTTGTTGTACGATTATTCTTGGTTCAAGAAACAAGGTTTATAATTTGTTCTTGAATTTGAGGATCAAAAGCAATGTTGGAATTTATTCATCAATTTGCGAGTTTTATTCAATTTACGTGGTTTTCTTCTATGATAATTTGTAAGTTGAAACTATGATTTTGTTCAATATTTTGTGATTGTGATCATTCAAATATGAGTAGCTAAAGCCATAACTAGGGTTGTGGGAACCAAGATGAATTAACACACATAGGTGAAACACTTAATGATTCTTGAATGGGGTTTAATGCATGTATTGTTTTTTCCTTCATTTAAATTGATTCTTAACAGTTGCAAATGTTAGGACTTACCTTATTCTTACTTACTGGACCAAGGAGGTAATGAATAGGAAAAGGGAAAAACAACAGAGATTTGAGGCTATCAACCCTCATCTAATAACTTGAACTTTTTCGAGGATAGCTAATCCGATATAAAGGGTAAGGGTCAACTAAAAGTACACCCCTATGTGAACCAAGTTGTATGGTGATAATCATCTAGATAAGGGACCAACCATTTAGGTGAACCTAACTTACAGATATTGCATGTTAAACACCGGAATAGATCACTAGTATATAAGCCTTGTGGTTATGATGTCTTGGGGAACACAATCCTAGTCAAGTCATTAATTGAATACAAATCGAATTTGATCTAAGCATTCAGCAGTTTTACTTTTATTTATTATTCTACTTTTTTCCCCCTTAGGAAATAAGTAACTTGATAGTCACAGCTATTCGCATTAACTTAAGTTCTTTCCATATTCCCTATGGGATCAACCTCAACCTCTAGTTGGGTTCTATATTTGACATCACCGCTTTATATCTCAATTGCGAGGTGTAATTTGGGTGACATTAAATTTTGGCGCCATTATCGGGGAATACAGCTAAGGCTTTTGTTAATTGTGTTTGCTTTACAATTGGTTCTTATTTCTTTTTTATTTTTTTCTTTTGTTGTTTTGTTTGCTTAACAGGCCTTAGGTTTGTGCATGCCCGATATTAGGTCTCTGAATGCCAACACCAAGGCGGTGGCTGATATCGTCTCCAGAGGAACCTTTATGAGCCATACTTATGTAGAGGCTGCTGAGCTGCTGGACAGAATCACCAAAACCAACCGAGCTTGGCACAGTAGAGAGTCAGATATTCCTACTGGTTCTTATGCGGTTGGTATGTCTGCAGAACAGATGAGAAAAGATGAGGAGCGTGATCAAGATATTGCAAAGATAAATACCACTATTAGGGCTACTTGCCAAGCACTTGATGGGAGTCGGAGAGGAGAAAGTAAATGTTATGGGTTCTCAAGGCAAGGCCCCGAGAAAATCAGGATGTGAATCTGAGTCTGAAGAGGAAGCTAACTATTTAAATGATCAGAGGGCGGGTTTCCAGACCAACACCAAAGGGTCTAACCAAGAGGCTTGTTGTCAAGGTCAAGGAAACCAAGGTCGGAACTTTTACAAGGATAATAATTATAACCGAGGCTAATATAGAGATAATGGAGACTAGAAGAAGCGCGAGGAGTTCAAAAATGATAGGAGAGGTCTGTATGTTCCTCAGAGAAACTGTGAGCCAAAGTTTAGAGGTTCAAGGGTTGAAGATATGCTGTCCAAAGTACTCAAGCAGATGGAGACAACAGATGACCACTTTAAGGAACACCACGCTGATATTTCTAGTTTAAATCAAAAGGTGGAATCACATGTCGTGGCTATCAGGCAGATTGAGCAGAAGATGATTCAGATGTCTATTGCAATGAATCAGAGGCATAAAGGCACACTTCCCAGCAACACAGTGCAAATTCCAAAAAATAACAGTCATTACATGGTGGTCACTACTAGAAGAAGGAAGGAAACAGTTGATCCTCTGAGGCTGGTTGTAATTAAGGAGTCAGAAAAGCCCGTCTTAATGAATGATGATAGTGTAGCAGATTTTGAAAACCCAACTTTGGTTGGAGATTCAGATGTGAAAATAGCTCCAATTAATGCAAAGCAGCAAGGAGCTGCCCATGAGAAGGAGAAGGAGGCACAAAAAAAACTTACATCGATCCCTAGACCTCCTCTTCCTTATCCAGAGCATTTGAAGAAGAAAGCCGAAGATGGAAAGTATCACAAATTTATCTCCATGCTTAAGAAGTTGGCGGTGAACATCCCACTAGTTGAGGCACTTGAGCAGATGCTCAGATATGCCAAATTCATGAAGGACCTCGTCACTAGAAAAAGGACAGTAAGTTTTAAACCTGCTGACAATCTGCATCACTTTGGTGCCATAACTACACGGGTCCTAGCTCAAAAGAAGGAAGACCCAGGTGCTTTTACTATACCTTGCACCATTGGAGATGTTGAGTTTGCAAGGGCACTTTGTGACTTGGGAGCTAGCATAAATTTGATGCCGCTAGCAGTGTTCAAAAAGTTAGGCTTGGGAGCCCCCACACTGACTACTATGCGGCTACTGATGGCTGACAGATCCGTTAAAAAGCCAGTGGGGATCCTATTTGATGTTCTTTTAAAGGTGGACAAATTTATATTCCCAGCAGACTTCGTGATTCTGGACTTCGAAGTCGATTATGAGGTTCCCATCATTTTGGGGAGACCATTCCTTGCAATTGGTAGGGCCCTAGTAAATGTGGAGGCAGGCCAGTTAAAATTCAAGTTAAACAAAGAAGAGGTCACCTTCAACATTTGTCGGACCATGAAACAGCTAAGGGAATTCAGCATAGTCTCAGCACTGGAGGACGGAGATGAATTACTTGACAAATTCTGAGTAGTCAAGAGACTTACATCATGTCGTGACATTAAATTAGGCGTTGCATGGGAGGCAACCCATGGAGGTGTTTTGGTGAAGTCTGAGTAGCTAAAACACCCACGTCGTGCCATGACGTTAAATCAAGCGCTTCTTGGGAGGCAACCCAAGTTGTAATTGTAAGAAAA
The DNA here is from genome assembly GCA_035772735.1 of Datura wrightii. NCBI lineage: Eukaryota > Viridiplantae > Streptophyta > Magnoliopsida > Solanales > Solanaceae > Datura > Datura wrightii. The sequence goes on along the minus strand of JASDFA010000007.1, from coordinate 43,674,941 downwards.
ATATAGTGTTTACAGTTGTTGATGAGTGTAGGTGATTAAGATGGAAAATTGGAAGTTGGAACCAAAATCTGGAACTTCAGTTCTGGTGGAAAATGTCACAGAACGAGTCATTGTTTGACCTGACAACTCGTTCAGTCAAATCGTGAAGAGAATTGCAGAAAATAGGGGAATAACGGGTGACTCAATGATTCGTCTCTTAAAGAAATGAATAATCGTGAGGTCCTCCATCATGTACACTGGACAAAAGGTAGAATCAAGTGGAAAAGGGTGATAATGGATCACTCAACGAATCGTTGGGAGACCGAATGATTCATTAAGTGACCCCTCAGGTAGCTACACTAGTCCAAGGACCATGACTCAGGCCATAACTCGTTGGGTGACACCACGAGTTGTTTCTTGACTCGTTAGGTCCCAGGTAAGTTTGTTGATCTCTAGTCACGACACGAAAGGGAACAACGATTCGTTTAATCACTTAACAAATCGTTACACTCGGCGTTATAAGTTTTCAATAAACATGTCCGACCCAACCCAGGCTGGAATTAGGGTATAATTTAACTTAATTATTAAAACCAGATTCTTTTACTTTTCAAAATTCTCACCTAAGTTTTAACCAAGCACCAATACAAACTTAAAACTTCCCTCCTCTTCTTCTTCTCTCAAACCCATTGAAAAAAAATCCTCAACATTGCACTCACGACGGTACCCAAGCACACACGATTGCACTCCAATCTCTGCTAAATGAATTTTGTGAGTACCTTTTTCCCAGTAATTGTGAGTGCCGATTGCATTTGAATAAGATTTTTTTGTTGGTGACCCATGTTTTTGATAAACTTGCAAGGGTCTAATTAAATGTTATATTTGTTTCAATTTTTGCCTCATGATGATAATGACTCCTAGGAAGATTTAAACAACTAAATTGTGATTAAATGTACACGGGTTGGTTTGAGAAATTAAGTTTTGTGTTTGTGGAGTTGAATAATAGGAAGAAGATGAAGATGAACGTATGGGTAAACTGAAACTCTTGAGCACGAGCTACATCACTAGTCGTTAGATCACCAAATGACTCATTATGTAGCTCATCCTAGGGGAAAATTAACTCAATAAGGCAGTGTACCTAATGACTCGTTGCCTTAGGTAACGACTCATTGGGACCAGTCGTCAAGTACATTGGCCCAACATGAAGAAAGGATGGTTTGTGACAACGAGGGACCTCATGAGCACTCGTCAGGACCATTGAGCAAGAGTTTAAAGAATGTTTTTGTTTCATCTCATCTCATATCAATGTTTCCACAGGTACAATGCCTCCAAGAGGTACACCACGAAAAGGTCAGGCAAAGAAACAAGCACCTGAGCACAGTCAACCTTCATACGGTAGACCGCGTGATGAGCCATCCTCCTTCGAAGAGTCAAGTAGCTTAGAGGAAGAATATGATGTATCAGAGGAGAATTTAGTGAGGAGAACAACCAGTGCTAGGGCTCAAAAAACTTCAAATCCGACAGCCCTGGTAGATGCTCCTACTCCACTAGCGAGGGATCCACCTAGCCGCACTGATGATAATGTTAGGGCTAACGCTGCACTTGCTCCCTAGGCCCCCACAGCTAACACAGAGAGAGCTGACGAATCACATTCTCAGGGAGGGAACTCTGATGATGAACTGACTGAGACTTCGAACACATCAAACGAGCAACCAAGGAACGTGCGGAGATGGTGTGTTCATGGTATGAGGGCCATATATAACAGAGATATTGCTCCAAATGATAAAGGAAATCCAAAGAGGAGCATATACGAGGAGACAAGGCTAGTCACTACGGGGCTGAAAGACCTTCCAGAGCTATAAGATGTGTTCGACAAGTATATGTTCGGGTGGTTGACCAAGCCATCAGGAAGCTACAGCCCATGTTTAGTCAAAGAGTTCTATGCAGCCTACGCAGCCACACTACAGTTTTTCGCACTAGGGGGCCAAGACTAGAAGAAGAGACCCACCTTAAATTAGGTGTTGGGTCGAGAGACTCCGGTCGATATCTCTAAGCGGACCATCTCTAGGATTCTATATGGGCCAAAGTATCATGCTCGGATGAACACGGCCGAGTTCGACCATAGGCTATATGAGTTGAAGAAAGTAAAGACCAAAAAGTTGAATAGTCAGGAGCGCATCAGACAATATACTTGGCTGTCTAGGATCATTGCTACAAGAGGTCCACTGGTTGAATGGTTGCACAACACAGAGTCTCAGATAAAGAAGTCCACACTCAACTTTCAGGCTAAAATTTTGAGGTCACTGGTGCGGCACAGGCTGGTACCAACTAGAAATAATAACATCCTCTCACCTGACAGAACGACATTGGTAGCCAGTATAATGGAGGGATATGCCATAAATTTCCCGCGATACATTGCTAAGGAGATTAGAGAGCGGGCAATCAGTGACGGTACTATAATTCCCTTCCCCTGTCTGATTGATAGACTCTATCAAGAGTCAAAGGTGCCAGAGTTTCCATCAGTTGATCAGAGAATAGTGGTCTAGAAGATAGCAGATATCAGGTTGATTCGAGATGACACAAACCCAGTATCGAGAGCAAGGACTCAGGCAGCTGATCTGCTTGAGAAACCATATTAGCAAAGGCATTTGGCAGCGGTATGCTTACCGATGCCACACTATTCACGTTGTTGGCGGCTGAGCCTATTAAGGGAAGAGAGACAGGTAGCCAGCCTGAGGCTACAGATGCAGTGGACGCCTCCACACCTGTTGATGTTCCCGAGTCATCATCTACAGCAGCAGCTCCTAGACCACCAGTTGCTCCTCCACGAGCCAATACAGCTAGCCTGGTTATAATTTCTCAAGAGTCTTTAGTTGATATGGCTAGGCGGCTAGCTAAGGCTGAAAAGTAGCAGGCACACACGACTCTATAGGTTAAAGTTCTGATGGAGCAGGTAAAGTCGTGGTTGTCGAAGGAGTTGGAGGCACTATCCAGTTCTGTGCATGGCCGGTTGGATGCTTTTGAGAGAAGAATAGATGAGCACCTTGCACAGTGACAGGCGCCTGAATTGTCAAAATGGTACTCAGAGCTAGGAGCACTTAGAGCCGGGGTGTGGGATGTGGTCGCATGATAGGTAGCTGCAATACCTCCATCGGTACTTCCTGTGATAGATGATGAGTTTGAAAAAGAGTTTCCACCAATTTTTGATTTTATCACCGAGGAGCCGGTGGCACATAATAAGGGAAAGAGGCCTCGTGAGGAGGAAAGTTTTGAAGATGATGCTTCTCTGCTCCATTAGCAAAAATGAGAGAGGAATGAGATGGAGAGAGCGTTGCATGTATCGAGAGAGGTGGCTCGAAAGAGAGCCGAGACTGAAGCAGCGAGAGCTCTTGGTGAAGGGACGAGCTCTGTTGGATCTGAAAATGCACCGGGTCAAGTTGGTAATGTTGGAGATAACATTGGAGGCGTATCTACAACCTCCACCGACTAGGTAGCTGACACCTAGGTCGCACAGGTATGTTCCCTATTTCCCTAGTTTTGTTTGATACATATATGCATAGAGGACGACACATGCTTTTCTTGATGGGGGTGGGGATTGATACCTGAGAATGCCTTTTGTTGAACATAACCGGAGGGTTTTTCTTGTCAGATATCTTTTCCCTCAGGTGTTCCTTATCTAGTAGAACCGGCACGTTTAGGGTTTTATCTTTTTTGTGTTTGTTTGTATCAGTCGGAAGAAAGTTAGGTGAACTAAAGGCAGTCAAGAGCTTAAATTGTTGATTTTTGGTTGATTTATAAGTTGATACCCCTCTGAAATATTTATATGTGTATGTTAAAGTTGACAAGTATGACCTTTGTGAATCTTTGCATGGCATTGAAACTGTGAATATGTTTACCATTGTATGGTTGTACCTGAACTAGCAGTTAGTAGAAGTGATGATGTTGACCTGTACCATGTGTGAGTGAGGTTTAATAGCTAAATTCGGCTATGTGTGTCAATCTAGAACTTGCCTGGTCAGTAGTACCGAGATAGAGGATAGGAAACTAGGAAAGGATCATAGGCCGTTTTTGATTTATGAGCCCACTTTAGCCTTAAAAGACCTACCAAAAGAGAATAAAAATCTCTTGATCCAAATTTTTGAGCTTAAATCAATCTTTCTTTTTGTTTACACTAATTCACCTTCCTGCTTTTATTAAGAATTAACCTATTTGGCCCTGGTCCCTCCTTGGACATTGTGAACCTCAACTCAGGCAAATCGCCTAAGTTGAGGGTGGCTATTATAGGGGTGATTAAGAAGAATCGGGTGGAATAAAAATTGGGTAATGAAAAAAGAAAGAGCAGATGCGGTATGGATAAAGAAAAGAACGAAATAAAAAATTGTTGTCAAAGAGAAAGAAAGAAAAGAAAAGAAAGATGTGACATCAATGAATTCTTGAATAAAGAGAAACTACATCTGTAGTTACAAATGCAAATAAAAGAATAAGCAAGTAAAGGGAAAAGGGGAGAAAATAGGAAAAAAGGTGAAAAGTGGAGTCAAGAGGTGTGTAGTTCCAAGGAGGGTTGAGCTACTAATTCCATGTGTACCATACCCGAACTCGAGTCTGCGTTACAACCCTAGAAAGTCCTATAGTGATCCTGGTTACTTATCTAAAAATTGAGGTAGTGAAAGTAAAGGCAAGCCTATGGTATTGCATGCAAACAGTTAGAACTTCTTTGTGACAGCGAGTGAATCTTACTTAGTCCCAAGAGAAATTTATCGAAATAATCATATACACATGTGTGAGTATGGGACTTCTTTGAGATGAGAGCATTTGGTCAACGAAATCATCCGCAAATTGTCTGGGTCAGTGCTATAGATTTATGTGTGTGGTTGCAAGTGACAGTTTTTTTGCCATGTTTTGATTCCTCTGTGTCATGGTTGGAATTTTACATATACATTGTGATTTGAGTTGATGAGATGAGGAAGGGGTTAGAAAATTTTGATTTGATGAATGAATGTGACTACCGTAAGTTTCCTAGAGTTCTTTTGATTGAAGCGTCGAAGTATTTTATTTTATTTTATTTTTTCCTGAGGACATGCAAAAGTTCTAAGTTGATGGTGTTGATGTGTCGTGATTTTACAGCACTTTCGACGCTTAAAACCAAGAAATTATGCACATTCCAGGTATGTTTATATAGGTATAATGTGTTTTGTGTTTAATGTTGCAGGAAAATAGGTTCGGAAGTGAACTAGGAGAATTAATGTTTAAAAACAAGTGACTGCCAGGCACTTCATGAGTCGTTGTCAAGAAGCACGACTCATTGCTAAAGTCGTGGGCAAAGGATGAATTTTGAAGATGCAGAAATAGTGTACCTAACGAGTTGAGGGAACGACTCGTTACATCTAGTAACGAGTCGTGAAGTCAGTCATGAAGATTGGGAGAGAAATTATTAACACAGTAACCAGTGGAGTTGATGAAAGACATAACGATTCGTTAGTCAACTAAACGGCTTATTGGCAGATCACTAGAACCAACCGTAAGGTGCACTGGAATTATGAAGGAGTTAGACCACGAGGGGCTTAACGACTCGTGCCTAGGCACAATGAGTCATTAGGTGACCCATTGCCACAACTGGGTACGATGCTGAGGACGACTGATTTTTAGCAAGGCACGACTCGTCAAAGGTCTTAATGAATCGTCACCAAGCCCTTGGGCACTGATGACCTGGTTTCTAGTTTTATTTAGGAAAAGGTTTTCTTGGAACTATAAATACATTGTTTGGGTTTATTCTCGAGAAAAAGTTTATTATTACTATTTTTCACGTAGGATTTTGGTATTGTACGATTATTCTTGGGTCAATAAATAAGGTTTACAATTTTGTTCTTGAATTTGAGGATCAAAAGCAACATTGGAATTTATTCATCAATTTTGGAGTTTTATTCAATTTACTTGGTTTTCTTCTATGATAATTTGTAAGTTGCAATTATGATTTGTTCAATATTTTGTGATTGCAATCATTCAAATATGAGTAGCTAAAAGCATAACTAGGGTTGTGGAAACCAAGATGAATTAACACACATAGGTGAAACACTTAGTGATTCTTGAATGGGGTTTAATGCATGTATTATTTTTTCCTTCGTTTGAATTGATTTTTAATGGTTGCAAACGTTAGGACTTGCCTTATTCTTACTTACCGAACCAAGGAGGTAATGAATGGGAAAAGGGAATAACAACGGAGATTTAAGTCTATTAACCCTCATCTAATAAGTTGAACTTGTTCGGGGATAGCTAATCCGATATTAAGGGTAAGGATCAACTAAAAGTACACCTATATACGGACCAACTTGCATGGTGATAATCATCTCGATAGGGTACCAACCATTTAAGTGAACCTAACTTACTGATATTGCATGTTAAACACCGAAATAGATCACTAGTGTATAAGCCTTGTGTTTACGAAGTCTTGGGGGAACATAATTGTTATACCTCGGGAATTCAAGAATCGGACCCGGAAGTGAATCAGGAAAAAATTGGAAAAATATTGCAGCAGTTGTAGAACAGGTCACATAACGACTTGTGATAAGGCCAAACAAGTAGTCAATTTACTCGTGGGGAAGGCCTGGGATGATGGAGGACTCAAGGTCCTTACAGACGATGTAACAACTCGTGGTCAGTCACCACTAGTCGTCATGTCATTCGTGGGGTGTTCCTAGAGAATGATAGTGAAGCTTATCTAGTGTACCTGAAGGGTGGTACCTAACGAGTCGTCATCAGTCCTAACGACCCGTTAGGAGGGCCGTCACCAAGACAGTTAAATTTTCATGAATGATGAGGCAGTGTAATTGACAGGTGAACCAACGGACCGTGTGCCCTAGTAATGAGTCGTTAGGTCATCCGTTAGGACCCCCTGACAGTTATTTTCAGCGATTTTAATAAGGGCTTTTCCGTAATTCATAAGTTCTAAGGGCCTATACTATGTATTTTTAAGCTCGTAATAGAGGGTTTTTAGCTGAGAAAGACCCATCTTAGGCCATTTCTTCATGCATGCAAGGTTGAAGGCTTGAGGGGAGGAAATTGAGTAGAATTTCTAGGTTTTCAAGGGAAATCTCAGCTGGACAATTAGGAAGAGTTAGGATTCTTCATTCCCAGGTATGTAAAGCTATGAGTGGGTGCTTTCTTCCACACCCATGCCCATTCCCTATCAAATTTATAATTGGTTTGTGATGATCAAGTATAGGTTTTCATTCAAATGCATGATTCTTACATTTTTACTCATGGGTATGCTTAATTGGAGTTGATATTGATGATTATCGAGCTTGGGCAGATTCTCACTTAATTTCTTTTACAAAATTGTTTTCTAAAAATTGAATCTAAAATTCCCATGTATGGGAGGTTCCTAATATAAGGTTTGATGATGGAGTAGATGATGAAAAGCATGTTTTCAACCTTACCCATGATTTTGATGATGTTTTCAAAGAAGATCAAAATAGACCCATGTATGGTCAAGCTTTGGGTAGTGCCCAATGTTGAGTATGAATGACAGTTTTCGTGAATTGACTATATTATTTCATTTTGGAGTGAAATCTCCCAAATTATAATGTTTTCAAATGATTTGGATGGGTTCAAGGATGATAAGGTTTTGGGCAAGGCCTTCATATTGATTATGATGAAGTGATATTTCTAAGTAGGCTTACCACAAGATTTTTGGAGTAAAGTCTCCCATTATTCTTTGAGCTTTGGGTAGGTATTATAGTAAAGCTTCTCATATGCATGAATTCATAATTGAGATGTATGTTGGCATTAAGCTTCATTTCACATGATGTTGAGTCTAAGCATGATTTTGTTCTAAGCTTTGTCGAGACAACATTGTCGAGCTTCATATTTATATGATGTCTAGTGTATGCATGATTTCATAACGAGTTATGTCAATAGACAATGTTGAGCTTCGTTTCATATGATGTTGAGTTTATGCATGATTTCATGTTGAGCTTTGTCACTAGACGATGTTGAGCTTCATATTTATACGATGTAGAGCATGGCATGTTTTAGGAGAAGACTCTAGCACCAAGCGGGCTAAGGGTCGACTACCCTACGCCCCAGAGCTACGCGCCAACGTAGGTTGATTCTTTTATATTATTGGGACCTCCCTTGTGAGCTATCCCTATCTTGATTGGCCCTTTCAGCTTGATATCGATATCATGGTAGCGTCCCTTACCTTGGCAAGATTTTGGATGGCTCTTCCCACTTGAGTGTAATAGTCGGGACCATGTAAGCTCTATCGTGGTATGTCGGTTAAGTGACGAGTCTCCCGCTGTCTATATCATTCGGGTTTGCATATCCATTACTCATGATGATTATCCTATGCATGCATGTTTAGAAAGCAAGGTATGACTCACTATTCAGCTTTTGATATAAATTTTATGATTTAGCTTGAGTCATTCGATTAAGTCATTATATTCTAAAGCCATGCACGACCATGTATAAAAAAAGAATGCTTTCATAATGAATGCTTGTGACCTTTTTCTTATCCTTAAAGGCTATCATATATGTATGACTTGTTGTAAAAGACTATTATTGCTCTAGCGGTTTTACTTACCTTGCATACTCGGTACCTTCCACGTATTGACCGCATACTTTCTATGTTGCATCGTTTCATGATGCAGGATTGGGTTCTCAGGTTCAGCCCCGTTCGTAGCCGCTTATCAGAGTTAGCATTTGCTTTCTTGGTGAATCCTTATCCTCTGAGGACTAGACTTTCAGTTATTTTTAGCGTACTTTCAGTTTTAGTATTTCTTATCTAGTTAGGGGTGTTTTCCATCAGCTCGTCCAGATTAGAAGCTTATAAGACTTAGACGTGTATTCAGCTTCAGATGTTCATTCTATTGTTATGTTAAGTTAGTCTTCCGCTGAGTTTATATTTATGTTTCCTTTATGTTTATTGAATAAGTTAGTGAATGCTTATGCCATGGGTTGACTTGGGGTCTCTCGGGGTCCTTTGTCCCGTGTATACAATCCGAGTCTCCTATCGAGTCTTGACAAACTTGGTATTTGAGCAATATGTTTGAAGTGTCCTAGGGAGTCCAAGAGTCGCGTTAAGTAGAGTCTTTTTCATGGGTGTGAAGCGCGCCACACTTATGACGAAGAGGCTATGAAACGTTCTAGGAAATGTTCTCATCTTTCATGATCTATGTCGTGTGATGAAGAGTCTTTCTACCCCTCTAATTCGTGCTACTCGCGACTGCAGAATCATGGCTCCTCAAAGGATGAATGCAAGAAGAAATAGAGATGGTGAAGGCCACGAGGATGGCATGGGTCATGGGCATCAGCAGGTCCCACCAGTTCAGGAGCCTCAGGCACCGAAGCTAGCCGCCCACGCTGAGTTCTGGGCTGCTATCCAGATGCTTTCGCAGGCCTTGACTGCTCAGGTCAATCAGCAGGCTGTTGCACATGTTCCGAAGAATGGCAATGCAGCGACAGCTCGAGTCAGGGACTTCTTGAGGATGAACCCGGCAAAGTACTTCGGGTCCAAGGTAGGTGAGGACCCACATGACTTCATTGATGAGATCGTCAAGATCACCCAGGTTATGGGGGTGAGCAGTGTTGAGTGCGTAGAGTTGGCCTCCTACCAGTTGAAGGGGGTTGCACATATCTAGATCCGTCAATACAAGGACAGCAGAGTTGCTGGAGCAGGTCCGGTAACCTGGGAAGAGTTCCATGTTTCATTCCTTGATCGGTTCTTCCCTCGGGAGATGAGGGAGCTAAAGGAAGCTAAGTTCATAAACCTAAAGCAAGGAAGGATGATAGTACTAGAGACAGGATCAGGTTGGGGGTCGTGGCCCAGCTTCTAGCTCAGCAGCCCCACCCTCTCACTCAGCACATCAGGGGGCATCTACCAGTGCAGCTGGCGGTCAGCGCCAGAATAGATTCTATGCCCTAGCATCCTGTCAGGAGTAGGAGGTCTCCCCGGACATGGTTACTGCTATGTTACGAGTCTTCCATGTTGATGTTTATGCATTGTTAGATCCAGCGGCCAGCTTGTCCTTTGTGACACCTTATGTAGCCAGTAGCTTCGGAGTCAATCCCGATGTCTTGTCAGAATCCTTCTCGATTTCTACTCAAATAGGTGACTCAGTTACAACTAGACAGGTATATAGAGATTGCCTAGTCTTGGTTCTCTATAAGGTCACCTCAGCAGATCTGATAGAGTTAGCCATGACCAATTTCGATGTTATTCTTGGCATGGATTGGTTGTATGCTTGTCATGCTTCCATTAATTGTAGGACCCGGTCAGTAGAGTTTCGATTCCCGGGTGAGTCAGTGTTAGAATGGAAGGGTAGTTCAGTTGTTCCTGTAGGTCGCTTCATTTCCTACCTCAAGGCCAAGAAGATGATTTCTAAGGGTTGCATGTATCACCTAGTTAGGTTAAGGATGTGGAGTCCGAAACCCCAACTATCCAATCAGTTCCAGTAGTACGTGAGTATCCAGAGGTCTTTCCTGATGATTTTCCAGGTATTCGTCCCGAGCGGGAGATTGATTTCGGTATTGATCTCTTTCCCGACACGCAGCCTATATCTATTCCACCCTAAAAGATGGCTCCAGCCGAGCTAAAAGAGTTGCAGAATCAGTTAAAGGATTTGCTAGATAAGGGTTTCATTAGACCGAGCCAATCCCCATGGGGTACACCAGTACTATTTGTTCAGAAGAAAGATAGTTCCCTTCGTATGTGCATTGATAATCGATAGTTGAACAAAGTCACTGTCAAGAACAGGTATCCCTTACCCAAGATCGATGATTTGTTCGATCAGCTTCAGGGTGCCAAGTGTTTCTCGAAGATAGATCTCAGATCTGGGTATCATCAGCTCAGAGTTCGGGAGAGTGATATCCCCAAGACGACATTCAGAACACGGTATGGTCATTACGATTTTGTAGTTATGTCTTTTGGACTAACGAATGCTCCTGCAACTATTATGGACTTGATGAAGAGGGTGTTCAAGCCATATTTGGATATGTTCGTGATCGCGTTCATTGATGATATCTTGGTGTACTCTCGGAGCGAGGAAGAGCATGTCGCTCACTTGAGTGTAGTGCTCCAGACCCTCAAGGACCGCCAATTGTATGCAAAGTTCAGCAAGGTGCGTTTTGGTTGGACTCCGTGGCATTTTTGGGCCATGTGGTGCCTAGCGAAGGCATAAAAGTAGACTTGCAGAAAATTAAGGCGGTGAAGAATTGGCTCAGACCGGTGAATCCTTCGGACATTTGAAGTTTCTTGGGCTTAGCTAACTACTATCGGAGGTTTGTTGAGGGCTTCTCAACCATTGCAGCGCCTTTGACTAAGTTGACTCAAAAGAAGGTGAAGTTTCAGTGGTCAGAGGGTTGCGAGAAAAGCTTCCAAGAGTTGAAGGCTCGACTTACCTCAGCACCAGTATTGACCCTCCCCGAGGGTAACGATGGTTTCATGGTGTATTGTGATGCTTCAGGAGTTGGACTTGGGTGTGTGTTGATGAAACATGGGGGGTGATAGCTTATGCCTCTCGGCAGCTGAAAGTGCATGAAAAGAATTATTCGACCCACGATCTTAAATTGGCTGCGGTGGTGTTCGCATTGAAGATATGGTGAAATACTTGTATGGGGTCCACGTGGATGTATTTATGGACCACAAGAGTTTGCAATATGTGTTCAGACAGAAAGATCTAAATCATCGGCAAAGGAGGTGGTTAGAGTTACTTAAGGATTACGACATGAGTGTCCTTTACCACCTGGGCAAGGCTAATGTGGTTCCGGATGCGCTTAATAGACTCTCAATGGAGAGTGTGTCCCATGTGGATGAGGGGAAAAAGGAGTTGGTGAAAGATGTTCACCGGCTTGCAAGACTGGGAGTTAGACTGATCGATTCGACCGATGGAGGTGTTGTTGTGCATAATGGGTAAGTGTTATACCCCGTAGAATTCCCGGCACTTAGACGACCTATTCGCACGTTGGTTAAGCATATTTGAAAGCCATACGTGCTAGGGAGAGGCCCGGGAAAAAGATCGGACGAGAAACCCGTCGAACCATCGTGGGAGGAGCTGAGGCAGAGCCCCTCCGCGTTGGCAGCGTGTCACGGAGGTGAGGCCTCCGCGATGGCTCCGTGACACGTTGCCCTTGTCCAGGCCCAACTATATAAAGCCCCCACTGCGGTTTGAGATCATTATATACTTCATAAATTTCCAGAAAACGTAGTTAAACAGAGGGGAGACGAAGGAAATTAAATATTTTCGTCCGATTACGCTGCCAAACGCTGCCCAAACCCAAATTAATCCTAGATACCAAGGTATTTAGCAGCAGAGAGCATTTCTACGGAGTTAGTTTCGCGAAATACGGTCGACGAATCGGCGAGTCGCCGAACTAAAGTAAGTAGAATTGCTCTAAATTAATGTCTATGTGTTCCTAGCTGAGAAGTAAATATTTCTCCCTTCTGGGCCGCTGAAAAATAGCGAGTTTTCGACCGTCTTTCGATAAGCCTAAGTTTAGGCTATAAATTAAATCGAAAGTAACGTCGCTCTTTACAATAACGTTGTATTTAGTATTTATTGACGTATTTATGAATGCAGTTGGGAGAAAATAGTTGAAGTACCAGCTGAGCCTCATCCGACGGACGAACATTCAAAGATAAGGTATGTAAAGTTAAGTTTCCTCGGCAAGTTGAGTAACCTCGAAGCAGTATAGTAATTTACAGACCAGTTGCATGTTTAAAAATCGATTATCGTGTTATTTTGAATATTGGTGCAATATGAGAAGTTTTGGGTTGTCACGTGTACGATACCTATCCGTACGATTTAGATTCGGGCGTGAGTGGTTAAGGTTGCCCAGTATATTCAGTATGTGATGTAATATGCCATATTAAGATATTGTTGTGTTTAGCTGAAACCTCGCAAGGTAGTACGGTATCAGTAAAGCATTCCAGATATGGAATAGTAACTGTATATGGTTTAGAAAGCATGTTAGAAATAGGAAATTATGTTACCACAGAAACTTAGTAAACAGTATAGTTTTCAGCAGAAACACTATCTTGTATGGCCTTTGCCCCAGTACAGTTTAGCAGGAGACTATGTTTACATTATATATATTTACCAGCCTCAGCACGTATCAAATACATACAGATTATTATTGTTAGTCCAGCATGTAAAGTATACGATACCGTACCCCTGTTAGCCTTAGCTTATGAGATACACAGACAGCATGACTAGTTGAGACCGTTGTATTGATTGGGGTTGGATTACCTAGCATCCCTGACCGCCCAGGGTTAATAGCTGTATCGACTCGTCCGCCAGAGGACGAGGATACGTCGCTCTACGGAGTGATATCCCGTCCTGCAAGGGGACGAAGATGGGATGCCAGTTCCCCATATTGTGCCTTGGTCGGCCCTTATACACCCCCGTCGAGCGGGTACGCCCGGGGTGTTGATTTAGAGTCCTTCGGACTCAGATACAGTTATAGTCAGGGGCTCAGCGAGCCCAAGTGCATACCCAGGGACCGGCAGGATGCTTACAGCCATTATAGGAGATGGGATGACCGGGGTAGGGGCATAGATTCTGTGTTGATTGTACCTCCCGGCTTATGGGGGTCGGGTAAGGTTTGTGCGTGCTATGTTATGTTATGTATGCTATGCTATGTTATATTAGACGCGAGTGGGTTGGTAGTAGAATGATACACCTCCAGGTATGATTCCTACTTCCTTCGGTATCAGTAAGAACAGGTACGATCTACTTCATCAGACAGTTAAGTTATTCCTCCTACTTCTGCTTCATCAGTCATATTATTGCTTTCAGATGTTGTTTTCAGTTATATTATTTCAGTTGCTTTACATACTCAGTACCAATGGTACTGACGCCCAGTGGGGCGCTGCATTACTTGCCTGCAGGTACTCCTAGACGAGCAGGCGATTCGACATGACTCCCTGTCAGCGGTTGAGTATTCAGCTCCAGTCATCCGGAGGCTGAATTTCTGAGGTGTAGTTCAGTTCCTTTTGTTGTATATAGCATGGGTAGGTCGGGGCCCTGTCCCGATCAGTTCTATTACTATTCCTAGAGGCTTGCATTCTGTATGGAATCCCTGTGGTCAGCTGAACCGGTCGTGTGGGGCCGTGCAGTTGTATAGTTGTCTTCACTCTTTCTTACTTTTGTAATGGTCGTGTGGGGCCATAGTTGCCAGTAGTGGTGACCTTGCCGGTCACATAGCTTCTTTTTGTGCTGTATGATTAAGTTGCAGATAACTAGACAGCATGGTGGCCTTGTCGGCCCGTATAGGTTTCCCTGAATTACTACGTTTCTGGCTAGCTGCTAAGACAGGTACAGAAGGCTATAGGCCAATGGGCCGGGGCTGTATTTACAGCCGTTATATAGCCCTTTGTTTCCAGAAATGTGAGTTAGAGCCAGCTAGGCGCCAGATGCGCCTAGGCTTAGCAGTCTAGCCGGTTAGGTCTTAGTAGGGCACCAGGTGCCAGTCATGCCCCCTCCCAAGGTGGGGTGTGACAAACTTGGTATCAGAGCAGGTCGTATCCCAGGGAGTCTGCAAGCCGTGCTAAGTAGAGTCCTGTCCATGGATGTGTTGTGCACCACATACTATGGGTAGGAGGCTGCAAGGCATGATAGTATGGTTGTCTCTTATTCTAATTCAGTCGTGCTATAGAGCTGTACAGTATAGGGTTGAATTCCTAAAATCTTACCATATTCTTTGGCTACAGATAATGTCAGACCAGCGCCATCCCGTCACAGGTCGGAGCTTAGACATTGCAGCAGGGGAAGGCACCAGTAGGATGCCTCCCCCTCATTTGGAGACAGCCCGATCAGAGGGCCCTACAGAGGCTTCATCTCAGCCTCCTCAGCAGTCTCCACCACGTCAGGAGCCGTTTGGAGCGACAGTATCTTCAGCAGTCCCTATACCGACACCTTCCGACCAGGAGGTTAGGAGTGCTGTAGTTATGATAGCACAGATGATGGCTGCTCAGCGTCAGCAAATGCCATCCCAAGTTGCAGAAGCATCAGGAGGGCCTGGTAGTTCGAGGGTCCGAGAGTTCTTAGCCCTGAATCCCCCACAGTTCACAGGCACGGACCAAACAGAGGACCCCCAGGATTTTCTGGATCAGATGCAGAGAATCTTCAGGGTTATGCATGCTACACCTACTGAGTCAGTTGAATTGGCCGCATTCCGGTTGCGAGATATTGCGGTGTTATGGTATGAAAGCTGGGAGAGGTCCCGAGGGAGAGATGTTCCCCCTCCCACCTGGTCCAGCTTTTCAGGAGTCTTTCTAGATCACTATTTGCCGCGGGAGATTCGAAGGCCCGGGTAGACCAGTTCCTACATCTGGAACAGGGGGCCATGAGTGTTCGGGAATATTCCTTGCGGTTTGATTCTTTGGCTCGATATGCACCAGCTTTTGTTGATACCATGGCATCCAGAGTGCACCGTTTTATTATGGGGTTGAACCCAGAGTATGTCGAGACTTGTATCACGGTCACACTGCGAGAAGATATGGATATTTCCCAAATCCATGCATTTGCCCTGAATATTGAGGGCATCAGACAGCGACATCGGGAAATCAGAAGGGTTAATCAGGAGCAGCGTCGCCGGGATAGGCCAGCTGAGTTACAAAGAGAGGTCTGGGGAGGACCCAGGCCACGATTGTCAGACAGGCCGCCCAGGCCCCCGCCTCCGCCACAGTCACAGGGAGGTAGATCCACCCGCAGGGGGCAGTCAGAGGCTGGTAGAGGTTCGCAGACGGCAGACTCACCGTCACAGAGGAGGGCGGAGCAGAGTAGGTATACCCTACCACTTTGCCCTATATGCAGCCGACGCCATTCTGGAGCATGCAGGTATGGTTCTACCGCATGCTATAGTTGTGGCCAAGAAGGCCATTTGATGAGAGATTGCCCAGCCAGAGGTCGTGAGGACCGGGACAGACAGGATAGGGCATCAACAGGATCACGAGCTACAGCATCCTCGACTGGGCGCAGGCCCCCAGTTTCAGCAGGTAGGGGTCGAGGCAGATCAGGGGCCTCCAGTACAGGTGCGGGTCCAAGCCGCACATATGCCTTACCAGGGAGGCAAGATTCAGAGGCATCGCCTGATGTTGTGACAGGTATGCTAACTATCTGCTCACACCCTGCTTATGTGCTAATTGATCCAGGGTCTACTTTGTCCTATATTACTCCATTTGTGGTACGGAAGTTTAGTATTGTACCAGAATCATTACAGCAGCCCTTCTTAGTATCTACGCCCGTCGGTGACTCTATCACAGCTAGCCGAATTTACCGCGGGTGTACAGTAGAGGTTGTTGATCGTCAGACCACAGTAGATCTGGTCGAGTTAGAGATGATAGATTTCGATGCCATAATGGGTATGGACTGGTTAGTACCATGTTTTTTGATGTTGAATGTTGGACCAAAACGGTCCGATTCCACTTCCCGGGGGAGGCAGTACGGGAGTGGAAGGGCAGCACCGCGACGCCAAAAGGTAGGTTTATTTCCTACCTTCGGGCGCGAAAGTTGATATCTAAGGGGTGCATTTACCATCTTGTCAGAGTTCAAGACGTCCAAACAGAATCTCCGACCCTCCAGTCTGTCCCAGTGGTAAATGAATTCCCAGATGTATTTCCTGATGAGTTACCTGGTATTCCCCCAGAAAGGGAAATAGACTTTGCTATTGACTTGCTACCAGGCACTCAGCCAATATCAATACCTCCTTATCGTATGGCTCCTGCAGAACTCAGAGAATTAAAGGAGCAGTTGAAAGACTTGTTAGATAAAGGTTTTATCAGGCCGAGTACTTCCCCGTGGGGTGCGCCAGTCTTGTTCGTGAGAAAGAAAGATGGCTCTCTCTGGATGTGTATAGATTATCGGCAGCTCAATAAAGTTACAGTAAAGAACAAGTACCCGCTTCCCAGAATTGATGACTTATTTGATCAGTTGCAGGGAGCCAGATACTTTTCTAAGATTGACTTGCGGTCCGGATATCACCAGGTCTGAGTACGTGAGAGGGACATCCCTAAGACAGCATTCAGGACCCGATATGGACATTTTGAATTTCTGGTTATGTCCTTCGGGCTAACAAATGCCCCAGCAGTCTTTATGGACCGGATGAACAGTATTTTCAGACCCTTCCTGGACTTGTTCGTGATAGTATTCATTGATGATATTCTTGTGTATTCTCGCTCTGAAGCAGATCACCGGACTCATTTGCGGACAGTGCTCCAGATTCTCAGGGACTGCCAGTTGTACACAAAATTTTCGAAGTGTGAATTCTGGCTTAACTCAGTAGCCTTTTTAGGGCATATTGTCTCAGACGCCAGTATACAGGTAGACAAGCAGAAGATAGAAGCAGTTAAGTCATGGCCCAGGCCAACCACCCCGACTGAAGTTCGTAGCTTTCTGGGGTTGGCAGGATACTATCGGAGGTTCGTTGAGGGATTCTCAACCATTGCAGCACCCTTAACAAAATTGACACAGAAAGCAGCAAAGTTTCAGTGGACGGAGGCATGTGAGCAGAGTTTCCAGGAACTGAAAGACAGATTAACCTCCGCCCCAGTACTAGCACTGTAGGAAGGCACAGAAGGTTATTCAGTCTATTGCGACGCGTCAGGTGTCGGATTGGGTTGTGTGTTGATGCAGCATGGTAGAGTAATTGCATATGCTTCCAGGCAGCTGAGAAAACACGAGAAGAATTACCCCACCCATGATCTAGAGTTGGCCGCAGTAATTCATGCCTTGAAGATGTGGAGGCATTACCTGTACGGCGTTCATGTTGACATTTATACAGATCATAAGAGCTTGCAGTACATTTTTACTCAGAGGGAGTTAAATCTACGGCAACGTCGCTGGTTAGAATTGTTGAAGGATTATGATGCGAACATCCTGTACCATCCGGGGAAAGCCAATGTTGTGGCCGATGCTCTGAGTCCAAAGTCAATGGGGAGCTTGTCGTATTTGCGACCCGAGAGACAGAAATTAGCTAAAGAAATTCATCAGTTAGCTGGGCTAGCCGTTCGGGTAATGGAAACAGGAGATAATGGGGCCGTAATTCAGAATTCTGCAGTATCATCGTTAGTTACAGAGGTAAAAGAATGACAGTATGAGGATCCCGATTTAATCCAGCTCAGAGATAGAGTTCAGAAGGGTAAGAAGCCAGATTTTCAGACAACCGAGGATGGTGTGCTACGCTGTAAGGGCCGCCTTTGTGTCCCGAATGTCTCAAGCCTTCGTGGGCAGATCATGCACGAGGTACATTACGCTCACTATTCCCTTCACCCAGGGGCGACGAAAATGTACCACGACATCAGAGACATCTACTGGTGGCCAGGTATGAAAACTGAAATAGCCGAATTTGTATCTAGATGTGCTAATTGTCAGCAGGTGAAAGCAGAGCACCAGAAACCGGGTGGTTTGACTCAAGAGATATCGATACCTATGTGGAAATGGGAAGCAATAAATATGGATTTTGTAACAGGGTTACCCTGTACCAGACGCAGAAATGATTCCATTTGGGTAATAGTTGATAGGCTGACAAAATCAGCTCATTTCCTGCCAGTAGGGGCTACCTTCTCAGCTGAGGATTATGCCGAATTGTATATCAGAGAAATAGTTAGATTACATGGAGTGTCGGCATCTATCATTTCAGACAGAGGGGCACAGTTTACAGCTAGGTTCTGGCAGTCATTTCAGAAAGGTCTGGGGACGCAGATTAATCTGAGCACAGCATTCCATCCTCAGACAGACGGGCAAGCTGAACGTACAATTCAGACGCTCAAAGATATGCTACGAGCGTGTGTGTTAGATTTTGGGGGTAGCTGGGATGAACGTCTTCCGTTAATCGAATTTGCTTATAATAACAGCTACCATTCAGCTATTCAAATGGCGCCTTTCGAGGCATTGTACGGGCGGAAATGTAGATCGCCGGTGGGCTGGTTTGAGATAGGAGAATCAGCATTAGTTGGCCCAAACATTGTTCGGCAGTCCGAGGAAAAGATAAAGCTTATCCGAGAACGTTTACTGACCGCTCAGAGCCGTCAGAAGTCATATGCAGATAGACGGCGCAGAAATCTAGAATTTTCGGTAAACGACTGGGTATATCTGAAAGTGTCCCCGATGAAAGGGGTAACAGGTTTGGCAAGAAAGGCAAGCTTAGCCCAAGATTCATTGGGCCGTATCAAATTCGGCGAAGAATAGGCCGCGTGGCATATGAGTTAAACTTGCCTCCAGAATTAGCATCTGTTCACCCAGTATTCCACGTTTCCATGTTATGAAAGTTTGTAGGGGACCCTTCTACAGTAGTTCCAGTCCAGGATATTCAGGTCACAGAGGAATTAGCCTATGAAGAGGTTCCCGTAACCATTTTAGACAGACAGATTCGCAGGCTGAGAACTAAAGACATTGCATCTATCAAGGTATTGTGGCGTAACAGAAATCGGGAAGAAATGACGTGGGAGGCTGAAGAAGACATGAAAATCAGATATCCTCATTTATTTCAGGCCTAGTCAGACGACAGGTATGTCCATATCATTACTTATACAGTACCTTATGATATGTATGTTGTAAATGATAAAGAAAGAAGTAATACTTAGTTGTCCAGTGGATTGTAGAACATTGTGTGCAGTGCCTGTGTTGGACTTTTTCTGCGTTTCAGGTCTTTGCGATAGTCCATATTACAGGGGAAACTCTGCCAAAATTTTCCCAGAAGGTAAAGTAAGCAGTCCTCTAGATAGCAATATACATTCGAGGACGAATGTTCCTAAGGGGGGGAGAATGTTATACCCCGTAGAATTCCTGGCACTTAGACGACCTATTCGCACGTTGGTTAAGCATATTTGAAAGCCATACGTTCTAGGGAGAGGCACGGGAAAAAGATCGGACGAGAAACCCGTCGAACCATCGCGGGAGGAGCCAAGGCAGAGCCCCTCCGCGATGGCAGCGTGTCACGGAGGTGAGGCCTCCGCGATGGCTCCGTGACACGTTGCCCTTGTCCAGGCCCAACTATATAAAGCCCCCACTGCGGTTTGAGATCATTATATACTTCATAAATTTCCAGAAAACGTAGGTAAACAGAGGGGAGACGAAGGAAATTAAATATTTTCGTCCGATTACACTGCCAAACGCTGCCCAAACCCAAATTAATCCTAGATACCAAGGTATTTAGCAGCAGAGAGCATTTCTACGGAGTTAGTTTCGCGAAATACGGCCGACGAATCGGCGAGTCGCCGAACTAAAGTAAGTAGAATTGCTCTAAATTAATGTCTATGTGTTCCTAGCTGAGAAGTAAATATTTCTCCCTTCTGGGCCGCTGAAAAATAGCGAGTTTTCGACCGTCTTTCGATAAGCCTAAGTTTAGGCTATAAATTAAATCGAAAGTAACGTCGCTCTTTACAATAACGTTGTATTTAGTATTGATTGACGTATTTATGAATGCAGTTGGGAGAAAATAGTTGAAGTACCAGCTGAGCCTCGTCCGACGGACGAACATTCAAAGATATGGTATGTAAAGTTAAGTTTCCTCGGCAAGTTGAGTAACCTCGAAGCAGTATAGTAATTTACAGACCAGTTGCATGTTTAGAAATCGATTATCGTGTTATTTTGAATATTGGTGCAATATGAGAAGTTTTGGGTTGTCACGTGTACGATACCTATCCGTACGATTTAGATTCGGGCGTGAGTGGTTAAGGTTGCCCAGTATATTCAGTATGTGATGTAATATGCCATATTAAGATATTGTTGTGTTTAGCTGAAACCTCGCAAGGTAGTACGGTATCAGTAAAGCATTCCAGATATGGAATAGTAACTGTATATGGTTTAGAAAGCATGTTAGAAATAGGAAATTATGTTACCACATAAACTTAGTAAACAGTATAGTTTTCAGCAGAAACACTATCTTGTATGGCCTTTGCCCCAGTACAGTTTAGCAGGAGACTATGTTTACATTATATATATTTACCAGCCTCAGCACGTATCGAATACGTACAAATTATTATTGTTAGTCCAGCATGTAAAGTATACGATACCGTACCCCTGTTAGCCTTAGCTTATGAGATACACAGATAGCATGACTAGTTGAGACCGTTGTATTGATTGGGGTTGGATTACCTAGCATCCCTGACTGCCCAGGGTTAATAGCTGTATCGACTCGTCCGCCAGAGGACGAAGATATGTCGCTCTATGGAGTGATATGCCGTCCCGCAAGGGGACGAAGATGGGATGCCAGTTTCCCCATATTGTGCCTTGGTCAGCCCTTATACACCCCCGTCGAGCGGGTACGCCCGGGGTGTTGATTTAGAGTCCTTCGGACTCAGATACAGTTATAGTCAGGGGCTCAGTGAGCCCAAGTGCATACCCAGGGACCGGCAGGATGCTTACAGCCATTATAGGAGATGGGATGACCGGGGTGGGGGCATAGATTCTGTGTTGATTGTACCTCCCGGCTTATGGGGGCCGGGTAAGGTTTGTTTGTGCTATGTTATGTTATGTATGCTATGCTATGTTATATTAGACGTGAGTGGGTTGGTAGTAGAATGATACCCCTCCAGGTATGATTTTTACTTCCTTCGGTATCAGTAAGAACAGGTACGATCTACTTCATCAAACAGTTAAGTTATTCCTCCTACTTCTGCTTCATCAGTCATATTATTGCTTTCAGATGTTGTTTTCAGTTATATTATTTCAGTTGCTTTACATACTCAGTACCAGTGGTACTGACGCCCAGTGGGGCGCTGCATTACTTGCCTGCAGGTACTCCTAGACGAGCAGGCGATTCGACGTGACTCCCTATCAGCGATTGAGTATTCAGCTCCAGTCATCCGGAGGCTGAATTTCTGAGGTGTAGTTCAGTTCCTTTTGTTGTATATAGCATGGGTAGGTCGGGGCCCTGTCCCTATCAGTTCTATTACTATTCCTAGAGGCTTGCATTCTGTATGGAATCCCTGTGGTCAGCTCAGCCGGTCGTGTGGGGCCGTGCAGTTGTATAGTTGTCTTCACTCTTTCTTACTTTTGTAATGGTCGTGTGGGGCCATAGTTGAAAGTAGTGGTGACCTTGCCGGTCACGTAGCTTCTTTTTGTGCTGTATGATTAAGTTGCAGATAACTAGACAGTATGGTGGCCTTGTCGGCCCGTATAGGTTTCCCTGAATTACTACGTTTTTGGCTAGCTGCTAAGACAGGTACAGAAGGCTATAGGCCAATGGGTCGGGGCTGTATTTACAGCCGTTATATAGCCCTTTGTTTCCAGAAATGTGAGTTAGAGCCAGCCAGGCGCCAGATGCGCCCAGGCTTAGCAGTCTAGCAGGTTAGGTCTTAGTAGGGCACCAGGTGCCAGTCATGCCCCCTCCCAAAGTGGGGTGTGACAGTAAGAATCTTCCTTGGTAGTTGATGTTAAATCCAGGCAAGATGAGGATCCAATATTGAGGAAACTGAAGGTGGCAGTGCGGAGTCAGAAGGTAGAGGTTTTCTCCCAAGGGGGAGATGGTGTGTTACGATGCCAGGGTCGACTATGTGTTCCGGACGTTGATAATTTGAGAGCTTGGATATTGCATGAGGCACATGATACCAGATATTCTATTCATCCAGGATCCATGAAAATGTATCGGTATTTGCGAGAAATCTATTGGTGGGATGGTATGAAAAGGGATATTGCGGAGTTTGTAGCAAAATATCCAAACTGTCAGCAAGTAAAATCCGAGCATCAAAGACCTAGAGGCGTACTTCAGGATATTGCCATCCCCACTTGGAAGTGGGAAGAAATCAATATGGACTTCATTACAGGTCTACCTTGTACTCGCCGGCAATACGACTCCATTTGGGTTGTGGTGGACAGGTTGACCAAGGTTGCAAACTTCCTACAGGTCAAGACCACGGATTCAGCAGACGATTATGCTAAGTTGTATATTCGCGAGTTGGTTCGGCTTCATGGACTGCCCTTGTCTATTATTTCGGATTGAGGTACTCAGTTTACTTCTCAATTCTAGCATTTGTTTCAAAAAGGGCTCAGGACTCAGGTTAAGCTAAGCACAACTTTTCACCCTCAGATGGACGGCCAAGCGGAACGAACCATTTAGACTCTTGAGAATATATTGAGGGCATGTATTATGGATTTCAAAGGTAGTTGGGATGATTATTTACCTTTGATCGAGTTTTCTTATAATAATAGTTACCACTCTAGTATCCAAATAGCATTATTTGAGGCTCTCTACGGGTGAAGGTGCAGATCTCCCATCGGATGGTTCGAGGTTGGTGAGGCAGCTGTGGTAGGACCAGATTTGGTTCATGAGGCGATGGTGAAGGTTCAATTGATAAGGAACTAGTTGCTTACTGCTCAGAGTCTTCAGAAATCGTATGCTGATGTGAGAAGAAGAGAATTGGAGTTTGATGTTGACGACTCGGTGATTCTAAAGGTATCTCTCATGAAGGGAGTCATGCGGTTCGGGAAGAAAGGTAATCTCAATCCCCGCTATGTTGGTCCGTACCGAGTTGTGAGAAGAGTTGGTACAGTGGCGTATGAGTTGGACTTGCCTTCAGAATTGGCTCCAGTTCATCCCGTGTTCCATGTATCGCTATTGAAAAAAGTGTTTGGGTGATCCAGCCTTGGTGGTTCTGATAGACAGCATTGGTGTGAAAGACAGCCTCAGTTATGAAGAAATTCCAGTTGAAATCTTGGATTGACAAGTTCGAAGGCTGAGGAACAAGGAAGTAGCCTCAGTAAAGGTGTTATGGAGGAATCAGCATGTCGAGGGAGCCACGTGGGAGGCCGAAATGGATATGATGGCTAAATACCCCCATTTGTTCCCTACCGACTCAGCTTCAGTTTGAGGTATCAAATTTTTTCCCTGAACCTCCACTCAGTTTTTCATGTTATATTCATGCGAATAAGTTTTTTGTATGATATGATATGTGTATATGATGTTTGAACTCTGACCAGCTATGTGGTTCTCTTCAGGGTAGTCGTTCCGTCAGTTTTCGACTTGAATGTCAATGATTAGCATCCATATATAAATAGTGATTTTTGTTTCTGGGTTTTCTTCTTGTTTATAACATTCGAGGATGAATGTTCCCAAGGGGGAGATATTGTTATACCTCGCGAATTCAAGAATCGGACCCGGAAGTGAATCAGGAGAAAATTGGAAAAATGTTGCAGCAGTTGCCGAACGGGTCACTTAACGACTTGTGAAGAGGCCAAACAAGTCATAAAGTGACTCGTGGGGAAGGCTTGGGATGATGGAGGAATCGAGGTCCTCAGGGGTGATGTAACGACTCGTGGTCAGTCACCACGAGTCGTCATGGCAGTCGTGGGGTGTTCTTAGAGAAAGATAGTGAAGCTTATCCAGTGTACCTGATGGGTGGTACCTAACGAGTCGTCGTCAGTCCTAACGACCCGTTAGGAGGGCCGTCACCAAACTAGTTGAATTTTCATGACTGATGAGGCAGTGTACTTGACAGGTGAAGTAACGGATCGTGTGCCCTAGTAACGAGTCATCAGGTCATCCATTAGGACCCCCTGACAGTTATTTTCAGTGATTTCAGTAAGGAATTTTCCGTAATTCCTAAGTTCTAAGGGCCTATACTACATCGTTTTAAGCTCGTAATAGAGGTTTTTAAGTTGTGAAAGACCCATTTTAGGCCAATTCTTCATGCATGCAAGGTTGAAGGCTTGAGGGGAGGAAATTGAGGAGAATTTCAAGGTTTTCAAGGGAAATCTCAGTTGGGCAATTACGAAGAGTTAGGATTCTATTCCCAGGTATGTAAGGCTATGAGTGGGTGCTTTCTTCCACACCCATGCCCATTCCTTATCAATTTGTAATTGGTTTGTGATGATCAAGTATGGGTTTTCATTCAAATGCATAATTCTTACATTTCTACTCGTTGATATGCTTAAATGGAGTTGATATTGATGATTATCGAGCTTGGGCGGATTCTAACTTAATTTCTTTTACAAAATTGTTTTCTAAAAGTTGAATCTAAAATTCCCATGAGTGGGAGGTTCCTAATATAAGGTGATGATGATGGAGTAGATGATGAAAAGCATGTTTTCAACCTTACCCATGATTTTGATGATGTTTTCAAAGAAGATTAAATAGACCCATGTATGGTCAAGCTTTGGGTAGTGACCAACGTTGAGTATGAATGACGGTTTTCGTGAATTGACTATATTATTTCATTTTGGAGCGAAATCTCCCAAATTATAATGTTTTCAAATGATTTGAATGGGATCAAGCATGATAAGGTTTTGGGCAAGGCCCTCATATTGATGATGATGAAGTGATATTTCTAAGTAGGCTTAACACATGATTTTTGGAGTAAAGTCTCCCATTATTCTTTGAGCCTGTGGTAGGTATTATAGTAAAGTTTCTCATATGCATGAATTCATAATTGAGATGTATATTGGCATTAAGCTTCATTTCACATGATGTTGAGTCTAAGCATGATTTCGTTCTAAGCTTTGTCGAGACGACATTGTTGAGCTTCATATTTATATGATGTCTAGTGTATGCATGATTTCATAATGATCTTGTTCAATAGACAATATTGAGCTTCGTTTCATATGATGTTGAGTTTATGCATGATTTCATGTTGAGCCTTGTCACTAGACAATGTTGAGCTTCGTATTTGTACGATGTAGAGCATGGCATGTTTTGGGAGAAGAGTCTAGCACCGAGCGGGCTAAGGGTCGACTACCCTACGCCCCAGAACTACGTGCCAAAGTAGGCTGATTCTATTATATTATTGGGACCTCCCTTGTGAGCTATCTCTGGCCTGATTGGCCCTTTCAGCTTGATATCGATATCATGGTAGCGTCCCTAACCCTGGCAAGGTTTTGGACGGCTCTTCCCACTTGAGTGTAATAGTTGGGACCACGTAAGCTCTATCGTGGTATGTGGGTTAAGTGACGAGTCTCTCACTGTCTATATCATTCGGGTTTGCATATCCATTACTCATGATGATTATCCTATGCATGCATGTTTAAAAAAAGCAAGGTTTGACTCATTGTTCAGCTTTTAATTTAAATGTTATGATTTAGCTTGATTCATTCGATTTAGTCATGATATTCTAAAGCCATGCACGACCATGTATAAAATAAGAATGCTTTCATAATGAATGCTTGTGACCTTTTTCTTATCCTTAAAGGCTATCATATATGTATGACTTGTTGTAAAAGACTATTATTGCTCTTGAGGTTTTACTTACCTTGCATATTCGGTACCTTCCACGTACTGACCGCATACTTTCTATGTTGCATCGTTTCATGATGCAGGATTAGGTTCTCAGGTTCAGCCCCGTTCGGAGCCGCTTATCAGAGTTAGCATTTGCTTGCTTGGTGAGTCCTTATCCTCCGAGGACTGTACTTTCAGTTAATTTGAACGTACTTTCAGTTTCAGTATTTCTGAGCTAGTTGGGGGTGTTGTCCCATCAACTCTTCTATATTAGAGGCTTATCAGACTTAGACATGTATTCAGCTTTAGATGTTCATTCTGTTGTTTTGTTAAGTTAGTCTTCCGCTGCGTTTATATTGATGTTTCCTTTATGTTTATTGAATAAGTTAGTGAATGCTTATGCCATGGGTTGACTTGGGGTCTCTCAGGGTCCCTTGTCCCGTGTCTACGATCCGGGTCTCCTCTCGGGTCGTGACAAGAATCCTAGTCAAGCCATTAATTGAATACAAACCGAATTTGATCTAAGCATTTAGTAGTTTAACTTTTGTTTATTATTCTATTTCTTCCCCCCTTAGGAAATAAGTAACTCGTTGGTAACAGCTATTGGCATTAACTTAAGTTCTTTCCATATTCCCTGGGGGATCGACCTCAACCTCTAGTTGGGTTCTATATTTGACATCGACCGCTTTATATCTCAATTGCGAGGTGTAATTTGGGCAACATCATATCTTTACTGAGAGTACCCAAAGCTCCCTGTCATGGCCCTCTTGGCCTCTCTTTCCTTCTCCCTCATTTGATATTCTTCTATCTGCTGACTGTAAATTATCAATCAGGCTGTCCATGTCACTAATCAGCATAGTGGTCATACACTTATTGACAAATGAGTTTGCGATCTGTCACGACCTGAACATAGTCCCGGATCTAGACACGGAACCTAAAACCATAAATGGATCCAAGTCGACCCATGGCATGAACATTAAAACTGAAGCTCAACATAAATAAAGCAAAGGACTAAATTCTGAAACAGTGCAAGTTTGAATAGCAAAACCTTTAAAGGATTGAAATCTCAAAACAAAGAATTTTGAAGTTGGAAATACACACTATGTCTGAAAGACTCTAACACATTGACGATCTAATGGGACAACACTCTCAACTAGCTCGCTAGAAGTCTGAAATTGAAAATGACAATAGCTCAACCATCTAATAGTCCTCAAAGGATGAGGACTCACCAACAAGTTGTCTGGACTGAACTCTGATAACTGGCTAGCAGCGAGCCTGAATTTGAACGTTTGAGCCTGTATCATGAAATAATATAATATAGAGTATGCGGTCAGTACTTGGAATGTATTGAGTATGCAAGGTAAGTAAAACAGGCTAAGTGAGTATAAGCTGAAAACATGCATAAAATAAATCATATCATATAAGATTCTGAGAGTAAGGATTGCATGCTGATATCTGAAAACATTATTAGATATAAGCTGAACTTCATAACTGAACCGAATGACCCAAAGCTGAAACTAATATTCATAAGTAAAATTGTTAAACTGATCATTGGGCCAAACCTGCTAAAAACATTTTATCATGATTGATGAAAATGCATAACTGAAATCATGAGGAACAATGGGAGACTTATCATATAACCGACATAATCACGATAAAGCTTACGTGATCCCAACTATAACACTCAAGTGTGCAAAGCCGTCCAAAGCCATGTCAGGACTAAGGGCGTTGCCATGATATTGATATCAAGATGAAGGACCCTTGAGGGCAGAGAATACTCACAAGGGAGGTCCCGATGAATCTGAATAAACCTACATTAGCACATATTCTGAGGCTCGAGATTCACCTTACCCCTAGCCTACTCGGTGCTACACACTACTCCTAAAACATGCATATGTACTCCATCATTTTTCAATGAAGCTAAACAATCATTTTTAAATAAAGCTGATCATGAAATTACATACATAGTCTGAAATCTGAATATGAGGAGCCTTGGCTCAAAACATACCACAAACTGAAAGTGAGATTCTAGACTCCAAAACCATGTGGTAAGCTAACATCATAAACTTGAAATAAATCATGAAAACATACTTATATCATGTGGGCTTTCCCAAACTTTAACATGTTTGAAATAGACTTGCTAGTCAAAAATCATGGATTCATGCATGGGTAATTTATAAATATTCTTTCATGCTAAACATCTCATCATGCTTCAAAATATAGATCATAATCTTAACTTTTCATTAACTTACAGAATTGGGCATAATACTTTCAAAACTCGAAATCATGAATTGTAATTCAAAATAAGTACAAAACATGCCCATGAATCTTAAAATATCATTTAAAATATGAAGGGAATTGACTCATGATTAAAACAAAGATAATTTATACTTTGGGTTGAAACCACATAGGATCATGCACTTGAATTCATGAATGATCTTAGGCAGAATTACATGCCCAAGTGATACTCGAATGCTTCATTTCGACTTGTTTATCTATCGTTATGTGTACATTCTCATGTGATTTTTAGTTAAAATGTGAATTTATACTAACCAACATGATTAGTGTTGTTTTGCAGGTAAAAGGAAATTTTGGAAGCTAATATACATGTTGGTGAAGATCGGGAATGAACTTGGAGACAAGGAGTGGAAAATGACAAGGGAGAGTAGCAAAAATAGGGGCTCCGCGATGGAGCCGTGTCACGCTGCCATCACGGAGGCACTCTGCCTCAGATGAAATAATTTTGGCAATTTCCAGTGAAGGTGCGCGATAGCACCGTGGCACATTGACCAAGCTCCGCGATGCAAGTCGTGCCACGTTGAGGTGAAACTTCCTGGGGAGCCGACTTCCAGTGAGGGTTCGGGATACCTCCATGGCACAGAGGGAGTGCTCCGCGATACACTCCGTGCCACATTGCTTGTTATTCCGGGAAAAATTCTCAAGAGTATAAATAGCACACTTAGGTTTTATTTTAAACATTCTGACTTGGTTGAGCAAGAACGTGGGTTACAGGCAGTTGAGAGGACGAAAATTCTAGGGTTCTTATCTATCTCTTTCTCTTTTAACTCAATTGTTTGTATGAATTCTACTTATTTGATAATGTTTAATCCACAAATGAGTGGCTAAATTCACTTCTTGCTGAGGTTAAGAACAATTGTAGTGGAATGTAATTGTTATTCAATTCAGTTTTCATCTTTTCTTCAATGGTTGTTCTACCAATTCTTGTTTTTACTGCATTAATGTTTGGCCAATGTTAATGTATATCTAGAAATCCAATTTTGATTTTGAAAAGGAAAGAAATTGGAAAGATGTGAATTGGTAGGATATGATCTCTTCTTAGTTTAGAAAATTGAGAATTGATTTACATTCAGAATAGAAATATATCTGAAAGTCTTATTAGTCAATTAAGGAATCGGTATTGTATGGCTAGAGCATGAAATTCTTGTATCACAGAAATGTAGATTAAGGTTTCATGATTCTTAATTGGATAGGAGTCGAAAGATCCAATCCATAGGCATTAATTCTTTACTAGCAACCGAAGAAAATATTAGCTGATTGAATTAATAAATTACTTCCTTGCATGTTTGTTTTAACCTCAACTTGCTCATTACTATTGTTCAGACTCAAATTATAATTTTGACTTAGATTTTTATTACTTATAAAACTCAACTCTCAAAATATTGTTTAATTGGTTGTCTGCATTCATAAAGACATAGTTCACTGATGCTTAAGTTAATTAGTACCATAGTTCAGTCCCTGGGGGATAGATACTTGGCTTTTCATAACCCACTTTACTACTTGTTCGACCACGTGCACTTGCGTGTAGTCACACCACCATCCGAACAAGTTTTTGGCACCGTTGCCGGGGACTGGCAATTGGTAAAATTATTTTCTTAGTGTTAGCTTACAAATTCTATATAAGTGCTGACAACTTGATCTTAGCCTTTCTCTTGCAGATATTGAATTCTTCTAAATGCTGGTAAAGAGATAAGGAGTTGGTGGATTCATATACAGTGCCGGAAAGACAATTTCATCGTCAAATAAGGGAAGCTCTAGAGAAGAAGCTACAGTTGCTAAGACAGGCAATTCTGGAGCAACAACAGAATCCACCACTTGTGAGGGCAGTTTTAGTGCCCGAGGAAATGGCAGCAAGGCCAGTTCGCGAAGTGGCAATCCCACATGCTAACAATGTTACATCTCGTATTCGCAGACCAGAGCATGGAGGGAGGTTTGAGCTTAGACAAAACATGGTGCAATTGTTGCACACCAGCGGGCAATTCACAGGTCTCCCTCATGAAAATCCACAACAACATCTCCAAAACTTTTTGGAGATAAGTGACACTTACATTCCCGCTGGAGTATCATCTGACTACGTGAGGCTTACATTATTCCCATTTTCACTATTGGGGGAAGCAAAAAGGTGGTTAAAAGTTGAACCACCTAACCCTATCACCACTTGGGATGATCTTGCAAGAAAGTTTTTGATAAGATTCTTTCCATCCGGGAAAACAGCAAGACTTAGAAGTCAGATTCTAAGTTTTAAACAAAGAGAGGGGGAGAATCTGTATCAAGCTTGGGAAAGGTTCAAATCATTGTTAAGGGATTGTCCTCGCCATCACCAGTCCAATGATGCGTTGGTGCATACTTTCATAGAGGGTTTGGAGCCACATACAAAAATTTTGCTAGACTCGGTAGCTGGGGGACAGGCATTAGAAAAGACTTATGAGGAGCTTTATACTTTGTTAAATCGTATTTCACAGGGAAATCCAGAGTGGAATGCGGATTCATCACGAGGAGGAACAAGGAAAGCGGCAGGAGTCTTTGAGGTGGATAGTTTTACAGTTATCGCTGCACAGATAGCTACATTGCAAAATCAACTCAACACCCACTTCAACAATATGAGCTTGAATCAAGCATAAGCCCTAGTAAATGTAGTGCAGCAGGTATGGTGTGAAGTATGTGGGAGTAATGAACACTCAGCTGAGTGTTGTGGTGCAAATCCAGATTCAGTAAACTTTATTGGGAACGTCCAGAGAAATAATAACCAATAGTATGGCAACAATTACAACTCAAATTGGAGGAATCATCCAAATATCTCTTGGGGTAGTAATAGCCATCAAGGGCAAAGTTCGAATCAGGGTGTGCAAAGAAATCAACGGGGGCATCAGAATTATCAGTCTCAATACAGAGGAAACAATGCACCTCCTCCACCAACCAACAACATTGAGGAAATGTTCAAAACAATGATAGCTAACCAAGCGCAAATGCAGGCTGACTATGTGAAATTAGCGGCAGACATGAAAATCAGCAGTTAACTACAAAGGCGTTGGAACATATGCTTTCAGGCGGATGCCATTTGGCCTATGCAATGCACCTGCCACATTCCAGAGATGCATGATAGCGATCTTTCAGGATATGGTGGAAGATTTCGTCGAGGTATTTATGGATGATTTTTCTGTTTTCGATAATTCATTTGCTACTTGTTTGCAGAATCTTGACAGTGTGCTAGCTCAATGTGAAGACTCCAACCTTGTACTCAACTGGGAGAAATGTCATCTTTTAGTCAAGGAGGGTATCGTCCTTGGCCATAAGGTGTCTTGCAAGGGGTTGGAAGTCGATCGTGCAAAGATCGAAGTGATTGAAAAGCTACCACCACCTGTGTCAGTGAAGGGTGTTAGCAGTTTTCTTGGACATGCAGGGTTCTACAGACGGTTCATCAAGAACTTCTCTAAAATTTCTAGACCAATATGCAGGTTGCTAGAAAAAGAGGTGAAGTTCGAGTTTGATGAGGATTGTGTTAAAGCATTCGAGGAGTTGAAATGGAAGTTGATAGAAGTACCTATTCTCATTTCTCCGGATTGGGAGCAACCGTTTGAATTAATGTGTGATGCAAGCGACATGGCTGCAGGAGTTGTATTGGGGCAGCGGAGGAATAGAATTTTCATTCTATTCATTATGCAAGCAAAACACTTGACGCAGTCCAAGTCAATTATACAGTCACTGAAAAGGAGATGCTAGCATTGGTGTTCGCGTTTGATAAATTCAGTTCCTATTTGGTAGGTTCTAAAGTAGTGGTGTACACCGATCATGCAGCGATTTTGTATCTGTTTAACAAGAAGGATGCAAAGCCCAGGCTGATTAGATGGATCTTGTTGTTACAAGAGTTTGACCTAGAGATCCAGGACAGAACGGGGAGTGAGAATCAAGTGGCAGATCACCTATCGCGATTGAAAAGCCGGTTGCATGTGAAGGAAGGTGACAGCATCAAAGAGGAGTTCCCGGATGAGCATCTCTTGGAAATAAGGGAAGATGAAATCCCTTGGTATGCAGACATTGTGAATTTGCTAGTGAGTGGAGTCTATCCACCAGAGGCTACGACTCAGCAAAGAAAGAAGTTCAAACATGATTGCAGGTATTACATTTGGGATGAGCTGTACTTTTTTAAGCAGGGACCGGATCAGGTGATGAGAAGATGCGTTCCAAAGAGACAGATTGCAGATGTATTGAGGAGTTGTCACTCATCATTGTATGGAGGGCACCACAGAGGCGAGCAGACAGCGCACTAGGTGCTACAGTCAGGTTTCTTTTGGCCTACACTATTTAGAGACTCTATGGCATACGTAAAAATGTGTGATAGATGTCAAAGAACAGGCACAATTGGTAGAAGGCAAGAGATGCCGCTGCAGCAGATATTAGAAGTGGAGATCTTTGATGTATGGGGTATAGATTTCATGGGCCCGTTCCCACCGTCATTTCGTAATTGTTACATCTTGGTAGCCGTCGATTATATATCAAAGTGGGTCGAAGCAATAGCTTGCCCCAGGAATGACAACAAGGTGGTAACAAAATTTGTGAAAAAGCATATATTCACCAGGTTTGGGACACCCCGAGCCATTATCAGTGATGGAGGGGATCATTTTGTAAATGCAAGTTTCAAGAATTTGCTAGCTAAGTATGGGGTGCGCCACAAGGTAGCAACAACATATCATCCCCAAACTAGTGGGCAAGTGGAGGTGTCGAACAGAGAAATCAAGCAGATTTTACAGAAGACAGTGAATGCACAACGAGCTGATTGGTCAAGCAAACTCGACGATGCATTGTGGGCTTATAGAACTGCGTACAAGACACCCATTGGGACTTCTCCATACATATTGGTCTATGGAAAGGCATGTCATCTGCCTGTGGAGCTAGAACATCGAGCTTTTTAGGCCATGAGAAAATTGAACATGGACCCAGAGCTAGCAGGGAAGAAGAGGCTAATGCAACTCAGCGAACTTGATGAGTTTCATTGGCATGCTTATGAAAGTGCCAAATGCTATAAGGAGAAAATGAAGAGGTGACACGATAGGCATATGGTGCATCGGATCTTTCAGTCGAGGCAGAAAGTATTGCTATTTAATTCGAGACTAAAGCTTTTTCAAGGAAAATTACGGTCCAAATGGTCACGGCCATTTGAGGTGGTGAGAATGACCCCACACGGGGCTATGGAGTTGTGGCAGGAAGATAGAAGTGCCACGTTCTTAGTAAATGGGCAGCGATGTAAGCATTATTGGGGTGAGGACGTTATTCTAGAGAAGACGTCCATCACTCTAGAGGATGATTGAATGTGAATGACGTCGAGCCGCGACGGTAAATCAGGCGCTACACGAGAGGCAACCCATGATATTTTTGTAATAGATGGGTAGAACTATTTGAAAGAAAAAAGAGAAAAAGAAAAAAATAAAAAAAATTTGTTTGTGTTGAAACCTATGAATTCTAACCAATTTCTTATGGTGAAGTGATTTTCAGGTGGAACGGAGGGCAAAAATGCAAAGCAATGCAAAGGAAAAAAATTGAGGTGAGAAAATAAAAATTGGCACATTACAGTGAGCCTGCGCGATGGCTCCGTGTCACGGAGAGGGTGCTCCGCGTTACCCTTCGTGACACATTGAAGAGTATTCCGGATTTTTTAAAAATTTAGAACACTGGTGCGATGGCTCCGTGTCACGGAGGGGGTGCTCCGCGTTACCCTCCGTGACACGTTGAGTGTTATTTCGTGTCGGGTCACACCGGGTCACCGGGTAACCCGCACGAAAAATCACTTTAAAACCCCAATTTTCCTCATTTCTTTCCTATTTTTCCATTCCCTCCGCGATACAAACCCCAAATTCCCTTCTCCCCCAAAGTGCCATGGACCTAGGCATCAATTTTCTTTGAGTTTTCTTTGAATTCATCAAATTAAAGGTATGTTCTTGAATTTTTCCTTGTTTTTGCTCAAATTTTCGATTCTTGAACATGTGTGGTGATTAAACCTTGCCCTAAGCAAGAATTAAGCTTGAATTCACTTGATTTAAGATTGATTGATGTTCATAGTATCGTTTTGAGTATATGAACTCGATGATTGCATGTTTTATTGAATTCTTACGAAATTGATAGCTAGGGTTGAAAATTGCATGGGAAAGATTAAATTCTTTGAAATGTTGAAATAAATTGGGTTGTGCATGTTGGGTGAAGTGAAATATATTGTGATTGATGTTGAATATGTTAAGATAGAAGAAGGAATTTTCGGGAGAATGAAATTGGAGAATTGCATAGGTTGTTGAGAAAAAAAAATTGCTAAGTGCTATGATGTTGAAATTGAATCGATGGAGAAATTTGTAGTTTGTGTATGAAGTCTGAGTAGTACATAGTAATTGTTTCATCGACTCATATGAATGCACTAAGCTGGTTGAATGTTAAGAATTGGAAAATCATGAATGTCTTGTCGAATTGGTTGGATTGCGGCTTAAGACTAAGTGTGGGGTGACCCAATTATACCCAACCTTAGTTGTAGCTAATCATGACTTGAATAACATTGGGACTGTCTTTTTGATTGTACAGGAACAATGTCAGGAAGACAAGACAAGGGAAAGGGCGCATCCACATCGAGCACCGGCAGGAAAAGAATACGATTGGGAACAGCAGTTCCAGCAGCACCAGCGGTTCCGCGAGCCCAACGCCGACAATACGGAACCCAATGGGTGACTGATGAGGGGAAGAAGTGGTATGCAAAACACAAAGAAACCAAATACTTCTCAAAAGAGCAGATAGCATGAGAACCGCTAGCACAGGAATTCCCGCAGATTGTACACCGGATTGACACTGTTGGGCTTAACTTCATCTTTGAAGAGCCTAGGGAGTGCAATCTCCATCTCATCCGGGAGTTCTATGCCAACTGGAACCCGACTCTACGCAGTCACACTGTCAAGATCAGGGGGCAGGTTGTCACCGTTGAGCCCCATCACTTGAATGCTATCTTGGGGGTGCGGGACACAGACGCCCATGTCCTCCGGTAGCTGAACATCACTCCACCCTATGCAGACATCAGATGCACTCTATGTGGAGCCCAATCGACAGCATGGTGGGGTAGGCACAAGGAGAGGGGCTACCATAAGACATTGCCCTACTCTCAGATGAACAGGGAAGCTAGGATTTGGTTGAAAATTGTGTGCTCATGCTTGATTCCGGGGGTGCACATGACAGATGTCACCCGGGATAGAGTGTCCTTGGTGTATGCCCTGATGAAGGGGCTGGAGATAAATGCTGGGGCGGTAATCATATCCGCCATAAAGAGAGCCCGACTACTTCAGGGGCATAAATATGGGTTCGGTGGTATGCTTACCACGTTCCTAAGGGACCATGATATCGAGGAGGAGGCCCTGGATTACATCCCACAAATTGACAGGCGTGCCTTGGATGTCACCAAAACCAAGGCACCTGACACTACTCATGGGTCGGTGCTCACACTAGTCGGCGACATGCTCGGGATGACCAGTATATGGACCGCATGTACGGGATGCAGATGTTGCAGCTGTGCATTGGCGGGAGGCCGGCAATGGAGGATGAGCTGTGGCAGCTCAAGATGGATTACCCATTCGACGAGAATGCCCGAGCTCTATGCAGAGTGGGGCCAGCATTTGTGGAGCCCGTAGATGATGATGTCCCCACCGATGAGGAGATAAGCTGGGAGGACTCAGATGTTGAGTCAGATGAGGACAGCGGGGGCGATTCTGATATGGGAGACGAAGCAACGGCACCTGACGAAGAAATTGAATAATTCGATTGATCAGGGAGTTTCACCACCTACCTTTGTGATATGTTGAAATTTTATGAACACTGGGGACAGTGTTCGGTTTAGGTGTGGGGTGGGAGTAGTTAGGTACCAGCTGCTTTGTTTATGTTTATGTTTTGTTGTTGTGCCTGTGAAAAAAAAATGTGACTTGGTGACTCTCTATTGTGTGTTCTGAAATTAAATTGCTGTTGTAATGAATGTTGAAGCTGCTGTGTGTTGTGTTGAGTTGTTGTTGGTTGTGTTGTGTGGTGTAAATATTTTTCAAATTAAAATTTTTATCTTTTTCTATCAAATTTTTTTTCGAATTTTTTCAAAATTTTTTATGTTGGGTTTCTCGGTCTTTATTTTCGGTGCTTTTACCTAGAATAGTCCCATTGAACCGAAGTCGTAGATAGTGACCGTTCCCTATGATGGATGGATGACGACCGTCTTAAGGGAAATGTAGTCGATAGGAGTGGTTTTTGTCTTTTCTTTCTTTTGTTTGTGTCCCAAACGTGTCGTTACTGCATGCTTCGGAATTCTTGTTACGGGTTGTACATGATATTAAGATGCAAAAGTGATTCTTATGAAAGCATGAAAATGTGGAAACATGTTGAGATAACTAGGCCATAGAGTTCGATTCGGTGTGATTGAGGCTTAATAGTGAATTCTTGTAATTAGCTGGTTGAAGAGTCTGTGGATATGTCTTGAGTTGAGCATGTGCAATGAGTGTGAGGTGAGGTTTCGATTATTCCATGCTATTATGAAGTGTCTAGAACTTGCCTGGTGTGTGTACTAAATGAAATGAAGGATGTGTATTGTAGGAAAGGATGTAGGCATTTCTTTGAATAAACCAAAAGTTTCTCCATTATCATACCGACCTTGAATGTACATCCTAGTTAGCCCCATTGAGCCTTTAGCCTATTTTTTTCTTTCTTTGAAGAGGTACAAACCGAGCTTAACCCCTTCTTTTCATTAGCCGTGAATTTGATCCAAAACTCTTAAGCGCTCAAGAAAAACAATTTTCCCACAGTGTAAAGGAGTGAGAACTGTGAAACGGAAGGAAAAGCGGAAGTTGTGAAAGTTAAAGAAAGGTCAAAGGTGCACTTGATGAAATTAAATAAAATAAAGATGTATAACTAATCTTTGCTAGTAAGTCGAGTGTGCTTAAAGAAATGGGAACAAAAATAAAGAAAATTTTTTTTTCAAGAATGAAGGATGAAGGAAGAAATAATGCCCATAATGATGGTGGGATGTATTGAAAAGCGCTTAAGGAAGCTAGTTTCTATTATTGGTTAGTCCAGTATTTACTAGTTCCTCAGCTTACATTACAACCCGTAAGTCCTACGTGATCTTACATCACGCGTCCTTATATTAGTCGAGTAATACACTAGAGGCAAGCCTATGGTTCATGACATGATGCATGTGAATTCTTTGGGAGAGAGCAAAATCATATTCATATACCCCTACATGTAGTGCTTTGGAAATCATATGATGGAAATGGGGTAATTCTCTTGTGTTATGAGGGCACATGCTTGACGAGAGATTAATTTCGTGTCGGATGGCTTGATCAGTTGATTTGCACGAGTTTTCCAAGATCGAGAATCGATTCTTGAGCTTAGGAGGTCTTAATGTGGTGTACTTCATTGTATTGATGAGACCATGCATGTTTTCTTGATGATTTTCTATATTAAATAATCGGTATAGCTGTAGCTTGAATTGTCGAGCCAAAGTAGTGGAGCGTGGGTGTCAATTGCATGAGATGTGAGAGTATTGTTCGAGGACGAACAAGGTTTTAAGTGTGGGGTAAGTGATCTTGAGCAGAATTGCATGCCCAAGTGATACTCGAATGCTTCATTTCGACTTGTTTATCTATCGTTATGTGTACATTCTCATGTGATTTTTAGTTAAAATGTGAATTTATACTAACCAACATGATTAGTGTTGCTTTGCAGGTAAAAGGAAATTTTGGAAGCTAATATACATGTTGGTGAAGATCGGGAATGAACTTGGAGACAAGGAGTGGAAAATGACAAGGGAGAGTAGCAAAAATAGGGGCTCTGCGATGGAGTCGTGTCACGCTGCCATCACGGAGGCACTCTGCCTCAGATGAAATAATTTTGGCAATTTCCAGTGAAGGTGCGCAATAGCACCGTGGCACGTTGACTAGGCTCCGCGATGCAAGTCGTGCCACGTTGAGGTGAAACTTCCTGGGGAGCTGACTTCCAGTGAGGGTCCGCGATATCTCCGAGGCACGGAGGGAGTGCTCCGCGATACACTCCGTGCCACATTTCTTGTTATTCCGGGAAAAATTCTCAAGAGTATAAATAGCACACTTAGGTTTTATTTTAAACATTCTAACTTGGTTGAGTAAGAACGTGGGTTACAGGCAGTTGAGAGGACGAAAATTCTAGGGTTCTTCTCTATCTCTTTCTCTTTTAACTCAATTGTTTGTATGAATTCTACTTATTTGATGATGTTTAATCCACAAATGAGTGGCAAAATTCACTTCTTGCTGAGGTTAAGAACAATTGAAGTGGAATGTAATTGTTTTTCAATTCCGTTTTCATCTTTTCTTCAATGGTTGTTCTATCAATTCTTGTTTTTACTGCATTAACGTTTGGCCAATGTTAATGTATATCTAGAAATCCAATTTTGATTTTGAAAAGGAAAGAAATTGGAAAGTTGTGAATTGGTAGGATATGATCTCTTCTTAGTTTAGAAAATTGAGAATTGATTTACATTCAGAATAGAAATATATCTGAAAGTCTTATTAGTCAATTAAGGAATCGGTATTGTATGGCTAGAGCATGAAATTCTTTTATCATAGAAATGTAGATTAAGGTTTCATGATTCTTAATTGTATAGGAGTCGAAAGATCTAATCCATAGGCATTAATTCTTTACTAGCAACCAAAGAAAAGATTAGCTGAATTGAATTGATAAATTATTTCCCTGCATGTTTGTTTTAACCTCAGCTTGCTCATTACTATTGTTCAGACTCAAATTATAATTTTGACTTAGATTTTTATTACTTAGCAAACTCAACTCTCAAAATATTGTTTAATTGGTTGTCTGCATTCATAAAGACATAGTTCACTGACACTTAAGTTAATTAGTATCGTAGTTCAGTCCCTGTGGGATCGATACTTGGCTTTACGTAAGCCACTTTACTACTTGTTTGACCACGTGCACTTGCGTGTAGTCACACCACAATCCGAACAATGAACTTGGGATAGGATTTGGGCATGAGTGTGAAGATAAACTCCCATTCATAACCCTACATACCTGGGTAAACTGATTCTTAGATTGATTTTGAAAGCCCAAGAATTTTGGAGGAGAATTGGAGGATTTCTAGGCTTGATATTCAATGGAATCCTCTAAGCTTGCGTGCATGGGGAGGGAATAGGTTAGAAAAAGTTTAACCCTCCTAATACACTTCTTTTAGGGTTTAAAACGATGTAGTTTATGACTTAGGGGCTTAGGAATTACAAAATTTCCCTCACTAACTTTGCAGAAATTTCTACACTGTGCCATGACTCACACCACGAGTCATACCTCTATCCCACAAATCGTGGGTTCCGTCAGTTGTTACCACTGCCTTAACCTTGAGTTTCTGGAGCTTACCACGGATCACACAATGACTCCTACCATCATCCCACAAGTCGTTGGACCCATCCATTACCACCACTTCGATAATTTCCTAGTGTTTCCTACGGGTGTGAGTAATGACTCATTGTTCCTCACAATGGGTTGTTCCTTGACCCGTGGTTTTCAACTAAGCCGCCCCAGACCCAACCAATGAGTCCTTACCATGATCTGTGGTTCCTCACCACGAGTCATGTCACAACTCATACCTTTCATCCTGACAGTCCAAAACCACACGAAGACTCCCATCTATGACTCATATCATTATCCCATGAGTCATTACTAGACTCGTTGCTACAAACTTTTCCTTAGCAAATTTCTACCCACGAGTGATCCTACAATCCATTGGCCTATCCTACGACTTGTACCACGAGTCGTCCTGTGATAATTTTCCAACTTTTTCCACTGAACATATTTCAAATCCCGAGTCTAGTCTTAGGCACTTCTGAGGTATTACTGTCATGCCCCACCTTGGGAGGCATGACTGGCACCTAGTGCCCTACTAGGACCTGAACTATTGAGCTGACTGAGCCTAAGCACCTCTGGCGCAGGGCTGACTCTAACTCTAGAATAAAGAAAACAACGGGCTATATAGCGGTTGTAAAAACAACCCCCGGCCGACAAGGCCTATAGCCACCTGTGAAAATAAACAGCTAACCAGAGAAAAACCATCATAGGGAGTCCTATACGGGCTGACAAGGCCACCATGATATCTAGTTATAACTAAAAAGTAAAATCAGATGCTAAACTGAGCTATGACCGACAAGGCCACCAATCAACAGCTAAATAGGGCCCCACACGGCCAGCACACATAGTCTAAAACACATATGGGCCCCAAACGGCCAATATCATCTAACCACAGGGATGTAACACAATCTGCAAGCCTCTAGGAGTAATAAGATGGTCGGGATAGGGCCCTGGCCTACCCATACTGTACAAACAAAAGAAATAAACCTCTATCACCCAAGCTCTGGAAGAAGGGAGCTGACGGCTCTGTACAGTTGACTGGAACTATGAGGGACCTGCTCCTCGTCTATCTGCACCTGCAGGAAAGTAATGCAGCAGCGTCTTAGAAGAGGGCGTTAGTACCACAGGTACTAAATATGTAAAGCAGTAACTTTAAATGACTGAAAGTAAGAAATAGAACTGACAATAACTGAACTAAAGAAAACAGACTGAAGATGACTGAGGTACTGCAATTAGGACTAAACATAACAGTGATAAGGAGGGTAGGGGTCATACCTGACAAACGAGGCGTCTTACTATCTAACTATCAGTAACTAAAGTAAACATAAACCTTACCTGGCCCCCATAAGCCGGAAGGTACAATCAGCACAGAACAACCCACCTGGGCCCCATTAGCCCTAGTGAGTACACCTCAATCTGTATACCCCTATCCAGATCATACTGAGTCAACTACTAGCTATAAGCGTCCTGCCGATCCCCTGGGTCTACAACTGGGCACGGTCGGCCCTTGACTGTAGCTGTGTCTGAGTTCGAAGGACTCTTGATATCTACACCCCGGGCGTAAACGCTCGGCGAGGGTGTGTATAAGGCCAACCACGGCAATATGAGGATGTGTATCCCCATCTTCGTCCCTTGCGGACGGCATGCCGCTCCGTAGAGCGACGAATCCTCGCCCCCGGCAGGCGGCGACACTGCTATTAACCCTGGGGTGGTCACGAAAGCTATACAGGTATAATCCAGCCCAAAACCATACAATTTACGAGTCTCGACTGACAACATACTCCTGACATGCTTTAGTAGGATTCATACTAGACTTCTATGCTGAAGAAACTAACTTGCCGAAAGAAAATGCCTTAACATACCTCGTTGGCTGTTTACCGACTAACTAGCGAGCTTCGGCTTGTGTTCAACTGCCCTTCTCAACTGTAATCATATTAACGGAAGAATAGGGATACTTTATTACTATATTCGAAGAAAACCATAACTTATATATATATATACTGACTATACTTCAACTTATTGAAAGACGATCAAGAACTCATAATTTCTCGAGAATCTAGAAGGGAGAAATACTTGCTTTAGACACTAATTATATTAACACTAGTTTGGGACAATTCCATCAACTTAAGCTCAGCGGGACGACGATTTGCCGGGCGTATCTTACGAAAATAACTCCGTAGCGATGCTCCCTGCAGCTTTATACTTCAATACCCGGAGTTAATTTAGATTTGGACGGCGTTTAGCGGCGTAATCGGATGAATACCCAATGTTTTCCTTCATTCTCCCTCTGTTCTGGCCGTGATTGATATGAAAATAACATAACATCTAAGTGTGAGGCCTTTATATACTTAAGGCAGCAGACAAGGCATCGTGGCACTCTGCCCATCACGCTGATTCAGCTCCGTGCCACATTAGCTAACCGGAGGAGCTGCTCCATGCCACTTTGCCCCTCTGGGCAGCTTGGCTCGGCCTCCTCCCTCGAAATCCCGACTTTGCACTCGTTCGGCCTTTCCCCGGGCCCTTTCCTCATATGTATGGCACTCTAAAACTCTTAACTAACATATGAATAGGCCGACTAAACGTTAAAAACTTATGGGGTGTAACATCCTCCCCCCCCCCCCTTAAGAACATTCGTCCTCGAATGTTAAGTTCTAGTTGCAAGAACCTTAACCTTGTGATTACTTATTCTGGAAAAATTTCGGCAGAGTCTCCCCTATAATATGGACTATCCAAAAGCCCTGAAACGCAGAAAAGTTCAATACAGGTACTCCACACAATACTATGTCATTCATTTCACAATTGACTTAAATTAATTACTCCACATATACATGTATATAATGCAACTTATGAAACAATAACAACAACATACCTCTAGCTGCACAATCTGAGTAAGTCTGAAATAACTGAGGATATCTGGTTTTCATATCATCTTCTGCCTCCCAGGTCATCTCCTCTCAGTTCTTATTTCGCCATAATACTTTAACGGAAGCAACATCTTTAGTTCTTAGTCTGCGGACTTGTCGATCTAGTATGGCTACTTGAGCTTCTTCATAAGCTAACTCCTCAGTGATTTGGACGTCTTTGACTAGGACAATCCGAGTGGGATCTCCATGCACTTCCTCAGCATTGATACATGAAAAACTGGATGAACAGATTCTAATTCCTGAGGTAAATCCAATTCATAAGCCACCTGGCCTATCCTTCGGCAAATCTGATAAGGCCCAATAAACCTCGGGTTGAGCTTGCCTTTCTTACCAAATCCATCACACCCTTCATCGGTGAAACCTTCAGGAATACCCAGTCACCCACATTAAATTCTAGGTTTCTCCTCCGCACATCAGCATAAGATTTCTGGCGGCTCTAAGCAGTCAGCAGACGTTCCCTGATAAGCCTTACTTTCTCTTCTAACTGATGAATAATATCTAGCTCAATCAATGTCGATTCTCCTACCTCAAACCAACCAGCTAGAGACCTACACCTCCGCCAATATAACGCTTCATAAGGCGCCATCTGAATTGCTGAATGATAACTGTTATTATTGGCAAACTCAATAAGTGGTAGATGTTCGTCCCAGCTGCCTCCAAAATCTAGCACACATGCCCGTAACATATCCTCGAGCGTCTGGATTGTACATTCTGCCTACCCGTCTGTCTGAGGATGGAAGACTATGCTCAGATTAACCTGCGTCCCCAGGCCTCTATGAAAAGACTGCCAAAATTTAGTTGTAAACTGCACCCCTCTGTCAGAGATAATTGACAATGGAACACCATGCAATCGGAATATTTCTCTAATATACAGCTCAACATAATCTTCGGATGAAAAGGTAGACCTTACTGATAGAAAGTGAGTTGATTTTGTCAACCTGTCAACAATTACCCAGGTAGAATCATATTTACGCCTGGTACGAGGTAACCCTACTATGAAATCTATATTAACTTCCTCGCATTTCCATAAAGGCATGGCTATATCCTGTGTCAGTTCGCTTGGTTTCTATGTTCAGCTTCCCCCTGTTGCAATTGGGACATCGAGCTACGAATTCTGCTATCCCTTTTTTCATTCCCAGCCACCAGTAAATCTCTTTTACATCATGGTACATCTTTGTCGAACCTAGATGGAGAGAGTAATGGGTATAGTGTACCTCACCCATAATTTGCTGGCGAAGCCCCGCCACGTCTGGAACGCAGAGGCGATCCCTATATCTCAAAATTCCATCCTTGGTTACCTGGAAATCTATCACTTCCCCTCGCTGGACCCTATTTCTGAGTTGAACCAGGCTAGGATCTTCATACTGCCATTCTTTCACTTCCACAACCAATGATGACACTGCGGTATTCTGGATTACCGTTCCATTGTCTCCTGATTCTACTATGCGAACGGCTAAACTGGCTAGCTGATGCAATTCTCGGGCTAATTCCTGCTGCTCGAGATGTAAATATGCCAGGATTCCCATGGATTTGTGGCTAAGGGAATCTACTACAACATTGGCCCTTCCTGGGTGATATAAAATATTCACATCATAATCCTTTAACAGCTCCAACCAGCAACGTTGCCGCAAAATCAACTCTTTCTAGGTGAAAATATACTACAAGCTTTTGTGATCAGTGAAAATATCTACGTGGACGCCATACAGGTAATGTCTCCATATTTTCAAGGCATGAATTACCGCGGCTAACTCCAGGTCATGGGTAGGGTAGTTCTTCTCATGCTTCCTCAGCTGCCTGGAAGCATAGGCAATCACCTTA
This sequence comes from Datura wrightii, assembly GCA_035772735.1. Taxonomy (NCBI): domain Eukaryota; kingdom Viridiplantae; phylum Streptophyta; class Magnoliopsida; order Solanales; family Solanaceae; genus Datura; species Datura wrightii. Next base: position 43,630,398 of record JASDFA010000007.1, on the reverse strand, counting down.
CCATGCTGCATCAAAACACATCCTAGCCTAACACCCGAATTGTCACAATAAACTGCATAACCCTCTATTCCTTCTGGAAACGCTAGCACCGGTGCCGATGTCAATCTATCTTTCAGTTCCTGAAAGCTCTGCTCACATGCCTCAGTCCAATGGAAATTTTCTTCCTTCTACGTCAATTTGGTTAAAGGTTCTGCTAAAGTGGAGAATCTTTCCACGAATCTTCTGTAATACCCGGCTAACCCCAGGAAACTACGTACCTTGGTCGGAGTGGTAGGTCTAGGCCATGTTTTCATTTCTTCTATCTTTTGCTTATCTACCTGTATACCAGCATCTGACACAATATGGCCCAAGAAGGCTACTGAATTCAGCCAAAATTTACATTTAGAAAATTTTGCATATAGCTGACGATCTCTGAGAATTTGGAGCACTGTCCGTAGATGACCCTGGTGATCTGCCACAGAGCAGGAATACACCAGAATATCATCGATATATACTATCACGAACAAGTCCAGGTATGGTCTGAAAACGTTGTTCATCAGTCCATGAACACTGCTGGGGCATTTGTCAGTCCGAAGGACATGATTAGAAATTCAAAGTGGTCGTATCTGGTCTTGAAGGCAGTCTTAGGAATATCTCTTTCACGAACCCGGGCTTGATGATATCCTGATCTTAAGTCAATCTTTGAAAAATACCTCACTCCCTATAGCTGATCAAACAAATCATCTATTTTGGGAAGCGGGTACTTATTTTTTATAGTGACTTTATTCAGCTGCTGATAATCTACACACATACGGAGGAAGCCGTCCTTCTTCCTCACAAACAGAACTGGCGCACCCCATGGTGAGGTACTCAGCCTAATAAAGCCCTTGTCTAGCAAATCCTTTAATTGTTCCTTTAGTTCTCTGAGTTCAGCAGGAGCCATCCGATACGGAGGAATAGATATGGGTTGAGTGCCTGGTAATAGATCGATCGCAAAATCAATTTCCCTTTCTGGAGGAATACCAAGAAGCTCATCTGGAAATACGTTGGGAAATTCATTAACCACTGGGATAGACTGAAGGGTCGGATGCTCTGCCCGAACATCCTAAACTCTGACAATATGATAAATGCACCCTTTTGCTATCAATTTTCTCGCCCAAAGATAAGAAATAAACCTACCTTTTGGCGTGGCTGTACTACCTTTCCACTCCCGTACTGCCTCCCCTGGAAAGTGGAATCGGACAATCTTGGTCCAACATTCGACATTGGCATAGCATGGAGCTAGCCAATCCATACTCATAATAGCATCAAAATCCACCATTTCTAGTTCTATCAAATCTGCCATAGTCTGACGACTAGAAACCTCTACTGTACACCCCCGATAAATCCTTCTGGCTATAATAGAGTCACCAACGGGTGTAGACATTGAGAAAGGTCGTCGAAGCAATTCTGGCATAATACTAAACTTCCGAGCCACTAACGGTGTAACATAGGACAAGGTGGATCCTGGATCTATCAACACATAAGCAGGATGAGAGCAAATGTTCAGCATACCTGTCACAACATCTTGTGATGACTCTGACTCCTGTCGCCCCGGTAGTGCATAAGTACGGTCTGGGCCGGCACCAGAATTGGAGGCCCCTGATCTGCCTCGGCCTCTACTGGCTGAAACTAAGGGCCTATGCCCTGTCGGGGATATCGAAGCTTGTGATCCTGCCGAGGACTTATCCTATCAATCCTAGTTACCCTGACCCCTAGCTGGATAATTCCTCATCTAGTGACCCTCCTATCCACAAATGTAGAATGTTGTGGAACCATACCTGCATTCTCCAGAGTGGCGTCGATTGCAAATAGGGAAAAGTGGTATTGTGAACCCTCTTTGCTCCACTCCCCTCTGCTGCTGTGAACCTACTGCTCGTGAACCTTTGCGAAGCTCTGGCTGTCCTCGGCGACTAGACCTGCTCTTCTGCCACTGTGGTGGAGGTGGGGGTCTAGGCGGCCTATCTGATCACCGTGGGCTATGTCCTCCCCGGGACTCCTCCTATAATTCACCCGGTCTGTCCCTACGGCACTGCTCCTGACTTGTCCTCCTAATATCCCGTTGCCACTGTCTGATAACCTCAATATTCTGAGTAAAACCCTGCACACGGGTGATATCCATATCCTTTCGCAGTGTGGTTGTGATGCAGGTCTCAACATATTTCGGGTTCATCCCCAAAATAAAATGATGTACCATGGCTGGCATTGTGTCCACAAAAGATGGCGCATATCGAGCCAAGGAATCAAACCGCATGGCATATTCCCGGACACTCATCGACCCCTGCTCCAAGTGTAGAAACTGATCAACCCAGGCCTGTCGAATCTACTGTGGTAGGTAATGATACAACAAAGACTCTGAGAAGCTGGGCCAGGTCGGAGGGGAAACATCTCTTCCTCGAGACCTCTCCCAACTCTCATACCATAGTACAATGACGTCCCGTAGCCGGAATACCGCCAACTCAACTGACTCTGTGGGTGTAGCATGCATCACCCTAAAAATCCTCTGCATCTGGTCTAAGAAGTCCTGAGGGTCCTCGGCCCGATCTATCCCTATGAATTGTAGGGGAATTAATGTTAGGAACTCTTGGACCCTCGAGCTACCAGGCCCTCCTAAAGATTCTGCAACTGTAGGTAGCACTGGCTGGTGCTGAGCAGCCATCATCTGTGCTAGCATAACCACCGCGCTCCTGACCTCCTAGTTGGATGGTATGGGTATACAAACTACCGGAGGCGGTGCCATCACACTAGCTGTCCCAAGAGGCTCCTGGCGTGGTGGAGACTCCTTGGGAGGTCGAGATGATACCTCTGTATCATCCTCAGATCGGGCCGATTCTGACCGAGGTTGAGGCACCCTGCTGGTGCCCACTCCTGCTACTACATCTAACCTCCTGCCTGTTGTAGGGTGTCGTTGGTCCGACATTTCTCTGTAAACAAAAGAGTATAATGAGCTTAGGGGCTCAACACTATATTGTACGGCTCTATAGCACGATTGAATAATAAGAAAGAGCAACCATCCAATCATGCCTTGCAACCTCCTGCCCATACTATGTGATGCACAACACATCCATAGACAAGACTCTACTTAGCACGGCTTGCAGACTCCCTGAGATATGACCTTCTATGATACTGAGCTTGTCATGCCCCACCTTGGGAGGCATGACTGGCACCTGATTCCCTACTAGGACTTGAACTGCTGAGCTGACTGAGCCTTAGAACCTCTGGTGCAGGGCTGACTCTAACTCCAGAATAAAGAAAACAATGGGCTATATAGCGGCTGTAAAAACAACCCCCGGCCGACAAGGCCTATAGCCACCTGTGAAAATAAATAGCTAACCAGAGACAAACCATCATAGGGAGTCCTATACGGGTTGACAAGGCCACCATGATATGTAGTTATAACTGGAAAGTAAAATCATATGCTAAACTAAGCTATGACCGACAAGGCCACCAATCAACAGCTAAATAGGGCCCCACACAGCCAGCACACATAGTCTAAAACACATATGGGTCCCAAACGGCCGATATCATCTAACCATAGGGAAGTAACACAATCTGCAAGCCTCTAGGAGTAATAAGATGGTCGAGACAGGGCCCCGGCCTACCCATACTGCACAAACAAAAGAAATAAACCTCTATCACCCAAGCGCCGGAAGAAGGGAGCTGACGGCTCTGTACAGCTGACTAGAACTACGAGGGACCTGCTCCTCATCTATCTGCACCTGCAGGAAAGTAATGCAGCGCCATAGAAGAGGGCGTCAGTACCACAGGTACTGAATATGTAAAGCAGTAACTTTAAATGACTGAAAGTAAGAAATAGAACTGACAATAACTAAAGTAAAGAAAACGGACTGAAGATGACTGAGGTAGTGAAATCAGGACTAAACATAACTGTAATAAGGAGGGTAGGGGTCATACCTGACAAACGAGGCGTCTTATTGTCTAACTATCAGTAACTAAAGCAAACATAAACCTTACCTGGCCCCCATAAGCCAGAAGGTACAATCAGCACAGAACAACCCACCTGGGCCCCATTAGCCCTAGTGAGTACACCTCAATCTATATACCCCTGTCGATCCGCTGGGTCTGCAATTGGGCCCGCTCGGCCCCTGACTGTAGCTGTGTCTGAGCTCGGAGGACTCCTGATATCTACACCCCGGGCGTAAACGCTCGGCGGGGGTGTGTATAAGGCCAACCACGGCAATATGAGGATCTAGATCCCCATCTTCGTCCCTTGCGAACGGCATGCTGCTCCGTAGAGCGACGTATCCTCGCTCCTGGCAGGCGGCGATACAACTATTAACCCTAGGGTGGTCACGGAAGCTATACAGGTATAATCTAGCCCAAAACCATACAATTTATGAGTCTCGACTGACAACAACAACTAGACATGACAACATACTCCTGACATGCTTTACTGGGATTCATACTGGACTACTATGCTGAAGAAACTAACTTGCCGAAAGAAAATGCCTTAACATACCTCGTTCGCTGTTTATCGATTAACTAGCGAGTATATATATATATATATACTGACTATACTTCAACTTATCGAAAGACGATCAAGAACTCATAATTTCTCAAGAATCTACAAGGGAGAAATACTTACTTTAGACACGTGATCATATTGACACTAGTTTGGGACAATTCTATCAACTTAAGCTCGGCAGGACGACGATTTGTCGGGCGTATTTTATGAAAATAACTCCGTAGAAATGCTCCCTGCAGCTTTATACTTCAATACCCAGAGTTAATTTATATTTGGACGGTGTTTAGCGGCATAATCGGATGATTTCCCTATGTTTTACTTCGTTCTCCCTCTATTCTGGTCGTGATTCATATGAAAATAACATAACATTAAGTGTGAGGCCTTTATATACTTGAGGCAGCAGACAAGGCAACGTGGCACTCTGCCCATCACGCTGATTCAGCTCCGTGCCACGTTAGCTAACCGGAGGAGCTGCTCCATGCCACTTTGCCCCTCTGGGCAGCTTGGTTCGGCCTCCTCCCACGAAATCCCGACTTTTCACTTGTTCGGCCTTTCCCCGAGCCCTTTCCTCATACGTATGACACTCTAAAACTCTTAACCAACATATGAATAGGCCAACTAAATGTTAAAAACTTACGAGGTGTAACAATTACAGTATTTCCTCCTTAGGAACATTCATCCTCAAATGTTGGGTAAACATACTAAAAAATTGGGGAACGGATCAAACATCCCAAATACTAAATATCTGAAGCTGAGAACTGATGGAGTAACTGACTCCAGACTGAAATACATGACTGCACTGAATTCACGAATCACACCTAGACGCACTGACATAAAGGAGACTGGGAGACATGAAGTAGACATGAAACTAAATAGAGTACTAAGGAGGAAACTGGTGTCTCAAGCTGGAACTATGCCGGAAGGGAAAAGATGCGGGTATTTAGCGATCATATCTGCTTTGGCTTCCCATGTAGCCCCCTTATCCAGCTAATTTCTCTATAGAACCTTTACTGAAGCTACTTCTTTGTTCCTCAACTTCCTAACCTGACCATCAAGGATTTCAACTGGTACGTCTTCATAGCTAAGGCTATCCTTCACACCTATGCTCTCCATCAGTACAACCAAAGTCAGGTCACCAAATGCACTTCTTCAAGAGTGACAAATTGAAGACTGGGTGTACTGAAGCCAACTCTGAGGGTAACTCCAACTCACAGGCCACCTTGCCAATGCATCTCACAATGATGTACGAGCCAACATATCAAGGACTAAGTTTTCCTTTCTTTCCAAATCTCATCACCCCCTTCATGGAAGATATCTTCAAGCACATCCAATCATCAACTTCAAATTCAAATTCTCTTCTTCTCACATTTGCATAGGACTTTTGATGACTCTGAGTTGTTTTCATCTTTTCCCTTATAAGATGAACTTTCTCCATAGAATCATGAACTGAATCTCACCCTACCAATGTAGCTTCACCTACTTCAAACCAACCAATAGGCGACCTACACCTCCGCCTATAAAGAGCCTCAAATGGGGCGATTTGAATATTGGAGTGTTAACTAACTGTTGTCGTAAACAAACTCGATAAGAGGTAAATGGTCATCCTAAATACCTTTGAAGTCAATCACACATGCTCTCAACATATCCTTAAGAGTTTGAATGGTTCGCTCGGCCTGACCATCCGTCTATAGGTGAAAAGTTGTGTTAAGCTTGACCTGAGTACCAAGTCCCTTCTGAAATGACTTTCAAAACTACAAAGTGAACTAAGTACCTCTGTCTGATATGAAGGACAAGGGAACACAATGCAACCGAACTAACTCCTAAATACACAAATTAGCATAATCCTCTGCTGAGTCAGTGGTTTTGACCGGTACAAAATGAGTTGTTTTAGTCAACCTCTCCAGAACCACCCAAATAGAGTCATACTATCGACATGTATGAGGCAACCATATAATGAAGTCAATATTGATCTCTTCCCACTTCCAGGTGGGTATACTGATGTCTTGAAGCACACCTCCTAGTCTTTGATGCTCCACTTTCCCTTGTTGGCAGTTCGGACACTTAGCCACAAACTTTGTTATGTCCTTCTTCTTACTATTCCACCAATAGACTTCTCGTAGATCATGATACATCTTGGTGGCACCTGGATGTATAGAATATTGGGAACTATGAGTCTCATTTAACATCCGATCTATCAAGTCATCTACACCAAGAGGTCACAAATGATCCCGATAATGAAGTATATCATCTCCCCCTTGGGAGAAGACCTCTACCTTCTGATTCTGAACCGCTTCCTTCACCTTTACCAAGATCGGATACTCATCTTGTCTAGACTTGACTTCAGTCACCAAGAAAGATTCTGATCCATTTTGAACAATGACACCACCATCCGTTGAATCAGCAAGACGAACTCCTAATCAAGCATGCCGGTGCACATCCTTCACCAACTCTTTTCCTTCCATCTTTCACATGAGAAACACTCTTCATGGATAGCCTGCTAAGAGCATCTGCCACTAGATTGGCCTTGCCCGGATGATAAAGGACACTCATGTCATAATCCTTAAGAAGCTCTAACCACCTCCTTTGTTGCAAATTCAGGTCCTTATGGGTAAACACATACTAAACACTCTTGTGGTCTGTGAACACATCTAAATGCACTCCATACGAATAGTGCCTGCAAATCTTCAATGAAAGCACCATTGTTATCGTGCGTCGAATAATTCTTCTCATGATTCTTAAGCTGTCTAGAGGCATATGCAATGACCCTCACATGCTGCATCAACACAAAACCAAGTCAAACCCTAAAGGAATCACAATACACCACAAATCCATTTGTACCCTCGGGTAGGGTCAATACTGAGGTTGAAGTGAGTTGAGTCTTTAGTTCTTGAAAACTCTTCTCACATGCATTCGACCACTGAAATTTGACTTTCTTCTAGGTCAACTTAGTCAATGGTGCTGCAATAGATGAAAATCCCTCAACAAACTTTCTGTGGTCGCTAGCTAAACCCAAGAAACTCCTGATATCCAAAGGATTAATAGGTATAGGCTAATTCTTAAAAGCTTCTATCTTTTCAGATTCCACTTGTACACCCTCACATGACACCACATGGCCCAAAAATGCTATTGAGTTCATCCAAAACTCACACTGGCTGAATTTGGAAAAAGTTGGCAATCCTTTAGAGTCTGTGGTACAATTCTTAAATTAGCAGCATGCTCCTCCTCGCTCTGAGAGTATATGAGAATGTCGTCTATGAAAACAATCACGAACATATTTAAATATGAGTTGAACACCCTGGTCATCAAATCCATAAAAGTTGCGAGAGTATTCATAAGTCCAAAAGACATAACTACAAACACATAGTGACCATACTGAGTCCTGAAGGCTGTCTTCAGGATGTCATTCTCTCTAACTCTAAGCTGGTGATAAATGGACCTGATATCTATCTTTAAGAAGCACTTAACACCCTAAAGTTGCTCAAAAAAATTATTAATTCTGGGGAGAGGATACTTGTTCTTTATTGGAACCTTGTTCAATTGTCGATAGTCAATGCATATACGAAGAGAACCATCCTTCTTTTGAATAAAGAGAACTGGTGCACCTCATGGGGATTTGCTAGGTCTGATGAACCTTTCTCTAAGAGATCCTTGAACTATTCTTTCAACTCCTTTAACTTAGCTGGAGCTATTCTGTAAGGAGGAATAGATATAGGTTGTGTATCGGGAAGAAGGTCAATCCCAAAGTCGATCTCCCACTCGGGGAGGACTCTAGGTAGATCATCTGGGAACACCTATGAATAATCACACACTATAGGAACTGACTGGAGATTCAAAGTCTCAAACGTAGCATCCTTAACCCGAAGTAGATGGTAAACACAACCCTTAGAAATCATCTTTCTAGCCTTAAAATAGGAAATAAAGAGATCTATAGGCACAACTGAATTACCCTTCCACTCTAGGACTGGCTCACCGAAAAATCGAAACTCTACCACACGGGTTCTACAATTCATGGAGGCATAATATGCATGTAACCAATCCATACAAAGATAACATCAAAATCTGTCATGTCTAACCTACTAAATCTGCTGAGATGACTTTATAAAGGACTGTGATAGGACAATTTCTATATACCCATTGAGTTATGACTGAGTCACCGACTGAAGTAGAGACTGAGAATGATTCTGATAGGATTTTAGGACTGACTCTGAAAATTTACTAGCAACATGGGGCGTCACAAAAGATAAGGTGTTCCCTGGATCTAACAATGCATAAACATCAAGATGGAATACTCGTAACATACTAGTGACCATATCTGGAGAGACCTCCTACTCTTGACGAGATGTGAAGGCATAAAACCTGTTTTGATGCTGACCACCACCTGCACTAGTGGATGCACCCTACTGAGTTGAGCGTGCTAGTGGAGCTACTGAATTGGTGGCTGGGTCACGGCCTCTACCATGGCCCTTTTTGGCTGCTGGACAATCTATGAGCTATGACTGGGATTCCCATACCTAAAACATGCACCTATTCCCACTAAGCACTAACTGGTGTGCCTCCTACCACAGCTGTCACAAACTTGAATACTGGGCTCCACCTACTAGCTCCTCTGACCTCGAGAGCCTAATGCCCGTCTTCTCTGATCACGCCTAGACCTAGATAGCATGCTAGCTGACGACGGTGCTAGGACTGATGGCCTCTGGTGGGACTACTGGCAAAGTCCACCACCCGACCTCTATTGGGAGAACCCAAAACTATCTTTCCTAGCCTTCTTGGCCTCTCTCTCCCTCTCCCTTATCTGCAGTGCCTCCATCTACTAGACATACAAAACCCATCGGGAGAAGTCGATGTCCTAATATAGCATAGCGATCCTGCAATCCTTGACCAAGTAGTCTACTACCCCATTAACAAATTTGGTCACCCGAGCCCTCTGATCAGCCACCATCTCCAGTGCATACTTGGACAAGCGGGTGAACTCTAGAGCATACTCTTGAACTGTTATTTTGTTCTATTTTAGATTCATGAACTCTGTTGCCTTGATTTTCCTCATCTCCCGAGGAAAGAATCAGTCTAAGAATGCAGTGAGAAACTCATCCCAACCAATGCGACCCGCTCTGGCTCCCTGGCTATCCTTCCATTACCGGCACCAAATATGAGCAACCCCCTTCAACTGATAAGATGCTAGTTTTGCATATTCCTCCCCCGTCACCCTCATAATATGGGTAATCTTCTAAATCTCTTCGATGAACTCATATGGGTCCTCGTCCACTTTCGACCCCAGAAACTCAGGGGGATTCATCCTGAAGAAATCCCTGACCCTAGCTGTTGCTGCGTTCCCATTCTGGGGAATGTGAGCCAACACTAGCTGATTGACCTGAGCAGTCAACGCCTATGCCAACATCTAAATGGCTATCCCAAACTGAGCATGGGCAACCTACTCGGGCACATAATCCGCTAAGGTTGGTGGGGCTTGAGGGAGCCCATTTCCATTGCCATTCTCGTGGCCATTTTCATTTCCATTTTCATTTCTTCTTCCATTAACTCTTGGGAGGCATGATTCTGTGAACACATATAGCACTAGTTAGAAGCATAGAGAGATACTTCATCGCATGATATGGATCATGAAATAAGGGAAATTTCCTAAAACATTTTGTAGCCTCTACGCCATAAGTGTGGCGCTCTTCATACCCATGAAAAAGAATTTACTTAACACGACCTTCAAACACCCTAGGATACACTGAACCTTGGCTCTAATACAAAGTTTGTCACGACCCGAACATAGGCCTGGAGCTAGATATGGAATCTAGAATAATAAATGGCTCCAATTCGACCCATGCCATAAGCATAAAAACTGAAGCTCAACATAAATAAAGCAGAAGACTAAATTCTGAAATAGCGGAAGTTTGAATAATAAAACCTTTAAATGATTGAAATCACAAAACACAGAAATTAAAGCTGGAAATGCACACTATGTCTGAAAGCCTCTAGCATACTGACGAGCTAATGGGAAAACACCCCCAACTAGCTCACTAGAAGTCTGAAACTGAAAATAACAATAGCTTAACTATCTAATAGTCCTCAAAGGATGAGGACTCACCAACAAGCTTTCTGGATTGAACTCTGATTACTGGCTAGCAGCGAGATTGAATTTGAACTTCTGAGCCTGTATCATGAAATGATACAGCATAGAGTATGCGGTCAGTACTTAGAATGTACTGAGTATACAAGGTAAGTAAAACAGGATAAGTAAGTATAAGCTGAAAACATGCATAATATAAATCATATCATTGTAAGATTCTGAGTAAGGATTGCATGCTTATATCTGAAAACATGACTAAATATAAACTGAACTTCATAATTGAACCGAATGACCCAAAGCTGAAACTAACATTCATAAGTAAAATTATTAAACTGATCATTGGGCCAAACCTGCTGAAAAAAATTTATCATGACTAATGAACATGCATAACTGAAATCATAAGGAACAATAAAGACTCATCATATAACCGACATAATCATGATAGAGCTTACGTGATCCCAACTATTACATTCAAGTGGGCAAAGCCGTCCAAACCCATGCCAGGGCTAAGGGCGCTACCATGATATTGATATCAAGTTGAAGGCCCTTTCAGGGTGGGAAATGCTAACAAGGGGGTCCCAATGAATCTGAATAAACCTATGTTAGCACACAATTTTGAGCCTTGGGGTTTACCAGACCCCTAGCCTACTCGGTGCTAGACACTACTCCTAAAAACATGCATATGCACTCCATCATTTTTCAACGAAGATGAACCATCATTTTTTAATGAAGCTAATCATGAAATTACATACATATTCTGAAATCTGAATATGAGGAGCCTTGGCTCAAAATATACCACAAGCTGAAAGTGGGAATCTAGACTCCAAAACCATGTGGTAAGCTAACATCATAAACTTGAACTAAATCATGAAAACATACTTAAATCATATGGGTATTCACAAACTTTAACATGTTTGAAATAGACTTGCTAGTAAAAAATCATGGATTCATACATGGGTAATTTATAAATATTTTTTCATGCTAACATCTCATCATGCTTCAAAACATATATCATAATCTTAACTTTTCATGAAACCTATATAATTGTGCATCATACTTTCGAAACTAGAAATCATGAATTGTAATTCAAAATAAGTATAAAACATGCCCATGAATCTTAAAATATCATCTAAAAAAATGAAGGGAATTTACTCATGATTAAAACATAGAGAATTCATACTTTGGGTTAAAACCCCATAGGATCATACACTTGAATTCATGAACTTGGAATAGGATTTGGGCATGAATATGAAGAGAAACTTCCATTCATAACCCTACATACCTGGATAAATTGATTCTTAGCTTGATTTTGAAAGCCCAGGAGTTTTGGAGGAGAATTGGAGGATTTCTTGCATGCATGGGGAGGGAATAAGTTAGTATGGGTTTAACCCTCTTACTACACTTCTTTCAGGACTTAAAATGATGTAGTTTAGGACTTAAAGGCTTTGTAATTACAAAATTACCCTTACTAACTTTGCAGAAATTTCTACACTATCAGGTGCCACGACTCACACCACAAGTCGTACCTCTATCCCATGGTTCGTGGGTTCCTTCCGTCGTTGCCACTGCCTCAGCCTTGAGTTTCTGGAGTTTTCCACACATCAAACAACAACTTGTACCATCATCCCACAAGTCACTAGACCCATCCGTTACCACCACTGGGATAATTTCCTAATCTTTCCTATAGGTGTGAGTAATGACTCATTGGTCCTCGCAACGGATCATGCCTTGACCCGTGGTTTTTAACTCAGTCGCCCCAAAACCAACTAGTGAGTCCTTACCAAGATACGTGGTTCCTCACCATGAGTTGTGTCATGACTCGTACCTTCCATCCTGATAGTCCAGAACCAAACGAAGACTCCCATCCATGACTCGTACCATCATCCCATGAGTCTTTACTAGACTCATTGCTACCAACTTTTCCTTAGCAAACTGCTACACATGAGTGATCCTACGATCCGTTGGCCACTCCTATGACTAGTATCATGAGTCGTCTATAATAATGTTCCAACTTTATCTGCTGAAAATATTTCAAATCCCGATCCTAGTCTAAGGCTCTTCCGGGGTATTATATGACCCCATTCACGAATTTTCTCATATGATCCCTCGTCTCGGCCACCATCTCTGGAGCATATTTGGACAGTTGCGTGAACTTTAGGGCATACTCCTAAATAGTCATATCATTCTACTTCAGATTGATGAACTTGGCTGCTTTTTCTTCCCTCAACTCTCGGAGAAAGACCTGTCCAGGAATATCATAACAAACTCATCCCAACTAATTGGAGCTACACCTACTCCACGACCCTTCTTCCATTGTCGAAACTAAATATGAGCCACCCCCTTCAGCTGATAGGAGTTCAAGTCTTCACTCTCTTCTCCCATAACACCTATAATATGGGTAATATTCTGGATCTCCTCTATGGACTCCTGTAGATCCTCGTCCACCTTTGACCCATGAAACTCAGGTGGGTTCATCTTGATGAAGTCTCGCACCTTAGCCTCCGTTGCATTCCCGTTTTGGTACAAATGAGCCACTACCTGCTATTGACCTAGGCCGTCATGGCCTACGCTCACATCTGAAATATAGCGCTGAACTCAGCATGAGTCACCTACTCCAGTAAGGGATCAATTGGAGCTGGTGGAGCTGGCTGATGCCCGTCTCTATTGACATTCTCATGTCCATTTCCGTTTCTATTTTTTCTTCCATTGACTCGACAGGGAGGCATATTTGTGCAAATGCGTATAGCACGAGTTAGAGGGATAGGAGATATGAACTTCATCGCATGACATAGATCATGAAAGAAAGGAAATTTCCTAAAATGTCTCATAGCCTCTTCCCCATAAGTGTGGTGTTCTTCATACCCATGGAAAAGACTCTATTTAACATAGCTTTCAACCACCCTAGGACACACCTAAACCTGATACTCTGGTATCAAGTTTGTCACAATCCAAGCGTGGAACTCAGATCGAGACACGGGACCTAAAACCACCAATGGCTCTAAGCTAACCCATGGTACATACATAGCATAAAAGAGAACATGTTTAAAGCATAAATAAATTTGAACTCAATATAAGTTGAAGTCTGCATAACATAAGAACATAAGTGTGAATAATAACTCAACCACATTGAACCATCTATACATAATTGCCTGAAAAGCCTCTAACCATAAGATGAGCTGATGGGATAATACCCCCAACTAGCTCGCTAAGTCTGAAATTGAAAGACATAGGAAAAGTAACATAAACCAAACTTACCGTCCTCGGATCATGAGGACTCACCAAAACTGGGATGTTACTGGACTGAAGCAGGAGCGAGCTAACATCGGCACTGAGACTGGTCACCCGAACCTATATCATGAGACGATATAGCATAGCGTATATTGTTAGTACTTTGAATGTACTTAGTATGTAGAGAGTGTAAAACATGCTAGTAAAATGATAGTCTGAAATCATGAGTATAAAACAAGATAGAACATTAGAGTAAGGGCAAACATGCTAAAAATCATATTCTTTAAGTAATCATAATTATGAGATATTCATCACAAGCCATAACGTACCATATTCTTTAAGTAATCATAATACGACCCAAGGTTTGAAAGTAGACATCATATAATGTACCATACTTGAAATAATAAGTGAAAACTCATTAGTAATGAGATAATACATAGTATCATAAGACATGAACCCGAATAACTTAAAAATGAGGAAAAATGGGAGGCTTCATCATAACCGACACCATTATAATAGAGCTTACATGATTCCCAAACTATCTCTCTCATGTGGGCAGATCCGTTCTAAGCCTTGCCAGGGAAAAGAACGATAAGGCATTATATCACTTGTGAGCCCGTCGAGCTGGGGGAACACTCTCTGGCGAGGTCTCATACATGAATATATACCTACGGTGGCATGTAGTTATGAGACTCGGGGTTTGTCTGAACTCCTACCTACTCGGTGCTAGACACTACTCCCAAAAATATACATATAGCTCAAAATCATTATCCTTAAAATGTACTTGATCTTGCATGAGCTAGTTTAAAATCATGAAATCATAATCATACGTGAACTAGATATAAAATAATGCCACAATTGGCCATGATACGTAAACTTGATTTTTTATAAAATCCATACATACTTGACTAAGGCTTCATAACTCAAAATCATAAAACCATAAGTTTAATAGTTCGTAAACAATCATGAATACTTTGATATTTCATCATAATTGAAATCATAGGCTCATTAGCTTTAAATTCATTAATCATGCATAATTGGGCAAAATCAACATAAATTTGAAAGTATAGATCTATGAGAGATTCTAGTAGAAAATAGGTAATCATAATCATAATTCATGAGTTTAATCATAAGAAACTTAAATCCATAGGAGATCTTAAGAGATTTCATGAGAATTGGGTCTAACCCTAGAATTTAAATATATCATGCTTGGAGACTTGAAATCAAGAGAGAGGGATGAAATTGGGCATGAGGGTGGAAGGATTTCCGTCATTCATGACCCTACGTACTTGGCCTTCAAGAATCTTTAACTTGAATGGAGACCCAAAGGGAATTGAAGGGAAGATTGATGAAGAACCCTAGCTTCTCTTGAGGGGATTTGATTTTACTTAGGGGTGTTAGGAGTAGAATGAGGGTTTAGGATGAATAAAACCCCTTAAAACAACCTTTTAGGAATTTAAACGACTTATTCTAGGAGTAAGGAACTTAGAAATTATGAAAACACCCTTAATAACCCGATTGGAAAAATTACACTAGAAATCGCAACGAGTGACCTAATAACTCATTGGGTCATTTGACGAGTCGTTAGGTGCCATCCATCACCACTGGCCAATTTTCCAGCTTTCTGATCTTTTCTTGACACCTCTAATTAACATTCGTCATGACACTTAAAGGATCACTTCACCACTCGTTATGACTCTATGAACTCAAATTTTTCTCAGATTTTCTGCACCTAATGAGTCATTAAGTGAGCTAACGAGTCACTTGATGACTAGTTCTATGATCTGGTGCAGTTTGTTTCCTGTTTTCTCCGTTTCAATCCTCAGGTCTGATCCTAGGGACTTTTGGGGTGTTACAGATCATCATCCTAACCAGTATATCTCCAAGCTTTACAAGCATCCCACAAGCTTCTCTACTCACCAATAACAACAAGGAACACAACCAAGACAATCCAAGCATCACCACGGTCGTTAACGTGCCATGGACATGGCCGACATGACTGTCGACTCTAATATAACAAAATATCGTCACAATTGTCGATCTTAACCATTCTAAGCCATTATTCATGTGTCAATATCATCACCTAACTCTATTCACATAGGTAATCCATAACTTTCCATAAGAACAACAAGCCTCACACACGGCCCCCGACACAAGCCTAATAATTTCCACGACTACGCCCCTTGGCACACAAGCCCGAGCCACCAACCAAACCATCATCTCATATACACCTCTAAAATCAAATATTAGAATGGTTCAATTATAATAATATAAGACTTCACAAAATAGCTAACACACATCTTAATACCGACGATAACAGCCAGAATTCATGCCGCCAAAAGGAGGGACAAGCCTAACATATCTTGGATTTTTGGAAACCCGAACTAAGATGATCCTCCACCCTTATAAGCATCAAGAAACTTCCAAAGAACAGCCCAGGTTACTGCCAAAATGCAGCCAACACAACTTAATAATGAAACAAGGCAAATGAAGCTTACCTGACACTATTCAAATGAATTCGATAGTAGAAACTCCGAGACAACAACCTACTAGAGTTAACAAACCTATAACCAACCTTAAAAACTAACGAAAACCGAAGGAAGAAGGCTTACAAACAACTTCACCACGAAACAGTCATCAAAAGCCCAAAAAAGACACCAAACCACGGACTACACCAAGCTCCCGACTTCCTGACCTTCGATTCCACGTTGGATTATCTTCCCTAAGCCCAAAACCATCAAGAACATGTTGGAAAACCTATAGGGAGAGCTCTAGTCGAGAAAACTTCCCTAAATGAGAATTGGATGTGAAATAACTGACCGAATGGACTTATATAGTCCTCCACCGCCTTAGTTGTTTTTGAAGTGTCTGCTTGTGCGGCCTTGCAAAAACACAAATATCTCTCTAATCCAAAGTTGTATTGATGAACGGTTTAATGAGTTGGAAACTAGACTCATAGACCTTTATTTTGATAGGGCATACAACCCTTTACTCTTTATGTATTAGGATAAAGGCTTCGAGATATATGACCCAAATTTCAAAGAATCTCAAGAAGAAAATTTGTGATAAATTTTGCCGAATTTCAGTCTACAACTTGATCGACGTCCAATCTTAAATACGATCATAGAGTCACTCAAACACCTGAAATTTATTTTTAGCCTATTAAGTACTCTTAGTCATACCTCAAAAGTATGAATTTATTACTTAAATGATCTAGGGTGTTACACTTTAGCTCCTGAAAACTCTTCTCACAAGCATCAGACCACTGAAATTTGACCTTCTTTTGAGTCAACTTAGTCAAAGGTCCAGCACTGGATGAAAATTATTCTACGAACCTCTGATATTAGCCAGAAGCTAAACCCAAAAAGCTCCTGATGTTAGTACGATTGACAAGTCCAGGCCAGTTCTTCACTGCTTCAATTTTTTAAGAGTTTACCTCCACACTCTCACTAGACACCATATATCCAAGAAATGCAACTGAGTGCAACCAAAACTATACTTGCTAAACTTAGCAAATAGTTGATGATCCTTAAGTGCCTACAACACAATTCTAAAATGAGCGGCATGCTTTTCCTCGCTCCGAGAATACACAAGGATGTCATCTATGAAGACAATGACGAATATATCCAAATACTGCTTGAACACCCTGTTCATCAAATCTACAAAAGTTGCAGGAGCATTTGTTAGTCCAAAAGACATAACTACAAACTCATAATGACCATACCAAGTCCTAAAGGTTGTCTTCGGAATGTCACTCTCTCAAACCCTGAGTTGGTGTTAGTTGGATCTGAGGTCTATCCTTGAAAAGCACTTAGCACCCTGAAGCTGGTCGAACAAGTCATCAATCTTGGAGAGAGGATACTTATTCTTGATTGTGAATTTATTCAACTGATGATAGTCAATGCACATCCTGAGAGAACCATCTTTCTTTCGTACGAACAAGATAGGAGCACCCCATAGAGACTTACTAGACCTGATGAAACTCTTATCCAAGATATCTTTCAACTGCTCCTTCAACTCCTTTAGCTCGACTGGAGCAATTCTATAGGGAGGAATGGATATGTACTACGTATTAGGGAGAAGGTCAATACCAAATTCAATCTCCAGCTCGAAAGGAACTCCTAGTAGATCATCTAGAAATACCTTTGGATACTCACATACAACAAGAACTAACTGGAGAGTCAGAGTTTTGGACTTAGAATCCTTAACTCGAACTAGATGATATACACAACCCTTGGAGATCATCTTCCTGGATTTAAGGTAGTAGACAAAGCGACCTACAAGCATAACTGAAGTACCCTTCTACTCTAGGGCTGGTTCACCCAGTAATCAAAACTCTACTGACCGGGTTCTACAATTAACTAAAGCATAGAAAGCATAAACCAATCCATAATAAAAATAATATCAAAATCAATAATATCTAACTTTACTTAGTCGGCTGAGGTGACATTTTGAAGAACTGTTGCCAAACAATTTATGTATACCCGTCGAGCTATAACTGACTCACTGATCAAGAGTAGAGACTGAGAAGGGTTCTTATAGGATTTTCGGACTGACACAAAATTGATAGAAACATAAGGAGTCATAAAGGATAATATGGCCCCTAGAGCTAGCAATGCATAAACATCAAGATGAAATACTCGTAACATAACAGTGACCATGTCCGATGAACTCTCCTGCTCCTGGCGAGATGAAAGTGCATAGAACCAGTTTTGGTGCTGCCCGCCACCGGCACTAGAAGATATGCCCTGCTGTAGTGAGTGAGCTACTGGAGATTCTAACTAGTGGTTGGCGCACATCCTCTACCGTCACCCTGTCTAGCTGAAGGACAATCTATGTGCATGTGTCTGGGCTTCCCGCACTCGAAGCATACATCTGAGCCAATCAAGCACTCTCCTGGGTGGTTCTTACCATACTTTCTATAAGATGGGAAAGTGCACTCCCCTGAAATGCTCCTCTGACCTTTAGAGCCTGATGTTCTACCTATCTGATCATCTCTGCGCCTAGACGAAACACTGGATGATGATGGAGCTACGGCTGATGACCTCTGCTGAGACTGCTGATGGTGTCCACCACTAATCCTCTACTAATAGTGTTCAAAGTGTGCAGTGCTAGCCCTCTTGGCCTCTCTCTCCTTCTTCTTCAACTTCTCCTCCTCGATTTGCTAGGCGTGAATCATGATTTGAGAAATATCCATGTCACTAATGAGCATAGCAGCCTCGTTTGACCCTTTGGCTCAGCACTCATCTCCAGAGCCTACTTCGACAACTGAGTGAATTTCAAAGTATACTCCTAAACCGACATGTTGTTTTGCTTAAGATTGATAAACTTAGCAACCTTGTCCTCCCTCATCTCTCGGGGAAAGAACCTGCCTAAGAAGGCTATCACAAACTTATCCTGTCAACGGGAACAACACCTGCCTTACGACTTGCCTTCCGCTATTGGAACCAAATGTTTGCTGCCCCCTTCAGTTGATAGGAGGCCAAGTCTGCACTCTCCTCTCCAAAGGCTCCCATAATTTGGATAATCTTTTGGATCTCCTCAATGAATTCTTGTGGATCCCCATCCACCTTAGAACCATGAAACTCTGGCGGTTCCATTCTAGTGAAGTCCCACACTCTCGTCGTCGTAGCACCCCATTGGGGTTCACAGTTGCCACTGCCTGTCTATTGACCTACGTCGTTATAGCTTGGGCCAGTATTTGAAAAGCAACCCTACCCTTGGTATGAGTCACCTGCTCATGCAAAGGATCAGTAGGAGCTGGTGGGGCTAGTTGATGCATCTCCGTTTCTATTCCCGTGGCCATTGTCATTTCCATTCCTTCTTCTATTGACTCAGCGGGGAGGCATATTTCTACAAACACGTAAAGTATGAGTTAAAAGGATAAAGAGAGTTGGACTTCATCTCAAGACACAGATCATGAAAGAAGGGAAGTTTCTTAAAAATGTCTTATAGCCTATTACTCATAAGTATGGTGTGCTTCACACCCATAAAAAAGACTCTACTCAACACACCTTTCAGACACCCTAGGACACTCTAAACCTGATGCTTTGATACCATGCTTGTCACGACCCGAGCATGGACCCAGAATTATGACACGGGACCTAGAACCACAAATGGTTTAAGCTAACCCATGGCATATGCATGACATTCTTAAGAGAAAAAACTGAGCGAAAATAAATCATAACATAAGACGTAAGCAAATGTCTAGAATATCATAAATTATATGTAAAAGGACAACAATTCAAAACCACTGAAACATCTAACATCAAGTCTGAAAGCCTCTACTTATAAGATGAGCTGAGGGACAACACCCCCAACTAGCTCTACTAAAGTCTGAACACTAAAAGATATAAAGAAAGCATGCATCAAAATTTATGTGCTCGAACGATGAGGCTCACCAAAATTGTTAGGACTGAATTCGGATAGAATTTAACAACAAGGCTAAGACTGATCACCCAAACATATATCATGAGATAATATAGCACAAAAGTATTCGGCCAATACTTTGAATGTACTGAGTATGTAGGATAAGGAAAATATATGAATAAGGACAACATTCTAAAATCATGATCGTGAGATAGTCATAAACATGAGTTATTCATCATAAGCTGAAGCTGACCCAAGGTTTTGAAAGAAAAATCATAGAGCTCAACATGTTTGAAATCATAAGTGAAAGATTACAAACTGATCAATGGGTCAAATATGATATAAAACATGATATCATAAGTCTTGAACATGGATAACTTAAAACATAAGGAACAATGGGATATTCTCATAACCAACATCATCATGGATGAACACATGATGCCCAATTGTCTCGCTTAAGTTGGCAGAGTCATCCTAAGTCTAGCTAGGGCAAAAAACGATAAAGGTGTGATATCACTCGTGAACACATTCAGGTGGAGGAACACTCTCTAGCGATGCCCCAAACATGAATATACCTATGGTGGCACGTAATGCTAAGACCTGAGTGCGCTAAACCCCAGCCTACTCGATGCTAAATACTACTCCCAAAATATATACATTGCTTATAGTCATAATCACAAAACATACTTTATTTTGCATGGAATAGTTGAAAATCATGAAATTCATAAATATACTTGACATACGTGAACTAGCCATGAAAATAATGTCTTGAGTCGGTCATGATACATAAGCTTAAAATTCATGAAATTCATGCATAATTGAGTAAATCATCATAACTTAAGAAACACAGGTTCATAAGATACTTTTGTAGAAAACATGTAATCATAATCATAAAACATGGATTAAATTATAAGAGAATTAAATTCATAGAATATCATGAGAGATTTCATCAAAATTGGGTCTAACCTTAGAATTTCCAAAAACATGATTAGAGACTTGAATTCATGAAATTTATTTGAAATTAGGCATGAGGCTGGAATAAATCCCCTATTCATGACCCTACATACCTAGGCTTGATGATTCCTTAACCTGATTTGAGGACTCAAGAGAAATTGAGAAGATGAAGATGAAGAACCCTAGCTTGCCTTGAGAGAGAATTTCTAACTTACGGTGTTTGAAGAGAATGAGAGTTTAGGCTAAGTATTATCCCTTAATCAACCCTTTAGGAAGCTTAAAATGACATCACTTAGAATTTAAAAGCATAGAATCTTATCAAAATACCCCTGGACTACCGAATTAAAATTCCAACTAGCAAAATCCACGGCCAACACCACGGACATTGGTTAAACCGACAAACTGTTGGTTCCCTTGTTGGTTCTCTAGTAGATTTTGACAAATTTTTAAATTTCATCACCATGGGACAACCAACGAGTCGTTGGTTCAAAGGACAACTCGTCATGTGGTTCATTTAATGGTGTGGTGCCATTTTTCCTGCTAGTTCCTGCTACAAGTCTCAAATCTAATCTTAGGGAGTTTTAAAGTGTTACAATCTATAGATATCTCTAATCTAGATAGTTATTCATGTATTTCACTCCTTCTCCCTTTCTAATTTCATCATACCTATTACTAATCTTTCAATAGTTTAAACCTCACTCGAGATTGATACCACACATTAGATAGATTAGAATTAGATAAGGTGTTGAAAATATTGAAAGAGTTTGATACACACCTTGTAAGAAACCTCATCGACCCTTTGGTTAAACTAGATATAGGTAAGTTTGTGCTAGATATGTGAATAGCATGCTCTATTGCCTTGATTTGATGCCACTGTACACCCCAAACTCACTCTCACCGGGTGCCGTAGTACTCAAACCAGTTGAAATCTCTTTAGACAAACTACACTACATCCTCTTGTCTGCCACTTACTTTACCTCATCTTGTTTGTATCTTTTTTTTGTGTGTGTTTTATTGTTTGGCATTGATAAATCTTGTATGTTTATTCCTCATTTACCCTTCCCCTCTCCACCTTTGTGATTCTCATATTAGGAATGTTGTCCTTATTCGAATTGATAATACTTCTTCCTAATGTTGGTACTTCTTTGAAATTATTCACCTGGAATATACCTACAAAATAAAAAAACTAGGCTAGCAAAATAGTTTGTCAGGGCGTTCCTCTCTCGGAGTATGTTGGATAAGAACATGGACTCTCCATTAGCCTCGTAATAATGTTGACCTCCAACATCACACACCAAGGTATTTCCCATATGTTATTTATAAATTTGACCACTGCTAGGAAACTTGTTTCAACTACAGGGCAGAATTGTTTGAGTATAGAGAATTTCAGTCCTTCTCTAACAGTTATAGCCTCTAGTATTATATTAGAAGTGTTTGGCAGTCTTCTCCTCTTTGCACCTACTATTATATTAGAAGTGCCTGGTAGTCTTCTTCTCTTTCCACCTACCACATCTCCATCTTTATTTCTAACATAAAAGGCAGCAGAACTTGGATCAGGATTATCCCTGGATGCTCCATCTGTATTAAATTTAAACCAACCCATTGAGGGTATGTGTCATCTGACTATCTTGCACTCTATTTTTGGGCTAATATTTTCCAAACAGTGTACTAATTGAGTCCAGTAAACTGGAACCTCCTGTAGCCTAGGAAATCTAGATTTTGTGAATTTGTGAATTGAGATGTTAATATCATATATCACCGTTCCAATTGAAAATTTTTCCTTAATGTAGAATGGTGTTTCTTCTCTTCAACAATATTCAAATAATAATGATAGGGAATGCCTGAAAAACAATTTTACTCTCAGTATTCCCTGAGGCATTCCATTATTTCACAATAGTTTGCTTTATTTGTATCCATGGTCCATTTATACATGTTGCATTAGAGTAATACTCCCATACACTTCCTACAACTTCCCCTGTAATAATGAGATGATCCACAGTCTCAAATAAAGGGACAATACAACATTGACAATTAGTTTCAGTTGAGGGATACCATCTTGCAACCTCTACAGCAATTGGGAGTTTAGCTTTACAAGCCCTCCAGATCAGAAATGATATCTTGAAAGGTAATCCTTTCACCCAAATATGCTTATAAAAATCTAATGTAGTGTCTCTCTGCCTTAACAACTCCCATGCACTACTTACAGTGAATTTCTCTGTATGTCACGACTTGAACATAGGCCCGGATCTAGACACGGAATCTAGAATCATAAATGGCTCCAAGTCAACCCATGACATAAACATGATAACTAGCAAAGCAGATAACTAAATTCTGAAATAGCGAAAATCTGAACATACATCAACCAAACAGAGTCAACACTGACAAGCTAATTTTCTACACATTATTTGAAAAGCCTCTAACATAATTGACGAGCTGATGGGACAGCATCCCCAACAAGCTCACTAAAAGTCTGAAAACTGAAAGTACACACTCAACAAACTGAAGTCCTCGAAGGATGAGGACTCACCAATGAGAGAACTGGACTAAGCTGCGGGGGCTGGCTAATGGCGAAGCTGAGTCTGAACATCTGGACCTGCATCATAAAATGATACAGCATAGTATGCGGTCCGTACTTAAAATGTACTGAGTATACATGGTAAGTAAAATAGGCTGAGTAACTGTAAACTGAAATCATGCATAATAACATAAATCATAACATCATGCGAGTAAGGGCTACGTGTTGATGCCCGAAAACATGAATAGTCACAAGCTGAATCTCATATCTGAATTAAATAACCCAAAGTTGAAAATAAATGCATATGGCTTTCCATATCTGAAATCATAAGTAAAAGCTCATAAACTGATCCTTGGATCAAACCTGCTGAAAACATGATATCATAACTTATAGTACATGCATTACTGAAATCATGAGGAACGATGGGAGACTCTTCTTAACCGAAAACCACCATGTATGAGCGTATGATGATCTCACATCTTGCCCACGTAGAGGAGTTCCATCCTAAGCTTTGCCAGGGTGAAGAATTAAGTAAGGTGTGATATCACGATGTGCCCTTGGGCGGGGAAAACTCTCTCTTGAGAGGCCTTAAAGTACACCAACATTGATGCGTAGTTTATGAGACTGGGTAATCTTAGAACCCCTATCCTACTTGGTGCTAGATACTACTTCCATAATATATATAATGCTCATATAATCATATATCAAAATGTAGCTTAGATCTTAACATATAGGGAGTCTTGTCTCCAAATTTTGAGATAACTAAACTTATTAGCCTTGGCCAAATCATGAAATCATGCTTAACTTGAGTGGACTTGCTCAAATCTTAAAATCATACTTACATGAAATAGACTTTATAAGTAAAATCATAAATGCATACATGGATAATTTGTAAACATCCATACATGTTAGATATTTCATCATACTTGAAATCATCAATCATAAACTAGACTTTTCCATAAACTTGCATAATTGGGAAAAATTGTCACACCCCGCCTTGGGGGGTATGACTGGCACCTGGTGCCCTACTAGGACCTGAACTGCTAGACTACTGAGCCTGAGCACGTCTGGCGCCTGGCTGGCTCTAACTCAGATTCAGGGAAACAACGGGCTATATGACGGCTGTAAATACAGCCTCCGGCCGACTAGGCCTATAGCCATCTGCACCTGTGCTGACAGCTAACCAGAAACATATCAATATAGGGAAACCTATGCAGGCCGAAAAGGCCACCATGCTGTCTAGTTATCTGCAACTCAACAATGAAATACTGGAAAGCTACGTGACCGGCAAAGTCACCACTACTGGCAAACTATGGCCCCACACGGCCAACATAAAAGAGGTAAAAGTACTAACAGCTATACAACTGTACGGCCTCACACGACCGGCTCAACTGACAACAGGGAAATATATATAGACTGCAAGCCTCTAGGAATAGCAACAGAAATGATCGGGACAGGGCCCCGACCTACCCGTACTGTACAACAAAAGAAAACGAAATACACCTCTGGGATTCAGTCTCCGGATGACAGGAGCTGAATACTCGATCGCTGACAGGAATCACGAGGTATCGCCTGCTCGTCTATGAGTACCTGCAGGCAAGTAATGTAGTGCCCCACCGGGCGTCAGTACCACTGGTACTGAGTATGTAAAGCAATAACTGAAGGAAATATCTGAAAACAACAATACAACTGATGAAACTGAAGTAGGAAGGAATAGATTAACTGTCTGATAATGTAAATCATACCTTCTCTTAATTATACTGGAAGGAGTAGGAGTCATACCTGGAGACGTATCGTTCTACTGCCGAACTACTCGTGTCTAATATAACATGGCATAACATAACATAACATAATATAGCACACACAAACCTTACCCGGCCCCCATAAGCCGGGAGGTACAACCAGCACAGAATCTATACCCCTACCCCGGTCATCCCATCTCCTATAATCGCTATAAGCATCCTGCTGGTCCCCTGGGTATGCACTTGGGCTCGCTGAGCCCCTGACTATAACTGCATCTGAGTCCGAAGGACTCCTGAATCAACACCCGGGCATATCCGCTCAACAGGGGTGTGTAAGGGTCGATCAAGGCACAATATGGGGAAAACTGGCATCCCATCTTCGTCCCTTGTGGAACGGCATGCCACTCCGTAGAGCGACGTATCCTCGTCCTCTGGCGGACGAGTCGATACAGCTATTAACCCTGGGGCGGTCATGGATGCTAGGTAATCCAACCCCAAAACAATGCAACGGTCTCAACTGGTAATACTATCTGCATATCCCATATACTGAAGCTAATAGTAGTAAAGTATTTGTACATACTATATGCTGAGCTAGTAATAGTAATATGTACATACTTAACACATGATGAGACTGAAAATAGTATGAATGTACAATATATAATCTTTTGCCATACCGTACTGAGTCTAATGCTGGACAAGATATAGTCTTTCTGCTGAAAACCATACTGTATGCTGAGTTTCTATAGTAACATGATTTGCTATTTCTAATATGTTTTCTAAACTTCATTTTAACCTATCATTCTACTTCTGAGATGTCTTACAGATATTACAATACTTTACTGGGTTTCAACTGAATACGATAATATCCTGACATTTTGTACTACATCATATACTGAGCATGCTGTGCAGTTCCTAACACTTGTATTAGAATCTATGTCGTGCTAACAAGTTTCGTGCTAATTATAACCTGATGCTTCTAATATCGTACCAACATTTGTAACAAACACAACACATGACTTCTGAACATTCTTCTGGCCTTTAAATTGCTTTACTATACCGAGATTTACTAACTTGCAGAGGAAACTAGCTTTACATACCTTATCCTCGAACTATCCGTCTGTCGGACGAGGCTTGGCTGGTACTTCAACTATTTCCTCCCAACTGAATTCATAAATATATCAATTAATACCAAATATGACTTTATTTTAAATGAACAACGTCACTTCAATGTAATTTATAGCCTAAACTTAGGCTTATCGAAAGACGGTCGAAAACTCGCTATTTTTCAGAGGTCCAGAAGAGAGAAATATTCACTTCACAGCTAGGAACACATAGACACTAATTTGGACCAATTCTACTTACCTTAGCTTGGTAGCTCGACGATTCGTCGGCCGTATTTCACAAAACTAAATCCGTAGGAATGCTCTCTGCTGCTAAATACCTCAGTATCTGAGGTTAATTTGAGTTTGGACAACGTTTAGCAGCGTAATCGGATGAAAATTATATTACCCCCTTTGTCCCTTTCTCTTCTCTGCTGTTTCCTCTCTGTTTCACTGGAAATTATAAGTTTAAATGAATTTAAAATCGAAGTGGGGCTTTATATACTTGGGCCTGGAAAAGGCCAACGTGTCACGGAGCCAACGCGGAGGCTCCACCTCCGTGACACGTTGCCATCGCGGAGGGGCTCTGCCTCGGCTCCTTCCGTGATGGTTCGACAGGTTTCTCGTCCGATATTTTCCCGGGTCTTTCTCTAGCACGTAGGGCTTTCAAATATGCTCAATTACCGTGCGAATAGGCCATCTAAGTGTCGAAAATCTTACGGGGTATAACATTCTCCCCCCCTTAGGAACATTCGTCCTCGAATGAATACTGCTATCTAGAGGACTTCTTAGCTTACCTGTTTAGAAAAAAATTTCGGCAGAGTTTCCCCTGTAATATGGACTATAGCAAAAACCTGAAACGCAGAAAAGTCCAATACAGGTACTACACACAATATTTTAAGATTTACTGGATAGCTAAATATCAATCTTTCTCATTTATACATATACAATCATAAGGTATTACATAAGTAATAATACGGACATACCTGTCGCCTGACTAGGCCTGAAATAGGTGAGGATATCTAGCTTTCATATCTTCTTCAGCTTCCCATGTCATTTCCTCACGGTTCCTGTTACGCCACAATACTTTGATAGACGCAACATCTTTAGTCCTTAACCTACGAATCTGTCTGTCTAAGATAGCTACTGGAACCTCTTCATATGCTAACTCTTCTATGACCTGGACATCCTGAACTGGTACAACCGTGGAAGGGTCTCCTACGAACTTCCTCAATATAGATACATGGAATACTGGGTGAACAGATGCTAACTCCGGAGGCAAGTTCAATTCGTATGCAACTCGGCCTATTCTTCGTCGAATCTGGTATGGCCCAATGAATCTCGGGCTAAGCTTGCCTTTCTTGCCAAATCTCATCACCTCTTTCATTGGAGACACTTTTAGATATACCCAGTCATTTATCGCAAATTCTAGATTTCTGCGCCGCATATCTGCATAAGACTTTTGGCGGCTCTGAGCAGTGAGTAAACGTGCTCGGATAAGCTTTACCTTTTCCTCTGACTGCCGAACAATGTCTGGGCCAACCAACGCTGATTCTCCCACTTCAAACCAGCCCACCGGCGATCTACATTTTCGCCCATATAATGCTTCAAGGGCACCATCTGGATAGCTGAATGATAACTGTTATTATAAGCAAATTCAATTAACAGCAAATGCTCATCCCATCTACCACCGAAATCCAGCACACATGCTCGCAACATATCTTCGAGCGTCTGAATTGTGCGTTCAGCCTGCCCATCTGTCTGAGGATGGAATGCTGTGCTCAAATTAATCTGTGTTCCTAGAACCTTCTGGAACGACTGCCAGAATCTAGCTATAAACTGTGCTCCCCTATCTGAAATGATGGATATCGGCACGCCATGTAATCTAACTATTTCTCTGATATATAATTCGACATAATCCTCAGCCGAGAAGGTAGCTTTCACTGGTAGGAAATGAGCTGATTTTGTCAGCCTATCAATTATTACCCAAATGGAATCATTTCTGCGTCTGGTATGGGGTAATCCTGTTACAAAATCCATATTTATCGCTTCCCATTTCCACGTAGGCACCGTTATATCTTGCGTCAAACCGCCCGGCTTCTGGTGCTCCGCTTTCACCTGCTGACAGTTAGAACATCTGGATACAAATTCAGCTATCTCAGCTTTCATACCTGGCCACCAGTAGATGTCTCTGATGTCGTGGTACATTTTCGTCGCTCCTGGATGGAGGGAATAGCGAGCGTAATGTACCTCATGCATGATCTGCCCACGAAGCCCTGAAACATTCGGGACACAGAGGCGGCCCTTACGACGTAGCACATCATCCTCGGTCATTTGGAAATCTGACTCCTTACCTTTCTGAATTCTATCTCTGAGCTGGACTAAATCAGGGTCCTCGTACTGTCGTTCTTTTACCTCTGTAACTAATGATGACACAGCGGAATTCTGAATTACTGCTCTATTATTTTTTGTTTCCATTACTTGAACAGCTAAACCTGCTAACTGATGAATTTCTTTAGCTAACTCCCGCTTCTCAAGTCGCAAATACGCCAAACTCCCCATTGACTTACGGCTCAGGGCATCTGCCACTACATTAACTTTTCCGGGGTGGTATAGAATATTCACATCATAATCTTTTAACAGCTCCAACCAGCGGCGTTGCCGTAGATTCAACTCCCTCTGAGTGAAGATGTACTGTAGGCTCTTGTGATCTGTGTAAATATCAACATGGACGCCGTACAGGTAATGCCTCCACATCTTCAAGGCGTGGATCACTGCGGCTAGTTCCAGGTCGTGGGTAGGGTAGTTCTTTTCGTATTTCCTCAGCTGTCTGGAAGCATATGCAATCACTTTACCATGCTGCATCAACACACAACCTAACCCGACGCCTGATGTGTCGCAGTACTCCGAATAACCTTCTGTCCCCTCCGGCAACGCTAACACTGGGGCGGAGGTTAATCTGTCTTTCAGTTCTTGGAAGCTCTGCTCGCATGCCTCTGTCCACTGAAACTTTACTGCTTTCTGTGTCAATTTGGTTAGAGGTGCCGTAATGGTCGAGAACCCTTCAACGAACCTCCTATAATATCCTGCCAACCCCAGAAAACTACGAACTTCAGTCGGAGTGGTAGGCCTAGGCCATGACTTAACTGCTTCTATTTTCTGCTTGTCTACCTGTATACCAGCATCCGACACGATATGCCCTAAAAAGGCCACTGAGTTAAGCCAGAATTCACACTTAGAAAATTTAGCATACAACTGTCTAGTTATCTGCAACTCAACAATGAAATACTGGAAAGCTACGTGACCGACAAGGTCACCACTACTGGAAAACTATGGCCCCACACGGCCAACATAAAAGAGATAAAAGTACTAACAGCTATACAACTGCACGGCCTCACACGACCGGCTCAACTGACAACAGGGAAATATATACAGACTGCAAGCCTCTAGGAATAGCAACAGAAATGATCGGGACAGGGCCCCGACCTACCCGTACTTTACAACAAAAGAAAATGAAATACACCTCTGGGATTCAGTCTCTGGATGACAGGAGCTGAATACTCGATCGCTGACAGGAATCACGAGGTATCGCCTGCTCGTCTATGAGTACCTACAGGCAAGTAATGCAGCGCCCCACCAGGCGTCAGTACCACTGGTACTGAGTATGTAAAGCAATAACTGAAGGAAATATCTGAAAACAACAATACAACTGATGAAACTGAAGTAGGAAGGAATAGATTAACTGTCTGATAATGTAAATCATACCTTCTCTTAATTATACTGGAAGGAGTAGGAGTCATACCTGGAGACGTATCGTTCTACTGCCGAACTACTCGTGTCTAATATAACATGGCATAACATAACATAACATAATATAGCACACACAAACCTTACCTAGCCCCCATAAGCCGGGAGGTATAACCAGCACAGAATCTATACCCCTACCCCGGTCATCCCATCTCCTATAATCGCTATAAGCATCCTGCCGGTCCCCTGGGTATGCACTTGGGCTCGCTGAGCCCCTGAATATAACTGCATCTGAGTTCGAAGGACTCCTGAATCAACACCCGGGCATATCCGCTCGACAGGGGTGTGTAAGGGCCGATCAAGGCACAATATGGGGAAAACTGGCATCCCATCTTCGTCCCCTGTGGAACGGTATGCCACTCCGTAGAGTGACGTATCCTCGTCCTCTGGCGGACAAGTCGATACAGCTATTAACCCTGGGGCGGTCATGGATGCTAGGTAATCCAACCCCAAAACAATGCAACGGTCTCAACTGGTAATACTATCTGCATATCCCATATACTGAAGCTAATAGTAGTAAAGTATTTGTACATACTATATGCTGAGCTAGTAATAGTAATATGTACATACTTAACACATGCTAAGACTGACAATAGTATGCATGTATAATATATAATCTTTTGCCATACCGTACTGAGTCTAATGCTGGACAAGATATAGTCTTTCTGCTGAAAACCATACTGTATGCTGAGTTTCTATAGTAACATGATTTGCTATTTCTAATATGTTTTCTAAACTTCATTTTAACCTATCATTCTACTTCTGAGATGTCTTACAGATATTACATTGCTTTACTGGGTTTCAACTGAATACGATAATATCCTGACATTTTGTACTACATCATATACTGAGCATGCTGTGCAGTTCCTAACACTTGTATTAGAATCTATGTCGTGCTAACAAGTTTCGTGCTAATTATAACCTGATGCTTCTAATATCGTACCAACATTCGTAACAAACACAACACATGACTTCTGAACATTCTTCTGGCCTTTAAATTGCTTTACTATACCGTTGCAGAGGAAACTAGTTTTACATACCTTATCCTCGAACTATCCGTCTGTCGGACGAGGCTTGGCCGGTACTTCAACTATTTCCTCCCAACTGCATTCATAAATATATCAATTAATACCAAATATGACTTTATTTTAAATGAACAACGTCACTTCGATGTAATTTATAGCCTAAACTTAGGCTTATCGAAAGACGGTCGAAAACTCGCTATTTTTCAGAGGTTCAGAAGAGAGAAATATTCACTTCACAGCTAGGAACACATAGACACTAGTTTGGAGCAATTCTACTTACCTTAGCTCGGTAGCTCGACGATTCGTCGGCCGTATTTCACAAAACTAAATCCGTAGGAATGCTCTCTACTGCTAAATACCTCAGTATCTGAGGTTAATTTAAGTTTGGACAACATTTAGCAGCGTAATCAGATGAAAATTATATTACCCCCTTCGTCCCTTTCTCTTCTCTGCTGTTTCCTCTCTGTTTCACTGGAAATTATAAGTTTAAATGAATTTAAAACCGAAGTGGGGCTTTATATACTTGGGCCTGGACAAGGCCAACGTGTCACGGAGCCAACGCGGAGGCTCCACCTCCGTGACACGTTGCCATCGCGGAGGGGCTCTGCCTCGGCTCCTTCCGCGATGGTTCGACAGGTTTCTCGTTCGATCTTTTCCCGGGTCTTTCTCTAGCACAGGGCTTTCAAATATGCTCAATTACCGTGCGAATAGGCCATCTAAGTGTCGAAAATCTTACGGGGTATAACAAAAATCTTCTAAAATTTGAATTCATGAGTTTATAATCAAAACATGTATAAAATCTGCCCATTTATCACCATACATACTTTAATACATAGAGGCAATCAACGCATAAACAATTTGAAGTCTATGAAATTAGATTGAAATCACTTTTAGATCATGATTTGAATGGAGATTTGATTTATGAAATTGAGAAGAATTATGAGCATGAGGGTGGAACATATCCTCATTCATGACCTCACATATCTGGAAGAATCAAATCTAAACCTTCCCTAGAAAGCCCAAAGGAATTTGAAGGGAAATTAGAGAATTCTAAGCTTGATTTTCAATGAAAGGGTCTAGGCCTGCATGTATGGGGGGGTAATGGTTAGAATGGTCTTAAATCCTCTTAGAACCCTCCTAACAGAGCTTAAAATGATATAGTTTAGGACTTACAGGTTTTACGAAAATTTCCTTACTAAATTCACAAAAAAAAGTGATACTGTCAGTCACTACGAGGGACTTAATGAGTCGTTGGGTCTACAAACGACTCGTGGTCCTCTCTCGTTATCTTCACTGAAAAATCCTCAATTACTGAACTTCCTCACCCTACAGTTCACTTGATAATTCATTAGGTGCACGACAAATTGTTACTTCCTTTTATCATGATCACTGGGAATCCTGATAACGAGTCATCTGACGAGTCATGAAGTGACACCAAGATTCGTTCCTTAACCTGTTAGATCTCCTGGTCTGAACTTACTCTACGCACTCATGACGGGCTCATTAACGAATCATTGAGTCACATGACAAGTCGTTCCTTGACCTATCACACTGGTAATACTTTTTTGAAACTGGGCTTCTCCCAACAGTTCACCTAACGACTCGTTATGTCACACCATGAGTCGCTGTACTTGTGAGCAACTACCATGGCTTGTCACTATGCTTTATTTTTTCCACGTTATTCATGTTTATTCTGATGTGGTTCACCACATTGCTTGGAATGATCTCCTGTATTAAATCAAAACTCCACCCCTCTTCCTTCAATAAGTCCTCCAGATCTGCTCCTATATTTATAATATGATTTTCAACTATAGATCTGAAAAGAGGACCTAAATTGGTCCAATTATCATACCAAATCCTGGAGTTCTCTCCCCTAGGGTCACGCCAAATGTTCTTTTCGATCTCCTTTTTATTAGCTAGCATCAGTTTCCATACCTGTGATCCACCTTTCCACAACACTAGGTAGGAATTTGCTTCTTACAATATTTGTTCCATATGAAGTCTGTCCACAAAGATCTCTCTATTCTGAATCTCCACCATAGTTTAACATACATTGCTTTTGAGATATGAAACATGGATTTAAAATCTAAACCTCCCTCCTGTTTGGTAAGAACATATCCATCCATTTTGCCAAATGTTTACTTTTGCCCGTATCCTTATTGTTCCAAAAGAACTTTGCGAAAATCTTGTGTAGTTAAGAAATTATTTTACCTTTTAATTATTAATTTATTCCCTAGAAATCATTTTAAAAAATTACTTTTTATTTAATATTTGTTTTTTGGATTAAATGAATTTTGATTGTACACATGTGCTCAAATGTAAACGTTTTTCAAATTTAATATTTTTGAATTTACTTTAAAATGTGAGAATTTGAAGAGTTGAATGAAGATATATTCAAATATATATCAAACTCATTTAAATCTTCACTACAAAACTAAAAAAAAAAAAAAACTCATAATCATAATCATACCATCATATCTATAATCTATAATGTATATTATTCTAAAAAGTGGAAAGCAAAAAAGATAAAAACTGAATTACTAAAATATTTATTTAACATTAAATTACCTTTTTATCCTTTAATCTATCATTATTTCTATAATATTTTTTGTATTAAAAAAAATTTGCATTCTAATAAACACACTATTCTATTAAATACTTTCTATAAAATTACTAAAAAGAAAAAAGCTTAATAAAATGTGAAGCGTTGGTTAGCTTTTAAGTAGTCATTCCAATAGCCACAAATATATTCAAGTGGTTAGCTTTTAATAAGGAAATTTATTAATAAGACCTTTAATTTTTTTAATTAATAAAACTAAAATCTTCCTGTAATATTAAAAAATATAATATTTTTAAATAAATAAATTAATTAATTCTTTATCAATTACTAACACACTAGTAATTAACAAGTAAAAATAAATTAATTTTTCATCAGTTACTACTATATTAAGTTATTAATCATACTTATATTACAGCTACCTCTTCGTTGCTATAGCATAAATGTAGAAGTTGAACATTAAAGATGCAACAAATAATTAATATAAATTAATTAAATTAATACATGGTGAAAAAACTTTAAAAAAATCAATCAAAAAAAGGCAATAAAAAATTAAAGTTTGCGTGAAATCTCTTTTGATGCATTTTTGTATACTCTAGCATTTTATAAATGTTTTATCATATTTATTTTAGTAGATTCATTTTTACTTAATTTTTGCAGAAAAAAATTAAAATTGCGAGAAGAAACAGTATTTATAGGTAGTGGAGGTTGAAATTGAAGCAGCCGTGAAGAATCAATTCTTTCACTACTTCTTACGAGAGTGTAAGATATTTAACATAACATTAATTTTAAGACACACAATTTTATATGACCGTTGATAAATTTTAGTGTTGTCTTATCCTAGCAAATAGTAGTTTTAATTTTATCATTCAAGTATTTTTTTTTCTAATTTTGGTAAGTTATTTTTACTTTATGTAAAGAGAATATTAAAATCTCTTTAGTTTTTCAAGTGGTAAAGTATCTATTATTTATTGTAAGTTCAATTTTGTAAATTGATAAATATCCATACTCTCTATAACAATAAAGATAAAAAAAATAGAAAAAAAAAATTAGCTACACCATCAAAATTAGAGGTGGCAAAATCAACCCATGAGATCATAATCTTCCCAACTTGCTAAAGTTTGGCTAATAATTGACCCGATTATTTATTAGCTCAGCCCATTTCAGCCGACTCATTTCAATTCATCAAAGTTTTGGATGGAGATCTAGCCCAAATTGATTAATGAGAAATCTTGTCAAAATATTTTTAAAAAGATGTTTTATATTATTTTAATATATTATATTTAGTCACAATAAAGAAAAATATTAATTTTATAAATTATGAAAAGATTATAAAAGAGCAAGTAAAACAACTAAAACTCAATAAGAGTTGTGCGGGTTAGGTTATGACCCGTATTTTAGCCCATTTCGGTCCAACCTGTTTCAACCCAAGTAACTTTTGGGCAGGTCAATAACTCGCTTATTTATTAATTCAGTCCATTTGACCCGCCCAAATTCAGTCCAACCCACTATTGCCACCTATAATCAACATATGTAAGAAGATAACTAATTTTTTTAATAACAACTGGCTGAACTAAAAGATATTTGACCCTTTTTTTTTTTAAACAAAAAAGAAAAGTTAAATAATGAGTTACAATATTGAGATTTCAATAAAGTTATTAAATTAAAAAAGTGAAAAGTCATGAAATTTAAA
This sequence comes from Datura wrightii, assembly GCA_035772735.1. Lineage (NCBI taxonomy): Eukaryota > Viridiplantae > Streptophyta > Magnoliopsida > Solanales > Solanaceae > Datura > Datura wrightii. Next base: position 43,594,828 of record JASDFA010000007.1, on the reverse strand, counting down.
ATGAATGACTAAAGGACCCATAAAATATTAAACGATATTTTTACTTTTCAACCATTTAGGATCAACTCAAAATTTAATAATGTTTCAATTATCTTATCTAAACTTTTTTACTCTATTAATTTATTTTTTATTACATTTTAATTTATATTTCATTTTATTTTTTATTATTCTAAACATGTTTCAATAATTTTATGAAATTGTTTGAAATGATATACAAAATGAAATACGTGCATCACACATGTTGAGAGACTAGTATAATTAAATACTTAGAATTATAACAATAACATATTAAGTATAATCTAAAAAAATTACTTGAAATTATATATATATATATATATATATATATATATATATATATATATATTGTTTGGTAAATTAACACAACAAAAAATAGTAGGAATGCAAATTAGCTAGTGGCTGGTGCAAAAAGTTATCCTTAGCTGTAGCTGACAATAATAATTGATAAACTAAAATAAATTCAACACCATATATAAATAGGGATTAGTGACTCATAATTATGTTAAAGTACCGTACAAATTTGAAACACAAAGAAAATACAGAAACATGCAATCATCATATGCAAACACTGATCATTTAAATTGAAAATTGATGGAATGATTACCTCCGGAAAGAAATACATAGATGAACTGAATTCAGGCATCACATACATCTATCATAACATAAATCAGACTTGCGCATATGAACTGAACATGAAAACTGATTAGAGAATTAGGAAAAAAACTGATACCTCAAATTGAAACTAAGTTGGTAGGGAATAGGTGAGGGTATTTAGCTATCATAGTCGCTTCGGCTTCCCATGTAGCTCCCTCAACATGCTGATTTCTCCATAACACCTTCACCGAAGCTACTTCTTTTTTCCTCAGCCTCCGAACCTAACGATCCAAAATTGCAATTGAAATTTCCTCATAACTAAGGCTATCTCCCACACCAATGCTTTCCACCGGGGCGAGTAAAGATGGATCACCCAAGAACTTTTTCAAGAGCGATACATGAAAGATGGGATGAACTGAAGATAACTCTGATGGCAAGTCCAACTTATACGCTACATTACCAACTCTTTTCATAACCTGGTAGGGACCAACATAGCGGGGACTGAGTTTTCCTTTCCTTCCGAACCCATGACTCCCTTCATGGGAGACACCTTCAGAAATACCCAATTGTCCACCTCGAACTCCAACTCTCTCCTTCTCACATCAGCATATGACTTTTGACGACTCTGAGCGGTTTTCAGCCTATCCCTTATCAACTGAACTTTCATCATATCCTCATGCACCGAATCAGGTCCTATTATAGCTGACTCACCAACCTCAACCATCCAATGGGCGATCTACACCTCTGCCCATAAAGAGCCTCGAACAGTGCCATCTGGATATTGGAGTGATAGCTGTTATTATAAGCAATCTCAATCAAGGGCAAGTGATCATCCCAACTACCTTTAAAGTCCATCACACAAGCTCTCAAGATGTCCTTGAGAGTTTGGATTGTCCGTTCCGCCTAACCATCTGTTTGCAGATGAAATGTTGTGCTGAGCTTAACCTGAGTCCCAAGCACTTTTTGAAAAGACCGCCAAAACTGAGAGGTAAATTGAATACCTCGGTGTGAGATAATAGACAAGGACACTCCATGTAATCACACCAACTCCTAGATATACAGTTTGGCATAATCATCCACTGAATCTATGATTTTTACCGGTAGGAAGTGTGCAACCTTGGTCAACCTGTCAACCACCACCCAAATAGAATCGTAGTGTCGGCGAGTATGAGGTAGGCCTGTAATGAAATCCATATTAATCTCTTCCCACTTCCAAGTGGGAATGCTAATATCATGAAGTACGCCTCCCGGCCTTTAATGTTCGACTTTCACTTGCTGACAGTTTGGGCACCTGGCTACGAATTCTGCAATATCCTTCTTCATGTCGTTCCACCAATATATTTCACGCAAATCATGATACATCTTGGTGGAACACAGATGGATAGAATACCTGGATCCACGTGCCTCATGAAATATCCGGTCCCTCAAATTATCAATATCTGGAACACATAGACGACCTTGGTACTGCAGCACCCCATCTCCCCCTTGGGAGAAGACCTCCACCTTCTGACTTCCAACAACTTCCTTTAGCTTTACCAAAATCAGATCCTCATCTAGTATGGCTTTCACATCTGTCACCAAGGACGATTCTGATTCGTTTTGGACAACAACGCCGCCATCGGTCAAGTCGACCAATCTAACTCCCAACCTTGCAAGTTGATGAAAATCTTTCACCAACTCCTTTCCCTCATCCACGTGGGACACACTCTCCATAGAGAGCCTAGTAAGTGCGTCCTCTACCACATTAGCCTTACCCAGGTGGTAAAGGACACTCATGTCGTAGTCCTTTAGTAGCTCCAACCACCTCCTTTATCGAAGATTAAGGTCTTTCTGCGTAAACACATATTGCAAGCTCTTGTGATCCATGAATACATCCACGTGGACCCCATACAAGTAATGCTGCCATATCTTCATTGTGAACACCACCGCGGCCAACTCAAGATCATGGGTCGGGTAATTCTTCTCATGGACTTTCAACTGTCTTGAGGCATATGCTATCACTTTTCCATTCTTCATCAACACACACCCAAGTTCGATTTTTGAAGCATCACAATACACCACAAAACCATCGATACCCTCGGGTAGGGCCAACACTGGTGCTGAAGTCTTCAACTTTTTGGAAGCTTTTCTCACAAGCCTCAGACTATTGGAACTTTACCTTCTTCTGAGTCAACTTGGTCAAAGGTGCCGCAATTGATGAAAATCCCTCAACAAATCTCCGATAGTAACCCGCTAAGCCCAAAAAGCTCCTTATATCTGATGGGTTCACCAGTCTGGGCGAATTCTTCACCGTCTCGATTTTTGAAGAATCTACCTTTATGCCCTTGCTCGATACCACATGGCCCAAAAATGCCACAGACTCCAATCAAAACTCACATTTGTTGAACTTTGCATACAACTAATGATCCCTGAGGGTCTGAAGCACTACTCTCAAGTGAGCGGCATACTCCTCCTCGCTCCGAGAGTATATAAGGATGCCATCAATGAACACAATCACGAACATGTCCAAATATTCCTTGAACACCCTGTTCATTAGATCCATAAAAGATGCAGGAGCTTTGGTTAGTCCAAAAGACATAACAACAAATTCGTAGTGACCATACCGAGTCCTAAAAGCGATTTTCGGGATGTCACTCTCTCGAACCCTGAGCTGATGATACCGGACCTGAGATCAATCTTGGAGAAACACTTGGCACCCTAAAGTTGGTCAAACAAATAATCGATCCTGGGTAAAGGATACCTGTTCTTAACGGTGACCTTGTTCAACTGTCGATAGTGAATGCACATCCGAAGCGAACCATCCTTCTTCCAGACAAATAACACTGGTGCACCCATGGAGACTTACTCAGCCTAATAAAACCCTAATCTAATAGGTCCTTCAACTGATCCTTCAACTCTTTTAGCTTGGCTGGAGCCATTCTGTAGGGCGGGATAGAGATAGGCTGCTTGTCAGGAGAAGATCTATACCAAAATCAATCTCTCACTCGGGAGGGACACCTGGAAAATCATCAGGAAAGACCTCTCAATACTGACGTACTACATGAACTGACTGGATAATCAGGGTTTCGAACTCGACATCCTTAACCCTAACTAGATGGTACATGCAACCTTTAGAAATCATCTTTCTGGCCTTAAGGTAGGAAATGAATCAACCTACAAGCACAGCTAAACTACCTTTCCATTCTAAGACTGGCTCTCCCGGAAATCTGAACTCTACTTCCCGGGTTCTACAATTAACTGAAGCACAACATGCAAATAGCCAATGCATGCCGAGAATAACATCGAAATTGATCATGGCTAACTCTATCAAGTCTGCTGAGGTGACCTTATGAAGGACTGAGACTGGGAAACCTCTATACACCCGTCTAGATATAATTGAGTCACCTATTGGAGTGGAAACTGAGAAGGGTTCTGACAAGACATCGGGACTGACTCCGAAGCTACTAGCCACATATGGTGTCACAAAAGACAAGGTATCCCCTGGATCTAACAAAGCATATATATCAATATGGAAAACTCAAAACATACCAGTGACCACATCCTGGGAGACCTCTTACTCCTGACGGGAAGCTAAAGCATAGAATTTGTTCTGGCGTTGTCCGCCAGCTGTGTTAGTAGATTCTCCCTATTGTGCGGGAGGGGCTGCTGAGCTAGAAGATGGGCCTCGGCCCCCAACTTGATCCTGCCTTGCAACTGGACAATATCAAAGCATATGTTCGGGCTGCACACCCGAAACAAGCACCTGAACCTGCCAAGCACTGGCCTGTGTGCCCCCGACCACATTTGCAACAAGCTGGGATGTTAGAATCTGTGGGTCTGCTGCTCTGACCCCTCGAGCCTGACACTCGCCCTCTCTGATCATGTATGGGCCTGTATAGCACACTCAATGCCGAGGATGCCGGGGTTGATCATCTCTCGTGAGTCTATTATCGGTGCCCACCACCGGACCTCTGCTGAGAGAATCTGTGATCCTCGGTCCTAGCCCTCTTGGCCTCCCTTTCTCTCGAATGTGCCGCCTCTATCTACTGGGCGTACAACACTATGCGAGGGAAGTCCATATCCTAGTGAAGCATAGTAATCCAGCACTCCTTGTCCAAATACCCTGCTATACCATGCACAAATCTGCTCACCCGCGTCCTCTGGTCAGCCACTAACTCCGGGGCATATTTTGATAGGCGAGTGAACTCAAGGGAATACTCTAGCACTATCATTCTTCACTGCTTCAAATTTACAAAATCAGCTGCCTTCAGCTCCCTCATCTCCTGAGAGAAGAACCGATCTAGGAATGCAACCTGAACTCCTCCCATGTGATCGGACCTGCTACTGTGACCCTGCTATCCTTCCCTTGGAGAAACCAGATATGTGCAACCCCCTTCAACTTGTAGAAGGCCAACTCTATGCACTCAACACTACTCACTCCCATGACTTGGGTGATATTGATAATCTCATCAATGAAATCATGCGGGTCCTCATCCACCTTGGACCCCAAGAACTCCGGCGGGTTCATCCTCAAGAATCTCTTACTCGAGCCGCTGCTGTATTGCCATTTTGCGGAACATGCGCAACGGCCTGTTGGTTGACCTGAGAGGTCAAGGCCTGCACAAGCATCTAAGTAGCGGCCCAGAACTCAGCATGAGCGGCAGGCTCCGGTGCCTAAGGCTCCTGAACTGGTGGGGCTGGCTGATGCCCATAACCATTTCCATCCTCGTGGCCTTCACCACCTCCATTCCTCCTTCCATTTATTCTTCGAGGAGCCATGATTTTACAATCATGAATAGCACGAATTAGAAGGATAAAAAGACTTTTCATCGCACGACATAGATCATGAAAGAAGGGAACATTTCCTAAACATCTCGTAGCCTCTTCGTCATAAGTGTGGAGTGCTTCACACCCATGAAAAAGACTCTACTTAACGCGGCTTTCAGATACCCTAGGACACTTCAAACATATTGCTCTGACACCAAGTTTGTCATGACCCGAACGGAGGCACGGATTGTAGACACGGGACAAGGGATACCAAGAGACCTCAAGTAGACCCATAGCATAAGCATACATCTAAATCATTCGATAAACTGAAGAAATCATCGATATAACTCAGCGGAAGTCTAACTCAACATATCATCAGAATAAGCATCCGAAGCTAACACATACCTAAGTCTGAAAAGCCTCTAATCTGGAAGAGTTGATGGGACAAGACCCAGACTAACTCAACAATATTAAAACTAAAAATACATAAGGAAACGGAATGTACAACCCTCGAAGGATGAGGAATCACCAACCAAGTAGGAGTTAACTCTGACAACCGACTACGAGCGGGGCTGAGCCTGGGAGCTGGGTCCTGTATTATGAAACAATACAACATAAAAAGTATGCGGTTAGTACGTGGAATGTACCGAGTATACAAAGTAAGTAAAACCACTTAAGTAAAGTAAATCATTTAAAACATTTCATAACATATCATAAGCTTTCAAATCTGAGAGGAAGGACTTCATGCATTCATTCTTAAATCGTAATTTTTTCATAATATGACTATGCATAGTTTCATAACATCATAACTGACTCGAATCTCTCAAAGCTAAAATATGACATTTATAAAAAAGCTGAACAATGAGTCAAACCTTGCTTTTAGAAAATGTATGCTTAAAGTAATAATCATGAGTAATGCATGTGAAAATTTGAATCATGCAGACAATGGGAGACTCGTCACTTAATCGACATACCACGATAGTGCTTACTTTGTCCCGACTATTACACTCAAATGGGCAGACCCGTCTAAAACCTTGTCAGGGCTAAGGACGCTACCATGATATCGATATCAAGCTCATGGGCCATTAGGGCCGGGGATAGTTCACGAGGGAGGTCCCAATAATATAATAGTATCAACCTGCGCCGCCGCGTAGTTCTGGGGCATGGGGTGATCGACCCTTAGCAGGCTCAGTGCTAGACTCTTCTCCCAAAACATGCAATGCTCTACATCGTATATAAGGAAGCTCAACATCGTCTATTGATGAAACTCAATATGAAATCATGCATAAACTCAACATTGTATGAAAACGAAGCTCAATAATAAAATCATGCATAAACTCAACATCATATGAAAATGAAGCTCAACATTGTCTATTGACAAAGCTCAATAATAAAATCATGCATAGACTCGACATCGTATGAGAACGAAGCTCAATAATAACATACATCTCAAATATGAATTCATGCATATGAGATGCTTATTCAATACATACCACAAGCTCAAATAAAAGTGGGAGCATCTACTCCAAAACCATGTGGTAAGCTTACTTTAGAGATACTACATCATCATACTTGATATAAGGGCCTTGCCCAAAACTTTATCATACTTGGATCTACTCAATTCTTTTTGAAAACAATATCATAATCATGGGTAGCTTTAGAAACATATTTTTCATCATCAATCTCATCATCATCACACATTCATCATCATTCTCGTCTTTCATGAACTTCTCATCCATGGGCATTTAAATCTCATAATTTAGAAAACACAATTTTTGATTGTAAACAATTTAAAATCTACCCAAGCTTCACAATTCATCAATATAAACATAATCTAATCGTACCCATGTGTAGAAATTGAAGAATCATGCAATTGGGTAAAACCCCCATAACTTGATCATATGAACTTCTCATACTTAGCTAGAGATTTGGGCATGGGTGAGAAAGGAAACACCCACTCATAACCCTAAATACCTAGAAGGGATTATTCCACTACTTCTCTAATTTTCCAAGATGAGATTCCAATGGAACCCTTCAAAACTTGCTCTAAATCCCCTCTTCAAACTCTCAAGTTTGCATGCATGGAATGAATTATCTTAGAATAGATTTTCCCCTCTTAAAACCCTATAAAACAAGCCTTAAATGACGTAGTATAGGTCTTAGGGACTTAGCAATTACGAAAATACCCTTACTGAATTCGCAGGAAAACACTGCCAGGTGGTCCTAACGGACGACCTGACGGATTGTCACTGAGGGGAACGACTCGTCATGTTGCTTGTTGAGTCCACTGCCTTCTTGGACTCCTGGGCTCGTAACGACTGACCTAACGACTCGTTGCCTGACCCGATGAGTCATGGTCAGCTTCCGTCAAGTACACTGGTCTGACCTCTTCTATTTTCCTTCTCCTTCACCCCACGGTTGACCTAACGACTCGTGGGGTCTGACCACTAGTCGCTGCCACGCCCGTGGGGAATCCTGTTCCTCCAAACTTCCCAACTCTCCCCTGGCCTGCCCACGAGTCACCTGACGACTCGTGGGCTATCCTCATGAGTCGTCGAATGATTTTTTCTGTGCCTGCAACACCAGTCTTACATTTTCTCCGTTTTGACTCCCGAGTCTGTTCCTTGGGTTCTCGAGGTATTACACATTCCACCAATAGACTTTCCGCAAATCACGGTTCATCTTGGTGGCTCCTGGATGGATTGAATACCTGGATCCATGAGTCTCATGCAACATCCGATTCCTCAAATCACCAACATCTGAAACACATAAGTGACCCTGATATCGAAGCACACCATCTCCCCCTTTGGAGAAGACTTTTACCTTCTGAATCTGAACAACCTACTTTAACTTTACCAAAATAGGGTCTTCGTCATGCCTAGCTTTTACATCAGTCACCAAGGACGATTATGATCCATTCTGAACTATAACACTGCCATCGATCGAATCCACCAACCGACTCCCAACCTTGCAAGTCGATGCACGTATTTCACCAGCTCCTTCTTTCCCCCATCTACATGGGACACACTTTCCATCAAGAATCTACTAAGTGCGCCTTTTACTACATTAGCCTTTCCCGGATGGTAAAGCACCCTCATATCATAATCTTTAAGTAGCTCCAACCACCTCTTTTGCTGAAGATTGAGTTCCTTCTAGGTAAACACATATTATAGGCTTTTATGATCCGTAAACACATCCACGTGGACCCGTTATAAATACTGTCTCCATATCTTTAAGGCAACGCCACTGCGGACAATTCAAGATCATAGATCGGGTAATTTTTCTCATGAACTTTCAGCTGTCTAGAGGCATATGCTATAACTTTTCCGTGCTGCATCAATACACACCCAAGTCCGATCCTTGAAGAATCACAATACCCATGAACCCATCAGTACCCTCAGGTAGGGTTAACACTAGTACTGAAGTAAGTCGAGCCTTCAACTCCTGAAAGCTCCTCTCTCAAGCCTCTGACCATTGGAATTTCACCTTCTTTTCGATCAATTTGGTCAAGGGTGCTGCAATATATGAGAAACCTTCAACAAATCTTCGATAGTAGCCAGCTAAGCCCAAAAAACTCTGGATATCTGAAGGCTTCACTGGTCTAGGCCAATTCTTCACTGCTTATATTTTCTGAAAGTCGACCTGTATGCCCTCACTTAATACCACACGGCCCAAAAATGCCACTGAGTTCACCAAAACTCGCACTTGCTGAATTTGACATATAATTGGCGATCCTTGAGAGTCTGTAGCACCACTCTCAAATGAGCGACATGCTCCTCCTCACTCAGAGAGTATATCAGGATGTCATCAATAAACATAATCACGAGCATATCCAAGTATGGCTTGAACACCCTATTCATCAAGTCAATAAAAGTTGCAGGAGCATTTGTTTAGTCCAAAAAATATAACTACAAACTCATAATGATCATACCGCGTCCTAATGGCTGTCTTCGGAATATCGCTCTCCCGAACTTTGAGCTGATGGTATCCGGATCTGAGATCTATCTTCGAGAAACACTTGGCACCCTAAAGCTGGTCAAATAAATCATCAATCCTAGGTAGAGGATACCTGTTCTTGATGGCGAACTTGTTTGATTACCGATAATTAATACACATACGAAGAGAACCATCCTTCTTTCGGACAAAGAGAACTGGTGCACCACACGGGGACTTGCTTGGTCTGATGAAACCCTTATTCAAAAGATCCTTCAACTTCTCATTCAACTCTTTTAGCTCAACTGGAACCATCCTGTAGGGAGGAATAGATATAGGCTATATGTCGGGAAGAAGGTCAATACCAAAATGGATTTCCCTCTTGGGAGGAACACCTAGTAAATCATCAAGGAACACTTCTGGATACTTACATACTACAGAAACTGACTGAATAGTCGAGGTCTCGAACTCAACAGTCTTAACCCTAACTAGGTGATATACACGACCCTTAGAAATCATCTTCCTGGACTTAAGATAGGAAATAAAATGACCTACAAGCACGACGAACTACCCTTCCACTCTAAGACTGACTCACTCGGAAAGTGGAACTCCACGGCACAGGGTCTACAATTAACAGAAGCATAACATGCATAACACCAATCCATGCTGAGAATAATATAATAGATAGTCATGACTAACTCTACTAGGTCTGCAGAGGTGACTTTTTGCAATACTGTGATCGGAAAACTTCTACACACCTGCCTAGCTACAACTAAATCACCAACAGGAGTAGAGACTGAGAACGGTTCTGACAAAAATTCGGGACTGACTCCAAAGCTACTAGCAATATAAGGTGTCATAAAAGACAAAGTAGCCCTTGGATCTAGCAAAGCATAAGCATGAAGGTGAAACACTCATAACATACCAGTAACCACATCCGGTGAAGTCTCCTTCTCCTGATGTGAGGCGAGGGCAAAGAATCTATTTTGGCGCTGCCCGCCACCCCCACTAGTGTATGCCCCCTGCGGAGCTGAACATACTGGAGCTGCTACTGACCTGGTAGTTTGTGCACGGCCTCTATCATCATCCTGACTAGAAAGAGGACACGCTTGACGCATGTGGCCGGATCTGCCGCACCCATAACAGATATCTGAGCCGAATAAGCACTCCCCAGCATGGATCTTGCCACACTTCCCACAGGCTGGAAAGGTGCGCTCTACCTGCCTGCCCTTCTGGTCCCTCGAACCTAAGGCCCTGCTCCTCATCACCCTTGGGTTTGGATGGAACACTGGCTGATGATGGTGCTGGAGCTAGTGACTTCTGCAAAATCTGAGGGCGATGACCATCGCCAGATCTTTGCTGAGTAAACCCATAGCTATCTGTCCGGGCCCTTTTGGCCTCTCTCTCCCTCATATTTGTCGCCTCCATCTGCTAGGCGTACAAGACTATCTGAGGGAAATCCATATCATGGTGGAGCATAGCGGTCCTGAAATCTTTGTTTAAATAACTTGCCACCCCATGAACAAATCTACTTCTCTCGCACCCTCTGGTCAACCACTAACTCTGGAGCGTACTTTGATAAGTGAGTGAACTCAAGGCCATACTCTTGTACCGTCATCCTCCCCTATTTCAAAATCGCGAACTTGGCTGCCTTCAACTCCCTCATCTCATGATGGAAGAACCGATCTAGGAATGCAACATGGAACTCCTCCCAAGTAACAGGGCCTGCTCCAGCGTCCCTACTATCTTTCCACTACTTGAACCAGGTGTGTGCGACCCCTTTCAACTGATATGAGGCTAACACCGCACACTCAACTCTATTCACCCCCATGACCTGGGTGATCTTCACAATCTGATCAATGAACTCATGCGGGTCCTTATCTACTTTTGACCAGAGGAACTCTGGCGGGTTTATTCTCAAGAAATCTCTGACTCGAGCTGCCACCGCATTTTCATTTTGCGGAATATGCACCACTGCCTGCTGGTTGACCTGAGCAATCAAGGCCTGAGCTAACATCTGATTAGCCGCCCGGAATTTAGCATGGACAACCTACTCAAGTGCATGGTGCTCCTGAACTGGTGGGGCCTGCTGGTGCCCATTTTTGTTGCCATTCTCGTGGTCGTTTTTATTTCCATTCTTCCTACAATTAACTTTGCAGGGAGCCATGATTTTGCAATTGCAAATAGCACGAGTTAGAAGAATAAAGGGACATTTCATCGCACGACATAGATCATGAAAGAAGGAAATATTTTCTAAACGTCTCGTAGCCCCTTCATCATAAGTGTGGCGCGCTTCACACCCATGAAAAAAGACTCTACTCAACGCGGCTTTCATACATCCTAGGACAATTCAAACCTATGGCTCTGATACCAAGTTTGTCATGATCCGAACGTAGCCTCGGATCGCAACACGGGACAAGGAGCCCCGAAAGACTCCAAGTCAACCCATGGCGTGAACATACTTCTAACTCCATCTAGTAAAGAGGAATACTTAACATAAATAACATATCGGAAATGTAATTATGACATACATGGAATAGAAATGCACTTCATACATGACAGCTGAATACTGCACATAGTCTGAAAGCCTCTAACATATTTGATGGGTTAATGGGATAACGCCCCCAACTAACTCGACTAGTCTGAAACTGAACGTGAAGAGAAAACTTATATCAATTGGTCCTCGGGGAATGAGGACTCACTAAGGAGCTGGATGCTAATCCCTAAGACGAGCTAATGATGGTGTTGGGTCTGAAGATCATAGCCTATATCATGAAACGATACAACATAGAGTATGCAGTCAGTACGTGAAATGTACCGAGTATGTAAGGTAAGTAAAATAGACACTTAAAATACATAAAAATTCATAAGAGGTCATAAAAGTAGGACAACATGCTCATAACATAAATATCCTAATGAAACATAAGGCTCAAGGTTTTCAAAACATTCGTAATTCATTCATCATCATAGTCATAAGAGAAGCTTTATAAATCATAACTTGAGCTAGAATAACATAGACATAACAATGCGTAAAAACATGCGGAACAATGGGAGGACTCTTCATAACCAACACCATCATGGTAGAGCCTTACATGATGCCCCAACTATCTCGCTCAAGTGGGAAGAGCCGTCCCTGGCTTGCCAGGCAAGGGACGTGCATTATGTGATATCACGAAAGAGGGGATCTATTAACATTGTAATGTATCATCATGAACCTACGGTGGTGCGTAGTTATGAGACACCGGCGTATCCCTTTGAATGTTGAGCTACTCGGTACTAGACACTTCTCCCAAAAACATGCTCATACATATATTATAAACATCATTCATGAGATTCATGGCTAAATAAACATTTAACATATTTGATCCTCATTTACATACATGTTTAGCCATGAATCAAGGGCCCTTTAGTCGGCCAACATCATAAATCGATCAATAATGAAATTCATATCATAAATCGTAAATCATTCTTGAACATGTGGGCATTGCCCAATACTTGAACATGCTTGAAAATATTCAATTCACTTGAAAATAATTAGAAATATGGGAACTTGAAAACATGCTTTTCATCATCAATACTTCATCATACATGACCATTCATCATAAATCTAACTTTGATAAACTCCTCATAATTGGGCAATTTAAATTTAAAAAGCTTGAAACATGATTTTTTTAATAAAAAATAACGTAAAATTTTCCTATGAATCATAATTAAATAGTATAAATACATTTAAAAATCATACCCATGTAGAGAATTAGGAATTTCATGCATTGGGTTAAAACCCCATGGAATTAACATAGGAAATTTCATGATTTTGAGAGATTGGGCATGGTGTGAAAGGATTCACCTACTCAAAACCCTACATACCTGATTAAAGCTGATTCTTACACTTCCTTGATTGCCCAAGAGGAATTTGAGAAGAATTGGAAGGACTTAGGCTTGATCTCCTCTCTAACTTTCTATATTTGCATGCATGGATCTAGAATAGGCTAGAATGGCTTATCCCACCTTAATACACTCTGAAAAAGGCTTAAAACGACATAGTATAGAACCTTAGAGCCTAGGAATGATGAGAATACCCTTAATAACCATGCAGAAAATAACTGCTCATCAATCCCCACGAGGGACCTAACAAATCGTTGCCACCGCCCATGAGTCGTCACCTCAGTTGTTAGGTTCACTACCGAAATTCCACCTAAAACTCTTAATGGGACATCATACTAGTCGTTACCAGTGACCACGACTCGTGGTCACCACTCATTATCCCCATTGCCTCAACCCTAGATCATTATTACCTAATGACCACGATACACCCAACGAATGGTGGTGCCTGACCACGACTCGTGGGGTTTATCCGTCAGGTGCACTGCCACTCACCTTTCCCCCTTTTAATTTCCTTGGCCACGGCTGGCCTGACGAGTCGTTGGGCCTAACCATGACTCGTGGTCATGCCCGTGATGACACCCCCCCTCCAAACCATTCTTTTAACTCAAGCCTAGTACCTCACCAAGAGTCACCTCACGACTCGTGGTCCTCCCACTCATTCTGTGACCTGGTGTCAGATTTTTAATTTTCTCCGTTTCAACTCCCGAGTCTGATCTTACAACTTCTGGGGTATTACAACATTTTACAATTACGTAATACACATAATTATTAACATTAGAACATATATATTTTAAATTATTTTTCTTTCTTTATTTGTGAAATATTAATTTCTCTCCTCACTTTTAACTCTTTTTTTCTTTGTCATTTATTTATTTTATTTTCACTTGTAATTAATTTGCATGTATTCCAGAATAATATAATACTTATGATATAGTATTTCTTTTTTTTTGAAGACTGTCAGATATAATTTATGTAAATTTTATTTCAATAATACTAATATTAAAATATAATTATAGAGGACCTTCTGTAAATTTTTTATACCTTATTATTCATTTGACGGAAATTTTTGATTGTATCCTAATTAAAAAAAAATTCATCATAAACTTAATGTATTTTGATTTTTAAAATATTTTTGATAGATGTTCGAAACTAAATTATTTTAAATATAAGGCATAAGCATTAAATTTGAAATCAAATCAAAAGAAAAGACAAAGAACATAAGAAGAAAAAACAAAAACAAAAGTAAAAAAAAAAGAAAGAAAAAAGGCATAGAATGGGAATAAATTTTTTTTTAAAAAAATTAAATGAAATATACATATGGCAGGGTGTGTATATCAACACATCTAGCTTATTTGTATTGTGGCTCCACATCAACACATAAGGTGCAAAGAAATACAAAAAATAATTTAGGAGGGTAATAGAACCCTCGTAAAGATAAAGTGTGTCGCTGAAAATTCGTCATAAATTGAGGGGGTACTTATGCATTATCCCAAAAAAAAATGTGCAGGTTTAATAAGTGACCAAGTTTTAATTATGATTTGTTATATAATTATTCATACTTATCAGGATTAGGTGACCAAGTTTAATTAGGATTTGTTATACAATTATTCATACTTATCAGGTAAATTAGGTAATTAAAAGAAATAATTTTGATAAACATAAAATTAATGGTGATATAGGTAATTAATTTAGTAATATTGTGTGTCCATATAATTTTTCTTATAATAATTCTATATTTAATCTCAAATAAATAAATAATATATTTATTCTTTTTCTAAAGAATATTTTTATTTAAAAACATGAATTTTACATCATAAAAAATCATAACTAAATACTATTTAATTAAATTATTTTAATAAAAATACCTCTTATCTTTTGAAAAGGAAAATTATATTGTATAAGAATTACGAAAAAATAATTATTTATTTTGACCTATATTTTAATTTATTACCTCTTTAATTATTTCTAATTCTTTTTTCATTAATTTTTTAGCAATTACATTTTTTTCTTCTTCTTTGCTCTTTCTTTTTTCTATTGCTTTTTCTTTTTTCTTTTTTCTTTTTTCTTTTTCCTTCTGCTGCTTCTTTCTTGTTTCTTTTGCTTCTTCATTCATCTTCTTCTTCTTTCTCTTTTCTTTGCTACTTTATTATTATTATTTTTAAAAATATTTCTGCTTCTTAATTTTTTTTCTTTTTATTTTTTCAGCTTTTTTTTCTTCTTTTTATTTTGCTGCTTCTTCTTTCTTTTTCTGCTATAACTTTTTTTTTTCCTTCTTTTTTTTTTAAATAATTTTTTAATCAATTTCATAGATATTGTGTTATTCATAATATTTTTCAATAGATAAGAAAATTATCTATTGAACACTTTCCTTTTGTTGTTATCATTTTTGCTTTTCTTTTGCTTTATGCGAAAAATAATTATTTTTCGCATTCTTTTTTATGAGTTTTCTTCTCTATCCTAACCCCTTTCTTCTCTTATATCGATACCCACTCATTTTTTATTGCAATTCAAAAACTAATTTAAAATTAGCAATATAATTTTATTTTATTTTTGTTATTGTTTGTCTTTTATATGTCATTGTTAGTATTTTTTTCACACCTTAGACTTATAGGAAAAGAAATAAAAATAAAAAATTAAGTGTTGCTTCTATTTATTTTATTGATTTGAAATAGTATTGCATAAAAAAGTAAAACTAGTTATTTAGAGTGAATAATTCGATAGTTTTGTATAAATTTATTTAATCATGTAAAAGTGTGTACAAATACTTTTTATACCACTATATATTATTATACATTTCCATATAAAGTTAATATATTGCCTGCAATAAGTGTATAATGTTGTATAATATTATATAAGTATTATATAAAGTTGTATACCATATGTATAAATATTGTTGCAAATTTTTTTAACTATACGAGTGTAAATTAAAAATATTATTACATGAATATAATATTTTATCTTGAAAATATATTTTTGAAAATATTCCTTTTGAATATGAGTATTTTTATTAAAAAGAATATTCCCAAATCAAAACATCATTATGCATGTGTATAGGACAAAGTATATGATGGGAAGGTTTCAATACTTATGGTGATAGAGGTAATTGATATCAGTATCACCCAATACATAGAATTGTTAAAATATGTACAAAATACATCCAGCTGTGCTATAATAAGATTTCAATAATACCTTTTGTATTTACTTATTATATTAAAATAAATATTCATATTTATTTATCTAATTTAATAACTTAAAAATATATATATTAATTAATATGTTAGACAAATTAATATTAGCGATGGGATCTTACTATTTCTTCAGAAAAATCTAAAATAATTTATCATTCAATTTTTAATTTAATTTTATTATTAATTATATTATTTTTTAAATATAATTTAAATTATTATTTTATTAATTATTTCTTAAAATATGTATAAGTTAATATTGAATAAATAAAAATATATGAAAGGAGTAATATTACTTACTAATAAACGTGAATAGCAGACATGTCTCGGTCAATGTGTCTGCTTATTATGGTAATAATATTTTGATCATTTCGTATATTTTTTTATGTGTTCTTTAAAAGTAAAAAAGATACAAAAAAATATGGGGCATTACTTAGTAATTTCACACATTTTAAAATATAATAATTTTTAAAATTTTTGGACATTACTTATTTTTTTATTATCTAATAAAGGTGAAAGCAGACACGTCTTCATCAACGTGTATGCTTATCACTATAAGAGTATTTTGGTCATTTCATGTATTCTTCAGTGTGTTCTCCAAGAAAAAAAATTAAAAAAATACAGAGCATTATTTAGTAATTTCACACATTATAAAATTTAATAATTTTCTGAATTTGTGGACATTACTTATTTTTTCTGTGCATTGATCATGTGGAATATTGTATTCATAATGAAACTGTTTGTAGTGTTCAAGAATAATAATTATTATGGCTAGATTGAGTAAAAATAAGTACTTTTATTTTGAACTTCAAAAATAACAAAATAATTTCAGATAACTATTTTTAGTTTATCCGCTACATAATATATAATACACAATATAATATTATTCGTATTGAGCCCGGGTGAAGCCCGGGTTATCTTTACGTGTGTGTGTGTATATATATATATATATATTTTTTTTTCCATTGGTTACCAAAAAAAGATATATTTTGGCATTGACTGTTGCACCCAAGAACCATGAAAACTAAAAAAGTAACAAGAAAATACATAAGAGAATACTAGTAATACTTTTCTCTCAATCTTTTTTTTTTTTTTGGACAAAGTAATGCCAAGTTGACCAATCCTCCGGCAGTTGTCTATTTTTGACAATATTTTTAATTTAATTTTACAAGATAGAAATAAAATGTATTTATTATTTTATTATAGGTTTAAAATGAGTATGTTAGTAGGTCTTTAAAATGTGAAAGTGAGAGAAGATGAAGAAAAAGTAGGAGGAGGAAAGGAATACTAACATTTATTAATTTCCGATCACGCATAATGAATATTTAAGAAAGCGTTTGCAACAAAATTTAATACTAGAACGTAGGTTTATTCCCATGTCCACGCAACCTCAAAACTCAAAATGCATAATTCATCGTCCCCACATTCTCACACTTCCCTTTTTCCCTCTAGAGTTTCTGTTATAACCCGCAAGCCTAAAGATCAGACTCGGAAGTTGAAGCAGAGAAAAACTTAAAATTGGCATCAGGACACAGAATGGGTCGTGAGATGAACTGTGGGAACATCCCACGAATCGTGATGTGACTCTTGGTGAGGCTCAAGTGATGAGTTTGAAATTTGGAAAATGGGATCCCCACGGACGTGACCACGAGTTGTGGTCAGGCCCCACGACTCGTTAGGTCAGTCATGGGGAGTGGTGATTGAGAAAAGAAAAAGGAAGAAGGCAGTGTACCTAATGGAAGGACCCCACGAGTTGTAGTCAGTCACCACGATTCCTGGGATGAGTCATGACCAACAGGGTAAAGTTTAATTGAGATTGAGGCAGTGTACATGACGAGTGGTGACCACGAGTCGTGGTCACCAATAACGAATCATTAAGTCATTCGTGACGAGCCCAGATGACTTCATAGACAGTGTACTTGACGGATGATACTATAAGTCGTGGCCAGTGGTGACGAGTCGTCATGTCCTTCGTGGGAACTGACTAGCAGTTATTTTCTGCTAATTTAGTAAGGGTTTTTCCGTAATTTCCAAGATCATAAGGCCTAAACTACATTGTTTTAAGTTATGAATGATGACTTTTAAAGGGGTTAAGTTCATTTTAGGCCATTTTAATTCATGCATGCAAAGATAGAAAGTTAGAGGGGGTGATCAAGCTTGTTCTTCTTCAAATTCTCTTCAATTCCTCTTGGGAAATCAAGGAAGTGTAAGAATCAACCATAATCAGGTATGTAGGGTAATGAGTGGGTGTTTTGTTCACACCCATGCCCAATCCCTCCTAATTCATGAAGTTTTGTTTAAAAATCTTATGGGGTTTTATCTTAAATCTTGTGAAATTCTAATGATCTGTACATGGGTTATTACTCCCCATGATTTACATCATATTTTACGAATTATAATTAGATTTTACCACTAATTCAATTATAAATTTATTTACTTTAATTTTTATTAAACTATGCCTAATTATGCATGTTCTATGATGAATTTAGTTATGATCTTTACCTCAATTGTTGATGTTCATAAATCCATCAGGATTTATGAATCATGATATGGACTTATTCAAATACCCATTATGAATTTATAATTTAAAAAACATATACATGATTTACAAGTATGCATGAACCTCATATTTTACTAATTATGTTTTTGGCCGACTCACACGTCTTACTCTCATGGTTAGTTCATGTATTTATAAGCATGCTTATGATTATCATGATTTAACTAGCCCATGAATCTCATGCATATTATACTATGAGCACTATATATGTTTTGAGAGTAGTATTTAACACTGAGTAGGTTCGAGGCCCAGGTTTTTCCCCAAATCTCAGAACTACGCGCCACCATAGGACATGATGGGACCTCCCTTGAGATTGTCCCCTTTTTCCAAATGGACCATTTCATGTGTGATATACGCCCTTCACGGTTCTACCTTGGCAAGGTATGAACATCCTCCCGACTAGGGATTTACAGGTCGGGCTCCATGTGTGTTCATATGGGATATGTTGGTTATAAGAATCTCCCATTTTTCCGCATGTTTTATGCATTATTATGTTAATGTTACTTTGGCTCAAGTGATGATTTATAAAGTTTCTCTTATGACTATGGTAATGAATGGATTACGAATGATTTAAAAACCTTGAGCCTTATGTTATCTTATGATATTTATGTTATGAGCATGTCATCCCACTCTTATGATTTCTTAGGAGCTTTGATGTAATTTTAAAATATCCATTTTACTTACCTTGCATACTCAGTATATTCCACATACTGACCGCATGTTTTATGTTGTATCATTTCTTGATATAGGCTCCAATCTTTAGACCCAGTACCCAGTACCAATAATAGTTCATCTCAGAGTTTAGCATCCAGCTCTTTGGTGAGTCCTCATCCTCCGAGGACCAGTTTGATTTCAGTTATCTTTTCATGTTTAGTTTTTTAGAATTGTCAGGTTAGTTGGGGATGTTGTCCCATCAACCCATCGGATATGTTAGAGGCTTTCAGACTATAAGTAGTATTAAGCTGTTATGTATGTAGTATGTTCCATTTACCATATTATGTTATGTTTATGCTTCCGCTAAGTTGTTATTCTAGGTATTCCACTTTATTGATATTAAGTATATGTATGTTCATGTCATGGGTCGAGTTGGAGTCTCTTGAGACTACTTGTCCCATATTACGATTCGGGTCTATGTTCGGGTCGTAAAAAATTTAGTATCAAAGAAATAGGTTTGAAGTGTTCTAGGGTGTCTGAAAGCCGCATTAAGTAGAGTCTTTTTCATGGGTATGAAGTGCGCCACACTTATGACGAAGAGGCTACGAGACGTTTAGAAAATGTTTCCTTCTTTCATGATCTATGTCGTGTGATGAAATGTCTCCCTATCCTTCTAATTTGTGCTATTTGCGATTACAAAATCATGGCTCCCCGAAGAGTAAATGGTAGAAGGAAAGGGAATGGAGATGGCCATGGGGATGGCAACGGAAACGGGCACCAGCAGGCCCCACCAGTCTAGGAGCACCATGCAACAGAGCCGGTTGCCCATGCTGAGTTTGAGGCAGCTATTCAGATGATTGCGCAGGCCTTGACTGCTCAGGTCAATCAGCAGGTAGTTGCGCATGTTCTGCAAAATGGCAATGCAGAGGCGGCTCGAGTCAGGGATTTCTTGAGAATGAACCCGCCAAAGTTCCTCGGGTCAAAAGTAGATGAGGACCCACATGAATTCATCGATAAGATTCTAAAGATCACGTAGGTCATGGGGGTGATTAATGGGGAGTTTGTTGATTTGGCCTCTTATCAGCTGAAAGGGGTTGCACATATTTGGTTTAAATAGTGGAAAGATAGTAAGGCAGTGGGAGCAGGCCCTATCGATTGGGAAGAGTTTTATATAGCCTTTTTCGATCAGTTCTTACCTCGTGAGATGACTGAATTGAAGGCGGACGAGTTTGTAAATCTGAAGCAGGGTGACATGTTAGGTCAGGAGCACACTCTGGAGTTCACCCATTTATCCAAGTATGCACTAGAGTTAGTGGCAGACTAGAGGGCTCGGGTGAGCCGCTTGTGCATGGAGTGGCAGACTACCTGGATAAAGACTGTACGATCGCCATGTTGCATTGAGACATAGATTTTCCCCGCATAGTGTTACATGCCCAGTAGATGTGTTATACCCCGTAGAATTTCTGGCACCTAGATGACCTATTCGCACGTTGGTTAAGCATATTTGAAGGCCATACGTGCTAGAGAAAGGCCCGGGAAAAGATCGGACGAGAAACTTGTCGAACCATCGCGGAAGGAGCCGAGGCAGAACCCCTCCGCGATGGCAGCGTGTCACGGAGGTGAAGCCTCCACGTTGGCTCCGTGACACGTTGGCCTTGTCCAGGCCCAAGTATATAAAGCCCCACTTCTGTTTTAAATGATTAAACACTTATAAAAATTCCAGAAACAGAGAGGAAAACGCAGGAGAAGGGATAGGAACGAAGAGGTAAAATAATTTTCATCCGATTACGCTGCTAAACATTGTCCAAACTCAAATTAACCTCAGATACCGAGGTATTTAGCAACAGAGAGCATTCCTACGGATTTAGTTTCGTGAAATACGGCCGACGAATCGTCGAGCTACCGAGCTAAGGTAAGTGGAATTGCTCTAAACTAGTGTCTATGTGTTCCTAGCTGTGAAGTGAATATTTCTCCCTTCTGGACCTCTGAAAAATAGCGAGTTTTCAACCGTCTTTTGATAAGCCTAAGTTTAGGCTATAAACTATATCGAAAGTGACGTTGCTATTTAAAATAAAGCTGTATTTAGTATTGATTGGCATATTTATGAATGCAGTTGGGAGAAAATAGTTGAAGTACCGGCCGAGCCTCGTCCGACAATCGGATAGTTCGAGGATAAGGTATGTAAAGCTAGTTCCCTCGGCAAGTTAGTAATCTTGGTACAGTACAGTAATTTAAAGGCCAGTAGAATATTCAGAAGTCATGTATGATGTTTATTACGAATGTTGGTACGATATTAGAAACATCATGTTATGATCAGCGTGAGACTTGCTAGCATGATATAAATTTTAATATAAGTGTTAGGAACTGCACAGCATGCTCGGTATGTGATGTAATACGAAATGTTAGGGTATTCAGTTGAAACCCAGTAGAACGATGTAACATCTGTAAGACATCTCAAAAATAGAATGATAAGTTAAAATGAAGTTAGAAAGCATGTTAGGAATAGTAAATCATGTTACTATAGAAACTCAGTAAACAACATAGTTTTCAGCAGAAACACTATATCTTGTTCAGCATTAGACCTAGTACAGTCTGGCAGAAGACTATATTTATACATATATACTATTACCAGCCTCAGCATGTGTTAAGTACGTACATATTACTATTACTAGCTCAGCATATAGTATATACAAGTACTTTACCACTATTAGCTTCAGTATGTGGGACATGCAGATAGTATTACTAGTTGAGACTGTTGTATTGTTTGAGGTTGGACTACCTAGCATCCATGACCGCCCCAGGGTTGATAGTTGTATCGACTCGTCCGCCAGAGGACGAGGATACGTCGCTCTACGGAGTGGCATGCCTTCCCACAGGGGACGAAGATGGGATGCCAGTTTTCCCCATATTTGTGCCTTGATCGGCCCTTACACACCCCTGTCGAGCAGATACGCCCGGGTGTTGATTCAGGAGTCCTACGGACTCAGATGAAGTTATAGTCAGGGGCTCAGCGAGCCCAAGTGCATACCCAGGGGACCGGCAGGATGCTTACAGGGTTTATAGGAGATGGGATGACCGGGGTAGGGGTATAGATTCTGTGCTGGTTGTACCTCGCGGCTTATGGGGGTCGGGTAAGGTTTGTGTGTGCTATGTTATGTTATGTTATGTTATGCCATGTTACGTTAGATACGAGTAGATCAGCAGTAGAACGATACGTCTCCAGGTGTGACTCCTACTCCTTCCAGTATAATTAAGAGAAGGTATGATTTACATTATCAGACAGTTAATCTATCCCTTCCTACTTCAGTTTCATCAGTTATGTTGTTGTTTTCAGATATTTCTTTCAGTTGTTGCTTTACATACTCAGTACCAGCGGTACTGACGCCCGGTGGGGCGCTGTATTACTTGCCTGCAGGTACTCATAGACGAGCAGGCGATACCATGTGAATATTCTATACCACCCCGGAAAAGCTAGTGTTGTAGCAGATGCCCTGAGCCGTAAGTCAATGGGAAGTGTGGCGTATTTGCGACCTGGGAAACAGAAGTTAGCTAAAGAAATTCATCAGTTAGCTGGTTTAGCCGTTCGAGTAATGGAAACAGAAAATAATAGAGCAGTAATTTAGAATTCTGCTGTGTCATCATTAGTTACAGAGGTAAAAGAACGACAGTACGAGGACCCTGATTTAGTCCAGCTCAGAGATAGAATTCAGAGAGGTAAGGAGTCAGATTTTCAGATAACTGAGGATGATGTGCTACGCTGTAAGGGCCGCCTCTGTGTCCCGAATGTTTCAGGGCTTCGCGGGCAGATCATGCATGAGGTACATTACGCTCGCTATTCCCTTCATCCAGGAGCGACGAAGATGTACCACGACATCAGAGAAATCTACTGGTGGCCACGTAAGAAAGCTGAGATCGCTGAATTTGTATCTAGATGTTCTAACTGTCAGCAGGTGAAAGCGGAGCACCAGAAGCCGGGCGGATTGACGCAAGATATAACGGTGCCTACGTGGAAATGGGAAATGATAAACATGGATTTTGTAACAGGGTTACCCCGTACCAGATGCAGAAATGATTCCATTTGGGTAATAGTTGACAGGCTGACAAAATCAGCCCATTTCCTGCCAGTGAAGGCTACCTTCTCGGCTGAGGATTATGCCGAATTATATATCATAGAAATAGTTAGGTTGCATGGAGTGCCGGTATCCATCATTTCAGATAGAGGAGCATAGTTTACAGCTAGATTCTGGCAGTCGTTCCAGAGGGGTTTGGGAACGCAGATTAACTTGAGCACAGCATTCCACCCTCAGACAGATGGGCAGGCTGAGCGGACTATCCAAACGCTCGAAGATATGCTACGAGCGTGTGTGCTAGATTTTGGGGGTAATTGGGATGAGCATCTTTCGTTGATTGAATTTGCTTATAATAACAGTTATCATTCAGCTATCCAGACGGGGCCTTTCGAGGCATTATACGGGCAAAAATGTAGATTGCCGGTGGGCTGGTTTGAAGTGGGGGAATCAGCATTGGTTGGCCCAGACATTGTTCGGCAGTCAGAGGAAAAGATAAAGCTTATCCGAGAACGTTTACTGACTGCTCAGAGCCGCTAGAAGTCTTATGCAGATATGCGGCGCAGAAATCTAGAATTTGCGGTAAATGACTGGGTATATCTGAAAGTGTCTCCGATGAAAGGGGTAATGAGATTTGGCAAGAAAGGCAAGCTTAGCCCGAGGTTCATTGGGCCGTATCAGATTCGGCGAAGAATAGGCCGAGTTGCATACGAATTGAACTTGCCTCCGGAGTTAGCATCTGTTCACCCAGTATTCCATGTCTCTATGTTAAGAAAGTTCGTAGGGGACCCTTCTACAGTAGTTCCAGTTCAGGATTTCTAGGTCACAGAAGAGTTAGCATATGAAGAGGTTCCCGTAGCTATCTTAGACAGACAGATTCGCAGGTTGAGGACTAAAGATGTTGCGTCTGTCAAAGTATTATGGCGTAACAGGAACCGTGAGGAAATGACGTGGGAAGCTGAAGAAGATATGAAAGCCAGATATCCTAACCTATTTCAGGCCTAGTCAGGCGACAGGTATGTCTGTACTATTACTTATGCAGTACCTTATAGTTGTATGTGTGTGAATGAGAAAGATTGATACTTAGTTATCTAGTGGATCTTAAAATATTGCGTGCAGTACCTGTGTTGGACTTTTCTGCATTTCAGGTTTTTGCTATAGTCCATATTACAGGGGAAACTCTGCCGAAATTTTTCTAGAAAGTAAGTTAAGTAGTCCTCTAGATAGCAGTGTACATTCGAGGACGAATGTTCTTAAGGGGGGGAGAATGTTATACCCCGTAGAATTTCCGGCACCTAGATGACCTATTCGAACGTTGGTTAAGCATATTTGAAGGCCATACATGCTAGAGAAAGGCCCGGGAAAAGATCGGATGAGAAACCTGTCGAACCATCGCGGAAGGAGCCGAGGCAGAACCCCTTCGCGATGGCAGCGTGTCACGGAGGTGAAGCCTCCGCATTGGCTCCGTGACACGTTGGCCTTGTCCAGGCCCAAGTATATAAAGCCCCACTTCTGTTTTAAATGATTAAACACTTATAAAAATTCCAGAAACAGAGAGGAAAACGCAGGAGAAGGGATAGGAACGAAGAGGTAAAATAATTTTCGTCCGATTACGCTGCTAAACGTTGTCCAAACTCAAATTAACCTCAGATACCGAGGTATTTAGCAGCAGAGAGCATTCCTACGGATTTAGTTTCGTGAAATACGGCCGACGAATCGTCGAGCTACCGAGCTAAGGTAAGTGGAATTGCTCTAAACTAGTGTCTATGTGTTCCTAGCTGTGAAGTGAATATTTCTCCCTTCTGGACCTCTGAAAAATAGCGAGTTTTCAACCGTCTTTCGATAAGCCTAAGTTTAGGCTATAAACTATATCGAAAGTGATGTTGCTCTTTAAAATAAAGCTGTATTTAGTATTGATTGACATATTTATGAATGCAGTTGGGAGAAAATAGTTGAAGTACCGGCCGAGCCTCGTCCGACAGTCGGATAGTTCGAGGTTAAGGTATGTAAAGCTAGTTCCCTCGGCAAGTTAGTAATCTTGGTACAGTACAGTAATTTAAAGGCTAGTAGAATATTCAGAAGTCATGTATGATGTTTATTACGAATGTTGGTACGATATTAGAAACAACATGTTATGATCAGCGCGAGACTTGCTAGCACGAAATAGATTTTAATATAAGTGTTAGGAACTGCACAGCATGCTCAGTATGTGATGTAATACAAAATGTTAGGGTATTCAGTTGAAACCCAGTAGAACGATGTAACATCTGTAAGACATCTCAAAAATAGAATGATAAGTTAAAATGAAGTTAGAAAGCATGTTAGGAATAGTAAATCATATTACTATAGAAACTCAGTAAACAACATAGTTTTCAGCAGAAACACTATATCTTGTTCAGCATTAGACCTAGTGCAGTCTGGCAGAAGACTATGTTTATACATATATACTATTACCAGCCTCAGCATGTGTTAAGTACGTACATATTACTATCACTAGCTCAGCATATAGTATATACAAGTACTTTACCACTATTAGCTTCAGTATGTGGGACATACAGATAGTATTACTAGTTGAGACTGTTGTATTGTTTGGGGTTGGACTACCTAGCATCCATGACCGCCCCAGGGTAGATAGCTGTATCGACTCATCCGTCAGAGGACGAGGATACGTCGCTCTACGGAGTGGCATGCCGTCCCACAGGGGACGAAGATGGGATGCCAATTTTCCCCATATTTGTGCCTTGATCGGCCCTTACACACCCCTGTCGAGCGGATACGCCCGGGTGTTGATTCAGGAGTCCTCCAGACTCAGATGCAGTTATAGTCAGGGGCTCAGCGAGCCCAAGTACATACCCAGGGGACCGGCAGGATGCTTACAGGGTTTATAGGAGATGGGATGACCGGGGTAGGGGTATAGATTCTGTGCTGGTTGTACCTCCCGGCTTATGGGGGCCGGGTAAGGTTTGTGTGTGCTATGTTATCTTACGTTATCTTATGCCATGTTACGTTAGATACGAGTAGATCAGCAGTAGAACGATACGTCTCCAGGTGTGACTCCTACTCCTTCCAGTATAATTAAGAGAAGGTATGATTTACATTATCAGATAGTTAATCTATCCCTTCCTACTTCAGTTTCATCAGTTATGTTGTTGTTTTCAGATATTTCTTTCAGTTGTTGCTTTACATACTCAGTACCAGCGGTACTGACGCCCGGTGGGGCGCTGCATTACTTGCCTGCAGGTACTCATAGACGAGCAGGCGATACCACGTGATTCCTGTCAGCGATCGAGTATTCAGCTCCTGTCATCCAGAGACTGAATTCCAGAGGTGTATTTCATTTTTCTTTTGTTGTATAGTACGGGTAGGTCGGGGCCCTGTCCCGATCATTTCTATTATTATTCCTAGAGGCTTGCAGTCTGTATATGTTTCCCTGTGGTCAGATGAGCCGGTCGTGTGAGGCCGTGCAGTTGTTTAGCTGTTAGTACTTCTGTTTCCTTTATGTTGGCCGTGTGGGGCCATAACTTACAGTAGTGGTGACCTTGCCGGTCACGTAGCTTTCTAGTATTTCATGATTGAGTTATAGATAACTAGACAGCATGGTGGCCTTGTCGGCCCGCATAGGTTTCCCTATATTGATATGTTTTTGGTCAGCTGTTAGTACAGGTACAGGAGGCTATAGGCCAATGGGTCGGGGGCTGTGTTTACAGCCGTTATATAGCCCTTTGTTTCCAGAAATGTGAGTTAGAGCCAGCCAGGCACCAGATGTGCCCAGGCTTAGCAATCCAGCAGTTCAGGTCCTAGTAGGGCACCAGGTGCCAGTCATACCCCCCAAGGCGGGGTGTGACAAGATGGAGGCGGTGTATCGGAGGCAGAGAGAGGCCAAGAGGGCAAGGACAGACAATTATGGGATTTCTCAGCCTAGGTCGGGGGGTGGATAGCGCCATCAGTCTCATCACAGGTCTTTTGCTCCAACACCATCATGAGCTAGTGCACCATCTAGATCACGAAGGGATCGGAGAAGTAGGGCTTCAGATTCGAGGGGCCAGGTAGAATGTAGATAGAGCGTTCCCAGCCTGTGCAGGTGCGGCAAGAATCACCCAGGGAGGTGCCTAGTTGGCTCAAACGCTTGTTTCGGGTGCGGAAAACTCGGACACAGACTCATGGATTGCCCTTCATCCAGATCAGGGGGTAGTGGAGCCTATATATCAGTCGCTGGTTCAGCCGCTCTAGCAGCACGTCCCTCCCTGCAGAGCACTTCGACTAGTTCAGCTGGCGGTCAGCGTCAGAACGGGTTCAATTCCCTTGCGACCCGTCAGGAGAAGGATACTTCACTAGATGTGGTTACTGGTATGTTACGAGTGTTTACCTTGATGCTTATGCCTTGTTAGATCCAGGGGCTACCTTGTCTGTTGTGACACCTTATATTGCTAATAGCTTTGGAGTCATTCCTGAAATTTTGTCAAAACCATTCTCAGTCTCTACTCCCGTTGGTGATATTTTTGTAGCTAGGCGGGTGTATAGAAGTTTCCCAATCACAATATTACATAAAGTCACCTTTGCAGACCTTGTAGAGTTAGCCATGACTGACTTTGATATTATTCTCGGCATGGATTGGTTGTACACATGTTATGCTTTTGTTAATTGTATAACCCGTGTGGTGGAGTTCCACTTTTTGGGTGAGTCAGTCTTGGAGTGGAAAGGTAGTTCGGTCGTGCCTGTAGGTCATTTTATCTCCTATCTTAAGCCAGGAAGATGATTTCCAAAGATTTTGTGTACCATCTAGTTAGGGTTAAGGATGCGATGTCTGAGACCCCGATTATCCAGTCAGTTCTGGTGGTATGTGAGTATTCAGAGGTCTTTCCTGATGATCTACCGAGAATTCCTCTTGAGAGGGAAATAGATTTTGGTATTGATCTTCTTCCCGACACACAACCTATATCTATTCCTCCCTGTAGAATGGCTCTATCTGAGTTAAAAGAATTGAAAGAGCAGTTGAAAGATCTCCTGGATAAGGGTTTCATCAGACCAAACAAGTCTCCATGGGTTGCGCCAGTTTTATTTATCCGAAAGAAGGATGGTTCCCTTCAGATATGCATTGATTATCATCATCAAGAACCGGTTTTCTCTACCCAGGATTGATGATTTATTTGACCATCTTTAGGGTGTTAAGTGTTTCTCAAGGACAGATCTCAGATCCGGGTACCATCAGCTCAAAGTTGGGAGAGCGACATCCTGAAAACAACCTTCAGGACGCGGTATGGCCATTATGAGTTTGTAATTATGTCTTTTGGACTAATGAATGCTCCTACAGCTTTTACGGAATTGATGAACAAAGTTTTCAAGCCATACTTGGATATGTTCGTGATTGTGTTTATTGACGACATATTGATATACTCTTAGAGCGAGGAGGAACATGCCGCTCATTTGAGAATAGTACTTTAGATTCTTAAGGATTGCCAATTATATGCTAAATTAAGCAAGTGCGAGTTTTGGTTGAACTCCGTAGCATTTTTAGGCCATGTGTTATCAAGTGAGGGTATAAAGGTGGATTCTCAGAAAATAGAAGTGATGAAGAGTTGGCCTAGACCAGTGAATCCTTCGAATATCCAGAGCTTTTTGGGCTTAGCTAGCTATTATCGGAGACTTGTTGAAGGTTTCTCATCGATTGTAGCACCTTTGACCAAATTGACTCAAAAAGGTGAAATTCCAATGGTCGGAGGCTTGTGAGAAGAGCTTCCAAGAGTTGAAGACTCGACTTACTTTAGCCTGGTGTTAACTCTGCCGGAGGGTACCGATGGGTTTGTAGTGTATTGTGATGCTTCAAGGATTATACTTGGGTGTGTATTGATGCAACACGGAAAAGTTATAGCATATGCCTCTAGACAGCTAAAGGTTCACGAGAAGAATTACTCAACCCATGATTTGAATTGGTCGCGATGGTATTTGCCTTGTAGATATGGTGACATTATTTGTACAGGGTCCACGTGGATGTGTTTACGGACCATAAGAGTTTACGATATGTGTTTACACAGAAGGATCTCAATCTTCGGCAAAGGAGGTGGTTGGAGTTACTCAAGGACTATGATATGAGTGTCCTTTACCATCCGGGTAAGGCCTATGTAGTAGAAGACTTAGTAGAATCTCTAGGGAGAGTGTGTCTCATGTGGATGAGGGGAAGAAGGAGCTGGTGAAGGATGTGCATCGACTCGCAAGGTTGGGAGTTAGGTTGGTTGACTCGACCGATGGCTGTGTTATTATTCAGAATAGATCAGAATCATCCTTGGTGACTGATGTAAAAGATATACAAGATAAGGACCTGATTTTGGTAAAGTTGAAGAAAGCCGTTCAAAATCAGAAGGTAGAAGTCTTCTCCAAAGTGGGAGATGGTGTTCTTCGGTACCAAGGTGCTTATGTGCTCCAGATGTTGATGATTTGAGGAGCCAGATGTTGCACGAGGCTCATGGATCCAAGTATTCTATCCATCCAGGTGCCACCAAGATGTACCATGACTTACGGGAAGTCTATTGGTGGAATAGCATGAAAAAGGACATCGCATAATTCGTAGCTAAGTGCCCAACCTGTCGGCAAGTAAAGGTCGAGCACCAAAGACAGGAGGTGTGCTTCAAGATATCAATATTCCTACTTGGAGGTGGAAAGAAATTAATATGGACTTCATCACATTACCTCGTACTCGTCGACAATATGACTCCATTTGGGTTGTGGTAGACAGGTTGACCTAGGTTGCTCATTTTCTACCGGTCAAAACCATAGATTCGGTGGAGGATTATGCCAAACTATATATTCGGGAGCTAGTTCGATTGTATGGAGTGCCCTTATCCATTATTTAAGGTACCCAATTTACCTCTCAGTTCTGGAGGTCATTTCAAAAATGACTTGGTACTTAGGTTAAGCTCAGCACAACATTTCACCCGCAAATGAATGGTCAAGCAGAGCGGACAATTCAGACTCTCAAGGATATGTTGAGAGCATGCGTGATTGACTTCAAAGGTACTTGGGATGATCATCTGCCTCTTATCGAGTTTGCATACAATAATAGCTACCATCCCAACATTCAGATGGCCCCGTTTGAGGCTCTCTATGGGCGGAGATGTAGGTCGCCTAGTGATTGGTTTGAAGTTGGTGAAGCTGTGATGATAGGACCAGATTCAGTACACGAAGCTATGAAGAAGGTTCAGCTCATACAGGACAGGTTGAAAATAACTCAAAGTCGCCAAAAGTCCTATGCCGATGTGAGAAGGAGAGAAATAGAGTTCGAGGTGGAAGATTGAGTGTTTATGAAGGTATCTCCCATGAAGGGAGTGATGCGGTTTGGAAGGAAAGGAAAACTCAACCCTCGTTATTTTGGCCCCTTCCGAATTATGAAACGGGTTGGAAAAGTGGCATATGAATTGGAGTTGCCTTCAGAATTAGCTTTTGTCCATCATGTATTCCATATATCGCTCTTAAAGAAATGTTTGGGTGATCCAGCTCTAGTTGTCCTGGTGGATAGTGTTGATGTAAAAGACAACCTAGTTATGAGGAAGTTCTGGTAGAAACACTGGATCGTCAGGTTCAGAGGCTAAGGAATAAAGAGGTAGCTTCAGTCAAAGTGTTATGGAGGAATCATCATGTTGAGGGAGCTAGATGGGAAGCCAAAACGAATATGATGGCTAGATACTCATATTTATTCTCTACCGGCTCAATTCCAGCTTGAGGTATAAGTTTTACTCTCAAACTCTATTTAGTTTTCACGTTCAGTTCATGTGTCCAAGTTTCTTTTATGTATATGGATGTATGTATGATTCGTGAATTAAGTTCAGCTATGTAGTTTGAATCGGAGATAGTCATTCCGTCAGTATTCAGCTTAAATGATTAGTATTTCAATATGATGATTGTATTTCTCTACTTTTCTGTATGTTTTCCAATATTCAAGGACGAATGTTCCCAAGAGAGAGATATTGTTATACCTTGAAAGTCCAACAATCAGATCCGGGATTTGAAACCGAGAAAAACCTAAAACTGGCATCAGGACACAAACCGGGTTGTGAGGTGACCAATGGGAAAAGCCCACAAGTCGTGATGTGACTCGTGGTGAGGCTCAGGTGATGATTTTGAAATTTGGGAAATGGGATCCCCACAGACATGACCACGAGTCGTGGTCAGGCCCCACGACTCGTTAGGTCAGTCGTGGGGAGTGGTGATTGAGAAAAGGGAAATAAGAAAGCAGTGTACCTAATGGAAAGACCCCACAAGTCATAGTCAGTCACCACGATTCATGGGATGAGTCATGACCAGCGAAGCAGTGTACATGACGAGTGTTGACCACGAGTCTTGGTCACTAGTAACGAATCTTTAAGTCATCCATGACGAGCCCAGATGACTTGATAAGTAGTGTACTTGACGGATGATGCCAGGAGTCGTGGCCAGTGGTGATGAGTCGTCATGTCCCTCGTGGAGACTAATTGACAGTTATTTTCTATGAATATAGTAAGGGTTTTTCCATAATTTCTAAGATCCTAAGGCCTAAACTATGTCGTTTTAAGTTATGAATGATGACTTCTAAAGGGGTTAAGTTCATTTTAGGCCATTTTCATTCATGCATGCAAAGATAGAAAATTAGAGGGGGTGATCAAGCTTGTTCTTATTCAAATTCTCTTCAATTCCTCTTAGGCGATCAAGGAAGTGTAAGAATAAACCATAATCAGGTATGTAGGGTTATGAGTGGGTGTTTTCATTCACATCCATGCCCAATCTCTCCTAATTCAAGAAGTTTTATTTAAAAATCTTATGGGGTTTTATCTTACATCTTGTGAAATTCTAATGGTCTTTACATGGGTTATTACTCCTCATGATTTACATCATATTTTACGAATTATGATTAGATTTTACCACTAATTCAATTATAAATTTATTTACTTCAATTTTTATTAAATTATGCCTAATTATGCATGTTCTATGATGAATCGAGTTATGATCTTTACCTCTATTATTGATGTTCATAAACCCATCAGGATTTATGAGTCATGATATGGACTTATTCAAATGCCATTATGAATTTATGATTTAAAAAGCATATACATGATTTACAAGTATGCATGAACCTCATAATTTACTAATTATATTTTTGACCGACTCACGGGCCTTACTCTCATAGCTAGTTCACGTATTTACAAGCATGCTTATGATTATCATGATTGAACTAGCCCATGAATCTCATGCATATTATACTATGAGCACTATATATATTTTGGGAGTAGTATTTAACACCGAGTAGGTTCGGGGCCAAGGTTTCGCCTCGAATCTCAGAACTACGCGCCACCATAGGACATGATGGGACCTCCCTTGAGACTGTCCCCTTTTTCCAAATGGACCGTTTCATGTGTGATATACGCCCTTCACGGTTCTACCCTTGGCAAGGTATGAACACCCTCCCAACTAGGGATTTACAGGTCGGACTCCATGTGTGCTCGTATGGGGTATGTTGGTTATAAGAATCTCCCATTTTTCCGCATGTTTTATGCATTATTATGTTTATGTTACTTTGGGTCAAGTGATGATTTATAAAGTTTCTCTTAAGACTATGATAATGAATGAATTACCATGATTTGAAAACCTTGAGCCTTATGTTATCTTATGATATTTAGGTTATGAGCATGTCGTCCCACTCGTATAATCTCTTATGAGCTTTGATGTATTTTTAAAATGTCCATTTTACTTACCTTGCATACTCGGTACATTTCATGTACTGACCGCATACTTTATGCTGTATCATTTCATGATACAGGCTCCGATCTTCAGACCCAGCACCGCCAGTAGTTCATCTCGGAGTTTAGCATCCATCTCTTTGGTGAGTCCTCATCCTCCGAAGATCAGTTTGATTTCAGTTATCTTTTCATGTTCAATTTTCTATACTTGTAGGGTTAGTTGGGGATGTTTTTCCATCAACCCATTGAATATGTTAGAGGCTTTCAGACTATATGTAGTATTCAACTATTACGTATGTAGTACGTTCTGTTTACCATGTTATTTGATGTTTATGCTTCCGCTAAGTCGTTATGCTAAGTATTCCGCTTTATTGTTATTGAGTAGATGTATGTTCATGCCATGGATTGACTTGGAGTATCACGGGATTCCTTGTCCCATATCACTATCCGGGTCTACATTTTGGTCGTGACAGTTTCCATATATATATATATCTCCAAAACTTTACTTGCCTAGTGTTTTGGGTTTTTTCTTTACCAATTGCCAGAGATAAATGGGGCAACAATCATTGATCTATAGCTTCGTTGCGCGAGGAACTGTTATTCTCGCTGAACATACTGAGTTGACCGATAATTTCACTGGTATAGCCTCACAGTGCCTCTGGAAATTGCTTACATCCAATAACAAGTTAACCTATAACTGCGATGGCCATACTTTCAACTATCTCATCGAACAAGGCTTAAGTCAGTCATTTTCCTTATCTCTTTTCACTTCTTTTGTTAATTGATCTTCCTGACCTTTACCTATTATCCATGCATCTATGATTTTATGTTTTTTTTCTGTTGATTGTTTGATTTCGGAATACTGCAGTCTTCTACATCTCAGTACAATATCTTTTAGTTTAGTTAATGCAGAATTTTCCGTTGAATCTCATTCATTTCGATTATCATTTCATCTTTTTTCTTTGTTCTCCTTCTTCTGTTGCTATGTTCGATTTCAGAATAGCCAGTCTAGTTCTTTGTTAACTACCACTAACAATTAATTTTCGTGTTACTTAGTTTAGCTAATGCAGAATTTTGCTTTGGATCTCTTTCATTTAGTTGCCAAGTTTTTTCATCTTTTGTGTCTTCTTCTTACCTCCTTATCCCAGAAAGGGTAGGGGTAAGGTCTGTGTACACCCCATCCTCCCCAGATCTGACTTGTGGATTCACCCTGGCAATGTTGTTGTTGTTCTGTTGGTTGTGTTTGATTTCTGAGTACTACAGTCTAGATCTTAGTAGAATACTGATAAGTAATATTATATTGGTAATTTGTTTAGTTACTGCTTAATTTTGCCTTAGATCATAAATCAGTTTAGGTGCAGTCTAAATCTCAGTAGAATATGGATATGTAAGATTATATTGGTAATTTTTTTAGTTATAGAAAATCACTCTTTCAATCTACCTAGGCCTTGGTGCATAAAGCTACCCCTACCTGTGCTGGTAGGAGGTGACAGCTACCTGGTGGAATAGTCATTGAGGTTCTCTCAAGCTGGCTGGGACACCACTATCATTTTGGAAAAAAAAACACCCACCTAAGTAAGATATATAAATTTCCCCTTTAATTAGCTGAGGAGAAGATATAAACTGTTTAGGTGGATCTCATTTTTTGCTGTAAAGTTCTTGTACATCTGTCGTTATGAATGCATTACTAGTGTCTTTGATAGAGCCTATAGTTTCTTCGGTTATTTGCTAAACAAGATTAAATGGTAGTGTAACTTTAATTCATAAATTGTAATTTAATAAGGTAAGCTACTGTGTTTTGGTTTTTTTTTTGGATTTTTTTAATTGTGAAGTGACTAAGCACTACTTTTAGATTTACTCATAGTTATTGTACAATGCTGACTAGGTTTCCAGGCTTAACTGTTCATCAAGCTGCTTTGTTAAGTCTTCCACATATTAAAGAGAAGTCCACATATTAAAGAGAAGTGCATAACTTTTATAGAATATGCCTATATAAGAACTTAAGCATAACCAACTTAACAATTTAAATGAAGTACTGTGCATTTCAACATTACAAATTCAAGCAAAGTTTTATTTTATTCAAGTTGGAGTGAACAACACATCTGATTTGAATTGTTTCTCCTGTCTCTGGAAGAAGTTTGTGCACTCTCCTCCCTCTATTTTAACACTTGGGGGGGGGGTTGTACTTCCTAGTTCCTTCTTTCCATGAAATTTTTTTCTTCCGATTCTGATTTGTATGCTCTTATTTCTAATATCATGATGATTCATTACCTTGAAAATAATATGTAATACTCCATTTCTTCCGAGCCTCTCTACCTTCACAAGGTAGGGGCTAGGCTGCATAGACACCACTTTTCCTTCACAAGGGAATTATATTAGGTATGTTGTTGTTGCATCATTTGTTTGTGTCTTTTTTCATGCTGACATTGTTATACCCTCTGTAAAAACAACATGCTATGTTGTTGCTGTGGAATCTGTTGGAAGATAGATCCCAATAGCATTTTTAGAGAGAACTAAGGAAGACTTTACCAAGAAATATGGTGAAGGCAAGGCTGCTACAGCTGTTGCTATCAGCTTAAACAGGGAGTTTGGGTAAATTTCATTTTATTTTCATTCTCTTTTTCCTTCTCCTTTAATAGTTATTGGTAATATTGAAAGTGAAGATGCCTTCATTCAAAATAATAAGTTACAGGCCCAAACTGAAGGAGCAGATGTAGTACTGTGTAAATCATCCAGAGGAAGTCAGTAAGCTTGCAAAGGTGAAGACTCAGGTTTTAGAAGTTAAAGATGTGATGATGGAAAACATTGAAAAGGTAGAAAAGATATTTATTGGCATATACAATTCTAGAGGACATATTTATGTTGTGGTTTTAGGAAAAGATTGAGAATCTGTAAGCGAATTTTGTTTGTTGATGAGAACTGTGTCCTTGCAGGTTCTTGCTCGTAGGGAGAAGATTGAACTGTTGATGGATAAGACTGAGAATCTTCGCTCACGAGTATGTAATGCAATGACCCTATTTTGTGTCCTGTTTCTAAAATATTTGAGTCTTGAGCTATAGATGGATGAATCTCCATTCCAGTTATATGAATAGGAGCTATAGTTGGGACGATTCATCTTTTTTCAGTTCTTTTGATTGATAGCACATGATGAGTGCTATGTACTACTAGTTTCAGCAAATTCAAAGTGGTTTGAATTAATTTACTCCTTTAAAGAACTTAAAGTATTAATGATTTTGCTGCATATTTTTCTGTTGCAAGATATTTATAGTTGGAAACTACTGTTAAGCAATAATTTGACTATGTTGTTTTACATTTTATATTTGGAAAATTCTCAAATATATATACTTTCCATACCATCCATTAGTTCAAAGGTTAGTGGCCTTCTCTTTAACTTTTTGGCAACTTTGAGTAAGGGTTTATTTGCTCCAGTGGGATGGATCTCGTGAACTGTTATTACGTCATTACACCTACTTGTTTCCTTTTCTCGTTACCTTCTTTCTGAACTTGTACTTGTGTTATTGCTATTTTATTTGCAGGCACAAGATTTCAGGACACAAGGAACAACAATGAGGAGGAAGATATGGTTGCAGAACGTGAAGATCAAGCTTATAGTTTTGGGGATTATAATTGCCTTGATTCTGATCATGTGGTTTCAATTGTCATTAGTGTCATTCCTCATCCTTACTAGCCTGTATGTTGATTGAAAATTGTGACAGTTAATTCTTTATAGCACTCGCGTGTCAGTTCCTTATAACTTTTTTCTTCTTTTATTGTGATGTCTTTTGCTCTATGCTCTGTATAATGAGACACTGCCTGTATAGCTTGTAATGCCGAATTCTTTTGAGTATACTACTGAAAGAGTCTCCCTCCTAGTCACTAGACAACATAGTAATACTTGATTTTGTTGGTTGATTGGTTCTAGATTGGATAGAAAAATAGAGCCAGTGGAGATGGCATGTACTGTATCATCTTTCTTTTCTGCCTCTTATGTTTAAAGGGCTTCATTTTTCTGCAACAATTTATTCTTGCGCTCCTTCATATGTGAACTACTGTAATTCTTGAGTTATAATTGGATTCTTAAAGCTGCATCGCAGAGTAAGTTATATAGCACTTAAATGTTAAGGATAATATGAGGTCCCTTGTAATTTGTCATGTTTCTTCTATATTTTTTTGGGTGATAAAGAAAAAGCAAGAGCGCAAATTTGCTTTTTATCTACGAGCAATGTTGCTTCTGTCTAAAGGCATGGAAGATTTGGTGCCTTTTGTTGATACTTGATATGAGTGTTTTCAAATGCATTTCGGAGCAAGTTTTGGTACCAAAAACGTGTTAGGATGTAAATGAAAAGCGTGGATTCATAGGGACGTCCCAAAATTGAGGGAAAGTTGTGGATGTAAAAGGGTAATCTCTGAGCTTAAAAGCATGCATTTCGAGCATTAAATTTGATTTTTATTATTTTAAAAGTATTTTTATTATAAATTTATTATTGATGTAATGATATTTATATTTTATGTTATCATATTATAGTGATTTTTAA
This sequence comes from Datura wrightii, assembly GCA_035772735.1. Taxonomy (NCBI): domain Eukaryota; kingdom Viridiplantae; phylum Streptophyta; class Magnoliopsida; order Solanales; family Solanaceae; genus Datura; species Datura wrightii. Next base: position 43,556,950 of record JASDFA010000007.1, on the reverse strand, counting down.
AAGAATATATAATTAAAGAAAGCAATAGAAAATGATAGTCATAAATAGGTTTTTATTATGCTTGAGATCGATAGGATAGAGATTCCATAAAACTATATTCCTAAGGCAATATTATTCATTTTTTATTTTTTAATACTTTTTTGAAATATATACATAATAATCCGTGCAATATTAGTTGACAACAGGAAGAACTAGTAGATATGGAGATCGATGATGAAGTGGATGATGATTTCATTTTAAAGTTTATGTCAAATAATAATTATAATATTTTTTTCTATATTATTGATGATTTATTTGAATTTATTTGTAGAATTATTAAAAATTTTACTTCTCTTGTTTTTAGTGATAAAATCATAAAAATGAAGTACATGAGATATAACTACTTTGTTAGGATTGGAGAGTTGCTGTGATTCTTCCTGAATAGCCTGGAATCTCCCATCGAGAGTCACTTTAAAAGTATTACCTAAACTCCACTCCGTAGATCCATGGGAATATTTCGGGGCTTATGCCTTGTCTCAATGCTGTATAAATGGCTTTGATATTGGGCTCATTTACGCACTTATTCACCATATTTTTTCCATACTTAGCTATGCTTTGAGAATAAATCATGTGTGTTTTCTTTGCTTTTATATGATATTTGTGAAAAAGAACTAACGCACATGATTAGATATTTACTGGAATAAAAGTGATAGATTTGGACTTATTTGAGGCTAAAAAGAACAAGAGTTGCCAAGATAAACTCAAACGGAGAAAGTGCAATAGCATAATGAAGGATGGCATCATGCAGGCACATCTGTGCAATGACCTATGCGACGCGCAGGCAGAATCATGCAAGGGAGGGCACGATGCGGAGGCTAGTCTGGCCCATCCATCCGCCCGATGTGGACCCCCATATCCGACTCAAATCTGCAAAATTCAATCCCAATCCAAGTAGGAACATATGTAGATTTATTCTACTACTATATATCCCTCTTAGGATTTTTTTCAAACACACAACTTAGATATGAATTAGATACCACTTAATTCTTGACTATTGTTGAGGAGTTAATTGTTGTAAGTATGGATAACATTATTCCATACAATTATTGGAAGAAAAACATCAAGTACTTGTGATTCTATTTAGTCTTCAAGATTTGTCAAATAATTTCATATTATTGTTAGTATTTCATCACGAATTCTTAAAATCTTCTGTTATTGTTTCTTCAAACATGAGCGGCAAAATTCTTTAGTTAGGGTTGCGGGAACCATGATGGATTAATCGAAATAGGCTAAATAATATAGTGATTTTTGAATAGTGAATTGAGTGGATTGTTATTCTCTCCGTTTTAATTATTTTGTGGTTGCAAACATTGAAATGAGCCTTGATCTTGGGCAGAATTTCATGCCCAAGTGATACTCAAATGCTTCATTTTGACTTATTTGTATATCATTATTGTGTACATTCTCATGTGATTTGTAGTTAAATGTGAATTTATACTAACCAACATGATTAGTGTTGTTTTGCAGGTAAAATGGAATTTTGGGAAGCTAAGATACATGTTGGTAAAATCGGGAATGGACTTGGAAACAAGGAGTGAAAAAGGATATGGAAGATCAACAAAAACAAGGGCTCCGCGATGGAGCCATGTCACGTTGCCATCGCGGAGGCACTCTGCCTTAGAGGAAATAAATTTGGCAATTTCCAGTGAAGGTGCGCAATAGCACCGTGTCACGTTGGCCAGGCTCCGCGATGCAGGCCGTGGCACGTTGAGGTTAAATTGCCTGGGGGGCCGACTTCCAGTGAAGGTCCGTGATACATCCGTGGCACGGAGGGAGTGCTCCGCAATACACTCCGTGCCACGTTGCCTGTTATTCCGGGAAAAATTCTCAATAGTATAAATAGCACACTTAGGTTTTATTTAAACATTCTGACTTGGTTGAGCAAGAATGTGGGTTACAGGCAATTGAGGGGACGAAAATTCTAGGGTTCTTCTCTATCTCTTTCTCTTTTATATCAATTGTTTGTATAAATTCTACTTATTTGATGATGTTACATCCACAAATGAGTGGCTAAATTCACTTCTTGCTGAGGTTAAGAACAATTGTAGTGGAATGTAATTGTTAATCATTTTAGTTTTCATCTTTTCTTCAATGGTTGTTCTATCAATTCTTGTTCTTACTGCATTAATGTTTGGCCAATGTTAATGTATATCTGAAAAATTCAATTTTGATTTTGAAAAGGAAAGAAATTGGAAAGATGTGAATTGGTAGGATATGATCTCTTCTTAGTTTGGAAAATTGAGAATTGATTTACATTAGAGTAGAAATATATCTGAAAGTCTTATTAGTCAATTAAGGAATCGGGAATATATGGCTAGAACATGAAATTCTTTTATCACAGAAATGTAGATTAAGACTCATGATTCTTAAGTTGGATAGGAGTCGAAAGTTCCAATCCATAGGCAATAATTCTTGACTAGCAACCGAAGGAAAGGTTAACTGAATTGTATTGATAAATTAATTCCCTTCATGTTCGTTTTAACCTCAGCTTGCTCATTACTATTGTTCAGGCTCACTTTATAATTTTGCCTTAGATTCTTATTAATTAGTAAACTCAAATTCTCAAAATATTATTTATTGGGTTGTCTGCATTCTTAAAGATATAGTTCATTAACACTTAAGTTAATTATTACTGTAGCTCAGTCCCTGTGGGATCGATACTTGGCTTTACTTTAGCCACTTTACTACTTGTTCGACCACGTGCACTTGTGTGTAGTCACCACAGAAGCCAAACAAGTTTTTGGCGTCGTTACCGGGGACTGGCAATTGGTAAAATTACTTTCTTAGTGTTAGTTTACAAATTCTATTTAAGTGCTGGCAACTTGATCTTAGCCTTTCTCTTGTAGATATTAAATTCTTCTGAACACTGGCGAGAGACAAGGAGTTGGTGAATTCATACATAGAGCCGGAAAGACAATTTCATCGTCAAAGAAGGGAAGCTCTAGAGAAAAAGCTACAGTTGCTCAGACAGGCAATTCTGGAGCAACAACAGAATCCACCACTTGTGAGGGCAGTGTTAGTGCCCGAGGAAATGGCAGCTAGGCCGATTCACGAAGTGGCAATCCCACATGCTAACAATGTTACATCAAGTATTAGAAGACCAGAGCCAGGAGGGAGGTTTGAGCTTAAACAGAACATGGTGCAATTGTTGCACACCAGCAGGCAATTCACAAGTCTCCCTCATGAAGATCCACAACAACATCTCTAAAACTTTTTGGAGATAAGTGACATTTACATTCCCGCTGGAGTATCATCTGACTACGTGAGGCTTACATTATTCCAATTTTCATTATTGGGGGAAGCAAAGAAGTGGTTGAAAGCTGAACCACCTAACTCTATCACCACTTGGGATGATCTTGCAAGAAAGTTTTTGATAAGATTCTTTCCATCCGGGAAAACAACAAGACTTAGAAGTCAAATTCTAAGTTTTAAACAAAGAGAGGGGGAGAATCTGTATCAAGCTTGGGAAATGTTCAAATCATTGCTAAGGGATTGTCCTCACCATCACCAGTCCAATGATGTGCTGGTGCATACTTTCATAAAGGGTTTGGAACCCCACACAAAAATTTTGCTAGACTCAGCAGCTGGGGGACAAGCATTAGAAAGGACTTATGAGGAGCTGTATACTTTGTTAAATCGTATTTCACAGGGAAATCCAGAGTGGAATGCAGACTCTTCAAGAGGAGGAACAAGGAAAGCGGCAGGAGTCTTTGAGGTGGATGGTTTTACAGCTATCGCTGCATAGATAGCTGCATTGCAAAATCAACTCAACACCCACTTCAGCAGTATGACCTTGAATCAACCACAAGCCCCAGTTAATGTAGTGCAGCAGGTTTGGTGTGAAGTATGCGGTAGTAATGAACACTCAGTTGAGTGTTGTGGTGCAAATCCAGATTCAGTGAACTTTGTTGGGAACATCCAGAGAAATAATAACCAGCAGCAGTATGGCAATAATTACAACTCAAATTGGAGGAATCATCCGAATTTCTCTTGGGGTAGTAACAACCATCAAGGGCAGAGTTCGAATTAGGGTATGCAGAGAACTCAAGGGGGGCAACAAAATTATCAGTCTCAGTACATAGGAAACAATGCACCTCCTCCACCAACCAACAACATTGAGGAAATGTTCAAAACAATGATAGCTAACCAAGCTCAAATGCAGGCTGATTATGTGAAATTAGCGGCAGACTTAAAAAACAACCAGTTAGCTACAAAGGCGTTGGAGTACCAGTTTGGACAACTAGCCATAGCTCAAAACACCAGGCCCATAGGAGGACTACCGAGTGACACTGACCCGAATCCCAAGCAGGTCAATGCAGTGACCACAAGGAGTGGTTTACAAATCAAGGAGGTGGAACCAGAAAGATCACCTCAGCAATCAGGAGCAGTGGAAAAAGATAGGGAACATGATGATGAGAGGGGGAAGGAGAAGGCAGCTGAAGCAGAAAGACGACCACCCCCGTTCCCTCAAAGATTAAAGAAACACAAGGAGGAAGCTTGTTTTAAAAAGTTCATGGAGGTGCTTAAACAGGTACACATTAATTTACCTTTGGTTGATGTTTTGCAGGAAGTTCCTAAATATGCAAAGTATATCAAGGACATCGTAGCTAACAAAAGCAGATTGACGGAGTATGCTACGGTAACGCTTACTGAGGAGTGCACTTCCCGGATTCAGAACAGGTTGCCAACAAAGCTCAAGGACCCTGGGAGCTTTACAATTCAGATTACAATCGGGCATAGTATCCGAGCTCGCAGATTATGTGATTTGGGAGCAAGCATAAACTTGATGCCGACCTCGGTGTTCAAGAAGTTGGGGCTAGGCAGTCCTAGACCAACTACAGTGATCTTGCAGTTAGCGGATCATTCTTTGGCCAGACCAGATGGCATTGTGGAGGACGTGCTGGTGCAAGTGGGCTCCCTCATCTTCCCGGTAGATTTTATTGTCTTAGATTTTGAGCCAGATGCGGAAGTCCCATTTATTTTGGGACATCCTTTCTTGGCAACCAGGAGAGCTTTGATTGATGTAGCTGCAGGCTAGCTAACCATGCGAGCGCATGAGAAAGTGGAGGTATTTGATGTGTATAAGGCCACGAAGCTTCCGGCCATATATGAGGAGCTTTCAGCAATCCATGTGCTAAATCAAGTAGAAATTCTTCAGATTGATGAATCTCGAGATCCATTAGACAGAGCATTGATGAGCTCCGATCATTACGGAGATAGAGATACTTATGAGATGGTGCAAATGTGGAATGAACCACAATGGTATCTCAGGAAGCATGACTTTTAGCCTTTAATGAGGTCCCTAGAACCATTGCCGAAATCATCAATTGAGGAAGCACCAAGACTGGAGTTGTGGCAAGAAGATCTAAGTGCCACGTTCTTGGTTAATAGGCAACGTTGTAAGCATTACTGGGGTGAGGATGTTATTCGAGAAAAGATGTCCATCACTCTAGAGGATGATTGAGCGTCAATGACGTTGAGCCTCGACGGTAAACCAGGCGCTGCACGGGAGGCATCCCGTGAAATTGTTGTACTATATGAGTAGAATTAGTTGAAAAAGAAAAGAAAAAAAAAGAAGAGAAAAAAAAATAAAAAAATTGTGTTTGCATTGAAACCTATGAATTCTAACCAATTTCTTGCTTGGAAATGATTTTCAGGTGAAACAGAGGGCAAAAATGCAAAAAAGCGCAACGGAAAAATTCGAGGTGAGAAAAATAAAAAATGGCATGACAGTGAGCCTACGCGTTGGCTCCGTGTCACGGAGGAGGGCCTCCGCGTTACCCTCCGTGACACGTTGAAGGTATTCTGGATTTTTTTTAAAATTTCCAGAACACCTACGCGATGGCTCCGTGTCACAGAGGGTGTGCTCCGCGTTACCCTCCGTGACACGTTGAGGTGTAATTCGCGTTGGGTCACACTGGGTCGCCGGGTAACCCGTACGAATAACACCCTTTAAACCCCGATTCCCCTCTATTTTTTCCCCATTTTCCATTCCCTCCACGACCAACACCCCAAATTCCCTCCTCCCCCAACGTGACATGGACCTAGGCACAAGTTTTCTTCAACTTTTCTTCGATTTCATCGGATTAAAGGTATGTTCTTGAACTTAACCTCATTCTTGCTTGAATTTTTGATTTTTGAACATGAGAGGTGATTTTCGATTTTTGAACATGAGAGGTGAGCAAACCTTTCCCTAAGTGCAAATTGAGCTTGAATTCATTTAAGTTATGATTTATTGATGTTCATAATATCGTTGTGAGTATATGAACTCGATGAATGCATGTTTTATTGAATTTTTGCGAAATTGGTAGCTAGGGTTGGAATTTGAATAGGAAGAAACTAAATTTAGTTGAAATGTGAAATTTTTTTTTGAGTTGTGGATGTTGGGTGATGTGAATGATGTTGTGAATATAGATGAATATGCTAAGTAGACAAGGGAATTTTCGGAAAAATGAAATTGGTGAATTGCATAGGTTGTTGAGAACATAAATTTCGCTAAGTGCTATGTGATGTAATGGAATCGATGGCGATATTGTATTCGTTGTACGAAGTCTGAGTAGTACATAGTAATTATTCCATCGAATTATATGAAGGCACTAAGAATGTTGACTGTTAAGAATTATGAAATCATGAATGTCTTGCCGAATTGTTTTAAATTGCGGCTAAAGACTAAGTGTGGGGTGATTCAATTAAACCCAACCTTAGTCGTAGCTAGTTATGGTTTGAATAACATTGGGATTGTATAGTTATATGTGCAGGAACAATGTCGGGTAGACAAGATAAAGGAAAAGGAGCGTCCACATCGGGCGCCGGCAGAAAAAGGATAAGGTTGGGAACAACAGTCCCAGCAGCACCAGCGGTTTTGAGAGGCCAACGCTGACAATACGGAACCCGATGGGTGACTGATGAAGGGAAGAAATGGTATGCAAAACTCAAAGAAACCAAATACTTCCCGAAAGAGCATATAGCAAGGGAGCCGCTGGCACAGGAATTCCCGAGGATCGTACACCGGATTGACACTGCCAGGCTGAACTTCATCTTCGAAGAGCCCAAGGAGTGCAATCTCCATCTGATTCAGGAGTTCTATGCCAATTGAAACCCGACCCTCCGCAGTCACACTGTCAAGATAAGGGGGCAAGTTGTCACCTTTGAGCCCCATCACCTGAATGTTATATTGGGGGCAGGGGACACAGATGCCCATGTACTCTGGCAGCCGAACATAACTCCACCTTATGCGGATATCAGACGCACTCTGTGTGGAGCCTGTTCGACAGCACGGTGGAGCAGACACAAGGAGAGGGGCTACCATCAGACACTGCCTTACTCTCAGATGAATAGGGAAGCCAGGATTTGGCTAAAAATTATGTGTTCCTGCCTGATCCCGGGGGTGCACGTGACAGATGTCACCCGGGATCGAGTGTGCTTGGTGTATGTCCTGATGAAAGGGCTTGAGATAAATGTTGGGGCGGTGATCATCTCCACCATGAAGAGAGCCCGACTCCATCAAGGGCACAGGTACGAGTTCGGTGGTTTGCTTACCACGTTCCTGAGGGGCCATGATATCGAGGAAGAGGCCCTGGATGACATCCCGCAAATTGATAGGCATGCCTTGGATGTCACCAAAACCAAGGCACCTGACACTACTCACGAGCCAGTTCTCACACTAGCCGAGCGACATGCTCGGGATGATCAGTATATGGCCCGCATGTACGGGATGCAGATGTTGCAGTTGCGCATAGGCGGGAGGCCAGCAACGGAGGATGAGTTATGGCAGCTCGAGTTGGATTACCCCTTCGGCAAAAATGCCAGGGCGCTATGCAGAGTGGGGCCAACATTCATGGAGCCGGTAAATGATGATGTCCCCACCGATGAGGAGACACGCTGTGAGGACTTAGATGTTAAGTTCGATGAAGACGGTGGGGACGATTTGGATATGGGAGACGAGGCAACGACACCTGATAAAGAAGTTGAATACTTTGATTGATCAGGGAGTTTCATCAACCACCTATGTGATATGTTGAATTTTGTGAACACTGGGGACAGTGTTCGGTTTAAGTGTGGGGTGGGAGTAGTTAGGTGCTGGCTGTTTCTATGTTTTTTTTTTTATGTTTATGTCTTGTGTTGTTGTGCCTGTGAAAAAAACGTGACCCTGTGATTTTGTGTGATATGCTCCGTAATGTAATTCAGTGTGTAATGAATGTTAAGCTGTTGTGTGTTGTGTGAGCTGTTGTTGGTTGGTTGGTTGTGTAAATATTTTTTGTTTTCTATTGAAATTATCGATATTTAAAAAAAAATTTTGCTGAATTTTCTTATGATTAGGTTTCTCGGCGTTTGTTTTTGGTGCTTTTACCGAGAATAGTCCCATTGAACCGAAGTCGTAAATAGTGACCGTTCCCTATGATGGATGGATGACGACCGTCTTAAGGGAAATGTAGTCGATAGGAGTAGTTTTTTCTTTCTTTTATTTTCTTTCTTTTGTTTGTTTCCCGAACGTGTCGCTACTACATGGTTCAGAATTCTTGTTGCGTGTTGTACATGATATTAAGATGCAAAGGTGATTCGTATGAAAGCATGCAAATGTGTAAACATGTTGACATACCTAGTCCATAGAGTTCGATTCGGTGTGATTGAGGTTTAATATTGAATTCTTGTAATTAGCTGATTGAAGAGTCTGTGAATATGTCTTGAGTTGAGCATGTGCATTGAGTGTGTGGTGAGTTTTCGATTATTCCATGCTATTGTGAAATGTTTAGAACTTGCCTGGTGTGTGTACGAAACAAAATAAAGGATGTGTATTGTAGGAAAGGATGTAGGCATTTCTTTGATTAAACCGAAAGTTTTTCCATTATCATACCTACCTTGAATGTACATCCTAGTTAGCCCCATTGAGCCTTTAGCCAATTTTTTTCTTTCTTTGAAGAGGTACAAACCGAGCTTAATCCCTTCTTTTCATTAGCCTTGAATTTGATCCAAAACTCTTAAGCGCTCAAGAAAAATAGTTTTCCCACAGTGTCAAGGAGTGAGAATTGTGAAAAGAAAGGAAAAACGAAAGTGGTGAAAGTAAAGAAAAGGTCAAAGTGTGCACTTGCTGAAATTAAATAAAATAAAGATGTATAACTAATTGTTGTTATTAAGTTGAGTGTGCTTAAAGAAATGGGAACAAAAATAAAGAGGAAAATTCAAGAAAGAGAAGATGAAGGAAGAAACAAGGCCCATAATGATGGTGGGATGTATTGAAAAGTGCTTAAGGAAGCTAGTTGCTATTATTGGTTAGCCCAGTATTTACTAGATCCTTAGCTTACATTACAACCCCTTAAGTCCTACATGATCTTACATCACGCGTCCTTATATTAGTGGAGTAATACACTAGGCAAGCCTATGGTTCATGACATGATGCATGTGAATTCTTTGGGAGAGAGAGCGAAATCGTGTTCATATACCCCTACATGTAATGCTTTGGAAATCATATGATTGAAAAGGGGGAAATTTATCTTGTGTTGTGAGGGCACATGCTTGACCAGAGATTGAATTCTGTGTCGGATGTCTTGATCAGTTGATTTGCATGAGTTTGCCGAGATCGAGAGTCGATTCTTGAGTTTAGGAGGTCTTAATGTGGTGTATGTCATTATATGGATGAGACCATGCATGTTTTCTTGATGATTTTCTATATTAAATAATTGATATAGCCGTAGCTTGAATTGTCTAGCCAAAGTAGTTATGCGTGGGTGTCAATTGCATGAGATGTGAGAGTATTGTTCGAGGACGAACAAGGTTTTAAGTGTGGGGTAAGTGATCTTGGGCAGAATTATATGCCCAAGTGATACTCAAATGCTTCATTTCGACTTGTTTATCTATCATTATGTGTGCATTCTCATGTGATTTGTAGTTAAAATGTGAATTTATACTAACCAACATGATTAGTGTTGTTTTGCAGGTAAAATATAATTTTGGGAACCTAAGGTACATATTGGTAAAAATCGGGAATGGACTTGGAAGCAAGGAGTGGAAAAGGTCAAGGAAGAGCAGCAAAAATAAGGGCTCCGCGATGGAGCCGTGTCACGTTGCCATCGCGGAGGCATTCTGCCTCGGGTGATTTATTTTGGCCAATTCCAGTGAAGGTTCGCAATTGCGCCGTGACACGTTGGCCTGGCTCCACGTTGCAAGTCGTGGCACGCCAAGGAGAAATTGCTGAGGAACCTGATACCAGAGAGGGTCCACGTTAGCCCCGTGGCACGGAGGGAGTGCTCCGCGATACACTCCGTGCCACGTTGCTTGTTATTCCGGGAAAAATTCTCACAAGTATAAATAGCACACTTAGGTTTATTTTTAAACATTATGACTTGGTTGAGCAAGAACGTGGGTTACAGGCAGTCGAGGGGACGAAAATTCTAGGGTTCATCTCTATCTCTTTCTCTTTTATCTCAATTGTTTTTATGAATTACACTTATTTGATGATGTTTAATCCACAAATGAGTGGCTAAATTAACTTCTTGCTAAGGTTAAGAACAATTGTAGTGGAATGTAATTGTTGATCAATTTAGTTTTCATTTTTTCTTCAATGGTTGTTCTATCAATTCTTGTTCTTACTGCATTAATGTTTGGACAATGTTAATGTATATCTAAAAAATTCAATTTTGATTTTGAAAAGAAAAGAAATTGGGAAGTTGTGAATTGGTAGGATATGATCTCTTCTTAGTTTGGGAAAATTGAGAATTGATTTACATTCAGAATAGAAATATATCTGAAAGTCTTATTAGTCAATTAAGGAATCGGTTTTATATGGCTAGAACATGAAATTCTTTTATCACAGAAATGTAAGTTGAAGGTTCATGATTCTTAAGTTGGGTAGGATACGAAAGTTTCAATCCATAGACAATAATTCTTGACTAGCAACCGAAGGAAAGATTAACTGAATTGTATCGATAAATTACTTCCCTGCATGTTCGTTTTAACCTCAACATGCTCATTACTATTGGTTAGACTCACTTTAGAATTCTGTCTTAGATTCGTAGAAATTAGGAAACTCAAACTCCCCAAATATTGTTTAATTGGTTGTCTGCATTCTTCAAGTTATAGTTCATTAACACTTAAGTTAATTATTACCTTAGTTTAGTCCCTGTGGGATCGATACTTGGCTTACTTAAGCCATTTTACTACTTGTTCGACCACGTGCACTTGCGTGTAGTTACCAAACCTGCGAACAGACGGCTCCCTCTATATGTATGTAGATTATTGGCTGCTGAATAAAGTCACTATCAAGAATAAGTACCCGCTTCCCAGAATAGACGATTTGTTTGATCAACTTTAGGGAGCGAGGTATTTTTCAAAGATTGACTTAAGATCAGGATATCATAAGGTCCAGGTTTGTGAAAGAGATATTCCAAAGACTGCCTTCAGGACCAGATATGGCCACTTTGAATTTCTAGTCATGTCCTTCAGACTGACAAATGCCCCAACAGTGTTCATGGACCTGATGAACAACGTTTTTAGACCATACCTGGACTTGTTCGTGATAGTATTACTCGATGATATTTTGGTGTATTTCCGCTTAGAGGCATATCACCAGGATCATCTATGGACAGTGCTCCAGATTCTCAAAGATCGCCAGCTATATGCAAAATTTTCTAAATGTGAATTTTTCCTGAATTCAGTAGCCTTCTTGGGCCATATTGTGTCAGATGCTGGCATATAGGTAGATACGCAGAAGATAGAGGCAGTGAAAATATGGCCTAGACCTACCACTCCGACTGAGGTACGTAGTTTCCTGGGGTTAGCTGGGTATTACAGAAGGTTCGTGGAAGGATTTTCCACTTTAGCAGCACCTTTAACCAAACTGACACAAAAGGCAGCAAAATTCCATTGGACTGAGGGATGTGAGTAGAGCTTTCAGGAACTGAAAGACGGATTGACATCAGCACCGGTTCTAGTGTTTCCAGAAGGAACAGAGGGTTACGTAGTCTATTGTGATGCTTCGGGTGTTGGGTTAGGATGTGTTTTGATGCAACATGGTAAGGTGATTGCCTATGCTTCCAAGCAGCTGAGGAAGCATGAGAAGAACTACCCTACCCATGACTTGGAGTTAGCCGTAGTGATTCATGCCTTGAAAATATGGAGACACTACCTGTATGGCGTCCACGTAGATATTTTCACTGATCATAAAAGCCTGCAGTATATTATCACCCAGAAAGAGTTGAATCTGCGGCAGCGTCGCTGGTTGGAGCTGTTAAAGGATTATGATGTGAATATTTTAGATCACCCAAGAAGGGCCAAAGTTGTAGTAGATGCCCTTAGTCGCAAATCCATGGGAGGCTTGGCGTATTTACAGCCCGAGCGGTAGGAATTGGCCCGAGAATTGCATCAGCTAGCTAGTTTAGCCATTCGTATAGTAGAGTCAGGAGACAATGGAGCGGTGATCCAGAATACCGCAGTGTTCATCATGGGTGGTGGAAGTGAAAGAACGATAGTATGAAGATTCTAGCCTGGTTCATCTTAGAAATAGGGTCCAACGAGGGGAAGTAATAGATTTCCAGGTAACCGAGGATGGAGTTTTGAGATATAGGGATCACCTCTGCGTTCCAGACATCGCAAGGCTTCGCCAACAAATTATGGGCGAGGTAAACTATGCCTATTACTCTCTCCATCCTGGTTTGACAAAAATGTACCATGACGTAAAAAAGATTTACTGGTGCCCGGGAATGAAAAAGGGGATAGCAGAATTCGTAGCTCAATGTCCCAATTGCCAACATGTGAAAGATGAACATCAGAAACCAGGTGGACTGACATAGGATATAGCCATGCCTTTATGGAAATGGGAGGAAGTTAATACGGATTTCATAGTAGGGTTACCTCGTACCAGGCGTAAACATGATTCTATCTGGGTAATTGTGGATAGGTTGACAAAATCAGCTCACTTTCTGCCAGTATGGGCTACCTTTTCAGCCGAAGATTATGCTGAGCTGTATATTAGAGAAATAGTCCAATTGCATGGTGTTCCATTGTCAATTATATCTGACCGAGCGGTGCAGTTTACAGCTAAATTTTTGCAGTCTTTCCAGAGGGGCCTTGGGATGCAGGTTAACCTGAGCACAACCTTCCATCCTCAGACAGACGGGCAGGCAGAACGTACAATCCAGACGATCGAGGATATGTTACGGACGTGTGTGCTAGATTTTGGAGCCAGCTGGGATGAACATCTACCGCTTATTGAATTTGCCTATAATAATAGTTATCATTCAGCAATTCAGATGGCGCCTTATGAAGCGTTATATGGGCGGAAGTACAGGTCTCCAGTTGGTTGGTTTGAGGTAGGAGAATCGGCATTGATTGGGCCAGATATTATTCATCAGTCAGAAGAGAAAGTAAAGCTTATCAGGGAATGTCTGCTGACTGCTCAGAGCCGCCAAAAATCTTATGCTGACGTGCAGTGAAGAAACCTATAGTTTAATATGGGTGACTGGGTATTCTTGAATGTTTCACTGATGAAGGGTGTGACAAGATTTGGTAAGAAAGGCAAGCTCAGCCCGAGGTTTATTGGGCCTTATCAAATTTGCCGAAGGATAGGCCAAGTGGCTTATGAATTGGATTTACCTCCAGAATTAGAATTCGGTCACCCAGCTTTTCATGTATCAATGCTGAGGAAGTGCATAGGAGATCCCTCCAGGATTGTCCCAGTCAAAGACGTCCCAATCACTAAGGAGTTAGCTTATGAAGAAGCTCCAGTAGCCATACTAGATCGGCAGATCCGTAGACTAAGAACTAAAAATGTTGCTTCCATTAAAGTGTTATGGCGGAATAAGAATCGAGAGGAGATGACCTGGGAGGTAGAAGACGATATGAAAACCAGATATCATCAGTTATTTCAAGCTTAGTCAGATTGTGCAGCTAGAGGTATATTCTTGTGGTTGTTTCATAAGTTGCATTATATACATGTATACATGAGATAATTGTCACGCCCCACCTTGGGAGGCATGACTGGCACCTGGTGCCCTACTAGGACCTGAACTGCTGAGCTGATTGAGCCTAAGCACCTCTAGTGCAGGGCTGACTCTAACTCTAGAATCGAGAAAACAACAGGCTATATAACGGTTGTAAATACAACCCCCGACCGATAAGGCCTATAGCCACCTGTGAAAATAAACAGCTAACCAGAAACATACAAACATAGGGAGTCCTATGCGAGCCGACAAGGCCACCATGATATCTAGTTATAACTGAAAAGTAAGATCAGATGCTAAACTGAGCTATGACCGACAAGGCCACTAATCAACAGCTAAATAGGGCCCCACACGGCCAACAAACATAGCCTAAAACACATATAGGCCCCACATGACCGATATTATCTAACCACAGGGAAGTAACACAATATCCAAGCCTCTAGGAGTAATAAGATGGTTGGGACAGGGCCCCGACCTACCCATACTGTGCAAACAAAAGAAGTAAACCTCTATCATACAAGCTCCAAAAGAAGGGAGCTGACGGCTCTGTACAGCTGACTGGAATCACAAGGGACCTGCTCCTCGTCTATCTGCACCTGCAGGCAAGTAATGCAGCGCCCAGAAGAGGGCGTCAGTACTACAGGTACTGAGTATGTAAAGCAGTAACTTTAAATAACTGAAAGTAAGGAAATAGAACTGACAATAACTGAAGTAAAAGAAACAGACTGAAAATGACTGAAGTAGTGAAATCAGGACTAAACATAACTATGATAAGGAGGGTAGGGGTCATACCTGACAAACGAGATATCCTACTATCTAACTATCAGTAACTAAAGCAAACATAAACCTTACCTGGCCCCCATAAGCCGGAAGGTACAATCAGCACAAAACAACCCATCTGGGCCCCCACTAGCCCTAGTGAGTACACCTCAATCTATATACCCATATCTAGGTCATATTGAGTCAACTACCAGCTATAAGCATCCTGCCGATCCCCTGGGTCTGCAACTGGGCCCGCTCGGCCCCTGACTGTAGCTGTGTCTGAGTCTGAGTCCGGAGGACTCCTGATATCTACATCGCGAGCGTAAACGCTCGGCGGGGGTGTGTATAAAGCCAACCATGGTAATATGAGGATCTAGATCCCCATCTTCATCCCTTGCGGACGGCATGCCGCTCCGTAGAGCGACGTATCCGCGCCTCTGGCAGGCGGCGACACAGCTATTAATCCTGGGGTGTTCACGGAAGTTATACAGGTATAATCCAGCCCAAAACAATACAATTTATGAGTCTTGACTTACAACAACAACTAAACATGATAACATACTCCTAACATGCTTTACTGGGATTCATATTGGATTACTATGCTGAAGAAACTAACTTGCCAAAAGAAAATGCCTTAACATACCTCGATTGCCGGTTTCTAATTAACTGATAGGTTCCAATTTGTATTCAACAACTCTTCCTAACTGAAATCGTGTTACTGGAAAGGTAGGACAAGTTTTAACACTAAGTTCGGCAAAAAGGAAAACTTTATATATAAATATTAACTATATTCCAAATTTACGGAACACGGTCGAAACCTCGTTATTTCTCGAAAGTCTAGAAAGGAGAAATGCTTACTTTAAGCCTGGGATCATATTGACACTAGTTTGGAGTAATTCCAACAACTTTGGCTCGGCGGGACGACGATTTGCCGGGCGAATTCACGAAACTAACTCCGTAGAAATGCTTCCTACAACCTTATACTTCGATACCCGAAATTAATTCAAATTTGGACGGCATTTAGCGGCGTAATCGGATAAAAATTAAATGATTTCCTTCATTCTCACCTCTGTTGGTCGTGATTATATGAATTATGATCTCAATTCTAAATGTGAGACCCTTATATACTTGAGGCAGCAGACAAGGCAACATGGCATGCTGCCCAACGCGCTGATTCTGCTCCGTGCCACATTGTTTAACGCGGAGGAATAGCTTCGTGCCACTTTGCCCCTCTGGGCAGCTTGGTTTGGCTTCCTCCCGAAAAATCCCAACTTGGCACTCGTTCGGCCTTTCCCCGAGCTCTTTCCTCGTACGTATGGCACTCTAAAAATCTCAACCAACATACGAATAGGCCGACTAAACGCTAGAAACTTACGGGGTGTAACAATAATTAACTTCAGTCTAATTTACGAGGTGTAACAATAATTGACTTCAGTCTATTGTGAAGTGAACGCTATAGTATAGTGTGAAGTACCTGTATTGGACTTTTCTACGTTTCAGGGTTTTTGGATAGTCCATATTACAGGGGAGACTCTGCCGAAATTTTTCCAGAATAAGTAATTGTAAGGTTAAGGTTCTTGCAAGTAGAAGTTAACATTCGAGGTGAATGTTCTTAAGGGCGGGAGGATGTTACACCCCGTAAGTTTCTAATGTTTAGTCGGCCTATTCGTATGTTGGTCGAGAGTTTTAGAGTACTATACGTATGAGGAAAGGGCCCGGGGAAAGGCCGAACGGGTGCAAAGTCGGGATTTCACGGGAGGAGGACGAACCAAGTTGCCCAGAGGGGCAAAGTGGCACGGAGCAGCCCCTTCCGCGTTACCCAAAGTGGCATGGAGAAGAATTGGCGCGACCGGCAGAGTGGCACGTTGCCTTGTCTACTTCCTCAAGTATAAAAAGGCCTCACACTTAGATGTTATGTTATTTTCCAAATAACTTCGGCCAGCAGAGGTAAGAACGAGGGAAAACTATTATCATCCGATTACACCGCTAAACGCCATCCAAATCTAAATTAACTCCGGGTAGTAAAGTATAAAGTTGCAGAGAGCATCACAACGAAGTTATTTTCATAAAATACGCCTAGTGAATCATCGTCCCGCCGAGCCTAAGTTGGTGGAATTATTTGAAACTAGTGTCAATACGATCACATGCCTAAAGTAAGTATTTCTCCCTTCTAGATTCCCGAGAAATTACGAGGTTTTGATCGTCTTTCGATAAGTTGAAGTATAGTCAGTATATATATATATATATATATATAAGTTATCATTTTCTTCGAATATAGTAATAAAGTTGCTCTATTCTTCCGTTAATATGATTACAGTTGAGAAGGGCAGTTGAACACAAGCTGAAACTCGCCAGTTAATCGGTAAACAGCGAACGAGGATGTTAAGGAATTTTCTTTCGGCAAATTAGTTTCTTCAGTATAGTAGTCCAGTATGAATCCCAGTAAAGCATGTTTGGAGTATGTTATCATGTCTAATTGTTGTTGTCAGTTGAGGCTCGTAATTTTTATTGTTTCTGGTTGGATTACACCTATATATCTTCCGTGACCACCCCAGGGTTAATACCTGTGTTGCCGCCCGCCAGGGGCGAGGATACGTCGCTCTACGGAGCAGCATGCCGTTTTCAAGGGATGAAGATGGGGATCCAAATCCTCATATGCTGTGGTTGGCCTTATACACACCCCTGTCGAGCGTTTACGCCCGGGGTGTAGATATTAAGAGTCCTCCGAACTCAAACACAGCTACAGTCAGGGGCTTAGCGGGTCCAGTTGCAGACCCAGGGGATCGGCAAGACGCTTATAGCTGGAAGTTGACTCAGTATGACCTTGATAGAGGCATATAGATTGAGGTGTACTCACTAGGGCTAATGGGGACCCACGTGGGTTACTCTGTGCTAATTGTACCTTCTAGCTTATGGGGGCCAAGTAAGGTTTATGTTTGCTTTAGTTACTGATAGTTAGACAGTAAGATGCCTCATTTGTCAGGTATAACACCTACCCTCCTTATTATAGTTATGTTTAGCCCTGATTTCACTACTTCAGTCATCTTCAGTCCGTTTTCCTTACTTCAATCATTATCAGTTTTATTTCTTACTTTCAGTCATTTAAAGTTACTGCCTTACATATTCAGTACCTGTGGTAATGACGCCCTTTTCTCGGGCACTGCATTACTTGCCTGCAGGTATAGATAGACGAGGAGCAGGTCCCTCATAATTCTAGTCAGCCGTACAGAACCGTCAGCTCACTTCTTCCGGAGCTTGTGTGATAGAGGTTTATTCCTTTTGTTTGTACAGTATGGGTTGGTCGGGGCCCTGTCCGACCATCTTATTACTCCTAGAGGCTTGCAGATTGTGTTACTTCCCTGTGGTTAGATGATATCAGCTTTGTGGGGCCCATATGTGTTTTATATTATGTGTGTTGGCCGTGTGCGGCCTTGTTTAGCTGTTGATTGGCAGCCTTTTCAGTCATAGTTCAGTTTAGCATCTGATTTTACTTTTCAGTTATAACTAGATATCATGGTGGCCTTGTCGGCCCGCATAAGACTCCCTATGATTGTTTGTCTTTGGTTAGTTGTTTATTTTCACAGGTGGCTAATGGCCTTTTTGGCCGGGGGTTGTATTTACAGTCGCTATATAGCCCGTTGTTTTCTTGATTCTAGAGTTAGAGTCAGCCCTGCACCAGAGGTGCTTAGGCTCAGTCAACTCAGCAGTTTAGATCCTAGTTGGGCACCAGGTGCTAGTCATGCCTCCCAAGGTGGGGCGTGACACCAGGTATGGCCACTTTGAATTTCTAATCATGTCTTTCGGGCTGACGAATGCTCCAGCAGTGTTTATGGACTTGATGAACAGTATCTTTAGGCCGTATTGGGACCTG
The DNA here is from genome assembly GCA_035772735.1 of Datura wrightii. Classification (NCBI taxonomy): domain Eukaryota; kingdom Viridiplantae; phylum Streptophyta; class Magnoliopsida; order Solanales; family Solanaceae; genus Datura; species Datura wrightii. Next base: position 43,538,344 of record JASDFA010000007.1, on the reverse strand, counting down.
TTTGTGATAGTATTTATTGATGATATTTTGGTATATTCCTGCTCGAGGCAGATCACCGGGATCACTTATGAACAGTGCTCCAAACTCTCAGGAATCATCAGCTGTATGTGAAGTTTTCTAAATGTGAATTTTTGCTGAATTCAGTGGCCTTTTGGGGCCACATTGTGTCAGCTGCTGGTATACAGGTAGATTCGCAGAAGATTGAAGCAGTAAAAACATGGCCTAGACCTACCACTCCGACTGAGGTACGTAGTTTCCTGGAGTTAGCCGGGTATTACAGAAGGTTCGTGGAAGGATTTTCTACCTTAGCAACGCCTTTGTCTAAGTTAACTCAGAAAGCAGCTAAATTTCACTAGACTGAAGCATGTGAACAGAGCTTCCAGGAGTTGAAAATCAGATTGACCTCAACACCAGTATTAGCCTTTCCAGAAGGATTAGAGGGTTATGCAGTGTACTGCGATGCTTCAGGCGTCGGGTTAGGATGTGTTCTGATGCAACATGGTAAAGTAATTGCTTGCGCTTCCAGATAGCTGAGGAAGCATGAGAAGAACTACCCCACCTACGATCTGGAGTTGGCCGCGGTAATTCATGCCTTGAAAATCTGGAGGCACTATCTGTATGGTGTTCATGTAGATATTTTTACTAATCATAAGAGCCTCCATTACATTTTCACACAGAAAGAGCTAAATCCGCGACAGGGTCGCTGGTTAGAGCTGTTGAAGGACTACGATGTGAACATCTTATATCACCTAGGAAGAGCCAATGTTGTAGCAGATGCCCTCAGTAGCAAGTCCATGGGAAGTCTAGTATATTTGAAGCCTGAACAGAGGGAACTGGCTTGAGAATTACATCAGTTAGCCAGTTTGGCTGTCTGTATAGTAGATTCAGGAGATAGTGGAGCAGCAATTCAGAATACGACAGTATCATCATTGGTTGTGAAAGTGTAAGAACGGCAGTACGAAGACCCTAACCTGGTTCAGCTCAGACATACGGTACAACAAAGGGAAGTAACAAATTATAAAGTAATCGAAGACGGAGTTTTGAGATATAGGGATCGCCTCTGTGTTCCAGATGTGGTCGGACTTCGCCAGTAGATCATGGGCGAGGTGCATTATTCCCGTTACTCTCTTCATCCGAGTTCAACAAAGATGTATCATGACATAAAAGAAAACTACTGGTGGTCGGGAATGAAAAAGGAGATAGCATAATTTGTAGCTCAATGTCCTAATTGCCAACAGGTAAAGGTTGAACATAAAAAACCCAGTGGATTGACGTAAGAAATAGCAGGGCCTATGTGGAAATGGAAGGCCATTAATATGGACTTTGTAACAGGGTTACCTCGTACCAGGCATAAATTTGATTCTATTTGGGTAATTGTCGACAGGTTGACGAAGTCAGCTCATTTTCTGCCGGTGAAGGCTACTTTCTCAACTAAAGACTATGCCGAACTGTATATTAGAGAAATAGTCTTATTACATGGTGTTCTGGTATCAATTATTTCTGATAGAGGGGCATAGTTTACAACTAAATTTTGCCAATCCTTCAGAAGGGTCTGGGGACACAGGTCAACCTGAGTACAACCTTCCATCCTCAAACAGATGGCCAGGCAGAACGTACAATTCAAACACTCGAGGATATGTTACGAGTGTGTGTGCTGGATTTTGGGGGCAGCTGGGATGAACATTTACCACTTATTGAGTTTGCCTACAACAATAGTTATCACTCGGCATTCTAGATGGCACCTTATGAAGCCTTATATGGGCGGAAGTGTAGATCTCCAGTTAGTTTATTCAAAGTTGGAGAATTACCGTTAATTGTACCAGACATGATCCATCAATCAGAGGAGAAAGTGAAGCTCATCAGAGGGACGCGTGTTGACAGCTCAGAGTCGCTAGAAATCTTATGCAGATGTATGGCGTAGGAACTTGGAGTTCAATGACTGGGTGTTTCTGAAAGTCTCGCCAATGAAGGGCGTAATGAGGTTTGGCAAAAAGGGTAAGCTCAGCCCGAGGTTTATTGGGTTGTATCGAGTACTCCGGAGAATAGGCTAGGTGGCATACGAGCTAGATTTGCCTTCAGAATTGGAATCCTTTCATCCGGTCTTTCATGTCTCGATGCTATGAAAGTGAATGGGAGATCCATCCCGAATTGTGCCAGTTGAGGACATCCAAGTCACTGAGGAGTTAGCCTATGAAGAGGTTCCAGTAGCTATATTGGATCGACAGGTTCGCAGGTTGAGAACTAAGGATGTCACTTCTGTTAAGGTACTATGGAGAAATAGAAATAAAGAAGAGATGACTTGGGAAACTGAGGATGATATGAGGTCCAGATCCTCATTTGTCCCAGGATTAGCTCAGACCATGCAGTTAAGGTACTTTTAGTGATTTAGTTGTTGTTTTATGGTTTGTGTTGTATATATCTGGTGCAAATGACTCTAGCCTTGTTGTGAAATAGTTTTTGTAGTGTCATGTAAAGTACCTGTGCTGGACTTTTCTGCATTTTAGGATTTCTAGATAGTCCATATTACAGGGGATACTCTGCCGATTTTTCCAAGATAATAATTAAAAGGGACTCCTGTAAGCTAAAGTTAACATTCGAGGACGAATGTTTCTAAGGGGGAAAGGATGTTACACCTTGTAAGTTTCTAATGTTTAGACAACCTATTTGTACGTTGTTTAAGAGCTTTAGAGTATAATACGTATGAGAAAGGACCCATGAAAAGGTTGAATGAGTACGGAATCGGGGTTTCAAAGTAGCAGGCCGGACGAGCTACCCAGAAGGGCAACGTGTCACTGACCATGCTCCTCCGCGATGGGCTCTATGACACGACCCTAGATTGGCGCGACAGGGTCCGTGCCACGGACTCGTGCCCATTGCCCAAATGTTATATAAGTCCCATGTTTCACTTGGTTAATATCATAGTAGGTACCTTTGTCCAGAGAGAGAGATATATGACATTTTCATCCACATTTCCTCCATTTACGCTACGAAACACTTCCTGAATCCAAATTAACTTCGGGTATTGAAGTTTAAGGTTGCAGGGAGCATTACTATAGAGTTATTTTCATGAAATTTGTCCAGCAAATTGTAACCCCGCCTAGCTAAAGTTGTTGGAATTGCTCCAAACTAGTGTCAATACGATCACAGGCTTAAAGTAAGCATTTCTCCCTTTTGAACTCTCAGGAAGTTATACGTTTTTGGCCGTATTTTGTTCAGTTGAAGTATAGTCAATATTAGTATTAAAAGTTATTATTTTTGCTGAATTTAGTACTGAAATTAGCCTCATTCTTCCAGTAATACAATTACAGTTGAGAAAAGTAGTTGGATACGAACTTAACTTACCAGCTAGTCGGTAATCGGCGAACGAGGTATGTTAAGGTAATTTCCTTCGGCAAGTTAGTTTCTTTAGCACTATCACTCAGCTTGGATCCCAGTAAGAATACCAGAAGCATGTTTATTGTGATTAACTATTATTATTATTAGCTGAAACCAACATTCCATGTTTAGTTGGGATGGATTATGCCTATATAGCCTTCATGAATGACTCTAGGGTTATTAGTTGTGTCGCCGCCCGCCAGGTGTCACGCCCCACCTTGGGAGGCATGAATGGCACCTGGTGTCCTACGAGGATCTGAAATGACTGAGCTGACTGAGCCTAAGCACTTCTAGTGCAGGGCTGACACTAACTCTTAAATCAAGGAAACAACGAGCTATATCTCGGCTGTAAACACAGCCCCGGGCCGACAAGGCCTGATAGCCACCTGTAAAAGGAAACCAGCTAGCCAGAATCAACAACAACAATTTTCATGATTACGTACTGCTGATTCTCTTACTGGAATTTAGACTGAGTTATAATACCATACTAACTTGCCGAAGGAACTTCTTTAACATACCTCGATTGCCAGTTACTAACTAACTAGCGAGTTTTAGCTTGCATTCAGCTGCTCTTCTCAACTGCAATCGTATTATAGGAAGAATGAGGCTAATTTCAATACTAAATTCGGAGAAAACGACAACTTAATATATAAATATTAACTATATTTCAACTTGACGAATCACAATCGAAAACACATAATTTCTCGGGAATCTAGAAGGGAGAAATGCTTACTTTAAGCTTCTGATCGTATTAACACTGGTTTGGAGCAATTCCAATGACTTTAGCTCGGCAGGACGATGATTCGACTGGTGAATTTCGCGAAAATAACTGTGTAGCAATGCTCCCTGCAGCCTCAAACTTCAATACCCGAAGTTAATTTGAATTCGAGCAACGTTTTACGGCATAAACGGATGAAATTTATTGATTTCCTTCGTTATTTTCCTCTTTGGCCGGGTTTATATATTGAAAATAAACCAAAATCCAAGGAGAGAACATATATATAGTTGAGGCGGTGGACAGGGCAACGTGGCACGGACCCCAACGCGCCATTTTACGGGGGTGCCACGGGGCCCAATGTGGAGGAGCAAGGTCCATGCCACGTTGCCCCCTTGGGCAGTCAACCTAGCCTTCTCCCACGCAGTCCCATCTCCGTACTCGTCCAACCTTTCCCCGGGCCCTTTTCTAGCACGTATTGCACTCTAAAACTCTTAATAACATACGAATAGGTCAACTAAACGTTAGAAATTTATGGGATGTAACATCCTCCCCCCTTAAGAACATTCGTCCTCGAATGTTAACTTCTACTTACAAGAACCTTAACCTTGCAATTACTTATTCTGAAAAAATTTCGGCAGAGTCTCCCCTGTAATATGGACTATCCAAAAACTCTGAAATGCAGAAAAGTCCAGTACATGCACTTCATACAATACTATCACAACCTTTTTATAATAAAAATGGAATCAACTTAGCTGTACGCAACAGACAAATCATAAAGCCATAACTGAAATATTAAAGGTACTTTAACTGCATAGAATGAGCTAAGCCTGGAACAAATGGGGATATCTGGATTTCATGTCGTTCTTATCTTCCCAAGTCATTTCCTCTCGATTCTTTTTCCTCCACAATATTTTAACAAATGCAACATCTTTAGTCCTTAACCTGCGAACCTGTCGATGTAGTATAGCTACTGGAACCTTTTCATAGGTTAATTCCTCAGTAACTTGGACATACTCAATTGGCACGACTCGGGACGGATCCCCTATGCACTTTCGTAGCATTGACACATGGAAAATTGGATGAACGGATTCTAACTCTGAAGGAAAATCTAGCTCATATGCCACTTGACCTATTCTCCGGAGTATTCGATACGACCCAATAAATATAGGGCTGAGCTTACCTTTTTTTGCCAAACCTCATCACACCTTTCATCGGCGATACTTATAAAAATACCCAGTCATCTACATTGAACTCCAGGTTTCTACACCTCATATCAGCGTAAGATTTCTGGTGGCTCTGAGCGGCGGCTCTGAGCTGTCAACAGACGTTCTCTGATAAGCTTCACTTTCTCTTCTAATTGTTGAATTATATCTGGCCCAAACCCTGATTCTCCCACTTCGAACCAACCAATTGGGGACCTACATTTTCGCTCGTATAAAGCCTCATAAGGCACCATTTGAATTGCTGAATGGTAATGATTATTGTAGGCAAAGTCAATGAGCGGTAAGTGTTCATCCCAACTACTTCCATAATCCAGCAAACACGCTCGTAACATATCCTCGAGTGTTTGAATTGTATGTTCGGCCTGTCCATCTGTCTGAGGGTGGAATGCTGTACTTAGATTAACCTGGGTTCCCAAACCTCTCTGGAAAGACTGCCAGAATCTAGCTGTGAATTGCGCTGCCCTGTCAGAAATGATAGATACTGGAACACCATATAATATGACTATTTCTCTGATATACAATTCAGCGTAGTCCTCGGTTAAGAAAGTAGCCCTGACTGGCAGAAAATGGGTTGACTTTGTCAACCTATCAATGATGACCCAGACAGAATCAAATTTATGCCTGGTACGAGGTAACCCTATAACAAAGTCCATATTAATCGCTTCCTATTTCCACACAAGCACTGCTATTTCTTGTGTTAGTCCACCGGGTTTCTGATATTCGGCTTTCACCTGTTGGCAATTAGGACATTGAGCTACAAATTCTGCTATCTCCTTTTTCATTCCCCACCACCAGTAAATCTCTTTTATATCATGATACATCTTTGTTGAACACGGATGAAGAGAGTAATGGGAATAATGCACCTCGCCCATAATTTGCAAGCGAAGTCCTGCCGCATCTGGGACACAAAGGCGATCCCCATATCTCCAAAACTCCATCTTCAGTTACCTGGAAATCTGTAACCCCCCCTTGCTGAACCTTACCTCTGAGCACAAGATTAAGTTCCTCGTACTGTCATTCTTTCACTTCCACAACTAACAACGATATTGCCGTATTCTGAATGACTGCTCCACTGTCTCTTGAATCTATTATACAGACGACCAAACTAGCTAACTGATGCAATTCTCGGGCCAGTCCCTGTCGTTCTGGCTTTAGGTGTGCTAAACTCCCCATAGACTTATGCTGAGAGCATCTGCTACAACATTGGCTTTTTTTGGGTGATACAAAATATTCACATCATAGTCTTTCAACAGCTCTAACCAGCGACGCTGTCGTAGGTTCTGTCACACCCCACCTTGGGGGGTATGACGGGCACCTGGTGCCTACTAGACTCTGGACTGCTAAATGGTCCAGCCTGAGCACATCTGGTGCTTTGGCTGGCTCTGGTTCTACTCCAAGAAATAAACCGGCTATATAACGGCTGTAAACACAGCCTCCGGCCAACTGGCCTATAGCCACCTGTACCTGTAGTAACAGCTAACCAGAACACACTCATAACAAGGAACCTATGCGGGCCGACAAGGCCACCATGCTGTCTAGTTCTCTGTAACTCAACAATAGCATGCTAAATAATTACGTGACCGGCAAGGTCACCACTACTGACTGGTTATGGCCACACACAGCCAACAGGAACTGAAATACTAACTAACTATAACAAACTGCACGGCCTCACACGACCGGCTCAACTGACCACAGGAAAATATATACAAACTGCAAGCCTCTAGGAATAACAATAGAAATGATCGGGACAGGGCCCCGACCTACCCGTACTGTACAACAAAAGAAAATGAAATACACCTCTGGAAATCAGACTCCGGATGATAGGAGCTGAATACTCAATAGCTGACTGGAATCACGAGGGATCGCCTCCTCGTCTATGAGTACCTGCAGGCAAGTAATGCAGCGCCCCACCGGGCGTCAGTACCGCTGGTACTGAGTATGCAAAGCAACTGAAATAACATAACTGGATACAATAACATAACTAGCAATTCTGAATAGCAGGGGAATACTGAATCTGTAAGAACTGATATGAACTGAATCATACTTTCTGTTGCTGTGATAAGGCAGGAGCGTACCTAAAGACGTTTCGTCCTACTGTTTATCAGTATCTAATAGCACATATAGATATACATATAAATACACACATAACCTGACCGACCCCCATAAGCCGGAAGGTGCCAACCAACACACAATCTATTTACCCCTACCCGGGTCTAAACCAACCAAAAATAAGTCACTCCACTCATCTGATAACCGTGAGCTCCTATTACCGGTCCCCTTGGGTACGTAGCTCAGGCCTTGGCCTCCGACAATAAACTGTGTCTGAGTCTGAAGACTCCTGCCTCTGGGCGCAAGTGCACACGGGGTGTGTAATTAAAACTGCCCCTGGGTGCAAGCACGCAACAGGGTAATTTTATAAAAAATATGTATCTGAAACTGCCCCCGGCCACAAGCGCATGTAGAGTAATCTGCCCCTGTAAACAGGGTAATCTGGCTCTGCGCAGAGTAAACTAAACTGCCCCTGCAAGCAGGGTAATCTGGATCGTATTATCATGGTGGTCGGCCATCATCGTCCTCTAGGCGGACGGCATCGCCCAGCTGGTGGCGGTATCTGAATCCGGTATCGACACAGCTGTAACCCAGGGGCGGTGGGGATGCAATGGGACACCCAGATGTCATAGCAAGTCTCTACAAACAAATAGCACATATAAATAGCAAGCATGTATAACTGAAAAGACTATCTGAAATCTACTTCTTATTCTGATCGTTTCTACACTGAGCTAATTCTTACTAATTATACTGATTCTGTAACCTCTGTTTAACTGTACTGCTAATCTGTAGCCAAGATACTGTCTGTTTGAATGGCTAATCTGTAGCCATAACTGTCTGTCTATCTGATCTTTCTTTATTGACTTTTATTATGAAAATCTGTTTCTTTTATTCTACTACATGCTTGCTAATCACGTAATAGGCTATACTGAATCTGAAATACTAACTTGCCCTCGGGCGCATACTTTTCTAACTTTCAGACTGAATACGATATAACAACGCAAACTAGATTTACTGAACTTTGCACAATACTTAACATTCAACTCCGGGAATTCTACTACGGAGTTTATTGTACTATACAAGGCTAAAGCTACTAACTTGCCGAAGGAACTAGCTTTACATACCTTAACCTCGCGTTATTCGATTGTCGGACGAGACTCGGTCAGTACTCCAGCTATTTCTCCCAACTGCAGTCATATATACTTCAATTAATGCTAAATATAACTTTATTCTGAAGAACAACGTCACTTTCAATAAAATTATAGCCTAAACTTTGGCTTATCGAAAGACGATCAAAAACTTGCTATTTTTCAGAAGTCCAGAAGGGAGAAGTATTCATTTCACAGCTAGGAGCACATAGACACTAGTTTGGAGCAATTCCACTTACCTTAGCCCGGTAGCACGACGATTTGCCGGCCGTATTTCGCGAAACAAAAACCGTAGGAATGCTCCCAGCTGCTAAATACCTCGGTACCTGAGGTTAATTCGAGTTTGGACCGCGTTTGGCGGCGTAATCGGATGAATTTTAGTAGGAGATCTTCGTTTTCCCCTTCTCTCTGATTACTCTCTGTTTTCTACTGGAAATTATAAGGAATTTGAATAAAAAATCGAAGTGGTGCTTATATATAATAGACACTATAAATCGCATTCATGGAATGCGATTTATAAGTCACATTCCTGAAATGCGATTTATAAGTCGCATTTTGCCTTGCGACGCGCCGACTTGGCGCTTGTCCGATCTTTCCCCGGGCCTTTTTCTAGCATGTATGGCTTCCAAATATGCTCGACCAACGCACGAATAGGCCATCTAGGTGCCGGGAATCCTACGGGGTATAACATTCTCCCCCCCTTAAGAACATTCATCCTCGAATGTAAACTTCTATCTAGAGGACTACTCAATTAGCTTAACTTATTCTTAGAAAAATTTCGGCAGAGTTTCCCCTGTAATCTGGACTATCCCAAAATCCTGAAACACAGAAAAGTCCAATACAGGTACTCCATACGATACTATAAGATTCATTCGATAACTAAACATCAATCTTTCTCACTTATATATAAACAACTGTAAGGTACTGCATAGGTAACAATACTGACATACCTGTCGCCTAGCTAGGCTTGGAATAAGTGAGGATATCTAGCTTTCATATCTTCCTCCGCTTCCCACGTCATCTCTTCTTGGTTCCTGTTACGCCATAATACTTTGACAGACGCAATATCCTTAGTTCTCAATCTACGAATCTGTCTGTCTAAGATGGCTACCGGAACCTCTTCGTAGGCCAGCTCTTCTGTAACCTGGATATCCTGGACTGGGACTGTTCTGGATGGGTCTCCTATGCATTTCCTCAGCATAGACACATGAAAGACGGGATGAACGGACTCTAACTCTGGAGGCAAGTTCAACTCATATGCTACTCGGCCTATCCTCCGGCGAATCTGATAAGGCCCAACAAATCTTGGACTGAGCTTACCTTTCTTGCCAAATCTCATCACCCCTTTCATTAGTGATGCTTTTAAAAATACCCAGTCATTCACCTCGAATTCCAGGTTTTTGTGCCGCACATCTGCATATGACTTCTGGTGGCTCTGTACAGTCAGTAGGCGTTCTCTGATAAGTTTTACCTTCTCCTCTGACTGCTGAATAATGTCTGGCCCAATCAACACTGATTTTCCTATTTCAAACCAGCCAATTGGCGATCTGCATTTTCGCCCATATAAAGCCTCGAAAGGCGCCATCTGGATAGCTGAGTGATAGCTATTATTATAAGCAAACTCGATTAGGGGCAAATGCTCAACCCAGCTACCACTGAAATCTAAGAAACACGCTCGCAACATATCATTGAGCGTCTGAATTGTGCGTTCCGCCTGTCCATCTGTCTGAGGGTGGAATGCTGTGCTCAAATTAATCTGCGTTCCCAGACCTTTCTGAAACGACTGCCAGAATCTAGCCGTAAAATGTGCTCCTCTGTCTGAAATAATGGATACTGGTACTCCGTGCAACCTGACTATTTCTCGGATATACAACTCCGCATAATCTAGCCGAGAAAGTAGTTTCCATTGGCAGGAAATGAGCTGATTCGGTCAATCTGTCAACTATCACCCATATAGAGTTATGCCCATGTTTAGTACGGGGTAATCCTGCCACAAAATCCATATTTACTGCTTCCCACTTCCAGAGAGGCACAACTATGTCCTGAGTCAAACCGCCTGGTTTCTGATGTTCTGCTTTCACCTGCTGGCAGTTAGGACACCAGGCTACAAATTCAGCAATTTCTCTTTTTTTTATCTAGCCACCAGTAGTTTTCTTTGATATCATGGTACATTTTTGTCGCACCGGGGTGAAGAGAATAACGGGCGTAATGTACCTCGTTCATAATCTGCTGGCGGAGGTCCGAAACATTGGGAACACAAATGATCTTTACAACTCAGCACTCCATCCTCTGTTACCCGGAACCCTGGCGCCTTCCCTAGCGGAATATAATCCTTAAGCTGAATTAGGTCAGGATCCTCAAATTGCCGTTCTTTCACTTCCACAACCAATCACCGCTCTACCGTCCTCTGTTTCTGCTACATGAACGGCTAGGCTAGCTAACTTATGTATTTCCCTGACCAATTCCTGCTGCTCGGGCTGCAAATACGCCAAGCTCCCCATGGACTTTCGACTGAGAGCATCTGCTACAACATTAGCTTTTCCCGGGTGGTACAGAATGTTCACATCATAGTCTTTTAACAACTCCAACCAGCGCCGTTGCCGCAGATTCAGCTCCCTCTGAGTGAAGATATACTGTAGGCTCTTGTGATCTGTGAAAATATCAACATGGACGCCGTACAGGTGATGTCTCCACATTTTCAAGGCTTGGATCACTGCGGCTAATTCCAGGTCATGGGTAGGATAATTCCTCTCGTGTTTCCTCAGCTGCTGGAGGCATATGCAATCACCTTACGATGTTGCATCAACACACAGCCTAACCCAACGCTTGATGCGTTGCAATATACTGAATAACCTTCTGTACCTTCCGGCAAGGCTAACACTGGGGCGGAGGTTAATTTATCTTTCAGCTCCTGGAAGCTCTGCTCGCATGCCTCTATCCACTGAAACTTTGTTGCTCCATTACCTCTTCTTGACTGATATAACATTTTTATACTTAGAGAACTCGGCATATAATTGACGGTCATACTGGCTTGTCTTGCCGAAGAGATCGACAGGTAGTTTACAGGTGTAGATAGAGCTTATCTGGCCTTCCGGCCACATGCTAAGGCTACTTGTTGCTGGGATAACCTGAACGACCGTCTGCGCACCTTATGCCTTTATCTGATTAGAGGATCCTGATATTGATCATGACCTCTAATGATCTGGCTACATAACCTTAAATAACTGAATAGTCGGGTTGAATGACCCGAATGTGGCAGTAGTCTAACAATGCTCTAACTGTTCTACTTGAGTACTTATAGTTCATGCATAACTGCAGACTTGTGGGCATCTAATTGCTTTGTTATTTTGCTTGAACCACTGTAAGGCTGGGCTTAATCAAACTTACTCCCAGGCGATCAATCTCTGGATCTTCACGGGGAGTCTACCGATCTCCTGGTCTTAATAAACATTGTGCTAGCAGGGTACTATCAATTTCTTACACCTTGTGTGTATCCACTTGGATTTATACTGCTATTCTGGGGAATTCTCGGTCTTATGAGCTATTCTGTGAATACTGGCCTTCTGCTAGGGCTCTGTATCTGAATATCTTATGAGAACCAGCTGAAGTACTAGTCTGTCACTGACTACTGATGTGGACCCCTTTCTTGGGGTGCCCACGGGCTTGTCTGACTTGCGGGGTATTCCTTGTAATAACTGCTAGGTTGACTAAGGTCGACTCTCACCTACAAGGCTGGGAAAACGATGTATGGCCACTTAACATACTGGAACAATTCTAGTATTGCTAATCTCTGAAGTATACCTATTCATTCTCTAATTCTAGTTCTGGCACATGAGCTAGTGTTATTGATCTTTAGAGATGCTTCCCAGCTAATACAGGCGCCAGCTGGTCGGTAGACCGTCTAACTGCGCCCTTATCATCTAATTACCTGATTCAGGTTACTAACTCTTATAAGCTTCTAAAACCTAGATCTGGAACAACATATAAGTCTATTAACTTAATAACTATGAGCTGAGACAGTTTCTATGGATTCATACGTAAATCACACTTAACTTGCCCCTTCTTTTCGCTTTTCTCTTTTTCTTCTCTCTTTTCTCTTTTTATTTTTGGCAAGGGGTCCTACAATGCAATTTGTATATACTTCCTAGCATTAATATGCATCTGTGTGATTGTAACCCCTATTAGCAGCTACTCACAACATATTTATTATCTGCACAGATATATATTAATAAATACGTACAATACATACTGAATTCTGTAGTGATACGTAATCTTTGACACACTTTGCTAAATTTCATATTGTACATGATATACTGCTTCTATGGTCTAATAATACCTCCTGCCTTCTCTTAACATTTCATTGTATTGTCACCCCATTCTGAAAGTAACAAACATAAACACTTTAGTTATTGTCTGCTGTTTGAAATTCCGCCACTCTTGCGATGTGGGGTCAACGTTCGAATCTTGTGGCCTTACTTGGCATATATTGAGAGCCCATGACTGTCTGCTGGGCCTTATCTCTAGGCCACACTAGATTAAATTCGCTGTATCGGTAATTTCTTAACTTCCCCATTAGCGAACATACTGCAGCATTCTGGACCACAATCTTACTGTCAGCCCGAGGCTTAATCCTTAATACGATATTCTATCAATCTGGGGATAATCCTAATTTCCCCACAAAATCTGACATTCTTGCTTCTTCTCCTCATCTTGCTTAAGCTGAACTCTGGGTTCAAGGTACCTGCTTTTCATTGTTAGTAAGATTACTGGTCAAGTATCAATTCATACTTCCCCTGACTTGCAGTCAGACCTATCTGATTCACATGACCTCTCACCCTTTCGATATCACAACTGAATCATATCTATAATCTTGCAGGTATATCTTACTGTCTATTAGCGTATATGGCGGACTTGGCCTTTTTCTGACTCAAATTTGACTATTACTAGGCATTCATTACTTACAGGTCTTTTACCCCTGCTTCGGGTAAGCTAACAGTCTTACTTTCTCTACTGGCTTATTATCATAAGGGTCTGCACTACTCACGTAATCATAGGGGCTCTTTATACTTTCTAACACTTACTGCTTGATTTGGCAACCTCACCTCAAGTCTTATGCCCCTTACGCAATATAGTCTTTAAGCTGAATCAGGTCAAGAGGTGGGAATACCCTTTTCTTATTGCTATAATACGAAGACATGGAACTGTACTACATCTGAAAAGATGGATATGGGAACCCTGCATTTTCCTCTCTTTCTTTTCTCTCTTTTTTTTCCCACTTATTTGATAGTCTGATATTGTCTGATATCTTAACAAGATCTTATATATCTAATAAATAAGTCAACTCGTATGTACATTATACTTCTGACTTCCTATTCTGACGTTATCAACGTATATTGGGAATAGTACCGATAAAGGTATCACGCTGGGAGGTCTCTGGTACCTCCTCCTGCTGCTGTAGTTATCATGTAACTGGCTGATGCCCTCTTCTGTTGCTATATCTGATCTTCTGCCTGTGATAGGGTAATGCTGATCTGCCTTTGTATCTGTAATCAAAGAATACGGTAAGTTTTTAGGGACTCAACCCTATACTGTACCGCTCTAAAGCACGACTGACTGAGAAGGAAGGGTAACCATCCTATCATGCCTCGCAGCCTCCTGCCTATAGTATGTGGTGCACAACACATCCATAGACAAGACTCTACTTAGCACGGCTTGCAGACTCCCTGGGACACGACCTACTCTGATACCAAGTTTGTCATACCCCACCTTGGGGGGTATGACGGGCACCTGGTGCCTACTAGACTCTGGACTGCTAAATGGTCCAGCCTGAGCACATCTGGTGCTTTGGCTGGCTCTGGCTCTACTCCAAGAAATAAACCGGCTATATAACGGCTGTAAACACAGCCTCCGGCCAACTGGCCTATAGCAACCTGTACCTGTAGTAACAGCTAACCAGAACACACTCATAACAAGGAACCTATGCGGGCCGACAAGGCCACCATGCTGTCTAGTTCTCTGTAACTCAACAATAGCATGCTAAATAATTACGTGACCGGCAAGGTCACCACTACTGACTGGTTATGGCCACACACGGCCAACAGGAACTGAAATACTAACTAACTATAACAAACTGCACGGCCTCACACGACCGGCTCAACTGACCACAGGAAAATATATGCAGACTGCAACCCTCTAGGAATAACAATAGAAATGATCGGGACAGGGCCCGACCTACCCGTACTGTACAACAAAAGAAAATGAAATACACCTCTGGTAATCAGACTCCGGATGATAGGAGCTGAATACTCAATAGCTGACTGGAATCACGAGGGATCGCCTCCTCGTCTATGAGTACCTGCATGCAAGTAATGCAGCGCCCCACCGGGCGTCAGTACCGCTGGTACTGAGTATGCAAAGCAACTGAAATAACATAACTGGATACAATAACATAACTAGCAATTCTGAATAGCAGGGGAATACTGAATCTGTAAGAACTGATATGAACTGAATCATACTTTCTGTTGCTATGATAAGGCAGGAGCGTACCTGAAGACGTTTCGTCCTACTGTTTATCAGTATCTAATAGCACATATAGATATACATATAAATACACACATAACCTGACCGACCCCCATAAGCCGGAAGGTGCCAACCAACACACAATCTATTTACCCCTACCCGGGTCTAAACCAACCAAAAATAAGTCACTCCACTCATCTGATAACCGTGAGCTCCTCTTACCGGTCCCCTTGGGTACGTAGTTCAGGCCTTGGCCTCCGACAATTAACTGTGTCTGAGTCCGAAGACTCCTGCCTCTGGGCGCAAGTGCACACGGGGTGTGTAATTAAAACTGCCCCTGGGTGCAAGCACGCAACAGGGTAATTTTATAAAAAATCTGTATCTGAAACTGCCCCTGGCCACAAGCGCACGCAGAGTAATCTGCCCCTGTAAACAGAGTAATCTGGCTCTGCGCAGAGTAAACTGAACTGCCCCTGCAAGCAGGGTAATCTGGACTGTATTATCATGGTGGTCGGCCATCATCGTCCTCTAGGCGGACGGCATCGCCCAGCTGGTGGCGGTATCTGAATCCGGTATCGACACAGCTGTAACCCAAGGGCGGTGGGGATGCAATGGGACACCCAGATGTCATAGCAAGTCTCAACAAACAAATAGCACATATAAATAGCAAGCTTGTATAACTGAAAAGACTATCTGAAATCTACTTCTTATTCTGATCGTTTCTACACTGAGCTAATTCTTACTAATTATACTGATTCTGTAACCTCTGTTTAACTGTACTGCTAATTTGTAGCCAAGATATTGTCTGTCTGAATGGCTAATATGTAGCCATAACTGTCTGTCTATCTGATCTTTCTTTATTGACTTTTATTATGAAAATCTGTTTCTTTTATTCTACTACATGCTTGCTAATCACGTAATAGGCTATACTGAATCTGAAATACTAACTTGCCCTCGAACGCATACTTTTCTAACTTTCAGACTGAATACGATATAACAACGCAAACTAGATTTACTGAACTTTGCACAATACTTAACATTCAACTCCGGGAATTCTACTACGGAGTTTATTATACTATACAAGGCTAAAGCTACTAACTTGCCGAAGGAACTAGCTTTACATACCTTAACCTCGCGTTATTCGATTGTCGGACGAGGCTCGGTCAGTACTCCAGCTATTTCTCCCAACTGCAGTCATATATACTTCAATTAATGCTAAATATAACTTTATTCTGAAGAACAACGTCACTTTCAATAAAATTATAGCCTAAACTTTGGCTTATCGAAAGACGGTCAAAAACTTGCTATTTTTCAGAAGTCCAGAAGGGAGAAGTATTCACTTCACAGCTAGGAGCACATAGACACTAGTTTGGAGCAATTCTACTTACCTTAGCCCAGTAGCACGACGATTTGCCGACCGTATTTCGCGAAACAAAAACCGTAGGAATGCTCCCTGCTGCTAAATACCTCAGTACCTGAGGTTAATTCGAGTTTGGACCGCGTTTGGCGGCGTAATCGGATGAATTTTAGTAGGAGATCTTTGTTTTCCCCTTCTCTCTGATTACTCTCTGTTTTCTACTGGAAATTATAAGGAATTTGAATAAAAAATCGAAGTGGTGCTTATATATAATAGACACTATAAATCGCATTCATGGAATGCAATTTATAAGTCGCATTCCTGAAATGCGATTTATAAGTCGCATTTTGCCTTGCGACGCGCCGACTTGGCGGTTGTCCGATCTTTCCCCGGGCCTTTTTCTAGCATGTATGGCTTCCAAATATGCTCGACCAATGCACGAATAGGCCATCTAGGTGCCGGAAATCCTACGGGGTATAACAGGTTCAATTCTTTCTGTGTGAAAATATACTAGAGGATCTTATGATCAGTATAAATATCTACACACACGCCATACAAATAGTGCCTCCATATTTTCAAGGCATGAATCACCGCGGCTAATTCCAGGTCATGGGTGGGGTAGTTCTTTTCATGCTTCTTCAGCTGTTTGGAAGTGTAAGCAATTACTTTACCATGCTGCATTAGAACACATCCCAACCCAATGCCTGAAGCATCAAAATACACTGCATAACCCTCTGATCCTTCTGGCAAGGCTAATATCGGTGCCGAGGTCAGCCTGTTTTTCAATTCCTAAAAACTCTATTCACATGCTTCAGTCTAGTGAAATTTGACTGCTTTCTGAGTTAACTTGGTCAAAGGTGCTGCTAAGGTAGAAAATCCTTCCACGAACCTCCTGTAATACCCGGCTAACCCTGGGAAACTACGTACCTAGGTTGGGGTAGTAGGTCTAGGCTACGTCTTTACTGCTTCAATTTTTTGTGAGTCCACCTGAATGCCGGCATCTGACACAATGTGGCCCAAAAAGGCTACTAAATTCAGCTAGAATTCACATTTAGAAAACTTTGCATACAACTATCGATTACTGAGAGTCTGGAGTACTGTTCATAGGTGATCCCAGTGATCTTTCTCTGAGCAGGGATATACCAGAATATCATCAATAAATACTATCACAAACATGTCCAGATACGGCCTGAAGATGCTGTTCATCAAGTCCATGCTGCCGGAGCATTTGTCAGTCCAAAAGACATGACTAGGAATTCAAAATGGCCATACCTGGTCCTAAAAGAGGTTTTTGGAATATCCTTCTCACGAACCCGGACCTGATGGTACCCTAACCGTAAGTCAATTTTGGAGAAATATTTTGCCCCCTGTAACTGATCAAACAAATCATCTATTCTTGGAAGCGGGTACTTATTCTTGATAGTGACTTTATTCAGCTGTCGATAATCTATAGATATACGGAGAGAGCCATCCTTCTTTCTCACAAATAGGACTGGTGCTCCCCACGTGAAAGTACTCAGCCTGATGAAGCCCTTATCTAGCAAATCTTTCAATTGTTCCTTCAACTCTCTGAGCTCAGCAGGAGCCATTCATTACGGAGGAATAGATATGGGCTGAGTACCTGGTAATAAATCAATTGCAAAATCGATTTCCTATTATGGGGAATGCCAAGTAGCTCATCTAGAAATACATTCGAAAATTCATTGACTATTGGAATTGACTGAAGAGTCAGAGATTCTTCTTGAACATCCTAAACTCTGACAATATGATTGATGCATCCCTTTTTTATCAATTTTCTCACCGAAGATAGGAAATAAACGTACCTTTTGGTGTAGCCGCACTACCTTTCCACTCCCGTACTGCCTCACCAGGAAAGTGGAATTGGACAATCTTGGTCCAACATGTACATTGGCATAACATGAAGCTAGCCAATCCATACCCACAATTGCATCAAAATCAACCATCTCTAATTCTACCAAATTTGCTAATGTATGGCGACCAACGACCTTTACTGTACACCCTCCGTAAACCCTTTTAGCTATAATGGAATCACCGATGGGAGTAGACACTGAAAAAGGTCACCAAAGCAATTCCGGCGTAATACCAAACTTTTGAGCCACTAACGGGGTAACATAAGATAAAGTGGAACCTGGGTCTATCAAAGTATATACAGAATGAGAGCAAATGTCCAGCATACCTGTCACAACATCCGGCGACGACTCTGACTCCTGTCGCCCCGGTAAAGCATATGTACGATCTGGATCAGTACCTGAACTGGAGGCCCCTGACCTACCTCGGCCTCTGTCGGCTAGAGCTGAGGGCCTGCGCCTTGCTGGAGATGCTGGGGAGCGTGACCATACTGAAGATTTATCATACCGGTCCCGATCACTCTGACCTCCAACCGGACAGTGCCTAATCCGATGACCCTCTTGTCCACATGCATAACAGGCCGTAGAACCATACCTGCATGCCCCAAAATGACGTCGACTGCAAACAAGGCAAAGTGGTACAGTAAATCTGCTCTGCTCTGACCCCCTCTATTGTTTTGATCCTGCTGACTGTGAACTCTCACTGGGCCCTGGCTGTCCCTGATGACCAAACCTACTCCCTTGCTGCTGTTGTGGAGGTGGGGCTCTAGATGGTCTATCTGATAATAGTGGTCTGGGTCCACCGCGAGACTCGATCTGTATATCACTAGGTCTACTCCTGTGGTGCTGCTCCTGACGTGCCCTCTCTTTTACTCGCTGCCACTGCCGGATCCCCTCAATATTCTAGGCAAATGCCTGTAGACGAGCAATATCCATGTCCTCTCACAAGGTAGCTGTGATACATGTCTCTACATATTCTGGATTCAACCCCATGATAAGCCAGTGCACCTTGGCGGCATGGTATCCACAAAGGCCGGTGCATATCGGGCCGTGGAATCAAACCTCATAGTATATTCTTGAACACTCATCGAACCCTGCTCTAAATGAAAAAATTGATCTACCCTGGCCTGGCGGATCTCCCGTGGCAAATAATGGTCTAAGAAGGCCTCGGAGAAACTAGGCCAGGTTAGAGGGGGAAAATCTCTTCCTCGGGACCTTTCCCAACTCTCGTACCATAGTACCGCAATTTCCCGCAATCGAAATACTGCTAACTCCACTGATTCTGTGGGGGTGGCATGCATTACCCTAAAAATTTGCTGCAACTGGTCTAGAAAATCCTGAGGGTCCTCGTCCCGATCTGTCCCTGTGAATTGCGGGGGACTCAATGCAAGGAACTCTCGGACCCTCGAGCTACCAGGCCTTCCTAAAGATTCTGCAACTACCGGTACTATGGGCTAACACTATGCGGCCATCATCTGAGCTAACATAACAACATCGCTCTTAACCTCCTGATCCGATGGTACTGGTATAGAGACTGCTGGAGGCGGTGCCGTCACATTTGCCGCTCCAAGCGGTTCCTGATGTGGTGAAGAGTGCTGGGGAGACCGAGATGAAGCCTCCCTATCACCCTCAGACTGGGATGACTCTGGTTGAGGCACCCTGCTAGTGCCCTGTCCGGTGCTACATCCAATCTCCTGCTAGTTGTAGGGTGTCGCGGGTCTGCCATTTCTCTGTAGATAAAAGAATATGGTAAGCTTAGGGATTCATCCCAATACCGTACAGCTCTATAGCATGACTAGATAAGAAGAAAGAGTAACCATCCTATCATGCCTTGCAGCCTCCTGCCTATAGTAAGTGGTGCACAACACATCCATAGACAAGACTCTACTTAGCACGGCTTGCAGACTCCATGGGATACGGCCTGCTTTGACACCAAGTTTGTCACGCCCCACCTTGGGAGGCATGACTGGCACCTGGTGCCCAACGAGGATCTGAACTGACTGAGCTGACTGAGCCTAAGCACTTCTAGTGCAGGGCTGACACTAACTCTTAAATCAAGGAAACAACGGGCTATATCTCGGCTGTAAACATAGCCCCCAGCCGACAAGGCCTGATAGCCACATGTAAAAGGAAATTAGCTAGCCAGAAACAACAACAACAACAACTCATGATTACTACTTCTGATTCTCTTACTGGGATTTAGACTGAGTTATCATACCATAGGAACTAACTTGCCGAAGGAACTGCCTTAACATACCTTGATGTCGGTTACCGACTAATTGGTGAGTTTTAGCCGTATTCAGCTGCTCTTCTCAACTGCAATCGTATTATAGGAAGAATGAGGCTGATTTCAATATTAAATTCGGAGAAAATGACAACTTAATATATAAATATTAACTATATTTCAACTTGACGGATATGATCGAAAACTCATAATTTCTTGGGGATATAGAAGAGAGAAATGCTTACTTTAAGCTTGTGATCATATTAAAATAGGTTTGGAGCAATTCCAATGACTTTAGCTCGGCGGGGCGATGATTCGCCGGGTGAATTTCACAAAAATAACTCCATAGCAATGCTCCCTACAACCTTAAACTTCAATACCCGAAGTTAATTTGAATTCAGACAACATTTTACGGCGTAAACGGATGAAAATTATTGATTTCCTTCGTTATTTTCCTCTCTGTCCATGTTTATATATTGAAAATGAACAAAAATCCAAGGAGAGAACATATATATAGTTGAGGCGGTGGACAGGGCAACGTGGCACGGACCCCAACATGCCGTTTTGTGGGTGTGCAATGGGGCCCAACGTGGAGGAGCAAGGTCTGTGCCACATTTCCCCCTTGGGCAGTCAGCCTGGCCTTCTCCCGTGCAGTCCCGTCTCCGTGCTCGTCCAACCTTTCCTCGGGCCCTTTTCTAGCACGTATTGCACTCTAAAACTCTTAACTAATGTACGAATAGGTCGACTAAATATTAGAAACTTATGGTGTGTAACACCAGGGGTGAGATGACGTCACTCTACGGAGCGATATGCCGTCCGCAAAGGCCGAAGATGGGGTCCCAGTTCCTCATACAGTCCATTCTATGGGTGGGCTACATATATATATATGTCGTGGTTGTCTCTACACACCCTCGTCGAGCTTGGTGCCCAGGGTGTAGATATCAAGAGTCCGCTGGACTCAGACACAGTTACAATCAGGGGCCGAGTAGGCTTAGTTGCAGAACTAGGGGTCTGGTAGGATGGCTATAGCTATTAGTTGACCCAGTGCGACCTTGATAGGTGTATATAGACTAAAGTGTACTCACCAGGGCTTATAGGGGCCCCATGTGGGTTATTCTGTGCTGGTTGTACCTTCCGGCTTATGGGGGCCAGGTAAGGTTTTTGTTTGCTTTAGTTATTATAATAAATTAGATAGTAAGAAGTTCTATTACTCAGGTATGATCTCTATCCCTTCATTTCAGTTATTCTCAATTCTATCTCTTTATTTCAGTCATTTTTAGTTAACGCCTTACATATTCAGTACATATTGTATTGACGCCCTTTCTGGAGTGCTGCACTACTAGCCTGCAGGTACAGATAGACGAGGAGAAGGTCCTTCTTAGCCTTCAACCAGGATTAGCAGAAGAGTCGGCTCCTTTCTTCCGGAGCTTATAGAAAAAAGGTTTACTCTTTTTTTTATTGTACAGTTTATGGGTAGGTCGGGGCCTTGTTCCGACCATCATATTACTCCTGGAGGCTTGTAGATTGTATCTATTTCCCTGTGGTTAGCTGTTGTTGGCCATGTGGGGCCTTGTTTAGCTGACAGATTATAAGCCTTTTGTCCATAGTTTAGTTTAGCACTGGTTTTACTTTACTGTCATAACTAAACATCATGGTGGACTTGTCGGCCCGCATACGATTCCCTGTTATTGTCTGTTTCTGCTTAGCTGTTTTCCTTTACAGATGGCTATAAGGCCTTGTCGGCCAGAGGTTGTATTTACAGCCGAGATATAGCCCATTGTTTTCTTGATTTGGGAAGTAAGCTTGCACCAGGAGTGCATAGGCCTAGTTAAGTCAGTTCAAATCCTAGTAAGGCACCAGGTGCCAGTCATGCCTCCCAAGATGGGGCGTGAAAGGGCATCAATTGGATTGGAGTTAAACTAAATCATTACTCACAAGCATAAATAGTTGTGTATAAGGCAATACTCTATGTTTCTCAACCTCTTGAGTATCGTTTGCCTCGAGTTTTCTCAAGACCCAAGGTCCTATACACAACAATCACTACAACTTGGGAAAGAATTGACTATCTCTAGCCTTAATTCCTTAATGGATGTATGACAATGAGTTTTGACTATCTCTAGTCCAACCCACAAAATCAAAATCCAAATACCCACTATTGTTTTCTCATCCATATTCTATTCCCTTTTTTCTAGCAATAATAGAATAAGCAAACACAATCCATATTTGCAACTATGGATAATTCAATTATAATTTAGAGAAAATAACATATTTATGCTAAATAAGTAAGTCTAAGATTAAATAGAAACATCCATATAATTTAGGCCCTATCATGCACACACCCCTAGCAAGATGTTTAGTTACTCATGGATGAAGAAAAAGAGATCATATTAAGAAATAATCCATATCATTCATCATCAAGAGTAAATTTCAATCTCAGAGTTGCCTTCAATGGAGGTTTTTACCATAAGGAGGAAGAAGAAGATGAAGAAAAGCTCTCTCACTTTTTCTCTCTCTAGAAAATCAAAACAATACCATTCAATTCAATTCTCTAATGGGAAGGAATATCTGGTACTTTCCAAGGAATGTACAGAAATAGGTTAAAGTTGCTCCTCTTTTCTTGCGTTGGATAAGTTTATCCTTCTGATGACGGTCTTACTTGTGAGTCACCAAAGGAACTATCGCAAGCAGGGGTCAGTGACTCCTATAGCAGTACGGTGTTGGCCCCGACGGTTGTAGGTGCTGATCCGCATTCCGTCGGTGTACCTCCCACTTCAATATAGTGTTCTCTTGCCTTTGGACGACATTCCTGGTGTCATCCATTGGGACGCAGGTCCCTTTCTTTAAGCTCCATACTTTTGTTCAATTACTTGCTTTCTCTCTTTAAATTGAATGCCTGCAAAAACAAAAGAGAAAGAGCATAAAATCCTCCTAAATGACTTGAAAATTAAGTAAAAGCTCATGTTTAAAAGCCTAATGAGTTGGTAAATTACCAACACATCAGGACACAATATGATCATGTGTAAAATAATTTTATGCTATAAAGCTCATGCATCAAAATCATCTTTATAAAATACTTATTCAAGTGAAGCATATCAATAGTAGGTTGTGATTTTCTCATAATCGACACCATCATGAATGATCACATGATGTCCAACTATCTCACTCAAGTTGGCAGAGCCGTCCAAAACCTTGCTAGGGTAGAGGACGATCACAATCTGGGATCCCTAACAATCAATGTCCTTACCAGGGACTATCTTTGGAGTCATCTGAACCAACTGTATGATCCTTACTGACATTGGTGATGTATTTATTGGGCTTAATATTGTTTGAAACTGGTCACCCACTCGGTGCTAAATACTCCTCCCAAAATAATCTTGCTCATGTCTAATCAAATGCCTTTCTTAAGAAACATCAAAACATCATTTTTAAAGCAATTTGTAGCAATAACATACAATGAATGTTTAAAAATATCATTGGAGTCTTTAGCTCAAATCCGCTTGGAAATTCAGTTTCGTGATTGAGTTTCCCCTTTCTTCTATAGATGTTGGGGGTCCATCCCTCATTGGCAATTATCATCTTTAATCTTGCTTACAAGCCTCTCACTCAAAACATAGTTTAAAATATCTTTAAAACATCATGAAGAGCCTTTCGCTCAAAATAATCTTTGAATATCAAAAAGACTTTCGCTCAAAACATGTCATGACTTTCAAAATAAGACTTTACTTATAATTTTGAAAATCATTCTAAAAATCATATTTTTATGCTAAAAATCATTTTGCATATTCTCTTGAAAACATGCCCAATCTTTATGAAAACAATGCATATACTTTCAAAATACATACTTCCAAAATAATGCTCTAAATCATGCTTTCGTGCAACTAGGATTCATGAGATAAGAGACATTAATTAACTCAATCAATCAATAACAATAATTAAGAGAGGATGATCAGTAACTCAATAGGATAACATGAAAATAAACTGGTCATCAGTAAACTCAATATGAAGAATTAAAAGAAGGCAATTCGACATATGAAAAATAGGGTAGAAAAATCATGAATCGAATAATAAACCCTAGCTTGAACTCAACAATTGTAATCATGAATAGGGGCATGAGGAAGAGTAGAATTCCTCACTTATGTTAGCCTTACATACTTGAAAGTCACAGTCCTAGACATAATCTTGAAGAACCCTAATTTTGGAGAAGAAGAATTCCTAGCTTCTTGAAGAACTTGAGAGCTTTGATCCTTGATTTCTAGTTGGAATGGTGAGGAATGAGTATTTAAGCTTTAGAAATACTTAAATAACCTCTTTTGAAACCCCAAAACATATGGGTTTGGGTGTTAAAATTATACGAAGTTATGAAACTACCCTAAAAAAGGTGCCGACAAGTCTGTGAACTGAAAGTGACAGCCAGAGTGATGGGGCATCACTCAAGTGACAGTCAGTCACTTTTGGCGTCACTCTTAACCAAAAAGTGATAAATTTGGGTAGCAGTGATGGCCAAAGTGATGGGTCATCACTCACTCAATTATCAGTCACTCTCAACGTCACCCTTAAGTAGAAAGGTCTAAAAATTTGAGGAACATTGATGCAAGATAATGGGCCATCATCTATTTGATGGGCCGTCAATTTTCACGTCAAATGCCATCAACCCTAAAAATTTTATTCTTTGCTAAAAAAAATCCATTTAGGAACCTGAGGTGTTACAATATCTCCCCATTGGGATCATTTGTTCTCGAATGAAAACCGCACTAAGGCTTATCTAGCTAAAATACTCAAACTCAACTTATGCAACACATAATTATCTGTGGTACCTTAGGACACCATCTCCCCCTTGTGAAAAAACCATTACCTTATGCTTTTGGAAATCTTTCTTTAACTGAAGTAAGAGGTGACCTTTGTCCTGCCTTTCCTTAACTTTCATAACTAAAGATGATTCAGCTCCATCTAAACAAGCACACTTCCTTCTTCAGAGTCTAAAAGACAAACTCCAAGGCGTGAGAGTCTATGCACATCCTTTGCTAGTTCTTTCTTCTCTTCTTCCATATTGGTTGTACAACCCATAGACAACCTGTTAAGAGTATCAATAACTATATTAGCTTTACCTGGATGGCAGAGAATACTCATGTAATAATTCTTAAGAAATTTAATTGATCTTCTTTGTCTCAAATTCAGCTTCTTCTGGTTGAAGAAATATTGAAAACTCTTGTGGTTTGTGGACACATCGACATGAGCACCATAGAGATAATGGTGCCAAATCTTGATTGCGAACACAACGACTCCAGCTCCAGGTTATGAGTTAGATAGTTCATCTCATGGACTTTAGGCTATTTGGATTCATAGGTAATAACCTTACTATTTTGCATCAATACACATCCAATGCCTAATCCTAATGCATCACAATTTACAATAAATCCATCTGTACCCTTTGGTAAGGAGAATACATGAGCAGTGGTCAAACAAGTCTTCAATTCCTGAAAGCTTTTCTCACAAGCTTCAGACTATTGAAATTTGTTCTTCTTTTGGGTCAACTTAGTTAACGGGGCAAAAATAGATGAAAACTCGTGTAAAAACCTCCTATAATAGCTAGCTAAACCCAAGAAGCTTATGATATTTGTGTGAGTTATGAGTCTAGGACAATTTTTGACTACCTCAATCTTTTGAGAGTCAACCTTAATACCCTTACTGAAGACTATATGGCCTAGAAAAGCCATTGAATTCATCAAAAATTCACACTTAGAGAACTTGGCATATAACTCGTTGTCCTTAAGTGTCTGCAAGACTATTTTGAGATAGTTAGCATGCTCCCTATTGGAATAAACCAAGATATCGTTAAAGAACACAGTAACAAACTTATCTATATATGGCTAAACAATCTGTTCATGAGGTCCATAAATGCTGCAGGAGTGTTAATTAATCCAAAAGACATAACCAAAAACTCATAATGGCCATGGCGAATCCTAAAGCATTCTTGGGAATATCACTTTCCCTTACCTTCAGCTTATGATAGCCTGACCTAAGGTCTATCTTTAGGAAACAAATAGTTCCTTGAAGCTGATCGAATAAGTCATTAATTCTAGAAAGAGGATATTTATTCTTAATGGTGATCTTGTTCAATTATTTGTAATATATGCACATTTTGACGGCACCATCTTTCTTTCACATGAAGAGAACTGGTGCACCCTAAGATGAAACACTAGGGTGAATGAAACCCTTATCTAGAAGATCCTTTAGCTGCTCATTTAACTCTTTCAACTCGGTTGGAGACATTTTATATGGTAGGATAGAGATTGGCGAGTATCAGGAATACCACCGATTCCGAAATCTATTTCTTTCTGGAGGGACTCTTGAAAAATCATTATTGAAGACCTCAAAAAACTCATTACCAATAGGAACTGACTAAAGGGATGGAGTCTCAACATCAGAATCTCTCACTCTCACTAGATGATAGACGCATCCCTTAGAGATTAACTTTTTGGCCTTAATGTATGAAATGAAATGTCTCTTAGGCATGACAAGACTACCTTCCCAATCTAAGACAGACTTATCTGGAAACTGGAGCTCTACTACTCAGGTCCTAAAATTAACTGTGGCATAGCAGGAATATAACTAGCCCATACCTAGAATAACATCAAAGTCCACTATATCTAGCTGATGTGGGGAGTATTTATGCATTTATTTATCAAATTTTCATATGCTAACTATGTTTCGAGAACAAATTATGTGTATTTCTTTGGTTTGTCGTGATATTTGTGAAAAAGAGTTAATGCAAATAATTAGATATTTGCAAGAATTAAAATGTTGGATCTAGACTTATTTGAGGCTTAAAAGAGCAAGTGTTTCCAAGAAGAGCTTAAAAGAAGCAAGTACCATAGCATGATAGAGGTTGGCATTGCTCAGGCACACCTATGTTATGGCCTACATGATGTACAGGCAAACCCAATGCACCAAGTGGCGCGACGCACAACCATTCTGGCACACCAAAAGGTGCGGTGCATAGGCTAGCTCTAGGCGTGGCTAGATTTCAATCCTAGTTTAAGTAGGAACAAAAACTGAAAAGTCCAATCCCAATCTAAGAAGGAACTATGCAGATTTAATCTACTACTATATATATATCCCTTCTTAGGGCGTTTTTACATACCTTAGATCTTAAGAACTTACAACTTATGAATTACATACTAACTAGTGCAATTACTTAGTTGAGTACTTGTTGAAGAATTCATCATGTTCTTGTGATTCTAATTAACTTTGGAGATTTGTCAAACAATTACGTATTATTGTGAGTATCTCATTACGACTTCTTATAAATTTTATGTTATTATTTTTTCAAACATGAGAAGCTAAATGTCTTGAGCTAGGGTTGAGGGAACCATGATGGATTAATGAAAGTAGGAAATAAAATGGTAATTCTTTAATGGTGAATTGAGTGGATTTTTATTCTCTTTGTTTTAATGTGTTTTAGTGATTGCAAACGTTGAAATGTTCTGGCATCTTCAACTTGCTCGACCGAAGAGGTTGATGTTAGGAAAAGAGAATCACAATAGAAGTTTGAAGCTAACAATTCTCATCTAATTAACTTCAGCTCTAACTGAGGATAGTTACTCAAAGACTTATGGCGAGGGCAAAATATACACACCTAAAGTTCAAGAAGATTTAAGTGAAATTCATCTATGTAGGCCGAGAGATGTTAGATGAACTTAATCGTCAGTCTTACACAAAATTCACTAGGATAGATCACTACTAAAATAAGCCTACTACATTATGAAATCATGGAGAACACATTCTAGTTCTATTTCATCAATTTGGTAACAAGTCAATCATTGTTTAGAATATTTTTTATTTTATTTGCAACCCCCTTTCGAAATATTACCTATCGATTGGGGTATTCATCATTAATATATTATGTCTTTCTTATATCCTGTGGGATCGACCCCAACTGATTTGAGTTACTATATTTGACAACTACCGCTTTATACTTCATTACAAGATGTAATTTGGGCATGACCAAATTTTTGAACTGTTGCCAGGGAATACAGTGTTGAAATAGTTAATTGGTGTTTAAATTAGACTTGTAGTCTTTATTTTGTAATTTACATTTTTTGTTTTCATTTTGATTTGTCACGGGTTAGCATGGAAAACCCTATGGCACAGCTTAATCTCCCATTGGAGGAGTTGATTGGAGCACAAAGAGCGAACACTGTGCAATAGGCAGAATAAGCTCAACTAGCTAATGTAGTTAGGAGAGCTAAAGGTGTCCAATTTGCTCTAGCCTTGGTGGAGAGGAACAGACAAAACCCCCTTGTCATCATGGACGTAATGTTGTACGGAATGTGCTCCTCGAGGAAGAGTACGAACAAGAAGAAGTTGAGTACACTAGAGCCATTGTTCTATCCCCTTTGCCAGCTAACGCCAAATTCGATGTTACAAGTATAATGATGCAATTGCTGAGCATGAAGGAGTTGTTTAATGGTTTGTTTGGTGAAGATCTGAACTAGCACTTGATAAATTTCATTGCGATATGCAATGCTTACAAACTGCCAGGAGTTTCCCAAGAAGCCATTAGACTTAGATTATTCCCTTCTTCACTAGCAGGGGAAGCTACTTTGTGGTTAAACGAACTTCTAGAGGAGTCTATTACTACATGGGCTGAGATGACTGCAGCTTTCTTAGTGAGGTTTTTCCCTCCCTCATGAATAATTCAGTTGAGGCATGAAATAAGTAATTTTAGATAATTACTTGGGGAATCCTTACATGAGGCAGGGCTAAGATTTAAAAAGAAGCTCAAGCAATGTCCTAATCACAAACTTCCAGAATAAGTTCTTTTGGAAGTATTCTACAGGTCACTAAGTGCCTCAAATAAAGATATAGCATATGGGATAGTAGAAAGGTACATGATGGTCCACACTTTTGCAAAAGCCAGTGAAATACTGGATTAAATGACGAAGACTAATAGGCAATGGCACACTAGAGAATCTGACGCTTCTGCAATAAATTATTCTAGAGGCATGACAATAGAACACCTAGAATAAAAAGAGGAACGAGACCAAGATTTGGCCCATCTCAAGATCCAGTTAGAACTTATCAGCAAGCATATAACCACACTAAATACACAGAGGGTGCATGCGGTAAAGTCTTAAGAGAAGGGGCCCAGGTATGAAGATCACTACCCTGAGGTGGAAGAGGAGGCTAATTTTGTAAATAATCAAGGAGATTTTTGGGCCAACATCCAAGGGTATAAAAAAGACTCTTAGCGTCAAGGACAAGAAAATCAAGGTCAGAACTACTAAGGGCATAATAATTATGATAGGTATAGGGTCAGAGATAGGGACCAAGGTGCGTGGCGAAATAGAGATGCCACCAAGAATGACACGAATGGAGTTTATGTACCTTCAAGAGCTAGAGAGCCTGCTGCAAATGACTCTGGTATAGCTAGGCCAGAGGACATGATGAGTCGAATGATGAAAAAGGTTGATTCCACTAAAGTGGGAGTGAAAGAGATGAGAGGTGAGCTATCAAGCTTGAGTCAGCTGGTAGACTCACATTGGACCTCTATAAACCAACTAGAGTAGCAGGTGGTGTAAATCTCGGTAGCACTAAATCAAAGGCAAAAGGATACCTCGCCTAGTGTACAGTTCCTAACCCTCAGAATGAGGGTCATTGCATGTGATCATGAACCAAATAGGTATCTTGATAAAGTTTGAGTAATCAAGATAGCTGCATAATTCCATGACATTAAATCAAAAGCTTATTAGGAGGCAACCCAAGATATTTTTCTTGATTTTTACTTTGTAGAGATGATGGGTTTGCTCAAGTGTGTAGGAATTAAGCCATAAATCATGAAAGAATTTTTAGCGTAACAATTAAAGAAGGGGTGCGAAAACCAAAAAAAATAGGCCTAACTAGTGTGATGCGCAAGCCTTACAGCGCAGGCAAGCCCGTGCATGGACCCGGGTGACGCAGAGCAATTGCCAGGCAAAATATTTTGTGGGTCAACATGGGTCAAGCTGACCCAAGTGGGTGTTTTAAAGTGCAAAACTGTAACACCCCAAAAGTACCCAAGATTTAAAACCCCGAGTTGAAATGAGTTCAGCAGAAAAATTTGCCAAATAGCCTCAAAATGACTTGTCTAATGAGTCGTTAGTGCCTCTAACGGGTCGTGGAAGTAGTCATTAGATGGGGAAAAGGGTTCCTAGTCAGTGGCAACAGATGGTCTTAACGGGTCGTTGGAGCTGGTAATGACCCGTGGTGTCAATCATTGGAAGGGATATAAGGTTGATCTAGTGGGAGTGACGGAAGGATGTGACGAGTCATTAGGGGTGGCAACGACTCATCATGTCAGTCGTTAGATGGGAGAAGCTGAAGCCATGAGGTAGTTCCAGTGTACCTAATGAGTGGGTCCAACGAGTCGTTAGAGCTGTGTAATTTGTCTAGTGTACCTAAAGGGCGTGACAACGAGTCATTCGAGGAGATAACGACTCATCACGAGAGTCGTGATTCCAGATCAGACAATTTTTCTGATTTTTCCTAGGGAAATTTTGGTAAAGTCCGATGCTCCCAATTCTTAAGTGGCATCATTTTAAGTATTTGTGGGGACGTTTTTAAGGGTTTTTCATGTCTAAACCCTCATTTTCTCAACTCTCCTTCCTCTCCTCTCAATATCAAGGTTTCCCCAAGGTTTTCATCAAAGCTTCAAGGTGTGATTTCGAGTGGGGTTCTTCTACCAGGTATGTCGGTCTTTTAACAAGGATAATCTTCCATCCTTGTACCCCAAAATATTTTATTAAAAACCCGATTTCAAGTAATCTAGAAAAGCATGATTTAGGGTTTGTGTGATGGGTAATTTCTTCTATATTTTCTTGAATGCCAAAATCTACTATGATTATAAATTAATTATGAATATAAATTACTGGGTTATCTGGAATTATGTGTTAGATGATGAAAAATGTGAGATTAAAGAATGTTCTTTATACAATGGCTTCAACTTTGAATGGGACTTTATTATTGTTCATTCGATTATCGTAATAACTTGTATCCATGTTTAAATATGTGAAGATCGTATGATTATCCCTAAGAACTTGAATATGCCATTGATTAATACATTGAGATGAGACTAGAGTTTATGGGCTTGATCAATTGAAAGTGAAATATGCATTTTCATTATGTTTTAAATGGAGTTGATTGGGTATGAGGTGAATCTGTGATAATGGCCTAATATTGCATCTTTCTCATGAATTCAAGTAAATTGAGAAATGGGTCTTATGAAATAAACATGTATGCTTCTCCCATGAATTCGTAGAAAATGTTGAAGTATGAGTTAAACGTATGGATTCTTTGTAAGTCTAAATAAATGAAGTAGTGTATCTATAATAAAGTATGAATTGGATCTATGGATCATGCATGACCCTATGCTACATGTTGAATGAGATGAATTTGGAATTTGAATTTCGTGAAAGTATAATTCATAATGTGAATCTGTAGCATGCTTGTTAGTGTAAGATGCTTGAAAAAATATTGATTTGATTCCATGACAATGTGAATTATGATGATAAAGCATGAGAATGATATTTCAGATTGTTTTTCTTGTGTATAATTGAAAGTAGCCCTAACCCTTTCGAAACGAATGTTGAATGATGAAATTAGTAAATGTTCTGGTCTTTGATTAGCTGTTGCAATTTAGATTAGCCTTAGTCAGTCGGGATTCTTTTTAGCTGAGAATTTTCCCTTAGTCAGTCGGGATTCTCTTTAGCTGAGAATGTTTTCCTTAGTTAGTAGGTATTCTCTTTAGCTGAGAACGCTTCCCTTAGTCAATCGGGATTCTCTTTAGCTGAGAATGCTTTCTTTAGTCAGTCGAGATTCTCTTTAGCTGAGAATGTTTCCCTTAGTTAGTAGGGATTCTCTTTAGATAAGAATGTTTCCCTTAGTTAGTCGGGATTCTCTTTAGCTGAGAACGTTTCCCTTAGTCAGTCGGGACTTTCCTTAGCTGAGAATGTTTCCCTTGGTCAGCCAGTGACTCTCTGTATCAGAGCATACTCTCCCTTCCACAGTCAGGGATCCTCTCTAGCCGAGAATGTTTCCCTTTGACATTCAAGGACGCTCCCTTAGACAGTCAGGGACTCTCCCTTAGACAGTCAGGGACCCTCTATGATATCAATCACGGTTCGATGCTCGGTATTGGTTCCGTTATAACCTTTGTACTTTAGTTGATCATAGTTCAGTAAATGCCCTTATAAAGTTGTTACTTTAAAAATGTGTATGTATATCTCATATAAGGTGGTGGCATCTCCTTTCAGTTATATTACCATTGAAGTGTTCAGTTTATTTCCTTCTGGTATATTTGCATGTTTTAATTTATTTACGCTTCCCGCATACTCAACACATTCCAAGTATTGACGACATGCCTTTATGTGCTATATCATTTCATGATATAGATTTAGGTCTCCAGACTCAGCCTCGTGGTTAGATACGCTGCATCCCCTCTCAACTGCTAGTGGTGAGTCCTCATCTTTCGAGGACGTGATTCATGCTTATATTTTCCTTATGTTTCAATTTTCATATTTTGGGAATTAGCTGGGGGCTTGTCCCAGCAACTCATCAGTTTAGTAGAAGGCTTTCAGACTTGTCTAGATAGATTCAGCGTTGTATCTAAGTGTTGTTGAAATTGTTCTTATGGGTTCTATTGGATTTTTGCTATTAGCTTCCATTTATTCATGTTGTTAGTCGTTTCTAATGTTAAGTGTAATGCTATGATTATTCCATGGGTCGACTTGGAGCCTTTCGGGGTTCCTTGTCCCGTGTTACTGCTAGGGTGTGAACTCGGGTCGTGACAAACTTGGTATTAGAGCCAAGGTTTAGAGTGTCCTAAGGTGTCTAAAACCCGCGTTAAGTAAAGTCTTCTTCATGGGTGTGAAGCGCGCCACATTTATGATGAAGAGTCTATGAGACATTTTAGGAATGTTCCCTTTCCTTCATGATTCTTATCGTGCGTAGATTATGAAACTCTAACAGATCCTTCCCTGACTCGTGCTTTACGCGCTCGCAGATAATGCCTCCCAAACGAGCGAATGGAAGAAAGACATGGTAACAGTCGCCAGCAGGTACCACCACTCCAAGCAAACCCAATGGATGATCATGTCACTCATGCCGAGTTTCGAGAAGCCTTTCACATGTTGGTGCAGGCCCTAATTGCCCAGATTAACCAGCAGGCGATGGCTTGTGTTCCCCAGAATGAGAATGTAGTGGCGGCAAGGATAAGAGATTTTCTCCGGATGAACCCCCCCGAATTCTTAGTGTCAAAGGTGGATAAGGACCCGTATGAGTTCTTGGAAGAGATTCAGAAAATCACCCAAATCATGGGGGTGACAGGGGTGGAGAGTGAAAACTTAGCTCCTACCAGCTGAAAGGAGTCACTTATATCTGGTTTTGTTAGTGGAGAGACAGTCAGGGGGTTGGAGCGGGTCCCATAGGTTGAGATGAATTTATGACATCATTTTTGGATAGGTTTTTCCCTTGGGAGTTGAGGGAGGCAAAGGCAGCAGAGTTCATTAACTTGAAACAGAATGATATGACTATCCAAGAGTATGAATTGGAATTTACTCGGTTATCCAAGTATGCACCGGAGATGGTAGTCGACCAGTGGGCCTGAGTGAGCAAGTTCGTGAACAGAGTGTCAGACTCCTTGGTTAAAGAGTGAAGGACTTCTATGTTACGCAGGGATATAGACTTTCCCCGCTGGTGATATTCGCTCAACAGATGGAAGTAGGGCAGGCGAAAGAAAAAGAGAGAGAGGCCAAGAGGGCTAGGACTACAGATTTAGAGTTCTCACAGCAGAGGTCGAGTGGCAGACATCGCTCACGTTGCCAGCAGAAATAATCAGCCCCAGCACCTTCGACAACCAGTGTTCCATATAAGCCCAGAGTAAGAGAGATTACGTTCCCATTGTGTATGAGCTGTTGAAAGAACCATTTGGGAGTATGTATGGCCTGCTCAGATGTTTGTTTTTGGTGCAGCAAAGTAGGCCACAAGCACCGAGATTGCGCAGCAGCTAAGTGAGGCGAGAGTAGATTCTTGGCCACCTCTTCAGTAGCTCCGATAGCCCGTCCAGTTCAGCAGGGTGCATCCTCTAACTCAGGTGGCGGGCATTGTCAAAACTGCTTCTATGCCGTAGCAGCACACTAGGATAAGGGCAAGGCACAGGTAGTGGCCCCAGGTATATTGTGAATCTTGTGTTACCCTTATTGTTGCCAATCTCTATATTGAATAAGAAGCTCTATTGTGATTGTTGGGAAGATATTGTCGATGTGTGATGTAAATAGTTGTTAGTGTGAGGTTTGTAGTGAAGGTTAGAGGTGGAAGAGAAGCTAGGAGTTTGTAAATTAGATTGACCTTAGAAAGACTTGGGAGACTTAGAATAATGGGTTTAAAATAACGGGGAGATGGTGAGTATGTGATGTCAGTCCTGCTCTACGAATCCTTTAGGCTCATCTTCATGTTATGAATCAGTTATGTGTGTTGATTCATGTTTTCCAGTATGATTAGCTCGAACTCGGTCTTTAAAAGTTTCTTAATCGCTCAGTAGAATCAGGTTATCTCATGTATGTGCTTAGTTTTAGATGTCGAGAATGACTCGTGCTCATGAATTCCTTATCCTCAGTTAGATTAGATATCGTGAATTCTAGCTTAGTATCAAGAAGAAATCTGAGAATGAAGGTTCAGTCCGTATCAGTTCAGTGCCAGACAAAGGGGAAGAATCCTTTTCAGTGTTCTATCTAGTTCCATGCTAGTATCATGACTTTCAGTTTCTCTTGTGCCATGGTATACATGTTCAATGTGGATATTCAGTTCTGGTGTATAAGGTTAGCCCGGAGTCAGATACTCCGTTGGTGTTAGCTGTGATTGATTGATTTTGAATTTCAGTTCCGTCCCTATCTTTTCAGTATGTTCATCCAACATTTGAGGATGAATGTTCTCAAAGGGGAGATAATGTAACACCCCAAAAGTACCCAAGATTTAAAACCCGGAGTTGAAATGAGTTCAACAGTAAAATTTGCAAAATGGCCTCAGAGCAGTTAAAGGATCTTCTTGACAAGGGTTTTATCAGACCTAACATCTCTCCCTGGGGTGCTCTAGTGCTATTCGTGTGTAAGAAAGACGGTACCCTCAGAATGTGCATAGATTACCGTTGGCTAAACAAAGTCACAGTCAAGAACAAGTATCCCCTACCCAGAATTGACAATCCGTTTGACCAACTTCAGAGAGCCAATAGTTTCTCCAAGATCGATCTCAGGTCAGGGTACCATCAGCTAAGAGTCAGAGAGTGTGACATACCGAAACAACTTGCAGAACTCGATATCGTCACTATGAGTTTGTGGTGATGTCCTTTGGACTCACAAACGCCCCAACAGCCTTCATGGATTTAATGAACAGGGTCTTCAAGAAGTATTTGGATATGTTCATCATTGTATTTATTGAAAACATTCTAGTATACTCCAGAAATGAGGAAGAGCATGCCAACCACCTAAGATTAGCATTACAGACACTCAGGGACCGTCAATTATTCGCCATGTTTAGTAAGTGCGAATTTTGGATAAAGTCCATGACTTTCTTAGGTCATGTTGTCTCTGGTGAAGGAAGACAAATAGACCCTCATAAGATAGAAGCAGTAAAGGATTGACCCAGACTTACCTCTCCTACTGAAATCAGGAGTTTCTTGGGCTTAGCGGGTTATTACCGATGGTTTATGGAAGTCTTCTCCTCTATAGTATCTCCTATGACTAAGTTAACTCAGAAGAAGGTAAAATTTCAGTGGTCGGACGAGTGTGAGAAGAGTTTCCAGGAGTTAAAAACTCGACTCACCACTGCTCCAGTTTTAACCTTGTCGGAAGGAACAGATTGGTTGGTTGTTTATTGTGATGCTTCTAGAGTTGGACTTGGTTGCGTTTTGATGCAGCGGGGAAAAGTGATAGCCTACGCCTCCAGATAGCTCAAAGTTCATGAGAAGAATTATCTGACTCATGACTTGGAATTGGCAGCGGTGGTGTTCGCGCTGAAAATATGGAGACATTACCTATATGAGGCTCACGTGGATGTGTTCACGGATCACAAAAGTCTTAGTATGTGTTCAGTCAAAAGGACCTAAATCTTCATCAAAGAAGGTGGTTGGAACTACTGAAAGACTACAACATGAGTGTGCTATATCACCCGTGCAAAGCCAATGTGGTGGTTGATGCCCTAAGCAGAATGTCTATGGGTAGCATGGCTCATGTAGAAGAAGGTAAAAAGGAGCTGGTGAAGGATATCACAAGCTAGTGCGGTTAGGGATGCATCTGGTGGATTCATCCGAAAGTGGGGTGGTAATGTAGAGTGAGTCAGATTCATCCTTGGTAGTTGAAGTTAAGTCCAGACAAGATGAAAATCCAGTTCTATTTAAAATTAAGGAAGCAGTTCTTAGAAAGGAGGCTGAGGCTTTCTCCAAAGGGGGAGATGGTGTGCTCTGTTACTAGGGAAGGTTGTGTGTATCAGATGTTTGTGAGTTGAGACAACATATACTAGTTGAGGCACACAGCTCGAGATACTCCATTCACCCCGGTGCTACAAAAATGTACCGCGATCTGCAGGATATTTACTGGTGGAACGGCATGAAAAGAAACATTGCTGAATTTGTAGCCAAGTGCCCGAACTGCCAGCAAGTTAAGGTGGAACACCAGAGAACAGGAGGTATGACTCAGGATATCAGTATACCCACATGGAAGTGGGAAGAAGTAAACATGGACTTCATTACAGGTCTACCTCGGACTCGTCGGGAACATGATTCAATCCGGGTGATAGTAGACCAGATGACTAAGTCAGCACATTTCCTCCCAGTCAAAACCACAGATTCAGCTGAGGACTATGCTAGGCTTTATATCCAGGAACTGGTTAGACTTCACGAGGTGCCATTATCCATTATCTCAGACAGAGGTACCCAATTCACCTCTCACTTCTGGAAGTCTTTTCATAAAGGACTAGGTACCCAGGTCAATCTCAGCACAACCTTTCACCCGTAGACCGATGGACAAGATGAGCAGACCATCCAGACCCTAGAAGATATGTTGAGGGCTTGCATGATCAATTTCAAGGGCAGTTGGGATAAATTCTTGCCTCTCATCGAGTTTGCATACAGCAACAACTCCACTCTAGCATTCAGATGGTCCCATTTGAGGCATTATATGGTAGGACGTGCAGATCTCCCACAGGGTGGTTTGAGGGTGGTGAAGCTACTCTAATAGGGCCAGACTCAGTTCACAAGGCAACACATAAAGTTCAGCTCATCCGAGAAAGGTTGAAAACAACTCAGAGCCGTCAAAAATCTTATGTCAATGTGCGGAGAAGAGAGTTGGAGTTTGTAGTTGATGACAAGGTATACCTAAACATTTCGCCCATGAAAGGGGTGATGAGGCTTGGCAAAAAAGGAAGCTCAGTCTCAAGTATGTGGGACCCTACAGAATTCTGAGGCGAATTGGCAATGTGGCCTACGAGTTAGAACTACCTTCAGAATTAGCAGTCGTGCACCCAGTCTTCTATGTATCACTACTGAAAAAGTGCATTGGTGATCCAACTTCAGTGGTGACATCAAACAGTGCGGAGATAATGGATGGTATCTCTTATGAAGAAGTTCCAGTTCAGATCCTTGACCGTTAGGTTCGTAAGCTGAGAAACAAAGAAATCGCTTCGGTGAAAGTTTTGTGGAGGAATCAGCTAGTTGAGGGAGCCACATGGGAAGAAGAAGCAGACATGATGACTAGATACCCTCACTTGTTCTCTCCCAGTTCAGTTCTAGAATTAGGTACTAAATCCCTTTTCAGTACTCAACTCAGTTCCGTACTCATCAGCTCTATTTAGATTTCCTATGTGCATCCTAGTTGCATTAGCTCTGTTAGTACGGTTAAGTCAGTTTGGAGTTGGTTACTCCTTCAGAAATCAGTTCATAGTCTCAATTTTTGAATCGCAACTCTTTTCCTAGTTTTGGTCTTCATTCGAGGACGAATGATCTCAAGGGGGAGATATTGTAACACCCCGAAACTTTCCTAGACCAAATTCAAATGTTGCATGAAAAACCATAGGAAAACCAGAAATTTTTTGTCTCAGACGACCCACACAACGGACCGTTGGTGGAACCAATGGACCATTGTAGTGGGTCGTGGGATGCAGCAGGTTTCTTCCATGGGGAAACAACGAGACATAGAATGATTAGTTGAAACTAACAACGAGTCATCCTGTCATCCGTTGAATCCCGAGTTCATAGGATTACCAGACCTTTCCCTGAGACAACGAGAGGTAAACAATGGCCCATGGTTACTACCAACTAGCCATTGCTACCACCGGTCGACCTAGAAGTGTGGACCATGAGTTTATACAATGACCCGCTGGTTCTTCCAACGATTCGTTGTGATGACTCTTTGTCTCCATGCCCAGTTTCCTACCTGTTCCAATGGGAGGTATCAACAACCCATTGTTATTCTAATAGAACTTTATAACCAATCGTGGATCACCCTAGTGAACTTAGTTTCTGAACCCATAAACCACGACTAGCTTCAACGGGCTGTCGTTTTGACCAATGACCCGTTCTGAAACCCTTTGGTTCCTGTTGGCCAGATTTTTGGTTTTGATCCCAGTGTTATTTTAGTATTTTCCTAGCTTTTTAAACTTGAAACCACGTCATTTTGGGTTCGTATAGGAGGGAATTAAAGGGTTAGAGCGACCCTTTCCATTCATTCCTCTCAACTCCCTTAAGAGCAGAACGTAAGAACTTCTCTGAAAGCATAGAGCAGGACCAAGGGTTCGAAATTCTTCCCAGTTTATCTCAGGGATTTTCGCTAGGATTTATTCTACAGGTATGTGGGAATTCAGTAAGGAGATTGTTCTCCCCTTGCGTCCCCCAAAACTCTCTCTATTAACTTTTAGTCCTAACCCTAAGTTTGTGAATTTGAAGATATTATTATCGTTCTTTGGTTAATTCATGTGGAATCATATCCTATGTTAATTGTAGCTGTTTTTCCACGAGTCTATAACTAAAGTGATGCTTCTTCCATTGAATTAGAAATTTAGCCCTAGCTCTTGAAAAGCCAGAAACTAGAATCCCGCTTGAGCATTGAATTCATGAGAATTGCGTGCATCTTTCGGAGTTAGGGGCTCCTATATTAATTGTATGTGTTAGAAATCGAGATTCAGTCAAAAAGTCTATATACTTTGTATTACTCAGAATATTCGGTCTAGCCTCAGTCAGATCTTAGCAAGCCTCCGGGTTAACCAGAATAATGTCAGCTGATTAGTTTGACTTTAGTTTTTTCTTGAGATGTCAGTGGTGCCTCCCAGATATCAAAATCAGACTCAGAATCAAGTTTATTAGTCCGTTAGGAAGTCATGACATTATGAATTTATAGCTCTGACTAGCCTCAGGACCCCAGTTCAATTATCAGTTTGTTCTTTAGACGGTTACGACACTTTCAGATAAGCAGCTCTGACCAGTATTAGAACCCAATTTCCAAATCCGATCCTATAAGATGCTCAGGGAACTCTCATACAGTATCCCTGAGTCAGTTATAGTCTTGGGCCCCGATATTGAGCTATCCGCTTGGAAGTAGAAGTCATGATAGGATTATCAATTGGGAGTAGGACTTAGCACTGAAAGAGCCGGGGTTCCAGCGCACCCAGGTTCCAGAACTACATTGCCACTGTAGGTTATATTTACTTAGCCTCATGGCCCCCCAGACAGTGATTCTCACAGTACATTCCTTTATAGCCTGGCAAGGTATATTGGGTCCTAACGGTGGGGTGTATACATTGGACTCCATGTCTAGCTCACGTGGTTATTTGTCAGTTATAGACTCTCCCACTAGTCAGTCTAGTCCAGTTTCAGAATAAGCAGCTCAATTCAGTTTCAGCTCTAGCTGCTCAGCTCAATTTTGTGCAGTATCTCAAGCTCAGAACTTTCAAACTTAGGGCATGTCTTTGACTACCAAACAGGGTCACCATGACCATCTCAGTTTACTTCAGATTGTTCAGTTTAGTTTTTCGGTTGGTCATTGCATGTCTTTTCAGTTCAGTCATTTATATATTTATCATCATGCTTCTCTCACTTACTCAGTACATTCAAAGTACTGACGCATACTTTTATGATGTATCATTTTATGATACAGCCGCAGGTTCTCAGACCCAGCACCATAGCCGATTAGCAGTAGCAGTGTGAGTCCTCATATTCCAAGGGTGTTATTTCATTCATTTCAGTTTTCTTTATCATTATCAGTTAGACTTATAGTTAGCTGGGGGCTTGTCCCAGCAACTCCTCTATTAGATGGCTTTCAGACACAGACTTGATTTTAGATTCTCAGATATTTTAAATCTCTATGTTCAGTTTTTAATTTTCACAAATGCTATTATTCATTATTTCAAATCTTCCGCTATGCATGTTTTACTCGGAATACCAGTGTATGATAGACCTAGGGTTGACTTGGGGTTAATTGTGACTCCAAGTACCGTGTTCCATCCAGGGTGTAGACTCAGGGAGTGACATAGGCTATGGTGTCTCTGTGATGGACTAAAACTGTACAATCTCTGCAGATTCTCTTAGCTATGACTAACTCACCAACCGGAATAGAAACACTAAAAGGATCTAACTAATTATACTATATATTGGAGACATCCTTTAGCTGATAAGAAGTAAACTCAACTCCTTTTGTTTCTGGTACGTGCATCATTCTCAAGATTCTCCCCATTTCATCAATAAAGTTTTGGGGGTCTTCATCAACCTTTATACACTGTGAACACTTATGGGTTCATTCCTCAGAAACTCTATAATCATTGATGTTCTATTGTATCCTTATGTTTATCCTCCTCTAACTACTGGGTATACACCATAACTTTAGAGATGCCCATCTCCTTAAGCAGCAGTGTATCCTTGCATTTCCTCTTCTCATGCTTACCTTAATCAGACATAAATTTTATCATTCTAGCTCTCGAGTCTAGCACCACCTCCGGAGTATGTCCAAAAAACTGGATGAACTTGAGACCATATTCCTCAACCTTTTTTATGCCTTAGCTTCTCTTGACTCCTGCAAGAATAAATAGTTCGAGAGCACATCTTATTCCTCTGACCTGCGTTATGCATTGAGCACATGAATATGTAAGTTAGGAGGAAGTCTTTATAAAATCAAGCTCTATCGCACGATCTAGAGTATAAAAGAAGGAAAGTATTTCCTAATGCTTCATAAACTCCCTATTATAGATGTGGCACACTTCACATTCATAAGAAAGACACTACTACACGCGGCTTCATATACATTCTAGGACTCTTTGAAAACCTAAAGCTCTGATACCAAGTTTATGACGCCCTAAATCTAGACCTAGGCCATGCACAGGCACACAGACCACTTTCGTGATCCAAACAAACCTTTGTCCTGGCTTACAATCAGCTTAGATGTCAATAGACAATGCTGAAGCTGAAACATAGTGAACTCAATATAATAAAAGAGAGTTTATTTTATAACTGAAATAAATGTTAGAAAGTAACATGATTGACTCAATATCTAACTCTATCTATGAAGCCCCTAATAACTATAGAAGGGGTGTCGAGACATAGTTTCCAGGGATACCTCAAGATCTATAAATAAAAACCTTATAACTAGGTCTCTTTGAATGTAGGAGGCCTAACCAAAAGCTAAATATAGATGAAGTCCTAGCGAAGCGTTTGCTGTCCTTTCTACCTGAGTCTACATCATAATATGATGTAGTGCCAAAAAAGGCGTCAATACATGAAATGTACGATATGTA
This sequence comes from Datura wrightii, assembly GCA_035772735.1. Taxonomy (NCBI): domain Eukaryota; kingdom Viridiplantae; phylum Streptophyta; class Magnoliopsida; order Solanales; family Solanaceae; genus Datura; species Datura wrightii. Next base: position 43,496,059 of record JASDFA010000007.1, on the reverse strand, counting down.
AAATAGTTGAATGAAATGATGTTTACAAGAGTATCTCAATAGAAGGACATAAATGGAATCAATAAACTAGACATGAAACAATAAAGTGGAACTGTATATCTTAGGCATATTTACATGCCCAAGTGCTATTCTATACCCAAGCTTTAGTAATGTTTTTACCATATTTTAAGTATAATATCATGTAATTTTTCTTATAAATAGGTGCATGAACTAACAAACATGATTAGCCTATTTTTTAGGTGCAAAATGCTAAGGAGGAGGCTAACTATGAGTTTCATGAGCAAGAAGGAAGCTTGGGATGAATTTCAAAGAAGAAGCATGAAAATGGCATAAACTGAAGTTTGAAAAACAAGGCAGCGTGTCATGTTGGCACATTGACGCGCTAGGCGCCGTTCCATGACAAAGATGTGCATGAGTTACTGCCATACGGTGTGCCTGTGCGCTGACACAATGCCACACTGGTGGGCTGAGCGTTCAGCGCCATGCCACGCCGGCAGGCGCCTTGCTAATGCCAAGTGATGCGCGCGATGGGAAACCAACCAGTGTCTGGGCGTGATAGCGTCATGCCAAGCTGACCAGTTGAGGCGCTAGGCACCATTCCACGACATGCCAATGCCATGATAATGTTGAAATCTAGTGTGCCAGCGTGTCCAGTCCGTGTCACGCCATTGCATTACCACGATGGGCAGCGTGACACGGAGGTGGTTTTCCATGGCCAAAATTCCAACATCTATAAATTGAACACTTGGGTAATTTTATTAGATATCATGAAATATTTTGAGAAGATCACTTGAGTAATTTTATTATATATCATAAAATATTTTGAGAAAGAAAGGGCTGGAGCAAGAACGGAGGAGGAACTTCTTCATCTTAGGGTTCTTTTTCTTTCTTTCTTTACATTCTTGTAATACATGAATTTAAATACAATGTTGGATTCTTGTACTAGCATGAGTGGCTAAAACCCTTCTTCTGGGGTTAAGGCCACATGATATGAACATATTAGCTTAACTAATTCTTGGTTCAATTTTCTTTATAATTGTTTGTTCTTGTATTCTTATGGTTATCATTTTAATGCTTGAACATCATTGTAATGCATGCATTAATCTTAGGCAAGCTTGAAAGAGCAAATCCTATGATAGAATAAGGAATCTAGGAAGTGAGTTCAATTCTTCAAGACTTGATTCGTGGTTAGTACAGAAATATACCGATTCGCCTTGCTTGGTTATTAAATGGGAAGATAGCTGGACACTTGGATTTGAATTATCACATCACCACTCATAGACGTAGTTGTGAAGTCAACTTTAGGTTAAATGGTTAGATGTTCGAAAGTCCATGACCGCGGGAATGAACCCTATAGAACAACACTCCACTAGATGAATGCATATGAATTAGGTTGTCACATCCCCGCTCAACGATGTAGTTTTGAGGCTAATTCGAATACATGTTCAGAGGCTCGAAAGACCATAAATATGGTATTAATCTTGTGAGTCAAAAATGAAGATAATCACTTGAACCAATGTAAATAATAGCTATGCGTGATTTTTGGCCTTAACTCTGGATTCTTCTCCTTATTATTTTCCATTTAAATTGTGATCACTTTTAGATTTTAGTAACAAACAAACATTAAGATCTTGAAAACTTGCGCTTGTGAAATTTGAGACAAATACTTGAACTTGATAATTCACTAAAAGTCTAGTCCCTGTAGGTTCGACATCCAGCTCGCAAAGAGTCACTGTATTACTTGTATGACCGCGTGGGCCAGTGGCGTAGCAAGTTTTTGGCGCCGTTGCTGAAGACTGGCAACATTAGTGAATTTCTGGTTTTTTGGTTATTTTTATAATATTTTCTTAAGTGTTACGACTTGGTCTTAGTCGTCAAATTTGCAAGTATAGGTTGGTCCTTGTAGCAAGTTGGCAAGGGATAGAGAGTTAGTTGAAGCATATCCCAAACCTGAGAGAAGGTAGAGACAGTTAAGAAGTGAGGGTTCCACTCTATATCCCATCCAGTAGGTTCAATAGGATGAGTTTGCACTTCAGAGATGGCAGCTACACCAGTTCGTGGAGTGGCAATCCCACTTGTGACAAATGTTACCTCCAGCATCCATATATCGGAACTTGGAGGTAGATTTGAGCTAAAGCAGAACATGGTGCAGTTGTTACAAACAAGTGGACAATTCACAGGGTTGACTCATGAGGATCCAAAACAACATCTGCAGAACTTCTTGGAAATTAGTGATATATTCGTCCCCGCTGAAGTGTCAACTAATTATGTCAAGCTCACCCTTTTCCCATTCTCATTGTTGGGAGAAGACAAAAGGTCGTAGAAGGCAAAACCACCAAACTCCATTACTATATGGGATAACTTGGCCTAAAAATTCCTCATCAGATTCTTCATCTAGAAATACTGCAAAATTGAGTGAAATTTTGAGCTTTAACCAGCGGTTGGATGAAAACTTGTACTTAACTTGGGAGAGGTTCAAGTCTTTGCTGAGAAACAACAAAGCAATGAAGTACTGGACCATACATTTGTGGAGAGTCTTAAACCCCACACTAAAATCTTGTTTGACTCTGCATCAGTGGATAGACATTGGTGAAAACCTATCCTGAGATGTACACTCTATTGAACAAAAATGCATAGGAAAATATAGAGTGGCACAATGATGCATCACGGGGAGCAGGCAGTAGAGCAGCTGGGATAATAGAGATTGGTAGTGTCAACTCATTGGTAGCTCAATTGGCTTTATTTCAGCATCAGATGATGACTCAGTTTAGCAAGCTAAGCATGGAAAAACCGCAGGCAGAGGTGAATGCAATTGAACCAGCTCCAAGCTGGTGTGAGATTTGTGGCAATAGCAGGCATGGTGTAGACTCTTGTGGAACCAATCCAGCGATAGTACATTTTGTGGGTAATGTGTAGAGAGGCAATCAGAACTACAACAATACCTACAACAGGAACTTTCATAATCACCCAAACTTTTCTTGGGGTGAAAATCAAGGGCAGAGTAGGAACTTTCAACAACTGCAGAATCAGTTCAGCAGTAGGGTAGGCAGGCTAGTGGACAATCAAGCAACATAGAGGAGATGTTGCAGAAAATCATGGCCAACAAAACTCAGATGGCAGCTGACTAAGAAAAACTGACAATTGAGATAAAAAATCAACAACTAGCCACCATAAATTTGAATAGCAGATGGTCAGATAGAAGCAGCTTAGAACACTACACTGCAAGGGGGTTTACCAAGCGACACCAATCAAACCCAAGGCAAGTCATGGCCATCAGTTTGAAGAGTGGTAGAGAGTTAGTTGATGCACCAATAAAAGAAAAAAAATGAGGTGCAATCGAAGTTGGTCAGACCAAGTCCATCAGCTGACAAGAGCAGTAAACAGAAAGTTGCAGATATTAACTCAAAAACAGAAGTGCAGCCCATACAAAGAACATCACCATTATTCTAGCAAAGTATGTTGAAAATCAATGAGGATGCTTGTTTTAAGAAGTTCTTTGACATTTTAAAAGAACTTCACATAAATTTGCTGTTAGTTGATATTTATAGGGAATGCCCAACTACACTAAGTACTTAAAAGATTTGGTGGCTGACAAAAGGAGTCTTTTTCATGTGCAGACTATAGCACTCACTGAGGAGTGCAGTTCTAGGGTGATGAGAAAGTTTCCCAAGAAGCTCAAAGACCCAAGGAGTTTCATCCTCCCGATAAAAATAGGTGGAAGTGAGTTGATGCAGGCCTTGTGTGATTTAGGGGCGCATATGAACTTGATTCCTCCATCATTGCTTAATACACTGGGTTTGGCAAAATCAAGGCCTACTAGAGAGATGTTGCAGCTTGATGACAAGTCCAAGGTGGCTCTAGAAGGGATAATCGAGGATGTTCTAATCAAAGTAGGTAAATTCATAATTCCTACTGATTTTATTATCTTTGATTTTGAAGATGATGACAGGGTAATAATCCAAAGGAGGTGCATTGATAGACATAAGGGATGGAAACTTAAAGATGATGGTGAATGATGAAAAAGAGAACTTCAAAGTGTACTAATCACTTAACACCCCAATACACTACAAAGATCTTCGTAAGTTTAATGTGCTAGTAGAAAATGAGTGTGGGGTAGAGGACTACAAGATGACAAGTGCACGTCTGAAGGTTCTCTTAAAAAGAGAACCTAAGCCTGTAGTAGAGAGGATATTGAATGATGGAGAAGTGATGAAGGAAAAGAGGGGAAGTGTGGAAGCTTTTCCCTCAAAAGTTAAGAAAAAGAGGAAGGGTGTGACTCACGTCATGTTGTGATGTAAACTCAGGCGTTGCTTGGAGGCAACCCAAGTTGTACCACAGGTATGATATATTTTTCTTTTTCTTTTTGGTTATTTTTACTTTTGTTTTTGTTTTTGTTGGTTAAGAACATATTGAGGGGAAGCCTGAGTACTCATGAAAGTGAAAGCTAAGGAGCATGATAAAACATCAGTGTGGGCATCAACCTTTGCGCTAAAAATGTGGACAAAACATGTTGTTAGCTAGGCCTAGAGGCCTTAGAAAGTATCCCTAACCCATGTTTTAATTTTAATTTATTCTTTGGGGACATGGCATATTCTTAAGTGTGGGGTGAGGGAAATTTCAAAAAATTATGATGATTGAGTGAAGGTGAATCATGTGCTTGGTTTGAAATTTATTCAAATTAAAAGTTTGAGTTGAGCACAATTCACCCACCCTTTAGTTTTTCTTTTTGATTCTTTTCCAAAGGGGCACTTTGAATCGAGAATAAAATTTTTGAGTTGTTTATAAATAGTTTTTTTAGTCTTAGTTAAGGACTTTTTTCGATGATAGATGGATGACGACCGTCTTGAAAAAAATTAGTCATTAGGATTTTCTTTTGAGCCCTTAACTGGTTAGATGCTTAATACTTTTGTTGAGTGCTACACATGTTTTTAAGATGCAAGTGAGTTGTAATCGAGAAGCAAGTTGAGTGAATGGTACGACTTTGTCTGAGACATCTAGGCTCTAGAATATGACTTTATATGCTCTATGCATAAATTTTAAATTCATGTGATTAGTTGTGTTGAGAGTCTGTATGGTCTGTCTTGAGTTGAACATGTGAAGTAAGTGTGAGATTTTGTGTATTTCATGCTATCATATAATGTCTAGAATTTGCCTGGTGTATTTGCAAAATGAAATGAGGGATATTAATTGTAGGAGATGATTTAGGAAATTATTTGAATAAGCTTATTTTCATCCCTTTCTTTAACTACCATTAATGCATAATCCTAGTTAACCCCATTGAGTGTTTAGCCTATTCTTTGTTAGCCACATTAAAAGCTTAATCCTTTCTTTCAATAGACCTGATTTTGATCCAAAACTCCTAACCGCTTAAGTAAAAAATGAGAAAGAGTTAAAGGAGTAAGAATATTGAAAAGAGGGGAGATAGTTGGTTGTGGAAGTGGAAGAAAAGAGTGAAAGGTGCGAGTGTTCAAAATGCCTAAGTGTTGGTAGGGAGTAGAAAAGAACAAAAGAATGAAGAAGCATTTAATGTTTGATTATTCCCTATTAATAGTGTAAGTATGCTTAAAGAAATGGGGAAACAAAAAGGAAAGTGATAGATGAAAAGGCAAAAGGTGAAGTGAAAGAAGAAAAGAGTGTGCTTAATGAGAAAATGTGATGTATTAAAAGTGCTTAGGAAAGATAGTCACTATTACTAGCCAGAATAGTACCTAACGGTCCCTTAGCCTGCATTACAACTCATAAAGTCCTACTTGATCTTACTTTTAGATGTTCTTGTATTAGTGAAGTAATACACTAAGGGCAAAAATATAGATCATTATGTGTTGCATGTGAATTCATTAGGAGAGTGAGAGAAATCGTTCTTCATATACCCATACATGTTATAAATTGTATCTTTTTGAGTGATAATGGGTAATCCTCTTGTTGTGAAGGCACATGTTTGAGGAAAAACAGATTTCATATTAGATTCCTTGATTAGTTAATTTACATGAGTTTGTTGTGGGTGTAAATATAATACCCTAAAAGTCCCTAAGATCAGACCCCAAACTTAAAGCAAGAAACTAGCAGAAAAGTGAAAATTTTTCCTTAGAAAGAGTCATAGTATGACTCCTTAGATGATACCATGAGTCATGGTCAAACTCATGGTAGGCAGTCAGTGGAATTTTGAGGGTGCAAATATAATGACTCACGTCATGATTTGTGGGGTGATGTGATGAGTCGTGATGTCCCTCGTCATGAGCAGCAGTTCAAGAATTGGTCAAGCCTTCCCCAAAACCACGAGTCAAGTGACAACTTGTGGTGACTTGTAACAGATCGAGAGTCATGGGAGAAAAGTTTAGAGAATATACAAGAAGGGTCCCAATGACCATGAACCATAGGACGACCTGTGGTACCTTATGACGACCCGTTGTGTGGAGTTATGAGAATTTGGCCCAGTAGCAATGAAAGAATGTTACAACTCATTGTGACGAGTGACGACTCATGGTGATGACCCATTGGAAGGAACTCAGAGGAGGTGCAAGGATGATCCACTAACCACGAGTCATAGGACGACTCGTATGTGGTGATAGGTCATCCCGTCTGGTCGTCGGTTGAAGAATCAAAAAACCACAAATTAGCTCCAAATGGAATGGATGGATCTAACGAGTCGTTATGGCAGACAACCACTCGTTTTGTAGGTCGTTGGCACTGACGGGCAGATTTTTAAAGTGAATCTCCAGGGGTATTTTAGTGATTTCCTATGCTTCTAATTCCTAAGTGAGGTCATTTTCGGTATTCTAAAGGACGAATTAAAAGGTTTTTGATAGCCCAATCCCTCATTCTACTAAAATCATCCACAAGTTCTTTTATCTTCCTCTCAAGGCTTAAGAACACTCAGGGTTCATCTCCAAGAGCTTCAAGATTCAAGTTCTAGTGGGGGGATTCAAGACTAGTAGAGGCTTTTAGACAGTGTGGTGTTGTTTCAGCTTATGATTCAATGTGGTCATCATATCTTTATCCTTCCCTTTTTATTAGTTATGTAATTAAGCTTCCACTCAGATATGTTCTAGTAGCTATTGTCATGTTAGAATTATTCTATGCCATGGGTTAGCTTGGAGCCATTCGTGGTTCTAAGTCCCGTGTCGCATCCGGGGTCTAAGCTCAGGTTGTGAAAAACTTGGTATCAAAGCTTTAGGTTTAGAGTGCCCTAGGGTGTTTGAAAGCCATGTCAGGTGGAGTCTTTTTCATGGGTGTGAAATGCACCACACTCATGAGAAAGAGGTTGCAAGGCATTTTGGGATAATTCTCTTTCTTCATGGTTCTTATTGTTGTGAAATTCTAAAAGTTCCTCTCCTAACTCGTGCTTTATGCGTTCGCAGATAATGCCTCCCAGATGAACAAATGGAAGGAGAAACTATAATAGGCACCAGCCAGCCCCAGCGGATCCGATGAATGAGCAAGTTACTCATGCCGAGTTCAGGGCATGCTTTTCATATGTTGGCTCAGACTATGACAACCCAGTTCAACCAGTACGCAGTGGCCCATGTCTACCAGAATGGGAATGCAGCGATGGCGAGAATGAGAGACTTCCTCAGGATAAACCCACCTGAGTTTCGTAGGTCAAAGGTGGATGAGGACCCATATAAGTTTATAGAGGAGGTTCACAAGATCATCAAGATTAAGGGGGTGACGGTTGTGGAGAGTGCGGACTTATTCTTTTATCAGCTAAAGGGGGTTGCACATATATAGGTCAAACAATGGAAGGAAGGCCGTAGCACAAGTGTAGCTCCGATGAGTTGGAATGAGTTTGTGACAACCTTCTTGGATAGGTTCTTTCCTCAAGAGTTGAGGGAGGCGAAGGCAGCCAAGTTCATTAATCTAAAGTAGAACAAGATGACTATTTAGGAGTATGATTTGGAGTTTACCTGATTGTCCAAGTATACACCAGAGAAAGTGGCTAATCTGAGGGCTCGTATGAGAAAATTGAATAATGGAGTCTCAGATTTAGTGGTCAAGAAGAGTAGGACTGTGATGCTTCTTAGTGACATAGACATTTCTAGACTCATGATCCATTCAGCAGATCGAAATGGAAAAGTTAAAGGAGTTGGAAGGGAGAGCAAGAGAGCTAGGATAGGGGATTCAGAGTATTCTCAGCAGAGGATGAGTGGTGGACCTTGTTCCCAATCCCGTCAGAGGTCACCAGTCCCAGCACCATCGATGGCCAGTAATCCATACAAAACCAAGGTAAGGGAGCTTACTTACCCGACTTGCACATGGCTGGTTCAGGCGCTTGCTTTTGGTATGTTAAGTCAGGCCATAAACTCAGAGATTGCCTAGCTGCCAAACAGGGTGAAGGTAGAGCCTTAGTCACCTCTTTCGTAGCTCTGATAGCCCACCCACCTCAGCAGAGCATACCAGATGGTGCAGGTAGTGGACAACGTCAAGACCGCTTCTACACCCTATCGTCACGTAGGATCAGGAAAGCTCGCTAGAAGTAGTCATAGGTATATTATGAGCTTTTCATATTGATCCTTGCATATTGTTAGGCCTAGGAGTTATAGTATGAGTTATAAGACTCTTTTTGCATCCTAGTATGACATTAGTTCATGGATGGTATGAAATGATTATAAGTATGAAGCCTTCAGTGATAGCTATAGGGACGAATGGAAACTCAGGAGTTAGTAATGTAGCCCAGCCTTAATAAAGGATCCAAGAGCCTTTAGAATTATGACTTTAAGTTGAGGGGGAGATGATAAGTTGAAAGGATAAGTCAATTCCTGAGTGTTCTAGTAGAAGGGTTCCAGAAATAGTTGTTATGGGATGTCAATCCTTTCCTATTGAGATGTTTTCCCTTATGCTTCAGTCGATGCTATGTTCTACTCATGCTTATGTTCGGACTCCCATAATTATAGATAACCATTTTAGACAACATCCTAGTCTTACTCCATGACTCAATGAATCTCAACTTCATGTAATGAAACTCGTTATGTATGTAAACTCATGTCTCGTAGTATGCCCAGCCCTATGAACTCAGTCCTTAGAATTTTCCTTGATGGGTCAGCAGATCATGCTACCTCATGTATGTGGTCAGTTTAGATTTTTGTAAACGATTCATGCTTATGATGTCCTTACTCTTAGCCCTATGTATGTTCACCCATAACAGAAATGATAGTAGCAACAAATATGTCCTGAATTGACTCCCCATTCATACCTTAGATGCTTGGTAATTCATGAAGTGCAGTTGTTAGCCATGGCAGGAAGTCTAAGGAGCTTTTGGGATAGTATAAATTATAGCGAAGCCGAAAGATGAGTATAGTAATAAGCTTGCATTGTGTGTTGGAATTTAGGAAGTTGGTGCAGTTAGCATGGTGTTCTTAAATTGGGAGATGAGAGGTTAGGGTGATGAAGTGTTGATACGAATGGAAGTCTCTAATAGAAGGAGGTTCCAGTTGAAAACCTTGATCCGTCAAGTTCGTAGGTTGGGAAAAGTGAGGGATTTAGCCTCAGTGAAGGTTTTATGGAGGAAATAACAAGTGGGAGGAGCTACTTGGGGAAAATGCATTCAATTAAGTCACACTCTCAGTCAGATCAGATACCATGATAGCTAGTCCAATATCAGAAAGTAGTTCGGGATTGATAACTCTATCCTTACCAGCTCTGTTTCAGTTTGGAGAAATAGTTCCTCCTTAATAACTCTACCTAGTTCCATGTCAGTCTCATGCCTTTCAGTCCTTCTCATGTATTAACATGCATGCATGATTCATGAATTTAGTTCAATATGTAGTTCAGCCCGGAGTCAGCTACTATATTAGCATTAACCCTTTAGTATTTAGTTTCTTAGGATTGCAGCTCTCCCTACACTTAGATAGTCTCTATTCGAGGACAAATGTTCCCAAGGTGGAGATAATATAACATCCCAAAAGTCTCTAAGATCAGACCCCAGACTTAAAGGAGGAAATCAAGATGAAAGTGAAAATTTTGCCTCAGAATGAGTTATGGTACAACTCATTAGATAATACCACAAGTCATGGTAAAGCAATAAACCAGCATGAAAGTGAAAAATTTTCCTCATAACAAGTCATGGTATGACTCGTTAGATGATACCATGAGTCATGGTCAGACTCGTGGTAGGTAGTTAGTGGAATTTTTAGGGCCCGAATGTAACAAGTCACGTCATGACTCGTGGGGTGATGTGATGAGTCATGATATCCCCCTTCATGAGCAACAATTCAAGAATTAGTCAAGACTTCCCCAAAACCATGAGTCAAGTGACGACTTATGGTAGAGACTTGTAAAGGATCATAGTGAGAGTCGTGGGAGAAAAGTTCAGAGAATATACAAAAGGGTCCTAGTGACCATGAGCCATAGGATGATCCATTGTACCCTGTGAAGACTTGTTACATGCCTGTTATGTGGAGCTTAAAGAATTTTTCCCAATAGCAATGGAAGGATGTAATGACTCATTGTGATGAGTGACAACCTGTTGTGATGGCCAGTTGGAAAAGGAGGTGCAAGGATGGTCCACTAACCACGAGTCACAGGATGACTCATGGTATGCGGTGATGGATCGTCCTGTCTGGTCATTGGTTGAAGAATCAGAAAACAACAAATTAGCTCCAGAAGGAACGGATGGATCCAATGAGTCGTTATGGCAGAGAACGACTCATTGTGTAAGTCGTTGGCACTAACAGGCATATTTTTAAAGCGAATCTCTAGGGGTATTTTAGTAATTTTCTATGCTTTTAATTCCTAAGTGAGGCCATTTTGGATATTCTAAGGGATGAACTAAAAGGGTTTTCCTAGCCCAAACCCTCATTCTACTAAAATCATCCATAAGTTCTTCTCTCTTCCTCTCAAGGCTCAAGAACACCTAGGGTTCTTCTCCAAGAGCTTCAAAATTCAAGTGCTAATGGGGGGATTTCTTCAACCAGGTATGTGGTACTTCAACAAGGATCTTCTTTCATCCTTGTGTCCCAATTTATGTCCAAAACCCTAGCTACTTTTGATTCCCTAGAAAAGCATGTCTTACGGATTCCATTTTATAAATATTTTCTCTCACGTCTTCCATGATTTTCAAGTTCCTCATGATAAATAGCACATGATGTTAATGATTTCACTTTCAATTTCATGATGAATTCTCATGATTCGATGTTGGCATAATTTCCCAAAGTTCAGCCTATGAATTAGTTGTTTTTGAAATATGGATTGTTTGAGATATATGATTTTACCATGAAACCAGAACATATAGTATACACTATGATTTGAGTTTATGATTTACATGATATCAGTATGATCAGCATGTTTATGATTTGTTAGACTCTCAGGCCTCTTGCTAGTTAAAAAGTATCCCTAACTAGTCTTAGAACATCAGTTTTGAGCCCTCAAGATTAGCATGTTCATGGTCCTTTAGGATCTCGGGATCCTTGTTAGGTAAAGTGGTTCTTACTAGTCTTCAGACATTAGCTTCAAATTTTCAGTTACATCTTTATGTTCAGTTGGGAGTAGTACTTAGCACCGAGTAGGCCAGGTTTCCAACTTACCCAGGTCTCAAAACTACGTGCCATCGTAGGATAAGGGATTCTTAATAGTAGAGAATATTTCCCTTAGCCCAAGGAATATGGGATCCTCACTAGTAAGACTGTCTCACTTGCCTCAATAGGCATATGCAGGGGCCATCTTTAGTTGTGATTGTCTCCTTTAGTTCACGAGTGATATCATGCCAGTCATAGTTCTTGCCCTTGGAAATGTATGAACACCCTTCCAACCAGGGTTATAGGTTGGGCTCCATGAGGCTCACATTGAAATTTGTCAGTTAATAGTCTCTCCCCATAGTACAGTTCAGTTTCAATTTCAGTACAGCTGTTTCAGTTACAATATTCAATTTATGATTTTAGATTCAGTCTTCAGTACATGTACTTGACTCAAAAACTAGATTTACTTATATTTCATTAAATGTTTTCAAACAAGCATATTATATCAGTATTTATGCATCTCAGATAAGGTCGTTGTAATTCACCTCAATTATGCATTCAGTTATGTATTCAGCTCAATCTTTCTCAACATACTAGCATGTAGTTTCAGTTGCATTTCTCATATACTTAATACATTCCAAGTACTGGCCGCATTCTTTATGTTCTATATCGTTTTATGATATAGATCCAGGTATTCAGACTTACCCCACAGTTAGACATGTTTCGGACCCTATCAGTCGTCTGTGGTAAGTCCTCATCTTCTGAGGACAGGTATTATGTTTCTTTATTTTAGTGTATTTTTAATTTCAGATTTTGGGAGTTAGCTAGGGTTTTGTCCCAGTAGCTCATCAGACTATTAAAGGCTTCCAGACAGTGTAGTGTTAGTTTCAACTTTTGATTCAGTGTTGTCATCAAATCTTTGTCGTTCCCATTTTATTAGTTATATTGTAGTTAAGCTTCTGCTTAGATATGTTCTAGTAGTTGTTGTTATGTTAGAATTATGCTATGCCATGGGTTAGCTTGGAACTATTCATGGTTCTATGTCCCGTGTCCCGTCCAGGGTCTAAGCTCAGGTCGTGATAGTAGAGTCCGTTTAAGAGGTTAGGAGGTCTTAACTTAGTTGTTCATGATGTTAACTATGTTAAATATAGCATGCTTGATTTGAACTTACCATCTAAGTCGGTCATTCTATCCTTAACTTGAGTAGTCTTGCTTCAATTAGTAACGTGTGAGTTTTCCATGTGCATGAGATGTAAAGGATTTGTTCGAGAATGAACAAGGCTTTAAGTGTGGGGTAGTGATCTTGGGAATATTTTCATGCCCAAGTGTTATTTTATACCCAAGGTTTAGTCATGTTTTTACCTTATTTTAAGTATAATCTCATGGAATCTTGCTTATAAATATGTGCATGAACTAACAAATATGATTAGCCTATTTGTAGGTGCAAAACGCTAAGGACGAGGCAAACTATGAAGTTTCATAAGAACGAAGGAAGCTTGGGATGAATTTCAAAGAAGAAGCATGAAAATGGCATGAAATGAAGTTTGAAAAACATGGTAGCGTGTCACGTTGGCACATTAGCGCGCTAGGAACCGTGCCACACCAAGGCTGTGGGCATGAGTTGCTACCAGGTAGTGTACCTATGCATTGGCTTTGTGCCATGCTAGGTGGGTTGTGTCTTCAATGCCATGCCACGCTGGCAGGTGCCTTGCAAATGCCAAGCGATCCGTGCAATGGGCGGCCAACCAGTGCCTGGGCGCAATAGCACCATACCACGCCGGCCAGTTGAGGCGCCAGCCGCCGTGCCACGACATTCCAATGCTGCAATCCAGTGTGCAAGCGTGTCTAGTCTGTGTCACGCCACTGCCTTTGTGCGATGGGCAACCTGACAGGGTGGTGGTTTTCCATGGCCAAAATTCCAACATCTATAAATTGAATACTTGGGTAATTTTATTAGATATAACAAAACATTTTGAGAAAGCAAGGGCTGGAGCAAGAACGTCGGAGGAACTTCTTTATCCTAGGGTTCTTTTTCTTTTTTTCTTTTTACATTCTTATAATACATAAATTCAAATACAATGTTGGATTCTTGTACTAGCATAAGTGGCTAAAATCCTTTTTTGGGGTTAAGGACACATGACATGAACGTATTAGCTTAATTTATTCTTGGTTCAATTTGTTGTTTGTTCTTGTATTCTTGTGTTTATCATTTTGATGCTTAATCACTATTGAAATGCACATATTAATCTTAGGCAAAACTAAAAGAGCAAACCCTTGGGTAAAATGAGGAATGCAAGAAGTGAGTTCAATTCTTCGAGACTTGATTCGCAGTTAGGATAGAAATATACCTAATTCGCCTCACTTGGTTATTAAACAAGAAGATAGCTAGACACTTGAATTTGAATTGTCACATCACCACTCATAGACATAATTGTGAAGTCAACTCTCGGTTAAATGGTTAGAGGTTCAGACGTCCATAACCAAGGGCATTAACCCCCTAGACCACTCCACTAAATGAAAGCATATGAATTAGGTTGTCACATCCCCGCTCAAGATGTAGTTGTAAGGCTAATTGGAATAAATGTTTAGAATCTCGAAAGATCACAAGCATAGCATTTATCTTGTGAGTCAACAATGAAGATAATTACTTGAACCAACGTAAATGATAGCTATGCGTGATTGTTGGCCTTAACCCTGGATTCTTCTCATTATTGTTTTCCATTTAAATTGTGTTCAATTTTACATTTTAGTAACAAACAAACATTAAAATCTTGAAAGCTTGCATGTGTGAAATTTGAAACTAATACTTGAACTTGATAATTCACTAAAATTTTAGTCCCTATGGGTTCGACATCCAGCTTGCAAAGAGTCACTGTATTACTTGTACGGCCACATGTGCTTGCGCATGCACCGGAGGCGTAACAACTGTACTCTGGACTCAATATGATACATAGGACACAATATGATTGCCACGACACGAACATAGGCCCGGATCGAGACACGGGACAAGGAGCCCCAAGAGAGTCCAAGTCGGCTCATGGCATGAACATACATCCAACTCAATCAATAAAAGCACAAGACTTAACATAATAAATATAACAGGAGTCCAAACATAACATAACATCAGAACTATAGTTTATATCACCACGACAAGCTGATTACTACGCAAAGTCTGAAAGCCTCTAACATATCTGATGGGTTGATGGGACAACACCCCCAACTAACTCGGCAAGTCTAAAAACTAAAAATACAAAGATAACTGATAAAGAATGGTCCTCGGGAGATGAGGACTCACCACTGAAGCTGGATGCTAAATACGGAGAGCTAGCTAGTGACGGGGCTGAGTCTAAAGATCGAAGCCTGTATCACAAAATGATACAGCATAGAGTATGCAGTCAGTATATGGAATGTACCGAGTATGCAAGGTAAGTAAAACTGCTTAAGTAAGTAAAATCATTAAAACACGCATAATATAAAATATAATCAAGATAAGAATCTGAGAGTAGGGCTTGCATGCAATTTTTTGAAATCATGATCTGAACATAACTAAACATCATAACTGAATCGAATGACCCAAAGCTTAAATCTGATAATCATAAGTAAAACTGAACATTAGGTCAACCTGCTTTAGAACACACACACACACACATATATATATATATATATATATATACATATATATAAACATGCATAACTGAAAGCATGAGGAACAATAGGAGACACATCATATAATCGACATTACCACGATAGAGCTTATGTGGTCCCAACTATCACACTTAAGCGGGCAGAGCTGTCTAAAGTCTTGTCAGGGCTAAAGATGCTACCATGATATCGATATCAAGATGAAGGCCCCTTGGGGTGGGGTAAAGCTCCAAAGGAGGTCCCAAAGAATCTGATCGTACCTATGTTGGCTCCTAGTTCTAGGGCATAGGGTTGATTGACCCTTAGCCTACTCTATTCTAGACACTACTCCCAAAAATATACATATGCTCTTCATCATTTTTCAATGAAGCTGACCATTGTCTAGTGACGAAACTGACTAATCATATACATATAAAATCTGAAATCATACATGAGGAGCCTTAGCTCAAACCATGCCACAAGCTGAACATAATTGAGAGTCTTGACTCTAAAACCATGTGGTAAGTCGTGAAATCATAAATCATACTTGAACATATGGTCTTGCCCAATAGTTAACATGCTTGAAAATACTTGATTCACTTGAAAACATGATCATAGATATGGGTAACATTGAGAACATGCTTTTCTCATAAATATCTCAACATACTTGAACATACATCATAGATCTCAACTTTCATAAACTTCTCATAGATGGGCATTATAATTTATAAAACTTGAAAACATGATTATAATTGAAAACATTATAAAACTTGTGCATGAAACATAATTCAATAATAAAAACATGCTTAGAACAAACCTATGGTAGAAACATAGGAAATTGATGCATTGGGTTAAAACCCCATAGGATCAACATATGGATTTTCATGAATTAGATAGGGATTGGGCATGGGTGTGAACAAATTCACCCATTCATAACCGCCCAAGGAAGAATTGAGAAGAACTTGGAAGGAATTGAGCTTAATCACCTCTGTAGACTTCTACACTTGCATTCATGAATAGGAATATCATAGAATGAACTTATCCCTCTTAAAAATCACTATTAATAGCTTAAAACGACGTAGTTTAGAACTTAGGATCATAGAAATTACGGACAAGCCCTTAATAAACTCGTAGGAAAAAAACTGACTATCAGTCCAAATGAGGGACTAGATGAGTCGTTACCCCTGACCACGAGTCGTCGCCACAGTTATCAATTGCACTGCCAAATCTTTACCTGGAACTCACCACAGAGAACATCATGAGTCTTTACTGGTGGTCACAATTTGTGGTCACCACTCGTCCTCTACTGCCAAAATACCAAGGGGGGAGGGGGTCACCACGGGTGACACCACAACTGTGGTGCTTCCCAACGAGTCATGGTGAGGACCTATTAAGTGCACTGTCCCATACATCCTCATTCCTTCAGTCATCCCTTACCACGGGTGACTTAACGGCTCGTAGAGCTGACTTGTGGTCACACCCATGGTCATCCCAACTTGAAAATTCTCAACAAGTCAAACCTTCTCACCACGAGTCACTTAACGACTCGTGGTCATCCTGAGGGTCACAAGATGACTCGTTATGTGACCTGGTGCAGAAAATCCTATTTTTTCTATTTCAACTCCTGAAGTCTAATCTTAAGGCTTTCGGTGTATAACAATTATCATGTGTAAAATAGTTTTATGCAATAAAACTTATGCATGAAAACCATCTTTGTAAAATACATATACAAGTGGAGTATATCAATAGTAGGTTGGGAGATTCTCATAACCGGCACCATCATGAATGAGCACATGATGCCCAACTACCTTACTCCAGTTGGTAGAGCTGCCCAAAACCTTGCCAGGGTAGAGGATGATCACAATCTGGGATCCCTAATAATCAAAGTCCTTACTGGAGACTATCTTTGGAGTCATCTGAATCAACGGTACGATCCTTGCCTATGTTGACGAAGTAGTTATGGGGCTTAGGGGTTGTCTGAAATTGATCACCCACTCGGTGCTAAATACTCCTCCCAAAACAATCTTGCTCATGTCCAATCAAATGTCTTTCTGAAGAGACATAAAAACAATCATTATAAAGTACTTTGTAGCTATAACATATAATGAATTCTTAAAATCATTATTGGAGACTTTCACTCAAAATCATCTTTAAACTTTCTTATCGCTCAAAACATAGTTTAAAATATCTTTAAAACCTCATGAAGAGCCTTTTGCTCAAAAAATCTTTAAACATCAATATGGATCGTTTTCTAAAAACATGTCATGACTTTCAAAATAAGAATTTACTTTTACTTTTGAAAGTCATGCTAAAAATCATATCTTTATGCTCAAAATTTCATTATGCATACTCTCTAATAATGCATTTAATTCAAAAATACATACTTTCAAAATAATGCTCTACAAATCATGCTTCTTGAAAATCATACTTTTATGCAACTAGGTCATGAGATAAGATACTTAAACCAACTCAATCAATTAATAACAATAATCAAGAGAGGATGATCAGTAAATCAATAGGATAACATTAAAATTAATGGACATCAATAAACTCAATATGAAGAATTCAAAGAAGGCAATTCAACATATGAACACTAGGGTAGAAGAATCATGAATTGAATAACAAGCCCTAGCTTGAACTCAACAATCATAATCATGAATTAGGGGCATGAGGAAGATTAGAATTCCTTACTTAGGTTAGACTTACATACCTGCAAATTATAGTCCTAGATCCAAGCTTGAAGAACTCTAATTTTGGAGAAGAAGAATTCCTAGCTTCTTGAAGAACTTGAGAACTTTGATCCTTGATTTCTAATTAGAATGGTGAGGAATGAGTGTTTAGGCTTTAGAAATACTTAAATAACTCCTTTAGAAATACCAAAACACATGGGTTTGGGTGTTAGAAAGTTATGAAACTACCATCAAAAAAACATGCAGAAAATTTGCGAAATCAAAGTGATGGCTATAGTGACGGGCCATCACTCAAGCAATGGTCAGCCACTTCTAGCATCACTCTTAACCAGAAAGCAATAAATTTGAGGCACCAGTGATAGGCTATCACTCACTTGATGGTCAATCATTCCCAGCATCACCCTTAACCAGAAAGGTTTGAAAATTTGGGACATATTGACGTTCCAGATGATGGGCCGTCACCTACTTGATGGGTCGTCAGTTTTGACGTCAAATGACATCAACCCTAGAAAATTTATTCTTTTATAACTAAAATCCAATTTAAAACTTGAGGTGTTACAAATTTCAACAGTAGGAACGGTGACAAATCTCTTCATCCAGCAGCGGTTATTATCTTTATCCAAAATAAAGAGAATGATAGTTCTTACTTGCTTGGCAAGGATCATGACCCAACCTCAAAAGAACTGGAGGTATAAATTGGGATGAAGTGGATTAAAGTAAAAGCCACATGAGAGTGGACGAATTTGGAGACCCTGTCCCCTAAATACCATAGACAGGCAACAACTCTCTACGTTGAGGGGCCAAGTTGAGCAAGGCAAATATTATAACATTGGCATAAGTCTAAGATTACCGAATCTATAGCTGGTTTAAAATACAATGTGAATGGGTAAGTGTACTGTAACACCCCAAAAATTTCCTAGACCAAACTTAGACCTTGCATGAAAAACCCAGAAGAACTAGAAAAAAATTTTCTCAAAACGACGCAGACAATGAGTCATGGTGAACTGCAACGACCCACTGTTTGAGTCATCGCTAGGCCTGCAGGAAGTCCCTTCGGAACCAATGAGCCAAGTAATGGGTCATGGAAAAGACCAACGACCCATCCTGTAGAGCTGTTGGGAGAAGGTAAGAAATTCCTTCCAATGGTGACGAGGGAAAACAATGACCCATTGACCGATACAATGAGTCGTTGTTTCCATCTATGAGCCAAACCAAAGAAAATTCTAGTATCCAAGACGAGAGCATATAATGACTCGTTGGATCAACCAATGGTTCGTGGTGTCACCCGTTAGAGGAAGGGGCCCAATGTTTTGTTCAAGACCCTGCCAGTGGCCACGAGAGATACCAACGACCCATTGGTTATTCCAATGAGTCGTGGTCTCCACCTCTTGCCAGTTCCAGTAAGTCCTAGGTTTAAGACTAGGACAAATGACTGGTCCCAATGAGTCGTGGTGTCAACCAACGACTCATTGTGTGACCCGTTGGTCCCTGTCAGCCAGTTTTTCAGATTTTCTTTCAGGGGAATTTTTTTAACTTCTCACCTTTTTAATCCCTAAACTATTTCATTTTGGGTTATGTTCAGGGGATTTAGAGGGGTAATCGACTCTGATAATTCATTCCTCTCGTTCCCTCAGAAGTTAGAACGTAGAATCTCGGTCAAGAAGCACATAGCAGGGCAATGGTTTCGACTTCTTTTTCTCAAAATTTCTCAAGGATTTTCTCAAAATTTCTCAAGGATTTTCTCAAAAATCCTTCACCAGGAATATGAGAATTTAGCAAGGGAATTGTCCTTCCGTTGTGACCCCCCCCCCCCCCAAAAAAAAATCCATCTAAATTTTCTTATCAGTTTTAGGCCCTGAGTATTTGAATGTGAATAAATTTTTAGCCATATTATGTCTATATTCATTTGGAATATTATTCATGTTAATTGTTGTTATATTTTCATTACTTAGTGATCATGTTGATACTTGTTCTTGTAAAGATAGTTCTAGCCCTAGCTCTTGAATGCAATAAATTAGAGTCTTGTAATTGATTAGTTATTCATGTTGCTTGATTCTATCAGTGTTGGGATTCCCATATTATTAATGTCAGTTAAAAATCTCAGTCACTTGCATGCTAGTCCGGTTTCAGTTAGAATATTAGCATACTCAGTATTTTCAGAAATGTCAGTTGATCAGTTTGACTATAGTCTTTTCTTGAGGTGTCAGTAACACCTCGAAGATATCAGTTATCAGAATCAGTTATCAATTATCAGAATCAGTTTGTTCTGTAAGCGGTTATGACACTTCTAGATAAGCAGCTCTGACTAGTCTTAGAACACCAGTTACAGAATCGGATCCAATAAGACTCTCATGGTAATTCCAGATAAGTATCCCTGATTTAGTCTTGGACCCCAATTTCGAGCTATCAGCTTAGTAGTCAGATTAGGACTATCCAGTGGGAGTAGGACTTAGCACCGAGCGGACCGGGGTTCCAGCGCACCCAGGTTCCAAGAACTACATTTCCACCGTAGGTTATTTTAGCAGTCCTATGGCCCCAAATTTGTGATCACCTAGTTCATGCCTTTATACCCTGGCAAGGCATATTGGATCCTATCGTGGGGAGTATGCATCGAACTCCACGTTTAGCTTACGTGATTATATGTCGGTTATAGACTCTCCCACTAGTCAGTACAGTTTCAGTTTAGCTCAAATCAGTATCTCAGATTCATGACATGTCTATGACCATCATCTAGAGTCATTATTGACCATATCAGTTATACTTCAGTTATTCAGTTTTCAGTATTTCAGTTGGTCATTTCATGTCATCTCAATTTAGTTACTTGCTCTTTCATGTTTATTATATCTCTCGCTCACTCAGTACATTCAAAGTACTGAAGAATACCTTCTATGATGTATTGTATCATGATACAGGTGCAGGTTCTCAGCCCCAGCACCTTCAGTAGATTTTCCTTAGACGATACCAGTAGCAGCTTTTGGTGAGTCCTAATCTTTCGAGGACGATAATTATTTTTAGTTAATTTCTTTCAGTTAGACTTTAAAGATAGTTTGGGACTTGTCCCAGCAACTCTCATTAGTAGATGGCTTTCATACATGGACTTAGACATCCAGTATTGTTTTTCAGATGTACGGACTTTTGTCAAATCAGTTTTCTTAAATGATCTTATTTATTTAAAGCTTCCGCATATGTTTAATCAGTTTACCAGTGTTATGATAGATCGTGGGTTGGCTTGGGGTACTTGTGACTCCAAGTACCATGTCTCGTCCAGGGTATGAACTTGGGTCGTGACATGTACACTTTTGAATAACCTAATATGGGAATTGTCGTGTTGCCTTTTTTCCCAAGAACAAGGATTCTAGAGGGATCCTTCCAGTAACATTCCCCACCAACGGTGTCAAGACCTTCGATTGGCATAATAATTCTTAAAAGTCTATCTGCTATGAAGAATAGAGGTTACTGTCGGTTGCGAGATTTCATCATCAATAGTCATTGGTAGTAAAATGACTAGAATAAGGAGCAGAAGAATGATCATGAGACTTAGTCATTTTAATGACGAGTTTGCTGAGAATGAAGAAGAAGGATAGGAGAAGAAGGAGATTGGAAGAAACCCAAAATAAGAAAATTGTCATGACCCGAATATAGGCTCGAATCTAGACATGGAACCTAGAACCATGAAAGGCTCCAAGTTGACCCATGGAATGAACATGATACTAAGGATCAATATTAAGCAAAACTGATAACTGAATTCTAAAATAGTGAAAATCTGAATAACAAAATGTTTGGCCAATAGTAATATCATAATATTGAGTCCGAAGTTGAATATACAAATCTATGTCTGAAAAGCCTCTACTAACTAAGGAGATGCTGGAACAAGCCCCCAACTATCTCTAATTCTGAAACAAACTAACATAATGATATTGAAAGATAGATGTCTTCGGGGGATGAGGAATCATCCGAGGCAGTGTTTGAACTAGAACAAGAGCAGGACTAACGGCGTGGCTGAGTCTAATTGCTAGGACTTGTATCATGAAATGATACAGCATAAAGTATGTGGTCAACACTTGGAATGTACAAAGTATGCAAGATAAATGAAACAGGCTGAGTAAGTATAAACTGAAATCATGCATATTAACATAAGTCATAACATCATAAGAGTATGAATTATATGCTGATATCTGAAAATATGAATAGTCATAAATTAGATCTCATAACTAAATCGAACGAACCAAAGCTAAAATAATGATCATAAGTAAACACAGATAACCTAATCATTGGGTCAAACCTTTGAAAACATAATATAATAACTGATAAACATGCATAACTGAGATCATGAGGAATAATGGGAGACTCATCAATAACTGACATTATCAAGATAGAGCTTACGTGATCTCAACCATTACACTTAAGTGGCAAGAGCTGTCCAAAGCCTTGCCAGGGCTGAGGGCGTTACCATGGTATCGATATCAAGTTAAAGGCCCTTTCAAGGAAGGGGAAGCTCAGTAGGGAGGTCCCAAAGAAATGGATAAATCCTATGTTGGTGCGTAGTTCTAAAACTTTGGATTTTTATGAACCCCAAGCCTACTCGGCGCTAGACACTGCTCCCAAAAAGAAACATATAAGGTGCTCTCCATCATTTTTTAATGAAGTTGAAACCATTGTTTTTCAGCGAAGCTGATAATGTAATTTCATGCATACTCTGAATTCTGAATATGGGGAGTCCTTGTCATTCCCCGAGCTTAAACTCTGGACGGAACACGGTACTTAGAGTCACAAGTGAGCCCAAGTCAACCCCTGGTTACATACACTGGATCCTGAGTAAAAATATAAATATATGTAGAGTAAGTTTAAAGCAAAAATATAAACATTTGAAAGAGTAAAGCTGATTAATAATATCTGAAAAAATTTTAACAATGCTACAAGTCTGAAAACCAAATCTACGTTTGAAAGCCACTATGATTGATGAGTTGCAGGGACAATCCCCCATCTAACTACAAATCTAAATAGAAGGAAAGAAAAAAATATAAATGAATTAAATAATATCCGTCCAGGAAGAATGAGGACTCACCAACTAGAATAGCGAAAGTCTTCGATGAGCGATCGGCTAGTGAGGCTGACTGAGATCCTGCAGCTGTATCATAAAATGGTAAAGCATAAAAGTACGCGTCAGTACTTTGAATGTACTGAGCAAGTGAGAGTAACCATACATAATATATAAAAATGCTGAACTGATAAGACATGCAATGACTAGCTGAAACTACTATACTGAATAATTGTAATAACTGTGATGGTCTAAAAGACCCTATCTAATGGTCGAGAAAATGTCCTAAATCTGAAGTACTGATCTGAACAGAGCTAAAACTGAGCTGACTAGTGGGAGAGTCTATAACCGACATATAACAACATGAGCTAGACCTGGAGTCTGATGTATACACCCCATCGGTAGGACCCAATATACCTTGCCTGGGTATAAAGGCATGAACTGGGTGATTGCAAGAGTCTAGGGCCATCAAGCCAATAAAACTGTAGCCTATGGTGGCAACGTAGTTCTGGGAACCTGGGTGCGCTGGAACCCCGGTCCGCTTGGTGCTAACTCCTACTCCCACTGGATAGTCCTATACTGAATACTAAGCTGATAGCTTAAAACTAGGGCCCAAGACTAGTCAGGGATGCATATCTGAAAGCACCCTGAGAGTCTTATCAGACCAGATTCTGGAACTGGGTTCTAAGACTGGCCAGGGCTACTTATTTGGAAGCATCGTAACCGTCTAAAGAACAAACTGTAATCTGAAACTGGGGTCTTAAGGCTAGTCAGAGTTGCTAGTCTAAAATGTAATGACCATCTAGTGGACCACTAAAAACTGAGTTCTGAATCTAATTCTGATAATTGGGAGGTACTACTGACACCTTAGGAATTTCTATAATCAAACTGATCAGCTGACATTTCTGACAGACACTGAGATTCTAACATTTTGGCTAAAATGGAACTGACGATAATCTGATTTAGTCTCAATGCTACTAACAACATGGGATTCCCCAACACTGATAAATTAAAGCAAAATTTCGATATTCAAACACTAATGCAAATTTCAAGATTTTCTAGTTCGAGAAATAGGGCTAAATTTCACTTCACAAGATTGAAAATCATTTCAGTCACAACTGGTGGAAAATCTATAATTAAAATGAAATAACATTTCACATGGATTAGACGAAGTATGACTAAAATTTCTTAACATTCAATAATTCCAGGGCTAAAACTGATATAGAAAAGTAGGGAGGAATTTTTGGACACAAGGGAAGAATTATTCCCTTGTTGAATTTCCACATACCTGGAGATGGGAAAACCCAAGATAATTCCTTGAAAAAAAACTTGAAGTTCTGCAACTGACTCTGAGACCTAGTTCTTGGTTGAGAGAAAAGACCTGGGTTTCTTCGATCAATATTCTGATAGTTAAGTACAGAATGAGGGAGAAAACTGTTCAACCCCTCTACTATCTTAGAAATTATACTTAGAACTACGCAATTTAGGGACTAAATAGGTGGGAAATTATAAAAAAAATAACTTGGAGTAAAAATCTAGAAACTGGCCGACAAGAACCCAACAGGTCACTCAACGAGTCGTTGGTTGAGACCATGACTCATTGGGACCAGTCATTGGTTCTACTGCTTGGGTCCTAGTTCACTGGTTCTGGAAATGGGGAATACCATGACTTGTGGGATGCCCCAATGGGTCGTTGGTTCCTTCCGTGGCCACTATATAAGGAAATTGGTAGGCAACGGGTGACATAATGACTCATTTGTTGAACCAATGGGTCGTTGTGTCCAGTCGTTAGGTTCACTGGAAAAAATTTCTAAAAAAGTCTTAGTTGACACAATGGGTGCTGATAATGACTCATTGTGGAAACAACAAGTCATTGTTTCCTCTCATTTTCACAGGAAGGATATTTCAGGGACCTCACCTGACGACTCTCACAACGGGTCATTGTTTTTTAGAATGATTCGTTGGTTGAGTCATGGGGTCCTGAAAAGAGTTTCTGAGATGGAAAACCACAACTGACAGGATGACTCTTTTTTTCTCACAACGGGTCATTCCTTGTCTCGTTGTTTCCCAAGAGACCCAGACCAGCTCACCGTGACTGACACAACAAGTCGTTGGAGCTGACCACGACTCGTTGCCTCAATCATTCTGAGATAATTTTTTTCTGGTTTTTCTGCTGAATTTTCTTGAAGCTTGAGTTTGGTCTAGGAAAGTTTTAGGGTGTTACAATATCTCCCCCTTGGGATCATTCATCCTCGAATGAAGACTAAAACTACTGAAAACTAGGAAAAGAGCTGAGATTTCTAGACTGAGACTATGAGTTGGTTTCTAAAGGAGTAACTGACTCTGAACTGACTTCACCGTACTAACAAAACTGATGCAACTAGAATTCACATAGAAAATCTATAAAGCTGATGAGTACGGAACTGAATACTAGGGAGGAATTTAGTACCTGATGTCGGTACTGAACTGGAAGGGAACAAGTATAGGTATTTAGCCATCATATTTGCTTCGGCTTCCTACGTAGCTCCTTCCACCTGCTGATTTCTCCATAAGACCTTGACTGAAGCTATCTCCTTGTTCCTCAGCTTACAAACCTGATAATCAAGGATCTGAATTGAGACTTCCACATATGAGAGACTATCTTTCACTCCCACATTATCCAATGGACAATTAAAGTTGGATCACCGATGCACTTCTTCATAGTGACACATGGAATACTAGATGCACAGATGCCAATTCTGAAGGTAATTCCAGCTGATAAGCTACCTTTCCAGTTCACCTCAGAATTCTGTAGGGTCCCACATATCTCAGACTGAGCTTCCCCTTCTTCCCAAACCTCATCACCCCTTTCATGTGTGAAATTTTCAGATAGACCCAATCATCCACAACAAACTCTAATTCTCTTCTCCTCACATCAGCATAAGATTTCTGATGGGTTTGAGCTGTTTTCAATATTTCCCTGATGAGTTGTACCTTCTGCATAGCTTCATGAAGCGAGTCTGGCCCAATTATAGTAGGTTCACCAACTTCAGACCACCCAATAGGAGATCTGAACCTCCTACCATACAATGCCTCAAATGAGGCTATCAAGATACTGGAGTGGTAGCTATTGTTGTACGCAAACTCGATAAGAGGCAAGTGGTCATCCCAACTTCCCTTGAAATTGATCGCGCATGCTCTCAACATATCTTCTAGCGTCTGAATAATCTGCTTAGCTTGCCCATCTGTCTGTAGGTGAAAGTTGTGTTGAGCTTGACTTGGGTACCAAGTCCTTTCTGAAAAGACTTCCAGAAATGCGAGGTGAACTGGGTACCTCTGTCTGAAATAATGGATTATGGCACCCCATGAAGCCTGAAAAACTCTCGGATATAAAGCCTTGCATAGTCCTCTGCTGAATCTATAGTTTTAACTAAGAGGAAATGTGCTGACTTAGTCATTCAGTCTACTACTATCCAGATAGAATCATGTTGCCGATGAGTTCGAGGTAGACCTATAATAAAGTCCATATTCAATTCTTCCCACTTCCACGTGGGTATGCTGATATCATGGGTCATACCTCCGTCTCTGGTGCTCTACCTTAACTTGCTGGCAATTCGGGCACTTAGATATGAATTTGGTGATGTCTCTCTTCATGTCATTCCACCAGTAAATATCCCGCAGATCGCAATACATTTTAGTAGCACCAGGGTGGATGGAGTATCTCGAGCTGTGTGCTTCAGTCAATATCTGTTGTCTCAAATCACCGACATCCGATACACACAAACTGCTCTGGTAACGGAGCACACTATCTCCTTCTTTGGAGAAAGCCTTAACCTCTTTCTTGAGAACCGCTTCCTTAAGTTTAAGTAAAATGGGATCTTCATCCTGTTTAGACTTAACTTCAACAACATAAGAGGAATCTGACCCACTTTGCATCACCACTCCACCCTCAGCTGAATCAACCAACTGCACCCCTAGCCGAGCTAGTCTGTGAATATCCTTCACCAATTCCTTTTTGCCTTCTTCAACATGAGCCACGCTACCCATAAACACTTCGCTTAGGATATCAGCCACCATATTGGCTTTGCTCGGGTGATACAGCACGCTCATATCATAATCCTTTAGGAGCTCTAACCACCTTCTCTGATGAAGATTTAGGTCCTTCTGACTAAATACATATTGAAGGCTCTTGTGATAGGTGAAAACATCCACGTGAGCCCCGTACAGATTGTGTCTCCATATTTTCATTGCAAGCACCATCGCTGCCAACTCCAAGTCATGAGTCAGATAATTCTTCTCATAAACTTTGAACTATCTGGAGGCATAGGCTATCACCTTACCCCGCTGCATCAGAATGCAATTGAGTCCAACTCTGGAAGCGTCGCAATATACCACAAACCCATCTGATTCTTCCGGTAGGGTCAACACTGGAGCGATAGTGAGTCGAGTTTTTAACTCCTGGAAACTCTTCTCACACGCATTTGACCACTGAAATTTCACCTTCTTCTAAGTCAGCCTAGTCGGAGGAGGTGCTATATAGGAAAAACCTTCCATAAAGCATCGGTGATAACCGGCCTAACCCAAGAAACTTCTGATTTTGGTTGAGCAGGTAGGTCTGGGCCAGTCTTTCACTGCTGCTATCTTTTGAGGATCAACCTGAATACCCTCACCCAAGGCCACATGACCCAGGAAAGTCACGAACTTCAACCAGAATTCACACTTGCTGAACTTGGCAAACAGCTAGCGGTCTCTGAGTTTCTGAAGCACTAACCTCAGGTAATTCACATGCTCTTCCTCATTTTTGGAGTATACGAGAATTTCGTTGATAAATACAATGAATAAAATATCCAAATACTGCTTGAAGACTTTGTTCATCAGGTCCATAAAGGCCGCAAGGGCATTTTTTAGTCCGAAGGACATAACTACAAACTCTTAGTGACCATACCGAGTCCTGAAAGCTGTTTTTGATATGTCACACTCTCTGACTCTTAGCTGATGATACCCCGACCTAAGATCTATTTTGGAGAAACGGCTGGCTCCCTGAAGTTCATCGAATAGGTCATTAATTCAAGGAAAGCGATACCTGTTCTTGACTATGACTTTATTCAACTGACAGTAATCGATGCACATTTTGAGGGTACCATTTTTCTTTCGCATGAATAGCACTAAAGCACCCCAGGGGAGAGATGTTGGGTCTGATAAAACCCTTATCAAGAAGATCTTTTAGCTGCTCCTTCAACTTCTTAAGTTCAGCCAGAGCCATTCTATAATAAGGAGGGATGGAGATGGGTTGAGTATTTGGAATAAGGTCTATACCGAAGTCGATTTCCCATTCAGGAGGAACTCCGGGAATATCTTTGGGGAACACATCTGGAAATTCACTGACAATAGGGACTGACTGGAGAGTTGGGGTCTCAGTTTCAGAATCCTTGACCTAAACTAGAGGGTAAATACATCCCTTAGATATAAGCTTCCTAGCCTTAAGGTAGGAAATAAACCTACCCTTAGGCGCTGAACTACTGCCCGTCCATTCTAGAGCTGGCTCATTAGGGAATTGAAACCTGACGACTTTGGTTCTGCAATCGATTGAGGCATAACCAGACTATAACCAATCCATTCCAACAATGAGGTCGAAGTCGATCATGTGTAACTCTACAAGGTCAGCTGGAATGACTTTATTGAAGACTGAGATTGGGCATTTTCTATACACCCGACCGGCTCTAACTAATTCGCCAACTGGGGTGGGACTGAAAATGGTTTTGAGAGGACCTTTGGACTGATATCGAACTGGACTACTACGTAGGGAGTCACGAATAATAGTGTGGACTCGGGATCAAGTAGGGCATATACATATAGATGAAAAAGAAGTAACATAACCGTGACCACATTCGGTGAGTTCTCCTGATCCTGACGAGACGATAATGTATAAAAATGGTTTTGGTGTTGACCGCCCTCCGTACCTAATGTATTAGCCTACTGAGTGGGTCAGCCTGCTGGAGCTGCTAAGGTAATGGATTGTGACCTTCCCCGTCCTGCTGATGGGCATTCCTTAAGCCAATGACCAAGCTGTCCACAAACAAAACAACCCTCTCGACTCTGAAGACATTCTCCTGGGTGGTTCTTGCCACACTTAGGGAAAGCTGGATACTTGTTGCCGGCATTGTAGCTATTGAACTGAGAGCCAGATGCTCCACCCCTCCGATCCTGGCAAGACAGAAATGTAGGGGCGCTGGCTAAACTGGGTGTTGGAGCTCTCTACTACTGCTGCTGTTGTGGGCGGCTACCACTGTCATACCTATGGTGGCCATAATCTGATTGGCCAGTCCTCGCCCACTTGTTCTTACGCTCCATGTCCCTCAGTTTTTCTGCCATAATCTGTTAGGAATAGACAATCAGGCTGGAGATATCGATATCCTTAATCAGCATCACTGTCCTACACTCTTTGAGGACCAAGTTCGACACCCCATTTACAAACTTCAGCATGTGAGCCCTTGGCTCGGCCACCATATCTAGAGCGTATTTGGACAACCTGGTGAACTCCAAAGCATACTATTCTACTATCCGGTTCCCCTGTCTCAGATTCATGAACTCCACTACTTTTGCCTCCCTAAGCTCCCGAGGGAAGAATCTGTCTAGGAAGGCTGTAGTGAACTCCTCCCATTCCACTGGTCCTGCTTCCGTTGTCTCCCCTCCTTCCACTATTCGTACCAGACCTAGGCTAACCCTTTTAGCTGGTAGGCAGCCAAGTCGGACTCTCTGAAAGACTAACACCCATAATATTGATGATCTTCTTAATCTCATCCATAAATCCTTATGGGTCCTCTCCCACCTTAGATCCATGAAAATCTGGAGGGTTTATCCGAGTGAAGTCCCGCTGTTCGCGCTCCAGTGCACGTGGTCGTACAATAATAAAGGGGCCCTTTTTAGAGCTGGATGTCGAACTAATAGGGATTGGACCAATTCAGCAAATTATCAAGTTCAAGTGTTAAAATTAATCTTCACAAGTGTTGATTATAGAAAGTTTGGGAAATTCTAATTAAGTTTAGGGGTGATCACAAAATACTTGAGAAACAATATAAGAAGCAACTAGAGTTAAGGCCTCATAATCATGCAATGCTACAATACTCAATGGTTCGAGTATGAAAGCTTCATTTGTTGTCTCACATAATTAAAATGTTATGTTCATGTTCTTTCGAGCCTCTAAACACAACAAACTAGTCTTACACCCACATCGGTGAGCGGGGATGTGACGTCCTAATTCGTGAGAAATTTAATTACATGGATGTGGCTTACAGAGTTTGCACTCGTGATTATAGACTTTCGTACCTCTAATCATTTAACCGAACTTAGCTTCACAACTACTTCTACAAGTGGTGATGTGATAATTCAAAGCCGGTGTCTGGCTCATCATGTTTTAACAACCAAGCAAGGCAAGTTAGGTATAATTACTATCCTAATCGCGAATGCTACCGTAAAGGTAAGAACTTGCTCCCTACATTCTCAAGTTCTAGCCTAGGGTTACTCTTTCGAGCTTTAACCTAAGCTTAACGCGTATGTTTTCATGGTGGTCAAGCATAAAAACAACAATAATAAAGAATGTAAGACAAAACAACGACTAAAACCTCAAACCAAGAAGAATTCATGCATTTACAATCATCTTACGTAGCCTCAACCCTAGAGGAAGGTTTTTAGCTACTCATGTTCGTACAAATACTCAAAATCATGATTCAAGTAGAGTACTTACAAGAATAATTAAAAGAGAATGAAAAATAAGGAACCCTAGGTAGAGTTCTTCCGTTCTCCCTTCGCTCCTTTACGGTTTCCCAAAAATATTTCGTGACGAATGATTTTAGGAGCTAAGGTTTTAATTTATACTAAGTGGAAATTTGCAAAAATTGGCCGTGCATGGACTGCCTCTGTGTCATGGAGCTGGGCGCCTCAATTTTCCTCTGTGACACAGAGCAAACGCGGAAGCCCACTGGAATTCTCAGCAGTGGCATGTCCCTGGCACAGGCTATGCGCGACGCCCGGCGTGGAACGACCCTCCTTGTGCACGATGTCCTGCGTGACACGGGAGCTGGCGCACAGCAAGGCCTGGAGTGGCACGGCGCAAATGCGCAGGCGTACTGGAATGCCCCTCCTCGCGCACGCTGCCTTGCCGCCAGTCCTTCTCTTGCACTATCTTCATTTGATCTTCCACCAATTCTTTTCCATGCTTATCCCTTGTTCCTTGAACATTATTTTTAGCCTCAACCTTGGCATATTACACCTACAAAATAAAGGCTAATCACATTGGTTGGTTTATGCACATAATTATTAAAAATCATATGAGAATATCATTAATTAAATTGACAAACTCGACTAAATAAAGTTATAAAATAGCACTTGGGCACATAATTATGCCCAAGATCACTACCCCACACTTAAAGCCTTTTTCATCCTCAAACAACTCTTTTACATCTCATGTACATGAAGACTCAAACATAGCCAATTGAAGCAAGGCGATTCAAGCTAAGGCCACACCAATTGGTTTAGATAGCAAGTTAAAAATAGAGCATGCAAGATTTAACCACTAAAATAAAATATAACTACGTAAAGACTTTCTAGCCTCAAGAATCGACTCTCGATCTCAACAAACTCATGCAAATTAACCGATCAAGAAATCCAACATGAATTTTATCTTTCATTAAACATGTGCCCTCACAACAAGAGAGTTACCCATTTCTCACTCATGATTCTTCAATTTAGAACATGTATAGATCTATGCATAAAAGATAAGCTCACTCTCACAAAGAATTCACATGCCACATGTATAAGCTTGCCTTTAGTGTTTTGCTCCACTAATTTAAGAATGTTTGAAAGTAAGATCAAGTAGGACTTATCGGGTTGTAATGTAAGCTAAGGGCGGGTAGGTACTATTTTGGCTAACAATAGTGACTATCTTCCCTAAGCACTTTTAATACATCACACTTTCCTTAGTAATTTCCATCCTCTTACTGAATCTTTATACTTTTCAACTCCCCTTTTCCTCTTTTGTTTCCCCATCTCATTGGGCACACTTAAGCTTTTAGTACGGAGTATTTGAGCCATTTAATTTGATTTTCTTTTTCGCTTTTTTCTTCTTTTACTCCCTACTAACTCTTATTCATTTTTAAACTAGTGTACCTCTAGTCTTCTCTTCAACTCCCACAACTACTATTTTCCTTCTTATTTCACTTCTCACTCCTTAACTTCTTTGGCAAATTCACATAAGCGCTTAGGAGTTTTCGATCAAATTTAAGGCTAATGAAAAGAAAGGATTAAGCTCACTTTGTGTCTAGCAAAGAATAGGCTAAAGGATCAATGGAGCTAACTAGGATCATACATTCAAGGTAGGTAAAGCAAGGAATTAAAAAATTAGGCTCATTCAAAGAAATGCCTAAATCATCTCCTACAATCAACATCCTTCATTTCGCTTTGTATACATACCAGGAAAGTTCTAGACACTACACAGTAGCATGGAATATTCAAAATCCTTACACACATAGCACATGCTCAATTTAAGACAAATTCAGCAGACTCTTAACTCAACTAATCACAAGAATGCCAAATTCAACTTTAAGCACATCGAGTCACTTCCAAGAGCCTAGGTGTCTCAAACAGAGCTATACAACTTCTCACATGCTTCAAAATTTACAACATTTGTATCTCACAATCATACATAGCACATAACAAGAACATCAAGCCATCAATCAACTATGGGATCACAAGTAAAAACCTACTGACTAATTTTCCTCAAGAAAGTCGTCATCCATTCATCGTCAGGAACAGTCCCTAACTACGACTAAAACAATTATGTATAGACAAAGAAAAAAATTTTATTTATCGGTTCAAAGTTCCCCCTGTCAGAAAAGAACCGAAAAGAAAAACCAACGAGCGCGTGAATTATGCTCAACTAAAAAAAATTTGCATCAACCACTACAATATCAAGCACTAACTCCACCCAAAAATATTAAGCACAAAATTTTGAAATTTCCCTCACCCCACACCTAAAATATGTTATGTCCCCAAAGCATCAAATTAAAATATAAACAAGGTGAGAAATACTCCATGAGGCCTCTAGGCCTAGCTAATAGCATACTTTTCTTCATTTTTGTACAAGTGAATTATCGACCCCACACTTTTCCTCTTTCATACTTCTTAGCTTCCTCTTCCAAGGGTACTCAGACTTCCCTTCAATTTGTGCTTAATTCACCACCAAAAATAATAAAAAGTGAAAATAAACAAAATCAAAATAAAAGTAAAATAAAATTGTACCTGTGGTACCCTTGGGTTGCCTCCCAAGCAGCGCCTGATTTTACGTCGCGGCACGACGTGGACTATCCTTCTCAATACATCCTCAAACCAGTGGTCCCTTTCGAGAACCACCTTCTTCTCTTTTTATTTTTCGAGGGAACAACCTCCACTCTATCTCTCTCTTCTTCTAACTCCTTCTCCAACTGAAGCCCTCCATCAGATTCGGGCTGAAAAGTGAGCATCTCCTGCGGCCGTGGACCTATGGAATCTGCCACCCCACACTTAGCCTCTTACAACACACTGACCTTACAAAGGTCTCTATAGTGTGTGGGTTGGTTGATCTCTTGGTAGACCCGAAATAATTCTTCTTCATCATCGACCCTCATTTTCAGGGTCCCTGCTCTTACATTAATAATTGCTCCTCCAGCAGCCAAGAATGGTTGTCCCAAGATTAGGGATACCTTGTCATGAACTTTTAAAACAAGTATGATGAAATCAGTGGGTATAATGAACTTACACACTTTGATGAGAAGGTTCTTGATTATTCCATCTAGTGCCACTTGAGACTTGTCTATCAGCTGCAGCATCATTCATGTTGGTCTTGGTTGACCCAACCCCAAGGTGTTAAATAAAGATAGGGACATTAGATTAACTGTTGCCCCCAAATCACATAGAGCTCTTATCACTTCAGCTTTACCAATTTGTATGGGGAGGGTAAAACTCCATAGGTCTTCGAGCTTTTTCGGTATCTTTCTCATTACCCTGTGGCTGCACCCCTCAGTCAGTGCCAGTATCTAAACATCCACCAATCTGACTTTGTTGGCCACTACATCTTTCAAGTACTTAGCATACTTCGGCATTCCCTGCAAAACATTAAGAAAAAGCAAATTTATGTGAAGTTCTTTGAAAATATCAAAGAACTTTTTTAAGAATTCCTCCTCCTTGCTCTTTTTGAGTCTTTGCGGGAATGGTGGTGGTGGTATCTGTGCTGGCTGCAATGATGATTGTGCATTTTGTTGCACAGTACTCTGATTATTCACCCTGGCAGTCGGTAGTCCCTTCCTAACCAGGTTTGGCTGCACCTCATTTCTCTTCTCTTTTGGTGATGCATTAGCCAATTGCCTGCCACTCCTCAGACTGATGGCATTGACCTGTCGGGGTTTGTATCTGTGTCACTGGGTACCCCTCCCTGAGGTCTGGTGTGCTGAGCAGCTGCTATTTGACCCATCTATTTCTCTAGATTGCGGATGTCCAACTGTTGATTTTTCAAATCTGATGTCATCTTCACCTGATTCTCTGCTAATTGGGTCTGTGTTGCCATAATATTTTACAACGTCTCCTCAATGTTGCTGCACTACTAGCCACTATTCTGCCTGTTCTGCTGCTAATACTGCTACTGTTGAGGTTGCTGGTATCTTTGACTTTGATTTCCAAACCAAGAAAAATTTGGGTAGCTCTACCAATTCCTGTTGTAATTGTTCCCAAAATTCTGATTGTTTCTCTGAACACTCCCAACAAAATTGATTGATTCAGGATTGGCCCCGTAAGATTCTACATTGTGCCCATTATTACAGCAAATTTCACACCAACTAGGAGCTTGCTAAACTGCATTCACCTGTCCCTGTTATTGGTTCATACTCAGTTTGTTGAACTGAGTCATCATCTGATTATTAAATGATGCTAGATGTGCCGCCAAGGCATTTACACCATCCACCTCTATTAGCCCTGATGTTCTCTTACCTACCCTCTCAATGAATCGTTGTGCCACTCTGGATTTCCCTGAGCAATCCTGTTCAACAAAGTGTACAGCTCATCATAAGTCTTCTCCAATTCTTGCCCACCCGATGCAGAGTCTAGTAAGATTTTGGTGTGTGGGTCCAGACTTTCCACAAAGGTTTGAGCTAGCACTTCATTGGATTGCTGGTGATGGGGGAAATCCCTTAATAATTACTTGAATCTCTCCCAATCCAAATACAAGTTCTCCTCCAGCCTCTGCTTGAAGCTTGATATTTCACTCTTGAGTTTAGCAGTCTTGCCTGAAGGAAAGAATTTGATGAGAAACTTCTTTGCTAAGTCGTCCCAAGAAGTAATGAAATTCGGTGGATCAGCCTTCAACCACCTCTTTGCCTCTCCCAAGAATGAAAATGGGAAGAGTGTGAGTCGAACATAATCAGTTGACACTCCGGTGGGGACGAAGGTGTCACTGATCTCCAAAAAGTTCTGTAAGTGCTGCTGTGGGTCCTCATGAGTCATCCCAGTGAACTGGCCACTCAAATGTAACAGCTGCACTATATTCTGTTTCAATTCAAAGTTCCCACCAGGATTTGGTTTGCGGATACTAGAGTCATATTTGTCGGTAGTGGGATTGCCACTTCGCAAACTAGTCGGGCCGCCATTTGGTCAGGTAACAACTCTGCTTGACCTGCTGGTAGATGTTGTTGCAACTTCTCTTGTAATCTTTTCAACTTTCGCTCTAGAGATTCCCTCCTGAGAAAATGCACTTGTCATTCAGGTTCCAACAATGGTTCCACCAGCTCTCTATTCCTTGCTAGCTCTGCAAGGATAACCCGTCACCTGCAATGACAACCTATCACCTGCAATATAGCAGACTAAGACCAAGTTTTTCAACACTTTAGGAAATTAAAAATTACATAAAAATAGAAAAATTCACTAAACTTCATCAGTCCCCGGCAACGGCGCCAAAAACTTGTTCGCGCTCCAGCGCGCGCGGTCGTACAAGTAATAAAGTGGCCTTTTTTAGAACCAAATGTCAAACCCACAGGGACTGGACCAATTCAGCAAATTATCAAGTTCAAGTGTTAAAATTAATCTTCACAAGTGTTGATTATAGAAAGTTCAGGAAATTTTAATTAAGTTTAGGGGTGATCACAAAATACTTGAGAAACAATATAAGAAGCAACTAGAGTTAAGGCATCATAATCATGCAATGCTACAATTCTCAATAGTTCGAGTATGAAAGCTTCAGTTGTTGTCTCACATAATTAAAATTCTATGTTCATGGTCTTTCAAGCCTCTAAACACGACAAACTAGTCTCACACCCACATCATTGAGCAGGGATGTGATGTCCCAATTTGTGAGCAATTTAATTACATAGATATGGCTTACGGAGTTTGCACGCGTGATTATGCACTTTCGTACCTCTAATCATTTACCGAACTTAGCTTCGCAACTACTACTACGAGTGGTAATGTGATAATTCAAAGCCGGTGTCTAGCTCATCCCATTTTAACAACCAAACAAGGCAAGTTAGGTATAATTACTATCCTAATCGCGAATCCTACCGTAAAGGTAAGAACTTGCTCCTACATTCTCATGTTCTAACCAAGAAGAATTCGTGCATTTACAATCATCTTGCATAGCCTCAACCCTAGAGGAAGGGTTTTAGCTACTCATGTTCGTACAAATATTCAAAAGCATGATTCAAGTAGAGTACTTACAAGAATAATTAAAAGAGAGAAAAATAAGGAACCCTAGGTAGAGTTCTTCCGTTCTCCCTTCGCTCCTTTACGGTTTCCCAAAAATATTTCGTGACCAATAATTTTAGGAGCTAAGGTTTTAATTTATACTAAGTGGAAATTTGCAAAAATTGGTCGTGCATGGACTGCCTCCGTGTCACGGAGCTGGGTGCCTCAATTTTCCTCCGTGACACAGAGCAAACACGGAAGTCCACTAGAATTCACAGCAATGACATGTCCCTGGCACAGGTTATGTGCGATGCCCGGTGTGACACGACCCTCCTCGTGCACGATGGTCTGCGTGACACGGGAGTTGGCGCACAGCAAGGCCTAGCGTGGCACAGCACCAACGCGCAGGCGTACTGGAATGCCCCTCCTCGCGCGACATTGCACGGCGTGCCACGGCCCACAGCGCGCAGCTTGTGCTGCGTGGCTCGCTGGCTTGCCAGCAGTCCTTCTCTTGCACTATCTTCATTTGATATTCCACCAATTCTTTTCCATGCTTATCCCTTGCGCCTTGAACATTATTTTTAGCCTCAACCTTGGCATACTACACCTTAAAAAATAAAGGCTAATCACATTGGTTAGTTTATGCACATAATTATTAAAAATCACATGAGAATATCATTAATTAAATTGACAAACTCGACTAAATAAAGTTATAAAATAGCACTTGGGCACATAATTATGCCCAAGATACCCGCACTGACGCAGCTGCAGCGGAACCATTGTTGTTGATTAGACCACCTGCTGATTCACCTAGTTGGTAACAGTTTGAGCGAGCAGCTGAATGGCTATCCTGAATTCTGTGGTAGACACTGAGTCATCCTGAGGGGCTACCGAGGCTGGTGGGGCAGGTCGGTGAGCATTACTGACCCTTCTTCTATTATCGCATCGCGGAGGCATGATTCACTAAAACGAAACAGAGCACGAGTTAGGAGAATGATTCTGGAACTGAATTTCAACGCACGATAAGGAGTATGAAATAAAAGGGAATTTTCCTAATAACATCTAGTAGCCTCCAGTCATAAGTATGGCACACTTCACACCCATGAAGAGGACTCTACTCGATGCGGCTTTCAAACATCCGAGGATACTCTAAACCTAGGGCTCTGATACCAACTTGGTATCTGAATACTCTGATAATCTAATTTCATGCATACTCTGAAATCTGAATATGGGGAGTCCTTGTCACGCCCCGAGCTTACACTTTGGATGGAACATGGTACTTAGAGTCACAAGTGACTCCAAGTCAATCCCTAGTCTATTATACACTGGCATCCTGACTAAACATATAAATATACGTAGTGGAAGTTTAAAGCAAAAATATAAACATTTGAAAGAGTAAAGTTGATTCATAATATTTTAAAATATTTGAACAATGCTATAAGTCTGAAAATCAAATTTATGTCTAAAAGTCACTATAACTGATGAGTTGCTGAGACAAGCCCCCAGCTAACTCCAAATCTAAATAGAAGGAAATAAAAAAATATAACTGAATTAAATAATCTCTGTCCTCGAAGAATGAGGAGTCACCAAGTAGAATAGTGGAAGTCTTCGATGAGCGATTGCCTAGTGAGGTTGAGACTGAGATCCTGCAGCTATATCATTAAATGTTATAGCATAAAAGTATGCGTAAGTACTTTGAATGTACTGAGCAAGTGAGAGAAACCATACATAATATATAAAAATGCTGAACTGAAAAGACATGCAAAGATCAGACAAAACTACTATACTAAATAACTGTAATAACTGAGATGGTCTAAAAGACCCTATCTGATGGTCGAGAACATGTCCTAAATCTGAAGTACTGATCTGAACAGAGCTAAAACTGGACTGAGCTAACTAGTAGGAGAGTCTATAACTGACATATAACCATGTGAGCAAATGTAGAGTCCGATGTATACACCTCATCGGTAGGACCCAATATACCTTGCCAAGGTATAAAGGCATGAACTGGGTGATCACAAGAGTCTAGGGCCATCAGGCTAATAAAACTCTAACCTATGGTGGGAACGTAGTTCTGAGAATCTGGGTGCGTTGGAATCCCAGTCTGCTCGATGCTAAGTCCTATTGCCACTGGATAGTCCTAGACTGAATACTAAGTTGATATCTTGAAACTGGGGCCCAAGACTAGTTAGGTATGCATATTTGAAAGCACCCGGAGAGTCTTATCAGGCCAGATTCTGGAACTAGATTCTAAGATTAGTCAGAGCTGCTTATCTGGAAGCGTCGTAATCGTCTAAAGAACAAACTTTAATATGAAACTGGGGTCCTAAGGCTAGTCAGAGCTGCTGGTCTAAAATATCATGAAAGCCTAGTGGACCACTAAAAACTGAGTTGAATCTGATTCTGATAACTGGGAGGTACTACTGACACCTCAGAAATTTCTGTAGTCAAACTGATCAGCTAACATTTTTGGCAGACACTGAGAATTCTAGCATTTTGGCTAAAATTGAACTGATGATAATATGATTTAGTTTCAATGCTACTAACAACACAGTATTCCCCAAAACTGATAAATTCACGCAAAATTTCAATATTCAAACACTAATGCAGATTTCAAGATTTTCTAGTTCAAGAAATAGGGCTAAATTTCACTTCAGAAGATTGAACATCATTTCAGTCACAACTGGTGAAAAATATCTATAACTAACATGAAATAATATTCCACATTGATTAGATGAAGTATGACTAAAATTTCTTAACATTCGATAATTCCAGGGCTAAAACTGATAGAGAAAAGTAGGGAGGAATTTGGGGACACAAGGGAAGAATTATTCCTTTGTTGAATTCCCGCATACCTGGAGATGGGAAAACCCAAGATAATTCCTTGAGAAAAAAACTTGAAGTTATGCAACTGACTCTGAGCCCTAGTTCTTGCTTGAGAGAAAAGACCTGGGTTTCTTCGATCGAAATTCTGAGAAATGGAGAATAATGGAGAAATCGTTCAATCCCTCTACTATCTCTGAAACTACATTTAAAACAACGTAGTTTAGGGACTAAATAGGTGGGAATTACAAAAATAACCCTGGAGTAAAAATATAGAAACTGATCGACAGGGACCCAATGGGTCACTCAACGAGTCATTGGTTGAGACCACGACTCGTTAGGACCAGTCATTGGTTCTACTGCCTGGGTCCTGGGTTCGCTGGTTCTGGAAACGGTAAATACCAAGACTCATTGGATGCACCAATAGGTCATTGGTTCCTTCCGTGGCCACAAGACAAGTAAACTTGCAGGATAGGCAACGGGTGACATAACGACTCGTTGGTTGAACCAATGGGTCATCGTGTCCATTCATTAGGTTCATTGGAAAAATTTTCTAAAAAAGTCTTAGTTGACACAACGAGTGCTGACAACGACTCGTTGTGGGAAACAACGAGTCGTTGTTTCCTCTCATTTTCACAAGATGGAAATTTTAGGGACCTGACCTGACAATTCTCACAACGGGTTGTTGTTTCTGATGACGACTCGTTTGAGTCGTGGGGTCCTGGAACGAGTTTCTGAGCTATAGAAATCACGACTGGAAGGATGACTAGTTGTTTCTCCCAGCGGTTCATTCCTTGTCTCGTTGATTCCCAAGAGACCTAGACCAGCTCACCACGACTGACACAACGAGTCATTGGAGCTGACCATGACTCGTTGTCTCAGTCGTTATGAGATAATTTTTTTATGGTTTTTCTGCTGAATTTTCTTGAAGCCTGAGTCTGACGTAAGAAAGTTTTGGGATGTTACAGTCCTAGCTCCAGACATACCATAAGCTGAAAATAGGGAGTATCACTCCAAACCATAAGGTACGATGATATTATAAAACTGAACTGATCATGAAAACATACTTAACATGTATGTGCTTTCCCAAATCTTAAAATCATGCATGTTTGAAATAGACTTAATAAGTCAAAATCATAGATTCATACATGGGTAATTTGTAGACATTCAATCATGCAAGACATCTCTTCATACTTGGAATCATAAATCATAAACTTGACTTTTTTATGAACTTGCATAATTAGGCAAAATCTTCTAAAACTTGAACTCATGAATTTATAATCGAAACATGTATAAAATCTTCCCATTAATCATCAAACATGCTTTAAAACATAGAGGGAATCAACCTATAAACAATTTGTAAGAATTTTATGAAATTAGATTGAAATCGCTTTTTGATCATAATTTGAATTAAGGCTTGATTCATGAAATTGAAGA
This sequence comes from Datura wrightii, assembly GCA_035772735.1. Taxonomy (NCBI): domain Eukaryota; kingdom Viridiplantae; phylum Streptophyta; class Magnoliopsida; order Solanales; family Solanaceae; genus Datura; species Datura wrightii. The sequence continues at coordinate 43,455,320 of JASDFA010000007.1, read as the reverse complement.
GAATTATGAATATGAGAGTGAAAGAAACCCTCATTCATGGCCTCATACACCTGGAAAAACTGAATCTACACCTGTCGTAGAAAGTCCAAAGGATTTGGAGACGAACTTGAAGGGTTCTAGGCTTGATCTTCAATGGGAAGGTCTAGGCTTGCATGCATGGGAGGGTAATGGTTAAAATGGGATTAAATCCTCGTAATACACCTCTTTTAGAGCTTAAAACAACATAGTTTAGGGCTTAGGAGCTTAGTAATTTCAAAACACCCTTATTAATTTTGCAAGAAGGCTGATACTACCAGTCCTACCGAGGGACCTAACGAGTTGTTTGGACCACTAATGACTCATGGTCCTTACTCGTTACCTTTACTGGAAAAATCTTCAGTTGTTGAACTTCTTTTCCCTACGGGCCACTTGACGAGTCAGTAGGTGCATGACGACTCGTCCCTCCATCTGTTGCCAACACTGCCAGTTCAAACTTGCCACACTCCCTCACACACTTAACGAGGAACACCACCACTCGTGGGGTGGCATGATGACTCGTCGCCCCACCCATCAAGTCCCAGAGCAAAACCTCATACTTCCAACTCTCTTGCACACCACGAGCTTCCTGATGACTCGTTGAATCATGTGATGAGTCATTCCTCAACCCGTCACCACTGGTAACACTTCTTCCACATCCAAATCCACCCTATCTGAAGGACTACTTAACGATCTGCTAAGTGACTTCATGGGTCATTCTATGACCTGGTGCGAATTTTCCTACTTTCTTAGTTTCAACCCTCGGGTCTGATCTTAGGGACTCTTGGGGTATTACAATTACTCCCCCTTGGGAACATTCATCCTTGAATGTGGATAAACAAGTTGAATATCTAGGGAAAGGAACTACAATCCCAAGTACTGAACATTTAGATCTGGAAACTAACGGAGTGACTGACTCCGAGATAATATACATGATTGAACTAAATTCATGAATTACATATACATGCACTGACATAAAGAAACTGATAGACATAACTAGACATGAAACTGAATAGAGTACTAAGGAGGAAATTGATACCTCAAGCTGGAATGGAACTGGCTAGGAATAAATATGGGTATCTAGCCATCATATTTTCTTCGGCTTCCAATGTAGCTCTTTCAAAAAGCTAATTTCTCCACAAAACCTTTACTGAAGCTACTTTATTGTTCCTCAACTTCCAAACCTAGTGATCAAGGACCTCAACTGGAACCTCCTCATAGCTAAGGTTATCCTTTACACCTATGCTCTCCACCAGAACAACCAAAGTCAGGTCACCAATGCACATCTTTAACAATGATACATGAAAAACTAGATGTATCGAAGCCAACTCCTCTGGTAGCTCTAACTCATACGCCATGTTGCCAACACGTCTTACAATCTTTTAGGGACCAATATATCAGGGACTAAGCTTCTCTTTCTTTTCGAACTTCATTACCCCCTTCATGGGAGACACCTTCAACAACACCTAATCATTAGATCAAACTCAAGCTCTCTCCGTCTAATATCCATATAGGATTTCTGTCAACTTTGAGCTATTTTTAGCCTTTCTCTAATAAGCTGACCCTTCTCCATAGCCTCATGAAATGAATCTGTACCTATCAATATAGTCTCACCTACCTCGAACCATCCAATAGGGGATCTATATCTCCACCCATAAAGAGCCTCAAATGGAGTCATCTGAATACTAGAGTGGTAACTATTGTTGTAAGCAAACTCAATAAGAGGTAAATGATCATCCCAACTACTCTTAAAGTCAATCACATATGCTCTCAACATGTCCTCAAAAGTCTGAATAGTCCGCTCGGCCTGACCATTTTTCTGCAGGTGAAAGTTGTGTTAAGCTTGACATGAGTACCACGGCCCTTCTAAAATGATCTCCAAAACTCAGAGGTAAACTAAATACCTCTATCTGAAATGATGGACAAGAGAACTCCATGCAACCAAACTAACTCCCGAATATATAATTTATCATAATCCTCTGTTGAGTCTTTAGTTTTAACTAGTAGAAAATGGTCTTCTTTCACCAATATATCTACAACCACCCAAATAAAGTCATACTATTGACGTGTGCGAGGTAACCCTGTGATAAAGTCCATATTGATCTCTTCCCACTTCCAAGTGGGGATACTGATGTCTTGTAGCATACCTCTAGGTCTTTGATGCTCCACTTTCACTTATTGGCAATTCAGACACTTAGCCACAAACTCTGCCATGTCCTTCTTCATGGCATTCCACCAGTAGACTTCCCGTAGATCACAATACATCTTGATGGCACCTGTATGTATAGAATATTAGGAACCATGAGCCTCTTACAACATCCGCTCTCTCAAATCATCGACATCCAGAACATATAAATGATCCTAATATCAAAGTACACCATCTCCCCCTTGGGAGAAGACCTCTACCTTCTGATGTTGAACCACTTCTTTCAACTTCACCAAAATAGGATCCTCATCTTTCCTAGCCTTGACCTCAGTCACCAAAGAGGATTCTGAACCATTCTGAATGATGATACCACCGTTTGTCGAATCCATGAGGCGAACTCCTAATCGTGCAAGCTGATGCACATCTATCACCAACTCTTTCCTTCCATCTTCCACATGAGAAACACTCTCCATAGAAAGCCTGCTAAGAGCATCCACCACTACATTGGCTTTGTCTGGATGCTAAAAGAGACTCATGTCATAGTCCTTAAGCAGCTCTAACTATCTTCTTTGTCGCAAATTCAAATTCTTCTAAGTGAACACATACCGTAGGCTCTTATGGTCTGTAAAAACATCCATATGGACTCTATACAACTAGTGTCTCCAAATCTTCAATGGGAATACCACCACTGCCGATTCCAGGTCATGTGTCGGGTAATTCTTCTCATGAGTCTTAAGCTGTCTAGAGGCATTCGCAATGACCTTACCATGTTGCATCAACACACATCCAAGGCCAACCCTAGAGGCATCACAATACACAATGAATCCATCTATACCCTCAGGTAGGGTCAATTTTGGGGTTGAAGTCAGTCGAGTCCTTAACTCCTGAAAACTCTTCTCACAGGCATCCAACCATTGAAATTTGACTTTCTTCTAGGTCAACTTAGTCAATGGTGCTGCAATGGATGAAAATCATTTAACAAACCTCTTGTAGTAGCTTGCTAAACCCAAGAAACTCTTGATAACTGAAGGAGTGACTGGTCTAGGCCAATTTTTTACAGCTTCGATCTTTTGAGAGTCCTCATGCACATACTCACTTGACACCACATGGACCAAAATGCTATTGAGTCCAACCAAAACTCAAACTTGCTGAATTTAGTGAACAGTTGATGATCCTTGAGAATCTATAGCACGATCCTCAAATGAGCGGCATGCTCCTCCTCACTCCGAGCGTATATGAAGATATCATCTATGAAGACAATCACGAACATATCCAAATATAACTTGAACACCCTATTCATCAAATCCATAAAAGCTACAGGAGCATTTGTTAGTCCAAAAGACATAACTACAAACTCATAGTGACCATATCGAGTCTTAAAGGCTGTCTTCGGAATATCACTCTCCCTAACTCTGAGTTGGTGATAGCCAGATCTAAGATATATCTTTAAGAAGCACTTGGCACCTTAAAGTTGGTCCAACAAGCATCAATTCTGGGAAGGGGATATCTATTCTTAATAGTGACCTTGTTCAACTGCCGATAGTCAATGCACATATGAAGAGACCCATCCTTCTTTCAAACAAAGAGAACTGGCGCACCCCACAGGGACTTTTTAGGCTTGATGAAGTCTTTATCCAAGAGATCTTTCAACTGTTCTTTTAATTCCTTTAGTTCAGCTGGAGCCATTCTATATGGAGGAATAGATATAGGTTGCATGCAGGAAAGAAGATCAATGCCAAAGTCAATATCCCGCTCGGGAGGGATTCCTGGTAGATCATCTGGGAACACCTCCGGATACTCACACACTATAGGAACTAACTAGAGAGTCGGGGTTTTGGATGTAGCATCCTTAAACCGAACTAGATGGTACATACAACCCTTGGAAATTATCATTCTGGCCTTAAGGTAGGAAACAAAGCGACCTACAGGCACAGCTGAACTACCCTTCCATTCTAGGATTGGCTTGCTCGAAAACTGAAATTCTACTATGCAGGTTCTATAATTCACTGAGGCATAACATCTATGCAACCAATCCATATCAACAATAACATCAAAATCAGACATGTCTAACTCTACTAAGTTTGATGAGGTAATCTTCTAAAGGACTATGACATGGCAATTTCTATATAACCGTCGAGCCATAACTGAGTCACCGACTAGAGTATAGACTGAGAAAGGTTATGATAGGATTTTCGAAACTAATGGCAATATAAGGAGTCATAAAAGATGGAGTAGCCCTTGGATCTAACAGTGCATAAACATCAAGATGGAATACTCGTAACATACCAGTGACCACATACGGGGAAACCTCCTGCTCCTGACTTGATGAGAGGGCCTAAAACTTGTTCTGATGCTGACCACCACCTGCACTAGTGGATGCACCCTGCTGAGTTGAGCATGCTGGTGGAGCTGCTGAATTGGTAACTAGGTCATGGTCTCTGCCATGGCCCTGCCTGGCCACTGGACTATCTCTAAGTATGTGGCTGGGCTTTTCGCACCTAAATCATGCCCTTGAACCTGCTAAGCACTGTCCAGTGTACCTCCTACCATACTTGCCACAAACTAGAATACTGGGCTCTACTGACCTGCCCCCCTGACCTCGAGAGCCTGATGTCCTTCCCTTTTGATCACGTCGAGATCTAGATGGCACACTAGATGATGATAGCACTGGAGCTAATGGCCTCTAGTGGGACTGAGGATGTGGTCTGCCACCTAACCTCTACTGGGAGAACCCAAAGTTATATGTCCTAGCCCTCTTAGCCTCTCTCTCCCTCTCCCTCATCTGCACTGCCTCCAGCTGCTGGGCATACAAAACCAATCAGGAGAAGTCAATGTCCTGATGTAGCATGGTGGCCCTTCAATCCTTGACCAAGGAATTCACTACTCCATTCATAAATCTGCTCGAGCCCTTTGATCGGCCACCATCTCTGGCGCATATTTGGACAACCGAGTGAACTCTAGAGTATACTCCTAGAAGGTCATGTTGTTCTATTTGAAATTCATGAACTCGAATGCCTTGATTTCCCTCATTTCTCAGGGAAAGAATCAGTCTAAGAATGTAGTGAGGAACTCATCCCAACCAATGGGACTCGCTCCGACTCCCCACCTATCCTTCCATTTCCTATACCATATATGAGCGACCCCCTTCAACTAATAGGAAGCTAAGTCTACACACTCCTCTATGGTCACCCTCATGATCTGGGTGCTCTTTTGGATCTCCTCAATGAACTCATGTGGGTCCTCATCCACTCTTCACCAAAGGAACTCAGGTGGATTCATCCTGAGGAAGTCCCAGACTCTAGACGCCACTACACTCTCATTCTAGGGAATATGGCCCACTACCTGCTGATTGACCTGAGCAGTCAACACTTGCGCCAACATCTGAATGGCTGCCCTCAACTCAGCATAGGCAACCTACTCGGGCACGGGTTCCACTGGGGCTGGTGGGGTTTGTTGATGCCCATCTCTGTTGTCATTTCCATGGCCATTCCTGTTGCCATTCCTTCTTCCATTAACTCGGCATAGATGCATGATTATGCAAACATATATAGCACGAGTTAGAAGAATAGAGAGATACTTCATCATATGACATAGGTTATGAAAGAAAGAAAATTTCCTAAAACATCTTGTAGCCTCTCCCCCTTAAGTGTGGCACACTTCACACCCATGAAAAAGACTCTGCTTTACGCGGATTTCAGACACCATAGGACACTTAAAAACCTAATGCTCTGATACTAATTTTTTCACGACCCGAACTTAGGTCCAGATCTATACACGAAACCTAGAATCATGAATGGCTCCAAGTTGACCCATGGCATGAACATGATAATTAAGGATAAATATTAAGCAAAATTGATAACTGAATTCTGAAATAGTGAAAATCTGAATAAAAAAATGTTTGGCCAATGATAATATCATAACACTGAGTCCAAAGCTGAATATACAAATCTATATCGGAAAAGCCTCTACTAACTAATGAGATGCTGGGACAAGCGCCCCCAGCTATCTCTAAGTTTGAAACAAACTGACATAATGATATTGAAAGATAAATGTCCTCGAAGAATGAGGACTCACTGATCTTGGGCATAATTGCGTGCCCAAGTGCTATTTGATAGCTTAATTTTGTCATGTTTGTCTAATTATACACTTACATTCTTATGCAATTTTGTGTAAATTTGGGTATGCACTAACCAACGTGATTGGTCATTGTTTTGTAGGTGAAAAATGCATATGAAGGACTAAATAATGAGTGGTGAAGTGAAGGAATAAAGTTGAGAGTGAATTTCAAAAGATGGCAAGAAAACATGTCATGGCAAGGCTGGTCGCGCTTATGTGAATTTGCCAAAAAAGTTAAGGAGTGAGAAGTGAAATAAGAAGGAAAATAGTAGTTGTGGTAGTTGAAGAGAAGACTAGAGATGCACTTGTTTAAAAATGAATAAGAGTTAGTAGGGAGTAAAAGAAGAAAAAGCGAAAAAGAAAATCAAAGTAAATGGCTCAAATACTCCGTACTAACAGCTTAAGTGTGCCCAATGAGATGGGGAAACAAAAGAGGAAAAAGGGAGTTGAAAAGTATAAAGATGAAGTAAGAGGATGGAAATTACTAAGGAAAGTGTGATGTATTAAAAGTGCCTGGGGAAGATAGCCACTATTACTGGCCAGAATAGTACCTAACCGCCCTTAGCTTACATTACGACCCGATAAGTCCAACTTGATCTTACGTTCAAACATTCTTAATTAGTGGAGTAAAACACTAAGGCCAAGCTTATGGGTCAATACACGTGGCATGTGAATTCTTTGTGAGAGTGAGCTTAATTCTTATCCATATACCCATACACGTTATAATTTGAAAATTTTTGAGTAAAAATGGGTAACTCTCTTGTTGTGAGGGCACACGTTTAATGAAGGATAAATTCATGTCAGATTTCTTGATCAGTTGATCTGCATGAGTTTGTTGAGATTGACAGTCGATTCTTGAGGTGAGGAAGTCTTAACATAGTCATATTTTCTTTTGATGGTTACATCATGCATGCAATATTTTTAACTTGCTATCTAAAGACAATCATTGTGGCAGTAGCTTGAATTGTCTTGCTCAATTAGCTATGCGTGAGTCTTCATGTGCAGGAGATGTAAAAGAGTTGTTCGAGGACGAACAAGGTTTTAAGTGTGGGATAGTGATCTTGGGCATAATTGTGTGCCCAAGTGTTATTTGATAGCATAATTTAGTCATGTTTGTCTAATTATACACTTACATTCTTATGCGATTTTGTGTAAATTTGGGTATGCACTAACCAACGTGATTAGTCCTTGTTTTGTAGGTGAAAAATGCATATGAAAGACTAAATAATGATGGGTGAAGTGAATGACTGAGTTGAGAGTGAATTGCAAAAGATGGCAAGAAAACATGCCATGGCAAGGCTGGCCGCGCTAGGCAGCGTGCCACGCTGTGCGTGTGCCCCGCCCACCGTCGTGCCACGCCAAGGCCATGCGCGTGAAATGCTGCCCTCCAAGGCGCCTGTGCGCCAGCATCCGTGCCACGCCAAGCCTTGCTACGCGCCGCAGGCCGTGTCACGCTGGCCATCGCGCAGGTCCAGCGTCGTGCCACGCCGACTGTCGCTCCATGCCTCAGCCAAGCAACACTCAAATGCAATTTCCAGTGGGCTTCCGCGTTACCTCCGTGGAATGGAGGAAAATTGGCGTGTTCACCTCCGTGCCACGGATCCATTCCATGACTGGCCAAAAATTGCAAATTTCTTATTTACTATAAATTAAACCCTTAGCTTCTAAAATCATTTGACACGAAATATTTTTTGAAAACCATAGAGGAGTGAAGGGAGAAGTGAAGAACTCACCTAGGGTTCACTAATTTTACATTCTCTTTTACCTATTCTTGTAAGTACTCTACTTTAACGGTGTTTTTAAGTTATTGTACGAACATGAATGGTTAAAACCCTTCCCCTAGGGTTGAGGCCACATGATATGATTGTAATGCATGAATTCATTTTGGTTTGAGTTGTTAATTGTTGTTTTGTCTTACATTCTTTATTATGGTTGTTTTTATGCTTGATCACCATGAAAACATACATGTTAAGCTAGGTAAACGCTTGAGAGAGTAACCCTAGGTTAGAACAAGAAAATGTAGGGAGCAAGTTCTTATCTTGCGATAGGATTCGCGGTTAGGATAGAAATTATACCTAATTTGCCTTGCTTGGTTGATAAAATAGGATGATAGCAAGACATCGGCTTAGAATTGTCACTCCACCACTCGTAGAAGTAGTTAGGTTAAATGATTAGAGGTACAAAAGTACCTAATCAAGAGCACAAACCCCGTAAACCACATCCACGTAGTTGAATTGCCACGAACTAGGATGTCACATTCCCGCTCAATGATGTAGTTGTGAAGCTAGTTTGTCGTGTTCAGAGGCTCGAGAGACCATGACATTTTCCAACTATGTGACACAACAATTGATAATTTCATACGTGAACCATTACAAAGTGTAGCATTGCATGATTATCCAGCCTTAGCTCTAGTTGCTTATTATATCGTTTCTAGATTATTTTGTGACCACCCCAAAACTTAATTATAAGTTACCAAAAAATTCTATAATCAACACTTCTGAAGGTTAATATTACACTTGAACTTCATAATTTGCTGAATTGGTCCAGTCCCTGTGAGTTCGACATCCGTCCCTTAAAAAGGGCCACTGTATTACTTGTACAACCGCGTACGCTTGCGAGTGCGCTGGAGCGCAACAAGTTTTTGGCGCCATTGCCGGGGAAATGGAGAAGTTTAGTAAATTTTTCTATTTTTGTGTGATTTTTAATTTCCTTAAGTGTTGAGAAACTTGGTCTTAGTCTGATATATTGCAGGTGACAGGTTGTCCTTGCAGAGCTGGCAAGGAATAGAGAGCTAGTGGAACCGTTGCTTGAACCTGAATGTCAACTTCATTTACGTAGGAGGGAATCTCTAGAGAGAAAGCTAAAGAGACTTCAGGAGAGGTTACAACAACACCCACCAGTAGGGCAAGCGAAGTTGTTACCTGAAATCATGGCAGCCCGACCAGTTCGCGAAGTGGCTATCCCACTAGCGACAAATGTGACCTCTAGTTTTCGCAAACCAGAACCTGAAGGGAACTTTGAATTGAAACAGAATATGGTGCCGCTGTTACATTCTAGTGGCCAGTTCACTGGGATGACTCATGAGGACCCACGGCAACACTTACAAAACTTCCTTGAGATTAGTGACACGTTCTTCCCCACCGGAGTGTCCACAGATTATGTACGACTTACCCTCTTCCCATTCTCATTGTTGGGAGAGGCAAAGAGGTGGTTCAAATCTGAGCCACCGAATTCCATAACTTCTTGGGACGATTTGGAAAAGAAGTTCCTCATCAGATTCTTCCCTTCAGGCAAGCTGCCTGGCGCGGCCAGCCTTGCCATGGCATGTTTTCTTGCCATCTTTTGCAATTCACTCTCAACTTCATTCCTTCACTTCACCCATCATTATTTAGTCCTTCATATGCATTTTTCACCTACAAAACAAGGACTAATCACGTTGGTTAGTGCATACCCAAATTTACAAAAAATTGCATAAGAATGTAAGTGTATAATTAGACAAACATGACTAAATTAAGCTATCAAATAGCACTTGGGCATGCAATTATGCCCAAGATCACTCACCCAAGGCAGGGTCTGAACTAGAAAGAGAGTAGGACTAACAGCGTGGCTGAGTTTGATCGCTAGGAACTATATCATGAAATGATCCAACATAGAGTATGCGGTCAGTACTTGGAATACACTGAGTATGCAAGGTAAGTAAAACAGGCTAAGTAAGTATAAACTAAAATCATGCACTTTATCATAACTCATAACATCATAAGAGCATGAACTAAATGTTGATATCTGAAAACATGAATAGTCATAAACTGGATCTCATAACTGAATCAAATGACCCAAACTTGAAATTGTGATTCATAAGTAAACACTGATAACCTGATCATTGGGTGAACGTGCTGAAAATATAATATCATAACTGATAAACATGCATAACTGAGATCATGAGGAACAATGAGAGACTCTCCATATAACCAGCATTATCACGATAGAGCTTACGTGATCCCAACTATTACATTCAAGTGGGTAGAGTCGTTTAATGCCTTGTCAGGGCTAAGGGCGCTACCATTATATTGATATCAAGATGAAGGCCCTTTCATGGTAGGGGAAGCTCAATAGAGAGGTTCCAAAGAAATGGATAAATCCTACGTTGGCACGTAGTTTTAAGACCCGTGGTTTTCATAAACCCCTAGCCTACTCGGTGCTAGACACTGCTCCCAAAAAAACATGCAAGGTGCTCTTTATTATTTTTCAATGAAGCTAAAAATATCATTTTTCAATGAAGCTGATAATGTAATTTCATGTATAGCCTGAAATCTAAATATGGGGACTCCTGTCTCCAAACATACCATAAGTTGAATATAGAGAGCATCACTCTAAACCTTATGGTAAGCTAATATTATAAAACTGAAGTAAATCATGAAAACATACTTAACATATATGGGCTTGCCCAAATCTTAAAATCATGCATACCTGAAATAGACTTCATAAGTTAAAATCATAGATTCATACATGAGTGATTTATAAACATTCAATCATGCAAGATATCTCTTCATATTTGAAATCATAAATCATAAACTTGACTTTTTCATGAACTTGCATAATTGGGCAAAATCTTCTAAAACATGAACTAATAAATTTATAATCAAAACATGTATAAATCTATCCATTAATCATCAAACATATTTTAAAACATAGAGGGAATCGATCCATAAACAATTTGTAAGAATTCTATGAAATTAGATTGAAATCCCTTTTTGATCATAATTTGAATTGAGACTTGATTCATGAAATTGAAGAGAATTATGAGGATGAGAGTGAAAGGAACCCTTATTCATGGCCTCACATACCTGAAAGAACTGAATCTACACTTGCTCTAGAAAGCCCAAATGATTTGGAGAAGAACTTGAAGGGTTTTAGGATTGATCTTCAATGAAAAGGTCAAGACTTGCATGCATGGGAGAAGAATGGTTAAAATAGGCTTAATCCCTCCTAATTCACCTCTTTCAAATCTTAGGAGCTTAGAAATTATGAAAACACCCTTACTAATTTCATACAAAAACTGACACTATCAATCCTAACAAGGGACCTAACGAGTCGTTAGGACCACTAATGACCTGTGGTCCTCACTCATTACCTTTACTCGAAAAATCTTCAGTTGCTGAACTTCTTTTCCCTACGGTCCATTTGACTAGTCGTTAGGTGCATGACGACTCGTCCCTCCATCCGTTGCCAACACTTCCAGTTCAACCTTTCCACACTCCCTCATACACCTAACGAGGGACACCATTGATCTTGGGCAGAATTATATGCCCAAGTGATGCTCAAATTCTCTATTTCGTCTTGTTTATCTATCGTTATTTGTACATTCTCATGTGATTTGTAGTTAAAATGTGAATTTATACTAACCAACATGATTAGTGTTGTTTTGTAGGAAAAATGTAATTTTAGGAAGCTAAGTTGCATGTTGGTGAAAATCGGGAATAGACTCGGAAGCGAGCAGGGGAAAGGGTCAAGGAAAAGCATCAAACAAAGGGGCAACGCGATGGAGCGGTGTCACGCTGTCATCGCGGAGGCAGTCTACCTCGGATGGGTTACTTGGACAAATTCCAGTGAAGGTCCGAGTCGGGGACGTGGCACATTGGCCAAGCCCCGCGTTACATGACGTGGCATGTTGCCCATATTTACCTGGAACATAAAATTCCAATGAGGGTCTGCGTTTGCACCGTGTCACGGAGGCAGTGCTCCGCGATGCACTCCGTGACACGTTGTTTGTTATTCCGGGAAAAATTTCCACTAGTATAAATAGCACACTTAGGTTTATTTTTAATTATTCTGACTTAGTTGAGCAAGAACGTGGGTTACAGGAAGTTGAGGAGACGAAAATCTTAGGGTTCTTCTCTAACTCTTTCTCCTTTATTTCAATTGTTTGTATGATTTATACTCATTTGATGATGTTTAATCCACAAATGAGTGGCTAAATTCACTTCTTGCTGAGGTTAAGAACATTTGTAGTGGAATGTAATTGTTGATCATCTTGGTTTTTCATCTTTTCTTCCATGGTTGTTCTATCAATTCTTGTTCTTACTGCATTAATGTCTGGCCAATGTTAATGTATATCTAAAAAATCCAATTTTATCTTGAAAAAGAAAGAAATTGGAAAGTTGTGAATTGGTAGGATATGATCTCTTCTTGGTTTGGGAAAATTGAGAATTGATTTACCTTCAAAATAGAAATATATCTGAAAGTCGTATTAGTCAATTAAGGAATCGGTTTCGTATGGCTAGAACATGAAATTCTTTTATCACAGAAATGTAGGTTGAAGGTTCATGATTCTTAAGTTGGGTAGAATACGAAAGTTTCTCTCCATAGGCAATAATTCTTGACTAGCAACCGAAGGAAAGATTAACCAAATTGTATCGATAAATTACTTCCCTGCATGTTCGTTTTAGCCTCAGCTTGCTCATTACTATAGTTCACACTCACTTTATAATTTTGTTTTAGATTAGTATAAATTAGGAAACAAACTCTTCAAAATCTTCTTTAAATTGCTGTCTGCATTTTTAGAGTTAGAGTTCATTAACACTTAATTCGATTATTACCTTGGTTAAGTCCCTGTGGGATCGATACTTGGCTTACTTTAGCCATTTTACTACTTGTTTGACCACGCGCACTTGCGTGTAGTTGTGAAACACACCGAACAAGTTTTTGGCGCCGTTGTCGGGGATTGGCAATTGGTAAAATTATTTTTTTAAGTATTAGTTTACGATTTCTATATTGTGCTGACAACTTGATCTTAGCCTGTCTTTTGCAGATATTGAATTCTGTTGAACACTAGCAAGAGACAAGGAGCTGGTGGATTCATACTTAGAGCCGGAAAGATAATTTCATCGTCAAAGGAGAGAAGCTCTAGAAAAGAAGCTGCAGTTGCTCAGACAAACAATCCTGGAGCAACAACAGAATCCACCACTTGTAAGGGCAGTGTTAGTGCTCGAGGAAATGGCAGCTAGGCTAGTTCGCGAAGTGGCAATCCCATATGCCAACAATGTTACATCAAGCATTCACAAACCCGAGCCAGGAGGGAGGTTTGAGCTGAAACAAAATATGGTGCAATTGCTGCACACCAGCGGGCAATTCACAGGTCTCGCTCACGAGGATCCACAACAACATCTCCAAAACTTTTTGGAGATAAGTGACACTTACATCCCCGCTGGAGTATCATCTGATTACGTAAGGCTTACATTGTTCCCATTTTCACTATTGGGAGAAGCAAAGAGGTGGTTGAAAGATGAGCCACCTAATTTCATCACCACTTGGGATGATCTTGCAAGGAAATTCTTGATATGGTTCTTTCCATTCGGAAAAACAGCAAGACTTAGAAGTCAGAGTCTAAGTTTTAAACAAAGAGAGGGGGAGAATCTGTATCAAGCTTGGGAAAGATTCAAATCCATGTTACGGGATTGTCCTCACCATCACCAATCCAATGATGTGCTGGTGCATACTTTCATAGAGGGCTTGGAACCCGACACAAAAATTTTGCTAGACTCCGCAGCTTTGGGACAAGCATTGGAAAAGACTTATGAGGAGCTGTATACTTTGTTAAATCGTATTTCGCAGGGAAATCCATAGTGGAATGCGGACTCTTCTAGAGGAGGAACAAGGAAAGCGGTAGGAGTCTTGGAAGTGGATGGTTTTACAGCTATCGCTGCACAGATAGCTGCGTTGCAAAATCAACTCAACACCCACTTCAGCAACATGAGCTTAACTCAATCTCAAGCCCCAATTAATGTAGTGCAGCAGATTTGGTGTGAAGTATGCGGTAGTAATGAACACTCAGCTGAGTGTTGTGGTGCAAATCCAGATTCAGTGAACTTTGTCGGTAATGTACAGAGAAATAATCACCAACAGTATGGAAAGAACTACAACTCTAATTGGAGGAATCATCCGAATTTCTCCTGGGGTAGTAACAGCCATCAAGGGTAGAGTTCGAATCAGGGTGCATAGAGAAATCAAGGAGGGCAGCAGAACTATCAGACTCAATACAGAAGCAACAATGCACCTCCTCCACCACCACCACCCAGAATTGAGGAAATGTTTAAAACAATGATAGCTAACCAAGCTCAATTGCAGGCTGACTATGTGAAGTTGGCGGCAGATGTAATGAATAATCAGTTAGCTACAAAGGCGTTGGAGTACCAGTTTGGGCAACTAGCTGGAGCTCAAAACACCAAGCCAAGAGGAGGACTACCGAGTGACACTAACCCAAATCCCAAGCAAGTAAATGCAGTGACCACAAGGAGTGGTTTACCACTCAAGGAGGTGGAACCAAAAAGACCACCTCAGCAGTCAGGAGCAGTGGAGAAAGAAAGGGAACACGACGATGAGAGGGGGAAGAAGAAGGAAGCTGAATCATAAAAACCACCACCCCCGTTCCCTCAAAGACTAAAGAAACACAAGGAGGAAGCGTGTTTCAAAAAGTTCATGGAGGTGCTTAAACAGGTACATATTAATTTACCTCTTGTTGATGTTTTGCAAGGAGTGCCGAAGTATGCGAAAAATATCAAGGACATCGTGGCAAACAAAAGCAGATTGACAGAGTATACTACAGTGGCGCTTACGGAGGAGTGCACTTCCCGGATACAGAACAGGTTGCCAACAAAGCTCAAGTACCCTGGGAGCTTTACAATTCAAATCATAATTGGGCAAAGTATCCGAGGTCGTGGACTATGCGATTTGGGAGCAAGCATTAACCTGATGCCGACATCGGTATTCAAGAAGTTGGGGCTGGGCAGTCCTAGACCAACTACAGTGATATTGCAGTTAGCGGATCGTTCTTTGGCTAGACCAGATGGCATTGTGGAGGACGTGCTAGTGCAAGTGGGCTCCCTTGTCTTTCCGGTAGATTTTGTTGTGCTGAATTTTGAGCCGGATGCAGAAGTTCCATTTATTTTGGGACGTCCTTTCTTGGCAACCGGGAAAGCTTTAATTGATGTAGCTGCAGGGCAGCTAACCATGAGGGCGCATGACAAAGTAGAGGTATTTGATGTATTTAAGGCCATGAAACTTTCGGCCATACATGAGGAGCTTTCAGCAATCAGTGTGCTTGATCAAGCAGAAATTCTTCAGATTGTTGAATCTCGAGATTCATTGGAAAGAGCATTACTGAGCTCCGATCATTTCGGAGATAGAGATACTTATGAGGTGGTGCAAATGCTGAATGAACCACAAATGTATCCAAGGAAGCAGGACTTTCAGTCTTTAATGAGGTCCTTGGAACCATTGCCGAAATTATCAATTGAGGAAGCACCAAAGATGGAATTGAAAACATTGCCTCCCCATTTAAAATATGTCTTTTTGGGGGAAGAGGATACTTTGCCAGTCATCCTATCCGCAGAATTGATAGAGGCACAGGAAAAGGAAGCATTGGTGGTCCTCAGAAGAAGGAAGAAAGCAATAGGCTGGCAAATGTCAGATATTCAGGGTATCAACCCAGCTTTTTGCACACACAGAATTTTCATGGAGACAAGAGCAAAGCCAACTGTTCAGCCTCAGCGAAGGTTGAATCCGGCAATGAAAGATGTGGTTAGGAAAGAAATAATTAAGTGGCTTGATGCAGGTTTGGTCTATCCTATTTCGGACAGCGAATGGGTCAGCCCCGTTCAGTGTATCCCAAAGAAAGGAGGGATGACCGTGGTCACCAACGAGAAGAATGAGTTGATCCCTACTCGCACCATCACAGGCTAGCGGATTTGCATGGACTACAAAAAGCTCAATGAAGCCACAAGGAAAGATCACTATCCTATCCCGTTCATTGATCAGATATTGGACAGATTGGTGGGACAAGAATATTATTGTTTTCTTGATGGGTACTCTGGCTATAACCAAATAGCCATAGCCCCGGAAGATTAGGAGAAGACTACCTTCACATGTCCTTATGGGACATATGTTTTTAGGCGGATGGCATTTGGGTTATGCAATGCACCTGCCACATTCCAGAGATGCATGATAGCTATCTTCCATGACATGGTGGAGGATTTCGTCGAGGTATTTATGGATGATTTTTCTATTTTCGGTAATTCGTTTGCTACTTGTTTGCAGAATCTTGACAGGGTGCTAGCTCGCTGTGAAGAATCCAACCTTGTACTTAACTGGGAGAAATGTCATTTCTTAGTCAAGGAGGGTATCGTCCTTGGCCATAAAGTTTCTTGCAAGGGGTTGGAGGTTGATCGTGCTAAGATCGAAGTTATTGAGAAGCTACCACCACCTGTGTCGGTGAAGGGTGTTCGCAGTTTTCTCGGGCATGCAGGGTTCTACAGACGGTTCATCAAAAACTTCTTCAAAATTTCTAGACCATTATGCAGATTGCTAGAAAAAGAGGTGAAGTTCGAGTTGGATGATGAGTGTGTCAAAGCATTCGAGGAGTTGAAGTAGAAATTGATAGAAGCACCTATCCTTATTTCTCCGGATTGAGAACAACCATTTGAACTGATGTGTGATGCAAGCGATGTGGTTGTGGGAGCTGTATTGGGGCAGCGGAGGAATAGAATCTTTCATTCTATTCATTATGCAAGCAAAACACTGAACACTGCCCAAAGTAATTATACAGTCACAGAGAAGGAGATGCTAGCATTGGTGTTTGCGTTTGATAAATTCAGGTCCTATTTGGTGGGTTCGAGAGTAGTGGTGTATACCGATCATGCAGAGATTCGGTATCTGTTTAACAAGAAGGATGCAAAGCCCAAGCTGGTCAGATGGATCTTGTTGTTGCAAGAGTTTGACCTAGAAATTAAAGACAAAAAGGGGAGCGAGAATCAAGTGGCAGATTACTATCGCGATTGGAAAGCTGGTCACATGTGAAGGAAGGTGACGGCATCAAAGAGGAGTTCCCGGATGAGAAGCTCTTGGCAATAGGGGGAGTTGAGATCCCGTGGTATGCAGACATAGTGAATTTGCTAGTGAGTGGAGTCTATCCACCGGAGGCTACGGCTCAGTAGAGAAAAAAATTGAAGCATGATTGCAGGTAGTTTATTTGGGATGAGCCGTACTTGTTTAAACAGGGACTCGATCAGGTTATGAGAAGATGCATCCCAGAGAGCCAGATTGCAGAAGTTTTGAGGAGTTGTCACTCTTCATTGTATGGAGGGCACCATGGAGGCGAGCGGACAGCGCACAAAGTGCTACAGTCAGGTTTCTTTTGGCCTACACCGTTCAAAGACTCGATGGCATACATCAAAATGTGTGATAGATGTCAAAGGACAGGCACAATTGGTAGGATGCAAGAGATGTCGCTGCAACATATACTAGAGGTGGAGATCTTTGATGTATGGGGTATTGATTTCATGGGCCCATTCCCACCGTCATTTGGTAATCGTTACATCTTGGTGGCCGTTGATTATGTATCAAAGTGGGTTGAAGCACTAGCTTGCCCCAGGAATGACAACAAGGTGGTAACAAAATTTGTGAAGAAACACATTTTCACCAGGTTCGGGACACCCTGAGCCATTATCAGTGATGGAGGGGCTCATTTTGTCAATGCAAGTTTTAAAAAGTTGCTGACTAAGTCTGGGGTGCGCCACAAGGTGGCAACAGCATATCATCCCCAAACTAGTGGGCAAGTGGAGGTGTCGAACAGAGAAGTGAAGCAGATTCTCCAGAAAATAGTGAATGCACAACGTAGTGATTGGTCAAGAAAACTCGACGATGTGTTGTGGGCATATGGAACTGCTTACAAGACACCAATTGGGACTTCTCCATACCGATTGGTCTATGGAAAAGCGTGTCATCTGTCGGTGGAGCTAGACACCGAGCTTTCTAGGCCGTGAAGAAATTAATATGGACCTAGAGCTAGCGGGCAAGAAGAGGCTGATGCAACTCAGCGAACTTGATGAGTTCCGTTGGCATGCTTATGAAAGTGCCAAGGGCTACAAATAGAAAACAAAGAGGTGGCACGATAAGCATATGGTGCATCGTATTTTCGAGTCGGGGCAGAAAGTGTTGCTTTTCAATTCAAGATTGAAGTTGTTTCCAGGGAAATTACGGTCCAAATGGTCAGGGCCGTTTGAGGTAGTGAGAATGACCCCGCACGGGGCAGTGGAGTTGTGGCAAGAAGATCGAAGTGCCACGTTCTTGGTTAATGGGCAGCGGTGTAAGAATTATTGGGGTGAGGACATTATTCGAGAGAAAACGTCTGTCACTATAGTGGATGATTGAGCTTTAATGACGTCGAACCGCGACGGTAAACCAGGCGCTGCACGAGAGGCAACCCGTGAAATTGTTGTAATAGATGAGTAGAATTAGTTTAGAAAAAAGAAAAAAAATAAAAATAAAAATAAAAACAAAAACAAAAAATCTTTTTTTCATTCGTGTTTGAAACCTATAAATTCGAACCAATTTCTTGTTGTGAGATGATTTTCAGGTGTAACGGAGGGCAAAAATGCGAAGGATCGCAAAGGAAAAAAATCGAGGTGAGTAAAAATTAAAAGTGGCAAAACAGTGAGCCTGCGCGATGGATCCGTGTCACAGAGGAGGGCCTCCGCGTCACGAAGGAGGGCCTCCGCGTTACCCTCCGTGACACGTTGAAGTGTTATTCGCGACGGGTCACACTGGGTCGTCGGGTGACCCGCGCGAAAATTCTTCTTTTTAACCCCGAAAACACCCCATTTTTCCCATTTCTCACTCCCCTCCATGACAAACTCCCCAAAATCCCCCATCCCCCAATGTGACACGGACCTAGGATCAAATTTTCTTTAACTTTTATTCAAGTTCATCGAATTAAAGGTATGTTCTTGAATTTAACCTCAATATTTGCCGAAATTTGCAATTTTTGAGCATGTGAGGTAGCTAAAGCTTGCCCTAAGTGTAAATTGAGCATGAATTCATTTAAGTTATTGTTGATTGATGTTCGTAGTATCATTATGATTATATGAACTCAATAAATACATGTTTGATTGAATTTGTGCGAAATTGGTAGCTAGGGTTGGAATTTGAATAGGAAGAAACTAAATTTGGTTGAAATTTTGAAAATGATTGGGTTGTGCATGTTGGGTGATGTAAATGATGTTTTGAATATGGATGAATATGCTAAATAAACAAGGAAATTTTTGGGAAAATAAAATTGGTGAATTGTATAGGTTGTTGTTGTTGAGAAAAATTTTGGCTAAGCGCTATGTGATGTAATGAAATCGATGGTGAAATTGTGATTAGTTGTACGAAGTCTGAGTAGTACTTAGTCATTATTCCATCGACCTATCTGAATGCACGAGGCATGTTGATTGATAAAAATTGGAAAAGAATGATTGTCTTGCCGAATTGTTTTCATTGTGGCTAAAGATTAAGTGTGGGGTGGCCTAACTCAACCCAACCTTAATCAAAGCAAATTTTTTACTTGAATAACATTGGGACTGTCTATGTGATTTGACAGGAATGA
Organism: Datura wrightii; assembly: GCA_035772735.1. Classification (NCBI taxonomy): domain Eukaryota; kingdom Viridiplantae; phylum Streptophyta; class Magnoliopsida; order Solanales; family Solanaceae; genus Datura; species Datura wrightii. The sequence goes on along the minus strand of JASDFA010000007.1, from coordinate 43,435,623 downwards.
TATCAAGAAGGCAAGACAAAGGAAAGGGCGCATCTACATCAGGCGCCGGGAGAAAACGGATTAGACTGGGAACGGCAGTCCCAGCATCACCAGCGGTTCCTCGCGGCCAACGCCGTCAATACGGAACCCGATGGGTGACGGATGAAGGGAAGAAATGGTATGCCAAACATAAGGAGACCAAATACTTCCCTGAGGAGCACATTGCAAGGGAGCCACTTGCACAGGAATTCCCCAGAATCGTACATAGGATTGACGCTGCCGGGCTAAACTTCATCTTCGAAGAGCCCAAGGAGTGCAATCTCCATTTAATTCGGGAGTTCTACGCAAACTGGAACCCGAAACTCCGCAGTCACACCGTCAAGATAAGAGGGCAGGTTGTCACCTTTGAGCCTCATCACCTAAATGCCATATTGGGGGCGCGGGACACAGACGCCCATGTACTCCGGCAGCTGAACATAACTCCACCCTATGCGGATATTAGACGCACTCTGTGTGGAGCCCATTCAACAGCATGGTGGAGCAGGCACAAGGAGAGGGGCTATCATCAGACGCTGCCTTACTCTCAAATGAATAGGGAAGCCAGGATTTAGCTTAAAATCGTGTGTTCCTGCCTGATCCCGGGGGTGCACATGACAGATGTCACCCGGGATCGTGTTTGTTTGGTTTATGCCCTGATGAAAGGGCTGGAGATTAATGTTGGGGCGGTGATCATCTCCGCCATGAAGAGAGCCCGTTTGCATCAAGGGCACAAGTACGGGTTTGGTGGTTTGCTGACCATATTTCTAAGGGTCCTTGACATCGAGGAGGAGGCCCTAGACTACATCCCGCAGATGGATAGGCGTGCCTTGGACGTCACCAAAACCAAGGCACCCGACACCACTCACGAGCCAGTTCTCACACTAGAAGAGCGACATGCTCGGGATGATCAGTATATGGCCCGTATGTTCGGGATGCAGATGCTGCAGTTGCGCATAGGCGGGAGACCAACAACAGAAGATGAGCTGTGGAAGCTCGACTTGAATTACCCCTTCGGCGAAAATGCCAAGGCTCTATGCCGAGTGGGGCCAACGTTTGTGGAGCCTGTTGATGATGATGTCCCCACTGATGAGGAGAAACGCCGCGATGACTCAGATGTTGAGTCAGATGAGGATAGCGGGGGCGATTCAGATATGGGGGATGAGGCAACGGCACTTGACGAAGAAGTTGAATACTTCGATTGATCAGGGAGTTTCACCACCTACTTCTATGCTAAGTGAATTTGATGAACATTGGGGATAGTGTTTGGTTTAAGTGTGGGGTGGGAGTAGTTAGGTGCTAGTTGTTTTGTTGTTGTTATGTTCATGTCTTGTTGTTGTGCCTGGGAAAAAATTGTGACCCTGTGATTTTGTGAGTATGTTTTGTATTGTAATTTGGTGTGTAATGAATGTTAAGCTGTTGTATGCTGTGTGGAGTTGTTGTTAGCTGGTTGTGTAAATATTTTTGTTTTCTATCGAAATTATCGATATTTTAAAAAAAAATTAAATTTTTTGTTGATTTTTTTTTATGATTAGATTTCTGGCCTTTGTTTTCGGTGCTTTTACTGAGAATAGTCCCATTGAACCGAAGTTGTAAATAGTGACCATTCCCTATGATGGATGGATGACGACCTTCTTAAGGAAAATGTAGTCGATAGGAGTAGTTTTTTTCTTTCTTTTATTTTCTTTCTTTTGGTTGTTTCCCAAACGTGTCACTACTCCATGGTTCGGAATTCTTGTTGCATGTTGTACATGATATTAAAGATGCAAAGATGATTCGTATGAAAGCATGCAAATGTGAAGCATGTTGAGATACCTAGGCCATAGAGTTCGAATCGGTGTGATTGAGGCTTAATATTGAATTCTTGTAATTAGCTGATTGAAGAGTCTATGAATAAGTCTTGAGTTGAGCATGTGCAATGAGTGTGAGGTGAGGTTTCGATTCTTCCATGCTATTGTGAAGTGTCTAGAACTTGCCTGGTGTGTGTACGAAATGAAATGAAGGATGTTTCTTGTAGGAAAGGATGTAGGCATTTCTTTGATTTAACCGGAAGTTTTTTTCTTATCATACCTACCTTGAATGTACATCCTAGTTAGCCCTATTGAGCCTTTAGCCTATTTTTTTTCTTTCATTGAAGAGGTAGAAACTGAGCTTAATCCCTTCTTTTCATTAGCCGTGAATTTGATCCAAAACTCTTAAGCGCTCAAGAAAAAATAATTTTCCCACAGTGTCAAGGAGTGAAAAGTGTGAAAAAGAAAGGAAGAGCGGAAGTGGTGAAGGTAAAGATAAGGTCAAAGGTGCACTTGCCGAATATAAATAAGATGAAGATGTCTACCTAATCTTTGTTATTAAGGCGAGTGTGCTTAAAGAAATGGGAACAAAAATAAAGAAAGACTTCAAGAATGGGAGGATGAAGGAAGAAAGAATGCCCATAATGATGGTGGGATGTATTGAAAAGCGCTTAAGGAGGTTAGTTGCTATTATTAGTTAGCCCAGTATTTACTAGTTCCTTAGCTTACATTACAACCCGTTAAGTCCTACGTGATCTTACATCACGTGTCCTTATATTAGTGGAGTAATACACTAGAGGCAAGCCTATGGTTCATGACATGATGCATGTGAATTCTTTGGGAGAGAGAGAGAAATACCCCTACATGTAGTGCTTTGGAAATCATATGATTGGAAAAGGGGTAGTTCTCTTGTGTTGTGAGGGCACATGCTTGACGAGAGATTGAATTTCGTGTCGGATGTCTTGATCAGCTGATTTGTATGAGTTTACCGAGATCTGAGAGTCGATTCTTGAGTCTAGGAGGTCTTAATGCGGTGAATGTCAGTGTGTTTATGAGACTATGCATGTTTTCTTGATGATTTGCTATATTAAATAATCGGTATAACCGTAGCTTGAATTGTCGAGCAAAAGTAGCTATACGTGGGTGTCAATTGCATGAGATATGAGATTATTGTTCGAGGACGAACAAGGTTTTAAGTGTGGGGTAAGTGATCTTGGGCAGAATTATATGCCCAAATGATGCTCAAATGCTCTATTTCATCTTGTTTATCTATCGTTATTTGTACATTCTCATGTGATTTGTAGTTAAAATGTGAATTTATACTAACCAACATGATTAGTGTTGTTTTGCAGGAAAAATGTAATTTTAGGAAGCTAAGTTGCATGTTGGTGAAAATCGGGAATGGACTCGGAAACGAGCAGTGGAAAAGGTCAAGGAAAAGCAGCAAACAAAGGGGCTCCGCGATGGAGCCGTGTCACGCTGCCATCGCGGAGGCAGTCTGCCTCGGGTGGGTTACTTGGACAAATTTCAGTGAAGGTCCACGTCGGGGCCTTGGCACGTTGGCCAAGCCCCGCGTTACATGTCGTGGCACATTGCCCATATTTACCTGGAACATAAAATTCCAGTGAGGGTCCGCATTTGCACCGTGTCATGGAGGCAGTGCTCCGCGATGCACTCCGTGACACGTTGTTTGTTATTCCGGAAAAAATTCCCACTAGTATAAATAGCACACTTAGGTTTATTTTTAATTATTCTGACTTAGTTGAGCAAGAACGTGGGTTACAGGCAGTTGAGGGGACGAAAATCTTAGGGTTCTTCTCTAACTCTTTCTCCTTTATATCAATTGTTTGTATGATTTATACTCATTTGATGATGTTTAATCCACAAATGAGTGGCTAAATTCACTTCTTGCTGAGGTTAAGAACATTTGTAGTGGAATGTAATTGTTGATCATCTCGGTTTTTCATCTTTTCTTCCATGGTTGTTCTATCAATTCTTGTTCTTACTGCATTAATTTCTGGCCAATGTTAATGTATATCTAAAAAATTCAATTTTATCTTGAAAAAAAAAAGAAATTGGAAAGTTGTGAATTGGTAGGATATGATCTCTTCTTAGTTTGGAAAAATTGAGAATTGATTTACCTTCAGAATAGAAATATATCTGAAAGTCGTATTAGTCAATTAAGGAATCGGTTTCGTATGGCTAGAACATGAAATTCTTTTATCACAGAAATGTAGGTTGAAGGTTCATGATTCTTAAGTTGGGTAGAATACGAAAGTTTCTCTCCATAGGCAATAATTCTTGACTAGCAACCGAAGGAAAGATTAACCAAATTGTATCGATAAATTACTTCCCTGCATGTTCGTTTTAGCCTCAGCTTGCTCATTACTATAGTTCAGACTCACTTTATAATTTTGTTTTAGATTAGTATAAATTAGGAAACAAACTCTTCAAAATCTTATTTAAATTGTTGTCTGCATTTTTAGAGTTAGAGTTCATTAACACTTAATTCGATTATTACCTTGGTTCAGTCCCTGTGGGATCGATACTTGGCTTACTTTAGCCATTTTACTACTTGTTTGACCACGTGCACTTGCGTGTAGTTGTGAAACACACCGAACAACCATGACTCATAGGGTGACACAATGACTTGTCGCCCCACCAGTCAAGTTCCAGAGGAAAATCTCATACTTCCAACTTCTCTTGCGCACAATGAGCTTCCCGAAGACTCATTGAATCATGTGATGAGTCATTCCTCGACTTGTCATCACTGGTAACACTTCTTCCACATCCAACTCCACCCTATCTAATGGACCACTTAACGATCTATTAAATGACTTCATGGGTCACTTGACGGGTCGTTTTGTGATCTGGTGCGAGTTTTCCTACTTTCTCATTTTCAACTCTCAGGTCCGACCTTAAAGACTCTTAGGGTACTACAAAAATGGAGGAGAAAAATGCAAAATGTCAAAGAAGTATAAATGAAAGAAGAAAGAGAAGAGGGGTTAGGATTTAAATACAAAATGATTATCATCATTATTAAGACTTTTCAAAAATCTAACTGTACTTCGAGACTAGTCGCATACTGACACATGGCTAAAATAACAAGCGAAGAAGGCTTGTGTTAGAATATAGAGAACAGGAAAACTTTTCCAGCTTCTCAAAAAGGAAGATTTTCATATAAGAGTGAAGAAAATCATTTACTTATCGAACAAAAAAAATTTTGTACTAAAAACATGGGGACTATTTGTATAGAGAAAAAATATAAGCCTGAAGCTTGACATGTGGATAAATTAGATAAAGATATGTGAAAGAATTAGATGATGCTACATGGACGAATTAGATGAAAATGCATGAATGGATAAACACAACTTAGTCAGCATTCTAAAGGAAAGGGTAACACAGCATCCCCAAGAAACTATGCCGGATAAAAATGAAGCATCCAGAGAAAATTCAAATAACAACAGAGCAGTCGTTATGGAACCATTCCGGAGATAAGCACCATCTGTTACTCTCTACCAATTAATATCATATATTCCTTATTTAATGTAAATTAAGGCATAATTATTTTCAGTCATTAAACCGTGAGAATCCATTTCTATAAAAGGGATTAGACATGTGTAGTGGAAGTACACAATGAATACAAGCAAAAAAGCTCTTATTATTTATTTTAATTCTTGTTCTCAAGAAACACATCAAGCAAATTCATTCTTTTATATTATTGTTATTATTCTGCTATCGAGGAGCTGGTTCAGTTTCATTTCCAACAAAGAATATAACTAAATCCAATATTCTCATGCTTATCTATTATTATATCTCTTTTAAATAGTCATTATATTTCTTATTTAAGTATATTTCATTACCTCCTAGATCAAATTAATTCACGTATCTGTGTAGCCCCATTTATAATTCAATTGTACCTATTTTTTGGAAAAACAATCATATGTTTCATTTCTTCTAGCTCTTTCTCATAGTTGCTAGTCCGAAAATTTTCACAAAATAAAATAAATTTTTCTATAGGGAATTATTTCCTCCATTTTAAATTATTTGTCACATTTTTTTTGAGAGTCAAACAATAAAAATTTTGACCATCGTTTTAAGATTTATCATTTTATCATATCTGTTATACCCCGTAGAATTCCCGGCACTTAGATGACCTATTCCCACGTTGATTAAGCATATTTGAAGGCCATACGTGTGGGAGAAAGGCCCGGGAAAAGATCGGACGAGAAGCCTGTCGAACCATCGCGGAAGGAGCCGAGGCAGAGCCCCTCCGCGATGGCAGCGTGTCACGGAGGAGGAGCCTCCGCGTTGGCTCCGTGACATGTTGGCCTTGTCCAGGCCCAAGTATATAAAGCCCCACTTCGGTTTTAATTGATAAAATCTTAAATAAATTTCAGAGAAACAGAGGCAAACGCAGAGAACAGAGAGGGACGAAGGAAATTAATTAATTTCCGTCCGATTACGCTGCCAAACGCTGCCCAAACTCAAATTAATCCCAGATACCGAAGTATTTAGCAGCAGAGAGCATTCCTACGGATTCAGTTTCATAAAATACGGCCGACGAATCGTCGAGCCACCGAGCCAAGGTAAGTGGAATTGCTCTAAATTAGTGTCTATGTGTTCCTAGCTGAGAAGTAAATATTTCTCCCTTCTGGGCCGCTGAAAAATAGCGAGTTTTCGACCGTCTTTCGATAAGCCTAAGTTTAGGCTATAAACTATATCGAAAGTGACGTTGCCTTTTGAAATAAAGTTGTATTTAGTATTGATTGACATATTTATGAATGCAGTGGGGAGAAAACAGTTGAAGTACCGGCCGAGCCTCGTCCGACAGACGAATAGCTCAAGAATAAGGTATGTAAAGTCAGTTTCCTTGGCAAGTTAAGTAATATTGAGACAGTATGGTAATTTATAGACCAGTAGAATGTTCAGAAGTCGATTATTGTGTTATTATGAATATTGGTCCAATATGAGAAGTTTTGGGTTGTAACGTGTACGAGACCTATCCGTATGATATAGATTTTGACGTAAGTATTAAAGATTGCCCAGTATATACAGTATGTGATGTAATATGCCATGTTAAGATATTGTTGTGTTTAGCTGAAACCTCGCGAAGTAGTACAGTATGCGTAAAGCATTTCAGACATAGAATAGTAACTAAATAAAGTTTAGAAAGCATGTTAGAAATAGGAAATCATGTTAATACAGAAACTCAGTAAACAGTATAGCTTTTAGCAGAAACACCATCTTGTATAGCATTGCTCCAGTACAGTTTGATAGGAGACTATGTTCGTATTTATAATTACCTGCCTCAGCACGGATCAGGCACTTACAGATTACTATTATTAGCTCAGCAGCTATATATACGACACCTTACCCCTGTTAGCCTTAGCTTATGAGATATACAGACAGCATGACTAGTTGAGACCGTTGTATTGATTGGGGTTGGATTACCTAGCATTCATGACCGCCCAGGGTTAATAGCTGTATCGACTCGTCCGCAGAGGACGAGGATACGTCACTCTACGGAGTGATATGCCGTCCCGCAAGGGGACGAAGATGGGATGCTAGTTTCCCCATATTGTGCCTTGGTCGGCCCTTATACACCCCCGTCGAGCGGGTACGCCCGGGGTGTTGATTTTGGAGTCCTTAGGACTCAGGTACAGTTATAGTCAGGGGCTCAGCAAGCCCAAGTGCATACCCAGGGACCGGCTGGATGCTTACAGCCATTGTAGGAGATGGGATGACCGGGGTAGGGGTATAGATTCTGTGCTGGCTGTACCTCCCGGCTTATGGGGGCCGGGTAAGGTTTGTGTGTGCTATGTTATGTTATTTCATGTTATGCCATGTTATGTTAGATACAAGTAGATCAGCAGTAGCACGATACGTTTCCAGGTATGACTCTTATCCTTCCCAGTAAAGATTGAGAGAAGGTATGATTTACATTATCAGACAGTTAGTCTATTCTCTCTACTTCAATTTCTTCAGTTATATTATTGTATTCAGATTTTGCTTCAGTTATTGCTTGACATACTCAGTACCAGCGGTACTGACGCCCGGTGGGGCGCTGCATTACTTGCCTGCAGGTACTTATAGACGAGCAGGTGACACCACGTGATTCTTGTCAGCGATCGAGTATTCAGCTCCTGTCATCCGGAGACTGAATTCCAGAGGTGTACTTCAGTTCTTTTGTTTTATAGTACGGGTAGGTCGGGGCCCTGTCCCGACCAGTTCTATTGCTATTCTTAGAGGCTTGCAGTCTATATATTCCCTGTGGTCAGATGAGCCGGTCGTGTGAGGCCGTGCAGTTGTTTGGTTGTCAGTATTCTTGCTTTCTTTTACTTTGGCCGTGTGGGGCCATAGCTTGCCAGTAGTGGTGACCTTGCCGGTCACGTAGTTTCCTTTTGTGCTTTATGATTGAGTTGCAGATAACTAGACAGCATGGTGGCCTTGTCGGCCCGCATAGGTTTCCCTGAGATAATATGTTTCTGGTCAGCTGCTAGTACAGGTACAGAAGGCTATAGGCCAACAGGCCGGGGGCTGTATTTACAGCCGTTATATAGCCCTTTGTTTCCAGAAATATGAGTTAGAGCCAGCCAGGCACCAGATGTGCCCAGGCTTACAGTCCAGCAGGTCAGGTCCTAGTAGGGCACCCGGTGCCAGTCATACCCCCCAAGGCGGGGTGTGACAAACTTGGTATCAGAGCAGGTCGTATCCCAGGGAGTCTGCAAGCCGTGCTAAGTAGAGTCTTGTCTATGGATGTGTTGTGCACCACATACTATAGGCAGGAGGCTGCGAGGCATGATATGATAGTTACCCTTCTTTCTCAGTCAGTCGTGCTTTAGAGCGGTACAGTATAGGGTTGAGTCCCTGAGAACTCACCGTATTCTTTGGTTACAAATACAAAGACAGATCAGCATTACCCTATCACAGGAAGAAGATCAGAAATAGTAACAGAAGAGAGCATCAGTCAGTTACATGATAACTACAGCAGTAAGGAGGAGGTATCAGAGACCTCCCCGCGTGATACCTTTATTAGCATTATTCCTAGTATACGTTGATAACGTCAGAATAGGGAGTCAGAAGTATAATGTACATATGAGTTGATTTACTTATTAGTTATATAAGATCTGATTATGATTACAGATAAGGTCAGACCACCAGGTAAGTATTCGAAAATATAGAGAGCTCCTATGATTATGTAAGTTGGGCAGACCCTTATGACAGTAAGCCAGTAGAAAAAGTAAGATTATTTAGTTTGCCCGAAGCAGGGGTGAAAGATCTATTAGTAATAAAATGCTTAGTAATAGTCAAGTTTGAGCCAGAAAAAGGCCAAGCCCGCCATATATGCTAATAGATAGCAAGACATACCTGTATGATTATAGTTATGATCTAGTTGTGACATCGAGAGATATAGAGGTTATGTGAATCAGATGGGCTTGAGTATACGCCCAAAGAAGTATAGGCCGAGGCTTGATCAGTAATCGCATTAGCAATGAAAGGCAGGTACCTTGAACCCCAGAGTTCAGTTTAAGCAAGATGAGAGGGAGAAGCAGGAATGTCAGATCTTGTGGAGAAATTAGAACTACCCCGGATTGATAAAGTATCGTATTAAAGATTAAGCTTCGCGCTGATAGTAGGATTGCGGTTCAGAATACCGCAGTATGTCCGCTATGGAAAAGCTAAGAAGTTACCGATACAACAACTCTAATCTAGTGTAGCCTAGAGATAAGGCCCAGCAGATAGTCATGGGCTCTTAGTATATGCCTAGTAAGGCTACAGGATTCGAACGTCGACCCCACATCGCAAGAGTGGCGAATTTCAAACAGCAAACGATAACTAAAATGTTTATGTTTGTTACTTTCAGAATGGGGTGACAATGCAATGAAATGATAAGTCAGGGCAAGAGATGGTATTAGGCCGTAGAAGCAATGTATCATGTACGATGTGAGACTCAGCAGAACCTGTCAGAGATCATGAACTACCGCAAAAATCAGTACATATTGTACGTAGCTAGCGATATATAGATATACAGATAATAGATAGGTTGTGAGTGGCTGCCTATAAGGGCTACAATCACAGATGTTGATTAGTAATAGAAAGCCTATACAAATTGCATTGGGGGACTATGAGTTACGTATGAAGTCATAAAAACTATCTCAGTTCTCAGTTATTAAGTTGATAGATTCATGTGTTGTTGTCGGATCTAGGCTCTAGGAGCTTACCAGAATTATTGACCTAAGACAGATGGCTAGATGATAAGGGCGCAGTTAGACGGTCTATCGACCAGCTGGCGCCTGTATTAGCAGGGAGGCATCCCTGAAGATCGGTAACAGTAGCACATGTCCTAGAACTAGGATTAGAGGCCGATTGGGCAAATTTCAGAGGTTAGCAATATCAGAATTGTTCTAGCATGTTAAGTGGTCATACGTCGTTTTCCCAGCCTTATAGGCAACAGTCGGCTGTAGCCAACCTAGCAGTTATTATGCGAAACACCCCATAAGTCAGCCGGCCGCCCCAGTCAGAATACCCGTGGGTACCCCAGGGAAGGGTCCACATCAGTAGTCAGCGACAGACTAGTATTTCAGCTGGTTTTTGTAAGATATTTAGATACAGAGCCCTAGTAGAAGGCCAGTATTTATAGAATAGCCCATAAGACCGAGAATTCTCCAGAATAGCAGTATAAATCCAAGTGGATACACACAAGGCGTAAGAAATTGATAGTGCCCTGCTAGCACAGTGTTTATTAAGACCAGGGGATCAGTAGACTCCCCGTGAAGGTCCAGAGATTGATCGCCTGGGAGTAAGTTGAATAAGTCCAGCCTTCCAGTGGGTTAAGCAAAATAACAGAGCAATTAGATGCCCACGAGTTTGCGGTTATGCACGAACTATAAGCACTCAAGTAGCACGGTTAGCGTATGGTGGGACTACTGCCACATTCGGGTCATTCAACCCGACTATTCAGTTATTTAGGGTTATGCAGCCAGATCATTAGAGGTCTTGATCAATATCAGGACCCCCTGATCAGATGCGAGCACATGGTGTGCAGATAGTTGTTCAAGATTACCTTAGCAAGCAGTAGCCTTAGCATGCGGTCAGAAGGCCAGATAAGGCTTTAGTTATACCGGTAGATTACTTGTCAGATTCTCCAGTATAATAAACCAGTATGATTGTCAGTTATATGTTAATTTTTGTAAATGTGAATCTTAGTTGAGTTTAGTAGCCTTTTTGGTCACATTGTGTCGGAGGCTGGTGTACAGATAGATACACAGAAAAATCAAAACAGTGAAGACATAGCCTAGACCTACCACTCTGATCAAAGTACGCAGTCCCTGCGGTTAGCCGGGCACTGCAGAGGGTCTGTGGAAGGATTTTCCACCTTAGCAGCACCTTTGACTAAATTGACACAGAAGGCAGCAAAGTTTCAGTAGATTGAGGTGTGTGAGCAAAACTTCCAAGAGTTAAAAGCCAGGTTAACATCAGCTCCAGTGTTAGTATCGCCAGAAGATACAGAGGGTTGAGGCAGCATGGTAAAGTAATAGCTTATGCTTTCAGGCAGTTGAAGAAACCTGAAGAGAATTACCTTACCCTCTGATCTGGAGTTAGCGGCAGTAGTTTATGCTTTAAAAAAAGGAAGATTTTGTATCACCCAGGAAGGGTTTACGTGGCGGCAGATGCCCTTAGCCTGAACTGCCTGAACAGCGAGGATAGACTCAAGGGTTACACCAGTTAGCTAGATAACCAGTCATATAGCAGAAATAAAAGATAACAGAGCGATAATACAGAATGTTTCAGTGTTGTCGTTAGCGGTGGAAGTAAAGGAACGGCAGTATGGAAACCCTAGCCAGGATCAACTTGAACACAAAGTTCAGTAAGGAGAAGTGACATATTTTCAGATAACCGGGGATGAAGGGTGGCGATATAAAGGTCGCATTTGTGCTCTAGATATTTTGGGGCATCGCCAGCAGTTTATGAGCGAGGCGCATTACGCCCGCTATTCTCTTCATCCCGATACGACAAAGAGGTACCATGACATTAAGGAGAACTACTGGTAGCCCAGTATTATAACTGCCAACAGGCGAAAGCAGAACATCAGAAACCAGGTGGGTTTGACCCAGGACACAGCTGTGCCTCTCCGGAAATGAGAAGCGGTGGATATGAATTTTGTAACAAGATTATCCCATATTAAACACAGACATGACTCTATATGGGTAATAAATGACAGATTGGCAAAATCAGCTCATTCTTGCCAGTAAGTTGTATATCAGAAAGGTAGTCATATTATATGGAATACCAGTATCCGTTATTTCAGACAGAGGAGCACAACTTACAGTTAGATTCTGGCAATCATTTCAGAAAGGTTTGGGCACGCAGATTAATTTAAGCACAGCGTTCTACCCTCAGACAGATGAGTAGGCTGAGCGAACAATTCAGACGCTCGAAGACATGTTGCGAGCGTGTGTGCTAGATTTCAGTAATAGTCAAAATGAGCAGTATATCCAGGTTACGAAGAAGCTGGCCTATGAAGAGGTCCCAGTAACTATCCTAGACAGATAGATTCGCAGACTACGTACTAAAGATATTACGTCTATCAAGATATGAGGATCAGACATCCTCTCTTATTACAGGCCTAGTCAGGTGATAGGTATGTCCGAATTATTACCTATGCAGTATCTTGTGGTTGTATGTCGGTAAATGATAAAGAAGAAGTGATATTTAGTTGTTCAGTGAATCTTAGAATATTGTGTGCAGTGCCTGTATTGGACTTTTCTGCATTTCAGGTTTTTGCTATAGTCCATGTTACAGGGGAAACTCTGCCAAAGTTTTTCCAGAAAGTAACTTTTTTTTTTCCATATTCCAGAGGATCCGGAAAGTCCTCTAGATAACAGTGTACATTCGAGGACGAATGTTCTTAAGGGGGGGAGAATGTTATACCCCATAGAATTCCCGGCACTTAGATGACCTATTCCCACGTTGATTAAGCATATTTGAAGGCCATACGTGTGGGAGAAAGGCCCGGAAAAAGATTGGACGAGAAGCCTGTCGAACCATCGCGGAAGGAGCCGAGGCAGAGCCCCTCCGCGATGGCAGCGTGTCACGGAGGAGGAGCCTCCGCGTTGGCTCCGTGACACGTTGGCCTTGTCCAGGCCCAAGTATATAAAGCCCCACTTCGGTTTTAATTGATAAAATCTTAAATAAATTTCAGAGAAACAGAGGCAAACGCAGAGAACAGAGAGGGACGAAGGAAATTAATTAATTTTCGTCCGATTACGCTGCCAAACGCTGCCCAAACTCAAATTAATCCCAGATACTGAAGTATTTAGCAGCAGAGAGCATTCCTACGGATTCAGTTTCGTAAAATACGGCCGACGAATCGTCGAGCCACCGAGCCAAGGTAAGTGGAATTGGTCTAAATTAGTGTCTATGTGTTCCTAGTTGAGAAGTAAATATTTCTCCCTTCTGGGCCGCTGAAAAATAGCGAGTTTTCGACCGTCTTTCGATAAGCCTAAGTTTAGGCTATAAACTATATCGAAAGTGACGTTGCCTTTTGAAATAAAGTTGTATTTAGTATTGATTGACATATTTATGAATGCAGTGGGGAGAAAACAGTTGAAGTACCGACCGAGCCTCGTCCGACAGACGAATAGCTCAAGAATAAGGTATGTAAAGTCAGTTTCCTCGGCAAGTTAAGTAATATTGAGACAGTATGGTAATTTACAGACCAGTAGAATGTTCAGAAGTCGATTATTGTGTTATTATGAATATTGGTGCAATATGAGAAGTTTTGGGTTGTAACGTGTACGAGACCTATCCGTATGATATAGATTTTGACGTAAGTATTAAAGATTGCCCAGTATATACAGTATGTGATGTAATATGCCATGTTAAGATATTGTTGTGCTTAGTTGAAACCTCGCGAAGTAGTACAGTTTGCGTAAAGCATTTCAGACATAGAATAGTAACTAAATAAAGTTTAGAAAGCATGTTAGAAATAGGAAATCATGTTAATACAGAAACTCAGTAAACAGTATAGCTTTTAGCAGAAACACCATCTTGTATAGCATTGCTCCAGTACAGTTTGACAGGAGACTATGTTCGTATTTATAATTACCTGCCTCAGCACGGATCAGGCACTTACAGATTACTATTATTAGCTCAGCAGCTATATATACGACACCTTACCCCTGTTAGCCTTAGCTTATGATATATACAGACAGCATGACTAGTTGAGACCGTTGTATTGATTGGGGTTGGATTACCTAGCATTCATGACCGCCCAGGGTTAATAGCTGTATCGACTCGTCCGCAGAGGACGAGGATACGTCACTCTACGGAGTGATATGCCGTCCCGCAAGGGGACGAAGATGGGATGCTAGTTTCCCCATATTGTGCCTTGGTCGGCCCTTATACACCCCCGTCGAGCGGGTACGCCCGGGGTGTAGATTTTGGAGTCCTTCGGACTCAGGTACAGTTATAGTCAGGGGCTCAGCGAGCCCAAGTGCATACCCAGGGACCGGCTGAATGCTTACAGCCATTGTAGGAGATGGGATGACCGGGGTAGGGGTATAGATTATGTGCTGGCTGTACCTCCCAGCTTATGGGGGCCGGGTAAGGTTTGTGTGTGCTATGTTATGTTATTTCATGTTATGCCATGTTATGTTAGATACAAGTAGATCAGCAGTAGCACGATACGTTTCCAGGTATGACTCTTATCCTTCCCAGTAAAGATTGAGAGAAGGTATGATTTACATTATCAGACAGTTAGTCTATTCTCTCTACTTCAGTTTCTTCAGTTATATTATTGTATTCAGATTTTGCTTCAGTTATTGCTTTACATACTCAGTACCAGCGGTACTGACGCCCGGTGGGGCGCTGTATTACTTGCCTGCAGGTACTTATAGACGAGCAGGTGACACCACGTGATTCCTGTCAGCGATCGAGTATTCAGCTCCTGTCATCCGGAGACTGAATTCCAGAGGTGTACTTCAGTTCTTTTGTTTTATAGTACGGGTAGGTCGGGGCCCTGTCCCGACCAGTTCTATTGCTATTCTTAGAGGCTTGCAGTCTATATATTCCCTGTGGTCAGATGAGCCGGTCTTGTGAGGCCGTGCAGTTGTTTGGTTGTCAGTATTCTTGCTTTCTTTTACTTTGGCCGTGTGGGGCCATAGCTTGCCAGTAGTGGTGACCTTGCCGGTCACGTAGTTTCCTTTTGTGCTTTATGATTGAGTTGCGGATAACTAGACAGCATGGTGGCCTTGTCGGCCCGCATAGGTTTCCCTGAGATAATATGTTTCTGGTCAGCTGCTAGTACAGGTACAGAAGGCTATAGGCCAACAGGTCGGGGGCTGTATTTACAGTCGTTATGTAGCCCTTTGTTTCCAGAAATATGAGTTAGAGCCAGCCAGGCACCAGATGTGCCCAGGCTTACAGTCCAGCAGGTCAGGTCCTAGTAGGGCACCCGGTGCCAGTCATACCCCCCAATGCGGGGTGTAACAATATCGATATTAGAAAATTTGCTACTTATGATATTTTTCATATAATTTTTAAATTTTTAAATTTTAATTTTAAAATATTAAATTAATCTAATTAAATTTAGATTCAAAAATTAACCAAAATCAACTCATGAAAAACATTTTGATACGGAAAAAGTAATATCTGTTCTTCCACTAACTGGACAAAGGAAACTAGTGGTGGTTGGATTTCATGCGAAATTGCGAATCCTTTAGTTTTTCTTTAAAAAAGACAGTAAAAATTGTTTTACAATCTCTTTTGACTTTCGATCTGCTTATAAAAAACATTTGACCATTTATGGGCTCATAATTCTATTATTAGAATGTCATCATTCAATTATACTTTCTTTTTTAAGTTGATCAATTAGTTTGAATGGATCAATGCAAGTTTGGTAAAATATTAATTACTTCGTTAATATTGAAATTCTTTTAAAAAATAACTTGATTTCTTTTTTAAAAAAATAAAAGGAATGCCAAGAGATTCAAAAAATTAATGTGTGTTAGATAAAGACATACATAGATTAAAAATTATATTAAAAATTCAGAATAGAGTAAAAACGACAAATGAACTTGTTAATGCAAAAACCTTTAGAGGAAAAGAAGAAATTGTAACTTGATTTCTAATTCTTTCCCATTTGAGCTGTTGGCGGATTCTTTTAAATATTCTAAAAAAAATTAAATGGAAAATGGCTCACTTAAAGCTACTAGGACAAGTATTCTAATTAGATGTTATTATTTAGTAATTTTTTTTTGGACAAGTGTGTTCATTTTATCATGTCTTGGATTTACTTTTCAGCTTATAAATAGGCATCTCTTTTGAGCTAAATAGTCTCGGAAATTTTTTCTTCCATTTTTTAGTCTTCGTACGTTTTCTCTCTCTCTCAAATTATTTTTTTTTATATTTTAAATTGTGCCTTCGTTGACTTTTAATTTTTCCTCCATTAATTTGCTGATATTAATTTATTTTGCTGATTCATGTATCCTCAAATTAATTAGAAAAAGTTTAATTAATCCTAAGAAAATATTTCACACTGCTAAAATAATTTCTCAGGACAGTGCCCAACATGACCCAAGTATTATATATATATATATATATATATATATATATATATATATATATATATATATATATTGTCACACCCCACCTTGGGGGGTATGACGGGCACCTGGTGCCAACTAGACTCTGGACTGCTAAATGGTCCAGCCTGAGCACATCTGGTGCTTTGGCTGGCTCTGGCTCTACTCCAAGAAATAAACCAGCTATATAACGGCTGTAAACACAGCCTCCGGCCAATTGGCCTATAGCCACCTGTACCTTTAGTAACAGCTAACCAGAACACACTCATAACAAGGAACCTGTGCTGGCCGACAAGGCCACCATGCTGTCTAGTCATCTGTAATATCATCACAAAACTACTGTAAGACTACGTGACCGGCAAGGTCACCACTACTGTCAAATTAAGGCCTCACACGGCCAACATAAACTGAAATGCTAAACAGCTATAACTAACTGCACAGCCTCACGCGACCGACTCAACTGACCACAGGGAAATATATACAGACTGCAAGCCTCTAGGAATAACAATAGAAATGATCGGGACAGGGCCCCGACCTACCCGTACTGTACAACAAAAAGGAAATGATATAAACCTCTGAAATATCAAGCTCCGGATGACAGGAGCTGATGACTCTGCGCTGGCTAGGATCACGAGGGATCGCCTCCTCGTCTATGAGTACCTGCAGGCAAGTAATGCAGCGCCCCACCGGGTGTCAGTACCACTGGTACTGAGTATGCAAAGCAACTGAAATAATATAACTGAAAACAACTGAATATAGATAACATAGCTAACATTTCTGTACTGCAGGAGATAGCTGAATCTGAAGAAGCTGAAATGAACTGGATCAAGCTTTCTGTACTGATAAGGCAGAGGCGTGCCTGTAGACGCGTCGGCCTGCTGTCTAGTAGCTAGTATATAGCACATAAATAGATATACAAGTAGCAAGCAATAACCAATACCAACCCCCATAAGCCGGATGGCGCCAAGCAAGCAAACAATCTATATACCCCTACCCGGGTCAAAACCAACCAAAAATAAATCACTCCACTCGTCTTACAACTGTGAGCTCCTCCTACCGGCCCCCTTGGGTATGCAGCTCAGGCCTTGGCCTCTGACAATAAACTGTGTCTGAGTCCGAAGACTCCTGCCTCTAGGCGCAAGTGCACACGGGGTAATCTGCTGCTGTATCTGTGACTGAAACTGCCCCTGGGTGCAAGCACGCAACAGGGTAATTTTATAAAAATTTGTATCTGAAACTGCCCCCGGCCACAAGCGCACTCAGAGTAATCTACCCCTGTAAACAGGGTAATCTGGCTCTGCGCAGAGTAAACTGAACTGCCCCTGCAAGCAGGGTGATCTGGACCGTATTATCATGGTGGTCGGCCATCATCGTCCTTTAGGCGGACGGCATCGCCCAGCTGGTGGCGGTATCTGAATCTGGTATCGACACAGCTATAACTCAGGGGCGGTGGGGATGCAAAGGGACACCCACAAGCCATAGCAAGTCTCAACAAACAATAGCACATATAAATAGCAAGCATGTATAACTGAAAAGACTATATGAAATCTAACTTCTTATTCTGATCTGTTTCTATATTGAACTGATTCTTACTAATTATACTGATTCTGTAATCTCTGTTTAAATGTACGACTAATCTGTAGCCGAGATACTATTTGTCTGAATGGCTAATCTGTAGTCATAACTGTCTGTCTATCTGATTTCTCTTCACTAACTTTTATTATGAAAATCTGTTCCTTTTTATTCTACTACATGCTTGCTAATCACGTAATAG
The DNA here is from genome assembly GCA_035772735.1 of Datura wrightii. Classification (NCBI taxonomy): domain Eukaryota; kingdom Viridiplantae; phylum Streptophyta; class Magnoliopsida; order Solanales; family Solanaceae; genus Datura; species Datura wrightii. The sequence goes on along the minus strand of JASDFA010000007.1, from coordinate 43,417,456 downwards.
GCTATACTGAATCTGGGATGCTAACTCGCCCTTCGGCGCATGCTTTTCTAACCTTCAGACTGAATACGATATAACAACGCAAACTAGGTTTACTGAACTTGCACAATACTTAACATTCAATTCCGGGAATTCTACTACGGAATTTATTGTACTATACAAGGATAAAACTACTAACTTGCCGAAAGAACTAGCTTTACATACCTTAACCTCGAGTTATCCGTCTGTCGGATGAGGCTCGGTCAATACTCCAGCTATTTCTCCTAACTGCATTCACAAATATGTCAATTAATACTAACTATAGCTTTATTCTAAAGAACAACGTCACTTTTGATATAATTATAGCCTAAACTTAGGTTTATCGAAAGACGGTCAAAAACTCGCTATTTTCCAGAAGTCCAGAAGGGAGAAATATTCACTTCACAGCTAGGAACACATAGACACTAGTTTGGAGCAATTCTACTTACCTTATCTCGGTAGCTCGACGATTCGTCGGCCGTATTTCGCGAAACAAAATCCGTAGGAATGCTCCCTGCTGCTAAATACCTCGGTACCTGAGGTTAATTCGAGTTTGGACCGCGTTTGACGGCGTAATCGAAAGGAAATTATCAATACTTTACGTCTTCCTCTGTTCTCTGTCGTGAAGTTTCTGGAAATTATGATATGTTAAAGGAATAAACCGAAGTGGGGCTTATATATAATAGACACTATAAATCGCATTCCTGGAATGCGATTTATAAGTCGCATTTTGCCTTGCGACGCGCCGACTTGGCGCTTGTCCGATCTTTGTCCGGGCCATTTTCTAGCATGTATGGCTTTCAAATACTCTTAACCAACACGCGAATAGGCCATCTATATGCCGGAAATTTACGGGGTGTAACATTCTCCCCCCCTTAATAACATTCGTCCTCGAATGTAAACTGCTATATGGAGGACTACTCAATTAGCTTAACTTGTTCTTAGAAAAATTTTGGCAGAGTCTCCCCTGTAATATGGACTATAGCAAAAACCTGAAATGCAGAAAAGTCCAACACAGGTACTGCATGCGATGCTTTAGGATTCACTGGATAGCTAAACATCAATCTTTCTCACTTATACATATACAACCATAAGGTACTACATAAGTAATAATACGAACATACCTGTCGCCTGACTAGGCCTGGAATAGGTGAGGATATCTAGCTTTTATATCTTCTTCGGCTTCCCACGTCATCTCCTCTCGATTCCTGTTACGCCACAATACCTTGACAGATGCAATATCCTTAGTTCTCAATCTACGAACCTGCCTTTCTTGGATGGCTACTGGAACCTCTTCATAATCCATCTCTTCGGTAACCTGGATATCCTGGACTGGGACTGCTCTGGATGGGTCTCCTATGCATTTCCTCAGCATGGACACATGAAAGACGGGATGAACAGATTCTAGCTCTGGAGGCAAGTTCAACTCATATGCTACTCGGCCTATCCTCCGACGAATCTGATAAGGCCCAACAAACCTCGGACTGAGCTTACCCTTCTTACCGAATCTCATCACCCCTTTCATCGGAGATACTTTCAGAAATACCCAGTCATTCACATTAAACTCCAGGTCTTTGTGCCGTACATCTGCATATGATTTCTGGCGACTCTGTGCAGTCAATAGGCGTTCTCTGATAAGCTTGACTTTCTCTTCTGACTGCTGAACAATATCTGGCCCAATTATCGCTGATTCCCCTACTTCGAACCAGCCAACCGGCGATCTGCACTTTCGCCCGTATAAAGCCTCAAAAGGTGCCATCTGAATAGCCGAGTGATAGCTATTATTATAAGCAAATTCTATCAGCGGCAAATGCTCGTCCCAGCTACCACCAAAGTCTAGCACACACGCTCGCAGCATATCCTCGAGCGTCTGAATAGTGCGCTCAGCCTATCCGTCTGTCTGAGGGTGGAAAGCTGTGCTCAGATTAATTTGCGTTCCCAGCCCCTTCTGGAACGATTGCCAGAATCTAGTCGTAAACTGTGCTCCTCTATCTGAAATAATGGATACTGGTACTCCGTGCAACCTGACTATTTCTCGTATATACAACCCTGCATAATCTGGCCGAGAAAGTAGTTTCCACTGGCAGGAAATGAGCTGATTCGGTCAATCTGTCAACTATCACCCATATAGAGTCAGTTCCATGTTTAGTACGGGGTAGTCCTGCCACAAAATCCATATTTACTGCTTCCCACTACCAGAGAGGCACAACTATGTCCTGAGTCAAACCGTCTGGTTTCTGATGTTCTGCTTTCACCTGCTGGCAATTAGGACACCGGGCTACAACTTCAGCAATTTCTCTTTTTTTTTCTAGCCACCAGTAGTTTTCGTTGATATCATGGTACATGTTTGGTCGCGCCAGGGTGGAGAAAATAGTTGATGGCGCAGTGCACCTCGTTCATGATCTGATGGCGGAGGCCTGAGACATCTGGAACACATAGACGGTCTTTACAACGCAGCACTCCATCCTCTGTTATTTATGAATCTGGCGCTTCCCTTGCAGGATTCTGTCCTTAAGCTAGACCAGGTCAGGATCTGCATATTGCCGTTCTCTTACCTCCACAACTAAGGACGACATGGCGGTGTTCTGGATTACCGCTCTGTTGTCCTTCATTTCTATCACACGAACGGCTAAATTAACCAATTGATGTATCTCCCTGACCAACTCCCGTTGCTCGGGTTGCACATACGCCACACTCCTAATAGATCTATAGCTAAGAGCGTTTGCTGCTCCATTACCTCTTCTTGACTGATATAACATTTTTGTACTTAGAGAGCTCGGCATATAATTGACGGTCATACTGGCTTGTCTTGCCGAAGAGATCGAGAGGTAGTTTACAGGCGTAGCTAGAGCTTATCTGGCCTTTCGGCCACATGCTAAGGCTACTTGTTGCTGGGATAACCTGAACGACCGTCTGCGCACCTTGTGCCTTTATCTGATCAGAGGATCCTGATATTGATCATGACCTCTAATGATCAGGCTGCATAACCTTAAATAACTGAATAGTCGGGTTGAATGACCCGAATGTGGCAGTAGTCTAACAATGCTCTAACTGTTCTACTTGAGTACTTATAGTTCATGCATAACTGCAGACTTGTGGGCATCTAATTGCTTTGTTATTTTGCTTGAACCACTGTAAGGCTGGCCTTAATCAAACTTACTCGTAGGCGATCAATCTCTGGATCTTCACGGGGAGTCTACTGATCTCCTGGTCTTAACAAACACTGTGCTAGCAGGGTACTATCCATTTCTTACGCCTTGTGTGTATCCACTTGGATTTATACTACTATTCTAGGGAATTCTCGGTCTTATGAGCTATTCTGTAAATACTGGCCTTCTGCTAGGGCTCCGCATCTGAATATCTTACGAGAACTAGCTGAAGTACTAGTCTGTCGCTGACTACTGATGTGGACCCCTTTCTTGGGGTGCCCACAGGTTTGTCTGACTTGCGGGGTATTCCTTGTAATAACTGCTAGGTTGACTAAGGTCGACTCTCACCTACAAGGCTGGGAAAATGATGTACGACCACTTAACATACTAGAAAAATTCTGGTTCCGGCATATGCGATAATGCTATTGATTCTTAGGAATGCTTCCCTGCTAATACAAGCGCCAGCTAGTCGTTAGACCGTCTAATTGTGCTCTTATCATCTAGCCATCTAATTCAGCCCATTAACTCTGGTAAGCTTCTAGAGCCTAGATCTGGCAACAACGCATAGGTCTATTAACTTAATAACTAAGAGCTGAGACAGTTTCTATGGATTCATACGTAAATCACACTTAATCTGCCCTTTCTCTTCTTCTTTCCCTTTCTCCTTTCTTCTCTCCTTTTCTTTCTTTCTTCTTTTTTTTTTGGCAAGGGGGGTCCTGCAATGTAATTTGTACATGCTTTCTAGTACTAATCAACATCTGTGATTGTAACCCCTATAGGCAGCTACTCACAGCATATCTACTATCTGTGTATATATATATATCAGTAGCTACGTACAATATGTACTGAATTCTGTGGTGATACATAATCTCTGACATGCTCTGCTGAGCCTCATACCATACATGATACACCGCTTCTACGGCCTAATAATATCTCCTGCCCTGACTTATCATTTCCTTAGACTTTCATCCCATTCTAGATGTAACAACATATGAGCTTGATCATGGCCTGCTATTGGCATTCCGCCACTCTTACAATGTGGGTCCACACCCGAGCCTTGTGGCCTTACTTGGCATTATATTGAGAGCCCATGACTGTCTGCTGGGCCTTATCTCTAGGCCACACTAGATTAGAATTGTTGTATCGGTAATTTCTTAACTTCTCCATAAGCGGGCGTACTGCGGTATTCTAAACTGCAATCTTACTGTCAGCCCGAGGCTTAATCCTTAATACGATATTCTATCAATCCGGGGGTAATCCTTATTTCCCCACAAAATCTGACATTCCTGCTTCTTCTCCTCATCTTGCTTAAGCTGAACTCTGGGATTCAAGGTACCTGCTTTTCATTGTTAATAAGATTACTGGTCAAGTATCAGTTCATACTTCCCCTGACTTGCAGTCAGACCTATCTGATTCACATGACCTCTCACCCTTTCGATATCACAACTGAATCATATCTATAATCTTGCAGGTATATCTTACTGTCTATTAGCATATATGGCGGACTTGGCCTTTTTCTGACTCAAATTTGACTATTACTAGGCATTCATTACTGACAGGTCTTTTACCCCTGCTTCGGGTAAGCTAACAGTCTTACTTTCTCTTTACGCTCACTAACACTTACTGGAATTAATCAATCTATCTTCACTTACTGCTTGTTTTGGGCAGCCTCACCTCAATTCTTATGCCCCTTTACTGTACTAGAATCAAAACTAAGAAGTGCGAATAACCTTTTCTTACTGCAATAAAACGAAGACATGGAATTGTACCATATCTGAAAGGATGGAGGTGGGAATCCTACATTTCCCTCTCTCTCTCACATCTCTTCGATAATCTAATATTATATATCATCTTAGTCAGATCTTATATATCTAACAAATAAATCAACTCGTATGTATGCTATGCTTCTAACTTCCTACTCTGAAGTTATAGAAATGTACTGGGGATGGTACCGATAAAGGTATCACATTGGGAGGTCCCTGGTACCTCCTTCTGCTGCTGTAATTACCTTGTAGCTGGTTGGTGCCCTCTCCTGTTGCTATATCTGATCTTCTACCTGGAACAAGATACCGCTGGTCTGACTTGTATCTGTATTCAAAGAATATGGTAAGTTTTAAGAACTCGACCCTATACTGTACTATTCTATGACACGACTGGATATGAAGAAAGAGTAACCATCCTATTATGCCTCGCAGCTTCTTGCCTATGGTATGTGGTGCACAACACATCCATAGACAAGACTCTACTCAACACGGCTTGCAGACTCCCTGGGACACGACCTGCTCTGATACCAAGTTTGTCACACCCCACCTTAGGGGGTATGACGGGCACCTGGTGCCTACTAGACTCTGGACTGCTAAATGGTCCAGCCTGAGCACATCTGGTGCTTTGGCTGGCTCTGGCTCTACTCCAAGAAATAAACCAGCTATATAACGGTTGTAAACACAGCCTCCGGCCAATTGGCCTATAGCCACCTGTACCTGTAGTAACAGCTAACCAGAACACACTCATAACAAGGAACCTATGCTGGCGACAAGGCCACCATGCTGTCTAGTCATCTGTAATATCATCACAAAACTACTGTAAGACTACGTGACCGGCAAGGTCACCACTACTGTCAAATTAAGGCCTCACACGGCCAACATAAACTGAAATGCTAAACAGCTATAACTAACTGCACGGCCTCACGCGACCGACTCAACTGACCACAGGGAAATATATACAGACTGCAAGCCTCTAGGAATAACAATAGAAATGATCGGGATAGGGCCCCGACCTACCCGTACTGTACAACAAAAAGGAAATGATATAAACCTCTGAAATATCAAGCTCCGGATGACAGGAGCTGATGACTCTGTGCTGGCTAGGATCACGAGGGATCGCCTCCTCGTCTATGAGTACCTGCAGGCAAGTAATGCAGCGCCCCACCGAGTGTCAGTACCACTGGTACTGAGTATGCAAAGCAACTGAAATAATATAACTGAAAACAACTGAATATAGATAACATAGCTAGCATTTCTGTAGTGCAGGAGATAGCTGAATCTGAAGAAGCTGAAATGAACTGGATCAAGCTTTCTGTACTGATAAGGCAGAGGCGTGCCTGTAGACGCGTCGGCCTGCTGTCTAGTAGCTAGTATATAGCACATAAATAGATATATAAGTAGCAAGCAATAACCAATACCAACCCCCATAAGCCGGATGGCGCCAAGCAAGCAAACAATCTATATACCCCTACCCGGGTCAAAACCAACCAAAAATAAATCACTCCACTCGTCTTACAACTGTGAGCTCCTCCTACCGGCCCCCTTGGGTATGCAGCTCAGGCCTTGGCCTCTGACAATAAACTGTGTCTGAGTCCGAAGACTCCTGCCTCTGGGCGCAAGTGCACACGGGGTAATCTGCTGCTGTATCTGTGACTGAAACTGCCCCTGGGTGCAAGCATGCAACAGGGTAATTTTATAAAAATCTGTATCTGAAACTGCCCCCGGCCACAAGCGCACTCAGAGTAATCTGCCCCTGTAAACAGGGTAATCTGGCTCTGCGCAGAGTAAACTGAACTGCCCCTGCAAGCAGGGTGATCTAGACCGTATTATCATGGTGGTCGGCCATCATCGTCCTTTAGGCGGACGGCATCGCCCAGCTGGTGGCGGTATCTGAATCTGGTATCGACACAGCTATAACTCAGGGGCGGTGGGAATGCAAAGGGACACCCACAAGCCATAGCAAGTCTCAACAAACAATAGCACATATAAATAGCAAGCATGTATAACTGAAAAGACTATATGAAATCTAACTTCTTATTCTGATCTGTTTCTATATTGAACTGATTCTTACTAATTATACTAATTCTGTAATCTCTATTTAAATGTACGGCTAATCTGTAGCCGAGATACTATTTGTCTGAATGGCTAATCTGTAGCCATAACTGTCTGTCTATCTGATTTCTCTTCACTAACTTTTATTATGAAAATCTATTCCTTTTTATTCTACTACATGCTTGCTAATCACGTAATAGGCTATACTGAATCTGGGATGCTAACTCGCCCTTCGGCGCATGCTTTTCTAACCTTCAGACTGAATATGATATAACAACGCAAACTAGGTTTACTGAACTTGCACAATACTTAACATTCAATTCCGGGAATTCTACTACGGAATTTATTGTACTATACAAGGCCAAAACTACTAACTTGCCGAAAGAACTAGCTTTACATACCTTAACCTCGAGTTATCCGTCTGTCGGATGAGGCTCGGTCAATACTCCAGCTATTTCTCCCAACTGCATTCACAAATATGTCAATTAATACTAACTATAGCTTTATTCTAAAGAACAACGTCACTTTTGATATAATTATAGCCTAAACTTAGGCTTATCGAAAGACGGTCAAAAACTCGCTATTTTCCAGAAGTCCAGAAGGGAGAAATATTCACTTCACAGCTAGGAACACATAGACACTAGTTTGGAGCAATTCTACTTACCTTAGCTCGGTAGCTCGACGATTCGTCGGCCGTATTTCGCGAAACAAAATCCGTAGGAATGCTCCCTGCTGCTAAATACCTCGGTAACTGAGGTTAATTCGAGTTTGGACCGCGTTTGACGGCGTAATCGAAAGGAAATTATCAATACTTTACGTCTTCCTCTGTTCTCTGTCGTGAAGTTTCTGGAAATTATGATATGTTAAAGGAATAAACCGAAGTGGGGCTTATATATAATAGACACTATAAATCGCATTCAGGGAATGGGATTTATAAGTCGCATTCCTGGAATGCGATTTATAAGTCGCATTTTGCCTTGCGACGCGCCGACTTGGCGCTTGTCCGATCTTTGTCCGGGCCATTTTCTAGTATGTATGGCTTTCAAATACTCTTAACCAACACGCGAATAGGCCATCTATATGCCGGAAATTTACGGGGTGTAACATATATATATATATATACTTATAATATTATTGTAGTAATATTTTCTTTAATTCTCAGTACTATTATTTTTCTAATAAATATTTATATCAGTTATTTTTTTGCATTATTTTTCAATAATCTAAGAAACTATGGCAAATAATATTAATTCTAATATCATTACGGATACTACTCCTGCTCTAGTTGTTCTACCATATGCTAAATCATTTTCTGACATGTCAAATATTGAAATTTTTGCTAATGAAAATTTTAAAAGATGGCAAGAATGTATTTTCTCACTATTCGATGTCCATGATATTGCACATGCATTATTACATCTACAGCCTGGTGTAAATGTTTATAACAAAATTTTGGAATCTTGGCAATACGCCAATAAGGTATGTTGTCACACCATATTCCAAACTATTTCTAAACTGTTTGATGTGTATTGTAGTTGCAAGGAAGCAGAAGTTATTTGGGATACCTTAATTAAAAAGTTCACCACCGAAGATGCCAACAAACAAAAATTTATAGTTGAAAGATTTTACCAATGGAAGATGAGTGATGTGAAGGATATGAAAATTCAAAAATATGAATATCATAAATTACTTGAATACTTGAGGGCCGAGGGTACCTCTCTACCCAAAAATTTTTTTGTAGAGGTGTTGATCGAGAGATTATTTGACTCGTGGAATGACTATAAAAATAATTTAATGCATAAGTAGACAAACTTCTCTATTGTGGATATAGTAACCGTCATGTCCCGAGCTTACACCCTGGACGGGACACGGTACTTGGAGTCACAAGTAACCACAAGTCAACCCCTGGACTATCATACACTGACATTCTGAGTAAACATATGAATATATACAACGGAAGTTTAAAGAAAAAATATAAACATTTAAGAGAATGAAGCTGATTCATAATGTTTGAAAACATTTGAACAAAGCTACAAGTCTGAAAACCAAATCTGCGTCTGAAAGCCACTACAACTGATGAGTTGTTGGGACAAGCCCCCGGCTAACTTCAAATCTAAATAGAAGAAAAGAAAATTGTAATTGAATCAAATAATCTCCATCCTCGAAAGATGAGGACTCAACACTAGAACCACTGAAGTCTTCGGGGAGCGATCGGCGAGGCTGAGACTAAGGTCCTGCAGTTGTATCATAAAATGATACAACATAAAAGTGTGTGTCAATACTTTGAATGTACTGAGTAAGTGAGAGAAACAATACATAAGAAATGAAATAACTGAACTAGAAAGACATGCAATGACCCACTGAAGCTACTGAACTAACCAACTGAAATAACTGAAACGGTCTAAAAGACCTTGTCTGATGGTCAAAAATATGTTCTAAATCTGGAATACTGATCTGAGTTGATCTGAAACTAGACTGAGCTGACTAGTGAGAGAGTCTATAACCGACGTATAACCACGTGAGCTAGACATAGAGTCCGATGTATACACCCTATTGATAGGACCCAATATACCTTAATAAGGTATAACGGCATGAACTGGGTGATCATAAGATTTTGGGGCCATCAGGCCAATAAAACTGTAACCTATGGTGGCAACGTAGTTTTGGAAACCTGGGTGCGTCGGAACCCCAGTCCGCTCAGTGCTAAGTCCTACTCCCACTGGATAGTCTTAGATTGAGTACTAAGCTGATAGTTCAAAACTGGGGCCCAAGACTAGTCAGGAATACATATCTGAGATCTCCCTGAATCTTATCGGACCGGATTTTGGACCTGGGTTTCTAAGACTGGTGAGAGTTGCTTATCTGGAAGCGTCCTAACCGTCTAAAGAACAAATTGTAATCTGAAGCTGGGGTCCTATAGCTAGTCAGAGCTGCTTATCTAAAGTGTTATGACCGCCTAGTGGACCACTAAAACTTAGTTCTGAATCTGATTCTGTTAACTGGGAGGTACTACTGACACCTCGGAAATTTTTGTTGTCAAACTGATTGGCTAACATTTTTGACTGACACTGAGAATTCTAAGACTTTGGCTAAAACTGAACTGACAATAATCTAATTGAATTTCAATGCTACTAACAATATGAAAGTCCCCAACACTGATAAAATCAAGCAAAATTCCGATATTCAAACACTATTGCAAAATTAAGATTTTCCAGTTCAAGAACAAGGGCTAAATTTTACTTGACAAGTATAAACATCATTTCAGTCACAACCTAGTGGAAAATATCTATAACCAACATGAAATAACATTCCACATGAATTAGATGAAGTATGACTAAAATTTCTTAACGTTTGATAACTCTAGGGTTAGAAATGATAGAGAAAAGTAAGGAGGAATTTGGGGACACAAGGGAAGAATTATTCCCTTGTTGAATTCCCACATACATGGTGAAGAAGCCTGAAGAATTTCCTTGAGAAATTGAAGAGAAAAGGACTGTCCTAGTTCTTGCTCTGAAACACTCTGAGAGAAGTTCTACGATGATTTTCAGAGAATTTGCGTGGGGAATGAGGGGAAAACTATTTGTCCCCTCTAAATTCCCTAAAAAAAATACTAAAATGATGTAGTTAGAGTCTAGGAGGTCAAAAAATTACTAAAAATCCTTAGAAAATTCGCAGAAAAACTGAATGTCAAGCCCCCACCCCCCACGAGGGACCTAACGAGTCGTGCCTAGAGACCACGACTCATGGTCACACTCGTGGGGTACACTGTCTAGAACCTACTACTGGTCACCACGGGGGACCTAACAAGTCGGGATTGGTGACTACGACTCGTGGTCACCTCTCATTGGCTTTACTGTCCCAAACTTCCCTGGAGTCCCCACGAGTGACATCACAACTCGTGGTGTCCCAACCAAGTCGTGGTGAGGACCAGCTGGGTACACTGCCTGGCCTCCTCTAAGTCTTTACCAAATTCTGACCATGGGTCACCTAATGGGTTGTGGAATGACCACGACTCATGGTGATGAGTCATTAGGTTCACTGCCTAATATTTTTCCGGATCTTAATTGTTCTTGATCACGGGTCATATCACCACTCATGGGACTACAACTCATGTTCACACCCATGGTCACCCATTCTCTAAATTTTCTACTAAGTCCAAAGGCCTCACCACGAGTCACTTAACGACTCGTGGTCACCCTCCAGGGGTCACAAAACGACTCGTTCTATGATCTGGTGCAGATTTTCTAGATTTTCTATTTTAAATTTCCGGTCTAGTCTTTGAGTTTCTGGGGCATTACAGTAACTCATATTCTAATTGAAGACACCAATAAAAATGAATCGTTTAAAGCTAAGGAGCTAGCCCTGAAGGCAAATTTAGTGCAAAGTCAAAGCAACAACTATAAAAAGTATGATAATAAGTCTCAAGGTTAAAAGCCTAATAACCTCAATTTTTAAAAAAAGAAAGGCCCATGTTTTATTTGCGGAAAATCAGGTCATCATGCTGCGCATTGTAGGAAAAAAGTGAGAAATAAAAAAGAAAAGAAAAATCATTCTAAGGCTAATTTAACTGAAGGAGATAATGTTATTACAGCTGTTATTTCTCAAGTGTACATTGTAGCACATAGAAAAGAATGGGTGGTAAACTCTGGGGCTACTCGACACATTTGTGCAAATCGAGAAGCATTTACCTCCTATACACCAATAGAAGATGACAGTGAAGTGGTCTACCTTAGGGACTCAAGAACTACTAAATTCTTTGGGTAAGGGTAAAGTATTCTTGAAACTCACTTCGGAAAAAACTTTAGCCCTTGTGGATGTGCTACATGTTCCGATGATGGCGGCAGACATGATTTCTGTAGCCTTGCTAAACAAAACTGGAGTGAAATTTCATTTGAATCTGACAAAATTATTTTGACAAAAACTAATGTGTTTGTGGGAAAAGGCTGTTGTAACCAAGGGCTTTTTGTACTTAATATTATCTATAAAAATGCATCTACTTTTGTTTATATGGTTGAGTCTATTTCTTTATGGCATGCCAGATTAGGTTATGGTAATGTCTCTTATATAAAGAACATGTAGTCACTTGGTTTGATATCTAGTTAAGACTCAAATAATTTTGATAAACGTGAAATATATGCTGAAACTAAATTACTAAAATGTCATATTTTTTAGTTTATAAAAAAACTAAATTATTATCCTTAATTCACGCTGATTTAGGTGATTTGAAACAAACCATTACTTGAGGTGGTAAAAGATATTATGTGATTTTTATTGATGATTTTCTAGATTTACTGTGTGTATTTACCTAAAAACAAAGATAATGCCTACGATGCTTTTATTTCTTATAAAACTGAAGTTGAAAATCAACTTAGTAGAAAAATCAAGAGAATTAGATCTGATAGAGGTGGAGAATATTTATCTTTAAATATTTTTTTGTGAAAAAGAAGGAATTATTCATGAAATAACTCCGCTTTATTTACCAGAGCCTAATAGTGTAGCTGAAATAAAAAAAATATTAAAGAAAATAATGAACTCCTTGTTAGTTAGTTCTAATGCAACTGATAATTTGTAGGATGAAGCAACCTTATCTGCATGTCACTTACAAAATAGAATTCCTCTTAAAAGAACTGGCAAAACTCCTTATGAATTATGGAAAGCTATAAGCCTAATTTAAAATATTGAAAAATGTGGCGCCTTGCTAAAGTACTTTTGCCTAAGCCTAAATAGAGAAAGATTGTTTCTAAAATAGTTGATTGCATGCTTATTGGATATGTTCAACATAGTGTTGCATATAGATTTCTTATTTGAATGAGTGATGTTCTTGATTGTAATTCTATTATTGAGACAAAAAATGTAGAATTTTTTGAACATATTTTTTCACTGTGTGATAAAATTTCTCATGGACCTGCTAAAAGAAATAATGAAATTACCTCTAATATTAAGGAACTAAGGAGGACTTGTGAATCATTATCTTTTTGGAGATATATCTCTTTAAAGTTGACTCTTACAAACTTCACGTACTCTTCGCTTTTCCCTTTGCACATGTTTCCCTCCTCACCTACGGCCAACATACAACTCATACTTCCACTAATACGATATATAACCATCAAATAATCATCAAAAAATATTTTGGGACGTAACACTAGTCCTGTTTAATACATAGCTAATCTTATTAGTTTATTTGTTTTTTAGGAATGTCTTTACAAATAATTTTTTGACACTGTTACTGAGTTTCTGCATCTTTGGCTCAACAACAATGTAACATCGATTAAATTCAATAATGAGTTCCAATAGTGAAGTAAATGTGGAGAAAAACAGTAGTTATGGACATATGCTTGGTCATATAAAGCCATATTGATTATTCTCACTAACATAATTTTTTACCTCCAAAATTTGAAATTTCATAATGTTAATCTTTATAATTTTTTGAATGGCTTACCGTATAAAATATGATTTAATTTCTACAAGACTTTTGCTTTATATTAATCATTCTAATATTTGGTGTTTTTTTTATTCAAATGAAATATGTGTGCTATCAATGGCACGTGTTAGAATTCAGGTTTTACTTAATTGTAGAATCATCTGTTGTATTAACTTTATTCTCAAATGAATGTATATACTATAATGCATATTATGTTAATATTTAGCTTCATATATTTTTTTGGATAATTCAACTAAATAATTTAATCAAGTAAAAAATTAGCTTTTCCAATATTAAATCTCTTTTGTGTGATAATGATCAGAAAATGCTCGTGCCATTTAATTTTTTTGAATAAATCATTGTTAAACACCTTATTACAATCACATTTTAGCCCAAAAAAATACTGATGGTCGTTGTTAGCTAGCTACTGTTGGGAAACAATGCAAAATTTTTTAAAAGAATAAATTGATATAAATATTATTAGCAAAATAATAATATTCAGAATTAAATAAAATATTATTATAATAATATTATAAATAATATATATATTATACTTGAGTCATCCTGGGCACTGTTTTAAGAAACTATTTCAGCAGTGTAAAATATCTTTTCATGATCAAACAAACCTTCTGAATTAATTAGAAGCAAAATAAATTAATATTAACAAGCAAATTAATGGAGGAAAAATTAAAATCAATAAAGTCACAATTTAAAATATATAGAAGAAAGCAAAATTTGAGAAAGAGGAAACGTATGAAGAGTACAAAAAGAAAGAGATTTTCTGATCTTATGTAGCCTAAAGAAATGTCTATTTATAGGCTGAAAAGTAAGTCCAGACATAACAAGCGTACACACTTGTCCAAAAGAATTACTAACTAATGACAACTAATTGGGGCACTTGTCCTCATAGCTTTAAGTGAGCTATTTTTTATTTAAAAACTTTCGAAATATTTTTTAAAAATCTTCCAACAATCTCTCACATATTTCAAAAAAGTATTTAAAACTAAAAGTAATGAATAGAAGAAAAAACTTACTGGATTTGCATGATCAAAATGCAATATATTTGGTGTCTTTCGGATTATGAATCAAACTTAGACCGATAAAATTTAACTTGCAGAATTACTAGTGAAATATAAAATTTATATGAACCAATAATTCTTATTGTAAATCAAAGATTTATCAATCACATTTCAACCTCCGTAATTTTGCTGTTCAACACGGTTTTGCCCCAAGGCCATGTGCATGCCTGATTATTCATGAGAGCTCTAGAGACTAGGCCAAAATCTCATAGGAGCGGTCTCACTCCACTTCACATATAGGTGAATTTATCAAGTGTTAAAGGACTATAAATTTATTAAGAGTTAATAACTCATCCTCTCAATTAGTAGCAGTTCAAGCACTCTCTTTTAGTGTGCAGAGTCAATATCGATTTGTTCTTACCCATATGAACTTACTTCATGGGATCTCCAATCACATAAGTTGGGTTACCATCTCTATTGACAATCATATTAGCCTAACCCTATCTCTTTTGAGGTTTGAAGAATTAATTTTCTTCCCACAAGTTTAGTCAGAGGATCAGCCAAATTAATTCCTGACTTCACATAATCAATAGAAATTATTTCATCTCTCAATAACTGTTTTATGACATCATATCTCAATTTCATGTGTCTACTCTTACAATTATTCATGAAATAACTCCGCTTTATTTACCAGAGCCTAATAGTGTAGCTGAAATAAAAAAAATATTAAAGAAAATAATGAACTCCTTGTTAGTTAGTTCTAATGCAACTGATAATTTGTAGGATGAAGCAACCTTATCTGCATGTCACTTACAAAATAGAATTCCTCTTAAAAGAACTGGCAAAACTCCTTATGAATTATGGAAAGCTATAAGCCTAATTTAAAATATTGAAAAATGTGGCGCCTTGCTAAAGTACTTTTGCCTAAGCCTAAATAGAGAAAGATTGTTTCTAAAATAGTTGATTGCATGCTTATTGGATATGTTCAACATAGTGTTGCATATAGATTTCTTATTTGAATGAGTGATGTTCTTGATTGTAATTCTATTATTGAGACAAAAAATGTAGAATTTTTTGAACATATTTTTTCACTGTGTGATAAAATTTCTCATGGACCTGCTAAAAGAAATAATGAAATTACCTCTAATATTAAGGAACTAAGGAGGACTTGTGAATCATTATCTTTTTGGAGATATATCTCTTTAAAGTTGACTCTTACAAACTTCACGTACTCTTCGCTTTTCCCTTTGCACATGTTTCCCTCCTCACCTACGGCCAACATACAACTCATACTTCCACTAAT
Organism: Datura wrightii; assembly: GCA_035772735.1. Lineage (NCBI taxonomy): Eukaryota > Viridiplantae > Streptophyta > Magnoliopsida > Solanales > Solanaceae > Datura > Datura wrightii. The sequence goes on along the minus strand of JASDFA010000007.1, from coordinate 43,401,734 downwards.
ACGATATATAACCATCAAATAATCATCAAAAAATATTTTGGGACGTAACACTAGTCCTGTTTAATACATAGCTAATCTTATTAGTTTATTTGTTTTTTAGGAATGTCTTTACAAATAATTTTTTGACACTGTTACTGAGTTTCTGCATCTTTGGCTCAACAACAATGTAACATCGATTAAATTCAATAATGAGTTCCAATAGTGAAGTAAATGTGGAGAAAAACAGTAGTTATGGACATATGCTTGGTCATATAAAGCCATATTGATTATTCTCACTAACATAATTTTTTACCTCCAAAATTTGAAATTTCATAATGTTAATCTTTATAATTTTTTGAATGGCTTACCGTATAAAATATGATTTAATTTCTACAAGACTTTTGCTTTATATTAATCATTCTAATATTTGGTGTTTTTTTTATTCAAATGAAATATGTGTGCTATCAATGGCACGTGTTAGAATTCAGGTTTTACTTAATTGTAGAATCATCTGTTGTATTAACTTTATTCTCAAATGAATGTATATACTATAATGCATATTATGTTAATATTTAGCTTCATATATTTTTTTGGATAATTCAACTAAATAATTTAATCAAGTAAAAAATTAGCTTTTCCAATATTAAATCTCTTTTGTGTGATAATGATCAGAAAATGCTCGTGCCATTTAATTTTTTTGAATAAATCATTGTTAAACACCTTATTACAATCACATTTTAGCCCAAAAAAATACTGATGGTCGTTGTTAGCTAGCTACTGTTGGGAAACAATGCAAAATTTTTTAAAAGAATAAATTGATATAAATATTATTAGCAAAATAATAATATTCAGAATTAAATAAAATATTATTATAATAATATTATAAATAATATATATATTATACTTGAGTCATCCTGGGCACTGTTTTAAGAAACTATTTCAGCAGTGTAAAATATCTTTTCATGATCAAACAAACCTTCTGAATTAATTAGAAGCAAAATAAATTAATATTAACAAGCAAATTAATGGAGGAAAAATTAAAATCAATAAAGTCACAATTTAAAATATATAGAAGAAAGCAAAATTTGAGAAAGAGGAAACGTATGAAGAGTACAAAAAGAAAGAGATTTTCTGATCTTATGTAGCCTAAAGAAATGTCTATTTATAGGCTGAAAAGTAAGTCCAGACATAACAAGCGTACACACTTGTCCAAAAGAATTACTAACTAATGACAACTAATTGGGGCACTTGTCCTCATAGCTTTAAGTGAGCTATTTTTTATTTAAAAACTTTCGAAATATTTTTTAAAAATCTTCCAACAATCTCTCACATATTTCAAAAAAGTATTTAAAACTAAAAGTAATGAATAGAAGAAAAAACTTACTGGATTTGCATGATCAAAATGCAATATATTTGGTGTCTTTCGGATTATGAATCAAACTTAGACCGATAAAATTTAACTTGCAGAATTACTAGTGAAATATAAAATTTATATGAACCAATAATTCTTATTGTAAATCAAAGATTTATCAATCACATTTCAACCTCCGTAATTTTGCTGTTCAACACGGTTTTGCCCCAAGGCCATGTGCATGCCTGATTATTCATGAGAGCTCTAGAGACTAGGCCAAAATCTCATAGGAGCGGTCTCACTCCACTTCACATATAGGTGAATTTATCAAGTGTTAAAGGACTATAAATTTATTAAGAGTTAATAACTCATCCTCTCAATTAGTAGCAGTTCAAGCACTCTCTTTTAGTGTGCAGAGTCAATATCGATTTGTTCTTACCCATATGAACTTACTTCATGGGATCTCCAATCACATAAGTTGGGTTACCATCTCTATTGACAATCATATTAGCCTAACCCTATCTCTTTTGAGGTTTGAAGAATTAATTTTCTTCCCACAAGTTTAGTCAGAGGATCAGCCAAATTAATTCCTGACTTCACATAATCAATAGAAATTATTTCATCTCTCAATAACTGTTTTATGACATCATATCTCAATTTCATGTGTCTACTCTTACAATTATAAGATTTATCCTTTGCAATAGTAATTTCTGCTTAACAATCACAATGCATAGACACAGGAGGCAACTCATCCTTTATTGAATAGATATTGGTTAAGACATTTCTTAACCATTCAGCCTCAGAATCAGCTAGCTCCAGAGCTACAAAATCTAGCTCTATTGTCGATCTTGCAAAAGTCTTCTGCTTAGCTGATTTCCATGATATTGCTCCACCACCTAAAATGAACACATAACCACTAGCGAATTTTGTCTCATCTGAATCAGAGATTCAGTTTGCATCACAATACCCTTCTAAAATAGAAGGACATCCACTATACAGGATACCATAGTTCATGGTTCCTCTCAAATGTTTCATTAGTCTGCTTAATGTAGACCAATGCTCTTTATTGAAATTTTGAGTATATCTACTCAGTCTACACACAACATAGGCTATATTAGGCCTTGTAAAATTCATTATGCATCGGACTCCCGATAATCTGTGTATATTTAGACTAAGCAACTGGGTCACCATTATTCTTTTTTAATCGTGAGTTAGCATCATAAGGAGCGGCTTCAGGTGTCACCTCAAAATATTCAATATTTTTAAGAAGTCTTTCACTTAATGCTCTTGTGACAATATTATACCATCTTCACTCCTTATAACTTTAACTCCTAATATCATATTTACTTCACCCAAATCTTTCATATCAGAAATAGTAGAAAAAATAATTTGGTACTTTGCATAATATTTAAACTTGTACCAAATATAAGCATGCCATCAATATATAAACACATTATCACATAATCACTAGCTATTACTTTGGTATAAACACATTTATCCACTTTAACGGAAGAAAATTTTTCTTTCAATAAGACTTGATCAAATTTCTCATGCCACTGTTTAGGAGCTTGTTTAAGGCCATAAAGATATTTAATTAATTTACAAACTTTATTTTCTTGTCTAGAAATAATACATCCCTCAGGTTGAACCATATAAATCTCTTCTTCTAAATCACCATTTAAGAAAGTTGTTTTTATATTCCTTTGATGGATAAAATCCTTATGAACTGATGCTAAGGTAATTAAATTTTGAATAGAATAAATTCTAGCTATTGGGCAAATAAATCAAAATAATCAATATTTTATTTTTGAGAAAATTCTTTTGCTTCTAACCAAGCTTTATATTTATTTATCAAGCCATCAGGATTAAGTTTTTTTTTGAAAATTCATTTACAACCAATAAATTTTGCATCAAGAGGTAAATCAGTTAAAACCCATGTATTATTTTTTATGATAGAATCAACTTCAATTTTTGTTGCCTCTTTCCAAAATTTAGCATCAGAAGAAGATTTAGCTTCAAAATAAGTTAATGGTTCATAGCCAAATTCAAAAAGTTATGCTCGTTTGAAGACAACAATATCGGCAGGGAAAGCGTCGTGCGCGCGGATGCTGAGACAGGCAGGCAGCAGGCGCGCACGCGAGAGGACACGTCGCACGGCCGCCGCACGCGGGCACCGTACAGGCCTTGGCCAGCCCGCCTATATGAAGTAAATTTGAGCTAGAAAGCTCATTTCTATTGCTTTTTAGTTGAATTTTTTTCATAATTCAGAGAATTCAGAGCTCTATCCGATGGTGAAAACAAATTCCAGGTAAGAACTTGTATGGATAGGACAAATTTACTTATAGTCCAATCTTGGAAAGAGGTTTCTTATGTCGTAAGCTTCTAACTGTCGAGTTGTTGTATTTTTGGCTACCTAGATGCTGCTTTTTGGGTAATAGGGAAGTGAAGTTATACCTCCATCTTGGTTAGAGTTGATTATTTAGAATATTTTTTTCACCTTTTTATTCCTTAATTAATACCATTCTTCCAGCTATATAATAGCTGAAAAACTCTCATAATAGAGAGAGGGGGGGAACACGGCTATGCTTTTAAAAAAAATATTTTATTAGAAATTTACTTGTTCCTTAGCAAAGACAACTCTGCTTTCTCTTTTCTTTAACATTCGAACATTGATATAGAAAATATTACTTTATTACTCTGTTCCTTAAAAAATTCATAGTTCTTTTCCCTCCTCAACACGAGCACTGCTCGGGATCCACGAGATCCTTGTGATCTTGACGTATTGAGGTTTGGGCTTCAATGACGGGAAAAGCTTTTTCTAAAATTGTTGTTTTTACTCTGCTCGTCTATTGATTCACTGGTCAGTTTCATTTCTCCGTATTACTGTTCATAATAATGTGTGAATTTGCTAGTTGTTTTAAGTCTTAATGATTTCAAATTATTTTTTTTACCATGTCATATTCCGGTAATCTGTTTGCATATCTAGATAGTTAATCAACGAGTTGGATCCATGGATTCCCGAATGTCTGTTTGTGTGAGTGTATTTGTGGCAGTATTTGTTTAGCAGGTTACTCCTTTGAGATGAAGAGTCGCCTGGGATACAAAGGAGAAATTTGTTCTTTAATTTATTTATTTTTAATGCTTGTATTAATTTATCATTATTATTATTATTATTATTTCTTTTTTCAATAATTGTAAAAACGCTTATAATAGTGGAAATGGGCCTGGGGGCGGGGATTGCATATTTATTTTATTTTTGCTAATCTCACTTATAAATCATGCCTATAGGTATTAAATAATTCAATTTAAAGTTTGTTTTTATGTTTAATATTTTAGTAAGCCTTGCCCTCAAGAACAATACAAGTGCAATTATTTTATAGAAAGAATGTCTATAGGATTAATGCATGATTAATAGGGTTTTAATAATTTAATTTAAAGTATATTGCAATATGTATGTGTAAACCCATTTTGTCATGTCACACATGCTAACAATTTATTCGCTAATAACTATTTATGAATGATTTTCTAGACTTAATTATAAAATTTATCCACCTAAATTATTTCGCATAATTATGGACATCATGCCTATAAATTATTCTTACATTAAATTACTTGTATCATATTTGATATTTTGTCCGTTGAAGTTATTTTAATGGGTAGATTTGCATGCATTATTCATCGTGGCTATAGGATAATTTTTAGTATGATTATGTTCACTAAAAATCATAACTATAGGGTTTAATTCGTAAGCATGTTTAATTACTTATTTACTTTAATTAGAGGCATTCTTGTTAGTTGTTTTAATTATTATCTACTTGTTTGATGTTTAATCGCCTCTGATAAAGTCCTAAGAATTTTAGATCTCAATACCAAAATAGTTGTCCAATGCCTCTTGGACTTTAAGATCGGGACGGGTAGGCAAATACTAGGACGATAATCTATCACATAGAACGTTTTAAGTTAATAATTAACTAGGCGGGTAGTGGGAAATGATATTTTGTGCCCGCTGAATAATATGAGTAACCTCAACAGGTTGCGAAATATTATTTTAGTCGCATGGGGTGATCCCGTTAGGTTAAAATGAAAGGTAGAACTACGTTTGGCCTGATTCCCTTAAGGGATACGTAGGCGCCTCTATGAGGTTCGGCCCCATAATTAAATTAATTATTTATTTTGTTATAATGTTATGTGTATTGTGTCCCATTTTATTGTTTGTCTTTTATTTACTTTTTTTGTTTGCCATAACTTTTGTATTTATTGTTAAACAAAAATAAAGTAAGGTAAATTACCTTTAGATTTTATTTTGCCTAAATCTCTTTATTTTCGGTTATCTTTAATTGTTATAATATAAGTTAAAATCAGTTTTATTTGTTCACTTAGATAATCCCCCATTAATGAATTCGACCGAGAACTGCATTTGTGGACCTCGAAAGGTGCCTAACACCTTCCTTTCGAGGTAATTTAAGCCCTTGCCTAACTCTGGTGACTTAGGAAATAAAACATAGCTTTGAACGGTGCCCTAACGCACCTTAAGCCGTTAGGTGGCGACTCTTCTCTTTTTCATCCTTAAGAGTTGTCACATGTTGTATCCCATTTTCCGCGAGGAAAATATGGGGCGCGACAGCATGGCGACTCTGCTGGGGATTTTAGGCTTTAACCAATATGTGTTCATTAGTGGGGTTTTAATTCTTAAATTTGCTAACTGTCGGGTTTAAAATCTTTTACCTTCATTATTTCTGTCAATATTTATATGATATTTGCATGAAGTTACTAACTATTTTTCTTTTTTGTTTCTCCGCTATTATTCATTATTCATTTGTCATTTGCAATTATTTTATTATTATTCAATTGCATACCGCTCATATTTTCCCCCTACTTCAAAATTTTTTCACTATCACACACAACAACAGTTGCGTGGTTTCATGGCCGTTCACTATTAAAACACCTCGAGGATTGTCTCGTGATTTGATCGATCAGCGGTGCGTCGACGGTCACAAGCATCCTCACTCTCGAGTTGTCCGCTCGAGGGAACCGTGTCATACCCATTCTTATTCCTAGAACGTGACCGTGTACGCCTTTAGTAAGGCATGCACATCATTTTAAAATTAGAGAAATCTTGACGTCCAAGGCACGTCAAAGATTTAGTGAACTTACCTCATGCTCCGAAGTTTTGTACAATCTCGAAAAAATGCCTTCTTTATTTATGTGAATTTTGAATGCATTAGATTTGTTATTGTTTTAAGATAAATTGTTTCTTTTTATGTAAACCTTTTTTCCTTAATCTCTTTATTTGTTTCCTTGTTTGAATTATTCCCCTTATTTGTTTCCTTACTTAGATTATTAAATCTTTTTTGCATAAGAATTTTTAGTACACCTACTCAATTTTTACCATATCTATTCGCATTTTTATTTGAAAATTAATATGTTTAAAATGTTGACTATTTGCTCCTTAGCTGGGAAGGATAAACTAACATTTTATTATGCAGGTTGTTAAGCATTAATCCGCATTGCATAAATCTAGAAGAGGCCGAAGTTTACCCTTTTTGTAATTTTTAATTTCTTTTTTAAAAAAATATCTTATTGTGTAAATGTAGCAATAATTTATTATTTTATGTTTTTGGGATCTTATTGGAGCAAATGGAATGACACATTATGACATGTTTGATTTTCAAAATGCGCTAGGCCTACTTCTGGCACAAAAGAGGCCCCCAAATTAGGAAGACATATTAATGTGTTTAATCTTTTATTTTCAATGTGAAGCGTGTTAATGTATTTATTTCATCTTTTATCTACAACCATGTCATGCTTGAATTTTCTTACTAATTTTATTTTTTCTTTTTTATCTTGATTATTCCCCTTCCTAAAGGTTGATTTGTGCATAATCGTCCGCTATACCTTTCTCGCTGTCGATTCACTGAAGCAAGAGGGAAATGAACGACAGTAACAGTTCAACAGTTAGAATTGACACGGCTGCTCCAAAAGATTCCGCTGAGAGTTCGGAAAGAAGGTATCCACCCGAATGTAACGACCTGATTATAAGGATGGAGCAAAAGATTTTAGAGCTCAAAGGCGAATTATCTCGAGCTCGTAATACAACCAATCTGTCGGTTCCCCTGGAAACTTCGTTAGAACAGCCGACTGAGATTAATACTTCTGCCAAGCCTCACGTCACTTTCACGCATCTTCCTCCAGCGTCCCATCAAACCTCATATCCTCAAAACAATCTTAGTCATGCTCACTCCCTTCCTCAAAAACAACATTCACATAATGCCTATGCAACTCCATCAAATCAAGCCATACCGCAAAGACCGCCCACCATGTTTCATTATTTACCTCCTACAGTAACATCCAACATGTCTTACACTCCAAGAGATCATACCTTAAATCCAATTTATATCGAGACTGCTCTGGTCACCCATCACTTAGGAGAATCTGGACTCTCGGAGAAAGACAACTTGATACAGTCTATGGCTGAGGAACTCAAAAAGATGAACGACCGATTACAAAATATTGAAGGGGCCAAAGGATAGAAGGCCTAAGTTATGAAGATCTATGCATACATCCCTACGTCGAGCTACCGGTGGGATACAAACCTCTGAAATTTGAAATGTTCAACGGCACCGGTGATCCGAAAGCCCACTTAAGGTTGTATTGTGACAAGTTGATTGGAGTAGGAAGAGATGAAAAAATTCGAATGAAGTTGTTCATGAGAAGTTTGTCTGGAGATGCCCTCAATTGGTACGTAGAGCAAAATCCAAGGAAATGGATTAATTGGACTGATATGGCTGCAGCTTTCGTAGAGCGGTTCAGTTTCAATACAGAAAATGCACCGGATTTGCACTATATTCAGAATCTGAAAAGAAAGTCTACAGAGACATTTAAGGAATATGCAACCTGTTGGAGGTCCGAGGCCGCCAGAGTGCGATCTCCAATGGAGGAATTTCAAATGAAGGATATCTTTATGCGGAGTCTGGACCCACAAGTGCATGATAGATTGATGCTGGTTAGTGAAAAGAGCTTCGCCGAGCTCATCAAGTTAGGCGAAAAGATTGAGGACGGTATCAAGAATGGTACCATTATCGATTGGGGAGCATTACAAGCACCCAATAAAACTTTGCAATCTGGTAGGGCCACTAAGAACAAGAATGTGAATGAGGTGAATATCGTAGCACCTATAGAACGACTGAAAACTCCGTGGGGATACCAAGCACCTCCACTTCAATACCAGTTGCCTCCATACCATCAGTCGATGTTGTTCTATAACTCTGCTACCTATCATGCACAACCTTCTCATTTTCAGCCTCCTCCACCTGCACACCAAAGGCCACCAATTTTTCAAAATCCACCGATTAAACAATTTCACAAGCCTGTGAGACCCCGAGCAAGTTCTTCTAAGCAATATACTCCGTTGGGTGAGCTTATAATCCAATTGTATGAGCGATTAAAGGTTGCCAGCTATATCGCTCCAATTCCCGCAATAGTGATGGATACGCATGCGAAATGGATCGATCATACTAAGATTTGCGACTATCATTCAGGCATGAGAGGACACTCCATAGAAGAGTGTCGAGCTTTGAAAGACAATATTCAAGCACTGATTGATGCCAAGGTGATACACCCGAGGTGAAAGTTGATGCCCATTTAAGATGAAGTTAAAAACTATCCTTAACTTGATCTATTCATTTATCCGAAAGCCTTTCATTTCTTGTATTCTGAACTACGTTGGACCTGATTCTCGTTTAAGAGGGATACGTAGGCGCCCTTATGGGGTTCGGTCTATATCTTAATAAAATTTTCTTTCTCTTTTCCTTTACCAACTGGGGCAGAATTTTTGAGAGGACCTCAAAAATTCACAACTTTACATCATTTGCAACAAAAGTCTACACTGGGGCAGAATTTTTGAGAGGACCTCAAAAATTCAATAGATCGAGCGTTTCTACGTAACTGGGGCAGAAATTTTGGGAAGGATCTCAAAATTTCATCAAGGCTCAGTCAAGCTAAGGAGTTGATTCCCAAAATGGACGTGACATCCAGTTTGATCATCAAGCTCATGAGATCGGGATAGCAATGGACAAATAAATGCACAAATCAGCATTCCCCATTTTAATCTTATGATATTTTCTTTGAGCACAGGATACCATAGGTACCAAATTTGCAATCATGCTATACATCATCTGGATTCATTATCAACTGCAGCGTTAAGCTCCTTGAAGCTTGTCCACGAACGGGTTAAGCATTACCCTAAATTTTCTTTCAAGGGCTAAGCATTGTCCTACGGGTTAAGCACTACCCTAAATTTTTTTTTCAAGGGCTAAGCATTGTCCTACGGGTTAAGCACTACCCTAAATTTTCTTTCAAGGGCTAAGCATTGTCCTACGGGTTAAGCACTACCCTAAATTTTCTTTCAAGGGCTAAGCACTGTCCTAGGGTTAAGCACTACCCTAAAGTTCCTTCAAGGGCTAAGCATTGTCCTACGGGTTAAGCACTACCCTAAATTTTCTTCCAAGGGCTAAGCATTGTCCTAGTGGTTAAGCATTACCTTAAATTTTCTTTCAAGGGCTAAGCATTGTCCTACGGGTTAAGCACTACCCTAAATTTTTCTTTCAAGGGCTAAGCATTGTCCTACGGGTTAAGCATTACCCTAAATTTTCTTTCAAGGGCTAAGCATTGTCCTACAGGTTAAGCACTACCCTAAATTTTTCTTTCAAGGGCTAAGCATTGTCCTAGGGTTAAGCACTATCCTAAAGTTCCTTCAAGGGCTAAGCACTGTCCCAGGGTTAAGCACTACCCTAAAATTTCTTCAAGGGCTAAGCACTGTCCTAGGGTTGAGCACTACCCTAAATTTTCTTTCAAGGGCTAAGCATTGTCCTACAAGTTAAAGCACTATCCTCTGATTTTAAAGACTAAGCATTGTTTCCTAAATTTTGATCTGATTAAGCGCTTTCGTTTCAAATTTATTTGAGCTAATCGTTAGTTACTTCATGCTTATTTACTAATCATTTTATCCAGCTTTTTTGAAGCTTGCAGGCTACCATTGCGTTCTTCTCATGCTATTTAATCGAGTTACTACCATGCCATTTTAAAGTTCTCATGCTCTTTGTTATTCTTATGTTACTTTTAACCTATTATCATCATGCTACTCTCATTGTTGTGATTTTAGATGGGTTAAGCTTTACCCCCCAAGCTTTTAAGGGTTACACATAGTCCTACCATTTTACGTCGTGTGGGTAAAGCACTACCCTGCCAAAATTGTCTGAGCCACGATTCGTTCCGTTTTCCACTTTTGAGCCTAGATTCTCGTTTTAAGACTGTGATATACATTTTATATGTGTTTGATCCCGTGATATCTATTTATATACATCTAAGCCCGTGGTATACATTTCTATATGCATTTGAGCCATGATATACATTTATATAAGCATTTGAGCCTAGATATACATTTTATATATGCAGTTGAGCCCTTGGTACACATTTACATATGCCTTCTGAGCCCGTGGTATACATTTATATAAGCATTTGAGCCCCTAGTATACATTTACATATGCATTTTGAGCCCGTGGTATGCATTTTGAGCCCGTATTCGCATATTGAGCCCGGCATATATATTATAACATGCATATTGAGCTTGTGATGCACGTGTTATACGCATTTTGATATACAATTGAGCCCGCATTTGCGTTTGAGCCCGTTAAGTCCGTTTATGCATTTCGAGTCCGTTATTTGCATCTTAAGTCCGTTTATGCATTTTGAGCCCGTTATTCGCATTTTAAGCCCGTTGTCGCATTATGAGCCCTGTGACTTATTTGCACTGAGCCCGAATAAATCAGATCTCTCGATTGAATTATTGATGCTCTCAAATGATTTACTTTCTTTGAATTAGCATTTCTTCCCCTCATCCGAAGGCATCATAATCTAAAGGCATCGTTTCATGGCCTGTGGACATCATATCATAGCCTGAGGATTTACTTTACAACTTATCATGCTCCTAAGGCGTCATAGTCTAAAGGCGTCATTTTTCATGGCCTGCAGACATCATTTCATGGCCTAGGGAATTTAATTTCTGCTTATCATGTTCCTAAGGCGTCATAGTCTAAAGGCATCATTTTTTTCATGGCCTGCAGACATCATTTCATGGCCTAAGGAATTTATTTTGCGTATCATTGGCCCAAGACATCATGGTTTAGAGATATCATTCGTTATCTCTAAACAAACTTTCATTGTCTAAAGGTAACTTGCATCATGTTTAAATTTTTGGCATCTGTTTATTTTACGAAGTATTCGATGCACATGCTTTAGTTATTTACGCGAACATCGAAGAAATATCAAGCTACGAATGATAGCGCCTCCCTACTTTCTTCTGTTGAACCGTATTCCCACCTGTTTATTTTGTAATGCACTCGAAATCATGACGATTCGTGCTATCCCATCCTTATCTAGCCTCGTGTTGTCAATTTTTAGGGATCTCGTTCGTCCCTAAATTTAAAACTACACACGGCCTGATTCTCGTGAAACCCGAGATATGTAGGCGACTTGAAGCTAAAGTCTCGGCCGCAATATCTTCATGACTTTATTTCCTTTCATTTGGCTCCGCCGAAAAATTTTTCTTCGGTTGGACAAAATTGGCTACTAAGTCAACGTTCTTTGCTCAACAATTCATTCTTCATTCCCGAGCAAAGAAGGGCCAGCTGTTGACACCCAATTTTGACCTCCCTGCGCCCTTATATGTTGCTTATATACATATATTTTATTCACTTCTCTTTACATAAATATTCGACTTGCATTCATATTTATAAGAAAATAATTAGTTATCGTAATATTGCGAAAATTATTTCAAATTATATGTACATATAATTTTTATTAATTTTAATTTTTAACATCAAATAATTATTTCATATATAATATATATTTAGTATTAATATACGACCTTATTTTTTGAAATATATATTTCATTTTTATCTTTATAAACTATTTACATAATTTTTACCAAATTTATTTGCATAATAATATTATCTAATTTATAAATTATTTATGTTAATAATATATTTTTATAATATTTGATAACTTAATTTTATTTTCTAATCATTAAATTATTTATAAATATAATAATTTAATTATATGATATTTACGTAAGTATACTTAAATTTAGGATTTATTTATTAATAATAATATTTATATGATTTTTTTATAATTTAAATTATTTATTAAATTATTTACAAGTATAGTGTCTTTTTTAATTTAATAGCAGCTAATTCAAACACTTTCCTCCACATTATTTAAATTCTAGCCACTTGCTATTCAATTCATTCAATTTATTTAAAATCTGGCCACTTCCCATTCAATTTATGTCAATTCTAGCCAATTTAGTCAATTTTGGGCTACAATCTTAACCCAATTCAATTTCAATTTAATTAACCCATTTATCTTAATCCGGACGACCTGTTTACCCGACCCAACTCATTTTTAAATCTGATCCGTCCATCTAATTTAATCCTACGACTACAAATAAACCCCACTATATTTCCTTTAATATTCCCTCTATCCCTCTAACCCTAATTCACTTTTCATTTTCCCTCTCTTCCCCTCCTAAGCCTGCTGCCGCCCATCCTTCCCTTTCTCCCTCCAAGCCGCCACCCTCTCTTCCCTCAACACCATCTTCCTCTCCCTCGCCGACCAACATCCCTTCCCTCCGCTCGCCTCTCCTCCTCCTTCTCTCCCCATCGCCGGCCATCTCCGGCCGAACAACACCACCAAACGACCACCACCATCTCCCTCACACCATTCTCCCCTTCACCCACCGAAACAGTCTCGTCGCCTCACTGTTCCGGCGAGAGACACCAGCCGCCTTCTCTCTTCTCTCTTCTCTTTCACTCCGGCGAGCTTACCTCTTCCTCCCTCCTTTTTGGCTCCGGTAAAACCACCATGCCGACGAGTCCTCCGGCCACCACCAAAAAGCAACCCACGTCGCCAGCTGCCTTCCCTTTCCTCCGGTCGAACTCTTCGACCGGAAAACGCCAAAATCCCACCATCTACTCCGTTTCTCTCCTCACTGCTCCGACTGCTTCCGTCAAAAATCGCTCATATGGGTTTAGTTCATGCATTAAAAAAAAGAAAAAAAACTTAAGACAAGAATTTAGTATAAATTGATAATCTTTGGTCATTCTACTTTACTGATTTATATGTATGTATCTGAATGTTTAACTTAAATGGTTTGCCTCCTTTAGACCTGTTGTATGCTACGAATTTGTATTCATCCCGTCCTTTAACATATTTTCAGATCTAAAATTTAAATTCATGGTAGTGTAACTGTGGTTTAACTTTAAGTGTTTACTCTTTTAGTTGTTAGCCTCCTAAGAAACTAAATTCATGTGGATAGTTTAAAGTCCGAATATACCTACTTGTATTTTTCAATTGTTAATATTTAAGTGCATCATGACAGTCTTGTATTGTTTGTTCCCTTCCCAACTTCAAATTATTTTTAATAGCCTTTACATATTATTACCTCGAACAACTAGTAAGCTGCCTTATATGTTCCGTCTTATCAAGTCTAATTGATTCTACACTGCTAATGTCTTGAGAAAATCATGTGATGATAGATATGGTAAGATATGACCCATATAACAACTCTTCACTAGTAATTATGGTCACCTTGAGATTATTTTCAAATATATGATCAACAACTCATGTTTGAATATTTTTTTTTAAAAGATCCCGACTGATTTTACACCCTAGTTAAGAGAAAATTTGTATATGTTTTTGTAAACTTGAAATAACTGAATGTGGGTCTTATTTATTTTTTTGGAACTGATTTCACCTAATTTAGTGACGAAGGGGAAATCAATTTCTTACATATTAATTGTGGTAACTTTGGAGTTTGTTCTGTATTATGATAAAGTTAGAACATAAAATATTAAGATTTGTACTAATTGGTAAAACTTTACTGATTTCATGTTAAAATTATGTGATAGTCTTCCTTATTTATATCTTTACGGGTCAATCGTGGTAGTTGATAAACTCTCATTTTTGTACAATTTGTCACAACTTTAATATTCAACTTATTTTCGGTGGATTGGGATTTGATTTATTTCGTCTAATATTAATTAAGGAAATATTTTCTTTGATTTCTTTTCTCTTTATTTTCCTTCCCTTGTATTTGCTACTCCTCTTTGGTAACTGATAGCAGTTTATGGTAGTAGAAAATTTGTGTATGGAAATATGACGTATTTGCTTGTGGATCGCCCCTCGTATTTTTCTTTTCTTTCTATTTAAGAAAGATCTGTGTGGCTAATTATTCATGGTCTCTAATTTATTTAATATTTATTTTAGTGTTTATATTCGTGTAAGGAAATTATGCTAATCTGCTACTTAATTGATTCAATTACTTTGTTTAAAGGATTTTTTTTAGGGGATGATAATTACTTCCTTTCCTTTTATGGTCCTTAATTGATTATTTAGAATATTTTTTTCTCCTTTTTATTCCTTAATTAATACCATTCTTCCAGCTATATAATAGCTGAAAAACTCTCATAATAGAGAGAGGGGAGGAACACGGCTATGCTTTTAAAAAAAAATATTTTATTAAAAATTTACTTGTTCCTTAGCAAAGACAACTCTGCTTTCTCTTTTCTTTAACATTTGAACATTGATATAGAAAATATTACTTTATTACTCTGCTCCTTAAAAAATTCATAGTTCTTTTCCCTCCTCAATACGAGCACTGCTCGGGATCCACGAGATCCTTGTGATCTTGACGTATTGAGGTTTGGGCTTCAATGACGGGAAAAGCTTTTTCTAAAATTGTTGTTTTTACTCTGCTCGTCTATTGATTCACTGGTCAGTTTCATTTCTCCGTATTACTGTTCATAATAATGTGTGAATTTGCTAGTTGTTTTAAGTCTTAATGATTTCAAATTTTCTTTTCTACCATGTCATATTCCGGTAATCTGTTTGCATATCTAGATAGTTAATCAACGAGTTGGATCCATGGATTCCCGAATGTCTATTTGTGTGAGTGTATTTGTGGCAGTATTTGTTTAGCAGGTTACTCCTTTGAGATGAAGAGTCGCCTGGGATACAAAGGAGAAATTTGTTCTTTAATTTATTTATTTTTAATGCTTGTATTAATTTATCATTATTATTTTTTTTTTCTGTTTTCAATAATTGTAAAAACGCTTATAATAGTGGAAATGGGCCTGGGGGCGGGGATTGCATATTTATTTTATTTTGCTAATCTTACTTGGAAATCATGCCTATAGGTATTAAATAATTCAATTTAAAGTTTGTTTTTATGTTTAATATTTTAGTAAGCCTTGCCCTCAAGAACAATACAAGTGCAATTATTTTATAGAAAGCATGTCTATAGGATTAATGCATGATTAATAGGGTTTTAATAATTTAATTTAAAGTATATTGCAATATGTATGTGTAAACCCATTTTGTCATGTCACACATGCTAACAATTTATTCGCTAATAACTATTTATGAATGATTTGCTAGACTTAATTATAAAATTTATCCACCTAAATTATTTTGCATAATTATGGACATCATGCCTATAAATTATTCTTACATTAAATTACTTGTATCATATTTGATAGTTTGTCCGTTGAAGTTATTTTAATGGGTAGATTTGCATGCATTATTCGTCGTGGCTATTGGATAATTTTTAATATGATTATGTTCACTAAAAATCATAACTATAGGGTTTAATTCATAAGCATGTTTAATTACTTATTTACTTTAATTAGAGGCACTCTTGTTAGTTGTTTTAATTATTATTTGCTTGTTTGATGTTTAATCGCCTCTGATAAAGCCCTAAGAATTTTAGATCTCAATACCAAAATAGTTGTCCAATGCCTCTTGGACTTTAAGATCGGGACGGGTAGGCAAATACTAGGATGATAGTCTATCACATAGAACGTTTTAAGTTAATAATTAACTAGGCGGGTAGTGGAAAATGATAGTCTGTGCCCGTTGAATAATATGAGTAACCTCAACAGGTTGCGAAATATTATTTTAGTCGGATGGGGTGATTTCATTAGGTTAAAATTAAAGGTAGAACTACGTTTGGCCTGATTCCTTTAAGGGATACGTAGGCGCCTCTATGAGGTTCGGTCCCATAATTAAATTAATTATTTATTTTGTTATAATGTTATGTGTATTGTGTCCCGTTTTATTATTTGTCTTTTATTTACTTGCTTTGTTTGCCATAACTTTTGTATTTACTGTTAAACAAAAATAAAGTAAGGTAAATTACCTTTAGATTTTATTTTGCCTAAATCTCTTTCTTTTCGGTTGTCTTTAATTATTATAATATAAGTTAAAATTAGTTTTATTTGTTCACTTAGATAATTTTTCATTAATGAATTCGGCCGGGAACCACATTTGTGGACCTCGAAAGGTGCCTAACACCTTTCTTTCGAGGTAATTTAAGCCTTTGCCCAACTCTGGTGACTTAGGAAATAAAACATAGCTTTGAACGGTGCCCTAACGCACCTTAAGCCGTTAGGTGGCGACTCTTCTCTTTTTCACCCTTAAGTGTTGTCACATGTTGTATCCCGTTTTCCGCGAGGAAAAAATGGTGCGACATATATGTTACGAAAGAGACCTATTACGGACACATATTTAGCATTTGTCATTTTAATGTCGTATGTGTTAAATTGACTCAGTATATGCTCTATCAGCTCCTTTCATGATTATGATTGAGGTATTTTTATTTTACTCCAATATGGTATACCGACTGGAGATATTTTTATTTTTTCCTGATATGATAAACCGGCTGGAGATATTTTTATTTTACCCCAGGCTGATACATTTGTTGGAGACATTTTTACATGAATTTTTATGGTCGTTGGCCACCAGCATTACAATTATAACTTTGCTTGTACAAAACTTGGTTGTATTTGCACTTCAGTATTGAGTTATTGTCAGGTTTCAGTTTTCCGGATTCCAAGTTGTTACTATTCGTTATTTCTAGCTCAGTTATCATTGTTATCTAATATGTTTACAATTTTCAGCCTTACATACCAGTACATTTCATTCGTACTGACGTCCCTTCGCCTGGGGACCTGCATTCGTGCTACAGGTGCAGGCAGAGGCCGGGATTGCCAGTTGCAGTAGCAGTTCATGAGATCAGCAAATATGTTGGTATGCTCCTTTCTTCCTGGAGTTAGGGCTTACTTATTTCAGCTTGAGTTTTGAGTTATAGTTACGGGTAGGTCCGAGCACTATTCCGACCATCAATTCAGTTTACTCATTTGAGGCTTTGTGGACTTAGTATGTATAGTAATTCAGTTTGTGGCCTTGTTGGATTTTCGTTGCTTGGTTTAGCATAGTCATGGCCTTATCGACATTTCAGTTATTTATTTATGATTTTTGAGACATTATGGGTCCAGTTTGTACTCCAGTTGATTGTGACAGGTGGCCTGGACGGCCTAAGTGTTACAGTTACAGATGTCATATAGTACGCTTCCCAGTCAGTCAGGTATCAGGAGTCAGTCGCGCCCTTCTCCAGTTTTGGGGCGTGACAACTAGCCTTCTGTCATTGCAATTCAAAAGATTTTTTTTTTTTACTGAGAAGATTTGCTTATGCAACATAAAAATCATAAATTTAGTTGGTCGTTTAAAGACTTTCACTTATTAAATAGTAGAATATTAGCATGGAGTAATAGGCGGAGAGAAGATTCAGGCCCAGTACAACTATTGAAACGCTTCCATCAAAAACATGTTTTAAAGAAGCTAAATTACGAGGACTACTTCATATGCAAAATCTTTTCTTAATAATCTACAAGTAGGTAGTGAACCAACTTAGTTACAGACTTGTAGAGCCAATTTAGAATATGAGCCTTAACCTATTTCAACGAAAAGACTAGCTTCGTCGAGGCATTAATGTTCTTTTGAAATAACCAAAAAGTGTAAAGACTAAATTTTAATGAAAAATCTGGAATAGAAGCAAAGTTGAATTATATTCACTATTAATATAACAACCATACTCAAGTAAATAGTGACTTAGTCAAGTAGTGGTTTTTTTTTTGATACATCATTAACCTGCTGTGGGAAATCAAGAACAACATTTGCACCAATGTTCACATTTTCTTTTCTTCCTAATACTATGTAAGAAGAAACTGAAGTGGGTCTACTTTTAATGTCTTTTCTTGTGGGAACAATGAACAGCCTTGGATAAAATAGCTAAAAATGTTAATTGTGATTGAACACAATGTAACATAGTGTCATATTTTATTGTGATCCAGCATCACAACACAGAAATGTGCTAGTCTTTTGTCACTAACATTGTGTAATATCCCAAAAGTCCCAAGATCAGACCTGAGGGTTAAAACGGAGAAAATAAAAATTTCTGCACCAGATCACAGGATGAATCGTTCAGTGACCCATGGGGTGCACCACGGTCGTTAGGTGACTCATGGAGTGAAGGGAGAATTTGGTTGAATTTTTGGGTCTGGGGGTTGACCACGAGTGAAGCCACGATTTGTGGTCAGGGCCATGAGTTGTTAGGTTGGCCATGGTTATGAGTTTGACTTGGATGTTAAAAGGTTTGGCAGTGTACCCAACGGTTAGTCACCACGAGTCGGCAGGTAACCACAAGTCGTGATGTCCCTCATGGTGACCAACAGAGGCATAGTTTCCAGTGTTTGCAACGGGAGCAGGCCTCGAGTCATCCAATCCCTCGTTAGGACTGGCAGTATGATTTTTCTGCGAATTTAGTAAAGGCTTTTTCGTAATTTTTAAGTTTCTAAGACCTAAACTACGTCTTTTTAAGCTCAGACAAGTGTGTTTTAAGAGGGTTTAGCTCATTCTAAGCCTATCCCTATCCATGCATGCAATTCTAAAAGTTTCTAAGGGTGCTCAAGCCTAGAGGTTAATCAAGTCTTCTTCAATTTTCCTTTGGCATTCAAGAGGGTTGTGAAATCAGAAGTACCTAGGTATATAGGGTTATGAATGGGTATATTCATCCACTCTCATGCCCAATCCCTTCTCAAATTCATTAAATTCTAAGTTGATGAATCTATGGGGTTTTAATCCAACTTGTAAATTCTCTAAGTATCTATCATGGGTATAATCTATTTATATTTCTAATGTTGGATTATGATTCATGGGTATGTTTTATAATATTTTTAATTAAAATTCACGTTTTTAAGATTTTACAAATTATGCGCCCAATTATAAAAGTTCATGAAAAGATGATACTATGAATGATGTTTCTAAGTATGATGAGATGTCTATGATGAAAGTATGATTTCGAATTACCCATGTTTATATTTATGTTTTTGACTATCAAAGTCTATTTCAAGTATGTTTAAGTTTGGAAAAGCCCATATGATCAAGTAAGTTTCATGAGGTTTTGCTATTAGCTTACCACATGAATTTTGGAGTCTAGACTCCCACTCTTTTCATGTGGTATGGTTTGAGCCAAGACTCCTCATGTTATGATTTCAGATTTTTCATGTATGTTTATGATTTAGCTTCGTTGAAAAATGATGTAGAGCATATGCATGTTTTTGGGAGTAGTTTCTAGCACCGAGTAGGCTAAGGGTCAGTCAACCTTGTGCCTCAGAACGACGCGCCAACGTAGGTATGATCAGATATTTGGGACCTCCCTTGTGAGCTTCCCCTGCCCCAAAGAGCCTTCAACTTGATACTGATATCATGGTAGCGTCCTTAGCCCTAGCAAAGCTTTGGACGACTCTGCCCACTTAAGTGTAATAGCCAGAACCATATAAGCTCTATCGTGGTAATGTCGGTTATATGACGAGTCTCCCATTGTTCCTCATAATTTCAATTATGCATGTTCATTAGTCATGATATTATGTTTTCAGCAGGTTTGACCCAATGTTCAGTTTTACTTATGAATAATCAGCTTCAGCTTTGGGTCATTTCGATTCAGTTATGATATTCAGCTATGTTTAAATCACAGCATGCAAGACCTACTCTCAGAATTGTATGATGACATGTTTTTATGATATGCATGATTTCTGATTTTACTCACTTAGCGGTTTTACTTACCTTGCATACTTGGTACATTCCTCATACTGACAGCATACTCTATGCTGTATTGTTTCATGATACAGGCTCCGATATTCAAGTTTAGTCCCGTCGTTAGCCGGATCCTTAGAGTAGCATCTCCCAGCTAGAGTTGATGAGTCATCATCCTTCGAGGACCCTTCTATCAGTTGTATTCAGTATTTTCAGTTTCAGTCTTAGTGAGTTAGTTGGGGTTTATCCTATCAACTCATCAGTCTGTAGAGGCTTATCAGACATAGTATGTTTTTAGTTTCAGATCGCTATTATGTATTCAGATATTTGATGTTATCAGATTTTCAGACTTCCGCTATTTTTTACATATGTTAGAATTCCGCATTACTATGTTGAATTAGATGTCATCTTCATGCCATGGGTCAGCTTGAAGCCTCTCAGAGTCCTTTGTCCCGTGTCTAGATCCGGACCTATGTTCAAATCATGACACATTGTTAATTCAAAAGTACAGTAGCTTTTGTTCACCATCCAACGTGAAGCTGAATACCGAGGTTACTTTTTCAATTGTCATTCACGAATGAGGGAATTTTTTTCACATACTATGCACACACGTCATGTGATAAAACTTAACCCACAAATATGGGCTCGGCAAAACAAAAATAATTTCTAGTTCAAAATCATGAATACCCAAAAGAGGAAAATAGAGTAACATTAATTACTTTTAAAGCAGAAATAGTGAAAAACACCTTAAAGAAGTTAAGAACATGAGACAATAGAAAGGAAATCATATCATACTTAGAAATAAACTCTCCATCCTGAAGTCTCTAACCTTTGTAAATTTGTCCAAGTAATTCATTTGATGTCCTTTTCTCACTTTAGTTGCATTACACAATCCGTAGACATTTCAGACAAGTTAACATATGTAAAACAAATAGTTACATCGAAGTTTAGTCATGAGTTCACATCACTAATATAAATGTGGTGCATTGGCCTAATGGAGGATCCTAACCATAGACATGTAGATTTATTACTTGTGAACAATCTACCAGCTTCTATCCAAAATAGAAAGTAAATCCAAAATTCACATGGAAAAGCAACTACAAGACACATGATAAAATATGGCAACGAAAATTCTAAAGAACAAAAAAAATATTATTACTTCAGGGCCAACAAGTCAAGGCATTACAGGATAATAAAGAAAATTACTGTCAACTCACTATGAGAAGAATCACACCGAATTCAGTACTTCCCCTTTCAGTAGAAGCATATTAATCTATAAATCAATAAACTTAGAATCAGTCTAGTATTTTCCTATCCTTTCACGACAACGAGCATATACCAAAATACTATCCTTCGGAGTTGCTTCATTTAACCACCTTGAATGAGATAAATAATAATATACATAATTCAGGTGACATCACAACTATAATAATTTATGGCCATGGCTCATATATAGTTAGCACAAATTGTTGCTGATATTGATAAAGGGTTATACCAGTTTTTGGTGTCATTCCTTCAACGTTGTTCTTCGAAAGAGATTATAAACTGTCCAGAGATCTATTCTTCGACATGAAATATTTTAAAATCTTTAAATAATATGTCAAAATCAATTAATATGATCTAAAATGTAGAGAAGATATCATTCAAGAGTAACTATCAACATTCAATGATTTTGTTAGAAAGAAAGAGAACATAATGGAAATTTTTTTAAGAGAGAGGATGATCCAAGCATAGGAGTGTTGACCTTTTTACTACTCTTCCATTGTTTTACCATTATGATTTCTTTACCATTATAATTATAGTTCAAATAAGTATCCGGATACTTTAGTTTAGTAGCATCATTCTCCATTCATCTTTGATATTTCAAAGTTGCTATCGCTTTCCTTCGTCAGCTTCAAGTTCATTTCTATATCTATACTCCTATATATTTAGGAAATCATTATTTCCAAAAACTTTTATTAACTTCATCCTTTCCACAATGAGTAACTGTAATTGACCTGCAATAATACAAGTATTTACAAATTTTAAAGCTTATCATGATTTCAACATTATGTGAAGTTCAAATAAATGCAGTTTGTTACAACAATTAGACTGCACATTTTTATCTAACATGCATATCTCAAATATCTATTTTCTTTTTATGAATAAATTTTGTCCTCCAGAGGTAACTTGATATTGGAGAAAAAGAAAGAAAAATAAGGTTTCAAACATTTAACATATAGCAGAATTATATTTGAAAGAAAAATAATGTTGAATATCTAACAAAATAGAAATCATACAAAACAAAATGTTTAGTCTATCCTTGCACCAAACTGTCACTACTTAGCAATCGATGTTTTTTTAATTAACAACATATTTGACCTTTCTTTATCATATGATCACTTGTGGCATGATAATATCCCTAATTAACAAACGTTGGCAGGTCAAGCCTTCTCTCATGCGAGTGGCTCCATCATACCAATGTCGTCATATTCCTTGATCTTTTACTAACTCTAAAAGTATTGCATAAAAATAATTTAGTCATAGAATTTTTTTTTTTTGATTTAGCAATTGTAATTCCATTTTTCTTAATAGTAACTTACAATATAATTTCCGCTAGGGTGCTATAGTTCCAAATTTTTTTAATCACCATATCGCATCTAAGATTGGTGAGGACAACACCTACTTCAGATAGTAGGCTTGATCTATAGTTTTCAATTAATTCAATTAAGGTGTGACTCATTCCTGTAGTCAATTGATCTTCTCATAGAAGGGGTAAAATAATAATCTGGACCCAAAAAAGATAAAGGAAAAAAAGCAGAGCACTCCTAATAGATCAAATAAAAAAAATTTCAAATTGCACAAAGACTATAACTCACCTTCACGATATTGTTCTAGATTAATTTGTATATATTTTTTTTCCGTCTTGATTATTGGCATTTATACTATCAACATAGGATAATTTATCATTTTATGACTAAATTTACGACAGGAAAACACCTCCCAAATTGTCGAACGATAGAATAGTATATTGTAGACAACCTGTTAAAAGGAAAATGTTATTTTAAGAAAAATAGTTGATTTACGCATATTATCAAACACCGTCAGCTCATTAGTGCGTAAATTGGATATCGTTATCCATATGCATGCGAAAAACAACAAGAAGCTATCCATGGTATAGAGAAACAACCAGATGCCCACTAAAAATTTTCTACAATAATTGGATGCAATGAAAATAGCAAAATTAAAGAAAAACTCATCAAAATTGAATGAAATAAAGCACACTACAGAGACATTTTGGACCTCTATCAATTGAAAATTTTGAACAGAGAAAACGTCAAATACACATGCATATATGTGCAACATTTTTCAATATATAGGGACATGCTTGTAAACACCAGCATACACCATTCAGACACAAGGAAAAGGTCAGAGAAATCAAGGTCGTGCTATAACTCAAGGTCGTGCTATAACTCAAGGTTGTGCTATAGGACAACTCCAACTACTGCATAGTATGAAGCCGCAACACATGTAAAAAAAATCATAACATGCATGTACAAGATAAGGCGACAAAATAGAGAAATTTAAAAGGTGTGGCATCTCTCGAGAGACATAATGATCAAGTATGCAGACCCCTTATTAGGAAAATAAAGAATAACCAAGTAGAGATATAGGAAAATTGAGAACAAAAAAATTCAGTAGGAAATATTTTAGAGCTAAGAAAGATTACTCAAAACCAAGAACTATCCAAAAATTTGAGATGTCCACTAAACGGTAAAAATTAAAGAGAAATCAAACGACTAGAATAAAAGGCTGAGCAAAAATTTAAGAAGGTGAAGAAAGAAGAAAAACTCAGTAGGAAGAGTCATATCGAAGTAGAAGAAAAGAGATGGAAAACTGAAAATCTTGCTTTTCAATGGAGAAAAGAAGGCAAATGTGTAGGGAAAAATCTAAATCCACATGGTGCTTCAAGTTGGACACCTAGATCTGAAAATATCAAGGTAATAGTTAAGTAATGGGACAGAATTATCAAACTATCCCTTAATAAATGCATAATTTCGAAAGCACCCTTGGTCGTTCAAATACTTTGATATATTCTCTCTCTCTCTCTCTCTCTCTATATATATATATATATATATATATATATATATATATATGTTGATGTGGCATTCTTTTATAACCTCCATTCCTATTTATCTTTTTTGTGGTTTTTTAGTATTTTTTCTATTTTAAAACTTATACACACACACACAAAATAATAACAGAAAATTTAATAAATACAATAATTTATTTTAATGTATTTAACATGCCAATTATGTACTGCTCCATTTTCAGTTTCTAATAACCTTTCATTTTTAATGTCTTTTCATCTTTTTGTAACGAATGAAGGAACTACATATATATACATATACATACATACACACACACACACACACACACACACACACACACACACCCATATATATATGTTTTTTTTGTGTGTGTGGATAAATGGCAAGACCCCTTAGATATATGAGAAAATAGCTGGATTGCAGAAACTCGTTCAAACGACACCATTGTGGCCTGGGGCGATGGTGGAGGAGATTGAGGACGCAATGGCAGAATCTACATCGCTAGAGGAAGCAATTGAAATGGATTTTTCGATTGAGTCGTCTCGACCAAATCAACCCCATGAAGGGAAAGGCGCTGAGAGGTTGGAGGATCAACAGCCGGAGATGAGATGTCAATCGATAAAGAAAAGATACGCCACCAATTCTAGCGACAGGCTTAAACATATGAGATTGAGAGGACGACGAAATATGAAGACTCGAATCACTATCCGAACCCGACAGACTATCCGGATTGAAATGAAAATTCGAAATCGGCAGAACGGATTTGGTACTGACAGATCTCTTCAACGGCGACTGCTAATTTTAAAAAATTTGATCAATGAGTTGGTTGCCTTCATCAGCACTAAGAGAAGAGCATTTCTTCTTCAAGGTAGAGTTCTAGTGGTTCTTAATGGCATTATCTTTCCCCCCTTTAAGAAGTCAGGCTATAGTGGCCCATTTGTTGCCGAATCAAGCATGGACCCGAATGATGATCTCATCTTCTTCGGGTGTAAAAGCCCGATGCTACCTGAGGAGATAACTGATTTAACACCACAACCGACAAGATTTTTCATATCTCCCCGGAATAGATTTGCTAATAAGAGACTAATTTCTAGGGTTGTGTTTCTGAACAAGGTGTTGTAAGAGCTCATCCTCTTCAAGGCTCCATGGACCTTTAGCCCGATCCATATCTTTCTTAGGACTAATACTAGCTATTTATTTTGTTGTGTGTGTATTTAGAAGAGGAAAAGTGAGGAAGAGGAGATTTATATATGTGGAAGAAAGGAGAACAGGGTAATATAAAGGGATATATATATATATATATACACACACACACTAGTGAATATATTCGCGCTTCACGCAATAATAAAAGCACTATTAAATCTACCAAATGATTAACAATAATTATTAATTTCGATATTATTTATTTTTTCTATAAGAAATAAAAAATTCATAATGTATGAGTTAATTTATATATCCGGATTAATTCAACCATTTGAGTTCTAAAATATTCAAAAGAATCACTTTTTTCCTGCTCTCGACTACACGCATGATGTGATTTATATATAATTGAGGATTTAAAGGTAATTTTAAAGCCTACATAACGTCATTCTTCAAATGCCAAAATTAGATATTTTAAAAAAGAGATTTCAAGTCTTCAAATTCAGATAAGTTTTACTTCAAAATTTATTAATTTCTTTTTCCTCATTGAAAATTTTAAATGTAATTAAACATTTCTACTTTTATACGTGGAACTGCATTTCTATAACTTTTGTGACTTCTATAGAAAGAAGAGAAACATCATTTTTCTTATCTTTGTAAATAGGTAGTTTATTATTTTGTGTTTATATTTGTTATTTTTTCTTGATGAGGTAATTAGATTTTGGTTCATAAATATTATTTAGAAAAAACTCAAAATTAAAATAAAAAAATCACATAGAATAATAATAATAAAATCTTTAGATACAATTTCTAATTCAACTAAAATACTTATTTTCTTCTCGACAGTATATTAAGTCCTCTTCTCCTCTTTCAGGTCCTATATGTTTGTTCAAGAAGGAAAGAAAAAAATATAATAATTTAAAATAGTAATCATATAAAAATTCTACAGAATAACCTATAATAAATCAAATCTAAATAATATTACAACTGAAGTAACAATATAGGAAAACAATAATTCCAATAAAGAATAAATAGTATTACTTCCTCAAATCACTGGAGGATTAAAATTATAAAAAAATATATAGTATTACTTAATATGCAAAATTTAATTGGGCAAAGAAAATGAAGTGGGAGATCACCTCAACCTTCTGCTTTCACATTTATACAGAAAAATATTAATTTACTTTATTAATTAAGAGAGCCGAAAGTTACCAGTGAGTTTATTAGGGGAACTAAGCAAACAAATATAAATGGCAATTATTATTAATAATAACTTAATAAGGAATAAGGGAAAGCAAATAGGAAAAAAAAGGTTGTCGATGAATTAATCGAATATAATTACACTTGATTTAAATATTAAAAAAATAATTGACTAAGGTAATTAAATTTTTATAAAATAAATTTAATATATTAAATAATAATTAATTTAATGAAAATGACTTTTGAGCTTTCTAAACCGAAAAAGAGATGGATAAGTAAAAAATAATTAAATAATTTTAGGTTATTATAAAAAAATATGAAAAAATTAAGCAAAAAAATAAATAAAGATGATGAATTTAAAAGCATGCCACATAATCACGTCCATAATCTTCATATATATATATATATATATATAAAGATTTGGTAATAAAGGATATTGTGGAGCATAATCTGTTTAGAGTTTGTATATTTTTATTTTTGGAGGAGGATATGGTGGCTGGAAAATTGGTGGCAATTCTGTTATTGCAAAGGGAGAAAAAAGGCTGGCGTGAGAAATAATGATGGTGGGGCCCTTCTGGATGACCGTACAGCTGGTGACACATAATAGTATAGCTTTGAAGGGATTTTTAATTAGGGAGTTAACGGCAAAAAATATTAGACTAACATTAAATTGATTCATTAATTAATGCATTATTTGGAAAATAAAAACTTATTGGATTAACAAAGGAAATATTTGAGTCTTATGACCATGAGTATTTATGTTTTATTCTATGAAGTCAACAATATAATAAGTGAATTAAATTAGGAAATGGTTGATATCGAATTTGATACTGTTAAAATTATGATACACTATTGTATTTGTATCAAATTTAATTAGAAATATTTTTTTGAAATATTCGATTAATTATCAATTTATTTAAAAAAAATAAATTTTATAATTGACATTCCATTCTACAAGACATCTCATTTTTACCTCATTATTGTAGCTTCATTCCTATCACCTCATATCCCTATCCTCCACTGCCATCTTTTATAATATTTGTTTAAATTAATAATTTTATAATAATTTTTTTAGTTACATGTCAAATATAAAAATAAGAAATAAAAATAACTTATTTATTTTTTAAAAATATTTTACAAGAAAATATTTTCCGAAACAGACCCTAAATTGACTTTTGAACAACTTGAATTGTGAAAGGGGTTGATTGAAGTGTGAATTGTGAACCGGCCTACGTTGCACCTGCTATTAGCTATATTAAATCTCTCTCTCTATATATATATATAAGAAGGTTATGGGCATGCTGATGTGGCATGCTTCTAAAGTCATCATTCCTATTTATTTTTTTCTTATTTTTTTGAGCATTTTTTTTATTTTAAAATTATTTTTTAATTCATTTATTTAATTATTGCAATTTAATGACTGATATAATGATTTCCACTATTTTTCATTCAAAATGGCTGGCTTTAATTCACCTTTTCCATCATTTTTTCCTTCATCTTTATTATTTGTAATTATAATGACTTTTAATGTGTGTTAATCTTTGAATAATTATACTGTTAATTAATTTTTGTACCTTTTCATATTTTGTTATTGCGCTATAAATAGATTGACTCTTTTGCTTTGTATGTTTTGCTTTTGATTGAAATTTTAAAAATAACATACTTTTCTCTTTTAGAGTTGGTTACTGATGATAGACACGATTTGAGTGTCGTTAATCCCAAGAAAAAAATGACAAGTTGATCAACCTGGATATGATATTTGTGACGAAAAGATACCTTAATACATGATTTTTATTCTTCTTTATACATATTCTTTTTGAATCTTTTAATTCTCAAATCACTTGTAACTTTCTTCTATTATGAAAATATGATGCATATTATAGTCATAAAAAATCAAGTTAACATGTTCAAAAATAAGTCAGAGTGAAGATTTTTTATTTATCATCAAAAATTTTAAAGTTGTTGAAATTAGTGACGAATATAGACCTATTAAAAATCAATTAATTTTTTTTGCCTCTGTAATTAAGAATTTTTCCTTAACTTACAGATATTATTAATGATTAAGTTATTATCTGTTGATATTGCATACGTTTAAATTATTGAATTGTATCTGAAAATGAATGTCTAACCCTTGACAACTATATTCAACTATTTGCAGTTTTGCAATTCAGAGGAGCACAACCTCTAGCTCGATATATTGCACAATTTCATGATTCACGATTACATGGGTGACCTTAGCCTATAACATATGAGTTGACATGTACTTTGTGAAATTTTTTTTCATTATGTATTGTATTAAAAAATTTATAAAATATTTATAATTGTTTGATTGTGAATATCAATTATTATTGTATATTTACTTAAAAATCATTATAGAAATTCATAAATCTCAAATTTTGGATTCGCCTCTAATAGTATAATATTTAGTTAGATAAGTTGAGTTAGTTATTGCGTGGCACATGCTTTATTAGATGCCACTAATGATATATAAGGCGGTCAAAGATCGCCAAAAATGTAGAAGGGTTGAGTTTAACTTTATTTTGTCTAATCTTTTTAGTTATCTTTTAGTGTTATGTTAAATCTTTAGCTTTATTTTACATGATTATTGAATCAAACTGTATTTGCTCTGACTACTAAAATCGAGGCTGTTTAAAAAGAAGTAATATAGAAAGAAGAATTCTATGAAAAGAATGGTTGTTTCTTTTACTTAGCATTTAACTTTCACGAACGTTACTCATTCTTTTAATACTTTTACATGATTTTCTTCTCGAGTCCGAAAACATCAAATGGATTGGAACATGAGTGTTCAAAGCATTAATCAAAAGGCATTCCTCATACGTTATTACTTCAATAATTAAAAAAAAAGATTCTGGATAAATTCTTTCTTTTAAAACTTTTTTTCTTTATACTTGCTATAACCAATTCTTTGTTCCTTCTTTTAAAACTGTTTTTCATTATACTTATTGTAACCACTTCTCTGGCATTAATACTAAAGCAATTACTAGTGTTTGTAGATTTGAACTTAGTGACTAAAATGAATCTTTAGAATATTAAAAATATTGAATATTAGAAATAAATTTTTTTTAAAACTTTAACACCGCGCGAAGCACGAATAAATTCCCTAGCAGTAGAAATAAAGCAAAGAGCAGCCTGA
Organism: Datura wrightii; assembly: GCA_035772735.1. Classification (NCBI taxonomy): domain Eukaryota; kingdom Viridiplantae; phylum Streptophyta; class Magnoliopsida; order Solanales; family Solanaceae; genus Datura; species Datura wrightii. The sequence continues at coordinate 43,371,832 of JASDFA010000007.1, read as the reverse complement.
ATAGTCTACATGAAGTTGGAAAGATAAATTCTTCTTGAGTTGACAGTGTCATTTTTCAGATGGCTTGTACAAACTGCAAAAGCTTCTTGCGAACCAGGGTAATTGTATATTTAGTCTCAATTTACACATCTATTTCCATGTTGTCAACGAGCCTGACCTTTCCAAACCATGCTGCTACACAGAATACAACCCCCCTCTTTATTGTTTCCACTGCCTCTAAACTTTCTTTCTCCACAATCTGAGGCAAAACAACACCAAGAAATGAAGTAACTCACAGCTAGAGGACCTTGAAAGCACAATTGACAAGATTATACCATATTTCCTTAAAGTAAATAATTGAGTTCCCAGTAGGTATTCTGTTGTTTAAATCTATATGAAAGACATTATTTTTATTCAACTTCTCACCTCAGCATAATCAACCCTTCCGCCAGCTTCATCTATGGTCTGAATGGCATAATTTATCAGCTCTCTGCAGTTCACCTGACCCTTTTCTGCTTCAACTTTCGCTCTAGACAGCGCACAACTAATTGACAATGCCTGTCGAATAGTAGAACAAGCAAAACGTTTCAATTAACAAAACACAAGACAATAATAGCAGGAAATCAGTTTTTACATATGCATTGTCCCAGATATTTTGATTCTGAATAAGCTAATGTTTGCCATGATTAGCGTACCTTCCTTTAACTTAGTACATTTAACTGGCAGGTTTATATCATACCAAGAGATAACAGTAGCAGAAGAAGCACCTTTTGTCTGTTCTCAGGTGAAAGTTTCACATTACGGGAACTCATTGCGAGCCCATCATGCTCTCGTACTATTTCAGAACCAATCACCTTTATCCCAAAATCAAGATCTCGGACCTGAAACAGAATTACATTGAGCTATCAACTAAAAATCACATCAGACTTCAGCTCTAAAGTGTACTGCTTGATTAAGACTAGCAAAGTAACAGAAACCAAGCAATATTTCAACATCTTCCTGATCAACACTTTTACTACCAAACGGGCAGATATGGCCATATTTAGGGGTGGGCGATATCTCCAAAGTTTGTTCTCCGAAATTCGGTATTCAGTAATTGAAAGTAGATACCAAATATTGAACTTCCAAAGTTTGGTCCAGTATGGTAAATTCCGCTGTGGTAATTCAGTAATTACGTATTGACAGGGTGGAGTATTTAAATTCTCTCTTAACCCGGAATTCATAATATGCTGCAGGCAGATACTGTAATCATCAAATAAAGTCATAGGAAATCGAAAAAGTAGAATAGATAATTTTGCATTTATAGCAAATTCTTCAAATGGATTAAGCACCACCAAAACATCATTCACAATTATAGCGCCAAAGCTTCTAAATGCACTGTTTATTCTAATCATAAGATCCAAACAAAGATAACCACTTCCAATACATGACTATCTGGGCCACTCAATCCCCCCCATACAAATCAAACAAGCAAATAAGCCCATCATCAAAATCAAGCTATTGGCTAACAAAATATAAATGTTATTAACAGTCACTGAAATGAAACTAAAATCCCTTTAGTATAGCAGCATGCACTGATAAATGTTAGATGGCCAAATACATAAGCAGCCCCCTTAAAGTTGCAACAAAATTTCATCTTGACACCTAAACTAAAGCTTGTTCCTACTATACCCTTCAACACTTATTTAAATGTGTCTATTGAATATCTAAATCACAATCTGTTTTTAAAATAAAGAGCATGCTTTACAAATGCTCTGATATAAAAATGTGACCAAGAAACGACTGGCACGTAGACAGTAACAAATAAAGGGGTTCTTATCTTTCCTCAATTTGTGTATTTCAATTACGAAAACAAAATAAAGAAATACAATCACCAAAAGCTGTAATCACCTCTTCGACGGTGAAAGAAGGGACTGCTGCTAAATTCTCCACCAACATCATTTTCTATTACATCCATCTCATTACCAACATCCATCCACAGTTTCTGGAACAACCACCAACATCAAACTCATCATTCATCACTCTACCCTCATTCAACACCCCCATTCGCTGCATCATCGGCAACAGAGGAGGTAATATAACCTCCAAAGCCCTTGGAGGAAATAAAGAAATCATTGCTGCAGGCGGGATTTAGGTTTCCGGAGACAAACTCTTACCATAGTTGAAGAAAACAATAAATAGTAGTAATGCAAAAGTTAATTGATGAGCATTGCAAATTTAAATAAATTCCATCGCCTCAATCCCATCAGTTACTTATTCATTTTGTTCCTTGATATACAAATTCATTGAATGATTGGATTTTCAAGAAATCACGTTATTTAAAAAAAAACAAAAAACAAAATTGACCACCATGAAATGTTAAATTCGAAGATTTCTTAGACAGGGAAAAGGGGGTGTGGCTATCTTCTGGGGGTCCATAATCCAAAACTATTAATGAGATAATGGTAGAAGAAGTGGTGGTGTAAGGAATAGCTCAGGCGGAAATAAATGAAAGTGACAATAGTTACCCAGCAGAGGTAGGAAAGGAAATGTTTTGGAAGAAAAAAGAAGAAAAGATAATAAATTTTTATCTTTCACGCGCCCAAAAAGGTGTAATTCACTTAATGTGTATGTCACCTTTTTGTGTTCAATAGACACATTTAAACAAGTCTTAAAGGACCTAATAGGAACAAGCTTTAGTTATGTGTCAAAATGAAAATTTCTGGCAACTTGAAGAGGCTGCTTATGTATTTGGCGACCATGTTAGATTCAGTAGTTTCACTCAGATCCTCTCAGAGTTACAAAAGAAACTTATGAGGAAACTGCAAGAAAAATTGAATACCAATGAAGCAAATAACTGAAAGAAAATGAAGAGCCCTCGGACTTTTTGATTTCTTTTTATTTTGAGTCTATTTTTATATTGAGAATGTGAATGTTGATGCTAACGGAAAGAAAAGCCAAAAAGGAATGAAGAGGGTGAACCCTTTACTTCTAGAACGCAAAAGGGTCACCCACATGCTTGTACCATCCCTAATCACATGGAATCCTATGCCCTTGAAACCAAGAATTTCCCATACCCATAATATGGCTATGGTTACCGAATTACCAAAATTCCCGGTTCGGCTTGATAAGTTGGTTTTAGGTTATTTATGCCCGCCCCTAGCCATATTGGATTGCTTTATTCTCAACGAGGAAAAAATCTTATCTGCACTTGTGTTTGCCCCAAAATAATATGTACATAACATCTGTCTTTTAACATAAAATTTTACCACTTAAATACGGTTAAATAAATATACCTTAATCCGTGACTAGTGATTTTCTTAGAGTTAAATTCTATTAGTTTGATGCAAACACCTGCTACAAATAAAGTCATCCAACATTTCAAACCAAAAAACCAAGAGCAACTTTTTAGCAAATCTTACCATTCTGTGAATAATCCTCCATTGCTGATAATCCTTCTTGCCAAAGACAGCAACATCAGGCTCAACTAAATTGAACAACTTGGTGACAACAGTGGCAACCCCTCTAAAGAAAACAGGTCTACTCTTCCCACACAAGCCCTTTTCCAATTTTTCAACTCTAACCCAAGTTTCATGCCCCATCCCCTTATCTTCAACACAAGATACCACCATCTCCTCACTCTCTTCTTGATTCCTCTCAGATCCATTTCCAATTTGAGAATTCCCATAGTCATACAGATTCTTGGGGTTGAATACAACATCAACACCACCCGGTACAGACTTGAGTTTCTGGATATCGCCTTCAAAATCAGAAGGGTATGTGGAAAGATCTTCACTGGGTGAGAACTGACCTGGATTAACATAGATGGACACAATTATACGGTCAGCGTGTTTGTGTGCTTCTTGGATTAGCGAAAGGTGACCCTCATGGAGGTAGCCCATGGTGGGTACAAAGCCAATTGTATGGCCTTGAGCTCTTATGGTCCTTGTCCATTTTCTCATCTCATCCTTGTCTGTGATGATAATTGCTTCTGTAGGGGCCATTTTCGGCTAGGATTCTACTGGAGCTATCCAGTTAATCAGGATTCTGATCTTGGTATGTTTATGATGATTGTATATATTCACATCAACCGAATTCCTCCTTGGACAGCCGCCAGTAGGTTGTACACTAGACTGAGCAAGTTTCAGGCGAAGAATGTACCTTGATAATTTTGGGGACAAATATGGGTCGGCTGATTCAAGAAAATTTGATAGATACCAATCATAAGGTGGGATGTGCCTAGCTGCTGCAAAATACTTATTGAATACTTGTACACAATGCCCTGTCAATGTGGAAGCTGCGGTCCAGAGGAAAGTTATGAGCATTATGCTCATGCATAACTTTTATACCAAAGTTAATGTTCATTTGTTAGAGTATATTAATAAAAATAATATAAGTATTAGCTTTGTATATTACTAATATTTTTTTCAGTATATTTTTTTAACATATGTATACATTCTATTTTGTTATGCTATGTATAGCTAATGCATAAAAACTCATAATATTAATAATATAATGGTTGTGGATGCATGCATTATCATGATTAAAGACATAATTATTCCTTAAAATCTTTTCTACATCCTTTCTATCTTATTATTTGTGGAGGGTATTTTTATAAATAAATATTTTTAAAAAAAATAAATTATTCAATAAACGTTATTTTTAACGCACTAAATCAAATAATGCATAAGAAATAATCATAACATAACTAATGTAAAACTAACTAATACTAGCATTACCAATACAAGTATTACAAATACATCTTATTCAATGTTATTCTTATATATCTTGTAAAACGACCCCTTAAAGTACTCACTCAGTCTATGTTTGCTATCCTTATGTTATACCCCGTAGGATTTTCGGCACCTAGATGGCCTATTCGTGCGTTGGTTAAGCATATTTGGAAGCCATATGTGATAGAGAAAGACCGGGAAAAGACCGGACGAGAAACCTGTCGAACCATCGCGGAAGGAGCCGAGGCAGAGCCCCTCCGCGATGGCAACGTGTCACGGAGGTGGAGCCTCCGCGACATGTTGGCCCTGTCCAGGCTCAAGTATATAAAGCCCCACTTCGGTTTGTTTTCATTTAAAACATAAGATAATTTCCAAAAAACGCAGAGAGGAGTGAGGGACGAAGAGGATTAAGATATTTTCGTCCGATTACGCTGCCAAACGTAGTCCAAACTCAAATTAACCTCAGGTACCGAGGTATTTAGCAGCAGAGAGCATTCCTACGGATTTAGTTTTGCGAAATACGGCCGACGAATCGTCGAGCTACTGGACTAAGGTAAGTAGAATATTTCCAAACTAGTGTCTATGTGCTCCTAGCTGTGAAGTGAATACTTCTCCCTTCTGGACTTCTAAAAAATAGCAAGTTTTCGACCGTCTTTCGATAAGCCTAAGTTTAGGCTATAATTATATCGAAAGTGACATCGTCCTTTAGAATAAAGTTGTATTTAGTATTAATTGACGTATATATGAATGCAGTTGGGAGAAATAGCTGGAGTACTAACCGAGCCTCGTCCGACAGTCGGATAACTCGAGGTTAAGGTATGTGAAGTTGTTCTTCGGCAAGTTAGTAAGCTTTAGCTTGGTAAATCATAGTAAACTCCGTAATTGTAACTCTCGGAGTTGAATGTTGAGAATGAAGTAAGCCTAGTAGATTCTGAGTTGTGTTGTCGTATCATATTCAGTCCGAAAGTTAGTAAAGCATGCGCCAAAGGGCGAGTTAGTATTCCAGATTCAGTATAGCCTATTATGTGATTAGCAAGCATGTTGTAGAATAAAAAGAAACAGATTTTCAGAATAAAAGTCAGTAAAGAAAGATCAGATAGACAGACAGTTATGGCTACAGATTAGCCATTCAGACAGATAGTGTCCTGGCTACAGATTAGCCATTCAGTTAATTAAAGATTTCAGAATCAGTATAACCAGTTAAGAATCAGTATAAACAGAAAGAGATCAGAATAAGAAATCAGATTTCAGATAGTCTTTTTCAGTTATACATGCTTTCTATTTATATATGCTATTGTTTGTTGAGACTTGATATGGCGTTAGGGCACCTTATTGAGCGTCCTCGCCGCCCCTGGGTTGGTAATCGTGTCGCCCACTGAGCGGGTGGGTTTACGTCACTCCAAGGAGTGGCATGCCGTCCCCAGTTTGGACGAAGATGGGATGAAGCTTTCCCCATATCAGGCTGATCAGCATTACAACAGATAGCCCTGTTGTGCGCAAGCGCCCAGGGAACAGATACAGATACAGTTACAGTACAGATCTTATTACAGGTGTAGCTCTGATTTAAGATAGCCCCGAGGAGAGTTCAGGGGAAACAGACCCTATCTGTTATTGTCTACACAGGAGTCCTCCGGACTCAGACACGGTTATTTATATCGGAGGCTATGGCCCGAGCCGGAGACCCAGGGGGCCAGTAGAGGAGCTCCGAAGTGAGTAGATGAGTGGAGTGACTTATTTTTGGTTGGTTTTGACCCGGGTAGGGGTATATAGATTGTTTGCTTGTTTGGCGCCGTCTGGCTTATGGGGGTTGGTATCGGCTCTTGTTTGCTATATATGTATATATGTATTTATGTGCTATATGTCAGTTAATAGGCAGCAGGCCGCCGCGTCCACAGGTACGCTCCTGCCCTATTACAGCACAGGAAGTCTGGTTCAGTTCATATCAGTTCTTACAGATTCAGTATTCCCCTGCTATTCAGAATTTCTAATTATGTTATTGTATTCAGTTATGTTATTTCAGTTGCTCTGCATACTCGGTACCAGCGGTACTGACGCCCGGTGGGGCGCTGCATTACTTACCTGCAGGTACTCATAGACGAGGAGGCGATCCCTCGTGATCCTAGCCAGCGCAGAGTCATCAGCTCCTGTCATCCGGAGCCTGATATTTCAGAGGTTTATATCTTTTCCTTTTGTTGTATAGTATGGGTAGACCAGGGCCCTGTCCCGACCATCTTATCAGTATTCCTAGAGGCTTGCAGTCTGTATATATTTCCCTGTGGTCAGTTGAGCCGGTCGTGTGAGGCCGTGCAGTTTGTTATAGCTATTTAGTATTTCAGTTATGTTGGCCGTGTGTGGCCATAATCAGTCAGTAGTGGTGACCTTGCCGGTCACATAGTTATTTAGTATGCTACTGTTGAGTTACAAATAACTAGGCAGCATGGTGGCCTTGTCGGCCCGCATAGGTTCCTTGTTACGAGTATGTTTCTGGTTAGCTGTTATTACAGGTACAGATGTCTATAGGCCAGTTGGCCGGAGGCTATGTTTACAGCCGTCATATAGCCCTTTGTTTCCAGAAATTTGAGTTAGAGCCAGCCAGGCACCAGATGTGCTTAGGCTCACCAGATAGCAATTTAGGTCCTACTAGGGCACCAGGTGCCAGTCATACCCCCCAAGGCGGGGTGTGACACCTTAATTGATTTAACAGTAATAAATAAAATAATAATTTTATTATATTATTTTGTTTAAATATAATATATTCAATGCTTTGAAAAATACATCGGCAGATAACTATAGTTAATAATAAGGATAAATTAGAAATTAAGTGATAATTTTTTTTGTATTTTCTAAACGGGAAACGTAAAAGTGAACATCTATTTTTAGTATACTGAAAAAAGTAAAAGTGGACAAAGGAAGTAATATAGAATTTAAATGTTGAAAATAGAATGACAATAAATGTTATTATAAGAGTTGGGTGATCACGTCCAAATTACACTTCGTAATGAAATATAAAATAGTCGTTGTCAAATATAGTAACCCAACTAGGTTGGGATCGATCCAACAGGGAATAGGTAAAAAATAGTATGTTAATAGTGAGTAAACCAACCAGTAGTCAATATTTCGAAAGGGGGGTTGCAAATAAAGAAAAAGTATTTTTAAGCTAAGAAGTTGTTGTTATCAAATTTATGAGCAGAAACTAGAACTGTGTTCCCCATGATTTCATAATGTAGTCGGCTTATTTTATTAGTGACCTATCCCGGTGAATTTTGTGTAAGATTGACGATTAAGTTAATTTAACGTCTCTCGACCTACATAGATGAATTTCACTCTAAATCCTCTTGGAATTTAGGTGTTCATATTTTTCCCTCGCCATAAGTCTTGGTTTAACTATCCTCGGTTAGAGCTTAAGTTAATTAAATGAGGGTTGATAGCCTCAAATTTCTATTGTTATTGTCTTTTCCTAACTTCAACCTCTTTGGTCAAGCATGTTGTTGATAAATGCACGTTTCAACATTTACAACCGCTAAAACTAATTAAAATGAAAAGAATAATAATCCACTCAATTCACCATTCAAGAATCACTATTTCATTTTGCCTACTTCTGTTAATCCATCATGGTTCCCACAACCCTAACTAAAGAGATTAACCGCTCATGTTTGAAGAAACAACCACATAATATTTATAAGAAGTCATGATGAATACTTATAATATGAAACCGTTTGACAAATCCTGAAAGCAAAATAGAATCACAAGAACTTGATGTTTTTCTCCGAATAACGATATGAAATAATGCGTTCTACAAGTTGAAATAATGGTTGTGCTCTGCATTCTATGCGTGAATGTCTTAATACAGACATCCTAGGGAGTATTTATAGTAGTAGGATTAGTTTGCCTCTCTCCTGCTTTGACTTGAATTTTTGGATTTGCAAAAACTGGCCCAGACAACACTTGCTGCGCAATGCAGAACTGGTTGTGGAGTATTGACCTACACAATATGGGGCTCCATGCACCACTATCACGACCCGAGCTGGGACCTTGGATCGTAACATGGGACCTAGAACCACGAACGGCTCCAAACTAACCCATGACACATACATAGCATGAATAAGAACATTACTAAGCGGAGATAAAGCATGAACATAATATAAGCGAAAGTTTGCATAGCATAACAATATGACCTTAAACACGACCCAACATTGTTGAACCATCTATAAATAGCTGTCTGAAAAGCCTCTAAACATCTGATGAGCTGATGGAACAACACCCGCAACTTGGGGTGGGCATGGTATGGTATATACCGAATACCATATCAAAATCAAAATTTTTAATACCGTGATTTTGACAGTATGGCATATGGTATGGTATTTGGTACAGTTTTAAAAATACTTTGATATATGGCATGGTATTTGATATTTATAAAAAAAAATACCGAAATACCTAATACCAATACCAAAGTATATAGGTACATATGTAATTCATACATATTATATTATAATACGAGCAAACATATAAAATAATATTAGTACAAAACTAGTCATTTAGACATCGGAACTTTGACTACACTATCTTAAATAAAATATTCTTTTTTATGTAATAGATTTAAGAAGGAATTTATTTATACTTTTTTTAAATATATTTACAATGTAAGATGTTAGTATGATATAATCATGATATTTTTTGAAAAGCCGAAGTAATAATTCTCTATTGTATAAGTATATAAGTCGAAGTCGAATAAACTATGATTACTGATTTACTGTATCGCAAAATATCGAAATCGAACTTTAAAATATTAAAATTACCGTGCCGAAGTTTTAAACACAGTACCACATCATACCATGCCCACCCCTACCTCCAGCTAGCTCGGTGAGTGTGAAACTATAAGACATGAACAGAAAAGACATAACCAAGACCGATGTTCTTAGATCATGAGGACTCATCAAAATTGTGATAGAGTTGAACTGAGCGGGAGCGAGCTAACGATAGAACTAAGACGAATCACCCGAACCTATATCATGAGACGACATAGCATAGAGTATGCGATCAGTACAATGAATGTACTGAGTGTTGACACACAATTTTGACCTTCCTACGCCCGTATATGCTGCTTACATGTTTTTTTTTTTAAAAAAATTATCTTTTTATGTAGTTATTTTTTTCGCATTAATAATATTTAAATAATTAATTATCATAACTCTTAAATCTCGCATATTTATTCCAAATCATATTTTTTAAAAGTATTTATGTACATTTTTAATTTTAATTTATTAATTTTCTGATGTTACGTAATTATGTCATATGCATTACATTTTGTGTTAATATATATGTATATGTACCTTTAATAAACAAACCTTTATATTAAATATATATATTTTACTTAAATTTTATAAACTATTTACATAATAATATTTCTTGATTTTACTTAATTTTATAAATTATTTATATTGATAATAATATTTATATGATTTTTTCGTGATTTTAAACTATTATGTTACCTATTTACTAAATTATAAGTGTAAACATTTTTATTAATTTGGTAGCAACTATTCTTAATTTTCTTCAATTTATTTAAAAACTAGCCACTTTTTACCTAAATCATGTCAATTCTAGCCATTTTTATTAAAATATGGCCACTTTTTAAAATCTAATTTAATTTTAATTAATTTTTATCCATTTAACCTATCCGTGACCCGCTAGAAGACCCGTGACCCGCCCATCTATGTGAGTTTTGATCTCAGTTGTCCATCACAAATGATCCAGTGGTCACAATTAAACCCTAACATGATTCCATATTTATCACAACTCCCCTCCCCCCCCCCCCCCCCCAAAACCTTAAAACATTTTTTCACTCTTCCTAACCTAACTAGCACCGCAGCCCCTCTACTCTACCCCTCTTCGTTCTTTCCCTCTTTCATCCTCTATCTTCTCCGGCCAACACCATTCCAACCAACGGCCGAAAATCGAACACAGCCACACCCTCACCCTCATCTTCTTCTTCGGCAGTCACCATTGATCCGATGCTCGTGCTTCCTCTCCTCCTTTCTGCTCTGGTGAGTTGTGACAACCACCATCCGGTGTATCGCCTCACAAACTGCACTGTGATTCTCCCTCCCCTCTTCTTACCAATCGACACCCCTCGCCACCGCACCTGTCTCCTCTACATCTTCTCCTTTCCTCGATGTATTCCCAGATGAGCTCCCTGGTATTCCCCCAGAAAGGGAAATTGATTTTGCAATTGATCTATTACCAGACACTCAGCCTATATCAATTCCCCCTTATTGGATGGCTCCTGCTGAACTCAGAGAATTAAATGAGCAGTTGAAAGATTTGCTAGATAAGGGCTTTATTAGGCCGAGTACCTCACCTTGGGGTGCGCCAGTTTTGTTTGTGAGAAAGAAGGATGGCTCCCACCGTATGTGTATAGACTATCGGCAACTGAACAAAGTCACGGTCAAGAATAAGTACCCACTTCCTAGAATAGATGATTTATTTGATCAGTTACAAGGAGCAAGGTATTTCTCCAAGATTGACTTAAGGTCCAGATATCATCAGGTTCGGGTTCGTGAAAGAGATATTCCAAAGACTGCCTTCAAGACCAGATACGACCACTTTGAATTCTTAGTCATGTCCTTTGGGTTGACGAATGCTCCAGCAGTGTTTATGGACCTGATGAACAGTATTTTTAGGCCATACCTGGACTTGTTCGTGATAGTGTTTATTGATGATATTCTGGTGTATTCTCGCTCAGAGGCAGACCACCAGGATCATCTGCGGACAGTGCTCCAGATTCTCAGAGAACGCCAGCTATATGCCAAGTTTTCTAAATGTGAGTTTTAGCTGAATTCAGTAGCCTTTTTGGGTCATATCGTGTCGGACGCTGGTATACAAATAGATACACAGAAGATAGAAGCAGTAAAAACATGGCCCAGACCTACCACTCCGACCGAGGTACGCAGTTTCCTGGGATTAGCCAGGTACTACAGAAGGTTTGTGGAAGGATTTTCCACTTTAGCAGCACCTTTGACCAAATTGATGCAGAAGGCAGCAAAATTCCAGTGGACTGAGGCTTGTGAGCAGAGCTTCCAGGAATTGAAAGACAGATTGACGTCAACATCAGTATTAGCATTACCAGAAGGAACAGAGGGTTATGCAGTTTATTGTGACGCTTCGGGTGTTGGGTTAGGATGAGTGTTGATGCAGCATGGTAAAGTGATTGGTTATGCTTCCAGGCAGCTGAGGAAGCATGAAAAGAACTACCCTACCCATGACCTGGAATTAGCCACAGTAATTTATGCCTTGATGATATGGAGACACTACTTGTATGGCGTCCACGTGGATATTTTTACTGATCATAAAAGCCTACAGTATATCTTCACCCAGAAAGTTGAATTTGCGGCAGCGTCGCTGGTTAGAGCTGTTGAAAGATTATGATGATATTTTATATCACCCAGAAAGGGCCAATGTGGTAGCAGATGCCCTTAGCCATAAATCTATGGGAAGTTTGGCATACTTACAGCCCGAGCAGCGGGAGTTGGCTTAAGAATTGCATCAGTTAGCCAATTTAGCCATTCGTATAGCAGAAACAGGAGACAATAGAGCACTAATCTAGAACACCGCAGTGTCATCTTTGGTTGTGGAAGTGAAGGAAAGGCAATATGAAGATCCTAGCCTGGTTCAGCTCAGAGACAGAGTCCAGCAAAGGGAAGTGACAGATTTTCAAGTAACCGAGAATGGAGTTTTGAGATATAAGGATCACCTTTGTGTTCTAGATGTTGCAGGGCTTTGCCAGCAAATTATGGGCGAGGTACACTATGCCCGTTACTCTCTCCATCCAGGTTTGACAAAGATGTACCATGATATAAAAGAGATATACTGGTGGCCAGGAATGAAAAAGGGGATAGCAGAATTTGTAGCTCAGTATCCCAATTGCCAACAAGTAAAAGTTGAACATCAGAAACCAGGCGGACTGACCCAGGATATAGCTGTGCCTCTATGGAAATGGGAAGCAGTTAACATGGACTTTATAGCAGGATTACCTCGCACTAGGCATACATATGATTCAATCTAGGTAATTGTTGCCAGGTTGACAAAATCAGCTCATTTTCTGTCAGTAAGGGCTACCTTTTCAGCCGAAGATTATGCCGAGTTGTATATTAAACAAATAGTCAGGTTGCATGGTGTTCCATTGTCAATTATTTCCGACAGAGGGGCGCAGTTTACAGCTAGGTTTTGGCAATCATTTCAGAGAGGCTTGGGGACGCAGGTTAACCTGAGCACAACTTTTCATCCTCAGACAAATGGACAGGCAGAACGTACCATACAGACGCTCGAGGATATGTTGCGAGCATGTGTGTTAGATTTTGGAGGTAGCTGGGATGAACACCTACCGCTTATTGAGTTTGCCTATAATAACAGTTACCATTCAGCAATTAAGATGGCACCTTATGAAGTGTTGTATGGGCGAAAGTGTAGATCTCCAGCTGGTTGGTTTGAAGTAGGAGAATCAACATTGATTGGGACAGATATCATTCATCAGTCAGAGGAAAAAGTAAAGATTATCAGGGAACGTTTACTGACTGCTCAGAGCCACCAGAAATCATATGCTGATGTGCGGCGTAGAAACTTGGAATTTAATGTAAATGACTGGGTATTCTTGAAAGTTTCACCGATGAAGGGTGTAATGAGGTTTGGTAAGAGAGGCAAGCTTAGCCCGAGGTTTGTTGGACCATATCAGATTCACCGAAGAATAGGCCAGGTGGCATATGAATTAGATCTACCTCCAGAATTAGAATTTGTCCACCCAGTTTTTCACGTATCAATGCTGAGAAAGTGCATAAGAGATCCCTCCAGAATTGTCCCAGTCCAAGATGTTCAGGTTACAGAAGAGTTAGCCTATGAAGAAGTTCCAGTAGCCATACTAGACCGGCAGATCCGTAGACTAAGAACTAAAGATGTTGCTTCTGTCAAAGTATTATGGCGGAATAAGAACCGAGAGGAGATGACTTGGGAAGCAGAAGATGATATGAAAGTCAGATATCCTCAGTTATTCCAGACTTATTCAGATTATGCAGCCAGAGGTATGTTGTTATTATTGTTTCATAAGTTGCAGTGTACATATGTATGTGGAGTAGTTGACTCCAATTTATTGTGAAATGAATGCTATAGTATGGTGTGGAGTACCTGTATTGGACTTTTCTGCGTTTCAGGGTTTTTGGATAGTCCATATTACAGGGAAGACTCTGCCGAAGTTTTTCCAAAATAAGTAATGGCAAGTTAAGAGTCTTGCAAGCAGAAGGTAACATTCGAGGACGAATGTTCTTAAGGGGGGGAGGATGTTACACCCCATAAATTTCTAGCACTTAGTTGGCCTATTCGCATGTTGGTTGGGAGTTTTAGAATGCCATACGTGTGAGGAAAGGGCCCTGGGAAAGGCCGAATGGGTGCCAAGTTAGATTTTTGTAAGAGGAAGCCGAACCGTGCTGCCCAGAGGGGCAACGTGGCACGGAGGCACCTCCTCCGCGATGGCCAGCGTGGCACAAGCTGGATTGGTGCGATGGCCAGTGTGCCACGTTGCCATGGTTTAGGCTCCAAGTATATAAAGGCCTCCCACTTCATTTTCAAGTCATTTTCTCATAAGTCTTGATCAGAAACAGAGGAGGACGAAGGGTTTGAGTAAATTTCCTTCCAATTATGCCGTCAAATGCTGTCCAAAGTTATATTAACTTTGGGTATTGAAGTATAAAGCTGCAGGGAGCATTTCTACGGAGTTAGTTTCGCGAAAATCACCCGGTAAATCGTCATCCCGCTGAGTCAAAGTGATTGCAATTGCTCCAAACTAGTGTTAATACACTCCCAGGCTTAAAGTGAGTATTTCTCCCTTCTAGACTTCTGAGAAATTACGAGTTTTCGACCGTTCTTTGATAAGTCGAAGAATAGTCAGTAAGTTATATATATAGTATTGTTTTTCTCCAGTATAATAATGAAGTTAATTCTATTCCTTTGTGAATATGATTACAGTTGGGGAGAATAGCTGAATACTAGCCGAACCTCGCCAGTTAATTAGTGAACCAGCAGTCGAGGTATGTAAAGCCAGTTTCTTTCGGCAAGTTAGTTTCTCCAGTATAGTAAAACAGTATGAATCCCAGTAAGATATTTCAGAAACAGTATATCATGCTCAGTATGAAATTTAGTAAAGCACGTCAGAAGTATTATATCATGTTCAGTATGAGACTCAGTACAACATGTTAGAGATTATATTATTATCTTATTCAGTGTGTATTATATGTAGTTATTGCTATCAGTTGAAACTTGATTGTATTATTTTGGGTTGGATTACCCGTATAGCTTCCGTGACCGTTCCAGGGTTAATAGCTGTATCGACTCGTCCGCCAGAGGGCGAGGATACGTCGCTCTACGGAGTGGCATGCCGTCCGCTAGGGACGAAGATGGGATGCCAGTTTCCCCATATTTTGCCTTGGTCGGCTTTTATACACCCCCGTCGAGCGCTTGCGCCCGGGCTGTTGATTTCAAGAGTCCTCCAGACTCGGGTACAATTATAGTCAGGGGCCCAGCGGGCCCAAGTTGCATACCTAGGGGATCGACAGGTTGCTTATAGTTACTAGGTTATGTGGTATGACCTGGGTAGGGGTAAATAGATTGTGATGATTGTACCTTCTGGCTTATGGGGTCCAGGTAAGGTTTATGTTGTATTATGTTATGTCATGTTATTTTGGTTATGGTTAAATAGACAGTAGGATGCCACGTTACCAGGTACGACTCCTACTCTTTTCAGAATAGTTAAGGCTAGTCCTGAACCCACTATTCCAGTCAGTTTCAGTCTGTCTTTCTTATTGCTCCAGTTACTATCAGTTTCATTATTTACTTTTAGCTATTTTCAGTTGTTGCTTTGCATACTCAGTATCAGTGGTACTGACGCCCGTTTTGGGGCGCTGCATTACTTGCCTGCAGGTGTACATAGACGAGGAGCAAATCCCTCGTAGTTCCAGTCAGCGATACAGAGCCTTCAGCTCCTTTCATCTGGAGCTTGGAATATAGAGGTTTACTTTCTTCTTGTCTGTATAGTATGGGTAGGCTGGGGCCCTGTCTCGGCCATCTTATTATTCATAGAGGCTTGCAGATTGTATCATATTTTCTGTGGTTAGTTTGTATGGGACGGCTGTGTGGGGCCTTGTTGAGTAGTTAGTTGGTGACCTTGTCGGTCACAGATCGGTTTAGCGCTTGATTCTGCTTTTCAGTGATAACTAGATATCATGGTGGCCTTGTCGGCCCGCATAGGACTCCCTATATTTAGTTGTTCTGGTTAGCTGTTTGCTTTTAACAGGTGGCTATAGGCCTTGTCGGCCGGGGGCTGTATTTACAGCCGCTATATAGCCCGTAGTTTTCTTGAATCCAGAGTTAGAGCCAGCCTTACACCATAAGTGCTTAGGCTCAGTTAGTTCAGCAGTCCAGATTCTAGTAGGGAACCAGGTGCCAGTCATGCCTCCCAAGGCGGGGCGTGACAATATGTTTGTACGTGTATATTTATTGTATTACTTGTTTAACAGGTCATTCCTAATTTGTGATGAAGAGTTGCCCGGTACAGGAAGGATTGTGGATTTGTTCTTTAATTTAGTTTTTATGTTGTATTAATTTGTTATATTCTTCAATTTTGTAATAATTGAAAAATGCTACTAATAGTGGAAAGGGGTTTATGGGGGCGGGATTATATTTCTTTACTTTTTTTACTTAATTGCTAAACTCACCTAGAAAGCATGCCTATAGGACTAATGTATGCATCATTTATTAGATATCATGCCTATAGGATATCAACACTTAGAAATCATGCATATTGGACATACAATTTGATACAATTTGAAACCAAGTTTACAAGGCATACAGTCATCTCTATTAAATCATTGCTCTAAGAACGAGAAAAATCGGAATTCATTGTTGTAATAAGATCGCGTAAATCATAATTTTCTCATCGGTTTGTCACTAATTTAATTTATTAAATCTGTTTATTTCAATAGTTATTATGCTAAGAATATGTTATACAATAACATGCCATAAATCAGTCCATAATTAGTGCATTAATTACATAGAGAAGCATGTGAATTTGATTTCGTCATTTAAGAGAATATGCCTATAGAGATATCATAAGATTGACATTGTAAAACTGCTGATTTTCAACTAAATCACCTATTTACAATATTTATGTTCATGTCAGGATGTGTTAAAATAGTGTAACTGTGGTTGTTCGAGTTCTTAAATTATACCTGCTGTTGTTCATTCAGTGTTGAAATTCATATGGAAATCCCGTCCATAGAGACCACCTTATTCAATATATAATTAAACCGTAAAATCCCTGCCTAAAGGAATATAATACCTAACTCATACAGTTCTGTCAAGGTGCTGCATTTTTCCTAACGTCTTTAAATTAGAAATCATGTTCTCATGGATTGTCCATGCATTTAGAGATCTTATCTAATAGGCTATATTATATGTCATGCACTTAGATTTGGTTTTTGCATTAGAAATCATGTATGTAGGATTTATTCACATATTTATCAATCATGCTTATAAAATTTGAGGCTATGTGAAACCATCATGTATTTGTTGATTATTTGTTTTGTTTGACGATTAATCATCGTTAAAAACACTAAGATTTTTAGACCCAAAATCTAAAATAGTTGTCCAATGCCTCTTGGATGTTAAGCTTGGGACGGATAGGCAAATATTTAGGGTGTTAGTTTTCCTTCACCTAGAGCGTTTTAGGATTAATAATTAAGTAATTATGTGGGTAGACGGAAAATGATAGTTCATGCTCACTGAATAATATGAGCAATTTGAGTTGTTGCAAAGTATTATTTAGGTTGCATGGGGTGATCCCATTAGGTTAAGATAACCCCCCTTCTAATTGCAGAACTACGTCTGGCCTGATTCCCTTTAGGGATACATAGGCGCCTCTTTGAGGTTCGACCCCATATTTTAAAATTTATTTATTTGTTTGTCTTCCTATATGCCTTTTATTGATGATTTTATTTTATTTCCTTAATAAATTTATAGTATCTCATATTTTATTCAAATTACCTTCTTGCTTGTCTTATTTGTCTTCACACTTAATTACTACTACATATTTTTTTTCTCGCCTTTATTTTGTAGTATTGGATTGTACATTGCAATAATAATAAAATAATAATAATAATAATAGTCTTTAAATATGTATTGTATCAAATTTCTTTCTTCTCGCTTGCCTGAATTCTTTTACATATTTTTGCATTTATCAATTTAGTTTAAATTTAAATAACTTAAGTTAAAATAGATACTCGTTTTTCTCATTAGTTAAACCCACATAATTAATGAATATGGAAGGAACCCACATTTGTGGATCTCGAAAGGTACTTAACACCTTTCTTTCGAGGTAAACTGAACCCTTACTCGACTATGGCGACCTAGGCTATTCAAACAAGTTTGAGTGTAGAATGATGCCTTAACGAACCTTAATTCGTTAGGTAGCGACTCTTCAATTTAATTAATCCTAAAAGAGTGTCACATGTTGAATCCCACTTTTCGCGAGAAAAATGGGGCGTGACATTGAGTATGTAGAGAAAGTAAAATATGCTAGTAAAACGATAGTTTGAAATCATAAAATATAATACAAGATAGAACATAAGAGTAAGAACAACATGCAAAAAGTCATATTTCTGAAACAAACGTAATCATGAGATAATCATCATAAATTGAACATAATGACCCAAGGTTTAGAAGTAGAAATCATATAGCGTGTCATGCTTGAAATCATAAGCTAAAACTCATAAACTAATCAATAGGTCAAACATTTTATAAAACATAATATCATAAGTCATGAACATGAGTAACTAAAAACATGAGAAAAAATGACAAGCTTCGTCTTAATCGACACCATCATGATAGAGCTCACATGATGTCCCAACTATTTCACTCAAGTGGACAGAGCCATTCCAAGCTTTCCAAGGCTAGGAACGATTAAGGTGTGATATCACTTGTGAGTCCTCATAGGGTTTGAGAATAAATATATACCTACGGTGACACGTAGTTTTGAGACTCAGAGTTTGCCTGAATCCCTAGTGTCACGCCCCGCCTTGGGGGGTATGACTGGCACCTGGTGCCCTACTAGGACCTGAACTACTGGACTGCTAAGCCTAGGCACATCTGGTGCCTGGCTGGCTCTAACTCACATTTCTAAAACAAAGGGCTATATAATGGCTGTAAACACAGCCCCCGGCCCTTTGGCCTATAGCCTTCTGTACCTGTAATAACAGCTGCCCAGAACATGCAACTATAGGGAAACCTATGCGGGCCGACAAGGCCACCATGCTGTCTAGTTATCTGCAACTCAACAATAAAATACTAGAAGGCTACGTGACCGGCAAGGTCACCACTACTGTCAAACTTATGGCCCCACACGGCCAACATAAAAGAAGCAAAAGTACTAACAGCTAACAACTGCACGGCCTCACACGACCGGCTCAACTGACCGCAGGGAAATATACAGACTGCAAGCCTCTAGGAATAACAATAGAAATGATCGGGACAGGGCCCCGACCTACCCGTACTATACAACAAAAGAAAATGAAGTACACCTCTGGAATTCAGTCACCGAATGACAGGAGCTGAATACTCGATCGCTGACAAGAATCACGTGGTATCGCCTGCTCGTCTATGAGTACCTGCAGGCAAGTAATGCAGCGCCCCACCGGGCGTCAGTACCACTGGTACTGAGTATGTAAAGCAATAACTGAAAGAAATATTTGAAGACAATAATATAACTGATGAAACTGCAGTAGGAAGAAATAGATTAACTGTCTGATAATGTAAGTCATACCTTCTCTCAATTATACTGGAAGGAGTAGGAGTCATACCTGGAGACGTATTGTTCTACTGCTGATCTACTCGTATCTACTGTAACACGACATAACATATCATAACATAACATAGCACACACAAACCTTACCCGGCCCCCATAAGCCGGGAGGTACAACCAGCACAGAATCTACACCCCTACCCCGGTCATTCCATCTCCTATAATGGCTGTAAGCATCCCGCCGGTCCCCTGGGTATGCACTTGGGCTCGCTGAGCCCCTGACTATAACTGTACCTGAGTCCGAAGGACTCCTGAATCAACACCCGGGCGTATCCGCTCGACGGGGGTGTATCAAAGCCGACCAAGGCATAATATGGGGAAAACTGGCATCCCATCTTCGTCCCCTGTGGGATGGCATGCCACTCCATAGAGCGACGTATCCTCGTCCTCTGGCGGACGAGTCGATACAGCTATCAACCCTGGGGCGGTCATGGATGCTGGGTAGTCCAACCCCAAACAATACAACGGTCTCAACTAGCAATACTGTCTGCATATCTCACATGCTGAGGCTAATAGGGGTAAAGTATCGTATATATTACATGCTGAGCTAGTGATAGTAATCTGTACGTATTTAATACGTGCTGAGACTGGTAAACATATATATATATAAATATAGTCTCCTGCCAGACTGTGCTGGGGCAAATGCTATACAATGTAGTGTTTCTGCTGAAAACTATGCTGTTTACTGAGTTTCTGCATTAACATGATTTACTATTCCTAACATGCGTTCTAAACTTTATTTTAGACTGCCATTCTATCTCTAAAGTGCTTTACGGATATTGCATCACTTTACGGGGTTTCAACTAAATACAATAATATCTTAACATTTCATTTTACATCACATACTGAACATGCTGGATAGTTTCTAACACTTGTGTTAGGATCTATGTCATACTAGTAAGTTTCACGCAAGTTACAACTTGATGCTTCTAGTACCGTATCAACATTCACAATAAACGTAACACTTGATTTCTGAACGTTCTACTGGCCTGTAAATCACTATACTGTACCGATATTACTTAACTTGCCGAGGGAACTAGCTTTACATACCTTATCCTTGAACTATTCGTCTGTCGGACGAGGCTCGGCCGGTATTTCAACTGTTTTCTCCCAACTGCATTCATAAATATGTTAATCAATACTAAACACAACTTTATTTCAAAAGGCAACGTCACTTTCGATATAGTTTATAGCCTAAACTTAGGCTTATCGAAAGACGGCCAGAAACTCGCTATTTTTCAGAGGTCCAGAAGGGAGAAATATTTGCTCAATCCTTTTAAGCTTAATATCATTTTTAAGAAAACAAATTTGATTTAATTTGAAAGCAGTTTGTTTATGCAAAAATTTACTTTCTTCGTTTCGACACAAGAAAAAGGATTTTTCTACACCCCTCTGCCCTCTGCGTTTTTTGGAAATTTTCATAAGTTTTTATCATTTAAAACCGAAGTGGGGCTTTATATACTTGAGCCTGGACAAGGCCAACGTGTCACGGAGCCAACGCAGAGGCTCCTCCTCCGTGACACGCTGCCATCGCGGAGGGGCTCTGCCTCGGCTCCTTCCGCGATGGTTCGACAGGCTTCTTGTCCGATCTTTCCCCGGGCCTTTCTCTAGCACGCATGGCCTTCAAATATGCTTAACCAACGTGCGAATAGATCATCTAGGTGCCGGGAATTCTACGGGGTATAACATTCTCCCCCTCTTAAGAACATTCGTCCTCGAATGTACACTGTTATCTAGAGGACTACTTACTTTACTTCCTAAAAAAAATTTCGGCAGAGTTTCCCCTGTAATATGGACTATCACAAAAACCTTAAATGCAGAAAAGTCCAATACAGGTACTGTACACAATATTTTAATATCCACTGAATGGCTAGGTATCAATCTTTCTCACTTATACATACAAAACCATAAGATACTACATAGCAATAATACGGACATACCTGTCGCCTAACTGGGCCTGAAATAGGTGAGGATATCTGGTCCTCATATCTTCCTCCGCTTCCCAAGTCATCTCCTCTCGGTTCTTGTTACGCCTCAATACCTTGATAGACGTAATATCTTTAGTTCTCAATCTGCGAATCTGTCTGTTTAAGATAGTTATTGGAACCTCTTCATAGGCCAGCTTTTTTGTAACCGGGATATTCTGGACTGGGACTGCTCTGGACGGGTCTCCTATGCATTTCCTCAGCATAGATACATGAAAGACCGGACGAACGGATTCTAATTCTGGAGGCAAATTCAACTCATATGCTCCTCGGCCTGTCCTTCAACGAATCCGACAAGGCCCAACAAACCTCGGGCTGAGCTTACCTTTCTTGGCGGACCTCACTACCTCTTTCAGTGGGGATACTTCAGAAATACCCAGTCATACACATCCAACTCCAATTTTCTGCGCCGCACATCTGCATATGATTTCTGGCGGCTCTATGCAGTCAGTAAGCATTCTTCGGATAAGTTTTACCTTTTTCTTTGACTGCTGAACAATGTCTGGGCCAACCAACACTGATTCTCCGATTTCAAACACCGTTCGGCGAACTACATTTTCGCTCGTATAATGCCTCAAAAGGCGCCATCTGGATGGCTGAAAGATAGCTATTATTGTAGGCAAATTCGATTAACAGTAAATGCTCACTTTGGCTGCTATCGAAATCTGGCACACACGCTCGCAACATGTCTTCGAGTGTCTGAATTGTGCGCTCAGCCTGCTCATCTGTCTGAGGATAGAATACTGTGCTTAAATTAATCTGTGTTTCCAAACCCCTCTGGAACGACTGCCAGAATTTAGCTGTAAACTGTGCTCCCCTATCAGAAATGATAGATACCAGCACTCCATGCAATCTAACTATTTTTCTGATAGATAATTCGGCATAATCCTCAGCCGGGAAGGTAGCTTTCACTGGCAGGGAATGAGCTGATTTTGTCAGCATGTCAACTATTACCCAAGTAGAATCATTTCCGTGTCTGGTACGGGGTAATCCTGCCACAAAATCCATATTCACTGCTTCTCATTTCCAGAGAGGCACAGCTATGTCCTAAGTTAACCCGCCTGGTTTCTGATGTTCTGCCTTCACCTGTTGGCAGTTAGGACACTGGGTTACAAATTCAGCAATTTCTCTTTTCATACCTGGCCACCAGTAGTTTTCTTTGATATCATGGCACATTTTCGTAGCGCCAGGGTGGAGAGAATAGCGGGCGTAATGCGCCTCGCTTATAAGCTGTTGGCGATGCCCCCAAAATATCTGGAACACAAATGCGGCCTTTATATCGTAACACTTCATCCTCGGTTATCTGAAAATATGTCACCTCTCCTTACTGAACCTTATGTTCAAATTGAACCTGGCTAGGGTTTCTATACTGCCGTTACTTTACTTCCACCACTAACGACAACACTGCGACATTCTGTATTATCGCTCTGTTATCTTTTATTTCTGCTATGTGACGGGCTAAACCGGCTAACTAGTGTAATTCTCGGATCTATTCTCGCTGTTCAGGCTGCAAGTATGCCAACTCCCCATAGATTTACGGCTAAGGGCATCTGCTACCATATTAGCCTTTCCTGGGTGATACAAAATTTTCACTCTTTAAGGCATAAACTACTTGTAACTAACTCCAGGTCATGGGTAAGATAATTCTTTTCACGTTTCTTCAACTGCCTGAAAGCATAAGCTATTACTTACCATGCTGCATCAACCCTCTGTATCTCCTGGCGATACTAACACTGGAGCTGATGTTAACCTGGCTTTTAACTCTTGGAAGTTCTGCTCACACGCCTCAGTCTACTAGAACTTTGCTGCCTTCTGTGTCAATTTAGTCAGAGGTGCTGCTAAGGTGGAAAATCCTTCCACAAACCCTCTGCAGTACCCAGCTAACTGTAGGGATTGTGTACTTCGATCGGAGTGGTAGATCTAGGCTATATCTTCACTATTTCGATTTTCTGTATGTCTACCTGTACACCAGCCTCCGACACAATGTGACCAAAAAGGCTACTAAACTCAACCAAAATTCACATTTACAAAGAATTGGCACATAGCTAACGATCATACTGGTTTATTACGCCGGAGAATCTGACAAGTAATCTACCGGTATAGCTAGAGCTTATCTGGCCTCCTGGCCGTATGCTAAGGCTACTTGTTGCTATGGTAACCTGAACGACCGTCAGTGCACCTTGTGCCTTTATCTGATCAGAGGATCCTGATATTGATCATGACCTCTAACGATCTGGCTGCATAACCTTAAATAACTGAATAGTCGGGTTGAATGACCCGAATGTTGCTGTAGTCTAACAATGCTCTAACTGTTCTACTTGAGTACTTATGGTTCATGCATACTGTAGACTTGTGGGCATCTAATGGCTCTGTTATTTTACTTAAACCACTGTAAGACTGGGCTTAATCAACTTACTCCCAGGCGATCAATCTCTGGATCTTCATGGGGAGTCTACTGATCCCCTGGTCTTAATAAACACTGTGCTAGCAGGGTACTATCAATTTCTTATGCCTTGTGTGTATCCACTTGGATTCATACTGCTATTCTGGGGAATTCTCGGTCTTACGGGCTATTCTGTAAATACTGGCCTTCTGCTAGGGCCCTGTATCTGAATATCTTACGAAACCCAGCTGAAGTACTAGTCTGTCACTGACTATTGATGTGGACCCTTCCTTGGGGTACCCACGGGTATTCTGACTGGGGCGGCCGGCTGACTTATGGGGTGTTTCACATAACAACTGCTAGGTTGACTAAGGCCGACTCTCGCCTACAAGGCTGGGAAAACGACGTACGACCACTTAACATACTAGAACAATTCTGATATTACTAATCTCTGAAATTTGCCTATTCGACCTATAATCCTGGTTCTAACATATGCACTAATATTACCGATCTTCAGGGATGCTTCCCTGCTAATGCAGGCACCAGCTGGTCGGTAGACCGTCTAACTGCGCCCTTCTCATCTAGCCTTCTGGTTTAGGCCATTAACTCTAGTAAGATCCTAGAGCCTAGATCTGGCAACAACACGTAAGTCTATTAACTTAATAACTGAGAACTGAGATAGTTTCTATGACTTCATACGTAACTCACACTTAATCCGCCCTTTCTCTTCTTCTTTTCTTTCTCTTCTTCTCCCTCTTTCTTCTCTTTTTTTTTTGGCAAGGGGGTGTCCTGCAATGCAATTTGTATATACTTTCTATTACTAATCAACATCTATGATTGTAGCCCTTATAGGCAGCCACTCACAGCATATCTATTATCTGTATTAATATATATATCAATAGCTACGTACAATATGTACTGAGTTCTGCGGTAATACATAATCTCTGACATGCTCTGCTGAATCTCATATCATACATGATACATTGCTTCTTACGGCCTAATAATATTTTCTGCCTTGACTTATCATCTCATTGCATTGTCAACCCATTCTGAAGTAACAAACATAAACACTCTAGTTATTGTCTGCTATTTGAAATTCTGCCACTCCTGCGATGTGGGGTCAACGTTCGAATCTTGTGGCCTTACTTGGCTTATATTAAGAGCCCATGACTGTCTGCTGGGCCTTATCTCTAGGCTACACTAGATTAGAATTGCTGTATCGATAACTTCTTAACTTTTCCATAGCGGACATACTGTGGTATGGTATTCTGAACCGCAATCCTACTGTCAGCCTGAAGCTTAATCCTTAAAACGATATTCTATTAATCTGGGGAGGGGTAACCCTGATTTCCCCACAAAATTTGGCATTCCTGCTTCTTCCTCTCATCTTGCTTAAGCTGAACTCTGGGGTTCAAGGTACCTGCCTTTCGTTGCTAATGAGATTACTGATCAAGCCCCGGCCTATACTTCTTCTGGCGTATATTCAAGCCCATATGACTCACATGACCTCTACATCTTTCGATGTCACAACTAGATTATAACTATAATCTTACAGGTATGTCTTGCTATCTGTTAGCATATATGGCAGACTTGGCCTTTTTCTGACTCAAACTTGACTATTATTAGGCATTCATCACTAGCAGGTTTACCCCTACTTCGGGTAAGCTAACAGTCTTACTTTCTTTACTGGCTTGTTATCATAAGGGTCTGCACAGCTTACGTAATCATAAGGGCTCTTTATACTTTCTAATACTTACTAGGATCAATCAGCCCATCTTTACTTACTACTTGATTTGGCAACCCCATCTCAAGTCTTATGCCCCTTTACTATACTGGCATCAAGACCAAGAGGTGGGAATAACCCTTTTCTTATTGCAACAAGTAAAAGCATTTAACTGTACCATATCCGAAAAGATGTATTTGGGATTCCTGCATTTTCCCTCTCTTTTTCATACTTACCTGGTGGTCTGACCTTGTCTATAATCTTAATCAGATCTTATATAACTAATAAGTAAATCAACTCATATGTACATTATACTTCTGACTTCCTATTCTGACGTTATCAACGTATACTGGGATAATGCCAATAAAGGTATCACGCTGGGAGGTCTTTGATACCCTCTCCTGCTACTGTAGTTATCATGTAACTGGCTGATGCTCTCTTCCGTTGCTGTCTCTGATCTTCTGCCTGTGATAGGGTAATGCTGATCTGCCTTTGTATCTGTAATTAAAGAATACGGTAAGTTCTTAGGGACTCAACCCTATACTGTACCGCTCTTAAGCACGACTGACTGAGAAGGAAGGGTAACCATCATATCATGCCTCGCAGCCTCCTGCCTATAGTATGTGGTGCACAACACATCCATAGACAAGACTCTACTTAGCACGGCTTGCAGACTCCCAAGGACACGACCTGCTCTGATACCAAGTTTGTCACGCCCCGCCTTGGGGGGTATGACTGGCACCTGGTGCCCTACTAGGACCTGAACTACTGGACTGCTAAGCCTAGGCACATCTGGTGCCTGGCTGGCTCCAACTCACATTTCTGAAACAAAGGGCTATATAACGGCTGTAAACACAGCCCCCGGCCCTTTGGCCCATAGCCTTCTGTACCTGTAATAACAGCTGCCCAGAACATGCAACTATAGGGAAACCTATGCGGGCCGACAAGGCCACCATGCTGTCTAGTTATCTGCAACTCAGCAATAAAATACTAGAAGGCTACGTGACCTGCAAGGTCACCACTACTGTCAAACTTATGGCCCCACACGGCCAACATAAAAGAAGCAAAAGTACTAACAGCTAACAACTGCACGACCTCACACGACCGGCTCAACTGACCGCAGGGAAATATACAGACTGCAAGCCTCTAGGAATAGCAATAGAAATGATCGGGACAGGGCCCCGACCTACCCGTACTATACAACAAAAGAAAATGAAGTACACCTCTGGAATTCAGTCTCCGAATGACAGGAGCTGAATACTCGATCGCTGACAGGAATCACGTGGTATCGCCTGCTCGTCTATGAGTACCTGCAGGCAAGTAATGCAGCGCCCCACCAGGCGTCAGTACCGCTGGTACTGAGTATGTAAAGCAATAACTGAAAGAAATATTTGAAGACAATAATATAACTGATAAAACTGCAGTAGGAAGAAATAGATTAACTGTCTGATAATGTAAGTCATACCTTCTCTCAATTATACTGGAAGGAGTAGGAGTCATACCTGGAGACGTATTGTTCTACTGCTGATCTACTCGTATCTACTGTAACACAGCATAACATATCATAACTAACATAGCACACACAAACCTTACCCGGCCCCCATAAGCCGGGAGGTACAACCAGCACAGAATCTACACCCCTACCCCGGTCATCCCATCTCCTATAATGGCTGTAAGCATCCCGCCGGTCCCCTGGGTATGCACTTGGGCTCGCTGAGCCCCTGACTATAACTCTACCTGATTCCGAAGGACTCCTGAATCAACACCCGGGCGTATCCGCTCGACGGGGGTGTATCAAAGCCGACCAAGGCATAATATGGGGAAAACTGGCATCCCATCTTCGTCCCCTGTGGGACGGCATGCCACTCCGTAGAGCGACGTATCCTCGTCCTCTGGCAGACGAGTCGATACAACTTTCAACCCTGGGGCGGTCATGGATGCTAGGTAGTCCAACCCCAAACAATACAACGGTATCAACTAGCAATACTGTCTGCATATCTCACATGCTGAGGCTAATAGGGGTAAAGTATCGTATATATTACATGCTGAGCTAGTGATAGTAATCTGTACGTATTTAATACGTGCTGAGACTGGTAAACATATATATATATATAAATATAGTCTCCTGGCAGACTGTGCTGGGGCAAATGCTATACAAGATAGTGTTTCTGCTGAAAACTATGCTGTTTACTGAGTTTCTGCATTAACATGATTTACTATTCCTAACATGCGTTCTAAACTTTATTTTAGCCTGCCATTCTATCTCTAAAGTGCTTTATGGATATTGCATCACTTTACGGGGTTTCAACTAAATACAATAATATCTTAACATTTCATTTTACATCACATACTGAACATGCTGGATAGTTTCTAACACTTGTGTTAGGATCTATGTCATACTAGTAAGTTTCACGCAAGTTACAACTTGATGCTTCTAGTACCGTATCAACATTCACAATAAACGTAACACTTGATTTCTGAACGTTCTACTGGCCTGTAAATCACTATACTGTACCGATATTACTTAACTTGCCGAGGGAACTAGCTTTACATACCTTATCCTTGAACTATTCGTCTGTCGGACGAGGCTCGGCCGGTACTTCAACTATTTTCTCCCAACTGCATTCATAAATATGTCAATCAATACTAAACACAACTTTATTTCAAAAGGCAATGTCACTTTCGATATAGTTTATAGCCTAAACTTAGGCTTATCGAAAGACGGCCAGAAACTCGCTATTTTTCAGAGGTCCAGAAGGGAGAAATATTTACTTCACAGCTAGGAACACATAGACACTAGTTTAGAGCAATTCCACTTACCTTAGCTCGGTGGCTCGACGATTCGTTGGCCGTATTTTACGAAACTGAATCCGTAGGAATGCTCTCTGCTGCTAAATACCTCAGTATCTGGAGTTAATTTGAGTTTGGGCAACGTTTGGCAGCGTAATCGGACGATAATATATTACCTTCCTTCGTCCCTCTCTGCCCTCTGTGTTTTCTGGAAATTTTCATAAGTTTTTATCATTTAAAACCGAAGTGGGGCTTTATATACTTGAGCCTGGACAAGGCCAATGTGTCACGGAGCCAACGCGGAGGCTCCTCCTCCATGACACGCTGCCATCGCGGAGGGGCTCTGCCTCGGCTCCTTCCGCGATTGTTCGACAGGCTTCTCGTCCGATCTTTCCCCGAGCCTTTCTCTAGCACGTATGGCCTTCAAATATGCTTAACCAACGTGTGAATAGATCATCTAGGTGCCGGGAATTCTATGGGGTATAACACCTAGCCTACTCAATGCTAGACATTACTCTCAAAAACATCCACATGACCCGTAATCATTATCATGAAAACTTACTTGAACTTGCATGGGCTAGCCAAAACATGAAATCATAATCATAATCATAATCGTATGACATGTGGGAAAATATTCGTGAAAGGGTGCCATAGAGTTGACCATGATACTTGAACTTGAATTTCATGAAAAATAATACATGCTTGAATCAAACTTCATAACTTCGAAATGGTGGAATCATAAGTTAAGAATTCATAAATATTAATGCATACTTGATAATTTATCATACTTGAAATCATGGACTCATAAGCTTGAAATTCATAAATAATGCATAATCTTTATAAACTTGAAATCATGCATTAGGAAATAAATTGAGGGTTAAATCTGCCTTAAAAGCCATAAAACATCAATTGAAGCATGAGAGGATTTAAACCCATAGAGATAGTATGAAAAATTTCATGAAAATTTGATAAAACCCTATAATTTTACTTGGTATGCTTAGAGACTTGAAATCATAAAATTTGGGATGAATTTGTGCATGAGGGTGGAAGAATTCATAACCCTACATACCTGGGTAATTGACTACTAAACTTATCTTGAAAATTCAAGAAGATTGGAGGAGATTTGATGAAGAACCCTAGCCTTGATCTTGAGGATGATCTTCCATTCACTGTAGTTTTAAAATAATGAGGGCTTAGGCTAGGTTAACCCCTTAATACACTCTTTAAGAAACCCAAAACGATGTCACTTAGGGGTTAAAAGCTTAGACAGTTATGAAAATACCCCTGGAAATTGGATTGAATTGGACAACTAAATGTCCCGACAGTGGCTGTAAAGGGCCATCGCTCACCCGATGGTCCGCCGCCCTCACTATCAATCCTTAACCCGAGGAGGTCCTGACTATCCCTTAATGACTGTAGCTGTGACAAGCTTTCACTCCCCCCATGGTCTGTCAAGTCCTCCGTCACTTAGGGACACTGAGGCCAAAACACAACGGTACATGTGACGGTCCATCACTAGTTTGACGGGCCATCATCCTCGCCATCAAGCAGCGATGCCACGCACGATAGTCCGTCTCCTACCTGACGGGCCGTGGGTCCCACCGTTGCACCTGTACCAAATCTAAAATTTTTGTTCTTTTTCATCCAAGGATCCATTTTGAGACCCCAGACATTATAATATCTTCCTCTTGGTAACATTCATCCTCAAATATGGGCTAACTAAGCTGAAGGGTTAGGGAAAGAGCTGCAATTCCACAACTGAATAACCATAGCTAAAAACTGATGGAGTGACTGACTCCGGACTGAAATACATGACTGAGCTGAATTCACAAACATACATACATGCTATAACATGAAAGGAATTGAGAGATATGAACTTGGCATGAAACTGAATAGAATACTAAGGAGGAAACTGGTACCTCATGCTGGAACTGGGATGAAAGGGAAAAGATGCGGGTATTTAGCTATCATATCTGCTTCGGCTTCCCAAGTTTCTCCCTTAACAAGCTGATTTCTCCACAATACCTTCACTGAAGCTACTTCTTTGTTTCTCAACTTCCGAACCTGATGATCAAGGATCTCAACCGAAACTTCTTCATAGGTAAGGCTATCCTTCCCCCCAATTCTCTCTAGGGGAATAACCAAAGCTGGATCCCCAATGCACTTTTTCAACAGAGATACATGAAAAACTGGGTGCACCAAAGCTAACTCTGTCGGTAGCTCCAACTTATATGCTACCTTGCCAACTCGCCTCAGAATCCTATACAGACCAACATATCGGGGACTAAGCTTTCCTTTCTTACCAAATCTCATAAATTCCTTCATGGAAGACACCTTCAGAAACACCCAATCATCAACCTCAAACTCAAGCCCTCTCCTCCTAATATCAACATATGATTTCTGTCGATTTTGAGCTGTTTTCAGCCTTCCTCTAATAAGTTGAACTTTCTTTCATGCCCCACCTTGGGAGGCGTAACTAGCACCTAATGCCACACTGGACTCTGAGATGACCTAACTGAATATATACACCTCTGGTGCATTCCAGAAACACATATCAAGTAACCTAATAGCTAAATCTCAGCTTAAAACATAGCCTTAGGCTGACAAGGCCGTTACACAAACACCTGCACTAAATCAACTAACCCAACAGTTGCAATAATGTCATCCTATAGGGGCCGACAAAAGACTACCATGCTATCTAAATCATAACAAAAGGAAGCAGGCACACAATATAGATATATAAACCGGCAAGGCTGCTAACAGATAATACAACTAGGCCCACATGACCACTATGCATGTCTAACCCAAAATAGTAGTCTGCAAGCCTCTATGAGTAACATATTGGTTGGGACAAGGCCCCGGCCTACCAAAAAACTGTACATCAAAAGACAGAAAAACCTCTAATCGTATGGAAACTCCAGAGGAAAGGACCTGGCCAATCTGCTAAATTTGAATGTCTACTAAGGAGGCCTCGAAACCTGTCTGTCTGAACCTCCAGGCAAGTATGCAGCGCCCCATACATAGGCATCAGTACAATATGTACCGAATATGTAAAGCAGAAAAATAATAACTGAATAGAAGCTGATAAGGAAATGAAAGTAATCAATAATAAGGCACAAAAGTTAACTTGAATAATCTCATAACATGAATTATAACTAACAGGCAAATATGCAAACAAGAACCTAACCTGGCCCCCCTAAGCCTGGAAGGTACAAACAACACAGAATAACCTACATGGGTCCCCATAAGCCCCGGTAAGTGCAAGCAATCTACACACTCCTGTCTGTATCCCCATAGTCCCGTAGGTAAGCTGTAACTAAGTTACATTCAACCTCTTAAACTATCACCGAGCCTTCTAGGATCCTGTGATGGTCTCTGAGCCATCTGGGCTCCTATAACTGTATCTAAGTCGTCTGGGCTCTTATAACTATATTTGAACCGTTTGGTCCTTTGAGGGCCAATGATACCACTATAGTATAACGAAAGTCCATAACTGAATAGGCTTCAATACAATGCTCTCAAATATCATATAACTCCTATGAGCAAGCTGTAGCCCCATAGGCAGGTATATCTGAACTTAGCTCTTTTAGGAAACATATACGTGGACATATGTATGAGTAGCCAGAGGTGTTGGCCCCATATATAGTAGCTGTCAAGATGACTAACGGTTAGGGTAGTTTTCTGAGCAACTTATACGATAAGCTATGAGTCGTAAGAAGCTATAAGTTCACTAGCAATAGGAAATTCACCTAGAAATATACCACCCAATTCATCTGGAAACTCTGGTACCACCAACTCGAAGGTAGGGCTATACTGTCGATATTCTATCCCTATAGGAGTTAAGGTACGGTAACAACCTGTAGGCGAGCTTTACTACATATATAGGCGTCAAAATAGAAAGTTATACCACCAAGTTGCGCCCTATGTTGCTCAATTTAACAAGGTATGCCCTACAACTAACCACAAGCCTTCATGGCCTCAGTATGACAGCTAAACACTACTAATCTCTCTAGATGGTAAATAATTGAATAGGAAATCTCTATGTCGCTTCTAGCGATAGTCAAAACAGAATATAATCTTTCTCGACAAGAGATACAATATTACAACCTCGATTTATCTCATATCAGCTAACCACAACATTTATAATCATAAGCTACAATAATGGTACAAGTCGTACCAACTATACGACGAGAATAACTTGCCGAAAGGAATTAGCCTTAACATAGCTCAATTGTAGAATTCTGCTCAATCAATCCTGCCTCGCTTAAGAACTCGTAATCCCTCCGTATTCTAGCATGTATGCCAAGGAACAAGGCTATTCTAGTTGAAAAGGCAAGCCAGCAACATCAATCCCACAAAACACGACGGTACAAGTTACAATGAGTTTAATCTGGCAGAATCTCATGAATTCTTATAGATTAGAAGGGTAGAAGTACTTACTATCACTTGTAGACACATTAGACTTAAATAGAAAAGATTTCTACGGCTTCTACTCCATAGAGTTGTATCAATCCAAGTCAATTTTAAAGATTCAACTCCGTAGATATGTTCTTCGTAGGCACGGGAATCACTATCTAAGAAGAATTGGAAATTAAAAAAAGTTTGATGGCTCAATTTACCTTCAAATTACCAAAAAACCAAAGGGAGATATCGCCGAGGTCGAGAGATCTTTTGGGGAAATGTTTTTAAATGAAAATCCAACATATAGATAATATGTATAGTGAGGCAGTGCAGGGGTCCGAGAAGCATCTCCCCTTGCGGAGGATCAGTCGCGCGGAGCGCTGCTCCCTGCACGGAGAGGGGTGCGCGGCGCGGCGCCCCTAGCGCCTGCCCCCGGTCTCCTTTCTCCTGCTCGCTCGAGAACACGCTCGCGCATTCTCCTTCGAGCCTTCTCTCACGTGTGCCGTACTCTGGGAACTCTCGAAATGGACATGCATACATCAATACATTAGTTAAACGAAGAAAACTTATGGGGTGTAACATCATTCCCCCTTAGGGACATTCCTCGAATGTAATTCAATCTTAGAAGGCTCAATTCTCAAGTATTGCTAGAAATATTTCGCCAGAGTCTCCCCTATAATATGGACTATACAAAGACCTGAAATGCAGAAAAGTCCAACATAAGCATCTCATAGGACGCTACAAACAACTGAATAACATAGTTCCACAATAAATATGTAACGACCTGGGTCTACAACCTAGCCGACATAGTACTTGGTGCCACAAGTGACCCCAAGCTAAGCTATGGTCTATCATGACACTGGTAAATTGAGTAATCATAAGTGGAAGCTTTAAATAAATAAAATCATTTAAGAAAACTAATTTGACAAGAGTCAATACATCTGAAAAATAATACTGAATATCTATGTCTATGTATGAAAGCCATCTAATAAAAGATGAGTTGCTGGGACAAGTCCCCAACTAACTCAAAAATCTACTGTAAAGAACTAACCAAAAGTAAATATCTTCCTCGGAAGATGAGGACTCACCCAAAGCTGCTGCTGATATCGTCTGAGGGAATTACTAGCGATGCTGGAACTGAAAACCTGCACCTATATCATGATACGATACAACTATAGAAGGTGTGCATCAGTACTTTGAATGTACTGAGTAAGTGAGAGATATACTAAGCATGAAAGAACAAGCAGCTGAACTAAAATGACATGAAATGACCAACTGAAATACTGAAAACCGATACAACTGAAATATAATTGATGTGGTTAATGATGGCCCTGGCTGAGGGTCATAGACAAGTCCTGGATCTAAGATACTGAACTGAGCTAAACTGAACTGAATTGAGTTGAATTGAACTAAGACTCTACTAACTAGTGAGAGAGTATATAAATGACATATAACCATGTGAGCTAAATGTGGAGTTCGATATATACGCCCCATCGATAGGACCTTATATACCTTGCTAGGGTATAAAGGCATGAACTGTGAAATCACTGTTTGGGCCATTCAGGCCAAGTAACCTATGGTGGAAATATAGTTCTAGGAACCTGGGTGCGCTGGAACCCTGGTTTGCTTGGTGCTAAGTCCTACTCCCACTGGATAATCCTAGTCTAACTACTAAGCCGATAGCTCAAAGCTGGGGCCCAAGACTAAGTCAGGGATACTTATTTGGAAGTACCCTGAGAGTCTTATCGGATTGGATAATTGTAACTGGTGTTCTAATATTGGTCATAGCTGCTTATCTGGAAGCGCCGTAACTGTCTAGAGAACAACTGAAATTGATATTGGTAGTTCTCAAACTGGTCAGAGCTTCTTATTTGGAAATGTCATAACCGTCTAAAGAACCAACTGATAACTGATAATTGGGAGGCATTACTGACAACTCAAGAACTGACTATAGTCAAACTGATCAACTGACATTACTGAAAAATATTAGCATCATGACTAAAACTGACTGAGAATTTAACTGATAATAATAACATGGAATTTCCAACATTGATAGAGTTGAGCAACATTATGTCTATACAACTATACAGGACCCTAGTTACTACACTTATCGAATTAGGGCTAAAGTCACTTTTCAGGAAAACAAGTATCAACATGATTACTAGATAGTGGAAATATAGTAACAAATAGTATGAACAACATTTCACATGATTTAATCAGAACATGATGGAAAAAAAATTCCTCTAGTTCAAAAGTCTCAGGACTTAGAACTGATAAGAAAATTTAGATGGATTTTTGGGCACAAGGAAAGGACATTCCCTTGCTAAATTCTCACATACTTGGTGTAGAAATTCCGGATAAAACTCTTGAGAGAATCTGAGAAGAAATGTCGAAACCCTTACCCTGCTCTGTGCTTCTTGACTGAATTTTTACATTTCTAACTTTGAGAGAATGAGATGAATGAAGAGGGAACATCGTTCAACCCCTTTAATTTTCTCTAAAACGTGCTCAAAATGACAGGGTTTAGAGATAAAAAGCTAGGAAGTTACTAAAATAATCTTGGGAAAAAATCTGGAAAACTGCCGTGTCAGGGACCAAGGGGTCACACAACGAGTCATTGGTTGATACCACGACTCCAATCGTTGGTCCTAGGATTGAATCTTAGGCTTACTAGAAACTGGAAACGTGGGGGACCACGACTCATTGGATGAACCAACGAGTCGTTGGTACCTTTCGTGGCCACTGGAAAGGATTTGAGCAAAACATTGGACCCCCCTCTAACTGACAACACCACGACTCGTTAGTAGAACTCACGAGTCGTGGTAACTACCCATATTCATCACTACCTTGGCCTGGAGGGTGTTCGAATTCTTACAATGAATGAAAACCATGGCTCGTTAGAGGTGACAACGAGTCGTGGGTTCCACTTGTGGCTTTTAAGGGAAATTCCAACCCTTAGTGGAATGTTACCAATGAGTACCAACAACGAGTCGTTGTAGCCAACGATGGTTTGTTGGATGACTTGTTGTCTCTGGGAAATGTTGGTGCAGGGTTCTGAGCTGGGAATACCGCAAATGACAGGATGACCTGTTACTCCTCGCCACGGGTCATTCCATGCCTAATTGATTCTCGAAGACAACTTGCAGGGCTGCCCACGACCCAAACAAGGGGTCATTACTTCTGACAACGACTCGTTGTCTCAATTGTTCTGAGATAAAATTTTCTTGTTTAATTTGCTGAGTCTGAGTTTGGTCTAGGAAAGTTTTGGGGTATTACAATATCTCCCACTTGGGATCATTCGCCCTCGAATGAAGGCTGAAACTACTGGAAAACTGGGGAAAGAGCTGTAATTCCTAATCAGAGACTATAAATTGATTTCTAAAGGAGTGATTGACTCTAAACTGATTTAACAATGCTAACTGAGTTAACACCACTAGAGTGCACATTGAAAGTCTGAATAGAGCTGATGAGTACTGAATTGAATGGAGTAGTGATCTTGGGCAGATTTATATGCCCAAGTGATACTCAAACGTATCATTTTTACCTTGTTTGTTGTGCAATATGTATATAATATCATGTATTTGGTAATAAAATGCGAATTTATACTAACCAACATGATTAGCATTTGTTTTGCAGGATAATGTGATTTTTAAGAGCTAAAATGCGTGTTGGAACTATGTTGGAGTTGGACTTGGATGCGAGCGTGGAAAAGACCTCGGATGGCATATTTTGCAGTGGCTCCGCAATGGTGCCGTGCCACGCTGCCATCGCGGTAGCACACTGCCTGGGCAGAAATAAAACTGGCAATTTCCAGTGTACCTGCGCGTCAGCTCCGTGGCACGGAGATAGGCCTCCGCGATGGCCTCCGTGCCACGTTGAGGCTAATTATCCGGACCATGCAATTTCCATAGAGGGTCCGCGTCCACGCCGTGTCACGGAGGCAGTGCTTCGCGTTGGCCTCCGTGACACGTTGCTTGTTATTCCGGGAAAAATTTCCCACTAGTATAAATAGCACACTTAAGTTATTTTTAAAGGGAGTTTTTTAGTTTTAGTTTTTTTAGCCTGAGTTCAGAAGTGGGAGCAGGAACGTGGTTTTGTGGCAGTTGAAGAATAGAAAAGATAAGAGTTTTCTTCTCTTCCCTTCTTCTTTCCTTCAATTGTATGCATGATTCACATTCATTCTAGGATGATTAATCCAAGAATGAGTGGCTAATTCCTTTCTTGCTGAGGTTTTGAACTTGTGTAATGAATGTTGGAAATAATTGATATGGTTTCTTCTTCTTCTTGCATGTTGTTCTATTAATTCTTGTGCTTATTACATTCTTGATTGGCCACCATTAATGTATATCTAAAAAGTCCAATTTCACTCGAGAGAGCATGAAATTGGAAAGTTGTGAATTAATAGGGTATTGTTCTTAACTTGATTTGGGAAAATTGGGTTTTGATGTGCTTTCTTGATAGAAATATACTTGAAAGCCGTATTAGTCAATTTAGGAACCGGAATTGTAGTGTTAGGTCATAAATTGCATTTGATCACAGAAATGTAGACGAATGGTTTATGAATCTAAAGTGAACTTAAATACGGAAATTTTAATTTCTAGGCAAACGTTCTTGGCTAGCAATATGAAGAAGAAGATGACCAAATTATCATGATTATCAAGTTCATTACTCGTTCTTAACCTTGGCATGTGCATATCCACTGTCTAAACTCAACGTAAATAGTAGTTATTAATTTTAGTAGATAATTAGTTTAGAAACAAAACTCACTCAAATCTTGGTTGGATTGTTGTTAACATAGTTAGAAATAGAATAGAGATATAGTAAACTAGGCAGTTTTGCATATCTAGAGCAGCCTCCTTGGATCGATACTTGGCTACTTAGCCACTTTATTACTTGTTTGACCACGTACACTTGCGTGTCGGTGTATAATATATACCGAGCAGCAGAGCGCGAACAAGTTTTTGGCGCCGTTACCGGGGAGGCTAGGCGATTTGTAAAATTTTGTTTAGTGTAAATTTACTGTATTTGTATTTTTATTTTCTTAAGTGTTAACAACTTGGTCTTAGCCTGTATTTTGCAGATTTTTATTTCTGTGAACACTGGCAAGGGACAAGGAGCTGGTGGAATCTTACTTAGAGCCAGAACGTGAATTGCACAGTCAACGTAGAGAAGCTCTTCGGAAGAAGTTGCAGTTGCTCAAACAGTCTATGATGGAGCAACCCAATCCACCAGTTGTGCGGGCAGTGTTAGTGCCCGAGGAAGTAGCAGCCAGGCCGGTTCGCGAGGTGGCAATCCCACACGCTAATAATGTACATTCCATCATCCGCAAACCAGAGCCTGGGGGGAGATTTGAGTTAAAGAAAAATATGGTGCAACTTTTGCACACTAGCGGGCAGTTTACCGGTCTCCCTCACGAAGATCCACAACAACATCTCCAGAACTTCTTGGAGATAAGTGACACTTACATCCCCGCTGGAGTGTCACCTGATTATGTTCGGCTCACCTTATTTCCATTTTCCTTACTTGGTGAAGCCAAGAGGTGGTTAAAAGCTGAACCACCCAACTCTATATCAACGTGGGATGATCTTGCAAAGAAGTCCTGATCAGATTTTTCCCTTCAGGTAAAACAGCTAAACTTAGAAGTCAGATTCTAAGTTTTAAACAGAGGGAAGGAGAAAATCTTTATCAAGCCTGGGAAAGATTCAAGTCCATGTTGCGGGACTGTCCTCATCATCATCAGTCAAATGAGGTGTTGGTCCATACTTTTATTGAGGGTTTGGAACCCCACACTAAAATTTTGTTAGACTCAGCAGCTGGAGGGCAAGCGCTGGAGAAGACTTATGAGAAGCTGTACACTTTGCTCAACCGAATTTCACAAGGCAATCCAGAATGGAATGCAGATTCTTCAAGAGGTGGAGCAAGGAAAGCAGCGGGAGTGCTTGAAGTGGATGGATTCACAGCTATCGCTGCACAGATAGCTGCTTTGCAAAATCAGTTAAACACTCACTTCAGCAATATGAATTTGAACCAGCCTTCAGCCTCAGTCAATTCAGTCCAACAGATGTGGTGTGAAGTGTGTGGTAGTAGTGAGCATTCAGCTGAATGCTGTGGTGCAAATCCTGATTCTGTCAACTTTGTGGGCAATGCACAGAGGAATCAACAGCAGTTTGGTGGTGGCTACAACTCGAATTGGAGGAATCATCCAAATTTTTTGTGGGGTAGAAACAATCAACAAGGCCAGGGTTCAGGGCAGGGTATGCACAGAAACCAAGGAGGGCAACAAGGCTATCAGAATCAGTTTAGAAATCACAATGCCCCTCCTCCACCACCATCACCGACTATTGAGGAAATGTTCAAGACCATGATTGCCAACCAGGCACAATTGCAGGCTGACTATGTCAAACTGGCAGCCGAAGTAAAGAACAATCAATTGGCAACCAAGGCTCTTGAATATCAGTTTGGGCAATTTGCCAGTGCCCAAAATACTAGACCAAGGGGAGGACTACCTAGCGACACGGATCCCAATCCTAAGCAGGTAAATGTAGTGACCACGAGGAGTGGTTTACAATTAAAGGAGGTGGAACTGAAAAGACCGCCTCAGAAGTCAGGAGCAGCAGATGTTGAGGGAGAACAAACCTCAGATACGGGGAAGACCAAAGAAGCTGAACCAACAAGGCCTCCACCCCCGTTCCCTCAACGACTTAAGAAAAACAAGGAGGAGGTGTGTTTCCAGAAATTCATGGAGGTACTTAAATAGGTACATGTTAACTTACCTCTTGTTGATGTCTTGCAGGGTGTGCCAAAATATGCAAAGTATATCAAAGACATCGTGGCCAACAAAAGTCGCTTGACCGAGTATGCCACAGTGGCTTTAACGGAGGAATGCACATCCCGTATTCAGAACAGGTTGCCCACTAAACTGAAGGATCCTGGAAGTTTTACTATCCAGCTGACGATTGGGCAAAGTATTCGAGCTCGTGGGTTATGCGACTTGGGGGCAAGTATAAATCTGATGCCATCTTCGGTATTCAGAAAGTTTGGGCTAGGGAGTCCTAGACCTACAACAGTGATCTTGCAGCTAGCAGACAGGTCTTTAGCTAAGCCGGATGGCATTGTGGAGGATGTGCTAGTGCAGGTAGGCTCCCTCATTTTTCCGGTAGATTTCATTGTTCTGGATTTTGAGCCAGATGCAGAAGTCCCATTTATTTTGGGATGACCATTTTTGGCAACCGGAAAGGCATTGATCGATGTAGCTGCGGGTCAACTCACGATGCGAGCACACGACAAGGTTGAGGTGTTCGACGTGTACAAGGCACCTAAGCTCCCGACTGTCTATAAGGAACTCTCGGTGATCAACGTGATTGATCATGGAAATGCAAATGGATTGAGTGATTCCCGAGAGTTACTAGGTAGGCCACCAGACAAGGTTGAGAACTACTGGGGAGATGACCATGATCGGGTCAAATCGTCCATCTCCCTAGTAGAAAATTGAGCGTAAAGGCTGTCGAGCCGCGACGTTAAACCAGGCGCTGCACGGGAGGCAACCCGTGAAAAATATTTTTCTTTCTTTTTCCTTAGTGTAAAGTTTTTCTTTTATTTTATTTTCTTTTCTTTTTCTTGACTAGGTTTAGATGTGCATTTTAATTAGTAATTTTTATTCTTTTAGTAGGGAATCTAGTCATTTAACCAATTTTTGTTTAGTGAGGTGATTTTCAGGTATACCAGAGGAAAAATACGTGGAATCGAGAAAACGAGGCGAGGTATGAAAAATAAAATTTGATAGTGAAACAGAGCACTGGCGCGTTGGCGCCGTGTCATGGAGGCAATGCTCCGCGTTGGCCTCCGTGACACGTTGAAGGCAAATCTGGAATTTTTTAAAATTCCAGTAAGCCAACGCGTTGGCTCCGTGTCAAGGAGGAGGGCCTCCGCGTTACCCTCCGTGACACGTTGCCCTTATCCCAGTGCCGGGTCACACCGGGTTTCCGGGTAACCCGCGTGTTTTCTTAATAAAAACCCCATATTTCGCCCCTATTTTCCCCATTCCCTCTTCCCTCCACGACCAAACACCCATTCCCCTACCCCCAAGCTCCGTGCCACGTTAAGAGGCAAGGAAAACGTCAAGTCTTTATCGATTCTTCAATTCCAAGGTATGTTTTCATCGTCTATCTCAAATTTTTGGCGATTTTTGTCGATTTTGAGCATGTGAGGTGAGATATATCACCCTAGGTAGAAATTAAACATGACGTGAATTATTTTGCGATTGATTGTGTTCGGATTGTTGTAGTTGACGGGTGAACTTATCGATTGATTGAATAATTCATTGTTGATTGTCGAATTGAGTTCTAGGGCTTGGGGTTGTTGAATTTTAACTTGGGTACCTTGATAGTTTGACGAAATTGATGCCGGGGTGTGTTTATTATTTGAGATAAGTCGTGGTAAATATTGTATAATTGGTGAAAGACGACTAATTCTCGATTTTGTGTGGGACATTGCGTAATATGTGAATTGGTTGAATTGCTTAGATTAGTGTATATAAAATGTTTGTACTGTTGTTTCTATTTTGTTGTTGTTATTGTTGCTAAGTGGTATGGGTGAATAGCTGTCGATAGTAGGATTGGGTTAGCTGTATGAAGTCTGAGTAGTTCGCTAGCCGTTATGCTGTCGAATTTTTGTGAACGCACTAAGCAATATGTTTATAGTGATTGTGCTTGGGGTGTAAATAGATCTATCCTTGCTAACATGTTGTAAATATTGTTAAAGACTAAGTGTGGGGTAAATTTTGTTTAACCCGACCTTAGCCAAAACTCACAAGTTTTTAGCTTGACGTTGTGCTTGTCTGTGTAAATTGACAGGTACAATGGCCAGCCGACAAGATAAAGGCAAGGGTGCTTCAACCTCAGGCACCGGCAGAAAGAGAATGAGACTGGGCACTGCTGTCCCAGCTGCACCTGCTGTTCCACGCGGTCAACACCGCCGATACGGGACACGATGGGTCACCGATGAAGGGAAGAAATGGTACGCAAAGCATAAGGAGAACAAGTACTTCCCGGAGGAACATATTGCAAGGGAACCACTTGCACAGGAGTTCCCTCGCATCGTACAGAGGATTGAGGCAGCTGGGCTCAGCTTTATTTTTCAAGAGCCCAAGGAGTGCAACCTTCACTTGGTCCGGGAATTTTATGCCAACTGGAACCCGGCCATCAGAAGCCACATTATTAAAATCAGAGGGCAGATTGTCACTCTGGAACCCCAGCAGCTGAATGCCATCGTTGGAGCGTGGGACACAGACGCCCACGTTCTCCGCCAGCTCAACATCACCCCACCGTACGCCGACATCAGACGTACGTTGTGTGGGGCTCGATCCACAGCCCGATGGAGTAGACACAAAGAGAGGGGTTACCACCAGACTCTGCCTTATTCGCAGATGAACAGGGAGGCCAGAATCTGGCTAAAAATTGTATGTTCGTGTTTGATCCCGGGAGTACATATGACAGACATGACCCGGGACCGTGTCTGCCTGGTCTATGCCCTTATGAAAGGGCTTGAGATTAATGTGGGGGCGGTTATAATATCCGCCATGAAGAGAGACAGACTACACCAGGGCCACAGATACGGGTTTGGCGGACTCATCACCACCTTCCTTCGAGACCTCGACGTTGAGGAAGAAGCCTTGGATTACATTCCACAGTTGGAGCGGCGGGCCCTTGATGTGACAAAGACCAAGGCCCCCGACACTACACACGGACCTGTGCTGACTCTGGGCGAGCGACATGCTCGTGACGACCAGTATATGGCCCGTATGTTCGGTATGCAGATGCTGCAGCTACGGATAGGTGGTAGACCAGCCATCGAGGATGAATTATGGCAGCTGGAGTTGGACTACCCTTTTGGCGAGAACGCCAGAGCTTTATGCAAGGTGGGGCCAGCCTTTGTGGAGCCGACTGACGACGACGTCCCTACTGATGAGGAGACACGTCGTGAGGACTCTGATGTGGAGTCCGATGACGGCGAGGGAGCTGATTCAGATATGGGCGACGAGGCCGCAGCACCGGATGAGGAAGTCGAATATTTCGACTGAGCAGGGAGTTTCACCACCCACAATTTTGTGCTTTGTATTTTTGTGAACACTGGGGACAGTGTTCGATTTAAGTGTGGGGTGGGGATTAGTTAGGTGCTGGGTCATAGGCTCTAAATCTGCTGTATATTTTTCCTTGACGTTTATGTATGTCTGTGCTTTCCCTATTGTTGTGAACTGATTTGTGAATGATGTGTATATATTTGTTTGTGGCTAATGATGTGTGTCTTTAAAAAGTTATGGTTGCCTTTGTAAATATTTTGTAAATTTTGTAAATATTTTTTCTCTATCGATATGATCGATATTTTTCAAAATTTTTGCGAAAAGATGTTGCACTTAGCAACATATTTTCTAAATATTTTTTTTCATCGAAATGATCGATGTGTTGCAAAAATTTTGAAGTTTTATTTTTGGGTTTCTCGGAGTTTGTTTTCGGTTCTTTTACCGAGAATAGTCCCATTGAACCGATGTCATAGTTAGTGAACATTCCCTATGATGGATGGATGACGACCGTCTTAAGGGAAATGTAGTCGATAGGAGTAGATGTTTTGTTTTTAGTTTCTTTGGTGGATTGCATCAATAAACTGTAGTTGCTTATGGTTGCTAAAATTTTGTTGCGTGTGTAATTGATGTTCGAAATGTGAAAGTGATTCGTTTGAAAGCATGTAATTGTGTAAATATGTTGAGTTACCTAGGCTATAGAATTTGGTTCATTATGATTGAGGCTTAATCTTGAATTCATGTAATTGACTAATTAAAGAGTCTGTGAATGCATCTTGATTCGAGCATGTGCATGAAGTGTGAGTGAGGTTTTGCTATTCCATGTCATTGTGAATTGTCTAGAACTTGCCTGGCGTGTATACAAAGCGAAATGAAGGAGGTGTAGTGTCGGAAAGGATGTAGGCATTTCTTTGTTTTAACCGTTAGTTTCCATTTTTGTCTTGTCAAATTCTACCTTTTTATATGTTGTATACCCTAGTCAGCCCGTTGAGCCTTTAGCCGATTTCTTTCTTTTGTCCTGAACTGTATGAACTAAGCTTTATTCCTTCTTTTCATTAGCCTTAAAGTCTATAAGAAGCTCTTAAGCGCTTACAAAGAACAGAAAATTGTTTCCCAAAGTGTTAAAGAGTGAAAAGAGTGAAAAGAAAAGAAAAGCAAAGTGAGGAAAGAAAAGATGATGTTGAAGAGGCACTAGTTGTAATTAAATGAAATTGAGGGTACATGAAAACCTTCCGTTTGGGGTCAAGTGTGCCTGATGAAATGGGCTGTATGAAAGTAAACCGGCATGAATGGGAGAAAAAGAGAAAAGAGAGGAACAATGTCCATGAGTCGATGGGAATGAGTTGAAAAGGCGCTTAAGGATGCTAGCGACTATTATTGGCTAATCCAATATATATATACTAGATCCATAGCCCAGTTACAACCCATTAAAAGTCCTATTTGATCCTACACTGCATTTCTTTATATTAGTGGAGTAATACACTAAGGGCAAGCCTATGGGTCATGACATGATGCATGTGAATTCTTTTGGGAGAGAGAGTGAAATTAATTTCTATATGCCCCTACTTGCATGTTTGTGTGCTGCACGAGCATAAAAGGGGAAGTTTCTCTCGAGTTGTGAGGGTACATGCTTGATGAAAGATTGATTTTCGTGTCGGATTTCTTGATTAGTTGAGTTGCATGAGTTTGCCGATATCAAGAATCAATTCTTAAAAGTCTAGGAAGCCTCGAT
Organism: Datura wrightii; assembly: GCA_035772735.1. Classification (NCBI taxonomy): domain Eukaryota; kingdom Viridiplantae; phylum Streptophyta; class Magnoliopsida; order Solanales; family Solanaceae; genus Datura; species Datura wrightii. The sequence goes on along the minus strand of JASDFA010000007.1, from coordinate 43,327,156 downwards.
GTATTAAGGTCATTGTCTTGTACGACCAAGCATGTTTTCTTGATGATTTGCAAAAATCGAATAATCGGTATGACCGTAACGTAAATGGTTGCACCATAGTGACAAAGGTTGAGATGTGATGTGCATGATTTGTGTATGTGTTGTTCGAGGACGAACAAGGATTTAATTGTGGGGTAAGTGATCTTGGGCAGATTTATATGCCCAAGTGATACTCAAACGTATCATTTTTACCTTGTTTGTTGTGCAATGTGTATATAATATCATGTATTTGGTAATAAAATACGAATTTATACTAACCAACATGATTAGCATTTGTTTTGCAGGATAATGTGATTTTTAAGAGCTAAAATGCGTGTTGGAACTATGTCGGAGTTGGACTTGGATGCGAGCGTGGAAAAGACCTCGGATGGCATATTTTGCAGTGGCTCCGCGATGGTGCCGTGCCACGCTGCCATCGCGGTAGCACACTGCCTGGGCAGAAATAAAAGTGGCAATTTCCAGTGTGCTTGCGCGTCAGCTCCGTGGCACGGAGACAGGCCTCCGCGATGGCCTCCGTGCCACGTTGAGGCTAATTATCCGGACCATACAATTTCCAGAGAGGGTCCGCGTCCACGCCGTGTCACGGAGGCAGTGCTCCGCGTTGGCCTCCGTGACACGTTGCTTGTTATTCCGGGAAAAATTTTCCACTAGTATAAATAGCACACTTAGGTTATTTTTAGAGAGAGTTTTTTAGTTTTAGTTTTTTTAGCCTGAGTTTAGAAGTGGGAGCAGGAACGTGGTTTTGTGGCAGTTGAAGAATAGAAAAGATAAGAGTTTTCTTCTCTTCCCTTCTTCTTTCCTTCAACTGTATGCATGATTCACACTCATTCTAGGATGATTAATCCAAGAATGAGTGGCTAATTCCTTTCTTGCTGAGGTTTTGAACTTGTGTAATGAATGTTGGTAATAATTGATATGGTTTCTTCTTCTTCTTGCATGTTGTTCTATTAATTCTTGTGCTTATTACATTCTTGATTGGCCACCATTAATGTATATCTAAAAAGTCCAATTTCACTCGAGAGAGCATGAAATTGGAAAGTTGTGAATTAATAGGGTATTGTTCTTAACTTGATTTGGGAAAATTGGGTTTTGATGTGCTTTCTTGATAGAAATATACTTGAAAGCCGTATTAGTCAATTTAGGAACCGGAATTGTAGTGTTAGGTCATAAATTGCATTTGATCACAGAAATGTAGACGAATGGTTTATGAATCTAAAGTGAACTTAAATACGGAAGTTTTAATTTCTAGGCAAACGTTCTTGGCTAGCAATATGAAGAAGAAGATGACCAAATTATCATGATTATCAAGTTCATTACTCGTTCTTAACCTTGTCATGTGCATATCCATTGTCTAAACTCAACGTAAATAGTAGTTATTAATTTTAGTAGATAATTAGTTTAGAAACAAAACTCACTCAAATCTTGGTTGGATTGTTGTTAACATAGTTAGAAATAGAATAGAGATATAGTAAACTAGGCAGTTTTGCATATCTAGAGCAGCCTCCTTGGATCGATACTTGGCTACTTAGCCACTTTATTACTTGTTTGACCATGTACACTTGCGTGTCGGTGTATAATATATACCGAGCAGCAGAGCGCGAACAAGTATTAAGGAGGAATTTAATACTTGATGCTGGAACTAAACTAGAAGGGAATAAATGAGGGTATTTGGACATCATGTCTGCTTCTGCCTCCCATGTGGCTCCCTCAACTAGCTGGTTCCTCCACAAGACTTTCACTAAAGCGACTTCCGTTTTTCTCAACTTACGAACTTGACGGTCTTGGATTTGAACTGGAACCTCTTTGTAATAGAGACTATCCTTCACTCCCACACTGTCTAATGGCACAAATGAGCTCGAATCATCGATGCACTTCTTTAATAGTGACACATGAAAGACTGGGTGCATAGATTCTAACTCTGAAGGTAATTCTAACTCATAGGCCACACTGCCAATTCGCCTCAGAATCCTGTAGGGTCCTTCATACCTCGAACTGAGTTACCCTTTCTTTTCAAATCTTATCACCCCTTTCATGGGTGAAATTTTAGATAAATCCAATCATCTACAGCAAATTCTAGCTCTCTTCTCCTCACATCGGCATAAGATCTTTGTCGACTTTGAGCTGTTTTCAACCTTTTCCTGATAAGTTGCACTTTCTGCATAACTTCATGGACTGAGTTTGGCCCTATCAAGGTAGCTTCGCCAACTTCAAACCACCCTATAGGATACCTACACCTCCTACCATATAATGCCTTAAACAGAGCTATCTGAATACTAGAGTGGTAGCTATGTTGTACGCAAACTCGGTGAGAGGTAGGTGATTATCCCAAATGCCCTCTAAGTCGATCACACAAGCTCTCAGCATATCTTCTAAGGTCTAAGTAGTCTACTCATCTTGTCCATCAGTTTGAGGGTTAAAAGCTATGCTGAGCTTGACCTGAGTATCGAGTCCTCTCTAAAATGACTTCTAGAAATGCGAGGTGAACTAGGTACCTCTATCTGAAATAATAGACAAGGGAACCCCATGTAGTCTGACTAACTCCCAGATGTACAACCTAGCATAACACCTCTGCTAAGTCTATGGTTTTAACTGGGAGGAAATGTGCTGATTTGGTCATCCGATCTACTATCACCCAAATTGAGTCATGCTGCCAGCGAGTACGAGGTAGACCTATAATAAAGTCCATATTCACTTCTTCCCACTTCCATGTGGGTATGCTGATTGATAACGCTCAAACTCACACCTTCTACTGAAGTATGAAGTGGACGTTGTCAATAAAGAACCTAACTAGAGGTTGGGGTTTATCCCACAAGGAACATGAAAGGATATAGAAGAAAGCTAATTGTTATACCCCGTAGAATTCCCGGCACCTAAATGACCTATTCGCATGTTGGTTAAGCATATTCGAAGGCCATACGTGCTGGAGAAAGGCCCGGGAAAAGATCGGACGAGAAACCTTTCGAACCATCGCGGAAGGAGCCGAGGCAGAGCCCCTCCGCGATGGCAGCGTGTCACGGAGGTGAGGCCTCCGCGTTGGCTCCGTGACACGTTGGCCTTGTCCAGGCCCAAGTATATAAAGCCCCACTTCGGTTTTAAATGATTAAAACACTTGTAAATTTCCAGAAAACAGAGCAGATCGGCAGAGAAGGAAAAAGGAACGAAGTAGTAATATAATTTTCGTCCGATTACGCTGCTAAACGTTGTCCAAACTCAAATTAACCTCAGATACCGAGGTATTTAGCAGCAGAGAGCATTCCTACGGATTTAGTTTCGTGAAATACGGCCGACGAATCGTCGAGCCACCGAGCTAAGGTAAGTGGAATTGCTCTAAATTAGTGCCTATGTGTTCCTAGCTGTGAAGTGAATATTTCTCCCTTCTGGACCGCTGAAAAATAGCGAGTTTTCGACCGTCTTTCGATAAGCCTAAGTTTAGGCTATAAACTATATCGAAAGTGACGTTGCTCTTTACAATAAAGCTGTATTTAGTATTGATTGGCATATTTATGAATGCAGTTGGGAGAAAATAGTTGAAGTACTGGCCGAGCCTCGTCCGACAACCGGATAGTTCGAGGATAAGGTATGTAAAGCTAGTTTCCTCAGCAAGCTAGTAATCTTGGTACAGTACAGTAATTTAAAGGCCAGTAGAATATTCAGAAGCCATGTATGATGTTTATTATGAATGATGGTACGATACTAGAAACATTATGTTATGATCAGCGCGAGACTTGCTAGCACGATATAGATTCTAATATAAGTGTTAAGAACTGCACAGCATGCCTAGTATGTGATGTGACACAGAATGTTAGGATATCATTGTATTCAGTTGAAACCCAGTAAAGCAATGTAGTGTCTGTAAGACATCTCAGAAATAGAATAATAAGCTAAAATGAGGTTAGAAGGCATATTAGGAATAGTAAATCATGTTACTATAGAAACTCAGTATACCGCATAGTTTTCAGCAGAAACATTATATCTTGTTCATCATTAGCCCCAGTATAGTCTGGCAGAAGACTATATTTCTACATATATATACTATTACCAGCCTCAGCATGTATTAAGTACGTACATATTACTATCACTAGTACAACATATAGTGTATACAATACTTTACTACTATTAGCTTCAATATATGGGACATGCAGATAGTATTACTAGTTGAGACCGCTGTATTGTCTTGGGGTTGGATTACCTAGCATCCATGACCGCCCCAGGGTTGATAGCTGTATCGACTCGTCCACCAGAGGACGAGGATACGTCGCTCTACGGAGTGGCATGCCGTCCCACAGGGGACGAAGATGGGATGCCAGTTTTCCCCATATTGTCCCTTGGTCGGCCCTTACACACCCCTGTCGAGCGGATACGCCCGGGTGTTAATTCAGGAGTCCTCCGGACTCAGATGCAGTTATAGTCAGGGGCTCAGCGAGCCCAAGGGCATACCCAGGGGACCGGTAGGATGCTTGCAGGGTTATAGGAGATGGGATGACCGGGGTAGGGGTGTAGATTCTGTGCTGGTTGTACCTCCCGGCTTATAGGGGCCGGGTAAGGTTTGTGTGTGCTATGTTATGTTATGATATGTTACACCGTGTTACAGTAGATACGAGTAGATCGACAGTAGAACGATAAATCCTCAGGTATGACTCCTACTCCTTCCAGTATAATTAAGAAAAGGTATGACTTACATTATCAGACAGTTAATCTATTTCTTCCTACTTCAGTTTCACCAGTTATATTATTGTTTTCAGATATTTCTTTCAGTTATTGCTTTACATACTCAGTATCAGCGGTACTGACGCCCGGTGGGGTGCTGCATTACTTGCCTGCAGGTACTCATAGACGAGCAAGTGATACCACGTGATTCCTATCAGCGATCGAGTATTCAGCTCCTGTCATCCGGAGACTGAATTCCAGAGGTGTATTTTATTTTCTTTTGTTGTATAGTACGGGTAGGTCGGGGCCCTGTCCCGATCATTTCTATTGCTATTCCTAGAGGCTTGCAGTCTGTATATGTTTCCCTGTGGTCAGATGAGCCGGTCGTGTGAGGCCGTGCAGTTGTTTAGCTGTTAGTACTTCTGTTTCTTTCATGTTGGCCGTGTGGGGCCATAGCTTGACAGTAGTGGTGACTTTGCCGGTCACGTAGCTTTTTAATATTCTATGATTAAATTACAGATAACTAGACAGCATGGTGGCCTTGTCTGCCCGCATAGGTTTCCCTATATCGACATGTTTCTGGTCAGCTGTTAGTGCAGGTACAGGAGGCTATAGGCCAATGGGCCGGGGGCTGTGTTTACAGCCGTTATATAGCCCTTTGTTTCCAGAAATGTGAGTTAGAGCTAGCCAGGCACCAGATGTGCCCAGGCTTAGCAGTCCAGCAGTTCAGGTCCCAGTAGGGCACCAAGTGCCAGTCATACCCCCCAAGGTGGGGTGTGACACTAATATTTAAGATTTTGAGTCAATTATCTCCTAAAAGGGGGGATTTTGTAAAAGTAAGAAATAACGATGATAAGAATTTGAATGTTGATTCCAAATTAATGCAATTAACTAGGGTAAGTGTTCCCCATGGATTCTTAACTACTTTGGGTTTTACACTAGTGATCTATCCTAATACTTTACTTGTAGAACTGATAACTAGGTTCATCCAAATGACTGGTTCGCCCCTATTGGATGGCTATACTCAATCACCGGGTCAGGTCTCATGAGCGATTTCAATTTAACCGTTATCAATTTATTCCAAATTTAACTATCCTATGACCACATCTCAAGTTAATATAATGATCATAAAAATCAAGGCTTTGTTGTAATTCTCTTTTCCTAATCTCTATCTCTCTAGGTTCAAGAAAGTAAAGAACTCAGGCATGACCTTACGTTGCGCACTGTTAATAAACGTTAAAGATGAAGAGAATATAATACAAGCATTTAGTATTGGTTTAGAATCACTTTGTGCAAACCCTAGTTTGTTAATTCATCATGGTTCCCGCAACCCTAGTTGTGGAAGTTTTAGCCTATCATGTTTAAAATTAAATTAATAACATTCATAGACAAAGGCATAAATTAATACTTACAACAATGATAGGAAGAAACTCACTTGATTATTGCAAAAAATAAGGAAGAACAATTCAATAGTCGTCTCAAATTATGTTTGTGAAATAAAACTTTACAATCGTATCTCTCAAACTTATGTCTTCTAAAACGTCTCTAAAATTCTTCTAAAAAACATGGTTATTAAATAAAAATAAAAGGGTATTTATAGTAGTAGATTGATGCTTTTCTTGTTCCTTCTCGAATTTGATTTAGGATTTGTAGCTCCTTTTCCTAGTTGAAGTGGAATTTGACTTTTAGCCGGTTGAATACCCTTGGTGTGCCGCGTGCCTTATTGAGCCCATCCAGTGCCACGTCGGACATGCCAATGCACAGGGAGAAGGGCGCCTCGTGCCCGGCAGTGTGCCTAATCTCCTGCAGCATCGCGCCTGGCAATGTGCTGAATTGCTATTGCTTCGCGCGGCTGGTAGCGCTGTAGGGTTAGCACCTCGCTCCTTTGGTTGCGTGGGTGTCATAGTGCACTGATTTTTAGCCTTGTTCTTGCTCTATTTATTCCATCTTCTTCACATGTGTTCCAAAAGCCTCAAATACATCCAAATTCATTATTTTTAGCCCTGTAAGCATCTAATCATGTGCGTAAGCCATTTTCACAAATATTTAACATAAACACATGCAAACACACATAATTTGTTCTCAAAACATAGTAAAGTATGAGCAAAATATAGTTATGAAATGCGTAAATACGCCCTTCATCAGCACCCCACACTTAAACTATTGCTCGTCCTCGAACAATCTACTATTTTCCTTCTCAAATTTAAGCACAAAATCCTACAAACAGGTCTACTTGCACTTAGGATCATGAGACAAATCAATGAAGCTCAAAAAATTCACTCGCATGCACGTAGGATCAACATCAAAATGTCAAAGTTCGAAATCACTTAGCTTTTGAAAGCTAACTCATCAAGACATATTTTGGGCCAACATGAATCATATGTAATTTAGCAATCAAGATTTACCAATGTCTTACCATTATGCCCCTCACAATTTGGAGAGATGGCCTTTCACGCACAGGATATAAAATAATATTAACTTGAGCATAAATATAACAAAATCTACTCACTCTGCCAAAGAACTCAACATACATGCAAAAGATGGCCCATAGGCTTGCCCTTAGTGTAATACTGCGCTGATATAGAATTATGAATCAAGGATCAATTAGGACTCAAATTTGGTTGTATGTAGGCTAAGGGACGGGTAGGAACTATTTGACCAAAATTGTGACTAACCTCCCTAAGCACTTTAATACTTCACAACACTTTAACTTTTTAGCACTTTCCTCAATTTCTCAATTTTTATACCTCCTTTTATTTTTCAATTTACATCTTAGGTGACTAGTGGAAAATTTTGTTTTTCAACATTGAGCTCATTCACACATTTTTTGATCATCAATTTTTTTTCAAAGCTCTTTCTTCTTTTTGTTTTTCCACTAACAATCACCCTCCTTGTTTAGCAAAATTTCACCCTTTTCTTTTCTTCTAATCTCCACACTATTTTATCTTTTCCCTTCACTTCTCCAATTATGCCATTTTCATATAAGTTTTTTTCATTAAAGTGCTCTAGGAGTCATTTGGATCAAATACAAGTCAATAAAACAAAAAGGGATTAAGTTTGTAATATGGCTATAAAAAGAATAGGCTAAGGCTCAACATAGCTAACTAGGATAATTACAATTAAGGTAGGTAAAATAGGATAAAAATAAGGCTATCAAAGAAATGCCTATATCACTTCCTAAATCCATCATTCTCATTTCGCTTTGCACACACATCGAGCAAGTTCTAGACATTAGTTCACAAGCATGGACTATATCAAAAATTCCTCACACATTGGCACAAATGGTTTAACAATGGAAATCAAGATCACATAAACACATATATTCATATTGCATGCATAACATAATTAAGCGCTTTTTTTTTCAAGTCCAAGAGTCAAGTTCCAAAAGACTAAGTGTTTCTACCTTTTTCATGCATTTTTGAGTGAAATTAATAAAGTATCAATGATATCTAAAGTGAAGCACGCAACATTCATAGGGTCCAAGTTCTTGTTCTTCCTAATGACTAATTTTCCCTTAAGACGGTCTTCATCCATCCATCATCGGGAAAAGTCATGACTCGATGACTAAAAATAAAAAAAATAAAGGAAATCTAGACTCTCTAGTCGGTTCTAAGAGACTATCCACTGAAAAGGTACCAAAAACAAAAACCGGAGGAACCCAAAATAAAATAAAACTAAAAAAAAACTACTACAAGCCAACAAGCATGCATGATAAATCATAAATGTTAAAAAACTAGTCCTACCATGAGAAAATTTAGTAATTAAGGCATGCATGGTAATATGAAGTTCACTTCTCCCACCCAACACTTAATTAGTAACACTGTCCCCAATGCTAAAACAATAAAGATAAAGTAAAAGAGTGAAAGAAGAACTCCCTGGGCCTCTACTCCTAGTCCTCTGTGGGGGCAAGAGCAACTTCCCCCATCTATGCATTTCATGCTCCAAATTCATTGTAAATTATGACTTAACACCTGCACACTTGAACAAACACATAAAAAAAAACAAAAAAATCATCTTGGGTTGCCTCCCAAGTAGCGCCTGATTTAATGTTGCGGCACGACACAGGTATCTTGATTACTCAGACTTCATCAAGATACCTATTGAGACCGTAGTCACATCTTGGCCTCTTGTTTCACCATGATGCCCTGTGACACATAAGAAAATAAAAGAAAAATAAAAAATAGGAAATAAAGTCTAAAAGTTAAACACAATCAATTAATCTAATCCTAAACCGTATTCCCCGGCAACGGTGTCACTTTTTGATAACGCTCAAACTCACACCTACCGCTAAAGTATGAAGCAGACATTTTCAATAAAGAATCCAACTAGAGGTTGGGGTTGATCCCACAAGGAATATGGAAGGATAGAGAAGAACGCTAGTATTTAAGCTTTTGAGTCAATTATCTCCTAAAAGGGGGGGATTTTGTAAAAGTAATAAATAAAAATGATGAAAATTTGAATGTTGATTCCAAATTAATGCAATTAACTAGGGTAAGTGTTCCCCATGGATTCTTAACTACTTCAGGTTTTACACTAGTGATTTATCCAATACTTTGCTTGTATAATTGATAACTAGGGTTCATCCAAACGACTGATTCGTCCATATTGGATGACTATACTCAATCACCGGGTCAGGTCTTATGAGCGATTTCAATTTAACCATTATCAATTTATTCCAAATTTAACTATCCTGCGACCACAACTCAAGTTAATACAATGATCATCAAGATCAAGGCTTTGTTGTAATTCTCTTTTCCTAATCTCTACCTCTCTAAGCTAAAGCAAGTAATGAATTCAGGCATGTCCTAACCTTGCGCACCGTTAAGAAATATTTAAGCATGAAGAGAATACAATACAACATTTAGTATTGGTTTAGAATCACTTCGTGCAAACCCTAGTTTGTTAATTCACCATGGTTCCCACAACCCTGGTTTTTGAAGTTTTGGCCTATCATGTTTATAAGTAAATTAGTAGTATTCATAGACAAAGGCACAAATTAATACTTGCAACGATGATAGGAAGAAACTCACTTGATTGTTGAAAAATAAGGAAGAACAATTCAATAATCGTCTTAAAGTATGTTTGTGAAATAAAACTTTACAATCGTATCTCTCAAACTTATGTCTTCTAAAACGTCTCCAAAATTCTTCTAAAAAACCTGGGTATTACATAAAAATAAGGATATTTATAGTAGTAGATTGATGCTTCTCTTGTTCCTTCCCGAATTTGATTTAGGTTTTTTAGCTCCTTTTCCTAGTTGAAGTGGAATTTGACTTTTGGCTGGTTGAATACCCTTGGTGCACCGTGTCCATTATCGTGCCCATCTAGTGCCACATCACACATGCCAACGTGCAGGGAGAAGGTGTAATACCCCAAAAGTGCCTAAAACTAGACCTGAAATTTAAAAATGGAAGTGGCAGAATCTCTAAAAAAATTCCACAAAACAGGTTACCTAATGGATCGTTTGTCCAACCAACAACCCATGGCAGGCATCCATGGTAAGATACTGCAGGGTTAGAGTTGGGAGTAATGGGTCTAGGAATGATTCGTTGCCATATGTATCGAGTCGTTGTTTATGGTCGTGGTGAGGCTAAACCTTGGTCAAGGATGAAGCGACGAGTTGTGGAACGACCTCGCAGGTAACAATGGGTCGTGGTCAACAACCATGGAAAGGAGTATTAAAACCTCCAATTGAGGTAATGGAAGGAAACCACGACTCGTTGGAAGGAGGAATGAGTCGTGGAGTGGCTCCTGTGAAGGCTTAGTGCAGGTCGTCAAGGGGGAAACAATTGACGACCTAACGGACGTTGTCTGTAGCAACGACTCGTCCTGTCAAGTCGTGGGATTGAATATGAGAAAGTGAAGTCAGGTAGTGGAGATGACGGATGGATACCACGAGTCGTGGTATCCAAGAATGACTCGTTAGGACAGTCGTTGTTACTACCAGTGCAAAAATTTCAAGAAATTCATTAAGGGAAGTTTCATCATTCCTAAGTTCTAGGGTCCTAAACTACGTCGTTTAAGGCTCGAAATGTAGTATTTTATGAGGGTACAACCTATCCTAGGCTCATTCATATCCTTTCATGCATATTGAAGGGGTTTAGGGGGTGATCAAGTAAGAGTCCTTCAAGTTTTTCTTCAATTTTCCATTGGGCTTTCTAGGAGTTGTAAAATATGATTTTCCCCAGGTATGTAGGGCTATGAGTGGGTGAATCCTTTCGCATCCATACCCAATCTCTCTCAAATCATGAAATTTCCTATGTAAATTCTATGGGGTTCTTACCCAATGTATGAAATTTTGAATTATCTACATGGGCATGATCTAATTGAGTTACTATTATTGAATTACGAATTATAGGCAAGTTTTACATTGTTTTCCATTAAAATCATGTTTCAAGATTTTCAAATTAAAATGCCCATTTATGAAAGATTCATGAAAGTTAAGGTTTATGATGAATGTTCATGTATGATGACTTATTGATGATGAAAAGAATGTTTTCAAGTTACCCATGTTTATAATCATGTTTTCAAGTAAATTAAGTATTTTCAAGCATGCTAAAGTATTGTGCAATGGCCACATGTTCGATAATGATTTACGATTTTGTCACGCCTTATATTATGAGGCATGACTGGCACCTAGTGTCACACTGGGATCTGGACTAACCTGACTGGCCTGGTGCACTATTGGGGCACACCTGTAACTTAATTCAAGAAAATGACGAGCTATATCTTGGTTGTAAATACAGCCTATGGCCGACAAGGCCACTTGTAAAAGAAGACAGCTAACCACCAACAACACAATAACAGGGATCCTATACAGTCTAACAAGACCATCATGCTGTCTAGTTATAACTGAAATAAAATCAGGCAACTAAACTATGCTATAGCCGAGAAGGCCACTAACTAACAGCTAAGCAGGGCCCCACACAGCCATCACACGAAATAAACATACATAGGGCCCTACACGGCCAACAACAAAAGCTAACTACTTGAAATCTTTATCCTGTAAGCCTATAAGAGTGGAATAATGGTCGATACAAGGCCGCAACCTACCCATAAACTATACAACAAAAGAAGAAACCTCTTCTAACTACCAACCTCGGAGGAAGGGAGCTGAACAAACTGTTAGCTCCAACTAATGAATAAGAATGCACTGAACCCTGTCTATCTACACCTATAAGCAAGTAATGCAGTGCCCCAATGATGGGCGTCAGTACAATATGTACCGAATATGTAAGGCAGTAAAATGATAATCGAATGAAAGCTGATAAAATTGGAGTAATCAAGAAGAAGGGTAAGAGTTTAACCTGAACAATCTCACCATCTGAAACATCTAACTACCAAGTGTACATACACAAACAAGAACCTAACTGGGCCTCCATAAGCCTAGAAGGTACAAACAACACAGAATAACCTACCTAGGCCCCTATAAGCCCCGATAAGTACAAACAATGTACGCTCTACTGTATGGCTACTGAAGATTCATAAACATACTGTAACTCAGGAATATTCATCCTCTGAAACTGTGTCTGAGCCAGATAGGCTCCTATAACTGTGTCTCTGTACTATCTGGGATATACAACTGGATACCGAGCCTTGGCTCGATGGTGGGTCGTAATGTAATTGGTATAACTAGATACGACCCTCACAACCTGTATTTGGGGTAACTTAAGACGGCCCTCACGGCCTCAATCTGATAGAACTCACTATGGCCCTCACGACCTCAATCTGATAGGACTCAATATGGCCCTCGTGGCCTCAATCTGATAGAACTCAATGTGGCCCTCATGGCCCCCAGGAAATAACATATAACAACCCAAACATCGTAAGGAAAACCAATTTAGCTAGGATAAATTCTGACGAGGGTGACTATATCATTAGTGTCGTCTCAATTCTATTCATAACAGCCGCCACAATAGGGTTACTCTAAAATACTGTAGTTACACAAGTCGTACTAACTTTACGAAGAACATAACTTGCCGGAAAGGACAGTCTTATATACCTCAAGCGCTGACTTTTATTTAATTAACGAGTCTCAACTGGCGACTGGTGGTTCTATCCAACTACAACCCTTATACTGAGAAAATTGGGGTAATTTCAATACTAAAACTCCGCAAAACTATAACTTTCGATAATAATATCAATTGCAGTTCAACTCTGAATAACCCAACGAAGACCCGCAATTTCTCGGGAGTTCAGAAGTGACAAATGCTTACATAATGCCTGTGATCGTTTAGGAATCAATTTGAAATAATTCTGACAACATTTTACCTGGCCAATCTCTTGTTTGCCGAGTGATTTTTCAAGAAATAACTCCATAGTAATGCTCCCCGTAGGCCTAGAACTCGTTACCAAAGTTAATTTACATTTGGATGGCATTTGGTAGCGTAATCGGGCGGAATTTGGTTGAAAGTTGCATGCTATTCTTTATCTTAACCGTGGAAATAATGTTAGAATGAAGTGAAAAAAGCCAAGGATCATATATATACACATGGGCGGTGGCAGAGGTGGCACCCATTGCGCCAATACCCTACTGCGCGGTGCCTATCAAGGCGCCAGCAGGCCTGGCTCGCCGTGCTGGCCAGTGCACTGCTGGCTCGCGCGTCGCGCTGGTCCTATCCGATCCTACTTCTGAGGCTTTTCCTACATGCGTCAATCTCTCTTTATTCGTCACAAATCCATGTGTACACCTACTAATCAATAATGTTTTACGAGGTATAAAAAAAGACTAAGTGTTTCTACCTTTTTCATTCATTTTTGAGTGAATTTAATAAAGTCTCAATGATACCTAAAGTGAATCACCTAACATTCATAGGGTCCAAGTTCTTGTTCTTTCTAATGATTAATTTATCCTTAAGACAATCGTCATTCATCCATCATCGAGCAAGATCTTGACTCTATGACTAAAAATAAAAAAATAAAAAATCTAGACTCTCTAGTCGGTTCTAAGGGACTATCCACCGAAAAAGTACCAAAGACAAAAACCAGAGGAACCCAAAATAAAATAAAATTAAAAAAAACTACTACAAACTAACAAGCACGCATGATAAATTATAAATCCCACAAAACTAGGCCTACCATGTGCAAATTTAACAATTAAGGAATGCATGGTAATATGAAGTTCACTTCTCCCACCCTACAGTTAATAGTAACACTATCCCCAGCGCTAAAACAATAAAGCATAAAGTAAAAGAGTGAAAGAAGAACCCCCTAGGCCTCTACTCCTCGTCGTCTGTGGGGGCAAGAGCAGTTTCCTCCATCTATGCATTTCATGCTCCAAATTCTTTGTAAGTTATGACTTAACACCTGTACACTTGAACAAACACATAAAAACAAAACAAAAAAATCATCTTGGTTTGCCTCCCAAGTAGCGCCTGATTTAACGTCGCGGCACGACACAGGTATCTTGATTACTCAGACTTCATCAAGATACCTGTTGAGACCGTAGTCACATCTTCGCCTCTTGTTTCACCACGCTGCCCTGTGACACTTCAGAAAATAAAAAAAATGAAAAATAGGAAATAAAGACTAAAAGTTAAACACAAACAATTAATCTAATCCTAAACCGTATTCCCCGACAACGGTGTCACTTTTTGATAACGCTCAAACTCACACCTGCTGCTGAAGTATGAAGCGGACATTATCAATAAAGAACCCAACTAGAGGTTGGGGTCGATTCCACAGGGAATATGGAAGGATACAGAAGAACGCTAGTATTTAAGCTTTTGAGTCAATTATCTCCTAAATGGGGGGGATTTTGTAAAAGTAATAAATAAAAATGATGAAAATTTGAATGTTGATTCCAAATTAATGCAATTAACTAGGGTAAGTGTTCCCCATGGATTCTTAACTACTTCGGGTTTTACACTAGTGATTTATCCAATACTTTACTTGTATAATTGATAACTAGGGTTCATCCAAATGACTGGTTCGTCCATATTGGATGACTATACTCAATCACCGGGTTAGGTCTTATGAGTGATTTCAATTTAACCATTATCAATTTATTCCAAATTTAACTATCCTGCGACCACAACTCAAGTTAATACAATGATCATCAAGATCAAGGCTTTGTTGTAATTCTCTTTTCCTAATCTCTACCTCTCTAGGCTCAAGCAAGTAAATAATTCAGGCATGTCCTCACATTGTGCACCGTTAAGAAATGTTTAAGCATGAAGAGAACACAATACAAGCGTTTGGTATTGGTTTAGAATCACTTCGTGCAAAGCCTAGTTTGTTAATTCACATGGTTCCCACAACCCTAGTTTTGGAAGTTTTAGCCTATCATATTTATAAGTAAATTAGTAGTATTCATAGACAAAGGCACAAATTAGTACTTGCAACAATGATAGGAGAAAACCTCACTTAATTATTGCAAAAATAAGGAAGAACAATTCAACAATCGTCTCAAAGTATGTTTGTGAAATAAAACTTTACAATTGTATCTCTCAAACTTATATCTTCTAAAACGTCTCCAGAATTCTTCTAAAAACTTGGCTATTCCATAAAAATAAGGATATTTATAGTAGTATATTGATGCTTCTCTTGTTCCTTCTCAAATTTGATTTAGGATTTTTAGCTCCTTTTCCTAGTTGAAGTGGAATTTGACTTTTGGCTGGTTGAATACCCTTGGTGCGCCGCATGCATTATCGCGCCCGTCCAGTGCCGCATCGCACATGCCAACGTGCAGGGAGAAGGTGTAATACCCCAAAAGTGCCTAAAACTAGACCCGGGATTTAAAAATGGAAGTGGAAGAATCTAGAAAAGAATTCCACAAAACGGGTCACCTAAAGGATCCTTGGTCCAACCAACAACCCTTGGGAGGTATTCATGGTGATAAACTGCAGGGTCGGAGTTGGGAGTAATGGGTCTAGGAACGATCCGTTGCCAGATGTAACGAGTCGTTGTTTGTGGTCGTGGTGAGGATGACCATTGGTCAAGGATGAAGTGACGAGTCATGGAATGACCCGCCGTAGGTAACAATGGGTCATGGTCAACAACCATGGGAAGGAGTATTAAAACCTCCAATTGAGGTAACAGAAGGAAACCGTGACTCATCGGAAGGAGGAAAGAGTCGTGGTGTGGCTCATGGGAAGGCTTGGTGCAAGTCGTCAAGGGGGAAACAATAGACGGGTCCTAATGGACTATTGTCTGTAGCAACGACTCGTCTTGTCGAGTCGTGGAATTGAATCTGAGAAAGTGAAGTTGGGCAGTGGAGACGACGGATGGATACCATGAGTCGTGTTTTACAATAACGACCCTTTAGAACGATCATTGTTACTACTAGTGCAGAAATTTCAGGAAATTCATTAAGGGCATTTTCGTCATTCCTATGTCCTAGGGTCCTAAACTACGTTGTTTAAGGCTCGAAATGCAGTGTTTTATGAGGGTAAAACCTATCCTAGGCTCATTCATATTCATTCATGCATATTGAAGGGGTTTAGGAGGTGATCAAGTAAGAGTCCTCAAGTTTTTCTTCAATTTTCCATTGGGCTTTCTAGGAGTGGTAAAATCTTATTATCCCCAGGTATGTAGGGTTATGAGTGGGTGAATCCTTTCGCACCCATACCCAATCTCTCTCAAATCATGAAATTTCCTATGTAATTCTATGGGGTTCTTACCCAATGTATGAAATTTTGAATTCTCTACATGGACATGATCTAATTGAGTTACTATTATTGAATTATGAATTATAGGCAAGTTTTACGTTGTTTTCCATTAAAATCATATTTCAAGCTTTTAAAATTAAAATGACCATTTAAGAAAGGTTCATGAAAGTTAAGGTTTATGATGAATTGTCATGTACGATGAATTATTGATGATGAAAAGAATGTTTTCAAGTTACCCATGTTTATAATCATGTTTTCAAGTAAATTGAGTATTTTCAAGCATATTAAAGTATTGGGCAATGCCCACATGTTCGAGAATGATTTACAATTTTGTCACGCCCCATATTAGGAGGCATGACTGACACCTAGTGTCACACTGGGATTTTGACTAACCTGACTGGCCTGGTGAACTACTGGTGCATACCTGTAACTTAATTCAAGAAAATGTCGAGCTATATCTCGGCTATAAATACAACCTCTAGAAGACAAGGCCACCTGTAAAAGAAGATAACTAATTGCCAACAACATAATAACAGGGATCCTATGCGGGTTGACAAGACCACCATGCTGTCTAGTTATAACTGAAATAAAATCAGGCAACTAAACTATGCTATAGCCAACAAGGCCACTAACTGACAGCTAAGCAGGGCCCCACATGACCATCACATGAAATAAACATACTTACGGCCCTACACAGCTAGCAACAAAAGCTAACTACAGGAAATCTATATCCTGCAATCCTCTAGGAGTGGAATAATGGTCGAGATAGGGTCACTTTGAAATATAGGGGTGTTCATGGTTCGGTTTGGGTCGGTTTTTTATTAAAACCAAAATCAAACCAATTTAGTTGGTTTTTAAATTTTTAAAACCAAACCAAAACCAAATAAAATAAATAACCATCGGTTTGGTTCTTATCGGTGTGGTTCGGTTTGGTTTGGATTTTCGATTTATAACTAACTAATGATAAATTAATACTTATTAAACAACAGAGACATGAGATAAATATTTCAAGTGAATATTAGGAATCAACAAATTTCTCTCTACTATCACAAGATGAATGTATCTGAATCTTCTATTATTTTTCAACACTATTCCAAAGTTTTAGCATGTTTAGTTTGCATAAATGTATAGGTTTTTCCACTTCACATATCTAATATCCACATAGAAACAATATACAACTTTATATAGAATGATCAATTCTTCAAAAATCAAAGAGGTAAACAATTGAAGAGTAGATGGATGTCTTAGCAAAAGAAAATAAAAAAATTTGGCAATATGCCACACCACATATAAATAATTAGACTTAGAGTATTGGGTTTGGACATAATTTTTAAGTAATAGAATTTAAAAGTGTTGTAGTGCATGTGAAATAAAGTATATTAAAACCAAATTAATGATTAAAATATATAAAATATTTATAGTTATTTATGAAAAACTACAAACATATATTCAAATAATTATAAAATTTACGTATAAAATTATCGATTCAGTTTGGTTATTTCTTTGATTTTTTTAGTAAAACCAAAACCAAACCAAATATCATCGATTTTAAAAATTTAAAACCAAACCAAATGTCGGTTTTTTTAGTCGGTTTGGTTTGGTTTGTGGTTTAGTTTGGTTTTTTACCAAACCGTGAACACCCCTACTGAAATACTATAGTTACAAAAGTCATACTAACTTTATGATGAACATAACTTGCTGAAAAGGACAACATTACATACCTCAAGTTCGTTTAACTAGCGAGTCTCAACTGGCGACCAGTGGTTCTATCCCACTACAACCCTTATACTGGAAAACAGGGCTAATTTCAATACTAAAACTCGGCAAAAATATAAATTTTGATAATAATATCAATTGCAGTTCAACTCTGAGAACGTCACGTCCCACCGTGAGAGGCATGACTGACACTTAATGCCACACTGGGATCTGGACTGACCTGACTGACCTAGTGCACGCCTGTAACTTAATTCAAGAAAACGATGGGATATATCTCAGTTGTAAATACAACCACTGGCCGAGAAGGCCATCTGTACAAGAAGACAACTAACCATCAACAATGCAATAACAGGGATCCTATCGGGCCGACAAGACCACGAAGCTATCTAGTTATAACAGGAATGAAGACAGAAAACTATACTGGGCCCCACATGGCCAACACGTAAAATAAGATATACATGGGTACCACATGACCAACAACAACCAATTGACTGAGGACTGTAGTCTGCAAGCCTGTAAGAATAGGAATAATGGTCGGGACTGTCACACCCCACCTTGGGGGGTATGACGGGCACCTGGTGCCTGCTAGACTCTGGCTTTATTTCAAGAAACGAACCGGCTATATAGCGGCTGTAAATACAGCCCCCCGCCGATTAGGCCTATAGCCACCTGCAATACACAACAACTAACCAAAACAATGACACTATAATCTGAAACAACTACTATTCACCTTTGTGACCGACAAGGTCACTAACTATAACCAGAAGAAGGCCCCACACGGCCAACATCAACAACTAAACACATATATACATGCACGGCCCCACACGACTGGCTCCACCACCACAGGAAACATCAGACTGCAAGCCTCTAGGAAGTAATAATAGAATGGTCAGGACAGGGCCCCGACCTACCCGTACTATACAACAAAAGAAAATGAAATACACCTCTGAATATCAAGCTCCAGATGACAGGAGTTGATAACTCTGCGCTGGCTAGGATCACGAGGGATCGGCTCCTCGTCTATGAGTACCTGCAGGCAAGCAATGCAATGCCCCATGGGCGTTAGTACCACAGGTACCGAGCATGTAAAGCAAACTGAAATACAGAACTTAACTGGGTAAATACAATAACATGACATATAAGCAAGAAGTAGCTGAATCTATGGCTGAGGATAACTGGGGAGAGTTTATTTATTTTGTAACTAAACTGGGCGTACCTGACGACGTGTCGTCCTACTGTCTATCAGTATCTAATAGCACATATAGATATACATATAAATACACAAAATATCTGACCGACCCCCATAAGCCGGAAGGTGCCAACCAACAGAACAATCTATTTACCCCTACCCGGGTCTAAACCAACCAAAAATAAGTCACTCTACTCATCTCATAACTGTGAGCTCCTCCTACCAGCCCCCTTGGGTACGTAGCTCAGGCCTTGGCCTCTGACAATAAACTGTGTCTGAGTCCGAAGACTCTTGCCTCTGGGCGCAAGTGCGCAACGGGGTAATCTGCTGCTGTATCTGTAACTGAAACTGCCCCTGGGTGCAAGCACGCAACAGGGTAATTTTATAAAAATCTGTATCTGAAACTGCCCCCGGCCACAAGCGCACACAGAGTAATCTGCCCCTGTAAACAGGGTAATCTGGCTCTGCGCAGAGTAAACTGAACTGCCCTTGCAAGCAGGGTAATCTGGATCGTATTATCATGGTGGTCGGCCATCATCGTCCTCTAGGCGGACGACATCGCCCAGCTGGTGGCGGTATCTGAATCTGGTATCGACACAGCTATAACCCAGGGGTGGTGGGGATGCTAAAGGGTGCCCACATGCCATAACAAATCTCAACATGAAAAACACATACACAACAAGCATGCTCAAATGAAAAATACTAATCATATTCTCCTCTTTTATTTCAAGGCCAGTCCGTATTAAACAACTGATGCTATATTCTGTTTTACACTGTTTCTAATTGTTGGGATAACTGCTACCTGACCTTTATCTGTTTCTGGAGCTATATCTGTATCTGGAGCTATTTCTATATCTGATTACTGATCTGGTTATATCTAGATATAACTCAATAATATAGAACATGCCATCTATA
Source organism: Datura wrightii (assembly GCA_035772735.1). Classification (NCBI taxonomy): domain Eukaryota; kingdom Viridiplantae; phylum Streptophyta; class Magnoliopsida; order Solanales; family Solanaceae; genus Datura; species Datura wrightii. Next base: position 43,307,041 of record JASDFA010000007.1, on the reverse strand, counting down.
ACTGGATATAGCTCAATGATATAAAATGTGCCATCTATTACTGGATACAGTCTCCACAAATGTAATACATACTATCTGAAATCATCTGACTATCCGTTATTCTGATTATCGCATGATACTTAATGATATACTAGCATGCTTGCTGGAAATTGTACTGAAATCGTTCTTGTATGCTGGGTATCTATTAATAGCCTTTATCCTGGTTTCTGAGTACCCGACTGACCAATGTAATTTCCGTCAGTACTTCTGCTGTTTCTCCCAACTACATTCATATACATGTCAATTAGAACTAAATACATTAATATCCGGGAGAAATTATCACTTTTGATATATATTTATCCCAAACTTCAACCTTTCGAAAAATGGTCGAAAACTCATTATTTCTCGACAGTCCAGAAGGGATAAATGCTCACTGCAAGGCTAGAAACACATTGGTACTAATTTTAAGCAATTCTATTCACTTTACCTCGGTAGCACGATGTTTTGCCGGCCAAATTTCACAAAACCAACTCCGTAGGATTGCTCTCTGCAGCTTTAGACCTCTGTATCTAAGCCGGAACTGAGTTTAGACCGCATTTCGTAGCGTAATTGGAAGGAAATTATATAAAATTGTCGTGTGTTCTTATTTCACCTATATTCCCCTGTTTTTTTGCTGGAAATATATTGAAGAAGATGGAAAAACTGACTTTGCCTTTTTTTTTTTGCTAAATCCCTTAACCAACATGCCATTAGGCTATTTATTCATTTAAAATTTATAGGGTGTAACATCCTCCCCCCCTTAAGAACATTCGTCCTCAAATGACATTTTGTCTAGAGGACTTCTCAACTTACTCAACTTGTTTCTAGAAAAAATTTCGGCAGAGTTTCCCCTGTATTATGGACTATCTCAAAATTCTTGAAAAGCAGAAAAGCCCAATACAGGTACTCCACACGATATAATAGCATTCATGTATAACTGCCTATAATCAATCGCCTGTTGTCATATATAAAGTATAAGCATTCATAAGGAAAAACAGTTCTAACATACCTCTCGTTTGCCTATGCCTGTAATAAGTGGGATATCTAGCTTTCATGTCCTCCTCGGCTTCCCAGGTCATCTCTTCTCGGTTCCTGTTACGCCACAATACCTTGACAGATGCAATGTCTTTAGTTCTCAATCTACGAATCTGTCTGTCTAAGATAGCTACTGGAACCTCCTCATATGCTACTCTTCTGTGACCTGGACATCCTGAACTGGAACAACTGTGGAAGGGTATCCTACGAACTTCCTCAACATAGATACATGGAATACTGGGTGAACAGACGCTAACTCTGGAGGCAAGTTCAATTCGTATGCAACTCGGCCTATTCTCCACCGGATCTAATACGGCCCAATGAACCTCGGGCTAAGCTTGCCTTTCTTGCCAAATCTCATCACCCCTTTCATCGGAGACACTTTCAAATATACCCAGTCATCTACTACAATTCTAGATTTCTGCGCCGCATATCTGCATAAGACTTCTAGTGGCTCTAGGCAGTCAGTAGGCGTTCTCTGATAAGCTTTACCTTCTCCTCTGACTGTTGAATGATGTCTGGCCCAATCAACGTTGATTCTCCCACTTCAAACCAACCAACCGACGATCTACATTTTCGCCCATATAATGCTTCAAAGGGCTCCATCTGGATAGCTGAATGATAACTGTTATTATAGGCAAATTCAATCAACGACAGATGCTCATCCCAGCTACCCCCAAAATCTAGTACACACGCTCGTAGCATATCTTCGAGCGTTTGGATAGTTTGTTCTGCTTGCCCGTCTGTCTGAGGATGAAAGGCTGTACTCAAGTTAATCTGTGTCCCCAGGCCTCTCTGGAACGACTGCCAGAATCTCGCTGTAAATTGTGCTCCTCTGTCTGAAATAATAGATAATTTGGCACTCCACGTAATCTAACTATTTCTCTGATATATAATTTGACATAATCCTCGGCTGAGAAGGTAGCTTTCACTGGCAGGAAATGAGCTGATTTTGTCAGCCTATCAACTATTACCCAAATAGAATCGTTTCTGCGTTTGGTACGGGGTAACCCTGTTACAAAATCCATATTTATAGCTTCCCATTTCCACAAAGGCACAGCTATGTCCTGCGTCAGACCGCCTGGTTTCTGGTGTTCTGCCTTCACCTGCTGGCAGTTAGGACATCTAGATATATATTCATCTATTTCAGCTTTCATACCTGGCCACCAGTAGATGTCTCTGATGTTGTGGTACATTTTTGTTGCTCTTGGATGAAGGGAATAGCGAGCGTAATGTACCACATGCATGATCTGCTGGCGAAGCCCTGAAACATTCGGGACACATAGGCGGCCCTTACAATGTAGCACTTCATCCTCAATGACTTGGAAATCTGGCTCCTTACCTTTCTGAACTCTATCTCTGAGCTGGACTAAGTCAGGGTCCTCGTACTACCGTTCTTTTACCTCTGTAACTAATGATGACACAGCAGAGTTCTGAATCACCGCTCTGTTATTTTCTGTTTCTACTACTCGAACGGCTAAACTAGCTAGTTGATGAATTTCCTTGGCAAATTCCCGCTTCTCGGGTCGCAAATACGCCAAACTCCCCATTGACTTACGGCTCAGGGCATCTGCTACTATATTAGCTCTCCCCGGGTGATAGAGAATATTTACGTCATAATCTTTCAACAATTCTAACCAGCGACGCTGCCGCAGATTTAACTCCCTCTGTGTGAAAATGTACTGCAGGCTTTTATGATCTGTAAAAATGTCTACATGGACGCCATACAGATAATGCCTCCAGATTTTCAGAGCGTGGATCACTGCGGCCAGTTCCAAGTCATGAGTCGGATAGTTCTTTTCGTGCTTCCTCAGCTGTCTGGAAGCATAAGCAATTACCTTTCCATGTTGCATCAGCACACAACCCAGTCCAAAGCCTGAAGCGTCGCAATACACTGCATACCCATCTGTTCCCTCTGGCAATGCTAGTACTAGGGCGGAGGTCAATTTGTCTTTCAATTCTTGAAAACTCTGCTCACATGCCTCCGTCCACTGAAATTTCACTGCTTTCTGTGTCAGCTTTTTCAGAGGTGCTGCTATAGTGGAGAATCCTTCAACAAATCTCCGGTAATACCCTGCTAAACCCAGGAAACTGCGGACCTCGGTCGGAGTGGTAGGTCTGGGCCATGTCTTGACCGCCTCTATTTTCTATGTGTCCACCTGTATACCAACATCCGACACGATATGTCCCAAAAAGGTAAGTGAGTTCAGCAAGAACTCACACTTGGAAAACTTGGCGTACAGCTGACGGTCTCTAAGGATCTGGAGTACTGTTCGTAAATGCTTCTGGTGATCTGTCTCTGAACAAGAATATACCAGAATATCATCGATAAATACTATCACAAACAGATCCAAATACGGTCTGAATGTGCTGTTCATCAGGTCCATAAACACTGCGGGAGCATTCGTCAGCCCAAAAGACATGACTAGAAATTCAAAGTGACCATACCTGGTCCTGAAAGCAGTCTTTGGAATGTCCTTCTCACGAACCCAGACCTGGTGGTATCCGGACCTCAGATCTATCTTAGAGAAACATCTGGCCCCCTGCAACTGGTCAAACAAATCATCTATTCTAGGGAGCGGGTATTTGTTCTTAACCGTTACCTTATTCAGCTGCCGCTAGTCTACACACATACGGAGTGAGCCATCTTTCTTTCTTACAAACAGAATTGGCGCACCCCACGGGGAAGTACTAGGCCTGATAAAGCCTTTGTCGAGCAAATCTTTTAACTGCTCTTTCAACTCTCTAAGCTCAGCTGGTGCCATGCGATACGGGGGAATGGATATAGGTTGAGTCCCTGGCAACAAGTCAATTGCAAAATCTATCTCCCTTTCGGGAGGGATACCAGGCAACTCATCTGGAAATATGTCAGGGAATTCATTGACCACTGGAACAGACTGAAGAGTCGGAGGCTCCACCCGAACGTCCTGGACTCTGACTAGGTGGTAAATACGTTCCTTTGCTATTAATTTTCTTGCTTGAAGGTAGGAAATAAACCTACCTTTTGGCGTAGCTGTGCTCCCTTTCCACTCTCACACTGCTTCCCCCGGAAAGTGAAATCGGACCGTCTTGGTCCAGCATTCTAAGTTGGCATAACATGGCACTAACCAGTCCATACCCATAATGGCATCGAAGTCGACCATCTCAAGTTCTATTAAGTCCACTGTGGTCTGGCGATCAGCAACCTCTACCGTACACCCTCGGTAAACTCTTTTAGCTGTAATCGAGTCACCGACCGGCGTAAGCACTGAAAAGGGTTGCTGAAGCAATTCTGGTTCGATACCCAACTTCCGGGCTGTGATGGTGTAATATATGACAAGGTAGACCCTGGATCAATCAATACATAAACAGGGCATGAGCAGATAATCAATATACCTATGACCACGTCGGGAGATGCCTCTAAATCCTGCCTCCCTGGTAATTCATAGGTACGACTAGGGCCTGCACCTGAGCCAGAGGCTCCTAATCTACCTCGGCCCCTATTTGTTGAACCTGAGGGTCTGCGCCCTGCTGAGGCTGCTGGAGCTCGTGGTCCCGCTGATGCTCTATCCAGACTATTCCGGCTACCCTATCCTCTGGCCAGACAATCTCTCATTAAATGCCGAACTCAATATGGCCCTCACGACCTCTATCTGATGGAACTCAATATGGCCCTCACGACCTCTATTTGATGGAACTCAATATGGCCCTCACGGCCTTAATCTGATGGAACTCAATATGGCCCTCACGGCCTCTATTTGATGGAACTCAATATGGCCCTCACGGCCTTAATCTGATGGAACTCAATATGGCCCTCACGACCTTTTATCTGATGGAACTCAATACGGCCCTCACAGCCTCAATCTGGTCCTTTCGGACATCATACTGCCTCTGCAAGCATGGCGGATAGGCAATAACATCTAATAATTCAACGACATTAGGAAAACCCAATCTAGCTAGGGTTATCTCTAGCGAGGGTTGCTTTGTCATCACTGTCGTCTCAAGTATATTCGTAACAGCTAACCATAATAGGCTTACTCTGAAGTACTTGTCCTCTACATAGAGCAACTGTAGGGATACTACTAATTGGATATGCTCTTGAGCAGTCCGCCGTCACCTTCCTTAGACAGCTTATTATCACTCTTTGGCCTAGGGGTATTACTGTAATACTGTGGTTCTAGTCCCTGAGACACTAACTGCGTTTGTTCAGATTTCATATGCCTTCTCTGGGTGACTCCTAACCTCGTAGGTGTGTTTATCTGGACTTAGCCATTCCCGGCAACCTGTACCTGAATATCTTATAAGAGTAGGCTGGGGCGATGGCCTCGTATCTAGCTACTAACAAAAATTTCCCAGTATCTACTACTCTATCAGGCTAGTACAGCTGAGGTGGTGCCTTGAGTGACCTGCATGGTAAGCTCCATGTCGATTTAAACTAACCGTCACTGGCAATAGCCACTATGTGGCAGACTGACCGTCAAATCACTAGGTAGCTCTGGTGCCTCTGACTCTGGGGTAAGGCTATACTAGCATAACTCTAGCCCTGGAGGAGTCAAGGTGCACTGACTGTCTCTAGATGAGTTGTACTGATAATACAAGCGCCGAACTGGTAGTTATATTGCCCGCCTGTTCCTATGCTATGCAACTTACTAACTCAAGCCCAACTATTACCCATAAAACATCTGAACCTAGGCATGGTAGCCAAACATCGTTTCTACTAACTCAGTAAATAGAAGGGCAGAGGAATTTCTATGACGCTTCTAGCGTTAGTCACCCTTAATCTCTTTTTTCCCGATGTGGGATACTGCAATATACTCTTAATATGCTTTCTAGAAGCTAGCGACAACACATGTAATCATAATCTACTGATAGCAGCTAACCACGACATACATGGATCTTATATACTAGCAACAACTAATTACAACAAGTAAGATCGTTGTCTATGCTCAAAAACATAAGATGTATCATTGTATTACGAGAATAACTTGCTGAAGGAATAAGCCTTAACATACCTCGAATGCCGATTATCGTTTAACTAATTAGTTCCAACCTGAAGCCAGCAGTTCTACCAAACTACAGTCCTTATACTGAGATAATAGAGCTACAAACAATAATAAATTTGGCCAATAACGATATCTTTCAATCATAATATCAACTATGATTCAACTATAAATAACTCAACGAAAACCCGCATTTCTCGAGAGCTCAAAAATGAGAAATACTCACCTAAGGCCTGTGTCCGTTTAGGAATCAATTTGAAACAATTCTGACAACTTTTATCCATCGAGCTTCAATTTTCTGAGCGAATTTTCAAGAAATAACTCCGTAGAAATGCTTCTCGTAGGCCTAGAACTCATTACCCGAAGTTAATTTGCATTTGGACGATGTTTGATAGCATAATTTGATGAAAAACTGATGAAGGTTGCGTGCTCTCTCCATTATGGCCGAGGGATACATATATAAATGATTTAGAATGAACTAGGAAAGTATATATATAGTTGTTGGGTGGTGGCAGGGTGTGCCTCGTGCTGGCCAACGCGGCGGGGAGGGTGCCGCACCGAGCCTCCCATGGCACTGGCCTCCTAGTGCACCGCACTGCCCAAGGCACCGGTAGGCTGGCGTGTTACGCTGGCCCCTCGCGCTGGCCCCTCGCGGCCTGGCCTCATCCGACCCTGCTTCTCAGGTTATTTGCCACACGCATCAAGCTTTCTTTACTCGATACAACCCATACGTATGCCTACCAACCGTCAATATTTTATAGGGTGTAACATCCTCCCCCCTAGAAACATTCGTCCTTAAATGTAATCTTTAGGCTTATAAGACTCAATTCTTTTAAATAATGCGAGAAAATTTTTGGCAGAGTCTCCTCTGTAGTATGGACTATCCGAAAACCTGAAATGCAGAAAACTCCAACACAAGCGTCTTACATGACGCTATCTGTAGCTAAATAACACAATAGTACTACATGATTGATAACAATAGCCACAAGATCATCTTTATAGCATCTGGAACTACTATACCTTAACTAAATTCGACTAAGTCTATATATTTTCGTCATAGGGCCTGGAACAACTGAAACTATCCAAACTTTGCGTCATTCTTAACTTTTTTTTCAATTTATTTCTACTATATTTCTGTTCCATCATGATACTCTAATAATCTGCAACTTTGGTTCTCAAATTAACTCCCTTGAATCTGGCCATCTAATATAACTATTGGGGTCTCCCCATGGAATATCGTTTCTCTACCTTAAGTATCTCTGACTAGGTCAATCTGAGAAAGGTCTTCTACGCACTTGTGTAATGTTAATGAACGGATTCTAGCCCCGAAGGCAATCCTATCTCATGGGCCACTTGGCTAGTCTCCCGGAGGACCTAGTGTAGTTTAATGAATCTAGGGTTGGACTTGCCCTGCTTGTCATCATAACGCCCTTCATTGGCGAAGTTTTGGAACATCCAATTATTGCTTCAATTTTTAATTTCTCCATTTGCTAGAGTAAGACTTCTGGCGACCCCGGGCTGCCGGTACAAACTTCTGAATTAGTTTAACTGTTTCCCTCTGATCGATGCAATACGCTCGATTTAATTATCCTGACTTACCTACTTCAAGCCATTGTATAGGAAACCTACATTCCGACCACTACCATAAATCCGGGTGTCTAGTTCGACCTGTCGTCACATATGAAGTAACGGACGATATAAATTTAGCAACCCTTTTTCCATTGGATCCATGCAGGAAAGGGGAGTGCCCTGCTTGGCTATTTATTTAGGGATAAAGGGAAGTACTTAAATTAATATGTGTCCCAATCTGTCCTAATAGCTCTTCCTAAGCTTAATTGTGAGTTGTGCGCCTTTGCCAGAAGTTAATCGATACTGAGATACCATATAGATGAAATGTTTCTTTCATATTCAATTTCGCGTAGTCTTTAGTTGAAACGTCATTCTATCCGGCAAGGAATAAGTTAACCTCATTAGCTTCTCTATAACAATACACTAGGATCCCATTTACGTCTGATACGAGGTAACCTTATAGCTATATTCATATTGTTTACTTCTCACTTTCATGCAGGCACGACTATTCTCTGAGTTAGCCCGCCCGATTTCTACTGCCCAGCCTGCTCTTGTTGGTCATTAGGGGCTCCATGTCACAACTCAACAATATCCTTCTTCTTCCCGTGCTAGCAGTAAATCTCTTTTATAACCTAGCACGCTTTCTCCAAACCCAAGTAGGGGGAAAATAACGGGCATGATATGCCCTGCTATAATCTACTAACGAAACTTTTCTATATTTAGAACATAGAGTCAGCCCTCAAAACTTTGTCCCTTACTATCTCGAGGGTCGTTGGCTCTACACTAGTATAGGGTACCCGTACCATCACTCATCTGCCTCCACAACTAGGGGTACAAAGTTAGATGCTCATGCCTTCACCTTACTTCTAGGGGCTGAGATCTGGGGCTCATACCTCCTGCATCTTACTGCCAAGGATACGACTTTCAAAGTCTACTGACCTGCATCATTCTGACCCGCACTCAGGTCAATTTTATTCATATAATTTCTTTGTCCTTCAACATAGCAAACTAGGGCCATAGCCATTATTCTACAGGTATATCTTACCTTCATCCACACCGAGATGGGGTTAATCTATTTTTGGCTTAAACTTTGCTACTGCTGAGAGTTTGCTACTTATGGACTCTCTCGCCCAAACTCAGGTGCTACTAAAAATCTTACCTGCCCTCCTGATTTATAGTTGTGAGGGTCTAGGTAACTTGCTTGAACACAAAGAGTCTTAATCACTTTCTAACATTTTTCTGGAATTAACAATTCTTTCCCTTCTTTACTATTCATACTAGGTAGCATCACATTTACGCTTTCTATCATACTGAGAAAAGGATGGGAGGTAGGAAGTAACCATATCTTACTACGGTAGGGCTGAGGTATGGAACTTTACAATCTTCGAAGAGCTGGGGGTAAGAACCCTTCAATTTCCTCCCTTCTTTTATACCTTTTTGGTAATCCAACGTTAATTGTCGCTCCTAGATAATTCTAAATATCTATTAAATAATCCAACTCATGCATGTATCATATTACTGGCCTCTTACTCTTAGGCTATAGAAAGAAATGGGAGCGGTACTGGCATGTCTATTACCTTATGAGATTCTTGGTGCCCCGGAAGGATGCTGGGGGAAATTAAAAGACATCTGCTTTTTTCCCTTAGGCTGACTGTTCGCCAACTGTGGCATGTAGCTAACTTGAGGCTGACTGAAGTGTGTCACATATCAAATGTCATTTTGGACATATATAACAAAGAAAACTTAGGGACTCATCCCTATAAAACTTGGCTCTATAGCACGATCAGAAAAGATGGAGGGGTAACCATACTGTCATGCCTCGTAGCTTCCTGCTTATAAAATGTGGTGCATAACACATTTATAAACAAGACTCTACTAGACGCGGCTTGCAGACTCCCTTGGATACGTCCTGCTCTAATACCAAATTTTTCATGTCCCACCTTGGGAGGCATGACTGGCACCTAGTACCACACTGGGATTTGGACTAACCTGAATGACCTGGTGCATGCCTGTAACTTAATTCAAGAAAATGGTGGGCTATATCTCGGCTGTAAATACAGTTACTGGCTAACAAGACCACCTATACAGGAAGATAGCTAACCATTAACAATGCAATAACAGGGATCCTATACGGGGGCCGACAAGACCACCATGCTGTCTAGTTATAATAGTAATGAAGACAGGCATCTATACTGGGCACCACACGGCCAACATATAAAAGAAGACATACATGGGCCCCACATGACCAGCAACAACCAACTGACTGAGGCTAGTAGTCTGCAAGCCTCTAAGAATAGGAATAATGGTTGGGACAAGGCCCCGGCCTATCCAAATGCCATATAATGAAAGTCTGTAATCTCTATGACCTAGTAGCTCTGAATAAAAGGAACTGGCCGAACTGCTGACTCTGAACAGCTACTAACGGAGGTCCTGAACTCTGTCTGTCCAAACCTGCAGGCAAGTATACAGCGCCCCATAGTTGGGCATCAGAAAATATGTACCAAATATGTAAGGCAATAACAGAAGCGGAGTAAAACTGATAAAAACTTAAATTGATCAGTAACAAGGGCCATAAGTTAACCTGTAAGCTTTCCTTTCCATAACCTGTATCTAGTAAGTCACTACATGTGTATGAGCTGAAACTGTACGACTATTCGTTCATAAGCTATAATTGAAAGACAAATTTACAAACAAGAACCTAACCTAGACCCTTTAAGCTGGGAAGGTACAAGCAATAAAGAATAACCTACCTGGGACCCCAAAAGCCTTGGCAGGTGCCAATCAGTCTATATACCTCTATCGGTACCTTGTAGACTCTACAAGTAATTGTATCTGTGCCATCTGGGCTCCTATAACTGTATCTGTATCTAACCTATCTGAACTGTGTAGCTGGACTCCATGCCTTGGCTCGACTATGGGTCATATTGTAATCTCTAATGTCTGGATCGACCCTCACGGTCTCTATCTAATGTAACTCGGTACGACTCTCATGGCCTCAATCTGCTGGAACGCAATATGGCCCTCATGGCCCCTATTTGATGGAACTCAATATGGCCCTCACGACCTCTATCTGATGGAACTTAATATGACCCTCACGGCCTCTATCTGATGGAACTCAATATAGCCCTCACGACCTCAATTTGATGGAACTCAATATGGCCCTCATGGCCTCTTATCTGATGGAACTCAATATGACCATCACGGCCTCAATCTGGTTCTTTCGTACATCATACTTCCCCTGCAAGCATGGCCCTATAGGCAATAACATCTAATAATTCAATGTCGTAAGGAAAACCCAATCTAGCTAGGGTTAACTCTAGCAAGGGTTGCTATTTCATCACTGTTGTCTCAAGTCTATTCGTAACTGCTGACCATAATTGGCTTACTCTGAAGTACTTGTCCTCTACGTAGAGCAACTGTAGGGCTACTACTAATCGGATATGCTCCTGAGAAGTCATCCCTAACCTTCCATAGGCAACTTATTATCACTCTTTGGCCTAGGGGTATTACTGTAATACTGTGGTTCTAGTCCCTGAGACACTAACCGAGTCTGTTCAGATTCAATATGCCTTCTCTGGGTGACTCCTAGCCTCATAGGTGTGTATATCTGGACTTAGCCATTCCCGGCAACCTGTACCTGAGTATCTGATAAGAGTAGGCTAGGGCATTGGTCTCGTATCTAGCTACTAACAAAACTTTCCCTAGTATCTACTGCTCTATCAGCTTGGTACAACTGAGGTGGTGCCCTGAGTGACCTATACGGTAAGCACCACGTTAACTGAAACTGGCGATATCCACTATGTGGCAGACTGACCCTCAACTCTCTAGGCAGCTCTAGTGCCACTGACTCTGGGGTAAGTTCATACTAGCATAACTCTAGCCCTGGAGGTGTCAGGGTACGCCCACGGTCTCTGGACGAGCTCTACTTACAATACAGGCGCCAAACTGGTAGTTATATCGCCCGGCTATGCCTATGCTGTTCAACTTACTAACTCAGGCCCAACTATTACCCATAAAACATCTGAAGCCTAGGCATGGCAGCCAAACATCGTTTCTACTAACTCAATAAACAGAAGGGTAGAGGAATTTCCATGACGCTTCTAGCGTGAGTCACCCTTAATCTCTTCTTTCCCGATGAGGGATACTACGATATACTCTTAATATGCTTTCTACCAGCTAGCCACAACACATGTAATCATAATCTACTGATAGTAGTTAACCACGACATACATGGATCTTATATACTAGCAACAGCTAATTCCAACAAGTAAGATCGTTGTCTATGCTCGGAAATATAAGTCGTATCATTGTATGATGAGAATAACTTGCCGAAGGAATAAGCCTTAACATACCTCGAATGCCGATTCTCATTTAACTGATTAGTTCCACCCAACCGCAGTCCTTATACTGAGAGAATAGAATTAGTTTCAATACTAAATTCGACCAATAACGATATCTTTCAATAATAATATCAACCATTATTCAACTCTGAATAACTCAGTGAAAACCCGCAATTTCTCGAGAGTTCAAAAGAGAGAAATACTCACCTAAGGCCTGTGACTGTTTAGGAATCAATTTGAAACAATTCTGATAACTTTTACCCGGCGGAGCTCTAGTTTGCCGAGCGAATTTTCAAGAAATAACTCCTTAGAAATGCTACCCGTAGGCGTAGAACTCATTACCCAAAGTTAATTTGAATTTGGACGACATTTGATAGCATAATTTGATGAAAAAGTTGATGAAGGTTGCGTGCTCTATCACTTCTGGCCGAGGGATACATATACAAATGATTTAAAATGAACTAGGAAAGTATATATATAATTATTGGGCGGTGGTAGGGTGTGCGTCGCATTGGACAACATGCTAGGGAGGGTGCCGCACCGCACCTCCCAGGGCGCTGCCCACCTGCTGCGCTTCCCAAGGCACCGGCAGGCTGGCGCGTCACGCTGGCCCCTCGCGGCCTGGCCTCTCCCGACCCTGCTTCTCAGGATTTTTTCCACTCACGTCAAGCTCTCTTTACTCCATACAATCCACACGTATGCCTACCAACCGTCAATATTTTATGGGGAGTAACATCATAACCCGATGAAAACCCAAAATTTCTCGGGAGTTCAGAAGGGAGAAACACTTATCTAATGCCTGTGACCGTTTAGGAATCAATTTGAAATAATTCTAACAACTTTTACCTAGCCAAGCTCTGGTTTGTTGAGCGAATTTTCAAGAAATAGCTTCGTAATAATGCTCCCCGTAGGCCTAGAACTCTTTAAGAAATAACTTAACATAAAGAACGTAATCATAACATAGCATAAGGGAAAAAATAGTACTAGACTTATATAATAAGGCGGAATACGACTTGTAGTCTGATGAGCTTCTAAACATGAAGAACGGATTGATGGGACAACTCCCCAACTAATCCAACATCCAGAAACTTAAAGAAATAACATAGAGTGTGAACATGTAGCCCTCGAAATATGAGGACTCACCAAGTACGCTGAGAGCAGGGCTGAAACTAGCTACGGGTGAGGATGAGCCTGAGAACTGGGACCTGTATCATGAAACGATATAGCATAGAAAGTATGCGATCAACACGTGGAATGTACTGAGTATGCAAGGTAAGTAAAACGGACATTTAAAAATAAATATAAAGTTCATAAGAGATCATAAGAGTAGGACAACATGCTCCTATCATAAATCATTATACCATATCATACGACTCAAGATTTTCAAAACATTCATAACATAAACATAGTCATAATCATAATAGATAACATACATAATCATAACATGCATAAATCATGAGGAACAGTGGAGATTCTCTTAACCGACATACCCCATATGAGCACACATGAAGCCCGACTTATAGCCCTAGTCAGGAGGGTGTTCGTACCTTGCCAAGGGTAGGAACCATGAAGGGCGTGATCACACATGAAAAAGGCCATTTGGGCCAGGGAAAAACATGAAAGGGGTCCCAACATACCTACGGTGGCACGTAGTTCATGAGATCTGGGGCTTAACCTGAGCCCCGAACCTATTTGGTGTTCGATACTACTCCCAAAACATATATAGTGCTCATAATAATACATACATGAGTTAATGGGATAGTTAAATCATGATAATCATAAATATGCTTGAACATATAAGAACTAGCCATGACTTGAGGCCCGTGGGTCGGCCAAAAACATGATTTATGATTGATAAAATCCATATGTACTTATAGATCATGCATATAGCTTGAAATTCATAAGTTCATAATAGATAACATAATAAATTCATAAATAAATTCATAATTAATGCTGGGCTTATCAAAAACACCAATGGATCAATGGATCATAAATCGATTCATCATGGGGCATGCATAATCAAGATTATTTGTTTAGAAATTCCAAATCAAAAATATTAATATCAATTTAAAACTCAAAAGATGATCAAGATTAGTAGATAATGATAAGATTTCAAAATCACAAAACCCATAATGAAATCATTAAATTTTATACAATTAAAATACAAAACCCCATGAGCACTTAATAAATTTTGAGTAAAATCATAGAGTAGGAACATGAGTGTGGAAGAATCCACCCATTGAAGACCTTACATACCTGGGATTATCAAAATTCTAACCCTTCTTAAAAGCTCAAGAATAAGATTGAAAGAATTGAGGTGAAAAGCTTGAAATCTCCCTTAGATCACCTATAAAAATCCTTCATGCATGCATGAGGGTTTAGGAAGGATTATTTTCTTAAAAATCCATCTTTCTAAAGCCAAAATGATGTAGTTTAGGGCCTTATATCGTGAAAAGGTCGAAAATACCCTTAATGAACCTGCCCAGAAAACTGGCCGGATAGAAACCACGGGTGGTACCAAAGGGTCGTGGGAACCACTAACGACCCGTCGTGTCCTTTGTTGTATACACTGCTGATGGCCCATTCCCAGAACCAAACAACGGATGTTAGGAAGACCTTTCCCTTCAACCCAAGACTCGTTACATCGCCCGTGGTTAGCTCTCTGAACCTTGGCATCTTATCTCCTAACGGGCCACACCAAGACCCGTCACCACAAACAACGAATCGTTGTTTCCCCCCGTTGAATTCACTAGAAAAACTTAAACTCAACCAACGACCACCTCTAATGACTCATGGTTTCTTCTAATGGGTCGTTGAGACGCTCGTTGTATGCCACCTGAAGAACTCAGCTCCTTCCCAAGACTGCTATCAATGACTCATTGTTTCCCACAATGAGTCTTCATGTCTTTCGTGGTTTACACTGTCACCCAGCCTGAACCTAACCATGACTCATTACAACGACCCATGGTTTGACACTACGAGTCGTACCTTGACCCGTCTTGAGATATTTTCCCCCATTTTTTGCAGTTTTCAATTTTTCACTTTCGGGTCTACTCCTACCCACTTCCGGGGTATTACAATATCTCCCCCTTGGGAAGATTCGTCCTCGAATGTTAGATATAAGAAGAAGTTAGAGACATACAATTATATACTCAGATACTGATCATTTTAGCCGAAATTTTTATGGAATGAGTACCTCCGAAAAGAATTACATAGCTGAACTGAATTCAGACACCACATACATATACCATATCATAAAACAAACTTGTACACTTGAATTGAACATGAAAACTGATTAGAGGTTTAGGGAAAAAACTGATACCTCAAGTTGAAACTGAGCCGGTAGAGAGCAGGTGTGGGTACCTAGCTATCATATCCGCTTTGGCTTCCCACGTAGCTCTTTCAAAATGCTGAGTTCTCCATAATACTTTAACTGAAGCTACTTCTTTGTTCCTTAGCTTATGGATTTGACGATCTAATATGTCCACGGGTACTTCTTCATAACTGAGGCTGTCTTTTACACCAACACTGTCCAACGGGATTACTAAAGCTGGATCACCCAAACACTTCTTCAAAAGTTACATATGAAACACAGGATGAACTGAAGATAACTCCAAGGGCAAGTCCAACTCATACGCCACCTTACCAACTCTCCTCACAACCCGGTAGGGACCAACATAGCGGAGACTGAGTTTCCCTTTCTTTTCAAACCGCATGACTCCCTTCATGGGAGATACCTTTATAAATACCCAATCATCCACCTCAAACTCCAAATCTCTTCTCTCACATCAGCGTATGATTTCTTACGACTCTGAGCGGTCTTTAGCCTATCCCTTATTAACTGAATCTTTACCATGGCCTCATGAACCGAATCTGGCCCTATCATAGCTGCCTCACCAACTTCAAACCATTCGATGGGAGATCTACACCTCCGCCCATAGAGGCCTCGAACGGTGCCATTTGGATGCTGGAGTGATAGATGTTATTATAAGCAAACTCGATTAAGGGCAAATTATCATCCCAACAACCTTTAAAATCCATAACACATGGCCTCAACATGTTCTCAAGAGTCTGGATTGTCCACATTGCCTGGCCATCTGTTTGTGGATGGAATGCGGTGTTGAGCTTAACTTGAGTTCCAAGCCCCTTTTGGAAAGACCGCCAAAATTGAGAGGTAAACTGAGTACCTTTTTCTGAAATAATAGACAAGGGCACTCCATGACGTTGAACCAACTCCCGAATATACAACTTGGCATAATCATCCGCTGAATCCATGGTCTTGACCGGTAGAAAGTGTGTAGCCTTGGTCAACCTGTCCACAACAACCCAAATGGAGTCATACTGTCTCCAAGTGCGTGGAAAACCAATTATAAAGTCCATGTTAATCTCTTCCCACTTCCATGTGGGAGTGTTGATATCCTAAAGTACGCTTCCCGACTTTTGATGCTCGACTTTCACTTGCTGACAGTTTGGACATTTGGCTACGAACTCTGCAATATCCTTCTTCATATCATCCCACCAATAGATTTCTCGCATGTCCCGATACATCTTCGTGGATCTCGGATTGATAGAATATCTCGTACCATGTGCCTTATGTAATATCCAAACCCTCAAATTATCAACATCCAAAACACATAGTCAACCCGGGTTTCATAACACGCCATCTCCCCCTTAGGAGAAAACCTCCACCTTTTGACTCCGCACTGCTTCCTTCAGCTTCCTCAAAATCAGATCCTCATCTTGCTTAGATCTGACGTCAACCACCAAGGACGATTCTGACCCATTCTACATAGCAACGCCGCCATCAGTCGAGTCGATCAAACATCTGAACCTAGGCATGGTAGCCAAACATCGTTTCTACTAACTCAGTAAATAGAAGGGCAGAGGAATTTCTATGACGCTTCTAGCGTTAGTCACCCTTAATCTCTTTTTTCCCGATGTGGGATACTGCAATATACTCTTAATATGCTTTCTAGAAGCTAGCGACAACACATGTAATCATAATCTACTGATAGCAGCTAACCACGACATACATGGATCTTATATACTAGCAACAACTAATTACAACAAGTAAGATCGTTGTCTATGCTCAAAAACATAAGATGTATCATTGTATTACGAGAATAACTTGCTGAAGGAATAACCTTAACATACCTCGAATGCCGATTATCGTTTAACTAATTAGTTCCAACCTGAAGCCAGCAGTTCTACCAAACTACAGTCCTTATACTGAGATAATAGAGCTACAAACAATAATAAATTTGGCCAATAACGATATCTTTCAATCATAATATCAACTATGATTCAACTATAAATAACTCAACGAAAACCCGCATTTCTCGAGAGCTCAAAAATGAGAAATACTCACCTAAGGCCTGTGTCCGTTTAGGAATCAATTTGAAACAATTCTGACAACTTTTATCCATCGAGCTTCAATTTTCTGAGCGAATTTTCAAGAAATAACTCCGTAGAAATGCTTCTCGTAGGCCTAGAACTCATTACCCGAAGTTAATTTGCATTTGGACGATGTTTGATAGCATAATTTGATGAAAAACTGATGAAGGTTGCGTGCTCTCTCCATTATGGCCGAGGGATACATATATAAATGATTTAGAATGAACTAGGAAAGTATATATATAGTTGTTGGGTGGTGGCAGGGTGTGCCTCGTGCTGGCCAACGCGGCGGGGAGGGTGCCGCACCGAGCCTCCCATGGCGCTGGCCTCCTAGTGCACCGCACTGCCCAAGGCACCGGTAGGCTGGCGTGTTACGCTGGCCCCTCGCGCTGGCCCCTCGCGGCCTGGCCTCATCCGACCCTGCTTCTCAGGTTATTTGCCACACGCATCAAGCTTTCTTTACTCGATATAACCCACACGTATGCCTACCAACCGTCAATATTTTATAGGGTGTAACATCCTCCCCCCTAGAAACATTCGTCCTTAAATGTAATCTTTAGGCTTATAAGACTCAATTCTTTTAAATAATGCGAGAAAATTTTTGGCAGAGTCTCCTCTGTAGTATGGACTATCCGAAAACCTGAAATGTAGAAAACTCTAACACAAGCGTCTTACATGACGCTATCTGTAGCTAAATAACACAATAGTACTACATGATTGATAACAATAGCCACAAGATCATCTTTATAGCATCTGGAACTACTATACCTTAACTAAATTCGACTAAGTCTATATATTTTCGTCATAGGGCCTGGAACAACTGAAACTATCCAAACTTTGCGTCATTCTTAACTTTTTTTTCAATTTATTTCTACTATATTTCTGTTCCATCATGATACTCTAATAATCTGCAACTTTGGTTCTCAAATTAACTCCCTTGAATCTGGCCATCTAATATAACTATTGGGGTCTCCCCGTGGAATATCGTTTCTCTACCTTAAGTATCTCTGACTAGGTCAATCTGAGAAAGGTCTTCTACGCACTTGTGTAATGTTAATGAACGGATTCTAGCCCCGAAGGCAATCTTATCTCATGGGCCACTTGGCTAGTCTCCCGGAGGACCTAGTGTAGTTTAATGAATCTAGGGTTGGACTTGCCCTGCTTGTCATCATAACGCCCTTCATTGGCGAAGTTTTGGAACATCCAATTATTGCTTCAATTTTTAATTTCTCCATTTGCTAGAGTAAGACTTCTGGCGACCCCGGGCTGCCGGTACAAACCTCTGAATTAGTTTAACTGTTTCCCTCTGATCGATGCAATACGCTCGATTTAATTATCCTGACTTACCTACTTCAAGCCATTGTATAGGAAACCTACATTCCGACCACTACCATAAATCCGGGTGTCTAGTTCGACCTGTCGTCACATATGAAGTAACGGACGATATAAATTTAGCAACCCTTTTTCCATTGGATCCATTGCAGGAAAGGGGAGTGCCCTGCTTGGCTATTTATTTAGGGATAAAGGGAAGTACTTAAATTAATATGTGTCCCAATCTGTCCTAATAGCTCTTCCTAAGCTTAATTGTGAGTTGTGCGCCTTTGCCAGAAGTTAATCGACACTGAGATACCATATAGATGAAATGTTTCTTTCATATTCAATTTCGCGTAGTCTTTAGTTGAAACGTCATTCTATCCGGCAAGGAATAAGTTAACCTCATTAGCTTCTCTATAACAATACACTAGGATCCCATTTACGTCTGATACGAGGTAACCTTATAGCTATATTCATATTGTTTACTTCTCACTTTCATGCAGGCACGACTATTCTCTGAGTTAGCCCGCCCGATTTCTACTGCCCAGCCTGCTCTTGTTGGTCATTAGGGGCTCCATGTCACAACTCAACAATATCCTTCTTCTTCCCGTGCTAGCAGTAAATCTCTTTTATAACCTAGCACGCTTTCTCCAAACCCAAGTAGGGGGAAAATAACGGGCATGATATGCCCTGCTATAATCTACTAACGAAACTTTTCTATATTTAGAACATAGAGTCAGCCCTCAAAACTTTGTCCCTTACTATCTCGAGGGTCGTTGGCTCTACACTAGTATAGGGTACCCGTACCGTCACTCATCTGCCTCCACAACTAGGGGTACAAAGTTAGATGCTCATGCCTTCACCTTACTTCTAGGGGCTGAGATCTGGGGCTCATACCTCCTGCATCTTACTGCCAAGGATACGACTTTCAAAGTCTACTGACCTGCATCATTCTGACCCGCACTCAGGTCAATTTTATTCATATAATTTCTTTGTCCTTCAACATAGCAAACTAGGGCCATAGCCATTATTCTACAGGTATATCTTACCTTCATCCACACCGAGATGGGGTTAATCTATTTTTGGCTTAAACTTTGCTACTGCTGAGAGTTTGCTACTTATGGACTCTCTCGCCCAAACTCAGGTGCTACTAAAAATCTTACCTGCCCTCCTGATTTATAGTTGTGAGGGTCTAGGTAACTTGCTTGAACACAAAGAGTCTTAATCACTTTCTAACATTTTTCTGGAATTAACAATTCTTTCCCTTCTTTACTATTCATACTAGGTAGCATCACATTTACGCTTTCTATCATACTGAGAAAAGGATGGGAGGTAGGAAGTAACCATATCTTACTACGGTAGGGCTGAGGTATGGAACTTTACAATCTTCGAAGAGCTGGGGGTAAGAACCCTTCAATTTCCTCCCTTCTTTTATACCTTTTTGGTAATCCAACGTTAATTGTCGCTCCTAGATAATTCTAAATATCTATTAAATAATCCAACTCATGCATGTATCATATTACTGGCCTCTTACTCTTAGGCTATAGAAAGAAATGGGAGCGGTACTGGCATGTCTATTACCTTATGAGATTCTTGGTGCCCCGGAAGGATGCTGGGGGAAATTAAAAGACATCTGCTTTTTTCCCTTAGGCTGACTGTTCGCCAACTGTGGCATGTAGCTAACTTGAGGCTGACTGAAGTGTGTCACATATCAAATGTCATTTTGGACATATATAACAAAGAAAACTTAGGGACTCATCCCTATAAAACTTGGCTCTATAGCACGATCTGAAAAGATGGAGGGGTAACCATACTGTCATGCCTCGTAGCTTCCTGCTTATAAAATGTGGTGCATAACACATTTATAAACAAGACTCTACTAGACGCGGCTTGCAGACTCCCTTGGATACGTCCTGCTCTAATACCAAATTTTTCATGTCCCACCTTGGGAGGCATGACTGGCACCTAGTACCACACTGGGATTTGGACTAACCTGAATGACCTGGTGCATGCCTGTAACTTAATTCAAGAAAATGATGGGCTATATCTCGGCTGTAAATACAGTTACTGGCTAACAAGACCACCTATACAGGAAGATAGCTAACCATTAACAATGCAATAACAGGGATCCTATACGGGGGCCGACAAGACCACCATGCTGTCTAGTTATAATAGTAATGAAGACAGGCATCTATACTGGGCACCACACGGCCAACATATAAAAGAAGACATACATGGGCCCCACATGACCAGCAACAACCAACTGACTGAGGCCAGTAGTCTGCAAGCCTCTAAGAATAGGAATAATGGTTGGGACAAGGCCCCGGCCTATCTAAATGCCATATAATGAAAGTCTGTAATCTCTACGACCTAGTAGCTCTGAATAAAAGGAACTGGCCGAACTGCTGACTCTGAACAGCTACTAACGGAGGTCCTGAACTCTGTCTGTCCAAACCTGCAGGCAAGTATACAGCGCCCCATAGTTGGGCATCAGAAAATATGTACCAAATATGTAAGGCAATAACAGAAGCGGAGTAAAACTGATAAAAACTTAAATTGATCAGTAACAAGGGCCATAAGTTAACCTGTAAGCTTTCCTTTCCATAACCTGTATCTAGTAAGTCACTACATGTGTATGAGCTGAAACTGTACGACTATTCGTTCATAAGCTATAATTGAAAGACAAATTTACAAACAAGAACCTAACCTAGACCCTTTAAGCTGGGAAGGTACAAGCAATAAAGAATAACCTACCTGGGACCCCAAAAGCCTTGGCAGGTGCCAATCAGTCTATATACCTCTATCGGTACCTTGTAGACTCTACAAGTAATTGTATCTGTGCCATCTGGGCTCCTATAACTGTATCTGTATCTAACCTATCTGAACTGTGTAGCTGGACTCCATGCCTTGGCTCGACTATGGGTCATATTGTAATCTCTAATGTCTGGATCGACCCTCACGGCCTCTATCTAATGTAACTCGGTACGACTCTCATGGCCTCAATCTGCTGGAACGCAATATGGCCCTCATGGCCCCTATTTGATGGAACTCAATATGGCCCTCACGACCTCTATCTGATGGAACTTAATATGACCCTCACGGCCTCTATCTGATGGAACTCAATATAGCCCTCACGACCTCAATTTGATGGAACTCAATATGGCCCTCATGGCCTCTTATCTGATGGAACTCAATATGACCATCACGGCCTCAATCTGGTTCTTTCGTACATCATACTTCCCCTGCAAGCATGGCCCTATAGGCAATAACATCTAATAATTCAACGTCGTAAGGAAAACCCAATCTAGCTAGGGTTAACTCTAGCAAGGGTTGCTATTTCATCACTGTTGTCTCAAGTCTATTCGTAACTGCTGACCATAATTGGCTTACTCTGAAGTACTTGTCCTCTACGTAGAGCAACTGTAGGGCTACTACTAATCGGATATGCTCCTGAGAAGTCAGCCCTAACCTTCCATAGGCAACTTATTATCACTCTTTGGCCTAGGGGTATTACTGTAATACTGTGGTTCTAGTCCCTGAGACACTAACCGAGTCTGTTCAGATTCAATATGCCTTCTCTGGGTGACTCCTAGCCTCATAGGTGTGTATATCTGGACTTAGCCATTCCCGGCAACCTGTACCTGAGTATCTGATAAGAGTAGGCTAGGGCATTGGTCTCGTATCTAGCTACTAACAAAACTTTCCCTAGTATCTACTGCTCTATCAGCTTGGTACAACTGAGGTGGTGCCCTGAGTGACCTATACGGTAAGCACCACGTTAACTGAAACTGGCGATATCCACTATGTGGCAGACTGACCCTCAACTCTCTAGGCAGCTCTAGTGCCACTGACTCTGGGGTAAGTTCATACTAGCATAACTCTAGCCCTGGAGGTGTCAGGGTACGCCCACGGTCTCTGGACGAGCTCTACTTACAATACAGGCGCCAAACTGGTAGTTATATCGCCCGGCTATGCCTATGCTGTTCAACTTACTAACTCAGGCCCAACTATTACCCATAAAACATCTGAAGCCTAGGCATGGCAGCCAAACATCGTTTCTACTAACTCAATAAACAGAAGGGTAGAGGAATTTCCATGACGCTTCTAGCGTGAGTCACCCTTAATCTCTTCTTTCCCGATGAGGGATACTACGATATACTCTTAATATGCTTTCTACCAGCTAGCCACAACACATGTAATCATAATCTACTGATAGTAGTTAACCACGACATACATGGATCTTATATACTAGCAACAGCTAATTCCAACAAGTAAGATCGTTGTCTATGCTCGGAAATATAAGTCGTATCATTGTATGATGAGAATAACTTGCCGAAGGAATAAGCCTTAACATACCTCGAATGCCGATTCTCATTTAACTGATTAGTTCCACCCAACCGCAGTCCTTATACTGAGAGAATAGAATTAGTTTCAATACTAGATTCGACCAATAACGATATCTTTCAATAATAATATCAACCATTATTCAACTCTGAATAACTCAGTGAAAACCCACAATTTCTCGAGAGTTCAAAAGAGAGAAATACTCACCTAAGGCCTGTGACTGTTTAGGAATCAATTTGAAACAATTCTGATAACTTTTACCCGGCGGAGCTCTAGTTTGCCGAGCGAATTTTCAAGAAATAACTCCTTAGAAATGCTACCCGTAGGCGTAGAACTCATTACCCAAAGTTAATTTGAATTTGGACGACATTTGATAGCATAATTTGATGAAAAAGTTGATGAAGGTTGCGTGCTCTCTCACTTCTGGCCGAGGGATACATATACAAATGATTTAAAATGAACTAGGAAAGTATATATATAATTATTGGGCGGTGGCAGGGTGTGCGTCGCGTTGGACAACATGCTAGGGAGGGTGCCGCACCGCACCTCCCAGGGCGCTGCCCACCTGCTGCGCTTCCCAAGGCACCGGCAGGCTGGCGCGTCACGCTGGCCCCTCGCAGCCTGGCCTCTCCCGACCCTGCTTCTCAGGATTTTTTCCACTCGCGTCAAGCTCTCTTTACTCCATACAATCCACACGTATGCCTACCAACCGTCAATATTTTATGGGGAGTAACATCATAACCCGATGAAAACCCAAAATTTCTCGGGAGTTCAGAAGGGAGAAACACTTATCTAATGCCTGTGACCGTTTAGGAATCAATTTGAAATAATTCTAACAACTTTTACCTAGCCAAGCTCTGGTTTGTTGAGCGAATTTTCAAGAAATAGCTTCGTAATAATGCTCCCCGTAGGCCTAGAACTCTTTAAGAAATAACTTAACATAAAGAACGTAATCATAACATAGCATAAGGGAAAAAATAGTACTAGACTTATATAATAAGGCGGAATACGACTTGTAGTCTGATGAGCTTCTAAACATGAAGAACGGATTGATGGGACAACTCCCCAACTAATCCAACATCCAGAAACTTAAAGAAATAACATAGAGTGTGAACATGTAGCCCTCGAAATATGAGGACTCACCAAGTACGCTGAGAGCAGGGCTGAAACTAGCTACGGGTGAGGATGAGCCTGAGAACTGGGACCTGTATCATGAAACGATATAGCATAGAAAGTATGCGATCAACACGTGGAATGTACTGAGTATGCAAGGTAAGTAAAACGGACATTTAAAAATAAATATAAAGTTCATAAGAGATCATAAGAGTAGGACAACATGCTCCTATCATAAATCATTATACCATATCATACGACTCAAGATTTTCAAAACATTCATAACATAAACATAGTCATAATCATAATAGATAACATACATAATCATAACATGCATAAATCATGAGGAACAGTGGAGATTCTCTTAACCGACATACCCCATATGAGCACACATGAAGCCCGACTTATAGCCCTAGTCAGGAGGGTGTTCGTACCTTGCCAAGGGTAGGAACCATGAAGGGCGTGATCACACATGAAAAAGGCCATTTGGGCCAGGGAAAAACATGAAAGGGGTCCCAACATACCTACGGTGGCACGTAGTTCATGAGATCTGGGGCTTAACCTGAGCCCCGAACCTATTTGGTGTTCGATACTACCCCCAAAACATATATAGTGCTCATAATAATACATACATGAGTTAATGGGATAGTTAAATCATGATAATCATAAATATGCTTGAACATATAAGAACTAGCCATGACTTGAGGCCCGTGGGTCGGCCAAAAACATGATTTATGATTGATAAAATCCATATGTACTTATAGATCATGCATATAGCTTGAAATTCATAAGTTCATAATAGATAACATAATAAATTCATAAATAAATTCATAATTAATGCTGGGCTTATCAAAAACACCAATGGATCAATGGATCATAAATCGATTCATCATGGGGCATGCATAATCAAGATTATTTGTTTAGAAATTCCAAATCAAAAATATTAATATCAATTTAAAACTCAAAAGATGATCAAGATTAGTAGATAATGATAAGATTTCAAAATCACAAAACCCATAATGAAATCATTAAATTTTATACAATTAAAATACAAAACCCCATGAGCACTTAATAAATTTTGAGTAAAATCATAGAGTAGGAACATGAGTGTGGAAGAATCCACCCATTGAAGACCTTACATACCTGGGATTATCAAAATTCTAACCCTTCTTAAAAGCTCAAGAATAAGATTGAAAGAATTGAGGTGAAAAGCTTGAAATCTCCCTTAGATCACCTATAAAAATCCTTCATGCATGCATGAGGGTTTAGGAAGGATTATTTTCTTAAAAATCCATCTTTCTAAAGCCAAAATGATGTAGTTTAGGGCCTTATATCGTGAAAAGGTCGAAAATACCCTTAATGAACCTGCCCAGAAAACTGGCCGGATAGAAACCATGGGTGGTACCAAAGGGTCGTGGGAACCACTAACGACCCGTCGTGTCCTTTGTTGTATACACTGCTGATGGCCCATTCCCAGAACCAAACAACGGATGTTAGGAAGACCTTTCCCTTCAACCCAAGACTCGTTACATCGCCCGTGGTTAGCTCTCTGAACCTTGGCATCTTATCTCCTAACGGGCCACACCAAGACCCGTCACCACAAACAACGAATCGTTGTTTCCCCCCGTTGAATTCACTAGAAAAACTTAAACTCAACCAACGACCACCTCTAATGACTCATGGTTTCTTCTAATGGGTCGTTGAGACGCTCGTTGTATGCCACCTAAAGAACTCAGCTCCTTCCCAAGACTGCTATCAATGACTCATTGTTTCCCACAATGAGTCTTCATGTCTTTCGTGGTTTACACTGTCACCCAGCCTGAACCTAACCATGACTCATTACAACGACCCATGGTTTGACACTACGAGTCGTACCTTGACCCGTCTTGAGATATTTTCCCCCATTTTCTGCAGTTTTCAATTTTTCACTTTCGGGTCTACTCCTACCCACTTCCGGGGTATTACAATATCTCCCCCTTGGGAAGATTCGTCCTCGAATGTTAGATATAAGAAGAAGTTAGAGACATACAATTATATTCTCAGATACTGATCATTTTAGCCGAAATTTTTATGGAATGAGTACCTCCGAAAAGAATTACATAGCTGAACTGAATTCAGACACCACATACATATACCATATCATAAAACAAACTTGTACACTTGAATTGAACATGAAAACTGATTAGAGGTTTAGGGAAAAAACTGATACCTCAAGTTGAAACTGAGCCGGTAGAGAGCAGGTGTGGGTACCTAGCTATCATATCCGCTTTGGCTTCCCACGTAGCTCTTTCAAAATGCTGAGTTCTCCATAATACTTTAACTGAAGCTACTTCTTTGTTCCTTAGCTTATGGATTTGACGATCTAATATGTCCACGGGTACTTCTTCATAACTGAGGCTGTCTTTTACACCAACACTGTCCAACGGGATTACTAAAGCTGGATCACCCAAACACTTCTTCAAAAGTTACATATGAAACACAGGATGAACTGAAGATAACTCCAAGGGCAAGTCCAACTCATACGCCACCTTACCAACTCTCCTCACAACCCGGTAGGGACCAACATAGCGGAGACTGAGTTTCCCTTTCTTTTCAAACCGCATGACTCCCTTCATGGGAGATACCTTTATAAATACCCAATCATCCACCTCAAACTCCAAATCTCTTCTCTCACATCAGCGTATGATTTCTTACGACTTTGAGCGGTCTTTAGCCTATCCCTTATTAACTGAATCTTTACCATGGCCTCATGAACCGAATCTGGCCCTATCATAGCTGCCTCACCAACTTCAAACCATTCGATGGGAGATCTACACCTCCGCCCATAGAGGCCTCAAACGGTGCCATTTGGATGCTGGAGTGATAGATGTTATTATAAGCAAACTCGATTAAGGGCAAATTATCATCCCAACAACCTTTAAAATCCATAACACATGGCCTCAACATGTTCTCAAGAGTCTGGATTGTCCACGTTGCCTGGCCATCTGTTTGTGGATGGAATGCGATGTTGAGCTTAACTTGAGTTCCAAGCCCCTTTTGGAAAGACCGCCAAAATTGAGAGGTAAACTGAGTACCTTTTTCTGAAATAATAGACAAGGGCACTCCATGACGTTGAACCAACTCCCGAATATACAACTTGGCATAATCATCCGCTGAATCCATGGTCTTGACCGGTAGAAAGTGTGTAGCCTTGGTCAACCTGTCCACAACAACCCAAATGGAGTCATACTGTCTCCAAGTGCGTGGAAAACCAATTATAAAGTCCATGTTAATCTCTTCCCACTTCCATGTGGGAGTGTTGATATCCTAAAGTACGCCTCCCGACTTTTGATGCTCGACTTTCACTTGCTGACAGTTTGGACATTTGGCTACGAACTCTGCAATATCCTTCTTCATATCATCCCACCAATAGATTTCTCGCATGTCCCGATACATCTTCGTGGATCTCGGATTGATAGAATATCTCGTACCATGTGCCTTATGTAATATCCAAACCCTCAAATTATCAACATCCAAAACACATAGTCAACCCGGGTTTCATAACACGCCATCTCCCCCTTAGGAGAAAACCTCCACCTTTTGACTCCGCACTGCTTCCTTCAGCTTCCTCAAAATCAGATCCTCATCTTGCTTAGATCTGACGTCAACCACCAAGGACGATTCTGACCCATTCTACATAGCAACGCCGCCATCAGTCGAGTCGATCAATCTAACTCCCAATTTTGCAAGTCCGTGTACATCCTTCACCAAATCCTTCTTTCCCTCCTCTATGTGGGACACACTCTCCATAGAGAGACTACTAAGTGCATCTAAAACCACATTAGCCTTGCTCGGGTGGTAAAAAACACTCATATCGTAGTCCTTTAGCAACTCCAATCACCTTCTTTGCCGAAGATTGAGATCTTTCTGCGTGAGAACATATTGCAAGCTCTTGTGATCTGTGAACAAGTCCATGTGGATCCCATACAAGTAATGTCGCTATATCTTCAAAGCAAATACCATCGCTGCCAACTCAAGATTATGGGTCGGGTAATTCTTTTCATGAACTTTCATTTGTCGAGAGGCGTATGCTATAACTTTACCACGCTGCATCAACACACATCCTAGTCCGACTCTCGAAGCATCACAATATACAACAAAGCCATTTGTACCCTCGGGTAAAGTTAACACTAGTGCTGAAGTGAGTTGGGTGTTCAATTCCTGGCAGCTTTCCTCACAACCCTCCGACCATTAGAACTTCACCTTCTTCTGAGTCAACTTGGTCAAAGGTGCCAAAATAGAGGAGAAACCCTCAACAAATCTCCGGTAATAACCTGCTAGGCCCAAGAAACTCCAAATTTTTGAAGGACTCACCAGCCTAGGCCAATTCTTCACCACTTTGATTTTCTGCGAGTCTACCTTTATGCCCTTACTTGATACCACATGACCCAAAAATGCCATCGAGTCTAGACAAAATTCACACTTGCTAAACTTTGCATACAACTGACGATACTTGAGAGTTTGCAGCACTATCCTCAAATGAGCGACATGTTCCTCCTCGCTCTGGGAGTATATAAGAATATCATCGGTGAATACGATCACGAACATGTCCAAATATTGCTTGAACACCATGTTCATCAGGTCCATAAAAACTGTAGGAGAATTGGTTAGTCCAAAAGACATAACAACAAATTAATAGTGACAATACCGAGTCCTGAAAGTGATTTTCAGGATGTCACTCTCCCAAACTCTGAGCTAGTGATACCCGGACCTTAGATCTATCTTTGAGAAACACCTGGCACCCTAGAGCTGGTCAAATAAGTCATCAATCCTGGGCAAGGGGTACCTGCTCTTGACATTGACCCTATTCAGCTACCGATAATCAATACACATCCAAAGGGATCCATCCTTATTCCGAGCAAAGAGAACTGGTGCACCCAATGGAGACTTGCTCGGTCTAATGAAACCCTTATCCAACAAGTCCTTCAACTGTTTCTTTAACTCTTTTAGCTCGGCTGGAGCCATCCTGTAAGGAGGAATGGAGATAGTCTGCGTATCGGGTAATAGATCAATACTGAAATCAACTTCCCTCTCTGGAGGAACACCTAGAAAATCATCAGGGAAAATTTTTGGATACCCACACACCACTGGAACTGACTGAATAGTCAGGGTCTCAGACTCTACATCCTTAACCCTAACTAGGTGGTACATGCAACCCTTATAGATCATTTTCCTGGCCTTGAGGTAAGAGATAAAGTGATCTACAGGTACTGCGGAACTTACCCTCCATTCTAAAGCTAGTTCACATAGAAAATGGAACTCCACTGCTCGGGTTCTATAGTTAACCGAAGCATAACATGCAAACAACCAATCCATGCCCAGAATAATATAAAAATCAGTCATACCTAATTCTACTAAATCTGCGGAGGTGACCTTATGCAATACTGTAATGGGGCAACCTCTATATACCCGCCTAGCTACAACTGAATCACCGATCGGAGTAGACACAGAGAACGTTCTGACAAAATTTCAGGACTAACTCCAAAGCTACTAGCAATGTAAGGCATCACAAAAGACAATGTAGCTCCCGGATCTAACAAAGCATAAGCATCAATATGAAAGACTCGCAACATACCCGTGACCACATCTGGCGAAGCCTCCTGCTCCTAGCGAGGCACTAGGGCATAAAACCTATTTTGGTGCTAACTACCTGTTGAATTAGTGGAGGCACCCTGCTGAGGGGGTCATGCTGCTGAAGCAGTAGGACTGGCTGCAAGGAAATCTCTGATCCTGTGTCCGAGTTTGCCACACCCGAAACAAGCATCCGTGCCGACCAAGCACCTCCCGAGATGATTCTTGCTGCATCTCACACAAGCTGGGAAAGTGCACTCCACCTGCATGGTACCATGATCCCTCGAGCCTGTAGCCCTGCTCCTCTGGTCTCCCCTGAACCTGGATGGCTTGCTGGCCGATGATGGAGATGGAGCAATGATTCTATGTTGGGACTGCTGACGTGGTCCACCCTCTGACCTGGCCTGAGAGACTCCATAACTATCGGTCTTGGACCTCTTATCCTCCCTCTGCCTCTTATAGACCGACTCCATCTGCTGCGCATGCAATATAATACGGGGAAAATCAATGTCTCGGTGAAGCATGGCAATCCGGAAATAATTGTCCAAGTAATCTGCCACTCCATGCACAAAATGGCTCACTCGAGCCCGCTCATCCTCTACCAACTCTGCAACATATTTAGATAGCCGTGTGAACTCCAATGCATATTCCTGGACCGACATATTGCCCTGCTTCAGCTTAACAAACTCGGCCGCCTTAAGCTCCCTCATCTCCTGAGGGAAGAAACAATCCATGAATGCAGTGTGAAACTCATCCCAACCTATCAGGCCTGCACCCGCCGCCCTGGCATCCCTCCATTGCTTAAACCATATATGTGCTTCCCCCTTTAGCTGGTAGGAGGTCAAGTCAACTCATTCCACATTGTTCACCCCCATAACCTAGGTGAAATTCAAAATTTCCTCAATAAAGTCATGTGGGTCCTCATCTACCTTCGACCTTGTAAACTCCGGAGGGCTCATCCTAAAGAAGTCCCTCACCTTAGCAGCTACCGCATTCCCATTTTGTGGATAATGTGCCACAATCTGATTTGAAATTGGGCTGTCATGGCCTATGCCAACATTTGAATCGCCTCCCTAAACTCAACATAAGCGGCTGGCTCTGGTGCATGCTCCTCATGAATGGGTAGGGCAGGCTGACGCTCACCATCATGGTCACCCTCATGATCATTACCATTTCCATTCCTCCTTGCATTAACTTGATGTGAAGGCATGATTCTACAATTGCAAATAGCACGAATTAGGAGAGTAAAGGATGTTCTTCGCATGAAATAGATCATGAAAGAAGGGAACATTTCCTAAATGTCTATTAGCCTCTTCTTCATAGGTATGGTGCGCTTCACACCCATGAAAAATACTCTACCTATGGTGGCCTTTAGACTCCCTAGGTCACATAAACCTATGGCTCTGATACTAGTTTGTCACGACCCAAACATACACTCGATTCGTAGACACGGGATAAGGAGCCCCGAGAGACCCCAAGTTGACCCATGGCATGAATATACATCTAATTCAATCGCATGAGCGGAAAACTTAACATAAAGAATGTAATAATAACATATCATAAGGGAAAAAATAGTACTAGACTTATACAATACGACATAATACAACTTGTAGTCTGATAAGCCTCTAAACATGAAGAACGGATTGATGGGACAACTCCCCAACTAATCCACCATCCAGAAACTGAAAGAAATAATGTAGAGTGTGAACATGTATCCCTCAGAACACGAGGACTCACCAAGTACTGAGAGCAAGGATGAAACTAGCTATGGGTGAGGATGAGCTTGAGAACTGGGACCTGTATCATGAAATGATACATCATAGAAAGTATGTTGTCAGTACGTGGAATGTACTGAGTATGCAAGGTAAATAAAATGGACATTTAAATATATATATATATATATATATATATATATATATATATATATATATATATATATATATATATATATATATATATATATAACATTCATAAAAGATCATAAGAGTAGGACAACATGCTCGTATCATAAATCATTATAACATATCATACGACTCAAGGTTTACAAAACATTCGTAACATAAGCATAGTCATAATCATAATAAAAGAGCTTTGGTTAACATAACTTGAGCCAACATACATAATCATAACATGCATAAATCATGAGGAACAGTGAGAGATTCTCTTAACCGACATACCCCATATAAGCACACATGAAGCCTGACTTGTAGCCCTAGTCGGGAGGGTGTTCGTACCTTGCCAAGGGTAGGGACCATGAAGGGCGTGATCACATATGAAGAGGGCCATTTGGGATAGGGAAAAACATGAAAGGGGTCCCAACATACCTACGGTGACACGTAGTTCATGAGATCCGGGACTTAACGTGAGCCCTAAAATTAAATCACAAAACCCATAATTAAATCATTTAAATTTTATACAATTCAAATAAAAAACCCCATGAGTTTTAAATAAATTTTGAGTAAAATCATAGAGTAGGAACATGAGTGTGGAAGAATCCAGCCATTGAAGACCTTACAAACCTGGGATTATCAAATTCTAACCCTCCTTAAAAGCCTAAGAATGAGATTGAAAGAATTGCGGTGAAAAGCTTGGAATCTCCCTTAGATCACCTATTAAAATCTTTGTATGCATGAATGAGGGTTTAGAAAGGATTATTTTCTTAAAAACCCAGCTTTCCCAAGACAAAACGATGTAGTTTAGGGCCTTATATCGTGAAAAGGTCAAAAATACCCTTAATGAACCTGCCCTGAGAACTAGCGGATGGAATCCCCGGGTGGTACCAACAGGTCGTGGGAACCACTAACGACCCTTCGTGTCCTTCATTGTATACACTGCTGATGACCCATTCCTGGAACCAAACAACGGATGGTCAGGACGACTCGTCCCTTCAACCCACGACTCGTTACATCGCCCGTGGTTAGCCCCCTAAACCTTGGCATCTCATCTCCTAATAGGTCACACCACGACCCGTCACCACAAACAACAAATCGTTGTTTCCACCCGTTGTGTCCACTGGAAAAACTTAAACTCAACCAATGACCACCTCCAATGACTTGTGGTTTTTTCTAACGGGTCGTTGGGACGCCCGTTGTATGCCACCTGAAGAACTCAACTCCTTTCCACGATTGCTATCAACGACTCATTGTTTCCCACAACGAGTCGTCATGTATCCCGTGGTTTACACTGTCACCCAACCTGAACCTAACCACGACTCGTTACAACGACCCGTGGTATGACACCACGAGTTGTACCTTGACCCGTCTTGAGATATTTTCCCCCATTTTATGCAATTTTCAATTTTTCACTTCCGGGTCTACTCCTACGCACTTCCGGGGTATTACACTAATTTACCCTTAAGATAGTTGTCATCTATCCATTATCGGGCAAAATAATGACTCAATGACTAAAATTAAAAAAATCAAAAAAAAATCTAGACTCTCTATCAGTTCTAAGGGACTATCAACCGAAAAAGTACTAAAAACAAAAACCGAAGGAACCCAAAATAAAATAAAACTAAAAAAAACTACTACAAACCAACAAGCATGCATGATAAATTATAGATCCCAAAAAACTAGTCCTACCTTGTGCAGATTTAGCAATTACTTCTCCCACCCCACACTTAATTAGTAACACTGTCCCTAGTGCTAAAACAATAAAGCATAAAGTAAAAGAGTGAAAGAAGAACCCCTTGGGCCTCTACTCCTCGTCTTTTGTGGGGGCAAGAGCAGCTTTCCCCATCTATGCATTTCATGCTCCAAATTCGTTGTAAATTATGACTTAACACCTGCACACTTGAAGAAACATATAAAAACAAAAGAAACAAAATCATCTTCTATTGCCTCCCAAGTGGCACTTGATTTAACGTCACGGCACGACACATGTATCTTAATTACTCAGACTTTATCAAGATACCCGTTGAGACCGTAGTCACATCTTGGCCGCTTATTTCACCACGATGCCCTGTGACACGTCAGAAAATAAAAGAACAGCGTAAAATAGGAAATAAAGACTAAAAGTTAAACACAAGCAATTAATCTAATCCTAAACCGTATTCCCTGGCAACGGTGCCACTTTTTGATAATGCTAAAACTCACACCTCCTGCTGAAGTATGAAGCAGACGTTGTCAATAAAGAACCCAACTAGAGGTTGGGGTCGATCCCACAGAGAATATGGAAGGATATAGAAGAACGCTAGTGTTTAAACTTTTGAGTCAATTATCTCCCAAAAGGGCGGATATTGTAAAAGTAATAAATAACAATGATGAGAATTTGAATGTTGATTCCAAATTAATGCAATTAACTAGGGTAAGTGTTCCCCATGGATTCTTAACTACTTTGGGTTTTACCCTAGTGATCTATCCTAATACTTAACTTGTAGAACTGATAACTAAGGTTCATCCAAATGATTGGTTCGCCCCTATTGGATGACTATACTCAATCACATGGGTCAGATCTCATGAGTGATTTCAATTTAACCATTATCAATTTATTCCAAATTTAACTATCCTACGACCACAACTCAAGTTAATACAATGATCATCAAGATCAAAGCTTTGTTGTAATTCTCTTTTCCTAATCTCTACCTCTCTAGGCTCAAGCAAGTAAAGAATTCAGGCATGTCCTAACATTGCGCACCGTTAAGAAATGTTTAAGCATGAAAAGAATACAATACAAGCGTTTAGTACTGGTTTAGAATCACTTCGTGAAAACCCTAATTTGTTAATTCACCATGGTTTCCACAACCCTGGTTATGGAAGTTTTAGCCTAGCATGTTCATAAGTAAATTAGTAGCATTCATAGACAAAGGCACAAATTAATAATTACAATGATGATAGGAAGAAACTCACCTGATTATTGCAAAAAATAAGGAAGAACAATTCAAAAATCATCTCAAAGTATGTTTGTGAAATAAAACTTTACAATCGTATCTCTCGAACTTATGAATTCTAAAACGTATCTAAAATTCTTCTAAAAAACTTGGCTATTACATAAGAATAAAAGGATATTTATAGTAGTAGATTGATGCTTCTCTTGTTCCTTCTCGAATTTGATTTAGGATTTGTTGCTCCTTTTCCTAATTGAAGTGGATTTTGACTTTTGGCTAGTTGAATATCGTTGGTGTGCCGCGTGCCCTATAGCGCCCATGTAGTTCTGCATTGCACATGCCAACGCGCAGGGAGAAGGTGTAATACCCCGGAAGTACCTAAGACTAGACCCAGGATTTAAAAATGAAAGTGGTAGAATCTGGAAAAGAATTCCACAGAACGGGTCACCTAACGGATCGTTGATCAAACCAACAACCTGTAGGAGGCATCCATGGTGAGGTACTGTAGGGTCGAAGTTGGGAGTAACGGGGTTCGAGTCGTTGTTTGTGGTTGTGGTGAGGCTGACCCTTGGTCAAGGATGAAGTGATGAGTCATGGAATGATCCATCGCTGGTAACAATGGGTCGTGGTCAACTGTTATGGGAAGGAGTATTAAAACCATTAGTTAAGGTAATGGAAGGAAACTATGACTCGTTGGAAGGAGGAACGAGTTATGGTGTGGCTCGTGGGAAGGCTTGGTGCAGGTCGTCAAGGGGTAAACAATGGACTACCTAACGGACTGTTGTCTATAGCAGCGAATCAACATATCCAGTCGTGGGACTGAATTTGAGAAAGTGAAGTCGGGCAGTGGAGACAATGGATGGATACCACGAGATGGGGTCTCCAAGAACCACCCGTTAGGACGTCACAGAGCAGAAATTTCAGGAAATTCATTAAGGGAATTTTCGTCATTCCTAAGTCCTACGGTCCTAAACTATGTCATTTAAGGCTTGAAATGCAGTGTTTTATGAGGGTAAAACCTATCCTATGCTCACTCATATCCATGCATGCATATTGAAGGGGTTTAGGAGGTGATCAAGTAAGAGTCCTTCAAGTTTTTCTTCAATTTTCCATTGGGCTTTTCAAGAAGTGGTAAAATATGATTTTCCCCAGGTATGTAGGGTTATGAGTGGGTGAATCCTCTCGCACCCATGCCCAATCTCTCTCAAATCATGATATTTCCTATGTAAATTCCATGGGATTCTTACCCAACGCATGAAATTTTTAATTCTCTACATGGGCATGATATAATTGAGTTACTATTATTGAAATACGAATTATGGGCAAGTTTTACATTGTTTTCCATTAAAATCATGTTTCAAGCTTTTAAAATTGAAATTCCCATTTATGAAAGGTTCATGAAAGTTAAGGTTTATGATGAATGTTCATGTATGATGAATTATTGATGATGAAAAGCATGTTTTCAAGTTACCCATGTTTATAATCACGTTCTCAAGTAAATTGAGTATTTTCAAGCATGTTAAAGTATTGGGAGATGCCCACATGTTCGAGAATGATTTATGATTTTGTCACACCCCATCTTGGGAGGGATGATTGACACTTAGTGCCACACTGTGATCTGGACTAACGTAACTGGCCTGGTGCACTACTGATGCATACCTGTAACTTAATTCAAGAAAATGATGAGCTATATCTCGGCTGTAAATATAGCTTCTGGCTGACAAGGCCACCTGTAAAAGAAGATAGCTAACTGCCAATAACACAATAATAGGGATCCTATGCGGGCCGACAAGACCACCATGCTGTCTAGTTATAACTGAAATAAAATCAGGCAACTAAACTACTCTATAGCCGACAAGGCCGCTAACTGACAGCTAAGAAAGGCCCCACACAGCCATCACATGAAAAAAACATACATAGGGCCCACATGGCCAGCAACAAAAGCTACTACTAGAAATCTGTAGTCTGCAAGCCTCTAAGAGTGGAATAATGGTTGAGATAGGTCCCCGAACTACCCATAAACTGTATAATAAAAGAACAAACCTCTTCTAACTTCCAACCCCGGAGGAAGGGAGTTGAACAAACTGTTAACTCCAGCTGATGACTAAGAATGCACCGAACAATGTCTATTCGCACCTGCAGGAAAGTAATGCAGCGCCCCAAGGATGGGTATCAGTACAATTTGTACCGAATATGTAAGGGAATAAAAGATAACTAAATGAAAGTTGATAAAACTAGAGTAATCATGAAGAAGGGAATAAGTTTAACCTGAACGATCTCATCATCTAAAACATCTAACTAACAAGTGTACATACATAAACAAAAACCTAATCGGGCCCCCATAAGCCTAGAAGGTACAAACAACAAAGAATAACCTACCTGGGCCCCCATAAGCCCCGACAAGTACAAACAATGTACGCTCTACTATCTGGCTACTGAAGGTTCATAAACATACTGTAACTCAGGAATATTCATCCTCTGAAATTGTGTTTGAGCCAGATAGGCTCCTGTAACTGTGTCGTGTCTGGACTGTCTGGTCTATACAATTGGAAATCGAGCCTTAGCTCGACAGTGGTTCATATGTAATTGTTGTAACTTGATATGGCCCGCACGACCTCTATTTGGGGTAACTCAAGACAACCCTCACGTCCTCAATCTGATAGAACTCACTATGTCCCTCACGACCTCAATATGATAGGACTTAATATTGCCCTCGCGGCCCCAATCTGATAGAACTCTATATGGCCCTCACAGCCTCAACATATAGAACTCACTATGGCCCTCAGGCGATAACATCTACCAACCCAAACATCATAAGGAAAACTAATTTATCTAGCATAAATTCTAACGAGGGTTACTATATCATTAGTGTCGTCTCAATTCTATTCCTAACAGCCGACCACAATATGGTTACTCTAAAATACTGTAGTTACACAAGTCGTACTAACTTTGTGATGAATATAACATGCCAAAAAGGACAGCCTTACATACCTTAAGTGCCGACTTTCATTTAACTAGTGAGTCCCAACTGGCGACCGATGGTTCTATCCAACTGCAGCCCTTATATCGAGAAAACAGGGCTAATTTCAATACTAAAACTCGGCAAAACTATAACTTTCAACTCTGAATAACCCATCAAAAACCTGTAATTTCTCGGGAGTTCAGAAGGGAGAAACACTTACCTAATGCCTGTGACTATTTAGGAATCAATTTGAAACAATTCTGACAAATTTTACCCAGCGGAGATCCAGTTTGCCGAGCGAATTTTCAAGAAATAACTCCGTAGTAATGCTCCCTATAGGCCTAGAACTCATTACCTGAAGTTAATTTATGTTTGTACGGCGTTTGGTAGCATAATCGGGCGAAATTTGGTTGAAAGTTGCATGCTCTTCTTTATCTTAGCCGTGCAAATAATTTTAGAATGAAGTGAAATAAGACAAGGATAATATATATACACATGGGCGGTGGTAGGGTGGCGCCCCGCACCGCCCATAGCGCTAATACCCTGCCACGTTGCGCCTCTCAATGCGTCAGCAAGCCGGCACGCCGCTTCTGGCCAGTGCACTGCTGGCTGGAGCGTCGCGTTGGTCCTGCACGCGCTGGTCCCGTTTGACCCTACTTTTGAGGCTTTTCCTACACGCGTAAAGCTCTCTTTATTCATCACAAATCCACACATACACCTACTAATCGATAATGTTTTACGGGGTATAACAGATTTATGATATGGATTTCATGATTGATCGATTTACGATATTGACCGACTAAAGGGCCCTTGATTCATGGCTAATCATGTATTTAAATGGGGATCAACGATGTTAATGTTTACTTAGCCATGAATCTCAATGAATGATGTTATTGATTTATTCACGAGACTAATATGCATGTTTTTGGAAGCAGTGTCTAGCGCCTAGTAGCCCGGCGTTCAAAGGACTACGCCGGTGTCTCATAACTACATGCCACCGTAGGTTTACATTGATACATTACAATATTAATGATCCTCTCTTTCGTGATATCACATAATACATGTCCCTTTCCTGGCAAGCCAGGTACGCCCACTTGAGTGAGATAGTTGGGGCATCATGTAAGGCTCTACCATGATGGTGTCGGTTATGACGAGTCCTCCCATTGTTCTACATGTTTTTATTTATTATTATGTTTATGTTATTTTGGCTCAAGTGATGATTTACAAAGTTTCTCTTATGAGTATGATAATGAATGGATTTCGAATGATTTGAAAACCTTGAGTCTTATGTTATATTATGATATTTATGTTATGAGCATGTTGTCCCACTCTTATGATCTCTTAACAGCTTTTATGCATTTTTAAATGTCCGTTTTACTTACCTTGCATACTCAGTACATTCCACGTACTGAGAGTATGATACAGGCTCCGCTCTTCAGACACAGCACCGTCATTAGCTTGTCTCAAAGATTAGCATCCAGCTCCTTGGTGAGTCCTCATTCCCTGAGGACCAGTTTGATATCAGTTATCTTTTCATGTTCAGTTTTCTAGACTAGCCGAGTTAGCATTCAGCTGTTATGTGTGTAGTACGTTCCGCTTTCTATGTTATATTATGTTTATGCTTTCGCCATATCAAGATGCTAAGTTTTCCTCTTTATTAATATTGAGCTAGATGTATGTTCATGCCATGGGTAGACTTGGAGTCTCTCCGAGCTCCTTGTCCCGTGTTACGATCCAGGTCTACGTTCAGATCGTGACAAACTTGGTATCAGAGCAATAGGTTTGAAGTGTCCTAGGGTGTCTGAAAGCCACGTTAAGTAGAGTCTTTTTCATGGGTGTGAAGCGCACTACACTTTATGATGTAGAGGCTAGGAGACGTTTAGGAAATGTTCCCTTCTTTCATGATATATGTCATGCGATGAAATGTCCCCCTATCCTTCTAACTCGTGCTATACGCGTGTGCAAAGACATGTCTTCTCAGGACAACAACGGGAGTCATCTAGCCCCACCAACTCCAATGGATTCCATGAAAGTTA
Organism: Datura wrightii; assembly: GCA_035772735.1. Taxonomy (NCBI): domain Eukaryota; kingdom Viridiplantae; phylum Streptophyta; class Magnoliopsida; order Solanales; family Solanaceae; genus Datura; species Datura wrightii. The sequence continues at coordinate 43,267,502 of JASDFA010000007.1, read as the reverse complement.
TGGATGCAGAACTCGAAGCCGCTCTGAGAGTGTTGATGCGAGCCATGATCACCCAGCCTAACCAGCAGGCTATTGTACCAGTGAACCCTATCGGGGAGGCGGCAGCTACTAGGGTGCTGGAAATCACGAAGAGGAGCCCGCCTAAGGTTGGTGATTCATATATGGGTGGAGATGTAAGAGGAAATGAAGGAGGAACAAGAGGCCGAGGAACAAAAACCTCGAGAGTTCCCAGCAAGGGTCGAGTAGTGGGAGTCACTCTCAACCCCGTCAGAGATCTTTAGCTCAAGTTCGGGGATACAACCCCCGAGTGAGGGAGATTACTTACCCAATTTGTGGGCGCTACAGGAAGAACTGCCTAGGAAAGTGCTTGGCAGGTTCAGATGCTTGCTTCTATTGTGGCCAACCCAGACATAAACACAGAGATTGTCCTTCATCCAAGAGAGACGGCCAGAGAGTCTGAGCCCTAGCTGTCAGGTCTGAGGCCCGTCCATCTCGACAGCGTAGGTTACCTAGAGCAAGTGGCATCAAACCCCAGATGTAGTCACAGGTACATTATAAACCTTCATACCGAACCTTGCGTGATTTCTAGTTCGGGGAACTACTTTACAGGGTAAAAGATTCCCTTTGTGCATTTTAGTACGAGATCTATTTCGTGGAAGGTAGGGAGTGATTATAAGTATGTTCGCAGTAGCTTTGAAGATGAATAGGAAGCCCAAAGCAGTTGAAGGACCTGTTAGATAAGGGCGTTATTAGATCGAGCAAGTCTCCATGGGGTGCACTAGTGTTATTTGTCCGGAAGAAGGATGGTTCTCTTCGGATGTGCATTGACTATCGGCAATTGAACAAGGTCACCGTTAAGAACATGTATCCCTTACCCAGGATTGACGATTTGTTTGATCAACTTCAGGGTGCCAAGTGTTTCTCCAAGATTGATCTCAGGTCCGGGTATCATAAGCTCAGATTTCAGGAGAGTGATATCCCGAAGACGACCTTCAGGATGCGGTATGGCCATTATGAGTTTGTAGTTATGTCTTTTGGACTAACAAATGCTCCTGCGACTTTTATAGACTTGATGATCAGGGTGTTGAAGCAATATCTAGACATGTTCGTGATCGTGTTCATTGATGACATCCTTATACACTCTCGAAGCAAGGAGGAGCATGCCGCTCACTTGAGAGTAGTACTTTAGACTCTCAAGGATCGCTAATAATATGCCAAGTTCAGCAAGTGTGAGTTTTGGATAGACTCTATTGCATTTCTGGGCCATGTGGTATCGAGTGAGGGCATAAAGGTAGACTCTCGAAAAATTGAAGCGGTGAAGAATTGGCCTAGACCGGTGAATCCTTCGGATATTTGGAGTTCTTGGGTTTAGCTGGCTATTATCGGAGGTTTGTTGAGGGTTCCTCATCTATTGCTGCACCTTTGACCAAGTTGGCTCAGAAGAAGGTAAAGTTCCAATGGTCAGAAGCTTATGAGAAAATCTTCCAAGAGTTGAAGACTCGACTCACTTCAACACCAGTGTTGACCCTACCCGAGGATACTGATGGTTTTCTAGTGTATCGTGATGCTTTGAGAATCAAACTCGGGTGTGTATTGATACAGTGAGGAAAGGTGATAGAATATGCCTCTAGACAGTTGAAGATCCATGAGAAGAATTGCCCAACCCATGATCTTGAATGGCCGCGATGATATCGCATTAAACATATGACGACATTATTTGTATGGTGTCCATGTGGATGTCTTCATGGATCACAAGAGCTTACAATATGTGTTCACACAGAAAGACCTCAATCTACGACAAAAGAGGTGGTTAGAGCTACTCAAAGACTAGATATAAGTGTCCTTTACCATACGGGTAAGGCTAATGTGGTAGAAGACGCACTTAGTAGGATTTATATGGAGAGTGTGTCCCATGAGTGACTAAGAGGCTTTCACCGAGGTCTACTTTTGACTTTTGGTGGTAACAACAGAGTGATCCTCTAAGGTTTACGTCCTAGCAACTAGGAAAAGGAGTAAGCATACATATCGGAAAGCAAAGATGCCACCTCTCGTTATTGATTTACTTTGAGAGAACTCAGTCCTTGGCTTATGGCAGGAAAATCGGTAGTTAAAGAAGTGTTGGTATCAGCCCCGCTTTTAGACAGCTTATTAGAGTTAGCATCTGCTTATTGGCAAGTCCTCAGCTTCTGAGGACTAGACTATCTATCTTTTCTTTAATTTCGTTTAATTCCTTTTTGGGCATTCAAGGGAGAGTAAGATTCAGTCTCTATCAGGTATGTAAGGTTATGAATGAGTGGTTTCTTCCACACCCATGCCCAATCCCACTCTACAAGTGTAAAATTCTATAATTGATCTATTGGGTTTTTAACCAAATGCATGAATTATCTATTTATACACATGGGTATGAATTAATTATGATTTTATTACTGGATTGTGAAGCATGGGCTAATTTAATAATGATTTCAATTAAAATTATGTTTCTAGCCTTATGAATGTTGAAGCCCATTGCTGAGATGATCATGAAATGTAAGATTTTTTAAGTATGTGTGATAATGATGAGATCTTATGATGAAAATCATGATTTGAAGCTACCCATATTTATAATTATGTTTTCAATGAGAATTGAGTATTTCTAAGTATGATAAAACTTTGGGTAATGCCCATATGTTAAGTTTAAATGATGATTTTCCGAAACTAAGCTTACCACATTGTTTTGGAGCGAAGACTCCCAAATTTTATATTCTATCTTGTGGTATGTTTTGAGTTAAGTCTTCCTATGCATAACTTACCACATGGTTTTGGAGCAAAGGCTCCCAAGTATGTTTTCAGCTTGTGGTATGTTTTGAACTAAAGCTTCTCATATGCATGATTTCATATTTGAGATGTATTTGATTATTGAGCTTCATGAGTTGATGATGTTGAGCTTCTTTATAAACTATGTAGAGCATGTGCATGTTTTTGGGAGTATTGTCTAGCACCGAGTAGGCTATGGGTCAATCATCCTATGCATCAGAACTACTCGCCAACGTGGGTTTATATTATTATATAATTTGGGACATCCCTTGTGAGCTTTCCTTGCCAGAATGGGACTTCGGCTGGATATTGATATCATTGTTGCGTCCTTAACCCTGGCAAGATTTTGGACGGCTCTGCTCACTTGAGTGTAATAATCGGGACCACATAAGCTCTATCGTGGTATGTCGGTTAAAAGACGAGTCTCCCATTGTTCCTCATGATTTCAGTTACACATATTCATTACTTATGAGATTTATGTAAATGCATGTTCTAAAGCAAGTTTGACTAAATGTTCAGCTTTTACTTACAAATGTCAGAATTCAGCTTTGAGTCAATCAATTCAGTTATGACGTTATGAAGTTACGTTATGTCATGTTATGAAGAGGTTATGATTTTATAAAGAATTCATGGAGGCCCTACTCTCAGTTTACTGATGTTTATGATTAATTAATGCATTGTGTTTAATTCATTTTACTTACTTTAGTGGTTTTACTTACCTTGCGTACTCGGTACATTCCACGTACTGACCACATACTTATTATCCCATATCATTTCATGATACAGGACCCGACTCTCAAGTTCAGGCCCCGTTCTTAGACAGCTTATCGAAGTTAGCGTCTGCTTATTGGTGAGTCCTCATCTTCTGAGGACCAGACTATCTATCTTTTGTTTATGTATTTTAGTTTTCAGCTTGTTGAGTTAGCTGGGGTCTTGTCCCATCAACTTGCCGTGTTTAGAGGCTATTCAGACATATGTATGTATTCATCTTTGGATTATATATTCTGATGTTATATTCAAGTTAGACTTTCTCTATGATTGTGTTGATGGGTATTCAGTTCTTGATTGAGTTAGATATGTGCTTATTCCATGGGTCGACTTGGGGTATCTCGGGGATCCTTGTCCCGTTTTACAATCTGGGCCGCTGTTTGGATCGTGGCTAACTTGGTAACAGAGCAATAGATTTGAAGTGTCCTAGGGTGTCTGAAAGCCGCGTTAAGTAGATTCTTTTTCATGGGTGTGAAGCGCGTCACACCTATGACGAAGAGTCTACAAGACGTTTTGGAAATGTTCCCTTCTTTCATGATCTATGTCATGAGATGAAAAGCCTTTCTATCCTTCTATTTAATGATCAGGTAAATCAGCAGGCCGTTGCGCATGCAAAATGACAAGGCAACGACGGCTTGAGTCAGAGACTTCTTGAGAATGTACCCACCGGAGTTCCTTGGGTCCAAAGTAGATGAGGACCCATATGAGTTTGTAGAAGAGATTGTAAAAATCACCCAAGTCATGGGGGTGAACGGGGTTGAGTACGCCGAGTTGGCCTTTTATCAGCTAAAAGAGGTCGAGCATATCTGGTTTGGCCAATGGAAGGATAGCAGGGTCACAGGAGCAGGTCCAGTCACCTAGGAGGAGTTTCATGTTGCATTTCTAGATCGGTTCTTCCCTCGGAAGATAAGGGAGTTGAAGATAGCTGAGTTCGTGAATTTGAAGCAAGGGAGAACAGTTGTACAAGAGTATGCCCTTGAGTTCACTTGCCTATCAAAATATGCCCCAGAGTTGGTAGCCGATCAGAGGATGCGAGTGAGTAGATTCGTCCATAGAGTAGAGGGCTACTTGGATAAGGATTGTAGGACTGCTATGCTCTATTAGGATATGGATTTCCCACGGATAGTGTTGTATGCCCAACAGATGGAGACACACATTTGAGAGAGAGGGAAGCCAAGAGGGCCAGGACCAAGGACCACAGATTCTCTTAGCAGAGGTCCAGTGGTGGGCACCGACAATAGACCCACAAGAGATCATCAGCCCCAACAACTTCAACATTGAGTGTGCCATCCAGGTCAAGACATGATCAGAGGGGGGGGCATCAGGTTCGAGGGGCCATAGCAGTAGACCCGCAGGTTCAAGCATCCCAGCTTGTCGCAGGTGTGTTCGAGGGCAAACAGGCCAGTGTTTGGCAGGTTCAGGTGCTTGTTTAGAGTGTGGGTAGCCCGGACACATTCTTAGAGATTGTCCATCTGAGAGACAGGATCAGGTTAGGGGCCGAGGCCCATCTTCTAGCTCAGCAGCCCCTCCTGTACGCTTAGCACATCAGGGGGAATCTATTACCACAACTGGCGGTCAACGTCAGAACAGATTCTATGCTTTAGCATCCCCTCAGGAGCAGGAGGCCTCCCCGTATGTGGTCACTGGTATGATGCGAGTTTTCCACATTGATGTATATGCTTTGCTAGATCCGGGGCCTACCTTGTCTTTTGTGACACCTTATATGGCCAGTAGCTTCGGAGTCAGTCCCGTAGTCTTGTCAGAACCCTTTTTAGTTTCTACTCTAGTAGGTGACTAAGTTATAGCTAGACGGGCGTATAGAGGTTGCCTAGTCTCAGTCCTTCGTAAGGTCACTTAGTAGATTTGATAGAGTTAGCCATGACCGATTTTGATGTTATTCTCGGCATGGATTGGCTATTTGCATTCTATGCTTCAGTTAATTGTAGAACCCGGGCAGTGGAGTTCAGATTTCCAGATGAGCTAGTCTTAGAATGGAAGGGTCGTTCAGCTATGCGTGTAGGTTGATTCATTTCCTACCTTAAGGCCAAGAAGATAATTTCTAAGGGTTGCATGTACCATCTAGTTAGAGTTAAGGATGTCGAGTTTGAGACCTCGACTATCTAGTCAGTTCTAGTAGTACGTGGGTACCCAAAGGTCTTTTTTAATGATTTGCCAGGTGTTCCTCCCGAGCGGGAGATTGATTTCGGCATTGACCTTTTCCCCAACATGCAACCTATATCTATTCGTCCCTACAGAATGGCTCCAGCTGAGCTAAAAGAGTTGAAAGAGCAGTTGAAGGACCTGTTAGATAAGGGCTTTATTAGATCGAGCAAGTCTCCAAGGGGGCACCAGTATTATTTGTCCGGAAGAAGGATGGTTTGCTTCAGATGTGCATTCACTATCGACAATTGAACAAGGTCACCATTAAGAATAGGTATCCCTTACCCAGGATCGACGATTTGTTTGATCAGCTTCAGGGTGCCAAGTGTTTCTCCAAGATTGATCTTCAGGTCCAGGTATCATCAGCTCAGAGTTTGGGAGAGTGATATCCCGAAGATGGCCTTCAAGACATGGTATGGCCATTATGAGTTTGTAGTTATGTCTTTTGGACTTACAAATGCTCCTTCTGCTTTTATGGACTTGATGAACAGGGTGTTCAAGCAATATCTAGACATGTTCGTGATCGTGTTCATTGATGACATCCTTATATACTCTCGGAGCGAGGAGGAGCATGTCGCTCACTTGAGAGTAGTACTTCAGACTCTCAAGGATCGCTAATTGTATGCCAAGTTCAGCAACTGTGAGTTTTGGTTAGACTCTGTAGAATTTCTAGGCCATGTGGTATCAAGCGAGGGCATAAAGGTAGACTCTCAGAAAATCAAAGCAGTGAAGAATTGGCCCAGACCGGTGAACCTTTAGATATTCAGAGTTTCTTGGGTTTAGTTGGCTACTATCGGAGGTTTTTTGAGGGTTTCTCATCTATTGCAACACCTTTGACCAAGTTGACTCAGAAGAAGGTAAAGTTCCAATGGTCAGAGGCTTGTGAGAAAAGCTTTCAAGAGTTGAAGACTCAACTCACTTCAGCACCAGTGTTGACCCTACCTAAGGGTACTGATGGTTTTGTGGTGTATTGTGATGCTTCGAGAATGGGAATCTAGTGTGTATTGCATTAGCGAGGAAAGGTGATAGCATATGCCTCTAGACAGTTGAAGATCCATGAGAAGAATTACCCGACCCATGATCTTGAATTGGCCGCGGTGGTATTCGCATTGAAGATATGGAGACATTATTTTTATGGAGTCCACGTGGATGTATCACGGATCATAAGAGCTTACAATATGTGTTCACACAGAAACACCTCAATCTATGGCAAAGGAGGTGGTTAGAGATACTCAAAGACTATGATATGAGTGTTCTTTACAATCCGGGTAAGGCTAATGTGATAGCGGACACACATAGTAGGCTCTCTATGGAGTGTGTGTCCCATGTGGATGAAGGAAAGAAGAAACTGATGAAAGATGTCCATCAACTTGCAAGGTTGGGAGTTAGGTTGGTCAACTCGACTGATGGCAGTGTTGTTGTGCAAAATGGATCAGAATTGTCCTTGGTGACTGATGTGAAAGCTAGACAAGATGAGGATCCAATGTTGGTAAAGCTGAAAAAAGCTGTTCGAAGTCAGAATGTTGAGGTATTCTCCCAAGGGGAAGATGGTGTGCTGCGGTATAAGGGTTGCCTATGGGTTTCGGATGTCGATGATTTGAGGAGTCGGATGTTTCATGAGGCTAATAGATCCGGATAGTCTATTCATCCACGAGCAACCAAGATGTATCATGACTTGCGGGAAATATACTGGTGGAATGGCATGAAGAGGGATATTGCAGAATTCGTAGCCAAGTGCCCGAACTGTCAGCAAGTGAAGATTGAGCATCAAAGGCCGGGAGGCGTACTTCAGGATATTAACATTCCCACTTGGAAGTGGGAAGAGATTAATATGGATTTCATTACAAGCCTACCTCGTACTCACCGGCAGTATGATTCTATATGGGTAGTGGTAGACAGGTTGACCAAGGCTGCATATTTTCTACCAGTCAAAACCACAGATTCAGCGGATAATTATGCCAAGCTATATATTTGGGAGTTGGTTCGATTACATGGAGATCCCTTGTCTATTATTTCAGACCGAGGTACTCAATTTACCTCTCAGTTTTGGCGATCTTTTCAAAAAGGGTTTGGGACTCAGGTTAAACTCAACACAACATTTCATCCACAAATGTATGGTCAAGCTGAGCAGACAATTCAATCTCTCCAAGACATATTGAGAACTTGCGTGATGGACTTTAAAGGTAGTTGGGATGATCACTTCCCCATGATCAAGTTTTCTTACAATAACAACTATCACTCCAGTATCCAAATGGCACCTTCGAGGCTCTCTATGGGCAGAGATGTAGATCGCCCATCGGATGATTTGAGGTTGGTGAGGCAGCTATGATAGGGCCAGATTCGTTTCATGAGCTATGGTGAAGGTTCAGTTGATAAGGGATAGGCTGAAAATCGCTCAGAGTCGTCAAAAGTCATATGCTGATGTGAGGAGGAGAGAGTTCGTGTTCGAGGTGGACGATTGGATATTTATGTAGGTATCTCCCATGAAGGGATTCATGCAGTATGGGAAGAAAGGAAAACTCAATCCTGATTATGTTGGTCCCTACCGGATTATGAGAAGAGTTGGTAAGGTAGCGTATGAGTTGGATCAGAGTTATCTTCCGTGCATCCTGTTTCTTGTATCTCTTTTGAAGAAATGTTTGGGAGATCCAGCTCTAGTAGACCCAGTGGACAACATTGGTGTAAAGGATAGCCTTAGCTATAAGGAAGTTCCGGTGGAAATATTGGATCATCAGGTTTGGAGGCTAAGGAACAAGGAAGTAGCTTCATTTAAAGTATTGTGGAGGAATCAATGTTGAAGGAGATACGTGGGAAGCTGAAGCGGATATGATGGCTAAATAGCCACACTTATTCTCTACTAGCTCAGTTCCGACTTGAGGTATCAATTTTGCTCTATGACTCTATTTAGTTTTCATGTTCAATTCATGCACGCAATTTTCTTTTATGTATATGGGTGTGTATGTGATTTGCGAATTTAGTTCAGCTGAATATTTTGAATCGGAGGTAGTCATTCCATTAGTTTTCGATTTACATGATCAGTATTTGAACATGATAATTGCGTGTTTCTGTTTTCTACTTGTTTCCTACATTTGAGGACGAATGTTCCCAAGGGGAAGATACTGTTATACCCCGGGAGCTCAAAGATCGGACCTGAGAGTTGAAACGGGAAAAACCTAAAATTTTTTATTGTATTCTTATGATGAGTCGTCTCACGACTCGTGAGGACAGCCCATGAGTCGTCAGGTGACTCGTAGGGAAGGCCTGAGGTTTGAGAAGAAGTCCTGGAAGACTTGAGACCTCATGGGCGAGGCCAAGACTCGTGGTTAGGACCCACGAGATGTTGGGTTAGCCATGGGGAAGAAAAAATAGTTGGGAAAAGGAAACGTGGGTAGTATACCTGACGGGAGTCCCCACGTGTCGTTGTAAGGCTTAACGATTCGTGGGGTGAGTCATTGGCACGCTTGGAGTCCAAAGTTTGGTAATGAGACAGTGTACTCAATGACTGGTGACCACGAGTCGTGGTCACCCCTGACAAGTCGTAAAGTGGCCCGTTACGAGCCCAGGAAAATAAATGTTGCAGTGTGCTTGACGAGCAGAGTGATGATTCGTGCCTCCAGCAACGAGTCGTCAGGTCATCTGTTAGGACCACTTGGCAGTTAATTTTCTGAGAATTAGTAAGGGTCTTTTTGTAATTCCTAAGTTTCTAAAGCCTGAACTACGTCGTTTTAGCTTATGAAAGGTGGGTTTTAGAGGAGGAAACTCTCCTAAAGTCTTCATTCATGCACGCAAGAGAATAGAAGAGTGATAGAGGCGTGATTAAAGGGTGATTCTGGGCTTTCTTCTTCAATTTCTTTCAATTCCTTATTGGGCATTCAAGGGAGAGTAAGATTCAGTCTCCATCAGGTATGTAGGGTTATGAATGGGTGGTTTCTTCCACACTCATGCCCAATTCCTCTCTAGAAGTGTGAAATTCTATAATTGATCAATGAGGTTTTTACCCAAATGCATGAATTATCTATTTCTACGCATGGGTATGAATTAATTATGATTTTATTATCGGATTGTGAAGCATGGGCTAATTTTATAATGATTTCAATTAAAGTTATGTTTCTAGCCTTATAATGTTGAAGCCCATTGTGAGATGATCATGAAAAGTGAGATTTATCAAGTATATGTGATAATTATGAGATCTTATGACGAAAAGCATGATATGAAGCTACTCCTGTTTATAATTATGTTTTCGATGAGAATTGAGTATTTCTACATATGATAAAGCTTTGACAATGCCCATATGTTAAGTTTAAATGATGATTTTCCCGAACTAAGCTCACCACATTGTTTTGGAGCGAAGACTGCCAAATTTTATATTCTAGCTTTTGGTATGTTTTGAGTTAAGTCTTCCTATGCATAGCTTACCACATGGTTTTGGAGCAAAGGCACCCAAATATGTTTTCAGCTTGTGGTATGTTTTGAACTAAAGCTTTTCATATGCATGATTTCGTATTTGAAATGTATTTCATTATTGAGCTTCGTCAATAGACGATGTTGAGCTTCTTTATAAATGATGTAGAGCATATGTATGTTTTGGGGAGTATTGTCTAGCACCGAGTAGGCTATGGGTCGATCACCCTATGCCTCAGAACTACGCGCCAACGTAGGTTTATACTATTATATGATTTGGGACCTCCTTTGTGAATTTCTCTTGCCCGAATGGGCCTTCAGCTTGATATCAATATCATGGTAGCGTCCTTAGCCCTGGCAAGGTTTTGGACGGCTCTACCCACTTGAGTGTAATAGTCAGGACCACGTAAGGTCTATCGTGGTATGTCAGTTAAAAGATGAGTCTCCCATTGTTCCTCATGATTTTAGTTACACATATTCATTACTTATGAGATTTATGTAAATGCATGTTCTAAAGCAGGTTTGACTCAATGTTCAACTTTTACTTATAAATGTCAAAATTCAGCTTTGAGTCAATCGATTCAGTTATGAGGTAATGAAGTTACGTTATGTCATGTTATGAAGAGGCTATGATTTTAGAAAAAATGCATGCAAGCCCTACTCTCAGTTTACTGATGTTTATGTTTAATTAATGCATTGTGTTTTAATGATTTTACTTACTTTAGCGGTTTTACTTACCTTGCATACTCGGTACATTCCTACTGACCGCATACTTTCTATGTTGTATCGTTTTATGATATAGGAAGCGCTCTCAGGTTCAATCCCGCTCTTAGACAGCTTATCGGAGTTAGCATCTGCTTATTGGTGAGTCCTTATCTTCCAAGGACCAGAGTATCTATCTTTTTTTTATGTATTTCAGGTTTCAGCTTGTTGAGTTAGTTGGGGTCTTGTTCATCAACTCATCATGTTTAGAGCTATTCAATCATGTGTATTTATTCAGCTTCAAATTACTTATTCTGATGTTATATTCAAGTTATACTTCCTCTATGATTGTGTTGATGGGTATTCAGTTCTTGATTAAGTTAGGTGTGTGCTTATTCCATGGGTCAACTTGGGGTCTCTCAGGGCTCCTTGTCCCGTGTTACGATCCGGTCCTCCATTCGGGTCATGACATCAGGTCTTGAGTTTATAGTAAGGAAGTTCTACAAATATTATTTGGGGGTAGTCCATCCATTCCCTTTTAGATGTTTCCCTTATGTTTCTCTTGATGCTACGCTCAACTCATGCATACATTCGAACCCTAAGATGATAGGCAACCCTGTTCATCAGCGATCCCAATATTACCCCTTTAGCTTCATGTCATGACCCTCATATTGTATGTGAACTCATGACTCTTAGTATGCCCAGCTCTATGAGCTTAGTCCCTAAGATTTTCCCTATCGACTCATAAGATCGTGCTACATCAGGTGTATGCCCAGCTTAGATTGCCTAAATGATTCACGCTCATGATTCCCTTACTCTAAACCCTATATATGTTCCCCCATGATGAAAATGATGGTTAATATGTGTACGCTCAGGATAACTCCCTATCCCTGCCATAGATGCCGGGTATGTAAAGGTTCAGGAAGCACAGTTATTAGCCAAGCCTCGAGGTGTAACAACCCACATGGTCATTTTGTTATTTTCGATCCATTTGCCTAGGTCGAACCTTTCCATATCTTTGTTTTGTTATTCATAATTTGTGGAGGTGGATGACATCGTTCCCTAGATGACTTAATGAAGATTGAGTGAGATTTTTTATTTTTGAAGGGTTTGAAGTTTGAGGGGTTGACCAAAGTCAACATTCCAGGTTGTCAAGCTCGAATTTGGATTCTGAAAGCTTTGTTGGTTCTGTTGGTGATCTATGATTTGGTTGGGTAGTTTGCATGGATTACGAGGTGATTCGAGAGTGATTTAAACCTTTGATTGAATTTATGAGCTTTAAGGAAGCTAGGTGTAATCACGGTCAACCTGTGATCAAACAACCTTATATTGGTAACTTGACAACTCCAATCGGTCCAGAATGGGTTTCATGGTTAGATGGTGTATTGGGTTGTGATCAGAGGGTTTCGGATAGGTTTCGGGTGGATTCGAGCATATGGTGTATTTGGCATGACCTTAAGCATAAAGGATGAGAACTCAGAGGTTTGGGACTTCAAAATTCTTATCAGGAATTGTAGGAGATCATTTGGTTGCCTCAATCGATGGTGGTGTTATAGTTCAGTACGGATCAGGATCGTCCTTGGTGACTAGTGTAAAAGCTAGACAACATGAGGGTCTTAGCTTGGTGAAGTTGGAGGAAGTCGTTCAGGAGCAGAAGGTAGAGGTCGTCTCCAAGGGGGAGATGGTGTGCTTTGATATTGGGGTAGTTGGTGTTCAAGGTGTTGATAATTCGAGAGCTGGTTCGATTGCATGGAGGTTCCCTTGTCCATCATATCAGATAGAGGTACCCAATTACCTCTCAGTTTTAGAGGTCATTTCAAATGGACTTGGTACTCAGGTTAAGCTCAGCATAGCAAGTCACTCAAAAATGGATGGTCAAGCGGAGCGAACAATCCAGACTCTCGAGAACATGTTGAGAGCATGCGTGATAGACTTCAAGGGTAGTTAGGATGATCGGTTGCCTCTTATTGAGTTTGTATACAATAGAAGCTACCGTTCCAGTATCCAGATGGCTCTGTTTGAGGCTCTCTATGGTTGGAGATGTAGATCGCCTATCGGTTGGTTTGAAGTTGGTGAAGCGGCAATGATACGACCAGATTCGGTCCATGAGGCTACGGAGAAGGTCCAGCTTATGAGGGACAGGTTGAAAACCGCTCAAAGTCGCCAAAAGTTCTATGCTGATGTGAGAAGGAGAGAATTGGAGTTCGAAGTGGATGATTGGGTATTTCTGAAGGTGTCTCCCATGAAGGAAGTGATGAGGTTAGGAAGGAAAGGAAAACTCAACCCTCGTTATGTTGGCCCCTACCGGATAGTGAGACGGGTTGACAAGGTGGCATATGAATTGGAGTTTCCCTTAGATATAGCTTCTGTGCATCCTATTTTCTGTGTATCTCTATTAAAGAGGTGTTTGTGTGATCCAGCTCTAGTTGTCCCGATGGACCACAAGGGTGAAAGTCAACCTTAGTTATGAGGAGGTTCCGATGGAAATACTGGATCCTCAGGCTAGAAGGCTAAGAAAAAAGGAAGTATCTTTAGTCAAGGTTTTATGGAGGAATCAGTAGGTTGAAGGAGCTACGTGGGAAGCCGAAGCAGATATAATGGCTAGATACTCACATTTATTCTCTACCGTCTCAGTTCCAGCTTGAGGTATTAGTTTTGCTCTCAAACTCTATTTAGTTTTAAAGTTCAATTCATGTGCCCAAGTTTCTTCTATGTATATGGATGTATGTATGATTCATGAATTCAGTTCATCCATGTAGTTTGAATCGGAGATAGTTATTCTGTTAGTTTTTAATTTTGATCAGTATTTGAGTGTAATGATTGCATTTCTCTATTTTTTGTATGTTTTCCCACATTCGAGGATGAATGTTCCCAAGGGGGAGATATTATAATACCCCGGAAGTGCCTAAGACTAGACCCAAGATTTAAAAATGGAAGTGGCAGAATCTAGAAAAGAATTCCACAGAACGGGTCACCTAACGGATTGTTGGTCCAACCAACAACCCGTGGGAGGCATCCATGGTGAGATACTGCAGGGTCAGAGCTGGGAGTAACGAGTCTAGGAACGACACGTTGCCAGATGTAACGAGTCGTTGTTTATGGTTGTGGTGAGGCTGACCCCTGGTCAAGGATGAAGTGACAAGTCGTGGAACGACCCGTCGTAGGTAAAAATGGGTTGTGGTCAATAGCCGTGGAAAGGAGTATTAAAACCTCCAGTCGAGGTAACGGAAGGAAACCACGACTCGCTGGAAGGAGGAACAAGTCGTGGTAGGCTCGTGGGAAGGCTTGGTGTAGGTCGTCAAGGGGGATACAATGGATGACGTAACGGATGTTGTCTGTAGCAACGACTTGTCCTGTCGAGTCGTGGGATTGGATCTGAGAAAGTGAAGTCGGGCAGTGGAGACGACGGATGGATACCATGAGTCGTGGTATCCAAGAACGACTCGTTAGGATGGTCGTTGTTACTACCAGTGAAGAAATTTCAGAAAATTCATTAAGGGCATTTTCGGCATTCCTAAGACCTAAGGTCCTAAACTACGTCGTTTAAGGCTCGAAATGCAGTGTTTTATGAGGGTAAAACCTATCCTAGGCTCATTCATATCCATGCGTGCATATTGAAGGGGTTTAGGAGGTGATCAAGTAAGAGTCCTTCAAGTTTTTCTTCAATTTTCCATTGGGCTTTCAATGAGTGGTAAAATATGATTTTCCCCAGGTATGTAGGGTTATGAGTGGGTGAATTCTTTCGCACCCATGCCCAATCTCTCTCAAATCATGAAATTTCCAATGTAAATTCTATGGGGTTCTTACCCAATGCATGAAATTTTGAATTTTGTACATGGGCATGATCTAATTGAGTTACTATTATTGAAGTACGAATTATGGGAAAGTTTTACGTTTGTTTCTGTCACGACCGGAATGTACACCCGGATCATAGACACAAGACAAGGAGCCTCAAGGGACTCCAAGTCGACCCATGTCAAGATCATACATCTAACCACAATCACATGAGCGGAAGACTTAGCATAAAAAGAATGTAATCATGACATAATAGAAGGAAAAGCAAAACTAGACTCACACAATACAACTGATTACAACTTGTAGTCTAATAAGCCTCTAATCATGAAAAGACGGGTTGATGAGACAACTCCCCAACTAACCCAACAATCCTAAAACTGAAAGAACAATATAGAGTCTAAATACATATCCCTCGAAACATGAGGACACCAAGTATGCTGATAACAACTCCAAGACAATCTACGGGTGAGTCACGCCTGAGAGCTGGGGCCTGTATCATAAAACGATATAGCATAGAAGGTATGCGGTCAGTACGTGGAATGTACTGAGTATGCAAGGTAAGTAAAAAGGACATTTAACATATAAAAACTCATAAATGATCATAAGAGTAGGACTTCACACTCATATTGTAAACATCATAATATAACGTAAGACTAAAGGTTACAAAACATTTACTCAAAATCATAAGAGGAAAACCTTATTGAACATAGCTTGAGCAAATTAACATAATCATAAACATGCATAAACAATGAGGAACAGTGGGAGATTCTCTTAATCGACATACCTCATATGAGCACACATGAAGCCCGACTTGTACCCCTGTTCGGGAGGGTGTTCGTACTTTGCCCAGGGTAGAACCATGAAAGTGTGATATCACCATGAAAAAGGGCCATTTGGGCTAGGGACAGTCCCATAGGAGGTCCCAACATACCTATGATGGCACGTAGTTTATGAGATCTGGGGCAGAACCTAGGCCCTGAACCTACTCGGTGTTCGATACTATTCCCAAAACATATATATAGTGCTCATAGTATAACATACATGATTTCAAAGGCTAGTTAAACCATGATAATCATAGACATGCTTGAACATACGTGAACTAGCCATGACATGAGGCCCGTGAGTCGACCAAAAACATAATTCATGATTCATAAGATTCATACATGTAGATCATGCATATAGCTTGAATTCCATAAAATCATAATGGGTAAAATAATAAATTCATGATTTAAATCATAATTCATGCTGGGATTATAGATACCATCAATGGGTAAACAAATCTTAAATCGATTCATCATGGTGCATGCATAATTAGGCTTAAATAAATAGAATTTCAAAATCAACAATATTATAATAAATTTAAATCACAAAAGCTGAGTAAATCCCATAGATTAAGATAAGATTTAAAAATCACAAAGCTCATAATCAAATCATTAGAGTTTAAGTAAATCAACTTCAAGACCCCATGAGTTTTTCTTGAAATCTTTGTAAAAATCATAGGGGAGGGACATGGGTGTGGAAGAAATCACCCATTGATAGCCTTACATACCTGGGATATCAGATTCTTAACTTTCCTTGATTACCCAAGAATGAATTGGAAGAATTAATGAGAAGAGCCTAGAATTTCCGTTGATTTCCTATCACTATTCTTACATTCATGAATATGAAGAGAAAACTGAACTTAACCCCTTTAATTTCCCTATTCATAAACCAAAATGACGTAGTTTAGGCCTTAGGATCTTAAGAAATTACAAAAAATACCCTTACTATTTAACAGAAAAATCACTATCAGGGGGTCCAACGAGGGACCTAACGACTCGTCACATGCCCAAACGATCTGTCACCTTTCTCGTCAGGTATACTGTCTTAACTGATCACTGGGGTCCTAATGGACGACATAACAACTAGTTACGCGTGACCACCACTCATCAAGTGCACTGCCTTCCTTATGCCAATTATTTAAATTCCACCCAACGACTCATACCACGACTCTTTGCCTGACATGATGAGTCGTGGTCTCCTTCCGTTAAGTCCATTGCCTTGCCTTTTCTACTTTTCTTATATCTCCTCCCCACAGATGACCTAACGACTCGTGGTGTCTGACCATGAGTCATTCCCAAGCCCATGGGGACTCCTTTTTCCCTATTCTTTTTCCCATTCTCCCAGCCCTCCCCACGAGTCACCTGATGACTCGTGGGCTCTCCTCATGAGTCGTCCAATGACTCGTCCTGTGCCTCACTAGAGTCAGTCACTCTGTCAGTTTTCAAAATGTATGCTCAGTAATTGACTATGATGATTGCATTTCTCTCCTTTTTTGTATGATTTTCAACATTTTAGGACAAATGTTCCTAAGGGGAAAATAATGTTATACCCTAAAAGCCCTAAGATCAGACCCGGGAGTTGAAATGGAGAAAATAGGAATTTCTGCACCAGGTCATAGGACGAGTCATCCAGTGACCCGTCAGGAACCCCACAAGTCGTTAAGTGACTCATGGGGAGAGGCTGGGACTTGGTTGAAATTTTATGTTCAGAATGACCACGGGGGGGGGGGGGGGGGGGGGGGGGTAACCACGAGTCGTGGTTAGCACCACTACCCGTTAAGTCATTTGTAGTCAAGAAAGGTTGGTGGATCAAGGATTTTGGGCAGTGCACCTAACGACTAGCCACCACAACCCATCGTGTACACCACGAGTCATGGTGTTTCCCGTGGTGACCCCAGGAGGATTTTTGTTAGTGAAGAGGTCGGGAGGTGACCACGAGCCATGGTCACCGGTAATGATTCATTAAGTACCTTGTGGTGACTATCAATATGCAATTTCTAGTGAAGACGATGAAAGCATGCCACGAGTTGTGGCCAGGGACGACAACTCATCTAGTCCCTCGTTGGGATTGGCAGTCTGTTTTTCCCTGCGAGTTTATTAAGGGTTTTTTCATTATTACTATGTTCCTAAAGCCTAAACTACGTCGTTTTAATCCCAGAATAGAGTGTATTAAGATGGGTTAAGTCATTCTAACCTATTCAAAACTCATGCATGCAAGTTTGAGGGTTTTGAAAGTGATCAAGCATAGTTCATCAAGGTTCTTCCTCAATTCTTCCTTGGGAAATCAAAGAATTTGTGAAATCAGATCCTCTCAGGTATGTAAGGCTATCAATGGGTGAAATCGTCCACACTCATGCCCAATTCCCTCTTAATTCATGATGTCTAATCGATGATTCCATGGAGTTTTTACGTAATGCATGAATTCCTAAGTTTTAATCATGGTCTAAGAACGTTTTAAATAATGAATTATGATTAATGGACAGATTTTACAATGTTTTAAATTATAAATTTTGTTTTCTAGTTTTCTAAACTATGATGCCCATCCATGAATGTTCATGAAACTTTAGATCTACGAGTTATATGTTCAAGTATGATGAGATGTTTGTGAAGAAAGAATGATTTCATGTTTTCTAAGTGAATCAAGCAGATTTCAAGCATGTTAAAGTATTGGGCAAGCTCATATGATCAAGTACGTTTTATGATTTCATGAATTAGATTACCACATGGTTTTGGAGTCAAGACTCCCATTATTTTCAACTTGTGTTATGGTTTGAGCTAAGGCTCCTCATATTATAATTTCAGATTATGCATGTATGTTATTATTCAGCTTCGTCACTACATGATGGTCAACTTCATTGAAAAACGATGAAGAGCATATGCATGTTTTTGGGAGTAGTGTCTAGCACCGAGTAGGCTAAGGGTTAGTCAACCCGATTCCTCAAAACTACACGCCAACATAGGTATGTTTAGGTTATTTGGAGCCTCCCTTGTGTTTCCCCTGCCCCAAGGGGCCCTCAACTTGAAATTGATATCATGGTAGCATCCTTAGCCCTGAAAATATTTGGACGGCTCTGCTCACTTGAGTGTGATAGTCAGGACAACGTAAGCTCTAACGTGGTAATGCCGGTTATATGACGAGATTGTTCCTCATTATTTCAGTTATGCATGTACATAAGTCATGATATATGTTTTCAATAGGTTGACCCAATGTTCAGTTTTACTTATGATTATCATTTTTCAGCTTTGGGTCAATCGATTCAATTATGATGTTTAGTTATGTTCATATCATGATTTAAAAAATAGCATGCAAGCCCTACTCTCAAAATCTTATCTTGATTATGTTTTATATTATGCATGTTTGATGATTTTACTTACTTAGTGGTTTTACTTACTTTGCATACTCGGTACATTCCAGTACTGACCCCATACTCTATGTTGTATTGTTTTATGATATAGGCTCCGATATCCAAACTCAGTCTCACCGATATCTAGATTCTCAGCTTTAGTTGTTCCCATATCAGAGTTAGTGAGTCCTCATCTTGCGAGGGCCTTGTTTATCACTTATGTTTTTCTTTCTAGTTTTCAGACTATAGTGAGTTAGTTGGGGTCTTGTCCCATCAACTGGTTAGTATTAAAGGCTTTTTCGGACATAGTTGTATTTCAGCTTTAGGCTTATGTATGTACTGAGATGTTATCTTTTGTTTAGATTTCCACTATGTTATTTATGATGATCATCTGCTTATCTATTATTGAGTTAGATGTATGTTTATGATATGGGTCGACTTGTAGCCTCTCTGGGTTTCTTGTCTCGTGTCTCGATTCGGGCCAATGTTCAGGTCGTGACACTCAAACTGATCAGCTGACATTACTAAAAGATATTGAAGATATTAACATCATGACAGAAACTGAGCTAGCATGCAACTGACTGAGAGTTTCATCTGATAGTAATAACATGGAATTTCCAACAGTGATAGAGTCAAGCAACATTATATCTATACAGTTATGCAAGACCCTAGTTACTACACTTATTGAATTAGGGCTAAAGTCACTTTTCAAAAAAACAAGTATCAACATGATCACTAGATAGTGGAAATATAGCAACAAATAATATGAGCTGCATTTCACATAATTTAATCAGAACATGACCGAAAAATTCCTCAAATTTTAAAGTCTCAGGGCTTAGAAGTAATAAGAAAATATAGATGGATTTTGGGGCACAAGGGAAGGACAATTTCCTTGTTAAATTCTCACATACCTGGTGTAGAAATCCTGGAGAAAACCCTTGGGAAATTGAGAAGAAAAGTCAAATGCTATAGCTTTGTCCTGAGGAGTCTGTTTGAGAGTTCTTCATACTAAGTCTGAGTGTTGAGAGAAGGAATGAGAGGAATACATCAATCACTCCTTTAATTTTCTCCTGAACGTTCCCAAAATGACTTAGTTTAGAGTTTAAGAGTTTAGGAAATTATGGAAAAGTCCCTAAAAATTTCACAGAAAAATCACACTGCCAGTCCTATGAAGGATTGCACGATTCGTTGTTACTGACCACGACTCATGGTCTGTCTCGTAGCTAGCACTGGAAATTTCACATCAAGGGTCACCACGAGGGACACCATGACTTGTGGTGTACCCGATGACTCACAGTGGCTAGTCGTTGGGAACACTGCCAACTTTTCAACACCTAAGGCAACACCTTGACCACGGCCAGCCAACGACTCATGTGGTTGACACAGACTCGTGGTTTCACCCTTTGTTAGCACTAAAACCAAAATACAACCAAGCTCATCATCCTCCCCACGATTCACCTACAACTCCTGTGCTCCTCACGAGTCACTTGACGACTCATCTTGTGAGTTGCTATAGGGAAATCCCATTTTGTTCGTTTCAAACCTCGGTTCTTTAGGGCTTTCGGAGTATTACAAGTTTCTGTTAACAAATCTTAGTTTAATTTTGTCATGACCCAAGTTTATACCCTGGATGCTACACAGTACTTAGAATCAAAGGTGACCCCAAGCAACCCCATGGCAAAGTATAATTGTAATAAGACTGATGTCACAACCTAGACATGGCCCGGATCAAGACACGGGACAAGGAACCCGGAGATACTCCAAGTCGACCCATGGCATGAACATAACTTCTAACTAAATCAATAAAAACATAAGATCAATATAATAATCATATTAGAAGTCTAAACATAACATAAATTCTGAACATACAACACAAGTCTGAAGCTGAATACAATCTATGTCTGAAAAGCCTCTAATTCTGATGAGTTGATGGGAATGACCCCAACTAACTCTCTAAGTCCGAAACTAAAAATACGTATACATAACTGAGTAGAAAGCGACCCTCAATAGATGAGGACTCACCAATAGAGGCTGGATGCTAACTCCGGAGCTGGCTAGTGAAGGGGCTGAGTCTAAAGACGGTGCCTGTACCATAAAACGATACAACATAGAGTATGCGGCCAGTATGTGGAATGTACCCAGTATGCAAGGTAGGTAAAACCGCTTAAGTAAAATCATTAAAACATGCATAATATAAAACATGATCAAGATAAGAATCTAAGAGTAGGGTTTGCATGCTATTTTCTGAAATCATGATCTGAACATAACTAAACATCATAACTGAATCGAATGAACCAAAGCTGATAATCATAAGTAAAATTCAACATTGGGTCAAACCTGCTTTAGAACATATATATATATGTCATGAATGATAAACATGCATAACTGAAATCATGAGGAACAATGAGAGACTCTCCATATAACTGACATTACCACGATAGAGCTTACGTGGTCCACACTATCACAATCAAGTGGGCAGAGCCATCTAAAGCCTTTCCCGGGCTAAATAAACTACCATTATATTGATATCAAGCTGAAGGCCCCTTGGGGCAGGGGAAAGCTCACAAAGGAGGTCCCAAATAATCTAATCACACCTACTTTGGCTCGTAGTTCTAAGGCATAGTGTTGATTGGCCCTTAGCCTACTAAGTGCTAGACACTACTCCCAAAAACATGCATATGTTGTCCATCATTTTTCAACGAAGTTGACCATCTCTAGTGACAAAGCTTAATAATCATATACATATATAATCGGATATCATACATGAGGAGCCTTGGCTCAAACCATACCACAAGCTGAACTTAATTGAGGAGTCAAGGTAATCTAATTCGTGAAATCATAAATCATACTTGAACGCATGAGCTTTCCCAGTACCTAAACATGCTCGAAAATACTTGATTTACTTGAAAACATGATCAGAAACATGGGTAACTTGAAAACATGCTTTTCATCAAAAATATCTCATAATACTTGAACATACATCATAGATCTCAATTTTCATGAACTTTCATGGATGGGCATCTTAATTTATAAAACTTGAAAACATGATTATAATTGAAAACATTGTAAAACTTGCCCACGAATCACAATTCAATAATAGAAACATGCTTAGATCATACCCATGGTAGAAACTTAGGAAATTCATGTATTGGGTTAAAACCTTATAGTATCAACATATTGATTTTCATGAATTAGAGACAGATTGAGCATGGGTATGAACAAATTCACCCATTCATAAACCTACATACTGTAGAGAATCGGATTCTACAAATCCTCTAATTGCCCAAGGAAGAATTGAGAAAAACTTGGAAGAAATTAAGCTTGATCACCTCTCTAGACTTCTAAGCTTGCATGCATGAATAGGAATAGATTAGAATGAACTTACCCTTCTCAAAACCCATATTTCATAGCTTAAAATGATGTATTTTAGGCCTTAGGATCATAGGAATTACGGAAAAGCCCTTACTAGACTCGTAGGGAAAAACAGACTCCCAGTCCCAATGAGGGACTCGACGAGTTGTTATCACTGGTCATGAGTTGTGGCCATAATTCGTCAAGTAAACTACCAAAACTTCAACTGGGGCTCACCACGGGGAACATGACGGGTCGTTACTGGTGACCACGACTCCTGGTCACCTCTCGTTGCCCTTACTTCCCAAATTCTCTTTCCTTCCACCAACCTTGACTACGACTAACTCAACGAGTCGTGGGATGACCACTACTCGTGGTCATGTCCGTGGTGACCCAACAACCTAAATTCCAACTTAAGTCCAACTCCTCACCATGAGTCACTTAACGACTCGTGGTCATCCTGACAAGTCATAGGATGACTCATTCTATCGCCTGGTGCAAAAAATCTGTTTTCTCCGTTTCAACTCCCTGGTCTAATCTTAGGGTTTTCGGGGTATAACAATATCTCCCTCTTGGGAAATTCATCCTTGAATATTTAAAATCATACAGAAAAGCAGAGAAACGCATTCATATTCAAATACTGATCATATAAGCTGAAAACTGTCTGAATGACTACCTCCGCACTGAACTACATAACTGAACTGAATTCATGAACCATATGTACATACTTTTACATGAAAGAAACTGAGGTACATGAGCTAAACATGAAACTGAATAGAGTTTAGGGCAAAAACTGATACCTCAAGCTGAAACTGAGCCGAAAGAGAATAGATGTGGGTTTATGGCCATCATATCTACTTTGGCTTCCCTCTTAGCTCCCTCAATATGTTGATTCCTCCATAAAACTTAATTGGGGCTACTTATTTGTTCCTTAGCTTGTGAACCTGCCAATCCAGTATCTCTATCAGAACCTCTTCATCACTAAGGCTGTCCTTCACACCACACTGTCCACCGTAACAACCAGCGCTTGATCACCCAAACACTTTTTTAAGAGCAATACCTGAAAAACGGGATGAACGGAAGCTAATTCTGAGGGTAACTCCAATTCATTTGCCACCTTTCCAACCCATTTCACAATCCGATATGGGCCAACATAACGAGGACTGAGTTTTCCTTCTTTACCGAACCTCATAACTCCCTTCATTGGAGACATCCTTAGAAATACCCAATCGCCGACTTTAAACTCAAGTTCTCTCCTTCTCATATCCGCATAGGAATTTTAGCGACTCTGAGCTGTTTTCAATCTGTCCTTTATGAGCTACACTTTTTCCATGACGTCATGGACTGAATCCGGTCCTATCATTGTAGCTTCGCCTACTTCAAACCAACCAATAGGTGATCTAACCTCCACCCATAGAGAGCCTCAAATAGAGCCATTTTAATGTTAGAATGGTAGCTGTTGTTATACGCAAACTCAATAAGAGGTAAATGATCATCTGAGCTACCTTTGAAGTCAATAACACATTCTCTTAACATGTCCACTTGAGTCTGAATAGTCCGCTCTACCTGACCATCCATTTATGGGTGAATGCTGTATTGAGCTTGACCTGAGTACCAAGTCTCTTTTGAAATGATCTCCAAAACTGGGAGGTAAACTGAGTCTTTGTCTGATATGATTGACATGGGCACTCAATGCAACCAAACTAGCTCTCGAATGTATAGTTTGGCATAATCGCTTGCTGAATTAGTGGTTTTGACCGGTAGAAAATGAGCGGCTTTGGTCAACCTGTCCACAACCACCCAAATGGAGTTGTACTCTCGACGAGTGTGAGGCAACCCTGTGATGAAGTCTATATTAAACTCCACCCACTTCCAAGTAGGGATATTGATGTCCTGAAGCATACCTCCCAGTATCTGATGCTCAACCTTCACTTGCTGACAATTTGGACACTTAGCCACAAATTCTGATATGTCCTTCTTCATGCCATTCCACCAATAGACTTCCCGTAGGTCACAGTACATCTTGGTGGCACCTAGATGTATCGAATGTTTGGAACCATAAGCCTCGTGCAATATCTGATCTCTAAAACCATCAACATCTGGACACACAAGTGACCCTGATATCGAAGCACACCATCTCCCCCTTTGGAGAAGATGTCTACCATTTGATTCTGAAGAGGTTCCTTCAACTTCACCAAAATGGGATACTCGTCTTGTCTAGCTTTCACATCAATCACCAAGGATGATTATGACCCATTTTGAACTATAACACCACCATCGGTCGAGTAAACTAAACGAACTCCCAACCGTGCAGGCCGATGCACATCCTTCACCAGCTCCTTTCTCCCTTAATCCACATGGGACACACTCTCCAGAGAGAGCCTACTAAGAGTGTGCACTACCACGTTAGCCTTGCCCAGTTAGTAAATGAAACTCATATCATAATCCTTAAGTAGCTCCAACCACCTTCTTCGATGGAGATTCAAATCTTTTTGGGTAAACACATATGTAGGCTTTTGTGGTCCGTAAAAACATCCACATGGATCCCGTACAAATAGTGTCTCCAAATCTTCAAAGCAAATACCGCCGCCGCCAATTCAAGATCATGGGTCGGGTAATTCTTTTATGAACCTTCAGCTGCCTGGAAGCGTATGCTATCACTTTATCATGATGCATCAATACATAACCAAGGATGATCCTCGAAGCATCACAATACAGCACAAACCTAACGTTACCCTCAGGTAGGGTTAACACCTCTGCCGAGGTGAGTCGAGTCTTCAAATTCTAGAAGCTCCTCTCACAAACATCCGACCATTGGAATTTCACTTTCTTTTGGGTGAATTTGGTCAATGGCATTGCAATAGATGATAATCCCTCAAAAAATCTCTGAAATAATCAGCTAAAACCAGAAAACTCATGATATGTGAAGGGTTCACTGGTCTAGGCCAATTCTTCACCGCTTCTATTTTCTAAGAGTCCACCTTTATACCCTCATTTGACACCGCCATTGAGTTCAACCAAAACTTGCAATTGCTTAATTTAGCATATAATTGGTGATCCTTAAGAGTCTATAGCACCACCCTCAAATGAGCGACATGCTCCTCTTCACTCTGAGAGTATATCAGGATGTCATCGATGAATATGATCATGAACATATCCAAGTATGGCTTGAATACTTGTTCATCAAACTCATAAAAGATGCAGGAGCATTCATTAGTCCAAAAGACATAACTACAAACTTGTAATGACCATACCGCATCCTAAAGGCTTTTTTTTGGATATCACTCTCCCGAACCCTGAGCTGATGATATCCAGATTTGAGATCTATCTCGAAAAGCACTTAGCACTCTGAAGGTGGTCAAACAAAACATCAATTATAGGGAGTGGATACCTATTTTTGATGGTGACCTTGTTCAATTGTCGATAATCAATACACATATGAAAAGAACCATCTTTCTTGCGGAGGAAGATAACTAGTGCACCCCATGCAGATTTGCTTAGTCTGATTAGCCCTTGTCTAATAGGTTTTTCAACTGCTCCTTCAACACATTTAACACGGTTGGGGCCATTCTTTAAGGAGGAATAGATATTGGTTGCGTATCAGGAAGAAGGTCAATACCAAAATCAATCGCCCGCTCAGGAGGGACTCTCGGTAAATCATCTGGGAACACTTCTCGATACACACATAGTACTGGAACGGATTGGATAGTCAGGGTCTCAGATGTAGCATCCTTAACCCTAACTAGATGGTATACGCAACCCTTGAAGATCATCTTCCTGGACTTAAGGTAGGAAATGAAATGACCTACATACACAGCTGAACTACCCTTCCATTCTAAGGCTGGCTCACCCGGAAATCGAAACTCTACCACACGGGTTCAACAATTAACTGAGGCATAGCATGCAAATAACCAATCCATGCTGAGGATAACATTAAAGTCAGTCATGGCTAACTCTACTAGATCTACTAAGGTGACTTTATGAAGGACTGTGATGGGGCAATTTCTGTACACCCGTCTAGCTACGACTGAATCAACCACTGGAGTAGAGACTGAGAAGGGTTCTGACAAGATTTTGGGATTGACTCCGAAACTACTAGCCATATAGGGCGTCACAGAAGACAAGGTAGACCCTGGATCTAACAATGCATATACATCAAGGTAGAAAACTCATAACATACCAGTGACTACGTATAGGGAGTCCTCCTACTCGTGGCGGGATGCTAGGGCATAAAATTCACTTTGGCGTTATTCGCCACCTATGTTAGTAGAAGCCCCCGGCTGAGCGGGCCGTGCTAGTGGAGCTGTTGAACTAGAAGCTGGGCCTTGTCCCCTATCATGGCCCTATCTAGCTGCTGGGAAATCTCTGAGCATATATTTGGGCTTCCCATACCCGAAGCAAGAACTTGTACCTGCCAAACACTGACCTGTGTGTCTCCGGCCACACCTATCGCAAACAGGGATACTGGAATCTATGTGCCTGCTGCTCTGGCCTCTAGATCCTGATGCTTGTCCTCTCTGGTCATGCCTAGATCTAGATGACACACTCATAGACGACGATGCTGGGGCTGACAATTTCTAGTGGGACTGCTGACGGTGGCCACCACCTAGTCTCTACGGAGAGAACCCATAACTATCTGTCTTTGCCCTCTTGGCCTCTCTCTATCTCACATGCACCACCTCCATATGTTGGGCGTACAAGACTATCCGAGAAAAATCCATATCCAGATGAAGCATCATAGTTCAGCAATCCTCCAGATAATCCGCCACCCCATGAATAAACTTACTCACTCGAGCTCTCTGGTCGACCACTAACTCTGGTGCATACTTGCACAGATGAGTTAACTCTAAGGCATACTCCTGGACCATTATCTTTCCCTAATTTAGACTCACGAACTCGGCCGCCTTCAGCTCCCTCATCTCATGAGGGAAGAACCGATCTAGAAAAATGGCATAAAAATCATCCCAACTGATAGGGCCTGCTTCGACTGCCCTCCTATCCTTCCACTGTTTAAACCAAATGTGCGCAACCCCCTTTAGCTGATATGAGGCCAAATTGGCACACTCCTCCCCAGTCACCCCTATAACATGGGTGATCTTTAGAATCTCGTCGATAAACTCACGTGGATCCTCGTCCACCTTTGACCTAAGAAACTTTGGAGAGTTAATCCTTAGGAAATCTTTGACTCGTGCTGCTGCCGCATTCCCGTTTTGAGGGACATGCGCTAATGCCTGATGGCTGACCTGGTTGGTTGAGGCTTGTACTAGCATCTAAATGGCTGCCCTGAATTCGGCGTGGGCAACTAGCTTCGGTGCATGATGATCATGGGCTGGTGGGGCCTGTTGGTGGCCGTCTCCATTGCCATCCTCGTGGAAATTTCCATTTTCATTTCTTCTGCCATTAACTCTGCCAGAGAGGCATAATTCTGCAATCGCATATAGTACGAGTTAGAAGGTTAGAGAGACATTTCACCGCACGACATAGATCATGAAAGAATTGAATATTTCCTAAGCGTCTCATAGCCTCTTCATCACAAGTGTGGTGCGCTTCACACTCATGAAAAAGACACTACTTAACACGACATTCAGACACCCTAGGACACTTCAAAACCTAGTTTGATACTATGTTTTTCACGACCCGAACATGGGCCCGAGTCGATACACGGGCCAAGGAACCCCGAGAGACTCCAAGTCGATCTATGGCATGAACATAACTTCTAACTCAATCAATAAAAGCGTAAGATCAACATAATAACCATAGTGGAAGTCTAAACATAACATAAAATCTGAACATACAACACGAGTTTCAAGCTGAATACAATCTATTTCTGAAAAGACTCTAATTCTAATGAGTTGATAGGACAAGACCCCAACTAACTCTCTAAGTTTGAAACTGAACATACGTATACATAACTGAGTAGAAAGGGGCCCTCGACAAATAAGGACTCACCAATAGAGGCTGGATGCTAACTCCAAAGCTGGCTAGTGACAGCGCTGAGTTTGAAGATAAGAGCCCGTATCATAAAATGATACAACATAGAGTATGCGATCATTATGTGGGATGTACCAAGTATTCAAGGTAAGTAAAACTGCTTAAGTAAGTAAAACTATTAAAACATGCATAATGTAAAACATGATCAAGATAAGAATCTGAGAGTACGGCTTGCATGCTGTTTTCTAAAATTATGATTTGAACATAACTGAACATCATAACTGAATCGAATGACCCAAAGCTAAAATTTGATAATCATAAGTAAAACTGAACATTGGGTCAAACCTACTTTATAACACACACACACATACACATACACACACACATATCATGAATGATAACATGCATAACTGAAATCATGAGGAACAATGGGAGACTTGTCATATAATCGACATTACCATGATAGAGCTTACTTGGTCTACACTATCACACTCAAGTGGGCAGAGCCGTCTAAAGCCTTGTCAGGGCAAAAGACGCTACCATGATATCGATATTAAGCTGAAGGCCCCTTGGGGCAGGGGAAAGCTCACAAAGGAGGTCCCAAATAATCTAATCATACCTATGTTGGCTTGTAGTTCTTAAGAAATAGGGTTGACTAGCCCTTAGCCTACTCGGTGCTAGACACTACTCCCAAAAACATGCATATGCTCTCAATTATTTTTCAACGAAGCTGACCATTGTCTAGTGACGAATCTAAATAATCATAGACATATAAAATCTAAAATCACACATGAGGAGCCTTGGCTCAAACCATACCATAAGCTGAACATAATTGGGAGTCTTAACTCCAAAATCATATGCTAAGCTAATTCATAAAATCATATATCATACTTGAGCTTGCCCAATACCTAAACATGATCGAAAATGCTTGATTCACTTGAAAACATGATCATAGACATGGGTAACTTGAAAACATGCATTTTATCATAAATATCTTATCATACTTGAACATACATCATAGATCTGAATTTTCATGAACTTTCATGATGGACATCTTAATTTATAAAACTTGAAAACATGTTATAATTTAAAGAACTGTAAAACTTGCCCATGAATCATAATTCAATAATAGAAACATGTTTAGATCATACCCATGGTAGAAACTTAGGAAATTCATACATTGGGTTAAATCTCCATAGTATCAACATATAGATTTTCATGAATTAGAGAGGGATTGGGCATGGGTGTGAACAAATTCACCCATTCATAACCCTACATACTTGAGAGAATCTGATTCTACAACTCCTCTGATTGCCAAAAGAAGAATTTAGAAGAACTTAGAAGAAATTAAGCTTGATCACCTCTCTAGACTTCTAAGCTTGCATGCATGAATAGGAATGTCTTAGAATGAACTTACCCTTCTCAAAAATCATTATTCATAGCTTAAAGTGACATAGTTTAGTCCTTAGGATCATGAAAATTATAGAAAAGCCCCTACTAAACTCACAGGAAAAAAGCATACTACCAGTTCCAACGAAGGACTGGACGAGTCGTGGCCACAAGTTGTGAAGTACACTACCAGAACATCAACTGGACGCACCACGGGGAACATGGTGGGTCGTTACTGGTAACCATGACTCGTGGTCACCTCTCGTTGCCCTTATTGCCTAAAATTCTCTTTCCTTCCACCAACCTTGACCATGACTGACTCGATGAGTCGTGCTGCGGACCACGAGTCATGGTCATGCCCGTGGTGAACTAAAAACCTAATTTCCAACTTAAGTCCAACTACTCACCATGATTAAATTAACGATTTGTGGTTATCCTGATGGGTCGCAAGACGACTCGTTTTGTGGCCTGGTGTAGAAAATTCTGTTTCTCCATTTCAACTACCGGGTTTGATCTTAGTGTTTCCGGGGTATAACAACTGATCATACTAAAAATAATACTAAGTGGAAGTTGACTAAAGAAATAACCAAAAATTAAATATTTACAAAAATCTGAACAACCACTAGAACTCAAGCTGAATCTAATATATATTATCTGAATGCCTTCTAAAAGAATTGACGAGTTGCTGGGACAAACCCCTAGCTAACTATAATGTCTGAAACAAATTGAAAAATAATATATGAAAATGAAATCTCCGGTCCACGGTAGATGAGAACTCACCACTGGAGGTTGTTGGAGAATTATCAAGAGAAACTAGTTGTAGTGCTGAGGCTGAGTACCTGAGCCTATATCATAAAATGATATAGCACATAGAAATATGTGTTCAGTATATTGAATGTACTAAGTAAGTGAGATACAAGTTAAACATAGAAAACTAATAATACATAAACTGTACTAAATGACATGCTATGACCAAATCTAAAAACATAAATACTGAACAAAAATCTGAAAATCTAACAATACTTTAAGAACCAATAGCTGACTGAAGGCTATAAGCAAATCCTAAAAATTTGGAAGACTAGATTGAACTGGGGACTGAGACTGTACTATACTTAATTTTACTGTGGGAGAGCCTATAAATGACATATAACCATGTAAGCTAGATGTGGAGTTCGATATATACACCTCATCAAAGAGAGCCCACTGTACCTTGCCAAGGTATAATAGCTGACTATGTGATCACTGTTTGGGACCCATTTGGGTTAATAACCTGCGATGACTTGTAGTTCTAGGAACATATATACGTTGAACCCTGACCCACTTAGTGCTAAGTACTACTCCCACAGAAAACCTAATTATATCTAATTGGTTGATAGCTCAAAACTAATTTCCTAGGACTAAGTCAGAACTACTTATCTAGAAGTGTCCTAAGAATATATGGACCTAAAAGGAAACTATTCTAAGACCTGCCATAGCTGCTTTATCTGAAAGTGTCATGACAGTCTAAAAATGATGAATATGCTGATAAACTAACACTACTAAATATACTGAGTACTAACAATATTACTGAGACTGAACATACAAAAGCATTGACTTTCCATTCAAAGCATCTGTGCTAAAATTCACAATTTCAAGTGGAAACATCATGATAGTACAATAATTCTATCTAAATTCTAAATCATAGAAGTTTCATTCAAAAGTCATGCTAAAGATTAGGGCTAGGGAAGCACGCTGTGCAAATGAACCCAAGAGATGAATTTTAGCTAATAATAGACATGAAAGTTTAACGCATCATCATGATTAAGGTACTCTTGAACTGACTGAAAAACCCTAGCTTCTAATGTTTTACAAAGCTAGAAATGATAAAGTTTCTCTAAAAATAATATGGGACACAAGGAGGAAAGGGAACTCTTGCTGAAGTCCCACATACTTGAAGGAGAATTTCTCTGAGCAGAAGCTCAAATTACAGAGGTTGCAAGAAGAACCCTAGTTCATGCTGAGGAGAGTTTCTAAACATCTACGATCTGGTCTTTAGAACATGGGAGAGAAAATGAGGGAGGAGGATCGACTAACTCCCCTAAATACCCTAAGAATATACCCCAAAATGACATAGTTTAGAAACTAAACTAGTGAAAAGTGAGAAAAATGCCACTGGAAGAAAGTATGAAAAACTTGTCATTAGGATCTAACGGGTCTCACAAAGAGTTGTTGGTTGTGACCACGACTCATTAATGCCAGTCTTCATTTCTAGTCAAGAAATTTCCCTCTTTTGGATTCTCATTACAAACTACAGAATGACTCAATAGTCAAAAAACGGGTCGTTGTCACTGCTCATCATCACCACTAGACATTCTGAACAAGTTTTGGACTTTGACCCACGAACAAGAACAAATGTTCATTAGATGGGGTAATGAGTCATTGGTTCCACTAATTACTACTGGGAGTTTTGAACAGTTTTTGGATTCCCCCAGCGAATGGGCAAAATGACTCATCGTCAGTAACAATGGGTCATTGTTACCAACCATTGTCACTACAGGGATTTCTAAACCTTTCTAGATTTTCCTATAACGGTGTCCTATGACAAGTCATTATACCCAACAATGACTCATCCTGTGACTCATTGTTTGGAGGACAAATTTGACAAGTTTCTGGGTATTGCTAGAACGGGTTGAGCGACAACCCGTTACTTCAGACAATGGTTCATTGTATCACTCGTTATTTTGAGGAATGAAGATTTCAAGGCTAACAATGACTCAACCAATGGGTCTTTGTTACTAACAATGATTCATTGGTCAAGTCGTTTTGAGACAAAAAATTTCTGGTTTTTTCATTCCATGTCTGGGTTTGTTTGTTCTAAAGAACTTTTGGGGTTTTACAATTTTATTGAGCCCATATAGTTAATACTTCTCTATATTTTATTGAGGTCTAAATTGATAGTAAGCCAGGCCAAGAATTTTCTTTGATAACGAAAGTAGTCTTAGTGTCGGTTGATGATGTCGCCCAAGCGCACGCAAGCACACATGGTTGTCAAGTAATATAGAATTGGAAGCCTCAATTATCATACCCAAAGATACTTTTCAGTTCAATTGTTATAAGGTTATAACTTTGTTTTTCTATTCTAACACAACAGTTAAAATAGGAATGGTTTGGAAAATTAAACTACTAAAACTTTTCAATATAAAAATAACTAAAGATGGTTGCGAGATTGGTTTTACTTCGATCATGATGAAAATCTAGGGAAATGACACTTGTTTGGTTTCAAGTTGAGTTTTCAAGACGTGATTACACTAGAATGATTCTTCCTATAGTTGCTAGTTGCAAGTTACAATCCCATTTCTTGCCACTATCCCTAGCATCCAAGAACTATTTCATGAACCCTAACGCTTATATCCCTATGGTCACAGGAAATACATGAAACAATGATTATTCCTACTTGTATTCTCTAAACAGGGTTGAAAGGTATATATACCTATCCTCAACAACAACTTCTATCCTCTCACCATTGGGTTCGAGGGTCTTTGAATTCATGTTCTATATTTACCTTTAACTCTTTCGATTCCCTTTTCCAAGTTCAATAGAAAGACAATAGATTTACTTATAAGGTGATCAATCTCATAAATAATCAATTAAACCAAGTAAATATGAACAACCATAATAAAGAATCGAGTCTAGATTAAATGAATCTTTCCAATATTTAACTATCCACCATGGCCAAAACCATAGAGTATGGGTTTAGCCACTCATAGACAAGTGGAAAAAACACACACTTTATCATCATCATTCGAAATAAAGAGTAAAGAAGAAAAGAAACCTAGTGCAGAACTTTGTCTTCCCTCCAAATGGCTTACAAGCCTCCACAAATGAAAATAC
Source organism: Datura wrightii (assembly GCA_035772735.1). Classification (NCBI taxonomy): domain Eukaryota; kingdom Viridiplantae; phylum Streptophyta; class Magnoliopsida; order Solanales; family Solanaceae; genus Datura; species Datura wrightii. The sequence continues at coordinate 43,234,177 of JASDFA010000007.1, read as the reverse complement.
AAAGTGTAAAAATGAGCAAAAGATGCTTAAGAAACAAGCTAGAGGTTCTATTTATAGTTGAACCTTCAAATGATGCTTCCACCCTCCAACACTTAGCTTTAAAATTTGAACTTTTGGCCCCAGATAGGTCTCTGCCCCCACTATCTCACCATAGATTTAGTCAAATTTCCAGCAATTTTAGCTTTGGGATTGACATGGTGTGCCGCCCCTATCCTCTCACCAAGGACTTAGCCAATTTTCTGCACTTCCAAAACCACTAGCGCGCCACTCTGACAATCTCACCAAAGTGTTAGTAAAATTCTTGCACTTTTGGACCCTTCTGGCATGTGGCCTCTATCTTACTAGAATTTTTATGATTTTCTCTAAGACTGGGAATCTCTAGGGCTCCATATCCACTATCTCACCAAGGTGTTGAATGAGTATTTTCTGAATGTTAAGGAGTTGGTGCCACCAAAAATGATGAAATTGTCTCAAGGCATTGAAGGTCGGGCACTGGCCCTCGAATCATCTTCTCAACTTCTCAGATCTTCAACCTTTGTTCATTTTGGGTCCTTTTCCCTTGGTTTCCTGCTCAAAATATTTGTTAGCATACAAAACATACAAAAATATGAAATTATTCATTTCATAAGGATTATGAACTCAAAAAAAGGTAAAGATGGACCAAAAAGGGAAATGGGTATAGAAATCTGCCCAATGTCACCACCCCACACTTAAACCATTGTTCTTCCTCGAACAATCTTTATACAAACATAAACTCATCCTTTACCTTCACACCTGGTACCTATAACAATTCATAATCAACTAACTAACATAGAGCATAAATCTAGTGGTTTATCAACATACAACAATTCCTATCAAGCACATGTACAGGTTTCACACTTAAGACTACACAACCTCTATAACTGACTCATCTTTTCAAAATAAAACTCCAATATGATTGAAATATGCAACAAGTAGTACACCCAACTTAGATATCTTGTGCCTCTCACTTTTAGTGATGTTCCTCTCTTAGATTATCAATTCAAACACATGGAATATAGAAATAAAGGCACTCTCACGCTTACAAATGATGTAATACACATATGTCACATACCATAAGCTTTCCCTTCATGTACATTTATGCGACTTGGCTATTTCAAGAGATTCAAATCACAAGGTCTTTTCTTGGTTGTAATTGTCACGACCCAAACATAGGCCCGGATTGATACACGACACAAAGAACCCCGAGAGGCTCAAATTCTACCCATGGCATGAACATGACATCTAAAGCTCAACATAAAAATGCAGAAGTCTAACATATATAATAGCAGAAGTCTGAAAATTTGATAACATCGAATATCTGAATACATAACAGCGATCTGCAACTGAAAACATACTATGTCTGATAAGCTTGTACACACTGACGAGTTGATAGGACAGGACCCCAACTAACTCACAAATGACTAAAACTGAAAATATTGAATTCGACTGATAAAAATGGTCCTCAAAGGATGAGAACTCAATGACTCTGGTTGGGAGATGCTACTCTGATGCTCTGACTAGCGACGGGGCTGAAACTGACTGTCGGATCCTGTATCATGAAATGATACAACATAGAGTATCCGGTCAGAACATGGAATGCACAGAGTATGCAAGGTAAGAAAAACCGCTAAGTAAGTAAAATCGTAAATCATACATATTATAAAACTTAATCAAGATAAGATTTTGAGAGTAGGGCTTTCATGCTATTATCTAAAAACATGATTTAAACAAAACTGAATATCATAACTGAATCAAATGACCCAAAGTTGAAATTGATTATTTATAAGTAAAACTGATCATTGGGTCAAACCAGATGAAAACATAATGTCATGACTAATGAACATGCATAACTAAAATCATGAGGAACAATGGGAGACTCGTCATATAACCGGCATTACCACGATAGAGCTTATATGGTCCCAATAATTACACTCAAGTGGGAAGAGCCGTCCAAAACATTGCCAGGGTTGAGGACGCTACCATGATATCTATATCAAGCTGAAAGCCCCTTGGGTCAGGGGAAGCTCACAAGGGAGGTCCCAAATATTTGATCATACCTATATTGGTGCATAGTTCTAAGGCACAGGGTTGACTGACCCTTAGCCTACTCGGTTGCTAGACACTACTCCCAAAACCTTGTATATGCTCTCCATCGTTTTTCAGCAAAGCTGAACCATCATCTAGTGATAATGCTAAATTATAACATGATATACAAAAATATGAAAACATAAGATGAGGGGTCTTGGCTCAAACCATACCCCAAGCTGAAAAGGGTGGGAGTCTAAACTCCAAAATCCATATGGTAAGCTAATAACATGAAATCATGAAACATACTTGATTATATGGGCTTGACCAAACTTAAATATACTTGAAATAGACTTTGATAGTCAAAAACATGAGTATATACGTGGGTAATTGGAAATCATACTTGCGTTATAGACATCTCATCATACTTCGAAACATAGATCACAATTTCACCTTTTCATGAACTTACTTTTCATTAAGCAAGTAAGATCATTTAAGAAAAAATAATTTGACAAAATTCCATACATCTGATAAACAATAGTGAATATCTAAGTATATGTCTGAAAGAGAACTATTAAATGATGAGTTGCTGGGAAAAGCCCCCGCTAACTCTAAACTCTAACTAAAAGTAACTAACTAAAAATAAATATCGTCCACGAAAGATGAGAACTCACAAATGCTGCTATTGGTATTGTCTAAGGGAATCTACTCATGATGCTGGGACTGAGAACCTGCACCTGTATCATGATACGATATAGAATAGAAGGAATGAGTCAGTACTTTAAATGTACTGAGTAAGTGAGAGATATAATAAGCATGAAAGAACAAGTAACTGAATTGTAGTGACATGTAATGACCAACTGAAATACTAAAAATTGATACAACTGAAGTATAACTGATATGGTCAATAGGGACCCTGACTAATGGTCATAGACATATCCTGGATATGAGATACTGATATGAGCTAAACTGAATAGGACTGAACTGAGCTAAACTGAAAATGTACTGACTAGTGGGGGAGTCTACAACCGACATATAACCACGTAAGCTAAATGTGGAGTTTGATGTATATACATTGCCAGGGTATAAAGGCATGAACTGAGTGATCACAAATCTGGGGCCATTCGGCTAATAAAATAACCTACAGTGAATAACGTAGTTCTTCGAACCTGGGTATGCTAGAACCCCGGTCCACTAGGTGCTAAGTCCTACTCCCACTGGATAGTCCTAATCTAACTACTAAGGTGATAGCTTGAAACTAGGGTCCAAGACTAAATAAGGGATACTTATCTGGAAGTACCCTGAGAGTCTTATCGGACCGAATTATATAACTGGTGTTCTAAGACTGGCCAAACCTGCTTATCTGTAACCGTTGTAACCGTATAAAGAACAAATTGAAGTTGAAGCTGGTGGTTCTAAGACTGGTCAGAGCTGCTTATTTGTAAGCGTCGTAACCGTCTAAAGAACAAACCGGTAACTAATAGCTGAAAAGTGATAACTAATATCTGGAGGCATTACTGACACCTCAAGAAAAGACTATAGTTAAACTGACCAGCTGAAATTTTTGAAAATACTGAAAATGCTAACATTTTGATTGAAACTGGAATAGCGTGCAACTGACTAAGAATTCAACTGATATTGATAATATGGGAATTCTCCCACTAATAGAATCAAGCAACATGAATAACTAATCAATCATGCAAGACTCTAATTTACTGTATTCAAGAGCTAGGGCTAAATCTATCCTTACAGGAAGCAAGTAGCAACATGATCTCTAAGTAATGGAAAAATATAGCAGCTAACAACATGAACAACATTCCACAAGAATTTAGCCAAATCCTGATGGAAAGAATGCTAAAAAATTTTAAAACTCAGGGCAAGGACTGATAAGAAAATTTTTAAATGCGTTTTGGGAAACAAGGGAAGCACAATTCCCTAGCTAAATTCTCACATAGTTGGTGTAGAAATCTTGGAGGAAACTCCTGTGAATCTGAGAAGATGAGCTGAATTCCCTAGCTTTCTCTGGGAGAATTGTTTGCATAAAGTCGTACTTCTGATATTGAGAGGTCGAGAGTTGAGTGAAAGTTAGAGGTATTTAGTTGATTATCCCTTTAATTCTCTGCAAAATATGCCCAAAATGAAGTAGTTTAGAGTCTAAGAGTTTAGGAAATTATGGAGAAGACCTTAAAATTTTCACAAAAAATAACAATGCCAGTCCCCATGAGGGACTGGACCATTCGCCGCCACTGACCACGACTCGTGGTTTGCCTCATCACCAGCATTAGAAATTTCTCATCACAGGTCACCACGACTCATGGTATACCCGATGACTCACGGTAAACAGTCATTGGAAACACTGCCAACTTTTCAACATCCAAGGCAAGACCTTGACCACGAACAAACTAACGACTCATGAGGTTGACCATGACTCGTGGCTTCACCCGTGGTCAACCCTAAAGGCAAAAAACCAACCAAGCTCATTCTCCTCACCACGAGTCACATAAGGACTTGTGGTGCACCCCACGGGTCATTGGATGACTCATCTTATGACTTGGTGCAGAAAATTCTATTTTCTCCGTTTCAACCCTCAGGTCTAATCTTAGGGCTTTCGTGGTATTACAATCTATATGTGTTGAATTGCCATTATTGAATTCTTCATATTGTTGTTTATTGATGCCTCTTGATTTTAATCATACTCCATTGATTGTTGATCATAGTCTCTTGATTCTTGATTCTTGATTCTTTATCCTTGATTCGTGATCCTTGATTCTTGATCCTTGATTCTTGATTCTTTATTATTGATTGTTGATTCTTGATTCTTGATTATTGAGGTTGGTTCATGTCTCTTATACCATGAACCCTATTTGCATGAAACCATTATTTTAAAGAAGCATAATTTTTAAAGAATGTATTTTGTAAGTAAATGCATTATTTTCATAAAGATTGAACATATTTTCAAGGGAGCATACACGATGAGATTTTAGCATAAAGATATGATTTTTAGCATTATTTTCAAAAGCTTAAGTGAAGTGTTATTTTTGAAAGTCCTAAGATGATTTTAAGACAAGGCTTACAAGTGTTTAAACAAAGGTTTTGGAGTCGAGACTCCCAAGTAAAGTTTCTAGCAATGTTTTGAGCCAAGGCTCTCATGATGTTTTAAAGATGTTTTAAACTATGTTTTGAGTGAGAGGCTCATAAGAAAGTTTAAAGATGATTTTTTTGAGGAAAAGGCTCCATAGATGATTTTAAACATTTAGTAAATTACATTGATATTTTTATGCTGCCTAAGAAAGGCATTTGACTGAAAATTAGCAAGATTGTTATGGTAGGAGTATTTAGCACTAAATAGGTGAACGGGTTCAGACAACCCCTAAGCTATATATCTCTATCATAAATGTAGGTAAGAATCATATTGTTGGTTCGGATGACTCCATAGATAGTCCTTGCTAAGGACTTTGATAGTTAGGGATCCAAATTGTGATCATCCTCTACCCTAAAAAGGTTTTGAACGGCTCTGCCAACTTGACTGAGATAGTTGGGCATCATGTGTTCATTCATGAGGGTTTCGGTGATGAGAAACTCCCACCCAACCTATTATTAATATACATTACTTGAATTAGTATTTACAAAGATGTTTTGATGAATTAGTTTTATTGCAGAAACTATTTTACACATTTTCATATTCTGTCCAATGCATCATATTGAGTTTCAAAGTATGGTTCCTTTTTTGTTTATTTCATGGCAAGTTTATTGATTCCATTTATTCCCTCCTATTTAGATATTCTTGCTAATTCTATTTCATTCAGCTATTTTATATACCGTACATTCCATGTACTAATATCCTTTTGGTGCTGCATCATATTGTGATGCAGACTCAGGTAGACAAGATTAGTAGCGGACGCTTTGCAAGGACTTCATCTACATTCATCTTTTGGTGAGACCTCCTACATTCTAAGAGTCCCGGTTATTAAGTCTTATTTATAGAGCTTGAGAGAGTCATTGGAACTGTGTCCCGACACCCCTTCTATAGTTATAAGGCTTCATAAATAGAGTTAGATATTGAGTCAATAATGTGAGTTCTTAATATTTATTTCAGTTATGGAATAAATTCTCTTTCATCATATTGAGCTTATTATGTTTTAGGTTTCGCATTGTTTATTTATGTAACACCCAGGATGTCCCTAAGATTAAAAAGAGGATTGAATCATAAAAATCAAGAAAAATTTCATCAAAGTCGTGGAACGACCCAAGGGAGGAGTCATTGTAGGGAAAAACAACCTGTTGTGTCCCTCATGGTATGTCCTCAGTTAGACCATTCTAGCAAGCAACGACCCTAGCAACAACTCACTAGAAGATCCAATGGGTCATCTGGAGTGGCCGTTGAATGGGGTTTAGAAAAAGCACAAAAACTGAGTCAGTGATGACGAGAGGTTATGATGAGCCATTGTTCCAAGGAATGACTCATCCTATTCGGTCATCAGTTAGAGAATTTGAAGAGTATCAGAAATTTCCCTAGAAGCAACAGATGGAGTAATGGGTCATTGTTTCATACGATGACCTATCCTAAGAAGTCTTTGGTTAGAACCTCAATAGAATACTGAATGTGCTTTAGATAAAATGGGCAGGTGCAATGACCCATTAGAGAGAGTAAAGACCCATCCTGTCAATCAGTGGTGAGGAATCAACCGAGTATCAAAAATGCCCCAGTAAACGATGGACGATCCAATGAGTCGTCTTATCCTGCAATGACTCATTGGATGGATCTTGTAACTAGCAGTGTCTATTTTACGGACAAATCATTAAGGGTATTTTCATTATTCCTCAGCTCCTATGTCCTAAACTACATTGTTTTAAGCTTTGAAAGGAGTGTTTTAAGAGGGTTCAGCCTTTGTCAAGTTATTAGGCTCCCCATGCATGAAAAACTTTGAGTTCTCTTAGAAGATCAATGTAGAATTCTCTCAATTCTTCCAAAATTTTCTTGGGCTTTCAAGGATAAGTTGAGAACCAGTTTACCTAGGTATGTAGGGTTATGAATGAGAGTTTTCTTTCACTCTCATGCCCAAAATTTTCCTCAAGTTCATGAATTCAAGTATATGGTTGTATAGGGTTCTAATCCAATTTTATGAAATATCCAAGATATGTCTATAGGTCAATTCCCTTATGTTCCAAAGAATGTTTTAAGATTTATGGGCATGTTTTATACGAAAAATTATTATAAATTAATGATTTAAATTTTTTTTAGAAATTATGCCCTATTATGCAAGTTTTATGAAAAGTATAGATTATTATTCGTGATTTCAAGTATGACAAGATATCTAGCATGAATGAACGTTTATAAATTTCCCATGTATGAATCTATGATTTTTACTTATGAAGTCTATTTCAAGTATGCAAAATTTTAAGATTTGGGTAAGCCCACACAAGTTTAGTATGTTTTCATGATTTAGCTCTGGCCAGTAGGATTAGCTTACCATATGGTTTGGAGTCAATACTCCTAATTCAGCTTATGGTATGTTTGGACCAGGACTCCCAAATCTTCAGATTTCAGACTATACATGTAAATATGATTTCAGCTTCATTGAAAATCGATGGGAGCACTATACATGTTTTTGGGAGTAGTGTTTAGCATGGAGTAGGCCAGGGGCTTAGGTAAACCCCGGGTCTCAGAACTACACACCAACATAGGTATAAATAAACATTATGACCTCCCTTGAGGGTTTTCCTCTACCCTCAAAGGGGCCTCATCTCGATATCGATATCATGGTATTGTCTATGGCCCTTGCATGGTTTCTGACAACTCTGTCCACTTGAGCATGATAGTTAGGGCATCATGTAAGCTCTATCGTGATGGTATCTGTTATGAAGAGTCTCCCATTGTTCCTCGTGATTTTAGTTATTCATGTTCATTACTTATAATATTATGTTTTACAACAATTTGACCCAATTATCAGTTTATGAGCTTTTACTTATAAATTCAGCTATGACAAATCATATGATTTCTATTTTTAACCTTGGGTCATTCTGTTCAGATATGATACTCAGCTTATGACTATGTACATCTCAGATACAGTTTTCAACATGCAGTCCTTACTCTCATAATCTAATGATTTATATTTATATGCAATTTCAGTTAATATTTACTCAACATATTTTACTTACCTTACATACTCAGTACATTCAAAGTACTGACCACATACTCTATAATGTATCATTTCATGATACAGGTTAGAGCAATTAAACTCAGTTTCATATTAGTCCAGACTGAGTAAATAGTAGAAGGAATGACAACGGAAATTTCCATGACAATAGCAATGGAGTTGGGCATCAACAAGCCCCACCAGCACCAGGAGATTCTTTGCCGAGAAGGTCACTCATGTGGAGTTTAGAGAGGCATTTCAGATGTTGGTATAGGATATGACTGCTCAGGTTAATTAGAAGGCATTTTCCCATGTTCCTCACAATGGGAACGCAACAGTGGCTAGAGTTCAAGACTTTCTGAAGATAAACCCACCTAGTTCCTAGGGATGAAAGTGGATAAGGAACCGTATGAGTTTATTGTGGAGGTGCAAAAGATCACCCAGATTATGGGGGTGACTAGGAAGGAGAGTGCAGATTTAGCCTCCTATTATCTGAAGGGAGTTGCTTTTATATGGTACCGCCAGTGGAAGGATGGTGGAATAGTAGGAACAGTTCCCATGAGTTGGGATAAGTTTGTGACTGCCTTCTTAGATAGATTCTTACCCAGAGAGTTGAGGGAGGCAAAGGTGGCGGAGTTCTTCAACATAAAGAAGAACCATATGACCGTCCAAGGGTATGCCTTTGAGTTTATCCAACTGTCTAAGTATGTGACGGAGATGGTTGTGGATTAGAGGGTTCGTATGAGCAGGTTTGTGAATAGAGTATCAAACTCATTGGTCAAGAAGTGCAGGACCGCTATGTTGAATAGTGATCTAGACTTCTCATGGTTTATCATATACGCCCAACAGATAGAGGGGTACTTGATGTAGGAGAAAGAGAGAGAGGCCAAGAGGGTCAGGATAGGGAGTTACGGAAAGTTCCAGCAGAGGTCTGTTGGAGGACATCACCATCAGTCACACCAGAGGTCTTCATCCCTAGCACGATTATATGCCAGTGTTCTATCTAGATCTAGACGTGTTCTGAGGGGTAGATCACTAGGCTCTAGAGGTCAAGGGAGCATGTCAAGAGAGCCCAGCATTCCAGTTTGTGGCAGGTGTTGTAGGAGGCATACTGGAGAGTGCTTAGCAGGTTCAGATGTATGTTTCAGGTGTGGGAAGCCCAGATATCTACTCAAAGACTAACCTTCATCCAGACCATGCCACAGTAGAGGCTCTGACCCAACCACCAGTTTAACAGCTCCAACAACATGCTCAGCTCAGTAGGGTGTATCCACTAGTGCATGTGGTGGCCAGCGTCAGAATAGATTTTATGCCCTCTCATCTCGTTAAGAGTAGGAGGTCTCTCTAGATGTGGTCACTGGTATGTTATGAGAATTCCATCTAGATGTGTTGCATCTTTAGATCCTAGGGCTACCTTATCTTTTATTACTCCTTATGTTGCTATTAGTTTCGGAGTTAGCCCCAAAATCCTATCAGAACCCTTCTTAGTATCTAATACATTCAGTCACTCAGTTATAGCTCGATGGATGTACAAAAATTATCCTGTTAAAGTCCTTCAGAAAGTCACCTCAGCCGATCTAGTAGAGTTAGACATGGCTGAATTTGATGTCATCTTTTGTATGGATTGGTTTCATGCATGTTACATATCAGTAAATTATAGAACCCCTATGGTAGAGTTTTGATTTTCGGTTGAGCCAATTCTAGAGTGGAAAGGTAGTTCAACTATACCTGTAGGTCATTTTGTTTGCTATCTCAAGGCCAAGAAGATGATTTCTAAATGTTGTGTGTACCATCTAGTTTGGGTTAAGGATACTATGTACGAGACTCCGACTCTTCAGTCAGTTCCTATAGTCTGTGAATATCCGGAGGTGTTTCTAGATGATCTACTAGGAGTCCCTTCCGAGCGAGAAATTGACTTTGGTATCAACCTTCTCCTTGAAACACAGTTGATATCCATTCCTACTTACAGAAGGGCTCCACCTGAGCTAAAGTAGTTGAAAGAGCAGTTGAAAGATCTCCATGATAAGGGTTTCATCAGGCCTAGTAAATCCCTATGGGGTGCACCAGTTCTCTTTGTTCGAAAAAAGGATGGTTCCTTTAAGATGTGCATTGATTATCGGCAGTTGAACAAGGGAACAATCAAGAACAAGTATTTCCTCCTTAGAATTGATGACATTTTTTGACAAACTTTAGGGTGCTAAGTGCTTCTCAAAGATAGATCTCAGATTCGGCTATCATCAGCTCAGAGATAGAGAGACATCCCAAAGACAGCCTTTAGGACTCGATACGGTTACTATGAGTTTTTGGTCATATCTGTTTTACTAAGGAATGCTCCTGAGGCTTTTATGGACTTGATGAACAAGGAATTCAAGCCATATTTGGACATGTTCATGATTGTCTTCATAGAAAATATTCTCGTATATTCTCAAAGCGAGGAGGAGCATGCTGCTCATTTGAGGATTGTGCTATAGACTCTCATGGATCACCAGCTATTCGCTAGGGTTATGTATTGTGATGCCACAAGGGTTGGTATTGGTTGTGTGTTGATGCAACATGGTAAGGTCATTGGATATGACTCTAGATAGCTTAAGACTCACGAGAAGAATTACCCGACGCATGACCTAGAGTTAGCAGTGGTGGTGTTTGCATTGAAGATTTGGAAACATTACTTATATGGTGTGTATGTGGATATGTTCATGGACCACAAGAGCCTTCATTATGTGTTCACTCAGAAGGACCTGAATTTGCGACCAAGAAGGTAGTTAGAGCTTCTCATGGACTATGACATGAGTTTCCTTTATCATCTAGGCAAGGCTAATGTGTTGGTGGATGTTCTTAGTTGGCTTTCCATGGAGAGTGTGTCTCATATTAAGGATCGAACAAAGGAGATTAATGAAGGATGTGTATCGTCTTGCTTGTTTAAGGTTCGCCTTGTTGACTCGACAAATGGTGGTGTCGTTGCTTAGAATTGGTCAGAATCTTCATTAGTGATCGAGGTCAAGGCTAGGAAAGACAAGGATCCTGTCTTGGTAAAGATAAAGGAAGCTACCCAAAATCATAAAGTGGAGGTCTTCTCCCAAGGTGGGGATGGTGTACTTCTTTATCAGGGTTATTTACGTGTTCCAGGTATTAATGATTTGAAAGAATAAATATTGCATGAGGCTCATGGTTCTCGATATTCTATCCACCCAAGTGCCACCAATATGTACCGTGACCTATAGGAAGTCTATTGATTTAATGGCTTGAAGAAGGACATAGCTGAGTTCGTCGCTAAGAGTCTGAATTACTAGTAGGTGAAGGTTGAGCATTAGAGACCTGGGGTGTGATTCAGGATATTAATATACCTACTTGGTCTTGGGAAGAGATCTACATGAACATCATAGGGTTGTCTCATACACGCCAACAGTATGACTCTATATGGGTGATTGTAGATAGGTTGACCAAAGCAACACATTTCCTACCAATCAAAACTACTGATTGTACAATCGGGAGTTAGTTCAGTTGCATGGAGTTCCCTTTTCCATCATCTCAGATAGGGGTACTTAGTTAACCTTTTATTTTTAGAGATCATTTTATAAGGGACTTGGTACTCAGGTGAAGCTTAGCACATCTTTTCACGCACATATAGATGGTCAGGATGAGCTTACTATTCAGACTCTTGTGTGTATGTTAAGAGAGTGTGTGATTGATTTCGAAGGTAGTTGGGCCAATCACTTGCCCCTCATCGAGTTTGCTTACAATAACAGTTACCACTCCAGCATTCAGATGGATCCATTTAAGGCTCTTTATGGACGAAGGTGTAGATCACCTATCAGATGGTTTGAAGTAGGTGAGGTTACGTTGTTAGGTTAAGATTCAGTTAATGAGGCTATGGAGAATGTCCAATTTATTAGGGAAAGGCTGAAAATAGCTCCGAGTCATCAGAAACCTTATGCAGATTTAGGCGGAGAGAGCTAGAGTTTGAAGTTGATGATTAAGTATATTTGAAGGTATCTCACATGATGGGAGTGATGAGGTTGGGAAAAAAAGGGAAGCTTAGTCCCCAATATGTTGGTTTTTATAAGATTCCAAGGTGAGTTGGCAAATTGGCATATGCGTTGGAGCTATCGGTAGAGTGGGGTTCGATACATCCAGTTTTACATGTATCTCTACTGAAGAAGTGCCTTGGTGACCCGACTGTAGTTGTTTCGGTGGAGAGCATAGGTGTGAAGGATAGCCTCACTTATGAGGAGGTTTCGTTTGAGATCCTTGATCTTCAGGTTTGGAAGTTAAGAAACAAGGAAATAGCTTTAGTGAAGGTTTTGTAGAGGAATTAGCTTGTTGAGGGAGCTACATTAGAAGTCGAAGCAGATATGATGGCTAGATACATACATCTTTTCCCTTCCAGCTCAATTTTAACATGAATTTGTAGTTTCCTCCTTGGTTCTCTATTCAGTTTCATGTCAATCTTATGTCTCTAAGTTCTTTTCATGTCATTGCATGTCTATATGTTTCGTGAATTCCGTCAATCATGTATTTAACTCCGGAGTGAATTGCTCCGTCGGTTTTCAATTTCAATTGTTTAGTTTTGGGATTGCATTTCTTTCCCTAACTTTTTAGTATGCTTGTTCTACATTCAAGGAAGAATGTTCCCTAGGAGGAGATAATGTAACACCCAGAAAGTCCCTAAGATAAGACCCAAGGATTGAATCAGAGGAATCAGGAAATATTCCATCAAAGTCATGAAACGACCCAAGAGATGAGTCGTTATAGGGAACAATGACCCATTGTGTCCCTTGTGGTAATTCCCTAGTTAGCCCTTTCCAGAAAGCAACAGGCCTAGCAACTACTCGTTGAAAGATCGAATGGGTCGTCCTGAGTAGCCGTTGACTGGGGTTCAAGAAAAGCCCAAAATCGAGTTAGTAATGATGAGAGGATATAACGAGCCATTGTTCCAAGAAATGAAACATCCTATCTGGTCGATGGTTAGAAATTCGAAGAGTATCATAAATTTCCCTAGAAGCAACAGATGGAGTAAGGGGTCATTCTTTTGTACGATGACCCGTCCTGAGTAGTTGTTGGTTAGAACCTCAGTAGAATACTATTAGATACAACAGGTAGGTGAAACGACCCACTGAAGTGACTCACAACCGATCCTATCAGTCATTGGTGAGGGATCAGCTGAGTATTAGAAATGCCCCAGGGAACAACGAACGATCCAATTAGCCATAATATTCTACAACTCATTGGATGGATCCTTGTAATTGAGAATGTCCATTTCGCAGATGAATCATTAAGGGTATTTTCATAATTTCTAAGCTCCTAAGTCCTAAAATACGCCATTTTAAGCTCTAAAAGGAGTGTTATAAGACGTTTTAGACTATGTCAATATATTAGGCTCCCTATGCATGCAAATCTTTGATGTTCTCTTGAAAAATCAATCTAGAGTTTTCTCAATTCTTCCCTATTTCTCTTGGGCTTTCAAGGATAAGTTGAGAATCAGTTTACCCAGGTACGTAGGGTTATGAATGAGAGTCTCCTGTCACTCACATACCCAAAATTCTCCTCAAGTTCTAATTCAAGTATGTAACACCCCAAAAGTCTCTAAGACTAGACCCTAAACTAGTGACTTGAGATATTTCAATTCCCCAGACTTTCGGGCCAAGTTTGGAACCGTTGTAGGTATATGGATAGGTCTAAGCCCAACTAATTCTATGGTTAATAGATTTTAATATCAATACTCAAGTATGAGAAGTGAAATGAATAAAAATTAAGGTCATAAGAAACTTCTAGCACAAAGTTGAGTTGAGAGCCTTCTTACCGATTGAGTTTTTGTATAAGTACTTACAAGTGTCAACTTCAGACCAACATATCTCCCATCTTACAAAGAATTTTTGGGTGTTTCAATATATCAAATGGAATCTCTTTAATTCTTCTTTCCAATGCATACAACCATGCATCAATCAGAGTTTGCACTAAAAAGTTATATGCAATTTAGTTAATCTGCACCAGATCACAGAATGATTTGTTAGGTGACTCGTTAAGTGACATGTTAAGTGGCAAAAAATTGCTTGAAAACTTCAGTTTCAGTGGGAACTTCACGAATGATTAAGTGACCTGTTAAGTCACCTAATGATTCGTTAAGTGATTTGTTAAGTGACTCCTTAAGTAGCAAAATTTGGTGGAAATTCCAGTAGACTTCATTGATTGGACTCACGACTCATCCGATACCTCACAAGTCGTGATGTCCCTCGTGAGGACAAGTAGGGTCCTTTTTCCAGCGAATTTTCAAGGGTGTTTTCATAAAATCCTAAGCTTTTAACTCCTTACTGACATCGTTTTGGTTACCAGGAGGGACGAATTTAAGGGGAATACCTAGCCTAATCCCTCATTCCATCAAAAAACACTCCCAATATCCTTCTTCCTCTTCTCTCTAAAGGCTCAAGATCACGTAGGTTTTCCCTCAAGGGCTTCAAGATCCGAATTCTAGTGGAAGACTTCATTAAGCCAGGAATGTGGAACTTCAACAAGGATATCCTTTCATTCTTGTATCCCGAGTTTTATGTAAAACCCTAGTTACTTGATTTTTTTAGAAAAATATGTCTTAAGATCTCAATCTATGCATTATCTCTCACATGTCTTCAATGAATTTCAAGACCCTCATGATAAGCATCAATGTATTATATGAAATTACTCTCAAATTCATAATTTAGGTAAATGATATAATAGTAGCATGATTTCTTGAATTTTACAAAGAATTATCACTATTTTCAAGTTATGGCCCTTATGAAGTATCTACATGATTTTATCATGATTTTAGTTTATATGTTTAAAGTATGATTTAAATCTATGAGTTTGCATGAATATAGAACCCATAATTTATATTACGCTCCTGGTTCACGATTGTATAAAATTAGTAAGAAAAGTATGTCTATGATTTCCCTAGACTCTCAGGCCTCTCGTTAGCTGAAAGTTCCTTAGTCTTGACCCATATCATAAATTAGTGTAGAACTTGTATGATTTAGACTCAAACAGAAATATTATGTTGATATGGTAGATGTTACTATAGTTATGAATGATAAGCATAGATATTTGAATATAAGTTAATATCTTGGTATATTCGGTTTCGGAGTCTCAATCAATAGAGAGAAAACTTAGAGCTTTGCAGAATGTCAACTGACCAGTTTGATTATTGTCAGTCTTGAGAAACATAGAAAACTCAATTGTACCAGTTTCTAGCATAGTCAATATTCTTTAGACTGTTACGACGCTTTCAGATAAAGCAACTTTGACAAGTCTTAGAATACCAGTTTCCAGCATACTCAGTATTCTTTAGACTGTTATGACGGTTTCAGATAAAGAAGCTTTGACAAGTCTTAGAATACCAGTTTCCAGCATAATCAGTGTTTTTTAGGATATTAGGATGCTTCCAAATAAGCAACTCTGACCAGTCTTAGAACCGTCAGTATCAACTATTAGATTATTTTCTAGACAGTTATGACGAGTAAGTAGCTCTCGCTAGTCTTGGAACATAAGTTTTTAGTTATCCGGTGCTACAAACTCTCAAGTTAATTTCTAAAAAGTATTCCTGACTTATTCTAGGACCCCAGCTTCGAGCTATCAGTTTAGTAGTCAAGTTAGGAATATATAGGTGGAGTAGTTCTTAACACCGAGCGGGTCGGGGTTCCAGCGCACCTAGATTCCCAAAACTACATTTCCACCATAGGTTATTAGCCCAAATGGGCCCATGACAGTGATCTCACAGTCCAGCTACTATACCCTAGCAAGGTTCAGTGGGCTTTCTCCGATGGGGTGTAAACATCGGACTCCATGTCTAGCTCACGTGATTATATATCGGTTATAATCTCTCCTAAGAATTAGTTTAGTCTAGTGCAGTCATAGTCTCTAGTTAAGTTTAGTCTTTCAGATTTCAAGACTTGTTTTTTTACCTTTAGATAGTTATTAGCGCTTATAGTATCATAAGACTTTTAGATTTCTTTAGTATTTAGATTTCATATTTTGTCATTGCATGTCTTGTCAATGCAGTTTTGTTGATTTTCAGTATTCTTATGAGTGTTTTAGTTTTTTGTCACTTAATCAGTAAATTAAAAGTATTGACCGCATACCTTTTGTGCTATATCGATTAATGATATAGATCTAGGTTTCCAAACTCAGCCCGTGGTTAGACACATTCCAAAATCTATCAGCAAACATTGGTGAGTCCTCATCTTCCGAGGACATGAGTTATGTTTTGTTTATACTAGTATATTCCTAGTTTTCAGATTTTGGAGTTAGCTAGGGACTTGTACGGTCAGACATGCTCTAAGTCTGATTCTAACATGAACTGAGCTAAACTGAACTGAACTAGACTGAATGATACTGAACTGGACTGAACTGGACTCCCAACAACTCCTCTGAGTAGTAGAGACTTTCAGACAGTGTTGTGTTAGTTTCAGCTTATGACTCAATGTTGTTATCATAATTTTTTATCCTATACTTTGATAGTTATATTTCAGTTAAGATTCCGCTCAAATATGTTCTATTAGTTGTTATGTTAGAAAACATGCTATGCCATGCATTAGCTTGGGGTCACTTATGGCTCTAAGCATAGTGTCACGTCCAAGGTGTAGACCCAGGTTGTGACAAACTTGGTAATAGAGCATTAGGTTTAGAGTGTCCTAGGGTTTCCGAAAAGCTGCATCAAGTAGAGTCTCGTTCATTGGTGTGAAGCACACCACACTTATGAGGAAGAAGCTACATGATGTTTTCGGAAAATTCCCTTCTTGAATTATTCTTATCGTGTGATAGAGTGTAAACTCTAAATTTTCTCTTCGAACTTGTGCTTTACACGTTCATAGAAGATACCTCCCAGATGTGATAGTGGAAGTGGAAATAGTAACGAGAATCCACTAGCCCCACCAACTCCAGTAGGCCCCCTTAGTTGGCAAGTATCAGACATGGAGCTCGGGGCTGTCCTTAGAGTGTTAATACGAGCCACGATAGCTCAGCTTAACCAGCAGGCAGTCACACCTCCCAACCCTACCAAAGAGACAATAGATACTAGGGTTCAAAACTTCACAAAAAGGAGTTCATCTGAGTTTTATGGTCCAAAAGTAGATGGAATGTTCAAGGGAGAATAAAAGGGGAGCAAGAGAGCAAGAATAGGGGACTCGAGGTATTCCCAACAGAGGATGAGTGGCAGACCTTATTTATAGTCTTGCTGGAATTCATCAGCCCAGCACCATCAATAGCCAGTGGTCCAAACAACCTAAGAGTAAGGGAGATTACATACCCAGCTTGCAAGAACTGTGGGAAGAATAATTTGGGAGAATGCATGGATGGTTCAGGCAGTTGCTTTTGGTGCGGCAAGTTAGGCCATAAACACAGAGATTACCCAGCAACCAAATAGGGCAAAGATAATTTGGGAGAATGCATGGTCAAGTCGCCCAGCTTGCGAGAAATGTGGAAGGAGCCACACCGGAAATTCATAATACCTATACTTGGACGTGGGAAGACTCAATCCACCATTCCAGCAGCTCCGACAACTTGCCTATCTCTGCAGGGCACAACATCTAGTGCAGGTGGCAGACAACTCTGGATATAGATGCAAGTATGTAATAAATTTCTCATGTTGATCCTTGAATGTTGTTAGACCCTAGAACCCCAACATGGAATAGAAAGTCTTATGATGTATGATGGAAAGAGATTGTCAATACATGGTGTGAATTAGCTATGAGTATGAAATTTTTTCTTAAATTTTGGAGGTGAAGAAGAAGTCAAGAGTTAGTGGTTTAGCCCAACCTTAAGAAAGATTCAGGAGCCTTAGAATGATATCTTTAAGCTAAGGGGAAGATGGTAAGCTAATGACACAAGTCGAATCTTGAGTGTGCTAGTAGGGAAGTCCCTGCACCAGTAGTTATGGGATGCCAATCTCTCCGGGATCAAATATTTTTTCTTATGTTTAAGTTGAAGCTACACTCTATCCATTCTTATGTGGAGGCTTCCATAATTTTTAGATAACCACTTCAGAAAATGATCCTAGTCTTACTCTGTGAATCCTTAATCTCAGCTCTATGTCATAAATTAGCTAGGTGTGTTAACTCATGCCCTTCAGTATGCTTAGCTCGAACTCAGTCTTTAGAAGTTGCCGTAATGGCTCAATAGATCAGGTTACCTCATGCATGTTGCCAATTTCATATATCATGAACGACTCATGCTTATGAGTCCCTTACTTTCAGTCAGATTAGATATCATGATATTTTGATACATTTTAGAGTTAGCTAGGGGCTTGTCCCAATGACTCATCAGTTAGTTGTTGGCTTTCAGACACAGTTATGCAATATTGTTTCTTTTGATATATTGATTCTTGTCAACTTAGTATTTGTTGGATGATTTATTCTTATTCACTCAGTTTACTAGTTTAATGATAGATCATGGATTAGCTTGGGGTCACTTGTGGAACCAAGTACCGTGTCTTGTCCAGGATATAGACTCGGGTTGTGACAAACTTGGTATCAGAGCACTAGGTTTAGAGTATCCTAGGATGTCTAAAAGCCGCTTCAAGTAGAGTCCGTTTCATGGGTTTGAAGTGCGCCACACTTATAACGGGGAGGCTACAAGACGTTATTAGGAAAACTCCTTTTTGTTCATGCTCTTTATCGTGCGTTAAATTCTAATTCTAGAAATGTCCTCCTTACTTGTGCTCTATTAATTTCAGTGAAACTATGCCTCCAAAGCAAGGAAACAGAAGAAGGGCTGGCAATGCCACCCAACCTGCCCCACCAACACCAGTAACCCCTCTAGACGACCAAGTGTCCTAGTAGAATTTCGAGCAGCAACTCAGCTACTGCCTAAGAAAGTGACTAACCAAATGAACCAAAAGGTGGTTCTGGTGAATACAAACGGGTTTGTAGCAGCTGCAAGTGTTCGGGATTTCACCTGAATGAACCGTCTGCTTTTCATGGATCCTAGGTGGGAGAGGACCCACAGGAGTTTGTAGATGAGGTGCAGAAGATTAACCCATTTACAAGTGTTAGTTCTGCGGAGAGTGCTGATTTGGCTGCCTACTAGTTGAAAGGGGTGGCTCAGATTTTGTTCGACCAATGGAAGGAAGGGACACTAGCAGTAGCAGGGCCAGTCGAGTGGTAAGATTTCACCACAACATTTCTAGATAGATTTTTCCCTTGGGAGTTGAGGGAAGCTAAGGTCTCAGAGTTCATGAACTTAAAGAAGGGTAATAGGATTGTGGAGGAATATGCATTGGAGTTCACTCAGTTGTCGTGGTATGCTCTATAGATGGTAGTTGAGCCTGTTCGCAAGCTTAAATTCGTTATTAGGGTATCAAACTTGGTACTTAAGGAGTGCAGGACCGTGATGCTCATAAAGAACATTGACTTCTCCAGCCTCATCATTCATGCCCAACAGATTGAGGCAAAAAGTTTGAAAGATATGGAGTAGGAGAACAAGCGGGCTTGAACGGGTAAATCTGATTATGGCCACCAAAGGTCCAGCAGTAGTACCCGCCCACAGCAGCTGCAACAGAGGACTCCAGCAACCTCGTCAGCCGGTGTCCCTTTTTCTGATCCCATAAGGATCAGAAGGGTGGAGCATCTGGCTCTTAGTCCTAGAGTCACAGCGCTAACAATCACTACCCAGCTTGTCCTAAGTGTGGCAAGAACCATCCAGGTGAATGCCTTCTAGGCAAAGAGGGTTGTTTTGGATGTGGACAGCTAGGTCACCTGCTAAAGGAGTGTCCATCAGCAGGATGAGGGAAATTATAGTCTACCACTTCGGCAGCCCTGACAAGTCGTCCAGCTTAGTAGGGTAACCCTTCATGTACGGATGGCGGTCAGCGCCAAAACCACTTTTATGCTTTGTCCTCTCGACAAGATTAGGAGATCTCATTGACGTGGTCAAAGGTATGTTACATCTCTTCCATCAAGAAGTGTATGCCCTACTAGATCCAAGAGCCACACTATCATTCGTGAGTCCCTATATAGCTGTACGGTTTGAAATTAGTCTAGAAGTCCTCTTAAAATCATTCTCAATTTCTACCCCAGTTGGTGAGTCAGCTAGAGCCAACAGGGTGTATAGAAACTGCCAAGTCTCAGTATTAAGTAAAGCCATTCCAGATGATCTAGTAGAGCTAGACATGGTCGATTTTGACCTCATTATTGGCATGGATTGATTACATTCTGGTTATTCCTCAGTCGATTGTAGAACTAGAGTCATTAGATTTCATTTTCCAAATGATCCAGTCTTAGAGTGGATGGGTAGTTTTTCAGCGTCTAAGGGTCAATTTATTTCCTACTTAAGGAAAGGAAGCTCATTTTGAAAGCGTGCATCTATCACCTAGTTCGGTTCAAAGATTCTAGCTTCGAAACCCCAACAATTTAGTCAGTTCCAATTGTCAGCGAATTCCCTAACATGTTTTCCGAAGATCTTCCAAAAGTCCCTCCCGAGCGGGAAATAGACTTCGGCATAGACCTTCTTACAGACACTCAGCTCATCTTTATTTCTCTTTATAGAATGGCTCCAGCTAGCTTAAGGTGTTGAAGGAACAACTAAAAGACCTCCTTGACAAGGTTTTCATCAGGCCCAGCATCTCTCCATAGGATGATCCAACACTGTTCGTGCGAAAGAAAAATTGACAACTTGTTCAATCAGCTTCAGGGTGCCAGTTGTTTTTCCAAGGTAGATCTCAGGTCGGGGTATCTTCAGCTTAGGGTCAGGGACCAAGAAAAGCCTTCAAAACTCAGTATGGTCACTATGAAGTTGTGGTTATGTCCTTTAGGCTATCTAATGCACTTGCAACATTCATGGACCTAATGAACAGAGTTTCAAGTAGTATCTAGACATGTTCATCATTGTGCTCATAGTCGACATTTTGGTGTTCTCCAGAAATAAGGAGGATCATGATAATCATCTAAGGATAGTGTTGCAAATTCTCAAAGACCGCCATCTATTCACTAAATTTAGCAAATGTGAATTCTGACTGAAGTCTGTGGCTTTCCTTGGTCATGTGATTTTAGTTGAGGGTATTCAGGTAGATCCTCAAAAGATAGCAGTGGTGAAAGACTGGCCAAAACCTACTATCTTGGGTCTAGCAGGTTATTACCAATGGTTTGTAGAAGTATTTTCTTCTATTGCGTCTCCTCTAGCTAAACTAACTCAAAAAGGTGATGTTTCGGTGTTTAGATGCATGTGAGAAGAGTTTCCAGGAGTTGAACACTTGACACACTACAGCTCTAGTTTTGACCTTATAAGAAGGAACATATAGGTTTGTAGTCTATTGTGATGCTTCCAGAGTTGGCCTCGGTTATGTTTTGATTCAACGGTATAAGTTGATAGGTTATGCCTCCAAATAGCTCAAAGTTCATGAGAAGAATTATCCGACTCATGATCTTGAATTGGTGGCAATGGTGTTTGCTCTAAAGATATGGAGGTATTACCTTTATGGGGTTCATGTGGATGTTTTCACCTATCACAAGAGCCTTCAGTACGTGTTAAGTCAGAAGATTTAAAGCTCCGTCAGAGAAGGTGGTTGGAGTTACCGAAGGATTATGCCATGAGCGTGCTATACCACTCGAGCAAGGCCAATATGGTGGATGATTACATAAGCAGAATGTCCATGGGAGCGTTGCTCGTGTTGAAGAGGGCATAAAGGAACTAGCAAAGGATATTCACAGGCTAGCTCGGTTGGGAGTGAAATTGGCATATTAAGCTGAGGGCGGAGTAGTACTGCAGAGTGGGTCAGAATCCTCATTAGTTGTTGAGGTTAAGTCAAAGAAGGATGAAGATCCTGTACTACTTAGGCTGAAAGAAGCAGTTCTATGAAAAGAATTGGAGGCTTTCCCTAAAGGGGGAGAGGGTGTGCTTCGTTACCAGGGCAGAGTTCCGAATGTAGGTAACTTGAGGCAGCAAAACTGGCAGAAGCCCACAGCTCCAGATATTCTATCCACCTTGGTGCCACTAAGATGTACCATGACCTACGGGATATCTACTGGTGGAATAACATGAAGAAATACATTGCAGAATTTATGGCTAAGTGTCGGAACTGCCAGTAGGTTAAGTTGGAACATTAGAGACCGGGGATATGACTCAAGATATCAACATACCCACAAGAATGTGGGAAGAAGTGAATATGGACATCATTACGGTCTACATCGTACTCGTCGGCAATATGTTCAATTTTGGTGGTAGTAGATTAGATGACCAAGTCAGCACATTTTCTCCTAGTTAAAACTACAAAATCAGCTGAGGATTATGTTAGGCTATACATCTGGGAGTTAGCCAGACTGTATGGGGTGCCTTGTCCATCATTTAAGATAGAAGTACCAGTTCACCACGAATTTCTGAAAGTCATTTCAGAAAGGACTCGGTGCTCAGGTCAAACTTAGCACTGCCTTTCACCCTCCAAAAGATGGAAAAGATGATTAGACATCAGACCTTAAAAGATATGCTGAGAGCTTGTGTGATTAACTTCAAAGGCAGTTTGGATGATCACTTACCTCTCATCACGTTTGCATACAAAAACAACTACCACTCTAATATTCAGATGGCCTCGTTTGAGGCATTATATGGTAGGAGGTGTAGGTCTCCTATAGGGTTGTTTGAAGTTGGCAAAGCTACCTTGAAAGGACAAAACTCAGTTCATGAAGAAATGCAGAAAGTGCAATTTATCAGGGAGAGGTTGAAAACAGCTCAGAGCCGGCAGAAATTATATGTTGATGTGAGGAGAAGAGAGTTAGTATTTGATGTAGATGATTGGTTTTATCTAAAAATTTCACTGATGAAATGGGTGATAAGGTTTTGAAAAAAAGGGAACTCAGTCCGAGGTATGTAGGACCCTACAGGATTTTGAGACGAACTGGCAGTCTGGCCTATGAGTTAGAACTACCTTTGATGTTAGCATCAATGCTCCAAGTCTTCCATGTGTCACTATTGAAGAAGTGCATCGGTGATCCGACCTTAGTTGTGCCATTAGACAATGTGGGAGTGAAGGATAGTCTCTATTACGAAGAGGTTCTTGTTCAGATCCTAGACCATTAGGATCGTAAGTTGGGAAACAAGGAAGTCGCTTTAGTGAAAGTCTTGTGGAGGAACCAGCTAGTTGAGGGAGCCACATGGGAGGCAGAAGCAGACCTGATGGCCAAATACCCTCATTTATTCCCTTCCAGTTCAATTTCAGCATCAGGAATTAAATTCATCCTTAATACTTTGTCCAGTTCAATACTCATCAACTCTATTTAGATTTTCAATGTGCATCCTAGTTGCATCAACTAAGTTAGCATGGTTAAATCAGTTTGGAGTCAGTCATTCCTTCAGAAAATCAGTTTATAGTTTTAGTCTAGGAATTGCAGCTCTTTTTCCCAGTGTTCCAGCAGTTTTAGCCTTTAGTCGAGGATGAATAATCCCATGGGGGAGAAATTGTAACACCCAAAAACTTTCCTAGACCAAACTCAGACTCTGCATGAAAAATTCAGAATAAATCATAAACTTTTGTCTCATAACAACTGAGACAACATGTCATTGTTCAGTACTAATGGCCCGTTGTCTGGGTCGTGATTAGCCCTACCAGTTGTCCTTCTGGAACCAACGAAACATGGAACGACCAATTGTGTGGAGTAATGATTCATCCTGTCAGTCATTGGATTCCTAGCTTAGAAATCAGTTAAACCATTTCTAGGAACCCACAATTCAAACGACGAGTCATCATTTAATGTAACGACTCGTGGGTGTGACTCGTTAGTTGGAGATCAGGTGTTGTTGCAATTCTTCTCCCAGTATCAATAATAAGAAACAATGACCTATTGTTCCACACAACGAGTCATTATTTTCAGTCGTGACAACAAGTCCAAAAATACCTAATATTTTCTAGTGGAGACGACGAGCTTATACAATGACCCATTGGTTCTACCAACGACTCGTTGTGTCGCCCGTTAGTGGGGATCCCATGTTTTCGTACCAGTGCCAACAGGAAGTACCGATGACCTGTTGGTTCATCCCATGAGTCATGGTCCCCTTTATTGACAAATTCCAATAAGCCCATAATTCAGGCCCAGGACGAATGACTAGTCCCAACGAGTCGTGGTTTCGACCAACGACTCGTCGTGTGACCCATTGGTCCCTGTCGGGTAGTTTTCCAGATTTTCTTTCAGGGGAATTTTTTTAACTTCAAGCTATTTTAGTTCCTAAACTATGTCATTTTGGGCACGTTTAGAGGTAATTAAAGGAATAATAGACTAAGTCTCTTTTATTTTTCACTCAACTCTCAATCTTCAGAGCAAGGAAGTTACAAACAAACTTCTTAGGAAAAGCTTGGGCATTCAATCTTCTTTTTAATTTCTCAAGGCTTTTCTCAGGAATCTTCCACCAGGTATGTGGGTATTTAACAAGGAAATTTTTTTCCCTTGTGCCCCAAAAACACTGCTAAAATCTCCTATCAGTACTAGCTTTGAAGTTCACTATTAGGGTTCAAGGTCAGTAAATTATGGAATTTCTTCCTGTTATAATTCTCTTGAGTATTGAGGGATGCTGTTAGTGATAATTTGGTCATTATCTCCTTACAGGAATTACTATGATTTTAGCCCTAGCTCTTGAATGTAGTAATTAGGGTCTTGCTTAATTGATTAGACATTAATGTTGCTTGGCTCTATCAGTGTTGGAATTCCCTTGTTATTACTATCATATGAATTCTCAATTAGGTGCATTCTAGTTTAGTCTCAGTCAAAATGTTAGTATTTTCAGTATCTTCCAATAATTCCAGCTGATCAATTTGACTTTGGTTAGTTCTTGAGGTGTCAGTAATGCTTCCCAGTTATCAGTTATAAGTTAGTTCTTTAGATGGTTATGACGCTTCCAGATAAGCAGCTCTGACCAATCTCAGAATTACCAGTATCAGTTTTAATTTGTTCTTTAGATGGTTGCGACGCTTCTAGATAAGCAACTCTGGCCAGTTTTAGAATACCAGTTATAGTTATCCGGTCCGATAAGACTCTCTTGATTCTTCCAGATAAGTATCTCTGACCTATTCTTGGGCCCCAGCTTCGAGCTATCAGCTTAGTAGCCAGACTAGGACTACCCAGTGGGAGTAGGACTTGGCACTGAGTGGACTAGGGTTCCAACACACCCAGGTTCCCAGAACTACGTTTCCACCATACGTTATTTTGCCCAAATGGGCCTAGATAGTGAAATTACAGTTCATGCCTTTATACCCTGGAAAGGTATATTGGATCCTATCGATGAGGCGTATACATCGAACTCCATATTTAGCTCATGTAGTTATATGCCAGTTATAGACTCTCCCACTTGTCAGTACCGTCTCAGTTCAGTTCAGATCAGTTTAGCTCAGTTTAGTATCTCAATTCTAGGACATGTTTATGACCATCAGCCAGGGTCATTATTAACCATATCAGTTATAGCTCAGTTTCACCAATTTATAGTATTTCAGCTGGTCATTTCATGTTATTGCAGTTCAGTTACCTATTCTTTCATGCTTATTGTAACTTTCACGTACTTAGTACATTCAAAGTACTGACACATATTTTCTATGTTGTATCATATTATGATACAGGCGCAGGTTCTCAGTACCAGCATCGTCAGTAGTTCCCTCAGACGATATCAACAACAGTGTTTGGTAAGTCCTCATCTTTCGAGGACGATATTTATTTTCAGCTAGTTCTTATTTAGAGGGATTTTAGAGTTAGCTGGGGGCTTTGTCCCAGCAACTCATCAGTTAGTAGTTGGCATTTAGACATAGTTATGCAGTATTATTCCTTTTTATATATTGACTTTAGTCAACTCAATGTTTCTTGGATGATTGTATATCTTAAAGCTTCAGCTTATGTTTACTCAGTTTACCAGTGTAATGATAGACCATGGGTTAGCTTTAGGTCACTTGTGAAACCAAGTACTGTGTCTTATCCAGGGTATAGACTCGGGCCGCGACATTAGTTCAGTATCAGAAAGTAGTTTGAGAACGATAACTCAATCTGTACCAGCTCATTTTCAGTCCGAGAAAATAATTGCTCCCCAGTACTCTATCTAGTTCTATGTCAGTTTGATGTCTTTCAGTTCCTCTAATGTCTTAGTATGCATTTATGATTCAGAAATTTAGTTCAGAGTTGTAGTTCATCTCGTAGTTAGACACTCTATGTGCATTCATCCCTTAGTATTCAATTCTCGGGATTTCAGCTCTTTCCTTAGCCTTTCTGCTCAGTCACACCGTCAGTTTCAGCTTTGAATGTTTAGTAATTGGGATGGCAGTTCCTTTCCCCATATTTTCAGTATGTTTACGCACAATGGAGGATCAATGTTCCCAAGGGGGAGATACTGTAACTACCCAAACGTCTCTAAGACTAGACCCTAAACTAGTGAGTTAAGATATTTCAATACCCCGGACTTTCGGGCCCAGTTTAAAACCATTCTAGGTATATGGATAGGTCTTAGACTAATGAATTCTAAGGATATTAGGTGTTAATATCAATACTCAAGTGTGAGAAGTGCGATCGATATAAATTAAGGCCATAAAGAACTTCTAGCACAAAATTGAGTTCAGAGCCTTCTTATCGATTGAGTTTTTGTATAAGTTCTACAAGGATCAACTTCAAACGAACATATCTCCCATATTACAAAGAGTTTTGGGTGATTCAATATATCAAATTGAAGCCCTCAGAGTCTTCTTTCCAATGCATCCAACCTTGCATCAATCGGAGTTTGAAGTACAAAGTTATGAGCAATTTAGTGAATCTACACCATATCATAGAAGAATTCATCAAGTGACCCATTAAGTGGCCTGTTAAGTGGCAACAATTGCTGGAAAACATTAGTTTCAGAGGGTACTTCATGACTAGTTAAGTGAACCGTTAACTATCCTAATAACTAGTTAAGTAGCAAAATTTGGTGGGAATTTCAATAGACTTCACGGATTGGTCTAACGAGTTGTCCAGTACATCATGAGTTGTAATGTCCCTCGTGAGGACAACAGGGTCCTTTTTCCTGTGAATTTCAAGGGTGTTTTTGTAAGATCCTAAGCTTTTAACTCCTTACTGACGTCGTTTTGGATACTAGGAGGGACGAATTTAAGGGGAATACCTAGTCTAATCCCTCATTCCATCCAAAAACACTCCCAAAATCCTTCTTCCTCTTCTCTCTAAAGGCTCAAGATCACTTAGGGTTTCCTTCAAGGGCTTCAAGATTTGAATTCTAGATGAAGACTTCATCAAGCTAGTATGTGGGACTTCAATAAGGATCTCCTTTGATCCTTGTGGCCCAATTTTTATGTTAAAACCCCTAGTTACTTGATTATTATTTTAAGAAAAGTATGTCTTAAGATCTCAATCTATGCATGATCTCTCGCATGTCTTCCATGAATTTCAAGACCCTTATGATAAGAAGCAATGTATGTTATGGAATTACTCCCAAATTCATGACTTAGTTATATGATATGATAGTAGCATGATTTCTAGAGTTTTACAATGAATTAGCACTATTTTAAAGTTATGGCCCTCATGAAGTATCTACATGATTTTATCATGATTTCAGTTTATATGTTTAAAGTATGATTTAAATCTATGAGTTTGCATGAATATAGAACCCATAATTTAAAATACACTCTTGGTTCATGATTCTATGAATTTAGTAAGAAAAGCATGTCTATTCTTTCCCTAGACTCTCAGGCCTCTGGTTAGCTAAAAGTTCCTTAGTCCTGTTCCTTATCATAAATTAGGGTGGAACTTGTATGATTTAGATTTAAAAAATGTTATTTTTACATGGTAGATGTTACTCTAGTTATGAATGATAAGCATAGATATTTGAATAATATCTTGGTATATTCAGTCTCAGAGTCTCAATCAATAGTGAGAACACTTAGAGCTTTGTAGAATATTAACTGATAAGTTCGACTATTGTCAGTCTTGAGAAACATAGTAAACTCAGTAGTACCAGTTTCCAATATAGTCAATATTCTTTAGACTGTTACCACGCTTTCAGATAAAGCAACTCTGACAAGTCTTAGAATACCAGTTTCCAGCATATCAGTGTTCTTTAGGCTGTTACGACGCTCCAAATAAGAAACTCTGACCAGTCTTAGAACCATTAGTATCAGCTATCAGATTATGCTCTAGACGGTTATGATGCTTTCAGATAAGCAGCTCTAGCCTATCTTAGAATACCAGTTTTTAGATATCCTGCCCTACAGACTCTGAAGTTACTTCCAAATAAGTCTTCCCGACTTAGTGTAGGACCCCAACTTCGAGCTATAAGTTTGGTATTCAAGTTAGGAATATCTAGTGGGAGTAGTACTTAGCACCGAATGGGTTGGGGTTCTAGTACACACAGATTCCCAAACTACGTTTCCACCGTAGCTTATTAGCCCGAATGGGCCCCTGATAGAGATCTCATAGTCTAGCCACTATACCCTGGCAAGATACAGTTGGCTTTCTCCAATGGGGTGTGTACATAAGACTCCACGTTTAGATCACATGGTTACATGTTGGTTATAGTTTCTCCCATAAAATAGTTCAATCTAGTACAATCAGTCTCTAGTTTAGTTTAGTCTTTCAGATTTCCAAACATGTCTTTGACCTTTAGACATTTATTAGCGCTTATAGTATCATCGGACTTTTAGATTTCTTCAGTACTCATATTTCAGATTTGGTTATTGTATGTCTTGTCAATGCGGTTTTGATTTTCAGTATTATTATGAATGTTTTAGTTTGTTATCGTATACTCAGTACATTCAAAGTATTGACCGCATACCTTTTATTCTATATCATTTTATGATATAGATCTAGGTTTCCAAACTCAACCCGTGTTTATACACGTTCAAGACTCTATCAGCAAACATTGGTGAGTCCTCATCTTCCACGGACAAGAGTTATGTTTTGTTTATTTCAGCATATTTCTAGTTTTTAGATTTTATAGTTAGCTGGGGACTTTTGCCAGCAACTAATTAGATTTGTAGTGTCTTTCAGACAGTGTTGTGTTAGTTTCAGCTTATGACTCAATGTTGTTATCAGATTTTTTCATCCGTTCCTTTGATAGTTATATTTCAATTAAGCTTCCACTCAAATATGTTCTATTAGTTGTTGTCATGTTATAAATTATGCTATTCCATGGGTTAGCTTGGGGTCACTTGTGGCTCTAAGCATCGGGTCGCATCCAGGGTGTAGGCTCGGGTCGTGACAAAGTATATGGTTATATAGGGTTTTAATCCAATTTTATGAAATTCTCTATTATATGTCTATGTGTAAATTCCCCTCATGTTCCAAATCATATTTTAAGTTTTATGGGCAGACTTTATGCACAAATTGATTATAAATTCATGAATTCAAGTTTTTTAATAGAAATTATGTCCTATTATACAAGTTTTATGAAAAGTTTATGATTCATGATTTCAAGTATGATGAGATATGTAGCATGAATGAATGCTTATATATTTTTCATGTATTAATATATGATTTTGACTTATGAAGTTTATTTCAATTATGCATGATTTTAAGATTTGGGTAAGCTCACACAAGTTAAGTATGATTTCGTGATTTAGCTCTAGTTAATAAGATCAGCTTACCGTATGATTTGGCTTATGGTATGTTTGGATCCAATACATCCAAATGTTCATATTTCAAACTATGCATGTAAATATGATTTCAGCTTCTTGAAAAAATGATGGGTGCACTATGCATGTTTTTGGGAGTAGTGTCTAGCACCGAATAGACGAGGGGTTCGGGTAAACCCTGGGTCTTAGAAATACGCGCCAACATAGATATACATATATATTGGGACCTTCCTTGAGTGTTTTCCCCTGCCCCCAAAGGGGCCTCAGCTTGATATTGATATAATGGTATCATCCTTGGCCCTAGCAAGGTTTTGGACAGCTCTGCCCACTTGAGTGTGATAGTTTGGGAATCACATAAGCTCTATCGTGATGTTGTCAGTTATAACGAGTCTCTTATTGTTCCTCATTATTTTAGTTATTCATGTTCATTACTTATTATATTATGCTTTACAATAGGTCTTACCCAATGATTAGTTTATGAGCTTTTACTTACGATTTAAGCTATGACAATTCATATGATTTCTATTTTTAACCTTGGGTCATTCTGTTCAGATATTATACTTAGCTTATGACTATTTATGTCCAAATAAAGTTTTCAGCATATAGTCCTTACTCTCATGATTTAATCATTTATATTTATATGCATGATTTCAGTTAATATTTACTCAACATTTTTACTTACCTTACATGCTCAATACATTCAAAGTACTGACCATATACTCTATGTTGTATCATTTCATGATACAGGTCCGAGTGATTAGACTTAGTTTCGTTGTTAATTCAGCTCCCCCACAGTATAGCTCAGTTCCCTTTATTGGTGATCCTTATCTTCTGAGGAATTTCAGTTTAGTTGTTTGATTATGCTATTTAAGTCTCAGACTTCAAGCGAGCTAGTTGGGGGTGTTGTCCCATCAGCTCATCAGATAATTTAGAGGCTTATTAGACATTATGTAGACTTCCTGTTATTGAGTGTTGAATCTATCTATGATCGTTGTCATATGTTATGTTATTCTTATTTTCGCTTACTCATGTTTAAGTTATCAGTTTCTACTTCGATGTATACTCTTTAGTTGCTGCTAGGTTCATTCCATGGGTCGACTTGGAGTCTTTCATGGTTCTAGGTCCCGTGTCTAGGTCTGGGTCCCAGTTCAGGTCACGATAATTCTGATCTAAACTGATGGAAAGCCAGGACAAGGAATTCAATGGATCACAAAACTCGTCTGAGTGTCGATCGATGCCTTGGGTCTAGATTCGGGGCGTGACAAACTTGGTATCAGAACTTTAGGTTTTCAAGAGTCCTAGGGTGTCTATGAAGCTTCTTCTAGTAGTGTCTTTCTTATTAGTATGAAGTGCGACACATCAATAATTAGGAGAATTTGAAGCGCTATGAAATACTTCCCTTCTTCCATACTCTGGATCATGCGATAAAGTTTAACTCTATAAAGATTTTCTTCTAACTTGCACATTCATGTTCTTCAAAGCATAACGCCAGTTAGAGGAATAAGATCCATTTTCAAAATGTTTTCTCCTACAGGAGCTTAGAGAAGATAAGGCAAAATAAATCGCTAACTTGTAGTAAGGAACCAAAAGAGTGGAGGAGTATAGTCTCAAGTTCACCTAGTTATTCAGACATACTCTAGAGGTGGTGCTAGACTTGAGGGCTAGAATGAGGAGTTTATGTCAGGTTAAAGTAAGCATGAGAAGAGGGAATACAAGGATATACTTCTACTTCAGGAGATGGACATCTCTAGACTTATGGTGTATACCCAGCGGTTAGAGGAGGATAAATGGAAGGACAAGAAAGAACATCAAGGATTATAGAGTTTCTGAGGAATGAACTCACTAGTGTTCACAAGGTTTAAAGGTTAAGGAGGACCCCCAGAACTTTATCGATGGAACAAGGAGAATCTTGAGAATGATGCATGTAAAAGAAACACAACAATTCGAGCTTACTTCTTACCAGCTAAAGGATGTTTCCAATGTGTGGTATGATCAGTTAGAACTTTACAATGTCTGTACTTCGATCAATGAGTCAATTCTAGATAAGAGAATCTATAGAGGTTATACAGTTTCAGTCCATCATAGAGATACCACAACTGACTTGATAGAGCTTGATACGGTGGATTTCCATGTTATTCTAGGCATGGATTCATTATACTCCTGTTATGCCACTGATTATTGTAGGACCGGAATCATAGAATTCAAATTTTCAAATGTGCCAGTGAAAGTTTTGGAAGGTAGTCCCTCCATACCTAAGGATTGTTTCATTTCATACCTTAAGGCTAAAAACTTATTCTGTAAGGGGTGTGTCTATCATCTAGTGAGAGTGAGAGACTCTGATATTGAGACCCCATCCCTTTAGTCAGTTCCAATTGTTAATGACTTTCCAGAAGTCTTTCCCCATGATCTTCTAAGAGTCCTTCCAAATAGGATAATAGATTTTGGGTTTGATGTTATTTTTATTCCTATACATAGCCTATTTTATCCCACCATATAAAATGGCTCCAGCTGAGTTGAAAGAGCTAACTGAGCAGATAAAGGATCTGCTAGATATGGGTTTGATCCACCCCAATTTTTCACCTGGGTACTCCAGTTCTCATCGTACATAAGAAAGATGGTATGCTTAGAATGTGTATAAATTACAGATAATTAAACAAGGCCACTATAAAGAATAAGTATCCTCTTCCTAGAATTGATGACTTGTTCGACCAACTTCAGGGTGCTACTTGCTTCTCAAAGATAGACCTCAGATCTAGCTATTATCAGTTAAAGGTAAGGGAGAGTGATATTCCCAAGACAGTTTTTAGACCTGCTGTTGCTATTATGAGTTAGTTGTTATGTCCTTTGGATTGACTAATGCTCATGCAACATTTATAGATCTCATGAATAGAGTGTTTAAGCCATATCTGGACATGTTTGTTATTGTGTTCATTGATGCTATCTTTGTTTACTCCAAGGGTGAGGAGGAACATGCTAACCATCTCATAATAGTCCATCAGACACTTAAGGAAAAGGAGTTATTTTCCATGTTCTCCATCTTTGAATTTTGGTTGAAGTCACTGGCATTCTTAGGCCACATTATCTCCAGCAAAGGTATTAAGGTTGACTATCAAAAGATTAAGGTAATTAAGAATTGTCCTAGACTTATGAGTCCGATAGTCATTAGGAGTTTATTGGGTTTAGACGACTATTATAGAAGGTTTGTAGAAGGGTTTTCCAGAAAGCCTTAAGATCAGACCCGGGAGTTGAAACGGAGAAAAAAGGAATTTCTGCACCAAGTCATAGGACGAGTCGTCCAGTAACCCCTCAGGAACCCCACAAGTCATTAAGTGACCCAAGGGGAGAGGCTGGGACTTGTTGGAAATTTTAGTTTTTGGGAGAATAAGAGTCGTGGTTAGCATCACGACTCATCATGTCAGTTGTGGTAAAGGATGATGTGAAGGGAGAAGAAAATTGGATAGTGCACCTAACGGGTCACCACCACGATTCGTCAGGTACACCATGAGTCATGGTGTCGCCCATGGTGACCCCCAGGAGGATTTTTGGCCGTGAAGATGTAATACCCCGGATGTCCTAAGATCGTACCCAGGAGTTGAAACAGAGAAAATAGGATTTTCTACACCAAATCAAAGAATGAGTCATCTTGTGACCTATTAGGATGACCACGAGTCGTTAAGTGACTTGTGGTGAGGTGGGAGACTTAAGTTGGAAAATTATGTTTTTGGGTCATCAGGGACATGACCATGAGTCGTGGTCAGCCCCATGACTGATTGAGCCATTCATGGTAAAGGATGAGGTGAAGGTAGGAGAAAGTGGGCATTGCACCTAATGGGTGGGTTACCACGACTCATTAGGTGCACCGCCAGTCGTGGTGTGCCCCATGGTGAGCCCCAGTTGAGAGTTGGCAGTGAGGGGAATAGAAGGTGACCACGAGTCGTGGTCACCAATGACGAGCCTTTAGGTCCCTCTTGGGGACCCTTTGAGCGAAAGCTGGCAGTGTACTTCATGACTCTGACCACGAGTCGTGGTCCATTGGTAACGTCTCGTTCAATCCTTCATTGGGACTGGCAGTCCGTTTTTCTCTGCGAATTTAGTAAGGGCTTTTCTATAATTTCTATGATAGTAAGGCCTAAACTACGTCATTTTAAGATATGAATAGTGAGTTTTAAGAGGTGTAAGTTCATACTAAGCTATTCCTATTCATGCATGCAAGTGTAGAAGTCTAGAGAGGTGATCAATCTCAATTCCTTCCATGTTCTTCTCAATTCTTCCTTGGGCAATCAGCGAAGTTGTAGAACCAGATTCTCTCAGGTATGTAGGATTATGAATGATTGAATTTGTTCATGCCCATGCTCAATCCCTCTCTAATTCATTAATATCTATGTGTTGATCCTATGGGATTTTAATCCAATGCATGAATTTCCTAAGTTTCTACCATGGGTACGATCTAAGCACGTTTCTATTATTGAAATATGATTCATGGGAAAGTTTTAAAATGTTTTCAATTATAATCATTTTTCAAGTTTTAAAAAATTATAATGCCCATCCATGAGAAGTTCATAAAAGTTGAGATCTACGATGTATGATCATGTATGTTGAGATATTTATCAGAAAAGCATGTTTTCAATGTTACCCATGTCTATGATCATGTTTTCAAGTAAATCAAGTATTTTCAAGCATGTTTAAGTATTGGGCAAGCCCATAAGTTCAAGTATGATTTATGATTTCACGAATTAGCTTACCACATGGTTTTTGAGTTAAGACTCCCAATTATGTTTAGCTTGTGGTATGGTTTGAGCCAAGGATCCTCATGTATGATTTGAGATTTGATATGTATATGATTATTCAGCTTCGTCACCAGACGATGGTCAGCTTCGTTGAAAAACGATAGAGAACATATGCATGTTTTTAGGAGTAGTGTCTAGCACCGAGTAGGCTAAGGGTTAGTCAACCCTATGCCTCAGAACTATGATCCAACATAGGTATGATCAGTTTATTTGGTATCTCCTTTGTGAGATTTCCCCTGCCCCAAAGGGCCTTCATCTTGATATCGATATCATTGTAGCATATTTAACCCTAGCAAGGCTTTAGACGGCTCTGCCCACTTGAGTATGATAGTCGGGACCACGTTAGCTCTATCGTGGTAATGTTGGTTATATGATGAGTCTCCCATTGTTCCTCATATATATATATATATATGTATATATGCATACATACATTTTCTGAATTAACTTTGACCCAATGTTCAGTTTTACTTATGATTATCAAATTTCAGCTTTTGGTCATTCGATTTAGTTATGATGCTCAGTTATGTTCAGTTCATGATTTCAGAAAATAGCATGCAAGCCCTACTTTCAGATTCTTACCTTGATTATGTGTCATATTATGCATGTTTTAATGTTTTTACTTACTTAAGCGATTTTACTTACCTTGCATACTCGGTACATTCCACGTACTGACCGCTTACTATATGTGGTATCATTTTATGATATAGGCTTCGACATTTAGAATCAGCCACGTCATTAGCCAGTTTCTGGATTTAGCATCTAGCTTCAGTGATGAGTCCTCATCTCCCGAGGACTATTCATTATTAGTCATCTTTGGATTTTCAGTTTCAAACTTAGAGAGTTAGTTGGGGTCTTGTCCCATCAACTCATCAGAATTAGAGGCTTTTGCAGACATAGTGAATAATCAACTTTAGATTCTTGTATGGATTCTAATGTTATGTTATGTTTAGACTTCTATGATATTTAATATGTTAAGTTTTCTGCTTTTATTGATTGAGTTAGATGTATGTGTATGTCATGGATTGACTTGGAGTCTCTCGAGGCTCCTTGTCCCATATCTTGGTCTGGGCCTATGTTCGGGTCGTGATGGAAGGGGACTGGAGATGACCACGAGTCATGGTCATCGGTAATGATTCGTTATGTCCCTTGTGGTAACCTTCAGTAGATTTATGGCAATGTTCACGACGAATGTAGACCATGAGGCATTGATGTGCTGTGAGTTTACAACACTTCAGACGCTCAAAACTAAAAAAATAGCATGAACTTAAGTGTATTTATATGGATATAAATCACTTTTTCTTTGATTTCAGGATAATAAGTGTTGGAGCAAGAATGTGCAAAAGAAGCCTGAAAGTGCCAAAAATGAGCTAAAGTGTCAATCTCAGTATGAGCCGTACATTGATGGTACGAGCCGTACTGAGAACCGTGACAAGTTTCAGATGGCTGAACTAGGAAGAATGATCCCTACAACTCGCAATACGAGTTATACCACAATGGTATGAACCGTAACTTGGGTCGTGGAAATATTCATAAGGAATTGCACAAAGGCAAACTCCTAATACAGATAGATCTATGAATCTTGGCAACCATGTATGAATTGTACCAAAAGCAGTGGTGTACTTTAGAGGAGTTTTAGTGCTAAGCAGAAATTCAGATAGTACGAGTCGTTGCTGGAAGGTACAAGTCGTACCACAATACTCGTGAATAATTTCAGAAGTTGTCAGAGTTCTAAGAGACAGACCACGGAAGCAAAGCACAAATCATAGGAAGCATGTACGAGTCGTACTAGTGCCCAACACTTGGAAAAAATTTCAGCAAGCCAAGGACTTACAGACAACAGGTATGACCCGTATAATCCTACTACGGGTCGTATGATCAGTCGTGGCTTAGGTTGTGCCAGTTATAGAAAATCACCCTGTTAGCCTAGAAAAAGGATTCTTATGTCTGTATAAATATCTTTTCTGCTTTATTTTCAGTAGAGAGGGACAAAATTGAGGAGAGAAGAGTGAAGTCAATAGGGACTCGAGTGAAAAACATAGAATTGAGTTGATTAACTTGGGATCAACCTTTTCTTGGATTCCTTCTTGATCTTTATCAATTGTTCTTGAGATTTTTATTATATATTCAAAGAATCTTTTCTCTCAACTACCATTGTAAGTATTGAATTATGTGCTTAATTATGAATGCATATCACAACCTTGCAACTAAGAGAGGCTAAAACCTCCATAGCTAGGGTTGTGGGAACCATGGCGGATTAATGAGCTAAGGATGCACAAAGGTTATTCAAAACCAATGCTAAATGCTTGTATTATATTATTTTTATCTTCAAACATTTCTTAACGGTGTTCACATTAGGACTTACCCGAATTCTTTACTTTCTTGAGCCTAGAGAGGTGGAGATTAGGAAAAGAGAATTATCACAAAGCCTTGATCATGATGATCATTGTATTAACTTGAGTTGTGGTCGCAAGATAGTTAAATTTGGAAAATATTGATAACAGATAGTTTGAAATCGCTCATGAGACCTGACCCGGTGATTGAGTATAGTAATCCAATAGGGACGAACCAGTCATTTGGATGAACCTAGTTATCAGTTCTACAAGTATGCATTGGTATTAATCACGTGTGTATACCAAAAGTAGCTATGAACCCATGGGAAACACATACCCTAGCTATTATCAATTCTTGATTTAAATCAGAATTTCAATAATTGTTTTAATCATTGTTTTCTTAAAACCCCCAAATTGGAGTAACTAACCAACAAGTTCACTTACCGGCATTAGTCTAGATCTTCCATATTCCCTGTGGGTTCGACCCCAACCTCTTTGTTGGGTTCTTTATTGATAGCGTCTGCTTCATTCTTCAGTAGGAGGTGTGAGTTTGAGAATTATTAAAAAGTGGTGCCATTGCCGGGGAATACGACTAAGACTAGATTAACTGCTTGTATTTGACATTTGGTTGTTATTTCCCTGTTTACATTTTCTTTGTTTTTATTTTGTAATTTTTTTAGGACGCATCAAGGGAATGATCCTTTTTACAAACACCCAAATGGAATATGAGAATGTGCCAATGCCTGTGGAGGAGATGATGATTATTGACACATTAGCAGCTATCTTGATGAATTATGAGGGAGATGGAGTACTAGAATACACAGAGATAGTGAATGCCTTAAATGGAATAGTGTCATATAACTTCAGCCGAAAAAAGTTAGACCTGGATCTAAAGAATCATTCAACGTCGCCGGCTAAGCCATTTTTGGAGGTACCACCAGTCCTTGAATTGAAGGCGCTACCTCCCCATCTCAATTATGCATTTCTAGGTGAAGAAAATGCTTTATCAGTAATAATCGCAACAGATCTATTGGAAGGGCAAGTGGTAGCTTTGGCATAAATACTAAAAGGGAACAAAAAGGAAATTGGTTAGACCATAGCTGATATCAACGGGATCCATCTAGGCATATGTACTCACAAGATTCAACTTGACCCAAACTGCACACAAAATATAGAAAATCGGCAACGTCTAAACCTCCCAATGCAAGAAGTAGTTAAAAAGGAGATCATCAAGATGCTGGATGCTGGTGTAATCTACCCTATCGCAGATAGCAAATGGGTGAGTCTGGTACAGTGTGTACCAAAGAAAGGAGGGATAATAGTAGTACCCAACGAGAAGAATGAGCTGATACCGACACAACCAATCACAGGATGGCGTGTATGCATGGATTATAGGAATCTCAACCACTGGACCCAAAAGGACCACTTTCCAATACCATTCTTGGATCAGATGCTCGACAGATTGGCAGGTAGAGGTTGGTACTATTTTCTTGATGGCTACTAGGGATATAATCAGATTACCATTGCTCCAGAAGACCAAGAACAAATGATCTTCACCATCTGTATGGAACGTTCACTTTCAGAAGAATGTCATTTGGGTTGTGCAATGCACCGGCCACATTCCAGCACTGCATGATGTCTGTATTCGCAGATATGGTGGAGGACACCATTGAAGTATTTATGTATGATTCTCCATTGTGGGTGACTCATTCGAATCCTGCCTCAACCACTTGGGCAAAGTATTGAAAAGATGCAAAGAAACTAATCTGTTCCTAAATTGGGGAAAATGTCACTTTATGGTCAAGGAAGGAATAGTGTTGGGTCATAAAATCTCTGGAAAATTGATTGAGGTGGACAAGGCAAAAATTGAGGTTATATATGGATTGCTGCCCCTATTTCCATAAAAGGGGTAAGAAGCTTTTTGGGGCATGCAGGATTCTACAGACGATTAATCAAGGACTTTTCAAAAATTGCACAACCATTGTGCAAATTGCTTGAGAAGGAGGTAAAGTTTGTGTTTAATAAGGCATGTCTAAGAGCTTTTGAGTGCTTGAAAGAGAAACTCACCTCTGCTCCTATCATCATAGCTCCAGATTGGTCTCTTCAATTGGAGGTAATGTTCGATGCTAGTGGGGTTGCTCTTGGTGTTGTTTTGGGCTAACGAAGAGCAAAGCTTTTTTATCCTATCTACTATGCTAGTAAAACACTCAACACAGTCCAGAAGAATTATACGGTCACAGAACAGGAGCTATTAGCGGTGGTTTTTGCATTCAAAAAATTTCGAGAATACTTGCTTGGAACCTAGGTGATCATCCATACAGACCATGCAGCTTTGAGGTACCTGATGTCCAAAAAGGATGCGAAACCCAGATTGATTTAGTGGGTACTGTTGCTTCAAGAATTTGAGTTTGAGGTTAAAGATTGGAAATGAACGAAAAATCAGGTAGCTGATCATCTATCCAGGCTAGAGTATGAAGCTAGGGAAAGAGAGGAGATTGATATTGATGATACTTTTCCAGACGAATAGGTGCTAGCTGCATATCAGGATTTGATTCCCTAGTTTGCCGACTATGCAAATTACTTGGTTAGCGATATCATACCGGCAGACCCGACTCCTCAGTAGAAGAAAAAGTTCTTATTTGATGCCTAGAGATATTACTGGGATGAACCATACTTATTTTGCATTTCTGCAGATGGGATCATCAGTAGGTGTGTGCCTAAAGTAGAGATGTTTAGCATTTTAAAGGCCTGTCATTCATCTCCAGTTGGAGGTCATCATAGTGTTATTAGAACTGCGCATAAAATCTTACAATGTGGATATTACTAGCCCTCTATTCACCAATATTGATAGGATTACGTCAATTCCTATGATCAATGCAAAAGGTAGGGCTCTATTACCCGTAAACATGAGTTGCCATTAACCCCTATTCAGGAAGTTGAGTTGTTTAATGTATGGGGTATAGAATTCACGGGCCCATTTGTTAGCTCATATAGGATGAATACATCATAGTGGTAGTAGACTATGTCTCCAAATGGGAGGAGACTATTACTCTACTGAATAATGAAGGCAAGAGTGTTACAACATTTCTGCAGAAGCATATCTTCACCAGGTTTGGCACTCTCAGAGCTATTATCAGTGATAGTGGATCCCACTTTTGTAACTTCCTCTTTAGAACCCTGTTGGAAAAATATCGTGTCAAGCACAAGGTGGCAACACCTTAGCATAGTCATTCAATTGGACAAGTGGAAGTTTTAAACAGGGAGATAAAGACCATTCTTGCCAAAACAGTGAATACTAGCCGGACAAATTGGTCTAGGAAGCTCGATGATGCGTTGTGGGTTCACCGAACAGCTTATAAGGCCTCCCTTGGTTTATCTCCATACCAACTAGTTTATGGAAAATCATGTTATTTACCGGTCGACTTAGAGCATAAAGCGCTATGGGCTCTGGAAAAGCTGAATATGAACTGGAATAAAGCAGCCAAGCTGAGACTTAACCGGCTCAATGAGTTGGATGAGTTCTGACTTAGAGCTTATAAGAGTACGGGCATTTATAAAGAGCGAATGAAGATTTACCATGACAAGAAGATTGCAAAAAGGGAGTTTAGCACAGGCGATTTGTACTACTGTTCAAGTCAAGGCTCCGATTGCACCCTAGAAAGTTGAAATCTAGATGAATGCGGCCCTACAGAGTGGTACATATATCCCCATATGGTACAGTTGAACAAGAGAATAAATAAGAAAAGAGTTCAAATTGAACGGGAAAATAATAAAGTTATATCTGGGAGATATGGAGAAAATAATTGGAATAGAGGAAGTATACCTTGATGATTCCTAAAGAATCGCAAGAGTTATGTCGTGCCGCGATGTTAAATTAGGTGCTGCATGGGAGGCAACCCATGAATGGTGAAGTCTGAGTAGCCACAGGTGTTACACCCCAAAAAAGTTAGTAACTCATAAACGTACACGTGGATTTTTGATAAATAAAGTGTGTACGATGCGTGTAGGAAGCCTCGGAAGTCGGGTCGAACGAGGCCAGGCCGCAAGGACCAGCACGACGCGCCAGCACCGTAGCACCCTAGGCAGCGTGGTGCACCAGCCCCCTTTGCCCATTTAGGGGCGTGATGCGGGGCATAGTGTGGCACGATGGGTGGCGCAGGACACCCCCCTGCCACCTCCCTAACATGTATATAAGTCCCTCCCTTCACAATTTAAGTTATTTCCAAAGAGAGCATCGGCCAGAGAGAGTGTGAAACGAGGAAATTAATTATTTTTTATCCGTTTATGCTATCAAATGCCTTCCAAAAATTCAAATTAACTTCGGGTATGGATTTCTAAGCGCGCAGGGAGCACTACTATGGAGTTATTTTTTAGAAATTCGTGTGGCAAATCATAGCCCCGCGGAGCAAAAGTTGTCAAATTTCTCCAAACTGATTTCTATATTATCACAGGCTTCAACCAAGCATTTCTCCCTTCTGAACTCTTGGGAAATTATACGTTTTCGGTCGTATTTTGTTAAGTTGAAGTATAGTTAATATTAGTATTAAAAGTTATCATTTCTACCAAATTTAGTACTGAAACTAGTCTCATTCTCCAAGTAATACAGTTACAGTTGGAAAGAGCTGTTGAAATACCAATTGAAACTCGCCAGTTAATTAGAAATACACGATCGAGGTATGTTAAGGTGACTTCCTTCGGCAAGTTAGTTTCTTGAGTATCGTAACACAATTTGAATCCCAGTAAGAGAGCCAGAAGTATATCTATTGTGATTAGTTGTTGCTATTAGCTGAGACCAGTACTCTATGTTTAGTTTGGATTTGACCTTGCTATGTATAGCCTTCCACGACCACCCCAAGTTTACTAGCTGTGTTGATGCTCGCCAGGGGAGAGATGACGTTGCTCCCAGGAGCAGTATGCCATCCGCGAGGGACGAAGATGGGGTCCTAGGTCCTCATACAATCCATTCCATGCCTGGACTATTATATTCCATATCGGCACCACACCCCCGTCGAGCCTGATGCCCGGGGTGCAGATTTCAAGAGTCTACTAGACTTAGGCACAACTACAGTTCAGGGGCCGAGTGGGCTCAATTGTAGACCTAAGGGACTAGGGGGACTTCTATAGTTATTAGATGGCCCAGTGTGACCTTGTTAGGGATATATAGATTAAAGTGTACTCGCTAGGTCTTGTGGGGGCCCTAGGTGGGTTATTTTGTGCTGGTTGTACCTTCCGGCTTATGGAGGCAAGGTTCTTGTTTGCATTAGTTACTGATAGATTAGACAGCAGGAAGTTCATCTATTCAGATAGTATCTCTATTCCTTTCATTCAGTTTCTTTTTAGTTCATTCAATTATTTACAGTTATTGCCTTACATATTCAGTACATATTATACTGACGTCCTTCTCGTGGAGATGCATTACTTTCCTGTAGGTGCCGATAGACGCGGACTAGGACCTTCTTAGCTTTCTGCTAGAGTTAGCATAGCAGTCAGCTCCTTTACTCAGGAGGTAATAGCTAGAAGGTTTACTCTTTTTATTTGTTCAGTTTATGGGTAGGTCGGGGCCTTGTCTCGACCATTATATCACTCCTAGAGGCTTGCAGATTGTTTCTGATTTCCTATGGCTAGTTTTGTTGGCTGTATGGGGCCCGTGTCTGCTTTATTTCACGTGTTGGCCCTGTGGGGCCTTGTTTAGCTGTTAGTTAGCGGCCTTATCGGCCATATCTTAGTTTAGTGCTGAATTTACTTCACAGTTATAACTAGACATCATGTTGTTCTTGTCGTCCTGCATAGGATTCCCTGTTATTACCTGTTTCTGGTTAGATGTTTTCTTTTACTGGTGGCTATAAGGTCTTGTTGGCTGGGGGCTGTGTTTACAACCGAGATATAGCCCGTTGGTTTCTTGATTTAAGGATTAGGCATGCACCAGAGGTGCCTAAGCTCGGTCAGGCCAATTTAGACCCTAGTAGGGCACCACGTGCCGGTCATGCGTCACGAAGTGGTGCATGACAAACTTGGTATCAGAGTCAGTTTATCCTAGGGAGTATGCAAGCCATGCTGAATCTTGTCGATGGATGTGTTGTGCACCACATTCTATAGGCAGGAGGCTGCGAGGCATGTTAGGGTGGTTACTCTTCTTTCTCTTCCAGTCGTGCTATAGAGCTGTAAAGTATAGGGTTGAGTGTCTAAGCTTACCGTATTCTATTTGTCTACAGAGAATGTCGGAGAGGCGACAGCACATGACTGGCAGAAAGTTGGACGTTGCAGCAGGAGAGGGTACTAGCAGGGTGGTCCAGTCAGAGTTAGCCCGATCTGAGGGCTATAGGGAGACTCCATCTCGGTCTCCCTAGCAGTCTCTGCTCCATCAGGAGTCGTCCGGAGTAGTAGATGCATCGATACCACCTCCATCTATTTCTATACCGACACTGTCAGATCAGGAGGTTAGGAGTCTTGTTGTTATGTTAGCCCAAATGATGGCTATATAGCTTCAGCCAGTGGCACCCGTGGTTATAGAATCTTTAGGAGGACTTGGTATTTCGAGTGTCCAAGAGTTTATTGCATTGAGTCCCCCACAGTTCACAGGGACGGACCGAGAGAAGGACCCTCAGGACTTTTTGGACCAGCTGTAGAGGATCTTCAGGGTAATGTATGCCATGCCTATAGAGTCAGTTGAGTTAGCGCGGCGCAATGGGCGGCGCGGGGAGCCTCCTACCTCCACCCTAGCATGTATATAAGTCCCTGCCTTCAAAGTTTAAGTTATTTCCAAAGAGAGGTCCGGCCAGAAAGAGTGTGAGATGAGGAAATTAATTATTTTTCGTCCATTTACGCTATCAAATGCTTTCCAAATCCAAATTAACTTCGGGTATAGAGTTCTAAGCCCGCAGGAAACACAACTACTGAGTTATTTTCTTGAAATTCGCCCGGTAAATCATAGCCCGCTGAGAAAAAGTTGTTAGAATTGCTCCAAACTAATTTCTATATGATCACAGGCTTCAAGTAAGCATTTCTCCCTTCTGAACTCTCGAGAAATTATACGTTTTTGGTAGTATTTCGTTAAGATGAAGTATAGTTAATATTAGTATTAAAAGTTATCATTTCTACCAAATTTAGTACTGAAACTAGTCTCATTCTCCCAGTAATACAGTTATAGTTGGAAAGAGCTGTTGAAATACGAATTGAAACTCGCCAGTTAATTAGAAATACACGATCGAGGTATGTTAAGGCAAATTCCTTCGGCAAGTTAGTTTCTTGAGTATTGTAATACAGTTTAAATCCCAGTAAGAGAGCCAAAAGTATATCTATTGTGATTAGTTATTGCTATTAGCTGAAACCAGCATTCTAGGTTTTATTTGGGTTTGACCTTGTCTTGTATATCCTTCCACGACCACCCTAGGGTTACTAGCTGTGTCGACACCAGCCAGGCGCGAGATGACGTTGCTCCAAAGAGCGTTATGCCTTCTGCAAGCGACAAAGATGGGATCCCAGGTCCTCATACAGTCCATTCTATGGCTGGACTATTATATGCCATATCAGCACCACACCCCCGTCGAGCTTGCTGCCCTGGGTGAAGATATTAGGAGTCCAATAGACACAGATACAACTATAGTTCAGGGGCCAAGCGGGCTCAATTGCAGACATAGGGGACTAGGGGGATGGCTATAGTTGTTAGATGGCCCAGTTTGACCTTGTTAGGGGTATATAGATTGATGTTTACTCGCTAGGGCTTATGGTCGCCCCAGGTTGGTTATTCTGTGCTGGTTGTTCTTTCCATCTTAAGAGGGCCAGGTAAGGTTCTTGTTTGCATTAGTTACTAATAGATGTGACAGTAGGAATTTCAGTTATTAAGGTAGTATATCTATTCCTTTCATTCAGTTACTTTCAGTTTCTTTTAAGTTCATTCAGTTATTTATAGTTACTACCTTACATATTCGGTAAAT
Organism: Datura wrightii; assembly: GCA_035772735.1. Taxonomy (NCBI): domain Eukaryota; kingdom Viridiplantae; phylum Streptophyta; class Magnoliopsida; order Solanales; family Solanaceae; genus Datura; species Datura wrightii. The sequence continues at coordinate 43,189,405 of JASDFA010000007.1, read as the reverse complement.
ATTGTACTAACGTCCTTCTTGGGGCACTACATTACTTGCCTACAAGTTCTGATAGACACGGACCAGGACCTTCTTAGCTTTCCGCCAGAGTTAGCAGAGCAGTCAGCTCCTTTCCTCCGGAGCTAATAGCTAGAAGGTTTATTCTTTTTGTTTGTACAGTTTATGGGTAGTTTGGCGCCCTGTCTAAACCATTATATCACTCCTAGAGGCTTGCATATTGTTTTAGATTCCATGTGGCTAGTTTTGTAGGCCATGTGGGGCCCGTATATGCTTTTTTACGTGTTGGCCGTGTGGGGCCTTGTTTAGCTGTTAGTTAGCGGGCTTGTTGGCCATAGCTTAGTTTAGTGCTGGATTTACATTACAATTATAACTAGACATCATGGTGGTCTTGTCGGCCTGCATAGGATTTCCTATTATTACCTTTTTCTAGTTAGTTGTTTTCTTTTAAACGTAGCTATAAGGACTATCGGCCGGTGGCTATGTTTACAGCCGAGATATAGCCCGTTGGTTTCTTGATTTAAGGATTAGGCATGCACCAGAGGTGCATAAGCTCGGTCAGTCCAGTTCAGACCCTAGTAGGCCACCAGGTGCCAGTCATGCCTCCCAAGGTGGGGCGTGACAATAGGTATCCCTTCCCCCTATTCTTGTAGTTCATGCTTCGGGGATGAAGAACAATTTTCAAAAGCGGAGGGGGTTTACTTGTATTTTTATCTTTTTGGATTCATCCAAGGGTTTTCCTTGTCGTGTTTCTTTTCCCTCGGGCATGCTATCTAGTAGAACCGACATGTTTTTGATTTCATTTTCTTATTTTGTGATTTTTATTTAATTAGAAAGTAGCTTAGGCGTACTCAGCCAATAAAATTGCACTAGTTTTGGATTTTTGAAAAAAATTGACCCTGTTCAAAATTTTTTGATGAATTAGTCGTGTACTACTGTATGCATGATTTTTTTGGATCTTTTGATATTATTTTGTATATTAACATGAGTAGTTTTGTTAATCCATGCATAAACCAGATAGGTAGAGTGAATATAAGTCATGTGCCATGAGTGAGGGAGGTTTGATACTTTGTTAAGTACTATATTGAAGATCTAGAACTTGTCTGGTTGGTCTTTTCATAGGTTTAAGGATGGTTAGTTAGGATAGGATAATAGGCCATTTTTGTTGAGCCCACTTTTAGCCTAAATGACCCTATCCAAATCATAGCTAGAGTAGGGGTGCATAAATTGTCGGAAGGAGAAAAAAAGAGATAAAAGAGAAAAGGTGAAAAATGAGGTGTGGTATGACAAACAAAAAAAAAAGAGATGAAATTTTGAAAACAGGAAAATTTTCAAAAAGAAAATAATTATTAAAAAGGTTGAAAACACATCACACTCGCACTAGAGGATAAAAATGGGTGAAAAGGGAGGAAAAAGAAGGAAAAGCAAAAAAGAGTGAAATAGGTGAAAGATGGAGCCAATATATGTAGTGCTATGGAAGGGTTAGTCACTAAAAAAGATCCCATATTTATCTTTCCAGCCTTAAAGCCTACATTACAAGCCGAATCAGCTCCTATAGTGATCCTAATCTAACCATCTGACAGATCGATGTACAAAAAATAAGGGCAAGCCTATGGAATCTGATATACAGTATTTGGAACTTCTTTATGAGAGCGAGAGTCTCGCTTGTTTAATCCCATGCCATTTTTGTTACTATATCTGTGAGTGGGGACTTCGTTTACTGTGAGGGTACATGGTTTATGTTTAATCTTACCAGTGGTCTGTGTGAAAAGCTTTGGTGATGACTTGATTGCCTGTTAATCGCTAGATGACATGTCGTGATCCCTTCTTATCATGTTTTGTGGTTTCTTGTAGTGCATGTGCTGATATTGGTTCACGGAAGAAGGGTCAAAAGTTGTTGGATTTATAGTGCAAATTTTGTTTGGTATTGACTGTAGTATCCTAGATTTATTTTCTAGTTGAGCATGGTGTTTAGTTTTTTTTCTTTTCTTTCCTTGAGAAAATGCAAAGGTCTTAAGTTAAGGCTGTTGATGTGCTGTGAGTTTACAACACTTCCGACTCTCAAAACTAAGAAAATAGCATGAACTTAGGTGTGTTTATATGGATATAAGGCACGTTTTCTTTGATTTCAGGAAAAATAAGTGTTGAAGCAAAAATGTACAAAAGAAGCCTGAAAGTGCATAAAATCAGCTAAAGTGTCAGTCTTAGTATGAGTCGATCGTTGATGGTACGAGCGATACTGAGAACCGTGACAAGTTTCAAATGGCTGAACTGGGAAGAATGAATTCTACGACTCTCAATACGAGCCATACAATAATGATACAAGCCGTACCACAATGGTACAAGCCGTAACTTGAGTCGTGGAAATATTCAGAAGGAATTGCACAAAGGCAAACTCCTGATATGGATGGATCTACAAATCATGGCAACCATGTGCAAATCATAGTAGGAGTAGTGGTGAACTTTAGAGGATTTTCAGTGCTAAGCAGAACATCAGACAGTACTAGTCATGGCTAGAAGGTACAAGTCGTACCACAATACTCGTGAATAATTTTAGAAGATGTCAGAGTTCTCAGAGCTAGACTACGGAAGTAAAGCACGACTCGTAGGAAGCATGTACAAGTCATACCAGTGCCCAAAACTCTGCTAAAATTTTAGCATGCCAAGGATTGACAAACAGCAGGTACGACCCGTACAATCCAACTATGGGTCATATGATTAGTCGTTGCTCAGGCGACGCCAATTATAAAAAATCACCCTGTTAGCCTAGAAAAAGGAATTTTATGTTTGTATAAATACCTTTTATGTTTTATTTTGAGTATAGAGGGACAGAATTGAGGAGAAAAGAGTGAAGTCAATAGGGATTCGAGAGAAAACATATAATTGAGTTGATTAACTTATCAACCTTTTCTTGGATTGTTTCTTGATCTTTATCAATTGTTCTTGAGATTTTTCTTATATTTACAAAGAATCTTTTCTCTCAACTACCATTGTAAGTATTGAATTATGTGTTTAATTATGAATGCATATCACAACCTTGCAACTATGAGAAGCTAAAACCTCCATAGCTAGGATTGTGGGAACCGTGATGGATTAACGACCTAGGGATGCATAAAAGTATTTCAAAATCAATGCAAAATACTTGTATTGTATTCTCTTCATCTTCAAACATTTCTTAACAGTTTAAAACATTAGGACTTGGCCGAACTTAGGACTTGCTTGAGCCTAGAGAGGTAAAGATTAGGAAAAAAGAATTACAACAAAGCCTTGATCTTGATGATTATTGTATTAACTTGAGTTTTGGTTGTGGTTAGTTAAATGTAGAACATATTGATAATGGATAGTTTGAAACCAATGATGAGACCTGACCCGATGATTGATTTTGTATTGTCATCCAATAGGGACAAACCAGTCGTTTGGATGAATCCTGGTTATCATTTCTACAAGTAAGCCTTGGTATTAATCACGTATGTATACCCAAAGTAGTTATGAAACAATGGGGAACACAAATCCTAGTTATTCTCAATTCTTGATTTAGCTCATAATTTCAATCATTGTTTTCTTGAAACCCCCAAATTGGAGTAACTAACCAACAAGTTCACTTACCGACATTAGTCTAGATCTTTCCTATTCCCTATGGGTTCGACCCCAACCTCTTTTTTGGGTTCTTAGTTGACAACGTGTGAGTTTGGGGATTGTCAGTCATGGCCAGGGACAACAACTCATCCAGTCCCTCGTTGGGACTGGCAGTCTGTTTTTCCCTGCGAGTTTACTAATGGATTTTCGGTAATTCTTTTGGTCCTAAGGACTAAACTATGTCATTTTAAGCCATTAATAGAGTATATTAACATGGGTTAAGTCATTCTAGCCTATTCAAAACTAATGCATGCAAGTTTAAGGATTTAGAGAGTGATCAAGCATAGTTCATCAAGGTTCTCCTCAATTCTTCCTTGGGCAATCAAAGAATTTATAAAATCAGATCTTCTCATGTATGTAAGGCTATGAATGGGTGTAATTTTCCACAACCATGCCCAATTCCCTCTCAATTCATGATGTTCTAGTTGATGATTCCATGGGGTTTTTACCCAATGCATGAATTCCTAAGTTTTAATCATGGGTATGATCTAAACATGTTTTGAATGATGAATTATGATTTATGGGCAAATTTTACAATGTTTAAAACTATAAATTATGTTTTTAAGTTTTCTAAACTATGATGCCCATCCATGAATGTTCATAAAAGTTGAGATCTATGAGTTATATGTTCAAGTATGATTTCGAAATACCCATGTTTATGTTCATATTTTCAAAGAGAATCAACTTGATTTCAAGCATGTTTAAGAATTAAGAAAGACCATATGATCAAGTATGTTTTATGAGTTCATGAATTAGCTTACCATATGATTTTGGAGTCAAGACTCCCATTATTTTCATCTTATGGTATGTTTGAGCCAAGGCTCCTCATGTTATGATTTCAGATTTTTTCATGTATGTTCTTCATTCAGCTTCTTCATTAGAAGATGGTCGTATTCATTGAAAAATGATGGAGAGAATATGCATGTTTTTGGAAGTAGTGTAGCACCGAGTAGGCTAAGGGTTAGTCAACTCGATGCCTCAGAACTATGCGACAACGTTGATTTTTTCATATTATTTAGGACCTCCCTTGTGAGCTCTCCTACCCCCAAGGGGCATTCATCTTGATATCGATATCATGGTAGCATCCTTAGCCCTGACAAAGCTTTAGATGGCTCTTCCCACTTGAGTGTGATAGTCGGGACCATATAAGCTCTATCGTGGTAATGTTGGTTATATGACGAGTCTCCCATTGTTCCTCATGATTTAAGTTATACATGAATATCAGTCATGATGTTATGTTTTCAGCAGATTTGACCCAATATTCAGTTTTATTTATGATTATCAGTTTTCAACTTTAGGCCATTCGATTCAGTTATGATGTTCAGTTATGTTCAGATCATGATTTCAGAAAATAGCATGCAAGCCCTACTCACAGAATCTTATATTGATTATATATTTAGATCATGCATGATTTATGATTCTACTTACTTAGTGGTTTTACTTACCTTGTATACTTGGTACATTTCACTTACTGACTGTATATTCTATGTTGTATAATTTCATGATACAGGATCTGATACCCAGGTTTAGTCCCGCTGCAAGTCATTTAATAACATGATTTAAATAAAATTATTTAATTCCATTTCAATTGAAGTGGATCATTAAAAGTATTTTTATTTCTTTTGCTCAAATGTATTTCAACCTTTTAAATTTTTTTATCAGGAGTATTATATCTAGTCAAATTCCAGGAGTTAGCTTTCCTCACCCTCAGTTGGTGAGTCCTCATCTTGCGAGGACCCTTCTTATCAGTTGTATTTCGTCTTTTCAATTTTCAATCTATAGAGAGTTAGTTGGGGTCTTATCCCATCTCATCATTATTAGAGCCTTTTTGGACATAGTTGTATTTAGCTTTAGACATGTTCATGTAATTAGATGAGATGTTTTGTTTAGACTTCCTCTACGTTATTTATGATGATATTCCTCTTACCTATGATTGAGTCAGATGTATGTTCATGTCATGGGTCGACTTGGAGCCTCTCGGGGTTTCTTGTCCCGTGCCTCAATTCAGGTCATGACATTGCTGCTTCATTAACTAAGTTGACTCCGAGAAAGGCCAAGTTTAATGGTCTAGTGCCTTTGAGAAGAGCTTCAAGGAATGGAAGACCCACTAAACTACTGCTCCTCTATTGACCCTACTAGAGGGCACATATGGTTTTGTCGTATCTAGTGATGACTCCAGAATTGGCATTGGATTTGTATTCGATGCAAAATGGTAAGGTTATTGCTTATGCCTCCAGACAGCTAAAAGTCTATGAGAAGAATTATCTAATTCATGATCTAGAGTTGATAGTGGTTGTGTTCTCTTTGAAGATTTAGTGCCAGTATCTCTATAGTACTCATGTAGATGTGTTTACAGACCACAAGAGTTTGCAATATGTGTTCAGGCAGAAGGAGGTTAATCTGAGACAAAGAAGATGGCTTGAGTTGCTCAAGGATTATAAAATGAGTATTCTCTATCATCCAAGTAAAGCTAATGTAGTCGTTGATGCTCTTGGCAGAATGTGTATGGGAAGTGTAGCCCATGTAGAGGAAGAGAAGAAAGAACAAGCCAGGATGTGCATAGGCTCTCACACTTAGGAGTACGTCTTTTAGATTTCGAGGAAGGTAGTGTGCTTGTTTAGAATAGAGTCGAATCCTCATTAGTTGTGGAAGTTAAGGAAAAGTAGGAGATCCACTCTTGCTTCAGCTAATGGAAGGTGTCCAAAAGCTGAAGATATTGGTTTTTTCCCAAGGGTGAAATGGTGTCTTGAGGTATCAAAGTAGATTATGTGTTTCTAATGTGGATGTCCTCAGGATAGAATTATGGCAAGAACACTCAGTTATAAATATTTGATTCATCTAGGTTCCACAAAGATGTACCATGATTTTAGAGAACTCTATTGGTTGAATGGTGTGAAGAGGGAAATTGCGAATTTTGTTGATAAGGATCAAAACTGCCAGCAGGTTAAGGTTGAGCACCAAAGGCCATGTGGTATTGCTCAAAATTTAACATTTATTTTAGTTATAGAATAAATTCTCTTTCATTATATTGAGGTCACTTTGTTTTAGGTTCCGTTTTGTTTGTCACGACCTGAGCCAGGACCCCGAATCGCCAAACGAGACCTAGAACTACGAATATCTCCAACCTAACCCATGGTACATACATAGCATAAAAGAGAGCATATTAAAAGTGGAACTAAACTAGAACTCAACATAAGCGGAGGTTTGTATAACATAAGAACATAAGCTTATACACGAGTCATCAACACTGAAACATCTATACATGGTTGTTTGAAAATCCTCTAGTAATAAGATGAGATGATAGGACAACATCCCCAACTAGCTCGCTAGTTTGAAACTAAAAGACATAAGAAAAGAGATATGAATTAAAATTGTTGTCCTCGGATCATGAGGACTCACCAAAATTGGGATAGTACTGAACTGAAGTGGGAGTGAGCTAACGTTGGGACTGACACTGGTCACTCAAACCTATATCATGAGACAATATAGCATAGAGTATGCGGTCGGTACTTTGAATGTACTAAGTATGTGGAGAAAGTAAAACATATTAGTAAAAATGATAGTCTGAAATCATGAATATAAAACAAGGTAGAACATGAGAGCAGGGACAACATGCTAAGAGCCATATTCCTGAAATAATGATAATCATGAGATACTCATCATAAGCTGAACATAATAAACCAAGGTTTAGAAATAGAAATCATATAGTATACCATACATGAAATTATTAGTGAAAACTCATAAACTGATCAACGGGTAAAATATGATATAAAACATAATATCATAATATATGAACACGAGTAACTAAAAACATGAGGAAAAAAGGGAGGCTTCATCATAATTGACACCATCACGATAGAGCTTACGTGATGCCCGAAATATCTCGCTCAACTGGGCAGAGCCGTCCTAAGACTTCTCAGGAAAAAGAACGATGAAGGTGTGATATCACTTATGTGCCCTTGGGAGAGGGAAGCACTCTCTTGAGAGGTCCCAAATATGAATATATACCTATGGTGGCACATAGTTATGAGACTTGGTTCCTGGAATCCCTGGCCTACTCGGTGCTAGACACTACTTCCAAAACATGCATATTGCTCATAATCGTATTCTCAAAGCATATCTTAAATCTGTTTCATGGGAGTCTTGACTCAAAACATCTCTTTAAAACTGATCTTTCAAGCCTTGGATAAAAATCAAGGTTGAACCATACTTGACATTACATGGACTTGCCCAAATCATGAAAATAATAGATACTTGAATAATGCTTGATGTATGAAATATTTTCGTGTCCATTTTCCAAGTTTTTGCCCATATTTGATCATATTTTGAGTTCATAATTTTTCATTTATGCTTAAATTCCCGTATATGTGTATTTTATGCGCTAACAAACAATTTGAGTTGACTTGAGAAGGTAACTAAGCAAAATGGTCTCAAAGTGATGCAAGAAATTAAGATATGAGGATTTGACAAGTTTAGTGCTATAGCTGAAGCCCCGCACCAAGTCCCAAACTTCAGAGGAAAAATATATCAAGGTAGTGCTATGGCTGGCTCCCTGCACCAGGACCTAAACATCAGAGGAAAAATTCTCAAGCTGGTGCTATGGTTGGGCCGGCGCGCTAGGCCTTATCTGGAGATGAAAATTTTACTAAGTCTGTGGTGAGATAGGTGGGCCGGTGCACCAAGGCCATTTGGAGGCAAAAAATGCTAATTTTAAAGTCAAGTCTTGAAGGGCAGAAGCGTCAGTTGAAGGCTCATCTATAAATATAAGCATTAGGTCATTTGTTATGTAGTTTTTGACTTCTTGGAGTAGTTTTGGACTGCTTTGAAGCATCCTTTACTCATTTTTATTCCGTAGTTCATTCATGAAAGCTTGTAAGCCATTTGGAAGGAATACAAGGTTCTACAACTAGGTTTTCTCTTCATTACTTCATATTTTCGGATGATGATGATTAAGTATTTGTTTTTTTGCTTGTCTATGAGTGGCTAAACTCATATTCTAGGGTTGTGGCCATGGTGAATGGTTGATTGTTTGATAGACTAAATAAACTTAGTTTTGATTCTTCTTTTATGGTTGTTTGTACTTTTTTGTTTTAATTTATTATTTATATGAATGATCATCTTATAAGTAATCTGTTGGCTTTCAATTGAACTTGGGAAAGGGAATTGAGAGTTAAAAATAAATATTGAATGGGAATTCAAAGACCCTTGAACCCATTGATGATAGGATAGGAGTTGTTGTTGAGGACTATTCTCTTTTGGTATATATCGATGTTGAGGAGGTGGATAAAAGTGAGGATGTCAAGGTAATGAAATATTAGAGTTAGGGCGTATTAGTCCTCATTCTAAACACTTCTCGACATTGTGTTTGGGGGACAACCTAGAAATAGAGCCTTCCAAACCTATCGAGAGAGGTGTAGATGAGGAAGAATTCCCCTATATTCTAAAATTCAGTATGCCAAAGAAACACAACGACATCCCTCACTTAAGGGCCAAGAAGGGAAGATGCAACATATTTTACTTGGTCCCTTTAGGTTCACACCACCGCCCCTTGAAGATAATAGAAAATTGAAAAGAAACTACGGGTGAAATTTCTAAGTTAAAAGTGAAAGGAAATATGGTGAAACTTGATGACTTCGTGCCATGACTATAACTAAGGCGCTTATTGGGAGGAAATCCAATTTGTTATAGTGTAGCTTTTATTATTTTCAATAGTGTCAGTTTTATTTTTTTTTTGTTTTGTGTGTAGAGCAAGGAAAGTCTGAGTACCCAAAATCAAATCTTTGGAGCACGTCTTGAGCTAAAGTGTAGGGTTGTGCGACTTGTGAATCCAAAAGACATGTTGATAGCTAGGCCTTAGAGGGTCTCAAGGAGTATGTTCTAACTCTAATTTGATCTTAATTTTAATTGCTCTGAGGACAGAGCAAAGCCTTAAGTGTGGGTGAGGGGATACTCCCAAAAATTTTGAGGTTAAGGATGAGCATGCCAACAAGTTTAGTTGAAAATTTTTGAAAATGGCATGTCTCATCCACCCTTTGGTTTTTCTTATGGCCTCAGTTCTTTTCCGAAGGAGGGACCTTTGAACTGGGTAAATTTTTTTATTTTGTTTGGATTTTTTGTAGTCGTAGAATAATAACATTTTCCTATTATAGATGGATGACGACCATCTTAAGGGAAGATTCGTCATATTTTTTTTAGGATTTAGTCATAGGTCATCCACTTGTATGCTTGTTGATTGCTAGTTGATATTCTGCTTAGTCGCTATGCTAGAGTAAATAGAGTGATCATCTTGATTGCATGAGTTAGAATCCTTGAGAGATGCACATATCTCGTTAATTTGACTCAACATATCATTAGGGCTTCATTATATTTAACTTGTCATTCAATGTGATTGTGTGAATGTGTAGCTGTAGAAACTGATTAGATTCTTGTGGCCATAAGAGGTGAGTTGAATTATTTTATATGTATATATTGTAACTTCTAGAACTTGCTTTAGTGTATGTAGGATAACTAGTTGGTAGGAAGTTGAGAGATGATCAATACACTTCTTTGAATAAGCCGATTTTTTCCCTATAGTTGTTTTACCTTTCTAACCATTCTCCCTAGTTACCCCCATTGAGCCTAAAGCTTTACTCTTTCTTAGCCTCAATAGTAACTTAATCCCTCTTTTGGTGAGACCTCAAACATATTGATTGTCACGACCCGAACATAGGCCCGGATCGAGACACAGGACAAGGAACACCGAGAGGCTCCAAATTTACCCATGGCATGAATATGATATCTAAAACTCAACATAAATAAGCGGAAGTATAACATACATATCAAGATAATACCGAATCAGATTAACAAGTTGATTTCTATATAATGTCTGAATAGCCTCCACATAATTGATGAACTGATGGGACAACATCCCCAACTAGCTCAGGAAAAGTCTGTAACTGAAAGAACATAACTACAATTAACTAAATGTCCTCGAAGGATGAGGACTCACCAACATTGACTGATGGATGCGAACTCTGAGAATCGGCTAATGGCGGGGCTGAACCTGGATGTCAGAGATTGTATTATTAAATGATACAACATAGAGTATACGGTCAGTACATATAATGTACTGAGTATGCAAGGTAAGTGAAATGGAAAGTTAAAATACATAAGAGTTCATAAGAATCGGACTGCATGATCATAAAGTAAATATCATAATTTAAACATAAAGGGCTCAAGATTTTCAAAATATTCGTAAACCAGTCATAATCATAATCATAAAAGAACATTATTGAACATAACTTGAGCCAAGGTAACATAACGTAACCATGCATAAACCATAAGGAACGATGGGAGGACTCATCTTAACCGACACAATCACTATAGAGACTTACATGATGCCCCACTATAACACCCAAGTGGTCAAGACCATCCCCGGCTTGCCAGGCAGGGGGACATGCGTGCGAGGTGATATCACAGGGATCCAATAATAAACATATATATATATATATATATATATATATATACACACACCTATGGTGGCACGTAGTTATGAGACAATGGGGTTTACCTGAATACCGGGTCTATTCGATGCTAGACACTGCTCATGTGAGGGCTTATATAGTTACTGTAAAATCATTCATAAAATTCATGGAAAAGTAAATAATAACATGATGGAACCCACTTGAAATACATGATTTGCCATGAATAAGGGCCCAAAAGTTGGACAAGAGTCATAAATCCATAGATCAGGATATCCATGCATACTTGTAAAACAAGTATATACTTTAGTTTTAAAAATCCTTGATGACTACTTGAGAGAAATCATATCATAAATCATAAATCATAAATAATAATTTAAGGCTTAAGAAGATCAAGACCATAATGGAATCATAATTTGACTTTGCATGAAGCATACATAGTTGGGTATAGTTTAATTAAAATTTGAAATTATAAATTAATAATCAAACTAATTATAAAATCTACCCATAGATGATAAAACATGATTTGATACATGAAGGGAATTGACCCATAGATAAATTATAGAGAATCTCACAAGAATTGGGATAAACCCCATAAAATCATGAAGCTAAATTCTAGAATTGAAATTCATGGAATTGAGAAGAATTTAGGGCATGAGAGTGAAATGAACTCTTATTCATAGCCTCACATACCTGGGTAAATCTGATCAACACTCCCTCTTGAAAGCCCAAAGGAAAATGAAGAGAATTTGGAGAGATTCTTCAAACTTGATCTTCAAGGAAGGGCTCTAAGTTACATACCTGGAGAGGAGATACTTAGAATAGGTTTAACACCATTTAAACCCTACTAACTAAGCTTAAAACGTCATAGTTTAGCACCTTAGGGCTTAAGAATGATGAAAATACCCTTAATGAAAAACTTGAAAATTTTGCACTACAGTGACAACGGGCGCAACAACGAGTCGTCCCTTGCTCCAACGGGCCGTTACTTCCATCGTTAGTTCATCCCATGGTCTAGACCTAGACCTGCTACCACGATAGTTACCACGAGTCGTACCTAGCTCCCACGACCTGTGGTAAATCCATTGTCACCACTACCCACCGTCTGGAAACCCTTCCAACGGAAACATACAATTACCCGTCCTATCGAACCATGAGTCGTCCAAGGACTCGTGCTAGCCCTCTTTTACCAAAACTATCCTCCCAATGACCCCCATAAAATGACCCGTTACATCAACCAACTGATCATTTTGAGACCCGTTACTTCCAAGTCCGTTTCTGCAGATTCTCACTATGAGCACCTCCAACGGGTTGTTAGACCCACCAACGACCCGTACAACAAGTAGTTCTGAGAAGAAGTCTCAGATTTTCTGCTACTTTTCATTTCAAATCCTTGGTCTAGTCTTAAGCACTTCTGGGTATTACAATATCTCCCCTTGGGAACATTCGTCCTCGAATGTGGGTGAACATACTGAAAAGTTGAGAAATGTAACTACCATGCCAAATATTGAACATTTAAGCTAAAAACTGACAAAGTGACTAACTCCAAACTAGAATACATGATTGAACTGAATTCATGAATCACACGTACATACATTGACATGAAAGAAACTGGGGGACGTGAACAGAAAATGAAACTGAATAGAATACTAAGGAGTAACCTAATAGCTCAAGCTTGTACTAAGCCGGGAGGGAATATATGCGGGTATCTGGCCATCATATCTGCTTTGGCTTCCCACGTAGCTCCCTCAACATGCTAATTCCTCCACAACCTTTATTGAAGCTTCTTCTTTGTTTCTTAGTTTTCGAACCTGATGATCAACTATTTCCACTGGAACTTCCTCATAGGTAAGGCTATCTTTAACACTTATACTGTCCACCGGAACAACCAAAGCCTAGTCACCCAAGCACTTCTTTAAGAGCGATACATGGGAGACTGGATGAACCGAAGCCAATTCTAAAGGAAACTCTATCTCATAGGCCACCTTGCTAACACGTCTCATAATTCGATATGGACCAACATAAAGGGGACTGAGTTTTCCTTTCTTTCTGAACCTCATCACTCCCTTCACTAGAGATACCCTATAGAAACACCCAATCATCAACTTCAAACTCAGGCTCCCTCCTCCTCACATCCGCATAGAACTTTTGGCGACTCTGGGCTGTTTTCAACCTATCCCTTATAAGCTAAACTTTCTCCATGGACTCATGAACTGAATCTATTCCTATTAACGCAACTTCAGCGACTTTGAACCAACCAATAATTGATCTACATCTTCGCCCATAGAGAGCCTCAAATAGAGCCATCTGAATGTTGGAATGATAACTACTGTTATATGCAACCTTAATGAGAGGCAAATGATCATCCCAACTACCCTTGAAATCAATCACACACGCTCTCAACCTATCCTCAATAGTTTGAATGGTCCACTCCACCTGACCATCTATTTGCGGGTGAAATGTTGTGCTAAGCTTGACTTGAGTACTAAGTCCCTTCTGAATTGATCTCCAATACAAGGAGGTAAAATGAGTACCTCTATCTAATATGATGGACAAAGGCACTCCATTCAAGCGAACTAACTCCCAAATGTATAACTTAGCACAATCCTTCACTGAGTCGGTAGTTTTGATTGGTAAGAAATGAGCTGCCTTAGTGAACCTATCCACAACCACCCAAACATAGTCATACTATTGGCATGTACAAAGCAACCCCATAATAAAGTCCTCCCATTTCCAAGTAGGGATACCAATGTCCTAAAGCACACCTCCCGATCTCTGATTCTCAACCTTCACCTCTTGACAATTAGAACACTTAGCCACAAACTCTGCTATGTCCTTCTTCATGCCATTCCAGCAATAGACTTCCCCTAGGTCATGGCACATCTTGGTGGCGACTGGATGAATAGAATATTTGGAACCATGAGCTTTATGCAACATCCACTCCATCAAATCACCATCATCCGATACACATAAATGACCCAGATATCAGAGCACACCATCTCCCCCTTGGGAAAAAACCTCCACCTTCCAATTCTGAACAACTTCCTTCAACTTTACCAAAATAGGATCCTCATCCTGCCTAGCCTTAACATCGGTCACTAAAGATGATTCTGATCCATTCTAAATAATGACACCACCATCTGTTGAGTCAACAAGAAGAACTCTTAGTCGTGTAAGTCGATGCACATCCTTCACTAACTCTTTTCTTTCCTCATCTACATGAGATACACTCTCCATTGAAAGCCTTCTAAGAGCGTCTGCCACCATATTGGATTTTACCGGATGATAAAGGACACTCATATGATAACTCTTAAGAAGCTCCAACCACCTTCTCTGACGTAGATTTTGATCCTTCTGGGTGAACACGTACTGTAGGCTTTTGTGGTCAATGAACACATCCATATGTCTCTCCAAACCTTCAAGGGAAATACTAACGCCGCCAACTTAAGGTCGTGAGCGGGATAGTTCTTTTCATGGACTTTTAGCTTCCTGGAAACATAAGAGATAGCTTTACCATGTTGTATTAATACAAACCCAAGATCGATCCTCGAAGCATCACAATATACCACAAACCCATCGGTATCTTTAGGTAGGGTCAACATCGATGATAAGGTGAGTCGAGTCTTCAACTCTGGAAGCTCTTCTCGCATGCCTCCGACCATTGAAACTTCACTTTCTTCTGGGTGAACTTAGTCAACGGTGCTATAATGGATGAAAACCCTTCAATAAACCTCTAATAATAACCAGCTAAAGCCAAGAAACTCCTGATATTGGAAGGGCTAACTGGTCTAGGCAAATTCTTCACCGCTTCTATATTTTGAGAGTCCATTTGTACATCCTTACTTGACACCACATGACCCAAAAATGCCATTGAATTTAACCAAAAACCACATTTGCTAAACATAGCATACAACTGGCGATCCCTAAAAGTCTGTAGTACCACCCTCAAATGAGCGGCATGCTCCTCCTCGCTCTGAGAGTATATGAGAAATTATCTATGAACAAAATCACGAACATATCTAGTATGACTTGAACACCCTGTTCATCAAATCCCTGAAAGCTATAGCAGCATTCGTTAGTCCAAAAGACGTAACTACAAACTCATGGTGACCATATCGAGTCATAAAGGATGTATTCGAAATGTCACTCTCCCGAACCTTGAGCTGATGGTATACGAATCGGAGGTCTATCTTTGAAAAACACTTAGCACCTTGAAGCTGGTCAAACAAGTCATCGATCCTAGCAAATCTCTATGGGGTGAACCAGTTCTCTTTGTCCACAAGAAGGATGGTTCTCTTAGTATGTGTATTGATTATTGGAAATTGAACAAAGTTACCATCAAGAACAAGTATCCTCTCCCCAGGATTGATGATTTGTTTTCCTAGCTTCAGGGTGCTAAGTGCTTTTCAAAGATAGACCTCAGATCTGGGTATCATCATCTCAGAGTTAAAGAGAGTGATATTTCGAGGATAGCCTTCAGGAGTCGGTATGGTCATTATGAGTTTTAGTTATGTCTTTTGTACTAACGAATGCTCCTGCAACTTTTATGGATTTGATGAGCAGGGTGTTCAAGCCATACTTGGATATGTTCATGATTGTGTTCATTGATGATATCCTTATATACTCTCAGAGTGAGGAGGAGCATGCCGCTCATTTGAGGATGGTGCTACAGGCTCTTAAGGACTGTCATTTGTGTGCTAAATTCAGCAAATGCAAGTTTTGGTTGAACTTAGTGGCATTTTTGGGCCATGTGGTGTCAAGTGAGGGTGTATAGGTGACCTCTCAAAAGATAGAAGCGGTGAAGAATTGGCCTAGACCGGTGAATCCTTCAAATATCAGGAGTTTCTTAGGTTTAGCAGGTTACTATCGTAGATTTATTGAAGGATTTTCATCCATTGCAGCACCACTTACTAAGTTGACCCAGAACAAAGTGAAGTTTCAATGGTTATAGTCTTGTGAGAAGATCTTCCAAGAGTTGAAGACTTGACTCACCTCAGCACCAGTGTTGACCCTACCTAATGGTAGCAAGGGGTTTTTGGTATATTGTGATGCCTCGAGGATTGGCCTTGGTGATGTATTGATGCAGTACGACAAAGTTAAGCCTATGCTTCGAGGCAGCTGAATGTCCATGAAAGGAACTACCGACTCACGATCTCGAGTTGGCGGCGGTGGTATTTGCCTTAAAGATTTGGAGACACTATCTATATGGGGTCCACGTAGATGTGCTTACGGACCACAAAAGCCTACAAGACGTGTTTACCCAGAAGGATATGAATCTACGCCAGAGGAGGTGGTGGAGTTGTTGAAGGACTATGATATGAGTGTCCTCTATTATCCAGGCAAGGCTAATATGGTGATAGATTCTCTTAGCAGGCTTTCTATGGAGAGTGTGTCCCATGTAGATGTGTAAAGGATTGAATTAGTGAAGGATGTGCATCGGCTTAAACTATTAGAAGTCCATCTTATTGACTCTATAAATGGTGGTGTCATTGTTAAGAATAGGTCAGAATCATCCTTAGGGATCGAAGTTAAAGCTAGGCAAGATGAGGATCCTATTTTGGTAAAATTGAAGGAGGCCGTTCATAAGCAGAAGGTAGAAGTCTTCTCCAAAGGGGGTGATGGTGAGATTTGATATCAGGGTGGCTTGTGTGTTCTGGATATTGATGATTTTATAGATCAGATGTTGCACAAGGCTCATGGTTCTAGATATTCTACACATACAGGTATCACCAAGAGGTACCATGACTTATGGGAAGTCTATTGGTGGAGTGGCATGAAGGACATAGCAGAATTTGTGGCTACGTGTCCGAATTGTCAACAGGTGAAAGTGGAACATCAAAGACTTGGAGTTTTGCTCCAAGAAATTAGTATCCCTACTTGGAAGTGGGAGGAAATCAATATGGACTTCATCATAGGGTTGCCTCGTACTCATCGACAGTATGACCCTATTTGGGTGGTTGTAGACAGGTTGACTAAGGCAGCTCATTTTCTACCGATCAAAACTACCAGTTTAGCATAGGATTATGCTAAGTTGTACATTCAGGAGTCATTTCGGTCTCATGGAGTGCCCTTGTCTATCATATCAGATAGCGCTACTCAATTTACCTCTTAGTTTTGGAGATGATTTCAGAAATGACTTGGTACTCAGGTCAAGCTTAGCACAACCTTTCACCCATAGACAGATGGTCAGGCTGAGCAGACTATTCAGACTCTTAAGGATATGTTGAGAGCGTGTGTGATTGATTTCATGGGTAGTTGGGATGATCATTTGCCTCTCATTGAGTTTGCATAAAAGAACAACTACCATTCTAGCATTCAGATGGCTCTGTTTGAGGCTCTTTATGGGCAAAGGTGTAGATCACGTATTGGTTGGTTTGAGGTCGGTGAAGCTACATTGATAGGACCTGATTCAGTTCATGAGGCTTGGAGAAAGTTTAGATTATAAGATAAAGGTTGAAAATAGGTCAGAGTTGACAAAAGTCCTACACGGATGTGAAGAGGAGAGAACTTGAATTTGAGGTTGATGATTGGGTGTTTTTGAAGGTATCTCCCATGAAGGGAATGATGAGATTCGTAAAGAAAGGGAAACTCAATCCTCGTTATGTTGATCTATACCAGATTGTGAGACGGGTCGGGAAGGTACCATATGAGTTGGAATTGCCCTCAGAATTAGCTTCAGTTCATCCAGTTTTCCATGTTCAAGAAGTGTTTGGGTGATCTAGCTATGGTTGTTCTGGTGGAGAGTATGGATGTGAAGGATAGTCTTAGTTATAAGGAGGTTCTAGTGGAAATATTTGATCATCAACCTCGAAAGCTATGAAATAAATAAGTAGCCTCATTCAAGGTTTTGTGGAGGAACCAACATGTTGAGGGAGCCACGTAGGAAGACAAAGTAGATATGTTGGCTAAATACCCAGATCTATTTCCTTCTAGCGCAGTTTCAGCTTGAGGTATCAGTTTCCTCCTTAGTACTCTATTCAGTTTCATGTTCAGCTCATGTGCCCCGGTCTCTTTCATGTTAATGAATGTATGTGTGATTCATGAATTCAGTTCAGTCATGTAGTTCAGTCTAGAGTCAGTCACTCCGTCAGTTTTCATCTTATATGTTCAGTGTTTGATTATGATGATTCCATTTCTCTGCTTTTCAATATGATTTTCAACATTCGAGGATGAATGATCCCAAGCGGGAGATATTGTAATACCTTGAAAACCCTAGGATCAGACTTGGGAGTTGAAACAGAGAAAACAAAATTTCTACACTAGGTCACAGGACGAGTTTTCCAGTGACCTATTTGGTAAGCCACGAGTCGTAAAATGACTCATGGGAGGAGATTGGAGATGGTTGAGATTTTGAGTTTTGAGGTGACCACGGTTGTGACCATGAGTCATGGTCAGCACCATGATTCATTGAGGGGTCTGTGGTCAAGAGTTGATTGAAGGTTGGATGTTTTTGGTAGTGTCCCTAATAGGTTGTCAGCACGAGTCGTAGGGTACACAACGAGTCATGGTGTCCCTCGTGGTGAGAAGTGGGGATGAATTTCCAGTGTAGGAAATGAGAAGAGGACCACGAGTCCTGGTGATGGGGCACGAGTCATCCAGTTCCTCATTGGGACCGACACTGTGTATTTCCCAAGAAATTTATTAAGGGCTTTTCCATACTTTCTATGTTTCTAAGCCCTACAATACGTTGTTTTAAGCTCAGAATAGTGTGTTTTAAGAGGGGTAAGTTCATTCTAGGCCTTTCATGCATGCAAGTCTAGAAGCTCCTGAGGGTGATCAAGCCTAAATTCATCAATTTATTCCCAAAATATCCATTGGGAAATCAAGGAAGTTGTGAAATCTATAGGTATGTAAGGATATGAATAGGTGTATCCATCCACACCCATGCCCAATCCCTCTTCAATTCATGAAATTCTAGTTGATGCATCTATGGGATTTTAACCCAACATGTGAATTCTCTAAGTTTCAATCATGGGTATGATCTAAGAATGATTTAATTGTTGAATTATGATTAATGGGCATATTTTACAATGTTTTCAATTATAAATTATGTTTTTCATGTTTTATAAATTATGATGCCCATCCATGAAGTTCATGAAAGTTGAGATCTATGATATATGTATTGAAGCATGATGAGATATATATGAAGAAAGTATGATTTCGAATTAACCATGTCTATGTTCATGTTTTCAAATGATCAATTCTTTGTCAAGCATGTTTAAGTATTGGGCAAGCCCATATGATCAAGTATGTTTCATGATTTATCTAAATTTCATGTTATCAGCTTACCACATGGATTTTGAATTCTAGACTCCCATTATTTTCACCTTGTGGTAAGGTTTGAGCCTAAGTCTCCTCATGTTATTATTTCAAATTTGTGCATGTATGTTATGAGTCAGCTTCATCACTAGATGATTGTTCAACTCTATTGAAAAACGATGGAGAGCATATGCATGTTTGTAGGAGTAGTCTCTAGTACCGAGTAGGGTAAGGGTCAGTCAAGCCTATGCGTCAAAACTACGCGCCAGTGTAGGTATGTTCAGATTATTTAGAACCTCCCTTGTGAGCTTCCCCTGTCCCCAAGGGGCCTTCAGCTTGATATCGATATTATGGTAGCGTCCTTAGCCTTGAAAAATCTATGGATGGCTCTACCCACTTGAGTGTGACAGTTCGGACCACGTAAGCTCCGTTGGGGTAATGTTAGTTATATGACAAGTCTCCCATTATTCCTCATGATTTCAGCTATGCATGTTCATTAGTCATGTTATTATGTTTTCAGCAGGTTTGACCCAATGTTCAATTTTAATTATGATGATCAGTTTTCAACTTTGGTTCATTCGATTCAATTGTGATATTCAGTTATGTTTATATCATGATTTCAGAGAATAGTATGCAAGCCCTACTCTAAGAATCTTATCTTGATTATGTTTACTCTAAGAATCTTATCTTGATTATGTTTTATAATATGCATGTTTTATGATTTAACTTACTTAGCAGTTTTTCTTACCTTACATACTCGGTACATTCCACGTATTGACTGCATACTCTTTGCTGTATCATTTCATGATATAGGCTCGGATATTCAGGCTCAGTCCCACCATTAGTCAGGCTCTCAACATTAGTATCTCCCAGTCTCAGTTGGTGAGTCCTCCTCATCCTTCGAGGGCCCTTCTTTTCAGTCGAATTTAGTATTTTCAGTTTCTAACTATAGTGAGTTAGTTGGGATCTTGTCCCATCAACCATTAGTGGTAAAGGCTTTTTAGACATAGAATGTCATCAGCTTCGGACATGAGTTATGTATTTCGATGTTATGAGATTATCAGATTTCCGCTATGTTAATTATGTTGATCTTCTGCTATGTTATGATTGAGTTAGATGTCATGTTGATGCCATGGATCGACTTGGAGCCCTCGGGGTTCTTTATCCCATGTTTGAACCGATGTTTGGGTCATGACACTCACCAACAATGGTTGAGGGATGTGAACTCTAAGAATCGGCTAAAGGCGGGGCTGAACCTAGATATCAGAGCCTGTACCATGAAACGGTCAACATAGAGTATGTGGTCATTACTTGGAATATACTGAGTATGCAAGGTAAGTAAAACGGACAGTTAAAATACATAAGAGTTCATAAGAGTAGGACCGCATGATCATAAAGTAAATGTCATAATGTAAATATAAGGGCTCAATGTTTTCAAAACATTTGTAAACCAGCAATAATCATATTCTAAAGAGAAAACTTTATTGAACATAACTTGAGCCATGGTAACATAACGTAACCATGCATAAACCATGAGGAACAACAGGAGGACTCGT
The DNA here is from genome assembly GCA_035772735.1 of Datura wrightii. Lineage (NCBI taxonomy): Eukaryota > Viridiplantae > Streptophyta > Magnoliopsida > Solanales > Solanaceae > Datura > Datura wrightii. The sequence goes on along the minus strand of JASDFA010000007.1, from coordinate 43,168,497 downwards.
CTTGACTGACACCATTATGATAGAGGCTTACATGATGCCCCACTATTTCGCCCAAGTGGTTAGGACTGTCCCTGGCTTGCCAAGCAGGGGGGGTGAATGCGTGGTGATATCATAGGGATCCAATAATAAATATATATATATACCTACGGTGGCACATAGTTCTGAGACCACAGGGTTTACCTAAACACCGGGTCTATTCGGTGCTAGACACTGCTCCTAAAAACATGCACGTGAGGGCTTATATAGTAACCACAAAATCATTCATAAAATTGTTATACCCTGGAAGCCCAAAGATCGGACCCGAGAGTTGAAATGGAGAAAACTTGAAATCTGGCCTCAGGTCACAGAACGGGTCGTGATGTGATCCGTGGGAACATACCATGAGTCGTGATGTGACTCGTGGTGAGGACCAGGGTGTTAAAAGGATTTTTGAGAGTTAAGGTCCCCACGGACATGACCACAAGTCGTGCTCAGGACCCATGACTCGTTGAGTCAGTCATGGGAAGTGGTGATTAAGAAAGAGAAAGAAGAAGGCAGTGTACCTCACGGAAGGACCCCATGAGTCGTGGTCAGTCACCACGATTCGTGGGAAGAGTCGTGGCCAGCAAGGTAAAGTTTTATTGAGATTAAGGCAGTGTATGTGACGAGTGGTGACCACAACTCGTGGTCACCAGTAATGATTCATGCTGTCTTTCATGATAATCCTAGATATACTTGACGGATGATGCCACAAGTCGTGGATTAAAGTGACGAGTCATCTAATCCCTCGTGGGGATTGGTAGTCAGTTATTTCCTGCGAATTTAGTAAGGGCTTTTTCATAATTCCTATGATGCTAAGGCCTAAACTACATCCTTTTATGTTATGAATGATGAGTTTAAAGGGGGTTAAGTTCATTTTAGGCCATTCTTATTCATGCATGCAAAGATAGAGAGCTAGAGAGGTGATCAAGCTTGTTTTTCTTCAAGTTCTCTTCAATTCCTCTTGGGCAATCAGAGAAGTGTAAGAATCAGCTATAATCAGGTATGTAGGGTTATGAGTGGGTGAGTCCTTTCACACCCATGCTCAATCCCTCTCTAAATCATGAATTTCCTATGTCAATTCTATGGGGTTTTAACCCAATTCATGAAATTCCTAATACTCTACATGGGTACAAATTAAATATATTTCTACTATTGAATTATAATTCATGGGCAAGTTTTATATTGGTTTCAATTAAAATCATGTTTCAAGTTTTATAAACTAAAATGCCCATTTATGAAAAGTTCATGAAAGTTGAGATTTGTGATGAATGTTCAAGTATAATGAGACATTATTGATGAAAAGCATGTTATAAAGCTACCCGTGTTTATAATCATGTTTTCAATATGAATTGAGTATTTTCAAGCATCTTAAAGTATTGGGCAACACCCATATGTTCACGTATGATTTATGCTTTCCTCGAATTAAGCTTACCACATGGTTTTGGAACGAAGACTCCCAATTACTTTTTGTCTTGTGGTATGGTTTGAGCTAAAGCTTCTCATATGCATGATTTCAGATTTGAGATGTATTTGATTATTGAGCTTCATCAATAGATGATGGTAAGCTTCATTGAAAAATGATGTAGAGCATATGCATGTTTTTGGGAGTAGTGTCTAGCACGGAGTAGGATAAGGATCAATCACCTTATGCCTCAGAACTACGCGCCAATGTAGGTTTATACTTAAATTTATATATATATTACTTTGGTACCTCCCTTGTGAGCTATCATCCACCCCGATTAGGCCGCGAGCTTGATATCGATATCACGATATCATTCTTAGCCCTGGCAAGACTTTGGATGGCTCTACCCACTTGAGTGTGACAGTTGGGACCATGTAAGCATTATCATGGTATGTCGGTTAAAATACAAATCTCCCATTGTCCTCATGATATCAGTTATGCATGTTCATCATTCATCATATACATATCTATACATGTTATAAAGCAGGTTTGGCTCGATGTTCATCTTCACTTATGACTATCAGATTTTAGCTTCGAGTCAATCTAATCCGTTATGATGTTATGTTATGTTGAGAACATGATTTCATAATAATAGCATGCAAGACCTACTCTTAGATTCTTATTTTGTTTATGTTTTACATTATGCATGTTGTAAATGATTTTTACATATATAAGCGGTTTTACTTATCTTGCATACTCGCTACATTCCACGTACTGATCGCATACTTTATGCTATATCATTTCATGATATAGGCCCTAGCTCTCAGGCTCAACCCCGCTCTTAGCCAACGCTTCAAAGTTAGCATCTTATGCTTTTTGGTGAGTCCTCATCTCCCGAGGACCAGACTTATTCAGATTTCCTCTATGCATTTTCATTTTTCATCTTTATCGAGTTAGTTGGGGTCTTGTCCTATCGACTCATCATGTTTAGAGGCTTTTCAGAAAAAAGGATGTATTCAGCTTTAGATTGTTTGTATTCTGATGGTAGGTTTATTTCAGACCTCCACTAAGATTATTATGTGAATTCTTCATTTTTATTAATCGAGTTAGATGAATGCTTATGCCATGGGTTGACTTGGAGTCTCTCAAGCCTCTTTGTCCCGTGTTTCGATTCGGGCCTCTGCTCGGGTCGTGACAAACTTGGTAACAGAGCAATAGGTTTGAAGTGTCCTAGGGTGTCTGAAAGCCGTGTTGGGTATAGTCATTTTCATGGGTGTGAAGCATGCCATACTTATGATAAGAGGCTATGAGATGTTTAGAAAATGTTTCCTTCTTTCATGATCTATGTCGTGCGATGAAATGTCTCCCTATCCTTCTAATTCTTGCTATTCACGATTGCAGAATCATGGCTTCCCGCAGAGTTAATGGTAGGAGGAATGGGAATGGAGACAGCGATGAGGATGGCAATGGAAACGGGCACTAGCAGGCCCAATCAATCCAGGAGCACCATGCACCTGATCCGGTTGCCCATGCTTAGTTTCGGGAAGCTACTTAGATTCTTGCATAGGTCTTGACCTCTCAGGTCAATCAACAGGTCGTTGCGCATGTCCCACAAAATGGTAATGCAGCAGTGGCTCGAGTTAGGGATTTCCTGAGGATGAACCCGCCAGAGTTCCTATGGTCAAACGTAGATGAGGACCCGCATGAGTTGATTGATGAGATTGTGAAGATCACCCAAGTCATGGGGTGAATGGAGTTGAGTGTGTGGAGTTGGCCTCATACCAGTTGAAAGGGATCGTACACATCTTGTTTCGTCAGTGGAAAGATAGTAGGACTGTCAGAGTAGGCCCTATCACTTGGGAGGAGTTCCATGTTGCGTTCCTAGATCGGTTCTTCCCTTGTGAGATGAGGGAGATGAAGGCAGTTGAGTTCGTGAATCTTAAGCAAGGGAGCATGACAGTGCAGGAGTATGCCTTTGAGTTCACTTGCCTATCGAAGTATACCACGGTGTTAGGGGATGATCAGAGGGCATGGGTGAGCTGGTTTGTTCATGGCATGGCGAGCTATTTGGAGAAGGATTGCAAGATTACCATGCTACACTAGGATATGGATTTCCCTCGGATGGTTTTGTACGCCCAACGGATGGAGGCGGCACATATAAGAGAGAGGGAGGCCAAGAGGGCCAGGACTAATAGTTATAGATTCTCACATCCGAGGTTAGGTAGTGGGCAACGACAGCATACCCACTAGAGATCTTCATCCCCAGCATCTTCATCATTGAGTGTGCCATCCAGGCCTAAGCATGATCAGAGGGGGTGAGCATCAGGCTCTAGGGGTCAGAGCAGCAGACCCACAGATCCTAGCATCCTAGTTTGCCTCAGGTGTGGTCGAAATCACATGGGCCCGTGCTTAGCAGGTACGGGTGATTGTGTCAGGTGCAGAAAGCCCGGGCACATGCTCAGAGATTGCCCAGTAGCGAGACAGGACCAAGATGGGGGCAAAGTCCTAGCTTCGAGTTCAGTAGCCCCACCCACATGCTCTGTATATCAGGGGGCATCTACTAGCATGTGTGGCTTCCAGTGACAAAATAGATTCTATGCCTTAGAAACCCGCAGGAGTAGAAGGTCTCCCCGGATGTGGTCACTAGTATGTTACGAGTTTTCCAACTTGATGTATATGTTTTCTTAGATACAGGGGTTACCTTGTTTTTTGTGACACCTTATATGGCCAATAGTTTCGAGAGTCAGTCCCGAAGTCTTTTCAGAACCCTTCTCAGTCTCTACTCTAGTAGGTGATTCAGTTGTAGCTACATGGGTGTATAGAAGTTGCGCAGTCACAATCCTTCAGAAAGTCACTTCAGCAGATTTAGTAGAGTTAGCCATGATTGTTTTTAATGCTATCCTCGGCATGGATTGGCTATTTTCATGTTATGCCTCAGTTAGTTATTGAAACCGAGAAGTAGAGTTCAGACTTTCGGGTGCGCTAGTCTTAGAATGGAAGGTAGTTCAGCTGTGCCTGTAGGTCTTTTTATTTACTACCTTAAGGCAGAAAGATGATCTCTAAAGGTTGTGTGTACCATCTAGTTAGGGTTAAGGATGCGACATCCGAGACCCCAATTATCCAATCACTCCCAGTAGTAAGTAAGTATCCAGAAGTCTTTCCTGATGATCTATTGAGAATCCTTCCCGAGCGGGAGATTAATTTTGGTATTGACCTTCTTCCCGACATGCAACCTATATCTATTCCTCCCTACAGAATGGCTCCAGCCTAGATAAAGGAGTTGAAGGAGCAGTTGAAGAACCTATTAGATAAGGGTTTCATTAGACCGATCAAGTCCCCATGGGGTGAACTAGTACTCCTTGTCCAGAACAATGACGGTTCCCTTTGTATGTGCATTGATTATCGGCAAATGAACAAAGTCACAGTCAAGTACAGGTATTCTCTACCGAGGATTGATGATTTATTCGACCAGCTTCATGGTGCCAAGTTCTTTTTGAAGATAGATCTCATATTCTGGTAACATCATCTCAGAGTTTGGGAGAGCGATCTCCCGAAGATAGCCTTCAGGATGCGGTGTGGTCATTATGAGTTTGTAGTTATGCCTTTTGGACTAACAAATTCTCCTGCAGCTTTTATGGACTTTATGAACAGGGTGTTCAAGCCATAACTGGATATGTTCGTGATTGTGTTTATTGATGACATCTTGATATACTCTCAATTTAAGGAGGAGCATGCCACTCATTTGAAGGTTGTGCTATAGAGTCTCAAGGATCGCCACTTATATGCCAAATTCAGCAAGTGCGAGTTTTAGTTGAACTCCGTGATGATTTTGGGCTATGTGGTATCAAGTGAGGGTATAAAGTTGGACTCTCAGAAGATAGAAGCGATAAAGAATTGGCCTAGACCAGTGAATCCTTTAGATATTCGGAGCTTCTTGGGTTTAGCAGGCTACTATCAGAGATTCGTTGAAGGTCTCTCATCTATTGCAGCACCCTTGACAAAATTGACCCAAAAGAAGGTGAAATTCCAATGGTCGGAGGCTTGTGAGAGGAGCTTTCAGGAGTTGAAGGCTCAACTTACCTCAGCACCGGTGTTGACCCTACCCGAGGGTACCGATGGGTTCATGGTGTATTGTGATGCTTAAAGGATCGGACTTGGGTGTGTATTGATGCAGCACAGAAAGGTTATAGCGTATGCCTCTAGACAACTAAAATTTCATAAGAAGAATTTTCCGACCCATAATCTTGAATTAGCTGCGGTGGTATTCGCCTTGAAGATATGGTGTCATTATCTGTACGGGGTCCATATGGATGTGTTTACGGACCATAATAGTTTACAATATGTGTTTACCCAGAAGGATCTCAATCTTCAACAAAGTAGGCGGTTGGAGCTACTCAAGGACTATAATATAAGTGTGCTTTACCATCTGAGCAAGGCTAATGTAGTAGCGTACGCACTTATTGGATTCTCTATGGAGAGTGTCCCATGTGGATGAGGGGAAGAAGGAGCTAGTGAAGGATGTGCATCGACTCGCAAGGTTGGGAGTTAGGTTTGTTTACTCGACCAATAGCGGTGTTATTTTTCAGAATGGATCAGAATCATCCTTGGTGACTGATGCAAAATCTAGACAAGATGAGGACCCAATTTTGGTAAGTTAAAGGAAGCCATTCAGAATCAGAGGGTGGAGGTCTTCTCCAAAGGGGGAGATGGTGTGCTTTGGTACCAGGGTCGCTTATGTGTTTCGATGTTTATGATTTGAGGAGCCGGATGTTGCATGAGGTTCATGGATCCAGGTATTCTATCCATCCAGGTGCCACCAAGATGTACCATGACTTATAGAAAGTCTACTAGTGGAATGGCATGAAGAAAGACATCGCGGAGTTTGTAGCTAAGTATCCAAACTGTCAGCAAGGAAATGTTGAGCATTAGAGACTGGGAGGTGTGCTTCAGGATATCAATACTCCTACTTGGATGTGGGAAGAAATTAATATGGACTTCATCATAGGGTTTCCTCGCACTCGACGACAATATGACTCCATTTGGGTTGTGGTAGACAGGTTGACAAAAGCCGCTCATTTTCTACGGGTCAAAGCCACAAATTCGGTGGAGGATTATGCCAAACTATACTTCCGGGAGCTAGTTCAATTACATGGAGTACCCTTGTCCATCATATAAGACAGAGGTACTCAATTTACCTCTCAGTTTTGGAGGTCGTTTCAAAAAGGACTTGGTACTCAGGTTAAGCTCAGTATAGTATTTCATCCGCAAACGGATGGTCAAGCGGAGCAGACAATTCAGACTCTCAAGGACATTTTGAGAGCATGTGTGATTGACTTCAAAGGTAGTTGGGATGATCATTTGCCTCTTATCGAGTTTGCATCCAACAGCTACCATTTTAGTATTCATATGGCTCCGTTTGAGGCTCTCTATGGGCGGAGATGTAGATCGCCTATTGGTTGGTTCAAAGTTGGTGAAGATGCAATGATCGGACCCGATTTGGTTCATTAGGCTATAGAGAAGGTTCATCTTATACGGGACAAGTTGAAAACAACTCAAAGTCGCCAAAAGTCCTATGCCGATGTGAGAAGGAGAGAACTAGAGTTCGAAGTGGATGATTGGGTGTTTTTGAAGGTGTCGCCCATAAAGGGAGTGATGCAGTTTGGAAAGAAAAGAAAACTCAGCCCTCGTTATGTTGGACCTTACTAGATTGTAAAATGGGTTGCCAAGGTGGCATATGAATTTTAGTTTCCCTCAGAATTAGCTTCTGTTCATCTTGTATTCCATGTATCGCTCTTAAAGAAGTGTTTGGGTGATCCTGATCTAGTTGTCCCAGTGGACAGTGTTGGTGTGAAAAACAGCCTTAGTTATGAGGAGGTTCTGGTGGAAATACTGGATCGTCAAGTTTGAAGGCTAAGGATCAAGGAAGTAGCCTCGGTTAATGTTTTATGGAGGAATCAACATGTTGAAGGAGCTATGTGGGAGGCCGAAGTAGACATGATGGCTAGATACCCACATCTATTCTCTATCGGCTCAGTTTCAACTTGAGGTATCAGTTTTTGCCCTAAAACTCTAAGTAGTTTTCATGTTCAGTTCATGTTCCCAAGTTTCTTTTATGTATATGGATGTACGTATGATTCGTGAATTCAATTCAGCTATGTAGTTTGAGTTGGAGTTAGTCATTCCGTCAGTTTTCCGCTTAAATGATTAGTATTTGAGTACGATGATTGCATTTCTCTATTTTTTTGTATGTTTTCCAACATTCTAGGATAAATGTTCTCAAGGGGGAGATATTGTTATACCCTATAAGCCAAAGATCAGACTCGGGAGTTGAAATGGAGAAATTTGAAATCTGGCCTCAAGTCACAGAACGGGTCATGATGTGACCCATGGCAAGAGACCATGAGTCGTGATGTGACTCGTGGTGAGGATCGGGTGTTAAAAGGATTTTTGGGAGTTAAGGTCCCCACGGACATGACCACGAATCATGGTCAGGACCTATGACTCGTTGAGTTAGTCGTGGGAAGTGGTGATTGAAAAAGAGAAAGAAGAAGGCAGTGTACCTCACAGAAGGACCCCACGAGTCGTGGTCAGTCACCACGATTCGTGGGAGGAGTCGTGGCCAGCAGGGTAAAGTTTGATTGAGATTAATGCAGTGTATGTGACGAGTGGTGACCATGATAGTAACGATTCGTGATGTCTTCCGTGATAATCCCAGACGGATCCTCAGGTAGTGTACTTGACAGACTATGCATGAGTCATGGTCTGAAGAGATGAATCGTCCAGTCCATCGTGGGGATTGGCAGTCAGCTATTTCCTGCGAATTTAGTAAGGTCTTTTCCATAATTCCTATGATCCTAATGCCTAAACTACATGGTTTTAAGTTATGAATGATGAGTTTAAAGGGGGTTAAGTTCATTTTAGGCCATTCTTACACATGCGTGCAAAGGTAGAGAGTTAGAGAGGTGATCAAACTTGTTTTTCTTCAAGTTCTCTTCAATTCCTCTTGCGCAATCAGAGAGTTGTAAAAATTAGCTATAATTAGGTATGTAGGGTTATGAGTGCGTGAATCCTTTCACATCCATTCCCAATCCCTCCCTAAATCATGATTTTCCTATGTCAATTCTATGGGGTTTTAACCCAATGCATGAAATTCCTAATTCTCTACATTGGTATGAATTAAATATGTTTCTACTATTGAATTATGATTCATGGGCAAGTTTTATATTGTTTTCTATTAAAATCATGTTTCAAGTTTTATAAACAAAAATGCCCATTTATGAAAAGTTCATGAAAGTTGAGATTTGTGATGAATGTTCAAGTATGATGAGACATTATTGATGAAAATTATGTTATCAAGCTACCCATGTTTATAATCATGTTTTCAATATGAATTGAGTAACGCTCATATGTGCAAGCATGATTTATCATTTCCCCGAATTAAGCTTACCACATGGTTTTGTAAAGAAGACTCCCAATTACTTTTCAGCTTGTGGTATGGTTTGAAGTAAAGCTTCTCATATGTATGATTTCAGATTTGAGATGTATTTAATTATTGAGCTTCGTTAATAGAAGATCGTAAGCTTTATTGTAAAATGATGGAGAGCATATGCATGTTTTTGGGAGTAGTGTCTTGCACCGAATAGGCTAAGGGTTGATCACCCTATGCCTCGGAAACGTCGGTTTATACTTATATATATATATATATATATAAATTTAGGACCTCCCTTGTGAGCTATCCTCTGCCCTGATTAGGCCCTGAGCTTGATATCGATATCATGGTATCATCCTTAGCCCTGGCAAGGCTTTTGACGGCTCTACCCACTTGAGTGTGATAGTTGGGACCACGTAAGCTCTATCGTTGTATGTCGGTTAAAAGATGACTCTCCCATTGTTCCTCATGATTTCAGTTATGCATGTTCATCCTTTATGTTATACATATCTATACTTGTTCTAAAGCAGGTTTGACTCAATGTTCAACTTTACTTATGACTATGAGATAGCTTCGAGTCAATCTAATCCATTAGGATGTTATGTTATGTTGAGATCATGATTTCATAATAAGAGCATGCAAGCCCTACTCTTAGATTCTTATTTTGTTTATGTTTTACATTATGCATGTTGTAAATGATTTTTACTTATATAAGCGGTTTTACTTACCTTGCATACACGGTACATTCCACGTAGACCACATACTCTATGTTGTATCATTTCATGATACAGGCCCCAGCTCTCAGGCTCAGCCGCGCTCTTAGCCAGCGCTTCAGAGTTAGCATCTTATGCTTGTTGGTGACTCCTCATCTCCCGAGGACCAGACTTATTCACATTTCCTCTATGCATTTTTAGTTTTCATCTTTATCGAGTTAGTTGGGATCTTGTCCCATCAACTCATCATGTTTAGAGGCTTTTTAGACAAAAGGATGTATTCAGTTTCAGATTGTGCGTATTCTACTGTTATGTTTTTTTTCAGACCTCCGCTAAGATTATCATGTTAATTCTTCAGTTTTATTGATGGAGTTAGATGAATGTTTATCCATTGGTCGACTTGGTGTCCCTCGAGGCTCCTTGTCCCGTGTTGCGATCTGGGCCTCTGCTCGGGTCGTGACAAAGATTCATGGCCAAATAAATAATAACATGATGGATCGCACTTGAAATAGATAATTTGGCATGAATAAGGGCCCATAAGTTGGCCAAGAGTCATAAATTCATAAATCATGAATTCCATGCATACTTGTAAAACATGTATATACTTGACATTTCTAAATCCATGATAAGTACTTGAGAGAAATCATATCATAAATCATAAATTATAATTTAGGGCTTAAGAAGATCAAGACCATAATGGAATCATAATTTGACTTTTCATGAAGCATACATAATTGGGCATAGTTTAATTAAAATTTAAGACTATAAATTAATAATCAAAATAGTTATAAAATCTGCCCATAGATCATAAATTATGGTTTGATACATGAAGGGAATTGACCCATATATTGATCATAGAGAATCTCACAAGAATTGGGATAAACCCCATAAGATCATGAAGCTAGATTCTACAATTGAAATTCATAGAATTGAGAAGAATTTAGGGCATGAGAGTGAAGGGAATTCTCATTCATAGCCTCACATAGCTGCGTAAATCTGATCAACACTCCCTCTTCAAAGCCCAAAGGAAATTGAAGCAAATTTTGAGAGATTCTTCAAACTTGATCATCAAGGAAGGGCTCTAAGTTGCATGCATGGAGTGGAGATACTTATAATAGAGTTAACATCCTTAAAATCCTACTAACTAAGCTTAAAACGCCGTAGTTTAGAACCTTAGGGCTTTGGAATGACAAAAATACCCTTAATGAAAAACCTGAAAATTTTGCACTGCTAGTGACAACTGGCGCAACAACTAGTCATTCCTTGTTCCAACGGGCCGTTACTTCCCTCATTATTTCATCCCATTATCCAGACCCAAACCTGCTACCATGATAGGTACCACAAGTCATACCTAGCTCCCACGATTCGTGGTGACCATCCATTGTCACCACTGCCCACCGTCTGGAAACCCTTCCAACGGAAAAGTACAACAACCCGTCCTATCGTACCATGAGTCGTCCTATGACTTGTGCCAACCCTCTTTGACCAAGACCATCCTCCCAACAACCCCCATACAACGACCCGTTACATCGACCAATGGGCTGTTCTGGAACTGTTACTTTCAAGTCTATTTTTGCAGATTCTCACCACGAGAACCTCTAACAGGTCATTACACCCACCAATGACACGTACAATGAGTCATTTTGAGAAAAAGTGTCCGATTTTCTGCTACTTTTCATTTCAAATCTCGGGTCTAGTCTTAAGCACTTTCGAGGTATTACAATCATTCAAAGTAGTCTAAGGCACTTTGAGACTTGAAAGTTAAGGTCCACTGAAGTATAATGTTAAGGGAGAAAGAACGTTATGGTAAGGAAAGAAAAGTGATTAGACGGGGTGCCTATAATAATTGTATTGTCTACTTGCTTCTAGGGAATTGAAAAAGAGAGCTTTAATTTCAAAATCTTTAGTTATTCTATGGTTAGAAAACTAGCAACCAAGTAATAAAAAAATGGGGCATGAAAAGAAAAGACAAGGGTGAGTAGATGAAAGCTGAACAAGCAAGGAAAGAGGTAGTGGACAAGTAAAGTTAAATATGTCTTAAAAGTGCTTACGGTGGTAGTTACTATAAAATTAAATATCAATCCTACTCGTCCCTTAGCTGACATTAAAACCAAGAAAAGTCCTTGCAATCTTAATCTCTTGAAACAATTAGGTAGTCTTAATGCACATGAAGGGCAAGCCTATGGTATGTTGCATATGTGCATTACATCATTTTTGAGTGTGAGTGTGCCTTACTTATTGTGTTCCATGTCTTACATTGATGAATTTTAGAGAGGAACATCACTAAAAGTGAGGGCACAAGAGGTCTAATTCGGTGTACTACTTGTTGCATGTGTCACACTTAATCATGTTCGTCCTTTGTGTTGAAAAGATGAGTCATTTATAGAGGTTGTGTGTTCTTGATTGTGAAATCTTTCTATCTTCTTTATTGAGAATTGTTATATGATGATAAACCACTTTATGTTTACTCTATGCTAGTTGGTTGAGTATGAGCTAATAAGGGTGTCAAGTGTGATGGTGAAACATGATTTTAGGTATGTTTGAAGGATTGTTTGAGGACGAACAATGGTTTAAGTGTGGGGTGGTGATGTTTGACATATTTTCATGCCCATTCGCCATGTTTTTACCCATATTTGATCATATTTTGAGTTCATAATCCTTCATTTATGCTTAAATTCATGTATGTGTGTGTTTTATGCCCTAACAAATGATTTAAGTTGATTTGAGCAGGAAACTAAGCAAAATGGGCTTAAAATGATGCAAGGAATAAAGATCTAAGGATTTGACAAGTGTGGTGTTATAGCTGGCGCCCTGCACCAAGTCCAAAACATTAGAAAGAAAAATCTCATGCTGGTGCTATGGCTAGCACCCCACACCGGGTCCGAAACTTTAGAGAAAAAATTCTCAGGCTGGTGCTATGGCTGGGGCGGTATGCTAGGCCTTATTTGGAGCTGAAAATTTGACTAAGTCTGTGGCGAGATAGGAGGGGAGGTGCGCCAGGGCCATTACAGGGAGAAAATGCTGATTATAAAGCCAAGTCTTGAAGGGCAGAAGAGTCATTTGAAGGCTCATCTATAAATATAAGCCTTAGGTCATTCGTTACGTAGTAGTTTTTGACTTCTTGGAGTAGTTTTGGACTGCTTTGAAGCATTCTTTACCCATTTTTATTCTGTAGTTAACTCATGAAAGCTTGTAAGCCGTTGGAAGGAAGATAAGGTTATACAACTAGGTTTTCTCTACATTACATCATATTTTCGCATGATGATGACTATGTATTTGTTTTTCTGCTTGTCTATGAGTGGCTAAACTCATATTCTAGGGTTGTGGCCGTGGTGAATGGTTTATTCTTTGACAGAATAAATAAACTTAGTTTTGATTCTTCTTTTATGGTTGTTTGTATTTATTTGTTTTAATTTATTATTTATGAGACCGATCACCTTGTAAATAATCTGTCGGATTTCGGTTGAACTTGGAAAAGGTAATCTAAAGGGTTAAAAATAAATACAGAACAGGAATTCAAACACCCTTGAACCCATCGGTGATAGGATAGAAGATGTTGTTGAGGATAGGGATATGCCCTTCAATCCCGTTTAGTTGAAACACAAGTAGATATAATTGTCGTTTAATTTTTCTCCTGTGACAATAGGGATATAGGCGTTGGGGTTCGTGAAATAGTTCTTGGATGATAGGGATAGTGGCAAGAAATGGGATAGTAACTTGCAACTAACAACTACAGGTAGAATCGTGCTAGTTTAATTACGTCTAGAAAACTCAAATTGAAACCAACTAAGTGTCATTGCCCTAGTTTGTCATCGTTATCAAACAATCAAACTTGCATTCGTTTTAGTAATTTTTATATTTGATATTTTAGTAGTTTAATTTTCTAAACCAATCTTCATTCTACTTGTTTCGTAGGTTAGTGAAATCAAAGTAAAAATCTTATAACGATTAAATTGACAAGTTCCTGTGGGTACGATATCTAGACTTAACATTCCTATATTACTTGACAACCACGTGGGCTTGGCACTATCAATACTTCATAATTTGAAATCATGGAATCATAAGTGTAAGAATTCATATATATATTCATGCATACTCTTATGATTCATCATACTTTAAATAATGGGCTCATAAGCTTGAAATTCATAAATCATGTATAATAGGGAAAAATCTTCATAAGCTTGAAATCATCAATTCGTGGGGAATTTGAGAGTTAAATCTGCCCTAATACCATATTTCATCAATTGGAAGATGAGAGAATTAAACCCTTAGAGATATCATGGATAATTGCATTGAATTGGGTTAAACCTTAGAATTTCATAATTTAGAACTTTAGAAGCAGGGATCATGGAAATTTAGCTCGAAAAGGGCATGAAGGTGGAAGAATTTCCCCAATTCATAACCCTACATACCTGGACTTGAAGAATTTTCAACTTCATTAGAGACACAATGGGAATATAGATGAAAGAGATGTTGAAAGCTTTGCTTGACTCGAGGGAAAACCTTCAATCTACGTTTTTTTAGAAAGAATGATGACTTAGGCTAGGTTAAACCCCTAAATACACCATTTAAGAAAACAAAATCACTTTGGCATTAGAAGCTTAGGAATCTATGAAAATACCCCTGGGAAATCATATTTAAAATCCTTCCTACCAATTGTTACGACTCATACTACAAGTCGTACCCCCTACCAAGATTCGTGGTATCCACCCGTCACATGCCAGCCTTTTTTATCAGTTCTCTGTTTCTCAAACAATGGGTGCCCCTTATGACTCGTCACTGCATACCACAAGTCGTCCTGTGACTCTTCGTCAGTGGAAAATCTTTGCACTTCATCTGATTCTCCACCCTATGACTCCAACCACGACCCATTACGAGGTCTCACGAGTCGTTGCTTGACGCACTACTTTAGGAATGTCTCTGCATATGTTAACTATGTCTCATGATCACGAGTCATACCACTCATGATCACGAGTCTTACCCACTCACCGAGAATCACGGTATGGACTCGTGGTCTTGGGGAACAATCTAACAGCTTACCACGACACTTCCTATGATCTATAACAGGAAGCCACGACTCGTACGATGAGTCGTTCTAATAAAAAATTGCAGATTCTTCTACTGATCAAATTCTAGATCCTGAGTATAGTCTTAGAAAACTTTGGGGTGTTATGTTATCTCCCCCTTGAGAACATTCATCCTCGAATGTAGATTAGGCATACTAGAATGCTAGAGAAAGAACTGCATCCCAAGACTGAAAAACCATAGTTGAAACTGACAGAGTGATTAACTCCGGACTGAGATACACGACTGTACTGAATTCATGAAACATACATGCATGCTATGACATGAACTGGACATGTAACTGAATAAAGTACTAAAGAGGAAACTGGTACCTCATGTCAGAACTAAGTTTGAAGGTAAAAGACATGGGTATCTAGCCATCATATCTGCTTCGGCTTCTTATGTAGCTCCATCAATAAGTTGATTCCTCCAAAAAACCTTCACGGAGGCTACCTCCTTGTTCCTCAACTTCTGACCTAATGATAAAAGATCTTAACCGGAACCTCTTCATAGGGAAGGCTATCCTTCACCCCTATGCTTTCTACCAGAACAACTAAAGATGGATCACCAATGCACTTTTTCAACAAGGACACATGGAACACTGGATGCACAGAAGCTAATTCCGCTAGCTCCAACTCATAGGTAACCTTGCCAACTCATCTTAGAATCCTATAAGGACCAACATATTTGGACTAAGCTTCCCTTTTTGTCAAACCTCATAATTCTTTTCATAGGAGACACCTTTTGAAATACCCAATCATTGACCTTGAATTCAAGCTCTCTCCTCCTAACATCCGCATAAGATTTCTAATGACTCTGAGCTATTTTCAGCCATTTTCTAATAAGTTGAACTTTCTCCATAGCTTCATGAAATGAATCTAGCCTTATTAACATAGCTTCATGATGTCTCCCAAGTGCATTAAAGCACACGTGGTTGTCGAGTAATATACGATGATGAAGTCCCGATATGGATCACTTAGAGACTTGTTAGATTAATTGATCAAGGTTAACACTTTATTTCACTATTCTAATAAACAAAGATAAAAATAGGGAACGACTTGGAGATTATACAATTAAAACTTGAAAAGTAAATTAACAAATGAATTAAACGCTTTTTCACAAATGTTGTAATTCAAATGATGATGAGAATCTAGGGTCTTGACACTTTCACTTTCAGGTTGAGTTTTAGGATTGAATACACTAGACTAATTCTTCCTAAGGTTTCTAGTTGCAAGTTACTATCCTATTTTTTTCCATTCTCCCAAACATCAAAGAACTATCTCATGAATTCTAACTGCCTATATTCCGGTGGTCACATGTGAGACATGATATGAAAGTTGTGGCTACTTGTATTAAACTAAACGGGTTTATGGGTATATTCCTATCCTCGACAACAAAATCTATCTTGAACCCATTGGACAAGAGTCATTGAGACCTTCTTTATACTTTCTTTTAACCCTTTTGGTTCTCTCTCTCGAGTTCAACAAAAAGCCAATAAATATATTTGTGAGGTGATCAATCTAACGAATAAGCAAGGAAAAAGCATAAACAACCTTTAATGAAGAATTAAGAACAAGCACAAACAAATGTTCAAACTTCAACCATTAGCTATGGCCAAGACCCTAGAACAAGAGTTTAGCTACTCATGTTCAAGCGGAAAACTAAAGCACTCATCATTCAAATTAACAAAGTAAAGTAAAGAAGAAAACCTACAAAATTAACTGTGTCTCTTCCTCCAAAGAACTGTGTAGAATATCAATCTTTCTTATTGAAGACCCCTAACAAAATGCCCTATATGTTATATTTTTAAGAAAGATATCAAATGACACCTTTCCCTTGAAAGTATAGCTTTAAAACCTGAAAATACATCCCCGAATGGCCCTGGCGTGCCACGCCATCTTACGCACTAGACTGTAACTTACATTTCCTATAAAGTTTTACCTTTGGCGTGCCACACTAGAAAATGTACCAAGGTGTTAGTCTAACTTTTTGAAGTTTCGAACCTGACGCACCACTTCACTCAATGCACCAAAGTGTTGGAAAAATTTCCTAAGTGTAGAACCCTTATAGCTGCCCCTCCATTAATTTCACCAAGGTGTTGATAAAATTTTCTTCTAGAGTTGAGGACCTAGCATTCTATGCCAGCCAATGCACCCAACTGAGCACACTTTTCTCTGAAGTTTGGGGTCTGGCATGCCCCGCCAGTTATCTCACCAGGACAATTTTTGCAAACTCTTCTTCCTTCACATCTTGGGTCATTTTTGAGTCCTATTTCCTTGGTTTCCTGCTCAAAACATCTAAAATACTTGTTACCTTAGAAGACACGTACAAACATGAGTTCATGCATTTCATAAGAATTATGTTCTCAAAACAAGGTAAAATGTGGGTAAAAACATAGCAAATGGGAATAAGAATATGCCTAACATAACCTCACCTACCTCAAACCACTCAATTGGTGATATACACCTCCACCCACAAAGATCTTCACGCGGAGCCATCTGAATGCTGGAGTGATAACTGTTGTCATAGGTTAATTAGATGAGAGGTAAATGATCATCCCAACCACCCTTGAAAGCAATCACACACGCTCTCAACATATCCTATAGAGTCTGAATAGTCTACTCAGCCTGACCATCTATTTATGGGTAAAAAGTTGTGCTACGCTTCACCTGAGTACCATGTCCCTTCTGAAACAATCTCCAAACTGAGAGGTGAACAAGGTACCCCTATCTGAGATGATGGATAAAGGAACTCCATGCAACTGAACCAACTACCAAATGTACGATCTAGGATAATCCTCGGTTGAATCTGTAGTTTTGACCGATAAGAAGTGAGCTAATTTGGTGAACCTGTCCACAATCACCCAAATAGAGTCACACTATCGCCGCGTACGAGGCAACCCTGTAATGAAACTCATATTGATCTCTTCCTACTTCCATATAGGAATACTGATGTCTTGAAGCATACCTCCAGGTCTCTGATGCTCAACCTTCACCTGTTGGCAGTTCAGACTCTTAGCCACAAATTCTGCCATGTCCTTCTTTATGCCATTCCACCAATAGACTTCCTGTAGGTCATGGTACATCTTGGTGGTACCTGGATGGATGGAGTACCAAGAGCCATGAGCCTCGCTCAACATCCACTCTCTCAAGTCTTCTATAGCTAGAACACACAATCGACCTTGATATCAAAGTACACCATCTCCCCCTTGGGAGAAAACCTTAACTTTCTTATTCCTAACAACTTCCATCAACTTCAATAAGGTAGAATCCTTATTTTGTCTTGCTTTAACTTCCATCACCAATGAAGATTTGACCTATTTTGAACAATAACACCACCATCTGACGAATCTGTGAGGCGGACTACAAGATGAGTAAGCCTATGGACATCCTTCACTAACTCCTTTCTCCCATTCTAGACATGGGACACACTCTCAATGGACAACCTACTAAGAGAATCTGCCACTACATTGGCGTTACCGAGATGATAAAGGACACTAATGTCATAATCCTTGAGAAGCTCTAGCCATCTCCTTTGCCGCAAATTCAGGTCCTTCTAAGTAAACACATACTGTAAGCCCTTGTGGTCCATGAATACATCCATATGCACCCTATACAGATAATGCCTCAAAATTATTAAGGAAAACACCACCACTGCCAAGTCTAGGTCATGCATCAGGTAATTCTTTTCATCAGACTTATGCTGACTCGACGCATATTAAATGACCTTACCATGCTGAATCAACACACAACCAAGGCCAACCCTAGAGGCATAACAATACACAACAAAACCATCCGTACACTCCAGTAGGGTCAATACCAGAGATGAAGTGAGTCGAGTCTTTAACTCCTGAAAACTTTTCTCACAAGCATACGACTACTGAAATTTTGCCTTCTTATGGGTCAATTTAGTCAACGGTGCTACAATGGATGAAAATCCCTCTATGAAGCTCTTGTTGTAGCTAGCTAAACCCAAGAATCTCCTAATATCAGTGGGACTAATAGGTCTAGGCCAATTCTTTACCGCCTCTATCTTTTGACATTCTACCTGCAAACCCTCATTCAACACCAAAAGACCCAAGAATGCTACTAAGTTTAGCCAAAACTCAACACTTAATGCATTTAAAAATAACTGACGATCCTTGAGACTCTGCAATACAATCCTCAAATGAGCAACATGATTGTCCTCGCTCTTAGAGTATATGAGAATATCATCTATGAAGAAAATTGCGAGAGCATTTGTTAGTCCAGAAGACATAACCGCAACTCATAATGACCATACTGAGTCCTGAAAGATATCTTCGGTATGTCACTCCCCCTAACTCTAAGCTGATGATAGTCGGATTTGAGGTCTATCATTGGAAAGCACATAGCACCTTGAAGCAGGTCAAACAAGTCATCAATCTTTGGGAGGAGATACCTATTCTTTATTGTGACCTTGTTTAGTTGTCAATAATCAATGCACATTCTAAGAGAGCCATCCTTCTTCCAAACAAAGAGAACTGGAGCACCCAATGGGGACTTACTAAGTCTAATGAAACAATTATCTAAAAGGTCCTTCAATTACTCTTTCAACTCTTTTAGCTCGATTGGGGCTATTATATAAGGAGGAATGGATATGGGCTATGTATCAGGGAGAAGGTCAATACAAAAGCCAATCTCTTGCTTGGGAGGGACTCTTGGTAGGTGATCTGGGAAAACCTCCGGGTATTCACATTCTATACTGACTAAAGAGTCGAGCTCTCAAATGTAGAATCCGTGAACTGAACTAGATAGTATACACAACCCTTAGAGATTATCCTTCTATCTTTGAGATAGGAAATAAAGTGATCTACAGGCATAACTGAACTACCCTTTCATTTTAAGACTGGTTCATCTGAAAAATGAAACTCTACCATACTAGTTCTATAATTGATCGAAGCATAATAAACATGTAACTAATCCATTCCAAAGATAACATTGAAATCGGTCATATCTAACTGTCACGACCCGAGAGTACACCCGAATCGTAGACACGGGATGAGGAGCCTAGAGGCACCCCAAGTCAACCCATGGCGTGAGCATATAACTAAACCATTCACATGAGATGGAAGACTTAGCTTAATAATCATGAGTTAAAATGAAAATGAGACATGTAACATAAGAAACAATGATACATGATCCAAACATAAACAACTGATCCTACAAGTAGGTCTGAAAGTCTCTAACCATAGTAGACGGGTTGAAGGGACAAGACCCCAACTAACCTAGACGTACTGAAAACTAAAAGATAGAAAAAATTCGAACATGAAGACCTCAAACCATGGGGACTCAACACTGAGAACTGAGAGCAGAACTGAGAGCAAACTAGGAGCAATGCTGAACCTGCAACCAGACCCTGTATCATAAAATGATACAACATAGAAAATATGCGGATCAGTACTTGGAATGTACTGAGTATATGAGGTATGCAAAACCATACTTAAAAACATAAAAGTTGTAGGAGTGGAGACATCATGATCATAGACTGAAATCATAAATATATCGTAAGGCTCAAGGTTCCTAAAATATTCATAATCCTGTCAGAGTCATAACATGAGAGTAAACATTTAATGAAACAGGACTTGAGCGAAAAGAACATAATCATAGATGCATTAAAACAGTGAGGAGCACACATGGAGCCCGACCTGTAAGCCTAGTTGGAAGGCCGTCCATACCTTGCCAAGGGTATGAACCATGAAGGGCGTGATATCACTCATGAAGGCCTCGTAGGGCATAAGGGACAGACTCAAACATAAACTACGGTGGCAAGTAGTTCTAAGTTTTGGGGCGTAACCTAGGCCCCGAACCTACCCAGTGTTAAGTACTACTCCCAAAACATGCAACCTCCTCATAAAAGTTCATACATGACATGCATGTCTAGTTAAATCGTGATAATCATTACATGCTTGAGAATTGCTGATGCTAGCAATGGAATTGGGCTTGTGGATCGGCCAAAATCATAGTTCATGGATTATAAGCAACATATGGGCATATCCCATAGTTTCAATCATACTTGAAATGATTAACTTTATAAGGAACATGATCATAATAACATGAGTAATTGAAAACATGCTTAAAATTCGAACACTCGTATCACGCTTGAGGAATCACCATAACCATGAATTTTACCAAAAATCCTCATGATTTGGGCACATATGCTTTTAGAGATTTAATAATCAAATAATGAATAAAATAGGTGAAAACAGCCCAATAATTCGAAACCCATAATTTTAGACATGCTACAACGAGCTCATACCAATTTTTGAGGAAACATGCATTTGGGTTATGACCCATCAAGACTTGGTAACTTTAGACATAGAATGAGGGAGAAATTGGGTATGGGTAGGAACTAAACCGCCCATTCAAAACCCAACATACCTGGAATTACTTGATTCTTAACACCCTTGAAAAGCCCTAGATGGGAACTTGAAGAAGTGAAGAAGAACACTTGAATTCCCTCTCCTCTTTCCTCTCTAATCTTGCATGCATCAAAATGAAGTTTATCATGAATGATTTCCCCTTAAAAAAGCCTGGCTCGACCTAAAAATGATGTAGTTTAGGTCTTAGGAGGGTAGGAAATTATAAGAAAGCCCTTACTAATTCACAGAAAATAATTGTCGGGAGACCCCAACGGGCGACCTGACGACTCGTTGCCAGGGACAACGAGTCGTTGGGTCCTTTTGTCAAGTTTACTGGAATTTTTCACCTGGGCTCCTAACGGGGGACATGACGACTCATCCCCCTATCAAATGACGTTTTACCAGCTTTCGTGGGATACCCTGCCAACTATTTCAACTTGCTGCCAACGACCCAACCAACGAGTCATTGGAACAGGCCACGACTCATTGGGTCCTCCCGTTAGGTACACTGGTACCTTGCATCACTGATAGTTGCCATTTTACCCCACGAGTGAGATGACGACTCGTCGTGGCTGACCATGAGTTGTTGGGTCACCCGTGGGGACACCAGTCCCCTAGCTTCATTGGCCTTCCCCATGAGTCACTTGGCCACTCGTGGGGTCAACTAACGAGTCGTTTAGTGACCCGTCCTGCACTGCTACAAAATTTTTCCAACTTTTCTCCATTTCAACTTCCTGACCAGATCCTTGGGTTCTCGGTGTATAACAATATCTTCCCCTTCGAAACATTCATCATCGAATGATAGAAACATGCAGAAAATTCAGAAACAAGCAATCACCATACGCAAATACTAATCATTTAAGCCGGAAAAAAAACAGAATGACTACCCCCGAAAAGAATTACATAGCTAGACTGAATTCAGACATCACATACATATATCATATAATAAAACAAACTTGCACGCATGAACGGAACAAGAAAAACTAGTTAGAGGTTTAGGGAAAAAACTGGTACCTTAAACTGAAACTGAGCCGGTAGGGAACAAATGGGGGTATTTAGCCACCATATCCACTTCGGCTTCCCATGTAGCTTCCTCCACATGCTGATTTCTCCATAACACCTTTACTGAAGCCACTTCCTTGTTCCCCAACCTCCGAACTTAACGTTCCAAGATTGCAATAGGAATTTCCTCATAACTCAGGCTATCTCTCACACCAACACTTCCAACCGGAACAACTAAGGCTGGATCTCCCAAGAACTTTTTAAAGAGAGATACGTGAAATACAGGATGAACTTAAGCTAACTCCGAAGGTAACTCTAACTCATAGGCTACTTTGCCCACTCGCCTCACTATCCGGTATGGGCCAATATAGCGGGGGTTGAGTTTCCCTTTCTTTCCAAATCTCATTACTCCCTTCATGGGAGATACCTTCAAAAACACCCAATCATTGATCTCAAACTCAAGCTCTCTTCTCCCTACATCTGTATACGACTTTGGCCGATTTTGAGCCATTTTCATCCTTTCTCTTATCATATGAACCTTCTCCATAGCCTCATGGACTGAATCTGGACCCACTAACGAAGCCTCACCGACTTCAAACCAACCAATAGGCGATCTGCACCTTCGTCCGTAAAGAGCCTCAAATGGTGCCATTTTGATGCTAGAGTGATAGCTATTGTTGTAGGAAAACTCAATAAGAGGTAAATGCTCATCCCAACTACCCTTGAAATCAATGACGCAAGCTCTCAACATGTCCTCAAGAGTTTGGATAGTCCACTCCGACTGTCCATCTGTTTGCGGATTAAATGTCGTGCTAAGCTTGACCTGGGTACCAAGTCCTTTTTGAAAAGATTTCCAGAACAGAGAGATGAACTAAGTACCTCTATCCGATATGATGGACAAGGGCACTCCATGCAACCTAATCAACTCTCAGATGTATAACTTGGCATAATCTTCCACTGAATCGATCGTTTTGGACCGGTAGAAAATCAACATCCTTGGTCAACCTGTCCATCACAACCCAAAAAGAGTCATACTGTCTACCTAATGCGGCTTTCTGACTCCCTAGGACACATCTGTACCTATGGCTCTGATACCAAGTTTGTCATGACCCGAGAGTACACCCGTATCGTAGACACGGGATGAGGAGCCCTGAAGGACCCCAAGTCAACCCATGGCGTGAGCATATAACTAAACCATTCACATAAGGTGGAATACTTAGCTTAATAATCATGAGTTAAAATGAAAACGAGACATGAAACATAACAAACAATGATACATGATCCAAACATAAATAGCTCATTACTACAAGTAGGTCTAAAAGCCTCTAACCATTACAGAAGGGTTGAAGGGACAAGACCCCAACTAACCCAAACCTAGTGAAAACTAAAAGACAGATAAAATCCGAACATGAAGCCCTCGAACCATGAGGACTCACCACTAAGAACTGAGAGTAGAACTGAGAGTAAACTAGGAGCGATGCTGAACCTGGAAACTAGACCCTGTATCATAAATTGATACAACATAGAAAATATGTGGGTCAGTACTTATAATGTACTGAGTATGCGAGGTATGCAAAACCATACTTAAAAACATAAAACTTGTAGGAGTGGGGACATCGTGATCATAAATACTGAAATCATAAATATATCATAAGGCACAAGATTTCCAAAATATTCATAAACCTATCATAGTCATAACATGAGAAAAA
This sequence comes from Datura wrightii, assembly GCA_035772735.1. NCBI lineage: Eukaryota > Viridiplantae > Streptophyta > Magnoliopsida > Solanales > Solanaceae > Datura > Datura wrightii. Next base: position 43,144,778 of record JASDFA010000007.1, on the reverse strand, counting down.
ACAATTTCATAAAACAGGACTTGAGCCAAAAGAACATAATCATAAATGCATTAAAACAATGAGGAACAATGGGAGGTTTGTATAACCGAGATACCCCATACGAGTACACATGGAGCCCGACCTGTAAGTCTAGCCGGGAGGCCATCCATACCTTGCCAAGGATATGAACCATGAAGGGAATGATATCACTCATGAAGGCCCTGTAGGGCATAGGGGACAGACACTGAGGCGGTCACAAACATAACCTACGGTGGCACGTAGTTTTGAGATTCGGGGCATAACCTAGGCCCTGAACCTACTCGGTGTTAAGTACTACACCCAAAACATGCAACGTACTCATAAAAGTTCATACATGACATGCATGACTAGTTAAATCATGATAATCATAACATGCTTGAGAAGTCGTGATGCTAGCAATGGAATTGGGCTTGTGGATCGGCAAAAATCATAGTTCATAAATTATAAGAGACATGTAGGAATATCCCATATTTTCAATCATCTTGAAATTCTTAACTTTATAGGGAACATGATCATAATAACATGAGTAATTGAAAACATGTTAAAATTCGAATATTCGTATCATGCTTGAGGAATCAGCATAACCATGAATTTTACTAAAAATCCTCATGATTTTGGCACATATTCTTTTAGGGATTTAATCATCAAATAATGAATAAAATAGGTGAAAACAGCCCAATAATTCGAAACCCATAATTTTAGACATGCTACAACGAGCTCATACCGATTTTTGAGGAAACATGCATTTGGGTTATAACCCATCAAGACTTGGTAACTTTAAACATAGAATGAGGGAGAAATTGGGCATGGGTAGGGACTAAACCACCCATTCAAACCCCACATACCGGGAATTACTTGATTTTTAACTCCCTTGAAAAGCCCTAGATGAAAACTTTAAGAAGTGAAGAAGAACACTTGAATTCCCTTCTTCTCTTTCCTCTCTAATCTTGCATGCATCAAAATGAAGTTTATCATGAATGATTTCCCCTTAAAAGAGCCTTCCTGTCACGACCCGAACGTACCCCTGGATTGTAGACATGGCACAAAGGACCCCGAGAGACCCCAAGTCGACCCATGACACATGGATATAACTAATATCATTAAAATAAGCGGAATGATAATCATAAAAACATAGCGGGAACGTAATTATAGCATAACATCACAAAATACTAGACAAATACAGAGCTGAGCACTACAAACTTGTCTGAAAGCCTCTAACACATAAGATGGGCTGATGGAACAACATCCCAAACTAGCTCAACCAATACTGAAACATAATCACCATGAAAGTCTATCAAACGGCCCCCAGAACATGAGGACTCACCAGCAAGCTGAAAGCGTAAGCTGAGATGGACTAAGGATGAGGATCAACCTAAGATCTGGACCTTGTATCATGAAACGATACAACATAGAAAGTATGAGGTCAGTATATGGAATGTACTAAGTATGCAAGGTAAGTAAAATGGACATTCAAAAGTAAAGTAAAACTTATAAGTAAACGTAGGAGAAGGATATCATGCATATATCATAAATTCGATAAGAAAACATAAGGCACAAGACTTTCAAATCATTCATAAAGCGTTCATAATCATAATCGAATTAAACATTATCAATACATAACTTGAGAAAATAACGTAAATATATAAAAATGCATAAGACATGAAGAACAATGGGAGGAATCATCATAACTGACACCATCATAGTAGAGCCTTTCATGATGCCCCAACTATCTCACTCAAGTGGGCAGAGCCGACCCTAGCTTGCCAGGTGAGGGTCGTGCATTAGCCGTGATATCACATTTGAGGGGATCATTATCAATAAATTATATCATTAGAAACCCATGGTGTCACGTGGTTATGGGACACTGGCGTCATCCTTTGAATGCCGGGCTGCTCGGTGTTAGACACCATTCCCAAAAACATGCATATAGGCTCATACATGAATCCATTACATCACGCATTAAGATTCATTGTCTAAGATATAACATTTATCATCATTGATTCCCTTTAAAACATGCTTAGACAAAAATCATAGGCCCTTTTCATTGGCCAACATCAGAAACCAATAAATCATGCAATTCACTTCATAATTATAAATCATTCTTTAAAATGTGGGCATTGCCCAATACTTCATCATATTCAGTTCTTTCAAAATATGCTCATAAACATGGGTAACTTGAATTCATGCTTTTCCGTCATCGATAAATTTAAAATATTGCATATTCACTGTAAATCATAACTTTCATGAACTTTCATCAAATGGGCATTTTTGATTTAAAAGATGAAAACATGATTTTTAAGGAAAATAATATAAAACCTTCCCATCATTCATAATTCAATAATTAAAACTCAATTAAATCAAACCCATAAAGAGAAATCTCATTTCCATGCATTTGAGTAAAACCCCATGGAATTTGAATAGGAGGATTCATGATTACATCGAAATTAAACCCTACATACCTGGGGATGGGCTGATGTTGAGGTTCCTTGAATACCCATCAAGAAATTGATGAAAATTTGGGGAAGAAGACCTTGAATCTCCCAAAATCTCTCTCTAAGCTTTTGTATGATAATGGGCATGCATAAAGGACATAACTCACCTTAACCCACTTAGAACAAACGATGTAACTTTAGTGTCTTAAAACGTTGAAAAGTCAAATATTCCCTTAATGAACCTACCCTAAAATCTGGCCGGATGGAACCCACAGGTGGTGGTATAAATGGGTCGTGGGAACGACCAATGACCCGTCATGTTCCTCGTTGAATGGATTGCTGAATGCCTTCTCTCGGAACTAACCAATGGACGGACAGGACGACTCGTCCTTTGAAACCATGATTCGTTACATCGTCCATTGTTTGCTCCTCATAAGATCTGAACCCACTTACCGCGAGCCTCACCACGACTCGTAGTTTCTTCCAGCGAGTCGTGGTCTCAACTCATCACCTACACTAGAATTTATTAGCCTCCAACAACGACCACAACCAATGACCCGTGGTTACTTCTAATGGGTCGTTAGGTCTCTCATTGTTTACTCTGACGCCCAGCCTGACCCTAAACATGATTGCAAAGGATGGTCTGTTGTATCCCACAACGGGTCGACATACCTCTCGTTGTCTCCATTGTCACCAACATTTCCTTAACCAATGAAAACATTCAACGACTCATGGTTTGATGCCATGAGTCGTTCTGTGGTCCGTCCTATGGTATTGCCAGTTTTTGACTCATTTTAACCAAAATTTTCACGGAATGACTACCTCGAAACCAGGCCACATAGTTGAACTGATCTCATGCTTCAAATACACATTCATACACATAAAAGAAACTTGAACACATGAACTGAACATAAAAATTAAATGGTATCATAGAGTAGAAATGATACCTCAAGTCGTAACTGAGACGGTAGAGAACAAATGTGGGTATCTAGCCTTCTATCTGCTTCGGCTTCCCACGTAGCTCCCTCAACATGCTGATTTCTCCATAATACCTTAACTGAAGCTACTTCTTTGTTTCTCAACTTCCGAACCTGACGATCTAAGATTTCAACGGGAATTTCTTCATAACTAAGGCTTTCTTTTACCCCAATGCTGGTTATCGGGACCACCAAGGCTGGGTCACCCAAACCTTTTTCAAAAGTGACACATGAAACACCAGATGAACTGAAGATAACTCTGATGGCAAGTCCAATTCAGATGCCACCTTAACAACTCTTCTCATAACCCATTAGGGGCCAACATAGCGGGGACTGAGTTTCTCTTTCTTCCCGAACTGCATTATTCCCTTCATGAGAGATACCATCAGAAATACCCCGTTGTCCACATCAAACTCCAAATCCCTTCTCCGCACATCAACATATGATTTCTGATGACTCTGAGGGGTTTTTAACCAGTCTATTATCAACTGGACCTTTACCATATCCTTATGAATCGAATCAGGTCCTATCATGGCTGCCTCACTGACCTCAAACCATCCGATGAGTGATCTACACCTTCGCCGGTAAAAAGCCTCGAACGGTGCCATCTAGAAACTAGAGTGATAACTGTTAATATAAGCAAACTCGATCAAGGTCAAATGATCATCCCAACTACCCTTAAATTCCATGACACATGCTCTCAACATGTCCTCAAGGGTCTGTATTGTTCGTTCCGCCTGGCTATCCATTTGCGGATGAAAGGTCGTGCTGACCTTGACTTGAGTCCCAAGTCCCTTCTGAAAAGACCTTCAAAACTGAGAGGTAAACTAAGTACCTCAGTATGAAATAATAGACAAGGGCACTCCATGAAGTAGAACCAACTCCCGAATATACAACTTGGCATAATCATCCACTGAATCCGTGGTCTTGACCGGTAGGAAGTGTGCAGCCTTTGATAACCTGTCTACCACCACCCAAATGGAACATAGTGTCGGCGAGTATGAGGTAGGCCTGTAAAAAAATCCATATTTATTTCCTCCCACTTCCTAGTGGGAATGCTAATATCGTTAAGTACATCTCTCTGCCTTTGATGCTCGACTTTCACTTGCTGATAGTTGGGACATTAAGCTATGAACTCCGCAATATCCTTCTTCATACCATCCCACCAATAGATGTCTCGCAAGTCCCAATACATTTTGGTAGATCTCGGATGGATAGAATATCTAGTACCATGTGCCTCATGCAATATCCGAACTCTCAAATTATCAACTGCGGAACACATAGTCGACCCTCGTACCGTAGCACACCATCTCCCCCTTGGGAGAAAACCTCCACCTTCTGACTCCGCATCACCTCCTTCAACTTCCTCAATATTGGATCCTTATCTTGCCTGGATTTAACATCAACCACCAAGAATGATTTTGACCCATTATGTACAACAACACCGCTATCGGTCGAGTCGATCATTCTAAATCCCAGTCTTGCAAGTCGGTGAACATCTTTCACCAACTCCTTCCCCTCATCCACATGGGACACACTCTCCATTGAGAGCCTATTAAGCGCATCTACAACAACATTTTCCTTGCCCGGGTGGTAAAGGACACTCATGTCATTGTCCTTAAGTAACTCAAACCACCTCCTTTGCTGAAAATTTAGATCTTTCTATGTGAACACATATTGCAAGCTCTTGTGATTCATAAATACATCCATGTGGACCTCATACAAGTAATGCCGCCATATCTTCAATGCAAACACCACCGCGGCCAAATCGAGATCATGGGTCGGGTAATTCTTTTCATGAACTTTAGATGCCTCGAGGAATATGCTATTACCTTCCCACGCTGCATCGACACACATCACAGTCCGACTCTCGAACCATCACAATATACAAAAAAGCCATCAGTACCCTCAGACAAAGTCAATATTAGTGTTGAAGCGAGTCGGGTCTTCAACTCTTAGAAGCTTTTCTCACAAGCTTTCGACCATTGGAATTTCACCTTTTTTTGAGTCAACTTAGTCAAAGGTGCCGCAATAGATGAGAAACCCTCAACAAACCTCCGGTAGTAGCCAGCTAGGTCCAAGAAACCCCGAATTTCTAAAGGATTCACCGATCTAGGCCAATTTATCACCGCCTCAATTTTCTGGGAATCTACCCTTATGCCTTCGCTTGATACCACATGACCCAGAAATGCCACCGAGTAGCCAAAATTTGCACTTATTGAACTTTGCTTATAGCTGACAATCCTTGAGGGTCTGAAGTACTACCCTCAAGTGAGCGACATGCTCCTCCTCGCTCCGTGAGTATATCAAGATGTCGTCAATGAACACAATCATGAACATGTCCAAATATTCCTTAAATACCCTATTCATTAGATCCATAAAAGTTGTAGGAGCATTGGTTAGTACAAAAGACATAACAATAAATTTGTAGTGACCATACCGGGTCCTGAAGGTTGTCTTCGGGATATGACTCTCCCGGACTCTTAGCTGGTGATATCCAGACCTGAGATCTATCTTCGAGAAACACCTGGGACCCTGGAGCTGGTCAAATAAATGATCAATCCTGGTGAAGGGGTACCTGTTTTTAACAGTGACCTTATTAAGTTGTCAATAGTCAATACACATGTGAAGGGAACCGTCCTTCTTTCAAATAAATAGAATTGGTGCACCCCATGGAGACTGGCTCGGTCTAATGAAGCCCTTATCCAACAGATCCTTTAGCTTATCCTTCAATTCGTTTAACTCAACTGGAGCCATCCTGTAGGGAGGAATAGAGATAGGCTATGTATCGGGTAATAGATTAATACCGAAATCAATTTCCCTCTCCATAGGAACACTTAGCAAATCATCAGGAAACACCTCCGGATATTCACACACCACTGGAACTGATTGAATAGTAGGGGTCTCGGACTCCACATCTTGAACCCTAACTAGGTGGTACATACAACCTTTAGAAACCATCCTCCTGGCCTTAAAATAGGAAATAAACTAGCCTGTTGGTACCACCAAACTACCCTTCCACTCCAACACTGACTCACCCGAAAAAAGAAATTCCACCGCACGGGTCCTACAGTTAATCGAAGCATAACATGCAAAAAACCAATCCATGCCAAGAATAATGTCAAAGTCTGTCATGGCTAACTCTACAAGGTCTGCGGAGGTCACCTTATGCAACACCGTGAGTGGGCATTCTCTATATACTCATCTAGCTATGACCGAATCACCAACAGGGATCGAAACTGAAAACAGTTCTAACAAGGCTCAGGACTAACTCCAAGGCTACTAGCAATGTAAGGAGTCACGAAAAACAAGGTAGCTCCCGGATCTAGCAAGGCATAAACATCAATATGAAAGACACAGAACATACCAATGACCACGTCTATCCAAGTCTCCTACTCCTGGCACGAGGCAAGGGCATAGAATCAGTTTTGGCGCTGTCTACCACCTCCTCTAGTCGATGCTCCTTGTGGAGTGGAACGGGCCGGAGCTGCTGCTGTCCTGGTGGTCTGTGCACGACCCCTATCATCACCTTGTCTATCATATGGGCACACTTGGCGTATGTGTCCGAACCTACCACACCCACAGCAAGCATCTGAACCGAGCAAGCACTCCCTGGTGTGACTCTTGCCACACTTTCCGCAGGCTGAAGAGGTATACTCTAACTGGGTGCCCCTCTGATCCCTCAACTCTGAAGCCCTGCTCCTCAGATCACCCTTGGGTCTATATGGAACACTAGATGATGATGGTACTGCGTGTAGTGACCTCTGTTGAAACTGTGGATGGTAGACACCACCGGACCTCTAATGTGAAGACCCACGATTATCTGTCTAAGCCCTCTTTGCCTCCGTCTCCCTCTCATGAGCCGCCTCCATCTGCTAGGCATACAACACTGTGTGAGGAAAGTCCATATCCTCGTGAAGCATGGAAGTCCTGCAATCCTTGTCTAGATAATCGGCCATACCATGAACAAATCAGCTCACCTGCGCCCTCTGTTCCATCACCAACTCTGGGGCTTATTTTGATGACCGGGTGAACTCAAGAGAATACTCCAGTGCTGTCATCTTTCCTTGCTTGAGGTTAACAAACTCATTTCCTTTCAATTCCCTAATCTCCTAAGGAAAGAACCTGTCGAGAAAAGCCATGTGGAACTCATCCCAGCTGATAGGGCCCGCTTCCGCTGCCCTGTTGCCTTCCATTGCTTGTACCAAATATGAGCGACCTCTTTTAGTTGATAAGAGGCCAAGTCCACACACTCCCCATTTGTCACCCCCATAACAGGGTGACCTTCAAGATCCCTTCAATGAACTCGTGTGGATCCTCATCCTCCTTTGATCCTGTAAACTCAGGAGGGTTCATCCTCAAGAAGTCTCTAATTAGAGCCGCCGCTGCATTGCCATTCTTTGGGACCTACACAATAGCCTGCTGGTTGACCTGAGCAGTCAAGGCCTGCGCCAACATCTGAATAGCTGCCCAAAACTCAGTGTGGGTAGCTGACTCTGGTGCTTGGGGCTCCTCAGCAAGTGGGGCTTGCTGATGCCCATGGTCATTTCCATCTCTGTGGCCTTCATCATTTCCATTCCTCCTTCCATTTATTATTCTAGGAGCCATAATTCTGCAATCGCAAATCGCACGAATTAGAAGGATGGAAAGGCTTTTAATCGCACGACATAGATAATGAAAGAAGAGAACATTTCCTAAACATCTAGTTGCCTCTTCGTCATAGGTGAGGCGCACTTCACACCCATGAAAAAGACTCTACTTAATTCGGATTTTAGACTCCCTAGGACACTCAAATCTATGGCTCTGATACCAAGTTGGTCATAACCCGAACGTACCCTTGAATTGTAGACATGGGACAAAGGACCCTGAGAGACCGCAAGTCGACCCATGGCACATGCATACAACTAATATTATTCAAATAAGAGGAATGATAATCATAAAAACATAGAGGGAACGTAATTATAGCATAACATCAGAAAATACTGGACAAATACATAGTTGAGCACTACATACATGTCTGGGAGCCTCTAACACATAAGATGGGCTGATGGGACAACATCCCCAACTAGCCCGACCAATACTGACACATAATCACCATGAAAGTCTATCAAACGGCCCCCAGAACATGAGGACTCACCAGCAAGTTGAAAGCGTAAGCTGAGATGGACTAAGGATGAGGATGAGCCTAAGATCTGGACCTTGTATCATGAAATGATACAACATAGAAAGTATGTTGTCAGTACGTGGAATGTACTAAGTATGCAAGGTAAGTAAAATGGACATTCAAAAGTAAAGTAAAACAAATAAGTATACATAGGAGAAGGACATCATGCATATATCATAAACTCGATAAGAAAACATAAGGCTCGAGACTTTCAAATCATTCATAAAGCGTTCATAATCATAACCGTAAGTAAACATTATCAATACATAACTTGAGACAATAACGTAAATATATAGAAATGCATAAGACATGAAGAAAAATGGGAGGACTCATCATAACCGACACCATCATGGTAGAGCCGTTCATGATGCCCCAACTATCTCAGTCAAGTGGGCAGAGCCGACCCTGGCTTGCCAGGTGAGGGTCGTGCATTAGGTGTGATATCACGTTTGAGGGGATCATTATCAATATATTATATCATTAGAAACCCACGGTGGCACATGGTTATGAGACACCGGCGTACTCCTTTGAATGTCGGGCTGCTCGGTGTTAGACACGAATCCAAAAAACATGCATATAGGCTCATACATGAATCCATAACATCATGCATTAAGATTCATTGGCTAAGATATAACATTTATCATCATTGATCCCCTTTAAAACATGCTTAGACAAGAATCATAGGCCCTTTTCATTGGCCAACATCATAAATCAATAAATCATGCAATTCGCTTCATAAATCATAAATAATTCTTTAACATGTGGGCATTGCCCAATACTTCATCATATTCAATTCTTTCAAAATATGCTCATAAACATGGGTAACTTGAATTAATGCTTTTCCGTCATCAATAAATTCAAAATATTCCATATTCACCGTAAATCATAACTTTCATGAACTTTCATCAAATGGGCATTTTCGATTTAAAAGATGAAAACATGATTTTTAAGGAAAATAATATAAAACCGACCCATCATTCATAATTCAATAATTAAAACTCAATTAAATCAAACCCATAAAGAGAAATCACATTTCCATGCATTTGAGTAAAACCCCATAGAATTTGAATAGGAGGATTCATGATCACATCAAAATTTGGGCATGGGTGTGAAAGAAATCACCCACTCTAAAGCCTACATACCTGGGGATGGGCTGATCTCGAGGTTCCTTGAATAGCCACCAAGAAATTGATGAAAATTTGGGGAAGAAGACCTTGAATCTCCCAAAATCTCTATCTAAGATTTTGCAGGAGAATGGGCATGCATAAAGGACTTAACTCACCTTAAACCACTCAGAAAAATACACAAATGACTTAGTTTTAGGGCCTTAAAATGTGGAAAAGTCGGATATGCCCTTAATGAACCTGCCCTGAAATCTAGCCGGATGGAACCCATGGGTGGTACCAACAGGTTGTAGGAACCACCAATGACCCGTCATTCCCTCATTGAATGGAATACTGAATTCCTTCTCTCCGAACTAACCAATAGATGGACAGGACGACTCGTCCTTTGAAACCACGGTCTGTTACGTCGTCCATTGTTTGCTCCTCATAAGATCTGAACCCACTTACCAGGAGCCTCATCACGACTCGAGGTTCCTTCCAACAAGTGGTGGTCTCAACCAATCGCCTACACTGGAATTTATTAGCCTCCAAGAACGACCACAACTAACGACCCGTGGTTACTTCTAATAGGTCGTTGGGTCTCTCATTGTTTACCATGACGCCCAGCCTGACCCTAACCATGATTGCAAAGCACATCCCTTTGTATCCCACAATAGTTCATCATACCTCTCGTTGTCTCCACTGTCACCAACGTTTCCCTAACCAACGATAGCATTCAAAAACTCATGGTTTGATACCATGAGTCATTCTATGGTCCATCCTATGGTATTTGCCAGTGTTCTGCACTTTTCTAATTACACCACGGGGTCTATTCTTAGGCCTTCCCGGGGTATTACATTGTCCCGACCTTAGAACGAGGTAGTTTAGGTCTTAGGAGGGTAGGAAATTACGAGAAATCCCTTACTAATTCAAAGGAAATAACTGTCGAGAGACCCCAACGGGCGACCTGACCACTCGTTGCCAGGGACAACAAGTCATTGGGTCCTCTCATCATATTTACCGGAATTTTTCACTTGGGCTCGTAACGGGAGACATGACAACTCATCCCCCCCATGAAACGACTCGTTACCAGCTTTCATGGGATACCCTACCAACCATTTCAACTTGCTTCCAATGTCCCTCCCAACAAGTCGTTGGGACAGGCCACGACTCGTTGGGTTCTCCCGTTAGGTACACGGTACCTTGCATCACTGATAGCTGCCACCTCACCCCACAAGTGACATGAAGACTTGTGGTGGCTGACCAGGAGTCGTTGGGTCACCCTTGGGGACCTCCCCACATGTCACATGGAGACTTGTGGGGTCACCTAACGAGTTGTCTAGTGACTTGTCCTGCACTGCTGCAACATTTTTCCAACTTTTCTCCGTTTCAACTTCTAGACCCGATCCTTGGGTTGCCAAGGTATAACACTAACTCCACTAAGTCAGCTAAAGTAACTTTCTGAAGAATCATAACAGGGCTATTTTAGTATACCTGATGAGCTAAAACTAACTCACCGATAGGAGTAGAGACTGAGAAGGGTTCTGACAAAATTTCGTGACTGACACGGAAACTAACAACAACATAAGGAGTCATGAAGGATAATGTATCCCCTAGATCTAACAATGCATAAACATCAATATAGAAAACTCGTAACGTACCAGCTAGAGCTAGTGGGGCTGGCTGATGCGCATCTCCATTGCCATTGCCATTGCCATTTCCATAGCCATTTTCGTTGTCATTTTCATTTCTTATTCCATTGACTCGACAGAGGCATATTTCTACAAATGCATATAGCACAAGTTAGAGGAGTAGAGTGAGCTACTACAACGCACGACATTGATCATGAAAGAAGGGAATTTTCCTAAAACGCTTCATAGCATCTTCCACATAAGTGTGGCGCGTTTCACACCCATGGAAAAAACACTACTTAATGCAGCTTTCAGACACCCTAGGAAACACCTAAACCTTTGCACTAATACCAAATTTGTCATGACCCAATCCTAGCCCCAGACCACGACACGGGACATAAAACCACGAATAGCTCCAAGATAATCCATGGTACATAAATAGCATGAAAGAGAGCATATTTAAAGTGGAAATAAACTAGAACTCAACATAAGCAGAAGTTTGCATAACATAAGAAGATAAGCTTATACACGATTCATCAATGATGAAACATTTATACATGATTGTCTAAAAATCCAGTAATCATAAGATGAGTTGATGGGAAAACACCCTGAACTAGCTCGCTAAGTCTAAAACTAAAACACATAAGAAAAGATATATGAATCAAAACTTCCGTCTTAGAATCATGAGAACTCACCAAAAATTAGATGGTATTGGACTGAAGTGGGGGTGAGTTAATGTGGGTACTAAGACTGGTCACCCGAACCTATTATGAGATGATATAGCATAGAGTATACAGTTAGTAGTTTGAGTTTACTGAGTATGTAGAGAAAGTAAAAACATGCTAGTAAAAATTATACAAGGTAGAACATGAGAGTAGGGACAACATGCTAAGAGTCATACTCCTGAAATAAACATAATCATGAGATATTCATCATAAGCTGAACATAATAACCCAGCGTTTATAAAAAGAAATCATATAGTGTACCATACATGAAAATCATAAGTGAAAACTCATAAATTGATCAATAGGTCAAATATTCTATAAAACATAATACCGTAAGACATGAACATGAGTAACCTAAAACATGAGGAACAATGGGAGGCTTCTTCATGACTGATACCATTTCGATAAAGCTTACGTGATGGCCTAACTATCTTGCTCAAGTGGGCAAAGTCATCCTAAGCCTTGCTAGGTTAAAGAATGATGAAGGTGTGATATCACTGATGTGCCCTCGGGCGGAGGAAACACTCTCTTGAGAGGTCCCGAATATGAATATATACCTATGGTGCCGAATAGTTATGAGACCTGGGTCCTTGGAGTCTCTGGCCTACTCGGTGCTTAACACAATTCCCAAAACATAGCTTAAATTTGTTTCTTGGGATTCTTGACTCCAAACATCTCTTTAAATTGTATCTTGTAAGACTTGGTTAAACATCATAGTAAAACATACTTGACTTTACAAAGGTTTTCCCAAATCATGAAATTATAAATACTTGAAATAATTTTTCATAATTCAAAATCATGGAATCATAAGTTTTAAGAATTCACACTCATTCATGCATACTTTGATAATTCATCGTACTTGAGATAATGGGCTCATAAGGTTGAAATTCATAATCATGCATAATAGGGAAAAATTATCATAATATTGAAAGCATCAATTCATGGGGAATTTGAGAGTTAAATCTTCCCTAATGATTGTATTTCATCAATAGGAACATGATAAAATCGAAATCATAGAGATATCATTGATAATTGCACTGAATTTGGTTAAACCCTAGAATTTCACAATTTAGAACATGAAAAGTAGAGATCACAGAAATTTAGCTTGAAATGGGCACGAGGGAGGAAAGATTTTCCCCATTCATAACCCTAAATACGTAGGGTTTGAAGAATCTTCAACTTGATTGGAGACCCAAAGGGAATTGAGATGAAAGAGGTGATGAAACTCTTGCTTGACTTAAGGGAGAACCTTCAATCTACGGTTGTTTTTGATAGAATGATGACTTGGAAAGTTATGAAAATATCCCCAGGAAATTGCATTTAAAATTCTTCCTGCCAGTTGTCACGACTCTTACCACGAGTCATACTACCCTACTACAACTCTAATATCCATCCTTCACATGACAACCTATTTTCTAGTTCATTGATTCTCAAACAATGGATGCCCATTACGACTCATCACTACAAACCACGTGCCATCCTGTGACACGTGGTCAGTGGATAGTCTTTGTAATTTATCTAATTCTCCACCCAATGACTCTAAATCACAACCCATTACGAGGTCCCATGAGTCGTTACTTAACTCGTTACTTAAGGACGGTACCACGACTCATGACCACGAGTTGTACCCACTCACCACGACTCATGGTGTTGACTCATGGTCTAGGATACCAAATTTCTGAAGCTTACTGATATGCCCAAGTAACACCTCTATGATAAGAAGTATAACACGGTTGTTGTCAAATATGGAAACCAACAAGGTTGGGGTCGAATCCCATAGGGAATATGGTGAAACTAACTCTTATATGGTTATTTTCTTTTAGTCAAATATTTCCATAACATTGAGGGTTTGGGAATTATGTTTCGCTCAATAATTTGTCAAATACAAGAAGTACCAACTATGATCGATTACTATTGAAATCAAGAAGAAAATAAACTAAGATTATGATCATTATGGTTTTTATAACAATATTTGGTGAATGAAAACAGTGGACTCATTTAATTGCTATATGTGTAGGTTGCTAACTCCATTATCCTATCCAATAGTTTCTCAACATATTCAAATAGATATCACACTTATCTTCTTAAATTAAGAATGAGAATAAATGAGTTACAAGAATTAACCTAGGTTGATTAATCTTATTACAGCATTAATCATCGGTCGAGGTTTAATGCCTTGAATCCCTAATACTAATCTATTTTCATCTAGATTTATACACCTTACTAAAGCATGTAAAATTTAGGGTTTTCTCTAATATTTGCAATCATTAGAAATCATTCAAAATAAAGACACTAGTAATACACATGTTTACATTAAATTAGTCCCTGCATCATTCACTATCAGTATGTGATTCTACCATGAATCCCACAACCCTAATAATGAAACTTAGCCACAAATGGTCATTGCTTTCACAATAGCAATCATATTCATCAAAGAAGGTTTATCATACAAAGAAGAGATGAAATCTTGATTGTGATTTCAAAGCCCAACATTTCTTCAAGACTCTTTCAAAGGTAACGTACAAAGTTGGTGTTTTTATTTCTCAAAGTGACGTCTACATTCATTCCTTTATCTCAAAAAAAGCAGATACTAAAAATAAACCTAGAAGTTGCTATTTATTGTATAAAATAAATTAAAATTGTACTGAATATTGGAGTCCCACTTCATAGGTTATTCCCAAGTTGACATCCCGTCGGCCAGGTGACGGTCCATCATTTGGGTTGTTTCTCCTTATCTAGTGTATCAACAAATTTGCATCTTGCTGATGGTATGCTTTATGGTCCATCACAGAGGAGATGGTCCGTCACCTGGTCCATTGCTCCGTATCCAGTGTGCCCTTAATTCTTCATCTTTGTGACGATGGTTGTGACAGTCTGTCGGAGAGGTGACGGTTCATCACCTGGACCGTCACTTTCACTTCTTTTAGTTCTACTTCTGTTTAGGCCCGACGGTGGAGGTGACAGTCCTTCGCACTGGGGACGGCCCGTCAGATAGGTCATCATATTGTTGTTTCAGCCTATTTCACACCATTTATTTGCTTTTCATTATGTTCTTATATAATACACACAAAACCATCAAAATAACAAAAAGTTTCTCAAGAACTTGCGTAGATTCATAGTTAAAAACATCCAATGCATCGTCAAATGCCCACGCATCAACACCCTCAACTTACAATATTTGCTTGTACTCAAGCAACATACCAGACAACTTATTAAAGCAAACGAAAAATTTGGGATAACTATAGCAGTTGTCATACTCAATATAGATTAATTCACATTTAACACTCCCTTTTTTCTAACAGGACATGAACAGATGGCATTCATTAAACTTATTTATTTATGAGGATCTATAGATGACATGATTAAATAAACATAGTACCTTACATACACCAACAATATTTATCCCAACAATCAGCCATCACTAATGCTTTTGTAGTGTTCTCACCACAAAAAAGTCCCAACGCACATCCAAAGTTATTTGCCTGGGGACTAGAACAAGAAACTCGCTCTCACAATTTTTTTTAATGAAAATACGGATGGAAGCCATAAGCTTTCCTTTATCATCATTGTTTTACGTCCTTTGGACACTTGATTAGGATCACTATAGGACTTTCTTGGAATGCAGGCTTGGGAAAAAGTATGGTACATATAGATAAAGTGGCTTGACCCTCCTTTGGTGCAACGCTATTTCTCTTGCTCTTCTCTAATTTTATCTCCCGTAAACTCTTTTATTCATTTTCCTTCTCAACTCATGGGTGTGGTTTTTATTTGGATTTTCCTTTTCATCATCAAAACATTACTATTTATTATATATATATATATATATATATATATATATATATATTTATATATTTATATATTGAAACTTTGTTCTCTTTTCTTCATCAACCATACCACACCCGTTTATTTTCAATCAATAGACTCTATCTTCCATATCCAACTTTTTATGCACCACTACTATAGCCACCCTCAACTTAGGAGATTTGCTTGAGTTGAGGTACACAATGTCCTAGGAGGGACCAGTGCCAAAATAGGTTCATTATAAAAGAATACAGGTAGGTAAATAGGCTAATGAAATGAACGGGTCAATCAGACTCAAAATCAGGGATCAAGGGATTATTCACATTGTTTGGACAGTCATATATGCTTAGTGGACTAATTACAAAATATGGCCTATGATCCTTTCCTATTTAGTTATCCTAGAACTTAGCAAGATAAACTAGGCAAGTTCTTGATTCATGCAAAATGTAAGAACAACATCAATTAATCTCACACACACTTGGCACCAATTTACAGTATCAATGACTGATTATCAACATATGCCCTAGCTTTAGCAAAGTTCCTATATCAATATACAAATAATGTCAAGCATATATCCTTCAAAGTCAATATATTACAAAGATACGTATACGCCATACCAAAAGATTACAGGGTCTCCATTTCCAACTAGTTTTAACAGAAAGATATTCGTTTTCACAACTACTTTTATTTTTCTCAAATTTTCTTTTATAGATAATATAACACACAATTTAAAAATCAATTGGTGTGACAGACTCACAGGTACTTCCATCCCCCAACAAAAAAATGGCATTATCCCTAATGCATATATGTAAAGCTCCCAAATGGAAATAGGGTAAGCCTGTGAAGCTCTATACTCTAGAGTCTGGCACAACTTTCTATGGTGGAATGAACCCAGAGCTATCAGTAGTGGCTTTAGTGGTGGTTGTCCTTCTCAAAGGATCAGGTATGGTAGCCTCCATAGCTGGAGGCGGTGTGACGAGAATCATCGACTCAAAATGAATTGTGGCCCCTGTGACATGCCTCTCAACTCAGGATGCCGAATTAGAAGAGGCTTTACCAACCTTGGCTCGCATCTCCTCAATGAGCATCTCTTCTACCGCCCTAGACTATTTCAGAGCCTCTTGCAACTCATCCTTCTCCTATATTCTGCGCATTTGCTTTTTTCTTCTAGTAGGATTTTCCCTCATTTCTAACATCATTTCTCAAACATTTTTCAGTTGCATTAGGCTACTGGGCCAGCAGATAAATGAAGGGTGCATCATTCTATGACTCCTCAAATTAGGCAATCGAGAACTCTAGGGGTTTCCACTCCTATTGTAACTTTAGAATGTCAATTTGAACCTTTTTCAACTCTGCTACAACCCTTGCCAACTCTGGCACTGTGAGGTCCTTCGACCTATCATTCACCCTCACTTCCATTTCATCCATGCGAACATGAAAGTGCTTGTATGTTTCTAAAGCGGTTGTGATGGCTCAGTTAACAAAAGGGCCTACCTGCTCAACAAATATCTTCAATTGTTTGTCTTTTGTATCTGCTTTTCTGAACACCCGAGCAAAGTTCTCTGGGGTGAATGCATACTGTGAAGATCATTACATGGTAGACAATGTCCCAACTAATTCTTTGTCCAGTTGTGCCATAGTCGCAATAGAAGTAGATGGTGTGGATGTATGAATTTGGGTGGCCTAGTAAATGAACTCTACTCCTGTGGCTTCTCCAACTGGCTCAATGGATGTTTCTATTGCCCTTGTTGTTCGACCACTGGGCCCAAAAACCTTAGGAATTGGTTTGTGAAGCTTCAAGTCATATTTGGATTCATCCTTTGACTTCTCTAAGTCATACTTCTTTGTAGCATAAGTCTCCATATCTATTCCAGCCAATATTGGAACATGAGCTTCTTTGCGTAGCCATGTGATTAAGCATGGAAAAGGCAGTGATGTGGATTACTTTACTGCTCTATAATTTATCTCCTCAGTGATAATTGCATGTTCAATTGGAATCCTGACACTAGGCTTGCCTACTAGCACCGCTCTATCTTCAGCCAAAGTGTTATCTCCCCCCTATTGGGAATAGTCGAAGTCGAACCACCGCCAACAAAAACTTTGCTACGAATGTCAGTGTGGTTTTTACTATTCTTTCCTTAGTGTTTTCCAGCCAAGAGTGTTGTCCATCCGTTAAGGCCTGTGCTAACTAGCCACACTGATTATGTCGCTATCTCATTCGATTTTCAAATTCGGTGATATTAATTGGGTGTAAAATCAGGCTCGTAGAGCATTCTATTTTCTCTGCTGGGATATCTACCATTTCTCCCCAGACTAGTATGTGTTTCTGTATTTGCATTTCTGATTTTTTCTACCCCTTTTTTCAAAGACCCTTTAGAACAACTATGTAATTCGCATAGAATTCGCGAACCATGGTAGCGTAATAGTGACCTAGTGCTTCACTCATCCATCGCAGGCCATAGAACTTGTACTTGGACTCCATTTTCGGGTACTCGGGAAACTCAGAGTCGATGATCCTCACTTCCCCTGCTATGCTATGTTTGAGATTCCCTCTTGCTATGGTAGTGAGACTATCTTGGAAGTGTTTTCCACCCCTTTCACTTGCCAGCAGACTATCTCTAAACCCTGGCATTTTTCCCTTTATTATCTCTCCCCTTATTGGCTCAGTGTCTTCTGTTGGGTTGCTAGTGGCTTCATTGCCACTCCATCTAAATCAAGACTATCACTGCTTGAAGTAGATTAGTTTGATGAAGAATAATTTCCCTCATCAAACTGGGGATTTGTAGCTTGTTGTCTAGCAGTAGATCTAGTCAGGTAACTCAGTGATGGTGCATTAGTTCCAATTTCCTGTACTTCACCTTCAGAGTCAGTGTTTTCATCTCGGAAGTGGCACGTCGTTTCAGCCTTGTACACTTCTGGTAGGTTGAAACTTAGGTGGCATGATTTCTTGCAAAAGTCAACTATTTGATTCCAAGTTAATCCAAGAAAAACATGTGACAACTAGGGTATTTAACTGAAAGTAATACACAAATAATGACGTGGTTGACATTTCATCACATAGGTGACAGTCCGTCATTTCCTCCATCAAGCGTATCTTGAGTTTGAATAAATTCACAAAAAGGTGATGGTGCAAGATGATGGTCCGTCACTAGCTCTGTCACTCCTAATCTAGTAGCACTCAATTGGAATCCACATATGTTGATGAATGTGACAGTTTGTCATTAAGATGATGGTCTGTCACTTCCTCCATCATATGCCACATTTGCTTTGTTCAAGGCTGACGATACTAATGAAGGTCCGTCGAACATATGATGGCCCATAAATTATCTCGTCAAGCACCTATTGTGCATAACAATCTTGGATACTCAGGCTTCCTAACACCATGCATCCCTAGACCAAACAATACAAAAGAAAATAGAAAAATTGACTATTTCCCTTAGGAATGTCTTCATTCAATCCAGCATAGGGCACAACCATTATACACATACTCAGGTTTTTGTCCTACACATCAACTTAGCATAGATCTAAATAAAACTCCAAGGGTTACAAACTTCTCATAGATATTCCACATGACTGCGTCATTGCAAAGGTTATGACCAGCTATACTCACATCATTAACTTCATTACTCACCCCACACACTATGAATAAGAATTAAATATGAATGACATACCTCTGAGCTTTGGGCAAAATAACCACCATATTAGCACCAGGCTCCATTCACTACTATTCACCGACACCATAATTTGAGTGAGGATCAACTGGGAATGGAAGATATTAGAAGCCAGGTGGGTGTGGGTTTGATCGTGGGTATAGAAGTTATTCGTGTGAAGAAGTGGGAAGAGAGAAAATGAAACAAAGTGATCCAAAAAATTTAGACGGTCGGGGGTAATTAGAAGTGAATGTGGGTCGGATCGGTGTTAACAAAGTTAGGTTGGATCAGATAGGGCTTTTTTTAAGGACTTTACTTACCTGGTTAGATGATAGATCAAGTGGCGGTCCGTCAGACATACGATGTTTCATCAACTTACTCATCATGCTAACACTACTGACACCTTCAGTTATCTGCAAGTGATGAATGTATTGACGGTCCATCACAGGGATGACATTCCGTTACATGTGTCGTTACCCTTATCTAGATTTCCTATTCTTGCAACCACTTTTGATGATACAATTAACGACTCATTAGATATCTGACGGCTCATTAACTCAGCCGTTGAGCTTATCCAGAACACCCTTTTTTCCTTTCATCTTGACGGTTCACATTGACGGCTCATCAAGTTTCTAACGGCCCATTAGTGGTGATCGTCACAAGCTTCAGGAGTACCTGTGTAGGCACACTTAACACCCCTTTCAAACAAGTCCAATATAAAAATCAAAAAAGCATTATATACAAAATACAAAACTCTTGGGTTGCCTCTTAAGAAGCACCTGGTTTAAAGTCGGGGCACGACTCGGGTACCTCAATTACTTAGACTCCATCAAGGTACACCAACTCTAACACCTTTACCTCCTATGGTACTCCATAGTACTGCTTCACACATTGGTCATTCACTTTGAAGCGTTCCCCTTTTTGGTTTTCAAGCTTAATAGCTCCAAATGGTAATACTTATGTCACTTGAATGACCCAACCATTTTGATCAGAGTTTTCCCGAAAACAATCAGAGTCCAGAGTTGAAAAACAACATAAGATCTTTTGGGTTAAACTCCCTCTTTTCAATCCTCCAGTCAGGACATCTTCATTTTTTCCTTTTATAAAGAAACCCTCTCATATTCCCTTAGAAGGATCTCATCCATCTCATTAATTTGATCTACCTTCAAGTCTGCAGCCTCACTCCAACTCAAGTTGAGCTTCTTTAGCACCCACAAAGCCTTATGTTCTAGCTCGACAGGTAAACAACAAGCTTTCTCAAACACTAGCTGATATGGAGACATCCCAATAGGCATTTTAGATGTTGTTCGGTATGCCTATAAGGCATCATTAAGTTTTAGTGATCAATCTGGTCAGTTAGCATACTAATTACTTTAGGACTGTCCCTGCAGATACTGACTATGACTCATGACCACGAGTCGTACCCACTCACCAAGAGTGATGGTGTGGATTCGTGGTCTAGGAAAACAAATTTCTAAAGCTTACTGATATGCCCAAATTACACCTCTATGATCAAAAGTATAACGTGGTTGTTGTCCAATATGGAACAACAAGGTTGGAGTTGAAACCCACAGGGAATATTGTGAAACTAATTCTTATGTGATTATTTGATTTTAGTCAAATATTCCTATAATATTGGGGGTATGGGAAATTTTGTTTTGCTCCATGGTTTGTCAAATACAAAATTGCCAACTGTGACTGATTACTATTGAACTCAAGAAGAGAATAAACTAGGGTTATTATCATCGTTGTTTTTATAACAATATTTGGTGAATGACAACAGGGGACTCATTTGATGCTATGAGTGTGTAACACCCCAAAACCTTTCTAGACCAAACTCAGACATTGCATGAAATATCGGGATGAACCAAAAAATATTTGCCATAGAATGAGCCATGGGATGACTCGTCAAGTGACTAGATGAGTCGTGGTCAGACTCATGGCTTGATGTAGTGAATTTTCATCCAGGAGTCCAAGGGCAACAACCCATATGATTACTCATTGGGTCAAGTAATGAGTCGTCATGATAAGTCATCGAATGGAAGCTTATTGTAATGATTTCAGTGGTAATGATGGACACGAAGAGTCATTAGGTTAGGAAATGACTCATTGTGTTAGTCGTCATCGGAGTCCTGGTAAAGCTTAACCCCAAGGCAGTGCTGACGATGAGAGAATGGGATGAGTCATTAGGTCAGGTAATGACTCGTCGTGAATAGATGTGGGGGGGGGGGGAGGAGAAATTTTGGTTTAGTGATAACGGAAGACATCACAAGTCATTAGGTCTCCTAATGACTCGTGAAGTCAGTCGTTGGCCAGGCGAAGAATTTTGGGAATTTTCCAAACATGGCCACGACTTGGCACCACGAGTCGTTCCCAATCCCATGACTCGTGGAGTGCCTCATGGAGACTGGCAGTAGTTTCTTTCCTGTGATGCTCCAAGGGTATTTTCATAACTTCTAGTTATTTTATCCCTATACTACGTCATTTTGGGGCACGCTTTGGAGAGAATTAAAGGGGAAATTGATTGAGACCCTTTCGTTTTCATTCAACTCTCGATCTTCAGAGAAAAGAGGTTATAGACATAGTCTTAGGGAAAGCTAGGGCTTTCAATCTTCTCCATTTCTCAAGAATTTTTTTAGAATCTTCCACCAGGTATATGGGAATTCAATAAGGGGATTGTTCTTCCGTGTCCCAAAACCCTTCCATAATTTCTTATCAGTTCTAGTCTTGAAGTTCACTATTAGGGTTAAATTATCAGTAGATTGTGGAAATTTCTTCCTTTTATAATTCTCATGAGTATTGAGGGTTTTTATTAGTAATAATGCTGGTCATTATCTCCTTACATGAATTATGATGATTTTAGCCCTAGTTCTTGAATGCTGTAATGTGGGTGTTGCGTAATTGATTAGATATTGATGTTGCTTGACTCTATCAGAGATGAAATTCCCATGTTATTATTATCATATGAATTCTTAGTCAGTTGCACGCTAGTTCAGTCTCAATCAGAAGGTTAGTACCTTCAGTATTTTTTAGAAATGTCAGCTGATCAGTTTGACTATAGTTAGTTCTTGACGTATCAGTAATGCCTCCCAGTTATCAAATCTCAATTATAAGTTATCAGATATCAATTTGTTCTATAGAAGGTTACAACGCTTCTAGATAAGCGGCTTTGGCCAATCTTAGAATACCAGTTACAATTATCTGGTCCGATAAGACTCTCAAGGTACTTCTAGATAAGTATTCCTTACTTAATCTTGGGCCCCAGCTCCGAGCTATCAGCTTAGTAGTAAATTTAGCATTATCCAGTGGGATTAGTACTTAGCACCGAGTGGACCGAGGTTCCAGTGCACCCAGGTTCTCAGAACTACGTTGTCACCGTAGGTTATTGGCCCATTTGGCCCTATATTTGTGATCACCCAGTTCATGCCTTTATCCCCTAGCAAGGCATATTGGGTCCAATCGATGGGGCGTATACATGAAACTCCACGTTTAGCTCACGTGGTTATATGTCCGTTATAGACTCTCCAACTTGTTAGTACAGTCTTAGTTCAGTTCAGATCAGTTTAGCTCAGCTCACTATTTCCGTTCTAGAACATGTTCAAGACCACCAGCTAGGGTCATTTTTGACCATATCAATTTTAGTTCAGTTTTACTAGTTTACAATAATGTAGTGGTCATTTCATGTTAATGCAGTTCAGTTACCTTGTCTTACATGCTTCTTGTATCTCTCACTTACTCAGTACATTCGAAGTACTGACGCATACTTTCCATAATGTATCTTATTGTGATATAGGCACAGGTTCTCAGTCCCAGCATCATTAGTAGTTTCCTTCGAACGATATCAGGAGCGGTGCTTGGTGAGTCCTCATCTTCCGAGGACAATATTTGTTTTCAGTAGTTCTTATTTAGATAGATTTTGAAATTAGCTAAGGGCTTGTCCCAGCAACTCATCAGTTAGTAGTTGGCTTTCAAACACAGTTATTCAATATTATTTTCCAATATATTGACTCTTTTTAAACCTGTACATTTTCTTGAATGGTTTATATTTTTATAAAGCTTCCTCTTATGTATATTCAGTTTACCAGTGTAATGATAGACCATGGATTAGCTTAGGGCCACTTTTTGCACGAGGTACTGTGTCCCATCTAGGGTATAGACTCGAGTCATGATAAACTTAGTATTAGAGCACTAGGTTTAGAGTATCCTAAGATATCTGAAAGTCGCGTCAAGTAGAATTCTTTTCATGGGTGTGAAGCACACCACCCCTATGTTGGGAGGTTACAAGATGTTATTAGGGAAACTCCCTCTTGTTTATACTCCTTATTGACTTCACCCGAATGAACCCTCCAACATTTCATGGATCCAAGGTGGGACAGGACCCACAGGACTTTGTAGATGAGGTGTGGAAGATCACCCGGATTATGGGTGTTAGTTTCACAGAGAGTGCTGATCTGGCTACCTACCAGTTGAAAGGGGTGGCTCAGATTTGGTACAATCAGTGGAAGGAAGGGAGACAAGAAGCCACAGGGCCAATAGAGTGGGAAGAGTTTACCACATCATTTCTAGACAGATTTTTCCCTTGAGAGTTGAGGGAGGCTAAGGTCGCAGAGTTCATAAACTTAAAGCTGGGTAACAGGACCGTGGAGGAATATCCATTAGAGTTCACTTGGTTATTGAGGTATGCTTCAGATCGAGTGATGTGCCGTGATTTTACGGCACTTTCGATGCTTAAAACCAAGAAACTATGAACATTTCGGGTATGTTTATGTAGCTATGATGCGTATGTGTTTAATATTGCAGGAAAATAGGTTTGGAATGAGAAATAGGCAAAGTAAGGCAAAAATGTACAAGTCTATAAGCTGATACTCAGGCCACGAGTCATTGTCCTAATGAATAACTCATGCCTGGAGTCGTTGAAAAAAATCGAAGCATGATGAAGAAGATCCAGTGTACATAACGAGTTGAAGGCACGACTAGTTATATCTGGTAACAAGTCGTTATGACAGTCGTGGAGACTGGGAGGAGAAATTCTAAATGAGTGCCCAGTGAAGATAATGAGTGACATAACAAGTCGTCAAGTGAAGTGAAGACTCATCATTAGACACTGTGGGAATCCATCGAGTGCACTGGAATATTTGGTGAGCTAGGGCCACGAAAGACCTTACAACTCCTACCCAGGCCTAATGAGTCGTTAGGTGACCCACCACCAAGACTGGACAAATTGCTGAGAACGACTCAAGATCACTGGACATGACTCGTTAGGAGACCCAACGAGTCGTTACTTGTCCCTTTACCCCTGCCGACCTAGAACAAATTTTCGTTAGGATAAGATTTTTTTGGAACTATAAATACAATATTTAGGTTTATTTTCCATGTACAATTTATTTTTACTACTTTTCACGTGGATTTTAGTGTTATTAATTATCTTTCTTAGTTTAAGAAACAAAGTTTGTAATTGTGTTCTTGATTTTGGGAATCAAATGACATTGAAATGTGGTTCATCGATTTTGGAGTTTTATTCAATTCACGTGGTTTTCTTCTACGAATTTTTGTAAGTTACAATTATGATTTCTTATATATTTTGTGAATGTGATTATTCAAATATGAGTAGCGAAACCCATAACTAGGGTTGTGGAACCCATGATAAATTAACACACATAGGTAAAACATTTAATGATTCTTGAACGGGGTTTAATGCATGTATTGTTTTTCCCTTTGTTTTAATTATTTATTAACAGCGCAAACATTGGAACTTGCCTTATTCTTTCTTACCGGATCAAGAGGGTAGTGAATGGGAAAAGGGATTAACAATGAAAATTTGAGGCTATCAACCCTCATCTAATAGCTTGAACTTTTTCGGGGATAGCTAATCCAATATTAACGGTAAGGGTTAATTAAGCATACACCCGTATATCTACCAAGTTGCATGGTGATAATTATCTAGATAGGGGACCAACCATTTAGGTGAATCTAACTTACCAATATTGCATGCTAAACACCGAAATATATCACTAGTGTAAAAGCCTTGTGGTTATGAAGAAATAGGAAACACAATCCTAGTCTACTTGTTGATTGAATACAACAAAAATAGATTTAAGCATTTATTAGTCTTTACTCTTGTTTATTATTTTATTTTTCAATTCTTTCCCCCTAGGAAATAAGTAATCCGATAGTAATACCTAATCACATTAACTCAAGTTATTTCCATATTCCCTATGGGATCGACCTCAACCTTTGTTGGGTTCTATATTTGACATCAACCACTTTATATCTAAATTGCGAGGTGTAATTTGGGTGACATCAAATTTTGGCACCGTTGCCGGGGAATACGGCTAAGGCTTTTGTTAATTGTGTTTGTTTTATTATTCATTCTTATTTCCTTTTTATTTTTTCTTTTGTTATTTTTTTCTTAATAGGTTTTAGGTTTGTGCATGCCTAGTACTAGGAGCCAAGGAAAATCCCTGGTTCAAATTGATCAAGAACTTGAACAAACACTGAGAAATCTGAGAAGAATGGCCAACGTACAAGAGCAAGAGACAGTGGACCAATCTATAGATAGAATGTTGGCCAAGGAACAAGCTCGCGCAAAGGGATAGAGAGTTAGCATGGGTTGATGAAAAGCAATGCCTAGCTGCTCAAGCAGAGCGAGCTAGAAGGAACAGAGGTCAAGATCAGCAGAGGCACCGGTATTTCGATGAGGATGATGATGCCAATTTGACAAAGCCGAAGCAACTGGAGCTATTATCCCTCCCCCTTTGCCTGCTGGGGAAAAGTTTTATATAACCAGTGCTATGATCTAACTGCTCAACATGAAGGGGATATTTGTGGATCATGCAACTGATGATGCACATACTCACTTGACTAATTTCATGGGTATCTGCGAAGCATATAAGCAACCGGGAGTGAGTCAGGATGCAATGCGGCTGAGGCTATTTCCCTTTTCATTAGGGAGTGAGGCAACGCTCTTGTTGGGAAAACTGCCCAACAATTCTATCACTACATGGAGGGAGTTTAAAAGAGCTTTTCTTGAATGATTTTTCCCACCTTCCAAAGCTTTACAACTGAAAGATGAGATATACAACTTCAAGTAGTTATGTTCTAAGGCACTTCACAGGACATGGCTGAGGTTCAACAAGAATCTCAAAAGGGTGCCAAACCACAGGATCCCAGATGATACATTGCTGGAAATTTTCTATAGGTCTCTAAATGCTAACACCAAGGCGGTGGCTGATATCGTGTCTGGCAGAACATTTATGAGTCACACTTATGCTGAAGCTGCTGAGCTACTTGACAGAATCACTAAAACCAACCACGCATGCCACACAAGAGAGTTGGAGACTCCGGCTAGTACTTATGCGGTAGGTATGTCTGCAGAGCAGAGAAGGAAGGATGAAGAGCGAGATCAGGATATTGCTAAAATAAAGACCACAATGGGGTCGCTTGCTAAGCATTTGATGGGAGCCGAGGCTGAAAAGGTAAATGTTGTGGGTTCTCAGAGCAAGACTCAGAGAAATGATGGAGGCAAATCAGAATTTTAGGAAGAAGTTAATTATCTTAATGATCAAGGGGAAGGTTTCCGGACTAACACCCAAGGGACTAACCAAGACTCTTGGCGTCAAGGTCAGGGGAACCAAGGTCGGAAATACTACAGGGATAACAATTACAATCGAGGCCAATATAGAGACAATGGAGACTAGAAGAAGCGTGAGGAGTACAAGAATGATCGAGTGGTCTATATGTTCGTCCAACTAACCGTGAGCCAGAGTCCAGTGGTTCAAGGGTGGAAGAAATGTTTTCCAGGGTACTTAAGTAGATGGAGGCAACAGATGGCCATTTCAAGGAGCTCCACGCTGATATATCTGGTATGAATTAAAAATTGGTATCACATGTCGTGGCCATTAAGCAGATTGAGCAGCAGCTGAGTCAAATGTCTGTTGCAACGAACCAGAGGAAGAAAGGCAGAGTTCCCAACAATACAGTGCAGAATTGGAAAAATGACAGTCATTGCATGGAGGTCACTACTAGGAGTGGGAAGGCGACAGTTGATCCTCCGATGCCGGTTGTGATTAATTAGACCGTAGAGCCCGTATTGATTGATGACAATAGGATGGCAGATTCAAAGGATCAAACATTGGTTAATGATTCAGTGGTGAAGACTGCTCCTAGTAATGCAAAGGAGCATGGATCTGGCAATGAGAATGAGGCACCGCAAAAGATCACACCAATTCCTACACCTCCTCCCCCTTTTCCATAACGGTTGAAGAAAAAGGTTGAAGATGGGAAGTATCACAAATTCATCTCCATGTTGAAACAATTATCTGTGAACATCCCATTAGTCGAGGCACTTGAGCAAATGCTCGACTATGCTAAATTAATGAAGGACCTTGTCACTAGTAAGAGAACTGTAAGCTTCGAACCTGCAGATAATTTGCACAACTATAGTGCAATAGCATCCCGTTCTCTTGTTCAGAAAAAGGTATACACTGGAGCGTTCATCATACCGTGCACTTTTGGAGCCTTTAATTTTGCTAAGGCTCTATGTGATCTAGGTGTTACTATAAATTTGATACCGCTAGTAGTGTTCAGACAGTTGGGCTTGGGAGCCCCCAAACCGACTACAATGTGGCTTTTGATGGCAGATCGTACGGTGAATAATCCAAGTGGGAATTCTGTATGATGTTCTAGTGAAGGTGGAGTCATTTATATTTCTAGCCGATTTTGTCATCCTAGATTGTGAAGTTGATTTTGAGGTCCCATTATCTTGGGGCAACCATTCCGCGCCACCAAACGTGCTCTTGTAGATATGGAAACTGGATAGCTGAAATTCTGGTTGAACAATAAGGAGGTGATTTTCAATATATGCTGATCCATGACGCAGCCAAATGACATGAGGGTGGTCTTAGTAATTGATGTTGTCGAACCTGAGTTTCCAATGATGCCCATGGAGGAGTTATTGATTCTTGTGACTTAACAACAGTTCTTATGGATGTTGGTGCTGAGAAGATCCATGGAGGTGAGGAGATAGTTAATGCACTTGCTGGTATAGGGTCATACACTTATGCTCCAAAGAAGATTGATCTTGACTTGAAAAATCGGGTAACCCCACCAGCCAAAACATCTATTAAGGAGCCTCCGTTATTGGAGCTCAAAGCACTCCCATCTCACTTGGGGCATGTATTTCTGAGAATCGGTAACACTTTACCGGTTATTATTGCAGCTGACCTGGAGGAATGGCAAGTTGAGGCTTTGGTCTCCATTTTGAAGAGATATAAAAAAACCATCGGGTGGACTGTTGCAGACATTATTGGAATCCCAGCCGATATTTTCACTCATAAGAGCCAGCTAGAGCCATATTGAATTCCGAGCATTGAGCATCAGCATAGGTTGAATCCACCTATGCAAGAGGTGGTCAAGAATAAAATCATCAAGTGGTTGGATGCAGGTGTGGTTTACCCTATTGCTAACAGCAATTGGGTAAGCCCAGTTCAGTGTGTACCAAAGAAGGGAGGAATCACGGTGGTCCCAAATGCTAACATTGAGCTCATTCCACTCAGACCAATCACCGGTTGGAGATTATGCATGGAATATAGGAAGTTGAACTGTTGGACTCAAAAAGATCACTTTCCTATGCTATTCATGGACCAGATGCTAGACAGACTTGCAGGCAGAGGATGGTACTATTTTCTTGATGGTTATTCGGGGTACAATCAGATCTCTATAGCCCCTAAAGACCAACAGAAAAACTATGTTCACTTTTCCATATGGTACATTTTCTTTTAAGATGATGTCGTTCGAGTTATGTAATGCGTTCGCCACTTTTCATCGTTACATGATGTCCATATATTTTGACATGATGGAGGACATCATTGAAGTCTTTATGGATGACTTTTTGGTGGTGGGTGATTCATTCGAAGATTGTTTGGCTCATTTGAGCAAGGTGCTGCAGTGATGTGAAAAGACAAACTTAGTGCTTCACTAGGAAAAGTGTCATTCATGGTCAAAGAAGTTATAGTGCTAGGGCACATGATTTCTGGTAAGGGTATTAAGGTGGAAAGGGCCAAGATCGAAGTAATTACTAGACTACTACCTCCAATTTCTGTGAAAGGTGTTCGAAGCTTTTTGGGTCATGCAGGGTTTTACAGGAGATTCATCAAGGTCTTCTCAAAGATTGCACATCCTTTGTGTAAGCTGCATGAGAAAGAGGTGAAGTTTGTTTTTGATGAGGCATGTCAGAAGTCATTTGAATGCCTAGAGGAGAGATTGATCACTGCCCCGATTATAGTGGTACCTGACTAGTCATTACCATTTGAGGTTATGTGTGATGCTATCACAGTGTCCCTAGGAGCTATGTTGGGTAGAGGCGTGACAAGATTTTCCATCCTATTTATTATGCTAGCAAGGCTCTTAATGCAGCTCAGAAAATATTACACCATGACAGAACAGGCGTTGTTGGCTGTAGTTTTTGTATTCGAGAAGTTTCGGGCATACGTTCTTGGAACTAAGGTGATAGTTCATACAGACCATGAAGCTTTGAGGTATCTGATGGCAAAGAAGGATGCCAAGCCACAGTTGATTCGATGGGTTCTATTAATACAAGAGTTTGAGTTCGAGGTAAAAGACCAGAAAGGAACTGAAAACCAGGTGGTGGATCACTTATCAATATAGGAACCAGATGCAACACTTCAAGATAAACGTGACATAGAAGATGCATTCCCTGGAGAGCAAGTTTTAGCTGCCTTACAAGACCTTATCCCATTATTTTCAGACTTTGCTAATTATCTGGTGAGCGATGTTGTACCAGAGAACTTATATTTTCATCAGTAGAAGAAGTTCATGTCTAATGTGCGGAAGTTTTTCTGGGATGAGCCCTACTTATTTTACATATGTTCTGATTGGGTTATTTGGAGATGCGTGCCTGAGGTAGAAATGTTGAGCATATTGGAGGCCTGCCACTCATCACCCGTTGGGGGTCACCACAGCGGGATTCACACAGCCCACAAAATTCTAAAATGTGGGTATTATTGGCTAAACATTCACCAGGATGCGCATGAATTTTCAAAGGCATGTGATGCATGCCAAAGGAAAGGAGGCATATCACAGCGGCACGAACTTCCTCTTACTCCAATCCTGGTCATTGAGCTATTTGATGTGTGGGGCATTGATTTGATGGGCCCATTTGTGAGCTCAAACGGAATGAAGTACATACTTGTTGCTATGGACTATGTTCCAAAATAGGTAGAGGCAGTTGCGCTTCAAAATAATGAAGGGAAGAGTGTCACAGTATTCTTGAAGCGGAATATATTTGCTAGATTCGAGACTCCTGGAGCCATCATTAGTGATGGGGGATCGCACTTCTGTAACCAGTTGTTTCATACTTTATTGGAAAAACATGGGGTAAAACCCAGGGTGGCAACATCCTATCATCCGCAGTCTAGTGGGTAGGTTGAAGTCACAAATTGGGAGATAAAGACCATCTTGGCGAAGACTGTGAATGCTAACCGGATAGATTGGGATAGGAAGCTAGATGATGCTTTATGGGCTTATCAGACCGCATTCAAGACTCTTATAGGTATTACTCTATATCAGCTTGTTTATTGAAAATCATGTTATCTTCCTGTTGAACTTGAGCACAAAGCTATGTGGGCGCTCAAGAAGCTGAATTTGGATTGGAGCGAAGCTGCGAACTTCAGGCTTGATCAGTTGAACGAGCTAGATTAATTTTGTTTGAAAGCCTATACGAGTTCTGAAATTTATAAACTAAGAATGAAAATTCAGCATCACTGGATGATTGAGAAGAGAGAGTTCAGCCCCGGTGATATGGTGTTACTATTCAATTCTAGGGTTCGCTTGTTTCCTGGAAAGTTGAAGTCCGAATGGTTGGGGCCTTTTCGGGTGGTTCAAGTATTCTCCCATGGGGAAATTGAACTGGAAAACCATGAAGGAAAGCACTTTAAAGTCAATGGTCAACGGGTGAAAGCATATCTGAGGAAAAGCGAAGAAATAAAACTAGTGGATCTCATGGCTTTGGGTGAAATCTGAGTAACTCGGGGACTTGCGCCGTGCCGCGACATTAAATCAGGAGCTGCATGGGAGGTAGCCCATGGAGGTGTTTTGGTGAAGTCTGAGTAGTCAAAATAACCGCGATGTTAATTCAGGCACTTCTTGGGAGGCAATCCAAGTTATAACTGTAAAAATAATTTAGTGTTTACGTGTGTTGATGTGTGCAGGTGATTAAGATGGGAAATTTGAAGCTGAAACCAAAAATCTCAACTTAAGTTGTAGGAGCCAAAAAGCACAGAACGAGTCGTTATCAGACCAAACAACTCGTTAAGTGGATCGTGGTCACCACCACATTAAAACAATGTAACAAGGGTTGACCAAACGAGTTGTTGCCAGTGACAATGAATCGTGGGGTCTTCCGTTAAGTCTACTGGATCAAAGATGGAATTAAGCTGAAAATGGTGACAACGATTTACTTAATGAATCATTGGGAGATCCAATGAATCATCAAGGGACCCATCATGAAGCTACTAAAATTCAGGGCCTATGGCTCAGGTCATGACTCATTGGTTAACACCACGAGTCGTTGCATGAGTCTTTATGTCCTAGGTAAGACTCGACACCCCAGTCAATTGAAAGAATAACCAAACGAGTCGTTTCTCTACTTAACGAACCGTTATGTGGGTCATGGTATGTTTTTAATTAATATCCACCTAACCCGACCCACGTACCAATTGGGGTAAAAAAAATTTAAAAGGGCATATAACCCACCTGCACCTAAAACTCAAAATCTAACTTCAAAATCCCCCACTTTTTCTTCATCCCAAGATCACTTCTCACTAGCAAAGCACTCACACACACACGATCACACTCAATTGTATTGTGGCCACATTCTATCACAAATTTCAAGTTAAAACCCTTCCTCTGCTCATACACCTATAAGTATTAGATTATTTCGAGTTTTACTCTACTTGTTCTCTTGCGTAATATTGTGAATTCAAACAATACCATAAGTAGATGGAATCCTAGTGCCATGATATTGTATGTGAATTTGAACACGGGTCTTATAATGAATATCATGATCTGTAGCTTCTGAGAATTTTAATTTAGTTGAGATGGAACATGGGTAATGAAATTTTTCATAGACTCTTGAGCACGAACCACAAAATGAGTCGTGGTATCACCCAACAACTCGTTGTGTAGCTCGTCCTGAGTGGTGAATTGGGCTAAGTAACTGGTGTACTTCATGACAGGTCTAACAAGTCATTGCCTTAAGTAATGACTCGTTGTGACCAATCGTCAAGTCCGCTAATCCAACAAAGAAAAACATCGCCTAAAGACAATGATTGACATCATGAGTCGTGGCTAGTGGCAAAGACTCATTAAATCACTCATTTTGTCTGCAGAGATACAATTAAAAGCTGATTTTGTTTCATCTCATTTTTCATACTTATCGTTATTCCACGGGTAAAATGGCTCCAAAGGGTACACCAAAGAAAGGTCCAGCCAAGAAATAGGTGTTGGAGAGGAGTCAGCCATCATATCGCAAACTTAGGTACGCGCCCTCTTCCTCTGAAGAGCAGAGTATCTCAGAGGAGGAATATGAAGTTTCAGAGGAGAAGCTTGTGAGGAGATCCACCGGGGCTAGGAGCCAATGACCTACAAATTCGTCAGCCTTGGTTGATGCTACTATTCCACTTGCAAGAGACCCACCAAGCCGAGCAGAAGAGAATTCTAGGGCCATAGTCCCGACTGCTCCTGAGGGCACCATAGCTGCAACAAGTATAGAGGGTGTAGATGAGTCACATGCCCAACAGGGAAGTATAGATGATGAGTTGACAGAGATGTCTAATACATCTAATGATCAACCACTGCAGGTACGACGCTGGTGTGTTCATGGTATGAGGGTCATTAACTAGAAGGATATTACTCCAAATAAAAAAGGTCATCGAAAGAGGAGCATCCACGAGGAGCCCAGATTGGTCACTACCAAGCTCAAGGACCTCCCTGAGCTGCAGTATTTGTATAATAAATGTAGGTTGGGGTGATTAACTGAGCCATCGGGGAGTTACAGCCCTTGCCTGGTCAGAGAGTTCAATGTAGCGTATGCAGCCACGTTACAACGTCTGGCATTGGAAGGCCAAGACTAGAAGAAGAGACACACACTGACGTAGGTGTTGGTTCAGGTGACGCTTGTAGATATATCTAAGAGGACCATCTCCAAACTACTTTGTGGTCCAGACTATCACGCCCCGATGGATACAACTGAGTTGGATCACATACTGTCAGAGCTTAGGAAAGTCAAAACCAAGAAGCGGAATAGTGTAGAATGAATCAGGTAGTACACTCGGCTGTCACGAGTCATTGCCATAAGGGCCCGCTGGTTGAGTGGCTGCATGGTACCGAGTCCCACATAAATAAGGACACATTGAACTTCCAAGCTAAATTCTGGTGGTCATTCGTTCGCTACAGGCTGGTACCAACCAGTAATGATAATTTCTTTCACCTGACAAAGTTGCACTGGTAGCTAGCATCATGGAGGGGTACGCCATAAATTTCCCGCGGTATATTACTGAAGATATTTGAGAACAAGCGATAAATTATAGCACTACCATTCCCTTTCCATGCCTTGTTGATAGACTCTGTCAGGAGTCAAAGGTTCCAGAGTTGCCGTTGGTTGATCAATGAGTGATGGTCCATAAAATATCGATTTCGGGTTGATAAGAGACGACACAAACCTGGTATCGAGAGCGAGGAGCCAGTTTGCCGCATCCGCTGGAGTAACTATATTGGTAGAGGCATTGAGTAGTGGTATGCAGACAGAGGCTGCATTATATACTGAGAATGCGGCAGAGCCCACAGAGGCGAGAGAGATTGGTAGCCAACCTGAGGCTACAGATGCAGCTGACCTCGCCGCACCAGCTGAGGTTCCAAAGTCCTCATCCTCAGTAGCAGCACCTCGGCCGCCTGTTGCACCCTCACGTGCTCCTTCAGCCGGTCTAGTCACTATTTCCCAAGAATTCCTGACCGATATGGCTAGACGGCTGGCAAAAGCTGAAAAATAGCAGGCACACACGGCTCTTCAAGTTAACGTACTAATTGAGCAAGTTAAGCCGTGGGTTGCAAAGGAGTTTGAGGGTGCTCTATAGCTCAATGCATGGCCAATTAGATTCCTTCAAGAGGCATATGGATGAGCGCCTTGCACAGTTACAAGTGCCCGAGCTGACAAGGTGGTATGCGGAGGTAGCATCACTCCAAGAGGAGGTGCGGGAGTTGTCCGCACGACAGGTAGCTGCGATCCCTCCACCCCTGTTTCCAGTGATTGAGGACCAGAGCGAAGAAGAGCTACCATATATTTTTGACTTCATCACTGAGGAGCCGGTGGTGCATGATAAGAGCAACAGGCCTCGTGAGGAGGCATGCTTTAAGGAGGAGGATTCTCTACTCCGTGAGCACAAGCGGGAGCGGAGAGAGATGGAGAAAGTGCTGCAATTATTCAGAGAGGAGGCTCGACAGAGGTTCACAGTTAAGGCATCGAGAGCTCGTGGAGAGGGTACGAGCTCAGTTGGTTCTGAAAATGCACAGGGTCAAGCCGATGGTACAGAAGATTATACTAGAGGAGTATCTACATTCTCCACTGACTAGGTTGCATATACCTAGGTCGCACAGGTATGTTCCCTATTTCCATGGTTTTCTTTTCATATATAAGCGTCGAGGATGACACATTCTTTTCTTGATGGGGGTGGGGAGGTATACCTATGTATTTTTGCTGAACATAACCCGAGGGTCTTTTTGTCGGATATCTTTTCCCATGGGTGTTCCTTAGTAGAACCGGCACATTTAGGTTTTTATGTTTTTGTGTTTGTTTGTATCAGTCAAAAGAAAATTAGGTGAACTTAAGGCAGTCAAGAGCATGAATTTTTGAATTAGTTGAACTGATAATGTGATACCCCTCAAATTTTTTATGTGTGTGTTAAAATCGACAAGTATGACCTTTGTGAATCTTTGCATGGCATTAAAAATTGTGAACATGTTTACCATTGTATGGTTTTACTTGAACTAGCAGTTAGTAGAAGTGATGATGTTGACCTGTGCTATGTGTGAGCGAGATTTAATAGTTAAATTCTGTTGTGTGTGTCGATCAAGAACTTGTTTGGTCAATCCTACCGAGGTAGAGGATGGGAAACTAGGAAATAATCGTAGGCCATTTTTGGTTAATGAGCCCACTTTATCCTTAAAAGACCTACCGAAAGAAAATAAATATCACTTGATCCAAAATTTTGAGCTTAAATTGACCTTTCTTTTTGTTTACACCAATTCACCTTTCTGCTTTGATTAAAATGAACCTGTTTTGGCCCTGGTCCCTCTTTGGACACAATGAACCTCAACTTAGGCAAATCGCCCAAGTTGAGGGTGGCTATCATAGGGGTTATTAAGAAGAGTAGGGTGGAGTGAAATTGAGTAATGAACATGAAAGAGCGGGTGCGGTGTGCGTAATGAAAGAAAAGAAAAAGAGTAAACATGTTGTTAAAGAGAAAAAGAGAAAGAAAAGAAAAAACAAAAAATGTGAGTGAAGGTGATGAGTACTTGAAAGAAGAAACACCGCACTCATAGTTGCAAATGAAAATAAAAGAAAAAGAAAGCAAAGGAGAAAGGGAGAAAATATGAAAAGAAGGTTAAAAGTTGAGTGAAGGTGTGTGCACTTCCAAGGAGGGTTAAGCTACTAGTCCCATATGTACCATACCTGAACCCAAGCCTACATTACAAGCTTAAAAAGTCCTATAGTGATCCTGGTTACCCATCTGAAATTCGAGGTATTGAAAGTAAAGGCAAGCCTATGGTATTGCATGCACACAGTTAAAAATTCTTTATGAGAGCGAGCGTGATCTTACCTAGTCCTAAGATAAATACATTGATATGATCATGTACATATGAGTGAGTGTGGTACTTCTTTAAGGTGAGAGCATTTGGTCAAAAACATCATCTTCAAACTGTCTGGGTCAGTGTTATAGATTTATATGTATGGTTGCAAGTGACAACATTTTGCCATGTTTCGATTCCTCTGTGTCATGGTTGAAAATTTAAATATGCTTTATGATTTGAGTTTGTATGATAAAGGAGGGATTAGAAAATTTGACTTGATGAAGAGTTGTGACTGCCGTAAGTTTCCTAAAGTTCTTTTGATTGAAGCATCGAAGTAGTTTATTTTATTTTGTTTTGCCTAAGGACATGCAAAAGTTATAAGTTGAGGGTGTTGATGTTCCATGATTTTACGGCACTTTCGACACGTAAAACCAAGAAAGTATGCACATTTCCAGTATGTTTATGTAGATATGATACGTTTGTGTTGAATGTTGCAGGAAAAAAGGTTCAAAATGGGAAATAGGCAAAGTAAAGCAAAAAGGGAAAAATCTGTATGTTGATCCCTAGGCCACGAGTCGTCGTCCCAATGAATGACTTGTGCCTAGAGTCGTGGGAAGAATCAAAGCTTGATGAAGAAGATCTAGTGTACTTAACGAGTTAAAGGCACGATTCATTACATCTGGTAAAAATTCGTTATGACAGTCGTGGAGACTGGGAGGAGAAATTCTGAAGGAGTGCCTAGTGAATATAACGAGTGACATAACGAGTCGTCAAGTGAAGTGATGACTCGTCATCAGACACTTTGGGCATCCGTTGAGTGCACTGGAAGATTTGGTGAGCCAGGGCCACGAAAGACCTAACGACTCGAGCCTAGGCCTAACAAGTTGTTAGGTGACCCGTCACAAAGAATAGACAAATTGCTGAGAACAACTTAAGATCACTGGCCATGACTCATTGGGAGACCCAACGAGTCGTTACTTGGACCGTTACCCCTACCGACTTGGAATCCAATTTTAGTTAGGATAAGATTTGTTTAGGACTATAAATACAATATTTATGTTTATTTTCCATGTACAGTTTATTTTTACTAGTTTTCACGTGGATTTTAGTGTTGTTAACGATATTTCTTAGATCAAGAAACAAAGTTTGTAATTTTGTTCTTGATTTTGGGAATCAAACAACATTGAAGTTTTTTTCATTGGTTTTGGAGTTTTATTCAATTCACGTGGTTTTCTTCTACGAATTTTTGTAAGTTACAATTATGGTTTCTTCTATATTTTGTGATTGCTATTATTCAATTATGAGTAGCTAAACTCATAATTAGGGTTGTGGGAACCATGGTGAATTAACACACATAGGTAAAACACGTAGTGATTCTTGAAAGGGGTTTAATGTATTATCTTTTCCTTCGTTTTAATTATTTCTTAATAGTTGTAAATGTTTAAACTTTTCTTATTCTTACTTACCGGATCAAGGGGGTTGGTAATGGGAAAATGGATTAACAATGGAAATTTGAGGCTATCAACCCTCATCTAATAGCTTAAACTTGTTCAGGGATAGCTAATTTGATATTAAGGGTAAGGGTTAATTGAGCATACACCCGTATATGGACCAAATTGCGTGGTGATAATCATCTTGATAGGGGACCAACCATTTAGGTGAACCTAAGTTACCAATATTGCATGCTAAACATCGGAATAGATCACTAGTGTAAAGGCCTTGTGGTTATGAAGTCATGGGGAACACAATCCTAGTAAACTTGTTGAATGAATACAACCAAAATTGATTTAAGCATTTACTAGTCTTTACTCTTATTTATTATTTTATTTTCAATTCTTCCCCCCAGGAAATAAGTAATCCGATAGTAATAACTAATCACATTAACCCAAGTTATTTTCATATTCCCTGTGGGATTGACCTCAACCTTTGTTGGGTTCTATATTTGACATCGACCACTTTATATCTCAATTGCAAGGTGTAATTTGGGAAACATCACCAAGCCAAGAGCTCGCATGCTTAAGTCAACGCGGTATCAAACATGGTACTTAAGGAGCGTAGAATCACGATGCTCATTAAGGATATTGACCTCTCCAGCCTCATCGTTCATGCACAACAGATTGAGGCAGAAAAGTTGAAGGATATGGAATGGGATAACAAGTAGGATAGAATAGGTCAATCTGATTATGGCCACCAGAGATCCAACAGTAGTAGCCACCCACATCTGCAGCAATAGAGGACTACAGTACCCAACTCACCCAACGCCCCTTCTTTCTGACCCCGGAAGGATCGAAAGGGTGGAGCATCTGGCTATCAGTCTTAGAGTTTCAATGCCAGCAACCATTAACCAGCTTGTCCCCAATGCGGCAAGAACCATCCAGGTGAATGCCTCCTAGGCAAAGAGAGTTGCTTTGTATATAGACAGCTAGGTCACAATCTAAAGGAGTGTCCTTCATCAGGACGAGGGAAGTCACAGTCTACCACTTCAGCAGCCCTAGAAGGCCATCAAACTTAATAGGATAACACTTCAGGTATGGATGGCAGGGAGTGCCAAAACCACCTTTATGCTTTTTCCTCTCATCAGGATCAGGAGAGTTCACATGACGTGGTCACGGGTACGTTACATCTCTTCCATCTAAATGTGTACGCCCTATTAGGTACAGGAGCCACACAGTCATTAGTGACACCCTATGTAGCTGTTCAATTTGAAATCATTCTAGAAGTCCTTGCAAAACCATTCTCAATCTCTATCCCAGTTGGTGAGTCAGTTAGAGCTAGTTGGGGGTATAGAAACTGTCCAGTTTTTGTATTGAGTAAAGTAATTCTAGTTGATCTAGTAGAGCTAGATATGATTGATTTTGACCTTATTCTTGGCATGGATTGGCTACTCTCTGGTTATGCCTCAGTCGACTGCAAAACTACTGTCGTCAGATTTCAGTTTCCAAATGAGCCAATTCTAGAGTAGATGGATAGTAGTTCCGCGCCTAAGGGTCGATTTATTTCCTACCTCAAGGCAAGGAAGCTTATTTCGAAAGGGTGCATGTATCACCTAGATCAGTTCAAAGATCCTAGCTTTGAGGCCCCAACCATCCAGTCAATTCCAGTTGTTAGAAAATTCCCTAATGTGTTTCTCAAAGATCTTCTTGGAGTCCCTCCCGAGTGGGAAAAGGACTTCGTCATAGACCTTCTTTCAGACACTCAGCCCATCTTTATTCCTCCTTATAGAGTGGCTCCAACAGAGTTTAAGGAATTGAAGGAACAACTAAAGAACCTTCTTGATGAGGGTTTTATCAGGCCCAACATCTCTCCATGGGGTGCTCTAGTGTTGTTCATGGGAAAGAAGGACGGTACCCTCAAAATGTGTATCGACTACCTCCAACTAAATAAGGTTATAGTTAAGAACATGTATCCCCTACCTAAGATTGACGACCTATTCGATCAGCTTCAAGGAGTCAGTTTTTTCTCCAAGGTAGTCCTCAGGTCGGGATATAATCAGCTTTGAGTCAGGGAATGTGATATACTAAAAATAGCCTTCAAAACTTGATATGGTCACTATGAATTCGCGGTTATGTCCTTTGAACTAACTAATACCCCTACAACTTTCATGGACCTAATGAACTAAGTATTTAAGCAGTACCTGGACATGTTCTTCTTTGTGTTCATAGATGACATTTTGATGTAGTCCAGAAATGAGGAGGAGCATGCTAACCATCTGAGGATAGTGTTACAGACTCTCTTAGACCATCCATTGTTTGCTAAATTCAGTAAATGTGAATTCTGGCTGAAGTATGTGGCTTTCCTTGGTCATTTGGTTTCAGGTGAGGGTATTTAGGAAAATCCTCAAAAGATAATAGTGGTGAAAGACTGGCTAGGACCTACTTCCCCAACTGATATCAGAAGTTTCCTAAGTCTAGCCGGCTATTACCAACGGATTGTAGAAGGATTTTCCTCTATTGCATCACCTTTGACTAAATTATCTCAGAAAAAAGTGAAGTTTCAGCGATCAAATGCATGTGAGAAGAGTTTCCAGGAGTTGAAGACCTGACTCCCCATAACTCAAGTTTTGATCTTACCTAAAGGAACAGATGGGTTTGTCATCTACTGTGATTCTTCCAGAGTCGGCCTTGGTTGTGTTCTGATACAACGAGGTAAGGTGATAGCTTATACCTCCAGACAACTCAAAGTTCATGAGAAGAATTATCCAATTCATGACCTCGAATTGGTAGCGGTGGTGTTTTCTTTGAAGATATGGAGACATTACCTCTATGGGGTTCACGTGGATGTTTTCACCGACCATAAGAACCTTCAGTATGTGTTCAGTCAGAAAGACTTTAATGTTCTTCAGAGAAGGTGGTTGGAGCTATTGAAGGATTATGACGTGAGTGTGTTGCACCACCCAAGCAAGGAAAATATGGTGATAGATTCCTTGAGTATAATGTCCATGGGGAGAGTTTCTCATGCTGAAGAGGTATGCTGAATGCTTGTGTGATCAACTTCAAAGGCAGTTGGGATGATCACGTACCTCTCATTGAGTTTGCATAGAACAACAGATACCACGACAGTATTTAGATGGCCCCGTTTGAGGCATTATATGGTAGGAGGTGTAGGTATTCTATTTGGTGGTTTGAAGTTGGTGAAGCTACCATTATAGGACCAGACTCAGTCACGAGGCTACGCAGAAAGTGCAACTGACCAGAGAAAGGTTGAAAACAGCTCAAAGCCGGCAGAAATCATATGATAATGTTTGGAGGAGAGAGTTTGAATTTGTTGTAAATGACTGGGTTTATTTGAAAATTTCATCCATGAAGGGGGTGATGAGGTTTGGAAAAAAAGGGAAACTTAGTCCGAGGTACGTAGGACCCTACAGGATTCTGAGGTGAGTTGGCAATATGGCCTACGAGTTAGAATTACCTTCGGAGTTAGCATCTGTGCACCCAGTCTTCCATGTGTCATCGTTGAAGAAGTGCATTGGTGATTCGAGCTCAATTGTGCCACTAGACAGTGTGGGAGTGAAGGATAGTTTATCTTATGAAGAAGTCCCAGTTCAAATCCTGACCGTCAAGTTCGTAAGCTGCGTAACAAGGATGTCGCTTCAGTGAAAGACTTTTGGAGGAACCAGCTAGTTGAGGCAGTCACATTGGAGGCTGAAGTAGACATGAAGGCCAAATATCCTCATCTATTCCTTTCCTATTCAGTATCAGCATTAGGTATTAAATACCTCCTCAATACTCTATTTTGTTCAGTACTCGTCAGGTCTATTCATATTTTCAATGTGCACTGTAGTTGAG
Source organism: Datura wrightii (assembly GCA_035772735.1). Lineage (NCBI taxonomy): Eukaryota > Viridiplantae > Streptophyta > Magnoliopsida > Solanales > Solanaceae > Datura > Datura wrightii. Next base: position 43,103,129 of record JASDFA010000007.1, on the reverse strand, counting down.
TTAACTCAGTTATTATGGCTAAATCAGTTCAGAGTCAGTCATTTCTTTATAAATCAGTTTGAAGTTTCAGTCTAGGAATTATAGCTCCTTTCGCAGTTTTCCAGTAGTTTTAGCCTTCATTAGAGGATGAATGATCCCAGGGAGAAGATATTGTAACACCCCAAAACTTTCCTAGACCAAACTCAGACCTTGCATGAAAAACTAGGATGAACCAAAAAATTTTTTCCACAGAACGAGTCGTGGTCAGACTCGTCGCTTGAAGTAGTGAATTTTCTCCTGGAGACCAAGGGTGACAACCTATATGACGTCTTGTTAGGTCTAGTAACGAGTCATCGTGATGAGTCATCGAGTGGATACTCATGGTAAAGGTTTCAGTGGCAATGATGGGCATGACAAGTCATTATGTCAGGCAACTATTCATTGTGTTAGCCATCGGAGGAGTCCTGGTGAAGCTCAACCCCAAGGGAATGCTGATGACGAGAGGAGGGGATGAGTCGTTAGATCAGGTAATGACTACCCTTGGGAGAAAGGAGAAATTTTTGTTAAGTGATAATGGAAGATGTCACGAGTCTTTTGGTCTCCTGATGACTCACGATGTTAGTTGTTGGCCAGGCGAGGAATTTTAGGGATTTTTCAGACATGGCCATGACTTGGCACCATGATTCATTCCCAACCCCACGACTCATGGATTTCCACATGGGGAATGGAAGTAGGTTTCTTTCCTGTGATGCTCTAAGGGTATTTTCGTAACTTTCAGCTATTTTATCCCTGAACCGCATCATTTTGGGGCACATTTTAGAGAGAATTAAAGGGGTAATTGACTAAGTCCCTTTCATTTTCACTCAACTCTCAATCTTTGGAGCTAAAAGGTTATAGACAGACTCTCTGGGAAAGCTAGGGCATTCAATCTTCTTCTTAATATCTCAAGATTTTCTCAGGAATCTTCCATAAGGTATGTGCAAATTGAACAAGGGGATTGTTTTTCCCTTGTGTCCCAAAACCCTTCCATAATTTCTTATCAGTTTTAGTCTTAAAGTTCTGTATTAGGGTTAAATCATTAGTAGATTGTGGAAATTTCTTTCTTTTATAATTCTCATGAGTATTGAGGGTTGTTGTTAGTAATAAATCTGGTCATTATCTCCTTACAAGAATTATGATGATTTTTTCCTAGTTCTTGAATGCAGTAATGTGGGTCTTGCATAATTGATTAGATACCAATGTTACTTGACTCTATCAGTGATGAAATTCCCATGTTATTATTATCATATGACTTCTCAGTCAATTGCATGTTAGTTCAGACTCAGTAAGAATGTTAGTACCTTCCGTTCAGCTGATCAGTTTGACTATGGTCATTTCTTGAGGTGGTAGTAATGCCTCCCAGTTATCAGATCTCAGTTATCAGTTACCAGATATCAGTTAGTTCTATAGACGGTTATAACTCTTCGAGATAAGCAGCTCTAGCCAGTGTTAGAATACCAGTTACAGTTATCTAGTCCAATAAGACTCTCAGGGTACTTCCAGATAAGTATAACTAACTTAATCTTGTGCCCCAGCTTCGAGCTATTAGCTTAGTAGTAATTTTAGGATTATCCAATGGGAGTAGTACTTAGTAGTGAGCGGATCGGGGTTCCAGCGCACCCAGGTTCCAAGAACTACTCTGTCATAATAGGTTATTAGCCAATCGGGCCCTATATTTGTGATCACCCAGTTCATGCCTTTATCCCTGGCAAGATATCTTGGGTCCTATCGATGGGGTGTATCCATCGAAATCCAAATTTAGCTCACATGGTTATATGTCGGTTATAGACTCTCCTTCTTGTCATTACAGTCTAAGTTTGATTCAGATCAGTTTAACTCATCTCAGTATTTCCATTTTAGGACATGTTCATGACCACCTCCCAAGGCCATTTTTTACCATATCAGTTATAGTTTAGTTTTACCAGTTTACAGTATCGCAGTGGTCATTTCATGTTATTGTAGTTCAGTTACCTTGTCTTTCATACTTATTGTATCTCTCACTTACTCAGTTCATTCGAAGTACTGACGCATACTTTCCATGTTGTATTATATTATGATACAGGCGCAGGTGCTCAGTCTTAGCATCGTTAGTAGTTTCCCTCAGACAATATCAGCAGCAGCATTTGGTGAGTCCTCATCTTCCGAGGATGACATTTGTTTTCAGTAGTTCTTATTTAGACAGATTTTGGAGTTAATTGGGGGCTTGTCACAGCAACTTATCATTTAGTTGTTGAATTTCAGACATTGTTATTCAGTATTGTTTTCAAATATATTGACTCGTTTTAAACCAGTATATTTTCTTGAATGATTTATATTGTTATAATGCTTCCTTTTATGTTTACTCAGTTTACCAGTGTAATGATAGACCATGGCTTAGCTTGGGGTCACTTGTGGCTCCAAATACTGTATCCCGTCAAGGGTATAGACTCGAGTTGTGATAGAGTGTACGTTGCTAACTCGATTATCCTATCCAAAGTTTGTCTACCAATTTAGATAGACATCGCACTTATGTTCTCAAACTAAGAGTGATAATAAATGAATTACAAGAATTAACCTAGGTTGATTAATCTTATTACAGCATCAATCATAAGTCAAGGTTTAACACCTTGAATCCCTAATACTAATCCCTTTTCATCCAAATTTATACACCTTAGAAATCATTCAAAGCTAAGACATTAGTAATACACATATTTACATTAAATTAGTCTTTGCATCATTCACCATCAGTATGTCATTCTACCTTGAATCACATAACCCTAGTAATGAAACTTAGCCACACATGGTCATTCATTGCATTCAAAACAACAATCATATTCATCTAAGAAGGTTTATCTTACAAAGAAGAGATGAAATCTTAACTGTGACTCAACAAACCCAACAATATTTCTTTAAGACTCTTTCAAAGGTAACGTACCGAGTTGGTGTTTTTCTCTCTCAAAGTGACTTCTCCATTCGTTCCTTTCTCTCCAAAAAATTGGATACTAAAAATAAACCTAGTAGCTGCTATTTATAGTCTAAAATAAAACTGTACTGAAAATCGAAGTCCTGCTTCTCACGTGACACCCAAGTTGATGTTCTGTTGGCCAGGTGACAGTCCTTCATTTAGGCCGTCGCTCCTTATCTAGTGTATCAACGAATCATCATCTTGTTGATTGTACACTTGATGGTCCATCACAGAGGAGATTGTCCGTTACCTGGTCCATCGCTCCATATCCAGTGTGCCTTTAATTCTTAATCTTTGTGACGATGGTCGTGACGGTCCATCGGAGAGGTAATGGTCCATCATCTGGATGTTACTTTCACTTCTTTTTTTTCTGCTTCCGTTTAGGCCCGACGATGGAGGTGATGGTCCGTCGCACTAGTGACGGCCCATCAAATAGGCCATCTTGTTGTTGTTTCAGCCTGTTTCACACCATGTTTTTGCTTTGCTTTATGTTCCTATATAATACACACAAAACCATCAAAATAACCAAAAGTTGCTCCAGAACTTGCATAAATTCATAGTTAAAAGCATCCAATGCATTGTCAAATACCAGTGCATCACTTAGGATGACTCTTCCTACGACCTAAAACAAGAAGCCACGACTCATACGATGATTCATTCAGAGGAAAAATTGTAGATTTTTTTGCTGATCAAATTCCAAATCCCAAGTCTAGTCTTAGGAAACTTTGGGGTGTTATAGTTTATTGAGATCTAAGCTAATAGTAACCCATGCCAAGGGTTCAGTTGGATCACAAAAGTAGTCTGAGTGTCGGTTCACGCCCTAGGTCTAGATTCGGGGCGTGACAGTTGATGTCGCCCAAATTATCCCCCGCAATTGAGATATAAGCGGTCAATTGTCAAATATAGAACCCAACAAGAGGTTGGGGTCGATCCCACAGGGAGTATGGTACGAACATAAGTTAATGCGAATAACTGTTACTATTGAGTTACTTATTTCAAAAGGGGGGAAAATATAGAATAATAAACAAAAGTAAAACTATTGAATGCTGAAATCAAATTCGGTTTGTATCCAATTAACTACTTGACTAGGATTATGTTTCCTAAGATTTCATAACCACAATGCTTATACACTAGTGATCTATTCCGGTATTTAACATGCAATATTGGTAAGTTAGGTTCACCTAAATGGTTGGTCCCCTATCTAGATGATTATCACCACGCAACTTTGTCCGTATACAGGTGTACTTTAGTTGACCCTTACCCTTAATATTGGATTAGCTATCCCCCGAAAAGTTCAAGCTATTAGATGCGGGTTCATAGCCTCAAATCTCCACTGTTAATCCATTTTCCCATTCATTACCTCCTTGGTCCGGTAAGTAAGAATAAGGCAAGTCTTAACGTTTGCAACTATCAAGAATCAATCAAAACAAAGAGAAAAACAATACATGCATAAAACCCCATTCAAGAATCACTAAGTGTTTTACCTATGTGTGTTAATTCAACTTGATTCCCACAAACATAGTTATGGGTTTATCTACTCATGTTTGTACGATCACAATCATAAATTATTGAATAAATCATAATTGCAACTTACAAATTATCGTAGAAGAAAAACCAAGTAGATTGAATAAAACTCCAAAATTGATGATTAAATTCCAATGTTGCTTTTGATCCTCAAATTCAAGAACAAAATTGTAAATATTGTTTCTTGATTCAAGAACAATCGAACAACACCAAAATCCTATTTGAAAACTAATAAAATCGGCTCTCTGAATTATTGTCTAACTGTTTCTAATCGTCATTCAAAAACTAACCTAAACTGTGTATTTATAGTTTCAAGAAATTCTTTTCCTAATTAAAACTAGAAACCAGGTCAACAGTGGCAACGGGCTTGCTGACGATTCATTTGGCCTTCTGAAGAGTCATGCCTTGCTTAGAATAGTCATCCTTAGCAACATACCCAATTGTGGCAACGGGTCACCTAATGACTCGTCGTGCCAGAGCACAAGTCATTAGGTCCCTCGTGGTCTAATTCCTCCAAAAGTCCAGTGTACCTTATGGTTGGTCGTAGTGATCTACCAACGAGTCGTTTCTTCATGTGATGACTCGTTATGTCTGTCGTCAACTACACTGGTCACTTTGTTAAGATTTTCTCTCTCAGCCTTCATGATTGACCTCACGACTCGTTACCAGGTGCAATGAGTCGTTCCATCAACTCGTCATGTACACTGTCTCTTCTTCTTTGAACTTCAAGTTTTGCCCACGCCTTCAACAACGAGTCGTGCCTCTTGCCAACAACTCGTAAAGTGTCTGGCAATCATACTTTCAGTTATTTGCCTAATTCACTTCTGAACCTATTTTCCTGCAACATTAAGCACAAAACACATCATACCTATATAAACATACCCGGAATGTGCATAATTTCTTGGTTTTAAGCGTCGAATGTGCCGTAAAATCACGACACATCAACACCCTCAACTTAGAACTTTTGCATGTCCTCAGGAAAAAAATAAAAAAAACAAACTAACTACGACGCTTCGATCTAAAGAACTCTAAGAAACTTACAATAGTCACATTTATACATCAAAATCCAATTTTATAACCCCTCCCTCATCGTATCAACTCAAATCACTATGCATATGAAAAATTTCCAACCATGACATGGAGGAATCAAAATATGGAAAAATACTGTCACTTGCAAGCACGCACATAAATCTATAACACTGACCCAGACAATTTGCAGACGATTTTGTTGACCAAATTCTCTCACCTCAAAGAAGTTCCACACTCACACATGTGTATTTGATTAACTTGATATATTTCTCTTAGGACTAGGTATGATTCACTCGCTCTCACAAAGAAATTCAAACTGTGTGCATACAATACCATAGGCTTGCCTTTACTTTCAATACCTCGATTTTTGGACAAGTAACCAGGATCACTATAGGATTTTTTAGGCTTGTAACATAGGCTCAGGCTCGAGTATGGTACATATGGAATTTTTAGTTCAACCCTCCTTGGCACTACACACCTCTTGGCTCCACTTTCACCTTTATTTCTATTTTCTCCCTTTTTTCCTTTAATTACTTCTTTTTTTCTTTGCTTTTGCTACTATGGATGCGGTTTCTCTTTATTCAAACACTCATTGATGTCACATTTCTCTTTTCTTTTCTTTCTTTTTGACAACAATTTTTATTTATTTATTTATTTTTCCTTTTCTTTTCACTATGCAAACCGCACCCGCTCTTTTTCCTTTTTTACTACCCAATTTTTATTCCTCCCAACTCTTCTTAATCTCCCCTCTACTAGCCACTCTCAACTTAGGTGATTTGCCTGAGTTGAGGTTCACAATGTCCAAGGAGGGACCAGGGCCAAAATATTGATTCTTAATAAAATCAGGCAGGTGAATTGGTGTAAACAAAAAGAAAGGTCAATTTAAGCTCAAACATTTGGATCAAGGGATTTTTATTCACTTTTGGTAGGTCTTTTAAGGCTAAAGTGGGCTCATAAATCAAAAATGGCCTATGATCCTTTCCTAGTTTCCTATCCTCTATCTCGGTACCACTGACCAGGCAAGTTCTAGATTGACACACACAATCGAATTTAGCTATTAAACCTCACTCACACATAGAACAGGTCAACATCATCACGTCTACCAATTGCTTGTTCAGGTACAGCCATACAATGGTAAACATGTTCACAGTTTCAATGCTATGCAAAGATTCACACAGGTCATACTTGTCAACTTTTACATACACATATACAAATTTTTTGGAAGGGTATCAAATTATCAATCAGTAAAAAAAAAATCAACAATTTTAGCTCTTGACTACCTTCAGTTATCCTAACTTTCTTCAAACTGATACAACAAAACAAAAAAATCCTAAACATGCCGATTCTACTAAATATGGAACACCCGAGGGAAAAGATATCCATCAAGAAAAACCCTCGGGTTATGTTTAGCAAAACGAATGCACAGGTATCCCTCCCCACCCCCATCAATAAAGCATGTGTCGTCCTCGATGCATATATATATACCAAACAAAACTAAGGAAATAGGGAACATACCTGTGCGACCTAGGTGTCAACTACCTGGTCGGTGGAGGGTGTAGATCCGCCTCCAATGTTGTCACCAATATTACCGACTTGAACCAGTGCATTCTCAGATCCAACAGAGCTCGTGCCTTCTCCACGAACTCTCGCTACCTCAGTCTCGGCTCTCTATTGAGCCTCCTCTCTCGATTCATGCAGCGCTCTGTATCTCACTCCGCTCTCGTTTTTGCTGACGGAGCAGAGAAGCATCATCATCAAAACTTGCCTCCTTAGGAGGCCTCTTCCCCTTATCATGTTCCACTGGCTCCTCCGTGATAAAGTTGAAAATTGGTGGCAATTCTTCTTCAAACTCGTCCTCGATCACGGGAAGTACCGGTGGAGGCACTACAACTACCTGTGGTGTGGCCAAGTCCCGCACATCAGATCTGAGTGCTCCTTGCTCTAGGTACCATTATACAACTCTGGCGCCTATAGTTGTGCAAGGCGCTCATCCATTCTCTTCTCAAAAGCATCCAATTGTCCATGCACCACACTGGACAATGTCTCCTACTACTTTGAAACCCATGGCTTTACCTGCTCCATCAAAAATCTAACTTGCAGAGTCGTGTGTGCCTACTGCTTCTCGACCTTAGCTAGTTGCCAAGCCATATCAACTTACAACTCTTGTGAAACTGTAACTAGGCCGACAGTAGTGGCTCATAGAGGTGCAACTGGTGGTCTCAAGGTTGCTGTTGTAGATGATGTCTTAGGAACATCGGCAGGTGCTGAGGTATCCGCTGCATCTGTAGCCTCAGGCTGGCTACTTGTCTCTCTTCCCTCCATAGACTCAGCTGCCAACTCAGCAAACTGTGTTGTATCAGTCTGTATCCAGCTGCCAAATGCCTTTTCTAAATTGTAGATCTAGCGATGCAGCTGCCTGAGTCCTCACCCTCAATACCGGGTTTGTATCATCTCGAATCAACCCGATATCAGTAATCTTCTAGACCACTACTCTCTTGTGAACTGATGGCAATACTAGCACCTTTGACTCCTGACAGAGTCTGTCAATCAAACATGGAAACAGAATGGCAGTATCGTCATTGATTGCCCGCTCTCTAATCTCCTCCGCAATGTATCACGAGAAATTGATGGGATACCCCTCCATTATACATGCTACCAAAGTTGCTCTGTCAGGTGAGAGGATGTTGTCATTGTTGGTTGGTACCAGCCTGTGCCAAACCAGTGACCACCAAAATTTCGCATGAAAGTTCAGCGTGGCCTTCTTTATCAGTGACATGGTACCATGCAGCCATTCAACTAGCGTACCTCTCGTAGAGATGATCCGAGACAACCAAGTATACTGCTGGATGCGCTCCTGACTATTCAACTTCTTCGTTCTGACTTTCTTCAGCTTAGATAGCTTGTGATCGAACTCTGTCGTGTTCATTGGAGCATGATAATCCATCCCATACAGCATCTTGGAGATTGTCTGCTCATAGATATCTATCGGAGTTTCTCTTACCAACACCTGATTTAAGGCATGCCTCTTTTTCAAATCCTAGCCCCTTTAATGCCAACCGCGGTAATGTGGCTACATACGTTGCATAAAACTCTTGGACTAAGCACGGGTTGTAGCTACCTGATGGCCCTGTCAAGCAGCCAAACCTGCACTTATCGAACACTGCTTGTAGCTCTGGAAGATCTTTTAGCCCTGTAGCAACCAGCCTCGGCTCCTCGTATATGCTCCTCTCAGATTGCCTTTTTCATTAGAAGCAATATCTCTGTTGTATATAGCCCGCATGCCATGGACACACCATCTCCGAACATTTTTGGGTTGCTCAATTGATGTGTTTGAGGTCTCATTTAGCTCATTATTAGAGTCCCCTCGCTGAGCATATGATTCATCAACTCTCTTTGTGTTTTGCCCAGCTGTCGTCAGGTGACTCGTGGGGAGGCCACTGAGGAGTTTGGGATGTTTGGAGAAAAGGGTCCCCACGGGCGTGGCAATGACTCATGGTCAGACCCCACGAGTCATTAGGACACCCTTGGGCTGTGGGAGAAGAAAAAGAGAAGGAAGAAGGGAAGTGTACTTAACGGGTGGTGACCATGAGTCATGGTCAACCACCATGATTCGTGGGGTCTCTCGTTACCAACCAGATGAAGAAATCCATGGGATTGAGGCAATTTACTTAACGGGTGGTGACCACGAGTCATGGTCAGGCCGTTACGAGTCGTGATGTTACCCGTTACGAGCCCAGGAGGCAGGGTAAGGCAGTGCACTTGATGATCAACATAACGAGTCATGGCCAGTGAGGACGAGTCGTCAGGTCGTCCCTTAGGACCACCCAGTAGTTATCCCTGCGTATTAGTAAGGGCATTTTTGTCAATTTCTAAGTTCCTAAATCCTAACCTACATCATTTTAGCCTATGAAAGATGGGTTTAAGAGGGCAAAGACTAGCCTAAGTCTTCATTCATGCATGCAAGAGGATAGAAGAGTGTTAGAGAGGTGAGCAAAGGGGAATTCAAGGTTTTCTTCTTCAAATTATTTCAATTCCTTTTTTTGGGCATTTAAGGGAAAGTAAAATTCAATCTCCATCAGGTATGTAGGGTTACAAATGGGTGTTTTCGCTCACACCCATGCCCATTCCCTATCAATTTACGAAAATCTATCAACAATCTATTGGGGTTTTAATTCAATTCTTATGAAAATCTTATGACTTGTTGATGGGCTTTTATGATTATGAATCTCATAGATTTTGATCAGATTTTTCTTACAATCTATTTTACTTATAAAATCATCATTTTCGGCTTCTATTCAATTAAGCCTACTTATGCATGATCTATGATGATTTGATTTATGATCTCCTCTTCAATTTTTGATATCTATGAACCCAGCATGATAGGTGGTTTGAAATATGAAATTATTTAAATGCCCAACATGATTTGATGATTTATAAGTTATGTTCACGATTTCAAGTATGCATGAGCTTTACGATTTATGCACTATAAATGATGAAAATCATGTTTTTCAAGTTACCCAATGCTTATAAGCATGTTTTCGAATGAATTGAGCATTGTAAAGTATGGCAAAGTATTGGGAAATGCCCACATGATGAAGAATGATTAAGGTTTATGAAAAGGATTTAATGATTTATCGATTTATTATGTTGGCCAATTAAAGGACCTTCGATTCTTGGCTAATCATGTTTTAATGGGGATCAATGAATGATGAATGTTATATTTTTATCCAATGAATCTAATGCCTGATGTTATTAACTTACGTATGAGCCTATATGCATGTTTTTGGGAGTCGTGTCTAGCACTGAGCAGCCCAACGTTCAAAGGACTATGCCGGTGTCTCATAACCACGAGTTGCAGTGGGTTTATAATGATACATTACAATGATAACGATCCCCTCTTTTCGTGATATCACATAATGCACGCCACTCGCCTGGCAAGCTAGGGGTGACTCTGCCCACTTGAGTGAGATAGTTGGGGCATCATTAAAGGCTCTACCATGATGGTGTCAGTTATGATGAGTCCTCCTATTGTTCCGCATGTTTTATGCATTGTTATTCTTATGTAATTGGCTCAAGTGATGAATCAATAAAGTTTCTCTTATGAATATGCTAATGAACAGTTTATGAATGATTTGAAAACCTTAAGCCTTGTGTTATGTTATGATGATTATGACCTAAGCATGATGTCCCACTCTTATGATGTTTTTATTAGTTTACATGCATTTTAAATGTCCATTTTACTTACCTTGCATACTCAGTACATTCTATGTACTGACTGCATACTTTCTATGTTGTATCATTTCATGGTACAGGATCCAGCTCTCAGGCTCATCCGCATACCTAGATCGTCTCAGAGACTACTTTCAGCCTATTGCTGAGTCCTCATGTTTCAAGGGTCGTTTGACAGAAAATATGCTATGTTATGTTTCAGTATTTGTTCGGGTTAGTTGGGGGTGTTGTCCTATCAAACCATAGTATGTAGTAGAGGCTTTAGACAATATGTAGTACTCATCTTGTGTATGTCTAAGTGATTCCACTTGTTATGATATGTCATGTTCAGTTTACGTTTCGTCTATGTCTTATGTTAAAACTTCAGCTTATAATGAATGAAGTTAGATGTATGCTTATGCCATGGGTTGACTTGGAGCCTCTCGGGGTTCCTCATCCCATGTTACAAACCAGGTCTACGTTCGGGTCGTGATAGTGAGATCTACGGATGTGTTGGTATGCACTTTTCTTCCTAGACCTAGGTCTTAGTTATCTATGTTTGAGTTTTGAGATGCAGTTATGGGTAGGTCAGAGCCCTTTTCCGACCATCAGTCAGTTTACTCTTTAGAGGCTTTATGCACTTAGTATGTATAATATTATTCAGTTTGTGGCCTCGTCGGCTAATTGTTGCTTGGTTTAGCATACTCATTGCGTTGATTGCATTTCAGTTTCTTACCCTGTATTGTTGAGACCATATGGGTTCAGTTTATACTCCAGTTGATTGTGACAGGTGGCATGGATAGCCTAAGTGTTATAGTTATAAATGTCATATAGCCGGCTTCTTGATTAATCATGAATCGAGTGCCAGTTGCACCCTATCGTAGTTTGGGGCATGACAGACTTGGTATCAGAGCAAATCCATATCCTAAGGAGTCCACAAGACATGTCTAGTAGAGTCGTGCTTATGGGTATGTTGTGCACTACGCTTATAATCATGAGGTTACAGTGCATTTAGGAGTTGTTTCACTTTGTTCATTAATAGATCGTGCTATAGAGCAAAGATGTAAGGGGTGTTTGAAATCTAAATCGTACTTATGATTTAGAATTCACCTGGAGTAAGATAGATGGCTATGAGATTTATCAACACTGATGCTTGAAAGGGTCCTAGTCGCCTTCTTGTCGATCCGAGAAATAGATTATATGCTCGAAGTGACTTTTGTTTAACTCCCCGTGTTTCAGTTCTTTTGGTTCTAGTCAGAGCTACGATGGGAAGGGATCAACTGCTCATGTTGTTCCAGTTTCAGTAGAGCCAGGAGGAGGTAGAGTTGTTTACCCTTCAACACCTTCAGCTATATCAAAGGGACGAGATTTTGAGAAAGCATTTTAGATGTTAACCCAAATAGTGACTTTTAAAAAATCAATAGTTGAAATTAATGGCAAGGTCTAGGGGAAATACTTTTGAGAGCTCTAGTGCCTGGGAGTTTTGAGCCTAAATCCCCTAGCCATCATGGATCAGTACTTATCATGGGAACTTCAACGAGTTCGATTTAGTTTGTTTTTGTACGTAAAGCAGCGCAACATGAGTATTTGCGAATATAGTCTCAGGTTTAATTCTTTGGTCCGATATGGTTCAAATAGGATACGGAATATGAGGGATAGAGTATATCAATTATATTAGGTTTGGGACCCTATCTGGTTTGAGAGTGTTTGGGAATGTCTACCCAGACAGAAATGACTATTGCTCGGATACAAGCATTTTCTCAAAAGATAGAGGAATCTGATTCACCATCTCCAAGTACCAACAAAGAAGTAGAATAAAGTGGGGAGACCAAGTCAACAGGATTATTTAAGGCACAATATAGAGTTTTAAGGCCCTGGGTGGCTAGACATTCAGTTTCTCCTAGAGATTTAGTTCCTTCTTTGTCCCTAGATCAGACTTTAGTTTCTGTTATCAGGATCGTCAATAACGGGCCATGGTAAAAGCAAAGGTAAAAGCGCAGCTTTAGATTTAACGTTGATCTTGTATCTTAAGTAGTGAATAGAAAGTGGTATTGGAGTTAATAATCTGTCGTGGTAGTGTATAAGTTTGCTTATGGTTAGATAAGTTCATCGATTATGTGGTGTTAAGGCACGTCTGTCTTATGTTAGAAAATAGATTGAGTTGAATAAGTATAGTTTGATATGAAGCAATGACTGGAAAGGATATGTTTACGAATATATGGAATGTATGTTTATGACAGAAGACAAGGATGAGTTAAAGGGGCGAGGTCGAATGTTTCTAGGGGGGGAGTGGGGAGGATGTTACACCCTGAAAATATTTTGGTGATTATTTGATGTTTTTATGCTATGTTAAGGGAAGTACGGGTTGCATATTGTTCGTAGATGACAAGGGAAATGGGTACGAATGGAAAAACCAAGTGTATGTGAAGTTTATAAGTTAGGATCAATTTTAAATGACCATATCTCCCAATATATAATGATCTAGAAACCCCACAACCTATCAAATTAAATATCCTCGATCTAGTTTTCAGAACATAAACGGCTCGTCAATCGGAGTTCGGAATAAAACGTTATAGGCATTTTACTGTGGCACTATCGGGTAGTGACATGGCCACCACCCTAAAAACAACCACTGCCAAAACATCTTTATATTTTATGTTTTTCGTTATGAAATCATTTTCATATTTTCAAAGTTTCTGGTGATTGATTACCCTCTTAAATACTCTCTATTTTCCAGTAGCAAAGGCTAAGAAACCAAGAGAAAATCCCTCAAGAAAACACCATCAAAACTCAAGCAAAAGTTGATGGAAGTGAAGGCAATGTTGTGGTGAAGTTTTTGCTGCCTTGTAGCTTCGTTTTGGCAGTGTTGTTGCTGCGTTTTTGGGACTATTTTGAGCTAGAGTTATACTCCATCTTAGTAGGAATTATTCATAAGAAATAGTAATTCACTTCACTCTTTTGAAATCTCTAATAAGTGCATGAATTTTTGAAGGAAAACTAGAAGAAAGTTATGGTCTGTATGTTGACTTGTTGTAGTTGTTGTGCTGTTATGTTGCTGCATTTTGGGCAGCAAGATTGCTGCGTTATTGGAAAGTTATTTGGAGGAAAATACTCCTATTATATCCAAGAATATATTAGCAAAGGGTAAGTGTTTCTAATTTCTAAACTTGCCTAAAAATCTTAGCTAAAGCTAGAAGTTGGAGGTTATGTTGGGCTACCGTTGTTGGTATGTTGTTGTTGAAGTTCTGCTCCTTTTGAAGGTTGGAACAGTTTTGTTTTGCTGAGAATATACTCTATACTTGTGGGAGTTTTTCATGAGAAAAGTGAGGTATTTCCTGCCTCTATTTTGCCCCAAAGTTGTAGAAACAAGTTGCAATGAGAAATGCAAAGTGTAGCCTTATTTGTTTGTGTTGTGACTGCCTATTGATGTAATGTTTTGGCTGGATAAATTAGCTTGAAATAGCCTTGTCACTTGGTGATAAACTCAAGTAATTTAAAGGGCTAAAGTTCTGGTTGTTGAAAGAAAGAAAAAACATAAGAAAGCTCGCTGAAAAAAAAGGTAGGCAAGGCACTCTTTGTCTCTTGATTTTCGAGCAAGAATTCATGCCGAGGATGAATCCGGCATTCCCCTTTACTTGAGATTCCGTAGTAGAATATTACAATTCTTCTCAGTTGTTGGAATTCCTTGGTATTAAGCTGTGTCTTTGCTAAAGAGTTGGAACACATGAATGTAAAGTGAAGAGGGCAATTGCCTTTGATTATGGTCATAGTTGTAAATTGAGTCTGAAGTCCCCTCGACGTGGGCACTGTGAGCTGGTCCTTTACATTATGTTATGTATTTGTGGTGTCGTAGTTTTTTTACATTATGGTTTCTACAGAAATTGGTCAGCATTGCAAGACGATGACGCGCGGACGAACCTAATATTTGGAATCAGTTTTAACTCAATAATGGCTAACGAGGGTAACAAAATGAAATTTTCTTACAATAGTTACCTACCCTCTTATATGCATCTTTTAAGGTACCTCGGGCCATGTGATGGTTCCCCGATCACTCTCCCTTAAGCTAAGAGACTAATTAATGCGTTTCTTAATTAACCGATACGTTAAACTTGGAAAATAGAACCCGAATGGATAAACTATTGATATTTATATTGAACCATCTTTATGGGCAGGTTATACACAATATCTTGATGTTAGCAGATTATACAAAAATCGTATATATATATATATATATACACACATTTATGCTTACGTTTAGGTTACGCACTAAAGCGGCAAGGATTGCCTTTAGAAAGTCGCTATATTTTTATTAGAGCACTTGAGTTATCTAGACCTCCTGAGAATATCTTAAGGCTTTGAGTAGGAACGTCTCATGTTCTTTGAAAGTTGTAGAGGTGTAAGGAAATTAATCCAAGTGTAAAAGTTGAGGCGCTAGTAGCAAAGGAGATATAAGAGTAAATGTTAGACCTTTTATGGTAATATGTGAGTTATATGCCCTCTGTCCGTAGTTGATTTCAAGAACCTTTGCGCGACGTTAAAATATGAGAAAGACAATGTTTAATAGACAAGGTTGGCAATTAGGTAAAAAGGTAAGTGCGTATAAGAATTGCTGGAATAGTAAGCACGAGAGTAAATAATTATGTAGGGAATGACGAATCCTGTTTGGAAAAGAATTTAAGATGAATACGAAAAGTAGAGCTAAAGGTTGTCAAATTAGATGATAAGTTTTATGATTGTTAATGAGTTAGGCAAATGGCTGTTCTAAGGACTTTTAGCAAAAAAGTTATAAATAAAGTTGTTTATGTTAAGTTGTGTTAAGCTAATGAAAGGCCAGCAAAGTGTTAACTTCATAAGAAATGATTAAAATCAAATATTTTGAGATAGTGACTCAAGCAAAAGAAAAGTTCTTCATCGTACCTTTAAACAAGTATCTTTGATTATTTTTTCTAAAAGTTGGATTAACTTTTTCATGTTTTAAAGGATTCTTTTCTTGGAAGTTTCTAAACTGCTTATAATGTCGCTAAGCTTGTTTAAGCTCCACATATATTGGAAAGTTTCGCATGAGCCATTCCTATATTGTCTAAGCATGGCTATAAGATACAATTGCTAGCATTTTTATGTTAGAGAGCTCCAAGTTTGAGCTCTTCCTGTTCATAAATTACCGTGTGATGTGATATGATGTGCGATGAATGAGGTATGCTCCCAATTCTTGATATGAAAGTATGAAAGTCAAATGAGTATAAGCACGGAATGAATGTTAAGATTGTTAATAGAAAATGTTAAGTTAAGCTATTCCTCTCTGCTCCCCGTGTTACTATTGCTAGAGATATTTACAATCATGAACGTGTGTCTACACAGTCTTTATGATATTCCAGTCCTAGGAACTTCCCTATAATTCATTCACAAAATATGTATACATTTAAATTGTAAATGAAAGACCTATATGTGTATGGCATAATTATAGTATTTGGGGTCGTGGTAAGATCCTACACATTTTATTGTTACTGAGTCGGCGTATTTAATGGTTGTCAGTATACAGATAGGCTATATGAGCCCTATCATCTCCATTTATGATTGCAATTAACATTTATTTTTATTTTACCCTAGTGTGGTGTGCCGGCTGGAGATATTATTATTTTAACCCAGTGTGGTACGCTGGCTGGAGATATTTTTATTTTACTACGGTGTGGTACGCCGACTGGAGATATTTTTATTTTATCTAGGTGTGCTATGCTGACTAGAGATATTTTTATTTTACCCCGATGTGGTATGCTGGCTAGAGATATTTTTATTTTACCCCGGTGTGGTACACCGGCTGGACGAATATATATATGAATTTATGGTTGGCTGGTCGTTGGCGTTACAGTTATAGTTTCTTTCTTGTGCATTTCTTAATTGCATTTTCATCTTGTTATAGAGTTATTATCAGGTTTCGATTTCCAAGATTCCAGGTTGTTACTATTCCTTATTCCTGGTTCAGTTATCTTGAGTTCACTTATATTAGAGTAAGTTGTTATCAATTACAGGTTGTAGAGTTCTAGGTTATATCTATCCTTTATATGTTTATGTGCTGAGTCTGTTATTACAAGATTGTCATCTAATATTTACAGTTTCAGCCTTATATACCATACATTTCATTCGTACTGATGTCCCGTCGCTTGGGGACCTGGGTTCGTGCTGCAGGTGCAGGTAAAGGTCGGGATTGCTAGTTGCAGTAGTGGTTTGTTAGATCTACAGATATATTGGTATGCTCCTTTCTTCCTGGAGACAGAGCTTAGTTATATTTTCTTGACTTTCCAGATGTAGTTATGGGTAGGTCGGAGCTCTGTTCTGACCATCAGTCAGTTTACTCTTTAGAGGCTTTGTGGACTTACTATGTACAGTGTTACTCAGTTTGTGGCCTCGTCGGCTTATTGTTGCTTGGTTTAGCATAATCATTGTGTTTATTGCATTTCAGTTGTTTACCCTGTATTATTGAAACCATATGGGTCTAGTTTATACTCCGGTTGATTGTGAAAGGTGGCCTGGATGGCCTAAGTGTTATAGTTACAGATGTCATATAGCCGACTTCTTGATTAATCGAGTGCCAATTGCACCCTACCCTAGTTTTGGGGCGTGACACTTTTAATCATGGTATTAATTCTCAAAATAAATGACTTAACTTACCATAATAATTACTTATTATTCCACTAAAAATTAGTAACTGCACTCCTCAGTATAATGTTAAAATCATTCATTAAATCTTATTTAACTTCTCCATGTTATGATTAGAGTTACCAATCAACCAAATTAAATTTATAACTCTTTAATTCATTGATTACTTTAATTACTTATTCATATGCTTAATTTATTCCATGTGAGTGATAAAAAAATCCACTTGTAGGATTTTCACATGAAAACTTATAAGCAATAAAAAGGTATCATCAATCTTTAGGTCAAATATGAATTCCATCAACTAATTATTATTTCACAAATGTCAATTGTCATTATCCAACTTATTGAAAATATTTTCATTCACAAAAGAGTTTCACCCTTTTCATAGATCAAGATGACAAATAAATTACATGGATCATAATAATTGTTACACCCTGTAAAATGTTAGCGGTTGTAGGCGTACGCATGGATTTGTGACAACTAAGGAGAGCTTGACGCATGTGAGAAGAGCCTCAGAAGCAGTTTCTGGCGAGGCTAGGTCACGAAGCGCTGGCCGGCAGTGAACTGGTCAGCACGGTGCGCCAAGCATGCTGGCACTTTGGGAGGTGCGGTGCAGCACTGGGTTTGTGCGATTGCCAGCGCGAGGTGCCCCCAGTCCACCGCCCATGTGTATATATATATAGGTCCTTTTCTCATTTTAATTCATTTCACATATATTCCCTCGGCTAGAGAAGAAGTAAACTACAATTTTTCACTACATTTTCATCTAATTATGCTATCAAACACCTTCCAAACACAAATTAACTTTGGGTAATGAGTTCTAGGCCTACATGAAGCATTACTACGAAGTTATTTCTCAA
Source organism: Datura wrightii (assembly GCA_035772735.1). Taxonomy (NCBI): domain Eukaryota; kingdom Viridiplantae; phylum Streptophyta; class Magnoliopsida; order Solanales; family Solanaceae; genus Datura; species Datura wrightii. Next base: position 43,084,892 of record JASDFA010000007.1, on the reverse strand, counting down.
AAATTCACTCAGCAAACTGGAACCCCACCGAGTAAAAATTTTCAAAATTACTCCAAATTGAATTCTAAACAATCACAGGCATTAGGTATGCACTTCTCACTTCTAAACTCTCAAGAAATTATAGGTTTTCGGCTGAGTTACTCCAAGTGAATTATAGTTGCTATTTTTATCAAAAGTTATCGTTATTTGCCAAATTTAGTATTGAAATTGGCCCTATTCTCTTAGTATCCTGGCTTCAGTTGGATAGAATCGCGGTTACAAGATGAAACTCACTAGTTAAACGGAAGTCAGCACTCAAGGTATGTAAGGCTATCCTTTTCGGCAAGTTACGTTCGTCGTAAAGTTAGTAAGACTCGGGTATCTATGGTACTTCAGAGTAAGCCTATTATGGTTAGCTGTTAGGAATTGAGTTGATATAATAACAATGATATAGTAACTCTTGTCAGAGTTGACCCTAGCCAGCTTGATTGTTATATATGATATTTGGGGTTTAGATGTTGTTGCCTATAGGATTATGCTCGTAGGAGGGGTATAGTGCCCGGAGGGACTAGAGTGAGGTCGTGAAGGCTGTATCCAGTTTAGAGCTTATGTTATGACCCACAGTCGAGCCAAGGCTCGGGGTCCAGGTACAATAGATCCATTATGACCCATAGACAAGCCAAGGCTCGGGGTGCAGATACAACAGAATCATTATGACCCATAGATGATCCAAGGCGCGGGGTCCAGCTACAGCAGTTATATTATAGCCTATAGTCAAGCCAAGGATCGGGGCCCAGACATAGCAGCTATAGTATGATCCATAGTCGAGCCAAGGCTTGGGATCTAGGTATAGCAGTCACACGCTGACCCATAATCGAGCCAAGGCTCGGGGTCCTGTTATAGGAGCCTAGATGGATCATACACAAATACAGTTATAGGAAGCCTATCAAACATGGAAACATCTTCAGATAACGAGTATTCCTGAGTTACAGTATGTTTACGAACCTTTAGTAACTAAATACCAGGTGAGTGCATTGTTTGTACTTGCCGGTGCTTATGGGTGCCCGGGTAGGTTACTTAGTGTTGTTTGTACCTTCCAGACTTATGGGGGTCCGATTAGGTTCTTGGTTGTATTAATATGCTTGTTAGTTAAATATCTCAAACGGTAAGGTTACTTAAGTTAAATTTTTACCCTCCTTCTTGATTACTTCAGTTTCATCAGTTTTCAATCAGTTATTACTTTACTGCGTTACATATTTGGTATATATTGTATTGATGCCCATCCTTGGGGCGCTGCATGACTTGTCTGCAGGTGCGAATAGACGTAGTTCAGGACCATCTTAGTCATTAGCCGGAGTTAGAAGTGCATTCAGTTCCTTTCTTTCGGAGTTAATAGTTAGAGAAGGTTTGTTCATTTGTTGCACGGTTTACGGGTATTTCTTGGCCTTGTCTCGACCATTATTCTACTCTTAGAGGCTTTCAGGCTACAGATTTCCAGTGGTTAGCTTTTGTTGTTGGCCGTGTGAGACCTATGTATGTTTTAATTCATGTGATGGTCATGTGGGGCCTTGTTTAACTGTTTGTTAGCAGCCCTGTTGGTTATAGCGTAGTTTTAGTTGCCTAATTTCATTCAGTTATAACTAGAAAACATAGTGGCCTTGTTGGCCCACATAGGATACCTATTATTGTGTTGTTGTTGGTTGGTTTTCTTCATTTACAGGTGGCCTTGTTGGCCAGAGGCTTTATTTATAACCGAGATATAGCTCGTCAATTTCTTGAATTATGTTATAGGTGTGTACCAGAAGTGCTCTACGCCAGCTGGGTTAGTCCAAATCCCAGTGTGGCACTAGGTGCAAGTCATGTCTCCCAAGGTGGGGCGTGACAAACTTGGTATCAGAGAAGGTCTTATCCTAGGGAGTTTGCAAGCGGTGTCAAGTAGAGTCTTGTCTATGGATGTGTTGTGCACCACATTTTATAAACAGGAGGCTACGTGGCATAATAGTGTGGTTACTCTTCTTTCTCCTTCGGTCGTTCTATAAAGTTGTGTTGTATAGGGTAACTACCTAAGCTTATGTTATTCTACTTATTACAGAGAAATGTATGATAAATGACGAACCGTGACTGGTTGAGAATTGGATGTGGCAGTAGGAGAGGGCACTAGTAGGGGCCCCCAGGAATAGTCAGCCTTATCTGAGGGCGACAGGGAAACGTCACCTCGATCTCCCCAGTACTCACCACCGCACTCGAAGCCTACTAGGGAAGTAGATATACGAGTACCACCCCCAGCCATTCCTGTCCCATTAGATCAGGAGCTCAGGGGTGCATTCTATATGTCAGTTCAAATGATGGTTGTCCAACGTTAGCCTCAGCCCGTAGTACCAGCTTATGTTGAGCCCACTGAGGGGCTCGGTAATTCTAGAGTCCATGAGTTCCTTGCCTTGAGTCCCCCGCAGTTCACAGGGATAAATCATAAAGAGGACCCATAGAATTTCATAGATCAGCTGTAGAGAATATCAGGGTCATGCATGCCTAGTCCATAAAATCAATTGAATTAGCAGTATTTTGATTTCGAGATGTAGCAGTTTTGTGGTACGAGAGTTAGGAAAGATCCCAAGTAGAGATGTACCTCTTCCTATGTGGCCTAGCTTCTCTTTCATAGAACATTATCTACCTTGAGAGATCCGGCAGGCCAGAGTAGAGCATTTTTTGCATCTGGAGCAAGGCAAAATGAGTGTCAAAGAATATGCATTGAGATTTGACTCCTTAGCCAGATATGCGCCCTCATTTGTCAATACTATGCTAGCCAAGGTGCATCGGTTTATTATGGGACTTGTGCCAAAATATGTGGAGTCTTGCATTACAGCACACTGTGAGAGGATATGGATATTTCACGGATCCAGGCCTTTGCTCAGAATATAGAGGAGCTTAGATAGCATCAGTACGCCATGGTAAGGGTAGGTCAGGAGCAGCGTTGGAGGGTTAGATCTGCAGATTTTCAGGGTGGGCTTAGACTCATTTATTAGGTAGGCCACCTAGGCCCCCGTTCCAGCAGCAGCAAGGCACAGATCGGATAATTGTGAGCAGTCAAGTCCTGTAGAGAGTTCATGAGTGTCAGGATTGCAGCAGCAGAGGAGGCCAGACCAGATGGGACCAGCGGCACCACGTTGCAGTACCTATCATAGGCTGCATCTGAGGAGATGCAGGAATGGTTCCACCGCCTCTTATTCTTGTGGACAGGAGGTACACATAATGAGAGATTTCTCGACTAGACACTAGGGCGGTCAAGATCAGCAGAATAGATCTTCAGCAAGTTCATATGCCCCTGCACCTTCAGCAAAGTGTAGGCTCTCAGCTTCGGCCGGAAGAGGCCGAGGTAGACCAGGGGCATCTAGTTCAGGCAATGGTCAGGACCGCACATATGCACTAACGAGGCGATAGGAGTCAGAATCGTCGCTAGATGTGGTGACATGTATATTAGATGTTTTCTCTCATTCACTTTATGCTTTAATAGATATGGGATCCACTTTGTTGTATGTTACTTCGTTAGTGGCACGAAAGTTTAATATAGATCCAGAATTACTTTAGTGGCCTTTCTCGGTGTCTACACCCATCGATGACTTTATTAGTACTAAAAGAATTTACCGAGGTTGTACAGTAGAGATTGTTGGTCGTCAGACCTTAGCAGATCTAGTAAAACTAGAAATGATTGATTTTGATGTAATTATGGGTATTGATTGGTTGGCACCATGTTACGCCATTGTAGAGTGTTGATCCAGAATTGTACGATTTCACTTTCCATGGGAAGTAGCTTGAGAGTGGAGTTGTAATATAGCCACACCAAAAGGTAAATTCATATCCTATCTTCAGGTGAGAAAGTTTATAGCAAAGGGTTGTATCTACAATATTGTCATGGTTCAGGATATGCAAGAAGAATCCCTGACTCTCCAGTCTATTCTAGTGGTTAATGAGTTCCCTGATGTGTTCCTAGACGAACTTCCTGACATCCCTCTAGAAAGGGAAATCCATTTCTCTATTGACTTACTACCAGGTACTCAGCCTATATCCATCCCTCCGAATCAAATGGCTCCTGTTGTATTGAGAGAATTGAAAGAACAACTGAAATATCTATTAGATAAGGGCTTTATTTGAAAGAAAGAAAGATGATTCGTCACGCATGTATATAGATTATAGGCAGTTGAATAGAGTCACTATTAAGAATAAATACCCTCTTCCAAGGATAGATTATTTTTTTGACCAGCTAGAAGGGGAAAAATATTTTTCCAAGATTAACTTAAGGTCAGGTATCACTAGGTGCGGGTTCGGGAGAGAGACATCCCGAAGACAGCTTTCAGGACCAGGTATGGTCATTTTGAATTCCTAATCATGTCCTTCGGCTTGACAAATGCCCCAGAAGTGTTCATGGATCTGATGAACAACATCTTTAGGCCATGTTTGGATCTATTTGTGATAATATTCATCAATGACATCCTGGTGTATTCCCGTTCAGAAGCAAAACACAGGAATCATTTGCGAACTGTACTCCAGAATCTCAGAGATCACCAATTATATGCAAATTTCTCTAAATGTGAGTTCTGGTTTGTAGCTTTCCTGGGCCATATTGTATCAGAAGTTGGTATTTAGGTCGATTCATAGAAAATTGAGGCGTTGAAGACATGAGCTAGACCTACAACTTTAACAGAGGATCACAGTTTCCTGGGATTAGCTAGGTATTACAGAAGGTTTGTGGAAGGATTTTCTACACTGTCAGCCCCTTTGACTAAATTAACTCATAAAGCAGCCAAGTTTCGGTGGACGAGGCCTATGAGTAGAGTTTCCAGGAATGTAAAAATAGGTTGACATCAACACTGGTGTTAGCTTTGCCAGAAGGTTCAGAAGGCTATGCTATATATTGTGATGCTTTAGGAGTTGGGTTAGGGTGCGTTTTGATGCAACACGGAAAGGTAACTGCATATGCTTCAAGGCAATTGAGAAGACATGAAAAGAACTATCCCACTCATGATCTGGAGTTAGTTGCAGCAGTTCACGCCTTAAAAATATGAAGGCATTTCATGTATGGTGTACATGTAGATATTTTTACTGATCATAAAAGCCTCCAGGACATTTTCACACTAAAGGAGCTAAATTTGCAGCAGTGCCATTGGCTAGAATTGTTGAAAGAATGATGTGAACATTTTGTATCATTCAGGGAAAGCTTATGTTGTAGAGGATGCCCTTAGTCGCCGCTCCATGGGCAGTTTCAACATTTGAGACCAGAACAGTGGGAATGGCCTGAGAGTTGCACCAACTATCCAGTTTAGCAGTTCGGATAGTAGATACAGAGGATAAGGGTGCTATAATTCAGAATACAACGGTATCATCCTTTATGGTAAAGGTGAAAGAGCGGCAGTATGAGGATTCTCATTTAATGCAGCTTAGAGATAAGGTTCACAAAGGTGAATTATCAGTTTTCGAGGTAACCAGAGATAGAGTTTTGGGAACAGAGGTCACCTCTGCGTTCCAGATGTAGCAAGGCTCCGCCAGTAGATTATGGTAGAGGTACATTACTCCCATTAATCTCTTCATCCAGGTTCAATGAAGATGTACCACGACATAAAAGAGATATATTGGTGGCATGGAATGAAGAGAGGTATAGCCGAATTCGTAGCACAGTGTCCTAATTGGCAATAGGTAAAAGAGGAACATCAGAAACCTGGTGGCCTAACTTAGGAGATGTCTATACCTATATGGAAATAGGAGGCAGTCAATATGGACTTTGTGACAGGACTACCCCATACCAGACGCAAATTTAATTCTATTTAGGTGATTGTTGATAGGTTGACAAAATCAGCTCACTTTCTGCCAGTCCGGGCTATGTTCTCAGCTGAAGGTTACGCAAAGATATATATTAAAAAAATAGTCCGATTGCACGGTGTCCCAACATCTATCATTTTTTACATAGGGGAACAGTTTACAGCTAGATTCTGGGAGTCATTTCAGAAAGCTTTAGGGACATAAGTTAATTTGACTATAACTTTTCATCCCCAGACAGACGGCCAGGCAGAATGCACCATTCAGACGCTTGAGGACAATAACACCTATCATTCTGCAATATAGATGCTGCCTTATGAGGCATTATATAGGAAAAAATATAGGTCCCCCATCGAATGGTTTGAGGAAGGAGAGCCAGGGTTAGTCGGACTAGATATGATTCACCTATTAGAAGAAAAAGTGAAACTTATCAGAGAGAGGTTACTGACGGCCCAGAGTCGTTAGAGTTCCTACTCCGATGTGCAGCGCACAGACATAGAATTTAATGTAGATGATTGGTCTATCTTAAAGTGTCGCTGATGAAGGGCGTGATGAGATTTTGAAAGAAGGGCAAGCTTAGCCACAAATTCATTAGTCCATATCAGATCCTCTGAAAGATAGGAAAAGTGGCATATAAGTTAGAGTTGCCTCCAAAATTAGAGTTTGTTCACCCAGTATTTCATGTGTCTAAGTTGCAAAAGTGTATAGGGGACCCGTCCCGAGTTGTGCCAGTTGAGGATGTTCAAGTTATTGAGGAGTTAGCCTACGAAGAAATTCCAGTTGCAATATTAGATAGATAGGTTTGAAGACTGAGAACTAAAGATGTAGCCTCCGTTAAAGTGCTATGGAGGAATAGAAAAAAAGAGAAATGACCTGGGAAGCTAAGGACGATGTGAGGTCTAGATATCCTCAATTGTTCCAGGATTGATTCAGATTATGTAGTTAAGGTAATATTGTTATTCAGTTGTTATCTTACTGCTTGCGTTATCAGTACTATTTAGCTGGCCACCTCTCTATGGTGAAATAGCTGTTATAGCATCCTGGTGATGCCTATGTGGGAATTTTCTATGTTTCAGGTTTCTGGATAGTCCATATTAAAGAGGAGACTCTGCCGAAATTTAAGTGGTAGTTAAAAGAGGTAACTCCTTTAAGCCTTAAGATGACATTCGAGGACGAATGTTCCCAAGGAGGGAGGATGTTACACCCCGTAAAATGATAACAGTTAGTAAGAGTATGCGTGGACTTGTGATGAATAAGGAGTGCTTGACGCGTGTGGGAAGACCGTTGGAAGCAGGGTTGGGCGAGGCTAGGCGACAAAAGGCCAGTGTGATGCGCCAGCTGGCAATGCACTGCCTAGCGCGGTGTGCCAGACCTGCTGGTGCTTTGGGAGGCGCGGCGTGGCATTGGGTTGGTGCGATGGCCGGTGTGAGGTGACCCCCGGTCCACTGCCCATGTATATATATAGGTCCTTTGCTCATTTTAATTCATTTCCCATATATTCCCTCAGCCAAAGAAGAAGTCAATCGTAATTTTCAGTATATTTTCAACCAATTACGCTATGAAGCACCGTCCAAATGCAAATTAACTTTGGGTAACAAGTTCTAGGTCTACAGAAGCATTACTATGGAGCTATTCCTTGAAAATTCGCTTGGAAAACTGGAACCCTACCTGGTAAAAGTTGTTAGGATTACTCCAAATTGAATTCTAAAAGGTCACAGGCATTAGGTAAGCACTTCTCCCTTATAAACTCTCAGGAAATTATAGGTTTTCAACCAAGTTACTCGAAGTGAATTATACTTGCTATTGTTATCAAAATTTATTATTTTTTGCCGAACATAGTATTGAAAATTGGCCCTATTCTCTCAGTATCAGGGATTCAGTTGGATAGAATTGCCGATTACAAGATGAAACTCACCAATTAAATGGAAGTCAGCTCTCGAGGTATGTAAGGGTATCATTTTTGGCAAGTTACATTCATCGTAAAGTTTGTACAACTAGTGTATCTATGATACTTCAGAGTGAACCTATTGTGGTTAGCTGTTACAAATTGAGTTAAGATGATAACAATGATATAGTAACCCTTGTTAGAGTTAACCCTAGCTAGCTTGATTGTTGTATATGATATTCGGGGTTTGGATGTTGTTGCCTATAGGATTATGCACGTAGGAGGGGTATAGTGTCCGGAGGGACCAGAGTGAGGCCATGAAGGTCGTATCTAGTTTTAGAGCTTATGACCCACAGTCAAGCCATGGCTTAGGGTCCAGCTACAATAGATCCATTATGATCCATAGACGAGTCAAGGCTTGGGGTCCAGCTACAGCAAATCCATTATGACCCATAGATGAGACAAGGCTCAGGGTCGAGCTATAGTAGTTATATTATTGCCCATAGTCGAGCCAAGGCTCGGGGCCCAGACACAGCAGCTGTAGTATGATCCATAGTCGAGCCAAGGCTCAAGATCTAGTTATTGCAGTCACACGATGACCCATAGTCGAGCCAAGGCTTGGGGTCCAATTAAAGGAGCCCAAATGGCTCAGACACAGATACAGTTACAGGAAGCCTATCAGACTTGAAAACAGCTTCAGAGAATGAGTACTCCTGAGTTACAGTATGTTTACAAACCTTTAGTAATCAGACAGCAGATGAGTGCATTATTTTTACTTATCGGGACTTATGAGGGCCTAGGTAGGTTATTTTGTGTTGTTTGTACCTTCCAGACTTATGGGGGCTCGATTAGGTTCTTGTTTGTATTTATATACTTGTTAGTTAAATATCTCAAACAGTAAGGTTACTAAAGTTAAATTCTTACCCTCCTTGATTCCTTCAGTTTCATCGATTTTCAGTCAGTTATTACTTTACTACCTTATATATTCGGTACATCTTGTACTGACGCCCATCCTTGAGGCACTGAATCACTTGCCTATAGTTGTGGATAGAAGTGGTTCAGGACCATCTTAGTCTTCATACGGAGTTAGCAGTGCTTTTAGCTCTTTTCTTCTGGAGTTGATAGTTAGAGAAGGTTTTTTCTTTTGTTGCACAGTAAACGAGTAGGTCAGGGCCCTACATCAACCATTATTCTACTCTTAGAGGCTTGCAGGCTACAGATTTCCAGTTGTTAGCTTTTCTTGTTAGCTGTGTGAGGCTTATGTTTATGTTTTAATCATGTGATGGTCGTGTAGGGCCTTGTTTAGTTGTTAGTTAGCAGCCTTGTCGGCTTTAGCATAGTTTTAGTTGCCTGATTTCATTCAGTTGTAACTAGATAGAATAATGGTCTTGTCGGCCCACATAGGATCCCTGTTATTATGTTGTTTCTAGTTGACTGTCTTCATTTACAGGTAGGCTTGTCGGCCAGAGGCTGTATTTATAGCCGAGATTTAGCTCGTCGATTTATTGAGTTAAGTTATAGGCATGCACCAGAAGTGCACCAGGGCAGCAAGGTTAGTCCAGATCCCAGTGTGGCACTAGGTGCCAGTCATGCCTCCCTAGGTGGGACATGACAGTAATTATATCAAGTTTAAGAGTATAAGTACATTTAATAGACTACAATATTTATTTTATGAAGTTAGTACAAAATACTTATCTCTATTTGGTTTGTTCAATACATACAAAAAGTACTAGCACAAAATGTTAAAATTATACTATTTCCATAATCAAGATAAATTATATTTAATTTTGTGCTACAATCAAACTGATAGATTGTCTAATTTTCATCTTAGATTGTGAACATATATAAATTTTATACTTATAAGATCCGATGATTTAATCTTTTGTGTATAAGCTAAACTCTATACACTATATCATTTACTATATAAGTTAAGGACCTATCAACAAATGTGAGATCTATTTAAATACTTACTAAAACTGAATAAATAATTATTCTATAATAAATATTATATTTAAACACATTGTTAATAGTATATATCCCATGGTTAATAATATATATCCCAACAATCTTCCGTTTAAACTTTTAACCATGATAATTGTTAGAGTATACCATATCTAAATGCATGGTTAATGGTATATACCCAAACAATCTCCCACTTAGATGCTTTTTACACAATTATTAAAAGTTTTAGCCAATAAGCTATTTGCAAAAAAAAAACTTGCCAAATCAACTTCATTTAATAGTACTTCGTTGTAACTGATCGGTTTTTTAGTAGTATCTTCAGGGATTCAATCAGAAAACTCTTCCAAGAGTATACATTGAATCGATCTAGATTATCATTTCCTTACTACGAATAAGTACTATCACTACTATTGTCATACTATAATGTTCTTGAGTCTCTTAGTATTTTCTTCATTACCTTTCAGTGTGAAATATTAACAACTTCATAGTGTTGTTTTCTCAACTTTTCTCCTACTACTTATATGCAAAGTAATGTCAATTCTAACTTCTCGGTTAGATGTCCTTGAAATTCTAAATTTTCAGATAACTCATTTGTTATTTTTTTTGCTTACTTCTTATATAACTAGTTTACTTCTAGGAACATGGTGTATTAAATAATCCTTTTCTAGAAATATGACATTCATATTAACAATTATTTTAATTTTTTTAGGACAATAAAATAAACCTCCTTTATTTTTCTTTGGGTATCAAATCAACACTCACATATTTGTTCTTAACTCCAACTAATATGTTTTTCATTTCAACACATGTGTCAGACAACTCCATGTACAAATATGTTATGGACGGTACTTACATCAAATCCATAGTTCTATAAGTATCAAAGGTACTAACTTAGAAGGAATTATATTGAGAATATAATTTTCAGTTTCTCAGGAATATCTCAAGATGAAAAATGCAAAACTGAATAAGTCAATCATTAATCTTACTATCTCAATGAGAACACAATTCCTTCCTCTTCTACATCATTCTATTGTAGAGTACTTAATGTACACAATTGAAATATAATCTCTCTATCTGATAAGTGATTAATGAACTCTCCAAAGAGGTATTTTCCACTATGATGAGATCAGAATATATTTTTCATGATGCCTTTTCATGACACCTTCAATACCTTGAGTATTTCAAAGCATTTGGACTAATGAAGCATCAAATAATATATTTATATCCTGAATAATCTTTCATGAATAGCACATAATACCCAAAATTACCTCTAGTCTAGATGTCCATTTAATCACACAAATCAAAATGAATTAATTCAAACTTATTATTAGCTTTATTTCCTTTTAAGGCGAAATGTATCTTAGTCATTTTTTAAAAAAAAGGACTCATAAATTGGTGTGTCTTTACTTTCAATGAGCATTTAAGTCCATCCTTTAAGCAACCTCAAAGTCCTATTCAGAATAAATGACCTAAATACTAGTGTACCAAATAAGTTTTACTCAATTCTAAGGAATATTTTCTCTTGTAGGATAGATATTACGACCCGAGATGTAACACGGGACCTGAAACCACGAAAGGATCCAAGATAACCATGGCACATGCATAATATAAGCATAAGCATACACTAAGTGGAACAAATATAATATAAGACATAAACAAAAGTCTAATAATCACAAGGTATCAAAACTGAGACGACAAGTCAACTGTTGAATATCTATACATAATAGTCTGAAAAACCTCTAATCATGTGATGAGCTAATGGGAGAAAAAAACCCAACTAGCTCAACTAAGTTTTGAACAGAAATGACATTAAAAGACATGAATCAAAACTGACGTCCACAGATGATGAGGATTCACCAAAATTGAGTTGACCCTGGGGCAAGATCGAATCTAGTAGCGAGGCTGAGGTTGATCACCTGAACCTATATCATGGGACGATATAGCACAAAAGTGTGCGATAAGTACTTTGAATATACTGAGTATGAAGGATAAGTAAAACATGAGAATAAGAATAGTATGCTAAAAAGTTCATGATTGTGTTAGTCATAAAACAAAAACTGTTCATCATAATCTAAAGTATAATGACCCAAGGTTTTGAAAGCTAAATCTTAAAGCTCATCATAATAGAAAATATATGTAAAACTCATAATATGATCAAGCGTTAAAATACAATAAAATAGGATATCTTAAACATGAACAACATAAAACATAAGGAACAATGGGAGATTCTCATAAACGACATACTCCAAGTGAGCATACATGGAACCTAACTTGTAACTCTACCTGGGAGGTGTGTCCATACTTAGCGAAGGGAATGAACCATGAAGGCATGATATCACTCATGAGCCCAGTATCCTAAGAAAGGCACTCTCAACAGGCGAGGACTCCTTAGGCTAAGGTAGAGAGAGACACTCTCAACTGGAGAGGATCCCTCATCCTATGGTGGCACACAGTTATGGGAATTGAGTTTTCATGCCTTGAGCTTACACCCTAACGGAACACGGTACTTCGAGTCACAAGTGACCCCAAGTCAAACTCTGGTCTATCATACATCGGCATTCTGAGTAACATATAAATATATACAATGGAAGTTTAAAGCAAAGATATAAATACTTGAAAGAAATAAAGATGGTTCATAATATTCGAAAATCTTTGAACAAACCTACATATGAAAACCATATCTTTGTCTGAAAGCCACTACAACTGATGAATTGCTGGGACATTCCCCCAGCTAACTCCAAATTTAACAAGCAAGAAGGGAAAATGTAACTAAAGAAATCATCTCCGTCCTAGAAAGATGAGGACACACCGGCTAGAACTGTTGAATTCTTCGGACATCGATCGGCTAGCGAGGCTGAGACTGAGACGAGATCCTACAACTGTATTATAAAACGATAAAGCATAAAAGTATGTGTCACTACTTTGAATGTATTGAGTAAGTGAGAGAAACATAACACAATGGAATCTAAAAATGCTAAACTAAAGAGACATGCAATGACCAACTGAAGCTACTAAACTGAATAACTGAGATGGTCTAAAAGACCCTGTTTAATGGTCAAAGCATGTTCTAAATTTGGAACACTGATCTGAACTGATTTGAAACTAGACTGAACTGACTAGGGGAGAGTCTATAACCGACATATAATCACGTGAGCTAGACATGGAGTCCGATGTATACACCCCATTGGTAGAACCCAATATACCTTGCCAGGGTATAAAGACATGAATTGGGTGATCACAAGAGTCTGGGGCCAATCAGGACAATAAATACGGTAACTTATGGTGGCAACATAGTTTTGGGAACCTGGGTGCACTGGAATCCCGGTCCACTCGGTTCTAAGTCCTACTCCCACTAGATAGTCCTAGACTGAATACTAAGATGATAGCTCAAAAATGGGGCCCAAGACAAGTCAGGGATACATATCCGAAAGCACCCTGAGAGTCTTATCGGACAATTTTCTGAAATAGAGTTCTAAGAATAGTCAGATCTTCTTATTTAGAAGTGTTGTAAACGTCTAAAGAACTAGCTAAAATTTGAAAATGGGGTCCTAAGGCTAGTCACAACTATTTATATAAAGTATCACTGCCTAGTGGACCCATAAAATTGAGATCTGAATATGATTTTGATAATTGGGAGGTACTACTGACACCTCGGGAAATTCTGTATTCAAATTGATCAGTTGACATTTCTCACTGAAACTTGAGAATTCTAATATTCTTAGTATAACTGAGTTACAACAATCTGATTAAGTCTCAATGCTACTAAAGAAATTTCGGTATGTAAGCACTACTGCAAGATTCTAATTTCTCTGTATTCAAGAATATGGCTAAATTTCATATTACAAGGATAGACTATACATAGTCGCAAACTAATGGAACATCAACAACCATTAACATAAAATATATTTCACATGATTTAAGTGAGGTCTTGACAGCTAATTTCATCACATTTGGATGTCCCAGGGATTAAACTATTAGAGAAAAACAAAGAAGGATTTTGGGAACACAAGGGAAGTACTATTCCCTTGCTGAATTCCCACATACCTAGCGAAGAAGCCCAAAGAATTTCCTTGAGAAACCGAGGAGATAAGGTTGCCCTAACTCTTGCTCTGAAAAGCTCTGAGAGGAGTTCTACGATTATTTCTAAGAGTATGGATAGGGAGAATGAGGAAAGAAACCATTGAACCCTTCTAATAAATCTGAAAATATGCTTAAAACGACGTACTTTATAGTCTAGGAGGGTACGAACTTACTAAAAGACCCTTGAAAACTTGCAGGGGAAAACTGATCATCAGTCCTCACTGGTGACCTAACAGGTCGTGAGCAGTGAACACGACTCGTGGTCACACTCGTGAGGTGCACTTCCTGGAACCTACTGTTGGTCACCACGAGGGACCTAACAATTCATGGTTAGTGACCACGACTCGTGGTCACCTCTCTTGGACTATACTGCCCCACACTTTCCTAGAGTCTGCACGGGAGTCGTGGTGAGGACCCATTGGGTACACTACCGACCTTCTTTAACTCTTGATCATGTCCTGACCACGAGTCACCTAACGAGTTGTGTCATGGACCACGATTTGTGGTGACAAGTCATTAGGTGCACTGCCTAAAATTTCCTATTCTTAAATTATTCTTGACCATGGGTCATATCACGGGTCATGATCGGTGACCACGACTTGTGGTCATACCCATGGTCATCCATTCTCCAAATTTCCTACAAAGTCCACAGGCCTCACCACGAGTCACTTAACGAATCGTGGTCACCTCCCACGGGTGACAGAATGACTCATTCTGTGACCTGGTGCAGATTTTTCAATTTTCTCTGTTTTAAGTCCCGGGTCTAGTCCTTGAGTTTCTGGGGCATTACAATATCTCTCCCTTGGGAACATTCATCCTCGAATGTTGGAAATCACACAGGAAAGGATAGAATGGAAACTATTGTACATGAATACTTAGCATGAAAGCTGAAACTAGCGGAATGACTACCTCTGAACTGAATCACAAGTCTAAACTGAATTTACTAATCATACATATATTCATTTACATGAAAGAAACTGAAACACATGAAATAAATGCAGTTTTGGTGAGGAAATTGATACCTTACACTGAAACTGAGTCAGAAGGGAACAAATGGGGGTATCTATCCATCATATCCGCTTTGGCCTCCCACGTAGCTCCCTCAACCTACTGGCACCTCCACAAGACTTTGACTGAAGCCACCTCCTTATTCCTCAGCTTACGAACCTGACGGTCTAGAATTTAGACTAGGACCTCCTTGTATGAGAGACTATCTTTCACTCCCGCACTGTCCAATGGCACAATTGAAGTTGGATCACTGATGCACTTCTTCAATAGTGACACATGGAATACAAGGTGCATAGATGCCAACTATGAAGGTAATTCCAGCTCATAATCCACCTTTCTAATTTGCCTCAGAAACTATAGGGTTCAACATATCTCGGACTGAGCTTTCCCTTCTTTCCAAACCTCATCACCCCTTTCATGGGTAAAATTTTTAGATAGACCCAGTCATCTACAACAAACTCTAATTCTCTTCTCCTCACATCAGCATAAGATTTTTGACGGCTCTGAGTTGTTTTCAGTCTCTCCTTGGTTTGTTGTACCTTCTGCATAGCTTTGTGAATCGAGTCTGACCTGATTATAGTAGCTTCACAAACCTAGAATCACCCAATAGGAGATTTGCACCTCCTCCATACAATTCCTGAAACAGGGCCATATGGATACTAGAGTGGTAGCTGTTGTTGTATGCAAACTCGATAAGAGGCAAGTGATCATACCAACTGCCCTTGAAATCGATCGCACACGCTCTCAACATATTTTCTAGGGTCTTAATAGTTCGCTCAGCTTGCCCATCTATCTACGGGTAAAATTTTGTGTTGATCTTAACCTGGGTACTAATCCCTTCTGAAAAGACTTCTAGAAATGTAAGATGAACTAAGTACTTCTGTTCGAAATAATGGATAATGGCACCCCATTGAAGCCTGACCAAATCCTGTATATAAAGACTAGCATAGTCCACAATTGAATTTGTAGTTTTAACTGGGAGGAAATATGCTGACTTAGTCATCTGGTCTACTACTACTAGATAAAATCATGTTGCCGGTGAGTTCGAGGTAGACCCGTAATAAAGTCCATATTCACGTCTTCCCACTTCCACGTGGGTATGCTAATATCCTGAGTCATACCTCCTGGTCCCTGGTGCTCTTCCTTGACTTGCTTGTAGTTCAGGCACTTAGCTATGAATTCGGTGATGTCTCTCTTCATGTCGTTCCACCAGTAAATATCTCACAGATCGCGGTACATTTTAGTATCACCGGGGTGGATGGAGTACCTCAAACTGTGTGCTGATCCAAAATCTGATGTCTCAAGTCACCGATGTCTGGTACACACAATCTGCTCTAGTAGCGGAGCATACCATCTCCCCCTTTAGTGAAAGCCTTAACCTCTTTCCTGGGAACCGCTTCCTTAAGTTTTAGTAAAATAGGATCTTCATCATGTTTGAACATAGCTTCAACAAAAGAGGAATCTGACCCGCTTTGCATCACCACTCCACCCTCAGCTGAATCAACCAATTGCGCCCCTAACCGAGCTAGTCTATGAATATCCTTCACCAATTCCTTTTTGCCTTCCTCAACATGAGCCACGCTACCCATAGACACTCTACTTAGGGCATCATCCGACACATTAGCTTTGCCTGGGTGATATAAAACGCTCATGTCATAATCCTTCAGGAGCTATAACCACCTTCTCTAACGAAGATTTAGTTCCTTTTGACTGAATACATACTGAAGGCTCTTGTGATCGGTAAAAATAACCATGTGAGCCTCATACAAATAGTGTCTCCATATTTTCAACGCAAACACCATCGCCGCCAAGTCTAAGTCATGAGTTGGATAATTCTTCACATGAACTTTGAGTTGTCTTGAGGCGTAGGCTATGCCTACAAACCTATCTGATCCTTCCGGTAGGGTCAACACTGCAGTGGTAGTGAGTCGAGTTTTTAACGCCTGGAAAATCTTCTCACACGTATCTGACCACAGAAATTTCACTTTCTTCGGAGTCAGCCTAGTCAGAGGAGATGCTATAGAAGAAAAGCCTTCCACAAAGCATCGTTAATAACCGGCCAAACCCAAGAAACTTCTGATTTCCGTTGGGGAGGTAGGTCTGGGCCAGTCTTTTGTTGTTGCTATCTTTTGAGGATCAACCCGAATACCCTCACCGAAGACCACGTGACCTAGGAAAGTCACGGACTTTAACCAGAATTCGCACTTGCTGAACTTAGCGAACAACTGGCGGTCTCTCAGTGTCTGTAGCACTACCCTCAGGTGATTAGCATGGTCCTCCTTATTTATGGAGTATACTATAATGTCATCAATGAATACAATGATGAACATATCCAGATACTGCTTGAAGACTATATTCATCAGATCCATAAAGGTTGCAGGGGCATTTGTTAGTCCAAAGGACATAACCACAAACTCATAGTGACCATACCGGGTCCTAAAAGATATTATCGGTATGTCACACTCTTTTACTCTTAGCTGATGATAGTGACCATACCGGGTCCTAAAAGATATTATCGGTATGTCACACTCTTTTACTCTTAGCTGATGATAGTGACCATACCGGGTCCTAAAAGATATATCGGTATGTCACACTCTTTTACTCTTAGCTGATGATACCCCGACCTGAGATCTATTTTGGAGAAATAGTTGGCTCCTTGAAGTTGGTCGAATAGGTCATCAATTCTAGGTAGGGGATACCTGTTCTCGTCTGTGGCCTTATTCAACTGAAGATAGTCGATGCACATTCTGAGAGTACCATCTTTCTTTCTCACGAATAGCACTGGAGCATCTCAGAGAGAGATGTTGGGTCTGATAAAACCCTTATCAAGAAGATCTTTTAGCTGCTCCTTCAACTCCTTAAGTTCAGCCGGAGCCATTCTATAAGGAGGGATGGCAATGGGCTGTGTATCTGGAATAAGGTCTACACTTTCAATTACCCGTTCTGGAGGAACTCAGTGAAGATCTTTGGGGAAAACATCTGGAAATTCGCTGACAATAGGGACTGACTGGATAGTTAGGGTCTCAGAGTCAGAATCCTTAACCTGAACTAGATGGTAAATGCATCCCTTAGATAATAAGCCTCTTGGCCTTAAGGTAGGAAATAAACCTACCCTTAGGCACTGAAATACTGCCCATCCATTCTAGAGCTGGCTCATTAGGGAACTGAAACCTAACGACCCTAGTCCTGTAGTTGACTAAGGCATAATCGGAGTGTAACTAATCCATGCCAAGAATAAGGTCGAAGTCGACCATGTCTAACTCTACTAGGTCAGCTGGAATGACTTTATTGAAGAATGAGATTGGGCAGTTCAATACACCCTTCTGGCTCTAACTAACTCGCCAAATGGGTGGAGACTGAAAATGGTTCTATGAGGACCTCTGCTTTGATATCGAACTATACTGCTACATAAGGAGTTACAAATGATAGAGTGGCTCTTGGATCTAGTAGGATATACACGTCTAGATGAAAAAGGCATAACATACCCATGACCACGTCAGGTGAGCTCTCCTGATCCTGATGAGAGAAGACAATGCATAAAAACAATTTCGGCGTAGGCCGCCATCTATACCTGAAGGGTTGGCCTGCTGAGCTGGTTGGCTTGATGGAGCTGCTGAGGTAGTGAATTGTGACCTTCCCTGTCCTACTGACAGGCATTCCTTAAGTCGATGACCAAGTTTTCCACAACCAAAACAACCCTCTCGACCCTGAAGACACTCTCTTGGGTGGTTCTTCCCACACTTGGGGCAAGCTAGATATCTGTTGCCGGCACTATATCTCTAGGACTGAGAGCCAGATGCTCCACCCCTCTGATCTTGGTGGGACCAAAAGTAGGTGCACTGACTGCGCTGGTTGTTGGAGCCCTCTATTGCTACTGTTGCTGCAGTTGTGGGTAGATGCCATCGCCAAACCTCTAGTGGCCATAATCTGATTGGCCAATCCTTGCCCGCTTGTTCTTTCACTCCATGCCCCTCAGTTTTTCTTCCTCAATCTGCCTGGCATAGACATTCAAGTTGGAGAGGTCAATATCCTTAATCAGCATCACTATCCTGCACTCTTTGAGGATGAGGTTCGACACCCCATTTACAAATTTCAACATGAGAGCCCTTGGATCGGCCACCATCTCTGGAGCGTATTTGGACAACTTGGCGAACTCCAAAGCGTACTCTTCTACTGTCTTTTTTCCCTATCTAAGATTCATGAACTCCACTACTTTTGCCTCCCTGAGCTCCCAAGGGAAAGATCTTTCCAAGAAGGCTGTAGTGAACTCCTCCCATTCCACCGGTCATGCTTCCGTTGGCCTCCCCTACTTCCATTGTTTGTGCCAAACTTGGGCTACGCTTTTTAGCTAATGGGCAGCCAAGTCGGCACTCTCTGTGGGACTGACACCCATAATTCAGGTGATCTTCTTAATCTCATCCACAAATCCTTATGGGTCCTCTCCTACCTTAGATCCATGGAAATCTGGAGGGTTCATTCGAGTGAATTCCCTCACTCAGGAAGTTACTACGGAACTGTTGTTGTTGGTTGGAACCACCTACAAGTTCACCTGGTTGGTAACTATTTGAGAGAGTAGCTGAATGGCCAGCCTAAATTCTACGGTAGACACTGAGTCTTCCTATGGAGCTGTAGGGGATGGTGGGGCAGGTCGGTGAGCATTACCGACCCTTCTTCTGTTCCCACGCCGCGGAGGCATGATTTGCTAAAACGAAATAGAGCATGAGTTAGGGGAATGATTCTGGAACTAAATTTCAACGCACAATAAGGAGTATGAAATAAAGGGAATTTTCCTAATAACATCTTGTAGCCTCCCCATCATAAGTGTGACACACTTCACATCCATAAAGAGGACTCTACTTGATGCGACTTTTAGACATCCGAGGATACTCTAAACCTAGGGCTCTAATACCATGTTTTTCACGCCCCGAGCTTACACCATGGACGGAACATAGTACTTGGAGTCAGAAGTGACCCCAAGTGAACCCCTGGTCTATCATACACCGGCATTTGAAGTAACATATACAGTGGAAGTTTAAAGCAATGATATAAATACTTGAAAGAAATAAAGCTGGTTCAAAATATTTGAATATATTTGAACAAAATGACATGTCTAAAAACCATATCCGTGTCTAAAAGCCACTACAACTGATGAGTTGTTGGGACAAGCCCCCAACTGACTCCAAATTTAGCTAGATGAAGGGAAAATGTAACTAAATTAAATCATCTCCATCTTGCAAAGATGAGGACTCACCGACTAGAACAGATGAAGTCTTCGGAGAGCGATCGACTATTGAGGCTGAGACTGAGATCCTACAGCTGTATTATAAAATGATATAGCATAAAAGTATGCGCCAGTACTTTGAATGTACTGATTAAGTGAGAGAAACATAATTCAATGGAATCTAAAAATGCTGAACTAAAGACATATGCAATGAACAACTAAAGCTATTGAACTGAATAACTTAAATAACTGAGATGGTATAAAAGACCTTGTCTAACGATCAAAGCATGCTCTAAATCTGGATTACTGATCTGAACTAATCTAAAACTAGAGTGAACTGACTAGTGGGAGAGTCTATAATCGACATATAACCATGTGTGCTAACGTGGAGTCCGATATATACACCCCATTGGTAGGAACCAATATACCTTGTAAGAGTATAAAGGCATGAACTGGGTGATCACAAGAGTCTAGGGCCAATCAGACCAATAAATACTATAACCTACGGTGGCAACGTAGTTCTGGGAACCTGGGTGTGTTGGAACCCCGATCCACTTGGTGCTAAGTCCTACTCCCACTGGATAGTCCTAGACTAAATACTAAGCTGATTGCTTGAAACTGGGGCACAAGACTAGTTAGGGATACATATCTGTAAGCACCCTGAGAGTCTTTTGGGACCAGATTCTGAAACTAGATTCTAAGACTGGTCAGAGCTGCTTATTTGGAAGCCTCGTAACCATCTAAAGAACAAGCTAAAATCTGAAATTAGGGTCCTAAGGCTAGTCAGAGTTTTTATCTAAAGTGTCATGACAACCTAGTGGACCAATAAAACTCAATTTTGAATTTGATTCTGATAACTGGAAGGTACTACTGACACCTCGAAAAATTCTGTAGTCAAACTGATCAGCTGACATTTCTAACTGACACTTAGAATTCTAACATTCTTACTATAACCTAGCTGACAACAATTTGATTAAGTCTCAATGCTACCAACAACGTCGGAGTCCCCAACACTAATAAAATCAAACAATGAAAATTCGGTATGTAAGCACTATTTCAAGATTCTAATTTCATTGTATTAAAGAGTAGGGCTAAATTTCATATTACAAGGATAGACAACAACATAGTCACAAACTGATGGAAAATCAACATCCATTAACATAAAAGATATTTCACATGATCTAAGTGAGCTCTTGATAACTAATTTGATCACATTCGAAAGTCTCAAGGCTAGAACTATTAGAGAAAAATGAAGAAGGATTTTGGGAGAACAAGGGAAGGACTACTCCCTTGTTGAATTCCCACATACCTCGTGAAGAAGCCCAAAGAATTTTCTTGAGAGATCGAGGAGAAAAGGTTTCCCTAGCTCGTGCTCAAAAAAGCTCTGAGAGGAGTTCTACGATGGTTTCTAAGAGTCTGGATAGGGAGAATGAGGAAAGAAATCCTTTAACCCCTCTGATAAATCTGAAAATATGCTTAAAACGATGTAGCTTAGAGTCTAGGAGGTAGAAAATTACTTAAATACCCTTAAAAATCGCAGGGGAAAACTAATCGTCAGTCCTCATGGGTGACCTAACGGGTCGTGATCAGTGACCATAACTTGTGGTCACACTCGTGAGGTACACTGCCTGGAACCTAATGTTGGTCACCACGAGGGACCTAACAAGTTGTGGTTAGTGACCATGACTCGTGATCACCTCTCGTGGACTACACTGCCCCACACTTCCCTGGAGTCCCCATGGGCAACACCACGACTCGTGGTGTCCCAAATGAGTCTTGGTGAGGACCCGTTGGGTACACTGTCGACCATCTCTAACTCTTGATCAAGTCCTGACCACGGGTCACCTAACGGGTCGTGGCATGGACCACGAATTGTGGGTGACAAGTTGTTAGGTGCACTGCCTAACATTTCCCTGTCACAACCCGAACGGAGGCTCGGATCGTAGACATGGGACAAAGGACCCCGAGAGACTCCAAGTTGACCCATGGCATAAGCATACAACTACCTCATTCATTAAACTGAAGAAAACACGAATATAATCTCAGTGGAAGTCTAAACAACATCACATTAGAATAACATCTGAAGCTACACATACATTAGTCTGAAAAACCTCTAGTCTGGACGAGTTAATGGGACAAGACCCCAACTTACCCAACAATAGTAAATGAAAGAAATACATAAAGAATCGAATGTCTAGCCCTCGAAGGATGAGGACTCACCAATCACGTAAAAGCTAACTCTGTCAATCAACTACGCACAGGACTGAGCCTGGGAGCTGGGTCCTATATCACGAGATGATACAACATAGAAAGTATGCGCCCAGTACGTGGAATGTACCGAGTATGCAGGGTATGTAAAACCGCTTAAGTAAAGTAATTTATTTAGAACATTTCATACATATAATAAGCTTTCAACATGAGAGGAAGGGTATACATGCATTCTTTCTGGATTTATAATCTCATCATAACATGACCATGCACAGCTTTATATCATTGTGACTGACTCGAATGACTCAATGATGAAACATGACATTTATTTTAAAAGCTGAACAATGGGTCAAACCTTACTTTTAAAACATGCATGAGTAAAATAACTTCCATGAATAATGCATATGCAAATCTGAATAGTATAGACAGTGGGACTCTCGTAACTTAACCGACATACCACAATAGAGCTTACGTGGTCTCGACTATCACACTAAAGTGGGTAGAGCCATTCAGAACCTTGCTAGGGCTAAGGACGCTACTATGATATCGATATGAAGCACAAAGGGCCAACTGGACCAAGGATAACTCACAAGGGAGGTCCCAATAATATAATAGTATCAACCTATGTTGGTACGTAGTTCTGAGGCATAGGATAATCAACCCTTAACCCGCTCGGTGGTAGACTCTTCTCCGAAAAACATGCAATTCTCTACATCATATATAATGAAGATCAACATCGTCTAATGACGAAGCTCAATATGAAATCATGCATAACTCAACATCATATGGAACGAAGCTCAACATTGTCTATTGACAAAGCTCATTCATGAAATCATGCATAGACTTGACATCATATGAAAATGAAGCTCAACATTGTCCTTTGATAAGGCTCATTAATGACATACATCTCAATTATGAATTCATGCATATGAGAAGCTTTATTTCGAGACATACCACAAGCTAGAATTTATGAAATTTTGGAGACTTCACTCTGAACCATGTGTTAAGCTTATTTTGGGAAAAATTGTCATTTAAATCAACATATGGGCACTGCCCAAAGCTTTATAGAAATTAGATCTACTCAATTCATTTTGAAAACAACATCATAATCATGGGTAGCTTTAAAAACATGCTTTTCATCATCGAACATCTCATCATCAACATACATTCAACGTCATTCTCTTATTTCATAAACTTCTCATCTATGGGCATTCAATTTCATAATTTAGAAATCACAATTTGGATTGAAAACAATTTAAAATCTACCCAAGCTTCACAATTCACAAATATAAACATAATCTAATCATACCCATGTAAAGAGATTGAAGAGTCATGCAATTGGATGAAAACTCCATACTTGATCACAGACAATCTATCATGATTTGATAGAAATTGGGCATAGGTGTGGAAGGAGGCACCCACCATAGCTTTACATACCTGGGAATGGTGAATTCTAACACCCTCTAATTCTCAAGCTGAGATTCCAATGGAAACCTTGAGATTTTGCCTTGAATCCTCCCTTCAAACCTTCAACCTTGCATGCATGGAAAGAATGACTTAGAATAGGTTCCCCTGCTTAAAACCCACTAAAACGAGCCTTAAACAAGGTAGTATAGGTCTTAGGAACATAGGAAATTACGAGAAGGCCCTTACTATTTTGCAGAAAATAACTGTCAGGTGACCCTAACGGGTGACCTACGACTCGTCAAGATGGGGCAATGACTCGTCGAGTCACTCGTCAAGTACACTGGATAACAGATCACTTAGGGCTCGTAAGGAGGGACTTAACTATTCGTTCCTCGAGATCACGATCCGTGGTAACCTTCCGTCATGTACACATTCTCATTCTCAAATAAAGTTCAACCTGCTTGCTCACGACTCACCTCACGAGTTGTTGGGACTGACCACGACTCGTGGGTCCCTTCTTTTAGGTACACTGGTCGATCCTCCCATTTATTTCTCAACTTCACCCCACGTTTAACCTGACGACTCGTGGTGGCTGACCACGAGTCGTTCCCATGCCCGTGGGAATCTCAATCCTTCATTTCATCTAGGCCTTCCACGAGCCACCTGACTACTCATGGGGTCTCCTTATGAGTCATCCAATGACTCATCCTTCAACTAAAGCATCATTTTTTAGATTTTCCCAGTTTGACTCCCAGGTCTGATCCTTTGGTTTCCTGGGTATTACAATATCTCCCCCTTGGGAACATTCATCCTTGAATGTTAGAAACACACAGAAAACTCAAAAAAAAGCAATCATCACATGCAAATACTGATTATTAAAATAAAAAATTGACAGAATGACTACCTCCGAAAAGAACTACACAGCTGAACTGAATTTAGACATCACATACATCTATCATAACATAAATCAAACTTTTGCACATGAATTGAACATGGAAATTGATTAGAGAATTAGGGCAAAAATGGATACCTCAAACTGAAACTGGGCCGGTAGGGAACAGGGTATTTAGCCATCAAGGCCACTTCGGCTTCCCGCGTAGCTTCCTCAACATGCTGGTTTCTCCATAACACCTTCACTGAAGCTACTTCTTTGTTCCTCAGCCTTCGAACCTAGCGAATCCAAAATTTCAACTGGAATTTCCTCATAACTGAGGCTATCTCCCACACCAACACTTTCCACCGGGACAACTAAAGATGGATCACTCAAGCACTTCTTTAAGAGCGATACATGGAAGAGGGGATGAAATGAAGATAACTCCGATGTCAAGTCCAACTCATACGCTACTTTACCAACTCTTCTCGTATCTCGGTACGGACCAATATAGCAGGGACTGAGTTTTCCTTTCTTTCCGAACCGCATGACTCCCTTCATGGGAGATACCTTTATAAATACCCAATAATCTACATCAAACTCCGAATCCCTTATTCTCACATCCGCATATGACTTTTAACGACTCTGAGCAGTTTTCAGCCTGTCCCTTATCAACAGAACCTTCACCATGGCCTCATGAACCAAATCAGGTCCTATCGTATCTGCCTCACCAACCTCAAACCATCCGATGGGTAATCTACACCTCCACCCGTAAAGAGCCTCAAACTGTGCCATTTGGATACTGAAGTGATAACTGTTATTATGAGCAAACTCGATCAAGGGAAAGTGATCATCCCAACTTCCTTTAAAGTCCATCACACAGGCTCTCAACATGTCCTCGAGAGTCTGGATTGTCCATTCCACCTGACCATCCATTTGCAGATGAAATGTTGTGTTGAGCTTAACATGCATCCCAAGCCCTTTTTGGAAAGACCACAAAAACTGAGAGGTAAACTGAGTACCTCAGTCTGAAATAATAGACAAGGGCACTCCATGAAATCGAACCAACTCCTAAATGTATAATTTGGCATAATCATCCGCTGAATCTATGGTTTTGACCGATAGAAAGTGTGCAGCAGCCTTGGTCAACATGTCTTCCACCACCCAAATAGGATCATACTGTTGGTGAGTATGAGGTAGGCCTGTAATGAAATCCATATTAATCTCTTCCACTTCCAAGTGGAAATGTTGATATCCTGAAGTACGCCTCCTGGCCTTTGATGTTTGACCTTTGCTTGTTGACAGTTCGGGCACTTGGCTACAAATTCTGCAATATCCTTCTTCATGTCGTTCCACCAAAATATTTCCCGCAAGTCATGATACATCTTGGTGGCACCCGGATGGATAGAGTACCTGGATCCATATGCCTCATGCAATATCCGGTACCGCAAATTATCGACATTTGGAACACATAGGCGACCCTGGTACCACAGCACCCCATCTCCCCCTTGGGAGAAAACCTCCACCCTTTGACTCCAAACGACTTCCTTCAGCTTTACCAACATTGGATCCTCATCTTTCATAGATTTCACATCCACTACCAAGGACGATTCTGATCCATTTTGCACAACAACGCTGCCATCGGTAGAGTTGACCAATCTATCCCAACCTCGCAAGTCGATGAACATCTCTCACCAATTCCTTCTTTCCCTTATCCACGTGAGATACAATCTCCATAGAGAGCCTACTAAGTGTATCCGCTACTACATTAGTCTTGCCCGGGTAGTAAAGGACGCTCATATCATAGTTCTTTAGTAACTCCAACCACCTCCTTTGCCGAAGATTGAGATCCTTCTGCGTGAACACATATTGCAAGCTCTTGTGATCCATAACTACATCCACGTGGACCCCTTACAAGTAATTCTGCCATATTCTTCAATGCAAACACCATCGCAGCCAACTC
This sequence comes from Datura wrightii, assembly GCA_035772735.1. Classification (NCBI taxonomy): domain Eukaryota; kingdom Viridiplantae; phylum Streptophyta; class Magnoliopsida; order Solanales; family Solanaceae; genus Datura; species Datura wrightii. The sequence goes on along the minus strand of JASDFA010000007.1, from coordinate 43,058,500 downwards.
AAGATCATGGATCAGGTAGTTCTTTTCATAAATTTTCAACTGTCTCGAGGCATATGCTATTACTTTCCCATGCTGCATCAACACACACCCGAGTACGACTCGTAAAGAACACAATACACCACAAAACCATTGGTACCCTCAGGTAGGGTCAACATTGGTGCTGAAGTGAGTCGAGTCTTTAACTCTTGGAAGCTTTTCTCACACGCCTCCTAACATTGAAACTTCACCCTCTTCTGAGTCTACTTGGTCAAAGGTACGGCAATAGATGAAAATCCCTCCACAAATCTCCGATAGTAACCCGCTAAGCCCAAAAAGCTCCTTATATCTGATGGGTTCATAGGTCTGAGCTAATTCTTCACCGCCTCGATTTTCTAAGAATCTACCTTTATGCCCTCACTCAATACCACATGGCCTAGAAATTCTACTGAGTCCAACCAAAAATCACAGTTTTTGAACTTTTCATACAACTAACGATCTTTGAGCGTCTGAAGCACTACTCTCAAGTGAGAGGCATGCTCCTCCTTGCTCTAAGAGTATATGAGGAAATCATCAATGAAAATAATCACGAACATGTCCAAATATGCCTTGAACAGCCTGTTCATTAGATCCATAAAAGCTGTAAGGGCATTGTTTAGTACAAAAGACATAACAACAAATTCGTAGTGACCATACTGAGTCCTGAAAATGGTCTTCTGGATGTTATTGTCCCGAGCCATGAGTTGGTGATACTCAGACCGGAGATCAATCTTGGAGAAAAACTTGGCTCCCTGAAGCAGATCGAAGAAATCATCAATCCTGGGTAAGAGGTACCTGTTCTTAACGGTGACCTTGTTCAACAGACGATAATCAGTACACATGCAAAGGGAACCGTCCTTCTTTCGAACAAACAATACTGGTGCACTCCATGGATACTTACTCAATCTAATAAAGCCCTTATCTAACAGGTCCTTCAATTGATCCTTCAACTCTTTTAGCTTGGCTAGAGCCATTCTCTAAGGCGGAATAGATATAGGCTACGTCTCGGGAAGAAGATCTATACCAAAATTAATCTTCCGCTTGGGAGGGATACCTGGCAAATCATCAAGAAAGACCTCTTGATACTCACGTACTACTGGTACGGACTGGATAGTCGGGGTTTCGGAATCTACGTCCTTAAACCTAACTAGATGGTACATGCAACCCTTAGAAATCATCTTTCTGGCCTTAAGGTAAGAAATAAATCGACTTGCAGGAACAACTGAACTACCCCTCCACTCTAGTACTGGCTTACCCGGAAATCTGAGCTCTGCTGACCGTGTTCTACAATTAACTAAAGCATAGCATGCAAATAGCCAATCCATGCCGAGAATAATATCAAAATTGGTCATGGCTAACTCTATCAAGTTTTCTGAGGTGACCTTATGAAGGACTAAAACTGGGCAACCTATAAACACCCGTCTAGCTATAACTAACTCACCTACTGGAGTGGAAACTGAGAAGGGTTCTGAAAAGACATCGAGGCTGACCCCGAAGCTACTGGCTACATATGGTGTCACAAAAGATAGGGTAGCCCCCAGATGAAGAAATGCATATACATCAACATGAAAAACTCTTAACATACTGGTGACTACATCTGATGAGGCCTCCTGGTCCTGACGAGTGGCTAAGGCATAGAACCTGTTTTGGCGCTGAATGCCAGCTATGCTAGTAGATGCCCCCTGTTGGTGCTGAGCGTGGGGGAGGGGCTGCTGAACTAGAAATTGCACCTCGGCCCCCAACCTAATCCTATTTCGTAGTTGGACAATCTCGGAGCATATGTTCGGGCTGCCCACAACCATAACAAGCTCCTAAACCTGCCAAACACTGTCCTGTGTGCCCTCAACCACATTTGTAACAAGCTGGGATGTTGGAATCTGCGAGTCTGCTACTCTGACCCCTCTAGCCTGACGCTCGCCGTTTCTAATTATGTGTGGGCCTGGATGGCACACTCAATGCCGAGGATGCCGAGGCTGATGACCTCTTGTGAGTCTACTGTCGGTGCCCACCATCGAACCTCTGCTGAGAGAATCTATGATCCGAGGTCTTGGCCCTCTTGGCCTCCCTCTCTCTCGAATGTGATGCCTCCATCTATTTGGCGTACAACACCTTGCGAGGGAAATCCATCTCCTGTTGGAGCATAGCAATCTGACAGGCCTTGTCCAAATACCTTGCTATACCATGTGCAAATCTGCTCACCCGTGCCCTCTGGTCGATCACTAATTTCGGGGCATATTTTGATAGGCAAGAAAACTCAAGGGAATACTCTAGCACTGCCATCCTCCCCTACTTCAAGTTCACAAACTCAGCTTCCTTGAGCTCCCTCATCTCCCGAGGAAAGAACTAATCTAGGAACGCAATCTAAAACTCCTCCCACGTGGACCTGCTACTGCAACCCTGCTATCCTTCCATTGCCGGAACTAAATATGTGCAACCCCTTTCAACTAGTAGGAGGCCAACTATACGCACTCAACACTACTTACCCCCATAACCTGGGTGATATTGACAATCTCATCAATGAAGTCATCTGGGTCCTCATCTACCTTAGACCCTAGAAACTCTGGCTGGTTCATTCTCAAGAAGTTAGGACTTTGGCCACCGCTGCATTGCCATTTTGAGGAACAAGCACAATGGCCTACGCGAGCATCTGGATAGCTCCCCAAACTCAACATGAGCGGCTGGCTCCGGTGCCTGAGGCTCCTGAACTGGTGGGGCTGGCTGATGCCCATAACGGTTTCCATCCTCGTGGCCTTCACCACCTCCATTCCTCCATCCATTCATTCCTCGAGGTGCCATGATTCTTCAATCGCGAATAGCATGAATTAGAAGGATAGAAAGACTTCTCATCGCACGACATAGATCATGAAAGAAGGGAACATTTCCTAAATGTCTAGTAGCCTCTTCGTCATAAGTGTGGTGTGCTTCACACCCATGAAAAAGACTCTACCTAACGTGGCTTTCAGACTCCCTAGGACACTTCAAACCTATTTCTCTTATACAAAGTTTGTCACGACCCAAACGGAGGACCGAATCATATACACGGGACAAGGGACACTTAGAGACCCCAAGTTGACCCATGGAATAAGCATACAATTAAATCATTCAATAAACTAAAGAAAACATGAATATAATCTCAACGGAAGTCTAAACAACATCATATCAGAATAACATCCGAAACTACACATACATAAGTGTGAAAAGCCTTTAATCTAGACGAGTTGATGGGACAAGACCCCAACTCACCCAATAATAATGAATGAAATAAATACATAAAGAACTGAATGTCTAGCCCTTGAAGGATGAGGACTCACCAATCACGTAGAAGCTAACTCTATCCATAGACTACGCACGGGGCTGAGCCTGGGAGCTGGGTCCTGTATCACGAGACGATACAACATAGAAAGTATGTGGTCAGTACGTGAAATGTACTAAGTAGGCAACGTAAGTAAAACCGCTTAAGTAAAGTAAATCATTTAGAACATTTCATACATATAATAAGCTTTCAACATGAGAGGAAAGGTATACATGCATTCTTTTTGGAATTATAATCTCATCATAATAGGACCATGCATAACTTTTATAATATCATGACTGACTCGAATGAGTCAAAGCTGAAACATGACATTTATTTTTAAAGCTGAATAATGAGTCAAACCTTACTTTTAGAACATGCATGCGGAAGATAACCATGAATAATTCATATGTAAATATGAATAGTACAGACAATGGAAGACTTGTCACCTACCCGACATACCACGATAGAGCTTGTGTGGTCCCGACTATCACATTCAAGTGAGCAGAGTTGTCCAGAATCTTGCCAGGGCTAAGGACGCTTCCATGATATCGATATCAAGCTCAAAGGGCCAATTGAGTCGGAGATAGCTCACAAGGGAGGTCTTAATAATATAATAGTATCAACCTACATTGGCATACTTCTGGGGCATAGGGCAATCGATCCTTAACCTGCTCGGTGCTAGACTCTTCTCCCAAAAACACGCAATGCTCTACATCATATATAACGAAGCTCAACATTGTCTATTGACGAAGCTCAACATTGTCTAATGACGAAGCTCAATATGAAATCATGCATAACTCAACATGTATGAAACGAAGCTCAACATTGTCTATTGACATAGTTCATTCATGAAATCATGCATAGACTCAACATCATATGAAAATGAAGCTCAACATTGTCCTTTGATAAAGCTCAATAATGACATATATCTCAATTATGAATTCATGCATATGAGAAGCTTTATTTCGAAATATACCACAAGCTAGAATTTATGAAATTTGGGAGACTTCGCTCGAACCATGTGTTAAGCTTATTTCGAGAAAAATCATCACTTTATCAACATGTGGGTATTGCCCAAAGCTTTATCAAAATTAGATCTACTCAATTCATTTTGAAAACAACACCATAATCATGGGTAGCTTTAGAAACATGCTTTTCATCCTCAAATCTCATCATCATCATACATTCAACATCATTCTCTTCTTTCATGAACTTCTCATCTATGGGCATTCAATTTCATAATTTAGAAATCACAATTTAGATTGAAAACAATTTAAAATCTGCCCAAGCTTCACAATTCACCAATATATAAACATAATCTAATCATACCCATGTATAGAGATTGAAGAATCATGCAATTGGGTGAAAACCCCATACTTGATCATAGAAAATTTATCATGATTTGATAGAAATTGGGCATGAGTGTGGAAGGAGGAACCCACTCATAGCCTTACACACTTGAAAATGGTTAATTCTAACACCCTCTAATTGCCCAAGCTGAGATTCCAATGGGAACCTTGAGATTTTTCCTTGAATCCTCTCCTCAAACCTTCAAACTTGCATGCATGGGAAGAATGAATGAGAATAGGATTTTCCCTGCTTAAAACCCACTAAAACGAGCCTTAAACAACGTAGTATAGGTCTTAGGAACTTAGGAAATTATGAGAAGGCCCTTATTATTTCGAAAAAAATAACTGCCAGGTGACCTTAATGGGTGACCTGATGACTCGTCAAGACAAGGAAATGACTCGTTGTGTCACTCGTCAAGCATACTGGATAACAGATCATTTAGGGCTCATAACGGGGGATGTAATGATTCGTTCCTCGACGACCCGTTGTCACCTTCCGTCATGTACACTGTCTCATTCTCAAATAAAGTTCAACCTGCTTGCTCACGACTCACCTCACGAGTCGTTGGGACTGACCACGAATCATGGGGTCCCTTCCGTTATGTACACTGGTCGATCCTCCCATTTACTTCTCAACTTCACCCCACGGTTAACCTGATGACTCATGGTGGTGGACCACGAGTCATTCCCAAGCCCGTGGGGACCTCAATCCTTCATTTCATCCTGGCCTTTCCACGAGCCACCTGACGACTCGTGGGGTCTCCTCACAAGTCATCCAACAACTCATCCTACTACCGAAGCATCATTTTCTAGATTTTTCCATTTGACTCCCAGGTCTGATCCTTGGATTACTGGGGTATTACTTTCCCATTCTTAAATTACTCTTGACTATGGGTCATATCATGGGTCGTGATCTGTTACCATGACTCATGGTCACACCCATGGTCACCCATTCTCCAAATTTCTTACTTAGTCCACAGGCCTCACTACGAGTCACTTAACGACTCATGGTGACCTCCCACGGGTCATAGAATGACTAGTTCTGTGACCTGGTGCAAATTTTCCAGTTTTCTATGTTTTAAGTTCGGGTCTAGTCCTTGAGTTTCCAGGGCATTACATGGGTTGTCTAGGAATCTTATCTGCTCAGTGTTAAATACTACTCCAACATATACATAGTTCTCATATCACTAACATGAAACATACTTAAATTTTTGCATGAGCTATTTTAGATCATGAAGTACATAAAATTCCGTGACATACGTGAACTAGCCATGAAAATGATGTCGTTAATTCAACCATGATACATAAGCTTAAGATTCATGAAATTCATGCATAATTGGATAATTCATCATAACTTGAAAGTAGAGATTCATGAGAGTTTTTCATAGAAAAAATGTAATTATAGTCATAAAACATAGATTATATCTTGAAAGAATCAAAATCACAGGAGGTTATAGAGTTTTTCAACAAACTGAGTCTAACACTAGAAATTTGTATAAATCATAATTGGAGACTTGAATTTATAAAATTAAGTTTGAGTTGGACATGAGGGTGGAAGAAATCCTCCATTTTTGACCCTACCTAGGCTTCGATGAATATTTGCTACGACTTGAGTTCCAAGAGTATTGAGATATAGAAAAACCCTATGAGCTTGAGAGGATGAATCTCCAACTTCAAATGTTTGGAAGAGAATAAGGCTATGGATAAGTAAAACCCTCTAATACACCCCTTAGAATCTGAAAAATGACTTAGTTTAGGAGTTAAAAGCATAGGAAGTATGGAAATACCCTAAAAAACTTATATGAGAAAATCACTCCAGCAGACCTAACGATTTGTTAGTCCTCCTAACGGGTTGTTCCCTCCATCCGTCACCCCTGAGAAAAAAATCCAACTTTTGAATATTCACTTGACGCCTCCTTTTAACGGCCCGTCATCACACTTAATAGATCCTCACTCCAGTCATTAAGACTGACAAATTCTAGACAAATTCATAAACTTCACACTGACAAATGGATCACTTAGAGATCCATTAAGTGTCCTAATAGGTCACATAGCGATTTGTTCTGTGTTCTGGTGCAAATTCTGTTGATTTTCAGCTTCATGTTTAGGATCTGATATTAGGGGATTTTAGGGGGTTACAACAGATTAATATTATTCAATTCAAAAAGATATATTAACAATAAAGAGTTCACACATCAATATACTACAAGAGAAAATATTTATCACGCTCAGTAACGCAAAAGTTACAAGAAAAATAAATTGAATATCCATCTCTTAATTGGTTAGGGACTGAAATCAAATTCTTTCTAACAAAAAGCACAAATATAATGCATTCTTTATATTTATGTCTTATCATTAAAAAATTTATATTCTTGAATAGTAGTAAGTAGACATGATAAAGACTATTGAGAATTTGCAATATAACATATTAAATAGATTAAAAGAAGTCGATAAGCTGAATATTTAAATTCAGACCGCATTCACATGCATCTGAATTGTAACATCAATAGAAAAATATTGCTCATGCAATGTATATAAATTATTCAAGATTAATACAATTAAAAAAAAAAGACAAAACCAACTCATATGGAGAGTAAATTGTTACTCTTAGTCAATTGTATATTATTATTGAACATTAGATCCATTGATTCAATATGTAACTCAGACGGAGAGTTAATACAAGTTATCAATAACTAGTAATTTTTTCTGGTACAATCCATAATAAATTTATTCAATATGGAGGAAGACCTAAAATCAACACGTAAATTTATTATCTCACTTATCACATCAATTAATATCGATCACCACTTTACATGTCGGCCTTAAATTTTTAAAACTGACCTAGCATTTAAACTCGTAAATCTATTATCTCACTTATCACATGAATTAATATCGATCACCACTTTACATGTCCGTCTTAAAAATTTAAAACTTTCCCAGCATATAAACTCAGATGGAGAGAATACATGCTATCAATAACTAGAAATTTCACCTAGTGAACTTGTAATAAATTTATCCGATATGAAGAAACACTTAAAGTAAACGTGTAAATTTATTTTCTCACTTGTAATTAATAGTGGATATGAAAAAAATTAATTCCTATCATCACTTGAACACAAATAATTTATACATGGTACATTGACAATATCAATAACTAATCAAATAAATCGCTTGATGGAAGCTCTTGTTGATCATAATTCTCATCCATGCATAATATAATTTCACATGAAAATAAAATAAGAATCTTTAATAATTCCACAAATATAACACTTTATTAGAAGATATTTGTTGTTCATAAATTCTTATTCAAAAAAATATAATATGCATGTGAAAAAAATTAATATAATGTATCATCGAATATTAAAAATTTTAAAAATACTGCATATATATATATATATATATATATATCTTGAATAGTAAATTTTGATGGAAAAAGAACTATCCATAAAATATACATATGTGATATCAGATTATTCACTCTAATAAATCAAAAATAAGTTAACCCAGGTGAAGAGTATACAATTAATTTAAGTCATGCTAATATCATTATTGTTATCCCTAGTCCCATTGATCCAGCATCTAATCTCGAATAGAGAGTTAATACAAGTTATCAATAACTAGAGATTAAAATCACAGTAATTGACCAATAATGAATCTCTCTGATAAGGAAAGGAGACCAATGTCAACATGTAAACTCATTGCATCACTGTTATGTATTAATGGGGAGCATAGAGATTGAACCCCCACTGGTTAAAGAAAATAAATTTTCCTTAAATTTTTATTTTTTTTAAAAAATATAAAAATGAAAAACCCAGAAAGACGACTCTGAATGGTCAAAATCAATGTTACTCATGGCATAGCCTTGAGTATTGTTTAGAGAATTATTTTCAATGAACCTACCAAAATTCAGGTCAATCAGAACTCGTAAAATTCCTGATCTCCAAATCTATGACCAAATTCGAAAAACAATCGATTCAAGTGATTTAAGCAAAAAAATATGATATATATTCTTATCATAAATCTATTCATGTTAAATCATCAGTTGTAAGAATGTTTTAGATTAAACATAAATAAATTGATATAAAGAATAGCGTTTTCATACTTGTATCAAAATTTTAATCCAAATAAACTATCTAAAACCAAACTAAAATGACAAGGAATGCTAAAAAATGACATCTCTCACTGAAAGCAGTGAGTATCGCTTAGCAAATCATTTCTATTGGACTCATCAAATTTCAAGTCAATCGAAGATCACGAAGTTCATGCCTACCAAACTATGACCAAACCTGAAAATATCTATTTTAGGCATAGTTAAGGATTAAAAAAAATATGATTTTGGTTTCCATTCTGTTATACTTGTTTCATGAGCACAAAGTGTACAATGTGTGCCTCATTTTGTAAGAGACACAATTCTCAATTAATAAACTTGAGAATTCAACATATTATGTTTATCCCTTTCGGGTCAGTAAAAACTTCAATATCCCTTCTCATGATTAATTAAATATCACTAGTATCTCAAGGCAAATCTTCTTTCAATTAATAAAATTTCACCACCAGCATACATTTATCTAGGACTACTTTTCACAATATATTGAGAATATTACAATAAGTCAAATGAACAAACCACTCTATTGAATTATATTTATTAATCATAATTCTCAATTCGTATATTGATATAATCTTTCGTGTATAAAGATATAATAATTTACAATAATTTTAATTAAATAATCCACTTTAAAATTATTTATTAATCATTAAATTCTTAATCCATACAATATTAGTTATACATATGATAAAGGAAAAAGCAATGTTCATACATAATGGGGAACAACGCTCATACAGTAGCAAATCCTATACTTGTTTTCCAACAAATTGTCAGATCAAGTGGTGGCCCAAATGTCTAGAGAAAAACTTAAGTTTCTTTGTTCTTTCATGTGAACCAAGCCAGTAACAATTTTTTTAAACCTTAACAGCATATACAAGAAATTTGCAAGATCCATCATGTTAGCCTGTATGAATCCACAACCGGTAAAGATCTACGTCCTTGACTGTCAACCAACTAAGAGACGAAACACAAAACATACAAAATAGTAAGATAAATGACACACGATGTTTACGTGAAACCTCCTTTCTCAAAGGAGTAAAACCATGATCTACCACGTAGGATTTCTCAAAAGGTTTCACTATGCACGAGCAATGTCGATTACAAATATTTGTAATCCATAGGATTAGGCTCTTAATCTTACCCTTCTTGCAAAAACTCTATTACAAGACTACAAGGCAATAACTGTATTAGCAACCCTCTAACCAGCTAACTTTATTTGGAATACCATGACTAACACTAGCCCTGCGATCAACTACCTCTAGCTGATGCTTCTCTCTAGTAATACAAGAAAGAACATAATGAAAACACACCCACACAAGCTTCAGAGAAAGAAGAGTAGATTTAAACTTTTAGAGTAGAAGAAAAAGACAAAAGACAAGGAACTAATAGAGAGCTTCAGTTGAATGCAAGTAGATCCCTTGTAGTTAATCAGCTTTATCCATGTGAGCACCACGGATTTTGCAAAGAATATGTATATAGATGAATGCAAAAACAAGATTTTATTTTTAGTCATCTCTACCCATATAAGAGAGACCAAAAATTAATAAGAGATCCCATTGGATAGTACATTTGACCTGCTGCAACTTCACTAACCACCACAGAGAAAGTAGACTTAGCAGTTGTAAGTTGACTGATACACCCGCCGACCATGTCCCATCAGGAAAACTATAGCAAGGATCTTGTCCTCTCATGAATTTGTCTATTATCAAAACCAAGAGTACAACAATTTTCTCCTTTTTGATGATGACAAGCATACACTTCCATAAATCAATTTTCAAAGCTTCCCCCTATCACATTGCATCATAATTCCCCATTTCACCTGTTCTCCTGACCTATTCCCCCTTCATACCTTTTCCCCATTTAATCTAGCCCCTGTGTCCCCTATGCCCCTCTTCTCTCTTACTCCACCATGATTACTTCTCTTTACTAGTATTATAAAAAAGGACAAATAGTAAACTATGTAGAGTAAAAATAGCATAATGTTAACTCATGGCCAATAGCATAATGTTAACTCATGGCCACTAGGTCAATAGAGAAAAGAGAACAACAGATATAAAAGGAAAATAGATTCTTCATTCATTCAGATTGGTGCATTACACATGATACAAAGAAAAGTGCATTAATAAATCGGATGAAAATCACCACTTTGAACAGGGAACAAAAGGACCAAAAGGATAGGGGATTTAAGGGGAGTTAGGTAAAAACACCAGGGTATTGGCTTAAGGACTAGATAATATTTTCAACAACAGAGCCATCATTTCATTTGAAGAATCATGTGCCTACAACAGTTTCTAGGTCAGGGCCCCTACCTTGGCTTTTAACTTTCATTCTTCGAATGGAGAGCATTCATGGGACCAAGTTCCTCCATTGGTGCAACTAATGCTTTCAACAAGGCCCCCTTCAGATCGTAATCTCTATATCACGTTGAGCCAACAACCCTGTTAGTCTCTCCACTTCTACTTTTGACTTCTCCTAGGTGGAAATGAGATGTGAGATGACAGACTGAGTCACTGTACAATATCTCCTTTGTACACATTCACTTTCCTCCATTGGGTGATTAGAGTAATCATCTACTTCTTTGTTCCTATTATCCCTTTTCCACAAGAGACCTTAAAGAAATTGAAGAAGCTATTTAGGAGGATTTCATATGCCAACCCAAGCTTACCATCATTTACCGTCATTACTTTGTACATATGTTTGATCATAATCGCTGGTAGACTGATGGCCTTGAAGGTACTGAGGCCTCCATGATGAAAAGGTCAGTGATGCCCACTATGTCCTTTTTATGTTTTGGGAAAGTGGACTTTGTTAACAAATTCAAGTACCAATTGTTACTCACCCTTTAATTGCCTCTTGAAAAGACTTTCCCCACTTAAATTCTCCCATTTGCCAATTAGGGACAAAAACTTCCTGAAAGCGCATCCTCTTAGTAGGGACCTCCAATATCTACCCATTATTTCTAATCAAGAGTTATTTCAACCCCATTCACTTTTGTGCTCAACTTCTTTCTTTCAGTGGTGAACACCGCCTCATGACAAAATTCCCTTACTTCCTTTTTATGAAGATCTGGGATGGGATGAGTGAAAATATCACTCCAGTCCCAATCCGATCTGCTATCCCGTATATTTTATCTACCTCAGGTCAAAGAACCATCCCTATAACACCTTTTGGGTCCTTAGTACAGCCTGCCTCTTCTCTCGAGTTAGGGACTTCATAGGTCCTTCTGCTAAATTAGCCTAAAAGAGGCATCAGGTCCCTCTGTCATTAAAGCCTCTCTTTTCTTTTTTCACTTAGACTTAGAGGCTTTGGTGGTCACAGAAGGATCATCCTCCTCAATTATTTCCTACTATATTCTCTTTGTTCCAACAGTGGAAGGTTGGGATAGAATTTTCTCACGTTGCATCATCATCTACATCTTTTTCCACTCTCTCTTCCTCAGGGTTAAGAATGTTTTCCAGCTGAACCTCTTTCACCATAATTACTCTCTCTTTTAGCTTTATTCTCTTAGCTGTTTTGGCTTGATTTTCCTTCAAGGAATCTTCCATGACTTTTCTCATGCTTGCCTTAGTACTTGATGGAAGGACTAGGTCCATTGACCAACGTACTAATGTTTGGAGACAATTTTCTTTACATTCCAAGACAAGGGCTACTCATCCTCACTTTCATCAAATTCAGAAACCTCCTACTTTATATTTAGAACTCCTGAGGTTCCATCCTATTTAGGAGCATAAGCTAGTTCAACAAATCCAAGAATAAGAAGAGAAGATGAGGGCTCATCATCTTTTCCGATGCTCTCAACTTTTGGCTCACCTTGGGCCATCTGCGTGAGACTTTGAACTATTATTTGCTCTCCTAAGGCAAGGATGTTTGAAGTCTGACCTGGTTATTTTGGCAGACACCCTTCAAAAAAATATTCTATAGGACTTTCTGACAACATCCCCGCATGCATTAACTCCTCCTTATATATAGGGGCTAACATAGGACTTTGTATTAAAGGAGATGTAGTGAAGTCCAAATAGTCAGATCTCTCTTCACTCATTCACCCTCGTCGTTGTAGTCGGAAAGGACATGGGGTCAAGGGGTATTGCAGAAGAATCCACAAAAAGAGCTTAGACTGCTATGTTTTCCATTGGAGAAAAAGAGGAAGGAATGGGAGTCTTAGGAAAGGGGTTCTCAAAATTCACAGTAGGTGAGGACAATTTAGTTCTGGATGACTCAATAGGAGTTTCTAGAATATGGACTTCTGGGGATTTGGATGGAGAAGATGGATGAGACATTATGTAATGGAGAAACACTTACAAAGGTTATAAATGGATTGTAGCAAAGAGGGTTTTGGATTTTCCTCTTTTTTTTTGTAGCAATGGATTGTAGAAACACTCATTCACTAGTCTCTGTGGGATTTGACACCGACATCCGTTGGAAATATTTATTTTGATACAATGATCACTTACACTTTCTCTAAATGAGGAGTGTATTTGAGCATTATCATTTACATGCTAGAATCCAGTGGAGACAACAGATTATATAGAGTATGTGAGGATTTGTGTTTCCAGTTTGACCCCTTTACAGTAGTTTAACTTTGCGAAGTACTTGGTCCCTGTCACGACCCGAACATAGGCCCGGATCTAGACACGAAACCTATTACCATTAATAGCTTCAAGTAGGTCCATGAAATAAACAGGATAACTAAAGATCAACATAAGCAAAGCAGATAACTGAATTCTAAAATAGCAAAAATTTGAATAGCAAAATGTCTAGCCAATGGTAATATCATACCGCTGAGTCTGAAGCTGAATATACAAATCTATGTCTGAAAAGCCTCTACTGACTAACAAGATGTTGGGACAAGACCCTAGCTATCTCTAAGTCTAAGACAAACTAACATAACGATACTGAAAGATAGATGTCCTCGGATGATAAGAACTCACCCAAGGTAGGGTCTGAACTGGAACGAGAGCAGAACTAACGGTGTGGTTGAGTCTGATTGCTAGTACTGACTGCACACTCTATGTTGTATTGTCTCATGACGCAAGTCCGAGGGATCTTCCTCATCAGAACCTTCGCCCCTTCTTTCCCACTCAGACCTGTCCAGCTAGCATTGGTGAATCCTCATCCTCCAAGGATATTGATAACGCTCAAACCATACCTCCTACTGAAGTATGAAGTGAACGCTGTCAATAAAGAACGCAACTACGAGGTTGGGGTTGATCCCACAAGGAATATGGAAGGATATAGAAAAATACTAGTGCTTAAGCTTTTTAATCGTTATTTCCTAAAGGGGGGAAAATTATAAAATTAACAAGTAACAAGAAATATTATTGAGAAATTGAAGGTTGATTCCAAATTAATTCAATTAACTAGGGTATGTGTTTCCCACAGATCCTTAACTACTTCAGGTTTTACACTAGTGATCTATCTCAATACTTTACTTGTAGAACTGATAACATATATTTATCCCTCATCTTAGCTGCTGCCGCATTCCCATTCTAAGGGTAATGTGCCACCGTATGATTATGAACCTGGGCAGCCATAGCCTGTGCCAACATCTGAATTACTGCCCTAAACTCAGCTTGGGCAGTTGGCTCTAGTGCGTGCTCCTCGTGAACATGTGGGGCTGGCTGATGCTCATCACCATTGGCACCCCCATGATCATTGTCATTACCATATCTTCTGGAATTCACTCTGCATGGAGGCATGATTCTGCAAATGAGAATAGCATGAATTAGAAGGGTAAAGGACTTTCATTGCATGACACAAATCAGGAAAGAAGGTAAAATTTCCTAAACGTCTCGTAGCGTCTTCATCAAGAGTGTGGTGCACTTCACACCCATGAAAAAGACACTACTTAATGCAGCTTTCAAATACCCTAGGACACTTCAAACCTATGGCTCTGATACCAAGTTTGTCATAACCCAAACATACATCCGGATCATAGACACGGGACAAGGAGTCCCGAGAGACCCCAAGTCGACACATGGAATGTGCATACATTTAATTCATTCATAAAAGCGGAAGACTTAACATAAGGAAACAAAATCATGACATGTTAACGGAGAAAAGACAATACACGATCCATACATGACGGCTGAACACAACTCATGGTCTGAAAAGCCTCTAATCATTAAAGACGGGTTAATGGACAACACCCCAACTAACCCTACAATACTGAAATTGAAAGAGAATAATAGAGTCTAAACATATGGCTCTCGAAACATGAGGACTCACCAAATAAGCCGATAGCGAATGCTGAAGAGCTACTGAGGAGGATGAGACTGAGAGCCAGGTCCTATACCATGAAACGATACATCATAGAAAGTATGTGATTAGTACGTGGAATGTACCGAGTATGCAAGGTAAGTAAAACCGACCTTTAAAAATATTTTAAACTCATGAATGATCATAAAAGTAGAACATCATGCTCATATCGTAAACATCGTAACATAACATAAGGCTCAAGGTTTTTAATAACATTCATAATACAACATATTCGTAATCATAGAAGGAAAAGCTTAACTTAATCATGACTTGATCCAAAATACATATTCATAAGCATTTAAAAATCATGAGGAACAGTGGGAGATTCTCTTAACCGACATACCCCATATGAGCACACATGAAGTCCGACTTGTAAACCTTGTCAGGAGGTCGTCGTACCTTGCCAAGGGTAGAACCATGAAAGGGCATGATATTACCATGAAAAGGGCCAATTGGGCCGGGGAAAGTCACAAAGGAGGTCCCAACATACCTACAATGACACGTAGTTTATGAGATTTAGGATTTAACCTGAGCCCCGAACCTACTCGGTGTTCCATACTACTCCCAAAACATATATAGTGCTCATAATATATCATGCATGAATTCATGGGCTAGTTAAATCATGATAATCACAATCATACTTGTATATAGGTGAACTAGCCATGACATAGGAGCCGTGAGTCAGCCAAAACATGAATAATAAATCATAAAGTTCATGCATACTTGTAGATCATACATAAAGCTTGAAATTCAAAATTCATGATGGGTAGTAAATTAAGTCCATAATTTAAATCATAATTCATGTCGGGCTTGTAAATATCATTATAGGAAAGTAGATCATAAATCGGTTCATCATAGGTCATGTAGAATTAGACTAAATTCAAAAGAAATTGAAATCGATAACATTATGAACAATTTGAATCATAAAATTTGCTCAAAAACCTCTAGAACATGATAAGATTAAAAAATCACAAAGCCCATTAACAATCATTCGCTTTTATGTAAATCTACTTCCAAACCCCATAAACCTTTTAGTTGAATTTTCATGAAATCGTAGAGAATTGTCATGGGTGGGAAAGGAAACACACATTGATAGTCTTACAGATTTGAAAACAACTGATTCTACAATCCTATAGATTTCCCAAGAGGAAATTGATGAAGAAAAACTTTAAATCACCTAGATCACCCTTCTATCACCTTCCCAAACCTTTGCATGCATGGATGAGGACTTAGGCTAGTCTATTCCCTCTTAAACCACCCTTTTTGATGTCAAAACGATGTAGTATAGGACCCTAGGACATAGGAATTATGAAAAAGGCCTTACTTAAATCACAGAATTTTGATGGCTGCCAGTCCCCACGAGGGACTGGACGACTCATGACCAGGGCTAACGACTCGTGGTCACCATCTGCGGCCTACACTGCCCAACTATCCTTGCCCAGCATCCAGTCTAGGCCGCGGGTGATCTCACGAGTCGTGTGGCCTGACCACGACTCGTGGTCATGCCTGTGGTGACCCCCAGATCAATCCACCTCCCTACTTGACCATGAGTCACTTCACGACTCGTGGTCACTCCTCAAGAGCCACTTCATGGATCGTTCTGTGATCTGGTGTGAAAATTCAGCTTTTCACCGCTTGGATTCCTGGGTCTAATCCTTGGGTTCTCGGGGTATAACAATAAAATGCAGGAACATTGCTAGTAAAGAAACCTGGCTCACTTAGGCAAATCCCACATTGGAAAAGAGAGGGAGAGTCCTGGCTATTTAGTAAAGGAACTAGACCTAATACTATGAGGTGTATTTTGGGTTGAAAACCCGAAGGGGCAAATCCGTGATGGGCTTCGGCCCATGAGCAGACAATACTTCATAGTGTTGGGCCAGGGTCGTTACAGTTGTATCAGAGCCGACTCTCGACTAGTACAGTGGTGGGGCAAACCTCAGTGAGGATACTGAGTCCCTACTGGGGTTGAGTGCAGGGACAACGCTAGTAGAGAAACCTGGATCACTTAGATAAATCTCACATCGGAAAAGAGAGGGAGAGTCTTGGGCTATTTAGTAATGGAACTGGACCTAATACTGTGAGGTGCCTTTTGGGTTGAAAACCCAAAGGGGAAAATCTGTGATGGGCTTCATCCCAAGAGCAAATAATACTTCACAGTGTTGGTCCAGGGTTGTTACGACTAGCCTTAGAGTGGAAGGGTAGCTCAGCTTTGCCTGTAGGTCGTTTCATTTCCAACCTTAAGGCAAGAAAGATGATCTCCAAGCATTGCGTGTACCATTTAGTTAGGGTTAAGGATGTTATGTCCAAGACCCTGACTATCCAGTCCATTCCAGTAGTATGCGAGTATCCAGAAGTCTTCCCAGATGATTTATCGGGAATCCCTCCCGAGAAGGAGATTGATTTTGGCATTGACCTTCATCCCGATACGCAGCCTATATCTATTCCTCCTTACAAAATGGCCCCAGCCGAGTTAAAAGAGTTAAAGGAGAAATTAGAGGACCTTTTAGATAAGGGGTTCATTAAGCCGAGCAAATCCCCATGGGGTGCAACACTTCTCTTTGTCCGAAAGAAAAATGGTTCTCTTCGTATGTGTATCGATTATTGGCAATTGAACAAGGTCACTGTCAAGAACAAGTATCCTCTTCCCAAGATTGATGATTTGTTTGACCAGCTTAAGGGTGCCAAGTGCTTTTTAAAGATAGATCTCAGATTGAATACAATCAGCTCAGGGTTCGACAGAGCGACATCCCGAAGACAGTCTTCAGGACTCGATATGGTCATTACGAGTTTGTAGTTATGTCTTTTTGACTAACTGTCATGACCTGAACATAGGCCCGGATCGAGACACAGGACAAGGAGCCCCATGAGACTCCAAGCCAACCTATGGCGTGAACATACATCTAACTCAATCGAATAAAGCGGAAGAATCATTATAATAAACATAGTGGAAGTTCAAGCATAACATAATCTCAACCGGAATCCACATAATATATAACGAGCTGATTACTACGAACTATCTGAAAGCCTTTACATAACTTGATGGGTTGATGGGACAACACCCACAAATAACGTAACAATTCTGAAACTGAAAGAACATCAATATCTGAAAGCAAATGGTCCTCGGGAGATGAGGACTAACCACTAAGGTGGATGCTAACTCTGGAACTGGCTAATGACGGCGCTGAGTCTAAAGATTGGGGCCTGTATCATAAAACGATATAGCATATAGCATGCGGTCAATACGTGGACTGTACCAAATATGCAAGGTAAGTAAAACCACTTAATTAAGTAAAATCATTTAAAACATGCATGATATAAAACATAATCAAGATAAGAATTTGAGAGTAGGGCTTGCATGCTATTTTTTGAAACCATGATCTAAACGTAAAATAACATCATAACTGAATCGATTCACCCAAAGCTAAAATCTAATAATCATAAATAAAATTGAACATTGTGTCAAACCTGATTTAGAATATACATACATATATATATATATATCATGAATGATAAACATGCATAACTGAAATCATGAGGAACAATGGGAGACTCGTCATATAACTAACATACCACGATAGAGCTTACGTGGTCCCAACTATTAAACTCAAGTGGGTAGAGCCGTCCAAAGCATTGTCAGGGCTAAGGACGATACCATGATACCGATGTCAAGCTTGTGGTCTAATTAGGGTAGGGGATAGCTCACAAGGGAGGTTCCAAAGTATATATATATAATACGTATAAACCTACGTTGGCGCGTAGTTTTGAGGCATATTGGGTGATGACCCTTAGCCTACTAAATGCTAGACACTACTCCCAAAAACAAGCATATGCTCTTCATCGTTTTTCAATGAAACTTACCATCGTCTATTGACGAAGCTCAATGATCAAATACATATCAAATCTGAAATCATATATATGAGGAGCTCTTTCCTCAAACAATACCATAAGCTGAATATAAGTGGGAGTCTTCGCTCAAAAGTCATGTGGTAAGCTTATTCGTAAAATCATAAATCATAGTTGAACATATGGGCATTGCCCGATACTTTAACATGCTTGAATAATACATAAATCGCTTGAAAACATGATGGGTTACTCGAAAACATCTTTTACTCAATAATATCTCATCATAAATGAACATTAATCATAACTCTCCACTTTCGTGAACTTCTCATAATTGGGCATTTTAGTTTATAAAGCTTGAAACATTAGTTTCATTGAAAACAACGTAAGACTTGCCCATGAATCTTAATTCAATTGTAGATACATATTTAGATCATACCCATGTAGAAAATTAGGAATTTCATGTGTTGGGTTAAACCCCATAGAATCAACATAGAAATTTTCATGATTTAAAGAGAGATTGGGCATGGGGCAAATAGATTCACCCATTCATAACCCTACATACCTGATAGGATCTGATTCTACCACTTTTTTGATTTCCCGATGAAGATTTGGAGAAAACATGAAGAAAAACCTACACTTGATCACCTCCTAAGCCTTCAATTTGCGTGCATGGATGTGAATGAGCCTAGGAGAGAATTTACCCTTCATAAAACACTTCATTTCTACCCTAAAACGATGTAGTTTAGGACCTAGGGCTTAGGAATGACGAAAATACACTTAATGAACTTCCTAGAAAAACTGAACTACCAGTAACAACAGACAACAGAACGATCCATCATTGGCTCCTACGGTCCGTCGTTGCCACTCGTTGCTACTCCCTGAGTTCGGGTCTCTAATCCCTCAGCATTAACGAACATGATGGGTCATTGCTAGTTCCAATGACTCATTGCTTCCAGTTGTCGTCATCACTGCCTTAACCTGGGATCCCTTTTCATGACTGCTGACCACGACTCTTTCTTACCTGCAATGGGTCATTCCAGGACTCATTGTTTCCCCCTTGACCAAGGACTAGTCTCACCATGACGTAACCAATGACTCGTTACATCAAACAACGAGTCATTCCTTGACCCGTTACTCCCATCTCCAAACCTTTAGTACCTCACCATGGACGCATCCTACGGGTCGTTAGTGGCACCCACGACCCGTTCTAAGAAGTTTTCCCGATTTCTGCTACTTTTCATTTTTAAAATCCTGGGTCTAAACTTGAGAACTTTCGCGGTATTATGATATCTCTCCCTTGGGAACATTCTTCCTCGAATGTGGGAAAACATATAGAAAATAGAGAAATACAATCATCATACTCAATCATTGATCATACAAGTTAAAAACTGACTGAATGACTAACTCCGATTTAAACTACATGGCAGAACTGAATTCATGAATCATACATATATCCATATACATGAAAGAAACTGGGGTACATGAATTGAAAATAAAAGTGAATAGAGTTTTAGGGAAAAAATTGATACCTCAAGCTAGAATTGAGCCGGTAGAGAATAAATGCAGGTATCTAGCCATCATGTCTTCTTCGAATTCCCACGTAGCTCCCGCAGCATGCTGATTCCTCCCCAAAAGCTTGACTGAAGCTACTTCCTGGTTTGTTAGCCTTCAAACCTGACGATCCAGTATTTCCACCGGAACCATTTCAAACTAAGGCTGTCTTTCACACCGACATTGTCCACCAAGACAACTAGAGCTGGATCACCCCAACACTTCTTTAAGAGCGATACATGAAAAATAGGATGCACGGAAGCTAACTCTGAATGTAACTCCAATTCATATTCCACCTTGCCAACCCACTTCATAATCCGATAGGGACCAACATAACGGGGACTGAGTTTTCCTTTCTTTCAAAACCTCATCACTCCCTTCATGGGAGATACCTTTATAACACCCAATAATCAACTTCCAACTCAAGTTCCCTCCTTCTCACATCGACATAAGACTTTTCATGACTTTAAGTGTTTTCAACCTATCCCGTATGAGATGAACTTTCTCCATTGTCTCATTGACTAAATTTGGTCCTATCATTGCAGCTTCATCGACTTCAAACGAACCAATAGGTGATGTACATCCCCCCCATAGAGGGCCTCAAACGGAGCCATCTAAATGCTGGAATTGTAGATTTTATTGTATGCAAACTCTATAAGAGGCAAATGATCATTCCAACATGTCTTTGGGAATTTGAATTGTCCGCTCCGCTTAACCATCCGTTTGCGGGTGAAATGCTATATTGAGCTTAACTTGACTACCAAGTCCTTCTTGAAACGACCTCCAAAATTGAGAGGTAAATTGAGTACCTCTATCTGATATTATGGGCAAGGGCACTCCATGCAACTGAACTAGCTCTCAGATGTATAGCTTGGAATAATCTTCCACTAAATCAGTGGTCTTGGCCGGTAGGAAATGAGCGGCTTTGGTCAACCTGTCTACAAGAACCCAAATGGGTTCATATTGCCGACGAGTGTGAGGCAACCCTGTGATGAAGTCCATGTTTATTTCTTCCCACTTCCAAGTGGGATTACTTATATCCTAAAGCATACCTCCCGGTCTCTGATGCTCAACCTTCACTTGTTGACAGTTTGGACACTTAGCTACAAATTCTGTAATGTCTTTCTTCATGCCATTCAACTAGTAGACTTCCCATAAGTCATGGTACATCTTGGTGGCACCTGGATAGATTGAATACCTAGAACCGTGAGCCTCATACAACATCTGATCTCTCAAATCATCAACATCCATATCACATAAGTGACCCTGGTGTCATGACTCGAATGGAGGCCCATATCATGACACGAAATAAGGAACCCCGAGAGACCCCAAGTCGACCCATGTCACATGCATAGAACTATTTTCAATTAAACAAGCGGGGCATTAACTTAAAACATCGCGGAAACATAACCATAACACAACATAAAGAAATATTGGTTGTATACAAGAGCTGAGTACTACATACTAGTCTGAAAGCCTCTACTACATACGACGGGTTGATGGGACAACATTCCCCAACTAACCCGAACAACACTGAAACTCAATGATAACATAAAAATCTGTCAAACAGCCCTCAAAACATGAGGACTCACCAATGAACTGATAGCGTAAGCCGAGATGGACTAAGGATGAAGGCGAGCCTGAGATTCAGATCCTGTATCATGAAATGATACAACATAGAAAGTATGCGGTCAGTACATGAAATCTACCGAGTATGCAAGGTAAGTAAACCGCGAAGTAATATAAATCCATTTAAGCAAGTTATACATATCTCATAAGCTTTTGAGGATGAGAAGAAGACTACATACATTCATTATGAAATCATACTCAAAATATACATGATCATGCATGGCTTTAGAATATCATGGTTGACTCGGATGACTCAAGATGAAATATGACATTTATATCAAAAGTGAAACCATGAGTCAAACCTTACTTCTTGTACATGCATGCATAACTGATCATCATGAATAGTGAATATGCAATTTGAATGATATGAAAAGTGAGAGACTCATCACTTAACCGACATACCACGATAGAGGCTACGTGGTCCCAACTATCACACTCAAGCGGAATGAGCCATCCATAACCTTGCCAGGGTAATGGACACTACCAAGATATCGATATCAAGCACAAGGGACAATCGGGCTGGGGATAGATCACAAGGGAGGTCCCAACAATGTATAAATATCAAACTACGTTGGTGCGTAGTTCTGGGGCATAGGGTAGTCGACCCTTAACCCGCTCGGTGCTAGTCTCTTCTCCTAAAAACATGGAATGCTCTACATCGTATATATAATAAAGCTCAACATAGTTTATTGATGAAGCTCAACATGAAATCATGCATGTGTCAAAATCGTATGAAATGAAGCTCAACAATATTTATTGACAAAGCTCATTAATGAAAACATCCATAGACTAGATATCATATGAAAATGAAGCTTCACATTGCTCTTCGACAAAGCTTAGCAACGCCATACATCTCAATTATAAATTAATGCATATGAGAAGCTTTATTTCAAAACATACCACAAGCTCAATCATAGGTGGGAGAATCTACTCCAAATCATGTGGTAAGGTACATGTAGAAATATTTACTCGACATGCCACAAGCTAGAATTTATAATAAAAATTGGGAAATTTCTCTTTAAACAATGTGGTAAGATTATGTTGGGAAAATCATCACTTTAATCAACATGTGGGTATTACCCAAAGCTCTGTCATTCTAGAATCTAATTGATTCATTTAGGAAACAATATCAAAATCATGGGTAGTTTTTGAAACATGCTTTTCATCAACTTTATCACCACCATACATTTACCATAAATCACCTCTTTTATGAACTCTTCACCCATGGGCGTTTTAGATTCAATTTTTAGAAAAACAAATTTTATAAGAGAAACAAGTTAGAATTCGCCCAAGCTTCGTAAATCATCAATATCAACTCAATCTAATTATACCCATGAGTAAAGATATAAGAATCCTGCAATTGATTAAAGTCCCATAATTGATTATTCATAATATAACACAAATTGATAGGAATTAGACATGAATGTGGAAGGAAGACACCCATTAAAACCCATACATACCTGGAAATGGATTGACTCAAAGTTCCTTGAATACCCACAAGGAAATTGATGGGAACTTGGGGAAGAAGACCTTGAATCTCCCAAAAATCACTCTAAGCTTTTACATGAGAATGAGCATGCATAAAGGACTTAACTTATCAGAAAAATATCCAAAATGACATAGTTTAGGGTCTTAAAGTGTGGAAAATTAGAAAATGCCCTTACTGAACCTTCCTTAAAAACGGGTGGGATGAAACAATAGGTGGCACCAACGGGTCGTGGAAACAACCCATGGACCATTTTTTCTTCTCATTGAATGAATTGTTGAATGCCTTCTCTTTGGAACTTAACCAACAGACAGATAGGACGGGTCGTACTATGATCCAACGGGATGTTCCTTCGGTCGTTGATTGCTCCCCGGAACCTTCTGAATTTCTATCCAATGAGCCTCACCATGGCTCATTGTACGCTTCAATGGATCATGGTTACTATCCGTCCATTCTCACTGAGATCTGGGCTCCCTTACCACGGCTCCCCACAACAAGTCGTTGCATGATCCGTCGTACCTTCCTACTTCCAAGTCCACTTCCTACCACGACAACAAACGACGGGTCATGGTTACTCACCACGGGTCGTTGAATCAACCATTGTTTCCCTCTTATACCTAACCACCTAAACCCACGACCACCAACGACGGCCTGTGGTTACCTACCACAAGTAATGGTACCTGTTGTCCTACAACCTTTTTACCAACTTACAACAGTTTTGCATTTTAGCTTCCCGGGTATACTCCTAAACCTTTTGAGGTGTTACAATATCTCCCCCTTGGGAACATTCGTCCTCGAATGTAGGAAACAAGCAACAAACAGAAACATACAATTAATCATAACAATATACTGATCGTTTTAATACAAATTTTCACGAAATGACTACCTCCGAATAAAACCACAAAACTGAAATGATCTAGTACCTCACATACACATTGATACACATAAAAGAAACTTGTACACATGAACCAAACATGAAGACTAGATAGAGTCATAGGGAGAAATTGATACCTCAAGTTGGAACTGAGCCGGTAGAGAATAAATGTGGATATTTGGCTATCATATCTGCTTCGGATACCCACATAGCTCCTTCAACCTGTTGATTTCTCCATAAGACCTTAACTGAAGCTATTTCATTGTACCTCAACTTCTGAACCTGACGATCCAATATTTCTACGGGAATTTCTTCATAACTGAGGTTGTCTTTCACCCAAATGGTGTCTATCGGGACTACCAAGGTTGGATCACCCAAACACTTCTTCAAAAGTGACACAGAAAGATAGGGTGAACTAAGGACTACCCCGATGGCAAGTCCAACTCATAAGCTACTTTACCAAGTCTTCTCACAACCCGGTAGGGACCAACATAGCGAGGACTGAGCTTCCCTTTCTTTCCGAACAACATTACTCCCTTCATAGGAGATACCTTTAGAAATACCCAATCGTCCACCTAAAACTCCAAATCTCTTCTCCTCACATCAGCATATGATTTCTGAAGACTCTGAGTGGTTTTCAGCCTGTCCCTTATCAACTTAACTTTTACCATGGCCTCATGAACCAAATCAGAACCTATCATGGCGGCCGCACCAACTTCAAACCATTTGATGAGCAATCTACACCTCCGCCCATAAAGAGCCTCGAACGATGCCATTTGGATACTGGAGTGATAGCTATTATTGTAAGCAAACTCGATCAAGGCCAAATAATCATCCCAACTACCTTTGAAATCCATAACACATGCCCTCAACATATCTTCGAGAGTTTGAATAGTTCATTCTGCTTGGCTGTCTGTTTGCGTATGGAAGGTTGTACTAAGCTTAACTTGCATCCCAAGTCCCCTTTGAAACGAATCCAGAATTGAGAGGTAAACTGAGTACCTCGGTCTGAGATAATAGACAAGGGCACTCCGTGAAGCCGAACCAACTTCGGAATATACAACTCAGCATAGTCATCCACTGAATCCATGGTCTCGACCGGTAGAAAGTGTGCAGCATTTATTAACCTGTCGACCACCACCCTAATGGAATCATAAAGTCATCTAGTGCAAGGTAGGACTGTAATGAAATCTATATTAATCTCTTCCCACTTTCTAGTGGGAATGCTGATATCCTGAAGTATGCCTCCCGACCTTTGATGCTCGACCTTCACTTGCTGGCAGTTCAGACATTTTGCTACAAACTCTGCGATATCCCTCTTCATACCATCCCACGAATATATCTATTGCAAGTCCTTATATATTTTATTGGATCCTGGATGAATAGAATATTTGGTACCATGTGCCTCATGCAATATCCGAACTCTCAAATCATCAACATCTGGAACACATAGACGACCCTGGTATCATAGCACACCATCTCCCCCTTGGGAGAAAACTCCACCTTTTGACTTTGCACCGCCTCCTTCAGCTTCCTCAAAATTGGATCCTCATCTTGCGTAGACTTGAGATAAACCACCAAAGGCGATTCTGACCCGTTACACAACAACACCGCCATCGGTCGAATTGATCAACCTAACTCCTAGCATGGCAAGTCGGTGGACATCTTTCACCAACTCCTTCTTTCCCTCATCCACATTGGACACACTCTCCATTGAGAGCCTACTAAGTTCATCCACAACCACATTAGCCTTGCTCGGGTGGTAGAGAAACTCATGTCATAGTCCTTTAATAACTCCAACCACCTCCTTTGTCGAAGATTGAGATCTTTCCGTGAGAACACATATTGCAAGCTCTTGTAATCAGTGAATACATCCACGTGGACCCCATACAAGTAATGCCGCCATATCTTCAATGCAAACACCACAGCGGCCAAGTCAAGATCATGGGTCGGGTAATTCTTTTCATGAACTTTCAGCTGTCTTGAGGCATATGCTATTATCTTCCCATGCAACATTAACACACACACCCGATTCCAACTCGCAAAGCATCACAATACCACAAAGCCATCCGTACCCTCGGGTAGAGTCAACACTGGTGCTGAAGTGAGTCGGGTCTTCAACTCCTAGAAGCTTTTCTCACAAGCCTCTGACCATTGAAACTTCACTTTCTTCTGAGTCAACTTAGTCAATGGTGAGGCGATAGAGGAAAAACCCTCCACAAATCTCCAATAGTAACCCGCTAAGCCCAAAAAGCTCCTGATATCTGATGGTTTCACCGGTCTGGGCCAGTTCTTTATCACCTCAATCTTCTAAGAATCTACTTTTATGCCCTCTCCTGATACCACATGTCCTAGAAATGCCACCAAGTCTAACCAAAACTCACATTTGCTGAACTTTGCATACAACTGACAATCCTTGTGGATTTGAAGCACTATTTTCAAGTGAGCGGCCTGCTCCTCCTAGCTCTGATAGTATATGAGAATATCATCAATAAATACAATCACGAACAGGTCTAGCTATGCCTTGAATACCCTATTCTCCAGATCCATAAAAGTTGCAGGGGCATTGGTTAGTCCAAAAGACATAACTATCACGACCCGAACGAAGGCCCAAATCATAGACACGGGACAAGGGACCCCGAGAGACCCCAAATCAACCCATGGGGCATGCATAAAACTATACTCAATTAAACAAGTGGGGCATTAAACATAAAATATAGCGGAAACATAACCATAACACAACATTAAGAAATACTGGACGTATACAAGAACTGAGTACTACATACTAGTCTGAAAGCCTCTACTACATATTAACGGGTTGATGGGACAACATCCCTAACTAACCCAAGTAATACTGAAACTAAAGATAACATAAAATTCTGTCAAACAGCCCTCAGATCATGAGGACTCACCAATGAACTGATAACTTAAGCTGGGATGGACTAAGGGTGAAGACGAGCCTGAGATCCGGACCCTGTATCATGAAACGATACAGCATAGAAAGTATGCGGTAAGTACATGGAATGTACCGAGTACGCAAGGTAAGTAAAATCGCGAAGTAATATAAATCCATTTAAGCAAGTTATACATATATCATAAGCTTTTAAGGATGAGAAGAAGACTACATGCATTAATTATGAAATCATACTCATATTATACATGATCATGCATGGCTTTAGAACATCACGACTGACTCGAATGACTCAAGCTGAAATATGAAATTTATATCAAAAGAGAAACCATGAGTCAAACCTTACTTCTTGTACATGCATGCATAACTGGTCATCATGAATAGTGAATATGCAATCTGAATGATATACAGAGTGGGAGACTTGTCACATAAGAGACATACCACGATAGAGAATACGTGGTCACAACTATCACACTCAAGTGGGAAGAGTCATCCATAACCTTGTCAGGGTGATGGATGCTACCAAGATATCGATATCAAGTTCAAGGGCCAATCGGGCCGGGGATAGCTCACAAGGGAGGTCCCAATAATGAATAAGTATTAACCTATGTTGGCGCATAGTTATGGGGCATAGGGTAGTCGACCCTTAACCCGCTCAGTGCTAGACTCTTCTCCCAAAAAACATGCAACGCTATCGTATATAATGAAGCTAAATATCATTTATTTATAAAGCTCAATATGAAATCATGCATGACTCAACATCGTATGAAACGAGGCTCAACATTGTCTATTGAAAAACCTCATTAATGAAATTATGCATAGACTGTACATCATATGAAAATGAAGCTCAACATTGTCCTTTGACAAAGCTCAATAGTACCATACATCTCAATTATAAATTCATGCATATGAGAAGCTTTATTTCGAAACATACCACAAGCTCAATTATAGGTGGGAGCCTCTACTCCAAATCATGTGGTAAGCTACATCCAGAAATATTTACTCGACATACCACAAGCTAGAATTTATAATAAGAATTAGGAAACTTCTCTTTAAACAATGTGGAAAGCTTATGTTGGGAAAATCATCACTTTAATCAACATGTGGGAATTACCCAAAGCTCTATCATTCTAGTACCCGATTAATTCATTTGGGAAACAACATCAAAGCCATGGGTAGTTTTAGGAACATGCCTTTCATCATCGACTTCATCACCACCACACATTTACCATAAATCACCTCTTTTATGAACTCTTCACCCATGGGCATTTTGGATTCAATTTTTAGAAAAATAAATTTTATAAGAGAAACAAGTTAGAATACGCCCAAGCTTCATAAATCATCAATATCAAGTCAATCTAATCATATCCATGAATAGAGATATAAGAATCATGCAATGGATCAAAACCCCATAATTGATTATTCATAATTTAGCACTAATTGATAGGAATTGGGCATGGGTTTGGAAGGAAGAAACCCATTAAAACCCTAAATACCTGGAAATGGACTGATTTCAATGCCCTTGAATGCCCAAAAAGGAAATGATGGAAACTTGGAGGGGAAGACCTTGAATCTCCCAAAAATCTCTCTAAGATTTTGCATCAGAATGAGCATGTATAAAGGACTTAACTTATGTTATCACACTCAGAAAAATATCCAAAACGACGTAGTTTAGGGCCTTAAAGAGTGGAAAATTCAAAAATGCCCTTAATGAACCTGCCTTGAAAACTGCCCGAATGAAACCACGGGTGGGACCAACAGGTCATGGAAACAACCCACGGACCGTTCTGTCTTCTCGATGAATGAATTTTTGAATGCCTTCTCTTTGGAACTTAACCAACGGATGGATAGGACGGGTTGTACTATGATCCAATGGGTCATTCCTTCGGTCATTGATTGCTCCCTCGAACCTTCTGAATTTCTATCTAACGAGCCTCACCACGGCTTATCGTACACATCAATAGGTATGGTTGCTATCCGTTTTTTCTCACTGAGATGTGGGCTCCCTTACCACCGCTCCCCACAACGGGTCGTTGCAAGCCACAACGGGTCGTTACATGACTGGTCGTACCTTCCTCCTGCCAGGTCCACTTCCTACCACGAAAACAAAAAATGGCTCATTGTTACTCACCACAGGTCATTGAATCAACTGTTATTTCCCTCTGATACCTAACCACCTGAACCCACGACCACCAATGATGGCCCGTGGTTACCTACCCGGGTCGTGGTACCTGTTGTTCTGCAACCTTTTTCCCAACATTCAGCAGCTTTGTATTTTAGCTTCCCGGGGCTACTCCAAAGCACTTCTGGGGTATTACATTATTTCCCTTGGGAATATTCGTCCTTGAATGTAGGAAACAAGCAACAAACAGCAACATACAATTTATCATAACCATAGACTAATCATTTTAATCAAAATTTCCATGGAATGACTACCTTCGAATAAAACCACATAGCTGAAATGATCTCATGCCTCATATACACATTCATAAACATAAAAGAAACTTGTACACATAAACTGAACATGAAGACTATATAGAGTCATAGGGAGAAACTGATACCTCTAGTCAGAACTGAGCCGATAGAGAATAATTTGGATATTTGGCCATCATAATTGCCTCGGCTTCCCACGTAGCTCCCTCAACCTGCTGAATTCTCCATAAGACCTAAACTGGAGCTATTTCTTTCTTCCTCAACTTCCGAACCTGACAATCCAAGATTTCAACAGGAATTTCTTGATAACTAACGTTGTCTTTCACCCCAATGCTGTCTACCGGGACTACCAAGGTTGGATCACCCAAACACTTCTATAAAAGTGACACATGAAAGACAGGATGAACTGAGGACAACCCCAATGGCAAGTCCAACTCATAAGCTACTTTACCAACTCTTCTCACAACTCGGTAGGGACTAACATAGCGGGGACTGAGCTTCCCTTTCTTTTCGAACCGCATTTCTCCCTTCATGGGAGATAACTTTAGAAATACCCAATCGTCCACCTAAAACTCCAAATCTCTTCTCCTCACATCAGCATATGATTTATGATGACTCTGATCGATCTTCAGCCTATCCTTTATCAACTAAGCTTTTACCATGGCCTCATCAAACCGAATTAGGACCTATCATGGCTACCTCACCAACTTCAAACCATCTGATGGGCGATCTACACCTCCGCCTATAAAGAGCTTCCAACGGTGCCATTTGGATACTGGAGTGATAGATGTTATTGTAAGCAAACTCAATCAAGGCCAAATGATAATCCCAACTAGCTTTGAAATCCATAACACATGCCCTCAACATATCCTCGAGGGTTTGAATGGTTCGTTATTCCGTCTATTTTGTGGATGGAAGGTTGTACTGAGCTTCACTTGTATCTCAAGTACCTTTTGAAATGAACGCCAGAATTAAGAGATAAACTGAGTAGCTCGGTCTAAGATAATAGGCAAGGGCACTCCGTGAAGCCAAACCAACTCCCAAGCATACAACTTAGCATAGTCATCCGTTGAATCCGTGGATTGGGAGTTGGTATGGCTTCACTGGGTGCCCTTGTTAATTATCTCAGACCGAGGTACTCAGTTTACCTCTCAATTCTGGCATTCGTTTCAAAAGGGACTTTGGATGCAAGTTAAGATCAGTACAGCCTTCCATACGCAAATAGAAGGCCAAGTAGATCAAACCATTCAAGCCCTCGAGGATATGTTGAGGGCATGTGTTATGGATTTCAAAGGTATTTGAGATGATCATTTTCCCTTGATCGAGTTTGCTTACAAAAACAACTATCACTCCAGTATCCAAATGGCACCGTTCGAGGCTCTTTCTAGGCGGAGGTGTAGATCGCCCATTAGATGGTTTGAAGTTGGTGCGGCCGCCATGATAGGGCCTGATTTGGTTCATGAGGCCATGGTAAAAGCTTACTTGATGATTTATGAAGCTTGGGCGGATTCTAACTTTTTTCTCTTATAAAATTTGTTTTTCTAAAATTTGAAACTAAAACGCCCATGGTTGAAGAGTTCATAAAAGAGGTGATTTATGGTAAATGTGTGGTGGTGATGAAGTTGATGATGAAAAGTATGTTTCTAAAACTACCCATGATTTTGATGTTCTTTCCTATGAATCAATTGGATTCTATAATGCTAGAGCTTTGGGTAATGCCCACATGTTGATTAAAGTGATTATTTTCCCAACATAAGCTTACCACATTGTTTAAAGAGAAATTTCCCAATTCTTATTATAAATTGTAGTTTGCAGTATGTTTAGTAAATATTTCTACATGTAGCTTACCACATGATTTGTAGTATATTATGCCACCTATGATTGATCTTGTGGTATGTTTCGAAATAATGCTTCTCATATGCATGAATTTATAATTGAGATGTATGGCGCTATTGAGATTTTTCGAAGGACAATGTTGAGCTTCATTTTCATATGATGTCCAGTCTATGCATGATTTAATGAATGAGCTTTGTCAATAAACAATGTTGAGCTCCATTTCATACGATCTTGAGTCATGCATGATTTCATGTTGAGCTTTGTCAATTGATGATGTTGAGCTTCATTACATACGATGTAGAGCAGTGCATGCTTTTTTGGGAGAAGAGTCTAGCACCAAGTGGCTTAGGGGTGGAGAATCCTATGCCCCAGAACTACGCGCCAACGTAGATTGATACATATACATTATTGGGACCTCCCTAGTGTGCTATCCCCGGCCCGATTGGCTCTTGAGCTTGATATGGATATCTTGGTAATGTCCATCGCCATGGCAAGGTTATGGACGACTTTTCCCACTTGAGTGTGATAGTTGGGACCACGTAAGCTCTATCGTGGTATGTCGGTTAAGTGACGAGTCTCCCACTGTCTATATCATTCAGATTGCATATTCACTATTCATGATGATCAGTTATGCATGCATGTACAAGAAGTAAGGTTTGACTCATGGTTTCGCTTTTGATACAAATGTCATGTTTCAGCTTGAGTCATTCGAGTCAGTCATGATGTTCTAAAGACATGCATGATCATGTATAATATGAGTATGATTTCATAATGAATGCATGTAGTCTTCTTCTAACTTGTTTAAATGGATTCATTGGTGGGATGGTACGAAGAGGGATATTGCAGAGTTCGTAGCAAAATATCCAAACTCCCAGCAGTTGAAGGTCGAGCATCAAAGGCTGGGAGGCGTACTTCAGGATATCAGCATTCCTACTTGGAAGTGGGAAGAGATTAATATGGATTTCATTACCTCGCACTCGCGGACATTATGATTTCATTTGGGTAGTGTTCGACAGGTTAACCATGGCTGCACACTTTCTACCGGTCAAGACCATGAATTCAGCGGATGACTATGCAAAGTTGTATATTTTGGAGTTGGTTCAGCTTCATGGAGTGCCCTTTTCTATTATCTCGGACCGAGGTACTCAATTTACCTCTCAATTCTGGTGTTTGTTTCAAAAGGGACTTGGGAAGCAAGTTAAGCTCAGTACAGCCTTCCATCCGCAAACAGACAGCCAAGAAGAACGAACCATTTAAACCCTCGAGGATATGTTGAGGGCATATGTTATGAATTTCAAAGGTTGTTGCGAAGATCATTTGTCCTTGATCGAGTTTGCTTACAATAACAGCTATCACTCCAGTATCGAAATGGCACCATTTGAGGCTTTTCATGGGCGGAGGTGTAGATCGCCCATTGGATGGTTTTAAGTTGGTGAGGCAGCCATGATAGGGCCTGATTCAGTTCATGAGGCCATGGTAAATGATCAGTTAATAAGGGTCAGGCTTAAGAATGCTCCGCGTCATCAGAAATCATATGCTGATGTGAGGAGAATTTATTTGGAGTTTGAGGTGGACGATTGGGTATTTCTATAAGTATCTCCCATTAAGGGAGTAATGCGGTTCAGAAAGAAAGGAAAGCTCTGTCCCCCTATGTTGGTCCCTACCGGGTTGTGAGAAGAGTTGGTAAAGTATCTTAAGAGTTTGACTTGCCATTGGGGTTGTCCTCAATTCATCCTGTTTTTCATGTGTCACTTTTGAAGAAGTGTTTGGGTGGTCTAACCTTGCTAGTCCCGATAGACAGCATTGGGGTGAAAGACAACCTTAGTAATGAAGAAATTACCGTTGAAATCTTGGATTGTCGGGTTCAAAAGTTGAGGAACAAGGAAATAGCTTTAATTAAGGTCTTATGGAGAAATCAACAGGTTGAGGGAGCTACATGGGAAGCTGAGGCAAATATGATGGCCAAATATCAACATTCATTCTCTACTGGCTCAATTCCGACTTGAGGTATCAGTTTCTCCCTATGAATCTATCTGGTCCTCATGTTCGGTTCATGTGTAACAAGTTTCTTTTATGTGTATGAATATGTATGTGAGGTACGGGATCATTTCAGCTATGTGGTTTTATTCGGAGGTAGTCATTCCGTGAAAATTTCGATTAAAATGAACAATATAGGGTTATGATAAATTGTATGTTTCTATTTGATTCTTGTTTCCTTCATTCAAGGATGAATGTTCCCAAGGGGGAGATATTGTAATACCCAGGAAATGCTTAGGAGTAGACCATGGAACCTAGAATGCAAAACTGCTTAAAGTTGGGAAAACGTTGCAGAATGACAGGTACCACAACCCGTGGTAGGTAACCACAGGCTGTCGTTGGTGGTCGTGGATTCAGGTGGTTAGGTATCATAGGGAAATAATGGTTGATTCAATGACCCATGGTGAATAACCACGAGTCGTCGTTTGATGTCGTGGTAGGAAGTGGACTTGGCAGTAGGAAGGTACGACGGGTCATGCAACGACCCGCTATGGGGAGCCGTGGTAAGGGAGCCCATATCTCAGTGAGAAAGGACGGTTAGTAACCACGACCCATTGAAGTGTACGATGTGCCGTGGTGAGGCACGTTGAATATAAATTCAGAAGGTTCGGGGAAGCAATCAACGACTAAAAGAAAGGCCCATTGGCTCATAGTACGACCCGTCCTGTCC
Organism: Datura wrightii; assembly: GCA_035772735.1. Lineage (NCBI taxonomy): Eukaryota > Viridiplantae > Streptophyta > Magnoliopsida > Solanales > Solanaceae > Datura > Datura wrightii. The sequence goes on along the minus strand of JASDFA010000007.1, from coordinate 43,024,211 downwards.
GTCTGTTGGTTAAGTTCTGAAGAGAAGGCATTCAACAATTCATTCAACGAGAAGACAAAACAGTCCATGGGTTGTTACTGATCTTAGGCAAATTTATATGCCCAAGTGATACTCAAATGTGGAATTTTAGCCTTGTTTATCTATCAATGTGTATACATTCTCATGTAATTGGTAATAAAATGTGAATTTATACTAACCAACAAGATTAGCATTGTTTTGCAGGTAAAATGTAATTTTGGGAAGCTTAAATGCATGTTGGAAGATATAGGGGTTGGACTCGGATGCGAGCAAGGGACAAGGCATTGGACAACATAAAATAAAGGGGCTCCGCGATGGAGCCGTGTCACGCTGCCATCGCGAAGGCCTTATGCCTGGATAGGGAATTTTCGCCCAATTTCCAGAGAGGGTATGCGATAGGTCCGTGGCACGGTGGCCTGGCTCCGCATTGCACGCCGTGCCACGTTGGGCCTTATTTCTTGGACCCCCAGTTCAAGTGAAGGTCCGCGTCGGTGGCGTGTCACGGAGGCAGTGCTCCGCGATGCACTCCGTGACACGTTGCTTATTATTTCGGGAAAAATTCCCACTAGTATAAATAGAACACTTAGGTTCATTTTTCAATATTCTGACTTGGTGGAGCAAGAACGTGGGTTACAGGCAGTTGAGGGGACGAAATTATCAGGGTTTTTCTCTCTTTCCTTCTCCTTGTATTCAATTGCTTGTATGTTTAACACTCATTTAACGATGTTTAATCCACAAATGAGTGGCTAATTCCTCTTCTTGCTGAGGTTATGAACAATTGTAATGAAATGTGATCATTGATTCTTTGGTTTTTCATCTTTTCTTCCATGGTTGTTCTATTGATTCTTGTTCTTACTGCATTAATATGTGGCCTACGTTAATATACATCTAAAAAGTCCGGTTTCACTCGAGAGAGCAAGAAATTGGAAAGTTGTGAATTAATAGGATATGATCTTTTCTTAGTTTGGGAAAATTGAGAATTGATTTACTATCAGGATATAAATATACCTGAAAGTCGTATTAGTCAACTTAGGAACCGGGTTTGTATGGCTAGAACATGAATTGCATTTAATCACAGAAATGTAAGTGGATGGTTCATGATTCTTAAGTGGGGTTAAATACGAGAGTTTTAATCCCTTGGCAATAGTTCTTGACTATCAACCGGAGGAAAGACTAACCAAATTATGTCGATAATTAATTTCATTACATGTTCGTTTAACCTCAGCATGCTCTCATTCATAGTTCAGACTCACATTAGATAGTTGTTTTAGATTTAGCATAAAAATTATAAATCAAAATATCAAACTTTTGGTTACGTTGTTGTCTGCATTTTTAGAATTAAAATATAGTACACTTGAGCAGATTGCACTTCATCCCAGTCCCTGTGGGATCGATACTTGGCTTACTTAAGCCACTTTACTACTTGTTCGATCACGTGCACTTGCGTGTAGTTATATACCCATATAACGAGACCGAACAAGTTTTTGGCGCCGTTGCCGGGGACTGGCAATTGGTGAATTTGTTTTAAGTATTAATTTACTGTATTTTTATTCTCTTAGTGTTGACAACTTGGTCTTAGCCTGTATTTTGCAGATTTAATCTCTGTTAAACACTGGCAAGAGACAAGGAGCTGGTGGAATCGTATATAGAGCCAGAAAGAATATTTCATAGTAAGCGGAGAGAAGCTCTTGAAAGAAAGCTGCAGTTGCTCAGACAGACAATCATGGAGCAACAACAGAATCCACCAGTAGTACGGGCAATGTTAGTACCCGAAGAAGTAGCAGCTCGGTCGGTTCGCGAGGTGGCAATCCCACATGCTAATAATGTCACATCTAGCATCCGCAAACCTGAGCCAGGAGGGAGGTTCGAACTTAAGCAGAATATGGTGCAATTGTTGCACACGAGCGGGCAGTTTACAGGTCTCCCTCATTAAGATCCACAGCAGCATCTCCAAAATTTTTTGGAGATAAGTGACACTTACATCCCCGCTGGAGTGTCATCAGATTATGTCCGGCTTACATTGTTCCCATTTTCACTATTGGGAGAAGCCAAGAGGTGGTTGAAAGCTGAGCCACCGAATTCTATTTGTACATGGGATGATCTTGCGAGGAAATTCTTGATACGATTTTTTCCCTCTGGTAAAATAGCAAGACTTAGAAGTCAGATTCTAAGTTTCAAACAGAGGGAGGGAGAGAATTTATATCAGGCTTGGGAGAGATTCAAGTCCATGTTGCGGGATTGTCCTCCTCATCATCAGTCCAATGATGTGCTGGTGCATACTTTTATAGAGGTTTTGGAACCCATACAAAAAATTGCTAGACTCCGCAGCTGGGGGACAAGCGTTGGAGAAAACTTATGAGGAGCTGTATACCTTGTTGAACCGTATTTCGCAGAGCAATCCGGAATGGAATGCTGATTCGTCAAGAGGCGGGACAAGGAAAGTAGTAGGAGTGCTAGAAGTGGATGGGTTTACAGCTATTGCTGCACAGATAACTGCATTACAAAATCAACTTAACACCCACTTCAGCAACATGACAATGAACCAGCCCCAAGCCCCAGTGAATGCTGTGCAGCAGATGTGGTGTGAAGTGTGCGGAAGCAGTGAGCACTCAGCTGAGTGTTGTGGAGCAAATCCTGACTCGGTAAACTTTGTGGGAAATGTGCAAAGGAACAACCACCAACAGAATGGTAATAGCTACAATTCCAATTGGAGGAATCACCCGAATTTCTTCTGGGGTAGCAACAACCATCAAGGGCAAAGTTCGGGTCAGGGTGTGCAAAGGAACCAAGGAGGGCAGCAGAATTATCAAGCATAATTCAGAAACAACAATGCACCTCCTCCACCACCATCACCCAGCATTGAGGAGATGTTCAAGACCATGATAGCTAACCAAGCTCAATTGCAGGCTGACTATGTGAAATTGGTAGCCGAAGTGAAAAACAACCAGTTAGCTACCAAGGCACTTGAGTATCAATTTGGGCAATTTGCTGGAGCCCAAAACACCAAGCCTAGAGGAGGACTTCCGAGCGACACAGATCCCAATCCCAAGCAGGTGAATGCAGTGACCACAAGGAGTGGTTTGCAGCTGAAAGAGCTAGAACCAGAAAGACCACCTCAATAATTGGGAGCAGCAGAAGTCGAGAGGGAGCAAAGTACTGAGAGGGGGAAGACTAAGGAAGCTGAATTAGAAAGACCACCACCCCCATTCCCTCGACGATTAAAGAAACACAAGGAGGAGGCGTGTTTCAAGAAATTCATGAAGGTGCTGAAACAGGTACATATTAACTTACCTCTTGTTGATGTTTTGCAGGGAGTGCCAAAATATGCCAAGTATATAAAGGACATTGTGACAAACAAAAGTCGGTTGACTGAGTATGCTACGGTGGCTCTAACGGAGGAGTGCACTTCCCGGATTCAAAACCGACTGCCCACAAAGCTCAAAGACCCTGGGAGCTTTACTATACAGATTACTATTGGGCAGAGTATCCGAGCTTGTGGATTGTGTGATTTGGGAACGAGCATAAATTTGATGCCGTCATCGGTATTCAAAAAGCTGAGTCTAGGGAGTCCTAGACCCACAACAGTGATCTTGCAATTGGCGGATCGGTCCTTAGCTAGACCTGATGGCATTGTGGAGGACGTTCTGGTGCAAGTTAGCTCCCTGATCTTCCCGGTAGATTTCGTTGTGCTGGATTTTGAACCAGACGCGGAAGTCCCATTTATTTTGGGCCGTCCCTTCTTGGCAACCGGGAAAGCACTGATTGACGTAGCTGCGAGGCAGCTAACAATGCGAGCACACGACAAGGTGGAGGTGTTCGATGTGTACAAGACACCCAAGCTCCCGATGGTGCATGAAGAACTCTTAGTGATCAATGTGATTGATCAAGGCGAGGATGAGTAGAGGAAGGATTCACGAGAGTTATTGGGAAAACCACCGGAATGGTGTAAGTACTACTGGGGGGAGGATGGTGATCGAGAGAAATCGTCCATCACCCTAGAGGACAACTGAGCTTAACGACGTCGAGCCGAGACGGTAAACCAGGCGCTGCACGGGAGGCAACCCGTGAAAAAAAAATTCTCTTTGTAAAGTGTGAATAGATTTTTCTTTTTCTTTTTCTTGATCAACAACAAAATTTTTAGTTTTTGTTTTTGTTTTTATTTTTATTTAGAGTGAAACCTATAATTCTAACCAATTTCGTGTAGTGAGATGAATTTCAGGTCAAACGGAGGAAAATATGCATGGAATAGCAAAGGAAAATTCGAGGTATGAAAATCAATAAAAAGTGGCAAAACAGTGAGCTAGGGCGATAGCTCCGTGTCACGGAGGAGGACCTCCGCTTTACCCTCCGTGACACGTTGAGGTATAAATCCGAAATTTTTAAAAAATTCCAGAACAGGCTCGCGACAGCTTTGTGTCACGGAGGCAGTGCACCGCGATGCACTCCGTGACACGTTGCCGTGTATATCGCGACGGGTCACACCGGGTCGCCGAGTGACCAGCGCAATTTTCCCACTTTTAAACCCCGAAACCCCCTCACTTTTCCTTATTTTTCACTCACTCCGCGATCAAACTCCCTAAAACCCATCCCCCTTCAACGTGACACGGAATAGGCAAGGAAAATCATTGAGTTTTCTTCAATTCTTCAACTTCAAGGTATGTTCTTCGATTCCATCTCATTTCTTGTCGATTTTCTTCGATATTGAGCATGTGAGGTGAGCTAAGTTTGCCCTAAGTAGAAAATAATCATGAATTCAATTGAATTGTTGTTGATGAATGTTCGGAATATCATTATGATTGCTTGAACTCATTAATTACATAACTTAATCGAATTTTCTTGATATCATCATTTCTAGGGCTTGTTTTTGAATTTGAAGTGGAAAAATGTAGTGAACTTGTGAAATTCATGCCGGGATGTACATGTTGAGTGAGATGAGTCGATGTGCTAGTTGTTATCCTGTTAAAAGACCGACGGATTCTCGGGTTAGGGGAATATTGAAATTTGCAAGAATTGGGTTGGTTGTATAGGTTCGTGTAGATAAATTCTTGTTGTTTTCGTTTCTTTGTTTTTTATCCTTGCTAAGTGCGATGGATTAAAAGGTTATCGATGGTAATGATTGTGGTTAGCTATACGAAGTCTGAGTAGTACATAGTATATATACCATCGAATTCTTCGTATGCACTAAGCATGTTTGTATAGTTGGTTGTTTATTTGTGTAAATAAAGATGATCTTGCCGAAATGTTGTAAGTTTGGCTAAGGACTAAGTGTGGGGTAGCCTAGCTTAACCCGACCTTAGTCGAAGTAATATTAATTGGCTTAACATTGATCTTGTCTACTTGGGTTGACAGGTCAAATGGCAAGCAGGCAAGAAAAAGGGAAAGGCGCATCAACATCTGGCACCGGAAGAAAGCGAATCAGACTAGGCACAGCAGTCCCAGTAGCACCAGCGGTTCCACACGGCCAACGCCGCCAATAAGGAACCAGATGGGTGACAGATGAGGGGAAGAAGTGGTACGCAAAGCACAAAGAAAATAAGTACTTCCCCGAGGAACACATCGCACGGGAACCATTGGCACAGGAGTTCCCTAGGATTGTCCACCGGATCGAGGCAGCTGGGCTCAACTTCATCTTTGAAGAGCCCAAGGAATGTAACTTGCACCTGATTCAGGAATTCTATACCAATTGGAACCCGACCCTAAGAAGCCACACCATAAAAATCAGAGGGCAAATAGTCACATTTGAGCCCCACCACCTCAATGCTATCATAGGGGCGCGGGACACAGACGCCCACGTGCTTCGACAGTTGAACATCACTCCACCATATGCGGACATCAGACGCACATTGTGTGGGACCCGATCGACAGCTAGATGGAGCAGACACAAGGAGAGGGGCTGCCATCAGACTTTTCCTTATTCACAGATGAACAGGGAAGCCAGAATATGGCTTAAGATCATCTGTTCCTACCTAATCCCGGGGGTACATATGACAGATGTAACTTGGGATCGTGTATGCCTGGTGTACGCCCTGATGAAAGGGCTGGAGATGAACGTGGGGGCGGTGATTATCTCCGCCATGAAGAGAGCTCGGTTGCATCAGGGGCACAGGTACGGCTTTGGTGGACTACTCACCACCTTCCTCAGGGGCCTAGATGTCTAGGAAGAGGCCCTTGATTATATCTCACAGATGGAGCGGCGGGCCTTAGATGTCACTAAAACTAAGGCACCCGACACCAGCTTACACTTGGCGAGCGACATGCTCGTGATGATCAGTATATGGCTCGCATGTACGGGATGCAGATGCTCCAGCTGAGGATAGGCGGGAGGCCGGAAACAGAGGAGGAGCTATGGTAGCTCGAGCTAGACTACCCTTTCGGCAAGAACGCCAGGGCTCTATGCCGAGTGGGGCCAGCATTTGTAGAGCCCACGGATGATGATGTCCCCACAGACGAGGGGACACGTCGGGAGGACTCCGATGTGGAGTCTGATGATGACGACGGGGGTGATTCAGACATGGGAGATGAAGCAGCAGCACCTGACAAAGAAGTGGAGTACTTTGAATGATTAGGGAGTTCCACCACCCAATTTTTGTGCTATTTTAACTTTTGTGAACACTGGGGATAGTGTTCGAGATAAGTGTGGGGTGGGAGTAGTTAGGTGTTGGCTTTGTTGTTATGTATATATCTAATCTGTTGTCGTGCCTGTGAAATTTTGTTGTTCCCTGTGATTTGTGAATTGTTAAGTTGTTGTTCTGTATTGTAAATATATGTGAACCTGTTGTGTGTTGCTGAATGTTGCTAGCTGATTTTGTACATATTTTTGTTTATCGAAATGATCGATATTTTAAAAATTTATTCTCAAATTTCTTTTTTTTCTTCTTGGGTTTCTCGGTGTTTGTTTTCGGTTCTTTTACCGAGGATGGTCCCATTGAACCGAAGTCATAGTTAGTGACCGTTCCCTATGATGGATGGATGACGACCATCTTAAGGGATATGTAGTCGTTAGGAGTAGGTTTTTCAATTATTTTTCAGTTGTTTTTCTTTTGTGGGTTGCATCCCAAAACCTGTAGTTACTTTATGGTTGCGAAATTATGATTGCGTGTTGTACATGATATTTAAAATACAAAGGTGATTCGTAGGAAAGCATGCAACTTTGTAAATATATTGAGATACCTAGGCCATAGAGTTCGATTCAGTGTGATTGAGGCTTAATGTTTGAATTCCTGTAATTAGCTGATTGAAGTGTTTGTGAATACATCTTGAATTGAGCATGTGCAATAAGTGTGAAGTGAAGTTTTGTTATTCCATGCTATTGTGAAGTGTCTAGAACTTGCCTGGTGTGTGTACAAAACGAAATGAAGGAGGTGTATTGTAGGAGAGGATGTAGGCATTTCTTTGTTTTAACCGAAAGTTTCTATTTTTCAATGTCGTATCCACCTTGATTGTATACCCTAGTCAGCCCGTTGAGCCTTTAGCCTATTATTTTCTTCTTTTGTCTAAAAGTGTAAACCGAGCTTAATCCTTTCTTTTCCCAAGCCGTAAAGTCTATACAAAACTCTTAGGCGCTTAAGAAGAGAAAATCACTTTCCCAAAGTGTCAAAAGAGTGAGAATGGTGAAAAGAAAAGAAAAGCCGAGTGATGGAAGAAAAGAAAAGGTTGAAGGTGCACTTGTTATAAATAAACTATAATGAAGGTGCATGAATAGTCTTTGTTGTTGTTGTGTCAAGTGTGCTTAATAAGATGGGCCAAATTAAAGAAAAACGTCAAGAATGGGAGGATGAAAAAGAAAAAAAGAAACAATGTCCATGAGTTGATGGGATGTGTTGAAAAGGCGCTTAAGGATGCTAGTGGCTATTATTGGCTAACCCAATATTTACTAGTTCCGTAGCTTCCATTACAACCAGTTAAAGTCCTACGTGATCTTACATCGCACTTCTTTATATTAGTGGAGTAATACACTAAGGGCAAGCTTATGGGTCATGATTATGCATGTGAATTCTTTTGGGAGAGAGAGCGAAATTGTGTTTACATGCCCCTGCTTGAAATTTTGTGAGTTCATATGAGCAAAAAGGGGAAGACTCTCTTGTGTTGTGAGGGCACATGCTTGATGAGAGATTAATTTTCATGTCGGATATCTTGATCAGCTGATTTTCATAAGTTTGCCAATATCGAGAGTCGATTCTTAAGTCTAGGAGGTCTTGATGTATTGACGGTCATGGCATTGATAGGACCATGCATGTTTTCTTGATGATTTGCTGTATTGAATAATCGGTATGACCGTAGCATAAATTGTCTAACCAAAGTAGCGAGGTTGGGATGTAAATTGCATGAGGTGTAGGATTGTTGTTCGAGGACGAACAAGGATTTAAGTGTGGGGTAAGTGATCTTGGGCAAATTTATATGCCCAAGTGATACTCAAATGTGGAATTTTAGCCTTGTTTATCTATCAATGTGTATACATTCTCATGTAATTGGTAATAAAATGTGAATTTATACTAACCAACATGATTAGCATTGTTTTGCAGGTAAAATGTAATTTTGGGAAGCTTAAATGCATGTTGGAAGATATAGGGGTTGGACTAGGATACGAGCAAGGGACAAGGCATTGGACATCATAAAATAAAGGGGCTCCGCGATGGAGCCGTGTCACGCTGCCATCGCGGAGGCCTTCTGCCTGGATAGGGAATTTTCGCCCAATTTCCAGAGAGGGTACGCGATAGGTCCGTGGCACGGTGGCCTGGCTCCACGTTGCACGCCATGCCACATTGGGCCTTATGTCCTGGACCCCCAGTTCCAGTGAAGGTCTGCGTCGGTGGCGTGTCACGGAGGCAGTGCTCCGCAATGCACTCCGTGACACGTTGCTTGTTATTCCGGGAAAAATTCCCACTAGTATAAATAGAACACTTAGGTTCATTTTTCAATATTCTGACTTGGTGGAGCAAGAACGTGGGTTACAGGCAGTTGAGAGGACGAAATTATCAGGGTTTTTCTCTCTTTCCTTCTCCTTGTATTCAATTGCTTGTGTGTTTAACACTCATTTAACGATGTTTAATCCACAAATGAGTGGCTAATTCCTCTTCTTGCTGAGGTTATGAACAATTGTAATGAAATGTGATCATTGATTCTTTGGTTTTTCATCTGAAATGTGATCATTGATTCTTTGGTTTTTCATCTTTTCTTCCATGGTTGTTTTATTGATTCTTGTTCTTACTGCATTAATGTGTGGCCTACGTTAATGTACATCTAAAAGTCCGGTTTCACTTGAGAGAGCAAGAAATTGGAAAGTTGTGAATTAATAGGATATGATCTTTTCTTAGTTTGGGAAAATTGAGAATTGATTTACTATCAGGATAGAAATATACCTGAAAGTCGTATTAGTCAACTTAGGAACCGGGTTTGTATGGCTAGAACATGAATTGCTTTTAATCATAGAAATGTAGGTGGATGGTTCATGATTCTTAAGTGGGGTTAAATACGAGAGTTTTAATCCCTTTGCAATAGTTCTTACTAGCAACCGGAGGAAAAGACTAACCAAATTATGTCGATAATTAATTTCATTACATGTTCGTTTAACCTCACCATGCTCTCATTCATAGTTCAGACTCACATTAGATAGTTGTTTTAGATTTAGCATAAAAATTATAAATCAAAATATCAAACTTTTGGTTACGCTGTTGTCTGCATTTTTAGAATTAAAATATAGTACACTTGAGCAGATTGCACTTCATCCCAGTACCTGTGGGATCGATACTTGGCTTACTTAAGCCACTTTACTACTTGTTCGACCACGTGCACTTGCATGTAGTTATATACCCATATAACGATACCGAACAGTTACCACGACCTGTTGGTGCCACCCGTGGTTTCATCCGGCTAGTTTTCAGGGAAGGTTCATTAAGGGCATTTTCGACTTTTCCACGCTTTAAGGCCCTAAACTATGTTGTTTTGGATATTTTTGTGACTGTGATAAGATAATTTAAGTCCTCTATGCATGCTCATTCCAGATATGTAGGGTTTTGGAGATTCAAAGTCTTCTTCCCCAAGATCCCATCAATTTCCTTGTGGGTATTCAAGGAACTTCGAGTAAGTCCATTTCCAGATATGTAGGGTTTTAATGGGTGTCATCCTTCCACACCCATGCTCAATTCCTATCAATTAGTGTTAAATTATGAATAATCAATAATGGGGTTTTGGTCAATTGCATCAGTCTTATATCTCTATTCATGGGTATGATTACATTGAGTTGATATTGATGATTTATGAAGCTTTCGTGGATTCTAACTTTTTTCTCTTATAACTTTTTTTTACTAAATATTGAATCTAAAACGCCCATGGGTGAAGAGTTCATAAAAGAGTTGATTTATGGTAAATGTGTGGTCGTGATGAAGTTGGTGATTAAAATCATGTTTCTAAAACTACCCATGATTTTGATGTTGTTTCCAAATTGAATCAATTGGATTCTAGAATGATAGAGCTTTGGGTAATGCCCACGTATTGATTAAAGTGATGATTTCCACATAAACTTACCACATTGTTTAAAGAGAAATTTCTCAATTCTTATTATATATTCTAGCTTGTGGTGTGTCGAGTAAAAATTTCTACATGGAGCTTACCACGTGATTTGGAGTAGATTCTCCCACCTATGATTGAACTTGTGGTATGTTTTGAAATAAAGCTTCTCATATGCATGATTTGGAGTAGATTCTCCCACCTATGATTGAGCTTGTGGTATGTCTTGAAATAAAGATTCTCATATGCATGAATTTATAATTGAGATGTTGAGTCATGCATGGTTTCATGTTCAGCTTTGTCAATAGACAATGTTAAGCTTCATTATATATGATGTAGAGCATTCATGTTTTTTTGGGATAAGAGTCTAGCACCGAGCGGGTTAGGGGTTGACTACCCTATGCCCCAGAACTACACGCCAATTTAGGTTGATACTTATACATTATTGGGACCTCCCTTGTGAGCTATCCCCATCTCGATTGGCCCTTGAGCTTGATATCTATATCTTGGTAGCGTCCATAGCCCTGACAAGGTTATGGACGGGTCTTTGCACTTGAGTGTGATAGTTGGGACCAAGTAAGCTCTACCATTGTATGTCGGTTAAGTGACGAGTCTCCCACTGTCTGTATCATTCAAATTGCATATTCACTATTCATGATGATCAGTTATGCATGAATGTATAAGAAGTAAGGTTTGACTCATGGTTTCACTTTTGATGTAAATGTCATGTTTCAGCTTGAGTCATTTAAGTCAGTCATGATGTTCCATGCATGATCATGTATAATATGAGTATGATTTCATAATGAATGCATGTAGTCTTCTTCTCATCCTTAAAAGCTGATGATATATGTATAACTTGTTTAAATGGATTTATATTACTTCACGGTTTTACTTACCTTGCATACTCGGTGAATTCCACGTACTGACCGCATACTTTCTATGCTGTGTCATTTCATGATACAGGGTCCGGATCTCAGACTCGTCTTCATACTTAGTCCATCTCAGCTTATGCTATCAGTTCATTGGTGATTCCTCATGTTGTAAGGGCTGTTTGACAGACTTTTATGTTATCTTGAGTTTCAGTATTGTTTGGGTAGTTGGGAATGTTGTCCCATAAATCCATTGTATGTAGTATAGGCTTTCAGACTAATATGTAGTACTCAACTCTTGTGTACGTCCAGTATTTCTTGATATTGTGCTATGGTTACATTTCTGCTATGTTTTAAGTTTAATGCCCCACTTGTTTAATTGAGAATAGTTGTATGCATGTGCCATGGGTCAAATTGGGGCCTCTCGGGGTCCCTTGTCCCATGTCTACAATCCAAGCCTCTGCTCGGGTCGTAACAATATATCATAAGCTTTTAAGGATGAGAAGAAGACTACATGCGTTCATTATGAAATCATACTCATATTATACATTATCATGGCTTTAGAACATCATGACTGACTCGAATGACTCAAGCTAAAACATGAAATTTATATCAAAAGTGAAACATGAGTCAAACCTTACTTCTTGTACACGCATGCATAACTGATCAACATGAATAGTGAATATGCAATCTGAATGATATGGACAGTGGAAGACTCGTCACTTAACTGACATACCACGATAGAGCTTACGTAGTCCCAACTATCACACTAAAGTGGGAAGAGTCGTCCGTAACCTTGCTAGGGCGATGGACGGTACCAAGATAACGATATCAAGCTCAAGAGCCAGTCGGGCCGAGGATAGCGCACAAGGGAGGTCCCAATAATATATAAGTATCAACCTACGTTGGCGCGTAGTTCTAGGGCACAGGCTAGTCGACCCTTAACCCACTCGATGCTTAGCTCTTCTCCCAAAAACATGCAATGCTCTACATCGTATATAACGAAGCTCAACATAGTCTATTGATGAAGCTCAACATGAAATCATGCATGACTCAACATCGTATGGAACGAAGCTCAACATTGTCTATTCACATAGCTCATTAATGAAATCATGCATAGATCGGACATCATATGAAAATGAATCTCAACATTGTCCTTCGACAAAGCTCAATAACGCGATACATCTCAATTATAAATTCATGCATATGAGAAGCTTTATTTCGAAACATATCACAAGTTCAATCATAGGTAGGAGCATCTACTCCAAATCATGTGGTAAGATACATGTAGAAATATTTACTCGACATACCACAAGCTAGAATTTGTAATAAGAATTGGGAAATTTCTCTTTAAACAATGTGATAACCTTATGTTGGGAAAATCATCACTTTAAACAACATGTGAGCATTACCTAAAGCTTTATCATTCTAGAATCCAATTGATTCATTTAGGAAACAACATCAAAATCATGGGTAGTTTTAGAAACATGCTTTTTAATATCAACTTCATCACCACCACACATTTTCCGTAAATCACCTCTTTTATGAACTCTTCACCCATGGGTGTTTTAGATTCAATTTTTAGAAAAACAAATTTTGTAAGAGAAACAAGTTAGAATCCGCCAAAGCTTCGTAAATCATCAATATCAACTCAATCTAATCATACCCATGAATAGAGATATAAGAATCATGAAATTGATCAAAACCCCATAATTGATTATTCATAATTTAACACTAATTGATAGGAATTGGGCATGGGTGTGGAAGGAAGACACCCATTAAAACCCTACATACCTGGAAATGGACTGACTCAAAGTTCTTTGAATACCTACAAGGAAGTTGATGGGAACTTGGGAAAAAACACCTTGAATCTCCCAAAATTCTCTCTAAGCTTTTGCATGAGAATGAGCATGCATAAAGGACTGAACTTATCATATCACACTCAGAAAAATATCCAAAAAGACGTAGTTTAGGTCCTTAAAGCATGAAAAAGTGGAAAATGCCCTTAATGAACCTACCCTGAAAACTGGCCGGATTAAACCACGGACCGTTCTGTCTTCACATTGAAAGAAATGTTGAATGCCTTCTATTTGGAACTTAACCAACTAGCAGACAGGATGGGTCGTACTATGATCCAATGGGTTGTTCCTTCGGTTGTTTATTACACCCTCGAACCTTCTGAATTTCTATGCAACGAGCCTCGGTACACTTCAACGGGTTGTGGTTACTATCCGTCCTTTCTCATTGAGATCTGGGCTTCCTTACCACGGCTCCCCACAGCGGGTCGTTGCAAGCCACAATGGGTCATTGCATGACTCGTCGTACCTTCCTACTTCAAAGACTACTTCCTACCACGACAACAAATGATGACTCATGGTTACTCACCACAGTTCATTGAATCAACCATTGTTTCCCTCTGATACCTAACCACCTGAACCCATGACCACTAACGACGGCCCGTGGTTATTTACCACGGGTCGTGGTACCTGTCGTCTGCAACCTTTTTCCCAACTTACAGAAGTTTTGAATTTTAGCTTCCCAGGTCTACTCCTAAGCACTTCCAGGGTATTACAATATCTCCCCCTTGAGAACATTTGTCCTTCAATGTAGGAAACAAGCAAAAAACAAAAACATACAATTTATCATAACTATATTCTAATCGTTTTGATCTAAATTTCACGGAATGACTACCTCTGAATAAAACCACATAGCTGAAATGATCTCGTACCTCACATCCACATTCATACACATAAAATAAACATGTAGACATAAACCTTACATGAAGACTAAATAGAGTCATAGGGATAAACTGATACCTTAAGTCGGAACTGAGCCGGTAGAGAATAAATGTGGATATTTGGCCATCATGTCTGCTTTAGCTTCCCACGTAGCTCCCTCAACATGATGATTCTTCCATAAGACCTTACTGAAGCTACTTCTTTGTTTCTCAACTTTCGAAGCTGAGGATCCAAGATTTCAATGGGAATTTCTTCATAACTGAGGTTGTCTGTTATAGCTCGAGAAATTCAAGAATCGAACACGGAAGTGAATCGGATAAAAACTTGAAAATGTCGCAGCAGTTGCAGAACTAGTCACTGAATGACTCATGAAGAGACCCCACGAGTTGTCAGGTGACTCGTGGGAAGGCCTAGAAGGATGAGGGACCGAGGTCCCCACGGGTGATATAAGACTCATGGTCAGACACCACAAGTCGTTGTGTCAGTCGTGGGGTGATTCTAGAGGAAGATTGGAAAATTAATCCAGTGATCTTGACGGGAGGTGGCAATGAGTCGTGGATGTTGGGGATGAGTCGTCATGTCATTCGTTAGGAGCCCCGACAGACCATTTATCCAGTGAACCTAATGAGTGAACCAACGGATCGTAAGCCCTGGCGACGAGTCGTCGGGTCGTCCGTTAGGACACCCCTGACAGTTATTTTCAGCGATTTCAGTAAGGGCTTTTTCGTAATTTCTATGTTCTAAGGTCCTATACTACATAATTTTAACCTCGTAATAGAGGGTTTTTAGTAGAGAAAAACCCATCTTAAGCCATTACTTTCATGCAAGTAAGGTTAGGGGTTTGAGGAGAAGAATCAAGGTGAATTCTATACATTTTCAAAGGGGAAACTCAGCTGGGAAATTAGGAAGAGTTAGGATTCTTCAATCCCAAGTATGTAAGGCTATGAGTAGGTGCTTCCTTCCACACCCATGCCCATTCCCTCTCAATTTGTGATTGATTTGTGATGATCAAGTATGGATTTTCATTCAATTGTATATTCTTACATTTCTACTCATGGGTATGATTAAATTGAGTTGATATTGATGATTCATCGAGCTTGGGTGAATTCTAACTTAATTTCTTTAACAAATTGTTATTTCTAAAAATTGAATCTAAAATGCCCATGTGTGGATAGTTCATAGTAGGATGTAATGATGATAGAATAAATGATGAAAAGCTTGTTTCAAACCTTACCCATGATTTTGATTATGTTTTCAAAGAAGGTTAAGTAGACCCAAGTATGATAGAGCTTTGGGTGATGCCCATATGATGTTTTCAAATAGTGATTTCCCCGACATGAACTTACCACATAGTTGAGATGAAATTTTCCTTTAACCCTTATTATAAATTCGAGCTTGTGGTATTTTCAAATTAAAGCCTTCTCTATGCGTAAATGCTTAATTGTTATGCATGTTATTGTTGAGCTTTGTCAAGAGACAATGTTAAGCTTCATTTCACATGATGTTGAGTCTAAGCATGATTTTATTCTAGGATTTGTCGAAATGATATTGTTGAGCTTCATATTTATATGATGTCTAGTGTATGCATGATTTCATAATGAGCTTTGTCAATGGACAATGTTGAGCTTCGTTTCATATGATGTTGATTTTATGCATGATTTCATGTTGAGCTTCGTCACTAAATGATGTTGAGCTTCGTTTTATTACGATGTAGAGCATTGCATGTTTTGGGAGAAGAGTCTAGCACCGAGCGGGCTAAGGGTTTATAACCCTATGCCCCAGAACTACGCGCCAATGCAGGTCGATTCTATTATACTATTAGGACCTCCCTTGTGAGCTATCCCCGACCCGAATGACCACTTTCAACTTGATATCGATTTCATGGTAGCGTCCCTAGCCCTTGCAAGGTTTTGGATGGCACTTCCCACTTGAGTGTAATAGTTGGGACCATATAAGTTCTATCTTGGTATGTTGGTTAAGTGACGAGTCTCCCACTATCTATATCATTCGAATTTGCTTATCCAATACTCATGATGATTATCTTATGCATGCATGTTCAACAAGTAAGGTTTGACTCATTGTTCAGCTTTTGATATAAATGTTATGTGTTAGCTTTGAGTCATTCGAGTCAGTTATGAGGTTCTATGGCCATGCATGAACACTTTATGATAAGAGTATGATTTCAGAATGAATGCATGTAGTCTTCTACTTACTCTTAAAAGCTTATTATATGTATGAATAGTTTTAAATGGTAAATGTTATCAAAGCGATTTTACTTACCTTGCATACTCGGTACATTCCACGTATTGACCGCATACCTTCTATGTTGCATGATTTCATGATACAGGATCTGTATCACAGGTTCAGCCCCGTTTGTAGCCACTATCAGAGTTAGCACCTGCTAGATTGGTGAGTCCTCATCTTTAGAGGACTAGAATTTCAGTTACCTTGGATGTATTTTCAATTTCAGTATTTTCTGAGCTAGTTGGTGGTGTTGTCCAATCAGCTCATCCAGATTAGAGGCTTATCAGACTTAGATATGTATTCAACTTCAGACATTCATTCTGTTGTTATGTCAAGTTACACTTCTGCTGAGTTTATGACAATATTTCTTCAAGTTTATTGAATGAGTTAGTGAATGCTTATGCCATAGGTAGACTTGGGATCTTTCGGAGTTCCTTGTTCAGTGTCTATAATACGAGTCTCCTCTCGGGTCATGACAAACTTGGTATCACCACCATAGGTTTGAAGTGTCCTAGGGAGTCTGAAAGCCGCATTAAGTAGAGTCTTTTTCATGAGTGTGAAGTGCGCCACACTTATGACGAAGAGGCTACGAAATGTTCTAGGAAATGTTCTCATCTTTCATTATCTATGTCGCGCGATAAAGAGTCCTTCTATCCCTCTAATTTGTGCTATTTGGGATTGCAGAATCATGGCTCTCCGAAGGATGAATGGGTAGTGGAATGGAGACAGTGAAGGCCACAAGGATGGCATGGGTCGTGGGCTTCAGCCAGCCCCACCAGTTCAGTAGCCTCAGGCACCAGTGCCAGCCACTCACACCAGAAGCTGCCATCCAGATGCTAGCGCAGGCCTTGACCACTCAGGTCAATCCGTAGGCTATTGCGCATGTTCCATAAAATGGCAAGTGGCGGCGGCTCGAGTCAGGGTATTCTTGAGGATGAACCTGCCGGAGTTTCTGGGGTCCAAGGTAGAAGAGAACTCGCACGATTTCATTGATGAGATTGTCAAGGTCACCTAAGTTATGGGGGTGAGCAGTGTTGAGTGCACAGAGTAAGCCTCCTACCAGTTGAAAGGGGTTGCGCATATTTGGTTCCACCAGTGGAAGGATAACAGGGTCGCTGGAGAAGGTCTGGCCACGTGGGAGGAGTTTCAGGTTGCATTCCTCGATCGG
Organism: Datura wrightii; assembly: GCA_035772735.1. Classification (NCBI taxonomy): domain Eukaryota; kingdom Viridiplantae; phylum Streptophyta; class Magnoliopsida; order Solanales; family Solanaceae; genus Datura; species Datura wrightii. The sequence continues at coordinate 43,006,668 of JASDFA010000007.1, read as the reverse complement.
TTCTTCCCTCGAGAAATGAGGGAGTTTAAAGCATCAGAGTTTGTGAATTTGAAACAAGGGAGGATGACAGTACTAGAGTATTCCTTTGAGTTCAGCCGCCTATCGAAGTATGCTCCTGAGTTAGTGGCTGAATAGAGGGCGCGGGTGAGTAGATTTGTGCATGGTATAGCAGGTTATTTGGATAAGGACTGCAGGACAACTATGCTCCATCAAGACATGTACTTTTCTCACATAGTTTTTTACGCTCCGCAGATGGAGGCGGCACATTCGAGGGAGAGGGTGGCAAAAAGGGCCAAGACCAAGGGCCACAGGTTCTCACAGTAGAGGTTCGGTGGTGGGCATCGACAACAGACCCACCATGCCTCATCAGTCCTTGCATCTTCAGCACTAAGTGTTCCATCTTGGCCTAGGCATGATCAGAGAGGGCGAGCATCAGGCTCGAGGGGTCAAAGCTGCAGGCCCGCAGATTTAGGTGTTCCAACTTGTCGCAAATATGGCCGAGGGCATACAGGCCAGTGCTTTGTAGGATGGGGCGCGTGTTTTGGGTGTGGGAAGCCTGGACATATGCTTAGAGATTGTCCTTCTATGAGACAGGATCAGGTTGGGGCCGGCCCAGCTCTAGCTCAGCAACCCCACCCCCTTGCTAAGCACATCAGGGGGCATCTACCTGTGCATCTGGCAGTCAGTGCTAGAATAGATTCTATGCCCCAACATCCCGTCAGGAGCAGGACGTCTCCCCAGACGTGGTTACTGGTATGTTACGAGGGCCACCCTTTCCTTTGTGACACCGTATGTAGCCTGTAGCTTCAGAGTCAATCTCGATGTCTTGTCAGAATCCTTCTCGGTTTCTACTCCAGTAGGTGACTCAGTTATAGCTAGACGGGTGTATAGAAATTGCCCAATCTTGGTTCTCCATAAGGCCACCTCAGCAAATCTAATAGAGTTAGACATGACCGATTTCGATGTTATTCTCGGTATGGATTGGTTTTATGCTTGTTAGGCTTCCATTAATTGCAGGACCCAATCAGTAGAGTTCAGATTCCCGGGTGAGACAGTCTTAGAATGGAAAGGTAGTTTAGGTGTGCCTGTAGGTCGGTTCGTTTCCTACCTCAAGGCTAAGAAGATGATTTCCAAGGGTTTCATGTATCATTTGGTTAGGGTCAAGGATGTTGATTCCGAGACCCGACTATCCGGTCAGTTCAAGTAGTACGTGAGTATCCAGAGGTATTTTTGAATGATTTGCCAGGTATTCCTCCCGAGCGAGAGATTGACGTCGGTATTGACCTCCTTCTCGATACGCAGCCTATATCTATTCCTCCCTACAAGATGGATCTAGCCGAGCTAAAAGAGTTGAAGGATCAGTTAAATGATTTGCTAGATAAGGGTTTCATTAGACCGAGCCAGTCTCCATGGGGCGCACCAGTATTATTTGTTCGGAAGAAAGATAGTTCCATCGTATGTGCATTGATTATCGACAGTTGAACAAAGTCACTATCAAGAACGCGTATCCCTTACCCAGGATCGATCATTTGTTCGATCAGCTTTAGGGTGCTAAGTTTTCTCGAAGATAGATCTCAGATCTGGGTATCATCAGCTTAGAGTTCGGGAGAGTGATATCCTGAAGACGACATTCAAAACACGGTATGGTCATTACGAGTTTGTAGTTATGTCTTTTAAACTAACGAATACTTATGCAACTTTTATGGACCCGATGAACATAGTGTTCAAGCCATATTTGGACAAGTTCATGATCGTGTTCATTGATGACATCTTGGTAAACTCTCAGAGCGAGGAGGAGCATGCTGCTCACTTGAGAGTAGTGCTCCAAACCATCAAGGACCACCAATTGTATGCAAAGTTCAGCAAATGAGTTTTGGTTGGACTCCGTGGCATTCTTGGGCCTGTGGTGTCTAGAGAAGGCAGAAAAGTAGATTCGCAGAAAATCGAGGCGGTAGAATTGGCCCAGACCGGTGAATCCTATGGATATTCGGAGTTTCTTGGGCTTAGTTTGCTACTACCGAAAGTTTGTTGAGGGTTTCTCATCCATTGCAACACCTTTGACTAAGTTAACTTAGAAGAAGGTGAAGTTTCAGTGGTCGGAGGCTTATGATAAAAGCTTCCAAGAGTTGAAAACTCGACTTACTTCAGCACCAGTGTTGACCCTACCCGAGGGTACCGATGGGTTTGTGGTGTATTGTGATGCTTCCAGAGTCGGACTTGGCTGTGTGTTGATGCAGCGGGGGAGGGTGATAGCTTATGCCTCTCGACAACAGAAAGTACATGAACATAATTACCCGACCCATGATCTTGAGTTGGCCACAGTTGTGTTTGCATTGAAGATATGGTGGCATTACTTGTATGGGGTCCATGTGGATGTATTTACAGATCACAAGACCTTGCAATATGTGTTCACACAGAATGATCTAAATCTTCGGCAAAGGAGGTGGTTGGAGTTACTTAAGGATTATGACATGAGTGTCCTCTACCACCCCAGCAAGGTTAATGTGGTTGCGGATGTGCTTAGTAGACTCTCAATGGAGAGTGTGTCCCATGTGGATGAAGGGAAGAAGGAGTTGGTGAAAGATGTCCACCGGATGGCAATGTTAGGGTTAGATTGATCGATTCGACTGATGGCGGTGTTGTTGTGCATAACGGGTCAGAATCATCCTTGGTAGTTGATGTTAAATCCAGGAAAGATGAGGATCCAATATTGAGGAAGCTGAAGGAGGCAGTGTGGAGTCAGAAAGTGGAGGTTTTCTCCCAAAGGGGAGATGGTGTGCTACAATACCAGGGTCGACTATGTGTTTTGGAGGTTGATAATTTGAGAGTTTAGATATTGCATGAGGCACATGGTACAAGATATTCTATTCATCCAGGATCCATGAAAATGTATCGGTATTTACGAGAAATCTATTGGTGGGATGGTATGAAGAAGGATATTGTGGAGTTCATAGCAAAATGTCCAAACTATCAGCAAGTGAAGGTCGGTCATCAAAGACCTGGAGGTGTACTTTAGGATATTTCCCTCCCCACTTGGAAGTGGGAAAAAATCAGTATGGACTTCATTACAGGTCTGTCTCACACTCGCCGGGAATACGACTCCATTTGGGTTGTGGTGGACAGGTTGACCAAGAATGCGTACTTCCTACCGGTCAAGACCACGAATTCAGAAGACGATTATGCTAAGTTGTATATTTGGGAGTTGGTTCGGCTTCATGGAGTGCCCTTATCTATATTTCGGACAGAGGTGCTCAGTTTACTTCTCGATTTTGGCGTTCGTTTCAAAAGGGGCTCTGCACTCAGGTTAAGCTAAGCACAACTTTTCATCCTCAAATGTATGGTCAAGCAGAACGAACCATTCAGACTCTTGAGGATATGTTGAGGGTGTGTGTAATGGATTTTAAAGGTAGTTGGGATGATCATTTGCCCCTGATCGAGTTTGCTTATAATAATAGTTACCACTCTAGTATACAGATGGGATAGTTCGAGGCCCTCTACGGGCGAAGGTGCAGATCTCCCATCAGATGGTTCGAGATTGGTGAGGTAGCTATGGTAGGACCGGATTCGGTTCATGAGGCAATGGTGAAGGTTCAGTTGATAAGGGACCTATTGAAAACCGCTCAGAGTCGTTAGAAATCGTATGTTGATGTGAGGAGAAGAGAATTGGAGTTTGAGGTAGACGACTGGGTGTTGGCCCATGAAGGGAGTCATGCGCTTCGAAAAGAAAGGTAAACTCAGTCCCTGCTATGTTTGCCCTTACCGAGTTGTAAGAAGAGTTGGCAGGGTGGCGTATCAGTTGGACTTGCCTTCAGAGTTGGCTTCAGTTCATCCCATATTCCATGTATCACTTTTGAGGAAGTGCTTGGGTGATCCAGCCTTGGTAGTTCTGGTAGGCAGCATTGGTGTGATAGACAACCTCAATTATGAAGAAATTCCGGTTGAAATTTTGGATCGACAAATTCGAAGGCTGAGGAACAAGATGTAGCTTCACTTAAGGTTTTATGGAGGAATCAACATGTTGAAGGAGCTACGTGGGAGGCCGAAGCAGACATGATGGCTAGATACCCACATTTTTTCTCTACTAACTCAGTTCCGACTTGAGGTATCAGTTCTTGACCTAATTCTCTAATCAGTTTCCATGTTCAGTTCATGTGCGCAAGTTTGAATTATGTTATGATAAATGTATGTGATGCTTGAAATCAGTTCAACTATGTGGATCCTTTCGGAGGTAGTCATTCCTTGAAATTTTGGTTAAGATATTCAGTATTGGAGTATGATAATTGCTTGTTTCTGTTTCTTGCTTGTTTCTAACATTCGAAGACGAATGTTCCCAAGGGCGAGATATTGTTATACCCTAAGAATTCAAGAATCGGACCCGGAAGTGAATTGGATAAAAACTGGAAAATGTTGTAGCAATTGTAGAATGAGTCACTGAACGACTCGTGAGGAGACCCCACGAGTCCTCAGTTGACTTGTGGGAAGGCCTAGAAGGATGAGGGGCTCGAGGTCCCCACGGGCGATGTAACAACTCGTGGTCAGACACCACGAGTCGTCATGTCAGTTGTGGGGTGGTTCTAGAGGAAGATTTGAAAATTGATCCAGTGCACTTGATGGGAGGTGGCAATGAGTCATGGATGCCGGGGACGACTCTTCATGTCACTTGTTAGGAGCCCCGACAGACCATTTATCCAGTGAACGTGACGAGCAAACCAACGGATCATGAGACCTGGCGACGAGTTGTCGGGTCGTCATTATGACCCCCCTGACAGTTATTTTCAACGATTTCAGTAAGGGCTTTTCTGTAATTCCTAAGTTCTAAGGGCCTATACTACGTCGTTTTAAGCTCGTAGTAGAGGGTTTTTAGCAGAGAAAAATCCATCTTAGGCCATTACTTTCATGCATGCAAGGTTGGGGGTTTTAGGAGAAGAATCAAGGCGAATTCTCAAGGTTTTCAAAGGGGAATCTCAGCTGGGCAATTAGGAAGAGTTAGGATTCTTCAATCCCAGGTATAAAGCTATGAGTGGGTGCTTCCCTCCACACCTATGCCCATGCGCGATCAATTTGTGATTGGTTTGTGATGATCAAGTATGGGTTTTCATTCAATTGCATAATTCTTATATTTCTACTCATGGGTATGATTTAATTGAGTTGATATTGATGATTCATCGAGCTTGGGCGGATTCTAACTTAATTTCTTTTACAAATTATTTTTCTAAATATTGAATCTAAAATGCCCATGTGTGGATAGTTCATAGTAGGATGTGATGATGATAGAATAGATGATGAAAATCATGTTTCCAACCTTACCCATGATTTTGATGATGTTTTCAAAAAAGGTTAAGTAGACCCAAGTATGATAGAGCTTTGGGCGATGCCCATATGATGTTTTCAAATAGTGATTTCCCCGATATGAGCTTACCACATGGTTGAGATGAAATTTTCCTTTAACCCTTATTATGAATTCTAGCTTGTGGTATGTTATAAAGTAAAGCTTCTCTATGCATAAATCCTTAATTGTTATGCTTTTTATAGTTGAGCTTTGTCAAGGACAATTTCAAGCTTCATTTCACATGATGTTGAGTCTGAGCATGATTTCATTCTAAGCTTTGTCGAAATGACATTGTTGAACTTCATATTTATATGATGTCTAGTGTATGCATGATTTCATAATGAGCTTTGTGAATGGACATTGTTGAGCTTTGTTTCATACGATGTTGATTTTATGCATGACTTCATGATGAGGTTCATCATTAGACAATGTTGAGCTTTTTATTATAACGATGTAGAGCATTGCATTTTATGGGAGAAGAGTCTAGCACCGAGCGGGTTAAGGGTCGATAACCCTACGCCCCAAAACAACACACCAACATAGGTTGATTCTATTATACTATTAGGACCTCCCTTGTGAGCTATCCCCGGCCCGAATGGCTCCTTTCAGCTTGATATTCGATATCATGGTAGTGTCCCTAGCCCTGACAATGTTTTGGATGGCTCTACCCACTTTAGTGTAATAGTCGTGACCACGTAAGCTCTATCATGGTATGTCGGTTAAGTCATGAGTCTCTCACTGTCTATATCATTCGAATTTGCATGTCCATCACTCATGATGATTATCTTATGCATGCATGTTCAACAAGCAAGGTTTGACTCATTGTTCATCTTTTGATATAAATGTTATGTGTTAGCTTTAAGTCATTTGAGTCAGTTATGAGGTTCTAAAGCCATGCACAAACACGTTATGATAAGAGAAAGATTTCAAAATGAATGCATGTAGTCTTCTACTTACTCCTAAAAGCTTATTATATGTATGAATGGTTTTAAATGATTTATGTTATCAAAGAGGTTTTACTTAACTTGCATACTCGGTACATTGCAGGTACTGACCACATACCTTCTATGCTGCATCGTTTCGTGATGCAGGATTCGTATCACTGGTTCAGCCCCGTTCGTAGCCGCTATCAGAGTTAGCACCTTCTTGATTTGTGAATCCTCATCTTTTCGAGACTAGACTTTCAGTTACCTTGGATGTATTTTCAGTTTCAGTATTTTCTTAGCTAGTTGGGGGTGTTGTCCCATCAGCTCATCCAGATAAGAGGCTTATCAGACTTAGACATGCATTCAGCTTCAAACGTTCATTCTGTTGTTATGTCAAGCTACACTTCCGTTGAGTTTATTACTTGTTTTTTCATGTTTATTGAATGAATTAGTGAATGCTTATGCCATGGGTCGACTTGGGGTCTTTCAGGGTCCGCTGTCCCTTTTCTACAATCTGGGTCTCCTCTCGGGTCGTGACACTGTCTTTCACCCTAATGCTGTCTACTGTGACTACCATGTTGAATCACCCAAACACTTCTTCAAAAGTAACACATGAAAGACAGGATGAACTGAGGAAAACCCCGATGGCAAGTCCAACTTAATAAGCTACTTTACCAACTCTTCTCACAACCCGGTAGGGACCAACATAGCAGGGACTGAGCTTCCCTTTCTTTCCGAACCGCATTACTCCCTTCATGGTAGATACCTTTAGAAATACCCAACTGTCCACCTCAAACTCCAAATCTCTTCTCCTCACATCAGCATATGATTTCTGACGACTCTGAGCGGTCTTCAGCCTGTCCCTTATCAACTGAACTTTTACCAAGGCCTTGTGAACCGAATCGGGCCCTATCATGGTTGCCTTACCAAATTCAAACAATCCGATGGGTGATCTACAACTCTGCACATAAAGAGCCTCGAACAGTGCCATTTGGATACTAGAGCGATAGCTGCTATTGTAAGCAAACTCGACCAAGGGCAAATGATCATCCCAACTACCTTTGAAATCCATAACACATGCCCTCAACATATCCTCAAGAGTTTGAATGGTTCGTTCTGCTTGGCTGTCTTTTTGCGGATGGAAGGCTGTACTGAGCTTAACTTGCGTCCCAAGTCCATTTTAAACAAACCCCAAAATTGAGAGGTAAACTAAGTACCTCGGTCTGAGATAATACACAAGGGCACTCTGTGAAGCCGAACCAACTCTTGAATATACAACATAGCATAGTCATCCGTTGAATCTGTGGTCTTGACTGGTAGAAAGTGTGCAACCTTGGTTAAACTGTCGACCACTACCCAAATGGAATCGTAAAGTTGTCGAGTGCAAGGTAGGCCTGTAATAAAATCCATATTAATCTCTTCTTACTTCCAAGTGGGAATGCTGATATCCTGAAGTACTCCTCCCGACCTTTGATGCTCGACCTTCACTTGCTGACAGTTCGGACATTTTGCTACGAACTTTGCGATATCCCTCGTCATACCATCCCACCAGTAGATTTATTGCAAGTCCCGATACATTTTCATGGATCCTAGATGAATAGAATGTCCGATACCGTGTGCCTTATGCAATATCTGAACTCTCAAATCATCAACATCTGGGACACATACATGACCTTGGTATCGTAGCACACCATCTCCCCCTTGGGAAAAAACCTCAACCTTTTGACTTTGCGCCGCCTCCTTCAGCTTCCTCAAAATTGGATCCTGATCTTGCCTAGACTTGACCATACAGGCTAGGACTGAGGACCACAGATTCTCTCAATAAAGGTTCGGCAGTGGGCATCGACAACAGACCCATCAAAGATCGTCAGCCCCTACATCATCAGCCGTGAGTGTGCCATCTAAGAACTGACATGATTAGAGGGGGCGAGCATCAGGCTCGAGGGGTCATAGCAGCAAACCCATAGATTTTAGTACTCCAGTTCGCCGCAGATATGGCCGAGGGCACACAGGCTAATGCTTAGTAGGATCAGGAGCTTGTTTTGGATGTGAGTAGCCTAGACATATGCTCAAATATTGTCCAGCTGCTAGGCAGGATCAGGTTGGGGGCTGAGGCCCGGCTTCTAGTTCACCAGCTCCTCCCTTATCAACAGCACATCAGGGGGCATCTGCTAGCACAGCTGGCAGGCAGAGTCAGAACAGATTCTATACCTTAGCCACACAGCAGGAGTAGGAGGCCTTACAAGATGTAGTCACTGGTATGTTGAGAGTCTTTCATGTTGATGTGTATGCTGTACTAGATCTAAGGGATACCCTATCTTTTGTGACGCCTTATATAGCCAGTAGCTTCAGAGTCAATCCCGATGTATAATCAAAGCCATTCTCAGTTTCTACTCTATTAGGTGACTTAGTTATAACTAAACGGGTGTATAGAGATTGCCCAGTCTCAATTCTTCATAAGGTCACCTCAGTAGATTTGATATAGTTAGCCATGACCGATTTCGGTGTTATTCTCGGCATGGATTGACTATATGGATGCTATGCTTCAGTTAATTGTAGAACCTGGTCAGTAGAGTTCAAATTTCCGGGTGAGTCAGTTTTAGAGTGGAGGGGAAGTTCAGCTATGCCGTAGGTCGATTCATTTCTTATCATAAGACCAGGAAGATGATTCTCAAGGGTTGCATGTACCATCTAGTTAGGGTTAAGGACGTGGAGTCTGAAACCCAAACCCTTCAATAAGTTCCAGTTGTATGTGAGTATCCGGAGGTTTTTCCTGATGATTTTCCAGGTGTACCTCCCGAGCGAGAGATTGATTTCGGTATAGACCTTTTTCGCGGCACGCAGTCCATTTCTATCCCGCCCTACAGAATGGCCCCAGCCGAGCTGAAAGAGTTGAAAGATCAGTTAAAAGACTTGTTGGATAAAGGCTTCATCAGGCCGAGGAAGTCTCCATGGGGTGCACCAGTATTATTTGTTTGAAAGAAGGACGGTTCCCTCCGCATGTGCATTAATTATCGATAGTTGAATAAGGCCACCTTCAAGAATAGGTACCCTTGCCAAGGATAGACGATTTGTTTGACTAGCTCTAGGGTGCCAAGTGTTTCTCGAAGATACATCTCAGGTCAAGATATCACTAGGTCAGAGTTCGGGATTGTGACATTTCAAAAACCGCCTTCAGGACTCGGTATGGTCACTATGGGTTTGCACTATGGGTTTGTAGTTATGTCTTTTGGACTAACCAATGCCCCAAAAATTTTTATGGATCAGATGAATAGAGTATTCAAGGAATATCTAGACCTGTTTGTGATTGTATTTATTGATGATACTCTCATATACTCTCGGAGCGAGGAGAAGCATGCCGCTCACCTAAGAGTAGTGCTCCAAACCATCAAGGATCAGCAGTTGTATGCAAAGTTCAGCAAATGCGACTTTTGATTAGATTCTGTGGCATTCCTAGTCCATGAGGTGTAAAGTGAGGGTATGAAAGTAGATTCTCAAAGATCGAGGCGGTAAAGAATTGGCCCAGATGGGTGAACTCGTCAGACATCAGAAGCTTTTTGGGTTTAGCGGGTTATTATCGGAGGTTCGTTGAAGGTTTGTCATCCATTGCAACCCTTTGACTAGATTGACTTAGAAAAAGGTAAAGTTTCAATGGTCGGAGGCTTGTGAAAAAAGCTTCCAAGAGTTGAAGACCCGACTCACTTCAGCACCACTATTGACTCTACCCGAGGGTACGGACAGCTTTGTGGTGTATTGTGATGCTTCACGAGTTGGACTCGGATGTGTGTTTATGCAGCATGGGAAAGTAATAGCATATGCCTCAAGACAACTAAAAGTTCATGAAAAGAACTACACGACCCATGATCTTGAGTTGGCCGCGGTGGTGTTTGCATTGAAGATATGGCGGCATTACTTGTATGGGGTCCACATGGATGTATTCACCGATCAGAAGAGCTTGTAATATGTGTTCTCACAGAAAGATCTAAATTTTCGACAAAGTAGGTGGTTGGAGTTATTGAAGGACTACGACATGAGTGTTCTCTACCACCCGGGCAAGGCTAATGTGGTTGAGGATGCACTTAGTAGGCTCTCTATGGAGAGAGTGTCCAATGTGGATGAGGATAAAAAGTAGTTCGTGAAAGATGTCCACCGACATGCTATGCTAGGAGTTAGGTTGATCGATTCGATCGATGGCAGCGTTGTTGTGCAAAATGGGTCAGAATCGTCTTTGGTGGTTGATGTCAATTCTAGGCAAGATGAGGATCCAATTTTGAGGAGGCTGAAGGAGGCGGTGCAAAGACAAAAGGTGGAGGTTTTCTCCCAAGGGGGATATGGTGTACTGCGATACTAGGGTCGTCCATGTGTCCTAAATCTTGATTACTTGAGAGTTTGGATATTGCATGAGGCACATGGTACCAGACATTCTATTCATCTAGGATCCATGAAAATGTATTAGGAATTGCGAGAAATCTATTAGTGGGATGGTATGAAGAGGGATATCTTAGAGTTCGTAGCAAAATGTCTGAACTGCCAGCAAGTGAAGGCCGAGCATCAAAGGCCGGGAGGCATGCTTCAGGATATCAACATTCCCACTTGGAAGTGGGAAGAGATTAATATGGATTTAATTACAGGCCTACCTCGCACTTACCAACTTTATGATTAACCAAGGTTGCACACTTTCTAATGGTTAAGACCACAGATTACGTGGATGACTATGCTAAGTTGTATATTCGGGAGTTGGTTCGGCTTCACGGAGTTCCCTTGTTTATTATCTTAGACAGTGGTACTCAGTTTACCTCTCAATTTTGGCATTCATTTCAAAAGGGACTTGAGATTCAAGTTAAGCTCAGTACAGTCTTCCATCCGCAAAATGACGGCCAAGTAGAATGAACCATTCAAACCCTCGAGGATATGTTGAGGGCATGTTTTATGGATTTCAAAGGTAGTTTGGATGATGATTTGCCATTGATCGAGTTTGCTTACAATAACAGTTCTCACTTTAGTATACAAATGGCACCTTCGAGGCTCTTTATGGGTAGAGGTGTAGATCGCCCATCGGATGGTTTGAAGTTGGTAAGGTAGCCATGATAGGGCCCGATTCGGTTCATCTGTCCATGGTAAAAGTTCAGTTGATAAGGGAAAGGCTGAAGACCGCTCAGAGTCGTTAGAAATCATATGCTGATGTGAGGAGAAGAGATTTGGAGTTTGAGGTGGATGATTGGGTATTTCTAAAGGTATCTTCCATGAAGGGAGTGATGCGGTTCAAAAAAAAAAGAAGCTCAGTCCCCGCTATGTTGGTCCTTACAGGGTTTTGAGAAGAATTGGTAAAGTAGCTTATGAGTTGGACTTGCCATCGGGGTTGTCCATAGTTAATCCTGTCTTTCATATATCAATTTTGAAGAAGTGTTTGGGCAATCCAACCTTGGTAGTCCCGGTAGACAGCATTGGGGTGAAAGACAGCCTCAGTTATGAACAAATTCCCATTGAAATCTTGGATTGTTAGGTTCAGAAGTTGAGGAACAAAGAAATAACTTCAGTTAAGGTCTTATGGAGAAATTAGCTGGTTGAGGGAGCTACGTGGGAAGCCGAGGCAGATATGATTCCCAAATTTCCACATTTATTCTCTACCAGCTCAATTCCGACTTGAGGTATCAGTTTCTCCTTATGACTCTATCTAGTATTCATGTTTTGTTCATGTGTACAAGTTTATTTTATGTGTATGAATGTGTATGTGAGGTACGAGATCATTTCAGCTATGTGGTTTTATTCGAAGGTAGTCATTCTGTGAAAATTCCAATTAAAACAATAGTTATGATAAATTGTATTTTCTATTTGTTTCTTGTTTCCTACATTCGAGGACGAATGTTCCCAAGGGGAGATATTATAATACCACAGATGTGCTTAGGAGTAGACCCGGGAAGCTAAAATGCAAAACTGCTGTAAGTTGGGAAAAAGGTTGCAGGACGACAGGTACCACGACCCGTGGTAAGTAACACGGGTTGTCGTTGGTCGTCGTGGGTTTAGGTGGTTAGGTATCAGAGGGAAACAACGATTGATTTAACGACCTGTGGTGAGTAACCACGAGCCATCGTTGTTGTCGTGGTAGGAAGTGGACCTGGCAGTAGAAAGGTACGACGGGTCATGCAACGACCAGTTGTGGCTTGCAACGATCCATTTTGCGGAGCCGTGGTAAGGGAGCCCAGATCTTAGTGAGATAGGATGGCTAGTAACCACGACCCATTTACGACGAGCTGTGGTGAGGATCATTGGATAGAAATTCAGAAAGTTTGGGGGAGAAATCAATGACCGAAGGAACGGCCCGTTGGATCATAGTACGACCCGTCCTGTCCGTCTGTTGGTTAAGTTTCGAAGAGAAGGCATTCAGCAATTCACGCAAAGAGAAGATAGAACGGTCCATGGGTTTTTTCCACGACCTGTTGGTGCCACCCATTGTTTCATCTGGAAAGTTTTGAGGGAAGGTTCATTAAGGGCATTTTCGACTTTTTCACACTTTAAGGCCCTAAACTATAATATTTTTGATATTTTTCTAAGTGTGATAAGATAAGTTAAGTCCTTTATGCGTGCTCATTCTCATTCAAAAGCTTAGAGAGATTTTTGGGAGATACAAGGTCTTCTTCCCCAAGTTCCCATCAATTCCTCTGTGGGTATTCAAGCAGCATTGAAATCTGTCCATTTCCAGGTATGTAGGGTTTTAATGGGTGTCTTCCTTCCACACCTATACCCAATTCCTATCAATTAGTGTTAAATTATGAATAATCAATTATAGGGTTTTGATCAATTGCATGATTCTTATATCTCTATTCATGGGTATGATTAGATTGAGTTGATATTGATGATTTATGAAGCTTCAGTGGATTCTAACTTGTTTTTCTTATAAATTTTTTTTTTTTCTAAAAATTTAATCTAAATCGTCCATGGGTGAAGAGAGTTCATAAAAGAGGTGATTTATGGTAAATGTGTGGTGGTGATGAAGTTGATGATGAATAGCATGTTTCTAAAACTACCCATGATTTTGATGTTGTTTTCTAAATGAATCAATTGGATTCTAGAATGATAGACCTTTGGTTAATGCCCACATGTTGGTTAAAGTGATGATTTTCCCAACATAAGCTTACCACATTGTTTAAAGAGAAATTACCCAATTCTTATTATAAATTATAGCCTGTGGTATGTCGAGTAAATATTTTAACATGTAGCTTACCACATGATTTGGAGTAGATGCTCCCACCTACGATTGAGCTTTTGGTATGTTTCGAAATAAAGCTTCTCATATGCATGAATTTATAATTGAGATGTATGGCACTATTAAGCTTTGTCGAAGCACAATGTTGAGCTTTATTTTATATGATGTCCAGTCTATGCATGATTTCATTAATGAGCTTTGTCAATAGACAATATTGAGCTTCATTTTATACGATGTTGAGTCATGCATGATTTCATGTTGAGCTTCATCAATAGACGATGTTGAGCTTCGTTATATATGATGTAGAGCTTTGCATGTTTTGGGGAGAAGAGTCTAGCACCGAACAGGTTAAGGGTCGACTACCCTATGCCCCAGAACTACACGCCAACGTAGGTTGATACTTATACATTATGCGACCTCCCTTGTGAGTTATCCCCGGCCCGATTGGCCCTTGAGCTTGATATCGACTTCTTGGTAGCGTCCATCACCCTGGGAAGGTTATGGATGGCTCTTCCCACTTTAGTGTTACACCCCGTAAATTTTAAATTAATAAATAGCCTAATGGCATGTTGGTTAAGGGATTTAGAAGGAAAAAAAATAATAATAATAAATAAATAAAAAGTCGGTTTTCCTCCATTTTTATCAAGGAAATCACCAAAAAACAGAGGGTATACGTATGAAAGGAAAACCCACGACAATTATATACAATTTCCTTCCGATTACGCTATGAAACGCGGTCTAAACTCCGTTCCGGCTTAGATACAGAGGTATAAAGCTGCAGAGAGCAATCCTACGGAGTTGATTTTGTGAAATTTGGCCAGCGAAACGTCGTGCTACCGAGGTAAAGTAAATAGAATTGCTTTAAATTAGTACCAATGTGTTCCTAGCATTGCAGTGAACATTTATCCCTTCTGGACTATCGAAAAATAACGAGTTTTCGACCGTTTTTCAAAAGGTTGAAGTTTGGGATAAATATATATCAAAAGTGATAATTTCTCCCGAATATTAATGTATTTAGTTCTAATTGACATGTATATGAATATAGTTGGGAGAAACAGCAGAAGTACCGACGGAAATCACATCGATCAGTCGGGTACTCAGAAACCAGGTATGTAAAGTTATTCTTTCGGCAAGCCAGAAAGTACAGTCTAGAAAATAAATAGAATAAAGGCTATTAACAGATACCCAGCATACAGGAACGATTTTAGTACGATTTTCAGCAAGCATGTTCTTACGTAATACCCAGAATGAAAGTTGTAAAAGCAATATAATGAATTAGCATGATTACAGATAATACGTATTACATTTGCTGAGCTGTATCCGGTAATAGATGGCACATTTTATATTATCGAGCTATATCCAGTAAAAATGGTATGTTCTATGTCGAGTTATATCCATATATAATCAGATCAGTAATCAGATATAGAAATAGCTCCAGACATCGGTATAGCTCCAGATACAGATAAAGCTCCAGAAACAGAATATAGCATCAATTGTTTAACATGGACTGACCTTGAAATAAAAGAAGAGAATACGATTAGTATTTTTCATTTGAGCATGCTTGTTGTGTATGTGTTTTGCATGTTGAGACTTGTTATGGCATGTGGGTGTCCTTTAGCATCCCCATCGCCCCTGGGTTATAACTGTGTCAATACCAGATTAAGATACCGCTACCAGCTGGGCGATGTCGTCCGCCTAGAGGACGATGATGGCTGACCACCATGATAATACGGTCCAGATTACCCTGCTTGCAGGGGCAGTTCAGTTCACTCTGTGCAGAGCCAGATTACCCTATTTACAGGGGCAGATTACTCTGTGTGCGCTTGTGGCCGGGGGCAGTTTCAGATACATAATTTTTTTTATAAAATTACCCTGTTGCATGCTTGCACCCAGGGGTAGTTTCAATCACAGATACAACAGCAGATTACCCTGTGAGCGCTTGTGCCCAGAGGCAGGAGTCTTCGGACTCAAACACAGTTTATTGTCAGAGGCCAAGGCCTGAGCTACGTACCCAAGGGGTCCGGTAAGAGGAGCTCACAGTTATGAGCTGAGTGGAGTGACTTATTTTTGGTTGGTTTAGACCCGGGTAGGGGTAAATAAATTGTTCTGTTGGTTGGCACCTTCCGGCTTATGGGGGTTGGTCAGGTATTGTGTGTATTATTATGTATATCTATATGTGCTATTAAATACTGATAGACAGTAGGAAGACACATCATCAGGTACGCTTAGTTTAGTTACAAAATGAACAAACTCTCCCCAGTTATCCTCAGCTAGATAGACTCAGCTACTTCTTGCTTATATGTCCTGTTATAGTTGCTATTCATTTCAGTTGCATATTTCAGTTTGCTTTACATGCTCAGTACCTGTGGTACTGACGCCCGCGGGGCGCTGCATTGCTTGCCTGCAGGTACTCACAGACGAGGAGCCGATCCCTCGTGATCCTAGCCAGCGCAGAGTTATCAACTCCTGTCATCCGGAGCTTGATATTCAGAGGTGTATTTCATTTTCTTTTGTTGTATAGTACGGGTAGGTCGGGGCCCTGTCCCGACCATTCTATTATTACTTCCTAGAGGCTTGCAGTCTGATGTTTCCTGTGGGGATGGAGCCGGTCGTGTGGGGCCGTGCATGTATATATGTGTTTAGTTGTTTATTTTGGCCGTGTGGGGCCTTCTTCTGGTTATAGTTAGTGACCTTGTCGGTCTCAAATGTAAATAGTAGCGCTTTAGATTATAGTGTCAGTGTTCTGGTTAGCTGTTGTGCTTTACAGGTGGCTATAGGCCTAATCGGTCAGGGGCTGTTTTTATAGCTGCTATATAGTTGGTTCGTTTCTTGAAATGGAGCCAGAGTCTAGCAGGAACCAGGTGCCCGTCATACCCCCCAAGGTGGGGTGTGACAAACTTGGTATCAGAGCCGTTCGTGTCCCAGGGAGTCTGCAAGCCGTGCTAAGTAGAGTCTTGTTTATGGATGTGTTGTGCACCACATACTATAGGCAGGAGGCTGCGAGGCATAATAGGATAGTTACCCTTCTTTCATACTCAGTCGTGCCTAGCACATTACAATATAGGGTTGGTTCTTCTGAAACTTACCACCCTCTTTGTTTACAGATACTATGGCAGACCAGTGGCACCCAGCTATAGGTAGGAGATTGGATACAGCAGCGGGTGAAGGCACCAGTAGGATGCCTCAGTTACATCCAGATTCAGCCCGGTCTGAGAGCAATATGGAGGCATCATCTCAACCCTCCCTGCAGTCTCCGCCTCGCCAGACACCATTTGAGGCAGCACCGCCTCCCACAGCTCCTGCACCCACTTCATCTGATCAGGAGCTACGTAGTGCGGTGGTTATGCTGACCCATATGCTAGCTACTCAGCGTCAGCCAGTACCACCTACAACAGCAGAATCTCTAGGTGGGCCAGGTAGTTCCAGGGTTAGAGAATTCTTGGCGTTAGGACCCCCTCAGTTTACAGGGTCGGATTCAGCGGAGGACCCTCAGGACTTTCTAGACCAGATGTAGAGAATCTTTAGAGTCATGCATGTAACCCCAACAGAATCAGTTGAGTTAGCAGTATTCCGGTTAAGGGATATTGCTGTTTTGTGGTACGAAAGTTGGGAGAGGTCTCGGGAAGAGATGCAGCCCCTCCTACTTGGTCCAGCTTCTCAGAGGCCTTCCTGGACCACTACTTACCTCGGGAGGTCAGACAGGCCCGGATGGACCAGTTCTTACATTTAGAGCAGGGGGCAAGGAGCGTCCGTGAGTATTCTTTACAGTTCGACTCCTTATCCCGCTATGCTCCAGCATTTGTGGACACCATGTCGTCCAGAGTCCACCGCTTTATTATGGGCCTGAATCCAGATTACATAGAGACGTGCATGACGGCTACTTTGAGAGAGGACATGGACATAGCCAGGGTACAGGCCTTCGCACAGACAATTAAGGGACTGAGACAGCGGCAGCGGGGTGACAGGCAGGCGACTTCAGAACAGCGCCGTAGAAATAGACACGCAAAGATTCAGGGGGAAATCCCTAGGGGGCCGAGACCACGGTTTTCAGATAGGCCACCCAGATCTTTACCTCCGGTACAGTAGCAGAGAGGCATATTTATTCGCCGGAGTCAGTCAGAGTCCGGTAGCAGTTTACGGACAGTAGCATCACCTCAGCAGTGGAGGGCAGAACAGAGTAGATTTGCACCTACCCCTTGTCCTATATGCCACCGACCTCATTCTAGAGCCTGCAGGCAAGGCTCCTCAGAGTGCTATTACTGCGGACAGGAAGGGCATTTAATGAGAGATTGTCCGTCCAGAGGACAGGGTAGCCGGGATAGTCTGGATAGAGCATCAGCGGGGCCACGAGTTCCAACAGCCTCAGCAGGGCGCAGACCCTCAGGTTCAGCAAATAGGGGCCGAGGTAGATCAGGAGCCTCTGGCTCAGGTGCAGGCCCCAGTCGTACCTATGCTTTACCAGGGAGGCAGGATTCAGAGGCATCTCCCGACGTGGTCACAGGTATATTGATTATCTACTCATACCCTGTTTATGTATTGATTTATCCAGGGTCTACCTTGTCATATATTACACCATTTGTGGCCCAAAAGTTGGGTATCGAACCAGAATTGCTTCAGCAGCCCTTTTCAGTACTTACACCAGTCGGTGACTCGATTACAGCTAAAAGAGTTTACCGAAGGTGTACGGTAGAGGTTGCTGATCGCCAGACCACAGTAGACTTAATAGAACTTGAGATGGTCGACTTCGATGCCATTATGGGTATGGACTGGTTAGTGCCATGCTATGCCAACTTAGAATGCTGGACTAAGATAGTCCGATTTCACTTTCCGGGGGAAGCAGTGCGAGAGTGGAAAGGGAGCACAGCTACGCCGAAAGGTAGGTTTATCTCCTACCTTCAGGCAAGAAAATTAATAGCAAAGGGATGTATTTACCACCTAGTTAGAGTCCAGGACGTTCGGGTGGAACCTCCGACTCTTCAGTCTGTTCCAGTGGTCAATGAATTCCCTGACGTATTTCCAGATGAGTTGCCTGGTATCCCTCCCAAAAGGGAGATAGATTTTGCAATTGACTTGCTGCCAGGGACTCAACTTATATCCATTCCTCCGTATCGCATGGCACCAGCTGAGCTTAGAGAGTTGAAAGAGCAGTTAAAAGATTTGCTCGACAAAGGCTTTATCAGGCCTAGTACTTCCCCGTGGGGTGCGCCAGTTCTGTTTGTAAGAAAGAAAGATGGCTCACTCCATATGTGTGTAGACTACCGGCAGCTGAATAAGGTAACAGTTAAAAACAAATACCCACTCCCTAGAATAGATGATTTGTTTGACCAGTGGCAGGGAGCCAGATGTTTCTCTAAGATAGATCTGAGGTTCGGATACCACCAGGTCTGGGTTCGTGAGAAGGACATTCCAAAGACTACTTTCAGGACCAGGTATGGTCACTTTGAATTTCTGGTTATGTCTTTTGGGCTGACGAATGCTCCCGCAGTGTTTATGGATCTGATGAACAGCGTATTCAGACCGTATTTGGATCTGTTCGTGATAGTATTTATCGATGATATTCTGGTATATTCTCGTTCAGAGATAGACCACCAGAACCATTTACGAACAGTACTCCAGATCCTTAGAGACCGTCAGCTGTACGCCAAGTTTTCTAAGTGTGAGTTCTGGCTGAACTCAGTTGCCTTTTTGGGGCATATCGTGTCGGATGCTGGTATACAGGTAGACACACAGAAAATAGAGGCAGTCAAGACATGGCCTAGAACTACCACTCCGACCGAGGTCCGCAGTTTCCTGGGTTTAGCAGGATATTATCGGAGATTTGTTGAAGGATTCTCCACTATAGCAGCACCTCTGACAAAGCTAACACAGAAAGCAGCGAAATTTCAGTGGACGGAGGCATGTGAGCAGAGTTTCCAAGAATTGAAAGACAGATTGACCTCCGCCCCAGTACTAGCATTGCCAGAGGGAACAGATGGGTATGCGGTGTATTGCGACACTTCAGGTTTGGGACTGGGTTGTGTGTTGTGCAGCATGGTAAGGTGATTTCTTATGCTTCCAGACAGCTGAGGAAACACGAAAAGAACTATCCGACCCATGACCTGGAACTGGCCGCAGTGATCCACGCTCTGAAAATTTGGAGGCATTATTTGTATGGCATCCATGTAGACATTTTTACAGATCATAAAAGCCTGCAGTACATTTTCACACAGAGGGAGTTAAATCTGCGGCAGCGTCGCTGGTTAGAATTGTTGAAAGATTATGATGTAAATATTCTCTATCACCCGGGAAAAGCTAATGTAGTAGCAGATGCCCTGAGCCGTAAGTCAATAGGGAGTTTGGTGTATTTGCGACCCGAGAAGTGGGAGTTAGCCAAGGAAATTCATCAGCTAGCTGGTTTAGCCGTTCGAGTAGTAGAAACAGAAAATAATAGAGCGGTAATTCAGAATTCTACTGTGTCATCATTAGTTACAGAGGTAAAAGAACGGCAGTACGAGGACCCTGACTTAGTCCAGCTCAGAGATAGAGTTCAGAAAGGTAAGGAGTTAGATTTCCAAGTGACTGAGGATGAAGTGCTACGTTGTAAGGGCCGTCTTTGTGTCCCGAATGTTTCAGGGCTTCACCAACAGATCATGCATGAGGTACATTACGCTCGCTATTCCCTCCATCCAGGAGCAACGAAAATGTACCACGACATCAGAGACATCTACTGGTGGCCGTATGAAAGCTGAAATAGCTGAATTTGTATCTAGATGTCCTAACTGCTAGCAGGTGAAAGCAGAGCACCAGAAACCGGGCGGTTTGACGCAAGATATAGCTGTGCCTATGTGGAAATGCGAAGCGATATATATGGATTTTGTAATAGGGTTACCCCGTACCAGACGCAGAAATGATTCCATTTGGGTAATAGTTGACAGGCTGACAAAATCAGCTCATTTCCTGCCAGTGAAGGCTACCTTCTCGGCCGAGGATTATGCCAAATTATATATCAGAGAAATAGTTAGATTACGTGGAGTGCCGGTATCTATTATTTCAGACAGGGGAGCACAGTTTACAGCTAGATTTTGGCAGTCGTTCCAGAGGGGTCTGGGAATGCAGATTAATTTGAGCACAGCATTCCACCCTCAGACAGATGGACAGGCTGAGCGAACTATCCAAACGCTCGAAGATATGCTACGAGAGTGTGTACTAGATTTTGGGGGTAGCTGGGATGAGCATCTTTCGTTGATTGAATTTGCCTATAATAACAGTTATCATTCAGCTATCCAGATGGCGCCCTTTGAAGCATTATATGGGCAAAAATGTAGATCACCGGTTGGCTGGTTTGAAGTGGGAGAATCAGCGTTGATTGGGCCAGACATCATTCAACAGTCAGAGGAGAAGGTAAAGCTTATCAAAGAACGCCTACTGACTGCTCAGAGCCGCCAGAAGTCTTATGCAGATATACGGCGCAGAAATCTAGAATTTGCAGTAGATGACTGGGTATATCTGAAAGTGTCTCCAATGAAAGGGGTGATGAGATTTGGCAAGAAAGGCAAGCTTAGCCCGAGATTCATTGGGCCATATCAGATTCGGTGGAGAATAGGCCGAGTTGCATACGAATTGAACTTGCCTCCGGAGTTAGCATCTGTTCACCCAGTATTCCATGTATCTATGTTGAGGAAGTTCATAGGAGACCCTTCCACAGTTGTTCCAGTTCAAGATGTCCAGGTCACAGAAGAGTTAGCATATGAAGAGGTTCCAGTAGCTATCTTAGACAGACAGATTCGTAGACTGAGGACTAAAGATATTGCGTCTGTCAAAGTATTGTGGCGTAATAGGAACCAAGAAGAAATGACCTGGGAAGCCGAGGAGGACATGAAAGCCAGATATCCCCACTTATTCCAGGCATAGGCAAACGGGAGGTATGTTAGAACTGTTTTTCCTTATTAATACTTATACTTCATATATGAAAGCAGGCGATTGATTATAGACAGTTTTATACATGAATGTTAGTATATCGTGTAGAGTACCTGTATTGGGCTTTTCTGCTTTTCAGGAATTTTGAGATAGTCCATAATACAGGGGAAACTCTGCCAAAATTTTTCTAGAAACAAGTTGAGTAAGTTGAGAAGTCCTCTAGACAGAATGTCATTCGAGGACGAATGCTCTTAAGAGGGGGAGGATGTTACACCCCGTAAATTTTAAATGAATAAATAGCCTAATGGCATATTGGTTAAGGGATTTAGAAGGCCAAAAAAAAGAATAAATAAAAAGTCGGTTTTCCTCCATTTTTATCCAGGAAATCACCAAAAAACAGAGGGTATACGTATGAAAGGAAAACCCACGACAATTACATACAATTTCCTTCCGATTACGCTACGAAACGCGGTCTAAACTCTGTTCCGGCTTAGATACAGAGGTATAAAGCTGTAGAGAGCAATCCTACGGAGTTGGTTTCGTGAAATTTGGCCGGCGAAACGTCGTGCTACCAAGGTAAAGTAAATACAATTGCTTTAAATTAGTACCAATGTGTTCCTAGCGTTGCAGTGAGCATTTATCCCTTCTGGACTATCGAGAAATAACGAGTTTTTGACCGTTTTTCGAAAGGTTGAAGTTTGGGATAAATATATATCAAAAGTGATAATTTCTCCCGAATATTAATGTATTTAGTTCTAATTGACATGTATATGAATGTAGTTGGGAGAAACAGCAGAAGTACCAACGGAAATCACATCGGTCAGTCGGGTACTCAGAAACCAGGTATGTAAAGTTATTCTTTCGGCAAGCCAGGAAGTACAGTCTAGAAAATAAATAGAATAAAGGCTATTAACAGATACCCAGCATACAGGAACGATTTTAGTATGATTTCCAGCAAGCATGTTCTTACTTAATACCCAGAATGAAAGTTGTAAAAGCAATATAACGAATTAGCATGATTACAGATAATACGTATTACATTTGCTGAGCTGTATCCGGTAATAGATGGCACATTTTATATTATCAAGCTATATCCAGTTATAAATGGTATGTTCTATGTTGAGTTATATTCAGATATAATCAGATCAGTAATCAGATATAGAAATAGCTCCAGACATCGGTATAGCTCCAGATACAGATACAGCTCCAGAAACAGAATATAGCATCAATTGTTTAACACGGACTGACCTTGAAATAAAAGAAGAGAATACGATTAGTATTTTTCATTTGAGCATGCTTGTTGTGTATGTGTTTTGCATGTTGAGACTTGTTATGGCATGTGGGTGTCCTTTAGCATCCCCACCGCCCCTGGGTTATAGCTGTGTCGATACCAGATTCAGATACCGCCACCAGCTGGGCGATGCCGTCCGCCTAGAGGACGATGATGGCTGACCACCATGATAATACGGTCCAGATTACGCTGCTTGCAGGGGCAGTTCAGTTCACTCTGTGCAGAGCTAGATTACCCTGTATACAGGGGCAAATTACTCTGTGTGCGCTTGTGGCCGGGGGCAGTTTCAGATACAGAATTTTTTTTTATAAAATTACCCTGTTGCATGCTTGCACCCAAGGGCAGTTTCAATCACAGATACAACAGCAGATTACCCCGTGAGCGCTTGCGCCCAGAGGTAGGAGTCTTCGGACTCAAACACAGTTTATTGTCAGAGGCCAAGGCCTGAGCTACGTACCCAAGGGGGCCGGTAGGAGGAGCTCACAGTTATAAGATGAGTGGAGTGACTTATTTTTGGTTGGTTTAGACCCGGGTAGGGGTAAATAAATTGTTCTGTTGGTTGGCACCTTCTGGCTTATGGGGGTTGGTCAGGTATTGTGTGTATTATTATGTATATCTATATGTGCTATTAAATACTGATATACAGTAGGAAGACACATCATCAGGTACACTCAGTTTAGTTACAAAATGAACAAACTCTCCCCAGTTATCCTCAGCTAGATAGACTCAGCTACTTCTTGCTTATATGTCCTGTTATAGTTGCTATTCATTGCAGTTGCATATTTCAGTTTGCTTTACATGCTCAGTACCTGTGGTACTGACGCCCGCGGGGCGCTACATTACTTGCCTGCAGGTACTCACGGACGAGGAGCTGATCCCTCGTGATCCTAGACAGCGCAGAGTTATCAACTCCTGTCATTCGGAGCTTGATATTCAGAGGTGTATTTCATTTTCTTTTGTTGTATAGTACGGGTAGGTCGGGGCCCTGTCCTGACCATTCTATTATTACTTCCTACAGGCTTTCAGTCTGATGTTTCCTGTGGGGATGGAGCCGGTCGTGTGGGGCCGTGCATGTATATATGTGTTTAGTTGTTGATGTTGGCCATGTGGGGCCTTCTTCTGGTTATAGTTAGTGACCTTGTCGGTCACAAATGTAAATAGTAGCGCTTCAGAGTATAGTGTCAGTGTTCTGGTTAGCTGTTGTGCTTTGCAGGTGGCTATAGGCCCAATCGGCCAGGGGCTGTATTTACAGCCGCTATATAGCTGGTTCGTTTCTTGAAATGGAGCCAGAGTCTAGCAGGAACCAGGTGCCCGCCATACCCCCCAAGGTGGGGTGCGACATTTAGTGTGATAGTTGGGACCACGTAAGCTCTATCAGGGTATGTCGGTTAAGTGACGAGTCTCCCACTGTCCATATCATTTCAGATTACATATTCACTATTCATGATGATCAGTTATGCATTAATGTACAAGAAGTAAGATTAGACTCATGGTTTCTCTTTTGATATAAATGTCATGTCTCAGCTTAAGTCATTCGAGTAAGTCATGATGTTCTAAATCCATGCATGATCGTGTATAATATGAGTATGATTTCATAATGAATGCATGTAATCTTCTTCCCATCCATAAAAGCTTATGATATATGTATAACTTGCTCAAATGGATTTATATTTCTTCACAATTTTACTTACCTTGCATACTCGGTACATTCCACGTACTGACCGCATACTTTCTATGCAGTATCGTTTCGTGATACAGTTCCGAATCTCAGGCTTGCCTTCATCCTTAGTCCATCTCATCTTACTCTATCAGTTCATTGGTGAGTCCTCATGTTTTGAGGGTTGTTTGACAGACTTTTATGTTATCATTGAGTTTCAGTATTGTTCGGGTTAGTTGGGGATGTTGTCCTATCAACCCATCATATCTAGTAGAGGTTTTAAGACTAGTATTTAGTAATCAACTCTTGTATACGTCCAGTATTTCTTGATATTGTGCTATGGTTATGTTTCCACTATGTTTTATGTTTAGTGCCCCGCTTGTTTAATTGAGAATAGTCATATGCGCCCGGATCATAGACACGGGACAAGGGACCCCGAGAGGCCCCAAGTCGACCCATGGCACATGCATACAACTATTCTCAATTTAAACAAGCGGGGCATTAAACTTAAAACATAGCGGAAACGTAACCATAGCACAACATCAAGAAATACAGGCCGTATAAAAGAGCTGAGTACTACATACTAGACTTAAAGCCTCTACTACATATGATGGGTTGATGGGACAACATTCCCCAACTAACCCGAACAATACTGAAACTCAATGATAACATAAAAGTATGTCAAACAGCCCTCGGAACATGAGGACTCACCAATGAACTGATAGCATAAGTCGAGATGGACTAAGGATGAAAGCGAGCCTGAGATCCGGACCCTGTATCATGAAATGTTCATGATACAACATAGAAAGTATGCGGTCAGTATGTGGAATGTACCGAGTATGCAAGGTAAGTAAAACCGTGAAGTAATATAAATCCATTTATGCAAGTTATACATATATCATAAGCTTTTAAGGATGAGAAGAAGACTACATGCATTCATTATGAAATCATAGTCATATTATACATGATCATGCATGCCTTTAGAACATCATGACTAACTCGAATGACTAAGGCTGAAACATGACATTTATATCAAAAGCGAAACTATGAGTCAAACCTTACTTCTTGTACATGCATGCATAACTGATCATCTTGAATAGTGAATATGCAATCTGAATGATATGGACAGTGGGAGACTCGTCACTTAACCGACATACCACGATAGAGCTTACGTGGTCCCAACTATCACACTCAAGTGGGAAGTGTCGTCCATAACCTTGCCATGGTGATGAACGCTACCAAGATATCGATATCAAGCTCAAGGGCCAATCAGGCCAGGGATAGCTCACAAGGGAGGTCCGAATAATATAATAGTATCAACCTACGTTGGCTCGTAGTTTTGGGGCATAGGGTAGTCGACCCTTAACCTACTCTGTGCTAGACTCTTCTCCCAAAAACATACAATGCTCTACATCGTATATAACGAAGCTCAACATTGTCTATTAATGAAGCTCAACATGAAATCATGCATGACTCAACATCGTATGAAACAAAGCTCAACATTGTCTATTGACAAAACTCATTAATGAAATCATGCATAGATTGGACATCATATAAAAATGAAGCTCCACATTGTCCTTTGATAAAGCTCAATAATGCCACACATCTCAATTATAAATTCATGCATATGAGAAGCTTTATTTCAAAACATACCACAAGCTCAATCATAGGTGGGAGCATCTACTCCAAATCATGTGGTAAGCTGCATGTAGAAATATTTACTTGACATACCACAAGCTAGAATTTATAATAAGAATTGGGAAATTTCTCTTTAAACAATGTGGTATGCTTATGTTGGGAAAATCATCACTTTAATCAACATGTGGTCATTACCCAAAGCTCTATCATTCTAGAATCTAATTGATTCATTTAGGAAACAACATCAAAATCATGGGTAGTTTTAGAAATATGCTTTTCATGATCAACTTCATCACCACCACACATTTACCATAAATCACCTCTTTTATGAACTCTTCACCCATGGGCGATTTCGATTAAATTTTTAGAAAAACAAATTTTATAAGAGAAACAAGTTAGAATCCGCCGAAGCTTCGTAAATCATCAATATCAACTCAATCTAATCATACCCATGAATAGATATATAAGAATGATGCAATTGATCAAAACCCCATAATTGATTATTCATAATTTAACACTAATTGATTGGAATTGGACATGAGTGTGGAAGGAAGACACCCATTAAAACCCTACATTCTTGGAAATGGATTCACTCAAAGTTCCTTGAATACCCACAAGGAAATTGATGGGAACTTGGGGAAGAAGACATTGAATCTCCCAAAAATCTCTTAAAGCTTTTGCATGGAAATGAGCATGCATAAAGGACATAACTTATCTTATCACACTCAGAAAAATATCCAAAACAACATATTTTAGGTTCTTAAAGCGTGGAAAAGTCAAAAATGCCCTTAATGAACCTACCTTGAAAACTGGTCGGATGAAATGACGGGTGGCACCAACAGGACGTGGAAACAACCCATGGACCGTTCTGTGTTCTCGTTGAATGAATTGCTGAATGCCTTCTCTTCAGAACTTAACCAACAGACGGACAAGACGGGTCGTACTATGATCCAATAGGTCGGTCCTTCGGTCGTTGATTGCTCCCCCAAACCTTCTGAATTTCTATCCAACGAGCTTCATCATTGCTCATCGTACGCTCCAACAGTCGTGGTTACTATCCGTCCTTTCTCACTAAGATCTGGGCTCCCTTACCACGGCCCCCCATAATGGGTCGTTGCAAGCCACAACAGGTCATTGCATGACCGGTCGTACCTTCTTACTACCAAGTCCACTTCCTACCACGAAAACAAATGACGGCTCGTGGTTACTCACCACAGGTCATTGAATTAACCATTATTTCCTCTGATACCTAACAACCTGAACCCACGACCACCAACGACGACCCGTGGTTACTTACCACGGGTCGTGGTACTTGTCATGCTGGAACCTTTTACCCAACTTACAACAGTTTTGCATTTTATTTTCCCAGGTATACTCCTAAGCACTTTTGGGGTATTACACCTAGTATCGAAGCACACTATCTCCCCCTTTAGAGAAGACCTCTACCTTTTGATTCTGAACGGCTTCCTTCAACTTTACCAAAATAGGGTCCTCGTCTTGTCTAGCTTTTGCATCAATCACTAAGGATGATTCTAATCTATTCTGAACAATAACACCGCCATCGATTGAGTCAACCAACCGCACTTCCCACCTTGCAAGTCATTGCAAATCCTTCACCAGCTCCTTTCTCCCCTTATCCACATGGGACACACTCTCCATAGAGAGTCTACTAAGTGCGTCTGCTACTACATTAGCCTTGCCCGAATGGTAAAGGACACTCATGTCATAATCCTTATGTAGCTCCAACCACCTCCTTTATCGTAGATTTAGATCCTTCTGGGTAAAGAAACATTGTAGACTCTATGGTCCATAAACACATCTACATGGACCCGCATAAATAATGTCTCTATATTTTCAAGGTGAATATCACCGTCGCCAATTCTAGATCATGGGTCAGGTAATTCTTCTCATGAACTTTCAGCTGTCTGGAGGCATATGCTATAACTTTGTCATGCTTCATCAATACACAACCAAGTTTGATTCTCGAAGCATCATAATACACCACAAACCCATCGGTACCCTCGGGTAGGGTTAACATCGGTGCTGAGGTAAGTTGAGTCTTCAACTCCTGAAAGCTTCTCTCACAAGCCTCTAACCATTTGAACTTCACTTTCTTTTGGGTCAATTTGGTCAATGGCTCTACAACAGATGAAAATCCCTCAACAAACCTCCGATAGTATTCGCCTAAACCCAAGAAACTCCTGATATCTGAAGGATTCATCGGTCTAGCCAATTCTTCACCACTTCTTTTTTCTTAGAGTCCACGTTTATACCCTTACTTGACACCACGTGGCCCAAAAATTCCTCTGAGTCCAACCAAAACTTGCACTTTCTAAATTTAGCATATAGTTGGCGATCCTTGAGAGTCTATAACACTACCCTTAAATGAGCGGCATGCTCCTCCTCGCTCGGAGAGTATATCAGGATGTCATCAATAAACACAATCATGAACATATCCAAGTATCGCTTGAACTCCTTGTTCATCAAGTCCATAAAAGTTGCAGGACTATTCGTTAGTCCAAAAGACATAACTATAAACTCATAATGACCACACCGCATCTTAAAGGCTGTCTTTGGGATATCACTCTCCCGAACCCTGAGCTGATGGTATCCAGATCTGAGATCTATCTTTGAAAAGCATTTGGCACCTTGAATCTGGTTAAACAAATCATCAATCCTGGGTAGAGGATATCTGTTCTTGAAGGTGACCTTGTTCAACTACCAATAACCAATACACATACAAAGAGAACCATCTTTCTTTCGGACAAAAACAACAGGTGCACCCCATGGGGACTTGCTCGGTCTAATGAAATCCTTATCCAAGAGGTCCTTCAACTATTCCTTCAACACTTTTAGCTCGACTAGATCCCTTTAGTAGGGAGGAATAGATATAGGTTATTTATCGGTAAGAAGGTCAATACCAAAAGATCTCCTGCTCGGGAGGGATACCCAGTAGATCATCACGGAACACTTCTGGATACTCACATACTACTGGAACTAATGGGATAGTCGGGGTCTCGGACGTCGCATCCTTAACCCTAACTAGATGACAAACACAACCTTTGGAGATCATCTTTCTGGCCTTAAGGTAATAAATGAAAAGACCTACAGGCACAACTGAACTACCCTTCCATTCTATGACTGGCTCACCTGGAAACCGAAACTCTACTACCCAGGTTCTACAATTAACTGAGGCATAACATGCAAATAGCCAATCCATGCCGAGGATAACATCAAAATCGATCATGGTTAACTCTACTAGATTTGCTGAGGTGACTTTCTAAAGGACTATGACCGGGCAACTTCTATACACTCATCTAGCTAAAATTGAATCACCCAAAGGAGTAGAGACTGAGAAAGGTTCTGAAAAGATTTCGGGACTGAATCCAAAACTATTAGCCATGTAAGGTGTCGCAAAAGACAAGGTAGCCCCTGAATCTAACAAAGAATAAACATCTAGATGGAAAACTCGCAATATACCAGTAACTACATCCAGGGAGACCTCCTACTCCTAGCGAGATTCTAAGGCATAGAATCTATTTTGGCACTGACCTCCACCTGTGCTAGTAGATGCCCCCTGCTGTGCTGGGCTGGCAGAGCTGCTAAACTAAAAGCTGGGACTCGACCCCTATCATGGCCCTGTCTAGCTGTTGGAAATCTCTGAGCATTTGTTTAGGCTTTCCACACCCAAAGCAAGCACCTGTACCTCCCAAGCACTGACCCGTGTGTCCCCAACCACACCTGCCACAAACTGGGATGCTAGAATCTACGGATCTACTACTTTGACCCCTAGACATAATGCTCGCCCTCTCTGGTCGTGCCTAGGTCTAGATGGCACACTTATCGCTGAAGATGCTGGCACTGAAGATCTTTGGTGGGTCTTCTATGGGTGCCCACCACCTGGCCTCGGCTGAGAGAACATATAGCTATCTGTCCTAGCCCTCTTCACCTCTCTCTCCCTCATGTGTTCCACCTCCATCTTCTCGGCGTATAAGACTATCCGAGTGAAATCCATATCCTAATGGAGCATAGAGGTCCTGCAATCTTTGTTTAGATAGTCCGCTACCCCATGAACAAATCTACTCACTCGCGCCCTCTAATCAAC
This sequence comes from Datura wrightii, assembly GCA_035772735.1. Lineage (NCBI taxonomy): Eukaryota > Viridiplantae > Streptophyta > Magnoliopsida > Solanales > Solanaceae > Datura > Datura wrightii. The sequence goes on along the minus strand of JASDFA010000007.1, from coordinate 42,976,622 downwards.
CACTAACTCTGGGGCGTACTTTGACAAATGGGTGAACTAAGGGCATTATCCTACACCATCTTTTTCCCCTACTTAAGATTCACGAACTCTACTACATTCAACTCCCTCACCTCACAAGGGAAAAACCGATTTAGAAAAGCAACATGAAACTTCTCCCAACTTATAGGGCCTGCTCCGATTGCCCTACCATCCTTCCACTGTCGAAACCAGATGTGTGCGACCCCCTTCAACTGATATAAGGCCAAATCAACACACTCTACTCCATTCACCCCCATGACCTGGGTGATCTTCAAAATATTGTCCATAAACTCATGTGAATCCTCGTCCACCTTTGACCCAAAAGACTCTACTGGTTTCATCATTAAGAAATCTCTAACTCGTGCTGCCTCCGCATTCTTGTTCTACGGAACATGAGCCACTGCTTGTTGTTTGACCTAAGCGGTCAAGGCCTGTGCTAGCATCTGAATGGCTGCCTGAAATTCAGCATGGGCAACTAGCTCCGATGCATGGAGCTCCTGGACTAGTGGGGCATGTTGGTGCGCATCTCTATTTCCATCCTCATGGCCATTTTCATTTCCATTAGCACTAGTTAGAAGTATAGGGAGACATTTCCTTCACAAAACATAGATCATGAAAGAATGGAACATTATCTCAATGTCTCATAGCCTCTTTGTCATAACTGTGGCGCGCTTAACACCCAATAAAAAAACTCTACTCAACGCGACTTTCAAAAACCGTAGGACACTTCAAACTTGGCTCTGATACTAAGTTTGTCACACCCCGAACATAGGCTCGGATCGAGATACAGGACAAGGAGCCCCGTGAGACTCCAAGTCAACCCATGGCGTGAACATACATTTAACTCAATCGAATAAAGCAGAAGAATCAACATAATAAACATAGTAGAAGTTCAAGAATAACATAATCTCAACCGGAATCCACATATTACATAACGAGCTGATTACTATGAATAGGCTGAAAGCCTTTACATAACGGACGGGTTGATAGGAAAACACCCCCAACTAACCCTACAATTTTGAAAATGAAAGAACATCAACATCTAAAGCAAATGGTCCTCGGGAGATGAGGACTCACCACTAAACTGGATGCTAACTCTGGAATAGGCTAATAACGAGGATGAGTCTGAAGATCAGGACCTATATCATAAAACTATACAACATAGAGTATGCGGTCGATATGTGGAATGTACCAAGTATGCAAGGTAAGTGAAACCGCTTAATTAAGTAAAATAATTTAACACATACATGATATAAAACATAATCAAGATAAGAATATGAGAGTAGGGCTTGCATGCTATTTTTGAAAATCATGATCTGAACATAACATAACATCATAACTGAATCGATTCACCCAAAGATGAAATCTAATAATCATAAACTGAATATTGGGTCAAACCTAATATATATATATATATATATCATGAATGATAAACATGCATAAATGAAATCATGAGGAACAATGGGCGACTCGTCATATAACTGACATACTACAATAGAGCTTACGTGGTCCCAACTATCTCGCTCAATTGGGTAGAACCTTCCAAATCTTTGTCAAGGCTAATAATGATACCATGATATCGATATCAAGCTCGTGGCCCAATTAGGGCAGGGGATAGCTCACAAGGGAGGTCCCAAAGTATATATATAATATGTATAAACCTACATTGGTGCATAGTTCTGAGGCATAGAGTGATTGACCCTTAGCTTACTCTGTGTTAGACACTACTCCCAAAAACATGCATATGCTCTCCATTATTTTTGAATGAAGCTTACCATCTTCTATTAACAAAGCTCAATGATCAAATACATAGCAAATCTGAAATCATATATATGAGGAGCTCATTGCTCAAACCATACCACAAGTTGAATATAAGTGGGAGTCTTCGCTCCAAAACCAAGTGGTAAGCTTATTCGTAAAATCATAAATCATACATGAAGATATGGGCCTTGCCCGATACTTTATCATGCTTGAAAAATACATAAAATCGCTTGAAAACATGATCATAAACATGGGTGACTTGATAACATGTTTTCATCAATAATATATCATCATACTTGAACATTTATCATAAATCTCAACTTTGATGAGCTTCTCATAATTGGGCATTTTAATTTATAAATCTTGAAACCTGATTTTCATTGAAAACAACGTAAGACTTGCCCATGAATTATAATTCAATAGCAGATACATATTTAGATCATACCCATGTTGAAAATTAGGAATTTCATGCATTGGGTTAAAACCCCATAGAATCAACATTGGAATTTTTTTGATTTAAAGAGAGATTGGGCATTGGTGCAAACGGATTCACCCATTCACGACCTACATACCTGATAGGATCTGAATCTACCACTTTTATGATTTCCCCATGAAGATTTGGATAAAACTTGAAGAAAAACCTACACTTCATCACCTTCTATTCCTTCAATTCGCATGCATGGATTTGAATGAGCCTAGGAGGGCTTTACCCTTCAGAAAACACTTCATTTCGAGCCTAAAAAAATGAAGTTTAGTATCTTAGGGCTTAGGAATGATGAAAATAACCTCCATGAAATTCCTTGAAAAATTGAATTGCTAGTGACAACGGACAACAAAACGATTCGTCGATGGCTCCTATGGTCGGCGTTACAACTCATTTCTACTCCCTGAGTTCGGGTCTCTGATCCCTCACCATGATCAGACAAGATGGGTCATTGCTAGCTCCAATGACACATTGTTGCCAGTCGTCATCATCACTGCCTTAACTTGGGATCCCTTTTCATGACTACTGAGCACAACTTATTTTTACCTACAACGGGTCGTTCCACGACTCATTGTTTCCTCCTTGATCAAGGACCAGTCTCACTATGACCATAACCAATGACTCGTTACATCAAATAATGGGTCGTTCCTTGACTCGTTACTCCCAACTCTAAAGCAATAGTACAATACCATGGATGCATCCTACGGGTCGTTAGTGGAACCCATGACCCATACCATGACCCATTTTGAGAAGTTTTCCCTATTTCTACTACTTTTCATTTTTAAAATCTCGGGTCTAGACTTGAGCACTTCTAGGGTATTACACTAACGAATGCTCTTACAACTTTTATGGATTTGATAACAGGGTGTTCAAGGCATACTTGGATATGTTCGTGATTGTGTTCATAGACGACATCTTGATATACTCTTAAAGCGAGGAGGAGAATGCCGCTCATCTAAGGTGGTGCTACAGACTCTCACGGATCGCCAATTATATGCTAAATTCAGTAAATTCAAATTTTGATTGAACTCAGCGGCATTTTTGGGTCATGTGGTGTCAAGTGAGGGTATAAAGGTGGACTCCTAGAAGATAGAAGCAGTGAAGAATTGGCCTACACTGGTGAATCCTTCAAATAGCAGGAGCTTCTTAGGCTTAGCGGGTTATTATCGGAGGTTTGTTGAGGTGTTTTCATCTACTGTAGTCCCATTGACCAAATTGACCCAAAATAAAGTGAAATTACAATGGTCAAATGCTTGTGAGAGGAGTTTCCAGAAGTTGAAGACTCAACTCACCTCGACCCTAGTGTTAACCCTACTTCAGGGTACCAATGGGTTTGTGGTGTATTGTGATGCTTCTGGGATCGGCCTTGGTTGTATATTGATGCAACATGATAAAGTTATAGTATATGCTTCATGGTAGCTGAAGGTTTATGAAAGGAATTACCCGACCCATGATCTGGATTTGGAGACAGTGGTATTTTCCTTGAAAATTTGGAGACACTATTTGTACGAGGTCCATGTAGATGTGTTTACAGACCATAAGAGCCTGGAATATCTGCTTACCCAGAAGGACCTAAATCTGCATCAAAGGAGGTGGTTGGAGCTTCTCAAGGATTATGATATGAGTTTCCTTTACCATCGGGGAAAGACTAATGTAGTAGCAGACGCTTTTAGTAGGCTTTCTATGGATAGTGTGTCCCGTCTAGATGAAGGAAAGAATGAGCTGGTGAAGGATGTGCATCGGGTTGCACGGTTGGGAGTTTATTTGGTTGACTCAACTGATGGCGGTGTTATAGTTTAGAATGAGTCAGAATCATCCTTGTTGACTAATGTGAAAGCTAGACAAGACAAGGATCCCATTTTTGTAAAGTTAAAGAAAGCGGTTCAGAACCAGAAGGTAGAGGTCTTCTCCAAAGGGGGAGATGGTGTGGTATGATGCCAGGGTCACTTGTGTGTTCTGGATGTTGATGATTTGAGAGATCGGATATTGCATAGGGCTCATGGTTCCAGATACTCTATGCATACAGGTGCCACCAAGATGTACCATGACCTACGGGAAGTCGGCTGGTGGAATGGCATGAAGAAGGACATCGCAGAATTTGTGGTTGTGTCTGAATTGTCAACACGTGAAGGTTGAACACCAGAGACCAGTTGGTGTACTTCAAGATATCAGTATTCCTACTTGGAAGTGGGAGGAGATTAATATGGACTTCATCACAGGTTTGCCTCATACACATCAATCGTATGACTCCATTTGGGTGGTTGTGGATAAGTTGACCAAAGCCGCTCACTTTATACCGGTCAAAACCACTGACTCAGCAAAGGATTATGCCAAACTATACATCCAAGAGTTAGTTTAGTTGCATAGAGTGACCTTGTACATCATATCAGATAGAGGTACTCAGCTTACCTCCCAGTTTTGGAGGTCATTTCAAAAGGGACTTGGTACTCAGGTCCAGCTCAGTATAGCATTTCATCTACAAACCGATGGTCAGGAAGAGAGACTATTTAAACTCTCAAGGACATGTTGAGAGCATGTGTGATTGAATTCAAGGGTAGTTGGGATGAGCATTTACCTCTGATTGAGTTTGCGTATAACAACAGCTATCATTCGAGCATTCAGATGTCTCCGTTTGAGGCTCTCTATGGGCAGAGGTGTAGATCACCTATTGGTTGGTTTGAAGTTGGTGAAGCTTCGATGATAGGTCAAGATTCGGTCCATGAGGCCATGGAGAAGTTTCAACTTATAAGAGACAGATTGAAAATAGCTCAGAGTCGCCAAAAGTCCTATGCAGATGTGAGAAGGAGGAAACTTGAGTTCGAAGTCGATGATTGGATGTTTCTAAATGTATCCCCCATATAGGGAGTGATGAGATTTGGAAAGAAAGCAAAACTCAGTCCTCGTTATGTTGGCCTATACCGAATTATGAAACGGGTTGGCAATGTAGCATATGAGTTGGAGTTTCCCTCAAAACTAGCCTCTGTCCATCCAATTTTCCATGTAGCGCTCTTAAAGAAGTGCTTGGGTGATCCAACTCTAGTTATTCCGATGGACAGTGTTGGTGTGAAAGATAATCTTAGTTATAAAGAGGTCCCGATGGAGATATTGGATCAGTAGATTCGTAAGATAAGAAATAAAGAAGTAGCTTCAGTCAAGGTTTTGTGAATGAATCAACATATTGAAGGAGCTTCGTGGGAAGCCAAAGCCGATATGATGGCTAAATACCTGCATTTATTCTCTTCCGGCTCAGTTTCAGTTTAGGGTATTGTTCGGTGCTATGGTGACTACACGCAAGTGCACGTGGTCGAACAAGTAGTAAAATGGCTTAAGTAAGCCAAGTATCGATCCCACAGGGACTGAACCAAGGTAATAATTAACTTAGTGTTAATGAACTATATCTTTAAGAATGCAGACAACCAAATAAATAATATTTTGATAGTTTGAGTTTACTAATTAATAAGAATCTAAGGCAAAATTATAAAGTGAGTCTAAACTATAGTAATGAGCATGCTGAGGTTAAAACGAACATGCAGGGAATTAATTTATCGATACAATTCAGTTAATCTTTCCTTCGGTTGCTAGTAAAGAATTATTGCCTATGGATTGGAACTTTCGTCTCCTACCCAACTTAAGAATCGTGAAACTTGAATCTACATTTCTGTGATAAAAGAATTTCATGTTCTAGTCATACAAAACCGATTCCTTAATTGACTAATAAGACTTTTAGATATATTTCCATTCTAAATGTAATCAATTCTCAATTTTTACCAACATGTATCTTAGCTTCCTGAAATTCCATTTTACCTGCAAAACAACACTAATCATGTTGGTTAGTATAAATTCACATTTTAACTACAAATCACATGAGAATGCACAAATAACGATAGATAACAAAGACAAAATGAAGCATTTGAGTATCACTTGGGCATATAATTCTGCCCAAGATCAATTACCCCACACTTAAAACCTTGTTCTTCCTCGAACAATACTCTCACATCTCATGCAATTGACACCCACACATAGCTACTTTGGCTCGACAATTCAAGCTACAGCTATACCGATTAATTAATCTAGCAAATCATCAAGAAAACATGCATTGTCTCATCAATACAATGACATACCCCACATTAAGACCTCCTAGACTCAAGAATAGACTCTTGATCTCGGCAAACTCATGCAAATCAACTGATCAAGACATCCGACACGAAATTTAATCTCTCGTCAATCATGTGCCCTCAAAACACAAGAAAATCTCCCCATTTGCAATCATACTATTTCCAAAGCATTACATGTAGGAGTATATGAATACGATTTCGCTCTCTCTCCCAAAGAATTCACATGCATCATGTCATGAACCATAGGCTTGCCTCTAGTGTACTACTCCACTAATATAAGGACGCGTGATGTAAGATCACGTAGGACTTAATGGGTTGTAATGTAAGCTAAGGAACTAGTAAATACTGGGCTAACCAATAATAGCAACTAGCTTCCTTAAGCGCTTTTCAATACATCCCACCATCATTATGGGCATTGTTTCTTCCTTCATCCTCTCATTCTTAAAATTTTTCTTTGTTTTTGTTCCTATTTCTTTAAGCACACTCGACTTAATAACCAAGATTAGTTATACATCTTTATTTTATTTAATTTCAGCAAGTGCACCTTTGACCTTTTCTTTAACTTCCACCACTTCCGCGTTTCCTTCCTTTTCACAATTCTCACTCCTTTACACTGTGGGAAAATTGTTTTTCTTGAGCGCTTAAGAGTTTTGGATCAAATTCAAGGCTAATGAAAAGAAGGGATTAAGCTCGGTTTGTACCTCTTCAAAGAAAGAAAAAAATAGGCTAAAGGCTCAATAGGGCTACCTAGGATGTACATTCAAGGTAAGTATGATAATGGAAAAACTTTCGGTTTAATCAAAGAAATGCCTACATCCTTTCCTACAATACACATCCTTCATTTCGTTTCGTACACACACCAGACAAGTTCTAGACACTTCACAATAGCATGAAATAATCGAAAATTCACCTCATACTCATTGCACATGCTCAACTCAAAACATATTCACAGATTCTTCAATCAGCTAATTACAAGAAATCAATATTAAGCCTCGATCACACCGAATCGAACTTTATGGCCTAGGTATCTCAACGTGTTTATGCATTTGCGTGCTTTCATACGAATCACCTTTGCAATTTAATATGATGTACAACACGTAAGGAGAACTCCGAACCATGAAGTAGCAACACGTTTGGGAAACAAACAAAAGAAAGAAAATAAAGAGAAACTACTCCTATCGACTACATTTCCCTCAAGATGGTCGGCATCCATCCATCATAGGGAACGGTCACTAATTACGACTTCGGTTCAATGGGACTATTCTCAGTAAAAGCACCGAAAAAAAAGCCCAAGAAACCCAAAAAAAAATAAAAGAAATTTAATGAAAAAATTTAAAATTTTCGATAATTTCGATAGAAAACAAAAATATTTACACAACAACCATTCAACAACAGCTCACACAACACACAACAACTTAACATTCATCACAACACCACTTAATTATAGAACACGTAATACAAAGTCATAGGGTCACATTTTTCACAGGCACAACAACACAACACATACACATAAACAAGAACTCAACGAAACAGCTGGCACCTAACTGCTCCCACCCCACACTGAAACCGAACACTGTCCCCAGTGTTCACAAAATACAACATATCACAAAGGTGGGTGGTGACACTCCCTGATCAATCAAAGTATTCAACTTCTTCATCAGGTGTCGTTGCCTCATCTCCCATATCAGAATCGCCCCCGCTGTCTTCATCTGACTTAACATCTGAGTCCTCACGGCGTATCTCCTCATCGGTGGGGACATCATCATCTACTGGCTCCACAAATGCTGGCCCCACTCTGTATAGAGACCGAGCATTTTCGCCGAAGGGGTAATCCAAGTCAAGCTGCCGAAGCTCATCTTCTATTGCTGGCCTCCCGCCAATGTGCAACTGCAGCATCTGCATCCCGTACATGCAGGCCATATACTGATCATCCCGAGCATGTCGCTCGGCTAGTGTGTGAACAGGCCCGTGAGTAGTGTCGGGTGCCTTGGTTTTTGTGACATATAGGGCACGTCTGTCAATTTATGGGATGTAATCCAGGGCCTCCTCCTTGATATCATGGCCCCTCAGGAAAGTGGTAAGCAAACCACCGAACCCGTACCTGTGCCCTTGATGTAAGCGGGCTCTCTTCATGGCAGAAATGAGTACCGCCCCAATATTTATCTCAAGCCCTTTCATTAGGGCATACACCAAGCACACTCAATCCCGGGTGACATCTGTCATGTGCACCCCCGGGATCAGGAAGGAACACACAATTTTCAGCCAAATCCTGGCTTCCTTGTTCATCTGAGAGTAAGGCAGTGTCTGATGGTAGCCCCTCTCTTTGTGCCTGCTCCACCGTGCTGTCAAACGGGCTCCACAAAGAGTGCGTCTGATGTCCGCATAAGGTGGAGTTATGTTCAGCTGCCGGAGTACATGGGCGTCTGTGTCCCGCGCCCCCAATATAGCATCCAGGTTATGGGGCTCAAAGGTGACAACCTGCCCCCAGATCTTAACAGTGTAACTGCGGAGGGTCGGGTTCCAGTTTGCATAGAACTCCCGAATCAAATGGAGATTTCGCTCCCTGGGCTCTTCGAAGATGAAGTTCAGCCCGACAGTGTCAATCCGGTGTACGATCCGTGGGAATTCCTGTGCCAGTGGCTCCCTTGCTATTTTCTCCTCAGGGAAGTATTTGGTTTCTTTCTGTTTTGCATACCATTTCTTCCCTTCATCAGTCACCCATAGGGTTCCGTATTGTCGGCGTTGGCCTCGCGGAACCGCTGGTGCCGCTAGAGTTGCTATTCCCAACCTAACTCGTTTCCTGCTGGCGCCTGATGTGGACGCTCCCTTTCCTTTATCTCATCTGCCCGACATTGTTCCTGCACATATAACCATACAATCCCAATGTTATTCAAATCATACTAGCTACAACTAAGGTTGGGTTTAATTGAATCACCCCACACTTAGTCTTTAGCTGCAATTAAAACAATTAGGCAAGACATTCATGATTTCACAATCTTTACATTCAACATTCTTAGTGCCTTCATATAATTGATGGAATAATTACTATGTACTACTCAGACTTCGTACAACCAATAACAATATCGCCATCGATTCCATTATATCATCATAACACTTCGCCAAATTTTTATTCTCAACAACTTACGCATTTCACCAATTTCATTTTTCCGAAATTCCCTTGTCTACTTAGCATATTCAACATTAATCACAACATAATTCATATCACCCAACATGCACAACCCAAATTTTTTTCACATTTGAAACAAATTTAGTTTTCTTCCTATTCAAATTCCAACCCTAGCTAACAATTTCGCAAAAATTCAATAACACATGTATTCATCAAGTTCATAAAATCAGAACAACACTATGAACATCAATCAATCATAACTTAAATGAATTGAAGCTTAATTTTCACTTAGGGCAAGGTTTACTCACTACACATGTTCAAGAATCGAAAATTCAAGCAAAAATGAGGTTAAGTTCAAGAACATACCTTTTCTCCGATGAAATTGAAGAAAACTTGAAGAAAATCGATGCCTAGGTCCGTGTCACGTTGGGGTAGGAGGGAATTTGGGGTTTTGGTCACGGAGGGAATGGAAAATAGGAAAAAAATTGAAGGGATTTGGGGTTTTAAAAGTTTTTTTCGTGCAGGTTACCCGGCGACCCGGTGTGACCCAACGCGAAATAACACTCAACGTGTCACGAAGGGTAATGCGGAGCATCCCCTCCGTGACACGGAGCCATCGCGCCAGTGTTCTGAATTTTTAAAAATTGTAAAATAGGCTTCAACGTGTCACGGAGGGTAACGCGAAGCACCTCCTCCGTGACACGGAGCCATCGCGTAGGCTCACTGTCATGCCACTTTTTATTTTTCTCACCTCGATTTTTTCCTTTGCGCTTCTTTGCATTTTTTTCCTCCGTTCCACCTGAAAATCATTTCACAACAAGAAATTGGTTAGAATTCGTAGGTTTCAACGCAAAAATTATTATTATTATTTTTTTATTTTTTCATTTTCTCTTTTTTTTTCTTTTTTTTTTCTCAAGTAATTCTACTCATCTATTACAACAATTTCACGGGTTGCCTCCAGTGCAGCGCCTGGTTTACCATCGCGGCTCGACGTCATTTACGCTCAATCATCCTCTACAGTGATGGACGTCTTCTCTCGAACAACGTCCTCACCCCAGTAATGCTTACAACGCTGCCCATTAACCAAGAATGTGGCACTTCGATCTTCTTGCCACAACTCCACTGCCCCGTGCGGGGTCATTCTCACTACCTCAAATGACACTGACCATTTGGACCGCAATTTCCCTGGAAACAGCCTCAATCTTGAAGTGACAAGCAACACTTTCTGCCCCGGCTCGAATATACGATGCACCACATGCTTATCGCGCCACCTCTTTGTTTTCTCTTTGTAGCACTTGGCACTTTCATATGCATGCCAACGAAACTCATCAAGTTCGCTGAGTTTCATCAGCCTCTTCTTACACGCTAGCTCTACATCCATGTTCAATTTCCTCACGGCCCAGAAAGCTCGGTGTTCTAGCTCTACAGGCAGATGTCACACCTTTCCATAGACCAATCTATACGGAGAAGTCCCAATTGGTGTCTTGTAAGCAGTTCTATAAGCCTACAACGCATCGTCGAGTTTGCTTGACCAATCACTACGTTGTGCATTCACTGTTTTCTGGAGAATCTGCTTCACTTCTATGTTCGACATCTCCACTTGCCCACTAGTTTAGGGATGATATGTTGTTGCCACCTTGTGGCGCACCCCATACTTAGCTAGAAAGTTCTTGAAACTTGCATTTACAAAATGGGCCCCTCCATCACTGATAATGGCTCGGGGTGTCCCGAACCTGGTGAAAATGTGCTTTTTCACAAATTTCGTTACCACCTTATTATCATTCCTGGGGCAAGCTGTTGCTTCAACCCACTTTGATACATAATCAATGGCCACCAAGATGTAACTATTACCAAATGACGGTGGGAACGGGCCCATGAAATCTATGCCCCATACATCAAAGATCTCCACTTCTAGTATATGCTGCAGTGGCATCTCTTACCTCCTACCAATTGTGCTTGTCCTTTGACATGTATCACACATTTTGACGTACGCCATAGAGTCTCAGAATAGTGTAGGCCAAAAGAAACCTGTCTGTACCACCTTGTGCGCTGTCCGCTCGCCTCCGTGATGCCCTCCATATAATAAAGAGTGACAACTCCTCAAAACTTCTGCAATCTGGCTCTCCGGGAGGCATCTCCTCATCACCTGATCTGGTCCCTGTTTAAACAAGTACGGCTCATCCCAAATAAAATACCGGCAATCATGCCTCAACTTTTTTCTCTGCTGAGCTGTAGCCTCCGGTGGATAGACTCCACTCACTAGCAAATTCACTATGTCTGCACACCAAGGGATCTCAGCTTCCCTTATTGCTAAAAGCTGCTCATCCGGGAACTCCTCTTTGATGTTGTTACCTTCCTTCACATGCGACCGGCTTTCCAATCGTGAAAGGTGATCTGCCACTTAATTCTCGCTCCCCTTTCTGTTCGTAATCTCAAGGTCAAACTCTTGCAACAACAAGATCCATCTGATCAGCCTAGGCTTTGCATCCTTCTTGTTAAACAGATACTGAATCGCTGCATGATCGGTATACACCACTACTTTAGAACCTACCAAATAGGACCTGAATTTATCAAACGCGAACACCAATGCTAGCATCTCCTTTTCTGTGACTGTATAATTAACTTGGACAGCGTCCAGTGTTTTGCTTGCATAATGAATAGAATGAAAAATTCTATTCCTCCGCTTCCCTAATACAGCTCCCACAGCCACATCGCTTGCATCACACATCAGTTCAAATGGTTGTTCCCAGTCCGGAGAAATAAGGATAGGTTCTTTTATCAATTTCTGCTTCAACTCCTCGAATGCTTTGACACAATCTTCATCAAACTCGAACTTCACCTCTTTTTCTAGCAGCCTGCATATTGGTCTAGAAATTTGAGAGAAGTTCTTGATGAACCATCTGTAGAACCCTGCATGCCCGAGAAAACTGCGAACACCCTTCACTGATACAGGTGGTGGTAGCTTTTCAATAACTTTGATCTTAGCACGATCGACCTCCAACCCCTTTCAAGACACTTTATGGCCAAGGACGATACCCTCCTTGACTAAGAAATGACATTTCTCCCAGTTGAGTACAAGGTTGGATTCTTCATAGCGAGCTAGCACCCTGTCAAGATTCTGCAAACAAGTAGCAAATGAATTACCGAAAATAGAAAAATCATCCATAAATACCTCTACGAAATCTTCCACCATGTCATGAAATATATCTATCATGCATCTCTGGGATGTGGCGGGTGCATTGCATAAACCAAATGGCATCCGCCTAAAAGCATATGTCCCATAAGGACATGTGAAAGTAGTCTTCTCCTGGTCCTCCGGTGCTATGGCTATTTGGTTATAGCTAGAATACCCATCAAGGAAACAATAATATTCTTGTCCAGCCAATCTGTCCAATATCTGATCAATGAACGGGATAGGATAGTGATCTTTCCTTGTGGCTTAATTGAGCTTTCTGTAGTCCATGCAAATCCGCCAGCCTGTGATGGTGCGTGTAGGGATCATCTCATTTTTCTCATTGGTGACCGCGGTCATCCCTCCTTTCTTTGGGACACACTGAACGGGGCTGACCCATTCGCTGTCCAAAATAGGATAGATCACACCTGCATTAAGCCACTTAATTACTTCTTTCCTAACCACATCCTTCATCATCGGATTCAACCTCCGCGGAGGCTGTATAGTTGGCTTTGCTCCTTCCTCCATGAAAATTCTGTGTGTGCAAAAAGCTGGATTGATACCCCGAATATATGACATCTGCCAGCCCATCGCTTTCGTCCTTCTTTTGAGAACCACCAATGCTTCCTTTACCTGCGCCTCCGTCAATTTCTGTGGAGATGATGACTGGCAAAGTGTCATCTTCCCCAAAAAGTATATATTTTAAATGGGGAGGCAATGTTTTCAACTCCAGTTTTGGTGCTTCCTCAATAGATGGTTTCGGCAATGGTTCCAAGGACCTCATCAAAGGCTGAAAGTCATGCTTCCTGACATACCATTTCGGTTCATTTAACATTTGCACTATCTCATAAGTATCTCTATCTCCGAAATGATCGGAGCTCATCAATGCTCTTTCCAATGGATCTCGAGAATCAACAATCTGAAGAATTTCTTCTTGATTTAGCACATTGATTGTCGAAAGCTCCTCATATATGGTCGGAAGCTTCATGGCCTTATATACATCAAATACCTCCACTTTGTCATGTGCTCGCATGGTTAGTTGCCCTGCAGCTACATCAATCAAAGCTCTCCCGGTTGCCAAGAAAGAACGTCCCAAAATAAATAGGACTTCCGCATCAGGCTTAAAATCTAGAACAATAAAATCTACCGGGAAGATAAGGGAGCCCACTTGCACCAGCACGTCCTCCACAATGCCATCTGGTCTGGCCAAAGAGCGGTCCGATAACTGCAAGATCATTGTAGTTGGTCTAGGACTTCCCAGCGCCAACTTCTTGAACACCAATGTCGGCATCAAGTTAATACTCGCTCCCAAGTCACACAATCCGCGAGCTCAGATACTTTTCCCGATTGTGATCTGAATTGTAAAGCTCCTAAGGTCCTTGAGCTTTGTTGGCAACCTGTTCTGTATCTAGGAAGTGCACTCCTCAGTAAGTGCCACCATAGCATACTCCGTCAATCTGCTTTTGTTAGCTATGATGTCCTTGATATACTTTGCATATTTCGGCACTCCTTGCAAAACATCAATTAAAGGTAAATTAATGTGTACCTGTTTAAGCACCTCCATGAACTTTTTGAAACAAGCTTCCTCCTTGTGTTTCTTTAATCTTTGAGGGAACGGGGGTGGTGGTCTTTCTGCTTCAGCTGCCTTCTCCTTCCCCCTCTCATGATCATGTTCCCTATCTTTCTCCACTACTCCTGACTGCTGAGGTGGTCTTTCTGGTTCCACCTCCTTGAGTTGTAAACCACTCCTTGTGGTCACTACATTAACCTGCTTGGGATTCGGGTCAGTGTCACTCGGTAGTCCTCCTCTTAGCCTGGTGTTTTGAGCTCCAGCTAGTTGTCCAAACTGGTACTCCAAAGCCTTTGTAGCTAACTGGTTGTTTTTTATGTCTGCTGCCAATTTCACATAATCAACCTGCATTTGAGCTTGGTTAGCTAACATTGTTTTAAACATTTCCGCAATGCTGGTGGGTGGTGGAGGAGGTGCGTTGTTGCCTCTGTATTGAGACTGATAGTTCTGTTGCCCCCCTTGATTTCTCTGCGCACCCTGATTTGAACTCTGCCCTTGATGGCTGTTACTACCCCAAGAGAAATTCGGATGATTCCTCCAATTCGAGTTGTAGTTGTTGCCATACTGCTGGTGATATTTCTCTGTACATTCCCAACAAAGTTCACTGAATCTGGATTTGCACCACAACACTCAGCTGAGTGTTCATTACTACTGCATACTTCACACAAAATCTGCTGCACTACATTAACTGGGGCTTGAGATTGATTCAAGCTCATATTGCTGAAGTGGGTGTTGAGTTGATTTTGCGGTGCAGCTATCTGTGCAGCGGTCACTGTAAAACCATCCACTTCAAAGACTCCTGCCACTTTCCTTGTTCCTCCTTTAGAAGAGTCCGCATTCCACTGTGGATTTCCCTGCAAAATACGATTTAACAAAGCATACAACTCCTCATAAGTCTTTTCTAATTCTTGTCCCCCAGCTGTTGAGTCTAGCAAAATTTTTGTGTGGGGTTCCAAATCCTCTATGAATTATGCACCAGCACATCATTGGACTGGTGATGGTGAGGACAATCCCTTAGCAATGATTTGAACCTTTCCCAAGCTTGATACAGATTCTCCCCCTCTCTTTGTTTAAAACTTAGAATCTGACTTCTAAGACTTGTTGTTTTCCCGGATGGAAAGAACCGTATCAAAAATTTTCTTGCAAGATCATCCCAAGTGGTGATAGAATTAGGTGGTTCACCTTTCAACCACCTCTTTGCTTCTCCCAATAATGAAAATGGGAATAATGTAAGCCTTAAGTAATTGGATGATACTCCAGCGGGGATGTAAGTGTCACTTATCTCCAAAAAGTTTTGGAGATGTTGTTGTGGATCTTCATGAGGGAGACCTGTGAATTGGTCGCTAGTGTGCAGCAATTGCACCATGTTCTGTTTAAGTTCAAACCTCCTTCCTGGCTCAGGTATGCGAATACTTGATGTTACATTATTAGCATGTGGGATTGCCACTTTGCGAACCGGCCTAGCTGCCATTTCCTCGGGCACTAACACTGCCCTCACAAGTGGTGGATTTTGTTGTTGCTCCAGAATTGCTTGTCTGACCGACTGTAGCTTTTTCTCTAGAGCTTCCCTTCTTTGATGATGAAATTGTCTTTCCGGCTCTATGTATGAATCCACCAACTCCTTGTCTCTTTCCAGTGTTCAACATAATTCAATATCTGTAAAAGACAGGCTAAGATCAAGTTGTCAGCACTTATATAGAAATTTTAAACTAACACTAAGAAAACAATTTTACCAATTGCCAGTCCCCAGCAACGGCGCCAAAAACTTGTTCAGTTTTGTGGTGACTACACGCAAGTGCACATGGTCGAACAAGTAGTAAAATGGCTTAAGTAAGCCAAGTATCGATCCCACAGGGACTGAACCAAGGTAATAATTAACTTAAGTGTTAATGAACTATATCTTTAAGAATGCAGACAACCAAATAAATACTATTTTGATAGTTTGAGTTTACTAATTAATAAGAATCTAAGGCAAAATTATAAAGTGAGTCTGAACTATAGTAATGAGCATGCTGAGGTTAAAACGAACATGCAGGGAATTAATTTATCGATATAATTCAGTTAATCTTTCCTTCGGTTGCTAGTAAAGAATTATTGCCTATGGATTGGAACTTTCGTCTCCTACCCAACTTAAGAATCATGAACCTTCAATCTACATTTTTGTGATAAAAGAATTTCATGTTCTAGCCATACAAAACCAATTCCTTAATTGACTAATAAGACTTTCAGATATATTTCTATTCTGAATGTAAATCAATTCTCAATTTTCCCAAACTAAGAAGAGATCATATCCTACCAATTCACAACTTTCCAATTTCTTTCCTTCTCAAAATCAAAATTGGATTTTTTAGATATACATTAACATTGGCCAAACATAAATGCAGTAAGAACAAGAATTGATAGAACTACCATTGAAGAAAAGATGAAAACTAGAATGATCAACAATTACATTCCACTACAATTGTTCTTAACCTCAGCAAGAAGTGAATTTAGCCACTCATTTGTGGATTAAACATCATCAAATGAGTATAAATCATACAAACAATTTAGATAAAAGAGAAAGAGATAGAGAAGAACCTTAGAATTTTCGTCCCCTCAACTGCCTGTAACCCACATTCTTGCTCAACCATGTCAGAATGTTTAAAAATAAACCTAAGTGTGTTATTTATACTATTGAGAATTTTTCCCGAAATAACAAGCAACATGGCACGGAGTGTATCGCGGAGCACTCCCTCCGTGCCATGGGGGTATCGTGGACCCTCTTTGTAATTAGGATCCTCAGAATTTTCACCTTGGCGTGCCACGATTTGCATCACGGAGCCTGGCCAACAAGCCACGGTGCTATCGCGCACCTACACTGGAAATTGATGTCCCGGGTAATTGTACTCAATGTGCCACGGCTTGCATCGCGTGGCATTGCCTCCGTGTCATGGAGGTAACGTGAGGTTTCACTGGAAATGGCAAAAATTAAATCACCTGAGGCAGAATGCCTCCGCGATGACAGCATGACACCACTCCATCGCGGAGCCCTTATTTTTGCTGCTCTTCCTTGACCTTTTCCACTCCTTGCTTCCAAGTCCATTCCTAATTTTTACCAACATGTATCTTAGCTTCCCAAAATTCCATTTTACCTGAAAAACAACACTAATCATGTCGGTTAGTATAAATTCACATTTTAACTACAAATCACATGAGAATGCACAAATAACGATAGATAACAAAGACGAAATGAAGCATTTGAGTATCACTTGGGCATATAATTCTTCCCAAGATCAGGTATTAGTTTCCTCCTTAATACTCTACTCAGTTTCATGTTCAATTCATGTGCCCCAATTTCTTTCATGTCAAAGCATGTAGTATGATTCATGAATTCAGTTAAGTCATGTATTTTAGTTCAGAGGTAGTCATTCCATAAATTTTCATCTTATATGATCAATATTTGAATATGATGATTGCATTTATCTGCTTTTCTGTATATTTTCCGACATTCGAGGATGAATGTTCCTAAGGGGGAGATATTGTATTACCCTAGAAACCCTAAGATCAGACCCGGGAGTTGAAATGGAGAAAAAAGGATTTTCTGCACCAGGTCACAAAACGATCAAGATGACCACAAGTCATTAAGTGACTCGTGGTGAAGCATTTGACTTAGCCAAAGATTTTAGTTTGGAGTGGCCAAAGGATGTGACCATGAGTCGTGATCAGCATCACTACTCGTCAGGTCATCTGTGGCCAAGGGTGATTAAAAATGAAGGAAATTGGGCAGTGTACTTAACAGGTCCTCACCACGACTCGTTGGGAACACCACAAGTTGTGGTGTCGCTTGTGGTGACCCCCTGGTAAATTCTGGTAGTGTTGTGGATGCGATATGACCATGAGTCGTGGTTACCGGTAATGAATCGTAGGGTGCCTTGTGGTGACATCTTAGATGGAATTTCTAGTGGAGGCAATGGATGAAGGCCACGACTCATGATTAGTGCTAATGACTCGTCCAGTCCCTCGTTGGGATTAGCAGTCTGTTTTTCCCTGCGAGTTTAGTAAGGGCTTTTTCATAATTACTATGATCCTAAGGCATAAGCTATGTCGTTTTAAGCTCTGAATAGTGAGTTTTAAGAAGGGTAAGTTCATTTTACGCCATTCCTAATTCATATATGCAAGTTTAGAGGATTTGGAGTGGTGATCAAGCTTCTTTCTTCAAGTTTTTCATTAATTCTTCATTGGGAAATCAAGAGAGTTGTAGAATCAGTTCTTCTCAGGTATGTAGGGTTATGATTGAGTGAAATCATTCACACCCATGCCCAACTCCTCTCTAATTCATGAAATTCTATTGATAATTCTATGGGGTTTTATCCCAATTCTTATGAAGTCCTTATGATCTATCTATGGGTTAAGCCTTCTCATGTATAATTTCCTTTTTTATGAATCATGGGCAGATTTTATAGCTATTTAAATTTAAATTTCTACAAACTAGGCCGAATTATGCATATTTCATGTAAGATGAAGTTATGATTCCATTTTGATTTTGATGTTTATTAGCCCATTATGATTTATGACTTATGATATGATTCTCTCAAATGCTCATCATGAATTTATGAATCTCAAGTATATACATGTTTTACAAGTATTCATGAACTTTATGGTTTTTTTGATTTATGATTTTTGCCCACTCACAGACCTTATTTCATGGCTAGTTCACATATTTCAAGCATGCTTATAATTATCATGATTTTAAACTAGACCATGAATCTCGTGTATATTATCTTATGAGCACTATATATGTTTTGGGAGTAGCATTTAACATCGAGTAGACCCAGGGTCCAAGAATACCCTCAGTCTTAGAATAACGCGCCAATGCAGCCACGATGGGACCTCCATGATACTGTCCCCTTTGCCTAAATGTGCCCTCTTTTGTTATATCACACCTCTTTTCTTGGTTCTACCCTTGGCAAGGTACGAACACCCTCCCGACTAGACGTTTATAATTCGAGCTTCATGTGTGCTCAGATGGGGTATGTCGGTTATAAGAATCTTCCGCTATTGCTCATGATTTATGTATGGTTATTATTATATATTTTGGCTCAAGTCATATTTAATAAAGCTTTTCACTTATGAGTATGATTGTGAATGATTTACAAATATTTTGAAAACCTTGAGCGATATGTTTGCATTATGATATTTATGTTATGATCATGTTATCCTACTCTTATGAACTTTTACGTATTTTAACTATCTGTTTTACTTACCCTGCATACTCGGTATGTTCCACGTACTGACCGCATACTCTATGTTGTATCGTCTCATGATACAGGTCCGAGGGATCTTTCTCAGCAGCATCCTAGCCCCTGCTTTCTAACTCAGACCTGTCCAGCCAGCATATGTGATTCCTCATCCTCCGAGGACATTCAGTATCCTTAGTTGTTATGTCTCCCTTCAGTTTCAGACTTGTCGGGTTATTTAGGGGTGTAGTCCCATCAACCCATCAGATATGTAAGAGGCTTACATACTTTCCGTAGTAATCAGCTTGTCACCTATGATGTAAATTCCAATTCTAATGTTATGTTATGTTTAGACTTCCTCTATATTTATTATGATAAATCTTCAGTTTTTATTGATTGAGTTAGATGTATGTTCATGCCATGGTTCGACTTGGAGTATCTCGGGGCTCCTAGTCCCATGTCTCGATCCGGGCCTATGTTCGGGTCATGAAAAAATCTGAAGGTCATGCATATTTGAAATAGACTTCACTAGTCAAAATTGTATATATGAGTAATTTGTATGCATACATACATGGTAGAGACTTCATCATATTTGAAAGCTTCAATCATAAACTAAAATTTTCATACACTTTTAGAATTGGGAAAGATCTTACAAAACTTGAACTCATGAATTTATAATCAAAACTTATATAAAATCTGCCCATTAATCATCAAAAATACTTTAAAATGTAGAGGCAATCGACCCATAACCAATTTTTAAGAATTCTATGAAATTAGATTGAAATCCCCGTTTGATCAATAATTGAATTGAGACTTGATAAATGTAATTGAGGAGAATAGAGCATGAGAGTGAAAGAAACCCTCAATCATGGCCTCACATACCTGGAAGAACTGAATCTACACTTGCCCTAGAAAACCAAAAGAATTTGGAGAAGAACCTAAAGGGTTCTAGGCTTGATCTTCAATGGACAACCTCTAACTTGCATGCAAGGGAGGGGAATTGTTTAGAATAGTTTTAACCTTCTATAAACCCTCCGAATAGAGCTTAAAACGACATAGTTTAGGGCTTACGATCTTAGGAAATACCCTTACTTAAATTGCAGAAAATTTCACTTTACTAGATGTCACAACTCGTGGTTACCATCCGTAGTCACCACTATTTTACCTGACTTTCTGAAGTTTTCCACGAGTCAGATCCGACCACGAACCTATGAGTTGTTAGATCTACCCATGATCACTACTTCCAAGATCCTTAGTTCTTCCTCATGGGTGCAAGCCACGACTTGTTGTTTCACACTACGAGTCGTACCCTGACTCATTCCTTCCAAATCTTATACACCAAAGATCCCTTACGACTACTGACCACAAGTCGTACCATTAACATATGACTAATTGCTTTCTCTTGTAGTTCACTCATCCAACTCCTTTATCCTTCTAACGAACCGTACATTGACCCTGGTTTCCCAAAATGGGTCATACAACGACTTGTACCTTCTAATTAGGATAACTTAGTCCTCAAATGATTGTTCATCCTATGACTCATGACATGATCCCACGAGTCGTACCTTGACTCGTTGTCACTGAACGTCTACAATAAATTCTAACCATGACACTCCCTATGAGTCGTACCTTCTCATAATGACTCGTACCACGAGTCGTCCTATAAAACATCTTCCTTTTTTTCTACTGAACACATACCAAATCTCGAGTCTAGTCTTAGGAAACTTCAGGGTATTACAATATCTTCCCCTTGGAAACATTCATCCTCGAATGTGGGGTAAACATATTGAAAAGCTGGGGAAAGGAACTTAAATCTCAAATACTAAACATCTGAGCTGAACACTGAAGGAGTGACTGACTCCAGACTGATATACATGACTGGATTGATTTCATGAATAATAGATACATGCACTGACATAAAAGGAAATGAGACATATGAACTGGACAAGAAAGTGAATAGGGTATTAGAGAGGAAACTCATACCTCATGCTGGAACTAAGTTGATAGTGAAAAGGTGCGAGTATTTAGCCATCATATCTGCTTCGGCTACCAGGTAGCTCCCTAAACAAGCTGATTTCTCTATAGAACCTTCACTGAAGCTACTTCCTTGTTCCTCAACTTCCAAACCTAATGACCAAGGATCTCAATGGGAACCTCCTCATAGCTAAAGCTATACTTCACACCTATGCTCTCCATCGAAACAACAAAATTCAGATCGCCAATGCACTTCTTTAATAATAATACATGGAAAACTGGAGTATCGAAGCCAACTCCGCAGGTAGCTCCAACTCATAGGCCACCTTGCCAACACGTCTAACAATCTTGTAGGGACCAACATATCGGGGACAAAACTTCCCTTTCTTTCCGAACCTCATCACTCCCTTCATGGGAGACGCCTTCAAGAACACCCAATCGTCAGCATTAAACTCAAGCTCTCTCGTCTAATATCCGCATTGGATTTTTATCAATTATGAGTTATTTTCAGCCTTTCTCTAAAAAGCTAAACCTTCTCTATAGCCTCATGAGCTGAATCTGGACCTATCAATATAGCATCACCTACCTCAAACCATCCAATAGGGGATCTACATCTCTACCCATAGAGAGCCTCAAATAGAGCCATCTGAATACTGGAGTGGTAACTGTTATTGTAAGCAAATCCGATAAGAGGTAAATGATCATCCCAACTACCCTTGAAGTAAGTCACACATGCTCTCAACATGTCCTCAAGATTCTAAATGGTCCGCTCGAATTGACCATATTTTTGCAGGTGAAAAGATGTCTAAGCTTGACTTGAGTATTACAAGTCCCTTTAGAAATGATCTCCAAAATTGCAAGATGAACTAAGTACCTCTATCAATAATGATGGACAAGGGAACTCCATGGAACCAAACTAACTCTCGAATAAAGAATTTTGCATAATCCTCGTAGTTTTGACCGGTATAAAATGGGCTGCTTTCGTCAGTCTGTCTACAACCACCCAAATAGAGTCATACTCTCGACGTGTGCGAGGCATCCATGATGAAGTCCATATTGATTTCTTCCTGCTTCCATGTAGGGATATTGATGTCTTGCCTCCTAGTCTTTAATGCTCCACTTTCACTCGCTGATAATTTGGACACTTAGCCATAAACTCCGCTATGTCTTTCTTCATGCCATTCCACCAATTGACTTCTCGTAGGTCATGGGACATCTTGGTGGCACCTTGGTGGATGGAATACTACAAGCCATGAGCCTCATGCAACATCTTTCCTCTCAAGTCATCAACACCTAGAACATAGAGACGATTTTGATAATGAAGTACACCATCTCCCCATTGGGAGAAGACCTCTACCTTCTGATTCTGAACTGCTTCCTTCAACTTCACAAAAATAGGATCCTCATCTTGCCTAGCCTTTACCTCAGTCACCAAAGAAGATTCTAAACCATTTTGAATGATAATATCACCGTCTGGCGAATCCACGAGGCAAACTCCTAGTCATGTAAGTCGATGCACATCCTTCACCAACTCTTTCCTCCAATCTTCCACATGACAAACACTCTCCATAGAGAGTCTGGTAAGGGCATCCGCCACTATATTGGCCTTGCCCGGATGATGAAGGACACTCATGTCATAGTACTTGAGGAGCTCTAGCCATCTTCTTTGTCGCAAATTCAAATCCATCTGGGTGAACATATACTGTAGGCTCTTATGGTCTGTAAACACATCCACATGGACCTCATACAAATAGTGTCTCCAAATCTTCAGTGAGAACACCATCACTGCCAATTCTAGGTCATGCATCAGCTAATTCTTCTCATGAGTCTTAAGTTGTCTAGAGACATACGTAATGACCTTACTATGCTGCAGCAACACACACCCAAGACCAACCCAAGAGACATCACAATACACAATGAATCCTTCTGTATTCTCAGGTAAGGTCAATACTGGGGCTAAAGTGAGTCGAGTCTTTAGCTCCTTATAACTCTTCTCACAAGCATCCGACCACCGAAATTTGACTTTCTTCTAGGTCAATTTAGTCAACGGTGCTGTAATGGATGAAAATTATTCAACAAACCTCCTATAGTAGCCAGCTAAACCCAAGAAACTCCTGATATCCGAAGGATTAACTGATCTTGGCCAATTATTTAGAGCTTCTATCTTTTGAGAGTCCACCTGCAGACCTTCACTTGACACCACATGGGCCAAAAAATGATACTGAGTCCAACCAAAACTCACACATGCTGAATTTAGCAAACAACTGGCGATCCTTGAGAGTTTGTAGCACAATCCTCAATGAGTGGCATGCTCCTCCTCACTCCGAGATTATATGAGAATGTCATTAATGAAGACTATCACGAACATGCCCAAATGTGGTTTTGGCACCCTATTCATCAAGTCCATAAAAGCTACAGGAGCATTCGTTAGTCTAAAACACATAACTACAAACTCATGGTGATCATACTGAGTTTTGGAGGCTGTTTTCGGAATGTCAGTCTCCCTAACTCTTAGCTGCTGATAGCCAGATCTGAGATCTATTTTTGAAATCCACTTAGCACCTTGAAGTTTGTCAAACAAGTAATCAATTCTGGGGAGGGGATATCTATTCTTAATGGTAACCTTGTTCAACTATAGATAATTAATGCACATACAAAGAGACCCATCCTTCTTTCGAACCAAGAGAATTGATGCACTCTAGGGGAACTTGCTAGGCCTGATGAATCCCTTATCTAAGAGATCCTTCAATTGTTCTTTCAACTCCTTTAGCTCGGATAGAGTCATTTTGTATAGAGGAATGGATATAGGTTGCGTATCGAGAAGAAGGTTAATACTAAAGTCGATCTCCCGCTCGGGAGGGACTCCTGGTAGATCATCTGGGAACACCTCTGAATAGTCACACAATAGGAACTGACTAGAGAGTAAGGATTTCAGACGTTGCATATTTAACCCGAACTAGATGGTGAACACAACCCTTAGAAATCATCTTTCTCGAATTTAGGTGGGAAACAAAGCGACCTACAAGCATGACTGAACGATCCTTCAATTCTAGGACTAGCTCACCTGAAAATTGGAACTCTACTGCATAGGTTTTACAATTTACTGAGGCATAACATGCATGCAACCAATCCATACCAAAGATAACATCAAAATCAGTCATGTCTAACTCTACTTGATCAGTTGAGGTGACTTTCTGAAGGACTGTGACAAGGTTATTTCTGTATACCCATCAAGCTATAACTGATTCATCGACTAGATAAGAGATTGAGAAAGGTTCTGGTAGGATTTTGGTACTGACTCTGAAACTAATTAAAAAAAAGATGTCACAAAAGATAGGGTAGCCCCTTGATCTATCAATGCATATAAATCAAGATGGAATACTCGTAACATACCAATGACCACATCCATGGAAACCTCCTACTCCTGACGAGATGAGAAGGCATAAAACTTGTTCTGATGCTGACCACCACCTGCACTAGTGGATGCACCCTGCTGAGCTGAGCATGCTGATGGAGTTGCTGAACTGGTAATTGGGTCACGGTCTCTACCATGGCCCTATCTGGCTGCTCGACAATCTCTGAGCATATGGCTAGGCTCCCTACAGCCAAACCATGCCCCTTAACCTTCTAAGCACTAACCGGTGTGCCTCATAGCACACCTGCCACAAACTGGAATGCTTGGGCTCTATTGACCTTCTCCCTTGACCTCGACAGCTTGAAGTTTTTCCTCTCTTATCGCACCTAGACTTGGATGGCACACTGGCTGATGACGGTGCTGGGGTTGATGATATCTAGGGTGATTGCTGACAATGTCTCGCCACTAAACTCTCCTAGGAACCAAAACTGTCTGTACTGGCCCTCTTGGCCTCTCTCTCTCTCTCCCTCATCTTCATCGCCTTTATCTACCGGGAATACACGAACAATCGAGAGAAGTCAATGTCCTGATATAGCATGGCAGTCCTGCAATCAAGAACAAGGAGCTCACTACTCCATTCATAGATCTTCTCACTCGAGCCCTCTGATTAGCCACCATCTACGGATATATTTGGATAACCGAGCAACTTTTCCTACTAAAAAACGTGCATTTGATTGAGAGCATGTTCAGTTTCTGTGGACTTAGTTCGTCTTACATTCCCAGGCCCTAACCGAATGAGTAAAGAATACTCTTTAATGGTCATATGGTTCAGTTTCAAATTCACAAACTCGGCCACCTTAATTTCCCTAATCTCCCAGGGAAAGAATCAGTCTAAGAATGTGGTGAGGAACTCATTCCAACCAATGGGACCTACTCTAACTCCCTGGCTATCCTTCCACTACCTATACCATATATGAGCGACCCCCTTCAACTAATAGGAAGCTAAGTCGGCACACTCCTCTCCCCTCACCCCCATAATCTTGATGATCTTTTGAATCTCCTCAATGAACTCATGTGGGTCCTCATCAACTCTTGACCTAAGGAACACAGGTGGGTTCATCCTGAGGAAGTCCTGGACTTTAGCTGCTGCTACGTTCCCATTCTGGGGAAGATGAGCCATTGCCTACTAATTGACTTGAGTGGTCAATTCTTGTGCCAACATTTGAATGGCTGCCCTAAATGTAGTATGGGCAACCTACTCGGGCACGGGATCCACTGAGGATGGTGGGGCTTGCTAGTGCCCATCTCAATTGCCATCCTCATGGCCATTTCCATTTTTGTTCCTTCTACCATACATACGGTGTGGAGGCATGATTCTGCAAATGCGTAAAGATAGAGTTAGAGGAATAGAGAGAGTTGAACTCATAGCACGATATATAATCATGAAAGAAGGGAAACTTCCTAAAATGTTTCATAGCCTCTTTATCTTAAGTGTGGTGCACTTCACACCCATTAAAAAAGACTATACTTAACTTGGCTTTCAAACACCCTAGGGCACTTCAAAATCTAATGCTATGATACCAAGTTTTTCACGATCCTAATATAGGCTCGGATCTAAATATGAAACCTAGAACCACGAATGGCTCCAAGTTGACCCATGGCATAAACATGATAACTAAAGATCAACATAAGCAAAACTGGTAACTGAATTTTGATATAGCGAAAATTTGAATCGAAAAATGTCTAGCCTATAGAAATATCAAAACACTTAGTCTGAAGATGAATATACAAATCCATGTTTGAAAAAGCCTGTACTAACTAATGAGATGCTGGGACAAGCCCCCAGCTATCTCTATGTCTGAAACAACCTGACATAATGATACTGAAATATAGATGTCTTCGGAGGAGGAGGACTCACCCAAAGCAGGGTTGGAACTGGAACAAGACCAAAACTAACAACGCAACTGAATCTGATCGCTAGGGCGTATATCATGAAACAATATAGCATAGAGTATGAGGTCAGTACTTGGAATGTACTGATTATTCAAGATAAGTAAAATAGGATGAGTAAGTATAAAATAAAATCATGTATATTAACATAAGTCATAACATCATAAGGCTCTGAGAGTAAAGACTGCATGCTGATATCTGAAAACATGAATAGTCATAAAATGGATCTCATAACTGAATCTAATAACCCAAAGCTGAAACTGAGATTCATAAGTAAAAACTGATAACTTGATCATTCGATCAAAGCTACTAAAAAATAATATCATAACTGGTAAACATACATAACTGAGATCATAAGGAACAATGGAAGACTCGTCATATAACCGACATTATCACGATAGAGCTTATGTGATCCCAACTATTACACTCACGTGGGCAGAACTGTCTGAAATATTTTTGATGTCATATTGAATAATTTGTGTCATTGTGTGCGTGAAATATTTTTACATATACTACATGCTTGAAATTTGATGTTTAGAACTTGTCTGGTATGTGTGCTAGGCGAAATGAGAATGTTAAATCTAGGGAGTGATATGGTAGCCTATTCGTATCTGATTTTACCTACTTTGATGTGATTGTCCTAATTAAAAATTTTGAGCCTTAGCCTATTCTTTTGATAGCCATATTTCAAGTCCATTTTTGTTCTATGGACTTTTATTTGATTCAAATAACTCCTAGAGCACTTCCATTGAAAATTTTGCATGAAAGGAGCACAAATGAACAGTAAAAAGAGGAAAAGCTAAAGTGTGAAAATTAGAAGAAAAAAAGAGTTAAAAATGTTAGCGGGGGAAAGAAAAAGAGAAAACATTTGAAAAATGAATGAATAAACAAGAATGAAAAGAAGAAAAAAGAGAAAGTGAATGAGCTTAAAGTCAAGAATTCCCTTCTAGTCACCTAAGTTGTAATTTGAAAATAAAAGAGAGGTATAATGAGAAAAATAGGGATATTGAAGAATGTTTTAAAAAGTGAAAGAGTTGTGAAGTATTAAAGCGCTTAGGGAGATTAGTCACTATTCTGGAAAAATAGTTCCTACCTGACCCTTAGCCTACATTACAAACATCTTAAGAGCAAGCATGTGGGTTGTCTTCTGCATGCATGTTGAGTTCTTTGGGAGAGTGAGTGTCACGAGCCGAGAGTACACCCGGATCATAGACATGGGAAAAGGGACCCTGAGAGACCCCAAGTCAACCTATGGAACACGCATTCACTACCTTATTCAATAAACATAAAGGAAACATAAATGTAAACTCATTGGAAGACTAACTTTACATAACAACAGAATGAACATCTGAAGATGAATACATGTCTAAGTCTGATAAGCCTCTAATTTGGCTGAGCTGATGGGACAACTGTTATACCCCGTAGGATTCTCGGCACCTAGATGGCCTATTCGTGCGTTGGTTAAGCATATTTGGAAGCCATACGTGCTAGAGAAAGGCCCGGGAAAAGACCGGACGAGGAAACCTGTCGAACCATCGCGGAAGGAGCCGGGGCAGAGTCCCTCCGCGATGGCAACGTGTCACGGAGGTGGAGCCTCCGCGTTGGCTCCGTGACACGTTGGACCTGTCCAGGCTCAAGTATATAAAGCCCCACTTCAGTTTTAATTTGGTTCATTCATTATAATTTCCAAAAAAATACAGCAAGCAGAGAGAGACGAAGAGGGTGAAGATATAATCATTTGATTACGCTGCCAAACGTTGTCCAAACATAAATTAACCTTAGGTACCGAGGTATTTAGCAGCAGAGAGCATTCCTATGGATTTAGTTTCGCGAAATACTGTCGACGAATCGTCGAGCTACCAGGCTAAGGTAAGTAGAATTGCTCCAAACTAGTGTCTATGTGTTCCTAGCTGTAAAGTGAATACTTATCCCTTCTGGACTTCTGAAAAATAGCGAGTTTTCGACTGTCTTTCGATAAGCCTAAGTTTAGGCTATAATTGTATCGAAAGTGACGTCGTCCTTCAGAATAAAGTTGTATTTAGTATTAATTGACGTATATATGAATGCAGTTGGGAGAAATAGCTGGAGTACTGACCGAGCCTCGTCCGACAGTCGGATAACTCGAGGTTAAGGTATGTGAAGTTGTTCTTCGGCAAGTTAGTAAAGCCTTAGCTTGGTAAATCATAGTAAACTCCGTATTTGTAACTCTCGGAGTTGAATATTGGGAATTAAGTAAGTCTAGTAGATTCTGAGTTGTGTTGCCATATCGTATTCAGTCCGAAAGTTAGAAAAGCATGCGCCGAAGGGCGAGTTAGCATTCTAGATTCAGTATAGCTTATTATGTGATTAGCAAGCATGTTGTAGAATAAAAAGAGACAGATTTTCAGAATAAAAGTTAGTAAAGAAAGATCAGATAGACGTCTAGTTATGGCTACAGATTAGCCATTCAGACAGATAGTATCCTAGCTACAGATTAGCCACACAGTTAAATAAAGATTTCAGAATCAGTATAATCAGTAAAGAGTCAGTGTAATACAGAAAGAGATCAGAATAAGAAATCAGATTTCGGATAGTCCTTTTTAGTTATACATGCTTGCTATTTATATGTGCTATAGAATAAGTATCCGCTTCCAAGATTGACTTGCGGTTCGGATATCACCAGGTTCGAGTTCGTGAAAGAGATATTCCCAAAACGGCGTTCAGGACCCGATATGGACACTTTGAATTTCTAGTTATGTCCGTTAACGAATGCCCCAGCAGTATTCATGGACCTGATGAATAGTATTTTCAGACCATACCTGGACCTGTTCGTGATCGTTTTTATTGATGATATTCTGGTGTATTCTCGCTCTGAAGCGAATCACCGCACACATTTACGGACAACGCTCTAGATCCTCAAGGACCGCCAGTTATATGCTAAGTTTTCCAAGTGTGAATTCTAGCTGAACTCAGTAGCCTTCTTGGGGCTATCGTGTCGGATGCTGGTATACAGGTTGACACGCAGAAGATAGAAGTAGTCAAATCATGGCCTAGGCCTACCACTCCGATCGAAGTCCGCAGTTTTCTGGGATTAGCGGGATATTACAGGAGGTTTGTTGAGGGATTCTCTACCATAGCGGCACCTCTGACCAAACTGATGCAGAAAGCAGCAAAGTTTCAGTGGACAGAGGCATGCGAGCAGAGCTTCCAGGAACTGAAAGATAGATTGACCTCTGCCCCAGTGTTAACATTGCCGAAAGGTACAGAAGGGTATTCAGTGTATTGCGACGCATCAGGCATTGGCTTGGGTTGTGTGTTGATGCAACACGGAAAGGTAATTGCGTATGCTTCCAGACAGCTGAGGAAACACGAGAAGAATTATCCTACCCAAGACCTAGAGTTAGCCGTAGTGATTCACGCCTTGAAAATGTGGAGACATTACTTGTATGGCGTCCATGTGGATATTTTCACAGATCACAAGAGCCTACAGTATATCTTCACTTAGAGGGAGTTGAATTTGCGACAGTGTCGCTGGTTGGAGTTATTGAAAGATTATGACGTGAATATTCTATACCACCCGGGAAAAGCTAATGTTGTAGCAGATGCTCTCAGTCGTAAGTCAATGGGAATTTTGGCGCATTTGCAGCCCGAGAAACGGGAGTTGGTTAGAGAAATACATCAATTAGCTAGCCTAGCCGTTTGTGTAGCAAAAATAGAGAACAATAGAGCGGTAATTCAGAACACCGTCGTGTCATCGTTAGTTGTGGAAGTGAAAGAACGGCAATATGAGGATCCTGACCTGATCCGGCTTAAAGATCAAATTCCGCAGGGGAAAGCGCCAGAATTCCAGGTAACAGAGGATGGAGTGCTGCGTTGTAAAGACCGTTTATGTGTTCCCAATGTTTCAGGCCTCCGCCAGCAGATCATGAACGATGTACATTGCGCCGGCTATTCTCTCCACCCTGGCGCAACAAAGATGCATCATCATATTAAAGAAAACTACTGGTGGCCAGGTATGAAAAGAGAAATTGCTGAACTAGTAGCCCAGTGTCCTAACTGCCAACAGGAAAGGCGGAACACCAGAAACCAGGTGGTTTGACTCAGGACATAGCTGTGCCTCTCTGGAAATGGGAAGCCGTGAATATGGATTTTGTAGCAGGATTACCCCGTACTAGACACAGACATGACTCTATATGGGTGATAGTTGACAGATTGACAAAATCAGTTCATTTCCTGCCAGTGAGAACTACTTTCTCGGCCGAAGATTATGCGGAGTTGTATACCCGAGAAATAGTCAGGTTGCACGGAGTACCAGTATCCATTATTTCAGACAGAGGAGCACAGTTTACGGCTAGATTTTGGCAGTCGTTCCAGAAGGGTCTGGGAATGCAGATTAATTTGAGCACAACATTCCACCCTCAGACAGATGGACGGCTGAGCGCACTATTCAGATGCTCGAGGACATGCTGCAAGCGTGTGTGC
Source organism: Datura wrightii (assembly GCA_035772735.1). NCBI lineage: Eukaryota > Viridiplantae > Streptophyta > Magnoliopsida > Solanales > Solanaceae > Datura > Datura wrightii. The sequence continues at coordinate 42,945,419 of JASDFA010000007.1, read as the reverse complement.
TAGACTTTGGCGGTAGCTGTGATGAGCATTTGCCGTTAATTGAATTTTCTTATAATAACAGCTATCACTCAGCTATTCAGATGGCGCCTTTCGAGGCTTTATATGGGCGAAAATGCAGATCGCTGATTGGCTGGTTTGAAATAGGAGAATCAGCGTTGATTGGGCCAGACATCATTCAACGGTCAGAGGAGAAGGTAAAGCTTATTAGAGAACGCCTACTGACTGCACAGAGCCGCCAGAAATCATATGCTAATGTGCGGCGCAGAGACCTAGAATTTAATGTGAATGACTGGGTATTTCTAAAAGTATCCCCGATGAAAGGGGTGATGAGATTCAGCAAGAAGGGTAAGCTTAGTTCGAGGTTTGTTGGGCCTTACCAGATTCGTCGAAGGATAGGCCAAGTAGCATATGAGTTGAACTTGCCTCCAGAGATAGAATCCGTTCATCCAGTCTTTCATGTGTCTATGCTGAGGAAATGCATAGGAGACCCATCCAGAGCAGTCCCAGTCCAGGATATCCAGGTTACAGAAGAGCTGGCCTATGAAGAGGTTCTAGTAGCTATCTTAGATAGACAGATTGCGTCTGTCAAGGTATTGTGGCATAACAGGAACCGAGAGGAGATGACGTGGGAGGCTGAGGAAGATATGAAAGCTAGATATCCTCACTTATTCCAGGCCTAGTCAGGCGACAGGTATGTTCGTATTATTACTTATGTTGTACTTTATGGTTGTATATGTATAAATGAGAAAGATTGATGTTATCTATCAAGTGAATCTTAAAGTATTATGTGCAGTACATGTATTGGACTTTTCTGCGTTTCAGGCTTTTGCTATAGTCCATATTACAGGGGAAACTCTACCGAAATTTTCCTAGATAGTAAGTTGAGAAGTCCTCTAGATAGAAGTTTACATTCGAGGACGAATGTTCTTAAGGGGGGGAGAATGTTATACCCCGTAGGATTCTCAGCACCTAGATGGCCTATTCGTGCATTGGTTAAGCATATTTGGAAGCCATACATGCTAGAGAAAGGCCCGGGAAAAGACCGGACGAGGAAACCTGTCGAACCATCACGGAAGGAGCCGGGGCAGAGCCCCTCCGCGATGGAAACGTGTCACGGAGGTGGAGCCTCCATGTTGGCTCCGTGACACGTTGGCCCTGTCCAGGATCAAGTATATAAAGCCCCACTTCGGTTTTAATTTGGTTCATTCACTATAATTTCCAGAAAAACGCAGCAAGCTGAGAGAGACGAAGAGGGTGAAGATATAATCGTTTGATTACGCTGCCAAACGTTGTCCAAACTTAAATTAACCTCAGGTACCGAGGAAGTTAGCAGCAGAGAGCATTCCTATGGATTTAGTTTCGCGAAATACGGTCGACGAATCGTTGAGCTACCGGGCTAAGGTAAGTAGAATTGCTCCAAACTAGTGTCTATGTGTTCCTAGCTATAAAGTGAATACTTATCCCTTCTGGACTTCTGAAAAATAGCGAGTTTTCGACCGTCTTTCGATAAGCCTAAATTTAGGCTATAATTGTATCGAAAGTGACGTCGTCCTTCAGAATAAAGTTGTATTCAGTATTAATTGACGTATATATGAATGCAGTTGGGAGAAATAGCTGGAGTACTGACCGAGCCTCGTCTGACAGTCGGATAACTCGAGGTTAAGGTATGTGAAGTTGTTCTTCGGCAAGTTTGTAAAGCCTTAGCTTGGTAAATCATAGTAAACTCCGTATTTGTAACTCTCGGAGTTGAATATTGGGAATTAAGTAAGTCTAGTAGATTCTGAGTTGTGTTGCCATATCGTATTCAGTCCGAAAGTTAGAAAAGCATGCGCCGAAGGGCGAGTTAGCATTCCAGATTCAGTATAGCTTATTATGTGATTAGCAAGCATGTTGTAGAATAAAAAGAGACAGATTTTCAGAATAAAAGTTAGTAAAGAAAGATCAGATAGACGTCTAGTTATGGCTACAGATTAGCCATTCAGACAGATAGTATCCTAGCTACAGATTAGCCACACAGTTAAATAAAGATTTCAGAATCAGTATAATCAGTAAAGAGTCAGTGTAATACAAAAAGAGATCAGAATAAGAAATTAGATTTCAGATAGTCTTTTTCAGTTATACATGCTTGCTATTTATATGTGCTATTGTTTGTTGAGACTTGATATGGCGTGAGGGCACCTTATTGAGCGTCCTCGCCACCCCTGGGTTGGTAATCGTGTCGCCCACTGAGCGGGTGGGTTTACGTCACTCCAAGGAGTGGCATGCCGTCCTCAGCTTGGACGAAGATGGGATGAAGCTTTCCCCATACCAGTCTGATTAGCATTACAGGTGCAGCTCCGGTATCAGATAGCCCTCTTGAGCTATGTCCAGGGAATCAGACCCTATCTGTTACTGTTTGTACATTCAGTTATTATAGGTGTAGCTCCGGTTTCAGATATCCCCGTTGAGTTGTGTCCGGGGATCCAGACCCTAACTGTTACTGTCTACACAGGAGTCCTCCCGACCCAGACACGGTCGCTTATATCAGAGGCTATGGCCCGAGCCGGAGACCCAGGGGGCCGGTAGATGAGCTCCGAAGTGAGTAGATGAGTGGAGTGACTTATTTTTTGTTGGTTTTGACCTGGGTAGGGGTATATAGATTGTTTGCTTGTTTGGCGCCGTCCGGCTTATGGGGGTTGGTATCGGCTCTTGTTTGTTATATGTATATATATGTATTTATGTGCTACATGTTAGTTAATAGGCAGCAGGCCCCCGCGTCCACAGGTACGCTCCTGCCCTATCATAGCACAGGAAGTCTGATTCAGTTCATATCAGTTCTTACAGATTCAGTATTCCCCTTCTATTCAGAATTGCTAGTTATGTTATTATATTCAGCTATATTATTTCAGTTGCTTTGCATACTCAGTACCAGCGGTACTGATGCCCGGTGGGGCATTGCATTACTTGTCTGCAGGTACTCATAGACTAGGAGGTGATCCCTCGTGATCCTAGCCAGCGCAGAGTCATCAGCTCCTGTCATCCGGAGCTTGATATCTCAGAGGTTTATATCATTTCCTTTTGTTGTACAGTATGGGTAGGCCGGGGCCCTGTCCCGACCATCTTATCAGTATTCCTAGAGGCTTGCAGTCTGTATATATTTCCCTGTGGTCATATGAGCCGGTCGTGTGAGGCCGTGCAGTTTGTTATAGTTGTTTAGCATTTCAGTTTATGTTGGCCGTGTGAGGCCTTATCCAGTCAGTAATGGTGACCTTGCCGGTCACGTAGTTATTTAGTATCCCATTGTTGAGTTACAGATAACTAGATAGCATGGTGGCCTTGTTGGCCCTCATAGGTTTCCCCTATAATAGTATGTTTCTGGTTAGCTATTATTACAGGTACAGGTGGCTATAGGCCAGTTGGCCGGAGGTTGTGTTTACAGTCGTTATATAGCCCTTTGTTTCCAGAAATTTGAGTTAGAGCCAGTCAGGCACCAGATGTGCTTAGGCTCACCAGATAGCAGTCTAGGTCCTATCAGGGCACCAGGTGCCAGTCATACCCCCCAAGGCGGGGCGTGACATCAACATCCCCAACTAGCTCAGAAATACTGAAACTGAAAGTACGCTCAAAATAACTGAAAGTCTAGTCCTTGGAGGATGAGGACTCACGAAGCAAGAAAATGCTAACTCTGATAAGCGGCTACGAATGGGGCTGAACTTGAGAACCCGATCCTCCATGAAATGATGCAACATAGAAAGAATGCGGTCAGAACATGGAATGTACAGAGTATGCAAGGTAAGTAAAACCGCTTGACCAATATTAGCGTTTTTAAAATAAGTCATACATATGTGATAGCCTTTAAGAATAAGAAACGATCACAAGAATTCATTATGAAATTGTTCTTATTTAATGCATGGTCATGCATGGGTTTAGATCATCATGAATAAATCGAATGACTCAAAGCTAAATCATAACATTTATATCAAAAGTTGAACAATGAGTCAAACCCTGCTTTTCAAACATGCATGCATAAGATAATCATTATACTAATAGGTGTACAACTCGAATGATATAGACAGTGGGAGACTCGTCACATAACCGACATACCCCGATAGAGCTTACGTGGTCCCGACTATTATACTTAAGTGGGAAGAGCCGTCCATCACCTTGTCGGGGCTACGGACGATACCATGATATCGATATCAAGCTCAAATGGCCAATCGGGCCAGAGATAGCACACAAGGGAGGTCCTAATAATATAATAGAATCAACCTACGTTTGCGCGTAGTTCTGGGGCGTAGGGTAGTAGACCCTTAGCCCGCTTGGTGCTAGACTCTTCTCCTGAAACATGCAATGCTCTACATCATATAAATACGAAGCTCAACATGAAATCATGCATAAACTCAACATCATATGAAACGAAGCTCAACATTGTCTATTGACAAAGCTCATTATGAAATCATGCATGCATTAGACATCATATAGATATGAAGCTCAACAATGTCATCTTGACAAAGCTTAGAATAGAATCATTCTAAAACTCAACATTATGTGAAATGAAGATCAATGAAGACATACATCTCAATTATGAATTCATGCATATGAGAAACTTTACTACGATACATACCACAAGCTCATAGAATAATGGGAGACTTTACAACAAAAGTCATGTGGTAAGCCTACTTATTATCACTTCATCATCATCAATATAAGGGCCTTTCCCAAAAACTTGTCACGCTTGAATTCATAAAATTTATTTGGAAACATTGTAATTTGGGAGATTTTACTCCAAAAGAAGTAATAACATCAATGAACGAAAATCATCATTCATACTCAACATTAGGCACTACGCAAAGCTTCATCATACATGGGTCTATTTGATCTTCTTCGAAAACATCATCTAAATCATGGGTAAGGTTGAAAACATGCTTTTCATCATCTACTCCATCATCATCACACCATATAAGAAACTCCCCACACATGGGCGTTTTAGATTCAATTTTTAGAAAACAATTTTGTAAAAGAAATTAAGTTAGAATCCGCCCAAGATCGATAAATCATCAATATCAACTCAATTAATCATACCCATGAGTAGAAATGTAAGAATCATGCAATTGAATGAAAACTCATACTTGATCATTACAAATTAGTCACAAATTGATAGGGAATTTGTATGGATGTGGAGGAAAGCACCCACTCATAGCCTTACATACCTGGGAATTAATAATCCTAACTCTTCCTAATTGCCCAGCTGAGATTTCCCTTGAAAACCTTGAAATTCTCCTCACTTTCTTTCCTTCAAGCTCTCACCCTTGCATGCATGAAGAAAATGGCCTAGATGGGTCTTTCTCAGCTTAAAACCCTCTATTACGTGCTTAAAACGATGTAGAATAGGTCCTTAGAACTTAGGAATTACGGAAAAGCCCTTACTGAAATCGCCAAAAATAACTATCAGGGGATCCTAACGGAAAACCTGATGACTCGTTACAAGGGCACATGATCGTTGGTTCACCCGTCAAGCACACTGCCTCATCATTCATGAAAATTCAACTGGCTGGGTGATGGCCGTTCTATTGGGTTGTTAGGACTGATGATGACTCGTTAGGTACCACCCGTCAAGTCCATTGGATAAGCTTCACTGTCCTTCTCTAGGACCACCCCACGACTGACATGACAACTCGTGGTGTCTGACCACGATTCATTAAATCGGGGGACCTCGAGTCCTTCTTCATCTCAGGCCTTCTCCACGAGTCACCGAACGACTCGTTAGGTCTCCTCCGAGTCATTAAGTGACCCGTTCTGCAATTGCTGCAACATTTTTTTTCTAGTTTTCTACTGATTCACTTCCGGGTCTGATTGTTGAATTCCTGAGGTATAACAATATCTCCCCGTTGGGAACATTCGTCCTCAAATTTATAAGCAAGCAGAAACACCAGAAACAACAATCATTGTATGTATATTTAGATAGATGCTAATCATTGATTTTCAAGTCGAAAACTAACGGAACGACTACCCCCGAAAAGAACCACATAGCTGGTCAGAGTTCATACATCACATACACATATCATACCATAAAATAAACTTATTCGCATGAATAGAACATGAAAAACTAAATATAGTTTTAGGGCAAAAATTTGATACTTCAAACTAAAGCTGAGCCGGTAGGGAACAAATGGGGCTATTTAGCCTTCATGTCTGCTTCGGCCTCCTATGTGGCTCCCTCGACATGTTGATTCCTCCATAACACCTTTGCTGAGGCTACTTCCTTGTTCCTCATCCTTCGAACTTGCCGATCCAAGATTTCAACCGGAATTTCTTCATAACTGAGGTTGTCTTTCACACCAATTCTGACTATCGGAACCACCAATGATAGATCACCCAAACACTTTTTAAACAACGATACATGGAACATGGGATGAATGCAAGCCAATTCGGAATGCAAGTCCAACTTATACGCCACCTTACCAACTCTTCTCACAACCCAGTACGGACCAACATAGAGGGGATTGAGTTTACCTTTCTTTTTGAACCGCATGACTCCCTTCATGGGAGATACCTTTAGAAACACCCAGTTGTCAACATTGAACTCCAATTCTCTTCTTCTCACATCAGCATACGATTTCTAATGACTCTGAGCGATTTTCAACCGGTCCCTTATCAACTGGACCTTCACCATCGCCTCATGAACCGAATCTTGTCCTACCACAGCTGCCTCACCAACCTCGAACTAAATGATGGGAGATCTACACCTTCGCCCGTAGAGAACCTCGAATGGTGCCATCTGGATACTAGAGTGGTAATAAACAAACTCGATCAAGGGCAAATGATCATCCCAACTACCTTTGAAATCCATAGCACATGCCCTCAACATATCCTCAAGAGTCTGAATTGTTCGTTCTGCTTGGCCGTCTGTTTGGGGAGAAAAGTTGTGCGTAGCTTAACCTGAGTCTCGAGCCCTTTCTGAAACGAACACCAGAATTGACAAGTAAATTGAGCACCTCGATCCGAAATAATATACAAGGGAACTCCATGAAGCCGAACCAACTCCCAAATATACAACTTAGCATAATCGTCTGCTGAATCCGTGGTCTAGACCGGTAGGAAGTGTGCAACCATGGTCAACCTGTCCACCACAACCCAAATGGAGTCGTATTGCCGGCGAGTACGAGGTAGACCTATAATGAAGTCCATATTTATTTCTTCCCACTTCCAAGTGGGAATGGCAATATCCTGAAGTATACCTCCAGGTCTTTGATGCTCGGCTTTTACTTGCTAACAGTTTGGACATTTTGCTACGAACTCCGCAATATCCCTTTTTATAACATCCCACCAATAGATTTGTCGCAAATCCCAATACATTTTCGTGGATCCTGGATGAACAGAATATCTGGTACCATGTGCCTCATGAAATATCCAAACTCTCAAATTATCAACGTCTGAAAACACATAGTCGACCCTGGCATATAGCACACCCTCTCCCCCTTGGGAGAAAACCTCTACCTTTTGACTCCGCACTTCCTCCTTCAATTTCCTCAATATTGGATCCTCATCTTTCCTGGATTTAACATCAATTACCAAGGATGATTCCGACCCATTATGCATAACAACACTGTCATCGGTCGAATCGATCAATCTAACTCCCAGCCTCGCAAGCCGGTGAACATCTCTCACTAATTCCTTCTTCCCATCATCCACATGGTGTCCACTCTCCATTGAGAGCCAACTAAGCACATCCAAAACCACATTAGCCTTGCCCGGGTGGTAAAGGACACTCATGTCATAATCCTTAAGTAACTCCAACCACCTCCTTTGCCAAAGATTTAGATCTTTCTGTGTGAACACATATTGCAAACTCATGTGGTCCATAAATACATCCACATGGACCCCATACAAGTAATGCAACCATATCTTCAATGCGAACACCACAACGGTCAATTCAAGATCATGGGTCGGATAATTCTTTTCATGCACTTTCAGCTGTCGAGAGGCATAAGCTATCACCCTCCCCGCTGCATCAACACACACCCAAGTCCAACTCTGAAAGCATCACAATACACTACGAAACCATCGTTACCCTCGGGTAGGGTCAACACTGGTGCCGAGGTAAGTCGAGCCTTCAACTCTTGGAAGTTTTTCTCACAATCCTTCGACCTCTGAAACTTCACCTTCTTTTGAGTCAACTTAGTCAAAGGCACTACAAAGGTTGAGAAACCCTCCACAGACCTTTGATAGTAACCGGCTAGGCCCAAGAAACTCCGAATATCAAAGGGATTCACGGGTCTAGGCCAATTTTTCACCGCCTTTATTTTCTGTGAGTCTACTTTTATGCCTTCGCTAGACACCACATGGCCCAAGAATGCCATGGAGTCCAACAAAAACTCACACTTGTTGAACTTTGCATACAATTGGCGGTCCTTTAGGGTCTGGAGCACTAATCTCAAGTTAGCGGCATGTTCCTCATCGCTCTGAGAGTATACCAAAATGTCATCAATGAACACGATCACAAACATATCCAAATATGGCTTGAAAACCCTGTTCATCAGGTCCATAAAAGCTGCAGGAGCATTAGTTAGTCCACAAGACATAACAACAAACTCATAATGACCATACCATGTTCTGAATGACGTCTTCAGGATATTACTCTCCTGAACTCTAAGCTGATGATACCCATACCTAAGATCTATCTTCGAGAAACACTTTGCACCCTGAAGTTGATCGAACAAATCATCGATCTTGGGTAAGGGATACCTGTTCTTGATAGTGACTTGTTTCAACTGTCGATAATCAATGCACATATGAAGGGAACCATCTTTCTTCCGAACAAATAGACTGGTGCACCCCATGGGGACTGGCTCGGTCAAATGAACCCATTATCTAGCAAATCCTTCAACTCTTTTAGCTTGGCTGGAGCCATTCTATAGGGTGGAATAGATATAGGTTGCATATCAGAAAGGAGGTCAATACCGAAATCAATCTCCCGCTCGGGAGGAATACCTGGTAAATCATCAGGAAAGACCTCTGGGTACTCACGTAGTACTGGAACTAACTGGATTGTCGGGGTTTTGGACTCCACATTCTTAACCCTAACTAGGTGATACATGCAACCCTTAGAAAGCATCTTCTTGGCCTTGAGGTAGGAAACGAAGTGACCTACAAGTACAACTGAACTACCCTTCCATTCTAAGACTGGCTCACCGGGAATCTGAACTCTACTGACCAGGTCCTGCAATTAATGGAAGCATAACAAGAAAACAACCAATCCATGCCGAGAATAACATCAAAATCGGTCATGGCTAACTCTATCAGATCTGCTTAGGTGACCTTATGGAGAACCAAGGCCGGGCAATCTCTTTACACCCGTCTAGCTATAATTGAGTCACCTACTGGAGTAGAAACTAAGAAGGATTCTGACAAGACATCGGGACTGACTCCGAAGCTACTGGCTACATAAGGTGTCACAAAGGACAAGGTGGCCCCTGAATCTAACAATGCATAAAATGTCAACATGGAAGACTCGTAACATACCGATAACCACGTTCGGGGAGACCTCCTGCTCCTGAGGAGAAGCTACGACATAGAATCTGTTCTGGCGCTGGCCGCCAGCTGCACTAGTAGATGCCCCTTAATGTGCTGAGCGAGGGGGTGGGACTGCTGAACTAGAAGCTGGGCCACGACCCCAACCTGATCCTATGTCACCGCTGGACAATCTCTAAGCATGTTTCCAGGTTTCCTGCACCCAAAACACGCACCCAAATCTTCAAAGAACTAGCCTGTATGCCCTCGGTCACACTTGCGACAAGTTGGAACACCTGAATCTGCAGGCCTGCTGCTCTGACCCCTCGAGCCTAACGCTCGCCCTCTCTGATCATGCCTAGGCCGAGATGGCACACTCAAGGCTGATGAAGATGGGGCGGATGACTTCTGGTGAGCCTGCTGACGGTGCCCTCCGCCGGACCTCTGCTGGGAAAATCTGTGGTCCTCGGTCCTGGCCTTCTTGTCCTCTCTCTCTCGCATGTGCCCCTTCCATCTACTGGGCGTACAACACCATTCAAGAGAAGTTCATATCCTAATGGAGCATAGCAATCCTGCATTCCTTATCCAAATAACCTACTATCCCATGCACGAACCTGATCACTCGCGCCCTCTAGTCACCCACTAACTCAGGAGCATACTTTGATAGGCGACTGAACTCAGGGGAATACTCTAGTACAGTCATCCTCCCTTGCTTCAGACTTAAAAACTTAGCTGCCTTTAGCACCCTCATGTCCCAAGGGAAGAACCGATCAAGGAGTGCAACATGGAACTCTTCCCAAGTGACCGGACCTGCTCCAGCAACTCTGATGTCCTTCCATTGATGGAACCAGATATGTGTAACCCCCTTCAATTGGTACGAGGCCTACTGTACGCACTCAACACTACTCACCCCCATAACCTGGGTGATCTTGATGATCTCATCAATGAAGTCATATTGGTCCTCACCTACCTTGGACCCCAAGTACTCTGGTGGGTTCATCCTCAAGAAGTCCTTGACTTGAGCCGCAGCTGCATTGCCATTCTGCAGAACATGCGCAACAGCCTGCTGATTGACCTGGGCGGTCAAGGCCTGCGCAAGCATCTGGATAGCGGCCAAGAACTCAGAATGAGCGGCTAGCTCTGGTGCCTGAGGCTCCTAAACTGGTGGGACCTACTGATGTCTGTGACCCATGCCATCCTCGTGGCCTTCACCGTCTCCATTTCTCCTTCCATTCATCCTTCGAGGAGCCATGACTCAGCAATCGCGAATAACACGAATTGGAGGGATCGAAAGACCCTTCATCGTACGACATAGATCGTGAAAGATGGGAACATTTCCTAAAACGTTTCGTAGCCTCTTCGTCATAAGTGTGGTGCGCTTCACACCCATTAAGAAGACTCTACTTAACGCGGCTTTCAGACTACCTAGGACACTTCAAACCTATTGCTCTAATACCATGTTTGTCACAACCTGAGAGTACACCCGGATCATAGACACGGGACAAGGGACCCCGAGAGACCCCAAGTCAACCCATGGCACACGCATTCACTAACTTATTCAATAAACATAAATGAAACATAAACGTAAAATCAGTGGAAGACTAACTTTACATAACAACAGAGTGAACATCTGAAGCTGAATACATGTCTAACTCTGATAAGCCTCTAATCTAGACGATCTGATGAGACAACATCCACAAGTAGCTTAGAAATACTAAAACTGAAAGTACACTCAAAATAATTGAAAGTCTAGTCCTCGAAGGATGAGGACTCACCAAGCAAGAAAATGCTAAATCTTATAAGCGGCAACAAACGGGGCTGAACCTTAGAACTCGATCCTGCATCATGAAATGATGCAACATAGAAAGTATGTAGTCAGTATGTGGAATGTACCGAGTATGCAAAGTAAGTAAAACCGCTTGAGAAATAATAGCCTTTTTAAAATAAGTCATACATATGTGATAGCCTTTAAGAATAAGAAACGATCACAAGAATTCATTATGAAATTGTTCTTAATTAATACATGGTCATGCATGGCTTTAGAACATCATGACTAAATTGAATGACTCAAAGATAAATTATAACATTTATATCAAAAGTTGAACAATAAGTCAAACCCTTCTTTTAAAACATGCATGCATAAGATAATCATCATGAGTAATGGGTGTGCAACTCGAATGATATAGACAGTGGGAGACTCGTCACTTAACCGACATACCACGATAGAGCTTAAATGGTCCCCTCTATTATACTCAAGTGGGCAGAGCCATCCATAACCTTGTCAAGGCTACAGACAATACCATGATATTGATATAAAGCTCAAAGGGCCAATCAGGCTAAGGATAGCTCACAAGGGAGGTCACAATAATATAATAGAATCAACCTACGTAGGCGCGTAGTTCTGGGGCATAGGGCAGTAGACCCTTAGCCCGCTCGGTGCTAGACTCTTCTCCCAAAACATGCAATGCTCTACATAGTACAAATACGAAGCTCAACATTAATCATGAATAAACTCAACATCATATGAAACAAATCTCAACATTGTCTATTGACAAAGCTCATTATGAAATCATGCATGCATTAGACATCATATAGATATGAAGCTCAATAATGTGATCTCGACAAATCTTAGAATAGAATCATGGTAAACTCAACATCATGTGAAATGAAGCTTAATGACGACATACGTCTCAATTATGAATTCATGCATATGAGAAACTTTACTACGATGCATACCACAAGCTCAAAGAATAATGGGAGACTTTACTCCAAAAATCATGTGGTAAGCCTACTTAGAATTATCACTTCATCATCATCAATATAAGGGCCTTGCCCAATAACTTGTCATTCTTGAACTCATACAATTTATTTGGAAACATTGTAATTTGGGAGATTTCACTCCAAAAGGAAGTAATAACGTCAATGCACGAAAATCATCATTCATACTCAACATTGGGCACTACCCAAAGCTTCATCATACATGTGTCTTTTTAATCATCTTTGAAAACATCATCTAAATAATGGGTAAGATTGAAAACATTCTTTTCATCATCTACTCCATCATCATCACATCATATATTAAACTCCCCACACATGGGCGTTTTAGATTCAATTTTTAGAAAATAATTTTGTAAAAGAAATTAAGTTAGAATACACCCAAGCTCGATAAAGCATCAATATCAACTCAATTAATCATACCCATGAGTAGAAATGTAAGAATCATGCAATTGAATGAAAACCCATACTTGATCATTACAAATTAGTCACAAATTTATAGGGAATGGGCATGGGTGTGGAAGAAAGAACCCACTTATAGCCTTACCTACATGGGAATGAAGAATCCTAACTCTTCCTAATTGCCCAACTGAGATTTCCCTTGAAAACCTTGAAATTCTCCTCACTTTCTTTCCTTCAAGCTCTCACCCTTGCATCCATGAAGAAAATGTCCTAGATGGGTCTTTCTCAGCTTAAAACCCTATGTTACAAGCTTAAAACGACGTAGTATAGGTCCTTAGAACTTAGGAATTACAGAAAATCCCTTACTGAAATCGCTAAAAATAACTGTCAGGGGATCTTAACGGACAACCTGACTACTCGTTACCAGGGCACATGATCCGTTTTCACCCGTCAAGTACACTGCCTCATCATTCATGAAAATTCAACTGGCTAGGTGATGGCCCTCCTAAAGGGTCTTTAGGACTGACGACGACTCGTTAGGTACCACCCGTCAAGTCCACTAGATAAGCTTTACTGTCCTTTTCTAGGACCACCCCACGACTGACATGACGACTCGTGGTGTCTGACCACGAGTCGTTACATCGCCCGTGGGGTCCTCGATTCTTGCTTCATCTCAGGCCTTCTCCACAAGTCACCTGATGACTTGTTAGGCCTCCTCACAAGTCGTTAAGTGACCCATTCTGCAACTACTGCAATATATTTTTTCGAGTTTTCTCCTGATTCACTTCCCGATTCGATTCTTGAATTCCTGAGGTACAAAAGTGAGAGAATATTGTTTTGTCTATGCCCAAGTCAAAAATGTTATATATTATATGAGTGAAAAGCATCTCTCCAAATAGTTAGAGGCACATAACGGTAAGATTTTTGTGTATCTTTGATTGATAAATCACATAAGTTCATGTAGGCCCAAATATATCTTGTTGAGTTAGTTTTAGAAGCTAAGTGATTTCGATTTGTGACCTCTAAATGTTGATCTTATATGCATATTAAGTGGATTATTCTTAAGGCGAATTTCATGGTTGAACTTGAGTAGGGAAGTAGTAGGTTGTTCGATGATGAACAGTAGTTTAAGTGTGGGGTAGTGATATTGGACGTATTTACACACTTATTTATCATATTTTGCCCATACATAGCTATGTTTTCGGAATAAATAATGTGTGATTGCCTTGGATTTATATGATATTCGTTAAAAAGAGTTAACATGATGGGTAATTTACCAACTCATTAAGGTTTTAAGCATGAGGTTTTTCTTAGTTTTCAATTCACTTAGGAAGGCTATATGCCCTCTCTCTTTAGTTTTGCAGGTATTGAATTTTAATAGGTAAAGAAAGGAATTGAACAAAAAACATTGTGCTAAAAGAAGAGGAGCTGTGCTTCGAAAGATGATACTGTAAAATGCAGGCCAAACTTAGAACACACTGGTCCGATGATGAAAGAGTTCCTGCGAAACACTGGTGCAAACGCAAAAACCCGGCTGATCCTCTAGCCCAGAGTTGCGAGCGACTTGCGCCTCTTTGATGGGCACCTACGAAATTCAGGTGCTGCTTAAGTGAGGTAGTGCTGAAAAGGGTAAACTGGTCCAGCTCTAGCATAAGGACATTTTGCATGCTTTTTCAGGGCAAAATAGGAATAGATGCACAAGAAAAGAGGAGCAGTCTTACCCGTAGTTTTTTCTCATATTGTTACTTTGAAGTTTGTTGACCTGTTTTGTTGTCAATTTTGAATTCATATTGCGATTCTACAATACCCCAATATTTACTTTCCTAGATTGAAATAATTATGCTATTTGGTTTAATTTGATAAACGACTTTTGTTACCATCAATCTTCATTCCCTTTGGATTTGACCCTGACTCATGAGTTGGGTAAATTATATTGCAATGACTGTGTACACTCTCTCCTAGAGAAGAGTGTATTTGGACATTATCAATTTTGGTGTTGCTGGTGAATGAGGTTTGATAACCCTTAGTTGTTTGTTGATTTCAATTAATTAAGCATCTTGTGTTTTTTACATTGTTGGTATTTTTCGTGTTTCTTTAGGTAGACTTATATAAGGCAACAATCTCAAGAGGGTTCTATTGATGGCCACATAGACCATGGGGATGATGATTCAATGATACCCGATATAGCTGGTCTTATTCTCCTAGCTCCTACCGTAAGGAATGTTGTCCATCATGTGATGAGCACTATGCTACATTTGCTACAAATGAAAGGACTATTTGGAGGGAAGATGATTGAGGATGCAAATTGACACCTTAGGAATTTCCTCGAAATATACCAACCTTCCAATATTACCAACATCATCCAAGAAAGGATTTGGTTGAGGCTTTTCCCATTCTCACTAACAGGAGAATCCACTGTTAGGTTGGAGGAGCTGCCTTCTGGGTTAATCACCCATGCCATGAGCTAACAAAAGCTTTCTTGGACAGATTTTCTCTCCTTCGAGAATGCTCCAATTGAGGGACAACATCACTAATTTTAGACAACACCCAGGTGAACCATTAAATGAGGTTTGGCTCCGATCCAAAAAGAAAGTTGCAATATGTCCAAACCATGGGTTTCCTGATGGAGTTCTTCTCCAAAGCTTCTATCGCTCACTTGATTCAATAAATAAGTATGTGGTCGATAATCTCGTTGATAGGTCCTTGGTGGACCAAAGCCAAAGCTCTCTTAGATCAAATGACCAAGACGAATAGGGCATGGCACATAGAGACAGCAAAGCGTCCCCAAGTAGTGTCTCTTCCAACCTTATGGTTGCCGAGATGAGAAAGAGGGAATAGAGAGAGATGAGACCTTGGCAAAAATGATGACCTATCTTGTACTAATGACAAAGCATGTCATGGGAACCGGGTCGAACAATGTCATTGCAGTATGAGACCCAAGGTCCTATGCAATATGAGGGGGAAGCATCACCGCCAAGATATGAGGAAGAGTATCAATTCATGGCTGATTAAATGGCGAGGTTCTCGCCTGGGATATCAAGATGCCAACTAAGGCCCTTGGCATCCTCGTGATTAGAATCAAGGTTGGAGGAACCTTGATAATGTAATATCCAAAAAGTTCCTAACACTATGTTCGGGATTTCAAAAGTGTTCTGAAGGAGAAACCTGTATTTTTGTCCTAGTACGATCGATAGAAAGAGTCATATGAGGATTATACGACTCATTGAAAGCCCAATCAAATAATCCAAACAATAAAATCATATCTTCAAAGCTTATCACTTCAATAAAGGCATTGAATATACGACTCATAGGATGAATTGTACTATGGTTAAGTAGTTGGCCTTTGAAACCACAAGTCCCCACTACGAGTCGTGGTGTGTGGGTATGACTTGTGGTACGAATCGTAACAAGAACTGGGGACTTTCTAGGTGTTGATTGTGCAGGTAGTGGTATGACTCGTAGGATGGAGTTACAGGTCAAAAAAGGATTTGTAGAATTTTTCATAGGATTGATGTTTTGGGACTTAGTTAGTATGGAAGGCTACCACGTGTCGTAGGTCGGTTGTATGACTAGTGGTATGGGTCGTAGCAGTTGACAGTTCAGTTTTTCCTATAATTTCATTAAGGATATTTTCATAAATCCTTAGCTCCTAAGCCCTAAAATACGTTGCTTTAAGCTTATTTAGGAGGATTTTAAGAGTTCTTAGCCTATACTAACCTATTCCCTGCCCATGCATGCAAGACTAGAGAATTTCTAAGGAGAACAAGCCTAGAATTCTTCAAGTTCTTCTCCGATTCTCTTGGGCTTTCAAGGAAGAGTATAGAATCAGATTCCCCAGGTATGTAGGTCAATGAATGAGAGTTCCTTTCACTCTCATACTCAAAATTCTCCTCAATTCCATTAATTTATGTTCTAGATCAAGTTTATGATCTTATGGGGTTTTAACCTAATTTTATGAAATTCTTTACGACTTATCTATGTGTTAATTTCCTTCATATTTTAAAGCATATTTTAAGATCCATGGGCATATTTTATACCTATTTTGACTATAAATTCATGGTTTCAAATTTTAGCAAATTTAGGCCCAATTATGCAAGTTTCATGAAAATTCAAGCTTATGATCCTTTAATGATTTTGATTCTCCTAAGCCCTAATTTATGATTTACGATTTATGATATGATTCCTTTCAAGTACTCTCATACCTTTATGAATTTTAAGTATGGTGAGTTTCTCAAGCGTGTTTGGTCTTCATGATTTATGAGTTTATGATTTTTGGCCGATTCACGGGCCTTATTTCATGGCTAATCATTATTTTAAGTATGATCAAGTATGTTATGATTTATCTAGATATGAACTTCATGAATGATTTCACAATTATTATATGAGCCTTCATGTGTATCTTTTTGGGAGCAGTGTCTAGTATCAAGTAGGCCTGGCGTTTAGGTAAACTCTGAGCACTCGGAACTATGCCCCAATGTAGGTTTATATTCATGGACTCTAAGTGGGTCCTTATTAGTGATATCACACCATTTATGTGTCACGACACGAGCTGTCATGACCCAAATGGAGGCCCAAATCATAGAGAAGGGGCAAGGGACCCCGAGGGACCCCAAGTCGACCCATAGCATAAGCATACAACTAACTCATTCAAAAACCGAAGAAAACACGAATATAATCTCAGCGGAAGTCTAAAGCAACATCACATAAGAATAAACATCCAAAACTGAATACATGACTAAGTCTAAAAAGCCTCTAATCTGGATGAGTTGATGGGAAAAGACTCCAACTAGCTCGACAATGCTGAAACTGAAATAAATTAAAGAAACTGAAAGTCTAGTCCCCGAAGAATGAAGATTCACCAATTCTGAACAGGTACAACTTCGAATAAGCTGACTAAGATCGGGGATGAAGCTGCGAGTTGGGTCCTATATCATGAAACAATACAACATAGAAAGTATGCGGTCAGTACGTGGAATGTACCGAGTATGCTAGGTAAGTAAAACCTCTATAATAAGTAAAATCATCCGAACAAATCATTTCATAACATAAGCATTTAGAACAGAGAGAAATCACATGCATTCTTTGGAATCATAATCTCTTTCATGATGTGACAATGCATAACTTTATAACATCAACTAATTCGAATGACTCAGAGATGCGACGCAACATTTGTAGAAAAGCTAAACATTGAGTCAAACCTTTCTTTTAGAACATGCATTCATACATAGTGGTCATGAGTAGTGAATATGCAAATCCAAATCAGATGGACAATGGGAGACTCGTCACTTAACTAACATACCATGATAGAGCTTACATGGTCCCGACTATTACTCTCAAGTGGGTAGAGCCGTCCAAAACCTTGCTAGGGCTGAGGATGCTACCATGATATCGATATAAATCTCATAGTTCATTAAGGCCGGGGATAGCTCACAAGGGAGGTCCCAAATATAATAGAATCAACCCATATTGGCGCGTAGTTCTTGGGCATAGGGTTGTCGACCCTTAGCCTGCTCGATGCTAGACTCTTCTCCAAAAACATGCAGTGCTCTACATCATATATAACAAAGCTCAACATCGTCAATTGACGAAGCTCAATATGAAATCATGCATAACTCAACATCGTATGAAATGAAGATCAACATTGTCTATTGACAAAGCTCATAGTAACATCATGCATAGACTCAACATCATATGTAAATGAAGCTTAACGTTGTCTATCGACAAAGCATATAGTAACATCATACATAGACTCGACATCATATGTAAATGAAGCTTAACATTGTCTATCGACAAAGCTTATAGTGACATCATCCCAATTACGGTTTCATGCATATGGGAGGATTTACTTCGAAACATACCACAAGCTAGAATTTATAATAAGAGTTGAGAAAATTTTCAATTCACACCATGTGGTAGGCTTATAGCGGGGAAAATCATCACTTTAAAACATCATGTGGGCATCACCCAAAACTCTATCATACTTGGATTCATTCAATTCACTTTGAAAACATCAATACAACCATGGGTAGGGTTAGAAACATGCTTTCGTTATTCACTTCATCATCATCACCCACGTATCACAATCACCTCTTCTATGAACTATTCACCCATGGGCGCTTTAGAATCAATTTTTTTTAGAAAAACAATTTTATAAGGGAAAACAAGTTAGAATCCGCCCAAGCTTTATAAATCATCAATATCAACTCAATCTAATCATACCTATGAATGGAGATATAAGAATCATGCAATTGATCAAAACCCCATACTTGACCATTTATGGTTTTAACACAATTTGATATGAATTTGGGCATGGGTGTGGAAGGAAGACACCCATTAAAACCCTACATACCTTGTAATGGTGAATTCTAACACCCTCTAGTTGCCCAAGCTAAGATTCCAATGGAAACCTTGAAATTTAGCCTTGAATCACCTCTTCAATCCTTCAAACTTGCATGCATGGAAGGAATAACTTAGAGTAGGCTTTTCCCCTCTAAAAACCCCTTAAAATGAGCCTTCAACGACATAGTATAGGGCCTTAGGACTAGGAAATGACGAAAATGCCCTTACTAAATTCGCTGAAAAGTAATCACTTGGCCAAACAACGGGTCGTTGGAGGATAACACGACCCATGGTATCTACCCGTGCTATGCACTGTCCCATTCATATCTCAGAAACAAACCACAGACGAATAAGATGAGTCGTTCTAGGCTCCACCGGGTCGTTGAACTAGTCCTTGATTGCTTCCCCCCCCCCTAAAACTTCAGAACTTCGATCCAACGAGCCTCACCACGACTCGTTGTATGCTTCAACAGGTCGTGGTTACTATCCGCCCTTTCTCACTGAGATCTAGGCTCCCTTACCATGGCTTCCCACAACGGGTCGTCGCATGCCACAACGGGTCATTGCATGACCCGTCGTACCTTCCTATTGCCAAGTCCACTTCCTACCACGATAACAAACGATGGCTCATGGTTACTTACCATAGGTCATTGAATCAACCGTTGTTTCCCTATGATACCTAACTACCTGAACCCACGACCACCAGCGACAGCACGTGGTTACTTACCACCGGTTGTGGTACCTGTCGTCCTGCAAACTTTTTCCCAACTTACAGCAGTTTTGCCTTTTAGCTTCTCGGGTCTTCTCCTAAGCACTTCCGAGGTATTACATGAGCAGAGGCCTGCATTGTAGACACGAGACAAGGGACCCCAAGGTATCCCAAGTCGACCCATGGCTCATGCACACAACTAACCTCATTCAGATAAGCAGAGAGATAATCATAAAAACATAGCGGAAACATAACCCTAGCATAACCTTACAGAATACAGAATGTATACAAGAGCTAAGTACTACATACTAGTCTGAAAGCCTCTACTACATATGATGGGTTGATGGGACAACATCCCCAACTAACCCGAACAATACTGAAACTCAAGATAACATAAAAGTCTGTCAGCAGCCCTCAAAACATGAGGACTCACCAATGAGGTGATAGCGCAAGCTGAGATGGACTAGGGATGAGGACGAGCCTGAGATCCGAACCTTGTATCATGAAACAATACATCATAGAAAGTATGTAGTCAGTACGTGGAATGCACCAAGTATGCAAGGTAAGTAAAACTGCTATGATAAGTAAAATCATTCGAACATATCATTTCGTAACATAAACTTTTAGAAAACTGAGAGCGCTCACATGCATTATTTCGAAATCATAATCCCTCCATGATGTGACAATGCATAACTTTATAACACCAACTAACTCGAATGACCAAAGATGAGATGCAACAATTATGGGGCGGAACATTGAGTTAAACATTACTGTTAGAACATGCATGCATACATAATAATCATAAGTAGTGAATATGCAAATCTGAATCGTGCAGACAATGGGAGACTCGCTACTTAACCGACATACCATGATAAAGCTTACGTGGTCCCAACTATTACACTCAAGTAGGCAGAGCCGTCCAAAACCTTTCCAGGGCTAAGGACGCTACCATGATATCGATATCAAGGTAAAGGGCCAATCGGTCGGGGATAACTCACAAGGGAGGTCCCAATAATATAATAGCAGCAACCTACATTGGCGCATAGTTCTGGGGTATAGGGTAATTGACCCTTAACCCGCTCGGTGCTAGACTCTTCTCCCAAAACATGCGGTACACTACATCATATATAACGAAGCTTAACATTGTCTAATGAATAAGCTCAATATGAATCATGCATAACTCAACATCGTATGGAACAAAGCTCAATATTGTTTATCGACAAAGCTCATAATAACATCATGCATAGACTCAACATCATATATAAATAAAGCTTAACATTGTCTATCGACAAAGCTTATAATGACACACCACCGCAAATTATGATTTCACGCATATATGAGGCTCTATTTCGAAACATACCACAAGCTAGAATTTATAATAAGAGTTGAGCAAAATTTCACTTCAAACCATGTAGTAAGCTTATGTTGGGGAAAATCTTTACTTTAAAACATCATGTGGGTATCACCCAAATCTCTATCATGCTTGGGTTTATTTAATTCACTTTGAAAGAATCAATATAATCATGGGTAGGGTTAGAAACATGCTTTCGTTATTCACTTCATCATCATCACACATGTATCACAATCACCTCTTCTATGCACTATTCACCCATGGGCGTTTTAGATTCAAATTTTAAGAAAAAAACAATTTTTATAAGAGAAAACAAGTTAGAATCTGCCCAAGCTTTCTAAATCATCAATATCAACTCAATCTAATCATACCCATGAATGGAGATATAGGAATCATGCAATTGATCAAAACCCCATACTTGACCATTTATAGTTTTAACATAATTTGATAGGAATTTGGGCATGGGTTGGAAGGGAGGCACCTATTAGAACCCTACATACCAGAAAATGAGGAATTCTATCACCCTTCAATTGCCCAAGATCAGATTCCAAAGGAAACCTTGAACTTTGGCCTTTAATTACCTCCTTCAAGCCTTCAACCTTGCATGCATGGGGTGTTTGAACTTAGAATAGATTTTCCCCTACTAAAACCCTTCAAAACGAGCCCTAAACGAAGTAGTATAGAGCCTTAGGACTAGAAAATGACGGAAATTCCCTTACTAAAATCGCAGAAAAACCTGCACTGACGATCCCACGATTGAACCAATGGACCATGGGAAGGTACCACGACCCTTGGTCTTGACTGCCAAACATCTCGATTTCTGATTTAAACCCATGGCTCAACAGGATGAGTCGTCCTTCCAAATAACAGACCGTGGTTTCAAACCATCTTAGCCTATGCCCAGATCCACATCCTTCCCATGACAACTAACAAAGGCCTGTGCCCTCTCACAACAGGTCGTTGTGACGCCCGTGGTCCACCCTACCACCAGGCCTGGCTTCAAACCACAAGCACATACAAAGGCTTTTGGTTTTCTACCACAAGTCGTTCTGTGTCTCGTCCTGCAACATTTTTCCCAGATTTTTGCACTTTGAATTTTGACTCCCCGGGTTTATTCCTAAGCATTTCCGGGGTATTACAATATCTCCCCCTTGGGAACATTTGTCCTCGATTATAGGAAACAATCAGAAAATAGAAACATGCAATTATTATAATCAAATACTGATCATATAAGCCAAAAACTAGCAAAATGACTACCTTCATTTCGAATTATACAGCTGAACTAGATTCACCAATCATACACACATCTACATATATAAAAGAAACTTGCGCACATAGTTCAAACATGAAAACTAATTAGAGTCTGGTTGCAGAGCTGATACCTCAAGCTAAAACTAAATCAGTAGAGAAGAAATGTGGGTATTTAGTCATCATATCTGCTTCGGCTTCCCATGTAGCACCCTCATCATGCTGATTTCTCCACAATACTTTAACCGAAGCTACTTCTTTGTTCCTCAACTTCTGAACTTGACAATCCAAGATTTCAATGGGAATTTCCTCATAACTGAGGCTGTCTTTTACCCCAATGCTGTCTACCGGGACCAGCAAGGCTGGGTCCCCCAACACTTCTTCAAAAGCAACACATGAAAGACGGGATGAATTGAAGATAACTCTGATGGCAAGTCCAACTCATATACCACCTTACCAACTCTCCTCATAACCCGGTAGGGACCAACATAGCGGGGACTGAGTTTCTTTTTCTTTTCGAACCGCATTACTCCCTTCACGGGGATATCTTTAGAAATACCCAATCGTCCACCTCAAACTCCAAATCTCTTCTCCTCACATCATCTAATGATTTCTGATGACTTTGAGCAGTCTTCAGCTTGTCCCTTATCCACTGAACTTTTACCATGGCTTCATGAACCAAATCAGGCCCTATCATGGCTGCCTCACCAACATCAAACCACCCGATGGGTGATCTACACCTTCGCCCATAAAGTGCCTCAAATGGTGCCATTTGCATACTGGAGTGATAGCTGTTATTTTAAGAAAACTCGATCAAGGGCAAGTTATCATCCCAACTACCTTTAAAGTCCATCACACAAGCTCTCAACATGTCCTCAAGAGTTTGAATTGTCCGCTCCACTGGCCATCCGTTTGCAGATGGAACGCTGTGCTGAGCTTAACTTGAGTCGCAAGCCCTTTTTGGAAAGACCACCAAAATTGAGAGGTAAACTAAATACCTCGGTCTAAAATAATAGACAAGGGCATTACCTGAAGCCAAACCAACTCCCGAATATACAACTTAGCATAGTCATCCGCTGAATCCGTGGTCTTGACCGGTAAAAAGTGTGCAGCCTTGGTTAACCTGTCGACCACCACCCAAATGGAATTATAAAGTCGTCGAGTGCGGGGTAGGCCTGTAATGAAATCCATATTAATTTCTTCCCACTTCCAAGTGGGAATGCTGATACCCTAAAGTACGCCTCCTGGACTTTGATGGTCAACCTTCACTTGCTGACAGTTCGAACATTTGGCTATGAACTCTGCCAATATCCCTTTTCATACCATCCCACCAATAGATTTCTCGCAAGTCCCGATACATTTTCGTGGATCCTGGATGAACAAAATATCTAGTACCATGTGCCTCATGCAATATCCAAACTCTCAAATCTTCAACATTTGGGACACATAGACGACCCTCATATCGTTACACACCATCTCCCCCTTGGGAAAAAACCTCCACCTTTTGACTCTGCACCACGTCCTTCAGCTTCCTCAAAATTGGATCCTCATCTTGCTTAGACTTGACGTCAACCACCAAGGATGATTCTGTCCCATTCTGCACAATAACGCCACCGTCGGTCGAGTCGATCAATCTAACCCCCAGTCATGCAAGTCGGTGGACATCCTTCACTAACTCCTTCCTTCCCTCATCCACATGGGATACACTTTCCATGGAGAGCCTACTAAGTGCATCCGCAACCACATTAACCTTGCCCGAGTGGTAGAGGACACTCATGTCATAGTCCTTTAGTAACTCCAACCACCTCCTTTTCCGAAGATTTAGATCTTTCTATGTGAACACATATTGCAAGCTCTTGTGATCCATAAATACATCCACGTGGATCCCATACAAGTAATACCGCCATATCTTCAATGCAAAAACCACCGCATCCAACTCAAGATCATGGGTTGGGTAATTCTTTTCATGAACTTTCAGCTGTCTCGAGGAATATGCTATTACCTTCCCACGCTGCATCAGCACACATCCCAGTTCGACTCTCGAAGCATCACAATATACAACAAAGCCATCAGTACCCTCAGTTAGGGTCAACACTGGTGCTGTAGTGAGTGGGGCTTCAACTCTTGCAAGCTTTTCTCACAAGCATCCGACCATTGGAACTTCACCTTCTTCTGAGTCAACTTTTTCAATGGTGCGGCAATAGATGAAAAACCCTCCACGAATCTCTGATAGTAACCTACTAAGCTCAAAAAGCTCGTGATATCTGATGGGTTCACCGGTCTGGGCCAGTTCTTTACCACCTCAATCTTCAGAAAGTCTACTTTTATGCCCTCGCCTGATACCACCTTGCCTATAAATGCCACCGAGCCCAACTAAAACTCACATTTACTGAACTTTGCATACAACTGACGATCCTTGAGGGTCTGAAGCACTATCGTCAAGTGAGTGGCATACTCCTCCTCGCTTCGTGAGTATATAAAGATGTCATCAATGAACACAATTATGAACATGTCCAAATATACCTTAAACACCTTGTTCATTAGATCCATAAAGGCTGCAAGAACATTCGTAAGTCCAAAAGACATAACTACAAACTTGTAATGACCATAACGTGTTCTAAATGCCGTCTTCGGGATATCACTCTCCCGAACTCTGAGCTGATGATACCCAGATCTAAAATCTATCTTCGAGAAACACTTAGCACCCTAAAGCTGATAAAACAAATGATCAATCTTGGGTAAGGGGTACCTACTCTTGTCAGTGACTTTGTTTAACTATCTATAATAAATACACATACGAAGGGAATCATCTTTCTTCTGAAAAAATAAAACTGGTGCACCCCATGGAGACTGGCTCGGTCTAATGAAACCCTTATCTAGAAAATCCTTTAACTGATCCTTCTACTCTTTTAACTCGGCTGGAGCCATCCTGTAGGGAGGAATAGATATAGGCTGCGTATCGGGAAGGAGGTCAATATCGAAGCCAATCTCCCGCGAGTGAGGAATAACTGGCAAATCATCAAGAAAGACCTCTGGATACTCACGTACTACTGGAACTGACTAGATAGTTAGGGTTTCAGACTCAATATCATTGACCCTGAACAAATGATACATGCAACCCTTAGAAATCATTTTCCTGGCCTTGAGGTAGGAAATGAAGCGACCTATAGGAACAACTGAACTACCCTTCCATTCTAAGACTGGTTCACCCAAAAATCTAAACTCTAGTGACCGGGTCCTGCAATTAATGGAAGCATAACAAGCATACAACAAATCCATGCCGAGAATAACATCAAAATCCGTCATGGCTAACTCTATCAAATCTACTGAGGTGACCTTATGGAGGACCAAGACTGGCAATCTCTATACACCCGTCCAGCGATAACTGAGTCACCTACAAGAGTAGAAACTGGAAAGGATTCTGAGGTATGTGGGTCAGTACTTGGAGTGTACTAAGTATTCGAGGTATGCAAGACAATACATAAAACATAAACCTTAGTAGTGGGGACATCATGATCATAAAGACTGTAATCATAAGTATATCAAAAGGCTCAAGATTTCCAAAATACTCGTAAACCTGTTATAGTCATAACATGAGAGAAAAACATTTCATAAGGCATAACTTGAGCCAAAGAACATAATCATACATGCATTAAATCAATGAGGAATAGCGGGAGATTTCTATAACCGACATACCCTACATAAGCACACATGGAGCTCAACCTGTAAGCCTAGTCGGGAGGTCGTTCATACCTTGCCAAGGGTATGAACCATGAAGGCATAACCTACGGCGGCACGTAGTTCTAAGATTTGGGGAGTAACCTAGGCCCTGAACCTACTCGGTGTTAAGTACTACTCCCCAAAGATGCAACGTGCTCATAGAAAATTCATACATGACATGCATGGCTAGTTATATTGTGATAATAATTACATGCTTGAGAATTCGTAATACTAGCCATGGGATTGGGCTCGTGGATCAGCCAAAATCATACTTCATAAATCATAAGTGACATGTGGATATTCCACATAATTTATATCATACTTGAAATGCTTAAATTTATAGGAAATCTGATCATAATAAGATGAGTAATTAAAAACATGATTAAAATTTAAAAGTTCAAGTCATGTTAGAGAAATCACCTTAACCATGAATTTCACTAAAAGCCCCATGATTTGGGCACACGTGCTTTTAGGGATTTAAATCATCAAATATTGAATAAAATAAATGAAAACAACCTAATAATTTTACACCCATATTTTAGACATACTACGACATGCTCATATCGATTTTTGAGGGAACATATATATGGGTTATGTCCCATCAAGAATTTGTAACTTAAACATACAATTAGGAAGAAATTGGGCATGGGTAGGGACTAAACCACCCATTCAAAACCCCACATACCTGGAACTTCTCTATTCTCTACTCCCTTGAAAAGCCCTAGATGGAAACTTGAAGAACTTGAAGAAGAACACTTGAATCCCTTTCCTCTTACCTCTCTACTCTTACATGCATCAAATGAGGTTTATCATGAATGATTTCCCCTTAAAAGACCCTGTCCCAACCTCAAAACAACGTAGTTTAGGTCTTAGGAGTGTAGGAAATTATGAAAAGGCCCTTACCAATTCGTAGAAAATAACTATCGGTATACCCCAACGGGCGACCTGACGACTCGTTACAAGGGACAATGAGTCATTGGGTCATTTCATCAATTCTACTGGAATTTTTAACCTGGGCTCCTAACGGAGGACATGACGGCTTGTCCTCCGAGGCGATGAATTGTTACCAGCTTTCATCAAGTACACTGCCTTATCCTTAATTAAATTCCCTGGCTTGCTCACGACCCACCTCATGAGTCATTGGGACAAACCACGACTCGTGGGGTGTCATCCGTTTGGCACACTGCCAAACCTCCTATTAAATCCTCAACCTTACCCCATGGTTGACATGATGACTCATGGTAGCTGACCACGTGTGTTTCCTACGCCCGTGGGGACCTCAACTCCTCAACTCAGCCCAACCTTCCCACGAGCCACCTGATGACTCGTGGGGTCTCCTCACGAGTCATCTAACGACTTTTCCTGCATTGCTGCAATATTTTCTAGATTTTTCCCCGTTTAACTCCCGGTCATAATCCTTGGGTTCCTAGGGTATAACACCAGGTGCCACCAAGATGTACCATGACCTGCGGGAAGTCTATTAGTGGAATTGAATGAAGAAGGACATAATAGAGTTTGTGGCTAAGTGTTTGAATTGTCAACATGTAAAGGTTGAGCATCAAAGACCTGGAGGTGTAATTCAAGACATTAGCGTCCCTACTTGGAAGTGGGAGGAAATCAATATGGACTTAATTACAGGGTTGCCTCGCACTCCTCACAGTATGACTCTATTTGGGAGATTTTTGACAGGTTGACTAAGACAGTTCATTTCCTACCGGTCAAAACTACCAATTCAGTGGAGGATTATGCCAAGTTATGCATTGACCGAATAGTAGGGTTCCATGGAGTTCCCCTGTCCATCATATTAGATAGAGGTACTCATTTTACCTCCCTGTTTTGGAGATCATTTCAAAAGGGACTTGGTACTCAAGTCAAGCTTAGCGCAACATTTCACCCGCAAATAGATGGCCAATTGGAGTGGACCATTCAGACTCTAGAGGATATTTTGAGAGAGTGTGTGATTGATTTCAAAGGTAGTTGGTATAATCATTTTCCTCTCATTGAGTTTTCATGTAACATAGCTACCATTCCAGCATTTAGATGGCTCCATTTGAGGCTTTTTATGGGTGGAGATGTAGATCGCCTATTGGTTGGTCCGAATTCGGTGAAG
This sequence comes from Datura wrightii, assembly GCA_035772735.1. Classification (NCBI taxonomy): domain Eukaryota; kingdom Viridiplantae; phylum Streptophyta; class Magnoliopsida; order Solanales; family Solanaceae; genus Datura; species Datura wrightii. The sequence continues at coordinate 42,917,276 of JASDFA010000007.1, read as the reverse complement.
CTGCCATGATAGGACCAAATTTAGTCCATGAGGCTATAAAGAAAGTTCAGCTTATACGGGACAGGTTGAAAATAGCTCAGAGTCCTCAAAAGTCCTATGCGGATGTGAGGAGAAGGAAGCTAGAGTTTGAAGTTGATGATTGAGTGTTTTTGAAGGTGTCTCCCATGAAGGGAGTGATGAGGTTTAGAAAGAAAGGGAAACTTAGCCCCCGCTATGTTGGCCCAAACAAGATTGTGAAACGTGTTGGCAAGGTGGCTTATGAGTTTGAGTTGCCCTCAGAATTGGTTTCAGAGCATCCGGTGTTCCACGTGTTTCTATTAAAGAAGTGCTTGGGTGATCCGGCCTTAGTTGTCCTCGTGGAGGGTGTAGATGTGAAGGATAGCCTAAGCTATGGGGAGGTTCTGGTGGAAATACTTGATTGTCAGGTTCGAAAGCTAAGAAATAAAGAAGTATCTTCAGTGAAGGTGTTGTAGAGGAAACAGCATGTTGAGGGAGCTATGTGGGAAGACAAAGCAGATATGATGGCTAAATACCCACATCTATTCACTTCCAGCTCAGTTTCAGCTTGAGGTATCAGTTTCCTCTTTAGTACTCTACTCAGTTTCATGTTTAGTTCATGTGCCCCTATTTATTTTATATCAATGTATGTATGATTCATAAATTCAGTTTAGTCGTGTATTTCAGTCTGAAGTTAGTCACTCCATCAATTTTTAGCTTTACATGTTCAGTATTTGATGTGGCAGTTGCATTTCTCAGCTTTTCAGTATGTTTACCAATATTCGAGGATGAATGTTCCCTAGGGGAGATATTGTAATACCCCAAAAGCCCTAAGATCAGTCCTGAGAGTTGAAATGGAGAAAATAGGATTTTCTACACCGGGTCACAGGACGAGTCATCCAGTGACCCGTTAGGTGCATCACGAGTAGTTAGATGACTCATGGAGTGAAGGGTGAACTTGGTTGGATATTTGGATTTGGGGTTGACCACGGGTAAGACCACGAGTCATGGTCAGGACCACGAGTCAGAGATGGGCTTGAAGGAGGAATTATTGGCAGTATTTTTCATGAGTCGGTCACCATGAGTAGTTGGGTACACCACGAGTCATGGTGTCCCTCGTGGTGACCCTCGAAATAAGTTGCCAGTGCTGGTCATGAGAAGCAGACCCCGAGTCGTGGAGTTGGAGACGATTCGTCCAGTCCCTTATTGGGACTGGTAGTGTGTATTTACCTACAAGTTTGTTAAGCGTTTTTCTGTAATTTCTGGTTCCTAAGATCTAAAATACGCCGTTTTAAGCTCATACAAGTGTGTTTTAAGGGGGTTTAGTTCATTCTAAGACTATTCTCCTCCATGTATGCAAACCTAGAAGTTTCTAAGGGTGATCAAGCTTAGATTCATCAAGTTCTTCCCAAAATTCCTTTGGGCTCTCAAGAGGGTTGTGAATCAGATTCTCCTAGGTATGTAGGCTTATGAAAGGGTGTATCCATCCATTCCCATGCCCAATACCTCTTCAATTTCATGTGATGAATCTAGCGGGTTATAACCCAACCTGGGAATTCTCTAAGTACCTATCATGGATATTCTATATGCATGTTTCTAAATGTTGAATTATGATTTGTGAGCATGTTTTATAATGTTTTCAATTACAAATTATGATTTCAATGTTTTATAAATAAGATTCCCATTTATGGAAGTTTGTGAAAAGATTAGATTATGATCTATTCTTCTAGTTATGATTAAAGTATGACTTTGAATTACCCATGTCTATATTTATGTTTTGAGTAATCCAAGTATATCTCAAGCAAGTATAAGTATTGGGAAAGCCCATATGATCAAGTATATTTCATTATTTATCTAAATTTCTTGTTATTAGCTTACCACATGGTTTTGGACTCTAGACTCCCACTCTTTTCAGCTTCTGGTGTGTTTTGAGACAAGGCTCCTCGTGTTATGATTTCAGACTATGCATGTATGTTACAATTCAGCTTTGTAACTAGACGATAGTTCAGCTTCATTTAAAAATGATGGGGAGCATATGCATGTTTTTGGGAGTAATGTGTAGCACCGAGTAGCCTAAGGGTAATCAACCCTATGCCTAAGAACTATGTGCCAATGTAGGTATGTTCAGATTATTTGGGACCTCCCTTGTGAGCTTCCCCTGCCTTTAAGGGGCCTTCAGCTTGATATCAATATCATGGTAGCGTCCTTAGCCCTGGCAAGGCTTTTGACAGCTCTGCCCACTTGAGTGTAATAGTTAGGACACGTAAGCTCTATCGTGGTAATGTCGGTTATATAATGAGTCTCCAATGTTCCTCATGATTTTAGTTATGCATGTTCATCAGTTAAGATATTATGTTTTCAGTAGGTTTGACCCAATGTTCAGTTTTAATTATAATTATCAATTTTCAACTTTGGGTCATTCGATTTAGTTATGATATTCAGTTGTGTTTAAGTCATGTTTTTAGATAATAACATGCAAGCCCTACTCTCATACTCTTATGATGAAATGTTTATGATATGCATGATTTCTAATTTTCCTTACTTAGCGGTTTTGCTTACCTTGCATACTCAGTACATTCCATGTATTGACCGCATACTCTATGCTGTATAATTTCATGATACAGGCTTAGATATCCAGGCTCATTCCCGCCGCTAGCCAGATCTTCAGCTTTAGCATCTCCCTGTCAGAGTTGGTGATTCCTCATCTTTCTTTCATTTATATTCAGTATTTTAAGTTTCACACTTTAGTGAGTTAGTTGGGGTCTTGTCCCATCAACTCGTCAGTAGTAGAAGCTTATCATACATAGTGTGTATTCAGCTTCAAACTTGTGTTATGTATTTAATTATTCAACGTTATAAGATTTTTAGACCTCTGTTATGTTATGCATGTTATACTTCCACTTATTATGTTGAGCTTAGGTGTTATGTTCATGATATGGCTCCACTTGGAGCCTTTCGGGGTTCTTTGTCCCGTGTCTCGATCCGGGCCTATGTTGGGGTCGTGACACCTTAAGGCCAGAAAGATGATTTCTAAGGGGTGCGTGTACCATCTAGTTTGGATTAAGGATGCTACATACGAGACCTCGACTCTCCAATCAGTTCCTATAGTGTGTAAGTATCTAGAGAATTCCCCAGATGATCTATCAGGACTCCTTCCCAAGTGGGAGATCGACTTTGGTATTGACCTTGTTCCTGATACAAAACCTATATTTATTCTTCCTTAAAAATGGCTCCAGCTGAGCTATATGAGTTGAAAGAGTAGTTGCAGGATCTCTAGGATAAGGGCTTCACCGAGCCTAGCAAGTCTCCGTAGGGTGCACCAGTTCTGTTTGTTCAAAAGAAGTATGGTTCTCTTAGTATGTACATCGACTACCAATAGTTGAAGAAGGTTACAATAAAGAACAAGTATCCTCTTCCCAAAATTGATGATTAGTTTGGCCAACTATAGGGTGCTAAGTGCTTCTCAAAAATAGATTTCAGGTCCGGTTATCACCATCTCAGAGTTAGAGAGAGTGACATCCCGAAAACAACCTTCCAGACTCTGTATGGTCACTATGAGTTTGTAATTTGTCTTTTGAACTAAGGAGAGCTCCTGCAACTTTTATGGATTTGATGAACAGGGTTTTAAAGCCATATTTGGATATGTTCATGATTGTCTTCATAGATGACATCCTTATATACTCTAGGAGCGAGGAGGAGCATGCTGCTCATTTGAGCATTGTACTACTGACTCCTAAGGATCACCAGTTGTTTGCTAAATTCAGCAAGTGTCAGTTTTGGTTGGACTCGGTAGCATTTTTGGGTCATGTGGTGTCAAGTGTGGGTGTACAGGTGGGCTCTGAAAAGATAGAAGTTGTGAAGAATTGGCCTAGACTAGTTAATCCTTCAGATATCAAGAGTTTCTTAGGTTTAGTTGGTTACTGTAGAAGGTTTTTTGAGGGATTTTCATCTATTGCAGCACCATTGACTAAGTAGACGCAGAAGAAAGTCAAATTTCAGAGGTGGGATGCATGTGAGAAGAGTTTTTAAGAGTTAAAGACTCGACTCACTTCAACCCCAGTATTGACCCTACTCGAGGGTAAAGATGGATTTGTGGTGTATTGTGATGCCTCTAGGGTTGATCTTGGATGTGTGTTGATGCAGTATGGAAAGGTCATTGTGTATGCCTCTAGAAAACTCAAGACTCACGAGAAGAATTACCCAACACACGACCTAGAATTGGCAGTAGTGGTGTTTGCACTGAAGATTTGGAGGCAGTATTATTATGGAGTGCATGTAGATGTGTTCTCGGACCAGAAGAGTCTTCAATATATATTTACCCAAAAGGATATCAATTTTCGACAAAGCAGGTGGTTAGAGCTTCTCAAGGATTATGACATGAGTGTCCTTTATCCTCCGGGCAACGCCAATGTAGTGGTGGACGCCCTTAGCAGGTTATCTATGGAGACTGTTTCTCATGTGGATGATGGAAGAAAAGAGTTTGTGAAGGATGTGCACCGGCTTGCTCAACTAGGAGTTTGTCTTGTTGATCCCACCGATGGTGGTGTCATTGTTCAGAATGGTTTAGAATCCTCGTTGGTGATTGAAGTAAAGGCTAGAAAATATGAGGATCCTATTTTGGTAAAGTTGAACGAAGCGATTCAGAATCAAAAGGTAGATGCTTTCTCCTAAGGGGGAGATGGTGTACTTTGATATCAGCGTCATTTGTGTATTCTGATCTTGGGCAGAATTGCATGCCCAAGTGATACTCAAATGCTTCATTTCGACTTGTTTATCCATTATTATGTGTATATTCTCATGTGATTATTTGATAAATGTGAATTTATACTAACCAACATGATTAGTGTTGTTATGCAGGTAAAAGGAAATTTTGGAAGCTAATATATATGTTGGTGAAGTGCGGGAATGGACTTGGAAGCAAGAAGCGGATGTTGACAAGGGAAAGTGGCAAAAAATAAGGGCTCCGTGATGGCGCCATGTCACGCTACCATCGCAAAGGCATTATGCCTGGGATGAATTAATTATGTCAAATTCCAGTGGAGGTTTGCGTTACCTCCGTGGCACGGAGGAAGTGCTCTGCGATGCACTCCGTGTCACGTTGAGTGTGATTACCTGGAACCTCAAGTTCCAATGAAGGTGCGCAATAGCATCGTGGCACGGAGGCAAGGCTCCGCGATACAAGTCGTGCCACGGTGAGGTGAAGTTACCTGGGAGCTGACTTCCAGTGGGGTTCCGCGATAGCCCCGTGGCACGGAGGGAGTGCTCCTCGATACACTCCGTGCCATGTCGCTTGTTATTCCGGGAAAAATTCTCAATAGTATAAATAGCACACTTAGGTTTTATTTTAAACATTCTGACTTGGTGGAGCAAGAACGTGGGTTACAGGCAGTTGAGAGGACGAAAATTCTAGGGTTATTCTCTTCCTTTTTCTCTTTAATTTCAATTGCTTGTATGAATTCTACTTATTTGAAGATGTTTAATCCACAAATGAGTGGCTAATTCACTTCATGCTGAGGTTAAGGATAATTGTAAAGGAATGTAATTATTAATCATTTCAGTTTTCATCTTTTCTTCAATGGTTGTTCTATCAATTCTTGTTTTTACTGCATTAATGTTTGGAAAATGTTAATGTATATCTTAGAAATCCAATTTTGATTTTGAAAAGGAGAGGAATTGGACAGATGTGAATTGGTAGGATATGATCTTTTCTTTGCTGTAAAAATTGAGAAAAGATTTACATTCAGAAGAGAAATATATATGAAAGTCTTATTAGTAAATTATGGAATCGGTTATGTAGGGATAGAGCATGAGATTCTTATATCATAGAAATGTAGAATAAGGTTTCATGATTCTTTAATTGGATAGGAGTCGAAAGATCCAATCGATAGGCAACTAATTCCTGACTAGCAACCGAAGAGAAGATTAGATGAATTGAATTAATAAATTACATCCCTGCATGCTTGCCTAAACCTCAGCTTGTTCATTGCTATTGTTCAAACTCAAATTATAATCTTGACTTAGATTCTTATTACTTAGTGATCTTAACTCATAAAAAACTATTTATTTGGTTGTCTGCATTCATAGAGATATCGTTCAGTGACGCTTAAGTTAATTAATACCGTAGTTCAGTCCCTGTGGGATTGATACTTGGCTTGAAATAAAGCCACTTTACTACTTGTACGACCACGTGCACTTGCGTGTAGTTTTTGGTCGAGCAAGTGTTTGGCGCAGTTGCTGGGGACTGGCAATTGGTAAATTTATTTTCTTAGTGATAGTTTACAAATTCAATATAAGTGTTGACAACTTGATCTTTGCCTTTCTCTTGCAGGTATTGAATTTTTTCTGAACGCTGGCAAGAGATAAGGGGTTGGTGGATTCATTTGTAGAGCCGGAGAGACAATTTCATCGCCAAAGAAGGGAAGCTCTAGAGAAGAAGCTGCAGTTGCTAAGACAGCCAATTCTGGAGCAGCAACAGAATCCACCACTTGTAAGGGCAGTTTTAGTGCCCGAGGAGATGGCAGCAAGGCCGGTCCGCGAAGTGGCAATCCCACATGCAAATAATGTTACATCTAGTATTCGCAGACCACAGCCAGGAGGGAGGTTCGAGCTTAAAGAGAACATGGTGCAGTTGTTTCACACCAGCGGGCAATTCACAGGTCTCCCTCATGAAGATCCGCAACAACATCTCCAAAACTTTTTGGAGATAAGTGACACTTACATTCCCGCTGGAGTATCATCCGACTATGTGAGGCTTACATTATTCCCGTTCTCATTATTGGGGGAAGAAAAGAGGTGGTTGAAAGCTGAACCACCTAATTCTATCACCACTTGGGATGATCTTGTAAGAAAGTTTTTGATACGATTCTTTCCATCTGGGAAGACAGGCAGACTTAGAAGTCAAATTCTAAGTTTTAAACAGAGAGAGGGTGAGAATTTGTATCAAACTTGGGAGAGGTTCAAGTAAATGTTAAGGGATTGTCCTCATCATCACCAGTCTAATGATGTGTTGGTGCATACATTCATTGAGGGTTTGGAACCACATACTAAAATTTTGTTAGACTCAGCACCTGGGGGGCAGGCATTGGAGAAGACTTATGAGGAGCTTTATACTTTGTTAAATCGTATTTCACAGGGAAATCCAGAATGGAATGCAGACTCAACACGAGGAGGAACAAGGAAAGAGGCAGGAGTCTTTGAGGTGGATGGTTTTACAACTATAGCTGCACAGATAGTTGCTTTGCAAAATCAACTCAACACCCACTTCAGTAGTATGAGCTTGAATCAAGCAAAACCCTAAGTCAATGCAGTTCATCAGGTATGGTGTGAAGTATGTGGGAGTAGTGAACACTCAGCTGAGTGTTGTGGTACCAATCCAGCGTCGGTAAATTTTGTTGGGAACATCCAGAGGAATAATAATCAACAGTATTGCAACAATTACAACTCAAATTGGAGGAATCATCCGAATTTATCTTGGGGGAGTAATAGCCATCAAGGACAGAGTTCGAATCAGGGCGTGCAGAGAAATCAAGGAGGGCATCAGAATTTTCAGTCTCAATACAGAGGAAACAATGCACCTCCTCTACCACCCAACAGCATTGAGGATATGTTCAAGACAATAATAGCTCACCAAGCGCAAATGTAGGATGATTATGTGAAATTAGCAGCTGACATGAAGAATCAACAGTTAGCTACAAAGGCATTGGAGTACCAGTTTGGACAGTTAGCTGGAGCTCAAAACAACAAGCCCAGAGGAGGACTACTGAGTGATACTGACCCAAACCCCAAGAAGGTCAATGCAGTGACCATAAGGAGTGGACTACAACTTAAGGAGGTGAACCAGAAAGACCAACACCCCCGTTCCCTTAGAGATTAAAGAAGCACAAGGAAGAAGCTTGCTTTAAGAAGTTCATGGAAGTGATGAAACAGGTACACATTAATTTACCTTTGGTTGATGTTTTGCAGGGAGTGCTGAAATATGCAAAGTATATCAAGGACATCGTACCTAGCAGAGTGCTTTCGTCGTTGGTGTTCTTTCCGATCTCTACGCATTTCACAGCTCCACCAGAAATTCCCTCTGCCCCTACCATACTCCAGCTTGGTAGTTTCCATCGCCTGTCCAGGGTTGAGCCCTGGGATTTGACGGCGGACTTAAAAAGCCACCTACAGACGCTTTACGCCCAATCATTCCGGATAACGCACCCATTTTCTATCTCACTTTGATGTTTATTTACTGGATGTTTTTTCTTTTGTTGTTGTTTTAAGTGTTGGTTCGGGAGGGTAATGTCGGAGCCTCTGCCTAGCCCACACCAAGGCGAGGCATGTCTTTTCCAAGGTCGAATATGACGACTTGTAGTCCGTCAACGGCATTCTCCCTTCTATCTAGGCACTACTGGGCAGGGCTTCCTCGATCACAGCTTCTGACTTCCCTGGGCAATCCGCCAGAGACAGGGACTTACCATTTGCTATTCTAGTGGGTACGTTTTTATACTCGTGTTATAGCTACTAAAAAGCTATTTCGCATCTTTTAGAATGACACAGCGAGTCCAGGAACCCGATTTTCATGACCCAACCAAGAAAACCTTGAGTCATCAACAAGAAGAACCTGAGTCAAGTAGCCACTCCCTTCTCAGAGAACCGTACGTGAGACTTCTGCCTCATACGGCTCCGTCCCGAAGATTAGATTCATCTTCACTTAAGAAAAGTGGTACTTTCTCTTTGCCTTACCGTCTTTTCTTAGCGGATCAGCCACATAGTCCGAAGTAAGGTTAGTGACGTAGCAAACAAAAGCAGATTGACGGAGTATGCTACGGTGGCGCTTACTGAGGAGTGCACCTCCCTGATATAGAATAGGTTGTTAACAAAGCTCAAGGATCCTAGGAGCTTTACCATTCAGATTACAATCAGGAAAAGTATTCGAGCTCGTGGATTATGTGATTTGGGAGCAAGCATAAACTTGATGCCGACATCGGTGTTGAAAAAGTTGGGGCTGGGCAGCCCTAGACCAACTACTGTGATCTTGCAGCTAGCTGACCGTTCTTTGGCCAGACCAGATGGTATTGTGGAGGACGTGTTAGTGCAAGTGGGCTCTCTCATTTTCCCGGTGAATTTTATTATCTTGAATTTTGAGCCGTATGCGGAAGTCCCATTTATTTTGGGACGTTCTTTCTTGGCAACCGGGCGAGCTTTGATTGATGTGGCTGCTGGGCAGCTAACCAGCGAGCACATGAAAAAGTAGAGGTTTTTGATGTGTATAAGGCAATGAAGCTACCGACCATCTATGAGGAGCTATCAGCGATCAATGTGCTAAATAAGGAATCAATTCTGCAGATTGTTGACTCTCAGGACCCATTGGAGAGAGCCTTGATGGGCTCTGATCATTTTGGAGACATTGCTACATACGAGATGGTGCAGACACTGAATGAGACAAAATGGTTTCCCGAAGCAAAGCTTTGAGCTGTTGATGAGATCCTTGGAACCATTGCCAAAACCATCAATTGAGGAGGCACCAAAATTGGAGTTGAAGACATTGCCTCCACATCTGAAGTATGTATTTTTGGGGGAAGATGACACCTTGCCAGTCATCATTTCCACAGAACTGACAGAGGCACAAGTGAGAGATTCATTGGTGGTCCTAAAGAGGCGGAAGAAAGCAATGGGTTGGCAAATGTCGGACATCAGAGGAATTAATCCAGCTTTTTGCACATACAGGATTTTATGGAAGAAGGATCAAAGCCAACTGTACAATATTAGTAGAGGCTAAATCCAGTGATGAAGGATGTAGTTAGGAAGGAAGCGATCAAGTGGCTGGATGCAGGTGTGGTATATCCCATTTCAGACAGTGAATGGGTTAGCCCCGTTCAGTGTGTTCTAAAGAAAGGAGGGATGACTGTGGTCACCAACGAAAAGAATGAGCTGATTCCCACACACACAGTATTTGCATGGATTACAAGAAGCTCAATGAGGCCACGAGGAAAGATCATTATCCTATCCCCTTTATTGATCAGATTTTAGACAGGCTGGCAGGTCAAGAATATTATTGTTTCCTTGATGGATATTCTGGCTATAGCCAGATAGCCATAGCACCGGAGATCAGGAGAAGACCACTTTTACATGTCCTCATGGGACATATGCTTTCAGGCGGATGCCATTCGGTCTATGCAATGCACCAGCCACATTCCAGAGATGCATGATGGCGATCTTTCACGATATGGTGGAAGATTTTGTCGAGGTATTTATGGATGACTTTTCTATTTTCAGTAATTCGTTTGCTACATGTTTGCAGAATCTTGACAGGGTGCTAGCTCGATGTGAAGACTCTAACCTTATGCTCAACTGGGAGAAATGCCATTTTTTAGTCAAGGAGGGTATCGTCGTTGGCCTTATGGTGTGATGCAAGAGGTTGGAAGTCGATCGTGCAAAGATCGAAGTGATCGAAAAGCTACCACCACCAGTGTCAGTGAAGGGGGTCCGCAGTTTTCTCGGACATGCAGGGTTCTACAGACGGTTCATCAAGAACTTCTCTAAAATTTCTAGACCGATATGTCGGTTGCTAGAAAAAGAGGTAAAGTTCGAGTTTGACGAGGATTGTGTTAAAGCATTCGAGGAGCTAAAACAGAAGCTGGTGGAAGCGCCTATTCTCATTTCTCCGGATTGGGAGCAACCGTTTGAATTAATGTGTGATGCAAGTGACGTGGCTGTAGGAGTTGTATTGGGGCAGCGGAGGAATAAAATTTTTCATTCCATTTATTATGCAAGCAAAACACTTGACGCAGCCCAGGTCAATTATATGGTCACGGAAAAGGAGATGCTAGCACTGATGTTCGCATTTGATAAATTCAGGTCCTACTTGGTGGGTTCTAAAGTAGTGGTGTGTACTAATCATGCAGCAATTCGGTATCTGTTTAACAAGAAGGATGCAAAGCCCAGACTAATCAGATGGATATTGTTGCTACAAGAGTTTGACCTAGAGATTCGGGACAGAAAGGGGAGTGAGAATCAAGTGGCAGATCACCTATCGCGATTGGAAAGCCGGTTACATATAAAGGAAGGTGATATTATCAAAGAAGAGTTCCCAGATGAGCAGCTCTTGGCAATAAGGGAAGCTGAAATCCCTTGGTATGCAGACATTGTGAAGTTGGTGGTAAGTGGAGTCTACCCACCAGAGGCTACGGCTCAGCAAAGAAAAAAGTTGAGACATGATTGCAGGTATTACATTTGGGATGAGCCGTATCTGTTTAAGCAAGGACCGGATCAAGTGATGAGACGATGCATCCCAAAGAGCCAGGTGACAGAAGTATTGAGGAGTTGTCACTCATCATTGTATGGATGGCACCACGGAGGCGAGCGGATAGCTCACAAGGTGCTCCAGTCAGGTTTCTTTTGGCCTACACTGTTCAGAGATTCTATAGCATATGTAAAAATGTGTGATAGATGTCAAAGAACAGGCACAATTGGTAGAAGACAGGAGATGCCACTGCAGCAGATATTAGAAGTGGAGATTTTTGATGTATGGGGAATAGACTTCATGGGCCCGTTTCCATCATCATTTGGTAATCGTTACATCTTGGTAGCAGTTGACTATGTATCTAAGTGGGTCGAGGCAATAGCTTGTCCCAAGAATGACAACAAGGTGGTGAAGAAATTTGTGAAAAAGCATATTTTCACCAGGTTCGGGACACCCCGAGCTATTATCAGTGATGGAGGGGCACATTTTGTGAATGCGAGTTTCAAGAATTTTCTAGCTATGTATGGGGTGCGGCACAAGGTAGCAACAGCGTATCATCCCCAAACTAGTGGGCAAGTGGAGGTGTCGAACAGAGAGATAAAGAAGATTCTACAGAAGACAGTGAATGCACAATGAATTGATTGGTCAAGAAAACTTGACGATGCGTTGTGGGCTTATAGAACTGCATACAAGACACCCATTGGGACTTCTCTGTACAGATTAGTCTATGGAAAGGCATGTCATTTGCCTGTGGAGCTAGAACATCGAGCGTTTTGGGCCATGAGAAAGTTGAACATGGATCCGGAGCTAGCAGAGAAGAAGAGGCTGATGCAACTCAGCGAACTAGATGAGTTTCAATGGCATGCATATGCAAGTGCCAAATGCTACAAGGAGAAAATGAAGAGGTGGCACGACAGGCATATGGTGCATCGGATCTTTGAGCCAAGGCAGAAAGTGTTGTTATTTAATTCAAGATTGAAGCTTTTTCCAAGTAAGTTGCGGTCCAAGTGGTAAGGGCCGTTTGAAGTGGTGAGAATGACCCCACACGAGGCAGTGGAGTTGTGGCAAGAAGATAGAAGTGCCACATTTTTGGTGAACGGGCAACAATGTAAGCATTATTGGGGTGAGGACGTTATTTGAGAGAAGACGTCCATCACTCTAGAGGATGTTTGAGAATGAGTAGCGTCGAGCTGCGACGGTAAATTAGGCGCTGCATGGGAGGCAACCCATGAATGTGTTGTAACTATCCTAAAAAATCTGTATAGTCGTAGCTTGAATGGTCGAGCCAAACTGGTTACGCGTGGGTTTCAATTACATGAGATGTGAAATTATTGTTTGAGGACAAACAAGGTTTTAAGTGTGGGCTAAGTGATCTTGGACAGAATTGCATGCCCAAGTGATACTGAAATGCTTCATTTCGACTTGTTTATCTATTATTATGTGTATATTCTCATGTGATTATTTGATAAATGTGAATTTATACTAACCAACATGATTAGTGTTGTTTTGCAGATAAAAGGAAATTTCGGAAGCAAATATATATGTTGGTGAAATGCGGGAATGGACTTGGAAGCAAGAAGCGGAAGTTGACAAGGGAAAGTGGCAAAAACAAAGGGCTCTGTGATGGGGCCGTGTCACGCTACCATCGCAGAGGCATTCTTCCTGGGATGAATTAATAATGTCAAATTCGAGTGGAGGTTCGCCTTACCTCCATGGAACGGAGGAAGTGCTCCGCGATGCACTCCGTGTCACGTTGAGTGTGATTACCTGGAAGCTCAAGTTCCAGTGAAGGTGCACGATAGCACCGTGGCACGGAGGCAAGGCTCCGTGATACAAGCCGTGCCACGGTGAAGTGCAGTTACCTGGGAGCCGACATCCAGTGGGGTTCCGTGATAGCCCCGTGGCATGGAGGGAGTGCTCCACGATACACTCCGTGCCACGTTGCTTGTTATTCCGGGAAAAATTCTCAATAGTATAAATAGCACACATAGGTTTTATTTTAAACATTCTGACTTGGTGGAGTAAGAACGTGGGTTACAGGCAGATGAGAGGACGAAAATTCTAGGGTTATTCTCTTCCTTTTTCTCTTTAATTTCAATTGCTTGTATGAATTCTACTTATTTGAAGATGTTTAATCCACAAATGAGTGGCTAATTCACTTCATGCTGAGGTTAAGGATAATTGTAGAGGAATAAAAATTATTAATCATTTCAGTTTTCATCTTTTCTTCAATAGTTGTTCTATCAATTCTTGTTTTTACTGCATTAATGTTTGGAAAATGTTAATGTATATCTTAGAAATCCAATTTTGATTTTGAAAAGGAGAGGAATTGGACAGATGTGAATTGGTAGGATATGATCTTTTCTTTGCTGTAAAAATTGAGAAAAGATTTACATTCAGAATAGAAATATATATGAAAGTCTTATTAGTCAATTATGGAATCGGTTATGTAGGGATAGAGCATGAGATTCTTATATCACAAAAATGTAGAATAAGGTTTCATGATTCTTTAATTGGATAGGAGTCGAAAGATCCAATCCATAGGCAACTAATTCCCGACTAGCAACCGAAGAGAAGATTAGCTGAATTGAATTAATAAATTACATCCCTGCATGCTTGCCTAAACCTCAGCTTGTTCATTGCTATTGTTCAAACTCAAATTATAATCTTGAGTTAGATTCTTATTACTTAGTGATCTTAACTCATAAAAAACTATTTATTTGGTTGTCTGCATTCATAGAGATATCGTTCAGTGACGCTTAAGTTAATTAATACCGTAGTTCAGTCCCTGTGGGATCGATACTTGGCTTGAAATAAAGCCACTTTACTACTTGTACGACCACGTGCACTTGCGTGTAGTTTTGGGTCGAGCATATTCCAAGTGTTGATGACTTGAGAGAATAGATGTTTCATGAGGCACATGGTTCCCAAGATTCCATGCACCTATGTGCTACCAAGATTTATTATGACCTATGGGAAGTCTATTGGTTGAATGGAATGAAGAAGAACATAGTGGAGTTTATGGATAAGTGTCCAAACTGCCAACTAGTTAAAGTAGATCACCAAAGACCAGGAGGTGTGATTTAAGAAATCAGTATTCTCACCTGGAAGTGGGAGGAAATCAATATGGACTTCATCACAGGGTTTCCTCGTACACGTTGATTGTATGACTCGATTTGGGTGGTTGTAGACAGGTTCACTAAAGCAGCTCATTTTCTTGTCACGACCCGAATGGAGGCCTGGATCGTAGACACGGGACAAAGGACCCCGAGAGACCCCAAGTCGACCCATGGCACATGCATACAACTATTCTCAATTAAACAAGTGGGGCATTAAACTTAAAACATAGCGGAAACATAAGCATAGCACAATATCAAGAAATACTAGACGTATACAAGAGTTGAGACTAAATACTAGTCTGAAAGCCTCTACTACATATGATGGGTTTACTTAGGGCCTCTCGGGGTCCTTTGTCTCGTGTCTACGATCTGGGCCTCCGTTCAAGTCGTGACATTTCTACTGGTAAAATCTACTGATTTATCTTAGGACTATGCCAAATTATACTTTCAGGAGTTAGTTCGGTTGCATGGTGTTCCCTTGTCCATCATATCAGATAGAAGTACTCAGTTTACCTCCCAGTTTTGGAAGTCATTGCAGAAGGGACTTGATACTTAGGTTAAGCTTAACACAAGTTTTCACCTGCAGATAGATGGCCAGGCTGAGAAAACCATTCATACTCTTGAGGATATGTTAAGAGAATGTGTGATTGACTTCAAAGGTAGTTGGGATGACCATTTACCTATTATCGAGTTTTCTTACAACAATAGTTACCGCTCCAACATTCAAATGGCTCCGTTTGAGGCTTTTTATGGGTGGAGATGTAGATCGCATATTGGTTGGTTTGAAGTAGGTGAGTCTATGGTGATAGGGAAAGATTCAGTCCAAGAGGCTATGGAGAAAGTTCAACTTATAAGGGAAAGGCCGAAAATAGCTTAGAGACGTCAATAGTCTTATGCAGATGTGAGAAGGAGAGAAATTGAGTTTGAACTTAATGATTGGGTGTTCATGAAGGTATCTCCTACGAAGAGGGTGGTGAAATTCGAAAAGAATGGGAAGCTTAGTCCCCGATATGTTGGCCCGTACAGGATTATGAGACTTATTTACAAGGTGGCCTATTAGTTGGAGTTTCCCTCAAAGTTGGGATCAGTGCATCCAGTTTTCCATGTATCTCTTTTGAAAAAGTGCATTGGTGACCCAGCTTTGGTTGTCTCGGTGTGAAGGATAGCCTTAGCTATAAAGAGGTTCCAATTGAAATACTTGATCGTCAAGTTTGAAAATTAAGGAACAAAGAAGTAGCTTTGGTAAAGGTTTTGTGGAGAAATCAACTGGTTGAGGGAGCTACATTGGAAGCCAAAGCAGTTATGATGGCTAGATACTCGCATCTTTTCCCTTTCGGCTCAGTTCCATCTTGAGGTACCACTTCCCTTCTTAGTATGCTATTCAGCTTCATGCCTAGTTCATGTCTCTCAGTTTTATGTATGTCAATGTTTGTATGTATGATTCATGAATTTAGTTTAATCATGTGTTTCAGTCCGAAGTCAGTTAATCCATCAGTTTTTAGCTTCAGGTGTTTATTATTTGGGATGGCAAATCCTTTTTCCCAGTTTCAGTATGTTTACCTACATTTGAGGATGAATGATCTCAAGGGAGAGATATTGCAATACCCCAACAGTTCCTACAACTAAGTTTGGGATATTAAAAATGTTATGCGGGAGAAACCTTCATTTTTGTCTCAGTATGATCGATGGTACGAGTCATATGAGGATTATACGACTTGTAGGATGACCTGTAGTATTGTTCAATAGTTATCCTTCGAAACCACAAGTCCCCACTATTGTGGTGTGTGGGTATGACTCGTGGTATGGATCGTAACAAGAACTGGGACTTCTAGGTGTTGATTGTGCGAGTGGTGGTACGACTCGTATGAAGGAGTTAAGGGTAACAGAAGGATTCATGGAATTTTTCAGAGGATTGATGTTTTAGGAATTAGTCGGTACGGAAGGCTACCACCAGTCGTAGCTCAGTTGTACGACTCGTTGTATGGGTTGTAGCAGCCGGCAATCCATTTTTTCCTGCATTTTCATTAAGGGTATTTTCATAAATCCTTAGATCCTAATTCCTAAGTTTTAAGCTAAGTTAGGAGGATTTTAAGAGGGTTTAGCCTATTCAAACCTATTCCCTCCCCATGCATGCAAGACTAGAGAATTTCTAAGGAGATCAAGCCTAAAATTCTTCAAGTTCTTCTCCAATTATCTTGGGCTTTGAAGGAAGAGTGTAGAATCATATTTCCCAGGTATGTAGGGCTGTAAATGAGAGTTCCTTTCACTCTCATGTTTAAAATTCTCCTCAATTCCATTAATTTAAGTTCTAGATCATGTTTATGATCTTATGTGGTTTAAACCCAATTTTATGAAATTCTTTATGATTTATCTATGGGTCCACTCCCTTCATGTTTAGCATGTTTTAGGATCTATTGGCACATTTTATACCTATTTTGTTTATAAATTTATGATTTCAAATTTTAGCAAATTTATGCCCAATTATGCAAGTTTCATCAAAAGTCAAGTTTATGATCCTATTATAATTTTTATTCTCCTAAGCCCTAATTTATGATTTAAAATTTATGATATGATTCCCTACGAGTACTCTCATGAATTTATGAATTTGAAGTATGGTGAGTTTCTCAAGCATGTTTAGTCTTCATGATTTATGAATTTACGATTTTTAGCCGACTCACGGGCCTATTTCATGGCTAATCATGTATTTCAAGTATGATCAAGTATGTTATGATTTATCTATCTATGAACTTCATGAATGATTTCACACTTATTATATGAGCCTTCATGTGCATATTTTTGGGAGCAGTGTCTAGCATCGAGTAGGCTCGGCATTCAGGTAAACTCCAAGGTTTTAGAACTACATGACAATATAGGTTTATATTCATGAACTCTAGGTGGGTCCCTATTATTTATATCACCCCATTTACATCCCTTTCTTGGAAAGCCTGTGCGAGATATCCTTTCGATGACCTATGTTGAAGGGATATCTATCTAATCCGATCAATTGCATAAAGCCCGCGGTACTTTTCTATTATATTAAATATATTAGACTATTATATTATATTATTATTAGTTAGTCATCCCTACTTAGTGAGTCCTTCCTTCCGTGATGAACTATTGGCACCAGTCCTACATTTTGTCTCTGTGGACCGAGGAGAAAAGGGGCTCGGCGGGAAGAGGAGTGTACCATGAGAGAAGCAAATTCCTTCTATTGTGTAACCATTCTAGAACGGATTGCTACCTATTCCTAGATCATGGATAAATGGAAATTTTATTGATTAATCCCTTTAAATTGTAGCCAATATCTTATTATGAGTAATTCCGACAACTTCAGGAGAAAAAGAGGCATTTACCTATTATAGAGATGGTGCGATTTGATTCTTTTTTTATTCCGTATATTATTCATTTCTCTCAATCTGACGAGGAGAAAAACACTTGATTCGAGAAACTATTTGAAAAAAAATCTACGCTTTTTGAAGGTCCCAATAGTTACTATGTAAAAAGTAGGTCCGATTACGCGTATTCCTAATCCTAAATGGAACGTAACGATGTAGGGACCCATATGTAAACATAGTATCTCTTTAGATAGGCCCAAATGACCCCTTCTCATAATGAGAATGTATATAACCCTCTTCCGGCCTAGTCTGGTATGGGATAAATTTATAATCATGAAATCGACTCGATCATTAGATTATAAGTACAAAAGATTCGAGCTAAATTGATTATTTATCTTATACAGTTTGATCTATCTATGGAGTATTGGGCATAAAAATTTGGATATTTCTAGATGAGGACTAATTTTACTACTTGTCTTTCCCTTCTATCAAATGATTGAGTGTCAAAGACTAGGAAGACAAATAATCCCTCCTAGAATTTATTCTTCCCCGAATTTATCCCCCGTTTCCTTATGTCTAGTATTTAGACAAATTTGACTTTCTACTCTGCCCACTTGAGCAAGATAGTTGGGGCATTATGTAAGCTCTATTTCATAATGGTGTCAGTTAAGACGAGTTCTCCCATTGTTCCTCATGCTTTATGCTTGTCATGTTTACGATACCTTGGCTCAAGTGATGATTTACAAAGGTTTCTTTTATGATTATGACTAGATTATGAATAGTTCTGAAAATCTTGAGCCTTATGTTTATGTTTTGACTATCAGTTAATGTTTTGAATTATCCTACTCTTATGAACTCTTATGTATTTTGATTAGTCCTTTTTTAGACCTTGCATACTCAATATATTCCATGTACTGACCGCATATTCTATGTTTTATCATTTCATGATACAGGCTCAAACGTTCAGGTTCAGTCTCTCCACTAGCCGATCACTAGAGTTTAGTCCATCCAGCTTGATTGGTTAGTCCTCATCCTTCAAGGACTTTTAGGTAGTTGAATTGTCATTTCAGTTTCAGACCTTTGGAGAGCTAGTTGGGGTCTTGTCCCACCAGCTCGTTAGTATGTAGTGGTTTTTCATACATAGTGTTTTATTCAGCTTCGAATTCAGTACTTATGTATTTTCGTTGTTCACATGTTTCAATATTCAGATTTTTGCTATTTCATAATTTAGTGTTTCCTCTTTGATTATGTTGAGCTTCAGTTTTATATTCATGCCCTGGGACAATTTTGTGTCATTTATGATTCTAGGTTCCATGTCTCGATCCGGGACTATGTTCGAGTCATGTGATAGATAACCAAGATTGAGTTGATAGAAATGACATATGGGGAAATAGGGAAGGCCAGGATACCATAGGAGTTCAAATCCATACATGATTCATCCTAAGGCTGATGCACCCCAAATGCAATGCGGGGTAAGTGATGTTGGTAATTCAAATATTAATGATATGTTAGCAAGAGTGCTATAGAAAGAAGAGTCCACGGATAGCGGAGTTAAGGAGCTAAAAGGGTAGGTATCTAACCTAGTGATGTGTTGTGAGTTTACAGCACTTTCGACGCTCAAAACTAAGAAAATAGCATGGACTTAGCTATATCTATATGGATATAAGGAACTTTTTCTCTGGTTACAGGATAAATAGGTGTTGGAGCAAGAATGTGCAAAAGATAGCCTAAAAGTGTAGAAAATAGGCTTAAGTCACAATTCTCAATCCGAGCTGGAGGATGGTACTACTAGTCGTACTGCAGGTCGTGAGAAGTTTCAGAAGGCTAAGGATGAAGAGTGCATCCTACGACTCTCAATACGAGCGTACTATGCTTGTACGGGCCATAGTGTAGAATTCGTGGAAACATTCAGAAGATTTGCACAAGAGGCTGATTCCCGATACGGATAGACAGTACGAGTAGTGGCATCAAGGTACGAGCCGTACCATAGCACTTGTGAAGAACTTTAGAGAAAATGAAAAGTCTTAGAGTTAAGCCATAGAAGCATAGTACGACTCATAAGAAGCATGTACAAGTTGTACCAATGTCCAACATTTATCCAAACTTAAGCCAGCCAATGACATACTGGAAGTAGGTATGACCTGTACATACCTGCTATGGGTCGTAGGAATGATCGTGACACAAGCAGCTTCAGTTATGGAAATTCACCCTGTTACTAGGAAAAGAACTTTTATGTCAGTATAAATACGTTTTATGTTTTATTTTCAAAGGAAATCATTAGACACGACTGAGAACTAATTAGACAAGCGTGAGAAAACATTAGAGAAGATAGAATTGAGTTGTTCAACTTGTGATCAACCTTTTCTTGATTTTTCTTGATTTTCATACTTTGTTCTTGAGGATTTTGCTTATTTATTCAAAGAAGTTATTCCCTTATCCATAATTGTAAGTATTGGTTTATATATTTAATTATGAATGCAAATCACAATCTTGCAACTATGAGAGGCTAAAACCTCCATAGCAAGGGTTGTGGTAACCATGATGGATTTTAACAAGCTAAGTTTACAAAAAGTGATTCAAAACCAATTCAAAACACTTGTATTGTATTCTCTTCATGCTTAAACGTTTCTTAATGGTGTACAATGTTAGGACTTGCCCAAATTCTTTACTTGTTTGAGCCTAGAGAGGTAGAGATTAGGAAAAGAGAATTATAACAAAGCCTTGATCTTTATGATCATTGTATTAACTTGAGCTGTGGTCGCAAGATAGTTAAATTTGGGACATATTGATAATGGTTAATTTGCAATCACTCATGAGACCTGACTCGATGATTGAGTATAGTCATTCAATAGGGACGAACTAGTGGTTTGAATGAATCTAAGTTATCAGTTCTACAAGTAAGCATTCGTGATAATCACATATGTATATACGAAGTAGTTATGAACCCACGGGAAATACAAAATCCTAGTTATCTTTCATTCTTGATTTCAACCAATGTTTTAACGGTTGTTTTTAATTATTGTTTTCTTTAGAACCCCCAATTTGGAGTAATTACCCAACAAGTTCACTTACTGGCTTTAGTGTAGCTCTTCCATATTCCCTGTGGATTCGACCCCAACCTCTTAGTTGGGTTCCTTATTGACAACTTCTACTTCATACTTTGGTAGGAGGTATGGTTTGAGCATCATAAAAAAGTGGAACCGTTGCTGGGGAATACAATTATGATTAGATCAATTGCTTGTATTAAACTTTTGGTTGTTATTCCTCTTTTACGTTTTTGTTTGTTTTGTTTTGTCTAATCCAGGGCACCTCTTGGCAAAGCCAAGCATTTAAGACAGTGGAGGATGAGTCTGAGTTTCTTGATGAAGTCTAAGTAGTCAAGATACTTATGTCATGCCAGGACATTAAATTAGGTGCTACATGGGAGGCAACCCATGGATGGTGAAGTTTGAGTAGCCACAGGTATGTTCCCTTCCCTCTGATTTTACATTCTATGCTTCGGGGATGAAGTATTCTTTTTTTGGAAAAGGGGAGGGGGTGTACTTGTAATTTTTGGGAGTTTTGATTTGTCCGAGGGTTTTTCTTGTCGTGTTTCTTTTCCTTCGGACATGCTATCTAGTAGAACTGGCATGTTTAAGATTTTTATTTTGTGGTTTTTGTTTAATTAGGAAATAACTTAGGAGTACTCAGCCAATGAAAATGCACTAGTTTTGATTTTTTTAAAATTTTTTTTGACTCTAGTTAAAAAATTTGATGCATTAGCTATGTATTTGTGACTGTATGCATGGTTTTTGTGGATCTTTTGATGTCATTTAGTTTATTAGAATGAGGGGTCTTGTTAAGCCATGTGTAAACCAGACAGGTAGGGTGAATATAAATCATGTACCATGAGTGAGTGAGGCATAATACTTAGTTCAGTATTGTGTTGAAGATGTAGAACTTGCCTGGTTGGTCTTTGCATAGGCTAAGGATGGTAGATTAGGATATGATCATAGGACGTTTTTCGTTAAGCTCACTTTTGGCCTAAATAACCCTACCAAAATCATATGATTCCCTTGATTCCTATTTTGATCCTTTAATAGACCATTTTTCTTTGATGAACTGATTAACCGTACCCGTTGTTTATAATAAACCTATTTTGTCCCTGGTCCTTCCTTGGATATTGTGAACATCAACATAGAGAAATGCATAAGTTCAGGGTGGCTAGAGTAGGGGTGCATCAATGGTGGGAACGAGAAAAAGGAAAAGAGAAGAGAAAAGGTTTAAAATGAGGTACGGTGTGAAAATTTTTAAAATAAAAGAGATGAAAAAAATTGGAAAATCTTGGAAAAGAAAATTCAAAAGAAAATAATATCAAAAGCTTAAAAAAGTAAAAAAAACACCACACCCATATAAATGCACATAAAAGAGGTGAAAAGGGAAGAAAAGGAATGAAAAGCATAAAGGGTGAAATAGGTGAATGATGAAGCCAATGTATGTAGTGCCAAGGAAAGGATAGTCACTTATAAAATCTTTCATATTTATCATTTCCAGCCCCAAAGCCTGCATTTCAAGCCACAACAAGTCCTATAGTGATCCTAATCTGACCATCTGATAGACCGAAGTAGAGAACATAAAGGAAAGCCTATGGTAACTGATACATAGTACTTGAAACTTTTTTGTGAGAGTGAGCGGCTTGCTTGTTTAGTCCCATGCAATATTTGATACTATATCTGAGAGTGGGGACTTCATTTATTGAGAGGGTACATGGATTATTTATTTTTACCGTTGGACTATGTGAAAAGCATTGGTAATGACTTGATTGTCTGTTGATAGCTAGATAACATGTCCTTATCCATGTTTATCATGTTTTGTGGTTGCTTGTAGTACATTAGCCGATGTTGGTTCATGGAAAAGGGTCAGAAAGTGTTGAATGTATATTGCAAGTTTTGTTTAGTATTTAGTATTGACTGTAGTATCCTAGGTTTATTTTCTAGTTGATCGTCATATTAAGTTTTTCTTTTTCTTTGCCTAAAGAAAAGCAAAAGTCTTAAGTTGAGGGTGTTGATGTGCTGTGAGTTTATAGCACTTTCGATGCTCAAAACTATGAAAATAGCATGGACTTAGGTATATTTATATGGATATAAGACACTTTTTCTCTAGTTACAAGATAAATAGGTGTTATAGCAAGAATGTGCAAAAGATAGCCTGAAAGTGCAGAAAATAGGCTTAAGTCACAGTTCTCAGTCCAAGTTGTAGGTTGGTACTACCAGCTGTACTGCAGGTCATGAGAAGTATCAGAAGGCTAAGCATGAAGAGTGCATCCTATGGCTCTCAGTACGAGTCATATATTGCTTGTACGGGCCATATTGTAGAAGTCGTGGAAAGATTCAGAAGATTTGCACAAGAGGCTGATTCCTGATACGGATAGACAGTACGAGTAGTGGCATCACGGTACGAGTCTTAACATAACACTCGTGAAGAACTTCAGAAAAATTGACATGTCTTAGATTCAAGCCACAGAAGCATAGTACGACTCATAGGAAGTATGTACGGGTCGTACCAATGTCCAACACATAACCAAATTTCAGCTAGCCAATGACATAGGGGAAGCAGGTGCAACCCGTACATACCTGCCACGGGTCATTGGAATGATTGTGACACAAGAGGCTTTAGTTATGGAAATTCACCCTGTTAGCCTAGGAAAAGATTTTTATATATGACAAATACGCTTTATGTTTTATTTTCAAAGGAAATCATTAGACACAAATGAGAACTGATTAGAGAAGCGTGAGAAAACATTAGACAAGATAGAATTGAGTTCTTCGACTTGTGATCAATCTTTTCTTGATTCTCTCTTGATTTTCATACTTTATTCTTGAGGATTTTTCTGATTTATTCAAAGAAGTTTTTCTCTCATCCACAATTGTAAGTATTAATTTATGTATTTAATTATGAATGAAAATTACAATCTTGCAAATATGGGAGGATAAAACCTCCATAGCTAGGGTTGTGGGAACCATGGTGGATTAACAAGCTAGGGTTACATATAGTGATTCAAAGCCAATGCAAAACACTTGTATTTTATTCTCTTCATGCTTAAACGTTTCTTAATGATGTACAATGTTAGGACTTTGCTACACCCCATAAGTTTCTATCACTTAGTTGGCCTATTTACATGTTGGTTGTGAGTTTTAGAATGCCATACGTGCGAGGAAAGGGCCCGGGAAAAGGCCGAACGGGTGGCAAGTTATATTTTTGCAAGAGGAGGCTGAACCATGCTGCCCAGAGGGGCAACGTGGCACAAAGGCCCCTCCTCCGCGATGGACAACGTGGCATAGATCTAGATTGGCACGATGGCCAGCGTGCCACGTTGCCATGGTTCGGGCTCCAAGTATATAAAGGCCTCACCCTTAATTTTCATGTTATTTTCATAAGTACACAACCAGAAAATAGAGAGGGCGAAGAGTTTTAATAAATTTTTGTTCTATTACACCGACAAACATTGTCCAAAGTTATATTAACTTCGGGTATCGAAGTATAAAGCTGCAGGGAGCATTCCTACAGAGTTAGTTTCCCGAAATTCGCCCGGCAAATCGTCGTCCCACCAAGTCAAAGTGATTGGAATTGCTCCAAACTAGTGTTCATACACTCCTAGGCCTAAAGTGAGTATTTCTCCCTTCTAGATTCCCGAGAAATTATGAGTTTTCGACCGTTCTTCGATAAGTTGAAGAATAGTCAGTAGATATATATCAAGTATCGCCTTCTTCCAGTATAGTAATGAAGTTAGGCATATTCTTTCGTGAATATGATTACAGTTGGGGAGAATAGTTGAATACTAGCCTAATCTCGTCAGTTAATAGGTAAACCAGCAGTCGAGGTATGTAAAGCCAGTCTCTTTCGGCAAGCTAGTTTCTCCAGTATAGTAAAACAGTATGAATCCCAGTAAGATATTTCAGAAACAATATATCATGCTCAATATGAAATTTAGTAGCACGTCAGAAGTATTATATCATGTTCAGTATGAGACTCAGTACAACATGTTGGAGATTATATTATTATCTTATTCAGTGTGTATTATATGTAGTTATTACTATCAATTGAGACTTGATTGTATTGTTTTGGGTTGGATTACCCGTATAGCTTCCGTGACCTCCCCAGGGTTAATGGTTGTATTGACTCGTCCGCCAGAGGGCGAGGATACGTCGCTCTATAGAGTGGCATGCGGTTCGCCAGGGATGAAGATTGGATGCCAGTTCCTCATATTTTGTCGTGGTTAGTATACACCCCCGTCGAGCGCTTGCCCCCGGAGTGTTGATTTCAGGAGTCCTCCGAACTCAGGTACAACTATAGTCAGGGGCCCAGCGGGCTCAAGATGCATACCCAAGGGACAAGCAGGATGCTTATAGCTACTAGGTGATGTGGTATGACCTGGGTAGGGGTAAATAGATTGTGATAATTTCACCTTCCAGCTTATGGGGGCCAGGTGAGGTTTATGTTATGTTGTTTTAGTTATTGATAGATAGACAGTAGAATGCAATGTTATCAGGTATGACTCTTACTCTTCTCAGTATAGCTATGTTAGCCCTGATTCCTCTATCTCAATCAGTTTTAGTCTGTTTCCTATTACTTTAGTTACTGTCAGCTTTATTACTTACTTTCAGTTGTTTCAGTTATTGCTTTACATACTCAGTACCAGTGGTACTGACACCCGTTTTGGGGAGCTGTAGTACTTGCTTGTAGGTGTACATAGATGAGGAGCTGATCCCTCATAGTTCCAGTCAGCGATACAGAGCCTTCAGATCCTTTCATCCGGAGCTTGGAAGACAAAGGTTTACTTTCTTCTTGTCTGTACAGTATG
Organism: Datura wrightii; assembly: GCA_035772735.1. Classification (NCBI taxonomy): domain Eukaryota; kingdom Viridiplantae; phylum Streptophyta; class Magnoliopsida; order Solanales; family Solanaceae; genus Datura; species Datura wrightii. The sequence goes on along the minus strand of JASDFA010000007.1, from coordinate 42,891,761 downwards.
GGTAGGCCGGGGCCTTGTCCCGACCATCTTATTATTCTTAAAGGCTTGCAGGTTGTATCATATTCCCTTTGGTTAGATGTATCGGCCGTGTGGGGCTAGATATGTGATTTAGACTATATGTGATGGCCGTGTGGGGCCTTGTTTAGTTGTTAGTTGATGACCTTGTCGGTCACAGATCAGTTTAGCGCCTGATTTCGTTTTCTTCAGCTATAACTAGATATCATGGTGGCCTTGTCGGCCCGTATAGGACTCCTTATATTTAGTTGTTTTTGGTTAGATGTTTGCTTTTAACAGGTGGATATAGGCCTTATCGGCCGGGGGCTGTATTTACAACCGCTATATAGCCTGTCATTTTTTTGATTCCAGAGTTAGAGCCAGCCTTGCACCAAAAGTTCTTAGGCTCAGTTAGTTCAGTAGTCCATGTCCTAGTAGGGCACCAGGTGCCAGTCATGCCTCCCAAGGCGGGGCGTGACAAACTTGGTATCAGAGTAGGTCGTATCCCAGGGAATCTGCAAGCCGTGCTAAGTAGAGTCTTGTCTATGGATGTGTTGTGCACCATATACTATAGGCAGAAGGCTGCAAGGCATGTTAGGATGGTTACTCTTTATTCTTATTTAGTCGTGCTATAGAGCGGTACAGTATAGGTTTGAGTCCCTAAGCTTATTATAATCTTTGTTTACAGATAAAATGTCGGACCAGCGACATCCTATGACAGGCAGGAGATTGGATGTGGCAGCAGGAGAGGGCACCAACAGGATGCCTTAGCCTCGACTAGAATCAGCCCGATCTGAGGATGATACGGAGGCATTGTCCCGACGTTCCTAGAAGTCTCCATCACGTCAGGAGCCGCTTGGGAAGGCCGGTGTGACGGCACCACCTCTAGCAGTTCCTATACCTATACCATCTAACCAGGAGGTTAGGAGTGCGGTGGTTATGTTAGCGCAGATGATGGTTGCTCAGCACCAGTCAATACCACCTACCACTGCAGAAGCATCAGAAGGACTTGGTAGTTCGAGGGTTCGAGAATTCCTGGCATTAAGTCCCCCACAGTTTACAGGGACAGATCGAACGGAGGATCTCCAGGATTTCCTAGATCATATGCAGAGGATTTTCAGGGTAATGCATGCTACACCCACAGAGTCAGTTGAATTGGCGGTATTCCGGCTACGGGACATCGCTTTATTGTGGTATGAGAGTTGGGAGAGATCCTAAGGGAGAGATGTTTTCCCTATGACCTAGCCCGGCTTTTCAGAGTCTTTTTTGTATCATTATCTACCAGGGGAGATTTGACAGGCCCGGGTTGATCAGTTCCTACAGCTGGAGAAGGGGCCGATGAGTGTTCGAGAATATGCCCTGCGATTCGATTCCTTGGACAGATATGCCCATCTTTCGTGGATACCATGCCATCCAGAGTACACCATTTCATTATGGGGCTGAACCCAGAATATGTTGAGACTTGTATAACAGCTACTCTGCGAGAGGATATGGATATTTCTGGAGTACAGGATTTTGCTCAAAATATTGAGGGCATCAGACAGCGGTAACGGGAGATCAGGAGAATATGTCGGGAACAGCACCGCAGGGACAGACCAGATGATTTATAGGAGGAGGCCCGGGGAGGACCTAGGCCACAACTATCAGATAGGCCGCCTAGACCCCCTTCACCATCACAGCAGTAGAGGAGCAGGTTCAGTCGCCGAGGGCAGTCAGAGCCCGGCGGAGGTTCACGAGCAGTGGGTTCACAACAGCAGAGGAGGGCGAAGCAGGGTAGGTATACAATACCACTTTGCCCTATTTGCAGCCGACGCTACTCTGGAGTCTGCAGATATGGCTCCACGGGATGTTATATTTGTGGACAGGAGGGTCATCAGATGAGAGATTGTCCAACTAGGGGTCAGGGTGTCTGGGATCGACAGGATAGGTCATCAGCAGGGTAGCGAGCTCCAGCATCCCCGGCAGGGCACAGGCCCTCAGTTTCAGCAGGGAGAGGACGAGGCAGATCAGGGGCCTCCAGTTCAGGTGCGGGCCCTGACCGTACCTATGCATTACCGGGGAAACAGGATTCAGAGTCGTCACCAGATGTTGTGACAGGTATGCTGAATATTTTCTCTCGTCCTGCTTATGTATTGATAGATCCGGGATCCACCTTGTCCTATGTTACACCGTTAGTGGCTCAGGAGTTTAGTATTGTGCCAAAATTGCTTCAGCGACCTTTTTCAGTATCTACACCCGTTGGTGACTCTATCATAGCCAGAAGGGTCTATCAGGGATGTACAGTAGAGGTTGCTAGTCGTCAGACGACAACAGACTTGATAGAGCTAGAGATGGTTGATTTTGACGTCATTATGGGTTTGGATTGGTTAGCTCCATGTTATGCCAATGTTGAGTGGTGGACCAAGACTGTTCGATTCCACTTTCCATGGGAGGCAGTACGGGAGTGGAAAGGTAGTATAGTTACGCCAAAAGGTAGGTTTATTTCCTATCTTCGGGCGATGAAATTTATAGCAAAGGGGTGCATTTACCACATTTCCAGAGTTCAGGATGTTCGAGCAGAACCTCCGACCCTTCAGTCCTTTCCAGTGGTTAATGAGTTCCCCGATGTATTTCCAAATGAGCTTCCTGGTATTCCCACAGAAAGGGAAATTGATTTTCCAATCGATTTATTACCAGGCACTCAGCCTATATCTATTCCCCCTTATCGGATGGCTCCTGCTGAACTTAGAGAACTAAAGGAACAATTGAAGGATTTGCTAGATAAGGGCTTTATTAGGCCGAGTACCTCACCATGGGGTGCGCCAGTTCTGTTCGTGAGAAATAAGGACCGCTCCCTCTGTATGTGTATAGACTATCGGCAACTGAATAAAGTCACTGTCAAGAATAAGTACCCACTTCTCAATAGACGACTTGTTTGATCAGCTACAGGGAGAAAGGTATTTCTCAAAGATTGATTTGAGGTCCGGATATCATCAGGTTTGGGGTTCGTGAAAGGGATATTCCAAAGACTACCTTCAGGACCCAATACGGCCACTTTGAATTCTTAGTTATATCCTTCGGGCTGACAAATGCCCCAGCAGTGTTTATGGACCTGATGAACAGTATCTTCAGACCATACCTGGACTTGTTTGTGATAGTATTTATTGATGATATTCTGGTGTATTCTCGCTCAGAGGCAGACCACCAGGATCATCTACAGACAGTGCTCCAGATTCTCAAAAACCGCTAGCTATATGCAAAATTTTCAAAATGTGAATTTTGGCTAAATTTAGTAGCCTTCTTGGGCCATATTGTGTCAGATGCTGGTATATAGGTAGATACACAGAAGATAGAAGCAGTGAAAACATGGACTAGATCTACCACTCCGACCGAGGTGCGTAGTTTCCTGGGGTTAGCTAGGTACTACAGAAGGTTCGGGGAAGGATTTTCCACTTTAGCAGCACCTTTAACCAAACTGACGCAGCAGGCAGCAAAATTCCAGTGGACTGAGGCATGTGAGCAGAGCTTTCAGGAACTGAAAGACAGATTGACATCAGCACCAGTGTTAGTATTGCCAGAAGGAACAGAGGGCTATGCAGTTTATTGTGACACTTCGGGTGTTGGGTTAGGATGTGTTTTGATGAAGCATGGTAAAGTTATTGCCTATGCTTCCAGACAGCTGAGGAAGCATGAGAAGAACTATCCTACCCATGACCTAGACTTAGCTGTAGTAATTCATGCCTTGAAAATATGGAGACACTACTTGTATGGCGTCCACGTAGATATTTTCACTAATCACAAAAGCCTACAGTATATCTTCACCTAGAAAGAATTGAATTTGCGGCAGCGTCGCTAGTTAGAGTTGTTGAAAGATTATGATGTGAATATTTTATATCACCCAGGATGGGCCAATGTGGTAGCAGATGCCCTTAGCCGTAAATCTATGGGAAGTTTTGCATACTTACAGCCCGAGCAGCGAGAATTGGCCCCGAGAATTGCATCAGCTAGCCAATTTAGCCGTTCGTATAGCGGAAATAGGAGACAATAGAGTGGTAATCTAGAACACCGCAGTGTCATCTTTGGTTGTGGAAGTGAAGGAACGGAAGTATGAAGATCCTAGCCTGGTTTAGCTCAGGAATAGAGTCCAGCAAGGGGAAGTGATAGATTTTCAGGTAACCGAGGATGGAGTTTTGAGATATAGGAATCGCCTCTGTGTTCCAGACGTTGCAGGTCTTCGTCAGCAAATTATGAGAGAGGTACACTATGCCCGTTACTCTCTCCATCCAGGTTCGACAAAGATGTACCATGATATAAAAGAGATCTACTAGTGGCCAGGAATGAAAAAGGGGATAGCAGAGTTTGTAGCTTAGTGTCCCAATTGCCAGCAGGTAAAAGCTGAACATCAGAAACCAGGCGGACTGACACAGGATATAGTTGTGCCTCTATGGAAATGGGAAGCAGTTAATATGGATTCCATAGAAGGATTACCTCGCACCAGGCATAAATAGATTCTATCTGGGTAATTGTTGACAGGTTGACAAAATCAGCTCACTTTCTGCCAGTAAGAACTACCTTTTTAGCCAAAGATTATGCTGAGTTGTATATTAAAGAAATAGTCAGATTGCATAATGTTCCATTGTCAATTATCTCCAACAGAGGGGCATAGTTTACAACTAAGTTTTGGCAATCATTTCAGAGAGGCTTGGGGATGCAGGTTAGCCTGAGCACAGCCTTCCATCCTCAAACAGACGGGCAGGTAGAACGTACCATCCAGACGCTTGAGGATATGTTACGAGCATGTGTGTTAGATTTTGGAGGTAGCTGGGATGAACATCTACCGCTTATTGAATTCGCCTATATTAACAGTTATCATTCAGCAATTCAGATGAAGCCTTATGAAGTGTTGTATGGGCAGAAGTGCAGATCTCCAGCTGGTTGGTTTGAGGTAGGAGAATCAGCATTAATTGGGCCATATATTATTCATTAGTCAGAGGAGAAAGTAAAGCTTATTAGGGAACGTCTACTGACTTCTCAGAGCCGCCAGAAATCTTATGTTGACGTGCAGCGCAGAAACTTGGAATTTAATGTGGGTGACTGGGTGTTCCTGAAGGTTTTCGCCCATGAAGGGTGTGATGAGATTTGGCAAGAAAGGCAAGCTCAGCCTGAGGTTTGTTGGGCCTTATCAAATTCGCCGAAGGATAGGCCAGGTGGCATATGAATTGGACCTACCTCTAGAATTAGAATCTGTTCACCCAGTTTTTCATGTATCAATGCTGAGGAAGTGCATGGGAGATCCCTCCCGAATTGTCCCAGTCCAAGATGTTCAGGTAACAGAAGAGATAGCTTATGAGGAAGTTCCAGTAGCCATACTAGACTGGCAGATTCGTAGGTTAAGAACTAAAGATGTTGCTTTTGTTAAGGTGTTGTGGCGTAATAGAAACCGAGAGGAGATGACTTGGAAAGCAGAAGATGATATGAAAATCAGATATCCTCACTTGTTTCAGACTTAGTCAGATTACGCAGCCAGAGGTACGTTGTTATTGTTGTTTCATGAGTTGCTTCATATTCATGTATATGTGGAGTAGTTGACTCCAGTTTATTTTGAAGATGAATGCTATAGTATCGTGTGGAGTACCTGTATTGGACTTTTCTGCGTTTCAGGATTTTCAGATAGTCCATATTACAGGGGAGACTCTGCCGAAATTTCTCTAAAATAAATAGTGGCAAGTTAAGATTCTTGCAAAGCAGAAGGTAACATTCGAGGATGAATGTTCCTAAGGGGGGAAGGATGTTACACCCCGTAAGTTTCTAGAACTTAGTTGGCCTATTCGCATGTTGGTTGGGAGTTTTAGAATGTCATACGTGTGAGGAAAGGGCCCGGGGAAAGGCCGAACGGGTGCCAAGTTATATTTTCGCAAGAGGAGGCCGAACTGTGCTGCCCAGAGGGGCAACGTGGCACGGAGTCCCCTCCTCCGCGATGGCCAACGTGGCACGAAGCTAGATTAGCGCGATGGCCAGTGTGCCACGTTGCCATGGTTCAGGCTTCAAGTATATAAAGGCCTCACCCTTCATTTTCATGTTATTTTCATAAGTACAGGACCAGAAAACAGAGAGGTCGAAGGGTTTGAATAAATTTCCGTTCGATTACGCCGTCAAACATTGTCCAAAGTTAAATTAATGTTCTGCTGATTTGTGGGGTATATAAAACGACACGCAAGTGCACGTGGTCGAACAAGTAGTAAAGTTGCTTAGTAAGCCAAGTATCGATCCCTCAGGGACTGGGATGAAGTGCAATCTGCTCAAGTGTACTATATTTCGATTCTAAAAATGCAGACAACAGTGTAACCAAAAGTTTGATATTTTGTTTTATAATTTTTATGCTAAATCTAAAACAATTATCTACTTTGAGTCTGAACTATGAATGAGAGCATACTGAGGTTAAACGAACATGTAATGAAATTAATTATCATCATAATTTGGTTAATCTTTTCCTCCGGTTGCTAGCCAAGAACATTTGTCAAGAGATTAAAACTCTCGTATTTAACCTCACTTAAGAATCATGAACCATCCACCTACATTTCTGTGATTAAATGCAATTCATGTTCTAGCCATACAAACCCGGTTCCTAAATTGACTAATACGACTTTTAGGTATATTTCTATCCTGAAAGTAAATCAATTCTCAATTTTCCCAAACCAAGTAAAGAACATATCCTATTAATTCACAACTTTCCAATTTCTTGCTCTCTCGAGTGAAACCGGACTTTTTAGATATACATTAACGTAGGCCACACATTAATGCAGTAAGAACAAGAACTAATAGAACAACCACGGAAGAAAAGATGAAAAACCAAAGAATCAATGATCACATTTCATCACAATTGTTCATAACCTCAGCAAGAAGAGGAATTAGCCACTCATTTGTGGATTAAACATCTTTAAATGAGTGTTAATCATACAAGCAATTGAATTAAAGAAGAAAGAAAGAGAGAAAAACCCTGATATTTTCGTCCCCTCAACTGCCTGTAACCCACGTTCTTGCTCCACCAAGTCAGAATATTGAAAAATGAACCTAAGTGTTCTATTTATACTGGTGGGAATTTTTCCCGGAATAACAAGCAACGTGTCACGGAGTGCATCGCGGAGCACTGCCTCCGTGACACGCTACGGACGCGGACCTTCACTAGAACTGGGGGTCCAGGAAATAAATCCCAATGTGGCACGGTGTGCAATGCGGAGCCAAGCCGCCGTGCCACGAACCGGATGCGGACCCTCTCTGGAATTTGGGCGAAATTTCCCTATCCAGGCAGAAGGCCTCCGCGATGGCAACGTGACACGGCTCCATCACGGAGCCCCTTTATTTCATGTTGTCCAATGCCTTGTCCCGTGCTCGCATCCAAGTCCAACCCCGATATCCTCCAACTTGCATTTAAGCTTCCCAAAATTACATTTTACCTGCAAAACAATGCTAATCATGTTGGTTAGTATAAATTCACATTTTATTACCAATTACATGAGAATGTATACACATATATAAACAAGGCTAAAATGGAACTTTTGAGTATCACTTGGGCATATAAATTTGCCCAAGATCACTCACCCCACACTTAAATCCTTGTTCGTCCTCGAACAACAATCCTACACTTCATGCAATTTACATCCCAACCTCGCTACTTTGGTTCGACAATTTAGGCTACGGTCATATCGATTATTCAATACAGCAAATCATCAAGAAAACATGCATGGTCTTATCAATGCAATGACCTTCAATACATCAGGACCTCCTAGACTTTAAGAATCGACTCTCGATATTGGCAAACTCATGCAAATCAGCTGATCAAGATATCCGACACGAAAATTAATCTTCCTTCAAGCATGTGCCCTCACAACACAAGAGAATCTTCCCCTTTTTGCTCATATGACTCACAAAATTTTAAGCATGGGCATGTAAACACAATTTCGCTCTCTCTCCCAAAAGAATTCACATGCATCATGTCATGACCCATAAGCTTGCCCTTAGTGTATTACTCCACTAATATAAAGAAGTGCGATGTAAGATCACGTAGGACTTTAACTGGTTGTAATGGAAGCTACGGAACTAGTAAATATTGGGTTAGCCAATAATAGCCACTAGCATCCTTAAGCGCCTTTTCAACACATCCCATTAACTCATGGACATTGTTTCTTTTTTTTCATCATCCCATTCTTGATGTTTTTCTTTAGTTTGGCCCATCGTATTAAGCACACTTGACACAACAACAAAGATTATTCATGCACCTTCATTATAGTTTATTTATAACAAGTGCACCTTCAACCTTTTCTTTTCTTCCATCACTCTGCTTTTCTTTTTCTTTTCACCATTCTCACTCTTTGACACTTCGGGAAAATGATTTTCTCTTCTTAAGCGCTTAAGAGTTTTGTATCGATTTTACGGCTAATGAAAAGAAGGGATTAAGCTCGGTTTACAGGCTTAACGGGCTGACCAGGGTATACAATCAAGGTGGGTACGACAAGGAAAAATAGAAACTCTCGGTTAAAACAAAGAAATGCCTACATCCTTTTCTACAATACACCTCCTTCATTTCGTTTTGCACACACACCAGGCAAGTTCTAGACACTTCACAATAGCATGGAATAACAACACCTCACTTCACACTTTTTGCACATGCTCAATTCAAGATGTATTCACAGACTCTTCAATCAGCTAATTACAGGAATTCAAAATTAAGCCTCAATCACACTGAATGGAACTCTATGGCCTAGGTATCTCAATATATTTACAAAGTTGCACGCTTTCATACGAAGCACCTTTGCATTTTAAATATCATGTACAACATGCAACCAGAATTTCGCAACCATAGAGTAACTACAGGTTTTGGGACGCAACCCACCAAAGTAAAAAAAACTGAAAATTAATTGAGAAAATCTACTCCTAACGACTACATTTCCCTTAAGACGGTCGTTATCCATCCATCATAGGGAACAGTCACATGTATGACTTCGGTTCAATGGGACCCTTCTAGGTAAAAGAACCGAAACAAACGCCGAGAAACCCAAGAAGTAAAAAAAATGTTGAAAATATTGATCATTTCGATAGAAAAAATATGTACTAAAGATTTTAAAAGTATCGATCATTTCAATAACAACAAATATATACAAAATCAGCTAGCAACATTCAGCAACACACATCAATTTCACATCATAAATTTACAAATACAGAACAACAACTTAACAATTCATCAATCACAGGGAACAAAAAAATTTCACATGCACGACAACAGATTAGAGCATACATACATAACAGCACAGCCCAGCACCTAACTACTCCCACCCCACACTTAGCTCGAACACTGTCCCCAGTGTTCACAAAAATTAAAATAGCTGGTGAAGGAGGAATGGAGGTGGTGAAGGACATAAGGATGGAAATGGTTATGGCCATCAGCTAGCCCCACCAGTTCAAGAGCCCCAGGCACAGGAGCCAGCTGCCCATGCTGAGTTCCGAGCCGCTATTCAGATGTTTGTGCAAGCCTTGATCTCTCAATTCAATCAGCAGGCCATTGCACATGTTCCGAAAAATGGCAACGTAACGGCGGCTCGAGTTAGAGACTTCTTGAAGATGAACCCACCAGAGTTCCTTAGGTCAAAGGTAGATGAGGACCCACATGAGTTTGTTGATGAGATTATCAAAATCACCCACGTCATGGGGGTGAATGGGGTTGAGTGCGCTGAGTTAGCCTATTATTAGCTAAAAGGGGTCATACGTATTTGGTTTCATTAATGGAAGGATAGCAGGGTCGCAGGAGCAGGTCCGGTCACTTAGGAAGAGTTCCAGGTTGCATTTCTAGACTGGTTCTTCCCTCGGGAGATGAGGGAGTTGAAAATAGCTGAGTTCATGAATTTTAAGCAAGGAAGAATGACTGTACAAAAGTATGCTCTTGAGTTCACTCGCCTATCGAAACTCCCCAGAGTTGCTAGCTGATCAGAGGATGCGAGTGAGTAGATTCGTCCATAGGATAGCGGGTTATTTGGACAAAGATTGCAGGACTACCATGCTTCACCAGGATATGGAATTTCCTCGCATAGTGTTGTACACCCAACAGATGGAGGTGACACATTCTAGAGGGAGGGAAGCCAAGAGGGCCAAGACCTAGGACCACAGATTCTCTTAGTAGAGGTCCGGTGGTGGGCATTGACAGCAGACTCACCAGAGATCATCCGCCCCGACTTCATCAGCATTAAGTGGGCCATCCCGACCTTACATGATCAGAGAGGGTGAGCATTAGGCTTGAGGGGTTAGAGCAGCAGACCTGCAGCTTCCAGCACCCCAACTTGTCGCAGGTGTTGTCGAGGGCACACAGGCCAGTGTTTTGGCAGGTTCAGGTGCTTATTTTTGGTGTGGGAAGCCTGGGAATGTGCTTAGAGATTGCCCAGCAACAAGATAGGATCAGGTTGGGGGCCGAGGTCTAGCTTCTAGTTCAGCAGCCCCTCCCCAAGCTCAGCATATCAAGGAACATCTACTAGCATAATTGGTGGTCAGCACCAGAATAGATTCTATGTTTTAGCATCCCATCAAGACCAGGAGGTTTCCTCGGATGTGGTCACTGGTATGTTGCGAGTTTTCCATATTGATGTATATGCTTTGATAGATCTGGGGGCTACCTTGTCTTTTGTGATACCTTATGTGGCCAGTAGCTTCGGATTCAGTCCCGATGTCTTGACAGAACTCTTCTCAATTTCTACTCCAGTAAGTGACTTAGTTATAGCTAGACGGCTGTATAGAGGCTGCCCCATCTCAGTCCTTCATAAGGTCACCTCAACAGATTTTATAAAGTAAGCCATGATCAATTTTGATGTTATTCTCGACATGTATTGGCTATTTGCATGCTATGCTTAGTTAATTGTAGAATCCAGGCAGTAGAGTTCAGATTTTCGAGTGAGCCAATCTTAGAATGGAAGGGTAGTTTAGCTGTAGCTGTAGGTCGACTCATTTCCTACCTTAAGGCCAGGAATATGATTTCTAAGGGTTGTATGTACCATATAATTAGGTTTAAGGATGTCGAGTCTGAATCCTCGACTATCCAGTCAGTTCCAATAGTACGTGAGTATCTAGAGGTCTTTCCTGATGATTTGCCAGGTGTTCCTCCGGAGCTGGAGATTGATTTCGGTATCAACCTCCTCCCCGAATGCATCCTATATCTATTCCTCCCTATAGAGTGGCTCCAGATTAGCTAAACGAGTTGAAAGAGAAATTGAAAGACTTGTTAGATAAGGGCTTCATTAGGCCAAGCAAGTCTCCATGTGGTGCACCATTGTTATTTGTTCGGAAGAAATATGGTTCGCGTCGGATGTGCTTTGTCTATCGGCAGTTAAACAAGGTCACCATTAAGAAAAGGTATCCTTTACCCAAGATCGGTGATTTTTTTAACCAGCTTCAGGGTGCCAAGTGTTTCTCCAAGATTGATCTCAGATCCGGGTATCACCAACTTAGGGTTCGGGAGAGTGACATCCCAAAAACCACTTTCAGGACTTGGTATGGTCACCACGAATTTGTTGTTATGTCTTTTGGACTAACCAATGCCCCTGAAGCTTTTATGGATCTAATGAACAGGATGTTCAAGGCATATTTAGATATGTTTGTGATTGTGTTCATTGATGACATCATTATACTTTGGGAGCGGGAAGGAGCATGTCACTCACTTGAGAATAGTGCTTCAGACCTCAAGGATTGTCAGTTGTATGCAAAGTTCAGCAAGTGTGAGTTTTGGTTGGACTCCGTGGAATTTTTGGGCCATGTTGTGTCAAGTGAGGCATAAAGTTAGATTCTCAGAAAATTGAGGCGGTGAAAAATTGGACTAGACCGGTGAATCCTTCGGATATTCAAAGTTTCTTGGGTTTAGTTGGATACTACCGAAGGTTTGTTGAGGGCCTCTCATTTATTGCCGCTCCTTTGACCAAGTTGACTCAAAAGAAGGTAAAGTTCCAATGGTCGGATGCTTGTGAGAAAAGCTTCCAAGAGTTGAAGACTCGACTCACTTCAGCACCAGTGTTGACCCTACCCGAGGGTAACGATGGTTTTGTGGTGTATTGTGATGCTTCGATAATCGGACTTGGGTGTGTGTTGATGCAACAGGGGAAAGTGATTGCATATGCCTCAAGACAATTGAAAGTCCATGAGAAGAATTACCCGACCCATGATCTTGAGTTGACCGCGGTGGTATTCGCATTGAATATATGGCAGCACTACTTGTATGGGGTACATTTGGATGTGTTTACGGACCACAAGAGCTTGCAATATGTGTTCATGCAAAAATACCTCAATCTACGACGAAGGAGGTGGTTGGAGCTACTCAAGGAATACATCCAGGTGCCACCAAGATGTATCATGACTGTCGGGAAGTATACTGTTGGAATGGTATGAATAAGGATATTGCAGAATTTGTAGCCAAGTGCCTGAATTGTCAGCAAGTGAAGGTCGAGCATCAAAGGCCGAGAGGTGTACTTCAGGATATTAGCATTCCTACTTGAAAGTGGGAAGAGATTAATATGGATTTCATTACAGGCCTACCTCGTACTCATCAACACTATGATTCTATTTGGGTGGTGGTAGACAGGTTGACCAATAACCTTGCCTAGATGGTGAGATCTCATTCAGCCTCCACTAAGCATTTGGAAGCTCAAATGAAACACTTGTCCGCTCAAATGAATCCCTGAATTAAGGGAACACTCCCAAGTTATCCAATTCCAAACCCGAAGAAAGATAGTTAATGCATGGCCATTGTTACTAGGAGTGGTAAATTGGTTGGAGATAGGGAGTGATGCCTAAGGAGGTTGCTTCTCCTAAATCTAATGAGGAAAATGACTTTGACGAGCTACCAAAAACACCAAGTAGTGGTGAAAAGAGTGAAGATGAAAGTGAGCGAAAGGATGATGAAGTTCCCTCACATGTTGGTGTAGAAGAGGCAGGCATAATGGCCTTAAATGATGAAGAACTTGAACCAAGAGCTTCACCCCCTTATACACAAAGGTTGGCTAAGAAAAAGAGGATGATCAGTTCAACAAATTCATCGACATGTTAAGCAAATTATCCATTAATATACCATTGGTGGATGCCTACTTCAAACACCCAGATATGCTAAATTCATGAAGGAGCTATTGAAAAAGAAGAAGGTGGTAGATGTTGGCACCAGGAAAACAACATATCACTGTAGAGCGATGATGATGAGCAATCTCGCCCCAAAGCTAGAAGATCCAGGAGCCTTTATGATTCCTTACACTATTAGGTTATGTGTGTTTAGGAAAGCCCTTTGCAATCTTGGCGCAAGCATAAATCTAATGCCTCTTATCATTTTAAAGAAATTTGGGCTACACGAAACCCACTTAATGAGGCTATTAATGGCTGACTGCTCCGGAAAGAACCCTGTGGGTGTGCTAGAGGATGTATTGGTAAGAGTGGATAAATTCATTCTACCAGCTGATTTTGTGGTGATTGATTGTGAAATGAATTTAGAAGTGCCAATCATTCTAGGGATACCATTGCTTTCCATGATCGAGCATTGGTAGATGTAGATCTAGGTGAGCTCAAGTTGCGAGTTTGAAGTGAAGATGTCACCTTTAAAGTGTGCCCATCAGTTGACTGTCATGCCCCGAGTCTATACCCAAGACAGGACATGGTACATGGAGTCACGAGTAACCCGAATCAACCCATGGTGTATCATAACACTATTCTGAGTGAAAACATAGTGAAAGCTTTAGAATAATAAAATAAAACATTTATGAAGAAGAAGTAAACTATAAAGGTTAAAATAGCTGAAACAGAGCTGAAAATCTGAGTCTATATCTGTGTCTTAAAACCATCTATCTGATGAGTTGCTGGGACAAGCCCCCAACTAACTCTAAGTCTAACTGAAGAAATATAACTGAAAAGAAATAATCCTCATCCTTGAAAGATGAGGACACACCAATGATGCAGCTGAAACTTCTAAGCGAGGTCTGCTAATAGCGCAGAGATTGAGAACCTGCAGTTGTATCATAAAATGATACAACATAAAAGGTATGCGTCAATACTTTGAATGTACTGAGTAAGTGAGATAAACCATAACACATAGAATAAAACAAGTGAATTGTAAAGACATTCAATGACCAATTGAAATACTATAACTGAGTAAATTGTGATATACTGAGATGGTCAAAATGACCCTGTCTAATGGTCAAAGACATGCCCTAAATCTGAGATACTAATCTAAAATACTGTACTGAACTGATCTGAACTGACTAATCTGAGACTGAATTGAGCTGAGTAGTGGGAGAGTCTATAACCGACATATAACCACGTGAGCTAGACATGGAGTACACCCCATAGGTAGGACCCAATATACCTTGCCAGGGTATAAATGCATGAACTGAGTGATCACAAGTCTTGGGCCATGAGGCCAGTAAATTATACCCTATGGTGGCAGCGTAGTTCTAGGAACCTGGGTGCGCTAGAACCCCGGTCTGCTCGGTGCTAAGTCCTACTCCCATTGGATAGTCCTAGACTAACTACTAAGATGATAACTAGAAAATGGGGCCCAATACTAAGTCAAGAATACCTCTCTGGATGTAACCTGAGAGTCCTATAGGACCGGATTCTGTAACCGATATTCTAAGACTAGTCAGAGCTGCTTATCTGGAAGCGGCATAACCATCTAAAGAACAATCTGTAATCTAAAGTTGGGGTCCTAAGGCTGATCAGAGCTTCTTATTTGAAAGTGTCATGACTGTCTATTGAACCACTAAAATCTAACACTGAGTCTAATACTGATAACTGGGAGGCATCATGGACACCTCAAGAATTATCTTAGTCAAACTGATTGGCTGATATTTCTGGACTATATCGAGTATACCAATCATTGACTGAGACTATACTAACAAACATCTTACTAAAATCTCAACATGTTCTAGCAATATGGGAAACCCGAACAGAGAGCATCAAGCCACAAGGAAAAACTAGACCAACAGGCAAAATTCTAGTTTACTGCAATTAAAGCTAGGACTAAAACCATCTTTACAAGAATGAGTATTAACATGATAACTAGGTTGTGGAAATATAACAACAATCAACACAGACAATATTCCGCATGCTATAAACGAAGTGTGACATATAATTTATTCACATTCGAAAGTTCAGGGCTAGAACTGATAGAGAAGGTAGAGTAGATTTTGGGGACACAAGGGAAGAACTACTCCTTTATTGAATTCCCACATACCTCGTGAAGGAAATCCCTGAGAGAATCCCTTGAAAATCTGAGGAGAATTCGATTGCCCTAGCTTCTGCTCTGAGTATTTCTGAGAGAATTCTACATTCTAACTTCTGTGGGGATGCGAGGAATGAAGTAAAACCGTCGGTTACCCCTCTAAATCCCCTGATTAAAACCCAAAATGACATAGTTTAGAGTCT
The DNA here is from genome assembly GCA_035772735.1 of Datura wrightii. Classification (NCBI taxonomy): domain Eukaryota; kingdom Viridiplantae; phylum Streptophyta; class Magnoliopsida; order Solanales; family Solanaceae; genus Datura; species Datura wrightii. Next base: position 42,876,353 of record JASDFA010000007.1, on the reverse strand, counting down.
AGGAGTTTAGGAAATTACGTAAAACACCCTAGCAAATTCGCAGGAAAAAGGACCTAGCCAGTCCCCACGAGGCACTCCACGAGTCGTGAGGTCAGGGACAACTCGTGGTACCCAGTCATGATGTGCACTGGAAATTTTCTTCAAATTAAACAGCCTATCAACGACTAACTTCACGAGTTTTCAGGAGACCTAACAACTCGTGACATCTCCCGTTGCCATTGAGCCAAGAATCTTCTTCATGAGTCACCACGGGAGACACCACGACTCGTGGTGTACCCGTGAGCCATGGTGTTGATCAGTTAGGTACACTGCCCGAATTTTCCAACTTTTAGTCAACCCTTGACCAAGACACACGTGATGACTCATGGTGTTGACCATGACTCGTGGTCACTCAATTTCCCAAATTTTCAACCAAGTCCGGACCCCTTCCCCATGAGTCAATCCACGACTAGTGACCTACACCCATGGGTCGCAGGAAGACTCATTCTGTGACCTGATGCAGAAAATCTTGTTTTGTCTATTTCAACTCTCAAGTATGAGCTTATGATTTCCCGAGGCATTACAATATCTCTCCCTTGGGAACATTCATCCTCGAATTCTGGAAAACATATAGAAAATCATAGAAAAGCAATCATCGCATTCAAATACTGATCATATAAACTGAAAATTAACAGAATGACTACCTCCAAACTAAACTACATGACTGAACTAAATTCACGAATCATACACACATTCATTAACATAAAAGAAACTGGGACACATGGACTGAACATGTAACTGAATAGAGTTTTATGGAAAAATTGATACCTTAAACTGAAGCTAAGCTGGAAGGGAATAAATGTGGGTATCTAGCCATCATATCTACTTTGGCTTCCTACATAGCTCCTTCAACATGCTGATTTCTCCACAAGACTTTGATTGAAGCTACTTCTTTGTTCCTCAGCTTACGAACTTGATGGTCAAGGATTTGAACTAGGACCTCTTCGTAAGAGAGACTATCTTTCTCTCCCACACTGTCTAGTGGCACCAGTGTAGTTGGTTCACCTATGCACTTCATCAATAGTGACACATGAAACACCGGATGCACAGATGATAACTCTAAAGGTAATTCCAGCTCATAGGCTACATTCTTATTCGCCTTAGAATTCTGTAGGGTCCTACATATCTCGGACTGAGTTTTCCTTTCTTCCCAAACTTCATCACCTCTTTTATGAGTGAAATTTTTAGATAAACCCAATCATTTACTGCAAACTCTAACTCTTCTCTCCTACTATCAGCATAAGATTTCTGTCGGCTTTGAGCTATTTTCAACTTTTCCCGGATGAGCTATACTTTCTTCATGGCTTCGTGAATTGAGTCTGGCCTGACTAGAGTAGCTTCACCAACCTCGAACCACCCGATAGGAGATCTACACCTTGTACCATACAATGCCTCAAATGGGGCCATCTGAATACTGGAGTGGTAGTTTGTTGTTGTACGCAAACTCAATGAGAGGCAAGTGATCATCCCAACTACCCTTGAAATCAATCACACACACTCTTAGCATATCTTCCAAAGTCCGTATAGTACGCTCAGATTGTACATCTATCTATGGGTGAAAAGTTGTGTGGAGCTTAACCCGGGTACCAAATCCCTTCTGAAAAGATTTCTAGAAATGAGAGGTGAACTGGGTACCTCTATCTGAAATGATGGACAAGGGTTTCCCATGAAGTTTGAACAACTCCTAGATAAAAAGCCTACCATAATCCTCAGTTGAGTCTATAATTTTAACTGGGAGGAAGTGTGCTAACTTAGTCATCCAGTCTACTATCACCCAGATTGAGTCATGATGCCGATGAGTTCGAGGTAGCCCTGTAACAAAATCCATATTTACTTCTTTCCACTTTCATATGGGTATGTTGATATTCCGAGTCATACCTCCTCATCTCTAGTTCTCTACTTTGACTTACTGGCAGTTTGGGTACTTAGCTACAAATTTTGCGATGTCTTTCTTCATGTCGTTCCACTAGTAAATATCCCATAAATCATGGTACAACGTAATAGAACTTGGGTGGATCTAATATCTTAAGTCACCCGTATCCGGTATGCACAACCTACCTTTGTCATGGAGTACACCATCTCCCCCTTGGGAGAAAGCCTCCACTTCTTTTCTAAGAACTGCCTCCTTCAGTTTAAGAAGTATGAGATCTTCATCCTGCCTTGACTTAACTTCAGCTACCAATGAGGACTCTAATCCACTCCGCACCACTACTCTGCCCTCAGTTGTATCAACCAACTGTACTTCAGCTGAGCTAACTTGTTGATATCCTTTGCCAGTTCCTTTTTGCCCTCTTCAACATGAGCCATGCTCCCCATAGACACTCTGCTTAAGGCATCAGCCACCACATTGTCTTTGCCCGAATGATACAACACACTCATGTCATAGTCCTTCATTAGCTCCAACTATATTCTCTGATGAAGATTTAGATCTTTATGACTGAACACATACTGAAGGCTCTTGTGATCGGTGAAAACATCCACGTGAGCCCCGTACAGATAGTGCCTGTATATTTTCAACGCAAACACCACGCTGCCAACTCTAGGCAATTAGTCTGATAGTTCTTCTCATGAACCTTGAGTTGTATAGAGGCGTAAGCAATAACCTTACCCCGCTGCATCAGAATGCAACCAAGTTCAACTCTGGAAGCTTCATAATATACCATGGACCTATTTGTTCCTTCTGGTAAGGTCAAAACTAGAGCAGTAGTGAGCCGAGTCTTCAACTCTTGGAAACTTTTCTCACACGCATCTGACCATTGCAATTTCACCTTTTTCTCAGTCAACTTAGCTAGAGGAGATGCAATTGAGGAAAAACCTTCCACAAAACGTCGATAATAACTAGCTAGACCCAAGAAACTTCTGATTTCGGTTAGGGAGGTAGGTCTAGGCCAGTCTTTCATCGCTGCTATCTTTTGGGGACCCACCTGAATACCCTCACCCGAGACCACGTGAACAAGGAAAGTCACAGACTTCAACTAGAATTTGCATTTGCTGAACTTGGTGAACAATTGGTGGTCTCTGAGTGTCTAAAGTACTATCCTTAGGTAATGAGCATGTTCTTCCTCGTTTCTAGAGTTTACAAGAATGTCATCAATGAACACAATGACGAACATGTCTAGATACTGCTTGAAGAATCCATTCATCAGGTCAATGAAAGTTGTAGGGGCATCAGTGAGTCCAAAGTACATAACCATGAACACGTAGTGACCATATCATGTTCTGAAAGCTATTTTCTGTATTTCACACTCTCTGACTCTTAACTGATGATACCCTGACCTGAGATCTATCTTAAAGAAACAACTAGCTCCGTGAAGCTGATCGAACAAGTCATTAATCCTAGGTAGGGGATACCTGTTCTTGACTATGACCATGCTCAAATGACGGTAATCAATGCACATTTTGAGGGTACCGTCTTTTTTTAAATGAATAGTACTGGAGAACTCTAGGGAGAGATGCTGGACCTGATAAAACCATTATCAAGAAGGTCATTTAGCAGCTCCTTCAACTCGTTAAGATCTGTTGGAGCCATTCTATAAGGACGGATGGAGATGGGCTAAGTTTCTAGAAGAAGGTCTATGCTGAAGTCTATTTCCTGCTCAAGAGGGACTCCGGGAAGATCTTCGGGGAACACGTCAGGGAACTCACTGACAACTCGGACTGACTGAATAATTGGGGTCTTGGAGTTGGAATTTTTTACCCGAACTAGATGATAAATACACCCTTTGAAAATAAGCTTCCTGGCCTTAAGGTAGGAAATAAACTGACCTTTAGGCACTAAACTACTGCCTGTCCACTCTAAAATTGGCTCATTTGGGAACTAAAACCTGACGACCCTAGTTCTGTAGTCGATTGAGGAACAACTGGAGTGTAAACAATCCATGCCAAGAATGAGGTCAAAGTAAACCATGTATAACTCTACAAAATCAGCTGGAATGAACTTATTCAAAATTAAGACTGGGTAGTTTCTATACACCCAACTGGATCTAACTGACTCACCAACTATGAGAATAGTTTGGAGAGAACTTCTGGATTGATATCAAACTGGACAGCTACATAGGGGGTCATAAATGAAAGTGTGACTCCTGGATCAATTAGGGAATACACGTCGAGATGAAAAAGGCATAACATACCCGTGACCTTATCAGGTGAGCTCTCTTGATCCTAATGAGAGAACTAGGCATAAAAAGAGTTTTGGCGTTGGCCACCATCCATACCTGAAGTGTTGTCATGCTGAACTGGTCGGCCTACTAGAGCTACTAAACCGGTGGATTATGATCTTCCCCTTCCTGCTGACAGACATTCTTTGAGTCGATGATCAAGTTGTTCACACCCAAAACAACTCTCTTGGCCCTTAAGGCACTCTCCTGGATGGTTCTTTCCATATTTATGGCAAGCTGTGTAGTTGTAGCAGTTGCTGGCGCTATGACTCTAGGACTATGAGCCAGATGCTCCACTCCTCCGATCCTTGCGGGACTGGAATGTAGGGGCACTATTTGAGGTGGGTACTGGAGCACTATGCTGTTGCTGCTGCTATGGCTACTGTGGGCAGCTACTACTGCTAGATCTCTAGTGGCCATAATCTGACTGGCCAGTCCTTGCCCGCTTGTTCTCCCGCTCCAAATATTTTAATTTTTCTGCCTCAATTTGTTAGGCATGAACTATGAGGCTGGAGAGATCGATACCCTTAATAAGAATTGCAGTCCTGCACTCCTTGAGGACCAACTTCGATAGCCCATTTACAAATGTCAGCATGCGAGTCCTTGGCTCGGCTACCATCTCTGGAGCATATTTAGATAACCTTGTGTACTCCAGTGCGTACTCCTTCACCGTCCGATTATCCTGTTTTAGATTCATGAATTCAGCCACCTTAGTCTCCCTGAGCTCCTGGGGGAAGAATCTGTCTAGGAAGGCTATAGTGAAGTCCTCCCATTCCACCGGCCCTGCTCCCGCTGGTCTCCCCACCTTCCACTTTTCATATTAGATCTAGGCTACCCCTTTCGCCTAGTAGGCAGCTAGGTTGGCACTCTCTGAGGAGCTAACACCCATAATTCATGTGATCTTCCTAATCTCATCCACGAACTCTTGTGGGTCCTCTCCCTCCTTCAATCCATGGGAAACTGGAGGGTTTATTTGGGTAAAGTCTCGAACTCAGGAAACTACTACGGACCCATTATTGTTGATCGGAACCACCTGTTGTTTCACCTGATTAGTGACTGTCAGTGCAAGCAACTGGATAGCTGCCCTGAACTCTACGGAAGACATTGGGTCGTGCTGAGGGGCTGCTGGAGCTGGTTGGGCTGGTCAGTGAGCGTTAATGGCCCTTTTTCCATTACCACGTCATGAAGGCAGGATTTCACTTAAATGGAATAGAACACGAGTTAAGAGAATGTTTCTGGAATTGAACTTCAATGCACGATAAAGAGTATGAACAAAAGGGAATTTTCCTAATAGAGTCTTGTAGCCTCCCTGTCATAAGTGTGGCACGCTTCACATCCATAAAAATGACTCTAGTTGATGCGGCTTTCATACATCCTAGGATACTCCAAACCTAGCACTCTGATGCCAAGTTTGTCACGCCCCGAATCTATACCATGGATGGGAAATGGTACTTTGAGTCACAAGTCAAACCATGGTCTATCATAACACTTGCATTCTGAGTAAAAACATTTGTGAAGAAGAAGTAAACCATAAAGTTTAAAACAACTAAAGAAAAGCTGAAAATCTGAATCTATATTTGTGTCTAAAAACCATATATCTAATGAGTTGTTGGGACAAGCCCCCAGCTAACTCTAAGTGTAACTGAAGAAATATAACTGAAAAGAAATAATCCTCATCCTTGAAAGAAGAGGGCTCACCAATGATGCAACTGAAACTTCTAAGCGAGGTTTGCTAACGGTGCTGAGATTGAGAACCTATAGCTGTACCATAAAATGATACATCATAAAAGGTATGCGTCAGTACTTTTAAGGTAATGAGTAAGTGAGAGAAACCGTAACACGGAGAATAAAACAACTGAACTGTAAAGACATGCAATGGCCAACTGAAATATTGTAACTGGATAAAATGTGATATATAAAGATGGTCAAAGACATGCCCTAAATTTGAGATACTAATATGAAATACTGTGTTGAATTGATCTGAACTGACTAATCTGAGACTCAACTAAGCTGTCTAATGGGATAGACTATAACCGACATATAACCACGTGAGATAGATGTGGAGTCTGATGTATACAACCCATCGATAGGACCCAATATACCTTTCTAGGGTATAAAGGAATGAACTGAGTGATCACAGGTTTGGGGCCATGAGGCCATTAAAATATATCCTATGGTGGCAACGTAGTTCTGGGAACCTTGGTGTGCTGGTCCCCGGTCCGCTCGGTGCTAACTCCTACTCCGATTGGATAGTTCTAGACAGACTACTCAGCTGATAGCTCGAATTAGAGCCCAAGACTAAGTTAGGAATACCTATCTGGAAGTACTCGGAGAGACTTATCGGACTAGATTTTGTACCGGGTCTAGAAGCGTCGTAACCGTCTAAAGAACAAACTTTAATCTGAAGGTGGGGTCCTAAGGATGATCAGAGCTACTTATTTGAAAGTGTAATGACCGCCTAAAGAACCACCAAAATCTGATACTAAGTCTAATACTGATAACTGGGAGGCATCATGGACACCTCAAGGATTAACTATAGTCAAACTAATCAGCTGATATTTCTGGATTATACCAAGTATAATAATAATTGACGGAGACTGGACTAACAAGTATCTGACTGAAATCTCAACATGTTCTAGCAATATGGAAACCCGAACTGATAGCATCAAGCTACAAGGAAAATTAGACCAACAGGAAAAATTCTAGTTTACTACATTCAAAGCTAGGACTAAAACCATTCTTTCAAAAATGAGCATCAACATGATAACTAGGTAGTGAAAATATAATAACAATCAATATAGACAATATTCTTCATACTATAAACGAAGTCTGGCATTTAATTTATTCACATTTGAAAGTTCAGGGCTAGAACTGATAGAGAAGATAGAGGATATTTTGGGAAACAAGGGAAGAACTATTCCCTTGTTGAATTCCCACATACTTGGTGAAGGAAATCCTTGAGAGAATCCCTTGAAAATCTGAGGAGACTTCAATTTCCCTAGCTTCTTCTCTGAGTCTTTTTGAGAGAATTCTATGTTCTAACTTCTGTAGGGACGCGAGGAATGAAGTAAAACCATCGGTTACACCTCTAAATCCCTTGATTAAAACCCAAAACAACGTAGTTTTGACTCTAGGAGTTTAGGAAATTACGTAAACACCCTAGGAAATTCACAGGAAAAAGGGCCCTGCCAGTCCCCATGAGGCACTCCATGAGTCGTGAGGTCAGGGACGACTCGTGGTTCCTAGTGCTGATGTGCATTGGAAATTTTCTTTAAATTCAACAGCCTGTCAACAACTAACCTCAGCAGTTGTCAAGAGACCTAACGACTCGTGATGTCTCCCATTGACACTGAGCCAAGATTCCTCCTCATGGGTCACGACAGGGAACACCACAACTCGTGGTGTATCTGACGAGTCATGGTAATGATCTGTTAGGTACACTGCCTAAATTTTCCAACTTTCAGTCAACCTTTGACCACGACTCACGTGAAGACTCGTGGTGTTGACCACGACTCGTGGTCACAACTATGGTCACTAAATTTCTTAAATTTTCAACCAAGTCCAGACCCTTCCCCACAAGTCACTCCACGACTCGTGCCTACCCCCATGGGTCAGAGGACGACTTGTTCTGTGACCTAGTGTTAAAAATCCTGTTTTCTCTATTTCAACACTCAGGTCTGATCTTAGGGTTTCCTGGGGAATTACATTGACACTGCAGATAAATGCAAAGAGATTGGAGTGTTGCATGAGGAGAATGAGGAGAGCGGAGTGGAGATGAAAGAGGCTGAATTGGAGGATGATCCTTCGAAAAAAGATTGCTAAATTGGAAATATGTCGTTCCATGACACTAACTGAGGCGCTTCTTGGGAGTCAATCCAATTGTTTTAGTTTGGTTGTTTTTGTGTCTTTGTTGTTTTTTGTAATGAGGTGAGAAGAAAGGAGAGAAAGCACAAAAACAAGGCAGGAGACATATTGGACCCGCGAATCGCCGATCCAGATGCGTGAACCATAGCACATTGACATAGGTAAGCAGAAACTAGGGAGCATAAATGGTAGACCGACGGATGAACCAGTGGACCTCCGATTTGAAACTGCGTATCGCTGTTTATTCGCCGGTGCATCCCAGAAGACAAGATCTATGACTGCCAAATCGGCGACCCACCAACATAACACCAACCCTAGTCACCAACCATCAGTGAGTCACCGATTGCAAAATAGTGAACTGAGCATGATTTCAAGCACTAGAAGGTAAACCGGCGTATCGCCGGATCAAATCGGAAATCATCGGTGTAACGCCAGTAAAGATATGGGTTCCACTTCAGAATCTCAATAAAAAATAGATCCACTGGCCTCAACATATATTTAAGCCATCCTTGACTAAACAAAATATTCCCTTAGGTTTCCTTTCTTCTTTTTCTTACCACTTTCCCACATCACTCTTCACCTTCCCAACACACCACCTTTCTATATTCCCATAACTCCCTCTTTCCCACTTCCCACACATTCAACTCACCATTAATCCTCCACCTCCTCCTTAACCAACCCTATTACTATCTCCTCACCTATTAAACCCTCACTCTCTCCATATTTATCACTACACTCACATTCTTCTTCTCTACTACACAAGTTCAAGACTTTCCATTGTGAGCATTTCCAAACTTCTAACGTGAGTCTCAACTAATTTTTCCCAAAAGTGGTAATGTATTTTAGAATCTTTTATTCTCTCTTCAATGGTGTTTTGGCGGCATGTTTATGTAGTGATAACATACTTTCTTTTTATTGCCATTCCTTCCCCAAAATTTGATCGATGAATTAATGCTATATGCGATGTAATATGAAGTTAGTGGGATAATAATGGTTTATTGCTGAAATGGGTGTGGGGATTTTTTGATTGCTGTGTAGAATTAAAAGGGGGTGAAGTCTGAGTAACCCAAATGGACTAAAATGTCATTCTTTGCCTTAAGATTGGGTGATGCCATTCTTAAGGGTAAATCGTTATTTCAGTCTTTTTTCATGTGTAGAATTGATGATTAGAATAATGTGAGTAAGTTTGTGTGAAATGGTACCATTGATATCGAAGGAAATATTTTGGGGATGACGACTATTGGCTATTCATCGATTGGGTCTGGTGAAATGCCGATGGAACACCGGTGTGTTCTGATGGTGGCTTCAAGCCATTGATTTGATCCCACATTGCATTGACGGTTCGTGGATAGGACTGGCGACTCACCGATAGCTGTCTTATTGCCCCAATTAACCGTCACTCATTAAAAGGTTAGCGGCGATCCCTGGATCCCATCCTGAAGCTCACCGGTGCTCCATTGGTGTTGTTTGCATCTTTGCTTATCATCTCAATTTTAGTATAATGTTTAGATATTTTATTTCAATACATTATGGTTGCCACTAACATTATGTTTGCAAAAAATGTCTTCTTATAGGAACATAAGAAAAAGGAAAGGCATCAGCCTTCTCAACTGCTAAAGGCAAAGGCAAGGCCAAAGCCTCCGCAACACCCACTGACTCTAGGGAGGTCATTGTTCAGTCTGTTTGGAATAACTACACGCAAGTGCACGTGGTCGAACAACTAGTAAAGTGACTCAAGTAAGCCAAGTATCGATCCCACAGGGACTGGACTAAGGTATCAATCTAATCAAGTGTCAATAAACTTTAACTCTAAATTGCAGACAACAGTGTGAAGAAGATTTTGATATTTTGTTTCCTAATTTTATACTAAGTCTAAAACGAATATACAATTTGAGTCTGAACTATAAGTATGAGCATGCTGAGGCTAAAATGAACATGTAGAGAAATAAATTATCGATACAATTTGATTAATCTTTCCTCCGGTTGCTAGTCAATAATTATTGCCTATGGATTAAAACTCTCGTATTTAACCCAACTTAAGAATCATGAACCTTCCACCTACATCTCTATGATAAAAAGAAATTCATGTTGTAGCCATACAAAGCCGATTCCTTAATTGACTAACACGACTTTCAGGTATATCTCTATCCTGAAGGTAAATCAATTCTCAATTTTCCCAAACTAAGAAAAGATCATATCCTATCAATTTACAACTTTCTAATTTCTTGCTCTCTCGAGTGAAACCGGACTTTTTAAATATACATTAACGTTGGCCACACATTAACGCAGTAAGAACAAGAATCAATAGAACAACCATGGAGGAAAAGATGAAAAACCAATTTATCAATAATTACATTTCAATACAAATGTTCTTAACCTCAGCAAGAAGGGAATTTAGTCACTCATTTGTGGATTAAACATCGTTAAGTGAGAGTTAATCATACAAGCAATTGAAATAAAGAAGAAGCAGATAGAGAAAAACCCTGAGATTTTCGTCCCCTCAACTGCCTGTAACCCACGTTCTTGCTCCACCAAGTCAGAATCATTAAAAATGAACCTAAGTGTTCTATTTATACTAGTGGGAATTTTTTCCGAAATAACAAGCAACGTGTCACGGAGTTTATCGCGGAGCACTGCCTCCGTGACACGGTGTGTATCGCGGAGCACTGCCTCCGTGACACGTTGCTGTTCCACCACAGGCCAAATCTTGCATTTTTTCTTGTTGACTTTCACGTTTTGCTCTTGATTCCATTCCTCCACTTCACCAAATCATGAATTAGTTCCTCAAATGCATTATTAACCATCAAAAACAAGGACTAATCATGTTGGTTAGTATATATTCACATTTATATAAAATCACATGAGAATGTATATAAATAATTAGATAAACAAGACTAAATTGAGTTATAAAGTAGCACTTGGGCATGCAATTATGCTCAAGATCACAACCCCAACACTTAAAGTCTTGTTCGTCCTCGAACAAACCTTTTACATCTCATGCACATGAAGACTTACACATAGCTAATTTTAGCAAGACACTTCAAGCTATGGCTACAATGACTATTTAAGATAGCAAGCTAAAAATAGAGCATGCACGATTTAATCATTGAAATGAAATACAATTATGTTAAGACTTCTTAACCTCAAGAATTCACTCTCTATCTTAGCAAACTCATGCAAATCAACTGATCAAGAAATCCAACATGAATTATATCCTTCATTAAACATGTGCGCTCACAACAAGAGAGTTACCCATTTTCACATGCAAATTTTTAAATCACAACATGTATGGGTAAATGAATAGAATTACGCTCACTCTCACAAAGAATTCACATGCATCATGTAATGACCCATAAGCTTGCCCTTAGTGTTTTACTCCACTAATTTAAGGATGTCTGAACGTAAGATAAAGTAGGACTTAATGGTTTGTAATGTAAGCTAAGGGACGGGTAGGTACTATTCTGGCCAGTAATAGTGAGTGTCTCCCCCAAGCGCTTTTAATACATCCAACATTCATTAAGGACATCTCTTTTCTTACTTCCTCCTCATTCTTTTCAATCCTGAATTTTCTCTTCTTGTTCCCATTTCTTTAAGCACACTCAGCTTAGTAGTAAGGAGTACTTAAGCAAAAAAAAAAATTTTTTTTTTCATTCATTTATTTTCTTACTCCCTACTAATAATCAACCATTTTTACACATGTGCACCTTTTTCCTTTTCTCAACTTTCACAACTTCTACTTTTCCTTCTTTTTCACGCTTCTCACTTCTTCACTCTTTGGAATTTTTTTCACTTAAGCGCTTGGGAGTTTTGGATCAAATTCAAGGCTAATGAAAGAAAAAGGATTAAGCTTATATTGTAGCTATCAAAGAATAGGCTCAATGCTCAATGGGGCTATCTAGGATTAAATATTCAAGGTAGGTAAAGTGAGGGATAACATTTAGGTTCATTCAAAGAAATGCCTAAATCATCTCCTACAATTCACATCCTTCATTTCATTTTATATACACACCAGGCAAGTTCTAGACATTCCACAATAGCACGGAATATTCGAAAAACTTACACTCACAGCACATGCTCAATTCAAGACACATTTCGCAGACTCTTAACTCAGATAATCACAAGAATTCAAAATTAAGCTTCAATCACATTGTGTCAAATTCAAGAGCCTAAGTGTCTCACACAATGTTATACACTTTTTACATGCTTCAACACTAACCACACTTGTATCTTACAATCATGCATAACACATAACAAGAACATCAAGCCATCAATTAGCTATGGTTTCAAAAACCAACCTACTGACTAATTTTCCTCAAGACGGTCGTCATCCATCCATCGTCAAAAATAGTCTCTAACTATGACTAAAAACATTATATACAGACAAAGAAAAATTTTTATTCTACGATTCAAAGACCCCCCGTCGGAAAAGAACCAAAAAGAAAAACCAACGGGTGATGAAGTCATGCTTGACTCACAAAAAAAAAATTCAAATATTTCTCACAAGCATTACATTCACCAAAAATCGTTAAGCACAAAAATTTTAAAATTTTCCTCACCCCACACTTGAATAATGCTATGTCCCCATAGCATCAACTTAACATTTAAAGAGGGTGAGAAATACTCCCTGAGGCCTTTATGCCTAGCTAACAACATGCCTTTCTTCAACTTTGCACAAGTGGGTGTTCGACCCCACACTTTTTCTCTTCCATGCTTGTTAGCTTCCTTCTCCACGGGTACTCAGACTTTCCCTCCATCTGTGCTTAATTTTCCACCAAAACAATACAAGATGAAAAATAAATAAGATCAATTTAAATGTAAGAAATTGAAATGGTACCCATGGTACCCTTGGGTTGCCTCCCAAGCAGCGCCTAATTTTATGTCGCGGCACGACGTACCAAGATTCACCACTTTTTCGTCCACCTTGAGGATATGAATCTCACCCTTAATTTCTTCTCTAATTTCCTCTTATGCTCCAGGGGTGGTGGTGAAAAATTGTAAGGACCAAGCAGTAGATGTTGACTTTTGAACTTATTAGCCCTTAAGTAAGTGAAGTCATTTTGTCTCTCCAAGTCAGCATATTTCAAAATTTACGGGGCTTGGTCCTCCTCTATACATTTCTCTATAAGCTTGGAAGACTTTATTTCTATGTTGTCAACCAAACTTAATGTCGAAAAATGCTTCGAGTGTGGTCCAATAAACCTCAACTCTGAAACTGCATTGTGCTTGACCTCCTTACTTGTATACACCTTCTCAGCATCGACATCTATCTCTCCATTAATGTCAACTGAGGGATACTCTATCTCTTCTTCCATGAATGGATTTTCCATAAGTGTGAGCCCATCACGAGGACACTCAAGAAATTCTAATTGTTGGGCTTCATCCAAAAATTCACCCTTGTCTTCCTCTTGTAGTTCTTCTTGAATATCGGCTAAAACTGTTACCTCCAATTTATCACAAGCTTCAGCCTCAGCAATCATCTCCGGGGCTTTGACGCTCATCCTTTCTAGAGCCTCTGCATTCTCTTCTTGCTGAATTCTCAATACTGCCATCGCCTCCTTCATTGCTTCTGATTGCTCCAAGAGTTGTTTCAGCATGTCTTCTATTTGAGCTTGGCATCCCAAGTCCTCATTTTCAGCATGCCTATATTCAGCAAAAACAACAGAAGGATCATAGTAGGGGCTTGGGGGAGGGGAATATGCATTCGGACAACCATCCCAATGGCCATCTTGACCACCACATATATTGCACGTGTTACAGTGTTGCCACTAGTGGTGTCCTACCCAATTCAGACAAGATTCGCCAAAATATGAGTATCCACCATTTAAACCATTTGTATTCCACGATGTCATGTCAAAAAGGGTATCCGAAAAAGAAAAAAAAAATAAAAAAGAATTAAAACAAACACTAAGACCAAGTTGTCAGCACTTATATAGAATTTGTAAACTAACACTTAAGAAAATTTTACCAATTGCCAGTCCTCGGCAACGACGCCAAAAACTTGTTCGGTTTGTTTGGAATAACTACACGCAAGTGCACGTGGTCGAACATCTAGTAAAGTGGCTCAAGTAAGCGAAGTATCGATCCCAAAGGAACTAGACTAAGGTATCAATCTAATCAAGTGTCAATAAACTTTAACTCTAAACTGCGGACAATAGTGTGAAGAAGATTCTGATATTTTGTTTCCTAATTTTATACTAAGTCTAAAACGAATATACAATTTGAGTCTGAACTATAAGTATGAGCATGCTGAGGCTAAAATGAACATGTAGAGAAATAAATTATCGATACAATTTGATTAATCTTTCCTCCGGTTGCTAGTCAAGAATTATTTCCTATGGATTAAAACTCTCGTATTTAACCCAACTTAAGAATGATGAACCTTCCACCTACATCTCTGTGATAAAAAAAATTCATGTTCTAGCCATACAAAGCTGATTCCTTAATTGACTAATACGACTTTCAGGTATATCTCTATCGTGAAGGTAAATCAATTCTCAATTTTCCCAAACTAAGAAAAGATCATATCCTATCAATTCACAACTTTCCAATTTCTTGCTCTCTCAAGTGAAACCGGACTTTTTAAATATACATTAATGTTGGCCACACATTAATGCAGTAAGAACAAGAATCAATAGAACAACCATGGAAGAAAAGATGAAAAACAATTTATCAATAATTACATTTAAATACAAATGTTCTTAACCTCAGCAAGAAGGGAATTTATCCACTCATTTGTGGATTAAACATCGTTAAATGAGTGTTAATCATATAAGCAATTGAAATAAAGAAGAAGGAGATAGAGAAAAACCATGAGATTTTTGTCCCTTCAACTGCCTGTAACCCATGTTCTTGCTCCACCAAGTCAGAATCATTAAAAATGAACCTAAGTGTTCTATTTATACTAGTGGAAATTTTTCCCGGAATAACAAGCAACGTGTCACGGAGTGTATCGTGGAGCACTGCCTCCGTGACACGGTGTGTATCGCAGAGCACTGCCTCCATGACACGTTGCTGTTCCACCATAGGCCAAAATTTTCATTTTTTCTTGTTGACTTTCATGTTTTTCTCTTGATTCCATTCCTCCACTTTACCAAATCATGAATTAGTTCCTCAAATGTATTATTAACCTTCAAAAACGAGGACTAATCATGTTGGTTAGTATATATTCACATTTACATAAAATCACATGAGAATGTATATAAATAATTAGATAAACAAGACTAAATTGAGTTATAAAGTAGCACCTGGGCATGCAATGATGCCCAAGATCAGTCATCATCTTCTGCGTGCCTGACATAAAAGGGCACTACACTATATGCAAGGGACGGTCTATATTAGTGGAAAAGAGGTTCGATTTGGCGGGACTGCGTGGGGACTTACCCAACATCATTACTCAGATCACAGATAGGCAGTGGCATGCTTTTGCCAATCCTCTCCTAGACTGCTACCCTAGCCTAGTGCCGGAGTTCTATACCTCCTACCATGCTAGACAGGACATCATAAAGCATAAAAGGAAAAATCGATGAAGTCCCCTTCCTACCATCAGTCATGGTACATGGGGTGGAGGTAGAAATAACTCCTTCTGCAATCAATTATTTGTTCTAGGAAGACGAAATTGACTCAAGCACAGAATACATTGCCAGGATTGTAGACATGAAAAATTAGTTCACCTGGATAGCCCCATTCATTGTAGTTGACACTCTTCTATAGTCCTCCATGGGTGGAAAAATTTCTCTCCCTGATCTGAAGTTCAAGGCCAAGTTATAGTTGGATTTTATCTGAGGAAGCATCATTCCTTCCAAAAATGATAGCAGGTCAGCTTGGAGATAGCAATTCTAATAGCCTGCATCATGTTTGGAGTCCCCATTAACTTTGGGGAGATTGTGGCCCAGCAAATGAAGTGGAAGGCAAGACAGGCGAGCACCTCCATGCCATATGTTTTCCTCTTTTCTCAGTTGTGTTTACAAGCTAGAGTTCTATTATTCCCTGATCAGACCCCTATCCCTGCCTCAGAAGTGATCGCCTTAGATAGGAAAAGAGATGTTGAGGCACCAACAATTAAGAGGAAGAAATTGCAAGCTTTTGGGGGCAGAGGGATCACTATCCCATGGGTCAAAGCAGTCACCACATGCCCTAGATTTGAATGTGTCACACAAAGAAGCTACGGGCCAAATATCCATTGACGCACCTCTTAGCAGAGCATCTGCCTTTCCTATATCCTCCCAGCCAAGTGGTCTCCACAACCTCATGGAAATGACCAACTCTCATGAGAGCCAACTTCAAAACATAGCTAGAAGTTCCACTACACTCATTGCTCAAACAATCAAACGGGAGCTAAAATCAATGTATGAGAGCCTTACAACATTATGCACACTGGTGGATGTAGTGGAGGGGGCTGTCACTTCTCTTTGAATTGAGGTGCGGGAGTGGAAAAGTCAGACACCTATGGAAGTGCCTGAAATAAGCTCTCTTAACGCTGCAATGGCTGCTCTTTCCACTGTTCGCAACCCAATTGATGATCTGTTTAAGGGCTTGGGAGATAACACCAAGGATCTGGGAGAGGCTGGTTTTGATTGTGCCACAAGAGCAGGGAAGTTGCTGAAGATGAGGATGAGGAGTGATCTTCTCAGGAAGTCTGTTACCCCTTAATTTTGCGTAAATACATTGGGGACAATGTATTCTCTTAGCTAGGGGGAGGGGGATGAGTGTTTGTTGGGGGATCACTAATGTTTTTATTTTGATATGAGTTGAATTAGCCCTTGTTGGGCTTTTATTTTTTATTATTATGTGATACCTAATTGTGCGCCTTTATCAGGCTCAGTTTTTAATCTTCTTGATGATTGCCCTTGCCGAGCCTGTGATGTTAAAAAAATGAATGACTTGGGTGAATTCTTGGATGAATGTTAGTTTGATAATGATGAGAATGGATTCCTTGCCTTGAACTGTTTATTCCTTCAGGACCCAAGTCCTTTGTTTGTTCCCCGTGTAGTAGAATAGTAATCAAACTCCAAGGGTTTTCTTCATACCATGGTTCTTTCCCAAGGTGCATTTATTTATTTTCATTTCTTTTTGTTGTCAAACTTGGTTGGCATGTCCCGATGATAGTTGAGTGGCGAATTTCTTAAGGAAAAATGCCTTGTCAGTTTTGAGTCTTTTATGGAGCTGTTTTGAGAGGTACCACCAGAAAATTTTTGAAATGGAATTTTTAAATAGGGCATGAAAATGAGAAATAATGAACAGGTGTTTGAAACAAGAACATAACACTCTTTTTCATACTTTGTAGATTCCTCGTTTGACTTTTAAATTTGCTTGTTCAGATGTCTTAAATCAAAATCTTATGTGGATAATGACTTTTGTGGACTATTTAGGTGTGATGCCTTGCGTGGTAACGATTTTGTGAATCTCATGCACAACTTCTTGTCTAGAACTTTCCCCAAGTATGACTCAAGGCGAAATCCTAGATGTAGCTGCATGTAGAATATGATCTTAGGCTCTCTTTTGTAAGTCACTTCAACCAAAATGACTTCCCCGACCATTAATCTTTGATAGACAACTTTTGAGCCTTGAACCCTTTCTTGGAAACCACATTACAAGACTAATGACCATTCTCTTTAATCCTTCTCTTTGGCAACCATCCTTCGTAATGACTACTAATGAAACAATGAAAAATGGGTGCTTCAAGCCCAATAAATAGGGAGAGAGAGAAGGAAATGAATGTGAAATGAGGCAAAGGCCTAAGTTTGGGGGTTCGAAAGAGTGGGAAAAAGATGAGTAGCCTAGAAAAATTGTGATAGCACCAAAAATTGTGATAAGATGAGTGAACTAATGAGTTGAGAAACATTGAACTATCAAAAAGAGGAAAAATTGCTGATAGGTTCTATCTCTTGCATAAGGAAGGCTAAGTGTGAAATTCCTAGTGGTTATAAGGGTGGCTTGTGTGAAAAAAAACAAATGAAGATGATGGGCAAATAAAAATGTAGGGGAGTGATCTGAGCAAGGTGATAGGATGTTATAAGTTTGTTAAGGCATTAGGGAGGCGTTAGTCACTAAAGGCAAACATTTATCCTACCCTTAGCACTAGCCAACATTATGACCCACAAGTCCTAAGTTATTTTAAGTGCATTTGCTCTACATTAGTGGCGAATTAGACGAAGGGCAAATCAATGGGTCGAGTTGTGTGCATGAAGATTTCTTTTGGGAGATTGAGTGCAATCTTCTCTTTGCGCAATCCCTTGTGTGAATGCATTAATTTCATGAGAAAAAAATAAGGATTTTCTCTTCGGTGAGTGGCATCATCCCTTTTGAGGACACAATTTCCTTAAAGATTAATATGTGCATAGGGCATGAGAAATGAAAGCTCTAAGGCAAGCTTTGAATGTACAATTATCATGAATTGAAATGCTATATGTACTTCATGGATAAGTTATGCCCTCATTTTGCAAAATGAAAGATCTTGTGAATAATGCTTTTGAATGGTGGTGGCCTCTTGAAATGTTTCCTCTTTCTTGTTTTAGGGGAATTTGCTTCTCTTTTTTGGTGAGTTGGTAAGCATTTTTGGGTTGTTTTGAGTCAAGTTGTCATTGATGCATAAACTTGGGTAGAGTGGCATGTTATTCATCTGATAATAACTGCATTACTTGAGGACAAACAATGGTTCAAGTTTGGGGGTTTGATTAGTTGGTAAATTTACCAACTCATTAGGCTTTTAAGCATGAGCGTTAGTCAAGTTTCCAAGTCATTTAGATGGATTTTATGCCCTTTTTGCCTTTGTGTGGGCAGATATCTGATTTGTAGAAAAGAGCAAGAAAGGGAGCAAAAAGAAAAGAATTAGGTAAAAACCCTCAATTCACTGGAAAATACCGGTGAAACGCCAGCCAAACGCCGAAGACCACTAACCTAGGAACTAAAGTGACCAGCAAGCAGGACACCGACCGTCGACTCGCCGGTTGAATCACCAACCGATGCCTGAGTGTGCTGGATCACAGATAAAAAATCAGCGGAGCACGATTGGAGACCGGAGAATCGCCTAATGAAGCGCCAAAGGACACTGGAACTCATGACATGAGCACCCAATACAGTCGGCAGTTCGCGGAATGCAACCGACGAACTGCCGGTACTGTCGCAAGTACCAAAATGCCTAAACAGGGATAAATGTGTCCAACACTGAAAAGGAGACTGGGAGTACCCAACTTTTGGATATATTCTATAGAGAAGTACTATGAACCCAGTAGATCATAACTTTTATCTTTTTGAGAACATTCTCTTTGTTGAAGAAGAAAGTAAGAATTCCATTGGTGAAAATTGTAAAGGATTGTTTTTTCTTTTTCTTCTTCTTCCTCTATAGAAAGGTACTACCATTGTTGAAGACTTATTGTTGAATTTTCTTTTGCTATTCCTATTTGAATTCGATGAGTTTATTGTTAAATGTGCTTTTGAATTTCTTAACTATGAGTAGCTAAGTTATTAACTAGAGATGTATGGTGACGAATGCTTCATTAGATTGGATATTACTAGAGTCATCTCAATATTGTTTAATTATTGTAAATATATTAAATTCTCTCCAATCTATAATTGAAGATCCATGATTGATGATGTGGTCTAATTATTCTTACTTGATTTTTTCTTGAAAAAGAAGAATTGAGTACTGGGAGAGACTTTAATGGTGGACATGGATGTGAGGCTGTGAAATTGGGTTGGAAATAGCCAAAATCACATTCTCACTCTTAATTAATAGCTAATAGCTAGAAATTAAGCAACTAGTTATCCAAATTTGATCGGGTTGATTTAACTGTGTCTAGTGGTTTGAAAGAACTTTAGCAAGAGGTATTTATGAGGTTAAAAAACATCAAATGCCCACTTTCCCTTGGTTATTTACACAACTTGAACTCATGAGATGACCTATCATGACCCTATTTAGTTAGCATATCATCTACACCACACCTCTAGTCTTTCACATTATTGTCAACAACCTTGGTCATTTTGCTCTCTTTATTAGCCAAATTAGAATTTATACTCTATTGTTAATCTCAATCTCCTCCAAAATGCTTATTTCCTTGTTTTTTTCAAGTGGTGCAAGCTAAATTCAATTTCCCAAATAACACTCGTGCATATCATTCACTATTCTCTGTGGGATTTGACCCCGACATCCGTCGGGATATTTCTTTTGATACAATGATTGTGTATGCTCTTTTGTAATGAAGAGTTTATTTTCAATGTTATCAGAACTCCGAAAGTAAAAATAAAATCTGGAATAACCAATGACCAAACAGACGGATCGTTGATCCATACAATATCATGTTATATCCCTTTGTGGGTTCTCCTCTAACCTGCTCCAACGACTAGAAATAATGAACGATACAATAAAACAATGGGTCATATAATCCATTTATCAGTTCTTGGTAGTTTTAAGCATTTTTAAGAAGTTCGATACTACGGGGCACACCCAACAACTCATTGGTTCATAGGACAAGCCATTCTAATGGTCGTCTAATGGCTCTGGTGCCATTTCCTGATGGTTTCAGCTGCGAGTCTCGAATATGATCTTGGGGTCTTTCCAAGAATTGCTAAGATCATGTGTGATGCTTGTGGAGTAGCTTTGGGTGCTGACCTTGGAAAAAAACATGATAAGATCTTTCATCCCATCTACTATGCTAGCAAGGCTCTCAATGCAGCTCAAAGAATTACACCGTAACAGAGTAAGAGTTCTTAGTTGTAGTGTATATCTTTGAAAATTGTCATGCTTACCTCCTTGGCATAAATGTTGTGGCGCACACTGACCATGCATCAATTCGGTATCTAATGGCTAAAAAGGATGCAAAACCTTAATTCATTCATTAGCTATTGCTTCTATAGGAATTTGAACTTAAGGTGAAAGAAATAAAAGGTACAAAAAACCAAGTTGCAGACCATCTATCTAGGTTGGATGAAGAAGGAAAAGTGGGAAAAAAATTGGAGACAAATGATTCCTTTCCTAACGAACAGGTATTGGCTGCCTCACATGAATTGTCTCCATGGTTTGTAGACTTTGCAAATTACTTGGTGAATGATACAATTCTCGAAAACATGAACTTTTATAAAAAGAGGAAGTTTCTCCATGATGTTAGGAAATTTTATTGGGATGAGCCATATTTATTCAAAACTTGTGCTAAAAATATAATAAGAAGCTGCATCCCCGAAAATGAGACGATTTTCATTCTTGAGGCATACCCTTCATCTCCTCTTAGAGGGTATCACAGTGGCTTTTGCACGGCGAATAAGATATTACAATGTGATTTCTATTGGCCTACTATTCATCAAGATGCTCATGATTTTGTAAAGGCTTGTGATAAATTTCAATGAGAGGGAGGAGTGTCTAGGAGACATGAGCTACCTCTAACACCCATTCTTGATGCAGAGTTGTTTCATGTGTGGGGCATTGATTTCATGGGCCTATTTGTAAGTTCCTATGGATGAAGTACATATGGTACTACTTTACTATGTCTCCAATTGGGTGGAAGTGGTAGCACTTCCAAACAATGAGCGTAAGTCGATCACTGTATTCTTGTGAAGGAACATCGTTTCTAGATTTGGCACTCCAAGGGCAATCATCAGTGATTGTGGATCACACATCTGCAATAGGTTATTTCGTGGCTTACTTTAGAAATATGCAGTCAATCATAAGGTGGCTACACCTTACCACCCATAGACAAGTGGATAAATGGAAGTTTCAAATCGGGAGATCAAGACAATTCTAGCCAAAATACTTCATGCCAACAGAACAGACTGGTTAGGGAGATTGCATTATGCTTTATGGGCATATCGAACAACATACAAACAAAATTCAGAACACCCATAGGTATGTCATTGTATCAGATCGTCTATGGAAAAGGATGTCACTTACCTATGGAGATCGATCATAAGACTTTATAGGCACTAAAGAAGTTAAATTTGAATTGGAAAATGCCGCAAACCTGAGATTCTCCAAACTCAATGAGATGGATGAATTTAGATTGATGAATTATGAGAATGATGCAACATACAAAGAGAGAATGAAGCTTTATCATGATCAAAAGATTGAAAAAGGGAGATCAGACCTACGAATTTATTGTTGCTATACAATTCCAGACTCTGCTTGTTCTCGGGAAAATTGAGGTCAAAGTGGTTCAATTGTTCTCACATGGAGCAATAGAGAATGAAACAAAGGATGGAACAACATTCAAAGTTAATGGACAGAGGGTGAAGAACTATTTGGTAATCCTAAGGAGTTGAAAGTGCTGGAAAAGATATACATTGATGAAGTCTGAGTAATCAAGAGATCTACATCATGTTGTGACATTAAATCAAGCGCTACTTAGTAGGCAACTCAAGACAACTTAGGTTTTATTTTTGTTTACTCAAGTGTGCAGGAAACAAGTCACAAGTACATAATAGAGCTATAGGAACCGAGATAAGGCTTGAAAGTCATGTCGGCCCAGAGATGCACGATGCGCCGGTCAAGGTCCACACAGAGAGGTGCGACATAGCGAGCTTGGGATTGCATTGAGGAGCGCGACATGCCTGTTCTATAGGAAAGTGAGAACATCCTAAAGATTATGAGGATTAGAGGCTCAGGGAGTTCTTCTTTCACTCTTTTACATATTCTTTATTATCTTAGCTGTGAGAACAACGCTACTGAATAAATGTAGGGTGGGAGAAGTATACTTCATTATATCATGTATGCTTTCATTGGTAAATATTTTTCACGGTGGGCCTAGATTTTTTTTTTGTGATTCATGACTTATATGCTAGCTTGTAGTATTTTGTGTAATAGTTTTTGTGATATTTTTTGTTTTATTTTTATTTGGGTTCCCCCATATTTATTTTCGATACTTTTCTGGTATATAGTCGCTTAAAACAGATTAGAGCGTCTAGATTGTTTTGAGTCATAGTCATGACTATTTTCGATGATGGATGAATGATGACCCTATTATGAGAAAATTAGTCATTAGGAGAGCAAGAACTTGAGACCCTACGAATGCTAGGTGCTTCATGGTCACACCCAAATTACACCCTGCAATTAAAGTATAAAGCGGTCGCAGTCAAATATAGTAACCCAACAAAGGTTGGGGTCAATCCCACATGGAATAGGCATAAATTATATGTTAATGGTAAATAAACAAACTTGTAATAATTCAGTAGGGGGTTTGCAAAATAAAAAGAATAAAATAATGCTAGAAATTATTGAGTTGTTTAGCATATTAATGAAGCTAAGCTAGGACTGTATTACCCATAATTTCATAACTTAGCAGACTTTTAATAGTGATCTATCGGGGTGAAATTTGTGTAAGACTTATGTTTAGTACATCTAATTGTTTCTCAACTTAAGAATTACGCTTATCTCTTCTCGGTCTCAAATTGCATGTGTTATGTGCAGCAATTGTCACGACTTGAGTCTATACCCTGGACGAGACACGATACTTGGAGTCACAAGTACCCCAATCCAACACATGGTCTATCATCACATTTGTAAACTGAGTAAACATAAGCGGATGCTATAAATAAATAAGATCATTTAAGAAAATATAAAGTTCATTTGAAAAAAGTCCATACATCTTAAGACAATACTAAATATCTGAGTCTATGTCTTAGAGAGATCTACTAATGATGAGTTGCTAGAACAAGCCCCCAGCTAATTTGAAAGTCTAACTGAAAGAAAAATAACTAAAAATAAACATCCTCCTCAAAAGATCAGGACTCACCAAAAGCTGCTATTGGTATCGTTTGAAGGAATCTACTGATGATGCTTCGGTTGAGAACCTGCGTCTGTATCATGATACGATACAGTGTAGAAGGTATGCATCAGTACTTGGAATGTACTAAGCAAGTGAGAGACAATATAAACATGAAAGAGAAAGTAACTAAAATGAGATGACATGAAATGACCAACTAAAATACAAAAAACTAAACAACTGAAATATAATTGATTTGGTCAATAATGACCCTGGCCGATGGTCATAGACATGTCCTAGATTTGAGATACTGATTTGAGCTAAACTGAACTGAGATAAACTGAAAATATACTGACTAGTGGGAGAGTCTATAACCGACATATAACAACGTGAGCTAAACATGGAGTTTGATGTATACGCCCCATCGACAGGACCCAATATACCTTGTCAGGGTATAAAAGCATGAACAGGATGATCACAAATCTAAGGCCATAGGGCCAATAAAATAACCTACGGTGGAAACATAATTCTGGGAGCCTGGGTGCGCTGGAACCCCGGTCCACTCGGTGCTAAGTCCTACTCCCATTGGATAGTCCTAATCTGACTACTAAGATGATAGTTTGAAACTAGGGTCCATGACTAAATCAGGGATACTTATTTAGAAGTAACCTGAGAGATCGGACCGAATTCTGTAACTGGTGTTCTAAGATTATCCAAAGTTGCTTATCTGGAAGTGTCGTAGTCGTCTAAAGAACAAACTAAAACTGAAGCTGGTGGTTCTAAGATTGGTTGGAGCTGCTTATCTTGAAGCGTTTTTATCATCTAAAGAACAAACTAAAACTGAAGCTGGTGGTTCTAAGATTGGTTAGAGCTACTTATCTGGAAGCGTTTTTATCATCTAAAGAACAAACTTGTACCTAATTACTAAACTGATAACTGATATCTAGGAGGCATTACTGACACCTCAAGAAAAGACTATAGTCAAAATGATCAGCTAACCTTTCTAAAAATACTGAACATGCTAACATTCTGACTTAAACTGGACTAGCATGCAACTGACTGAGATTTCAACTGATATTAATAATATGGGAATCCCAACACTGATAGAATAAAGCAACATGAATAACTAATCAATTATGCAAGACTCTAATTTACTGTATTCAAAAGTTAGGGATAAAACCATCTATACAGGAACAAGTATCAACATGGTCTCTAAATAATGGAAACATAGAAGCTAACAATATGAACAACATTCCACATGAATGACATCGTAATCTGACTGAAAAGTTA
The DNA here is from genome assembly GCA_035772735.1 of Datura wrightii. Taxonomy (NCBI): domain Eukaryota; kingdom Viridiplantae; phylum Streptophyta; class Magnoliopsida; order Solanales; family Solanaceae; genus Datura; species Datura wrightii. The sequence continues at coordinate 42,851,317 of JASDFA010000007.1, read as the reverse complement.
TTAAATTTCAATACCTCAAGGCTAGGACTAATAAGAAAATTTACATGGTTTTTGAGGGAACACGGGAAGGACAATTCCCTTGATAAATTCGCACATACCTGGTGAAGGATTCCTAAGAAAATCCTTGAGAAATTCGGAGAAGAAGAAGTTGAAACCCTTGCCCTGTTCTATGCTTCCTGACTGGTGATTCTACCTTCTGACTTCTGAGGGAATGAGAGGAATGAAGTATAAACTTTGATTACCCCGATAAATCCCTTGAATAAAATCCAAAATGACATAGTTTAAGGATTAAAAAGGTGAGAAGTTACTAAAATAACCCTGGGAGAAAATCTAGAAAACTGCCCGACAGGGACCAACGGGTCACACAATGAGTCGTTGGTTGATACCACGACTCGTTGGGACTAGTTTTTAGTCCTAGGCCAAGATTTTTGGCTTACTTCAACTTGGAAACAAGGGGGACCACGACTCGTTGGATGAACCAATGGGTCATTGGTACGTCCCGTGGGCACTAACAAGAATTCGAGAAAAAACGCTAGATCGCCTCTATATCTCGGACTGAGTTTCCCTTTCTTTCCAGACCTCATCACCCCCTTCATGGATGAAAATCTTAGGTAAACCTAATCATCTTCAGTGAATTCTAACTCTCTTCTCCTCACATCATCATAGGATTTCTGTTGGCTTTGAGTTGTTTTCAAGCTTTCCCTGATAAGTTGCACTTTCTGCATAACTTTATGAACTGTGTCTGGCCCTATAAAGGTAGTTTCACCAACTTCAAACCACCCTATAGGATACCTATACTTCCTACCATATAATGCCTCAAACAAGGCCATCTGAATACTGGAATGGCAGCTATTGTTGAACGCAAACTCGATGAGAGGTAGGTGATCATACCAACTGCTCTTAAAGTCAATCACACAAGCTCTCAATATATCTTCTGCGGTCTGAATAGTCTGATCATCTTGTCCATCTGTCTGAGGGTGAAAAGTTGTCCTGAGTTTTGCCTAAGTACCGAGTCCTTTATGAATGAATTCCAAAAATGCAAGGTGAACTAGATACCTCTATATGAAATAAGGACAAGGGCACCCCATGCAGTCTGATTAACTCGCAGATGTACAGCCTAGGATAATCCTCAGCTGAGTCTATAGTTTTAACTTGGAGGAAACTGACTTGGTCATCCAATCAACTATCACCCAAATTGAGTCATGCTGTTGGCAAGTACGAGGTAGACCTGCAATAAAGTCCATATTCACTTCTTCCCACATCCATGTGGGTATGCTGATATCCTGTGTTATACCCCCAGGTCTCTGATGTTCCACCTTAACCTGCTGGCAAATTAGGCACTTAGCCATAAATTCTGCAACGTCTCTTTTCATGTCGTTCCACCAGTAGATATCCCATAGATCATGATACATATTAGTGCCACTTGGGTGGATAGAATATCTAGAACTGTGTGCTTCTGCCAGTATCCGTTGTCTCAAGTCACCTACATCTGATACACATAGTCTGCCCTAGTAACGGAGCTCACCATCTCCCCCTTTGGAGAATACCTCTATTTCTTTTCTGGGAACTGCTTCTTTTAGCTTAAATAGTATGGGATCTTCATCCTACCTTGACATAATTTCAACAACTAATAAGGAATCTGACCAACTTTGTAGGACTACTCCGCCCTCAGCTGAATCAACCAACTGCACTCCCAACCGAGCTAACCTGTGAATATCTTTTGTCAGTTCCTTTCTGCTCTCTTCATCATGAGCAACGCTCTCCATGGATACCCTTCTTAGGGAATTTGCCACCACATTGGCCTTGCCTAGGTGGTATAGCACACTCATGTTGTAATCCATTAACAGCTCCAACCACCTTCTCTGACAAAGATTTAAGTCTTTCTGACAGAACACATACTAAAGGCTCTTGTGGTCAGTGAAAACATCCACGTGAACTCCATAAAGATAATGCCTCCATATCTTTAAAGCAAACACCACCATTGTCAATTCAAGGTCATGAGTTGGGTAGTTCTTTTCATGAACCTTGAGCTTTCTGGAGGCATAAGCTATCACCTTACCCTGCTGCATCAAAACACAATCGAGTCCAACTCTGGAAGCGTCACAATATACTACGAACCCATCTGTTTCTTCTGGTAAGGTTAAAACTGGAGCATTAGTAAGTCGAGTCTTCAACTTCTGGAAACTCTTCTCACATGCATCTGACCACAGAAACTTCACATTTTTCTGAGTTAACCTAGTCACAGAAGATGCTATAGAGGAAAATCCTTCTACCAAACATTGGCAATAACTAGCTATACCTAAGAAACTTCTGATATCGGTTGGGGAAGTAGGTCTTGTCCAGTATTTCACCGCGGCTATGTTTTGACTACCTGAATACCCTTACCCGAGACCACGTGGCCAAGGGAAGTTATACACTTCACGAGAATTCACATTTGCTTAATTTAGCGAACAACCAGCGGTCTCTAAGAGTCTGTAGCACTATTCTTAGATAGTTAGCATGTTCCTCCTCATTTCTGGAGTACAGTAGAATGTCATCAATGAATACAACGACGAACATGTCTAGATACAACTTGAAAACCCGTTTCATCAGGTCCATGAAAGCTACAGGGGAATTAGTTAGTCCAAATGTCATAACCACAAATTTGTAGTGACCATATCGAGTTCTGAAGGCTATTTTTGGTATGTCACATTCTCTGACACTAAGTTGATAATACCCTAACCTGAGATCTACCTTGGTGAAACAACTGGCTCCTTGAAGCTGATCGAACAAGTTGTCAATCCTAGGTAGGGGATACCTATTCTTAACTGTAGCTTTGTTTAGTTGACGGTAATCGATACACATTCTGAGAGTACCATCTTTCTTTCACATGAATAACACTAAAGAACCCCATGTAGAGATGTTGGGCCTAATGAAACCTTTATCAAGTAGGTCTTTTAGCTGCTCCTTAAACTCCTTAAGCTCAGTTGGAGCCATGCAGTAAGGAGTAATGGAGATGGGATGAGTGTTTAGAAGAAGGTCTATGTCAAAGTTTATTTCCCGCTCGGGTGGGACTACGGGAAGATCTTCGGGAAACACGTCAGGGAAATTGCTGACAATTGGAACTGACTAGATAGTTGGGGTCTTAGAGCTAGAATCTTTGACCTGAACTAGGTGATAAATTCACCCTTTAGTAATGATCTTCCATTCCTCAAGGTAGGAAATAAATCGATACCTACCTTTAGTAATGAGCTTCCTTGCCTTAAGGTAGAAAATAAACCGACCCTTAGGTGTTGAACTACTGCTCATCCATTCTAAAACAAGATCATTTTGAAACTGAAATCTAACGACTCTAGTTCTGCAGTCGACTGAGGCATAACCGGAGTGTAACGAATCGATGCCAAGAATGAGATCGAAATCGACCATGTCTAACTCTACTAGATCAGCTGGAATGACTTTACTCAATACTGAGATTGGGCAGTTTCTATAGACCCTGGCTGGCTCTAACTGACTCACCAACTACGGTAGAGACTGAGAATGGTTCTCAGAGCACTTTTGGACATATTTTAAACTAGACAGCTACATAGGGAGTCATGAACGATAGTGTGGCTCCTAGATCTAGTAGGGAATACACATATATATGGAAGAGACGTAACATACCCACGACCACGTCAAGTGAGTTCTCCTAATCCTAACGAGATGACAAAGCATAAAAATGGTTTTGGCGCTAACCGCCATCCTTACCTGAAGTGTTGTCCTGCTGAGCTAGTCGGCCTTCTAGAGCTACTGAAGTGGTAGACGGTGATCTCCCCCGTCCTGCTAACAGAAATTCCCTTAGCAGGTGACCTAGTTGTCCACACTCAAAGCAACCCTCTTTGCCCTGGAGGCATTTACCTGGATGGTTCTTTCCACACTTAGGGCAAGCTAGGTAGCGGTTGCTGGAGATGTGAATCTTGGACTAAGAGCCAGATGCTCCAACTTTCTGATACTTACGGGACCAAAAAGTAGGGGTGCTGATGGAAGTGGGTGTTGGAGTCCTCTGCGACTACTACTGCCATAACTCTGGCGGCCATAATCTGATTGACTAGTTCTAGCCTGCTTGTTCTCCCTCTCCATATCTTTCAACTTTTTTGCCTCAATTTGCTGGGCATGAACAATGAGGCTGGAGAGGTCAATATTCTTTATGAGCATCATGGTACTGCACTCCTTAAGTATCAGGTTTGATACACCATTAACGAATTTAAGCATGTGACCCCTTGGATCGGCCACAATCTCTAGTGGACACCTTGACAACCATGTGAACTCCAATCCATACTCCTCCACGTTCCTGTTACCCTGTTTTAAGTTCATAAACTGTGCAACCTTAGCCTCCCTCAACTCGTAAGGGAAGAATTTGTCTATGAATGTTGTGGTGAACTCTTCCCACTCCATCAGTTCCACTCCTACTGGTCTCCCCTCCTTCCACTAATTGTACCAAATTCGTGCCACCCTTTTCAACTGGTAGATGACCAGATCAACACTCTCCGCAAAACTAACACCCATAATCCAATTATCTTACACACCTCATATACAAAATCCTTGGGTCCTCTCCCACCTTGGATCCATGAAAGGCTGGAGGGTCCATTCGGGTGAAGTCCCGAACCCTAGCAGCTGTTGTGTGTTTACCGGAACCATCTGTTGGGTTCACTTGGTTTGTCACTGTCTGAGCCAACAGCTGGATTGCCGCTTAGAATTCTGCTGAGGACACTTGGTCATCGTAAGGGACTGCTGGAGCTGTTCGGGCAGGTCATTAGCGTTGCCAGCGCTTCTTTCATTTGCTCATCTTAGAGGCATAGTTTCACTAAAATGAAATAGAGAAACAATTAGGAGAATGTTTCTGGAATTGAACTTCAATGCACGATAAGGAGTATGAACAAAAGGGAGTTTTCCTACTAACATCTCGTAGCCTCTCCATCATAAGTGTGGCGCGCTTCACACCCATGAAAAGGACTCAACCTGACGCAGCTTTCAGACATTCTAGCATACAACCTATTACTCTGATACCAAGTTTGTTACGGCCCAAGCCTATACCTTGGATGAGACACGGGACTTGGAGTCACAAGTATCCTAAGCCAACCCATGGTCTATCATCACACTGGTAAACTCAGTAAACACAAGCGGAAGCTTTAAATAAATAAGATCATTTAAGAAAATATAAAGATGATTTGACAAAAGTCCATGCATCTTAAGACAATACTGAATATCTGAGTCTATGTCTTAAAGCCATCTAAGAATAATAAGTTGCTGGGACAAGCCCCCAGCTAACTCTAAAGTCTAACTGAAAGAAAAATAACTAAAAAATAAGCATCACCTTCGAAATATGAGGACTCACCAAAAGTTGCTACTGGTATCATTGGAAGGAATCTACTGATGTTGTTGGGGCTAAGAACCTCCACCTGTATCATGATACGATACATCATAGAAGGTATGTCATCAGTACTTGGAATGTACTGAGTAAGTGAGAGACAATATAAACATGAAAGAGCAAGTAACTAAATTGAGATGACATGAAATGAACAACTGAAATATAACTGATATAGTCAATAATGACCCTTGCTGATGGTCGTAGACATGCCTTGGATTTGAGATACTAATCTAAGCTAAACTGAACTAAACTAAACTGAGCTAAATTGAAACTATACTGACAAGTAGGATAGTTAACCGACATATAACCACGTGATCTAAACATGGAGTTCGACGTATATGCCCCATCCATAAGACCCAAATACCTTGCCAGGGTATAAAGGCATGAACTGGGTGATCACAAATCTAAGGCCACAAGGCCAATAAAATAACTTATGGTGGGAACATAGTTCTGGAAACCTGAATGTGCTGGAAGCCCGGTCTGCTCGATGCTAAGTCCTACTCCCAGTGAATATTCCAAATCTGACTACTGAGCTGATAGCTCGAAACTAGGGTCCAAGACTAAATCAGGGATACTTACCTGGAAGTACCCTAAGAGTCTTACCGAATGGATTATGTAACTAGTGTTCTAAGACTGCCAGATCTGCTTTTCTGGAAGCGTCATAGCCGTCTAAAGAACAAACTAAAACTGAAGATGGCTTTTCTAAGACTGGTCAGAGTTGCTTATCTGGAAGCGTTGTAACCTTCTAAAGAACCAACTGGTAACTGATAATTGAAATTTATTAATGATATCTGGGAGGCATTACTTACATCTCAAAAAAAGACTATAGTCAAAACTGATCAGTTGACATTTCTGAAAGTACCGAACATGCTATCATTTTGACTGAAACTGTACTAGCATGCAGCTGACTGATATTTCAACTGATATTAATAATATGAGAATCCCAACACTAATTGAATCAAGCAACTTGAATAACTAATCAATTACGCAAGACTCTAATTTACTACATTCAAAAGCTAGGGCTAAAACCATCTTTACAGGAACAAGTATCAACATGGTCTCTAAATAATGGAAACATAGCAGCTAACAATATGAACAACATTCCACATGAATGACATCGCAATCTGACTGAAAAGTTATTAAATTTCAATACCTCAAGGCTAGGACTAATAAGAAAATTTACATGGTTTTTGAGGGAACACGGGAAGGACAATTCCCTTGATAAATTCACACATACCTGGTGAAGGATTCCTAAGAAAATCCTTGAGAAATTCGGAGAAGAAGAAGTTGAAACCCTTGCCCTGTTCTATGCTTCCTAACTGGTGATTCTACCTTCTGACTTCTGAGGGAATGAGAGGAATGAAGTATAAACTTTGATTACCCCGATAAATCCCTTGAATAAAATCCAAAATGACATAGTTTAAGGATTAAAAAGGTGAGAAGTTACTAAAATAACCCTGGGAGAAAATCTAGAAAACTGCCCGACAGGGACCAACGGGTCACACAATGAGTCGTTGGTTGATACCCTGACCCTTTTGGACTAGTTGTTGGTCCTGGACCTAGATTTTTGGTTTACTAGAACTTGGAAATGAGAGGGACCATGACTCGTTGGATGAATCAATGGGTCGTTGGTACCTCCCGTGGCCACTGGCAGGAATTCGAGAAAAAACATTTGATCCCTTCTCTAAAGGGTGACACCACGAATCATTGGTTGAGACAATGAGTCAATGTCACCTCTCTTCCTGGCTACTGTAAATCCTAGAGAAATTTTAGGACTTGTCACCACGGGTGGACACAACGACTCGTTGTGTGATACAACGGGTCTTTGTTGCCACTAGTTGTCACTGAAGGAGTTGGTCAAAGAATACCTAGGAGCCCCAACTAATGAGTCACACAAGAGTCATTATATTATCGACAACTCGTCATTTGACTCGTGGTTTCCTGGAACGGGATCAACTGGGTTCTGAGCTGGGAATGCAACGAGTGAAAAGACGACTTGTTGCTCCTCACAACGGGTCTTTCCTTGTCCCGTTGGTTCCTGAGGAACATCTGATAGGGATGACCACGACCCAGACAACAAGTCGTTACTTCTGACAACTCGTTTTATCGGTCATTCTAAGAAAATTTTTCTGGTTTTCCCTAGTTTTTCATGTAAGGTCTGAGTTAGGTCTAGGAATGTTTCGAGGTGTTACAGCAATAGAAAATAGATGCTTTCCACCCATCTCCTCTTAGTCTCAAAAGTGTGTCTATTTAGCTTTGCAATAAGTCTTGACTTTAACTATCCTTAGTTAGAGCTCAACTTAATTAGATAAAAATTATTAATCTCAAATTTCCATTGTTACTCTCTTTTTCTAACTTTAACTTCCTTGGTCAGGCAAGTTGAAGATACGACCATGTTTCAATATTTGCAACTGCTAAAACAGAATTAAAACAAAGAGAATAATAATCCACCCAATTTACCATTCAAGAATCACTATTGTTTTATTCCTACATTTGTTAATCCATCATGGTTTCCACAACTCTAGCCTAAGACATTTAGCAGCTCATCTTTATGAGAAACCAAGTAAAAGCTGTAGAAGAAATCATAAATAAATTCTTACTTTAATATAATCTTGTTCAAAAAAATCTCCAAGCTAAATGGATTCACAAGAACTTGATGAATTTCCAACACTATCAACTTAACTATTACATAAATTCTCAAAATATGAATTATGCAACAATATAACTATATTCAAATATGAACATATCAGACTAACAACTCCCCCGCCCCCCCAAAAATGTTATGAAAACGGTATTTATAATAGCAGATTAAGACTTCATAGTTCCTTCATGGATTGTGTTTGGGATTTGCAGCTTCTGTTCCTAGTAGAACTGGGATTGCATCCTCTGGTCGGCTGAACCCTATGGTGCCTCGCATCCCTCCATGCGTCACTATGCCTGATGTGTCGTGCCGGATGGTGCTTCAGGACTTCCTGCGAGATGCCAACTTCTATCAAATCAATCCGTCAACCCCATCTTGCCATTCTTGCACTTTTAAGCTACATTTAAGCCCAACTACATCACTTTTATACCTGAAAACATCTAATCATGTGTGTTAGCTCTTTTATCACAAATAATCATAAAACACATGCAAACACACACAATTTATTCTCAAAACATAGTAAAGTATCGCAAAATATGGCTTAGAAATATGTAAATTCACCGTTCATCACCACCCCATACTTAAATTATTGTTCGTCCTCAAACAATCACTACACCAAAGAGATTTTTAGCGGTAATAAATTTATCTTTCAGAGACAGTACATTTATCTTTTAGAAGCAATATATATCAATAATAGATTAAACACCATGCAATCCAAAGTCGCTAAATCCTCTAATGGCATTTATTATGAATTCTGGTAAAGACCTATATTATTGCCGTTAAAGTAATTATTATTAGTGACATTTATTTAGAGGCAATTACTATTGCCACTAAACTTACCTTAGAAATATTTTATCCAACATAGTTGCGGCTTTTGTTATTGCCAGTAAAAATGCAATAATTTCCAATAAAGAGGACTTTTCTTAGTGTAATTATTATGGCTGCTTAAATTGATCATAAATTCACCTTAATGAATGTATTTAATCATCCACTATTTTATAATATCAAAGTCGTAAACACTAGAAGAATTAGTTAAAAAATCATAAGGTAATCAAAAGGATAACAAAATAAACAAGCCAGAACAACTACACAAAAACAAGATTCCAGGTTTCACCTTCTCATAAACAAAACAACTAGTGTTCATTTCAAAAAGCTACCAAACATTTTTGTTCTTTTGTTATGGCATCATGAACTCAAAGATCAAAATTACAGCATAGAATCTAAAATCTGTTATGCGATAAAAATCAGTGCAACTACTGGCTCGTCAGCAAACAATGCTTCAAAACTTTTGGTGTTGTAAGAGCTCTGTGACCAGTCATTCGTAGATAGGCGTCTTCTAGGAAACAATATTGCCTGCAATTATTCTCTGAAACTTTTGTTCACTTCTATATTTTCTAAATGTTGAATTAAGAGTTAGAGTTGCAACTTCCTCTAAAGAATGCTAAAAAAAATCAAATATTCCAAGTCAATTGTATTGAGCTAAACATACTACAACGTTTCTTCTACAACAACCCAACTATTATAATATATGTATACCTTCCCTTCATATAAACCACTCCTACACTTTTCTAATACACCCAGATATGCAGAGTAAAAAAAAAAGGACAAGTACAAACTACTATTAAAATGGTATATCAAACCAACTAAACATATAAATAAGCTAGAGTTGTAATAAGTTTACTTTTATCTTTTATCTATTGTGATTGCTTTTATCTTTTCATTTTCATGCATTGAGTTGAGCAAGAGTGCAAAAGTAAATAACTAAGACTATGTTTTTCTACCTAAAGCTGGTAGATGAATATGAAGAAATATGCATCTTAAGCTATGGTTTTGGATTTAGTCCATTAACTGTAAAGTCATCGAAGTTGTCACTAAGATTTTAAAGAAATAACCTAAATTAGCACTGATCCTATAGTTAGATTCGACATAGAGGATGAAAGATTCAGGATAATCCATTTGCCCTCTGCCCTAAGTTCTGTTCTAAGAGTTGAAGTTTTCGTCATTCAGAATGAACAAATGGGGACAATACAAGGATCATAAATCAAACACTAAAATGAAAATTGAAAAAGTTTTCTAATCCTCATCATTAGTGGGGGCAAGAGCAACTTCCCTCAATTTCAAGTTATCTCCATCATTAGCAGTCGTGTTTCAAAATATTTTTAAGGACTATTTATAAGTGTAGAAAAATACTACAAGAAATAAACTAAGTCTAAAATAAATTAAAAAATAATTTTTGGTCTGCAATTAACATCCTGCGTTGTAAGGACCAACGTGCAGGAAAGCCTTGGCGACACGGGCTCAATTGCAATGCTTTTTCTGCTCATTGCATGATGCTCCCTTTCTGCTGCCACTAACTTGGTAAGCATTTCCTTTCATTTTATTCTTTTGAATCCTTTGCATGTAATGATTGCTTCATCATGAGGCAATCATTACATGCAACGATTATTTTTTTTCTGTTATAATTTTTGTCCCACTTTTTATCTGTTTTTGCTCAAAATTACTTTAGTGCTTTATGACATAATTTCTACACACTTGAGCAAACACATCAACTCTTAAAAAATAAAAAAATTATTTTAGGTTTTCTCCCAAGTAGCGCTTGATTTAATGTGACGGCATGAAGTGGGTATCTTGATTACTCAGACTTTTTCAAGATACCACTTAGATTGCCTCCCAAGAAGCGCCTGATTTAACATTGCGGCACGACGCATCTCTCACCTCAAGATCCTTCCAACATTTCCTCCTCCTTTTCAGAGCTAAGAACTATTTGTAACACCTGAAAGAATCAAAACAACTAAAAAAAGAATCTAAATCACGAAATAAATGACAAGTTAGTTTTAATCACCGTTAACGATTTCAATACCGCACTCCCCCGCAATGGTGTCAAAATTCGGTCACGCCCAAATTATACCCTGCAATTGAAGTATAAAGCGGTCGTTGTCAAATATAGTAAACTAATAAAGGTTGGGGTCGATCCCATAGGAAATAAGAAGAAATAATATGTTAATGGTAAATAAACAATATGCAATCAATATTTTGGAAGGGGGGTTTGCAAAATAAAAATAATAAAATGATGCTAGAAATTATTGAGTTGTTTATTAGATTAATGAAGCTAATCTAGGACTATGTTCCCCTGATTTAATAACTTAAAAGGCTTTTACTAGTGATCTATCTTTTATGAATTTTGTGTAAGACTTACATTTAGTAAATCTAATTATTTCTCAACTTAAGAATTACACTTATCTCCTCTCAGTCTCAAAGTATATATGTTACGTGTGCCAATAGATAAGAGATGCTTTCAATCCATTTCCTCTCGGTCTCAAAAGTGTGTATGTTTAGCTATGCAATAAGTCTTCACTTTTACTATCCTCGATTAGAGCTCAAGATAAATAGATAATAATTAATACCAAATTGCCATTGTTACTCTCATTTTCTAACTTTAACCTCCTTGGTCGGGCAAGTTGAAGATACGGGCAAGTTGAAGATACAGGCACGTTTCAATGTTTGCAGTGCCGCTAAAACTTAATTTAAATGAAAAGAATAACAATCTACCCAATTCACAATTCAAGAATCAGTATTTTATTATGCCTACATTTGTTAATCCATTAAGGTTCCTACAACCCTAGTCTAAGAGATTTATCCACTCAAGTGTAATATCCCGAAAGCCCTAAGATCAGACCCGAGGGTTGAAATGGGGAAAATAAGAATTTCTACACTAGATCACACAAAGAGTCGTCCAGTGACTCGTGAGGTGCACCACGAGTCGTAAGGTGACTCGTGGAGTGAAGGGAGAGTTTGATTGGATTTTTGGTTTGGTGATTGACCATGGGTTAAGTTACGATAGGACCACGAGTCGTATGGTTGGTCATGGTTAGGAGTTTGACTTGGGTATTGAAGGGTTTGGCAGTGTATCCAATGGTTAGTTACCACGAGTCGTCAGGTACACCACAAGTCATGTTGTCCCTCGTGTTGACCAGCAGAAGTAAGTTTTCCACTGCTGGCAACAAATGTAGACAATGACTCGTCCCCTCAGGCAACGAGTCGTCCAGTCCCTCGTTGGGACTGGAAGTGTGTTTTCCCTGCTAATTTATTAAGGTCTTTTCCATAATTTCTAAGTTCGTAAGACCTAAACTACATCGTTTTAAGCTCAGTAAAGTGTGTTTTTGAGAGGGTTTAGCTCATTCTAAGACTATCCCACTCTATGCATACAATCTTATAAGTTTTTAAGGGTGATCAAGCCTAGAGAATTCTTTAAGTGTTCTTCAATCTCCTTATTTGCTTCTCCTGATGGCTGGCCAAGTAACAAAAATGTTGTATTTTCTGGTACATCTTTATGGATTGGATTAGTCTTTCTGGTGGTATCCTTAATTCTCTCATCTCTTGGGGCATTTAAGGGGGTTGTGAAATCAGTACCCAGGTATGTAGGGTTATGAATGGGTGTATTCATTCACTCCCATGCCCAATCCCTTCTCAAATTCATGAAAATCCTAAGTTGATGAATCTATGGTGTTTTAACCCAACTTGTGAATTCTCTAAGTATCTATCATGGGTATATTCTAGTCATGTTTCTAATGTTGAATTATGATTCATGGGCATGTTTTACAATATTTTCAATTACAAATCATGTTTTCAATTCTTACAAATTTTGATGCCCAATTATGGAAGTTCATGAAAGGATGAGATTATGATCTATGTTTTCAAGCATGATTAGATGTATATGATCAAAGTATGATTTTAAATTACCCATGTCTGTATTTATGTTTTTGACTATAAAATTCTATTCAAGTATGTTTAAGTTTGGAAAAACCCATATGATCAAGTATGTTTCATGAGTTATTCGATTTCATGTTATTAGCCTACCACATGGATTTTGGAGTCTAGACTCCCACTCTTTTCAGCTTGTGATATGGTTTGAGCCAAGGCTCCTTATGTTATGTTTTTAGATTTTGTAAATCATTTTATGATTCAGCTTCGTCACAACACGATGGTTCAGCTTCGTTCAAAAACAATGGAGAGCAAATGTATAGTTATGGAAGTAGTGTCTAGCACCGAGTAGGCTAAGGGTTCAACCCTGTGCCTTAGAACTACGCGCCAATGTAGGTATGATCAAATTATTTGGGACCTCCCTTGCGAGCTTCCCCTGCCCCCAAGGGGCCTTTAGCTTGATATTGATATCATGGTAGCGTCCATAGCCTTGGCAAGGTTTTAGATGGCTCTACCCACTTGAGTGTAACAGTTGAGACCATGCAAGCTCTATCGTGGTAATGTCGGTTATATGACGAATCTCCCATTGTTCCTCATGATTTCAGTTATGCATATTCATTAGTCATGATGTTATGTTTTAGCAAGTTTGACCCAAATTTTCAATTTTACTTATGAATAATCAGTTTCAGCTTTGGGTCATTCAATTCAGTTACAAAATTTAGTTATGTTTAAATCATGTTTTTAGACAATAGCATGTAGCCCTACTCTCAGAATCTTACGATGATATGCTTTTACGATATGAATAATTTTTTATTCTACTTAGCAGTTTTACTTACCTTGCATACTCAGTACATTCCACGTATTGACCGCATACTTTATGTTGTACAGGCTCCGGCATTTAGGTTCAACCCCACCGTTAGCCAGATTCTCAGAGTAGTTTTTCCCAATCGGAGTTGGTGAATCCTCATTCTTCGAGGACCCTTTTTATCAGTTGCATTCACTATTTTCTATTTCACTTTTTGTGAGGTGAGTTAGTTGGGGTGTCCCATCAACTCGTCAGCATGTAGAGGCTTATCAGGCATAGTATGTTTTCAATTTCAGATAGTTGTTATTTTTTCAGATATTCGATGTTATCAGATATTCGATGTTATCAGATTTCCAAGCTTTCGCTATTTAATACATGTTAGACTTAACGCATTATTATTTTGTTGAGTTTAGATGTCATGTGCATGTCATGGGTCAACATGGAGCCTCTCAGGGTTCTTTGTCCTATGTCTCGATTCGGGCCTATGTTTGGGTTGCGATAAATTTGGTATCAAAGCATTAGGTTTCAAAGTATCCTAGGGTGTTTGAAATCCGCGTTAAGTAGAGTCTTTTTCATGGTTGTGAAGTGCTCCACTCATGTCGCCCAAATTACACCTCGTAAATGAGATATAAAGAGGTCGATGTCAAATATAGAACCCAACCAGGGTTGGGGTCGAATCCCATGAAATATGATGAGAACTTTAGTTAATGCATTTGACTAATACTATTGGCTTACTTATTTCCTAGGGGGAAGGTTTGAAACACAAAATAATGAACAATAGTAAAGACTAGTAGATGTTTAATTCAATTTCGGTTGTATTCAACCAACAAATTGACTAGGATTTGTTCCCCATGACTTTATAACCACAACGCTTTTATACTAGTGACCTATTCCAGTGTCTAGCGCAATATCGGTAAGTTAAATTCACCTAAATGGTTGGTCCCCAATCTAGATGATTATCGCCATGCAACTTGATCCGTATACAGGTGTACGCTTAATTAACCCTTACCCTTAATATAAGATTAGCTATTCTCAGACAAGGTCAAGCTATTAGATGAGGGTTGATAGTCTCAAATCTCCGTTGACAATCATTTTTTCTAATTCACTACTCCCTTGATCCGGTGATTAAGAATAAGGCAGTTTCCAATGTTTGCAACTGTTAAGAAGCAATTAAAATGAAGGGAAAATCAATACATGCATAAACTCCGTTCAGGATTCACTAAATATTTTACCTATGTGTGTTAATTCATCATGGTTCCTACAACCTTAGTTATGGGTTTAGCCACTCATATTGGAATGATCACAATTACAAAATAAAGAAGAAATCATAATCGTAACTGATGAGTTGGAAATTTACCAACTCATTAGGCTCCTAAGCATGAGTTTTTGCATAGTTTTTAGGTCGTTAATGTGGATTTTATGCCCTTTCTCTTGAATTCTTTTTAGGTACTTCACGTGAGTAGAGAAAGCATGAAATCAAGAAAAACACATGGAGTTTGATGAAATTTGATAAGTTAGCATATGAAGGAGAGGGGCTAAATATAATAGAAGATTTAAGCTCAAGAAGAGGTGCAAAGACATGCTTTGGATCGGCTAAACGCGGATCTAGAAAGGTGAAACATGGGCGAAATGCGAAAGCTACTACCCAGACCAGCTAAATAACCAGCCTTTCATGGAATGGAATTGGCTAAATTCCCATTGAACTGCTGGTTCCCCCTTCTAGGACACAGTTTGCAACCGACTAAAGTTTGGTGCTCCGTGGATTGCCACCGGTGAAACGCCGGTTCCTCACTGGAGAGTCCGTCTAATGAAGGGTAAAAGAGTCCAAAAAGGTCTGTAAAGCATCTAGAATCTTCAGGGAATTTGGGGAATGTTGTACACAAGAAAGTACAGATCTTTTAGATAGCTTTTATTGTACACCACTCATTGATTCATCTAGACTTCATCTTCTTCACAGAATTTTTTGTAGAATATTTTCTCCATAGATTTGTAGATTTAGGTAGTACTTTTCTTTTTCTTTTTCTTTTTCTTTAACCCGTTTTGGGGGAATTCCACCATTGTTGTAAGAGCTAGTGAAGAAAATTTGTGAAGCTAATGTGATGAATGTGAGGGGAATCCTCCTGGTATCTTCTTTCTATATTTAATTATTCTTGACTAATTTGCTAGATGGAGGTATATTCTTAGTGGGTTTGTTAATTTGATTGGGTTTTGATAAATTGCTTTTGGATTCTTATTAAAATTGTAGATCTATCATCCTCTCCCAAGTTATAATTATCAAAACTGATGGTTTGTAAACATGAATTGTGCTTTACTTTTCTAGTATTTGCTTGAGAGAAAAGTGAGAATTGGATGAGAAGATAATAGTGAGGAATTGGAGTGTTTATGCGTGAGATTAAGCTTGAGATAGTTAAAACCCATATTTTCACTTCATTAAAGGTCAAGGCTAGAAATAGCTAGTCCTTCCTCAAGCTTGTGTGGTTGTTAACTTGAATTGACTTTGGGGTTTGAAAGAACCCAAGGCATAAACATTCTTATGGTTGAAAAATAAAAGAATGTGAATTATCCACCGCTATCTATGATAATTTTCATTCTAGGGAATTCAAAAAATTTCTAATTTAGTTGTGATATCATCGATGGAATGACCCTAGCCTCTCTTTTGTGATTGCTTCAATTGGAATTTTCCCCAATTAGTTCTAATTTAGAATTAGATAGTGTTTTTCCCTTTAATTTCCCCCTAAGTTTACTTTTCAAATGTTGAACAATTATGCATTCTAGTTTTAATTGGTTAATAATTCTTGAATTATCGACTCAATTATCTATGGGATTTGACCCCGACATCTGTCGGGATATTTGTTTTTATACAACGACCGTTTACAGTTTTTCTCTAAACGAGGAGTGTATTTTGGACATTATCAAAAATGGTGCCATTGTTGGGGAATTGAGTTGTGATAACCCATTAGTTATTGATTGATTCGAACTAGTTTTGCATTTATGTTTTACATCTTGTTTTGCTTTTATTTTTGTTTTTATTTCTTTGTTTGTAGTCGAATGATGGAATCATGGAATGAAAGGAGGTTTGTTGGTGGAAACCCTTATTATGATGACCCATGTCCCTATAGTGGAGGACCACACTATTGGCAAGATTGCAACAATGCCCCTAGAAGGGAGATAAGTGCACCTTCTCCTTCCTATGATGGGTATAGATGCACATTATGTGGTAGTCATGGGAGACATTGGGATGGATGCCCAAATGGGATCACTTCTTGTTATAGAGGCTATGATAGAAGTTGCTCTCCTAAGCTTGATAGGAATGAAGCCATGTCTTGTGAGGGAAGGAGGAATACATGTGGGCACATGGAAGCCATGATCCAATCCTTTTTGGAGCAGGAGCCCAATGCAGAAAAGAATACCAACCCCGCCATGCCCATGGAACCATCAACTCCGCAAGAGGAAAGCTGTAAATCTCTAAAAGAAGAAGTGGAGGAGACATTGAGGAGCATAGCAGGAAGAAGTGAACAATGGGGCATAGCTCAACGTGACTCATGGGAGGAAGCTCAAAATGATGATGAAGAAGGAGTTAAGGTGAGTGTTGAAGATGTCATAGAGGTGAGCCAACCAACCAACATTACAAAAATGCAAAAGGCCAAGGTTGAAGAAGTTACACTAGAGTCTCCAAATGACATCCAACAAATCACACTCAAGGACTCTAGTGCACTTGAAAAGGAGGATGTTAAGCAAGAAGCATGCTTGAAAGGGGAGCGACTTAGACCGCCCTCTTATCATTTTTCAACATTGAACTTGGTTGACAAAATGGAGATTGAGGAGACCAAGTCAATGAAGGAAGTTGAGGAGGATGATCAAGATGGCTTCATCTTAGAGTATGCCATGCCAACAAAGTCAAAGCACATCCCTCCCCTAAGGGCGAAGAAATACAATATGTAACATTGGTCCCTTTATGCTTACACCACCACCCCCAAGTGGATTAGAAGAATGGACAAGAAACTAGGGGTGCGATTCAAAAGCTCAAAATAGAGAGAAAAGTGGTGAAGTTGAAGTCGTCGAGCCACGAAGTTAACTAAGGCGCTTCTTGGGAGGCAACCCAAGTGCTTTTACTTTTTGTTTTTACTTTTTACTTTTGTGTTATTTTAGTTGACGTTTGTGTTGTATTTGTTAGTGCAAGGGTGCAATAGGTATGGAATGCAACCGGCACTAAATCGGTGAAGCGCAAGTTCAAATGCGCAAAATGCAGATATCAAATAGAATGCCTTGAAGAAAAATTGCTTAGAAAAATTGCTTAAGCAGTGGAACATCGCCGTCAGACCTGCGAAATACCGGTTCAAAGGCATGAAATGCCAGTTATGAGCAGAAGACCGAGGGAGTTCTTTCACCTATTCCTTCCTTACTTTTTTTACCATACTCATCGAGGACACTGTTTTATTTGTGTTAGGGGGTGAAGTCTAAGTAATTAACTTGTTAAGTGATGCACGATATGGCCCTATGATAGATTGGGTGACATCATTCTTAAGGGAAAATCATCATTACATGTTAGTAGCATTGCTCTTTTAGATAGTAGTATTTGAATAAACTCCAAGGGATTTATTTATACTACGGTTCTTTCCCAAGGAGTGATTCCTTTGTCATTTCTTTTTGTTGTCGTACCGGGTTGGCACTTCCCGATGATAGATTGAGAGACAACTTTCTTAAGGGAAAATGTCAAGTATAGAGTCTTATTGAGTCTTTTATTCACTTATTTCATGAGGTACAACCAACATGTCATTCCTCGAAATGTTCATTAGTTTTAAAAAGAATAGAGGGGCATCTAAATATAAAAATGAGCACTCTCTTGTCATGAAGTATACATTCCTTGCTTGGCTTTTTGATTTGTAACTAGCTTGTCAAAATTCATTCTTTTAATATGATGAAGGAAGTGTGTGAACTTCTTGGACTGTGATGCCTTGTGTGGTAAGTTTTTTGGCTTAATTCTTGTGTATGCATAATTTTCTAGAACTTGGCCTAAGTGTGTTTCAAGGTGAAATGATAGACGTGGATGCACTCAGAACATGATCTTATGCCCTCTTTTGTTAGTCACTTCACCTAAAATGACCTCCTTGAGCATTAATCTTTGACAGCCAACATTTGATCCTTCGACCCTTTCTTTGGAAACCACATTACAAGCCTATGACAATTTTTAATCCTTCTCTTTGGCACCCATCCTCCCTAATTGCTAGTGATAAAATAACGAAACAATGGGGCTTGAAGCCCATGAAATGGGGAGCGATAAGGAAATGAATGTGAGATGATGTAAAAGCCTAAGTTTGGGGGTTTGTAAGAGAAGGGGGGAAAATGAGAGCTTCAATGTGAAGTAGCACCAAAATTGTGATGAAATGAGTGAATCGATGGGTTGAAAGACCTCGAATCATCAAAATAGAAAGAATAGCAAAAAGGTGCTATCTCTTGCATATATAAGGCTAAATGTTAAATTCACCGGTGTTATAAGGGTGGTTGTGTTACACAAATGATGAAGATTATGAACAAGGATAAATAAGGTGGAGTGATCTCAATAAGATGATGAGATGTTACAAGTGTTTGTAAAGGCATTACGGAGACTTTAGTCACCAAAAGCTAAACAATTATCCTACCCTTATCGCTAGCCTTCATTATGACACACAAGTCCTACTTGATTTTGAGTGTAGCATCACTACTTTAGTGGCGATATACATGAAGGGAAAGCCTTTGGGTCAATTTTTTTGCACTTGAATTTCTTTGTGAGAGTGAGCGCATTTGTCTTATCTTGTAATCCCATTGTGTGAAAATGCTAAAAAAATGTGTGTCGAATTCTCTCTTCTTGTGAGGGGCATCATTTCCTTGGAATACATGCTTAAAATTGTTTTCAAAGAGAGGTATGGTTAAGGCAAGCGGGAAGCGAACATTAAGGAAAGTTTTGAATGTGAATTGTCAGTGACTTGAGATGCTTTTGAATTTGTTTTGAGGAACTATGCCCCTTGTTTGAATAAATGAATGCATGCAAGATATGTTTAATGATTGTGGTTACCTATTGAAGCTTGTGCAACATGGTTTGAGTCCTTTCTTTTTCTTGAGTTGGTGTATAATGTTTAGGTTATGTTGAGTCCTGATGATTTTGTGTATAACAACCGTAATGCTCTAAGTTTTAGCAATGTCCTCTTGTGAAAGAACATCTTGATTGGTCCTTTATGCAAAAACTCATAAATAGCATGTTGTTCATTTTCTCAATTGTAAAGAATTGCATTACTCGAGGAAAAGAAATGATTCAAGTTTGGAGATTTGATGAGTTGGAAATTTACCAACTCATTAGGCTCCTAAGCATGAGTTTTTGCCTAGTTTTCGAGTTATTTATGTGGATTTTATGCCCTTTCTCCTAAATTCTTTTTAGGTACTTCACGTGAGTAGAGAAAGTATGAAATAGAGCAAAACACATGGAGTTTGAGATGAAATTTGATAAGATAGCATATGAAGGAGAAGGGCCAAATATAATAGAAGATTTGAGCTCAAGAAGAGGTGCAAAGACATACTTTGAATCGGCTAACCGCGGATCTGGAAGGGCAAAATGCCGAACCTACTACCAAGACCGACTAAACAACCGGCCCATCATGAAATGGAATCGGATAAAAGCCCATTGAACCACTGGTTCCCCCTGCCAGGACACTTTTTGCAACCAGCTAAAGTTTGGTGCTCCGCAGATTGCCACTGGTGAAATGCGGGTTCCTCACAGGAGAGGCCGTCTAATGAATGGTAAAAGGGTCCAAAAAGGTCTCCAAACCACCTAGAATCTACAAGGGAATTTGTAAAAAGTTGCACACAAGAAAGTACAGATATCTTAGATAGCTTGGATTGTACACCACTCATTCATTCATCTAGACTTCATCTTCTTCATAGAATTTTTAGTAGAATCTTTTCTACATAGATTTTTAGAGATAGGTAGTAATTTTCTTATTCTTTTTATTTACCTATTTTGGGGGAATTCCACCATTGTTGTAAGAGCTTGTGAAGAAAATTTGTGAAGCTAATGTGATGAATGTGAAGGGAATCCTCTTGGTATCTTCGCTCTATCTTTAAATATGCTTGACTAATTTGCTAGCTGGAGGTATATTCATGGTGGATTTGTTAATTTGATTGGGTTTTGATAAATTTCTTTTGGATTCTTGTTTAAATTATATATCTATTATCTTTTCTCAAGTTATAATTGCCAAAATTGATGGTTCGCAAACATGAATTGTGCTTTACTTTTCTAGCTTTTGCTTGAGAGAGAAAAGTGAGAATTGGGTGAGAAGATAATAGTGAAAAATTGGAGTGTTTATGTGTGGGATTAAGCTAGAAATAGTTAAAACCCACATTTTCACTCCATCAAAGGTCAAGGCTCGAAATAGCTAGTCCTTCCTCAAACTTTTGTGGTTGATAACTTGAATTGGCTTTGGGGTTTGAAAGAACCCAAGGCATAAACATTCTTATGGTTGAAAAACAAGAGAATGTGAATTTTTCACTGCTATCTATGATAATTTTGAGTCAAAGGCATCAAAGAAATTCCCAATTTAGTTGTGATCTCATCGACATAATGCCCCTAGCCTCTCGCTTGTGATTGCTTCAATAGGAATTCCCCCTAATTAGTTCTAATATAAAATTAGATAGTGCTTTCCCCTTTAATTTCCCCCTAAGGTTACTTTTCTAATGTTGAAAAATTATGCATTCTAGTTTGAATTAGTTTATAACTGTTAAATTATCAACTGAATTCTTTGTGGGATTCAACCCCGACATCCATCGGGATATTTATTTTGATACAACGATGATTTACGCTCTTTCATAAAAGAGGAGTGTATTTTGGATATTATCAGTAACTTAGAAAGATTTGTAGAAGAAACCACTTGAATTGAATAAATCACCAAAACCAAAGAATAAAACTATAATGTTGTTTAATCCTCAAAATAAAGAACAAAATTACAAACTTTGTTCTTGGACCAAGAATGGTCGTTCACAACACCAAGATTCACGTGTAAAGTAGTAGAATAGAATTTACCCTAAAAATAAACCTAAATAATGTATTTATAGTTTCAAACAAAACCTTTCCTAACTAAAAATAGAATCCAGGTCGATTGTGGCAACGGGCCAAGTAATGACTCATTAGTTCTCCCAATAAGTCATGCCTAACATAATCGAGTCGTCCTCAGAAAACTATCCCTTCATGGTAGTTGGTCACATAATGACTCATCAGGTTAGGCCACGAGTCGTTAGGTTCCTCATGGCCTTGGATCACCAAAATTCCAATGCACTTGACGGGTCTGCTTATTGATCTCATGATAAGTCGTCAATTCTCCCGAAGACTAGTGATGTCCTTTGTTTTCTTCTTTATCATTGTTTCTGAACTTTTTCTTCCCAGTCTTCACGGTCGTCTCGGTAATGAGTCATGCCTTCAATCCATTACTTACACTAGTTCTTCACATAGAAAACTTGATCTCCTCCCATGACTCCAGGAATGAGTCATTCATTGAGACGACAACTCGTTACCTAACTAGTAGTCCACACTTTATTCCATATTTTCCTTACTTTGCCCATTTCACGTTTTGGACCTATTTTCCTATAGCACTTGATAAAAACACTTTATATCTACATAAACATACCCGGAATTTGCATATCTTCTTATTTTAAGTGTCGAAAGTGTCGTAAAATCACAACACATCAACACCCTTAACTTAGAACCTTTGCATGTCCTCACGCAAAAAAAAACAAACTACTTCGATACTTCAATCAAAAGAACTCTAGGAAACCTACGACAATCACATCTCTTAATCAAATAAAATTTTAAACCCCTCCTCTATCATAACATCAACATCACAGTGCATACATAATATTTCCAACCATGACACAAAGGAATCAAAACATGGAAATATACTGTCACTTGCAACCATGCATATAGTCCTATGACACTAACCCAAACAGTTTGCAGACGATTTTGTTGACCAAGTGCCCTCACCACAAAGAAGTCCCACACTCACACATATTTATATGATAATAACAATATATTTCTCTTGGGACTGGGTAAAATAACACTTTCTCTAACAAAGAAATTCTAACTGTGCACATTCAATACCATAAGCTTGCCTTTACTTTCAATATCTCAATTTTTAGACGGGTTAACTAAGATCACTATAGGACTTTTTAAGCTTGTAGCGTAGGCTCGGGGTTGGGTAAGGTACGTATGAGAATAGTAGCTTAACCATACTTGGCACTGCACTCACCTTGGATCCACTCTTAGCCTTCTTTTCACATCTTTCCTTTTTTTCTCACTTTCTCCTTCTTTTTCCTTCTTTTGCAAGTACGGGTGTGGTTTTTATTATTTCAAGAGATTTCATTTATTCTTTCTCACGTTCATTTTTCTTTTTTCTCTTTTCCTCCTTATCACTAAAATGTTTTTTAAATTTTTTCTTCTTCATTATGCACACTGCATCCGCCCTTTTATTTTCATTGCTCAGACTCATTCCACCCTACTGTTATTATTCACCCCTATGATAGCCACCCTCAACTTAGGCAATTTTCCTGAGTTGAGGTTCATAGTGTCCAAGGAGGGACTAGGGCCAAAATAGGTTTATTATAATCAAAGCATGAAGGTGAATTGGTTTTAACAAAAAAGAAGGGTCAATTTAAGCTTAAAAATGGGATCAAGGGATATTTATTTCCATTTGGTAGGTCTTTTAAGTCTAAAGTTGACTATTTATCAAAAATGGCCTATGATCCTTTCCTAATTTCCCATCCTATACCTCGATATGACTGACCAGGAAAGTTCTAAATTGACATGCACAACCAAACTAGCTATTAAACCTTACTTATACAATGCACAAGACAACGTCATCACTTCTACTAACTACTAACAAGTACAATCACACAATGAAAAACACGTCCACAGTATTAATTCCATGCAAAAATTCACAACGGTCATGCTTGTTTACTTAACACACAAAAAATTTTAGGAGGGATATTACATTATCAGTTCAAAAAAATTCATGCTATAGACTGCCTTAATTCACCTAATTTTATTTCAACTGACACAATAACATAAAAACCTAAATGTGCCGGTTCTACTAGATAAGGAACACCTAAGGGAATAGATATCCGAGATGAAAAATCCTTGGGTAATGTTCAGAAGAAATATAGGTATCCCTCCCCACCCCCATCAAGAAAATCATGTTGCGTCCTTGATGCATATATAAAAATATAACATGGAAATAGGGAACATACCTATGCGACCTAGTGTAATACCCCGAAAGTGCCGAGGAGTAGACCCGAGAGCTAAAAGTTGAAAACTGTTGAAACTGGGAAAATATCACAAAACAGGCCATGTAATGACTCGTGGTATCCAACCAAGGGTCGTTTTATGCAGTCGTGGTGAGGGAAGTCTGGGTCATAGTGGAGATGACGGATGACACAATGACTCGTTGTTCGAGACAAACAGCCGTTGTTAGCAGGCATTGGAGGAGGCTGGGTTCAGTAGATGGGATACAATGGGTCGTCCAATGACTCGTTGTGAGGAGAAATGACCAGTGGTTGCCGGTCTTTTGTTGGTTGCCAAGATTTTCCAATGTATGTGACAGATAAAGGCCACGACTTGTTGGAAGCAACCACGAGTCGTGGTGAGGCTCATGGTAAGCAGGTTTAGATTTTTGTGAAGGGGCAGCAACGGTCGGTGTAACGACCCATTATTTCAGAGGACGAGTCATACTGTCTGTCCATTGTTAAGTTCTGGAGGCAAGTCTCAGTAGTGCAAATGACGCGCCACATAGCGGGTCGTCATTCCTTCCAACGACTCATTGGTTCAATCCGTTGGTCCAATCTGGACAATTTTCTGGGCAGATTCATTAAAGGCATTTTCAACTTTTTTATGCTATGAGACCCTAAACTACGTCATTTTAGCTTATGGAAGGTGGGTTTTTAGGGGGATAATTTATTCTAAGTCTACATTCATGAATGCAAGAGTATAGAGAGGTGATCATAGGGTGATTCAAAGCTTTTCTCTTCAAATTCTTCCAATCCCTTCTTGGGCATTCAGGGGAGGTTAAGAACCAGTTTTTTTTAGGTATGTAAGGCTATCAATGGGTGTTTCCTTCCTCACCCATGGCAATTCTCTAAGATTTCATGAAAATTCTGTAAAAAATTTATGGGGTTTGAAGTAGATTTATATAAAATCTAATGATTGTTAATGCGCTTTGTTTTGTTTGAATATTATCATATTCTAAAGGTTTTTTATCAACTTTTATGATTCAAATTATTTATAATGTTATCGATTTAAAATTCATTTGAATTTAGCCTAATTATGCGTGGCCCATAATGAATCAGTTTATGATCTACCTTTTCCTATAATGATATTTACAATCCCAGCATGAGTTATGATTTAAATTATGGATTTTATCAATGACCTATCATGATTTAATGAATTTAAAGCTATATACATGATCTACAAGTATGTATGAACTTTATGATTCATGAATTATGTTTTGGCCGACTCACGGGCCCTATGTCATGGCTAGTTCACGTATGTACAAGCCTATTTATGATTATCATGATTTAACTAGCCCATGAATTCATGTATTTTATACTATGAGCACTATATATGTTTTGGGAGTAGTATCAAACACAGAGTAGGTTCGGGGCTCAGGTTAAGCCCCGGATCTCATAATCTACATGGCACCATAGGTATGTTGGGACCTCCTTTGTGACTGTCCCCGGCCCAAATGGCCCTTTTCCTGGTGATATCACGCCCTTCCTGGTTCTACCCTTGGAAAGGTATAAACGACCTCCCTACTAGGTTTATAGGTCGGACTTCATGTGTGCTCATATGGGGTATGTCGGTTAAGAGAATCTCCCACTGTTCCTCATGATTTATGAATGCTTATGAATATGTATTTCGGCTCAAGTCATAGTTAAGTTAAGATTTTCCTCCAATGATTATGATTATGCTGTATTACGAATGTGTTGAAAACCTTGAGCCTTATGTTACATTACAAAGTTTTTGATATGAGCATGATGTCCTACTCTTTTGATCATTTATGAGTTTTCAATATTCTAAATGTCCGTTTTACTTACCTTTCATACTCGATACATTGCACGTACTGACCGCATACTTTCTATTCTGTATAGTTTCATGATACAGGACCTAGCTCTCAGGCTCACCCGCATCCTTAGATCGTCTCAGAGTTTTCTTTCAGCGTATTGGTGAGTCCTCATGTTCAGAGGGCTATTTGATAGACATGTTGCTACTTTATGATTCATTGTTTGTCCGGGTTAGTTAGGGGTGTCGTCCCATCAACCCATCATTGTAGTAGAGGCTTTAAGACAAAGTATAGAATTCAGCTTATGTATGTCTAAGTGATTCTGTGGGTTTGATATGTCATGATTCGATATGTTTCCGATATGCTTTATGTTAAGTTTTTGCTCATGTGAATAAATTAGATGCATGATCATTCCATGGGTCGACTTGAGATGTCTCGGGGCTCCTTTTCCCGTGTTTATGATTTAGGTTTACGTTCGGGTCGTGACACCTAGGCGTCTGCGGCCTGGTCATGGAGGGCACAGATACACCTCTAGTATCCTCTCTTGTTCCACCAGGCTGAACTGGTGCATACTTAGAACTCACTAAACTCGTACCCTCTGTACGAGCTCTCGCTGCATTAATTTCATCCCTCTATCGAACTTCATCTCCAGATAGCTGCAGTGCTGTCTCTATCTCTCTTCTCTCCCACTTCTGCTCATGTAGCAGAGCACTATCGTCATCAATACTTACCTCCTCATGAGGTATCTTCCCTTTATCATGCATGGCCGGCTCCTTAGTGATAAAGTCTACTACCGGTGGTAGCTCCTCCTCACTCTCATCATTGACCACTGGAAGCACAGGTGGAGTGACAACAGCAACTTATCATGCGGAAAACTCCCGCACCTCATCTCAGAGTGCTACTAACTTGACATACCATCTCGCCAGCTCTAACGCAGGTAACTGCGCAAGGCACTCATCCATCTATCTCTCAAAGGCGTCCAATCTACCATGCACTGAACTGGAGAGCCCTTCCAATTCTTTTGTGACCCACGACTTTACCTGATCCATCAGTACCTTGACTTGAAGGGCCATGTGTGCTTGCTGCTTTCGGCTTTAGCTAGCCGCCTAGCCATGTCGGTCAGAAACTCATGAGAAATCGTGACTAGGCCGGCTGGTGAAGCACGAGAGGTCGCAACGGGTTGGTGAGCTACTACTGTAGTAGATGAAGACTCTGGGATCTTAGCATGTGATGGAGTATCAACTGCATTGGTAGCCTCAGGTTGGCTACCGGTCTCTTAGGCCTCTGAAGTCTCTACCTCAAACTCTGTAAATCGTGCAGCCTCAATCTGCATACCTTCACTCAATGACTCTACTAATAAAGTAGCTCAAGTGGATATGGAGGACTGGCTCCTCGCTTGCAACATCGGGTTTGTCTCATCTCTTATCAACTCGATATCTGTGATTTTGTGGACCACCACTCTCTGATCGACTGATGGCAATTCTGGCACCCAAGACTCCCGACAGAGTTGCTCAACAAGGCATGGGAAGGGAATGGTGGTGTTATCTACTATAGCCCACTCCTAGATCTCCTCAGCAATATATCTTGGGAAGTTGATAGCATACTCCTCCATAATGCTTGCTACCAACGTGACTCTATCCGGTGAAAGCACGTTATCATTACTAGTAGGTACTATCCTGTGTCGAACCAGTGACCACCAAAATTTTTCTTGAAAGTTCAGTGTGGCCTTTTTAATTTGTGCTTCCGTGCCATGTAGAAATTCCACTAACGGACCCCGCGTGGCTATGATGCATGACAACAAAGTGTATTGTCTGATTCTTTCCTCACTGCTCAGCTTCTTGCTTTTTTACTTTCTTGAGCTCACTCAGCCTGTGATCAAACTCAATTGTATTCATCAAGGCCTGGTAATCTGGACCATATAGCAGTAGAGAGATGGTTTGCTAAGAAATATCTACTAGTGTCTCCCTAACCAACACCTGGGTCAATGCAGGCCTCTTCCTCCAATCTTTGCCTCCCAAGGTAAGACACTGTAGCATGGCTATGTATAAGGCATAGAACTCTTTGACTAGGAAAGGACTACAGCTCCCGGATGGCTCAGTCAACCACCCAAACTGGTATTTCTCAAACAATGTCTGAATCTTGGGGAGGTCCTTAGGCCTTGTGGTGACCAGTCTGGGCTCCTCATAAATACTCCTCTTTGGATGGCCCTTGTCATTAGGAGCTATATCCTTGTTATAAATGACCCGCATGCCTCGGACACACCATCGCCTCACTATTCTTGGTTGCCCAGTGGACGTGTGTGATGTCACAGTCCTCTCATCATCCGTGCTCCCCTGTTGGGCACATGATTCATCAGAACCCTCCACACTTTCCATAGTTGGGGTGCCCTCAGGGGCATCGGTACTGTGGCCCCAGCATTACCTTCCTTTCAGCCGTGTGGATCTCTTGCAAGTAGAGTTGGAGATGCACCAAGGTTGTTGGATTCGTATGGCGTTTAGTCCTAGCCCTGGTCACTCTCTTCTCGAGCTGGTCTTTTGATATTTGGTATTCCTCCATAGAGCCACTCAACTCTTTTAAAGATGTTGACTCGTTCCTCAGTCTGCAAAATGAGGGCTGACTTTTCTCTAGCCCCGGTTTCTTGGTCGAACCCTTTTTTGGTGTTCCCTTTGCTGCCATTATACTTGTGGAATTATGGTGAGTATGCAAGATGGGATGATATGAAATCAGAAGCTTAATTCTTTTCTGCAGACTGGAAGAGAGACTCAACGAGTCGTGACCACAAGAAATGACTCGTGAGGTCACTCATTTTCTGCAGATCAAAAATTTGTCTGTTGATACAGTTAACTTAATGACTAGTCATGAAGAGTTGTTGCTTGTGGCAATGACTTGTTAGATCATTCATGGGTTGAGCCTTTGACATTTATAAAGTCCCACTTAGGATGAGCTACATCACAATTCGTGAGGTGATACCACAACTCCTTATGTGTCTCGTGCTCAAGAGTCCATTTGTAGATGTAGTGATGGGTCATGTAATGATTCGTTGGGCATGGGCTCGAGTCGTTACATGAGGCGTCATCACTGGGTATCAGACAAACCACACCCATGTTCCATCTTAATTGATTTTCAATCCCAAAAGCACGAAAAGCCAATTTACTTGTAACATTGCATTTGATCTTGGTCGCGATTTTAATTTCAAATTTGCCTAGAGTTTCATCTGGTATCAATCACTAAGGGCATCACAATTTTACACATATGGGTCTAGCAACATTTATACAATAAGCACATGAATACTCACAAATTTGAGGATGAAGATGAAGTTTTATCAGTGACTTTCAAGAAGATTTGTGTGTTGAGTGCCGTGAGAGTGATCATGCTTGTGTGAAATTGATGTGCGATTGTGAATGATTTCCAGTGGGTGGTGATTTGGGAGAATGGAAGGTGGGAAATTCGCTTATGAGTTTTGAGTTTTGATTTTGTGGGGGAATTAGTGGGCAAAATTGAGTGTTTTTATATGTTTAGAACTAATTTCCCTATTTAAACGTGGGTCAGGTCGGGTGCTAAATTTATCTTACTTCTCTACCACCCACGTGACGAGTCTTTTAGTGAAGAAATGACTCGTTTGGCTTCTCATTCAGTCAATTAAGTCTAGGAACTTACCTAGGATCTAACAACTCGTGCAACAACTTGTGGTGTTACCCAATGAGTCGTGACATGAGTCATTGGCCCTGTACTCTAATGGCCCTTCAGTGTTGTCTTGAAGGGTCACTTGACGAAACATTAGGTCACCCCATGATTCGTTAATTCACTCATTATCATCTTTTACAACACAACTGCCTCTTTAATCTAATAGACTTAACAGAGGACCTCATGATTCATTGTCACTGGCAACAAGTCGTGTGCTTAACCATTGTCTACCATGTTTTCTGCACCAGTGACATGAACCACGTGATGAGTCGTTAAGTCAGATGATGACTCATTTTGTACTATTTGGCACCAACAACACAAGTATATATTTTTGGTTCCAGCTTTAGATTTACCATCTTAATCAGCTGCACATATCAACACATGTAACCACTATACATATCTTACAATTACAAATTGGGTTGCCTCCCAAGAAGCACCTGATTTAACATTGTGGAACGACACGGGTATCTTGATTACTCGGGCTTCAACAGAATACCTCCATGGGCTGCCTCTCATGCAGCGCCTGATTTAGCTTCATTGCACGACACAAGTTTTCGAGTTACTTAGACTTCACCCAAAGCCCAAAGACCACCATCTTAATTTCATCTCTCTTTCCCAAATATGCTTTCACTCGTTGACCATTCACTTTAAATCGCTTGCCTTCATGGTTTTCCAATTCAATTGCCCCATAGGAGAATACTTGGACCACTCAAAATGGTCCTAACGGACTTCAACTTGCCATGAAACAAGTGAAGCCTAGAATTGAATAGTAACATCATATCACCCAGGATGAACTCTCTTCTCAATCTTCCGGTCATGTTGAATTTTCATCCTCAATTTATAAATTTTAGAACTTTCATAGGCTTTCAAATGAAATTCATCTAGCTCATTCAACTGATCAAGCCTCAAGTTCGCAGCTTCACTCCAGTTCAAATTCAGCTTATTGAGCGCCCACATAGCTTTGTGCTCAAGTTCGATCGGAAGATAACATGCTTTCCCATACACAAGCTGATAAGAAGACATACCTATAGAGGTATTGAATTCGGTCTGATAAGCCCATAAAGCATCATCTAGCTTCCTAGACCAATCTATCCGATTAGCATTCACAGTCTTCGCTAAGATGGTCTTTAGCCCCCGGTTGGAGATTTCAACTTGCCCACTAGATTATGGATGATATGGTGTTGCCACCCTGTGTTTCACCCCATATTTCTCCAGAAAAGTCTAAAAAAACCGGTTGCAGAAGTACGAACCCCCATCACTAATGATGACTCTGGGAGTTCCAAATCTTGAAAAAATATTTCGCTTCAAGAATGTTGTGACCCTCTTACCTTCATTGTTTGGAAGTGCAATTTCCTCCACCCATTTCGAAACATAGTCACAGATACAAGTATGTACTTCATCCTATTTGAGCTCACAAATGGGCCCATGAAATTAATGCTTGTGAGATCAAACAACTACATGACAAGGATGGGAGTAAGAGGGAGCTCATGCCTCCTTGATATGCCTCCTTGCCTTTGGCATGTATCACATGCCTTTGAAAAATCATGTGCATCCTAGTGAATGGTTGGCCAATAGTACCCATATTGCAGAATTTTATGGGTTGTGCGAATCCCGCTGTGGTAACCCCCAACAGGGGATGAGTGGAATGCCTCTAATATGCTCAACATCTCTACGTCGGGCACACATCTCCGGATCACCCCATCAAAACATATGCGGAATAAGTAAGGCTCATCCCATAAAAACTTCCAGACATCAGACATGAACATCTTCCACTAGTGAAAAGATAAGTTTTCCGGTACAACATCACTCACCAGATCATTAACGAAGTCTGCGGACCATGGAATGAGATCCTGTAAGGCAGCCAAAACCTGCTCATCGGGGAATGCATCATCTATGTCAAGCTCATCTCGAAGTGTTTCATCTGCTTCCAATCTTGATAAGTTATCCGCCACCTAGTTTTCAGTCCTCTTCCGATCCTTTACCTCAAATTTGAACTCCTGCAAAAACACAACCCATCGAATCAACCACGGCTTGGCATCCTTCTTAGCCATTAGATATCTCAGAGCTGCATGGTCTGTATGGACTATCACCTTAGTTCCAAGAAAGTAAGCCTGAAACTTTTTGAATGCAAATACTACAGCCAACAACTCCTGTTCCGTCACGGTGTAATTTTTCTGAGCTTCATTAAGAGCCTTGCTAGCATAATAAATAATATGGAAAATCTTTTCACACCTTTGGCCCAAAACAGCTCCCAGGGCCACTCGCTAGCATCACACATAATCTCAAATGGTAAATACCAGTCTGGTGCCACTATGATTGGGGTAGTGGTTAATTTCTCCTTTAGGCATTCAAAAGCCTTCAGACACGCATCATCAAACACAAACTTAACCTCTTTCTCAAGTAGCATACACAAGGGATGTGCAATCTTTGAGAAATCCTTAATGAATCTCCTATAAAATCCTACATGCCCCAAAATATTCTAACACCCTTTATAGAAATAGGAGGTGGTAGACTAGCAATTAAATCGATCTTCGCTCTGTCCACCTCAATGCCCTTACCAGAAATCTTGTGGCCGAGCACTATACCTTCTTTGACAATGAAATGGCACTTTCCCAAATTAAGCACTAGGTTGGTCTCTTCGTATCGCTGCATCACCTTGATCAAATAAGCCAAACAATCATCAAATGAATCACCTACCACTAAAATGTCATCCATAAAGACTTCAATGGTGTCCTTCACCATGTCAGAAAATATGGACATCATGCAGCGCTGAAAAGTAGCGGGCATATTACATAACCCGAGCGACATCCTCTTGAAAGCAAATGTACCATACAGATAGGTGAAAGTGGTTTTATCTTGGACTTCGGGGGCTATAGAGATATGATTGGACCCCGAAGGGAGAAAACAGTACCATCCTCTGCCTGCAAGTCAGTCTAGCATCTGATCCATGAATGGTATAGGAAAGTGATCTTTCTGAGTCCAGTGGTTTAACTTCCTATAGTCCATGCATACTCTCCAACTGGTGACTGATCTTAGTGGAATGAGCTCATTGTTAGCATTTGGGACCACCGTGATTCCTCCCTTCTTTGGCACACATTGAACTGGACTCACCCATTGGCTATTAGCAATAGGGTAAACAACACCCACATCCAACCGCTTGATGTTATCCTTCTTGACCACCTCTTGCATAGGTGGGTTAAACCTACGCTGATGATCAATACTCATAATATATTCTGGCTCTAGCTGGATCTTAGTGTGCAAATACTGAAGGGATCCCAATAATGACTACAATGGTCCACCCAATGGCTTTTCTATATTTCTTCAGAATGGAGACCAAAGCCTCCACTTGCCATTCCTCCAAGTCAGTTGCAACTATGACCAGTAAAGTGTTTCCAGTCCCCAGAATTACAATTGTAGGTGAGATGGTAGTGCTTTGAGCTCCAATACTAGATTCTCCTCAATAGATGGCTTGGCTGGTGGAGTCACCCAATTCTTTAGATCCAGATCAATCTTCTTTGGAGCATACGTTTATGACCCCATTCCAGCATGTGCATTAACAATCTCCTCACCCCATAGATCTCCTCAGCATTACTGTTCATCAAAACTACTGTTAAATCCTCAATAGTGACCAACTCTTCAATAGGCATGATTGGATGTTTGGATTCCACAACATCAATCACCGAGACCACCTGCATGTCATTTGGCTGCTCCATGGACCGGCATACATTAAATGTGACTTCCTTATTATTCAACCAAAATTTCAGCTGTCCGGTCTCCATGTCTACAAGAGCACGTCTAGTGGAAAGGATGGTCGCCCCAAGATAATGGGGACCTCAAAACCAACCTCACAATCCAGAATAACAAAGTCAGTTGGAAATATAAAGTACTCCACCTTCACTAGAACATCATAAAGAATCTCCACCGGATTTTTCACCGTGTGATCTGCCATCAATAGTTGCATTGTAGCTTTGGGGGCTCCCAAGCCCAACTATCTGAACACTTCTAATGGCATCATGTTAATACTAGCACCCAAATCACATAGCGCCTTAGCAAAATTAAAGGCTCCAATAGTGCACGGTATGGTGAAAGCTCCAAGGTCTTCCTTTTTTCTAAACAAGGGAACGAGATACTATTGCACTATAATGGTGCAAATTATCTGCAAGTTCGAAGATCACGGTCCTTTTTTTAGCAACAAGGTCGTTCATGAATTTAGCATAACCGAGCATCTGCTCAAGTGCCTCGACTAATGGGATGTTAACAGATAAATATTTCAGCATTAAGATGAATTTGTGATACTTCCTATCTTTGACCTTTTTCTTCAGCCTCTATGGAAAAAAGGAAGGAGGTCTACGAATAGGCATGATATTTTGAGGTACCTCATTATCCTTCTCTTTGCCAAACTCATGCTCCTTTGCATTACGAGGAGAAATCTTCTCCACTGAATGATCAACCAAAATCTATTCCTTAGAGTTCGCCACCCTTTCATCATTAATAACTAGGGGCTCAACTGTCCCATCAGTCACAACCGGCCTTGGAGGATCAACTATTGCTTTCCCACTCCTCGTAGTGACGGCCATGCAATGACTATAATTTTTTGGATTTTGAATTGTATTGCTAGGAAGAGTGCCCTTCTTCCTCTACTTTAGAGCAACAAACATCTGACGTAACTGCTGCTCAATCTACTTAATGGCCACGACATGTGATTCCACCTGTTGGTTCATACCAGAAATATTAGTGTAGAGTTCCTTGAAATGGCCATCTATCGCGTCCATCTACTTAAGTACCTTAGACAGCGTGTCTTCCACCATTGAACCACTAGACTCTGGCTCACAGTTCCTTGGAGGAACATACAGACCACTTCTATCATTCTTGTACTCCTCACGCTTTATCCAGTCACCATTGTTCTGCCTCTACTCCTACCTCTATGTTGGCCTCGGTTGTAATTGTTATCTCTGTAGTAGTTCTGACCTTAGTTCCCCTAACCTTGACGCCAAGAGTCTTGGTTAGACCTTTGTGTGTTAGTCCGGAAACTCGCCCCCTGATCATTCAGATAATTCACTTCCTCCTCAGATTCTAATTTTCCTCCATCATTTCTTGGGGCCATTCCCTAAGAACTTGCAACATTCACCTTTTCAACCCTGGCTCCCATAAAATTCTTAGCAAGTGCCCCATTGTGGTTTTGATCTCAGCATTATCTTGGTCTCGCTCTTAATCCTTTCTTCTCTGCTCCGCAGACATACCTACCGCATAAGTACCAGTCGAAGCCTCCGACTCTCTTGTGAGCCATGCGTAGTTGGTTTTAGTGATCCTGTCAAGGACCTCAGTAGCATAAGCATAAGTAAGACTTATGAATATTCCACCAGAGACCGTATCAGCTACTGCTTTGGTGTTAGCATTTAGAGACCTATAAAATATCTCCAATAATGTATCATCTGGGATCTTGTGGTTGGGCACCTTTTTGAGCTTCTTGTTGAACCGCAACCATGTCTCATGAAGTGCTTTAGAATTCAATTTCCTAAAGTTGTATGTCTCATCTTTCAGCTGCAATGCTCTAGAAGGTGGGAAGAATATTTCAGGAAAGGCTCTTTTAAGCTCCCCCACAAGTAGTGATAGAATCATTTGTCAATTCAACCAACCACAGCGTTGCCTCACTCCGTAGTGAAAAAGGAAATAACCTTAGCCTGATTGCATCCTGACTCACTCCTGGTTGTTTGTATGCTTTGTAGATACCCACAAAAATTTTCAAGTGAGTATGTGCATCATTAGTCGCATGACCCACAAATATCCCTTTCATGTTGAGCAGTTGGATCATTCTGCTGGTAATATCAAACTTTGCCCCAACAAGCAAAGGGGGAGGTACAATAGCTCCAATGGCACCGGCCTCATCAATATCAGCATCATCATCATCTTCAAAGTACCGGTGCCTCTGCGGGTCGGACCTATTTCCTTCTAGCTCGCTCAGTTTTGGCAGCTTGGCATTGCTCTTCAGCGAGCCTCGCTACCTCTATATCTCGTACTCGAGCTTGTTCCTCCGCCAACATTCTAAATGTTTCTTCTTCCACTGTCTCTTGCCCATGTATGCTGGCCATTTTCCTTAGATTCTGTACTGTTTCTTCAAGTTCGTGATCAATTGGAACCAGAGATATCCTAGGCTTCTAGCACTGGGCATGCACTAACCTGAGACCTATTAAGAACAAAAACAACAACGAAAATAAAAAGGAAATAAGGACCAACACTAAAGCAAACACAATTACAAAAGCCTAAGCTGTATTCCTCGGAAATGACGAAAAAATTTGATGTTGCCCAAATTACACCTCATAAATGAGATATGAAGCAGTCGATGTCAAATATAGAATCCAACTAGGGTTGGGGTCAAACCCCATGAGGAATAAGATGAGAGCTTTAGTTAATACGTTTGGCTAATACTATCGGCTCACTTATTTCCTAGGGGGAAGGTTTGAAACACAAAACAATGAAAAATAGTAAAGACTAGTAGATGCTTAATTCAATTTCGGTTGCATTCAATCAACAAATTAACTAGGATTTTGTTCCCCAAGACTTTATAACCACAAGGATTTAATACTAGTGACCTATTCCGGTGTTTAGCATGCAATATCGGTAAGTCGAATTCACCAAAATGGTTGATCCCCAATCTAGATGATTATCACCACATAACTTGATCCATATATAGGTGTACGCTTAATTAACCCTTAACCTTAATATCAGATTAGCTATTCTCGGATAAGGTCAAGCTATTAGATGAGGGTTGATAGCCTCAAATCTCCGTTGATAATCCTTTTTCCCATTCACTAATCCCTTGATCTGGTGAGTAAGAATAAGGCAATTTCCAATGTTTGCAACCGTTAAGAAGCAATTAAAATGAAGAAAAAATCAATACATGCATAAACTCCCTTCAAAGATTCACTATGTATTTTACCTATGTGTGTTAAAGCTCATGGTTCCCACAACCCTAGTTATGGGTTTAGCCTTCATATTTGAATGATCACAATTACAAATTAAAGAAGAAATCATAATTGTAACTTACAAAAATTTGTAAAAGAAACCACTTCAGTTGAATAAATCACCAAAACCGAAGAATAAAACTTCAATGTTGTTTAATCCTCAAAATCAAGAACAAAGTATCAAACTTCGTGTCTTGAACCAAGAATTGTCATTCACAACACCAAGATTCACGTGTAAAGTAGTAGAATAAACTATACCATAAAAATAAACCTAAATAATGTAGTTATAGTTTCAAACAAAACCTTTCCTAACTAAAAATGAAATCCATGTCGGCAGAGGCAATCGTGGCTAACATAATTGAGTCTTCCTCGAAAAACTTTCCTCGTCATGGTAATGGGTCACCTAACGACTCGTCAGGTCAGGGCATGAATTGTTAGGTCCCTATTTGCCTTGGATCACAAATATTCCAGTGTATTTGACGGGTCTGCTTATTGATCTCATGACGAGTCGTCAAGTCTCCGAACGACTCTTGATGTCCTTCATTGCCTCCTTCATCAATGTTTTAGAATTTTTTCTTCTCAATCTTCATGACCGTTTCAACGACTCGTTACCAAATGTAATGAGTTATGCCTTAGATCTGTTACTTACTTTGGTTTTTAACATAGAAAACTTGATATCCTAACACGACTCCAGGAATGAGTCATCCATTGAGACGACGACTCGTTACCTGACTAGCAGTTCACACTTTGTTCCATTTTTGACATACTTTGCCCATTTCACATTCCGGACCTATTTTATTGCGATACTTAACAAAAACACATTATATCTACATAAAGATACCTGAAATTTTCATATCTTCTTACTTTTAAGCTTCGAAAGTGTCGTAAAATCACGAAACATCAGCCGCACTTATGACGAAGAGGCTAAGAATCATTCTTGGAAATATTCCCTTCTTTTATGATCTATTTCGTGCGATGAAATATCTCTCTATCCTTCTAACTCATGCTATATGGGTTTGAAGAATCATGCCTCCTCGCCGAGTTAATGAAAGAAGAAACGAAAATGGAAATAGCCACGAGAATGGCAATGGGGATGGGCACCAGCAGGCCCCACCAGACTCAAGGATCATGTACCCGAGTAGGTGGCCCATGCAGAGTTTAATCTAGATGTTAGCTCATGCCATGATCGCCCAAGTTAACCAGTAGGCAGTAGCACATGTCCCTCAAAATGGGAATGCGGCAGCAGCAAGGGTTAGAGATTTTTTGAGGATGAACCCTCCAGAGTTCCTTAGGTCAAAGGTGGACGAGGACCCCCATGAGTTTATTGATGAAATTCAAAAAATCACCGAAATCATGGGGATGACAGGGAGGAGTGCACAGACTTAGCCTCTTATCAGCTGAAAGGGGTAGCGCACATCTAGTTCAGGTAATGGAAGGATAATAGGACAGCTAGAGCAGGCCCTATCGCATGGATGTGTTCCATACCGCATTTTTGGATCGGTTCTTCCCCCGTGAGATGAGGAAGATCAAAGTAGCCAAAATTTCAAACTTGATACAAAACAACATGATGGTCCAGGAGTATGCCCTAGATTTCACCTGCCTTTCCAAATATGAACCTGAGAAGGTGGCAGACCAGAGGGCTCGAGTGAGTCAGTTCATGCATGGTATAACAAACTAGTTGGTCAAAGATTCCCGGACCCGGATGCTTTATTAGGACATTGATTTCTCACGAATAGTTCTATACGCCCAGCAAATCGGGGCGGTGTAGGTGAGTAAAGGGGAGAGAGAGGCCAAGAGGGCCAAGACTGATAGCTTTGGATTCTACCAGCAGAGACCTGGTGGTAGGCACCGTCTGCAGTCCCACCAGAGATCATCATCCCTAGCGCTGTCAGCAATGAGTGTGCCATCCAAATCTAGGCACGATCAGAGAGGATGGGCATTAAGCCCTCGAGGTCAGGGGAGTAGATCTGTGGAGCGTAGTATTCCAGCTTGGGATAGGTGTGGATGGAGGCACACGGGTCAGAGCTTAGCAGGTTCAAGTGTTTGTTTCAGGTTTGGGAAGCCCGAACATATGCTCAAAGATTGTCTCGCAGCTAGATATGGCCAAGGTAGGGGCCGATACCTAGCCACTACTTAGCATCCCCACCTGTACGCTCCATTCACCAAGGAGCCTCCACTAGTGTAAGAGGGGGTCAGCGTCAGAACAGATTTTATGCCCTTGCATCTCTTCAAGAACAGGAGGGCTCTCTAGATGTAGTCACTGGTATGGTACGAGTATTCCACCTAGATGTATATGCATTGTTAGATCTAGGGGCTACCTTATCTTTTGTGACACCCTATGTTTCTAGTAGGTTCGAAGTCAGTCCCAAAATCCTATCAGAACCCTTCTCAGTCTCTACTCCAGTTGGTGATTCAGTTATAACTCAATGGGTAGAGCTATACATGATAGATTTTGATGTTATTTTTGGCATGGATTGGCTACATGCATGTTATGCCTCAGTAAATTGTAGAACCCATGCGTAGAGTTTCGATTTTCAGGTGAGCCAGTCCTAGAGTGGAAGAGTAGTTCAGCTGTGCCTAAAGGTTGTTTCATTTCCTACCTTAAGTCTAGAAAGATGATTTCTAAGTGTTACATGTACCATCTAGTTAGGGTTAGGGATACTACGTTTGAAACCCTGACCATCAAGTCAGTTCCTGTAGTGTGCGAATAGCTAGAAGTGTTTCCAGATGATTTACTAGGGATGATCGATTTTGGTATTGACCTTCTTCACGATACACAACCTATATCTATTCCTCCCTACAAAATGGCTCCAGCTGAGCTAAAGGAGTTGAAGGGGCAGTTGAAAGATCTCTTAGAAAAGGTTTCATAAGACCTAGCAAATCCCCATTGGGGTGCACCAGTTCTCTTTGTCCAAAAGAAGAATGGTTCACTTCAGATGTGCATTGATTACCAGCAGTTGAACAAGGTCATAGTCAAGAACAGGTATCCTTTCCCCAGGATTGATTATTTGTTTGACTAGCTTCAGGGTGCTAAGTGCTTTTCAAAGATAGACTTAGATCTGAATACCATCAGCTCAGGGTTCGGGAGAGTGATATTCTGAAGACGGCCTTCAGGACTCGGTATGATCACTATGAGTTTATAATTATGTCTTTTGAACTAACGAATGCTCCTGCATATTTTATGGATTTGATGAACAAGGTGTTAAAGTCGTATTTGGATATGTTCATGATCGTGTTCACAGATGATATTCTCATATACTCTTGGAGAGAAGAGGAGCATGCTGCTCATTTGAGGGTAGTGCTACAGACTATTAAGGACTGCTAGTTGTGTTACACCCCGTAAGTTTTTGATGTTTAAAGGGCCTATTCACACGTTGGTTAAGAGTTTTAGAGTGCAATACGTGAGAGAAAAAGGCCCGGGAAAAAGGTCAAATGGATATGGAGTCGGGATTGCGCGGAAGAAGGTCGGGCTAGCTGCCCAAAGGGGCAATCTGGCATGGACCCCCTCGGCGTTGGGCTCCATGGCAGGCCCGTAAATTGGCGCATTGGGGTTCAGGCCACTGACCGCTGTCCACTGCCTCAAGTATATATAAGTCTTAACCTTTGAGTTCATTTCATATATATATATCCATATGGATAGAGAGGAAACTAACGTAGAAGACAAGTATATTTCTTCCATTTACGCTATGAAAAGCTGCCCGAATTCAAATTAACTTCGGTATTGTAGTTTAACGCTGCAGGGAGCATTTCTAGGGAGTTAGTTTCACGAAATTCGCCCGGTGAATCATAACCCTGCCGAGCTAAAGTTGTTGGAATTGCTCCAAACTATGTCAATATGATCATTGGCTTAAGGTAAGCATTTCTCACTTCTAGACTTTCAAGAAATTATGAGTTTTTGACCGTGTTCCATCAAGCTGAAATATAGTTAATATTTATATATAAAGTAATCATTTTCTCTGAATTTAGTATTGAAATTAGTCTTATTCTTCCAATAATACGATTGTAGTTGAGAAGAACAGTTGAATACGAGCTGAAACTTGCCAGTTAATCAGAAACTGGCAATCGAGGTATGTTAAGGCAGTTTCCTTCAGCATGTTAGTTCCTATAACATTATAATTCAGTTTAAATATCGGTAAGACAATAAGAAGTACATTAATCACAAATAGTTGTTGTTATTAGCTGAGATCAGTATTTTACGTTAGTTGTGATTTGATTTGCCTACATAGCCCTCCATGACCAACCCCAGGGTTATTAGCTGTGTCGATGCCAGCCAGGGGCGAGATGACCTAGCTCTAAAAAGAGCGGAATGCCATCCGTGAGGGACGAAGATGGGGTCCCAAGTCCTCATAGAGTCCATTCCATGGTTGGACTATTATGCATATGTTGTATCGTCACCGCACCCCCGACGAGCCTGGTGCCTGGGGTGCAGATATGAGGAGTCCACTAGACTCAAACACAGCTACAGTCAAGGGCCGAGCTGTCTCAGTTGCAGACCCAGGGGACTGGTAGGATGGCTATAGTTACTGGTGGACCCATTATGACCTTGTTAGGGGTATATAGATTGAAGTGTACTCACCAGGGCTTATGTGGGCCCCAGGTGGGTTGTTCTGTGCTGGCTGTACCTTTCGTCTTATGGGGGCTAGGTAAGGTTCTTGTTTGCTTTAGTTACTGATAGACTAGATAACAGAGAATCCAACTACTCAGGTATGACCCCTATCCGTTTTCTTTTAGCCATTTCCAGTTCTATCTTTTATATTCAGTCATTTACAGTTATTTCCTTACATACTCGGTACATGTTGCACTGACGCCCTTTTGGGGCGCCGCATTATTTGCCTGCAGGTACAAATAGACGAGGAGCAGATCCCTCTTAGCTTCCAGCCAAGATTAGCGGAAGAGTCGGCTCCTTTCCTCCGGAGCTTATAAATAGAAGGTTTACTCTTTTTGGTTGTATTGTTCATAGGTAGGTAGGGGCCCTGTCCCGACCATCATATTACTCCTAAAGGCTTACAGATTGTTTTTATTTCCCTCAGGTTAGTTGTTATTGGCCGTGTGGGGCCCAATGTGTTTTAGTCTATGGGTTGGCCATGTGGGGCCTTGTTTAGCTGATAGATTAGCGGTCTTATCGGTCATAGTTTAGCTGAGCACTGGTTTTACTTTACATTCATAACTTTACATCGTGGTGGTCTTGTCAGCCCGCATAGGATTCCCTGTTATTGCCTATTTCTGGTTAGCTGTTTTCCTTTACAAGTGGCTATAAGGCCTTGTTGGCCGGGGGCTGTGTTTACAGCCGAGATATAGACCGTTGTTTTCTTGATTTAAGAGTTAGTGTTAACCCTGCACCAGAAGTGCTTAGGCTTAGTTAGATTAGTCAGTCCAGATCCTAGCAGGGCACCAGGAGCCCGTCATGCCACCCAAGGTGGGGCATGACAAGTTGTATGCTAAGTTCAGCAAATATGAGTTTGGTTAAACTCAGTAGCATTTTTGGGTCATGTGGTGTCAAGTGAAGGTGTACAGATGGACTCTTAAGAGATAGAAGCGGTGAAAATTTGGCTTAGACCAGTGAGCCCTATGAATATCAAGAGTTTCTTAGGTTTAGCAAGTCACTACAAGAGGTTTTGTTGAAGGGTTTTCATCCATTGTAGCACTGTTGACTAAGTTGAGCTATAATAAAATGAAATTTCAATGGTCGAAGGCTTGTGAGAAGAGCTTCCAAGTGTTGAAGACTCGACTCACCTCAGCACCAGTGTTGACCCTAAAGGAGGGTGCTGATGGGTTTATGGTATACTATGACGCCTCGAGGATCGGTCTTGGTTGTGTATTAATGCAACACGGTAAGGTTATAGCCTATGCGTCCAGGCAGCTAAAGGTCAATGAGAAGAACTATCCGACTTATGACCTCGAGTTGGCAGCGGTAGTATTTGCCTTGAAGATTAGAGAACACTATCTGTATGGGGTCCATGTGGATATGTTTACAGACTACAAAAAGCCTACAATACATGTTTACCCAGAAGGATCTAAAATCTACGTCAAAGGAGGTGGATGGAGCTTCTTAAAGATTATGATATTCGCGTCCTTTATCATCCGGGAAAGGCTAATGTGGTGGAAGACGCTCTTAGCAAGCTTTCTATGGATAGTGTGACCCATGTAGATGAGGAGAGGAAGGAGTTAGTGAAGGATGTGCATCGGCTTACACGGCTAGGAGTCCATCTCGTTGACTCGACGAAGTGGTGTCATTTTTCAGAATGGATCAGAATCTTCCTTGGTGACCAAGGTCTAAGCTAGACAAGACGAGGATCCTATTTTAGTAAAGTTGAAGGAAGCCATTCAGAATCAGAAGGTGGAGGTCTTCTCCCAAGAGGAAGATGGTGTACTACAATATCAGGGTCGTTTGTGTATACCAAGTGTTGATGACTTGAGGGAGAGGATGTTGCATGAGGCTCATGGTTCCAGATATTCTATATATCTAGGTGCCACCAAGATGTATCGTGACCTATAAGAAGTCTATTGGTGGAATGACATGGAAGGATATAGCAAAGTTTATGGCTAAGTGTCCGAATTGTCAGCGGGTGAAGGTTGAGCATCAGAGACCCGGAGGTGTGCTTCAAGACATTAGCAGTCCTACTTTGGAGTGGGAGGAAATCAATATGGACTTCATTATGGGTTTGCCTCGTACTCGCCGACAATGTGACTCTATTTGTGTTGTCATAGATAGGCTGACTGAAGCAACTCATTTTCTACTAGTCAAAACTATTGATTCGGCTGAGGTATATGCTAAACTGTTCACTCAGGAGTTAGTTCAATTGCATGTAGTACCCTTGTACATTATATCAGATAGAGGTACTTAGTTTACCTCCCA
Source organism: Datura wrightii (assembly GCA_035772735.1). Taxonomy (NCBI): domain Eukaryota; kingdom Viridiplantae; phylum Streptophyta; class Magnoliopsida; order Solanales; family Solanaceae; genus Datura; species Datura wrightii. The sequence goes on along the minus strand of JASDFA010000007.1, from coordinate 42,808,211 downwards.
GTTTTGGAGATCATTTCAGAAGGGACTTGGTACTTAGGACAAGCTTACCATACATTTCACCCGCAAATAGATGGTCAAGCTTAACGTACCATTCAGACTCTTGAGGACGTGTTGAGAGCATGCGTGATTGATTTCAAGGGTAGTTGGGATGACCATTTACCTCTCATTGAGTTTGCATATAACAACAACTACCATTACAGCATTCAGATGGCTCCAGTTGAGACACTTTTTGGGCGAAGATGTGGATTGCCTATTGTTTGGTTCGAAGTCGGTGAAGCTGCGTTGATAGGACAAGATTCAGTCCATGAGGCTATGAGAAGGTTCATCTTATAAGGGAAACATTGAAAACAGCCCAGAGTCATCAAAAGTCCTATGCGGATATGAGGAGGACAGAACTTAAGTTTGAAGTTAATGATTGGGTGTTTCTGAATGTATCTCCCATGAATGGAGTGATAAGGTTCAAAAAGGAAGGGAAACTCATTCCCTGATATGTTGGCCCATACCGGATTGTGAGGCGGGTTGGCAAGGTAGCGTACGAGTTAGAGTTGCCCTCAGAATTGTCTTTAGTGCATCTTGTGTTTCACGTGTCGCTTTTGAAGAAATGCACAGGTGATCCAACTTTGGTGGTCCTGGGGAGAGCGTGGGTGTGAAGGATACCCTTAGCTAGGAGGAGGTTCCAATGGAAATACTTGATCGTCAAGTTTGGAAGCTACGAAACAAGGAAGTAGCTTTAGTAAAGGTTTTATGGAGGAATCAAAATGTTGAGGGAGCTACATGGGAAGCTGAAGCAGATATGATGGCTAAATACCCGCATCTATTCCCTCTCTACTCAGTTTCAGCTTGAGGTATCAGTTTTCTCCCTAGTACTCTATTCAGTTTCATGTTCAGATCATGTGCCCCAGTTTCTTTCATGTTAATATACGTATGTATGATTCCTACATTCAGTTCAGTCGTGTAGTTCAGTCCGAAGTCAGTCACTCCATTAGTTTTCAGCTCTAAATGTTTAGTGTTTGGTAAGGCAATTACATTTCTCAGCTTTTTAGTATGTTCATCCACATTCGAGGATGAATGTTCCCAAGGGGAGATATTGTAATAACCCAAAAGCCCTAAGATCAGACTCGAGGGTTGAAATAGAGAAAATAGGAATTTTTGTACAAGGTCACAGAACGAGTTATCTGGTGACCCGTGAGGTGCATCATGAGTCCTTAGGTAACTCGTGGAGTGAAGGGAGAGTTTGGTTGGATTCTTGGTCTGGGGGTTGACCATGCGTGAAGCTACAATTCGTGGTCAGGACCACGAGTTTTAAGGTTGGTCGTGGTCAGGAGTTTGACTTGGATGTTGAAGGGTTTGGCAGTGTACCTAACGGTTAGTTACCATGAGTCGTCAACACCTTGAGTCATGGTGTCCCTCGTTGTGACCAACAGAGATAAGTTTTCCAGTGCTGGCGATGAATGCAGACGATGAGTCATCTCCTCAGGCAACGAGTCTCTAGTCCCTCGTTGGGACTTGCAGTATGTTTTTCCCTATGAATTTATTAAGGGCTTTTCTGTAATTCCTAAGTTCTTAAGACCTATACTATGTTGTTTTAATCTCAGATAAGTGTGTTTTAAGAGGGTTTAGCTCATTTTAAGCCTATCCTTCTCCATGCATGCAACCCTATAAATTTCTAAGGTGATCAAGCCTAGAGAATTCATCAAGTCTTCTTCAATTTACTTTGGGCTTTCAAGAGGGTTGTGAAATCAGAAGAACCAAGGTATGTGGGGTTACGAATAGGTGTATTCATCCACTCCCATGCCCAATCCCTTCTCAAATTCATGGAAATCCTAAGTTGATGAATCTATGGGGTTTTAATCCAACTTGTGAATTCTCCAAGTATGTATCATGGGTATATTCTAATCATGTTTTAAATGTTGAGTTATGATTCATGGGCATGTATTACAGTATTTTCAATTACAAATCATGTTTTCAAGTTTTACAAAGTTTGATGCCCAATTATGAAAGTTCATGAACGGATGAGATTATGATCTATGTTTCATGTATGATGAGATGTATAGATAAAAGTATGATTTCGAATACCCATTTCTATATTCTTGTTTCTGACTATCAATGTCTATTTCAAGTATGTTAAGTTCGGTTAAAACCATAAGATCAAGTATATTTCATGATTTTTTCGATCTTATGTTATTAACCTACCACAGGGATTTTGGAATCTAGACTCCCATTCTTTTCAGCTTATGATATGGTTTGAGCAAAGGCTCCTCATGTTATGTTTTAGATTTTGTATATAATGTTATGATTCAGCTTCCTTGAAAAATGATGGAGAGCATATGCATGTTTTTGGGAGTAGTGTCTCGCACTAAGTAGGCTAAGGGTAAGTCAACCATGTGCCTTAGAACTACGTGCCAACATAGGTATGATCAGATTATATAGGACCTCCCTTGTGAGCTTACCCTGCACCAAGGGACCTTCAGCTTGATATCAATATCATGGTAGCGTCCTTATTTCTGGCAAGGATTTGGATAGCTCTGGCCACTTGAGTGTAATAGTCGAGACCACGTAAGCTCTATCGGGTAATGTTGGTTATATGACGTATCTCTCATTGTTCCTCATGATTTCAATTATGCATGTCCATTAATCATGATGTTATGTTTTCAGCAAGTTTGACCCAAATATTCACTTTTACTTATGAACAATAAGTTTCTGCTTCGGGTCATTCGATTCAGTTATGTTTAAATCATGTTTTCAGACAATAACATGCAAGCCCTCCTCTTAGAATCTTATGAGGATATGTTTTTATGATATGAATGATTTCTGATTCTACTTAGAGTTTTTACTTACCTTGCATACTCGGTACATTCCACGTACTGACCACATACTCTATGTTGTATCGTTTCATGATACAAGTTCCAACATTCAGGTTCAACCCCGCTATTAGCCAGATTCTCAGAGTAGTATTTCCCAGCCGAAGTTGGTGAATCTTCATTCTTCAAGGACCCTTTTTATCATTTTTATTCAGTATATTCAGTTTCATTGTTAGTGAGTTAGTTGGGGTCTTGTCCCATCAACTCGTCAGTATGTAGAGGCTTATCAGACATAGTATGTTTTCAGTTTCAGATCGTTGTCATGTACTCAGATATTTGATGTTATCAGATTTCCAGGCTTCTGCTATTTTATACATTTTAGACTTCCGGATTATTATTATGTTGAGTTTATATGTCATGTCCATGCCATGGGTCTATTTGGAGCCTCTCATGGTTCTTTGTCCCATGTCCCGATCCAAGCCTATGTTCCGGTCGTGACATAATGTTTATGAGAAACCAAGTAAAAGTTGTAGAAGAAATCATAATGAAATTCTTATTTTAATATAAACTTGTTCAATAAAATCTCCAAGCTATGGATTCACAAGCACTTGATGAATTTCCAACACTATCAACTAAACTATTACACAAATTCTCAAAGTATGAATTGTGCAACAATATAACTATGTTCGAATATGAAAGTATTGGACTAACAACTCCCCCCCTAAAACATGTTATAAAATGGTATGTATAATAGTATATTAAGCCTTCATTGTTCCTTCATGGATTGGGTTTGGGTTTTGCAGCTTCTGTTCCTAATAGAACTGGGATTGCATCATCTGGCTAGGTGAACACTGTGGCACCTCGCACCACTCAATGAGCACCTATTCCCAGTGCACCGCATTGCTTGGTACTCCAAGAATGCATGAATGTCGTGCAGGCTATGGTACAAGCATGCTTGCGCGATGCCACTTCTATCAACTCAATCCATCAACTTCATTTTGCCATTCTTGCACTTTTAAGCTACATTTAAGCCCAAATCCATCACATTTTACCTAAAAGCATCTAATCATGTGTGTTAGCTCATTTTCACAAATATATCATAAAATACATGCAAACACACATAATCTGTTCTTAAAACATAGTAAAGTATGGGCAAAATATGGCTAAGAAATACGTAAATTCACCGTTCATCACTTCACTTAGGGTATCATTGAGACTTTGTGAAATTACTCAAAAATGCATGAAAAGATAGAAACACTTAGACTTTTGGAATTTGACTCCTAATCTTGAAAAATTAGTTTTAATAATGTAAAACATTCAATATAGATATATGCATTTATATAATCTTGATAGCCGTTGTTGAACCATTTGTTCCATTGTGTGAGTGAGATATTTATGTCTTCTCCATACTTGCAAATTGATTTCTAGAATGTTACACACCATAATATGGTAGTGACTAGCATACGTGTGTGTGTACTTACAGTGGGCAGTTAGAGCATGGCACGTGGGGAAAATGCTGGGCAATAGGACGCATGAGTACATCATCGAGTGGGTCGGCAGGGCCGAGCGAGGCCAGACCGCGAGGGCCTGCATGATGGTCCATGTGATGCGAAAGCCACTCGATGCAGTGAGCAGCATAATGCAATGGCCAATGCGTCATGCCTGACCTCCATCGCCCTCTACATATCTATATATATATATATATATATAACTTGGATAATTTTGATTCATTTTTTAATTTCCCCAATTGAGCAGCTCCACCTTGGCGACTTAGCTCTCGAGGTTTTCATTAGTATTTCACCAGATTATGCTGTTAAACTCTGTTAAAATGAAAATTCGTCTTGGATAGCAAGTTCCAGGCCTACAAGGAACATCCCTGTGGAGTTATTTCCTATAAATTTGCTCGGAGTACTAAAACTCCATCGAGTGAAAGTTGTCGGAATCACTTCTAATTGAGTCCTAAGAGACTGCAAGTGATGGATAAGCATTTCTACCTTCTAACCTCTTGGGAATTTGTCGGTTTTTGGATGAATTGAATGAAGTTGAGTTATGGTCAATGTTCATTGAAAGATATCATTATTTGATGGGTCTTGGTATTGAAATATCCTTATTTTCTCAGCATAAAGGCTGCAATTGGGTGGAATTACTGGCTTCAGGTTGGAAACTATTTGGGTGAACGAAAGTTGACATTCGAGGTATGTTAAGGCTTATCTCTTCGGCAAGTTATTCTCATTGTATAGTGATACGACCTACACCCTCGAAAGTAAATAATAATCTGGTATGTTCTGATTAGCTGCTACTAGTAGATAATGATCTTGTATGTTGTAATTAGTTGCTGCTAGTAACTAAGGATTACATTTGTTGTGGTTAGCTGCTATAAAACATAATGAGATTATACCATAGTATCCCTCGTCGGGAAAGGATATGTTAAGTATGACAAACACTGGGTGCGCCACAGAGAGTTCCCCGTTCACCTATTTACCATTTAGAGGTATTCTAATGTTTTGCTGTCGTGCCAAGGCCTTAGAAATTCATAGCTAGCTGTTAGGCATAACTTGGTAAGTTGGACAGCGTAGGGCGTAGCCGGATGATATAAGTTTCATCTAGATGCCTATATTGTCAGTAAAACTCACCGAAGGGCCGTTGTGTACCTTGACGCCTCCAGGGCCAGAATTGGGATAGGGTGGTCTTACGTTCAAGTCAGTGGCACCAGCATTGCCTAGTATATTGAGCGATAGCTTTCCATATGATTGGTTACTGTCAGTGACCATTAGTTTCAGCAGACAATGCTTCTATAGGTCGCTCAGGAAACCACTCTAGTTGTTACAAGTCTGGTAGATTAGTCGATGCCATACGAAAGGAACCTTATTAGTAGTGAGATGTGAGGCTAATGTCGCAGGCTACTCTTATAGATGCCCAGGTACATGTTGTCGTGAAGGGCTAGGTGCATATATACCTACCTACGTGGCTATGAACCGTCCAGAGGAGCCATATAAAATCTGGAAAGACTAAGTTAAGGTGCAAAGGGACTAGAAGCAGAGTATCACAGTGTTACTTCCAGGCTAAGAGCTAGAGTAAGCTACCTGTGGAGAGTTAGGGCTGACCACTTAGGAATATAAGTGGTTGTTAGCAGCCCTGTAGTCGTCCCAAGCAAAGGAATCATATAGACAACGAGCTACGACTTTGTTGATCGCTTATGAACTATCATTGTCCTAGCATGACCTGCAAAGTATCTCTTAGGCCACTCCGGACCTCACCCTATTCCGTCTAGGCCGTTAGATATTATAATAACTGTCAGGACCCTCTATTCAGGAGTTGGCACACAGGGTGTGCCTATTGGCAGTTATATAGACTATTCTAGGGATGTGTAGTGGTCGCGTTAAGAGTGTAGATTGTAACATAGTGTCCCTAGTTGGGATAGATCGTATTTCGTACTGCCTCTCGCCATAAATAGCTGAGAGACCGCTAATTGTACAAACTACTTATGGAGCTATACACTGCTTATGGAGCTATGATACTACAAATGCTTACGAAGCTATAGATTGCTTATGGAGCTATAGATTGCTTATGAAGCTATAGATTGCTTACAGAGCTATGATGTTGTATTGCTTACGAAACTATGGAATCACTTAAGGAGCCATGTATTGTCAATAAGGACGAAAGTAGAGCCTACAGGACCATATTGAAGTCTATTCACTTTTGGACTTCTTCTATGCCATAGCAGCATTATAGATCCTTCATAGAGCCTCGTGTGCTCGCGGTGCAGTCACAGGGGAAAAAAGGCCCGTACTCAGTTACAGGAGCCTAGCAGGCTCTGGTATAGTCTCAAAAGGCCAGGTATGTTCAGCTACAGTTACTTGCAGAGCCACAAGGGTACTAATAGGGGTATATAGACTGATTGGCGTCTGTTAGGGATTATGGGGACCTAGGTGAGTTATCTTTGTGTTGATTGTACCTTCTAGACTTATGGGGGCCAGGTTAGGTTCTTGTTTGCATACTTGCTTTCTAGATATAGCTTATGATCATATAATTGCACAGCTTAAGCTCTTATTGGAATAGTTGTCTACTAGATGCAGGCTATGGTTATGAGTGCATACAGGTTAACTACTACCCGCCCTACTGATTACTTTGAGTTCTTTTTCAGATTCTATTTAGCTTTTATTACTGCCTTACATATTCGGTACATATTATACTGACGCCCATGCATGGGGCACTACATACTTGCCTGCAGGTTTAGACAGACAGGTTTTGAGACCTTCTAGTAGCTATTCAGAGTCTGCAATTAGCCAGCTTTTTTCATTCGAAGTTGCCAGGTTGTAGAGGTTTACCTATATTTTATTTGTATAGAATGTGTGTAGGTCGGAGCCCTATCCTGACCAATATTTTCATTCTTAGAGGCTTGTAGACTACAGTCTTCAGTTAGTTGTTTGTGTTGTTCGTGTGGGGCCTATATTTGATCTGTTCTAAGCCTTGTCGGTTGTAGGTTGTATATGACTACCTATCTTTCTTTCTATTATGACTAGACATCATGGTGGTCTTGTCGGTCTACATAGGATCCCTATATTATTATGTTGTTGGGTTAGCTATTTTCTTTTATAGGTTGGTTCTGAGGGCTTGTTGGTCTAGGCTATATTTACAGTCGATATATAGCTAGTGGTTTTCTTGATTGTGAGTTGCTGGCAAGAACAAGAGGTGCATATGTCCAGCCAGGTTATCCAAGGTCCTAGTGTGGCATTAGGTGCTAGTCATGCCTCCCAAGATGGGACTTGACAAACTTGGTATCTGAGCAACATTGTATCCTAGGAATTCTGCAAGTCGTGTCTAGTAGAGTCTTGTTTATAAATGTATTGTGCACCATTTCTTACAGGCAGGAAGCTATAAGGCATGATAGTATGGTTACCTTTTCTTCTTCTCAGATCATGCTATAGAGAAGAGTTGTATAGGGTTGAGTCCCTAAGGTTACATTATTATGTCTGTCTAGGATGATGTTTGATACGAGACAGACTACCGCTAGCCACAAGTTAGATACAGCAGTAGGAGAGGGTACCAGCGGGGTGCCATAGTTGGGGGATAGCCCATCTTGAGGGCGAAAGGGGACATCTCTTTAAATCTACCCAACACCCTCCCGGGGCACTAGGAACCTTATAAGGTAAAAGACATGCTAGCACCATTATCAATTCTTCCTACACTGTCATGACCCGGACGTGCACCCAGATCGTAGACACGGGACAAGGGACCCTGAGAGACCCCAAGTCAACCCATGGCACATGCATACAACTAATCTCATTTAAATAAATGGAATATTAAGCATAAAACATCACGGAAATGTAACCATGACATAGCATTAGGAAATACCAAACATTTACATTAGCTGAGTACTACTCATTTGTCCGAAAGCCTCTAATACGTATGATGGGTTCATCGGACAACATCCCCAACTAACCTGAGCTATACTGAAACATAATCAATAGGAAAGTTTATCAAATGGCCCTCGGAACATTAGGACTCACCAACAAGCTAATAGCGTAGGCTGAGATGACTAAGAATGAGGATGAGCTTGATATTTGGACCCTATATCATGAAACGATACAGCATAGAAAGTATGCCATTAGTACGTGGAATGTACTGAGTATGCAAGGTAAGTAAAATGGAAATTTTAAAAGTAAAGTAAACTCATAAATTTACATAGGAGAAGGACATCATGCTTACATGAAAATCTTCACAATAATCATAAGGCTCAAGGCTTTCAAATCATTTATAATCGTTCATTATCATAATCGTAAGAAAACTTAATCAATAAATAACTTGAGACAATAACATAGACATAACAATGCATAAAAACATGGGGAAAAATAGGAGGACTCGTCATAACCGACACCATATGGTAGATCCTTTCATGATGCCCCACTGTCTCGCTAAAGTGGGCAGAGCCGACCCTGGCTTGCCAGGCGAGGGTCGTGCATAAGGCATGATATCACATTTGAGTGGATCATTCGTAATACATCATATCATTTACAACCCATAGTGGCACATGGTTATGAGACACCAACGTAGTCCTTTGAACGTCGGGCTGCTCGGTGCTAGACACGACTCCCAAAAACATGCATATAGGCTCATACATAAATGATTAAATCATGCATAAGAATTCATTGGCTAAGATATAACATTTATCATCATTCACCCCCTTTAAAACATGCTTAGTTTAGAATCATGGGCCCTTTTCATCAGCCAACATCATAAATCGATAAATCAAGTAATTTGTTTCATAAATCACAAATCATTCTTCTACATGTGGGCATTGCCCAATACTTCATCATATTCAATTCTTTCAAAACATGCTCATAAACATGGGTAACTAGAAAATCATGCTTTCCCATCATCAATAAACTCAAATTATAGAGTAATACCTCACAAATCATAACATCCATGAACTTTCATCAAATGGGCAATATGGATTTAAAAGCTTGAAACATGATTAAAGGAAAATAATGATAAAACCTGCTCATCATTCATAATTAATAATTAAAACTAAATTAAATCAAACCCATAAAGAGAAATCACATTTTCATGCATTTGAGTAGAACCCTATAGACTTGGATAGGAGTGTTCATGATTTAAATTGAAATTGGGCATGGGTGAGGAAGAATTCCGCCCATTTTAAAACCCTACATACTTGGGAATGGATGAACTTAAAGTTTCTTGAGCACCCACAAAGAAATTGATGAAAATTTGGGGAAGAAGGCCTTGAATCTCCCATAAACCTCTCTAAACTTTTGCATGATAATGGGCATGCATAAAGGGCTTAACCAATATTATCTAACTCAGAAACATATCCAAAACAATATAGCTTAGGCCTTAGGGACTTAGAAAGTTACAAAAACACCCTTATTAAAACGTAGGAAATTCTGGTTACCAGTTCCCACGAGGGACCTAACGGAGCGTTGCTATAGGGCACCACTCGTGGCCTTGATCCGTTGAGTCCACTGCCCAAACATCCAAGGGAACCCCATGAGTGACTTCACGAGTCGTGAGGTCAGACCACGACTCGTGTTACGTGGCCTACACTGCCCATCCCAACTTGCCAATCCTCCAGGGTTGACCACGGGTGACCTCATGAGTCGTGAGGTCTGACCACGACTTGTGGTCAAGCTTGTGGCCTCCTCACTCAGGTCTTGCCACACCATGCTGATCACGAGTCACCTCACGACTCGTGGTCACTCCTCACGACTCACCTCAGGGGTCGTTCTGTGACCTTGTGTGAAATTTAATTTTTTCTCAGTTTTCACTTTCGGGTCTGATCCTTGGGTTCCCGGGGTATAACAATATCTCCCCCTTGGGAACATTCATCCTCGAATGATAGAAACATACAGAAAACTCAGAAACAAGCTATCACCATATACAATTACCAGTCATTTAAGTCGAAAATGGATGGAATGACTACCTCCAAAAGGAACTACATAGCTAAACTGAATTCAGACATCACATACATCTACCATATCATAAAACAAACTTGTACACATGAACTGAACTGGAAAATCTGATTAAAGGTTTAGCGCAAACTGATACCGCTGGTAGGGAACAAATGAGAGTACTTAGCTATCATATCTGCTTCAGCTTCCCATGTAGCTCCCTCAACGTGTTGATTCCTCCATAATACTTTAACTGAAGCTACTTCTTCTTTCCTTAGCCTCCAAAGCCGATGATCCAAGATTTCAATGGGAATTTCTTCATAACTAAGGTTGTCCTTCACTCCAATGCTGTCTACAAGAACTACCAAGGTTGGATTACCCCAGCAATTCTTCAAAACTGACACATGAAAGACGGGATGAACCGAAGATAGCTCTGAGGGCAAATCCAACTCATACGCCACCTTACCAACTCTTCTCACAACACGGTAGGGGCCAACATAGCGGGGACTGAGTTTACCTTTCATTCCGAACCGCATGACTCCCTTCATGGGAGATACCTTCAGAAATACCCAGTCGTCCACATCAAACTCCAAATCTCTTCTCCTTACATCAGCATATGATTTCTAACAAATCTGAGCGGTTTTCAACCGGTCCCTTATCAACTGTGGTCTAGGGAACGAGTCTTCGAGTCCCTCGTTACGACTAGCACTGAGTATTTTTCTACAAATTTATTAAAGGATTTTCCGTAATTCCTAAGTTCTTAAGATATATACTATGTCGTTTGACCATTGAAAAGTGTGTTTTAAGAAAGATAAGTTCATTCTAAGCCTATTCACTTACATGTATGCAAGTCTAGAAGCTCTTTAGGATGATCAAGCCTAGATTAATTATGTTCTTCCCCAAATTTCTATTGGCATTCAAGAGGGTTGTATAATCAGATTTCTCCAAGTATGTAGGGTTATGAATGGGTATAATTGTCACGCCCCGCCTTGGGAGGCATGACTGGCACCTGGTTCCCTACTAGGACCTAGACCGCTGGACTACTGAGCCTAAGCACTTCTGGTGCCAGGCTGGCTCTAATTCTGGATTTATGAAAATAAAGGGCTATATAACGACTGTAAATACAGCCTCCGGCCGACAAGGCCTATAGCCACCTGTAGGAATATAACAGCTACCTAGAACAACTGAACATAAGAGAACCTATGCGAGCCGACAAGGCCACCATGCTGACTAGTAATCACTGAAAAGTAGAATCAAGTGCTAAACTGATCTGTGACCGACAAGGTCACCAACAGACAACTGAACAAGGCCCCACACGACCATCACATGCAAACTAAAAACATACACACGGCCCCACACGAACGGTACAACTAACCACAGGGAATATACAATCCGTAAACCTCGAAGAATAATAAGATGGTCGGGACAGCGCCCCGGCCTACCCATACTGTACAAAAAAAAGGGAAGTAAACCTTTAGCTGTCAAGCTCCGGATGACAGGAGCTGAAGACTCTGTACGCTGGCTGGAACTACGAGGGATCTGCTCCACGTCTATGAGTACCTGCAGGCAAGTAATGCAGCGCCCCAAAACGGGCGTCAGTACCACTGGTACTGAGTATGCATGCAATAATTGAAAATAACTGAAAGCAAACAATAATACTGATAGATACTGAAGTAATAGGAGACAGGCTGAGACTGACTGAAAAGAGCGTAACTTTACTGAAGAGACTAAGAGTCATACCTGATAACATGGCGGTCTACTTTCTATCTATAAATAACTAACACAACATAGCATACAAGAACTTTACCAGCCCCCAAAAGTCATAAGGTACCAACCAGCACACAATCTATATACCCCTACCCAGGTCATACCATCCACCTAGTAACTATGAGTATCTTGTCGGCTCCCTGAGTATGCAACTTGGGCTCGCTGGGCCCCTGACTATAGTTGTATCTGAGTCCGGAGGACTCCTAAAATTTGAAATTTGAAATCTGTAATCTGAAATCTGAAATCTGCACCCCGGGCACAAGCGCTCGATAGGGAGTGTGGTATAGTCTAATCAGCCTGCTATAGGGAATCTGCATCCCATCTTCGTCCGCTGGCGGACAGCATGCCACTCCGTAGAGTGACATATCCTCACCCTCTGGCAGGCGAGTCGACATAACTATTAACCCTGGGGTGGTCAAAAAATCTCTAAGGGTGCCCAACACAGAACAATCATGTCTCCACAGATAGAAATAGGCACATGTAATATATATACCTGATATGATAATAATATTTATGTTCTAGTATTCTGTTATGAATCTCATATTGAAATGTATTGAATCTGATACTGAAATATACTGAATCTGTAATAATATTTCTGGAATATTCTGCTAGGACTTATACTATTTTACTGAATTTCATGCTGAACACTGTATTATATTTCTAACATTCTTACTAAATTTCATACTGAACATAATATATGACTTCTGAAACACTCTACTGATATTCGTACAATTTTGCTATACTAGAACTACTAGCTTGCCGAAAGAAACTGGCTTAACATACCTCAACTGTCGACTTTCTGATTAACTGGCATAGCTCAGCTAGTATTCGGCTATTTCTCCCAACTGTATTCATATTCACGAAAGAATAGAATTAATTCTACTAGTATTTTGGAAAGAAACCATATCATGGCTATACCTACTGCCTATTCTTCGACTTATCGAAGAACGACCGAAAACTCGCTATTTCTCGGGGGTCTAGAAGGGAGAAATACTCACTTTAATGCTGGGAGTGTATTAACACTAGTTTGGAGCAATTTCACTTACCTTAGCTCGGCGTGACAATGATTCGCCGGTTGAATTTCGCGAAACTAACTCCGCAGGAATGCTCCCGGCAGCTTTATACTAAGTTACCCGAAGTTAATTCGAGTTTGGATTGCGTTTGACGGTATAAACGAAAGGAAATTTAATCAAACCCTTCATTCCCCTCTGTTTTTGTTCGTTTACTGGAAATTATATGAAGGGAAAATGATTTAAAACGAAGTGGGAGCCTTATATACTTGGGGCCTTTAAGTCGCATTTGTCGAATGCGATTTATAAGTCGCATTTGCCTTGCGACGCTCTGACTTGGCACTTGTCTGGTCTCTCCCCGGGCCCTTTTCTCGCACGTATGGCATTCTAAAATTCTTAACCAACATGCGAATAGGCCAACTAAGTGTCCAAAACTTACGGGATGTAACATGCTTCCCCTCTTAAGAAAATTCGTCCTCGAATGTTAACTTCCATTTACAGAAATTTTAACTTGCTCTACCTTTTGTGGAAAAATTTCGGCAGAGTTTCCCCTGTAATATGGACTGTCTCAAAAATCCTGAAACGCAGAAAAGTCCAATACAGGTACTCCATATAATACTATAGCATCCATTACATAATAAACTGAAGTCAACATCTCACTCATGCACATGAATATAAAGCAACTCATAAAACAGTAATATCAACATACCTCTTACTAACTAAGTCTGAAATAACTGAGGGTATATGGCTTTCATATCTTCTTCTGCTTCCCAAGTCATTTCCTCTCTGTTCCTATTACTCCATAATATTTTGACAGAAGCAACATCTTTAGTTCTTAATATGTGGATCTACGGGTATAGTATGGCTACTGGAACTTCTTCATAGGCCAACTTCTCTGTAACCTGAACATCTTGGACTGGGACTGTTCTGGAGGGATCTCCTATGCACTTTCTCAGCATTGATACATGGAAAACTAGGTGGACAGATTCTAACTCTGGAGGTAAGTCTAACTCATATGCCACTTGGCCTATTCTTCGATGAATTTGATAAGGCCCAACAAACCTCGGGCTGAGCTTGCCTTTCTTGCCAAATCTCATTACACCCTTTATCGATGAAACTTTCAAAAACACCCAATCACCCACATTAAATTCCAAGTTTCTGTATTGCACATCAGCATAAGATTTCTGGCGGCTCTGAGCAGTCAGTAAACATTCTCTGATAAGCTTTAATTTTTCCTCTGACTGATGAATGATATCTGGCCCAATCAATGTTGATTATCCTACCTCAAACCAACCAACTGGAGATCTGCACTTTTGCCCATATAATGCCTTATAAGGCGCCATCTGAATAGCTGAATGGTAACTGTTATTATAGGCGAACTCAATGAGTGGTAAATGTTCATCCCAGCTACCTCCGAAATCCAACACACATACTCGCAACATATCCTCGAGCGTTTGAATGGTGCGTTCTGCCTTCCCATCTATCTAAGGATGAAAAGTTGTGCTCAGGTTAACTTGCATCCCCAAGCCTCTCTGAAATGATTGCAAGAATTTAGCTGTAAATTGCACCCCTCTGTCGGAGATAATGGAGACTGGAACACCATGCAACCTGACTATTTCTCTGATATACAGCTTATCATAATCCTCAGCGGCCCCTTACTGGTAGAAAAGGAGTTGATTTTGTCAGTCTGTCAATAATCACCCAGATCAAATCATATCTACGCCTGGTGCGGGGTAATCCTGCTACAAAATCCATATTTACTACTTCCCATTTCCATAGAGGCACAACTATATCCTGAGTCAGTCCGTCTGGTTTCTGATGTTCAGCTTTTACCTACTGGCAGTTGGGACACTGAGTTACGAATTCTGCTATCTCTTTCTTCATTCCTGGCCACCAGAAGATTTCTTTCATATCATGGTACATTTTCGTCATACCTGGGTGGAGAGAATAACGGGCATAATGTACCTCGCCCATAATCTGCTGGCGAAGCCCTGCAACGTCTGGAACACAAAGGCGATCTTTATATCGCAATACCCCATCCTTGGTTTTCTGAAAATCTGTCACCTCTCCTTGCTGAACTTTGTTTCTAAGCTGAACCAAGATAGGATCTTCATACTTCCATTCCTTTACTTCCACGACTAAAGACGACACTGCAGTGTTCTAGATTACCGCTATGTTGTCCTCTATTTCTGCTACACGAACGACTAAATTGGCTAACTAATGCAATTCTGGGGCTAATTCCCGCTGCTCAAGCTTTACGTGTGCAAGACTTCCCATAGATTTACGGCTAAGGGCATCTTCCACCACATTAGCTCTCCTTGGGTGATACAGAATATTCATATCATAGTCTTTCAACAGCTCTAACTAGCGATGCTGCCGCAAATTCAACTCTTTCTGGGTGAAGATATACTGTAGGCTCTTATGATCAGTGAAAATATCTGCGTGGACGCCATACAAGTAATGTCTCCATAACTTTAAGGCGTGAATCATTGCGGCCAATTCCAGGTCATGAGTAGGATAGTTCTTTTCATGTTTCCTCAACTGTCTGGAAGCATAAGCAATTACTTTACCATGCTGCATCAACACAAATCTAACCCAACACCCGAAGCATCACAATAAACTGCATAACCTTTTGTATCTTCTGGCAATGCTAACACTGGAGCTGATGTTAACCTATCTTTCAATTCCTGGAAGCTCTGCTCACATGCCTCAGTCCACTAAAATTTTACTCCCTTCTGCATCAGTTTAGTCAGAGGTGCTGCTAAGGTGGAAAATCCTTCAACAAACCTTCTATAGTACCCTGCTAACCCCAGGAAACTGCATACCTCGATCGGAGTGGTAGGTCTGGGCCATGCTTTTACTGCTTCTATCTTCTGTGTATCTACCTGTGTACCTGCATCCGACACGATATGACCCAAAAAGGCTACTGAATTCAGCCAAAATTCACATTTAGAGAACTTGGCATACAACTGAGGGTCTCTGAGAATTTGGAGCACTGTCCGCAAATGATCCTGGTGGTCTGCCTCTGAGCAAGAATACACCAGAATAGCGTCAATAAACACTATCACGAACACGTCCAGGTATGGTCTGAAAATATTGTTCATCAGGTCTATAAACACGGCTGGAGCATTCGTCAGCCCAAAGGACGTGACTAAGAATTCAAAATGGCCGTATCTAGTCCTGAAGGCAGTCTTTGGAATGTCCCTTTCACGAACCCGAACCTGATGAGATCCGAACCTTAAGTAAATTTTGGAGAAATATCTGGCTCCCTATAACTGATCAAACAGATCATCTATACTAGGAAGAGGATACTTATTCTTGACAGTAACTTTATTCAGTTGTCGATAATCTATACACATGCGGAGGAAACCATCCTTCTTTCTTACAAGCAGAACTGGCGCACCCCAAGGTGAAGTACTCGTCCTGATAAAGCCCTTGTCTAACAAATCTTTCAACTGCTCCTTTAGTTCTCTCAGTTCAGCAGGAGCCATGCGATAAGGGGGAATTGATATGGACTGAGTGCCTGGTAATAAATCAATTGCAAAATCTATTTCCTTTTCTGGGGGAATACCAGGTAGCTCATCTAGGAATACATCGGGGAATTCATTAACCACTAGATCAGACTGGAGAGTCGGAGGCTCTACCCGAACATCCTGAACTCTGACAATGTGGTAAATGCACCCCTTGGCTATAAACTTCCTCACTCGAAGATAGGAAATAAACCTACCTTTTGGCGTAGCTGTACTTCCCTTCCACTCTCGTACTGCCTCCCCTGGAAAGTGGGATCGAACTGTCTTGGTCCAGCATTCTACATTGGCATATCATGGAGCTATCCAATCGATACCCATAATGGTGTCAAAATCAACCATTTCTAACTCTACCAAATCTGTTGTGGTCTGACGGCTAGCAACCTCTACTGTACACCCTCGATAAATCCTTCTGGCTCTGATAGAGTCACCGACAGGTTTAGATGCTGAAAAGGGTTGCCGAAGCAATTTTGGTATAATACTGAACTTTCGAGCCACTAATGGGGTAACATAGGACAAGGTAGATCCCGGATCGATTAATACATAAGCAGGGCGATAGCGAATAGTGATCATACCTGTCACAACATCTAGGGACGCCTCTGAATCCTGTCTCCCTGGTAATGCATAGGTACGGCTTGGGCCTGTACCTAAACTAGAGGCCCCTGATCTACCTCAGCCTCTGCCTGCTGAAACTGAGGGCCTGCGCTCTGTCAGGGCTGCTGGAGCTCACGACCCTGTTGATGCCCTATCCTGTCTATCCCGATCACCCTGACCCCTGGCTGGACAATCTCTCATCACATGACCCTCCTGTCCACATATATAACACCCTACGGAGCAATATCTGCAAGCTCTAGAGTGGCGTCGGCTACAAATAGGGAAAAGTGGTGGTGTATACCTGCTCTGCTCTGCTCTCCTCTGCTGGGGTGAATCTACTATTCGAGAACTTCCGCTGGACTCTGACTGTCCTCGGCGACTGAATCTACCCCTCTGCTGTTGTGATGGAGGCGGGGTTTTAGGTGGCCTATTTGACAACTGTGGCCTAGGCCCTCTCCGAATCTCCCCCCTGTAACTCATCTGACCTATCCCTGCGACGCTGTTCCTGACTTGTTCATCTGCTTTCCTGTTGCCGCTATCTGAGGCCCTCAATAGTCTGAGCAAAAGCCTGCACTCGAGTAATATCCATATCTTCCAGCAAAGTAGTTGTCATACAGGCCTCAATATACTCTGGGTTCAGCCCCATAATAAAGCGGTGGACTCTAGATGGCATGGTGTCTACAAAGGCCGGAGCATAGTGGGCAAAAGAATCGAACTGCAGGGCGTATTCTCCAACACTCATCGCCCCCTGCTCCAGGTGTAAAAACTGGTCCATCCGGGCTTGTCGGATCTCTCGTGGTAGGTAAGGTAATGGTCAAGGAAAGCCTCTGAAAAGCTGGACCAGGTCGGAGGGGAAACATCTCTCCCTCGAGACCTTTCCCAACTCTCATAGCACAACACAGCAATATCCCGCAGTCGGAATACCACCAATTCAACCGACTCTGTAGATGTAACATGCATTACCCGGAAAATCCTCTGTATCTGATCCAGAAAGTCCTGGGGGTCCTCTGTCCGATCCGACCCTGTGAACTACGGGGGACCTAGTGTCGGGAATTCTCAGACCCTCAAACTACCAGGCCCACCTGATGATTCTGCTGCTGTAGGTGGCATTGACTGGCGCTGAGTAGGCATCATTTGCGCTAACATAACTACTTCACTCTTGACCTCCTGGTCAGATGGTGTAGGTATAGGAACTGTTGGAGGTGGTGTCATCCCGAGTGGCTCCTGATGGGGTGGAGACTGCTGAGAAGGTCGGGACGATGCCTCTGTATCGCCCTCATATCGGGCTGATTCTAATCGAGACTGGGGCATCCTGCTGGTGCCCTCTCCTGCTATTGTATCCAATCTTCGGCCTATGATAGGATGTCGCTAATCTGACATTTTATCTGTAAACAAAGAGTATAGTAAGCTTTAGGGACTGAACCCTATACTGTACTACTCTATGACACGACTGGATGTGAAGAAAGAGTAACCATCCTATCATACCTTACAGCCTCCTGCCTATGGTATGTGGTGCACAACACATCCATAGACAAGACTCTACTTAGCATGACTTGCAGACTCCCTAGGGTATGACCTGCTCTGATACCAAGTTTGTCACACCCCGCCTTGGGAGGCATGACTGGCACCTGGTGCCCTACTAGGACATGGACTGCTGGACTACTGAGCCTAAGCACTTCTAGTGCCAGGCTGGCTCTAATTCTGGATTTTTGGAAACAACAGGCTATATAACGGCTGTAAATACAGCCTCCGACCGACAAGGCCTATAGCCACCTGTAGGAATATAACAGCTACCCAGAACAACTGAACATAAGGGAACCTATGCGAGCCGACAAGGCCACCATGCTGACTAGTTATCACTGAAAAGTAGAATCAAGTGCTAAAATGATCTGTGACCGACAAGGTCACCAACTGACAACTGAACAAGGCCCCATACGGCCATCACATGCAAACTAAAAACATACCCACGGCCCCACACGACCGGTACAGCTAACCATAGGGAATATATAATCCGTAAGCCTCTAAGAATAATAAGATGGTCGGGACAGTGCCCCGGCCTACCCATACTATACAAACAAAACGGAAGTAAACCCTTAGTTGTCAAGCTCCGGATGACAGGAGCTGAAGACTCTGTATGCTGGCTAAAACTACGAGGGATCTGCTCCTCGTCTATGAGTACCTCCAGGCAAGTAATGCAGCGCCCTAAAATGGGCGTCAGTACCTATGGTACTGAGTATGCAAGCAATAACTAAAAATAACTTAAAGCAAACAATAATACTGATAGATACTGAAGTAATAGGAGACAGGCTGAGACTGACTGAACTAGGGACCACGTAAGCTCTATCGTGGTAAGTGTCGGTTTTATGATGAGTCTCCCATTATTCCTCATGATTTCAGTTATGCATTTTCATCTGTCATAGGACTATGTATTCAGTAGGTTTGACCCAATGTTAAGTTTTACTTATAATTATCAATTTTTAGGTTTTGGGTCATTCTATTCAGTTATGATATTCAGTTATGTTCAGATAATGATTTTAGAAAATAGTATGCAAGCCTTACTCTCAGAATCTTTTCTTTATTATGTTTTATGATATGCATGATTTATGATTTTACTTACTCCACGGTTTTACTTACCTTACATACTCGATACATTCCATGTACTGACTGCATACTCTATGTTGTATCGTTTCATGATACATGCTCATATAATCAAACTCAGTCCCAGTATTAGCCAGATCTGCAGTATTAGCACTTTCCAGCCAAAGTTGGTGAGTCCTCATCTTTCTAAGGCCCTTATTTTCAGTTGTATTTAGTATTTTCAGTTTCATACTATAGTGACTTAGTTGGGGGTCTTGTCCCATCAACTCGTCAGTAGTAGAGGCTTTTCAAACATAGCATGTATTCATTTTCAGCCTTATGTTATGTATTAAGAAGTTATGATATTTCAGACTTTGACTTTATTATATATGTTAGACTTCTGCTTGAGTATGTTTATTCTAGATATCATGTTCCTTCCATGGGTCAACTTAGAGTTTCTCGGGGTTCTTTGTCCCGTGTCTCGATCCGGGCCTATGTTTGGGTTGTGACAAATCTGGTATCAGAGCATTAGGTTGTGAAGTGTCCTAGGATATCTGAAAGCCACGTTAAGTAGAGTCTTTTTCATGGGCGTGAAGTTCATCACACTAATGAAGAAGGGGCTGTGAGATGTTTGGAAAATGTTCCCTTCTTTCATGATCTATATCGTGCGATAAAATGTCTCTCTATCCTTCTAACTCATGCTATACACATTTGTAGAATCATGTCTTCTCACCAAGTTAACAAAACAAGGAATGGAAATGGAAACGGCCACGAGAATGACAGTGAGGATGGGCACCAGCAGGCCCCACAACCCATGAGGAGCATGTACCTGAGCAGGTTTCCCACGCAAAGTTCAGGGCAGCCATACAGATGCTAGCTCAGGCCTTGACTGCCCATGTCAATCAACAGGAGGTAGTGCATGTCCCTCAGAATGAGAATGCAGTGGTGGCAAGAGTAAGAGATTTTTTGAGGATGAACCCTTCGGAGTTTCTTAGGTCAAAGGTGGACAAGGATTGTAATACCCCGAGAAGGCCTAAGAATAGACCCTGGAGATGAATTTGAAAAGTGTAGAAAACTAAAAAACATATCAGGATGAGAAACTCAATGACTCGTGGTTGGATACCACGAGTCACCGTAAACAGTCATGGTATGGGGGTTCAGGGAGGCAGTGGTGACAACGGACGGGGTAACGACTCGTTGTCAGGAACAATGGGTCATTGTTAGCGGTCATAGGAATGGATGAACTTAGGCTGATGGGGACACCACGGGGCATCCCACGATCCGTGGAGAGTAGTGATGACCCATTGTTTCTAGTCACTGCTTGTGGGTTGAGATGTACAGTACTTACAACGGATTGAGACAACGACTCGTTGGAAGCCACCACGAGTCGTGGTGAGGCTCGTGGTAAGGGAAGTTTAGAATTTGTCAAGGTGCTGACAACGGTCGATCCGACAACCCGTTGATTGATACAATGACTCATCCTGTCAATTCGTGGGAATAACCTAAAGCATGAAGTGAAGCAGTGGACTCAACGACTCGGTACCACGAGTTGTGGTATTATGCAACGACTCGTGGGATCAGTCGTTGGTCCGTCCAGACCAATTTTTTAGGGAAATTTTATTAAGGGAATTTTCGACTTTCCCCTGCTTTAAGACCCTAAACTACGGCATTTTGTGTATTGTTTTGAGTATGATAAGATGGGTTAAGTCGCTAATGCATACCCATTCCAATGCAAGAGCTTTTAGAGAGGTTTTAGGGAGATTCAAGGCCTTCTTCTCCAAAATTCCATCAATTTCTTTGTGGGTATTCAATGAACTTTGAAATCAGTTTATTCCCAGGTATGTAGGGTTTAGAATGGGTGATTTATTCCACACCCATGCCCAAATTTCGAATTTAATCATGAATCTATCACGCCCCACCTTGGGAGGCATCATTGGCACCTGTTGCCCTACTAGGACCTGAACTGCTCAGTTGACTGAGCCTAAGCACCTCTGGGGCAGGGCTGACTCTAACTCTAGAATCAAGAAAATAATTGGATATATAGAGGCTATAAATACAACCCCCGGCCGATAAGGCCTATAGCCACCTGTGAAAGTAAATAGCTAACCAGAGACAAACAGTCATAGGGAGTCCTATGCAGGCCGACATGGCCACCATGATATCTAGTTATAACTGGAAAGTAAAATCAGATGCTAAACTGAACTATGACCGATAAGGACACCAATCAACAGTTAAACAGGGCCCCACACGGCCATCACACATAATCTAAAATACATATGGGCCCCACACGGCCGATATCATCTAACCATAGGGAAGTAACACAATCTGAAAGCCTCTAGGAGTTATAAGATGGTCGGAAAAGGGCCCCGACCTACCCATACTGTACAAACAAAAGAAAACCTCTATCACACAAGCTCCGGAAGAAGGGAGCTGACGGTTCTTTTCGGTTGATTGGAACTACAAGGGACCTGCTCCTCGTCTATCGGTACCTGCAGGTAAGTAATGTAGCGCCCCATAAGAGGGCGTCAGTACCACAGGTACTGAATACGTAAGGCAGTAACTTTTAATGACTGAAAATAAGAAATAGAACTGACAATGGCTGAAGTAAAGAAAATGGACTAAAGATGACTGAAGTGGTAAAATCAGGGATAAACATAACTGTAATAAAGATGGTAGGTCATACCTGACAAACGAGGCGTCTTACTGTCTAACTATCAGTAACTAAAGCAAACATAAGCCTTACCTGGCCCCCATATGCCGGAAGGTACAATCAGCACAAAATAACCCACATGGCCCTCATTAGCCCTAGTGAGTACACCTCAATCTATATACCCCTATCTAGGTCATGCTGAGTCAACTACCAGCTATAAGCGTCCTGCCAATCCCCTGAGTCTGCAACTGGGCCCGCTCAGCCCCTAACTGTAGTTGTATCTGAGTCTGAAGGACTCTTGATATCTACACCCCGGGCGTAAATGCTCGGTGGGGGTGTGTATAAGGCCAACCACGGCATATAAGTATCTAGATCCCCATATTCGTCCCTTGCGAATGGCATCCCGCTCCGTAGAGCGACGTATCCTCGACCCTGACGGGCGGCGACACAACTATTAACCCTGGGGTAGTCACGGAAGCTATACAGGTGTAATGTAGCCCAAAAAAATACAAATTACGAGCCTCAACCGACAGCAACAACTATACATGATAACATACTCCTGACATGCTTTACTGGGACTCATACTAGACTGCTATGCTAAAGAAACTAACTTGCCGAAAGAAAATGCCTTAACATACCTCGTTCGTTGTTTACCGATTAACTAGCGGGTTTCGGCTCGTGTTCAACTGCCCTTCTCAACTGTAATCATATTAACGGAAGAATAGGGCTAACTTCATTACTATATTTGAAGAAAAGGATAGCTTATATATACATATACTAACTATGCTTCAACTTATCGAAAGACAATCAAAAACTCGTAATTTCTCGGGAATCTAGAAGGTAGAAATAATTACTTTAGGCACGTGATCATATTGACACTGGTTTGAAATAATTCCACCAACTTAGGCTTGGGGGGACGACGATTCTCCAGGCGTATTTTATGAAAATAACTCCTCAGCGATGCTCTCTGCAGCCTTATACTTCACTACCCAAAGTTAATTTAGATTTGGATGGCGTTTAGCGGCGTAATCGAATGATTTCCAAATTCTTTCCCTCATTCTTACCTCTGCTAGCCGAGGTTATTTGAGAAATGAAATAACATCTAAGTGTGAGGCCTTTATATACTTGAGGCAGCAGACAAGGCAACGTGGCACGTTGCTGGTCGCGCCAATTCTACTCCGTGCCACTTTGGGTAAGGCGGAGGGGGCTGCTCCGTGCCACTTTTCCCCTCTGGACAACTTGGTTTGGCCTCCTCCCATGAAATCCCGACATGGCACCCGTTCGGCCTTTCCCTGGGCCCTTTCCTCGTACATATGGCACTCTAAAACTCTCAACCAACATACGAATAGGATGACTAAACATTAGAAACTTACGGGGTGTAACATCCTCCCCCCTTAAGAACATCTGTCCTCAAATGTTAACTTCTACTTGCAAGAACCTTAACCTTGCAATTACTTATTCTGGAAAAATTTCGGCAGAGTCTCCCCTGTAATATGGACTATCCAAAACCCTAAAACGCAGAAAAATCCAATACTGGTACTCCACACAATACTATGGAATTCATTTCACAATATACTGAAGTCAACTACTCCACATATACATGTATATAATGCAACTTATGAAACAACAACAACAATATACCCCTAGCTGCACAATCGGACTAAGTCTGAAATAACTGAGGATATCTAGTTTTCATATCGTCTTCTTCCTCCCAGGTCATCTCCTCTCAGTTCTTATTCCTCCATAACACTTTAACAGAAGCAACATCTTTAGTTCTTAGTCTGCGGATCTGCCGATCTAGTATGGCCACTGGAGCTTTTTCATAAGATAACTCCTCAGTGATTTGGACGTCTTTAACTGGGACAATCTGGGAGGGATCTCCTATGCACTTTCTCAGCATTGATACATGAAAATTTGGGTGAACGGATTCTAATTCTGGAGGTAAATCCAATTCATAAGCCACCTGGCCTATCCTTCGGCAAATCTGATAAGGCCCAATAAACCTCGGGCTAAGCTTGCCTTTCTTACCAAATCTCGTCACACCCTTCATCGGTGAAACCTTCAGGAATACCTAGTAACCCGCATTAAACTCTAGGTTTATTCGCCGCACATCAGCATAAGATTTCTAGCGGCTTTGAGCAGTCAGCAGACGTTCCCTGATAAGCTTTATTTTCTCCTACGCCCTGTCGGGGATGTCGGAGGTCGTGATCCTGTCGAGGACCTATCCTATTGATCCCAATCACCCTGACCCCTAGCTGGACAATTCCTCATCTGGTGACCCTTCTGTCCACAAATGTAGATGCTGTGGAACCATACCTGCATGCTCCAGAATGGTGTCGACTGCAAATAGGGCAAAGTGGTATTATAAACCCACTCTGCTCCACTCCCCGCTGCTGCTGTGAACCTACTGCTCGTGACCCTTCACCAGACTCTGGCTGCCCTCGGCGACTAGACCTGCTCCTCTACCGCTGCGGTGGAGACGGGGATCTAGGAGGCCTAAATGATAACCGTGGCCTAGGTCCTCCCCGGGACTCCTCCTGTAATTCACCCGGTCTGTCCCTGTGGCGCTGCTCCTGACTTGTCCTCCTAATCTCCCGTTTCAGCCGTCTGTGTCACGCCCCGCCTTGGGAGGCATGACAGCCACCTGGTGCCCTACTAGGACCTGAACTGCTGAGCTGAATAAGCCTAAGCACCTTTGGTGCAGGGCTGACTCTAACTCTAGAATCAAGAAAACAACGGGCTATATAGTGACTGTAAATACAACCACCGGCTGACAAGGCCTATAGCCACCTGTGAAAATAAACAGCTAACTAGAGACAAACAATCATAGGGAGTCCTATGCAGACCGACAATGCCACCATGATATCTAGTTATAACTGGAAAGTAAAATCATATGCTAAACTAAACTATGACCGACAAGGCCACCAATCAACTGCTAAACAGGGCCCCACACAGCCAACGCACATAATCTAAAAAATATATGGGCCCCACATGGTTGATATTATCTAACCACAGGAAAGTAACACAATCTGCAAGCCTCTAGGAGTAATAAGATGGTCGGGATAGGGCCCCGACCTACCCATACTGTACAAACAAAAGGAATACACCTCTATCACACAAACTCTGGAAGAAGGGAGCTGACTGTTGTGTATGGCTGACTGGAACAACGAGGGACCTGCTCCTCGTCTATCTATACCTGCAGTCAAGTAATGCAGCGCCCCAAAAGAGGGCATCAGTACCACAGGTACTGAATATGTAAGGCAGTAACTTTAAATAACTGAAAGTAAGGAAATAGAACTGACAATAACTGAAGTAAAAAGAACGGACTGAAGATGACTGAGTAGTGAAATTAGGGCTAAACATAATAGTAATAAGGAGGATAGTAGTCATACCTGAAAAACGAGGCGTCTTACTATCTAACTATCAGTAATTAAAGTAAACATAAACCTTATCTGGCACCCATAAGCTAGAAGGTACAATCAGCACAGAACAACCCACCTGGGCTCCCATTAGCCCTAGTGAGTACACCTCAATCTATATACCCCTATCCAGGTCATACTGAGTCAACTACCAACTATAAGCGTCCTTCCAATCCCCTGGGTCTGCAACTGGGCCCGCTCGGCCCCTGACTGTAGTTGTGTCTCAGTCCGGAGGACTCCTGATATCTATACCCCAGGCGTAAATGCTCGGCGGGGGTGTGTATAAGGCCAACCACGGCATATGAGGATATGGATCCCCATCTTCGTCCCTTGCGGACGGCATGCCGCTCCGTAGAGCGACATATCCTCGCCCCTGGCGGGCGGCGACACAGCTATTAACCCTGGGGTGGTCACGGAAGCTATACAGGTGTAATCCATTCCAAAACAATATAAATTATGAGCCTCAACAGACAACAACAACTAGACATGATAACATATTCCTAACATGCTTTGCTGGAATTCATACTGGACTACTATGCTGAAGAAACTAACTTGCCGAAAGAAAATGCCTTAACATACCTCGTTTGCTCTTTAAAGTTTAACTAGCGAGTTTCGGCTCGTGTTAAACTGCCCTTCTCAACTGTAATCATATCAACGGAAGAATATGGCTACTTTATTACTATATTCGAAGAAAACAATGACTTATATGTATATATACTGACTATACTTCAACTTATCGAAGAATCAAAAACTCATAACTTCTCAGGAATCTAGAAGGGAGAAAAACATACTTTAGGCACATGATCGTATTGACACTAGTTTGGAACAATTCCATCAACTTAATCTCAGCGGGACGACGATTTGTCGGGCGTATTTTACGAAAATAACTCTGCAGCTATGCTCTCTGCAGCCTTATACTTCAATACCCCGAGTTAATTTAGATTTGGCGGGCGTTTACTAGCGTAATAGGATGATTTTCAATAGTTTCCCTTCGTTCTTACCTCTTCTGGCCAAGGATATATGAATAATGAAATAACATCTAAGTGTGAGGCCTTTATATACGAGGTGGCAGACAAGGCAATATGGCACTCTGCCGGTCGCGCTAATTCTGCTCCGTGCCACTTTGGGTAATGCGGAGGGGGCTGCTCCATGCCACTTTTCCCCTCTGGGCAACTTGGTTTGGCCTCCTCTCGTGAAATTCTGACTGTGCACTCGTTCGGCCTATCCCCGGGCCCTTTCCTCGTAAATATGTCTAAAACTCTTAACCAACATATGAATAGGCGGGCTAAACATTAGAAACTTATGGGGTGTAACATCCTCCCCCTTAGGAATATTTTTCCTCGAATGTTAACTTCTGCTTGCAAGAACCTTAACCTTGCAATTACTTATTCTGGAAAAATTTTGGCAATCTCCCCTGTAATGTGGACTATCCAAAACCCTGAAACGTAGAAAAGTCCAGTACATGTACTTCACACAATTCTATAGCGTTCACTTCATAATAAACTGAAGTCAATTATCTCACATATACATGTATGTAGTGCAACTTATGAAACAAAAATAACAACATACCTCTAGCTGCACAATCTGACTAAGTCTGAAATAATTGAGGATATCTGGTTTTCATATCGTCTTCTACCTCCCAAGTCATCTCCTCTCAGTCCTTGTTCCGCCATGACACTTTAATGGAAGCAATATCTTTAGTTCTTAGCCTGCGGATCTGCCGATCTAGTATGGCTACTGGAGCTTCTACATAAGATAACTCCTCAGTGATTTGGGCGTCTTTGACTGGGACAATTTGGGAGGGATCTCCTATGCACTTCCTCATCATTGATACATGAAAAACTGGGTGAACGGATTCTAATTTTGGAGGTAAATCCAATTCATAAGCCACCTGGCTTATCCTTCGGTGAATCTAATAACGCTCAATAAACCTCGGGCTGAGCTTGCCTTTCTTACCAAATCTCGTCACACCCTTCATCGGTGAAACCTTCAGGAATACCCAGTCACCCACATTAAACTCTAGGTTTCTCCGCCGCATATCAGCATAAGATTTCTGGCAGCTCTGAGCAGTCAGCAGACGTTCCCTGATAAGCTTTACTTTCTCTTCTGAATAATATCTAGACCAATCAATGCCGATTTTCCTACCTCAAACCAACCGACTGGAGACCTGCATTTCTGCACATATAATGCTTCATAAGGTGCCATCTGAATTTCTGAATGATAACTGTTATTATAGACAAATTCATTAAGCGGTAGATGTTCATCCCAACTGCGCGCATGTGTTCTAGAACACATGCCCGTATCATATGCTCGAGCGTCTGGATTGTACGTACTGCTTGCCCGTCTGTCCGAGGATGGAAGGTTATGCTCAGGTTAACCTGCATCCCCAGGCCCCTCTAAAAAGATTACAAAAATTTGGCTGTAAACTGCACCCCTAGGTCAGAGATAATTGACAACAGAACACCATGCAATCGGAATATTTCTCTATATACATCTCAACATAATCTTCGGCCGAAAAGGTAGCCCTTACTGGCAGAAAGTGAGCTGATTTTGTCAAGCTATCAACAATTACCCAGAAAGAATCATATTTACGCCTGGTACGAGGTAACCCTACTACGAAATCCGTATTAACTGCCTCTCATTTCCATAAAGGAACAGTTATATCTTGTGTCAGTCCTCCTGGTTTCTGATGTTCAGCTTTCACCTGTTGGCAATTGGGACATTGAGCTAGGAATTCTGCTATCCCCTTTTTCATTCCCGGCCATCAGTAGATCTCTTTTACATCATGGTACATTTTTATCGAACTTGGATGGAGAGAGTAATGGGTATAGTGTACCTCGCCCATAATTTGCTGGCGAAGCCCTGCCACGTCTGGAATGCAGAGGTGATCCCTATATCTTTAAACTCCGTCCTCGGTTAGCTGCAAATCTGTCACTTCCCCTCGCTGGACCCTATTCTGAGCTGAACTAGGATCTTCGTACTACTGTTCTTTCACTTCCACAACCAATGATGACACTGCGGTATTCTGAATTACCGCTCCATTGTCTGCTGATTCTACTATACGAATGGCTAAACTGGCTAGCTGATGCAATTCTCAGGCCAATTCCTGCCGCTTGGGCTGTAAATATGCCAGGCTTCCCATGGATTTGCGACTAAGGGCACCTGCTACAACATTGACCCTTCCTGGGTGATAAAAAGTATTCACATCATAATCCTTTAACAGCTCCAACCAACGATGTTGCCGCAGATTCAACTCTTTCTGGGTGAAAATATACTGCAGGCTTTTGTGATTAGTGAAAATATCTACGTGGATGCCATATAGGTAGTATCTCCATATTTTCAACGCATGAATCACCGCGGCTAACTCCATGTCATGGGTAGGGTAGTTTTTCTCATGCTTCCTCAGCTGCCTGGAAGCATAGGCAATCACCTTACCATGCTGCATCAAAACACATCCTAACCCAACACCCGAAGCGTCACAATAGAATGCATAACCCTCTGTTCCTTCTGGCAACGCTAGCACTGGTGCTGATGTCAATTTTTCTTTTAGTTCCTGAAATCTCTACTCACATGACTCAGTCCAATGGAATTTTGCTGCCTTCTGCGTCAATTTGGTTAAAGGTGCTACTAAAGTGGAAAATCCTTCCACGAACCTTCTGTAATACCTGGCTAACCCCAGGAAACTATGTACCTCGGTCAGAGTGGTAGGTCTAGGCCATGTTTGCACCGCCTCTATCTTCTGCATATCTACATGTATACCAGCATCTGACATAATATAGCCCAAGAAGGCTACTGAATTCAGCCAAAATTCACATTTAGAAAATTTTGCATATAACTGGCGATCTTTGAGAATCTGGAGCACTGTCCGTAGATGATCCTGGTGATCTGCCTCTAAGCGGGAATACGCTTGAATATCATCGATAAATGCTATCATGAACAAGTCCACGTATGGTTTGAAAACATTGATCATAAGGTCCATGAACACTGTTGGGGCATTTGTTAGTCCGAAGGACATGAATAGAAATTCAAAGTGGCCATATCTGGTCCTGAAGGCAGTCTTTGGAATATCTCTTTCACGAACCCGGACCTGATGATATCCTGACCTTAAGTCAATCTTTGAAAAATACCTCGCTCCGTATATCTAATTAAACAAATCGTCTATTCAGGGAAGCGGGTACTTATTCTTGATAGTGACTTTATTCAACTGCCGATAATCTACACACATGCCCGCCGTCCTTCTTCCTCACGAACAGAACTGGCACACCCCATGGTGAGGTACTCGGTCGGATAAATCCCTTGTCTAGAAAATCCTTCAATTGTTCCTTTAGTTCTCTGAGTTCAGCAGGAGCCATCCCGATATGGAGGGGTAGATATAGGTTGAGTGCCTGGTAATAGATCGATTGCAAAATCAATTTCCCTTTCTAGGGAAATACCAAGAAGCTTATCTGGAAATACGTCGGGAAATTCATTAACCACTAGAATAGACTGAAGGGTCAGAGGCTCTGCCTAAACATCCTAAACTCTGACAATATGATAAATGCACCATTTTGCTATCAATTTTCTCTTCCGAATATAGGAAATAAACCTACCTTTTGGCATTGCTGTAATACCTTTCCACTCCCGTACTGCCTCCCCTGGAAAGTGGAATTGGACAATCTTGGTCCAACATTCGACATTGGCATAGCATTGAGCTAGCCAATCCATACCCATAATGGCATCAAAATCAACCATTTCTAATTCCATCAAGTCTGTCGTAGTCTGACGATTGGCAACCTCTACTGTACACCTCCGATAGACCCTTCTGGCTATAATATAGTCACCAACGGGTGTAGACACTGCGAAAGGTCACCGAAGCAATTTTGGAATAATACTTAACTTCTGAGCCACTAACGGTGTAACACAGGACAAGGTGGATCCTAGATCTATCAACACATAAGCTGGATGGGAGCAAATGTCCAGCATACCTGTCACAACATCTGGTGACGACTCTGACTCCTATTTCCCCGGTAGTGCATAAGTACGGTCTAGGCTGGCCCCTGATCTACCTCAGCCTTTGCCGGCTGAAATTGAGGGCCTACACCCTACCGGGGATGCTGGAGCTCGTGATCCTACCGAGAACCTATCCTGTCAATCCCGGTCACCTTGACCCCTAGCTGGACAATTCTTCATCTGGTGACCCTCCTGTCCACAAATATAGCATGTAGTGGAACCATACCTACATGCTCCAGAGTGGCGTCGACTGCAAATAGGGAAAAGTGGTATTATAAACCCACTCTGCTCCACTCCCCTGCGCTGTTGTGAACCTACTACTCACGAACCTTCGCTGGGCCCTGGCTGCTCTCACGACTAGACCTGCTTCTCTGCGGCTGTGGTGGAGGCAGGGGTCTAGGCGGCCTATCTAATAACCGTGGCCTAGGTCCTCCCCAGGACTTCTCTTGTAATTCACCCGGTCTGTCCCTGCGGCTCTGCTCCTGACTTGTCCTCCTAATCTCCCGTTGTCGCTGTCTAATACCCTCAATATTCTGAGCAAAAGCCTGCACACGGGCGATATCCATATCCTCTCGCAGTGTGGCTGTGATGCAGGTCTCAACGTATTCTGGGTTCAGCCCTATAATAAAGCGGTGTACCTTGGCTGGCATTGTGTCCACAAAAACTGGCGCATAACGAGCAAAGGAATCAAACCGCATGGCATATTCTCGGACACTCATCGACCCCTGCTCCAAGTATAGGAACTGATCAACCCGGGCCTGTCGAATCTCCCCCGGTAGGTAATGATACAAGAAAGTCTCTGAGAAGCTGGTCCAGGTTGAAGGGGAAACATCTCTCCCCCAATACCTTACCCAACTCTCATACCACAACACGGCGATGTCCCGTAGCCGGAATACCGCCAACTCAACTGAATCTGTAGGTGTAGCATGCATCACCCTAAAAATCATCTACATCTGGTCTAAGAAGTCTTGAGGGTCCTCGGTCTGATCTATCCCTATGAATTGCGGGGGACTTAGTGCTAGGAAATCTCGGACCCTCGAGCTACCCGGCTCTCCTAAGGATTCTGCAATTGTAGGTGGCACTAGCTAGCACTGAGCAGCCATCATGTAGGCTAGCATAACCACCACGCTCCTAACCTCCTGGTCGGATTGTATGGGTATAGAAACTGCCGGAGGCAGTGCGTCACACTGGTCATCCCAAATAGCTCCTGACGTGGTGGAAACTGCTAGGGAGATCGAGATGATACCTCCGTATCGTCCTCAGATCGAGTCGATTCTGACCGAGGCTGAGGCACCCTGCTGGTGCCCTCTCCTTCTACTACATCTAGCCTCCTGCCTGTCATAGGGTGTTGCTGGTTTGACATTTCTCTATAAGCAAAAGAGTACAATGAGCTTAGAGACTCAACCCTGTACTGTACCACTCTATAGCACAACTGAATAAGAAGAAAGAGTAACCATCCTATAATGCCTTGCAACCTCCTTCCTATAGCATGTGGTGCAGAACACATCCATAGATAAGACTCTTCTTAGCACGGCTTGCAGACTCCCTGGGATACGACCTGCCCTGATACCAAGTTTGTCTCACCCTACCTTGGGAGGCATGACTAGCACCTGGTGCCCTACTAGGACCTAAATTGCTGAGCTGACTAAGCCTAAGCACCTCTGGTGCAGGGCTAACTCTAACTCTGGAATCAAGAAAACAACGGGCTATATAGCGGTTGTAAATACAACCCCCGGCCGACAAGGCCAATACCCACCTGTGAAAGTAAACAGCTAACTAGAGACAAACAGTCATAGGGAGTCCTATGCGGGCCGACAAGGCCACCATAATATCTAGTTATAATTGGAAAGTAAAATCAGATGCTAAACTAAACTATGACCGATAAGGCCACCAATCAACAGCAAAACAGGGCCCCATACGGCCATCACACATAATATAAAACACATATGGGCCCCACATGATCGATATCATCTAACCGTAGGGAAGTAACACAATCTGCAAGCCTCTAGGTGTAATAAGATGGTCGGGATAGGACCCCGACCTACCCATATTGTACAAACAAAAGAAGTAAACCTCTATCACACAAGATCCGGAAGAAGGGAGCTGACGGTTCCGTACAGCTAACTGAAACTACGAGGGACCTACCCCTCATCTATCGGTACCTGCAGACAAGTAATGCAGCGATCCAGAAGAGGACGTCAGTACCACAAGTACTGAATATGTAAGGCAGTAACTTTAAATGACTTAAAGTAAGAAATAGACCTGACAATGAAAGAAGTAAGAAAAACGGACTGAAGATAACTGAAGTAGTAAAATCATGGATAAACATAACTGTAATAAAGAGGGTAGGGTCATACCTGACAAACAAGGCGTCTTATTGTCTAACTATCAGTAACTAAAGCAAACATAAACCTTACCTGGCTCCCATAAGCCGGAAGGTACAATCAGCACAGAATAACCCACATGGGCCCCCATTAGCCCTAGTGAGTACACCTCAATCTATATACCCCTATCCAAGTCATAATGAGTCCACTACTAGCTATAAGCGTCCTGTCGATCCCCTGGGTCTGCAACTGGGCCTGCTCAACCCCTGACTGTAGCTGTGTGTAAGTCCAGAGGACTCCTAATATCTACACCACGGGCGTAAATGCTCGGTGGGGGTGTGTATAAGGCAAACCATGGCATATGAGGATTTGGATCCCCATCTTCGTCCCTTGCAGACGGCATGCCGCTCCATAAAGAGACGTATCCTCGCCCTTGGCAGGCGGCGACACAACAATTAATCCTGGGGCAGTCACAGAAGTTATACAGGTGTAATCCAGCCCAAAACAATACAAATTATGAGCCTCAACTGACAGCAACAACTTGACATGATAACATATTCCTGACATGCTTTACTGGGACTCATACTGGACCGCTATGCTAAAGAAACTAACTTGCCGAAAGAAAATGCCTTAACATACCTCATTCACTATTTACAGATTAACTGGCGGGTTTCGGCTCGTGTTCAACTGCCCTTCTCAATTGTAATCATATTAACGGAAGAATAGGGCTAACTTCATTACTATATTCGAAGAAAACGATGGCTTATATATACATATACTGACTATGCTTCAACTTATCGAAAGACAATCAAAAACTCATAATTTCTCTGGAATCTAAAAGGGAGAAATACTTACTTTAGACACGTGATGTATTGGCACTAGTTTGAAATAATTCCACCAACTTAGGCTTGGCTGGACAAAGATTCGTCGGGCGTATTTTACGAAAATAACTCCGCAGCGCTGCTCTTTGCAGCCTTATACTTCACTACCTAGAGTTAATTTAGATTTGGACGGTGTTTAGCAGCGTAATCTGATGATTTCCAGATGTTTTCCTCGTTCTTACCTCTGCTGGCCGAGGTTATTTGAGAAATGAAATAACATCTAAGTGTGAGGCCTTTATATACTTGAGGCAGCAGAGAAGGCAACGTGGCACGCTGCCGGTCGTGCTAATTCAGCTCCGTGCAACTTTGGTCAACGCGGAGGGGGATGCTCCATGCCAGTTTTCCCCTCTGGGCAACTTGGTTCGGCCTCCTCCCGTGAAATCCCGACTTGGCACCCATTCAGCCTTTCCCCGGGCCCTTTCCTCATACCTATGACACTCTAAAACTCTCAAACAACATACGGATAGCCCGACTGAACGTTAGAAACTTACGGGGTGTAACAGAATCCTCCTATTTAATTCCATGGAGTTTTACCCAAATGCATGAAAATGGTATTTCTCTAAATGGGTTTGATTTAATTGAGTTTTAATTGTTGAATTATGAATGATGGGAAAGTTTTATATTATTTTCTTGAAAATTATGTTTCAAGCTTTTTAAATCTAAAGTGCCCATTGATAAGAGTTCATGAAAGTTATGATTTATGATGAATATTCAACATTTTGAGTTTATTGATGATGGAAAAGCATGATTTCAAGTTACCCATGTTTTTTTTGAAAGTATTGAGTATGTCAAAGTATTGGGCAATTCCCACATGTTGAAGAATGATTTACGATTTGTGAACGAATTACATGATTTATCGATTTATGATGTTGGCCGATGAAATGGGCCTTTGATTCTTGGTTAAGCATGTTTTAAAGGGTATCAATGATGATAAATGTTATATTTTAGCCAATGAATTTTAATGCATGATGTTATTGATTTACATATGTGCCTATATGCATGTTTTTGGGAGCCGTGTCTAGCACCGAGAAACCCAGCATTCAAAGGACTACATCGGTCTGATTACCATGTTCCACTGTGGGTTCTAATGTTATATATTGTATTGATACCGATCCCCTCAAATGTGATATCACCCCTAATGCACGACCCTCACCTGGAAAGCGAAGGTTGGCTCTGCCCACTTGAGTGAGATAGTTGGGGCATCATGAAAGGCTCTACCATGATGGTGTCGGTTATGATGAGTCCTCCCATTGTTCCGCATGTTTTATGCATTATTATGTTTATGCTATTGACTCAAGTTATGTTTCGATAAAGTTTACTTACGCTTATGATAATGAATAATTTATGAATGATATGAATGTTTTGAGCCTTATGTTTTCTTACAAAATTTATGATATAAGAATGATGTCCTTCTCCTACGATTATTTATGAGTTTTATTTCCTTTTAAATGTCCATTTTACTTACCTTGCATACACAGTACATTTCATGTACTGACCACATACTTTCTATGCTATATCTTTTTATGATACAGGGTCCGGATCTCAGGCTCGACCTCATCCTTAGTTCATCTCAGATCTCGCTCTCAGCTTATTGGTGAGTCCTCATGTTCTGAGGGCTGTTTGATAGAATTTCATGTAATTTATGTTTCAGTATCAGTCGGGTTAGTTGGGGATATTATCCCATCAACCCAACTTATGTAGTAGAGGCTTTCAGACAGGATGTAGAACTCAACTTATGTATATGTCTTATACTTCCAGGTGTTACACTATGATTACATTTCCTCTATGATGATATGCTAAGTATTCCACTTATTAGATTAATATTAGATGCATGCTTATGCTATGGGTCGACTTGGGGTCTCTCAGGGTCCTTTGTCCCGTGTCTACAATCCGAGTGTACATTCAGGTCGTGACAAACTTGGTATCAGAGCAATAGGTTTGGAGTGTCCTAGGGTGTCTGAAAGTCGTGTTAAGTAGAGTCTTTTTCATGGGTGTGAAGCACGCCACACCTACGATGAAGAGGCTACGAGACGTTTAGGAAATGTTCCCTTCCTTCATGATTCTACCTCGTGCCATGAGTTTAACTCTCTCCCTTTCTCTAACTCGTGTGATACGCGTGTGCAGAAACATGTCTTCTCATAACAATGATGGAAGTCAGCCAGCACTACCAAGTCTGATGGATTCTATGTAGGTTACTGATGCAGAGCTTAGAGCCACTCTTAAGAGTGTTGATGCGAGTTATGATCACCCAGCCTGGCCAGCGGGCTATTGCACCAGTGAACCCTATCGGTGAAGAAACAACTATTGGGACTCAAGGACTCATGAAGGAGATCCCACTGGAGGTTGGTAACTCGAGTGTGGTTGGGAAGTATAGAGGGCACAAGAGGGAGAACAAGTGGCCCAGGGCCGGTGACCTTGAGGGGTATCAACAAGGGTCGAGTAGGACGAGTCACTCTCAAATCCGTCAGAAGTCTAAAGCCCAAGCTCGGGGATACAAGACCTGAGTGAGGGAGATTACTTACCCAACTTGCGGGCATTGCGGGAAGCACCACCGAGGGTAATGCTTGGAAGGTTCAGATATTTGCTTTTATTGTGGCCAACTCGGTCATAAACATAAGGATTGTGTTGCAGCCAAGCAAGATGGTCGGAAAGGTCGTGCTTTGAATCCCGCTCCATCAGTTCCAGCAAGTCGCCCACCTCCACAGCACAGGGTGTCAAGAGCGAGTGGTGGTCGACCTTAGATTTACGTCTCAGGTATGGTATAAGCTTTTCCATCGAACCTACCCCGATTATTAATTCTGAAAGCCTACTGTAAAGGTACGGGATTCCTGTATGCACCTTAGTATGAGATCTATTTTGTGGGAGGTAGGCAAAGGCTAAGAGTATGAAATATTCAGCGATAGCTTTGGAGGTGAATGAGCAGTC
The DNA here is from genome assembly GCA_035772735.1 of Datura wrightii. Lineage (NCBI taxonomy): Eukaryota > Viridiplantae > Streptophyta > Magnoliopsida > Solanales > Solanaceae > Datura > Datura wrightii. The sequence goes on along the minus strand of JASDFA010000007.1, from coordinate 42,771,338 downwards.
TGGAGCTAGTGATATTAGTGCAACTATAACAAAGGGTCCCAGAGCCCTCGATTGATAGCTCTAATCTAAGAGAGAGATGGTAAACGAAGGGTCATATCTGGTCTTAAGTTTTAACAAATAAGTTCTAGAGATGGTACTTAGGTATAGTCAACCCATTCTCATTGATGTTTCTCTCGTATGCCACTTGATGTTACGCTCAACCCATGCTTACGTTCAGAACTCTAAGAGGATGGGCAACCCCGTCAGTTAGCGATCCCAACATTACTCCATGACTCCATAAATTCAGCTTCATGTCATTACCCTCATTTCGTATGTGAGCTCATATCCCTTAGTACGCTCAGCTTTACAAACTCATTCCTTAAGATCTGCCTTATCGGCTCATGAGAATTGTGTTATATCAGGTACATGCCCATCTTAGATTCCTTGAATAATTCGTGCTCATGATTTCCTTACTCTAGGCTCTATGGGTGGTTCCCACGATGTAAATGATAGTTAAGATGTGTACGTTCAGGATAACTCCCTACCCTTGCTATAGGTGCCAGGTATGTAGAAGTTTAGAAAGTGCAATGATTAGCCTAAACCTAGAAGTGCAACAACCCAGATGGTCATTTCTTGATTTTGACTTGTTTCACTAGTTTGAACCTTCCGTATCTATATTTCTCTACTTATGACTTGTGGGGATGGATGAAACAATTTCCAATATGATCCAATGAAGATTGGATAAGATTCTCAATTTTTAGGAGGTTTGAAGTTTGAGAGGTTTGACCAAAGTCAACATTTCAAGTTAACGAGCTCGAATTTGGGTTCTGAAAGTTCTGTTAGTACCGGATGGTGATTTATGACTTAGTTGGGTAGTTGCATGGGTTCCGAGGTGATTCGGGAGTAATTTGAACTTTTTGGTTAAGTCGGGAGGATCGGAATTTTTCTTGATGACTGGGGCCAAAGCTAGATAAGGTGAGGATCCTGTCTTAGTAAGGTCGAAGGCGGTCGTTCAGATCAGAAGGTACAGGTTGATCCAAAGGGGGTGATGGGGTACTTCAATAATAGGGTAGTTGGGGTGATCATTGCCTCTTATTGAGTTTGGCAACAATAACAGTTACCATGCCAGCTTTGGAATGGATCCGTTTGAGGCTCTTTATCGACAGAGATGAAGATCGCCCATCGGATGGTTCGAGGTTGGCGAGGACGCAATGATAGGGCCAAATTCAGTTCATGAAGCTACAGAGGAGGTTCAGATAATAAGGGAAGGATTGGAAACAGCCCCTAGTCACCAAAAGTCTCATGCAGATGCAAGGAGGAGGGATCTTGAGTTGAGGTTCAAGGTATTCTCCCATGAAGGGAGTGATGCGATTTGGAAAGAAAGGGAAACTCAGTTCCTGATATGTTGGTACCTATCGGGTTGTGAGAAGAGTTGTAAAGTGGAATATGAGTTGGACTTGCCATCGGAGTTACCTTCAATTCATCCCGTCTTTCATGTGTCGCTTTTGAAAAAGTGTTTGGGTGATCCACCCTGGTAGTCCCGATAGAGAGCATTGGGGTAAAAAGCCTCAGTTATGAAGAAATTCCTGTTGAAACCTTGGATCGTCAAGTTAGGAAGTTGAGGAACAAAGAAGTAGCTTCATTTAAGGTTTTATGGAGAAATCAGCATATTGAGAGAGCTACATGGGAAGCCGAAGCGGATATGATGGCTAGATACCCACATTTGTTCTCTACCGGCTCAGTTCCAACTTGAGATATCAGTTTTTTCCCTATGACTTGTCACGACCCGGACGTACACCTGGATCATAGACACAGGACAATGGACCCCAAGGGACCCCAAGTCGACCCATGGCTAATGCATACAACTAATCTCATTCAAATAAGCGGAATGATAATCATAAAGAATTAGCGGAAAGGTAATCATAACATAGCATCAAGAAATACCAACATTTACATAGCTGAGTACTACATACTTGTCTGAGAGCCTCTAATACATAAGATGGGTTGATGGGACAACATCCCCAACTAACCCAACCAATACGAAAACATAAACAACATTAAAGTCTATAAAACAACCCTAGAAATATGAGGACTCACCAACAAGCTGAAAGCGTAAGCTGAGATGGCCTAAGGGTGAGGATGAGCCTAAGATCCGGACCCTGTATCATGAAATGATACAGCATAGAGAGTATGCGGTTAGTATATGGAATGTACTGTGTATGCAAGGTAAGTAAAACAGATATTTTTAAAAGCAACATAAAACTCATAAATAGACATAGGAGAGGGACATCATGCTTACATCAAAATCTTCATAATAACCATAAGGCTCAAGACTTTCAAATCATTCATAATCGTTCATTATCATGATCGTAAGAAAACTTTATCAAAACATAACTTGTGCCATGTTATACCCCGTAGGATTCCTGGCACCTAGATGACCTATTCGCACGTTGGTTAAGAATACTTGAAGGACATACGTGCTAAAGAAAGGCCCGGGAAAAAGATCGGATGAGAAACCTGTTGAACCATCACGGAAGGAGCTGAGGCAGAGCCCCTCCGCGATGGCAACGTGTCACGGAGGTGGAGCCTCCGCGTTGGCTCCGTGACACGTTGGCCTTGTCCATGCCCAAGTATATAAAGCCCCACTTCGGTTTTAAATCAATTATTCTTATAAATTTCCAGTGAAAACAGAGAGGAAAAACCAGAGAAAGAAAAGAACGAAGAGGGTAAATATATTTTCGTCCGATTACGCTGCCAAACGTAGTCCAAACCCAAATTAACCTCAGGTACCGAGGTATTTAGCAGCAGAGAGCATTTCTACGGATTTAGTTTCACGAAATACGGCCGACGAATCGTCGAGCTACCGAGCTAAGGTAAGCAGAATTGCTCCAAACTAGTGTCTATGTGCTCCTAGCTGTGAAGTGAATACTTCTCCCTTCTGGACTTCTGAAAAATAGCGAGTTTTTGACCGTCTTTCGATAAGCCTAAGTTTAGGCTATAATTATATCGAAAGTGACGTTGTTCTTCAGGATAAAGCTATATTTAGTATTAATTGACGTATATATGAATGCAGTTGGGAGAAATAGCTGGAGTACTGACCGAGCCTCGTCCAACAGTCGGATAACTCAAGGTTAAGGTATGTAAAGCTACTTTCTTCGGCAAGTTAGTAATTCTAGCATAGTAAAATAGAGTAAATTCTAGAAGAAAGTTTTAGAAGTCGAGTATTATGCCCAGTGTGAATTTAGTAAGCATGTCTGAGTTATTATACCATATGCAGAATAAGAGTCAGTAATTTAGTATCAGACAGCGAGATATTATTCCAAACTTAGTATAACTCAGTATCAGATTCAGTATAGCCTATTATGTGATTAGCAAGCATGTAATAAGAATATAAAGAAACAGATTTTCATAATAAAAGTCAATAAAGAAAGATTAGATAGACAGACAGTTATGGCTACAGATTAGCCATTCAGACAGATAGTACCCTGACTATAGATTAGCCACACAGTTAAAGAAAGATTTCAGAATCAGTACAATCAGTAAAGAATCAGTCAGTATAGAAACAGATCAGAATAAGAAATCAGATTTCAGATAGTCTTTTTCAGTTATACATGCTTGCTATTTATATGTGCAATTTGTTTGTTGAGACTTGTTGTGGCGTGAAGGCACCTTATTGAGCGTCCTCGCCGCCCCTGGGTTGGTAATCGTGTCGCCCACTGAGCGGGTGGATTTTACGTCACTCCAAGGAGTGGCATGCTGTCCCCAGCTTGGACGAAGGTGGGATGAAGCTTTCCCCACAACAGTCTGATCAGCATTACAGGTGCAGCTCCGGTATCAGATAGCCCTGTTGAGCAGTGTCCAGGGAATCAGACCCTATCTGTTACTGTCTGTACATTCAGTTATTATAGGTGTAGCTCCGGTTTCAGATAGCCCCATAGAGTGTGTCGGGGGATCCAGACCCTATTTGTTACTGTCTACACAGGAGTCCTCCGAACCCAGACACGGTTGCTTATATCGGAGGCTATGGACCGAGCCGGAGACCCAGGGGGCCGGTAGAGGAGCTCCAAAGTAAGTAGATGAGTGGAGTGACTTATTTTTTGTTGTTTTTGACCCGGGTAGGGGTATATAGATTGTTTGCTTTCTTGGCGCCATCCGGCTTATGGGGGTTGGTATTGGCTCTTGCTTGCTACTTGTATATCTATTTATGTGCTATATACTAGCTATTAGACAGCAGGCCGACGCGTCTACAGGTACGCCTCTGCCTTATCAGTACAGAAAGCTTGATTCAGTTCATATCAGCTTCTTCAGATTCAGCTATCTCCTGCTATACAAAAATGCTAGCTATGCTATCTATTTTCAATTGTTTTCAGTTGTTTTCAGTTGTATTATTTCAGTTGCTTTGCATACTCAGTACCAGTGGTACTGACGCCCAGTGGGGCGCTGCATTACTTGTCTGCAGGTACACATAGACGAGGAGGCGATCCCTCGTGATTCCAGCCAGCTATTGAGTATTCAGCTCCTGTCATCCCGAGTCTGATTTCCAGAGGTGTAGCTCTTTTCCTTTTTGCACCGTACGGGTAGGTCGAGGCCCTGTCCCGATCATTTCTATTGTTATTCCTAGAGGCTTGCAGTCTGTATATATTTCCTTGTGGTCAGTTGAGCCGGTCGTGTGAGGCCGTGTAGTTGTTATAGTTATTTAGTTTTTCAGTTCCTGTTGGCCGTGTGTGGCCATAACCAGTCAGTAGTGGTGACCTTACCGGTCACGTAATTATTTAGCATGCTAATGTTGGGTTACAGAGAACTAGACAGCATGGTGGCCTTGTCGGCCGCATAGGTTTCCCCTATGATAGTATGTTTCTGGTTAGCTGTTATTCAGGTACAGGTGGCTATAGGCCAATTGGCCGGAGGCTGTGTTTACAGCCGTTATATAGCCCTTTGTTTCCAGAAATTTGAGTTAGAGCCAGCCAGGCACCAGATGTGCTTAGGCTCACCAGATAGCAGTCTAGGTCATACTAGGGCACCAGGTGCCAGTCATACCCCCCATGGCGGGGCGTGACATGCCAATAACATACACATAACAATGCATAAAACATGTGGAACGATGGAAGAACTCATCATAACCGACACCATCATGGTAGAGCTTTTCATGATGCCCCACTGTCTAAATCAAGTGGGCAGAGCCGACCCTGGCTTGCCAAGCGAGGGTTGTGCATAAGGCGTGATATCACATTTGAGGGGATCATTATCATAACATCATAACATTTACAACCCACAGCGGCATGTGGTTATGAGACACCGGCGTAGTCCTTTGAACGTCGGGCTGCTCGGTGCTAGACATGACATCCAAAAACATGAATATAGGCTCATACATAAATAATAAACATCATGCATAAAATTCATTGGCTAAGATATAACATTTATCATCATTGATCCCCTTTAAAACATGTTTAGCCAAGAATCAAGGCCCGTTTTATCGGCCAACATCATAAATCAATAAATCATGAAATTCGTTTCATAAATCATAAATCATTCTTCATCATATGGAATTGGCCAATGCTTCATCATACTCAATTCTTTCAAAATATGCTCATAACCATGGGTAACATGGATTCATGCATTTCCATAATCAATAAACTTAAAATAATGAATATTCGTCATAAATCATGATTTTCATGAATTTCCATAAATGGGCAATTTTGATTTAAAAAGATTGAAACATGATTTTGAAGAGAATAATACTAAACTTGCCAACATGCATATTTCAATAAACAAAACTCAATTAAAACATACCTATAAGGAGAAATCACATTTACATCCTTTGGGTAAAACCCTATGGAATTTGAGTAAGAGAATTCATGAGTTCAATCGAAATTAGGCATGGGTGAGGAATAATTCCACCCATTTTAAAACCCTACATACCTGGGAATGGAGAGACTCGAAGTTCCTTCAACACCCACAAAGAATTTTGAAGAAAATTTTGGGAAGAGGGCCTTGAATCTCCCAAAAACCTCTCTAGAATCCTTGCATGAGAATGAGCATGCCTAAAGGACTTAACTCATATTATCATACTAAGAAAACATCTAAAATTACGTAGTTTAACGTTGAAACTCATAAATAGACATGGGAGAGGGACATCATGCTTACATCAAAATCTTCATAATAACTATAAGGCTCAAGGATTTCAAATTATTCATAATCGTTCATTATCATGATCGTAAGAAAAATTTATCAAAACATAACTTGAGACAATAACATAGACATAAAAGTGCATAAAACATGTGGAACAATGGGAGGACTCGTCTTAACCGACACCATCATGGTAGAGCCTTTCATGATGCCCCACTGTCTCGATCAACTGGGCAGAGCCGACCCTGGCTTGCCAGGCGAGGGTCGTGCATAAGGCATGATATCACATTTGAGGGGATCATTATCATAACATCATAACATTTACAACCCACGGTGGCATGTGGTTATGAGACACCGGCGTAGTCCTTTGAACATTGGGCTGCTCGGTGCTAGACACGGCTTCCAAAACCATCCATATAGGCTCATATATAAATCATAAACATCATGCATAAAATTCATTGGCTAAGATATAACATTTATCATCATTGATCCCCTTTAAAACATGTTTATCCAAGAATCAAGGCCCTTTTTATCGACCAACATCATAAATCGATAAATCATGAAATTCGTTTCGTAAATCATAAATCATTCTTTATCATATGGGCATTGCCCAATGCTTCATCATACTCAAATTCTTTCAAAATATGCTCATAACCATGGGTAACTTGGATTAATGCATTTTCATAAATAATAAACTTAAAATAATGAATATTCATCATAAATCATGATTTCCATGAACTTCCATAAATGGGCAATTTAGATTTCAAAATATTGAAACATGATTTTGAAGAGAATAATACTAAACCTTCCCAACATGCATATTTCAAGAAATAAAACTCAGTTAAAACATACCTATAAGGAGAAATCACATTGACATGCTTTGAGTAAAACCCCATGGAATTTGAGTAAGAGAATTCATGACTTTAATCGAAATTGGGCATGGGTGAGGAAGAATTCCACCCATTTTAAAACCCTACATACCTGGGAATGGAGAGACTCGAAGTTCCTTCAACACCCACAAAGAATTTTGAAGAAAATTTCGGGAAGAAGACCTTGAATCTCCCAAAAACCTCTCTAGAATCCTTGCATAAGAATGGGCATGCCTAAAGGACTTAACTCATATTATCATATTCAAAAAACATCCAAAATGACGTAGTTTAGGGGCTAAAAAGGTGGAAAAGTCGAAAATACCCTTAAAATAATTTTCCTAAAAATTATCCCGAACGGACCAATGACTGACCCAACAAGTCGTGGAAACATACCACGGCTCGTGGTATCGAGTCATCAGGTGCACTGCTTCATAAAACATCTCAGATCCCTTCCCACGACTCGTCAGGACTAGTCATTACTTCAAACCATGGGTCGTTGAATCGACCGTCGTCAACTCCTTGACCAATCTGACTCCCCTTTCCACGAGCCTCACCACGACTCCTTGTGACTTCCAACGAGTCGTGGTTTCCATCCGTTGAATGCACTAGAAACCTCAACCAACCAGTAATGACTTGAAAAAATGGGTCGTTGTCTCTCACCACGGATCATGGGATTTGCTTCCTCCTCAGCCTAAGTCCAAACCTCCTAATGATTGGTGACAACACCTCATTGTTCCTGACAATAGGTCATTGTACCGTCCGTTGTTTCCTCTGATTCCCTGACATCCTAAATTACGACTGTATATGACTACTCATGGTATCCTACCATGAGTCGTAGGGTCGTCCGTCCTATGATATTTTTGCCAATTTTCTGCACTTTTTAATTTTAACTCCCGGATCTATTCTTAGGCCTTTCTGGGGTATTACATGACTCTACCTAGTTTTCATGTTCAGTTCATGTGTACAAGTTTCTTTTATGTGTATGAATGTGAATGTGAAGTGTGAGATCAGTTCAGCTATGTGGTTTTATTTGGAGGTAGTCATCCCATAAAAATTTTGGTTAAAATGATCTGTATATGGCTATGATAAATTATATGTTTCTATTTTCTGCTTGTTTCCTACATTTGAGGATGAATGATTCCAAGGGGGAGATATTGTAATACCCCAGGAAGGCCTAAGAATAGACACGGGAGATGAATTTGAGAAGTGCAGAAAATTGATAAAAATATCTCAGGACGAGCGACTCAACGACTCGTGGTTAGATACCACAAGTCGTTGTAAGAAGTCGTGGTACGGGGGTTCAGGAGGCAGTGGTGACAACAGACGGTGTAATGACTCGTTGTTAGGAACAATGAGTCGTTGTTAGCGGTCAAAGAAATGGCTGAACTTAGGCTGATGGGGACACCACGGGGCATCCCACAATCCGTTGTGAGTAGTGATGGCCCATTGTTTCTAGTCGTTGCTTGTGGGTTGAGATGTCCAGTGCTTACAATGGATTGAGACCACAACTCATTGGAAGCCACCATGAGTCATAGTGAGGCTCGTGGTAAGGGAAGTTCAGAATTTGTCAAGGAGCTGACAACGGTTGATCCAACGACCCGTCAATTGATACAATGACTCGTCCTGTCGAGTTGTGGGAAGAACCTGAAGCATGAAGTGAATCAGTGACTCCACGACTCAGTACCACAAGTCACGGTATCATGCAATGACCCATGGGATCGGTTGTTGGTTCGTCCAGACAAGTTTTTCAGGAAAATTTTATTAAGGGCATTTTTGACTTTTCCATACTTTGAGACCCTAAACTACAGAATTTTTTGTATTTTTATGAGTATTATAAGATGGATTGAGTCCCTAATTCATACCCATTCTCATGCAAGAGCTTTTAGAGAGGTTTTAGGAAGATTCAAGGCCTTCTACTCCAAGATTCTATCAATTTCTTTGTGGGTATTCAAGGAACTTTGAAATCAGTCCATTCCTAGCTATGTAGGGTTTAGAATGGGTAATTTCGTCCACACCCATACCCAAATTTCGAATTTAATCATGAATCCTCCTATTCAATTCCATGGGGTTTTACCCAAATGTATGAAAATGTGATTTCTCTTTATGGGTTTGATTTAATTGAGTTTTAATTGTTGAATTATGAATGATGGGCAGGTTTTATATTATTTTCTTGAAAATTATGTTCCAAGCTTTTTAAATCTAAAATGCCCATTGATGAGAGTTCATGAAAGTTATGATTTATGATGAATATTCAATATTTTGAGTTTATTGATGATGGAAAAGCATGATTTCAAGTTACCCATGTTTATGAGCATATTTTTGAAAGAATTGAGTATGTAAAAGTATTGGGCAATGACCACATGTTGAAGAATGATTTACGATTTGTGAACAAATTATATGATTTATCGATTTATGATATTGGCCGATGTAAAGGGCCTTCGATTATTGGCTAAGCATGTTTTAAAGGGGATCTGTGATGATAAATGCTATAATTTAGCCAATGAAATGTATGACCCTATATGTATGTTTTTGGGAGCCGTGTGTAGCACCGAGAAGCCCGGCGTTCAAAGGACTACGCCTGTGTCTCATAACCACGTGCCACCGTGGGTTCTAATGTTATATATTGTATTGATACCGATCCCCTCAAATGTGATATCACGCCTAATGCATGATCATCGCTTGGGAAGCCGGGGTCGGCTCTGCCCACTTGAGTGAGATAGTTGGGGCATCATGAAAGGCTCTACCATGATGGTATCGGTTATGACGAGTCCTCCTATTTTTCCGCATGTTTTATGCATTATTATGTTTATGCTATTGGCTCAAGTTATGTTTTGATAAAGTTTACTTACACTTATGATAATGAATGATTTATGAATGATTTGAAAGTTTTGAGCCTTATGTTTTCTTATGGAATTTATGATATAAGCATGATGTCCTTATCCTATGATTATTTATGAGTTTTTTTTCCTTTTAAATGTCCCTTTTACTTACCTTTCATACTTGGTACATTTCATGTATATTTGCAATGGCCTCAGGGTCGAGAGGAGTACTGACCGCATACTTTCTATGTTGTATCATTTTATGATACAGGGTCCGGATCTCAGGCTCGACCTCATCCATAGTTCATCTCAGCTCTCGCTCTCAGCTTATTGGGTGAGTCCTCATGTTTCGAGGGCCGATTGACAGACTTTCTTGTTATTTATTTTTCAGTATCGGTCGGGTTAGTTGGGGATGCTGTCCCATCAACCCATCTTATGTAGTAGAGGCTTTCAGACAGGATGTAGAACTCAGCTTATGTATATGTCTAGTACTTTCGGGTGTTACACTATGATTACGTTTTCTCTATGATGATATGCTAAGTATTCTGCTTATTTGATTAAGATTAAATGCAACATGAGAAATTCATAACATACCTGTGAATACTTTTGGTGACTTGCCCTTATCCTTATGTGCTAGCAGGGCGTAGGAGCGGTTTTGACGCTATCCACCACCCACACTAGATGATGCTCCTTGTTGATATGGATAGCTCATAAGAGCTACTGAAGAGTGGCTAAGGCGCTACTCTCTCCTCGCTTAGCTGTTGCGCAATATCGGTGCTTATGACATAACTTACCGCACCAAAATCAAGCATATGAGCCGACCATGCATTCTCCTAAATGGTGCTTCCCATAGCTATTACAAGCTAGATAGATAATCTCTCTTACCCTGGGTCTGTATGGAACACTGGTCTTCGAATGTGTTTGGGCTGGTGATCTCTATTTGGAGTATGAGCGTTGTCCACCACTCGGTCTCTAAAGGGAAAACTCTGAATCTTCTGTCCTCGCCCTCTTGGCCTCTCTCTATTTTTTCTTTACCTGTTCCGCTTTTATTTTTTGAGTGAATATCACCAAACGTGGAAAGTCTATGTCCTTGAGCAGCATGGCGGTCTGCACTCTTTGATCAAGGAGTCTAACACTCCATTCACAAATTTACTCACACGAGCCCTCTGGTCCGCTACCATCTGCGGTGCATACTTGGACAACCGGGTAAACTCCAACGCATAATCTTGGATAGTCTTGCCGTTCCGCCTCAAGTTGAGGAACTATGCCGCCTTTGCCTCCCTCAACTGCCTAGGGAAAAACCTATCCAGGAATGCAGTCATAAACTCATCCCAACATGTGAAAGGCTGCACTGAACTCGGCATCAGTAACATGGTCGTCCATCAGGTTCGCTGGAGCCCATTTCCATTTCTTCTTCCATTCGCTCGTCTAGGAGGCATTATCTATGAGCGCGTAAAGCACAAGTTAGGAGAAGAACTGTTAGAGTTTCATACTCTACACACAATAAGAATCATGAAGAAAAGGGAACATTCTTGAAATGTCTCGTAGCCTCTTCATCATAAGTGTGGCACTCTTCACACCAATGAAAAAGACCCTACTTAACGCGACTTTCAAAAATCCTAGGACACTCTAAACCTTTAGAGTGTACTGAGTATATGGAAGCGTAAATAAACTAAACATGTAAGTATTCAAGAGGGAAGTAAACTAAATGCATAACAGAACATATAACTAAGCTAAAATACAATGACCCTGTCTAAGATATACATATGTAACGACGTGAAGCTTTTATTTGAGAATATTTTCTAAAATGTAATAAAACTGATGTATAAGTGTTATGTGTTGTACATATGCTGAGAACTAAAGTTGTAACTGATATCATACATTGTACTGACTATCTACTGATAATTGAGTCTGAATCCTGCTAAATTGATTTTTAACTAAAATCTGAAATTTACAGAGCTGAGCTAAACTGATATCGTAGACTAAGGAGACATTCTCTACTATGGAGAGTCCCTAATTGAATAAGGAAACATCCTCAGCTATGGAGAGTCCCTGACTAACTAAGGGAAACATTCTCTGCTATGAAGAGTCCCTAACTGACTAGGAAAACATTCTCTACTATAGAGACTTCCTGACTAAGGGAAATTCTCTGCTATAGAGAGTTCCTAATTGACTAAGGGAACATTTTCTTCTATGGAGAGTCCTTGACTGACTAAGGGAAACATTCTCTTCCATGGAGAATACCGATTATATTAGAACGTAGAGGTCGCTAGTCTGACATCATTCGTCTAGTCTAAGTCCATTCAGCTAATCAGAGACATGAGAAAACAACTAATTACATCATATTGAATTCTTTTAGAGTTGGTTAAGTCTACTTTCTATTGACAACAAGCCCAACAGTTTGAAGGATCATTCTCGTGCTTTATCATCATGATCCATATCATCATATTCTCGAATCATCATTTAAAACATACATTCTACGTTCATAAGGCATATATAGGATTAGATCATACTTTAAATGTATCCACAACATTTAAATCCCTTGTTCATAACATATGACATATACCCTAGATTCATGTAAGATCCATAAGTCCAATTCATACTTTAAAACATACCCAAACTCATAGTGAAGGCATAAACGTATCTCATATTCACCCCATAAGTTCTAATCATATCTCAACATATATATTAAATCATATATTCTAGATTCACTCATGCTTTAAGCATATGTATTGAGCTCATGGTAAGAGCATGCGAATATTTAATGAACCCCATTTTTAAATGTATGCTTAATCATGATGAAGATTCTATAATCATGCTATCCACATATCATGACCATGCATCGAGAACTAGGAAGTAGTTTTGTATGTACACACGGCTATTAATCATTATGGGTCTTAAAATTCATAGAAGGCATAGAAGAAATCATCTATAAATTGAAACCCTAGAACATGCTTTTCTAGAAATCTAGGGATTTGGGGTTTAAGTACTAAAATTTGGGGCACAAGGATGAAAGGATGTCCTTGTTGAAAACCCACATAGCTAATTACAAGGAATCCCTCACTTGAACTTGAACCTTGAAGTCCTTGAAGAATCCCTAGGTGATCCTTGAGTTTTGAGAGTGGGGAGGAAGAAGAGTTTGAGAGGGTATTTTGAGGGAGTGAGGAGTTAGGATAGAAGGAACCCTTAAAAACGTCTCATCTTATACTCAAAATGGCGTAGTTTAGGAGTTAGAAGCATAGGATTTTATGAAATTACCCTTGGAAATTTGCAGAAAAAATCCATCTGCTTGTCCCCACGAGGCACTCCAAAAGTCATGGGGTTGACAATGACTCATGGTGCCAAGTCGTGGAGTGCACTGGAATTTTTCTCAAAGATTCCTCGAATCTGCCGATGACTGACTTCACGAGTCTTTAGCTGTCTTAACGGCCCATGACTCCTTCCATTATCACTAAAGCCCAAAAATCCTACACTTCTTTCCCATGACTGACATCGCGAGTCGTTACTTGGTACGATGACTCGTCCTGCCCTTTCGTTGTCACCATTGCCTGGGACCTTCTTTGAATTCTAGCATTTCTTCTGACGACAGACATAATGAGTCGTTGGCTGCCTAACAACTCGTTGGGTCATCCATTGTCACTGTACTTCACCTGCACCTCTTGACTGGTTGCTACCAGTCTGACCACGACTCGTTGGTATTACCTAACGAGTCGTACCGCAACTCGTTTTGAGGTGAAATTCCTACTTTCCTTCTAAATTCTTTCTTTAAGTCTGGGGTCTGTTCTTAGAAACTTTTAAGGTGTTACATGTGGCGCACTTCACACCCATCAAAAAGACTCTACTTGACACGGCTTCATGACACCCTAGGACACTCTAAACCTGATGCTCTGATACCAAGTTTATCATGACCCGAGTCTACAGACTGGCGGGATCACAAGACTTAGATTCCCGAATGGCTCCAAGTTAATCTGTGGCATAGCATAATTTAAATATAGAATAACTAATAAAGCATACAAGTGGAACCTATCTAAAAAATAACTGATCAATATGTATAAGGACATAGTTGTTAAAAACACTTAATCATAAGCTGAAACTGTACTACACTGTCTGAAAGCCTCTACTAATCTGATGAGCTACTGGGACAAGCCCCCAGCTAACTCTAAAGTTCAAAACTAGAATAATACTAAAATAAGGAAAAAACATAACTCCCTCCTCGAAAGATGAGGACTCACCACTATCAGTGGATAAAGTCTTGACATATCTAATTATGGGGTTGAGTCTGAATAATAGGATCTATATCATAAAATGAAATAGCATAGAAAGTATGCGGTCAGTACTTTAAATGTATTGAGTATGTGAAAAATGCAACTGAATCGGAAAACATACTAGTAATCTAAGAAAAATATTGAACTAAATATATAGCTGAATACATAAAATGAAATAAAGTACAATAACCCTATCTGAGATGCATGAATGTTGACTTGATATGCTAGTTTGAAAATAGTTAATGAAAAATATGAGTAAAACTAAAGCGTCAGGTACATGCACTGAAAATTATAGGTGTAATTGTAACTGAAACTGTATGGTAAGAGAGCCAATTAACCGACAACCTCCAATGTGAGCCTCATAGAGCCTGACCTGTAACCCTGGTTGGGAGGGTGTTCATACCTTGCCAAGGGTAAGAACCAAGTTTTTCTATTTGGAATCGTGTTAGGTCTAATTCTTATTACTTTGGCTGGATTATTCATAACTGCATAATTACAATAAGGCGTGGTGATCAGTTGGACCTTTGATTAATTAACATTAACATCTCTTTTTGATTGACCTCTTCCCGACCCCTGCATACGCCTATTGAGGCGAGGGAGACACTCATACTAGAAAGAATCCCATATTCCTCAGGCTAAGAAAATATTCTCTACTATTGAGAATCCCTTATCCTATGATGGCACGTAGTTCTGAGATCTTGGTACACTAGAACTACGACCTACATGGTGCTTTGAAGCCATAGATGTTAAGAATGTTGAGCTAAATGATGAATGTAATAGCTCAAATGCAGAGAAGGAGAAGTGCTCACAAGTTTCTAAGTTCATCTTATCTTTATCTTGTTCTGAAGATCCTTTTTTATAGATTCAATCCAAGCCACTTCTTAAAAGAATTGCTTTTGATCCATATCTTGACTATGGTATATCCAATGGTGAGTTTAACTTGTTTAGCTAGAGCAAATATGGTATATTTAGTTGGTATTCATATGCTTTTGGTCTAGCTATCCCTCTATTATTAAAGATCTTATGAATTGTGTGTTTTCTTCTTGTGTGAATAATTACATTATTTTGTTAAATGATGTAGTGCTTGGATATTTAAAATGGGTGTTTGTGCACAAAAGAACAAAATGTGTTAAGTGGTTACATGGTCACTATCTGGTATTATTCTTACAAAATGATTGCTCTACTTTCTTTGTTTACCTCCTACTAATTTTGATTATCATGTTGGTTGAAGGTATTGGTAAAGCTTTGAGGACAATTCTTCTTTTAAGTGGGGGAAAATTATAGCAACTAAAGAGGCTCAAATCCAATGAAGGTGCAAATATAGTCAATGTCAAGATTCGAGGACGAATCTTCTTTAAGAAGGGGAGAATGATAGAATCCATGGCAGCTCAATGCCATTAATAGACATGGATAAAGATTTGGAAGTTCCATCGAATAAGGAATTTCAAGATATACTCAAATGGGATGTAATTTGCTATTAAAAAGTGTCTTGTGATGGAAGAAGATCTCAAGCCCAATAAAGATATTTTGTCCAAGTCTTACATCTATTTGGAGGGCTAAATTAAAGTCCAAGAGGAGATAGAATGGGGCCTAAATCATCTCCCAAATGGAGAAAATAATGTAACATTTGTTAAATTAGTTTCTAGAATTATATTTAAGAGTTGTTTTATTCTATGTTGACTTCTTAGGACTTTGTATGTGGAAGCTTTTTATGCCATTTAATGTTTTGTTTTAATCTATATTAGTCTAAGTGTGGCTAGCCTTCTATGTCCCAAGGGAATATAATTTCTTTTATTTGATTCTTTGACCAGCCCCTTCTAGGATTCTATATAAATGGGTTCTTTCTCTTCATTGTAACTAAGTTTGAATATAATAGTAGCAGTCTTGTGGCTTGTGAAGACCTTTGTAGGTTCTCTTTGGGTTATTCTCTTTTTGTTCTACTTTGAACCATAGCTTAAATTTCTTCAATGGTAAAATTCCTTGCTTGAGTTCCCTCCCCCTTTTTTTCTACTTCTTCTTAATTGATTAACTATTTCTTTTGTTTCTTCTCTTTTCAAGAATCAATTCCTTTCCCTTTCTAATCTTATAAATTTTTAGAGTCTTTCGTTGTCCGTGTCGTTATCACTCCTTATAGAATGGCTCCAGCGGAGCTTAAGGAGTTAAAGGAACAGCTGAAAGACCTTCTAGATAAGGCTTCATCAAACCTAGTATCTCTCCTTGGGGTGCCCCAGTCCTATTCATGAGAAAGAAAAATGGTACACCCAGAATATGCATCGATTACCGCTTGTTTAACAAAGTCACAGTCAATAATAGGTATCCTCTACCTAGGATTGATGACTTGTTCGACCAACTTCAGGGAGCTAGTTATTTTTCCAAGATAGATCTCACATCAGGATACTACCAGCTCAGGGTTAGAGAATGTGACATTTCAAAAACAACCTTCAGAACTCAGTATGGTCACTATGAATTCATAGTTATGTGTTTTGGACTAACCAATGCTCCTGCAGCTTTTCTGGATCTGATAAACAGGGTATTCCAGACGTGCCTGGACATGTTAATTATTGTCTTTATAGATGATATTCTGGTTTACTCTAGGACAGAGGAGGAGCATGTAGACCATCTAAGAATAGTTTTGCAGACTTCTAGGGACCGCCAATTGTTCGCAAAATTCAGCAAGTGTGAATTCTAGCTGAAATAAGTTGCCTTCCTCAGCCATGTGGTGTGTAGAGAAGGTATTTAGGTGGATCCTCAAAATATAGTGGCAGTCAAGGACTGGCCAAGACCTACTTATCCATCAGACATTACTTTCTTGGCTCTAGACAATTATTAAAAATGGTTTGTTGAAGGGTACTCCTCCATTGCCTTCCCTTTGACTAAACTAACTCAAAAAAAGGTATAGTGTCGGTGGTCTAATGCATGTTAGAAGAGATTTTAGGAGCTGAAGACTCGACTCACCACATCCCCATTTCTGACTCTGCCAGAAGGTTCAGACGGGTTTGTGATCTATTGTGATGCCTCCGGAGTTGACCTTGGTTGTGTTCTGATGCAGCAATGGTATCAATAGGGCAATTCAAAGAGGAGAACGAGGACAACTGACTACCGCTAAAAGTCAGACTAAGATATGACCCCTAGAATAAGAAGTAGGAGGATAGGCAGAGCAAGAGCTCTTAAAGTCTATCCGGGCGTGCTTCTTCATTCATCCATTTAGGCCCGGCTGTGATATCTTATGCTTCCAGACAACTCAAGGTTCATGAGAAGAACTATCTGACTTAGATCTTGAATTGGAAGTAGTGGTATTTGCCTTGAAGATTTGGAGGCATTAACTTATGGGGTTCATGTGGATATTTTCAATGATTACAAGAGTCTATAGTATGTGCTCATCTAGAAGGATTTATTATACTTAAAATATTATTT
The DNA here is from genome assembly GCA_035772735.1 of Datura wrightii. Classification (NCBI taxonomy): domain Eukaryota; kingdom Viridiplantae; phylum Streptophyta; class Magnoliopsida; order Solanales; family Solanaceae; genus Datura; species Datura wrightii. The sequence goes on along the minus strand of JASDFA010000007.1, from coordinate 42,753,866 downwards.
GTTCAAAGTCATGAAAATCTAACATGAAAATTAAAAGAGCCCCTACTTATACTAAGTAAGGAAAAAGAGAGGCTATTACAAATATGCCCTTAAAGAGTAAGGGCCTTGTCTGGATGGTCTTCTTTTTCCTTGAAATTCAAAATTAGCCAATTTCACTTCTAGCCACTTTGTTCACTCCTTTAGTAATCTTGTGTTCCTTCTTCTCCCCAAGCTACGATCCAAATGTAGAATCTTTTAGGTGTCTCCCGTGTACACTCAAGTGCCTCCTTTTTCATGAAGAGACCTTATGGATCTTGGAGCTCTCTTGCTTGACTTCTTGTGAACAATTTTGAAGGAACATGGATAGCATCAGTCATCCTACGATGCAACGACCCATTGTATCCATCCGCCGCTAGCCAGCCCTGATTCCCCAGTTCTCAAATACTCAATCAATAGCTAGACAGGACGGATCATTACTCGCAATAATGACCTGTCTTTCCCTCTCGTCGCCACCACTAACACCTTTCATAGTTTCTAGAATCCTTCCAAGGGGCACATGACACGAGTCATTACTCGTATCGGTGAGTCTTTGAACCCGTCCGTTGAATCCAATCTTAACCCCTTTCTTGAATCCATCCAATGACTGCTCACGATGACCCTTTATAACTTCTAATGAGTCATTGCTATGCTCACTTTCACTAGGAGAGGATTTGATTGAAGAGCTACAATGGCACATTGTCATGACCCAAACATAGACCCCGGATTGTAACACGGGACAAGGAGCCCGAGAGACTCCAAGTCGACCCATGGCATGAACATACATCTAACTCAATATCAATAAAGTCGAATACTTAGCATAATGAAATAGCGGAAGCATAAACATAGCATAACATGGGAAGCAGAACGTACTACATCCATAGTAGCTGAATACTACATATAGTCTGAAAGCCTCTAACATATCTGATGGGTTGATAGGACAACACCCCCAACTAACCCGGCAAGTCTAGAAAACTGAACATGAAAAGAAAACTGATATCAAACTGGTCCTCAAAGAATTATGACTCACCAAAGAGCTAGAAGCAAATCTCCGCAACAAGCTAATGACGATGCTGGATTTGAAGATCGGAGCCTGTATCATGAAACGATACAGCATAGAGTATACAGTCAGTACGTGGAATGTACTGAGTATGCAAGCTAAGTAAAACGGATATTTAAAAATATATAAAAAAACTCCTAAGCGATCATAAAAGAAGGAAAATATGTTTATAACATAAATATCATAAGATAACATAAGGCTCAAGGTTTTCAAATCATTCGTAATCCAATCATTACCATAGTCATAAGGGAAACTTTATAAATCATCACTTGAGACAAAATAACATAAAAATAATAATGCATAAAACATGCGAAACAATGGGAGGACTCGTCATAACTGATACCATTATGGTAGAGCCTTACATGATGCCCAAACCATCTCGCTCAAGTGGGCAGAGCCGTCCCTGGCTCGCCAGGCAAGGAACGTGCATTATGTGATATCACGATAGAGGGGATCATTAACATTTTAATGTATCAATATAAACCTATGGTGACACGTAGTTATGAGACACCGTACGCCGGGCTACTCGGTGCTAGACACTGCTCCCAAAAAACATGCACATTAGACTTGTATGTAAATCAATAACATCATTCATTGAGATTCATGGATAAATAAACATTAACATCGTTGATCCCCATTTAAATACATGATTATCCATGAATCAAGGGCCCTTTCGTCAGCCAAAATTATAAATTGATAAATCATGAAATCCATATCATAAATCATAAATCATTCTTGAACATATGGGCATTGCCCAATACTTTAACATGCTTGAAAATACTCAATTTACTTGAAAATATAATTATAAACATGGGTAACTTGAAAACGTGTTTTTCATCATCAATAATTTATCATACATGAATATTCATCATAAACCTTAACTTTCATGGACATTTCGTAAATGGGTATTTTAATTTTAAAAGCTTGAAACATGATTTTAATGGAAAACAGCGTAAAACTTGGCCATAATTTGAAATTCAATAACAGCAACTCAATTATCATGCCCATGTAGAGAATTCAATATTTCATGCATTGGGTAAAAACCCATAGAATATAGATAGGAAATTTCATGATTTGAGAGAGATTGGGCATGAGTGTGAAAGGATTCACCCACTCATAACCCTATATACCTGGGGAATATCAAATTTCACCACTCCTTGAAAGCCCAATGGAAAATTGAAGAAGAACAAGCTTGATCACCTCTTTAATTCTTTAACTTTGCATGCATGGATATGAATGAGCCTAGGATAGGTTTTACCCTCATAAAACACTGCATTTCGAGCCTTAAACGAGTAGTATAGGACCATAGAACTTAGGAATGATGAAAATGCCCTTAATGAATTCCCTGAAATTTCTGCACTGGTGGTAACAATGACCGTCCTAATTGGTCGTTCTTGGATACCACGACTTTGTGTATCCATCCGTCGTGTCTACTGCCCAGCTTCACTTTCTCAGATTTGATCCCACGACTCGACAGGACGACTCGTTACTTCGGACAATGATCCATTAGGTCATCCATTGTTTCCCCCTTGACAACCTACAACAAGCCTCCCCACGAGCCACACCACGACTCGTTCCTCCTTCCAACGAGTCGTGGTTTCCTTCCGTTACATCGACTAGAGGTTTTAATACTCCTTCCCACGGTTGTTGACCATGACCCATTTTTACTTGCAATGAGTCGTTCAGCGACTTGTCACTTTATCCTTGACCAAGGGTCAGCCTAACCACGACCATAAACAACGAATCGTTACATCTGGCAATGGGTTGTTCCTAGACCCGTTACTCCCGACGCCGACTCTGCAGTATCTCACCACGGATGCCTCCCACGGGTTGTTGGTTGGACCAATGATCCATTAGGTGACCCATTCTGTGGAATTTTTTTCCCAGATTCTACCACTTCCATTTTTAAATCACGGTTCTGATCTTAAGCACTTCCGAGGTATTACAATATCTCACCATTGGGAACTTTCATCCTCGAATGTGGGAAAACATACAGAAAATAGAGAAACACAATTATTACACTAAAATACTGATCATTTAAACCAAAAACTGATGGAATGACTATCTCTAATTCAAACTACATGGCTGAACTGAATTCATGAATCATATACACATCCACATATATGAAAGAAACTTGGGCACATGAGCTAAACATGAAAACTAATTAGAATTTTAGGGCAAACACTAGTACCTCAAGCAGGAACTGAGCCAGTAGAGAATAAATGTGGGTATCTAGCCATCATATCTGCTTTGGCTTCCCACGTAGCTCCCTCAACATGCTGATTCCTCCATAAAACTTTCACTGAAGCTACTTTCTTATTCCTTAGCCTTCAAACCTGACGATCCAGTATTTCGAACAGAACCTCCTCATAACTAAGGTTGTCTTTCACACCAACACTGTCCATTGGAACAACTAGAGCTGGATCACCCAATCACTTCTTTAAGAGCAATACATGAAAAACAGGATGCACGGAAGCTAATTCTGAGGGCAACTCCAATTCATATGACACCTTGCCAACCCGTTTCAGAATTCGGTAGGGGCCAACATAACGAGGGCTGAGTTTTCCTTTCTTTCCAAACCTCATTACTCCCTTCATGGGAGACACCTTCAAAAATACCCAATTATCCACTTCGAACTCCAATTTTCTCCTCCTCATATCGGCATAGTACTTTTGGCGACTTTAAGCGGTTTTCAACCTATCGCGTATGAGCTAAACCTTCTCCACAACCTCATGGACTGAATCTGGTCCTATCATCGTGGCTTCACCAACTTTGAACCAACAAATAGGTGATCTACATCTCCGCCCATAGAGAGCCTCAAACTGAGCCATCTGAATATTGGAATGGTAGCTGTTATTGTATGCAAACTCAATAAGAGGCAAATGATCATACCAACTACCTTTGAAGTCAATCACACATGCTCTCAACATGCCCTCGAGAGTCTGAATTGTCCACTCCTCTTGTCCATCTGTTTGTAGGTGAAATGTTGTGCTGAGCTTAACCTGAGTACCTAGTCCTTTTTGAAACGAGCTCCAAAACTGAGAGGTGAATTAGATACCTCTATCTGATATGATGGACAAGGGTACTCCATGCAGTCGAACCAGCTCCCCGATATATAGTTTGGCATAATCCTCTGCCGAATCCGTGGTTTTGATCGGTAAAAAATAAGTGGCCTTGGTCAACCTGTCTACCATAACCCAAATGGAGTCATATTGCCATCGAGTGCGAGGCAACCCTGTGATGAAGTCCACATTGATTTCTTCCCACTTCCATGTAGGAATACTGATATCCTGAAGCACACCTCCCGGTCTCTGATGCTCAACCTTTACTTGCTGACAGTTTGGAAACTTAGCTACAAACTCCGCGATGTCCTTCTTCATGCCATTCCCCCAATAGACTTCCTGTAAGTTACGGTACATCTTGGTGGCACCTGGATGGATATAATACTTGGACCCATGATCCTCGTGCAACATCCGACTCCTCAAATCATCAACATTTGGAACATATAAGCGACCCTGGTACCGAAGCGCACCATCTCCCCCTTTGGAGAAGACCTCCACTCTCTTATTCTGAATGGCTTCCTTTAACTTTACCAAAATCGGGTCCTCATCTTGTCTAGCTTTTAAATCTGTCACCAAGGATGATTCTGATCTTTTCTAAAATTACACAGCCATCGGTCGAGTCAACCAACCTAACTCCCAACCTTGAGAGTCGATGCACATCCTTCACCAGCTCCTTCTTCCCTTCATCCACATAGGACACACTTGTTATACCCCGTAAGATTTCCGACACCTAGATGGCCTATTCGCACGGTGATTAAGCATATTTGTAAGTCATACGTGCTAGAGAAAGGCTCGAGAAAGGATCGGACGGATAACCTGTCGAACCATCACGGAAGAAGCTGAGGCAGAGCCCCTCCGCGATGGCAATGTGTCACGGAGGAGGAGCCTCCGCATTGGCTCCGTGACACGTTGGCCCTGTCCAGGCTCAAGTATATAAAGCCCCACTTCGGTTCTAATTCATTTAAAACTTATAAAAATTACCAGAAAACGCAGAGGAACTGAGGAGAACGAAGAGGGTAAATATATTTTCGTCCGATTACGCTGCTAAACGTGGTCCAAACTCAAATTAACCTCAGATATCGAGGTATTTAGCAGCAGAGAGCATTCCTACGGATTTAATTTCGCGAAATACGGCCGACGAATCGTCGAGATACCGGACTAAGGTAAGTGGAATTGCTCCAAACTAGTGTCTATGTGTTCCTAGCTGTGAAGTGAATACTTCTCCCTTCAGGGCTTCTGAAAAATAGCGAGTTTTCGACCGTCTTTCGATAAGCCTAAGTTTAGGCTATAATTATATCGAAAGTGATGTCGTCCTTCAGAATAAAGTTGTATTTAGTACTGATTGATTTATATATGAATGCAGTTGGGAGGAATAGCTGAAATACCGACCAAGCTAGGCCGGTTAGTCGGGAAATCAGAAGTGAAGGTATGTAAAGCTAGTTTCCTCGACAAGTTAGTAGTTTCGGTATAGTAAAGTAGCTTAAAGGCCAGTAGAATGTTCAGAAGTCGTGTGTTATGTTTATTACGAATGTTGGTATGATATTAGAAGCATCATGTTATGTATAGCGTGAAACTTGCTAGCACGATATAAATTCTAATACAAGTGTTAGGAACTGTACAGCATGCCCAGTATGTGATTTAGTACAGAATGTTAGGATATTATCATATTCAGTTGAAACTCAGTAAAGCAATGTAAGTATCTGTAAGGCGTCTCAGAAGTAGAATGATAGGTTAAAATGAAGTTTAGAAAGCATGTTGGAAATAGTAAGTCATGTTACTATAGAAACTCAGTATACAGCGTGGTTTCCAGCAGAAAAACTATATCTTGTTCAACATTAGACTCAGTACAGTATGGCAGAAGATTATATATATACCATTATCAGTCTCAGCATATATTAAATACATACATATCACTATCGCTAGTCAGCATATAGTATGTACAGATACATTATTATCATTAGCTTCAGTATGTGGTATATACAGATAGTATTACTAGTTGAGACCATTGTATTGTCTTGGGGTTGGATTACCTAGCATCCATGACCGCCCCAGGGTTAATAGCTGTATCGACTCATCCGCCAGAGGACGAGGATACGTCACTCTATGGAGTGGCATGCCATCCCACAGGGGACGAAGATGGGATGCCAGCTTTCCCCATATTGTGCCTTGGTCGGCCCGTATACACCCCCGTCGAGCGAATACGCCCGGGGTGTTGATTCAGGAGTCCTCCGGACTCAGGTACAGTTATAGTCAGGGGCTCAACGAGCCCAAGTGCATACCCAGGGGACCGGCAGGATGCTTATAGTTATTATAGGAGATGGGACGACTGGGGTAGGGGTATAGATTGCATGTTGGTTGTACCTCCCGGCTTATGGGGGCCGGGTAAGGTTTGTGTATGCTATGTTATGTTATGTTATATAAGTTATATTATGTTATGCCATGTTATACGAGATACGAGTAGATCGACAGTAGAACAATATATCCTCAGGTATGGCTCCTACTCCTTCCAGTATAGTAAAGAGTAGGCATAGATTTACATTTTCAGTCAGTTAGTCTATTCCTTCCTATTTCAGTTTGATCAGTTGTGTTGTTGTTTTCAGATATTTCTTTTAGTTATTGTTTTACATACTCAGTACTAGTGGTACTAACCCCCCTTGGGGGCGCTGCATTACTTGCCTGTAGGTACTCATAGACGAGGGGTCGATACCTCGTGATTCCAGCCAGCTCACAGGGTCATCAGCTCCAGTCATCCGGAGCTAGATAGCTAGAGGTTTATCCCTTTTCTTTTTTTGTACAGCATGGGTAGGTCGGGGCCCTGTCCCGACCATCTTATCAGTATTCTTAGAGGCTTGCAGTCTGTATATAATTCCCTGTGGTCAGATGAGCCAGTCATGTGAGGCCGTGTAGTTGTATAGCTGTTAGTATTTTTGTTTCTTTTATGTTGGTCGTGTGGGGCCTTAGCTTGACAGTAGTGGTGACCTTGCCGGTCATGTAGCTTTCCAATATTTCATTGTTGAGTTACAGATAACTAGACAGCATGGTGGCCTTGTCGGCCCGCATAGGCTCCCCTATATTGATATGTTTCTGGTTAGCTGTTAGTACAGGTACAGGTGGCTATAGGCCTAGTCGGCCGGAGGCTGTATTTACAGCCGTTATATAGCCCGTTGTTTTCCTGAATCTGAGTTAGAGCCAGCCAGGCACCAGATGAGCTCAGGCTCAGTAGTCTAGCAGTTCAGGTCCTAGTAGGCCACCAGGTGCCAGTCATACCCCCAAGGCGAGGTGTGACAACACTCTCCATAGACAGTCTACTAAGTGCGTCCACTACTAGATTGGCCTTACGCGTATGGTAAAGGACACTCATATCATAGTCCTTGAGTAGCTCCAACCACCTCCTTTGCTGAAGATTGAGATCCTTCTGTGTAAACACATATTGTAAGCTCTTATGGTCCAAAAACACATCCACATGGACCCCGTACAAATAATGTCGCCATATTTTCAAGGCGAATACCACCGCAGCCAATTAAAGATCGTGGGTTTGCCATTCTTAGCATTCAACATGCTTACTTGTTCGTTCATATACTTCGATGGAACAATTACTTTGTACTACTCAGACTTCATACAATGAATAAAAATTTCTCCATCGATTCAATGACCTCATCATTAACACTTTGCAATTTTTTTTTCAACAACCTATGTAATTCTCCAATTGCATTCTCCCGAAAATCCCTCTTCTAACTTAGCATATTCAACATCAATCACACTACATTTCACTTCAAACAACATGCACAACCCAATTTATCAACATTTACATGCATTTTGTCTTCTTCCTATTCAATCCTCAACCATAGCTATCAATATTGCAAGAATTTCAACAAAACATGCAATCATTGAGTTAATCTACTCACAACGAGACTATGACCACTATTCAATCATAACTCAATTGATTTCAAGCTTATTTCTCACTAAGGGCAAAGTTTCATCACAAAACATGTTCAAGAATCGAAAATTTAAGCAATACTCAGGAAAAATTCAAGAACATACCTTTACTTCGGTGAAATTGAAGAAAACTCGAAGGAAGTTGATCACTATGTCCGTGTCACGTTGGGGGAGAAGGGGATATTGGGTGTGGGTCGCAGAGGGATTGAAAGAATAGAAAAAATATGAAGGAAATTGGGGTTTAAAAGAGGTTTTTCGCGCGGGTTACCCAGTGACCCGAGGTGACCCGACACGAAATACACCTCAACGTGTCACGGAGGGTAACGCGAAGCACTGCCTCCGTGGTGCGGAGCCATCGCGCAGGTATTCTGGAAATTTTTAAAAAATCCGGAATACACCTCAACATGTCACGGAGGGTAACGCGGAGGCCCTCCTCCGTGACACGGAGCTATCGCGCAGGCTCACAGGAAATGCCAATTTTTATTTTCTCACCTTGATTTTTTTCCTTTGCATTTTTTGTATTTTTGCCCTCCGTTCCACCTGAAAATCATTTCACCACAAGAAATTGGTTAGAGATCATAGGTTGCAACGCAACAATTTTTCTGTTTCTTTTTCTTTGTTTTTGTTTTTCTTTTTTTTTCAAATAATTCTACTCTTCTATTACAACACATTCACGGGTTGCCTCCCGTGCAGCGCCTGATTTACCGTCGCGGCTCGATGCTACTCATTCTCAATCATCCTCTAGAGTGATGGACGTCTTCTCTCGAATAACATCCTCACCCCAATAATGCTTACATCGTTGCCCATTCACCAAAAATGTGGCACTTTTATCTTCTTGCCACAACTCCACTGCCCCGTGTGGGGTCATTCTCACCACTTCAAACGGCCCTGACCACTTGGACCGCAACTTACCTGGAAAAAGCTTCAATCTTGAATTAAATAACAACACTTTCTGCCCCAGCTCAAAGATCCAATGCACCATATGCCTTTCGTGCCACCTCTTTGTTTTCTCCTTGTAGAATTTGGCACTTTCACAGGCATGCCATCGAAACTCATCTAGTTCGCTGAGTTGCATCGGCCTCTTCTTCCCTGCTAGCTCCGGATTCCATGTTCAACTTTCTCACGGCCCAAAAAGCTCGATGTTCCAGCTCCACAGGAAGATGACATGCCTTTCCATAGACCAATCTATACGGAGAAGTCCCAATGGGTGTCTTGTATGCAGTTCTATAAGCCCACAACGCATCGTCGAGTTTGCTTGACCAATCAATTCATTGTGCATTCACTGTCTTCTGTAGAATCTCCTTTATCTCTCTGTTCGACACCTCTACTTACCCACTAGTTTGGGGATGATATGTTGTTGCTACCTTGTGCCGCACCCCATACTTAGCTAGCAAATTCTTGAAACTCGCATTCACAAAATGAGCCCCGCCATCACTGATAATAGCTTGGGGTGTCCCGAACCTAGTGAAAATTTGCTTTTTCACAAATTTCGTCACCACCTTGTTGTCATTCCTGGGACAAGTTGTTGCCTCGACCCACTTAGATACATAGTCAACTGCTACCAAGATGTAATGATTACCAAATGACGGTGGAAATGGGCCCATGAAGTCTATTCCCCATACATCAAAAATCTCCACTTCTAATATCTGCTGCAGTGGCATCTCTTGTCTTCTACCAATTGTGCCTGTTCTTTGACATCTATCACACATTTTTACATATGCTATACAATCTCTGAACAGTGTAGGCCAAAATAAACCTGACTGTAACACCTTGTGAGCAGTCTGCTCGCCTCCGTGGTGCCCTCTATTCAACGATGAGTGACACTCCTCAATACTTCTACAATCTGGTTCTCTGGGATGCATCGTCTCATAATTTGATCCGGTCCCTGCTTAAACAGATACGACTCATCCCATATGTAATACCTGCAATCATGTCTCAACTTCTTTCTTTGCTGAGTCGTAGCCTCTGGTGGGTAGACTCTACTTACCAGCAAATTCACAATGTCTACATACCAAGGGATTTCAGCTTCCCTTATTGCCAAGAGCTGCTCATCTGGGAACTCTTCTTTGATACCATCACCTTCCTTCACATGCAACCGGCTTTCCAATCGCGATAGGTGATCTGCCACTTGATTCTCGCTCCCCTTTCTGTCTAGAATCTCTTGCTCAAACTCTTGTAGCAACAATATCCATCTGACTAGTCTAGGCTTTGCATCCTTCTTGTTAAATAGATACCGAATTGCTGCATGATCAGTATACACCACTACTTTAGAACCCACCAAGTGGGACCTGAATTTATCAAATGCGAACACCAATGCTAGCATCTCCTTTTCTGTGACTGTATAATTAACCTAGGTTGCGTCAAGTGTTTTGCTTGCATAATAAATGGAATGAAAAATTTTATTCCTCCACTACCCCAATACAGCTCCTACAGCCATGTCACTTGCATCACACATTAATTCAAATGGTTGCTCCCAATCAGTAGAAATGAGAATAGGCGCTTCTACCAGCTTCTGTTTTAACTCCTTGAATGCTTTAACACAATCCTCGTCAAACTTGAACTTCACCTCTTTTTCTAGCAACCAGCATATCGGTCTAGAAGTTTTTGAGAAGTTTTTGATGAACTGTTTGTAGAACCCTGCATGTCCGAGAAAACTGCGAACACCCTTCACTGACACTGGTGGTGGTAGCTTTTCGATCACTTCAATCTTTGCACGATCGACTTCCAACCCCTTGCATGACACCTTATGGCCAAGGACGATACCCTCCTTGACTAAAAAATGACATTTCTCCCAGTTGAGCACAAGATTAGAGTCTTCACATCAAGCTAGCACCCTGTCAAGATTCTGCAAACATGTAGCAAACGAATTACCGAAAATAGAAAAGTCATCCATAAATACCTCGACAAAATCTTCTACCATATCGTGAAAGATCGCCATCATGCATCTCTGGAATGTGGCTGGTGCATTGCATAGACCAAATGGCATCTGCCTGAAAGCATATGTCCCATAAGGATATGTAAAAGTGGTCTTCTCCTGGTCCTCCAGTGCTATGGCTATTTGATTATAGCCAGAATATCCATCAAGGAAACAATAATCTTGACCTGCCAAATCGTCCAATATCTGATCAATAAATGGAATAGGATAATGATCTTTCCTCGTGGCCTCATTTAGCTTCCTGTAATCCATGCAAATCTGCCAGCCTGTGACTGTGCGTGTGGGAATCAACTCATTTTTTTCATTGGTGACCACGGTCATCCCTCCTTTCTTTGGAACACACTGAACTGGACTAACTCATTCACTGTCTGAAATGGGATACACCACACTTGCATCAAGCCACTTGATCACTTCCTTCCTAACTACATCCTTCATCACCGGATTCAACCTCCGCTGATGTTGCACAGTTGGCTTGGATCATTCTTCCATAAAAATCCTATGTGTGCAAAAAGCTGGATTAATTCCTCTGATGTCCGACATTTGCCAACCCATTGCTTTCTTCAGCCTCTTGAGGACCACCAATGCATCTCTCACTTGTACCTCTATCAGTTCTGCGGAAATGATGACTGGCAAGGTGTCATCTTCCCCCAAAAATACATATTTCAGATGTGGAGGCAATGTCTTCAACTCCAATTTTGGTGCCTCCTCAATTGATGGTTTTGGCAATGGTTCCAAGGACCTCATCAATGGCTAAAAATCTTGCTTCCTAGGAAACCATTTTGGCTCGTTCAGCATCAGCACCATTTCATACATAGCACTATCTCCAAAATGATCGGAGCCCATCAAGGCTCTCCCCAATGGGTCCTGAGAGTCAACAATCTGCAGAATTGATTCCTTATTTAGCACATTGATTGCTGATAGCTCCTCATAGATGGCTGGTAGCTTCATGGCCTTGTACACATCAAAAACCTCTACTTTATCATGTGCTTGCATGGTTAGCTGCCCAGCAGCCACATCAATCAACGCTCGCCCGGTTTCCAAGAAAGGAAGTCCCAAAATAAATGGGACTTCCGCATCCGGCTCGAAATCCAAGATAATAAAATCCACTAGGAAAATGAGGGAGCCCACTTGCACTAGCACATCCTCTACAATGTAATCTATTCTGGCCAAAGAACGGTCAGCTAGCTGCAAGATCACAATAGTTGGTCTAGGGCTGCCCAGCCCCAACTTCTTGAACACTGATGTCGGCATCAAGTTTATGCTTTCTCCCAAATCACATAATCCACGAGCTCGAATACTTTGCCCAATTGTAATCTGAATGGTAAAGCTCCCAGGATCCTTGAGCTTTGTCAGCAACCTGTTTTGTATTCGGGAGGTGCACTCCTCAGTAAGCGCCACCGTAGCATACTCTATCAACCTGCTTTTGTTTGCTACGATGTCCTTGATATACTTTCATATTTCGGCACTCCCTGCAAAACATCAACTAGAGGTAAGTTTGTACCTGTTTCAGTACTTCCATGAATTTCTTAAAGCAAGCTTCTTCCTTGTGCTTCTTTAATCTCTGTGGGAACGGGGGTGGTGTTCTTTCTATCTCAACTGCCTTTTCCTACCCCCTCACATCATCATGTTCCCCATCTTTTTTCATTGCTCCAGATTGCTGAGGTGGTCTTTCTGGTTCCACCTCCTTAAGTTGAATGCCACTCCTTGTTATAACTGCATTGACCTGCTTGGGATTTGGGTCACTATCACTCGGTAGTCCTCCTCTGGGCCTGGTGTTTTGAGCTCCAGCTAACTGTCCAAACTGGTACTCCAACGCCTCTGTAGCTAACTGCTGATTTTTCATGTCAGACGTTACTTTCACATAATCAGCCTGCATTTGCGCTTGGTTAGATATAATTGTTTTGAACATATCCTCAATGTTGTTGGGTGGTGGGGGGGGGTGCATTTTTTCCTCTATATTGAGACAGAAAATTTTGGTGCCCCCCTTGATTTCTCTGCACGCCCTGATTCGAACTCTGTCCTTGATGGCTATTACTCCCCCAAGAGAAATTCGGATGATTCCTCTAATTTGAGTTGTAATTGTTGCCATACTGTTGATTATTGTTCCTATGGACGTTCCGAACAAAATTCACTGAATCTGGATTTGCACCACAACACTCAGCTGAGTGTTCACTACTCCCACATACTTCACACCATACTTCATGAACTGCATTGACTGGGGCTTGTGGTTGATTCAAGCTCATACTGCTGAAGTGGGTGTTTAGTTGATTTTGCAACGCAGCTATCTATGTAGCAATAACTGTAAAACCATCCACCTCAAAAACTCCTGCAGCTTTCCTTGTTCCTTCTCGAGTTGAATCCGCATTCCATTCTGGATTTCCCTGTGAAATACGGTTTAACAAAGTGTAGAGCTCCTCATAAGTCTTCTCCAATGCCTACCCACCAGCTGCTGAATCTAACAGAATTTTAGTATGTGGTTCCAAACCCTCAATGAATGTTTGCACCAACACATCATTAGACTGGTGATGATGAGGACAATCCCTTAGCATTGAATTGAACCTCTCCCAAGCTTGATACAAATTCTCACCCTCTCTGTTTAAAACTTAGAATCTGACTTCTAAGTCTGGCTGTCTTCCCAGATGGAAAGAATCGTATCAAAAACTTTCTTGCAAGATCATCCCAAGTGGTGATAGAATTAGGTGGTTCAGCTTTCAACCACCTCTTTGCTTCCCCCAATAATGAGAATGGGAATAATGTAAGCCTCACATAGTCGGATGATACTCCAGTGGGAATGTAAGTTTCACTTATCTCCAAAAAGTTTTGGAGATGTTTCTGTGGATCTTCATGAGGGAGACCTGTGAATTGCCCACTGGTGTGCAACAACTGCACCATGTTCTGCTTAAGCTCGAACCTCCCTCCTAGCTCTGGTTTGCGAATACTAGATGTAACATTATTTGCATGTGGGATTTCCACTTCGTAGACCGGTCTTGCTGCCATCTCCTCGCGCACTAAAACTGCCTTTACAAGTGGTGGATTCTGTTGCTGCTCCAGAATTGCCTGTCTTAGCAAATGCAACTTCTTCTCTAGAGCTTCCTTTCTTTGGTGATGAAATTGTCTCTCTGGCTCTATAAATGAATCCACCAACCCCTTATCTCTTGCCAGCGTTCAGAAAAAAAATTCAATACCTGCAAGAGAAAGGCTAAGATAAAGTTGTCAACACTTATATTGAATTTGTGAACTAACAATAAGAAATTAAATTTACCAATTGCCAGTCCCCGGCAACGGCGCCAAAAACTTGTTCGACCCAAAACTACACGCAAGTGCACGTGGTCGTACAAGTAGTAAAGGGACTTTATTTCAAGCCAAGTATCGATCCCACAGGGACTGAACTACGGTATTAATTAACTTAAGCGTCAGTGAACGATATCTCTATGAATGCAGACAACCAAATAAATAATGTTTTATTAGTTAAGGTCATTAAGTAATAAGAATCTAAGTCAAGATTATAATTTGAGTCTGAGCAATAGCAATGAACAAGCTGAGGTTAAGGCAGGCATGCAGGGATGTAATTTCTTAATTCACTTCAGTCAATCTTCTCTTCGGTTGCTATTCAGGAATTAATTGCCAATGGATTGGATATTTCGACTCCTATCCAATTAAAGAATCACGAAACCTTATTCTACATTTCTGTGATATAAGAATCTCATGCTCTAGCCATACATAACCGATTCCATAAATGACTAATAAGACTTTCAGATATATTTCTATTCTGAACGTAAATCAATTCTCAATTTTCTCAACTAAGAAAAGATCATATCCTACCAATTCACATCTGTCCAATTTCTTTCCTTTTCAAAATCAAAATTGGATCTCTAAGATATACATTAACATTGGCCAAACTAATATGCAGTAAAACAAGAATTGATAGAACAACCATTGAAGAAAAGATGAAAACTGAATTGATTAATAATTACATTCCTCTACAATTATCTTTAACCTCAGCAAGAGGTGAATTAGCCACTCATTTGTGGATTAAACATCTTCAAATAAGTAGAATTCATACAAGCAATTGAAATTAAAGAGAAAAAGGAAGAGAATAACCCTAGAATTTTCGTCCTCTCAACTGCCTGCAACCCACGTTCTTGCTCAACCAAGTCAGAATGTTTAAAATAAAATCTAAGTGTGTTATTTATACTATTGAGAATTTTTCCCGGAATAACAAGCAACATGGCACGGAGTGTATCGCGGAGCACTCCCTCCGTGCCACGGGGATATCGCGGACCCTCACTGAAAATCGGCTCCCAGGTAATTGCACCTCAACGTGGCATGACTTGTATCACTCAGCCTTGCCTCCGTGCCACGGTGCTATCGCGCACCTTCACTGGAACTTGACATAAATAATTCATCCAGGCAGAATGCCTCCGCGATGGTAGCGTGACACGGCGCCATCGCGGAGCCCTTATTTTTGCCACTTTCCCTTGTCAACTTCCACTTCTTGCTTCCAAGTCCATTCCTGCACTTCACCAACATATATATTAGCTTCCAAAATTTTCTTTTACCTGCAAAACAACACTAATCATGTTGGTTAGTATAAATTCACATTTATCAAAGAATTACATGAGAATATACACATAATAATAGATAAATAAGTCGAAATGAAGAATTTGAGTATCACTTGGGCATGAAATTCGTCCCAAGATCATACGTTATTTTTCAATGAAGCTCAACATCGTCTATTGAAGAAGCTCATAAATCAAATACATCTCAAAGTTGAAATCATGCATATGAGAAGCTTTAACTCAAACCATACCACAAGCTGAAAGATAATTGGGAGTCTTCGCTCCAAAACCATGTGGTAAGCTATTCATATAAAAAGCTCTAACTCAAAACATACCACAAACTAAAATATAATTGGGAGTCTTCGCTCCAAAACCATGTGGTGAGTTTAACTCGGGAAAATCATAATTCATACTTAAACATATGGACATTTCCCAAAGCTTTATCATACTTGAAAATACTCAATTCACATCGAAAACTTGATTATAAACATGAGTAGCTTTAAAACATGATTTTCATCATAATATCTCATCATCATCATACATTCATCATAAATCTCATGTTTCATGAACTTCTCTTCAATGGGCTTTTCAATTTATAAAACTAGAACATAATTTTTGATTGAAAACATTATAAATTTTTCCCATAATTCACAATTTATTCGTTGAAACATATATAGATCATACCCATGTAGAGAATTAAGAAATTATGCATTGGGTTAGAACCCCATAGATTAGACATAGAAATTTCATACTTTAGAGAGGGATTGAGCAGGGGTGTGAAAGAAATCACCCATTCATAACCCTACATACCTGTTGGCAGCTGATTCTTACACTTCTTTGAATGCCCAATAGGAAATTGAAGATAAACTAAAGAATGTTAGGCTTGATCAGCCTCTCTAGTCTTCCACCTTGCATGCATGAATGAATAAGGCCTAAAATGAACTTAACTCCTTTAAAAGACACTATTCACATCTCAAACCAACATAGTTTAGGCTTTAGAAGCTTAGAAATTACGAAATAGCCCTTACTAAATTCGCAGAAAATAACTGTCAGGTGGTCCCAATGAGGGACCTAACGACTCATCGTCCAAGGCCACGACTCGTGGCTTAGCTCGTGAAATACACTGCTTCTCAAGTCTCCTGGGCTCGTCACGGATGACTTAAAGACTCGTGACCTGGTGACCACGATTCATGGTCACCATCCATTATGTACACTGCATTGGCCTCAATAAAATTATTCCATGTTGTTGATGACCATCCCCACAATTCATGGTGACTGACCACGACTCGTGGAGTCCTCCGTCAAGTACACTGTCCCTTTCCTTCACCATTCTTACTCATCCACCCCACGATTGACCTAACGACTAGTGGGGCCTGACCAAGAGTCATGGTCACGTCTGAGGGATCCCATTTCTTCACGTTTCAAAATCATCACTTAGCCTCCCCACAAGTCACATCACGACTCATGGGCTTCTCTCACGGGTCACCTCATGACCCGTCCTGAGGCCTGGTTCCAGATTTCAACTTTCTTCCGTTTCAATTCCCGGTTCTGATCTTTGGACTTACGGGGTATAACAATAATTCGCAACGCAAGACTTTTAGGGAACGTGTGCCTTAGGCATAACTTCTGTCACAGAATTTATACCCTGAGGCATATTTTGTATCATTGACTGATGCCTTGGGCATAACTTGTACCACTGGACTTATGCCTTGAGTTTAATTTCTTTAGCCTTCAAGCGTAAACTGCACTTATATCATGGGGCATAATTCATGTCTTGGACATAATTTCTTTGCCTTGGAGCATAACTTGTATAACTAAAGGTATAATTTGTTTCTTAAGAATAACTCATGCCATTAAAGGCATAATTTGTGTTTTTAGCTCAATTTCTTTTTCCTTTAAGCATAGCTTGTGCAACTATACTTATGCCTTTGGCATAATATCTTATGCACTGGGCATAATTTTCTTATGCCTTGAGGCATACCTTGTGCCATTGAACTTATGCTTGGGGCATAACTTTAACTAGACTTATGTCTTGCAAATTTTATTTTGCTTTGTGAGTTTTTTCTTTTTTTATATTTTTTTATTGTTAAGAGCATTTTTTGACTATTTTTTATTGCTTAATATCTAAAAGGATAATTATTAAAAAGTGACAATTTTAAGGGGCAAAAATTAAATGGCACCCTGTAATAAAGTCATTTATGTGAATGACCCTATTTTATTTAATCTTGAAAGGTTGGTTTGGTATGACGAAAATATTTTTGAAAAAATAAGTGAATTTTATATTTATTTTTTTAGTGAAAATATATAAGCAAAAAATTATTATCTCAAAATAATTTATATATAATCTAACAAAATATTATGAAGGTGGAAGTGAGGTTTCATACTTTCATGGGTGGTGAGAGATGGAATGATCAAAGGATAAGGGTTAGTGGGGATGAAACAATGAACCTAAAATATTATTTATGAAACTTGTTTTTTAAATTTTTTGAGAAAAGTCATTTATTTAAATTTTTTTAGGATCTTATTTTCCTGAAAAGTTTCAAAACATTTTAACCAATCAGGTGTGAATAAATTAGAAAATATTTTCTCTAAAATGTTTCAGTATATACCAAACACACCCACCCTAGTTGTTGTTTAGAGATGACTGCCAAATATTTTTCAAGAGGTTTACACACTAATGATTCAACAACTCACCAAGATTAATCAGAATTCGTATCACAACTGTCATATCTCCGTAATGAAAAACTTGTAACTAATCTGAACAAAACATGACTAATTTGCCTCTACAGATCTGATACGGCCCCATGCTCAGTACAATTAGAAAAATAAAACCATTCATGATTAAGCAGCATTAGCTCCCTGGAAAATTTAAAACTAGTTCCTCTCTGATCATAGATTTTAAAGTTAAAATTTGAAGTTGTATTTAAATATGCATTTTAATTAAAAAAATATTAAAATTTTATAAATAGAAATTTCAAAACCGAAAGTTTTCAAAAATTTGAAATTATTTAAAATCAAATTTTTAAAATTTAAATAAATTTTCATGATCAAATAAATATTTAAAAATAAATTCTCAAAATGTAATTCAAAGTCTATGCTAAGTACGTGAAGTTAATTACTCCAAAGGAGCACTGAGTTGATAAACTTTCTGTTTGGACACTTTCAAAAATTAATACAAGTTCCGAAACGCTTTGGATGATGACACACTTTTATTGAAATTCACAGCTGCTTTTGCAACCAAAACTAAATTGTTCTAGAAACAGAATAAAGTTTCAAAAAATTTTAAATAATTTATATTTTTTGTTTTAAAATAAGTGATATTTTAATTTTTTTTTTATTTTAAAATAAGCGATTTTAGATAAGTAATATTTTAATTTTTTTTTATTTCAAAATAAGTGGTATTTCATATTATCAAAAAGACATTAATAATGTTGTTCCCATTTTATCCTTATTTAAATAAAAATAAATTTATAAACTACTAAAGAGTTACAGTTTTTTCAAGCTATTTATTAAGGGTAAGTTAATAAAACTGTATTTTATATTCTAGAAGTGAGTAGTTTCTTAACTCTTTGTTTGGATGATGGTTACCCATGGTACGGTATGGTATAGTTACTAAGAGTATCATGTTTGTTTTGATTGTTACTTAAAATATATGATATGGTATGGCTTGATTCTATGGTTAGGTAACCATGAAGAGCCTCACTTTACTAAACCACCAATTTGGTGTAATCCCATTCTTTTCTAATTTTAATTATGCCCTTAATTAATATTACATAATTTTATTTTACCCTTTATCCTATATTATTTAACTCCACTCAAAAATCTTACTCAATACAATTTTCTGGATTCAGTTCTCTTTTGTGTTCAGTCATCTCTAAGTTTAATTTTTCGAGGCTAATTCAATTTTCTCTTATAAGGAAAGAAAGCATTATTAAAGAGAGATTTACTTTTAATACTAGTTTTGTGTTATTTAATTTTAATTTTATTTTTATTTCTACGATATAATTATATTATATCTCATGAAATTTTATCTTTTAAAATAGAGTCAGATCAATTTAAAAAAGTGGATCAAATAATTTTATAGTAAGAAATGCAAAAATAGATAGTCATGAGTTCAAAATCGTTAAAATTATCTTTTATAAGAATATAAGATAAGATTGCGTATATATAATCTATACTATATTAAAAGTGTGAAGGCCTTTATAAATGTTGATTGAACTTTTTGTTTTTCATTAAAAGATATTGCAATAGATAAAATTGTCATTTACTATTTCTATATCATTCTTAATTATTTTCATCACTTTATTTTATCATATTAGATTTTCTATTTTTGACATAACTCTATTTGTGGTGTAAATTTATAATAAAATTAAAAAAAATTATCTTTTTTTTCTTTTTGATAGTCGTGAATTTTTTTACCTTATTTAACTATATTTAATTTTCTATTTTGATGTAAATATATTTATAGTGTAAATCTTTAAAAAAACAAAAAAAAAAACCACGAAATTTTCTTTTCCTCTTTGATTTGAAAACATAATCTTCCTTTTTTTTAATAGTGACGAAGTTGTATTTGTTTTTCCTTTTCGATAAATTTTTTTCCCTTTTTAATAATAATAATAATAATAATAATAATAATAATAATAATAATAATAACGTCTTAATATTTTTATACTTTGACTTTTTTTATTTATAAATTCTTCCACTTCTATAAAAGGATTTATAATTGCATAATTTAATTCATCAATTCTTCTATATCAATATCTTTGATTCAATTTCTAACCTGTATGTTTTCATGTTAATCTATTTTTTTTTCATGTTATGAATTTTTATGTTGTGGATTTGAAAAAGACAATAGTAATTGTTATTCCAGCTCAAATCTATTTATATTCAAAATAATTTAACTTAGATTGTCTCCTTTAGTTGAGCATAATATTGATACTATGTTATCTCCTTTAATTGAGTCTTCTATTGATATTATGTGATTTAAATTTTGTGTTATTTAAAACTGATATTCTTAATCTACTAATACATTCAAAAGTTTCTTCTATTCAGGTAAAATAATCTTTTCATCTCATCAAATAAATCTTTTTATAAAAATATAAGTTATTATAATTATAACTCTTGTGCTCAATTTATTTTAGATAATCTTGCAATGAAATCTGAAAAGGATTTCGTGAACGAAATTGTGTCAATAACAACTTAAGGTAATATAATTCTCATTGAATAATAATAGTCTTAGTAATTGAAGTTCGATTACTAAAAGAGTATAAAAAAAGGGAATAAATGAAAGCATACAAATGAATATACCATTAGTTAACGAAGAGGTAATAATTCTTTTTCGTATTATATTCTATACTTGTATTTTATATTTTTACAAATATATTTGAGTTCTTATATATGTATATATATATATATCGACCATTAAAGTTTAATTTTTTGCAGGGACAAAAGTTCATGTTATACTTTTCAATAATTATATCAAAAAGTGAAAAATATATTTACAACAAGACAAAATATGTTACATCACAGACGGACGCATTAATAGTGTTAATCCTAATTTTGTATCAGTAAACAAGGAAATTGAGGTTAGGAATACAACAGTCACTTTTCTATTGTTACTTTTCCACATAATTTTATTTCGTTTGAAGATGCAATACAAATCTTCCCATGGAACAATCTTTCAGAATTTCTTTAGATTTCATTAACTAATCTAACATTCAATATATGCATAATATTTTGCTCTTATTTACTTAACAAAATATGCTATGTAGATATAAGCTCGAAACTCCTTAGAAATATTGATTGAACTTTTTGTCCTTCATTAAAAGATTCTACAATAGATAGAATTTTCATTTATTATTTTTCATAATTATTTGTTATTTCATTATTATAGATCTTTACTAATTTGTAAAAAGTAAAACTCCTAATATTTAGTATTTTAAAATTGACTAAAGTTTGCTTCTTAAATTTTTTCTTATTTGAACTATAATAAAAGTCTTTATATTTAAGGCTTTAAAATCAATTAAAATTATGTTAACTTATATATCAATCCATTATTTATTAAACTAACTAATTATCTATTACAATATTCAATATGAAAAAAAAAATTAAAGAGTGTAATTTTATTATGTATTAATACGAATTCTTTCTTCATCTTCTTCTTTTAAAAAAATTATATAATTGGAGAAAAAACAAAAGATACGCAACTTACTTTAAGTTGCTTCGATTAATCAAATGTTCTTGTTATTCACTCTCTTTAGTTAAACCTACACTTTTTTTTTCGTTTTAAATTCATGTGAAAGTGTTTGATTAAACACATAGATTAAGAGAAAGTGAGAAAAAATTAGGTTGAAATCATCTCATAAAAGATAAAATGAAAAGTTTAAAATTAAGTTATTACTAAATATTTAGAGTGCGGAATCTCATAGCAAAATATCATTTACCTTTTTAAAAATAAAATTCACACTTGAAAAAATAGTTATTTAATTATTTTTTAATATTTAGAATTTTAAAATTAAACAAATTTTATCTATTAAATTCTTCCTTATTTGAAATATATATATAAAATATTAATATTTATATATTCATATAATGCATGCATTTAAGTGCTTACGTAAAAACGAACGATTTTTTTATCTTTCAATCAAACGATATTTCTATGATGTTTTTGTTCATTGAAACAAGTATTAGAACAAACTGAAGAAAGAACTACTAGCTTGGATCAAACTCTTAAACATAATCATTTATCAATTTGAAATTCATAATTTTCTTTCTAAATACTTATATCGTACATAAACACATCTTTTAAATATTATTTATGCTATTTTTATAAATTTATTCTTATTAATATGACGGACACGCGCGAGACGCGTACTCTTAAACTAGTACTAATAATAAAAAATTTATAGCCTAACTTTGTGCATAGTCAAAACTTAATACGCTGTATTACCCTTTATTATATATTTTCTTTTTTCCTTTTGAAATATTTAAGGGCCTAAGGCTTGAAAGAAGCCGACACGGCCCACAAATTGAAGGTGAAGCAACAGTAGCCCTACATGTGTATGGTGAAAATTGTTGCCACTAGGGCTCAAATTCATCTAACCTATAATTGGCACTCTCTTCATCAGTATCTCCTAATTACTTTCAAGATCTATTTAGTAACAACCACATGATCAGTATGTATAAATATCAACTATGTTATTGATCCAAGAATATTTACAAGCCAACTAGCCCCATCTCATCTCTTTGCCTGGTTGTCTCAGATTCTGCTCTAGTCTTATTACCATATTCTTGTCTGCATCTTCCTTTAAAACCAAAGACAGGAATCTTTGGTACATTACAGACAGCACAGATAGATTTCTTATGCGTTGTCCATTTGACCAAAAATCTTGTCTCGCCTACAGTTACAGTCAACATTCCACTTTCTTTATACTAATAATATATTCCACCCTAATATGCAGGTGAACTAGCTTTCTAATATTTTTCTCATCAAATTATCCAATTTTTTACATTAATGTTGGAACTAGCATCCATTATATATGCTGAGTTATTCATTTTAATTTATATAACAGATCCTTATTCAAAGGTTCTTCAGGACTGCAAATGAGACTATTACTTCTAGCACTTCTGTAAGCAAGAAAGAAGCTGTCAATCGTAAGTGAAAATAAGCCCTGCAAAACTTTTTTTTTGTGTCATCTTTTATCCAACCCGTACAATATCAGCCTGCTATAGAGATTACCTGCCTTATTGTTCTAAGTTACTGATTTCAGTTGTTATATATTGGTTTTCTGGTTTTCAGATCAGAAGACGAAATCAAAAGACATTGTGTTGTTTGGGATCTGCCGAGGAAGTAGTAGAAGAAGAGGTGATAAAAGCAGAACAAGAAGCAAGACCTTCAACTTATTCAATATATTGTGCGGGAAGGAGTATTTTTATAGCACAATTCAACTAAGGAGAGTAGGAAGTTACCATTTCGAATATTGCATTAAGATGAAAAAAGAGAACCTAACACGAGGAGGACTAAGCGTCTCTCACAAGATAGATTCTTCATCAGTAACAGCAAATCATGTAGGAAATACCCAAGTTTTGCCCATTATTGATTCTGCACCATCAATATCATCCTCATGCTCTGCTGCAGAGAAGAAAGAAAAATCTAGGGGAGATAAAGCTAAGACCATCTCTAAGATGAAAGAGCTATTAAGATGGGCTGCTGCTACCAAATCTGACAAGGGAGGCAAATACATAAGCAGAAAGGTGAAAGCACAGGTATGGAAGAGTTTTTCTCTTGACACAAATATCTATGACTTGTTATAAATAACTAAGATGTTAGTAATTGCAGGTATTCGACTTCCGGAACAGGGCAACATTGAAGGCCGTAGCAGATGATGATGAGTTGAGTAATGATTCCCCCAAAATCAGCTTCAGATGGGATGTCGAAAGTTGTTCCTCCGCTAACTCTGCCATGTCAATGCCTAATTCCTCAACAAAGAATCATCAACCTCCCAACATTAACATCAACTTTGCTTCTCTAAACTCAACTCCCATCCACTGCCCAAAATTGAACTGGATCACCACTGATTCCGAATGTAAGCCTCTTACATATACTACTAGTTTCCTTTTTAATTACCTAGGAAAATTAATATATAATTTGACTATTTTTATGTGACAAAAAGTACATAGTTTTATGATTTTACTAGTGGATAAAGTTTGATAATTATACGTGAAATTTTATTGTTTCTTAAATTAGATTTGTGCTTCCTGTTTCTTGATTAAGCAGTTGTGGTGCTAGAGCTATGAAGACTATAACAACCACAGGCGACCTGTATATCATCAATAAATCGCATGTTCTGGCCTGTGCAGTAATAGCTGAGTAGCTACAAATTTCATCCTATCAGATGCATGTTTAAGAATTTTGGAATCATATTAATGTAACATTAATTCCAATAATGTGAAAGTTTGTCTATTTATCTTCTAACCAATATTCTACTCTTTCATTATTCCACTTCCAGTTAGTAATATTAAAGAAATCGAATTATATGATACATTTAGAAGCATTTATCTGTAGACGATTTTATAAATTAAAACCTTACAAGTATTTTAAATGGTCAATAGATCGTCATGTTGGGTAAAACAAGCAATACCAAATGACAACGGCAGTATACCGGGGTGTTCATAATTTGGTTTGGATTGTGTGAACCTAGAGCCAAAATATGAACCTAGAGCCAAAATATGAAGCTAGAAGTTAGGGGTGTTCATGGTTCGATTTGGGTCAGTTTTTGATTAAAACAAAAACCAAACCAATTTAGTCGGTTTTTAAATTTCTAAAACTAAACCAAACCAAATAAAATAAATAACCATCGTTATGGTTCTTGTCGGTTTGGTTTGGTTTGGTTCGATTTTTCGGTTTATAACTAGCTAATGATAAATTAATAATAGTAAAACAACAGAGACATGAGATAATTATTTCAAGTGAACATTAGGAATCAACAAATTTCTCTCTACTATCACAAGATGAATGTATCTGAATCTTCTATTATTTTTCAACACTATTTCAAAGTTTTAGCATGTTTTAGTTGCATAAATGTAGAGGCTTTTCCACTTCACATGTCTAATATCCACACAGAAACAATATACAACTTTATATAGAATGGTCAACCCTTCAAAAATCAAAGAGGCAAATGATTGAAGAGTAGATGAATGTTTTAGCAAAAGAAAATAAAAAAATCGGGAATATGTCACACTACATATAAACAATTAGACTTAGAGTATTGGGTTTGGACATAATGTAATAGAATTTAAAAGTGTTATAGTGCATGTGAAATAAAGTATACTAAAATCAAATTAATTATTAAAAGATATAAATATTTATAATTATTTATGAAAAACTACTAACATATATTCAAATAATTATAAATTTTACGTATAAAATTTATCAGTTCGCTTTGATTATTTCTTCGATCTTTTTTAGTAAAAATAAAATCAAACCAAATATCATCGATTTTTAAAATTTAAAATAAAATAAAATCAGTCCAAACTAAATATCGATTTTTTTAATCGGTTTGATTTAGTTTGCGGTTTGATTTGATTTTTCACCAAACCGTGAACACCCCTACTAGAAGTGTAGGAGTCAAAAGTGAAGATGGTGATTCAGGGAAGTATCTAGCTATAACCATACATCTATATGGTAAGTAATGGGATGATAAGTCCCTTGGTGTTGACCGAAGAGTGATAAGTTTTGTGTAGATTCCATGATAGTATTTAGAAGGAGAGTTATTGGTAAAGATGACTTAGAGAATATTTGAACTAGAGTAGAAGATCATGAGGACATGTCAATGTGTGAGTAGGGGAAGTGGAACCTTAAATGTCAGAAAAAAAGATATGCACCAAGGTAGCAGACAGTTACACTAGATTTCAAGCTCCTAAAATGCCATGTGTTCCTAGTTTATTAGAATTGAGTTGAGAAGTGTGAAGAATGAGAGGTATGTCCTATATGGTATCCCAAATATCCGAAGCTAGAGAATTTTAAATATGGTATATGATTTTAAGTATCTTAGTGTAAGCTTTACCCCCCGTATTGAGTGGTTAAGGTATTGGACCTATGAGGTTGATAAAGGCAGGAAGAGTGTGAAACTCTCGGTGCAGGATAGCTTTAGAGACTAAAGAAAGGTTAGGGGTTGCCCAAGAAATAAAAAAATAGCATAAGTTTTAATACTTACAAGTGGAGTTGGCAAGGAAGAGTTTGGCATCCATATGTATAGTAATAGTCTGACCCCACAAGTGTTAGTGATCATAGCCTAGCCTAGAGAAGAGGTCCAAATTTGTAGAATGATGATTTTGACCTAAGGGGGAGATAATAAGATGCAGGACCAAGTCAAGTCTTGAGTTTCCAATTATGAAAGGTTCAAGAACAATAACTATGGGATGTCGATCCATTCTTATTCAAGTGTTTCCCTTGTACTTCAGCCAACAGGACACTCTACTCATGTCGTATGTAATCATGCCATGACCCTATCTAAGGTCCAAGTACTTTATGTCCACGCCCATACTCAGATTTCTAGAATGAGAAGTAACCGCTTCAGACAGTGATCCAAGTCTCACTCTATGATTTCATAAATTTCAACTTTATATTATGAAACTCCTTATACCTGTAAACTCATGTTTCACAGTATGCTCAGTTCTACAAACTCAGTCCTTAAAATTTGCCTTAATGACTTAATAGATCATACTACATCATCTATATGCTCAAACTAGGTTTCTTAAACGATTCATGCTTACGATTTCCTTTCTCTAACCCATGTGTACGTTCACCCATAACAGAAATGATAGTTGCAATGAATATGTCCATAATTGACTCCCCATTCATTCCTTAGGTGCTTAGGAGGTAGAAGTTCATGAAGTGCAGTTATTAGTCATGTTAGGGAGTCTGAGGAGCTTCTGGGATAGTATAAGCTACAATAGAGCCGTAAGATGAGTTTAGTGATAGGTTTGAATTGTGTGTTGGTATTCGGGAAGTTGGTGTAGTTAGCATGGCATTCTTATATGAGGAGATAAGATATTGGGGTAGCAAAGTGTTGAGGGGAATGGTAGACTCTAATAGAAGAAGGTTCTATTTGAAACCTTGGTCTGTCAGGTTCGTAATGAGCTACTTGGGGAAAACGGATTCAGTTAAGTCATACTCTCAATCAGATAAGATACTATGATAGCTAGTTTGATATCAGAAAGTATTTCGAGATTGATAACTGTATCCTTACCAGCTCAATATTAGTTTGGAGAGAGAGAGTTCCTCCTCAGTACTCTACTTAGTTCCATGTCAATTTCATGTCTTTTAGTCCTCATGCCTTAGCATGCATGCATGATTCATGAATTTAGTTCAGCTATGTAATTCAGCCCAGAGCCATATACTCCATCAACATTCAGTAATTAGTATTCTGTTTCTTGGGACTGCAGATCACTCCCTCCTATTCTAGCTTAGTTAGTCTCCGTTCGAGGACGAATGTTCCCAAGATATTGTAAAGGCTTGGACTTTTGGGATAATATTGAAGCCATATAGGTATATAGATAGACCTGAACCTAACTAAAGTCTTAAGAAAACTAGGTGTTAAGATCAATTCTTAAGTGTGAGAAGTACTTTGGATGTGAATTAAGGTCATAAAAAACCTCTAGCACAAAGTTGAGTCGAGAGCCTTTTTACTGATTGAGTTGTTGAGTTTCCCTATCTCTTCTACGTTTCAAGTTTCATGATTAGAATTATGATATATAGACATATCCATGTTATTATTTTAGTCTTTACAGTACATTGTCCATGACTTCGATTTTAAACAGATATTTTATAATTCACTTATAAATTGGCTTTACATTAAGAGATAGCATGATTTTCCAAAGTGTATATGATGGTCATGAATTACTCACAATTTCATAAAATATTTCCTGTATTTCATACTAACATCATTTTAAAGGTTTAGCACCCATTATTCAGCACTATTATCGAAAATATAGTTTCTTTGAATATATTAGTCTACCATGATCTCTGTCACGATCTGAACGTAGACTCGGATCGTAACATGGGACAAAGAGCCCCGAGAGACTCCAAGTCGACCCATGGCATGAACATTCATCTAATTTTATTTCACTTTAAGTGGAAAACCGGACAAATGATATAATAGAAACATAAACATAACGTAGCATAGCATGATAGGTAGAAAAGTACTAAAAATACAAATCAGCTGAGTACTACAAACTGTTTGAAAGCCTTTATCATATCCGATGGGTTGATGGGACAACATCCCAACTAACCCAGCAAAATTAAAACAAAAGAAAACATAAATTTCTGGAATATGACCCTCGAAACATGAGGACTCACCAAAATGGCTGATATCTAACTCTGAATGGACTACTGATGGGGATGAGCCTGAGAGCTGGATCCTGTATCATGAAATGATACAACATAGAAAGTATGCAGTCAGTACGTGAAATGTACCGAGTATGTAAGGTAAGTAAAAAGGACATTTAAAATATTAAAAAACTCATAAATGATCATAAGAGTAGGACAACATGCTCATAACATAAATATCATAATATAACATAAGGCTCAAGATTTTCAAAACGTTCGTAATACAATCGTAATCATAATCATAAAAGGAAAGATTTATTGTACATGAATTTAGCCAATATAGATAATCATAAACATACATAAATCATGAGGAACAGTGGGAGATTCTCTTCACCGACATACCCCATATGAGCATAAATGGAGCCCGACTTGTAACCCTAGTTGGGAAGGCGTTCATACCTTGCCAAGGGTAGAATCATGAAAGGAGTGATATTACCATGAAAAGGGCCATTTGGGCCAGGGACAATCACAAAGGAGGTCCCAACATGTCCTACGGCGGCATGTAATTATGAGATCCAGGGCCAAACCTATGTCCCGAACCTACTCGATCTTAAATACTACTCCCAAAACATACATAGTGCTCATAGTATAATATGAATGAGATTTTTGGGCTAGTTAAATCATGATAATTATAAACATACTTGTAAATACGTGAACTAGCCATGAACGAGGCTCGTGAGTCGGCCAAACATAATTCATAAATCATAAATCATGAGGTTCATGCATACTTGTAGATCATATATATATACCTCGCAAATCATCAAAACATAGGTGTTTGAATAAATCCATATTTCAAAATGTAAATAATGATGTGTTTGTGAATATCGATAATTGAAGTAAAAATCATAACTCGAATCATCATAGATCATACATACTTAGACTTAATTTAGTAGAAATCGAAATCAATAATTTTATAATCAAAATAGTTGTAGAATCTGATCGTAATTCATAAAATAGGATGTAAATCTTATGGGGTTTTAACTCGTGGTACGATCCGTCTCCTGCACTGCCAAGAAGACCCTAATCTCGGATTCAGCTCACGACTCTACAGGAGGAGTCGTCCTTTCATCTAACGGGTCATTGGTTCGATCATCATTTGCCTCTTGAAGATCCTAAACCTCCCCTCACAATGAGCCTCGCGACGACTCATTGTTTTCTCCAACGAGTCGTGGTCTCCTTCCATTAGGTCCATTAGAACTTTAACAACCCAAACAACGACTAGTGACCATCGATCGTTATAACTCACAATGGGTTTTTGTTTCACCCATTGCTACTCAGTGACCCCAGACCCTCACTTCCCATGACTGGATCAAACGGGTCGTTGGTTGGACCAACAATCCGTTGGGTCGTCCGTCCTACAACACTTTTCCCCTAATTTTTCAGCAAACTTCCATTTCTGATCCCGAGTCTAATCTTAGGCACTTTTGGGGTATTACAATCTCAGTATGCATTATTTTTAATATGAATTATTCATAGGATTCTTACTCATGATTTTTGTATGATCTGCATAGTCAATGTTCTTTAGACTGTTACGACGCTTTCAGATGAAGCAACTTTAACAAGTCTTAGAACACCAGTTTCTTGCATAGTTCTTTTGACTCTTAGGACGCTTCCAGAAAAGTAGTTCTGATTAGTCTTGGGACATCAGTTTGGAGCTATTAGTACTGTTAGGTATAATTAGGTTTTCAATTGGGAGTAGTACTTAGCACCGAGCAGGCCGGGGTTCCAGTGCACCTAGGTTCCCAGAACTACATTGCCTCCGTAGGTTATTAGCTCGAATAGGCCCCAGACAGTGATCACTCAATTCAGCCACTATCCCCTGGCAAGGTACAATAGACCTTCTCCGATTAGGGGGTATACATCAGACTCCACGTTTAGCTCACATGGTTACGTCTCGGTTATAGTCTCTCCCACAGTGCAGTACAATATAGTTAGAGTCCTCAGTCCAGTCCAGTCATTCAAATTTTAGGATATGCTTATGATCCTAACTCAGTTTATCAGTTCTTACAACATTCTCAGATTTTCAGACAATTGCAGTAATTACGATTTCAGATGGGGTCTTGCATGGTATTTCAGTATAGTTCAGTTTTAGTTTTAATAAAATTATTTCAGTAACAGTTTTCAGTTTATTATTTTAGATTTAGTCTTCAGTACATGTATATGAACCTAAAACTAGATTTACTTGTATTTCATTAAATGTTTTCAAACTAGCATCCTATGTTGATATTCATGCATCTCAGATAGAGTCATTGTACTTCACCTCAGTTATGTATTCAGTTACATATTCAGTTCAGTCTCTTCTCAGTTTGCTAGCATGTTTTCTGCTTCAGTTACTTTTCTCTCATACTCAGTACATTCAAAGTACTGACCGCATATTCTCTATGCTATATCATTTTATGATATAGATCCAAGTATCCAGACTTAGCCCTGTGGTTAGACATATTCCATACTCTATCAGCTGATAGTGGTGAGTCCTTATCTTTCAAGGACGAGAGTTATGCTTTTTTTTCTTTTTCTTTTTTCAATTTATTTCTAGTTCTCTGATTTCGGAGTTAGCTAGAGACTTGTCCCAGCAACACATCAGATTAGTAGAGGCTTTCAAATAGTGCAACATTATTATTAGATATTTATCCTTTCCTTTTTATTAGTTATATTTTAGTTAAGTTTCTGCTCAGATATATTTTATTAATGGCTATTATGTTAAAATTATGCTATGCCATGGGTTAGCTTAGGTTCATTTGTGGCCCTATATTCCGTGTCACGTCCAAGGTGTAAACTCGAGTCGTGATAATATTCATGCATCTTGAATTGCCAATTGATGGGATTGGAGATATACCAATGCAATACATATATAATATGATTAATTATTCACTGTATGAGATTTTAATACTAATTATGAAAACTAGCGATTAAATCCATAGTGACTTGTATTAAAATCGTCTGATATGGAGGAAGATCTATGTCAATACATGAACTTAATAATTAATTACTATTTAATATTGATAATCATGGAGAAGAACGCCTTCCACCATATAAAATTTTTTATTCAAATTTTATATTATATTTTTATAGTAAATGAATAAATGGCTACAAACTCATGTAAAAAGATCTCGGAAGGTCAAAAAAAACAACCTTGATCAGCAACTTTTCTATTGAGTTTTGATAAGTGAGCTGTTTTTTTTATAAACCTACTAATTTTCAGGTTAATCAAAGTCCAAAAAGTTCGAATTTGCTCCACTATCAAATTAACAAAAATATATTTTTGACAAAAGTAGGGTTTGATTTTGTTCACTATTTCTCATCATATATCATCATTATTGTATTAATAGACATGAATCAAGTATAAAGAATAGATTTTGAAATCTACTTTTCATAAAATTTAGTGCTCGATTTCAAAAAAACAATCTGTTTTGCAATTTCAGAAACACACATAATCAAAATGATTAAACACATGAAAAATAACATGTTATCTATATAGATGAACGTGTGACTCTTGGTGTCAATAATTGAAAAATATCACATAGTGGAACCATTCAAGAATCTTACTGCTTGCATGAATAATAGATAATAAACACAAACACATAGAATATACGAAAGTATTAAAAATTTAACTTGAGAAATACCTCTCAAAGCGTGAGCAAAAATCTTCAAGAAAGTTTGATTTTAGTTCTGCAGTGATCTCAAAATAGTAGCAGAACTATTTCAATACTACTGTTAGAAAATTGGCATCTTTTCTAGATTAGATAAACCCTCATATATAAGGACCTTTTTTTCCAGTCCAAATTGAACCAAAAATATGTCTTTCTTTCTTTTCCACCCAAAAATAAAATTCCTAGTCCTAGTTAAATATGGGCACAACAAAGACCACATAATTGATTATCAAGCCTCCATATTATGAAAATATGTCACAACCCGAGCATGGACCCCTAACCATGACATGGGACCTAGAACCACAAATGACTTCAAGTTAAACATAGCACATGCATAACTTACTTGAGAGCATAAGCTAAACAGAACAATCATAAAGCATAACAAAAGGCATAAGCGGAAGTCTATGGTATCATAAAACATATGGAATTACAAACCAACACAGCTAAAAATATCTAAACATAGCTGTCTGAAAAGCTCTAGTCGTAGGATAAGCTGATAGGACAACATGCCCAACTAGGCCCTCTAAGTCTATAACTAAAATAACAAAAAAACTGACATAATCAAAAAACTAATGTCCTCAGATCATGAGGACTAACCAAGAGCTGGACTAAACTGAAGCGAGAGTGGATCTAACGATGGGGCTGAGACTGATCACCCGAACCTCTATTATGAGACGATATAGCATAAAGTATGTGATTAGTACTTTGAATGTACTAAATATGTAGATAAGTAAAATATGATAATAAAACAGTAAATTGAAATCATGAACATGAGATAGTCTAAAACATGAGGTTCTGATCATAACTGAATGTAACGACTCAAGGTTTTCAAACTGATTCACAAAGTTGGACATTACTGAAATCATAAGTAAGATCTCATAATGTGTATATTGACCCAAAATATCATAAGTCATAATATCATGAAGCATACACACGAACATATGTAGAAAATCATAGAATAGTAGAAGATTCTTATAACCGACATACTCGATGTAAGCATATATGGAGCTTGACCTGTAACCTTGGTCGGGAGGATGTTCATACCTTGCCAAGGGTAGAATCATAAAAAGGCATGATATCACTCATAGGTGGCCCATTCGGGCATGTGAGACACTCTCGGGGAGGACCCATCATGGTTACGGTGGCACATAGTTCTGACATCTAGGTGCATTGGAACCCTGGTCTACTTGGTGTTAAATGCTACTCCCAAAATATATATAGTTCTATATCATAATCATGAAACATAGGTTTTACATGGGCTATTTTAAATTGTTAAATTTATAGATATCTTAGTATATGTGAACTTTCATGAAAAATAATGCCAAAGATCGGCTATGATATATAATTTTGAGATTCACGAAATTCATGCATAATTGGGGTAAATCATCATAACTTGAAAATAGAGATTCATGAGATATTTTCATAGAAATCATTTAATTATAATAATAAAACATAACTAGAATCACAAGGGGATCAATTTCATAAGATGTCATGGAGTTTTTTAAATAAAAAATGGTCTAACCCTAAAAATTTATGAAAATCATAGTTGGAGACATGAAGGAATTGAAATCATGTAATTGAGCTTTGAATTGGGAATGAGGATGGAAGAAATCCTCATTCATGACCTCACATACCTGGGCTTGAAGAATCCTTGTCTTGATTTGAGGACCCAAGAAAAATTGAGAAAAAGATAATGAAGAACCCTAGCTTTTCCTTCAGAGGATTTGATCTTCAGTTTGAGATGTTAGGAGTAGAATGAGGGTTTAGGCTTAGTTTAAACCTTAAATACTCTCCTTATAAAACCCAAAAGGACTTCATTTAGAAGTTAAAATCATAGGAAGTTAAAAAAATAACCCTGAAGAATTGCACTTAAAAATCTGCCTTCCAGTCATCATGGGTCGCACCACGAATTGTGGTATGCAATATGTGGCTTATGGGTGACTTAAAAGCATGTTGGAACTCTTACCACGGGTTCTTGGTACAAATTTTACCTAGATACCACGAGTCGTACCATGACTAGTGGTGATTGGGCTGGTCCTGTCTATCAAACCTAATAGTGCTTCACTAAACTGCCATAACTTTTTACTCCGAACTCTTATTGATGCAAGGTCAAGATGTTTTGGAAAGAATACTGAAAGGGCTTCAATTTGATATGTTGGATCACCCAAAAACACTAGGTAAAATGAGATTTATGATCATTTAACCTTTACCTTTTTAAGAATTTATATGAAAACTCAATTGGTAGGAAAACTCTCAACTAACCTTTATTCTAGAGATTCCTTATGACCCTAATTTGCATCTGATGGACTTCTTACACTTAAGAATTAATTTTAACACCTTGTTCCCATAAAATTATTCAGGTTCAGGTCTATCCACATAACTAGAATGATTTCAAACTTAGCCGGAATGTCTAAGGCGTTGCAATAATCAACTCATGGCTAAAACAATGATTCATACCATCATGTTACGACTTGTACTGAGTCTTTTTAGCTACTGATACTTCCCAGAAAAATTCTCTAAACCCCCTTCCTACGACCCTTAAGTATGATTCATACCATTCTTGTACGAGTCGTGGGATCCTGTCATGGTTTCTTGGCTACTTATGCAGATTACTTTGGACCTCATGCTATGAGTTGTGGTACGACTCATACCTTTGTGTAACAAATCATAATAGGACTCATACTGAAGGAAATTTTTAGTTTCTCTGCAGGTTCAAACTCCAAATCTAGGGACTTTGGGTTGTTACATTATCTCCCCCTGGGAACATTCTCGAATGTATACTAAATAAGGTGAAAAGGTAGGGAAAGAGCTGCAATCCCAAGTGATAGCATCTATGGCAGATCAACGTCATTAATAGACATGGATAAGGATTCAAAACTTTCATCGAATAAGTAATTTCAAGACATACTCAAATGGGCTGCAATTTTCTATTACAAAGTGTCTTGTGATGGAAGAAGATCTCCAACCTAATGAAGATATTTTATCCAAGACTTACATATATTTGGAGGCCCAAATTAAAATCCAAGAGGATATGGAATTGGGCCCAAGTCAGCCCCCCAAATGGAGAAAATACTACAGTATTTGTTAAATTAGTTTCTGGAATTATATTTAAGAGTTATCTTATTCTATGTGGACTTCCTAGGACTTTGTGTGCGACAACTTTCTATGCCATTAATGTTTTATTTTAATCTATGTTGACTACATTGATGTAAGTGTGGGTAGCCTTCCATGTCCCTAGGAAATATAATTTCTTTTAATTGAGTCTTTGACCAACCCCTTCTAATGTAAAGGGGTTCTTTCTCTTCATTGTAACTAAGTTTGATTTAATATATTAGTAGCAGCCTTGTGGCTTGCGAAGACTTTTGTAGGTTCTCTTTGGGTTATGCCCTTTTGTTCTACTTTGAACCATAGCTTGGATTTTTTCAATGGTAAGATTTCTTATTTGAGTTCCCTCCCCCCTTTTCTTCTTCTACTTCTTCTTAATTGATTCACTATTTCTTGTTTTTTCTCTTTTCAAAAATCAATTTCTTCCTTCTTTCTAATCTTTTAATTTTTGGAGTATTTCTTTGTCCGTATCGCTATCAAGTGGTATTAGAACTTTGGATGGTTGAGTATTTTTATACTCTCCCAATCTACTGTTTTGAATCATAGAAAAGCATGAACAGTAACCCAAAAAAGAAGTGGAAAAAAATTATTTCCTGAAGTGAATAGTGACGTGAAAGTAACTTCTAGTGTTCTTCACTTGTTTATGGTTTGTGCTATACTTTATCTTGTGATTTGGTGACTTTATTATAAATCTGATCAATCTTTTGAAAATTTCATTTGATTTGAAGCTTCTTTGAATTTTGGTCAACAAGAAATCAAAAGTCACTTGGGGATTGTAAGG
Source organism: Datura wrightii (assembly GCA_035772735.1). Lineage (NCBI taxonomy): Eukaryota > Viridiplantae > Streptophyta > Magnoliopsida > Solanales > Solanaceae > Datura > Datura wrightii. Next base: position 42,717,874 of record JASDFA010000007.1, on the reverse strand, counting down.
TCATTATAGCTCGTTGGATTGAAAAGGCTCATCGAATATATTCTTGGTGTTCTTGAAAGTGTTTATACACTATATTTAAATTTTTTATTATTCTCTTGCTAGATTCTTTAAGTATTTATTCATACTTAGTGTAGTCTAGTGATTTGTGTGTATTTTTTTATTTTGTGCGAAATTGTTTTTGTGCTTTTCTCTTTATTTCATTGTGTACTTCTTTGTTTCATGTCCTTTATAGTTTTACTATCCTTTTCTTTGTTTGTCATAAAATCCATTCTTGAACCAAATATTAGAACTTTCTTTGAAGTGTTTGAGTTGTTGGCTCATGGAAGAACTTTGAGGAGCATCCCTTGAGTGGTAAAAGACATGAATGGTGAGATTATTAGAGGGTAAGAGCCTAATTGTGTGATATAGGAGTGCATGTGAGACAACTTTACTACTAACAATCTCTTGTTTTAAAGCATGTCTTCTATAGATTTTGAAAGTAACTAGAACGAAGCAATGGATGATTATAGTGGGGATGACTGGGAATCAGATGCAAAGAATGATGGAAGGGACATGTAATATAATTCTTGTGATGAGAGTGGTGGCTATGATGACTCAAAAGTAGCCAAACCCATGATGAATCACATCAAATTTGTAATTTGAGTAAGACCCATAATCTTTGTGATGAATATTGTAGTGATGAATTTTCTGATTATGATGAGATTAGTTATGGTGATAAATGTGCTTATATTGGAGTAGGAAGTGTGAGTCCTATTAAATGTATGCCAGTACGATCTAGTTTGGAAAGGAGTCCAAGAAGAGGCCATGAGCTTACTAGAGTTAACAAGATTTTTCAAACTAGAATGGAAGTATTGTCTAATGTATGTGCTACTAAAATTGATAGAAATGTTTGTCACAACTTAGTCAGTGCTTACTTTATTAAAAAGTAGGTTTATATTGTGTTAAACATGCTTCACCCTACACCTTCACAAGGATTAAAGGTGGACAAGAGAATGCTGGTGCGATTTAATCTTGGGAGATACAAGGATGAGGTTTGGTGTGATGTGGTTCCCTTATTCACATGTCATGTCTTATTGGGAAGGCCATGGTATCTCTATAGAAAAGCTTCATATGATTCAGAAAAGAATAGGTACTCCTTGGTGAAAGATGATGGAAAAAAGACCTCCCTTGTTTATTTGGCACCTATGGAGATTCAAGAAGATCAATTAAAGGTAAGAAGATCAATGGAGGTGTTTGAAAAGGAAAAAGAATGCAAGAGGGGAATCAACAACAGGTTTGAGAAGCCTAAAATTAGGGATGACCTTAGAAGTCCTCCAAGGGATAAAAGAGAGATTCTTGAAAAGTATATGGGAGCTAGTGTTGTGACAAACTTCTCTGCACCAAATAAAAGTAAGGATGAGAGACAAAAGAAAGAGAGGAGTAAGGGTGAGCAACATTGCAACTCAAGAGATGAAAAAGGAAAGGAAGTGATGAGTGAAGAGAGTGACTTGTCAAAAAGTAAGAATGAGTGGACAGAATTGAGTGATGTGAGTTTGAGAGGTAAAATAGAGAGTGAACCAATGTATTTGAGTGATGAAAAAAAAGAAGAGATTAAAAGAATAGAGTGCATAAGTGTGAGTGATTCTTGTTCAAGCTCTAACCAATTAACTCATTCTTTTTCTAGTGTTTCTGTTCCAAATGCGTGGGTTAATAAAGAAGAAATCAATGAAAAGTTGGAACAACAATTTCATGAAGTAAGCAAATTCAGTTTTAAAGAGGATTTGGAAAGTGTAAAAGCCAATAATTTATGGAAGAAATTGCAAGTTTAAGATATGTTTGACCTTTATTATCTCATGTGATATGACCTTATTGAAGATCTATTTATTTCAAATAAAACTGAACTTGTACCACAAATTCATGAGGTCAAAGTTTTAAGTGAAGATATAACTCAAATTGGGAGTGATCCTTCCCCTTTTAATAATTCTTCTCGTGAGAGCAATCTATCACAATGTGATAAAAGAGAGGTGCAAGATAACTTATGTGAACAAGTCCAAGAGAATTTGAGAGAGAATGAATCTTGTTCACATTCCAATTTGCTAAACCTTTCTTGTTTTAGTATCACTTCTCAATCCATGTAGAAATTTGAGGAATAAACATGTGAAGAGGATGATTGTACCTTATTTCTCACTCCTCAATCCATTGCACAAATTTGAGGAAGAACCATGTGAAGAGGATGATTGTACCTCATTTAAAGAAGAAACTAACATTGGCTGCGGTTTTAAAAAGTATAATAACTTATTGTGGAAAGAAATTGGAGAAGACTTTAAAGTGTTCTCGTATCTGTTATGGTTTGAGAATATTACTGGAGAAGTTGCCAATGAAGGGAATGAGATACATGAAATATTTGAAGCCATAGATGTTGAGAATGTTAAGCTAAATGATGAATGTAATAGCTCAAGTGTAGAGAAGGAGAAGTGCTCATGGGTTGCTAACTTGATAGTATCTTTATCATGTTCTGAAGATCCTTTTTTACAGGTTCAATCCAAGCCACTTCTCAAAAGAATTGCTTTTGATCCATATCTTGGCTATGGTATATCCAATGGTGAGGTTAAGTTTTTTAGCAAGAGTAAATATGGTATGCCTATTTGGTATTCATATACTTCTGGTCTAGCTAATGACCCTCTATTATTTAAAGAGCTTATGAATTGTGTTCTTACTGCTTGTGTGGGTAAATACATTGTTTTGTTAAATGATAGTGCTTGGATATTTAAAAAGGCTGTTTGTACATAAAAGAACTAAATGGGTTAAGTGGGTGCATGGTCACTACTTGGTGTTATTTTTACAAAATGCTTGCTCTACTTCCTTTGTTTACCTCCTACTAATTTTGATTATTATGTTGGTTGAAGGTATTGGTCAAGCTTTGAGGATAAGTCTTCTTTAAATTTTGGAGAATGATGATGTGCTCTGAGTTTACAATACCTTCGACGCTCAAAACTGGAAAAGAGCTTGGACTGAGGTGTGTTTATATGGATATGAGGAACTTTTTCTTTGGTTACAAGATAAATAGGTGGAGCAAGAATGTGCAACAGATAGCCTGAAAATGCAGAAAATAGGCTTAAGTCACAACTCTCATTATGAGCCGTAGGTTGATGCTATGAGCCGTACTGAAGATCGTGAAAAGTTTCAGATGGTTAAGTTATGAAGAGTGCATCCTACGACTCTCAGTACAAGTCGTACAACACTTGTACAGGCCGTAGCATTAAGTTGTGGAAATATTCAGAAGATTTGCACTAGAGGCTGAACTGACACGGATATACAGTACGAGTCGTGGCGGCAAGGTACGAGTCGTGCCATCACACTCGTGACAAGCTTCAGAAATTTTGAGAATTCTTAGAGTCGGACCACGGAAGCACAGTACGACTCGTGAGAATCATGTAGAGTTGTACCAAGATCCAAAACTTAGCCAAATTTCATCCGGCCAGGGATATACCAGAAGTAGGTACGACCCGTACAAGCCTATTACGGGTCGTAGGATCGATCGTGGAACAGGTGACACCAGTTATGGAAATTCACCTTGTTAGCTTAGGAAAAGAATTTTTATGTCTGTATAAATACGTTATATGTTTTATTTTCATTAAAAAACGTTAGAAGTAGTTAGAGAACATTGAGACAAGATAGAATTAAGTTGATTGGCTTGTGATAAACCTTTTCTTGATTTCGTCTTGATCTTCATACTTTGTTCTTGAGGAGTTTTCTGATTTATTCAAAGAAGTTTTTCTCTCATCTACATTTGTAAGTATTGATTTATGTATTTAATTATGAATGCAAATCACAACCTTGCAGCTATGAAAGGCTAAAACCTCCATAGCTAGGATTCTGGTAACCATGGTGGATTAACAAGCTAGGGTTCTAGAAAAGTGATTCAGAACCAATGCAAAACACTTGTATTGTATTCTCTTCATGCTTAAACATTTTTTAACGGTGTACAACGTTAGGAATTGCCCGAATTCTTTACTTGCTTGAGCCTAGAGAGGTAGAGATTAGGAAAAGAGAATTAAAACAAAGCCTTGATCTTGATGATCATTGTATTAACTTGAGCTCTGGTCGCAAGATAGTTAAATTTGGGACATATTGATAATGGTTAGTTTGCAATCGCTCATGAGACTTGACCCGGTGATTGAGTATTGTCATCCAATAGGGACAAACTAGTTGTTTGGATGAACTTTAGTTATTAGTTCTACAAGTAATCATTGGTGATGATCACGTATGTATACCTGAAGTAGTTATGTACCCATGGGGAACAAAATCCCTAGTTATTCTTCATTCTTGATTTCTACAAAAATTTTAACAGTTGTTTTAATTATTACTTTCTTTAGAACCCCCACTTTGGAGTAATTGACCAATAAGTTCACTTACTGGCTTTAGTCTAGCTCTTCCATATTTTCTGTGGGTTCGACGCCAACCTCTTAGTTGGGTTCTTTATTGACAACTCCGCTTCATACTTTCGTAGGAGGTATGGTTTGAGCGTTATCAAAAACTGGCGCCGTTGCCAGAGAATACGACTAAGACTAGATTATTTGCTTGTATTTGACTTTTGGTAGTTATGTCCCTGTTTATGTTTTTCTTTGTTTTTCTTTTGTGATTCTCTCAGGATATATCAATGGAACAACACCCCCCGTTCAAGTAACCAGATGTAATATGATAAGCTACTAATGTCTGTAGAAGAGATAATGATTATTGACACATTAGCAGATGTGATAATGAATTATGAAGGAGAAGGGATACTGGAATACTCGGAGATTGTAAACTCTTTGAATGGAATGGGGTCATATAACTTCATCCCAAAGAAGCTAGACCTGGATCTAAAGAATCGTTCAACGCCGCTGGCTAAGCCATCTGTGGAGGTATCACAAGTCCTTGAGCTGAAAGCACTACCTCCCCACCTCTAGCATGTATTCCTTGGTGAAAACAATACTTTACCAGTCATAATCGCATCAGACCTGTTAGATAATTACGTGGGAGCTTTGGTCAACATACTAAAATGGTACAAAAAGGCAATTGGATGGTCCATAGCTGATATCATTGGTATCCCACCAGGCATATGCACTCATAAGATCCAACTAGAGCCAGATGAGGAGATTGATTTAGCGGCTTATTGGGAGCCGACGACAGCTGCTGGAAAAAAAGGGAAATAAAAGAGCTTCCGATGATGTTGGATAAGAGAGTTTGAGGAAAAGAAGGAAGAAGGAGAGACGAGAATGAAAGTGGGTCAGAGCAGAGAGTCTACAGACTCATGACTCACATATGTCAGAGCTGTGGGAGCGAGCTAGAGCAGCAGGCAGCTCTACCATGGCTCAACCCGATTTTGCTAGTGGCAAGGACCCTTCGGGCAAGCCACATTCAACCCCGATTACCATAGAGCTGTAAAGGCGGCCGAGACTACTGAGGGGGTAACCAGTCCCCCTATTGGTACATCATTGAGTGCGTCGTCACTACTAGCGCCACGATTGCAGCGGAGGTACCTCCTCTGCTGGAAGACAGGAGCGCCTAGAGCACCACATGTATATTCCCTTCCCTCTGTTCTTGTAGTTCATGCTTTGAGGAAGAAGCTCAATTTTCCAAAAAAGGGAGGGGGTATACTTGTGATTTTTGGATTCGTCCAAGGGTTTTTCTTGCTGTGTTTCTTTTCCCTCGGGCATGCTATCTAGTAGAACCGACATGTTTAGGATTTTATTTTCTTATTTTATGATTTTTTTAATTAGGAAATAACTTAGGAGTACTCAGCCAATGAAAATGCACTAGTTTTGGATTTTTGAAAAAAATTGACCCTATTTAAATTTTTTGATGCACTAGCTATGTATTTGTGACTGCATGCATGATTTCTGTGGATCTTTTGATGTCATTTAGTTTATTAACACGAGGAGTCTTGTTAATCCATATGTAAACTAGACAAGTAAAGTTAATATAAGTCATGTGCCATGAGTGAGTCAGGTGTAATACTTAGTTCAATACTATGTTGAAGAGCTAGAACTTGCCTGGTTGGTTTTTACATAGGCTAAGGATGGTTGGTTAGATATGATCATAAACCATTCTTTGTTAAGATCACTTTTAGCCTAAATAACCCTAGCAAAATCATATGATTCCTTTGATCTCAATTTGGAGCCTTTTTAATAGACCAATTTTCTTTGATTAACCGATGAACCGTACTCATTTTTTATAATGAACCTGTTTTGGCTCTGGTCCTTCCTTGGATATTGTGAACCTCAGCATAGGTAAAATGCCTAAGTTGAGGGTGGCTAGAGTAGGGGTGCATGAATGGTGGGAATGAGAAAAAGGGAAAGAAAAGAGAAAAGGTTAAAAATGATGTATGGTATGAAAAGAAAAGAGTTAAAAGTTGAAAATCTTGAAAAAGAAAATTCAAAATAAAAAAAATATAAAATGCTTGAAAAAGTAAAAATACACCATAGCCATATAAATGCACACAAAAGAGGTGAAAAGGGAGGAAAATGAATTGAAATAGGTTAACAGTGAAGCCAACATATGTAGTGCCAAGGAAGGGATAGTCACTCAAACATCTCTCATATTTATCACGTACAGCCCTAAAGCCTACATTACAAGCCACAACAAGTCCTATAGTGATCCTAATCTGACCATCTGACAGACCAAAGCAGAGAAAATAAGGGCAAGCCTATGGTATCTGATACATAGTACTTGAAACTTCTTTGTGAGAGTGAGCGTCTCGCTTGTTTAGTCCCATGCAATATCTGACACTACATTTGTGAATGGAAACTTCATTTGTTGTGAGGGTACATGGATTATGTTTACTTTTTACCATTGGCCTGTGTGAAAAGCATCGGTGATGACTTGGTTGCCTGTTTATAGCTAGATGACATGTCTTGATCCCTGCTTAGCATGTTTTGTGGTTGCTTGTAGTACATTAGCTGATGTTGATTAATGGAAAAAGGGTCAAAAGTTGACGAATGTATAGTGTAAATTATGTTTGGTATTGTCTATAGTGTCCTAGGTTTATTTTCTAGTTGAGCGTTGTATTTAGTATTTTTCTTTTCTTTGCCCGAGGACATGCAAAAGTCTTAAATTGAGGGTGTTGATGTGCGGTGAGTTGACATCACTTTTGACACTCAAAACTGAGAAAAAAGCTTGGACTGAGGTGTGTTTATATGGATATAAGACACTTTTTCTTTGGTTACAGGATAAATAGGTGTTGGAGCAAGAATGTGCAAAAGATAGCTTGAAAGCGCAGAAAATAGGCTTAAGTCACAAGTCTCAGTACAAGTCGTAGGTTGATGCTACGAGCCGTACTAAAGATCATGAAAAGTTTCAGATGGCTAAATTATGAAGAGTGCATCCTACGACTCTTAGTACGAGTCGTACAATGCTTTTACGAGCCGTAGCATTGAGTTATGGAAAGATTCAAAAGATTTGCACAAGAGACTGACTCCTGACATGAATAGACAATACGAGTCGTGGCGGCAAGGTATGAGTCCTACCATCACACTCGTGAAAATATTCAGAAATTTTGAGAATTCTTAGAGTCAGACCACGGAAGCACAGGATGACTCGTGGGAAGCATGTACGAGTCGTACCAAAGTCCAACACTTAGCCAAATTTCAGCCGGCCAAGGACATATCAGAAGCAGGTACGACCCGTACAAGCCTACTACGGGTCGTAGGATCGATCATGGCATAGGCGGCACTAGTTATGGAAATTCACCTTGTTAGCTTAGGAAAAGGATTTTTATGTCTGTATAAATATGTTTTATGTTTTATTTTCATTAAAAAACATTAGAAGTAGTTAGAGAACATTGAGACAAGATAGAATTGAGTTGATTGGCTTGTGATCAACCTTTTCTTGATTTCATCTTGATCTTCATACTTTGTTCTTGAGGATTTTTCTGATTTATCGAAGAAGTTTTTCTCTCATCTACAATTGTAAGTATTGATTTATATATTTAATTATGAATGCAAATCACAACCTTGCAGCTATGAAAGGCTAAAACCTCCATAGTTAGGGTTGTAGGAACCATGGTGGATTAACAAGCTAGGGTTACAGAAAAGTGATTCAGAACCAATGCAAAACACTTGTATTGTATTCTCTTCATGCTTAAACATTTCTTAACGGTGCACAATGTTAGGACATTCCCAAATTCTTTACTTGCTTGAGCCTAGAGAGTTAGAGATTAGGAAAAGAGAATTACAACAAAGCCTTGATCTTGATGATCATTGTATTAACTTGAGCTATGGTCGCAGGATAGTTAAATTTGGGACATATTGATAACGGTTAGTTTGCAATCGCTCATGAGACTTGACCCGGTGATTAGGTATAGTCATCCAATAGAGACGAACCAGTCGTTTGGATGAACTTTAGTTATCATTTCTACAAGTAATCATTGGTGATGATCACATAAGTATACCCTAAATAGTTATGAATCCATGGGGAACACAAACCCTAGTTATCCTTCATTCTTGATTCAACCAAATTTTTAACAGTTGTTTTAATTATTACTTTCTTTATAACCCCCAATTTGGAGTAATTGACCAATAAGTTTACTTACTGGCTTTAGTCTAGCTTTTCCATATTCCCTGTGGGTTTGACCGCAACCTCTTAGTTGGGTTCATTATTGACAAAGTACGCTTCATACTTCGGTAGGAGGTATGGTTTGAGCGTTATCAAATGATAGCAACCAAGGAGGCTTAAATCCAATGACGTTGCTAATATAGTCAATATCAAGATTCGAGGAAAAATCTTCTTTAAGAAGGGGAGGATGATACCATCCATGGAAGCTCAACGTCATTAATAGACACGGATAAAGATTTGGAAGTTCCATCGAATAAGGAATTTCAGGACATACTCAATGGGGTGCAATTTGCTATTATATAATGTCTTATGATAGAAGAAGATTTCAAGCCCAATGAAGATATTTTATCACGGTCTTACATATATTTTGAGGCCCAAATTAAAGTCAAAGAGGAGATTGAATTGGGCTCAAATCAGCCCCCTAAATGGAGAAAATATAGCAATATTTGATAAATTAATTTTTAGAATTATATATAAGTGTTTTTTATTCTATGTTGACTTCCTAGGACTTTGTGTGTGGAAACATTTTATGTCATTTAATATTTTATTTTAATCTACGTTGGCTACATTGGGCAGCCTTCTATGTCCCTATGTCACGACCCGAACGGAGGCCCGGATCATAGACACGGGACAAGGGACCCTGAGAGACCCCAAGTCGACCCATGGCATAAGCATTCAACTATATCATTCAGTAACATGAAGGAAACTTAATTATAAACTCAGTAGAAGTCGAACTTGATATACAACAGAATAACATTAGAAGCTGAATACACGTCTAAGTCTGATAAGCCTCTAATCTGGATGAGTTGATGGGACAACACCCCCAACTAGCTCAACAATACTAAAACTAAAAATACACCAATATAACTGAAAGTGTAGTCCTCTAAAGATGAGGACTCACCAATCACGTAGGTGCTAACTCTGATAAGCGACTATGAGCTGGGCTGAACCTGAGAACCGGACCCTACATCATGAAATGATGCAGCATAGAAAGTATGCGGTCAGTACATGGAATGTACCGAGCATGCAAGGTAAGTAAAACAACTTCAGTGATATAAATAATTTAAGGCAAATCATACATATCATAATATTTTAAGTATAAGTAGAAGGCTACATGCATTCATTCTGAAATCGTGCTCTTATCATAACGTGATCATGCATAGCTTTAGAACATCATGACTGACTCGAATGACTCAAAGCTGAAACATAACATTTATATCAAAAGTTGAACGATAAGTCAAACCTTGCCTTTTGAACATGCATGCATAAGTAATCATCATGAGTAATGAATATGCAAATCCGAATGATATAGACAATGGGAGAGTCATCACTTAACCGACATACCACGATAGAGCTTACGTGGTCCCAACTATCACAGTCAAGTGGGTAGAGCCGTCCATAACCTTGCCAGGGCGATGGATGATATCATGATATCCATATCAAGCTGAAGGGCCAATTGGGCCGGGGATAGCTCACAAGGGAGATCCCAATAATATAATAGTATCAACCTACGTTGGCGCGTAGTTCTGGGGAATAGGGTGATCGACCCTTAACCCGTTCGGTGCTAGACTCTTCTCCCAAAAACATGCAATTCTCTACATCGTATATAACGAAGCTCAACATCATCTATTGACGAAGCTCAAGATGAAATCATGCATAACTCAACATCGTATGAAATGAAGATCAACATTGCCTATTGACAAAGCTCATAATGATATGATACATAGACTCAACATCATATGAAAATGAAACTTAACATTCTCTATCAACAAAGCTCATAATGACATACATCTCAACTATGAATTAATGCATTTAAAAGGCTTTATTTCAAAACATACCACAAGCTCAATCATAGGTGGGAGTATCTACTCCAAATCATGTGGTAAGCTACATGTAGAAATAATTACTCAACATACCACAAGCTAGAAATTTATAACAAAAATTGGGAAATTTCACTTCAAACAATGTGGTAAGCTTATGCCGGGAAAATCGTCACTTTAGATCAACATGTGGGCATCACCCAAAGCTTTATCATACTTGGATCTAATCAATTTATTTTGAAAACAACAACATTGATCATGGGTATTTTTAGAAACACGCTTTTCATCATTAAATCTTATCATCATCACACACTTCTCATAAATCACTTCTCTTATGAACTCATCATCCATGGGCATTTTAGATTCAAATTTTGGAAAAAAATTTTTATAAGAAAAAATAATTTAGAATCCTCCCAAGCTTCACAAATCACCAATATAATACAATCTAATCATACCCATGTATAGAGATTGAAGAATCATGCAATTTGGTAAAACCCCAATACTTGATCATAGATAATTTATCTCATTTTGATAGGGATTGGGCATGGGTGTTGAAGAAGACACCCACTCACAGTCTTACATACCTGGGAAATGGTGAATTCTAACACCTTCTAATTTCCCAGCTAAGATTCCAATCGGAAACCTTGAGATTTCATCTTGAACCTCCTCTTCAAACCTTCAAACTTGCACGCATGAGAATAATTGCTTAGGATAGGTTTTCCCCTGCTAAAAAACCACTAAAACGAGCCTTAAACGACATAGTATAGGTCTTAGGAACTTAGGAATTACGAAAAGACCCTTACTGAATTCGCAGAAAAACACTGTCAGGTGACCCTAACGGGTGATTTGATGACTCACCAGAACGGGCAACGACTCGTTAGGTTGCTCGTCAAGTGCACTGGTTAACTGATCTGTTGGGGCTCGTAACAGATGACTTAACGACTCGTCCTCTATGACCGTGAGTCATGGTCATCTCCCATCATGTAGACTATCTTAACATCCATGAAAATCCACTTTGCTTGCTCATGACTTACCTCATGAGTCGTTGGGACGGACCACAACTCGTGGGGTCCCATCCATTAGATACACTGGACATCCTCCTGTAAAAAGTCCAACTCTACCCCATGATTGACATGATGACTCGTGATGGCTGACCACGAGTCGTTTCCCTCACCCGTGGGGACCTCAATCCTTCATTTTCCCAGGCCTCCCCATGAGCCACCTGACATCTCGTGGGGTCTCCTCATAAGTCATCCCATGACTCGTCTTGTGCCTGCAATATCAATTTTACAATTTTCCCGTTTCAACTCCTTGGTCCGATCTTTGAGCTTTCAGGGTATAACAATATCTCCCCCTTGGGAACATTCATCCTAGAATGTTAGAAACACACAGAAAACACAGAAACATGCAATCATCATATGCAAATACTGATTATTAAAATCAAAAACTGATGGAATGACTACCTTCGAAAAAAACTACATAGTTGAACTGAATTCAGACATCACATACATTTATCATAACATAATTCAAACTTGCGCACATGAACTGAACATGGAAACTGATTCAATAATTAGGGCAAAAACTTATACCTCAAACTGAAACTGAGCCGGTAGGGAACAGGTGGGGGTATTTAGCCATCATAGTCGCTTCGGCTTCCCACATAGCCCCCTTAACATGCTGGTTTCTCCACAACACCTTCAGAAAAGCTCATTCTTTGCTCCTCAGCCTCCGAACCTGACGATCCAAGATTGCAACTAGAATTTCCTCATAATTGAGGATATCTCCCGCACCAATGCTTTCCACCGGGACTACTAAAGATGGATCACCCAAGCACATTTTCAAGAGCGATACATGAAAGACGGGATGAACTGAAGAACTCTGATGGCAAGTCCAACTCATATGCTACCTTACCAACTCTTCTCATAACTCGGTAGGGACCAATATAGCGGGGACTTAGTTTTCCTTTCTTTCTGAACCACATGACTCCCTTCATGGGAGATACCTTTAGAAATACCCAATCGTCCACCTCAAACTCCAAATCCCTTCTTCTTATATCTGCATATGACTTTTGACGACTCTGAGCATTTTTCAGCCTGTCCCTTATCAACTGAACCTTTACCATGGACTCATGAACCGAATCAGGCCCTATCGCAGTGGATTCCCCAACCTCAAACCATCCGATCAGCGATTTACACCTCCTCCCATAGAGAGCCTCGAACGGTGCCATCTGGATGCTAGAGTGATAGCTGTTGTTATAAGAAAACTCGATCAAGGGAAAGTGGTCATCCCAACTACCTTTGAAATCCATCACATATGCCCTCAACATATCCTCGAGGGTCTGAATTGTTCGTTCCGCCTGGCCATCTGTTTGCGGATGAAAGGCTGTAATGAGCTTAACCTAAGTCCCAAGCCCCTTTTGGAAACACCGTCAAAACTGAGTACCTCAGTCTGAAATAATAGACAAGGGTACTCTACAAAGCCGAACCATCTCCCGAATATACAATTTGGCTTAATCATCCGCTGAATCTGTGGTTTTGACTGGTAGAAAGTGTGTAGCCTTGGTCAACCTGTCTACCACCACCCAAATGGAGACATATTGTCAGCGAGTACGAGGTATACTTGTAATGAAATCCATATTAATCTCTTCCCACTTCCAAGTGGGAAAGCTAATATCCTGAAGTACACCTCCTGGCCTTTGATGTTTGACCTTCACTTGTTGACAATTCGGGCACTTGGCTACAAATTCTGCAATATCCTTCTTCATGCCGTTCCTCCAATATATTTCCTGCAAATCATGATACATCTTCATGGATCCCGAATGGATGGAATACATGGATCCATGTGCCTCATGCAATATCCAGTCCCTCAAGTTGTCACATCTGGAACATATAGAGGACCCTGTTACTGTAGCACCCCATCGTCCCCTTGGGAGAAAACCTCCACCTTCTGACTTCCAATGGATTTCTTCAGCTTTACTAGAATTGGGTCCTCATCTTGCCTGGCCTTCACATCCGCCACCAAGGACGATTTTAATCTATTTTGCACAACGACACCGCCATCGGTTGAGTCGACCAATCTAACTCCCAACCTCTTAAGTCGATGGAAATCCTTCACCAACTCTTTCTTTCCCTCATCCACGTGGGACACACTCTCCATAGAGAGCCTACTAAGTGCATTCGCGACCACATTAGCCTTACCTGGGTGGTAAAGGACACTCATATTGTAGTCCTTTAGTAACTCCAACCACCTCCTTTGCCGAAGATTGAGATCTTTCTGCGTGAACACGTATTGCAAGCTCTTGTGATCCGTAAATACATCCATGTGGACCCCATACTTGTAATGCCTCCATATCTTCAATGCAAACACCACCGCGGCCAATTCAAGATCATGAGTCCCGTAGTTCTTTTCATGAACTTTCAACTGTCTCAAGGCATATGCTATCACTTTCCCATGTTGCATCAACACACACCCGAGTCCAACTCGTGAAGCATCATAATACACTACAAATCCATCCATACCCTTGGATAGAGTCAACACTGGTGCTGAAATGAGTCAAGTCTTCAACTCTTGGAAGATTTTCTCACAAGCCTCCGAATATTGAAACTTAACCTTCTTCTGAGTCAACTTAGTTAATGGTGCGACAATAGATGAAAAACCTTCCACAAATCTCCAATAGTAACCCGCTAAGCCTAAAAAGCTCTTGATATCTGATGGGTTCACTGGTCTAGGCCTAGTCTTTATCGCCTCGATCCTTTTGAGAGTCTACTTTTATGCCCTCACTTGATACCATATGGCTTAGAAATGCCACCGAGTCCAACCAAAATTCACATTTGCTGAACTTTGCATACAACTGACAATCCTTGAGGGTCTGAAGCACTATTCTCAAGTGAGCGGCATGCTCCTCCTCGCTCTGAGAGTATATAAGGATGTCATTAATGAAAACAATCACGAACATGTCCAAATATGCCTTGAACACCCTATTCATTAGATCCATAAAAGCTATAGGGGCATTGGTTAGTCCAAAAGACATAGCAACAAATTTGTAGTAACCATATCGAGTCCTGATAGTGGTTTTCGTGATATCACTCTCCCGAACCTTGAGCTGGTGATACCCGGATCTGAGATGAATCTTGGAGAAACACTTGGCACCCTAAAGATGATCAAACAAATCATCGATCCTGGGTAAAGAATACCTGTTCTTGACGGTGACCTTGTTCAACTGCCGATAATCAGTGCACATCCAAAGCGAACCATCCTTCTTCCAGACAAATAATGCTGGTGCACCCTATAGAGACTTACTCGGCCTAATAAATCCCTTATCTAACAGGTCCTTCAATTGATCCTTCAACTCCTTTAGCTCGTCTAGAGCCATTCTGTAAGGCGGAATAGATATAGGCTGCATGTCGAGAAGAAGATCTATACCGAAATCAATCTCCCGCTCGGGAGGGACACCTAGGAAATCATCAGGGAAGACCTCTAGATACTCATGTAATACTGGTACGGACTAGATAGTTGGGGTTTTGGACTACACGTCCTTAACCCTAACTAGATGGTACAAGCAACCCTTAGAAATCATCTTCCTGGCCTTAAGGTAGGAAATAAATCGACCTACAAGCACAGCTAAACTATCCTCCCATTCTAAGGTAGGCTTACTCAGATATCTGAACTTTACGGACCGGGTCCAATAACTAACAGCAGCATAGCATGCGAATAGCCAATCCATGCCGAGAGTAACATCGAAATCGGTCATGGCTAACTCTATCAAGTCTGCTGAGGTGACCTTATGAAGAACTGAGATCGGGCAATCTCTATACACCCATCTAGCTATAACTGAGTCACCTACTAGAGTAGAAACTGAGAAGGGCTCTACCAAGACATCGAAACTGACTCCAAAGCTGCTGGCTATATATGGTGTCACAAAAGACAAGGTAGCCCCCGGATCTAACAAAGCATACAAATCAATATGAAAGACTCTCAACATACTGGTGACTAGATCTAATGAGGTCTCCTGCTCCTGACGAGTGGCTAAGGCATAGAATCTGTTTTGGCGTTGCCAGCCAGCTGTGCTAGTAGATGCCCCCTGATGTGCTGTGCGTGAGGGAGGGGCTGCTGAGTTAGAAGTTGGGCCTCGGCCCCTAATCTGATCTTGTCTCATAGAGGGACAATCTCTAAGCATATTTCCAGGATGCCTACATCCAAAACAAGCTCTTGACCCTGCCAAACACTGGCCTGCGTGTCCTCGCCAAATCTGCGGCAAGTTGGGATGCTAAAATCTGCGGGTTTGCTGCTATGACCCCTCAAGCCTGACGCTCGCCCTCACTGATCATGTCTGGCCTAGATGGCACACTCAGCGTTAAAGATGCTGGGGAAGATGATCTCTGGTGGGTGTGCTGTCGATGTCCACCACCGGACCTTTGCTGAGAAAATCTGTGGTCCTCAGTCTTGGCCCTCTTGGCCTCCCTCTCCCTCGAATGTGCCGCCTCTATCTGCTGAGCGTACAACACAATGTGAGGGAAGTCCATGTCCTGATGGAGCATAGTTGTCTTGCAGTCCTTGTGCAAATATCCTGCTATACTATACACAAATCTGCTCACTGGTGCCTGCTGGTCTGCCACTAACTCCGGGGCATACTTAGATAGGCGGGTGAACTCAAGGGCGTACTCCTGAACAGTCATCCTTCCTTGCCTTAAATTCACAAATTTAGCTGCTTTCAATTCCCATCTCTTGAGGGAAGAATCGATCAAGGAGTGCAACCAGAAACTCCTCTCATGTGACCGGGCCTGCTCCAACGACCCTGCTGTCCTTCCACTAGCAGAACCAAATATGCACAACCCGCTTCAATTGGTAGGAGGCCAACTCTGTGCACTCAGCACTGCTCAGCCCCATAACCTGGGTGATCTTGACAACCTCATCAATGAAATCATGCGTGTCCTTATCTACCTAGGACCCTAGAAACTCTGGGGGGTTCATCCTCAAGAAGTCCTGAACTCTAGTCGCCGCTGCATTGCTGTTTTGTAGAACATGCACAATGACCTGCTGATTGACCTGAGTGGTCAAGGCCTGTGCAAGCATCTGAATGGCAGCTCGAAACTCAGCATGAGCGGATGGCTCCGGTGCCTAAGGCTCCTAAACTGGTGGGGCTGGCTGGTACTCATGACTATTTCCATCCTCATGGCCCTCACCACCTCCATTACTCCTTCCATTCATCCTTTGAGGAGCCATGATTCTACAATCGCGAATAGCACAAATTAGGAGGATAGAAAGGTTTTTCATTGCACGACATAGATCATGAAAGAAGGGAACATTTCCTAAAACGTCTAGCAGCCTCTTCATCATAGGTGTGGCGCGCTTCACACCCATGAAAAAGACTCTACCTAACACGACTTTCTGACTCCCTAGGACACATAAAACCTATGGCTCTGATACTAAGTTTGGCACGACTTGAACGGAGGCCCGGATCGTAGACACCGAATAAGGGACCCTGAGAGACCCCAAGTCGACCCATGGCATAAGCATTCAACTATCTCATTTAATAACAGTAAGGAAACATAATTATAAACTCAGTGGAAGTCAAACTTGCTATACAACAGAATAACATCCGAAGCTGAATACACGTCTAAGTCTGATAGCCTCTAATCTGGATGAGCTGATGGGACAACACCCCCAACTAGATCAACAATACTAAAACTTAAAATACATCCAAGATAACTGAAAGTCTAGTCCTCGAAAGATGAGGAATCACCAATCACGCAGGTGCTAACTCTGATAAGCGACTACAAGCGGGGCTAAACTTGAGAACCGGACCCTGCATCATAAAATGATGTAGCATAGAAAGTATGTGTCAGTACATGGAATGTACCGAGTATGCAAGGTAAGTAAAACCGCTTCAGTGATATAAATCATTTAAAGCAAATCATACATCATAAGCTTTTAAGTATAAGTAGAAGGCTACATGCATTCATTCCGAAGTCGTGCTCTTATCACAATGTGATCATTCATAGCATTAGAACATCAGGACTGACTCGAATGACTCAAAGCTGAAACATAACATTTATATCAAAAGCTGAAAGATGAGTCAAACCTTGCTTTTTTAACATGCATACATAAGTAATCATCATGAGTAATGAATATGCAAATCCGAATGATATAGACAGTTGAAGACTTGTCACTTAACCAACATACCACGATAGAGCTTATGTGGTCCCAACTATCACACTCGAGTGGGTAGAGCCGTCTATAACCTTGCTAGGGCGATGGACGATACCATGATATCAATATCAAGATGAAGGGCCAATCGGACCGGGGATAGCTCACAAGGGATGTCCCAATAATATAATAGTATCAACCTATGTTGGCGAGTAGTTCTGCGGCATAGGGTGACCGACCCTTATCCCGCTCGGTGCTAGACTCTTCTCCTAAAAACATGCAATGCTCTACATCGTATATTATGAAGCTCAACATTGTCTATTGCCGAAGCTCAAGATGAAATCATGCATAACTCAACACGTATGAAATGAAGCTCAACATTGTCTATTGACAAAGCTCATAATGATATCATACATAGACTAACATCATATGAAAATGAAACTTAACATTGTCTGTCAACAAAGCTCATAATGATATACATCTCAACTATGAATTCATGCATATAGAAGGCTTTATTTCAAAACATACCACAAGCTCAATCATAGGTGGGAGTATCTACTCCAAATCATATGGTAAGCTACATGTAGAAATAATTACTCAACATACCGCAAGCTAGAAATTTATAATAAAAATTAGGAAATTTCACTTCAAACAATGCGGTAAGCTTATGCCGAGAAAATCATCACTTTAAATCAACATGTGAGAATCACCCAAAACTTTATCATACTTGGATCTAATCAATTCATTTTGAAAACAACAAGATAGATCATGGGTAGTTTTAGAAACATGCTTTTCATCATTAAATCTTATCATCATCATACACTTATCATAAATCAGTTCTCTTATGAACTCATCATCAATGGGCGTTTTAGATTCAAATTTTGGAGAAAATTTTTATAAGGAAAAACAATGTAGAATCCACCCAAGCTTTACAAATCACCAATATAATACAATCTAATCATGCCCATGTATAAAGATTGAAGAATCATGCAATTGGATAAAACCCCATGCTTGATCATAGATAATTTATCAAATTTTGATAGGGATTGGGCATGGGTGTGGAAGAAGACACCCACTCATAGCCTTACATACCTGGGAAATGGTGAATTCTAACACCCTCTAATTGCCCACCTGAGATTCCAATTGAAAACCTTAAGATTTCACCTTGAACCTCCTCTTCAAACCTTCAAACTTGCATGTATGAGAATAATGGCTTAGGATAGGTTCTCCCCTACTAAAAACCCTTTAAAACGAGCCTTAAACGATGTAGTATAGGTATTAAAAAATTAGGAATTACGAAAATACCCTTACTAAATTTACAAGAAAACACTACCAGGTGACCCTAACGGGTGATCTGACGACTCGTCAGGACGGACACAACTTGTTAGGGTTCTCGTCAAGTGGACTGGTTAACTGATCTGTTGGGGCTCGTAACGGATGACTTAACAACTTGTCCCCTATGACCACGACTCATGGTCACCTTCCATCAGGTACACTGCCTTAAAATCCATGAAAATCTACTTTGCTTGGTCACGACTTACCGCACGAGTCGTTGGAACGGACCACGACTTGTGGGGTCTCATTCGTTAGATACACTGGACATCCTCCTGTAAAAAGTCCAACTCTAGCCCACGATTGACATGACGACTCATAGTGGCTGACCACGAGTCGTTTCCCTCACTTGTGGGGACCTCAATCCTTCATTTTCCCATGCCTCCCCAAGAGCCACCTGACTATTCGTGGGGTCTCCTGACGAGTCGTCCCACGACTTGTCTTGTGCCTGCAACATCAGTTTTACAATTTTCTCGTTTCAACTCCCGGGTCCGATCTTTGAGCTTCCGGGTTATCACACCATAGGAAATATAGTTTCTTTTAATTGAGTCTTTGACCAGCCCCTTCTAGGATTATACATAAAGAGGTTCTTTCTCTTTATTGTAACTAAGTTTGATTTAATATATTAGTAGTAGCCTTGTGGCTTGTCGAGACCTTTGTAGGTTCTCTTTGGGTTATGCTCCTTTGTTCTACCTTGAACGATAGCTTGAATTTCTTCAGTGGTAAGATTCCTTGTTTGAGTTTTCTCCCCCTTTTTCTTCTTCTACTTCTTCTTAATTGATTCACTATTTCTTATTTCTTCTCTTTTCAAGAATCAATTCCTTCCCCTTTTCTAATCTTTTAATTTTTAGAGTCTTTCGCTATCTGTATCATTATCACCAAGACCGAGAGCTATAGACTAAAAACTAACAAAGTGACTGACTCCAAACTAAAACATAGATTGAACTGAATTCATGAAACAAACATGCATACTAAGACATGAAAGGAACTAAGTGACATGAACTTGGCATGAAACTGAATAGGATAGTACTAGGGAGGAAGTTAGTACCTCATGTTGGACCTGAGTTGGAAGGGAAAAGATGCGGGTGTCTTGCAATCATATCTGCTTTGGCTTCTTATGTAGCTCCCTCAACTAGCTGATTTCTCCACAAAACTTTCACTGAAGCTACCTCCTTGTACCTCAACTTGAGAGCCTCACCAGCAAGGATCTCAATGGAACCTCCTCATAGGTAAGGCTATCCTTCACAGTAATGCTATATACCGAAACAACTAAAGCTGGGTCACCAATGCACTTTTTCAGCAAAGACACATGGAAAACTGGATGTACCAAAGCTAACTCTGCTGGAAACTCCAGCTCATAAGCCACATTGCCAACATGTTTTGGAATCCCATATGGACTAACATATCAGGGACCAAGCTTCTCCTTCTTGCCAAACCTAATAACTCCTTTCATAGGAGACACCTTCAGAAACACCTAATCATCAAAGGCAAACTCAATCTCTTTTCTCCTAACGTCCACATAAGATTTCTAATGACTCTGAGCTATTTTCAGCTTTTCCCTAATAAGCTGAATCTTCTCCATAGACTTATGTACTGAATTTGGCCCTATCAACGTAGCTACACCTACCTCAAACCATCCAATGGTGATCTACAATAATCACCCATAAAGAGCCTTAAATGGAGCCATCTGAATGCTGGAGTGGTAATTGTTATTGTAGGCAAACTCAATGAGGGGTAAGTGTTCATACCAACTACCCCTATAATCAATCATGCAAGCTCTCAACATGTCCTCTAAAGCTTGAATGGTTCGCTCGGTCTGACCATTTTCTTGTAGGTGGAAAGCTGTGCTAAGCTTCACTTAAGTACCACTTTTAAAATTACTTATGAAACTGAGAGGTGATCTGAGTATCCTTATCTAAGATGATGGACAATGGAACTCCATACAACCGAACTAACTCCCGAATGTAAACTCTAGTGTTTTCCTAGGCTAAATTTGTAGTCTTGACTAGAAGAAGATGTACTGACTTGGTCATCCGATCCACAATCTCCCATATAGAATCATAGTGTTGGCGTGTACGAGGCAATACTGTAATGAAGTACATAATGATCTCTTCCCACTTCCAAGTAGGAATACTAATATCCTGTAGCATACCTCCTGACTTCTAATGCTCAACCTTCACTTGTTGGCAATTCAGACACTTAGCCACAAACTCTACAGTGTTCTTCTGTATGTCATTCCACCAATAGACTTCTTGTAAGTCATGGTACATCTTTGTTGAACCTATATGGATGGAATATAGAGAGCTATGAACCTCTCTCAACATTTTCTCTCTCAAGTCATCCACATCCGGAACATATAATTGGCCCTGATATAGTAGTAAACCATCTTCCCCTTCGGAGAAAACCTCCACTCTTTGATTCTGGACAACTTCCATCAACCTCACTAAGATAGGATCCTTATCTTATCTTGCCTTAGCTTTCGCCACTAAGGAAGATTTCGACCCATTCTCAACAATAACACCGCCATCCATTGAATCCGTAATATGAACCCCTAAATGAGCAATCCTGTAAATATCCTTCACCAATTCTTTCCTCTAATCCCTAACATAGGACACACTCTCCATTGACATCCTACTAAGAGCATCCGCCACTACATTGGCATTGACAGTTGGTAATGGACACTCATATCATAGTCCTTAAGAAGCTCAAGCCATCTTCTTTGCTACAAGTCTTTATGGTTTACCATAGACTGAAGGCTCTTTCGATCCGTGACAACATCCACATGCGCCCCATACAAATAGTGCCTCAAAATCTTCAAGAAAAACCACCACTACTATAAACTCAAGGTCATGCGTCAGGCAATTCTTCTCACGAGCTTTAATCTATCTAGAAGCATAAGTGTCACGACCTGAACATACACCCGGATTGTAGACACGGGACATGGGACCTTGAGAGACCCCAATTCAACCCATGGGCACATGCATTCAACTAATATCATTTAAATAAACGGAATATTAAGCATAAAGCATCGCGGAAACGTAACGATGACATAACATCAGGAAATACCAAACATTTACATAAGCTGAATACTACACATTTTCATTCGAAAGCCTCTAACTCATAAGATGGGTTGAACAACATCCCCAACTAACCCGAGAAATACTGAAACATAATTAACAGGAAAAGGTATCAAACGGCCCTCGGAAAATGAGGACTCACCAATAAAGATGGTATCGAAACCTAGGATAGACTAAGGACGAGGATGAGCCTGAGATCCGGACCCTGTATCATGAAACGATACAACATAGAAAGTATGCGGTCAGTATGTGGAATGTACTGAGTATGCAAGGTAAGTAAAATGGACATTTTAAAAGTAAAGTAAACTCATAAATAGACATAGGAGAAGGCGTCATGCTCGCATAAAAAATCTTCGTAATAAAACATAAGGCTCAAGACTTTCAAATCTTTCATAAATCATTCATTATCATAATCGTAAATAACTTTATCATAATATAACTTGAGCCAATAACATAAACATAATAATGCATAAGACATGTGGAACAATGGGAGGACTCGTCATAACTGACACCATCATGGTAGAGCCTTTCATGATGCCCCACTGTCTCGCTCAAGTGGGTAGAGCCGACCTTGGCTTCCCAGGCGAGGGTTGTGCATAAGGCGTGATATCACATTTGAGGGGATCATTATCATTACATCATAACATTTACAACCCACGGTGGCACGTGGTTATGAGACACCGGCGTAGTCCTTTCGGTACAACAAAGTACTAGAAGAGAGTTAGTACTCATTTAATTGACCTCCTTTTCGAAGTCAATGAATTTCTTTCTTTTACTTGAACCTCGGGCTGCTCGGTGCTAGACACGGCTCCCAAAAACATGCATATAGGCTCATACATAAATCATTAACACCATGCATAAAATTCATTAACTAAGATATAACATTCATCATCATTGATCCCCTTTAAAACATGCTTAGCCAAGAATCAAGGCCCTTTTTATTGGCCAACATCATAAATTGATAAATCATGAAATTCGTTTCATAAATAATAGTTCATTCTTCAACATGTGGGCATTGCTCAATGCTTCATCATACTCAATTCCTTCAAAATATGCTCATAAACATGGGTAACTTGGATTCATGCATTTCCATAATCAATAAACTTAAAGTAATGAATATTCATCATAAATTATAATCTCCATGAACTTCCAATAATGGGCAATTTAGATTTAAAAAGATTGAAACATGATTTTTGAAGAAAATAATACGAAACCTGCCCATCATGCATATTTCAATAAATAAAATTCAATTGAAACATACCCATAAGGAGAAATCACATTGACATGCTTTGGGTAAAACCCCATGGAATTTGAGTAGGAGAATTCTTGACTTTAATCGAAATTGGGCATGGGTGAGGAATAATTCCACCCATTTTAAAACCCTACATACCCGAGAATAGATGGACTTAAAGTTCCATGATCACCCACAAAGAATTTGATGAAAATTTGGGGAAGAAGGTCTTGAATCTCCCAAAAACCTCTCTACAATCCTTGCATGAGAATGGGCATGCAATAGGGACTTAAATCCTTTTATCACACTCAGAAAATAACCAAAAACAAGTAGTTTAGGCCTTAGGGACTTAGGAAGTTACAAAAACACCCTCATAAAAATGCAGGAATTTCTGGTCGCCAGTCCTCACGAGGGACCTAACGGGTCGTTGCCATAGGGGCACGACTCGTTGGCTTGATCAGTTGAGTCAACTTCCCAGTCCTCCAAGGGAACCCCATGGGAGACTTCACGAGTCGTGAGGTCAGACCACGACTCGTGGTCACCTTTAGTGGCCTACACTACCCATCCTAATCTTTCCAAACCTTCAAGGTTGACCACAGGTGACCTCATGAGTCGTGAGGTTTGACCATGACTCATGGTCAGGCCCGTGGCCTCAGACTTTGCCAAACCAAGATTACCACGAGTCACTTCACAACTCGTTGTCACTCCACATGACTCACCTCACGAGTCATTTTGTGACCTGGTGCAAAAATTTCAGTTTTTCTCCGTTTTCACTTCTAGGTATGATCCTTGGGTTCTCGGGGTATAACAATATCTCCCCCTTGGGAACATTCATACTCGAATGTTAGAAACATGCAGATAACTTAGAAACAAGCTATCACCATATGCGATTACCAGTCATTTAAGTCAAAAACTGATAGAATGACTACCTTCGAAAGGAACTACATAGCTAAACTGAATTCAAACATTACATACATTTACCATATCATAAAACAAACTTGTATACATGAACTGAACGGGAAAAGCTGATTAAAGGTTTAGCGCAAAATTGATACATCAAACTGAAATGGAGCCGGTAGGGAATAAATGAGGGTATTTAGCTATGACGTAGCTCACTCAACATGCTGATTTCTCCATAATACTTTAACTGAAGCTACTTATTTATTCCTCAGCCTCCGAACCTGCCGATCCAAGATTTCAACGGGAATTTCTTCATAACTAAGGTTGTCCCTCACCCCAATGCTGTCTATCGGAAGCACCAAGGCTGGATCACCCAAGCACTTCTTCAAAAGTGACACATGAAAGACGAGATGAACCGAAGATAGCTCCAAGGGAAAGTCCAACTCATATGCCACTTTGCCAACTCTCCTCAAAATCGATAGGGGTTAACATAGCAGGGATTGAGTTTACCTTTCTTTTCGAACTGCATGAATCCCTTCATAGGAGATACATTTAGAAATACCCAATCATCCACATCAAACACCAAATCTCTTCTCCTCACATCAGCATACGATTTCTGACGACTTGAGCAATTTTTAAACGGTCCCTTATCAATTGAACCTTCACCATCAACACATGAACCGAATTGGGCCTATCATAGCTGCCTCACCAAGCTCGAATCATCCGATGGGAGATCTACACCTCCGCCCATAAAGAGCCTTGAACAGCGCCATCTGGATACTGGAGTGGTAACTGTTATTATAAGAAAACTTTATCTAGGGCAAATGATCATCCCAACTACCTTTAAAATCCATAACACATGCCCTCAACATATCCTCAAGGGTCTGAATGGTTCGTTCTGCCTGGCCGTCTGTTTGTGGGTGGAAGGCTGTACTGAGCTTAACCTGCGTCCCAAGTCCTTTTTGAAAAGAACACAAGAATTGAGAGGTAAATTGAGTACCTCAGTCTAAAATAATGGACAAGGGAACTCCATGAAGTCGAATTAACTCCTGAATATACAACTTAGCATAATAATCTGCTGAATCCGTCGTCTTGACTGGTAGGAAATGTGCCGCCTCAGTTAGCCTGTTCACTACCACCCAAATGGAGTCATAGTGTTGGCGAGTACGAGGTAGGCCTGTAACAAAATCCATATTTATCTCTTCCTACTTCCAAGTGGGGATGCTGATATCCTGAAGTACGCCTCCCGGCCTTTGATGTTCGACTTTCACTTGCTAGCAGTTTGGACGTTTTGCTAAGAACTCCACAATATCTTTCTTCATACCATCCCACCAATAGGTTTCTCACAAATCCCAATACATTTTTGTGGATTCTGGATGGATAGAATATCAGGTACCATGTGCCTCATACAATATTCGAACTCTCAAATTCTCGACGTCCAGAACACATCGTCGACCCTGGTATCATAGCACACCATCTCCCCCTTGGGAGAAAACCTCCACCTTCTGACTTCGCAGTTCTTCCTTAAGCTTCCTCAATATTGGATCCTGATCTTGCCTGGACTTAGCTTCAACTACCAAGGACGATTCTGACCCGTTATGCGCAAAAACACCGCCATCGGTCGAATGGATCAATCTAACTCCCAGACTTGCGAGTCAGAGGACATCCCTCACCAACTCCTTCTTTCCCTCATTCACGTGGGACACACTTTCCATGGAGATTCTGCTAAGCGCATCCACAACCACATTAGCCTTGCCCGGGTGGTAAAGGACACTCATGTCATAGTCCTTAAGTAATTCCAACCACCTTCTTTGCCGAAGATTTAGATCCTTCTGTGTGAACACATATTGCAAGCTCTTGTGATCCGTAAATACATCTACGTGTCCTTAATACAAGTAATGCTGCCATATCTTCAATGCGAACACCACTGCGGCCAACTCAAGATCATGGGTTGGGTAATTCTTTTCATGAACTTTCAGCTGTCTCGAGGCATATGCTATTACCTTCCCACGTTGCATCAACACACATCCCAGTCCGTCTCTCGAAGCATCACAATACACAACAAATCAATCGGTACCCTCATGTAAGGTCAACACTGGAGCTGAAGTGAGTCGGATCTTCAACTCTTGAAAGCTTTTCTCACAAGTATCTGACCATTGGAAATTCACCTTTTTCTTAGTCAATTTAGTCAAAGGTGCTGCAATAGATAAGAAACCCTCCACAAACCTTTGGTAATAACCTGCTAGGCCCAAGAAACTTCGAATTTCTGAAGGATTCACCGATTTGTGCCAATTCTTCACCGCCTCTATCTTCTGGGAATCTACCCTTATGCCTTCACCTGATACCACGTGACCTAGAAATCTATCGAGTTTAGCCAAAATTCACACTTGCTAAACTTTTCATATAACTGATGATCCTTGAGGGTTTGCAGCACTATCCTTAAATGAGTGGCATGCTCCTCTTTGTTCCGGGAGTATATAAGAATGTCGTCGATGAACACGATCACGAACATATTCAAATTTGCTTGAACACCCTATTCATCAGGTCCATAAAAGCTGCATGAGCATTGGTTAGCCCAATAAGACATAACAAC
Source organism: Datura wrightii (assembly GCA_035772735.1). Taxonomy (NCBI): domain Eukaryota; kingdom Viridiplantae; phylum Streptophyta; class Magnoliopsida; order Solanales; family Solanaceae; genus Datura; species Datura wrightii. The sequence continues at coordinate 42,691,201 of JASDFA010000007.1, read as the reverse complement.
AAATTCGTACTGATTGGCACCCTGAAGCTGGTCAAACAAATCATCGATCCTAGGTAAGGGGTACCTGTTCTAAACGGTAACCTTGTTCAACTGCCGATAGTTAATACACATGCGAAGGGAACCGTCCTTCTTCCGAACAAATAGAACTGGTGCACCCCATGGAGACTGGCTCGGTCTAATGAAGCCCTTATCCAAAAAATCCTTTAACTGATCCTTCAATTCCTTCAGCTTGGCTGGAGCCATCCTGTAAGGAGGGATAGAAATAGGCTACATATTTGGCAATAGATCAATACCAAAATCAATTTCCCTTTCCAGAGGAACACTTAGCAAATCCTCAGGAAACACCTCTGGATATTCGCACACCACCAGAACTTACTAAATAGTCAGGGCCTCAAACTCCACATCCTTAACCCTAACTAAGTGGTACATACACCCCTTAGAGATCATCTTCCTAGACTTAAGGTTGGAAATAAACCGACCTGCTGGCACCACCGAACTACCCTTCCACTCCAAAACTGACTCACTCGAAAAATGAAGCTCCACAGTACGGGTCCTATAATTAATCGAGGCATAACATGCAAACAACCAATCCATACCAAGAACAACGTCAAAGTCAGTCATGGCTAACTCTACCAAATCTGCAGAGGTAACCTTATGCAACACAGTAATGGGGCAACCTATATATACCCACCTAGCTACAACTGAATCACCAACTGGGTAGATACGGAGAATGGTTCTAACAGAATTTTAGGACAAACTCCAAAACTACTAGCAAAGTAAGGAGTCACGAAAGACAATGTAGCTCCCGAGTCTAACAAGGCATAACCATCAATATGAAAGACATGCAACATACCAGTGACCACGTCTGGCGAAGTCTCCTGCTCCTGGCACGAGGTAAGGGCATAGAATCGATTTTGGCGCTGACCGCCTCCCCCACTAGTAGATGCTCCCTGTGCAGCTGAACGGGTTAAAGCTTCTGCTGTTTTCGTGGTCTGTGCTCTAACCCTATCATCACCCTATCTGGCATATGGACATGCTCGGTGCATGTGCCCCGGTCTACCACACCCGAAGCAGATATCCGAACGGAGCAGGCACTCCCCGGTCTGACTCTTGCCGCACTTACCGCAGGCTAGAGAGGTATACTCTAGCTGGGTGCCTCTCTGATCCCTCAACCATGAAGCCCTGCTCCTCTGATCACCCCTGGGTCTAGATGGAATACTAGCTGATGATGGTGTTGGGGCTACTGACCTCTGCTGAAATTATGGACGGTAGCCACCGCCAGACCTCCGATGTGAAAACTCACGGCTATCTATCCGAGCTCTATTTGCCTCCCTCTCCCTCGCATGGTCCGCCTCCATTTGCTGGGCGTACAACACTATGCGAGGAAAGTCCATATCCTGATGAAGCATGACAGTCCTGCAATCCTTGTCTAAATAACTGGCCACGCCATGAACAAATTGGCTCACCCGCACCCTTTGATCCATCACCAACTCTGGGGTGTACTTTGACAATCGGGTGAACTCAAGCGAATACTCCAACACTGTCATCTTTCCTTGCTTGAGGTTAACAAACTCAACTGCTTTCAATCTCTCATCTCCCGAGGGAAGAACCTGTCAAGAAAGGCTATGTGGAACTCATCCCAGCTGATAAGGCCCACTCCTGCTGCCCTGGTGTCCATCCATTGCTTGCACCAAATATGAGCGACCTCTGTTAGCTAATATGAGGCCAAGTCTACACACTCCCCATTCGTCACCCCCATAACCTGAGTGACCTTCAAGATTCCTTCAATGAACTCGTGTGGATCCTCATCCACCTTTGATACCGTGAACTCGAGAGGGTTCATCCTCAAGAAGTCTCTAATCTGAGTCGCCGCTACATTAACATTCTGTGGAACCTGCACAACAGCTTGATGATTGACCTGAGCAGTCAAGGCCTGCGCCAACATCTGAATCACCACCCGAAACTCGGCGTGGGCAGCTTGCTCTAGTGCTTGGGGCTCCGAAACAGGTGGGGCTTGCTGATGCCCATGGTCATTGCCATCTCCATGGCCTTCATCATTTCCATTCCTCTTTCCATTCATTCTCATAGGATCCATAATTCCGCAATCGCGAATTGCACAAATTAGAAGGATGGAAAGGCTTTTTATTGCACGACATAGAACATGAAAGAAGAGAACATTTCCTAAATGTTTAGTACCCTCTTCGTCATAGGTGTGGCGCGCTTCACACCCATGAAAAAGACTCTACCTAACGCGACTTTTGGACTCCCTAGGACACTTCAAACTTATGGCTCTGATACCAAGTTTGTCACGACCCGAACGTGCACCCGGATCATAGACACAGGACAAGGGACCTTGAGAGACCCCAAGTCAACCCATGGCACATGCATTCAACTAATCTCATTTAAATAAACGGAATATCAAGCATAAAGCATCACTGAAATGTAACCATGACATAACATCAGGAAATACCAAACATTTACATAAGCTGAACATTACACATTTTCATCCGAAAGCCTCTAACTCGTAAGATGGGTTGATGAGACAACATCCCCAACTAACCCGAGCAATACTGAAACATAATTAATAGGAAAAGGTATCAAACTGCCCTCAGAACATGAGGACTCACCAATCAAGATGGTATCGTAGCCTGGGATGGACTAAGGACGAGGATGAGCCTGAGATCCGGACCCTGTATCATGAAAGGATACATCATTGAAAGTATGCAGTCAGTACGTGGAATGTACTGAGTATGCAAAGTAAGTAAAATGGATATTTTAGAAGTAAAGTAAACTCATAAATAGACATAGGAGGACGTCATGCTTGCATAAAAAATCTTTATAATAAAACATAAGGCTCAAGACTTTCAAATCTTTCATAAATCATTCATTATCATAATTGTAAATAAATTTATCATAATATAACTTGAGAAAATAACATAAACATAATAATGCATAAGACATGTGGAACAATGGGAGGACTCATCATAACTGACACCTTCATGGTAGAGCCTTTCATGATGCTCCACTATCTCGCTCAAGTGGGCAGAGCCGACCCTGACTTACCAGGCGAGGGTCGTGCATAAGGCGTGATATCACATTTGAGGGGATCATTATCATTACATCATAACATTTACAACCCGCAGTGGGATGTGGTTATGAGATACCGGCGTAGTCCTTTGAACACCGGGCTTCTCGATGCTAGACACGACTCCCAATAACATGCATATAGGCTCATACATAAATCATAAAATTCATTGGCTAAGATATAACATTCATCATCATTGATCCCCTTTAAAACATGCTTAACCAAGAATCAAGGCCCTTTTTATCGGCCAACATCATAAATCGATAAATCATGAAATTCGTTTCATAAATCATAAATCATTCTTCATCATGTGGAAATTTCCCAATGCTTCATCATCCTCAATTCCTTCAACATATGCTCATAAATATGGGTAACTTGGATTCATACATTTCCATAATCAATAAACTTAAAGTAATGAATATTCATCATAAATCATAATCTCCATGAACTTTCAATAATGGGCAATTTAGATTTAAAGAGATCGAAACATGATTTTTGAAGAAAATTATGAAACCTGCCCATCATGCATATTTCAATAAATAAAACTCAATTAAAACATACCCATAAGGAGAAATTACATTGACATGCTTTGGGTAAAACCCCATGGAATTTGAGTAGGAGAATTCTTGACTTTAATCGAAATTGGGCATGGGTGAGGAAGAATTCTACCCATTTTAAAAACCTACATACCTGGGAATAGATGGACTTAAAGTTCCTCGAACACCCACAAAGAATTTGATGAAAATTTGGGGAAGAAGGCCTTGGATCTCCCAAAAAACTCTCTACAATCCTTTCATGAGAATGGGCATGCAATAGGGACTTAACTCCTCTTATCACACTTAGAAAATAACCAAAAAGACGTAATCTAGGCCTTAGGGACTTAGGAAGTTACGAAAACACCCTCATTAAAATGCAGGAAATTTCTGATCGCGAGTCCTCACGAGGGACCTAACGGGTCCTTTCCATAGGGGCACGACTCGTTGCCTTGATCCATTGAGTCCTCTGCCCAATCCTTCAAGGGAACCCTAAGGAAGAATTCACGAGTCGTGAGGTTAAACCACGACTCATGGTCACCTTCCGTGGCCTACACTGCCCATCCCAATCTTGCCAACCTCCAGGGTTGACCACGGGTGACCTCACGAGTCATGAGGTTTGACCACGACTCGTGGTCAGGCCCATGGCCTCCTCACTTAGACTTTTCCAAACCAAGCTAACCAAGAGTCACTTCACGACTCATGGACACTCCTCACGACTCACCTCACGAGTTGTTCTGTGACCTGGTGTGAATTTTCAGTTTTTCTCCGTTTTCACTTTCGGGTCTGATCCTTGGGTTCCCGGGGTATAACAATAAGCAATGACCTTTCCATGCTCCATGAACACACACTCAAGGCCGATCCTCAAAGCATCATAATACATAATAAAGCCATCCGTGCCCTCCCGATAGGGTTAAAACTAGGGCAGGAGTAACTCAAGTCTTTAAACCCTGAAAGCTCTTCTCACACTCATAGGAGCACTAAAATTTGACCTTCTTCTGAGTCAACTCAGTCAATGGTTCTACAATGGATGAAAAACCCTGCATAAAACCTCTGATAATAGCCAATTAAGCCTAAGAAGCTCCTAATATCAGTAGGGCCGACAGGTCTAGGTGAGTTTTTCACCACCTCTATCTTTTGAAAGTCTACCTGAACACCCTCACTAGACACCTCATTGGCCCATATATGCAACTGACTTCTTTTAGAACGCACACTTACTGAATTTAGCAACAATTGACGATCCTTAAGAGTCTGCAATATTATCTTCAAATGAGTAGCATGTTCTTCCTTACTTCAAGAGCATATGAGGATATCATCTATGAAGATAATGATGAACATATTTAAATATTGCTGAACACCCTTTTCATCAAATCTATGAAAGCTATAGGAGCATTTGTTAGTCTGAAATGCATAACTAAAAACTCATAGTGACCATACCAAGTCCTAAAGACTGTCTTCGGAATGTCACATTCCCTAACTCTAAGCTGATGATAGCTGGATCTAAGGTCTATCTTTGAAAAACACCTAGCAGCCTGAAGCTGATCGAACAAGTCATCAGTCCTAGAAAGGGGAAACTTATTCTTGATTGTCACCTTGTTCAACTAATGGTAGTCGATGCATATGCTAAGGGAACCATCTTTCTTTTGCACAAAAAGGACTGCAGCACCCCACAGGGACTTACTAAGGCTGATGAAACCCTTATCCAAGAGATCTTTCAACTGCTCCTTCGACTCTTTTAGCAAGACTGGGCCATTATGTAAGGAGGAGTGGATATGGGTTGCATATTAGAAAGAAGGTCAATATTAAAGTCAATCTCCCACTTGGGAGGAACTCCTGGTACATCTTCCGGAAACACCTCTAGATACTCACATACAACGGAAACTAACTGGAGAGTTGGGGTCTCAAACGTAGAATCCTTAACCCAAACTAGATGATATAGACAAACCTTGGAGATCAACTTCCTGGCCTTAAGATTGGAGACAAAGCGACCTACAAGCAATGCCAAACTACCCTTCCACTTTAAGACTAGCTCATCCGAAAATTGAAACTCTATTGACCGGGTTCCACGATTAACTAAAGCATAGCAAGCATACAACCAATCCATACCTAAAATAACATCAAAATATGTCATATCTAACTCTACTAAGTTGGCTGAGATGACTTTCTAAAGAATTGTGGCAATTTCTATATACCTGTCGAGTTGTAACCGACTAACCAATCAAACTAAAGATAGAAAAGGGTTCTGAAAGGATTTTGGGACTGATGCCAAAACTAATAGCAAATGTACAGAGTCACGAAGGATAATTTGGCCCCTAGATCTAGCAATGCATAATTATTAAGATGGAAGACTCGTAACATTACCACTACCACATCGAGTGACCTCTCCTGCTCCTGACAGGATATAGAACCTATTTTGGCACTGGATGACGCTGGCACTAGATGATGCGCCCTACTGGGATCGGCGAGCTGCTAGAACTATTGATGTAGTAGTTGGGGCACGGTCTCTACCGTCACCCTATCTGGCTGAAGGACAATCTCCAAGTCTATGACTAGGCTTACCACACCCGAAATAAGCATTTGAGCTGACTAAGCATCATTCAGGGTGGTTCTTACCACACTTCTCACAAGCTAGGAGTGCACTCCCTTGAAATGCTCTCTGACCCCTAGAGCTTGATGCTCTACCTCTCATATCACCTCTGGGCTTAGATGTAATATTGGCTAATGATGAAGTTAGTGCTGACAACCTCTAATGGGACTGGGGGTGATGTACCCCCATTTAACCTCTGTTGAGAATACCCGAAAATGACTATTCTAGCCCTCTTGGCCTCTTCCTCTCCCCCTTCATTTTGCTCCTCCTCTATCTGTTGGGCAAAATCATCAATCGAGAGATGTCCATGTCGCTGATTGATCTTGGGCATATGCACATGTCTAAGTGCTATTTTATAAATTACTTTAATCATGTTTGTTTATTTAGTCAATTACTTTCTCATGTAAATTTATACATATGTGTGCATGAACTAACAAAAGTGATTAGCCCATGTTTAGTAGGTGAGTTATGCTTAGGAGGGGCTTAATTTGATGATACACGAGCAAGAAGGGGTTTGGAAGGACATAGAATGAAGATGGCAAGAAGATTGCAAGAGGAAGGCTACCTATGCTAGGCGCCGTGCCACGCTGGGCGTGTGTTGCTTTGGGCGCCGTGTCATGCACATGGTGTGCGCGCGAGACCTGTGGCAGGAAGTATGCTAGTGCGATAGCGCCGTGCCATGCTGGCCAGGCTCCACGCCAACAGGCGTGTCATGCCCCTGCTGCTTCGTGTCCAGCAGTGTGCCACGACAGGAAACGCATGACTGCCCTCACCCAAGACCTATCAAGACGTCCCATTCTAGTGAAGGTGCGTGATACCTCCGCACCACGGAGCTGATGATGTGCGATAGGCAGCGTGGCATGGGGCTTTTCCATGTCCGACCAAATTTTGCAAAATTTCATTTACTATAAATTAAACCCTTAGCTTCAAAAATCATTTATCATGTAAATTTTTTGGGAAAGCAGAGAGGAGCGAAGGGAAAAGCGAAGAACTTCACCTACGGTTCAAGGTTTTTCATTCTTTTTTATCCATTCTTGTAAATACTGTAATTCAATGATGTTTTTGAATGATTGTATGAACATGAGTGGCTAAAATCCTTCTTTTAGGGTTGAGGCCACATGATATGAATGTAATTGCATGAATTCATTGTGGGTTAAAGTTTTTTTTTGTTTTGCCTTGGATTTTTATTAACTATTGTTTTAATGCTTGATCACCATTGAAATGGACTTGTTAAGCCTAGGAAAAAGCTCGAAAGAGTAACCCTAGATTAGAACAAAACAATTCAGAGAGCAAGTTCTTGTCTTCAAGATAGGATTCGCGGTTAGGATAGAAATTATACCTAATTTGGCTTGCTTGGTTAATTAAATGGGAGGATAGCTAGACACTTAGGATTAAATTGTCACATCACCACTCTCAGACGTAGTTGTTAAGTTAATTCTAGGTTAAATGATTAGAGGTATGAAAGTCCATAATCAAGGGCATAAACCCCGTAAACCACATCCATAGTGTTGAATTGCTCATGAATTAGGATGTTACATCCCCGCTCAATGATGTAGGTGTGAGACTAGTTTGTTGTATTTAGAGGCTCGAAAGACCATGAAAACTGCATATTAACTCTGTGAGACAATAGTTGAATTTTCATATACTTGAACCATGGTGAGCTGTAGAAGTGCATGATTATCAGGCCTTAACTCTAGATGCTTCTTATTAGTGTTTCCCGATTATTTTGTGCTTACCACTAGACTTAAATACCAACCTTCAAAATCTCTACAATCAACACTTGTGAAATTTAATATTGCACTTGAACTTGTATATTCGTTGAAATAGTCCAGCTATTGTGGGTTCGACATCCGGCTCTTCAAGAGTTGCTTTACTACTTATACGACCGCGTACGCTTGCGCGTGCACTGGGGCGCAACACTGGTAAGCATAGCGGTCCTGCACTCGTTGACCAGTGAATCTACAACCCCTAATACAAACTGCTCATATGAGCCGTCAACTCGGTAACTATCTCTGGAGCATACTTGAACAGCTAGGTGAACTTCAATGCATACACCTGTACAATTATGTCATTCTGCTTCAAATTGATGAACTCTGCCACCTTTACTTCCCTCAACTCTTGAGGAAAGAACCTGTCCAAGAATACCATAACGAACTCATCCTAGCCAATAGGAGCTGCACCTAATCCACGACCCTCCTTCCGCTGAGGGAACCAAATATGAGCTACCCCCTTCATTTGGTAAGAGGTCAAAGATGAATTTTCCTCTCTCTAAAATCCCATAATCTGGGTAATCTTCTGGATCTCCTTAATCCTCATCCACCTTAGAACCATGAAACTCTGGTGGGTTCATCTTGGTAAAGTCTCGCACTCTAGCCACCGCAGCATTCCCATTAGAGTTCACATGGGCAACTGCCTGCTGGTTGACTTGGGTTGTCATAGCCTGTGCCAACATATGAAAAGCAGCCCTGAACATAGCATAAGTCACCTACTCATTCAAAGGGTCCGCAGGAGCTGGTGGGACTGGCTATTTCCTATCTCAATTGTCATTCCCATAGCCATTGTCATTTCCATTTCTTTTTCCATTGGCTCTTTAAAGAGGCATTTTTCTGCTAATGCATATAACATTAGATAGAGGAATAGAGGGAGTTGAACTTCATCGCACGACACAGATCAAGAAAGAAGGAAAGTTTCCTAAAATGTCTTGTAGCCTCTCCTTCATAAGTGTGGTGTGCTTCACACCCATGAAAAAGACTTTACTTAATGTGGCTTTCACACCCTAGGACACCGAAACCTGGCCCTGATACCAAGTTTTTCATGACCCGAGTCTGGACCGAGGACCGCAACACCAGACCTAGAAACACAAATGACTCCAAGCTAACCCATGGAATAATGCATAACTTACTTGCGAGCATAAGCTAAATGAAACAATCATAAAGCATCACATAAGGCCTAAGAGGAAGCTTCCTAGGCTATCATAAAACATATGGAACTACAAGCCACCCTCGCTGAAAATATCTAAACATAGTTGTCTGAAAAACCTCTAGTCATAGTATGAGATGATGGGACAAGACCCCTAACTAGCACCTCTAAGTCTGTAACTAAAATGACATAAAACCTGACATAATCCTAAAACTAAAATCCTTATATCATGAGGACTCACCAAGAGTTAGACTAAGCTAGAGTGAGAGTGAATCTAATGGAGGGATTAAGACTGATCACCCGAACCTATATCATGAGATGATATTGCATAAAACATGTGGTTAGTACTTTGAATGTACTGAGTATGTAGGATAAGTAAAATGTGATAATCAAATAATAAATTGAAATCATGAGCAAGAGATGTCTAAAACATGACATTCTGATCATTACTGAATGTAACAGCTCAAGGTCTTCAAACTGTTTCATAAAGCTGGACATTACTGAAATCATAAGTAAAATCTCATAAACTGAATATTAAGCCAAAATAACATAATTCATAATATCGTGACGCATAGACATGGACATGTGTTGAAATCATGGAATAATGGGAGATTTTTATAAACGACATACTTGATGTGAGCACAGATGAAATACGACGTATAACCCTATTCGGGAGGGTGTTCATACCTTGCGAAGGGTAGAGCCATAAAAAGGCATGATATCACTCATGGGTTGTTCATTCAGGCATGGAGACACTCTTGAGAAGGACCCCATCATGGCTATGGTGGTGCATAGTTTTGAGACTTAGGTACACTGGAACCCCCATCTACTCGATGTTGAATACTACTTCCAAAAATATATTAGTATAAGTGCACTAGCCATAAAAAAACAATGCCGAAGATCGGCCATAATACATAATCTTGAGATTCTTGAGATTCATGCATAATTGGGGTAAATCATCATAACTTTTAAAAGTAGAGATTCATGAGAGATATTCATAGAAATCATGAAATTATAATAATAAAACATAAATAGAATCATAGGAGGATCAATTTCATAAGAGAATATGGATTTTTTATCAAAAAGGGTCTAACCCTAGAAATTCATGAAAATCATAGTTAGAGACTTGAAGGAATTGAAATCATGTACTTGAGCTTAGGATTGGGCATGAGGATGGAAGAAATCCCCCATTCATGATCCCACATAACTGGGATTGAAGAATCCTTGACTTGATTTGAGGACCCAAGGGACATTGAGAAGAAAATGATGAAGAATCCTAGCTTTTTCTTTAGAGGATTATATCTTCAATTTGAGGTGTAAGGAGTAGAATGAGGGTTCAGGCTTATTTTAACCCTTAAATACACCCCTTAGGATACGAAAAATGACCTCATTTATGTCATGATCTGAGCATAGGCCCAGATCTAGACAGGTAACCTAAAACCATAAATAGCTCCAAGTCAACCCATGGCATGAACAATATAACTAAACCTCAACATAAATAATTCGAAAAACTAAATTCTGAATATAGAGGAAGTCTGAACATTTAATACATCTGAACAATGGAATATGAAACACTGAATCTGAAGCTGAGTACATAACTATGTCTGATAAACCTCTATATACTGACGAGCTGATGGGACAAGACCCCAACTAGCGCACTAAAGACTGAAACTGAAAAATGCTGATAACAAGCTAACTGAAGGTACTCGAAGGATGAGGACTCACCAACAGGTCTAGATATGCTAAACTCTAAGAACTGGCTAGAGGGGGGACTGAGCTTGAATGTCTGAGCCTATATCATAAAATGATACAACATATAGTATGCGGTCAGTACTTGGAATGTATCAAGTATAAAAGGTAAGTATAACAGCTGAGTAAGTAAAGTGAAAACATACATATCATAAATCATTACATCATAAGATTCTGAGAGTAAGGCTTGCATGCTACTAACTTAAAACATGATTAACATAATTGAACCTTATAACTGAATTGAATGACCAAAAGCTAAAAACTGATAATCATAAGTAAAACTGAACATTGGGACAAACCTGCTGAACACATAATATCATAATAGATGAACATGCATAACTGAAATCATGAGGAACAATGAGAGAGTCGTCATATAACCGACATTACCATGATAGAGCTTATGTGTTCCCCGACTATTACAATTAAGTGCGCAGAGCCGTCCAATGCCTTGCCAGGGCTAAGGACGCGACCATGATATCGATATAAAGCTGAAGGCTCCTTGGGGACAGGGGAAGCTCACAAGGGAGGTCCCGATGAATCTTAACATACCTACATTGACACGTAGTTCTGAGGCCCAAGGTTGTCTAAACCCCTAGCCTACTCGATGCTAGACACTATCCCAAAACATGTGTATACTCTCCATCATTTTTCAACGAAGCTGAACCAACACCTTTCGAAAAAGCTAATCATAAAAATATATACATAGTATAAAAATTGAACATGAGGAGCCTTGGCTCAAAAAATTCCACAAGCTAAAAAGTGGGAGTCTAGACTCTAAAAACCATGTGGCAAGCTTTCAAAAGATTTAGTCAAGTTGTGAAGTCATATTGAGATCATGTGGGCTTGCCCAAACTCTAAAATAGTTTTAAATATATTTGATAGTCAAAATCACAGATATATACATATTCATAATCATACTTTCTTAGGGGACATTTCATCATTCTTGAAAACATTGATCATAATCTCAACTCTTCATGAAACTTGCATAATTGGGCATCATATTCTTAAAAATTGAGATTATAATTTATAATTAAAATCAATATAAAACATGCCCATGAATCTTAAAACATCATTAGAAACATGAATAGACTTGACCTATGATATACACAGAAAATTTCTTAAATTGGGTTAAATCCCCATGAAATCATAAACTTTGAATTTCATGAATTAAGAAGGGGATTTGGGGCATGAAGGTGAAGATAAACTCCCATTCATAACCCTACATACGTAGGTAATCAAGTTTTACCCTCTTCCTTGAATGCCCAAGAGATTTAGAGAAGAAATTAAAGAGTTCTAGGCTTGATCTCCCTAGGAATCCTCTAGTCTTGCATGCATGGGGAGGGAAAGGTTAGAATAGATTAAACCCTCTTAAAACCCTCCTATCTGAGCTTAAAACAATGTAGCTTAGGGCTTAGGATCTTAGAAAATTATGAAATTCCCTAATTAAAAATGAAGGGAAATTACACAATGGCAGATGCCACAGCTCATCCTACGGATCGTACCTCGATTATATGGGTCGTGGTTTCCTCCCATTGAAGCCTCTATTAAATCCCGAGTTTTGAACTTTTCCATGGGTCACACCATGACTCATACCTTCATCCAACGAGTCATGGGATCCATCCGTGACCACGACTGGGAGAAATTCCCTGCTCCTTCCTACAGGTCAGGCAACAACTCATTGTTCCTTACAATGGGTCGTATCTTAACCTGCACTATCCAACTCTACCACCTTAGACCCCAACCAATGAATCCTTACCATGATCTGTGGATCCTCACCACGGGTCGTACCTAATGAGTTAGAAATTTACCAACTCATTAGGCTCCTAATCATGAGTTTTTTCTTAGTTTTCGGGTCATTTATGTGGATTTTATGCCCTTTCTATTGAATTCTTTGTAGGTACCGCACGTGAGTAAAGAAAGCATGAAATCGATACCAATGACCTTCTATAAGGAGGGATAGATATAGGCTGCATATTAGGAAGAAGGTCGATACCAAAGTCTATCGACGGCTCAGGAGGGACTCCCGATAGATTATCTAGAAACACCTCTGGATACTCACGCACTATAGGAACTGACTGAATAGTTGGGGTCTCAAAAGTAGCATCCTTAACATGAATTAGGTGGTATATGCAACCCTTAGAGATCATAATTCTTGCCTTAAGGTAGGAAATGAAGCGTCCTACAGGCACAACTAAACTACCTTTCTGCTCTAGGATTGGATCACCTGGAAACTGAAACTCTACTGCAGGGATTCAATAATTTACTAAGGCATAACATGCATGTAGCCAATCCATGCCAAATATAACATCAAAATCTATCATGGCTAACTCTACTAAATCTGCTGAGATGACTTTTTGAAGGACTGTAATAGGGCGATTTCTATATACCTATCGAGCTATAACTGAATCACTGACTGGAGTAGAGGCTGAGAATGGTTATTATAGGATTTCGAGATTGACTCTGAAACTACAAGAAACATAGGGCGTCACAAAAGATAAAGTATCCCTTGGATCTAGCAATGCATATACACCAAAATGAAATACTCATAATATACCAATGACTATATCTGGAGAGACCTCCTACTCCTGACGAGATACGAGGGCATAAAACCTGTTCTGACGCTATCCACCACCTGCACTAGTGGATGCACCCTGTTGAGCTGAGCGTGCTGGTGGAGCTGGTGAACTAGTTGCTGGGTCTCAACCTCTACTATGATCCTATCTGGCTGTTGGACAATCTCTTAGCATATGTCCAGGCTTTCCTCACATGAAACAAGTACCTGTACCCTCTAAGCACTGACCAATGTACTTCCTACTAGACCTGTCACAACTTGGAATGATGGGCTCTACGAGCCTACTCCCCTGACCTCGAGATCTTGATGCTCATCCCCTCTAGTCGCGCCTAGATCTGGATGGAACACCACTGCTGATGGCGTTGGGGCTGATGTCCTATGATGGAACTGCTGATGATGCCTACCACCAGACCTCCATTTGGGGAATGTGAAACCATTGGTGCTGGCCTTCTTGGCCTCTCTATGTCTCTCTCTCACCTACACAGCCTCTATCTGCTGGTCGTACAAGACCAACCATAAGAAGTCAATATCCTGATGAAGCATAGCGATCCTGCAATCCTTGACCAAATAGTCTTCTATCCTATGCAAAAACCTACTCAACTGAGCTCTCTGATCGGCCACCAACTCTGGTGCATATTTGTACAAGCGGGTAAACTCTAAGGCATACTCTTGGACTTTTATGTTGTTCTGCCTTAGGTTCACAACTCAGCTACCTTGATCTCCCTCATCTCTTGGGGAAAGAATCAGCCCAAGAATGCAGTGAGAAACTCATCCCAATCAATGGGAACCGCTCTGACTCCCCTGCTATCCTTCCACTGTTTGAACTAGATATGGGCAACCCATTTCTACTGATAAGAGGCTAGATCTTCACACTCCTCCTCCATCACCCCCATAATTTGGATGATCTTCTAGATCTTATCAATAAACTCATGTGGGTCCTTGTGCACCCTCGATCCAAGAAACTCAAGGAGATTCATCCTGAAGAAGTCCCTGACTTTAGCCATTGTCGCGTTCCTATTCTGGGGAACATGAGCCACCGCCTGCTGATTGACCTGAGCGGTCAATGCCTGTGCCAAAATCTGGATGGCTGCCCTAAGTTCAACGTGGACAACCTACTCAGGCACATGATCCTTGAGGGGTAGTGGGGCTTGCTAGTGCCCATCTCCAATGCCATTTTCATGGCCATGTCTATTCCCCTTCCTTCTTCCATTAACTCGGCGAGAAGGCATGATTCTGCAAACGCATATAGCATGAGTTAGAAGGATAGAGAGACATTCATCGCATGACACGGATCATGAAAAAAGGGAAATTTTCTAAAACTCTTCATAGCCTCTTCGTTATAAGTGTGGCACGCTTCACACCCATGAAAAAGACTCAACTTAACATGGCTTTCAAATACCCTAGGACATGTCAAAACCTATTGCTCTAATACCAAGTTTGTCACAACCCAAGCATAGTTCCGAATCTAGACACGGAATGTAGAATCATAAATAGCTCCAAGTCGACCCATGGCATGAACAAGATAAATAAAGCTCAACATAAATAATGCGAATAACTGAATTCTAAAATAGCAGAAGTATGAACATTTAATACATCTGGAAAACGGAATATCATACACTAAATCCGAAGAAGAGTACATAACTACGTCTAATAAGCCTCTAAATACTGACGAGCTGATGGGACAAGATCCTAACTAGCTCACTAAAGACTGAAACTGAAAATGTTGATCACAAGCTAATTGAAGGTCCTCAAAGGATGAGGACTCACCAACAGGTCTGGATATACTAAAACTCTGAGAACGAGCTAGTGGGGCTACTGGGCTTGAATATCTAAGACTTTATCATAAAATGATACAACATATAGTATGCGGTCAGTATTTGGAATGTACCAAGTATGCAAGGTAAGTATAACAGCTGAGTAAGTAAAGTGAAAACATACATATCATAAATCATTACATCATAAGAGTTTGAGAGTAAGGCTTGCATGCTATTAACTGAAAACATGATTGACATAATTGAACCTCCTAACTGAATTGAATGACCCAAACCTAAAATCTGATAATTATAAGTAAAACTGAACATTGGGTCAAACCTGCTGAACACATAATATCATAATTAATGAACATGCACAGCTGAAATCATGAGGAATAATGGGAGAGTTGTCATATAACTGACATTACCACGATAGAGCTTACGTGATCTCCGACTATTACACTTAAGTGGGTATAGCCGTCCAATGCCTTTATAGGGCTAAGGAAGCGACAATGATATCAATATCAAGCTAAAGGCCCCTTGGGGATAGGGTAAGCTCACAAGAGAGGTCTTAAAGAATCTGAATATACCTACATTTGCACATAGTTCTGAGGCTCGGGGTTGTCTGAACCCCTAGCCTACTCGGTGCTAGACACTACTCCCAAAACATGCATATGCTTTTCATCATTTTTCAATAACGCTGAACCATTGCCTTTTGACAAAGCTGGTCATAACAATATATACATAGTCTGAAAATTAAACACGAGGAGCCTTGGCTCAAAACATGCCACAAGTTGAAAAGTGAGAGTCTAGACTCCAAAAATCATGTGGTAATCTAATATAAAAAGATTTAGTAAAATCATAAGTCATACTTAGATCCTATGGGCTTGCCCAAACTTTTGACATACTTTGAAATAGACTTGATAGTCAAAAATAATGGATATATACATAGGAAATTCATAATCATACTCTCATAGGAGACATTTCATCATGATTGAAAATATAGATCATAATCTCAACTCTTCATGAAACTTGCGTAATTGGGCATCATATTCTTAAAACATTTAGATCATAATTTATAATCAAAATCAATATTAAACATGCCCATGAATCTTAAAACATCATTATAAGCATGAATAAAATTGACCCATGATAGATACATAGAGAATTTCTTAAATTGGGTTAAAAGCCCATGGAATCATAAACCTTGAATTTCATGAATTGAGAAGGGGATTTGGGAAATGAGGGTGAAGAGAAACTCCCATTCATAGCCCTACATACCTGGGTAATATTGTTTTACACTCTTCCTTGAATGCCCTAGATATTTGGAGAATAAATTGAAGAGTTCTAGGCTTGATCTCCCTAGGAATCATCTAGTCCTACATGCATGGGGAGAGAGTAGGTTAGAATAGATTAAACCCTCTTAGAACCCCCGACTGAGCTTAAAATGACATAGTTTATGGCTTAGGATCTTAGAAAATTATGAAATTTCCCTAATTAAAAATGCAAGAAAATTACACACTACCAGGTGCCACAGCTCGTCCTACGGATCGTACCTCGATCCTAAGGGTTGTGGTTTCCTCCTGTTGAAGCCTCTGTTAAATCCTGAGCTCTGAAATTTTCCACGGGTCACACCATAACTTGTACCTTCACCCAACAAGTCATGGTATCCATTTGTTACCATGACTGGGAGAAATTCCCTGCTCCTTCTCTAGGGGCTGGGGCAATGACTCATTGTTCCTTACAATGGGTCGTACATTGACCCGTACCATCCATCTCTACCACCCTAGACCCCAACCAACGAGTTCTTACCATGATCCGTGGTTCATTACTATGGGTCGTACCATGAGTCATACCTTCCCTCTAACCATCCAGAACCAAACAATGACTTTGACCCTCGACGCATACCATCACTCCAAGGGTCATTATTGGACTTGTTGTTAGCAACTTATACACAGAAACTGTTGACCACGAGTGATCCTACGTTCCATTGGTCCTTCCTACAACTCGTACCACGAGTCGTCCTGAGTTAAAATTTTAGATTTTTCTGCTGATTGTAATCCAAATCCTGAGTCTAGTCTTAGGCACTTCCTAGATATTACAATTTATAAGTTAAAAGTGTTGGAACTTATGAAAATACCCCTGAAGAATCACACTTAAAAATCTGCCTGCCAGTCCTTACGAGTCATACTATGACTTATCGTGACATACCACGGGTCGTGGTATGTAATTCATTGCTTTTGGATGACTTAAAATCTTATAGTTACTCTTAACATGGGTCCTTGGTATGAATCGTACCTAGATAGCACGAGTCGTACCATGACTCATGGTGACTGGGATTCTCCTGTCCGTCAAACCTGACAATGCTTCACTAAACTACCCATAAATTTTTTCTCTGAACTTCAATTGATGCAAGGTTGGATGAATTGAAACGAAGACTCAAATGGATTCTATTTGATATGATGGATAACCCAAAACATTTCTTAAAATAAGAGTTATTATTTTCTAAAGTTTACTCTTGTAATAACTTATATGAAAACTCAATCGGTAGGAAAGTTCTCAATTCAACTTTATGCTAGAGGTTCCTTATGTCCCTAATTTGCATTCAATTAACTTCTCACACTTAAGAATTTATATTAATACCTTTATCTAACAAAATTCATCAGGTTCAGGTCTATCTACATACCTAGAGCGGTTTCAAACTTGGCCTGAAATTCCAAGGCATTGCAATATCTTAACTCATGACTGAAACAATAATTCATACCATCATATTACAACTCATAATGAGTCTTTTATCTAATGATCCTTCCCAGAAAAATTCTTTGAACCCCCCTTCTTATGACCCTTCTATACAATCCATACCATCTTGGTACGAGTCATCGGATTTGTCGTGGTTTCTTGGCAACTTCTGTTGATTTCTTTAGACCTCATGCTACAACTTGTGGTATGACATGTACCTTTTTGTCATGAGTCATATTAGGACTCATACTAAGGGAAATTTTCATTTCTTTGCAGGTTCAACCTTCAATTCTAGGGTTTACTCTTACGGACTTTTGGGGTGATACAAAATAATTCAAAAAGTCTGATTTGAATTATTCTTATCATAATAAATTATAAATCAATATACTAGAAATTCATAATTGCACTCCTCCATTTATATTTTGAGATATACCATTAAACACTTATGTAATTTTCCATGTTAAAATTACTAATACTAATTAACAAATTAAATTACTAATGAATTTAATTCAATGATTAATTTTGGAAAAAGGCATAAGTACCTCCCAAACTATGGACGTTTTTTCACAGACACACTTTTCATTTACAGGGAGGGGAGTCCTCTTACCCCCCCAGAACTCTTATTTTATGTATTTGTTTTCACCCTTTGTGCTGAACTGGAGGCAAAGGCCAGTTAAATGAGTTGCGTGTTTATACACCAATTATTTCAATGTAAGGGCCCCATCCTGTTCCCTTTTCCCCTTATTTTTCTATTCCTATTCGAATAAGAGTCAAAACACTCCACGCTCTTCCAAATGGTCCACACTTTGTCAAAATCATCCGAAAATCAAAAGAGAATTTCATGATTCAAAAGAGTTCAGAGATATATCAGCACTAATAGAGTGAAAATAAGTATGTAGCCTCTAAGTTCATGATTCAAAAGAGTTCAATTTCATTCCATTATTGTAGTCTAAGATATATTTAATTGTGGTTATACATACTAGTCTATTCAAGGTAAATTTGGAAGGCTAAGCTAGTTATTCGTCACAATCAAGGATCAAAGGTTAGTTTTTTATTAAATTTAATTCACTTTGTGTTAGGGTTTTGTTTAAAAAAATTTCAATCTAAATATTTTTTTGATTTTCGTAAACCAAATTAAGGTTTCTGTGTGCATATTAAGATGCTAGAATTTCCATCTAGTTATGCATATGTACTATCTTTTGAGCAAATTAATGATTTTTTATTGTTTTCATCTCAATTTTGTCGATTACTGTTGAATTATTGTTATTGTGAATTTAGGTATGAATGAGTTTATATTCATCACCTTAAGATTGTATCACGGTGGGGACTTATTGGTAAGGAACTAAGATATGAGAGTGGAGTAATGAGTGAATATGTAAATGTTGATGTGGATACAATATATATTCCTCAATGTCCCAGCTATTCACGGAACACGAAGCAGATGATTAATCTTATAGTACTGTTCGGGGAGTTGATAAACTAATTCCTGTAGATGTATATTTGCCAGGTTTCCCACCTAAACCCGAAGCGGTTATAGATGCTATAACAAAACATAGATGAAGGACTATATTAAAGAACTAGGGTACCATCCAAATTGCAAATTTAGTATTCAGCTACCTAACAGTGGACTTTTTAGGAGATATTGACAATGATATTATTCTTTTAACAAATTGTAAGTGTTTAAAAAGTGGGGCTATTATGGAAGTATATGTGCACATGCCAAAGTGAGAATCTAGTTCAGCTTTTAATAAAGATGTTGAGACCACTTAAAAAAGTTCTAGCCAAAACATTGGAGATAATGAAGTTGGTGAGGCTTCTTTAAATGGGATAGGTTCAACTCCAAATACTGCTTCAACTATTGCTTGTATATCTAGTCTAGCAGCTCCAAGTACTGCAAATCCATCAGATCCAGTTATTACTCCATCAGATTCTAAAGATGATGACTTCCTTGTAAATAGATCTGATGAATCAATTGATAGTAGTTCTAATTCTGAAAATAGTAACCTATTTGGAATTGATGATTATGACAGTGATGTCCATGAGGAGTACATAGAGACTGGGGCGAGAGAAGGTTATTCTTAAGGAGGAAAAGAAGGGAGAGAATTCTTGGTGACAGTGAAGAAGTCCCATGTGGTGAAGCTGCACCTGATTTAGGGTTTGAAGAGACTAAAACAAGTAGAAATAGTTTATAATAAAGGTTAGGGGGTGATGAACCCTATTATCCAAGTTTTGATGATGTAGCTTTGAAACTAACACAGATGAAAGTTGTCTTGAAGAAGGGGAACACCGTTACACCCCGTAAGTTCTTAACACTTAGTTGACCTATTCGCATGTTAGTTAAGAGTTTTACAATGCCACACGTGCGAGAAAAGGGCCCGGGGAGAGACCGGACAAGCGCCTAGTCGGAGCATCACAAGGAAAATGCGACTTATAAATCGCATTCGACAAATGTGACTTAAAGAGGAGGGGTTCGGGCCCAAGTATATAAGGCCTCCCACCTTGTTTTAAACAATTTCCTTACATTTAATTTCCAGTGAACGACCAGTAAATAGGGGAGACAAAGGGTTTTCATTAATTTCCATTTGATTAAGCCGTCAAACACAATCCAAAATCGAATTAACTTCGGGTAGCGAAGTATAAAGCCACCGGGAGCATTCCTGCGGAGTTAGTTTCGCGAAATTCGGCAGGCGAATCATCGTCACGCCGAGCTAAGGTAAGTGGAATTTCTCCAAACTAGTGTTAATATACTCCCAGAATTAAAGTGAGTATTTCTCCCGTCTAGACTTCCGAGAACTTACGAGTTTTCGGCCGTTCTCCGATAAGTCGAAGAATAGGCAGTAGGTATATCCATAAGTATGGTTTCTTTCCAATATAATAGTAGAATTAATTCTATTCTTTCATGAATATGAATACAGTTGGAGAAATAGCTGAACACTAGCCGAGCTACGCCAATTAATCAGAAAGTCGGCAATTGAGGTATGTAAAGCCAGTTTCTTTCGGCAAGCTAGTAGTTCTAGTATAGCAAAATAGTACGAATTTCAGTAGAGTGTTTCAGAAGTCGTATATCATGTTCAGTATGAAATTTAGTAAGCATGTTAGAAATATAATACAATGTTCAACATGAAATTAACTAAAGCAGTATAAGTCCCAGTAGAATATTCCAGAAATATTATTACAAATTCAGTATATTTCAGTATCAGATTCAGTACATCTCAATATGAGATTCAGAATAGAATACCAGAACATAGATATTATTATCAGATCCAGCATCTATATTACATGTGCCTATTGCTATCTGTGGAGACGTGATTGTTCTATGTTGGGCACCCTTAGAGCTTCCTTGACCGCCCCAAGGTTAATAGCTGTGTCGACTCGCCTGCTAGAGGGTGAGGATACGTCACTCTACGAAGTGGCATGCCGTCCGCTAGCGGACGAAGATGGGATGCAGATTCCCCATAGAAGGCTGATCATCACGATACCACACCCCCTATCGAGCGCTTGCGCCCGGGGTGCAGATTTCAGATTTTAGATTACAGATTTCAGATTTCAGATTTCAGGAGTCCTCCGGACTCAGATACAGCTATAGTCAGGGGCCCAGTGAGCCAAGTTGCATACCTAGTGGTCGGCTGGATGCTCATAGTTACTAGGTAGATGGTATACTTGGGTAGGTGTATATAGATTGTGTGCTTGTTGGTACCTTACGGCATATGGGGGCTGGTAAGGTTCTTGTATGCTATGTTGTGTTAGTTATTAATAGATAGAAAGTTCACCGCCATGTTATCAGGTATGACTCTTACTCTCTTCAGTAAAGTTACGCTCTTTTCAGTCAGTCTCAGCCCGTCTCCTATTACTTCAGTATCTATCAGTATTATTGTTTGCTTTCAGTTATTTTCAGTTATTTCTTTTCATACTCAATACCAGTGGTATTGACGCCCATTTTGGGGTGCTGCATTACTTGCCTACAGGTACTCATAGACGAGGAGCAGATCCCTCGTAGTTCCAGCCAGCGTACGGAGTCTTCAGCTCCTATCATCCGGAGCTTGATAGCTAAAGGTTTACTTCCTTTTTTGTTTGTACAGTATGGGTAGGCCGGGGCCTTGTCCCGACCATCTTATTATTCTTAGAGGCTTGCGGATTGTATATTCCCTGTGGTTAGTTGTACCGGTCGTGTGGGGCCGTGTGTATGTTTTTAGTTTGCAAGTGATAGCCGTGTGGGGCCTTTTTCAATTGTCAGTTGGTGACCTTGTCGGTCACAAATCAGTTTAGCACTTGATTCTACTTTTCAGTGATAACTAATCAGCATGGTGGTCGTGTCGACCCGCATAGGTTCCCTTATGTTCAGTTGTTCTGGGTAGCTGTTATATTCCTACAGGTGGCTATAGGCCTCGTCGGCCGGAGGCTGTATTTACAGCCGTTATATAGCCCGTTGTTTTCATAAATCTAGAATTAGAGCCAGCCTGGCACCAAAAATGCTTAGGCTCAGTAGTCCAGCAGTCCTGGTCCTATTAGGGCACCAGGTGCCAGTCATGCCTCCCATGGCAGGACGTGACAAACTTAGTAATAGAGCAGGTCATATCGCAGGGAGTCTGCAAGCCGTGCTAAGTAGAGTCTTGTCTATGGATATGTTGTGCACCACATACCATAGGCTCTGCAAGGCATGATAGGGTGGTTACTCTTTCTTCATATTCAGTCGTGCCATAGAGTAGTACAGTATAGGGTTGAGTCCCTAAAGCTTATTATACTCTTTGTTTATAGATAAAATGTCAGATCAGCGACATCCCATCACAGGCAGAAGATTTGATATAGCAGCAGGAGAGGGCACCAGCAGGATGCCTCAGCCTCGTTTAGAAATAGCCCGATCTGAGGGAGATACAGAGGCATCGTCCCGAGCTTCTCAGCAGTCTCCACCCCATCAGGATCCACTCGGGACGACACCACCTCCGACAGTTCCTATACCTACACCATCTGACCAAGAGGTCAAGAGTGCAGTAGTTATGTTAGCGCAAATGATGGCTACTCTGCGCTAGTCAATGCCACCTACAACGGTAGAATCATCAGGTGGGCCTGGTAGTTCGAGGGTCCGAGAATTCCTGGCACTAGGTCCCCCACAGTTTATTGGGACAGATCAAACAGAGGACCCCCAGGACTTCCTGGATCAGATGTAGAGAATTTTCCAGGTAATGCATGTTACATCTACAGAGTAGGTCGAATTGGCGGTATTCCGACTGCGGGATATTATTGTGTTGTGGTATGAGAGTTGGGAAAGGTCTCGAGGGAGAGATGTTGCCCCTCCGACCTAGTCCAGCTTTTCAGAGGCTTTCCTAGACTGTTACTTACCATGAGAGATCCGACAGGCCCGGATGGACCAGTTTTTACACCTGGAGCAGGGGGCGATGAGTGTTCGAGAATACGCCCTACAGTTCAATTCTTTGGCGCGACATGCTTCAGCCTTTATAGACACCATGATATCCAGAGTCCACCAGTTTATTATGGGGCTGAACCCAGAGTATATTGAGGCCTGTATGACAACTACTTTGTGGGAAGATATGGATATTGCTCGAGTACAGGCTTTTGCTCAGACTATTGAGGGCCTCAGACCACGACAATAGGATAGCAGACGAACAAGTCAGGAACAGCGCCGCAGGGACAGGTCAGATGAGTTATGGGGGGAGATTCGGAGAGGGCCTAGGCCACGGTTGTCGGATAGGCCACCTAGACCCCTGCCTCCATCACAGCAGCAGAGGCGTAGATTCAGTCGCCGAGGATAGCCAGAGTCCGGCGGAAGTTCTCGAACAACAGATTCACCCCAGCAGAGGAGGGCATAACATAGTAGGTATACACCACCACTTTTCCCTATTTGCAGCCGACGTCACTCTGGAGATTGCAGATATGGCTCCACAGGGTGTTATATATGTGGACAGGAGGGTCATGTGATGAGAGATTGTCCAGCCAGGGGTCAGGGTGACCGGGATAGACAGGACAGGGCATCAGCAGGTTCGCGAGCTCCAGCAGCCCCGGCAGGGCGCAGGCCCTCAGTTTCAGCAGGCAGAGGCCGAGGCAAATCAGGGGCCTCTAGTTCAGGTACGGGCCCAAGCCCTACCTATGCCTTACCAGGGAGACAGGATTATGAGGCGTCTCCAGATGTTGTGACAGGTATGATGACTATTTTTTCTCACCCTGCTTATGTATTAATCAATCCGAGATCTACCTTGTCCTATGTTACCCCATTAGTGGCTCGAAAGTTCAGTATTGTACCAGAATTGCTTCGACAACCCTTTTCAGTATCTGTACCCATCGACGACTCTATCATAGCCAGAAGGATTTATCGAGGGTGTATAGTAGAGGTTGCTAGCCGTCAAACCAAAGCGAATTTGCTAGAGTTAGAAATGGTTGATTTTGACGCCATTATGGGTA
Organism: Datura wrightii; assembly: GCA_035772735.1. Taxonomy (NCBI): domain Eukaryota; kingdom Viridiplantae; phylum Streptophyta; class Magnoliopsida; order Solanales; family Solanaceae; genus Datura; species Datura wrightii. The sequence goes on along the minus strand of JASDFA010000007.1, from coordinate 42,666,852 downwards.
TGGATTGGTTAGCTCCATGCTATGCCAATGTAGAATGCTGGACCAAGACGGTCCGATTCCACTTTCCAAGGGAGGCAGTACGAGAGTGGAAGGGTAGTACAACTACGCCAAAAGGTAGGTTTATTTCCTATCTTTGGGTGAGAAAGTTGATAGCCAAGGGGTGCATTTACCACATTGTTAGAGTTCAGGATGTTCGGGTAGATCCTCCGACTCTCCAGTCTGTTCCAGTGGTGAATGAATTCCTCGATGTATTTCCAGATGAGTTACTTGGTACTCCCCCAGAAAGGGAAATAGACTTTGCATTTGATTTATTGCCGGGCACTCAACCCATATCAATTCCCCCTTATCGCATGGCTCCTGCTGAACTCAGAGAACTAAAGGAGAAGTTGAAAGATTTGTTAGATAAGGGATTTATCAGGCCGAGTACTTCACCTTGGGGTGCGCCAGTTTTGTTTGTAAGAAAGTAGGATGGTTCCCTCCGCATGTGTATAGACTATCGACAACTGAATAAAGTTATTATCAAGAATAAGTATCCGCTTCCCAGGATAAATGATCTGTTTGATCAATTACAGGGAGCTAGATATTTCTCAAAAATTGACTTAAGGTCTGGATATCATCAGGTTCGGGTTCGTGAAAGGGACATTCCAAAGACTGCCTTCAGGACCAAATACGACCATTTTGAATTCTTAGTCATGTCCTTTGGGCTGACGAATGCTCCAGCTGTGTTTATGGACCTGATGAACAGTATTTTCAGACCATACCTGGACTTGTTCGTGATAGTGTTTATTGACGATATTTTGGTGTATTCTCACTCAGAGGCAGACCACCAGGATCATTTGCGGACAGTGCTCCAGATTCTCAGTGACCATCAGCTCTATGCCAAGTTCTCGAAATGTGAATTCTTGCTGAATTCAATAGCCTTTTTGGGTCATATTGTGTCAGATGCTGGTATACAGGTAGATACCCAGAAAATAGAAGTAGTAAAAGCATGGCCCAAAACTACCACTCCGACCGAGGTACGCAGTTTCCTGGGGTTAGCAGGGTACTACAAGAGGTTTGTTGAAGGATTTTCAACCTTAGCAGCACCTCTGACTAAACTGACGCAGAAGGCAGCAAAATTTCAGTGGACTGAGGCATGTGAGTAGAGCTTCTAGGAATTGAAAGACAGGTTAACATCAGCTCCAGTGTTAGCATTGCCAAAAGGTACAAAAGGTTATGTAGTTTATTGTGATGCTTCGGGTGTTGGGTTAGGATGTGTGTTGATGCAGTATGGTAAAGTAATTGCTTATGCTTCTAGATAGCTGAGGAAACATGAAAAGAACTATCCTACCCCTGACCTGGAATTGGCCGCAGTGATTCACGCCTTAAAGATATGGAGACATTACTTGTATGGCGTCCACGTGGATATTTTCACTGATCATAAGAGCCTACGGTATATCTTCACCCAGAAAGAGTTGAATTTGCGGCAGTGTCGCTGGTTAGAGCAGTTGAAAGAATATGATGTGAATATTCTGTATCACCCAGGGAGAGCTAATGTGGTGGCAGATGCCCTTAGTTGTAAATCTATAGGAAGTTTGGCACACTTACAGCCTGAGAAACGGGAATCAGCCTGGGAATTGCATCAGTTAGCCAATTTAGCCTTTCGTGTAGTAGAAACAGAGGACAACAGAGCGGTAATCTAGAACACTACAGTGTCGTCTTTAGTCATGGAAGTAAAGCAACGACAGTGTGAAGATCCTAGCCTGGTTCAGCTTAGAAACAGAGTTCAGCAAGGAGAGGTGACAGATTTTTAGATAACCGAGGATGGGGTATTGCGATATAAAGATCGCCTTTTTGTTCCAGACGTTGCAAGGCTTCGCCAGCAGATTATGGGCGAGGTACATTATGCCCGTTATTCTCTCCACCTAGGTTTGATGAAAATGTACCACGATATAAAATAAATCTACTAGTGGCTAGGAATAAAGAAGGGGATAGCAGAATTCGTAGCTCAGTGTCCCAACTGCCAGCAGGTAAAAGATGAACATCAGAAACCAGGCGGACTGACCCAGGATATAGTTGTGCCTCTATGGAAATGGGAAGCAGTAAATATGGATTTTGTAGCAGGATTACCCCGCAACAGGCGTAGATATGATTCGATCTGGGTGATTGTTGACAGACTGACAAAATCAACTCATTTTCTGCCAGTAAGGGCTACCTTTTCTGCCGAGGATTATGCTGAGCTGTATATCAGAGAAATAGTCAGGTTGCATGGTGTTCCAGTGTCCATTATCTCTGACAGAGGGGCGCAGTTTACAGCTAAGTTCTGGAAAATCATTTCAGAGAGGCTTGGGGACGCAGGTTAACCTGAGCACAGCTTTTCATCCTCAGACAAATGGGTAGGCAGAATGCACCATTCAAATGCTCGAGGATATGTTGCAAGCATATGTATTGGATTTCGGAGGTAGCTGGGATGAACATTTACCACTCATTGAGTTCGCCTATAATAACAGTTACCATTCAGCTATTCAGATGGCGCCTTATGAGGCATTATATGGGCGAAAGTGCAGATCTCTAGTTGGTTGGTTTGAGGTAGGAGAATCAGCATTGATTGGGCCAAATATCATTCATCAGTCAGAGGAAAAAGTAAAGCTTATCAGAGAATGTTTACTGACTGCTCAGAGCTGCCAGAAATCTTATGCTGACGTGTGACGCAGAAACTTGGAATTTAATGTGGGTGATTGGGTGTTTCTTAAAGTTTCGCCGATGAAGGGTGTAATGAGATTTGGCAAGAAAGGAAAGCTAAGCTCGAGGTTTGTTGGGCCTTATCAGATTCGCCGAAGAATAGGCCAAGTGGCATATGAGTTAGACATACCTCCTGAGTTAGAATCTGTCCACCCAGTTTTCCATGTATCAATGCTGAGAAAGTGCATAGGAGATCCCTCCAGAATTGTCCCAGTCCAAGATGTTCAGGTTATGGAGGAGTTGGCCTATGAAGAAGTTTCAGTAGCCATAGACCGGCAGATCTGCAGATTAAGAACTAAAGATGTTGCTTCTGTCAAAGTATTATGGCGTAACAAGAACCGAGAGGAAATGACTTGGGAAGCAAAAGAAGATATGAAAGCTAGATACCCTCGATTATTTCAGACTTAGTTAGTTAGAGGTATGTTGATATTGCTGTTTTATGAGTTGCTTTATATTCATGGGTATGAGTGAGATGTTGACTTCAGTTTATTATGTACTGGATGTTATAGTATTATATGGAGTACCTGTATTGGACTTTTTGTGTTTCAGGATTTTTGAGATAGTCCATATTACAGGGGAAACTCTGCCGAAATTTTTCTAGAAAAGGTAGAGCAAGTTAAAATTTCTGTAAATGGAAGTTAACATTCGAGGACGAATGTTCTTAAGGGGGAAGGATGTTACACCCTATAAGTTCTTGACACATAGTTGGCCTATTCGCATGTTGGATAAGAGTTTTGGAATTCCATATGTGCGAGAAAAGGGCCCGGGGAGAGACCAGACAAGCGCCAAGTCGGAGCGTCGCAAGGCAAATGCGACTTATAAATCGCATTCGACAAATGCGACTTAAAGAGGAGGGGTTCGGGCCCAAGTATATAAGGCCTCCCACCTTGTTTTAAATCATTTCCTTACATTTAATTTCCAAAATGAATGACCAGTAAACAAGGGAGACGAAGGGTTTTCATTAATTTCCATCCGATTAAGCCATCAAACACAGTCCAAACTCGAATTAACTTCGGGTAGCGAAGTATAAAGCTGCCAGGAGCATTCCTGCAGAGTTAGTTTCGCGAAATTCGGCCGAAGAATTGTCGTCATGCTGAGCTAAGGTAAGTGGAATTGCTCCAAACTAGTGTTAATATACTCCTAGCATTAAAGTGAGTATTTCTCCCTTCTAGACTTCCAGAAATTACGAGTTTATGGCAGTTCTCCGATAAGTCAAAGAATAGGCAGTAGGTATATCCATAAGTATGGTTTCTATCCAAAATAATAGTAGAATTGATTCTAATATTTCGTGAATATGAATACAGTTGGGAGAAATAGCTGAATACTAGCCGAGCTACGCCAGTTAATTAGAAAGTTGGCAGTTTCAGTATGTAAAGCCAGTTTCTTTTGGCAAGCTAGTAGTTCTAGTATAGAAAAATAGTACGAATTTCAGTAGAGTGTTTCAGAAGTCGTATATTATGTTCAGTATGAAATTTAGTAAGCATGTTAGAAATATAATACAGTGTTCAACATGAAATTCACTAAAGCAGTATAAGTCCCAGTAGAATATTCTAGAAATATATTACAGATTCAGTATATTTCAGTATCAGATTTATTACATTTCAATATGAGATTCAGAACAGAATACCAGAACATAAATATTATCATCAGATCCAGTATATATATTACATGTGCCTATTTCTATCTATGGAGACATGATTGTTCTGTGTTGGGCACCCTTAGAGCTTCCTTGACTGCCCCAGGGTTAATAGCTGTGTGGACTCGCCCGCCAGAGGGTGAGGATACGTCGCTCTACGGAGTGGCATGCCATCCGCCAGCGGACGAAGATGGGGTGCAGATTCCCCATAGCAGGCTGATCAAGACTATACCACACCCCCTGTCGAGCGCTTGCGGCCGGGGTGCAGATTTCAGATTTCAGATTATAGATTTCAGATTTCAGATTTCAGATTTCAGGAGTCCTCCGGACTCAGATACAGCTATTGTCAGGGGCCCAGTGAGCCCAAGTTTCATACTCAGGGGGCCGGCTGGATGCTCATAGTTACTAGGTAGATGGTATGACCTGCGTAGGTGTATATAGATTGTGTGCTGATTGGTACCTTACGGCTTATGGGGGCTGGTAAGGTTCTTGTATGCTATGTTGTGTTAGTTATTAATAGATAGAAAGTAGACCGCCATGTTATCAGGTATGACTCTTACTCTCTTTAGTAAAGTTACGCTCTTTTTCAGTCAGTCTCAGCCCGTCTCCTATTACTTCAGTATCTATCAGTATTATTGTTTGCTTTCAGTTATTTTTAGTTATTGCTTTGCATACTCAGTACCAGTGGTACTGACGCCCATTTTGGGGCGCTGAATTACTTGCCTGCAGGTACTCATAGACGAGGAGCAGATCCATCGTAGTTCCAGCCAGCGTACGGAGTCTTCAACTCCTATCATCTGGAGCTTGACAACTAAAGGTTTACTTCCCTTTTTGTTTGTACAGTATGGGTAGGCCGGGGCCCTGTCCCGACCATCTTATTATTCTTAGAGGCTTGCGGATTGTATATTCCCTGTGGTTAGTTGTACCGGTCGTGTGGGGCCGTGTGTATGTTTTTAGTTTGCAAGTGATAGCCGTGTGGGGCCTTTTTCAATTGTCAGTTGGTGACCTTGTCGGTCACAAATCAGTTTAGCACTTGATTCTACTTTTCAGTGATAACAAGTCAGCATGGTGGCCGTGTCGATCCGCATAGGTTCCCTTATGTTCAGTTGTTCTGGGTAGCTGTTATATTCCTACAGGTGGTTGTAGGCCTCGTTGGCCGGAGGCTGTATTTACAGCCGTTATATAGCCCGTTGTTTTCATAAATCCAGAATTAGAGCCAGCCTGGCACCAGAAGTGCTTAGGCTCAGTAGTCCAGCAGTCCAGGTCCTAGTAGGGCACCAGGTGCCAGTCGTGTCTTCCAAGGCGGGGCGTGACAGCAACGGAGGGTAAAACTACCAAGATCAAGAAGGAAAAATTCTGCTATAAAGGGTGTGAGATTGGATCCTACTTTTTAAAAAGTTGTGTGGCAATTGGGTATGATTTTTGTGAGTGTGACAAAATTTAAAGATGTAGTCACTAAGTACTCAATTCAAAGGACGATTCAACTTGAAAAATATGTGAATGAACCAACTAGAGTAAGGGTTGGATGTTGCACAAAAAATTGCAAATGGCTACTGTATGCAAGTCTTGACACTATATGTAATAACTTTATTATTAGGACTTATATTCCATTACATAATTGTGAGAGGACCTCTAGAAATTACTTGTGCAACTCAAAATTCTGTGGCATAGCCTTTAAAGATAGAATAATTGAGCAACCAAACATAAAAGTGTTCAAGTTGCAAGAGTTAATTAGGAAGAAGTTCAAAGTACACATTGGAAAGACCATAACCAGAAGAGCAAGAGCTAAAGTATTGAAGCAAATTATGGGTGATCATATTCTTGAGTTTGTGGAAATTCTCGATTATAAAGATGATTTGTTCAGGGCCAACCCTGGGAGCACTTATGTTGTGAAACTTGGTGAAGCTGATAAACTTGGTAGGCTAGTGTTTGAGGCATTCTACTTCTATTTTAAAGCACTCAAAGAAGGCATTCTTGGCTTGTAGGAAATGCATAGGGTTAGATGTTTTTTCTTGGAAAGAGTAAGCAAGGGTCAATTAGTAGTTGTTGTAGCTAAGGATAGCAATAATCAAAAGCATCCACATGCTTAAGCTGTAGTGGAATATGAGAAAAGAAATACTTGGAGTTGGTTTATAACTTTGTTGAAGGAAGACTTGGGATTAAGAGATGGAATGGGTTTTACTGTGATTACAGACATGCAAAAGGTATATTCTTTTACATACTTTCTATCTTTTACATATTTTCTGAATGATACTAACTCAAATGATGTTCTGTAGAGACTGCATTTAACTATTAATGAGTTTTTACCAGCTTGTGAACAAAGAATGTGTGCTAGGCACATCCTAGAAAATTGGTCTAAGAATTGCAAGGGGCTTCAAAGGAAAAAGTTATTTTGGAGGTGTGCTAGAAGAATTTATGAGGCTAAATTTAGGGAAAAGTATAAATTACTATCCAAGCTTGGTAAAAAAATAGTGGATGATCTACTTTACTATGATAAAGAGTATTGGTGCAAATTATATTTTAATTGTAAAGTGAAGTGTGATGCAGTGGACAATAACATGTGAGAGATTTAATGATTGGATCCTAGAAGCAAGGAATTAGACAATTATTAGAATGCTTGAAGAAATAAGAATAAAGATGATGAAAACACTAGCTAAATTAAGTGAATTAGCAAACTCTTGGATCAACAGTATCTCTCCAATGGCAATGAAAATATTGGAGGACAATATTGAAAAGTCATTGAAATGTACCATTGAATTTAATGAAGAATATGGATGTGAAGTGATGGATGCAGATAATAAACACACTATGTTTTTGAGAAGGGGGATTTGCAGTTGTAGATCTTGGATGTTGAAGGGGATACCGTGTCAACATGTCCTAGCTGCAATGTTCTTTAAGTAATATGACCCAACTGATTATATAGATAACTGCGACAGGAAGGAGACATACTTGATGATTTATTTTAGTTTCATTCAACCTTTAAATAATATGTCATTGTGTCCTAAATCAACAAATCCAACTGTTGCACCACCAGTGGTCAAAACTATGCCAGGTAGGCCAAAAAAATGAGAAGTAAAGAGGCTGGTGAAACCAAGAGGTCTAGTAAATTGCCTAAAATTGGACTTGTCATAACATGTAACATCTTTCATGTGAGGGTCACAACAAAAGAGGGTGTCATTTACAAAAAAATGATGGTGTTGGTGCTAGTTGAAAAACAATTATTGCACATGACTCATCTGCAGCAGAACCATCATGTTTAAGAAAGGGAAAGGGAAGACTAAAGGTAATGTACTATTTTGTGTTGCCTAATATATTTCAACTTCAATTAACTATTTAATATATGTCTTTTTGTATGTTATAAACAAACAAGATATGAAGGTAAACCTATTGCAAAGAGAGGGAGAGGCAGCCCTAGAAAACAAACACCTAGTGCATTTGTTGTTGCTGAATTTGCTACTAAAACAACACCTAGTGCATCTGTTGCTGCTAAATTTGCATCAACTTCAACATATCATGATATTGGCAACTGATCTTCATGTTCTTCCCCTAAGACAACACCTTTTACCTCTACTTACCCTTTCATTTCTGCTGAATTTTCTTCCAGACCTGCTGGAGTTCATCACAAACAAGCAATGCCAGAGGAAGGGCAAATAGTATGGGAAGGGATGTTCATCATCCACTTGAAAGTTGGTTTTCATGTTCTCAATCTAATACACTTGATGTACCTAATATATCTAGTACACGAAATTCATGTTCTGCTACTTGAGGAAGGGGAAAGGGTGTGGGAAACACAACCCCATATAAAAGGCCAAAAGTGATGGGAATCGGTGTGTTTCAAGCGGAGAATGACTTTAGAACTTTTAATGTAAGTATTGAAGCATTCATAGTTGTTATTCTCTTTAACAACTTTAACTTATTAATTTGTTTTTTCATGTAGCCTGGGCTTTCAAGTAGTAGAATAATATCAACTAGACCAAGAAGAATAAAAAAATCATCAGTTGTAACTGGTGATATTAGTTTTACATCAACAAGTGGACTGAAGTAGAAAGGAAATCAAGCAATCATAACAACAAGACTTCAAAATATTAGAGACCAATCAAGGCCACTGTTTCAAAGAATACAAGCAATAATGCCACTTCTTCAGAACCCCGAGACCCATGGAAACTATAATATTGATATCAATGGTGTTTTTCAATATGAAATTACTATTTTTTTTCTATGAAGCTACTATTTTCTTTCTTGTTTAAGGGATTAAATATTGGTATTAAGAAGTACCATTATTTCATTGTTTTGGAAACTAATTTTTTGTTATATGGTATGTACGAGATGTACTGAACATTTGGTATATAAATGCAATGTCGAAGCTATGTTTTCATATATATGTTCTATTTTGAAATTAGTGTTTCTATTAAGGTACCATAGTTTGAACGTTTGATAGTTGAGGTACCACTGTTTGATGGTTGAAATGAAAGTAAAAGGGTAAGTTTTGAAACTTCGTAGTAAAAGTGTAAGTATTGAATGTTTGATAGTCAAAGTACCCATTGTTTGAACAAAATTTAGGATACTGAAACAACATCAAAATAGAGTTTCCAAAATAGAGAAGTAGGAAAATATCAGAAATAACTTTCATTTCAAGGGAAAACTGAAGCTTCCTTACAATATCAGATATTTCTCCACTACATTATGTAATGACCCGTCTGACCGTTATAACACCCTAACGACCTAAGCATGGGTAAATTAAAAATTTTGAAAAGTCTAGGTTAGGTCCTTGGATTTCAAGGATTATCTGAAGGACAATTTTGAATGAGCTAAGTTAAAATTAGGTGGGCCTAGGCGCAGGGCCAGTATGACAAATGATGAACGCTATAACAAGCCATTGCAGTGAATCTTCCCTCACTGCAAGGGGCGACACCGACCATAACTCTGTAATCCTGTCCATGTAGGGATTAAAACCTATTCCATACGGGTTGATGAATAAAAATTCCTAGAAATAGAAATTAGGATTTCTAACAAGGAGAGAGAAATAAAGAGATTAGAGGAGATAAAACTTCATCCTTCGCAACGACAACTCTCTACAAAAACTTGAAACTTGAGACAAGCATGCAGCTGGGGTCTTCTTGATGATAGCTTGGCACCCAGGTAGGCTATGACTTACCTATGTGTTAGACTTTGGTTAGCGAATTATATATGTGTATGCTTGATGTGCCATTTATGAGTAGGGAGAAAGTCCATGTTAATCATTATTAGATATTTCATAATCACTAAGAATCTATGGGACATATAATCGGGAGGAAATAGGAAAGACATGATGAAATCATTATAATATGAAATTTTGCGGGTTTGAAATGTTTTGAGTCTAAACTGTTGGAGTTTTGTTTTAGGTGGAAATTTCATAAAGGGCAACTCCTAGGGTACGCCTCGAGTAAGGGACCAGAACATATTCATGGGTATGGGTATCGTCCAGTGCATGCGCTCACATGAGTTAAGGGATTAGTAAGTGCACTTTTGATATGTTCATGTGCTAAGATTGTACAGCTCATGTCGAATTAATTATTGTTACTTGAGGAAGAAGTGTAAGTTGACAATGGGTATTGATTAATAAAGTATATGCATAATAGGTGAGTTGATTGTCAGGAACCATTACGAGAGGAATCTAGGTGGAAAGTTTCACGCCCCAAAGCCGGGGTAGGGCGCAACTGGCACTCGATCCATGATTGATCTAAAAGCCAGCTATATAGTATCTATAAATGTAACACTAAGGCTGACCAAGCCACCTGTCACCAATAACCAAGGTAAATAATGGACCCATAATGTCTCAATAATAACAAATATGCAACCTAGAAAGCCGACATGGCTACAATAAAGCTAAACAGAGCAATGGAAAACCAACACGACTACACAACCAAAACTACTACACAAACTAGTCCATATCATCCTCTCCAGAGTAAACAGACTGAAATGCATGGGACAGGGCCCCGACCTACCCATGCTATACACAAAACTCAAATTAGTCAAAACAAGGACCATGGCTCCTGGAAGATTGGAGCATACCACTATTCCGCTGAGATCTAGCTCCTACTACATCTGAGGATCTGAGCCTCGGCCTGTACCCAAAACATGATTGTAGAAATGGTCCCCAGATGAAGGGACATCAGTGTGAATAAAATGTATTGCTATGTAAGGCTAAAAACTATAAACATATTAGATAATAATGATAACCGAGCTATAAATAAGGAATAGTAACAACCCGAAATCCTAAAAATCAAAACTTGACAATAACTCAATATTGAAGTGTAAATGCAATCATCTAATGCACAACAAAATCTATAACTAAAGTGCCAGAGGCCATCCTATCATAAAATCCATATAAAATTCATCCAGCTTGTGTACCACATCGGGGTAAAATCCGTCCAGCTGGTGCACCACACCGATGTAAAATAAAAATACCTCCAGCTGGTGTACCACACCGGGATAAAATCAATAAATCTTAGAAAAATCATAAACAAAGCCGATACGGCTTATACTGGACCAACTTAACTCGTATAGCATAGAAATGATGAATACTAAATATGTGGTCTGCATAGGCCTCCTTCGTAATGCATAACTGCAAGTCAGCACATATAACATGTAAATCTAGAAAAAACACTTAAATGCATGTATTCAAAACTTGTATAAATCGTAAGGAACTGTGGATGACCTAAGAGCTTCAACAAGATTTATAGATCGTGTTCAAGGGTCATTAGTGCTCGGAGACTCGCTAGCTTGTCGTTCAACTTAAGGGAAAGGGATTATGAAATCTCCCCTTTGCTGGCATATTTCATAACATACACATAAGAAAAAGGACAATCATAACTAGCAACCCTAATTCAATAAGCTCATTTACCCTTAATAGTTTGTGACGTCTTTACATGGCTTAAAATCATTTACACGTCATCATCTTGGCTCTTTCACAAATTTTAGTTAGCAACCAAACCTTTAAACACATTTAACATCACACACACACACACAAAGTGATATATATATATAAGAGATATTAAGGACCAGCTAACAATGCCCATGCTGAGGGGTCTCTAACTCAATGTACAACAATGACAACAATCAATACAATATCACACTTTAGATGTCTCACTTCGGCTAGGCATAATCTTAACATTTAACTTTAATAAAACATGAAGCTTTAAAGCTTAAATGAATCTTAGCATAATGCCTCAAGACTTGTAAGGAGGTTGCTGGCTCATTCAATTAACAATGCCTTACATACTTTTCTCTGATGAACTTTTCTTTAGCCGATTTTCTATTTCAATGATCAGCCCTCAAACATACTTAATTTAGTGATTTTATAGGAGAACAACAAGAACAATTGGTAGCACAAAATTCAGCCTAAAATAACTAACCAAAGGTAGTCTAAGTAGCAACAACAACACACGACAACATCAACAACATTTAGCCATTTTCTCAACTACTTTTCACTAACTTTTGAGGGAGAAACAAGAGGAAATTTTTGCTTAGTTCTGCTGTAATTCATCCCTTAAATATGAAGTATAATTCTAGAAAAAGAAATATCCAAAGAGCCTAAGGAAAAAGAGCAAAACTCAGCTCACAAACAGTCTATCGACAACTTACTTAGCTGCCAATTTTCAGTTTTTCGCTTTGCAATTTGAGAGGTTTAAAAGGGGAAAAATTCCTACCTTTTTCTGGGGGGTTGCTCTTGGTTAAAACTAGGAGTAATGGACCTCAACTTATTGTCAAAAAATGCGGCAACCTTGTGACTTGTTGTGACTGCGCCCAAGCGCACATGCAAACGTACGTGGTCTTACAAGTAATACAGTGGCCCTTTTTAAGAGCCAGATGTCGAACCCATAGGGACTGGACCAATTAAGCTAATTATCAAGTTCAAGTGTGATATTAACTTTCGCAAGTGTTGATATAGACTTTCTCGATAAAGTTTAATTAAGTCTAGGGGTGGTCACAGAAATACTCTGAAGTAATTCAAGGAGCAACTAGAGCTAAGGCCAGATAATCATGCGATACTACGCTTTGTCATGATTTAAGTATGGAATTATCAATTGTGTCTCACATAATTACAATTGCATGTTCATGGTCTTTCGAGCCTCTAAACACGACAAACTAGCCTCACAACTACATCGTTGAGCGGGGATGTGACATTCTAGTTCATGGGCAATTCAATTATGGGAATGTGGTTTACGGGGTTTATGCTCTTGATTAGGGACTTTCGTACATCTGATCATTTAACTCAACTTAGCTTCACAACTACTTCTTCGAGTGGTGGAGTGACAATTCTAAGTCGGTGTCTTACTCTATTCCCATTTTATCAACCAAGCAAGGAGAATTAGGTATAATTTCTATCCTAACCGCGAATTGTATGAAAAGATATGAACTTGCTCCCCACATTCTCTTATTCTTGCCTAGGGTTGCTTTCTCAAGCTTTTACCTAAGTTTAACATGTGTGTTTCATGGTGATCAATCAGAAAAACAACCATAATTAAGAATGTAAGACAAAACAACAATCAATAACTTAAAACCAAAACAAATTCGCATAATCGCAATCATACCTTGTGGCTTCAACGCTAGAGGAAGGGTTCTAGCCACTCAAGTTCGTATAATTACAAGAAAACATAATTAAAGTAACATACTTACAAGAATTGGTAGAAGAGAAGATGAAATTTAAGAACCCTGGGTGAGTTCTCCCACTTCTCCCTTCACTCCTTGGTAGTTTTTCAGAAATATTACGTGACAAAATGTTTTTAGGAGCTAAGGGACCTATTTATAGTAAATGAGAAATGTATAAAATTATGCCCGGCATGGATAGCTCCGTGGCACGGAGGTGGTCGCGCCAATTTACCTTCGTGACACGGAGGAATCGCGGAAGCAATCTGGAATTTGCATAAAATACACGCCAGGTAGCCCCTTGCCACGATGGTAGCGTGGCACGCTGCTAGTGTAGTGCGTTAGGGGCCGTGACACGCCTTTGTCGCACAGCCTGGCCTACCATGGCATGTTGCTATTGCGCAGGTGGGCTGTTTCGCGTGTCCTCCTTGTCGACTTTTGCATTTTGCTTCTGATTCCATTCCTTCACTTCACCAAATCATAGATTAGTTCCTCAAATTCATTTTAAACCTACAAAAACAAGACTAATCATGTTGGTTAGTATATATATATTCACATTTACATAAAATTACATGAGAATGTATATAAATTAGTAGATAAACAAGACAAAAACTAAGTTATAAAGTATCACTTGGGCAAGCCATTTTGCCCAAGATCACCTACCCCACACTTAAAGGGTTGTTCATCATCGAACAACCCTTTTACATCTCATGTGAATGAAGACTCACACATAACTAATTTAGCAAGACAATTCAAGCTACGACTATAATGATTATTTAAGATATCAAGTTCAAAATAGAGCATGCACGATTTAATCATTGAAATGAAATACAACTATGTTAATACTTCCTAACCTCAAGAATCGACTCTCAATCTTAGCAAACTCATGCAAATCAACTGATCAAGAAATCCGACATGAATGTTATCTCTCATTAAACATGTGCCCTCACAACAAGAGAGTTACCCATTTTTACCCGCAAGATTTTAAAACACAACATGTATGGGTATATGAATAGAATTACGCTCACTCTCTCAAAGAACGTAAGATCAAGTAGGACTTATCGGGTTGTAATGTAAGCCAAGGGACGGGTATGTAATATTATGGATAATAACAGTGGCTATCTTCCCCAAGCGCTTCTAATAACTTCAACATTCATTAAGGACATCTCTTTTCTTACTTCCTCCTCATTCTTTTCACTCTTGAATTTTCTCTTCTTGTTTTCATTTCTTTAAGCACACTCAACTTATTAGTAAGGGGTACTTAAGCAACTTTTTCATTCATTTATTACTTACTCCCTACCAATACTCAGGCATTTTCAAACAAGTGCATCCTTGACCTTTCTCAACTTTTACAACTGCTACTTTTCCTTCTTTTTCATGCTTCTCATTCCTTCACTCTTTCGGATTTTTCCCTTAAGCGCTTAGGAGTTTTGGATCAAATTCAAGGATAATGAAAGAAAAAAGATTAAGCTTATGTTGTAGTTATCAAAGAATAGGCTTAAGGCTCAATGGGGCTCACTAGGATTCAACATTCAAGGTAGGTAAAGTGAGGGATAAAAATTAGGTTTATTCAAAGAAATGCCTAAATCATCTCCTACAGTCCACATATTTCATTTCATTTTATATACACACCAGGCAAGTTCTAGACATTCCACAATAGCATGGAATATTTGAAAACCTTTCACTCACAGCACATGCTCAATTCAAGACACATTCAGTTGACTCTTACTCAGCTAATCACAAGAATTCAAACTTAAGCCTTAAGCACATCGAGTCAAATTCAAGAGCCTAAGTGTCTCAAACAAAGTTATATACTTCTTACATGCTTCAACACTAACCATACTTGTATCTTACGATTATGTATAGCACATAACAAGAACATCAAGCCCTCAATTAGCTATGGGTTTAAAAACCAAAACCTATTGACTAATTTTCCTCAAGCCGGTCGTCATACATCCATCGTCGGAAATAGTCTCTATCTATGACTAAAGACATTATATACAGACAAATAAAATTTTTATTCTTCGGTTCAAAGACCCCCCGTCGAAAAAGAACCGAAAAGAAAAACCAACGGGTGGTGAAGTCATGCTCAACTCAAATTTTTTTCCAATATGTATCAAGCACTATATTCACCAAAATCATTAAGCACAAAATTTTTGAAATTTCCCTCACCCCACACTTGAATCATGCTATGTCCCCAAAGCATCTAATTAAAATTCCAAAGGGTGAGAAATACTCC
Organism: Datura wrightii; assembly: GCA_035772735.1. NCBI lineage: Eukaryota > Viridiplantae > Streptophyta > Magnoliopsida > Solanales > Solanaceae > Datura > Datura wrightii. The sequence goes on along the minus strand of JASDFA010000007.1, from coordinate 42,651,628 downwards.
CTGGGCCTCTATGCCTAGCTAACAGCACGTTTTTCTTCATTTTTGCACAAGTGGGTATTCGACCCCACACTTTTCCTCTTCCATGCTTTTTAGCTTCCTCCTCCAAGGGTACTCAGATTTCCCCTTCATCTGTGCTTAAATATCCACCAAAAGGAACACAATTTGACAATAAACAAAATCAACACAAACAATAATTACAAATTGTACCTGTGGTAACCTTGGGTTGCCTCCCAAGCAACGCCTTATTTTACGTCGCGGCACGACGTGGACTATCCTTTTCAGGACATCCTCATACCTGGATTCCCTTTTGAGAACCATCTTCTTTTCTTTTGATTTTTAAAGGAAACAGCCTCCACTCTATCCCTCTCTTCCTCCAACTTCTTATCCAATTGAAACCCTTTATCAGACTCGGGCTGAACACTTATCATTACCTTTGGCCGTGGACCTATGGAATCTACCACCCCACACTTATCCTTTGACAACACACGAACCTTACAAATGTTTCTGTAGTGTGTGGGTGGGTTAATCTCATGGTATACTCGGAAGAGTTCTTCTTCATCCTCGACCCTCATTTTCAGGGTCCCTGCTCTTAAGTCAATTACCGCTCCTCCGGTGGCCAAGAATGGCCGTCCCAAGATTAAGGGTACCTAGTCATCAACATGAAAATCTAAGATAATAAAATCAGTAGGTATAATAAACTTACCCACTTTGATGAGAAGGTCCTCTATGATTCCATCCGGTGCCACTCGTGACTTATCCTCCAGCTGCAATATCAATCTTGTTGGTCGCGGTTTCCCCAACCCCAGGGTGTTAAATAAAGATAGGGAAATTAGATTAACTGCTGCCCCTAAATCACATAGGGCTTGTAGCACTTCAGAGTTACCAATTTGTATGGAGAGGGTAAAACTCCCTGGGTCTTTGAGCTTCTTAGGAATCTTGCTCAATACCCTGTGTCTGCACTCCTCCGTCAGTGCTACTATTTGGACATCCACCAATCTGACTTTATTGGTCAACACATCCTTCAAGTATTTAGCATACTTGGGCATTCCCTGCAAAACATCAAGCAAAGGCAAATTTATGTGAAGTTCTTTGAAAATCTCAAAGAACTTTTTGAAGCACTCCTCCTCCTTGCTCTTTCTGAATCTCTGAGGGAATGGTGGTGGTGGTCTTTGTGCGCTGCAATGAAGATTGTGCATTTTGTTGCACAGCACTCTGATTCTCTCCCTTGTTAGTGGATGATCCTTGTCTAACCAACTCCGGCTGCACCTCATTTCTCTTCTCTTTTACCACTGCATCAGCTAATTATTTGCCGCTCCTCAGACTGATGGCGTTGACCTGACGGGGGTTAGGATCTGTGTCACTTGGTAGTCCTCCCTGCGGTCTCGCGTGGTGAGAAGCTTCTATCTGACCCATCTGCTTTTCTAGATTGCGGGTGGCTAATTGCTGATTCTTCAAGTATGATGCCATCCTCGCCTGATTTTCTACTAATTGAGTCTGAGTCTCCATGATTTTCTGCAACGTTTCCTCAATGTTGCTGCTCAACTAGCCATCATTCTGCCTATTTTGCTGATACCGCTGCTGTTGAGGTTGCTGATAACTTTGCTTTTGATTTCCACCCCAAGAAAAATTCAGGTGGCTCTGCCAATTTTTGTTGTAGTTGTTTCCAAAATTCTGAGTGTTCCTCTGTACATTCCCAAAAAAAATTGACTGACTCCAGATTGGCTCCACAAGATTATGCATTGTGCCCATTATTCCCACAAATTTCACACCAACTTGGAGCTTGCTGAACTACATTAACCTGACCCTGATGTTGGTTCATACTCAATTTATTGAACTGAGTCATAATCTGATGCTGGAATGAAGCTAGCTGTGCCGCCAAGGCATTCATACCATCTACCTCTATCAACCTTGCTCTCTTTCCTGCCCCTCTCGATGATTCACTGCGCCATTCTGGATTTCCCTGTGCAATTCTATTCAACAGTGTGTACAGCTCATCATATGTCTTCTCTAAAGCTTGCCCACCCGATGTAGAGTCTAGCAAAATTTTTGTATGTGGGTCTAGACTTTCTACAAAGGTATGAGTCAGCACTTCATTCGATTGCTGGTGATGGGGACAGTCTCTTAATAATGACTTGAATCTTTCCCAAGCCAAACATAAATTCTCATCAGGCCTCTGCTTGAAACTCAGTATTTCACTTCTCAATTTTGCAGTCTTGCCTGAAGGAAAGAATCTGATCAAAACTTCTTCACCAAATCATCCCAAGAAGTTATGGAGTTTGGTGGCTCAGCTTTCAACCACCTTTTTGCCTCTCCCAACAATGAAAATGGGAAGAGGGTAAGTCGGACATAGTCTGTGGACACTCCGGTGGGGACGAAAGTGTCACTAATCTCTAAAAAGTTCTGTAAGTGCTGCTGTGGGTCCTCATGTGCCATCCCAGTGAATTGACCACTAGAGTGTAACAACTGCACCATATTCTATTTCAATTCAAAGTTCCCTCCAGGTTCCGATTTACGGATACTAGAGTTCACATTCGTCGCTTGTGGGATTGCCACTTCGCGAACTGTTCTGGCTGCCATTGCTTTCAGTGAAAATTGTGCTTGTCCGTGGGTGGTTGTTGTTGTATCTTTTCTTGAAGTCTTTTAAGCTTTTGCTCAAGAGCTACTCTCCTTCGCAAATGAATTTGACATTCTGGTTCAAGCAACGGTTTCACAAGCTCTCTATTCTTAGCCAGCTCGGCAAGACAACCTGTCACCTGCAATAAGTCAAACTAAGACCAAGTTTCTCAACACTTAAGGAAATTTAAAAATCACACAAAAATAGACAAATTTACAAAACTTCGCCGAGTCCCCGACGACGGTGCGAAAAACTTGTTGTGACTGCACCCAAGCGCACACGCAATCGTACGTGGTCTTTCAAGTAATACAGTAGCCCTTTTTAAGAGCTGGATGTCGAACCCATAGAGACTGGACCAATTTAGCTAATTATCAAGTTCAAGTGTGATATTAACTTTCGCAAGTGTTGATATAGACTTTCTCGATAAAGTTTAATTAAGTCTAAGGGTGGTCACAGAAATACTCTGAAGTAATTCAAGGAGCAACTAGAGCTAAGGCTAGATAATCATGCAATACTACGCTTTGTAATGGTTTAAGTATGGAATTATCAATTGTGTCTCACATAATTACAATTGCATGTTCATGGTCTTTCGAGCCTCTAAACATGACAAACTAGCCTCACAACTACATCGTTGAGTGGGGATGTGACATTCTAGTTCGTGGGCAATTCAATTATGGAAATGTGGTTTACGGGGTTTATGCTCTTGATTAGGGACTTTCGTACCTCTAATCATTTAACGCAACTTAGCTTCACAACTACTTCTTCGAGTGGTGGAGTGAAAATTCTATGTTGGTGTCTTACTCTATTCCCGTTTTATCAACCAAGCAAGGCAAATTAGGTATAATTTCTATCCTAACCGCGAATCGTATGAAAAGATATGAACTTGCTCCCCACATTCTCTTGTTCTTACCTAGGGTTGTTTTCTCAAGCTTTTACCTAAGTTTAACGTGTGTGTTTTCATGGTGATCAATCATAAAAACAATCATAATTAAGAATGTAAGACAAAACAACAATCAATAACTTAAAACCAAAACAAATTCGCATAATCGCAATCATACCTTGTGGCTTCAACCCTAGAGGAAGGGTTCTAGACACTCAAGTTCGTATAATTACAAGAAAACATAATTAAAGTAACATACTTACAAGAATTGGTAGAAGAGAAGATGAAATTTAAGAACCCTAGGTGAGTTCTCCCACTTCTCCCTTCACTCCTTGGTAGTTTTTCAGAAATATTACGTGACAAAATGTTTTTAGGAGCTAAGGTACCTATTTATAGTAAATGAGAAATGTACAAAATTATGCCCGGCATGGAATAAATCCATGGCACAGAGGTGGTCACGCCAATTTACCTCCGTGACACGGAGGAATCGCGGAAGCAATTTGGAATTTGCATAAAATACACGCCAGGCAGCCCCTTGCCGCGATGGCAGCGTGGCACATTGCTTGTGCAGCGTGTTAGGGGCCGTGACACGCCCTTGTCGCGCAGCCTGGCCTGTCATGGCACGTTGCTGTCACGCAGGTGGGCTATTTCACGTGTCCTCCTTATCGACTTTTGCATTTTGCTTCCGATTCCATTCCTCCACTTCACCAAATCATAGATTAGTTCCTCAATTCATTTTAAACCTACAAAAACAAGACAAACATGTTGTTTAGTACATATATATATTCACATTTACATAAAATTACATGAGAATGTATATAAATAAGCAGATAAACAAGATGAAAACTAAGTCATAAAGTATCACTTGGGCATGCCATTTTGCCCAAGATCACCTTGCTGTCAAAAATGCAGTAGAAGCAGTTCACAAACACACCAAATACACCTCTAACTTCTAGTTTTTTACTCATGAATTCAAGCAAGTTTAGTAGTAGAACTCTCACTTTTATACTTGTGTATAATCCCTACCAAGAGGTAGCATATATGTGGCTTAGAAATGCTTCAAAAATGTAGAAACTCACCATAGCAATGCTGCCAAAACGCAGCTACAAGGCAACAACAACTTCACCACAAAGTTGCCTTCATTTCCATAGACTTTTGCTTGAGTTTTGATGGTATTTTCTTGAGGGATTCCTCTTGGTTTCTTAGGCTTTGATTCTAGAAAAGAGAGAGGATTTCAGAGATTAAGCAAGAACCTCATATCTGGAAATGTTGAAAATGATCTCATAGTACAAAACTTAAAAATATAAAAGTTTTGGGCGATAACTGTTTTTAGGACACTGGCCACATCACTACCAAATAGTGCAACTGTAAAACGCCTATAACTTTTTACTCCAAATTCTGAATGACAAGAGGTTTGATGTTCTAAAAACTAGACTCAAATACCTTTGATTTGATAGGTCGTGGCTTCTAGTTCATTATATTTTGAGAGATATGGTCATTTAAAGTTGACCCTCATTTATGAACTTCACATATTCTTAGTTTTTTCTTTCGTACACATTTCCCTTATCATCTACGACAAATATAGAACCTGTACTTCCCTTAATATAGTACACAAACACCAAATAATTACAAAAAAAAAATTTCCAAGGTATAACATTCTCCTCCCCCTAGGAACATTCGTCCCCGAATGAAAATTAATTTCATGCTTTAAAATAGATACCCAGTAACTTAGGTATCAGACACATACCTTAACATCACGTCGACATCGTAAATAGGTGAGGATATTTATTCTTCATTTCCTTCTCAACCTCCCAAGTTACTTCCTTGATGTTATTAATTTGCCACAATACTTTAATCGAGGCGACTTCTTTGGTCCAAAGTTTCCTAACTTGCCCTCAAGAATAGCAACTGGGATCTTGGTGTAGGTTATCTCCTTAGAAATACAGACATCATCGACAGGCATGACATGCGTTGGGTCTCCTATACACTTCCGTACATCGATACATGAAATACTAGGTGGACTGCCACTAGCTCTGGTGGCAACGCCAACTCATAGGCTACTTTGCCTATCCTGCAGATAACTCTTTAAGGCCCAACATATCTAGGGCTCAGCTTGCCCTTTCGGCCATCTGAAGTCGATCTCTAATAAGTTTCACCTTGTCAATAGCCTGCTGCACTAAGTTTGGCCCCAATAACTCTTCCTTACTAAATTCAAACCAACCCACTAGCGACCTACACTTTCACCCATATAAAGCTTCATATGGGGCCATCTGAATACTCTCATGGTAGTTGTTATTATAGGAAAACTCAATCAAGGAAATATGATCATCCCTGCTTCCGACAAAATTTAGAACACAGGCATGCAGCCTATCTTCAAGCGTACGAATGGTGCATTTAGCCTGTCCATCTATCTGAGGATGAAATGCAGTACTGAGGCTTACCTGAGTGCCCAGGCCTTTTTGGAAAGACTTCCAGAAGTTTGCTTTGAACTGAGCAGCTTTGTCAGAACCAATGGATAAGGGAACTCCATGTAGGCGAACTATCTCCCGTATATAAAGCCTAGCATAATCCTCTGCAGCATATGTGGTCTCAACTGGTAATAAGTTAGCTGATTTAGTTAATCTATCAACTACTATCCAGATAGAATCAAGCTTCCTGCTCATTCGAGGCAATGCTATAATAAAATCCATATTAATCACCTCCCATTTCCAGGATGGAATTTCTATATCTTATACTATATCTCCAGGCCTCGGGTGCTCAACCTTCACCTGTTGGCAATTAGAGAACTGAGTCACAAGACCTGTGATGTCCATTTGCATGCCATTCCACCAATATAGCTGCCTCAGCTCACGATACATCTTCGTGGCACCTGCGGGTACTGAATACCGAGAGTAATGAGCTTCATTCATAATTTGTTCTAGTAGCTCACCTAAATTAGGCACACATAGACGGCCCTTGTATTTAAGAACTCCATCGGGTCCATAATAAAATAGGCTCTACTTCACTGTGGTATACTGTCTCTCAGTAAGACTAACTCTTCATTATCATATTGTCGTTGCTTAACTTCAGCTACCAAGGACGATTCTACTGTGTTTTAGACAATAACACCCCCATCTTCGGCATCCAGTAATCGAATCTGTAAGTCAACCAACTTCTGTAGAGTCTTCGTCATTTAAACCCTGTCAATCTAAATATGACTCAGACATCTCAATCCTATCAACCTGAATATGACTCAAACTACCTATAGACTTGCTACTTAGCACATCAGCTACAACATTTGCCTTTCCCGGATGATACAATATACTCACATCATAATCTTTTAGCAATTCTAATCACCTTATCTGGCATAAATTCAACTCCTTCTACCGGAATAGGTACTGAAGGCTCTTATGATCCGCAAAATATCAACATGTACCCCATACAGGTAGTGACATTATATCTTCAGCGTAAACACTATTGCTGCTAATTCTAGATCATGGGTAGGGTAACTCTGCTCATGCTTCCTCAGCTGCCTCTAAGCATAAACAATGAATTTGCCGTGTTGTATCAAAACACAGCTTAAGTCAATCTTGGAGGCATCATAATAAACCACATAACCCTCTGTACCTTCTAGAAGAGTCAAGACAGGTGCTGAGTTCAACCTATCTTTCAACTCCTAAAAATTGTGTTCACACGCCTCTGACCACTAAAACTTTGTTGTTTTATGAGTCAGCTGTGTTAATGGCGTGGAGATAGTAGAAAAACCTTCTATAAATCTGTGATAGTAACCTGCCAATCCCATAAAACTATGAACCTCTGTAGGACTCAAGGGTCTGGGCTAACTCTTTACTACCTCTATCTTCTAACTATCCACTCTTATACCTTCATCTGTAATTACATGACCAAGAAAAGCTACAGATGTCAGCCAGAACTCACATTTAGAAAATTTAGCATATAACTTATGCTCCAGGAGAATCTATAATACTTCTCTCAAATGATCTGCATGCTCAACCTCGAATCACGAGTAAATCAGAATATCATCAATGAAGACGATCGCAAATACATCAAGAAAAGGCCTAAACACCTGATTTATCAGGTCCATAAAAGCTGCTAGGGCATTAGTCAGCCCAAATGACATTACTAGAAACTCATAATGGTTGTATCTAGTTCTAAAGGCAGTCCTAGGGATATCAACCTCCCTAACCTGTAACCGATGATGACAAATCTATAATCAATCTTCAAAAAGCATATGGCACCCTGTAACTGCTCAAATAGGTCATTAATCCTAGGAAGTGGATATTTATTCTTAATGGTTACCTTGTTCAGCTAAATATTATCAATTCACATTCTCAACGACCCGTCTTTCTTTCAGACAAACAACATCAGTGCACCCCACAGTGACACACTAGGCCAGATAAAACCCTTCTGGAGCAAATCTATCAACTGCTCCTTTAATTTTTTTAGTTCTACTTGGGCCATTGTATATGGAGGGATCGATATAGGCTGAGTACTTGGAAGTAGATCAATAGCAAAATCTATCTCCCATTCAGGAGGAATTCCAGGCAAGTCATCTGGAAAGACCTTAGGAAACTCATTTAAAATCAAAATTGACTAGAGAATTGTAGGCTCACATTCCAAGTTCCTTACACGAACCAAGTGAAGCCTTGGATATTAACTTATGAGCCTTAAGGTATGAAATAAACTTACATTTAGGCATAACGACATTACCTTGCCATTCCCGGACTGGATTGCCGGGAAAATGAAATCTAACAACTTTGGCTCTGCAATCAACATTTGCATAACATGACGCCAACTAATCCATACCTATAATTTCATCAAAATCAATCACTTAAAGCTCAACTAGATCATTTAAGGTTGATCCATCACTTACCAATACTACACAGTTTTGGTAAACTCATCTAGCTAACACAGATTCGTCAATTGACGTAGAAACAACAAATGGTATAGATAATAACTCAGGGATAGTCCAACCAATGGTGTAACCACTAACCAGGATCAAGCAAGACATACACTGCACGAGAATAAATAATCAAAGTACTTATAACAGCATCAAGTGAGGCCCCCTAGTCCTGCCTACTGGTCAAAGCATAAAATCAATTCTGGATTTCCTCGGAACTAGAAGCCTCTCTCTCTGCCTCGGCCATGGCCTGCTGCCAACTGAGGATTAGGTTTGGGAGGTCGAATGGAGGATGATGAAGCAACCACTAATCACAACTGATCCACCTTGATCCTATCTGAACAATCCCTAATAAAGTGCCTTGGCTGCCCATAATGATAACATATATTCTTCCCCTGATGACACTGACAAAAATAAGATTTCCCACATTGAGGACAAGGCAACCAGCATTGGTCGCCTCTGCGCCGCTCGCTCCTGTCATCGAGAGCTAGACGTAGTTGGGTCTTGGTCTCTTCTCTATCCATGAAATTTAGGTGGGGCACTCTCTACAGGCCTAACTGACTACCTAGATGACTAAGCTCCTGGGTCACCCTGCGGCCCTTTGTAAGGACCTATAGTCCTAGCTCTCTTTCATTACTCCTTCTATATCCGAGTATCCTGTAATTGATGAGCCAAATACTTTGCCTTTTGTGCGAAAGCCTGAATTCATGTAATGTCCATGTGCTCTTGAGTAGGTACCCCAAACAATCTTGAGATAGTCTGGGGGTTTCCCTGCTCTAGGTGATAAAATTGCTCAACTAGAGCTTGTCGAAGCTCCCGGGGTAGATAGTGGTGCATAAAGGCATTGGAGAACTCTTCCCACTCGGCTGGAGGTGCATTGGCTCCTCTGGAATGAGCAAAAGCCTCATACAACAATATAGCCACTCACAAAGTCTGAAGGCCATCAACTCTACTTCCTCAGTCACTGTAGCTCGCATCACCTTCAACACCCTATAAGTCTGATCAATGAAGTCCTGAGGATCCTCTCTTGAGTCTGATATGGTGAATATAGGAGGGACCAAACTCAAGAACTTGCAGCCCTAAAACTCTCAATTACCTGGCCTCTATGTCTCTCTATCGCCTCCAATCGCCGCTCCTGACCTACGGCTATACGAGCCATCAGCTGAACTGCTCCCTCAAGACGCTGTCCTTACAAAATAACCAGAGGTACCACGGGCATGGGAGGTCTTCCACTCTACTACCCTCAGGTACTACTGGTGTGGGAGGAGTTGGAGGTCTATCTGTCATTACTCTGATAGGTGCAGGAGGAACTATAATACCTGGGACAAGAGACTCACTCTGAGCCTATAACCTATCTCCCTAATGAATTGGTGGGAGACTAGTACTGTAATACCATGGAAGTGCCTAAGATTAGACCCGAAATTTAAAAATTGTAGTTGGCAGAATCTGGGAAAAATCCCATAGAACGGACGACCTAACGGATTGTTGGTCCAACCAACGACCCATTAGAAGCACCCGTGATGAGGATTGACTTGGTGGTAGTGTTACTAACGAGTGAAGTAATGACCTGTTGTTCGATACAATGAGTCGTTACTTGGAGTCGTGGTGGTAACTGATCCTAAACCTAAGGGGGAGTAACAAGTCGTGGGATTACCCATCATGAGGAGTAATGGGTCATGGCCACCAGTCATGAAAACGGACCTTAATAATCTCCAATCATTATAACGGAAGGAAACCACTACTCATTGGAGGAAGTAACGAGTCGTGGTGAGGCTCGTGGGAAAGATTGGTGCAGGTCATGACAGGGGAAAAAATGTATGACTTAACGGGTCGTCACTTGGAACGACTCGTCTTGTCGAGTCATGGGAAGGAATCTGAAAGGTGAAATGAAGTAGTGGATCCAATAGCTCGATACCACGAGTCGTGGTATCACGTAATGACTCATGGGATCATCCGTTGGTTCACCTAGTGCAGAATTTCCAAGGATTTCATTAACGGCATTTTCGTCATTCCTAAGTCCTAGGGTCCTAAGCTACATCGTTTAAGGATCAAAATTCAGTGTTTACTGAGGGTAAACCCACCCTAGGCTTATTCATTTCCATGCATGCAAAGTTAAGGAATTGAGGAGGTGATCAAGCTTGTTCTTCAAGGCTTTCTTCAAATTTTCCGTTGGGCTTTTAAGGAGTGGTGAGATTTGACTTTCCCCAGGTATGTAGGGTTATGAATGGGTGAATCCTTTCACACCCATGCCCAATCCCTCTCTAAATCATGAATTTCCTATGTCTAATCTATGGGGTTTTAACCCAAAAGCATGAATTTCTTAATTCTCTACATGGTTATGATCTAAATATGTTTCTACTATAGAATTATGATTTATGGGTGAATTTTATGTTGTTTTCAATCAAAAATCATGTTTCTAGCTTTATGAATTAAAAAGTCCATTGATGAGAAGTTCATGAAAGATGAGATTTGTGATGAATGTATGATGTTGATGAGATATTATGATGAAAAGAACGTTTTCAAGCTACCCATGTTTATAATCATGTTTTCGATGTGAATTGAATATTTACAAGCATGATAAAGTATTGGGCAATGCCCGCATGTTTAAGTATGGTTGATGATTTCCCGAATTAAGCTTAACACATGATTTTGGAGTGAAGACTCCCAATTATTTTTCAGCTTGTGGTATGTTTTGAGTTAAAGCTTCTCATATGCATAATTTCAGCTTTGAGATGTATTTGATTTTGAGCTTCGTCAATAGACAATATTTAGCTTTGTTGAAACACGATTTAGAGCATATGCATGTTTTTGGGAGTCATGTCTAGCACCGAGTAGGTTAAGGGTCGATCACCCTATGCCTCAGAACTACGCGCCAACATAGGTTTATACACATATATATTACTTCTGGACCTCCCTTGTGTGCTATCCCCTGCCCTATTGGGACACGAGCTTGATATCGATATCATGGTATCGTCCCTTGATCTGCAAGGCTTTGTACAACTCTTCCCACTTGAGTGTGATAGTTGAGACCACGTAAGCTCTATCGTGGTATGTCGGTTAAAAGACGAGTCTCCCATTATTCCTCATGATTCCAGTTTTGCATATTCATTATTCATAAGATTTATATACCTATATATGTTTTTATAGCAGGTTTGACGCATGTTCAGTTTTACTCATGATTATAAGATTTTTTAGCTTTGAGTCAATTGATTTAGTTATGACGTTATGATGATATGTTATGTTATGATGAGATCATGATTTTAGAAAGAATAAGCCCTATTCTCAGACTCTTAATGTTTATGTTTTACATTATGCATTGTCTTTGAATGATTTTTACTTACTTAAGCGGTTTTACTTACCTTACATGCTCGGTATATTCCACGTATTGACTACATACTCTATGTTGTATCATTTGATGATACAGGACCCAGCTCTCAGGCTCAGCCCCGCTCATAGTCAGTCTTTTGAGATAGCATCGTTCATTGTTGGTGAGTCCTCATCTCCCGAGGACTAGACTATTCATATTTTCTTCATGTATTTTCAGTTTCAACTAATTGAGTTAGTTGGTGTCTTGTCCCATCAACTCGTCACGTTTAGAGGCTTTTCAGACAAAAGATGTATTCAGCTTCAAATTGTGTATTCTGATGTTATGTTTAATTTAGACTTTTTCTATGATTATCTTGTTGATCCTTCAGTTTTATTAATTGAGTTAGATGTATGTTCATGCCATGGATCGACTTGGAATCTCTCAGGGCTCCATGTCTCGTGTTACGATCTGAGTCTACCTTCGAGTCGTGACAAACTTGGTATAAGAGAAATAGGTTTGAAGTGTCCTAGGGTGTCTAAAAGCCGTGTTAAGTAGAGTCTTTTTCATGGGTGTGAAGCGCACCACATTTATGATGAAGAGGCTATGAGACGTATAGGAAATGTTCCCTTCTTTCATGATCTATGTCGTGTGATGGAATGTCTCCCTATCCTTCTAACTCGTGCTAATCGCAATTACAGAATCATGTCTCCCCGAAGAATTGAATGGTAGGAGGAATAGAAACGGAGATGGCCACAAGGATGGAAACGGTAAAGGGAACCAACAGGCCCCACCAGTACAGGAGCACCAAGCACCAGAGCCAGTTGCCCATGCTGAGTTTCGGGCAGCTATTCAAATGCTCGCGTATGCTTTGACCGCTCAGGTCAATCAATAGGCAGTTGTGCATGTTCCTCAAAATGGAAATGCAGCGGCGGCCTGAGTCAGGGACTTTTTGAGAATGAACCCGCTAGAGTTCCTCGGGTCAAAAGTAGATGAGGACCCACATGAGTTCAATGATAAGATTGTGAAGATCACCTAGGTCATGGGGTGAATGGAGTTGAGTGCGCGGAGTTGGCCTTATACTAATTGAAAGGGGTCGCGTACATCTGGTTTCGCTAATGGAAAGATAGCAGGGTCGCCAGAGCAGGCCCTGTCACTAGGGAAGAGTTCCATGTTGCATTCTTTGATCGGTTTTTCCCTCATGAGATGAGGGAGCTAAAGGAAACTGAGTTTGTGAATCTGAAGCAAGGGAGAATGACGGTTCAGTAGTATGTTCTTGAGTTCACTCGCCTATCAAAGTACACCCCAGAGTTAGTACCTGATCAGAGGGCGTAAGTGAGCAGGTTCGTTCATGGAGTAGCGGACTATTTGGACAAGCATTGTAGGACCGCTATGTTCCATCAGGATATGGACTTCCCTCGGATAGTTTTGTACACCCATCAGATGGAGATGGAGCATATGAGGTAGAGGGAGGCCAAGAGGATCAGGACTGATAGTAACAGATTCTCACAACCAAGGTCAGGTGGTGGGAACCGGCAGCAGATCCACCAGAGATCATCAGCCCTAACATCTTTAGCATTGAGTGTGCCATCAATACTGAGGCACGATCAGAGGGGGCGAGCATCAGGCTCTAGGGGTCAGAGTAGTAGACCCGCAGATTCTAGCATCCGAGCTTATCGCAGATGTGGTCAGGGGCACACGGGTAAGTGCTTGGCAGGTTTAGGTGCTTGTTTCGGGTGTGGGAAGCCCAGACGCATGCTCAAAGATTTCCCAGCAGCAAGATAGGACCATGAGGAGTCTGAGGCCCAGCTTCAAGTATAGCATCCCTTCTCGCACGCTCAGTACATCAGGGGGCTTCTACTAGCACATGTGGCGGTCAGCGCCAGAACAGATTCTATGCCTTAGCATCCGGCCAGGAGCAGGAGGTCTCCCCGGATGTGTTCACTGGTATGTTACGAGTTATCCATATTGATGTTTATGCTTTGTTAGATCCGGGGGATAACTTGTCTTAGTGACACCTTATGTGGCCTGTAGCTTCGGAGTCAGTCCCAAAGTCTTGTTAGAACCCTTCTCAGTTTGTACTATAGTAGGATTCACTCAGCGTGGAGGCATGACTCTGCAAACGCGAATAGCACGAATTAGAAGGGTAAAGGACTTTCATCGCACGACATAGATCACAAGGAAGGAAACATTTCCTAATCGTCTCGTAGACTCTTCATCATAAATGTGGCGCACTTCACACCCATGAAAAAGACTCTACTTAATGCGGCTTTCAGACACCCTAGGACCCTTCAAACCTAGCTCTGATACTAAGTTTGTCACAACCCGAACATACATCCAAATCGTAGACACGGGACAAGGAGCCCCGAGGGACCCCAAGTCGACCCATGGCATGAGCATGCATCTAATTCATTCACATAAGAGGAAGACTTAACATAAGGTATATTAGGAATATATCGAATTATAACATATCAAACCGACAGAATCACTTAAACATACACAAGCTAAATTCTATACTTTGTCTGAAAGCGTCTACTACAATGATGGGTTTATGGGACAACACCCCCAACTAACCTGAACATATACTAAAACATAAAGTAGCAACATGTCTAGCAAATAGCCCTTGGAACATGAGGACTCACCAATACGCTGAAAGCAAACTCTGAGACGATCTAGGGATGCGGATGAGCCTAAGAGCTGGGTCGTGTATCATTTTCATGATACAACATAGAAAGTATGTGATCAATACGTAGAATGTACCAAGTATGCAAGGTAAGTAAAACAGACATTAAAAATATTTTAAACTCATAAATGATCATAAGAGTAGGACATCATGCTCGTAAACATCATAACATAACATAAGACTCAGGGTTTTCAAAACATTCATAGTACAAACATAATCATGATTGTAGGAGAAAAGCTTTACATAACATGACTTGAGCCAAAACACATCATAAGCATTCATAAGTCATGAGGAGCAATGGGAGATTCTCTTAACCGACATACCCCATATGAGCACACATGAAAGTCCAACTTGTAAACCTAGTCGGGAGGCCGTTCGTGCCTTGCAAAGGGTAGAACCATCAAGGGCGTGATATCATCATGAAAAGGGTCAATTGGACCGGGGACAGTCACAAAAGAGGTCCCAACGTACCTACGGTGGCATATAGCTTATGAGATTCGGGACTTAACCTGAGCCGCGAACCTACTCGGTGTTCGATACTACTCCCAAAACATATATAGTTCTCATAGTATAACATACATGTATTCATAGGCAATTAAATCATGATAATCATAAACATACTTGTACATACATTAACTAGCCATGACATAGGGCCCATGAGTCGGCCAAAACATAATTCATGAATCATAAAGTTCATACATACTTGTAGATCATGCATAAAGCTTGAAATCCATTAAATCATGATGCGTAATTCATAAAATCCATAATTTAAATCATAATTCATGATGGGCTTGTAAATATCATTATTGGAAAAGTAGATCATAAATTGATTCATCATAGGTCATGCATAATTAGGCTAAATTCCATAGAAAACAAAATTGGTAACATTATAAATAATTTAAATCGTATAAGTTGATCAAAAACCCTTAGAATATGATAAGATTCAACAATAACAAAGCCCATTAACAATCATTAGATTTTTATGTAAATCTACTTCAAAACCCCATAAATTTTTGATAGAATTTTCATAAAATCGTAGAGAATTGGTATGGGTGTGAAAGGAAACAACCATTGATAGCCTTACATCCTGAAAACAACTGATTCTTAATCTCCCTTGAATGCCTAAGAAGGAATTGGAAGGATATGAAGAGATAAGCCTTGAATCCCCCTATGATCACCTCTCTATACTCTTGCATGCATGAATGGGGACAGAGAAAATTATTCCCCTAAAAACCCACCTTCCATAAGCTAAAATGATGTAGTTTAGGGTCTCATAGCGTGGAAAAGTCTAAAATGCCCTTAATGAATATACCCTGAAAACTATCCAGATCGGTCTAACGGGTCCTACAAATGAGTCGTTGGAAGGAACAACGACCCGTTGTATCACCCGTCATTTGCACTGCTGAGACTGGCCTCTGGAACATAACCACGGACGGAAAAGACGACTCGTCCTCAGAACCAATAGGTCATTACAACGACCGTTGCTTGCCCCTTCACAAAAACTAAACCTGCATACCACGAGCCTCACCACGACTCGTGGTTGCTTCCAACGAGTCGTGGTCATGATCCATTACATGCACTGGAAATCTTGGCAACCCAACAACGATCGGTAACCACGGTTCATCACTTCTCACCATGAGTCATTAGATGACCCATGGTATCCTCACCTGCTAAGCTCAACCTCTCCTATGACTGCCAACAACGACTCATTCTTCCAAGCAATGAGTTATTGCATTGCCCGTTATCTCCACTACTACCAGAACTTCCCCGCACCACGACTGCATACAACGACCCGTGGTTTGACACCACGAGTCGTTAGGTCGCCCATTCTATGATATTTTCCCAGTTTCAACAGTTTTCAACTTTTAGCTCCCGAGTCTACTCTTAGGAACTTTTGGGGTAGTACAACAGTGGAAGAGGAGGTCGATATGGTCTTATCAATCACATGGGTAGAAATGGGGGTGATTATCGAAGGGATAGCCAACGTGGTCGGTGATACTATTATGAGTTCTATATTGAGGATCCTTATGGGGCTTGTGAGTTCAATGGAAAGAGTGGAGTTTGGGAGATGAGTCTCAACTCCATCAAAGTGACTCTACCTTCCTTCAAAGGTGAAAGCAACCCGTATGTCTTTCTTGATTGGGTTATGCAATGTGATAGCATCTTCTTGACAAATGAGATATCCGATATCCAGAAGGCATCTTATTCCATTACTCACTTTTAGGGATTTGCTTCCACGAGGTGGGAAACTCAAGTCAAGGCATGAAGGATGCATGGTTTGTCTCCCACCCCACCATAGGAAGAGTTGAAAGTAATTTTGAGGCGGAAGTATGTTTTCGAGAGGTCCTTCGAATAGAAATTAAAGAAGATCTTCACTTTACAACAAGGCACCAAAAGTGTAGAGAAATACTATGATGAGTTCCAACTCTTGAAGATGCATATTGATTTTAATGAAGATCCTTTGAATGCTATGACTCAGTTTAGAGCCAGCTTAAGTAAGGAGATTGCGTCCTGCATGAGACTACACCATTATCATGATATTGATGAAACTCTTGAGGAGGCTATTGAGATAGAGGTGGGGCTCAAAGAGGAGAATCTTGACAAATCAAGGGGTTTCAAAGGTACTTGGAACTAGAACAAAGTTGGAGGAACTTTTTCTTTCAATTGGCAAAAGGACAAGGGTGCCATGTAAGATGTCAAGAAGCCCTTTGAAAGAAGCAATCATGTAGAGCGGCCTACTACCATTGTTTTTCCAAAAGAAGGAGGTAACACTTCTTTCCCTCTTAAATGTCAGAAATGTCAAGGTTTTACTCAAACATGAGTGAGTGCCCCATTCGAAGGGCACTTGTTGTATTGGCCGATGGTCTTTATTATTGTGATGATGTTGATGTTGTTGAGGGTGTTGACATTGATGAACCCCAAGTGCATGGTTATACTGTAGTTGATGAGGACTGTGGGGATGGTGATGATGTTGATTTTCCTTGTGGACTAGCCAAGCGGGTCTTGGTAGTCAAATATATACCTCAAAAAGGGGAGTTCACTGTTCCAAATTATGTAGTGCATCGTGCGATGATATATAAGGTTATGGATGGCCCTAGTCAAAGGGAAAATCTATTCCATTCTAAATGTCTCATTAAAGGGAATGTGTGCTCCTTGGTTATTGATGGTGGTAGTTGTACCAATGTGGCAAGTTCTTCTTTGGTAGACTTTCTTCACCTTCCCACCACTAAACCCTCTTTGCCTTACAAGCATCAATGGTTGAGTGAGTATGGGGAATTGAGGGTCCATCGCTGTAACACCCCAAAGTTTTCAAAGACTAGATTCTGGAAGATGAATATGTTCAGCATAGGAGTCTATAATTTTCTTTCAGTACGATCGATGTTACAAGTCGTAGTAAGATGGTACGGGTTGTAGGAAGGCTTGTGGTTTAGTTCAGAGGCTCATTCCCCAGACCACGGTCCACACCATGAGTCATGGTGTGATGGTACGACTAGAGGTCACGGAGTCATAGCCTGCATTTGGATTATCAGGTGTTAGTCCTATGAGCGATTGTACGACTCATAGAAGGGAATTATGAGTCATGGTAGGATTCGTGTAAATAATCAAAGAGTTGGTGAAATTGGACTAGCTAGCTACAGGAGGAAAACATGAGTCATAGGTTAATTGTACGACTCGTGGTACGAGTAGTATGATGGGTAGTGAGCATTTCTCCAGACGAATCATTACAGGTATTTTCAAAATTTCTATGATCCTAACATCCTAATGACGTCATTTTAAGCCCTAAAAGGAATGTTTAGTGTTCGCGGTCTGCTGCTCGGTATATATTATACACCGACACGCAAGTGTACGTGGTCAAACAAGTAACAAAGTGGCTAAGTAGCCAAGTATAGATCCAAGGAGGCTGCTCTAGATATGCAAAATTGCCTAGTTTACTATATCTCTATTCTATTTCTAACTATGTTAACAACAATCCAACCAAGATTTGAGTGAGTTTTGTTTCTAAACTAATTATCTACTAAAATTAATAACTACTATTTACGTTGAGTTTAGACAATGGATATGCACATGCCAAGGTTAAGAACGAGTAATGAACTTGATAATCATGATAATTTGGTCATCTTCTTCTTCATATTGCTAGCCAAGAACGTTTGCCTAGAAATTAAAACTTCCGTATTTAATTTCACTTTAGATTCATAAACCATTCGTCTACATTTCTGTGATCAAATGCAATTTATGACCTAACACTACAATTCCGGTTCCTAAATTGACTAATACGGTTTTCAAGTATATTTCTATCAAGAAAGCACATCAAAACCCAATTTTCCCAGATCAAGTTAAGAACAATACCCTATTAATTCACAACTTTCCAATTTCATGCTCTCTCAAGTGAAATTGGACTTTTTAGATATACATTAATGGTGGCCAATCAAGAATGTAATAAGCACAAGAATTAATAGAACAACATGCAAGAAGAAGAAGAAACCATATCAATTATTACCAACATTCATTTCACAAGTTCAAAACCTCAGCAAGAGAGGAATTAGCCACTTATTCTTGGATTAATCATCCTAGAATGAGTGTGAATCATGCATACAATTGAAGGAAAGAAGAAGGGAAGAGAAGAAAACTCTTATCTTTTTTATTCTTCAACTGCCACAAAACCACGTTCCTGCTCCCACTTCTGAACTCAGGCTAAAAAAACTAAACTAAAAAACTCCCTTTAAAAATAACCTAAGTGTGCTATTTATACTAGTGGGAAATTTTTCCCGGAATAACAAGCAATGTGTCACGGAGGCCAACGTGGAGCACTGCCTCCGTGACACGGCGTGGACGCGGACCCTCTCTGGAAATTGTATGGTCCGGATAATTAGCCTCAACGTGGAACGGAGGCCATCGCGAAGGCCTGTCTCCGTGCCACGGAGCTGACGCGCAGGCACACTGGAAATTGCCACTTTTATTTCTGCCCAGGCAGTGTGCTACCGCGATGGCAGCGTGGCACGACACCATCGCGGAGCCACTGCAAAATATGCCATCCGAGGTCTTTTCCACGCTCGCATCCAAGTCCAACTCCGACATAGTTCCAACACGCATTTTAGCTCTTAAAAATCACATTATCCTGCAAAACAAATGCTAATCATGTTGGTTAGTATAAATTCGCATTTTATTACCAAATACATGATATTATATACACATTGCACAACAAACAAGGTAAAAATGATACGTTTGAGTATCACGTGGGCGTATAAATCTGCCCAAGATCACTTACCCCACACTTAAATCCTTGTTCGTGCTCGAACAACACATACACAAATCATGCACATCACATCTCAACCTTTGTCACTATGGTGCAACCATTTACGTTACGGTCATACCGATTATTCGATTTTTGCAAATCATCAAGAAAACATGCTTGGTCGTACAAGACAATGACCTTAATACATCGAGGCTTCCTAGACTTTTAAGAATTGATTCTTGATATCGGCAAACTCATGCAACTCAACTAATCAAGAAATCCGACACGAAAATCAATCCTTCATCAAGCATGTACCCTCACAACTCGAGAGAAACTTCCCCTTTTATGCTCGTGCAGCACACAAACATGCAAGTAGGGGCATATAGAAATTAATTTCACTCTCTCTCCCAAAAGAATTCACATGCATCATGTCATGACCCATAGGCTTGCCCTTAGTGTATTACTCCACTAATATAAAGAAATGCAGTGTAGGATCAAATAGGACTTTTAATGGGTTGTAACTGGGCTATGGATCTAGTATATATATATTGGATTAGCCAATAATAGTCGCTAGCATCCTTAAGCGCCTTTTCAACTCATTCCCATCGACTCATGGACATTGTTCCTCTCTTTTCTCTTTTTCTCCCATTCATGCTGGTTTACTTTCATACAGCCCATTTCATCAGGCACACTTGACCCCAAACGGAAGGTTTTCATGTACCCTCAATTTCATTTAATTACAACTAGTGCCTCTTCAACATCATCTTTTCTTTCCTCACTTTGCTTTTCTTTTCTTTTCACTCTTTTCACTCTTTAACACTTTGGGAAACAATTTTCTGTTCTTTGTAAGCGCTTAAGAGCTTCTTATAGACTTTAAGGCTAATGAAAAGAAGGAATAAAGCTTAGTTCATACAATTCTGGACGAAAAAAAGAAATCGGCTAAAGGCTCAACGGGCTGACTAGGGTATACAACATATAAAAAGGTAGAATTTGACAAGAAAAAAATGGAAACTAACGGTTAAAACAAAGAAATGCCTACATCCTTTCCGACACTACACCTCCTTCATTTCGCTTTGTATACACGCCAGGCAAGTTCTAGACAATTCACAATGACATGGATTAGCAAAACCTCACTTCACACTTCATGCACATGCTCGAATCAAGATGCATTCACATACTCTTTAATTAGTCAATTACATGAATTCAAGATTAAGCCTCAATCATAATGAATCAAATTCTAAGCCTAGGTAACTCAACATATTTACACAATTACATGCTTTCAAACGAATCACTTTCACATTTCGAACATCAATTACACACGCAACAAAATTTTAGCAACCATAAGCAACTACAGTTTATTGATGCAATCCACCAAAGAAACTAAAAACAAAACATCTACTCCTATCGACTACATTTCCCTTAAGACGGTCGTCATCCATCTATCATAGGGAATGTTCACTAACTATGACATCGGTTCAATGGGACTATTCTCGGTAAAAGAACCGAAAACAAACTCCGAGAAACCCAAAAATAAAACTTCAAAATTTTTGCAACACATCGATCATTTCGATGAAAAAAAATATTTACAAAATATGTTGATAAGTGCAACATCTTTTGGCAAAAATTTTGAAAAATATCGATCCTATCGATAGAGAAAAAAATATTTACAAAATTTTCAAAATATTTACAAAGGCAACCATAACTTTTTTAAAAACACACATCATTAGCCACAAACAAATATATACACATCATTCACAAATCAGTTCACAACAACAGGGAAAGCACAGACATACATAAACGTCAAGGAAGAATATACAGCAGATTTAGAGCCTATGACCCAGCACCTAACTACTCCCCACCCCACACTTAAATCGAACACTGTCCCCAGTGTTCACAAAAATACAAAGCACAAAAATTTGGGTGGTGAAACTCCCTGCTCAGTCGAAATATTCGACTTCCTCATCCGGTGCTGCGGCCTCGTCGCCCATATCTGAATCAGCTCCCTCACCGTCATCGGACTCCACATCAGAGTCCTCACGACGTGTCTCATCATCAGTAGGGACGTCGTCGTCAGTCAGCTCCACAAAGGCTGGCCCCACCTTGCATAAAGCTCTGGCGTTCTCGCTAAAAGGGTAGTCCAGCTCCAGCTGCCATAATTCATCCTCGGTGGCTGGTCTCCCACCTATCCGTAGCTGCAGCATCTGCATACCAAACATACGGGCCATATACTGGTCGTCACGAGCATGTCGCTCGCCCAGAGTCAGCACAGGTCCGTGCGTAGTGTCGGGGGCCTTGGTCTTTGTCACATCAAGGGCCCGCCGCTCCAACTGCGGAATGTAATCCAAGGCTTCTTCCTCAACGTCGAGGCCCCGGAGGAAGGTGGTGATGAGTCCGCCAAACCCGTATCTGTGGCCCTGGTGTAGTCTGGCTCTCTTCATGGAGGATATTATAACCGCCCCCACATTAATCTCAAGCCCTTTCATAAGGGCATACACCAGGCAGACACGGTCCCGGGTCACGTCTGTCATATGTACTCCCGGGATCAAACACGAACATATAATTTTTAGCCAGATTCTGGCCTCTCTGTTCATCTGCGAATAAGGCATAGTCTGGTGGTAACCCCTCTCTTTGTGTCTACTCCATCAGGATGTGGATCGAGCCCCACACAAAGTATGTCTGATGTCGGCGTACGGTGGGGTGATGTTGAGCTGGCGGAGAACGTGGGCGTCTGTGTCCCGCGCTCCAACGATGGCATTCAGCTGCTGGGGTTCTAGAGTGACAATCTGCCCTCTGATTTTAATAGTGTGGCTTCTGATGGCCGGGTTCCAGTTGGCATAAAATTCCCGGACCAAGTGAAGGTTGCACTCCTTGGGCTCCTGAAAAATAAAGCTGAGCCCAGCTGCTTCAATCCTCTGTACGATGCGAGGGAACTCCTGTGCGAGTGGTTCCCTTGCAATATGTTCCTCCGGGAAGTACTTGTTCTCCTTATGCTTTGCGTACCACTTCTTCCCTTCATCGGTAACCCATCGTGTTCCGTATCGGCGGTGTTGACCGCGTGGAACAGCAGGTGCAGCTGGGACAGCAGTGCCCAGTCTCATTCTCTTTGTGCCGGTGCCTGAGGTTGAAGCACCCTTGCGTTTATCTTGTCGGCTGGCCATTGTACCTGTCAATTTACACAGACAAGCACAACGTTAAGCTAAAAACTTGTTAGTTTTGGCTAAGGTCGGGTTAAACAAAATTTACCCCACACTTAGTCTTTAACAATATTTACAACATGTTAGCAAGGATAGATCTATTTACACCCCAAGCACAATCACTATAAACATATTGCTTAGTGCGTTCACAAAAATTCGACAGCATAACGGCTAGCGAACTACTCAGACTTCATACAGCTAACCCAATCCTACTATCGATAGCTATTCACCCATAGCACTTAGCAACGATAACAACAACAAAATAGAAACAACAATACAAACATTTTATATACACTAATCTAAGCAATTCAACCAATTCACATATTACGCAATGTCCCACAAAATAAATCGAGAATTAGTCGTCTTTCACCAATTATACAATATTTACCACGACTTATCTCAAATAATAAACACACCCCGACATCAATTTCGTCAAACTATCAAGTTACCCAAGTTAAAATTCAACAACCCCAAGCCCTAGAACTCAATTCGACAATCAACAAAGAATTATTCAATCAATCGATAAGTTCACCCGTCAACTACAACAATCCGAACACAATCAATCGCAAAATAATTCACGTCATGTTTAATTTCTACCTAGGGTGATATATCTCACCTCACATGCTCAAAATCGACAAAAATTGCCAAAAATTTGAGATAGACGATGAAAACATACCTTGGAATTGAAGAATCGATAAATACTTGACGTTTTCCTTGCCTCTTAACGTGGCACGGAGCTTGGGGGTAGGGGAATGGGTGTTTGGTCGCGGAGGGAAGAGGGAATGGGGAAAATAGGGGCGAAATCGGGGGTTTTTATTAAGAAAACACGCGGGTCACCCAGAAACCCAGTGTGACCCGGCACTGGGATAAGGGCAACGTGTCACGGAGGGTAACGCGGAGGCCCTCCTCCGTGACACAGAGCCAACGCGTTGGCTTACTGGAATTTTCAAAAAATTCCAGATTTGCCTTCAACGTGTCACGGAGGCCAACGCGGAGCATTGCCTCTGTGACACGGCGCCAACGCGCCAGTGCTCTGTTTCACTATCAAATTTTATTTTTCATACCTCGCCTCGTTTTCTCGATTCCACGTATTTTTCCTCCGGTATACCTGAAAATCACCTCACTAAACAAAAATTGGTTAAATGACTAGATTCCCTACTAAAAGAATAAAAATTACTAATTAAAATGCACATCTAAACCTAGTCAGGAAAAAGAAAAGAAAATAAAATAAAAGAAAAACTTTACACGAAGGAAAAAGAAAGAAAAATATTTTTCACGGGTTGCCTCCCGTGCAGCGCCTGGTTTAACGTCGCGGCTCGACAGCCTTTACGCTCAATTTTCTACTAGGGAGATGGATGATTTGACCCGATCATGGTCATCTCCCCAGTAGTTCTCAACCTTGTCTGGTGGCCTACCTAGTAACTCTCGGGAATCACTCAATCCATTTGCATTCCCATGATCAATCACGTTGATCACCGAGAGTTCCTTATAGACAGTCGGGAGCTTAGGTGCCTTGTACACGTCGAACACCTCAACCTTGTCGTGTGCTCGCATCGTGAGTTGACCCACAACTACATCGATCAATGCCTTTCCGGTTGCCAAAAATGGTCGTCCCAAAATAAATGGGACTTCTGCATCTGGCTCAAAATCTAGAACAATGAAATCTACCGGAAAAATGAGGGAGCCTACCTGCACTAGCACATCCTCCACAATGCCATCCGGCTTAGCTAAAGACCTGTCTGCTAGCTGCAAGATCACTGTTGTAGGTCTAGGACTCCCTAGCCCTAACTTTCTAAATACCGAAGATGGCATCAGATTTATACTTGCCCCCAAGTCGCATAACCCACGAGCTCGGATACTTTGCCCAATCGTCAGCTGGATAGTAAAACTTCCAGGATCCTTCAGTTTAGTGGGCAACCTGTTCTGAATACGGGATGTGCATTCCTCCGTTAAAGCCACCGTGGCACACTCGGTCAAGCGACTTTTGTTGGCCACGATGTCTTTGATATACTTTGCATATTTTGGCACACCCTGCAAGACATCAACAAGAGGTAAGTTAACATGTACCTGTTTAAGTACCTCCATGAATTTCTGGAAACACGCCTCCTCCTTGTGTTTCTTAAGTCGTTGAGGGAACGGGGGTGGAGGCCTTGTTAGTTCAGCTTCTTTGGTCTTCCCCGTATCTAAGGTTTGTTCTCCCTCAACATCTGCTGCTCCTGACTTCTAAGGCGGTCTTTCCGGTTCCACCTCCTTTAATTGTAAACCACTCCTCGTGGTCACTGCATTTACCTGCTTAGGATTGGGATCCGTGTCGCTAGGTAGTCCTCCCCTTGGTCTAGTATTTTGGGCACTGGCAAATTGCCCAAACTGATATTCAAGAGCCTTGGTTGCCAATTGATTGTTCTTTACTTCGGCCGCCAGTTTGACATAGTCAGCCTGCAATTGTGCCTGGTTGGCAATCATGGTCTTGAACATTTCCTCAATAGTCGGTGATGGTGGTGGAGGAGGGGCATTGTGATTTCTAAACTGTTTCTGATAGCCTTGTTGCCCTCCTTGGTTTCTGTGCATACCCTGCCCTGAACCCTGGCCTTGTTGATTGTTGCTACCCCACGAAAAATTTGGATGATTCCTCCAATTCGAGTTGTAGCCACCACCAAACTGCTGTTGATTCCTCTGTGCATTGCCCACAAAGTTGACAGAATCAGGATTTGCACCACAGCATTCAGCTGAATGCTCACTACTACCACACACTTCACACCACATCTGTTGGACTGAATTAACTGAGGCTGACGGCTGGTTCAAATTCATATTGCTGAAGTGAGTGTTTAACTGATTTTGTAAAGCAGCTATCTGTGCAGCGATAGCTGTGAATCCATCCACTTCAAGCACTCCCGCTGCTTTCCTTGCTCCACCTCTTGTAGAATCTGCATTCCATTCGGGATTGCCTTGTGAAATTCGGTTGAGCAAAGTGTACAGCTCCTCATAAGTCTTCTCCAGCGCTTGCCCTCCAGCTGCTGAGTCTAACAAAATTTTAGTGTGGGGTTCCAAACCCTCAATAAAAGTATGGACCAACACCTCATTTGACTGATGATGATGAGGACAGTCCCGCAACATGGACTTGAATCTTTCCCAGGCTTGATAAAGATTTTCTCCTTCCCTCTGTTTAAAACTTAGAATCTGACTTCTAAGTTTAGCTGTTTTACCTGAAGGGAAAAATCTGATCAAGAACTTCTTTGCAAGATCCTCCCACGTTGATATAGAGTTGGGTGGTTCATCTTTTAACCACCTCTTGGCTTCACCAAGTAAGGAAAATGGAAATAAGGTGAGCCGAACATAATCAGGTGACACTCCAGCAGGGATGTAAGTGTCACTTATCTCCAAAAAGTTCTGGAGATGTTGTTGCGGATCTTCGTGAGGGAGACCGGTAAACTGCCCGCTAGTGTGCAAAAGTTGCACCATATTTTGCTTTAACTCAAATCTCCCCCCAGGCTCTGGTTTGCGGATGCTGGAATGTACATTATTAGCGTGTGGGATTGCCACCTCGCGAACCGGCCTGGCTGCTACTTCCTCGGCCACTAACACTGCCCGCACAACTGGTGGATTGGGTTGCTCCATTACAGACTGTTTCAGCAACTGCAACTTATTCCGAAGAGCTTCTCTACGTTGACTATGCAATTCACGTTCTGGCTCTAAGTAAGATTCCACCAGCTCCTTGTCCCTTGCCAGTGTTCACAGAAATAAAAATCTGCAAAATACAGGCTAAGACCAAGTTGTTAACACTTAAGAAAATAAAAATACAAATACAGTAAATTTACACTAAACAAAACTTTACAAATCGCCTAGCCTCCCCGGCAACGGAGCCAAAAACTTGTTCGCGGTCTGCTGCTCGGTATATATTATACACCGACACACAAGTGTACGTGGTCAAACAAGTAATAATGTGGCTAAGTAGCCAAGTATCGATCCAAGGAGGCTGCTCTAGATATGCAAAATTGCCTAGTTTACTATATCTCTATTCTATTTCTAACTATGTTAACAACAATCCAACCAAGATTTGAGTGAGTTTTGTTTCTAAACTAATTATCTACTAAAATTAATAACTACTATTTACGTTGAGTTTAGACAATGGATATGCACATGCCAAGGTTAAGAACGAGTAATGAACTTGATAATCATGATAATTTGGTCATCTTCTTCTTCATATTGCTAGCCAAGAACGTTTGCCTAGAAATTAAAACTTCCGTACTTAATTTCACTTTAGATTCATAAACCATTCGTCTACATTTCTGTGATCAAATGCAATTTATGACCTAACACTACAATTCCGGTTTCTAAATTGACTAATACGGCTTTCAAGTATATTTCTATCAAGAAAGCACATCAAAACCCAATTTTCCCAGATCAAGTTAAGAACAATACCCTATTAATTCACAACTTTCCAATTTCATGCTCTCTCGAGTGAAATTGGACTTTTTAGATATACATTAATGGTGGCCAATCAAGAATGTAATAAGCACAAGAATTAATAGAACAACATGCAAGAAGAAGAAGAAACCATATCAATTATTACCAACATTCATTTCACAAGTTCAAAACCTCAGCAAGAGAGGAATTAGCCACTTATTCTTGGATTAATCATCCTAGAATGAGTGTGAATCATGCATACAATTGAATGAAAGAAGAAGGGAAGAGAAGAAAACTCTTATCTTTTTTATTCTTCAACTGTCACAAAACCACGTTCCTGCTCCCACTTCTGAACTCAGGCTAAAAAAACTAAAACTAAAAAACTCCCTTTAAAAATAACCTAAGTGTGCTATTTATACTAGTGGGAAATTTTTCCCGGAATAACAAGCAACGTGTCACGGAGGCCAACGCGGAGCACTGCCTCCGTGACACGGCGTGGACGCGGACCCTCTCTGGAAATTGCATGGTCCGGATAATTAGCCTCAACGTGGCACGGAGGCCATCGCGGAGTCCTGTCTCCGTGCCACGGAGCTGACGCGCAGGCACACTGGAAATTGCCACTTTTATTTCTGCCCAGGCAGTGTGCTACCACGATGGCAGCGTGGCACGACACCATCGCGGAGCCACTGCAAAATATGCCATCCGAGGTCTTTTCCACGCTCGCATCCAAGTCCAACTCCGACATAGTTCCAACACGCATTTTAGCTCTTAGAAATCACATTATCCTGCAAAACAAATGCTAATCATGTTGGTTAGTATAAATTTGCATTTTATTACCAAATACATGATATTATATACACATTGCACAACAAACAAGGTAAAAATGATACGTTTGAGTATCACTTGGGCATATAAATCTGCCCAAGATCATTTAGCCTACTCTAAGTGTCACGACTCGAGCATATGTCCGAATTGAGACACAAAACCTAGAACCATAAATGGCTCCATGTTGACTCATAGCTGAACATAAAAATTAAAGCTCAACATAAATAAAGCAGAAGACTAAATTCTGAAATAGCAAAAGTCTAAATAGTAAGACATTTAAACAATTGAAATCTCAAAACACCGAATCTAAAGTTGAAAATACAAACTATGACTAAAAAGCCTCCACACACTGACAAGATGATGGGACAAAACCCCCAAACTAGCTCACTAAAATTCTGAAACTGAAAAAGAGAATAACTTAACAATATAACAGTGCTTGAAGCATGAGGACTCACCAACAAGCTGTCTAGATTGAGCTCTAAAAACTGGCTAGCAACGAGACTGAATCTGAATGTCTTAGCCTGTATCATAAAATGAAACAACATCGAGTATGCGGTCAGTACTTGGAATGTACTATGTATGCAAGTTAAGTAAAACATGCTAAGTAAGTATAAATAGAAAACATGCATCACATAAATCACATCATTATAAGATTATGAGAGTAAGGACAACATGTTGATATATAAAAACAAGATTAGACATAAATTGAATCTCATAACTGCTATGAATGACCCAAAGCTAACATTGGTGATCATAAGTAAAATAGATAAACTGAACATTAGGTAAAACCTATCGAAAACATAACATCATAACTAATGAACATGCATAACTGAAATCATGAGGGATAATAGGAGACTCGTCATATAACTGACATAATCACGATAGAGCTATTGTGATCCCAACTATTACACTGAAGTGGGCAGAGCCGTCCAAAGCCTTGTCAAGGTTAAGGGCGCTACCATGAAATCGATATCAAGTTGAAGGACCCATAGGGAAGGAAAAGATCACAAGGGAGGTCCCAATGAATCTAAATAAACCAACGTTGGCACGTAGTTATAAGGTCCAGGGTTTACCTGAACCCCTAGCCTACTCGATACTAGACACTACTCCCAAAAACATGCATATGCTCTCCATCATTTTTCAATGATACTGAAAACCATTATTTTTAAACTAATCTAATCATGAAATTACATACATAGTCTGAAATCTGAATATGAGGAGCCTTGGCTCAAACATACCATAAGCTGAGCGTGGGAGTTTAGACTCAAAAACCATGCGGTAAGCTAATATCATAAACTTGAAATAAATCATGAAAACATACATAGATCATGTGGGCTTGCCCAAATTATAATATGCTTGAAATAGAATTGATAGTTAAAATCATGGATTCATACATGGGAAATTCATAAACATTCTTTCATGCTAAACATCTCATCATGCTTGGAAACATAGATCATAATCTTAACTTTTCATGAAATTTGCATAATTGAGCATAATATTTTCAAAATTACAAATCATGAATTGTAATTCAAAATAAGTATAAAACATGCCCATAAATGTTAAAATATCATTTAAATCATGAAGGGAATTGACCTATGATTAAAACATAGAGAATTCATACTTTGAGTTAGAACCCCATAGAATCATACACTTAAATTCATGAAATGGAGAACAAGATTGGGCATGAGAGTGAAGAGAAACTCTCATTCATAACCCTACATACCTGGGCAATCAGATTCTGCACTCTTCCTTGAAAGCCCAAGAGAATTGGAGAAGAACATGAGGAAAATTAGGCTTTATCTCCTTAGGAATTCTCTAATCATGCATGGATGGGGAGGGAATAGGTTAGAATAGGCTTTACCCTATTAAACCCTCCTAACTGACCTTAAAATGACATAGTTTAGTAATACAAGAAAAAGTAAAGGATAGATAAACGATAACCAACTTGACACAAAATTAGAAGGAAAAGCAACCCTTGTTAAGAAACAAGGACCTCAAATCCACAATACAACAAGAACCATGTTCCTAGAAAGACCTCAAGGGTAATTAGTTACCCTTGCAACCCTCCTCTCTACACAATTAAAAATCTAAGACTAGGCAAAAGCTAGGCAATTTAATACACTTAAAATATGATTTTATCAAAGTCATGAAAATTCTTCTATGAAAATTACAAGAACTCCTATTTATCTAAGGAAAAGAAGAGACTATTACAATTATTCCCTTAATGAGTAAGGGCATTATTTGGTTCTCTTCCTTTTTCTTGAAATCAATGAATGGAGTTATACCCCGAAAACCCAAAGACCAGAACTGGGATTAGAAATGGAGAAAATAAGATTTTCTACACCAGGTCACAAAACGAGTCCTGTGACCAGTCAGGCTGGCCACGAGTCGTTAAGTGACTCATGGTGAGGAGATGTGACTTGTTGGAAATTTTTTTCAATTTAGGGTGACCACGAAATTTCCATGTTAGGGTGACCACGGGTGTGACCACGAGTCATGATCATCCCCATGAGCCGTTAGGTTACCTGTGGTCAAGGGCAGTTGAAGGATGAAAGATGAGCTGGCAGTGTACCCCACAAATGGACAACACGAGTCGTGGTCTGATGCTACAATTCGTTAGGTGAGTCGTGGTCAGTAGTTGGTTAGGGACTTGAGGTTTTGGGCAGTGGAGGAAACGGAAGGTTAGCACAAGGCGTGGTCACCAGTGACAAGCCGTTAGGTCCCTCGTGGGGACCCTTTGAGGAAAATTAGTAGTGCACTTAATGACAAGAGATGACGACTCGTGCTCAGTGGTAGAGACTCATCCATTCCTTTGTTGGGACTGGTAGTCAGTTTTTCTATACGAATTTAGTAAGGGCTTTTGCGTAATTCAAATGATTCTAAGGCCTAAACTACGTCATTTTAAGCATGAATAGTGAATTTTAAGAGGGGTAAGTTCATTCTAAGCTATTCCTATTCATGCACGCAAACTTAGAAGTCGAGAGAGGTGATCAAGTTTAATTACTTCAAGTTTTTCATCAATTCTTCCTTGGGAAAATCAGAGAAGTTATAGAGTCAGATTCTCTTAGGTATGGAAGGTTATGAAAGGGTGAATTTGTTCACACCCAGGACCAATCCCTTTCTAATTCATGAAAATCAATATGTTGATCCTATGGGTTTTAACCCAATGCATGAATTTCCTAAGATTCTACCATGGGTATGATCTAAGTATGTTTCTATTATTGAATTATGATTCAAGGGAAAGTGTTACAATGTGTTCAATTTTAAATCATGTTTTCAAGCTTTATAAATTATGATGCCCATCCATGAGAAATTCATGAAAATTGATATCTACGATGTATGTTCAAGTATGATGAGATATTTATGATGAAAAGCCTGATTTCATGTTACCCATATTTATGATCATGTTTCCAAGTGAATCAAGTATTTTCAAGCATGTTTAAGCATTGGGCAAGCCCATATGTTCAAGTGTGATTTATGAATTCATGTCAATTAGCTTACCACATGGTTTTGGAGTCAAGACTCCCAATTATGTTTAGCTTGTGGTATGGTTTGAGCCAAGGCTCCACATTTATGATTTCAGATTTTATATGTATATGATTATTCAACTTCGTCACTAGACGATGATCAGCTTCATTGAAAAATGATGGAGAGTATATGCATATTTTTGAGAGTAGTGTCTAGCACAAAGTAGGCTAAGGGTCAGTCAACCCTATGCCTCAGAGCTACGCACCAACATCGGTATGATCAGATTATTTGGGACCTCCTTTATGAGCTTTCCCCTTCCCCAAGAGGCCTTCAGCTTGATATCAATGTCATGGTAGTGTCTTTAGCCCTGGAAAGGATTTAGACGGCTCTGCCCACTTGAGTGTGACAGTCGGGACCACGTAAGCTCTATCGCAGTAATGTCGGTTATATGACGAGTCTCCCATTGTTCCTCATGATATATATTATGCATGTTTATCATTCATGATATATATGTTCTAAAGCAGGTTTGACTGAATATTCAGTTTTACTTATGATTATCAGATTTCAGCTTTAGGTCATTTGATTTTGTTATGATGTTAGGTTATGTTCAGAACAGGATTTTAGAAAATAGCATGCAAGCCCTACTCTCAAATTCGTTTCTTCATTATGTTTTATATTATGCATGTTTTAAATGATTTTACTTTTTTAAGTGTTTTACTTACCTTGCATACTTGGTACATTCCACATATTTACCGCATACTCTATGCTGTATCATTTTATAATACAGGTTCCGATCTTCATACTCAGCCCCATCACTAGCTAGTTTTCAGAGTTAGCATCCAGCTTCAGTGGTGAGTACTCATCTCTCAAGGACCATTCGTTATCAATTAACTTTATATTTTCAATTTCATACTTAGTGGGGTCTTGTCCCATCAACTCATAAGAATTAGATGCTTTTCAGATTTATGTATATGTTTTAATGTTATGTTGTGTTCAAACTTCCACTAGGATTGTTATGTCGTCTTCTGCTTTTATTGATTGAGTAGATGAATGTTATGCCATGGGTCAACTTAGAGTCCCTCGGGGCTTCTTGTTCCATTTCTCAATCTAGGCCTATGTTCGGGATGTGACAAACTTAGTATTAGAGCCATAGGTTTTGAAGTGCCCTAGGGTGTCTGAATGCCGCGTTAAGTAGAGTATTTTTCATGGGTGTGAAGTGCTCTATGCTTATGACAAAAAAGATACGAGATGTTTAGGAAATGTTCCCCTCTTTCATGATCTATGTCGTGCGGTGAAATATTTCTCTATCTTTTTGACTCGTGTTATTCCTGATTGTAGAATCATGCCTCCACGCAGAATTAACGACGGAAGAAATAGAAATGAAAATGAAAATGGCCACGAGGATGGCAATGGAGATGGGTATCAACAAGCCCCACCAGCCCATGAGCACCATGCACCGGAGCCGGTTGCCCAGGCTGGATTTAGGGTAGCCATTCAGATGCTAGCATAGGTCTTGACTGCCCAGGTCAACCAGCAGGCAATAGTGCATGTCCTGCAGAACGGGAATACGGTGGCAACACGAGTTCGAGATTTCCTAAGGATGAACCCACCAGAGTTTCTTAGGTCAATGGTGGACGAGGATCCACATGAGTTTATTGACGACATTCTGAAGATCACCCAGGTCATGGGGGTGAATCGAGAGGAGTGTGCTGATTTGGCCTCATATCAGTTGAAGGGGGTCGCACACATTTGGTTTAAATAGTGGAGGATAGTAGGGCAGTCGGAGAAGGACCTATCAGCTGGAATGAGTTTCATGTCTCTTTCCTAGATTAGTCTTCCCTCGTGAAATGAGGGAGCTGAAGGCGACTGAGTTCATGAATCTAAAGCAGGGGAAGATGACGGTCCAACAGTATGCCTTAGATTTCACTCGTCTGTCAAAGTACTCCCCAGAGTTAATTGTTGATTAAAGGGCTCGAGTGAGCAGGTTTGTTCATGGGGTGGCGTGTTATCTAGATAAGGATTTGCAGAACTGCCATGCTCAATCAGGATATGGATTTTCCTCATAGTTTTGTCCACCCAGCAGATGGAGGTGGCACATTTGAGGGAGAGAGAGGCAAAGAGGGCCAAGACAGAAGCAATAGGTTCTCCAGGCTGAGACAAGGGGCAGGAAACGACAGTAGTTCCACCAAAGATCTTCAGCCCCAGTATCTTAAGCGATGAGTGTGCCATCTAGACCTAGGAACAACAAGAGGGGACGAGCACCTTGCTTTAGCGGTCAGAGCAGTAGGCCTACAGATTCCAATATCCCAGTTTGCGGTAGGTGTGGCTGAGGGACACGGGTCAGTGTTTGGCTGGTACAGGTGCTTGCTTCGGGTGTGGAAAGCCCGGACATACGCTCAGAGATTGCCCAGCAGCTAGACAGGGCCATGATAGTGGCCAAGGCCCATCTTTGAGTTCAGCAGCTCCACCAGCATGCCCAGCCCAGCAGGGGGCATCTACGAGCACAGGTGGAGGTCAGTGCCAAAACATATTCTATGCCCTAGCATCTCGCCGTGAGTAGGAGGTCTCCCCAGATGTAGTCATTGGTATGTTACGAGTTTTCCACCTTGATGTATATGCTTTGTTAGATCTAGGGGCTACTTTGTCTTTTGTGATTCCCTATGGGTCTAGTAGTTTTGGATTCAGTCCCTAAATCTTATCAAAACCCTTCTTAGTCTCTACTCCAGTGGGTGATTCAGTTTTAGCTTGATGGGTGTATAGAAGTTGCCCGATCACAGTCCTTTAGAAAGTTACCTCGACAGATTTAGTAGAGTTAGCCATGACCGATATTGATGTTAACCTCGGCATGGATTGGCTATTTTCATGTTATGCCTCGGTTAATTGTAGAACTCGAGTAGTAGACTTCAGATTTTCAGGTGAGCCAATCCTAGAATGGAAGGGTATTCAGCTGTACCTGTAGGTCACTTCATTTCCTATCTTATGTCCAGAAAGATGATCTCCAAGGGTTGTGCACCATTTAGTCAGGGTCAAGGATGTTATGTCTGAGAACCCGACTATCTAGTCTGTTCTAGTACTATGTGAGTATCCAAAGGTCTTCCCAAATGATATACCAGGAATCCCTCACGAGCGGGAGATTCATTTTGGTATTGACCTTCTTCCCAATACGCATCTATATCTATTACTCCTTACAAAATGGCTCTAGCCAAGTTAAAATAGTTGAAGGAGCAATTGAAAGACCTTTTAGATAAGGGGTTCATCAGACCGAGCAAATCCCCATAGGGTGCACCAGTTCTCTTTCTCTGAAAGAAGGATGGTTCTCTTTGTATGTGTATTGATTATCGACAATTGAGCAAGGTCACCATCAAGAACAAGTATCCGCTCAACAGAATTGATGATTTGTTTGACCAGCTTTAGGGTACCAAGTGCTTTTCGAAGATAAATCTTAGACGGTTCGAGAGAGTGACATCCCAAAAATAGCCTTGAGGATACAATATGGTCATTATGAATTTGTAGTTATGTCTTTTGGACTAACGAATGCTCTGGCAGCTTTTATGGACTTGGTGAACAGGGTGTTCAATCCATACTTGGATATGTTTATGATTGTGTTTATTGATGACATCCAGATATACTCTCGGGGCGAGGAGGAGCATGTCGCTCATTTGAGAGTTGTACTACAAACTCTCAAGGATCGCCAACTATATGCTAAATTCAGCAAGTGCAAATTTTGGTTGAACTTAGTTGCATTTTTGTGTCATGTGATGTCAAGCAGGGTATAAAGGTGGACTCTCAGAAGATAGAAGCAGTGAAGAATTGGCCTAGACCGGTGAATCCTTCATACATCAGGATTTTCTTGGGTTTAGTTGGGTACTATCGGAGATTTGTTAAGGTTTTTTCATCTATTGCAGCACCATTGACCAAGTTGAGCCAAAAGAAAGTGAAGTTCCAATGGTCAGAGACTTGTGAGAGGAGCTTTCAGCTATTGAAGACTCGACTCACCTCAGCACCAGTGTTAACCTTACATGAGGGTACCAATGGGTTTGTGGTGTATTGTGATGCTTCCAGGATCAGCCTTGGTTGTGTATTGATGTAGCATGGTAAAGTTATAGCATACACTTCCAGGCAGCTAAAGGTGCATGAAAGGAATTACCCGAACCATGATCTTGAATTGGCGACGGTGGTATTTGCCTTAAAGATATGGAGAGACTATTTGTACATGGTCCATATAGATTTGTTTATGGACCACAAGAGCCTACAATATATGTTTACCCAGAAGATCCTAAATCTGTGTCGAAGGAGGCGGTTAGAGCTACTCAAAGATTATGACATGAGTAACCTTTACCATCCGGGTAATGCAAGTATAGTACCAGACAAACTTAGTAGACTCTCTATGGAGAGTGTGTCCTATGTGGATGAAGGAAGGAAAGAGCTGGTCAAGGATGTACATCGACTTGCAAGTTTAGGAGTTCATTTGGTTGACTCAACCGATGGTGGTGTTATTGTTCAGAACAGATCAGAATCATCCTTGGTGACTGATGTGAAATCTATACTAGACGAGGACCCTATTTTGGTAAGGTTAAAGGAATCCGTTCATAACCAGAAGGTAGAGGTCTTCTCCAAAGGGGGAGATGGTGTGCTTTGATATCAGGGTCGCTTGTGTGTCTTGAACGTCGATGATTTGAGAAATTGGATGTTTCATAAGGCTCACGGTTCAAGATATTCGATACATCCAGGTGACAACAAAATGTACTGTGACCTACGGGAAGTCTACTGGTGGAATGGCATGAAGAAAGACATGCAAAATTTGTAAACAAGTGTCCAAATTGTCATCAAGTGAAGGACTTCATCACAGGGTTGCCTCGCACTTGTTGTAAGTATGACTCCATTTGCGTGGTCGTGGACAAGTTGACCAAAGCCGCTCATTTTCTACCTATCAAAACCACTAATTCCATAGAGGATTATGCCAGATTATACATCTGAGAGATAGTTCGGTTGCATGGAGTGCCCTTATCCATTATATTAGACAGAGGTACTAAGTTTACCTCTCAATTTTGCAGATCATTTCAAAAGGGACATGGTACTCAGGTTATGCTCAGTACAACATTTCACTCAAAAACGGATGGTCAAGCGGAGCGGACAATTCATACCCTCGAGGACACGTTGAGAGCATGTGTGATTGACTTCAAGGGTAGTTGGGATGATCATTTGCCTCTCATTGAGTTCACGTACAATAATAGCTATCACTCCAGCATTCAGATGGCTCCATTTGAGGCTTTCTATGGGCGAAGATGTAGATCGCCTATTGTTGGTTTGAAGTCGGTGATGCTGCGATGATAGAACCAGATTCAGTCTATGAGGCCATGTAAAAAGTTTAGCTCATACAGAAAAGGTTGAAGACAGCTCAAAGTCATCAAAATTCTTATCGGATGTGAGAAGGAGAGAACTCGAATTTGAAGTTGATGATTGGGTGTTTTTGAAGGTGTCTCCCATGAAGGGGGTGATGAGATTCAGAAAGAAAGGGAAACTCAATCCTTGTTATTTGGCCCATACCGGATTGTGAAACAGGTTGGCAAGGTAGCATATGAATTGGAGTTGCCCTCAAAATTAGCTTCAGCCCATCCAGTTTTCCATGTATCGCTCCTAAAGAAGTGTTTCGGTGATCCAACTCTAGTTGTTTCGGAGGACAATCTAAGTGTGAAAGACAACCTTAATTATGAGGAAGTACCGGTAGAAATACTGGATTGTCATGTTCGAAGGCTAGGGAACAAGGAAGTAGCTTCAGTTAATGTTTTATGGAGGAATCAACATGTTGAGGGAGCTATGTGGGAAGCTGAAGTAGATATGATGGCTAGATACCCACATCTATGCCCTACTCGCTCAGTTTTAGGTTGAGGTATCAGTTTCCTCCTTAGTACTCTATTCAATTTCATGTTCAGTTCATGTATCTTAGTTTCTATTATGTCAAAGTATGTATCTATGGTTTGTGAATTCAGTTCAGCCATCTAGTTCAGTTCGGAGGTAATTATTCAGTCAGTTTTCAACTTAAATGATCAGTATTTGAGTATGATAATGGCGTTTCTCTTCTTTTCTATATGACTTTAAACATTCGAGGTCGAATGTTCCCAAGAGAAAGATATTGTTATACCCCCAGAGCCCAAAGATCAGACCCGGGAGTTGAAACGGAGAAAACAGGATTTTCTACACTAGGTCACAAAACGAGTCGTCCTGTGACCCATCAGGCAAACCACGAGTCGTTAAGTGACTCGTAGTGAGGAGGTGTGACTTGTTGGAAATTTTTTCATGTTAGGGTAACCACGGGTGTGACCACGAGACGTTAGGTCACCCGTGGTTTAGGGAAGTTGATGGATGAAGGATGAGCTGGCAGTGTACCCCAGGAATAGACACCACGAGTCGTGGTCAGCAGTAGCTTAGGGACTTTAGGTTTTTGGGTAGTGGAAGTAATGGAAGGTGACCATGACTCGTGGTCACCAGTGATGAGCTTTAGGTCCCTCATGAGGACCCTTTGAGGAAAATTGGCAGTACACTTAATGATAGGAGATGACGACTCGTTCCCAGTGGTAATGACTCGTCCAGTCCCTCATAGTGACTGGTAGTCAGTTTTTCTCTGCAAATTTATTAAGGACTTTTCCGTAATTCCTATGATCCTAAGGCCTAAACTATGTCATTTTAAGCTATGAATAGTGCATTTTAAGAGGGATAAGTTCATTCTATGCTATTCCTATTCATCCATGAAAACATGGATGTCTAGAGAGGTGATCAAGCTTAATTCCTTCAAGTTTTTCATCAATTCTTCCTTGGGAAAATTAGAGAAGTTATAGAATCAGATTCTCTTAGGTATGTAAGGTTATGAATGGGTGAATTTGTTCACACCCATGCCCAATCCCTCTCTAATTCATAAAAATCTATATGTTGATCCTATGGGGTTTTAACCCAATGCATGAATTTCCTAAGTTTCTACCATAGGTATGATATAAGTATATTTCTATTATTGAATTATGATTCATGGGCAGGTTTTTACAATGTTTTCAATTTTAAATCATGTTTTCAAGTTTTATAAATTATGATGCCCATCCATGAGAAGTTCATGAAAATTGAGATCTGCAATGTATGTTCAAGTATGAGGAGATATTTATGATGAAAATCATGTTTTCAAGTTACCCATGTTTATGATCATGTTTCTAAGTGAATCAAGTATTTTCAAGCATGTTTAAGTATTTGTATAGCCCATATGTTCAAGTATGATTTATGTATTCATGTTAATTAGCTTACCACATAGTTTTTGGAGTCAAGACTCCCAATTATGTTCAGCTTGTGATATGGTTTGAGCCAAGGCTCCTCATGTATCTTTTCGGATTTTATATGTATATGATTATTCAGCTTCATCACTAGATGATGGTCAGCTTCATTGAAAAATGATGGAGAGCATATGCATGTTTTTGGGAGTAGTGTCTAGCACCGAGTAGGCCAAGGGTCAGTCAACCCTATGCCTCAGAACTATGCACCACCGTAGGTATGATCAGCTTATTTGGTACCTCCTTTGTGAGTTTTCCCCTGCCCCAAGGGGGCCTTCAGCTTGATATCGATATCATGGTAGCTTGTTTAGCCCTGGCAAGGCTTTAGATGGCTCTTCCCACTTGAGTGTGATAGTCAGAACCACGTAAGCTCTATCATGGTAATGTCGGTTATATGACGAGTCTCCCACTAATCCTTATGATTTCAATTATGCATGTTTATCATTCATGATATATATATGTGTGTGTGTGTGTGTATATATATATGTTCTAAAGCAGGTTATACCAAATGCTCGGTTTTACTTACGATTATCAGATTTTAGCTTTGGGTCATTCGATTCTGTTATGATGTTCAGTTATGTTCAGATCATGATTTTAAAAAATAGAATGCAAGCCCTACTCTCAGATTCTTATCTTGATTATGTTTTATATTATGCATATTTTATATTATTTTACTTATTTAAGCGGTTTTACTGACCTTTCGTACTCGGTACATTCTACGTACTGACCACATACTCTATGATGTATCATTTTATGATACAGGTTTCGATATTCAGACTCAGCCCCGTCACTAGCCAGTTTTCGGAGTTAGCATCCAACTTTAGTGGTGAATTCTCATCTCCCGAGGACCATTCATTACCAGTTTACTTTGTATTTTCAGTTTTAGACTTAAAGAGTTAGTTGGGGTTTTGTCCCATCAACTCATCAAAATCAGGGGCTTTTCAGACATAGTGTATAATCAGCTTTAAATTTGTGTATGTATTTTAATGCTATGTTGTGTTCAGACTTCCTCTAGGATTATTATGTTGATCTTTCGCTTTTATTGATTGAGTTAGATGTATGTTCATGTCATGTGTCGACTTGGAGTCCCTCAGGGCTCCTAGTCCTGTGTCTCGATCCGGGCCTATGTTCGGGATGTGACAAATGGACATTTGCAACATTAGTGCATCTCCTTTATCAACATGGCCACGTTGCACTCCCATCCATCCTGCACCCTCCCAAGCTATCATCCATATATAGGCACCTTTGATTCCATCATTCTCCCCTTCTTGAAAAGGCTTTGTCCTTGAATCTAGACCCTATAAAAGCATAGAGAAGACAAACAACAACAAAGACCATATAGAATGAGGGCTAGCACAAGTGTAATTAGGCCAAACCAACACACATACAGGGCCACCTGGGTCAAAAGAAAATGATATCCATCCGTTTTGGTCAAAACCACAACCAATCGTCTCAATAAAAACCCCTTCTCTAAGGCAAGCCCTCAAAGCAGCCATGAGTATCATCATAAGCAAGGAGATAATAAAGAAAGTTTTCCGACAAGACAACATCATTCATAGAGTCCCTAGAGGTAAGATGACCGATAGATACAAAAACATCATCAAGCACATTATCAAGAATTGGGACACTCAAAGACGGAGTACCTATTTGATCATAAACATCACTCTCTTTGTCAACACTCATAGTGGGTTATCATACAAGGTATATCCATGGATAATAGCTAAACCACTATCATATTGAACAATACTATAATCGATGTTAGAAGAGATATCATCATTACCAAATAAGTCATTGTACTTTGAAAGAGAACACTCAAATGAAGATGAAGAGTCAAAGCATGCAATATCATTCTCAAAAAGATCAATGCCATCACTCAAAGCATTTTCATTCACGTAACCTTTATGAGCAAAACAAGTAATAGGATCCAAAAGGAAGATGCTCAAAGAGTCACGCTCTTTCAAATGACCAACTTCATCCACATCATCACTAAATTGAGACTCATTAACCACATCACAGAATTCCTCAATTAGTGGACAAGTATCACAAACAAGTTGATCATTACAAGCTTTAAATGACAATGTACTATCATTCACATCGCAAATGTTAACACTAGGTGGACACAAATTGGTCTTGCAAGAAGAATCTATTCAGTCATCAAATAGATCAATTAGTGTATGGGCACTCTCAACATCAACATTATCAAGACAAGGAAGAGAATCATTAAGCATATAAGAAGATAAGCTATCACTAACACTTTGTTCATTGAAAATATTTGAAGTGTTAAGTTTAGCAATTATACCTTGACATTCACAAGAATGATCATCCATAGCCTCACTTATCATGGGTTTCCTCATTAGAAGTAATGGAATGGTAAGCTCCCCTTCTTGTGGCATATTTTGGATTATTGAAGCTCGCTAGGCTAGTCCACAAGGAACACCAACATCATCACCATCCCCACACTCCTTATCAGCTACAACATCACCCTCCTCTTTGGGGTCACCATTGTCAATCCCCTAAACAACATCAACATCATCATAACAATAAGGACCATCGTCACACAAAATGAATGCCCTCTGATTGGGGCACTCTCTCATCTTATGACCAAAACCTTGACATTTGTGACATTTAAGAGGGTGAGAAGCGTTACATCCTTCCTTTAGAGGAAGAATGGGAGTGGGTCGTGCCACTTGATTGCTTTTGACAACAGGCCTCTTGACATCTTGCGTGGTACCCTTGTCCTTTTGCCAATTGGAAGAAGAAGTTCCTCCAAATTTGTTGTAGTTTCAAGTCCCTTTGAAACCCCTTGATTTTTCAAGCTTCTCCTCTTGGAGCCCCACCTCTATCGCAATAGTCGCCTCAAAAGTTTCATTGATATCATGATTGTGGTGGAGTCTCATGCGAGAAGCAATATCCTTACTCAACCCGGCTCTAAACTGAGTCATAGCATTCAAGAATCTTCAGGAAAATCAATCCGCATCGTTAAAAGTTGGAACTCATCATAGTATCGCTCTATACTTTTGGTGACTTGTTGTAAAGTGTAGATCTTCTTTAGTTTCTCTTGGAAATACCTCTTGGAAACATACTTCTTCCTCAAAATTGCTTTCAACACTTCCCAAGGTGGGGTGGGAGACAAACCATGTATCTTTCATTCCTTCACTTGAGTTTCCCACCATGTGGAAGAAAAGCACTCAAATTGAGCAATGGCATAAGACTCCTTCTAGACATCGAAAATCTCATTTGTCGAGAAGATCCTATCACATTACATCACTCAATCATGAAAGGCATCTGGATTGCTTTAACCTTTGAAGGAAGGAAGACTCCTTTTGATGGAGTTGAGACTTATATCCCGACCTCTATTGGTGCAATTGAACTAATGAATCCCATAAGGATCCTGGACATTGAAATCATCATGGTATCGGAGACCACGGTGTCCATCTCTTCGATAATCACCCCCGTTTCTATCCACGTGATAGTTAGGACCACATCTACTTCCTCTTCCATTGTGAGGGCCTTGAAAATTCATGTGTGGCCCTCTCATATGATTGTGGTAATTGTTGGGAACATCATCAAAACTCTTATTTGAACTCTTCATGTAATTCACCATCCAAAGGTTGGACATTGCGGATTGGATGGATATTTCGAATTGGAAGGCGGATATTTGGAGGAAAAGGTATATGTGGGTGTGGTGGAGGAATATGTGGTGGTGATTGAGGAACATATGGTTTTGGTGGAGGAACATATGGTAGGGTAGTAGAAAATAATAGGATGGTAGAAGATGGTAGGGGAGTGGTGGAGGTGGAGTAGAAAATTCTATGAAAAGTCCGTAGTGACATTGGTGAAGAGGAATCATGAAGAACTCCACTTGTTTGTCCATGGTGATAGAAAGGTGTCACGCCCCGAAACTACACCCTGGACGTAACACAGTACTTGAAGTCACAAGTGACCCCAAGTAAACCCCTAGTCTATCATACACTGGTATTCTGAGAAAAAAATATATATAGCGGAAGCTTTGAAATAACAACATGAGAGAATTTGAGAAAAATAAACTAGACGAAAACATTAAAATTTAAAACATTTGAAATTTGAAATTAACCTTATATATGAAAGCCTTCTAACTGATGAGTTGCTGGGACAAGCCCCCAGCTAACTCTAAGTCCAACTAAAAATAGTAACTCAACTGAAAGAAAGTAAAGCAAGGCCCTCGAAAGATGAGGACTCACACTTCGGCTGCAGCGGAGGAGGATCTGAATCGCAACGGCTAACGATGCTGAGTCTGGGAACCTGCAGCTATATCATGAAATGATACAGTATAAAAATATGCCTCGGTACTTTGAATGTACTGAATAAGTGGGAGAAACATACTGAATATAAAGTACAAACCGATATGACAT
Source organism: Datura wrightii (assembly GCA_035772735.1). Classification (NCBI taxonomy): domain Eukaryota; kingdom Viridiplantae; phylum Streptophyta; class Magnoliopsida; order Solanales; family Solanaceae; genus Datura; species Datura wrightii. The sequence goes on along the minus strand of JASDFA010000007.1, from coordinate 42,608,425 downwards.
GCAATGACCAATAAGTAAACTGAACTGAACTACTGAAGTAAACTGAGGTGGTCAAAATGAAACTGTCTAATAGTTAAGGCATGTCCTATGTCTGAAAGTACTGAGTATGAGATACTAAACTGAACTAAGCTAAACTGATAGAACTAGAACGAACTGAGCTGCTTATTCTGAAATTGAACTGGACTGACTAGTGGGAGAGTCTATAACCACGTGACCAATCCCAGGACTTCAGTTCAGTTCTGGGTGGGGTGTATACATCCATTGTAGGAAATAAACCTACCCTTAGGTGATGAACTACTGCCCATCCATTCTAACACTGGTTCATTCGGACACTGAAAATTGACAACTCTAGTTCTGCAATTGACTGAGGCATAGAAGGAGTGTAACCAATCCATGCCGAGAATAAGGTCAAAGTCAACCATGTATGACTCTACAAGATCAGCTGTAATGACTTTATTCAGGATTGAGACTGAGCAATTTCTATACACCCAGCTGGCTCTAACTGACTCGCTAACTAGGGTGGAGAGTAAGAATGTTTCTGAGAGGATCTCTGGACTGATGTTGAACTGGATTGCTATATAAGGAGTCACAAATAATAGAGTGGCTCCTGGATATAAGAGGGCATAAATGTCTAGATGGAAGAGACGTAACATACCAGTAACTACGTCAGGTGAGCTTTCCTAATCCTGAGGGAAGATAGAGCATAGAAACGATTTTGGAGCGACTGTCATTTGTACTTGATGTGTTAGCCTATTAGGCTGGTCGACTTTCTAGAGCTGATGATGTGGTGGATTGTGGTCTCCCTCGCCCGACTTATGGTCACTCCCTAAGCCGATGTCTGAGCTGTCCACAACCAAAACAACCTCTCGACCCTGAAGGTACTCTCCTAGGTGGTTCGTACCACACTTGGGACAAGTTGGATACTTGTTCCCAGTATTGTAGGCTTGATACTGAGCGCCAGATTACCCACCCCTCCGGTCCTGGGGGGACTAAAAGGTTGGGGCGCTGGATGAACTGGGTGCTAGGGATCTCTGCTACTGCTATGGTGGGCGGCTACTACAGCTAGAACTCTGATGGCCGAAATCTGACAGGACGGTCCTTGCCCGTTTGTTCTTTGGCTGCATATCCTTCAGCTTTTCAGCCTCAATCTGCTACGCATAGACAATTAAGATGGAGAGGTCCATGTCTTTATTCAACATCGCTGCCCTGCACTTTTTGAGGACCAAATTTGACACCCCATTCACAAACATCAACATACGAGCCCTTGGCTCGACTACCATCTCTGAAACGTACTTAGACAACCTAGTAAGCTCCAGAGCATACTCTTCCACGGTTCTGTTGCCCTGACTAAAATTCATTAACTCCGCCATCTTTGCCTCCCTCAGCTCCTGAGGGAAAAACCTATCCAAGAAAGCTGTGTGGAACTCCTCCCACTCTACTATCCTACTCTCGCTTGCCACCCCTCTTTCCATTGTTCATACCAGACTTGAGCTACCCCTTTTAACTGGTAGGCAGCCAGGTCAGCACTCTCAGAAGAGCTAACACCCATAATGCGGGTGATCCTCCCCTACTTTGGATCCCTTAAAAGATAGAGGGTTCATACGGGTAAAGTCTCGCACCCTCACAGCTGTTGCGGACCCGTTGATGTTCATCGATACCACCTGCTGGTTCACCTGGTTGGTGACTATTTGGGCCAGCAGTTGAATGGCTGCCCTGAATTCGGCGGTAGACACTAAATCATCTTGAGGAGTGTCGGGGCTGGTGGGGCAGGTCTGTTGGCGTTACCGACCCTTCTTCCGTTACCGCGTCTGGGAGGCATGATTCACTAAAATGAAACATAGCACAAGTTAGAAGAACGTTTCTGGAATTGAATTTTAACGCACGATAATGAGTATGAACAAAAGAGAGTTTTCCTAATAACATCTCGTAGCCTCCTCGTCGTAAGTGTGGCGCGCTTCACACCCATGAAAAGGACTCTACTCGATGCGGCTTTTCATACATTCCGAGGATACTCTAAACCTAGTGCTCTGATACCAAGTTTGTCATGCCCCGAGACTACACCCTGGATGTAACACGGTACTTAAAGTCACAAGTGACCCCAAGTCAACCCTGGTCTATCATACACTTGTATTCTGAGTAAAACAATATATATAGCGAAAGCTTTGAAATAACAGCATAAGAGCATTTGATAAAAGTAAACTAGACGAAAACATTAAAATTTAAAACATTTAAAGTTTGAAATTAACCCTATTTCTGAAAGCCTTCTAACTGATGAGTTGCAAGGACAAACCCTATCTAACTCTAAGTCTAACTAAAAATAATAACTAAACTGAAAGAAAGTAAAGTAAGGCCCTCGAATGATGAGGACTCACACTTCGGCTGCAGTGGAGGAGGATCTGAATCGCAACGGCTTACGATGCTAAGTCTGGGAACCTGTAGCTATATCATAAAATGATACAGCATAAAAGTATGTGTCAGTACTTTGAATGTACTGAGTAAGTGGGAGAAACATACTGAATATAAAGTCTGAACTGATATGACATGCAATGACCAATAAGTAAACTAACCTGAACTACTGAAGTAAACTGAGGTGCTCAAAATGACCCTGTCTGATGGTCAAGGCATGTCCTATGTCTGAAAGTACTGAGTATGACATACTGAACTGAACTGAGTTAAATTGATAGAACTAGAACTGAACTGAGCTGATTATTCTAAAACTAGACTGACTAACTAGTGGAAGAGTTTATAACCGACATATAACCATGTGAGTTAAACATGGAGTCCGATATATACACCCCACCTGTAGGACCCAATATACCTTGAAAGGGTATAAAGGCATAAACTTGGTGATCACAAAAGGCTGAGGCCAATCAAGCCAAGTAATATGGTAACCTACGTTGGCAAATAGTTCTATAAATCTGGGTGCACTAAAACCCTGGCCCGCTCGGTGCTAAGTCCTAATCCCACTGGAAAACTATACTGAACTGCTAAGATGATAGCTCAAAACTGGGGTCCAAGACTAGTTAGGGACGTATAACTGAAAGTACCCTGAGAGTCTTATCGGACCAGATTCTGAAACTGGGTTCTAGACTAGTCAAAGTTGTTTATCTAAAAGCGTTGTCCGTCTAAGAATAAAATATAAACTGAACTGGGGTCCTGGGTATGGTCAGATCTCTATATCTAAAATGTCATGACCACCTAATGGACCTAAAACAAGACTAGAATTATTCTTATCAATGGATAATTCTCAGCATATATATATATATATATATATAGTAGGAATTTTTAGGAAATTCAGCCCACAACGTACTTCAAAAACTAAACGGAATTTAATATGCAATAATTTTTAATTGAGAATTTAGGGCTGTAAACCACCTTGGCAAGAACAATAACAACTTACTTAGGAACTTATGAAGATCATATGAATAATAAACATGGTTATCATCCCAATTGAAATTAAAGAAACCCAACATGAAAATTTATTCATATTCGAAGAACTCGGGGCTATAGGGAAATTATGGGAGGGTTTTGGGGGACACAAGGGAAGGACAATTCCCTCGTTGAATTCCCACATACTTGACTAAAATCCTTCCAGAGAAGAATCTTGAACTGCTGTAAGAGGTGACAAGCCCTAGTCTTGCTTGGAGGGTTCTTGAGAGGAGAACTTTCGACGTTTCTAAGAACTGAGAATGGGGAATGAGGAATGAACTATTTTCCCCCACTAAAACATCTAAAATAATAACTAAAATGACATAGTTCAATGCTTGGGAGACTAGGAAATTACTAAACAGCCCTTAGAAATTCGCTGGGAAAAACTGCTAGGTGCCCCTAACGGGCGACCTAACGAGTCGTGGTGGCTGACCACGATTCGTGGTTGCTCCCGTCAGGTACACTTCCTAAAAACTCAATAAGGCTGGTAACGGGGGACAAAACGAGTCGCTACTGGGGACCACGACTCGTTGCCCCCACCCGTCAAGTACACTGGTCAACAACATATATTCCTAACTCAGGCCTGACCACGAGTGACCTAATGGGTCATGGTTAGTGACCACGACTCGTGAAGTGCCTCGTTGGGTACACTGCCTCCCTTCTCCAAAATATCAAAACTCTTTCTCACGGCTCATCTAGCGAGTCGTGGGGTCACTTAACGAGTCGTTAGGTGGGTCATCCTGTAGCTTTTCTGAAGCTTTTCCTAATTTCTAGCTTTAACTCCCGGAATTAGATTTTGAGTTTTCGGGGAATTACAAATGGAGTAGAAGAAGAGTCTTTATTACATGTTTCGAGGTCCAAAAAATGAGTTTCCAAGTTATCCAACCTCCCTTCCATACTATAAGATACAACTGCTAGCATGTTCACCATATCATGCAAAGTGGGTTCCCTAGTGGGCACCCTATTCACCTCTTCTTGATTGGCCATCGTACCAATGGAAGACACAAAAAACAAATCAAAAATTATCGTTATGTTAGTGAAAATTATTCACTCACTCAAGGAATTCTCATCTTAGATGCTATACAATTGTCATGACCAAATATTGTAGCTTTTGTAATTCGTTGAGTTTCAAGTGGCCAAGCCCAACTCAAGGTCTAGAATGGATTCTTGGTGACTCAATGAAGAAAGAGTCAAGCTAGATGAATAAGGAAAGTTCAACGAGAATAAATAAAAAAAAGGTAGAAGAAGAAGCATGAAAAATTTCGAACTCAAAAAGAAAAAAACTAAGTAACAAAAACGTAGGTAAAGTACATGATGTTAGTAGATTTTGGGAATTAAAGAGATGAAAAAAATGAAGATCTAATGAAACAACTAATTAAATGTGTTCATTAGTGTAGAACTCGAAATAAAAATTTGTTTGGAAGAAGAACCATGAAGTTTGGACACTTAGAAAAAATTTGGGGTCCAAAAAGTCCCAACACTTATAAAAATATTGGCTAAAAAGCCAAAAATCTGCACAGTTGCTCTTTGAAAGAGAGACTCACATGCCAAAAGTGAGAGTGGGGAAGGCTGGAGCTGCTTCAGCTGATGTGGCTGCTGACGGGGCTACTGAGTTGGTTGTCTTGCTAGCAGTCTAGTGGTAGATTTCTGCTGACTGGGTGCTGACATGGCTGATGACGTGGTGTCCACATAGATTTTTCATTTTTTTATAAAATTTTTTTTCAACTAACAATTTCCTCAAGTGGATCCAGTAACACTTTTAAAAAAAAATCAAAGAGAGAAGAATGATCAAAAGTACCTTGGTGTCTTCTTCTTCACCTTAAAGATATGAAGATCTTCAAGAACACTGAGAACATGAAGAAAAAACCCTTGATCAAAACTTCTCCAAATGACCTCAAAATTTAGGATTATGTTCCTCTTGATGTAGAGAACAAACCTCAATTAAACTTAACATTCAATTTTATCCCAATCAACAAGATCCAATTGTGATTTTCATAAAGTCTTCAAACCTTCAAAGTCTTAAATGGTGGAAGCTTCTCTACAAATCAAAATCAATTCAAACTTTAGGATTATGTCCCCCCCTGATGTAGAGAAGAAAACCCAATCAAAATTAAGCCACAAATCAAGCTCCACAAATGAAGCCCAATTGCCAATTTCTTCAAGTCTTCAAGCTTCAAGGTCTCCAATGGTAGAATCAATTATCAACTCAAATTTTAATAGAAATCCTAAGATATAGACTCAAAAAACACTAGGGAACAAGAATATAGTGTAAAAAACACAAGAAAAAAAAAGAAAAAATTTTCGGATTTTTTTTTAAATTGTAAAGGAATTTTAAATTTTATTTTTATTTTTTTGATTTAATACCTAAATCCCAAGATTAATATTGTAAGAACAATACTAATTTTATCTCTAGATACCAAATGATATTTGAAAAAGTAAAGGATAGATAAAGGATAACTAGCTTGACACAAAATTGGAAGAAAAAGCAACCCTTGTTAAGAAACACGAACCCCAAATCCGCAATCCAACAAGCACCAAATTCTTAGAAAGACCTCAAGGGAGATTAATTACCCTTGAAACACTCCTCTCTACACAATTAATAATCTAAGGCTAGGCAAAAGCTTAGCAATCTACTACACTCAAAATAAGATTTGTGAAAAGTCATCAAATTCTCCCATGAAAATTACAAGAACTCCTATTTATCTAAGGAAAAGAAGAGACTATTACAATTGTTCCCTTATTGAGTAAGGGTCTTGTTTGGTTCTCTTTCTTTTTCTTGATTTCAATGAATGGATATTTGCAACATTAACCAATCTTCTTTATCAACATGGCCACCTTGCACTCCCGACCATCCTTCACCCTTCCAAGCTATCATCCATATCACCTTGGATTGTATCATTTCGGGGTGAGAAGCTAAGGATTTATGAAAATACCCTTAATGAAATTGTAGGAAAAGCTGAACTACCAACTTCTACGACCTGTACCGCGAGTAGTACAATCGACCTACGACTCGTGGTATCCTTCCGTGCTGACCAAGTCCCAAACATCATTTCTCTAAAATGTTCCACGAATCCTACTATGATCCATAACTTCTTTCTATGAGTCGTATCCCCACCCAGTTCCTGTTACGATACATACCATGAGTCGTACCCACACACAGCGACTCATAGTGGGAACTTATGGTTTCGAAGGCCAACTACTGAACCTTACTACGGTCATCCTACTAGTTGTACAATCCTCATACGACTCGTACCATCGATCGTACTGAGACAAAATAAAGGTTTTTCCTGCTGAACACTTTTAAAATCCCAAACTTAGTTGTAGGAACTTTTGGGGCATTACAATATCTCCCACTTGGTGGAATATTCATCCTCGAATGTGGGTAAACATACAGAATAACTGGAGAAAGGATCTGCCATCCAAAATACTGAATATCTCAAGTTGAGAACTGATGGTCTACTACCTCCGGATTGAAATACATGACTGGAATGAATGCATGAATCACACATACATGCACTAACATAAAGCAGACTAAGAGACATGAACTAAATAAGAAACATGATAGAGTACTAAGGAGGAAACTGATACCTTAAGCTCGAACTGAGATGGAAGGGAAACGATATGGGTATTTATCCATCATATTTTCTTTGGCTTCTCAGGTATCTCCCTCAACAAGTTGATTTATCCACAGATCCTTTACTGGAGGTACTTCGTTGTTCCTCAACTTCCGAACCAAACTATCAAGGATTTCAAGCAGAACCTCTTCATAGCTAAGGTTATCCTTCACACCTACACTCTCCACTAGAACCACCAAGGTTGGGTCACCTATGCACTTCTTCAAGAATGATACATGGAAAACTGGATGTATTGAAGACAACTCTAAGGGAAACTCCAACTCATACGCCACCTTGTCAACACGTCTCACAATCCTGTATGGGCCAACATATCGAGGACTAAGCTTCCCTTTCATTTCGAATCTCATCACCCCCTTCACGGGAGCCACCTTTAAGGATACCCAATCATCAATTTCAAATTCCAGCTCTCTCCTTCTCATATCCGCATAGGACTTTTGATGATTCTGAGCTATTTTTAGCCTTTCCCTTATAAGCTAAACTTTCTCCACAGCCTCATGGATGGAATCTGACCCTATCAACGTAGCTTCACCTACTTCAAACCAATCAATAGATAATCTATATCTTTGCCCATAAAGAGCCTCAAATGGAGCCTTCTTAATGCTTGAATAGTAGCTGTTGTTATATGCGAACTCAATAAGAGGTAAATGATCATCCCAATTGATAACGACACGGACAGTGGAAGACTCCAAAATATTAGAAGAGTAGAAAGGGGGAAGGAATTGATTCTCAAAAAGAGAAGAAGCAAGAAATAAATCAATAAAGAAGTAGAAGGAGAAAAGGGGGAAGGAAACTCAAACAAGAAATTTTACCATTGAAGAAATTCAAGTTATGGTTTAAAGTAGAACAAAAAAAGGGCATAACCCATAAAGAACCTACAAGGGGTTCCATAAGCTACAAGGCTGCTACTAGTATATTAAATCTATCTTAGTTACAATGAAGAGAAAGAACCCTTTATATAGAATCCTAGAAGGGGCTGGTCAAAGACTTAACTAAAATAAATTATATTCCCTAGGTACATAGAAGGCTGCCCACACATAGATCAATGTAGTAAACATAGATTAAAATAAAATATTAAATGGCATAGAAAGCTATCACACACAAAGTTCTAGGATGTCAACATAGAATAAAACAACTATTAAATATAATTCTAGAGACTAATTTTACAAATACTGTAGTATATTTTCTATTTGGGGGGTTGAATTCGGCCCCATTCCATCTCCTCTTAGACATTAATTTGGGCCTCCAAATAGATGTAAGACTTGAAAAAGTATCTTCATTGAGCTTGAGTTCTTCTTCCATCACAAGACACTTTTTAATAGCAAATTGTAGGCTATTTTAGTGTGTCTTCAAATTTCTTATTCAGTGGAACTTCCAAATCTTTATCCATGTCTATTAATGACATTGAGCTGCCATGGATGCTATCATTCTCCCCTCCATAAAGAAGATTCATCCTCGAATATTGACATTGACTATATTTTCACTTTTATTAGATTTGAGCCTCTTTGTTTGCTATCATTCTCCCCCACTTAAAAAAGAATTGTCCTCAAAGCTTGACCAATACCTTCAACCAACATGATAATCAAAATTAGTAGGAGGTAAAAAAAGGAAGTAGAGCAAGCATTTGGTAAAAATAACACCAGGTAGTGACCATGCAACCACTTAACCCATTTAGTTCTTTTATGCACAAACACCCCTTTTAAATATCAAAGCACTATATCATTTAACAAAATAATGTTAGCAGTAAAAACACAATTCATAAGCTCTTTAAAAAATAGAGGGTCATTAGATAGACCTAAAGCATAGGAATACCAAATAAACATACCATATTTTCTCTTGCTAAACAACTTAACCTCACCATTCAATATACCATAGTCAAGATTTGGATTAAAAGCAATTCTTTTGCGAAGTGGCTTGGATTGAACCTATAAAAAAGGATCTTCAGAACAAGATAAAGATACTATGAAGTTAGCAACTTGTGAGCACTTCTCCGTCTCTACACTTGAGCTATTATATATATCATTTAGCTCAACATTCTCGACATCTATGGCTTCAAATGTTTCATGTGTTTCATTGCCTTCATTGGCAACTTCTCTAGTGATATTCTCAAACTATAATAGATTAGAGAACACTTTAAAGTCTTCTCTAATTTCTTCTCAAAATGAGTTATTGTACACTTTAAAACCCCATCCAATGTTAGTTTCTTCTTCAAATAAGGTACAATCATCCTCTTCACATGGTTCTTCCTCAAATTTCTGCACGGATTGAGAAGTGATACTAAAACAAGAAAGATTTAGCAAATTGGAATGTGAACAAGATTTATTCTCTCAAATTCTCTTGGATTTGTTCACCTAAGTTATCTTGCACCTCTCTTTCATCACATTGTGACTGATTGCTCTCATGAGAAGAATAATTAGAAAGGGAAGGATCACTCCCAATTTGAGTTATATCTTCACTTAAAACATTGGCCGCATGAATTTTTGGTACAAGTTTAGTTTCATTTGAAACAAATAGATCATCAATAAGGTCATACCACATGATATAATCAAGGTCAAACTTGTCTTTGACTTCGAATTGCTTCCATAAATCATTGGCTTTTACACTTTCCAAATTCTCTTTAAAATTGAATTTCCTTCGTGAAATTATTGCTCTAACTCTTCATTGATTTCTTCTTCATTGACCTGCACATTTGGAATAGAAACACCAGAAAAAGAATGATTTAATTGGTTATAGCTTGAACAAGAATCTCTCACACTTATGCACTCTATTCTTTTAATCTCTTGTTTTTTTCATCACTCAAATGCACTGGTTCGCTCTCTATTTTACCTCTCAAACTAACATCACTCAATTTTGTCAACTCATTCTTAATTTTTGACAACTCACTTTATTCACTCATCACTTCCTCTCGTTTTTCCTCTTTTGAGTTGCCATGTTGCTCACCCTTACTCTTCTCTTTCTTTTATCTCTCATCCTTAATTTTATTTGGTGCGGAAAAGTTTGTCAAGGAACTAGCTCCCATGTACTTTCCAAGAATCCCTCTTTTATCCTTTGTAGGACTTCTAAGGTAAATTCTAATTTTAGGCTTCTCAAACCTGTTGTTTTTCCCCTCTTGCATTCGTTTTCCTTTTCAAACACCTCCTTTGATCTTCTTACCGTTAATTTATCTTCTTGAATCTCCATAGGTGACAAAGAAACAAGGGCAGTCTTTTTTCCATCATCTTTCACCAAGGAGTACCTATTTTTTTGGATCATATCAAGCATTTCTATAGAGATACCATGGCCTTCTCAATAAGAAATGACATATGAATAAGGGAATCACTTCACACCAAACCTCATCTTTGTGTCTCGCAAGATTAAATCGCACCAGCACTCTCTTGTCCACCTTCACTCCTTTGAATGTGTAGGGTGAAGCATGCTTAACACAAGATAAACCCACCTTTTTAACAAAGTAAGCACTGACTAAGTTGTGACAAACATTCTATCAATTTTAGTAGCACACATTAGACAGTACTTCCATTCTAGTTTTAAGAATCTTGTTAACTCTAGTAAGCTCATGGCCTCTTCTAGGAATCCTTCCCAAACTAGATCTTACTGGAGTACATTTAATAGGACTCACATTCCCAACTTCAACATAAGAACATTCATCACCATAACTAGTCTCATCATAATTAGAAGATTCATCAGTACAATATCCATCACAAAGATTATAGGTGTTACTCAAATCACAAATTTGATGTGATTCATCATAGGTTTGGCTAGTTTTTGAGTCATCATAGCCACCACTCTCATCAAAATAATTATAATACATGTCCCTTCCCTCATTCTTTGCATTTTATTCCCAATCATCCCATTATAATCATCCATTCCTTCGTTCCAATTGCATTCATATTTTGTAGAAGAAATGCTTTAAAACAAGAGATTGTTAGTAGTAAAGATGTCTCACATGCACTCGTATATAACACAATTAAGCTATTACCCTTAAATAACCTCACCACTCTATCCTTTTACCACTCAAAGGATGCTCCTCAAAGTTCTTTAATGAATCAACAACTCAAACACTTCAAAGCAAGTTGTAATATTTGGTTCAAGAATGGAGTTTATGTCAAACAAAGAAAATGATAATAAAACTACAATGGACTTGAAACAAAGAAGTATACAAAGAAAATAAAGAGAAAATCACAAAAAAATGTCACACGAAATAAAAAAATTGCGCACAAATCAGTAGACTACACTAAATATGAACAAATACTTAAAGTATTCAGCAAGAGAATAATAGAAAACTAAAGACACTATATAAAAACTTTCAAGAACACCAAGAACATATTCAATAAGCTTTTTGAATCCACGGAGCAATAATGTCCTTTACAATTGACTTTTGGTTTTCTTGTTGACCAAAATTCAAAGAACCTTTAAATCAAATGAGATTTTCAAGCGATTGATCAGATTTTTAATAAATCAAAATCACCAAATCACAAGATAAACTATAGAAAAAATCATGAACAAGTGAAGAACACTAGAAATGACTGTTCACATCACTATTCACTTGAGGAAATATTCTTTTTGAATTGCTTTTTTTACTATTCACGCTACAGTAAGATTTTTTCTTCTTTTTTAGATTCTTTTTTGTAGTTTTCTATGATTCAAATCAGTAGATCGGGTGAGTATAAGAATATTCCACCATCCAAAGCTCTGATACCACTTGATAGAGACACGGACAATGTTAAGACTCTAAAAAATTAGAAGATTAGAAAGAGGGAAGGAATTGATTCTCAAAAGAGAATAAACAAGAAATAGTGAATCAATAAACAAGAAATAGTGAATCAACTATGAAGTAGAAGAAGAAAAGGGGGGATGGAACTCAAACAAGGAATTTTACCATTGAAGAAATCCAAGCTATGGTTCAAAGTAGAACAAAAATGGAATAACCCAAAGAGAACTTACAAAGATCTCCACAAGCCACAAGGCTGCTACTAATATATTAAATCTAACTTAGTTCCAATGAAGAGAAAGAACCCCCCCCCCCCCCCCCTTTTATATAGAATCCTAGAAGGGGTTGGTCAGAGACTCAATCAAAAGAAATTATATTCTCTAGGGACATAGAAGGTTGTCCACACTTAGACCAATGTAGTTGATAACATCCATGGGAACTCATCATCAAATAAAGAAGCTTTGGAATTTCCAAGAGGTCCCATGACAAGATCCTAAACAAAAAATTTAAAGACCAACTTAATGGGCTGGAATTAGCTATTAACATGTTTCTTGTGATGGAAGAAGATCTCAAGCCCAATGAAGATACTATCTCCAAGACTTACATCTATTTGAAGGCCCAAATTTAAGTCCAAGAGGAAATGAAATGGAACCCAAATCAGCCTCTACATGGAGATAATACTATAGAATTTTTTAATTTGCTTCTAGAATTATATTTAAGAGTTATTTTATCGTATGTTGACTCCTAGGACTTTGTGTGTGGCAGGCTTCTATGCCATTTAATAGTTTTTTTGTTCTATTTTGACTTCATATGATAACGTGTGTGGTAGTTTTCTAGGTCCTAGGAAGTATCATTTTCATTTATGATATTTGACCAACCCTTTCTTCACTACAGTATAAAGGGGTCTTTGTTCATTCATGAAGATCAGATTTTAAAGATTAATATATTTGAGTATTCTTTTGAAACTTTATGGCATATTACTTTTGGATTTATCTTGCAACCTAACTAGTTCATAGTTTATGGTGGTAAGATAATTTCTTTCTTGATATCTTTGGTTTCTTCTTGGTATTCTTAAAAGGCGATTAGTACACTTACTAATTGTTATCTAAAGAAGAGGTCAAGTTTCGATTCTAAAGTTGATTAGTTTCTCAAGTAAAGGCATTTGGTTTATCTATAGACAATTCGTCGTTACTTGGATCTTGTCAAATCCATATCACTTGATGTTGTTTAGTATTCGTTAATTAGTTTTCTAGTTTTGCTTTCAGCATTTTTTTAAGTTCATACTCTAGTTTTAAGATTCCAAACCTTTGTATTATCAAGTGGTATAAGAGCGGTTCTATCAAGATTTCATTCTTGATAATCTTGAAGTTTCTTAAACAAAGAGCAAAAAAAATTTAAAAAAGAGAAAGAAAGTTACTATAGCAGTGAATAGTAATGTTTAAAAAACTATTGTGGCATTGAACCGTAACATTTAAAAGAAAAGTACAAAAATTTCATTTTATTGCTCTTCAAGAAATTTCGTCATCTAATTGTTTAAAAAAACGAAAAGAAAGAGAGCTTTTAATAGAACACAAGAACAGCGGATCCTAGATCTTTATCTGTCCAAAATCCTTTCCTTTTTGTTCGAGTCTTGTTTCAACTAAATCCTATTCTTCCTAGGGTTGGTTCTTCGCTTTTTTTTGTGCCCCAAAATTCCTTATTTTACTACTAAGGACTTGACACTGGTGGAGTTAATTATAAATCTACAAAGTCTCTTTCCAAAGGTTGTTTGAGAGGAGAAAGGCAGGAGCGGGTGAGAACAATTGAGGGAAAAAAAGCCAAGTTAAGTGATACACTATTTTCTTTAAGATGTCTAATATAGGTGATAGTAATGGTGAAAAGAGGGCTGCTCAAGAAGCGGAGATCCGAGGAAGAAATGGTTTTTACTTTACAAGCTATGCACCAACAATTTGAAAGTGGAACTTGCAATTCCAAGACATAAAAGATGCCATTGCTTAACAAAATAAGACAATCATTGAAGTTAGGAGGAAAAATCAATCTATTGTACCACCCAAAATAATACTAGACCTCAAAATAGGAGAAATGTACCCCATGCCCCCGTTATGAATCAAGAAAATCCTATATATGATTTGGTTGATGATTTTGATGTAAATCTTGATATAATAGGGAGTGATAGGAGGGAACAATAAGCTAGATTGGAAGATGACAACATATAAAGCATAAAGATGAAGATGCCATCTTTCAATGGGCACAAGAGATCCAAATTTGTACCTTGATTGGATTGGACAATTGAGACCATTTTTTATTGTCACAACTACTTGGAAGGTAAGAAGGTTGAGCTTGTTGTTGTTAAATTTTTTGACTATGTTTCTATTTGTTGGAAAAAGATTACAAGGGATAAACAACAAGATGGAGAACCACCCATTACTACTTGGGTTGAGATGAAGAGAGTCATGAAGAAAAGGTTTGTGCCTTCCCATTTTCAATGAGACTTGCAACAACATCTTCAATCAATGAAGCAAGGAACCATGATTGTTGATGAATACTTTTAGATTATGGATATGGATATGATCCAAGCTAATTGCATGGAAGATGAAAATGATACAATGGCTAGATTTCTTAATGATTTAAATAGAAAAATACCTAATGTAGTAGAGATAAAACCGTATGTAACTTTAGATGAGTTAGTAGATTTGGATGTAAAAATAGAAAAGCAAAACAAAAGAAGACACCAAGCTAGTTCATAGAGGAATCAACCAAACACCATTTCCAAGAAGCCATGGTCAAAAGAAGAAGTATCTTTTAGACCTTAAGAAGACAAAGGGAAAGGTAAAGTAGATGAAGAAAGAGGGAGATAAATCTTTTTTTCCTAAGTCATCTAAACCTTCCAGTTCTATTCAATGTCATAAATGTCATAGGAAAGGGCATATGATGCATGAATGTCCAACTATAAGAAACATTATCTTGAGAGAAGATGGAAAATATGAGAGTAAAAAAAGTGAGGATGAGAAAGAAGAGGGAAGTATGAGTGAAGACGATGTTGAATTGCCTAATGATGGTTTTGTTGGCATAGCTAGAAAGATTCTTGAAGTAGAATATGAGTGTGAAAAGAGTGAGAAAGAGGAAGAAAATGAAGGTGAGAGTGAAGATGATGGTGTAGAACTTCCTTTTCATCATAGTTTGATTGGAGTATTAGGAGGCTTATGTCAATCGATTTGGAAATTGATAGTGATGAACAAAGGGAGAATATATCCAATACTAGGTGTGGGATAAAGGGGAAAACTTTCTCTATGATTATTAATAGTGGTAATTGTGCTAATATGATGAGTTCACACTTGGTAGATATGTTAGGGCTTACATGCATAAAACACCCTAAGCCCTATAGACTCCAATGGTTGAATGATAGTGGTGAATTGAAAGTCAACAAATAATGCAAGATTTCATTCAATGTTTGTAGGTATGAGGATGAAGCTCTTTGTGATGTGATTCCTATACAAGCTTGTCATATCTTGCTTGGTCATCCGTGGTAGTTTGATAGGCATACTTTTCATGAAGGAAGAAAATATAGATATTCTCTTGAGTTTAATAGAAAGAAGTGTAATCTTGAACCTTTAACTCCTTCTCAAGTGTTTGAAGATCAAAAGAGATTGTGAGAATCAATTGGAAAACAAAGGGGAGGGAACAAAAGTGAGCTTGAGGAAAAAGAAAGGAGTTTTGGCCAAAAGTTAGAAAAAAAGAGATATAGCCATGAAAGAGATAAAGAAGGCAAAAATATAAGCAAAGAGGTAAAAGAGGGCTCGAGAGCAAAAGAAAAAGAAAATTTTGGTGAGAGGAAAGAGGCTAAGGAAAAGAAAAAAAAGAGTTTCTATATAAAAGCCAAGGAGCGTTTGAATGGAAGAAAAGAGGGACTGCCATAATACTACTTAATTGAAAAGAAGTCATGATTAATTTTGAGATACTAACTTCTTCTTCGCCAAGTAGTGTTATTTATCTTTTGCAGGATTTAGCTGATATTTATCCTGAGGGTATTCCTAAAAGTCTACCACCTTTGCATGGCATTGAGAAAAATTGACTTTGTAGGTGAAGTACAGATTTCAAATAGGCCTGCTTATAGAAGTAATTTTGAAGAGACAAAAGAGTTGAACAGACAAGTTGAAGAGTTACTTGAAAAGGAGTTTGTGCGAAGAGCATAAGTCCTGTCACGCCCCGAGTCTACACCCTAGACGGGACATTGTACTTGGAGTCACAAGTAAACCCAAGTCAACCCTTGGTCTATCATATACTAGC
Source organism: Datura wrightii (assembly GCA_035772735.1). Taxonomy (NCBI): domain Eukaryota; kingdom Viridiplantae; phylum Streptophyta; class Magnoliopsida; order Solanales; family Solanaceae; genus Datura; species Datura wrightii. The sequence continues at coordinate 42,592,369 of JASDFA010000007.1, read as the reverse complement.
ATTTTGAGTAAACATATATAGCGGAAGACTTAAAGTAAAATATAAACCACTTATGAGAATAAAGTTGAATCATGAAGTTTAAAAACATCAGAACAAAACTGAAAATCTTAAATCATGTCTATGTCTGAAAGCCACTACAACTGATGAGTTGCTGGGACACGCTCCCAGCTAACTCCAAGTCCAAATAAAAGCAAATATAACTAAATGAAATGATCTTCGTTATCGAAGGATGAGGACTCACCAAAAGTGCAACTGTGATCTTCTGAGAGTGATCTGCAAACAAGGATGTGACTGAGATCCTGTAGCTGTTCATCAAATGATACAACATAAAAGGTATGCATTAGTACTTTGAATGTACTGAGTAAGTGAGAGAAACCATACACAAGGATTAAAAATGCTGAACTGAAAAGACATGTAATGACCAACTGAAACTGTCGAAACTAAATAACTATAATAATGAGAGATGGTCTAAACGACCCTTCCTGGTGGTCAAGGACATGCCCTAAATCTAAGGTACTAATCTGAAATACTGTATTGAATTAATTTAAATTGACTAATCTGAGACTAAACTGAGCTGAATAGTGGGAGAGTCTATAGCCGACATGTAACGACGTGAGCTAGATGTGGAGTCTGATGTATACACCCCATCGGTAGGACCCAATATACCTTGCCAGGGTATAAAGGCATGAACTGAGTGATCACGGATCTGGGGCCATGAGTCCAATAAAGGACCCAAGACTAAGTCAGGAATACCTATCTGGAAGCACCCCGAGAGTCTTATCAGATTGGATTTTATAACTACGTTCTAAGACTGGTTAGAGCTTCTTATCTGGAAGCGACATAACCGTCTAAAGAACAAACTGTGATCTGAAGATGGGGTCCTAAGGCTAGTCAGAGCTTCTTATCTGGAAGTGTCTTGACCACCTATAGGACCACTAAAATCTGATATATAGTCCAATTCTCATAACTGGAAGGCGCTACTAACACCTTGAGAATTTCTATAGTCAAACTGATCAACTGACATTCCTGACTAACACTAAGTATTCTCACATTTTGAAATAAATTGAATTGATGTAAATCTGACTGAGTTTTCAATACAAACTAACAATATGGGAACCCACAACACTAACCAAATCAAGCAATTTCGATAATTGAACAATTATGTAAGACTCTAGTTTTTCTGCATTTAAGAGCTAGGGATAGGTTTTACTTTACAAGGACAAGAATCAATATAGTCACAAACTAGAGGAAATATATCCACAATTAACATAAATAATATTCCACAGGAATTAAACAAAACCTGACTGATAAATTCTTAACATTCGATAGTTTCAGGGCTAGAATTGATAGAGACAATAGGAAGAATTTTGGGGACACAAGGGAAGAACTATTCCCTTATTGAATTCCCATATACTTGGTGATGGAAATCCTTGCGGGAATTCCTTGAGAAATCATAGAAGGACCAATCTTCCGAACTTCTGCTCTAAGCCTTTCTGAGAGAAACTTTACGTCGAACTGTGGAAGACATGAGAAAAATGAGAGAAACCATCAGTTTCCCCCTCTAAAACCCCTGATTAATCCAAAAGGATGCAGTTTAGGGACTAAGTAGGTGGGAAATTAAAAAAGTAACCCTGGGAATTAAATCTGAAAACTAGCCGATAGGGTCCCAACGGGTCACGCAACGAGTCGTTGGTTGAGACCACGACTCATTAGGATCTCTCCTTGGTTCCACTGCCTGGGATGAGAAGACACTGGATCTGGAAATGGGGGTCACCATGGCTCATTGGATGAATAAACGGATCGTTGGTTCCTCCCATGGCGACTAGACACGGAAAACTTGTAGGCTTGGCAACGAGTGACATAATGACTCGTTGGTTGAACCAACGGGTCGTCATGTCCAGTCGTTAGGTTCATTGGAAAGATATTCTGAAAATATCTAAGTTGACACAACGGGAGCTGACAATGACTCGTTGTGGGAAACAATGAGTCTTTGTTTCCCCTCGTCTTCACTGGAAGTGACTTTTAGGGATCTCACACAACGACTCTCACAACTGGTTATTGTTTCTGACAACGACTCGTCAGTTGAGTCGAGGGGTCCTGCAAAGGATTTCTTAGCTAGGAAAACCACGACTGATAGGACGACTTGTTTTTTCATACAACGGGTCGTTCCTTATCTTGTGGGTTCCCAAGAGACCAAGATCTGCTAACCACGACTGACATAACGAGGTATTGGAGCTGACCACGACTCATTGTCTCAGTCGTTCTGAGAATTTTTTTTTGTTTTTCTTCTGAATTTTCTTGAAATCTCTAAGTCTTTCCAATGGAAAAACTAAAGTTGGATCATCGATGCACTTCTTCAATAATGACACATGGAATACTAGGTGCACGAATGCCAATTCTGAAGGTAATTCTAGCTCATAAGCTACCTTGCCGATAAATTTTTGAATTCTGTAGGGTCCCACATATCTCATACTGAGCTTTCCTTTCTTCCAAAATTTCATTATCCCTTTCATGGGTGAAATTTTCAGATAAACTCAGTCATCCACTGCAAATTCTAATTCTTTTCTCCTCCTATTAGCATAAGATTTCTGATGACTGTGAGCTGTCTTTAATCATTCTTGGATGAGATGTACTTTCTGCATAGCTTCATGGACTAATTCTAGCCCGATTAAAGTAGCTTCACCAACCTCAAACCACTCGATAGGAGATCTGCACCTCCTACCATACAATGCCTCAAACGGGGATATCTGGATACTAGAGTGGTAGTTGTTGTTGTATGCAAATTCGATTAGAGGCAAGTGAACATCCCAATTGCCCTTGAAATCGATCATGCATGCCCTCGACATATTATTTAGGGTCTAAATAGTCCGCTCAGCTTGTCCATCTGTCTGCGGGTGAAAAGTTGTGCTGAGCTTGACCTGGGAACCAAGTCTCTTCTAAAAGGACTTTCGGAAGTAAGAGGTGAACTGGGTACCTCTGTCTGAGATAATGGACAAGTGCACCCCATGATGTCTGACTAACTCCCGTATATAAAGCCTAGCATAGTCCTCAGCTAAATTTGTAGTTTTAACTGGGAGAAAGTGTGTTGACTTAGTCATCTAGTCTACTATCACCCAGATTGAATTATGATGCTGATGAGTCCAAGGTAGACCCGTAATAAAGTCCATATTTACTTCTTCCCACTTCCATGTGCGTATACTGATATCCTGAGTCATACCTCCTGGTCTCTGGTGTTCTACTTTTACTTGCTGGCAGTTCGGGCACTTAGCTACTAATTTAGCGATATCTCTCTTCAGCCGTTCCACCAGTAAATATTTCGTAAATCATGGTACATCTTAGTAGCACCAAGGTGTATGGAATATATCGAACTCTATACTTCAGCTAGTATCTGCTGTCTCAAATCACCCTTATCCAGTACGCACAATCTACCCTGGTAATGGAGTACACTATATCCCCCTTAGGAGAATGCCTCCACTTCTTATCTGCGAACTGACTCCTTTAATTTAAGCACTACAGTATCCTCATCCTTCCTTGACTTAACTTCAACTACCAACGAGGAATTTGATCCACTTTGCACAACTACTCCACCCTTATCTGTATCTACAAACTGTACTCCCAACTGAGCTAATCTGTGAGTATCCTTTACCAGCTCCTTTTTGCCTTCTTCAACATGATCCACGCTCCCCGTAGACACTCTACTTAAGGAATCAGCCACCACATTGGCTTTGCTCAAGTGATATAGCATGCTCATTTCATAGTCCTTCTGTATCTCCAACCACCTTCTCTGACGAAGATTTAGATCTTTCTGACTGAACACATACGGAAGTCTCTTGTGATTAATGAAAACATCAACGTGATCCCCATACGGATAGATATTTTCAACACAAACACCACCACTGCCAACTCCAAATCCTGATTCAGATAATTCTTTTCATGAACCTTGGCCTGTCTGGAGGCATAGGCTATCACCTTGCCCCGCTGCATCAGAATGAAACCGATTCCAACTCTAGAGACATCATAATACACTACAAATCCATCTGATCCTTCCAGCAAGGTCAACACTAGAGCGGTAGTGAGTTGAGTTTTTAACTCCTGGAAACTCTTCTCACACGCATCTAAAAAATGAAATTTCACCTTCTTCTAAGGCAGCCTAGTCAGAGGGGATGTTATAAAGGAAAAGCCTTCCACAAAATGTCGGCAGTAACCGGTTAGACCAAAGAAACTTCTAATTTAAGTTAGGAAGATAGTTCTGGGTCAGTCTTTCACCACTGCTACCTTTTGAGGATCAACCTAAATACCCTCACCCGAGACCACATGACCCAGGAAAGTTATGAACTTCAACCATAATTTGAATTTGTTGAACTTGGTGAACATCTGGTGATCTCTGAGTGTCTGAAGCACTATCCTCAGGTGATTAGCATGCTCTTTCTCATTTCTGGAGTATACCAGAATGTCATCGATAAATACAATGACAAACATATCTAGATAGTGCTTGAAGACTCTATTCATCAGGTCTATAAAAGCTGCGGGGGCATTTGTGAGTCCAAAGGACATAACCACGAACTCGTAATGACCATACCGAGACCTAAAAGCTATTTTCAATATGTCATACTCTCTAACTCTTAGCTGATGATACCCCGACTTGAGATCCATTTTGGAAAAACAACTGGCTCCCTGAAGCTGATCGAATAAGTCATCAATCCTAGGTAGGGGATACATGTTCTTAACCGTGACCTTATTCAATTGATGGTAACCAATGCAAATTCTGAGGGTACCGTCTTTCTTTCACACGAATAGTATCGGAGCACCCCAGGAAGAGATGTTGGGTCTGATAAAATCTTTATCAAGAAGGTCCTTTAGCTACTCCGTCAACTCCTTAAGCTTAGCTGGATCCATTCTGTAAGGAGGGATAGAGATGGGTTGAGTATCTGGAAGAAGTTCTATAGTGAAGTCTATTTCCCGCTCAAGAGGGACTCCAGGAAGATATTTGGGAAACACATTAGGGAACTCACTGACAACTAAGACTGACTAGATAGTTGGGGTCTCAGAGCTGGAATCTTTGACCCGAACTAGATGATAAAGGAACCCTTTGGAATAAGCTTTCCGGCCTTAAGGTAAATAAACCGACCTTTAGGCACTGAACTCATTAAGGAACTGAAACCTGATGACCCTAGTTCTACAGTCGACTGAGGCATAATCAGAGTGTAAACAATCCATTCCAAGAATGAGGTCGAAGTCAACCATGTCTAACTCTACAAGATTAGCTGGAATGACCTTATTGAAGATTGAAACTGGGCAGTTTCTATACACCCAGCTGACTCTAACTGAATCGACAACTGGGGTGGAGACCGAGAATGGTTCTGAGAGGACCTTTGGACTAATTTCGAACTGGATTGCTATATAGGGAGTTACAAACGAAAGTGTGGCTCCTAGATCTAGTAGGGCATACATGTTTAGCTGATAAAGGAAGAACGTACCCGTGACCACGTTAGGAGAGCTATCCTGATCCCTACGATAAGACAATGCATAAAAATGATTTTTGCGCTAGCCACCATCCGTACCTAAAGTGTTGGCTTGCTGGAGCTGCTGAAGTAGTGGATTGTGACCTCTCCCATTCTACTGACGGACATTATTTGAGCGAATGACCAAGCTGTCCATAACCAAAATAGCCCTCTCAACCCTGAAGACACTCTCCTAGATGGTTCTTGCCACACTTAGGGCAAGCTGGGTAGCTGTAGCGGTTGTTGGCGCCATGGCTCTGGGATTGTCAGTCAGATGATCCACCCCTCCGATCCTTGCGGGATTGAAAAGTAGGGGCGTTGGCTGAACTGGGTGCTGGAGCCCTCTGCTGCTGCTGTGGGAAGCTACTACCGCCAGATCTTTGATGGCCATAATCTGACTGGCCGGTTCTCGCCCATTTGTTCTCCCGTTCCAAATCTTTCAATTTTTCTACCTCAATTTGCTGGGCATGAACTATGAGGCTGGAGGATCGATGTCCTTGATAAGCATTGTTGTCCTACACTTTGTAAGGACCAAATTTGAAACTCCATTAACAAAATTCAGCATTCGAGCCCTCGGTTCATCTGCATCTCTGGAGCATATTTAGACAACGTGGTGAACTCAAGTGCATATTATTCTACTATTTTGTTTCTTGGTTCAAGTTCATGAATTATGCAACCTTTGCCTCCCTGAGCTCCCAAGGGAAGAATCCGTCCAGGAAGGCTGTAATGAACTCCTCCCATTCCATCGGTCCTACTTCCGCTGGTCTCCCCTCCTTCCATTGTTCTTACCAGTTATGGCTACCCCTTTCAGCAAGGAACTGACACCCATGATCCGGGTGATCTTTCTAATCTCATCCACGAACTCCTATGGTCCTCTCCCACCTTAGATCTGTGGAAATATGGAGGGTTCATCCGATTGAAGATCCAAACCGGGCAGAAGCAGCGGATCCATTATTGTTGATTAGAACCACTTACTAGTTCACCTGGTTGGTAACCGTATGTGCAAGCAGCTGGATAGCCTCCCTGAACTCTACGCTGGACACTGAGTTGTCCTGAGGGGCTACTGGAGCTGGTGGGCAGTTCGGTGAGTGTTACCGGCCCTTTTTCTGTTACCATGTCATGGAGGCATGATTCATTGAAATGAAACAGAGCACGAGTTAGAAAAATGATTCTGGAAAGAATTTCAATGCACGATAAAGAGTATGAACAAAAGGGAGTTTTCCTAATAATATCTCATAGCCTCCCCGTCATAAGTTTAGAGCACTCCACACCCATGAAAAGGACTCTACTCGATGCGTCTTTCAGACATTTAAGGATACTCTAAACCTAGTGCTCTAATACCAAGTCAGTCATGCCCCAAGTCTACACCCTGGATGGGACACGGTACTTGGTGTCAGAAGTAACCCAAGTCAACCCCTGGTCTAGCATACACTGGCATTTTGCGTAAACATATATAGCGGAAGCTTTAAAGTAAAATATAAAACACTTATGAGAATAAAGATGAATAATAAAGTTTAAAAACATCAGAACAAAACTAAAAATCTAAAATCATATGTTTGAAAGCCACTACAACTGATGAGTTGCTGGGACAAGCCCCCAACTAATTCAAAGTCTAAATAAAAGAAAATATAACTAAATGAAATTATCTTCATCCTCGAAGGATGAGGACTCACCAATGGTGCAACTGGGATCTTTTGAGGGTGATCTGCTAACGAGGTTGTGACTAAAATCCTGCAGCTGTTTATGATACAACACAAAAGGTATGAGTCAGTACTTCGAATGTACTATGTAAGTGAGAGAAACCATACACAAGGAACATAAATGCTAAACTGAAAAAACATGCAATGACCAACTGAAACTGCTGAAACTGAATAACTGTAGTAAACTGAGATGGTCTAAATGACCCTTCCTGATGGTCAAGGACATGCCCTAAACTTGAGGTACTAATTTGAAATACTATAATGAACTGATCTGAATTGACAAATCTGAGATGGAATTAAGCTGACTAGTAGGAGAGTCTATAACCTACATTTAACAATTGGTAGGACCCAATATACCTTGACAGGGTCTAAAGGCATGAACTGAGTGATCATGGGTCTAGGCCATGATGCCAATAAGAATATATCCTACAGTGGCAACATAGTTCTGGGAACTTAGGTGTGCTTGAACCCTGGTCTGCTCGGTGTTAAGTCCTACTTCCACTGGATAGTCCTAGACTAACTACTAAGTTGATAGCTCAAAATTGGGGCCTAAGAATATGTTAGGAATACCTATCTGAAAACACTCAGAGAGTCTTATCAGACCGTATTCTATAACTAGGGTCTAAGACTAGTTAGAGCTGCTTATCTGGAAGCGTCGTAAACATCTAAAGAACAAACTATGATATGAAGATGGGGTCCTAAGGTTGGTCAGAGCTGCTTATTTGAATGTTTCATGACCACCTAAAGAACCACTAAAATATGATACTGAGTCTAATCCTAATAATTGGGAGGCACTACTGACACCTCAAGAATTTCTGTAGTCAAACTAATCAACTGACATTTCTGACCAACACTGTGTATTCTAACATTTTGACTGAATGTGAATTGACGTATATCTGACTGAGTTTTCAATTCAAACTAACAATATGCAAACCCCAACACTAATAAAATCAAGCAATTTTGATAATTGAACAACTATGCAAGACTCTAGTTTTTCTGCATTTAAGAGCTAGGGCTAGATTTTACTTAACAGGGAGAAGCAACAACATAGTTACAAACTGGAGGAAATATATCCACAGGAACTAAACGAAATTTGACTGATAAATTCTTAACATTCGATAGTTTTAGGGATAGAACTGATAGAGACAATAGGAATAATTTTGGGGAGACAAGGGAAGCACTATTCCCTTGTAGAATTCCCGCATATCTGGTGATGGAAATCCTTGAGAGAATTCCTTGAAAAATCTGAGAAGAATCGATCTTCCTAACTTCTGCTCTAAGCCTTTTTGAGAGAAACTTTACATTGAACTATTGAAGAGATGAGAAAAATGAGAGAAACTGTAGGTTTCCCCCCTCTAATACCCCTAATTAAACCCAAAGCAACGTAGTTTAGGGACAAAGTAGGTGGTAAATTACAAAATTAACCCTAGGAATTAAATGAGAAAGCTGGCCAATAGGGTCCCAACAGGTCACTCAATGAGTTGTTGATTAAGATCACGACTCATTGGGACCTCTCGTTGGTTCCACTACCTGGCATGAGAAGACAAAAGACTGACTTCGTGTCGCAATGTTAAATCAGCCGCTGCAAGGGAGGCAACACATGAATGGTTCATGAAGTCTGAGTAGCTGATTGGAGCGCTTAGAGTGCTACAAGTATGTCTCTTTCTTTGTTCTTACATTTTATGCTTCGGGGATGAAGCATGCTTTTGAAAGAGGGGGTATACTTGTATTTTTTGGGGGATTTTGACCTTCATTTGATGATTTTTTTTGTCGTGTTTCTTTTCCCTCGGGATTTCTATCTAGTAGAACCGACATGTTTTGAATTTTATTTTGTTGTTTATCTAGAAGTAGTTAGGAGTGCTTTTCAGCCAATAAATGCACACATGTTTTGGAATATTGAAAAAATGACCCTATTTGAAAATTTTGGTTGTCTAATTATTTATGTTAACTGCAATGCATGATTTATATGGATCTTTTTATGGAATTTAGTCTATTAGTATATGTAATTATAGCTTAGCTGTGCATGAACTGGATAGGTAGAATTAATGCAAACCTATACCGTAAGTGAGTGAGGATTTATACTTAGTTCAATACTATGTTGACGATCTAGAACTTGCCCAGTTGGTATTCACATAGGTTGTAGAATAGTTGGTTAGGAAAGGATCATAGGCCGTTTTTTATTTTAACCACTTTAGCATAAATGACCCAACCAGATAAAAATGAATGCCTTAATCCCGACTTTGAGCCTAAAATTGACCATTTTTCTTAGATTACCTATTCACCTTTCCCATTGTTTATAATGAACCTGTTTGACCCTGATCCCTCCTTAGACTTTGTGAACCTCAACTAAGGCAAATTTCCTAAGTTGAGGGTGGTTATAGTAGGGTGTGCAAACTATGAGGAGGTGGAAAAGACAGAAAGGAAATCAAAGAAAAGAGCGGTGAGGTGTGAAAAGACAAATGAATAAAGGAAAAGCTGAAACAAAAAGAAAAAGAAACGAAAAAGAAACGAAAAAGAAAAAGAGATGAAAAGAGATGAGAAAAATACACCACACTCGCACATCACATTTGAAAAGGGAGAAATGGGAGGAAAAACATAAAAAGTTTTAAAAGGGGTAATAAGTGAAAGTGAAGTATGTAATGCCAATAAGAGCCTCTAAACACGATAAACTAGCCTCACAACTACATCGTTGAGCAGGGATGTGACATTCTAGTTCGTGGGCAATTCAACTATATGGATGTGGTTTACGGGTTTATGCTCTTGATTATGGACTTTCGTACCTATAATCATTTAACTCAGCTTAGCTTCACAACTACTTCTACGAGTGGTGGAGTGACAATTCTAAGCTGGTGTCTCGCTATCATCCCGTTTTATCAACCAAACAAGGTAAATTAGGTATAATTACTATCCTACTGCGAATCATATCGAAAGATAAGAACTTGCTCCCTACATTCTCTTGTTCTTGCCTAGGGTTGCTCTTTCGAGCTTTTGCCTAAGCTTAATGCATTTGTTTTCATGGTGATCAAGCATAAAAACAACCATAATGTAGAATGTAAGACAAAAAAACAATTAACAACTCAAACCAAAACACATTCATGCAATTACAATCATATCATGTAGCCTCAACCCTAGAAGAAGGGTTTTTGCCACTCATGTTCATACAAATACTCAAAAACATAATTAAAGTGATGTACTTACAAGAATAAATAAAAGAGAAGGTAAATTTGGTGAACCTTAGGTGAGTTCTTCACTTCTCCCTTCGCTCCTTTACGGTTATCAAAAAAATATTCGTGACAAATTGATTTTAGAAGCTAAGGGTCCTATTTATAGTAAATAGAGAATGTACAATATTTGCCCATCATGGAATGGCTCCGTGGCACGGAGGTGGTCACGCTAATTTTCCTCTGTGACATGGAGGTATCGCGAAAGCACACTGGAAAGCACCTAAAAATGACATCCGGCTGAAGCTTGCCGCGATGGCCAGCGTGGCACGCTGCCAGTGCGGTGCGATGACTCCTATGACACGGCGCTGGCGTGCAGATGGCCTGCTTTCTGCCTTCTTCTCGTGCCTGGCATTGGCATGGAACGGTGCTGGGCACGGCACACGCACAGCGTGGCACGCTGCCTAGCGCGGCCAGCCTTGCCAAGGCATGGTTCCTTGCCGACTTTTGCAATTTGCTTCCTATTCCATTCTTCCATTTCATCCATCGTTATTTAGTCCCTCAAATGCATTTTTAACCTACAAAAATAAGGACTAATCATGTGGGTTATTATATATCCAAATTTACCTAAAATCAGATGAGAAATATAATGCATAAATAGACAAACACGACTAAACTAAGTTATAAAATAGCACTTGGGCATGCAATTATGACCAAGAATTTCAAAAATTTTGTGCTTAAGGATTTTGGTGAATGTAGTGCTTGATACATATTGGAAAAAAAATTTGAGTTGAGCATGACTTTACCACCCGTTGGTTTTTCGGTTCTTTTCCGACGGGGGGTCTTTGAACCGAAGAATAAAAATTCTCTTTGTCTTTATATAGTGTTTTTAGTCATAGTTAGATACTATTTCCGACAATGGATGGATGACGACCTTCTTGAGAGAAAATTAGTCAATAGGTTTTGGTTTTGAACCCATAGATAATTGATTGTTTGATGTTCTTGCTGTGTGCTATATACATGATTGTAAGATGCAAGTGTGGTTAGTGTTGAAGCATGTAAGAAGTGTATAAGTTTGTTTGAGACACCTAAGCTCATGAATGTGACTCGATGTGATTCTAAGCTTAATTCTGAATTTATTTGATTAGCTGAGTTAAGAGTCTGCTGAATGTGTCTTGAATTTAGCATTTGCTGAGAGTGTAAGATTTTTGAATATTCCATGCTATTGTGGAGTATCTAGAACTTGCATGGTGTGTATACAAAACGAAATGAAGGAGATAGAGTGTAGGAGATGATTTAGGCATTTCTTTGAATGAGCCAAATTTCTAACCCTTGCCTTACCTACCTTGAATATTGAATCCTTGTTAGCCCCGTTGAGCCTTAAGCCTATTCTTTGATAGCTACAACCTAAGCTTAATAATTTTACTTTAATTAGCCTTGAATTTGATCCTAAACTCCTCAACACTTAAGTGAAAAATCCGAAAAGAGTAAAGGAGTGAGAATCTGGAAAAAGAAGGAAAAATAACAGTTGTGGAAGTTGCGAAAGGTCAAAGGTGCACTTGTTTGAAAATTCTTGAGTATCGGTAGGGAGTAAGAAAATAAATGAATGAAAAAGTTGCTTAAGTACTCCTTACTAATAAGCTAAGTGTGCTTAAAGAAATGGGAACAAGAAGAGGAAATTTAAGAGTGAAAAGCAGGAGGGTGAAGTAAGAGAAGAGATGTCCATAATGAAGGTGCGATGTATTAAAAGCTCTTGGGAAACATAGCCACTGTTATTATCCATAATAGTACCTACCCGTCCCTTAGCTTACATTACAACCCAATAAGTCCTACTTGATCTTACGTTCACACATCCTTTAATTAGTGGAGTAATACATTAAAGGCAAGCTTATGGGTCACTACATGATGCGTGTGAATTCTTTGTGAGAGCGAGCTTAATTTCCATTTATATTCCCTTACATGTGTAATTTCAAAATGTGATTAAAAATGGGTAACTCTCTTGTGTTGTGAGGGCACATGTTTAATGAAAGATAAAAATTCATGTCGGATTTATTGATCAGTTGATTTGCATGAGTTTGCTAAGATTGAGAGTCGATTCTTGAGGTTAGGAAGTCTTAACATAGTTAAATTTGATTTTAATGGTTAAATCTTGCATGCTCTATTTTTAACTTGCCATCTTAAATAGTCATTGTAGTCGTAGCTTGAATTGTCTTGCTAAAATTAGCTATGTGGGAGTCTTCATGTGCATGAGATGTAAAAGGTTTGTTCGAGGATGAACAAGGATTTAAGTGTGGGGTGGTGATCTTGGGCATATTTGCGTGCCCAAGTGCTATTGTATAACTTAGTTTAGTCGTGTTTGTCCATTTATGCATTTAATTTCTCATGTGATTTTATGTAAATTTGGATATATAATAACCAACATGATTAGTCCTTGTTTTTGTAGGTTAAAAATGCATTTGAGGGACTAAATAATGATGGATGAAGTGGAGGAATGGAATAGGAAGCAAATTGCAAAAGTCGGCAAGGAACCATGCCTTAGCAAGGCTGGTGGCGCCAGGCAGCGTGCCACGCTGTGCATATGCCGTGCCCAGTGTCGTGCTATGCCAATACCAGGCACGAGAAGAAGGCAGCAAGCAGGCCACCTGCGCGCCAGCGCTGTGCCACGCCAGGCACATCTGCGCTACAGTGACCATGTCACGCCAGCCATCGCGCTTCACAAGCAGCGTGCCACGCTGCCATCGCAGCAAGAGGCTGTCGAAGCTCAATTTTATGGAAATTCTAGTGTGTTGTTGCGATATCTCCGTGTCATGGAGGTAAATTGGGGCAACCACCTCCGTGCCACGGAGCCATTCCATGATGGGCAAAATTTTGTACATTCCCTATTTACTATAAATTGAACCCTTAGCTTCTAAAATCATTTTGTCACGAAATATTTTCTGAAAACTGTAAAGAAGCAAAGGGAGAAATGAAGAACTCACCTAGGGTTCCCCAAATTTACCTTCTCTTTTATCTATTCTTGTAACTACATTACCTTAATGATGTTTTGAGTATTTGTACGAACATGAGTGGCTAAAACCCTTCCTCTAGGGTTGAGGCTACGTGATATAATTGTAATTTCATGAATTTGTTTTGGTTTGAGTTATTAATGTTGTTTCATCTTACATTCTACATTATGGTTGTTTTTACGCTTGATCACCATGAAAACAAATGCGTTAAGCTTAGGCAAAAGCTCGAAAGAGCGACCCTAGGCAAGAACAAAAGAATGTAGGGAGCAAGTTCTTATCTTTCGATATGATTCGCACTTAGGATAGTAATTATACCTAATTTGCCTTGTTTGGTTGATAAAACGGGATGATAGCGAGACACCGATTTAGAATTGTCACTCCACCACTCGTAGAAGTAGTTGTGAATCTAAGTTGTGTTAAATGATTAGAGGTACGAAAGTCCATAATCAAGAGCATAAACCCCGTAAACCACATCCAGGTAGTTGAATTGCCCACGAACTAGAATGTCACATCCCCGCTCAGCGATGCAGTTGTGAGGCTAGTTTGTCGTGTTTAGAGGCTCGAGAGACCATGAACATCGAATTTTCAACTATGTGAGACAACAATTAATAATTTCATACTTGAACCATTACAAAGGGTAGCATTGCATGATTATCCGGCCTTGGCTCTAGTTGCTTCTTATATTGTTTCAAAGTATTTCTATGACCACCCCTAGATTTAATTAGAATTTATCGAAGACTTTTATAATCAACACTTGTGAAAGTTAATATCACACTTGAACTAAATAATTAGCTGAATTGGTCCAGTCCCTATGGGTTCGACATCCGGCTCTTAAAAAGGGCCACTGTATTACTTGTAAGACCACATACGCTTGCATGTGCGCTTGGGTGCAGTCACAACAAAAGCCCATATACTTTACTCATACCTTAAACATGTACAACAAGATCATGGTAGGAGCATATATTTACTTCATGGAACCCATTTCAAAATTTACTCTGATTCATCAAGAAGACACGATAATTATGTCGTCATCATAGGTTTACCTCATACCCAAAATATTTTCATCGAAAACATAATGAAAACACATACATACTCTCAATTGATCAAGCCCATAAGTTCTAATCTCATTTCAACATACTCATCATGTTGTATAGTTTAATTTTTAAGGAAATTCTTATGATCTTCACATATTTTAGACATGGTTACGAGTTATTGATATAATCGAGTGAACAATAACGAAATCCCAATCAAAGTTAAAGCCATCTCATGGAGAACATTCTGTAATCACGCATTTTAACCATCTAGCACATAGTTCAAAATAATCAAATAATTCGATAAGCATAATTAACTTATAATGCTAATGGGTTTACAATTCATAGAAGATATAGAAGAAATCACACATCAATCAAAACCCTAGGTGATGCTTTTCTAGAATAATTGAAATCTAATTTTTGATAAAAAATTTTGGGGTACAAGGATGGGAGGAGTTCCTTGTTGAAAATTCCACATACCTGAATCAATAAGAAACCCTCACTTGAACTTGCACTTTGAAGCCTTGAGGAATCCTTGATGAATCCTTGAGTCTTGATAAAATGAGGGTTTAGGCTAGTTATCCCCTTAAAAACTTCCCATACCATGCTCAAAACGAAATAGTTTAGGAGTTAAATGCATAGGATTTTACGAAAACACCCCTGGAAGAATGCAGGAAAAATCTTCCTAACAAGTCGTGGGGTAGGCAACAACTCGTGGGGCCGAGTCATGGAGTCTACTGGCTTAATTTCCTTTTTCTGCTCTTCTTTCTCCATGGGTAACTTGAGGAGTCGTCAACTACACTATGACTCGTCCCTCCTTCTGTGGTCTCCACTGTCTGGGGACCTCACTAGAAATCTACAACCCTCACCCTACAGCCGACTTAATGAGTCGCTGCCTGCCTAACAATTTATTGGGCCGTTCATTTCCAACTAAGCCCATGATTTCCTACTTCTCCTCCCCACGACTGCCCTGACGAGTCGTTACCTGACAGGACTACTCGTCAAGTCGTCCATGTTCACTGCTTCTGCTACACTTCCCGACTGTTCCTCACGAGCTTGACCAAGATTCGTTAAGTTACCTAATGATTCATCCCATGACTTGTTCTGTGGAAAAATTTACACCTTCTACCTGAATTCTTTCCCTTAGTCTGAAATCTGATCTTAGAAAATTTTAGGACGTTACACAGGACAAGGTCCAAATATACCCCGGTCTTAAAACTATGTGCCACCATAAGATAAGAGATTCTCAGTAGTATAGAATGTTTCTCCTAGCCCAAGGGATATAGGATCCTCATTATTTGACATGTCTCGCTTGCCTTAATGGGCACAAGAAGGGGATATCATTATTAGAGATAGTCACCCTGTGTTAGAGTGTGATATCACACTAGTTAGTGTTTTTACCCTTGGCAAGGTATAACACCCTCTCAGCCAAGGTTACTGGTTGGACTCCCTGAGGCTCACATCAGAGTTTGTCAGTTAATAGTCTCTCCTATAATATAGTTTAGTTACATTATAGTTTAATTTCATCTTTTAGTAATTATTTCTATACAATTTATGGTTACAGTTAAAGCTTTAGTTTCTAGTGCATGTATATGATCCTTATATATCAGTTTTACTTGTATTTCATCAAATATTTTCAACAAGCTTATCATGTCAGTATTTATGCATCTCAGATAGGATCATTGTATTTCAGTTCAGTTATGCATTTAGTTGTGTATTAAGCTTACCCTTTCCCAATAAACCTGCATGTTTTAATTTCTTTTACGTTTTCCATATACTTAGTACATTCAAAGTACTAAACGCATACTTTACGTGCTATATCACTTTATGATATAGGTCCAGGTTTCAAAACTCAGCCTCGCGGTTAGACACACTCTATTCTCTCTCAACTGACAGTGGTGAGTCCTTATCTATCGAGAGCGGGGTTCATGATTTCCTTATTTCAGTTTTATTACAGTTTCAGATTTTTGGAGTTGGCTAGGGAGTTGTCCCAATAGCTTATCAATTTAGTAGAGGCTTTCAAACATGTATGGATAGATTCAACTTATGATTTGGTGTTCTTAATAAACTATGTTCTCATGGTTTTGATTAGACTATTCCAGTTAGCTTCCGCTCAGTTATGAATCTTTTAGCTGTTGTTATGTTGGTAATATGTTATGTCATGGGTTAGCTTGGGGCTACTTGTGGTTCTAGGTCCCGTGTTATGGCTAGGGTGTAAACTCATATCATGACAGATATTTAATTATCTGTATCTTCAATTTGCTCGACCAATGAGGTTGAAGTTAGTAAAAGAGAGTAATAGTGATAATCTGAGGCTACCAACCCTTTTCTAATTAACTTGAGCTTTAATCGAGGATAGTTAATTCAAGGCATATGGCGAGGCAAAATATACACACCTAAAGTCATAGACGATTTAGGTGAAATTCATCTATGTAAGCCGAGACACATTGATGAACTTAATCGTTAGTCTTACATAAAATTCACCAGGATAGGTCAGTAATAAAATAAGCGTACTACATTATAAAATCATGGGGAACACAATCCTAGTTTTGTCTCATAACTTTGATAAATCTTAACCATAGTTTAAGATTACTTTTTCTTTTGTTTGCATCCCCCTTTAGAAATATTAACTATAGGTTGATTTATTGATCATTAATATACTTTTTCTTCCCTATTCCCTCTGGGATCGACTCCAACCTAGTTGGGTTACTAT
Organism: Datura wrightii; assembly: GCA_035772735.1. Classification (NCBI taxonomy): domain Eukaryota; kingdom Viridiplantae; phylum Streptophyta; class Magnoliopsida; order Solanales; family Solanaceae; genus Datura; species Datura wrightii. The sequence goes on along the minus strand of JASDFA010000007.1, from coordinate 42,575,258 downwards.
ATTTGAAAACGACCACTTGGTACTTCATTGCAAGGTGTAATTGTGGTGTGATCAAATTTTAGCACCATTACCGGGGAGTACTGTTCAAAAATAGTTAATTGGTGTTTAAATTCTTCTTGTAGTCTATATTTCCTCCTTTACTTCTTGTTGTTGTCCTTGATTCTTTCAGTTGTAATGGTGAGAGTCATGTGTTGACGTAAGTAAGGTGCTTCTTGGGAGGCAGTCCAAGGGGTATCTTGATGAAGTCTGAGTAATCAAGATACCCACATAATGTCGTGATGTTAAATCGGGAACTTCTTTGGAGGCAACCCAAGGTAATTTAGTTTTTGTATTTTAATCAAATTCTTTCAATTCTCTCTTGGGTCCTCAAGTCAAGTTAGGGATTCCTCAAGCCCAGGTACATATGATTATGAAATGGGGGAAATTCTTTCACCCTCATGTCCAATTTCATCTCTATCTCATTAATTCAAGTCTCCAAGAATGATTTAATTAAATTCTAGGGTTAGACCCAATGCTCATGAAATCTCTTATGATCTCTTATGACTTCAAGTTTCTTATGATTTAATTCGTTATTCCTGATTTTTATTACTTATTTCCTTCTAGAACCTCTCATGGATCTATATTTTCAAATTTATAATGAAATTTCCTAACTATGCATGATTTTATTAATACCAAGCTTATGAGCCTATGATTTCAAGTTATGACTACATATTCAAGTATGTATAATTTTCCTGACACTCAAGTTTATGTATCATGGCCAACTCAATGGCATTATTCTCATGACTATTTCACATATGTCAAAGTATGATTCTAATTTCATGATTTAGACAAGCCTATATAAGATCAAATATGTTTTTATGATGATGATTATGAGCCATGTGCATTTTTTTAGAGTACTGTCTAGCACTGAGTAGGCTACGGGTTCAAGCAAACCCGAGTCTCAAAACTACATGCTATTGTAGGTATTTATTTCATGTTCAAGCCATACAAGGAGTTAATTACACCTTAATCATTCCTTTCCTTGGCAATATTGAAACGACTTTGCCCACTTGAGTGAGATAGTTAGGCATCATGTAAGCTCTATCATAATGGTGTAGGTTATGACGCGTCTCCCATTGTTTCTCATGTATTAAGTGATTCATGTTCATAACTTATGATACTATGTTTTATAGTGTATTTTACCCATTGATTAGTTTATGAACTTTTACTTATGATTTCAAGTACGGTAAATGATCTCAGGCAAAATAGCATGCCCAAGCGATGCTTTATAACTTAATTTAGTCTTGTTTAGCGAATTAATTATTTACATTTTCATGTGATTTTATATAAATGTGAATATATGTACTAACCAACATGATTGGTCCTTGTTTTGTAGGTTTAAATGAATTTGAGGAACTAATTTATAAGTTGGTGAAGTAGAGGAATAGAGTCGGGAGAAATTTGCAAAAGTCGGCAAGAAGCATGCCTTGGCAAGGATGGCCGCGCCGGGCAGCGTGCCACGCTGTGCGTGTGCCGCGCCCAGCGCCGTGCCACACCCATGCCAGTCGCGAGAGGAAGGCAGAAAGCAGAGAGGTATCCTGCGCGCCAGCGCCGTGCCACGCCAGGCGACCTGCGCGCCAGCGCCCTACCATCGCGCTGCATGAGCAGCGTGTCACGCCGGCCATCGCGACAAGCCTCAACATCTTGGCATCATGAGGCGATTTCCAGTGTGCATCCGCGTTACCTCCATGTCACGGAGGCAGTGCTCCGGGATACAATCCGTGACACGGAGCCATTCCACGACAGGCATAATTTTGCAAAATACTGATTTACTATAAATAGGTCCCTTAGCTCCTAAAATCATTTTGTTACGGCTTTATTCTGAAAAACCACGTAGGAGTGAAGGGAGAAGTGGGATAACTCACCTAGGGTTCATCAATTTCATCTTCTCCTCTACCAATTCTTGTAAGTATATTACTTTAACAATGTTTTCTTGTAATTTTACGAACATGAATGGCTAGAACCCTTTCTCTAGGGTTGAAGCCATGAGTTATGAGTGTGTTTTTACGAATTTGCTTTGGAATTAAGTTATTGATTGTTGTTTTGTCTTGCATTCTTAATTATGGTTGTTTTTATGATTGATCACCATGAAAACACACATGTTAAACTTAGGCAAATGTTTGAGAAAGCAAACCTAGGGAAGAACATAAGAATGTAGGAAGCAAGTTCTTGTCTTTTGATAAGATTTTGTGGTTAGGATAGAAATATACCTAATACCTTGCTTGGTTGATAAAATGGGAAGAGAGGAAGACACCGGCTTAGATTTTTCACTCCACCACTCGCAGAAGTAGTTGTGAAGCTAAGTCTGGTTAAATGGTTGGAGGTACGAAAGTACCCTAATCAATGGCATAACCCCATAACCACATCCACGTAGTTAATTGCCCATGAACTAGAATTAGCATCCTCGCTCACAATGTAGTAGTGAGGCTAGTTTGTCGTGTTTAGAGGTTTGGAAGACCATGAACATACAATTCTAATTATGTGAGACGACAATTGATAGTTTCACACTTAAACCATTGCAAATCGTAGTATCGCATGATTATCCGGCTTTAAGTCTATGTTGCTCCTTGAATGAATTCAGAGTATTTCGTTGACCACAATTAGACTTAATTAAACTCTATCGAAAACTTCTATAATCAACACTTGCGGCATTTAATATCACACTTGAACTCGATAGTTAGCTGAATTGGTCCAGTCCCTGTGGGTTCGACATCCAGCTCTTAAAAAGGGCCACTATATTACTTGTACGAGCCGTACACTTGCGGGAACAACAAGTTTTTGGCGTCGTTGCGGGGGACTCGGTGAAGTTTAGATAATTTATTGATTTTTGTGTGATTTTCAAATTTCCTCAAGTGTTGAGAAACTTGGTCTTAGTCTGACTTAATGCAGGTGACAGGTTGTCTTGTCGAGCTGGCTAAGAATAGAGAGCTTGTGGACCGTTGCTTGATCCTGAACGTCAAATTCATTTGCGAAGGAGAATAGCTCTTGAGCAAAAGATGAAACGACTTCAAGAAAAGGTACAACAACAACCACCCGCAGCACAAGCACAATTGTCACTAGAAGCAATGGCAGCCTGACCAGTTCGTGAAGTGGCAATCCCACAAGCGACGAATGTGAACTCTAGTATCCGTAAACTAGAGTCTGGAGGAAACTTTGAATTGAAGAAGAACATGGTGCAGCTACTATATTCTAGTGGTCAATTCACTGGGATGGCACATGAGGACCCGCAGCAGAACTTACAGAACTTTCTTGAGATTAGTGACATGTTTGTCCCCACCGGCGTGTCCACAGATTATGTCCGACTCACCCTCTTCCCATTTTCATTGTTGGGAGAGGCGAAGAAGTGGTTGAAAGTTGAGCCACCGAACTCCATAACTTCGTGGAATGATTTGGCAAAGAAGTTCCTTATAAGATTTTTTCCTTCAGGCAAGAATGCAAAGTTGAGAAGTGAAATACTGAGTTTCAAGCAGAGGCCTGATGAGAACTTATATTTGGCTTGGGAAAGATTCAAGTCATTATTGAGAGACTGTCCCCATCACCAGAAATCGAATGAAGTGCTGGCTCATACCTTTGTAGAATGTCTAGACCCACACACTAAAATTTTACTAGACTCTGCATCGGGTGGGCAAGCCTTAGAGAAGACTTATGATGAGTTGTACACGCTGTTGAACAGAATTGCACAGGGAAATCTAGAGTGGCACAACGAATCATCAAGAGGGGCAGGAAAGAGATCAGGGTTGATAGAAGTAGATGGTATGAATGCCTTGGCGGCACAATTATCTTCATTCCATTATCAGATGATGACTCAGTTCAATAAAATGAGTGTGAACCAACAACAGAGCTAGGTTAATGCAGTTCAGCAAGCTCTGAGTTGGTATAAAAATTGTCGTAATAATGGCCATAATGCAGAATCTTGTGGAGCCAATCCGGAATCAGTTAATTTTATTGGGAATGTGCAGTGGAACAATCAGAATTTTGGAAACAACTACAACAGAAATTGGCAGGGCCACCCGAATTTTTCTTGGGGTGGAAACCAAAAGCAGAGTTATCAGCAACCTCAACAACAGCAGTATCAGCAGAATAGGCAGAATGATGGTCAATTGAGCAGCAGCATTGAGGAAACATTGCAAAAAATAATGGAGACCCAAACTCAGTTAGCAGAGAATCAAGCTAGGATGGCAGCAGACTTGAAGAATCAGCAAGTGGCCACCCACAATCTAGAAAAACAAATGGGTCAGATAGCAGCTGCTCAAAACATGAGATCGTAGGAGGGATTACCAAGTGACACATATCCTAACCCCCGGCAGGTAAATTCCATCAGTCTGAGAAGTGGAAAGCAATTAGCTGATGCAGGGCCAAAAGAGAAAAGAAAGGAGGTGTAGCCAGAGTTGGTTAGACCAGGACCATCCACTGACAAGGGAGAAAATCAGAGTGCTGGGCAATAAAATGCACAATCTTTATCGCAACCAGCACAAAGACCACCACCACCATTCCCTCAGAGATTCAGAAAGAGCAAGGAGGAGGAATGCTTCAAAAAGTTCTTTGAGAGTTTCAAAGAACTTCACATAAATTTGCCTCTTATTGATGTTTTGCAGGGAATGCCCAAGTATGCTAAATACTTGAAAGACGTGATGGCGAACAAAGTCAGATTGGTGGATGTCCAAACAGTAGCACTGACAGAGGAGTGCAGTTACAGGGTATTGAGCAAGATTCTAAAGAAGCTCAAAGACCTAGGGAGTTTTACCCTCCCCACACAATTTGGTAAAGCTAAGGTGCTACGAGCTTTGTGTGATCTAGGGGCAGCAGTTAATCTAATGCCCCTATCATTATTTAGCACCCTGGGGTTGGGAAAATCGAGGCCAATAAGGTTGATGCTGCAGTTGGCAGATAAGTCGCGAGTGACACCTGATGGAATAATAGAGGACCTTCTAATCAAAGTGGGTAAGTTTATTATACCTGCCGATTTTATTATCTTAGATTTTCATGTTGATGGCCAGGTACCCTTAATCTTAGGACGGCCATTCTTGGCCACTAGAGGAGCGGTGATTGACTTGAGAGTAGGGACCCTGAAAATGAGGGTCGAGGATGAAGAAGAACTCTTCCGAGTATACCAAGAAATGAACCCATCCACGCACTACAGAAACCTTTGTCAGGTTAGTGTGCTGTTAGAGGATGAGTGTGGGGTGGGTGATTCATCAGGTCCATGGCCAAAGGTAATGACAAGTGTTCAGCCCGAGTCTGATAAAGGGCTTCAGAGTGTGAAGAAGTTGGAGAAAGAGAGGAACAGAGTGGAGGCTGTTTCCTCTAAAAATCAAAAGAAAAGGAGGTGGTTCTCGAATGGGAACCTAGGTATGAGGATGTCCTGAAAAGGATAGTCCACGTCATGCCGCGACGTAAAATAAGGCGCTGCTTGGGAGGCATCCCAAGGGTACCACAGGTAGAAATTATGATTTTTTTGTTGGTGTTGATTTTTTTATTTTCATTGTGTTTGTGTTTTGGTGGAAAAGTTAAGCACAGATGGAGGGGAAGTCTGAGTACCCGCAGAGGAGGAAGCTAAAAAGAATGGATGATAAAAAGTGTGGGGTCGACACACACTTGTGCAAAGTTGAAGAAAAGCATGCTATTAGCTAGGCCTAAAGGCCTCAGGGAGTATTTCTCACCCTTTTTAAATTTTAATTTGATGCTATGAGGACATAGCAGGATTCAAGTGTGGGGTGAGGGAATTTCAAAATTTCAAAAGGAAAAATTAAAATTTTTCTTTTTAGTGCTTAATGATTTGTGGTGAATTAGTTGTTGGAAAAAAAATGTTGAAAGAAAATTTTTGAATTAAGCATGACTTCATCACCCGTTGGTTTTTCTTTTCGGTTCTTTTCCGACGGGGGGTCTTTAAACCGAAGAATAAAAATTTGTTTTCTTTGTATGTATATAATGTTTTTAGTCATAGTTAGGGGCTGTTTCCGATGATGGATGGATGACGACCGTCTTGAGGAAAATTAGTCAATAGGTGTTGGTTTTTGAACCCGTAGCTAATTGATGGCTTGATGTTCTTGTTATGTGCTATACATGATTGTAAGATGCAAGTGTGGTTTGTGTTGAAGCATGTGAGAAGAGTATAACTTTGTTTGAGACACTTAGGCTCTTGAATTTGACTCGATCTGATTGAAGCTTAATTCGAAATTCTTGTGATTATCTGAGTTAAGAGTCTGCTGAATGTGTCTTGATTTGAGCATGTGCCATAAGTGTAAGGTTTTTGAGTATTCTGTGCTATGGTGGAGTGTCTAGAACTTACCTGGTGTGTTTATCAAATGAAATGAAGGATGTGAATTGTAGGAGATGATTTAGGCATTTCTTTGAATGAACCTAAATGTTATCCCTCACTCTACCTATCTTGAATATTTAATCCTAGTGAGCCCCATTGAGCCTTAAGCCTATTCTTTGATAGCTACAACATAAGCTTAATCCTTTTTCTGTCATTATCTTTGAATTTGATCCTAAGCTCCTAAGCACTTAAGGAAAAAATCCAAAAGAGTGAAGGAGTGAGAAGCATGAAAAAGAAGGAAAAGTAGCAGTTGTAAAAGTTGAGAAAAGGACAAAGGTGCACTTGTGTGAAAGTGGTTGATTATTAGTAGGGAGTAAGAAAACAAATCAATGATAAGAATGATAAGTTACTTATAGAATTCCTTACCAATAAGCTCAGAGTGCCTAAAGAAATGGGGAAACAAAAGAGGAAAAGGAAAGCTTAAAAGAGATAAAGGTGAAGTAAGAGAAGGGGAGTTCATAATGAGGGTGTGATGTATTAAAAGCGCTAAGGGAAGATAGTCACTATTACTGGCCAGAATAGTACCTACCCGTCCCTTAGCTACATTACAACCTAAAAAGTCCTACTTGATTTATGTTCATACATCCTTAAATTAGTGGAGTGAAACACTAAGGGCAAGCTTATGGGTCATTACATGATGCATGTGAATTCTTTTTGAGAGTGAGCGTAATTCTATTCATGTACCCATACATGTTGTGATCTAAAATTTTTTGCGTGTGAAAATGGGTAACTCTCTTGCTGTGAGGGCACATGTTGAATGAGGGATATAGTTCATGTTGGATTTGCTGATCAGTTGATTTGCATGAGTTTGCTAAGATTGAGAGTCGATTCTTGAGGTTAGGAAGTCTTAACATAGTTGTATTTCATTTCAATGATTAATCGTGCATGCTCTATTTTTAGCTTTCTATCTTACACAGTCATTGTAGCCGTAGCTTGAATTATCTTGCTAAATTTAGCTATGTGTGAGTCTTCATGTGCATGAGATGTAAAAGGTTTGTTCCAGGACGAACAAGACTTTAAGTGTGGGGTTGTGATCTCGGGCAAAATAGCATGCCCGAGTGATACTTTATAACTTAATTTAGTCTTGTTTAGCTAATTAATTATTTACATTTTCATGTGATTTTATATAAATGTTAATATATTACTAACCAACATGATTAGTCCTTGTTTTGTAGGTTTAAATGAATTTAAGGAACTAATTTATAAGTTGGTGAAGTAGAGGAATGGAGTCGGGAGCAATTTGCAAAAGTCGGCAAGAAGCATGCCTTGGCAAGGCTCGCCGCGCCAGGCAGCGTGCCACGCTGTGCGTGTACCGTGCCCAGCACCGTTCCACGCCCATGCCAGGCGCGAGAGGAAGGCAGCAAGCAGGCAGGCATCCTATGCGCCAGCGCCGTGCCACGCCAGGCGACCTGCACGCCAGCGCCCTGCCAGCGCCCTGCCATCGCGCTGCATGAGCAGCGTGTCACGCCGGCCATCGCGACAAGCCTCAACATCTTGGCATCATGAGGTGATTTCCAGTGTGCATCCGCGTTACCTCCGTGTCACGGAGGCACTGCTCCACGATACAATCCGTGACACGGAGCCATTCCACGACAGGCATAATTTTGCAAAATACTCATTTACTATAAATAGGTCCCTTAGCTCCTAAAATCATTTTGTTACGGCTTTATTCTGAAAAACCACCTAGGAGTGAAGGGAGAAGTGGGATAACTCACCTAGGGTTCATCAATTTCATCTTCTCCTCTACCAATTCTTGTAAGTATATTACTTTAACAATGTTTTCTTGTAATTTTACGAACATGAATGGCTAGAACCCTTTCTCTAGGGTTGAAGCCATGAGTTATGAGTGTGTTTTTACGAATTTGCTTTGGAATTAAGTTATTGATTGTTGTTTTGTCTTGCATTCTTAATTATGGTTGTTTTTATGATTGATCACCATGAAAACACACACGTTAAACTTAGGCAAATGTTTGAGAAAGCAAACCTAGGGAAGAACATAAGAATGTAGGAAGCAAGTTCTTGTCTTTTGATAAGATTTTGTGGTTAGGATAGAAATATACCTAATACCTTGCTTGGTTGATAAAATGGGAAGAGAGGAAGACATCGGCTTAGATTTGTCACTCCACCACTCGCAGAAGTAGTTGTGAAGCTAAGTCTGGTTAAATGGTTGGAGGTACGAAAGTACCCTAATCAATGGCATAACCCCATAAACCACATCCACGTAGTTAATTGCCCACGAACTAGAATTAGCATCCTCGCTCACAATGTAGTAGTGAGGCTAGTTTGTCGTGTTTAGAGGTTTGGAAGACCATGAACAAGCAATTCTAATTATGTGAGACGACAATTGATAGTTTCACACTTAAACCATTGCAAATCGTAGTATCGCATGATTATCTGGCTTTAAGTCTATGTTGCTCCTTGAATGAATTCAGAGTATTTCGTTGACCATAATTAGACTTGATTAAACTCTATCGAAAACTTCTATAATCAACACTTGCGGCATTTAATATCACACTTGAACTCGATAGTTCGCTGAATTGGTCCAGTCCTTGTGGGTTCGACATCTGGCCCTTAAAAAGGGCCACTATATTACTTGTACGACCCGTACACTTGTGGGAACAACAGTAAACAATATGATTTTCACTTTCAAAACCTTGGGTCATTATACTTTAGCTTATGATGAACAACTCATGTTTATGACGATTATACAATTATGATTTCATCATGTGTCCTATTCTCATGTTTCAGTTTAGCCTTTACTTACAATCCTTTTGTATTATCTTACGAGCATGTTTTTACTTTCCCTACATACTAAACACTCAAAGTACTGACCGCATATTCTATACAATATCATCTCATGATATAGGTTTGAGTGATCAGTCTCAACCCCGACGTTAGCTTGCTCCTGCTTCAGTCCAATTCTATCCTAGTTTTGGTGAGTGCTCATGATTTGAGTTACTAGTTTTTATTTATGTCTCTTTATCCTATTACTTTCAGTTTCAGACTTCGCGATCTAGTTAGAGGTGTTGTCCAATCAGCTTATCATATGATTAGAGGCTTTTCAGACAGCTATTATAGATGGTTCCACATTATTTACGTGTTATCTATGCTTATGATTTATGATATACAAACTTCCGCTTATGTTGTTTTTATGCTCTATTTCTACCTAGATATGCTCATAATCATGTTGTTCATGTACCATGGGTTAGCTTAGATCCATTTGTGGTTCTAGGTACCATGTCGCGTCGGGGGTCTATGCTCTGATCGTGACATGTACGGCAATACTAACTTCCTTTGTAGTCATACCTTGCAGGTCACTAGTACCTGCTATTTTGGTTGTTGCATTTGCACTAGTTAAGCTACTAAACTTGTTATTGCTCAACATCTATAGTAACTGCTCATACTGATCCTTAGTAAAGACACAAGCTTTAGCTCCATTTATTCCTATTTGTTGGCACAAACCAGTAGCATTTGCCAAGAAGGAACCTGACTGGCACTTCTCGATGACAAGTTGGCTAAGTTTCTATTTTGTGATCCTCCATATTTTGAACCTTTACACGTTGTAAGCCCCTCCATATCCACCAACCTTTCTTTTCTTGTTGAAATATGGGGGATATCCTACTAGTTTGTAGCAGTGCTCTTTTGTGTGGCCTTTTATCTTATAATAGTCACACTACATATTATAGTCTTTCTTGTACTTGTTGTATCTAGTCTTGGAATACATAGCAGCATTGTCATATCCATTTGGTACATCCCCTAACAACCCAATAGAGCTAGAAGTAGAGGCCTTTTAGCATTCATCATTTATGACCATGCAATATACCTGGTTCACAGAGGGAAGAGGTTTTAGTAATAACATTTGGCTTCTTTCTTGAAGATAGGAGTCATTGATCCGCATGAGAAACTGATATTGCCTTTGCCTTTGCAAGTAGTCCATGATATCCTCGGCTCCTACACAGTCATAGCTTGGTGAGGGCACCAAGGCTTTAGATTCATTTCATAAATTCTTGAGTTTTATGTAGTATCCTGCTACAAATTGTGTTTCTTGTGATAAACTGGCATTTTCCTATGCAAGCTAAAGGTTCTTGATCTATTTGCTCGAACCATTCTTTCAATTCTCCCCAAACAGCAAAAGCACTAGAAGCACAGACTATTCCACTTAGAAGATTATTAGAGACGATATTAATTAACCAGGATAGCAATACAACATTCACCCTTCCCCATTAATCCCACAGTTGTTCCGTAAAATTCTCTTTCTTCCACTTATCATCAACACATCTTTCTTATTCCTACCCAACAAGGCTATATGCACTAACCTACTTCACATAGGATAATTCTTAGGACCAGTTAATTGAAGAGAGATCAGGGAAATTTCACTTACATCTGAGGCATGTAGGAAGAGAGGGTGGTTGCCATCGATTGTGGTTTTGGTGGAATTCGGTCCTCCTTGATCATTTTCAATAAGTTGATTCACATTATTTGCCATTAAATTTTCCAAATATCATGAATCAAACAAGAGAAGAAAGTATGTAGGATTTTAGAAAATTCACAGGAGAAGAAGAACCTTTTTCACAATAGAGCTTTCGATTGAATAACTCAATGGCTCTAATACATGAACTTGTATAAGAGTTTCAAATGATGAACTCTTGAGTATATATGAAAGCTTAAGAATAAGATGTTGATCAAGAAGATATGAGACTAGAGTAGAAAACTAGAAGAGATGAAATATAGAACAAGAAGGAGAATTTCAATATAGACTTGTGTATAACATACTCTTCAATGTTAATACATGAATGAGCATCTAAACTACAATGAGAATAATGCCTATTTTTAGTTGTAAATCTAGTTCTTAAGGCTCCATCTAACCGTTAAGCCTTAACAATTAGCTAGTTGTTACTTTGCTATTTAACTTCTTGTTTAACAAACTGTTTAACTAACTCTAACTTGTCACGATCCGAGTCTACATCCTGGACGCGACACGGTACTTTGGATAACAAGTGACCCTAAGAAAACCCATGGCATAGAATAATTCTATAATGACCGAACTACTGTAAAACAATATTATGTGGAAGCTATTTTTATACAACAACCAAATACTTTTATAATCAGGGAACATCAAATAAGATAGTGGAATTTAATCAAATATTGATGAACTAAACTGAAACTAACATACTTTGTTTGAAAGCTTTCTAAAAGAACTGATGAGTTTCTGGGACAAATCCCCAGCTTACTGAGAATGAAAAATATGAAAATAAAGACTACGGTCCTCGGAAGATGAGGACTCATTAATAGAACTCTGTTGTAATAAGTCTGAAGGAGAAGCTAACCCCGCTGCTAAGTTTTAGAGCCTGACTCTATATAATAAAATGATATTGCACAAGAAATATACGATTAGTACTTTGAATATACTGAGTGTATGAGATATGAAACTAGAATACAAATAGTGCATATTGATACTTTGAAAAACTGTTGTAAAATGCATAACTGAATTATAGTACCATGACCCTTACTAAAATACATAAATATCAGTGTTTAGTAGTATTCTAAAAATACATAATAAAGTATAGTAAAGATGATTTAAGATTCATGTGCATATGCTAAAAACTGAGTCTATAATTGTGACTAAGACTGTAACTGTACTAAATAATGGGAGAGCCTATTAATCGACACATAACTATGGGATCTAACCATAGAGTTTGATGTATACGCCTCATTGATAGGACCCAATATACCTTGCTACGGTATAAAGGCATGGCTGATGTGATCAGTAAAGTCGATGCCTATTTGGGCTAATAACCTACGGTGGCACATAGTTCTGGATCCTGGTTGCGCTGAACCCTGGACCAGCTCGGTGCTAAAGACTACTTCTAATTGATAAGTTTACTGATAATATATAGATAGCTCAAAAACTAGTGTTCTTAAAGCTAAGTCAGAAATTTTATCTGATAGTATTTTGAGAACCTAAAGAACCTGAAAATACCGATTATGTTGTCAACATCTGTGCACTGAAATCATGATAGAATCATCAAGACTGAACTATGAATTCATGCTTACTCACATATAGAAGAAAAATACATGTTTATATAAATGAACTTGAATCATGTGGAAATCTTTCTAAAAGTATCATTTGTATCTGAATTTGTAAAATCATGAATATCATATACTTCTAACCACAGGAGACTTAACAACATTGAAGTAATAAGGGAATTCATAATTGAACAAAAACCCTAAGACATGATTTTTCTATGCGACTGAGATATTAATGTTTCTGAAAACTTTTGGAAAAAAGGGTGAAGAATAACCCTTGTTGAAATCCCACATACTTGGAAAAGAAGACTAAGAGAATAAATCTAGAAATTTCTTAGAAGAACCGGAAGCCTATTTCTTGACTTGAGAGAGGAGCTCTGAAGTCTACGAACATTAATTTGAAAATATGAGTGAAGAATGAGGGAGAAGAATCGTTTACCCCTCTAAAACCTTCTAAATTATTCCCAAATTGACGTAGTTTAGGCACTAAAATAGTAGGAAGTTACATAAATGCCCTTGGAATTCGACTGCTAACTAGGCACTGTTGGATTGTCATACCCCGGAAGTGCTTAACAGTAGACTAGGGATTTGAAATGAAAAGTAGAAGAGAAACCAGAAATTTTCCTTAGAATGATTCATGGTACAAGTCGTTGGTAGTTCTGACGAGTCGTGAGAAGCAGTCGTGGTTTAGTTTTGCTGTGAGGAGCTCCGTGAAAATGGGCTTAAGGATGTCCCCTTGGTTGATATAAAGGGTCATTCAAATGGAGTCATTGTGAGATTTGTCATGATCAAGGAGGCTGTCATGAGTCATGGAATGACTCGTTAGTTTGAGCCACGGGTCATGGTATGCTCCCGTTGGAAGGTTTCTGAAAAATAGGCAGTGGTGATAATAGATTGTTTTCACGAGTCATGGGAACTGGGTATAACTCATGGTACTTGTCGTGGTAGCAGGTCCGGGGATAGAAAATGGGTTGAAGCAACGAGGGAAGTAACAACCTATGGGAGACAGCAACAACCTGTTGGACTAGTCGTTGTAACAAGCAGTGCAGATTTTTTAGGTTTTTCATTAAGGGTATTTTTGTCATTCCTAGGCCCTAAAGTCCTAAACTACATCATTTTAAGCTTAGTTAATAGGGTTTTAAGGGTTTTAAACCTATTCTAAGTATCTCCACTCCATTCATGAAACTTACAGCCTTTCCTTGAAGATCAAGTTTGAAGAATTTCTTCAAATTCTCCCCAATTTCCTTTGGGCTTTCAAGTGGGAGTGTGAATCAAATTTACTCAGGTATGTCAGACTATGAATGGGAGTTTCTTTCACTCTCATACTCTAAATCCTGCTCAATTCCATGAATTCCAATCCTAGATTCAAGTTTCATGGTCTTATGGGGTTTATTCTAATTCTTGTGAAATTTTCTATGATCTATCTATGAGTCATTTTCCATTATGTATCAAATCATTTTTATGATCCATGGGCAGATTTTATAATTATTTTGATTATTAATTTATAATTTCAATTTTTTGATTAAATTATGCCCAATTATGTATGCTTCATGAAAACTCATGTTGAGGTCCCATTATGATCTTGATCTTCTTAAGCCATAAATTATGATTTATGATTTATGGTATGATTTCTCTCTAGAATTCATCATGGATTTATGAATATCAAGTACATATACGTTTTATAAATATGCATAGATTTCATGATTTATGGATTTATGACTCTTGGATGATTCATGGGCCCTTATTCATGGCTAATCATGTATTTCAAGTTGGATCCATCATGTTATTATTTATTTGGCAATGAACTTCATGAATGATTTTGCGATTATCATATGAGCCCTCATGTGTATGTTTTTGGGAGCAGTGTCTAGCACCTATAGACCCGGCGTTCAGGTAAACCCCGTGGTCTCAGAACTACGTGCCACTATATATATATATATATATATATATATATATATATATATATATATATATATATATATATATATATTATTGGATCCCTATGATATCACCATGCACGCACATCCCCCTGTTTGGCAAGACGGGGACTATCCTGACCACTTGGGCGAAATAGTGGGGCATCATGTAAGGCTCTATGATGATGGTATCTGTTAACACGAGTCCTTCCATTGTTCCTCATTATTTATGCATGGTTATATTTATGTTACTTTGGCTTGAGATATGTTTAATAAATCTTTCTCTTATGATTATGATTATGACTGGTTTACGAATGTTTTGAAAACCTTGAGCCCTTATGTTTACATTATGATCTTTACTTTATGATCATTTTGTCCTACTCTTATGAACTCTTATGTATTTTAACTGTCCGTTTTACTTACCTTTCATACTCAGTACATTCCAAGTACTGAACGCATACTCTATGTTGTATCGTTTCTTGATACAGGCTCGGATGTTCAGGCTCAAACCCGCCAGCAGCTAGACTCTCAATTTTTGTATCTTCCAATATCAGTTCGTGAGTCCTCGTCTCCCGAGGGCCCTTTATCCGTTGCATTGAGTATTTTTAGTTGCATACTATAGTGAGTTAGTTGGGGTCTTTTCCCATCAACTCGTCGGTAGGAGAGGCTTTTCAAACATAGTATGTATTTTAGTTTAAGCCTTGTGTTATGTAATCAGATGTTACGATATTTTTAGACTTCCGCTATATTATATATGTTAGACTTCCTCTTGATTATGTTGAGTTTAGATGTCATGTTCATGCCATGGGTCGACTTGGAGCCTCTCGAGGTTCTTTGTCCCCGTGTCTCGATCCGGGCCTATGTTCGGGTCGTGACAAACTCGGTATCAGAGCATTAGGTTTTGACGTGTCCTAGGGTGTCTGAATGTCGTGTTAAGTAGATTATTTTTCATGGGTGTGAAGCGCACCACACCTATGATGAAGTTTCTATAAGACATTTAAGAAATGTTCCCTTATTTCATGATCTATGTCATGCGATGAAATGTCTCTCTATCCTTCTAACTCATGCTATACGCGTCTGCAGAATCATGCCTCCTCACCGCATTAACGGAATAAGAAATGGGAATGGAAATGGCCATGAGAATGGCATGGGGATGGGCACCAACAGGCCCCACCAACCCATGAGTATCATGTACCCGAGTAGGTGGCCCACGCACAATTTAGGGCTGCCACTCAGATGATAGCTCAGGCTTTGACTGCCCAAGTCAATGAAAAAGCAGTAGCACATGTCCCTCAGAATGGGAATGCGGTGGTAGCGAGAGTCAAAGATTTTCTGAGGGTGAACCCTCTGGAGTTTCTTTGATCGAAGGTGGACAAGGATCCACATGAGTTTATTGATGAAGTGTTGAAGATCACTCAGATCATGGGAGTGACCGGGGAGGAGTGCGCAAACCTAGCCTCGTATTAGTTGAAAGGGGTTGTGCACATCTAGTTCAGGCAATGGAAGGATAATAGGACAATTGGAGTAGGGCCCATTGGTTGGGATGAGTTCCATACCGCATTTTTGGATCGGTTATTCCCTCGTGAGATGAGGGAGATTAAAGCAGCAGAGTTTATGAACCTAAAGCAGTGTAACATGATAGTCCCGGAGTATGCTTTGGAGTTCATTCATTTGTCCAAGTATGCACCAGATCTAGTGGCTGATCAGAGAGCTTAGGTGAGTAGGTTTGTACATGGAGTAGCAGACTACCTGGACAAGGATTGTAGGACCGCCATGCTTCATCAGTACATTGATTTTTCGCGATTGGTTTTGTACGCCCAGAAGATGGAGGCGGTCCATCTGAGAGAGAGAGAGAGGCCAAGAGGGCCAGGACAGACAGTTATGAGTTCTCTCAGCAAAGATTGGGAGGTGGATATCGCCAACATTCTCATCATAGATCATTAGCTCTAGCGCCATCATCGACCAGTGCACCATCCAGACTGTAAGGTGATCAGAGGAGCAGAGCCTCGGGTTCGAGGGGCTAGAGTAGCTTGTAGACAAAGCGTACTTTCAGGGCCTACGAGATGTGTGGCAAGAATCATATAGGGGAGTGCTTGATTGAGTCAGATATCTACTTTGGGTGTGGTAGACCCGCGCACAGGCATTGGGAGTGTCTGTTGGCTAGACGGGATGATGGTAGAGTTTGTACTCAAGCTACCAGCTTAGTAGCAGCACTAGCACGCCCAGCTCAGCAGGGTGCATCCACCAGTGTAGGTGATGGCAAGCACCAGAATAGGTTTTATGCCATCGCATTTCGGTTGGAGCAGGAGACTTCCCTAGATGTGTTTACCAATAAGTTACGTGTATTCCACCTTGATGTATATGCATTGTTAGACCCAGGGGCTACTTTATCTTTTGTGATGCTCTATGTTGCTAGTAGTTTCAAAGTCAGTGCTGAAATCCTATCAAAACCCTTCTCAGTCTCTACTCCAGTCGGTGAATCAGTTATAGCTTGACGGGTATATAGAAATTGCCCTGTCACAGTCCTTTAGAAAGTCACCTCAGCATATTTGATAGAACTAGCCATGATAGATTTTGATGATATCTTTGACATGGATTGGCTACATACATGTTATGCCTCAGTAAATTGTAGAACCCTAGCGGTAAAGTTCCTATTTCCAGATGAGCCAGTCCCAGAGTGGAAGGGTAGTTCAACTATGCCTGCCAGGTCGTTTGATTTCCTACGACCATTTTAAACGATTCGAAATCAGAAGGTCGAGGTCTTCTCCCAAGAGGGAGATGGTGTGCTCCGATATTAGGGTCATTTATGTGTAACAAATGTTGATGACTAAAGGGAGAGAATGTTTCATAAAGCTCATGGTTCTAGATATTCTATCCATCCATGTGACACCAAGATGTACCATAATCTACGGAAAGTCTATTAGTGGGGTGGCATGAAGAAGGACATCGCAGAGTTTGTGGCTATGTGTCCGAATTATCAACAGGTGAAGGTTGAGCATCAGACACTAGGAGGTGTCCTTCAAGACATTGGTATCCCTACTTGGAAATGGGAGGGAATCAATATGGACTTCATTATGAGGTTGCCTCATACACGCCGATAGTATGACTCTATTTGGCAGGTTGTGGGCAAGTTGAATAAAGAAGCTCATTTCCTACTGATCAAAACTATCGATTCAGTAGAGGATTATGCTAAGTTGTATATTTGAGAATTAGTTTCGATGCATGGAGTGCCCTTGTCAATCATATCAGATAGAGGTACTCAATTTACCTTCTATTTTGAAGATCATTTCAGAAGGGACTCGGTACCCAAGTTAAGCTTAGCACAATATTTCACCCACAAACAGATTGTCAGGCGGAGTGGATGTTACACCTATAAATGTTAACAATTAGTAAGCATACGCGTGGACTTGTGATGAATAAGAGAGCTTGAAGCGTGTGGAAAAACCCTCAGAAGCAGGGTCGGGCGAGGCTAGTCCACAATGGGCCAGCGCGATGCGCTAGTCGGCAGTGCACTGGCTGGCGCAGGGTGCCAGGCACTGAGGCTCGACGGGATGTGCGATGCAGAGGGCATACTGGCCCGATGGCTGGCGCAGGGCGCCCCTCTGCCACCGACCTTATATATATATACCCCTCATAGCTTAAATTTTAGTCATTTCCAAATATCCTCTTAACCAGAAGTAACGGAATACGTAGATTTCAATCATTTTTCGTCCGATTATGCTACCAAACACCTTCCAATCTCAAATTAACTTTGAGTAATGAGTTTCAGGCCTACGAGAAGCATTACTATGGAGTTATTTCATAGAAATTCGCTCGGCAAACCGAAAGTCCGCCAAGTAAAATTTTTCAGAATTGCTCTAAATTGATTCCTACGTGGTCAGAGGATTTAGATAAGCATTTCTCCCTTCTAAACTCTCGGGAAATTATAGATTTTTGGCTGAGTTATTCAAAATTGGATTATAGTAAATTCTATCATTGAAAGTTATCGATATTTATCTAGTTTAGTATTAAAACTAGTTCTATTCTTTCAGTATAAAGGTTATAGTTTGAAAGAATTGCCAAGTGCAAGTTAAACCCGAAATCAGCATTCGAGGTATGTTAAGGCAAATCCCTTCGGCAAGTAATTTTCTATCATATTGTAATATGACTTGAGCTGTCGTAAGATGGTAAGAAGTATGTCTATTGTGGTTAGCTGCTATTGTTAGTTGGGACCAATACTTTATGTTTAGTTTGGGATTGACCCTGCCCTGTATAGCCTTCGGTGACCAACCCCAGGGTTACTATCTGTGTCATCGCCCGCCATGGGCTATATGATGTTGCTCCAAGGAGCGATATACCGTCCCAAGGGACGATGCAGAGGCCCAATGGCCATATTATAGTCCATTCCATGGATGGACTATTGTCCTTATGTCGTTCGACATAACACCCTCATCAAGCCTGGTGCCCAGGGTGTAGTTATTAGGAGTCCACTGGACTCAGACACAACTACAGACCAGGGGATGAGTGGACTCAATTGTAGACCTAGGGGACCAGTAGGTGGGCTATAGTTACCAGTTGACTCACTTTGATTTTTGTAGGGGTATGTAGATTGAAGTGTGCTCGCCGGGGCTCCCAGCGGATGATTTTGTGCTGATTGTACCTTCCGGGCTTATGGGGGTCAAGTAAGGTTCTTGTTTGCACAATTTACTAGTAGATTAGACAGCAGGTCATTAAGCTATTCAAGTGGTATCTCTATCCCTTATATTCAGTTTCTTTTAGTTTTATTCAGCCATTTTCACTTACTGCCTTACATATTCGGTATATATAATACTGACGCCCGTCCTTGGGCGCTACATTCTTTGCTGCAGGTGCGGATTGACGCGGATCAAGACCTTCTTAGCTTTCAGTTAGAGTCAGTAGTACCGTTAGCTTCCGTCTTCCGGAGCTAATAGTTAGAAGGTTTGCTCTTTTTGATTGTATAGTTTATGGGTAGGTTGGGGCTTTGTCTTGACTATTATTCCACTCCTAGAGGCTTATGGGCTATAGATTTCCAGTTGTTCGTGTTGTCGTAGGTCGTGTGAGGCCTATATATATGTTTTATTTCATCTTATGGGCGTGTGGGGCCTTATTTAGTTGTTAGATACTGGCCTTGTCAGCTATAGTATAGTTGTAGGTGCCTGATTTTTTATCTGCTAAAACTAGACAGCATGGTGGTCTTGTTGGCCCACATAGGATTCCCTTTTATCACTTGTTGTTGGTTAGCTGTTTCCTTTTATATGTAACCATACGGCTTTGTCGGCCGGAGGCTGCATTTACAGCCGAGATATAGCTCATTGTTTTCTTGTATTGAGTTGCAGGCATGCACCAGACGTTCATAAGCCCAGCCAGGTTAGTCAGATCACAATGTGGTACTAGGTGCCAGTCATGCCTCCCAAGGCGGGGTGTAAAAAACTTGGTATCAGAGTAGGTCGTATCCTAGGGAGTCTGCAAGTCGTGTCAAGTAGAGTCTATTCTATTGATATGTTGTGCACCACATTCTATGAATCTTGTCTATAGATGTGTTGTGCACCACATTCTATAGACAAGAGGCTACGAGGCATGTTAGGATGGTTACTCTTCTTTCTCTTCTAGTCGTTCTATGGAGCTATGCTGTATAGGGTTGAGTCCCTAAGCTTACTATATTCTGCTTGTCTACAGAGAAAAGTCGGACATGTGATAGACTACGACCAACCAAAAGTTAGATATAAACAGGAAAGGGCACTAGCAGGGCGCCTCAGTCAGAGCCAGCCCAATCTGAGGGCGATAGGGAGAATTCATCTCGGTCTCCCAGCATTCTCCTCCATGCCAGGAGTCATTTAGAGAGGCAAATGTGTCGGCACCACCTCCAGCAGTTCCTATACCGATATCATCAGATCAGGAGGTTAGAAGCGCTTTCTTCATGTTAGCTCAGATGATGGCTGCGCAGCGTCAGCCAGTGGCACCTGTAGTTTCTGGCAGTTCAAGGGTCTGAGTGTTCCTCACTCTGAGTCCCCCGCAGTTCACACGAACAGATCGAGATGAGGACCCTCAAGACTTCTTAGATCAGCTACAGTGGATTTTTCGAGTAATACATGCCACGCTTAAGGAATCAGTGAAGTTAACAATATTTTGATTGCGGAACATAGAAGTGTTATGGTACGAGATTTAGGAAAGGTCCTGAGGCAGAGATGTTCCTTCTCCGACTTGGTCCAGCTTTTCATAGGCCTTCTTAGACCATTATTTTTTTGTGAGAAATCCGACAGGCCCGGGTAGATTAGTTTTTTCATCTAGAGCAAGGCTCGAAGAGTGTTAGGGAGTATGCTATGAGATTTGATTCCTTGGCTGGATATGCACCAGCTTTTGCAGACACTATGCCAGCTAGAGTGCACCAATTTAATATGGGGCTGCTCCCTGAGTACTTTGCGACTTGTGTTACATCTATGCTGTGAGAGGATATGGATATTGCCGGTATTCAGGCATTTGCTATGAGTATTGAGGGGATCAGACAGTCCCAGTGAGGGATAAAGAGGGAAAATCAAAAGCTGCGTCGTAGGGTTAGACCTAGTGACACCCAGGCAGAGTTTCAGGGCGGACCTAGGCCACGACTATTAGGAAGACCACCTAGACCCCCACCTCCAAAGTAGTAGCAGGGTGGTAGATCAGACCACCGGGGGTAGTCAGGATCCGGTGAGAGCTCACGGGGATCGACTTCGCAGCAACAGAGAGGGTTAGAATAGAGAAAATCTACCATGCCACATTTTCCTATCTGCATTCGACTTCATCTTGGGGCATACAGGTATGGTTCTACTGCGTGTTACACCTGTGGACAAGAGGGTCACATGATGAGAGATTGTCCAGCTAGGGATCAGGGTGATCGGGACCGATAGGACAGATCTTCAGTAGGGTTACATGCCCCAGCATCTTCAGCAGGGTGCAAGCCCTCAGTCTCAGTCGGTAGAGGCTGAGGCAGGACAGGGGCATCTAGCTTAGGAAGCAGTCCAGATCGCACTTACGTTTTCCCGGAGCAACAGGAGTCAGAGTCGTCGCCGGATGTTGTGACAGGTATCTGGACATTTTCTCTCACCCAGTTTATCTTTTGATAGACCGAGGTTCTACTTTGTCCTATGCTATCCCATTAGTGGCCCGAAAATTCGGTATAACTCCAGAATTGCTCCAATGAGCCTTTTCAGTATCTATGCCCGTCGGTGATTCTATTATAACAAAAAGGGTCTACTGGGGGTGTACGACAGAGGTTGTTAGTCGTCAGACTTTAGTAGATTTAGTGGAGATAGAAATGATTGACTTTGATGCAATTATGGGTATGGACTGGCTAGCACCGTGTTATCCCAACGTAGAGTGCTGGGCCAAGACAGTCTGATTCCACTTTCCAGGGGTGGTAGTGCGAGAGTGGAAGAGAAGTGCAGCTATGCCAAAAGGTAGGTTCATATTCTATCTTCTGGAGAAGAAGTTAACAGCAAAGGGTTGTATATATCATATTGTCAAAGTTTAGGATATGCAAGCAGAATCCCTGACCCTTCAGTCCATTCCAGTGGTTAGTGAATTTCCAGACGTGTTTCTAGATGAACTTCCTGGTATTCCCCAAGAACGGGAAATTGATTTCTCTATCAAATTGTTACCAGGTACTCAGCCTATATCAATCACTCTGTACCAAATGGCTCCAGCTGAATTGAGAGTACTTAAGGAACAGTTGAAAGATTTATTAGATAAGGTCTTCATCAGGCCGAGTACATCACTATGTGGTGCGCCCGTTTTGTTTGTGAGAAAGAAAGATGGCTCTCTTTGCATTTGCATACTCTACCAGTAGTTAAATAAAGTTACCATTAAGAATAAATAACCGGTTCCCCGTATAGATGACCTGTTTGATCAGTTACAAGTGGCGAAATATTTTTCTAAGATCAACTTAAGGTCAGGGTATCACCAGGTATGAGTTCAGGAGAAAGATATCCCAAAGATAGCTTTCAGGACCAGGTATGGTCATTTTGAATTCCTAGTGATGTCCTTCTGGTTGACAAATTCTCCAGTAATGTTCATTGATCTGATGAATAGCATCTTTAGGCCATATTTAGATTTGTTTGTGATAGTATTTATCGATGACATCCTGGTGTACTCACGTTCTGAAGAAGAAAACAAAAATCATTTGCAGACGGTACTTCAGACCCTCAGAGATCGTTAGTTGTATGCAAAATTTTATAAATGTGAGTTCTGGTTGAATTCCATGGCCTTTCTGGGCCATATTGTATCAGTGGCTAGTATTCAGGTTGATTTGCAGAAAATTGAGGCGGTAAAGACATGGCCTAGACCTACAACTCCAACTGAAGTTCACGATTTCCTAGGATTAGCCAGGTATTACAAGAGGTTTGTGGAAAGATTTTCTACTCTATCAGTGCCCTCGACTAAATTGACTCAGAAAGCCGCCAAATTCCAGTGGATTGAGGCGTGCGAACAAAGTTTTCAGGAGTTGAAAAACAGATTGACATCAGCGCTAGTACTATCTTTGCCAGAAGGTTCAGAGGGTTACATAGTGTATTGTGATGCTTCAGGCAATGGGTTAGGGTGTGTTCTAATGCAACATAGTAAGGTAATTGCTTATGCTTTGAGGCAACTGAATAAACATGAAAAGAACTACCCCACCCATGATCTAGAGTTAGTTGCGGTGGTTCATGCCTTAAAAATATGGAGGCACTATCTGTATGGCGTCCATGTGGATATTTGTACTAATCAAAAGAGTCTCCAGTACGTTTTCACTCATAAAGAGTTGAACTTACGGCAGGCGTCGCTAAATAGAACTGTTGAAGGACTATGACATGAACAATTTGTATCATTCAGGGAAAGCTAACATCATAGCAGATGCTCTTAATCGTAGATATATGGGAAGTTTAGCACATTTGAGGCCCAAACAGTGAGACTTGGCTCGGGAATTGCACCAGTTAGCTATCTTAGTCTTTTGAATAGTAGATTCAGGAGATAATGGGGCTATAATTCAAAATACCGCAGTATCATCCCTGGTGGTGGAGGTAAAGGAACAGTAGTATGAAGATCCCCATTTAGCACAACTCATAGATAAGGTACAACAGGGTGAAGTATCACCTTTCGAGGTAACCAAAGACAGGGTCCTGAGGTTCAGCGGTCGCCTTTGCGTTCCAAATATAGCAGGGCTCTGATAGCAAATTATGGCTTAGGTACACTACTCTCGTTACTCTCTTCATCTAGGTTCGATGAAAATGTATCATGACATAAAGGAGATTTACTAATGGCCTGGAATGAAGAAGGGTGTAGAAGAATTTGTAGCACAGTGCCCTAACTGCCAACAGGTAAAGGCTGAACATCAAAAACCCGACGAATTGACACAGGAGATAGCGGAACCTATGTGGAAATGGGAAGAAATAAACATGGATTTTGTGACAGGATTACCCCATACCAAGCGTAGATTTGATTCTATCTAGGTGATTGTCGACAAACTAACGAAATCAACTTATTTTTCTGCCAGTCAGGGCCACCTTTTTAGCCGAGGACTATACTGAATTGTATATCAGAGAGATATTTCGATTACATGGAGTCCCAACATCTATCATTTCCGATAGGGGGGCACAATTCATAGCTAGATTCTGGCAATCATTAAAGAAAGGCTTAGGAACACGGGTTAATCTGAGTAGATCATTTCATCCTCAGATAGATGGGTAGGCAGAACGTACAATTCAGACACTCGAGGATATGTTGCAAGCGTGCGTTTTAGACTTCAAGGGCAGTTGGGATGAACACTTACCTTTTATTGAATTTACTTACAACAACAATCATCATTCGGCAATTCAGATGGCGCCTTATGATGCCCTATATGGGTTGAAGTGTAGGTCCTCAATTGGATGGTTCGAGGTAGGAGAATCATAGTTTATTGGAACATACATGATCCACCAATATGAGGAAAAAGTAAAACTCATTAGAGAGCGCTTACTAATAGCTTAGAATCACCACAAATCCTACTCTGATACGTGACGTAGAAACCTGGTGTCACGCTCCAAAATAGGGGTAGGGCGCATCTGGCACTCAATTCATGATTGATCGAGAAGCCTGCTATATGACATCTGTAACTGTAACACTTAGGCCATCCAGGCCACCTGTCACAATCAACTGAAGAATAAACTGGACCCATAAGGTCTCAACAATACGGGGTAAACAATCGAAATGCAATCAAGGCAATTAGTGTGCTAACCAAGCAACAATAAGTTGACGAGGCCACAAACTGAATAACATTGTACATACTAAGTCCATAAAGCCTCTAAAGAGTAAACTAACTGATGGTCTAAACAGGGCTCCGACCTACCCAAACCTACATCTCAAAACTCAAGCATAAATAACTAAGCCCTAGCTCAAGGAATAAAGGAGCATACCATCCATCTGTTGATCTCACGAACTGCTACTCAACTGGCCATCCTGACCTCTACCTGCACTTGCCGCACGAACGCAGGTCCCCAAGCAAAGGGACGTTAGTACCGATGAAATGTACTGGTAGGTAAGGTTGAAACTGTAACCATGAGATAACAATCCTGTAATAACTGACTTAGCACATAAACATATAGAGGATAAATATAACCTGGAACTCTGCAACCTGTAATTGATAAAAACTTACTATAACATAACTGAACTCATGATAACTGAACTAGAAATAAGGAATGGTAACAACCTGGAATCCTGGAAACTGAAACCTGATAATAACTCTATAAAGAGATGAAAATGCAATTAAGAAATGGACAAGAAATAAACTATAACTGTAATGCCAGCGACCAGCCAACTGTAAATCCATATATAAAATTCGTCCAGCTGATGTACTACACCGGGGTAAAATAAAAATATCTCCAGCCGATGTACCATACCGGGGTAAAATAAAAATATCTCCAGCCGATGTACCACATCGCGGTAAAATAAAAAGATCTCCAACCGATGTACCACACCGGTGTAAAATAAAAAGATCTCCAGCCGGTGTACCGCACAGGGGTAAAATAAAAATAAATAATCGCCATCATAAATTGAGCTGATAGAGCTCATACAAATTATCTGAATACTAGAAACCATAAAATATGCTGATCAGTAACTACAACATGTGTAGGATCTTACCACGACCCCTAATACTACAATTATTCCATACACATATAGGTGTTTCCTTTAGCATTTAAATACATACATATGCTGTGAATAAATTCTAGGGAAGTTCCCAGAACTGGAATATCATAAAGACATGTGTAGACTCACATTCATGATTTTAAACATCTCCTAGCAATTCTAACACGAGGAGTAGAGAGGAACTTAACGTGACATTTTCTATTAACAATCTTAGTATTCATTTCATGATTATTCTCGTTTGATTTTCATACTTTCATATCAAGAATTGTGAGCATACCTCATTCATTGCACATCATATCACATCTCGAGGTAACTTATGAACAGGAAGACATAACTTGTGTATCTCAAACCTGGAGCTCTTTAATATACAAATGCTAGGCAATTGTCTAGGGGCTGCCTTAAAATAAATAAAGACTTATAGCCGTGCTTCAAACAGCGTAGGAAAAGCTCATGTGAAACATTGCAATATATGTGGAGCTTAGAAAAGCTTAGCAGCATTATAAACAGTTTAGAAACTTCTAAGAAAAATAAAATCCTTTAAAACTTGAAATAGTTAATCCAACTCTTAGAACAAATAATCAAAGATAATTGTTTAAAAGTACAATAAAGAACTTCTCTTTAACTTGAGTCACTATCTCAAAATATTCGATCCCAATTATTTCTTAAGGAGTTAACACTTTATTGGCCTTTCATTATCTTAACACAAGTGAACATAAACAACTTTATTTATAACTCTTTTGCTAAACGTCTTTAGAACAGGGTAAATCTTGCTAGCTATTTGCCTAATTCATTAACAATCATAACACTTATCATCAAATTAAACAACCTTTAGCTCTACTTTTCGTAGTCATCTTAAATTCTTTTCCAAACAGGATTCGTCATTCCCTACCTAATTATTTACTCTCTCTGTTCACTATTCCAGCAATTCTTGTACGCACTTACCTTCTTACCTAATTGCCAAAATTATCCCTTAAACTCGTCTTGCTCATATTTTAACATCGCTCAAAGGTTCTTGAAATCAACTATGCACAGAAGGCATATACCTCACATATTACCTTAAAAGGTCTAACATTTACTCTTATCTCTCCTTTGCTACAGTGCCTTAACTTTTACACTTAGGTTAATTTCCTTACACATATACAACTTTCAAAGAATATACGACGTGTCTACTTAAAGCCTTAAGAAATTCTCAGGAGGTCTAGATAACTCAAGAGCTCTAATAAACATATGGCGACTTTCTAAAGGCAATCCTTGCCGCTTTAGCGCGTCATTTGAATGTAAGCATAAACGTATATATTATGATTTTCGTCTAACATATTAACATCAAGATATTGTGCATAACCTGCCAATAAAGATGGTCCCACAGAAATATCAATAGTTTACCCATTCGGATTCTATCTTCCAAGTTTAACATATCGGTTAAATAAGAAACGTATTAATTAGTATCTTAGCTTAAGGAAGAGGGATCGGGGAATCACCTAATGGCCCTAGGTACCTTAAAACATGAATATGAGAGGGTAGGTAACTGTTATAAGGAAATTCCATTTTGTTACCCTCGTTAGCCCTTATTGAGTTAAAACCCGATTTCAATTATTAGGTTTGTCTGCGTGTCATCGTCTTGCCATGCTTATCAAATTTCTTAGCAACCATAATGTGAAACAACTTTGACACCACTAATACATAACATAATGTAAAGGAGCAGCTCATAGTGCCCACGCTGAGGGGACTTCAGACTCAATTTACAACTATGACCATAATAGAAGGCAATTGCCCTCTCTGCTTCACATTCATGCGTTCCAACTCTTTAGCAAATACACACCTTAATACCAAGTAATCATAAAAATTGGGAGGAACCATAATATGCTACTACAGAAGCTCAAGAACAGGGGAATTCCGGATTAATCCTCGGCATGAATTTGTACTTGAAAATCAAGAGACAAAGAACGCCTCACATACCTTTTTTTTTCGGCGGGCTTTCTTATGTCGTTTCTTTCTTTAAACAACCAGAACTTTATCCCCTTAAATTAATTGAGTTTCTCACCAAGTGACAAGGCTGTTTCAATCCAATTTATCCAGCCAAAATTTTACATCACTAGGCAGTCACAACACAAACAAATAAGGCAACACTTGGCATTTCTTATTTCAACTTGTTTCTACAACTTTGGGGGAAAATAGAGATAGGAAATACGTCACTTTTATCATGAAAAACTCCCACAAATATAGAGTATATTATCAGCAAAACACATCTATTCCAACCTTCAAAAACGAGCAGAACTTCAACAACAACATACCAACAATGGCAGCCCCAAATAACCTCCAACTTCTAGCTTTAGCTAGGATTGTTAGACAAGTTAAGAAATTAGAAACACTTACCCTTGGCATGATAATATTGTTGGATATAATAGGAGTATTTTACTCCAAATCACTTCCCAATAATGCAGAAATCTTGCTGCCCAAAACGCAGCAAAATAACATCACAACAACTACAACAAGTCAACATAAAAACCATAACTTTCTTCTAGTTTTCCTTCAAATGTTCATACACTTATTAGAGATTTCAAAATAGGGATGTGACTTAATATTTCTTAGGAACAATTCCTTCTAAGATGGAGTATAACATTAGCTCAAAATAGTCCCAAACACGCGGCAACAACACTGCCAAAACGAAGCTACATGGCAGCAACAACTTCACCACAACGTTGCCTTCACATCCATCAACTTTTGCTTGTGTTTTGATGGTGTTTTCTTGAGGGATTTCCTCTTGGTTTCTAAGGCTTTGCTACTGGAGAAGAGAGAGGATTTCAGAGGGTAATCAACCACATCAAACCTGGAAAATTTGAAAATGATTTCATAACCAAAAACATAAAATATAAAGGTGTTTGGGCGGTGGCCATTTTTAGGGTGGTGGCCATGTAACTGCCCAGTAGTACTACCATAAAACACCTATAACTTTTTATTCAGAACTCTGATTGATGATCCGTTTGATGGTCTGAAAACTAGACTCAAAGACCTTTAATTTGATAGGTCGTGGGGATTCTAATTCATTATGTATTGGGAGATATGATAATTTAAATTTGACCCTAATTTATAAACTTTACATACTCTTTGTTTTTTCCATTTGTACACATTTCCCTTGTCATCTATGATCAATATACAACCCGTACTTCCCCTAACATAGCACACGAACATCAAATAATTTCCAAAAATTTTCTGGGGTGTAACACCTGGAATTCGATGTTGATGATTGGGTATTTCTGAAAGTTTCTCTAATGAAAGGCATAATGGGGTTTGGTAAAAAGGGAAAGCTTAGCCCTAGATTTAGTGGCTTGTATCGGATCCTCCAGAGAATAGGCCGAGTAGCATATGAACTAGAACTACCTCTAGAGCTAGAAACTGTCCACCTAGTCTTTCACATGTCAATGCTGCTAAAGTGCATAGGAGATCCGTCCCGAGTGGTGCCAGTTGAGGACGTTCAGATCACTAAGGAGCTAGCCTATGAAGAAGTTCCAGCTACCGTACTAGATCGGCAGGTTCGCAGGTTAAGAACTAAAAATGTAGCCCCTATTAAGGTATTACAAAGGAATAGGAATGAATAAGAGATGACTTGGGAAGTCGAGGATGACATGAGGTCTAGATATCCTCACTTGTTCCAAGATTGATTCAGATTATGCAGTTAAAGGTGATGTTGTTATTCAGTTGTTATTTTACTGCTTGTGTTACTGGTACTGTTAGCAAGCTATGTCTTGTGATTAAATAGTTATTATAGTGTCCTACGAGGCGCCTATGTTGGAATTTTTTGTGTTTTAGGTTTTCGGATAGTCCATCATACTGGGGAGACTCTACCAAAATTTTCTCAAGTCTTGATAGTTAACTTCTTTAAGCCTGAGAATGACATTCAAGGACGAATGTTCCTAAGGGGGGAGGATGTTACACCCATAAACGTTAACAATTAGTAAGCATACGTGTGGACTTATAACGAATAAGAAGATCTTGACGTATATAGAGAAAGCCTCAAATATAGGGTCAGGCGAGGCTAGGTCGCGAGGGCCTACACTGCCGGCGAGGTGCGCCAGGCACTGAGGCGCGATGGGGCATGCTTGCACGATGGCTGGCTCGGGATGCCCCCTGCCACCGACCTCATATATATATAACCCCCTTTCACTTAAATTTTTGTCATTTACAAATATCCTCTCAACTAGAAGTAAAGGAATATGTAGATTTCAAACGTCTTTCATCCGATTATGCCACTAAACTTTGTCTAATCTCAAATTAACATCGGGTAACGAGTTTCAGGCCTACGAAAAGCACTACTACGGAGTTATTTCTCAAAAAATTCGCTTGGCAAATCGAAACTCTACCGAATAAATGTTGTCAGAATTTCTCTAAATTGATTCCTACGTGGTCATATGTATTAGGTAAGCATTTCTACCTTCTGAACTTTTGGGAAATTATAGATTTTTCATCGAGTTATTCAAAGTTGGGTTATAGTAAATTCTATTATCGAAAGTTATCAATATTTATCGAGTTTAGCATTAAAACTAGTTCTATTCTCTAAGTATAAAGGTTACAGTGGGAAAGAATTTCCAATTACAAGTTAAACCTCGCCAGTTAAATCAGAAATTAACATTCAAGGATTGTTAAGGCAAATTCCTCCGGCAAGTTATTTTCTGTCGTATTGTAATATGACTTGAGCCCTCGTAAGATGGTCAGAAGTATGTCTACTATGGTTAGCTGGGAACAGTACTTTATGTTTAGTTTGGGATTGACTCGGCCCTGTATAGCCTTCCGTGACCAACCCCAGGGTCACTAGCTGTGTCGTCGCCCTCCAGTGTCTATATGACGTTGCTCCAAGGAGCGATATGCTATCCCAAGGGACGATGCAGAGGGACAAGGGCCATATTATAGTCCATTCCATGGCTGCACTATTATCCTTATGTCGTATCGGCATCACACCCTCATCAAGCCTGGTGCCCGGGGGTAGTTATCAAGAGTCCATTGGACTCAGACAAAGCTACAGACCAGGGGCTGAGTGGACTTAGTTGTAGACCCAGGGGACCGGTAGGTTAGCTATAGTTACCAGTTGACTCACTTTGATCTTGTTAGGGGTATGTATATTGAAGTGTGCTTGTTAGGGCTTATGGGGGCCCCAAGTGGGTTATTCTGTGCTGATTGTACCTTCTGAGCTTTTGGGGGCCAGGTAAGGTTCTTGTTTACACTATTTACTAGTAGATTAAGCAGGTCATTAAGCAATTCAAGTGGTATCTCTATCCTTCTATTCAGTTGCTTTCAGTTTTATTCAGTCATTTTCACTTACATCCTTACATATCCGGTAGATATTGTACTGACGCCCGTCCTTGGGCGCTGCCTTAATTGCCTATAGGTGTAGACAGACATGGATCAGGACCTTCTTAGCTTTCAACTAGAGTCAGTAGTACAGTTAGCTCCCTTCTTCAGGAGAAAATAGTTAGAAGCTTTGCTCTTTTTGGTTGTATAGTTTATGGGTAGGTCATGGCCTTATCTCGACCATTATTCCACTCTTAGAGGCTTGAGGGTTACATATTTCCAGTTGTTCCTGTTGCAATTGGCTTTATGGGGCCTATATATATGTTTTATTTAATCTGATGGCTGTGTGGGGCCTTTTTAGCTGTTAGATAGTCCCCTTGTCGGCTATAGTATAATTGTGCCTGATTTTCTTTCTGCTAAACTAGACAGCATGCTGGCCATGTTGGCCCGCATAGGATTCCCTTCTATCGCTTGTTGTTGGTTAGATATTTTCTTTTACAGGTAGCTTATGGCCTTGTCGGACAGAGGTTGCATTTACATCCAAGATATAGCTCGTTGTTTTCTTGTATTGAGCTGCAGGCATGCACCAGACGTGCATAAGCCTAGCCAGGTTAGTAAGATCCCAGTGTGGAACTAGGTTCCAGTCATGCCTCCCAAGGTGGGGCGTGACAGAAGACCATTCAAACTCTTGAGGATATGTTGAGAGAGTTTGTGATTGATTTCAAGGGTAGTTGGGATGATCATTTTCCTCTCATTGAGTTTTCCTATAACAACAACTATCATTCCAGCATTCAGATGGCTCCGTTTGAGGTTCTCTATAGGCGAAAATGTAGATCACCTATTAGTTGGTTCAAAGTTAGTGAAGCTGCGTTAATAGGATCAGATTCATCCCATGAGGCCATGGAGAAAGTTCAGCTTATAAGGGATAGGTTGAAAGTAAGTCAAAGTTTCCAAAAGTCTTATGCAGATGTGAGGAGAAGGGAGCTTGAGTTTGGAGTTGATGATTGGGTGTTTCTGAAGGTATCTCCCATGAAGGGAGTGATGAGGTTCGGAAAGAAAGGGAAACTCAGTCCCCGTTATGTTGGTCCTTATTTAATTATGAGGCGTGTTGGCAAGGTGGCCTATGATTTGGAGTTTCCCTCAGAATTAGCTTCAGTTCATCTAGTTTTCCATGTATCGCTCTTGAAGAAGTGTTTGGGTAATCCAGCTCTAGTTGTTCCAGTGGAGAGTGTAGGTGTGAGGATAGCCTTAGCTATAAGGAGGTTCCAGTGGAAATATTTGATCATCAAGTTTGAAAGCTAAGAAACAAAGAAGTAGCTTCAATGAAGGTGTTGTGGAGGAAGCAGCATGTTGAGGGAGCTACGATGGAAACCGAAGCAGATATGATGGCAAGATACCCGCATCTATTCCCTTCCGACTCTGTTCCATCCTGAGGTATCAGTTTCCTCCTTCGTATTCTATTTAGTTTCATGTTTAGTTCATGTACATTAGTCTCATTCATGACCACATATGTATGTGTGATTCATGAATTTAGTTCAGTCATGTATTCTAGTCCGGAGTTAGTTACTCCTTCAATTTTCAACTTAAATGTTCCGTATTTGGCATGGTGGCTGCATTTCTCAGCTTTTCAATATGTTTTTCCACATTCAAGGAAGAATGTTCCCAAGGGGGAGATATTGTTATACCCGGGAAGTGCTTACGACTAGACTTAGGATTTGAAATGAAAAGTAGCAGAGAAACCGGAAATCTCCCTCAAAACGACTCGTGGTACGAGTCATTGGTAGTTCTGATGAGTCGTGAGAAGCAGTCGTGGTTGGGTTCTACTATGAGGAGCTCTATGAAAACGGTCTAAGGATGACCAATTGGTTGATATAATGGATCGTTTAAAGGATGTCGTTGTTCGGTTGTTCATGATCAAGGAGGCAGTCACGAGTCATGGAACAACTCTTTTGTTCGAGCCACGGGTCATGGTATGCTCCCGTTGGAAGGTTTAAAGAAAATGGGTAGTGGTGAAAACGGATGGTTGCCATGAGTCGTGGAAGCTGGGTTCTACTCTTGGTACATGTTGTGGTAGCAAGTCTGGGATTGGAAAATGGGCTGAAGCAACGAGGGAAGTAACGACCCGTTGGACCAGTCGTTGTCACTGGCAGTACGGCTTTTCCAGGTTTTTCGTTAAGGGTATATTCATCATTCCTAGGCCCTAAAGTCCTAAAATACATTGTTTGTTCTGCACTACAACACCACCATTGGTTGAGTCGACCAACCTATTTCTCAACCTTGAAAATCGATGCACATCTTTTACCATCTCCCTCTTCCCCTCATTCACATGGGACACACTCTCCATAGAGAGTCTACTAAGTGCATCCGCTACCATATTAGCCTTACCCGGATGAGAAATAACACTCATATCATAGTCCTTAAGTAGTTCCAACCACCTCCTTTGCCGAAGATTGAGATCCTTCTAGGTGAACACATATTGTAAGATCTTATGGTCTTTAAACACATCCACATGGACCCCATACAAATAATGTCGCCATATCTTCAATGGGAACACCATCGCGACTAATTCAAGATCATGGGTCGAGTTATTTTTCTTATGGAAATTCAACTGTATACTATCACTCTCCCATGCTATATCAATACACACCTAATTCTGGTTCTCGAAGAATCACAATACACCACAAACCCATCAATACACTCGGGGTGAGTTAACACCAGTGCTGAGGTAAGTCGAGTCTTAAACTCTTGGAAGCTCTTCTTACAAGCCTCCGACGATTGGAATTTCACCTTTTTCTGGTGCAATTTAGTCAAAGATGCTGCAATAGATGAGAAACCCTCAACAAATATCCAATAGAAGCTAGCTAAACCCAAGAAACTCCAAATATCTGAAGGATTCACTGGTCTAGGCCAATACTTCACCGCCTCTATTTTTTGAGAATCCACCTTGATGCCTTCAATTGATACCACATGGCCAAAAAATGCTACAGAGTTCAACCAGAACTCTCACTTACTGAACTTGGCATACAATTGGCGATCCTTGAGAGTCTGAAGCACTACCCTTAAATAAGCAGCATGTTCCTCCTTGCTCTAAGAGTATATAAGGATATAATCAATAATCACACTCACGAACATGTCCAAGTATGGTTTGAACACCCTATTCATCAAGTCCATAAAAGCTGCAGGAGCATTCGTTAGTCCAAAAGACATAACTACAAACTCTTAATGACCATACCGCATCTGGAAGGCTGTCTTCGGGATGTCACTCTCTCGAACTCTGAGTTGATGATACACGGATCTGAGATCTTCTTCGAGAAACACTTGGCACCCTGAAGCTGGTAAAATAAATCATCAATCCTGGGTAGAGGATACCTTTTCTTGATGGTGACTTTGTTCAATTGCCGATAATCAATACATGCAAAGAGAGCCATCTTTCTTTTGGATAAAGAGAATTGGTGCACCCCATGGGGACTTGCTCAGCTTAATGAAACCCTTATCTAAAAAGCCCTTCAAATACTCTTTCAACTCTTTTAGCTCAGCTGGAGCCATCCTAAAGGGAGGAATAGATATAGGCAGCATGTCAGGAAGAAGGTCAATACCAAAGTCGATCTCCCGCTCGGGAGGAAAACCAAATAAATCATCTAGAAATACTTTTGGATACTCACGTACTATTGGAACTGACTGGATAGTCGTGCTCTCGAACTCAACATCCTTAACCCTAATTAGATGGTACACACAACCATTAGAAATCATCTTTCTTGCCTTAAGGTAGAATTGAAGTGACCTATAGGCACAACTGAACTACCCTTCCATTCTAAGACTGGCTCACCCGGAAATCTGAACTCTACTGCTCGGTTTCTACAATTAGCTAAAGAATAACATGCAAATAACCAATCCACGCTGAGAATAAAATCACAACCGGTCATGGCTAACTCTATCAAATCTGCTGAGGCGACCTTCTAGAGGACTGACACTGGGCAACCTCTATATACCTGTCTACCTATAACTGAGTAACCTACTGGAGTAGAAATTGAGAAGGGTTTTGACAAGACTTTGGGACTGACTCCGAAGCTACTAACCACATAAGATGTCACAAAAGACAAGGTAGCCCCCAGATCTAACAAGGTATAAATGCCAATATGGAAAACTCGTGACATACTAGTGACCACATCTGGGGAGACCTCCTGCTCCTGACGGGATGCCAAGGCATAGAATCTGTTCTGGCACTGACTGCCAACTTTGCTAGTTGATGCCCCTTGATGGGCTGAGCGTGCAGGAGGGGCTGTTGAACTAGAAGTTGGGCCTCGATCCCCAACTTGATCTTGTCTCGTTGTTGGGAAATCCCTAAGCATGTGTTCGGGCTTGACATGCTCGAAACAAGCACCTGAATCTGCTAAGCACTGGCGCGTGTGTCCTCGACCACATCTGCAACAAGCTGGGAAGCTAGAATCTAGGGGGGTCTGCTGTTCCAACCCCTCGATCCTGATACTCACTCTCTCTGATCATGTCTAGGTCTGGATGGCACGCTCAATGCCAAAGATGTTGGAGCTGATGATCTTTAGTGAGCCTGCTGTAGGTGCCCACCACCTGACCTCAATAGGGAGAATCTGTGGTCATAGGTCTTGGCCCTGTTGGCCTCCCTCTCTCTCAGATGTGCTGCCTCCATCTTCTAGGCATACAAAACTATTCGTGGGAAATCCATGTCCTGGTGGAGCATAGCGATCTTACAATCGTTGTCAACATAGCACACTACTCCATGCACAAACCTGCTCAATCGTTCCCTCTAATCAGCTACTAACTCTGGGTCATATTTCGATGGGTGAGTGAACTCAAGATCATACTCCTACACCGTTATTCTCCGTTTCTTCAAATTCACGAACTCGGCTGCCTTCATCTCCCTTATCTCAAGAGGGAAGAACAAGTCTAGAAATGCAACATGGAACTCTTCCCAAGTGACAGGGCCTGCTCCAATGACCCTGCTATCTTTCCATTGGTGAAACCAGATATGCGCGACCCCTTTTAACTGGTAAGAATCCAACTACGCGCACTCAACCCCATTCACCCCCATGAATTGGGTGATCTTCACAATCTCATCTATGAACCCATGCAGGTCCTCATCTACCTTGGACCCAAGGAACTCCGGCGGGTTCATCCTCAAGAAGTCTCTGACTCGAGCCGCCACTGCATTGATATCTTTCGAAAAAATGTGTAACGACGTGCTGATTGACTTGAGCAATCAATGCCTGCGCAAGCATCTGAATAGCGACCCGAAACTCAACGCGAGCGATTGGCTCCGGTGCCTGGTGCTCCTGAACTGGTGGGGCCTTTTGGTGCCCGTTCCCATTTTCATCCTCGTGGCCTTAACCATTTCCATTCCTTCTTCCGTTCATTCTTTGAGAAGCCATACTTCTGCAATCACGAATAGCACAAATTAGAAGGATAGAAAGAAGTTTCATCGCATGACATAGATCATGAAATAAAGGAACATTTCCTAAACGTCTCGTAGCCCATTCATCATAAGTGTGGCACGCTTCACACCATGAAAAAGACTCTACTACACGCCTTTCAAACACCCTAGGACACTTCAAACCTATTGCTCTGATACAAAGTTTGTCACGACCTAAACAGAGGCTCGGATCATATCACAGGACAAGGAGCCCCGAGAGATCCCAAGTCGACCCATGGCATAAGCATACATCTAATCTCAAACAAGAAACTGAATAATCAATAAAATACTCATAGAGGAACTCTAACTTGAACACAACATCTGAATGCAAAATCTGAAGCTGAATACATACGTATGTCTGAAAAGCCTATAAACATGATGAGTTGACAGGACAAGACCCCAACTAACTCAACAAAACATGAGCTTAAATACACTTAATAATTCTTAATTGTCTAGTCCTCGAGAGATGAGGACTCACCAATAATGCAAACGCTAACTCTGATAAGCTGACTACGAACGGGGCTAAACTTGAGAGTGGGGTCCTGTATCATAAAATGATACAACATAAAGTATGTGGTTATTATGTGGAATGTATCAAGTATGAAGGGTAAGCAAAACCGCTAAAGTAAAAAAAATCATTTAAAAACAATGCATCATATATCATAAACATTAGGAGTTTAAGAGTAGGGCTTGCATGCATTCTTTCTGAAATCGATCTCTTCATAACATAACATGACATAGCTTCATAACAGCATAACTGAATGGATTGACTCAAAGCTAAATTCTGACATTTATAAGTAAAGCTGAACATTGAGTCAAACCTGCTTTAAAGCATGCATAAATATATAAATCTCATGAGTAATGAAATATGCATATCTGAAATCATGAGGAACAATTGGAGAATCATCTTTTAACCGACATACCATGATAGAGCTTACGTTGTACCAGCTATCACACTCAAGTGGGCAGAGCCATCCAAAGCCTTGACAGGGCTAGGGACGATACCATGATATCTATGTCAAGTTGAAGGCCCATTCAGGTAGGGGAAGCTCACGAGGGAGGTCCCGAAGTAAGTATGTATATTAGTGTAAACCTACGTTGGCGCGTAGTTCTGAGGCATAGGGTGATCGACCCTTAGCCTACTCGGTGCTAGACATTACTCCCAAAACATGCATGTGCTCTACATAATTTGTCACGAAGCTCAACATCGTCTATTGAAGAAGCTCAATAATCAAATACATCTCAAATATTTAATCATGCATATGAGAAGCTTTATCTCAAATATACCACAAGATGAAAACATAATTGGGAGCCTTTGCTCCAAAACCATATGGTAAGCTATGCATAGGAAAAACATTAACTCAAAACATACCACAAGCTGAAAATATAGTTGGGAGTCTTTGCTCCAAAACAATGTGGTAAGCTTAACTCGAGAAAATCATCATTCATACTTAACATTTGGGCATTTCCCAAAGCTTTATCATAGTTAGAAATACTCAATTCTCATCGAAAACATAATTGTAAACATGCGTAGCTTCAAATCATACTTTTCATCATAACATCAATATCATGTATTCATCACAAATCTCATCTTTCATGAACATCTCATCTATGAGCTTTTAATTCATATAACTAAAATCATGATTTTTAATTGAACACATTATAGAGTTTTTCCATGCTTCATAATTCAATAGTAGAATAATAATCAAATCATACCCATGTATAGAAATAGAAGATTCATGTATTTGGGTTAAAACCCCATATATTAGACATAGGAATTTCATACTTTAGAGAGGGATTGGGCGTAGGTGTGAAGGGAATCACCCATTCATAACCCTACATACCTGTTGGTAGTTGATTCTAACACTTCTTTAGATGCCGATAGGAAATTTAAAAGAAATTGATTTATGCTAAGCTTGATTACCCTATCAAATCTTCTGCCTTGCATGCATTAACGAATGAGGCCTAAAATGAACTTAACCCCTTTAAAAGTCACTATTCATAACTCAAAACATCATAGTTTAGGCCTTAAAAACTTAGGAATTACGGAAAAGCCCTTACTAAATTTGCAGAAAATAACTACCAGGTGGTCCTAATGGAGGACCTAAAGACTCGTTGCTCAGGGTCACGACTGGTCGAATCGTCTGTTAAGTACACTACTCATTTGATCACCTGGGCTCGTCATGGGAAAGATCATGACTCGTTACTGTGACCACAACTCGTGGTCACCACCCATTATGTACACAACCTGAACTTCACCAAAAACATACTCTGGTTGACCACAACTCACCCCACGAATTGTGGGGACTTGCTATAACTCATGCGGTTCTCCCGTCGAGTGCACTGCCTCCTTTCTTCTCTTTTCTTTCCTTACCCACCCCACGACTCACCTAACGATATGTGGGGTTAGACCACGAGTCATTGTCACATCTGTGGGGGTCATTTTCTTCAAACATCGCAAACTCATCACTGGCCTCCCCACGAGTCATATCACGACTCGTGGGCTACACCAACCAGTCATCCCATGACTCATTCTGTGCCTGGTGCCATTTTTTAAGCTTTTCTCTGTTTCAACTCCTGGTTCTGATCATTAGGCTTCCGAGGTAAAACAACCTGGATGGATAGAATATCAAGAGCCATGTGCCTCGCTTAACATTTGCTCTCTCAAGTCATCTACAGCTAGCACACACAATCAGAACTGAGTTAGAGTACACCATCTCCCCCTTGGGAGAAAACCTCCATTTTGTAATTTCGAACAACTTCCTTCAGCTTCACTAGGATAGGATCCTCATCTTTCCTAGCTTTGACTTTTGTTACCAAAGATGATTCTGACCCATTCTGAACAATCACACTACCATCTGTCGAATTTGTAAGGCAAACCCCCAAATGAGAAAACCTTAGCAAATCCTTCACCAACTTCTTCCTCCCATCCTGCACATGAGACACTCTCCATGAATAGCCTACTAAGAGCATCTTCCATTATATTGCCTTGCCTAGATGATAAAGGACACTCATATCAAATTCATTGAGAGGCTCTAGCCATCTTTTTTGCTGCAAATTTAGGTTCTTCTGAGTGAACACACACTTAAGACTCTCATGGTCTGTGAAGAGATCCACATGCACCCCATACAAGTAGTGCCTCAAAATCTTCAATGCAAACACCACAACTGCCAATTCTAGGTTATGTGTCGAATAATTCTTCTCATGAGTATTATGCTTCCTAGAACCATACGCAATGAACTTTCCATTCTGCATCAAGACACAATCAAAAAAAACCTTAGAAGCATTACAATGCACAACAAAGCCATATGTGCCCTACGATAGGGTAAACACTAAGGCTGAAATGAGTTGAGTATTTAACTCCTGAAAACTCTTCGCACAAGCATCTGGCCATTGAAATTTAACCTTATTTTAGGTCAACTTAGTCAATGGTGCTTCAATGCATGAAAATCCCTTAACAAACCTCATATAGTAGCCAGCTAAACCTAGAAAACTCCTAATATCAGTAGAACTAATTGGTCTAGGGCAATTCTTCACCGCTTCTATCTTTTGAGAGTCCATCTGCACACCCTAGCTAGACACTAGATGGACCAAAAATGCCACTGAGTTTAGACAAAACTCATACATGCTAAATTTAGCAAATAACTGGTGATCCTTGAGAGTCTGCAACATAATCCTTAAATGAGCAGTGGTGAGGCCCGCAAGTGTACGGGTCGTACAAGTAATATAGTGGCCCTTTTCAAGAGCCGGATGTCGAACCCACAGGGACTGGACCAATTCAGTTGACTATCAAGTTCAAGTGTGATATTAAATACCGCAAGTGTTAATTACAGAAATTTTCGATAGAGTTTAATTAAGTCTAATTGTGGTCAATGAAATACTCTGAATTCATTAAAGGAGCAACATAGAGTTAAAGCCGGATAATCATGCGATACTATGATTTGCAATGGTTTCAGTATAAAACTATCAATTGTCGTCTCACATAGTTAGAATTGCATGTTCATGGTCTTTCGAACCTCTAAACTCGACAAACTAGCCTCACGACTACATTGTGAGAGAGGATGCTAATTCTAGTTCGTGGGCAATTAACTACGTGGATGTGGTTTATGGGGTTATGCCATTGATTAGGGTACTTTCGTACCTCCAACCATTTAACCAAACTTAGCCTCACAACTACTTCTGCGAGTGGTGGAGTGACAAATCTAAGCCGGTGTCTTTCTCTCTTCCCATTTTATCAACCAAGCAAAGTATTAGGTATATTTCTATCCTAACCACAAAATCTTATCAAAAGATAAGAACTTGCTTCCTACATTCTTATGTTCCTCCCTAGGTTTGCTTTCTCAAGCATTTGCCTAAGTTTAATGTGTGTGTGTTCATGGTGATCAATCATAAAAAAAACCATAATCTAGAATGCAAGACAAAACAACAATCAATAACTTAATTCCAAAGCAAATTCGTAAAAACACACTCATAACTCATGGCTTCAACCCTAGAGGAAGGGTTCTAGCCACTCATGTTCATAAAATTACAAGAAAACATTGTTAAAGTTACATACTTACAAGAATTGGTAGATGAGAAGATGAAATTGAAACCCTAGATGAGTTCTCCCACTTCTCCCTTCACTCCTAGGTGGTTTTTCAGAATAAAATCGTGACAAAATGATTTTAGGAGCTAAGGGACCTATTTATAGTAAATGAGAATTGTGTAAAATTATGCCTGTCGTGGAATGGCTTCGTGTCACGGAGTGTATCGCGGAGCACTGCCTCCGTGACACGGAGGCAACGCGGAAGCACACTGGAAAATCACCAAAAATCGTCTCTAGGCAGGCCCTTGCCGCGTTGGCAGTGTGTCACGCTGCTTGGGCAGCGCGCTAGGTGGCCTTGGTCGTGCAGCCTGCCTGCCGTGGCACATTGCCAACATGCAGGTGGGCTGTTTTGCGCATATTCCTTGCCGACATTCGCGTTTTAATTCCGATTCCAAGCCTCCACTTCACCAACTCATGTATTAGTCCCTCAAATTCATTTTAAACCTAAAAAAACAAGAACTAATCATGTTGGTTAGTGTATATATTCACATTTACAAAAAATTACATGAGAATGCATACAATTAATTCGATAAACAAGACAAAACTAAGTTATAAAGCATCACCCGGGCATGCTATTTTGCTCGAGATCACAACCACACACTTAAAGTCTTTTTCGTCCTCGAACGAACCTTTTACATTTCATGCACATGAAGACTCACACATAGCTAATTTAGCAAGATAATTCAAGCTACGACTATAATGATTATTTAAGATAGTAAGCTAAAAGTCGAGCATGCACGATTTAATCATTGAAATGAAATACAACTATGTTAAGACTTCCTAACCTCAAGAATCGACTATCAATCTTTGCAAACTCATGCAAATCAACCGAGCAAGAAATCCAACATGAATTATATCCTTCATTCAGCATGTGCCCTCACAGCAAGAGAGTTATCCATTTTCACACGCAAAAAAAAAAATTTTAAATCACAACATGCAGGTGGGCTGTTTTGCGCATATTCCTTGCCGACATTCGCGTTTTAATTCCGATTCCAAGCCTCCACTTCACCAACTCATGTATTAGTCCCTCAAATTCATTTTAAACCTAAAAAAACAAGAACTAATCATGTTGGTTAGTGTATATATTCACATTTACAAAATATTACATGAGAATGCATACAATTAATTCGATAAACAAGACAAAACTAAGTTATAAAGCATCACCCGGGCATGCTATTTTGCTCGAGATCACAACCACACACTTAAAGTCTTTTTCGTCCTCGAACGAACCTTTTACATTTCATGCACATGAAGACTCACACATAGCTAATTTAGCAAGATAATTCAAGCTACGACTATAATGATTATTTAAGATAGTAAGCTAAAAGTCGAGCATGCACGATTTAATCATTGAAATGAAATACAACTATGTTAAGACTTCCTAACCTCAAGAATCGACTATCAATCTTTGCAAACTCATGCAAATCAACCGAGCAAGAAATCCAACATGAATTATATCCTTCATTCAACATGTGCCCTCACAGCAAGAGAGTTACCCATTTTCACACGCAAAAAAAAAAATTTTAAATCACAACATGTGTGAGTACATGAATAGAATTATGCTCACTCTCACAAAGAATTCACATGCATCATATAGTGACCCATAAGCTTGCCCTTAGTGTTTTACTCCACTAATTTAAGGATGTATGACTGTAAGATCAAGTAGGACTTAATGGGTTGTAATGTAAGCTAAGGGATGGGTAGGTACTATTTTGGCCAGTATAGTGACTATCTTCCCCAAGCGCTTTTAATACATCACGCACTCATTACGAACTTCCCTTCTCTTACTTCACCTTTATCTTTTTTCAACTTTCCTTTTCCTCTTTTGTTTCCCCATTTCTTTAGGCACTCTTAGCTTATTAGTAAGGAGTTTTATAAGTAACTTTTCATTAATTTGTTTTCTTACTCCCTACTAATAATCAACCACTTTCACACAAGTGCACCTTTGTCCTTTTCTCAACTTTTACAACTTGCTACTTTTCCGTCTTTTTGCATGCTTCTCACTCCTTCACTCTTTGGAATTTTTCACTTAAGTGCTGAGGAGTTTTGGATCAAATTCAAGGCTAATGAAAGAAAAAGGATTAAGCTTATGTTGTTGCTATCAAAGAATAGGCTTAAGGCTTAATGGGGCAAACTAGGATTCAATATTCAAGGTAGGTAAGGCAAGGATTAAATATTTGGCTCATTCAAGAAATTCCTAAATCATTTCCTACACTCTACATCCTTCATTTCGTTTTATAAACACACTAGGCA
The DNA here is from genome assembly GCA_035772735.1 of Datura wrightii. NCBI lineage: Eukaryota > Viridiplantae > Streptophyta > Magnoliopsida > Solanales > Solanaceae > Datura > Datura wrightii. Next base: position 42,532,260 of record JASDFA010000007.1, on the reverse strand, counting down.
AGTTCTAGACACTCCACAATAGCGCATAAGACTCAAAAACCTTACACTCATGGCACATGCTCAATTTAAGACACATTCAGCAGACTCTCAACTCAGCTAATCACAAGAATTCAAAATTAAGCTTCAATCACATCGAGTCGAATTCAAGAGTCTAAGTGTCTCAAACAAAGTTATACTCTTCTCACATGCTTCAACACAAACCACACTTTCATCTTACAATCATGTATAGCACATAACAAGAACATCAAGCCATCAATTAGCTACAGGTTCAAAAACCAACACCTATTGACTAATTTTCCTCAAGACAGTCGTCATCCATCCATCGTCGAAAACAGTCCCTAACTATGACTAAAAATATTATATACATACAAAGAAAACAAATTTTTATTCTTCAGTTCAAAGACCCCCCGTCGGAAAAGAACCGAAAAGCAAAACCAACGGGTGATGAAGTCATGCTTAATTCAAAATTTTTCTTTCAACATTTTTTTCCCAAGCACTAATTCACCACAAATCATTAAGCACTAAAAAAAATTTTAATTTTCCTTTTGAAATTTTGAAGTTCCCTCACCCCACACTTAAATCCTGCTATGTCCTCATAGCATCAAATTAAAATTTAAAAAGGGTGAGAAATACTCCCTGAGGCCTTTAGGCCTAGCTAATAGCATGCTTTTCTTCAACTTTGCACAAGTGTGTGTCGACCCCACACTTTTTATCGTCCATGATTTTTAGCTTCCTCCTCCGCGGGTACTCAGACTTCCCCTCCATCTATGCTTAATTGTGGTACCCTTGGGTTGCCTCCCAAGCAGCGCCTTATTTTACGTCGCGGCACAACGTGGACTATCCTTTTCAGGACATCCTCATACCTGGGTTCCCGTTCTAGAACCACCTCCTTTTCTTTTGATTTTCAGAGGAAACAGCCTCCACTCTGTTCCTCTCTTTATCAAACTTCTTTACACTCTAAAGCCCTTTATCAGACTCGGGCTGAACACTTGTCATTACCTTTGGCCGTGGACCTGATGAATCCCCCACCCCACACTCATCTTCTGACAGCACACTAACCTGACAAAGGTTTCTGTAGTGCGTGGATGGGTTCATTTCTTGGTATACTCGGAAAAGTTTTTCTTTATCCTCGACCCTCATTTTCAGGATCCCTGCTCTCAAGTCAATCACCGCTCCTTCGGTGGCCAAGAATGGCCATCCCAAGATTAAGGGTACCTGGTCATCAACACGAAAATCTAAGATAATAAAATCAGCAGGTATAATAAACATACCCAATTTGATGAGAAGGTCCTCTAATATTCCATCAGGTGTCACTCGTGACTTATCTGCCAGCTGCAGCATCATCCTTGTTGGCCTCGATTTTCCCAACCCTAGGGTGTTAAATAGCGATAGGGGCATTAGATTAACTGCTGCCCCTAGATCACACAAAGCTCGTAGCACCTCAGCTTTACCAATTTGTATGGGGAGGGTAAAACTCCCTGGGTCTTTGAGCTTCTTCAGAATCTTGCTCAATACCCTGTAACTGCACTCCTCTGTCAGTGCTATGTTCGGGTGGTTTTGGGTTATAAAACCGACACGCAAGTGCACATGGTCGAACAAGTAGTAAGTGGCTTTAGTAAGCCAAGTATCCCACAGAGACTTGGATTAAGTGCAATTTGCTCAAGTATACTATATTTTACTTCTGAAAATGCAGACAACAATGTAACCAAAAAGTTGATAGTTTGTTTTATAAATTTTTATACTAAAACTAAGAACAATTATCTACTTTGAATCTGAACTATGAATAAGAGCATGCTGAGTTTAAACGAACATGTAATGAAAGTGATTATCATCATCAATTGGTTAATCTTTTCTTCCTGTTGCTAGCCAAGAACATTTGCCAAGAGATTAAAACTCTCGTATTTAACCTCACTTAAGAATCATGAACCATCCGTCTACATTTCTGTGATCAAATGCAATTCATGTCCTAGCCATACGGTTTCGGTTCCTAAATTGACTAATACGACTTTCAGGTATATTTCTATCCTGAAAGCAAATCAAGACCCAATTTTCCCAAATCAAGTATAGAACATATCCTATTAATTCACAACTTTCCAATTTCGTGCTCTCTCGAGTGAAACTGGACTTTTTAGATGTACATTAATGTAGGCCACACACCAATGCAGTAAGAACAAGAATTAATAGAACAACATGGAAGAAAAGAGGAAACACCAGATAATCAATAATCAAATTTCATCACAATTGTTCATAACCTCAGCAAGGAGAGGAATTAGCCACTCATTTGTGGATTAATCATCATAAAACGAGTGTTAATCATACAAGCAATTGAATTAAAGAAGAAAGAAAGAGAGAAAAAACCCTGAACTTTTCATCCCTCAACTGCCTGTAACCCACGTCCTTGCTCCACCAAGTCTCAATTATGAAAAATGAACCTAAGTGTGCTATTTATAGTAGTGGGACTTTTTCCCGAAATAACAAGCAACGCGTCACAGAGTGCATCGCGGAGCACTGCCTCCGTGACACGCTATGGACGCGGAGGCTCTCTGGAAATCACCCGAACTTGGCCCCGGCAGCACCCTGCCGCATTGGCAGCGTGTCACGCTGCTTGGGCAGCGCGTTGGCACCTCTTGGTCGCGCTGCCAACCTGCCGTGGCACGTTGCCAATGCGCAGGTGGGCTGTTTTGTGCCTCCTCTTTGCCGACGTTCGCGTGTTAATTCCGTTTCCAAGCATCTACTTCACCAACTCATGGATTAGTTACTCAAAAGTCATCAAAACCTACAAAACAAAGGCTAATCATGTTGGTTAGCACATATCTTCACTTCATATAAAATTACATGAACATGTATACAATAACTAGATAAACAAGACTAATTTAAGTCATAAAGCGTATCTCGGGCATGCTATTTTTGCCCGTTATCACAACCCACACTTAAAGCCTTGTTCGTCCTCGAACAACCTTTTACATATCATGCATATGGAGACTCCCACATAACTAATTTAGCCAGATAATTCAAGTTACGACTATAATGATTACGTAAGATACAAGCTTAAAAATAGAGCATGCCTGATTTGATCATTGAAATGAAGTACAACTATGTTAAGACTTCTTAACCTCAAGAATCGACTCTCAATCTTAGCAAACTCATGCAAATCAACTGATTAAGAAATCCCACATGAATTATATCCTTCATTCAACATGTGCTCCTCACGGAAAGAGAGTTACCCAATTTCACACGCAAAAACCATTTTTATATCACAACATGTGTGGGTACATGCATAGAATTACACTCACTCTCACAAAGAATTCACATGCATCATGTAATGACCCATAAGCTTGCCCTTAGTGTTTTATTCCACTAATTTAAGGATGTATGAATGTAAGATCAAGTAGGACTTTTTAGGTTGTAATGTAACTCAGGTGCGGGTAAGTACTATTATGATCAGTAATAGTGACTATCTTTCCTAAGCGCTTTTAATACATCACGCCTTCATTACAAACTTCCCTTCCTTCACTTCACCTTTTTCTCTTTTCATCTTTCTTTATCCTCTTTTGTTCCCCCCTTTCTTTAGGCACTTTTAGCTTATTAGTAAGGAGTTCTATAAGTAACTTTTCATTTATTTATTTTCTTACTCCCTACTAATCCTCACCCATATTCAAACAAGTGCACCTTCGACCTTTCTCAACTCTTACAATTGCTACTTTCCCTTCTTTTTCATTCTTCTCACTCCTTTACTCTTTCAGATTTTTCCTTTAAGCGCTTAGGAGTTTGGGTTCAATTTCAAGGCTAATGAAAGAAAAAGGATTAAGATTATGTTGCAGCTGTCAAAGAATAAGCTCAAGGCTCAATGGGGTTAACTAGGATTAATTTTTCAAGGTAGGTATAATGAGGGATAAAAGTTTGGTTCATTCAAAGAAATGCTTAAATCATCTCCTACAATTCACATCCTTAATTTCGTTTTATATACACACCAGGCAAGTTCTAGACATTTCATAATAGCACAGAATACTCAAAAACCTTACACTCATGGCACATGCTCAATTCAAGACACCTTCAGCAGACTCTTAACTCAGCTAATCACAAGAATTCAGATTAAGCTTCAATCATATTGAGTCACATTCAAGAGCCTAAGTGTCTCAAACAAAGTTATACACTTGCATGCTTCACACTGAACATACTTGCATCTTACAACCATGTATAGCACATAACAAGAACATCAAGCACCAATTAGTTATGGTTTCAAAAACCCAAAACCTATCGACTAATTTTTCCTCAAGACGGTCGTCATCCATCCATCGTCAGAAACAGTCCCTAACTATGACTAAAAACACTATATATAGACAAAGGAAAGACAGAAAAAGAAAATTTTTATTCTTCGGTTCAAATACCCCCCGTCGGAAAAGAACCGAAAAGAAAAACCAACGGGTGATGAAGTCATGCTTAACTCACAACAAAAAATTTTCAATTTTCTCACAAGCATTAAATTCACCAAAAATCGTTAAGCACAAAAATTTGAAATTTCCCTCACCCCACACTTAAATCATGCTATGTCCTCATAGCATCAAATTAAAATTTCAAAAGGGTGAGAAATACTCCCTGAGGCCTTTAGGCCTAGCTAACAACATGCCTTTCTTCAACTTTGCACAAGTGGGTGTTCGACCCCACACTTTTTCTCTTCCATGCTTGTTAGCTTCCTCCTCCACGGGTACTCAGACTTCCCCTCCCTCTGTGCTTAACTTTCCACCAAAACAACACAAGATGAAAAATAAATAAAATCAACTTAAATGCAAGAAATTAAAATGGTACCCATGGTACCCTTGGGTTGCCTCCCAAGCAGCGCCTAATTTTACGTCGCGGCACGATGTATCCAGTTTCACCGCTTTTTCCTCCACCTTGAGGATATGAATCTCACCCCTAATTTCTTCTCTAATTTCCTCTTATGCTCCAGGGGTGGTGGTGAAAAATTGTAAGGACCAAGCAGTAGATGTTTCCTTTTGAACCTATTGGCCCTTAAGTAAGCGAAGTAATTTTGTCTCTCTGAGTTAGCAAATTTCAAAATATAAGGGGCTTGGTCCTCCTCTAGACATTTCTCTATAAGCTTGGAAGGCTCTATTTCTATGTTTTCAACCAAACTTAATGTCGAGAAATGCTTCGAGTGTGGTCCAATAAACCTCAACTCTGAAACTGCATTGTGCTTGACCTCCTTACTTGTAAATACCTTCTCAGCATCGACATCTATCTCTCCATTAATGTCAAATGGGGGATACTCTATCTCTTCTTCCATGAATGGATTTTCCATAAGTGTGAGCCCATCACGGGGACACTCAAGAGATTCTAATTGTTGGGCTTCATCCAAAAATTCACCCTTGCTTTCCTCTTGTAGTTCCTCTTGAATATCGGCTAAAACTGTCACCTGCAATTTATCACAAGCTTCAGCCTCAGCAATCATCTCCGTGAATTTGACGCTCATCCTTTCTAGAGCCTCTGCATTCTCTTCTTGCTGAATTCTCAATACTGCCATCGCCTCCTTCATTGCTTCTGATTGCTCCAAGAGTTGTTTCAGCATGTCTTCTATTCGAGCTTGGCGTCCCAAGTCCTCATTTTCAGCATGCCTATATTCAGAAAAAACAACAGAAGGATCATAGTTGGGGCTTGGGGGAGGGTAATATGCATTCGTACAGCCATCCCAATGGCCATCTTGGCCACCACATATATTGCACGTGTTACAGTGCTGCCACGAGTGGTAGCCTCCGCAATTCAGACAAGATTCGCTAAAATATGAGTATCCACCATTTAAACCATTTGTATTCCACGATGTCATGTCAATAAGGGTATCTGAAAAAGAAGAAAAAAAATTAAAATAAAATAAAAAAGAATTAAAAAAAACACTAAGACCAAGTTGTCAGCACTAAGAAAAAAAGATAGTAAATTTACACTTAAGAAAAATTCACCAATTGCCAAGTCCCCGGCAACGGCGCCAAAAACTTGTTCGGGTGGTTTTGGGTTATAAAACCGACACGCAAGTGCACGTGGTCGAACAAGTAGTAAGTGGCTTTAGTAAGCCAAGTATCGATCCCACAGAGACTTGGATTAAGTGCAATTTGCTCAAGTATACTATATTTTACTTCTGAAAATGCAGACAACAATGTAACCAAAAAGTTGATAGTTTGTTTTATAAATTTTTATACTAAAACTAAGAACAATTATCTACTTTGAATCTGAACTATGAATAAGAGCATGCTGAGGTTAAACGAACATGTAATGAAAGTGATTATCATCATCAATTGGTTAATCTTTTCTTCCTGTTGCTAGCCAAGAACATTTGCTAAGAGATTAAAACTCTCGTATTTAACCTCACTTAAGAATCATGAACCATCCGTCTACATTTCTGTGATCAAATGCAATTCATGTCCTAGCCATACGATTCCGGTTCCTAAATTGACTAATACGACTTTCAGGTATATTTCTATCCTAAAAGCAAATCAAGACCCAATTTTCCCAAATCAAGTAAAGAACATATCCTATTAATTTACAACTTTCCAATTTCGTGCTCTCTCGAGTGAAACCGGACTTTTTAGATGTACATTAGTGTAGGCCACACACCAATGCAGTAAGAACAAGAATTAATAGAACAACATGGAAGAAAAGATGAAACACCAGATAATCAATAATCAAATTTTATCACAATTGTTCATAACCTCAGCAAGGAGAAGAATTAGCCACTCATTTGTGGATTAATCATCATAAAACGAGTGTTAATCATACAAGCAATTGAATTAAAGAAGAAAGAAAGAGAGAAAAAACCCTGAACTTTTCATCCCTCAACTGCCTGTAACCCAAGTCCTTGCTCCACCAAGTCTCAATTATGAAAAATAAACCTAAGTGTGCTATTTATAGTAGTGGGACTTTTTCCCGGAATAACAAGCAACGTGTCACGGAGTGCATCGCGGAGCACTGCCTCCGTGACACTCTACAGATGCGGAGGCTCTCTGGAAATCACCCGAACTTGGCCCCGGCAGCACCCTGCCGCATTGGCAGCGCGTTGGCACCTCTTGGTCGCGCAGCCAACCTGCCGTGGCATGTTGCCAACGTGCAGGTGGGCTGTTGTGGTTGGCCTGCCTGTCGTGGCACGTTGCCAACGCGTAGGTGGGCTATTTTGTGCCTCTTCTTTGCCGACGTTCGCGTGTTAATTCCGTTTCCAAGCATCTACTTCACCAACTCATGGATTAGTTACTCAAAAGTCATCAAAACCTACAAAACAAAGGCTAATCATGTTGGTTAGCACATATCTTCACTTCATATAAAATTACATGATAATGTATACAATAACTTAGATAAACAAGACTAATTTAAGTCATAAAGCGTATCTCGGGCATGCTATTTTTGCCCGTGATCACGCTACTGTTTGGACATCCACCAATATGACTTTGTTCGCCATCACGTATTTCAAGTATTTAGCATACTTGGCCATTCCCTGAAAAACATCAATAAGAGGCAAATTTATGTGAAGTTCTTTGAAACTCTCAAAGAACTTTTTGAAGCATTCCTCCTCCTTGCTCTTTCTGAATCTCTGAGGGAATGGTGGTGGTGGTCTTTGTGCTGGCTGCGATGAAGATTGTGGATTATGTTGCCCCACTCTGATTTTCTCCCTTGTCAGTGGATGGTCCTGGTCTAACCAACTCCGGTTGCACCTCATTTCTTTTCTCTGTTGGCTCTACATCAGCTAATTGCTTGCCACTTCTCAGACTGATGGCATTGACCTGCCGGGGCTTAGGATATGTGTCGCTTGGTAATCCCCCCTACGATCTCATGTTTTGAGTAGTTGCAATCTGACCCATTTGTTTTTCAAGATTGCGGGTGGCCACTTGCTAATTCTTTTAGTCTGCTGCCATCCTCGCCTGATTTTCTGCTAACTGAGTCTGGCTCTCCATGATTTTCTGCAATGGTTCCTCAATGCTGCTGCCCAATTGACCATCATTCTGCCTATTCTGCTAATACTGTTGTTGTTGAGATTGTTGATAACTCTGCTTTTGGTTTCCACCCAAAGAAAAATTCGGGTGGCCCTGCCAATTTCTGTTGTAGTTGTTTCAAAAATTCTGATTGTTCTGCTGCACATTCTCGACAAAATTGACTGATTCCAGATTGGCTCAACAAGATTCTACATTATGGCCATTATTACCACAAATTTCACACCAACTTGGAGCTTGCTAAACTGCATTAACCTGGCCCTATTGTTGGTTCATACTAAGTTTATTGAACTGAGTCATCATCTGATGCTGGAATGAAGCTAGCTGTGCTGCCAAGGCATTCATACCATCTACCTCTATCAACCCTGATCTCTTTCCTGCCCCTCTCGATGACTCGTTGTGCCACTATGGATTTCCTTGAGCAATTCTGTTAAACAAAGTGTACAACTCATCATAAATCTTATCTAAGGCTTGCCCACCCGATGCAGAGTCTAGTAAAATTTTCGTGTGTGGGTCTAGACTTTCTACAAAGGTATGAGCCAGCACTTCATTCGATTACTGGTGATGGGGACAGTCTCTTAATAATGACTTGAATCTTTCCCAAGCCAAATATAAATTCTCATCAGGCCTCTGCTTGAAACTTAGTATTTCACTTCTCAACTTTGCAGTCTTGCCTGAAGGAAAAAATATGATAAGGAACTTCTTTGCCAAATCATTCCAAGAAGTTATGGAGTTCGGTGGCTCAACTTTCAACCACTTCTTTGCCTCTCCCAACAATGAAAATGGGAAGAGGGCAAGTCGGACATAATCTGTGGACACGCCGGTGGGGACAAACGTGTCACTAATCTCAAGAAAGTTCTGTAAGTGCTGTTGCGGGTCTTCATGTGCCATCCCAGTGAATTGACAACTAGAATGTAATAGCTGCACCACGTTCTTCTTCAATTAAAAGTTCCCTCCAGGCTCCGGTTTATGGATACTAGAGTTCACATTAGTCGCTTGTGGGATTGCCACTTCGCGAACTTGTCTAGTTGCCATTACTTCCGGTGACATTTGTGCTTGTCCTGCGGGTGATTGTTGTTGTACCTTCTCTTGAAGTCTCTTCAGCTTTTGACTCTAGAGCTACTCTCCTTCGCAAATGGATTTGACGTTCAGGTTCAAGTAATGGTTCCACAAGCTCTCTATTCTTAGCCTGCTCGGCAAGACAAACTATCACCTGTAATAAGTCAGACTAAGACCAAGTTTCTCAACACTTAAGGAAATTTAAAAATCACACAAAAACAGATAAATTATCAAAACTTCGCCGAGTCCCCGGCAACGGCGCCAAAAACTTGGTGAGGCCCGCAAGTGTACGGGTCGTACAAGTAATATAGTGGCCCTTTTCAAGAGTCGGATGTCGAACCCACAAGGACTGGACCAATTCAGCTGACTATCAAGTTCAAGTGTGATATTAAATACCGCATGTGTTGATTGTAGAAATTTCTGATAGAGTTTAATTAAGTCTAATTGTGGTCAATGAAATACTCTGAATTCATTCAACGAGCAACATAGAGTTAAAGCCGGATAATCATGCGATACTATGATTTGCAATGGTTTCAGTATAAAACTATCAATTGTCGTCTCACACAGTTAGAATTGCATGTTCATGGTCTTCCAAACCTCTAAACACGACAAACTAGCCTCACTACTACATTGTGAGTGAGGATGCTAATTCTAGTTCATGGGCAATTAACTACGTGGATATGGTTGATGGGGTTTTGCCATTGATTAGGGTACTTTCGTACCTCCAACCATTTAATCAAACTTAGCCTCACAACTACTTCTGCGAGTGGTGGAGTGACAAATCTAAGCCGGTATCTTTCTCTCCCCCCATTTTATCAACCAAGCAAAGTATTAGGTATATTTCTATCCTAACCACAAAATCTCATCAAAAGACAAGAACTTGCTTCCTACATTCTTATGTTCTTCCCTAGGTTTGCTTTCTCAAGCTTTTGCCTAAGTTTAACGTGTGTGTTTTCATGGTGATCAATCGTAAAAACAACCATAATTAAGATCAAAACAACAATCAATAACTTAATTCCAAAGCAAATTCGTAAAAACACACTCATAACTCATGGCTTCAACCCTAGAGGAAGGGTTCTAGCCACTCATGTTCATAAAATTACAAGAAAACATTGTTAAAGTAACATACTTACAAGAATTGGTAGATGAGAAGATGAAATTGATGAACCCTAGGTGAGTTCTCCCACTTCTCCCTTCACTCCTAGGTGGTTTTTCAGAATAAAATCATGACAAAATGATTTTAGGATCTAAGGGACCTATTTATAGTAAATGAGAATTGTGCAAAATTATGCCTGTCATGGAATGGCTCTGTGTCACGGAGTGTATCGTGGAGCACTGCCTCCGTGACGTGGAGGCAATGCGGAAGCACACTGGAAACTCACCAAAAATCATCTCTAGGCAGCCCCTTGTCGCGTTGGCAGCGTGTCGCGTTGGCAGCGTGTCTCGGGCAGCGCGCTCGGTGGCCTTGGTCGTGTAGCCTGCCTGCCGTGGCACATTGCCAACGCGTAGGTGGGCTGTTTTGCGCATCTTCCTTGCCCATGTTCGCCTTTTAAGTACGATTCTAAGCCTCCACTTCACCAACTCATGGATTAGTCCCTCAAATTCATTTTAAACCTACAAAAACAAGAATTAATCATGTTGGTTAGTGTATATATTCACATTTATATAAAATTACATGAGAATGCATATAATTAATTCAATAAACAAGACAAAACTAATTTATAAAGCATCACTCGGCATGCTATTTTGCCCGAGATCAAGCAGCATGCTCCTCGTCGGTCCGAGACTATATGAGATTATCATTTATTAAGAAAATCACGAACGTATACCAATACTACTTATACACCTTTTTCATCAGGCCCATAAAAGCAGCAGGAGTATTCAGTAGTCCAAAAGACATAACTACAAACTCATAGTGACCATACCGATGTTAGGCATATTTTTGTGCCCATTTGCCATGTTTTTACCTATTTTGGCCTTGTTTTGAGTTCATAATCCCTATGAAATATATGAATTCATGTTTTCATGTGTATTGTGAGATAATGAATGTTTCTAGATATTTTGAGTAGGAAACCAAGAAAAAAGGACCCATAAATGATTTAAGGTGTTATGAAGAAGAGCTTGCGAAAGTCAGCCTAGGGCTATGGTTGGTGTGGAGCGCCCAACACTTGTGCTTTAGAGACTAATACACCAAAGTTGGTGCTATGGATGGCATTGGGCACCAGGCATCTCAGCTTCAGAGATGATAATTTTACTAACACCTTGGTGAGATGGATGGCATGAGCCCTAGAAGCATTCCAGCCATAGAAAATTTTCCTAACATTCTAGTGTTTTGGTGAGAGTGGGGCGCCAGAAGGGTCTTAAAGCTCACAAATTTTACTAAAACTCTGGTACTATGGTTAGACTGGGGTGCCAGAGGTGTTAGAAGTGAAGAAATTTGGTTATGTGCTTGGTGCTATGGTGATGGTGGGGCTCAAGAAGCTATTCTTCAGGGAAAATTTGGGAAACTCTGTTCTTGCTATATATGGAGTGGAGCGCCAAACCTTGCTAGACAAGAGTTTGCTGATATTTAAGCCAAATACACGAGAGCAAAAGTTTCATTTGAGGTCTCACCTATATATAAGATCTAGGGCATTTCTAACATATCAAATATCATATTGTTCATCATTTTGAAGGTCGTAAATGCAGCTTTTGGAGGAGAGACAAGTTCTACTAAGGTTTATTTTTTTCTTCCTTTTTTGACTGAGAATGACGATGAGTTCTATGTTATTCAACTTGTCTATTAGTGGCTAAATGCCCATTCTAGGGGTTTGACCATAGTTAATGGTTGAAATTTGAAAGAATGCTGATTGTCAATTTTGGTTCTCTTATAAAGGTTTTTTTATATTTGGTTGTCATAATTGCTTATTCACCAGCCTGATCAACTTATGAGTAAATCTGTTGGTTTTTGGTTGAACTTGGGATAGGGAACCGAAAGGGTTGAAAGTAAATATAGAATTGGAATTCGAAGATCCTTTGGCCCATTGGTTGGAGGATAGAAGTTGTTGCTGAGGATAATAATATACCCTTCAACCTAGTTTAGTCTAAATACAAGTAGGCATAACCATCATTTCATGTTTCTCCTATGACCAAGGGATATAGGCGTTAGGGTTCATGAGATAGTTCTTGTATGCTCGGGAGACTGGCAAGAAATGGGATAGTAACTTGGAAATTGCAACCTTAGGAGGAATCAATCTAGTGTAATCACTTCTTGAAAACTCAACCTGATACGAAAGTGCCAATTCCATCAATTTTATCAACATTTCAAGTACAAAAAAGTCTTCTACTATCTCAGTTTTTTAATTAATTTTATATTCCAAATTTTTGTAATTTAATTCTTCAAATCATTCTCCATTTTATCTGTTTTGTTAGAATAGCAAAATAAAGTAATAACCTTGTAACGATTGATCTGACAAGTCTCTAAGGAATCGATAATTAAGACTACCAGTCATATATTACTTGATGACCACGTGCGCTTACATGAACAAGAAAGATATCAGGTTTTTGACACCATAGCCGGGACTTAAGGTTTGATTTGTTGTTTGTAGATTAGGATTTTTGTTCTACCATTCTGTATATATTAGATAGATTATTTTTTTATTTAACCACTCTTTCTAATATGACATCTTTGAATATAAATGGGTCAAATGATGGGTATTCATATTATGCTGATCCATGTCTGAATTATGGAGGACCCACTTATGGCAACATTGTAATACTTGTGGTGTGTGGTGGTATGGATGGCCATCAGAGCAATTTCCCAAAGTATTATTCCCCTTCCTCAAGCCCCTATTATGCTCCTCCTGTTGTTTTTTATGCTTACATGACTAATAAAGAGGAGGAACATCATGCTTAAATATGCAATATGGAAAAACTTATCTTGGAGCATATGGAAGTAATGAGGGAGAAGCTTACTGAATATGGAGATGCTTTAAAAAGGATGAGTTCCAAGCTTACAGAAATGAAGGATGAGGCCACAACTTGCTATGATTCACAAGTCATGGTCTTAGCCACTACTCAAGAGGAACCTCAAGTGGAAGAAAATAAGCTCAGAAAAGTGATAGACCAATTCGGGTCAAGTATCCATGAGCTGTAAGGTCTTTTTAATGAAAAAGTTGAGGTGTCTGAGGCCCAACCACAAAGTGTTATGGATACTATCCAACATATGGAACAAGAAGAAGAATCCCAATCATTAAATTATTCTTTGTTGGTTGTTGCTGATGTTGAGGAGGTGGATAAAAGTGAGCATGTCAAGCATAATGTTATTTTAGAGTTAGGTCATATTTGTCATGCCCCGAGCCTACACCCTGGGCGTAACATGGTACTTGAAGCCACAAGTGACTCCAAGTCAACCCTTAGTCTACCAATTACTAGCATTCTGAGTAAACAAGCACAACGGAACTTTGAAATAATATCATAAAATATTTATAAGAGACAAGTCTGAAAACATAAAGTTCAGAAAATTGAATAATACTGATAAATCTGAAAATCATGTCTGTCTGAAAGCCAACTAATAAAGGAATTTCTGGGAATTTCAGTTCATGATTTCAGCAAATAGCATGCAAGCCCTACTCTCAAATTCTTATCTTGATCGTGTTTCATATTATGCATGTTTTAATAATTTTACTTACTTAAGAGGTTTTACATACCTTGCATACTAGGTACATTCTACGTACTGACCACATACTCTATGCTGTATTCTTTCATGATACAGGTTTCGATCTTCAGACTCAGCCTTGTCACTAACCGGTTTCCAGAGTTAGCGTCCAACTTAAATGGTGAGTCCTCATCTCCGGAGGACCATTGGTTATCAGTTATATTTGTATTTTCAGTATCATACTTAGAGAGTTAGTTGGATCTTGTCTCATCAACTCAACAGAATTAGAGGTTTTCCAGACAGAGTTCATAATGAACTTCATTTTCATGTATGTATTTCAAATGCTATGTGGTGTTAAGACTTCAGCTATGATTATTATGTTGATCTTTCACTTTTATTGCTTGAGTTAGATGTATGTTCATGCCAAGGTCGACTTGGAGTCTCTCGGAGCTCCTTGTCCTGTATCTCAATCCGGGCCTATGTTCGGGTAATCACAAACATAGTATCAGAGTAATAGGTTTTGAAGTGTCCTAGGGTGTTTGAAAACTGTGTTAAGTAGAGTCTTTTTCATGGGTGTGAAGTGCGTCACAATTATGACGAAGAGGGTACGTGACATTCAGGAAATGTTCCCTTATTCATGATCTATGTCATAGGGTAAAATGCCTTTCTATCCTTCTAACTCATGCTATTCACGATTCCAGAATCATGTCTCCCCAAAGAGTTAACAGCAGAAGAAATGGAAACAAAAAAGGCCGAGGATGGCAATGGGGATGGGCATCGACAGGCCCCACCAGCCCATAAGCACCATGCACCAGAGCCGGTTGCCCACGCTGAATTCAGGGTAGCCATTCAGATGCTAGAACAGCCTTGACCGCCTAGGTCAATTAGCAGGCAGTAGGACATGTCCCGTAGAATGGGAATGCGGCAGCAAGATTCAGAGATTTCTTGAGGATTAACCCACCAGAGTTTCTTGGGACAAAGGTGGACAAGGATCCACAGGAATTCATAAAGGATATTTTGAAGATCACCCAGATTATAAGGGTGATTGGGGAAGAGTGTGTCAATTTGGACTAATATCAATTGAAGGGGGTCGCACATATTTTGTTTAAACAGTGGAAGGATAGTAGGGCAGAGGAAGCAGGCCCTATCAGTTGGGATGAGTTTCTTGTTTCTTTCCTAGATCGGTTCTTCCCTCGTAAGATGAGGGAGCTAAAGTTGGCCGAGTTTGTGATTCTAATGAAGGGAAAGATGACAGTGCAGGAATATGCCCTATAGTTCACTCATCTGTCCAAGTATGCCCCAGAATTAGTGGTTAATCAGAGGGCTCGAGTGAGCAAGTTTATTAATGGAGTGGCGGACTACCTAGATAAGGATTGCTGAACCGCCATGCTCCATCAGGATACGGATTTTCCTTGGATATTTTTGTATGCCCAACAGATGAAGGCGGCTCATTTGAGGGAGAGAGAGGCCAAGAGGGACAGGACAAACAGCTATAAGTTCTCTCAAATGAGACCAGGTGGTGAGCACCGTCACCAGTCTCAGCAGAGATCGTTTGCCCTAGCATCGTGGGCTATGAGTGTTCCATCCAGATCTAGGTACGACCAGAGAGGAAAATCATCAGGCTCTAGAGGTCAGGGCAGCATGCCCCCAAATTCCAATATCCCAGTTTGTGACTGGTGTGGCCAGAGGCTCATGGGTTAGTGTTTGGTGGGTACAGGTGCATGATTCAGGTTTGGGAAGCACCGACATATGTTCAAAGATTTCCCAGCAGCTAGACAGAGCCATGATAGGGGCCAAGGCCCAACTTCTAGCTCAGCAGCTCCATCAGCACACCCCGCTCAGTAGGGGGCTTCTACCAGCACAGGTAGCGGACAACGGCAAAACAGATTCTATGCCCTAGCATCCCTCCAGGAGAAGGAGGTCTCCCAGACTTAGTCACTGATATGTTGCGAGTTTTCCACCTTGATGTATATGCTTTGTTAGATTCAGGGTCTACCTTATCTTTTGTGATGCCATATATGGCTAGTAGTTTCGGATTTAGTACCAAAATCTTGTCAAAACCCTTCTCAGTCTCTACTCCAATGGGTGATTCAGTTGTAGCTAGATGTGTGTATAGAAGTTTCCCAGTCACGGTCCTTTAGAAAGTCACCTCAACGGATCTAGTATAGTTAGACATGACCAATTTTGATGTTATACTCAGCATGGATTGGTTATTTGCATTCTATGCCTCAGTTAATTGTAGAACCCGTGCGGTGGAGTTCCAATTTCTGGGTGAGCTATCCTTAGAATGGAAGGGTAGTTCAGCTATGTCTGTAGGTCACTTCATTTCCTAGCTTAAGGCCAGAAAAGTGACTTCTAAAGGTTGTGTATTTACGGATGCTACTTTCGAGACCCCGACTATCCAGTTAGTTCCAGTAGTATGTGAGTATCCATAAGTCTTCCCAGATGATCTACCGGGAATTCCTACAGAGAGGGAGATTGATTTTGGTATTGACCTTCTTCCCAATACGTAGCCTATATCCATTCCTTCTTACATAATGGCCCCTGCTGAGTTAAAGGAGTTGAAGGAGTAGCGGAAAGATCTTTTAGATAAGGGATTCATCAGATCGAGTAAATCCCCATGGGGTGCAATTGTCCGAAAGAAGGATGGTTCTCTTCATGTATGGATTGATTATCGGCAATTGAACAAGGTCACCATTAAGAACAAGTATCCCCTTCCTAGGATTGAAGATTTGTTTGACCAGCTTCAGGGTGCCAAGTGCTTTCCGAAGATAGATCTCAGATTTAGGTACCATCAACTCAGGATTTGGGAGAGTAACTTCCAGAAGACAGCCTTTAGGACTCGGTATGGTCATTAATAGTTTATAATTATGTCTTTTGGACTAACGAATGATTCAACAGCTTTTATGGATTTTATGAAAAGGTTGTTCGAGCCATACATGGATATGTTAGTGATCTTGTTTATTGATGACATCCTGAATAACTCTCGGAGCGAGGAGGAGTATGCTGCTCATTTGATGGTGGTGCTACAGATTCTCAAGGATCGCCAATTATATGCTAAATTCAGAAAGTGCACATTTTGATTGAACTTAGTTGAATTTTTGGGCCATTAGGTGTCAAGTGATGGCATAAAGGTGGACTTTCAGAAAATAGAACAGGTGAAGAATTGGCCTAGACCGGTGAATCGTTCAGATATTAGGAGCTTCTTGGGCTTAGCGGGTTATTACCGGAGGTTTGTTGAGCAATTTTCATCTATTGCAGTGCCATTAACCAAATTGACCCAGAAGAAAGTGAAATTCCAATGGTCTAATGCTTGTGAGAGGAGCTTCTAGGAGTTGAAGACTCAACTCACCTCAGCACCAGTGTTAACCCTACTTGAGGGTACCGATGGGTTTGTGGTGTATTGCGATGCTTCCAGGATCGATCTTGGTTGTGTATTGATGCAGCATGATAATGTTATAGCATACACTTCCAGGTAGCTGAAGGTGCATGAAAGGAGTTACCTGACCCATGATGTCGAATTGGCGATGATAGTGGCGCTTGGAAGATTTGGAGACACTACTTGTATGGGGTCCATGTAGATGTGTTTATGCACCACAAGAGCCTGCAATATGTGTTTACCCAGAAGGATCTAAATCTATAGCAAAGGAGGTGGTTGGAGCTACTCAAGGATTATGATATGAGTGTCCTTTACCATCCGGGCAAGGCTAATGTAGTAGCAGATGCTCTAGTGCACTTTCTATGGAAAACGTGTCCCAAGTAGATGAGGGGAAGAATGAGCTGGTGAAGGATGTGCATCGACTTGCCAGGTTGGGATTTCATTTCGTTGATTCGATCGATGGCGGTGTAATTATTAAGAATGGATGAAAATCATCCTTGGTGACTGATGTAAAAGCTTGACAAGAAGAGGACACTATTTGGTAAAGTTAAAGAAAGCCATTCAGAATCAAAAGGTAGAGGTCTTCTCCTAAGAGGGAGATGGTGTGCTTTGATATCTGTGTTTCTTATGTGTCTCGAATGTTGATGATTTGAGAAATTAGATGTTGCATGAGGGTCATGGTTCTAGATATTTGATACATCCGAGTGCCACCAAGATATACCATGACTATCGGGAAGTCTATTGGTGGAATGACGTGAAAAAGGATATTATAGAATTTGTGGCTAAGCGTTCAAATTGTCAAGAAGTGAAGGATGATCATCAAATACTGGGAGGTGTGCTTTAAGACATCAGTATCCCTTCTTGGAAGTGGGAGGAGATTAAGATTGACTTCATCATAGGGTTGCCTCGCACTCGTCGATCGTATGAATCCATTTGGGTGGTCATGGACAGGTTGACCAAAGCCGCTCATTTTCTACTGGTCAAAACTACTGGGTATGATTATTCCAAACATTACATTCGAGAGGTAGTTCGGTTGCATGGAGTGCCTTTGTCCATCATATCAGATAGAGGTACTCAGTTTACCTGTCAGTTTTGGAGATTGTTTCAGAAGGGGCTTGGTACTCAGGTCAAGCTCAGTACAATATTTCACCCGCAAATGGACAGTCAAGCGGAGCAGACAATTCAGACTCTCGAGGACATGTTGAGAGCATGTGTGATCGACTTCAAGGGTAATTAGGATGATCATTTCCCTCTCATTAAGTTCCTGTATAATAATAGCTATCATTCTAGCATTCAAATGGCTCTGTTTGAGGTTCTCTATGGGCTGAGATATAGATCACCGATTGGTTCATTTAAAGCCGGTGAAGTTGCGATGATAGAACTAGATTTAGTTCATGAGGCCATGGAGAAAGTTCAGCTCATATGGGATAGGTTGAAAACAGCTCAAAGTTGCCAAAAGTCCTATGCTGATGTGAGGAGGAGGGAACTTGAGTTCGAAGTTGATTATTGGGTGTTTCTAAAGGTGTCTCCCATGGAGGGATTGATGAGGTTCGAAAAAAAAGGAAAACTCAGTCCTTATGACATTGGACCGTACCGTATTGTGATAGGGGTTGGCAAGGTGGCATTTGAAGTGTAGTTTCCCTTAGAATTAGCTTTCGTTCATCCTATTTTTCATGTATCGCTCTTAAAGAAGTGTTTGGGGGATCTAGCTCTAGTTGTTTCGATGGAGAGCGTAGGTTGGAAAGGTAGCCTTAGTTCTGAGGAGGTTCCGGTGGAAATACTAGATAGTCAGATTCGAAGGCTAAGAAACAAGGAAGTAGCTTCAGTTAAGGTTTTATGGAGGAATCAGCATGTTGAGGGAGTCACGTGGGAAACTGAAGCAGATATGATGGCTTGATACCCACATCTATTCCCGTCCGGCTTAGTTTCAGCTTGAGGTATCAATTTTTGCCTTAAAACTCTATTCAGTTTCATGTTTAGCTCATGTACCTCAATTTTTTTCATGTAAATAGATGTATGTATGATTCATGAATTTAGTTCAGTTATGTAGTTTAAATTGGAGTTAGTCATTCCGTCGGTTTTCAGCTTATATGATCAGTATTTGAACATGCTTATTGGGTTTCTCTGCTTTTCTGTATGATTTTCAACACTCGAGGACAAATGTTCCCAAGGGGGAGATATTGTTATACCCTGAAAGCTCTATGATTAGACCCGGGAGTTGAAATAGAGAAAAATGGGTTTTTCTGCACCAGGTCACAGAATGAGTTGTCCTGTGACCCGTCAGGGTGACCCCGAGTAGTTAAGTGACTTGTGGAGAGGAGTATGACTTGAGTTGGAATTTCTTGTTTTGGGTCACCACGGGCACGACCACGAGTCATGGTTAGGCCCATAACTCTTGAGTCAGTCAAGGTCAAGGATAAAGTGAAGGTAGGAGGATTTGGGTAGTGCACCTAACGAGTTGATTACCACGACTCATTGGGTGCACCACGAGTTGTGGTGTGCCCCCTAGTGAGCCCAGGTGAGTTTTGGCAGTAAAGGCAAAGAGAGGTGACCACGACAAGGAAGAACCTTTAGGTCCCATGTGAGGACCCTTTGAGGAAACATGGCCAGTGTACTTAACGAAAGGAGATCACAACTCGTGCCCAGTAGTAACGACTCTGCCCACTTGAGTGTGATTGTCGGGACCACGTAAGTTTTATCATAGTAATGTCGGTTATAAGACGAGTCTCCCATTGTTCCTCATGATTTCAGTTATGCATATTTATCATTCATGATATATATATATATATATATATATATATATATATATATATATATATATATTCTCTAAAGCAGGTTTGACCCAATGTTCAGTTTTACTTATGATTATCTCAGCTTTCGATCATTCGATTCAGTTATGATGTTCAGTTATGTTCAGTTTTTGATTTTAGAAAATTGCATGCAAGCCCTACTCTCAGATTATTTTCTTGATCGTGTTTCATATTATGATTGTTTTAATGATTTTACTTACATTGCATACTCGATACATTCCACGTACTGACTGCATACTCAATGTTGTATCATTTCATGATACAGGCTTCGATCTTCAGACTCAGCATCATCACTAGACGGTTTTTGGAGTTAGCATCTAGCTTTAATGGTGAGTCCTCATCTCCCGAGGACCATTCTTTACCAGTTATCTTTGTATTTTCTATCTCAGACATAGAGAGTTAGTTGGGGTCTTATCCTATGAACACATCGGAATTAGAGGCTTTCCAGACATAGTGGATAATAATCTTCAGATTCGTGTATGCATTTTAAATGCTATGTGGTGCTTATACTTCCCCTATGTATTATGCTGATCTTCCACTTTTATTGCTTGAGTTAGATGTATGTTCATGCCATGGGTCAACTTGGAGTCTCTCGGGGCTCCTTGTCCCATGTCTCAATCCGGGCCTATGTTCGGGTCATGACAAACTTGGTATCAGAGAAATAGGTTTTGAAGTTTGTCCTAGGGTGTCTGAAAGCTGCGTTAAGTAGAGTATTTTTCATGGGTGTGAAGCGCGCCACATTTATGATGAAAAGGCTACGTGACGTTTAGGAAATGTTCCCTTCTTTCATGATCTATGTCGTGCAGCAAAATGCCTTTCTATCCTTCTAACTCTTGCTATTCGCGATTGCAGAATAATGTCTCCCCTTAGAGTTAACGACAGAAGAAATTGAAACAGAAAAGGCCACGAGGATGGAAATGGGGACGAGCACCGACAGGCCCCACCAGCCCATGAGCACCATGCACAGGAGCCGATTGCCCACGCTAAATTCAGGGTTGCCATTCAGATGCTAGCACAACCTTGACTGCCTAGGTCAACCAGCAAGCAGTAGCGCATGTCCCACAGAATAGGAATGCGGCGGCGGCAAGAGTCAGAGATTTGTTGAGGAGGAACCTACCAGAGTTTCTTTGGTCAAAGGTGGACGAGGATCCATACGTGTTCATAGAGGAGATTTTGAAGATCACCTATATTATGAGGATGGCTAGGGAGGAGTGTGCCAATTTGGCCTCATATTAGTTGATGGGGGTCGCACGCATTTGGTTTAAATAGTGAAAGGATAGTAGGGAAGTCGAAGCAGGCCCTATCAATTGGGATAAGTTTCATGTTTCTTTCCTGGATAAGTTCTTCCCTCGTAAGATAAGGGAGCTGAAGGTGGCTGAGTTCGTGAATCTAAAGAAGGGAAAGATGGCAATGCAGGAATAAGCCCTAGAGTTCACTCATCTTTCCATGTACGCCCCAGAGTTAGTGGTTAATCAGAGAGCTTGAGTGAGAAGGTTTGTTCATGGAGTGGCGGATTACCTGGATAAGGATTGCAGAACTGCCATGCTCCATCAGGATATGGATTTTTTGCGAATAGTTTTATATGCCTAGTAGATGCGCATCTCATGGAGAGAGAGACCAAGAGGACCAGGACAGACAACTATAGGTTCTCTCAGTCGAGACCAGGTGGTGAGCATAGTCGGCAGTCCCAGCGGATATCATCCCCCCTACATCGTCGGCTATGAGTGTGTCATCCAAATCTAGGCACGACTAGAGAAGATGAACATCAGGCTCTAGAGGCCAGAGTAGCAGGCCCACAGGTTGTAGTATCCCAGTTTTTGACAGGTGTGGTCGGAGGCTCAGGGTTAGTGTTTGGTGGGTACAGGTGCATGCCTCGGGTCTGGGAAGCCCGGACATATGTTCAGAGATTGCCCAACAGATAGATAGAGCCATGATAGGGGCCGAGGCCCAGCTTCTAGCTTAGCAGCTCCATCAGCACACCCCGCTCAATAGAGGTTTTCTACCAGCATAGGCAGCGGACAACGGCAAAACAGATTCTATGCCCTAGCATATCGCAAGGAGCAGGAGATCTCCCTAGACGTAGTCATTGGTATGTTACGAGTTTTCCACCTTGACATATATGCTTTGTTAGATCCAGGGGATACCTTGTCTTTTGTGATGCCCTATGTCGCTAGTAGTTTCGGAGTCGGTCCCAAAATCTTGTCAGAATCCTTCTCAGTGTCTACTCCAATGGGTTATTCAGTTGTAGCTAGACGAGTGTATAGAAGTTACCCGGTCACATTCCTTCAGAAAGTCACCTCAACGGATCTAGTAGAGTTTCCCATGACCAATTTTGATGTTATTCTCGGCATGGATTGGTTATTTTCATGTTGTGCCTCAGTTAATTGTAGAACCCGTGTGGTAGAGTTCAGCTTTCCAAGCAAGCCAGTCTTAGAGTGGAAGGGTAATTCAAATATGCCTATAGGTCATTTCATTTCCTATTGTAAGGCCAGAAAGATGATTTCTAAAGGTTGTGTGTACAATCTAGTTAGGGTTAAGGATGATACGTCTGAGACCCCAAATATCCAGTCAGTTCCAATAGTATGTGAGTATCTAGAAGTCTTCCTAGAGGATCTACCAGGAATCCCTCCTGAGAGGGAGATTGATTTTGATATTGACATTCTTCCCGATACACAGCCTATATCCATTCCTCTTTACAGAATGGCCCCAGCTGAGTTAATGGAGTTGAAGGAGCAGTGTAAAGATCTTTTAGATAAGGGATTCATCAGATCAAGTAAATGCCCATGGGGTGATTCAGTTCTCTTTATCCGAAAGAAAAATGGTTCTCATCGTATGTGTATTAATTATCGACAATTGAACAAGGTCACCATCAAGAACTGGTATCCCTTTCCTATGATTGATGATTTGTTTGACTAGCTTCAAGGTGCCAACTGCTTTTCGAAGATAGCTCTTAGATTCTGGTACCATAATCTTAGGGTTCGGGAGAGTGACATCCCAAAGACAGGACCAGCCTTTGTTGTGTATTGATGCAACTTGGTAAAGTTATAGCATATGCTTCCAGGTAGCTAAATGTGCATGAAAGGAATTACCTGACCCATGATCTTGAATTGGCGGCGATAGGATTCGCCTTGATGATTTAGAGACACTACTTGTATGGGGTCCATGTATGTAATAACCCGGAAAGGCCTAAGAATAGACCCGAGAGTTAAATTTGAAAAGTGCAGAAAACTGGCAAAAACATCACAAAACGGACGACCCTATGACTCGTGGTAGGGTACCACAAGTCATCACAAGATGTCATGGATTGGGAAGTCAGGGAAACAGGGGAGACAACGGACAGTGCAACGACCCATTATCAGGAACAACAAATTGTTGTCACCAGTAGTGGGGAGGTTTGGACTTAGGCTGAGGAGGAAGTAACGGGGCATCCGACGATTTTTTGTTAAGAGGGACGACCCATTGTTTCAAGTCGTCATTCGTGGGTTGAAGGTTCCAGTGCAGAAGATGGATGGAAACCACGACTCATTGGAAGTCACCACGAGTCGTGGTGAGGCTCGTGGGAAGGAAGCCATATTTGGTCAAGGTGTTGGCGAAAATCGATCCAATGACTCGTCCTTTGAAGTCATAACTCGTCTTGACAAGCCGTGGGACGGATCTGAGGCATGAGAAGAAGCAGTGGACTCAACGACTCGATACCACGTGTCGTGGTACATTGTCATGACCCGTCGAGTCGGTCGTTGGTCTGTCCGGGGCAGGTTTTCAGGGAAATTATTTTAAGGGAATTTTCGACCTTTCAACATTTTGGACCCTAAACTACGTCATTTTGGATATTTTCTGAGTATGATAATATGAGTTAAGTCCTATATGCATGCCCATTCTCATGAAAGAATTTTAGAGAGATTTTTGGGAGATTCAAGGTCTTATTCCCCAAGTTTCCATCAATTCCTTTGTGGGTATTCAAGGAGTTTCGAATCAACCCATTTCCATGTATGTAGGATTTTAAAGTGGGTGGAATTCTTCCTCACCAATGCCCAATTTCGATTTAAATCATGAATTCTCCTATTCAAGTCTATGGGGTTTTACTCAAATGCATGAAAATGTGATTTCTCTTTATATGTATGATTTAAATGAGTTTTAATTATTGAATTAGGAATGATGGGAAGGTTTTATCATTATTTTCTTTTAATCATGTTTCAAGCATTTAAATCCAAATTTACCCATTTGATGAAAGTTCATGAAAGTTATGATTTATGATGAATGCTCTATAATTTGAGTTTATTGATGATGGAAAAGCATGACTTTCTAGTTACCCATGTTTATGAGCATATTTTGAAAGAATTGAGTATGATGAAGTAATGGGCAATGCCTACATATTGAATAATGATTTAGATTTATGGAACGAATTAAATGATTTATCGATTTATGATGTTGGATGATGAAAAGGGCTTTGATTCTTAGCTAAGCATGTTTTATAGGGGATCAATTATGATAAATGTTATAACTTAGCCAATGAATTTTAATGCATAATGTTATTGATTTATGTATGAGCTTATATGCATGTTTTTGGGAGCCATATCTAGCACCGAGCAGCCTGGCGTTCAAAGGACTATGCCGGTATCTCACAACCACGTGCCACCGTGGGTTCTAATTTTATATATTTTATTGCTGCCAATCCCCTCAAATGTGATATCACGCCTAATGCACGACCCTTTCCTGGCAAGCCAGGGTCGGCTCAGCCCACTTGAGTGAGATAGTTGGGGCATCATGAAATGCTTTACCATGATGGTGTTGGTTATGATGAGTCATCCCAGTGTTCCGCATGTTTTATGAATTGGTATAATATGTCATTTTCTCAAGGTATGTTTTGATAATCATTACTTACGATTATGATTATGAACACTTTATGAATGATTCTAAAGCCTTGAGCCTTATGTTTTCTTATGAAGTTTAGGATATATGCATAATGTCCTTCTTCTATGTCTATTTATGAGTTTTTCTTTATTTTAAAAAAATTGTCCGTTTTACTTACCTTGCATACTGGGTACATTCCATGTACTGACCGCATAATTTCTTTGTTGTATCATTTCTTGATACAGGGTCCGAATCTCAGGCTCATCCTCATCCTTAGTCCACCTCAGCTTACGGTCTCATCTTATTGGTGAATCCTCATGTTTTGAGGGCTGTTTGGCAGGCTTTTATGCTATCTTACATTGTAGTATTATTCTGGTTAGTTGGGGATGTTATCCCATCAGCCCATCGTATGTTGTAGAGGCTTTCAGACCATGTGTAGTTTTTAGCCTATGTGTACATCTAGTGTTTTATAATGTTATGCTATGATTTCATTTTTGCTATGTTTTTATGATTATTGTTCCGCTTATTTGATTGAGATTTGTTGTACGCATGTGCCATGGGTTGACTTGGGGTCCCTCGGGGTCCCATGTCCTGTGTCTATGATCCGGGTGTATGTTCAGGTCGTGACAAACTTGGTATCAGAGCAATAGGTTTGAAGTGTCCTAGGGTGTTTGAAAGTTGCATTAAGTAGTGTCCTTTTCATGGGTGTGAAGCGCGCCACACTTATGACGAAGAGGCTACTAGACATTTAGGAAATGTTCCTTTTTTCATGTTCTATGTCGTGCGATGAAAAGACTTTCCTTCCTTCTAATTCGTGCGATTAGCGATTGTAGAATTATGGCTCCCAGAAGAATGAATGGAAGGAGGAATGGACATGATGAAGGACATGGAGATGGCAATGACCATGGGCAACAGCAAGCCCCACCTGTTCAGGAGGCCCAGGCACCAGAGCCAGCTGCCCACGCTATGTTTCGGGCGGTTATTCAGATGTTGGCGCAGGCCTTGACTGCTCAGGTCAACCAGCATGCTATTGCGCAGGTCCCATAGAATGGCAATGCAGTGGCGGCTCGGATTAGAGACTTCTTGAGGATGAACCCTCCTGAGTTAACGGGATCAAATGAGGATGAGGATCCACACAAGTTTATTTAAGGGATCTTGAAGGTCACTCGGGTTATGGGGGTGACAAATGGGCAGTGTGTAGACTTGGCCTCATATTAGCTAAAAGAGGTCGCTCATACTTAATACAAGCAATGGAAGGACAGCAGGGCAGCGAGAGGGGGCCCTATCAGCTAGGATGAGTTCGATATGGCCTTTCTCGATAGGTTCTTCCCTCGAGAGATGAGGGAGTTGAAGGAAGCTAAGTTTCTGAACCTCAAGCAGGGAAAGATGACCGTGCTGGAGTATTCTTTTGAGTTCACTCATTTGTCAAAGTACACCCCAGAGTTAGTGATGGATCAGAGGGCGCGGGTGAGCCAATTCGTTCTGGGTGTGGCTGGATATCTAGACAAGGATTGCAGGACTCCTATGCTCCACCAGGATATGGACTTTCCTCTCAAAGTGTTGTATGCCTAGCATATGGAGGCATCTCATGCTAGGGAGAGGGAGGCATAGAGGGATCGGACGGATAGCCATGGGTTTTCACATCAGAGGTCCGGCGGTGGCTACTGTCCACAATTTCAGCACAGGTCACTAGCCCCAGCACCATCATCAGCTAATGTCCCATCTAGACCAAGGGGTGATCAGAGGAGTAGGGCTTCAGGGTCGAGGGATCAGAGGGGAACCCAGTTAGAGTAGACCTCTCTAGCCTACGGGAAGTGAGACAAGAGTCACACTAGAGAGTGCCTGTTGGTTTAGATGTTTGCTATGGGTGTGGTATATCCGGGCACATGCACCAAGCATGCCCATATGCTAGACAGGATGATGATAGGGGTCGTGCACAGACCACCAAGACTGCCGCAGCTCCAACCCGTTCCATTTCGTAGTTGGTGATTCGGTTGTAGCTAGGCGAGTATATAGAGAGTGCCTGTTCACGGTGTTGCATAAGGTTACCTACGCAGATCTGGTAGAGTTAACCATGACTGACTTTGACATTATTGTGGGTATGTTAGGACCCATACCGTGGAGTTTCATTTTTGGGGTGAGTCATTTTTGGAGTGGAAGGGTAGTTTAGCGATACCAGCAAGTCAGTTTATTTCCTATCTTGAGGCTAGGAAGATGATCTCTAAGGGATGCATGTAACACCTAGTTAGAGTTAAGGATGTGGAGTCCGAGACCCCGACCATCCAGTCAGTTCCAGTGGTGTGCAAGTATCCAGAGGTGTTTCCCGAGGATTTGCCAGGTGTTCCTCTGGAATGGGAAATCGATCTCGGGATTGATCTATTGTCGGATATGCAGTCTATTTCTATCCCTCCTTACAGGATGACTCCTGCCGAGCTAAAGAAATTAAAGAATCAGTTGAAGGACTTGCTGGATAAGGGCTTCATTAGACCGAGCAATTCAGCATGGGGTGCACCGGTTCTCTTCATTCGAAAGAAGGATGGGTCCCTTTGGATGTTTACTGATTATCGACAGCTTAATAAGGTCACCGTCAAGAATAGGCACCCCTTTCCAAGGATTGACGAGTCATTTGGCCAGCACAAAGGTGCCAGGTGCTTCTCGAAGATAGATCTCAGGTCCTAATATCACCAGCTCAGAGTACTGGAGTGTGATATTCCAAAGACAGCCTTTAGAAACTGGTATGGCCATTATGAGTTTGTAGTTATGTCTTTTGGACTAACCAATGCTCTTGCAGCTTTTGTGGACCTGATGAACAGTGTGTTCAAGCAATATTTGGATATGTTTGTGATCATGTTCATTGACGACATTCTTATATACTCTTGGAGAAAGGAGGAGCATGCCACTCATTTGAGAATAGTGCTACAAATCCTCAAGGATCATCAGTTGTATGCAAAGTTTAGCAAGTATGAGTTTTGGCTAAACTCGGTAGCATTTCTGGGATATGTGGTATCAAGTGAAGGCATAAGGGTAGATTCCAGAAGATTGAGACAGTGAAGAATTGGCCTAGACAGGTGAATCAATTAGAAATTCAGAGTTTCTTGGGCCTAGCAGGTTACTACCGAAGGTTTGTTAAAGGTTACTCATCTATTTCGACACCTTTGACTAATTTGACTAATATAAAGAAGAAGTTCCAATGGCCGGATGCTTTTGGGAAAAGCTTCCAAGAGTTGAAGACCCGACTCACTTCAGCACCAGTGTTGACCTTACCCAAGGGTACTGATGGCTTTGTAGTTTATTGTGATGCTTCGAGATTGGGACTGGGATGTGCGTTGATGCAGCGTGGGAAGGTAATAGAGTATGCCTCGAGATAGCTGAAAGTACATGAAAAGAATTATTCGACCCACGATATTGAGTAGGCCGCGGTGGTGTTTGCATTGAAGATATGGCGACATTACTTGTATGGGGTCCATGTGGATGTGTTTACGGATCACAAGAGTATGTAATATGTGTTAACACAAAAAGACCTCAATCTTCGACAAAGGATGTGGTTGGAATTGCAAAAGAACTACGACATGAGTGTCCTCTACCACCCGGTCAAGGCTAATGTAGTTGTGGATGCGCTTAGTAGGCTTTCTATGGGGAGTGTATCCCACGTGGATAAGGGGAAGAAAGAGTTGGTGAAAGATGTCCACCGGCTTGCCAGACTGGGAGTTAGATTGCTCGACTCGGCAGATGGCGGCATTGTTCTGCATAACGGATCACAATCATCCTTAGTGGTTGATGTTAAATCCAGGAAAGATGAGGATCCAAATTTGAGGAAGTTGAAGGACGCAGTGCAAAGTCAAAAGGTGGAGGTTTTCTCTCTAGGGGGAGATGGCGCGCTACGATACCAGTGTCATCTATGTGTCCCAAATGTTGATGATTAAGAATTCGTATATTGCATGAGGCACATGGTACAAGATATTCTATTCATCTAGGATCCACAAAGATGTATCGGGACTTGCGAGAAATCTATTGGTGGGATGGTATGAATTGCAGAGTTTGTAGCAAAATGTCCAAACTGCCAGCAAGTGAAAGTCAAACATCAAAGGCGGGAGGCGTACTCCAGGATATCAGCATCCCAACTTGGAATTGGGAGGAAGTAAATACGGATTTTGTTATAGGCGTACCTCATACTCACCGACACTATGACTCTATTTGGGTGGTGGTAGACAGGCTAACTAAGGTTGCACACTTCCTACGGTCAAGACCGCGGAATCAACAGATGATTATGCCAAGTTATATATATGGGAGTTGGTTCGACTTCATGGAGTCCCCTTGTTTATCCTCTCAAATCGAGGCACTCAGTTTACCTCTCAGTTTTTGCGGTCTTTTCAAAAAGGACTTGGGATGCTAGTTAAGCTCAATAGAGCCTTCCATCTGCAAATAGAAGGCCAGGCAGAACGAACAATTCAAACCCTTGAGGATATATTGGGGGCATGTGTTATGGATTTCAAAGGTAGTTGGGATGATCATTTGCTCTTGATCGAGTTTGCTTATAATAACAGTTACCACTCAAGTATCCAAATGGCACCGTTCGAGGCTCTTTACAGGCGGAGGTGTAGATCTCCCATCGGATGGTTTGAGGTTGGTGAGCCAGCTATGGTAGGACCAGATTCAGTTCATGAGGCGATGGTAAAGGTTCAGATGATAAGGGACCGGTTAAAAACCGCTCAAAGTCATCAGAAATGGTACGCTGATGTGAGGAGAAGGGATTTGGAGTTTGATGTCTATGACTGGGTGTTTCTAAAGGTATCTCCCATGAAGGGAGTCATGCAGTTTGGAAAGAAAGGTAAACTCAGTCCCTGTTATGTTGGTCCCTATCGGGTTGTGAGGAGAGTTGGTAAGGTGGCGTATGAGCTGGACTTGCCATCGAAGTTATCTTCACTTCATCCCGTATTCCATGTGTCACTTTTGAAAAAGTGTTTGGGTGACCCAGCTTCAGTAGTTCTGGTAGACAGCATTGGTGTAAAAGGGTAGCCACAGCTATGAAGAAATTCCGGTGAAAATCTTAGATCATCAAGTCTTTAAGATAAGGAGAAACGAAGTAGCTTTTATTAAATATTATGGAGGAATCAGCATGTGGAGGGATCTACATAGGAAGCTGAAGCGGACATGATGGCTAGATATCCACAGTTGTTCTCTACTGGCTCAGTTCCAACTTGAGGTATCAGTTTTGCCCTATGACCCTATTTTGTTTTCATGTTTGGTTCATGTGTGCAAGTTTCTTTTATGAGTATGAATGTGTATGTAAAGTATGAGATCAGTTCAGCTATGTGGTTTGACTCGGAGGTAGTCATTCCATGAAAATTTTGGTTAAAATGTGATGTATATAGCTATGATAAATTGCATGTTTCTGTTTGCTGCTTGATTCCTACATTTGAGGACGAATATTTCAAAGGGGGAGATATTGTAATACCCCGGAAAGGCCTAAGAATAGACCCAGGAGTTCAATTTTAAAAGTGCAGAAAACTAGCAAAAACATCAGAGAATGGATGACCCTACGACTCATGAGTCGTCACAAGCTATCATGGTTTGGGAAGTTAGGGAAACAGTGGAGATAACAGACATTGCAATGACCTGTTGTCAGGAACAACGAATCATTATCACCAGTCGTGGGGAGGTTTGGACTTAGGGGTAGGAGGAAGTAATGGGGCATCCCAAGATTCCTGGTTAAGAGGGACGACCCGTTGTTTCAAGTTGTCGTTCGTGGGTTGAAAGTTCCAGCGCAGACAAGAGATGGAAACCACGACTCATTGGAAGTCACCAAGATTCATGGTGAAGCTCTTGGGAAGGAAGCCACGACTCGTTGGAAGTCTTGATGAGTCGAGGGATAGATCCGAGGCATGAGATGAAGCAATTGAATCAACAACTTGATACCATGAGTCATGGTATGTTTTTACGACCCGTTGGGTCAGTCATTGGTCCGTCCGGGGCAGGTTTTCATGGAAATTATTTTAAAGGCATTCTCGACCTTTCCACATTTTAGACGATAAACTACATCATTTTGGATATTTTCGGAGTATGATAATATCAGTTAAGTCCTTTATGCATGCCCATTCTCATTCAAGAATTTTAGAGAGATTTTTGCGAGATTCAAGGCCTTCTTCCCCAAGTTTCCATCAATTTCTTTGTGGGTATTCAAGGAGTTTCGAATCAACCCATTTCCAGGTATGTAGGGTTTTCAAATGGGTGGAATTCTTCCTCACCCATGCCCAATTTCGATTTAAATCATTAATCCTCCTACTCAAGTCTATGGAGTTTTACTCAAATGCATGAAAATGTGATTTATCTTTATAGGTATGATTTAAATGAGTTTTAATTATTGAATTATGAATAATGGGAAGGTTTTATCATTATTTTCTTTTAATCATGTTTCAAGCTTTTAAATCTAAATTTGCCCATTTGATGAAAGTTCATGAAAGTTATGATTTATGATGAATGCTCTATAATTTGATTTTATTGATGATGGAAAAGCATTACTTTCTAGTTACCCATCTTTATGAGCATATTTTGAAAGAATTGAGTATGATGAATTAATGGGAAATGCCCACATGTTGAAGAATGATTTATGAATTATGAAATGAATAACATGATTTATTGATTTATATGTTGGCCGATAAAAAGGTCTTTGATTCTTGTCTAAGCATGTTTTAAAGGGGATCAATGATGATAAATGTTATAACTTAGCCAATTAATTTTAATGCATGATGTTATTGATTTACGTATGAGCCTGTCTGCATATTCTTAGGAGCCGTGTCTAGCACCGAGTAGCCGGCATTCAAAGGACTACACCGGTGTGTCACAACCACGTTCCACCGTGGGTTCTAATGTTATATCTTGTATTGATACCAATTCCCTCAAATGTGATATCATGCCTAAGGCACGACCCTTGCCTGGCAAGCCAGGGTCGGCTCTGCCCACTTAGGTGAGATAGTTGGGGCATCATTAAAGGCTCTACCATGATAGTGTAGGTTATGACGAATCTCCCAGTGTTCCACATGTTTTATGCATTGATATAATTTGTTATTGGCTCAAGTTATGTTTTGATAATGATTACTTACGATAATGATTATGAACACTTTATGAATTATTTGAAAACCTTGAGCCTTATGTTTTCTTATGAAGTTTATGATATATGCATGGTGTCCTTCTTCTATGTCTATTTATGAGTATTTCTTTGTTTTAAAAAGTTGTCTGTTTTACTTAGCTTGCATACTCAGTACATTCCACGTACTGATCATATACTTTCTATGTTGGATCGTTTCATGATACAGGGTCCGGATCTCATGCTCATCCTCATCCTTAGTCCATCTCAGCTTACGTTCTCATCTTATTGGTGACTCCTCATGTTTCGAGGGCTGTTTGACAAGCTTTTATGCTATCTTACATTTCAGTGTTGTTCGGTTTAGTTAGGGTTGTGTTCCCATCAGCCCATCGTATGTTGTAGAGGCTTTCAGACCATGTGTAGTATTCATCCTATGTGTACTTCCAGTGTTTTATAATGTTATGCTATGATTTCGTTTCTACTATGTTTTTATGATTATCATTGCACTATTTGATTGAGATTAGTTCTATGCATGTGCCATACGATGACTTGGGGTCCCTTGGGGTCCTTTCTCCCGTGTCTACGATATGGGTGTACGTTCGGATTGTGACAATGTAGATGTTTTTATGGACCACAAGAGCCTGCAATATGTGTTTACCCCGAAAGATCTAAATCTACGACAAAGGAGGTGGGTGGAGCTACTCAAGGATTATGGTATAAATGTCCTTTACCATCCGGGCAAGGTTAATGTAGTAGCACACACTCTTCGTGGACTTTTTATTGAAAACATGTCTCATGTAGATAAGGGGAAGAAGAAGCTGGTGAAGGATGTGCATCGACTTGCAAGGTTGGGAGTTCGTTTGGTTGATTCAACAGATGGCCGTGTTATTGTTCAGAACAGATCAGAATCATCCTTGTCCAACTTCAATATCAGTGTTGCTTGTGTGTCTCGAACATTGATGATTTGAGAACTTAGATGTTGCATGAAGCTCACAGTTCTAGATATTCGATAAAAATGGTTGCCACCAAGATATGCCATGACTTACGAGTAGTCTATTGGTGGAATAGCATGAAGAAGGACATTGTAGAATTTGTGGCTAAGTGTTCAAATTGTCATCAAGTGAAGGTTGAGCATCAAAGACCAGGAGCTGTGCTTCAAGACATCGGTATCCCTTCTTGGATGTGGGAGGAGATTAATATGGACTTCATCACAGGGCTGCCTCGTACTCATCGACAATATGACTCCATTTGGGTGGTCGTGGATAGGTTGACCAAAGCTGCTCATTTTCTACTAGTCAAAACTACTGATTCAGCGGAGGATTATGCCAAACATTACATTCGAGATCTAGTTTTGTTGCATGGAGTTCCCTTATCCATCATATCAGATAAAGGTACTCAGTTTACCTCTCAATTTTAGAGATCGTTTTAAAAGGGGCTTGGTACTCAGGTCGAGCTCAGTACAGCATTTCACCTGCAGACGGACGGTCAAGCGTAGTGAAAAATTTAGACTCTCGAGGACATGTGGAGAGAATGCGGGATCAACTTCAAAGGTAGTTAGGATGATCATTTGCCTCTCTTTGAGTTCACGTACAATAACAACTATCATTCTAGTATTCAGATGGCTCCGTTTTAGGCTCTCTATGGGCGCAGATGCAGATCTCGTATTGGTTGGTTTAAAGTCGGTGAAGCTGCGATGATAGGACCGAATTTAGTTGATGAGGCCATGGAGAAAGTTTAGCTCCTACGGGATAGGTTGAAAACAACTCAAAGTTGCCAAAAATCCTATGAGGATGTGAGAATGAGAGAACTTGAGTTCAAAGTTGATGATTGGGTATTTCTAAAGGTGTCTCCCATGAACGGAGTGATGAGATTCGGAAAAAAAGGAAAACTCAGTCCTCGTTATGTTCGCCCGTATCGGATTGTGAACGAGTTGGCAAGGTGGCATATGAATTGGAGTTTCCCTCTGAATTAGCTTCCGTTCATCCTATTTTTCATGTATCGCTCTTAAAGAAGTGTTTGAGGGAACCATTTGTAGTTGTTCCGATGGAGAGTGTAGGTTTGAAAGACAGCCTTAGTTGTGAGGAGGTTCCGGTGGAAATATTGGATCATCAGATTCGAAGGCTAAGAAACAAGGAAGTAGCTTCAGTCAAGGTTTTATGGAGGAATTAGTATGTTGAGGGAGCTACGTGGGAAGCCGAAGCAGATATGATGGCTAGATACCCACATCTATTCCCATTGGGCTTAGTTTCAGCTAGAGGTATCAGTTTTTTCCTAAAAACACTATTCAGTTTCATGTTCAGCTCATGTACCTCAATTTATTTCATATAAATGGATGTATGTATGATTCATGAACTCAGTTCAATTATGTAGTTTAAATCAGAGTTAGTCATTCCGTCAGTTTTCAACTTACATGATAAGTACATGAATATGATGATTGCGTTTCTCTACTTTTCTGTATGACTTTCAACATTCGAGGATGAATGTTCCCAAGGGGGAGATATTATTATACCCAAAAAGCTCTAAGATTAGACCCAGGAGTTTAAATGGAGAAAAATAGGATTTTCTACACCAGGTCACTATATGAGTCGTCTTGTGACTCATCAGGGTGACCACCAGTGATAAAGCGACTCATAGAGAGGAGTACGACTTGAGTTTGGAATTTCTGGTTTTGGGTCACCACGGACATGACCACGAGTCATGGTCAGGCCCACGACTCATTGAGTCAGTCAAGGTCAGGGATAAAGTGAAGGTAGGAGGATTTGGCTAGTGCACCTAACAGGTGGGTTACGACAACTTATTGGGTGCAGCACGAGTCATGATGTGCCCCTTGGTGAGCCCCAAGTGAGTTTTGGCAATGAAGGCAATGAGAGGTTACCATGACAAGGACGAACCATTAGGTCCCTTGTGAGGACCCTTTGAGGAAGCATGGTGAGTGTACTTAACTACAGGAGATCACAACTTGTGCTCAGTGGTAACAAGTTGTCCAGTCCCTCGTTAGGATTGGCAGTCATTTTTTCTCTGCGAATTTAGTAGGGGCTTATCCATAATTCCTATGATCCTAAGGCCTAAACTACATTGTTTTAAGCTATGAATAGTGAGTTTTAAGAGGGGTAATTTAACTCTAAGCTATTCCTATTCATGCATGCAAGTGTAGAAGTCTAGAGAGGTGATCAAGCTCAATTCCTTCCAAGTTCTTCTCAATTCTTCCTTGGGCAATTAGATGAGTTATATAATCAGTTTCTCTCAAGTATGTATGGTTATGAATGGTTGAATTCAGTCCAACACCCAATCCCTCTCTAATTCATGAAAATCTATATGTTGATCCTATGGGGTTTTAACCCAATGCATGAATTTTTTAAGTTTCCGTCATGGGTATGATCTAAGCATGCTTTTCTTATTGAATTATGAATCATAGGCAAGTTTTCCAATGTTTTCAGTTGTAATCATGTTCTCAAGCTTTATAAATTATATTGTCCATTATGATAAGTTCATGAAAGTTGAGATCTATCATATATGTTCAAGTATGTTGAGATATTTATGAGAAAAGCATGTTTTCAAGTTACCCATATCTATGATCATGTTTTCAAATGAATCAAGTATTTCAAAGCATCTTTAAGTAATGGGCAAGCCCATATGTTCAAGTATGATTTATGATATCACAAATTAGCTTCCACATGGTTTTAGAGCCAAGCCTCCCAATTATGTTCAGCTTGTGGTATTGTTTGAGCCAAGACTCCTCATGTATGCGTTCAGATTTTATATGTATATGAATATTCAGCTTCGTCTCTAGACGATGGTCAGCTTCGTTGAAAATAATGGAGAGCATATGCATATTTTTGGGAGTAGTGTCTAGCACCGAGTAGGCTAGGGTAAGTCAACCCTGTGCCTCAGAACTACGGGCCAATGTAGATATATCAGATTATTTGGGATCTCCTTTGTGAGCTTTTCCCTGCCCTAAGGGGCCTTCAGCTTGATATCGATATCATGGTAGCGTCTGATGTGCTGTGGATTTACAGCACTATCGATGCTCAAAACTAAGAAAATAGCATAGACTTAGGTGTGTTTATGTGGATATAAGGCACTTTTGCTTTGGTTGCAGGATAAATTAGTGTTGAATCCGAAAATTGCAAGAGAAAGCCTGAAAGATGTAAAATATGCTTAGATTGTAGACCACAAAACAAGTCGTAAGAAGGACCTATGAGTCCTACTGATGGTCGTGAAAAGCTGCAGAAGGCTAAGTTCAGGAGATGCAATGTACGAGTCTCAGTACGGATCGTACCAAGCTGGTATGAGTCGTTGTGATGAAATCGTTGCAAGATCTAGAAAATTTGCATAAGGTGCTGACTCCTGCTACGGAAAGACAGTACAACCCGTGGGAAGAAGGTAAGAGTCGTACCATGACGGTCGTGATGAATTTAAAAAGAACTCCAAAGTTTCAGAATCAAACCATAGGAGCTCAGTACGGGTCGTATGATGGAGGTAAAAATCGTACCTGGATCCAGCACTTAGAAAAAATTCAGCCAATAATGCAAGGTACGATAGGAAGCTACGGGTCATAGGATGATGCTACAGATCGTAACATGGCTCGTGACGACTGTGGCACTAGATATGGAAATTCATCCAATTAGCCTAGGAAAAGGATTTTTGTGTCTGTATAAATACATTTTAGGTTTTATTTTTCTTGAGACAATCGTAGTCAAATAAGAAAGACACGAAAGACAAGGAGAGAAGAGATTTGTAAGGGAATTGAGTTGATTCAACTTGTGATCAACCTTTCTTGAATTTGTCTTGTTCATGCTACTTGTTCTTCAATATATTGCTGAGTAATCAAAGGAAGTGTTTTTCTCATTCATTCTTTTAAGTATTGATTTATGTTCTTAATCATGACTACAATTCAGAACCTTACAACTATGAGAGGCTAAAACCTCCATAACTAGGGTTGTGGGAACCATGGTTGATTAACAAGCTAGGGTTACACAAAGTGATTTTAAAACCAATACAAATACTTATATTGTATTCTATTCATGCTTAAATGTTTCTTAATGGTGCGCAACGTTAGGACTTGCCCGAATTCTTTACTTTCTTTGGTCGAAGAGGTAGAGATTAGGAAAAGAGAATTACAACAGAGCCTTGATTTTGATAATCATTGTATTAACTTGAGTTGTGGTCGCAGGATAGTTAAATCTGGAACTTAGTGATAACGGATAGATTGAAACCGCTCATGAGACTTGGTCGAGTGATTGAGTATAGTCATTCAATAGGGACTGATCGGTCATTTGAATGATCCTAAGTTATCAGTTCAATAAGTAAGTATCAGTGATAATCACGAGTGTATATCAAAAGAAGTTATGAACCCATGGGGAACACAAACCCTTGTTATCCTTTAATATTGACTCAACATCAGATTTTCATACTTGCTTTTGTTAATCATTTCTTTTAGAAACCCCTACTTTGAAATAACTACCTCACAAGTTCAATTACCAGCTATAATCCAGTTCTCCCTATTCCCTGTGGGTTTGTGCCCAACTTGTAGTTGGATTCTTTATTGACAACTTCCGTTTCTCACTTCAGTAAGAGGTATTGTTTGAGCGTTATCAAAAAGTGTCGCCATTGCAGGGAATTATGGCTGAAACCAGGTTATTAGCTTGTAATTAACTTTTTGGTAGTTATTTCCTTAATTACATTTATTTTTGTGTTTTTGATACCCACAGTCTGTTCTCCTGTGAATGCTAAGCACTCGGAGTAGAGGAGATCCCCTTGTCCCACTAAATCCAAATATCGAAAGAGCACTGCATAGAATGGAGAACCACAAGCAAAGAGAAGCAAGCATAGATGAAAATGCTAGGCAAACTGATCTAGCTGGGCAGGCTGCACTATAGCATGAGAAAGATGAAAGAGATGAGGTGGTAAATGTTGGTCGACAAGGGAGGGGCAACAGAGCTCATAGATTTGCCCCTCAGTTCTTTAATGATGATGATGACCTAGAAATTGATGAAGTCGGGTCGAATGGAGCAATTGTGCCACCACTACTGCCAGCTGGGGCCAAATTTGACATTACGAGCACCATGAATCAGTTGCTAAACATTAAAGGGGTGTTCAGTGGCCATGCAGCAGATGACACCAACCTGCACTTAATGCACTTCGTAGGAATATGTAAGGCGTACAGGTTTCCCGGAGTAAGCCAGGACGCAATATGGCTCAGACTCTTCCCCTTTTCTCTATCAGGGGAAGCTACTTTATGGTTTTGGAGTTGCCCAACGACTCCATAACCAACTGGAGGGATCTCAAATAGGCCTTTTTGGAGAGATTCTTTCCCCCATCCAGGATGTTGCAACTATAATTTTTGCAGATTACGACTGAGGCACTTCATGAAACTTGGTTGAGATTCAAAAAGAAGTTGACAAAGTTCCCTAACCATAAAATTCTAGATGACTTTTGTAGGAAATTTTTTACAGGTCTCTGAACAATAGCACCAAAGTTGTAGCAGACACGGTGGCTGGAGGAGCATTAATGAGTCACACCTGGGAGCAAGCTGCCACCATTCTTGATAGGGTGACTAATACAAACAGGGCCTTGCGTACTGGGAGGCTGATGCAGTCGTAGGCACATATACTGTTTGTTTGACTGCAGACCAATGAAGAAAACAAGAAGAGCGTGACCAGGAGTTAGCTCATACGCGCACATCATTGGACTTGCTGACAAAGCATATTATGGGAGCCGGAGCCAAACAGGTCAATGCAGTGGGTACTCAAGGAAGGGAGCCAGGAGGTGATCCATCTGATTCTGAGGAGGAGGACAACTTCTTAGATAGCCAGGTGGCGGGTTTTCGAACCAACACCCAAGCGTCTGGACAAGACAATTGGCACCAAGGTTCTGGAAATCATGGTCGGAACCAGTATAGAGACAACTACAATAGAAACGGGTTCAGAGATAGGAGTCGAGGTCGTTAGTGTGAAGGAGATTGGAGGAAAATGATGGATACCGCAATGACCGGACTGGAATCTACGTGAATCCCAATGCACGAGAAGGGGAGGCTGGGCGATTAAAGTTGGAAAGAATGATGGCCGAGATGTTAAAGAAGGTGAGGTCCACTAATGATTAAGTGAAGGAGATCCGAGGTGACTTGTCAAGTATGGGTCAGAAAGTAGAATCTCATGCTACCGCCATCAAGTAGATTGAGCATCAACTTGAGCAATTGCAGCATCCATAAACCCTAGAAAAAAGGGTACACTACCTAGCAACACTATCCAAAATCCAAAGAACGAGGCACATTGTATGACAGTGATGACTAGGAGTGGTAAAACCACAGTTGACCCCCCGTTTCCAGTTGAAGTTGAGCAGAACAAAGAGAGCATAATGGAGGTTGATGATAAAAGTTTTGAGAGAGAAAATAGTGAGCTGCAAGAGGCCCCGAGATGTGAGAAGGAACCCAACATGGATAAAGGGGCAATGCAAGTGCATAAAGCTATCCCACGACCACCACCACCTTTTCCCCAAAGGATGAAGAAGGTGGAGAATGGTAAGTTCCGGATATTCCTTTCAATGCTTAAGAAACTATCTATGAACATACCATTGGTCAAAGAGTTAGAGCAGATGCCAGGATATGCAAATTTTATGAAGGACCTAGTGATGAAGAAGAGATCTGTGAGCTACGAGTCTGTTGACAATATGCATCACTGCAGTGCCATAGCTACAAGAGTCCTAGCACAGAAAAAGGAAGACCCAGGTGCCTTCACTATACCATGCATGATTGGAAATGTCGAGTTCGCAAGGGCTCTCTATGATCTGTGAGCTAGCATAAATTTTATGCCCTTGGCTGTGTTCAAAAAATTACGATTGCGAGCCCCCACACGAACCAACATGCGGCTACAGATGGACAAAAGAATAGTTAAGAAGCCAGTGGGCATCCTGATCGATGGGCTTGTCAAGGTATATAAATTTATATTCCCACAGACTTTGTGATTTTGGATTCCGAGGTTGATTATGAGGTCCCCATCATTTGGGGCAACCATTACTTCCGACCGGAAGGGCTATAGTAGATGTGGAAGCTGGCCTGTTGAAGTTTATGCTGAATCAAGAAGAGGTCACATTCAACATCTCAAAGACAATGAAGCAACCTAAGGAATTTAGTGTGATCTCAGCGATGGAGGATGAGTATGAATAACTTGATGAATTCTGAGTAGTCAAGAGGTTTGCGTCATGCCGTGACATTAAATCAAGTGCTTCTAGGGAGGAAACCTAAGTGGTAGATTGGTGAAGTCTAAGTAACCAGTCTACCTCCATCATGCTGCTACGTTAAATCAAGTGCTTCTTGGGAGGCAACCCAAGTTATTGAACTAATGCGTGCTTAGTTTGCAGGGAGAATTAAAAATAGGAGGCTGAAACATCAGCTGCTATGGCTCTCAGTACAACCCATGATGAGGTCCTATGAGTCATAGCA
This sequence comes from Datura wrightii, assembly GCA_035772735.1. Taxonomy (NCBI): domain Eukaryota; kingdom Viridiplantae; phylum Streptophyta; class Magnoliopsida; order Solanales; family Solanaceae; genus Datura; species Datura wrightii. Next base: position 42,492,034 of record JASDFA010000007.1, on the reverse strand, counting down.
GCAGTCGTGGCGAGGTTCATAAAATAATAATTCTAAGCTCTGACCTACGATTAACCCTACGTACCGTACCTTGATGGTACGAGTCATAGGATGCATTCGTAGGTCTCCAGGTAAGTTTACTTCAAAAAGTGTTGCATACGATTCCAAGGGACGAGCCATAGGTACTTCCTACGACTGGTGGAATGAGTCGTGATGGGTTACAACTGGCAATCTTACCCGACTCGACCCAAATTTTTTAAAAATTTGCCCTCACCTATTTAAACCACATAAACACCTTTTCCCACGTTTAATCACTCAAAAGCACGACTCACACCCACTTCTCCTACCCGTAACTCAGTTCCATTGAAGAAAATCAACCCAAAATGTTGCACAACTCGAGCTTTAAAAACCCTATTCGATCATTCACAATTGATGAAGCATCAATCATGTAAGTTTATTGTGGTAACCATTGCTAAGAGTCGTATAATGAGATTGATGGTGTCAAAACCCCTGTGAATCAGTCACTAGACTTGAAACTTGATATTGAAAATAGAAAATGATTAGGGTGTTGTATAATGTTCTTCATAGACTAAACAAATGCTAAATTCTTGATGAACTGAGGTTTTAAAGCTTAATGAGTTATAGGTAGTAGATCAAAAAGGGATGATTGGGCTTGGGTAAAATTGAGTCAATGATGTGCCTAGACCTGGGGGGGAAATCCGAGTACCTTGAAAATTTAAAAAGAACCCTTGCGAATTGAGAAAAGAAAATTTTGAAGGGTTATGAGTCATAGTACGGACTGTAGGTTGCCACTAAGATGCGTACGGAGCACTCGTACCACCAAACTGAACATGGTAACAGAAAAATGTCCTTACGACTCGTGGAATCGACTTACTGGTAGTACCACGTGTCGTGGAAAAATTCAGAAAAATAGTAATGCTAGGCTTCATCAGACGACTCATAGTACGGATCATACCTTTAAGGTACGAGTTGTATCTACGAGTCGTACTGACAAATATTGCAACTCTGGGACTTCTCAAGAGTCGTCCCTTCATGCTACGACCCGTAGTGAGGACCCGTGATGAAATTTAGCATATCTCCTTTCTAATTCTTCTTTTTCAAAAATGGAAAGCTAAATTCTTTCTCTACAGGTACAATGACATACAAATGCAGGGTAGATAAAAAAAAGCCCAAACGATACTGATTAATGAACCAACTGACTCGGAGTCTGACAAGGCAGGAGACTCACCTAGTGGTTCAATTGAGGAGTATCAAGTAGACACCTCGGACACCGATGGAACCAGAACCACTAGGGTGAGAGCAAAGGCCCAAGATGAAGCAACAACATCTACATCTGCTCAAGATCCCCACTCTGAGGTGGGAGTTAGAGAGGAACAACAAAAGTCAGGAAGTGACAACAATGTTGATGAAGGGTCAGGGGAGACCTAAAGTGGAGAAGAAAGTGGTAGTGAAGAGTCAAAGGAGGAGGTTCCTGTTGTTCCACAAGAGAAGACCCCACCCAGGGCAAGCCGTACAATTCGGTGGAGGGTGCCAGGAGCAAAAGAAATTTATGAGCAAGGCATCTCTCTCACCGCCAAGAATAAGCCAAGGAGAAGCATCCAAGAAGAGCCGCGGATCCTCACAACCTCACTAAATGAAGTTGAGGAGATGAAGCATATTTTTACCTTCTATGGTTTTGAGTGAATGGCCAATACTCCAACACAGTGCACAGAAAACATAGTTCAGGAGTTCTATGCCAACTACTTGGCCCCCATGGAGGTAAAGGCAAAGGAAGGATAGAAGATAAAAGACCAGATATGGTCCGAGGTCGAAAAGTTGATATATCTGAGCGGACCATTACTCGATTTTTGTATGGCCCATAGTTTGTGCCTACCAGGATGATGCGAGAGTATGATTAGAAGGTGGAGGCAATGAAGTAGATTAGATCCCTGGGTATGCTAGAGCGATAGAGGCAGCTGCAATGGCTAGCAGGGGTGATTGTTGAGAACAAAGATGAAGCTGAATGGGTTAAAGGTGGAAAGCCAAGTGACCAAGAATTCACTGAACTTCATTGCAAAAGCCTGCTGGACACTAGTGCGCCATCGATTAGCACCTACGGTCAGTGACAACACACTGAGTGCTGACAAAGCAACTTTGGTTACATGCCTCATGTCTCGTTACCCTATCAATATTTCGAGTATCATAGCAGATGAGATACGAGATCGGGCAGTGGGAGTAAATACTACTATCCCATTCCCGAGTCTTGTTTTCAGATTATGTATGGAGGCATAAGTTCCACGGCGTGACGAGCGATTGATTGGAGGCCAAAGGATTGTAGATATAGGCCTTATTCGGGATGAGATGAACTCGGTAAGCAGATCCAGAATTCCCACAGCTATCCCAGCAGCCCGTCCATCAGGGGATGCACAGGTGAATGTCCCCATTACACAAGAGTAAAGCGAGACAATGGCTACAGATGCTGGTCATTCAGAGTCAGCTCGCAGCACCTCAACTGCACCACTGCCCAGCATACAGGCCTAGACACCAGCATGATATACTTTGATACCATAGGATTTCCTCCAAAAGCTAGCAAAATGATTGTCCATGGTGGAACAAAAGATTCAGGCGATGATGGACAATGTAAAACCATGGGTCAAGTCAGAGATAGAGGCAGCAGCTCAGGCTCTACATGCTCGCCTAGATAGTTTAAAGAGCTCATTCGATGTGAGGATGGTGGAGCAGCCAGATACTAGCAGTATCCGTGCGGAGGGGGGCTCTTCGAAGCCAAATAGTTGAGTTGTCATCACGACAACCAACAGTTTTAGCACCCCCCACTCTTCTAGACCTAGATGTCGAGCTTGACGAGGACATTGATTTGGAGGCATACTGAGAGCCGACCACAGCTGTTGATAAAGGTAAGAAGAGAGCTACTGAGGAGGCTAGCGAGGAAAAATTGAGAAAGAAGAGAAAGAAGGAGAGAAAAGAGGACTAGTGGGCTAGAGCAGAGAGAATACAAACTCATGACACGCATATTTCTGAGTTGCACGAGAGAGCTAGAGGAGCAGGCAGCTCCACCATACCTCAGCCCGAGCTTTCCCGTGGCCATGACCCTCCCCCTATTGACACACAATTGATGCGCCGGCCACCACTAGCACCACTACTACAGTTGGAGGTACCAACTTTGCAAGATGATAGGAGCGCCTAGTGCGCCACAACTATATTCTCTTCCCTATGTTCTTCTAAATGATGCTTCGGGGATGAAGCTTACTTTTCAAAAAGGGGGAGGGGGTGTCCTTGTGATTTTTGGGATTTTTCGTTCATCTAAGGGTTTTTCTTGCAGTAAAAGGACAAAAGTCGATTAAAATACTTTATCAAAGTTGGGGAATTTCTTCGAGTCGATTAAAATATTTTATCAAAGTTGGGGAATTTCTTCGAGTGTATTTATTTTCCCTCAAGCATGTTATCTAGTAGAACTGACATATATAGGATTTTTATTTTTTAGTTTGTGATTTTTGTTCAATTAGAAAGTAGCTTAGGAGTACGCAGCTAATAAAAATGCACTAGTTTTGGTTTTTGAAAAAAATTGATCCTGTTTAAAATTTTTTGATGCATTAGCTATGTATTTGTGACAACATGCACGATTGTTGTGGATCTTTTGATGTCATTTAGTTTGTCAACATGAGTAGTTTTGTTAAGCCTGTTTAAACTAGGTAGGTGAGGTGATAATAGTTCATGTACCATGTGTAAGTGAGGTATAATAGTCAGTTCAGTATTGTGTTGAAGATCTAGAACTTATGTGGTTGGTCTTTGCATAGGCTAAGCATGGTTGATTAGGATACGATCATAGGACATTTTTTAGCTCACTTTTAGCCTATATTACCCTACAAAAAGTTGCATGAATCCCTTGATCCCAAGTTTGAGCCTTAATACCATGATTTCTTTGATTTACCGATTAACCCTACCCATTTTTTTGTAATGAACCTGTTTTGGCCCTGGTCCTTCTTTGGATTTTGTGAACCTCAACATAAGAAAAATGCTTAAGTTGAGGGTGGCTAGAGTAGCGGTGTGTAAAAGGTGGGAACGGAAGAAAGAAAAAGAAAAGAAAAACATAATGGTGAAGAATGAAGTGTGGTGAGATGATGAAAAGAAGAGATGAAAAATGCTGAAAATCTTGAGGAAGAAAGCCAAAGGAAATTTGAAAATGCTGAAAAAAGTTGAAAACTCACCACACCCATGCAAATATGTATAAAAAGGAGAGAAAGGGAAGAAAAGGGAATGAAAGAATAAAAGAGTGAAATAGGTGAATGGTGTAGCCAATGTATGTAATGCCAAGAAAGGAATAGTCACTTATAAAATCTTCCATCGTTGCCATGTCTAGCCCTGAGCCTACATTGCCAGCCATATCAAGTCCTATAATGATCCTAACCTGACCATCTGATAAACCAAAGCAGATAAAATAATGGCAAGCCTATGGTATCTGACATATAGTACTTGTAACTTCTTCGTGAGAGTAGGTGCCTTACAGGTTTAGTCCCATATTATATTAGACATATCATATCTGAGTGGGGACTTCATTTGTGTGAGGGTACATGGATTACGTTTGCTTTTACTATTGGTTTGTGTGGAAAACATTGGTGATGACTTGATTGCCTATTGATAGATGAATGACATGTTTTGATCCCTGTTTATGATGTTTTGAGGTTTCTTGTAATATTAGCTAATTTTGTTCCGTGAGAAAGGGTTAATAGAGTTTGTATAGAAAGTGCAAGTTTGTTTGAGTATTGGCTGTAGTACCTTAAGTCTATTTTCTAGTTGAGCGTCGTGTTTTAGTTTTTCTTTTTCTTGCCTGAGGACATGCAAAAGTCTTAAGTTGAGGGTGTTGATGTGTTGTGGATTTACAGCACTATCGACGCTCAAAACTAAGAAAATAACATGGACATAGGTGTGTTTAGGTGAATATAAGGTACTTTTCCTTTGGTTGCAGGATAAATTAGTGTTGAATCTAAAAATTGCAAATGAAATCCTGAAAGATGAAAAATATGCTCAGATTGCAGACCACGGTACGAGCCGTTGGAAGGAACTACGACTCGTACTAATGGTCGTGAAAAGCTGCAGAAGGCTAAGTTGAAGAGATACAATGTAGTAGTCTCAATACGGATCATACCAAGCTGGTACGAGTTGTGGTGATGAAATCGTGACAAGATCCAGAAAATTTGCATAAGGTGCTGACTCCTGCTAGGGCAAGACAGTACGACCCATGGGAAGAAGGTACAAGTCATACCATGACGGTCATGATGAATTTCAGAAGAATTCAAAGTTTCAGAATCAAACCACGGGAGCTCAGTACGGGTCACATAATGGAGGTAAAAATCGTACCTGGATCCAGCACAAAGCTTCGAGAAAACTAGTGTTTTCTGAATTAAAGGACGAGTCATTTGATGAATCGTTCGGTGACCTACTGTAGATTTTCCTATTTACTCTATTTCAGCTCTCGGGTATTACAATATCTCTCCTTTGAAAACATTCATCATTGAAAGTAGACTAAACTTACTAAAAATTGAGGGAAGGAAAGTGAAATTTCAAATAATAAACATCTGAAGCTGAAAACTGATGGAGTGAATGACTCCGTACTAATATACATGAATTAACTAAATTCATGAATCACTTCTATATATTTATACATATATACTCACATAAAGGAAATTGAGAGACATGAACTAGACATGAAATTAAATAGAGTATTAAGGAGGAAAGTGATACCTCATGCTGAAACTAAGTTGGAAGGGAATAAATGCGGGTATTTAGACATCATGTAGGCTTCAGCCTCCCATGAAGCTCCTTCAACAAGTTGATTCCTCCACAAGACTCGAGCCAAGCTACTTCTTTGTTCCTCTACTTCTGAACCTGACGATCAAGGATCTCAACTAGTACCTCCACATAACTAAGGTTATCCTTCACACCTATGCTCTCTATCGGTAAACCAAAGTCGGATCACCAACGCACGTATTTAACAATGATATATCGAAAATTAGATGTACCAAAGACAACTCCGCTGGTCGCTACAACTCATAGGTCACCTTACCAACACGCCTAACAATCTTGTGGGAACCAATATACCGGGGATTAAGCTTTCTTTCTTTCCGAACCTCATCACTCCCTTCATGGGCGACACCTTCAAAAACACCTAATTATCAACTTCAAACTCCAATTCTCTCTCCTCACAACAACATAGGACTTTTGACGACTCTGATATGTTTTCAGCCTTCCCTTTATAAACTAAACTTTCTCCATAGCCTCATGAATTTAATTTGGCCCTATCAATGTAGCCTCACCTACCTCAAACAACCAATAGGCGATCTATATCTCCGCCCACCAAGAGCCTTAATTGGAGCCATCTAAATGCCTGAGTGGTAGTTGTTGTTTTAAGAAAACTCGATATGAGGTAAAGGATGATCCAAACTACCTTCGAAGTCAATCACATATGCTCTCAACATATCCTTAAGAGTATGACTGGTCCGCTCAGCCTTACCATCTGTCTGTGGGTGAAAAACTATTATGCCCAGCTTGACTTGAGTACCAAGTCCCTTCTAAAATGATCTCTAAAATTGAAAGGTAAACTAAGTACCTCTATCCGAAACGATTGATAAGGGAACCCCATGCAGCCGAACTAATTCCCAAATGTCAGATCAGAACTCCTCATGTTCTAGTCAGGCAGGGACTCTCCATAGCCGAGAATGCTTCCCTTGGTCCAGTCGGGATCCTCCATAACGAAGAGTGACTCCCTAGTTCAATAGGGATCCTCCATAGCAGAAAGTGACTCCCTAGTTCAGTCGGGATCCTCCATAGCAGAGAGTGACTCCATAGCTCAATTGTGATCCTCCATAGCAGTGAGTGAATCCCTAGATCAGTCAGGATCCTCCATAGTAGAGAGTGACTCCCTAGTTCAGTTGGGTTTCTCCCAAGTAGAGAATGACTCCCTTAGTTATGTTATCAACATGATTCAGTTCCATATGATTCAGATTTCAGATTATAACAGATTTAATATAATGAGAGTCAGACTCAGTTACTAGCAGTATAACAGATTTAATATAATGAGAGTCAGACTTAGTTTCCAGCAGGGATCCAGTACAGTGTGTGATGCTAGTTTCAGATTCAGCTCTTGTTAGCATTCATAGCTTGACCCTTATGCATGAGTTTGATGATGTGTCAAAATATGAGATGCAAAAGAAAGTTTCATGCATATATTTATATGTATATGTGACTCATAAGAGGATTGTTGCATGTTAGATCAGTTATGTCGATGCACTTTGTTATTTCCTTATCGTATATTTGTATCTTAGATTATTTATGTTATCCCGCATGCTCAGTACATTTTAAGTACTGACCACATGCCTTTTTATTCTATATCATTTCATGATATAGGTTCAGGTTTCAAGACTCATCCTCGTGGTTAGATACGCTTCATTCCCTCTCAGCTACTAGTGGTGAGTCCTCATCTCCCGAGGAAGTGATTTATGTTAATATTTTCGTTATTTTTCAGTTTTTAGATTTTTAGGAGTTAGTTGGTGGCTTGTCTCAGCTACTCATCAATTTAGTAGAAGGCTTTCAAACTTGTCTAGATAGATTCAGCATTGTATTAAAGTGTTGTTACAATTGTTCTTATGATTCCATGTTAGACTTTTGCAGTTAGCTTCCATTCATTTATGTTGATAGTTGTTTCTAGTGTTAAGTGATACGCTATGATTACACCATGGGTCGACTTGGAGCCTTTCGGTGTTCCTTGTCCCGTGTTACGGCTCGGGTGTAAACACGGGTCATGACAAACTTGGTATCAGAGAAAAGGTTTAGAGTGTCCTAGGGTGTCTAAAAGCCACTTTATGTAGAGTCTTCTTCATGGGGATGAAGCACGCCACACTTATGACGAGGAGACTATGAGACATTTTAGGAATGTTCCCTTTTCTTCATGATTCATATCGTACGTAAAGTATGAAGTTCTAAATAGTTCCTTCCCTAACTCATGTTGTACGTGCTTGTAGATAAAGCTTCCTAGACAAGCAAATGGAAGGAGAAATGGTAATGACGGCTAGTAGGTACCACCAGCCCCAGTGAACCTGTTGGACAACCATATAACCCATGTCGAGTTCCAGGAAACCCTTAATATGTTGGCATGGTTCGTGACCGCCCAAATTAATAAGCAAGCAATTGCTCGTATTCTCCAGAATTGGAATATAGCAGCGACAAGGGTGAGGGATTTTCTCAGAATGAACCCACCCGAGTTCTTGGGGACAAAGGTAGACAAGGACCCGTATGAGTTGTTGGAAGAAATTCAGAAGACTACCCACATCATGGGGGTGGCAGGAATTTAGAGCACAAACTTAGCCTCCTACCAGCTAAAAGGAGTTGCTTATATATGGTTTTTTTAGTGAAGGGACAATTGAGGGATTGGAGCAGGCCCCATAGTTTGGGATGAATTTAAGACTACGTTCCTGGATAGGTTTATCCCTAGAGAGTTGAGAGGGGCTAAGGCAGCAAAGTTCTTTAACCTACAACAAAATGACATGATAATTCAACAGTATGCGTTGGAATTTACCTAGTTATTCAAGCATGCCCTGGAGATTGTAGCAGACCAGAGGGCTTGAGTGAGTAGGTTCATGAATGGAGTGTCAAACTCCTTGATTAAAGAGTGCAGCACTACCATGTTGCACAGGGGTATAGACTTTTTTTCGATGATATTCGCGAAAATAATGGAGGGGGAGCAGGTGAAGGAAAAGGAGAGAGAGGCCAAGAGGGCCAAGATAGGAGATTCAGAGTTCTCTTTGTCAAGGATGAGTAGTGGACACCGCTCACTTTCCCATCAGAAATTGGCAGCCCCAATATTTTCGATAATCAGTGCTCCGTACAAACTAGAGTAAGGGAGATTACGTATTCGATGTGCACCAACTGGGAGAATGTATGGATGGATCATAGTTTGGTTTCTGGTGTGACCAATTGGCCATAAGCACCAAGATTGCGCAGTGGCAGAGCTAGGTGAGAGTAGATCCTCAGCCATCTCTTCAGTAGCTCCTATAGCCCACCTATTTCAGAAAGGTGCATCATCTAGCCTAGGTGGCGGACGTCGTCAAAACTGCTCCTATGCCATAACAGCCCACCAGAATAAGGGTAAGTCGCTAGTAGTGGCCATGGGTATGTTGTGAATCTTGTATAACTCTTTGTATGTTGTTAGAACCAGAACTCCAACATTAAATAAGGAGCTTATGGTTGTCATTGAGAAGAGGTTGTCGATGTGTGATGTGAATAGCTGTTAATGTAAGACTGGCTATTATGGTTAAGGTGAAAGGGGGAGCTACGAGTTAGTGAATTAGTCCCAACCTTGAGAAATATTCTTACTTTACGAATCCTTTAGGTTCATTTTCGTGTTACGAATCAGTTATGTGTGTTAAGTCATGTATCCCAGTATGATCAGCTTGAACTCAGTGTCTAGAACATGCTTAGTAGTTCAGCAGACTTAGGTCATCTCATGTATGTGCTCAGTTTCAGATGTCATGAATGATTCGTACTCATGAGTCCTTTAGTTGAAGTCATATCATATATTATGAATTTTAACCCTGTAATAGAATGTGATTTGAGAGTGAAGGCTCAGCCGGCGTCAGTTTAGTGCCAGTTAAAGGGGGATAATCCTTCTCTGTGTTCTACCTAGTTCCTTTTCTGTTCCATGTCTTTTAGTCCCTCTCACGTCTTAACATGCATGTATGATTCAAATATTTAGTTCAGCTATGTAAGATCAGCCCAGTGTCAGATACTCCATCAGTTTCAGTTGTAAATGTACAATATTTGCGGTATCAGTTATTTCCCCAATTTATGAGCATGTTTAGACTACATTCAATGATGAACTTTCCCAAGGGGGAGATATTGTAACACCCCGAATGTCACTAAGACTAGACCCAAAACTAGTGAGTTGAAATATTTCAATGCCCCAGACTTTAGGGATAAGTTTGGAACCATTCTATATGTAAGGATAGGTCTGATCCCAATGAATTCTATGGATGCTTGGTGTTAATATCAATCCCCAAGTGTTATAAGTGCAATGGATGCAAATTAAGGTCATAAGCAACTTCGAGCACAAAGTTGAGTAGAGAGCCTTCTTACGCATTGAGTTTTTGTACAAGTTCTAGCAAGGGTCAACTTATAATGACTATATATCCCAGTTTACAAAGGGTTTTTGGGTGATTCAATATATCAAATTGAATCCCTTTAAGTCTTATTTCCAATGAATCTGACCTTGCATCAATCGGAGTTCAGAGTAAAATGTTATAAGCAATTTGGTGAAACTGCACCATCATCACAAAACAATTGGTTAGGTGACCCGTTAAGTCACCTAATGAATCATTAAGTGACCCGTTAGGTGGCCAAAATTTCTAGAAAACTTTGATTTTAGAAGGTACTTCATGACTGGTCAAGTGAACCGTTAAGTCACCTCATGAATTGTTAAATGACTCATTAAGCGGCGAAATTTCATGGAAATCCTAGTAGACTTCATGGATTGGACTCACGACTCGTCCAATGACTCATAAGTCGTGATGTCCCTCATGAGGACTGGCAGGGTCCTTTTTCCTGTGAAAATTTAGGGGTGTTTTCATAAAATTCTATGTTCCTAACTTCTAAACTACGTCGTTTTGAGTGTTATTTGGGACGTTTTTAAGTGTTCCATAGTAGAGAGTGACTCCCTAGTTCAGTTGGGTTTCTCCCTAGTAGAGAATGACTCCCTTAGTTATGTTATCAGCATGATTTACTTCCATATGATTCAGATTTCAAATTAAAATAGATTTAATATAATTAGAGTCAAACTCAGTTGCCAGCAGTGATCCTATTCAGTGTGTGATGCTAGTTTCATATTAAGCTCCTGTTAGCGTTCAGAACTTGGCCCTTATGCATGAGTTCGATGATGTTTGAAAATATGAGATCCAAATGAAAGTTTCATGCATATATATATATGTGTGTGTCTGTGTGTGTGTGTGTGTGTGTTTGTATATGTGACTATAAGAAGATTGTTGCATGTTAAATCAGTTATGTGGATGTACTTTGTTATTTCCTTATTGTATATTTGTATATTTAATTATTTATGATATCCCGCATCCTTAGTACATTCCATGTACTGACCGCATGCCTTTTTGTGATATATCGTTTCATGATATAGGTTCAGGTTTCCAGACTCAGTCTCGTGGTTAGATACGCTTCATTCACTCTCAGCTACTAGTGGTTAGTCCTCATCTCCCAAGGACGTGATTTATGTTTACATTTTCGTTATGTTTCAGTTTTTAGATTTTTAGGAGTTAGCTGGGGGCTTGTCTGAGCAACTCATTAGTTTAGTAGAAAGCTTTCAGACTTGTCTAGATAGATTCAGGTTGGACCGAAGTGTTGTTACAATTGTTCTTATGATTCCTTATTAGACTCTTGTAGTTAGCTTCCGCTCATTTATGTTGATAGTTGTTTCTAGTGTTAAGTGATATGCTATGATTATGCTATGGGTCGACTTGGAGCCTTTTGGGGTTCCTTGTCTCGTGTTACAGCTAGGGTGTAAACTTGGGTCATGACACATGTAAACCCTTCTAGTGCTCCACTCCATCCAAAGCACTAGAGTGTTGGAAAAATTTCCTATGTTTGGGATGCTTCTGGTGTTCCACGCCTCTCATCTCGCCAAGGTGTTGATAAAATTTTCCTCTAAAGTTTGGGACCTAGTGTGCCACACCATCCATAGCACTAACTTTGGTGCATATTTCTTTGATGTTTAGGGGTTGGCGTGCCACGCCAGCCTGTAACAACCCGAAAGATTCTAAGAACAGGCCCCAAATTTAAAGAAAGAAATCAGTTGGAAAGTGGAAAATTTGCTTGAAAACGAGTCGTGGCCAGACTTGTGGGAGCATTCAGGAGGTGCAGTAATGTTCAGTAACCATGGATGACCCAACGAGTCATTCGACAGGTAACGAGTCATTAGGTCGGCCGTCGGGTGGAGGCTAGAGATCAAGATGGGGTCATGAGGCAGTGATAACCACGGACAACCTAATGAGTCGTCGTGTCTAGTACAAACTCGTCAGGTCAGTCGTGGGATATGAAAACAATTTGTGAAGTTAGTCATCGTCAGACACGAAAAGAAATTTTGAGAAATGTTCTAGTGCACTCCACGACTTGGCACCACAAGTCGTTTCCAAGCCCACGACTCGTGGAGTGCCTCGTCAGCAGTGGGATTTTTCCTATGAATTTCCAGGGATGTTTTCATAAAATCCTATTCTTCTAACTCCTAAACAACGTCATTTTTAGCATTGTATGGGACGTTTCTACGGGTTTTTCTGGCCTAATCTCCCGTTCCCTCAAGATATTCCCTCAAACTCTTCTTCCTCCCTCTCTCAAACCTAAGGATTCAATTAGGTTTCTTCAATGGATTCAAGGGTTGAATTCAAGTGCATATTTCTCCTATTTAGATATGTAGGACTTCAATAAGGATCTCTTCTTAACCGCGGAAGCTCAAAGATCAAAACTGGGAGTTGAAACAGGAAAATTGTAAAATTGATGTCACAGGCAAGGACGAGTCGGTAGGTGGCTCATGGGGAGGCCTGGGAAAATGAAGGATTGAGTTCCCCACGAGTGAGGGAATGACGTCAGACACCACGAGTCGTCATGTCAATCGTGGGGTGGAGTTGGACTTTTTATAGGAGGATGTTTAGTGTATCTCACAGATGGGACCCCACGAGTCGTGGTCCGTCCCAATGACTCATGAGGTAAGTCGTGGGCATGCACGTAGGATTTTCAGGGATGTTAAGGCAGTGTACCTGACGGGAGGTGACCACGAGTCGTGGTCACAGGGGATGAGTCATTAAGTCATCCATTACGAGCCCCAACAGATCAGTTAACAAGTGCACTTGACGAGCAACATAAAGAGTAGTTGCCCGTCTTGACGAGTCATCAGGTCACTCATTAGGGTCACCTGATAGTGTTTTCCTGTGAATTCGGTAAGGGTCTTTTCATAATCCTAAGTTTCGAAGACCTATACTACGTCGTTTAATGCTCGTTTTAGTGGGTTTTTAGCAGGGCAATTATAGGGTGTTAGAATTCACCATTTCCATGTATGTGGGTGTTTTCTTCCACACCCATGCCCAATTTCTATCAAAATTTGATAAAGTATCTATTATCAAGTATGGGGTTTTACCCAATTGCATGATTCTTCAATCTCTATATATGGGTATGATTAGATTGTATTTATATTGCTGATATATGAATCTTGGGCGGATTCTAAATCATTCTCCCTTATAATTTATTTTCTGAAATTTGAATCTAAAACGCCCATTGGTAAAGAATTCATAAAAGAGGTGATTTATGGTAAATGTGTGATGATGATGAAGTTGATGATGATGAAAATCATGTTTCTAAAACTACTCATGATCTATGTTGTTGTTTTCAAATGTATTGATTAGATCCAAGTATTATAAAGCTTTGAGTGATGCGCACATGTCGATTTAAAGTGATGATTTTCCCGACATAAGGTTACCATATTGTTTGAAGTAAAATTTCCCAATCTTTATTATAAATTCTAGCTTGTGGTATGTTGAGTGAATGTTCCTATCCGTAGCTTACCACATGATTTGGAGAAGATGCTCCCACCTATGATTGAGCTTGTGGTATGTTTCGAAATAAAGCTTCACATATGCATGAATTCATAATTGAGATGTAGTTTATTATTGAGCTTTGTCAATAGACAATGTGGAGCTTCATATCCATATGATGTCTAGTGTATGCATGATTTCATTATGAACTTTGTTTCATACGAGTTGAGGTATGCATGATTTCATATTGAGCTTCGTCATCAGATGATGTTGAGCTTCGTCATTAGACAATGTTGAGCTTCGTTATATACGATGTAGAGCATTTAATGTTTTGGGAGAAGATTCGAGCACCGAGCGGGTTAAGCGTCGATCACCCTATGCCCCAAAACTGCGCGCCAACGTAGGTTGATACTGTTATACTATTGGGACCTCCCTTGTGAGCTATCCCCGGCCCGATTGGCCCTTCAGCTTGATTTCGATATCATAGTATCATCCATTGACCTAGCAAGGTTATGGATGGCTCTACCCACTTGTGTGTGATAGTTGGGATCATGTAAGCTCAATCGTGGTATGTCGGTTAAGTGACCAGTCTCCCACTGTCTATATCCTTCTGATTTGCATATTCATTACTCATGATGATTACTTATGCATGCATGTTCAAAGAGCTAGGTTTGGCTCATTTTTCAACTTTTGATATAAATGTTATGTTTCAGCTTTGAGTCATTCGAGTCAGTCATGACGTTCTAAAGCTTTGCATGAACACATTATGATAAGAGTACTATTTCAGAATTAATGCATATAGCCTTCTACTTATACTTAAAAGCTTATGATATGTATGAGTTTCTTTAAATGATTTATTTTACTTAAGTGGTTTTACTTACCTTGCATACTCGGTACATTCCACGTACTGACTGCATACTTTTAATGCTGCATCATCTCTTGATGCAGGATTTAGTTCTCAGGTTCAGCCCCCTTCGTAGTCGCTGTTCATAGTTAGCATCTGCTCATTTAGTGAGTCCTCATCTTTCGAGGACTAGACCTACAGTTGTTTTAGATGTCCTTTCAGTTTCAGTATTGTTGAGCTAGTTGGGGGTGTTGTCCCATCAGCTCGTCTAGATTAGAGGCTTATCAGACTTAGACGTGTATTCAACTTCACATATTTATTCTGTTGTTATATTAAGTTTGGCTTCTGCTGAGTTTATAATTATGTTTTCTTCATGTTTATTGAATGAGTTAGTTGAATGCTTATGCCATGGGTTGACTTGGTGTCTCTCGCGGTCCCTTATCCCATGTATGGGATTCGGGCCTCCGTTCGGCTCGTGACAAACTTGGTATCAAAGCCATAGGTTTGATGTGTCCTACGGAGTGTGAAAGCCACGTTAGGTAGAGTCTTTTTCATGGGTGTGAAGCGTGCCACAATTATGACGAAGAGACTTCTAGACGTTTTAGGAAATGTTCCCTTCTTTCATGACCTATGTCGTGTTGTGAAAATCCTTCTTATCCTTCTAATTCATGCTACTCGCGATTGCAGAATCATGGCTCCTTGAAAAGTGAATGGAAGAAGGAATGGAGGTGGTGAAGGCCATGAGGATGGAAACGATCATGAGCATCAGCCAGCCCCACCAGTTCAGGAGCCTCAAGCACTGGAGCCAGCCGCTCATGCTGTGTTCCGAGCTGCCATTAAGATGCTTGCACAGGCCTTGACCGCTCAAGTCAATCAGCAGGCCATTACGCATGTTCCGCAAAGTGGCAATGTGGTGGCCGCCAGAGTCCGAGACTTCTTAAGGATGAACCCGTCGCATTTCTTGGGGTCCAAGGTAGATGAGGACTCGCATGACTTCATTGATGAGATTTTCAAGATCACCCACGTTATGGGGGTGAGCAGTGTTGAGTGTGCATAGTTGGCCTCCTACCAGTTTAAGGGGGTTGCGCATATTTGGTTCTGCTAGTGGAAGGACAGCAAAGTCGCCAGAGTAGGTCTGGTCAGATGGGAGGAGTTTCAGGTTGCATTCCTCGATCGATTCTTCCCTCGAGAGATGAGGGAGTTGAAAGCAGCTGAATTTGTGAATCTAAAGTAAGGGAGGATGACTGTTCAGAAGTACACCCTTTAGTTAACCCGCCTATCAAAGTATGCCCCGGAGTTACTGGCCAACCAACGGGCGCGGGTGAGCAGATTTATGCATGGTATAGTAGGATATTTTGACAAGAACTACAGGAAAACTATACTTCACCAGGACATGGACTTCCCTCACATAGTGTTGTACGCCCAAAAGATAGAGGCAACACACTCGAGGGAAAGGGAGGCCAAGAGAACCAGGACTAACGACCATAGGCTCTCTCAACAGAGGTCTGGTGGTGGGCACCGACAGCATACCCACCAGAGATCATCATCCTAGCATCTTCAGTGCTGAGTGTGCCATCTAGTCCCATACATGATCAGAGAGGATGAGCGTCAGGCTCAAGGGGTCTAGCAGTAGACCCGCAGAGTCCAGCATTCCAACTTGCTGCAGATTTGGCCGAGGGCACATAGGCCAATGCTTGGCAAGGTCAGGAGCTTGTTTTGGATGTGGGCATCCTGGACATATGCTTAGAGATTGTCCCGCTATGAGAAAGGACTAGGTTGGGGGTTAAGGCCAGCTTTTAGTTCAGCAACCCCTCCCCCATGCACAGCACATTAGGGGCATCTACTAGAACAGCTAGCGAATAGCGCCAGAACAAATTCTATGCTTCAGCCACTCATCAGGAGTAGGAGGCCTCACCAGATGTAGTCACCGGTATGTTGAGCGACTTTTATGTTGATGTATATTCTTGGTTAGATCCTAGGACTACCTTGTCTTTTGTGACACCATATATAGCCAATAGCTTCGGGGTCAGTCCCGATGTCTTGTCAGAGTCTTTCTCAATTTCTACTCCAGTAGGCGACTCAGTTATAGCCAGACGGGTGTATAGAGATTACCCGGTCTCAGTTCTTCATAAGATCACCTCAGCAGACTTGATAGAGTTAGCCATGACCTATTACGATGTTATTCTTGGCATGGATTGGCATTCGCATGCTATGCTACTGTTAATTGTAGGACTCGATCGGTAGAGTTCACATTTCCGAGTGAGCCTGTCTTAGAATGGGAGGGTAGTTTAGCTATGTCTGTAGGTTGATTTATTTCCTACCTTAAGGCTAGGAAGATGATTTCTAAGGGTTGCATCTACCATATAGCTAGGGTTAAGGACTTGGAGTCGACCATCCAGTCCGTACTAGTAGTACGTGAATATCTAGAGGTCTTTCCTGATGATTTGCCAAGTATCCCTCTCGAGCGAGAGATTGATTTTAGTATAGATCTCCTTCCCGACACGCAGCCTATAGGAATTCCTGGAGGGCCTTACGAAAATTTGGAAATCCAACATTTTGATAGATTAAAAGATCCTGAATGGATTGATTTTGAATATCAGTTTATTAGTAAAAAACCTTCTCCAAATTTTGAATTGTCGAAACAAGAACTTTATGTAAGAGTTGAAGCCCCAAAAGAGTAGAAGGATCAGTTGAAAGACTTCTTAGATAAGGGCTTTATCAACCTGAGTAATCTCCATGCGGCGCACTGGTATTATTTGTTCGAAAGAAGGATGGTTCCCTTCACATGTGTATTGACTATCGATAGTTGAACAAGGTTACCGTCAAGAATAGGTACCCCTTACCCAGGATCGATGATTTGTTTGAACAGCTTCAAGGTGCAAAGTGTTTCTCCATGATTGATCTCTGATCCGGGTATCACCAGCTCAGCGTTCGGGAGTGACATCCCGAAAACCGCTTTCAGGACTCGGTATGGTCACTACGAATTTGTTGTTATGTCTTTTTGACTAACCAATGCCCCTACAACTTTTATGGATTTAATGAACAGGGTGTTCAAGGCATATTTGGACATGTTGGTGATTGTGTTCACTGATGACATCCTTATACACTCTCGTATCGAGGAGGAGCATGCTGCTCACTTGAGAATAGTGCTTTAGACCCTCAAGGATCATTAGTTGTAATCAAAATTCAGCAAATGTGAGTTTTGGTTTGAATCGGTGGCATTTCTAGGCCACGTGTTATAAAGAGAGGGCATAAAAGTAGACTCTCAGAAGATCGAGGCGGTAAAGAACTTGCCCAGACTGGTGAACCCACTGGATATTAGGAGCTTTTTAGGCTTAGCGGGTTACTATCGGAGATTTGTGGAGGGTTTTTCATCTATTGCCGCACCATTGATTAAGTTGACTCAGAAAAAGGTAAAGTTGGTCAGAGGCTTGTGAGAAAAGCTTCAAAGAGTTAAAGACCCGACTCACTTCAGCACCAGTGTTGACTCTACCTGAGGGTACGGATGGCTTTGTAGTGTATTGTGATGCTTCACGAGATGGACTCGGGTGTGTGTCAATGCAACATGGGAAAGTGATAGCATATGCCTTGAGACAGTTGAAAGTTCCTGTAAAGAACTACCCGACTCGTGATCTTGAATTGGTCGCAGTGGTGTTTGCGTTGAAGATATGGCGGCATTACTTGTATGGAGTCCACGTGGATGTATTTACGGATCACAAGAGATTGCAATATGTGTTCACGCAGAAAGATCTCAATCTTCGGCAAAGGTGGTGGTTGGAGTTGCTAAAAGACTATGACATAAGTGTCCTTTACCACCCGGGTAAGGCTAATGTGGTAGCGGACGCACTTAGTAGACTCTCTATGGAGAGTGTGTCCCATGTGAATGAGGGAAAGAAATAGTTGGTGAAGGATGTCCATCGACTTGTGAGGTTTGGAGTTAGATTGGTCGACTCAACCGATGGCGGCGTCATTGTGCAAAACAGATTAGAATCATCCTTGGTGATGGATCTGAAGGCCAGTCAAGATGAGAACCTAATTCTAGTAAAGCTAAATGAAGTCGCTGAAAGTCAGAAGGTGGAGGTTTTCTCCCAAGGGGGAGATAGGGTGTTGCGGTACCAAGGTCGTCCATATGTTCCAGATGTTGACAATTTGAGGGACCGGATATTCCATGAGGCACATGGATCCAGGTATTCCATCCATCCGGGTGCCACCAAGATGTATCATGATTTTGCGGGAAATATATTGGTGGAATGGCATGAAGAAGGATATTGCATAATTTATGGCCAAGTGCCCGAACTGTCAACAAGTTAAAGTTGAGCATCAAAGGTCGGGAGGCGTATTGCAGGATATTAACATTCCTACTTTGAAGTGGGAAGAGATTAATATGGATTTCATTACAGGCCTACCTCTTACTCTACGACACTATGATTCTACTTGGGTGGTAGTCGACAGGTTGACCAAGGTTGCACACTTTCTACCGGTCAAAACCACAGATTTAGCGGATGATTACGCCAAACTGTATATTCGGGAGTTAGGTCGATTTCATGGAGTGCCCTTGTCTATTATTTTAGACCGAGGTACTCAGTTTACCTTTTAGTTTTGGCGGTCTTTCCGAAAAGGGCTTGGGACTCAGGTTAAGGTCAGCATAGCATTTCATCCGCAAACGGATGGTTAGGAGGAGCGAACAATTCCAACTCTCGAGGACATGTTGAGTGCTTATGTGATGGACTCTAAAGGTGGTTGGAGTTACACCCCGAAAATCTTATTTATTTTTTTTATGATTATTTGATGTTTATATTTCATATTAAGGGAATTATGGGTTGTAGGTTGTCCATAGATGAGTAGGAAAACATGTGCAAAGGGAAAAACGAAGAGCATGTGAAGTTTGTAAATAAGGGTCAACTTTAAATGGGCATATCTCCAAATATATAATGATTCAGAGGTCCTATAACCTATAAATTGTAAGGTATTTGAGTCTAGTTTACACTGAAAAAAACCTCTTGTCAATCAGAGTTCGGAGTAAAAAGTTATGCTCGTTTGGAGACAGCACTGTCTGCTGGAAATGCCCCCATGCACGCGGGCGCCGAGAGAGGCAGGCAGCAGGCGCGCGCGCGCGCGAGGGCACGTCGCACGGGTGCTGCGTGCTTGCACCGCCCAGCCCGCCTATATGAAGTAATTTTGAGCTAAAAAGCTCATTTATACTCCGTTTTACCTCATTTTTTTCTTCAAAATTCTCAGAATTAAGAGCTCTATCCAATGTTGAAAACAAATCCCAGGTAAGAATTTGTATGGATAGGTCAAATTTCGTTATAGTCCAAGCTTGGAAAGGGTTTCTTATGTCGTTAGCTTCTAATTGTCGAGTTGTTGCGTTTTTGGGCAGTAGGGAGGTGAAGCTCTACCTCCATATTGGTGAGAGTTAAGTACAAAAGTAGGTAGGTGTTTTTACTCTTTAAATTATCATGAATAAACAAGTTATGTTGGAAGTGAAGTTGAAAGTTATGTGTTGCTTGGGTGTGTGTTGTTGCTGCGGTTTGGCAGCATGGTTGCTACACTTTTGGAACAGTATTTAGCTGAAGAGGAACTCCATATGGGAATGAGTTATACACAAGTGAAAGTTAAGTGTTCCTACTTGGTTTATCCGCTCAAATTCCCAAGCTAAATTAAGGAAATGAAATAAAGTCAATATGTGTTTTATGTGATATTTGACTGAGGTTTCTGCTCGTTTTTGGGAGGTTATTACAACTATATAGATGCTTGAATTTTTCGAAAATATGGAAGGAATACACCACACCTTTGGGGAGATTAAACACCAAAAGCACGTAATAGAAACTCTCTTGAATTGCCTCAAGTTTAAAATGCCTAAGGTACGTAGGTTTGCTGAAAATTATATTATGATGTGGTTGTTTGGTTGTACGTTTTGGGACATGAATTGTGACTGGGAACTCGGCATAAACCTGTCCTCATTCCATGTATTATAATTAAGGAATTTGAAGGTGTTGGAGTTTCTAGCAAGCGGAAGGAATTGGCTAAAAAGACGCGACGAAGTGAGGTATGTAAAGGCGTCTCTATTCCTATTTTCCAAGCACGAAGTCTTGTTGTTGATCGGGACAATGTTCCTATGTTTTGTGTTCTTATTGAGGCATAAATGATTCTGCCCAAAGTATTATAGATAGTTCATAGAAGGCTTGAAGAGTTAAATATGCTTGAAGTGAACAAATGTGAAGTGGAAGGCATATTGTTTACGATTTTTATTGTTGTAGTTGTAAATCGAGTCTGAAGTCCATTGTAAATCGAGTCTGAAGTCCCCTCAGCATGGGCACCGTGAGCTTTTCCTTTATATTACTTCATGCATGTGATATCAAATGTGTTCAAAATTCTAGTTGCTATGTGAAATTGGTAAAAAGGCAGGAAGACAACACGCGAACGCACTTAACACTAGAAAATAATTTTAAGCTAAATAAGGGTAAATGAGAACAACGAAATGAAAATTACTTACAATAGTTATCCACCCTCTTATGAACATGTTCTTAGGACAAGAGGGGATTCCTTGATTTCTCTCCCTTTATCTAACTGACCAGTTAACGAGTTTTCGAACCAACCGATATGTTGAACTTTAAGGATAGAACTCGAATGAGTAAATTATTGATATTTCTATGAAACCATCTTTATGGGAAGGTTATACACAATATTTTAATGTTATTTGTTTTATGAAAATAAGCATATATTTACGCTTATGCTTACGTTCAAGTTACACGCTAGCGCAACAAAATTTGTCTTTAGAATGCCGTCGTAAATTTACTATAACTCTTATGCTATTTGAACCTCCTGAGAGTCTCCAAGGCATTAATTTAAATAAGTGATATAAATACATTATATGGTAATGATATAATGAATGTTAGGTGACGCCCTTCTATAAATCAGCTAGAGTTGAACATTTGTAAAATAGTAACTTAAGCTAAAGAGAAGCTCTCTAATATAACCCTGGACGTTTATGTTAAGTTATCGATTCTAAGTGTTGAAATTTTCTTCCATGACCGAAAAGGGTGATCCTAGGAGCTTATAATCTATTTATAATGATGTAAGCTTTCTTGAGCTCCTCGGTTAATTAAGAAGTTGTGAAAGTCAATCCAGCAGCGTCCGAATTATGGTTATGAGTCTTTATTAAGGCAACACTTGGAGAGTTGCTTATGAATTCTCAAGTTGAACAAATCCAAATCTCAGATTCTTAAGTAATGTCTTTCGGTCCCTAATTTATGTTGAAGTGTGTTATGCTAAGAAGTTTTCAAGAGATCATATTCCGAGAATCATGCTAATGTCTCGATCAAGTATTTGAAGTTGCGTATCGGCCTAAGAACTTCAATCTTTATATGTCTTTCCAGTAAGAAATCTTAATGTATATGATTTTCATATTATAACATACAGTTGAATTCTTTCAGTTATATTCAAGCCATGCGTCTGTATGTTTAGCTCTTGTTGAGTTATCATTTGAATTTCCTAAATTCAGCGAAGAGATTCTCCCATGTACCAATGTTCCTAATGTCTAAGTAATTATAAGCACAAGCTATGAAAATGATCAGTTAAGCTTAGAACTTCTAATCCCCGAAAGTCACCTGGAGGTCACTCAGCTAACTAAATATGAGTTTATATGTTATATTGGAGTCTCATACGTTGTATGTATGTAATTCAACTCTCAGCTCTACGTGTATGCTAAGCATTATGACAAATAACTCCAAGCTCCAAGTCATAAGTCCCATGTTTTCCTGCAAATAAGGCAAATGAATTGAGAACTGTATGTGCTCATTGACGTGATAAGTTTGGCAATGAAATTCCAATGTATAGTTGTCGATACATGTAAAGGAACCACCCTGTGGGTAGTCTACATATGTAGTTCCCAGATGTCAAAAGATTGTATAGAAATGGGAATCTATGTTCTTCAACTCAAGCGATACGTTAAATTGGTAAGACTATCTATAGTACATTTCTTGTAAGCCTACTAAAATTCTTATGTTGGTTAAACCTCCTGAAGGTCCGTCGAGTCACTAAGTTGACATGTTTGTATATAATTTGACAGCTTTACGTGATATATGTGCATATTTGCTAATTTTACATAGTATATGTGCTCACTTGCATTTATATGTTACGAAAGAGACCTATTACGACCACAGATTAAGCATTTGTCATTTTAATGCTACAATTGTTAAATTGACTCAGTATAAGCTTTATCGGTTCCATTCATGATTATGATTGAGAATATTTTTATTTTTACCCCAGTATGACACACCGGCTGGAGATGTTTTTATTTTACACCGGTATGGCGCACTAGCTAGAGATATTTTTATTTTTACCCTGGTATGGTACACCGGCTGGAGATATTTTATTTTACTCCGGTATGGCACACCGACTGGAGATGTTTTTATTTTTACCCCGATATGGTACACTGGCTGGAGATATTTTTATTTTTACCCTGATATGGTACACTGACTGGAGATAATTTATTTTACCCTGGTATGGTACACCGGCTGGAGGAATTATTATATTGTTTTTGTGGTCGAGTTGCCGCAAACATTACAATTATAGTTTTTCTTGTGCATTACTTGGTTGCATTTGCAATTCAGTGTTGACTTATTGTCAGGTTTCGGTTTCCAAGATTCCAAGTTGTTACTATTCCGTACTTCTGGCTCAGTTATTATTGTTATCTTACATGTTTACAATTTTCTGCCTTACATACCAGTAAATTTCATTCGTACTGATGTCCCTTCACCTGGGGACCCGCGTTTGTGCCGCAGGTGCAGGTAGAGGTTGGGATTGCCAGGTGCAGTAGCAGTTCGTGAGATTAGCGGATGTGTTGGTATGCTCCTTTCTTTCTGGACTTAAGTCTGGTTTTGTTTTGGTTTGAGTTTTGAGATGCAGTTATGGGTAAGTCGGAGCCTTGTTCTGATCATCAGTCAGTTTACTCTTTAAAGGCTTTGTGGACTTAGTGTGTACAATGGTATTCAATTTGTGGCCTTGTCGGCTTTTTGTTGTTTAGTTTAGCATACTCATAGCCTTGGTTGCATTTCATTTGCTTACCCTATATTGTTGAGACATTATGGGTCCAGTTTATGCTCTAGTTGATTGTGACAGGTGGCCTGGACGGCCTAAGTGTTACAGTTACAAATGTCATATAACCGGCTTCCCAGTCAGTCAGGTATGGGGAGCCAGTTGTGCCCTCCCCCTAGTTATGGGGCGTGATAGTTGGGATTATCACTTGCCCTTGATTGAGTTTGCTTACAATAACAGCTATCACTCCAGCATCCAAATGACACCGTTCGAGACCTTTTACGGGCGAAGGTGTAGGTCGCCCATTGGATGGTTTGAGGTTGGTGAGGCAGCTATGATAGGGCCAGACTCGGTTCACGAGGCTATGGTGAAGGTTCAGTTTATAAGGCATAGGTTGAAAACTGCTCAGAGTCGTCAAAAGTCATATGCGGATGAGAGAAGAAGGGATTTGAAGTTTGAGGTGGACGATTGGGTATTTCTAAAGGTATCTCCCGTGACGGGAGTCATGCGGTTCGGAAAGAAAGCAAAACTCAGTCCCCAATATATTGGTCCCTAGCAGGTTATGAGAAGAGTTGTTAAGGTAGTGTATGAGTTGGAATTGCCATCATAGTTATCTTCAGTTCATCCCGTCTTTCATGTACCACTCTTGAAAAAGTGCTTAGGTGATCAAGCTTTAGTAGTCCCAGTGGAAAGCATAGGTGTGGGAGATAGCCTCAAATATGAGGAAATCCCAGTTGCAATCTTGGATCGTCAGATT
This sequence comes from Datura wrightii, assembly GCA_035772735.1. Taxonomy (NCBI): domain Eukaryota; kingdom Viridiplantae; phylum Streptophyta; class Magnoliopsida; order Solanales; family Solanaceae; genus Datura; species Datura wrightii. Next base: position 42,467,820 of record JASDFA010000007.1, on the reverse strand, counting down.
CAGAGGCTGAGGAAAAAGGAAGAAACTTCGGTGAAGGTGTTATGGCAAAACAAGCATGTTGAGGGAGCTACGTGGAAAGTCGAAACGGCTATGATGGCTAAATACCCCCACTTGTTCCCTACCGGCTCGTTTTAGTTTGAGGTATCAGTTTTTACCCTAATTATCTAATCAGTTTCCATGTTCAGTTCATGTGCGCAAGTTTGAATTATGTTATTATAAACGTATGTGATGTCTTAATTCAGTTCAGCTATGTAGTTCTTTCGGAGGTAGTTATTACATCAGTTTTCAATTTTAATCATCAGTATTTGCATATGATGATTGCATGTCTCTGCGTCTTCTATGTGTTTCTAATGTTTTGAGGACAAATGTTCCCAAGGGGAGATATTGTTATACCCTGAAAGCTCAAAGATCGGACTCGAGAGTTGAAATGGAAAAATTGTAACATTGATGTTGCAGGCACAAGATGAGTCGTGGGACGAGTCATGGGTACGATTGGGAAAATGAAGGATTGAGGTCCCCATCAGTGAGGCAACGACATGTGGTCACACACCACGAGTCGGTCATGTCAATCGTGGGGTGGAGTTGGACTTTTTACAGGAGTATGTCCAGTGTATCTAACGGATAGGACCCCACGAGTCATGGTCCGTCCCAACGACTCATGAGGTAAGTTGTGGGAAAGCAAGGAGGATTTTCAGGAATGTTATGGCAGTGTACCTGATGGGAGGTGACCATGAGTCATGGTCACAGAACGAGTCATTAAGTCATCTGTTACGAGCCCCAGCAGATCAATTAACCAGTGCACTTGACGTGCAACATAACGAGTCATTGCCCGTCCTGACGAGTCGTCAAGTCACCCATTAGGATCACCTGACAGTGTTATCCTGCAAATTCAGTAAGGGTCTTTTCGTAATTCTTAAGTTCCTAAGACCTATACTAAATCATTTAAGGCTCGTTTTAGTGGGTTTGAGTAGAGGAAAACCTATCCTAATCCATTACTCTCATGCATGCATGTTTGAAGGTTTGAAGAGGAGGTTCAAGGTGAAATCTCAGGGTTTCCAATTGGAATCTCAGCTAGGCAGTTAGAGGGTGTTAGAATTCAACATTTTCAGGTATGTAAGGCTATGAGTGGGTGTTTTCTTCCACACCCATGCCCAATTTCTATCAAAATGTGATAAACTATCTATGATCAAGTATGGGGTTTTACCTAATTGCATCATTCTTCAATCTCTATACATGGATATGATTAGGTTGTATTTATATTGATGATATATCATGCTTGGGTGGATTCTAAATCATTTTCCCTTATAAAAAATTGTTTTCTAAAACGCCCATGGGCGGAGAGTTCATAAAAGAGGTGATTTATGGTAAATGTGTGATGATGATGACAAGCATGTTTCTAAAATTATCCATTTTCTATGTTGTTGTTTCAAATGAATTGATGAGATCCAAGTATGATAAAGCTTTGGGTGATGCCCATATGTTGATTTAAAGAGATGATTTTCCCGACATAAGCTTACTACATTATCTGAAGTGAAATTTCCCAATTTTTATTATAAATTCTAGCTTGTGGTATGTTGAGTGAATGTTTCTATCTGCAGCTTACCACATGATTTGGAGTAGATGCTCCCACCTATGATTGAACTTGTGGTATGTTTCAAAATAAAGCTTTTCATATGCATGAATTCATAATTGAGATGTAGGTCATTATTGAGCTTTTGTCAATAGACAATGTTGAGCTTCATATCCATATGATGTCTAGTCTATGCATGATTTCATTATGAGCTTTGTCAATAGACAATGTTAAGCTTCATTTCATACAATGTTGAGTTATGCATGATTTCATATTGAGCTTCGTCATTAGACGATTTTGAGCTTCATCAATAGACGATGTTGACCTTCGTTATATACGATGTAGAGCATTGCATGTTTTGGAAGAAGAGTCTAGCACCGAGCGGGTTAAGGGTCGATCACCCTATGCCCCAGCTATGCACCAACGTATGTTGATACTATTATACTATTGGGACCTCCCTTGTGAGCTATCCCCGACCCGATTGGCACTTCATCTTGATATTGATATCATGGTATCGTCCATCGCCCGGACAAGGTTATGGACGGCTGTTCCCACTTGAATGTGATAGGTTGGACCATGTAAGCTCTATCGTGGTATGTCGGTTAAGTGACGTGTCTCCCACTGTCTATATCCTTCGGATTTGCATATTCATTACTCATGATGATTAATTATGCATGCATGTTAAAAAAGCAAGATTCGACTCATTGTTCAGATTTTGATATAAATGTTATGTTTAAGCTTTGAGTCATTCCAGTCAGTCATGATGTTCTAAAGCTATGCATGAACAGGTTATGATAAGAGTACTATTTCAGAATGAATGCATATAGCCTTCTACTTAACTTAAAAGCTTATAATATGTATGAGTTGCTTTAAATGAATTATTTTATTTAAATGATTTTACTTACCTTGCATACTCGGTACATTCCACATATTGACTGCATACTTTCTATGTTGCATCGTCTCATGATGCAGGATCCGGTTCTCAGGTTCAGCCCCATTCGTAATCGCTGTTCAGAGTTAGCACCTGCTTATTTGGTGAATCCTCATCTTTCGATGACTAGACCTACAGTTGTTTTATATGTCCTTTCAATTTCAGTACCATTAAGCTAGTTGGGGGTTTTGTCCCATCAGCTCGTCCAGATTAAAGGCTTATTAGACTTAGACGTTTATTAAGATTCAGATATTTATTCTATTGTTATATTAAGTTTGGCTTCTGCTATGTTTATAATTAAGTTTTCTTCATGTTTATTGAATGAGTTAGTCGAATACTTATGCCATGGGGTCGACTTGGGGTCTCTCGGGGTCCATTGTCCGGTGTGTATGATTCGGGATGTGAAAATCTCCTTCCATCCTTGTGTCCCAATTTTTGATACATAAAATCCAATTTCCTTGATTTTCTAGAGAACATGTTCTAGAGTTCAATTTTTGTGGACAAATTCTCATATATCACCTATGAATTCTAAGACCTATTATGATTAACAATCATGTATGCTTATGGGATTGCCTTCAATATCTCGAATTATGTACTTGATATGAGAAATACATGATTTTAGAATATTCACCATGAAATTGCCTATAACCTTAAATGGGATTTCGTAATTATTCACACACTCTTATCGTGAACTTGCATCCATGTTTAAAGTATATGAAGATTGTATGGATTCTCTTAAACCTAGAATATATTGTTTAATAAATATGTTGAGATACAATTAGAACTTATAGGCTTTAACCAATATGAATTATGTGTATGTTTTCACTGTGATTATGATGTAAATGTATTGGGCATGAGTAGAACCTATGAAGATGGCATGATTATCGAATTTTCATCGTGATTTAGAGTAAATTTTGAAATGGGGTTTAATGAGATATTCATATGTTTTCTCTATGAGATCGTTCTACATGTTAAAGGTATGAGTTGATTATATAGGTTGTTCGTAAATCTAGAATATATGACTTAACGTATATATGTTAAGGTACGATTTGGATCTATGGATCTTACATGAATCTAAGATATACGTCAAATATGTAATCTGAATTCGGGTTCAACTGTGGGGGATATGTCTAAAATATGATCTGATCTCATTAATGCTCAATGAAAGTAAAATTTATGATTTTTAAATGATGATTGGGGACTATGACGATATGAATTATTATAATAAATCATGGGAATGATCCTTTAAACCTTTAGCGTTGTTGTTAGTAGAAAGTATCTTTAATCAATTCTAAATGGTTCAATATGATATTCAATATGATATTCAATATGATGTAATTAGTTGAATGCTCATGTCTTTGATTAGCTGCAGTAAATTAGACTAGATGAAGGACGTCAGATTACCGTATTTCATGTTCTACATTAGTTAGTCGGTTAGGGATTCTCTACTGGAGAGAATGTTTCCCCTACTCAGTCAGGGATTATCTACAGCAGAGAATGTTTCCCTAGTCAATCCGGGATTCTCCATAGCAAAGAATGTTTCCCTTAGTAAGTCAGGGATTCTCTACAGTAGAGAATGTTTCCCTAGTCAGTCCGAGATTCTCCATAGCAGAGAATGTTTCTCTTAGTCAGTCAATGACTTTTTATATCAGAGAATGCTCTCCCTTAGATAGTCAAGGACTCTCCACAGCCGAGAATGTTTCCCTTCGATAGTCAAGGAATCTCCTTTAGACAGTCAGGGACTCTCCACAGTTGAGAATGTTTCTCTTTGACAGTCAGGGACTCTCTATGATATCAGTCACAACATCTGTCCTTAGAATTTGCTCAGTATATATCCTTTGCGCATCAATTGATCATATGTCAATAGATGTTTCTTATAAAATCATTATGTTATTATGTATATATGTATATCAGACAAGGTTCTTATATCTCCTTTCAGTTATATTTCCATTAATGTGTTTAGTTTACTTTCTTCTTATATGCTTGCATGTTTTGGTTTATTTATGCTTCTCGCATACTCAGTACATTCCAAGTACTAAGACACAACTTTATGTGCTATATCATTTCATGATATAGATTCAGGTTTCCAGACCCAGCCTCGTGGTTAGATACACTTCATTCCCCTCTCAGCTGCTTGTGGTGAATTCTCATCTCTCGGGGATGCGATTTATATTTTCATTATGTTTAAATTTTCAGATTTTAGGAGTTAGCTGGGGGCTTATCCTAGCAACTCATCAGTTATGTAGAGGCTTACAGATATGTCCAGATAGATTAAGCTTTGTATCAAAATGTCCATTTGTTCTTATGGTTTTTAATTAGACTCTTTCAGCTAGCTTCCACTCAGTTACGTTCTGTTAGCTATTTCTATTGTTAAGTGTATGCTATGATTATTCCATAGGTCGACTTGGAGCCTCTCGGGGTTCCTTGTCCCGTGTTTAGATCCGGGCCTATGTTCAGTTGTGACAAACTTGGTATTAGAGCAAAGGTTTGGAGTGTCCTAGGGTGTCTGAAAGCCGATTAAGTAGAGTCTCTTTCACGGGTGTGAAGCGCGCCACACTTATGAAATGGAGGCTACGAGACATTTTAGGATTGTTCCCTTTTCTTCATGATTCCTATCGTGCATAGAGTATGAAACTCTAACAGTTCCTCTCCTAACTTGTGATTTACGCGCTAGTAGATAATGCCACCAAGACAAGATAATGGAAGAAGAAATGTTAATGGGTGCCATCAAGTAGCACCAGCCCTAGTGAACCCGATGGAAGACCATGTTACTCACACCGAGTTTCGAGTAACCCTTATTATGTTGGTGCAGGCCATGACTGTCTGATTAATTAGCAAACGATGGCTCGTGTTCCCCAGAATGGGAATGTAGCGGCGGAAAGGGTAAGAGACTTTATCCGAATGAACCCACCCAAATTCTTAGGGTTAAGGGTGGATGAGGACCTATATGAGTTCTTGGTAGAGATCCAGAAGATCACCCAAATCATAGGGTGACGGGAACTAAGAGCGGAGACTTAGTCTTCTACCAGCTGAAAGGACTTGCTTATATATGGTTTTGTGAGTGGAGAAATAGTCGGGGAGTTGGAGCAGCCCCCGTATGTTGGGATGAGTTTATGACTACATTCTTGGATAGGTTTTCTCCTAGGGATTTGAGGGAGGCAAAGGCGGCGGAGTTCATCAACATAAGATATAACGACATGACTATCCAAGAGTACGCATTGGAGTTTACTGTAATACCCCAAAAGCACCTAAGTCAAACCCGGGATCAAAAATGGAAGTTGGCTTAAAACTAGAAAAAATGCTTAGGACAGACGACCCAAAGGATCGTTGATCCAACCAACTACCCGTTGGAGCCAATCGGGATTTCAAGAGTCCGGGTGGTAGTGGATATAATGGGTGGAGTAACGACTCGTTGCTTGAAATAATGAGTCGTTGTTTGTACTCATGGGTGGCATTGACCTGGCTGTTGGGAAAGTAATGGGTCATTAAATGACCCATCATGAGAAACGACGATTCGTTGTCACCAATCATTGTCCAAGTTGTCAGAATCTCCAGTGGACTTAATGGATGGGTACCATGACTTTTTTAGAGGAAATAAAGAGTTGTGGTGAGGCTCGTTGTGAGGAAAGGCTTAGGGTATTCAGGAGGCAAGCAATGATCAAACCCACGGTCCGTCAGATCAAAGGATGAGTAATCCTGTCGAGTCGTGGTATGATTCTGGAAGTAGGTCTTGGGAAGTGTATATGACGGGCCATACCACGAGTCGTGGTAGCTTCCAACGACTCATTGGTACGCTAGTTGGTTTGACCTGTGCAAATTTTCAAGCTGAATTCATTAAGGGTATTTCGACCTTTCCATGCTGTAAGGCCCTAAACTATGTCGTTTTATGTATTATTCTGGGCATAATAAGATAGGTTAAGTCCCATTTTCTTAAGCCATTCCCATGCATGCAAACTAAGAGAATTCAAGCTTAGGTTCAAGATTTTCCCTATCAATTCATCCTTGGGCATTCAAGAACTTTAGAATTTGATCTTACCAAGGTATGTAGGGTTACGATTGGGTGTTTCCGTACACACCCATGCCCATTATCTATTAAATTATGAAAATCTATCAAAAATCTCATGGGGTTTTGAATTCAATTTTGTGAAAATCTAATGATTTGCTTATGGGCTTTTTATGATTTATGAATCACATTATATTTTAAGGATTTTTATCAGATTTTACAATTTATTTTACTTACAAAATTATCAATTTCGATTTCTACTAAATTAAGTTTAATTATGCATGATCTATGATTAATCAATTTATGCTCTTCTCTTCAATTGGTGATATTCATGTACCCATCATGACTTATGATTTGAAACATGCATTTGTTCAAATACCCAATATTATTTGATGATTTACAAGTTATATACATGATATTTAAGTATGCATGGGCTTTATGATTTATGAACTTTTGATGATGAAAACCATATTTTCAAGTTACCCATGTTTATAATCATGTTTTTAATGAAGTGAGTATTTTAAAGAATGGTGAAGTATTTGGCAATGCCTACATGATGAAGAATCATTACGGTTTATGAAATGGATTTCATGATTTATCGATTTCTGATATTGGCCGACTAAAGGGCCTTTGGTTCTTGGCTAATCATGTTTTAATGGGGATTAATGAATGCTGAATGTTAATTTTTAGCCATGAATCTTAATGAATGATGTTATTGATTTACGTATAAGCCTATGATGCATGTTTTTGTGAGCCGTGTCTAGCACCGAGCAGCCCGGTGTCCAAAGGACTATGCCGGTGTCTTATAACCACATGCCACCATGGGTTTCTCATGATACATTACAATGATAATGATCCCTCTTTTTGTGATATCAAATTATACACGTCCCTTGCCTGGCAAGCCAGGGGCAACTCTGCCCACTTGAGTGAGATAGTTGGGGAATCATGAAAGGCTCTACCATGATGGTGTCAGTTATGATGAGTCCTCCCATTGTTTTGCATGTTTTATGCATTGTTATGTTTATGATGTTGGCTCAAGTGATGATTTGATAAAGTTTCTCTAATGATCATGATGATGAACGGCTTACGAATGATTTGAAAACCTTGAGCCTTACGTTATGTTATGATGTTTATGATATAAGCATGATGTCCCACTCTTACGATGTTTTATGAGTTTTCATGTATTTTAAATTTCCGTTTTACTTACCTTGCATACTGGTACATTCCACGTACTGACCGCATACTTTCTATGTTATAGCATTTCATGATACAAGACCCGACCCTCAGGCTCACTCTCATCCATAGATTATCTCAGAGTTCACTTTCAGCTTAGTGGTGAGTCCTCATGTTCCGAGGGCAATTTGACAAACATCTATGCTATTTTATGTTTCAGTACTTGTTCGGGTTAGTTGGGGGTGTTGTTCCATCAACCCATCATATGTAGTAGAGGCTTTCAGACCGTATGTAGTACTCAGCTCGCGTGTATGTCTAGTGACTCCCTATGTTATGATATGTTGTGTTGTGTTTATGTTTCCGTTGTGTCTTGTGTTCAGTCTTCCACTTTAAATGAATGAAGTTTGTTCTATGTTTATGCCATGGGTCGACTTGGAGCCTCTCGGGGTTCCTTGTACCGTGTTATGATCCGGGTTTACGTTCGGGTAGAGTCTTTTTCATGGGTGTGAAGTGCACCACACTTATGAAGAAGAGGCTATGAGACGTTTAGGAAATGTTCCCTTCTTTCATGATCTTTGTCATGCGATGAAAAGTCTTTATATTCTCCTAATTCGTGCTATTCACGATTGCAGAATCATTGCTCCTAGAAGAATGAATGAAAGAATAAATGGGAATTGTGAAGGCCACAGAGATAGCAATGATGATGGGCATCAGCAGGCCCCACCTATTCGGGAGCCTCAGGCACCAGAGCTAGTCGCCCACGCAGAGTTTCGGCCGGCTATCTAGATATTGGCGCAGGCTTTGATAGCTCAGGTCAACTAGCAGGCTATTGCACATATCCCACAGAATGGAAATGCGGTGGAAGGCCAGACTAGAGATTTCATCAAGATGAACCCTCCGGAGTTCCTTGGGTCCAAAGTGGATGAGGATCCGCATGAGTTTATTGACGAGATTGTGAAGCTCACCCAGGTTATGGGGGTGAATGTATTTGAATACACAGAGTTGGCCTCGTATCAGCTGAAAAGGGTTGCACATATCTGGTTCAGACAATGGAGAGATGCTAGGGCCATCGAAGATGGACCAGTTACTTGGGAGGAATTTCACACGACATTCCTTGATCGATTCTTTCCTTAGGAGATAAGGGAGTTAAAGGCAGCAGAATTTGTGAATTTGAAGCAGGGAAGAATGTTGGTACAGGAGTATGCTCTTGAGTTTACCTGCTTGTGAAAATACGCCCCAGAGTTAGTTATGGATTACAGGGTACGAGTGAGCCGATTCATTCATGGTGTGGTGGGTTATTTGTAAAAGGATTACAGGAATGCCATGCTTCATCAGGATATGGACATTCCCAATATAGTATTGTACGCCCAACAGATTGAGGCAATTCATGTGAGTAAGAGGGAGGAAAAAAGGGCTCGGACAGATAGCCATGTGTTTACACATTAGAAATTTGGTGATGGTTACCCCCCTCAGTTTCAGCATAGGTCACTAGCTCTAGCACCATCATCAGCTAGTGTTCATCCAGACCTAAGGGTGATCAGAAGAGCAGGGCTTCATGATTGAGGGACCAGAGAGGCATGTTGGTGGAGCATACCTCCCCAGCCCGCAGGAAGTGCAGCAAGAGTCATGCGGCGGAGTGTTTGCTCGGCTCAGATACTTTCTATGGGTGTGGTATGTCCAACCACATGTGTCGAGCGTATCCATTTTTTATATAGGATGGTGACAGAGGTCGTGCGCAACCCACAAAATTAGCAGCAGCTCCAACATATTCAGCTCCGCAAGGAGCATCTTCTAGTGGGGTGGCAGACATCGCCAAAACATATTCTATGCCCTCGCCTCATATCAGGAGTAGGAGACTTCACTGGATGTGGTCACTGGTATGTTACGAGTTTTTCATATTGATTCTTATCCTTTGCTAGATTGGGGAGATACTTTATCTTTTGTGACTCCATACAATGCTAGTAGCTTTTGAGTTAGATCCGAGACTCTGTCAGAACCATTTTTGGTTTCAACTCCTGTTGCTGATTTGGTTGTAGCTAGGCAGGTGTATAGAGGATGCCCGGTCATTATATTGCATAAAGTCACCTCCGTAGACCTTGTACAGTTAGCCATGACTGAATTCGATATTATTCGTGGAATCGATTGGTTGTATGCGTGTTATTCCTCTGTTAATTATAAAACCCGTGCAGTGGAGTTTCGCTTTTCGGGTGAGCCAGACTTGGAGTGGAAGGAGAGCTCGGTCGTACCTGTAGGTCATTTCATTTCAAATCTTAAGGCCAGAAAAATAATTTCCAAGGGTTACATGTATCATTTAGTAAGGATTAAGGATGTTGAGACAGAGAACCTGACTATCCAGTCAGTTCTAGTGGTGCGTGAGTATCCAGAGGTCTTTCTCGATGATTTGCGAGTTGTTCCTCCCAAGCGGGAGATTGAATTTTGTATTGACATTCTACCCAACACACAACCTATATCTATCCCTCCTTACAAGATGGACCCAGCCGAGCTTAATGAATTGAAGGCAGTTGAAGGACCTGTTAGATAAGGGTTTCATTCGGTCGAGCAAGTCTGCATAAGGTGCACTAGTGTTATTTGTCCGGAAGAATGATGGTTCGCTTCGAATGTGCTTTGACTATCGGTAACTACACAAAGTCACCGTTAAGAACAATTATCCTTCACCTAGGATCGATTATCTGGTTGACCAGCTTCAGGGTGTGAACTCTCAAAGATAGATATCAGGTCCGGGTATCATCAGCTCAGGGTTCGGGAGTGTGATAAATCAAAGACATCCTTCAATATGCGGTATTGTAATTATGAGTTTGTAGTTATGTCTTCTGGACTAACAAATGCTCCTGTAGCTTTTATAGACCTGATGAACAGGGTGTTCAAGCTGTATCTGGACATGTTCGTGATTATTTTCATTGACGATATCCTCATATACTCTCAGAGCGAGGAGGAGCATGCCGCTTATTTGAGAGTAGTTCTTTAGACTCTCACGGATCGCCAATTGTATGAAAATTTCAGCAAGTGTGAGTTTTGGTTGAACTCGAAAGAATTTTTGGGCCACGTGGTATCAAGTGAAGGCATAAAGGTAGATTCTCATAAAATCGAGGAGGTGCAGAATTGGCCTAGATCGGTGAATATTTGAGATATTTAGAGTTTCCAGGGCCTAGCTGGCTATGATCGGAGATTTTCTAAGGGGTTTTCATCAATTGCAGCACCCTTGACCAAGTTGACTCAGAAGAAGGTAAAGTTTCAATGGTCGGAGGCTTGTGCAAAGAGATTCCAAGAGTTGAAGACTCGACTTACTACTGCACCAGTGTTTACCATACCCGAGGGTGCACATGGTTTCACGGTTTATTGATATGCTTCAGGAATCAGACTCGATTGTATATTGATGCAGCGAGGGAAGGTGATAGCATATGCCTGTAGACAATTGAAGATCCATGAGAAGAATTACCTGACCAATGGTTTGGAATTGGCTACAGTGGTATTTGCATTGAAGATATGGCGAAATTACTTGTATGGGGTCCATGTTGATGTGTTGATAGACCAAAAGAGCTTGCAGTATGTGTTCACGCAGAAGGACCTCAATCTACAGCAAAGGAGGTGGTCAACGCTAATCAAGGACTATGATATGAGTGTTCTTTACCATCCGGCTAAGTCTAATGTGGTGGTGGATGCACTTAGTAGAGTCTCAATGGAGAGTGTGTTCAATATGGATGAAGGAAAGAAGGAGTTGGTGAAAGATGTACATTGACTCGCAAGGTTGGGAGTTAGGTTGGTCGACGCAACCATTGGCAGTGTCGTTATCCAGAATGGGTCAGAATCGTCCCTGGTAACTGATGTGAAAGCTAGACAATATGAGGACCCATTTTTAGAAAAGTTGAAGGAAGGGGTTCGAAGTCAGAAGGTCGAGGTCTTCTCCTACGGGGGAGATGATTTGCTTATGTACCAGGGCCACGTATGTATTTGGGAAATCCAGCTCTAGTAATCTCGATAGACAGCATTGGTGTAAAAGATAGCCTTAGCTATGAGGAGGTTCTGGTGGAACTATTTGATCTCTAGGTTTGGAAGCTAAGGAACAAGGAAGTAGCTTCAGTGAAAGTATTATGGAGAAATCATCATGTCGAAGAAGCTACATGGGAAGCGGAAGCGGATATGACGGCCAAATACCCGCACTTATTCTCTACCAGCTTAGTTCCAACTTGAGGTATTAGTTTTTCCCTAAAATTCTATTTAGTTTTCATGTTTAAATCATGTATTCAAGTTTCTTTTATGTATATGGATGTGTATGTGAAGAATTAGATCAGTTCATCTATGTGATATGAATTGGTGGTAGTCATTCCATTAGTTTTGTTTAAATGATCAGTATTTAGGTGCAAGGATTGCATGTCTTTGTTTTTCTGCTTGTTTACAATATTCGAGGACGAATGTTCACTAGAGGGATATATTGTAATACCCTAAAAGCGCCTAAGATCAGACACGGGATCAAAAATGGAAGCTGGCTGAAAATTGGAAAAAATGCTCAGGATGGACAACCCAACGGATCGTTGGTCAAACCAACGACCCGTTGGAGCTAGTCGTGGTCTCAGGAGTCTGGGTGGAAGTGGATATAACGGGTGGAGTAACGACTCGTTACTTGAAACAACGAGTCATTGTTTGTACTCATGGGTAGCACTGACCTGGGTAGTTCGGAAAGTAACGGGACATCCAATGACCCGTCATGAGTAACGACGATCCGTTGTCACCAATCACTGTCCAAGTTGTCAGAATCTCCGGTGGACTTAACGGATGGGTACAATGACTCATTGGAGGAAACAATGAGTCGTGCTGAGGAAAGGCTCAGGTATTCATGAGGCAAGCAATGACCAGAACTCATGGTCCATTAGATCAAAGAACGAGTCGTCCAGTTGAGCCGTGGTATGATTCCGGAAGCAGGGCCTAGGTAGTACATATCACGGGCCATAGCATGGGTTGTGGTAGCTTCCATCGACTCATTGGTACACCCGTTGGTTTGACCTGTGCAGATTTTCAGGCTAAATTCATTAAGGGTATTTTCGACCTTTCAATGCTCTAAGGCCCTAAAGCAGGTCATTTTGTGTATTTTTCTGGGCATAATAAGATAGGTTAAGTCTTTTGATCTTAAGCCATTCCCATGCATGCAAACTAAGAGAATTCTAGAGAGATCAAGCTTAGGTTCAAGCTTTTTCCCAATCAATTCATCCTTGGGCATTCAAGAACTTTAGAATCTGATCTTACCCAGGTGTATAGGGTTATGAATGGGTGTTGTCATTAACACCCATGCCCATTATCTATTAAATTATGAAATTATATCAAAAATCTCATGGAGTTTTGAATTCAATTTTGTGAAAATCTAATAATTTACTTATGGACTTTTTATGATTTATGAATCACATCATATTTTACAATTTATTTTACATACAAAATTAGCAATTTCGATTTCTACTCAATTAAGCCTAATTATGCATGATCTATGATTAATCGATTTATGATCTTTTCTTCAATTGGTTAAATTTATGAACCCAACATGACTTATGATTTGAAATATGGATTTATTCAAATACCCAACATGATTTGATGATTTACAAGTTATGTACATGATCTTCAAGTATGCATTGGCTTTATGATTTATGAACTATTGATTATGAAAAGAATATTTTCAAGTTACCCATCTTTATAAGTACGTTTTCGAATGAATAGAGTATTGTAAAGAATGGTGAAATATTGGGCAATGCCCACATGATAAAGAATGATTATGGTTTATGAAATGGATTTCATGATTTATCGATCTATGATGTTGGAGGACTAAAGGGCCTTTGATTCTTGGCTAATCATATTTAATGGGGATCAATGAATGATTAATGTTTATTTTTATCCATGAATCTTAATGAATGATGTTATTGATTTACATATGAGCGAGCCTATTATGCATATTTTAGGAGTCGTGTCTAGCACCAAGCAGCTCGGCGTTCAAAGGACTACGTCGGTGTCTCTTAACCACGTGCCACCGTGGTTTATAATGACACATTACAATGATAATGATTCCCTCTTTTCATGATATCACATAATGCATGTCACTCTTTTCTTGAGCGCTTAAGAGTTTTGGATCAAATTCACGGATAATGAAAAGAAGGGGTTAAGCTCGGTTTACACCTTTTTGACAAAAGAAAAAAATAGGCTAAAGGCTCAATGGGCTAACTAGGATGTACATTCAAGATAGGTACGATAATGAAAAAAACTTTCGGTTGAAGAAAAGAAATGCCTACATCCTTTCCTACAATACACATCCTTCATTTCATTTCGTACATACACCAGGCAAGTTCTAGACACTTCACAATAGCATGGAAGAAACGAAACCTCACCACACACTCATTGTACATGCTTAACTCAAGACATATTCACAGACTCTTCAATCAGCTAATTACAAGAATTCAAACATTAAGCCTCAATCACACCGAATCGAACTCTATGGCCTAGGTATCTCAACATATTTACAAAGTTGCATGCTTTCATACGAATCACCTTTGCATTTTAAATATCATGTACAACACGCAACCAAAATTCCGAACCATAAAGTAACGACACGTTTGCGATACAAACAAACAAAAGAAAAAATTTAAAAAGAACAAAAGAAATCTACTACTATCGACTACATTTCCCTTAAGACGATCATCATCCATCCATCATAGGGAACGGTCACTAATTAAGACTTCGGTTCAATGGGGCTATTCTCGGTAAAAGAACCGAAAACAAACGCCTAGAAACCCACAAATAAAAAATTTTACGAAAAATTTTAATCGATAATGTCGATAAAACAAAAATATTTACAAAACCAGCTAACAACATTCAACAGCACACAACAGCTTCACATTAATTACAATACAGACATACACACAAAAATCACAGGGTCACAAGTTTTTCCAAGCACAACAACAGAACAGAGACATTAATAACAACAACAACCAGCACCTAACTACTCCACCCCACACTTAAATCGAACACTGTCCCCAGTGTTCACAAAATTCAGCATAGCACAAAAGTGGGTGGTGAAACTCCCTGATCAATCGAAGTATTCCACTTCTTCATCAGGTGCCACTGCCTCGTCTTCCATGTCTGAATCGCCCCCGTCGTCCTCCTCTAACTCAACATCGGAGTCGTCGCGACGTGTCTCCTCATCTGTGGGGACATCATCATCAGTGGTCTCCACAAAAGCTGGCCCCACTCGGCATAGAGCCCTACCATTTTCGCCAAAAGGGTAGTCTAGCTCGAGCTGCCACAACTCATCTTTTGTTGCCGGCCTCCTGCCTATGCGCAGCTGGAGCATCTGCATCCCAAACATGCGGGCCATGTACTGATCATCCCGAGCATGTCGCTCGGCTAGTGTAAGAACTGGCCCGTGAGTGGTGTTGGGTGCCTTAGTTTTGGTGACGTCTAAGGCCCGCCTCTCCATCTGCGGGATGTAGTCAAGGGACTCCTCCTCAACATCTAGGCCCCTCAGGAACGTGGTCAGTAAACCACCAAACCTGTACCTGTGCCCTTGATGCAAACGGGCTCTCTTCATGGCGGAGATAATCACCGCCCCAACATTCATCTCCAGCCCTTTCATCAAGGCATAGACCAAGCACACACGATCCCGGGTGACATCTGTCATATGCACCCCCGGGATTAGGCAGGAACAAACAATTTTAAGCCATATCCTGGCTTCCCTGTTCATCTGTGAGTAGGGCAATGTCTGATGGTAACCCCTCTCCTTATGCCTGCTCCAGCGTGCTGTAGACCGGGCTCCACACAAAGTGCGTCTGATGTCCTCATATGGTGGAGTGATATTCAGCTGCCGGAGTACATGGGCGTCTGTGTCCCGCGCTCCCAAGATGGCATTAAGGTGATGGGGCTCAAAAGTGACTATCTGCCCCCTTATCTTTATGGTGTGAATTCTGAGTGTCGGGTTCCAGTTGGCGTAGAACTCCCGAATCAGGTGAAGATTGCACTCCTTGGGCTCTTCAAAGATGAAGTTCAGCCCGGCTGCATCAATCCTGTGGACAATCCTGGGGAATTCTTGTGCCAACGGCTCCCTTGCAATATGCTCCTCGAGGAAGTATTTGCTTTCCTTATGCTTTGCGTACCATTTCTTATAGTCCTCTGCCACCCATTGGGTTCCGTATGGACGGCGTTGGCCACGCGGAATCGCTGGTGCTGCTGGGACTGCTGTTCCCAGTCTGATTCTTTTCCTTCCGGCGCCCGATGTAGATGCGCCTTTCCCTTTATCTTTCCTGCTTGCCATTGTTTCTGTCAAACCAAACAGACAGTTCCAATGTTATTCAAATTAAAATTAGCTTCGACTAAGGTTGGGTTAAACTAGGCCACCCCACACTTAGTCTTTAGCCACAATCACAACATTACAGCAAGACAATCCTCTTTTTCTAACTTTCAAAATAAAATTAAAAATACAATAACAAAATTGCCTCGTGCATTCAGAGGGTTCGATGGTATAAATTCTATGTACTACTCAGACTTCGTACAGTTAATCCACTATTACCATCGATAACATTTCATCACATAGCACTTAGTGCAAATTTCTATCAACAAAACCGATGCAATTTCAACAATTTCATTATCCCGAAAATCCGTCGCACCTTTAGCATATTAACGTTAAGAAGAACAACATTTACCTCACTCAACATGCACAAACCAACAAGAATTTCACATTTCAACTCAATTTTAACTTCTTCATATTCAAATTCTAACCCTAGCTACAATTTCACAAGAATTTCAATCACCCATGTATTTATCGAGTTCATATAATCACAACGATACTACGAACATCAATTAACAATAGCTTACATGAATTCAAGCTCAATTTACAATTACGGCACGTTTTCCTCACTTCCTATGCTCAAAATCGGAAAAATTAGTCAAGAAATGAGATGAAGTTAACAAACATACCTTCAATTCGATGATATCGAAGAAAAGTTGAAGAATTTTAGCTCCTAGGTCCATGTCACATTGGGGAAGGGGGGATTTTGGGTGTTTGTCGCAGAGGGGGGTGAAAATGGGAAAAATTGGGTGTTTTCGGGGTTAAAAACGAGGTTTTTCGCGCGGGTCACCCGGCGACCCGGTGTGACCCGTCGCGAATAACACTTCAACGTGTCACGGAGGGTAACGCGGAGCACACCCTCCATGACACGGAGCCATCACGCAGGAGTTCTGGAATTTGTAAAAAATTCCAAAACACCTTCAACGTGTCACAGAGGGTAACGCAGAGGCCCTCCTTCGTGACACGGAGCCATCGCGCAGGCTCACTGTTTTGCCACTTTTTATTATTTTTCTTACCTCGATTTTTCCTTTGCGATCCTTTGCATTTTTACCCTCCGTTCAACCTAAAATTCATCTCACAACAAGAAATTGGTTAGAATTTATAGGTTTCACATAAAATGCAATTTTTTTTTGTTTTTATTTTTATTTTTCTCATTTTATTTCATTTTTTTCTCTTCTACGAAATCTATTCAAATATTACAAAAATTTCATGGGTTGCCTCCCGTGCAGCGCATGGTTTATCATCGCGGCTCGACGTCACTAAGCTCAGTCATCCTCTAGGTTGACGGACGTTTTCTCTCGACTACCGTCCTCACCCCAGTAATGCTTACATCGCTGCCCATTGACTAAGAAGTGGCACTTCGATCTTCTTGCCACAACTCTACTGCCCCGTGCGGGGTCAGCCTCACTACCTCAAATGGCCCTGACCATTTGGACCGCAGCTTCCCTGGAAACAGCTTCAATCTTGAATTGAAGAGCAATACTTTCTGCCCCGGCTCAAAAATACAATGCACCGCATGCTTGTCATGCCACCTCTTTGTTTTTTCTTTGTAGTACCTGGCACTCTCATAAGCATGCCAATGAAACTCTTCAAGTTCACAGAGTTGCATTAGCCTCTTCTTGCCTGCTAGCTCTAAGTCCATATTCAATTTCCTCACGGCCCAGAAGGCTCGGTGCTCTAGCTCCACTGGCAGATGACACGCTTTACCACAGACCAATCGGTGTCTTGTAAGCAGTTCTGTATGCCCACAATGCATCATCAAGTTTGCTTGACCAATCATTACGTTGTGCATTCACTATTTTCTAGAGAATCTGCTTCACTTCTCTATTCGACACCTCCACTTGCCCACTAGTTTGGGGGTGATATGATGTTGCCACCTTGTGGCGCACCCCATACTTGGCTAGTAGCTTCTTGAAACTTGCATTTACGAAATGAGCCCCTCCATCACTGATAATGGCTCGGGGTGTCCTGAACCTGGTGAGAATGTGTTTTTTCACAAATTTTGTTACCACCTTGTTGTCATTCCTGGGGCAAGCTATTGCTTCAACCCACTTTGATACATAATCAACGGCCACCAAGATGTAACGATTACCAAATGACGGTGGGAACGGGCCTATGAAATCTATGCCCCATACATCAAAGGTCTCTACTTCCAGTACATTCTGCAGAGGCATCTCCTGCCTTCTATCAATTGTGCCTGTACGCTGACATCTATCGCACATTTTGACATATGTCATAGAGTCTCTGAACAGTGTAGGCCAAAAGAAACCTGACTGTAGAACCTTGTGCGCTGTCCGCTCACCTCCATGGTGCCCCCCATACAACGAAGAGCGACAACTCCTCAACACCTCTACAATTTGTCTCTCCAGGATGCATCTTCTCATCACCTGATTCGATCCCTGTTTAAATAAGTATGGCTCATCCCAAATAAAATACCGGCAATCATGCCTCAATTTTTTTCTCTGCTGAACTGTAGCCTCAGGTGGATAGACTCCACTCACTAGCAAGTTGACTATGTTTGCGTACCAGGGAACTTCAGCTTCCCCTATTGCCAAGAGCTGCTCATCCGGGAACTCCTCATTGATGTTATCACCTTCCTTCACATGCGACCGACTTTCCAATCGCGATAAGTGATCTACCACCTGATTTTCGCTCCCCTTTCTGTCCATAATTTCGAGGTCGAACTCTTGCAACAACAGGATCCATCTGATCAGCCTGGGCTTTGAATCCTTCTTGTTAAACAGATACCAAATCGCTGCATGATCGGTATACACCACTACTCTCGAACCCACCAAATAGGACCTGAATTTATCAAATGCAAACACCAATGCTAGCATCTCCTTCTCTGTGACTGTATAATTACTTTGGGCAGTGTTCAGTGTTTTGCTTGCATAATGAATAGAATGAAAGATTCTATTTTTCCTCTGCCCCAATACAGCTCCCACAGCCACATCACTTGCATCACACATTAATTCAAATGGTTGTTCCCAATCTGGAGAAATAAGGATAGGTGCTTCTATCAATTTCTGCTTCAACTCCTCGAATGCTTTAACACACTCATCATCCAACTCAAACTTCACCTCTTTTTCTAACAATCTGCATAGTGGTCTAGAAATTTTTGAGAAGTTTCCGATGAACTGTCTGTAGAACCCTGCATGCCCAAGAAAGCTGCGAACACCTTTCACCGACATAGGTGCTGGTAACTTCTCAATAACCTCAATCTTAGCACGACCGACCTCCAGCCCCTTGCAAGACACTTTATGGCCAAGGATGATACCTTCCTTGACTAAGAAATGGCATTTCTCCCAGTTGAGTACAACGTTGGATTCTTCCCAGTGAGCCAGCACCCTGTCAAGATTCTACAAACAAGTAGCAAACGAATTACTGAAAACAGAAAAATCATCCATAAATACCTCAACAAAATCCTCAACCATGTCGTGGAAAATAGCTATCATGCATCTCTGGAATATGGCGGGTGCATTGCATAACCCAAATGGCATCCGCCTAAAAGCATATGTGCCATAAGGACAGGTAAATGTAGTCTTCTCCTAATCCTTCGGTGCTATGGCTATTTGGTTATAGCCAGAGTACCCATTAAGGAAACAATAATATTCCTGTCCAGCCAACCTGTCTAATATCTGATCAATGAATGGGATAGGATAATGATCTTTCCTTGTGGCTTCATTAAGCTTTCTATAGTCCATGCAAATCCGACAACCTGTGACGGTTCGTGTAGGAATCAGCTCATTTTTTTCATTGGTGACCACGGTCATCCCTCCTTTCTTTGGAACGCACTGAACGTAGCTAACCCATTCACTGTCCGATATAGGGTAGACCACACCTGCATCAAGCCACTTAATTATTTCTTTCCTAACCATATCCTTCATTGCTGGATTTAACCTTCGCTGAGGCTGAACAGTTGGCTTTGCTCCTGTCTCCATGAAAATCCTGTGTGTGCAAAAAGCTGGATTGCTACCCTGAATATCTGACATTTGCCAGCCCATTGCTTTCTTCCTTTTTCTGAGGACACCCAATGCTTCCTTCTCCTGTGCCTTCGTTAATTCTGCGGAGATGATGACCGGCAAAGTCTCATCTTCCCCCCAAAAGACATATTTTAAATGGGGAGGCAATTCTATCAATTCCAGCTTTGGTGCTTCCTCAATAGATGGTTTTGGCAATGGTTCCAAAGACCTCATTAGAGACTGAAATTTCTATTTCCTAGGATTCCTTTGTGAGTCATTCAGCATTTGTACCACCTCATGAGCATCTCTATCTCCGAAATGATCGGAGTTCATCAACACTCTTTTCAGTGGGTCTTGAGATTCAACAATCTGACGAATTTCTTCTTGATCAAACACACTGATTGCTGAAAGCTCCTCATGTATGGCCGGCAGCTTCATGGCCTTAAATACATCAAATACCTCAACTTTGTCGTGTGCCCGCATAGTTAGCTGCCCTGCTGCTACATCAATAAGTGCTTTCCCGGTAGCCAAGAAAGGACGTCCCAAAATAAATGAGACTTCCGCGTCTAGCTCAAAATCCAGCACGACAAAGTCTACCGGGAAGATAAGGGAGCCCACTTGCACCAGCACGTCTTCCACAATGCCATCAGGTCTGGCTAAGGAACGATCCGCTAGTTGCAAGATCACTGTTGTTGGTCTAGGACTCCCTAGCCCTAACTTCATGAATACTGATGTCGGCATCAAGTTAATGCTTGCTCCCAAATCAGATAATCCACGAGCTCGGATACTCTACCCAATTGTAATTTGAATTGTAAAGCTCCCAGGGTCCTTGAGCTTTGTGGGCAACCGATTTTGTATCCGTGAGTGCACTCCTCCATAAGCTCCACCGTAGCATACTCAGTCAACCTGCTTTTGTTTGCTACTATGTCCTTGATATATTTTGCGTACTTCGGCACTCCCCGCAAAACATCAACAAGAGGTAAATTAATGTGTACCTGCTTAAGCACCTCCATGAACTTTTTGAAACACGCTTCCTCCTTGTGTTTCCTTAGTCTTTGAGGGAACGGGGGTGGTGGTCTTTCTGGTTCAGCTTCCTTCTCCTTCCCCCTATCATCATTGTGCTCCCTCTCCTTTTCACCTGCTTTTGACTGTTGTGGTAATCTTTCCGGTTCCACCTCCTTGAGTTGCAAACCACTCCTTGTGGTCACTGCATTATCTGTTTGGGGTTTCGATCAGTGTCACTCGGAAGTCCTCCTCTCGGCCTGGTGTTTTAGCTCTAGCAAATTGCCCAAACTGGTACTCTAGCGCCTTTGTAGCTAACTGATTGTTCTTTACATCGGCTGCCAATTTCACGTAATCAGCCTGCAATTGAGCTTGGTTAGCTATCATTGTCTTGAACATCTCCTCAATGCTGGGTGATGGTGGTGGAGGAGGTGCATTATTGCTTCTGTATTGCGACTGATAGTTCTGCTGCCCTCCTTGATTTCTCTGCGCCCCCTGACTCGAACTTTTCCCTTGATGGTTGTTGCTATCCCAAGAGAAGTTCAAGTGATTCCTCCAGTTAGAATTGTAGTTGTTGCCATACTGTAGGTGGTTATTTCTCTGTACATTACCAACAAAGTTCACTGAATCAGGATTTTCTCCGCAACACTCAGCTGAGTGTTCATTACTCCCGTACACTTCACACCAAATCTGCTGCACTACATTCACTGGGGCTTGAGACTGGTTCATGCTAATGTTACTGAAGTGGGCGTTGAGTTAATTCTGTAATGCAGCTATCTGTGCAGCAATAGCTGTAAAACCATCCATTTCTAAGACTCCTGCTGCTTTCCTTGTTCCTCCTCTTGACGAGTCTGCATTCCACTCTGGATTCCCCTGCGAAATACGATTTAACAAGGTATACAGCTCCTCATAAGTCTTCTCTAATGCTTGTCCCCCAGCTGCTGAGTCTAGCAAGATTTTTGTGTGGGGTTCCAAACCCTCTATGAAAGTATGCACCAGCACATCATTGGATTGGTAATGATGAGGACAATCCCGCAACATAGATTTGAATCTCTCCCAGGTCTGATACAGATTCTCTCCCTCTCTCTGTTTAAAACTTAGAATTTGACTTCTAAGTCTTGCTGTTTTATCGGATGAAAAGAATCGTATCAAGAATTTATTTGCAAGATCATCCCACGTGGTGATGGAATTAGGTGGCTCAGCTTTCAACCACCTCTTAGCTTCTCCAAAAAGTGAAAATGGGAACAATGTAAGCCTGACATAATCTGATGACACTCCAGCGAGGATGTAAGTGTCACTTATCTCCAAAAAATTTTGGAAATGTTGTTGTGGATCCTCATGAGGGAGACCTGTGAACTGCGCGCTGGTGTGCAGCAATTGCACCATGTTCTGTTTAAGCTCGAACCTCCCTCCTGGCTCAGGTTTGTAGATGATAGATGTGACATTGTTAGCATGTGGGATTGCCACCTCGCGAACCGGCCAGCTGCCATTTCCTCGGGCACTAACATTGCCCTTACAACTTGTGGATTCTGTTGTTGCACCAGGATTGTTTGTCTGAGCAACTGCAGCTTTTTCTCTAGAGGTTCTCTCCTTTGATGATGGAATTGTCTTTCTGTCTCTAAAGATGAGTCCACCAGCTCCATGTCTCTTGCCAGTGTTCAACAGAAATTAGTATCTGCAAAATACAGGCTAAGACCAAGTTGTCAACACTAAGAGAAATAGGAAACTCGCCAAGATCACTCGCCAGCTATCATCCCTCACCTGAAAATTAGCTATAGTGAGAAGTGGAGCTTTAGAAGTGATGGGCTCCTTCACCTTCATGAAATTCATCATCTTACTGGCTAGGTGCCTGCTAGAGGTAGATGAAGATCCGCCTCCTCTTCCTCAATGCCAACGTCTCTTAAAAACTGAGTCAAAAGACTGCCATAATAATACTTCCACCTGCAGTTATCCATCGATCTCCTCATGTTATCCTGGAGCACTACATCAATGTTGATTGGTAACCCTTTCATCAGCATGTATACCAACATGACTTGCTCTCTGGTGATCTCTTATGTGTGTCCTAGGGAGAATCACAGCACAAACAAGCTTCATCCGTACTTTTGCCTCCTTATTCAAGTAGGAGAATGCATGTGTGGAGTGAGTGTCCTTGCGGTCACTTGCCCAACTGACGGATGAGTGCTCACCACATAAAGTATGGAGAATGTCGCGTTATAAGGGCTTCTCCAGCAAAATGAAGTACTCTGATGGGTCTACCGCAGGTGTACCAAGGAAGGCATTGAATCTCTTAAAAGTGAAATGAACCACCTAACCCCATATTTTGATCTCATTGCTGTCTCCAAAGGAAGTGTCCTAGTTTGCATAAAATTCTCTCACCAATGTAAGGTTGCACTCCCTCAGGCTCGACAATGAGTTATCCCAATCCCAACTCACGAACCTTGCCACGAATGATAGGGAACTCAAGTGTGAGGCAGCCTTTGTCATCTCAGGAGCATATTTGGCCTCATTTTGTGTGTTGAACCACGTTAGTCCATGAAGCTCCACAACTTTTGCTCCGAACATCCTAGCAGGGATTCCTTTGGCTGTCGATGAACTCGATCCTTTTGTTCCTTTTTGAAGCCGCTTGAGACCCTTGTTAGGGATCTCCACTCCTTTCCCTTGTCATCTTTTGCTTCCATGAAAGCTTCCAATCAACAATCAAGAACTTCACAAGACTAGTTCGTGAACAAAAAGGATTGCTAATTAGGTGTAATAGGTGCAAAATGACCCCATACTTAATTTGCTAGCATACTTGTGAGAATTTGTTAATAGGGTACTCATGACTTCCCCCCATTATCATCCCAAATCTCAACATCCAAATTATCCACTAACTTCATATTACAAACAAGTTCATGGATTTCTTTCATATCTCTCCTCTATATTTTTTTCTTTTCTTTTCAAGAATGCCTCCTTTTGCCATTCCTTTCACCTTCCCAACTTTTAATTCATAATTCAAGTAACCCACATCTGTATGTAGTTACAATTAATTCATTCAACAACCAACATGAAATTTACTACAATCCACAATGAAATAACATGAATTTTGAACAACTCAAGATTCTTCAAATTCAAGAATTTAAGAACTATGCACTTTTTCTCTGTACCATGAACATTCTACCCACCAACTTTCATGAAATTCAATTCATCACTCCTTTCATCCCCACAACTTAAAATCACTAAATTCAACCAAAAATAAGCAACCCAAATAGGGATAACACATTATCATGGAAGAACTTGAGAGATCAAAGCTAATGAAACCTATATTATAAAATTCAAGGTTTTCACCAATAATGGTGACTTTGGGTTTTTAACTTGGGGAAGAAGGGTATGGGGGATGCTCTTTACACTAAATAACAAAGAGAGAACATAATTACTTACTTGAGTTGGAGAGATTAGCTTCATCAAGCTTCTTGGAGAAGACAACAATGGGAGAATAGGGAGAGTAGAGTTACGGCCTGATGAGGGAAGTGATAAAGTCCAAACTATGCTCTTCTTATATGAAATAACATAAACGATCGTTGTATCAAAATAAAAATTGGAATGTATTTCGGGGACCAATCCCACAGAGAATTGAGTCGATAATTCAAAAGTGATAAACTAATTCAAACTAGAGCGCATAATTGTTCAACATTTAAAAAGTAAAAGTGGGGGGAAATTAAGGGAAAATAACTATCTAATTCTAAACTAAGACTAATTGGGGGAAATTAAAATTGAAGCAATCACAAGTGAGAGGCTAGGGGCATTCTATAGATGAGAGCACAATTAAGTCGGAAATTTCTTTAATGCCTTAGACTCAAAATTATCATAGATAGCAGTGGGTAATTCACATTCTCTTGTTTTTCAACCATAACAATGTTTATGCCTTGGGTTATTTCAAACCTCAAAGCCAATTCAAGTTATCAATCACACAAGCTTGAGGAAGGACTAGCTATTTCTAGCCTTGACCTTTAATGGAGTGAAAATGTGGGTTTTAACGATCTCTAGCTTAATCCCCACACTAACACTCCAAATTCCTCACTAATATCTTGTCACCCAATTCTCACCTTTCTTTTTCAAACAAAAGCAAGAAAAGTAAAGCACAATTTATGTTTGCAAACCATCAATTTTGGCAATTATAACTTGCGAGAAGATAATAGCTACAATTTCAATAAGAATCCAAGAGCAATTTATCAAAACCCAATCAAATTAACATACCCACCATGAATATAACTCTAGCTGGCCAATTAGTCAAGCATAATTAAAGATAGAGAGAATATGCCATGAGGATTGCCCTCACATTCATCACATTACCTTCACAAATTTGCTTCACAAGCTCTTACAACAATGGTGGAATTCACACAGAATGGGTTAAAGAAAAAGAAGAAGAAAATTACTTTCTAACTCTACAATTCTATGGTGAACAGATTCTACCAAAAATTCTATGAAGAAAATGAAGTCTAGATGAATGAATTCTTGAATGACTTGTTGGTGTACAATTGAAGCTCTCTAGATCTCTATACATTCTTGTGTATAACTTTACCAAAATGCCCTTGAAGATTCTAGATGCTTTAGAGACCTTTTGACCCTTTTAACCTTCATTAGATGGCCTCTCCAATGAGGAACCGAGTTTCGCTAGTGGCAATCTACGGAGCACCAAACTTTATCCTGTTAAAAACAGTGTCCTTGCAGGGGGAACCGGCAGGTTAATGGGCATTTAGCCTATTCCATTCCGTGAAGGGCCGATTGTTTAGCCGTTCTGGGTAGTAGCTTTTGCGTTTAGCCTGTGTTTTGCCCTTCCAGATCCGCATTTAGCTGATTCAAAGCATGTCTTTGCACCTCTACTTGAGCTCAAATCTGCATTACCTTGGCTCCTCTCCTTCATAAGTCAAGTCATCAAATTCCATTTCAAACTTCATGTGTTTCATTTGATTTCATACTTTCTCTACTCACATGAAGTACCTACACAGAATTTAAGAGCAAGGGCTTAAATTCCACATAAATAACCCAAAAACTAGGAAAAAACTCATGCTTAGGAGCCTGATGATTTAGTAAATGGAACGACCTGAACATAGACCCAGATCGTAACATAAGACAAGGAACCTCGAAAGGCCCTAAGTCGACCCATGGCATAAGCATACATCTACTTCATTCACTTTAAACAGAAGACTGAACATAAGGCATAGCGGAAACGTAAACATAACATAAGATGTCATAACATTCGGAAACACTTGGCATACACATAAGCTGAGTACTACATAATATCTAAAAGCCTTTACTGTATATGATAAGTTGATGGACAATAACCCCAACTAACCCGACCAAATATTTTAACATGGAATCACATAAACGTCAAAAACTAGCCCTCGAAACATGAGGACTCACCAACAAAGCTGAGAGCGAACTCTGAAATGATCTAAAGATAAGGATGAACCTGAGAGCCGGGTCTTGTATCATGAAACAATACAGCATAGAAGCATGCAGTCAGTAACTGAAATGTACCGAGTATGCAAGGTAAGTAAAATGGACATTAAAATACATGAAGCTCATAAAACATCATGAGAGTAAGACATCATGCTCATATCATACATATCGTGACATAACGTAAGGCTCAAAGTTTTCAAATCATTCATAAATCATTCATTCTCATAATCATAAGAGAGACTTTACAAATCATCACTTGAGCCAATATCATGAACATAACAATGCATAAAACATGCAGAACAATGGCAGGACTAGTAATAACCGACACCATCATGGTAGAGCCTTTCATGATGCCCCAACTATCTCACTCGAAGTGGGCAGAGTTGCTCCTGGCTTGCCAGGTGAGGGACGTGCATTATGTGATATCACGAAAAAGAGGGGATCATTATCATTGTAATGTATTGTTATAGACCCACGGTGGCACGTGGTTATGAGACACCGGCGTATTCCTTTGAACACCGGGCTACTCGGTGCTTGACACGGATCCCAAAAATATGCATATAGGCTCATTCATAAATCAATAATATCATTCATGTAATTTCATGGATATAATAAACATTCATCATTCATTGATCACCATTAAACATGATTAGCCAAGAATCAAAGGCCTTTTAGTTGTCCAACATCATAAATTGATAAATCATGAGAATCATTTCCTAAACCGTAAATCATTCATCATCATGTAGGCATTGGCCAATACTTTACCATGCTTACAATACTTAATTCATTCGAAAACATGTTTATAAACATGGGTAACTTGAAAACGCGCTTTTCATCATCAATAGTTCATAAATCATAAGGATCATCCATACTTGAAATCATGCACATAACTTGTAAATCATCAAATCCTATTGGTATTTGAATAAACCCATATTTCACATCATAGATCATGCTACTTTGTAAATATCAATAATTGAAGTGTAGATCATAAATCGGTCCATCATAGATCATGCATAAGTAGCGCTTGAAATCAATAAATTTATAATTGAAAATAGTTGTAAAATGTAATCAAAATCCATAAAATATGATGTAAATCATAGATCATAAAAGCCAATTACCCAATTTTTAGATTTTCACAAAAATAGAATTAAACCCCCATGAGATTTTGGTAGAATTTCAGAACTAATAGAGGATGGGCATGGGTGAGAACGGAAACACCCATTCGCAACCCTACATACTTTGATTATAGCTGATTCTTACACTTCTCTGATTGCCTAAGAAGAATTTGAGAAGAATTGGAAGGGCAAAGGCTTGATCTTCTCTCTAACTTGCATGCATGGGATTTGAATAGGTTAGAATGACTTAAACTATCTTAATACACTCTAAAAATAACTTAAAATTACGTAGTATAGGACCTTAGAGCATAGGAATAACGAGAATACTCTTAATAATTTCACAGGAATTAACTGCTCATCAGTCCCCACGAGGGACCTAACAAGTCGTTACCACCACCCATGAGTCATCACCTCAGTCATTAGGTACACTGTCTATCAGATCACCTTGGCTCGTCACGAGGGACTTCATAAGTTGTAGCAGGTGACCACGGCTCGTGGTCACCACTCATCACCCTCACTGTCCTGATTCAAATAAACCTTATCCTGCTAACCACGACCCTCCCCATGAGTCGTGGTGTCTGACCACGATTCATGGGGTCTATCTGTTATGTGCACTGCCTTACACTTTTCCCTATCTTAATTCACTTGGCCATGGCTGACCTAACGAGTCGTAGGGCCTGACCATGACTCGTGGTCATGCCTATGAGGATCCCCTTCGACTACTTCCTTTAACACATCCAGTCCTTCACCATGAGTCACCTCACGACTTGTGGTCCTCCCCCAAGGTTCACAGAATGAGTCATTTTATGACCTGGTGCAAAATTTTCACTTTTCTCCATTTAAACTCCCGGGTCTGATATTCGGGCTTCCAGGGAATAACAATATCTCCCCCTTGGGAACATTCATCCTCGAATGTTGAAAATCATACAGAAACATAGAGAAGTACAATCATCACACTCAAATACTGATAATTTAAGCCGACAACTAACGGAATTACTATCTTCGATTCATATTACACGGATGAACTGAATTAACCAATCATACACACATCCACACACATAAAAGAAACTTAAAAACATGATCTGAACATGAAAACTAAATAGAGTCATAGGGCAAAACTGATACCTCAAGTCGAAACTAAGCTGGTAGGGAATAAATGTGGGTATCTAGCCATCATATCCACTTCGACTTCCCACATAGCTCCTTCAACATGTTGTTCCTCCATAATATTTTAACTGAAGCTACTTACTTGTTCATTTGCCTCCAAACCTGAAGATCTAATATTTCCACCGGAACCTCCTCATAGCTAAGGTTATCTTTTACACCAACGCTAACCACCGGGACTACTAGAGCTGGATCTCCTAAACATTTCTTCAAAAGCGATACATGAAACACAAGATGCACTGAAGATAACTTTGAGGGAAACTCCAACTCATATGCCACCGTGCCATCTATTCTCACAATCCAGTAGGGACCAACGTAGTGGGGACTGAGTTTTCCTTTCTTCCCAAACTGCGTCACTCCCTTCATGGGAGATACCTTCAAAAACACCCAATCGTCCACCTCGAACTCCAATTCTCTCCTCCTCACATCTGCGTAGAACTTTTGATGACTCTGGGCAGTTTGCAACCTATCCCTTATCAACTGAACCTTCACCATAGCCTCATGGAATGAGTCTGGCCCTATTATAGCTACCTCACCAACCTCAAACCATCCGATGGGCGATCTACATCTCCGCTCATAGAGAG
Organism: Datura wrightii; assembly: GCA_035772735.1. Taxonomy (NCBI): domain Eukaryota; kingdom Viridiplantae; phylum Streptophyta; class Magnoliopsida; order Solanales; family Solanaceae; genus Datura; species Datura wrightii. Next base: position 42,438,542 of record JASDFA010000007.1, on the reverse strand, counting down.
CCTTGAACGGTGCCATTTGGATACTGGAGTGAAAACTGTTATTGTAAGAGAACTCGATTAGAGGAAAGTGATCATCCCAACTACCTTTATAGTCCATCACTCTATCTCTCAACATGTCTTCGAGTGTTTGAATTGTCCGCTCCGCTTGACCATCCGTTTGCGGATGAAATGTCGTGCTGAGTTTAACCTGACTCCAAGCCCTTTTTAAAGAGACCGTCAAACTGAGAGGTCAATTGAGTACCTCGGTCTGAAATGATAGAAAAGGGTACTCCATGCAATCAAACCAACTCCAGGATATACAGTTTGGCATAATCCTCCGCCGAATCCATAGATTTTACTGATAGAAAATGTGCAACCTTAGTCAACCTGTCTACCACAACCCAAATACAATCATAGTGTCGACAAGTACGAGGCAGGCCTATGATGAAATCCATATTAATCTCTTCCCACCTCAAAGTGGGAATGCTAATATCCTGAAGTACGCCTCCCGACCTTTGGTGCTCGACCTTCACTTGCTGACAATTTGGGCACTTGGCTATGAGTTCTGAAATATCCCTCTTCATGTCATTCCACCAATATATTTCCTGCAAATCATGATACATCTTGGTGGCACCTGGATGAATAGAGTACCTAGATCCATGAGCCTCATGCATCATCCGACTCCTCAAATCATCTACATCCAAAACACATAGGCGACCCTAGTACTGAAGCACACCATATCCCCCTTGGGAGAAGACCTCCCCCTTGTGACTTCAAACGACTTCTTTCAGCTTTACCAAAATCGGATCCTCATCTTGCATAGCTTTAACATCCGTCACCAGGGACGATTCTGATCCATTCTGCACAACAACACCACCATCAATTGAGTCGACCAACCTAACTCCCAACCTTGCAAGTCGATGAACATCTTTCACCAGTTCCTTCTTTCCCTCATCCGCATGGGACACACTCTCTATAAAGAGTCTACTAAGTGCGTCTGCTACCACATTAGCCTTACTCGGATGGTAAAGGACACTCATATCATAGTCCTTGAGTATCTCCAACCACCTCCTTTTCCGAAGATTGAGATCTTTCTGCGTGAACACATATTGTAAGCTCTTGTGGTCCGTAAACACATCCACATGGACCCCATACAAGTAATGTCACCATATCTTCAATGCGGTCACCACCGCGGCCAATTCAAGATCGTGGGTCGGGTAATTCTTCTCATGGACTTTCAACTATCTTGAGGCATATACTATCACTTTTCCATGCTGCATCAATACATACCTGAGTCCGATCCTCAAAGCATCACAATACACAACAAAACCATCGGTACCCTCGGGTAGGGTCAACACCGGTGCTAAAGTAAGTCGAGTCTTCAACTCTTGAAAGCTCTTCTCACAAGCCTCTAACCATTGGAACTTTACCTTTTTCAGAGTCAACGTGGTCAAAGGTGATGCAACAGATAAGAAACCGTCAACAAACCTCCGATAGTAGCCAGCTATACCCAAGAAACTCCGAATATCTAAATGATTCACCAATCTAGGCCCATTCTTCACCGCCTCAATTTTTTGAGAATCTACTTTTATGCCTTCGCATGATACCATATGGCCTAAAAATGCCATTGAGTTCAACCAAAACTCACACTTGCTGAACTTTGCATACAATTGGCGATCCTTGAGAGTCTGAAGTACTACTCTCAAATGAGCGGCATGCTCCTCCTTGCTCCGAGAGTATATAAGGATGTCATCGATAAACACGATAATGAACATATCAAAATATGGCTTGAACAGTCTGTTCATTAGGTCCATAAAAGTTGCAGGAGCATTTGTTAGTCGAAAAGACATAATTACAAACTCATAATGACCATACTGCGTCCTGAAAGCTGTCTTTGGAATATCACACTCCTGCACTCTGAGCTGATGATACCTGATCTCGGGCAAAATAGCATGCCCTAGTGACACTTGATAACTTAATTTAGTCTTGCTTAGCTAAGTAATGGTATACATTTTCATGTGATTTTATATAAATGTGAATATATGTGCTAACCAACATGATTAGTCCTTGTTTTGTAGGTTTCAATGATTTTGAGGAACTAATTTATAAGTTGGTGAAGTAGCGGAATGGAGTCGGGAGCAGATGCGGCAGGCAGGTAGCACCAGCGCGCCAGCAAAGTGCCTCATCGTGCCAGCTGCACGACAGGGGTGTGCCAACGCGCTGCCCAAGCAGCGTGACACGCTGCCAACGCAGTGACACTCGGTAGTTTCGGCTTTAGGAGGCAATTTCCAGAGAGCTTTTGCGTTACCTCTGTCACGCCCCGCCTTGGGGGGTATGACTGGCACCTGGTGCCCTAGTAGGACCTGGACAGCTAACTGGTGAGCCTAAGCATAGCTAGCGCCTTGCTAGGTCTAACTCGGATTTCTGGAAACAAAGGGCTATATAATGGCTGTAATCACAGCCTCTGGCCAACTGGCCTATAGCCACCCGTACCTGTAATAACAGCTAACCAGAACATACTATTATAGGGGAAACCTATGCGGGTCGACAAGGCCACCATGCTGCCTAGTCATCTGGGACTCAACAAAAGGAATACTGAACAACTACGTGACTGGAAAGGTCACCACTTTTGTCAAACTAAGGCCTCACACGGCCAACAAAAACTGAAATGCTAAACAGCTATAACAGACTGCATGGCCTCACACGACCGGCTCAACTGACCACAGGGAAATATATACAGACTGCAAGCCTCTAGGAATACTGATAGGATGGTCGGGATAGGGCCCCGACCTTCCCATACTGTACAACAAAAGGAAATGATGTAAAACTCTGAGATATCAAGCTCCGGATGACAGGAGCTGATGACTCCGCGCTGGCTAAGATCACGAGGGATCGCCTCCTCGTCTATGAGTACCTGCAGGCAAGTAATGCAGCGGCCCACCGGGCGTCAGTACTGCTGGTACTAAGTATGCAAAGCAACTGAAATAACATAATTGAATACAATAACATAACTAGCAATTCTGAATAGCAAGGGAATACTGAATCTGTAAGAACTGATATGAACTGAATCAGACTTCCTGTGCTGTGATAGGGCAGGAGCGTACCTGTGGATGCGGCGGCCTGCTGCCTATTAACTAACATGTAGCACATAAATACATATATACATATATAGCAAACAAGAGCTGATACCAACCGCCATAAGCCGGACGGCGCCAAACAAGCAAACAATCTATATACCCCTACCCGGGTTAAAACCAACCAAAAATAAGTCACTCCACTCATCTACTCACTTCGGAGCTCCTCTACCGGCCCCCTGGGTCTCTGGCTCGGGCCATAGCCTCCGATATAAGCAACCGGGTCGGGGTCCAGAGGACTCCTGTGTAAACAGTAACAGATAGGGTCTGGATCCCCGGACATAACTGAACGGGGCTATCTGAAATCGGAGCTACACCTATAATAACTAAATGTACAGACAGTAACAGATAGGGTCTGATTCCCTGGACACAGCTCAACAGGGCTATCTGATACCGGAGTTGCACCTGTAATGCCGATCAAACTGCTATGGGGAAAGCTTCATCCCATCTTCATCCAAGCTGGGGATGGCATGCCACTCCTTGGAGCGACGTAAACCCACCCGCTCAGTGGGTGACACGATTACCAACCCAGGGGCGGCAAGGACGCTCAAAAGGGTGCCCTCACGCCACAACAAGTCTCAACAAGCAAATAGCACATATAAATAGCAAGCATGTCTAACTGAAAAAGACTATCTGAAATCTAATTTCTTCTTTTGATCTCTTTCTGTTTTATACTGACTCTTTACTGATTATACTGATTCTGAAATCTTTATTTAACTGTATGGCTAATCTGTAGCCAGGATACTATCTGTCTGAATGACTAATCTGTAGCCATAACTGACTGTCTATCTGATCTTTCTTTACTAACTTTTATTCTAAAAATCTGCCTCTTTTTATTCTACAACATGCTTGCTAATCACATAATAAGCTATACTGAATCTGGGATGCTAACTCGCCCTTCGGTGCATGCTTTTCTAACTTTCGGACTGAATACGATATGGCAACACAACTAAGAATCTACTAGACTTACTTAATTCCCAATATTCAACTCCAAGAGTTACAAATACGAAGTTTACTATGATTTACCAAGCTAAGGCTTACTAACTTGCTGAAGAACAGCTTCACATACCTTAACCTCGAGTTATGCGACTGTTGGACGAGGCTCGGTGAGTACTCCAGCTATTTCTCCCAACTGCATTCATATATACGTCAATTAATGCTAAATACAACATTATTCTGAAGGACGACGTCACTTTCGATACAATTATAGCCTAAGCTTAGGCTTATCGAAAGACAGTCGAAAACTCTCTATTTTTCAGAAGTTCAGAAGGGAGAAGTATTCACTTTACAGCTAGGAACACATAGACACTAGTTTGGAGCAATTCTACTTACCTTAGCCCGGTAGCTCGACGATTCGTCGGCCGTATTTCGCAAAACAAAATCCGTTGGAATGCTCCCTACTACTAAATACCTCGGTACCTGAGGTTAATTTGAGTTTGGACTACGTTTGGCAGCGTAATCGAACAATTATATGTTATCCTCCTTTGTCCCTCTCTGTTTCCTGCGTTTCGCTGGAAATTTCACAATGATTTAAATGAAATAAAACTGAAGTGGGGCTTTATATACTTGGGCCTGGACAGGGCCAACATGTCACGGAGCCAACGCGGAGGCTCCACCTCTGTGACACGTTGCCATCACGGAGGGGCTCTGCCCCGGCTCCTTCCGCGATGGTTCGACAGGTTTCCTCGTCTGGTCTTTTCCCGGGCCTTTCTCTAGCACGTATGGCTTCCAAATATGCTTAACCAATGCACAAATAGGCCATCTAGGTGCCGGGAATCCTAGAGGGTATAACATTCTCCCCCCTTAAGAACATTCGTCCTCGAATGTAAACTTCTATCTAGAGGACTTCTCAACTCACTACTTAGGAAAATTTCGGCAGAGTTTCCCCTGTAATATGGACTATAGCAAAAACCTGAAATGCAGAAAAGTCCAATATAGGTACTGCACATAATTCTTAAGATGCACCCGATAGCTAACATCAATCTTTCTCATTTATACATATACAACCATAAAGTACTACATAAGTAATAATACAAACATACCTGTCGCCTGACTAGGCCTGGAATAAGTGAGGATATCTAGCTTTCATATCTTCCTCAGCGTCCCACGTCATCTCCTCTCGGTTCCTATTACGCCACAATACCTTGACAGATGCAATATCCTTAGTTCTCAATCTACGAATCTGTCTGTCTAGAATAGCTACTGGAACCTCTTCATAGGCCAACTCTTCTGTAACCTGGATATCCTAGACTGGGACTGCTCTGGATGGGTCTCCTATGCATATCCTCAGCATAGACACATGAAAGACCGGATGAACGGATTCCAATTCTGAAGGCAAGTTCAGTTCATAAGCTACTCGGCCTATCCTTCGACGAATCTGATAAGGCCCAACAAATCTCAGACTGAGCTTACCCTTCTTGCCGAATCTCATCACCCCTTTCATCGGAGATACTTTCAGAAATACCCAGTCATTCACATTAAATTACAGGTCTCTACGCCGCACATCAGCATACGATTTCTGGCGGCTCTGTGCAGTCAGGAGGCGTTCTCTGATAAGCTTTACCTTCTTCTCTGACTTTTGAATGATGTATGGCCCAATCAACGCTGATTCCCCTATTTCGAACCAGCCAACTGGTGATCTGCATTTCTTCCCGTATAAAGCCTCGAAAGGCGCCATCTGACTAGCCGAGTGATAACTATTATTATAAGCAAATTCTATTAACGGCAAATACTCATCCCAGCTACCTCCAAAGTCTAGCACACATGCTCGCAGCATATCTTCGAGCGTCTGAATAGTGCGCTCAGCCTGTCCATCTGTCTGAGGGTGGAATGCTGTGCTCAAATTAATTTGCATTCCCAGACCCATCTGGAACTACTGCCAAAATCTAGCTGTAAACTGTGCTCCTCTGTCTGAAATAATGGATACTGGTACTCTGTGCAGCCTGACTATTTCTCGGATATACAACTCCGCATAATCTTCGGCCGAGAAGGTAGTTCTTACTGGCAGGAAATGAGTTGATTTTGTCAATCTGTCCACTATCACCCATATAAAGTCATGTCTGTGTCTGGTATGGGGTAATCCTGCTACAAAATCCATATTCACGGCTTCCCATTTCTAGAGAGGCACAGCTATGTCCTGAGTTAACTCGCCTGGTTTCTGATGTTTTGCTTTCACCTGTTGGCAATTAGGACAATGAGCTACAAATTCGGCAATTTCTCTTTTCATACCTGGCCACCAGTAATTCTCCTTGATATCATGGTACATTTTTGTCGCACCGGGGTGAAGAGAATAACGGGCGTAATGTACCTCGTTCATAATCTGCTGGCGGAGACCTGAAACATCTGGAACACAGAGATGACCTTTACAACGCAGCACTCCATCCTCTGTTACCTGGAAATCTTGTGCTTTCCCCTACGGAATATGATCTTTAAGCCGGATCAGGTCAGGATCCTCATATTGCCATTCTTTCACTTCCACAACTAACGATGACACGGCGGTGTTCTGCTTACAGCTCTATTGTTCTCTATTTCTGCTACACGAACTGCTAGGCTGGCTAATTGATGTATTTCTCTGACCAACTCCCATTTCTTGGGCTGCAAATGCGCCAAACTTCCCATTGACTTACGACTGAGAGCATCTGCTACAACATTAGCTTTTCCCGGGTGGTACAGAATATTCACGTCATAATCTTTCAATAACTCCAACCAGCAACGCTGTCGCAAATTCAACTCCCTCTGAGTGAAGATATATTGTAGGCTCTTGTGATCTGTGAAAGTATCCACATGGACGCCATACAAGTAATGTCTCCACATTTTCAAGGCGTGGATCACTGCGGCTAACTCCAGGTCGTGGGTAGGATAATTCTTTTCGTGTTTCTTCAGCTGTCTGGAAGCATACGCAATCACCTTACCATGCTGCATCAACACACAACCCAGCCCAACGCCTGACGCGTCGCAATACACTGAACACCCTTCTGTACCTTCTGGCAATGTTAACACTGGGGCGGAGGTCAATTTATCTTTCAGTTCCTGGAAGCTCTGCTCGCATGCCTCTGTCCACTGAAACTTCGCTGTTTTCTGCGTCAGTTTGGTCAGAGGTGCCGCTATGGTAGAGAATCCCTCAACAAACCTCCTGTAATATTCCGCTAATCCCAAAAAACTGCGGACTTCGGTCGGAGTGGTAGGCCTAGGCCATGATTTGACTACTTCTATCTTCTGCGTGTCAACCTGCATACAAGCATCCGACACAATATGCCCCAAGAAGGCTACTGAGTTCAGCCAGAATTCACACTTGGAGAACTTAGCATATAACTGGCAGTCCCTGAGAATCTGGAGCGCTGTCCGTATATGAGTCCGGTGATCTGCTTCAGAGTGAGAATACACCAGAATGTCATCAATAAACACGATCACGAACAGGTCCAGGTATGGTCTGAAAATACTATTCATCAGGTCCATGAATACTGCTGGGGCATTCGTTAGCCCAAAGGACAAAACTAGAAATTCAAAGTGTCCATATCGGGTCCTGAACGCCGTTTTGGGAATATCTCTTTCACGAACTCGAACCTGATGATATCGGGATCGCAAGTCGATCTTGGAAAAGTATCTGGCTCCCTGCAACTAATCAAATAAGTCATCAATTCTGGGAAGCGGGTACTTGTTCTTCACTGTAACTTTGTTCAATTGCTGATAATCTATGCACATACGGAGTGAGCCGTCTTTCTTCCTCACAAATAGAATTGGCGCACCCCATGGTGAAGTACTCGGCCTGATGAAACCTTTATCTAGCAAATCTTTCAACTGCTCCTTCAACTCTCTGAGTTCTGCAGGAGCCATACGATAAGGAGGAATTGATATAGGCTAAGTGCCTGGTAATAAATCAATAGCAAAATCTATTTCCCTTTCTGGGGGAATACCAGGTAACTCATTTGGAAACACATCAGGGAACTCGTTCACCACCAGGACAGACTGGAGTGTTGAAGATTCTGCTCGGACATCCTGAACTCTGACCAGATGGTAAATATATCCCTTAGATATCAATTTCCTCGCCTGAAGGTAGGAAATAAACCTACCTTTTGGAGTAGCGGTGCTGCTACTGCCTCCCCTGGAAAGTGGAATCGGACCGTGTTGGTCCAACATTCTATGTTAGCATAGCATGGCACCAGCCAATCCATACCTATTATGGCATCGAAGTCTATCATTTCTAGCTCTACCAGATCTACTGTAGTCTGGCGGTCAGCAACCTCTACTGTACACCCTCAATAGATTCTGCTAGCTATAATAGAGTCACCGACAGGCGTGGATGCTGCAAAGGGCTGCTGTAATAATTCTGGTGCAATATTAAACTTTCGTGCCACAAATGGGTTAATATATGACAGAGTGGATCCTGGATCAATCAATACTTAAGCAGGGCGTCATCATACCTGTAACTACATCTGGAGACGCTTCTGAATCCTGTCTCCCTGGCAATGCATACGTACGGCTTGAGCCCGTACCTGAACTGGAAGATCCTAATCTACCTCGACCTTTGCCTACTGAACCTGAAGGCCCACGCCCCGCTGAAGCTGCTGGGGCTCGTGGCCCTGCGGATCCTCTGTCCTGACTGTCTCTACTCCCCTGACCTTTGGTCGGACAATCTCTCATCCGATGCCCGTCCTGTCCGCAAATATAACACCCAATGGAGCCATATCTACAAGCTCCGGTGTGAGGCCGTCCGCAATTAGGGCAGGATGGGGGTGTAAATCTGCTCTGTTCCCCCCTCCTCTACTGCGGGGAACCTACTGTTCTGGAACTGCCACTGGGCTCTGACTGCCCTCTACAAACATATCTATCTCGCTGCTGCTGCTGTGGTGAAGGTGGGGGTCCAGGGGGTCTATCTGATAGTCGAGGCCTAGGTCCTCTCTGAACTTCCCTTTGTATGTCATCTGGTCTGTCTCTGTGGTGCTGTTCCTGACTAGTCTATCTACTACTCTACTGCCGCTGTCTAAGACCCTCTATGGTCTGAGCAAAAGCCTGTACTCGGGCAATGTCCATATCCTCTCGCAGCGTCACCGTCATACAAGCCTCAGTATACTCCGGATTTAGACCCATGATAAATCTGTGAACTCTCGCTGACCTAGTATCAACAAATGCTGGAGCATAACGGGCTAAGGAGTCAAACTGTAAAGCATACTCACGTACACTCCTCGCCCCCTACTCTAGATGTAGGAACTGCTCCATCCGGGCCTGCCGGATCTCTCATGGCAAATAATGATCTAGAAAGGCCTCCGAGAAGCTGGTCCAGGTCGGAGGGGTAACATCTCTCCCTCAGGACCTTTCCCAACTCTCATACCACAATATAGCTATATCCCATAACCGAAACACTACCAGCTCAACAGACTCTGAAGGGGTCACATGCATAACTCGGAATATCCTCTGCATCTGATCTAGGAAGTCCTGGGGGTCCTCTGCTTGATCTGACCCAATGAACTGTGGGGGACCTAGTGCCAAAAACTCCCTGACCCTGGAACTACCTGACCCATCTGAAGGCTATGCTGCTACAGGTGGCACTGACTGGCGCTGTGTGGCCATCATTTGTGCCAACATAACTATAGCGCTATGAACCTCCTGATCTGATGGCGAAGGCACAGGAGCTATCGGGGGCGGTGTAGTGCCCAACGGCTCCTGATGTGAGGGGGACTGCTGAGAGGGCTGTGATGAAGCCTCTATATCGCCCTCAGATCGGCCTGACACTGACTGAAGCTGAGGCATCCTGCTGGTGCCTTCTCCTGCTGCTGTGCCTAATCTTCTGCTGGTGGCAGGGTGACGCTGGTCTGCCATTCTTATCTGTAGACAAAGAATACGATAAGTTTTAGGGACTCAACCCTATACTGTACCGCTCTATAGCACGACTGACTGAGAAAGAAGATTAACCATCCTATCATGCCTCGCAGCCTCCTGCCTATAGTATGTGGTGCACAACACATCCATAGACAAGACTCTACTTAGCACGGCTTGCAGACTCCCTGGGACACGACCTGCTCTGATACCAAGTTTGTCACGCCCCGCCTTGGGGGGTATGACTGGCACCTGGTGCCCTAGTAGGACATGGACAGCTAACTGGTGAGCCTAAGAACAACTAGCGCGTGGCTAGCTCTAACTCGGATTTCTGGAAACAAAGGGCTATATAACGGCTGTAAACACAGCCTCCGGCCAACTGGCCTATAGCCACCCGTACTTGTAATAACAGCTAACCAGAACATACTATTATTGGGGAAACCTATGCGGGCCGACAAGGCCACCATGCTCTCTAGTCATCTGGGACTCAACAAAAGGAATACTGAACAACTACGTGACCGGCAAGGTCACCAGTACTGTCAAACTAAGGCCTCACACGGCCAACAAAAACAGAAATGCTAAACTGCTATAACAGACTGCACGGCCTCACACGACCGGCTCAACTGACCACAGGGAAATATATACAGACTGCAAGCCTCTAGGAATACTGATAAGATGGTCGGGACAGGGCCCCGACCTACCCATACTGTACAACAAAAGGAAATGATGTAAACCTCTGAGATATTAAGCTCCGGATTATAGGAGCTGATGACTCCGCGCTGGCTAAGATCACGAGGGATCGCCTCCTCGTCTATGAGTACCTGCAGGCAAGTAATGTAGTGCCCCACCGGGCGTCAGTACCGCTGGTAGTAAGTATGCAAAGCAACTGAAATAACATAACTGAATACAATAACATAACTAGCAATTCTGAATAGCAGGGGAATACTGAATCTGTAAGAACTGATATGAACTGAATTAGACTTCCTGTGTTGTGATAGGGCAGGAGCGTACTTGTGGACGCGGCGGCCTGCTGCCTATTAACTAACATGTAACACATAAATACATATATACATATATAGCAAACAAGAGCCGATAACAACCCCCATAAGCCGGACGACGCCAAACAAGCAAACAATCTATATACCCCTACCCGGGTCAAAATCAACCAAAAATAAGTCACTCCACTCATCTACTCACTTCAGAGCTCCTCTACTGGCCCCCTGGGCCTCCGGCTCGGGCCATAGCCTTTGATATAAGCAACCGTGTATGGGTCCGGAGGACTTCTGTGTAGACAGTACCAGATAGGGTCTGGATCCCCGGACACAACTCAACGGGGCTATCTGAAACCGAAGCTACACCTATAATAACTGAATGTACAGACAGTAACAGATAGGGTCTGATTCCCTGGACACAGCTCAACAGGGTTATCTGATACCGGAGCTGCACCTGTAATGCAGATCAGACTGCTATGGGGAAAGCTTCATCCCATCTTTGTCCAAGCTGGGGACGGCATGCCACTCCTTGGAGCAACGTAACCCACCCGCTCAGTGGGCGACACGATTACCTACCCAGGGGCGGCGAGGACGCTCAAAAGGGTGCCCTCACGCCACAACAAGCAAATAGCACATATAAATAGCAAGCATGTATAACAGAAAAAGACTATCTGAAATCTGATTTCTTATTCTGATCTCTTTCTATTTTATACTGACTCTTTACTGATTATACTGATTCTGAAATCTTTATTTAACTGTATGGCTAATCTGTAGCCAGGATACTATCTGTCTGAATGGCTAATCTGTAGCCATAACTGACTGTCTATCTGATCTTTCTTTACTAACTTTTATTCTGAAAATCTGCCTCTTTTTATTCTACAACATGCTTGCTAATCACATAATAAGCTATACTGAATCTGGGATGCTAACTCGCCCTTCGACGCATGCTTTTCTAACTTTCGGACTGAATACCATATGGCAACACAACTCAGAATCTACTTGACTTACTTAATTCCCAATATTCAACTCTGAGAGTTACAAATACGGAGTTTACTATGATTTACCAAGCTAAGGCTTACTAACTTACCGAAGAACAGCTTCACATACCTTAACCTCGAGTTATCCGATTGTCGGACGAGGCTCGGTCAGTACTCCATCTATTTCTGCCAACTGCATTCATATATACGTCAATTAATGCTAAATACAACTTTATTCTTAAGGTCGACGTCACTTTCGATACAATTATAGCGTAAACTTAGGCTTATAGAAAGACGGTCGAAAACTCGCTATTTTTCAGAAGTCCAAAAGGGAGAAGTATTCACTTTACAGCTAGGAACACATAGACACTAGTTTGGAGCAATTCTACTTACCTTAGCCCGGTAGCTCGACGATTCGTCGGTCGTATTTCGCGAAACAAAATTTGTACGAATGCTCCCTGCTGCTAAATACCTCGGTACCTGAGGTTAATTTGAGTTTGGACTACGTTTGGCAGCGTAATCGAACAATTATATGTTATCCTCCTTCGTCCCTCTTTGTTTCCTGCGTTTCTCTAGAAATTTCCAATGATTTAAATGAAATAAAATCAAAGTGGGGCTTTATATACTTGGGCCTGGACAGGGCCAACGTGTCACGGAGCCAACCTGGAGGCTCCACCTCCGTGACGCGTTGCCATCGTGGAGGGGCTCTGCCCCGGCTCCTTCCGCGATGGTTCGACAGGTTTCCTCGTCCGGTCTTTTTCTGGGTCTTTCTGTAGCACGTATTGCTTCCAAATATGCTTAACAACCGCACGAATAGGCCATCTAGGTGCCGGGAATCCTATGGGGTATAACAACCTCCGTGTCACAGAGACAGTGCTCCACGATACACTCCGTGACACGGAGCCGTTCCACGACAGGCTAAATTATGCACGTTTCCAATTACTATAAATAGGTCCCTTAGCTCCTAAAAACACTTTGTCACGATTTTATTCTAGAAAACTACCTAGGAGTAAAGGGAGAAGTGGGAGAACTCATCTAGGGTTTGTCAAATTCCCTTCTCATCTACCAAATTCTTGTAAGTATATTAGTTTAGTTGTAGTTTCTTGTAGTTTTATGAACATGAATGGCTAGAACCCTTCCTCTAGGGTTGAAGCCATGAATTATGATTGTGATTTTATGAAATTTTTTTGGACTTAAGTTATTGATTGTTGTTTTTGTCTTGCATTCTGGATTGTTGGTTGTTTTTATGATTGATCACCATGAAAGCATATATGTTAGCTTGGGCATTGGCTTGAGAAAGCATTACCTAGGTCAGGACATGATAATGTGAGGAACATGTTTGTATCTCACGATATAATTTCGTATTAGGATAGAAATATACCTAACACCTTGCTTGGTTGATAAAATGGGGGTTATTAAAGACCAACTTAGGATTATCGCATCACCACTCGAAGAAGTAGTTGTGAGGCTAAGTTGAGTTAAATGGTTAGACGCATGAAAGTCCCTAATCATTTCCACGTAAACCACAACATAATTAATTGCCCACAAACTAGAAATTAGCATCCTCGCTCACAATGATGCAGTAAGGCTAGTTTGTCGTGTTTAGAGGCTCGAAAGACCATGAACATGCAATTCTAATTATGTGAAACAACAATCGATAGTTTCATGCTTAACCCATTGCAAATCGTAGTATCGCATGATTATCTTGTTTTAACTCTGTGTTGCTCCTAGAGTAAATTCAGGATATTTCATTGACCAAAACTAGACTTAGTTAAATCTCCCTCGAAAACTTCTATAACCAACACTTGAGAAAGTTAAGATCACACTTGAAATGGATAGTTAGAGGAATGGGTCCAGTCCCTGTTGGTTCGACATTCCAGTTCTCTAAAAGAGCCACTATATTACTTGCACGACCCGTACACTTGTGGACGCACAAATAAAGGCACGAACAAGTTTTTGGCGCCGTTGTCGGGGAACTCGGTGAAGTTTTGATAATTTATCTGTTTTTGTGTGATTTTTGAAATTTCCTTAAGTGTTGAGAAACTTGGTCTTAGTCTGTTTATTTGCAGGTGACAGGTTGTCTTGCCGAGCTGGCTAGAAATAGAGAGCTTGTGGAACCGTTGCTGGAACCTGAACGTCAAATCCATTTGCAAAAGAGAGTAGCTCTAGAGTAAAAGCTGAAGAGACTTCAAGAAAAGGTACAACAACAACCACCCGCGGGACAAGCACAATTGTCATCAAAAGCAATGGCAGCAAGACCAGTTCGCGAAGTGGCAATCCCACTAGCGACGAATGTGACCTCTAGCATCCGTAAACTGAAGCCTGGAGGGCACTTTGAGCTTAAATAGAACATGGTGCAGTTGTTACATTCTAGTGGTCAATTCACTGGGATGGAACATGAGGACCCGCAGCAGCACCTACAGAGCTTTTTAGAGATTAGTGACACGTTTGTCCCCACTGGCGCGTCCACAGATTATGTCCGACTGACCCTCTTCCCATTTTCACTGTTGGGAGAGGCGAAAAAGTGGCTGAAGGCTGAGCCACCGAACTCCATAACTTCATGGAATGACTTGGCTAAGAAGTTCCTTATCAGATTCTTCTCTTCAGGCAAAACTGCAAAGTTGAGAAGTGAAATACTCAGTTTCAAGCAGAGGCCTGATGAGAACTTATATATGGCTTGGGAAAGATTCAATTCATTGTTGAGAGACTGCCCCCATCACCAGCAATCAAATGAAGTGCTGGCTCATACCTTTGTAGAAAGTCTAGACCCACACACAAAAATATTACTAGACTCTGCATCAGGTGGGCAAGCCTTGGAGAAGACATATGATAAGTTGTACACTCTGTTGAACAGAATTGCACAAGGAAATCCAGAGTGGCACAGTGAGTCATCGAGGGGGGCAGGAAAGAGATCGGGGTTGATAAAAGTAGATGGTTTGAATGCCTTGGCAGCACAGTTAGCTTCGTTCCAACATCAAATGATGACTCAGTTCAATAAACTGGGTATGAACCAACACCAGGGCCAGGTTAATGCAGTTCAGCAAACTCTGAGTTGGTGTGAAATTTGTGGTATTAAGGGGTACAATGCAGAATCTTGTGGAGCCAATCCAGAATCAGTCAATTTTGTTGGTAATGTGAAATCAGAATTCTGGGAACAACTCCAACAGAAATTGGCAGGGCCACTCGAATTTTTCTTGGGGTGGAAACCAAAAGCAGAATTATAGGCAACCTCAACAATAGCAGTATCAGTAGAATAGGCAGAATGATGGGCAATTGAGTAGCAGCATTGAGGAAACACTGCAGAAAATTATGGAGACCCAAAATTAGTTAGCGGAAAATCAGGCGAGGATGGCAATAGAATTAATGAATCAGCAAGTAGCCACCCGCAATCTTGAAAAACAAGTGGGTCAGATAGCAGCTGCTCAAAACATGAGATCACAAGGGGGATTACCAAGTGATGCAGATCCTAACCCCCGACAAATCAATGCCATCAGTCTTAGAAGCGGAAAGCAATTAGCTGATGCAGTGCCTAAAGAGTTGAGAAAGGAGGTGCAGCCGGAGTTGGTTAGACCAGGACCATCCACCGACACTGGAGCGAATCAGAGTGCTGGGAAACAAAATGCACAACCTGCATTGCAGCCAGCACAAAGACCACCACCACCATTCCCTCAGAAAGTCAAAAAGAGCAAGGAGGAGGAATGCTTCAAAAAGTTCCTTGAAAGTTTCAAAGAACTTCACATAAATTTGCCTCTTATTGATGTCTTGCGGGGAATGCCCAAGTATGCTAAATACGTGAAGACGTGATGGAGAACAAAGTCAGATTATTGGATGTCCAGACTGTAGCACTGATTGAGGAGTGCAGTCACAGGGTATTGAGCAAAATGCCGAAGAAGCTCAAAGACCCAGGGAGTTTTACCTTCCCCATACAAATTGGTAAAGCTGAGGTGTTACGCGCTTTGTGTAATCTAGGGGTAGCAGTTAAACTAATGCCCCTATCCTTATTCAACACCCTGGGGTTGGGAAAATCGAGCCCGACAAGGTTGATGCTGTAGCTGGCTGACAAGTCGCGAGTGACACCTGATGGAATAATAGAGGACCTTCTCATCAAAGTAGGTAAGTTTATTATACCTGCTGATTTTATTGTCTTAGATTTTCATGTTGATGACCAGGTACCCCTGATCTTGGGACGACCATTCTTGGCCACCGGAGGAGCGGTGATCGACTTGAAAGCAGGGACCCTGAAAATGAGGGTTGAGGATGAAGAAGAAATCTTCCGCGTTTACCAAGAAATGAACCCATCTGCACACTACAGAAACCTTTGTTAGGTTAGTGTGTTGGTAGAGGATGAGTGTGGGGTGGAGGATTCCACAGGTGCATGGCTAAAGGCAATGTCAAGTCTTCAGCCCAAGTCTGATAAAAGGCTACAAATTGAGAAGGAGTTGGAGGAAGAGAGGAACACAGTGGAGGCTATTTCCTTAAATAACAAAAGAAAAGGAGATGGTTCTCGAAAGAAAACCCAGGCATGAGGATGTCCTGAAAAGGACAATCCACGTCGTGCCACGACGTAAAATTAGGCGTTGCTTGGGAGGCAACCCAAGGGTACCTCAGGTACAAATTGTTTAATTTTGATTTTGTGTTGATTTTGTTTTTTTCATTATTTGAGTTTTTGGTGGAAAGTTAAGCACAGATGGAAGGGAAATCTGAGTACCGAGAAGGAGGAAGCTAAAAAGCATGAAATAGAAGAAGTGTGGGGTCAAACACCCACCTAGGAGAACTTAAAGGACAACATGCTTTTAGCTTGGCATAGAGGCTCAGGGAGTATTTCTCATCCTTTAAATGTTAATTTAATGTTATGAGGACATAGCATGATTTAAGTGTGGGGTGAGAAAAATTTTAAAATTTTTGTGCTTAACAAGTTTTTGGTGAATGTGATGCTTGTGTGAAATTTGGGAGAAATTTGAAAATTTTTGGGAGTCAAGCATGAATTCATCACCCGTTGGTTTTTCTTTTCGGTTCTTTTTCGACGGGGGGTCTTTGAACCAAAAAATAAAAATAAATTTCTTTGTCTGTATATAATGTTTTAGTCATAGTTAGGGACTGTTTCCGATGATGGATGGATGACGACCATCTTGTGGAAAAATTAGTCGATAGGTTTTGGGTTTTTGAAACCATAACTAATTGGTGCTTGATGTTCTTGTTATGTGCTATACGTGATTGTAAGATGCAAGTATGTTCAGTGTGAAGCATGCAAGTGTATAACTTTATTTGAGACACTTAGGCTCTTGAATTTGACTCAATATGATGGAAGCTTAATCTGAATTCTTGTGATTAGCTGAGTTAAGAGTGTGCTGAATGTGTGTTGAATTGAGCACATGCCATGAGTGTAAGGTTTTTGAGTATTCTGTGCTATTGTGGAATGTCTAGAACTTGTCTGGTGTGTTTATAAAACGAAATGAAGGATGTGAATTGTAGGAGATGATTTAGGCATTTCTTTGAATGAACCAAATTTTTATCCCTCATTTTACCTACCTTGAAAAATTAATCCTAGTTAGCCCCATTGAGCCTTGAGCCTATTATTTGATAGCTGCAACACAAGCTGAATCCTTTTTCTTTCATACGACTTGTTTTTGATCCAAAACTCCTAAGCGCTTGACTGAAAAAATCCGAAGGAGTAAAGGAGTGAGAAGAATGAAAAGAAAGGAAAAGTAGCAAGTTGTAGAAGTGAGAAAAGGCCAAAGGTGCACTTGTGTGAAAATGGTTGATTATTAGTAAGGAGCAAGAAAACAAATTAATGAAAAATTATTTATAGAACTCCTTACTAATAAGCTAAAAGTGACTAAAGAAAGGGGGAACATAAGAGGAAAAAGAAAGACGAAAGGAGAAAAAGGTGAAGTAAGGGAAGGGAAGTTCGTAATGAGGGCGTAATGTATTAAAAGCGCTTGCGAAAGATAGTCACTATTATTGGCCAGAATAGTACCTACCCGTCCCTTAGCTTACATTAGAACCCATTAAGTCCTACATTATCTTACATTCACACATCCTTAAATTAGTGGAATAAAACACTAAGGGCAAGTTTATGGGTCATTACACGATGCATGTGAATTCTTTGTGAGTGTGAGCATAATTCTATTCATGTACCCACACATGTTGTGATTTGAAAATTATTTTTGCGTGTGAAATTGGGTAACTCTCTTTCCGTGAGGGCACATGTTGAATGAAGGATATAATTCATGTGGGATTTCTTAAGCATTTGATTTGCATGAGTTTGCTAAGATTGAGAGTCGATTCTTGAGGTTAAGAAGCCTTAACATAGTTGTACTTCATTTCGATGATCAAATCATGCATGCTCTATTCTTCACTTGTTATCTTACGTAATCATTATAGTCGTAGCTTGAATAATCCTGCTAAATGAGTTATTGGTGAGTCTCCATATGAATGAGATGTAAAAGGTTGTTCGAGGACGAACAAGACTTTAAGTGTGGGGTTGTGATCTCGGGCAAAATAGCATGCCCGAGTGACGCTTGATAACTTAATTTAGTTTTGTTAAGCTAAGTAATGGTATACATTTTCATGTGATTTTATATAAATGTGAATATATGTGCTAAACAACATGATTAGTCCTTGTTTTGTAGGTTTCAACAATTTTGAGGAACTAATTTATAAGTTGGTGAAGTAGCGGAATGGAGTCGGGAGCAGATGCGGCAGGCAGGCAGCACTAGCACGAAACGTGCCACGCCGTGCCAACTGCATGACAGGGGTGTGCCAACGCGCTGCCCAAGCAGTGTGACACACTGCCAATATGGTGACACTCAGCAGTTTCGGCTTTCGGAGGCAATTTCCAGAGATCTTTCGCGTTACCTTCGTGTCATGGAGGCAGTGCTCCGCGATACACTCCGTGACATGGAGTCGTTCCACGACAGGCTAAATTATGCACGTTTCCATTTACTATAAATAGGTCCCTTAGCTCCTAAAAAACATTGTCATGAGTTTATTCTGCACAACTACATAGGAGCGAAGGGAGAAGTTGGAGAACTCATCTAGGGTTTGTCAAATTCCCTTATCATCTACCAAATTCTTGTAAGTATATTAGTTTAATTGTAGTTTCTTGTAGTTTTACGAACATGAATGGCTAGAACCCTTCCTCTAGGGTTGAATCCATGAATTATGATTGTGATTTTATGAAATTGTTATGGACTTAAGTTATTGATTGTTGTTTTCGTCTTGCATTCTGGATTGTTGGTTGTTTTTATGATTGATCACCATGAAAGAATATATGTTAGCTTGGGCATTGGCTTGAGAAAGCATTACCTAGGTCAGGACATGAGAATGTGAGGAGCATGTTTGTATCTCACGATATAATTTCGTATTAGGATAGAAATATACCTAACACCTTGCTTGGTTGATAAAACGGGGGTTATTAAAGACCAACTTAGGATTATCGCATCACCACTCGAAGAAGTAGTTGTGAGGCTAAGTTGAGTTAAATGGTTAGATGCACAAAAGTCCCTAATCATTTCCACATAAACCACAACATAATTAATTGCCCACGAACTAGAAATTAGCATCCTCGCTCACAATGATGCAGTAAGGCTAGTTTGTCGTGTTTAGAGGCTCGAAAGACCATGAACATGCAATTCTAATTATGTGAAACAACAATCGATAGTTTCATGCTTAACCCATTGCAAATCGTAGTATCGCATGATTATCTGGTTTTAACTCTATGTTGCTCCTAGAGTAAATTCAGGATATTTCGTTGACCAAAACTAGACTTAGTTAAATCTCCCTCGAAAACTTCTATAACCAACACTTGAGAAAGTTAAGATCACACTTGAAATGGATAGTTAGAGGAATGGGTCCAGTACCTATGGGTTCCACATTCCGGTTCTCTAAAAGAGTCACTATATTACTTGCACGACCCATACACTTGCGAACGCGCGAATAAGGGCACGAACAATACCCATACCTGAGATCAATCTTTGAGAAACACTTGGCACCCTGAAGCTTGTCAAACAAATCATCGATCCTGGGTAAGGGATACCTGTTCTTAATGGTGACCTTGTTCAATTGCCGATAATCAATCCACATCCGAAGTGAACCACGCTTCTTCCAGAAAAATAACACTGGTGCATCCCAAGGAGACTTGCTCGGTCTAATGAATCCCTTATCCAACAGGTCCTTCAACTGATCCTTCAATTCTTTTAGCTTGGCTGGAGCCATCTTATAAGGAGGGATAGATATAGGTTGCGTGTCGGGTAGAAGGTCAATACCAAAATCAATCTCCCGCTCGGGAGGAACACTTGGCAAATCATTCAGAAAGATCTCTGGATACTCACGCACCACCGAAACTGATTGGATTGTCGGGGTCTTGGACTCGACATCCTTAACCCTAACTAGATGATACATGAAAACCTTAGAAATCATCTTTCTGGCCTTAAGATATCAAATAAATCGACCTGTTGGTACATCCGAACTACCCTTCCACTCAAAAATTGATTCACCCAGAAAACAAAATCCCACCGCATGGGTTCTACAATTTATAGAAGCATAACACACATACAACCAATCCATTCCAGGAATAATATCAAATTAGTCATGGATAACTCTACAAGGTCTACGGAGGTGACTTTATGCAGTATAGTGATCGGGCATTCCCAATACACCCGCCTAGCTACAACCGAATCACCGACAAGAGTAGAAACAGGAAATGGTTCTGACAGAGTGTCGAGACTAACTACAACTCTACTAGCAACATAAGGAGTCTCAAAAGACAAACTAGCTCCCAGATCTAGCAAAGCAAAACATCAATATGAAAAACTCGCAACATACCAGCGACCACATCTAGTGAAGTCTCCTGCTCCTGACACGGGGCAAGGGCATAAAATCTATTTTGGCGCTGTCTGCCAACCCCACAAGAAGATTCTCCCTGTGTAGCTAAACGTGCTGGAGTTGCTGCTGTCCTAGTGGTCTTTGTACAGCCCCTATCACCATCTTGTCTAGTAATGGACACGCTCGGTGCATGTGGCTGGTCCTACCACACCCATAGCAAATATTTGAGCCGAGCAAACACTCCCCGGCATGACTCTGTCGCACTTTATGCAGGCTCAAAAGGTACGCTCCACCTGCATGCCCTTCTGATACCTCGATCCCGAAGCCCTGCTCTTATGATCACCCTTTGGTCTGGATGGAACACTAGCTGATGATGGTGCTGGAGCTAGTGACATCTGCTGAAACTGAGGGCGGTGACCATCGCCAGATCTCTAATGAGTAAACCCATCGCTATCTGTACGAGCCCTTTTTGCCTCCCTCTCCCTCGTATGAGCCACCTCCATCTTCTTGGTGTAGAACATTATGTGAGGAAAGTCCATATCCTGATGAAGCATGGAAGTCCTGCAATCTTTGTCCGAATAACTCACTACTCCATGGACGAATCTAGTCACCCGCAACCTTTGATCGACTACCAACTCTGGGGCAAATTTTGATATGTGAGTGAACTCAAGGGCATACTCTTATACAATCATCCTCCCTTGTTTCATATTAACGAACTCAGTTGTCTTCAGCTCCCTCAACTCATAAGGGAAGAACCGGTCTAGAAATGCAACATGCAACTCATCCCACGTGACCAAACCTGCTCCTGCGACCCTATTATCCTTCCATTGGCGAAATAGATATACGTGACCCTTTTTAACTGATAAAAGGCCAACTCGACGCACTACACCCCATTCACCCCCATAACTTGGGTGATCTTAACAATCTCGTCTCCGAACTCATGTGGGTCCTCATCTACCTTAGACCCAAGGAACTCCGGCGGGTTCATCCTCAAGAAGTCTTTGACTCTAGCCGCCACTGCATTGCCTTTCTGAGGAACATGAGCAACGGCCTGCTGATTGACCTGAGTGGTCAAGGCTTGCGCAAGCATTTGAATAGAAGCTCGAAACTCAGCATGGGCAGCTGGCTCTGGTGCCTGGGGCTCCTTAATTGGTGGGGCTTTCTGATGCCCATGATCATTGCCATCCTCGTGGCCGTCACCATCTCCATTCCTCTTTATGTTCATTCTTCGAGGAGCCATGATTCTGAAAGCATGAATACCATGAATTAGAAGGATAGAAAGACTTTTCATAGCACGACATAGATCATGAAAGAAGGGAACATTTCCTAAACGTCTCATAGCCTCTTAGTCATAAGTGTGGCGCACTTCACACCCATTAATTGATTTATGATATTCTCTTCAACTGGTGATATTTACGAACCCAGCATGACTTATGATTTGAAATATGAATTTATTCAAATACCCAACATGATATGTTGATTTACAAGTTATATACATGATCTTCAAGTATGCATTGGCTTTATGATTTATGAACTATTGATGATGAAAAGCATGTTTTCAAGTTACCCATGTTTATAAGCATATTTTTGAATGAATTGAGTATTGTAAAGCATGGTGAAGTATTGGGAAACGGCTACATGATGAAGAATCAGTACAGTTTATGAAATGGATTTAGTGATTTATCGATTTATGATATTGGACGACTAAATGGCCTTTGATTCTTGGTTAATCATGTTTTAATGGGGGATCAATGAATGATGAATATTTATTTTTAGCCACGAATCTTAATGAATGATGTTATTGATTTACGTATGAGCCTATTATGCATATTTTTGGGAGCCGTGTCTAGCACCGAGCAGCCCGAATTTCAAAGGACTATGTCGATGTCTCACAACCACGTGCTAGCATGGGTTTATAATGATACATTACAATGACAATGATCCCCTATTTTCATGATATCACATAATACACGTCCTTTTCTTGGCAAGCCAGGGGCGACTCTGCCCACTTGAATAAGATAGTTGGGGCATCATGAAAGGCTCTACCATGATGGTGTCAGTTATGACGAGTCCTCCCATTGTTCATCATGTTTTATGCATTGTTATATTTATGATGTTGGCTCAAGTGATGATTTTATAAAGTTTCTCTTATGATCATGATGATGAACGGCTTACGAATGATTTGAAAACCTTGATCCTTACTTTATGTTATGATGTTTATGATATAAGCATGATGTCCCACTCTTATTATGTTTTATGAGTTTTCATGTATTTTAAATGTCCTTTTTCCTTACCTTTCATACTCGATACATTCAACTTACTTACCACATACTTTTTATGTTGTATTATTTTGTGATACAATACCCGGCTCTCAAGCTCACCCTCATCCATAGATTATCTTAGAGTTCACTTTTAGCTTATTGGTGAGTCCTCATGTTCGAAGGGAAGTTTGACAGACATTTATGCTATTTTATGTTTCAGTACTTGTTCGGGTAAGTTGAGGGTGTTGTCCATAAACCCATCATATGTAGTAGAGGTTTTCAGACCGTATGTAGTACTTAGCTTGCATGTATGTCTAGTGAATCCCTATGTTATGATATGTTATGTTATGTTTACGTTTCCGCTATGTCTTGTGTTCAGTGTTTCGCTTAAAGTGAATGAAGTTAGATGTATGCTTATGCCATGGATCGACTAGGAGCCTTTCAGGGTTCCTTGTCCCGTGATACGATCCGGGTCTATGTTCAGGTAGAGTCTTTTTCATGAGTGTGAAGTGCACCACACTTATGATTAAGAGGCTACGAGACATTTAGGAAATATTCCCTTCTTTCGTGATCTATGTCGTGCAATGAAAAAGTCTTTCTATCCTCATAATTCGTGCTATTCACGATTGTAGAATCATGGCTCCTAAAAGAATGAATTGAAGAAGATATTGGAATGGTGAAGGCCACGAAGATGGCAATGATCATGGGCATCAGTAGGCCCCACCTGTTCAGGAGCCAAGTTCCCGAACTGTCAGCAAGTAAAGGTTGAGCATCAAAGGACAGGAGGAGTACTTCAAGATATCAGCATTCCTACTTTGAAGTGGGAAGAGATTAACCTGGATTTCATAACAGGATTACCTCGTACTCACCGACAATATGACTTCATTTTGGTGGTGGTAGATAGGTTGACCAAGGCTGCACATTTCCTACTAGTGAAAACAACAGATTGAACAGATGATTATGCCAAATTGTATATCCAGGAGTTGGTTCGATTACATGGAGTTCCCTTGTCTATTATTTTAGACCGAGGTACTCAATTTACCTCTCAGTTATAGCGTTCTTTTTAGAAAGGGCTTGGGACTCAAGATATGCTCAGAATAGCCTTTCATCCGCAATCGGATGGACAAGCGGCACGAACAATCCAGACTCTCGAGGACATGTGGAGAGCATGTGTGATGGACTTCAAAGGTAGTTGGGATGATCACTTGCCCTTGATAGAGTTTTCGTACAATAACAGCTAACACTTCAGCATTCAGATGGCACCGTTCGAGGCTCTTTACAGGCGGAGGTGTAGATCGCCCATTGGATGTTCTGAGGTTGGTGAGGCATCTATGATAGGTCCAGATTCTGTACATGAGACTATAGTGAAGGTTCAGTTGATAAGGGACAGGATGAAAACCGCTCAGAATCGTCAAAAGTCCTACGCAGATGTGAGGAGGAGAGAGTTGGAGTTCGAGGTGGATGATTGGGTATTTCTAAAGGTGTCTCCCATGAAGGGAGTAATGTGGTTTGGGAAGAAAGGAAAACTCAGTCCTCGCTATTTTTGTCCCCTCCGGATTTTGAGAAAAGTTGGTAAGGTAGCATATGAATTTGAATTACCCTTAGTCTTCTGTACATCTTGTCTTTCATGTATCGCTTTTGAAGAAATGTTCGGCAGATCTAGCTCTAGTAGTCCCGATAGAAAGCATTGGTGTAAAAGATAGCATTAGCTATGAGGAGGTTCCCGTGGAAACATTAGATCGCCAGGTTCGAGCTAAGGAACAAGGAATTAGCTTCAATGAAAGTATTATGGAGAAATCAGCGTGTCGAAGGAGCTACGTGGGAAGCTGAAGTGGATATGATGGTCAAATACCCACACTTATTCTCTAATGGCTCACTTCCAACTAGAGGTATCAGTTTTTCCCTAAAACTCTATTTAGATTTCATGTTTAGATCATGTGTTCAAGTATCTTTTATGTATAAGGATGTGTATGTGAAGCATGAGATCAGTTTAGCTATGTGATATGAATTGGAGGTAGTCATTCCGTTAGTTCGGTTTAAATGATTAGGATTTCGGTGTAAGGATTGCATGTCTTTGTTTTTCTGCTTGTTTCCAACATCGAGGATAAATGATCCCAAGAGGAAGATATTGTAATACCCTGAAAGCGCTTAAGATCAAACCCGGGATAAAAAATGGAAGCTGGCTGAAAACTAGAAAAAATTCTTAGGATGGACACCCAACGGATTGTTGGTCCAACCAACGACCCGTTGGAGCCAGTCGTAGTTTTAGGAGTCCGGGTGGAATTGTATATAACGTGTGGAGTAAAGAGTCATTACTTGAAACAATGAGTCGTTGTTTTTACTCGTGGGTTGCACTGACCTGGGTAGTTGGGAAAGTAATGGGTAATCCAATGACCCATCATGAGTAAGGACGATCCTTTGTCAACAATCGGTGTCCAAGTTGTCAGAATCTCCAGTGGACTTAAAGGATGGGTACCACGACTCATTGGAGGAAACAACGAGTCGTGGTGAGGCTCGTTGTGAGGAAAGGCTCAGGGTATTCAGGAGGCAAGCCACGATCAAACCCACGGTCCATCAGATCAAAGGAAAAGTCATCCTGCCGATCCGTGGTATGATCCCAGAAGAAGGGCCTGGGCATTGTATATGACAGGCCATACCACAAGTCATGGTACCTTCCAACGACTCATTGGTACGCCGGTTGGTTTGATCTGTGCAGATTTTCAGGCTGAATTCATTAAGAGTATTTTCGACCTTTCCATGCTCTAAGGCCCTAAACTACGTCATTTCATGTATTTTTCTAGGCATAATAAGATAGGTTAACTCCCTTATTCTTAAGCCATTCCCAAGCATGCAAACTAAGAGAATTCTAGAGAGATCAAGCTTAGGTTCAAGCTTTCCTATCAATTCATCCTTAGGCATTCAAGAACTTGAGAATCTGATCTTACCCAGGTATATAGGGTTACGAATGGGTGTTTTCGTTCACACCCATGCCCATTATCTATTAAATTATGAAAATCTAACAAAAATCTCATAGGGTTTTGAATTCAATTTTGTGAAAATCTAATGATTCACTTATGGGATTTTTAAGATTTATGAGTCACATCATATATTAAGGATTTTTATCAGATTTCACAATTTATTTTACTTACAAAATTATTGATTTTGATTTCTACTCAACTAAGCCTAATTATGCATGATCTATGATTAATCGATTTATGATCTTCTCTTCAATTGGTGATATTTACGAATCCAACATGACTTCTAATTTGAAATATGAATTTATTCAAATACCCAACATGATTTGATGATTTACAAGTTATGTACATGATCTTTAAGTACGCATGGGCTTTATGATTTATGAACTATTGATGATGAAAAGCATGTTTTCAAGTTACCCATGTTTATAAGAATGTTTTCGAATGAATAGAGTATTGTAAAGAATGGTGAAATATTGGGCAATGCCCACATGATGAAGAATGATTATGGTTGATGAAATGGATTTCATGATTTATCGATTTATTCTGTTGGCCGACTCAAGGGCCTTTGCTTCTTGGCTAATCATGTTTAATGTGGATCAATGAATGATGAATGTTTATTTTTAGCCATGAATCTTAATGAATGATGTTATTGATTTACGTATGATCTTGTTATGCATTTTTTTAGGAGACGTGTCTAGCACCAATTTGCTCGGCATTCAAAGGACTACGCCGGTGTCTCATAACCACATGCCACTATGGGTTTATAATGATACATTACAATGATAATGATCCCCTCTTTTTGTGATATCACATAATGCATGTCCCTCGCCTGGCAAGCCAGGGGCGACTCTGCCCACTTGAATGAGATAGTTGGGGCATCATGAAAGGCTATACCATGATGGTGTCAGTTATGACGAGTCCTCCCATTGTTCCGTATTTTTTATGCATTGTTATGTTTATTATGTTGGCTCAAGTGATGATTTAATAAAGTTTCTCTTAGGATCATGATGATGAACGACTTATGAATGATTTGAAAACCTGGAGCCTTACGTTATGTTATGATGTTTATGATATAAGAATGATGTCCCACTCTTATGATGTTTTATGAGTTTTTATGTATATGAAATATCCATTTTACTTACCTTGCATACTCGGTACATTCCATGTACTGATCGCGTACTTTCTATGCTTTATCGTTTCGTGATACAGGATCCGACTCTCAGGCTCACCCTCATCCAAAGATCATTTCAGAGTTCACTTTCAGCTTATTGGTGAGTCCTCATGCTCCGCGGGCCATTTGACAGTCATATATGCTATTTTATGTTTCAGTACTTGTCTGGGTTAGCTGGGGGTGTTGTCCCATCAAGCCATCATATGTACTAAAGGCTTTCAGAAAGTATCTAGTACTCAGCTTGCATGTATGTCTTGTGATTTCTATGTTATGATATGTTATGTTGTGTTTACATTTCCGCTATGTCTTGTGTTCAGTCTTCCGCTTAAAGTGAAGGAAGTTAGATGTATTCTTATGCCATGGGTCGACTTGGAGCCTCTTGGGGCTCCTTGTCCCATGTTATGATCCGGGTCTACGTTCAGGTCATGACATTTACACAGTTATCCAAGTATGCACCGGAGATGGTAGTCGACCAAAGCACCCGAGTGAGTAGGTTCGTGAATAGAGTGTTATACTCCTTGGTCAAAGAGTGTAGGACCGCCAAATTTCACAAGGACATGGACTTTCCATGTTTGGTGATATTTGCTCAACAAATGGAAGTGAAGCAGGTGAAGGAAAAAGAGAGAGAGGCCAAGAGGGCTACAACCGGAGATTTAGAGTTCTCCCAGCAGAGGTCGAGTGATGGACACCGCTCACGCTACCAACAGAAATCATCGTCCCATCACCTTCGATAGCAAATATTCCATACAAACCCAAGGTAAGGGAGATTACGTACACATTGTGTAGATCTGTGGGAAACACCATTTGGGAGAATGCATGACCGGCTCAGATGCTTGTTTCTGGTGCGACAAGTTGGGTCATAAGCATCGAGATTGCGCAGTAGCTAAGCAGGGCGAGAGTAGAGCCTCAACCACCTCTTCAGTAGCTCTGATAGCTGTTCAATTTTACCAAGGTACATCATCTATCGCAAGTGGTGGATAGCATCGAAACCGCTCCTACACCTTGGAAGCATATCAGGATAAAGGCAAGTCGCCGAAAGTAGTCCTAGGTATGTTATGGATTTGTTGTGCTACACTTTGTATGTTGCTAGCCCCAGAACCCTGATATTGAATAAAAAGCTCTATGATGGTTGTTAAGAAGAGGTTGTCGATGTGTGAGGTGAATAGTTGTGAGTATAAGGCTTGAAGTAAATGTTAGAGCTGAAGGAGGAGCTAGGAGTTACTAATTTAGCCTGACTTTAAGACGGATTCAGGAGCCTTAGAATGATGGCTTTATGCTAAGGAGGAGATAGTAAGTATGAGAGACAAGATGGATCATGAGTATGCTAGTAGACTGGAACTACAGTTGCGGTATGTCTATCCCTTCAGGTTTTGACAACTTCTCTTGTATTTCAATTGAAGTTATGCTCTACCTATCCCTATGTGCGGACTCCCAAAATTTCTTAGTAGTCACTTCAAACAGCGATGCTAGTCGTACTCTATAAATCCCTAAGGCTTATCTTCATGTTATAGAGCAGTTATGCGTGTTGATTCATGTCTTACAGTATGTTCGACCCGAATTCAGTCTTTAGAAGTAGCTCTATTAGTTCAGCAAATAAGGGTACCTCATGTATGTTCTCAGTTTTAGATGTCGTGAATGACTCGTGCTCATGAATTCCTTAGTTTCAGTTAAACCAGATATCATGAAATCTAGATCAGTATGAGAAAGCGATTTGAAAATGAAGAATCAGTCTGTATCAGCTTAATGCCAGTTAGAGGGAAAGGATCCTTCTCAATGCTCTATTTAATTCCATGTCAATTTCATGTCTTTCAGTCCGTTTCACGCCATATCATGCATGTGCAATTTGGATATTCAGTTTGGAGATGTAAGATTAGCCCGAGGTGAGATACTCCATTGGTTTCAGATATAATTGATTAGTTTTGGGATTTCAGATCCGTCTCTATCTTTAAGTATCTCTATCCAACATTCGTGGACGAATGTTCCCAAGGGGGAGATATTGTAACAACCCGAAAGTTTCTAAGAACATGACCCAAACTTAAAGAAAGGAATTGGTTGGAAACTGGAAAATTTTCCTTAGAATGAGTCATGGAATGACTCATTAGGTGACGTAACGGATCTTGGTCAGACCCGTGAGGAGCAGTCAGGAGGTGCAGCAATGTTAAGTGAACACGGACGACCCAACGAGTTGTTAGGCAGGCGACGACTTGTTAGGTCTACAATTGGGTGGAGGCTAGAGATCAATATAGGTTCCTGAGGCAGTGATGACCATGGATGACCTAACGATTCATCTTGTCCAGTAACGACTCATAAGGTCAGTCGTGGGAAGGACTAGCTGGAATCATCGGCTTCAGTGGCAATGGGAGTAATCGCGAGTCGGGGGATGGACAATGATTCATGAAGTCAGTCATCATCAAACCCAATAAGAAATTTTGAGAAATGTTCCAATCCACTGCGTGACTTGGCACCACGAGTCATTGCCAAGCCCACAACTTGCGGAGTGCTTCTTGGGGGACTGGCGGGGGATTTTTTCTGCGAATTTGCAGGGGTGTTTTCGCAAAAACCTATGCTTCTAACTCCTAAACTATGTCATTTTGGGCACTGTATGGGACATTTTTAAGGGTTTTTCTAGCCTAATCTCCTATTCCCTCAAGATATTCCCTCAAACTCTTCTTCCTCCCCTGTCTCAAGACTAAGGATTCAATTAGCATTCTTCAAGGGCTTCAAGGGTTGAATTCAAGTGGGTATTTCTCCTATTCAGGTATGTAGTAGTTCAACCAAGATATCCTTCCATCCTTGTGTCCCAATTTTTGATACTTAAAATTCAATTTCCTTGATTTTCTAGAAAACATGTTGTAGGGTTCTATTTTTGTGGATAAATTCTCATATATCTCCTATGAATTCTAAGATCCATTATGAATAACAATCATGTATGCTTATGGGATTACCTTCAATATCTCAAATTATGTACCTGATATGAGAAATGCATGATTTTAGAATCTTCACCATGAAATAGCCTAGAACCTTAAATTTGATTTCGTAATTATTCACATGCTCGTATCGTGAACTTCCATCCATGTCAAAAGTATATGAAGATCATATGAATTCTCCTAAACCTAGAATGTATGATTTAGTAGATATGTTGAGATACGATTAGAACGTATGGTCTTTGACCAATGTGAAGTATGTGCATGTTTTCACGGTGATTACGATGTAACTGTATTGGGTATGAGTGGAACCTATGGTAATGGAATGATTATTAATTTTTCATCGTGATTTAGAGTAAATTTCAAAATGGGGTTTTATGAAATATTCATATGCTTTCACTATGAGCTCGTTGTACATGTTCAAGGTATGAAATTATATGGGTTGTTCGTAAATCTAGAATATATGATTTAACGTATATACATTAAGGTACGATTTGGATCTATGGATCTTACATGAATCTAAGATATACGTCATATGCTATGTAATGTGAATTCGAGGTTAAAATGTGGGGTACATGTCTAAAGTATGATATGATATCAATGCTTAATAAAAGTAAAATGTATGATTTTTAAATGATGATTTGGGACTATGACGATATGAATTATGATAATAAAGCATGGGAATGATCCTTCAGACCTTTGGGCTTATTGTTAGTAGAAAGTAGCTTTAATCTATTCTAAATGGTTCAATATGATATTTAGTATGATGTAATTAGTTGAATGTTCATGTCTCTGATTAGCTGTAGTAAATTAGACTAGACGAACAATGTCAGATTACTGTAATTCATGTTCTACCTTAGTCAGTCGGTAGGGGATTCTCTACAACAGAGAATGTTTCCATAGTCAGTCTAGGATTCTCCACAGTAGAAAATGTTTCCCCTAGTCAGTCAGAGATTCTCTACAACAGAGAATATTTCCCTAGTTAGTCCAGGATTCTACACGGCAGAGAATGTTTCCCCTAGTTAGTCAGGGATTCTCTATAGCAGAGAATGTTTCCCTAGTCAATTCGGGATTCTCCATAGCAGAGAATGTTTTCCTTAGTCAGTTATTGACTCTCTATATTAGAAAATACTCTCCCTTAGATAGTCAATGGACTCTCCACAACCGAGAATGCTTCCCTTCGACAGTCAGGGACTCTCCCTTAGATAGTCAGGGACTCTCCATAGTCGAGAACGTTTCCCTTTGACAGTCAAGGACTCTCTATGATATCATTCATGCTTTGGTCCTCAGTATTTGTTCAATATATAACCTTTGCACATCAGTTGATCATATTTCAGTAAAAGTTTCTTGTAAAATCGTTATGTTAAAATGTATATGTGTATCTCAGACAAGGTTGTTGTATCTCCTTTCAGTTATATTTCCATAAATGTGTTTAGTTTAGTTTCTTCTAGTATACTTGAATATTTTAATTTATTTATGCTTCCCGCATACTCAGTACATTCCAAGTACTGACCCTATGCCTTTATGTGCTATATCGTTTCATGATATAGATTCAGGTTTCCAGACCCATCCTGGTGGTTAGATACGATTCATTCCCCTCTCATCTACTTGTGGTGAGTCCTCATCTCTTAGGGATGCGATTTATATTTTCATTATGTTTCAGTTTTTAGATTTTAGGAGTTAGCTGTGGGCTTGTCCAAGCAGCTCATCAGTTTAGTAGAGGCTTTCAGACTTGTCTAGATAGATTCATCTTTGTATCAAAGTGTTGTTACATTTTTTCTTGTGGTTTTTAATTAGACTCTTTCAGTTAGCTTTACCTTAGTTATGTTCTGTTAGTTGTTTCTATTGTTAAGTGTTATGCTATGATTATGTCATGGGTCGACTTGGAGCCTCTCGGGGTTCATGTCCCGTGTCTCGATCCGGGCCTATGTTCGGGTCGTGACACAGCCATAGCCCCAAGCTAAGCTTCCCAAACTCTTCTTTCTTCACACATTGGGTCATTTTTGGGTCCTTTTTCCTTAGTTTTCTATTCAAAACATCTAAAAACATTTCTTAGCTCAAAAGACACGCAAAAACATAAATCCATGCATTTCATAAGGATTATGAACTCAAAAAAAGGTAAAATATAGGTAAAAGCATGGCAATTAGGAATAATAATATGCTCAACTCACCACCCCACGTTTAAACCGTTGTTCGTCCTTGAACAATCCTCAATTCCGTGCACAAACTCGTATTTTCTCACCACTTGTAACCTATATCAATTCACACTCAACCACTAGCATAGAGCATATGATTAAGTGGTTCATCAACTTATAGCAATTCACATAAAGCACATGCAGAGTTTTCACATTTAAGACTACACAACTTCTATAACCAACTAATCTTTTCAAAATAGGGCCAATATGATTAAGTATGAAACATGCCACATATAGTACACTGACTTAGACATCTTATGTCCCTCACTTTTAGTGATGCTCCTCTCTCAAATTATCAATGCAAATCATGGAATATGATAAGCAAGACTCACTCACGCTTAGAAAAGAGGTATCATACACATGCAACATACCATAATCTTTTCCTTTGTGTAAACTTAGACTACTTGGTTATATCAAGAGATTAATATCATAAGGACTTTTCTTGATTGTAACGTCAGCTAAGGGATGAGTAGGAATGATCTTTCATTAATAGTGACTACCAATCCTATGAACTTTTAAGATATTTTTCATCTTTCATGTCCACCACTTTTTCCCTTTATTGTTCACCCTTCACTCTACTCACCCTTATTGTTTTCTTTTTATGCCCCTTTATTCATTACTTGACTACTAGTTTCTACTTGTAAAATGAATAAGAATATTCACTATTAAAACTCTTTCTTCAATTATCTTTGCAGCAAGTAAACAACATATTTAGTGGGCACCCCTTCTTCCTACTTTTCAAACAATTTTCTTTCTTTCCTTTCTCTTATCATTCATACAATGGTGGATCCTCACTTTCAAGTCTCAAAGTGACTAAGATTATCTTTATTGATCAACAATTCTAGAGGTCACACAACAAAGGGAATAGGTTACTTTTTTAGCTAAGAAAAGAATAACGCTTATGCCTCAAGGGGTTAACTGAGGAAAATATTCAGGAAGGTAAAACAAACATAGAAAACATGACTATCTCAAAGAAACGCCTTATTTATCTCTTAACTCTTCAACAACTAGCCATCCAACATACACTAAGGCATGTTCTAGATGCTACATTATGTACAAAATCCAACAATTAAGCTCACCTCACATGGCATTAAGAATCTAGTCAGTTTTCCATAGGTATACATTCATACTATTACATTGAATGACATTTTTCATTATTAAGCCCTAAAAGAGTCTTGAGTTGAGTTAAATAATTTTATATGTCTATCATGGAATTATCACTTATGCAATTAAGATAACTAGTTCATTGCCCCTAGCTTAGCCGCCAAGTGAAATGTCAAAGAACACGCAAGTGGTTTATGTTTGACTATATCCTAAAAATAAAAAAAAACGTGACTAATTTTTCTTAAGAGGGTCGTCATCGATCTATCACAGGAATGGTCACTACTCTATGTCGACACAAAAAATAAAAATAAATTAACTCTAAAATTAATCCAAACAAATTCAGCTACTAGAGATGAACAAATCATCACAAACAAACCAAGGCATCATCCAAATTTTCAGTCATCAGCAATACTATCTATTATATATCAAACTTAATTAATCACAGAGCTACTACCACATGGAATGACTAATAACGCTATGGCCTACTATGAATTTACCAATGAAAGAGCAACGGATGCTGCTGGGGACGAGTCGTCATGTCACTCATAAGGAGCCCCGGCAAACCAGTTATCCAGTGAACTTAACGAGTGAACCAACAGATTATGAGCCCTGGTGACGAGTCGTCGGGTCATCCGTTAGGACCCCCTGACAGTTATTTTCAGCAAATTCATTAAGGGCTTTTCCGTAATTCCTAAGTTCTAAGGGCTAATACTATGTCATTTTAAGCTTGCAATAAAGGGTTTTTAGCAGAGAAAAACCTATCTTAGGCCATTACTCTCATGAATGCAAGTTTGAAGGTGTGAAGGGAAGGTTCAAGGTGAAATCTCAAGGTTTCCAATTGGAATCTCAGCTGGGCAATTAGGAAGGGTTAGAATTCTTCAATCCCAGGTATGTAAGGCTATGAGTGGGTGATTCCTTCCACACCCATGCCCATTCCATATCGATTTGTGATTGATTTGTAATGATCAAGTTTGGGGTCTCATTCAATTGCATGGTTCTTACATCTCTATTCATGGGTATGATTAAATTGAGTTGATATTGATGATTTTACCAATCTTGGGCGGATTGTAACTTAATTTCTTTTACAAAATTTGTTTTTCTAAATATTGAATCTAAAACGCCCATGTGTGGATAGTTCATAATAGAAGTGATTGTTGAAGAATGTGATGATGATGGAGTAGATGATGAAAGGCATGTTTCCAACCTCACCCATGATTTTGATGATGTTTTCAAAGAAGATCAAATAGACCCAAGTATGGTAGAGCTTTGGGTGATGCCCAAATGATGATTTCAAATTGTGATTTTCCCCAACATGAGCTTACCACATGGTTGAGATGAAATTTTCCTTTAACCCTTATTATGAATTCTAGCTTGTGGTATGTTTCAAAGTAAAGCCTTCTCTATGCGTAAATCCTTAATTGATTTTTATATTATTGTCGAGCTTTGTCAAGGACAATGCTAAGCTTCATTTCACATGATGTTGAGTCTAACTATGATTTCATTCAAAGCTTTGTCGAAATGACATTGTTGAGATTCATATTTATATGATGTTTAGCGTATGCATGATTTCATAATGAGCTTTGTAAATAGACAATGTTGAGCTTCATTTCATATGATGTTGAGTTTATGCATGATTTCATGTTGAGATTTGTCACTAGATGATGTTGAGCTTCGTATTTATATGATGTAGAGCATTGCATGTTTTGGGAGAAGAGTCTAGCACCGAGCGGGCTAAGGGTCGACTAACCTATGACCCAGATCTCTGGTGGCCATAATCTGACTGGTCAGTCCTTGCTCGCTTGTTCTTCCGCTCCAAGTCTTTTAGTTTTTCTGCCTCGATCTACTGGGCATGAACTATGAGGCTGTAGAATATCTGGAGCATATTTAGACAACCTTGTAAACTCCAATGCATACTCTTCCACCATCCGATTTTCCTATTTCAAATTCATAAATTCAGCCACTTTAGTCTCCCTGAGCTCCGGGGTAAGAATCTATCCAGTAAGGCTGTAGTGAACTCCTCCTATTCCACCGGTTCTGCTCCCGCTGGTCTCCTCTCCTTCCACTGGTCGTACTAGATTTGAGCTACACTTTTCAGCTGGTAGGTAACCAGGTTGACACACTCTGAGGAGCTAACACCCATAATTTGGGTGATCTTCCTGATCTCATCCATAAACTCTTGTGGGTCCTCTCCCATATTCGATCCATGAAAAACTAGAGGGTTATCTGGGTGAAGTCCCGAACCCATGCAGTTGGTGCGGACCCATTATTATTGATCAGAACCACCTACTAGTTCACCTGATTATTGATTGTCTGTGCGAGCAGCTGGATAGTTGCTCTGAACTCTGCGGAGGACACTGGGTTGTCCTGCGGGGTTGCTAGAGCTGGTGGGGCAGGTCGATGAGATTTCCTACCTTTCTTCTATTACCATGTCATGGGGGCATCATTTCATGGAAACAAAATAGAGCACAAATTAGGAGAACATTTCTGGTCTTGAATTTCAATGCACAATAAAGAGTATGAACTTTGGGTGTTTTGTTAATAACATCTTGTAGCCTCCCCATATAAGTGTGGTGCACTTCATACCCATGAAAAGAAATCTAATCGACGCGAGTTTCAGACATCCTAGGATACTCTAAACCTAGTGCTCTGATACGAAGTTGTCATGCCCCGAGTCTATACCTTAGATGAGGCACGGTACTTGGAGTCACAAGTAACCCCAAGTCAACCTATGGTCTATCATAACACTGGCATTCTGATTAAAAACATGGAGAAAACATTGAAAGTAATAAAATAAATATTTATGAAGAGGAACTAAATCATAAAGTTTAAAACAACTGAAACAAAGTTGAAAAGCTGAATCTATGTCTGTGTTTGAAAGCCATCTATTTGATGAGTTGCGGGGACAAGCCCCCAACTAACTCTAAGTCTAACTAAAAGAAATACAACTGAAAAGAAGTAATCCTCATCCTTGAAAGATGAGGACTCACCACTGATGCATTTGAAACATCTGGGCGAGATCTGCTAACGTTGCTGAGACTGAGAACCTGTAGTTGTATCATAAAATGATACAGCATAAAAGGTATGTGTTAGTACTTTGAATGTACTGAGTAAGTAGGAGAAACCATAACACGAAGAATAAATTAACTGAACTAGAAAAACATACTGACCGACTCAAATGCTGAAACTGAATAAAATGAACTGTACTGAGACGGTCAAAATGATCTTGTCTGATGGTCAAAGATATGCCCTAAATCTAAGATACTAATATGAAACACTATACAGGATTGATCTAAAATGAGTAGTCTGAAATTGGTCTTAATTGAGCTAATCTGAGACTAAACTGAACTGAACTAATCTGAGACTCAACTGAACTGACTAGTGGGAGCGTCTATAACTGACATGTAACCACGTGAGCTAGACGTGGAGTTTGCTGTATACACCCCATCTGTAGGACCCAATATACCTTGCCAGGGTATAGAGGAATGAACTGGGTGATCACAAGTTTGGGCCCGTGAGGTCAATAAAATATAACATACTGTGGCAACGTAGTTATGGGAATCTGGGTGCACCGGAACCCCGGTCCGCTCCGTGTTAAGTCCTACATCCATTGGATAGTCCTAGACTGACTACTACGCTGATAGCTCAAACTAGGGCCTAAAAATTAAGTCAGGAATACCTACCTGGAAGTACTCTGAGAGTCTTATTTGATCGGATTCTATAACTGGTGTTCTAAGACTAGTCAGAGCTGCTTATCTAGAAGCGTCGTAACCATCCAAAGAACAAACTGTAACCTGAAGCTGGGATCCTAAGGCTAATGAGAGCTACTTATCTGGAAGTGTGATGAATGCCTAAAGAACCACTAAAATTTGATACTAAGTCTAATACTGATAATTGGGAGGCATCACTGATACCTGAAGAATTAACTAATTAGCTGACAATTCTGGACAACTCTGAGTCTAATAATATGACTGAGACTGGACATGTAAATATCTGACGAAAATTGCCACATACACTAATTATGTGGGGATTTCAAATCTATTAGAATCAAGCTACAAGGAAACTAGTCCAACACACAAGATTCTAAATTCTACTGAACTGAACTAAGGCTAAGTCATTGCACAAGGTACAATTCTCATAAATATCTAGAATTATGGAATAACAAGCAGTTAAAAATCATGAGAAATATACCACTTGAAATCTCAATGAAGTTAATCTGACAAGTTTCTACATTTCGAAACCACAGGGCTAAATTGATAGAGGAAATTTGAAAAGGTGTTTGGGGAAACAAGGGAAGAACTATTCCCTAGTTTAATTCCCACATACATAATGAAGAAATCCGAAGAAAATCCCTTGAGAATCTGAGGAGAAGTTGACTTCCCTAGTTTTTCTTGAGAGGAATGACTTGAGTTCTACGAACGCTTTTTTGAGAGTCTAAGTGATGAATGAGGTATGAAACCGTTCAACCTCTCTAAATTCATCAAAAATATGCTAAAAACGATGTAGTATAGGTCTCAGGATCATAGGAATTACGAAAAGCCCTTAATAAACTCGCAGGAAATGGATGACTACAAGTCCCCATGAGGGACTTGATGAGCCGTGCCTAGTGACCACAAGTCGTGGTCACAATCTGTCGAGTACACTACCTAAATTCACTTGTGGCTTACCACAGGGGACACCACGACTCATGGTGTACCCGACGAGTCATAGTCACCCCTCCGGCAGGTACACTGTTCATTTTTTCCAATTTACGTCCAACCTTTGGCCACAACTTACATGACGACTGGTGGTAACACCCATGGTCACTCAAATTCCCAAATTTTCAACCAAGTCCGAACCCTTCCCCATGAGTCACTCCACGGCTCGTGGCCTACCACGGGTCACAAGACAACTCGTTCTGTGACCTGGTGCAGAAAATCTTATTTTCTCTATTTCAACTCCCGCGTCTGGTTGTAGGGTTTCTGGGTCATTACATCATCGAATTTGCATACAACACCAGCTACCACTCCAATATTTAGATGGACTTATTTGAGTCCTTATATGGTAGAAGGTGTAGGTCTCCTATAGGGTGGTTTGAAGTCGGTGAAGCTACCTTGATAGGACCAGACTCAGTTCATGAAGCTATGTAGAAAGTGCAACTGATCAGAGAAAAGTTGAAAATAGCTCAGAGCTGATAGAAGTCATATGTTGATGTGAGGAGGAGAGAGTTAGAATTTGTTGTAGATTATTGGGTTTATTTGAAAATTTGACCCATGAAAGGGGTGATGAGGTTTGCAAAGATAGGAAAACTCAATCCGAGGTATGTAGGATCCTACAAGATTCTGAGGCAAATTGACAATGTGGCCTATTAGTTAGAATTACCCGCAGAGTTAGCATCTGCACACCCAGTCTTCCATGTATCACTACTAAATAAGTAAATCGGTGATCTGACGTCAATTGTGCCACTAGACATTATCGGATTGAAGGATAGACTCTCTTACGAAGAGGTTCCAGTTCAGATCTTAGACCATCAGCTTTGCAAGCTAAACAAGGTATTCACTTCAGTGAAAGTCTTATGGAGGAACCAGCTAGTTGAAGGAGTCACATGGGAGGGAGAAGCAGACATGATCGCTAAATGCCCTCATTTATTCTCTTCCAGTTCAGGTTCAGCAACATGCATTAAATTCCTCCTCAGTACTCTAGTTAGTTCCTCACTCATGAGCTCTATTTAGATTTTCAATGTGCACTCTAGTTGTGTTAATTCAGTTAGTATGCCTATTCTAGTATGGAGTCAGTCACTCCTTCAAAAATCAGTTTATAGTTTCAGTCTTGAAATTGCAACTCCTTCCCAGTTTTCTAGCATTTTAGCCTTCATTCAGGTATGAATGATCCCAAGGGGGAGATAATGTAACATCCTAAAACTTTACTGGACCAAGCTCAAATTTTTCATGAAAAACCCAGAAGAAACCAGAAATAACTTTTCTTAAAATGACCCAGACAATGAGTCGTTGATATCTATAACGACCCATTGTCTGAGTCATTGTCAGCACTGTAGGGTGTCTTTCCTGAACCAACAAGCCTAGTAACGGGTCGTGTAAGAGACCAACAACCCGTCCTGTTCAACCATTGGGAGAAGTCCAAGATAGAAGAAATTCAGTCCAGTGGCAACAAAGGGCAACAATGACTCATTGTTACACAAAACGAGTCATCACTTCCATCCATGAGCGGAGACCTGAAAGTCTCAGTGGCCAGGACAGGTGCTGACAATGACCCGTTGGTCGTACCAATGAGTCTTTGTGTCGCTCGTTAGTAGGAGTCCAAGCATAGATTCAAAAGTTCCTCTAGTGACCATGATAGGAACAAACGACCCGTTGGTTCATCCAATAAGTTGTTGTCCCCTCCTGTTAGTAAGTTCCTGTAAGTTCGGACCTCAGGCCTAGGACAAATTATTGGTACTAAAGAGTCGTGGTGTTAACCAATGAATCATTGTGTGATCCATTGATTCCTGTCGTGCATTTTTTCAAATTTTCTTTTAGGGGCATTTTTGTAACTTCCAGCTATTTTAGCTCCTAAACTGCATCATTTTGGGTACATTTCGGAAAGAATTAAAGGGGTAATCGGCTACATCCCTTTCATTTTTCAATCAACTCTCTATCTCCAGAACGAAGAAGTTCCTAACACTTCTTTCAGAGCAAGCTAGGGCTTTCAAGTTTTCTCCTTAGATTCCCCAGATCCTTTTCAGGAAATTCAACTCCAGGTATGTGAGTGTTCAATAAGGAAATTATTCTTCCCTTGTGCCCCAAAACTCTTCTGAGATGCTTATCAGTCTTAGCCCTGAAGTTCATAGTTAGGGTTGTTGTTAGCTATACTTCTGATCATTATCTCTTTTTATGAAATTATATGATTTTAGCCCTAGTTCTTGAATACAGTGAATCGAGTATTTTAGTATGTTCTAAATACAAGTGTTGCTTGATTCTGATTGTTCTTGAAATTCACTGATCAAGAGTAGAATTATTGATTGTATAGTCCTAGTCAATACTTAGTAAATTTCAGTATCTTACAGACATGTCAAATGATCAGTTTGACTATAGTCAGTCTCTTGAGGTGTCAGTAATACCTCCCAGCCCAAATTTTCAATTATCAATTATCAGTATGTTTTTAGACGATTACGACGCTTCTAGATAAGCTGCTCTGACTAGTCTTAGAACCATCACTTTCAACTATCATTTTGTTCTTTAGACGGTTACAACGCTTCCAGATAAGCAGCCCTGGACAGTCTTAGAAAACCAATATACAGTTATTCGGTCATATAGACTCTCGGAATACTTCTAGATAAGTATTCCTGACTTAGTCTAGGGGCCCAACTTCGAGCTATCAGCTTAGTAGTCAAATTAGGACTATCTAGTGGGAGTAGTACTTAGCACCGAGCGGACCGGAGTTCTAGCGAAATTAGTTCCCAGAACTACATTTCCACCTTATGTTATTGGCTCAACGGGCCCCAGCTTTATGGTCACCTAGCCAGCCACTATACCCTAGTAAGGTATAGTGGGCTTTCTCTAATGGGGTGTATTCATCGGACTCCATGTTTTGCTCATGTGGTTATATGTTAGATGTAGACTCTTCCACTTGTTAGTATATTTTCAGTTTAGCTCAGTACAGTTCAGTTTGGCTTAGTTCAGTTACCCAGTTCTAGGGCATGTTTATGACCATCAATCAGGATCATTATTAATATTCAGTGTCATTCAGTCATTTCATGTTATTTCTGTTTAGTTGTTTATTTTCCATGCTTATTGTACATCTCACTTACTCAGTACATTTAAAGTACTAACACATCCTTCCTATGTTATATCGTATTATGATACAGGCGCATGTTTTCAATCCCAGCATTTTCAGTAGTTCCCTTCGATGATTCCAGTAGCAGCGTCTGTGTGGTGAGTCCTCATCTTTTGAGGATGTTACTTGCTTTTCAGTTAGTTCTTTTTAGTTAGACTTTAGAGTTAGCTGGGGGCTTGTCCCAACAACTCATTAGTTAGTAGCGACTTTCAGACTCAGTGGTCCAGTATTGTTTCCAGTTATGGTTACACTTTCAATAGTATTGATTGCATAATTATTTTTATAAAGCTTCCACTTATGTTCTATTTAGTTTACCAGTGTAATGATAGACCATGGATTAGCTTGGGGTTATTTGTGGCACCAGGTACCGTGTCTCGTCCAAGGTGTAGACTGGGGTCATGACACATTTTCTCCCAAAACTCAAAGAATCAGTACGTAGAAAACTCAGACACTCATTTCCATGAAAGAGCTAGGGCTTCTCCTCTTCCTTAGAGTTCAGGTGCATTTCTCAAAGAAATTCTTCTTTTTGTATGTGGGACTTCAATAAGGATTCCCTTTTCCCCTTGTGTTCCAAATTACTTTTAGAGAACTTTAAAATTGCCAGCCCTGTAGAAGATTAGAAGCTAGGGTTTTCAATCAACTTAAGAAATTATTAAATCTTGTTAATTCTCTAAGTTTACATGATTATTCCTAGTTGCAATTAATGTCTTAGCATTAGTTGTACAATTAGCCCTAATCTTTTAGCATGGGTTTTGGATGAAACTTGCATGATTTAGAACTCATATACGAATGTTGTATTAGCATGATATTTTCACTTGAATTATGAATGCTAACATAGATTCATGAATGGGAAGTTAATGCTTTTAGTATATTTAGTCTAAGTAATATTGTTAGTACTTAGTATATTCAGTAGTATCAGTTTACCAACAGGATTGTCGTTCTTTAGATTGTCACGCCACTTTAAGAAAAAGAAGCTCTGACAAGTCTTACAACACAGTTTCTTTCAGGTCCTTAAACTCTCAGAATACTTTAGATAAGTAGTTCTGACTTGGTCCTAGGACATTAGTTTCGAGCTATTAGTCATTTAGATATAATTAAGCGGGAGTAGTACTTAGCACCAAGCGAGCCAAGGTCCAATGCCCCCAGGTTCCCAGAACTATGTGCCACCATAATGTATTCACTCGAATGGGCCCCAAATAGTGATCACACAGCTCAGCCACTATACCTTGGCAAGGTACAATGGACTCTCCTCGGTGGGTTGCATACATCGAACTCCACGTCTAGCTCACGTGGTTATATATCAGTTATAAGCTCTCCCACAATACAGTTTAGGCTAGTACAGTCATAGTCCCCACTCTAATTCAGCCTTCCATTTTTTAGGATTTGCTTATGACCCTCAAGTCAGCTATTGGTTCTTTGCTAATTGTTAGATTTTCAGATTTCTATTCAGTATTTACGTTTTCAGATATGGTCATAGCATGTCATTCAATATAGTTTATGTATTATTAGTGTTCTTATATTTAGTTTTATCTCACATATTCAGTACATTCAAAGTACTCGTCGTATATTTCTATGCGACTGATATATGCTCAGGTACCCAGCCTTAGCACCGCAGCTAGTTTCTCTCAGCGATTCTCCAGCAGCTTTGAGTTGTGAGTCCTCATCTACCGAAGGCTAGGTTTCCATTTCAGTATATTATTTTTAGTTTAGTTTTCAGACATTAGAGTTAGCTAGGGGTTTGTCACAACAACTCATTATTTCTTTCAGAATGCTATCAGACAGTACTTGTAGATTGAGCTTGCATTTAGTGTTTGAACAAATCTTTATTATCATTTTAGTATTTGACTATTTGTTTAGTCAGCTTCCTCTTAATATTATCATTCATTAGATAGTATTATCAAAATTATGCTTTACCATGGGTTTGCTTGGGGTCACTTTTGATCTTAAGTACTGTATCACGTCCAGGGTGTAAACCCGGGTCTTGACAAACTTAGTTTCAGGTCGTCTGGTTTAGAGTGTCTTAGGATGTCTAAAAGCCATATTGAGTAGATTCCTTTTGATGGGTTGAAGTGTGCCATACATATGAGGTTGAGGCTACGAGATGTTTTTAGGAAAATTCCCTTTCTTCATGATTCTTATCATGCGTAGCATTTTAATGTAATGCCTCAGAAGTGCCTAAGACTATACTATGGAATTTGAATTGAGAACAGAATAAAAATCTAAGATTTCACTCAGAATGACTCGTGGGAAGGAGTAACGACCCATAGAAATCACTCGTGGTTAGACTCTACAGTAGGAGGCTTAGTGCAAACGAGTCCAGGGACGACCCATTGGGTGATGTAAGGGGTCGTGGGTTGAAGTCGTTATTTGTCTCTGTGGTACCAAGGTTGGATGGTACGAGTCGTGGTACGACTTGTTGTAAGGATCAATGAGTCATAGTAACGGTCCGTGAGGAGGTGCAGTGAAAGTTGGCTCAGAGGCAATGGGTGAGTCCAATGACCCATGGTTTGGAAGTACGATTTGTTGTAGGACCTGTGGTGAGAATTCTAGAAGCTTAGTTCACGAGGGCAGTGGCGACGATGAGAGAGAGTAACAAGTCATTGCGGCGAGTAACGACTCGTCCTATCTAACTGTCATTTGTAGAGCAGAAACTGAGGTGAGCATGGGTGTTAGTAACGAGCGATACCATGAGCCGCGGTATAAAGGGATGACTCATGGTATGAGTCATGGTCACTCGCAGTGTTCAATTTTCAGATTTTTGATTAAGGGTATTTTCGTTAATCCTAAGCCCTAAGATCCTAAACTAAGTCATTATAAGCTCAGTTAGAAGAGTTCTAAGGGTGCTTAACCTA
The DNA here is from genome assembly GCA_035772735.1 of Datura wrightii. Taxonomy (NCBI): domain Eukaryota; kingdom Viridiplantae; phylum Streptophyta; class Magnoliopsida; order Solanales; family Solanaceae; genus Datura; species Datura wrightii. Next base: position 42,394,527 of record JASDFA010000007.1, on the reverse strand, counting down.
TTCTAACCCATTCCCTCTGTCACAACCCGAGAGTAGACCCAGATCGTAAACACGGGACAAGGAACCCCGCAAGGCTCCAAGTCGACCCTTGGCTTGTGCATACATCTAAACCATTCACGTAAACCGGAAGACTTAATGTAATAACATAGCAAAAATGAAATCATGACATAAGATAGAAAGAAAGACGATACATAATCCATACATGACAGTTGAGTACTACATATTGTCTGAAAGCCTTTAATCATATTCGACGTGTTGATGGGACAATACCCCACTAACCCTACAAATACTGAAGATTGATAGGAGCAATAAAGTCTGAACATATGTTCCTTGGATCATGAGGACTCACCAAAAAGGCTGATAACTAGCTCCGAATGGACTACTGACGAGGATGAGCCTAAGAGTCGGGTCCTGTATCATGAGACGATACAACATAGAAAGTATGCGGGTCAGTACATGGAATTTACCAATTATGCAAGGTAAGTAAAACGAACATTTAAAATGCATAAAAGTTCATAAGAGTAGGACGACATGATCATATACTAAAATCATAAATAAATGTAAGGCTCAAGGTTTTCAAAACATTCATAACTTTTAGTATTCATAGACATGAGTGGGAAGCATTATAAAACATGGCTTAAGCCAAAGAACATAATCATAACACGCATAAATAATAAGAAACAGTGGGACATTCTTATAACCGACATATCCCATATGAGCATATATGGAGCCCGACCTGTAAACCTAGTGGGGAGGCCGTTCCTACCTTGCCAAGGGTAGAACCATGAAGGGCGTGATATCAATCATGAAAGGCCCATTAGGACAAAAGGGGACAGTCATGAAGGAGGTCCCAAACATGACCTACGTTGGCACACAGTTTTGAAATTCGAGGCATAACCTGGGCCCAGAACCAACTTGGTGTTAAATACTACTCCCAAAATATATATAGTGCTCATATAATAATATACGTGAGATTCATAGGCTAGTTAAAATAATGATAATCATAAACATGTTTGAGTGTTCATGAACTAGCCATGAAATAGGGCCCATGAGTTGGCCAAAGTCATAAATTGTAAATCATGCTTGACATGTGGGAAATGCCTAATACTTAAACATACTTGAAATGCTTAAATTTTCTTGAAATCATGAGCATAAAACATAAATAACTTGAAAACATGCTTTTAAATCGATAGTTGACTTCATGCTTGGAATATTATCAAAACATGTCCTTCATGGATTCCTCATAGATGGGCATCATGAATTTAAACATTTAGTAAACAGGATAGTGATTGAAAACAATATAAAAACTGCCCACTGATCAAAACCCATCAATTTAGACATGTTAGTAACATACCCATATCGATTACTTGAAGATTCATGCATTGGGTTAAAACCCCATAAGAATTGAAAGTTAGTAATTAATAGATCAGGTATAACACCCTCCCCATGCATGCAAACTAGAGGATTTCTAAGGGAAAATCAAGCCTATAGCTCCCCAATTTCTTCTCCAATTCCTTTAGGCTATTAAAGGAGAGTGTAATATTAGATTACCCAGGTATGTAGGATTGTGAATGAGAGTTCCTCTTCACTTTCATTCCCCAATTCTTCTCTATGTTCTTGAATTCAAGTATTTAGTTAAATTTATTGATCGTATTGGGGGTTTTAAGCCCATATTTATGGAATTCTATGATTGGATTATGGGTCAATTCCCTTCATGTCCCAAATGTTGTTTCAAGGTCTATGGGCAGATTTTATATTTAAGTTAATTATAAATTTTATAGTTTCGAATCTCAATCAATCTATGCTCAAATATGCAAAGCTTCATGAAAAGTCAAGTTATGATTCTATTTTAATATTGATTTTACTAAGTCTAAATTATGATTTATGATTAATGTTATGATTTCACTTCAAGTACTCTTCATGGATTTATGAATATCAAATATATAAATTTTCACAAGTATGTATGATCTTCATGATTTATGAATTTCGGACTCTTGGCCGACTCACGGGCCCTAATCATGGATAATCATCCATTTCAAGTATGATCAACTATGTTATGATTTATTTGGCCACGAACTTCATGAATGATTTCACAATTACAATATGAGCCTCATGTGCATGTTTTTGGGAGCAGTATCTAGCACCGAGTAGGCCTGGCGTTCAAGTAAATCTAATGGTCTTAGAACTAGGTGCCACTGTAGGTATATACATATATCATTGGATCCTCTGTGATATCACATCATGCAAGTCCCTTGCCTAGCAAGCCTAGGGTGGCTCTACCCGCTTGAGCAAAAAGTTGGGGCATTATGTAAGCGCTATCATGATGGTGTCAGTTAAGACGAGTTCTCCTTCCTCATGATTTATGCATCGTTATATTTATGTTACTTTGGCTCAAGTTATGTTTTTATAAGGTTTCTATTATAAGTATGATTGTGACTACATTATGGATGGTTTGAAAACCTTGTGCCCTCATGTTTATATTATGATATTTACTTCATGATAATGTTTTCCTACTTTCATGAACTCTTATGTATTTCTAATTGTCTGTTTTTACTTACCTTGCATACTTAGTAAATTTAAGGTACTAATCGCATACTCTATGTTGTATTGTTTCATGATACAGGTCCGAGGGATCAGTCTTAGCTGCACCATTAGTCCTGCTTTCCTATCAGACCTGTTTTAGCCAGCGTTGATGAGTCCTCATCTTACGAGGGCATTCAGTTATCCATTGTTATGATATTTCAGTTATAGACTTTTTGTCTAGCTAGCTGGGGGTACTGTCCCATCAGCTCATAAGTTATATTAGTGGCTGTTCAGACAATATGTAGGAAATCCAACTTGTCATTGTTTACTCTGTTTTAGTTTGTTATGTATGTAGACTTTCACTTAAACATGATTTATCATTTAAGTTTCCACTGGTTGTCTACTCTTAGTTGATATGTTCATAACATGGGTTGACATGGAGCCTCTCGAGGTTCCTTGTCTTGTGTCTCTATCCGGGCCTAAGTTTAGGTCGTAAGATTTAATCTCTAAAATTTCCTCCTAACTCGTGCTCTATCCTTTTTAGTGTTAGCAATGCCTCCCAAGTGAGGAAACAGAAGGAGGATTGAAAATTCTAACCAGCCAATCCTACCAGCTCCAGCAGCCCCTCAAGACGATCAGGTGTCCCCTGCCGAATTTAGGGTTGCCATATAGATGCTGGCCTAAATGATGACTAGCTAGGTAAAACAGCAGGTCGTCACATCTACCAATGTCAGTGGGTCTATAGTCGCTGCCAGAGTCCAGGGATTTTACTTGGATGAACCCTCCAGCATTTCATAGGTCTAAAGTAGATGAGGACCCACAAGAGTTCAGTGACGAAGTCCAGAAGATCACCCAAATCATGCATGTTACCTTTGTTGAATGTGTAGATTTGGTAGCTTATCAGTTGAAGGGGGTGGCCCAGATATGGTATAAATAGAAGAATCTGTATTATATGGGATGAAAGATATTATGAAGTACACGTGATAGAGGAGTCTACTTAATTTATACATTGTAACACTAAAGCTAGACATGCCTCTACTAAATGTTTAATGACAATCGTATGTGGGTATAAAATACTGGAACAAAGGAAAGAGTTATGTTATCATTTAAACACACTAACTTGCACATTAATGGCTTGTTAGTGAGGATTTTAATGTTGTCATGAATACATATGAAGAATCTGAGGAGCACCAATGACATATGCAGAATTTAAAGAATTGTTCGAATGGATTCAAGGTTTGATACTTAATCAACTACCTTGGAAAGGTGATTACTACACCTGGTCTACAAACAATAAGATGAGAATAAAGTGTGGAGCAGGATAAGTTGATCTTTTAGTAATGACGAATGGGTGATGCAATATGGATAAATATTCACGGACTAGGGAGAGCCTTTCATATCAGATCACACATCCATGATATTTTGCTTTACTCAGCAAATGCAACACACTGAAAATTTATTTGGAGTTCTTTAATGCTTGGGCTGAACACCCTCAGTTTACACCATTGATCGAAGTAGCATGGAGAAGGCATATTTCACATTGAAAAATAAAAAATATTTAGGACAAACTCAAATTGCATAAAAGTCATTTCAAGAGACTCAATGCAGAGGATCTCAAAGGGGTTACTATCAAACTGGATAAAACAAGGCAAGAGCTAATCAATATTCAAAGGCAAATTGAACACTAATATACTACAAAGTTAGCTAAGAAGGAAAGAACAAATCTTGTTCAACTGGAAAAATGGTCCCTCATAGAGAAGAGTATTTGAGACAAAAAGAAAGATGTAACTGAATTAAACTTGGTGATTGGTGATGCAAACACAAAATATTTTTGTGGATAGACTTTTTTACGCTATTATTATTTTTTGATTGTAAATATGCTAAAATAAATTATTACGTTAAGCCTTAATAGTTTAACCTTGTACTGTGCAAATTTACAAAACTAATTACAAACACTACAGGTAAACTTTCTAAAAAAAATTACTAGCCAGTAAATTAGTGCCTTGTTCTTGCTAGTAAGTAATTCAATATGAATCAAATTTGCATTCTGTTTTTGTTTTTCATCTTCGCTTTTTCTCAAATCAATAAATACATGCGCCTAGTTAGGGTAAATAGCCAAAAGACAACAACCAAAATCGAACAATATCAAAGAGAAATCACAAGAAATTCTTCTATGATACAATTAACACGACAACCAAAATCGAATAATATCAAATAGAATCAAGAACAACTGTTAATGCCACAATTACAATTTCTATCAACAAAGTATCCAAATTCAACAACACATTTTTTATCCTAATTACTCTCATTATCACTAATTTCCCTTTTTTGATTTTGTAGTTGGAGGCATGTGTTTTATCGGGATTTGCATGAAGCTAGAGGGATAATACCTTATTTATTCACAAAAAGAGAACTAGAGGAGAACAAAACTAAGACACTAGGAGGATTTGAAATCCATGACACTTACCTCTATACCTTGACGAGAGAAAAGATGGAAACAGAACACCCAGTTCCAGCGGCAAAATTCCAATTAAATTTCTATATGTAACTTCTCCAATGATACAAAAGGAAGAAACCTGAGCTTGAATTCTATATGTATACAATATTCTTTAATGAAGATTATGAATTTCTGTATGTAACTTCTCTAATGATAGAAAAGAAGGAAACTAGAGCTTGAATTCTCTATGTATACAATTTGTTCGATGAAGATTGATCGAATGTAGTGTTCTCCGATGAAGATTGAAACCAATATTGCAGTGTTCTCTTATGATGATTGAGACCATTATGCAGATTTCTCCGATGAAGATCGCGAACAATATTATAGATAACTCCAATGAAGATTGAGAGAAGTGAAGGGTTTTCCCTTTTACTTAGAGGGGCGAGATGGTGGATTCAAGAAAAAAATAATCGGTGTGATGTTATTTTTGTTATATTGATAAATATGTGTATAATATTAGATGATGTATAGGTATGTGTGGGTTGGGGGAAAATTTAATGCTGTTTTTGGTAATTAATTAAGTTAATTAATTTATTAATTTTAATAACTAGATATTATATCTTTTAATGATTGAATTGGATCCCCTCATTAGTGGTGAATTAAAAAAAGAGCTATAATTACCAGAAAAAAATTATTCGTTCCAGATATGCATATAACAATCGGATTCATATCACATCGTCAAAATGTGGTGGCTAAAATAATAACAAAAAAGGTTGAAATCCCAAAACTAGAATATGAACTTAAAGTAAATATGAAAGAAAAACTAGGAAACTAATTGAAAAGACTAAACAAGAATTTAGAGACATTGATTTGACAAGAACCAAGTAACAATGAATTTGCTAAACCAAATGCCTTTACTTGAGAAACTAATCAAGTTTAGAATCGGATCTTCACCGCTTCATGAGTAAAGTTAGAAAATAATTAGTAAGCGTAGTAATTTCCTTCTAACAATACCTTGAAGAAACCAAAGATATTAAGAAAGAAAATTATCTTACTACCATAAACTATGAACTAGTTAGGTTGCAAGATAAATCCAAAAAGTAATATGCCACAACGATTCAAAAGAACTCTCAAATATATTAATATTCAAAATCTAACTTCAACGAATGAACAAAGACCCCTTTATATAGTAGTGAAGACTGGTTTGGTCAAAAGATATCATAAATAAAAATGATACTTCTTAGGACCTAGAAAACTACCACACACATTATCCTATGAAATCAACATATAACAAAATAACTAATAGATGACATAGAAGGCTTCCATACACCAAGTCCTAGGAGTCAACATAGAATAAAGCAACTCTTAAATATAATTTTAGAAACTAATTAAAAAAGTAACTGCAGTATTCTCTCCATTTAGGGGATGATTTGTGCTTCATTCCATCTCCTCTTGGACTTTAATTTACGCCTTCAAATAGATGTAAGACTTGGAGAAAATAACTTCATTGGCCTTGATATCTTCATCCATCATAAGACACTTTTTAATAGCTAATTCTAGCCCATTAAGTTGGTCTTCAAATTTCCTTCTTTGGGATCTTGTCATGGGTCCTCTTGGAACTTCCAAAGCTTCCTTAGTTGATGTTGAGTTTCCATAGATGTTATTTATTCCCCTATTCTTCAGGATAATTCATTCTCAAATTCAATGCTACATCAAATAATGAAAGATTAGAAACATTAAAGGTAGCACTAACTTGATAGTCACTAGGAAGTTCAAGTTTGTAAGCATTGTCTCCAATCTTTTCAAGGACTCAAATGGACCATCTCCTCTTGGGTGTAACTTGGATTTTCTTTTGATGGGAAACGTTTCCTTCCTAAATCTCACCCACACTAGATAGGTTTAAAATAAAATATTTTTGCCCCATATATCTTGTTAAGGCATTTTGTTAATTTTTTTTTCAATTGCAAGCCTTGTTTGTTCATGAATCTTCTTCATCATTTCAGACTTCTTCCTACCATCAAGATTGACTATATCATTAGTAGGACAAGATAGAAAATTAAGGGGGGGGGGGGTTGAGGGGATTAAATCCATAAATAACTTAAAAAAGAGACTTACCAGTAGAAGAATGGATAGTTCTATTATAGGCAAACTCTACCATGGGAAGATGTTCCTCCCAATTTTTAAAGTTAATTTTCCCCTTAAAACAACCCTTAACATGTTCCCTAAAGTCCTATTAACATTTTTTTGCCCATCTGTGAGTGACAAGATGTAGAAAATAACAATTTAATCCTCAACTTTCCCCAAAGAACCTCCAAAAGTGACTGAAAAACTTAGCATCCCTATCACTAATAATAGTTTTTGGTATACCATGTAATTTAACCACTTCTTTCACAAATATATCAGCCACATGTGATGCATCATTAGCCTTCAAAATTGAAATAAAGTGATCCATTTTTTAAAATTGGTCTACCACTACAAATATACTATCCTTACCATGTTTAGTTCTAGGCAGACCTAACATAAAATCCATGAAAATATCAATCCAAGGAGAAGTAGGAACAGGTAAAGGAGATAAAGACCATGTGGTAACAGTTTTGATTTGGCTTGTTTATATTCAAGACACTGGAACCATACTTTCTCAACATCCTTTTGCATTCCAACACAAAATAAATGTTCAACAAGTATATCCAAAGTTTTGGAAACTCCAAAATGTCCCATGATCCCATCACAATGTGCTTCCCTAACAAATAATTCACGCAAAGAGCTATTAGGAATGTACAACTTATTTTTCTTAAAAAGGAATCTTTCTTGAAGATTGAACCTCTTATAAGGACCCAACTTACACTTTGCCAAAATCATTCCAAAATTAGAATCATTAGCATAAAGGCCCTTGATTTGATCAAAACCCATCAATTTAGAACTAAGGGTAGAGACCAAGACATACCTTCTTGAAAGTGCATCAGCAACCACATTCTCTTTTCCTTGTTTGTAAGAAATCACATAAGGGAAGGTTTCAGCGAATTCAACCCATTTTGCATGCCTATGATTAAGCTTACCTTGGATCTTAAAGTATATCAAGGATTCATGGTCAGTCTTAACCACAAACACTCTAGACCACAAATAATATTTTCATGTAGCTAAATCTTTTACCAAAGCATATAGCTCTTGGTCCTAAGTTGAGTAGTTCAATATAACTCCACTCCACTTTTCACTAATGTATGCAATGGGCTTCAAATCCTGCATTAAAACAACACCTATTCCTCTTTTGGAGGCATCACATTCAACCTCAAAAGACTTAGAAAAATCAGGAAAATTCCAAAAGAGGAGCAGAATGCAAAGTTTCTTTTAATAAGTTAAAAGCAGCAGCATCTTGTTCTTTTCCCCATGTGAAAAATTTGTCTTATTAATAACATCAGTCAAAGGAGTAGCAATGGTGCTAAAATCTCTAACAAACCTCCTATAATACTAGCAAGCCCATAAAACTCCTACTATCAGTTACACTCTTAGGTTCAGGCCATTCATTGATTCCTTTGATTTTCTCTTCATCAACTTCAACACCCTTAGAACTGACCACAAAACCCAAGAATACCACACAATCCACACAAAAGGTACACGTTTGGACATTAGCAAATAATTGTTGCTTTTAAAGATGTTCAAAAACTTGTTTTAAGTGTTTAACATGCTCATTTTGAATTTTAAAAAAGATCAAGATATCATCAAAATAAACCACCACAAACTTTCCTTGAAATCCCTTAAAAATATGATTCATCACTCTTATGAAAGTGTTGGGTGTATTAGTCAAGCCAAAAGCCATAACTAACCACTCATAAAGCTCATATTTGGTGTTAAAAGTAGTTTTTCATTCATTTCCTGGATTCATTTGAATATGATGGTAACCACATTTTTAGGTAAATTTTAGTAAAAAATATAGACCCATGCAATTGGTCTAACATGTCATCAAGACGAGAGATAGGATTGATAACGATATGGACAACGGAAGACTCTAAAAAGCTAAAAGATTAGAAAGAGGAAAGGAATTGATTCTTGAAAAGAGAAGAAACAAGAAATAGTGAATCAATTAAGAAGAAGTAGAAGAAGAAAAGAGGGGCAGGAACTCAAATAAGGAATCTTACCATTAAAGAAATCCAAGTTGTGGTTCAAAGTAGAACAAAAAAGGCATACACAAAGAGAACCTACAAAGGTCTCCAAAAGCTACAAGGCTACTACTAATATATTAAATCAAACTTAGTTATAATGAAGGGAAAGAACTCGTTTATATAGAATCCTAGAAGGGGTTGGTCAAAGACTCGATTAAAAGAAATTATATTTCTTAGGGACATAGAAGGCTGCCCAGAATTAGACCAATATAGTCAACATAGATTAAAACAAAAGATTAAATGGCATATAAGGCTTCCACATACAAAGTCCTAGGAAGTCAACATGGAATAAAACAACTCATAAATATAATTTTAGAAACTAATTTAAAAATACTGCAGTATTTTCTCCATTTGGGGGTTGATTTGGGCTCCATTCTATCTCCTCCTGGGCCTCCAAATAGATGTAAGACTTGAAAAAAATTTCTTCATTGGGCTTGAGATCTTCTTCCATCACAAGACACTTTTTAATAGCTAATTGTAGCCCATTTGAGTTCGTCTTGAAATTCTTTATTACATGGAGCTTTCAAATCTTTATCCATGTCTTTTGATGACATTGAGATACCATGGATGTTATCATTTTTCCCTTCTTAAATAAGATCCTTCCTCGAATTTTGTCATTGAATATATCTACACCTTTATTGAATTTGAGCCTTTTTGGTTGCTATTCCTCCCCCACCTAAAGAATATTTCTCCTCAAAGCTTGACCAATACCTACAACCGACATGATAATCAAAATTTGTAGGAGGTAAACAAAGGAAGTAGAGCAAGCATTTGGTTAAAATAACACCAGGTAGTGACCATGCTATCACTTAACCCATTTAGTTCTTTTATGCACAAACACCTCTTTTAAATATCCAAGCACTACATCATTTAACAAAATAATGCGATTACCCACACAAGTAGTTAAAACACAATTCATAAGCTCTTTAAACAATAGAGGGTCATTAGCTAGACCAAAAACATATGAATATCAAACAAACATATCATATTTTCTCTTATTAGACAACTTAACCTCACCATTGGATATACCATAGTCAAGATATGGATCAAAAGAAATTCTTTTGAGAAGTGGGTTGGATTGAACCTGTAAAAAAGATCATCAGAAAAAGACAAAAATACTATGAACTTAGCAACCTGTGAGCATGTAACACCCCAGAAATTCCTGAGATTAGCCTTTAGAGTTAAAAGTTGATCATTCAGAACACTGGAAAAAAGACCTCAGTATGAGACACAGTACGACTCGTACAATCATGGTATGAGTCGTACCTAGACTAGTAACAAGAGGGTTGGAGGAAAATAGTAAGTATGATTGGAGGAATCATGAGTGAATGTCACGACTCCTACCAAGATGGTACCGATCGTATTAACCAGTAGTGGATAGTTAAGAGAAATGATCAGGGAAATTATGGGCAGAAAGGTTTCCCTATTTAGGAATCTCCGGATCTATGCTTATTTTCAACTCCCTGAAGCATTTCATCGATTACTACGCTCTTCCTCATCTCTGAGTGCCTAGGTATCCACCATAAGCCTTTTCTTGCCATGAGTTATGGTACGACTCGTGGTATGTTGGTATAGACCATAAATTAAGTCGTGAGTTGAATCAGAGGAAGGTTTAGGTGTTAACCACGGATCATAGTACGACTCGTTAGATGCTTGTATGGATCGTGGCAGATGTCAGTGGAAAACTTCAGAGAAATGGTATGGAGCAGGGTCGTTAGCCACGAATGAAGTTACAAGCTATAAGATCCTGGTACGACTCATAGGTTGGGTCATACCACTTGATGAGCAGAAATTTTAATATCTATTTCAAGGGAATTTTTTAAAACCCTGTAATCCTAACCTCTAATTATGTCGTATTAAGACTATTTTGAAGGGGTTTTAGAGGATTAATCAACCCTTTCCCATAATTCTTTCCAAAATCAGTCAGAAGTCATGTAAGAACTCAGACAGACTCCCTAGAGCAAAAACTAGGGCTTCTTCTCTTCTTCAGAATTTAGGTGCCTTCTTAGAGAAATTCTACTCTAGGTATGTGGGATTCTAGCAAGGGAATTTCTCTCACCCTTGGGTCCCAACTAGGGCTTTTCTTTAGATAGTTTATGAATTACTTTATTGTGATAATTCTTGAGTTTTTCCAAGTTTATTATCATTTGTAGTTCATGATTGGTATTTCATTTCATATAGTGTGTATTTTAGACCTAATCTTTAGATACGATTTTAATGGGACATGCATGGTTTAAAATCTAGACATGAATATTGTTTGTCAGAATAGTTCCTTTTAAATTACCAATGTTAGTACAATTCATGATTAGAAGTTAGTCTTTGATTTACTTAGTCTCAGAGTCTCAGTCAATACTCAATGTTCTACAAAAATGTCAGATGATCAGTTTGACTACTTTTAGTCTTGAGGAACTCAGTAACTTTAGTAGTACCAGTTAGCAGTTTGTCAATTGTTCCTTACACCGTCACAACACTTTCAAGAAAAGCAGCTCTGATGAGTCTTAGAAAATAGTTGCTTTCAGGTCCTTAGACTCTCAGGACACTTCCAGACAAGTAGTTCTGACTTAAGTCTTAGGACGCTAGTTTTGAGCTATCAGCCTAATTAAACATAATTAGCATTTCCAGTGGCAGTAAAACTTAACACCGGTGGAGTGTGGGTTCAACGCACCCAGGTACCTAGAACTGCGTTTCCATAGTAGGTTAATATCCAAAACGGGCATTAGATAATGATCACCCAGCTCAGCTACTATACCATGGCAAGGTATAGTGGGCCTTCTCCGATGAGGGGTATACATCGGACTCCACATCTAGCTCATGTAGTTGCATGTAAATTATAGTCTCTCCCACAGTATAGCACAGAACAACTCAGTCTAGTACAGTCATAGATTTTAGTCCATTCTTTTAGTTTTGAAGATCTTTATATGACCTTCAGAAAGTTATTAGTACTTGCATTATTATCAGATTTTCAAATATTTCAGTATTTATGATTCCAGTTATAGTCATTGCATGCGCTGTCAGTACAGTTTATAGACTTTTCAGTATCTTTATATTTATTTCATATCTCACTTACTAAGTACATTCAAAGTACTAAATGCATACTCTCTATGGTGTATTGTCTTATGATACAGGCGTAGGTTCGAAGTCTCAGCATCACTAGTAGTTCTCCTTTGGCGATACCAATAGTGTACAGTGGTGAGTCCTCATCTTCGGAGAATGAGGACTATGTTCTTCGTTTCAGTATTAGTTTATCTTTCATACCTTAAAGTTATCTGGGGGCTTGTCCCAGCAACTCATTAGTTCTTAGATGGCTTCCAAACAGAGTTGTAGTTCAGTTTGTTTTGCAATAGTTGAATATATTTCAGTATCTTATCAAAGGGATTAGAGAACACTTTAAAATCTTCTCCAATTTCTTCCCATGATAAGTTATTGTACACTTTAATATCTTCGCTAATGCTGGTTTCTTCTTAAAATAAGGTGCTATCATCCTCTTCACAAGGTTCTTTCTCAAATTTCATCATGGATTGAGAAGTGATACTAAAAAAAGAAGGATTTAGAAAATTGGAATATGAACAAGATTCGTTCTCTCTCCAATTCCTTTGGATTTGTTTAGTCAAGTTATCTTGCACCTCTCTTTCATCACATTATGACAGATTGCTCACATGAGAAGCATAATCAAAAAGGGATGGATCACTCCTAATTTGAGTTATATCTTCACATAAAACTTTGGCTCATGAATTTATTATACAAGTTCAGATTCATTTGAAAAAAATAGATCGTTAACAAGGTCATACCACATGAGATAATCAAGGTCCAACTTTTCTTCAACTTGCAATTATTTCCATGAATCATTGGCTTTTACTTTTCAAATCTTCCTTAAAATTTAATCTCCTTACTTCATGCAATTGTTGTTCCAATTTTTCATTGATCTCTTCTTCACTGTCCTTCACATTTGGAACACAAACACTGGAAAAGAATGAGTTAATTGGTTAGAGCTTGAACAAGAATCTCCCACATGTATACACTATATTCTTTTAATCTCTTTTTTCATAACTCAAATGCACTAGTTCACTCTATATTTTACCTCTCAAACTCACATCACTCAATTCTATCTACTCATTCTTACATTTTGGCAACTCACTATTTTCACTCATCAGTTCCTCTCCTTTTTCCTCTCTTGAGTTGTCAAATTGCTCATCCTTGCTTCTCTCTTTCTTTTGTCTCTCATCCTTACTTTTACTTGGTGCATAGAAGTTTGTCAATGCACTAGCTCCCATGTACATTCCAAGAATTCCTCTGTTATCTCTTGGAGTATTTCTAAGGTTAACTCTAATTTTAGGCTTCTCAAACCTGTTGTTGTTTCCTCTTATGCATTCTTTTTGCTTTTCAAACAGCCCTCCACTGATCTTTTCACCCTTAATTGATCTTTTTGAATCTCCATAGGTGTTAAAGAAACAAGGGCAGTCTTTCTTCCATCAACTTTCACCAAGGAATACCTATTCTTTGTAGATCATATTAAGCTTTTATATAGAGATACTATGGCCTTTCTAATAAGACATAACATGTGAATAAGGGAACCACATCACATCAAACCTCATCCTTGTATCATCCAAGATTAAATTGCACTAGCACTCTCTTGTCCACCTTCACTCCTTTGAAGGTGTTGGGTGAAGCATGCTTAATACAAGATAAACCCACCTTTTTGACAAAGTAAGCACTGACTAAGTTGTGACAAACATTTCTATCAATTTTAGTAGCACATACATTAGACAATACATCGATAAAATAATGAATAAATTATGAAGAAGTAGAAGAAGAAAAGGGGGGAGGAATTGATAAAATTCCCCCAATTGGACACCTTCAGTTCTTAATTGATTCATTATTTCTTGGAAGTATCACCATGGAGTTTACCAACACTGTTTGTAAAGTAGAAATACGGGTCTCTAAGAATGTGTAACACCCTAAAAACATTCCTAGACAAAACTTAGACCTTGCAAGAAAAATCCGTAAGAAACTAGAAAAAATATTGCCTCAGAACAATTGAGACAACGAGTCGTGGTCAACTCCAACAACTCATTGTGTCAGTCGTGGTCAAGCCTGTTTGGTCGTTCAGAACTAATGGGACATGGCACGACCCATTGTGAGGAGCAAAAACTCTTCCTACCACTCATTAGTCCCAGCTTAAAATCCCTCTTCTAGGACCCCACGACTCAATGAACGAGTCATCATGTGATACAACGACTCATAGTGTGAGTCGTTAGTTGGGAGTCCCAGAAACATCCTTCAGTGATAATGAGTGGTAGCAACAACCCATTGTATCACACAACGATTCATTGTGACCACTCGTTGTGCCAAGTTAAGTGGTTTCAATAATCCTTCCAGTGAAGGTAATGACTCGACACAACAACCCATTGGGTCCACCAACGAGTCATTGTGTTGCCCGTTGTTATTCCTCCTAGAATTTCTATCCAATGGCTGTAGGAGGAACCAAAGACCAATTGGTTCATCCAACAAGTCTTTGTACCTCTCGTTGCTAGTTCCAGTGATCCTAGATCCAGGCCTTAGGACCAACGATTGGTCCCAATGAGTCGTGGTCCCAACCAATGACTTGTTGAGTTGTTACACCCCGTAAGATGTTAGCAGCTAGTGTGTGTGTGTGTGGGCTTGTGGTGAGCAATGAGAGCTTGATGCATGCGGGAAGAGCCTCGGAGGTAGGATGAGCAAGGACATCGTCAAGTGAATTAGCAGGGTTGGGCGAGGCCAGGCCGCAAGGGCCTGCGTGACGTTCCAGCCTGCCTTGCATGATTGGCAGCGTGGCGAGCTAGCCTTGCCAGTGCCCTAGTCAGCGTGGCGCGGCAGCATCTTTGCGCGATGGCCAACGTGGGGCACCACCCCCTGCCGCCGCCCTGTCCCTATATATGCTCCATGTGATTATTTCAAATCATTTATTTCAAATCTTCTTCGACTTAATAGAGGAAAAACGTGGGTTTCAATTAATTTTCATGAAATTATGCAATCAAACACCATCCATATGCAAATTAACTTTGAATAACAAGTTCTAGGTCTACGGGAAGCATCCCAGTGGAGTTATTTCTTGGAAATTCGCTCGGAGTACCGAAACCCTACTGAATAATTATTATCAGAATTACTTCAAACTGAGTTCTAAGCGGCTATAGCCAATAGGTAAGCGTTTCTCCCTTCTAAAGTCTTGAGAAATTGTATGTTTTCGGCCGAATGAAATGGAGTTGAAGTTAAGTTAACCCTATTGAAAGATAATGTTATTCACTGATTCCTACTATTGAAATAACCTTATTCTCTTAGTATAAAGGCCGCAATTGAATGTAATCGTCGGCTACAAGTTGTAAATAATTGAATAAACGAGAATGACATTTGAGGTATGTTAAGGCTTATCTCTTCGACAAGTTATTCTCGTCGTATAGTGATACAACCTATGCCTTCGAAAGTAGATAATGATCATGTATGTTGTGATTAGCTGTTATCTGCAGATTATGATTATATATGTCGTGCTAGCTTTTAGAAAATGTATTGAGAGTATATTGCATTATCCCTTGTCGGGAAAGAGTATGTTAAGTGTGACTCATGCTAGGAGCATCATAGAAACTCCTCTGTTCTTCTGATTACCGTATTAGTATAATTTTGATGTTTTATTATCATTCCAAGGCCTTAGAAGTTTATGGTTAGCTATTGGGCATGATATGGTAAGTTGGACAGCATCTGGCGCAGCCGGGCGATATAACTTTCAGTTTGACACCTGTAGTGTCAGTAAAGCTCGCCCAGAGTCTATTGGCGTACCTTAACGCCTCCAGGGCTAGAAATTTTGATAGGATGGTCATACCTTAGAGTCAATGGAACCAGGGTCTCCTAGTGAACTAAGTGACAGCTTGCCATCTAGTTAGTTACTGCCAGTGACTATTAGTTTCAGTCGACTTAGTGCTTGTCATATAGGTCGCCAAGAAGTCATCCCAGTTATACGAGTTAGATAGACACGTGGGTACGCTAAGGAGGGAACTTTATTAGTAATTTAATGTGGGGACAATGCCCCAGCCTGCTCTTATAGATACTCAGGTACAGGTTGCTATGAATGGATAGGTCTAGATAAACCTGCCTACGAGGCTATAAATTGTCCATATAAGTCATATGAAATCTGAACAGACCAAGTTAAGGACTAAGGGACTAGAACCATTGTAGTGCAGTATTACCTTCTGGATAAGAATGATAGTAAACTGCCTGGGCAAGGTTAGGACTGACTGCTCAGGAGCATGTTCGATCAGTAGAAGCCCTACAATTGTCCTAAGCAAAGGAACTAAGTAGTTAGTTTTCTGCGACCCTACAGTTCGCATATAAGCTATCACTGTCCTAGCATGATACTCAGAGTATCATTTAGGCCACTCCAGATCTCACCCTATCCTGTCTAGACTATTAGAGATTGTGATCACTGCTAGGGTCCTCTGATCAGATACAGGCACACGGTGTGTGGTTGTTGGTAGCTATACATACTATTCTAGGGTCAAGTAGTGGTCACGCTAGGCCTTAAGGGGCAGCTACACTTTTTGAGCAGCTAGAGTGAGACTTAATTGTAGTATATCGGTTGGGATTGACCCCACCTAGGATAGCCTTCCGTTGACCAACTTCAGGGTTGCTAACTATGTCATAGCCTACGGGACTATATGATGTTGCTCCAAGGAGATATTTCATTTCCCAAGGGATTATATGTAGGCCCAAGGGCCATATTATAGTCCATCCATGAATAGGCTTCTATTTTTATGTCGTATCAGCATCATCGACCCTTCATCGAGCTCTGTGTGCCCATGTTACAGTTATAGGAGCCCAACGAACTCAGACATAGTTACCGGAGTACAGCGGTGCAGACCCAGAAGCCAGGATGGTTGGCTATAGTACTAATAGAATCATAAGAACCTGGATAGGGGTATATAGATTGGATTGTACTTGTTGGGGTTTATGGGGGCCCCGATAGGTTATTTTTGTGTTGCTTGCACCTTCCAGGTTTACGGGGGCAAGGTTAGATTCTTGTTTGTATATTTTCTTGCTAGTTGTAGCTTACGAAGGTATAGTCGTGCATTTCAGTTCTCACTATTGTTGTGATTTAGTAGATACATGTTATGGGTAAGAAAGCTTACAAGTTAACTTCTACCCCTTCTTGCTACTCACTTTTAGTTCTTTATTAGCTTCTATTTAATCTTATTTACTGCCTTACATATTCGATACATATTATGCTAACGCCCAACTATAGGGAGCTGCATACTTGCCTACAGGTATAGAAAGATAGATTGTGGGGTCTCCTACAGCTATTCAGAGTCAGCAGATTAGCCAGCTCCTTTCATTCGGAGTTGCCAGGATGTAGAGGCTTATCTATATTTTATTTGTATAACATCTGGGTAGGCTAGGGCCCTGTCCTGACCAATCTTTTCACTCCTAAAGGATTGCAGATGAAAGTATTCAGTTAGTTGGTTGTTGTTGGCAGTGTGGGGCCGATGTATGTCTTATTTTATGCGTTGGCCGTGTGGGGCCTAGTATAGTTGTTTGCTTTCATTTCTGTTATAACTAGACAATATGGTGGTCTTGTCAGCCCACATAGGATCCCTATTATTGTTATGTTAGCTGGGTTAGTTATTTTCTTTTACAGGTGTTGCATGACCTTGTCGGCCCGAGGCTGTGTTTACAACCGAGATATAGCAGTTTCTTTTTTTGATTTTGTGTCGATGGAGGCACCAAATATGCCTATGTCCAGCCAGGTCAGCCCAGATCCTAGTATAGCATTAGGTGTCAGTCATGCCTCCCAACGTGGGCGTGTCATGAGCAACCCATTAGTCCCCTATTGACGTTTTTTAAGGTATTTCCCCAAGGCTATTTTTGTAATTTCCCACATTTTCAACACTAAAATAAATCATTTTGGGTTACTTTAAGGGAATATAGAGGGGTAATCGATGATTACTTCACCCATCTCATCCCCTCAGGAAATCATTTCGTAAAGCTTCTCTTAGAAACACTCAGAGCAAGAACTAGGGCAGCTTCTTCTTTGATACTCAAGGGATTCTCTACAGAAATTCTTCAACAGGTATGTGGGAATCCAACAAGGGAATTTTTCTTCCCTTATGTCCCCAAAACCCTCCCCTAATTCTTCTATCAGTTCTAGTCCCTGAGTTTTCGAATGACGAATGAATTTTCAGCATATTTCCACTATAACATATGAAATATTATTCATGCTAAATGTAGTTATAATTCCACTATGTTGTGACTACATAGATGTTTTTCCCTGCAAAATGAACTCTATCCATAGCTTTTAAATGTAGAAAAACCAGAGTCTTGCATAATCGGTTAATTATCCAAATTGCTTGACTCTATCAGTGTTGGATATTTTGATATTGTTAGTATATATTGAAATCTCAGTCAGATGCATGTTAGTCCAGTCTCAATCAGATTATTAGCATACTTGGTATTATTCAGAAATGTTAGCTGATCAGTTTGAGTACAGTCTTTTCTTGAGGTGTCAGTGGTGCCTCCTAGTTATTAGTTATTAGACTCAAATATCATATCTCAGATTTTAGTGGTTCCTTAGATGGTTATGAAACTTCTAGATAAGCAGCTTTGACTAGTCATAGGACCTCTAACTTCAGATTTCAGTTTATTCTTTAGACGGTTAGGACGCTTCCAGATAAGCAACTCTGGATAGTCTTGGGACACCAGGTGAAGAATTCGGTCCGATAAGACTCTCACGGTAATTCTAGATAGTTATTCCTGACTTATTCTTGGACCTCAGTTTTTGAGATATCAGCTTAGTAGTCAGTCTAGGACTATCCAGTGGGAGTAGAACTTAGCACCAAGTGGACTGGGGTTCCAGCACACCTAGGTTCCCAGAACTACATTGCCACCGTAGGTTATTTTTTTTGGCCTTATGGCCCTAGACTTGTGATCATCCAGTTCATGCCTTTATACCCTGGAAAGGTATATTGGGTCCTACCGATGGGATGTATACATCGGACTCTATGTCTACCTCATGTGGTTATATGTCGGTTATAGACTCTCCCACTAGGCAGTACAGTCTCAGTTTAGTTCAGCTCAAAATAGGTTCAGTATACTTAATTCAATTCAGTTTAGTACAGTTAGTTCAGATCAGTATCTCAGATTTAGGGCATGTCCGTGACCATCAAATAGAGTCATTTTGATTATTTCAGTTATATTTCAATTTATTCAGTTTTAGTATTTCAGTCGGTCATTGCATGTCATTACAGTTCAGTTATTTATTCCTTTATGTTATATTTTCTCCACTTACTTAGTACATTCAAAGCACTGATGCATACCTCCCATGTTGTATCGTATTATGATACAGGTGCAGGTTTTCTGCCTCAGCACCGCTAGTAGATCTTCTTCAGGTGATATCAGTTGTACCAGTGGTGAATCCTCTTCCTTCGAGGATAATGTTTATTTTCTTCAGTTATTTTCATTTAGTTAGACTTTAGAGTTAGCTGCGGGCTCGTCCCAGCAACTCATTAATTGTAGATGGCTTTCAAACATAGATTCAAACTTTTAGTTGTGCTTTCAGATGTATAAGCTTTTATTATTCAGTTTTTTCTTAAATGGCTTTATTATTTATGCTTCTACTATGATTACTCAAATTACCAGTGTTATGATAGCATATGGGTTGGCTTGTGGTTGTTTGTGACTCCAATTACCTGTCTCTTATAGGGTATAGATTCGGGTTATGAAAAACTTGGTATCAGAGCATTAAGTTTAGAGTATCCTAGGATGTTTGAAAGTCGCATCAAGTAGAGTCCTTTTCATAGGTGTGAAGCGTGCCACACATATGATGGGGTGGTTATGAGATATTATTAGAAAAACTCCCTTTTGTCCATACTCTTTATTGTGTGTTGAAGTTCAATTACAGAAATATTCTCCTAACTCCTGCTCTATTTTGTTTCAGTGAAATCATGCCTCCAAGACACGAATATGAAAGAAGGGCCGGCAACACTAACTGACCTGCTCCACCAGCTCCAGCAGTCCCTCAAGATGACCAAGTGTCGTTAGCAGAGATTTTAGATTGGCAATCCAATTGCCGACACAGATTGTCGCAAATAAGGTGAACCAGCGGGTCATTCTAGTTAACACAAATGGGTCTACAGCAGCTGCCCGAGTTCAGGACTTCACCCGGATGAACCCTCCAGCCTTCCATGGATCTAAGGTGGGAAAGGATCCACAAGAATTCATGGATTATATACGGAAGATCACCCAAATTATGGGTGTTAGCTCCACTGAGAGTGCTGACCTGGCTGCCTACCAGTTGAAAGGGGTATCCCAGATCTGGTACGATCAGTGGAAAGAAGGGAGACAAGCGGGAGTGGAACTGCTGGAGTGGGAGCAGTTCATAACACCTTCCTAGACAGATTCTTTCCCCGGGAGCTAAGGGAGGCTAAGGTGGCAGAATTCATGAATTTGAAATAGGGCAACATGATGGTGGAAGAGTATGCACTAGAGTTCACACAGTTGTCAAGATATGCTCCGGAGATGGTAGTCGAGCCAAGGGCTCGCAACTTAAGTTCGTCAATGGAGTATTGAACTTGGTCCATAAGGAGTGCAGGACTAAAATGCTCATCAAAGATATTGACCTCTACAACCTCATCATTCATGCCTAGCAGATTAAGGCAGAAAAGTTGAAAGACTTTGAGGGGGAGAATAAGCGGTCTAGGACTGGACAATCAAATTATGGCCACGAGAGGTCTAGCGATAGTTGCCGCCAACAGCAGCGACAACAGCAGCAGAAGGCTCCAACACCCACTTCAGCTAGCGCCCTTACTTTTTGATCCCGCAAAGATCAGAGGGGTGGAGTATTTCACTCATAGTCCCAGGGTCACAAAGCCAGCAACCGCTACCTTGCTTTCCCTAAGTATGGCAAGAATCATCCAGGAGAATGCCATCAGTGTAGAGAGGGTTGCTTTGGGTGTGGAAAACTAGGTCACTAGCTTAGAGAATTCCCATCAACAGGATGGGGGAGATCACAATCCACCACTTTAGCAGCTCCACCAGGCTGACCAACTTAACAGGCCAACACTTCAAGTAAGGATAGTGGTCAATGCCAAAACCGCTTTTATGCTTTATCCTCTCATCAGGATCAGAAGAGCTCGCTTGATGTGGTCACGGGTATGTTACGTCTTTTCCATCTAGATGTGTATTCCATACTACATCCAGAAGCCACACTATCGTTCGTGAAAGACTAGCCAAGACCTACTTTCCTAATCGAAATCAGAAGTTTCTTGGGTCTAGCCAGCTATTAGCGACATTTTGTGGAAGGTTTTTCCTCTATTGCATCTCCTCTAACTAGGTTGACTTAGAAAAAGGTGAAATTTCATGTGAGAAGAGTTTTCAGGAGTTGAAGACTCGATCACTACCGCTCAGTGTTAACCTTGTGGAAAGAATAGATGGGTTTGTAGTGTATTGTGACACTTCCAGAGTTGGACTTGGTTGCGTTCTGATGCAACGGGGCAAGGTGATAACTTATGCCTCTAGACAACTTAAGGTTCATGAAAAGAAGTATCCAACTTATGACCTTGAGTTGGAAGAAGTGGTGTTTGCATTAAAAATATGGAGGCATTACCTTTACGGGGCTTACGTGGATGTTTTCACCAATCACAAGAGCCTTCAGAATGTGTTCAGTTAGAAAGACAAATCTTCATTAGAGAAGGGGGTCTGAGCTATTGAAGGATTATGACATGAGTGTGCTATACCACCCGGCCAAAGCCAATGTGGTGGCTGTTTCCCTAAGCAGGATGTCTATGGGGAGCGGGGCTCATGTTGATGAGAGCAGGAAAGAACTAGCAAAGGATATTCACAGGCTAGCTCCGTTGGGATTATAGTTGGTTGATTCAGCAGAGGGAGGAGTAGCAGTACAGAGTGGATTAGCTTCCTCGTTAGTCGTGGAAGTTATGTCAAGGCAGGATGAAGATCCCATACTACATAAGCTAAAGGAGGCAGCTCTCAAAAAAGAAGTGGAGGCTTTCTAAAAAAAGGGAGATGTTGTACTCCGTTACAAGGGTAGACTATGTGTGCCGGATGTGGGTGACTTGAGACAGCAGATACTGGCTGAAGCACACAGTTTGAGATATCCTATCCACCAAGGTGCCACCATGATGTACCGTGATCTGCGGGATATTTACTGGTGGAATGGCTTGAAAAGAGACATAGCAGAATTTGTGATTAAGTACCCGAACTGTCAGCAGGTTAAGGTGGAACATCAGAGACCTAGGGGTATGACTCAGGATATCAGCATACCCACATGGAGGTGGGAAAAAGTGAATAAGGACTTTATTACATGTCTACCTTGTATTCGTCGGTAACATTACTCAATTTGGGTAATAGTAGACCAAATGATGAAGTCAGCATATTTTCTCCAAGTTAAAACTACAGACTCAGCTGAGGATTATGCTAAGCTATATATCCGGGAGTTGGTCAAAATGGATGGGGTTCCCTTGTCCATTATTTCAGATAGAGGTACTCAGTTCACCTCGCATTTCTTGAAGTCATTTTAGAAAGGACTCGGTACCTAGTTCAAGCTCAGCACAACTTTTCACCCACAGACAGATGGACAAGTTGAGCGGACTATCCAAGCCTTGGAAGATATTCTGAGAGCGTATGCGATTGATTTCAAGGGGAGTTGGGATGATCACCTACCTCTCAAGTTTGCGTACGACAATAGCTACCACTCCAGTATGTAGATGGCCCCGTTTGAAGCATTATATGGTAGGAGGTGTAGGCCTCCTATAGGGTAGTTTGAGGTTGGTGAAGCTACCTTAATAGGGCCAGACTTAGTTAATGAAGCTATGCAGAAGGTGCAACTTATCAGGGAGAGGTAGAAAACAGCGTAAAGCCAACAGAAATCCTATGCTGATGTGAGGAGAAGAGAGTTAGAATTTTCAGTAGATGATTGGGTTTATCTAAAAATTTCACTCATGAAGGGGGTGATAAGGTTTGGGAAGAAAGGGAAACTTAGTTCGAGATATGTAGGACCCTATAGAATTTTGAAGCGAATTGGCAGTGTGGTATATGTGTTAGAATTACCTCCAGAGTTAGCATCAATGCACCCAGTCTTCCATGTGTCACTATTGAAGAAGTGCATTGGTGATCCAACTTCTGTTGTGCACTAGAAAGTGTGGGAGTGGAAGATAGTCTCTCTTACGAAGAGGTCCCAATTCTGATCCTTGACCGTCAGGTTCGTAAGCTGAGAAACAAAGAAGTCGCTTCAGTGAAAGTTTTGTGGAGGAACTAGCTAGTTGAGGGAGCCACAAGGGAAGTAGAAGCGGAGATGATGGACAGATACCCTCAATTATTCCCTTCTAGTTTAGTTCTAATATACGGTACTAAATCCCTCTTTAGTACTCTTTTCAGTTGCGTACTCATTAGCTCTATTTAGGTTTTTAATGTGCATTCTAGTTGCTTTAGCTCTATTGGCATGGTTATGTTAGTTTGGAGTTAGTGTCTCCTTCAGAAACCAGTTCATAGACTTAGTCTGGGAATTGCATCTCTTTTCCTAGTTTTCCAGCAGTTTTAGCCTTCATTCGAGGATGAATGATCCTACGGGGGAGACATTGTAACACATCAAAAACTTTCCTACACCAAAATCATACCTTCCAAGAAAAATACAGAAGAAACCATAAAAACTTTCCTCAGAACGACTGACACAACGTGTCGTGGTCAGCTCCAATGACTCATTATGTCAGTCCTGGTCAGCCATATTTGGTAATTTAGGAACCAACAGGACTGGCACGACCCATTGTGAGGAACAATGAGTTGTCCTGTCACTCATTCATCCCTAGTTCAGAAATCCCTCTTCCAGGATCCCACAACTCAACCAATGAGTCATCGTGTGATACAACGACTCGTGGTTTGAGTCATTGGTTGAGAGTCTCAGAAACATCCTTCAATGACAACGAGTGGTAGCAACGACTCGTTGTATCGCACAACGAGTCATTCTGACCACCCGTTGTTCCAATTTTAATGGTTTTAATAAGCCTTCTAGTAAAGGTAAGGACTCGACACAACAACCTGTTGGGTCCACCAATGAGTCATTGTGTTGCCCATTGTCAGTCCTCCCAGAATTTCTATCAGTGACCACGGGAGGAACCAACGACCCATTGGTTCATCCAACAAGTCGTGGTACCTCTCGTTGCCAGTTGTAGTGAGCCCAGATCACAAGCATCTGGACCAACGACTGGTCCCAATGTGTTGTGGTCCCAACTAACGACTCGTTGAGTAACCCGTTGGTCCCTTGTTGGCAGTTTTTTCAGGTTTTTCCCCAAGACTATTTTTGTAATTTCCCAGCTTTATAATACCTAAACTACTTCATTTTGGGTTATTTTAAGCAAATTTATAGGGGTAATAGATGATTACTTCACCCCTCTCATCCCCTCAGGAAATCATTTCATAAAAATTCTCTTAGAAACACTCAGAGCAAGAACTAGGGCAGTCAGCTTCTCTGATTATCAAGGGATTCTCTCTGGAAATTCTACACCAGGTGTGTAGGTATTTACCAAGGGAATTTTTCTTCCCTTGTGTCCCCAAAACCGTTCCTTAATTCTTCTATCGGTTCTAGTCCCTGAGTTTTTGAATGAGGAATGAATTTTCAGCAAGATTTTAACTATAACATATGGAATATTATTCATGCTAATTGTAGTTATAATTCCACTATGTTGTGACTATATAGATTCTTGTCACTGCAAAACGAACTCTATCCCTAACTGTTGAATGCAGAAAAACTAGAGTCTTGCATAATCAATTAATTATCCGAATTGCTTGATTCTATCAGTGTTGGGGATTTTCATATTGTTAGTATATCTTGAAATCACAGTTAGATGCATGTTAGTCCAGTCTCAGTCAGATTATTAGCATACTCAGTATTATTCAGAAATGTCAGCTGATGAGTTTGACTACAGTCTTTTCTTGATGTGTCAGTGGTGCCTCCCAGTTATCAGTTATTAGACTCAGATATCAGATCTTAGATTTTAGTGGTTTCTTAGACGGTTATGATACTTCTAGATAAGCAGCTCTGACCAGTCTTAGGACCCCCAACTTCAGATTTTAGTTTGTTCTTTAGATGGTTACGACACTTCCAGATAAGCAGCTCTGGCCAATTCTACAACAACAGTTACAGAATCCGATCCGATAAGACTCTTAGGGTACTTCCAAATAGGTATTCCTGACTTAGACTGGACCCCAGTTTTGAGCTATCAGCTAAGTAGTCAGTCTAGGACTATCTAGTAGGAGTAGGACGTAGCACCAAGCAAACCGGGGTTCCAGTACACCAGGTTCCCAGAACTATGTTGCCACTGTAGGTTATTTTAGTGGCCTTATAACCCTAGACTTTTGATCGCCCAGTTCATGCCTTTATACACCGGAAAGGTATATTGGGTCCTACTGATGGGGTGTATACATCCGACTCCACGTTTAGCTCACATGGTTATATGTCATTATAGACTTTCCCACTAGCCAGTACAGTCTCGATTTAGTTTAGTTCAGAACAGATTAAGTATACTCAGTTTAGTTCAGTTCAGTATAGTTAGTTTAGATCAGTATCTCAGATTTAGGGCATGTCTATGACCATCAGACAGGGTCTTTTTAACCATTTCATTTTTATTTAAGTTTATTCAATTTTTTGTATTTTAGTTGGTCATTGCATGTCATTATAGTTAAGTTATTTATTCCTTTATGTTATTTTTTCTCCCACATACTCAGTAAATTCAAAGTTCTGACGCAAACCTCCCATTTTGTATCGTATCATGATACAGGTGCAGGTTCTCAGCCTCAACACCACTAGTAGATCTTCTTTAGGTGATATCAGTTGTACTAGTGGTGAGTCCTCTTCTTTTAAGGATGATGTTTATTTTCTTCAGTTATTTTCATTCAATTAGATTTAGAGTTAGCCGGAGGCTTGTCACAACAACTCATTAGTTCTAGGTGGATTTCAGACATAGATTCAGACTTTTAGTTGTGCTTACAGATGTATAAACTTTTATTATTCAGTTTTTTTCTTAAATAGTTTTATTATTTAAGCTTCCGCTATGATTACTCAGATTACCAGTGTTTTGATAGACCATGGGTTGGCTTGGGGTTACTTGTGACTGCAAGTACTGTGTCTCATCCAGGGTATAGACTCGTGTCGTGATAGAATGTGCATAGACTACAGGCAACTGAACAAGGTAACAATACATAACAGGTATCCTTTATCTCGTATAGATAATTTTCTTGATCAATTACAGGGAGCTATCCACTTTACGAAGATTGATCTTTGGTTTGGTAATCATCAACTTAGAATAAGGGAAGAAGATATTTCCAAGAAAGCATTCACAACTAGGTACGGGCACTATGAGTTCCTTGTTATGCCTTTAGGATTGATAAATGCCTCCTCCTGCATTCATGGAGTTGATGAATGGGTGTTCAAGTCGTTCCTAGACAAGTTTGTGATAGTGTTTATTAATGACATCCTCATATATTCTCGTATCAAGGAAGAACATGAAAACCATTTGAGAACTGTGTTGCAAATATTTCGAGAACATAAGCTTTATGTAGAGTTCTCAAAGTGCGAATTTTGGCTAGACCCAGTAGCATTTCTGGGGCATGTTGTATCCAAGGATGGAATTATGGTGGATCCTAAAAAGATAGAAGCTATATTAAAATGGCCTAGACCTACTTCAGCTATAGATGTTCGTAGCTTTTTAGGCTTGGCAAGTTACTACAGGCGTTTTTGTACAGGATTTCTCTAGAATAGCAGCTCCAATGACCAAGTTAACACAGAAAAATGTGAAATTTCAGTGGACAGAGTAATGTGAGTAGAGTTTTAAAAAAATCAAAACATATTTGACAACTACACCTGTATTGGCCTTACCATCAGGTTCTAAAGGATTCACGGTATTTTGTGATTCTTCGAGAGTGGGATTAGGATGTATTCTTATGCAAGGTAGTCATGTTATAGCCTATGCTACAAGAAAATTGAAGAAGCACGAGCAAAACAATCCTGCCCATCACATAGAGATGGCTACAGTGGTATTTGCTCTTCAGATTTGGGGGTATTATATATACGACGTGAGTTGTGAGATTTATACTAAACATAAGAGCTTGAAGTACATTTTACAGTAGAGAGATCTGAATCTCAGGCAGCATAGATGGATGAAAATTTCTCAAGGATTATGATTTTGTTATTTTGTATCATCCTGGGAAAGCTAACATTGTAGCTGATGCATTGAGAAGAAAATCAATGGGCAATTTGGCACATATAGCTCCGAAAAAGAGACTGTTGGCGAAGTAGATGCATAAACTCGAAGGCACAGGTGTCAGATATTGGGTGAAAAATTCAGAGACATTGTTAGCTTATGTGCAAGCAAAATCTTCATTAGTAGAGCGTATAAAGGACACTTAATATGAGGATGGAAAATTGTGCAAATACAGAGATGAGTTCCTAACTGGTAAAAATAAAAAAAATAACTGTTGAATGTGTTGATATTCTTTGACTAGGTATTCGATTATGTGTACCATATGTAGATGGGGTGAGATGAGTTATCCTTGAGGAAGCTCACAACTCCAAATATTCTATACACCCTGGTTCCACAAGGATGTATCGTGACCTAAAGCAGTTGTAATTGTGGGAAGGTATGAAGAAAGATTGCTAATTTTTTTCTAGTTGTTTGACTTGTAAATAGGTTAAAGCTGAGCATCAGTGACCCATAGGACTATTACAAAAGATCGAAATTCCAAAGTGAAAATGGGAAAGAGTTACTATAGATTTTGTTATTGGGCTACCACGAAACCTTAGAGGTTATGACTCTCTATGGATAATTGTAGACCGACTAACAAAATCAGCACACTTCCTCCCAGTAAAGACTACATATGGTGGAATGAGATATGCACAAATATTTATGAATGAAATAATTTGACTCCATGGAGTTCTAGTATCCATCATCTCTCATAGAGGATCACAATTCACTTCATGCTTTTGGAAATCCTTCTGAGAAGCATTGGGTACACAAATAGATTTTAGTACTGCAGTTCATCCGCAAAATAGACGAGCAGACAGAACGTACTATACAAATCAAGGAGGATAAGTTAAGAGGTTGCATTCATGATTTTGGAGGTAGTTGGGACTCCTATCTACCTTTACTTGAGTTTTTTTACAACAACAACTTTCAGTCAAGCATTCAGATGGCCCCATATGAAGCTTTTGGTTTTCGCGACTCATAGGACTGTGGTATGAGTTCTACCAGCCTGCCAACACTTGGACAAATCTGCAACAGCCAAGGAAGTACGAGAAGCAGGTAACACCCATAAAATCCTGGTGGGGGTCGTAGGATTAGTCATAATACAGTCAGCGTCAGATATGAAAAATTCCCTGTTAGCTTAGGAAAAGGTTTCTCATGTCTGTTTTAATATATTTTATGTTTTATTTTAGTCAGAGAACATAGAAACAGAGTAGTAAAGGTGTGTGAAAATATTATTTGTGAATTTCTATCAAGTTTTGAAGAGCAATTCTTAGGATCAAACTCTTGATATCATCCATTGTTCTTAAGATTGTTCTTTGACATTCAGATATGGTTTTCTCCAAATTATTGTTGTAAGTATTTAATTATGTGTTTTTCTATGAATGCTTATTGTAATCCTACAAATATGAGAGGCTAAAACCTCTACAACCAGGGGTTGTGGGAACCATGGTAGATTAATGAAATAGGGTTACACAAAAGTGATTCAAAACCAATGCTAAATGCTTGTATTGTATTCTCTTCATCTTTAAACATTTCTTAACGGTGTACAACATTAGGACTTGCCCAAATTCTTTGCATGCTTGAACCTAGAGAAGTAGAGATTAGGAAAATAGAATTACAACAAAGCCATGGTCTTTATGATCAATGTATTAACTTGAGTCGTGGTTGCATGATTGATAAATTTGGAACATATTAATAATGGTTAGTTTGATATCACTCATAAGACTTGACCCGGTGATTGAGTATGGTCATCCAATAGGGATGAACCAGACATTTGAATGAGCCTAGTTATTAGTTCTACAAGTAAGCATTTGGATTGATAACATGTGTATACCCGAAGTAGTTATGAATCCATGGGGAACACTTACCCTAGTTATTTGCAGATCTTGATATCAACCATAATTATAATCTTGTTTTAATATTGATTTTCTTTGAGACCCCCCAATTTGGAGATAACTCACCAACAAGCTAATTACCGACATTAGTCTATATCTTACCTCATTCCTAGTGGGTTTGACCCCCCTCTTTGTTGGGTTCTTTATTGACAATGAACACTTCATACTTTTTCAGGAAGTGTGAGTTTGAGCATTATCAAAAAGTGGCGCTGTTGCCGGGGAATATGACAAAGATTAGATTAATTACTTGTATTTGACTTTTGGCTATTATTTCCTTAATTACATTTTCTTTTTATTTTTGGATATCCATAGGTTTTCGCTTGGTGAATACCAAGTATTCGTTGGATGTGGAAACCCCCTGATTCCTTTTGATCTTGAACATGAAAGAACCCAGCAAAGAATGGAGTATCAAGAACAGAGAGATGCCCATATTGCTGAAGAATGTAGGCAAGTCAAGCTAGCTCGGAAACCTACACTTCAAGATGCGCAGGATGCTCGAGATGAGGTTGTAAACGCTGGTCACCATGGAAAGGGCAACAGAGCTCAAAGATATGCCCCTTAATTCTTCAATGAGGACACCTGGACATTGATGAAGTCGGGTCAACCAGAACGATTGTACTACCACCATTGCTTGTTGGGGTAAAATTTGATATCACTAGCACCATGATCCAATTATTAAATATAAAAGGGGTGTTTAGTGGTCACGCAACTGATGATGCCAACAGGCACCTGATGAACTTTGTTGGAATATGCATGGCGTATAGGTTGCCCAGTGTCAATTAGGATGCTATAAGGCTAAGACTCTTCCCCTTTTCTATCTGGGGAAGACACTTTATGGTTACTGGAGTGACCCAACGAATCCATTACCAATTGGAGGTAGCTCAACAAAGCTTTTCTAGAGAGATTCTTTCCACCCTCCAGGTTCCCAGGAAATATATGAACAGGGCATTTCTCTAACTGCCAAGAATAAACCTAGGCAAAGCATTCAGGAAGTGTTGCAGATCCTCACAAATTCATTTAACTAGGTGGAGGAGATGAAGGGGTTTTTTATCTTCTATGAATTTGGTTGGATAGCTAGGGCCCTGGATCGATTCACTTCAGAACTCATCTGGGAGTTTTATGCCAATTATTTGGCAACCACGAAGTAGAAAGCAAAAGAGACGCAAAAGTTGAAAGATCAACCCAAGCTGGAGAATGTCATGGTTAGAGGTCGACAGGTTGATATATCCGAGCACACTATTGCTCGGGTATTATATGAGCCCTAGTTCATACCACCACATGCTACACCAGAATATGACTATCGGGTGGTGCATTTGAAATAGATTAAGCAGTTTGGTTTTGAAAAGAGGCAGAGGTATATTCAATGATTGTTCAGAGTGAATGTTGAGGATAAAGAAGAGGAAGAATGGGTCACTAGTGGCAAGAAGGTCACAAAGAACTTTCTGAACATCATAGAAAAAGCCTGTTGGACGTTATGCGCATCAGTTGGCCCCGACAGTAAATGATAACACCCTCACCACAAATAGAGCTGCTTTGGAGGGTTGTATCATGTTCCAGATACCCCATCAATATCCTGAGGGTCATTGAAGAGAAAATGCTAAATTGGGCTATGGGATTGAGCACTACCTTCCAATTCCTGAGTCTTGTATTTAGATTGTGCACAGAGGCGGGCATCAAGGTTTGTCATTGTGAGGAGTACCTGATCGGAGGACAGCGGATCGTTGATATTAGCCTAATTTGGGATGAGATGAACCTGGTAAGTCGGGCATAACTTTTTACCATAGTTCCTCTATCACGGACAGTTGGGGGCACAAAAGTGAATGCCCCCACTTCACAGGAGCAGGGCGAGACATAGGATATAGAAGCTGGTCAATCAAATGTAGTTCCTAGCTCCTCCGTCATACCACTTATGTGCCTTCCAAGACAGAATTCGGTCAGGTACATGCTAGTGCCTTAGGAATTTCTCCAAAAGCTGGCTAAGAGACTGACCATAGCTGACAAGAAGGTTCAGTCGATGATGTAGAATGTCAAGCCTTGGGTAAAGTCTGAGATTTAGGCAGATGCACATGCCTTACATGCTAGATTAGATGATTTCGAGAGTAGATTCAACATGCGTATGGCCGAGCAACCTAATACAGGTAGCCTCCGTGAGGAGATGGGGGCTCTTTGAAGTCAAGTGGCAGAGCTGTCATCACAGCAGTCGGCAATCATACTAGCCCCCACTCTTCCTGACATTAATGCTACTATTGACGAGGAGCTTGATCTGGCGGCTTATTGAGAGCCTACAGGAATCGATAAGGAGAAAGGAAAAAAGAGGGTCTCTGAGGATATGGGAGATGAGGCCCGAAATAAAAAGAGGAAAAGAGAGAAGAGAGAGTGCAAGCCGGCTTGGAGAGTCAGCAGACTCACAACGTGCATCAATCCGAGCTTCTTGAGAGAGCTAGAGCAGCGGGTATCTCCACCATAGCCAGGTAGAGCTTGCGAGTGGAAAGGACCCTTCAGGCGAGCCACATTCATCCCTGATTATTCAAGAATTCGTAGAGACGGCCGTTACTACTGAGGGGGTAGCCAGTCCCCCTATTGATACACTAGTGAGTGCGCCGGCCACCACCCGCACCACGGTTACAGCGGAGGTACTTCCTCTGCAGGATGGCAGGAGTGCTTATTGCAGCGCAAGTATGTTCCCTTCCTTCTGCTATTACATTCTATTCTTCGGGAACAAAGCATGCTTTTTAAAAAAGGGGAGGGGGTGTACTTGTATTTTTGAAATTTTGATTCGTTGTAGGGTTTTTTGTCGTGTTTCTTTTCCATAGGGCATGCTATCTAGTAGAACCAACATGTTTAGGATTTTATTTTTTTTTGTGATTTTTATTCAATTAGAAAGTAGCTTAGGAGTACTCAGCCAATAAATTGCACTAGTTTTGGATTTGTAAAAATTAACCCTATTTTAAAATTTTTTGATGATTAGCTATGTACTTGTGATTGCAAGCATAATTCTATGGATCTTTTTATGTCATTTAGTATATTAGCATGAATAGTTTTTGTTAGCCATGTATAAACTACATATAGGGTGAATGCAAGACATGTACCATGAGTGAGTGACGTCTGATACCTAGTTCAATACTATGTAGAGAATCTAGAACTTGCCCGGTTGGTCATTAAATAGATTTTAGGATGGTTGGTTAGGGAAGGATCATAGGCTATTTTTGTTTGGCCCATTTTTAGCTTAAATGACCTTACCAAAATAATATGATTCCCTTGATTGCGATTTTGAGTCTTAAATGAACCATTTTTATTTGATTAACTAATCCACCGTACCCATTTTTATAATGAACATGTTTTGGCCCTGGTCGTTCCTTGGACATTATGAACCCCAACAAAGGCAAAATGCCTATGTTGAGGGTGGCTAGAGTAGGGTTCATAAATATTGGGAAGGTGAAAAAGGAAGAGAAAATCAAAAAGGTGAAAAATGAGGTGTGGTGTGACAAAAGAAAAAGAAAAAGAAAGAAAAAAATAGAAAAAGAAATTACAAAAAAAGAAAAGAAAGATGAATGAAAATTCATGAAAACATACCAAACTCATACAAGTGCATAAAGAAGGGTGAAAAGGGAGGAAAAAGGTGGAAAAAATAAAAAGGGTGGAAAAAGTGAAAATATGGAGCCACATGTATGTGGTGCTAAGGGGGTTTAGTCACTCAAAAGATTCCATCTCTACCATACCCAGCCCGAAAGCCTATATTACAAGCCAAAGCAGGTCCAATAGTGATCCTAGCCTGACCATCTGACAAACCAAAGTAGAAAAAATAAGGGCAAGCCTGTGGTATTCAACATGCAGTATTTGGAACTTCTTTGAGTGAAAGTCTTACTTGTTCAGTACCATTATTCATATTTTACTATATTTGTGACTGCTGGACTTCATTTGCTTTGTTAGGGTACATGGTTTGTGTTTAATTCTACCATTGGTTTGTGTGAAAAGCATTGGTGATGACTTGACTATCTGTTGATAGCTATATGACATATCTTGATCCCTGTTTATCATGTTTTGCATTTGCTTGATGTGCATGTGCTGATTTGGTTCACGGGAGAAAAGGTCAAAAGCTTTTTGAGTTTATAGTACAAGTTTTGGTTGATGATTCGTTGTAGTGTCCTACGTTTATTTTCTAGTTAAGCATTGTGTTTAGTTTTTGTTTTCTTTGCCCGAGGACATGCGAAAGTTTTAAGTTGAGGGTATTGATGTGTTGTGAGTTTACAACACTTTCGACGCTTAAAACTGAGAAAATAGCATGGACTTTGGTATGTTTATATGGATATGAGGCACTTTACTTTGATTTTAGGAAAAATATGTGGTTGAGCAAAAATGTGGAAAATAGGCCTAAAAATGCTGAAAAACGCCAAGTACAAGTCTTAGTACGAGCCATGCGTTGATTGTACAAGTCGTACTGAGAATCGTGTTGAAAGTCAGAAGGTTGGAATAAGAGGAAGGAAACATAAGTCTCTCAGTACGAGCAGTACCAAGATGGTACGAGTTGTAACTGGAGTCGTGGAATTGTTCAGAAAAATTTCCACAAAGGCAGTCTCTTGGTATAGATGGACTCACAGCTTGTAGCGCTCACGTAAGACCCATACTATTAGCCTTAGTGCGATTCAACTAATTATTCAAGACTTGGTAGAACTTTGGACACAACAAGCAGTACGAGTCGTAGGAGGAAGGTACGAGGCGTACCATAACACTCATGGAAAACTTCAAAATATGTCAGAGTTCTCGGGGCCAAACCACATTGTACGACTCATAGGACTATGATACAAGTCATACCATCCTTCCAACACTTAGACAAATCTGCAGCAGCCAAGGATGTACAAGAAGCAGGTACGACCCGCACAATCCTGCTATAGGTTATAGGATCAGTCGTGATACAGTTAGGGCAAGATATGGAAAATTCCCTGTTAGCTTAGGAAAAGGTTTGTAATGTCTGTTTAAATATCTTTTATGTTTTATTTTAGTTAGAGAACATAGAAACGAAGTAGTAGAGGCGTGTGAAGAATATTATATGTGAATTTTTGACAAGTTTTGAAGTGAAATTCCTAGGATCAAACTCTTCATTTCATCCATTGTTCTTGAGATTGTTCTCTGATATTCAGATCAGGTTTTCTCCCAATTATTATTGTATGTATTTAATTATGTTTTTGTCTATGAATGCCAATTGTAATCTTACAAACATGAGAGGCGAAAACCTTCACAATTAGGGGTTGTGGGAACCATGGTGGATTTACGAAATAGGGTTACATAAAAGTGATTCAAATCTAATGCTAAATGCTTGTATTGTATTCTCTCCATATTTAAATGTTTCTTAACGGTGTGCAACAATAGGACCTTCTTGAATTTTTACTTTCTTGAACCTAGAGAAGTACAAATTAGGAAAAAAGAATTACAACAAAGTCTTGGTCTTTATGATCATTGTATTAACTTGAGTTGTGGTCGCAGGATAGTTAAATTTTAAAGATTTTGATAATGGTTAGTTTGATATCACTCATGAGACTTGATCGGCTGATCGAGTATAGTCATCCAATAGAGATGAACCTGTTGTTTGGATGAACCCTAGTTATCAGTTCTACAAGTAAGCATTGGGATTGATCACGTGTGTATACCCGAAGTAGTTATGAGTCCATGGGAAACACTTACCCTAGTTATTTCCAAATCTTGATATCAACCACAATTATAATCTTGTTTTAATATTGATTTTCTTTGAAATACCCCAATTTGGAGATAACTCACCAATAAAGTTCAATTACCAACATTAGTCTAGATTTTACCCTTTTGCTTGTGGGTTCGACACCAATCTCTTGGTTGGGTTCTTTATTGACAGCGTCTGCTTCATACTTCGCCAGAAAGTGCGAGTTTGAGCATTATCATTTTTGCCCTCTATTTCTCTCACTTGGCCATCTTTTGTTTTATAACTCTTGGCCAGAACACTTTTCTTTTCCCTCAAGCTCACTTTTATTCCCTCCCCTTTGCTTTTTCATTGAGTTCTGCAATCTCTTTTGATCTTCAAACACTTGAGAAGGAGTTAAAGGTGGAAGAGTACACTTCTTGCCATTAAGCTCGAGAAAATATGTATTCTTTCTTCCATCATGAAAAGTATGCCCATCAAACTTCCACGGACGACCAAGCAAGATATGAAAAGCTTGCATAGCAATTACATCACAAAGAGTTTCACAAAGAGTTTCATCCTCATACCTACCAACATTGAATGAAATGATGCATTATTTTGTTGACTTTCAGTTCACCACTATTATTCAACCATTGGAGTCTATAGGGCTTCAAGTATTTCATGCATGCCAGCCCTAACATATCTACCAAGTGTGAGCTTACCACATTAGCACAACCACCACTATCAATAATCATAGAACAAGTTATCCCCTTTATTCCACACCTAGTGTGGAATATATTCTCCTTTTGTTTACCACTATCAATTCCCAAATTAATGGACATAATCCTCCAAACTACCCTAATCAAACCATAATTAAAAGGACGTTAAACACCATCTTCACTCTCACATTCATCTTCTTCCCCTCACTCTTTTCACTCTCATATCCCACTTAAAGAATCTTCCTAGCTACCCCAACAAAAACATCATTAGGCAATTCTACATTGTCTTCACTCATACCTTCCTCATCTTACTTATTGTCACTTTTTTCACTCTCATATTTTTCATCTTCTCTCAAGATAATATTTCTTCTAGTTAGACATTCATGCATCATATGTCATCTCCCATTAAATTTAAGACATTGAATGGAGCAGGAAGATTTAGATGACTTAGGAAGAATAGATTTACTTCCCTCTTTCTCATCGACTTTACCTTTGCCCTTATCTTCTTTAGGTCTAGAAGATACTTCTTCTTTTGACCATGGCTTCTTGGAAATGGTGTTTGGTCGATTCCTCCATGAGCTATCCAGTTGTCTTCTTTTATTTTGCTTTTCTACTTTTACAGTCAAAGGAGCTGAATATGCAACAGCAATCCAAGGTCGCATACCCAGACGGAAACTAAGCTCCCACTCACGACCCATGTAACAAGCTACGCCAAGTAAGAAGTGTAGAACAATTAGTTCATAAGGACCACCGTTGTATAACCATTCATCAACGGATGCCGCTTCCCAGATTGGGTAAAAATGTAAACCTATAGCTGCAGAAGTAGGAAAAATCTACTTAACTTAGGTAAAGTTACATATGATTGTATCTCTACTACATCAACTATTTGTCTATTTAAATCATAAGAAATCTAGCCATAGTAGCCTGTTCTTCTTCCATGCAATTAGCTTGGATCATAGCCATATCCATAGCCTCAAAGTAGTCATCAGTATTCAAGGTTCCTTGCTGCAATGATTAAAGACGTTGTTTTAGGCCTCTTTGAAAATGGGAAGGAACAAATCTTTTCTTCATGACTCTCTTCATCTTATCCCAAGTAGAAATGGGTGGTTCTCCATCTTATTGTCTATTGTAAGCTTTTTCCACCAAATAAAAGCATAGTCAGACAATTCAACAACAGAAAGCTTAATTTCTTACCTTCTGAATAGTTGTGACAATAAAAAATGGCCTCAACTCTCTGCTCCCAATCAAGGTACAAATCTGGATATCTTGTTCCCTTGAAAAATGACATCTTCATCTTTATTCTATTTAAGTTGTCATCATCCAATCTAGCTCGTTGTCCCCTCCTATCTCCCCCTATCCTATCTAGATTTATATAAAAATCATCAACCAAATCTTATATAGGATTTTCTTAATTGTAGGGCATGGGGTACATTTCTCCTATTTTGAGGTGTAGGATTATTTTGGGGCAGTACAACAAGTTGATTTCCCCTCTTAAATTCAGCTATTGTATATTGTTCAGCAATGGCATCCTTTATCTCTTGGAATTGAATGTTCCATCTTTCAAATTTTTGGTGCATAACTTTTAAAGTAAAATCATTTCTTTCTCCGATCTCCACTTCTTGAGCAGCCCTTATTTCACCATCACTATCACCTATGTTAGAAATTTTAAAGAAAATGGTGTATCACTCAAACTTTTTCTTTTTTCCCCTCAATAATTCTCACGCACTCTTGCCTTTTTCCTCTCAAATGACCTTTGGAATGTGACTTTGTGGATTTATAATTAACGCCATAAATGTCAAGTCCTTAGTAGTAAAATAATAAAATTTGGAGCACAAAAAAGTGAAGAACCAACCATAGAAAGAATAGGATTTAGTTGAAACAAGGCCCGAAATAAAAGGAAAGGATTTTAGAACAAGATAAAAATATAGGATCCCCTCTTCCTGTGTTCTATCAAAACCTCTCTCTTTTTTTAGAAACAATTAGATGAGGAAAAATTTCTTGACGAGAAATATTTTTTTTCTTTTTTTACAATTTTTTTAATGTTATTATTCACTGCTACAGTACTTTTTGAACATTACTATTCACTACTACCATACTCTTTATTCTTTTTTTTTTGCTTTTTGTTCAACAAACTCCCAAGATTATAAAAAATGGAATCTTGATAGAACCACTCAGATATCATTTGGACATTAATTTAGGCTTTCAAATAGATATAAGACTTGGATAGAATATCTTCATTAGGCTTGAGATCTTCTTTCATCACAAGACACTTTTTAGTAGCTACTTCTAGCCCATTACGCTGGTCTTCAAATTTCCTTGTTTAGGATTTTGTCATGGGTCGTCTTGAAACTTCCAAAGCTTCTTTAGTTGATATTGAGTGGCATGGATGTTATCATAAAAGCCACTATTCTTGTAGTGAGATGAGATATTGGGGTGATAAAGTGTTGATTGGAATGGTAGACTCTAATAGAAGAAGGTTCTAGTTGCAACCTTGGTCTGTCAGGTTCGTAAGTTGGGAAAAACAAGGGAGTTGGACCCTATGATGGTTTTACGAAGGACTTAACCAGTGGAAGGAGCTACGTGGGGAAAATGAATTCAATTAAGTCATACTCTTAGTCAGATCTGATACCATGATAGCTAGTCTGATATTAGAAAGCAGTTTGAGACTGGTAACTCTATTCTTACCAGGACAGTTTCAGTTTGGAGAAATAGTTCCTCCTCAATAAACTATTTAGTTCCATATCAGTTTCATGTCTTTCTGCCCTTCTCATGTCTTACCATTCATGCATGACTTATGAATTCAGTTCGGCTATGTAACTTAGCTCCGAGTCAGATACTCAATTAACATTTAACCTTTAGTATTTATTTTCTTGGGATTGCAGCTCTCTCCCTACTCTTCTAGCTTAGTTAGTCCCCATTCGAGGACGAATGTTCCCAAGGGAAAGATAATGTAACACCTCAAAATTCCCTTAGATCAGATCCAAGACTTGGAATAAAAAAACTAGTATAAAATGGAACTATAGTATTGTAGGACCCTCAAGATAGGTCGTTGGAAGGATATAAGCGTTGTTGGTTGACCCTTCTGCTAAAGGTTCAAAAACTATCAAAATTTACCCAGAAACAATGAATGGATCGGACGACCCATCATTAGATAGTACTAGTCATTTATTTTGGTCTTCAGAGCAAGTTTAGAGGATGATTCAAAGCAGAAAATGAACTATTAGAAGAACCACTGGTCCATTAGAAGGGTCATTGGTTTCTCTAGTGGAAATTTTAATACGACAATTGAGGGGTATTTTACTAAAACCCTATGCTTGTAGCTCCTAAGTGATGTTGTTTTGGACTCGTAAGGGATAAATTAATGGTATTTACCTAGCCTAATCTCTCATTCTACTATAAAAAATTCGTAAGTCATCTTTTCCCTTCTCCTCTCAAGGTTCAAGAACTAGGGCTCCTCTCTGAGGTGCAGCAAGACTCAAGTTCTTTTAGGGGATTATTCAACCAAGAATGTGGGAGTTCAACAAGGGTTTTCTTTAACCCTTGTGTCCCAATTTATGTCTAGATCCTGGCTAATTTGATTCCCTAGAAGTTCAGGTCTTAGGGTTTCAATTCTACGTATGAATTATCTTATGTTAGCCATGTCTTTCTAGCTTCTTTTGATCAATAGCTATATATGTTCATAATTACCCTCTCAAATTCATGATATATGTCCATGATATTATATTAGCATGATTTCTAAGATTTGACCATGATTTAGCACTGCTTTCAAAAATATATTCCATTTTAGATATTTGATTGTACCATGATTTCAGTACATATGATTTACACTATTATTTGAGTCAACGATTTTCATGAAGTAAACATGATTAGAATGTTTACGGTTCTTTGGACTCATAGTCCTCTTGCAAGTTAAAAAGTAGCCCTGCCTAGTCTTAGTACATCAGGTTTTAGCCCTCAATATTAGCATGTTCATGCTCCTTTAGGCTCTCAGGATCCTTGTTAGATAAAGTGGTTCTAATTGGGCTCAGGGCATCAGCTTTAGATTATCAGTTTATGTATATATATATATATATATATATATATATATATATATAGTAGTACTTAGCACTGAGTTGGCCGGGGTCCCAGCCATCCGATCTCAAAACTACGTGCCACCGTAGGATAAGGGCTTTTTGATAGTAGAGAATGTGTCCCTTAGCCCTAGGAAAATGGGATCCTCACTTGTAAGAATGTCTCCGTCGCATCAATGGGCACATGCAGGGGTTGTCGGTAATTGAGATTGTCTTCCCGAGTACACGAGTGATATCTCACCGGTAACAATTCTTACCCTTGTCAAGCTACGAACACCCTTCCAACTAGAGATACAGGTCAGGCTCAATGAGGCTTATATTTAAGTTTGTCGGTTAATAGGCTCTCCCACAATACAATTTCATATTCAATTCAGAAAATTTTGTTTTAGTTACAGGTTCTAGTTTATGATTACAGATTCAATTTTCAGTACATGTACATGACCCTAAAAATAAGTTTTACTTGTGTTTTATTAAATATTTTCAGACATGCATACCATGTCAGTGTTCATGCATCTCAGATAGGGTCATCTGTGCTTATGTATTCAGCCACGTTTATGTACTTTCTTTTCTCATATTTATAGAATATCTCGATTTAAGTTGTGTTTTCCATATACTCAGTACATTTTAAGTACTGACCACATACTCTCTGTGCTATATCATTTGATGATATAGATTCAAATATTCAGACTCAGCCTATGGTTAGATACGTTCCAGACTCTATTAGCTAGCAAGGTGAGTCCTCAACTTTTGAGGACACGAGTTATGTTTATTTATATTAGTATTATTCTAGTTTCAGACTTTGTTGTTAGCTGGGAAGTTGTCCTAGCGGCTCACTAGATTAGTAGAGACATTCAAACAGTGTAGTGTATTTTCAGCTTATGACTCAATGGTTTTAACAAGCTATGTCCTTACGCTTAATGATTTGTTATTTTTCAGTTAGCTTCCACTCAAATATATTTTATAAGTTGTTGTTATGTTAGAACTATTCTATGCCATGTGTTAGCTTGGAGCCATTCGTGGTTCTAAGTCCCATGTTATGAAAAAGGTGTAGACTCAGGTCATGACAAAAGTATCCACACCCTCTTCCTATTGCAATTCTACTACTCTGTGTCTGGTTATATTCTAACCACTTCAAATGGGCCTTACCACTTCGACTTTTGCTTTCCTGGGAAATCTTGAGTCATAAGTTAAAACAATAACACTAATTGGCTAGGCTCAAAAGTGCATGAAAAGATATGCCTATTGTCCCACCTCTTGGTCTTGTCCTTATACAACTCAACATTTTCATATGCCAGCAATCGAAAATCCTTCAATTCCTGCACCAAATTCACCCTTCTCCTTCTTGATAAATCTACATCCAAGTTGATCTTTTTAATAGATAAAAATTCCCTATGCTCCAACTCTATTGAAAGGTGGCACTCATTACCATAAACCAAATAGTAAGGAGACGTGTCAATAGGGATCTTGCATGTTGTGTGCTAGACCCTTAAAGTGTCATCCAACTTTGCTACCCAATCTTTCCTATGAGCATTTACAATTTTTTTTTCGGATTTGCTTTCCTTTCCTATTTGAGACCTCCACCTGACCACTTGTTTGAAGGTGGTAAGTAGATTCCAACTTGTGGAAGCACATAGTTAGACTATAGGTTTTTAGCAGATTATTGCAGAACTGAGAGCCTCTATTACTTATTAGAGCTCATGGGGTACCAAACCGAGTAAAAATGGACTTCTTCAAGAACCTCCCCATTACCATGGCATAATTTTGTTAGAAGAGGAATGACCTCTACCCACTTAGAGACATAATCAACAACTATAAGAATGTACCTATTGCCAAAGGATGGTGAGAATAGTTCCATGAAATCTATCCCCTACACATCAAAGGTCTCCACTTTGAGGATGTATTGCAGCGACATCTCATGCCTTCTAAAAATCACCCCTATTTTTAGCACTTATTGTCACGACCCAAATATAAGCCCGAATTGAGACACGGTAAAAAGAACCCTAAGAGGATTCAAGTTGACACATGGCCTGAACATGATAACTAGAATCTATATAAATAAATGCGGAAAGTCTAACATTTGAAATAGCAGAAATTTGACAATCCAATAATATCTGAACAACGGATAACCTAATAATGATCTGAAGCTGAATACATACTATGTTTGATAAGCTTCTATAACCTAACAAGTTGATGAGACAAGACTCCAACTAACACACTAACAAACTTAAACTAAATGTGTTGATAACATGCTGATAAGAAGGTCCTCGAAGGATGAGGATTCACCAGTAGGCTGAGAATTGCTAACTCTTACAATTTGACTAGCGGCGTGACTAAACCTGGACATCCGAGCCTGTATCATGAAATGATACATCGTAGAGTATGCAGTCAGTAGTTGGAATGTAGTTAGTATGAAAGATATGTAAAACTGCTAAGTAAGTAAAATTGAAAACATACATATCATAAAACATATTCAAGATAAGATTCTAAGAGTACGGCTTGCATGCTATTATGTGAAACATGATTTAAACGTGACTGAGTATCATAACTGATTTGAATGACACAAAGATGAAACTGATAATCATAAGTAAAAATGAACATTTGGGTCAAACCTGTTGAAAACGTAATATCATAACTGATGAATAGGAATAATTGAAAATCATGAGGAACAATGGGAGACTTGTCATATAATCGTCATTACCATGATAGAGCTTATGTGGTCCCGACTATTACACTCAAGTGGGCAGAGCTATCCAAAGCCTTACCAGGGCTAAGGGAGCTACCATGATATCGATATCAAGCTAAAGGCCCCTTGGGGGTAGGGAAAGCTCAGAAGGGAGGTCCTAAATAATCTGAACATACCTATATTGGCACGTAGTTCTGAGGCACAGGGTTGACAGAACCCTTATTCTACTAGGTGCTAGACACTACTCCCAAAAACATGCATATGCTCTCCATCATTTTTCAACGAAGATGAATCATAATAATACATGCATAATCTAAAAACATATCATGAGGAGCCTTGACTCAAACCATATCACAAGATGAAAAGTGGTAATCTAGATTCCAAAACCATGTGAAATAGCATGAAATTAAAGTAAATCATGTAGCATATTTGAACATATGGGCTTACCCAAACTTATACATGCTTGAGATATTCAAAATCATGGATAAAAATATGGGTATTTCGAAATCATACATTCATCATATATATCTCATCATACTTGAAAACATAGATCATAATCTCAACATTTCATGAACTTTCATAATTGGGCATTATAAATGTAAGACTTTGAAATCATACATTTGTATCTTGAAAACATTATAAAACATGCCCATGAATCCTAAAACAACATTAGAAACATGAAGAGATTTTACCCATGATAGATACTTAGAGAATTCACAAGTGGGTTAAAACCCCATAGATTCATCAACTTAGAATTCCATGAATTAGAAGAGGATTTTGGACATGGGAGTGAAGGAATACTCCCATTTATAACCCCACATACCTAGGTACTTTGAATTTCACAACCTCTCCTGAGAATTCTACTGAATTAAGGAAGAACCTAAAAAATCCTATAGTTGATCTTCAATAGGCTCCTTGATCTTGCATGCATGGAATGGGGAGGTTTAGAATAGGCTAAGTATCCTTAAAATCTTTATAACTGAGCTTAAAAAGACATAGTTTAGGACTTAGGAGCTTAGAAATTATGGAAAAGCCCTTAATAAATTCACAAGAAAATCAGATCGCTAGTCCCAACGAGAGACTGGATGAGTCGTTACCCATGACGATGACTCGTTACTTGCTCCTTTTGCCAACACTGGAAAACTTACACTGCCAGTCACTACGAAGGACACCAGGACTCGTGGTCTACTTAATGACTCGTGGTGAACCAGTCATTGGGAACATTGCCAAATATTCATCAGCCATGACAGCTCCTGACCATAAGCAACTCCACGACTCATTTCCCTAACCACGAGTCGTTACTTCTCTCGTGGTCAACCCCCAACCACAAATCTTAGCCAAATCTCCCTCCACTTTACGATTCACTTAACTACCCATGAAGTCTCCTCACGAGTCACGGGACCACTCGTCCTGTGACCTGGTGCATAATTTCCTAGTTTCTCCATTTGAACCCTTGGATCGGATCTTAGGGCTTTTGGTGTATTACAATATCTTCCCCTTGGGAAGATTCATCCTCGGATGAGAATGCACATACTAAAAAGCTGGGGAAATAGATCTGACATCTCAAATATTGAATATCTAAAGCTGAAAACTAATGGAGTGACTGACTCCAGACTGGAATACATGGCTGAACTAAATTCATGAATCACACATACATATATTGACATGTAAGGAACTG
Organism: Datura wrightii; assembly: GCA_035772735.1. Taxonomy (NCBI): domain Eukaryota; kingdom Viridiplantae; phylum Streptophyta; class Magnoliopsida; order Solanales; family Solanaceae; genus Datura; species Datura wrightii. The sequence goes on along the minus strand of JASDFA010000007.1, from coordinate 42,350,449 downwards.
GGACACATGAACTGAACATGTAATTGAATAGAGTACAAGGAGGAAACTGATACCTCAAGCTGCAATGAACCAAAAGGGAATGTATGCAGGTATTTAGGCATATTATCTACTTCGGCTTCCCGTGTAGCTCCCTTAACATTATGATTCCTCCAATAAACCTTTACTGAAGCTACTTTTTTGTTTCTTAATTCTGAACTTGACAATCATGGTTTCAATCAAAACTTCTTCATAGCTAAGGCTACCCTTCACACCTATGCTTTCCACCGAAACCATCGAGGCCGGATCACTAATGCACTTCTTTAAAAGCAACACATGGAAAACCAAATGCACTGAAGCAAATTCTGAGGGCAACTCCAACTAATAAGCCACCTTACCAACACCCCTCACAATCCGATACGGGCCAACATAACAGGGACTGAGTTTCCCTTTGTTTCTGAATCTCATCACTCTCTTTATGGGAAATACCTTCAGAAATACCCGATCATTAATATCGAACTCAACTTCTCTCCTCCTCACATCCGCATTGGACTTTTGGCAACTCTGAGCTATTTTCAACCTTTCCCTGATAAGCTAAACTTTCTCTAAGGCCTCATGAACTGAATCCGGTCCTATCAACGTAGCTTCATCGACTTTGAACCAACCAATAGGTGATTAATATCTCTGCCCATAAAGAGCCTCAGACAGAGCCGTCTAAATGCTGGAATACTAACGTTGTTATATGCAAACTCGATGAGAGGTAAATGATCATCCCAACTACCCTTGAAATCAATCACAGACGCTCTCAACATATCCTCAAGAGTCTGAATGGTCTGTTTAGCCTGACCATCTGTTTGCGGGTGAAAAGCGGTACTAAGCTTGACCGGGGTACCAAGTCCCTTCTGAAACGATCTCCAAAATAGGGAGTTAAATTGAGTACCTCTATCTAATATGATAGGCAGGGGCACTCTATGTAACCGAACTAACTCTCAAATATACAATTTAGCATAATCAATCGCTGAATCGGTAGTTTTAACCTGTAGAATATGAGTTGCTTTATTCAACCTGTCTACAACCACCCAAAGAGAGTGATACTACCGATGAGAATGAGGAAACCCTGTAATGAAGTCCATATTGATTTCCTCCCACTTCCAAGTAGGGATAGAACTGTCTTGAAGCACATCTTTGGTCTTTGATGCTCAACCTTCACCTGTTGACAATTCAGACACCTTGCCATAAACTCTGCTATGTCCTTCTTCATGCCATTCCACCAATAAACTTCTTATAGGTCACGGTACATCTTTGTGGCACAGAATATTTGGAACCATAAGCCTCATGAAACATCTGTTCCCTCAAGTCATCAACACCCAGAACACACAAACGACCCTAATATCGTAGTACACCATCTCCCCCTTGGGAGAAAACCTCCACATTCTGATTCGAAACAGCTACCTTCAACTTCAACCTTGACTTCAGTCACCAAGGAATATTCTAATCCATTCTGAACAATGACACCACTATCTGTAAAGTCAATAAGACAAACTCCTAACCGTGTAAGTTGATGCACATCATTCACTAACTCTTTCCTCTCCCTGTCTACGTGGGACACACTCTCCATAGAAAGCCTGCTAACAACATTTGCCACCATATTATCCTTGTCCGGATTATAAAGGACACTCATATCATAATCCTTAATAAGCTCCAACCACTTTCTTTAACGTAGATTTAGATCCTTCTAGGTAAACACCTACTGTAGGCTTTTATGGTCCATAAACACGTCCACATGGACCCCGTAAAGATCGTATCTCCAAATCATCAAGGAAATTACTACCACTGCCAAGTCGAGGTCATGAGTCGAATAGTTCTTTTCATGGTCTTTCAGCTGCATGCAAGCATAGGCTATAAACTTATCGTGCTGTATTAGTACACAACCAAGGGCAATCCTTGTGGCGTCACAATATACCACAAACCCATCGGTACCCTCAGGTAGAGTAGCACTGGTGCTGAGGTGAGTCGAGTATTAAACTCTTAGAAGCTTTTCTCACAGACCTCCGACCGTTGAAACCTCAGTTTCTTCTAGGTCAACTTAGTCAACGGTACTGCAATGGATGAAAATCCTTCACCAAACCTCCTCTAGTAGCCAGCTAAGCCCAAAAACTCTTGATATCCGAAGGACTAACTGGTCTAGAAATTTCCTTCACAGCTTCTTTCTTTTGAGAGTCCACCTGTACACTCTCACTTGACACCACATGACCCAAAAATGCTACTGAGTTTAACCAAAACTCGCACTTGCTGAATTTAGCATATAGTTGGCAATCCTTAAGAGTCTATAGCACCAACCTCAAATGAGCGACATGCTCCTCTTTGCTCTAAGAGTATATGAGATGTCATCTATGAATATAATCATGAACATGTCCAAATATGGCTTGAACACCCTGTTCATCAAATCCATAAATGTTGCAAAAGCATTCGTTAGTCCAAAAGACATAACTACAAACTCATAGTGACCGTACTGGATCCTGCAGGCTATCTTCGGGATGTCACTCTCTCTAATTACGAGCTGATATATCTAAATTTGAGATCTATATTTGAAAAATAGTTGGCACCCTAAAGTTGGTCAAACAAGTCATCCATTCTGGGGAGGGGATACTTGTTCTTGATTGTGACCTTGTTCAACTGCCAATAGTTGATGTATATTTGGAGGAAACCATCCTTATTCCGAACAAAGAGAAATGGTGCACCCCACAAAGATTTGTTAGGTCTGATGAAACCCTTGTCTAAAAGATCCTTTAACTACTCCTTCAACTCCTTCAGCTTAGCTGGAGCCATTTTGTAAGGAGGAATTGATATAGGCTGCATATTAGGAAGAAGGTCAATACAAAAATCTATCTCCCACTCAGGAGGAATTCCTGATAGATCAATTGGAAAAACCTCTTGATATTCACACACTCCAGAAACTGACTGGATAGTCGGGGTTTTAAATGTAGCATCCTTAACCCTAACTAGATGGTATACCAACCCTAAAGATCATCTTTCTGGCCTTAAGGTAGGAAATTAAACGACCTACAGGTACAACTGAACTACCATTCCACTTTAGGACTGGCTCACTCAGAAATAGGAACTCTATGATAGAGGTTCTACAATTCACTAAGGCATAATATGTATTCGGCTAATCCATTCAAAAGATAACATCAAAATCTATCATGGCTAGCTCTACTAAATCTACTGAGGTGACCTTCTGAAGGACTGTGACAGGGCAAATTTTGTATACCCGTCAAGCTAGAACTAAATCACCGACTACAGTAGAGACTGAGAAGGGTTTTGATAGGATTTTGAACTTACTCTGAAACTACTAGAAACATAAGCTGTCACAAAAGATAAGGTAGCCCCTAGATCTAATAAAGCATATACATCAAGGTGGAATACTCATAACATACCAGTCACTATATTTAGGGAGACCTCTTGCTCCTAATGCGATGCGAGGGCATAGAATTTGTTTTGTCTTTGACCACCACCTGCACTAGTGGAGGAACCCTTCTGAGCTAAGCATGCTGGTGGGGCTGCTGAACTAGTGGTTGGGTCTCGCCCCTACCATGGCCCAGTCATACCGTTGGACAATCTCTAAGCATATGTCCGGGCTTCTCGCACTTGAAACAAGCACCTGTACCTGCTAGGCACTGACCCATGTGCCTTCTGCCACACCTGTCACAACCTGGAATACTAGGCTCTATGGATCTACACCACTAACCTTGAGAGCTTGACGCTCGTCCCCTCTGGTTGCACCTAGATATGGATGGCACACTTGCTGCTGAAGAAACTGGGGCTGATGATCTCCGATGGGACTGTTGATGATGCCCACCATCAGGCCTCTGCTGGGAGAATAAAAAACTGTTAGTCCTGGCCCTCTTGGCTTCTCTCTCCTACTTAGTCAGAAGACCGCCTCTATCTAATGAGCATACAGAATAACCCGTGAGAATTCCATATCCTGATGGAGCATAGATGTCCTGCAATCCTTGACCAAATGGTTCGCTATCCCATATACAAACCTGCTCACTCAAGCCCTCTAATCAGTCACTATCTCTGGTGTATATTTGTACAGGCGGGTGAACTTAAAAGCATGCTCCTAGATCGTCATGTTGTTCTACCTCAAATTCACAAATTCAGCTATTTTGAACTCCCTCATCTCTCAGGGAAAGAATCGATCCAAAAACGCGGTATGAAACTCATCGCAACAATTGGGACTCGCTCCAATTGCCCTACCATCCTTCAACTGTCTGAACCAAATATGGGCAACCTCTTTAAATTGATAAGAGACTATGTCTATGCACTCCTCCCCTGTCACCCCATGATCTGGGTAATCTTCTGAATCACATCAATAAACTCATGTGGATCCTCGTCCACCTTCGATCCGAGAAACTCTGGAGGATTCATCCTAAGAAAGCCCCTGACTCTTGCTGCTTCCGCATTTCTATTTTGGGGAACATGTGTTACCGCCTATTAGTTGACTTGGGTGGTCAATACCTGTGCTAACATCTGGATGGCTGCCCTAAACTCTACATGGGCAACCTGCTCGGGCACATGATCCTCGGGGGTTGGTGGGGCTTGCTGGTGCCCATCCCCATTTCCATTTTTATTCCTTCTTTCATTCACTCGATGAGGAGGCATGATTATGCAAACACATATAGCACGAGTTAGGAGAATAGAGAGACAATTCATTGCACGACATAGATCATGAAAGAAGGGAAATTTCCTAAAATGCTTCATAGTCTCCTCATCATAAGTTTGGCACTCTTCACACCTATGAAAAAGACTCTACTTAAAGCGGCTTTTATACACCCTAGGACACTTCAAAACCTAATGTTTTAATACCAAGTTTTTCACGACCTGAATATAGGCCCAGATTGAGACACCGGACAAACAACCCAAAGAGTCTCCAACTCTTCCCATGTCCAGAACATGATAACTAGAATAAACATAAATAAATGTAGAAAGTCTCACATTTGAAATTACGGATGTCTGAAAATACAATAATATTTGAAAAATGTAAAACCTAAGAATGATCTGAAGTTGAATACATGTTGTGTTTGATACACGTCTATAACATAATGAGTTGATGATATAAGACCACAACTAACTCACTAAAAAGATGAAACTGAATGTGCTCATAACAAGCTGATAAAAAGGTTGGCTGAGAATTGCTAACTCTGAGAATCTAACTGGGGGGAGGACGCACCTGGATGTTTGAGCCTGTATCATGAAATGATATAGCATACAGTATGCGGTTAGTACTTGGAATGTACTGAGTATGCAAGGTATGTAAAATCACTAAGTAAGCAAAACTAGAATCATGCATATGATAAAACATATTCAAGATAAGATTCTGAGAGTAAGGCTTGCATCTATTATTTGTAACATGATTTAAACGTGACTGAGTATCATAACTGGTTCAAATGACCTAAAGCTGAAACTGATAATCATAAGTAAAACTTAACATTTGGGTCAAACCTGTTGATAACGTAATATCGTAACTGATGAACAGGCATAACTGAAATTCATAAGAATAATGGGAGACTCATCATATAACAAACATTAGCAAGATAGAGTTTACGTGGTCCCAACTATTACACTTAGGTGGGTAGAGTCGTCCAAATCCTTGTCAGGGTTAAGGGAACTATCATGATATCGATATCAAGCTAAAGGCTCCTCAAGAGTAGGGAAAGCTCACAAGGGAGGTTCCAAAGAATCTAAACATACCAACATCGGCACATAGTTATGAGGCATAGGGTTTACTGAACCCTTAGCCTACTTGATGCTAGACACTACTCCCAATAATATGCATATGCTCTCCATCATTTTTCAACTAAGCTGAACCATCGTCTAGTGAAAAAGCTGAATCATAATAATACATGCATAATTCATTGCCACCGTAGGTTATTTTTATTAGCCTTATGGCCCCAGACTTGTGATCACCCAGTTCATGCCTTTATACACTGGCAAGGTATATTGTGTCCTACCGATCGGATGTATACATCAGAATCCACGTCTAGCTCACGTGGTTATATGTCGGTTATAGAGTCCCCCACTAGTCAGTAAAGTCTCAGTTAGCTCACCTTAGAATAGTTTCATATTTATCAGTGTAGATCAGTTCAGTACAGTAGTCAGATAAGTATCTTAGATTTAGGGCATGTCTTTGACCATCAGACAAGGTCATTTTGACCATCTCAGTATATTTCAGTTTATTCAGTTTCAGTATTTTAGTTGGTCATTGCATGTCATTACAGTTTAATCATTTTATTCTTCGTGTTATGTTTTCTCCTTCTTACTCAGTACATTCAAAGTACCAACGCATACCTTCTATGTTGTATCATTTTGTGATACAGTTGCAGGTTCTCAGTCTCGTCACCGTTAGCAGATATCATCCAAGAGTTTTCAGCCACACCAGTGCTCTGAGTCCTCATCTTTCGAGGATGATGGTTATTTTTCTTCAGTTATTTTTCTTTCAGTTAGACTTAGAGTTAGCTGGTGGCTTTTCCCAGCAACTCATTAGATAGACGGCTTTCAAACACAGACACAAATCCATATTTTTAGTTTTGTTTTCAGTTGTATTAGAACTTTATGATTTAGTTCTTCTTCATAAATGGTTTTATTATTTTAAAGCTTCTGCTATGTTTTTACTCAGATTTCTAGAGATTACTTCTGACTCCAAGTAACGTGTCTCATCCAGGATATAGACTCAGGGCGTGACAACATAGAAGCTAGGAGCATAAAACAATAGAAAAATGATAAAATAAAACATGCTTAAGTGGAAGTCTGCATACATATTAATCTAAAACAGAGTCAACAATGATAAGTTGATTTCTACATAATGTGTGAACAAGCCTCTAACATAAATGATGAGTTCATGAGACAGCATCCCTAACTAGCTCGACAAAGTATTTAACTGAAAAAATGAAGCAATGGATAATTGAATGTCCTCGAAGGATCAGGATTCACTAACATAAATCCATAAATCATGAAAATCATGCATACTTGTAAAAAATTATATATTTGACATTTATAAATCCATGAAGAGTACTTGAAAAGAAATCACAACATGAATCATAAATCATAATTTAGACTTAGTAAAATCAAAATCATAATAGAATCATAACTTGACTTTTCATGAAACTTATATAATTGGGCATAATTTAATTAAAAATTGAAACTATGAATTTATAATCAAATAGCTATAATATCTGCCCATAGATCATAAAACATGATTTGATACATGAAGAGAGTTGACCCATAGATAGGTCATAAAGAATTTCACAAAATTAGAGATAAATCCCAATAGATCATGAACTCAAATCTAGAACTGATATCCATGGAATTGAGAAGAATTTAGAGCATGAGAGTGAAAGGAACTCTAATTCATAACCTCACATGCCTGGGTAAATCTGATTTACACTCCCTCTTGAAAGCCCAAAGGAAATTGGAGAAAAATTGGGGAATTCTTCAAGCTTGATCTCCAAGGAAGAACTCTAAACTTGCATGTATTGAATAGTAAGGCTTAGGATAGGTTAAACTCTCTTAAAATCCTTCTAAGTAAGCTTAAAAGACAAAGTTTAGGACCTTAGAACTTAGGAATTACAAAAATACTCTTAATGAAAAGTTTGGAAATTTTGCACTGCTAGAGACCACGACTGATACCACGGGTGCTCCTTCGATACCACGACCCGTGGTATCCATTCTTTACTTCCTCCATCATTTCTTGAATTCTTAGGTCCTAGTACCACAAATCGACAGAATGGACCATTACTAGACACAATGACCTGTTGCTTCCTCCCATTACTGCCTCTTATGAGACCTGTATTTGCACTTCCCACGGGGCACGCCACGACTTGTACCTTTCAACTCAGGAACCCTGGTGACAACCCATGACGCCAACTATGACTCGATACATCGACCAATGAGTCTTCATGGCTCGTTGGTCCTGGACCTTCCTACCACACTCTCACCACAACAAGGACCCACGGTCCATGGGAGTTTCCCACGACTCGTTCAACTGGTCGTCCTATGAAATTTTTCCAGTTTTCTAGTGAACACCCTTTAACTCCCGCGACTAGTCTTAGGCACTTTCGAGGTATTACAATATCTCCCCTTCAGAATATTCATCCTTGAATATGAATGAAGAAAAGCTGGGAAAGGCAACTGACATCTCGCATACTAAACATCTAACACTGAAATCTAACAGAGTAACTAACTCCAGACTAGAATACATGACTGAACTGATTTCATGAATCACACATACATATATTAACATGAAGGAAACTAGAACATATGAACTAAACATGAAACTGAATAAAGTACTAAGGAGAAAACTGATACCTCAAGCTGGGACTAAGCCGGAGGGGAATAGATAGGGGTACTTAGCCATCAAATTTGCTTCGGCTTCCCACGTGGCTCCCTCAACATGTTGATTCCACCATAAAACCTTTACTGAAGCTACTTCCTTATTTCTTAGCTTCTGAACTTGACGATAAAGTATTTCCACCAGAAGCTCTTCGTAGTTGAGGCTATCATTCACACCTACGCTCTCAACCGGAACCAAAACAGGATCACCCATGCACTTTTTCTAAAGTGACACATGAAACACTGGATGCACTGAAACCAATTTTAAGGGCAACTCCAACTCATATGCTACCTTGCCAACCCCTCTCACAAATTGGTATAGGCCAACAAAACGGGGACTGAGTTTCCATTTCTATCCAAATCTTATCACTCCCTTTACGGGAGATACCTTCAGAAATGCCCAATCATCAACTTCAAGCTCATGTTCTCTCCTTCTCACATTCCGTATATAACTTTTGAGGAATTTGGGATGTTTTTAACCTCTCTCTTATAAGCTGAACTTTCTCTGTAGCCTCATGAACCGAGTCTGGTCCTTTCAATGTAGCTTCACCGACTTCAAACCAACCAATTGGCAATCTACATATCTACCCATAAAGAGCCTCAACTGGAACCATCTGAATGCTGGAATGGTAAATATTGTTATATACAAAGTCGATGAGAGGTAAATAGTCATCCTAACCACCTTTGAAATTAATCACACATGCTCTCAACATATCCTCAAGAGTCTGAGTGGTCCGCTCAGCCTGACCATCTATTTGCGTGTGAAAAGCTGTGGTAAGCTTGACCTAAGTACTAAGCCCTTTCTGGAATGATCACCAATACTAGGAGGTAAACTTAGTATCTCTATCTTATATGATGGATAAGGGCGCTCCATGCAACTGAACTAATTCATACAATTCAACATATTCCTCTGCTGAATCACTAGTTTTGACTGGTAGAAAATGAGCTGCTTTAGTTAACCTATCTACAACCATCCAAATGGAGCCATAATTTTAATGAGTACAAGGCAACCCCATAATGAAGTCCATATTGATTTCCTCCCACGTCCAAGTAGGGACATTAATGTCTTGAAGTACACCTCTGTGTCTTTGATGCTCAACCTTCACTTGTTGACAATTCAGACACTTAGCCACAAACTCCACAATGTCATTCTTCATTCCATTCCACCAATAAACTTCCCGTAGGTCACGGTACATATTGGTGGCACCTGGATGTATAGAATATATGGAACCATGAGCCTTATGCAACATCCGATCCGTCAAGTAATCAACTCCTGGTACACTCAAATGACCCTGATATCGTAGTACACCATCTCCCATTTGGAGAAAACCTCCGCCTTTTAATTCTGAACAGTTTCCTTCAATTTCACCAAAATAGGATCCTCGTCTTGTCTAGCTTTGACCTCGGTCACCAACGAAGATTCTAATCCATTTTGAACAATGGCACAACCATCCGTTGAGTCAACAAGATGAACTTTTAATCGTGCAACCCGATGCACATCCTTCACTAAGTCTTTCCTCTCATCTTCTTTCTGGGACACACTCTCCATAAATAGCCTGCTAAGAGCATCTTCCACCACATTAGCCTTGTCTAGATGATAAAGGACACTTTATCATAATTCTTTAAGAAGCTCCAACCACCTTCTTTGATGTAGATGTAGATCATTCTGGGTAAACACGTACTGCAGGCTTTTATAGTCCGTAAACACATCCACATGGACCCCGTAAAGATAGTGTCTCTAAATCTTCAAGGAAAGTACTACCGACGCCAACTCGAGGTCGTGAGTTGGATAGTTCTCTTCATGGACCATCAGCTGCCTGGAGGCATAGGCTATAATCTTACCGTGCTGCATTAGCACAAAACCAAGGCCGATCCTCAAGGCGTCACAATATACCACAAACCCATCAATGCCCTCAAGTAGAGTCACAGTGGTGCTGAGGTGAGTTGAGTCTTCAACTCTTGAAAGCTCTTCTCACAGGCCTTGACCATTGAAAATTCACTTTCTTCTGGGTCAACATAGTCAACGGTGCTGCAATGGATGAAAATCCTTCCAAAAACCTCGGATGATAACCAGCAAAACCCAAGAAACTCCTGATATTTGAAGGATTAACTGGTCTAGGAAAATTCTTCACAGCTTCTATCTTTTGTTAATCCACATGTAATGTACACACTCACTTGACTCCACATGACCTAAAAATTCTATCGAGTTTAACCAAAACTCACACTTGCTGAATTTAGCATACACCTGACAATCCTTAAGAGTCTGTAGCACCACCCTCAAATGAGTGGCATGCTCCTCTTCGCTTCGAGAGTATATGAGAATGTCATCTATAAACACGATCATGAACATATCCAAATACGGCTTGAACACCATGTTCATCAAATCTGTAAAAGCTGCAGGAGCATTCATTAGTTGAAAAGACATGATTACAAACTCACAGTAACCATACTAAATCCCGAAGGATGTCTTCGAAATGTCACTCTCTCTAACCCTGAGTTGATGATACCCGGATCTAAGGTCTATCTTTGAGAAACACTTGGCACCCTGAAATTGGTCAAACAAGTCATCAGTTCTAGGAAGAGAATACCTGTTCTTGACGGTGACCTTGTTCAACTACTAGTAGTAAATGCACATCCGAAGGGAACCATCCTTCTTCTAGACAAAGAGAACTGGTTCACCCCATGGGGGTTTACTTGGTCGATGAAACCCTAGTCTAAAAGATCTTTCAGCAACTCCTTCAACTCCTTTAGCTCAGGTTGAGCCATTATATAAGGAGGAATAGATATAGGATACGTATCAGGAAGAAGGTCAATACCAAAATTGATCTCCCACTTGGGAGGAATTCCCAATAAAACGTCTGGAAACACCTCTGGATATTCACACACTTCAGGAACTAACTGGATAGTCGAGGTTTTGGACGTAGCATCCTTAACACTAACTAGATGATACTCGCAATCCTTAGAGATCACCTTCTGGACTTAAGGTATGAAATGAAGCGACCTACAGGCACAACTGAACTACTCTTCCACTCAAGGATTGGCTCACCTGGAAATTGAAAATCTACCGCACGGGTTCTACAATTCACTGAGGCATAACATGCATGTAGCCAATCCATGCCAAAGATCACATCAAAATCTATCATGGCTAGCTCTACTAAATATGCTAAGATGACTTTTTAAAGGACTGTGATAGGGAAATTTCTATGTACCCGTCAAGTTATAATCGAATAACCAATTGGAGTAGAGACTGAGAAGGTTTTTGATAGGATTTGGGGACAGACTCCAAAACTACATACAACATAGGGCGTCACAAAAGATAATAGACCCTAGATCTAGCCTTTCATATACATCAAGGTGGAATACTCGTAACATACCGGTGACCGCATATAGTGAAGTCTCCTGCTCCTGGCGAGGTGCAAGGGCATAAAACCTGTTCTGGCGCTGGCCACCACCTACGCTGGTGGATGAACCCTACTGAGCTAGGCGTGCTAGTGATACTACTAAGCTGGTATCCTGACCACGACCTCTATTGTTGTGCCCCAGCACACGCGGTTGTACAAGTAATATAGTGTCCCTTTTAAGAGCCGGATGTCGAACCCACAAGGACTGGACAAATTCAGCAAATATTCAAGTTCAAGTGTTATATTAAATTTCACAAGTGCTGATTTAAGAGATTTGATAACTTTAAGTAAATCTAGGTGTGATCACAAATAAATAAGGAAATAATACAAGAAGCAACTAGAGTTAAGGCCTGCTAATCATGCAATGCCACATTTCACAATGGTCCAAGTATGAAAACTTCAGTTGTTGTCTCACAGAGTTAAAATGCAATGTTCATGGTCTTTAGAGACTCTAAACACAACAAACTAATCTCACACCTACATCGTTGAGCGGGGTTGTGACATCCTAATTCGTGAGCCATTTAACTATGTGGATGTGGTTTACGAGGTTTATGCCCTTGATTATGGATTTTTTCACCTCTAATCATTCAACCTTACTTAGTTTTACAACTAGTTCTACGAGCGGTGATGTGACAATTCCATGTCAGTGTCTAGCTATCACCCCGTTTTATTAACCAAGAAAGGAAAATTAGGTATAGTTTCTAACCTAAATGCGAATCTTATCATAAAGACAAGAACTTGTTCCTTACATTCTTGTGTTCTAACCTAGGGTTACTCTTCTGAGCTTTTACCTAAGCTTAACATGTTTATTTTAATGGTGATCAAGCTAAAACAACAATAATTAAGAATGCAAGCCAAAACAACAATCAAAAAATCAAACCAAAGATGAATTTATGCATTCACATTCATATCATGTGGCCTCAACTACGGAGGAAGGGTTTTAGCCACTCCTGTTCGTACACTTACTCAAAAACATGATTAAAGTAATGTAAATACAGGAGTAATTAAAAGAGAATGAAAAATAATGAACCCTAGGTAGAGTTTTTTGCTTCTCCCTTCGCTCCTCTTTACTTTCCCCAAATATTTTAGTGATAAATGATTTTATAAGCTAAGGGTCCTATTATACTAAGTGAAAATTTTCATATTTTGGCCAGCCATGGACCAGCCCCATGCCACGCTGCCCATCGCGGTAGTTTGATGGCGTGACACAGACTTGTCGCGTATGTGCATTGGAAGGCTGGCATCGGTAGTTCATATGCGAGGGCCTTACGAGTCGCCTGGCGTGGCATGTTCCTTCTCGTGCACGACGCACGACGTGACATGGACAGTAGAACGCAGCAAGGCCTGGATGGCACGGTGCCAATGCGCAAGCACACTGCCTGGCAGCATCTCGTGTGCACTCCTACCTGCATGACATGGCGCCCGTCGCAGCAATCTCTTGCCGGGGCATGCTGCAAGGTGTAATCATGGAACTTCCATGTTTCCTTCATGCAATCTTTCTTGCACTTAATCCCGAACTTCCTTTCACTTTAGGCATCATCATATTAAGCTAATCCTTAACAAATTTCACCTACAAAACAAAGAGCTAATCTCCTTGGTTAGTTTATACGCTAAATTATACAAAATCACATAAGGATATAATAAATTAAATTAACAAACCTAACTAAGTTTAAGTTATAAAATAGCACTTGTGCACGTAATTATGCCCAAGAACACTACCCCACACTTAAAACCTTTTTCATCCTCAAACAACTCTATTACATCTCATGCACACGAAGAACTCAGGCATAGCTAATTGAAACAGTATGATTCATGCTACAGATACACCGATTATTTTAGATAGCAAGTTTGAAATAAAGTATGTAATATCTCACCATTGAAACCCCATATAACTAACTTAAAACTTCCTGGCCACAAGAATCAACTCTTAAACTTGGCAAATTCATGCAAATCAAACAAGTAAGAAATCCGACATGAATTTTATCCTTCATCAAACATGTGCCCTCACAACAAGAGAGTTACCCAATTTTTCACTCATAAGTTTTCAAATTATAACATGTATGGGTATATGAATAAGAAGAAAGCTCACTCTCACAAAGAATGCACATGCAACATGTATTGACCCATAAGCTTACCTTTAGTGTTGTACTCCACTTATTTAGGAATGTTTGAAAGTAAGATCAAGTAGGACTTAGTGGGTTGTAATGTAAGCTAAGACGGGTAGGTACTATTCTGTCCAGTAATAGTGACTATCTTCCCTAAGCGATTTTAATACATCACACTTTCGTTATGAATACCTATCCTCCTTCACCTTTATTCTTTTCAACTCTCATTTTTCCTCTTTGTTTGCCCATTTCATTTGGCACACCTATGCTATTAGTAAGGATTACTTAAACAATTTTTTGGCTCTTTTCTTCTTTTACTCCTTATTAACTCTTATTCATTTTTAAACAAGTGCACCTCTAGTCTTTTTTTCAACTCCCACAACTACTATTTTCCTTCTTCTTCCCATTACTCACTCCTTACTTCTTTTGCATTTTCACTTAAGCGCTTAGAGTTTTGGACAAAATTCAAGGCTATTGAATAGAAAGTATTAAGCTCATTTTGTGGCTAGCAAAGAATAGGCTAAATGCTCAATGGGGCTAACTAGGATCAAATATTAAAGGTAGGTAAAGAGATGGATAAAAATTGGGCTCATTCAAAGAAGTTCCTAAATCATCTCCTACAATCGACATCCCTCATTTCGTTTTGTATACACACCAGGCAAGTTTTTTAGATAGTATACAATAGCATGGAATATTCAAGAACATGAAACTCATAGCACATGTTTAAGTCAAGACAAATTCAGTCGACACTTAACTCCGCTAATCACAAGAATTCAGAATTAAGCTTTAAACATATAGAGTCATATTTAAGAGCCTTGGTGTCTCTAACAGAGTTATACAATTGCTAAACATGCTTCAAAATTTACACCACTTGCATATCACAATCGTGTACAACACATAACAAGAACCTCGATCCATCAATCAACTAAGGGTTCACAACACAAACCTATTAACTATTTACCCTCAGGATGGTCGTTATCCATCCATCGTTGGGTCCATCGTCGGGAAAAGTCCCTAACTATGACTAACACAATTTATGTATAGACAAAGAAAAATATTATTCATCAGTTCAAAGTGCCCCCTTTGTAAAATAGCTGAAAAGAAAAACCAAAGGGTGGGTGAAATATGCTCAACTTAAACTTTTTCATCAAACAATACTATACAAAGCACCAACTTCACCCAAATTCATTAAGCACAAAATTTTTGAGATTTCCCCAACCCCACACTTGAATTATGTTATGTCCCCAAAGCATCAAATAAAATGACTACAAGGGTGAGAAATACTCCCTGAGGCCTCTAGGCCTAGCTAACAACATGTTCTTCTTCATTTTTGAACAAGTGGGTCAGCGACCCCACACTCATCTTCTTGTCATGCTCTTTAGCTCTTACTTCCTAGGGCACTCATACTTCCTCTGAATCTGTGTTTAACCAACAAAACACACAACACAAGTGAAAAATAACAAAATACAACACGAACTAAAAAGAAATTGTACTTGTGGTACTTTTGGGTTGCTTCCCAAGCAGCGCCTGGTCTTACGTCGGGCACAATGTGGACTATCTTTTTTAGGATATCCTCAAATAGGTGTTCCCTTTTGAGAACCATCTTCTAATATTTTTGTTTTTAGAGGGAACAACTTCTACCTTGTCCCTCTTTTCTTCCATCTTCTTTTTCAAATTTAGTCCTTCATCAGACTCGGGCTGAAATGTCATCATGTCTTGCAACAGTGGACCCATGGAATCTTCCACCGCAGACTTAGCATCTGACAACACATTGATCTTACAAAGATCTCTGTAGTGTGTGGGTAGGTTGATCTATTGGTAGACACTGAATAGCTCTTCCTCATCATTGACCCTCATTTTAAGGGTACCTGCTCTTACATTTATGATTGCTCCTCCCGTTGCCAAGAATAGCCGTACAAAGATAAGGGGTGCCTTATCATCAACTTTAAAGTTAAGAATGATGAAATCAGTGGGTATAATGAACTTACCCACTTTGTTTAGAAGGTCCTCAATTATTCCTTCTAGTGCCACTGTGGACTTGTCTGCAAGCTACAACATTACTCATGTGGGCCTCAGCTTACCCAACCCCAAGGTGTTGAACAGAAATAGGGACATTAGAAGATCGGGAAATTAGATTTACACTGCCCCTAAGTCAAAAAGAACCCTCATAACTTCAGCTTCACCAATTTTTACAAGGAGGGTGAAACTCCCTGGGTCCTTGAGCTTTTTCGACATCTTGTTCATCACCCTATAACTGCACTCCTCAGTTAGTGCCACCATTTGTACATCCACCAACATAACTTTTTTTGCCACCATATCTTTTAAGTACTTAGCGTACTTTGGCATTCCCTAAAAAACATCAAGTAAGGGCAAATTGATGTGAAGTTCTTTGAAAATATCAAAGAACTTTTTGAAACATTCTTCCTCCTTGCTCTTCTTATGCCTCTATGGGAATGGTGGTGCTGGTCTCTGTGTTTGTTGCAATGATGATTGTCCATTGTGTTTTTCCTCCCTTGGGTTATCTCCCTTGTCTGTGGATGGACCCTGTCTCACTAACTCTGGCTGCACCTCATTTATCTTTTCCTTCGATGGTGCATCAGCCAATTGCTTGCCACTCCTTAGACTGACGGCATTGACCTATCGGGGGTTTGTAATTGTATCACTGGGTAACCCTCCCTGAGGTCTTGTGTGTTGCACAACTGCTAATTGACCCATCTGCTTCTCTAAATTTTTGGTGTCCATCTGCTGATTTTTCAAATCTGAAGCCATCTATGCCTGATTCTCTTCTAGTTGGGTTTGAGTAGCCATGATTTTCTACAACATTTCCTCAATGTTGCTGCTGCTTAACTTGCCACTGTTCTTCTTGTTTGATTGTTGATACTACTGCTGCTGAGGATGCTGGTAGTTGTGACTCTGATTGCCACCCTAATAAAAATTTGGGTGACTCTTCCAATTCTTATTGTAGGTGTTCCCATAAGTCTAGTTATTTCTCTGAACATTTCCCATTGGACTGCTGGTGATGGGTGCAGTCTCTCAACAATGAATTGAATCTCTCCCAAGAAAAATATAGGTTCTCCTCCGGCCTCTACTTGAAACATAATATATCACTTTTGAGCTTGGCAGTCTTGCCTAAAGGAAAGAATCTGATGAGGACCTTCCTTGTTAGGTCGTCCCAAGAAGTAATGGAATTCTGTGGTTCAGCCTTGAACCACCTATTTTCCTCTCCCAACAATGAAAATGGAAAGAGGGTAGTTGGACATAATCAGTTGACACTTCGATTGGGACGAAAGTGTCACTGATCTCCAAGAAATTCTGTAAGTGTTGTTGTGGGTCCTCATGTGTCATTCTAGTGAACTGGCCACTAGAATGTAACAGCTGCACCATGTTCTGTTTCAGCTCAAAGTTTCCTCCGGGTTCCGATTTGCAGATACTGGAGGTAACATTCATTGCTAGTGGGATTGCCACTTCACGAACAGGTCGGGCTTCCATTGGTTCAGGCAACAGCTTTTCTTGCTCTACTGGTGGATGTTGTTGTAACTGCTCCTATATCCTTTTTAGCTTCCACTATAGAGCTTCACTTTGGAGCAAATGTAAATGGCGTTCCGGCTCCAACAAAGGTTCCATCAGCTCTCTTTCCTTGCCAGTTTTGCAAGGACAACCTGTTACCTGCTATAGAATAGACTAAGACCAAGTTTTTCAACACTTCAGAAAAAAAAATTATACAAAAACTAAAAATTCACTAAACGCTGCCAGTCCCCGGCAACGGTGCCAAAAACATTTTGCGCCCCAACGCATGCGGTCGTACAAGTAATACAGTGGCCCTTTTAAGAGCCGAATGTCGAACCACAGGGACTAGACTAATTCAACGAATATTCAAGTTCAAGAGTAATATTAAATTTCACAAGTGTTGATTTAAGAGATTTAGATAATATTAAGTAAATCTAGGGGTGATCACAAATCAATAGGGAAACAATAGAAGAAGCAACTAGAGTTAAGTCCTGATACTCATTCAATGCTACAATTCACAATGGTCCAAGTATGAAAACTTCAGTTATTGTCTGACAGAGTTAAAATGTAGTGTTCATGGTCTTTTGAGCCTCTAAATGCAACAAACTTGTCTCACACCTACATCATTGAGCGAGGATGTGACGTCCTAATTCGTGAGCCATTTAACTACATAGATGTTGTTTACGGGGTTCCCTTGATTATGTACTTTCATACCTCTACTCATTTAACCTGACTTAGTCTCACAACTACTTCTATGAGCGGTGATGTGACAATTCTAATTCGTTGTTTAGCTATCATTCCATTTTATTAACCAAGAAAGGCAAATTAGGTATAGTTCCTATCGTAACCGCGAATCTTATCATAAAGAAAAGAACTTTCTCCTTACATTCTTTTGTTCTAACCTAGAGTTACTCTTACGAGCTTTTACCTAAGCTTAACGAGTTTGTTTTCACGGTGATCAAGAATAAAAACAACAATAATTAAGAATACAAGATAAAACAACAAATAAAAACTCAAACCAAAAATGATTTCATGCATTCACATTCATATCACGTGGCCTCAACTCTAGAGGAAGGGTTTTAGCCACTCATTTTCGTACAATTACTCAACCATATGATTAAAGTAACGTACTTATAAGAGTAATTAAAAGAGAATGAAAACTAAAGAACCCTAGGTAGAGTTCTTCGCTTCTCCCATCGCTCCTCTCTGCTTTCCCAAAATATTTTCGTGATAAATGATTTTAGAAGCTAAGGGTCCTATTTATACTAAGTGAAAAATTTCATATTTTGGTCGGCCATGGACCAGCCCAATGCCACGCTGCCCATCGCGGCAGTTTGATGGCGTGGCACGGACTTGTAACGCATGCCTACTGGAAGGCTGGCATCGGCAGTTCTTGCGTGAGGGCCTTACGCGTCGCCTGGCGTGGCACACTCCTTCTCGCGTGCGGTGCACGGAGTTACACGGACTGTAGCGCGCAGCAAGGCCTGGCATGGCACTATGCCAATGCGTAGGCGCACTGCGTGGCAGCATCTTATGCGCACTACTGCTTGCGTGACACGACGCCGATTGCAGAAATCTCTTGCCGTGGCACGCTGCAAGGTGTAATCATGGCACTTCCATATTTCCTCCACGCCATCTTCCTTACACTTAATCCCAAACTTCATTTCTCTTCATGCATCATCATATTAAGCTCATCCTTAACATTTTTCAACTACAAAACAAAGAGCTAATCACATTGGTTAGTTTAGGCGTGAAATTATACAAAATCACATAAGGATATTAATAAATTAAATTAACAAACATGAATAAGATTAAGTATTAAAATAGCACTTGAGCACGTAATTATGCCCAAGATCATCTACCATCACCCTATCTGGGCCAAAGGACACTTTCAGCGCCTATGCTCTGGTCTACCACACCCAAAATAAATATCTGACCCAATCAAGAACTCCCCTATGTTATTTTTGCCACACTTTCACATATCGGAAAGGTACGCTCTACGTACATGCCCCTCTGTCCCCTCGAACCTGATGCTCTTCTCCTCTTATCACCTAGCGGCCTAGATGGAGCACTGGCTGATAATGGTGCTGGAGATAATGTCCTCTGATGAGACTACTGACAATGTCCGCCACCCGATCTTTACTGGGAGAAACCATAGCTATCTTTGGCCTCTCACTCTCTCAAGTTCACTGCCTCCATCTGCTGGGCATACTAAACCAATCGAGGAAAATCGATGTCCTGGTGAAGCATAGTGGTCCTACGATTCTTGACCAGGTAGTCCTCTATCCCGTGCACAAACCTGCTCACCTGAGCTCTCTGATTAGCCACCATCTCTGGTGCATACTTTAACAAGTGAGTGAACTCAAAAGAATATTGTTGGACCGTCATGTAGTTTTGTCTCAAGTTCACAAATTCATCTGCTTTGATTTTCCTCATCTCTTGGGGAAAGAACCGATCCATGAAAGCGATAAGAAACTCATCCCAACTAATGAGACCCACTCCAACAACCCTACCATCATTCCACTGTCTGAATCAGATATGTGTAATCCCTTTTAGCCAAGTATGTGCACTCCTCCCCTGTCACCCCAATGATTTGGGTGATTTTCTAAATTTCATAAATAAACTCAAGCGGATCCTTTCCCACATTCGATCTGAGAAACTCCAAAGGGTTCATCATGAGAAAGTCCCTGATTTCACTACCACCGCATTCCCATTCTGGGGCACATGGGCTGCTGCCTACTGGTTGACCTGGGTGGTTAATTCCTGTGCCAAAATCTAAATAGATGCCCTAAACTCTACATGGGCAACCTACCCTAGCACATGATCCTTGGGGGCTGGTGGTGCCTGCTGGTGCCCATCCCCACTGCAATTCTCATGGCCATTTTCATTTTCGTTT
Source organism: Datura wrightii (assembly GCA_035772735.1). Classification (NCBI taxonomy): domain Eukaryota; kingdom Viridiplantae; phylum Streptophyta; class Magnoliopsida; order Solanales; family Solanaceae; genus Datura; species Datura wrightii. Next base: position 42,330,173 of record JASDFA010000007.1, on the reverse strand, counting down.
CTTCTTCTACTAACTTAGCGAGCAGTCATGATTCTTTAAACGCGTATAACACGAGTTAGATGGATAGATAGACATTTCATTGCGCGACATAGATCATGAAAGAAGGGAAGTTTCCTAAATTTTTGTAGCCTCTTCATCATATGGGTGGCGTGCTTCACACCCATGAAAAATACTCTACTTAACACGACTTTCAGACACCCTAGGACACTTCAAAACCTAATGCTCTGATACCATGCTTTCACGATCCGAGCATAGGCCCGGATAGAGACACGGGACAAGGAACCCTGAGAGGCTCCAAGTCGACCCATGGCATGAACGTAGAAGCTTGGAGCATTCAACAAGCGGAAAATGATAAAATAAAGCATTCTTAAGTGGAAGTCTTCATACATATAAATCTAAAATAGAGTCAGCAACGACAAGTTGATTTCTACATAATGTCTGAAAAAGCCTCTAATATAACTGCTGAGTTAATGGGACAACATCCCCAACTTGCTCGTCAAAGTCTGTAACTAAAAGAAAATAACAATAGATAACTTAACATCCTCGAAGATTAACTACTCACCAACACTGGCTTGATAGGCCTGAGGAGAAAACAAGTCTAGTAATGCGGCTGAGACTGATCTGTTAGACTTGTATCATGAAATGATATAGCAAAGAGTATGTGGTCAGTAATTGAAATGTACTGAGTATGAAAGATAAGTAAAAGCAGACAGTTAAATTACATAAGAGTGCGTAAGAGTAGGACAACATGATGATGAAGTAAATATCATAATGTAAACATAAGTGCTCAAGGTTTTCAAACCATTCATAATTTCAATCAGAAATCATAGTCATAAGAGAAACTTTATAAAGAATAAATTGAGCCAAGGTAACATAAACATAACCATTCATAAGTCATGAGGAATAATGGAAGGACTCGTCTTAATCGACACCATCATGATAGAGCTTACATGATGCCCCACTATTTCGCCCAAGTGGTCAAGACCGCCCGCGGCTTGCCAGACAAGGGGACGTGTAGTATGGTGATATCATAGGGATATAATAAATTATGTATAAACCTATGGCAACACGTAGTTCTGAGACCGAGGGGTTTACCTGATAGTCGGGTTTACTCGGTGCTAGACATTGCTCCCGAAAATATGCATGTAAGGGCTCATATAGCAATCATGAAATCATTCATTAATTCATGAAAAAATAAATAATAACATGATGGATCCCACTAATACATGATTAGCCATGAATAAGGGCACATGAATTGGCCAAGAGTCATAAATCCATAAATCCATAAATCATGAAAACCATGCATACTTGTAAAAATTTATATACTTGATAATCATAAATCCATGAAGAGAACTTGAAAATAAATCATCACATGAATCATAAATCATAATTTAGACTTAGTAAGATCAAAATCATAATAGAGTCATAACATCACTTTTCATAAAACTTAAATAATTGGGCATAATTTAATTAAAAATTGAAACTATGAATCTATAATCAAATAGCAATAAAATATGCCCATAGATCATAAAACATGAATCGATACATGAAAGGAGTTGACCCATATATAGATCATAGAGAGTTTCACAAAATTAGGGATAAACCCCAGTAGATCATGAACTTAAATCTAGAATTGAAATTCAGGGAATTAAGAAGAATTTAGAACATGAGAGAGAAAGGAACTCTCATTCACAGCCACACATACCTGGGTAAATATGATTTACACTCCGTCTTGAAAGCCCAAAGGAAATTGGAGAAAAATTAGGGAATTCTTCAAGCATGATCTCCAAGGAAGAACTCTAAACTTACATGCATGGAATGGTAAGTCTTAGGAAAGATTTAACTGTCTTATAAACCTTCTAATTGAGCTTAAAATGATGTATTTTAGGACCATAAAGCTTCAGAATTATGAAAAATATCCTTAATGAAAAGTCTGGAAATTTTGCACTGTCAGAGACCATGATCGATACCACGGGTTGTCCTTTGACACCACGACCCGTGGTATCCATCCGTTACTTCCTCCATAATTTCTTGAATTGTCAGGTCCTAGTACCACTAATCGATAAAATAGGTCATTACTTGACACAGTGACCCATTGTGTCCTCCCTTCACTCCCTCTAATGAAACCTGCATCTGGACTTCCCATGGGTCACACCACGACTCTTACCTTCCAACTCTGGTACCCTGGTGATAACCCACGACCCCAACCTATGACTCATTACATCAACCAACGATTCATTCCATGGATCATTGGTCCTGGACCTACCTACCACACTCTTGCCACGACAGGGACCAATAGTCTATGGGAGCTTCCCACTACTTATTCAACGGGTCATCCTGTGACATTTTTCCAAATTTTCTAGTGTAACACCCTTTAACTCCCAAGACTAGTCTTATGCACTTTCAGGGTATTACAAATAATGGCTATTTGAGGCTATCAAACCTCATCTAAATTAACTTGAGCTCTAACCGAGGATAGTTAAGTCAAGACTTATGTAAAGGACAAAATATAAACATCTAAAGTCTGAGAGGATTTAGGTGAAATTCATCTATGTAGCTCGAGAGACATCAGATGAACTTAATCGTCAGTATTACAAAAAATTCACTAGGATGAATCACTAATAAAAGCATACTACGTTACGAAATCATGGGGAACACAATCCTAGTTTTGTCTTGATAATTTCATACAAAACTCAATCATTCTTAGTATTACTTTCTTCTTTTTATTTTTGCAACCCCCAATCTAAAATAATGATTACAAGTTAGTTTAATCATCATTAACATATTGTTTCATTCCTATTCCCTGTGAGATCAACCCCAACCTAGCTGGGTTAATATATTTAACAGTGACCACTTTATGCTTCAATTGCAAGGTGTAGTTTGGGCATGATGAAATTTTGGCATCATTGCCAGGAATACGGTGTTGACATAATTAATTCAAATTTAAGCTTGGCTTGTAATCTTTATTTCGTGATTTACATTTTTGTTTTCTTTTGTTTTGTCGCAGGTTAGCATGGCGAACACTGTGACACATATTATCCCCACCGTAGTAGATAACTGAGGTGTGAAGAGTTGAAGCTGCAGGCCTAGTAGAGGAAGCTCGACTAGCTGAAGCAGCTAGGAGAGTTGAGGCTGTGAATTTTTCTACCGCCTTGGTAGAGATGAACCAACACAACCCCTTGGTCATCATGCATATAATGTCTTACGTAATGTGTTTTTCTAGGGAGAGTTTGAGCAAGAGAAAGTTGACTACATGGGAGCTATTGTTCCACTCATACTACCAGCAAATGATAAATTTGATATGACCAGTATCTACAATGGTTTGTCCGGTAAAGATCAAAACTAGCATCTAATAAATTTCACCAGTATCTACAATGCCAACAAACTACCTCGAGTTTCGCAAGACACTATTGGACTCTGATTATTTCCATTCTCACTAGCAGGGAAGATACTCGGTGGCTGAACGAGCTTCGAGATGAGTCTATCATTATTAGGGCAGAGCTGCCCGCAGTCTTCTCGGAGTAATTCTTCCCACCCTCATGGATGATTAAGTTAAGGGATATAAAAACAACATCACAAAATTACCCAGGAAAGCTCTACATTGGGTTTGGTCATATTTAAAAAGAAACTAAAGCAGTGTCCAAATCATAAGCTTCTAGACGAGGTTCTTATGGAAATATTATACAGGTCACTCCGCTCTACAAACAAATTAATTACTAAAAACATGGCAGAAGGGACAATCATTGCACAGACCTTCAATGAGGCCAGCAAGATACTAGACAAGTTTACAAAGACTAACAGGGCTTTGTACACATCGAGTCTGAGATTGAATTTGTAAACCACTTAAGAGGAATGCTAGATGAGTTATAAAGGAGAGAGATAGAACGTGATTAAAACATAGTCCTTATAAAAGCTCAGATGGAACTAATCACCAAGCACTTGAATACTATGAACACACAAAAGTGCAAGCGGTTAAATGCAAAGAGAAATGTACATTTATGATGATTATTACCCCAATAATGATAAGTCAATTTGGGAGATTCCATCCTATTGAGGGGCAATTTTATTTACTTTATTAGTGGCGAGGGTATATTGGCCATATAGAATAATAAAAGGAAAAATTAATTAATATAATAAAGTAGAGAGTTATTTTTGACCCTTTTCCCTTTATTATATGAGACACTACATAAAAATTTTTCTCCCTGTAGAATTTCCAACATCACTGGCATATTCAAGAGACAAGATTGATTAGATTTTGTTGACTATTATACATAGGATTTCTCAGCTTATACCCTAGTATCTAAAAAAGACACCTGGAGACAAAATCACAAGAATCAAGGTCAAAACCATTACTACTACTATAGTATAGGTTATGGTGGTGGAGTGCAAGGCAATCGGAGAAATAGGGGACCACCACCTAACGACTCTACAGATGCCAAGATAGAAGCCATATCAAGCAAAGTCCTAACAAAACCTGAGTCCACATAATCGGGTGTAAACAAGATGCATGAAGAGCTTTGTAGAATGGGTAAGACGGTTGAATCAAACAGTTGGAGCGGCAAATGGAACAAATATCCGCAGTATCAAAGTAGAGACTTGAGGATGATCAGTGCATACCTGTAGCAACGAGATGTGCCAGGACCATCCTTGAGCAACAAACACTTGGAACAGGGTCCACCACAGATGAAAAAAATCCAGTCCCAACAAAAGCAATAAAATAGAGCAGGGCATTTTCTGACCTTCATACTAAGAGGCACGACATGCCAGCGGGTTAGAGCAAGGAGACCCGCGATGCACTGCAAGAAAAAATCCTAGAGGATCGCGATGTGTCACCCTACCAGTGCATTGAGACACTCGACGCACTTCTAGATAGGTGTAGTAAAGCCCGCGTTACGCAAGAAGTGCATAGCCTTGGGGTGCACATCGTAGAGGAGAGTGAAAGCAAAGAACTAAGGAAAATGAGGTAGAGGCAGGAAAGCCTAAAGAAAATCAGAAATTGTACACATAGATCCCAAGATTGCTTCCCCCCTTTCCCCAACGCCTTAGAAAGAAAGCTAAAGATGAAAAATTTCACAAATTTCCGTTGGTGAAAGCACTAGAGCAATTCCAAGATACGTAGATTTCATGATGGAGTTGGTGACGCAAAAAAGAACAATAATCTTTGGCCTTGAGGATTAACGTTCATCACTGCAGTGCAATAACATCATACTTTTTAGTGAAAAAAAAGGAGATTGCCTTACATTACCATCCCACACTTAAACTAATTTGTCCTCGAACAATCTACTACTTCTGTTCTCAAATTGAACCTCGAAATTAACCCTACAAACAGGTATACTTACACTTAGGGTCATTACACAATTCAATCAAGATCCAACATTCCACTCAATATGTATATAAGATCATCAGTCAACGGTCAAAAATCAAAATCACTTAGCTTCTAGAACTAACTCATCAAGATACAACATGAATAATATGTAATTGGGCAATCAAGATACATCAAAATCTTACCATTAGGTGCCCCTCACCATTTTGAGAGATGTCCTTTTCACTCATATGATATATAATAATTTTAACTTGGGGATAGATAGAACAAAAGCACTCACTCTCCCAAAGAACACTACATGCATGCAAAAGAGGACCCATTGGCTTGCCCTTAGTGTATTACTCCACTATATAGAATGTTGAATCTAAGATCAATTAAGAATTAGGTTGGTTGTAATGTAGGTAAAGGGATGGGTAGAAACTATTTGGCGAAGTTAGTGATTAATCTCCCTAAGCACTTTAATACTTCACAACACTTTAAATTTAGCACATTCTTCAATCTTTCTATTTTTATCTTTTACCTCCCTTTTACTTAATTTTATAATACCTCGAAAGTCCCTAAGTTTGGACCTGAGGGTTGAAGTGGAGAAAACAAAAAAAAATTGCACAAGTGACAGATGACTCGTCAGGTGACTCATGGGGTCACCCAATGACTCGTCGAGTGACTCGTGAAGGGGAGGCAGGCCAGTGAGGAGTCGTGGTCAAGGGTTGACCACGAATGAAGCCACAAGTCATGGTGTCACTTCAAGACACGTGAAGTGAGTTGTGGTCAGGATGGTTGAGTTGGCGATTGGTTTCAAGTGAAGGTTACGAGTGAGGGACAAAAATCATGACTCTCCTAACGATTCGTGATGTCCCTCATGAGGACTGGTAGAGTCATTTTCTCAGGGAATTTAGTAAGAGTGTTTTCATAATTTCTAAGCTGCTAAGCCCTAAACTACATTGTTTCAAGCTTTATTTGGAGGGTTTTAAGAATTCTTAGCCCATTCTAATCATTTTCTCCCATGTATGCATGATTAGATGGTTCTATTGAAGATCAAGTCTAAGAATTCTCCTACTTCTTCCCCAAATCTCTTGGACTTTCAAATAAGGGCGTAGAATAAGCTTACCCAGATATGTAGGATAATCAATGAGAGTTTTCCTTCACTCTCATACCCAAATCCCTTCTCAAGTTCATGAATTCAAGTGTATGATTCTATGGGGTTTTAACCCAAATTTTATGAAAATTCTCTATGTTTAATTTATGGTACAATTCCCTTCGCGTTTCAAATGATCATTTAAAATTCATGGTAAGGTTTTATACCTATTTTGAATACAATTCATGATTTCATGTTTTATGAACATGATGCCCAATTATGCAAGTTTAATGAGTAGTCAAGTTTATGATCTACGTTTCCAACTATGATAAATTGTTTAGTATGAAAAAACGTTTATGATTTTGCCCGTGAATGCAATTATGATTTTGCCCATGAGTGTAATTATGATTTTTCTTACAATGTCCATTTCATGCAATCATGATGTTAAATTTGGGCAAGCCCAGTCAAGTTAAGCATGATATCATGGTTTAGCTACGGCTAATAAGTTCAGTTATCTCAAGTTTTGGAGTCAAGACTCCCCATATGTTAGGTTTTAAATTATGTTTTTATATATGATTATATGAGCATTATATATGTTTTGGGAGTAGTGTCTTGCACCGAGTAGGCTAGGGATTCCAAGGTTCCCCAGTCTCATAAATTACGGGCCAATGTTGGTATACTCTTTGGGGCTTCTCAAGAGAGCATTTTTCTAGCCTAAGGGCACACCAAGATACAACACATTACTTAATCATTTTCCTTAACAAGCCTTACGATGGACCCCCTCCACGTGGGCAAGACGTGGGTTCATCATGCGCTCATGCATGGTGGTTGTCGGTTAAGACGAGTCTCCTGTTCCTCATTATTTTAGTAATGCATATATTATAAGATGTGATACCATTTTTTTAGCAGGTTTTATCCAAGGATCAGTCTTTGACCTTTTCCTCTAATTTCAGACATGGCAAGCATATGCATTTACTTCAGTTGTGGGTTGTTCAATTTAGTTATGGGATCCAATTATGTTTATTAATGTTTTGAATTATTAGCATGTAGTTTATACTCTCAGAATCTTATGATGTTATGATTTAATATATTCATCATTTCCGTTTTTCTTACTAAGCATGCCTTATTTACCTTGCCTACTTAGTACATTCCAAGTACTGACCACATACTCTATGATGTATCGTTTCATGATACATGCTGAGAAGTTCATAATCAATCCCGCTGCTAGCCAGTCTCAAAAGTTTATCCCAGACAGCTTTATTGGTGACTCATCATCCTTCAAGGACCTAAAAGTTAGTATAGTGTTCTTATTTTCAATTTCAGACTTCTAGTGAGCTAGTTGGGATATTGTCCCATCTGCTCGTCAGTATCTTAGAGGCTTTTCAAACATAGAGTTGTATGTCCAGCTTCAGATTTAGTGTTTTGATTTTCCATTTGTTAGATGTTTTACTATTTAGACTTTCGCTAATTTCAGAATTTAGTTTTTCTCTTTGTATATGTTGAGCTTCAGTTATCATGTTCATGCTATAAGTTGACTTGCAGATATTTATGATTCTAGATTCCGCATCTAGATCTGGGCCTATGTTTGGGACGTGACAAACATGGTATCAGAGCATTATGTTTTAAAGTGTCCTTGGGTGTCTGAAAGTAGCATTCAGTAGAGTCTTTTTCATGGGTGTGAAGTGCGCCACACTTATTACAAAGAGGCTACAAAATGTTTTAGGAAATTTTTCTTCTTCCATGATCTATGTCGTGCGATGAAGTATCTCCCCATCCTTATAACTCATGCTATATGCGTTTGCGGAATAATGCCTTCCCGTCGAGTTAACAGAAGAAGGAATGAAAATGGAAGTGGCCATGAGAATGGCAATGGAGATTGGCACCAGCAAGCCCTACTAGCCCCAACATGTCCATTTCCCAAGCAGGTCTCTCATTCTGAGTTTAGGGTAGCTTTTCAGATGTTGGCTCAGGCTTTGACAACTCTGTTCAACCAGTAGGCAATGGCTCATGTCCCACTGAATGGGAGTGCAGCGGTAGCTCGAGTTTTGGATTTTCTCAAGATGAATCCCCTGAGTTCCTTGGGTGGAAACTGGATGAGGATCCACATGAATTTCTAGAGTAAATATAGAAGATCTCCTAGATTATGGGGGTGATGAGAGAAGAGTGACCAGACTAAGCCTCCTATCAGTTGAAGGAGGTTGCTCATATTTGGTACCGCCGGTGGAGGGACGGTATAGCAGTGGGTGTAGTTCCCATGAGTTGGGATGAGTTCATGACAGCTTTATTAGGTAGATTCTTCCCTAGGGAGTTGAGAGAGGTAAAGGCGGCAGAGTTCATCAATTTGAAGCAGAATAATATGATTGTTCAAGAGTATGCCTTGGAATTCATCTAGCTGTCCAAGTATGCACCAGAGATGGGAGAAGACCAGAGGGCCCATATGAATAGATTTGTGTATGAAGTGTCCGACTCGCTGGTCAAGGATTGTAGGATGGTGATGTTGAACAGTAACTTAGACTTCTCTCTATTGGTCATAACGCCGAGCAGATGAAGGCAGATCAGACGGTGGATAAAGAGAGAGAGCCCAAGAGGTCCAGGATGAGTCGTGTTGGGTTTTCCCAATAGAGACCTAGTGGCGGGCATCACCAGTAGACTTATGAGAGGCCATCAACTCCAGCAGCGTCGTCAGCTAGTGTACCATCTAGATCTCAGTGCGAATAGAGAGGAATGACATCAGACTCCAAAGATCAGGGGAGCAGGTCAGGAGAGCCTAACATTCCAATTTACAGCAAGTGTGGTAGGAAGCACCTCAGAGAGTGCTTAGCAGGTTCAACTGGCATGTTTTGGGTGTGGGAAGCGTAGCCACATTCTCAGAGACTACCCAACAGCAAGGAAAGGCCATGGTTGAGGCCATGACCCAGCTTCTAGTTTAGCTGCTCCACCAGCACACTCAGCTCAACAGGGTGCATCCACTAGTGTAGGTGGTGGTTAGCGTTAGAATAGGCTATATGCTCTCTTGTCTCATCAGGAGTAGTAGGTCTCCCCTGATGTAATCACTGGTACATTATGAGTATTCCATCTTGATGTATTAGTTAGATCTAAGTGCTATTTTATCTTTTGTTATGCCCTATATTGCTATTAGTTTTGGAGTCAGTTTAGAAATCCTATCAGAACCCTTGTCAATCTCTACTCCAGTAAGTGACTCAATTATAGCTCCATGGGTATATAGAAATTTCCCTGTCACAGTCCTTCAGAAAGTCACTTCAACAGATCTAGTAAAGTTAGACATGACTAACTTTGATATTGTTTTTGGTATGGATTGGTTGCATGCATGTTATGCCTCAGTGAATTGTAGACCCCGTATGGTAAAATTCCTATTTCCAGGTGAGCCAGTTCTAGAATGGATAGTGTTTAGCTTTTCCCGTAGGTCACTTCATTTCCTATCTTAAGCATAGAAATATGATTTCTAAGGGTTGTGTTGCACTATCTAGTTTGGGCTAAGGATGCTACATTTGAAACCTCGATTCTCCAGTCAGTTCGAGTAGTGTTTGAATATCCAGAGGTTTTCCCAGATGATCTACTGGGAGTCCCTCCCAAGCAGGAGATTGACTTTGGTCTTAAACTTCTTCCCGATATGCGTCCTATATCTTTTCCTCCTTTCAGAATGGCTCCAGTTGAGCTAAAGGAGTTGAAAGAATAGTTGAATGATCTCCTAGACAAGGGTTTCATCAGACCTAGAAAATCCCCATTAGGGTGCAGAGGTTCTCTTTATTCGAGAAAAGGATGGTTCTCTTTGTATGTGTTGTTACACCCCGAAAAATGTTTGGTGATTATTTGATTTTTGTATGCTATGTTAAGGGATGTACATTTTGTATATTGATCGTAGATGAAAAAGGAAATGTGTACGAATGAAAAATCAAAGAGTATGTAAAGTTTATAAATTAGGGTCAACTTTAAACGACCATATCTCCCAATATATAATGAACTACAACCCCACAACCTATAAAATTAATGATCATTGAGTCTAATTTTTAAAACATCAAACAACTCATGAATTGGAGTTGTGAATAAAAAGTTATAGGCGTTTTATGGTAGCACTATCGGGTAGTGACATGGCCACCGCCCTAAAAAGGCCACAGCCCAAATACCTTTATAATTTAAGTTTTTGGTTATGAAATCATTTTCGAATTTTCCAAGTTTGAGGTGCTTGCTTACTCTCTGTACTCCTCTCTCTTTTCCAGTAGCAAATCCTTAGAAATCAAGAGGAAATCCCTCAAGAAATCACCATCAAAACTCAAGCAAAAGTTGATGGAAGTGAAGGCAACGGTGTGTTGAAGTTGTTGCTGCCTTGTAGCTTCATTTTGGCAGTGTTCTTGGTGCGTGTTTGGGACTATTTTGAGATAATGTTATACTCCATCTTAGTTAGAATTGTTCATAAGAAATAGTAAGTCACTTCCCTCTTTTGAAATCTCTAATAAGTATATGAATTTTTGAAGGAAAGCTAGAAGAAAGTTATGGTTTGTATGTTGACTTGTTGTAGTTGTTGTGCTGTTATGTTGCTGCATTTTGGGAAGAAAGATTGCTGCGTTATTGGGATGTGATTTGGCGTAAAATACTCCTATTATATCCAAGAATATTCTCATGCCAAGGGTAAGTGTTTCTAATTCCTAAACTTGCCTAAAAATCCTAGCTAAAGCTAGAAGTTGGAGGTTAATGTTGGGCTACCGTCATTGGTATGTTGTTGTTGAAGTTCTGCTCGTTTTTGAAGGTTGGTATAGCTTTTTTTTTGCTGAGAATATACTCTATATTTGTGGGAGTTTTTCATGAGAAAAGTGAGGTAATTTCCTATGTCTATTTCCCCCCAAAGTTGTAGAAACAAGTAGAAATAAGAAATGCTAAGTGTTGCCTTATTTGTTTTTGTTGTGACTGCCTATAGATGTAACATTTTGGCTGGATAAATTGGCTTGAAACAGACTTGTCACTTGGTGATAAACTCAAGTAATTTAGGGCTAAAGTTCTAGGTTTTGAAAGAAAGAAACGACATAAGAAAGCTCGCTGAAAAAATAAGGTATGTAAGGCGCTCTTTGTCTCTTGATTTTCAAGCACGAATTCATGCCGAGGATTAATCCGGAATTCTCCTGTACTTGAGCTTCTGTAGTAGCATATTATGGTTCTTCCTTGTTGTTAGAATTACTTGGTATTAAGTTGTGTATTTTCTAAATAGTTAGAACACATGAATGTAAAGCGGAGAGGGCAATTGCCTTCGATTATGGTCATAGTTTTAAATTGAGTCTAAAGTCCCCTCAGTGTGGGCACAATGAGCTGGTACTTTACATTATGTTATGTGTTTGTGGATTCAGAGTTTTTTCCCATTATGGTTGCTAAGGAAATTGGTAAACATGGAATGACGACGACGCGCGGGCCAAGCTAATAATTGAAATCGATTTTAACTCAATAAGGGTTAACGAGGGTAACAAAATGCAATTTCCCTAAAACTGTTACCTACCCTGTTATATTCATGTTTTAAGGTGCCTAGGGCCATGAGAAGCTTCCTCGATCCCTCTCCCCTAAGCTAAGAGACTAATTAATGCGTTTCTGAATTAACCGATACGTTAAACTTGGAAAATAGAACCCAAATGGGTAAACTATTGATATTTCTATGGGACCATCTTTATTGGAAGGTTATGTACAATATATTTATGTTAACATGCTAGACGAAAATCATAATATATATACGTTAATGCTTACTTTCAAATTATGTGCTAAAGCGACAAGGATTTCCTTTAGAAAGATGCTATATGTTTATTAGAGCTCTTGAGTTATCTAGACCTCCTGAGAATTTCTTAAGGCTTTAAGCAGACACGTCGTATGTTCTTTGAAAGTTGTAGATGTGTAAGGAAATTAACCTAAGAGTAAAAGTTGTGGCGCAAGTAGAAAAGGAGAGATAAGAGTAATGTTAGACCTTTTAACGTAATATGTGAGGTATATGCCCTCTATCTGTAGTTGATTCTAGAACCTTTGAGCGACGTGAAAATATGAGCAAGACGATTTTAAGAGACAAGGTTGTCAATAAGGGAAGAAGGTAAGTGCGTACAAGAATTGCTGGAATAGTGAACACGAGAGTAAATAATTAAGTAGGGAATGACGAATCTTGTTTGGAAAAGAATTTAAGATGAATAAGAAAAGTAGAGCTAAGGGTTTTTAAATTTGATTATAAGTATTGTGATTGCTAATGAATTAGGCAAATAGTTAGCAAGATTTACCCTATTCTAAAGACGTTTAGAAAAAGAGTTATAAATAAAGTTATTTATGTTCAGTGGTATTAAGCTAATGAAAGGCCAGTAAAGTGTTGACTTCTTAAGAAATGATTAGAATCAAATATTTTGAGATAGTGACTCAAGTTAAAGAGAAAGTTCTTCATTGTACTTTTAAACAATTATCTTTGATTATTTGTTCTAAGTGTTGGATTAACTTTTTCATGTTAAAGGATTTTATTTTTCTTGGAAGTTTATAATCTGTTTATAATGCTGCTAAGCTTTTGTAAGATCCTCATATATTGCAAAGTTTCACACGAGCCTTTCCTATATTGTCTAAAGCACGCCAATAAGTCTTTATTTATCTTAAGGCGGCCCCTAGATAGTTGCCTGGCATTTTTATGTTAAAGAGCTTCAAGTTATGTCTTCCTTTTCATAAGTTACCTCGAGATATGATATGATTTGCAACGAATGAGGTATTCTCACAATTCTTGATATGAAAATATGAAAGTCAAACGAGTATAAGCACAAAATGAATGCTAAGTTGGTTAATAGAAAATGTTAAGTTAAGTTATTCCTCTATGCTCCTCGTGTTAGTATTGCTAGGAGATGTTGAAAATCATGAACGTGTGTCTACACTATCTTTTTGATATTCCAGTTCTAGGAACTTCCCTAGAATTCATTCATAGCATAGGTATGTATTTAAATGTTAAATGAAAGATCTATATGTGTATGCTTAATTGTAGTATTTAGAGGTCGTGGTAAGATCCTACACATGTTATAGTTACTGAGTTGACATATTTTATAATTTTCAGTATCAAGATAATCTATATGAGCCCTATCAGCTCCATTTATGATTGCGATTGAGATTCATTTTTATTTTACCTCGGTGTGGTATACCAACTGGAGATATCTTTATTTTACCCCAATATGGTACACCGGCTGTAGATAATTTTACCCCGGTATGGTACACCGGCAGGAGATATTTTTATTTTACCCCGGTATGGTACACCGGTTGGAGATATTTTTATTTTACCGCAGTGTGGTACACGAACTGGAGATATTTTGTTCTACCCCGGTATGGTACACCGGCTGCAGATAGTTTTATTTTACCCCAGTGTGGTACACCAGCTGGACGAATTTTATATATGGATTTATGGTGGTTGGTTGCAGGCATTATAGTTATAGTTTCTCTCCTGTGCGTTTCTCAATTGCATTTTCATCTTATTATATAGTTACTATCAGGTTTTGATTTCTAGGATTCCAAGTTGTTACTATTCCTTATTCCTGATTCAGTTATCTTGAGTTCAATTATGTTGTAGTAAGTTGTTATCAATTACAGGATGCAGAGTTCCAGGTTATATCTATCCTTTATATGTTTATGTACTGAGTCACTTGTTATGGGGTTGTTATCTCAAGTTTATAGTATCAGCCTTACATACCAGTACATTTCATTCGTACTGACGTCCCTTCGCTTGGGGACCTGCGTTCGTACCGCAGGTGTAGGTAGAGGTCAGGATTGCCAATTGAGTAGCAGTTCGTGAGATCAACGGATGGTTGGTATGCTCCTTTCTTCCTAGATCTAGGGCTTAGTTATTCAGGCTTGAGTTTTGAGATGCATTTATGGGTAGGTCGGAGCCCTGTTTCGACCATTCGTCAGTTTATCCTTTAGAGGCTTTATGGACTAAGTGTGTATAGTGTTATTCAGTTTATGTCCTTGTCGGCTTATTGTTGCCTGGTTTAGCATACTCATAGACTTGGTTGCATTTCAGTTGTTTACCTTGTATTGTTGAGAACTTATGGGTCCAGTTTATACTCCAGTTGACTGGACAGGTGGCCTGGATGGCCTAAGTGTTACAGTTACAGATGTCATATAGTCGGCTTCTCGATCAATCATGAATCGAGTGCCAGTTGCGCCCTACCCAGTTTTGGGGCGTGACATGTGCATTGATTATCAACAACTGAACAAGGTTACAATCAAGAACAAGTATCTCCTCCCCAGGATTGATTACATGTTTGAAAAACTTCAGGGTGCCAAGTATTTCTCAAAGATAGATCTCAAATCTGAATATCATCAGCTTAGAGTTAGAGAGAGTGACATTCCAAAGACAACTTTCAATACTCGCTACGGTCACTATGAGTTTGTTGTTATGTCTTTTGGACTAACGAATGCTCCTACAAATTTTATGGGTTTGATGAATAGGGTGTTCAAGCCATATTTGGACATGTTCGTGATTGTCTTCATAGACGACATTCTCATATACCCTCAGAGCGAGGAAGAGCATGCCACTCATTTGAGGATTGTGCTACAGACTCTGAAGGATCGCCAGCTGTTTACTAAATTCAGCATGTGTGAGTTTTGGCTAAACTCAGTAGCATTTTTAGGCTATGTGGTGTCAAATGAGGGTGTGCAAGTGGATTCTCATAAGATGGAAGCTGTAAGGAATTGGCCTAGACCAGTTAATCCTTCAGATATCAGGAGTTTCTTGGATTTATCTAGCTACTACATGAGATTTTTTGAAGGATTTTCATCCATTGTGGCACCATTGAATAAGTGGACCCAGAAGAATATTAAATTTCAGTGGTCGAATGCCTTTGAGAAGAATCTTCAAGAGCTAAAGACTTGACTCACTTCATCCCCAGTATTGACCTTACTAGAGGGCACGGATGGATTAGTTGTGTATTGCGATGCCTCTAGGGTTGTTCTTGGTTATGCGTTGATGCAGCACAGTTAAGTCATTGCATATGCCTCTAGAAAGTTAAGACTCATGAGAAGAATTACCCAACGCATGAGACCTAGAGTTAGCAACGGCAGTGTTCGCATTGATGATTTGGAGACACTATATGTATGGGGTCCATGTGGATGTGTTTACAGACCATAAGAGCCTTCCATAGGTGTTTACTCTGAAGGATCTAAATTTGCGACAAAGGAGGTGGTTAGATCTTCTAAAGGATTATGACATGAGTGTCGTTTATAATGCGGGCAATGCCAATGTAGTGGCAGATGCTCTTAGCAGGCTATCCATGGAGAGTGTGTCACATGGGGAAGATGGAAGGAAAGAGTTGGCGGAGGACGTGTATCAACTTGCACGGTTAGGAGTTTTCCTTGTTGACTCAACAGATGGTGGTGTCATTATTCAGGATGGGTCAGAATCCTCAAAGGCTAGGAATGACGAGGATCCTATTTTAGTAAAGTTGAAGGAATCAGTTCAAAATTAGAAGGTAGAGGTCTTTTCCCAAAGGGAGATAGTGTACTTCATTATCAGGGTCATTTATGTGTTCCAGATGTTGACGACTTGAGAGATTAGATGTTGCATGAGGCTCATGGTTCTTGATATTTTATTCATCTAGGTGCCTATGGGAAGTCTATTGGTTGAATGGCATGAAGAAGGATATAGCGGAGTTTATGGCTAAGTGTCCGAACTGTCAACAAGTTAAAGTTGAACATCAAAGACCTGAAGATGTGCTACAAGACATCAGTATCCCCACTCGGAAGTGTGAAGAGATCAATATGGACTTCATCACAGGGTTGCCTCATACTCCCTGACAATATGACTCTATTTGGGTGATTGTAGATAGGTTGACCAAGGCAACTCATTTTTTACTAGTCAACACTACCGGCTCATGGGAGGATTATGCTAAATTGTACATTTGGGAGTTAGTTCAGTTTCGTGGACTTCCCTTGTCTCTCATATCATATAGAGGTACTCAATTTACCTCCCAATTTTGGAGATCGTTCCAGAAGGGACTTGGTACTAAGGTCAACCTTAGCATAATTTTTAACCCGCAGACAGATGGCCTGACTGAGCAGACATTTCAGACTCTTGAGGATATGTTTAGAGCATGTGTGATTGACTTCAAAGGTAGTTGGAATGATCATTTGCCTCTTATTGAGTTTGCATATAACAACAGCTATCACTCTATCATTCTAATAACCCCGTTTGAGGCTCTTTATGGGCGAAGATATAGATCGCCTATTGGTTGGCTTCAATTAGGTGAAGCTATGTTGATAGGGCTAGATTAAGTTCATGAGGCAATGGAGAAAGTTCAACTTATAAGGGAGAGGCTGAGAATAGCTCAGAGTCATCAAAAGTCCTATGTGGATGTAAGGAGGAGAGAACTTGAATTTGAAGTTGAGGATTGGGTATTTCTGAAAGTATCTCCCATGAAGGGAGTGATAAGATTCAAAAAGAAAGGAAAGCTTAGTCCCCGATATGTTGTCCCATATAGGATTATGAGATGTGTTGGTAAGGTGGCCAATGAGTTGGAGTTGCCCTCGGAGTTAGCTTCAGTAAATCTAGTTTTCCATGTATCACTCTTGAAGAAGTGGATTAGTGACCCGGCTTTGGTTGTTCCAGTGGAGAGCATGGGTGTGAAGGATAGCCTTAGCTATGAAGAGGTTCCAGTTGAAATCCTTGATCGTGGGGTTCGGAAGATGAGGAACAAAGAAGTAGCTTCAATAAAGGTTCTGTGGAAAAATCAGCTTGTTGAGGGAGCTACGTGGGAAGCTGAAGTAAATATGATGGCTAAATACCCGTATCTTTTTCCTTCCATCTTGAGGAACCAACTTCCTCCTTAGTACTCTATAAGATTTCATATATAGAGCATGTCTCTCAGTTCATTTTATGACAATGCATGTATGTGTGATTCATTAATTTAGTTCAATCATGAATTTTAGTACGGAGGCAGTCACTCAGTTTGTTTTAAGCTTCAGATATTTAGTATTTGGGATGGCAGTTTCTTTCTCCAATTATTCAGTTTGTTTATCCACATTCTAGGATGAATGTTCCGAAGGGGGAGATATTGTAATACCCTAAAAGTCCCTAAGATCGAACTCGAGGATTGAAGCAGAGAAAACAAAAAAATTTGTGCAAGTCATAGAACGACTCGTCATGTGACTCGTTGGGTCACCCAATAAGTCATGGAGTGACTCATAAAGGGGAGGTAGGCTAGTGAGGAGTCATGATTAGGAGGTGACCACGGATGAAGCCACAAGTCGTGGTATCACTTCATGACTCATGAAGTGAGTCGTAGTCAGGATGGTTGAGTTGGAGGTTGATTTCTACTAAAGGTCACCAGTGAGGGCCACAAGTTGTGACTCTCCTAACGACTCGTGATGTCCCTCGTGAGCACCGGCAGAGTCATTTTTCAAATGAATTTAGTAAGGGTATTTTCGTATTCCTAAGCTCCTAAGCCATATACTACGTCATTTTAAGCTCTGTAATGAGGGTTTTAAGAATGCTTAGTCAAGTCTAAGCATTCTCTGAGTTCTTCCCCAAATCTCTTGTGTTTTCAAGGAAGGCTATAGAATCAACATACTTACGTGTGTAGAGTCATGACAGAGATTTTCCCTTCACTCTCATGTCCAAATCCCTT
Source organism: Datura wrightii (assembly GCA_035772735.1). Lineage (NCBI taxonomy): Eukaryota > Viridiplantae > Streptophyta > Magnoliopsida > Solanales > Solanaceae > Datura > Datura wrightii. The sequence continues at coordinate 42,312,148 of JASDFA010000007.1, read as the reverse complement.
CTCAAGTTCATGAATTACCAAATTTTATGAAATTCTCTATGTTGAATTCATGGGTCAATTTCCTATATGTTTTCATTGATGATTAAAGAGTCATGAACAGGTTTTATACCATATTGATTATAATTAATAACTTCAAGTTTTAAGAAAATGATGCCCAATTATGCAAGTTGAGTTTATGATCTATGATTCTAAGTATGAAAGAATGTTTACGATTACCCATGAATGTAATTATGATTTTTCTTAGAATGTCTATTTCATGAAAGCATGATGTTAAGATTTGGGCAACCCACTCAAGTTAAGCATAATTTCATGATTTAGCCAAGATTAATAAGTTTAGTTATCTCAAATATTGGAGTCAAGACTCCCCATATATTAGTATATAAGTTATGTTTCCATATATGATTATATGATCATTATATATGCTTTGAGAGTAGTGTCTTGACCCGAGTAGGCTAGGGGTTCCAAATTTCCTTAGTCTCATAAACTACGCGCCAACGTAGGTATACTTTGGGCCCTCTCAAGAGAGTGTTTCCCCAACCCAAGAGCACATTATGATATCACACCTTACTTAATCCTTTGCCCTGACAAGGCTTAGGATGGCCCTCCTCCATGTGGCAAGACATGGGATCATCATGCGCTCATACATGGTGGTTGTCGGTTAAGACGAGCCTCCCATTGTTCCTCATGATTTCAGTAATGCATATATTATAAGATATTATACCATGTTTTCAGCAGGTTTGATCCAAGTATTAGTCTATGAGCTTTTACCTACGATTTCAGCTATGGCAAGCCATATGCTTTTATTTCAGTTATGGGTTATTCGACTAATTTATGGGATCCATTTATGTTTATTTATTCATGTTTTTGGATATCAGCATGCAGTTCTTACTCTCAGAATCTTATGATGTTATGATTTAAGATATGCATGATTTCAGTTTTTCAGCATGCTAGATATGCATGATTTTAGTTTTTTACTAAGCATTTTATACTTACCCCGCATTCTTAGTACATTTCAAGTACTAACCGCATACTCTATGTTGTATCATGAAATGATACAGGCTGAGAAGTTCATACTCAATCCCCCCACTAGCCAGTCTCCAGAGTTTATCCCAGGCAACTTTGTTGGTGACTCCTCATCCTTTGAGGACCTAAAAGTTAGTCGAGTGTTGTTTTTTCAGTTTTAGACTTTTAATGAGCTAGTTGGGGTGTTGTCCCATTAGCTCTTCAGGATGTTAGAGGCTTTTTAGACATAGAGTTGCATATCCAACTTCGAATTTAGTGTTTTGATATTTCCGTTGGTTAGATGTTTTCCTATACAAACTTTCGCTAATTTCAGAATTCAATTTTCCTCTTTGTGTATGCTGAGCTTTAGTTATCATGTTCATGGCATGGGTTGACTTGGAGCCATTTATGATTCTAGGTTCCGTATCTAGATTCGGGTCTATGTTCGGGTTGTGACAAACTTGGTATCAGAGATTTAGGTTTTGAAGTGTCGTGGGTGTCTGAAATCTGTGTTAAGTAGAGTCTTTTTCATGGGTGTTAAGTGCACCACACTTATGATGAAGAGGCTACGAAACATTTTAGGAAATTTCCCACTTTTTATGATCTATGTCGTGCAATGAAGTATCTCTGTATCCTTCTGACTCGTGCTATACGCGTTTATAGAATCATGCCTCCACGCAAAGTTAAGGGAAGAAGGAACGAAAATGGAAGTGGCCATGAGAATGGAAATGGAGATAGGCACCGGCAAGCCCCACCATCACCAGTAGGATCATTGCCCGAGCAAGTCTCTCATGCTAAGTTTAGGATAGCTTTTCAGATGTTGGCCCAGTATTTGACCGCTTAGGTCAACCAGCAGGTGATGGCCCATGTTCTTCAGAATGGAAGCACAGTGGTTTCTTGAGTTTGGGATTTCCTCCAGAGGAATCCCCCTGAGTTCCTTGGGTTGAGAGTGGATGAGGAGGACCCACATGAGTTTTTGGAGGAAATACAGAAGATCACCCAGATTATGGGGGTGACAGGAGAAGAAAGCACATACTTAGCCTCCTATCAGTTGAAGGGGGTTGCTCATATTTGGTACTGCCAGTGAAGAGACGGTAGAGCAGTGGGCGCAGTTCCTTAGAGCTGGGATAAGTTCATGATATCATTCTTAGATAGATTCTCCCCTATGTTGTTGAGGGAGACAAAGGCAGTGGAGTTCGTCAATTTGAAGAAGAATGATTTTATTGATCAAGAGTACGCATTGGAGTTGATCTTGCTGTCCAAGTATGTGCCAGAGATGGTAGCAGAGTAGAGGGCCCATATGAACAAATTTGTGTAGTGAGTGTCCAACTCACTGGTCAAGGAGCATAGTATGGCAATACAGAACAGTGACTTAGACTTCTCTAGATTGGTCATAACACCCAGAAAATGGAGGCAGATTAGATGAAGGATAAGGAGAGAGAGGCCAAGAGGGCCAGGACGAATAGTGTTAGGTTTTCCCAATAGAGGCCCAGTGGCAGACATCGTCAGCAGTCTCATCAGAGACCATTAGCTCCAACACCATCATCAGCTAGTGTACCATCTATATCTCAGCGTGAACAGAGGGGAAGTACATCAGACTCTAGAGGTCAGAGGTGATAACACAATGGTTGGAAATTCCAAAACTAGAGTATGAACTTAAAACAAATGCGGAAGCAAAACTAAAAAACTAATTGAAAGGACTAAACAAGAACTAAGAGATATGGATTTGACAAGATCCAAGTAACAACAAATTGGCTATAGGTAAACCAAAAGCCTTTAAACTAATCAAGTTTAGAATCGAATCTTGACCACTTCGTGAGTAACATTAGACAATAATTAGTAAGTGTACTATGCTCTTCTAAGAGTACCAAGAAGAAACAAAAGATATAAAGAAAGAAAATTATCTTACTACCATAATCTAAGTAGTTAGGTTGCAAGATAAATTCAAAAGTAATCTGCCACAAAGTTTTGAAAGAACTCTCAAATATATTAATATTCAAAATCTGATCGTCATGAATGAACCAAGACCCCTTTATATAGTATTGAAAAAGGGGTTTGTCAAAAGATATCATGAATGAAAATAATACTTCCTAGAACCTAGAAAACTACCACACATTATCCTATGAAGTCAACACAGAATAAAACAACTATTAAATAGCATAGAAGGATGCCACACACAAAGTCCTACGAGTCAACATAGAATAAAAGAACTCTTAAATATAATTCTAGAAACTAATTAAAAAAATATTGCAGTATTTTCTGCATTTAGGGGATGATTTGGGCTCCATTTTATCTCCTTTTGCACTTTAATTTGGGTCTTTAAATAGATGTAAGACTTGGAGAATATATCTTCATTGGGCTTGAGATCTTCTTCCATCATAAGACACATTTTAATAGCTAATTCCAGCCCATTAAGTTGGTCTTCAAATTTTCTTGTTTGGGATCATGTCATGGGTCCCCTTGGAACTTTCAAATCTTCCATAGTTCATGATGAATTTCCATGTATGCTATCATTCCCCCCTTCTTCAAGAGAATTTGTTCTCGAATTCAACGTTTCATCAAATAGAGATAGATCAGAAGCATAAAGGTAGAACTAACTTGATATTCACTAGGAAGATCATGTTTGTAAGCATTGTCTCCAATCTTTTCAAGGATTCCAGTTTGCAGCAACTGTGGCAGAAAGCACCTCGGAGAATGCTTAGCAGGTTCAGTTGGCATGTTTTGGGTGCGGGAAGCCCGGCCACATGTTCAGAAACTGTCTAGTGGCCAAGTAAGGTTGTGGTAGAGGTCGTGACCCAACTTTCAGTTCAGCAGGTCCACCAGCACGCTCAGCATAGCAGGGTGCATCCACTAGTGCAGGTGGTGGTCAGTGTCAGAATAGGTTTTATGTCCTCTCATCTCATCAGAAGTAATAGGTCTCCTTAGATGTGGTCACTAGTACGTTATGAATATTCCATATTGATGTATACATATTGTTAGATCCAAGCACTACTTTATCTTTTGTTGACACCCTATGTTGCTATTATTTTTGGAGTAAGTCCAGAAATTCCATCAAAACCCTTCTCAATCTCTACCCTAATTGGTGTCTTTGCTATAGCTCAATGGGTATACAAAAATTGCCTTGTCATAGTCCTTCAGAAAATCGCTTCAGAAGATTTAGTAGAGTTAGAAATGACTGACTTTAATGTGATTTTTAATATGGATTGGTTGCATGCATGATATGCCTCAGTGAATTGTAGAACCCATACGATGAAATTTTAATTTTCGGGTGAGCCAGTCGTAGAGTAGTTCAACTATGCCTGTAGGTCGCTTTGGCTCCTACCTTAAGGCCAAAAGTTAATTTCTAAGGGTTGCATGTATCATCTAGTTTGGGTTAAGGATGCTATGACCGCAACCCAGACTCTCCAATCAGTTCTGATAGTGTGTGAATATCCATAGGTTTTCCTAGATGATCTACCGAACGTCCCTCCCGAGCAGGAGATTTACTTTGGTATTGACCTTCTTCCTGATATGTAGCCTATATCTATTCCTCCTTACAGAATGCCTCCAGTTGAGCTAAAAGAGTTGAAAGAATAGTTGAAGGATATTATACCTCAAAAGCCTAAAGATCAGACCCGGGAGTTGAAATGGAGAAAATCTGGCACCCGACATCAGGACGGGTTGTGAGGTGACACATGAGAGCATCCCAAGAGGTGTGATGTGACTCATGGCCAGACCCAGGGGAGGACTTTGAAATTTGAGAATTTTGGAATCCCCACAGACGTGACCACGAGTCATAGTTAGGTCCCACGACTTGTTAGGTCATTCGTGGGGTGGGGTGAGTAAGAAAAGAGAATGAAGAGGGCAGTGTACCTGACGGAAAGCATACTCAGTACATTCAACATACTGACTGCATACTCTATGCTACATCATTTTATGATAAAGCTCTGATTCTAAGATCCAGCATTGTCATTACCATGTCTCGGAGTTTAGCACCCATGTTATTGGTGAGTCCTCATTCTCCGAGGTGTTTCTTTTAGTTTTCAGTTTACCGGGTTAGTTGGGGATGTTGTTCCATCATCCCATTTGATACATTAGAGGCTTTCAGACTGTGTGTAATACTCGGTTGCGATGTATGTAGTATGTTCCACTTACTAAGTTATGTTATGTTCATGCTTCCACTATGTTGATATGTTAACTATTCCGCTTGAATGATATGTAGTTATGTGTATGCTTATGCCATGGGTCAACTTGGAGTCTCTCGGGGCTCCTTTTCCTGTGTTACGATCCGAGTCTACGTTTGGGTCGTGACAAACTTGGTATCAGAGCCATAGGTTTGAAGTGTCCTAGGGTGTATGAGAGTTGCGTTAAGTAGAGTCTTTTTCATGGGTGTGAAGCGCGCCACACTTATGGTAAAGAGGCTACGAGATGTTTAGGAAATGTTCCCTTCTTTCATGATCCATGTTGTGTGATGAAATGTCTCTCTATCCTTCTAATTCATGCAATTCACGATTGTAGAATCATGGCTCCCCGAACAATGAATGGTAGGAGGAGTGGAAACGTAGATGGCCACGAGGATGGCAACAGTAATGGGAACCAGCAGGCCCCACTAGTTCAGGAACACTAGACACCAGAGCCAGTTGGCTATGTTGAGTTTCGGGCATCTATCCAGATGCTTGTGTAGGCCTTGACTGCTCAGGTCAATCAGCAGGCGGTTGTGCATGTTTCACAAAATTGCAAAGCGGCAGCTGCTCGAGTCAAGGACTTTTTGAGGATGAACCCGCTAGTGTTTCTCAGATCAAAGGTAGATGAGGACCCACATGAGTTTATTGACGAGATTGTGAAGATCACCCAGGTCATGGGGTTGAATGGGGTTGAATGTGCAGAGTTGGCCTTCTATCAGCTGAAAGGGGTCGCATATATCTGGTTACGTCAATAGAGAGACAGTAGGGCCGCTGGAGAAGGCCCTGTCACTTAGGACGGCATTTCTAGACCGGTTCTTCCCTCAGGAGATGAGGGAGTTGAAGGCAGCAGAATTTGTGAATCTAATGCATAGGAGGATGATGGTACAGGAGTATGCTCTTGAGTTCACTCGCTTGTTAAAGTATGCCCCAAAGTTAGTGGTTGATCAGAGGGCATGGGTGAGCCGATTTGTTCATTGCATGGCGGGCTATTTGGAGAAAGATTGTAGGACTGCTATGCTTCACCAGAACATGGATTTCCCTCGGATAGTGTTGTACACCCAGCATATAGAGGCGGCTCACGCGAGTGAGAGAGAGGCTAAAAGGGCCCGAACAAATAGCCCTGGGTTTACTCATCAGAGAAACTGCGGTGGTCACCTCAGTGTCGGCAGAGGTCACTAGCTCCAGAACCATCATTAGGTAGTGTTCCATCCAAACCCAAGGGGCATCAAAGGAGCAGGGCTTCAGGATCGAGGGACTAGAGGGGCATGCAGGTAGAGCTCACTGTTCTAGCCTGCGTAAAGTGCATCAAGAGTCATGATGAAGAGTGCTTGCTCGGCTCAGGCATTTTCTATGGGTGTGGTAGATCCGGCCACATACGCCGAACGTGTCCATTTGCTAAACAGGATGATGATAGAGGCGGTGCGCAAACTACCAGGTCAGCAGCCGCTCCAGCACGTTCAGCCTCGCAGGCGGCATCTACTAGTGGGGGTGGCAAACAACACCAAAATAGATTCTATGCCCTTGCCTGGTGTCAGGAGTAGGATACTTGAATGGATGTGGTTACTGGTATGTTATGAGTGTTTCACCTTGATGCTTATGCTTTGTTGTATCCAGGGGCTACCTTGTCTTTTGTGACACCTTATATTGCTAGTAGCTTTGGAATTAGTCCCAAAACTCTGTTAGAACCATTTTCAGTTACTACTCCTGTTGGTAATTCGGTGGTAGCTAGGTTGGTGTATAGAAGTTTTTCAATCGCAATATTTCATAAATTCACTTCCACAGACCTTGTAGAATTAGCCATGACTGATTTCGATATTATTCTTGGCATGGATTGGTTGTATGCATGTTATGCTTTTGCAAATTGTAAAACCCGGGCAATAAAGTTCAGATTTCCGGGTGAACCGATCCTAGAGTGGAAAGGTAGTTCAGTTGTGTCTATAGGTCATTTCATTTCCTACCTCAAGGCTAGAAAGATGATTTCTAAAGGTTTTATGTACCATCTAGTTAGGTTTAAGGATGTTGAGTTCGAGACCTTGACTATCCAGTTAGTTCCGGTAGTGCGTGAGTACTAAGAAGTATTCCCTAATGATTTACTAGGTGTTCCTCCCGAGAGGGAAATCGGTTTTGGTATTGACCTTCTTCCCGACACGCAGCCTATATATATCCCTCCTTACAGAATGGCTCCACCTGAGCTAAAAGAGTTGAAGAAGCAGTTAAAGGACCTTTGATAAGGGTTTCATTAGGCCAAGCAAGTCTCCATGCGGTGCACCAATCGTATTTGTCCCAAAGGAGGATTGTTCCCTTCGGATATGCATTGACTATCGACAATTATACAAGGTTACCATCAAGAACAGGTTCCCTTTTTCCAGGATTGATGATTTATTTTACTAGCTTTAGGGTGCCAAGTTCTTTTCGAAGATAGATCTCAGATCCGGGTACCATGAGCTCAGAGTTTTGGAGAGAAATATCCCAAAGACAGACTTCAGGATGCGGTATGGTCATTATGAGTTTGTAGTTATGTCTTTTGGACTAACGAATGCCTCTGCAGCTTTTATGGACTTGATGAACAGGGTGTTCAAGCCATACATGGATATGTTCGTGCTCATTTTTATTGATGACATCCTGATATACTAACGGAGCAAGGAGGAGCATGCCGCTCATTTGAGGGTGGTGCTATAGACTCTCAAAAACTCACATTTGAGGGCGGTGCTACAGGGAGCATTTCTACGGAGTTAGTTTCGTGAAATTCGCCCGAAGAAGTGTGAGTTTTTGTTGAACTTCGTGGTGTTTTTGGGCCATGTGGTATCAAGTGAGGGCATACAGGTGCACTCTCAAAAAATAGAAGCGGTGAAGAATTGTCCTAGACCGGTGAATCCTTAAGATATTCGGAGCTTCTTGGGTTTTGTTACACCGCGGGGGTTCTTGACACTTAGTTGACATATTCGCATGTTGGTTAAGAGTTTTAGAATGCCATACGTGCGAGAAAAGGGCCTGGGGAGAGACCAGACAAGCGCCAAATCGGAGCGTCGCAAGGCAAATGCGTCTTATAAATCGCATTCGACAAATGCGACTTATAAATTGCATTCGACAAATGCTACTTAAAGGCTCCAAGTATATAATGGCCTCTCACTTAATTTTCAAGTCATCCTTCATATTATTCCCAAAGTGAACGACCAGAAATAGAGGAGGAGCGAAGGGTTTATATGATATTCATTCGATTACGCTGTCAAACGCGGTCCAAAGTCAGATTAACTTCGGGTACCGAAGTGTAAAGCTGCAGGGAGAATTTCTACGGTGTTAGTTTCGTGAAATTCACCCGGAGAAGCGTCTTCCCGCCGAGTCAAAGTGATTGGAATTGCTCCAAACTAGTGTTAATAGACTCCCAGGCCTAAAGTGAGAAATTCTCCCTTCAAGACCTCTGAGAAATTACGAGTTTTCGATCGTACTTCGATAAGTCGAAAGATAGTCACTATATAGATTTAAAGTATTGTTTTCTTCCAGTATAATAATGAAGTTAGTTCTATTCTTGCATGAATATGATTACAGTTGGGGAGAATAGCTGAAGACGAGATGAACCTCTCGAATTAATCGGTAAACCGACAGTCGAGGTATGTAAAGCCAGTTTCTTTCGGCAAGCAAGTAGTTCCAGTATAGCAAAATAGTACAAATTCCAGTAGAATGTTTCAGAAGCCGTATATTATATTCAATATGAGTTCAGTAAGCATGTTAAAATTATTGTACATTGTTCAAAAATATTCCAGAAATATTATTTCAGACTCAGTATATCTCAGTATCAGATTCAGTATATTTCAGTATTAGATTCAACATATTTCAACATCAAATTCAGTATATTTCAGTATGAGATTAAGAACAGAAACCAAAATATAAATATTATTATCAGATTTAGTGTGTATATATATATTACATGCTGTTATTGCTATTTGTGGAGACATGATTGTTCTGTGTTGGGCATCCTTAGAGCTTTCTTGACCGCCCCAGGGTTAATAGCTGTGTCGAATCACCCGCCAGAGGGTGAGGATACATCGCTCTACGGAGTGGCATGTCGTCCGCCAGTTGACGAAGATGGCGCGCATATTCCCCATAACAGGCTGATAAACACAATACCACACCCCCGTCGAGCGCTTGTGCTTGGGGTGCAGATTTCAGATTTCAGATTACAGATTTTTGATTTCAGATTATAGGAGTCCTCCGGATTCAGATACAGCTATAGTAAGGGGCCCAGCGAGCCCAAGTTGCATACCAAGGGGGCCCAGCCAGCCTATTCGCTTTGAGTCGAAGCAGACGCCGCCCATGGAGAGCCTCCACCATTAAGGTCATAGCACCAGTACTTGAAGGCTTACTCTTACTTTTCTTCTTAGGTTTACCTCTTGGCGAGCTCACTGGAACTGTTTTCATCAGGGTTGAAGGAAGAGGGTGTTTAAAAGGCATCAGTGGACTTCAATAAGCCTGCTTATGCTGCTTCGGTGGTGCTTTTTCGCCCTCTCTTCGCTCTGGACAGGAGCGCTAGTGGACACGGGGAGGGAGCAGGCGAAGCGTGTCTGGATTCCATCTTACTCTCTTTTGGTCCGAAGCCGATAGGAAGTGAAAGTCGCTGAGGTAACTTCCGATAGAGCTAGGTTCCGGGTATTCCTTCATAAGCAAACATTATTGTGGAAATCAAGGGAGAGTGTCGTTTTAGAAAAGATACAATAGTTTTCGATTCCCCCGAGCTTAGGGGTCAATTACGGGGTCAATTTGATGATTGTATTCCAGGTTGAGCACAACATCCTTATGCACCCATTTCACATGTTAGTCGCGACCTATGTTGAAGGGATATCTATCTAATCCGATCAATTGCGTAAAGCCCGCGGTAGCAACGGAACTGGGGAAAATATACAAAAAAGACAGTTCTTTTCTATTATATAGTTTAATGACTTGACAAGTCACTAGCCCTCGTATTATAAGATTCTTTCACCCTGTGGTCGACATTCCATTCCCCTTAGTCGTAGGAAAATTTAGGAAGAATTAGGTTCGAATAAATTTCCTAGGATCCTCTTCCTTTCGAACTACAAACACGGGAATCATTGAAATAGCTCTTTTTAGGATCTACTCCAGCATTTAGAAATTGGTTAATCGGTAAAGATACATGTACTTGATGCCCCGCCCAAGAGAGAGACCCAAGTCCTAGTAGCCCTGCCACCTTTTGTTCAATTTCTCGTGGAGTCAAATTCTCATCAGTACGGGTCAAGGGAATGGACCCCTGGCCTCGGATGTCCATATAAAGAACACGATGAGCATAAATACTTGATGCTCATAGTTACTAGGGGGATGGTATTACCTGGGTAGGGGTATATAGATTGTGTGCTGGTTGGTACCTTACGACTTATGGGGGCTGGTAAGGTTCTTGTATGTTATGTTTGTGTTAGTTATCAATAGATAGAAAGTAGACCGCCATGTTATCAGGTATGACTCTTACTCTCTTCAGTAAAGTTACGCCCTTTTCAGTCAGTCTCAGCCCATCTCCTATTACTTCAGTATCTATCAGTATTGTTGTTTGCTTTCAGTTATTTTCAGTTATTGCTTTGCATACTCAGTACCAGTGGTACTGACTCCCGTTTTGGGGCACTGCATTACTTGCCTGCAGGTACTCAAAGATGAGGAGCAGATCCCTCATAGTTTCAGCCAGCATACAGAGTCTTCAACTCCTATCATCCGGAGCTTGATAGCTAAAGGTTTACTTCCCTTTTTGTTTGTATAGTATGGGTAGGCCGAGGCCGTGTGCCGACCATCTTATTATTCTTAGAGGCTTGCGGATTATATATTCCCTGTGGTTAGTTGTACCGGTTGTGTGGGGCCGTGTGTATGTTTTTAGTTTGCATGTGATGGCCATGTGGGGCCTTGTTCAGTTGTTAGTTGGTGACCTTGTCGGTCACACATCAGTTTAGTGCTTGATTCTACTTTTCAGTGATAACTAGTAAGATGGTGGCCGTGTCGGCCCGCATAGGTTCCCTTATGTTCAGTTGTTTTGGATAGCTGTTATATTCCTATAGGTGGCTATAGGCTTTGTCGACCGGAGGCTGTATTTACAGTCGTTATATAGCCCGTTGTTTTCATAAATCCAGAATTAGAGCTAGCCTGGCACCAGAAGTGCTTAGGTTCAGTAGTCTAGCAATCCAGGTCCTAGTAGGGCACCGGGTGCCAGTCATGCCTCCCAAGGCGGGGCGTGACAAACTTTGTACCCGAGCGGGTCGTATCCTAGAGAGTCTGCAATTCGTGCTAAGTAGAGTCTTGTCTATGGATGTGTTGTGCACCACATACTATAGGCAGGAGGCTGCAAGGCATGATAGGATGGCTACTCTTTCTGCTTATTCAGTCGTGCTATAGAGTGGTATAGTATAGGGTTGAGTTCCTAAACCTTACTATACTCCTTGGTTACAGATAAAATGTTAGATCAGCGACATCCTATCATAGGTCGAAAATTGGATACAGCAGCAGGAGAGGGCACCAGCAGGATGCCCCAGTCTCGATTAAAATCAACCCGATCTGAGGGCGATACAGAGGCATTGTCCCGACCTTCTCAGCAGTCTCCACCCCATCAGGAGTCACTCGGGATGACACCACCTCCGATAGTTCATATACCTACACCATCTGACTAGGAGGTCAGGAGTGTTGTAGTTATGTTAGCGCAGATGATGGCTACTCCGCGCCAGTCAATGCCAACTACAGTTGTAGACAAGTGGGCCTGGTAGTTCAAGGGTCCGAGAATTCCTAGCACTAGGTCCCCTTCAGGTCACAGGGTCGGATCAGACAGAGGACCCCCAGGACTTCCTAGATCAGATGCAGAGGATTTTTCAAGTAATGCATGTTACATCTACAGAGTCGATTGAATTGGCGGTATTCCGACTGCGGGATATTGCTGTGTTGTGGTATGAGAGTTGGGAAAGGTCTCGAGGGAGAGATGTTTCCCCTCCGATTTGGTCCAGCTTTTCAGAGGCTTTCCTGGACCGTTACCTACCACGAGAGATCCGACAGGCCCGGATGGACTAGTTTTTACACTTTGAGAAGGGGGCAATGAGTGTTCGAGAATACGCCCTGCAGTTCGATTCTTTGGCCTGCTATGCTCCGACCATTGTAGACACCAGCCATCCAGAGTCTACTGGTTTATTATGGGGCTGAACCCAGAGTATATTGAGGCCTATATGACATCTACTTTGCGAGAAGATATGGATATTGCTCGAGTGCAGGCTTTTGCTCAAACTATTGAGGACCTCAGGCATGCGGCAACAGGATAGCAGATGACCAAGTCAGGAATAGCGCCACAAGGACGGGTCAGATGAGTTACAAGGGGAGATTCGGAGAGGGCCTAGGCCACGGTTGTCAGATAGGCCACCTAGACCCCCGCCTCCATCACAACAGCAGAGGGATAGATTCAATCATCGAGAACAGTTAGAGTCCGGCAGAAGTTCTCGAACAGTAGATTCACCCCAGTAGAGGAGAGCAGAGCAGAGCAGAGCAGGTATACACAACCACTTTGCCCTATTTGCAACCGATGCCACTCTGGAGCATGTAGATATGGCTCCACAGGGTGTTATATATGTGTACAGTAGGGTCATGTGATGAGAGATTATCCAGCCAGGGGTCAGAGTGACCGGGATAGACAGGACAGGGCATCAGCAGGGTTGCGAGCTCCAGCAGCACCGGCAGAGTGCAAGCCCTCAGTTTCAGCAGGCAGAGGCCGAGGCAGATCAGGGGCCTCTAGTTCAGTTACGGGCCCAAGCTGTACCTATGCATTACCAGGGAGAAAGGATTCAAAGGTGTCTCCAGATGTTGTGACAGGTATGATGAATATTTGCTCTCACCCTGCTTATGTATTAATCGATCCGGGATCTACCTTGTCCTATGTTACCCCATTAGTGGCTCAAAAGTTCAGTATTGTACCAGAATTGCTTCGGCAACCCTTTTCAGTATCTACACCCGTCGGTGACTCTATCATAGCCAGAAGGGTTTATCGAGGGTGTACAGTAGAGGTTGCTAGCCGTCATACCACAGCAGATTTGGTAGAGTTAGAAATGGTTGATTTTTGCGTCATTATGGGTATGGATTGGTTAGCTCCATGCTATGCCAATGTAGAATGCTGGACTAGGACAGTCTGATTCCACTTTCCAAGGGAGGCAGTACGAGAGTGGAAGGGTAGTAAAGCTACGCCAAAAGGTACGTTTATTTCCTATCTTCGTGCGAGAAAGTTGATAGCCAAGGGGTGCATATACCACATTGTCAGAGTTCAGGATGTTCGGGTAGAGCCTCCGACTCTCCAGTCCGTTCCAGTTTTGAATGAATTCCCCGATGTATTCCCAGATGAGCTATCTGGTATTCCCCAAGAAAGGGAAATAGACTTTGCAATTGATCTATTACCAGGCACTCAGCCCATATCAATTCCCCCTTATTGCATGGCTCCTGCTGAACTCAGAGAACTAAAGGAGCAGTTGAAAGATTTGTTAGACAAGGGCTTTATCAGGTCGATTACTTCACCTTAGGGTGCGGCAGATTTGTTTGTGAGAAAGAAGGATGGTTCCCTCCGCATGTGTATAGACTATCAGCAACTGAATAAAGTCACAATCAAGAATAAGTATTCGCTTCCCACAATAGATGACTTATTTGATCAGTTACAGGGAGTCAGATATTTCTCCAAAATTGACTTAAGCTTCGGATATCATCAGGTTCGGGTTCGTGAAAGGGACATTCCAATGACTGCCTTCATGACCAGATACGACCATTTTGAATTCTTAGTCATGTCCTTTGGGCTGACGAATGCTCCAGCCGTATTTATGGACCTGATGAACAGTATTTTCATACCATACCTGGACTTGTCAGTGATAGTGTTTATTGGCGATATTCTAATGTATTCTCGCTCAGAGGCAGACCACCAGGATCATTTGCGGACAGTGCTCCAGATTCATAGAGACCGTCAGTTGTATGCCAAGTTATCTAAATGTGAATTTTGGCTGAATTCAATAGCCTTTTTGGGTCATATCGTGTCGGATGCTGGTATACAGGTAGATACACAAAAGATAGAAGCGGTAAAAGCATGGCCCACACCTACCACTCTGATCGATGTACGCAGTTTCCTAGGGTTAGCAGGGTACTACAGGAGGTTTGTTGAAGGATTTTCCACCTTAGCAGCACCTCTGACTAAACTGACGCAGAAGGCAGCAAAATTTCAGTGGACTGAGGCATGTGAGAAGATCTTCCAAGATTTGAAAGACAGGCTAACATCAACTCCAGTGTTAGCATTGCCAGAAGGTACAGAAGGTTATGTAGTTTATTATGACGCTTCAGGTGTTGGGTTAGGATGTTTGTTGGATTTAGGAGGTGGCTGGGATGAACATTTACCACTCATTGAGTTTGCCTATAATAACAATTACCATTCAACTATTCAGATGGCACCTTATGAGGAATTATATGGGCGAAAGTGCAAATATCCAGTTGGTTGGTTTGAGGTAGGAGAATCAGCATTGATTGGGCCAGATATCATTCATCAGTCAGAGGAAAAAGTAAAGCTTATCAGAGAAGGTTTACTGACTGCTCAGAGCCGCCAAAAATCTTATGTTGATGTGCGGCGCAGAAACTTGGAATTTAATGTGGGTGATTGGGTGTTTCTGAAAGTTTCATCGATGAAGGGTGTAATGAGATTTGGCAAGAAAGGCAAGCTCAGCCCGAGGTTTGTTGGGCCTTATCAGATTAGTCGAAGAATAGGCCAAGTGGCATATGAGTTAAACTTACCTCCAGAGTTAGAATCTGTCCACCCAGTTTTCCATGTATCAATACTGAGAAAGTGCATAGGAGATCCCTCTTGAATTGTCCCAGTCCAAGATGTTCAGGTTACAGAGGAGTTGGCCTATGAAGATGTTCCAGTAGCCATACTAGACCGGCAGATTCGCAGATTAAGAACTAAAGATGTTGCTTCTATCAAAGTATTATGGTGTAACAGGAATCGAGAGGAAATGACTTGGGAAGCAGAAGAAGATATGAAAGCCAGATACCCTCAGTTATTTCAGACTTACTAGTCATAGGTATGTTGATATTGTTGTTTTATGAGTTGCTTTATATTCATGTGTATGAGTGAGATGTTGACTTCAGTTTATTATGTAATGGATGCTATAGTATTATATGGAGTACCTGTATTGGACTTTTCTGCGTTTCAGGATTTTTGAGATAGTCCATATTTCAGGGGAAACTCTGCCGAAATTTTTCTAGAAAAGGTAGAGCAAGTTAAATTTTCTTTAAACGGAAGTTAACATTCGAGGATGAATGTTCTTAAGGGGGGAAGGATGTTACACCCCATAAGTTCTTGACACTTAGTTGGCCTATTCGCATGTTGGTTAAGAGTTTTAGAATTCTATACGTGCGAGAAAAGGGCCCGGGGAGAGACCGAATAAGCGCCAAGTCGGAATGTCGCAAGGCAAATACGACTTATAAATTGCATTCTACAAATGAGACTTAAAGGCTCCAAGTATATAATGGCCTCTCACTTAATTTTCAAGTCATCTTTCATATTATTTCCAAGGTGAACGACCAAAAACAAAGGAGGAGCGAAGGGTTTATATAATATTCGTTCGATTACGCTGTCAAACGCAGTCCAAAGTCAAATTAACTTCGGGTACCAAAGTATAAAGCTACAGGGAGCATTTCTACGGAGTTAGTTTCGTGAAATTCGCCCAGCGAAGCGTTGTCCCACTGAGTCAAAGTGATTGAAATTTCTCAAAACTAGTGTTAAGACACTTCCAGGCCTAAAGTGACTATTTCTCCCGTCTAGACCTCTGAGAAATTACTAGTTTTCGATCGTATTTCGATAAGTTGAAAGATAGTCAATATATAGATTTAAAGTATTGTTTTCTTCCTGTATAATAATGAAGTTAGTTCTATTCTTGCATGAATATGATTACAGTTGGGGAGAATAGCTGAATACGAGCCGAACCTCGCCAGTTAATCGGTAAACTGAAAGTCGAGGTATGTAAAGCCAGTTTCTTTCGGCAAGCTAGTAGTTCCAGTATAGAAAAATAGTACAAATTCTAGTAGAATGTTTCAGAAGCCGTACATTATATTCAGTATGAGTTCAGTAAGCATGTTTGAATTATTATACAGTGTTCAGCATGAAACTCAATAAAACAGTATAATTCCCAGTAGAATATTCATGAAATATTATTTCAAACTCAGTATATCTCAGTAGCAGATTCAGTATATTTTAGTATTAGATTCAGCATATTTCAGTATCAGATTCAGTATATTTCATTATGAGATTCATAACAGAATAGCAAAATATAAATATTATTATCAGATTCTATATATATATATATATATATATATATATATATATATATATATATATATATATATATATATATATATTACATGCGGTTATTGATATTTGTGGAGACATGATTGTTCTATGTTGGGTACCCTTAGAGCTTCCTTGACAACCCCCGGGGCTAATAGTTGTGTCGACTCACCTGCCAGAGGGTGAGGATACGTCGCTCTATGGAGTGGCATATCGTCTGCCAGTGGACGAAGATGGGATGCAGATTCCCCATAGCAGGCTGATCAGCACTATACCACACCCCCTGTCGAGCGCTTGCGCCCGGGGTGCAGATTTCAGATTTCAAATTACATATTTCAGATTTCAGATATCAGGAGTCCTCCGGACATAGATACAGCTATAGTCAGGAGCAGAGCCCTCGTAGTTCCAGCTAGCATACAAAGTCTTCAGCTCCTATCATCCGGAGCTTGATAGCTAAAGGTTTTCTTCCCTTTTTGTTCGTACAGTATGGGTAGGCCGGGGCCCTGTCCTGACCATCTTATTATTCTTAGAGGCTTGTGGATTGTATATTCCCTGTGGTTAGTTGTACAGGTCGTGTGGGGCCATTTGTATGTTTTTAGTTTGCATGTGATGGCCGTGTTGGGCCTTGTTCAACTGTCAGTTGGTGACCTTGTCGGTCACACATCAGTTTAGTGCTTGATTCTACTTTTCAGTGATAACTAGTCAGCATGGTGGCCTTGTCAGCCCGCATAGGTTCCCTTATGTTCAGTTGTTCTGGGTATCTGTTATATTCCTACAGGTGGCTATAGGCCTTGTCAGCCGGAGGCTGTATTTACAGCCATTATATAGCCCGTTGTTTTCATAAATCCAGAATTAGAGCCAGCCTAGCACCAGAAGTGCTTAGGCTCAGTAGTCCAGCAGTCCAAGTCCTAGTAGGGCACGTAGTGCCAGTCATGCCTCCTAAGGCGTGTCGTGATAGGTTT
Organism: Datura wrightii; assembly: GCA_035772735.1. Classification (NCBI taxonomy): domain Eukaryota; kingdom Viridiplantae; phylum Streptophyta; class Magnoliopsida; order Solanales; family Solanaceae; genus Datura; species Datura wrightii. Next base: position 42,294,686 of record JASDFA010000007.1, on the reverse strand, counting down.
AGCTGGCTATTATCATAGATTCATTGAAGGTTTCTCATCGATTGCAACACCTCTGACTAAATTGACTAAGAAGAAGGTGAAATTCCAATGATCCGAGGCTTGTGAGAAGAGCTTCCTAGAGTTGAAGGCTCGACTTACCTTAGCACTGGTGTTGACCCTACCCGAGGGTACCGATGGGTTCGTGGTGTATTGTGATACTTCAAGAATTAGACTTGGGTGCGTATTGATGCAACACAGAAAAGTCATAGCATATTCCTCTAGACAGTTGAAGTCCATGAGAAGAATTACCTGACCTATGATCTTGAATTTGTCATGATGTATTTGCATTAAAGATATGGTGACATTATTTGTATGGGGTCCACGTGGATGGGTTTACAGACCATAAGAGTTTGCAATATGTGTTCACTCAGAAGGATCTCAATCTTCGGTAAAGAAGGTGGTTGGAGCTACTCAAGGACTATGATATGAGTGTGCTATACCATCCGAGCAAAGCTAATGTAGTAGCAGACGCACTTAATAGACTCTCTATGGAGAGTGCATCTCACGTGGATGAGTGAAAGAAGGAGCTGGTGAGAGATGTGCATCGACTCGCAAGGTTGGGAGTCAGGTTGGTTTACTCCACTGATGGTGTTGTTGTTGTTCAAAATGGATCAGAATCGTCCTTGGTGGCTAATGTAAAAGCTAGATAAGATGAAGACCTGATTCTGGTAAAGTTGAAGGAAGTCGTTCAAAATCAGAAGGTGGAGGTCTTCTACAAAGGGGGAGATGGTGTGCTTCGCTACTAAAGTCTCCTATGTGTTCCTGATGTTGATGATTTGAGAAGCCGGATGTTGCACGAGGCTCATGGATCTAGGTATTCTATCCATCCAGGTATTCTGTCAAAAAATAAAGGTTGAGCATCAGAGACTAGGAGGTGTTCCTTAGGATATCAGTATCCCTACTTGGAAGTGCTAAGAAATCAATATGGACTTACCTATCACTCGTCGACAATATGACTCCATTTGGGTTTTGGTAGACAGGTTGACCAAGGCACACTTTCTACCGGTCAAGACCACTGATTCGGTAGAGGATTATGCCAAACTATATATTCGGGAGCTAGTTAGATTGCATGGAGTGCCCTTATCATCATTTCAGACAGGGGTACCTAATTTACCTCTCAATTTTGGAGGTCGTTACAAAAAGGACTTGGTACTCAGGTTAAGCTCAGCACATCATTTCACCCACAAAAGGATGGCCAAGAGGAGAGGACAATTTGGACTCTCGAGGACATGTTGAGAGCATGCGTGATGGACTTCAAGGGTAGTTTGGTTGATCATTTGCCTCTTATCGAATTCGCATATAATAACAGCTACCATTCCAGCATTCAGATTGCTCCGTTTGAGGATCTCTAGGGCGGAGATGTAGATCGCCCATTTGGTTGCTTTGAAGTTGGTGAAGCTATGATGATAGGACCAGATTCGGTCTATGAGGTATGGAGAAGGTTCAGCTCATATGGGACAGGTTGAAACTAGCTCAAAGTCGCCAAAAGTCCTATGCCAATGTGAGAAGGATAGAACTAGAATTCGAGGTGGATAATTAGGTGTTCTGAAGGTATCTCCCATGAAGGGAGTGATGTGGTTTGGAAATAAAGGAAAAATCAACCCTCATTTTGTTAGCCCCTAATTGTGAAAAGGATTGGTAAGGTGGCATATGAGTTGGAGTTGCCCTCAGAATTATCTTTCGTGCATCCTGTATTCCATGTATCCCTCTTGAAAAAGTGTTTAGGTGATCCAACCCTAGTGGTCCCGGTGGACAGTGTTGGTGTGAAAGACAGCCTTAGTGAGGAGGTTTTGGTGGAAATACTGGATCGTTAGGTTCGAAGGCTAAGGAACGAGGAAGTAGCTTAAGTTAAAGTGTTATGGAGAAATTAGCATGTTAAGGGAGCTACGTGGGAGGCTGAAGCGGATATGATGGCTAGATACCCACATTTATTCTCTACCGGCTCAGTTCTAGCTTGAGGTATCATTATTAATCTAAAACTCTATTTGGTTTTCATGTTCAGTTCATGTATCTGAGTTTCTTTTATGTATATGGATGTATATATGACTCGTGAGTTCAGTTCAGCTATGTACGTTGAATCGAAGGTAGTCATTCCATTAGTTTTTTGCTTAAATGATCAGTACTAGTATATGATAATTGCACTTCTCTGTTCTTTTGTGTGTTTTCCAACATTCGAGGATGAATGTTCCCAAGGGGGAGATATTGTTATACCTCGGAATCCCAAAGATCAGACCCAAGAGTTGAAATAGAGAAAAGTTAAAATCTCGCACCAGACATCAGGATTGGTCGTGAGGTGACCCGTGAGTGCATCCCACGAGTCATGATGTGACTCGTGGGGAGACCTAGGGGAGGACTTTGAAATTTGAGAATTTGGGAATCCCCACGGACATGACCACAACTCGTGGTCAGGCCCCACAACTCGTTAGGTATTCGTGGGCTGGGGTGAGTAAGAAAAGAGAATGAAGACGACATTGTAACTAACAAAAAACACCCATGAGTCGTGGTCAGTCACCACGATTCATGGGGAGGGTCGTGGTCAGCTAATTGAAGAATTTTTGGTTTTTAGGCAGTGTACATAATGGGCGGTGACCGCGAGTCATGATCACCAGTAACGAATCGTGGAGTAACTTGTGACGAGCCCAGAAGACTTGACTAGCAGTGTACTTCACGAATCATACCACGAGTCATGGCCAGAGAGGACGAGTCGTCAAGTCCCTCGTTGGGACCATCTGGCAGCTATTTTCTGTGAATTTCGTAAGAGCCATTTCATAATTCCTAAGCTTCTAAGGTCGAAACTACGTCATTTTGAGTTATGAATAATGACTTTTAAAGGGGTAAAGTTCATTTTAGGCCATTTTCATATTCATGCATGCTAGAGTGATAGTCTAGGGAGGTGATCAAGGCAATCCTTCAAGGTCTTTCATCAATTTCTTCTTGGGCATTCAAGAAAGTGGTAGAATCGGCCATAACCAGGTATGTAGGGTTATGATAGGTGAATCCTTTCACACCCATGCTCAATCTCTTTCAATTCATTAAATTTCCCATCTAAATACTATGGGGGTTTTACCCAATGCATGAAATTTTGATTTCTCTACATGGGCTTGATCTAATTGAGTTACTATTATTGAATTACGAATTATGGGCAGGTTTATGTTGTTTCCATTAAAAAAAATCATGTTTCAAGTTTTACAAACTAAAATGCCTATTTATGAAAAGTTATGAAAGTCAAGGTTGATGATGAATGTTCATGTATCATTGATTATGAAAAGCATGTTTTCAAGTTACCCATGTTTATAATCATGTCTTCCAATGAATTCAGTATTTTCAAGCATGTTAAAGTATTAGGTAGTGCCCATATGCTCAAGAATGATTTATAATTTATGATGTTGGCCAACTAAAGGGCCTTTGATTCTTGGATAATCATGTTTTAATGGGGATCAATGATGATAAATGTTTATTTGGCCATGCATCTTAATGAATGATGTTATTAATTTACATATGAGCCTAATGTGCATGTTTTTGGGAGTCGTGTCTAGCACCGAGTTGTCACGATCGGAACGAAGGCTCTGATCGTATACACGGGACAAGGGACCCCGAGAGACCCCAAGTCGACCCAAGGCATAAGCATACATCTAATTCAATATATATATATATACTGAAGAATCAATGACATAAACTCAGTGGAAGTCAAACTCAACATAACATCAGAATAAACATCTGAAGCTAAACACGTACATAAGTCTGAAAAGCCTCTAATCTAGATGAGTTGATGGGACAAGACCCCAACTAACTCAACAATACTGAAGCTAAAAATACATAAAGGAAAATAGGAAGTCTATCCCTCAAAGGATGAAGACTCACCAACCAAGCAAGTGCTAACTCTGACAACTAACTACGAGCGGGGCTGAGCTTGGGAGTTGGGTCCTTTATTATGAAACGATATAGCATAGAGTATGCGGGTCAGTACGTGGAACGCATGGAGTATGCAAGGTAAGTAAAATCGTTTAAGTAAAGTTAATCTTTTAAAGCATTCCATAACATATCATAAGCTTTCAAAGCTGAGAGAAGGGCTTGCATGCATTCTTTATGAAATCATAATCTTTTCATCACATGACAATGCATAGCTTCATAAATCATAACTGACTTGAATGACTTAAGCTGAAATATGACATTTATAAGAAAAGCTTAACAATGAGCCAAACCTTGCTTTTAGAACATGCATGAATAAAATAATAACCATGAGTCATTAAAATGCAAATCTGAATCATATAGATAATGGGAGACTCGTCACTTAACCGACATACCACGATAGAGCTTATGTGGTCCCGACTATCACACTCAAGTGGGCAGAGCCATCCAAAACCTTTCCAGGGCTAAGGACGCTACTATGATATCGATATCCATCTCATGGGCCATTAGGGCCGGGGAAAGCTCACAAGGGAGGACCCAATAATATAATAGTATCAACCTATGTTGGCGCGTAGTTCTAGGGCATAGGGTGATCGATCCTTAGCCCTCTCAGAGCTAGACTCTTCTCCCAAAACATGCAATGCTCTATATCATATATATCAAAGCTCAACATCGTATATTGATCTCAACAACGAAATCATGCATAATCTCAACATCGTATGAAAATGAAGCTCAATAAAAACATACACCTCAATTGTGAATTCATGAATATGAGAAGCTTTATTTCGAAACATACCACAAGCTCAAGATAAATGGGAGCCTTTACTACAAAAACCATGTGGTAAGCTTATGTTAGAGATACTACAACATCATACTCGATAAGGGCTTTGCCCAAAAGTTTATCATGCTTGGATCTACTTAATAAATTTTTAAAACAATATCATAGTTATGGGTAGCTTACAAACATGCTTTTCATCATCAAATCTCATCATCATCATACATTCATCATTATTCTTTTCTTTCATGAACTTCTCATCCATGGGAATTTAATTTCATAAAGTAGAAAACACAATTCCGATTGAAAACAATTTAAAATTCTACCCAAGCTTCACAATTCATTAATAGAAACATAATCTATTCATACCTATGTATAGAAATTGAAGAATTATGCAATTGGGTGAAAACCCCATAACTTGATCATAGGAATTTCTTATACTATGATAGAGCTTGGGCATGGGATTGGAAGGAAACACCCACTCATAGCCCTACATACTTGGAAGGGATTGATTCCACCAAATCTTTGATTACCCAAGAGGAAATTGGATGGAAACCTTGAATACTAGCCTTGAATCACCTCTTCAACCTCTCAAGTTTGCATGCATGGAAGGAAATAACTTAGAGTAGGTTTTCCCCTCCTTAAACCCACTAAAACGAGCCTTAAACGATGTAGTATAGGGCCTTAGGATGTAAGAATGACAAAAATACCCTTAAAGATTACGTAGAAAAATTGCTCAGTGGACCAAACAAAGGACGACCCAACGGGTCGTTGGAAGATACCATGAACCGTGGTATCTATCTGTGCTATGCACAGTCCAGGCTTAGACCTTGGCTCAAACAACGACTGGAACAACAATTAGTTCTTACCTTCAACGGGTCGTTCATTCGACCATTGTTTCCTTCTGCCAACTTTATACTTTCTCAAACCACGAGCCTTACCATGAATCATTACTAGAACCCACGAGTCGTGCTCTCGTCCCGTCACATACACTGGCCATCTCACAATCCTAACAACGACTGCCCACCACGATTCGTGGTACCTCATGACGGGTCATTGGGTGGCCTTGAATCCTAAGTCCACTTCTTACCACGACTACCAACAATGGCTCATTGTTTTCCACAACGAGTCGTTATGCTGGTCATTGTCTCAATTGCCCCAAAACCAGACACCTTCCACGGCTCACTCCAACAGGTCATTGGTTGAACCAACGATCCGTAGGACCTCTCGTTCTGCAACAATTTCCCCAGTTTCAACAGTTTTAAATTTTTAAAATCTTGGGTCTAATCTTAGGCACTTCCAGGGCATTACAATATCTCCCCCTTGGGAATATTCATACTCGAATGTTGGAAACAAGTAGAAAACAGAAACATGCAATTATCATATGTGACTACTGATCATTTAAATGGAAAACTAACGGAATGGATACGTTCGATTCAAAATATACAGCTGAACTGAATTCGAAAATCACATACACACCCATATACATAAAAGAAACTTGCGTGCATGAACTGAACATGAAACTAAATAGAGTTATAGAGCAAAAATGATACCTCAAGTCGGAACTGAACCGATAGAGAATAAAGGTGGGTATTTAGCCATCATATCCACTTCGGCTTCCCACACAGCTCCTTCAACATGCTGATTCCTCCATAATACTTTAATTGAAGCTACTTCTTTGTTCCATAACATTCGAACCTGCCGATCTAGTATTTCCACCGGAACCTCCTCATAGCTAAGGCTATCCTTTACACCAACGCTTTCTACCGGAATTACTAAAGCTGGATCTCCCAAACATTTCTTCAAAAGCGATACATGAAACACAGGATGCATGGAAGATAACTCTGAGGCCAAATCCAACTCGTATGCTACCTTACCAACTCTCCTCATAATCCGAAAGGGACCAACATAAAGGGGACTATGTTTTCCTTTTTTCCTAAACAGCATGACTCCCTTCATGGGAGATACCTTCAGAAATACCCAATTGTCCACCTCGAACTCAAACTCTCCTCCTCACATCAACATATGACTTTTGACGACTCTGAGCAGTTTTCAGCGTGTCCCTTATTAACTGGACCTTCACCATAGCCTCATGAACCGAATCTGGCCCTATCATAGCTTCCTCACCAACCTCAAACCATCTAATGGGCGATCTACATCTTCTCCCATACAAAGCCTCGAACGGTGCCATTTGGGGACTGGAGTTATAGTTGTTATTGTAAGAAAACTTGATCAGGCGCAGGTGATCATCCCAACTACCTTTAAAGTCCATCACACATGCTCTCAACATGTCCTTGAGAATTTGAATTGTCCGCTCTGCTTGACCATCCATTTGCAGATGAAATGTTATCCTTGAGTCCCAAGCCCTTTTTTAAAAGACCGCCAAAACCCAGAGGTAAACTGAGTACCTCTGTCTAAGATAATAGACAAGGGCACTCCATGTAATCGAACCAACTCTCAGATATACAGTTTGGCATAATCATCCGCTGAATCTGTGGTTTTTATCGGTAGAAAGTGTGCAGCCTTGGTCAACCTATCTACCACCACCCAAATAGAATCATAGTGTCGGCGAGTACGAGGTAGGCCTGTAATGAAATCCATATTAATCTCTTCCCACATGCAAGTGGGAATGCTAATATCCTGAAGTACGCCTCTCGGCCTTTGATGTTCGACCTTCACTTGCTAACAGTTCGGGCACTTGGCTACGAATTCTGCAATATACTTCTTCATGCCATTCCACCAGTATATTTCCCATAAGTCATGATACATCTTGATGGCACCTTGATGAATAGAGTACTGATCTTGGGCAAAATGGCATGCCCAAGGGATACTTTATAACTTAGTTTCGTCTTGTTTATTTACGTATTTATATACATTCTCATGTAATTTTATGTAAATGTGAAGATATATACTAACCAACATGATTAGTTCTTGTTTTTGTAGGTTTAAAATGAATTTGAGGAACTAATCCATGAGTTGGTGAAGTGGAGGCATGGAATCGGAAGTAAAACGTGAACGTCAGCAAGGAGGATGAGTAAAACAGCCCACCTGCGCGTTGGCAACGTGCCACGGCAGGCAGGCTGCGCAACCAAGGGCGTGTCACGGCCCCAAACGCACTGCACAAGCAGCGTGCCATGCTGCCAACATGGCAGGGGGCTATCTGGCGACGGTTTTATGAGTTTTCCAATGTGCATCCGCGATGCCTCCATGTCACGGAGGCATATTGGCACGATAACCTCCGTGACACGAAGCTATTCCATGTCAGGCATAATTTTGTACAATTCTCATTTACTATAAATAGGTCCCTTAGCTCCTAAAAATATTTTGTCACGAAATTATTCAGAAAAACTGCCAAGGAGTGAGGGAGAAGTGGGAGAACTCACCTAGGGTTCTTAAATTTCATCTTCTCTTCTACCAATTCTTATAAGTATGTAACTTTAATTATGTTTTATTGTAATTATACGAAATTGAGTGGCTAGAACCCTCCCTCTAGGGTTGAAACCACATGGTATGATTGTGAATACATGATTTTGTTTTGGTTTTAAGTTATTAATTGTTTTTTTGTCTTACATTCTTAATTATTGTTGTTTTTATGATTGATCACCATGAAAACACACACATTGTACCTAGATTAAAGCTTGAGAAAGTAAACATAGGCAAGAATAAAGAACTGACTCCGAAAATTTTCGACATCTGGAACACATAGATGACCCTGGTACCGCAGCACACCATCTCCCCTTTGGGAGAAGACCTCCACCTTCTGACTCCGAAGGACTTCTTTTTGCTTTACCAAAATAGTTTCCTCATCTTGTCTAGCCTTCACATCAGTCACCAAGGACGATTTGATCCATTTTGCACAACAACGCCGCCATCGGTCGTGTCGACCAACCTAACTCCCAACCTTGCAAGTCAATGGACATCTTTCACCAACTCCTTCTTTCCCTTATCCATGTGGGACGCATTCTCCATAGAAAGTCTACTAAGTGCATCCGCTACCACATTAGCCTTACCCGAGGGGTAAAGGACACTCATGCCGTAGTCCTTTAGTAGTTGCAAACATCTCCTTTGCTAAAGATTGAGATCTTTCTGCGTGAACATATATTGCAAGCTCTTGTGATCCGTGAATACATCCACGTGGACCCCATACAAGTAATGCCGCCATATCTTAAATGCGAATACCACCACGACCAACTCAAGGTTATGGGTCGGGTGATTCTTCTCATGGACCTTCAACTATCTAGAGGCATATACTACCACTTTTCCTTACTGCATCAAAACACACCCGAGTCCGATTCTCGAAGCATCACCATATACCACAAAACCATCGGTAACCTCGGGTAGGGTCAACACTGGTGCTGAAGTGAGTCGAGTCTTCAACTCTTGGAAGCTTTTCTCACAAGCCTCCGACCATTGGAACTTTACATTCTTTTGTGTCAACCTAGTCAAAGGTGCTGGGATGGAGGAGAAACCCTCAACAAACCTCCGATATTATCTAGCTAACCCAAGAAACTCCGAATGTTTGAAGGATTCACCGGTCTAGGCCAATTTCTCACCGCCTTGATTTTCTAAGAATCTACCTTTATGCCTTCACTCGATACCATATGGACCAAAAATGACACAGAGTCTAACCAAAACTCACATTATCTGAACTTTGCATACAACTAATGATCCTTGAGGGTCTAAAGCACTACTCTCAAGTGAGTGGCATGCTCCTCCTCACTCTGAGAGTATATAAGGATGTCATCAATGAATACAATCTCGAACATGTCCAGATATTGCTTGAACACCCTGTTCATTAGATCCATAAAACTTGTAGGTGTATCTGTTAGTCCAAAAGACATAACTACAAATTCGTAGTGACCATATCGAGTCCAAAGGCGGTTTTCGGGATGTCACTCTCCCGAACAGTGAGCTGGTGATACATGTATCTGAGATCAATCTTGGAGAAACACTTGGCACCCTAAAGATGGTCAAGCAAATCATCGATCCTGGGTAATGGATACCTTTTCTTAATGGTGACCTTGTTTAACTGTTGATAGTCAATGCACATTCGAAGCAAACCATCCTTCTTCCGAACAAAAACACTAGTGCACCCCATGGAGACTTACCAGGCCTAATAAAGCCCTTATCTTATAGGTCCTTTAACTGATCCTTCAACTCCTTGAGCTCGGCTGGAGCCATCCTATAAGGAGGAATAGATATAGGCTGCGTGTTAGGGAGAAGATCAATACCAAAATCAATCTCCCGCTCGGGAGGTACACCTAGCAAATCATCAGGAAAGACCTCTGGATACTCACATACTATTGGGACTGACTGAATAGTCGGGGTTTCAGACTCGACATTCTTAACCCAACCTAGATGGTACATGCAAACCTTAAAAATCATCTTCCTGGCCTTAAGGTAGGAAATGAATAAACCTATAGGCACAGCTGAACTACCCTTCCATTCTAATACTGGCTCACCCGAAAATCTGAACTCTACTGCCCGGGTTCTACAATTAACTAAAGCATCGCATGCAAATAGCCAATCCATGCCGAGAATAACATCAAAATCAATCATGGCTATATCTATCAAATCTGCTGAGGTGACCTTATGGAAGACTGAGACTGGGAAACCTCTACACCTACTGGAGTGGAAACTGAGAAGGGTTTTAACAAAACATCGGGACTGACTCTAAAGCTATTGGCCACATATGGTGTCACAATAGAGAAGGTAGCCCACGGATCTAGCAATGAATATACATCAATATGGAAAACTAGCAACATTCCAGTAACCACATTCGAGGAGACCTCCTTCTCCTGACGCGATGATAAAGCATAGAACCTATTCTGGTGCTGACCGCCAGCTGTGCTAGTAGACGCCTTCTGGTGTGCTGAGTGTGGGGGAGGGGCTGCTGAACTAGAAGCTGGGCCTCCGCCCCCAACCTAATCCTTCCTCTCAGCTGGACAATCTCGAAGCATGTGTTCGGGCTGCCCATACTCGAAAAAAGCACCCGAAACATTCAAGCACTAGCCTGTGTGCCCCCGACCACACCTGTGACAAGATGGGATGCTAGAATCTGCGGGTCTACTGCTCTAACACCTCGATCCTAATGCTCGCCCTCTCTGATAAGGCCTAGGCCTGGATGGCACACTCAATGCCAAAGATATCGGGGCTAATGATCTCTGGTGAGTTTGTTGTCAGTGCCGACCACTGGACCTCTGTTGAGAGAATCTGTGGTCCTTGATCCTGGTCCTCTTGGCCTCCCTCTCTCTCGAATGTGTTGCCTCCATCTTCTGGGCATACAACACTATGCGGGAGGAAGTCCATATTCTGGTGAAGCATAGCGATCCGACACTACTTGTCCAAATACCTTGCTATACCATGCACAAACCTGCTCTGGTCAGCCACTAACTCTGGGGTATATTTTGATAGGCGAGTGAACTCAATGGAATACTCTTACACTGCCATTATTCCCTTCTTCAAGTTTACAAACTCATCTACCTTCAGCTCCCTCATCTCCCGAAGGAAGAACCGATCTAGGAATGCAACCTAAAATTCCTCCCACCTGATCGGACCTGGTCCTATGACCCTGCTATCCTTCCATTGGTGAAACCAAATATGCGCAACCCCTTCAACTAGTAGGAGGCCAACTCTGCGCACTCAACACTAGTCACCCCTATGACTTGGGTGATCTTGACAATCTTATCAATGAAATCATGCGGGTCATCTACCTTGGACCCCAAGAACTTCGGTGGGTTCATCCTCAAGAAGTCTCTGACTCAAGCTGCCGCCGCATTGCCATTTTATGGAACATGCACAACGGCCTGCTGATTGACCTGAGTGGTCAAGGCCTATGCAAGCATCTGAATAGCGACTCGGGACTCAGCATGAGCGACTGGCTGCAGTGCCTGAGGCTCCTAAACTTGTGGGGCAGGCTGATGCCCATAACCATTTCCATCCTCGTGGCCTTCACAACCTCCATTCCTCCTTCCGTTCATTTTTTGAGGATCCATGATTCTGCAATTGTGAATAGCACGAATTAGAAGGATAGAAAGACTTTTCATCGAATGATATAGATCATGAAAGAAGGGAACATTTCCTAAAATGTCTCGTAGCTTCTTTGTTATAAGTGTGGTGTGCTTCACACCCATGAAAAATACTCTACTTAACGCGGCTTTCAGACACCCTAGGACACTTCAAACCTATTGCTCTGATACCAAGTTTGTCATGACCCGAACAGAGGCCCAAATTGTAGACACAGGACAAGGAGCACCAAGAGACCCCAAGTCGACCCATGTCATAAGCATACATCTAACGCAATAAAGAAATTCAAGAAATCAACAATATAAACTCAATGGAAGTCTAACTCGACATAACATCAGAAATAGCATCCGAAGCTAAACACATACATAAGTCTAAAAAGCCTCTAATCTGGACAAGTTCAAGGGACAAGACCCCAACTAACTCAACAATACAGAAACTAAAATTACATACACAAAACTGAAAGTCAAGCCCTCAAAGGATGAGGACTCACCAGCCAAGTAGGTGCTAACTCTTACAACTGACTACGAGCGGGGTTGATCCTAGGAACTGGGTCTTTTATCATGAAATGATACAGCATTGAAAGTATGCAGTTAGTACGTGGAATGTATCGAGTATACAATGTAACTTAAACCGCTTAAGTAATGGAAATCATTTAAAGCATTTCATATTATATCATAAGCTTTCAAATTTTAGAGGAGGGCTTGCATGCATTCTTTCTGAAATCATAATTTTTTCATAACATGACAATGCATAGATTCATGACATCATAACGGACTCGAATGATTCAAAACTGAAATATGAAATTTATAAGAAAAGCTAAACAATGAGTCAAACCTTACTTTTAGAACATGCATGTATATAATAATAACCATGAGTAATGAATATGCAAATCTGAATCATATAGACAATGGGAGACTCGTCACCTAACCGACATACCACAATAGAGCTTACGTGCTCCCAACTATTATACTCAAGTGGGCAAAACCGTCCAAAACCTTGCCAGGGCTAAGGATGCTACCATGATATCGATATCAAGCTCATGGGCCATTTGGGCCAGGGATAGCTCACAAGGGAGGTCCCAATTACATAATAGTATCAACCTACGTTGGCGCGTTCTTCTGGGCATAGGGTGATCGACCCTTAGCCCGTTGGGTACTAGACTCTTCTCTCTAAAGCATGCAATGGTCTACGTCATGTGTAACAAAGCTCAACATCATCTATTGAAGAAGCTCAACAGTGAAACCATGCATAACTCAACATCGTATGAAAATGAAGCTCAACAACAACATACATGTCAATTGTGAATTAATGCATAAGAGAAGCTTATTTTGAAACATACAACATGCTCAAAGATAAGTGGGGAGCCTTTACTCCGAAACCATATGGGTACTTTAGAGATACTACATCATCATAATCGATATAAGGCTTTTCCCAAAACTTTATCATGCTTGGATCTACTCATTTCATTTTGAAAACAGTATCATGATCATGGGTAGCTTTAGAAACATGCTTTTCATCATCAAATCTCATCATCATCATACATTCATCATCATCCTCTTCTTTCATGAACTTCTCATCCATGGGAATTTAATTTCATAAAATTTAAAAACACAATTTTCATTGAAAATAATTTAAAATCCACCCAAGCCTCACAATTCATCAATAGAAATATAGTCTAATCGTACCCATGTATAGAAATTGAAGAATTATGTGATTGGGTAAAAACCCCATAACTTGATCATAGAAATTTCTCATACTTAGAGATAGGGCATGGGTGTGGAAGGAAATACCCACTTATAACCCTAAATACCTGGAAGGGATTGATTCCACCAAATATTTGATTATCCAAGAGAAAATGGGATGGAAACCTTGAATACTAGCCTTGATTCACCTCTTCATCCTCTCAACCTTGCATGCATGGTAGGAATAGCTTAGAATAGGCTTTCCCTTCTTAAAACCCACTAAAACGAGCCTTAAATGACGTAGTATAGGCCCCTAGGACTTACAAATTATGGAAAAGCCCTTACTAAAACCATAGAATTTGGCTGACTGCCAGTCCCCACGAGGTACTGAATGACTCGTACTCACATGCCACGACTCGTGGCCATGAGTCATCTGGTTCACTACTCAAAAACAACTAGGGGACCTCATGGAAGACACCACGAATTGTGGTGGATAACCACGACTCGGGTCACTATCCATGGATTCTACTGCCCAATACCTCCTTTCCAAACAACTATCCTAGGCCACAGGAGATCTCATGAGTTGTGAGGCCTGACCACGACTCATGGTCATGCTCGTGGTCTTCTCAACACACCCCGCCAACCATGCTGGATCACGAGTCACTTCATGACTCACGGTCACTCCTCACAAGCCTCCCACGATTTATTCTGTGATCTGGTGCAAATTTTTAATATTTCCCCATTTTGACTCCTGGATCTGATCCTTGGGTTCTCGGGGTAATACAAGCCCGGCGTTCAAAGAACTACGCTAGTGTCTCATAACTACGTGCCACCGTAGGTTTATAATGATACACTATAATGTTAATGATCCCCTCTTTTGTGATATCACATAATGCACATCCCTTGCTTGGCAAGCCATGGACGGCTCTGCCCACTTGAGTGAGATAGTTGGGACATCATGTAAGGCTCCACCATGATGGTGTTTGCTATGACGAGCCCTCCTATTGTTCCACATGTTTTATGCATTGTTATGTTTACTTTATTTGGCTCAAGTGATGACTTAATAAAGTTTCTCTTATGATTATGATAATGAATGGTTTACGAATGATTTGAAAACCTTGAGTCTTATGTTATCTTATGAAATTATGATATGAGCATGTTTTCCTTCTCTTGTGCTCATTTATGAGCTTTTATGTATTTTTAAATGTCTGTTTTACTTATCTTGCATACTTATTACATTTCACGTACTGACTGCATACTCTATGATGTATCATTTTATGATACAGGCTCCGATTATTAGATCTAGCATTCTCATTCGCTTATCTCGAAGTATAGCACCTATCTTATTGGTGAGTCCTCATTCTCCGAGGACCATTTGATTCGTACATTGATGTTTCTTTTGGTTTTTAGTTTGCCGGGTTAGTTGGGGATGTTGTCCCATCAACCCATCTGATACGTTAGAGGCTTTCAGACTACGTGTAGTTCTCAGCTGTGATGTATGTAGTATGTTCCGCTAACTAAGTCATGTTATGTTCATGCTTCCGCTATGTTTATATGTTAACTATTCCGTTTGAATGATATGGAGTTAGGTGTATGCTTATGCCATTTGTCGACTTGGAGTCTCTCGGGGTTCCTTGTCTCATGCTACGATCTGGGTCAATGTTTGGGTCGTGACAAAGGATCTCCTAGACAATGGTTTCATTAGACCTAGAAAATCCCCATGGGGTGCACCGGTTCTCTTTGTTCGTTCTCTTCATATGCACATTGACTATCAGTAATTGAACAAGGTTACAATCAAGAACAAGTATCCTCTCTCTTGGATTGATGACTTGTTTGAAAAACTTCAGGGTGCCAAGTGTTTCTCAAAGATAGACCTCAGATTCATATATCATCATCTTAGAGTAAGAGAGAGTGAGATTTTGAAGACAACTTTCAGGACTCGGTATGGTTACCATGACTTTGTAGTTATGTCTTTTGGAAAAACGAATGCTCTTATAGCTTTTATGGATTTGATGAATAGGGTGTTCAATCAATATTTGTACATGTTTGTGATTGTCCTCATACATGACATTCTCATATACTCTCGAAGCGAGGAAGAGCATGGCGCTCATTTGAGGATTATGCTACAGACTCTTAAGGATCGCCAGCTTTTTGCTAAATTTAGCAAGGGTGAGTTTTGGCTAAGTTGACCCAGAACAAAATTAAATTTCAGTGGTCGGATGCCTATAAGAAGAGTCTTTAGGAGCTAAAGACTCGACTCACTTCAACCCCAGTATTGAGCACACCAGAGGGCACAGATGGATTTGTTGTGTATTGAGATGCCTCTAGGGTTGGCTTGGTTGTGTGTTGATGCAGCACGGTAAAGTCATTGTGTAGGCCTCTAGACATCTTAAGACTCATCAGAAGAATTACCCGATGCATGACCTAGAGTTAGAAGTGGTAGTGTTCTCATTGAAGATTTAGAGACACTATTTATATAGGGTCTATGTGGATGTGTTTACAGACTATAAGAGTGTTCAGTACGTGTTTGCTCAGAAGGATCTAAATTTGTGTCAAAATAGGTGGTTAGAGTTTCTCAAGGATTATGACATGAGTTTCCTTTATCATGGAGGCAAGGCCAATTTAGTGGTGGATGCTCTTAGCAAGCTATCCATGGAGAGTGTGTCTCATATGGAAGATGGAACGAAAGAGTTGCCTAAGGACATGCATCGACTTGAGGAGATGGTGTACTTTGTTATCAGAGTCGTTTGTGTGTTCCGGGTGTTGATGACTTGAGAGATCAGATGTTGCATGAGGCTCATGGTTCTCTATATTCTATTCATCCAAGTGCCTACGAGAAGTCTATTGGCGAAAGGGCATGAAGAAGGACATAACGGAGTTTATGGCTAAGTGTCTGAACTGTCAACAAGTGAAAGTTGAGCATTAAAGACCTGGAGTTATGCTACAAGGCATCAGTGTCCCAATATGGAGCTGTGAAGATATCAATATGGACTTCATCACAGTGTTGCCTTATACTCGCCGATAGTATGACTCTATTTAGGTCATTGTAGACAAGTTGACCAAGGTATCTTTTTTTCTACCGATCAAAACTACCAACTCAGGGGAGGATTACGCTAAATTGTACATTCGGTAGTTAGTTCGGTTGCATGGAGTTCCCTTGTCCATAATATCATATAGAGGTACTCAGTTTACCTCCTAGTTTTTGAGATCATTCCAAAAGGGACTTAGTACTCAGGTCAAGCTTAGCATGACTTTTCACCCATAGACAGATGGACAGGCTGAGCGGACCATTCAGACTCTTTAGGATATGTTGAGATAATGTGTGATTGAATTCAAAGGTAGATAGTATGATCAATTACCTCTTATCGAGTTTGCATATAACAACATCTATCACTCCAACATTTAGATGGCCCCGTTTGAGGTCTTTATGGGCGGAGATGTAGATTTCCTAGTTTGCATATAACAACATCTATCACTCCAACATTTAGATGTCCCCATTTGAGGTCTTTATGGGTGGAGATTTAGATTGCCTATTGGTTGGTTTGAAGTAGGTGAAGCTACATTGATAGGGACAGATTCCGTTCATGAGTCTATGGAGAAAGTTCAATTTATATGGAAAAGGCTGAAAACAGCTAAGAGTCGTCAAAAGTCCTATGCGAATGTGAGGAGGAAAGAACTTGAATTTGAAGTTGAGGATTGGGTGTTTCTGAAGTTATCTCCCATGAAGGAAGTGATGAGATTCAGAAAGAAAAGGAAGCTTAGTCTTGGATATGTTGGCCCATATAGGATTGTGAGACGTGTTGGCAAGGTGGTCTATGAGTTGGAGTTGCCCGCAGAGTTAGCTTCAGTACATCCAGTTTTCCATGTATCACTATTGAAGAAGTGCATTGGAGACTCGACTTTGGATGTTCCGGAGGAGAACATGGGTTTGAAGTATATCCTTAGCTACGAAGAGGTTCCGATTGAAATCCTTGATCGTCAGGCTCGAAAGTTGAGGAATAAAGAAGTAGCTCTAGTAAAGATTCTATGGAGAAATCAACTTGTTGAGCGAGCTACATGGGAAGCTGAAGTAGATAGGACGGCTAAATACCTACATCTTTTCCCTTTTGGCTTAGTTCCAACTTGAGGTACCAGCTTCCTCCTAAGTACTATATTTGATTTCTTCTATAGATCATGTCTGTAAATTCCATTTATGACAGTGCATGTATATATGATTCATGAATTCAGTTCAGTCATGTATTTCAGTCCGGAGGCAGTCATTCGATATGTTTTCAACTTCAAATATTTAGTATTTGGGATGGTAGTTCCTTCCCCCAGTTATTCATTATGTTTACCCATATTCGAGGATGAATGTTCCTAAGGAGGAGATATTGTGATAACCTGATAGTCCCTAAGATTGAACCCAAGGGTTGATGCAGAGAAAACAAAAAGAAGAATTTGCACATGTCATAGAACGACTCATCAGGTGACTCGTGGGGTCACCCAATAGATCATTTGAGTGACTCATAAAGGGGAGGCGGGATAGAGAGGAGTCGTGGTCAGGGGATGACAACGGATGAAGCCACGAGTCGTGGTATCACTTCACGACTCGTGAAGTGAGTCGAGGCCAGGATGGTTGAGTTGGAGGTTGGTTTCCAGTGAAGGTCACCGTAATACCCCGGAAGTGCCGAATGTTAGACCCGGAATTTAAAAGATGGGAGTTGGCTAAATTTGGGGAAAATCCCATAGAATGGATGACCTAACTGATCATTGGTCCAACCAATGACCAGTGGGAAGCACACGTCATTAGGATTGACTGGGTGGCAGTTAGTAGTAACGAGTCACGTAACGACTCGTTGTTTGTTACAATGAGTCATTATGTGGAGTCGTGGTGGGAACTGACCCTAAGCCAAATGGGGAGTAATAGGTCGTGGGATGACTCATTGTGAGAAGTAACGGTTCATGGTCACTTGCGTGGAAAGGAGTATTAAAAATTTCCAGGCAATGTAACAGAAGGTAACCATGACTTATGAGATGGATGAACAAGTCGTGGTATTGCTCGTGGGAAGACTTGATACGGAATTTGAAGGGGCAAATAGCAGTCGATACAATGAATCATCACTTGAAGGAATGACTCGTCCTGTCGAGTCATGGGAAGTGAATATGAAAGTGTGAAATGAGGAAGTGGATCCAACGGCTCGATACCACGAGTTGTGGTATCATGTAACAACTCGTGGGACCGTCCGTGGGTTCACCCAGTACAGAAATTTTAGGGATTTCATTAAGGGCATTTTCATCATTCCTAAGCCCTAGGGTCCTAAACTACGTCATTTAAGGCTCGAAATTCAGTGTTCATTGAGGGTAAAACCTATCCTAGGCTTTTTCATATCCATGCATGCAAAGTTAGGGAATTCAGAAGGTGATAGAGCTTGTTCTTCAAGGTTTTCTTCAATTCTTGCATTGGGCTTTCAAGGAGTAGTGAGATTTGATTTTCCCCAGGTATGTAAGGTTATAAGTGGGTGAATCCTTTCTCACTCATGCCCAATCTCTTTCAAATCATGAAATTTCATATCTAAATTATATGCGGTTTTTACCCAATGCATGAAATTTTGATTTCTTTACATGGGCTTGATCTAATTGAGTTACTATTATTGAATTCTGAATTTTGGAAAAGTTTTATGTTGTTTTTCATTAAAAATCATGTTTCAAGTTTCAAAAATAAAAATGCCCATTTATGAAAAGTTCATGAAAGTCAAGGTTTATGATGAATTTTCATGTATGATGAATTATTGATGATGCAAGGCATGTTTTCAAGTTACCCATGTTTATAATTATGTTTTCCAATGAATTGAGTATTTTCAAGCATGTTAAATTATTAGAGAATGCCCACATGTTTAAGAATGATTTATGATTTATGAAATGGATTTCATGATTTATCGATTTATGATGTTGGCCGACTAAAGGGCCCTTGATTCTTGATCAATCATGTATTTAATGGGGATCAATGATGATAATGTTTATTTGTCCATGAATCTCAATGAATGATTTTATTGATTTACATATGAGTCTAATGTGCAAGTTTTTGGGAGCAGTGTATAGCATCGAGCAGCCCGACGTTCAAAGGACTACGTCGGTGTCTCATAACTATGTGTCACTGTAGGTTTATATTGATACATTGCAATGTTAATGATCCCTTCATTCTAGATATCACATAATGCACGTCCCTCGCCTTGCAATCTAGGGGCGACTCTGCCCACTTGAGTGAGATAGTTGGGGTATCATGTACGACTCTATCATGATGGTGTTTGTTATAAAGAGTCCTCCCATTGTTCCACATGTTTTACGCATTGTTATGTTTATGTTATTCGACTCAAGTAATGATTTAGTATAGTTTCTCTTATTACTATAATAATGAATACGATCAATTTGAAAACCTTGAGCCTTATGTTATCTTATTGATATTTATGTTACGAGAATATTATTCCACTATTATGATCATTTATGAGATTTTTTTTATTTTTAAACGTCCATTTTACTTATCCTGCATACACGGTATATTCCACGTACTGACTGCATACTCTATGCTATATCGTTTTATGATAGAGGCTCTGATCTTCAGATCCAGCACCTTTAGTAGTCCATCTTAGAGTTTAGCATCCAACTATTGGTGAGTCATCATTCTCCGAGGACCATGTGTTTCAGATATTGATATTTCTTTTAGTTTTCAGTCTCTGCCGAGTTAGTTGGGGATGTTGTCCCATCAACCTATCAGATACATTAGAGTCTTTAGGACTATATGTAGTTCTTAACTATTATTTATGTAGTACTTTTCGCTTACCATGTTATGTTATGCTTATGCTTCCTCTATACCTTTATGTTAAGTATTCTGCTTTAATGATATGGAGCTAGTTGAATGTTCATACCATGGGTCAACTTGGAGTCTCTCGAGGCTCCTTATCCTGTGTTACGATCTAGGTCTACGTTTGGGTCGGGACAAATTTTGTATCAGAGCCATAGGTTTGAAGTGTCCTAGGGTGTCTGAAAGCCGTGTTAAGTAGATTCTTTGTCATGAGCGTGAAGCGCGCCACACTTATGACGAAGAGGATACAAGACATTTAGGAAATGTTCCCTTCTTTCATGATCTATGTCGTACGATAAAAAGTCTTCCTATCCTTCTAACACGTGCTATTCGCGATTGCCGAATCATGGCTCCCCGTAGAATGAATTGTAGGAGGAATGGAAATGGAGACGTCCATGAGGATGGCAATGGTAACGGGCACCAACAGGCCCCACCAATTAAGAAGCACCAGGAATTGGAGCCAGTTGCCCATTTTGAGTTTGGGGCGGCTATTCAGATGCTCGCGTAGGCCTTGATCGATCAGGTCGATCAGTAGGTGGTTGCGCATGTTACGCAAAATGGTAATGCAGCGGTGGCTCTAGTTAGGGATTTCCTGAGAATGAACCTGCCAGAGTTCATCGAATAAAAAGTAGATAAGGACCTGCATGAGTTCATTGATGAGATTGTGAAGATCACCCAGGTCATGCGGGTGAATGGGGTTGAATGTGCAGAGTTGGCCTTATATCAGTTGAAAGGGGTCGCCCATATCTGGTTTTTGCAATGAAGAGATAGTAGGGCTGTCAGAGTAGGCCATGTCACTTGGGAGGAGATCCATTCTTCGTTTGTAGATCGGTTCTTCCCTCAGGAGATGAGGGAGTTGAAGGCAGCAGAATTCGTGAATCTTAAGCAGGAGAGGATGACGGTACAGGAATATGCTCTCGAGTTCACTCGCTTGTCAAAGTATGCCCCAGAGTTAGTGGTTGATCAGAGGGTGCGGGTGAGCAGGTTTATTCATGGGGTGGTAGGCTATTTGGACAAAGATTGCAGGACCGTTATGCTCCACCAGGACATGGATTTCCCTCAGACAGTTTTTTATGCCCAGCAGATGGAGGCGGCTCATACGAGGGAGAGAGAGACCAAAAGGGCCCAAACATATAGCCATGGGTTTACTCATCAGCGATCTGGCGGTGGTCACTGCCCTCAGTTTCAGGAGAGGTCGCTAGTTCTAGCACCATCATCAGCTAGTGTTCCATCCCAAACCAAGGGTGATCGGAGGAGCAGCGCTTCAGGATCGAGGGATAAGAGGGGCCTGCAGGTAGAGCGCACCTGTGCAGGCTGCGAAAAGTGTGGCAAGAGTCATGCCGGGGAGTGCTTTCTCGGCTCAGATATTTGTTATGTGTGCGGCAGAACAGGCCACATGCACCGAGCATGTCCATTTGCTAGACAGGATGATGATAGAGGCCGTGCACAAACTACCAGGTTAGTTAGCAGCTCCAGCATGTTCAGCTCCGTAGGGGGAATCTACTAGTGGGGGTGGCAGACAGCGCCAAAGCAGATTCTATGCCCTCGCCTTGTGTCAGGAACATGAGACTTCACCGGATGTCGTCATTGGTATGTTATGAGTGTTTGACCTTGATTCTTATTTTTTGACTCACTATAGCTTTGGAGTCAGTCCCGAAACTCTGTCAAAACCACTTTCAGTTCCTACTCCCTTTGGTGATTCGATTGTAGCTAGCTGGGTGTATAGAAGGTGCCCGATCTTTATATTGCATAAAGTCACCTCGGCAGACCTTCTAGAGTTAGCCATGATTAAATTTGACATTATTCTTGGCATGTATTGGTTGTATGTATGTTATTCTTCTATTAATTGGAGAACCCGTGCGGTGGAGTTCCGCTTTTGGGGTGAGCCAGTCTTAGAGTGAAAGGGTAATTCAGTTGTGCTTGTAGGTCATTTTATTTCCTATCTTAAGTCCAGGAAGATGATTTTCAAGGGTTGTGTGTATCATCTAGTTAGGATTAAGGATATTGTGTCAAGGACCCCGACTATCTAGTAAGTTCTGGTAGTGTGCGAGTACCCCGAAGTATTCCCTAATGATTTACCGAGTGTTCCTCCCGAGATAGAAATTGATTTTTGTATTGACCTTCTCCCAGACATGCAGCCTATATCTATCACTCTTTATAGAATGGCTCCAGCCTAGCTAAAGGAGTTGAAGCACTTGTTAGATAAGGGTTTCATCAGACCAAGCAAGTCTCCATGGGGTGCACCAGTTCTGTTTGTTCGAAAGAATGATGGTTCCCTTTGGATGTGCATTTTTTATCAGAAATTGAACAAAGTCACCGTCAAGAACAGATGTCCTCTACAAAAAATTGATGATTTATTTGACCATCTTCAGGGTGCCAAGTGTTTCTCGAAGATAGATCTCAGATTCGGGTACCATCAACTCATAGTTTGGGAGAGTGAAATCCCGAAGATAGCCTTCAGGACGCGGCATACACATTATGATTTTGTAGTTATGCCTTTTGGACTAACGAATGCTCCTGCTGCTTTTATGGACTTGGATGAACAGAGTGTTCAAGTCATACCTGTACATGTTCGTGATTGTGTTTATTGATGAAATCTTGATATACTCTCAAAGCGAGGAGGAGCATGCTGCTCATTTGAGGGTGGTGTTGCAGACTCTCAAGGATATCCAATTATATGCCAAATTCAGTAAATGCGAGTTTTGGTTAAACTTGGTGGCGTTTTTGGACCATGTGGTATCAAGTGAGGGCATACAGGTGGACTCTCAGAAAATAGAAGCAGTGAAGAATTAGCCTAGACCGGTGAATCCTTTCGATATTCGGAGCTTTTTGGGTTTAGCCGGCTACTTTTGGAGATTTGTTGAAGATTTTTCATCTATTCCAGCACCCTTGACCAAATTGACCCAAAAGAAGGTGAAATTCCAATGGTCAGAGGCTTTTAAGAAGAGCTTCCAAGAGTTGAAGGCTCGACTTACCTCAGCACCGGTGTTGACACTACCCAAAGGTACCTATGGGTTTGTAGTGTATTATGATGCTTCAAAGATCGTACTTGCGTGTGTATTGATACAGTATGGGAAAGTTATAGCATATTCCTCTAGACAGCTAAAAGTTCATGAGAAGAATTACCCGACCCATGATCTTGAATTGGCCACCGTGATATTCTCCTTGAAGATATGGCGACACTATTTGTATGTGGTCCACATGGATATGCTGATGGACCATAAGAGTTTGCAATATGTGTTTACCCAGAAAGACCTCAATCTTAGGCAAAGAAGGTGGTTGGAGCTACTTAAGGATTAAGATATGAGTGTGCTTTACCATCTAGGTAAGGCCAATGTAGTAGCAGACGCACGTAGTAGTCTCTCTATGGAGAGTGTGTCCCATGTGGATGAAGGGAAGAAAGAGTTGGTGAATGATGTGCATCGGCTTGCAAAGTTAGGAGTTAGGTTGGTTGACTCAATCGATAGTGGCGTCGTTGTTCAGAATGGATCAAAATCATCCTTGGTGACTGATGTAAAATCTAGATAAGATGAAGACTCGATTTTGGTAAAGTTGAAGGAAGCCATTCAAAATCAGAAGATAGAGGTCTTCTCCAAAGGGGGAGATGGTGTACTTCGGTACCAAGGTCGCTTGTGTTTCGGATGTTGATGATTTGAGGAGTTGGATATTACACGAGGCTCATAGATCTAGGTATTCTATCCATCCAGGTGCTACCAAGATGTACTCTGACTTACGGGGGTCTATTGGTAGAATGACATGAAGAAGGATATTGCAGAATTTGTAGCTAAGTGTCAAAAATGTAAACAAGTAAAGGTCAAGAACTAGAGACTGGGAGGTCTACTTCAAGATATCAGTATTCCTACTTGGAAGTGGGAACAAATTAACATGGATTTCATCACAGTTTTACCTCGTACTCCTCGACAATATGACTCCATTTGGGTTGTGGTAGATAGGTTGACCAAGGCTGCCAACTTTCTACAGGTCAAGACCACGGATTCGGCATAGGATTATGCCAAACTATATATTTGAGTGCTAGTTCGATTGGACGTTCCCTTATCCATCATTTCAGACAGGGGTACCCAATTTACCTCTTAGTTTTGGAGGTCGTTTCAAAAAGAACTTGGTACTCAAGTTAAGATCAGCACAACATTTCACCCACAAATGGATGGCCAGGCAGAGAGGACAATCCAGAATCACAAGGACATGTTGAGAGCATGCGTGATGGACTTCAAGGGTAGTCTGGATGATCATTTGCATCTTATCGAGTTTGCATACAATAAAAGCTAACATTGCATCATTCAGATGGCTCCATTTGAGGCTCTCCATGGATTGAGATATAGATCGTCCATTGGTTGGTTCGAAGTTGGCAAAGTTGTGATGATAGGACCAAATTCGGTCTATGAGGTTATGGAGAAGGTTCAATTCATACGGGTCAGGTTGAAAATAGGTCAAAGTCACCAAAAGTCCTATGTTGATGTCAGAAGGAGAGAATTAGAATTTGAGGTAGATGACTGGGTGTTTCTGAAGGTATCTCCCATGAATGGAGTGATGCGGTTTGGAAAGAAAGGAAAACTTAGCCCATGTTATGTTGGCCCCTACTGTATTGTGAAACAGGTTGGCAAAGTGGCATATGAATTGGAGTTGCCCTCAGAATTAGCTTCTGTGTGTCGCTCTTAAAGAAGTGTTTGAGTGATCCAAGTCTAGTTGACCCGGTGGATAGTGTTGGTGTGAAAGACAGCCTTAATTATGAGAAGGTCCCAGTAAATACTAGATCATCATGTTCGAAGGATAAGGAACAAGGAAGTAGCTTCGGTTAAAGTGTTACGGTGGAATCAGCATGTTGAGGGAGCTTACATGGGAAGCAACAGTGGATATAATGGCTAGATACCCACATTTATTCTCTACCGGCTCAGTTCCAACTTGAGGTATCAGTTGTTTTCCTAAAACTCTATTTAGTTTTCATGTTCAGTTCATGTGTTCAAGTTTCTTTTATGTATATGGATGTGTATATGAATCATTATTTTAGTTCAGTTGTGTACTTTGAATCGGAGATAGTTATTCCATCAATATTCGATTTAAATGATTAATATTTGAGGGTAATGATTGCAATTCTCTATTTTCTATATGTTTCCCGCATTCGAGGACGAATGTTCCCAAGGGGGAGATATTGTAATATCCCGAAAGTTCCTAAGACTAGACCAAGGATCTAAAAGATTGAAGTTAGCTGAATTTGGGAAAAATCCCACAAAATGGATGACGTAACAGATCGTTGATCCAACCAACGACCTGTGGGAAGCACCCGTTGGTAGTAACAAGTGAAGTAATGAATCGTTGTTTGTTACAATGAGCCATTGTATGGAGTTGTGGTGGCAACTGACCCTAAGCCTAAGGGGGAGTAATGGGTTGTGGGACGACCCATCGTAAGGAGTAACAGGTCGTGGTCACTAGTCATGGGAAGGAGTTTTAAAAATATCCAGTCAATGTAACAAAAGGTAACCACGACTCATGTGATGGAAGAACGAGTCGTGGTGTGGTTCGTGGGAAGACATGATCAGAATTTGAAGTGTGAAATGGGGCATTGGATCCAACGGCTCGATACCACGAGTCGTGGTATCATGTAACGACTCATGGGACCGTCCATGGGTTCACCTAGTGCAGAAATTTCAGGGATTTCATAAGGGTATTTACATTAATTCTAAGTCCTAGGGTCCTAAACAATGTTCTTTAAGGCTGGAAATTCAGTTTTTATTGAGGGTAAAACCTATACATATCCATGCATGTAAAGATAGGGAATTAAGAAGGTGATCAAGCTTGTTCTTCAAGGTTTTTTCAATTCTTCCATTGGGCTTTCAAGGAGTGGTGAGATTTGATTTTTCCTATGTATGTAGGGTTTGGAATGGGTGAATCCTTTCACACCATGCCCAATCTCTTTCAAATAATGAAATTTCCTATATAAATTCTATGGTTTTTTTAACCCAGTGCATGAAATTTTGATTTCTTTACATGGGCTTGATCTAATTGAGTTACAATTATTGAATTACAAATTATGAGCAAGTTTTATGTTTTTTTAATTAAAAATCATGTTTCAAGTTTTAAAAATTTAAATGCCCATTTATGAAAAGTTCATGAAAGTTAAGGTTTATGATGAATTTTCATGTATGATGAATTATTAATGATGAAAGACATGTTTTCAAGTTACCCATGTTTATAATTATGTTTTCCAATGAACTGAGTATTTTCAAGCGTGTTAAAGTATTGGGCAATGCCCACATGTTCAAGAATAATTTACGATTTATGATATGGATCTCACAATTTATCGATTTACGATGTTGGCGGAATAAAGATCCCTTGGTTCTTGGATAATCATGTATTTAATGAGGATCAATGATGATAATGTTTATTTGGCCATGAATCTCAATAAATGATGTTACTGATTTGCATAGGAGCCTAATGTGCATGTTTTTGGGAGCAGTGTCTAGCATCGAGTAGCCCGGCGTTCAAAGGACTACGTCGGTGTCTCATAACTACGTGCCACCGTAGGTTTATATTGATACATTACAATGTTAATGATCTCCTCTTTGGTGATACCACATAATGCATGTCCCTCACCTGGCAAGCCAGGGGCGACTCTGCCCACTTGAGTGAGATAGTTGGGGCATCATGTACAGCTCTATCATGATGGTGTCGGTTATGATGAGTCCTCCCATTGTTCCACATGTTTTATGCATTATTATGTTTATGTTATTCAGCTCAGGTGATGATCTAATACAGTTTCTTTTATGACTATGATAATGAATGGATGATGAATGATTTGAAAACCTTGAGCCTTATGTTATCTTATTGATATTTATGTTACGAGCATGTTGTTCCACTCTTATGATAATTTATGAGCTTTTATGTATTTTTAAACGTCCATTTTACTTACCCTACATACATGGCACATTCCACGTACTGATTGTATACTCGATGCTATATATCATTTTATCATACAGGCTTCGATTTCAGATCCAGCACCGTCAGTAGTCCATCTCGGAGTTTAGCATCTAGCTAATTGTGAGTCCTCATTCTCCGAGGACCATGTGTCTCAGATATTGATGCTTCTTTTAGTTTTCATTCTTTGTCGGGTTAGTTGGGGATGTTGTCCCGTCAACCTATCAGATACATTAGAGGCTTCCAGACTATATGTAGTACACCGGTGTTATGTACGCAATACATTCCGTTTACCATGTTATGTTATGCCTATGCTTCCTTTATACCGTTATGTTAAGAATTCCTCTTTAATGATACGGAGTTAGATGAATGTTCATGTCATGGGTTGACTTGGAGTCTCTCGAGGCTCCTTGTCCCCTGTTAGGAACCGGGGCTACATTCGGGTCGTGACAGTGACGAGTGAGGGCCAAGGGTCGTGACTCTCCTAATGACTCATGATATCCCTCGTGAGGACTGGCAAAGTCATTTTTTCAGAAGGGTGTTTTCATAATTCAAAAGCTCCTAAGCCCTAAACTACGTCGTTGTAAGCTATGTTAGGAGGGTTTTAAGAATGCTTAGCCTATTCTAAATCATTCTCTCTCATGCATGTAAGATTAGAGGGTTGCACTAAAGTTCAAGTCTAAGAATTGTCTCAGTTCTTCCCCAAATCTCTTGGGATTTCAAGGAAGGGTGTACAATCAGCTTACCCAGGTATGTAGGGTCATGAATAAGAGTTTTCCTTCTCTCTCCTGCCCAAATCCTTTCTCAAGTGTATGATTTTATGGGGTTCTAACCCAAATTTTATTAAATTCTCTATGTTTAGTTCATAGGTCAATTCCTTTCATGTTTCAAATGATGATTTAGATTGATCGGCAGGTTTTATACCTATTTTTATTACAATTCATGATTTCAAGTTTTAAGAACATGATGCCCCAGTACGCAAGTTTCATGAAAAGTCGAGTTTATGATCTTTGCTCCAAGTATGATAAGATGTTTAGTATAAAAGAACGTTTATGATTTTATCCATGAATGTAATTATGATTTTTCATACAATGTCTATTTTATGAAAGCATGATGTTAAGATTTGGGCATGACCAGTAAAGTTAAGCATGATTTCATGCTTTAGCCAAGACTAATAAGTTCAGTTGTCTCAAGTTTCAGAGTCAAGACTCACCATATATTAATATTTAAGTTATGTTTTGATATATGATTATATGAACATTATATATGTTTTGAGAGTAGTGTCCAGCGCTGAGTATGCTAGGGGTTCCAAGGTTCCCCAGTCTCAAAAAGTAGCGCCAATGTAGGTATACTTTGGGGCCTCTCAAGAGAGCATTTCCCCGGCCCAAGGGAACATCGTGATATCATGTCTTACTTAATGCTTTGCCCTGGCAAGGCTTAGGATGTTCCTCCTCCACATGGGCAAGATGTAGGATCATCATGTGCTCATACTTGGTGGTTGTCGGTTAAGATGAGTCTCCCATTGTTCCTTATGATTTCAGTAATACATATATTATAAGATATTACACCATGTTTTCAATAGGTTTGATCCAAGGATCAGTCTATGAGCTTTTACCTATGATTTCAGATCTAGCGATCCATATGCATTTACTTCAGTTATGGGATTCAGTTATGTTTATT
Organism: Datura wrightii; assembly: GCA_035772735.1. Taxonomy (NCBI): domain Eukaryota; kingdom Viridiplantae; phylum Streptophyta; class Magnoliopsida; order Solanales; family Solanaceae; genus Datura; species Datura wrightii. Next base: position 42,265,807 of record JASDFA010000007.1, on the reverse strand, counting down.
CATGTTTTTGGATATCAGCATGCAATTCTTACTCTCAAAATCTTATGATGTTATCATTTAAGATATGCATGATTTTAGTTTTTCATACTAAGCATGTTTTACTTACCTTGCATACTCAGTACATTCCAAGTACTGACCGCATACTCTATATTGTATTGTTTCATGATAAAGACTCAGACGTTCAGACTCAATCCCGTCACTAGTCGGTCACCAAAGTTTATCCCAGACAACTTTGTTGGTGAGTCCTCATCCTTCGAGGAAGTGCAGTTAGTCGAGTGTTGTTATTTTCAGTTTCAAACTTCTAATGACTAGTTGGGGTGTTATCCCATCATCTCATCAGTATGTTAGAGGCTTTTCAAAAATAGAGTTGGATATCCAGCTTTGGATTCAGTGTTTTAATATTTTCGTATGTTATATATTTTACTATTCAGACTTTCGCTAATTTCAGAATTCAGTTTCCACTTTGTGTATGTTAAGCATTAGTTATCATGTTCATTTCATGGGTTGACTTCGAGCCATTTATGGTTCTAGGTTCCATGTCTAGATCTGGGCCTATGTTTGGATGATGACAAATTTGAAATGGTGACTAGTAAGGAATTTTCGATATTAACCATATTCACATATTTTTCCTTTCATTTATCATTTATTTTTTTCTCTCTTTTTCTTTCCCTACTACCACACCTTCCTTGTTTACCAATTTTTCACCCTTTTCTCTTTTTCTAAATTCCACACTTTAGTTATTTTTCCTCTTTTCTCCACTTGTGCTCCTTTTATGAAATTTTTTTATTTAAAGTGCCATAGGAGTCATTCGATCAAACAAAGGTGAATATAACAAAATGGATTAAGCTTGTAATATCGATAACAAAAGAATAGGCTAAGGCTCTGTTACACCCCATAAATTCTCGACATGTAGATGGCCTATTCGCATGTTGGTTAAGAGTTTTTGAATGCCATACATGCTAGGAAAAGGCCCGGGGAAAGACCGGATAAGTGACACGTCGAACCATCCCAAGAGAAGGCTGGAAGACCCCCTCCGCGATGGCCAGAGTGTCACGGAGGCTCACCTCCGTGATACACAGCGTTTCACGAAGGCTAGGCTCCGCGATACACAGCGTGTCACGGAGGTGAGGTGCAGCCCCAAGTATAAAAGCCTCCAAACTTCGGTTTTTGCTTTAATTAACTTATAATTTCCAGTAAGAACAAAGAGTAAACCAGAGAGGAGGAGGAACGAACAATCCCATCCATTTCTCATCCGATTACGCCGCCAAATGCAGTCCAAACTCAAATTAACTCCAGATACCGAGCTATTAAGTAGCAAGGAGCATTCCTATGGATTTAGTTTCGTGAAATTTGGCTGGCGAATCATCGTGCTACTCGCTAAGGTAAGTGGAATTTCTCCAAATTGGTGTAAATATACTTCTAGCCATAAAGTGAGTATTTCTCCCTTCTGGACTTCCAAGAAATAGCGAGTTTTCGACCGTTTTTTGATAAGCCAAAGTTTTGGCTATATATATATTAAAAGTGTTATCTTCTTCTAGAATATTAGTGTATTTTGTCCTAATTGATATTTATATGGATGCAGTTGGGAGAAATAGCGATAATACTGCCCGAGCTACGCTAGTTAGTCCGGAAATCAGAAGCGAAGGTATGTAAAGCTAGTTCCTCGGCAAGTTAGTAGTCTCGGTATAGTAAAATAGTTCAAAGGCCAGTAGAATATTTCAGAAGTCGTTTGTTATGTTTAGTATGAATATTAGTATGATATTGGAAGCATCATGTTATGTATAGCGTGAAACTTGCTAGCAAGATATGAATTCTAATACAAAGTGTTAGGAACTGTACAACATGCCCAGTATGTGATTTAGTAAAGTATGTTAGGAGATTATCGTGTTCAGTTGAAAAACTTAGTAAAGCAATATAAGTCTCTGTAAGGTATTTCAGAAACAGAATGGTAGCCTAAAATGAAGTTTAGAAAGCATGTTAGAAATAGTAAATCATGTTACTATGAAACTCAGTTATATAGCATGATTCCGAGCAGAAAAACTATATCTTGTTCAACATTAGACTCAACACAGTATGACAGAAGATTATATATATATATACCGTTATCAATCTCAGCATGTATTAAATACATACATATCACTATCATTAGTTTTAGCATGTAGTATATACATACACATTATTGTCACTAGTTTCAGCATGTGATATACGCAGTTAGTATTACTAGTTGAGACCACTGTATTGTTTTGGGGTTGGATAACCTAGCATTCATGACCTCCCCAGGGTTAATAGCTGTATCGACTCATCCGCCAGAGGGAGAGGATACGTCACTCTACAGTGTGGCATGCCGTCCCGCAGGGGACGAAGATGGGATGCCAGTTTCCCCATATTTTGCCTTGGTCGGCTTTTATACACCCCCGTCGAGCGGGTACGCCCGGGGTGTTTATTCAAAAGTCCTCTGGACTCAGGTATAGTTATAGTCAGGGGCTCAGCGAGCCCAAGTGCATACACAGGGGACTGGCAGGATGCTTATAATTATTATAGGAGATGGGACGACCGGGGTAGGGGTATAGATTGCGTATTGATTGTACCTCCCAGCTTATGGGGGCCGGGTAAGGTTTGTGTGTGCTGTGCTATGTTATGTTATGCCATGTTACTCTAGATACGAGTAGATCGACAGTAGAGCAATACATTTTCAGGTATGACTCCTACTCCTTTCAGCATAGTGGAGAGTAGGCTTAGCTTTACATTTTTAGTCAGTTTAGTCTATTTCTTTCTATTTCATTTCCATCAGTTGTATTGTTGTTTTCAGATATTTTTCAGTTGTTGCTTTACATACTCAGTACCAGCGGTACTGACGCCCATTGAGGGTGCTGCATTACTTGCCTGCAGGTACTCATAGACGAGGAGTCGATACCTCGTGATTCCAGCCAGCTCACAAGGTCATCAGCTCCAGTCATCCGAAGCTAGATAGCTAGAGGTTTATCCCTTTTCTTTTGTTGTACAGTATGGGTAGGCCGGGGCCATGTCCCGACCATCTTATCGGTATTCTTAAAGGCTTGCAGTCTGTATATATTTTCCTGTGGTTAGTTGTGTCGGTCGTGTGGGGCCATACGATTATTTAGTTGTTTATACTGGCCGTGTGAGGCCTTATTGAGTTAGTAGTGGTGACCTTGTCGGTCACGTAGCTGTTTAGCATCTGTTATATTGATTCAGGAGTAACTAGTCAGCATGGTGGCCTTGTCAGCCCACTTAGGTTCCCCTATATGTATGTGATTCTGGTTAGTTGATGTTATAGTACAGGTGTCTATAGGCCTAGTCGGCCGGAGGCTATATTTACAGCTATTATATAGCCCGTCGTTTCCTTGAATCCAGAGTTAGAGCCAGCCAGGCACCAGAAGTGCTTAGGCTCAGCAGTCTAGCAGTTCAGGTCCCAGTAGGGCACCAGGTGCCAGTCATACCCCCCAAGGCGGGGCGTGACAGGCTCAGAATATCTAACTAGGATAATCACATCAAGGTAGTATAATCGGGATACAAATAGGCTATCAAAGAAATGCCTATGTAACTTCCTAAATTTAACATTCTCATTTTGCTTTTCATACACGCCGGGCAAGTTTTAGACATCAAATTGCAAGCATGGAGTATCCAAAATTATCTCACACAATTACATAAATGGTTCAAGAATGGCAATGAAGATTACGTTAACACACATATTCACATTGAATGTTTCACATTTATTAAGCCCAAATTTTCAAGCATAAGAATTAAGTTCCAAAAGTCTAAGTGTTTCTACTTTTTCATGCATTTTTAAGTGAATGTCACAAAGTATCAATGATACCCTAAGTGAAGCACCTAGCATTGGTAGGGTCTCAAGTTCTTGCCCTCCTAATGACTCATTTTCCTTAGGACGATCTTCATCCATCCATCATTGGGAACAATCATGACTATGATTAAAAAAAATATAGACCCTCTACTCTATTCTAAGGGACAATCCATCGGAAAGTATCGAAAAAAATCGGGGGAACCCAAACAAAAAGAATACTATAAGCTAGCAGGACTCAAGTCATGTATCACAAAAAAATCTAGGTCTACCATGATCAAATTTAGCAATGAACGCATACATGGAATACGGAAATTTACTTCTCCCAGCCCACACTTAATTTATATCACTGTCCTCATTTCTAAAATAATAACACCTAAGTAAAAAGGTTAAAAAAGAACTCCCTAGACCCAACCCTCATTGTTTGCGGGGATATAAGCAGCTTCCCCAATCTCATAGTCATCTCCATCATCATCAGAATCTAAATCAGAGTCAACTTTATCCTGCTCCTCATCAATGGCATCATCATCATCAAAGGGCTCCTTAAAACTTGGCCCAACTTTATAGAGAGCTCTCAAATGCTCGCTCAATGGATAGTCCATATTAAGTTGTTGTAGCTGCTCCTCTGTCACTTTGTTCATCATCAGCTACAACATTTACATTTCATACAAGTGACTAAGAACATTATTAATGCACGCATTGTACTCACTGATAGATAGAACAGGACCATGTATACTCTCAGGATCCTTTGTTTTTATCACATCTAGACCCTTTTGGGTCATACCATGGTCTATAGTCTACTACCTCCTCATCAATCTGCTGCTTCCTAAGGAATCGGGTCAAGGGCTCCCCAAAATAAAATCTTTGGCCTTTATTCACCTTGATCTTCTCATACATCCTTGATTATCACCCTAACATTGACTGGCATCCCAATCGTCAAAGCAAGCATAAGATACACTCTCCCTCGTTACATGAGTCATATGCTTCTCAAGCACCAAACAAGAACAAATAATTTTTAGTTATATTGTAGCCTCCTTGCTCATGTGTGCGTAGGGATTAGACATGTGATACCCGTATTGTTAATGGTGGCCCACCTTGCAATTGAATTCAGGCCAATGAGAGTATGGATAATTTAGATACAGGGGTCTCAAAATATGTTCTTTGAAAATTTATGGGTTAACATTAAGCATACAAAATAATCTATTCAAAACAGTGGGCAAAAAACTCGAAAATTTGCCCTCTAATCATAACTTCATTTGACCTCTCCTTTGGCTACCAATTCACCAAAAATTCCCTCTCCATATTCAAATTACATTCACCTGGATCATTAAACACAATGTCTAACCCAAGATTATGAAGTCTATCAATAGTGTGAGGAAATTTGAATGCCAAGCTATCTCTATCAACAAACAATTCAGGCAAATATTTCAACTCTTTATGCCCCTTAAACCAATTTTTAGCTTCATACCCTGTGACCCAATGCAGCCCATAACGCCTTGGTGGTTATTGTGGCATGCTTGCATCCTCTGATGCCTCTTGAGTTCCCCTTGACCTCTTGTTTCCATGGCTTGAAGAAACCATACCCTTTCTTTTGTTCACAGTTGGAGCCATTGTTGGTGAAATTTCAAGAAAAATGATGTTCTATTTTATTTGGGTGAAGAAGTTTGGAAGAATTTGTGAGAAAGAGGAAGTTTTGGAGAAAACGTTTGAGAGAAATAGGGGTTTGCGATGCGCCTTAGCTTAAATGAGGAGATAAATTAGTTTTTTGCCTTTTAAAACACTCCTCAGTTTGGGTCAACCCACGACATTTTCGGCCTAGAACAGCCCCTGCGTGTCGTGGCACTCCATGAGCAGGTATTGTTGTGCATTGCACCAGCCCGTGCATTGGCAGTGCTGTGCATTACACCAGCTTGTGCGCTTGTAGTGCTGCATGTCGCGCGCCTGTGCATTTCGTGATTTTTTTGCTCTCCCTATTTTTAATTGTCAATCTTAAAAATTCTATTTTTGTGGTTTATGACATAATTCCTGCACACTTGCACAAACACATCAACTCAAAAAAATCAAAATTTAAAATATCTAGGGTTGCCTCCAATAAAGTGCTTGATATAACATCACGAAATAACAGAAATCTTGATTACTTAAACATCATGAAGATACCTGTTTGGATCATGGTCATATGCAATGGCCCTTATTCCAAGGGTTAGGAACGATATCACTAGACAAAATGCCCTTTTGCCTCTGATTTAATGCTGCCGAGATTTGCTTCACCTGTTGTTCTAGCTGCCTTATGGAGGTCGAATGTGAGTCCACCAGCTGATCAATATTGAAAACTCACCCCTCATCTCTTTGACTCCTATTTCAATGGAATCAACCTTCTTCATCATTTGACTCATTATGTCTTCCAACCATGCAGTTCCAGAGTAAGATGCATTAGGCTCTCTAGATCTTGGAGGTACATAAACTCAATTTCTTTTTTTCTTAGGAGCATCTACATTCCTCCATGCACCTTGGTCCCTATCTATAGCGCCAGATCTATCATAATTATTGTTCCCATAGTAGTTCCTGCCTTGATTTTCTTGGCCTTGACACCAAGAGTCTTAGTTAGACCTTTGGGTGTTAGCCTAGAAATCCCCCTAATTATTCGAAAAAGTTAGCCTCCTCTTCCGTGTTAGGTTAGTGATCCTCATACTTGGTCCCTTCTCTTTTGCATTCACTGCATGCACCTTTTGTGTATTCGGTGTGGTTAGATTCTTGGTGATTGGCTCTAACTAGGTCTTGAGATGGGCCATGTCTTGGTCCTGTTCTTCTTCCTTTTTCCGCTAGTCTATTGTTATACCTCTAGAGTAATTTGTTACAATGGCCTCAGATTCTCTAGTGTGACATGCCCTGATGGTCTTTGTTGTCTTATCCAGTATTTCACTAGCCTCTCAAAAGGTGTGGGCCATCATGAACCCCTGTGCTATTCCATCTGCTACAACTTCATTTGAGGCGCTCACTGACCTATAAAATACTTCCAAAAGGACCTCCTCAATAAGCTTGTTATCAGGAAACTACTTTAACTTCTTTTTGAATGTTAACCATGCCTCATGTAAGGCTTCCCCAGGTAGTTATCTAAAATTATTAATTCCATCCGTCAATTGAATCATCTGTGAGGGTGGAAAAATCCTCTCTTTGAAAGCTGTAGTCAGCTCTGCCTAGGTAGTAAGAGACTCATCTAGAAGCTCATTCAGCCATAGAGTAGCTTCTCCTGATAGTGAGAATGGAATAATCGGAGTCTAATAGCCTTTTGAGAAACCTTTGGCAGTCTTTAGGCATTGCATATTCCAGTGAAATTTATCATCCGTTGGATGGAACTTCGCCAAACAAACTATTGAACAACCCCTTCATTCTCAATAATTGCATCATCGCACTAGTCACATCGAACTTAACATTAGCTTGGCAGTGGGGGTGGAACAATGGCTCCCGTATAACTAACTTCTTCTTGCTCAAACACTACCTCGAAGAGCACATTCACATTATGTCCATGATGACGAGGTGGGTTTTGTTTGTTCCTTTTTGCCAAGGCAGCAGCAAAGTTTGCAGTATCAGCTCTCCTAGCATTAGCTAGTTGAGCTTCCTCTGTCTATCGCACAACCTCAACTCGCTGTACTTCAGTCATCTCCTCCGGTGGGAGATTAACCTGCAACACAGGGTTCACCATGCTAACCTGTGATGAAACAAAAAGAAAAAAAACATAAATCACAAACTAAAGAATTCAAGCAAAATTTAAACAACAATTAACTATTTCAACACCGTATTCCCCGGCAACAGCGCTAAAATTTTGTCACGCCTAAATTACACCTCGCAATGAAGTATAAAGCGGTCACTGTTAAATATAGTAACTAAACTAGGTTAGGGTCTATCCAACAGGCAATAGGAAAGAAATAGTATGTTAATTATGAATAAACCAACTAGTCGTCAATATTTCAAAAGGGCAGTTTGCAAATAAAAAAAAAAAGTAATTCTAAATTATTATTAAGTTGTTATCAAATTTATTAGACAAAACTAGGATTGTGTTCTAGTCACGCACAAATTACACCTGGCAATGAAGTATAAAGCAGTCATTGTCAAATATAGTAACTCAACTAGGTTAGGATCAATTCCACAGAGAATAGGGAAGAAATAGTATGTTAATGATGATTAAATTAACCTGCAGTTAATATATTAGAAGGGGGATTGCAAATAAAAAGAAAAAGAAATAATTCCAAACAATAATTGAGTTGTTATCAAATCATCCAGACAAAACTAGGAATGTCTTTCCCATGATTTCATAACAAAATAGGCTTCTTTTATTAGTGACCTATCTTGGTGAACTTTTTGCAAGATTGACAATTGAGTTCATCTAACATCTCTCGATCAATATAGATGAATTTCACCTAACTTCTCTCGGGCTTTAGGTGTGTATATATTTCCCTCGCCATAAGTCTTGACTTAACTATCCTCAGTTAGAGCTCAAGTCGATTAGATGAGGGTTGGTAGCCTCAAATTACCACTATTATTCTCTTTTTCTAACTTCAACCTCTTTGGTCGAGCAAGTTAAAGATACAAGAGATTAAATGTCCAAAAGAAGAGACTAATAGTCCACCTAATTCACCATTCAAGAATCACTATTTTATTTTTCCAACAACCATTAATCTATCATGGTTCCCACAACACTAGCTTAAGAGATTTAGCCGCTCATATTTCCACGACCGAACATAGGCCCGGACCGAGACACGAGACAAGGAGCCCTGAGAGACTCCAAGTGGACTCATGGCATGCACATACATCTAACTCAATCAATAAAAGCGGAAGGTTTAGCATAATAAATATAGCGGAAGTCTAAACATAACATAACATAACATCAGAACTGGAATTCACATAATACATGACAAGCTGATTACTACACAAAGTCCAAAAACCTCTAACATATCTGATTGGTCAATATGACAACACCCCTAATTAACCCGACAAGTCTGAAACTGAAGAGAGACATAACAACCATAGATAGTGAATGTCCTCGAAGAATGAGGACTCACCGATCCTAGCTGGATAGGTTTGAGTGGGAATGCAGGGGCTAAGGATACTGCTAAGAAAGATCCCTCAGACCTGTATCACGATACGATACAACATAGAGTATGCGGTCAGTACGTGCAATGCACCGAGTATGTAAGGTAAGTAAAAAAGATAGTCTAAATACATAAACGTTCATAAGAGTAAGACAACATGATCATAACATAAATATCATAATGTAAACATAAGGCTCAAGGTTTTCAAGACATTCGTAATTCATTCATAATCATAATCATAAGAGAAAAGCTTTATTAAACATGACTTGAGCCAATGTATATTAGCGTAACCATACATAATCATGAGCAACAGTAGGAGGACTCGTCATAACCGACCCCATCATGGTAGAGCCTTATATGGTAGAGCCTTATATAATGCCCCAACTATTTCACTCAAGTGGGCAGAGTCTTCCTAGGCTTGCTAGGAAAGGGACGTGCAGTATGTGATATAACGAGAGGGGATCTATTAATATTTGAATATATATAAATAAACCTATGGTGGCACACAGTTCTGAGACACAAGCGTAGTCACTGAAATGTCGGGCTACTCGGTGCTAGACACTGCTCTCAAAAACATGCAAATTATGCTTCTATAGTAACCGTAAAAATCACTCATGAAGTTCATTGCCAAATAAATGATAACATCATTGATCCCCATTTAAAATAGATGATTAGCCATGAACAAGGGCCCATGAATTGGCCAAGAGTCATAAATCCATGCATACTTGTAAAACATGTATAAACGTGACATTTCATATATCTAAGATAAGTGTTTGAGAGAAATGAAATCATAAAGCATAAATCATAATTGGGAAAATTAAGATTAAGAGCATCATGAGATCATAGATTGACTTTTCATAAATATGCATAATTGGGCATAGTTTGTATAGATTTAAATCTATAAGTTTATATTTCGAAATAGTCATATAGTTTACCCATGATTTATAAAACATGAATTTATACATGAAAGGAAATAACCCATAGATAGATCATTAGGATTTCATAAGAATTGGGATAAACCCCCATAGAATTATCAATAGAATTTCATGAATTAGAGAGGAGCTGGGCATGGGTGTGAACAATTTCACCCATTCATAACCCTACATACCTGAGAGAATCTGATTCTACAACTTCTCTGATTTCCCAAGGAAGAATTTAGAAGAACTTGAAAGAAATTGAGCTTGATCACCTCTCTAGAGTTCTACACTTGCATGCATGAATAAGAATGGCTTAGAATGAACTTACCCCTCTTAAATGTCACGACCCGAACGTACACTCTGATTGTTGACACGGGATAAGGGACCCCGAGGGACACCAAGTTGACCCATGGCTTATGCATACAACTCATCTCATTCAATTAAGCGGAATGATAATCATAAAGATATAGCAGAAACGTACTCATAACATAGCATCAAGAAATACCAAACGTTTACACAGTTGAATATTACATACTTGTCTGAAAGCCTCTAAAACATAAGATGGGTTGATGGGACAACATCCCCAACTAACCCGACCAATGCGGAACATAAACAACATGAAAGTCTGTGAAACAACCCTCGAAATATGAGGACTCACCAATGAGCTGAAAGCGTAAGCTAAGACGACCTAAGGGTGAGGATGAGCCTGAGATCCGGACCCTATATCATGAAATAATACAGCATAAAAAGTATGCGGTCAGTACGTGGAATGTACTGAGTATGCAAGGTAAGTAAAATGAATATTTTAAAAGTAAAGTAAAATTCATAAATAGACAGAGGAGAAGGACGTCATGCTTTCATCAAAATCTTCTTATTAATCAGAAGGCTCAAGACTTTCAAATCATTCATAATCATTCATTATGCTAATTGTAAGTAATTTATCATAATATAACTTGAGCCAATAACATAAATATAACAATGCATAAAACATGTGGAACAAAGGAAGGACTCACCATAACCGACACTATCATGGTAGAGCCTTTCATGAGGCCCCACTGTCTTGCTCAAGTCGGCAGAGCTGACCCTAGCTTGCCAGGCAAGGGTCGTGCATAAGGCGTGATATAACATTTGGGGGGGTCATTATCATAACATTTACAACCCACGGTGGCACGTGGTTATTAGACACCGGCGTAGTTCTTTGAACACCGGGCTGCTGGTGCTACAAACAACTCTCAAAAACATGCATATAGGCTCATACATAAATTATTAAAATCATGCATAAAATTCATTTGCTAAGATATAACATTCATCTTCATTGATCCCCCTTCTTAAAACACTCTTAGCCAAGAATCAAGGCCCTTTTTATCGGCCAACATCATAAATGGATAAATCATGAAATTCGTTTTGTAAATCATAGATCATTCTTCATTATATGGGGATTGCCCAATTCTTCCTCATACTCAATTCTTTTAAAATATGCTCATAAACACGGGTAACATAGATTCATGCATTTCCATAATTAATAAACTCAAAATAATGAATATTCATCATAAATCATAATTTCCATGAACTTCCATAAATGGGCATTTTGGATTCAAAAGCTTGAAACATAAATTAAAGAAAATAATAATAAAACCTGCCCATCATTTATAATTTAGTAATTAAAACTCAATTAAATCATACCCATAAAGAGAAATCACATTGTCATGCTTTGGGTAAAACCCCATGGAATTTGAGTAGGAGAATTCATGACTTTAATCAAAATTGGGCATGGGTGAGGAAGAATTTCACCCATTGTAAAACCCTACATACCTGGGAATAGATAGACTTGAGGTTTCTTAAACATCCACCAAGAAATTTGAGGAAAATTTGGCGAAGAAGCCCTTGAATCTTCCAAAACCTCTTTAAAACCTTTGCACGAGAATGAGCATGCAATGGGGACTTAACTCCTCTTATCACACTCAGCAATTATCCAAAACGACGTAGTTGAGGCCTTAGGGACGTAGGATGTGACGAAAACACCCTCATAAAATGTGGGAAATTTCTGGTCACCAGTCCACACGAGGGACCTAACGGGTCATTGCCATAGGGCACGACTCGTTGCCTCGATCCGTTGAGTCCACTGCCCAAAACTCCAAAGGAACCCCACGAGAGAATTAACGAGTTGTGAGGTCAGAGCACGACTCGTGGTCACCTTCTGTGGCCTACACTGCACATCCCCATCTTGCCAAACCTCTAGGGTTGACCACGGCTGACCTCACGAGTCGTGAGGTCTGAACACGACTCGTGGTCAGGCCCGTGGCCTCCTCACTAAAAATTTGCCAAACCAAGCTTACGACGAGTCACTTCACGACTCGTGGTGACTGCTAATGACTCACCTCACGATTTATTATATGACCTGGTGTGAATTTTTTGTTTTTCTCCGTTTTCACTTCCAGGTCTGATCCTTGGGTTCTCTATAACAATATCTCCCCCTTAGGAACATTCATCCTCAAATGTTGGAAACATGCAAAAAACTCAGAAACAAACTATCACCATACACAATTACCAGTTATTTAAGTCGAAAACTGCCGGAATGACTACCTCCGAAAGGAACTACATAGCTAAACTGAATTCAGACATCACATACACTTACCATATCATAAAACAAACTTGTACACATGAACTGAACGGGAGAAGCTGATTAAAGGTTTTGGGAAAACTGATACCTCAAACTAAAACTAAGTCGGTAGGGAACAAATGAAGGTATTTAGCTATCATATTCGCTTCGGCTTCCGACATAGCTCTCTCAACATGTTGATTCCTCCATAATACTTTAACTGAAGCTACTTCTTTTTTCCTTAGCTTACGGACTTGACGGTATAAGATTTCCACTGGAATTTCTTCATTAATGAGGTTATCCTTCACTCCAATGTTGTCTGTAAGAACTACCAAGGCTGGATCACCCAAGCATTTCTTCAAAAGTGACACATGAAAGACGAGATGTACGAAGATAGCTTCGGAGGCAAGTCTAACTCATATGCCACCTTGCCAACTCTTCTCACAACCCGGTAGGGGCCAACATAGCGGGGACTGAATTTACCCTTCCTTCCGAACCGCATGACTCCCTTCATGGGAGATACCTTTAGAAATACCCAGTCATCCACATCAAACTCGAAATATCATCTCCTCACATCAACATATGATTTCTGACAACTTTGAGCGGTTTTCAACCGGTCCCTTATCAACTAAACCTTCACCATTGCCTCATGAACCGAATCTGGGCCTATCATGGCTGCCTCAGCAACCTCGAACCATTCGATGGGAGATCTACATCTCCACCCGTAAAGAGCCTCGAACGGTGCCATCTGGATACTAGAGTGGTAACTGTTGTAATAAGAAAAGTCGATCAAGGGCAAATGATCATCCCAACTACCTTCGAAATCCATAACACATGCCCTCAACATATCCTCAAGGGTCTGAATGGTTCGTTCTTCTTGGCCGTCTATTTGCGGATGGAAGGTTGTACTGAGCTTAACTTGCATCCCAAGACCCTTTTGAAAAGAATGCCAAAATTGAGAAGTAAATTGAGTATCTTAGTCTAAAATAATAGATAATGGCACTCCATAAAGTCGAACTAGCTCCCGAATATACAACTTAGCATATTCCTCCGCTGAATCCGTGGTCTTGACCGGTAGGAAGTGTGCCTTCTTAGTTAGGCTATCCACCACCACCCAAATGGAGTCATAGCATCGGCGAGTACGAGGTAGGCCTATAACAAAGTCCATATTAATCTCTTCCCACTTCCAAGTGGGGATGTTGATATCCTGAAGTACGCCTTCCGGCCTTTGATGTTTGACTTTCACTTGCTGGCAGTTTGGGTATTTTGCTACGAACTTCACAATATCTTTCTTCATACTATCCCACCAATAGGTTTCTTGCAAATCCCTATACATTTTCGTGGATCCTGGATGAATAGAATATCTGGTACCATGTGCCTCATATAATATCTGAACTCTCAAATTATCAACATCCGGAACACATAGTTGACCCTTGTATCGTAGCACACCTTCTCCCCCTTGGAAGAAGACCTCCACCTTTTGACTCCGCATTGTATCCTTTATCTTCCTCAATATTGGATCGTCATCTTGCCTGGATTTAACATCAACCACCAAGGACAATTCTGACCTATTATGTACAACAACACCGCCATCGGTCGAATCGATCAACCTAACTCCCAGCCTTGCGAGTCAGTGGACATCCCTCACCAACTCCTTCTTTCCCTCATCCACGTGGGACACACTTTCCATGGAGAGTCTACTAAGCACATTCGCAACCACATTAGCCTTGCATGGGTGGTAAAGGACACCCATGTCATAATCCTTATGTAACTCCAACCACCTCCTTTGCCAAAGATTTAGGTCTTTCTATGTGAACACGTATTGCAAGCTCTTGTGATCCATAAATAAATCCACATGGACTCCATACAAGTAATGATGCCATATCTTTAATGCAAACACCACCACGGCCAACTCAAAATCATGGGTCGGGTAATTCTTTTCATGGACCTTCAGCTGTCATCGAGGCATATGCTATTACCTTCCCACACTGCATCAACACACATCCCAGTCCAACTCTCGAAGTATCACAATAGACAACAAAGCCATCGGTACCCTCGGTTAGTGTCAACACTGGTGCTGAAGTGAGTCAGGTGTTTAACTCTTAGAACCTTTTGTCACAAGCATCCGACCATTGGAACTTCACCTTTTTTTGAGTCAACTTGGTCAAAGGTGCCGCAATAGATGAGAAACCCTCTACAAACCTTCTATAATAACCTGCTAGGCCCAAGAAACTCTGTATTTCTGAAGGTTTCACCGGTCTGGGCCAATTCTTCATCGCCTCTATCTTATGAGAATCTACTTTTATGCCTTTTCTTGATACCACATGACCCAGAAATGTTACCGAGTTCAGCCAAAATTCACACTTGCTAAACTTCGCATACAGATGACGATCCTTGAGGGTTTTCATCACTATTCTCAAATGAGTAGCATGCTCCTCCTCGCTCTAGGAGTATATAAGAACGTCTTCGATGAACACAATCACGAACATATCCAAATATTATTTGAACACCCTGTTCATCAGGTCCATAAAAATTGCAGGAGCATTGGTTAACCCAAAAGACATAACAACAAATTCGTAGTAACCATACCGAGTCCTGAAAGGGGTCTTCGAGATGTCACTCTCTCGAACTCTGAGCTTATGATACCCAGACCTGAGATCGATCTTGGAAAAGCACTTGGCACCCTGAAGCTGGTCAAACAAATCATCGATCTTGGTTAGGGGTACCTGTTCTTGACGGTAACCTTGTTCAACTGCCGATAGTGAATACACATGCGAAGGGAACCTTCCTTCTTTCGAAAAAATAAAATTGGTTCACCTCATGGAGACTGGCTCGGTCTAATGAAGCCCTTGTCCAATTGATCCTTTAACTGATCCTTCAATTGCTTTAGCTCGGTTGGAGCCATCTTGTAAGGAGGGATAGATATAGGCTGTGTATATGGCAATAGATCAATACCGAAATCAATTTCCCTTTCTGGAGGGACACCTAGAAAATCCTCATGAAAAACCTCTGGGTATTCGCACACCATCGAAACTGACTGAATAGTCGGGGTCTCGGGCTCCACATCCTTAACCCTAACTAGGTGATACATGCAACCCTTAGAGATCATCTTCCTAGCCTAAAGACAGGAAATAAACCGACCTGCTGGAACTGTCGAACTACCCTTCCACTCCACAATTGGCTCTCCCAGAAAATAGAACTCCACGGTACGGATTCTGCAATTAATCGAGGTATAACATGCAATCCTTTCCAAGAACAACGTCAAATTCATCATGGATAACTCTACCAAATCTGCGGAGGTAACCTTATGCAACACAGTAATGGGGAAACCTCTATATGCCCGCCAAGCTACAACTGAATCACCGACTGGGGTAGACACGGAGAATGGTTCTGACAGAATTTCAGGACTAACTCCAAAACTACTAGCAATGTAAGGAGTCACGAAAGACAATGTATCCCCTGGGTCTAGCAAGGAATAAACATCAATATGAAAGACACGCAACATATCAGTGACCAAGTCTGGCAAAGTCTCCTGCTCCTGGCGCGAGGCAAGGGCATAGAATCGGTTTTGGCGCTGACCACCTCCCTTACTAGTAGATGCTCCCGCTGCCCTACCATCCTTCCATTGCTTGTACCAAATATGAGCGACCTCCTTTAGCTAATAAGAGTCCAAGTCTCACACTCCCCATTTGTCACTCCCATAACTTGAGTGACCTTCAGGCTCCCCTCAATAAACTCGTGTGGATCCTCATTCACCTTTGACCCCGTGAACTCAGGAGG
This sequence comes from Datura wrightii, assembly GCA_035772735.1. NCBI lineage: Eukaryota > Viridiplantae > Streptophyta > Magnoliopsida > Solanales > Solanaceae > Datura > Datura wrightii. The sequence continues at coordinate 42,249,607 of JASDFA010000007.1, read as the reverse complement.
GTTCATCTTCAAGAAGTCTCTAATTCGAGCCGCTGCCACATTGCCATTCTGTGGAACCTGTGCAACAGCCTATTGGTTGACCTGAGCGGTCAAGGCCTGCACCAACATCTGAATTACCGCCCAAAACTCGGTGTGGGCAGCTGGCTCTGGTGCATGGGGCTCCAGAACAGGCGGGGCTTGTTGATGCCCATGATCATTGCCATCTTCGCGGCCTTCATCATTTCTACTCCTCCTTCCGTTCATTCTTCTAGGAGCCATAATTATGCAATCGCGAATCGCACAAATTAGAATGATGGAAAGGCTTTTCATCGCATGACATAGAATATGAAAGAAGAGAACATTTCCTAAACATTTAGTAGCCTCTTCATCATAGGTGTGGCGCGCTTCACACCCATGAAAAAGACTCTACCTAACGCGACATTCAGACACCCTAGGACACTTTCAAACCTATGGATCTGATACCAAGTTCGTCACAATCCGACGTACACCCGGATCGTAGACACGGGACAAGGGACCCCAAGTCGACCCATGGCTAATGCATACAACTCATCTCATCCAATTGAGCGGAACGATAATCATAAAGATATAGCATAAATGTACTCATAACATAGCATCAAGAAATACCAAACGTTTACATAGCTAAATACTACATACATGTTTGAAAGCCTCTAAAACTTGAGATGGGTTGATGGGACAACATCCTGAACTAACACGACCAATGCGGAAACAGAAACAACATGAAAGTCTGTGAAATAGCCTCGAAATATGAGGACTCACCAACGAGCTGAAAACGTAAGCTGAGACGGCCTAAGGGTGAGGATGAGCCTGAGATCCGGACCCTGTATCATGAAACGATATAGCATAGAAAGTATGCGGTCAGTACGTGGAATGTACTAAGTATGCAAGCTAAGTAAAATGGACATTTTAAAAGTAAAGTAAAACTCATAAATAGAAATAGGAGAAGGACATCATGCTTTCATCAAAATCTTCATAATAATCATAAGGCTTAAGGATTTCAAATAATTCATAATCATTCATTATGCTAATCTTACGTAACTTTATCATAATATAACTTGAGCCAATAACATAAATATAACAATGCATAAAATATGCGGAACAATGGGAGGACTCGTCATAACATACACCATGATGGTAGAGCCTTTCATGATACCCCACTATCTTGCTCAAGTGGGCAGAGCCCACCTTGGCTTGCCAGGCGAGGGTCGTGCATAAGGCGTGATATCACATTTTGGGGGGGGGGGGGGGGGTCATTATCATAACATCATACATTTACAACCCATGGTGGCACGTGGTTATGAGATACCGGTGTAGTCCTTTGAACATCGGGCTACTCGGTGCTAGACACGGCTCCTAAAAACATGCGTCTCATACATAAATTATTAATATAAAATTCATTGGCTAAGATATAGCATTCATCATTGTTGATCCCCCTTTTTAAAATGCGCTTAGCTAAGAATCAGGGCCTTTTTTATCGACCAACATCATAAATCGATAAATCATGAAATTCGTTTCGTAAAATAAATCATTCTTCATCATATGGGCATTGCCCAATGCTTCCTCATACTCAATTCTTTAAAAATATGCTCATAAACATGGGTAACATAGATTCATGCATTTCCATAATTAATAAACTCAAAATAATGAATATTAATCATAAATCATAATTTCCATGAACTTCCATAAATGGGCATTTTGGATTCAAAAGCTTGAAACATAAATTAAAGAAAATAATAATTAAACCTGCCCATCATTCATAATTTAGTAATTAAAACTCAATTAAATAATACCCATAAAGAGAAATCACATTGTCATGCTTTGGGTAAAACCCCATGGAATTTGAGTTGGAGAATTCACGACTTTAATCAAAATTGGGCATGGGTGAGAAAGAATTTCACCCATTGTAAAACCCTACATACCTGGGAATAGATGGACTTGAGGTTTCTTCAACACCCACGAAGAAATTTGAAGAAAATTTGGGGAAGAAGGCCTTGAATCTTCCAAAACCTCTCTAAAATCTTTGCATGAGAATGAGCATGAAATGGGTACTTAACTCCTCTTATCACACTCAGCAATTATCCAAAACAACGTTGTTTCGGCCTTAGGGACTTAAGAAGTTATGAAAACACCCTCATTAAAACACAGGAAATTTCTGATTGCCAGTCCTCACGATGGACCTAACGGGTCGTTGTCACAAGGCACGACTCGTTGCCTCGATCCATTGAGTCCACTGCCCAAAACTCCAAGGGAAACCCACGGGAGACTTCACAAGTCATGAGGTCAGACCATGACTCGTGGTCTCCTTCCGTGGCCTACACTGTCCATCCCCATCTTGCCAAACCTCCAGGGTTGACCACTGGTGACCTCACGAGTCGTGAGGTCTAACCAAGACTCGTGGTCAGGCCCTTGGCCTCCTCACTCAAACTTTTCCAAACCAATCTTACCACGACTCATCTCTGGACTCGTGGTCACTCCTAACGACTCACCTCACGATTCGTTCTGTGACCTGGTGCGAATTTTCAGTTTTTCTCCGTTTTCACTTCCGTGTCTAATCCATGGGTTCCAGGGTATAACATTAAAACTCACTATTCATAGCATTAAAAGACGTAGTTTAGGCCTTAGGATCATAGGAATTACGGAAAATCGCTTACTAAATTTGCAGAGGAAAAACATACTGCCAGTCCCAATGAGGGACTGGACGAGTTATTGCCACTAGACCACAACTCGTGGTCCAAGTCATTAAGTACACTGCCAAAACTTCAACTGGGGATCACCACGGGGAACGTAAGTCACCTCTCCTCCTCTACATTACCAGAAATACCAGGGGGGTCACCACAGGCGACCCCATGACTCGTGGTGCTCCCAATGAGTCTTGGTAAGGACCCCTTAAGTTCACTATCCCAACTTCCTCCTCCTCTAGCCATCCCTGACCACGATTGACTTAACGATTCATGGGGATAAACACGACACATGGTCATGCCCGTGGTCACTCAAAAACTATAAATTTCAACTCAAGTCCAACCCCTCTCCACGAGTACCTTAACAACTCGTGGTCATCCTGACGGTTCACAGGACAACTCGTTCTGTGACCTAGTGCACAAAATCTTTTTTTCTTTGCTTTAACTTTTGGGTCTAATCTTAGGGCTTTCGAGGTATAACAATATCTCTCCCTTGGGAAAATTCATCCTCAAATGTTGGAAATCATACAAAAAAGCAAAACAATGCAATCATCATACTCAAATACTGATCATATAAGATGAAAACTAACGGAATGACTAACTCCAATTTAAACTACATGACTGAACTGAATTCCCAAACCACACATGCATCCATTTACATGAATGAAACTGAGGTACATGAGCTGAACATGAAACTGAATAGAGTATTAAGGAGGAAACTGATACCTTAAGTTGAAACTGAACCGGAAGAGAATAAATGCGTGTGTTTAGCCATCTATCAGCTTCGGCTTCCCACATAGCTCTCTCAACATATTGATTCCTCCATAAAACCTTAAATGAAGCTACTTCCTTGTTACTTAGGTTACAAACCCACCGATCCAATATCTCCACCGGAACCTCTTCATAACTAAGGTTGTCTTTCATACCGACGCTGTCCACCAGAACTACTAGAGCTTGATCATCCATACATTTCTGTATGAGTGATACATGGAAAATAGGATGAACGAAAGCTAATTCTGAGGGCACCTCCAATTCATATGGCACCTTGCCAACCCATTTCACAGCCTTATACGAGCCAACATAACGAGGGCTGAGATTCCCTTTCTTTTCGAACCTCATCACTCCCTTCATGGAAGACACCTTTAGAAACACCCAATCGTCGACTTCAAACTCAAGTTCTCTCCTTCTCACATCCGCATAGGAATTTTGGCAACTATGAGTTTTTCTCAATCTATCCCTTATGAGATAAACGTTTTCTATGCCTCATGGACTGAATCCGGTCCTATCATTCTAGCTTCACCGACTTCAAACCAACCAATAGGTGATCTACACCTCTGCCCATAGAGAGCCACAAATAGAGCTATCTGAATGTTGGAATTATAGTTGTTGTTATACTCAAACTCAATGAGAGGCAAGTGCTCATCCAAACTACCCGTGAAGTCAATCACGCATGCTCTCAACATGTCCTTGATAGTTTGGATAGTCTGCTCTGCCTGACCATCAGTTTGTGGGTGAAATGTTGTACTGAGCTTCACTAGAGTACCAAGTCTCTTTTGAAACAATCTCCAAAACTGAGAGGTAAACTGAGTACCTTTGTTTGATATGACGGACAAGGGCACTCCATGAAACTAAACTATCTCTCGAATGTATAGTTTGGCATAATCCTCCATTGAATCAGTGGTTTTGACCGGTAGAAAATAGGCAGCTTTGGTCAACCTGTCCATGATCACCCAAATGGAGTCATATTGTCAACCAGTGCGAGGAAACCCTGTGATGAAGTGCATATTAATCTCCTCCCACTTCCAAGTAGGGATACTAATGTCTTGAAGCATACCTCCCGGTCTTTGATGCTCAACCTTCACTTGTTGACAATTTGAACATTTAGCCACAAATTCTACAATGTCCTTCTTTATGCCATTCCACAAATAAACTTCCCGTAGGTCATGATACATAATGGTGTCACCTGGATGTATCAAATATCTAGAACCGTAAGCCTTGTGCAACATCCAATTTCTCAAATCATCAACATTTAGGACACATAAGTGACCCTGATATCGAAGCACACCATCTCCCCATTGGAGAAGACCTCTACCTTCTGATTGAATGGCTTCCTTTAGTTTTACCAAAATAGTGTCCTCATCTTGTCTAACTTTTACATCAGTCACCAAGGATGATTCTGATCCATTCTGAACAATAACACCACCATCGGTCGAGTCAACTAAACGAACTCCTATAATTCATGCTAAAAGTTGTAAAGTCCCTAACCTCTGAGTTTTCACCCTTTTATGCTTAAGGTCATGCCAATTACGCAAAACATTCAAATCCACCCAAAACCTCATTCAAAATCCCCCAGTCACAACCCAAATACACAATTCAATCATAAAACCCTTTCCGGACCGGTTGGAATAATCAGATTATCAAAATAAGGTTTTTCTATCATAAGTTGACTATGGTCACACTTAACCTCCTCAAAGCTCATAATTTCAACCATAGGTTCAAATCACTCCCGAATCACCAGGGGATCTATGCAAACTACCCAACTAAGCCATAAGTCACCATGCGGAACCAATAGAGCCTTTAGAATTCAAATCCTAGCTCATTAACCTGATACGTTGACTTTGGTCAAACCTCTCAACCTCAAACCCTCCAAAATCAAAAATCTTATCAAATCTTCGTTAGATCATCTCGGGATCGATGTCATCAATTTCCGCAATTCATGAATAAGAAAATTAAGATATGAAAAGGTTCAACCTAGAGAAATGGATCAAGGATCAAAAATAACCATGCGGGTTGTTACACTCCCAGGCTTGGCTAATAACCGCACCTCCTGGACTTGTACATATCGGGCACCTATGGCTGCGATAGGGAGTTACCTTGAATGTACCCATTTAACCATCATCTCCATCATGGGGAACATCCATAGGATTTAGAGTAAGGGAATCATGAGCAGTAATCATTTAGGAAATCTAAGCTGGGCATATACCTGATACAACATGATCTCATGAGCTGATAGGGCAAATGTTAGGAGCTGGGTTCATAGAGCTGACCTTGCTAACAGACATGAGTTCGCATATGTAATAAGGGCATGACATGAAGCTGACTGATGGGGTTACCTATCATCTTAGGGTTTTGAACATAAGCATAAGTTGAGCGTAACATCGAGTGAAACATAACGGAAACATCTAAATGAGGATGAATTGACCACCCCCAAATATTATTTATAGAATTTCCTTACTAGAATACTTAAGAATTGACTTAGCCCTTCACTACCATCTCCCTACCTTCCATGAAATAAATCTCATATTAAGATGCACAAAGGGATCTTCTACCTCGTATAGTAGTTCTAGGAGCTAGCAATCATGGTAGGTTCGATAGGAAGACTTGTAACATACCTAGGACTATATTTGAGGCTGACTTCCACTTTCTCTTGGTAACCTGCATTGCTGAGATGGGCGGGCTATAGACTTGATAGCTGGGGCACGGGCTCCACTGTAACCCGATCTAATTGAAGGGCAATCTCTGAGTCTGTGTGCGGGCTTACAACACCCGAAGCAAGCATCCTCACTGATCAAATACCTTCACATATGGTTTCTACCACACCTTTGGCAAGCTGTCCAAGTGGACGGGGCTGCTGAAGGGGCAGCCGGCACACGACCTCTCTGGCCATCTCACTTGGCTGCAGGGCGATCTCTGTGTTTATGACTGGGCTGGCAACAATAGAAGCAAACATCTGAACCTTCCAAGGACTTTACTAGGTGGTTCTTCCCAAAACACCCGCAAAACAGGTGTGTAATCTCCCTCACTCAGGGCTTGTATCCCCAAACTTGAGCTAAAGGCCTTTGACGGGGTTGAGAGCGACTCCCACTACTCGACCCTTGCTGGGAACTCTCAAAGTTATGGTTCCTGGGCTTTTGGATCTCCCTTTCTTCCCCCTTACGCTCTCCACCCATATTGGAATCACCAAACTTAGATGGGCTCCTCTTTGTGAGTTCTTGAACCCTAGTAGTTGCCGCCTCTATGGTACAGTACACTGATGCAATAGTTTGCTGGTTAGGCACGACCCAAATGTAGGCCCAGATCCAGACATGAGACAAGGAGCCCAAGAGACTCCAAGTCCACCATGGCATGAACATACATCTAACTCAATCAATAAAAGCGGAAGGTTTAGCATAATAAATATAGAGGAAGTCTAAACGTAACAGAACATCAGAACTGGAATTCACACAATATATTATTATTTGGTTACTATGCAAGGTTTGAAAGCCTCTAACATATCTGATGGGTTGATGGGACAACACACCCAACTAACCTGGCAAGTCTGAAACTGAAGAGAGACATCAAAACCATGGATACTGAATGTCCTCACAGGATGAGCACTCACTGATGCTAGCTGGATAGATTTGATCGGAAAATAAGGGGCTAAGGATGTTGCTAAGAAAGATCCCTCGGACCTGTATCATGAGATGATACATCATAGAATAAGCAGTCAATACGTTCAATGTACCAAGTATACATTGTAAGTAAAACAGACAGTTAAAATATATAAAAGTTCATAAGAGTAGGACAACATGATCATAACGTAAATATCATAATGTAAAAATAAGGCTCAAGGTTCTCAAAACATTCGTAATTCATTCATAATCATAAACATAAGAGAAAAGCTTTATGGAACATGACCTGAGCCAATGTATATAATCATAACTATACATAACTCATGAGGATATTGGGAGGACTCGTCATAACCTACTATCATGGTAGAGCCTTACATGATGCCCCAACTATCTCACTCAAGTAGGCAGAGTCGTCCCAAGCTTGCCAGGCAAGGGATGTGCAGTATGTGATATCACGAAGAGGGGATCTATAAATATTTGAATATATATAAATAAACCTATGGTGGCACATAGTTTTGAGACACAGGTGTAGTCATTTGAAAGCCGTGCTACTCGATGCTAGACACTGCTCCCAAAAACATGCACATTACCCTCGTATAGTAACGGTAAAAACATTCATGAAGTTCATAGCCAAATAAATAATAACATCATTGATCCCCATTTAAAGTACATCATTAGCCATGAAATACGGCCCATGAATTGGCCAAGAGTCATAAATCCATCAATCATGAAATCCATGCATACTTGTAAAACATGTATAAACGTGACATTTCATATATCTAAGATAAGTGTTTGAGAGAAATGAAATCATAAAGCATAAATCATAATTGGGAAAATTAAGATTAAGAGCATCATGAGATCATAGATTGACTTTTCATAAATATGAATAATTGGGCATAGTTTGTAGATATTCAAATCTATAAGTTTATATTTCGAAATAGTAATAAAGTTTACCCATGATTTATAAAATATGAATTTATACATGAGAGGGATTAACCCATATATAGATCATAAAGATTTCATAAGAATTGGAATAAAACCCCATAGAATTATCAATAAAATTTTATGAATTATAGAGGAGTTGGGCATGAGTTTGAACAATTTCACCCATTCATAACTCTACATACCTGAGAGAATCTGATTCTACAACTTTTCTGATTGTCCAAGGAAGAATTGAGAAGAACTTCAAAGAAATTGAGCTTGATCACCTCTTTAAACTTCTCACTTGCATGAATGAATAGGTATGGCTTAGAATGAACTTAACCCTCTTAAAAGTCACTATTCATATCTTAAAAAGACGTAGTTTAGGCCTTAGGATCATAGGAATTATGGAAAAGCCCTTACTAAATTCACAGAGGAAAACCAAACTGCTAGTCTCAATGGGGGACTGGACGAGACCATGTCTCATGGTCAGAGTCGTTAAAATTACACTGTGAAAACTTCAACTGGGGCTCACCACAGGGAACGTAACGGGTCATTACTGGTGAACACGACTCATGGTCACCTCTTGTCCTCTACAATGCCAGAAATACCAAGGGGGTCACCACGGGCGACACCACGACTCATGGTGCTCCCAACGAATCATGGTGAGAACTCATTAAGTTCACTATCCCAACTTCCTCTTCCTTCACCCTTCCCTAACCACGACTGACTTAACAAGTCGTGGGGCTGACCATGACTTGTGGGCATGCCCGTGGTCACTAGAAAAAAAGAAATTTAAACTCAAATCCAACCCCTCTCCATGAGTCACTTAACGACTCCTGGTCATCCTGACGGGTCATAGGAAGACTCATTTTGTGGCCTAGTGTAGAAAATCTTATTTTCTCCATTTCAACTCCCTAGTCTGATGTTAGGGCTTTCGGGGTGTAACACGTATTTATGAAAACAGTAACATAAGATGTTGAAGTAACCATAATAAAATACTTACTATAATATGAATTTTTTTAACAAATCTCCAAACCAAATTGAATCACAAGAACATGATAAATTCTCTAACAATTATTTGCTACACAATTCGACTATAATGAACTATGTTGGAATATTAATTCCACGTTATGCTATTAATATGAGATGCTAAAGCATATTAATAAAGGGCATATATAATAGTAGATTAAGCCTTTGTTGTTCCTGCTTCGATTGGAATTAGATTTTGGAGCTTATGTTCTTAGTCCAATTGGGATTTGATCCTTGCTGGCCATATTGACACTATGGCGCACCGTGCCTCTTGATGCATTGGCATAGATGCATAGGCTCTGCCTTGACGTGTCGATGCAAAATTATAACTTTCTTCAATCATGCCTTTCTCAATTCGATTTTTCTATCAATGTTGCAAAAGCTATAAACAAGTCCAATCCATCACTTTTATGGCGGTAAACATCTAATCATGTGTGTTAGCTCTTTTTACAAATATCGCATAAAACACAAGATAACACAGATGATTTGTTCTTAAAATATAGCTAAGAATGGGAAAAATAAGGCAAATAAGTGCGTAACGCTTAAACTATTATTTGTTCTCAAACAATCTACTACTCTGCTTCTCAAATTCAATCACAAAATTCACCCTACGAACAGGTCTACTTACACTTAGGATCATTAGAAAAATCAATCAAGCTCAACAATCAACTCAATATGCATATAAGATCAAAATTTAAAGGTCAATGTTTGAAATTGTTTAGCTACTAAAACTAACTCAGCAAGGTATATTTGGGCCAACATGAATCACTTGTAAGTTAGCAATCAAGATACACCAAAATCTTACTATTATGTGTCACTCACCATTTGGAGAGATACCCTTTCACTCACATAATATATAACAATTTTGACATGGGCATATATATAAAAAAATTACTTACTCTCCCAAAAGTACTCAACATGCAAGCATAAGACGATCCATACGCTTGACCTTAGTGTAATACTCCACTATTATAGAACCTCGAATCTAAGATCAATTAGGACTTAAGATGGTTGTTATGTAGGCTAAGGGATGGGTAGGAACTATTTGGCTAAGATAGTGACTAATCTCCCTAAGCACTTTAATACTTCACACTTTAATCTCCTATTTTCTCCTTATACTTCCTTTTACTCTTCAATTTTTTTCAACTTAGATGACTAGTAGGGAATTTTCACATTTAAGCATTTTCACAAATTTTTTTCTTTTCATTCTGCATTCATTTTAGTTTTCCTTCCCACTACATCGCCTTTCTTGTTTAGTAAATTTTTCACCTTTTTCTTTTCCTCTTATTTCCACACTTTAGCTTTTCCCCTATTTTCTCCACTTATGCACCTTTTATGTAAAATTCTAAATTAAATTTCTCTAAAAGTCATTTGCATCAAATAAATATTAATAGAACAAAAAGGAATTAAGCTTCTAATATAGTAATCAAAAGAGTAGCCTAAGGCTCAAAATGGCTAACTAGGACAATTACATCAAGGTAGGTAAAGTAGAATATAATTAGGTTACCAGAGAAATACCTATATCATTTCCTAGATTCAATATCCCAATTTTGTTTTGCACACACATTGGGAAAGTTCTAGACATCAAATTGCAAGCATGGAGTATACGATAAATATCTCACTCATACAATGGCATAAATGGTTCAATAATGGCAATCAAGATTATGTAAACACATAGATCCATATTGAACGCATAACATAATTAAGCCCAATTTTTGTCAAGCATAAGAGTCAAGTTCCAGAAGTCTAACTGTTTCTACCTTTTCAAGCATTTTTAGTGAATTATGCAAAGTCTTAATGATACCATAAGTGAAGTATCTAGCATTTGTAAGGTCTCAAGTTCTTTCTCTCCTTTCCCTTAAGACAGTCATCATCCATCCATCATAGGGAACAGTCATGACTATGACTCAAAAAAATCTAGATATTGTACTTAGTTCTTAGGGACTATCCACTGAAAAGTACAAAATAAAAAAATTCGAGGGAACCTAAAAAAAACATCACACAAAACAAAAAAAATACTACAATCTTGTAGGAAGTCATAAATCACAAAAAAAATTCTAGGCCTACCATGAACAAATTTAGCAATGAAAGTATACATGGTTTTATGAATTTTTATTTCTCCCACCCCATACTTAATTCGTAGCACTATCCTCGGTGTGAAAATAATAAATCATAAGGAAGAGAGTGAAAGAAGAACTCCCTAGGCCTCTAATCCTTATTTTCTATGGATCTTCTCACTTTGCTGTAGAAGATGCACGTTGCGCCTCTCACTATAGTCCCAGGCTCGCCATGACGTGCTCTCCATGTAGAGGCTAGCCAGTGTATCATGCAGCTCCATGAGGAGTTGGGATGATCGACTTTCAAGCCTTATCTCGGTTCCTACAACTCTATTATGTACTTGTGACTTCTTTCCTGCACACTTAAGTAAACAAAATCAACACCTAAATTATCTTGGGTTGCCTCCCAAGTAGCGCTTGATTTGACATCACAACATGACGCAAATCCCTTAATTACTCAGACTTCATCAAGGTATATCTACTCCATCACTTTTGACTCCTCAGGATTACCAAAATAATGCTTCACCCACTATCTGTTCACTTTGAATCTTGTTCTGTTCTTGGTTTCAAGATCTATTGCTCCGTGTGAGAACACTTAAACCACTTTGAATGGTCCTGAGCAAGTTGACCTTAATTTTTCTAGAAACAAGCAATGTCTGAAATTGTATAGCAATACTAATTCCCCTGGCATGAACTACTTTTTTCAATCTTCCACTCATGGTAAAACTTCATTCTTTCTTTTTATATTGCCGCATTCCCATAAGATGTTAATCTAAATTCATCCATCTCATTGAGTTGGGTGAGTCTAAGATTTACGACTTCTTTCCAATTCAAATTTAGGTTCTTCAGTGCCCATAAGGCCTTGTATTCGAGCTCTACAATTGACATGATTTTTTGTAGATGAGCTGCTAAGATGACATAGTTATGGGAATTTTAAACTCTATACAAGATGCCCATAAAACAACATCTAATCTCCTTGACTAGTACATTTTGTTTGCATTGAATGTTTTGGCCAGAATTATCGTGATCTCCCTATTTAAAACTATTACTTGTCCACTTTTCTGTGGGTGGTAAGATGTCTCCACCTTATGCTTGACTATTATACCCCAGAAGCTCAAAGATCAGACCCGGGAGTTGAAACAGAGAAAAGTTTAAAAACTGACATCAGGCATAGAACAAGTCATGAGGTGACCCATTGGTGCATCCCACGTGTCATGATGTGACTCGTAGGAGGCCAAGGGAGGAGTTTGGAATTTTAGGAAAAGGGATCCCCATGGGCGTGACAATGAGTCGTGGTTAGGCCCCACGAGTCGTTAGGTCAGTCGTACAGTGGTGAATAAGAAAGGAAAAATGAGGGAGGCAGTGTACTTGATGTGTGGTGACTAGGAGCCCTGATCACCTATAACGAGTCGTCATATCAGTCATATCACCCGTTATGAGCCTAGGAGAGTTGTCCAACAGCATAACTCACGGGTCAATCCACGAGTCGTGGCCACAAAGAACGAATCGTTAGGTCCCTCATGGTGACTTCAGTGTTTTCCAAGCAGTGTAAGCCACAAGTTTGACCACGACCCCTTAAGTTACTCGTGGGGACTAACACTCAATTTTTCCCTACAAATTTTCAAGGGTATTTCTGTAATTTCCTACCTTTATAAATTTGAAACTACGTCGTTTTAGTCATGATTTCAGACTTAATAGTGGGGTTAAATGGTTTTCCCCTCATTCCCACTCAGATTCTTAGGAAAAAAATTATGCAAGTTCTCACTCAAGAGCTCCCAAGCAAGGTCTAGAGTTCCTCACCCATTGCATCAATTCAAGCTTCCTTATCTAGGGAATTTTAGTTCGGTATGTGGGAATTCAACAAGGGGATAGTTCTTCCCTTGTGTCCCCCAAAACTCTTCTCAAATTTCTCTATGAATCCTAGGCCTGAGCTTTTGAATGCGAAGAGATTATATGTAAATTTTCTTTGAATTCGTATAGAATGATATCCATGATTATTTTAGACATGATTTCCATCAGTTCATATGTAAATTGATATTATTTCCACAAAAGTGAATCCTAGCCCTGCATATTTTTGAAGGTTGAGAAATCCTTCATAATGTCTTGTTTAATCCATATGGAATCATCACGTATATTAATTATGGGTATTTTCCCACCAGTTAATGGTAATATTGATGCTTATTTCTGTGCATTGACTTCAACCCTAGTTCTTGAGGGTAGAACATACTAAAAACTCATGTTGAAAGATAAACGTTGGAATTTTCTTGATTATACCAGTGTAGTGAATTCCCTTACTATTTTACATGCTAAATTCTCAGTCAGATACATGATTTTCTAGCCTTAGTCAAAATATGAAATTACTCAGTGTCAGTCAGAAATGTTAGCTGATTAATTTGACTACAGAACTTCCTGAGGTATCAGTATTACCTCCCAGTTATCAGAATCAAATTCAGAATTCAGTTTATTGGTCCACTAGAAAGTCATGACACTTTAGACATATAGGTCTGACTAGCCTTAGGACCCCAATTCAGATTTCAGTTTGTTCTTAGACGGTTAGATCGCTTCTAGATAAGAAGCTCTGACTAGTATAGAACCCAATTTTAAAATCTAGTCCGTTAAGACTATCAGGGTACTTTCAGATATGTATCCCTGAATAGTCTTAGGCCCTAGTTTTAAGCTATCAGCTTAGTATTCAGTTTAGGTTATCCAGTGGGAGTAGGACTTAGCACTAAGTGGACAGGGGTTCCAATGCACCCAGGTTCCCAGAACTACGTTGTCAGAATAGGATTCAGTATTTATTGGCCTGATTGGCCCCAAACTTTTGTGATCAATCAGTTCATGCCTTTATACCCTAGAAAGGTATATTGGGTTCTACCGGTGGGGTGTATACATCGGACTCCATGTTTAGCTCACGTGGTTACATGTCTGTTCAGTCTAGTATCAGTCCAATTTAGTTCAGATCAGCATTCAAGACTTAGAACGTCCTTTGACCATTAGACAGGGTCTTCTAGACCACCTCAGTACTTTAGTTTTTCAACTCAGTAGCTTTAGTTGGTCATTGAATGTCTTTCAGTTCAACATTTCTTTTATTATTTATTCTATTGTATTATGTTCCTCTCACTTACATAGTACATTTAAAGTACTGATGCATACTTTTATGCTTTATTATTTTATAATACAACGGCAGGATCACAGTCTCAGCCCCATTAGCTGACTGTTTACCGAAGAACTCAGCTATCCAGCTGGTGTGTCCTCATCCTTTGAGGAAGGAGTTTATTTGTTTTAGTTATGTTTTCATTCTTCTTAATTAGCTTTGGAGTTAGTTGGGGTTTGTCCCAGCAGCTCATCAGACTTAGTGGCTTTCAGACGTAAAGATGTTTATTTCAGACTCTGATTGGTTTGTTATATATGCAGTCTTGTTATAATATTTTCAAGTATTACTTTTTTTTGCTTTAAATTCCACTGCATGTATTTTATGTTACTCAGAATGCTAGTGTATGATAGACCAGGGGTTGACTTGGGTCACTTGCGGCTTCAAGTACCGTGTTCCGTCCAGGGTGTAAACTCTGAGCGTGACATTGACTCCATATTTCTCAAGTAAGTCATGAAATAACCTATTACAGAAGTGTGATCGACCATCACTAATGATTACCCTTGGAGTGCTAAATCTAGAGAAGATATCCTTCGCAAGAATGTAGTGACTGGCTTATGCTCATTGTTTGGAAGTGATAGCATCCATCATATCTCAATGTCACTAAAGGTTAGAGATTATCAACACATTTTATTGGGCTTCAATTAGCAATGAAAACATGTCTTGTGATGGAAAAATAGCTCCAACCTAAAGTTGGTTTCCAAAAAATGTCTTAGAACCTATTTGGAGGCCCAAATTGATGTCCAAAAGGAGTTGGATTATAACCCAAAATCTGCTCAAAGAAGAAGAAATTTCAGAAGCCTCAAGTTGTGTTCTAGAACCTCATTGAATGCTAGGTTGACTGCCTTTATAGCTTTATCGAGCAATGTGCTGGAAGTCTTCTAGGCACCTAGGAAATTTTAGTTTATTTAATTTAGTTTGACCACATTTAGGACTTCTTTTAGGGGGGCAGCACATTTGCTCCTATATAAAGGAGTTCTTTCTTTTTCATTATAACTAAGTTTTATTTACTATATTAGTAGAAGCCTTGTGTCTTGTGGAGACCTTTTTAGATTCTCTTTGGGTTATCCTTTTTTATTCTACTTTGAACTGTAGCTTAGTTTCTTCAATGGTAGGATCCTCATTTGAGTTCCCTCCCTCATCTTCATTTTCTTTGTCTTCTTAATTGATTCGCTACTTCTTTTAATATTAAAAAGATTTCGAGTATCAAATACTTGAGTTTGTTTTTCTCTTTTAAAGCATCAATTCCTTCCCCCTTTCTTATCTTCTAATTTTGAAGTCTTCACTTGTTTGTGTCGTTATCAAATGGTATCAGAACTTTGGATGGTTGGATATTATTATAATCACCCGATCTACTGACTTGAATAATAGAAAACCACAATAAAAAAATCTGAAAAAAAAGTTAATGTAGCATGAACAGTAATCCAAAAAAAATTATTTTCTCAAGTGAAAAGTGGCATGAATAGTAACTTCTAGTGTTCTTCACTTGTTCATGGTTTGTTCTATATTTTATCTTGTGATTTGGTGACTTTGAATTATTGAAAATCTGATCAATTTCTTGAAAATCTTATATGATTTGAAGCTCTTTTGGATTTTGGTCAACAGAAAACTCAAAAGACACTTGGAGGATTGTAAAGGTCATTGTAGCTCTTTGGATTCGAAAGCTCATTGAATATGTTCTTAGTCTTCTTGAAAGTGTTTTTACACTATACTTAGTTTCCCTATTATTGCTAGATACTTTATGTATTGGTTCATACATAGTGTAGTGTAGTGATTTATGCGTATTTCTTTATTTCGTGTGAATTTTTTCATGGTTTTCTCTTTATTTTCTTTGTGTACTTCTTTGTTCCCAGTCCATTATAGTTTTACTGTCCTTTTCTTTGTTTGACAAAAACTCCATTCTTGAACAAAATATTGGAACTTGCTTTGAAGTATTTGAGTTGTTGGTTCATATAAGAACTTGAGGAGCATCCTTTGAGTGGTAATGGCAAAAGTGCTGAGATTATTTAAGGGTAAAAGACTAATTGTGTGATATACAAGTGTTGACAGTCATTACTTGATACACATGAGAGAGTGCATGTGAGAAAACCTTACTACTAACAATCTCTTGTTTTAAAGCATGTCTTCTATAGATTTTGAAAGCAACTGGAGCGAAAGAATGGATTATTATAGTGGGAATGATTTGGAATCAGATACAAAGAATGATGTAAGGGACATGTATTATAGTTCTTGTGATAAGTGTGGTGGCTATGATGACTCAAATACTAGCCAAACCCATGATGAATCACATCAGATTTGTGATTTGAGTAAAACCAAATAATAGTTGTGATTATTATTACAGTGATGAATCTTCTAATTATGATGAAATTAGTTACAGTGATGAATGTGCTTATGCTAGAGTTGGAAATTCGAATCCTATTAAATGTACTCCAGTATAATCTAGTTAGGAGTCCTAGAAGAGCCCATTAGCTTGCTAGAGTTAACGAAGTTTTTCAAACTAGAATGGATGTATTGTCTAATTGCTACTAAAATTGATAGAAATGTTTGTCACAAACTAGTCAGTGCTTACTTTGTAAAAAAGGTTTATCTTGTGTTAAGCATACTTGACCCTTCACCTTCAAAGGAGTGAAGGTGGACAAGAGGGTGCTAGTGTGATTTAATTTTGGGAGATACAATGATGAGTTTTGGTGTGATGTGGTTCCCTTATTCACATGTCATGTCTTATTGGGAAGACCATGGTATCTATACAGAAAAGCTTCATATGATCCAGAAAAGATTAGGTATTCCTTCATGAAAGATTATGGAAAAAAGACTACCCTTGTTTCTTTGGAACCTATAGAGATTCAAGAAGATGAATTAAGGGTGAGAAGATCAATGGAGGTATTTGAAAAAGAAAAGGAATGCAAGAGGTGAAACAACAACTGGTTTGAGAAGCTTAAAATTAGAGTTGACCGTAGAAATCCTCAAAGGGATAAAAGAGGGATTCTTGGCAAGTACATCAGAGCTAGTGCATGGACAAACTTCTAAGTAAGGATGATCGACAAAAGAAATAGACAAGTAAGGCTAAGCAACTTGACAACTCAAGAGAGGAAAAAGGAGAGGAAATGATGACTGAAGAGAGTGAGTTGTCAAATAGTAAGAATGAGTGGACAGAATTGAGTGATGTGAGTTTGAAAGATAAAATAAAGAGTGACACGGTATGTTTGAGTGACGAGAAAAAAGAAGAGATTTAAAGAATAGAGTGCATAAGTGTGAATGATTCTTGTTCAATCTCTAACCAATTAACTAATTATTTTTCTAGTATTTTTGTTCCAAATATGTAGGACAATGAAGATTTGGAAAGTGTTTAATGCCAGTGATTCATGGATAAAATTGCAAGTTGAAGATAAGTTTGACCTTGATTATCTCATGTGGTATGACCTTATTGATGATCTATTTGTTTCAAATGAAACTCAACTTGTACCACAAATTCATGAGGCCAAAGTTTTAAGTGAAGATATAACTCAAATTGGGAGTGATCCTTCCCTTCTTAATTATTCTTATCATATGAGCAATGTAAATGAAAGAGAGTTGTAGGATAATTTGAGTGAACAAACAAAAGAATTTGAGAGAGAATGAATCTTGTTCATATTCCAATTTGCTAAATCTTTCTTGTTTTAGTATCACTTATCAATCCATGCAGAAATTTGAGAAAGAACCTTGTGAAGAGGATGATAGTATCTTATTAGAAGAAGAAACTAAATTTGGCCAAGGTTTTAAAGTGTACAATAATTCATTATGGGAAGAAATTAGAAAAGCCTTTAAAGTATTCTCTAATCTCTTACGGTTTGAGAATACCACCAGAGAAGTTGCCAATGAAGACAATGAGACACATGAAACACTTGAAGCCATAGATGTTGAGAATATTGACCTAAATAAAGAATGTAATAGCTCAAGTGTAGAGAACGATAAGTGCTTACAGGTTGCTAACTTCATAATATCTTATTTTGAAAATTCTCTTTTGCAGGTTCAAGCCAAGCCATTCTCAGGAAAATTGTCTTTAATCCATATCTTGATTATAGTATACTTGATGGTGAGTTTAAGTTATTTAGCTATGGTATGTTTGTTTGGTTTCATATGCTTTTGGTTTAGACAATGATCCTCTTGCGTAGGAGCTTATGAATTGTGTTTTTAGTTCTTATGCTGGTCATTATATTATTCTATTGGACGATGCAGTTCATGGATTTTTAAAATGGAAGTTTGTGCATAAAAGAGATAAGTGGGTTAAGTGGTTGTATGGTCACTACCTAGTGTTATTTTTACCAAATAATTATTCTACTTCCATTGTTTACCTCCCACTAATTCTGATAATTTGGTTGATTGTAGACATTGGTGATTTGATGAAAAATCTTCTTTAAGAGGGAGAAAACGATAGCAACCATGGAGGCTTCCATTGAAGGAGCAAATAAAGTCAATGTCAAGATTCGAGGAAGAATCTTATTTAAGAAGGGGAGAATGATAGAAGTCATGATAGCTCAATGTCACTAAAGGCCAGAGATTATCAAGTCACTTAATTAGGCTTCAATTAGAAATGAAAACATGTCTTGTGATAGAAGAATAGCTCCAGCCCAAAGTTGATTTTTGGAAAAAGCCTTACAAACTATTTGGAGGCCCAAATTGAAGTAAAAAAGGAGTTGGATTATAACCCAAAATCTATCCAAAGAAGATGCAATTTCAGCAGCTCAAAGTTGTGTTCTAGAAACTAATTTAATGCTATGTTGACTACCTTTATAGCTTTATTGAGCGATGTTTTGGTAGTTTTCTAGGCACCTAGGAAATTTCAGTTTATTTAATTTAGTTTGACCACCTTTAGAACTTCTTTTAGGTTGGCAGCGCATTTGCTCCCATGTAATTGAGTTTTTTATTTTTCATTATAACTATGTTTGATTTAATATATTAGTAGCATACTTGTGAATTGTGGAGACCTTTTTAGGTTCTCTTTGGGTTATCTCTTTTTGTTCTACTTTGAACCGTAGCTTAAATTTCTTCAAAGGTAATATTCCTCGTTTGAGTTCCCTCCCTCATCTTCATCTTCTTTGTCTTCTTTATTGATTCACTACTTCTTTTACTATTAAACAAGTTTTTGAGTATCAAATAATTGAGTTGGTTTTTCTCTTTTCATGAATCAATTCCTTCCCCCTTTCTAATCTTCTAATTTTAGAGTCTTCCGCTATTCGTGTAATTATAAGGAAGTGCCATAGCTTCCACCTAATTGGAGACATAATCCACTACCACCAATATGCACTTCATCCCAAAGGAACATACAAATAGGCCCATGAAATCAATGCCCTACACATCAAATAGCTCTACCTCAAGAATGGGCATCAGAGGCAGCCCATGTCTTCGAGACACTCCTACCTCTCATTGACATTTATCACATTCCTTTGGAAAATCTTGAGCATCTTGATGAATAGTAGGCCAATATTAACCACACTATAATATATATGTTGTATGAATGTCATTTTGTTGCTGTCATAGCCTGAGTCTACACCCTTCATGCAACACGGTGCTTAGAACCACGAATGGCTCTAAGCTAACTCATGCAATAGCAAAACTCTAACCCAGAACTGCTTATCTGGAAGTGTCCTAGAGCCTAAAAATCTGATAACTGAGATTATTGAAAATACTAGTAGACTGATAAAGTGATCAACTAATAATCTGACCTTTATGGAAAATACTAGACATACCTATAATATGAAAATACTAACATAAACAAAAGCATACATGATGAAAATTATACTAAGGTAGTAACCTAAGTATAGATAGAAATTTAGACTAGCCTTTAACTCATGCAAAGTTCAACCCAAAATCATGCTAAAACTAGGGCTCGTAACGAATATGTACGATTGCAACTAATACATGAGTTTCACATAATACTAGTCATGAAAAAATGGGAAAAAATTTTAAAATGCAAGGGAAATCATAAACTATTTGGAAACACTAAAGCATGACATCTACAGGGCTAAAATGATGACAGTTTCTGAAAATACTTTGGAGCACAAGGGTGAAAGGAATGCCCTTGCTAAATCCCCACATACCTATAAGAGAAATCCCTGAGAAGAAGCTTGAGATTTCTTAGACAAAGCAGGAGCCCTGGTTCTTTCCTTTAAGTGTACTGAGTAAGTGATATATAAAATAAACATAAAGATACTGAAAATTTGTAAATTTTACTAACAGGACATGCAATGACCATAAATGTTTTATACCCTGGAAGCCCAAAGATCAAACCCGGGAGTTGAAACGGAGAAAAATTAAAATTTTGCATCGGGTATCAAAACGGGTCATGAGGTGACCCATGAGAGCAGCCCGCGAGTCGTGATGTGACTCGTGGTGAGGCTCAGGAAATGATTTTGAAGTTTGGAAATGGAATCCCCATGGACGTGACCACGAGTCGTGGTCAGGCCCCATGACTCATTAGGTCAATCGTGGGGAGGGATGAGTGAGAAAAGAGAAGGAAGAAAGCAGTTTACCTAACAAAACAACCCTACGAGTCATGGTCAATTAGCACGATTCGTTTGATGAGTCACGACCAACAGGAAAATGGTCAATTGAGATTGAGGCAGTGTACATGACGGGTGGTGACCATGAGTCGTGGTCACCAGTAATGGACCGTTAAGTCACCCATGGAGAACCCAGTGACTTGAGAAGAAGTGTACTTAACGGGTGATGCCACGAGTTGTGGGCCAAGGTGATGAGTCGTTAGGTCCCTCGTGGGGACTACCTTGCAGTTATTTTCTGCAAATTTAGTAAGGGTTTTTTATAATTTCAAAGATCCTAAGGCCTAAACTACATTATTTTGAGGAATGAATAATGAATTTTAAGGGGGTTAAATCCATTTTAGGCCATTTTCATATCCATAAATGCAAGAGTGATAGTCTAGAGAGGGGATCAAGGCTAATCCTTCAAGGTTCTCTTCAATTTATTCTTGGGCATTCAAGGAAGTGTAAGAATCAGTTGTATTCAGGAAGGGTAATGAGTGGGTGTTTTTGTTCACACCCATGCCCAATCTCTCTTAATTCATGAAGTTTTGTTTAAAAATCTTATGGTGTTTTATCTTAAATCTTGTGAAATTCTAATGATCTATCCATGGGTTATTTCCTCTCATGATTTATATCATATTTTATGAATCATGATCAGATTTTACAACTAATTCGATTATAAATTTATTGATTTAAATTTCTATTACATTATGCCTAATCATACATGTTCTATGACAAATTGAGTTATGATTTTACCTTGATTTTGATGCTCTTCAGCCCATCATGATATATGATCTATGATATGGAATAATTCAAATTCCCATCATGAATTTATGATATATTAAATATATACATGTTTTTCAAGTATGCATAAACCTCATGATTTGCAATTTACGATTTTGGCCAACACACGGGCCTTATCCTCATGGCTAGTTCACGTGTTTACAAGCATGCTTTAGATTATCATGATTTAACTAGTCAATGAATATCATGCCTATTATACTATGAGAACTATATATGTTTTGGGAGTAGTATTTAACACCCGAGTAGGTTTAGGGCGCATGTGTTGCCCCGAATCTAAGAACTACGTGCCACTGTAGGACATGATGGGACCTCCCTTAAGGCTGTCCCCTTTTCCCAAATGGGCCTTTCATGTGTTATATCACTCCCTTCATGGTTCTACCCTTGGAGAGGTACGAACACCCTCCTGACTAGGGATTTACAAGTCGGGCTCCATGTGTGCTCATATGGGCTATGTCGGTTATAAAAATCTCCCATTATTCTACATGTTTTATGCATTATTATGCTTATGTTAGTTTGTCTCAAGTGATGATTTATAAAGTTCCCTTATAATTATGTTTTGAATAGACTACAAATGACTTTTAAACCCTTGAGCCTTATGTCATGTTGTGATATTCATGTTTTGAGCATGTTGTTCCACTCTTATGATGTCTTATGAGTTTTATGTAATTTTTAAATGTCCATTTTACTTACCTTGCATACTCGGTACACTCCATGTACTGACCGTATACTCTAAGTTGTATCATTTCTTGATACAGGACCTAACACACAGGCTCAACCTCGTTCGTAGTTAGTCTTCAGAGTTAGTATCTTGTGCTTGTTGGTGAGTCCTCATCTCCTGAGGACTAGAGTTATCCAGACTTTCTCTATGTATTTTAAGCTTCATCTTTATTGAGTTAGTTGGGGTCTTGTCCTATCAACTCGTTATATTTAGAGGATTTTCAGACAAATTATGTATTCATATTCAGATTGTGAATTCTAATGTTAGGTTTATTTTCGACTTCCTCTAATTTTATCATGTTGATTCTTTAGTTTTATTGATCGAATTAGATGTCTCTTCATGCCATGGGTTGACTTGGAGTCTCCCGGTGCTGCTTTTCCCGTATTGCGATCCAGGCTTCCATTCGGGTCTTGAAAAACTTTGTATCAAAGCTATAGGTGTTGAAGTATCCTAGGGTGCCTGAAAGCCACATTGAGTAGAGTCTTTTTCATGGGTGTGAAGTGTGCCACACTTATGACGAAGAGGTTACGAGACATTTAGGAAATGTTCCCTTCTTTAATGATCTATGTCATGCGATGAAATGTCTCCCTACCCTTCTAATTCGTGCTATTCGCAATTGCAGAATCATGGATCCCCATAGAGTAAATGGTAGGAGGAATGGGAATGGAGAAGGCCGCGAGGATGGCAATGGAAACGTGCACCAGCAGGCCCCACCAATTTAGGAGCACCATGCACCGGAGCTAGTAGCCAATGTTGAGTTTCGGGCAGCTATTCAGATGCTCGAGTAGGCCTTGGCCACTCAGGTCAATCAACAGGCAGTTGCATATGTTCCAAAAAATGGAAATGCAGTGGTGGCTCGAGTCATGGATTTCTTGAGAATGAACCCGCCGGAGTTCCTTGGGTTGAAAGTAGATGGGGACCCACATGAATTCATTAATGAGATTGTGAAAGGGGTTTCACATATCTGGTATAAATAGTGGAAAGATAGTAAGGCAGTGGGAGCAAGCCCTATAGGTAGGGAAGAGTTTCATGCAGCCTTTTTTGATCGGTTCTTTCCTCATGAGATGAGGGAATTGAAGGTGGCCTAGTTTGTAAATCTGAAGCAGGGTGACATATCGGTTCAGTAGTACACGCTGGAGTTCACCTGCTTATCCAAGTATGCACTAGATTTAGTGGCAGACTAGAGGGCTCGGTTGAGCCGATTTATGCATTGAGTGGCAGACTACCTAGATATGGACTATAGGATTTCCATGCTGCATGACATAGATTTACCTGCATAGTGTTACATGCCCAGCAGATGGAGACAGTGTATCAAAAGCAGAGAGAGGCCAAGAGGACCAGAACAGACAATTATGGGATTTCTCAGCCTAGATCGGGGGGAGAACATGCCAATAGTTTCATCACAGATCTTTTTCCCCAGCACCATCATCAGCTAGTACGCCATCTAGATCTCGAGGGGATCTGAGAGGCTAGGCTTCATATTCACGGGGCCAGGGTAGCATACGGATAGAGCTCACCTTCCCAGCCTGTGCAAGGTGCGCCAAGAGTCACCTTGGGAGGTTCCTTGTTTGCTTAGACGCTTGTTTCGTGTATGGAAAACCCGAACACAGACTCAGGGATTGCCCTTCGACCAAATCAGGGGGCGGCGGAGCCCGTATTCCAGTCACTAGTTCAGCCTCTCTAGTAGCACGCCCCTCCCAGCAGGGCGCCTCGACTAGTTCAGCTAGCGGTCTGTGCCAGAACAGGTTCTATGCCCTTGCGACCAGTCAGGAGTAGGAGATTTCATCGGATGTGGATATTGGTATGTTACGAGTGTTTCACCTTGATGCTTATGATTTGTTAGATCCAGGGTCTACCTTGTCTTTTGTGACACCTTATATTGCTAGTAGCTTTGGAGTCATACTCGAAATTTGTCAGAACCATTCTTAGTCTCTACTCCCGGTTGTGATCAGTTGTATCTAGGCGAGTGTATAGAAGTCGTCCTATCACAATATTGCATAAAGTCACCTCCGCAGACCTTGTAGAGTTAGCCATGACCGACTTTAATATTATTCTCGGCATGGATTGGTTGTATGCATGTTATGCTTCTATAAATTGTAGAACCCGTGCAGTGGAGTTTCGATTTTCGTGTGAGTCAGTCTTGGAGTGGAAAGGTAGTTCGGTTATGCCTGTAGGTCATTTCATTTCCTACCTTAAGGCCAGAAAGATGATTTCCAAGGGTTTTGTGTACCGTCTAGTTAGGGTTAAGGATGTTGAGTATAAGACCCTGACTATCCAGTCAGTTTTGGTAGTATGTGAATACCTAGAAGTCTTCCCAAATAATTTATCGGGAGTTCCTCCCAAGCGGGAGATTGATTTTGGTATCGATCTTCTCCCTGACATGTATCCTATATCTATTCCTCCTTACAGAATGGTTCAAGCCGAGCTAAAGGAGTTTAAAGAGAAGTTGAAAGACCTATTAGATAAGGGTTTCATTAGATCGAGAAAGTCTCCACGGGGCACACCCGTCTTATTTGTCCGAAAGAAAGATGGTTCCCTTCAGATGTGCATTGACTATTGACAATTGAATAGGGTTACTATCAAGAACAGGTATCCTCTGCCTTGGATTGATGATTTTTTGACCAACTTTAGGGTGCCAAGTGTTTCTCAAAGATAGACCTCAGGTCCGATATCATCAGCTCAGAGTTTGGGAGAGCGACATCCCGAAGATAGCCTTCAGGATGCGATATGGCAATTATGAGTTTGTAGTTATGTCTTTTGGACTAACCAATGCTCCTGCAACTTTTATGGGATTTGATGAATAGGGTGTTCAAACAATACCTAGATATGTTCGCGATTATATTTATTGATGACATCCTGATATATTTTAGGAGCGAGGATCCGGAGGAGCATGCTGCTCATTTGAGAGTAGTTCTATAGACTCTAAAGAATCGCCAATTATATGCCAAATTCAGCAAGTGTGTGTTTTGGTTGAACTCCATAGCATTTTTGGGGCATATGCTATCAAGTGAGGGCATAAGAGTCGACTCTCAGAAAATAGAAGTAGTAAAGAATTGGCCTAGACCGGTGAATCCTTCATATATCCGGAGCTTTTTGGTTTTAGTCGGCTACTATCAATGGTTTGTGGAAGGTTTCTTGTCTATTATAGCACCCTTGACAAAATTGACCCAAAAGAAGGTGAAATTCCAATGGTCGGAGGCTTGTGAGAAGAGCTTCCAAGAGTTGAAGACTCGACTTACCTCAGCACCGATGTTAACTCTACCGGAGGGTACCGATGGGTTCGTGGTGTATTGTGAATATTCGAGGATCGGACTTGGGTGTGTGTTGATGCATAATGGAAAGGTTATAGCATATGCCTCTATACAGCTGAAAGTATATGAGAAGAATTACCCGACCCATGATCTTGAATTGGCCGCGGTAGTATTTGCCTTGGAGATATGGAGACATTATTTTTATGTAGTTCACGTGGATGTGTTTACGGACCATAAGAGTTTACAATATTTTTTTACTGATCTTGGGCAGAATTGCATGCCCAAGTGATACTCTATTACTTAATTTTGACTTGTTTATCTACTTTGTGTGCATTCTCATGTGATTTGAATGTAAATGTGGATTTATACTAACCAACATGATTAGTTATTATTTTTGTAGTTTAAAATAAAATTTTGGAAACTTATCTACAAGTTGGTAAAGTGGAGGAATGGACTCGGAAGCAAAACGCGGAAGTCGGCAAGAAAATACTAAAAACTTGATGCTCCCGATAGAGGCCGTGTCACGCTACCATCGCGGAGGCATTTTGCCTAGAGTGAAATTTGAGCTGAATTCCAGTGAAGGTGGGCGATGGCACTGTGTCACGGAGCCTATGCTCCTCGTTCACTTCCGTGACACACTGGGAAGACTTTACTGTGCACCCGAATTCCAGTGAAGGTGCGCGACACGTCCGTGGCATTGAGCTGATGCTCCGCGATAGCCTCCGTGCCACACTGAGGCTATGATCTGTGCATCCAAGTTCCAGTAAAGCTCCGCGATAGGGCCATGCCACAGAGCTGATGCTCCGCGATACCCTCCGTGCCACGTTGCCAGTTAATTTTGGAAAATTTCTCACTTGTATAAATAGCACACTTAGGTTTTATTTTAAGTTATCTGACATTTCGTGCTAGAACGTGGGTATCAAGAAGTTGAGCTGAAGAAGTCCTAGGGTTAATTCTCTTCCTTTTTCTCTTAAATTTCAATTGCTTATATGTTTTCTACTTGTTTGAAGATGTTTAATCCTCAAATGAGTGGCTAATTCACCTTTGGCTGAGGTTGAGGATGATTGCAGTAGTATGTAATTGATGTTATTTCTGTTTTTATCTTCTCTACAACGGTTGTTCTCCTAATTCTTATTTTCACTACATTAATGCTTGGCCATTGTTAATGTACATCCTAGAATTCCAGTTTTATTTTCAAAAGGAAGATTAATTGGATAGATGTGAATTGGTAGAATATGTTCTTGTCTTGGTTGAGAAATTAAGAGAAATTAACGTTTAGAATAGAAATATATCTGTAATGTCATATTTGGTCATCTATGGAATTTGTTGTGTATTACTAGAATATAAGGTTTTTGCATCACAGAAATGTGTAATGTAAGTCTCATGATTCTTTAATTGGAGAGGAGTTCGAAAGACCCAATCCGTTGGTTGATAATTCCTGACTAACAACCGAAGAGAAGTGTTACTGAAATTTAATCAATAAATTACATATTTGCATGTTTTGCCTTAACCTCAGCTTGTTCGTGCTATTGTTCAAATTATAATTTACAATTTTTACTTAAGGTTACAGTAACTATTATTCTTGAAAAATTACCATTTGTTTTGGTTTTCTACTTGTATAAAGAAGTGCGTATACTAAACACCGGAAAAATTACTGCCACGTTATAGTCCCCGTGGGTTCGATACCTGGCTTGAAATAAAGCCACTTTATTACTTGTACAACCACGTGCACTTGCGTGCGATTGGGAGTGAACAAGATTTTGGTGCCGTTGCCAAGGACTGGCAATTGGTGACTTAATTTTCTTAGTGTTAGTTTACAAGTTCGATACAAGTGTTGACAACTTGATCTTAGCAATTTCTCTTGCAGGTACTAAGTTGTTTCTGAACGCGAGCAAGAGATAAGGAGTTGGTGGATCCGTTTTTAGAGCTGGAGAGACAATTTCATCTACAGAAGAGGGAAGCTATAGAAAAGAAGTTGCAGTTATTAAGGAGGGCAATTCTGGAGCAACAACAGCAACCACCGATTGTAAGGGCAGTTTAGTGCCAAAAGAGATGGAAGCAAGACCGATCCGCGAGGAAGCAATCCCACATGCGAATAATGTAACATCCAGCATTCGCAGGACGGAACCAGGAGGGAGATTTCAACTTAAGCAGAATATGGTGCAGTTATTGCACACCAGCGGGCAATTTACAATTCTCCCTCATGAAGATCCACAACAACATCTCCAAAACTTCTTGGAGATAAGTCACACATATATACCCGCTGGAGTATCATCTGATTATGTGAGGCTTACACTATTCCCGTTCAAACTGCTGGGGGAAGCCAAGAGGTGGTTGAAGGCTGAACCGCCAAATTCTATTACTACTTGGGATGACCTAGCGAGGAAGTTTTTGATACGATTCTTTCCATCAGGGAAGACTGCCAGGCTTAAAAGTCAGATTCTAAGCTTCAAACAGAGAGATAGCGAGAATTTGTATCAGGCTTGGGAGAGGTTCAAGTCAATGCTAAGAGATTGTCCTCACCATCACCAGTCTAATGATGTGTTGGTGCATACATTCATTGAGGGCTTGGAACTACATACAAAGATTTTGTTAGACTCAGCAGCCGGGGGGCAGGCATTGCAAAAGACCTATGAAGAGCTTTACACCTTGTTGAATCGTATTTCACAAGGTAATCCAAAATGGAATGCGGATAAACTCGAGGGGGAGCAAAGAAAGCCGCAGGGGTCTTTGAGGTGGATGGATTCACAACTATCGCTGCACAGATAGCTGCTTTGCAAAATCAACTTACCATTCATTTCAGCAGCATGAGTTTGAGCCAGGCACAAGCCCCAGTCAATGCAGTTCTCAGGTGTGGTGTGAAGTCTGTGGAAGTAGTGAACATTCAGCTGAGTGTTGTGGTGCCAATCCAGATTCGGTAAATTTTGTTGGAAACACCCAGAGGAGCAGTAATCAGCAGTATGGCAACAGTTACAACCCAAATTAGAGGAATCGTCTGAATTTTTCATGGGGGAGTAATAGTCATCAGGGGCAGAGTTCAAATCAGGGCATGCACAGAAATCAAGGGGGTCATCAGAATTTTCAGCCTTAGTTCAGAGGAAATAATGCACCTCCTCAGTCCATAAACATCAAGGATATGCTTAAAACCATAATAGTTAACCAGGCACAGATGCAGGCTGATTAGGTAAAATTAACAACTGACACGAAAAATCAGTAGTTAGCTAGAAAGGCATTGGAGTATCAGTTGGGACAGTTAGCTGGAGCCCAAAATTCTAGACCGAGGGGAGGATTACCAAGTGATACAGACCCAAATCCTAAGCAAGTGAATGCAGTTACTACCCAGAGTGGAAAGCAACTCGGGGAGGTGGAACCCGAAAGGCCACCTCAGAAATGTAGAGCAACAAAAAACGAAGAAGGAAATGATGATATGAGGCGGAATGAAAAGGCAGCAGATATGGAAAGACCACCGCCCCCGTTTCCTCAAAGATTGAAAAAGCACAAGGAGGAAGCATGCTTCAAGAAGTTCATGGAAGTGTTGAAGCAGGTACATATTAATATTACTTTAGTTAATGTGTTGCAGGGAGTGCCAGAATATGCTAAGTACATCAAAGACATTGTAGCAAACAAGAGCAGACTGACAGAGTATGCTACAGTTGCACTTACTGAGGAGTGCACCTCCCGTATACAGAATCGATTGCCGACAAAGCTCAAGGATCCTGGGAGCTTCACTATTCAGATTACAATTGGGCAGTCTATTCAAGCTTGTGGTTTGTACAATTTGGGAGCAAGTATAAATTTGATGCCAACATCAGTATTCAAGAAGCTGGGGCTTGGCAGTCCTAGACCCACCACTGTGATCTTGCAGCTAGCTGACCGTTCATTGGCCAGACCTGATGGAATTGTGGAGGATGTGCTAGTGCAAGTAGGCTCCCTCATTTTCCCGGTGGATTTTATAATTCTTGATTTTGCGCCAGATGCGGAAGTCCCATTTATTTTGGGACATCCCCTTTTGGAAACCGGGCGAGCCTTAATTGATGTAGCTTCTGGGCAGCTAACCATGAGAGCTCATGATAAGGTAGAGGTCTTTTATGTCTACAAGTCCATGAAGCTACCGGCCATCTATAGAGAGTTATCAGCAATCAGTGTTTTGAATCAGGAGTCGACCCTTCAAATTATTGACTCACAGGATCCCTTGGAGAGAGATTTGGTGGGATATGATCATTTTGGGGACAGTGAGACATATGAGATGGTGCAGACTTTGAATGAGCCAAAATGGTTCTTCAGGAAGCAAGATTTTGAACCATTGAAGAGGTCCTTGGAACCATCCCCAAAGCCATCAATAGAGGAGGCACCAAAATTGGAGTTAAAGACATTGCCTCCACATCTGCAATATGTATTCTTGGGTGAAGATGACACCTTACCAGTCATCATTTCAGCAGAAGTGACAGATGCACAAGTGAAAGATGCATTGGTGGTCCTTAAGAGGCGAAACAGAGCAATGGGATGGCAGATGTCAGACATTAAGATGATCAGTCCAGCTTTCTGCATGCACAAGATATTCGTGGAAGAGGGATCCAAACCAACAGTGCAACATCAGCGGAGGTTGAACCCGGTGATGAAGGATGTAGTCAGAAAGGAAGTGATCAAGTGGCTGGATGCAGGAGTGGTATATCCCATCTTAGACAGTGAATGGGTTAGCCCAGTTTAATGCGTTCCCAAGAAAGGGGGAATGACAGTGGTCACAAATGAAAAGAATGAGCTAATTCCCACACGCACAGTCACGGGCTGGCGAATTTGCGTGGACTATAGGAAGCTCAATGAGGCCACTCGGAAAGATCACACTATCCGATTCCATTCATTGATCAGATGTTGGACAGGCTGGCAGTGCAGGAATATTATTGCTTTCTGGATGGTTACTCTGGCTATAATCAAATAGCCATAGCATCAGAAGATCAGGAGAATACCACGTTTACATGTCCTTATGGGACATATGCTTTCAGGCGGATGGCCTTTGGTCTATAGAATGCACCAGCCACATTCCAGCAATGCATGATGGCGATATTCCATGATATGGTGGAAGACTATGTCGATGTATTTATGGATGACTTTTCTTTTTTTGGTAACTCGTTTGCTATGTGTTTGCAGAATCATGACAGGGTGTTAGCTAGATGTGAAGACTCAAACCTGGTGCTCAACTGGGAAAAGTGTCACTTTTTAGTCAAGGAGGGTATTGTTCTTGGCCATAAGGTGTCATGTAGAGGGTTGGAAGTCGATCGTGCAAAGATAGAGGTGATTGAAAAGCTACCACCGCCAGTATCAGTTAAGGGTGTCCACATCTTTATAGGACATGTTGGGTTTTACAAACGGTTTATCCAAGACTTCTCTAAAATTTCTAAACCGATATGCCGGTTGCTAGAAAAAGAGGTGAAGTTTGAATTTGACAAGGAATGTGTAGAAGCATTTGAGGAGATGAAAAAGAAGCTGGTGGAAGCTCTTATTCTCATTGCTCTTGATTGGGAATATCCTTTTGAGATAATGTGTGATGCATGTAATGTGGCTGTAGAAGCGATATTGGGGCAGCGAAGGAATAAGATTTTTCATTCCCTCTACTATGCAAGCAAAGCACTTGACGCTACACAAGTTAATTATACAGTCACTAAAAAGGAGATTCTGGCTCTAGTGTTTGCATTTGACAAGTTTAGATCCTATCTGGTGGGGTCGAAAGTGGTGGTACACACTGATCATGCGGTAATTCGGTACTTATTTGGTAAGAAAGATGGGAAGCCCAGGCTAATTAGGTGGATATTATTGCTGCAAGAGTTTGATTTGGAGATCCGAGACAGGAAGGGAAGTGAAAATTAGGTTGCAGATCACCTATCGCAACTAGACAATGATTCACATGTGAAGGAAGGTGAGCGCATCCGAGAAGAGTTTCCCGATGAACAACTCTTGGCAATAAAGGGAGCTGAACTCCCTTGGTATGCAGATATTGTGAACTTGTTAGTAAGTGGAGTATACCCACCTGAGGCAACGACTCAACAAAGGAAGAAGCTGAGGCATGAGTCCCGGTACTACATGTGGGATGAGCCGTATCTATTCAAGCAAGGACCAGATCAAGCGATGAGGCGATGCATTCTAGAAATTCAGATGGCAGAGGTGCTGAAGAGTTGTCATTCATCGCCATATGGAGGTCATCATGGAGGAGAGAGTACTACTCACAAAGTGCTGCAATTCGGGTTCTTTTGGCCCACACTGTTAAAAGATGCTGTAGCTTATGTCAAAGTATGTGATCGATGTCAAAGAACAGGAACAATCGGCAGAAGACAGGAAATGCCATTGCATCACATATTAGAAATTGAGGTGTTCGATGTGTGGGGGATAGATTTTATGGGCCCGTTTCCACCATCATTTGGCAATCGGATACATCTTGGTGGCAGTGGATTACGTTTCTAAGTGGGTTGAGGCAGTAGCTTTTCCCAGGAACGACAACAAGGTTGTGACTAGATTTGTGAAGAAGCAGATTTTCACCAGGTTTGGTACGCCACGAGCAATTATCAGTGATGGAGGGGCACATTTTGTGAATGCAGGGTTCAGGAATTTGCTAGCAAAATACGAGGTTCGGCATAAAGTGTCTACATCATATCATCCCCAAACTAGCAGGCAAGCAGAGGTGTCAAACAAGGAAATTAAATAGATTTTGTAGAAAATGGTGAACGCACAACGCTTGGATTGGGCTAGCAAACTGGATGATGCGTTGTGGGCATATCGAACTGCATATAAGACACCCATTGGGACTTCACCGTACAGATTGGTTTATGGGAAGGCATGTCATCTACCCGTGGAGCTGGAACATCAAGCTTATTGGGCTACGCGGAAGCTGAACATGGATCCTGAGCTTGCAGGAAAGAGGAGATTGATGCATATGAGTGAGTTGGACGAGTTTCGATGGCACGCATATGAAAGTGCAAAATGCTACAAAGAAAAAATGAAAAGGTGGCACGACAGGCACATGGTGCATCGAATCTTTGAGCCGGGCCAAAAGTTGTTGTTATTTAACTCTGGGTTGAAACTCTTCCTAGGGAAATTGCGCTCCAAGTGGTCAGGGCCGTTTGAAGTAGCAAGGATGACCCCACACGGGGTGGTCAAGTTGTGGAAAGAGAATAAAAGTGACACAGTTTTGGTGAATGGACAAAGGTGTAAGCACTACTAGGGTGAAGACGTTAACCGAGAGAAGACGTCTATCACCTTAGTAGATGAATGAGGATGACAAGCGTCGAGCCGCGACGGTAAACCAGGCGCAGACGTGAGGCAACCCATGGATGTAATGTACTAGACTAGTTAGGAACTAATTTTAAAAAAAAAAAGAAGGCTAGCACTAGGTGGGAGGCAACCCATGATTTTCTAACAAGTTGTTGTTGTTGGATGATTTTCAGGAAATATGGAGGGCAAAAATATAAAATTGCAAGTGGAAAAATAAAGGTAAAAAAAAGTGAAAATTGGGGCAAGAGACAGTGAGCCTACGCGTTGGCTCCGTGTAACGAAGGCTGATCTCCGCATTACCCTCCATGACACGTTGAGGCTAAATCCAATTATGGGCTATTTCCAGTGAGCATCTGCGTCGGCTCCGTGTCACGGAGCTTACACTTCACGATGGCCTCCGTGACACGTTGAGGCAAATTTCGCGACGGGTCAGTTCGGGGCAGCAGGTTGACCCGCGCGAAATCACAAATTTTAACCCCAAAATTCTTATTTTTCCCCATTTTTTCTGAAATCCACCGCTACAAAACTCCCATTCCCCCTTCTCCCTCAACGTTACACGGCTCTAACTTAAGAAATTTCTTCAAGTCTTCTTAAAACTCTTCAAGTAAAGGTATGTTCTCGAATTTTTTCTCATTCTTGATGCGTAGTTTGAGTCTTGAACATGTTTTCTGAGGAAACTCTGCCCTAAGGTATTAATGAGATGTGTAATTGCTTGGGTCATTGATGAATGTTGAGTTGGTACTAGTGTTGTGTTTTGAACTCAATATTTACATGAATTGTGTTGAAAATCTTCTATTGTTGATACCTAGGGTTGAGAAAGTGAGTTTTGAAGAAGAAGAAAGGGTAGAAACAGAGAAGTTTTGAGCAGTGGGTGTTGTTGGAGTTAAAAAAAAAATTTGTGCTTAAACTTTGAATGTGTTAGGTTGAAGATCAATTTTTGGGGAATGAAAGTAGGAAAATCCCATAGGTTGTTGTGCACAAATTTCGAATTGCTCATGATTTTATAAATGAATCAATGGATGAACTTTAATAATGCATAGTATGAAATCTGAGTAGTACAATGAAACCATCCCATCCACTTTTATGAATGCACTGAACCTTTTGGGAAATAAGAGCTGAAATTCTGTGGTTGTTCTTGTCGAATTGTATTGATTACGGCTAACAACTAAGTGTGGGGTGATCAATTTAAGCCCAGCCTTAGTAGTAGCCAAATATACCATGAATGAAATTTGAAATATATGCTTTTGATGGACAGGACAAATGTCTGGTAGGCAAGACAAGGGGAAAGGCGCATCCACATCTGGCACCAGCAGAAAAAGACTTATAGAATTGGGGGAGCAGTGCCAGAAGCACCACCTATTCCAAGGGGGCAACGTAGGCAATATGGAACACAATGGGTTTCAGATGAGGGAAAGAAATGGTACTCCAAACACAAAGAAACCAAGTATTTCCCAAAAGAACAAATAGCACTGGAACCACTAGCTCAAGATTTCCCGAGAATCCTACAAAAGATAAACACTGTTGGGTTAAACTTCATCTTTGAAGAACCCAAAGAGTGCAATCTCCACCTCATAAGGGAATTATATGCTAACTAGAACCCCACCGTGCGCAGCCACACAGTCAAGATCAGAGGATAGGTGGTTACTTTTGAACCACAGCATCTTAATGCCATCTTGGGGACGCAGGACACAGACGCGCCTGTCCTCTGCCAGCTGAACATCACTCAACCGTATGCAGATATCAGATGCACATTATGTGGAGCACGATCGACATCTAGGTGGAGTCGTCACAAGGAAAGAGGATATCACCAGACATTGCCATACTCCCAAATGAACAGAGAAGCGAGGATCTGGTTGAAGATAGTGTGTACTTGCCTGATCCCGGGGGTGCACATGACTGATGTCACCCGGGACAGAGTTTGTTTGGTATATGCATTGATGAAAGTACTGGAGATAAATGTTAGAGCGCTGATTATTTCCGCCATGAAAAGAGCCAGACTTCATCAAGGGTATCGGTATGGTTTTGGTGGTCTTCTAACAGCTTTCCTCAGGGGCCATGGTATTGAAGAAGAGGCCCTGGATTACATTCCGCAAATTGATCGTCGTGCTTTGGACGTCACTAAGACCAAAGCACCCGATACCACATTTGGGCCGGTGCTTACACTAGCCGAGTGACATGCTCGGATGACCAATACATGGCCAGAATGTACGGAATGCAGATGTTGCAAATACAGATTGGTGGAAGGCCCACTACAAAGGATGAATTGTGGCAGCTTGAGATGGATTATCCATTTAATGAGCATGACAGAGCATTATGCAAAATTGGGCCCGCATTTGTAGAACTAGTTGATGAAGACGTCACTATTGATGAGGAAACGTGCCGGGATGACTCAGACATTGAGTCAGAGGAGGACGGCGGAGAAGATTCTGATCTTGAAGATGAGGCACTGGCACCTGATGAAGAGATTGAACATTTTGATTGATCAGGAAGTTACACCACCCAAACTTTGTTTTGAATTGCAGATATGCGAACACTGGGGACAGTGTTCCAACTAAGTATGGGGTGGGAGTAGTTAGGTGCTGGTGTAGTAAGGTTGTGCTGTGCTTTTGCTTTTGTGGTTGTTTAATGTGTGATACATTGTGTTTCGTACTATGTTGTTGATGATTTTGTGTGTTGGTGCAGGTGATGTAATAAATTGTTAAGGAGTTATTTGTGTAATTATTTGTGTAAGTTATTTGTTTTTTTTCTATTTTTTTTATCTGGGTTTCTCGATTTTTGTTTTCGGCTTTTTCCGAGAATAGTCCCTTTGAACCGAAGTCTTATTTAGAGACTGTTCCCTATGATGGATGGATGACGACCGTCTTAAGGGAAATTTAGTCAGTAGGTTTAGATTTTTTTTCTCTTTTTTTTCCGAATACATAGCTAATTAATGGTTCGACATTCTTGTTATGTTCTATTTTGTAAGATGCAAGTGTGATTCGTCTGGAAGCATGCAAGTGTGTTAAACATGTTGAGACACCTGGGCTCTAGAATTCGACTCGTTGTGATTAAAGCTTAATTTTGAATTCTTGTAATTAACTGAGTTATGAGTCTGTGAATATGTCTTAAATTGAGCATGTGCAGTGAGTGTGAGTTTTTCTAATATTCCATGCTACTTTGAAGTGTCTATAACTTGCCTGGTGTGTATATAAAACGAAATGAAGGATGTGGATTGTAGGAGAGAATGTAGGCATTTCTTTGAACGAACCTAAATTTTATCCCTTATCTTACGTACCTTGAATGTTAAATCCTAGTTAGCCCCATTGAGCCTTAAGCCTATTCTTTGATAGTTACAACATAAGCTTAATCCTTTTCTTTCATTAGCCATGAATTTGATCCAAAACTCTTAAGTGCTTAAGTGAAAAATTCCAAAGAGTGAAGGAGTGAGAAGCATGAAACTGAAGGAAAAGTAGAAGTTGTGAAAGTTGAAAAAGTTGAGTGTGCTTAAAGAAATGGGAACAAAAATAGAAAATTCAAGAGTGGAAGAATGAGGAAGAAGTAAGTAAAGAGATGTCTTTAATGAATGTTGGAGGTATTAAAAGCGCTTGGGGAAGATAGTTACTACTACTGGTCAGAACAGTACTTACTAGTTCCTTAGCTTACATTACAACCCATTAAGTCTTACTTGATCTTACGTTCATACATCCTTAAATTAGTGGAGTAAAACACTAAGGGCAAGCTTATGGTTCACTACATGATGCATGTGAATTCTTTGAGAGAGCGAGCATAATTTTATTCGTATACCCATACATGTTGTGCTTTGAAAATTTTGTGAGTAATAATGGGGTAACTCTCTTGTGTTGTGAGGGCACATGCTTAATGAGAGATAACATTCATGTCGGATTTCATGATCGGTTGATATACATGACTTTGCCAAGATTAGGAGTCGATTCTAGAGGTTAGGGGGTCTTAACATAGTTGTAATTCATTTCAATGAATAAACCATGCATGCTCTATTTTTAACTTTCTATCTTAAATAATAATTATAGACGTAGCTTGAATGGTCTTGCCACATTCGCTATGCGTGAGTCTTCAATTACATGAGATGTGAAAGGATTGTTCGAGGATGAACAAGGTTTTAAGTGTGGGGTAGGTGATCTTGGGTAGAATTGCATGCCCAAGTGATACTTTATTACTTAATTTTGACTTGTTTATCTACTTCTATGTGTGCATTCTCATGTGATTTGTATGTAAATGTGGATTTATACTAACCAACATGATTAGTTATTGTTTTTGCAGTTTAAAATGAATTTTGGAAACTAATCTACAAGTTGGTGAAGTGGAGGAATGGACTCAGAAGCAAAACGCAGAAGTCGGCAAGAAAATACTAAAAACTTGATGCTCCGCGATAGAGGCCGTGTCACTCTACCATTGCGGACGCATTCTGCCTAGAGTGAAATTTGAGCTGAATTCCAGTGAAGGTGCGCGATGGCACCGTGTCACGAAGCCTATGCTCCGTGTTCACTTCCGTGACACGCTGGGAAGACTTTACTGTACACCCGGATTCCAGTGAAGGTGCACGACACATC
The DNA here is from genome assembly GCA_035772735.1 of Datura wrightii. Taxonomy (NCBI): domain Eukaryota; kingdom Viridiplantae; phylum Streptophyta; class Magnoliopsida; order Solanales; family Solanaceae; genus Datura; species Datura wrightii. Next base: position 42,212,240 of record JASDFA010000007.1, on the reverse strand, counting down.
CGTGGCATGGAGCTGATGCTCCACGATAGCTTCCGTGCCACGCTGAGGCTAAGATTTGTGCCTCCAAGTTCCAGTAAAGCTCTGCGACAGGGCCGTGGCACGGAGCTGATGCTCCTCGATACCCTCCGTGCCACGTTGCCAGTTTATTCTGGGAAATTTCTCACTTGTATAAACAGCACACTTAGGTTTTATTTTAAGTTATCTGACATTTCATGCTAGAACGTGGGTATCAAGCAGTTGAGCTGAAGAAGTCCTAGGGTTAATTCTCTTCCTTTTTCTCTTAAATTTCAATTGGTTGTATATTTTCTTCTTGTTTAAAGATGTTTAACCATCAAATGAGTGGCTAATTCACCTTTGGCTGAGGTTGAGGATGATTGCAGTAGTATGTAATTGATGTTATTTCAGTTTTTATCTTCTCTGCAACGGTTGTTCTCCTAATTCTTGTTTTCACTACATTAATGCTTGGCCATTGTTAATGTACATCCTAGAATTCCAGTTTTATTTCCGAAAGGAAGATTAATTGGATAGATGTGAATTGGTAGAATATGTTCTTTTCTTGGTTGAGAAATTAAGAGAAGATTAACGTTCATAATATAAATATATTTGTAATGTCATATCTATGGAATTTGTTGTGTATTACTAGAATATGAGGTTTTTTCATCACATAAATGTGTAATGTAAGTCTCATGATTCTTTAATTGGAGAGGAGTTCGAAAGACCCAATCCATTGGTTGATAATTCCTGACTAACAACCGAAGATAAGTGTTGACTGAAATTTAATCAATAAATTACATATTTGCACATTTTGCCTTAACCTCAGCTTGTTCGTGCTATTGTTCATATTATAATTTACATTTTTTACTTAAGGTTACAGTAACTATTATTCTTGAAAAATTACCATTTGTTTTGGTTGTCTACTTGTATAAAGAAGTGTGTATACTAAACACTTAGGAAAAATTACTGCCACGTTACAGTCCCTGTGGGTTCGATACCTGGCTTGAAATAAAGCAACTTTATTACTTGTACGATCACGTTCACTTGCGTGCGATTGGGAGTGAACATTTACCCAGAAGGATCTTAATCTTCGGCAAAGGAGGTGGTTTGAGCTACCAAAGGACTATGGTATGAGTGTCCTTTACCATATGGGTGAGGCCAATATGCTAGTAGAGGCACTTAATAGACTCTCTATGGAGAGTGTGTCCCATGTGAATGAGGGAAAGAAGGAGCTGGTGAAGGATGTGCATCGACTCGCTAGGTTAGGAGTTAGGTTCGTTGACTCGACCAATGGCGGTGTTATAGTTCAGAATGAATCAGAATCGTCCCTGGTAACTAATGTGAAATATAGACAAGATGAGGATCAAATTTTGGTAAATTTAAAGGAAGTCATTCAAAATCAGATTGAGAGGTCTTCTCCAAAGGGGGAGATGGTGTGTTTTGATACCAGGGTCGCTTATGTGTTTTGGACGTGGATAATTTGAGGGGATGGATGTTGCATGAGGCTCATGGATCTAGGTATTCTATCCATCCAGGTGACACCAAGATGTACCATGACATACGGGAAGTCTATTGGTGGAATGGCATGAAGAAGGACATTGCAGAATTTGTAGCTAAGTGTCGAAACTGTCAGAAAGTGAAGGTCGAACATCAGAGAATAGGAGGTGTGCTTCAGGATATCAGTATTCCTACTTGGAAGTGGAAAGAAATTAATATTGACTTCATCACAGATTTGCCTCGCACTCGTCAACAATATGACTCCATTTGGTTGGTGGTAGACATGTTAACCAAGGCCTCTCATTTTCTACCGATCAAAACCACGGATTTGGCATAGGATTATTCCAAACAATATATCTGGGAGCTAGTTCAATTGCATGGAGTGCCCTTGTCCATTATATCTGACAGAAGTACTCAATTTACCTCTCAGTTCTGGAGGTCGTTCCAAAAAGGACTTGGTACTCAGATTAAGCTCAGCACAACATTTCACCCGCAAACGGATGGTCAAGTAGAGCGAACTGTTCAGACTCTTGAAGACATATTGAGTGCATCGTGATTCACTTCAATGGTAGTTGGGATGATCATTAGCCTCTTATCGAGTTTGCATACAATAACAGCTACCTTTCTAGTATTCAGATGGCTCCGCTTGAGGCTCTCTATGGGCGGAGATGTAGATCGCCTGTTGGTTGGTTCGAAGTTGGTGAAGCTGCGATGATAGGACCAAACTTAGTCCATGAGGCTATGGATAAGTTTTAGCTTATACGGGATAGGTTGAAAAAAGCTCAAAGTAGGCAAAAGTCCTATGCCGATGTGAGAAGGAGGGAGATTGAGTTTGAAGTTGATGATTGGGTGTTTCTGAAGGTATCTCCCATGAAGGGAGTGATGTGGTTTGGAAAGAAAGGAAAACTCAGCCCTCGTTATTTTGGCCCCTACCGGATCGAGAAGCGGGTTGGGAAGGTAGCATATGAGTTGGAGTTCCCTCAAAATTAGCTTCTGTAAATCCTGTATTGCATATACCACTCTTAAGGAAGTGTTTGGGTGATACAGCTCTAGTTATTCTAGTGGAAAGCATTGGTGTGAAAGACGGCCTTAATTATGAGGAGGTTCCGGTAGAAATACTGGATCATTAGGTTCGAAGGCTAAGGAACAAAGAAGTAGCTTCAGTCAAAGTCTTATGGAGGAATTAGCATGTTGACGGAGTTACATGGGAAGCCAAAGCAGGCATGATAGCTAGATACCCGCATTTATTCTCTACCGGCTTAGTTCCAGCTTGAAGTATTAGTTTTTCTCTCAAACTCTATTTAGTTTTCATGTTTAGTTCATGTGTTCAAGTTTCATTTGGGTATATGAATGTATATACAATTCGTGAATTCAGTCCAGTTCTTCAGTTTGAATCGGAGATAGTCATTCCGTCAGTTTCAGCTTAAAAGAACAGTATTTGAATATGATGATAGTATTTCTCTAATTTTCTGTGTGTTTTCCAACATTCAAGGATGAATGCTCCCAAGGGGTAGATACTGTTACACCCCAGAAGCCCAAAGATTAGACTCGGGAGTTAAAACGGAGAAAAATTAAAATTTGGCATCACGTATCAGAATGGGTCATGAGGTGACCCGTGAGAGCACCCCATGAGTCGTAATGTGACTCGTGGTGAGGCTCAGGCGATGATTTTGAAATTGGGAAATGGGATCCCCACGAACGTTACCACGTGTCTTGGTCAGGCCCTACGACTCGTTAGGTCAGTTGTGGGGAGCGATGAGTGAGAAAAGAAAAGGAAGAAAGTAGTGTACCTAACAGGAGGACCCCACAAGTCATGGGCAATCCCCAAGATTCGTGTGATAAATCGTGACCAACAGGGGAATATTTAATTGAGATTGAGGCATTGTACATGATGGGTGGTGACCACGACTCGTGGTCACCAGTAACGGACCAATAAGTCACTCTTGGCTAACCCAGGTGACCTGACAAGCAGTGTACTTAATGGGTGATGCCAAGAGTCGTAGGCCAAGGTGACGAGTCGTTAGGTCCCTCTTGGGGACTACCTGACAGTTATTTTTTGCGAATTTAGTAAAGGCTTTTCCATAATTCCTAAGATCCTAAGGCCTAAACTACATCATTTTGAGTTATGAATGATGACTTTTAAGGGGGTTAAGTCCATTTTAGGCCATTTTCATATCCATGCATGCAAAAGTGATAGTCTAGAGAAGGGTCAAGGCTAATCCTTCAAGGTTCTCTTCAATTTCTTCTTGGGAATTCAAGGAAGTGTAAGAATCGGCTGTAATCGAGTATGTAGGGTTATGAGTGGGTGTTTTCATTCACACCCATGCCTAATCTCTCTTAGTTCATGAAGTTTTGGTTAAAAATCTTATGGGGTTTTATCTTAAATCTTGTGGAATTATAATGTTCTATCCATGGGTTATTGCCTCTCATGATTTAGATCATATTTTATGAATCATTAATAGATTTTACAACTAATTTGATTATAAATTTATTGATTTAAATTTCTATTACATTATGCCCAATCATACATGTTCTATGAAAAATTGAGTTATGATTTTACCTTGATTTTGATGCTCTTCATCCCATCATGATATATGATATATGATCTATGATATGGAATTATTCAAATTCCCATCCTGAATTTATGTTAAATATATACATGTTTTACAAGTATGCATAAACCTCATGATTTGCGATTTATGATTTTGGCTGACTCACGTGCCTTACCCTCATGGCTAGTTCACGTGTTTACAAGAATGCTTATGATTATCATGATTTAACTAGTCCATGAATCTCATGCCTATTATACTATTAGCACTATATATGTTTTGGGAGTAGTATTTAACACCTAGTAGGTTCAGGGTCCAGGTTTTTCCAAGAATCTCATAAATATGTGCCACCGTAGGACATGATGGGACCTCCTTTGAGGTTGTCCCTTTAGCCCTACTGGTCCTTTCATGTGTGATAACACGCTCTTCATGGTTCTACCCTTATCAAGGTACGAACACCCTCCGGACTAGGGATTTACAGGTCGGGCTCTATATGTGCTCATATGGGGTATGTCGATTATAAGAATCTCTCATTGTTCCGCATGTTTTATGCATTATTATGTTTATGTTAATTGGCTTAAGTGATGATTTATAAAGTTTCCCTCATGACTATGGTATTGAATGGATTACAAATGACTTTTAAAACCTTGAGCCTTATGTCATGTTATGATATTCTGTTATGAGCATGTTCTTCCACTCTTATGATCTCTTATGATTTTTATGTATTTTTAAATGTCTGTTTTACTTAACTTTCATACTCGGTACATTCCACGTACTGACCGTATACTCTATGTTGTATCGTTTCATGATATAGGACCCGACACTCGGGCTCAACCGTGTTCATAGTCAGTCTTCAGAGTTAGTATCTTGTGCTTGTTGGTGAGTCTTCATCTCCAGAGGACTAGACTTATTCATACTTTCTCTATGTATTTTCAGCTTCAGCTTCATTGAGTTAGTGGGGTCTTGTCCCATCAACTCTTCATGTTTAGAGGCTTTCCAAACAAATGATGTATTCAGCTTCAGATTCTATATTCTGATGTTATGTTTATTTTAGACTTCTGCTAAGATTATCATATTGATTCTTCAGCTTTATTGATCGAATAAGATGTATGTTCATGCAATGGGTTGACTTGGAGTCCCTTGGGGCTCCTTTTCCCGTGTTGCGATCCGGGCTTCCATTCGGGTCATGACAAAATGGAATCATAAATACCAAAAGCATCTGAAAATATAATAATACTGTAAGTACTAAAAACAGTTCGAAGGTTACAAGCATATCCTGAAATCTAGAGGACTAAACTGAACTGGAGACTATGACTACACTGGATTGAGTTGTACTGTGGTAGAGACAATAACTAACCTATAACCACATGAGCTAAACATGGAGTCTGATGTATACCCCCAATCGGAGAAGGCCCACTATATCTTGCCAGGGTATAGTGGCTGAGCTAGGTGGTCACTGTTTGAAGCTCATTCCAGCTAATAACCTACAATGGCAACGTAGTTCTACTAGCCTAGGTAGGCTGAATCTCGGCCCGATCGATGCTAAGTACAACTCCTACTGAAAATCCTAGTTGTATCTAACTGTGCTAATAGCTTGAAGCTACTGTCCTAAGATTTAAGTCAGAACAACTAGTCTGGAAGTGATTGGAGTGTCTAAGGACCTAAAAGAAACTATGTTCTAAGACTCGCCAGAGCTGCTTTATTTGAAAGCATCATAATGGTCTAAAGAGAAACTAACAAGCTGATGATTGATTCTACTGAGTTTCTCAAAGGACTGATAATGGTCAAACTGATTAGCTGACAACTCTGGCAAAGACTAAGTTATTCTATACCTGAAACTATTATAAACATACTAGACCAACTGTTCAATCGTGTGTATATATATATATATATAGATAGATAGATAGGAAAACTAAAGACATTTTACATATCAAAGATGACATCTCAATCATAATAGGTTGTTGTACATGGGACTCTAAAACATAGTAAACATAAGGAATTTCTACAATCGAAGAGAAACTTTAGGTCATGACTTGTAAATTCTAGGATAAGGTTACTGAATATCTTAGCACACAAAGGTGAGAAGAGACCTTTGCTGAAATTCCACATACTTGGAGTAGAATTTCCTTGAGAAAGTAATTGGAAATCTTGGGAAGGATAGAAGCCCTGGCTTTTGCCCTGAGAAACCTGTCTGAATCCTTACGTGTAACTCTGAATGACTTATGGAAAGAATGAGGGAAGAAGGGTCAACTAATCCTCTAAAAACCCTTCTAAATAATTACAATACAATGTAGTTTAGGAGTTAAGATAATAGATTTTACGAAAATGCCCCTGGAAACTGCTTCAAAATGTTTGCCCATCATGTGGTACGACTCCACTTACGAGTCTTATCAGGATCATAAGATCTGTACTAACGTCTGTGGTCAGGGACCCTGCTCAATGCTATCCTTTAAATTTTCCCACAGAAGCCTCCTACGATCCGTACCAAGATCATATTGGTCATACTACAGTCCGTGATTTCCCCCTGAACATTTCTCTGATTCAACTCGCGAATCGGTTATATGATCCTTATCAGCGTGTCATGAGTTGTACCATGGCTTGTGATAATGACTCGAACAATGGAAGACTCTAAAAGAGAAGGAATCTTGAAAAGTGACGACACAAGAAATAGTGAATCAATTAAGAAGAAGTAGAAGAAGAAAAGGGGGGAGGGAACTAAAACAAGGAATCTTACCATTGAATAATCCAAGCTATAGTTCAAAGTAGAACAAAAAGGACATAACCCAATTAGAAACTACAAAGGTCTCCAAAAGCCACAAGGCTGCTACTAATATATTAAATCAAACTTAGTTACTATGTTGAGAAAGAATCCCTTTATATAGACTCTTAGATGGGGCTGGTCAAAGACTCAATTAAAAGAAATTATATTTCCTAGGAACATAGAAGACCGCCCACACTTAAACCAATGTAGTCAACATAGATTTAAACAAGACATTAAATGGCATAGACAGCTGCCACACACAAAGTCATAGGAAGTCAACATAGAATAAAACAACTCTTAAATATAATTCTAGAAACTAATTTAACAAATACTGCAATATTTTCACCATTCCATCTCCTCTTGGACTTTAATTTGGGCCTCCAAATAGATGTAAGACTTGGAAGAAATATCTTCATTGGGCTTGAGATCTTCTTCCATCACAATACACTTTCTAATAGCAAATTGCAGCCCATTTGGGTATGTCTTGAAATTCCTTATTTGATGGAACTTTCTAATCTATATCCCTGTCTATTAATGACATTGAGCTGCCATAGATGCTATCATTTTCCCCTTCTTAGTGAAGACTCTCCCTAAAATCTTGACATTGACTATATTCGCACCTTCAGTGGATTTGAGCCTCTTTGGTTGCTATCATTTTTCCCCACTTAAAAAAGAATTGTCCTCAAATCTTGACTAATACCTTCAACCAACATGGTAATCAAAATTAGTAGGAGGTAAACAAAGGAAGTAGAGCAAGCATTTGGTAAAAATAACACCCGGTAGTGACCATGAAAACACTTAACCCATTTAATTTATTTTTGCACAAACACCCCTTTTAAATATCCAAGCACTACATCATTTAAAAAAATAGTGTAATTATCCACACAAGTAGTGAAAACACAATTTGAACTCTTTAAATAATAGAGGGTCATTAGCTAGACCAAAAACATATGAATACCAAATAAACATACCATATTTGTTCTTGCTAAACAACGTAACCTCACTACTAGATATCCCATAGTCAATATATGGATCAAAAGCAATTATTTTTAGCAGTGGCTTGGATTGAACCTATAAAAAAAGGATCTTCTAAATAAGATAAAGAAACTACGAAGTTAGCAACCTGTGAGCACTTCTCCTTTTCTACACTTGAGCTATTACATTTATCATTTCTCTCAACATTCTCAAAATCTATTGCTTCAGATTTTTCACGTGCCTCATTGCCTTCATTGGCAACTGCTCCAGTGATATTCTCAAACCATAGCAGATTAGGGAACACTTTAAAGTCTTCTCTAATTTCTTCCTGATAAAGCTCAAACTCACACTCCTAACAAAGTATGAAGAGGACATTGTCAATAAAGAATCCAACAAAGAGGTTGGGGTCGAACCTAGAGGGAATATGGCAAGAACTAGACTAATGCCATCTTTAAGCTATTTGGTCGCTTATCTCCAAATTGGGGGGTTTATAGAAAAACAATTGTAAAACAAATGTAAAAATATAGTGTTATTAATCAAGACTCGCAATTAATTAGGTTAAGTGTTCTCCATGGGTTCATAACTACTTCGGGTATACTCTCATGATCAATCTCAATGCTTACTTGCAAAACTGATAACTAGGGTTCATCCAAAAGATTGGTTCATCCCTATTGGATTACTATGCGCCATCACCAGGTTAGGTCTCATGAGCGATTTCAAATTAACCATTATCACTTTGTTCCAAATTAACTATCCTGTGACCAAAGCTCAAGTTATACAATGATCATAAAACTCAAGGCTTTGTTGCAATTCTCTTTTCCTAATCACTACCTGTCTAGGTTCAAGCAAGTAAAGAATTCGGACAAGTCACAATGTTGCACTTCGTTAAGAAATATTAAAGACGAAGATAATACAATACAAGCATTTAACATTGGTTTCGAATCACTTTGTGCAACCCTCGTTCGTTAATCCACCATGGTTCCCACAATCCTAGTTGTGTAGGTTTTATCCTCTCATGATTGTATGATTGTGATTAGTATTCATAGACAAACACATAATTAAATAATCACAATGATGATTGAAAGAAAATTTGATGTGAACATTGCAACAGAAGATGAACAAAATCAAGAACAATTGAGAAATCCAAGTTTTGATTCTCAGGAATTGCTCTGCAATGTTGTCAAAAACTAATTACAAACTTGATAACAATTCACAACCAACTAAGTCAGACCTTTGCTAACCTAAAACAAACATAAAACATATTTATACATATAACACCCCGAAAAGTTTTTGGTGATTATTTGATGTTTGTCTGCTAGGTTAAGGAAAGTACGGGTTGTATATTGGTCCGTAGATGACAAGGGAAATGTATGTGAATGAAAAATCAAAGAGTATGTGAAGTTCATAAGGGTCAATTTTAAATGATCATACCTCCCAATATATAACGAACTAGAAACCCCATGGCCTATCAAATTAACAATCTTTGAGTCTAGGTTTCAGAACAACAAATCACTCATCAATCGGAGTTCGGAGTAAAAAGGTATAGACGTTTTACCATGACACTGTCGGGCAGTGAGGTGGCCACCGCCCTAAAAATGGGCACCGCCCAACACCCTTTATATTTTAACTTGTGTGTTATGAAACCATTTTCAACGTTTCCAAAATTGAGGTGCTTTCTATTCCTCTGAAATTCTCTCAAATTTCCAGAAAAAAACTGAGAACAGTAAGCTAAAATCCATGAAAAGTAAAGTTAAGTAAAGGGGAGCTATCATAAGGTGAAAGTGGTGTGTTAGTGGCTGTTTTGGCTGCACTTGGGCAGTGTTGCTATGGTTGATTTTCTGTGTTTTTGAAGCTGTTCTAAGCTAGAAATATGTTCCCTCTTGGTAGGGATTAAACACAAGTATAAAGGGTAAGAATTCTACTCATAACCATGCTTGAATTCTTGATTAAAAGACTAGACGTTGGAGGTTTGTTTGGTGTATTGGTAAACTGTTTTTGCTGCATTTTGGACAGCACGGTTGCTGCATTTTTGGAAAATAATTTGAGGTCAATTAATCCTATATTTAACCAAGAAAAACCCCCCAGAAAAACGTAAGTATTTCACCCCTTTTAAACCTCTCAAATTGCAAAGGGAAAATCTGGAAATTGGCAGCTAAGTGAGCTGCCGATGGACTGTTTCTGAGCCGAGTCTTGGTCTTTTTTGTTAGGATTTTTTGCTGTTTATTTTTCTGGAATTATACTTCATATTTAGGAGAAGAATTACAGAAAAACTAAGGTAAAATTTTCTATTTTTTCTCCCTCAAAAAATTTTGAAAACTAGTTGAGAAAATGGTTAAATGTTGTTGATGTTGCCGTGTGTTGTTGTTGCTATTGTGACTGCCTTTTGTTAATTATTTTGGCTGAATTTTGTGCTATAGATTAAGATTTTAGTTGGCCTATAAAACCACAAGATTAAGGAGGTGTAAGTCTGATCATTGAAATAGGAAATCAGCTTGAGAAAAGTTCATCGGAGAAAGGTATGTAAGGCGCCCCCGTCTATCATTCTTTTAAGCACGATTCGTGTGTTGTGAATCGAATGATCCAGAAACCTCTTTAAAATTATTGAGGCAGTATGTTAAGATTCATTTAAGCTTTAAAGTTTCATGTTTTATTGAGGTTAAATGCTAAGATTATGCCTAGCCAAAGTGAGACATCTAAAGTGTGATATTGTGTTGATTGTTGTCGTAGTTGTACATTGAGTTAGAGACCCCTCAGCATGGGAATTGTTATCTGGTCCTTACTGTATGTTATTTGTATATATATCTGATGTTAAATCGTTTAAAGGTCTGGTTGCTAAATTAAATTGGTGAAAGAGCCAAGATGAGGACGTGTAAATGATTTAAAGCCACGTAAAGACATCACAAGCTATTAAGGGTAAACGAGCTTATGTAATTAGGATTAACTTCTTATGGTTGTCCTTTATCTTATGTGTACATTATGAAATATGTCAGGCCAAGGGGAGATTTCATAATCCCTTTCCCTTAAGCTGAACGACAAGCTAGCGAGTCTCTGAGCTTTAATGTCCCTTGAACACAATCTATAAATTTTGTTGAAACTCTTAGGTCATCCGCAATTCCTTATGATTTATACAAGTTTTGAATACATGCATTTAAGTTCTATATTCTAGCTTTACATGTTATATGTACTCACTTGAAGTTATGCATTATGAAGGAGGCCTATGCAGGCCACATGTTTAGTATTCATCATTTCTATGTTGTACATATTAAGTTGGTCCAGTATAAGCCATGTCGGCTCCATTTATGATTTTTCTTAAGATTTATTGATTTTACCCAGTGTGGTACACCAGCTAGAGGTATTGCTATTTTACCCCAGTGTGGTACACCGACTAGATGGATTTTACCCCGGTGTGGTACACTGGCTGGAGGCATTTTTATTTTTACCCGGGTGTGGTACACTGGCTGGACGAATTGTATATTTATTTTATGATTGGCTGGCTGCTGGCATTTCAGTTATAGTCTTTGTTGTGCATTAGATGATCACATTCACACTTCAATAATGAGTTATTGTCAGGTTTCTATTTTTAGGATTCCGTGTTGTTACTATTCCTTATTTCTGGCCCAGTTATCATTTTGATCTTACATATTTATAGTTTTCAGCCTTACATACTATTAAATTTTATTCTTACTGACGTCCCTTCATCCTGGGACCCTTCCTGCAATTGTGTTGCGGGTACAAGCCGAGGCTTAGATCCTCAGATGTTGTAGGAGCTAGATTTCAGTAGAATAGTGGTATGCTCCTCTCTTCCAGGATCCATGTCCTAGTTTGGGCTATTTCAAGTTTTGTGTACAGCATGGGTAGGCGGGGGCCCTATCCCGTGCATTTCAGTTTGTTTACTCTATAGAGGTTGATGTGGACTAGTTTGTATAGTAGTGTTGGTTGTGTAGTCGTGTTGGTTTTTCATTGCTCTGCTTAGCTTTATTGTAGCCTTGTCAGGTTTTCAGCTTACATATTTATAATTTTCAAGGAATTATGGGCCCAGTATTTATTTTGGTTGGTTGTGACAGGTGGCTTGGTCAGCCTTAGTGTTACATTTATAGATGTTATATAGCCGGTTCTCGATTCATCATGAATCGAGTGCCAGTTGCGCCCTACCCCAGTTTTGCGGCGTGATAGACTTGGTATTAGAGTGAAGTCATGTCCTAGGGAGTCCACAAAGTCGTGTCTAGTGGAGTCTTGCTTATGGGTATGTTGTGCACCATACTTATAATCATGAGGCTACAAGACATTTAGGAATTTTTTCACTTCTTTTACTAATAATTCGTGCTATAGGTCGAGATCATAAGTACTGTGATATCTAAATCACGTTATTGTTTTAGAGTATGTCTGTGACACGGTAGATGACTACGAGGTTGATTGGCACAGCCGTTTGGGAGGGTACCAATCGCCTCCAGTGGATTAGGGAGACAGGTTAGAGGCTCAGAGTAAGTCTCTTGGCCCAGGTATTACAGTTCCTCCCGCACCGGTCAGAGCAATGGCAAATAGACCTCCATCTCCTCCTATACCAGCAGTACCTGAGGGTAGTAGAGGGGCAGAGCCTCCCGCGACTATGGTACCTCCATTTATTCCGGAAGGACGGGGTCTTGAGGGAGCTGTTTAGCTGATGGCTTGTACAGCCACAGGTCAAGAGCAACGATTAGAGGTCATGGAGAGCCATAGACGCCAGGTAATTAAGAGTTTCAGGGCTCGCGAGTTCTTGAGTTTAAGACCTCTTATATTCACTGGATTAGACCCGAGCAACGATCCTTAGGACTTTATTGATCAGACTATAGGGTGTTAAAGGTGATGTGAGCTACAGCGATTGAGGAAGTAGAGTTGGCGGCCTTCAGATTATGTGATGTGGCTATATTATGGTATGAGGCTTGCGATCATTCTAAAGGAGCCAATGCACCACCAGTTGAGTGGGAAGAGTTCTCCGAGGCCATGCACCACTGTCTACCCTGGGAGCTTCGACAGGATTGAGCTGAGCAGTTTTTGCACCTATAGTAGGAAAGTATGAGTGTGTGTGAGTATTGTCTTCAGTTTAATTCTCTTGTCAGGTATGCTCTGCACGTGGTTCAGACAATGGAGGATAGGTTTATTAGTTTTTGTTAGATAGCGCGAGATTGTTTGGGGGTATCTACTCAGGAGCACATAGACATTTCATGAATTTAGGCTTTCGCCCAGAGGGTGGAGGATTTGGTTTATCAATTACAGGATACTCAGAGATAGTAGGAGAAACAAAATAGAGATAGGACTGTGGGTCCTTACAGAGGGCTGCAGGGTGACCCAGGGGCTTAGTCATCCAGGTAGTCATCTAGGCATGTAGGGAGTTCCCCACGTCAGTTTCAAGGACGGAGAAGAGACCAAGGCCCAACTCCATCTAGCTCCCGACAAAAGGAGCGGGCAGGGCAGAGGCAACTGCCATTGTTGCCTTGTCCTCAGTGTGGGAAATCTCATACAGGTCAGTGTCATCAGGGGAAGAATGTATGCTATTGTTGTGGGCAGCCAGGGCACTTTATGAGGGATTGTTCAGATATGGTTGAGGCGGATTAGGTGCGATCAGCGGTTGCTTCGTCATCCTCCGTCTAGCCTCCCAAAACTGATCCTCAGCTAGCAGAAGGCCATGGTAGAGGTATAGGGAGAGAGTCTTCTAGTTCTAGGGCAACCCAAAATCGATTTTATGCTTTAGGCGATCGACAGGACTAGGAGGCCTCACCTGATGTCGTTATAGGTACTTTGATTATTTATTCTCGTGCAGTATATGTCTTAATTGATCCTGGTTCTACACTCTCTTATGTTACACCATTGGTTGCAAGTTAGTTTGAGACAGTCCCTAAGTTATTATCTATACCCCATTTGCTGTTTCTATGCCAATTGGCGAATTTGTGTTAGCTAGATGAGTTTACCGAAACTGTGTAGTATTGGTATGTGATAGATCAACCTTAGGTGATCTCGTTAAGCTTGAAATGGTTGATTTTGATGCCATTATGGGTATGGATTTATTGGAGGCATGTTATGCTAATGTTGATTGCAAAGCTAAGGTTGTCAGATTCCATTTTCCCAGCGAGCCAGTCAGGGAATGTCAAGGTAATGCTGTTGCGCCTAATGGTAAGTTTATTTCATAACTTAAGGCTTAGAATTTGGTATCCATAGGTTGTATTTCTCACTTGGTTTGGGTAAGAAACTTGGAATGTGAGCCTATGACTCTCCAGTCAATTCCTATTGTAAATGAGTTCCCTATGGTATTTCAAGAGGATTTGCTTGGAATTCCTCCTGAAAGGGAGATAGTTTTTTCTATTGATCTACTTCTAGGTACTCAGCATATATCGATCCCTCCTTACAGAGCTAACGGAAGTAAAGGAGCAGTTGAGAGATCTTCTCGAGAAGGGATTCATTCGACCTAGTGTATCACCTTGGGGTGTACCAGTGCTCTTTGTGCAAAAGAATGATGGGTCATTAAGAATGTGTATTGACTACAGGCAGCTGAATAAGGTTACGATTATGAATAAGTACCCACTTCCTAGGATTTATGACCTGTTTGATAAGTTACAGGGTGCCTGATGCTTCTCAAAGATTGATTTGAGATCCGGGTACCATTAGATACAGGTTAGGGAAGTTGATATCCCTAAGACTATCTTCAGAACTAGATATGGCCATTATGAGTTCTTAGTGATGTCATTTGGGCTTACTAATGCCCCAGCAACTTTTATAGACCTGATGAATTGGGGGTTTAGGCCTTTTCTTGATGTATTTGTGATCATCTTCATTGATGATATTCTGATTTACTCGGGATCTGAGGCTGAGCATGCAAATCGTTTGAGAGTAGTATTACAGAATCTACAGGAGAATAGGTTATATGCTAAATTTTCTAAATGTGAGTTTTGGCTAACATCTGTGGCTTTCCTTGGTCATGTAATTATAGCTGAAGGTATAAGACTGGATAGTCAGAAGATAGAGGCAGTAAAGACTTGGCCCAGACCCTTGAATCCTACAGAGGTTCGTAGCTTTCTAGGGTTAGTAGGTTATTATTGCCGATTTGTGGAAGGTTTCTGTACTATCACTGCACCATTGACAAAGTTTACTCATAAAGCAGCTAATTTTCAGTGGACAGAGGCATGTGAGCGAAGTTATCAGGAATTGAAGGATAGGCTGACTTCAACACCTGTACTGACTCTTCCAGAGGGTGTCGAGGGTTACATGGTCTATTGTGATGCTTCGAGAGTTGGGCTAGGTTGTGTTCTGATGCAACACGGCAAGGTCATTGCTTATGCCTCTAGACAGTTGAGGAAGCACGAGCAAAATTATCCTACGCATGATCTTGAGTTGGGTTCAATGGTATTTGCATTGAAGATTTGGTGCCACTACTTATACGGGGTACATGTTGATATCATCACAAATCATAAGAGCCTCCAGTATTTGTTTCAGCAGAAGGAGTTTAATTTATGCCAGAGAAGGTGGTTAGAATTGCTGAAAGATTATGATGTTAGCATTTTGTATCATCCAAGCAAGGCGAATGTTGTAGCTAATGCGCTAAGTCACAAGTCTATGGGTAGCTTAAGTCATATTCAAGTTGACAGGATTAAAATGACGAAGGCTCTACAGCAGTTAACTAACTTATAGATTCGGTTACTAGATGCTGAAGATGGGGGTGTTATTGTCAAAAACATAGCAGAATTGTACTTGGTAGCAGAAGTTAAGCAACAAAAATATGATGATGCAAAGTTAGTTTTACTGAGAGACAGTATACCACAACAGAAGCAGAGCCTATTTGAATGTGGACCGATGGAGTTCTGAGATACCAGGGTCGTCTATGTGTACCTAATGTGGGTGAGATACAGGAATAGATTATGAATGAAGCTCCTTACTCTTGGTATTCAGTACCCCCAGGTGCCACAAAGATGTATCGTGACCTGAGGCAGCTATATTGGTGGAATAGAATGAAAAAGGACATCACCGGTCTTGTGACTCAGTGTCCCAATTTCCAACAGGTGAAGGTTGAGCACCAGAGGTCTGAGGTCTAGTGCAGGATATAGAAATTCCAGCCTGGTAATTGGAGGTGATTAATATGGTTTCATTACATGATTTCCTCAAATGAGCAGAAAGCATGATTCTATCTGGGTAATAGTTGATAGATTTACTAAATTAGCTCACTTCTTTCCAGTTAAGACCACATATGCTGCAGAGGATTATGCTCAGCTTTATATAAGGGAGATAGTTTGCCTACATGGCGTCCCCTTGTCCAATATTTCTGACAGAGGTGCTTAGTTCACAACAAACTTCTGGAGGTCTTTCCAGAAAGGCTTGGGCATTTAGGTAAGCCTCAGCATCGCATTTCATCCTCAGACAGACAGGCTGATTGCAACATTCAGACGCTTGAAGATATGTTGCGTGCCTGTGGTTTAGATTTTGGCGGAAGCTAGGATGATCATGTTTCCTTGATTGAGTTCACCTATAATAACAACTACCAGGCAAGTATTAACATGGCCCCATATGAAGCTTTATATAGGCGAAAGTGCAGGTCACCTGTGGGCTGGTTTGAACTCAGTGAGGCAGAGTTATTGGGCCAGACTTAGTGCAGCAGGCTATTGAAAAGGTGAAACTTATTAGAGATCATCTTCAAATGGCCTAGAGGAGGCAGAAGTCTTATGCGAATATACGTCGTCAAGTGCTGTAGTTTTTTTTAATGATTGGGTCTTCCTGAAAGTGTCGCCTATGTAAGGTGTCATGCAATTTGGCTGAAAGGCAAGCTGAGCCCTAGATATGTTGGGCCTTACAGAGTTATCCGCAGGATAGGCAAAGTAGCCTATGAGTTGTCATTGCCACCAGAGCTAGCGGAAGTCCACCCCGTATTTCATGTATCAATGTTGCGGAAGTGTATAGGAGACCCAACCCGTGTTATGCCTATCGATGATGTCCGGATTTCTGAGGAGATGACATACACTGAGGTCCCAGTTGCTATACTTGACCAACAAGTCAGGAAACTTTGGACCAAAGATGTCGCCTCAGTTAAAGTATTATGGAGAAGTAATAACACCGAGGAAGTGACTTGGGAGGCTGAGGAGGAAATGAAGAATAAATATCCTCACCTATTTACAATGTCGACGTGATGTTATGGTATGTGTTTGATACCTAAGTTACTGAGCATCGATTTTGAAGCATATTAAGTGAAATTAATTTCCATTCGGGGATGAACGTTCCTAAGGGGGAGAGAATATAACATCCCAGAAAATTTTTGCTGATTATTTGATGTTTGTATGCAAGGTTAAGTAAATTACAGGTTGTATATTAGTCGTATATGACAAGGGAAATGTGTGCGAATAGAAAACCAAAGAGTATGTGAAGATCATAAGTAAGGGTGAATTTTAGACAACCATATCTCCCAACATATAATGAATTAGAAGCCCCATGACATACTAAATTAAAGGTATTTGAGCCTAGGTTTCAGAACATCAAACCGCTCGTCAATCGTAGTTCGGAGGAAAAAGTTGTAGACGTTTTAATGTGACACTACCGGGCAGTGAGGTGGACACCGCCCTAAAAACGGCCTCCGCCCAACACCCTTTATATTTTAAGTTGTGTGTTATGAAACCATTTACGACGTTCCCAAAATTGAGGTGCTTTCTTATCCTCTGAAATTCTCTCAAATTTCCAGCAAACAACTAAGGAGAAAACAAAGCTAAATTCCATTAAAAGTAAAGCTAAGTGAATGGGAGTTATCATAAGGTGAAAGTGGTGTGTTGGTGGCTGTTTTGACTGCACTTGAGCAGTGTTTCTATGGTGAATTTTCTGCATTTTTGAAGCTGTTCTAAGCTAGAAATATTTTCCCTCTTTTCAAGGATTAAAAGTAAGTATAAAAGGTAAGAATTCTACTCCTAACCATGCTTGAATTCTTGATTAAAAGACTAGAAGTTGGAGTTGTGTTTGGTGTGTTGGTAAACTGTTATTGCTGCGTTTTGGATAGCAAGGTTGCTGCATTTTTGGAAAATAACTTGAGGCAAATTAATACTATATGTAACCAAGAACAAACTCCCAGCAAAAGGTAAGGATTTCATCCCTTTTAAACCTCTCAAATTGCAAAGAGAAAATCTGGATATTGGCAGCTAAGTGAGCTGCCGATGGACTGTTTGTGACTGAGTTTTGCTTGTTTTCCTTAGGGTTTTTGGCTGTTTATTTTACTGTAATTATACTTCATATTGAGGGGAAGAATTACCGAAAAACTAAGGTAACATTTCCTCTTCTTTCTCCCTCAAAAGTTAGTGAAAACTAGTTGAGAAAATGGCTAAATGTTGTTGATGTTGCCGTGTGTTGTTGTTGCTATTGTGACTGCCTTAGGTTAGTTTGGCCGCATTTTGTGCTTTAGATTAATCTTGTCTTTGGCCTATAAAACCACTGGATTAAGGAGGTTTAAGTCTGATCATTGAAATTGGAAATCAGCTAGAGAAAAGTTCATTGGAGAAAGGTATGTAAGGCACACCGTATATCGTTCTTTTAAGCACGATTCGTGGGTTGTGAATCCAATGATCAAGAAACCTCTTTAAAAGTCTCGAGGAAGTATTTTAAGCTTCATTTAAGCTTTAAAATTTCATGTTTTATTGAGGTTAAATGTTAAGATTATGCCTAGCCGAAGTGAGACATCTAAAGTGTGATATTGTGTCGATTGTTGTTGTAGTTGTACATTGAGTTGGAGAGCCCTTGGTGTGGGCATTATTATCTGGTCCTTACTGTATGTTATGTGTATATATATGTGATGTTAAATGCGTTTAAAGGTCTTGTCGCTAACTGAAATTGGCGAAAGAACCAAGATGAGGACGTGTAAATGATTTTAAGCCACGAAAAGACGTCACAAGCTATTAAGGGTAAACGAGCTTATTGAATTAGGATTACCTGGTTATGATTTTCCTTTATCTTATGTGTACATTATCAAATATGTCAGTCCATGGGGAGATTTCATAATCCCTTTCCCTTAAGATGAACGACAAGCTAGTGAGTTTCTGAGCTCTAATGTCTCTTGAACACGATCTATAAATTTTGTTGAAACTCTTAGGTCATCCGTAGTTCCTTATAATTTATACAAGTTTTAATACATGCATTTAAGTTCTATTTTCTAGATTTACATCTTATATGTACTCACTTACAGTTATGCATTACGAAGGAGGCCTATGCTGGCCACATGTTTAGTATTCATCATTTTTATGTTGTACGTAATAAGTTGGTCTAGTATAATCCATATCGGTTCCATTTATGATTTTGTTTATGATTTATTGATTTTACCCCAGTATGGTACACTGGCTAGAGGTATTGTTGTTTTAACCCGGTGTGATACACCAGCTGGACGGATTTTACCCCAGTGTGCTACACCGGCTGGAGGCATTTTTATTTTTACCCCAGTGTGGTACACTGGCTGGACGAATTGTATATTGATTTTATGATTGGCTGGATGCTAGCATTTCAGTTGTAGTCTTTGTTGTGCATTAGATGATTACATTCACACTTCAATAATGAGTTATTGTCAGGTTTCTGTTTTCAGGATTCCGGGTTGTTACTATTCCTTATTTCTGGCCTAATTATCATTTTTTTCTTACATGTTTATAGTTTTTAACCTTACATATCAGTATATTTTATTCGTACTGACGTCCCTTCATCTTGGGATCTTTCATGCAATCATATTGCAGGTACAGGCCGAGGCTCTGATCATTAGACATAGTAGGAGCCAAATTTCAGCAGAATAGTGGTATGCTCCTCTCTTCTAGGATTCATGTCCAAGTTTGGGCTATTTCGAGTTTTGTGTACAACATGGGTAGGTCGGGGCCCTGTCCCGTGCATTTCAGTTTGTTTACTCTGTAGAGGCTGATGTGGACTAGTTTGTATAGTAGTGTTGGTTGTGTAGTCATGTTGGTTTTTCATTACTCTACTTAGCTTTATTGTAGCCTTGTCGGCTTTCCAAGTTGCATATTTATAATTTTCAAGGCATTATGGGCCCAGTATTTATCTTGTTTGGTTGTGACAAGTGGGTTGGTCAGCCTTGGTGTTACATTTATAGATGTTATATAGCCGGCTTCTCAATCGATCATGAATCGAGTGCCAGTTGTGCCCTACCCCAGTTTTGGGGCTTGATAATACATACAATAAAATCCTTTTCCTAAGTTAAAAGGGAAATAACCAAATCTGGCACCGACATATCCTACGACTCATCATACGACTCGTAACAGGATTGAACAGGCTATTCCATGCTCTCGTAGATTCCTTGGCTTCTGCATAATTAACTTACTATTGGCATCTAGTATGATTCGTAACATTCTCCCACGAGTCATACAATCCAATCGTGGTTTGGCTCTGATAATTTTGTCATCTTATGAAGTTTTCTATGAGTGTCTTAGTATGCCTCATACCTTGATCCTATGATTCATAACAGCTTGTCGCATCATGAGTTCTGTCAAGTTCTTAAAATCACTAAAGCCTCCCACGGCTCCTAGTACAATTCATAGGTAGATGCTACGATCCGTAAGTACTACTCGTATCAAGAGACTTCACTTGTGCCACTTTCTCTGATGTATTCCACGACTCCAGTAATGGCTCGTACCATCTTGGTATAGCTCGTACTAGGATTCATACTTTGCCTTGCTTTATTCCAGTCTTCTGAGCTTATCCACAAGTCTCCGTACGGCTCGTACAATCTAGGTACAGCTCATATTGAGATTAGTACTTTGCTGCCTTTTTGCATTTTTTTGCACTTTTCTGCATCGTTTACACATTTTTATTCCAACACCTATTTTCCCTGAAAACAAAGTAAAAACACCTCATATCTGTATAAAAAAACCTAAGTCCATGCTATTTTCCCGGTTTTAAGTGTCGAAAGTGTTGAAAACTCACAACACATCAACACCCTCAACTTAAGACTTTTGCATGTCCTCAGGCAAAGAAAACAAGAACTAAAAAAGATGCTCAATTAGAAAATAAACCTAGGATACTGCAGCCAACACCAATAAAAATTTGCACGATGAACACAAACAACTATTGACCCTTCTCCAGGTAAACCAAGTCAGCATATGTACATCAAGTGATGATTAACCATGATAAATAGGGATCAAGATATGTCATCTAGTCACTAGCAAAGAATTAAGTCATTTCCATTGCTTTTCACACAGAAAACTAGCAAAATAAAACACAAACCATGTACCCTCACAACAACTAAAGTCCCCAACTCACAGATATTTGAAAATATGAAACTTGGAACTGAACAAGTAAGAATCTTGCTCTCACAAGGAAGTTCCAAATACTGCACATCGAATATCATAGGATTGCCCTTATTTTCTCTACTTCGGCCTGTTAGACAGTTAGGCTAGGATCACTATAGGACTTTACTCGGCTTGTAATATAGCCTTTCGGGCTTGGTATGGTAAATACAGAATTTTTAGTAACTAAACCCTCCTTGGCACTATATACATGTGGCTCCACTTTTCACTAATTTCACCCTTTCTTCAACTTTGTTCTCCCTTTTTCTTCATTTTTATGCAGTGTATGGGTATGGTGTGTTTTCAAATTCTCATTCATTTTTCCTTTTTGTATTTTCTTTTCAATTTTTATTTTTCATCTTTTTCTTTCTTCTTCTGTTGTCACACCATACCTCATTTTAAACCTTTATTTTCTTTTTTTTTTTTCCTTTTTTACCTTCCCATGATCTATGTACCCCTACTCTAGCCATCCTCAACTTAGGCATTTTGACTGGGTTGAGGTTCACAATATCAAAGGAGGGACCAGGGCCAAAACAGGTTCACTATGAAAAATGGGTAAGGTTAATCAGTTAGTCAAAGAAAAATGGTTCATTTAAAGCTCAAAATCGGGATCAAGGAAATCATATAATTTTGGTAGGGCGATTTAAGCTAAAATGGGCTAAACAAAAATGGCCTATGATCCTTTCATAACCAACCATCCTAAAACCTATGTAAAAACAAATCGGGCAAGTTCTAGATCCTCTACGCAATATTGAACTAGGAAAAGACCTCACTCCCTCATGGTAGATATTTTCAATTCATTCTACCTGTCTGGTTCATACATGGATAAATATAACTACTCATTCTAATACACTAAATGACATAAAAAGATGTACAGAAATTATGTTTTGCAATCAACAAGTACACAGCTATCCATCAAAAATTTTAAATGGGTCAATTTTTCAAAACATCAAAATAAGTGGTATTTTGCTGGCTATGTAATCCTAAGCTATTTTCTAACTAAACAAAAACATCCTAAACATTTCGGTTCTACTAAGATAGCATACCCGAGGGAAAAGAAACACGTCAAGAAAAACCCTCAGACGAATCCAAAAATCCCAAAAACATATAGGTACACCCGATCCCCTTTTGAAAAGCATGCTTCATCCCCAAAGCATAGAATACAAAACACTAGGGAAAGAGTCATACCTGTAGTGCACTAAGAGCTCTTGTCATCCTGTGGAGGTGATACCTTCGCTGCAGTCATGGCGTTAGCGGTGGCCGACGCACTCAATGGAATATCATGGGGGCAATGGTCACCCCCTCAGTAGTAGTGGTCACTTTTGTAACCTCTGTAATAATTGGGACTGAATATGGCTCACCCGAAGGATCCCTGTTACCCATAAGATCGGCATGGGTAGTGGTGGAGCTACCCACTCCTCTCACTCTCTCAAGCAGCTTCGACCTATGCTCGTCGTGAGTCTGCTGACTCTCTAACCTTGTCTATTGCGCTCTTTTTTTTCCTTCTTTCCTCTTCTTCTTTAGGGTCTCATCTCCAACATTCTCTGAGACCCTCTTTTTCCCTTTTCCTCTATCAGCTCCTATTAGCTCCCAATATGCCGCCAAATTAAGCTTATCATCTTTCCCGATGTCGATCCCAGAAAGAGTGGGCGATGATAGAATTTCCGGCTACCAAGATGACAACTCGATCACTTGGCTCCGAAGAGCCCCCAACTCCTCACGGAGGCTACCAATTTCATTCTGCTCGGCCATATGCTCATTGAAATGACTCTTAAAACTTTCGAGTTTGTAATGTAAAACTCATGCAGCCACCTCAATCTCAGCCTTCACCCAAGGCTTCATGTTCTCCATCATAGACTACACATTTCTCTCAGTCACTGTTAGTTTTTTTTCCAACTTTTGGAGAAATTCTTGAGGCATAAAAATGTATCCTACTAGAGTTTGGCTCGGAAATCCCATAGGTGGTGCAGCTGAGGTGATGGGAGCTGTCTCTAAATGACCGGCTTCTGTAGCCGATGTCTTGTCCTACTCCTGTGAGGTGGGGCATTCACCTACTAGCCCCCAACTACTCGTGGTATCGAGACTGCAGTAAAAAGCCATGCTCAGCTCACCGACTTTATTTCATCCCAGATCAACCCAATGTCTACTGTTCACTATCCTCTAATCAACCGCTCTTCACCATGGTGCATTTTGAGAACTGCCTCCATACACAACATGCGTACGAGACTCGAGAATGCGGTAGTAGTGCTCTATCCCATAGCTCAATCCCGAATCTCTTCTGCGATGACCCTAGAGATGATGATGGCTTATCGTGACAAGATACACGCCACCAATGCTGCTCTATCTGCATTAAGGGTATTTTTGTTCACTTTCGGTGCCAACCTATGGCGAACTAGTGTCCAGCAGGCTATTGCTATGAAATTCAATGAGTTCTTAGTGACATGCTTTCCACTAGTTACCTATTTTTCATCCTTCTTATCTTCATCAATGACCCCAAACAGCCACTTAATCTAAATCTTCCTCTCCTCAATGCCTAACTACTTGATCTTCTTCATGGCATAAACCCGATAGTTAAACTCTGGTGTAGTGTGGGGTGAAATTAACTGATACCCATATAATACTCGAGCAATGTACACTCGGATATCTCAATAATTCGGCCTCGCACCATGACTCTCTCCAACATGGGTTGATCTTTGACTTTCTACCCCTCTTTTGCTTTCTGTTCCATGGTATCCAAAAATATGCATAGAACTCCCGAACAATCTCCGATGTGTATCGATCGGGGATTCTAGCCATCCATTCAAACCCTTAGTAGCTGAATATCCACTTCATCTCCTCCATCTCATCTATTCCATTGGTGATGATCTGTGGCTCTTCTTAAATACTCTGCCTGGGGTTGTTCTTAGTAGTGAGAGCGAGACCCTATTCATATATCTTATGTGCACCTGGTACTCTCCCCCAAATAGTATGGTTCTCCCTATGTGGAGTCTGTTTTTGCTCAGAATTGGCTGCCTCATCGCCGAATTAGGCCTCCTCAAAACCCTCATCATCTTTAGAGCCATTACCGGACTCTTGGACTCTTTTCTCAACTCCCTCCTCATACTGGAGACATCAGTAGATATGGCATAGGATGCCTCGGCCTAGGCTTTAGCTTTTTCCCTAGTGGTTTGAGTCCCATAAGTGCTGGATGTATCGACCCTATATTCTTCCACTGAACCACTAGAGGAGGTGTCTGCATGCTTAAAGTCGGAGGGCTCATCTCTCAATGCCCTCCGAGTAGTGGTCTCTACTCTAGTAGCTTTGTCTTTGGCGGATTTGGCTGCTTTCTTCTTCAAAGTCATTGTACCAGTGGAGAAAAAGGGTTAATACTTCATATCTAAGGAAAAGAAACCAAGAAACTATCCTATGAATTTCTTTCATGGGTCAATAGTACTAGTCGTACCTAGAAGGTACGATCCATATTAAGACTCGTAACATCTTAGGTCATAGTCACGACTTTGAGGTATGACTCGTTCCATGAAGGTACAATCCATACCACAAGTCGTATGAGGATACTTCTTAAAACCAATTGTTCTGTATTTTTCCACGACTCATGGTATGACTCGTAAGTCAATTCCACAAGTCATAGGAAGGATCGTACAGTTGCCTTGGGACTTAACCCTTTCTAAACTCCTAGTATTATTGCCAGGTACTACTCCTATTAGGATACCAGGGGTCGTACTAGGTTTTGTACCAATGACTAGTCATACCTCTGTCCTGGGACAGTCCCAATGAGCCATCCTACAAGTCGTAGTGTGAAACCACGAGTCATAGGAAGGCTTGTGAAGCTTGTCCTTGCCTCTGTTTAAGTCAGATTTTCAGGTAAATTCAATTTATGTTGGGTACTCAGAATTCCTCAATTCTAGGAATGCATTTTTCAAAATATTTTTACTACCCATTCCTCCCTTTTTGATACACAACTCATAACTTTATTAATAACAGTTTAAATTCATTTTTAAGCATTCTCGAAACCTACCCAGTCAAAACAATCATAATGCGAATTTCTGATCATTATCCTCATCTATTTATCATGAATTTTGAGGACTCCTAGATGTCAAACATATTTATACGAGCTCAAAGGTCATTTTTCCCGACTCAAAGCGTAGTAAATTACTTGATTTTTGCAATCTCTTGCTCACTTCGAGTGTGTTCTATTGACTAGGGTTGGACTTCGATTTGGGCAGTGTTAATCGGGCACAATATTTTCTCAATGATCTTTGTTCGTGAGTTATAGGTGTGAGGGAAGTTTGGGAAGTGTTCACGAGTTAAGGTTTGGAGTGAGTGGGAGAAGGGTTTGAAGATTTTAAACTTTAAATAGTTTTAGGACAAATTTTTAAAAAATTGGTTTGAGTCGGATCGACATAAGTGATTTGGCCCATCACAACTCGTACCATGAGTCGTAGGAAGGACCTAGGACTCGTAGTTGAGGTTTAGGAAACTTACCTGTTAACCTACAAGCACATGATACGACTCGTACTATGAAGGTATAAATCACACTACGAGTTGTAGGTCACTCTGAATTGGAGATCCATACTTTGCATAGTTCATAGGTACAGTGAGTACTACGACACGTACAATGGAGTTACGAGTCATAGGACCAACCATACTGTGAAATCGTGCACTAGGCCATATCTCTAGTTCTCACCAGGACTCATACTACAACACGTACAATCTCTTACAAGTTGTACTGTGGCTCGTAGTATTAGTCTGCACTATAATTTTTCTGCAACCTATTTTTGTTTCACCTGCACACTAAGCACACATAAGTTAATAGACTTGGTTTGCCTCCCAAGAAGCGCTTGATTTAATGTCGTGGCATGACGCAGGTGGTTCAGTTAGTTAGACTTCACCAGACCACCTCATGGGTTGCTTCCTAAAAAGCTCCTGATTTAACGTTGCGGCATGACCCAAGTCTCTTGACTAGTCAGACTTCCTCAAGAAACTTAGACTCATCCTCCACTATTGGGACCACTCTAAACTCATTTGGTTGCTTCATTGACCAGCAGACATTGAAGGTGATAAGCCATAATTTCAATTGGCCAGCCTCCACATCTACTAAAGCCCTTCTAGTGGCGAGGAATGGTCTCCTTATGTCAAACTTGAAATCAAGGATCACGAAGTCCGCTAGGAGTATGAATTTATCCACCTTTACAAGAATATAAGACAGGATCCCCACATGCTTCTTCATAGTTCGGTCGGCCATTAGTAGCCGCATAGTAGTCGGTGTGGGCGTTCCCAAGCCAGTTGCTTGAGCACAGCTAATAGCATCAAATTGATGCTTTCTCCCAAGTCACAGAGTGCCTTTGCAAACTCAACATCACCAATAGTACATGAAGTGGTGAAGGTGCTCGGTTCCTCCTTTTTTGGGAAAGGACTTGTGAGGCTATGGCGATACAATGATTTAAGTTACCCACGGGCTCATAGCTCATGGACCTTTTCTTGGTAACAATGCCCTTCATAAACTTGGTGTATCTCGGCATCTACTTCAATGCCTCGACAAATGGTGAGTTTATAGAAAATTGTTTCAGCATAGATAGGAACTTCTGAAACTTACCATCTTCCACCTTCTTCTTTATTCTTTAAGGGAACGGTGGTGGTCGTCGTGTGATAGCCTTATAAATCTATGTGGCCCCTAGTTTCTTTCCATGTTCAACTTCAGGCTCCTTCTCAACAACTGGAGCCTCAGTTAACTCAGCTTCTTCCTGAAGTTCTTGCTCAGCAACCTCTTCATCATCATCAATCAAGCTCTCCTTCTTCCTTTGCAGTTCAACTACAACTGGCAGAGGGGGGTCAATTGTAGTCTTTCTTACTCCTTGTCATCATAGCCATACAATGAATTTTATTCTTCGGATTTTGGACTGTGTTGCTAGGTAGTGTTCCCTTTGGCCTAGGGTTCAGGGATGTCGACAGTTTATCTAGCTGCTGCTCTATTTTATTGATGGTCGTGGAATATGATTCGACTCTCTGACCCATTCCGTATATATCTCCACGAATGTGTTTCAGCTACTCGCCCATGGATCTCACCTTTTTTAACTTATCAGCCATCATGCTCTCCAACTTTAACTGTCCAGCCTCCCTCTCACGTGCATTAGGAGGCACATACAATCCTGCTCGGTCGTTGTGATAACCATCATTCCTTCTTTATTCTCCCTCTCGCTTATGGTCTCAGCTTCTATCTCTGTATTGATTTTAGTTGTAGTTGTCTTGGTATTAATTTCGACCTTGATTTTTAGAACCTTGGCGCCAAGTGTCTTATCTAGACCCCTGGGCATTAGCCCAAAAATTTGCCACCTGGTTGTCCAAGAAGTTTGCCTCCTCCTGGAATCTAAATGCTTTGGCCCTGTTTCCTATCCCTATGTTCCCACTGCATTAACTTTTCTAGCTCCAGCGCCCATGATATGATTCGTGAGTAGGTCCAATGATGTGCTCATGTGGGACAATTCGTGATCACGCTCCTCCTCTTTCTTTCATTGGTCCGCAGTCATACCAACAACATATGTACCAACAGCTGCTTCTGCTTCACGGGTGTGCAATGCCTTTTTAGTTTCGGTTTATTTTTGTCAACTCTGTCAAGAATAGTGGTAGCTTGCTCCCAAGTATGATTCATCAGTGCTCCTCCTGCCACAGTGTCTGCTACAGCCTTAGTACTATTGTTCAATGATCTGTAGAAATTATCCAACAAACTGTCATCAGGAATTTTTTGGTTTGGGCACTTGATCAACTTCTTCTTAAATCTCAACTAGGTTTCATGCAGTGCCTCAATTTTCAGTTGTTATAAATTGTAGATCTCGTCCTTAAGTTATAGCATCCTGGAGGGTGGGAAGAATCTCTCTAGAAAAGATTGTTTGAGCTCCTTCAAGTTGGTAATGGAGTCATTTGGCAACTCTGATAACCATAAACAAGCCTCCTCAGACAGAGAGAATGGGAAAAGTCTCAACCTTACCGCATCCTGACTGATAGCAGGCAACCTGTACGCCATGCATATTCCAACAAAGTAATTAAGTACAGGTTGGCATCATCAGTTTCATGACCACTAAACACCCCTTTCATATTCAGCAACTGTACCATGTTGCTAGTGATGTTAAACTTTGCCCTAGCAGGCAAAGTTAGTGGTACAATAGCTCTGATTGACCCGACCTCATCAATATCCAGGTCATCCTCATCAAAGAATTGAGGGGCATATCTCTTGCCTCTGCTGCATCGTCCATGGCGACCAGCGTTCACACCTTCAACTCGAGCATCATCGGTTTCATAAAGCGCAGCTTTCTGAGCTAGCTCAGCTTGCCTAGCTTCTTCAGCAAGATAGGAATCTCTCTGTTCTTATTTCTCCATCCTTCGCAGTGTTATTTCAATTTCAAGATCCAAAGGAATTAGGGGGTTTCTACTCCATCGAGTACTTGCCATTCACCAAGAAACAACCTGTGAGTGTCAAAAACAAAAAGAAAATGTAAATGAGGAAATAACAACCAAAAGTTAAATATAAGAAATTAATCTAATCTTAGTCGCATTCCTCGGCAACGATGCCACTTTTTGCTAACACTCAAACTCACACTCCTAAAAAATTGTCAATAAAAAAACCCAACAAAGAGATTGGGATCGAACCCACAGGGAATATTGTAAGAACTAGACTAATGTCGTATTTAATCTTTTTGGTGGGTTATCTCCAAATTGGGGGGGGGGGGGGGGGGTTATAGAAATATAATTGTAAAACAAATGTAAAAATCAAGTGTTATTAATTAGGACTCGCAATAAACTAGGGTAAGTGTTCCTTATGGGTTCATAACTACTTCGGGTTTACACTCGTGATCAATCCCAATGTTTGCAAAACTGATAACTAGGGTCATCCAAATGTATGGTTCATCCGTATTGAATTACTATACTCAATCATCGAGTTAGGTCTCATGAGCGATTTCAAATTTACTGTTATCACATTATTCCAAATTAACAATCCTATGATTGTAGCTCAAGTTATACAATGATCACAAAAATCAAGGCTTTGTTGTAATTCTCTTTTCCTAATCTCTACCTCTCTAGGTTTAAGCAAGTAAAAAAAATTTGAGCAAGTCCTAATGTTGCGCTTTGTTAAGAAATATTAAATACGAAGAGAATACAATACAATCTTTTAGCATTAGTTTCGAATCACTTTGTGTAACCCTAGTTCGTTAATCCACCATGGTTCCCACAATCCTAGTTGTGGAGGTTTTAGCCTCTC
The DNA here is from genome assembly GCA_035772735.1 of Datura wrightii. NCBI lineage: Eukaryota > Viridiplantae > Streptophyta > Magnoliopsida > Solanales > Solanaceae > Datura > Datura wrightii. The sequence goes on along the minus strand of JASDFA010000007.1, from coordinate 42,182,942 downwards.
GTGATTGTAAGATTATGATTAGTATTCATAGAAAAATACATAATTAAATACTTACAATAATGATTGAAAGAAAATCTATTGTGAATATTGCAATAGAATATAATGAACAAAACAAAAACAATTGAGAAATCCAAGTTTTGATCATCAAGAGTTGCTCTCCAATGTTGTCAAAAACTAATTACAAACTTGATAGAAATTCACAACTAACTAATTCTAACCTTCTCTAACCGAAAAGAAACATAAAACATATTTATACAGACAAATAAAGTTCTTTTCCTAAGTTAAAAGGGAAATAACCAAATCTGGCACCGACATATCCTACGACTCATCATACAGCCTGTAATAGGTTTGTATGGGTCATGCCTTGATCTCATATATTCCTTGGCTTTTGCAGAATTGGCTATGTGTTGGCATCTGGTATGACTCGTAACATGATCCTAGGAGTCGTACAATCCAATTGTGGTTTGGTTCTGAGAACTCTTGCATCTTCTGATGTTTTCTATGAGTGTCTTGGTACGCCTCGTACCTTGCTCCTATGACTCGTAACAAATTGTTACATCATGAGTCTTGCTTAGTCCTTATAATCACTGATGCTTCCCACGACTCCTGGTATGGGTCATAGGTACATGCTATGATCCGTAGGTGCTGCCCGTATTAGGACACTTCACTTGTGCAACTTTCTCTAAAGTATTCCATGACTCCAGTTATGGATTATATCATCTTGGCACGGCTCTTACTAAGAATTGTACTTTGCCTTTACTTTATTCCATTCTTCTGAGCTTTTCCATGAGTATCAGTACCACTCATACAATCTAGGTACGTCTCGTATTGAGATTAGTACTTTGCTTCTTTTCTGCATTTTTCTGCATCTTTTGCACATTTTTGTTCCAAAACCTATTTTCCCTAAAGACACCTCATATCCGTTAAACAAACCTAAGTACATGCTATTTCCCAGTTTTAAGCGTCGAAAGTGCTGTAAACTCACAACACATAACTTCCTACAATGAGTTATTATAGATTTTCAAACCCCTGCCAATGTTAGTTTCTTCTTCAAATGAGGTACTATCATCCTCTTCACAGCGTTCTTCCTCAAATTTCTGCATGGATTGAGAAGTGATACTAAAATAAGAAAGAATTAGCAAATTGTAATGTGAACAAGATTCATTCTCTATCAAATTTCCTTGGACTTGTTCACTCAAGTTATCCTACGCCTCTCTTTCATCACATTGTGATAGAATTCTCACATGAGAAGAATAATTAAAAAGGGAAGGATCGCTCCCAAATTGAGGTGTATCTTCACTTAAAACTTTGGCCTCGTGAATTTGTGCTGCAAGTTCTGTTTCATTTGAAACAAATATATCATCAATAAGTTCATACCACATGAGACAATCCCTAGGTCAAACTTGTCTTCAACTTGCAATTGTTTCCATGAATTATTGGCTTTTACACTTTTCAAATCTTCTTTAAAACTAAATTTCCTTACTTCATGCAATTGTTGGTCCAACTCTTCATTCATTTCTTCTTTATTTACCTGCACATTTGTAGAACAAACACTAGAAAAATAATGAGTTAATTGGTTAGAGCTTGAACAAGAATCTCTCACACTTACGTACTCTGTTCTTTTAATCTCTTCTTTTTTTCATCACTCAAATGCACTGCTTCACTCTATATTTTACCTTCCAAACTCAGATAACTCAATTTTGTCAACTCATTCTTACTTTTTGACAACTCACTCTTTTCACTCATCACTTCCTCTTCTTTTTCCTCTCTTGAGTTGTCAAGTTGCTCACCCTTACTTCTCTCTTTCTTTTGTCTCTCATCCTTACTTTATTTGGTGCGAAGAAGTTTGTCCATATACTAGCTCCCATGTACTTGCCAAGAATCCCACTTTTATCTCTTGGAGGACTTCTAAGGTCAACTCTAATTTTAGGTTTCTCCAACCTATTGTTGTTTCCCCTCTTGCATTCTTTTTCCCTTTCAAACACCTCCACTGATCTTTTAACCCTTAATTGATCTTCTTGAATCTCCATAGGTGCCAAAGAAATAAGGGGGAAATCTTTTCCATCATTTTTACCAAGGAATACCTATTCTTTTCTATATCGTATGAAACTTTTCTATAGAGATACCATGGCTTTTCCAATAAGACATGACATGTGTATAAGGGAACCACATCACACCAAACCTCATCTTTGTATCTTCTAAGATTAAATTGCGCTAGCACTCTCTTGTCTACTTTCACTTCTTTGAAGGTGTAGGGTGAAGCATGCTTAACACAAGATAAATCCATCTTTTTAACAAAGTAAGCACTAACTAAGTTGTGACAAATATTTTTTATTAATTTTCATAGATCACAAATTAGACAATATTTCCATTCTAGTTTGAAAAATCTTGTTAACTCTAGTAAGCTCATCGCCTATTCTAGCACTCCTCCTGTAACACCCCAGAACTTTTCTAGACCAAACTCAAACCTTACAAGAGAAATCCAGAAGAACCCAAAAAAGTTGCCTCAGAACGACTGAGACAACGAGTCGTGGTTAGCTCCAACAACTCGTTGTGTCATTTTTGGTCAACCCTGCTTGGTCCTTCGGGAACCAACAGGACATGGAATGACCCGTTACGAGAAACAATGAGTCGTCCTGTCACTCATTTGTCCCCTAGCTCAAAACTCCTTTTCAAGGACCCCATGACTCAACCAACGAGTCATTGTGTGATACAATGACTTATGGTGTGAGTCATTGGTGGGGATTCCCAAAAACATCCTTCAGTGACAATGAGTGGTAACGACCCCTTGTATGACACAATGAGTCATTGTGACCACCCGTGGTGTAAAGTTTAGGGATTTGTATAACTTCTCCAGTGGAGGTAATTACTTGAAACAATGACCCGTTGGGTCTACCAACGAGTCATTGTTTTGCCCGTTGTTAGTCCTCCCAGAATTTCCATCCAGTGACCACGGGAGGAACCAAAGACCCGTTGGTTCATCCAACTAGTCGTGGTCCCTCTCGTTGTCAGATCCAATGAGCCCAGTACCCATGCCTCAAGACAAACAACTGGTCCCAACAAGTCATAGTCTCAACCAACAACTCATTGAGTGACCTGTTGGTCCCTGTCGGTAGTTTTCCAGATTTTTCCCCAAGGATATTTTTTCAATTTTCCACCTTTTAATCCATAAACTACGTCATTTTTTGGTTATTCTTAGGGAATTTAGAGGGGTAATAGACAATTACTTCACCCTATCATTCCCTCAGAAAATTAGTTTGTAAGAAAAACGTTTCTCAAAATCACTCAAAGCAAGAGCTAGGCAGTCAGTTTCTTCTCAGATTCTGAGGGGATTCTCTCCGGAATTTCTTAACCAGGTATGTAGGAATTCAACAAGGGAATTTTTCTTCCCTTGTGTCCCCAAAAACCTTTTTAAATTTTCTATCAGTTATAGCCCTGTGGTTTTGAAATGTAGAAGGTTTTCAAACAGAATTCTATAATTTTCAAGTGGATTATTATTCATGATATTAGCTGCTATATTTTTTCCAATTCCTAGAGATTTTTTGGAAACTAGAATCTTGTAGAATGATTTAGCCCTCGTTTCTCAGTTCAGTAAATTAGATTCTTGCATATTGGACTAGTTATTTCCTATTTCTTGATTTTAGCAGTTTTTGGGCTTCCCTTGTTAAAATAAGTCAAAATCTCAGTAAGATGCATGTCACTCCAGTTTCATTCAGAATACTAGTATACTTCGTATTATTCAGAAATGTCAGCTGAACGGTTTGACTACAGTCTTTCTTGTGGTTTCAGTAGTGCCTCCCAGTTATCAGATATCATATTTTTAGTGGTTCTTTAGAAAGTTATGACACTTCACATAAGAAGCTCTGACTAGTCTTAGAACCCTCAGATTCAGTTTTTGTTTGTTCTTTAGGCAGTTATGATTCTTCCAAATAAGTAGCTCTGGCCAGTCTTAGAACACCAGTTACAGAATCTGATCCGATAATACTCTCAGGGTACTTCTAGATAGGTATTCCTGACTTAGTCTTGGACCCAAGTTTTGAGCTATCAGCTTAGTAGCCAGTCTAGGACTATCCAGTGGGAGTAGGACTTAGCACCGAGTGGACCGGGGTTGCAGTGCCCCCAGGTTCCCAGAATTACGCTGCCACCATAGGTTATTTTATTGCCCCTTTGGCTCCAGACTTGTGATAACCTAGTTCATGCCTTTATACCCTGGCAAGGTATATTAGGTCCCACAGATGGGGTGTATACATCGGATTCCACGTTTAGATCACATGGTTATATGTCGGTATAGTATCTCCCACTAGTTAGTACAATTTCAGTTTAGCTCAGCTCAAAATAGTTCCAGTTTACTCAGTTCAGTTCATGTACAGTTAGCTCAGATTAGTAACTCTTACTTAGGGCATGTCTATGACTATCAGACAGGTTTATTTTGACCATTTCAGTTATATTTTAATTTATTCAGTTTTAGTATTTTAGTTGGTCATTTCATTTCATTACATTTAGTTATTTATTCTTTATGTTATACTTTCTCCCACTTACTCAGTACATTTGACGTACTGATGCATACCTTCTATGTTTTATAGTATTATGATACAGGCGCAGGTTCTCAGCCTTAGCACTGTTAATAGATCATCTTCAGGTGATATTAGCAGTACCAGTGGTGAGTCCTCATCTTTCAAAGACGATATTTATTTTTTTCTTATTTTCATTCAGTTAGACTTTAGAGTTAGCTGGGGGCTTGTCCCAGCAACTCATCAGATGTAGATGGCTTTTAGACATAGATTCAGACATTCAATTTTGTTTTCTGATGTGTAAACCTTTATTATTTAGTTCTTCTTCTTAAATGGTTTTATTATTTAAGCTTCCGCTATGGTTTGCTTAGATTACCAATATTATGATAGACCATGGGTTGGCTATGGGTTATTTGTGGCTCCAAGTACCATACCTCGTCCAGGGTATAGACTCGGATCGTGACACCTCCCCAAAATAGATCTTATTGGAGTACATTTAATAGGAATCACACTCCCAATTCCAACCTAAGGGCATTAATCACCATAACTAATCTTATCATAATCTGAAGATTCATCACTATAATATTGATCACAAAGGTTATGAGTTTTACTCAAATCACAAATCTAACGTGATTCATCATAGGTTTGGCTAGTATTTGAGTCATCATAGCCACCACTCTCATCACAAGAATTATAGTACATGTATCTTCAATCATTCTTTGCATTTGATTCCCAATCATCCCCACTATAATCATCCATTCCTTCGTTCCAATTGCTTTCAAAATCTATAAAAGATATGCTAACAAGAGATTGTTTGTAGTAAAGTTGTCTCTCATGCACTCCCACACATGTATCTTGGAATGACTATCAACACTCGTATATCACACAATTAGGCTTTTACTGTCAAATAATCTCACCACACTTGCCTTTTACCACTCAAAGGATGCTCCTCTCAGTTCTTCAATGAACCAACTACTCAAACACTTCAAAGAAAGTTCCAATATTTGGTTCAAGAATGGAGTTTATGTCAAATAAAGAAAAGGACAGTAAAACTATAACGGACTGGAAACAAAGAAGTACACAATGAAAATAAAGAGAAAAGCACCAAAAAATTTCACACGAAATAAAGAATATGCGCACAAATCACTAGACTTCACTAAAAATGAACGAATACTTAATATATCTAGCAAGAGAATAATAGAAATATAATGTATAAACACTTTCAAAAAATACCAAAAACATATTCAATGAGCTTTTTGAATCCAAGGACCTACAATGACCTTTACAAACCCCAAGTGACTTTTGAGTTTCTTGTTGACCAAAACTCAAAGAACCTTCAAATCAAATGAGATTTTCAAGATATTGATCAGATTTTTAATAAATCAAACTCACCAAATCATAAGATAAAGTGAAGAACAAACCATCAATAAGTGAAGAATACTAGAAGTTACTTTTCACGTCACTATTCAATTGAGGAAAATTTTTTTGTTGACTTTTTTTTGGGTTACTATTGACACTATAGTAATTTTTTAAAGATTTTTTTGTAGTTTTCTATGACTCAAATCAGTAGATCGGGTAAGTGTAAGAGTAACCAACCATCCAAAGCTCTGATACCACTTGATAACAACTCGGACAATGGAAGGCTCTAAAAAATTAGAAGATTTGAAAGGGGGAAGGAATTGACTACTGAAAAGAGAAGAAACAAGAAATAGTGAATCAATTAAGAAGAAGTAGAAGAAGAAAAGGGGGCAGGAAACTCAAACAAGGAATCAGAAGTCCCATCTATGATTCAAAGTAGAACAAAAAGGGTAAAACCCAATGAGAACCTACAAAGGTCTCCACAAGCCACAACGCTGCAACTAATATATTAAATCAAACTTAGTTACAATGAAGAGAAAGAACCCCTTTATATTGAATCCTAGAAGAGGCTGGTAAAAGACTCAATTAAAGAATTTATATTCCCTAGGGACATAAAAGGCTGCCCACAGTTAGACCAATTTAGTCAATATAGATTAAAACAAAATATTAAATGGAATAGAAAGCTGCCACACACAAAGTCCTAGGAAGTCAACATAGAATAAAACAACTCCTAAATGTAATTCTAGAAACTAATTTAACAAATACTGCAGTATTTTCTCCATTTTGGGGGGCTGATTTGCGCTCCATTCCATCTCCTCTTGGACTTTAATTTGTGCCTCCAAATAGGTTTAAGACTTGGACAAAATATCTTTATTAGGATTGAGATCTTCTTCGATCACAAGACACTTTTTAACAGCAAATTGCACCCTATTTAAGTATGTCTTGAAATTCCTTATTTATTGTAATTTCAAAATTCTTATCCATGTATATTAATGACATTGAGTTGCCATGGATGCTATAAGCTTTATGGTTACACAAAAGTTCCCTGACCATTTCTCTGAAATTTTCCACGACTGGTCAATACGATCTGTACCATGGTGGTACGAGTCGTAACATGTACTCATGGTTTCTCTCAGTCACACTTACTAATTTCCTTCATCTCTTATTACGTGTCTAGGTACAACTTCTACCTCTATTCTACGAGTCATATGGTGACTTGTACTGAGGCCTTTTTCCCAGTTTTCGGCATGATCAAGTTTTTAAATCCAAAGGCTAGTCTTAGGGATATCTTGGGTTTTACAATATCTCCCCTTTGGGAATGTTCGTCATCGAATGAAAGCTAAGTAAGGCTGAAAGGCTTGGGAAAAAAGCTGCAATCCCGTACTAAGAGCTATAAACTATTTATTGAAGGAGGTCAATGACTCCAAACTGAGATAGACACGCTAACTGAACTTATACAACTAGGATGCACAATTAGACATGAATAAAGCTGATGAGTATGGAATTGATTAGAGTACTGGGGATGAATTTTGTACCTGATGTTAAAACTGAGTTGGAAAGAAATAGGTGAGGGTATTTAGCCATCATGTTTGCTTCTACTTTCCATGTAGCTCACTCAACTAGTCAGTTCCTCCGTAAGACCTTTACTGAAGCGACCTCCTTGTTTCTCAGCTTACGAACCTGACGATCTAAGATCTGAACTGGAACTTCTTCGTAAGAAAGGCTATCCGTTATACCAACACTCTCTAGAGGCACTATTGAGGTTGGGTCTCTGATGCATTTCTTCAACATGGACATATGGAAGACTGGGTGCACCGATGCTAACTCCGCAGGCAACTCCAACTCATAGGCCACATTGCCAATGCGCCTTAGGATTCTGTTAGGGCCAACATACCTAGGACTGAGCTTTCCTTTCTTACCAAACCTCATCACCCCTTTCATAGGTGAAATTTTCACATATACCCATTCATTCACAACAAACCCAGCTCTCTTCTTCTTAGGTCCGCATACGATTTCTATTGGTTTTGAGCTATTTTTGGTCGTTCTCTGATAAGCTAAACTTTTTGCATCACTTCATGAACTGAATCAGGTCCTATCAGGGTAGATTCACCAACCTCAAACCACCCTATAGGAGATCTACACCTCCTACCATACAATGCCTAAAATGGGGCAATCTGAATACTAGAGTGCTAGTTGTTGTTTTATGCAAACTCAATGAGAAATAGGTAATTATTCCAACTACCCTTGAAGTCAATTACATACGCTCTCAACATATCCTCTAAAGTTTGTATGGTTCGCTAAGCCTGGACATCTTTCTATGGGTGAAAATTCATACTGAGTTTGACTTGAGTACCGAGTCCTTTATGAAAAGACTTCCAGAAGTGTGAGGTCAACTGAGTACTCCTATCTAAGATGATAGACAAGGGAACTCCATGTTGTCTGACTATTCTGGATATACTGTCTAGCATAATCCTCTGCTGAATCTGTAGTCTTAACTAGTAGGAAATGTGTTGACTTGTTCATCTGGTCTATAACCCCCCATATTGAATTATGTTGTCGGCGAGTACGAGGTGAACTTGCGACAAAGTCAATATTCACTTATCCCCACTTCCAGATAGGAATGTTGATACCCTGAGTCATACCCCCGGGTTTCTAATGTTCAACTTTGACCTATTGGCAGTTTGGACACTTAGCCATAAATTTTTCAATGGTTGAACTATGAAAAAGGTGTGATATCACTCATGGGTGGAACATACGGGCATGGGAGACACTCTCATGGATGACTCCGTCATGGCTATGTTGTCACGTAGTTCTGAGAACTACGTACCTAGGGACCTCGATCTACTCGGTATTAAATACTACTCCTAAAATATATGTAGTTCTTATGTCATAATCATGAATCATAATTGATGTATATGGGCTTGTTGAAATCATGAGATTCATAAAATACTTGAGATACGTGAACTAGCCATAAAATAGGCCCGTGACTCGATCATGATCATAAACATGATGTTAATAAAAGTCATGCATACTTGAGAAAATCATCATACTCTAAAATCCATAAATTCATAAAGGGTTCTTATGGAAATCATGCATTTTAATCATAAACATAATTTACTTCATCATACTTGAAATTGTTGACTCATAAGCTTGAATTTTATAGATTATGCCTAATAGGGCATAATTCTCATAAACTTGAAATCATGGTTTAATAATTACATTAATAGTAAAATCTTCCCCAATAGTCTTAAATCATCAATCAAGATAGGAAGATATTGGATCCACAGACATAGCATTGATAATTGCATGGATTGGGGTTGAAAACCTAAAATTTCTATACACTTGATTGGTGACTTGAATTCATGAATTAGAGAAGAAATTAGGAATGAGGGTGGAAGAAATCCCCGATTCATAGTCCTGCATACCTGGGTAAATTGACTTCTATGTTGATATTCAAAGCCTAAGAGAATTGAGGAAGAAATTGAGGAGGAACTCTAGCTTGATCTTGGAAGAGGATTTCAATTCAATGCATGCATCTGAGAATAATGACTTAGACTAGGCTAAACCCTCTTAAAACACTAATTAATGAGCTCAAAATGATGTCATTAGGGAATTAGGAGCTTAGGAAATTACAAAACTACCCTTAGGAAATCATATAAAATTCCAGACTGCCAGCTACAACAACCCATCCAATGAGTAGTTGTAGGACTCGACAGCTCATTGGATCCATCCATTGTTCCCAAAGTATTTCTGTTACTCTTCTCAGTTCTTGACCAACGACTAGATATAGGATGAGTCATTACACAAAATGACAACTCATCACTCCCCTCATCGTCACCACTACCTCACCTGCTTGATTTTTCACTCCAAACAACAGATCCATACCACGGATCATTAATCGCCAAAATGGGTCATGGTATATATCCTTTGTCCTTAAAACAACTTTCGCCCCTTTTCTGAACTCCAATCAATGAATCCTTACAATGACCCATTGAATGAACTAATGAGCCATTGCTAGACTCATTGTTTCTAGGAGGCCTTACCTGGATGTTTACAATGTATCACATAATGAGTCGTTATTCCCAATAATGAATCATTCCTTGAGTTGTTCTATGACTATGGTGCAGATTTTCTTATTTTCTCCTATTTCAACCCTCGGGTTTGACCTTAGGTACTTTTGAGGTGTTACTGTAGCCAAGGGGAAGCGACTATTGCCATAATTTCAGAAAACTCGAACACCTCATCAAGGAATGTCCTCTCCATAAACAGGTTCAGTACAGGAACAACTCTGAGAAGTAACCTAAGAGGAACCGAGTGCCTGAGATGTTCAGAAGAAAAGAGGCAACCGATATGTTGGTGAAGCAAGCTTTGTCTGTCTGGGTAAAATCCTCAAGTGATTCTAAGGATGAAGACACTCAGGAAGATGCTTCTATGCTTGCTCTAGTTGATGGACCCTTACATTATGAATCCATATTTGCATTAGTGGGCAAAACAAATAATGATGATGACGAGGAGGAGGTAAACTTTCTTGACATTCAGAAGAATCTCAAAACATATTCTTTGAAGGAGCTAAGAGCTCTGCATAATGTATTAATAGACACATATCACAATCTCATTAAAAAAGACATGTTAGATATTGAATTAGAGGAATTTGAGGTAGAAAAATACTCCCTTTCTGATAAACTTACCAGGCTAAATGAAGAATTTATGGCAGCATCGAGAAAACTCACTACTAAATGATAAGCTTGTAGTGAAACCAAACATGAATTGGAAAATGAGCTTAAGAAAGTCAAACTAAATCACTCAGATGCACTAGTTCACTCTCTATTTTACCTCTGAAAGTCACATCACTCAATTCTGTCCACTTATTCTTACTTTTTGACAACTCGTCGTTTTCACTCATCACTTCCTTTCCTTTTTCCTTTTTTGAGTTTTCAAGTTGCTCACCCTTACTTCTCTCTTTCTTTTGTCTGTCATCTTTACTTTTATATGGTGCGGAGAAGTTTGTTAGTGCACTAGCTCCCATGTACTTGCCAAGAATCCCTCTTTTATCCCTTCGAGGACTTCTAAGGTTAACTCTAATTTTAGGCTTCTCAAACCTGTTGTTGTTTCCCCTCTTGCATTCTTTTTCCTTTTCAAACACCTCCACTGATCTTTTCACCCTTAATTGATCTTCTTGAATCTCCATAGGTGATCTTTCTTCCATCATCTTTCACCAAGGAATACCTATTCATTTCTAGATCATATGAAGCTTTTCTATAGTGATACCATGGCCTTCCCAATAAGACATGACATGTGAATAATGAAACCATATCACACCAAACCTCATCCTTGTATCTTCCAAGATTAAATTGCACTAGCACTCTCTTGTACAACTTTGCTCCTTTGAAGGTGTAGGGTGAGGCATGCTTAACCAAAGATAAATCCACCCTTTTAGCGATGTAAGCATTGACAAAGTTGTGAAAAAGATTTTTACCAATTTTAGTAGCACACACATTAGACAATACTTCCTTTCTAGTTTGAAAAATCTTTTTAACTCTAGTAAGCTCATGGCCTCTTCTAGGACTCCTTCCCAAACAAGATCTTACTGGAGTACATTTAATAGGACTCGCACTCCCAACTCCAACATAAACACATTCATAACCATAACTAATCTCATCATAATCAGAAGATTCATCACTATAATATTCATCACAAATGGTATGGGTTTTACTCAAATCACAAATTTAATGTAAGTCATCATAGATTTGGCTAGTATTTGTCACTTCCATCATTCTTTGCAGTTGATTCCCAATCATCCCTACTATAATTATTCATTCCTTCATTCTAATTTCTTTTAAAATCTATAGAAGACATGCTTTAAAACAATAGATTGTTAGTAGTAAAGTTGTTTCACATGCACTCCCTCACGTGTATCTTGTAATGGTTGTCAACACTCGTATATCACACAATTTGGCTTTTACCCTCAAGCAATCTCACCATTCTTGCCTTGTACCACACAAATGATACTCCTCAAAGATCTTCCATAAACCAATAACTCAAACACTTCAAAGCAAGTTCCAGTGTTTGGTTCAAAAATGGAGTATATGTCAAACGAAGAAAAGGACAGTAAAACTATAATGGACTGGTGTCATGACTCAAGTCTATACCCTGGAAGAGACACGGTACGTAGAGTCACAAGTAACTCCAAGTCAACTCATGGTCTATCATAACACTAGTAATTTGGGTAATATCATAGCAGAAGCTTTAAAAAAATAATTAAAAAACCATTTATGAAGAAGAAATAAATCATAAAGCTTTATACAACTGAAAAACAAGATTGAAAATCTAAATCTGTGTTTGAAAGCCATATATATCTGATGAGTTGCTTGGACAAGCCCCCAGCTAACTCTAAGTCTAACAGAATGAGAAATAACTGAAGAAAATAACATCATCCTTGAAAGATGAGGACTCACCATTGATGCAACTGATAACTCCTGGAGAAGATCTGCTAACGGTGCTAAGACTGGGAACCTACAGCTGTATCATAAAATGATATAGCATAAAAGGTATGCATCAGTACTTTGAATGTACTGCGTAAGTCAGAGAAAACATAAAATAGAGAATAAATAACTAAACTGTAATGACATGTAATGACCAACTAAAATACTAAAACTGAATAAATTGAAACATACTGAGATGGTCAAAATGACCCTCTTTGATGGTCAAAGACATGCCCTAAATCTAAGATATTGAATTTGAACTAACTATACTGAACTGTGTAAATTGAGACTGTTCTGAACTGAGCTAATTTGAGACTGAAATGACTTATGGGAGAGTCTATAACTGAGATATAACTATGTGGAGTCTGATATATGTACTCCATCGGTATGACCCAATCTACCTTGCCAGGGTATAAAGGATTGAACTTGGTGATCACAATTCTTGGGCCATAAGGCCAATAAAAATAACCTATGGCGGCAACATAGTTCTGAGAACCTAGGTGCGCTGGAACCCCGGCCTACTCGGTGCTAAGTTCTACTCCCACTGGATAGTCCCAGACTGACTACTAAGCTGATAGCTCAAAATTGGGGCCCGAGACTAAGCCAGAAATACCTATCGGAAGTACCCTGAGAGTTTTATCGCACCGGATTCTATAACTGGTATTCTAAGACTAGTCAGAGCTACTTATCTGGAAGTGTCATAACCATCTAAAGAACAACCTATATTCTGAAGCTTGGGGTTCTAAGACTAGTCAAAGTTGTTTATCTAGAAGTGTCATAACCGTCTAAAGAACAAATAAAGTTGATATCTGAGACTAATACTGATAACTTCAAGGCACCACTGACACCTCAAGAACTGAATGTAGTCATACTAATCAGCTGAAATTTCTAGACAATACTGAGTATGCTAATAATCTGACTGAGATTTCAACATATACTAACAATATGGAGATCTCAAGACTGATAGAATCAAGCTACATAGAAATTAGTCCAACACGCAAGATTCTACTATTTCTAAACTGAGAGCTAGGGTTAAATCATTCCACTAGATACTAGTTTCACAAAATTTCTAGAAATAGGGAATAAATAAGCAGTTAATATCATGAATAATATTCCACTTGAAATCTTATAGAAATTTGTCTGAAAACTCAATATATTTTGAATCCACCGGGCAGTAACTGATAGAGAAAATAAAGAAGGGTTTTGGGGACACAAGTGAAGAATAATTCCCTTGTTAAATTCCCACATACTTGGATAAGAAATCCCTGGAGACGTAAGCTTGAACTTCTGCAACTGGCAAAGAGCCCTAGTTCTTACTTGAGAGGAATGACCTGGGTTCTACGATCGTGATTCTCAAAGTTTAAGTGGGAAATGAGGGAGGAAAACCATTAAACCCCTCTAAATTCTCTGAAAGTATGCTTAAAATGTCATAGTTTAGGGACTAAATATGTGGAAAATAAAAAAAACATTCATGGAATAAAATCTAAAAAACTCCCGATAGGGAACTAACGGGTCAGTCAATGAGTCGTTCATTGAGACCACAACTCATTGGGACCAGTCATTGGTCCTACTGTCTAGGTTCTGGGTTCACAGGATTTGGTAACGGGGGACACCACGACTCGTTGGATGAACCAATGGGTCGTTGGTTCCTCCCGGTGGTCACTGGACGAGAAAATCTGAAAGGTCTGGCAACAACACAACAACTCGTTGGTGGACCCAACGAGTCATTCTGGTAAGTTGTTACCTTCACTAGAAAATTTCTAAAAATTCCAAACTTGACATGACAGGTGGTGACAATGACTTGCTGTGTGGTACAACTGGTAATTGCTACCAGTCATTGCTCTGAAGAGGGTTTCTGGGACCCTCAACCAATGACTCACACCACGAGTTGTTGTTTCCGACAACGACTCGTTGGTTGAGTCGTGGGGTCCTAGAAGAGGGACTTCTGAGCTAGGAACCAATGAGTGACGGGATAACTAATTGTTTCTCATAATGGGTTGTTCTTTGCCCTGTGGTTTCTCGAGGAACCAAGCATTGTTGACCACGACTAACGCAACTAGTCATTGGAGCTGACCATGACTCATTGTCTCAGTCGTTCCGAGGCAACTTTTTTATGGTTTTCTTTCTGGATTCTTCTTGCAAGGTCTAAGTCTGGTCAAGAAATTTTTTGGGGTGTTACAATATCTCCCCCTTGGGTTCATTTGTCCATGAATGAAGACTAAAACTGCTGAAAAACTAGGAAAAGCATTGCAATTCTCAAACTGAGACTATGAGATGGTTTCTAAAGAGTAACTGACTCCGAACTGACTTAACCATACTAACAAAGCTGAGGAAACTAGAATGTATATAGATAATCTGAATAGAGCTGAGTAGTACGGAACTAAACAGAGAACTGAGGAGGGATTTAGTACCTGATGTTGGAACTGAACTGGAAGGGAAGAAGTGAGGGTATCTGGCCATCATGTTTGCTTTTGCTTCCCATGTTTCTCCCTCAACTAGCTGGTTCCTCCATAAGATATTCACTAAAGCGACTTCATTTTTCCTCAGCTTACAAACCTAACGGTCAAGAATCTAAAGTGGGACCTCTTCGTAAGAGAGACTATCTTTTATTCCTTCACTGTCTAATGGCACAACTAATGTCGGATCACCAATGCACTTCTTCAATAGTGACACCTAGAAGACTGGGTGCACAGATGCTAACTCTGGAGGTAGTTCTAACTCATATGACACACTACCATTTCGCTTCAAAATTTTATAGGGTCCCATATATCTCGGACTGAGTTTTCCTTCCCAAATCTCATCACCTCTTTCATGGGTGAAATTTTCAAATAAACCCAATCATCCACTGCAAACTCTAACTCTCTTCTCCTCACATCAGTTGCACCTTCTGCATAGCCTCATGAACTGAGTCTTGCCCTATCAGGGTAGCTTCACCAACCTCAAACCGCCTTATAGGAGACCTACATCGCCTATCATATAATGCATCAAACGCGACCTCTATATACTTGAGTGGTAGCTATTGTTGTATGCAAACTCGATGAGAGGTAGGTGATCATCCGAACTACCCTTGAAATCAATCACACACGCTCTCAGCATATCTTCCAAGGTTTAAATAGTCTGCTCAGCTTGTCCATCTATCTGTAGGTGAAAAGCTATGTTGAGCTTGACCTGGGTATCAAGTCCTTTCTGAAATAACTTCAACAAATGCGAGGTGAGCTGGGTACCTCTATCTGAATAATAGACAAGGGCACCCCATGTAGTCTGACCAACTCCCGGATATAAAGCCTAACATAATCCTCGGTTGAGTCTGTAGTTTTAAATGGGAGGAAATGTGCTGACTTGGTCATCTGGTCTACTATCACCCAGATTGAGTCATGTCGTAGTCCTTCAGTAGTTCCAACCACCTTCTTTGACGAAGATTTAAATCTTTCTGACTGAACACATAATGAATGCTCTTGTGATTGGTGAAAACATCCACGTGAGCCCCATAAAGGTAGTGCCTCCATATTTTCAACGCAAACACAACTACTGCCAACTCTAGGCCATGAGTCGGATAGTTCTTTTCATGAACCTTGAGCTATCTGTAAGCATAAGCTATCACCTTACCCCTCTACATCAAAACACAACCGAATCTAACTCTGGAAGAGTCAAAATACACTACAAACCTATTTGTTCCTTCCAGCAAGGTTAACACTGGAGCGATAGTGAGTAGAGTCTTCAACTCCTAGAAACTCTTCTCACACACATCTGACCACTGAAATATCACCTTTTTCTGAGTCAATCTAGTTAGAGGGGACGCAATGGAGGAAAAATCCTCCACAAAACGTAGGTAATAACCAACTAGACCCAAGAAGCTTCTGATTTTGGTTGGGAATGTTGGTCTTGGCCAATCTTTCACCGCTTCTATCTTTTGAGGATCTACCTGAATACCTTCACCCGAGACCACGTGACCAAGGAAAGTCACAGACTTCAACCAGAATTCACATTTGCTGAACTTAGCGAACAAATGAAAGTGTCTAAGAGTCTATAGCACTATCCTCGGATGGTTAGCATGATGTTCCTCGCTTCTGGAGTATACCAGAATATCATCAATAAATACAATGCCGAATATGTCTAGATATGGCTTGAAAACTTTGTTCATCAGGTCCATGAAAGCTATGGGGGCATTACTTAGTCTGAAGGACATAACCACAAAATCATAGTGACCATACTGAGTTCTAAAACCTGTGTCACATTCTCGGACCCTTAGCTAATGGTACCCCAACCTGAGATCTACATTGGAGAAAAAACTATCTTCTTGAAGTTGATCGAACATGTCATCAATCTTGGGTAGGGGATACCTATTTTTAACAGTGACCTTATTCAACGAACGGTAGTCGATACACATTTTGAGGGTATCGTCTTTCTTTTGCACGAATAATACTGGAGCACCCCATGGAGAGATGTTTTATCAAGGAGGTCTTTTACCTTCTCCTTCAACTCCTTAAGCTCAGCTGGAGCCATTCTGTAAAGAGGGATGGAGATGGGCTGAGTGTTTGGGAGAAGGTCTATGTCGAAGTTTATTTCCCGCTCAAGAGAGACTGGGAAACTCTTCAGGAAACATATCAGGGAACTCACTGAAAACTAGAACTGACTGAATAGTCAGGGTATCAGAGCTGGAATCTTTGACCCATACTAGATGATAAATACATCCTTCAGAAATAAGCTTTCCGGCCTTAAGGTAGGAAATAAATTTACCCTTAGGCGCTGAACTACTGCCCGTCCACTCTAAAATAGGCTCATTAGGGAACTGAAATCTGACAACTCTAGTTCTGCAGTCAACTGAGGCATAATCGAGTGTAACCAATCCATGCAAGAATGAGGTCAAAATCAACGATGTCTAACTCTACAAGATCAGCTGGAATGACCTTATTCAAGATTAAGACTAGGCAGTTTCTATACACCCGGCTAGCTCTAATTGACTCACCAACTGGGGTGGAGATCGAGAATGGTTTTGAGAGGACTTCTGGACTAATTTCAAAATGGACAGCTACGTAAGGAATCATGAATGATAGTGTGGCTCCTGGATCTAGTAGGGAATACACATCTAGATGGAAAAGTTGTAACATACCCATGACCACATCAGGTGAGCTCTCCTGATACTGACGAGAGGACAAAGCATAAAAAAGCGCCATCCGTACCTGAAGTGTTGGCCTACTGGAGCTACTGAAGCGGTGGATTGTCATCTCCCTCGTCCCACTGACAGGCATTCCCTGAGCCGATTACCTAGCTATCCACACCTAAAGAAACCCTCTAGGCCCTGAAGGCATTCCCCTAGATAGTTCTTGCCACACTTAGGACAAGCTGGGTAGCGGTTGATAGCGTTGTAACTCTAGGACTATGAGCCAGATACTCCATCCCTCCGATCCTTGTGGGACCGAAAAGTATGGGCGCTTTCTGAAGTGGGTGTTGTAGCCTTCTGCTATTGTTGTTGCTGCTGTTATGGGCGGCTACTACCGCCAGACCTCTGGTGGCCATACTCTAATTGTCCAGTACTTACCCTCTTGTTCTCCCGCTCTAAGTCTTTTATCTTTACTGCCTCAATCTGCTGAGCATGAATGATGATGCTAGATAGGTCAATATCTTTAATAAGCAATACAGTCCTGCACTCCTTGAGGACCAAGTTCTATATTCCATTGACGAACATCAGCATGTGAGCCCTTAGCTTGGCTACCATCTCCGGAGCTACTTAGACAATCGTGTGAACTCCAGTGCATACTCTTCCACCTTCCTATTGCCCTATTTCAGATTCATAAATTCTGCCACCTTAGACTCCTTCAGCTCCTAAGGGAAGAATCTATCTTGGAAGGATGTTGTGAACTCCTCCCACTCCACCGGCTCTGCTCCCACCGGCCTCCCTTTCTTCAACTGATAATACTAGATTTTGGCCACCCCTTTTAGCTAGTAGGCGGCCAGGTCAGCACTCTCAGAGGAGCTAACACCCATAATTCAGGTGATCATTCAAACCTCATCCACAAACTCCGGTGCGTCCTCTCCCATCCTAGATCCATGGAATGTTGGAGGGTTCATCCGGGTGAAGTCCCGAACTCCGGTAGCTGCTGCGGACCCATTAGTATTGACCAGAACCACCTACTAGTTCACCTAGTTCGTGACTATCAGTATGTGAAGCTGGATTGCCGCTCTGAACTCTGCGAAGGACACTAGGTCATCAGAGGGGCTGCTGGAGCTGCTGGGGCAGGTCGATGAGCATTGTCGGCCCTTCTTCCATTACCACGTCTTGGAGGCATGATTTTGTAGAAACGAAATAGAGCGCGTGCTAGGAGAACGTTTCTAGAATTGAACTTCAATGCACGATAAAGAGTATGAACAAAAAGGAGATTTCCTAATAACATCACATAGCCTCCCCATCATAAGTATGGTGAGCTTCACACGCATGAAAAGGACTCTACTTGATGCAGCTTTTATACATCCTAGGATACTCTAAACCTAGTGCTCTGATACGAAGTTTGTCATGACCCGAGTCTATACCCTGGACGATACATGGTACTTGGAGTCACAAGTAACTCCAAGTCAACACATGGTTTATCATAACACTGTTAATCTAGGTAATATCATAGCAGAAGCTTTAAAAAATAATTAAAAAACCATTTATGAAGAACTTAATCATAAAGCTTTATACAACTGAAAACAACACTGAAAATCTGAATCTGTGTCTGAAAGCCATGTATATCTGATGAGTTGCTGGGATGAGCCCCCAACTAACTCTAAGTCTAACAGAATGAGAAATAACTAAAGAAAATAACATTATCCTCAAAAGATGAGGACTCACCACTGATGCAGCGGATAACTCCCAGAGAAGATTTGCTAATGGTGCAGAGACTAGGAACCTGCAGCTGTATCATAAAATGATACAGCATAAAAGGTATGCGTCAGTACATTGAATGTATTGAGTATGTCGGAGAAAACATAACACGGAGAATAAATAACTGAACTATAATGACATGCAATGGCTAACTAAATGTTGAAACTAAATAAACTAAAACATACTAAGATGGTCAAAATGACCTGCCTAATGGTTAAAGACATACCCTAAATCTGAGATGTTGAATCTGAACTAATTATGCTGAACTATTCTGAGACTGAACTGACTAGTGGGAGAGTCTATAACCAACATATAACCACTTGAGCTAGACGTGGTGTCCAATGTATATACCCCATCGGTAGGACCCAATATACCTTATCAAGGTATAAAGACATGAACTGGGTGATCACAAGTCTGGGGACATAAGACCAATAAAAATAACCTACAACGGCAACATAATTCTGGGAACCTGGGTGCGCTAGAACCCCGGCCCACTCGGTGCTAAGTCCTACTCCCACTGGATAGTCCAATACTAACTACTAAGCTGATAGCTTGAAACTGGAAGCCAAGACTAAGTCAGGAATACCTATCTAGAAGTACCCTAAGAGTCTTATTGGACCTGATTCTGTAACTGGTGTTCTAAGACTGGTCAGAGCTGTTTATCTAGAAGTGTCGTAACCATCTAAAGAACAAACTAGTGATATGAAGCTGGGGGTTCTAAGACTAGTTAGAGTTGCTTATCTGGAAGTGTCATAACCGTCTAAAGAACCACAAAAATATGATATTTGAGTCTAATACTGATAACTGGGAGGCACCATTGACACCTCAAGAACTGATTGCAGTCATACTGATCAACTAACATTTCTAGACAATACTAAGTATGCTAATAATATAACTGAGATTGGACAAACATTCATTTGACTAATATTTCAACATATACTAACAATATGAGGATCTCAAGACTGATAGAATAAAGCTACATGGAAACTATTCTACACGCAAGATTCTACTTTTTTCTGAACTGAGAGCTAGGGTTAAATCATTCCACTAGATACTAGTTTCACAAAATTTCTAGAAATAGGGAATAAATAAGCAGTTAATATCATGAATAATATTCCACTTGAAATCTTATAGAAATTTGTCTGAAAACTATTGACATTTTGAATCCATCGGGCTGTAACTGATAGAGAAAATAGAGAAGGGTTTTGGGGACACAAGTGAAGAATAATTCCCTTGTTAAATTCCCACATACCTGGATAACAAATCCATGGAGATGAAATCTTGAACTTCTGCAACTAACAAAGAGCCCTAGTTCTTGCTTAAGAGGAATGACCTGGGTTCTGCGATCGTGATTCTCAAAGTTTAAGTGGGGAATAAGGGAGGAAAACCATTTAACCCCTCTAAATTCTTTGAGTATATGCTTAAAACAACGTAGTTGTCATAACCCACACATACACCCGAGTTGTAGACACGGGACAAGGAGCCCCAAAAGACCCCAAGTCGACCCATGGCATGAGCATACATCTATTTCATTCACATAAGCGGAAGACTTAATACAAGAAAATGTATGCATGTCATAATAACAGAGAAAATACAATACATGATCCATATATGACGGTTGAATACAACTTATAGCCTGAAGAGCCTCTAATCATGGAAGACGGGTTGATAGGACAACACCCCAACTAACCCTACGATACTGAAACTAAAAGAGAAACAATAGTGTCTGAACATATGGCCCTTGGAACATGTGGACAAACCAAATAAGCTGATAGCGAACTCTGAGGAGCGTGAGCCTGAGAGTCGGGTCTTGTATCATGAAACGATACAACATAGAAAGTATGCAGTCAGTATGTGGAATGTATTGAGCATGCAAGGTAAGTAAAATGGACATTTAAAACATGTATAAAACTCATAAGTAATCATAAGAATAGGACAACATGCTAATAACATAATTATCGTAATATGACATAAGGCTCAAGGTTTTCAAAATATTCGTAACGTAAACATAATCATAATCATAATAAGAGATCCTTACTTAAATTAACTTGAGCCAACATTCATAACAATAAACATGTATAAATAATGAGGAACAGTGGGAGATTCTCTTAACCAACATACCCCATTACACATGAAGCCCGACTTGTAGCCCTAGTCGGGAAGGTGTTCGTACCTTGCCAATGGTAGGAACCATGAAGGGCGTGATCACACATGAAAAGGGCCAACTGGGGCAGGGACAACATGAAAGGGTCCCAGCATACCTACGGTGGCACGTAGTTCATGAGATCCGGGGCTTAACCTTAGCACGAACCTACTCGGTGTTCGATACTACCTCCCAAAACATATATAGTGCTCATTATTATGCTTGAGGCCCGTGGGTCGGCCCAAAACATAATTCATGATTGATAAAATTCATACATACTTGTAGATCATGCATATAGCTTGAAATTCATAAGTTCATAATAGTTAACATAATAAATTCATAAATAAATTCATAATTCATGTTGGGCTTATCAAAAACATCAATGGATCAATGGATCATAAATCGATTCATCATGGGGCATGCATAATCAACCTTAATTGTTTAGAAATTCAAAATCAACAGTATTATAATCAATTTAAATCTCAAAAGATCATCAAAATTAGTAGATTATGATAAGATTTCAAAATCACAAGACCCATAATTAAATCATTTAGTTTTATACAAATCAAATATAAAACCCCATGAGTTTTTGATAATTTATATGTAAAATCATTGATTAGGAGCATGGGTGTGGAAGAATCCACCCATTGAAGACCTTACATACCTAGAATAATCAACTTCTAACCCTCCTTAAAAGCCTAAGAATGAGATTGAAGGAACTGAGGTGAAAAGCTTGAAATCTCCCCTTGAATCCCCTCTCAAAGTTCTTGCATGCATGAATGGGGGTTTATAATAGGTCATCCTATTGAAACCCAGCTTTTCCCAAGCCAAAACGACGTAGTTTAGGGCCTTATATCATGAAAAAGTAAAAAATACCCTTAATGAACCTATCATAAAAACTGGCCAGATCGATCCCATGGGTGGGACTAACAGGTCATTGGAACCAACGATGACCCGTCATGCCCCTCATTAAAGCCACTTCTGGTAGCCCATTCTCAGAACCCAAACAACGGACCGTCAGGACGACCCGTACCTTCAACCAACGACCCGTCACAACACCCGTGGTTAACCCCCTGAACCTTGGCATCTCATCTCCTAACTGGTCACACCACGACCCATCACAAGAAACAATGGACCGTTGTTATCCCCCGTAGAGTCCACTAGAAAAACTAAAACTCAAACAACGACCACAACCGATGACTCATGGTCTATTCTAACGGGTCGTTGGGATGCCCGTTGAAAATCACCTGAACATCCTATCTCCTTCCTACGACTACTGACGACGATTCGTTGTTTCCCACAACGAGTCACCACATCTCCCGTGGTCTCCACTACCACCATCTTTTCCCCAACCAATGACAGCATACAACGACTCGTGGTTTGATACGACGAGTCATTTTATGGTCCGTTCTGTGATGTTTTGCCAGTTTTTCTGCACTTTCAAATTTAACTCCCGGGTCTATTCTTAGGCCTTCTCAGGGTGTTACAATAATTTAGGGACTAAATAGGTGGGAAATTATAAAAATATCCCTGGAATAAGATCTGAAAAATTTCCCAATAGGAGACCAACGGGTCACTCAAAGAGTCGTTGCTTGAGACCACGAATCATTGGGACCAGTCATTGGTCTACTGTCTGGG
The DNA here is from genome assembly GCA_035772735.1 of Datura wrightii. Classification (NCBI taxonomy): domain Eukaryota; kingdom Viridiplantae; phylum Streptophyta; class Magnoliopsida; order Solanales; family Solanaceae; genus Datura; species Datura wrightii. The sequence goes on along the minus strand of JASDFA010000007.1, from coordinate 42,159,947 downwards.
TTTTGGGATCACTGTATTTGGCAACAGGGAGCACCACGACTCGTTGGATGAACCAACGGGTCATTGATTCCTCTTGTGGTCACTGGATTGGAAAGTCTAAATGGTCTGGCAACGGGTAACACAACGACTCGTTGGTGGACCCAACGGGTCATTGTGTCCAGTCGTTACCTTCACTAGAAAATTTCTAAAAATCCCTTGACACAACGAGTGGTGACAATAACTCGTTGTGTGGTACAATGGGTCTTTGCTACCACTCGTTGCCACTGAACGATTTCTTGGACCCTCAACCAATGAATCACACCACGAGTTGTTGTTTCTGACAATGACTCATTGGTTGAGTTGTAGGGTCCTGGAAGAGGGACTTCTAAGTTGGGAACCAAAGAGTGATAGGATGAATCATTTTTTCTCACAACGGGTTATTTCTTGTCCCGTGGGTTCCCGAGGAACCAAGCATTGCTGACCACGACTGACACAACGAGTCACTAGAACTGACCACAACTCATTGTTTCAGTCGTTCTAAGGCAACTTTTTTTTTGGTTTCTTCTGGATTCTTCTGCAGGGTTTGAGTCTGGTCTAGGAAAGTTTTGGGGTGTTAGGAAACAAACAAGTACACAATGAAAATAAAGAGAAAAGCATGAAAAATTTTCACACAAAATAAAAAAACGCGCACAAATAACTAGACTATACTAAGTATGAACAAATACTTAAAGCATCTAGCAAAAGAATAATAGAAAACTAAGTATAGTGTATAAAAACTTTCAAGAACACTAAGAACATATTCAATGAGTTTTTTGAATCCAAGGAGCTACAATGATTTTTACAATCTCCACGTGACTTTAGAGTTTCTTGTTGATCAAAATTCAAAGAACCTTCAAATCAAATGAGATTTTGAAGAGATTGATGAGATTTTTAAAAATCAAAGTCACCAAATCACAAGATAAAGGATAGAATAAAACATGAGCAAGTGAAGAATACTAGAAGCTACTATTCACGTCATTATTCACTTGAGGAAATAATTTTTTTTGACTTTTTCTTTGGGTTACTATTCACGTTATAGTAACTTTTATTTTTATTTTTTTTGTAGTTTTCTATGATTCAATTCAGTAGATCGGGAAAGTATAAGAATAACCAACCGTCCAAAGCTTTGATACCACTTTATAATGATACAGATAAAAAAAGACTCTAAATTAGAAGATTAGAAATAGGGAAGGAATTGATTCTTGAAAAAAGAAAAAACAAACTCAAGTACCTTATACTCGAAACCTTTTTTAATAGTAAAAGAAGTAGCAAATCAATTAAGAAGACAAAGAAAAAGAAGATGAGGGAGGGAAATCAAATGAGAGATCCTACCATTTTGGAAATTCAAGCTACGGTTCAAAGTAGAACAAAAAGGAATAACCCAAAAGAGAACCTAAAAAGGTCTCCACAAGCCACAAGGATGCTACTAATATATTAAATCAAACATAGTTACAATGAAGAGAAATAACCTCATTTTATATAGAATCCTAGAAGGGGCTGGTCAAAGACTCAAATAAAGAAATTATAGTCCCTAGGGACATAGAAGGCTGCCCACACTTAGACCAATGTAGTCAACATAGATTAAAAAAAATACTAAACGGCATAGATAGCTGGCACGCAAAAAGTCCTAGGAAGTCAACATAGAATAATTCAAATCTTATATATAATTCTATAAAGTAAATAAAGCACTATTTTGTATTTTCTCCCATTGGGGGCTAATTTGGGCCCTATTACATCTCCTCTTGAACTTTAATTTGGGCCTCCAAACAGATGTAATACTTGAAGAAAGTATCTTTGTTGGACTTCAGATTTTCTTCCATCACAAGACACTTTGTAGTAGCTAATTGCAGGCCATTTGTGTTTGTCTTAAAATTTCTTATTCGGTGAAACTTCCAAATACTTATCCATGTGTTTTAATGGCATTGATATGCCATGGATGCTATCAAGGGATTTCGAGGACCACGGTCTTAGAAGTGCGTTCCACCAAAGGTATATATTTATATTTGGGACCTCTCAAGAGAGTGATTCCCCTGTCTGAGGGCACACCGCGATATCACACCTTATTTGTCCTTTGCCCTGAAAAGGCTTAGGATGATTCTCCTTCATATGGGTAAGATGTGGGATCATCATGCGCTCATACGTGATAGTTTTCGGTTATATTGAGTCTCTTGTTTTTCCTCATGTTTTTAGTTACTCATGTTCATGTAACACCCCAGAACTTTCCTAGACCAAACTCAGACCTTGCAAGAAAAATCCAGAAGAAATTAGAAAAAATTACCTCAGAACAACCGAGACAATGATTCATGGTTAGCTCTAATGATCCATTGTCTCAGTCGTGGTCAGCCCTACTTTGGTCCTTCAGGAACCACCGGGACATGGAACGACTCGTTGTGAAAACCAATGAGTCGTCCTGTCACTCATTGGTCCCCAACTCAGAATTCACCCTTCTAGGACCCCATGAATCAACCATTGAGTTTTCACGTGATACAAGGACTCGTGGTGTGAGCCGTTAGTTGGGATTCCCAGAACCCTCTTTCAATAACAACGAGTGGCAACAACGGCCCGTTGTATCTCACAAAGAGTCATTGTGACCAACCATGGTGTCAAGTTAAGGGATTTTATTAATTTCTACACTGGAGGTAACAACTCTACACAACGACCCATTAATTCTACAAATGAGACATTGTGTTGCCCATTGTCATGCCTCCTAGAATTCTCATCCAGTGACCACGGGAGGAAATAACAACCCGTTGGTTCATCTAATGAGTCATGGTCCCTCTCGTTGTCAGTTCCAATGATCCCATAACCCAAGCCTCAGGACCAATGACTGGTCCCAATGAGTCATGGCCTCAACCAATGACTCGTCGAGTGACCCGTTGGTCCATGTCGGCAGTTTTTCCAATTTTTTCCCCAGGGATATTTTTTGTAATTTTCAACCTTTTTAATCCCTAAACTACATTGTTTTGGAGTTATTTTAAGGGAATTTATAGGGTTAATCAATGATTACTTCACCCCTCTCATTACCTCAAAAAATCAGTTCGTAAGATTTCTCTCAGAAACACTCAGAGCAAGAGCTAGGGCAGTCAATTTCTTCTCGATTCCCAAGGGATTCTCTCCGAAAATTCTTCACCAAGTATGTGGGAATTCAACAAAGGAATTGTTCTTTCCTTGTTTACCCAAAACCCTTTATGTATTCTCTATCAGTTATAGCCCTTGGTTTCGAAATGTAGAAGGATTTTAGATAGAATTCTATAAATTTCAAGTGGAATGTTATTCATTATATTAGATGCTACATTTTGCCCAATTCCTAGAGATTTTTTGGAAATTAGCATGTTGTAGAATGATTTGGCCCAAGCTTCTCGGTAAGTAAATTAGAATCTTGCGTATTAGACTAGTTATTTCCTGTTGCTTGGTTCTATCAGTATTGGGATCCCCATATTGTTAAAACTAGATGAAATCTCAGAAAATTTCAAGCTAGTCCAGCTTTAGTCATAATATTAGTTTACTCAGTATTATTCAGAAATGTTAGCTGATCAGTTTGACTACACTTTTTCCTTGAGGTATCAGTGTTGCCTCCCAGTTATTAGCTATAAGACTCAGATATCAGCTATCAAATTTTAGTGCTTCTTTATATGGTTATGAGACTTCCTGATAAGAAGCTCTGATTAGTCTTAGAACCCCTAGCTTCAGCTTCAGTTTGTTCTTTAGACGATTACAATATTTCCTGATAAGAAGCTCTAGCTAGTCTTAGAACACCAGTTACAGAATTCAGTCTGATAAGACTCTCAGGGTACTTGTAGATACGTATCCCTGACTGATATTTGGGCCCCAATTTTGAGCTACTAGCTTAGTAGTCAGTCTAGGACGATACAGTGGGAGTAGGACTTAGCACCGAGCGTACTGGAGTTCCAGCACACCCAGGTTCATAGAACTACATTGCCATCGTAGGGGATTTTATTGGCCCTATGGCACCAAACTTATGATCACCTAGTTCATGCATTTATACCCTGGGAAGATATATTGGGTCCTACCGATAGGGTGTATACATCGGACTCCATGTCTAGCTCACGTGGTTATATGTTTGTTATAGACTCTCCCACTAGTCAGTACAATTTCAATTTAGCTCAGCTCAAAACAATTTTAGTTTACTCAGTTCAGTATAGTTAGCTCATACCAGTATCTCAGAATCAGTTCATGTTTATGACGATCAGCTAGGGTCATTTTGACAATTTCAATTATATTTCAGTTTGTTCAGTTTCAGTATTTCAGTTGGTCATTACATGTCATTACAGTTTAGTTATCTATTCTTTATTTTATATTTTCTCCCACTTACTCAGTACATTCGAAGTACTGACGCATACTTTCTATGTTGTATCGTATTATGATATAGGTGCAAGTTCTCAGCCTCAGCACTGTCAATAGATCTTCTTCGGGTGATATTAGTAGTAGCAGTGGTGAGTCCTTATCTTTCGAGGAAAATATTTACTTTTCCAATCATTTTCATTTAGTTAGACTTTAGAGTTAGCTGGGGGCTTATCCCGGCAACTCATCTTTTGTAGATGGCTTTTATATATAGATTCAAATATCGGTTTTATTTTCAGATGTATAAATGTCTTATCATTTTAGCTCTTTTAAATGGTTTTATTATTTAAGATTCCTCTATGACTACCCATATTACCAGTGTTATGATAGACCATGGTTGGCTTAGGGTTACTTATTACTCCAAGTATCGTGTCTCATCTAGGGTATAGACTCGGTCGTGAAAAACTTGGTATCAGAGCACTAGGTTTAGAGTATCCTAGGATTTCTTAAAGCCATGTCAAATAGAGTCCTTTTCATGGATGTGAAGCGCGCCACACTTATGACGGGGAGGCTACGAGATGTTATTAGGAAAACTCCCTTTCTGTTCATACTCTTTATCGTGCGTTGAAGTTCAATTCCAGAAATGTTCTCCTAACTCGTGCTCTATTTTGTTTCAGTGAAATCATGCCTCCAATAAACAAAAATTAAAGAAGGGTCGACAACCCTAACTGACCTGCCCCACCAGCTCCAGCAGCCCTTCAGGATGACCATGTGTCCTCAGCAGAGTTCAAAGAGGCAATCCAGCTGCTGGCACAGACAATCACCAACCAAGTGAATCAGCAGGTGGTGCCAATTAACACAAATGGGTCTGTAATAGATGCCCGAGTTCGAGACTTCACCAGAATGACTCCCCCCAGCCTTTCGTGGATCTAAGGTGGGAGAGGACCCATAGGAATTCATAGATGAGATACGGAAGATCACCCGGATTATGGGTGTTAGCTCTGTTGAGAGTGCTGACTTGGCTTCCTACCAGTTGAAAGGGGTAGCCTAGATCTGGTATGATCAGTGGAAAAAAAGGAGGCCAGCGGGAGCGAAACTGATGGAGTGCTAGGAGTTCAAAACAGCCTTCCTAGATAGATTCTTCCCCCGGGAGTTAAGGGAGGCTAAGGTGGAAGAATTCATGAATTTGAAATAGAGCAATAGGACGGATGAATATGCACTGGAGTTCACGTGGATGTATCCGACTTAGGAGCTTGAGTTGGCAGTAATGGTACTTGAATTGAAAATATGGAGGCACTACCTTTACGGGGCTCACGTGGATGTAATCACAAGAGCCTTCAGTATACGTTTAGTAAGAAAGATAAATCTTCATCAAAGAAGGTGGTTGGAGCTATTAAATGGTTACGACATGAGTGTGTTATACCACCCGAGCAAAGCCAATGTGGTGGCTAATGCCCTAAGAAGGATTTCTATGGGGAGCATGGCTCATGTTGAAGAGAGCGGAAAAGAACTGGCAAAGGATATTCACAGGTTAGGTTGATTGGGAGTGCAGTTAGTTGATTCAGTTGAGGGAGGAATAGTAGTGTAGAGTGGATCAGATTCCTCGTCATTTGTCGAAGTTAAGTCAAGGCAGGATGAAGATCCCATACTGCTTAAGCTAGAGGAAATAGTTCTCAGGAAAAAAGTGGAGGCTTTCTTTAAAGAGGGAGATGGTGTACACCGTTACCAGGGTAGAATATGTGTACCGGATGTAGGTGACTTGAGATAGATGATATTGGCTAAAGCACACAGTTCGAGATATTCTATGCACCCAGGTGCCACTAAGATGTATTGTGATCTACGGGATATTTACTGGTGGAATGGCATGAAAAGAGACATAGCAAAACTTGTCGCTAAGTGCCTGAAGTGTCAGCAGGTAACATCAGAGACCTTTGGGGTATGACTTAGGATGTCAGCATACCCACATGGAAGTGGGAATAAGTGAATATGGACTTTATTATAGGTGTACATCGTATTCGTCGGCAGCATGACTCAATCTGGGTGATAGTAGACCAAATGACCAAGTCAACACATTTCCTCCTAGTTAAAACTACAGACTCAGCTTAGGAATATACTTATCTTAACATCCAGGAGTTAGTTAGAATACATGGGGTTCCCTTTTCCATTATTTCAGATAGAGGTACCCAGTTGACCTCGCATTTTTGGAAGTCATTTCAGAAAGGACTCTCTGTACCCAGGTCAAGCGCAGCACAACTTTTTACCCACACACAGATGGACAAGCTGAGTGGACTATCCAGGCCTTGGAAGATATGCTGAGAGCATGTGTGATCGATTTCAAGGGATGTTGGGATGATCACCTACCTCTCATCGAGTTTGTGTAGAATGATAGCTACCACTCCGGTATCTAGATGGCCCCGTTTGAAGCATTATATGGTAGGAGGTGTAGGTCTTCTATAGGGTGGTTTGAGGTTGGTAAAGCTACCTTGATAGGGCCAGACTCAGTTCATGAAGCTATGAAGAAGGTGCAACTTATTTGGGAGAGGTTGAAAATAGTGCAAAGCCGACAGAAATCCTATGTTGATGTGAGGGGAAGAGAGTTGGTTTCAGTAGATTATTGGGTTTATCTAAAAATTTCACCCATGAAGGGGGTGATGAGGTTTGGGGAGAAAGGGACACTCAGTCTGAGACATGTAGGACCCTACATAATTCTTAAGCGAATTGGCAGTGTGGCATATGAGTTAGAATTACCTCCAAAGTTAGTATCAGTGCACCCAGTCTTCCATCTGTCACTATTAGAGAAGTGCATTGGTTATCCAACTTCACTTGTGCCACTAGAAAGTGTGGGAGTGAAAGATAGTCTCTTTTATGAAGAGGTCCCAGTTCAAATCCTTGACCGTCAAGTTCGTAAGCTGAGAAACAAGAAAGTCGCTTCGGTGAAAGTCTTGTGGAGGAACCAGCTAGTTGAGGGAGCCACACGGGAGGCAGAAGCAGACATGATGGCCAGATACCCTTTGTTTATTCCCTTACATTCAGTTCCAACATCAAGCACTAAATTCCTCTTCAATACTTTGTTCAATTTCGTACTCATCAGCTCTATTCAGGTTTTAAATGTGTATTCTAGATTCATCAGCTCTTTTAGCATGGTTAAGTTAGTTCAAAGTTAGTTAAAACTTTAGAAATCAGTTCATAGCCTCATTCTGGGAATTGCAGCTCTTTTCCTAGTTTTCCAGCAATTTTAGCTGTCATTTGAGGACGAATGATCCCAAGGGGGAGATATTGTAACACTTCGGAACTTTCCTAGGCAAACTCAGACCTTGCAAGAAAAATCTAGAAGAAACTAGAAAAAAATGCCTTAGAATGATCGAGACAACGAGTTATGCATAGCTCCAACGACCCATTGTCTTAGTCGTGGTCAGCCCTGCTTTGGTCCTTCTAAAATCAATGGGACATGGAACAACCCATTGTGAGAATCAATGAGTTGTCCTGCAACTCATTGGTCCCCAGCTTAGAATTCCCTCTTCCAGGACCCCATGAATCAATCAACGAGTCGTCATGTAATACAACGACTCGTGGTGTAAGTTGTTAGTTGGGATTCCCAGAACTCTCTTTCAGTAACAACGAGTGGTAAAAATTACCTATTGTATCTCATAATGAGTCATTGTGACCACCCGTCGTATCTAGTTCAGGGATTTTATTAACTTCTCCAGTGGAGGTACTGACTCTACACAACGACCCATTGAGTCTGCCAATGAGTTGTTGTATTGCCTGTTATTAGGCCTCCCAAAATTCTCATCCTGTGACCATAGGAGGAAACAACGACCCATGGGTTCATCCAACAAGTCGTGGTCCCTCTCGTTATCTGTTCCAGTGAGCCCAGAACACAAGCCTCAAGACCAACGACTAGTCTTAACGAGTCATGGCCTCAACCAACGACTCGTTGAATGACCCCTTAGTCCCTATCAGTAGTTTTTCCAGATTTTTCCCAAGGGATATTTTCATAAATTTTTAAAATTTTTATTCCCTAAACTATGTCAATTTGGGTTATTTCCAAGGAATTTAGAGGGTTAATCGATGATTACTTCACCCCTCTCATTCCCTCATAAAATCAGTTCCTAAGATTTCTCTCAGAAACACTCTGAGTAAGAGTTAGGGCAGTTAGTTTCTTCTCAGATTCTCAAGGGATTCTCTTCGGAAAATTTTTCACCAGGTATGTGGGAATTCAACAAGGGAATTGTTCTTCCCTTGTGTCCCCAAAACCCTTTCTAAATTTTCTATCAGTTATAGCCCTGTGGTTTCGAAATGTAGAAGGATTTCAGACAGAATTCTATAAATTTCAAAGGGAATGCTATTCATGATATTAGCTGCTACATTTTTCCCAATTCCTAGAAATTTTGAGGAAATTTGCATCTTGTAGAATGATTTAGCCCTAGCTTCTCAGTTCAGTAAATTAGAATGTTGCGTATTGGACTTGTTATTTCCTATTGCTTGATTATATCAATTTTGGGATCCCCATATTGTTAAAACTAGTTGAAATCTTAGTAAATTGCATGGTATTCCATCTTTAGTCAGAATATCAGTGTACTCAATATTACTCACAAATGTCAGTTGATCCGTTTGACTACAGTGTTTCCTTGAGGCGTCAGTGGTGCCTCCCAGATATCAGTTATTAGACTTAGATATCAGATATCAGATTTTAGTGGTTCTTTAGATAGTTATGAAACTTCCTAATAAACAGCTCTGACCAGTCTTAGAATCCCCAACTTCAGTTTTAGTTTGTTCTTTAAACGGTTACAACGCTTCAAGATAAGCAGCTCTGGCAATTCTAAGAACACCAGTTACAGAATCTGGTCCGATAAGACTCTCAGCATACTTCTAGATAGGTATCACTGACTTAGTCTTGGACCCCAGCTTCGAGCTATCAACTTAGTAGTCAGTATTGGACTATCCAGTGGGAGTATCACTTAGCACCAAGCGGACTGGAGTTCCAGCGCACCCAGGTTCCCAAAACTACATTGCCACCGTAGGTGATTTTATTGGCCATATGGCCCCAGACTTGTGATCACCCGGTTAATTCCTTTATACCCTGGCAAGGTTTATTGGGTCCTACTAATGGGGTGTACCATCGGACTCCACGTCTAGCTCGCGTGGATATACGTCAGTTATAGACTCTTCCACTAGTCAATACAGTTTCAGTTTAGCTCAACTCAGAATAGTTTTAGTTTACTCAGTTGAGTATAGTTAGCTCAAATCAGTATCACAGAATTAGGGCAAGTCTATGACCATCAGACAGGGTAATTTTAACCATTTTAGTTATATTTCAGTTTGTTTAGTTTCAGTATTTCAGTTGGTCAGTTTTCGTATTTCAGTTGGTCATTACATGTCGTTACAGTTCAGTTATTTATTCATTATGTTATATTTTCTCCCACTTAGTACATTCAAAGTACTGACACATACCTTCTATGTTGTATCATATTATGATACAGGCACAGGTTGTCAACCTCAGCACCGTCAGTAGATCTTCATCGGGTGATATCAGCAGTAGAAGTGGTGAGTCCTCAGTTTTCGAGGACGATATTTACTTTTCCAATCATTTTAATTCAGTTAGACTTTAGAGTTAGCTAGGGGCTTGTCCCAGCAACTCATCTTTTGTATATGGCTTTCAGACATAGATTGTCACGCCTTGAGTTTACACCCTGGATACAATACGGTACTTGAGGTCACAAGTAACCCCAAGTCAACCCCTGGCCTATCATACACTGACATTCTGAGTAAAATATATAAATATAGCGGAATCTTTTAAAATACTAAGGTAAAACATTAGTATCATTATAGCTGAGTCATAATGTTTAAAACATCTGAACAAGACTATAGGTATGAAAATCAAGTCTGTGTCTGAAAGCCACAATAACTGATGAGTTGCTAGGACAAGCCCCCAGCTAACTCCAGGTTTAAATAAGAAAAGAAAATGTAACTGAATGAAATGATCTTCGTCCTCAAAGGATAAGGACTCACCAGTAGTGCAACTAAGATCTTTTAAGAACGATCAGCTAACGAGGCTATGATTGAGATCCTACAGCTGTATCATAAAAGGATACAACATAAAAGTATGCGTCAGTACTTTGAATGTACTGAGTAAGTGGGAGAAGGCATCACATAATGAATAAATAACTGTACTGAACAGACATGCAATGACCAACTGAAATTGCTAAAACTGAAATAACTTTAATAAACTGAGATGGTCTAAATAACCTGTCTGATGGTCAAAGACATGCTCTGAATCTGAGAACTGGTCTGTAAGATTATACTGAACTCATAACTACACTAAGTAGTCTAAAACTGTTGTAAACTGAGCAAAGCAGAGATCGAGTTGAATTGGGTTAAACTAAGACTAAGTTGAACGGAGCTAAACTGTGACTAAACTGACTAGTGGGAGAGTCTATAATTGACATATAACCATGTAAGCTAGACGTGTAGTCTGATATATACATCCCATCGGTAGGACCCAATATACCTTGCCAGGGTATAGAGGCATGAACTGGGTGATTACAAGAGCCTGGGGCCATGAGGCCATAAAAGTATATCCTACGGCAGCAACGTAGTTCTAGGAACCTGGGTGCGCTGGAACCCCTACCCGCTCGGTGATAAGCCCTACTCCCACTATATATTTCTGGACTGACTAATAAGATGATAGCTCAAAACTGGGGCCCAAGACTAGTCAGGAGTACCTATCTTGAAGCACCCTGAAGTCTTATCGGACCGGATTTTGTATTTGGGTTCTAAGACTGGTCAGAGCTTCTTATATGGAAGCGTCGTAACCGTTTAAAGAACAAGATGAAATCTACAAGTGGGTTCCTAAGGCTGGTGTGAGCTACTTATCTAAAAATGTTATGACCACCTAGTGAACCACTAAAACTGAGTTCTGAGTCTTATTCTGATAATTGGGAGTACTACTGACCTTGAGAATATCTCTAGTCAAACTGATCAGCTGACATTTCTGACTGACACTGAGTATTCTAAAATTTTAACTGAACTGCACTGATATCAATCTGACTAAATTTTCAGCACCAACTAACAATATGGGAAACCTCAACACTGAAGGAATCAAGAAAATTTCACTGTTTAATCACTGTTGCAAGATTGTAGATTTTCTACATTCGAGGACTAGGGCTAAGTTTCACTTCATGAGAACAAACATCATTTCAGTCACAAGCTAGTGGAAAATACCTATAATTAACATACAGTAATATTCCACATGAATTAAATGAAGTATGACATATAATTTCTTAACATTCGATAGTTTCAGGGCTAGAACTGTTAGAGAGAAATAAGGAGAAATTTTGGGGACACAAGGGAAGAAACTATTTCCTTGTTGAATTCCCACATACCTGGCAAAAATTTTCCTGGAGAAAGAAGCATGAATTGCTACAATTGACGAAGAACCCTAGACCTTGCTTGAGAGCTTTGAAAGAAGACTTACACAAATTTCTAAAAAATCTGAGTGGGAATGAGGGGGAAATGTTTTAGCCCCTCTAAATTCCCTTAAAATAGGCCAAAACAACATAGGTTAGAGTCTAGGGGTTAGGAAATTACTGAAACACCCTTAGAAAATTTACAGGAAAACCTTACTGTCAAGCCCCCACGAGGGACCTGACAGGTCGTGCCCAGTGACCACCACTCGTGGGCACAATCGTCAAGTGCACTGCAAAAAATCTCATACTGGAATTATGGGGGACACCACGAGTCATGGTGTACCTGACGACTCGTGGTGACCCACTCGGTAGGTACATTGCCTAAAATTTTCTCGGATTCAGAACGGGCTACACCATGACTCGTGGTGCCCCAAAAAAGTCGTGGTGAGGACCCGTTGAGTAGACTACCTAACTTTTCCAATCTCCCAATCAAACACTGACCACGGATCACCCCACGAATCGTGGTCACACCCATAGTCAACCCCTTTTCCAAATTTTTCAATCAAGTTCAAAGTCCTCACCACGAGTCTCTTAGCGACTCGTGGACTCGTTTTGTGACCTAGTACAAATTTTCCAATTTTCTCCGTTTTAAGTCTGGGGTCTAGTCCTTAAGTTTATGGGGCATTACAATATCTCCCCCTTGGGAAAATTCATCCTCGAATGTTGGAAAACATGCAGGAACGTAGAGAATGGCAATCTTTATACTGAAATAGTGATCATGAAAACTAAAAACTAATGGAATGACTACCTCCGATCTGAATCATAAATCCTAACTGAATTCACTAATCATAGACATATTCATTTACATGAAAGAAACTGGAACACACGAACTAAAAGCATTTTTGGGGAGAAAATTAACACCTTAAACTGAAACTGAGCCAGAAGGGAATAAATAGGGGTATCTAGCCATCATATCTGCTTCGGCCTCCCACGTAGCTCCCTCAACCTGTCAATTCCTCCACAAGACATTGACTGAAGCTACTTGTTCCACAACTTACGAACCTAACGGTCAAGGATCTGGATTGGGACCTCTTCGTATGAGAGACTATCTTTCACTCCCACACTGTCCAATGGCATAATTGATGTTGGATCACCGATGCACTTCTTCAATAGTGACACATGGAATACTGGGTGCACAGATGCCAACTCTGAAGGTAATTCCAGCTCATAATATACCTTGCCAATTCACCTTAGAATTTGGTAGGGTCCCACATATATCGGACTGAGCATTCCTTGTTCCCAAACCTCATTAACCCTTTCATGGGTGAAATTTTAAAATAAACCCAGTCATTCACAACAAACTCCAATTCTCTGCTCCTGACATCAGCATAACATTTCTGACGACTCTGAGCTGTTTTCAATCTTTCTCGAATGAGTTGTACTTTTTGCATAGCTTCATGAACTGAGTCTGGCCCAATTAAAGTAGCTTCACCAACCTCAAACCACCCGACAAGAGATCTACAGTTCATGCCATATAATGCCTCAAACAGGGCCATCTGAATACTGGAGTGGTAGTTGTTGTTGCAAGCAAACTCGATGAGAGGCAAGTGATCATCCCAACTGCCCTTGAAATCAATCACGCACACTCTCAACATATCATTTAGGGTATGAATAGTTCACTCAGCTTGTCCATCTGTTTGCGGGTGAAAAGTTGTGCTGAGCTTGACCTGGGTACCAAGTCCATTATGAAAAGACTTCAGAAATGCATGGTGAACAGGGTACCTCAGTCTGAGATAATGGATAATGGAACCCCATGAAGTCTGGCCAACTCCTGGATATAAATCCTAGCATAGTCCTCAGCTTAATCTGTAGTTTTAACTAGGAGGAAGTGTGCTAACTTAGTCATCCGGTATACTAGTACCCAGATAGAATCATGTTTCCGATGAGTCTGAGGTAGACCCATAATAAAATCCATATTTACTTCTTCCAACTTCCAGGTGGATATGCCGATATCTTGAGTCATACCTCCCGGTCTTTGGTGCTCTACTTTGACTTGCTGGAAGTTCAGGCACTTAGCTATTCAGCGATGTCTCTCTTCATGCTGTTCCACCAGTAAATATCTCATAAATCGCAGTACATTTTAGTAGCACCAGGGTGGATAGAGTATCTCGAGATGTGTGCTTCAGCCAGTATCTACTGTCTCAAGTCATTGATGTCCGGTACACATAATCTGCCCTGGTAACGGAGCAGACTATCTTCCCCTTTGGAGAAGCCTCAACTTCTTTTTTTAGAACTGCTTCCTTAAGCTGAAGTAAGATAGGATCTTTATCCTGTTTGGACTTAACTTCAACAACCAAAGAGGAATCTGACCCGCTTTGCATTACCACTCCACCCTCAACTGAGTCAACCAACTACATCCCTAACTGAGCTAGTCGGCGAATATCCTTCGCCTGTTCCTTTTTTCCTTCCTCAACATGAGTCACGCTCCGCATAGACACTTTGCTCAGGGCAACAGCCACCACATTGGTTTTTCCCGGGAGATATAGCACGCTCATGTCATAGTCCTTCAGGAGCTCTAACCACCTTCTCTGATTAAGATTTAGATCTTTCTGACTGAATGCGTACTGAAGGCTCTTATGATCGGTGAAAACATCCATATGAGCTCTGAACAGATAGTGTCTCCATATTTTTAGCGCAAACACTACCGCTGCCAACTCCAAGTCATGAGTTGGATAATTCTTTTCATGAACTTTGAGTTGTCTGGAGGTGTAGGCTATCACCTAGCCCCCCTGCATCAGAACGCAACTAAGTCCAACTCTGGAAGCATCGCAATACACTACAAACCCATCTGATCCTTTTGGTAGGGTCAACACTGCAGCAGTAGTGAGTCGAGTTTTTAACTCCTAAAAACTCTTCTCACACGCGTCTGACCACTGAAATTTCACATTCTTTTGAGTCATCCTAGTCAGAGGGGATGCTATAGAAGAAAAGCCTTCCACAAAGCATTGGTAATACCCAGCTAGACCCAAGAAGCTTCTAATTTCGGTTTGGGAGGTAGGTCTGGTCCGGTCTTTCACCGCTACTATCTTCTGAGGATCAACCTGAATATCCTCACTCGAGACCATGTGTCACGCCCCAGATCTAGGGTAGGGCATAACTGGAACTCGATTCATGGTTGATCGAGAAGCCGGCTATATAACATCTATAAATGTAATACTAAGGCTGACCAAGCCACCTGTCACAACCAACCAGGATAAATACTGGGCCAATAATTCCTTGACAATTATAAATATGCAACCTAGAAAGCCAACAAGGCTACAATAAAGCTAAACAAAGCAATGAAAAATCAATACAACTACATAACCCATACTACTGTACAAACTAGTCCACATCAGCCTCTACAGAGTAAACAAACTGAAATGCACGGGATAGGGCCCCGCCTACCCATGTTGTACACAAAAATGAAAATAGTCCACACCAGGACATGGCTCTTGGAAGAGAGGAGCATACCACTATTCTGCAGAAATCTGGCTCCTACTACGTTCGATGATCTCAGTCTCGGCCTGTACCTATAGCACGATTGCGGGAAGGATCCCAAGATGAATGGACGTCAGTACGAATAAAATGTACTGGTATGTAAGGCAGAAAACTATAAACATGTAAGATAAAAATGATAACTAGGCCTGAAATAAGGTGTAGTAACAACCTGAAATTTTTAAAATAGAAACCTGACAATAACTCATTATTGAAGTATAAATGCAACCATCTAATGCACAATAAAGACTATAACTGAAATGCCAGCAGGCAGCCGACCATAAAATCTATACAATCCGTCCAGCAAGTGTACCACACCGGGGTAAAAATAAAAATGCCTCCAGCCTGTGTTCTATACCTGGGTAAAAATAAAAATGCCTCCAGCCAATGTGCTATATCGGGGTAAAAATAAAAATGCCTCAAGCCGGCGTACCATACCGGGGTAAACTCCGTCCAGCCGGTTTACCACACCGGGGTAAAATCAATAGACCTCCAGCCAGTGTAACACACCGAGGTAAAATCAATAAAGCTTAGACAAAATCATAAATGGAGACGATATGGATTAATACTGGACCAGCTCAATACATACAACATAGAAATGACGAATACTAAACATGTGGCCTGCATAAGCCTCCTTCGTAATGCATAACTGGAACTGAGTACATATAACATGCAAAGCTAAAAAATAGAACTTAAATGCATGTAGTAAAAACTTGTATGAATCATAAGGAACTATAGATAACCTAAGAGTTTCACCAAAATTTGTAGATCGTCTCCACGGGACATTAGAGCTCAGAAACCCGCTAGCTTGTCGTTCGAGTTAAGGGAAAGGGATTATGAAATCTCCCCTTGGCCTGACATATTTCATAACATACACATAAGATAAGGGACAACCATAACCAGGTAATCCTAGTTCAGTAAGTTCGTTTACCCTCAATAGCTTGCGACGTCTTTACACGTCCTCATCTCAGCTCTTTCACCAATTTCAGATAGAAACCAGACCTTTAAACACATTTAACATCACATATATATACACATGACATACAGTAAGGACCAGCTAACAATGCCCACGCTGAGGGGTCTCCAACTCACTGTACAACTACGACAACAATCAACACAATATCACACTTTAGGTATCTCCCTTCGGCTAGGCATAATCTTAACATTCATCCTCAATAAAACATGGGAATTTAAAGCTTAAATGAAGAATAACATACTGCCTCAAGACTTTTAAAAAAGTTGCTGTCTCATTCGATTCACATCACACGAATCGTGCTTGAAAGAATGATAGACGGGGCACCTTACATACCTTGTTACGACAAGCTTTCCTTAATGGCTTCTGTCCTCCAACAACCTATGTTTAGTATTCTTCAATTCCTTGAAGTTATAATCATGTAACAAGCCTGCTTTGAGCCAATTTCCTAGACAAAATGTCATCCCAACAGAAACCATAACAACAATACAAAACAACATTTCATTACTTTGTTTTAACTTGTTTCCGCAGTCTTTAAGGGAAAAATAAAATGGTGAACTTACCTAGATTTTCTTGTGATTATTCCCCAGAATAAAAGGAGTATATTCCCATGAAAACACATTTGTATCAACCTCTAAAAAGGGGCAAAAACTTCACCCAAAAACACACAAAAATATGAGAAAACCAACATCAACTTCTAGCTTTAGCTAAGAAAATTCTTGCAAGTTTAATAGCTAGAAATGGTAACCCTTTTCTTGTATTCCACTCCTACTAAGATGGAATATCTAGGAAGTTTAACATGATTGCAAACAAATCAGCTTCACAGCCCAAAGAATGGCAGAAACTTCAGCTAAACACACATGAAAAAAACAACCTAGCCTAGCTTTGAATTTTCAAGCTTTTAGCTAATATTTTTGGTAAGTTTAAAGGATAGAATCCTTACCTCCTCCCTTGAATCCAACCATTAACAAAAGGTAGTATATATTCATCTAAGTACTCCTCCAAAAACGAAGAAAAAAACATCATAACACATGCTTCAAAAACGCAGCAACAAAACTCACTGATGCCTCTCTTCAACTTTTCAATGATCTTCTTCACTTGGCTTCAATTTTTGGTTGATGATGTGCCTTGATTTATCTTAGTGTTTGGCTGTAAAATACAGATAGAAGTGTCCCCTAATCAGGCAGCTCGAATTTGGATAGGAATGATATGATTTGAGCAGCAAACAACTTAAATAAATAGGGGTAGGGCGGTGGAGGCGCTAGGGCGTCATGCCTGCGTCACCGCTCGTGATGGTTCGGTAAAATGCACATAAATTTTACTCCAAACTCCGATTGATAAGTCGTTTGATGTTATGAAAACTAGACTCAAAAACCTTTAATTTGATAGGTTGTGGGGCTCCTAATTCGTTATATATTGGGAGATATGGTCGTTTAAAGTTGATCCTTACTTATGAACTTCACATACTCTTTGATTTTTTTTTTATCGCACACATTTCCCTTGACACCTACGACAAATATACAACTCGTACTTTCCCTAACATAGCATACAACATCAAATAATTACCAATAAAAATTTCGAGGTGTTATACCACGTGACCCAGGAAAGTCACGGACTTCAACCAGAATTCACATTTGCTAAACTTGGCGAACAACTGGCAGTTCCTGAGTGGCTGAAGTGCTATCCTCAGGTGACTAGCATGCTCTTTCTCATTTCTAGAGTATACCAGAATGCCGTTGATAAATACAATGACGAACATATCTAGATACCACTTGAAGATTCTATTCGTCAGGTGCATAAAGGATGCAGGGGCATTTGTTAGTTCGGAGGACATAACCACAAAGTCATAGTGACCATACTGAGTCCTGAAAGCTGTTTTTAGTATGTCACACTCTCTAACTCTTAGCTGATGATACCCTTACCTGAGATCTATTTTGGAGAAACAGCTGGCTCCCTAAAGTTGGTCGAAGAAGTCGTCAATTCTGGGTAGGGGATACATGTTCTTGACTGTGACCTTATTCAACTGAAGGTAATCGATGCACATTCTGAGGGTACTGTCTTTCTTTCGCACGATAGTACTAGAGCACCCCCGGTAGAGATGTTGGGTCTGATAAAACCCTTGTCAAGAAGGTTTTTTAGCTGCTCCTTCAACTCCTTAAGTTCAACTAGAGCCATTCTGTAAGGACGGATGGAGATGGTCTGAGTATCTGGGACAAGGTCTATACCGAAGTGTATTTCCCGCTCAGGAGGAACTCCAAGAAGATCTTTGGGGAACATATCAGGAAATTCGCTGACAACAGGGACTGACTAGATGCTTGGGGTCTTCGAGTTGGAATCTTTGACCCAAACTAGATGATAGATACATCCTTGAGAAATAAGCTTCTAGGCCTTAAGGTAGGAAATAAACTGACCCTTAGGCACGGAATTGCTGCCCGTCCACTCTAACACTGGCTCAATTGGAAACTGAAATTCGACACTTCTAGTTCTGCAATCGAATGAGGCATAATCAGAATGTAGCCAATCTATGCCAAAGATGAGGTCAAAATCAACCATGTCTAATTTTACAAGATCAGCTGGAATGACCTTATTGAAGACTGAGACTGCGTAGTTTCTATACACCTGATTGGCTCTAACTGACTCGCCAACTGGGGTGGAGACTGAAAATGGTTCTAAGAGGAGCTCTGGACTGATATTAAATGAACTGCTATGTATGGATTCACAAATGATAGTGTGGCCCCTAGATCTAGTAGGGCATATACATCTAGGTAAAAAAGACATAACATACCTGTGACCACATCAGGTGAGCTCTCCTGATAACAAGATGATAATGCATAAAAACGGTTTTGGCGTTGGCCGCCATCCGCACCTGAAGTGTTGGCTTGCTGAGTTGGTCGGCTTGATGGAGCTGCTAAGGTAGTGGATTGTGATCTTCCACGTCCTGTTGACGGACACTCTTTAAGCTAATGACCAAGCTGTCCACAAGTAAAACAGCTTTCTCGACCCTGAAGACACTCTCTTGGGTGGTTCTTGCCACCCTTAGGGCAAGCTGGATACCTGTTGTTGGTGTTGTATCTTTGGGACTAAGAGCTAGATGATCCACCACTCTGATCCTGGCCGGACCGAAAGGTAGGGGCGCTGGCTGAGCTGGGTGTTGGAACCCTATGCTGCTACTACCGCTAGACCTCTTGTGGCCGTATTCTAATTGTCTAGTCCTTGCCCCCTTGTTCTTTCACTCCATGTCCTTTAACTTTTCTGCCTCAATCTGCTGGGCATGAACAATAAGGCTGGAGAGGTTAATGCCCTTAATCAGTATTGTTGTCCTACACTACTTAAGGACCAAGTTCGACACCCTATTAACAAACTTCAACATGTGACCCCTTGGCTCGGCCACCATCTCTTGAGCATATTTAGACAACCTTGTGAACTCCAGAGCATATTCTTCTGCTATTCTATTTCCCTATCTTAGATTCATGAACTCTACCACTTTTTCCTCCCTAAGCTCCCGAGGGAAGAATTTGTCTAGAAAGGCTGTAGTGAATTCCTCCCATTCTACCGGTCATGCTCCTGCTGGCCTCCCTTCCTTCCATTGTTCGTACCAGACTTGGGCTATCCCTTTCAGCTGTTAGGCGGCCAAGTCGGCACTCTCTTAGGGATTGACACCCATAATTCGGGTGATCTTTCTTATCTCGTCCACGAACTCCTGTTTGTCCTCTCCCATCTTAGATCCGTGAAAATATAGAGGGTTCATCCGAGTGAAGTCCTGCACTCGGCCAGCTGCCGCGGACCCACTATTGTTGATTGGAACCACCTGCTGGTTCACTTGGTTGGTAACTGTCTGAACGAGCAGCTGGATAGTCGCCCTGAATTCCGCTGTGGACACTGAGTCATCTTGAGGGTCTGCCGGAGCTGGTGGGGTAGGTCGGTGAGCATTATTGGCGCTTCTTCTGTTACCACATCGCGAAGGCATAATTCACTGAAATGAAACAGAGCACAGGTTAGGAGAATGATTCTAGAATTGAATTTCAATGCATGATAAAGAGTATGAATAAAAGGGAGTTTTCCTAATAACATCTCGTAGCCTCCCCATCATAAGTGTGACATGCTTTACCCCATAAAAAGGACTCTACTCGATGCGACTTTCAGACATCAAAGGATACTCTAAACCTAGTACTCTGATATCAAGTGTGTCACATCCCGAGTCTATATCGTGGACGTGACACGATACTTGATGTCACAAGTAACCCCAAGTCAACCTCTAGCCTATGATACACTGGCATTCTGAGTAAAGTATATAAATATAGAGGAAGCTTTTAAAATGCTAATGTAAAACCTTTATATCATTGCAGTTGGATCATAACGTTTAAAACATCCAAACAAAACTACAAGTCTGAAAACCAGGTTTGTGTCTGAAAGCCACTATAACTGATGAATTGCTGGGACAAGCCCCCAGCTAACTTCAAGTATAAATAAGAAAAGAAAATGTAACTGAATGAGATCTTTTGAGAATGATCGTCTAACGAGGCTGTGACTGAGATCCTACAGCTGTATCATAAGATGATACAACATAAAAGTATGCATCAATACTTTGAATGTACTAAGTAAGTGGGAGAAAGCATAACACAATGGAATAAATAACTGTACTGAACAAACATGCAATGACCAACTGAAACTGTTGAAGATGAAATAACTGTAATAAACTGAGATGGTCTAAATTACCCGGTCTGATGGTAAAATACATGCTCTCAATTTGAGACTGTAATATGCTAGAAGTGCCTAATATTAGACCGCGGATCAAAATTTGGAGTTGTCTAAAAAATGGGAAAAATATCACAGGACGAACAATGTGACGACTCATGGTTGGGAACCACGGGCCATTGTTATCATTCATGGTGAGGGGAGACCTAGTGGAAATTGATACAACGGGTGGAGTAATGACTCATTGCCTAAAACAACGAGTCGTTGTTTGTGCTCGTGGGTAGCACTTGACCTTGGTAGTTGGGGAAGTAATGGGTCATCTAACGACCCGTCATGAGTACTGACGACCCATTGTCACCAGTCGTTGTCTAGGGGGACAGATTTCCAGTGCACTTAATGGATGGTCACCACGACTCCTTGGAAGTAACCATGAGTCGTGCTAAGGCTCGTGGTAGGGAAGTTCAGTTTTGTGAATGGGACAAGCAACGATCGACTCAACGATCCGTTGGATCAAATGACAAGTCGTCCTATCAAGACGTGGTATGAATCCGGGATCAGGGAATGGGCAGTGCATATGAAGGGCCATACCACGAGTCATCATAGCTTCCAGCGACTCATTGGTACGCCCGTTGGATCGATCTGTGAAGAATTTTTTGGGTATTTCATTGAGGGTATTTTCGAGCTTTCTATGATCTAGGGCCCTAAACTACGTCATTTTGTGTAT
Source organism: Datura wrightii (assembly GCA_035772735.1). Lineage (NCBI taxonomy): Eukaryota > Viridiplantae > Streptophyta > Magnoliopsida > Solanales > Solanaceae > Datura > Datura wrightii. Next base: position 42,138,292 of record JASDFA010000007.1, on the reverse strand, counting down.
TTTTCTGGGAATAATAAGATAGGTTAAGTCCTTCTTACATAGGTCATTCCCATGCATGCAAAATTTAGAGAATTCTAGAGGGATCAAGCATAGATTCAAGCTTTTCCCTATCAATTCATCCTTGGGCATTCAAGAACTTTAAAATCTGATCTTACCCAGTTATGTAGGGTTACGAATGGGTGCTTCCTTTCACACCCATGCCCATTCTCTAATAATTCATGAAAATCTATCAAAAATCTCATGGGGTTTTAATTCATAATCTTGTGGAATTTTAATGATTTACCAATGGGTTGTTTTAAATTGTGATTTAAATTATATTTTATAAATTTTGATCAGATTTTACAACTATTTTGATTATCAAATAATTGATTTCAATTTCTACTAAATTAAGCCTAATTATGTAAGATCTATAATGAATTGATTTATGATCTTCACTTCAATTGAGGATATTTACAAACCCAACATGATTTATGATTTTAAATATGGATTTTTCTAATTACCCGTCATGATTTGATGATTTACAAGTTATATGTATGATTTACAAGTATGCATGAAAGCTATGATTCATGAATTATGTTTTTGACCGACTCACGAGCCTTATGTCATTGCTAGTTCACGAACGTACAAGAATGTTTATGATTATCATGATTTAACTAGCCCATGAATTCATGCATGTTATAGTATGAGCACTATATATGTTTTGGGAGTAGTATCGAGCACCGAGTAGGTTTGGGGCCTAGGTTCTGCCCCAGATCTCATAAACTACGTGCCGCCATAGGTATGTTGGGACCTCCTTTGTGACTATCCCCGGCCCAATTAGCCCTTTTCATTGTAATATCACACTTTCATAGTTCTACCTTTGGCAAGGTATGAATAACCTCCCGACTAGGGTCACAAGTCAAGCTTTATGTGTGCTCATATGGGGTATGTCGGTTAAGAGAATCTCCCACTGTTCCTCATGATTTATGCATGTTTATGATTACGTATGTTGGCTCAAGTTATGTTCAATATAGCTTTTCTCTTATGCTTATGATTACGAATGTATTATGAATGCTTCAAAAACCTTGAGCCTTATGTTATATTATGATACGATATTTATGATATGAGTATGATGTCCTACTCTTATGATGTTTTATGAGTTCTATATATCTTAAATGTCCGTTTTACTTACCTTGCATACTCGGTACATTCCATGTACTGACCGCAAACTTTCCATGTTGTATCATTTCATGATACAGGACCCGGTTGTCAAGCTTATTCTCATCTTTAGATCATCTCAGAGTTCACTTTCAGCTTGTTGGTAATTCCTCATGTTGGAAGGGCCGTTTAACTAGACATTAATTTTATTTATGTTTCAGCACTTGGCCGAGTTAGTTGGAGGTGTTGTCCCATCAACCCATATTATGCAGTAGAGGCTTTCAAATACTGCGTAGCACTCAACTTGCATGTATGTCTAGTGATTCCTTATGTTATGATATGTTATGTTATGTTTACATTTCCCCTATGTCTTATGTTCAGTCTTCCGCTTAAAGTGATTGAAGTTAGATGTGCTTATGCCATGGGTCGACTTCGAGCCTCTCGGGGTCCCTTGTCCCGTGTTACTGTCACGACCCAAACAGAGTCCCGGATTGTAAAAGGGGACAAGGAGCCCCGAGAGACCCCAAGTAGACCCATGGCATAAGCATACATCTAACTCAATCAAGAACTGAATAGCCAACAATACAATCATAGCGGAAGTCTAACTTGAATATAACATCAAAATATAAAATTCGAAGCTGATTACATACATATGTCTGAATAGCTTCTAAACATGTCGAGTTGATGGTACAATACCCCAACTAACTCAATAAGTTGGAACTGAGATTCATAAAGAAAAGATGAATAGTCTAGTCCTTGGAAGATTAGGACTCACCAATAAAGCAAATGCTAACTCCAATAAGCTGGCTAAGAGCGGGGCTGAACCTGAGAGCCGGGTCTTGTATCATGAAATGATACAGCATAGAAAGTATGCGGTCAGTATGTGGAATGTACCAAGTATGCAAGGTAAGTAAAACCGCTAAAGTAAGTAAAATCAGTTAAAGACAATGCATTAATTAAATCATAACATTAGAAAATTGAGAGTAGGACTGCATGCATTCTTTTTGAAATCATGATCTCTTCATAACATGATATAACATACTTCATAATATCATAACTGAATCGATTGACTCAAAGCTAAATTATGACATTTATAAGTAAAAGTTGAATATTGAGTCAAACCTACTTTAGAACATGCATCTACATAAATCTCATAAGTAATGAATATGCATATCTGAAATCATGAGGAACAATGGGAGACTCGTCTTTTAACCGACATACAACGATAGAGCTTATGTGGTCCCGACAATTACACTCAAGTGGGTAGAGTCATCCAAAACCTTGCTAGGGCTAACGATGCTACTATGATATCGATATCAAGCTCATTAGGGCCGGGGAAATCTCACAAGAGAGGTCCCAATAATATATAATAGTATCAACCTATGTTGGCACGTAATTCGGAGGAATACAGTGATCGACCCTTAGCCTACTCGGTGCTAGACACTACTCCCAAAAATATGCATATGCTCTACATCGTATATAACGAAGCTCAACATCGTCAATTGGTGAATCTCAATGATCAAATACATCTCAAATATGAAATCATGCATATGAGAAGCTTTTAGTTCAAAACATACCATAAGCTGAAAACATAATGGCGAGCCTTTGCTCCAAAACCCTGTGGTAAGCTATGCATAGGAAGACTTAACTCAAAACATACCACAAGCTAAGACTATAAAATTGGGAGTCTTTGCTCCAAAACAATGTGGTAAGCTGAATTCGCAAAAATCATCATTCATACTTAACATATGGGCATTGCCCAAAGCTTTATCATACTTAGAAGTACTCAATTCTCATTGAAAACATAATTGTAAAAATTGGTAGCCTCAAATCGTGCTTTTCATCATAATATCTCATCATTATCACATATACATCACAAATCTCACTTTTCATGAACATCTCATCAATGGGCTTCAACATTCATAACGATAGAAACATAATTTTAATTTAAATCATTATAAAAATAGCCCATGCTTCATAATTTGATAGAAAAATCATAATCAATCCATACCCATGTGTAAAAATAGATAATTCATGCATTTGGGTAAAAACTCATAGATCAATCATAGAATTTCATACTTTTTAGAGAGGGATTGGCCATGGGCGTGAAAGAAACCATCCATTCATAACGCTACATACCTGATGGAGGCTGAATCTTACCCTCCCTTGAATGCCCAAAAATATTGAAGTAGAAAAACTTGAATCACCCTTGATCACCTCTCTATTACTCTTCTATTCTTTTGCATGCATGAATGAAGACTTTAGGATAGTTTCCCCCTATAAAACCCACCTTTCATAGGCTAAAACTATGTAGTTTAGGCTTTAGAAACTTACGAATTATGAAAAGGCCCTCACTAATTTCAAAATAACTACCAGGTGGCCTTAATGGACGACCTGAAGACTCGTGGTGTCAACCTTCATGTGCACTGTCTCGGCATTTGTTTGGGGCTCATCACGGATGACTTCAAGACTCGTTACTGGTGACCACGACTCGTGGTTGCCATCCGTTCGTTACACTACTTCACTCTCAGGGATTTCTCATCTGGTTTGTAACGATTGACCCCAGGACTCATGGTGACTGACCAAGACTCGTGGGATCCCTCTATTGGGTTCACTGCCTCCCCTCTTCATCTCTCAATTGCCACTACCCCACGACTGACTTAATGAGTCGTGGTGACTGACCACAACTCGTGGTCTTGTCTGTGGGGTACCTTTTCCCAGAGTTTCAGACCTCATCCTTCGCCTTCCCCACAAGTCACATATGACTCGTGGGCAGCTCCAAGGGGTCTCCCAATGACTCATTCTGTGACTGGTGCAAAAATTTCAATTTTCCCTATTTAAACTCCCGGGTCTGATCCTTGGGCTCCCAGGGTATAACAGTTACGATTCGGGTCACCTGTGGGTCGTGACAAACTTTGTATTAGAGCAATAGATTTGAAGTGTCCTAGGATATTTGGAAGCCGTGTTAAGTAGAGTCTTTTTAATTGGTGCGAAGCGCGCCACACTTATGATGAAAAGGCTACGAGAGATTTAGGAATTGTTCCCTTCTTTCACCATCTATGTCGTGCGATGAAAAGTCTTTTTATCCTTCTAATTCGTGCTATTCGTGATTGCAAAATCATGGATTCCAGAAGAATGAACGGAAGAAGGAATGGAAACGGTGAAGGCCACGGAGATGGCAGTGGTCATGGGCATCTGCAAGCCCCACCTGTTTAGGAGCCCCAGTAACCAGAGCCAATTGCCCACGCTGAGTTTCAGGAGGCTATCCAGATGTTGGCGCAAGCCTTGACTGCTCAGGTCAACCAGTAGGCTGTTGCGCATATCCCACAGAATGGCAACACAACAGCGGCTCATATTAGAGATTTCTTGAGGATGAACCCTCCGGAGTTCCTTGGGTCGAAGATGGATGATGATCCGCACGATTTCATCAAGGAGAATCTAAAGATCACCAGGTTATGGGGGTGACCAATGGAGATTGTGTTGATTTGGCCTCCTCTTAACTAAAGGGGGTGGCTCACATATGGTTCAAGTAGTGGAGAGATGCTACGGCAGTGGGTGCAGGCCCTATAGGTTGGGAAGAGTTCCACGCGACATTCTTGGATCAGTTTTTCCCTTGAGAGATGAGGGAGCTTAAGGCTGACTTCATTAACTTAAAGTAGGGTGACATGTTTATTCAGAAGTACGCATTTGAGTTCACCCGTCTATCCAAGTATGTGCCAGAGCTGGTGGCAGACCAGAGGGCTCGAGTGAGCCGTTTTTTACATGGAGTGGAGGACTATCTGGATAAGGACTATAGGATCACCATGTTGCATCGGGATATAGATTTCCCCCGCATTGTGTTGCATGCTCAGTAGATGGATTTGGTCTATTGGAGGAAAAGAGAGGACAAGAGGGCCAGGATCGATAGTTATGGGACTTCTCAGGTCAGATCGTGGGGTGGACAGCGTCAGCAGTCTCAACACAGGTCTATTGCTCCAACACCATCATCGGCTAGTATGCCATCTAGATTCTGAGGGGATCGGAGGAGTAGGGCTCCAGATTCAAGAGGTTAGGGTAGCATGCAGATAGAGTGTACTTTCCCAGCTTGTGTGAAGTGCGGCAATAATCACTCGGGAAGGTGCCTAGTGAGCTCGAATGCTTGTTTCGGGTGTGGAAAACCTGGACACAGACTTAGGGATTGCCCTTCAGCCAGATCAGAGGGCGGTGGAGACCGTATGCTAGCATCTAGTTCAACCGCTACCACAACACGTCCCCCTCAGTAGGGTGCCTCGACTAGTTCAGCCGATGGTCAACGCCAAAATAGGTTCTTATTTAACACCCCACTAGGAGTAGGAGGTCTCCCCAGATGTGGTCACTGGTATGTTGCAAGCTTTTCATGTTGATGTTTATGCTTTGTTAGATCTCGGAGCTACATTGTCTTTTGTGACTCCTTACATTAATATTAGCTTTGGAGTTAGTTCGAGACTCTATCAGAACCATTTTCAATTTCTACTCCTATTGGTGATTTGGTTGTAGCTAAGCGGGTGTATAAAGGATGCCCAGTTACTATATTGTACAAAGTCACCTCCGCAGACCTTGTAGAGTTATCCATGAATGACTTTGATATTATTCTTCGCATGGATTGGTTGTATGTGTGTCATGCTTTTGTTAATTATAGAACCCATGCAGTGGATTCCATTTTCCGGGTGAGTCAGTCTTGGAGTGGATGGGCAGTTCGGTCGTGCCTGTAGGTCATTTTATTTCCTATCTTAAGTCCGGGAAGATGATTTCCAACGGTTGCAGATATGATCTAGTTAGTGTTAAGGATGTTGAGTCTGAGACCCGACTATTCAGTCAGTTCCGGTGGTGCATGAGTACCCAGAGGTATTTCCGGATGATTTACCAAGTGTTCCTCCTGAGAGGAAAATCTATTTTGGTATTGATCTTTTACCCGATACGTAACCTATATATATACCTCCTTTCAGGATGGCTCTAGCCAAGCTAAAAGAGTTGAAGATCAGTTGAAGGACCTGTTAGATAAGGGCTTCATTAGACCGAGCAAGTCTCCATGGGGTGCACCAGTGTTATTTGTCCGGAAGAAGGATGGTTCGCTTCAGATGTGCATTGACTATCGGCAATTGAACAAGGTCATCATTAAGAACAGGTATCCTTTACCCAGGATCGATGATTTGTTTAACCAACTTCAGGGTGGCAAGTGTTTCTCAAAGATAGATCTCAGGTCTGGGTATCATCAGCTCAGAGTTCGGGAGAGTGATATCCCAAGACAGCCTTCAGGACGCGGTATGGCCATTATGAGTTTGTAGTTATGTTTTTTGGACTAACGAATGCTCCTAAAGCTTTTATGTACCTGATGAACAGGGTGTTCAAGACATATCTGGACATGTTCGTGATTGTGTTCATCGATGACATCCTAATATACTCTCGGAGCGAGGAGGAGCATGCCGCTCATTTGAGAGTAGTGCTTCGTATTCTCAAGGATCGCAAATTATATGCCAAGTTCAGCAAGTACGAGTTTTGGTAGAACTCAGTAGCATTTTTGGGCCATGTGGTATCAAGAAAGGGAATAAAGGTAGATTCTCAGAAAATCCAGGCAGTGAAGAGTTGGCCTAGACCGGTGAATCCTTCGGATATTCGGAGTTTCTTGGGCCTAGCTGGCTACTACAATAGATTTGTTGAGGGTTTTTCATCAATTGCAGCACCTTCGACCAATATGACTCAAAATAAGGTGAAGTTCCAATGGTCGGAGGGTTGTGAGAAGAGCTTCCAAGAATTGAAGACTCGACTCACTACCGCACTGGTGTTGACCCTGCCCGAGGGTACCGATGGTTTTGTGGTGTATTGTGATGCTTCGAGAATCAGACTCGGGTGTGTATTGATGCAGCAAGGAAAAGTGATAGCATATGCCTCTAGATAGCTGAAGGTTCATGAGAAGAATTACTCGACCCATGATCTTGGGTTGGCCACCTGGTGTTCTCATTGAAGATATGGCGACATTTCTTATATGGGGTCCATGTGGATGTGTTTACGGACCACAAGAGTTTACAATATGTGTTCACACAGAAAGATCTCAATCTACGGCAAAGAAGGTGGTTGGAGCTACTCAAGGACTACGATATGAGTGTTCTTTACCATCCGGATTAGGCTAATGTCGTGGAGAACGCACTTAGTAGGCTCTTGATGCAAAGTGTATCCCATGTAAGGGAAGGAAAGAAAGAGCTGGTGAAAGATGTGCATCATCTCGCGAGGTTAGTAGTTAGGTGGTTGATGCTACCGATGGCGATGTTGCTGTTCAAAGCGGATCCGAATCGTCCTTGCTGACGAATGTGAAAGATAGGCAAGATGAGGAACAAATTTTGGTAAAGCTGAAGGAAGCCATTCGAAGTCAAAAGGTGGAGGTCTTCTCCTAAGGGGGAGATGGTGTGCTGCGGTACCAGGGTCACCTATGTGTTCCAGATGTTGATGATTTCAGGAGCTGGATATTGCATGAAGCACATGGATCCAGGTATTCTATCCATCCAGGTTCCACCAAGATGTATCATGATTTACGAGAAATCTATTGGTGGGATGGCATGAAGAAGGATATTGTTGAATTCGTAGGCAGATGCCCGAACTGTCAGCACGTAAAGGTTAAACATCAAAGGCCAGGAGGAGTACTTCAGGATATCAGCATTCCTACTTGGAAGTGCGAAGAGATTAATATGGACTTAATCATAAGATTACCTCGTACTCGCTGACAGTATGATTCCATTTGGATTGTGGTAGACAGATTGACCCCCTGCACATTTTCTACTGTGAAGGCCACAAATTCAGTGGATGATTATGTCAAATTATATATTTGGGAGTTGGTACAATTACAATGAGTGCCCTTGTCCATTATTTTAAATCGAGGTACTCAATTTACCTCCTAGTTTTGGCGGTCTTTTCAGAAAGGGCTTGGGACTCAGGTTAAACTCAGCACAGCATTTCATCTGCAACCGGATGGTCAAGCAGAACGGACAATTCAAACTCTAGAAGACATGTTGAGAGCTTGCGTGATGGACTTTAAAGGTAGTTGTGATGATCACTTGCCCCTGATCGAGTTCACTTACAATGGCAGCTATCACTCTAGTGTCCAAATGGCACCGTTCGAGGCCCGCTATGGGCGGTGATATCGATCTCCCATCGGATAGTTTGAGGTTGGTGAGGTAGATATGATAGGGCCAGATTCCGTTCATGAGGCTATGATGAAGATTCAGTTGATAAGGGACAGGCTGAAAACTGCTCAGAGTCATCAAAAGTCCTATGCGGATGTGAGGAGGAGAGAATTGGAATTTGAGGTAGACGATTGGGTGTTTCTGAAGGTATCTCCCATGAAGGGAGTGATGCGATTTGGAAAGAAAGGAAACTTAGTCCCCGCTATGTTGGTCCCTACCGAATTGTGAGAAGAGTTGGTAAGGTAGCGTATGAGTTGGAATTGCCCTCAGAGTTATCTTCTGTGCGTCCTATGTTTCATGTATCGCATTTGAAGAAATGTTTGGGAGATCCAACTCTAGTAGTCCTGGTGGACAGCGTTGGTGTAAAAGATAGTCTTAGTTATTAGGTGCTAGTTGAAATATTGGATCGTCAGGTTCGGAATCTAAGGAACAAAGAAGTAGCTTCAAATAAAGTATTATGGAGGAATCAGCATGTTGAAGGAGCTACATGGGAAGCCGAAGCGGATATGATGGCTAAATACCAACACTTATTCTCTACCGGCTCAGTTCCGATTTGAGGTATCAGTTTTCCCCTATAACTCTACTTAGTTTTCATGTTCAATTCATGTGTTCAAGTTTCTTTTATGTGTATGGATGTGTATGTGAAGAATGAAATCAATTTAGTTATGTAATATAAATCGGAGGTAGTCATTCCGTTAGTTATCGGTTTAAATGATCAATATTTGGGTGTAATGTTGCATGTATTTGTTTTCTTCTTGTTTCCAACATTCAAGGAAGAATGTTCCCAAGGGGGAGATATTGTAATACCCCAGAAGTGCCTAATATTAGACCCAAAATCAAAATTTGGAGTTGGCTAAAAACTGGAAAAAATATCACAGGACGGGCGATGTGACGACTCGTGGTTGGAAACCACGGGTCGTTTGTTAGCAGTCATGGTGAGGGGAGACCTGGTGGCAGTGGATACAATGGGTGGAGTAACGAGTCATTGCCCGAAACGATGAGTCGTTGTTTGTGCTCGTAGGTAGCACTGGACCTTGGCAGTTGGGGAAGTAACGGGTCATCTAACGACCCGTCATGAGTAATGATGACTTGTTGTCACCAGTCATTGTCTAGATGGCCAGATTTCTATTGCACTTAACGGATGGTCACCACGACTTTTTGGAAGTAACCACGAGTCATTGTGAGGCTCGTGGTAAGGAAGATCAGTTTTGTGAAGGGGACAAGCAACGATTGACTCAACGATCCGTTGGATCAAAGGACGAGTCGTCCTGCCAAGTTGTGGTATGAATCCGGGATCAGGGCCTGAGCAATGCATATGACGGGCCATATCACAAGTCGTCGTAGCTTCAAACAACTCATTGGTACGCCCGTTGGATCAATCTGTGCAGAATTTTTTGGTTATTTTGTTAAGGGTATTTTCGACCTTTCTATGATTTAGGGCCCTAAACTACATCGTTTTGTGTATTTTTGTGGACATAATAAGATAGGTTAAGTCCCTCTTTCATAGGCCATTCCCATTCATGCAAAATTTAGAGAATTCTAGAGAGATCAAGCATAGATTCATGCTTTTCCCTATCAATTCATCCTTGGGCATTCAAGAACTTTGAAATCTAATCTTACCCAGGTATGTAGGATTACAAATAGGTGTTTCCATTCATACCCATGTCCATTCTCTATTAATTCATGAAAATCTATTAAAAATCTCATGGGATTTTGATTTATAATCTTGTGGAATATTAAAGATTTACCAATGGGTTGCTTTAAATTGTGATTTAAATTATATTTTAGGAATTTTGATTAGATTTAACAACTATTTTGATTATCAAATAATTGATTTCGAATTCGACTAAATTAAGCCTAATTATGTAAGATCTATGATGAATTGATTTATGATCTTCACTTCAATGGATGATATTTACAAGCCCAACATGATTTATGATTTTAAATATGGATTTATCCAATTACCCATAATGATTTGATGATTGCAAGTTATATGTATGATTTACAAGTATGCATAAAACCTATGATTCTTGAATTATGTTTTTGACCGACTCACGGGCCTTATGTCATGGCTAGTTCACGAATGTACAAGAATGTTTATTATTATCATGATTTAACTAGACCATGAATTCATGCATGTTATACTATGAGAACTATATAGGAGTAATATCGAACACCGAGTAGGTTCGAGGCCTAGGTTCTGCCTTGGATCTCATAAACTACGTGCCACTATAGGTACATTGGGATCTCCTTTGTGACTATCCCCAGCCCAATTGACCCTTTTCATGGTGATATCACACTTTCATGGTTCTACCTTGGCAAAGTACGAATACCCTCCCAACTAGGGTCACAAGTCGGGCTTCATGTGTGCTCATATGGGGTATGTCAGTTAAGAGAATCTCCCATTGTTCCTCATTATTTATGCATGTTTATGATTACTTATGTTGGCTCAAGTTATGTTCAATATAGCTTTTCTCTCATGCTTATGATTATGAATGTATTATGAATGCTTCAAAAACCTTGAGCCTTAGGTTATATTATGATACAATATTTATGATATAAGCATGATGTCCTACTCTTATGATGTTTTATTAGTTCTATATTTCTTAAATGTCCATTTTACTTACCTTGCATACTCGGTACATTCCACGTACTGATCGTATAGTTTCCATATTGTATCGTTTCATGATACAGGACCTGGCTCTCAGGCTCATTCTCATCTTTAGGTCTTCTCAAAGTTCACTTTCATCTTGCTGGTGAATCCTCATGTTCTGAGGGTCGTTTAACTAGACTTTTTTTTATTTATGTTTCAGCACTTGGTCGGGTTAGTTGGGGGTGTTGACCCATCAACCCATCTTATGCAATTGTGGCTTTCAGACAGTATGTAGCACTCAGCTTGCGTGTATGTCTAGTGATTACATATGCTATGATATGTTATATTATGCTTACGTTTCCTCTATGTCTTATGTTCAGTCTTCCTCTTAAAGTTATTGAAGTTAGATATGCTTATGCCATGGGTCGACTTGGAGCCTCTCGAGGTCCCTTGTCCCGAGTTACGATCCGAGTCTACGTGTGGGTCGTGACAGAGATACTGGTACGTAAGATTATACTGAACTCATAACTGTACTGAGTAGTCTGAAACTATTCTAAACTGAGGTAAGTTGAGACTGAGTTGAATTGGGCTAAATTGAGATTGAGCTGAACTGAGCTAAATTGTGACTAAACTGACTAGTGGGAGAGTCTATAACAAACATATAACTACGTGAGCTGACGTGGAGTCTGAAGTATACACCCCATCGCTAGGACCCAATATACTTTTCCAGGGTATAATGGCATGAACTGTGTGATCACAAGAGTCAGGGCCATGAGGTCAACAAAAGTATATTCTATGGTGGCAACGTAGTTCTGGGAACCTGGGTGCGATGGAACCCCGGCCCGCTCGATGCTAAGTCCTACTCCCACTAGATATTTCTAGACTAATAAGCTGATAGCTCGAAATTTGGGCCCAAGACTAGTCAATAATACCTATTTGGAAGCACCCTGAGAGTCTTATCGGACCGGATTCTTTATCAAGGTTCTAAGACTGGTCAGAGCTGCTTATCTGAAAGCGTCGTAACTGTCTAAAGAACAAGCTAAAATCTACAACTGGGTTCCTAAGGCTGGTCAGAGCTACTTATCAAATATGTCATGACCGCCTAGTGAACCACTAAAATTGAGTTTTGAGTCTGATTTGATAACTAGGAGGTACTACTGACACCTCGAGAATTTCTGTAGTCAAACTAATCAGCTGACATTTCTGACTAACACTGAGTATTCTAACATTTTAACTGAACTGCACTGATATCAATCTGACTAAATTTTTAGCACCAATTAACAATATGGGAATCCTCAACACCGAAGGAATCAAACAAATTTCACTGTTTAATTACTATAGCAAGATTCTAGATTTTCTAAGTTCAAGAACTAGGGCTACATTTCACTTTACCATAACAAATATCATTTTAGTCACAATTTGGTGGAAAATACCTATAATTAACATAAAGTAGTATTCCACATGAATTAAAGGAAGAACGACTCACAATTTCTTAACATTCGATAATTTCAGGGCTAGAACTGATAGAGAGAAATAGGGAGAAATTTTGGGGACACAAGGGAAGAAATATTCCCTTGTTGAATTCCCACATACCTGGGTAAAATTTCCCTGGAGAAAGAAGCTTGAATGGCTGCAATTGATGAAGAACCCTAGACCTCGCTTGAGAGCATTGAGAGAGGACCTATGCAAATTTCTAAAAAATCTGAACGGAAATGAGGTGGAAACTGTTTATCCCACTCGCTTGAGAGCTTTGAGAGAGGACTTATGCAAATTTCTAAAAAATCTGAATGGGAATGAGGTGGAAACCGTTTATCCCCTCTAAATTCCATTAGAATAGGCCAAATTGACGTAGTTTAGAGTCTAGGGGTTAGAAAATTACTAAAACACCCTTAGGAAATTCGCAGGAAAAATTGACTGTTAGGCCCCCACGAGGGACCTAACGAGTCATGCCCGGTGACCACGACTCCTGCACACAATCGTCAAGTGCATTACCAAAAATCTTATATTGGTCACCACGGGGGACACACGAGTCATGGTGTACCCTACAACTTGTGGTGACCCACTCGTTAGGTACACTGCCTAAAATTTTCCCGGAGTCACCGTAGGTGAAACCACGACTCGTGGTGCCCCCCACGAGTCGTGGTGAGGACCCGTTGAGTACACTGCCTGACTTTTCCAATCTCCTAATCCAACACTTACAACGAATCACCCCGTGAATCATGGTCACACCCGTGGTCACCTCCTTTTCTATGTTTTTCAATCAAGTTTAAATTCCTCACCATGAGTCAAAAAACGACTTGTGGTTACCCTCACGAGTCACAGAACGAGTCGTTCTGTGACCTGGTGCAGATTTTCCAATTTTCTCCATTTAAAGTCTCGAGTATAGTCTTTAATTTCTAGGGCATTACATAGATTCAAACATTCAGTTTTGTTTTCAAATGTATAAACTTCTTTCATTTAGCTCTTCTAAATGGTTTTATATTTAAGCTTCCACTATGACTACCCAGATTACCAGTGTTATGATAAACCATGGGTTGGCTTGGGGTTACTTGTGACTCCAAGTACCATGTCTCGTCCAAGGTATAGACTCGGGTCATGACAATTTATGTCTTATGATGTTATGTTTTATATTATATTTGACCCATTGATTAGTTTATGAGTTTCAAGTATCATTTCAAGAATGGTACACTACATGATTTTTATTTCTAAACCAAGTCATTATGTTCAGCTTACAATGGATATCTCACAATTATGTTTAATTTAGGAATATGGATTTATTATACTATCCTTATCCTTCTTGTTTTACATTCATGATTTCAAATTATTATTTTACTATCATGTTTTACTTTCTCTACATAATCAGTGCATTTCAAGTACTGACCGCATACTGTATGCTATATCGTCTCATGATATAGGTTCGGGTGATACATCTCAGTCCCGTCGTTAGCTCACTCCCACTCAGTCCAGATCTATCATAGTTTTTGTGAGTTCTCATCATCTACCGACATCAGCTTTGATTATTTCTATTGGTGCGTGTCATTCAGTTTTAGACTTAGCGAGCTAGTTAGGAGAGTTGTTCCATCAACTCATCCGATGTTTAGAGGCTTTTCAGATAGCTTTATATAGATGGTTTAGCAATGTTGGTTCATGTTTATATTTATGTTTATATGTTGTGCAGATTGATAACGACATGGACAATGGAAGACTCTAAAAAATTTAGAAGATTAGCAAGGAGGGAGGAATTGATTCTTGAAAAGAGAAGAAACAAGAAACAGTGAATCAATTAAGAAGAAGTAGAAGAAGAAAAAGGGGAGGGAACTCAAACAAGGATTCTTACCATTGAAGAAATTCAAGCTATGGTTCAAAGTAGAATAAAGAGGGCATAACCTAAAGAGAACATACAAAGGTCTCCACAAGCCACAAGGTTGTTGTTAATATATTAAATTAAACTTAGTCACAATAAAGAGAAAGAACCCCTTTATATAGAATCCTAGTAGGGGCCGGTCAAAGACTCAATTAAAAAAAATTATATTCCCTAGGGACATAGAAGGCTTCCCACATTTAGACTAATGTAGTCAATATATAATAAAATAAAACATTAAATGGCATAGAAAGCTGCCACACACAAAGTCTTAGGAAGTCAACATAGAATAAAGCAACTCTTAAATATAATTCTAAAAAACTAATTTGACAAATGCTCCAATATTTTCTCCATTTGGGGGGCTGATTTGTGGCCCATTCTATCTCCTGTTGGACTTTAATTTGTGCTTCCAAATAGATATAAGACTTGGACAAAATATCTTCATTGGGTTTGAGATCTTCTTCCATCACAACACACTTTTTAATGGAAAATTGCAACCCATTTGAGTATGTCTTGAAATTTCATATTCGATGGAACTTTCAAATCATTATCCATGTCTATTAATGAAATTGAGTTGTCATGGATGCTATCATTCTCCCCTTCTTAAAGAAGATTAATCCTCGAATCTTGATATTGACTATATTTGCACCATCATTAGATTTAAGCCTCTTTGCTTGCTATCATTCTCCCCCAGTTAAAGAAGAATTTTCCTCAAATATTGACAAATACCTTCAACCAACATGCTAATCAAAATTAGTAGGAGGTAAACAAAGGAAGTAGAGCAAGCATTTGGTAAAATAACATCAGGTAGCGACCATACTACCTCTTAACCCATTTAGTTCTTTTTTGCACAAACACCCATTTTAAATATCCGAGCACTACATTATTTAACAAAATAATGTAATTACCAACACAAGTAGTAAAAATACAATTCATAAGCTCTTTATCTAATAGAGGGTCATTAGCTAGACAAAATCATATAAATACAAATAAACATACCGTGTTTGTTGTTGCTAAATAACTTAACCTCACCATTGGTATACCATAGTCAAGATATGAATCAAAAGAAATTCTTTTGAGAAGTGGCTTGGATTGAACCGGTAGAAAAGGATTTTCTGAACAAGATAAAGATACTATGAAGTTAGCAACTTGTGAGCATTTCTCCTTCTCTACACTTGAGCTATTACATACATCACTTTGCTCAACATTATCAACATCTATGGCTTCAGATGTTTCATGTGTCCCATTGCATTCATTGACAACTTTTCCAGTGATATTCTCAAACCATAACAGATAGAGAACAATTTAAAGTCTTCTCCAATTTCTTCCCATAATGAGTTATTGTACACTTTAAAACCCCAGCCAATATTAGTTTCTTCTTCAAATGAGGTATTATCATCCCCTTCACAAGGTTCTTCCTCAAATTTCTATATGGATTGAGAAGTGATACTAAAAGAAGAAAGATTTAGCAAATTGAAATGTGAACAAGATTCATTCTCTCTCAAATTTCCTTGGACTTGTTCACTCAAGTTATCCTACACCTCTCTTTCATCACATTGTGACAGATTTCTCACATGAGAAGCATAATCAAAAAAGGAAGGATCACTCCCCATTTGAGTTATATCTTCACTTAAAACTTTGGTCTCATGAATTTGTGGTACAAGTTTAGTTTCATTTGAGACAAATAGATCATTAATAAGGTCATATCACATGAGATAATCAAGTTCAAAGTTGTCTTCAACTTGCAATTTCTTCCATAAAGCATTGTCTTTTAAACTTTCCAAATCCACTTTAAGACTGAATTTTCTTACTTCATGCAATTGTCATTTCAACTCTTCATTGATTTCTTCTTCATTGAGTTGCACATTTGGAATAGAAATAGTAGAAAAAGAATGAGTTAATTGGTCAGATTTTGAAGAAGACTCTCTCACACTTATGCACTCTATTCTTTTAACCTCTTCCTTTTTTTCATCTCTCAAATGCACTGATTCACTCTCTATTTTACCTCTCAAACTCACATTACTTAATTCTTTCCACTCATTCTTACTTTTTGACAACTCACTCTCTACACTCATCACTTCATCTCCTTTTTCCTCTCTTGAGTTGTCAAGTTGCTCACCCTTACTTCTCTCTTACTTTTTGCCTCTCATCCTTACTTTTATTTGCTATGGTGAAGTTTTTCACTACTCTAGCTCCCATGTACTTCCAAAAAATCCCTACTTTATCCCTTGAAGGAATTCTAAGGTCAACTCTAATTTTAGGCTTCTCAAACCTATTATTGTTTCCCCTCTTGCATTACTTTTCCTTTTCAAACACCTTCATTTATTTTATTGGCCTTAATTGATCTTCTTGAATCTCCATAGGTGCCAAAGAAACAAGGGCAGTCTTTTTTCCATCATCTTTCACCAAGGAGTATCTATTCTTTTCTGGACCATATAAAACTTTTCTATTGAGATACCATGGCCTTCTCCATAAGACATGACATTCAAATAAGTGAATCACATCACACCAAACCTCATCATTTTATCTCCCAAGATTAAATCGCACAGTACTCTCTTGTCCACCTTCACTCCTTTAAAGGAGTAGGGTGAAGCATCTTTGACACAAGATAAACCCACCTTTTTAACAAAGTAAGAATTGAGTAAGTTGTGAAAAACATTTCTATCAATTTTAGTAGCACACACATTAGACAATACTTTCGTTCTAGTTTGAAAAACCTAGTTAACTCTAGTAAGCTCATGGCCTCTTCAGGACTCCTCCCCAAACTATATCTTACTGGAGTACATTTAATAGGACCCACACTCCCAACTCCAACAAAAGCACATTCATCACTATAACTAATCTCACCATAATCAGAAGATTCATCAATAAAATATTCATCACAAACGTTATTGGTTTTACTCAAATCACAAATCTGATGTGATTCATCATAGGCACCACACTCATAACATGAATTATAGTACATATCCCTTCCATCATTATTTGCATTTGATTCCCAATCATCCCCACTATAATCATCCATTCCTTCGTTCCAATTGCTTTCAAAATCTGTAGAGGACATGTTATAGAAGAGATTATTAGTAGTAAAGTTGTCTCACATGCACTCCCTCACATGTATCTTGTAATGTCTACCAACAATCATATATCACACAGTTAGGCTTTTATCCTCAAATAATCTCAGTACTCTTGTTTTATACCACTCAGAGGATGCTCCTCAAAGTTCTTAATGATCCAACAACTCAAACACTTCAAAGTGAGTCCCCATGTTTGGTTCAAGAATGGAGTTTATGTCAAATAAAGAAAAGGACGATAAAACTAATAAAGGACTAGAAACAAAGGAGTACACAATGAAAATAAAGAGAAAAGCACGAAAAAATTTCACACGAAATAAAAAAATACGCATACTAGACTACATAAAGTATGAACAAATACTTAAAGTATCTAGCAATAGAATAATAAGAAACTAAATAGAGTGTATAAACACTTTCAAGAATACCTAGAACATATTCGATGAGATTTTTGAATCCAAGGAGCTACAATGACCTTTACAATCCCCATGTGACTTTTGAGTTTCTTGTGGACCAAAATTCAAAGAACCATTAAATCAAATGAGATTTTGAAGAGATTGATTGGATTTTTAATAAATCAAAGTCACCAATTACAAAATAAAGTATATAACAAACCTTAAACAAGTGAAGAACACTAGAAGTTACTGTTCATGTCACTATTCACTTGAGAAAATATTTTGTTTTACTTTTTTTGGGTTACAATTCACGCTACAGTAAAAAAATCAGATTTTTTTGTAGTTTACTATGATTCAAATCAGTATATCAGGTGAGTATAATAATATTGAACCATCCAAAGCTTTGATGCCACTTAATAATGACACGAATAGAAGAAGACTCTTAAAAAATTAGAATATTAAAAAGGAGGAAGGATTTAATTCTTGAAAAGAGAAGAAACAAGAAATAGTAAATCAATTAAGAAGAAGTAGAAGAAGAAAAAGGGGGTGGGAACTCAAACAAGGATTCTTACCATTGAAAAAATCCAAGCTATGGTTCAAAGTAAAACAAAAAGGGCATAACTCACAGAGAACCTACAAAGGTCTCCACAAGCAACAAGGCTACAACTAATATGTTAAATCAAGATTAATTACAATGAAGAGAATGAACCCCTTTATCTAGAATCCTCGAAGGGGTTGATCAAAGACTCAATAAAAAGAAATTATATTCTTTAGGGACATAGAAGGCTGCCCACACTTAGACCAATCTAATCAACATAAATTAAATCAAAATCATTAAACGGCATAGAAAGTTTCCACACAGAAAGTCCTATGAAGTCCACATAGAATAAAACAACTTTTAAATATAATTCAAGAAACTAATTTAACAAATGTTGCAATATTTTCTCCCTTTGGGGGTTGATTTGGGCCCCATTCCATCTCCTCTTGGACTTTAATTTGGGCCTCCAAATAGATGTAAGACTTGGAAAAAATATCTTCATTGGGCTTGAGATCTTCTTCCATCACAAGAGACTTTTTAATAGCAAAGTGCATCCCATTTGAGTATTTCTTGAAATTTCGTATTCGATGGAACTTTCAAATCTTTATCCATGTCTATTAATGACATTGAGCTTCATGGATGCTATGACAAACTTATGCTCATGTAATGTTCTACTTTAATTCCGCTTAGCTATGCTTTTTATCATGCTTTGCATGTGACATGAGTTAGCCTAGAACCATTCATGGTTCTAGATCCCGAGTCTCGCTCCGTGGTCTGATAACAACCAAACTACACCCTTCTTTACGAAAGAGTGTATATAGTCATTGTATCAAAACAAATAATCCGACGGGTGTTGGGGTCGATTCCCACAAGTAATGTCAGTTGATCACACAATAGTCATCTATTATTGAACTAATTCACATCAATTTGGCAAGACAAATAAGAGAAAATTGTGAGAATCACGATATATAAAATAAAATATGAAGCTGCACACTAAAAATAGGGGCAAAGTATAAAAACGACCAATTGAGAGACTACTAGGGGTGTGATGTTGATAAGGGCTTCAATGGGTAAGCATTATGGATTTCTCCTATCTTTACTCAACAGTATGATTAGGTGTGGATTAGGTGACATCTTAAGTTTCTCAACCACTAATACCTTTGATTTTCTCAAATCCCAAGGTTTATCTTCAAAACAACAACATCAGCTTGGGCATGGCTTCACTATTTCTAGCTCTAATCCTTAATGGATGTGTAATAATTGATTTTGGCTATGTCTAGCCCAACCTTACATAATTACCACTCAAATATCCATATTGTTTCCTTACCCATACCTTAATTTACTTTTCCAAGAAGTAGGAAAATGCAACCTACATTTGCAACTATGAGTTTTCGACTTAAAATTTAGAGGAAACACTAAAATCATACTAATTGAGCAAAAATCTAATATCAAATACACAATACCCAACTCAAATCAACCCCAATCATTTACATACCCCTAGCAAAGAATTTAGCTATTCATGTAAGTAAAGTTAGACATTGCATTAATCAATAATTCAATATCCATTCACAAACTTGAGTAAAAAAAATTCAAGGTTTGAACTTGAATATAAGTTTCTACCTTCACAATGAATAAGATGACTCTTTCTCTTTCTACTTCCCTCTACATTCTATACAAGCCAAAAGCAATAGAATAATCAATACTTCTAGAATGGAATATTTAGTTCTTTTATGAAAGGTGTAAAAACATAGGGTACAGATCTGCTTCTCTTTTTCCATGTTTGATGTTCGGCTGTTTGGAAGAACTACACGCAAGTGCACATGGTCGGACAAGTAGTAAAGTGGCTCAAGTAAGCCAAGTATCGATCCCACAGGGACTGGACTAAGGTATCAATCTAATCAAGTGTCAATAAACTTTAACTCTAAATTGCAGACAATAGTGTGAAGAAGATTTTGATATTTGTTTCCTAATTTTATACTAAGTCTAAAACGAATATACAATTTGAGTCTGAACTATAAGTATGAGCATGCTGAGGTTAAAATGAACATGTAGAGAAATAAATTATCGATACAATTTGATTAATCTTTCATCCGATTGCTAGTCAAGAAATATTGCCTATGGATTAAAACTCTCGTATTTAACCCAACTTAAGAATCATGAACCTTCCACCTACATCTCTGTGATAAAAAGAATTTCATATTCTAGCCATACAAAACCGAATCCTTAATGGACTAATACAACTTTCAGGTATATCTTTATCCTGAAGGTAAATCAATTCTCAATTTTCCCAAACTAAGAAAAGATCATATCCCATCAATTCACAACTTTCCAATTTCTTGCTCTCTCGAGTGAAACCGGACTTTTTAGATATACATTAACATTGGCCACACATTAATGCAGTAAGAACAAGAATCAATAGAACAACCATGGAAGACAAGATGAAAAACCAATTGATCAATAATTACATTTCAATACAAAAGTTCTTAACCTCAGCAAGAAGTGAATTTAGCCACTCATTTGTGAATTAAACATCATCAGATGAGTGTAAATCATACAAACAATTGAAATAAAGGAGAAAGAGATAGAGAAGAACCCTAAGATTTCCGTCCCCTCAAGTGCCTGTAACCCACGTTCTTGCTCCACCAAGTCAGAATTATTAAAAATGAACCAAGTATTCTATTTATACTAGTGGGAATTTTTCCCGGAATAACAAGCAACGTGTCACGGAGTGCATCGCAGAGCACTGCCTCCGTGACACGCCACCAATGCGGATCCTTACTGGAATCTGGTCATCCAGGTATTTAAGCCCAACGTGGCATGATGTGCAACTGGGGCTAGGCCAACATGCCACGGCCCCAACGCGCACCTTCACTGGAATTTGGCTCATCTTCAGCATTCGGGCAGAATGCATCCGCGATGGCAGCGTGACACGGCTCCATCACGGAGCCCCTTTAATTCATGCTTTCCTTGGCCTTTTCCTTGCTCACTTCCGAGTCCAATCCTGATTTCTCCCAACATGCATCTTAGCTTCATAAAATTATATTTTTCCTAAAAAACAACGCTAATCATGTTGGTTAGTACAAATTCACATTTGACTATAATTCACATGAGAATGCACAAACATCGATAGATAAACAAGACAAAATGACGCATTTGAGTATCACTTGGGCATATAAATCTGCCCAAGATCACTTACCCCACACTTAAAGCCTTGTTCGTCCCCGAACAATAATCTTACACCTCATGCAATTGACACCCAATCATGGCTACTTTGGCTCGACAATCCGAGCTACGGTTATACCGATTATTTAATATAGCAAATCATCAAGAAAACATGCATAGTCTTATCAATACAATGGCCTTCAACACATTAAGACCTCCTAGACTCAAGAGTCGACTCTCGATATCGGCAAACTCATGCAAATCAGCTGATCAAGATATCCGACACGAAATTCAATCTCTTGTCGAGCAGGTGCCCTCACAACACAAGAGAATTTTCCCCTTTTTAATCACATGAACTCAAAGACATTACATGCAGGGGCATATAAACATGATTTCGCTCTCTCTCCCAAAAGAATTCACATGCATCATGTCATGAACCATAGGCTTGCCTCTAGTGTATTACTCCACTAATATAAGGACGCGTGATGTAAGATCACGTAGGACTTAACGGGTTGTAATGTAAGCTACGGAACTAGTAAATACTGGGCTAACCAATAATAGCAACTAGCATCCTTAAGCGTTTTTTCAATACATCCCATCAACCTTATGGGCATTGTTTCTTCCTTCATCCTCCCATTCTTGAAGTCTGTCTTTATTTTTGTTCCCATATCTTTAAGCACACTCGACTTAATAACAAAGATTAGTTATACGCCTTCATTATATTTAATTTATAGCAAGTGCACCTTTGACCTTTTCTTTCCTTTCATCACTTTGCTTTTTCTTTTCTTTTCTCAATTCTCACTCCTTGACACTGTGGGAAAATTATTTCTCTTGAACGCTTAAGATTTTTGGATCAAATTCACGGATAATGAAAAGAAGGGGTTAAGCTCGGTTTACACCTTTTCGACAAAAGAAAAAAATAGGCTAAAGGCTCAATGGGCTAACTAGGATGTACATTCAAGGTAGGTACGATAATGGAAAAAAAACTTTCGGTTAAAGCAAAGAAATGCCTACATCCTTTCCTACAATACACGTCCTTCATTTCGTTTCGCACACACACCAGGCAAGTTCTAGATAATTCACAATAGCATAGAATAATGAAAACCTCTCCATACACTCTTTGCACATGCTCAACTCAAGACATATTCACAAACTCTTCAATCAGCCAATTACAAGAATTCAAACATTAAGCCTCAATCATACAGCATCGAATTCTATGGTCTAGGTATCTCAACATGTTTACAAAGTTGCCTACTTTCATACGAATCACCTTTGCATTCTAAATATCATGTACAACATGCAACAAGAATTTCGCAACCATAAAGTAACGACACGTTTGGGATACAAACAAACAAAAGAAAAAAACATTTAAAAAGAGCAAAAGAAATCTACTCCTATCGACTACATTTCCCTTAAGACAGTCGTCATCCATCCATCATAGGGAACGGTCACTAATTACGACTTCGGTTCAATGGGACTATTCTCAGTAAAAGCACCGAAAACAAACGCCGAGAAACCCAAAAATAAAAAAATAAAAAAAATTTCATGAAAAATTTTAAAAATATCAATAATTTCAATAAAACACAAATATTTACACAACCAGCTAACAACAACTCCATACAGCACACAACAACTTCACATTAATTACAACACCAAATTATAATACAAAACATAAACAACAACAAAACAACAAGCACCTAACTACTCCCACCCCACACTTAAATCGAACACTGTCCCCAGTGTTCACAAAATTCAGCATAGCACAAGAGTAGGTGGTGAAACTCCCTGATCAATCGAAGTATTCCACTTCTTCGTCAGGTGCGGTTACCTCGTCCCCCATATCCGAATCACCACCGCTATCCTCATCTGACTCAACATCTGAGTCATCGCGGCGTGTTTCCTCATCTGTGGGGACATCATCATCAGTGGGCTCCACAAAAGCTGGCCCCACTCGGCATAAAGCCCTAGCATTTTCGCTGAAGGGGTAGTCCAACTCTACCTTCCACAGCTCATCCTTTGTTGCTGGCCTCCCACCTATTTGCAACAGTAGAATCTGCATCCTGAACATGCGAGCCATATACTGATCATACCGAGCATGGATTTTCGGGATAATGAAATTGTTGAAATTGCATAGAAATTAGGGGAATTGCATCGGTTTTGTTGATAGAAATTTTCGCTAAGTGCTATGTGATGAAATGTTATCGATGGTAATAGTGGATTAGCTGTACGAAGTCTGAGTAGTACATAGAATTTATACCGTCAAACCCTCTGAATGCACGAGGCATTTTTGTTACTATTTTTTTATTTGAAAGTTAGAAAAAGAGGATTGTCTTGCTGTAATGTTGTGATTGTGGCTAAAGACTAAGTGTGGGGTGGCCTAGCTTAACCCAACCTTAGTTGATGCAAATTTTAATTTGACTAACATTTGGAATTGTCTGTTTGATGTGACAGGAACAATGGCAAGCAGGCAAGACAAAGGGAAGGGCGCATCTACATTAGGCGCCGGAAGGAAAAGAATCAGATTGGGAGCAGCAGTCCCAGCAGCACCAGCGGTTCCGCGCGGCAAACGCCGTCAATACGGAACCCGATGGGTAACAGAGGAAGGGAAGAAATGGTACACAAAGCATAAGGAAAGCAAATACTTCCCCGAGGAGCATATTGCAAGGGAACCGTTGGCACAAGAATTCCCCAGAATCGTCCACAGGATTGATGCAGCCGGGCTGAACTTCATTTTTGAAGAGCCCAGGGAGTGCAATCTCCACTTGATTTGGGAGTTCTACGCAAACTAGAACCCGACACTCCGAAGTCACACTGTCAAAATAAGGGGGCAGGTAGTCACTTTTGAGCCCCATCACCTTAATGCCATCTTGGGGGCGCGAGACACAGACGCCCATGTACTCCAGCAGCTGAACATCACTCCACCATATGCGGACATCAGACACACTCTGTGTGGATCCCGGTCTACAACTTGGTGGAGCAGGCATAAGGAGAGGGGCTACCATCAGACAGTGCCCTACTCACAGATGAATAGGGAAGCCAGGGTATGGCTTAAAATTATGTGTTCCTGCCTGATCCCGGGGGTGCATATGACAGATGTCACCCGGGATCGTGTGTCCTTGGTCTATGCCTTGATGAAAGGGCTGGAAATCAATGTTGGGGCGGTGATTATCTCCTCCATGAAGAGAGCTTGTTTGCATCAAGGGCACAGGTACGGGTTTGGTGGCTTGCTGACCATTTTCCTGAGGGGCCTAGATGTTGAGGAGGAGGCCCTTGACTTCATCCCTCAGATGGAGAGGCGGGCCTTAGACGTCACCAAAACTAAGGCACCCGACACCACTCACGGGCCAGTTCTCACATTAGCCGAGCGACATGCTCGGGATGATCAGTATATGGCTCGCATGTTCGGGATGCAGATGCTAAGTTGCGCATAGGCGGGAGGCCAGCAACAGAGGATGAGCTGTGGCAGCTAGAGTTGGACTACCCCTTCAGCGAAAATGCCAGGGCTTTATGTCGAGTGGGGCCAGCTTTTGTGGAGCCCACTGATGATGATGTCCCCATAGACAAGGAGACACGCCGTGATGACTCAGATGTTGAGTCAGATGAGGATAGATGTGGTGATTCGGATATGGGTGACGAGCAACCGCACCTGACGAAGAAGTGGAATACTTCGATTGATCAGGGAGTTTCACCACCTACTCTTGTGCTATGCTGAATTTTGTGAACACTGGGGACAGTGTTCGATTTAAGTGTGGGGTGGGAGTAGTTAGGTGCTGGTTGTTTTGTTGTTGTTTATGTTTATGTTTTGTTGTTATGCCTGTGCAAAAATTGTGACCCTGTGATTTTGATGTTTATGTTTTGTATTGTAATTTGGTGTTGTAATTAATGTGAAGCTGTTGTGTGTTGTATGGAGTTGTTGTTAGCTGGCTGTGTAAATATTTGCGTTTTATCGAAATTATCGATATTTTTAAAAAATTTCGTGAATTTTTTTTTTTTTTTTATTTTTGGGTTTCTCGGCGTTTGTTTTTGGTGCTTTTACCGAGAATAGTTTCATTGAACTGAAGTCGTAATTAATGATTGTTCCCTATGATGGATGGATGATGACCTTCTTAAGGGAAATGTAGTCGATAGGTTTTGGGTTTTTGAAATCATAACTAAGTGGTGCTTGATGTTCTTGTTATGTGCTATATGTGATTGTAAGATGCGAGTATGTTCAGTGTGAAGCATGCAAGTGTATAACTTTGTTTGAGACACTTAGGCTCTTGAATTTGAGTCAATATGATTGAAGCTTAATCTGAATTCTTGTGATTAGCTGAGTTAAGAGTCTGCTGAATGTGTCTTGAATTGAGCATGCGCCATGAGTGTAAGGTTTTTGAGTATTCTGTGCTATTGTGGATTGTCTAAAACTTGCCTGGTGTGTTTATAAAATGAAATGAAGGATGTGAATTGTAGGAGATGATTTAGGCATTTCTTTGAGTGAACCAAATTTTTATCCCTCATTTTACCTACCTTGAAAAATTATTCCTAGTTAGCCCCATTGAGCCTGGAGCCTATTCTTTGATAGCTGCAACACAAGCTAAATCCTTTTTCTTTCATTAGCCTTGTGTTTGATCCAAAACTCCTAAGTGCTTGAGTGAAAAAAAAATCCGAAGGAGTAAAGGAGTGAGAAGAATGAAAAGAAAGGAAAAGTAGAAAGTTGTAGAAGTGAGAAAAGGACAAAGGTGCACTTGTGTAAAAATGGTTGATTATTATTAAGGAGCAAGAAAACAAATTAATGAAAAATTATTTATAGAACTCCTTACTAATAAGCTAAAAGCGCCTAAAGAAAGGGGGAACATAAGAGGAAAAAGAAAGATGAAAGGAGAAAAAGGTGAAGTAAGGGAAGGAAAGTTCGTAATGAGGGCGCAATGTATTAAAAGAGCTTGGGAAAGATAGTCACTATTATTGGCCAGAATAGTACCTACCCGTCCCTTAGCTTACATTAGAACCCATTAAGTCCTACTTGATCTTACATTCACACATCCTTAAATTAGTGGAATAAAAAACTAAGGGTAAGCTTATGGGTCATTACATGATGTATGTGAATTCTTTGTGAGAGTGAGCGTAATTCTATTCATGTACCCACACATGTTGTGATTTAAAAATTATTTTTGCGTGTGAAATTGGGTAACTCTCTTTCTGTGAGGGCACATGTTGAATGAAGGATATAATTCATGTGGGATTTCTTAATCAGTTGATTTGCATGAGTTTGATAAGATTGAGAGTCGATTCTTGAGGTTAAGAAGTCTTAACATAGTTATACTTCATTTCGATGATCAAATCGTGCATGCTCTATTTTTAGCTTGTTATCTTACGTAATCACTATAGTCGTAGCTTGAATAATCTTGCTAAATGAGTTATGGGTGAGTCTCCATATGCATGAGATGTAAAAGGTTGTTCGAGGACGAACAAGACTTTAAGTGTGGGGTTGTGATCTCGGGCACAATAGCATGCCCAAGTGACGCTTGATAACTTAATTTAGTCTTGTTTAGCTAAGTAATTGTATACATTTTCATGTGATTTTATATAAATGTGAAGATATGTGCTAACCAACATGATTAGTCCTTGTTTTGTAGGTTTTAATGATTTTGAAGAACTAATTTTTAAGTTGGTGAAGTAGCGGAATGGACTCGGGAGCAGATGCGGCAGGCAGGCAGCACCAGTGCGCCAGCAACATGCCACGTCGTGCCATCTACGCGACAGGGGTGTGCCAATGCGCTGTCCAAGCAGCGTGACACGCTGCCAACACGGTGACACTCGGCAGTTTTGGCTTCCGGAGGCAATTTCCAGAGAGCTTTCGCGTTACCTCCGTGTCACGGAGGCAGTGCTCTGTGATACACTCAGTGACACGGAGCCAATCCACAACAGGCTAAACTGTGCACGTTTCTCATTTATTATAAATAGGACCCTTAGATCCTAAAACCATTTTGTCACGATTTTTTTCTGGAAAACCACCTAGGGTTGAAGCCATGAATTATGATTGTGATTGTATGAAATTGTTTTGGAATTAAGTTATTGATTGTTGTTTTCATCTTGCATTCTGGATTGTTGGTTGTCTTTATGATTGATCACCATGAAAACATATACGTTAGCTTGGGCATAGGCTTGAGAAAGCAGTGACCTAGGTCAGAACATGAGAATGTGAGGAGCATGTTTATATCTCACGATATAATTTCGTGTTAGGATAGAAGTATACCTAACACCTTGCTTGGTTGATAAAACGGGGGTATTTAAAGACCGACTTAGTATTATCACATCACCACTCGAAGAAGTAGTTGTGAGGCTAAGTTGAGTTAAATGATTAGACGCACGAAAGTCCCTAATCATTTCCATGTAAACCACAACATAATTGATTGCCCACGAACTAGAAGTAGCATCCTCGCTCATAATGATGCAGTGAGGCTAGTTTGTCGTGTTTAGAGGCTTGAAAGACCATGAACATGCAATTCTAATTATGTGAAACGACAATCGATAGTTGCATACTTAACCTATTGCAAATCGTAGCATCGCATGATTATCTGGTTTTAACTCTATGTTTCTCCTAGAGTGCATTCAGAATATTTCGTAGACCAAACATAGACTTAATTAAAAATCTCTCTCGAAAACTTCTATAACCAACATTTTCGGTATTTAAGATCACACTTGTAATGGATAGTTAGAGGAATGGGTCCAGTCCCTGTGGGTTCGACATTCCGGTTCTTAAAAAGAGCCACTATATTACTTGCATGACCCGTACACTTGCGGACGCGCGAATAAGGGAACGTCAAGTCTTTGACATCTAAGGCCCGCCTCTCCATCTGTGGGATGTAGTCAAGGACCTCCTCCTCAACATCTAGGCCTCTCAGGAAAGTGGTCAGCAAGCCACCAAACCCGTACCTGTGCCCTTGATGCAAACGGGCTCTCTTCATGGCGGAGATAATCACCGCCCCAACATTGATTTCCAGCCCTTTCATCAAGGCATAGACCAAGCACACACGATCCCGGGTGACATCTGTCATATGCACCCCCGGGATCAGGCAGGAACAAACAATTTTAAGCCATATCCTGGCTTCCCTGTTCATCTGTGAGTAGGGCAATGTCTGATGGTAGCCCCTCTCCTTATGCCTGCTCCACCATGCTGTAGACCGGGCTCCACACAGAGTGCGTCTGATGTCCGCATATGGTGCAGTGATGTTCAGCTGCCGGAGTACATGGGCGTCTGTGTCCCACGCCCCCAAGATGGCATTAAGGTGATGGGTCTCAAAAGTGACTACCCGCTCCCTTATTTTGACAGTGTGACTTCGGAGTGTCTGGTTCCAATTTGCGTAGAACTCCCAAATCAAGTGGAGATTGCACTCCCTGGGCTCTTCAAAAATGAAGTTCAGCCCGGCTGCATCAATCCTGTGGACAATTCTGGGGAATTCTTGTGCCAACGGCTCCCTTGCAATATGCTCCTCGGGGAAGTATTTGCTTTTCTTATGCTTTGTGTACCATTTCTTCCCTTCCTCCATCGGGTTACGTATTGATGGCGTTGGCCGCGCGGAACCGCTGGTGCTGCTGGGACTGCTACTTCCAGTCTGATTCATTTCCTTCTAGCGCCCGATGTAGATTCTCCCTTCCCTTTGTCTTGCCTGCTTGCCATTGTTCCTATCACATCAAACAGACAGTCCCAAATGTTAGTCAAATTAAAATTTGCATCAACTAAGGTTGGGTTAAGCTAGGCCACCCCACACTTAGTCTTTAGCCACAATCACAACATTACAGCAAGACAATCCTCTTTTTCTAACTTTCAAATAAAAAAACAATAACAAAAATGCCTCGTGCATTCAGAGGGTTCGACGGTATAAATTCTATGTACTACTCAGACTTCGTACAGCTAATCCACTATTACCATTGATAACATTTCATCACATAGCACTTAGCGAAAATTTCTATCAACAAAACCGATGCAATTCCCCCAATTTCTATGCAATTTCAACAATTTCATTATCCCGAAAATCCATCGCGCCTTTAGCATATTAACGTTAAACACAACGTAATTTACCTCACCCAACATGAACAAACCAACAAGAATTTCACATTTCAACTCAATTTTAACTTCTTCATATTCAAATTCTAACCCTAGCTACAAATTTCACAAGAATTTCGATCACCCATGTATTTAGCGAGTTCATATAATCACAACGATACTACGAACATCAATCAACAATAACTTACATGAATTCAAGCTCAATTTACAATTAGGGCAAGTTTTCCTCACCTCCCATGCTCAAAATTGGAAAATTAGTCAAGAAATGAGATGAAGTTAATGAACATACCTTCAATTCGACGATATCGAAGAAAAGTTGAAGAATTTTAGCTCCTAGGTCCGTGTCACGTTGGGGAAGGGGGGATTCTTGGGTGTTTGTCGCGGAGGAGATGAGAAATGGAAAAAAATGAGGGAAAAAGGGGTTAAAAAGAGGTATTTTCACACGGGTCACCTGGCAACCCGGTGTGACCCGATGTGAAATTGCCTTCAACGTGTCATGGAGGGTAATGCGGAGCATGCCCTCCGTGACACGGAGCCATCGCGCCAGTACTCTGGAATTTTTAACGTGTCACGGAGGGTAACGCGGAGCATGCCCTCCGTGACACGGAGCCATCGCGCAGGCTCATTGTTTTGCCACTTTTTATTATTTTTCTCACCTCGATTTTTCCTTTGCGATCTTTTGCATTTTTGCCTTCCGTTCAACCTGAAATTCATCTCACAACAAGAAATTGGTTAGAATTTATAGGTTTCACATAAAATACAATTTTTTTTTCTTTTTTTTCTTCTACGAAATCTATTCAAATATTACAAAAATTTCACGGGTTGCCTCCCATGCAGCGCCTGTTTTACCGTCGCGGCTCGACGTCATTAAGCTCAGTCATCCTCTAGGGTGACGGATGTCTTCTCTCGACTACTGTCCTCACCCATGTCATGCTTACACTTCACCGTTGGTTTTCCCAATGGCTCCCGTGACTCAACGCTCTAGGCAATATCCGCTCGATCAAGCACGTTGATCACTGAGAGTTCCTCGTACACTGCCGAAAGCTTTGTAGCCTTGTACATCTCAAACACCTCCACCTTGTCGTGCGCCCGCATAGTTAGCTGCCCTGCAGCTACATCAATTAGGGCTTTCCCGGTCGCCAAGAAAGGACGTCCCAAATAAATGGGACTTTTGCGTCTGGCTCAAATTCCAGCATGACGAAGTCTACCGGGAAGATAGGGGAGCCCACTTGCACCAACACGTCCTCCACAATGCCATCAGGTCTAGCCAAGGAACGATCCACTAGTTGCAAGATCGGTGTTGTTGGTGTAGGACTCCCTAGCCCCAACTTCTTCAATACCGATGTCGGTATCAAGTTAATGCTCGCTCCCAAATCACATAATCTGTGAGCTCGGATACTCTGCCCAATTGTAATTTGAATTGTAAAGCTCCCAGGGTCCTTGAGCTTTGTGGGAAACCTATTTTGTATCCGTGAAGTGCACTCCTCCGTAAGAGCCACCGTGGCGTACTCAGTCAACCTGCTTTTGTTCACCACGATGTCCTTGATATATTTTGCGTACTTCGGAACTCCCTGCAAAACATCAACAAGAGGTAAATTAATGTGTACATGTTTAAGCACCTCCATGAACTTTTTGAAACACGCTTCCTCCTTGTGTTTCTTAGTCTTTGAGGGAACGGGGGTGGCGGTCTTTCTGGTTCAGCTTCCTTCTCCTTCCCCCTATCATCATTGTGATCCCTCTCATTATCACCTGCTTCCGACTGTTGTGGTGGTCTTTCTGGTTCCACCTCCTTGAGTTGCAAACCACTCCTCATGGTCACTGCATTTACTTGCTTGGGGTTCAGATCAGTGTCACTCGGAAGTCCTCCTCTCGGCCTGGTGTTTTGAGCTCCAGTAAATTGCCCAAACTGGTACTCCAGTGCCTTTGTAGCTAACTGATTGTTCTTTATATCGGCTGCCAATTTCTCGTAGTCAGCCTGAAATTGAGCTTGGTTAGCTATCATTGTCTTGAACATCTCCTCAATGCTGGGTGATGGTGGTGGAGGAGGTGCATTGTTGCTTCTGTATTGCGACTGATAGTTCTGCTGCCCTCCTTGATTTCTCTGCGCCCCCTGACTCGAACTCTGCCCTTGATGGTTATTGCTACCCCAAGAGAAATTCGGGTGATTCCTCCAGTTGGAATTGTAGCTGTTGCCATACTGTAGGTGGTTATTTCTCTGTACATTACCAACAAAGTTCACCGAATCAGGATTTGCTCCACAACATTCAGCTGAGTGTTCATTACTCCCGCACACTTCACACCAAATCTGCTGCATTACATTCATTGGGGCTTGAGACTGGTTCATACTCATGTTACTGAAGTGGGTGTTGAGTTGATTCTGTAACGCAGCTATCTGTGTAGCAATAGCTGTAAAACCATCCACTTCCAAGAATCCAACTGCTTTCCTTGTTCCTCCTCTTGAAGAGTCCGCATTCCACTCCGGATTCCCCTGCGAAATACGATTTAACAAAGTATACAACTCCTCATAAGTCTTCTCTAATGCTTGTCCCACAGCTGCTGAGTCTAGCAAGATTTTTTTCTGGGGTTCCAAACCCTCTATGAAAGTATGCACTAGCACATCATTGGATTGGTGATGATGAGGACAATCCCGCAACATAGATTTGAATCTCTCCCAGGCTTGATACAGATTCTCTCCCTCTCTCTATTTAAAACATAGAATTTGACTTCTAAGTCTTGCTGTTTTTTCAGATGGAAAGAACCGTATCAAGAATTTCTTTGCAAGATCATCCCACATGGTGATGGAATTAGGTGGCTCATCTTTCAACCACCTTTTAGCTTATCCCAAAAGTGAAAATGGGAAAAATGTAAGCCTGACATAATCTGATGACACTCCAGTGGGGATGTAGGTGTCACTTATCTCCAAAAAATTTTGGAGATGTTGTTGTGGATCCTCGTGAAGGAGACCTGTGAACTGCCCGCTGGTGTGCAGCAATTGCACCATGTTCTGTTTAAGCTCGAACCTCCCTCCTGGCTCAGGTTTGCGGATGCTAGATGTAACATTGTTAGCATGTGGGATTGCCACCTCGCGCACCGGCCTAGCTGCCATTTCTTCGAGCACTAACACTGCCCTTACAACTGGTGGATTCTGTTGTTGCTCCAGGATTGTTTATCTGAGCAACTACAGCTTTTTCTCTAGAGCTTCTCTCCTTTGACGATGGAATTGTCTTTCCGGCTCTAAATATGAGTCCACCAGCTCCTTGTCTCTTGCCAGTGTTCGACAGAAATTAATATCTGCAAAATACAGGCTAAGACCAAGTTGTCAGCACTAAGAGGAAATAGTAAACTAACACTTAAGAAAAATTTTACCAATTGCCAATCCCCGGCAACGGCGCCAAAAACTTGTTCGGCTGTTTGGAAGAACTACACGCAAGTGCACGTGGTCGAACAAGTAGTAAAGTGGCTCAAGTAAGCCAAGTATCTATCCCACAGGGACTGGACTAAGGTATCAATCTAATCAAGTGTCAATAAACTTTAACTCTAAACTGCAGACAACAGTGTGAAGAAGATTTTGATATTTTGTTTCCTAATTTTATACTAAGTCTAAAACGAATATACAATTTGAGTCTGAACTATAAGTATGAGCATGTTGAGGTTAAAATGAACATGTAGAGAAATAAATTATCGATACAATTTGATTAATCTTTCCTCCGATTGCTAGTCAAGAATTATTGCCTATGGATTAAAACTCTGGTATTTAACCCAACTTAAGAATCATGAACCTTCCACCTACATCTCTGTGATAAAAAGAAATTCATGTTCTAGCCATACAAAACCGAATCCTTAATTGACTAATACGACTTTCAGGTATATCTCTATCCTGAAGGTAAATCAATTCTCAATTTTCCCAAACTAAGAAAAGATCATATCCTATCAATTCACAACTTTCCAATTTCTTGCTCTCTCGAGTAAAATCAGACTTTTTAGATATACATTAACATTGGCCACACATTAATGCAGTAAGAACAAGAATCAATAGAACAACCATGGAAGACAAGATGAAAAACCAATTGATCAATAATTACATTTCAATACAAATGTTCTTAACCTCAGCAAGAAGTGAATTTAGCCACTCATTTGTGAATTAAACATCATCAAATGAGTGTAAATCATACAAACAATTGAAATAAAGGAGAAAGAGATAGAGAAGAACCCTAAGATTTTCGTCCCCTCAACTGCCTGTAACCCACGTTCTTGCTCCATCCAGTTAGAATTCTTAAAAATGAACCTAAGTGTTCTATTTATACTAGTGGGAATTTTTCTTGGAATAACAAGCAACGTGTCACGGAGTGCATCGCGGAGCACTGCCTCCGTGACACGCCACCAACGCGGACCCTTACTGGAATCTGGTCGTCCATGTATTTAAGCCCAACATGGCACGGCGTGCAATGCAGGGCTAGGCCAACGTGCCACGGCCCCAACGTGCACCTTCACTGGAATTTGGCTCATCTTCAGCATCCGGGCAGAATGGATCCGCGATGGCAGCGTGACACGGCTCCATCACGGAGCCCCTTTAATTCATGCTTTCCTTGGCCTTTTCCTTGCTCACTTCCGAGTCCAATCCCGATTTCTCCCAACATGTATCTTAGCTTCATAAAATTATATTTTTCCTGCAAAACAACGCTAATCATGTTGGTTAGTATAAATTCACATTTGACTACAATTCACATGAGAATGCACAAACATCGATAGATAAACAAGACAAAATGACGTATTTGAGTATCACTTGGGCATATAAATCTGCCCAAGGTCACTTGACATTTTTACCCCTAGATGATGGGCCTCAGTTGCAATGAATCAGTGGTTTGTTGGTGCAGGTTCGCAAACCACCGATCATTTCATGCTGAAGGACAGTGAGTTTTTTTGGCTCTTTTGACCTGGCACCGGCGAACTGCTAATCCGCAGATCGCCGGATGGTCCTAGCTCCTAGCATTAAATTCTTCAGCACTTCACCATTTGTCGGTGCTCATCTATGGTCCACCGGTCTCCAACTATCTTCCAAACAGTAGGCAACTACGATTAATCCAGTGTTTCACTATGTCTTTTGATAGAGTGCTGATCATCAACTTTATTTCCATATTTTTTGCTCAATTTCGTGCTTTTCTCCATTTAAGTACCTACAAGGCTCAAAGAGAAAAGGCATAAAATCCACCTAATTGACTTTAAAACTAAGCAAAAACTCATGTTTAAGAACTTATGAGTTGGTAAATTACCAACTCATCAAACCCCCAAACTTGAACCATTGTTTGTCCTTAAATAATGTAATTCTTTTAAATTGAGCAAATGGATAGCATGTCAAATATGAATTTATGCATCAAGGACCAATAAACCTAAGAAAACCCTAAAATGCTCACCAACTCAAGGAAAAAGAGAAATGACTCCCCCTAAAAATGGTGAAAAAGTTTCAAGAGGAAACCACAATGCGTAGGCATGTCACAACTGATTTCATTTTTCAAAACAAGGGCATCGTTTATCCAATCAAACATACATAGAATCTCAAATCATAATCACTTCACATGCAAAGTTTTCCTCGAAGCTCACACTACTTATGCCTTAATCAAATATTTACATCAATGCAAGCATGTCCTCAAAGGGAATGATTCCACTTACTACAAGAGGGAATCCCCTTTCTTTATCATAAAGCAATGCACACAAAAGGGATTATAGAATAAGATGATCACACTCACTCTCACAAAAGAAATCTCCACGTACACAACATGACCCATAGGCTTTCCCTTCATGTAAATCGCTACTAATGTAAAGCAACTATACTCAAAGTCAATTAGGACTTGTGGGTCATGATGAAGGCTAAGGGTAAGGGTAGGATAAATATTTAGCTCTAGTGATTAAAACCTCCCTAATTCCTTTTTGTGAACACTTTTAACCTCCCATAAACTTCTTTAGATTACTCCACCTTATTCCACTTTTTCAATCATCTTCATCTTTTGTTTCTCAAAAGTCCTTGACCTCCTTTAGATCTTACATTAAGCCTCATCTAAGTAAGAGGTAACACCATTTCATTATTCTTTTACTCTTTTTGATGATTCAAGGTTTCTGAAACCATCAATTCATTCATTTCGATTATAATTTTGTGCTACCTTATATTTAAGCTCATCACGTTTCTTCCTTTCTTTTAAACCCCCAAAATTAAGCTTTTTGCTTCTTTTTCATTGATTTCCTTATGTCTCCCTATATCTTGGGCTTCAAGCCCCCATTATTTTCATTCATTCATCACTAGTAATTAGGGAGGATAGGTACCAAAGAAGGGGATTACAAAAGGGACATTGGCTTGTAATGTGGTTTTCAAGAATAAACAGTCCATTCCAGTAGTTTCCCTGGTTCGGTAACCACCCATTTATCTGGCAGGGTTCTGAGCTCATGATATGAAGTGGTATCCACCCCACCGGGTTTCCATGATGGATCTATTTCTCTCATAGTGAGCATCCGATAGGGTGGTGGCCAGCTATGATATATCTCTTAATCGAATACAATTTTTGAAGAATTGTCAAACCCCATACACGAATCATCCGGCCTACTCCTGGGCCCCTCAGACTAGGTAGTCGCGGTTGCGGGTTCATGGAGGGCCATATCGCTGGAGGGCAGAGGATCCGTGTTTCTTGCCATGTCAACCCTCAAGCTATTACACTTCATTCTCTAAGACCTCAACCTTAGCACAGAGGCCTTCTCATACAAGTTGCATGGCCTTCTTAATGGTTTGTTGGATCATGGAAGGTATTGCTTTGGCCAATTTTATAATCTGGCTCTCATGAGCTTGGGCCATTCGTTCTATCTTTAATAGGTCGGTTGGCAGAGAGGCGATAACTGTGGCTACTTGGGAAGACCCTGAGGTTGTGCTAGAGAACATAGAAGGCGGCGGGGTAATTCTATCCACCATTCCTTTGGGCCGCTTTGAAGCTAGAGCATCTTTATCAGTTTGGGTGGTTAGTGTAATTACTCCATCAACCCTCATAATTCTATTAGTGGCCAAAAGAGAGGGCATGCGGCACTCAGGCATAACATACTCACAAAACTGGGATAAGGCAATAACACTGCCTGCTGCTTGGCCTTCCTTTTGAATTGATCCACAATGATTTTCCCTGCGTTGATGTGTGTCTGATCCATGATATAGGACAGAAGAATTGCCACCTCAATGGTGACCTACATTGTATTCTTTGAGGGGATAATCCGAGAACATACCAAATTCAGCCACATGTGAGCTTCAAATTTTAGATCATGGTAGTAAATTATTCCTGTTGAAGTAGCCCACTGTAGTTGATCTCTTACAATTCTTCCAGCTACCCGTTGAAATTGATTTTCTTTATTTTTCACCTTCATTCAGAACTCTAAACTTGGTCGGCTTGGTTCAGCCCAATAGATGGAATTAATTTCTCCAGGGGTGATGTTCACTTCTTGTCCCCACACCAACACAGACGGAAGGCATTACATTGTGTCTACTCGGCCTTTGTGCATTAAGGTACTTTACTGCGCTATATAAGAAGCATAGAAATCCCACACCAACTCAGCAAAGTAGGGTCCTATGAGTATAGTGAATGGACCCTAATCCCCAATACCAATATAATTGTAAATATTGGGGAAGTAAACCTTGAAGGATTCAACCTCATCTTAAGCTTCTGTGGTGATGAACCTCTTCTCCTTGAAGGACAAATAATAAGCTTCCATTCTTCCCAGCCCAAAGCGAAGTTGTGAAATACGCTAGGGCTCCTCAGAAGGTAAGTCTTACATGTTGGTGTTGGTCATTAGGGCTTTCCTTATGCTATTCCACTTGGAGATGGACATGATGTTATAGGCTACTGTTAGTACCATGCAAAGATTTGAAAGGAGAACAACAGCTAAGAAAAATGGATGGACAACAGAAAATTGAAAAACTAAATGATATCCAATTAGAAGTGAAGAAGTGTTAACTATGGTAACACTGGCGGATCATCGGCAAAATGCAAGTGGTGATCCACGAAGCACCAAATGAACTGCCATCGTTAAGTAAAAAGCTGGGAAGAGATATCCTACACCGGCGCCACACTGGTAAGTCACCGCTCTCGAACCATGAAGCGCCAACGAAATGCGGGTTAGTGGCAATGGCCAACCTCGTGACTGGACCTGCATTTCACCGGCAATTCACCGATATGAACAACGCTTCACCAATGGGCTACCTCACATTTAGATCGATCAAAATTCCTTTCAAAATCAGGTACAACCAAAATGAAAACAATGATTTTCCCTTAAGAAAGTTGTCACTCCTCTCGTTACTCCTCACTATCTCTTACAAAATCAGGTACAACCAAAATGAAAACGACAATTTTCCCTTAAGAAAGTCGTCGCTCTATCTATCATTGGGAAAATCATGCATGCGAAGCACACGGGGTTACTCAGACTTCACCCCCAAATTAGAATCAACAAAATAAATCATGAAGCACATACAACATATAATACACCCACATTAACATGTGAAACCCAAGATAACACCACCAACATATCCGCTAATGAACATTAGCCATTCAAGTAAAAGAAAAGAATGATGAACATGAGTGGTACCAATATCTATTCTAGCATGCTTGAGTTCAGATTTATATTCTCAATTGAAGTATAAGCTAGGAGATATATACCAATTTGAGAAGGGAGAATAAGTAGGTAGAGGAAAGCTTTGTGACTTGCTCAATTATGTTTCTTTCAAATTCATAGGAATTTAGGCGAGGTAAGATGGGTAATGGGAGAGAGGTATTTAAAGGCTAAGAGAGGGGAAGATGATTGGGCAAGATGGAGGTAGGTGATAATGGAGTTTATGTTGGGAAGGTAGTTTTTTTGAAATTTAAGAGGTGGTTGGAAAGTGAAAAGTGTGGGAAAATGGAAAAGTGGGAAGGGTTAATGAAATAAGGGTTGTTTTGGGGACTTGGATCAGGTTGTAGATTCCTGGGTCGGTTGGTTAATGGTTAGTCATTAATTTTAGTGGAAATGGATACCTGGATTTATGTTTAACTGGTGATAGCTGGTACATATCAGCGCTTCGCCGGATTGGGCATCGATGATCATTACCTTTTTAGTTCTCTGATTCATAGCCGATGATAGTCCTGTGTCTCATGGGTTGGCATCAACGATTCACACATTGGTATTGATATTCACTGATTTGATCACTGAACACACCCCAACTTCCAGGTGCACTGTTTAGCATTGGCGCTTCGCCAGTAGTTCGCAGATTGGTATCGGCTTTCTGACGGCAAGTCTTCGGTTGCCTCTCTTCTATCCCTTGATTCTGTTCATTACCTACGGTAGGGCGGCACCTTGTGCTTTTGCACCGGCATTTCACCAGCCTAGCGCTGGTCATGCCCTGTTCTTCTTCTCCTTATTCATACATCCAATCTACCTATAAAATCAAAAACAAAAAATATCAAAATATTCAAGATAAAGATGCTTGGGTTGCCTCCTAATAAGCGCCTTAGTTAACGTCGTGACATGAAAGAGGCTCGTTATGTGCTATGGCTCATCCATGTACATGACCTCTATTTGACCAACCTCCTCCAACACTCCCAAATACTTCTTTACCCTTTGGCCATTCACCTTGAGTTTTGACCCATCTTCTCCTTCAAGTTCAATGGCACCGTTTCCAAAAACTTGGGACACCTTAAATGTCCCTGACCATTTAGATTTGAGCTTCCCTGGAAATAACCTCAGTCTTGAATTGAACAACAATATCAAATCTCCCGAAACAAAATTTTGATGCATGATTTTCTGGTCATGGTAATGGTTCATGGGGGTCTTATAAACAGTTGTGTTCTCATATGCCCGCATTCTAAATTCATCCAACTCATGTAGATTTTCCACTCGCCCTTGGACGACTCTCCCCAAATCAAGGTTCAAGCTCTTCAATTCCCACAAGGCTTTATGTTCTAGCTCAATAGAGAGGTTGCAAGATTTGCCAAAAATAAGATGGTATGGAGACATTTCAATCGGTGTTTTGTATGTAGTCCGATACGCCCACAAGGCATCATCTAGCTTCTGATCCTAATCTGTTCTATTCACATTGACTATTTTAGTCAAAATATATTTGATTTCCCGATTGAAAACTTCTACTTGGCCATTTGTCTGTGGATGATAAGGGGTGGCCACCTTGTGCTTCACACTGTACTTGGCTAGAAAAGTGTTGAACAATCGATTGCAAAAGTGTGATCCTTCATCACTAATGATGGCTCTAGGGGTGCCAAATCATGAGAAAATATGCTTTTTCAAAAAGGTTGTTATGCTCCTCCCCTTATTGTTGGGCAATGCTACAGCTTCCACCCACTTAGTGACATAATCAGTAGCCACTAGAATGTATGTGTTTACATAAGAGCTCATAAAAGGGCCCATAAAATCAATTCCCCACACATCAAACAATTCCACCACTAAGATTGATGTTAAAGAAAGTTCATGCCTCCTTGAAATGCTCCCTATTCGTTGACACCAATCACACTGCTTTACAAACTTAGGGGCATCTTGATGAAGGGTAGGCTAACAAAATCCACAGTGTAGCACTTTTGCCGCAGTTCGAACACTCTCATAATGGCCCCCAACTAGTGATGAATGACAAGCCTTTAAAATTGGTACCATTTCAACTTCTGGGACATACCTATGAATTATACAATCAACGCAACTACGGAAAAGGTAAGGTTCATCCCAACAAAACTTCCGCACATCATGATGAATCTGTTCTTTTGATAAAAGGTCAACCCCTCGAGTGTAATATTTCTTACCAAATAATTAGCAACATCTGCAAACCAAGGTGTTAAGTCATGGGTTGCATCCAGAATATGTTCATCAGGGAAATCATCATTAATCTTCTCATGTACTCCCGACTGACAATTTTTCTCTAGGCGCGTTAGATGGTCAGCTACTTGATTCTCACACCCCTTACGATCATTCACTTCAAAGTCAAATTCCTACAACAATAGAACCCACCTATAAGCCTAGGTTTAGCATCTTTCTTTATCATCAAATATCTAAGTGCCGCATGGTCCGTGTGCACCACCACTTTGGACCCCAACAAATATGTTTGAAACTTCTCAAACGCAAATACTACAACGAGCAGCTCTTGTTCTATCACCGGTGTAGTTTTTTTGTGCATCATTCAAGGCTTTGCTAGCATGGTAAATGGGGTGAAAATTGTTTTCCTTCCGCTGACCAAGGACTTCTCCAATGCTACACCACTGGCATAGCATATTAGCTCAAAGGGCTTTGACCAGTGTGGTGTGGTGATGATTGCAGCAAATACAAGCTTTTCTTTCAATTCCACAAAATCCCTCATACACTCCTCATCAAAATTAAACTTTGCCTCTTTTTCTAACAATAGAAATAAATGATGAGCTATCTAGGAGAAATCATTGATGAAACAGCGGTAAAATCCCACATGTCCTATAAAACTCCTAATACCCTTCACAGTGCTTAGTGGAGGTAACTGAACAATGGCATTAATCTTGGCTTGGTCTACCCCAATTCCTTTCTCATAAATTTTGTGTCCCAGTATAATCCCTTCTTTTACCATGAAATGACATTTTTCCCAGTTAAGTACCAAGTTTGTCTCCTCACATCTCTTTAACACCTCTTCTAGATTTACCAAGCAATCTTCAAATGAATTTCTCACCTGAGAAGTCATCCATGAAGCCTTCCATAGTATCCTCCACCATGTTTGAGAAAATTTAAATCATACACCTCTGAAAAGTAGTTGGAGCATTGCAAAGCCCGAAAGGCACCCTCTTGTGTCACGCCCCACTTTGGGAGGCATGACTAGCACCCGGTGCCCTACTAGGACCTGAACTGACTTAACTAGGCCGGTGCACTTTTAGAGCAGGCTTACTTCCAAATCAACAAAACAATGGGCTATATCTCGGCTGTAAATACAACCTCTGGCTAATAAGGCCTTATAGCCACCTATAAAACAAAACCAACTAGCCAAAAACAAGCAAGAACAGCGAATCCTATGCGGGTCGAAAAGGCCACCATGATGTCTAGTTATGACTGTAAAGTAAATCCAATTCTAAGCTAAACTAAGGCCAACAAGGCCGTTAATCTGCCAGCTAAACAAGGCCCGACACGGCCAACACGTAAACCAAAACACATATGGGTCCAACACAGCCAATAACAGCTAACCATAGGGAAATAGAAACAATCTGCAAGCCTCTAGGAGAAATATGATAGTCGGGACAGGGCCCTGGCCTACCCATGAACTATAAAATCAAAAAGAAGCAAACCTTCTATCTACAAGCTCCGGAAGAAAGGAGCTACTGCCCTGGTGATGCTGGCTGAAAGCTATGAGGGACTTGCTCCTCGTCTATCTGTACCTGCAGGCAAGTAATGTAGTTCCCCATAAAAGGCGTCAGTACAATGTGTACTTAATATGTAAGGCGATAATTGTCAATGACTAAAATAAGGAGATAGAACTAAAGATAACTGAAATAAAGGGGGTAGAGATCATACTTGAGTAATAGAACATCTTACTATCTAACTTTATTAATAACTAAAGCAAACAAGAACCTTACTTGGCCCCCATAAGCCCGAAGGTACAAACAGCACAGAATAACGCACCTGGGCCCCTATAAGCCCTGGTGAATACACCTCAGTCTATAAGTCACACTGGGTCAACTAATAGCTATAGCTGTCCTACCAATCCCCTGGGTCTGCAACTGAGCCTGCTCGGCCCCTGATTATAACTGTGCCTGAATCCGGTGAACTCCTGGTATCTGCACCCCGGGCACTAGGCTCGACGGGGGTGTATAAAGCCAACCACGACATATGAGGACCTGGGACCCCATCATCGTCCCTGGCGGAAGGAATTCCGCTTCGTAGAGCGATGTCATCTTGCCCCTGGCGGGCGTCGACACAGCTAATAACCCTAGGGTCAGTCATGAAGGCTATTCAAGCATAATCCATCCCAAACTAAACACAGAATACGAGTTTTAGCTAATAACAACAACCAATCATAATATGCATGCTTCTACTGCTCTTATTGGGACTCAACTGAGTTATCATGCTAAGAAAACTAACTTTCTGAAAGAAACTTCCTTAACATACCTCGTTTGCCAATTACTCATTAATTGGCGAGCTTCAGCTCGTATTCAACTGCTCTTCTCAACTGCAATCGTATTATTAGAGGAATGAGGCTAATTCCAGTACTAAATTCGATGAAAAATGGTAACTTTACATAGAAATATTAACTATATTTCAACTTAACAGAACACGGTTGAAAACTCGTAATTTCTCAAAAGTCTAGAAGGAAGAAATGCTTACTTTAAGCCTGTGATCATATTTATACTAGTTTGGAGCAATTGCAACAACTTTAGCTCGGCAAGTTTACAATTTTCTGGGAGAATTTCATGAAAATAACTATGTAGCAATGCTCCCTGCAGCCTTAAACTTTAATACCCGAAGTTAATTTTTAAATTTGGGCAGCATTCTGCAGCATAAATGGATGAAATTTATATGATTTCCTCATACTCTATCATGTCTGGTCGTATGTAATATATGAAATGAAATGGAATCAAAGGATGGAACATATATACACTTGAGGAGGTTGACAGGGCTCCGTGGCATGGACCCTGTTGCACCAATTTACGGGCGTGCCGCGGAGCCCAATACAGAGGAAGGGGGTCCTTCACAGCCTGTTCCGGCCTCCTCCTGCGCGATCTCAATTTCGCGCTCGTTCGACCTTTCCCCGGGCCCTTTCCCATACGTATTGCACTCTAAAACTCTTAACCAACGTATGAAGAGGTCGTCTAAACATTAGAAACTTATGGGGTGTAACATCCTTCCCCCCTTAAAAACATTCATCCTCGAATGTTTAATTTCAGCTTACAGATACCTTAACTCTTGCAACTACTTATTTTTGAGAAAATTTCGGCAGAGTCTCCCCTGTAATATGGACTATCTGAAAATCCTAAAACGCAAAAAAGTCTAATATAGGCATTTCACATAACACTATAGAAAGTGTTTCTCAACAACATTGTATCTAGCTGAACAGTACATGTAACACACATCACAGAACAAACTGAATCGTAAATGTACCTTAACTGCATAGCCTTGCTAAGTTTGGAAAAAATGAGGATATTTGGATTTCATGTTGTCCTTAGCTTCCCAAGTCATTTCCTCTCTATTCTTGTTTCTCCATAGTACCTTAAAAGAAGCAACATCCTTAGTCCTCAAACTGCAAACCTTCCGATCTAATATAGCTACTGGAATCTCTTCATAGGTTAATTCCTCGGTAACGTGGACATCCTCAAATGGCACAATTCGGGATGGCTCCCCTATGCACTTTTGTAGCATCGACACATGGATGACTGGACGAATGGATTCCAACTCTGAAGGCAAATCTAGCTCGTATGCCACCTGGCCTATTCTTGGGAGTATTTGATATGGAACAATAAACCTCGGGCTAAGATTACCCTTTTTTCCAAACCTCATTATGACCTTCATTGGCGAGATTTTTATAAATACCCAGTCACCTACACTGAACTCCAGGTTTCTATGCTGCATATCATCATAAGATATCTGGCGGCTCTAAGCTGTCAGCAGACGTTCTCTGATAAGCTTTACTTTCTCTTCTGACTAGTGAATTATATCTGGCATAATTAACCCTGTCTCTCCAACCTCGAACCAACCAACTGGGGACCTACATTTTCGACCGTATAAAGCCTCATTAAGCGCCATCTGAATCGCTGAATGGTAAATATTATTGTAAGAAAATTCAATAAGGGGTAAATGTTCATCCTAGCTACCTCCAAAATCCAGCGCACACGCCCGTAACATATCCTCGAGCGTCTGAATTGTGCGTTCCGCCTGCACATTCATCTGAGGGTGGAATGCCATTCTCTGATTAACCTGGGTTCCCAATTCTCTCTAGAAGGACTGCTAGAACCTAGTTGTAAATTGCGCTCCCCTGTCAGAAATGATAGATATTGGGACTCCCTGTAATCTGACTATCTCCTTGATATAAAGCTCGGCATAATCCTCAGCTGAGAAGGTGGTCCTGACTGGCATAAAGTGAGTTGATTTCGTCAACCTGTCAACAATCACCCA
Organism: Datura wrightii; assembly: GCA_035772735.1. Lineage (NCBI taxonomy): Eukaryota > Viridiplantae > Streptophyta > Magnoliopsida > Solanales > Solanaceae > Datura > Datura wrightii. The sequence continues at coordinate 42,093,687 of JASDFA010000007.1, read as the reverse complement.
GATGGAATCAAATTTACACCCGGTATGAGGTAACCCTGTCACAAAATCCATATTATTTCCACCCATTTCCACATAGGCATTGTTATCTCCTGTGTCAGTCCACTGGGTTTTTGATGTTTGGCTCTCACCTGCTGGCAATTAGGGCATTGAGCCACAAATTCCGCTATTTCCTTTTTCATTCCCGGCCACCAGTAATTTTATTTTTTATCATGATAAATCTTTGTTGAACCCGGATGAAGAGAGTAACGGGAATAATGCACCTCACCCATAATTTGTTGGCGAAGTCCTGCTGCGTTTGGAACACAGAGGCGATCCCTATATCTCAAAACTCCATCTTTGGTTACTTGGAAATCTGTAACTTCCCCTCACTGAACTTTACCTCTGAACTGAACCAGGTTAGGGTCTTCGTACTGTCGTTCTTTCACTTCCACAACCAATGATGATACTGTCGTATTTTGAATTACTGCTCCACTGTCTCCCAAATCTACTATACGGACAGCTAAACTGGCTAACTGATGCAATTCTCATGCCAGTTCCTGTTTTCCTGGCTTTAGGTGTATTACACTCCCCATGGATTTACGGCTGAGGGCATCTTCTATAACATTGACTCTCCCTAGATGGTACGAAATATTCACATCATAGTCTTTCAACAAATCTAACTAGCGATGCTGCCGTAGATTCAACTCTTTCTATGTGAAAATGTACTGGAGGCCCTTATGATCAGTGAAAATATCTAGATGAACGCCATACAGATAGTTCCTCCATATTTTCAAGGCATGAATCACCGCGGCTAATTCTAGGTCATGGGTGGGGTAGTTCTTTTCATGCTTCCTCAGCTACCTGGAAGCGTAAGCAATTACTTTACCATGCTGCATCAGAACACATCCTAACCAAATGCCTGAATCATCGCAGTATACTGCATAACCCTCTGATCCTTCTGGCAAGGCTAATACTGGTGCTGATGTCAACCTGTTTTTCAATTCCTGAAAACTCTGCTCACATGCTTCAGTCCAATGAAATTTAGCTGCTTTCTAAGTTAACTTGGCCAGAGGCGCTGCTAAGGTAGAAAATCCTTCCACAAACCTCCTGTAATACCCGGCTAACCCCAGGAAACTACGTACCTCAATCGGAGTGGTAGGTCTAGTCCATGTTTTTACAGCCTCGATCTTTTGTGAATCTACCTATATACCAGCATCTGACACGACGTGGCCCAAAAGGCCACTGAATTAAGCCAAAATTCACATTTAGAAAACTTTTCATACAACTGGTGATCCCTGAGAGTTTGGAGCACTATTCGTAGGTGATCCCGATGATCTGCCTCTGAGCGGGAATATATCAGAATATCATCAATAAATACTATCACAAACAGGTCTAGATACAGCCTAAAGATGCTGTTCATCAAGTCCATGAACACTGTGGGAGCATTCATTAGTCCAAGGTACATGACTAGAAATTCAAAGTGGCCATACCTGGTCCTGAAAGCAATTTTTGGAATATCCCTCTCACGAACCCGAACCTGATGGTACCCTGACTTTAAGTCAATTTTTGAGAAATGTTTTCCTCCCTACAACTGGTCAAACAAGTTGTCTATTCTGGGAAGCAGGTACTTATTCTTGATAGTGACTTTATTCAGTTATCGGTAATCTATACACATACAGTGGGAGCCATCCTTCTTTCTCACAAACAGAACTGGTGCTCCCCATGGTGAAGTGCTCGTCCTGATGAAGCTCTTATCTAACAGATCTTTCAACTATTCCTTCAATTCTCTGAGCTCAGCAGGAGCCATTCGGTATGGAGGAATAGATATGGGCTGAGTACCTGGTAGTAAATCAATTCCAAAGTCAATTTCCCATTCTGGGGGAATGCCAGGTAGCTCATCCAGGAATACATCTAAAAATTCATTGACTACTGGAATGGACTGAAGAGTTGGAGATTCTGCTTGGACATCCTGAACTCTGACAATATGATAAATACACCCTTTTTCTATCAATTTCCTCGCGCGAAGATAGGAAATAAACCTACCTTTTGGTATGGCTGCACTACATTTCCACTCCTGTACAACCTCCCCCCGGAAAATGGAATCGAAAAGTGTTGGTCCAACATTCAACATTGGCATAGCATGGTGCCAACCAAGCCATACCCATAATTGCATCAAAATCAATAATTTCTAGTTTTATCAAGTATGCTAAATTCTGAAGACCAACAACCTCTACTGTGCATCCCCGGTAGACCCTCTTGGCTATAATAGAGTCACCGACGGGTGTGGACACTGAGAAAGGTCGCTGAAGTGATTCAGGCGTAATACCGAACTTCTAAGCCACTAATGGAGTAACATAAGACAAGGTGGATCCTGGATCTATTAGTACATAAACAGAATGAGAGAAAATATCCAGCATACCTATCACCACATCCGGCAATGACTCTGGCTCCTGTCGTCCCGATAAAGCATAAGTTCAATCTGGACGGTACCTGAGCTAGATGCCCCTGATCTGCCTCGGCCTCTGCCAGATGGAGCTGAGGGCCTACGCCCTAATGGAGATGATGGGGAACATGATCCTACTAAAGATTTATCCTGTCGGTCCCGATCGCTCTGACCCTTGGCTAGACATTCCCTCATCTGATGACCCTCCTGTCCACAGGTATAACATGTTGTGGAACCATACCTGCACGCCCTGGAGTGATGTCAACTGTAAAAAGGGAAAAGGAGCACGGTGACTCTACTCTGCTCCGCTCCTCTCTAATGCTGTGAATATGTTGATCGTGAACTCCCACCGGGCCCTAACTGCCCCCGACGACCAGATCCACTCTCCTGCTGCTGTTGTGGGGGTAGGGGTCTAGGTGGCCTGTCTGAAAATCATGGCCTGGGTACACCCTAGCACTCCTCCTAGATGTCACTAGGTCTGGCCCAGCAGCGCTGCTCCTGATTTTCCCTTCTTATTTCCCATTGCCGCTGTCTGATCCATTCAATAATCTGAGTAAAAGCCTGAACGCAGGCAATATCCATGTCCTCTCACCGAGTGGCCGTAAATCAAGTCTCTAGATATTCTGGATTCCGCCCCATAATAAACCGGTGTACCCTATCCGGCATGGTATCCACAAAAGCTAGTGCATATCGGGCCAAGGAGTCGAACCTCATAGCATACTGCTAGAAACTCATTGACCCCTACTCTAGATGTAGGAACTGATCAACCCAGGCCTGTTGAATTTCCCGTGGTAGGTAGTGGTCTAGAAAAGCCTCTGAGAAGCTCAGCCAAGTCAGAGGGGAAACACCTCTCCCTCGGGACCTCTCCCAACTCTCGTACCACAGTACTGCAATGTCTCATAGCCGAAATACCGCTAACTCAACCGACTCGGCAGGTGTAGCATGCATCACCTTGAAAATCCGCAGCATCTGATCCAAGAAATCTTGAGGGTCCTCCGCCTGATCCGTCCTTGTGAACTGCAGGGGACTCAGTGTGAGAAATTCCCAAACCCTCGAACTACCAGGTCCTCCTAAGGACTCTGTGACCACGGGCCCCACTGGCTGATGTTGTGCAGCCATCATCTGAGCTAGCATAACAATAGCACTCCTAACCTCCTGATCCATTGGTACCGATATAGAGACTACTGGAGGTGGTGTCGTCATATTTGCTGCTCCAAGCGGCTCCTGACGTAGTGGAGAGTGCTGGGGAGACCGAGATGAAGCCTTTCTATCGCCCTCAGATCAGGCTGACTCTAACTGAGGCACCCTATTAGTGCCTTCCCCTGCTGCAACATCCAATTTCCTACCAGTCGTGCGGTGTCGCGGGTCTACCATTTCTCTATAGATAAAAGAATATGGTACGCTTAGGGACACAACCCTATACTGTACAGCTCTATAGCACGACTGGATAAGAAGAAATAGTAACCATCCTATCATGCCTCGCAGCCTCCTGCGTATAGAATGTGGTGCACAACACATCCATAGACAAGACTCTACTTAGCACGGCTTGCAGAATCCCTGGGATATGACCTTCTTTGATACCAAGTTTGTCACGCCCCACCTTGGGAGGCATGATTGGCACCTAATGCCCTACTAGGACCTGAACTGACTTAACTAGGACCGTGCACTTCTAGTGCAGGCTTATTTCCCAAATCAAGAAAATAATGGGCTATATCTTGGCTGTAAATACAACCTCCAGAAGATAAGGCCTTATAGCCACCTGTAAAAGAAAACCAGCTAGCCAAAAACAAGCAAGAATAGGGAATCCTATGCGGACCAATAAGGCCACCATGATGTCTAGTTATGACTGTAAAGTAAATCCAGTACTAAGCTAAACTAAGGCCAACAAGGCCGCTAATCTTCCAATTAAAAAAGGCTCGACACGGCCAACACATAAACTAAAACACATATGAGCCTCACACGGCCAATAACAGCTAACCACAGGGAAATAGAAATAATCTGCAGCCTCTAGGAGTAATTTGATGGTAGGGACATGGCCCCAGCCTACCCATGAACTGTAAAATCAAAAAAAGTAAACCTTCTATCTACAAGCTCCAGAAGAAAGGAGCTACTGCCCTGGTGATGCTGGTTAAAAGCTACGAGGGACCTGCTCCTCATCTATCTGTACCTGCAGGAAAGTAGTGCAATGCCTTAGAAAGGGCATCAATAATGTGTACCAAATATATAAGGCGATAACTATAAATGACTGAAATAAGTAGATAGAACTGAAGATAACTGAAATAAAGGGGGGTAAACTCCTGAATCTCCTCCAAATCCCTCTTCCAAACCATCCTCTCCACATTCTCATCCCTCATCTCCCACTATAAAGGACCAGGATCCCTCACTATTAGAAGAGGATCTTATTCTTGACACTCCAGCTTTTCAAACCCACCTTCTTCACCCACTCCTGTTCGTTTCAAGAAGAGTTCAAATCCTAAAAGACTAGTGATGGAGGGAAATGACTCTAGTTCCTAAGTGTCTAATCAATAAGGAGATGATGGAACTGTCACTGAGCAAACAATGAATCTGAATGAGGTTCCTATCTCTATGGAACATGAGTAGTTGAATATTCAGAAAGAGAAGGATGAGTGTGTTCAGGACACTATTTTAGAAGTACCCTATGTAGCACCAGGTTCAAACTCTATCTCTCCTATTCTAGAAGGGAAAAATCTTGAGAGAGGGTTATTCAAATTTTCTGGGGAGTAGTTCTTTAAAGGGAATCTGGCGAATGTTAGGGAGGATTAGTCAAATATTCTGTAGAGTGGGGCATAGATCATTGAAGGGTTTGTTGAGGTCATGGGTAGGGAAAGGGGAGGTGGTGTGGAATAGATTCCCATAATGCCAATTGAGAGAGTGTCTCATACTCACCCCTCTTCTCCTAAATGGATGGGACTCCTGTTCCTAAGGGCGATACTGTTTTTCCACCCCTCTCCAACGCAAGAGGAGGATGAAATCTATCTAGCGGTGTTTAGTAAAGGGAGTCATTCCTTTTCTAAATCTTCCTCAAGGATAAGGAAGGGACCTAAATGGGCACAGGTTACCATTGGAAAGGAAATTAATAAAATTGATAAAGTGTTAAAGGTCAATCGTGATAAGACCATGAAAAGAAGGAGAATGTTGTGTAAGTCTATTGTTGATGAAGAGGTGCATCCATCTCAACTGATTGAGATAGATACATGGGATACTTTGCAAATAGTGGAAGAGGTTCCCATTTCTTGGAGGGAATCTAAAAAAGATCGACAATAATCCAAAAAAGAAGGGACTTGCCTGCTAAGGGAACAACCAAGGGACCTGGTGGAGATGATCAGTGGTCAAAAAATAAAACAGTTAGTTCTTACCAATAAAAGAAGGAAAATAGCTAGTAAGGGACCTTTAACTTCTTCTAAACATCCCCAAGCAGATGAACAATGCAGAAAAGCAAGAAAACTTGCAAAAGAAGAAGATTCTTGGGAGTCGAGTTTTTGATCCTGACATTGTTGATCAATCCAGGATGCAAGAGTTGATGGAAATGGTGGAATTTCAAAGATGGGAGCATGTGTCCAAGCTGTCTATGCCTTCAAAACATGAATCTAAAGTAATTGAGTTCTATGATTATTGGATGGACATGAAGATAAGGATACCACTTTTGTAAGTGTGTAAGGGGTTGACTTTATAATAACTGTGGCCTCACTTGGACAGATCTTGCAACTTCCTATGGATGGAATCTCTATCATGAAGGACCATAATGCCTCAAGAGACTTCTTCTGGATAATTGGCAAACTTGACTGGAACTTCAAGAGCGATCAAATGTTTAAAAAATAAATAAAACCTGATTATCAATTGCTCTTTGAATCTGTGAACATAGTCATACTTCTTCATGCTGATGAAGGTCAATTGCTACCATCCTAGACCTTCTTCTCACGGGAGGCATTGGAAAAGTTTTAGCCAGTCAACCTACTTGCCCTCATGATAGAGCATATCCTGAAGATTAAAGCTATCATGGAGGTAGACATGGTCTTGGGTTAGTTACCTGCTTACATAGTCTTCAAGCACTTAGGGGTTGCTCTCGGGAGGGCCATAGTGGCAATAAGAAAACAAATGTTTACCCTAAGCACTTAGTAAGCGTGCGAGTGTGTTGCTAACAAAGGAGGTGTTGGTGTGCGATCTACGATCTCGAGCTTGATACAGGCACAGGAACATGCAGCTGAAGAGGTCAACCGCTTGTAGATGTTGTTGTCTTAGAGGGAGGATGAAATATCCTTTTTACAAGAAACACAAGTGTCAAAGGGATCTATGATAGAACCTGTTTCCATATAGAACTTACAAGTTGAGAATGCTCAATTAAAGACTGAGAACATAGCGCTAAGGAAATAAATAAAGGAACTGACTCATCAAATATTGCAAGACCATCGTTTTGCCAATGAGAAGATTAACAAACTTCTCCCCAAGATCTACTCATTTATCCTTCCCATCTCCCTCCCATGCCCCCTCCTTTCTCACGTTCCTCCCCACTACCTTTGTCTTTTGTTGATCTCCTCTCTTTTCTCTCCCATTCTTGCAATTGTGGCACTAGTTAGTCTTGTTTTGTTAACTCTTTTATATTGTTGTTAATGCTTCCTACTATTGTTGTAACCTTGGGCATCATTTATGAATATATAGGACCAGATGTTTTTGTTCTTACTTAGTGCGTGCATTTATTCGTGTTAGTATTGCCCAAATGGCCATGAGTTAACTTTGTCTTATGTCTCTTTTTGATATATTACTATCTTATCTGTTTTATGATGCCAAAAGGGTTTAGGTGAGGGAGGCACTATCCTATATGGGTTGTGCGTAAGGGGGGGGGGGGGGAATAGGCAGATGGCTTGTAACCAGGAGGAACCAGATGGGGATCTAGTCTACTAGGGGAATGTTGGTCATGTGTGCGCGTGTGGGGGAGATAAGCAAATGAATCTTGTTCTTAGGGGGAATGTTAGTGATATGTTTGTCATTATAAAATGGGGGGGGGGGATTATTGGATCATAAACTCATTTAAATGAGTTTTTAACAAACCTGGTAAGAAACCAGATATGAAGTGCAAAGGACTAGGTTGCTTATTCATGAAGTCAACTTACAGGTGTAAAAGTAACTTTACAGCTGCTCACTGCCATCGCAACACAGTGGAAGAACTGTTGTAGTCCTAGTCTTTGTCCAACTGACAATATCTCCATTTCTCACTCATCCTCTCATACATATTGAATAATACAAGAAGTAAAAACCAAGTTTTTTCAAAACAAGTCCACATAATAATCTACAAAAGTCATCGCTCCTGCTTAAAGACAGAGCTACAATAAGCCTCAAGAACCAATTCCTTATTCACGTATTATATGTTTAGTTCTAGGTTATTGAGTTTTTCTCTTTTGCTCTTTACATTGTAAACCCACTCTTCTTTTAAGAAGCTATTGAAGGTCAGTTTTTTGTTGTACTTGAATCTCTGTGTCAAGCTAATGTTAGCCTTAATTATCTTTGTAATAGAGTTGTTACAAGGACTCACAATAGAGTTATTGTAAAGGAGAAGGGATTAAAAGTTTAATTTCTAGATTGCAATAGGTTGTAATCTGAACATTGCTTGGTTGATAGTGAAGTTGAAAAATCCTATTAGGGTAGGTCGTGGTTTTACCTCAAGCAAAGAGATTTTCATATATATCCTGTGTTATTTACTTTCTATTCTTAACTGTGGAACCAGGTAAGAAATTTGGTTCTCTATATTATTAGTGGACACTCGCAAACTGTCACCTTTATTAGGAAAATGAAAAATGTTTTATCTGAAAGACAAAAAGGCGTAAAAGGAGTACTTCAAATAGATATAATAACTTGAAAAATAACGGTAATTTTCAAATTTAGTGTGCTCTGAAATCAATTCTACTAAATGGTCTCTCTAATTTTTGGTAGATTGATTTTAATTTCTCAATTCATGTGGCAAACATCAAATACAATTATGTAAATTAAGAAAGTCATAAGCAGATAGAGAGAGATATTCTAATTTGAGAAAAGCACTTGCCTTAAAGTTGAACGTTTAGAATCTTTTAAGTTAATTCTGAAACTTGAGTTTTCAATTATTTTCTAGATAACTATTTCAAGTTCCATCAATTTTGAAAATTCAGATTTCAAAAACTTTTAAAAATTCAGTTTTGATTTCTAAAAACTTTCTTTAAAGATTTCTCTCGGTGAATTTTGGAAATAGAGTCACTTTGATGGTGAAACTTTAAGTAATAAATTGTTAAATTTTGAATTAGATCTCATTTTAAAGGCAAGATTCTAGCCATGTGTGTGGGCGTTTTCATAAAGAAATGTGATTGAATAGAATTTATTCTTCATGATATAGAAGATATGGATTTGTACCTATTAAGAAAATAAAAAGTTAAAAGAGAGATAAAGTTATAAAAGATCTTGATCTTTTAGATGTTGGGATTTGTATAAATTGCATATGGATAAGCAAACAAGTTCGTTAAGGGTACTTGAAGAAGCGATATTAAATTTTTAAAAGTTATACACGCAGCTAATTATGGATCATCTACTCATATCTATTTCAACGGTCAAAATATTTTACATCGCTAAGTGATGATCGCTTTACTATATGTATTTCTATTTGTTTTCAAAAGTTCTAAAACACTTGTTTTTTCAAGACATTTAAGGTTGAGTTGAAAATACAAATGAGAGAAAGATAATGATCATATGATCTCATAAGGATAGTGAATACATTGGCAGATCTACAAACTATGTTCTGGTTCTATGATAATTATTGAGTCTTCATAATTTTGAAGGACTCATGGATTAGTGGGAGTTCCTCGTACAATTACTTTTAGGAATAAGAATGTGAATCATTACAGTTGCTTGACATTTTTAATCTGAAAACTATATTATAAATAACAAAAATAATTTTTCTATGAGTCAGTTGCATCCAGATAAAAAATAATTTCAAAAATTCTATTAAATAGATGTAAAGAAATTCGTAAGAAAATAAATATAAATATAGACAGACCTTCGTAATTAATAAACAAAAGTTGATGAAATGATCAAATTCAGACATTGACCAATATAAGTATTTTTTAAATAGTCTATTTTTGAACCATCTATCATAGGTATGTTCAATGAGATTATTTTATAACACAGGTTGTTTGTTTGAGACTAATGATTATCGACTCTATTATTAGATCTAATTTTAGTTTTCATTGTGAAGATTGATAAGAATGGAAGTCAAAAGAAAATACTTGGCACATAGTTTATTATATTTAAGCGAAAATTGGGGATAATAAATTTTTTGTTTCTCGAAGACATCATATGTCTCATTTGATGATTGATCCTTAACTTTTTAGCCCTTCAGTATATAGATCATATCGGTAATATGTATGATAATTTTTTATATAAAATGTATTTATCTTGATTTATGTCAACTGTTTTGATACATCTTTGACAAATATGAAATATCTTTATTGTGCATTCTATTTTCATATTCAGTATCCACAGAGATATATAAGATTTAGTTCATAAGCATCAAACTATATAGTGTTGTTGATAGAAGCTTATTGAAAGTTAGAAAAATAATTTTTCTCACTATAGTCGCAAGGTAGGATTATGCATGTCATACGAGGAAGAAAATACTTGACTTAAATGTGTAGGACAATCATGATCCTTATATAGTACTACTTTGTGTTTTCTCATATTGAAACTTTGGTTGATTATCACCTGAATTAGTAATATATGGCCCAAGTGAGAGAACGTAGAATGTTTTATAAGGTTTTACTAAAGTATGACCCATATATTACTATTTAGTTTTATTTATATGTATCCAATTATATAATTATTTGGTGATTATATTTGGGACGATTTCTAGATGAGATGGACTCTTAGATGGCTTATCACGTGATGGAAAAAATAAGAGGAGTCTTAGTAGCTATGGGGTTCTACGAATGGTTGGTTATTTAAACGTTTGTTACCATCATATTAGATTATTATTATGTTCACCAGATACAGTTTCGAAAAACTATCACAAAAGTTTTTTATTGTTGTGCTTCAGGATTACAATTTTTATTCATTTCAGTGCACATGTAAGTGTACGTGGTCGTTCAAGTAATACAGTGATTGTAAATAGTCAAATTTTGAACCCACAGAGACTTATGATTAACAAATATTTAGTATAGATTATTGTTACAAAACTAACAAGTGTTTGCATAAAGTTTTTATTTTTATGAACTACTTATAATTTAAATGATAACTAATTAAATAACAAACTTAAATAATTCGAAAGTTGTAATTCACAGTAAGAGATGAATTTTAGGATTATGACATTCAACATAATCATGTTGCATATGAACTTTCATCGTATTGCTATATTTATCGAATTATTAATTTACGGGATTAATATTATGACTATGGTCCTTTTGAACCTCTAATCACCTATTTGTGAGTGTCTCATGCCTATATTGCTATGATCATGATAGTCACACAATTTTTTTTTTTTATTTTCTGTTAATAAATCAAGTAGGGAGTACTAGGTATATACCTATCCTATAACAAATTCTGCTCCTCGATAACTAAGGTTAAGATCCTACTCTATTTGATCTTCGTTCTATCTCAATATCCCTTTCATGAGTTCAATTCAAGAATATCGATGTATTGTAATGGTCTCAGAGCATTAAAATAGTAAAAGCAAGATCAAACAAACAACTCATGCAATAATTATGCAATTCAACTTAGTTTAATAACGTCAACAATTATATTATAGTGGTAACTCAAAAATAGGGTGTTTAGCCACTCATAACGGGATTACAGATATAATTATCCTAATCAATTCAAGAAAAGATGAAATAATGAATGTATAAGAGTTAACCCTAGAGAAAGTAGCTATCATGTGTGCTCTTCTGCGTTAAAAAACTCCAAACTCTTTTGAAAAGGACTAAGGGTTATATTTAAAGTATTTGGAAAAAAAAAAGCCTAAAATCGCAGCAAAAATTAGGTGGGACTTAGAAAATTAAGTCATCTGAAGCAGCCACACCTCATGCCGCGAGGCTCAAGGCGAAGCCAGCCGTTAGTCCAGCCTTTGCGCTGCGAGATCATTTCTATTTCCACAGTTAGAGATTTCCTATCATCTAGTATCTCCATCTCGCTTGACAAGATCCATAGAGAGCAGATGCCTCACTTTGGTCCTTTCTCCATGAGGTCTTCCATTAAGTTCCAGTCTTCAACAAAAATCCAAGCTTCTATTGTTGTTCAGTATCCCACCTCGTGAGGCGAGCTTGATCGTAAACTTCTCCCTTGCGGTGACCATTGTGCCGCTTCTTGCAGTTTTCATATTGGATAAAATTCAATGCTTCTATGCTGTCTAGCTCCGGTTCCATGCTCCATACCGAGCTAGGACCTTGCTCCGGGCTTTGCTTGGTGAGATTGTTGCTCTTTTTTCATACTAAACCATTTTTTAGCTAGTTGTCTTGGAAATTTCACCTACAATTCAACATAACACATCGATAAGCTCTAATATGCAGAAATAAACAATATTAGATGTATTTAGCACATACTCTTAAAACAAAATATAAACATGAATGAAATATGACCAATAGACACAGAAATATACCTAATATCAATATTACTCTATGTTCGCACTGGATTATCATAGCTATAGGTAACCTTAAATTTCACTAGAGTTCATATGTATATTTAATATATATTATATGCATATATATTTTAGTATTTAAAGTCTAACAATCACACCCTATCCCCCCGCATTTCTATCTAAAGTTCCCTGGCCAATAAAGGAAAAGACACGGTTGATATTAAAATATAGGCAAATCCTTCTAGTGCCAAGAATATCACTTCTCTTTTGTCTTTTTAGATTTCATCACGAACACTAATGATGTTATCTGCTATGTGCCTTTGAGACAACACTCATGCAATCGTCCTAAATAATATAGAAATTCAAATTTTCTTTTTTTATATATATAATAATACAAGGATCAGTAGTTTACGACGCACGTAATACAAGAACCATAATATGTAGGATTTGTAATGCACTGAGTAATTTTGTCGGATGTTTCGTTTCATATAATACAAATTAATATAGAATGTAGAAATAATATTTACTTTTTAGATAAAATAAAAGTTTTTTTTTATATTATGAAGGTTAATTTTATCTCTTTAGTGTTTTAATTTATTTATTTATAATATAATTAAGCATTCTTATTTTACATTTTATTGCGCACAAAATAATATATAAATAATTAAGCATTCTTATTTTACATTTTATTGCGCACAAAATAATATCTAAATTTAGCCATAAGATATAATTTAATAAAGGAATTACACTAACTCCTGCACTAAATTAAACGGGCCCTAAGTGTTGAATCAGCGTATACCGTGTGTAACGAAATCATACCTTATGCATCAATAATTAGTGCTAGCATTCTAGTGATACAAGTGAATATAATCTCTCACATAGTGTACTGCAGGCTCAATTTAGCAGCGGTAAAATGAGTCCATAAACATAAAACTTGTCCAATCTATTTACATTTAAAGATTTGGTTTTGTATGCTAAGTTGAGTCACTAAATGACATAAAATAGCTTAAGTATAGGAAATTGGCACCAAATAGCTCGTACCATATTTTTAAGTTACAAAATTAATATACTCGTAATCAGAAAAATCTTCCTTTAAAATATCTTTAAAATTTCAAGTTTCTTCTCTCTTTAGAAGATTTTACTCAATTATTTTACCCAAATCTTATTCTTGAATCTTTCTACTTCCTTTTTCTCCCAAATCTCTTTACTCATTTTTCTCCCAGAAATCAATTTCTTCAAATAATCAAAATTGAAAAAGAATCTAGACGGTCCTTTATGAAGTTTCAATGTATACCTTAAAATAGAAAATTTGTTTACGGCACCAACCTACCCTAAGAAGGATGGTTTTATTTCTCAAAATTATCATTGTGTAGTAGTTCAAGACATTTCTAGTTTATGTTTGATTATGAGTCAATCTTGCTTTATGCTTCAAATGACAATACTTTTGCACTAATCAGTATACAAAATTGTGAAAAAATATGGATTTAACATAAGTATGTATAGCTGCAGTAATGAATGTGCATATTAACGTATATCAATACGTATAGTGTCCATTTATTTTAGAAATATTATGTGTATAACATATTTTGAACTAAAATTGATATTCATTATCATATTTAATTGATGGAAATGTATAAAAAAATATGGGATATATTTTGATAGAATAACAGTTTTAACTAGAGAGATTTAAGGAGATTGAGAGAGAGAGAGAGTGAGAGAGATAGGAAAAATAGAGAGATTTAGGGAGATGGCTACTAATGTCATTTTTTTTAGCTTAATTTGCTAAATAAAATATCCTGTTAAAAAATGTCTATCATATAGGGTTGAAGGTACATGTAAATACCGCTTATATTTATTAGCTCGATTTATTTTGACCTATTTGATTCAAATCATTTAAATTGAGGTTGATATAAAGCACAAATTGATATTTGAAAAACCTTATCAAAATATCTTGCGAAATTTTTTTTTTTATTTGTTATATGTAGTCATAATAAAGAAAATAATTATTAGGTACTTAAACAATTTATAATAAAAGTAAAGAAACTAAAACTTAATAATAATTGGATGGTTTCATAAGTATATTATGAACCACTTTTAGCCAATTTTAGTCCAAATAACTTTTAGGCAGGTCATTAATACATGAAAAAATTACCTATTGTAGTGTATTCTACTCCCTTATTATTTTTTTTATAGTGGTACTTTTAAGTAATTATAAAATATAGCGAGATTATGTATTTCTATAATATATATACACTTGTATGTATGTCTATGTATCTAAATACCATAGACGTCACTACCCACCTCAACTTGATCACACGTTAATGTCACTGCAATTCGTTAACGTTTCATTTAGCTGCTGGAAAATCAGCGGTGCTTCGTCAGAGATCCACCATGCACATACAATTTCAAAACACATACATTAGATTGAGTTAGCCACACATACAATTGATATTTTCATATACATAAACATATATCCAGCTTTTGCTTTGAAAACCCATACATGCATATATATGAGTTGGCCACACATACATATACATGTCGTTACAATCAAATATTGTAGTCGTGTGGTTTTGATTAAATTTTTTTTATACATGCAGATATAGTATTTTTTTGCTATGTTTTAAAAGAGAAATATTGCTAATTTTTGAGGAAAAAAAAAAGATTTGCTATATTTTGCTAAATCAGAAGCTAATAATGATTTATGAAAATTTTCCTTAATACATCTCATTTTAACTTTCTTAAAATTCAGCTCAATCCATTCATTTCACTTCCTGTAGCCCAATTCTTATGGTCACCCTTCCGCTTCCGATTTGTTGATATCACTATGTTATGAGGAAAATTTAGAAAAAGAAATTAGGTCATACGCAACTACACCAAATAGACAAACTGAGGCATCATGTATTAATTAAGGGCAATATGAGTCACCAAACACGAATAAAAGATAGTGATGGGCCATACATAATTATTAGTAGATGTGCGTTTTCTGATTATTCGCTTTGTTGGAATATGACAGCAAAAACCTTGAGCATCAGTGAGAAAGGAAAGTTGTGGAAGCAAATACACATGAAACAACAAAAAACTGGCCTTACAAATATTAGTTTTAATCACCGCAAAGATATGTTGTTTGTGTGTAGCTCTTGTGATAGCATATGTTTCAACTGATCAGAGGTGGTTTCCTCAGTGGATATATCTCTCTCTCTCAGCCCCCTCTGTGTGCACCTACAGATAGTGACAAGATGGGGTATTTAAGTGATAAACACCCATCACCTCTTTCGGATTTCTTTAATATTGCCCACAAACTGAATTTAATTTGTATATATTGATTTTAATACAACCATTATATAAAAGGGGGAAAAAAGTAAGTAATGTCCTCCTTCACCATCCAGATCCATTCAGAAATGCTAAATGCTATCCTTATGCATTGTATATTAATTTGTTGGATAAACTCAATAGCATATGTTTCAGATTTAACTTCATCACTTCTCAAACACTCCAAAGGTCTATGTTAATTCTTTGACGCTGTCTTAGTGCCAATTTAGATATAAAGCAACTTACTATTCCTCCTGTGGTTATATTTGTTGTTATCAGTGTTCCAGACAATAATTGCATCTATCAATTTTTGTTTTTGTAATTAAAAAATAAAAAAAAATTAAATAGAAATTTAAAAGTAGAAAATTATTTCGAGCCCACAAGTTGGTTATGTATCCTTAAGGAATTATAACCTCCTCACCGTTTTCAAGCATTTGGATTACTTCCTCCCAGAATAGAACGGAGAAATATTTCTGTTATAGCAGTAATGCAAATTACAGAACTCCAGCAAACTCAACAAAAGGAGCAGATCACACGATACTTATTTTGTTTTTATAAATAATGCAAAAAATGAGGAAAAGAAGAAGAGTGTTTTCTTGTTCTCTGTATTTTAAAATTTTGAGACAAGACCTCTGAATTAATAGAGAATGAAAGGGTGAGATAGAGAGGAGCAATTCAAAAGGTGCCTTTGTGGTGTAATTCAAAAGGTATCTTTTCTCATGTTCGATTCACATCTTATAAATCCAACAATCCCCCACAATGACTATATGATGCATGAAAAAATTGTGTGATTTGCAAATATTAATATCATTTGGATAAGTAGATTTCTCTTTAAATTTTTCATAGTGAACATATATCGGATATACTTGGTCAATTGATAGATTTGATATCTTTGAATTGTCGAGCATTAGTGTATATCTAGACAACATATGTCACACAATTAACCCTTAAACTGTCTTTGGTTCTCATTGTTTGATTTGTTCCAGCCATGAACACCGCCTAGTTCATAAGCGCGTAGAGAATTGGCTTTACAAAATCCTCCTTGAAGTAGCTTACAATTTATACTTACATAGGTGATTTCTAAACGTGTTATCATTTATAAACACTATTTGATATACCCCATATCAAACTTAGAAACCATTAAAAATCCTTAATAATTTATCCTTTTTATTGAACATTGTCCCCATCACGAGAATGGACCAAAAATGTTATTTTGACAATGTTGAACCGTTAAGCATAACTTTATTTTTCTCCTTAAACCTAGATCTTGGGATCTCCAGTCTTCTAGGTAGAGTTACTGCCAGGATGACTAGTTCTCAGTCGTATTCCCATTCATTTGATGATGTCTCAACCCTCTCTCTAGATAGGCTTTTTATAAGTGGATCCGACACATTATCCTTTTGACTTTATATAGTCAATTGTGATAATTCCACTAGATAGTAGTTATCTAATGGTATTATGTCTTTATCATATATGATAAGACTATTTTTTATACATTACATTCCCAGCCATTCTGTTGTCACTTGGCTATCACAATGTATACATAGTGAAGCCAACAGTTTGGATTCTTTCAGGAAATTCCTGAGCCATTCAGCTTCTTCATCAGTCTTGTTTAAAGCTATTAATTTAGATTCAATTATAGAGCGAGAAATACATGTTTGTTTGGCTGATTTCTAAGATACTGCTCCTCCACCGATGGTAAAAATATATTCTCTTGTGGATTTAATTTATGTTGACTCGGTAATCCAATTTGAATCATTATATCCTTCGAAAACTGTTGGATACTTGTTGCAATGTGCAAAGTTTTGAGTATTATTTAAATACCCCAAAACTTATTTCATAGCCATCCAATAAATCTGATTAGGATTACTTGTGTATCAACTAAGTTTACCTATTGTACAAGCTATATTTAGTCGCATTCGATTCACGATGTACATCTTACTTCCCAATACTTTTGCAAAATCCAATTGAGACTTACTTTGATTCACATCAATTGGTGTCTTTGCAATTTAAAATTCAAATACTTAAAATTTTCAAGTATTGTTTTAATATAATGAGTGTTGACGCCTGTAATACCCCAAAAGCCCTAAGATAAGACCTGAGGGTTGAAATGGAGATAACATAATTTTTGGCACTAGGTCACAGGACAAGTTGTCTAGTGACCCTTGAGGTACACCACAAGTCATTAGGTGACTCATGGAGTGGAGGGTGAACTTGGTTGGATTTTTGGGTTGGGGGCTGACCACGGGTGAAGCCACGAGTCGTGGTCAGCACCACGAGTCGTTAAGTTGGCCGTGGTCAAGAGTTTGACTTGGATGTTGAAGGTTTAGCAGTGCTCCCAAAGACTATTCACCATGAGTCATCGGGTACACCACGAGTCATGGTGTCCCTCGTGGTGACCAGTGATGATAAACTTCCAGTGCTGGCAACGAGAGTAGACCACGAGTCATAGTCCTTGACGATGAGTCGTGTGTATTTTTCTATGAATTTATTAAGGGCTTTTTCGAAATTTCTAAAGCCTAAACTACGTCATTTTAAAGCTCATATAGGTGTGTCTTAACAGGGGTTAACTCATTCTAAGCCTATTCCCCTCCATGCATGCAAGCCTAGAAGTTTCTAAGGGTGATCAAGCTTAGGGTTCATCAAGTTCTTCCCCAAATTCCTTTGGTCATTCAAGAGGGTTGTGTAATCAAAAATTTCCCAGGTATGTAGAGTAATGAATGGGTGTATCTATCCACTCCCATGCCCAATCCCTCTTCAATTTCATGTGATTTCTAAGTTGATGAATCTATGGGATTTTAACTCAACTTGTGAATTCTCTAAGTATCTATTGTGGGTGTTCTCTATACATGTTTCTAATATTGAATTATGATTTATAGGAATTTTTTATAATGTTTTCAATTACAAAATATGATTTTAAAGTTCTACAAATAAGATGCCCATCTATAGAAGTTCATGAAAAGATGAGATTATGATCTATGCTTCTAGTTATCATGAGATGTTCATGATGAAAGTATGATTTCGAATTACCCATGCTATGTTCATGTTTTGAGTAATCAACGTATATTTCAAGCATGTTTAAGTATTGGGAAAGCCCATATGATCAAGCATATTTCAGGATTCATCTAAATTTCATGTTATTAGCTTACCACATGGTTTTGGAGTCTAGACTCTCACTCTTGTTTAGCTTGTGGTATGATTTGAGTCAAGGTTATTTATGTTATGTTTTAAAAATATGTATGTCATGTCATGATTTAGCTTCTTCACTAGACGATGGTCAGCTTCGTTGAAAAATTATGAAGAGCAATGCATGATTTTGGGAGTAGAGTCTAGCACCGAGTAGGCTAAGGTTAAGTCAACCCTATGCCTCAGAACTACGTGCCAACATAGGTACGTTTAGATTATTTGGGACCTCCCTTATGAGCTTCCCCTGCCCGTAAGGGGCCTTCAACTTGATATCAATATTATGGTAGCGTCCTTAGCCCTGACATGGATTTGGAAGGCTCTGTACACTTGAGTGCAATAGTCCGGACCACGTAATCTCTATCGTGGTAATGTTAGTTATATGATGAGCCTCCCATTGTTCCTCATGATTTCAGCTATGCATGTTCATTAGTTAATATATTATGTTTTTAGCAGATTTGACCTAATGTTCAGTTTTACTTATGATTATTAGTTTTTAGCTTTTGGTCATTTGATTCAGTTATTATATTTAGCTATGCTTAAGTCATATTTTCAGATAATATCATGCAAGCCCTACTCTCAAACTCTTATGATGAAATGTTTATGATATGCATGATCTTTGATTTTACTTATTTAGCAGTTTTACTTACCTTGAATATTTGGTACATTCCACTTACTGACCGCATAATCTATATTGTATTGTTTCATGATACAGGCTCAGACATTCAGGCTCAGTCCTGCCGCTAGTCAGATCTTCAGTGTTAGCATCTCCTAGTCAGAGTTGGTGAATCCACATCTTGCGAGGGCCCTTCCTATCAGTTATATTTAATATTTTCAGTTCAGACTTTAGTGAGTTAGTTGGGGTCTTTTCCCATCAACTCGTCAGTAGTAGAGGCTTATAAAATATATTATGTATTCAGCTTCAGACTTATGTTATGCGTTCAGATGTTCAAATATTATGAGATTTTCAGACTTCCACTATGTTATATGTTAGACTTTCGCATTTAAAATGTTGAGCTTAGATGTTATGTTCATGACATGGTTTGACTTGGAACATCTCGGGGTTCTTTATCTCGTGTATCGATCTGGGCCTATGTTCGGGTCATGATAAAACTTGCTAATAGAGCATTAGATTTTGAAGTGTCCTAGGGTGTCTGAAAGCCGCGTTAAGTAGAGTCTTTTTCATGGGTGTGAAGCGCGTCACACTTATGATGAAGAGGCTACAAAATGTTTTAGAAAATGTTTTCTTCTTTCATGATCAATGTCGTGTCTTAAAATGTCTCTCTATCCTTCTAACTCGTGCTGTACGCATTTATAGAATCATGCCTCTTTGTCGAGTTAATGAAAGAATAAATAGACACGGAAATGTCCACGAGAATGCAATGGGGATGGGCACCAGTAGGCCCCACCAGCCCCCGAGGATCATATGCCCGAGCAGGTTGCCCATGCAGAGTTCAGAACTGTTACTCAGATGTTAGCTCAGGCTTTGACCGCCCAAGTCAACCAACAGACAATAGTGCATGTCCCTCAGAATGGGAATGCGACATTGGCAAGAGTCGGAGATTTTCTGAGTTTTTTGGATCAAAGGGCGAGGATCCACATGAGTTTATTGATGAAGTTCTGAAAATCACCTAGATCATGGGGGTGACTGGGGAGGAGTGCGCAGATCTAGCCTCGTATCAGCTGAAAGGGGTTGCACACATCTGGTTAAGGCAATGAAAGGATAGTAGGGTAGTTGGAGCAAGCTTCATTGGTTGGCATGAGTTCCATACCGCATTTTTTGATCGGTTCTTCTCTTGTGAGATGAGGGAGATTAAAGAAGTTGAGTTTGTGAACCTGAAGCAAGGTAAGATGACAGTCCAGGAGTACACTTTAGAGTTCACTCGCTTGTCCAAGTATGCACCTGAGATAGTGATAGATTAGAGAGCCCGAGTGAGTCAGTTCATGCATGGAGTAGCAGACTACATGGTCAAAGATTGCCGGATCATGATGCTTCATCAGGAAATTAACTTTCCTCGGATAGTTTTCTATGCCAGAAGATAGAGGCGATACAGGTGAGTGAGCAGGAGAGAGAGGCCAAAAGGGCCGGGACTGATAGCTTTGGATTCTCCCAACAGAGACCTGGTGGCAGGCACCATCAGTAGTCCCACCAGAGATCATTTGCCCCAGCGTTGTCAGCTATGAATGTGCCATTTAGATCCGGGCGTGACCAAAAGGGATGAGCATCAAGCTTTGAGGTCAGGGGAGCAGACCCGCAGAGTACAGCATCCCAGAGTGTGGCAGGTGTGGCCGGAGACACACCGATCAGTGTTTAGCTATTTCAGGTGCTTATTTTGGGTGTCGGAAGCCCGGACATATGCTCAGAGATTGTCCAGCATTCAGACAGGGCCATGATAGGGGCTGAGGCCCAGCCACTAGCTCAGTAGCCCTACCAGCATGCTCAACTCAGCAAGGTGTGTCCACTAGTGCAGGTGATGGTCAGCTCCAGAGCAAATTCTATGCCCTCGCATCTCGTCAAGAGCAGGAGGCCTCTCCAGATGTAGTCACTGGTATGTTACGAGTATTCCATCCTAATGTATATGCATTGTTAGATCCAGGGGCTACTTTATCTTTTGTGACGCCCTATTTTGCTAGTAGTTTCGGAGTCAGTCCTAAAATCCTATGAGAACCCTTCTCAATCTCTACTCCAGTCGGTGATTCAGTTATAACTTGATGGGTATATAAAAATTTTCCTATCACAGTTCTTCAGAAAGTCAACTCAGCAGATTTAATAGAGCTAGCCATGACAGATTTTGATGTTATCTTTAGCATGGATTGGTTACATGCATGTTATGCCTCAGTAAATTGTAGAACCCGTGTGATAGAGTTTCAATTTCTGGGTGAACTAGTCCTAGAGTGGAAGGGTAGTTCTTCTGTAAATATAGGTCATTTCATTTCCTACCTTAAGGCCAGGAAGATGATCTTTAAAGGTTGCGTGTACCATCAAGTTAGGGTTAAGGATGCTACATCCGAAACCCCGACTATTCAGTCTGTTCCTAGAGTGTGTGAATATTCAGAAGTATTTCCAGATGATTTATTGGGAATTCCTCCTGAGCAGGAGATTGATTTTTGTATTGACCTTCTTCCTGATACGCAACCTATATCTATTCCTCCTTATAGAATGAGTTGAAGGAGTAGTTGAAGGACCTCTTAGATAAGGGTTTCATCAGACCTAGCAAATCTTCGTGGGGTGCACCAGTTCTCTTTGGCTGGAAGAAGGATGGTTCCCTTCAGATGTGCATTGATTACCGGCAGTTGAACAAGGTCACGGTTAAGAATAGGTATCCTCTTCCCAGGATTGATGATTTGTTTTACCAGCTTCAGGGTGCCAAGTATTTCTCAAAGGTAGACCTCAGATCCGGGTATCATCAGCTTATGGTTCGGGAGAGTGACATTTCAAAGACAACCTTCAAGACTCGGTATGGTCGCTATGAATTTATAGTTATGTCTTTTGGACTAACGAATGCTCCTGCAGCTTTTATGGATTTGATGAATAGGGTGTTCAATCCATATTTGGACATGTTCATGATCGTGTTTATAGATGACATTCTCATATACTCTCGAAGCGAGGAGGAGCATATCACTCATTTAAGGGTGGTACTACAGACTCTTAAGGATTGCCAATTATGTGATAAGTTCAACAAGTGCGAGTTTTGGCTAGACTCAGTAGCATTTTTGGGTCATGTGGTGTCAAGTGAGGGTATATGTGGACTCTCAAAGGATAGAAGCGGTGAAGAATTAGCCTACACCAGTTAGTTCTTCAATATTAGGAGTTTCTTGGGTTTAGCTGGTTACTATCGGAGGTTCGTTGAAGGGTTCTCATCCATTGCAGCATCGTTGACTATGTTGACCCAGAAGAAAGTGAAGTTTCAACGGTTGGAGGATTATGAGAAGAGCTTCCAAAGAGTTGAAGACTCGACTTACCTCAGCACCAGTGTTCACCCTACCTGAGGGTATTGATACGTTTGTGCTATATTGTGACACTTCGAGGATTTGCCTTGGTTGTGTATTAATGCAGCACGGTAAAGTTATAACCTATGCTTTCAGGAAGCTTAAAGTACATGAAAAAAACTATCTAACTCATGACCTCGAGCTGGCGGTGGTACTATTTTCCTTGAAGATTTGGAGAAACTATCTGTACAGGGTCCATGTGGATGTGTTTATGGACCACAAAAGCCTACAGTACATGTTTACCCAAAAAGATCTAAATCTACTTAAGAGAAGGTGGTTGGAGCTTCTTAATGATTATGATATGAGTGTCCTTTACCATCTGTGCAAGGCTAATGTGGTGGCAGAACTAGCAGGCTTTCTATGGAGAGCGTAACCCATGTAGATGAGAGGAAGGATTTGGGAAGGATGTGCATCGGCTTGCACGACTAGGAGTTTGTCTTGTTGACTCGATAGATGGAAGTGTTATTTTTCAGAATGGATCAAAATCATCTTTAGTGACCGAGGTCAAATCTAGAAAAGACGAGGATCCTATTTTGGTAAAGCTGAAGGAAGCCATTCGGAATCAGAAAGTAGAGGTCTTCTCCTAAGGGGGAGATGGTGTGCTTCGATATCAGGGTTGTCTGTGTATTCCAGGTGTTGATGATTTGAGAGATCGGGTGTTGCATAAGGCTCATGGTTCTAGATATTCTATACATCTAGGTGTCACCAAGATGTACCATGACCTATAGAAAGTTTATTGGTGGAATGGCATGAAGAAGGACATAGCAGAGTTTGTGGCTAAGTATCCGAATTGTCAACAGGTGAAGGTTGAGCATCAAAGACCTAGAGGTGTGCTTCAAGACATTAGTATTCCTACTTGCAAATGGTAGGAAATCAATATGGACTTCATTACAGGGTTGCCTCGTACTTGTCAACAGTTTGACTCTATTTGGGTTGTCGTAGATAGGTTGACTAAAGCAACTCATTTCCTACCGGTCAAAACTACTAATTCAGTGGTGACATTATGCTAAGTTGTACCTTCTGGAGTTAGTTCGGTATCATGGAGTGCCTTTATCCATCATATCAGATAGAGGTACTTAGTTTACCTCTCAGTTTTGGAGATCATTTCAGAAGGAACTTGGTACTCAGTTCATGCTTAGCACAACATTTCACCCGCAAACAGATGGTCAGGATGAACAGATCATTCAGACTCTTGAGGATATGTTGAGAGTGTGTGTGATTGATTTTAGTTATTGTTGGGATGACCATTTACCTATCATTGTGTTTGCATATAACAACAGCTACCATTCTAGCATTCAGATGGCTCTGTTTGAGGCTCTAAATGGGCAAAGATGTACATCACCTATTGGTTAGTTCGAAGTCGGTGAAGCTATATTGATAGGACCAAATTCAGTTCATGAGGCTATAGAGAAGGCTTAACTTATAAGGGAAAGGTTGAAAATAGCTCAGAGTCACCAAAAGTCCTATGCGGATGTAAGGAGGAGAGAACTTGAGTTTAAAGTTGATGATTGGGTGTTTCTGAAGGTATCTCCCATGAAAGGAGTGATGAGATTAAAGAAGGGGAAACTTAGTCCTTGTTATGTTGGCCCGCACCAGATTGTGAGATGTATTGGCAATGTGGCCTATGAGTTGGAGTTGCCCTCAGAATTAGCTTTATTTCATCTAGTTTTCCATGAATCGCTCTTAAAAAAGTGTTTGGGTGATCCAACTCTGGTTGTTCCGGTGGAGAGCGTAGGTGTGAAGGATAGCCTTAGCTATGAGAAGGTTCCTATGGAAACACTTGATTGTCAGGTTTGACAGCTAAGAAATAAAGAAGTGGTCTCAGTCCAGGTTTTATGGAGGAACTAGCATGTCAAAGGAGCTACGTGAGAAGCCGAAGCAGATATGATGGCTAAATACCTGCATCTATTCCCTTCCGACTCAATTTCAGCTTGAGGTATCAGTTTTCTCCCTAGTACTCTATTTAGTTTCATGTTTAGTTCATGTGCCCCAATTTCTTTCATGTCAATGTATGTATATATAATTCATGAATTCAATTTAGTCATGAGATTTAGTCCACAGTCAGTCACTCCATTAGTTTCCAGCTTTAAATGTTCAGTATTTGGTATGATGGTTGCATTACTCAGCTTTCTAGTATGTTTACCCACATTCGACCACGAATATTCTTAGGGGGAGATGTTGTAATACCCTGAAAGCCCTAAGATCAGACCCGAGGGTTTAAACAAAGAAAATAGGATTTTCTGCACCAGATCACAAGATGAGTCGTCTAGTGACCCGTGAGGTGCACCATGAATCGTTAGGTGACTCGTGGAGTGGAGGGTGGACTTGATTGGATTTTTGGGTTGGGGGTTGACCACGGGTGAAGCCACGAGTCATGGTCAGCACCACGAGTCATTAAGTTGGCTATGGTAAAGAGTTTGACTTGGATTTTGAAGGTTTAGCAGTGCTCCCAATGACTAGTCACCATGAGTTGTAGGGTACCCCATGAGTCGTGGTGTCCTTCATGGTGACCAGTGATGATAAAATTCCAGTGCTAGCAAGGAGAGTAGACCATGAGTCTTGGTCCTTGACAACGAGTCATCCAGTCCCTCATTGGGACTGGCAGTATGTATTTTCCTGTGAATTTAATAAGGGCTTTTCTGAAATTCCTAAGTTCGTAAGGCCTAAACTACATTGTTTTAAAGCTCAGATAGGTGTGTTTTAAGAGGTGTTAACTCATTCTAAGTCTATTCCCCTCCATGCATGCAAACCTAGAAGTTCCTAAGGGTGATCAGGTTTAGGGTTCATCAAGTTCTTCCCTAAATTCCTTTGGGCATTCAAGAGGATTGTGTAATCAGAATTTCGTATGTAGGGTTATGAATGGGTATATCCATACACTCCCATGTCCAATCCCTCTTCAGTTTCATATGATTCTAAGTTGTTGAATCTATGGGGTTTTAACCCAACTTGTGAATTCTCTAAGTATCTATCATGAGTATTCTCTATACATGTTTCTATTGTTGAATTATGATTTGTGGGCATATTTTATAATTTTTTCATTTACAAATTATGATTTCAAAGTTTTACAAATAAGATTCCCATCTATAGAAGTTCATGAAAAGATGAGATTATGATCTATGCTTCTAGTTGTGATGAGATGTTCATGATGAAAGTATGATTTTGAAGACCCATGTCTATGTTCAAGTTTTGAGTAAGCAAAGTCTATTTCAAGCATGTCTAAGTATTTGGAAAGCCCATATGATCAAATATGTTTCATGATTTATTATTAGCGTACCAAATGATTTTGGAGTCTAGACTCCCACTCTTGTTCAGCTTGTGTTATGGTTTTTTAGCCAAGGCTCTTCATGTTATGTTTTCAGAATATGTATGTCATGTCATGATTCAGCTTCATCACTAGACAATGGTTAGCTTCGTTGAAAAATGATGGAGAGAATATGCATGTTTTTGGAAGTAGTTTCTAGCACCGAGTAGGCTAAGGGTCAGTCAATCCTATACCTCAGAATTACGCGCCAACATAGGTCTGCTCAGATTATTTGGGACCTCTCTTGTAATCTTCCTCTTCCCCCCAAGGGGCCTTCAGCTTGATATTGATATCATGGTAGCGTCCTTAGCCCTAGCAAAACTTTGGACGGCTCTTCCCACTTTAGTATAATTGTCGGGACCACGTAAGCTCTATCATGGTAATGTCGGTTATATGGCGAGTCTCCCATTATTCCTCATGATTTCAGCTATGCATGTTCATCAGTTACGATATTATGGTTTCAGCAGGTTTGACCCAAATGTTCAGTTTTACTTATGATTATTAGTTTTTAGCTTTGGGTCATTCGATTCAGTTATGGTATTTAGTTATGTTTAAGTCATGTTTTCAGAAAATAGCATGCAATGCATGATCTTTGATTTTACTTAACTTAGCAGTTTTACTTACCTTGCATACTCGGTACATTTCACGTACTGACCGCATACTTTATGTTGTATCGTTTCATGATACAGGCTCAAACATTCAGGCTCAGGCCTGCCGCTAGTCAGATCTTCAGTGTTAGCATCTCCCAGTCAGAGTTGGTCAGTCCTCATCTTTCGAGGGCCCTTCCTATCAGTTAGATTCAGTATTTTCAGTTTCTGACTTTAGTGAGTTAGTTGGGGTCTTTTCCCATCAACTCGTCAGTAGTAGAGTTTTATCAGATATAGTATGTATTCAGCTTCAGACTTGTGTTATGCATTTAGATGTTCAAATATTATGAGATTTTCATACTTCCACTATGTTTTATGTTAGATTTCCGCATTTAGAATGTTGAGTTTAGATGTTATGTTCATTCCATGGGTCGACTTGGAGCCTCTCGGGGTTCTTTGTCCCGTGTCTCGATCCAGGCCTATGTTCAGGTCGTGACAACACCCAATTTTGACCACCCTATGCCCCGTGTAAGCTGCTTATTAGTATATATAATGCATATTTAAAATTACCTCTTTTACGTAATTGTTAAATCCTCATTCATAATGATTTAATATTTAATTATCATAATTTTTAAATTTTGCATAATTATTCTAAATTCTAATTCTAAAATGTTTATTTACATTTAGTTTCAGTTTAATAATTTTCTAATGTTATATAATTGTGTCATATATAGTATATTGGGTATTAATATATATGCACACATGGTTTCAATTAAATAAGCTATCTTAAAATATATAATATTTACTTTAAATTTTGTAAGCTATTTGTATAATAATATATGTATAATTTTACTTAAATTTTATAAATTTATATTACATTAATAATAGTATTTATATAATCTTATCGTAAATCAAACTATTATATTATTTATTTATTAAATTATTTACAGGTATAGTATTTTAATTAAATTAATAGCAGCTAATTCAATTTTTCTCAAATTCATTTATGCCAATTTTAGCCATTTTAATCAATTGTAGCCACATTTTCAAATTCAATTCTATTCCGAATCAATTCAACCCATTTAACCCATTTATGACTTGCGGATATATCCAGATCTAACCAATCTATCCTAAAACTAATCTCTACCTTGAATGACATCTAATCCAATGGTTGAGAGTTAAAACCTATTTTCTTTTCTTTAATATCCCAAATAACCCTAAATCCTAATTAGTTCCCCTCTCATTCTCACCCTCACCAGCGTCGCACCACCACTTCCCCAACCTCACCTCTCTCCTCTCGCTGCTCAAACCAGCAACCACTGCCAGATCTCGCTGGTCACCTCCTCCTACCAGAACTCCGGTGAAACCAGTCCCTCTCTGAACCCTAACTATCCCTCCTCTTTTCTCTTCTATCACCGCCTCACCAACAGCCACCAGATCTCCCTCCATTTCTTCTCTCTGTCCTCTCCTCTTGTCTGCTCTGGCAGACTACCACAGCAGCGCCACCTGACCAACAACCAAAAGAGAAACCTCCTCTTTCTTCGCCCTTTCGCCATTAACTCCGAACAAACACCACCTCGACCAACAACAAAACAACCGACATCCTCCAGCCACCACAAACCAGCCGACACCTCTATCCCGTAGCGAACAGTGAGGACGAGTTTATGATAGATTTGTTACATATATGTCCCTAAACAGATCCTTCTGTGGTTTGATCTTTTATTCATATGTAGTCTTCTCCTTCTCTTTTATTTTATATCTTCACTTATATCTAAAAAATCAATATACCTGCTGATAATATGCTCGTCTATAAATATTGTGATTGTTATCTTGTATTTACCTTTAGATTGTCATATGTAACGTCTTTAACTCTACTGATTTTTTCTTTCGCCTGATCATTTGGGTCTGTGACTTAGTATGCATATATACATTTATGTATTATTTCTTTACTGTTCTCTCCTGCCCTCTGTATAAAATTCTAATATTACCAGTTGAAAATATGCTAGTATGAGCCCTTCGTTATTGAATTAGATTCTTTACAATTTGCATAGCTACTTACACCGCAAAGTTTATGGCCTCCAATATCTCTCTCTTCTATCTATATGGTACTCAATCTGTTCATAAATTGTTACATAGGTATTTGATCGCATGTTCTTTCCTCTTTGGATTCCTATCTATATGATACTACGAAAAATCTATGCCCGTGGGAAATTCGTAATTTTATTATTTGATCGTCTTATTATATTGAGTTAATTTACTTCTTATTATGTCAAAGCTATTTGAATGCAATGTTTTGAAATCTTTCCTTATGAAACCTGCTTATTGGATATGGGAAAAGTCAATAATGATGGATTATATTAATCCTTAATTGATTCGTATTCTCTCCTTGTTTTCTTTAATTGATTATGGAACACTTCATTATTTAATTACTTTAGGACTGTAGGCTTATTATGGTAAACTTGGCTTCATTTTACAATTCAATACTAGTCAATTGTACCATGTCTTCACCTTAATTAATTCCCTTTATTTAAACAATTGATGACAATTTTAGCACTTGTTTATTTTGGTAGGTTTGATATGCTCGTCTTAAGTTTAATTTCCGCCTTTTATTTAAGGGAAAATTTGTGTAATTGATTTCTCTTTCCTTAGCAAACTTAGCATACATACGTTTATGGTAATTTTTATATTACAATTATCGATTTCGTATGTTAATTAAGAAAAAGATGGTGTGATTGATTATTTCTTTCTTTCACTAATCTAGTACTTGTTCACTTATGGAAAAGTCAGGTGACTGATTTTGTCTATTTGTTTAAGGAAAGGAATCCTTTCATTAATTAGGATGATTTTTTTTATTTCCTTTAATTCCTTTTTGTTTATCTATAAAGGCAGCCCTCTTCCTCTTCTTTAATCATTCGAATATTGCTATTCAGCCCAAGAAATTATTTTATCATAAGCAATTCTTTATCCTTCACTCCTCTTTTAAATTAATTTTAACTCCCTTGTCCCTCATCAACACAAGCACTGCTTAAAATTTACAATTGAGGTTTTGGTCTCAATCATTAAAAAGGCGTTTCTTGAACTGCGAATATTTGTTATAATATTTTGCTGGATTTATTCTTAATTGGTCAGTCACTGACTACCAATGCTTACAAATTTTCTAAATTTTGTCATGATTTCATCATCATGACTCATACCATCTTGGTACGATTCGTACTGAGACTCATACATTATCTCTCTGCACCTTAAGCCTTGTGCAACTTTTCATGGCCCTCAATACAACTTGTAGGTCTTTCCTATGGCTCGTACTGTGGTCTGCACATTAAGCCCATTTTGCATCTTTCAGGCTTTCTTTTGCCATTTTTAGGTCCAACATCAATTCATCCTGCAATCAAAGGAAAAGTTCCTTATATCCATATAAACATACCTAAGTTCATGCTATTTTCTTAGTTTTGAGCATTAAAAGTGCTGTAAATCCACAACACATCAATGCTACAATTTATTTTACAAGTTCAATTATTTGTAATCCTTGTGTAATACTTGTGAGTGTTTGATTTAGTATTTGCCAATATTTAAAAAACTATAATATTGTTGTTTAGTTACTTTCCTAGCCACACCTCTATCAATATGTTGCTCGTATTTGTTTAGTTTTTTTAGCGGGTGTGTGTTATTTTATTTTCGAGATTCCATTGGAAAGTCGCTAGGATAAGAGTTGGCTTGGGAGTTTAATTATTGTAAAAATTATATGTTTTTATTGTAATTTATTTATTTATTGTTAATTATAATAATTATAATAAACACTAATACTAGTGGAGAGGGATTTATGGGGGTAGGGTTTGTGTGTTCATTACTGTTTTTATTTTTTGACTGCTAATTAGGAATCTCATAGAGAAAGCATGCCTATAGAATTAACACGGACTTAAGTATTCTATAGAAATTATGCTCATAGGAATTTAATGTAATAATTTAACATTAGATATCATTCTTATAAGAACTAAACAACTAGATTGAAGCATGTCATAGGGATATCGCCTATAAGAATTAGTGTCTGTATGATTACTGTTAAGTTATAGTCCAATGGTGCTAGACCATTCGATAAACTACTTTATATATACCATGCATATAGGTTTAAAATCAGATTAATAACTTGTGTGAATTAATTTTTTTGAGCATGTGACATGTCTTATGTTACAATGTAGATATCCTATCTATAAGAAATTAATAAAAAAATATGCAACCTGTTTCTTTTTGTATATGTGATTCCATCACAAACCTGCCTTTGCTGATTCACCATCTTTCGTCTATCTTCGTGCGCTAGGAACCCTGACTATAGGATTGATAATCGTTCATATATATATATATGTGTGTGTGTGTGTATGTGTGTCATTAGAGATTCTGTCTGTAGGGATACAACTGTTAAACACCAATCTTTGAAATAGAAATCATGCTTGTAGGTCATTCATATAGATATGTTAATTATTTTCCACTAAGGAATCTGTCTTTGGATTATTTTATTATATAGTGGAAGTCATGTTACTATCTGTTTATATATGCATATACGCGATGCCTATGGACTCATGTACCAATCTATTTAAATTATAAATCCTACCTAACTGGGTTATATTATGTGCTATCTGATTCTTGCATTAGAAATCATATACATATGATCTGTTCACATGTATAGAAATCATGTTCATAGAGTGTATACACACATTTTTGAGGCC
Source organism: Datura wrightii (assembly GCA_035772735.1). Lineage (NCBI taxonomy): Eukaryota > Viridiplantae > Streptophyta > Magnoliopsida > Solanales > Solanaceae > Datura > Datura wrightii. Next base: position 42,062,570 of record JASDFA010000007.1, on the reverse strand, counting down.
ATGTTATAGATTTTATTCGATTCGAGGCTACGTGAAATCTTTATATGTTTATTATTGTATATTTTCTTATTTGGCATAATCACCCTTAAAAGCCCTAAGAATTTTAGACCCCAAAGTCCATAATAGTAGTTCAAATGCCTCTTGGACATTAAGTTTGTGACGGGTAGGCATATTATTAGGGCGTTAGTTTTTCTTCCTTTTACTTTTAATTAATTGATTAGGTGCATTGTTGGGATATGATAGTTTGTGCTCGCTGAATAATTCGAGCAATCTTAAATGATTGCGAAGTATTATTTTAGTTGCAAGGGGTGATCTCGTTCGGTTAACATAACCCCCACCCCTTTAAATGCAGAACTACGTCTGACCTGATTTTCTTTAGGGATACGTAGGCGCCTCTTCGAGATTCGGTCCAATTCCTCCAAACTCTATTTATTTTCTTGTTATGCTATTCCTCGTATGTTATTTTGTCGATGCCTTTTTCATTGTATGAATTACTGAAATTTTAATCTTTCATATTTTCGTTCAACTGTCCTCGACTCTCACTTACCTTATTTCTCTCCCCATTCCCATAAGTTATCTTCGTGTGCAATGTTATATCAAATATTGTTATTCTTTTATCAATTTATTTGTATGTTGTAAAAATCTTTAAAATAATAATGTCTTTCAATGTATGTTGTCTCAATTTTTTTTCTTCTCGCTTGTCTGAAAATTCTCTATTTTAATAACGTAGTTTAATTCAAATTTAGTTTTTTAGCTTAACTTTAAATAAAATAAGTTAAAATCAACTCTACTTGGCTCATTAATTAATCTTCCTATAATAAATGAACCCGGAAAAGACACATATTTGTGTACCTCAAAAGATGCCTAACACCTTCCTTTCAAGATAACTTGAACTCTTACACGACTTTAGCAACCTAGGCAAATAAAATAGATCTTTTAGCATAGAATGGCGCCTTAATGCACCTTAATTCATTAGGTGGCGACTCTTCTTCTTTTATCCTAAAAGAGTTGTCACATGTCGAGTTTCACTTTTTGCAAAAAAAAATGAGGCGCAACAGCATGACGAATCTGCTGGGATTTTAGGTTCTAATCATAATGGATTAAGTTTTATGTGAAATTTGGTTTAATATATTTTTTTAAAAAAATTTATTTTTTACCTTTTGGTAATTGATTACTTTACTTTTGTATTTATAGCCATGTTTAGATCCATCTTTACAACTAATAATATTTTTTCTTCTGAATCCTTTATTGGTTTTGTTTATATAGATAATTTTATTCCATGTTCAACCCCTTTCATTTTGCCCTTTATTGGTTTCCTTAGCTTGTCAATTAATCATGTTTAATCCCCTTTCTTTTACCCATTTATTTGTTTTCTTGATTAATTGATTTATTTCCCTATTGATTTACTTTACTTCTATAGAATATTATCTCTTTAAACAAGAAATCACTAATTATTTTTTTCATTTTGTCTTATTTATTATTTGTTTGTACTATCTTATGTTTATTATGTATTTTTCTTGTAATAATTATTTTTATTTATATGATAATTGTTAATATTTTTTTATAAATTGTCATTCTGCTCATACCTCCCCACTTGGGAACTTCTCTCTATCACACACTGTTTATATGAGTTGTGCTTCACACTTCTCCAAATTTCTTTCAAACACCCATTTAGAGAGTTGGCATATATATGGGGTGAAGACTTATTGACCTTCAGTGTCACCCCGCATATAAATATTACCTAACCAACCATAGGTCAAAGAGTTACATGACCCAATGACAATGCATCATTATGTGCTAAGTGATTATGATGAATTAAGTCCAAGCCAAATTTTGATAAAATGAAGTTGGAATTTTTTATGATTTTATGTCTGCCAAACTTTTCCTACACTCAAATGGTTGTAGGGGTTCCCCATAATTTAAGAAAATGGTGGGAAGTTATCAAGATAGGTCATGGAAGAGAGATCAGAAAATGTCTGTGTTTTTTTACCTCTTTAATCTGCCTAGCCTCTGACAGATATTCAATCAAAGCCTTTATCAAATTTTGAAATCCTAAAAAAGTGATTTTTCAATTCCATGACTTCGAATTGGCGTCGACAATTGAGAAAATTAGCGGCTTTACTGACTTGAAAAGCATGAACAAAGGCATGATCTTGCCTCGGAAAAAATCTGGGAAAACGTTTTTACAGCACCTTGATTTGAAAAACAATCTCAAGTTAGCAAGCTTAGATTCGGGGTGGATCTCGTTAGACTTTTTGTTTGAGCGATTTGGTCACAAGGATGACCATCAGTTTTTTCACAAGGAATTCCCGTGTTCTATAAAAAATTGGAATAAAAAGCATCCTTTTGTGTTTGCAATTGCTTTATTGGGAACTTTGTTCTTTCCAAGGGAACATTGGAAAATTGATATTTGCATCAGCTCTGTGGTTAGAGCCGTGTTTCAAGGAGTGAACAACGCTGAGGTCACATTAGTCCCTATGATCTTGGAAGAAATATTGCGGGCATTGTCTAAGTGTGCTAGAAGTAAGAGCTTCTTTGAGGGTTGTAAGTTTTTGCTTCAACTGTGGGCCATTAAACATTTCTATCAACAACCCAATATGGTGGAGCATGGGTAATGTGATCGATACCCACACCTGAAGGATGGTAAGGTTCATTGCTCCCGTCGGCACTAAGGATTTGTACATGTTCATGAAGTCACTTAGAGGTCATTAAGTGAAGTGGAGGTATTCGTGGTTAGCTTTTCCTACTGCTGTCATAAGGGGAAAAAGATTGTGCTACATTGAGCTTATAGGCCTAAGGGGCATACAACCCTATGCCCCTATATGAGTGTTTCGCCAATTTGGACGAACTCAAGTAATAACTTTGACACTGCCAATCCCAGTGAGGGACTGGACGGATCATCGTCAGTGACCACGACTTGTGGTCACTTCAATCACCTGCAGTGGAAAAAACTCAACATTGTCACCATGGGGGATACATGACTCATGGTGTACCCAACGACTCGTGGTGACCCAGTTGGTACCTATACTGCCAAGACCTCAACACTTCAGCCAACTTTTGACCACGGGATAGTCGACGGATCGTGGTGCTGACCACGATTCTTGGTTACACCTGTGGTCACGTCAAACTCAAAAATCTCAGCCATTTCCAAAACCCTCCCCACTAGTCACATAATGACTTGTGGTGCACCCCACAGATTACTTGATGACTCATCCTGTGACCTGATGTAGAAAATTCAGTTTTCTCCATTTCAACTCTCGAGTCTGATCTTAGGGTTCTCAGGTATTACAATATCTCCCTCTTGGGAGCATTCATCCTTGAATGTTGAAAAAACATACAAAAATGCAAAGAAATGCAATAATCATACTCAAATACTAATCATATAAGCTAAAAACTGACGGAGTGACTGACTCCGAATCGAACTACATGACTAAACTCAATTTCTGAATCGCACATATATTCATTGACATGAAAGAAACAGGGGCACATGAATTTAACATGAAACTGAATAGTGTACTAAGGAGGAAACTGAATACCTCAAGCTGAAACTGAGCTGGAAGGGAATAGATGTGGGTATTTAGCCATCATATCTGCTTCGGCTTCCCACGTAGCTCCTTCAACATGGTGATTCCTCCACAAGACCTTAACTGAGGCTACTTTTTGTTTCTTAGCTTTCGAACCTGATGATCCAGTATTTTCACCGGAACCTCCTCATAACTAAGGCTGTCCTTCACACCTACGCTCTCTATCGGAACAACTAGAGCCGGGTCACCCAAGCACTTATTTAAGAGTGATACATGGAAGACTGGATGAACTGAAGCTAGTTCTGAGGGTAACTCTAACTCATAGGCCACCTTGCCCACATGTATCACAATCTGGTATGGGCCAACATAACGGGGATTAAGCTTCCCTTTCTTTCCGAACCTCATCACTCCCTTTGGAGAAAACGTCTACCTTCTGATTCTTAATTGCTTCCTTTAACTTTACTAGAATAGGATCCTCATCTTGCCTAGCTTTAACTTCAGTCGCTAAGGATGATTCTGACCCATTATGAACAATGACACCACCATTGGTCGAGTCAACAAGATGGACTCCTAGCCGTGCAAGCCGATGAACATACTTCACTAACTCCTTCCTTTCCTAATCTATATGGGACACACTCTCCATGGAAAGCTTGCTAAAAGCATCTGCCACCACACTACACTTACCCGGATGATAGAGAACAGTCATATCATAATCTTTCAAAAGCTCCAACCCACCTCCTCTGACATAGATTCAAATCGTTTTGGGTAAACACATGTTGTAGACTTTTGGGGCCCTTAAACATATCTACCTGGACCCCGTACAAATATTGTCTCCAAATCTTCAAGGAAAATACTACCGCCGCCAATTTGAGATCATGAGTCAGATAGTTCTTTTCATGGACTTTCAGCTCTTTGGAAGTATAGGCTTACACTTTAGCATGCTGCATCAATTCACATCTAAGGTTGATCCTCAAAGTGTCACAATATACCATAAATCAATTGGTGCCCTCAGGTAGGGTCAACACTGGTGCTGAGGTGAGTCGAGTCTTCAACTCTTTGAAGCTCCTCTCACAAGCCTTAGACCATTGAAACTTCACTTTCTTCAAGGTCAACTTAGCAAACAGGGATAGAATGGATGAAAACCCCTCAACAACCTTCGATAGTAACAAGCTAAACCGAAGAAACTCCTGATATCCGAAGGATTCACTGGTCTAGGCCAATTCTTCATCGCTTCTATCTTTTGAGAGTCCACCTGTAGACCCTCACTTGACACAACATGACCCAAAATGCCACTAATTTCAAACAAAACTCATATTTACTGAATTTAGCATACAACTAGCGATCCTTAAGAGTCTATAGCACCACCCTCAAATGAGTGGATTCCTCCTCCTTGCTCCATGAGTATATGAGAATATCATCTATGAACACAATCACGAACATATCCAACTATGGCTTAAGTACCCCGTTTATCAAATCCATAAAAGTTGTAGGAGCACTCGTTAGTCCAAAAGACATAACTACAAGTTTGTAATTAACAAACCGAGTCCTAAAGACTATCTTTGGGATGTCACTCTCCCAAACCCTAAGCTGATGATATCCGGATCTGAGGTCTATCTTAGAAAAACACTAAGCACCCTGAAGCTCGTCAAACAATTAATCAATCCTAGTAAGAGGATACATATTCTTGATGGTAACTTTGTTCAATTGTCGATAATCAATGCACATATAAAGAGAACCATCCTTTTTTCAAAAAAAGAGAACTGGTGCACACCATGGGGATTTGATCGGTCTGATGAAACCCTTGTCTAGGAGATCCTTCAACTGCTCCTTCAACTCCTTTAGCTTGGATGGAGCCATTCTGTAAAGAGGAATAGATATAGGCTCTGTATCGGGAAGAAGGTCAACACAAAAATCGATCTCCCGCTCATAAGGGATTCTCAGTAAGTCATCTGGAAACATCTCTGGATACTAACACACTCTAGGGACTAACTGGATAGTCTAGGTTTCGGATGTAGCATCCTTAACCCTAACTAGATGGTACACGCAACCATCAGAAATCATCTTTCCGGCCTTAAGGTAGGAGATGAAATGATCTATAGGCACAAGTGAACTGACCTTCCACTCTAAGACCGGTTCACCCAGAAATCTGAACTCTACTACATGAGTTCTACAATTGACTGAGCCATAACATACGTATAACCAATCCATGTCGAGGATAACATCAAATTCAGTCATGGCTAACTCTACTAAATCTGCTGAGTTGACTTTCTGACGTACTGTGAAAAGGCAATTTCTATACACCTATTTAGCTCTAATTGAATCACCAACTGGAGTAGAGACTGAGAAAGGTTCTGATAAGATTTCGGGACTGACTTTGAAACTACTAGCAACATAGGGCGTCACAAAAGATAAAGTAGGACCTGTATCTAACAATGCATATACATCAAGGTGGAATACTCATAATATACCAGTGACTACATCTGGGGAGACCTCCTGCTCCTGACAGGATGATAGGGCATAGAATCTATTTTGGCATTGACCACCACCCAAACTGGTGGATGCCCCCTGCTGAGCTGGTTGTGCTAGTGGAGCTACTAAACTGGAAGCTAGGCCTCGGCCCCTATCATGACCCTATCTAGCTGCTGGGTAATCCCTAATCATGTGTCCGGGCTTCCGGCACCCAAAACAAGCACCTAAACCTGTAAACACTAACCCACGTGTCTCCAACCACATCTGCTACACTTTGGAGGACTGGTCTTTGTGGGTCTGCTACTTTAGCCTCTAGAGCCTGATGCTCATCCCCTTTGATCGCGCCTGGATTTGGATGGCACAGTCATAGTCGAAGGCTCTGGGGCTGAAGACCTCTGGTGGGACTGCTGATGGTGCCCACTGGGTCTCTGCTAGGAGATTTTGAAGCTATCAGTCCTCGCCCTCTTGTCCTCTCTCTCCCGGTTACTCATCTGTACCTCCTCCATCTGCTGGGCGTACAGGACAATTCAAGCAAAGTCAATATCCTGAAGAAGCATCGCGGTCTGGCAATCCCTAACGAAGTAGTCTGTTATGCCATGCATTAGCTGACTCACTCGGGCTGTCTGATCCAACACCATCTCAGATGCATAGTTCGACAAGTGAGTGAACTCCAAGGCATACTCCTGAACTATCATTTTCCCTTGCTTAAGGTTCACAAACTCTCCTGCTTTGATCTCCCTCATCTCTCCAGGGAAGAACCAATCCAGAAAAGAAGCATGAAACTCATCCCAACCAATTGGGCCTGCTCCAACTGCCCTGCTACCCTTCCATTGCTTAAACCAGTTATGCGCAACCCCTTTCAACTGATATATGGCTAGATTAGCGCACTCCTCTCCGGTCACCCCCATGATTTGGGTGATCTTTAGAACCTCATTGATGAACTCATGTGGATCCTCATCCACATTTGATCCAAGAAACTCCGGATGGTTCATCCTCAGAAAATCTCTAACTCTTGTCGCGCAGCGTTCCTGTTCTGAGGGACATGCGCTACCGCCTGCTGATTAACCTAGGTGGTCAAGGCCTAATTTAGCATTTGAATGGCTTCCCTGAACTCAGCATGGGCAACTGGCTCGGGTACATGCTCCTCATGGGCTAGTGGGGCCTGCTAGTGCCCATTTCCATTGCCATTCTCGTGGCCATTTTTGTTTCTATTTATTCTTCCATTAACTCGGTGAGGAGGCATGATTCTGCAAATGCGTATAGCATGAGTTGGAAGAGTAGAGAGACATTTCACCACACGACATAGATCACAAACGAAGGGAATATTTCCCAAACGTATCGTAGCCGCTTCGTCATAAGTGTGGCATGATTCACACCCATGAAAAGACTCTACTTAACGTGGCTTTTAAACAACCTAGGACACTTTAAAACCTAATTCTCTAATACCATGTTTTTCACGACTCGAACATAGGCCTGGATTGAGACACGGGACAAAGAACCCTGAGAGGCTCCAAGTCAATGCATGGCATGACAATATCATATAACTCAAACATAGATAAGTGGAATATCAACATAATTAACATAGAAGAAGTCTAACAATCACATAACATCAGAATACAAAGCTCAAAATCGAAGATGATTACATTCTATGTATGAATAATCTCTACCACTGACGTGTTAATAGGACGAGACCCCAACTAACTCACTAAAGTCTGAAACTGAAAGTAGATACAACTGAAATGAAGGGCCCTCGAAAGATGAGGACTCACCAACTCTGGCTAATAATGTTAAATGCTGCAGGTTTGGCTAAAGACAGGACTGAGCCTGAGTATCTGAGCCTTTGTCATGAAATGATACAACATAGAGTATGCGGTCAGTACGTTGAATGTACTGACTATGCAAGGTAAGTAAAACCGCTAAGTAAGTAAAATCATAAATCATGCATATCATGAAAAAATAATCAAGATAAGATTCTGAGAGTAGGGCTTGCATGCTATTTTCTGAAATCATGATTTGAACATAAATGAATATCATAACTGAATCAAATGGCCCAAAGCTAAAAACTGATAATCATATGTAAAACATAAACATTGGGTCAAACCTGCTGAAAACATAATATCATGACTGATGAACATGCATAACTGAAATCATGAGGAAATAGCAGACTCTACATATAACTGACATTACTACGATAGAACTTACATGGTCCCGACTATCACACTCAAGTTGGTAGAGCCGTCCAAAGCTTTGCTAGGGCTATAGACGCTACAATGATATAGATATCTAGCTGAAGGCCCCTTGGGAGCAGGGGAAGCTAACAAGGGAGGTCACAAATAATCTGAACATGTCTACGTTGGCATGTAGTTTTGAGATATAGGTTTGATAGACCCTTAGCCTACTCGGTTCTAGACACTACTCCCAAAAATATGCATATGTACTCATAACATACATACATAAATCTGAAATAATAACACGAGGAGCCTTGGCTCAAACCAAACCACAAGATGAAAATAGTGGGAGTCTAGACTCCAAAATCAATGTGGTTATCTAATACATGAAGTAAAGATAAATTCATGAAACATACTTGATCATATGGGATTGCCCAATACATAAACATGCTTGACATAGACTTCATTAGGAGAAAACATGATCATAGACATGGGTAATTTGAAATTATACTTTCTTCATAAACACCTCATCATGCTTGAATACATATTTCATAAATCTCAACTTTCATGAACTTTCATGGATGGGCATCATAATTTATAAAACTTGAAAGTATAATTTATAATTGAAAACATTGTAAAATCTATCGATTAATCATAACTCAACATTAGAAACATGCTTAGATCATACCCATAATTGAAACTTAAAGAATTCACAAATCCCATCGATTCATCAATTAAAATTTTCATGAATCGAGAGAGGAATAGGCATGGGTGTGGACTGTTGCACCTATTCGTAGCCTTACATACCTGGAAGGATATGATTTCACAACTCCCTTGATTGCCCAATGGAAATTTGGGGAACAACCTTGAAGAGACTAGGCTTAATCACCCCTTAAACTTCTAAGCGTGCATGCATAAATTGCAATAGGCTTCAGAATGACTTAGCCCTTCTTAAAATACACTATTTGAGCTTAAACCGACATAGTTTAGGACTTAGGAACTTAGGAATTATGGAAAATCCATTGATGAATTCACAGGGAAAAACACATTTCTAGTCCCAGCGAGGAACTGGACGGATCGTCATTAGTGACCATGACTCGTGGTCACCTCCCATCACCTGCACTGGAAAAAACTCAACAATCGTCACCACGACTTGTGGTGTACCCAATGACTTGTGGTGACCCAATTGTTACCCATACTACCCAGACCTCAGCTCTTCATTCAAATTTTAACCATGGGACACTCACCGGATCGTGGTGTTGACCACGATTCGTGGTCACCTAAACTCAAAAATCTCATCCATTTCCAACACCCTCCCAACGAGTCACTTAACGACTCGTGGTGCACCCCACAGATCACTGGACGACTCATCCAATGACCTGGTGAGGGAAATTCAGTTTTCTCCGATTCAACTCCCAGGTCCGATCATAGGGTTCTCTGGGTATTACAATTTTCAATGGCTTATAGCCTTCACCTTTGATGAAAAATGGAGTGAATATAAGTCCCAAGTAAGATGCTCCCATTTGGATACGTTTAAAATAAATTGGGAAACTGGTGACTTGAAATAAATAAGAGGTGGGGCGGTGGGCGATTTGCCTACTGTCACTACGTGGAAGTGCCTTCATTAAATGCCCATAAGTTATTATTACGAACTTTGATTGATGATAGGTTTTATATTTTGGAAAAAAGAATCAAATACCTTTAACTTGATAGATTGTAGGAATTTTAACTTGTTATATATTAGGATATATGATCATTTAAAATTATCCCTTACTTATGAACTTCGCATATATTTTGCTATTTTCTTTGTACATTTTTTCCTCCTCACTTACGGCCAACAAATAGCCCGTACTTCTCTTTACATAACAAACAAATATGAAATAATTATCAAAAAATTTTTGAGGTGCAACATCCCCCCCCTCCCCCGCAGTAACATTCATCCTCGAAAAAGGGTTATACCTTGGTAGGTGTATGTTTTGTCATTACTCCTTTAACTTTTCCTTTCCTTGTGTCATAAATAAACATTCCGTGTATTCGTAAGCATGTACTTCTTCAGTTGTCGCTTTATATCAAACCATACTTATTTAACACAATCTATTTGTCTAACGTGAGATAGATGTGCTTTAGCACCATATAATCGGTAACTTATCTAACCAAAAACAAATTTAAAAACTTCCACGGCAGTGATGATGAACCCTTAGAAGTACTCCCTCTTGACCCTATTATTGACTCTAACTACTAGTTCTTAATCGCCATCACCTAGGTTAACATCCAAAATGCTTTCTCAAAATCTTATCCCTTTGTTACACTTGAAGGTACAACAAATGCTGAAGGATCCACATCTCTATAATACCTCAAAAGTCCCTAAGACTAGACCTTACATATGGAGTATCAATCAGCAGAACACTAAAACTTTTCCTCAGTAAGTCTCTTAGTACGACTCATGATATGGTGATATGAGTCGTACCAAGACTTGTGAGATAGAGATTAGAATATGGTCAGTAGTATGATGGTGCAAACCATTGTTTCAGTTGTGAGTTAAGATATTATAACACCTAGAACTTTTAAACTAAGTTTGAAATTGTTCTAGGTATATGGATAGACCCGAACCCGATGAATTTTATGGGAACAAGGTGTTAAAATCAATTCATAAGTGTGAGAACAACATCGAATGAAAATTTAAGGTTATAATGAACCTCTAGCATAAAGTTGAGTTGAGTGCTTTCCTACAGATTGAGTTTTCATGTAAGTTCTTAGAAGTGTAAACTTTAAATGATCATAATTTCCTTTTCATGAAGTGTTTTTGGGAGATCCTTCATATCAAATTGAAGCCCTTTGAGTTTTCTTTCCAAATCATTCAACCTTGTTCAATCGGAGTTCTGAGTAAAAGTTATCTGTATTTTAGTTAAGCACAGTCAAGTTTGATGGACAGGACTAGCCCAGTCCCCATGAGTCATGGTATGAGTCATGGTATCTAGGTAAAATTCATACCAAGGACCTGTGATAAGAGTTTTTACAAGCTCTTGAGCCACCTAGAAGCTAACGATTGCACACCACAACCCATGGTATGTCACAATGAGTCATGGGATGACCCCTGATGATTGGAAAACAGATTTTTAACTATAATTCTTCAGGTGTATTTTCATAACTTCATATTTTTTAACACCTAAACTAGGATGTTTTGGGCTTCCAAAAGGGTGTATTAGAGGGTTTTACTTAGAGTAAACTCTCATTGCTTTCCCAAACACCATAGACTTAAAATCAAACCCCTCAAGACTCTCAAGCAACTAGGGTTCTTCTTCCTCTCAACTCTCTAAAGTCTCAAATCTAATCAAGAATCCATCAAAGCCCATGTATGCGGGTTCATGAATGGAGGATTTCTTCCATACTCATGCCCAATTCCAAGCTTGATTACATAATTTCAATTTCTACAAGTCTCCAATTATGATTTTCTTGAATTTCTATGGCTGAACCCTTTTTGATGAAAACTCCATAATCTCATATTAAATTTATTCTCTCATGATTCTATTTATGTTTTATTATTATGATTACATTATATTTATGAAAAACTCTCACGAATTTCTATTTTCAAGTTATGATGATTTACCCAAATTATGCATGAATTTCATGTATCTCAAGATTATGTAACATGGCCAATCTTTGGAATTACTTTTCATGGCTAGTCCATGTATACCAACATATTGATTTAAACTAGCCCATGTAAAGCTCATGTTTCATGATTATGATATGAGCACTATATATGTTTTTTGAGAAGTATTTAACATTGAGTAGGTAAGGGTTCTAACGCACCTAGGTCTTAAAACTATGTTCCACGTAGCCATGATGGGGTCCTCCATGAGAGTGTCTCCCATTCCCAAAAGGGCCGCCTATGAGTGATGTTAATGAGTTGGTAATTTACGGACTCATTAGGCTTTTAAATATGATCTTTTGCTTGGTTTTCCAGTCATTTGGGAGGATTTTATGCTCTTTCTCTTTTATTTTTACAGGCATTCAACTTAAAGAGAGAAAGCAAGGGATATGATAGAAGCATGGGGATAAAGAAGAGGACCGGTTTCCACCAGATAGGATTAGTGAAATGCTAGCCAAACACAGGAGCCCACTGTGTTGAAGTAGAAGATGCACTGACAGAACATGGATCAACACCTATGAACCACTGGCAGCACTGGTGCCAACACTGAACCATAGCAGGAGTCATTGGCCCCCAGCTATGTTGTAGCGGTATCCCGCGGTTATGCACCAGCGAGACGCTGATGTCTCAGAAGTGAGGCCATCATCAGAAGGGTAGAATCATCCAGCACGAGCTTTGAGGAGCAATTTTTAACCTACTTTTGTACTTTATTTAAAAAGTACTGAACATTCCATTCCAAAAGCATGAGAATATTGTATTATATTGAATAGATTTTAATTTTTCAGGTAGAGAAAGAATAGAGTTATCTTTTCTTCACTTTCTAATTCTTCTTCCTCAAGGTAGAAACGTCCATTAATGATAGATCTGAGCTTGCTATTTACTCTTAATGATGAATTTTATGGATTTATTTGTTAATATGTATGCTCTTATATTATTCATCTATGAGTAGCTAAATAGTTTGCTAGGCGTGTGTGCATGATTGGGGATAAATTGGATTAGGTATTGCTAGATGGATCTTATAGTTACTCATTTAGTTTAAATCTATTGTTTTCTCCAAGTTACAATTAAATTATCCATAGTTACAAATGTGAATTATGTTTACTTATTCTATTTTTTCTTGAAAAATGGGAATAGAATATGGGTGAGAAAAGAATATGGGTATTTGGGTTTTTATTATTTAAGGTTGGGATGGAGATAGCCAAAACCTACTCGGATACACCCATTAAAGAGTTGAGGACTGAGATAGTTCAATTCTTGCCCAAGCCACTGTGGATGGGTTAATTGAGACATTGGGGTTTGAGAAACCTCAATGAAAAAGGCACTCAAGTGGTTGAAAAACATCAGGTGCCACTTTATCCCTGGTTATTTATGCTTGTGACTAATAATTTGATTTTCTAGTTAATTCCAATCCAATCAATACTCAATCAATGGCACACCCCTGATCCATGCACATATTTGTTCATCCAACTTGGTTTCTTATTTTAGTTGGTAGTTGATTTTAATTAAAATTATGATCTCACTTTTCCCCAACATATATTTTAAAACTCTTAAAGCAATGATGCAATTTTGTTCAATTTAGTAGACAACTTTTGTGTCATTCAATTGCTATTACCTATAGATTCGATCCTGACTCTTATTTGGGTATTTATTTTGTGATGATCATTTGCACTTCCTCCTTGTGAGGCGTGGATTTGAATGTCATCAATTTTGGCGTCATTGTCGGGGAATAGGATCAGATAGCCCCTAGTTGATTGTTGAGTTGAATTAATTTAGCATCTTGTGCTTTGATCACATTGTTGATGTTGGTGTGAAGATGAGCCCATTTGAAAGGCTAATTCAGAATCCCAAAGGGTCGCCCTACATTGAACCTCTCCAATTGATGGAGGAAATTGTTACACCCCGTAAATTCTTGACATTTAGATGGCCTATTCGCAAGTTGGTTAAGAGTTTTAGAATGCCATACGTTCTAGAAAAAGGGTCTGGGGAGAGACCGAACAAGCGCCAAGTCGGAGTGTCGCAAGGCAAATGCGACTTATAAATTGCATTCAACAAATGCAACTTATAATCGCATTCGACAAATGCGACTTAAAGGCCCCAAGAATATAAGCCCCCACTTCGGTTTTTAAGTGATAATTATCAATATTTCCAGTGAGTAAACCAGAGAACAGTAGAGAAACAGAGAGGACGAAGGTTTCCATTAAAATTCCTTCCATTTACGCCGTTAAACGCGGTCCAAACTAAAATTAACTTCGGGTAGCAAAGTATAAAGCTTCATGGAGCATTCCTACGGAGTTAGTTTCATGAAATTCGGCCAGTGAATCATCGTCCTACCGAGCTAAGGTAAGTGGAATTGCTCCAAATTAGTGTCAATATACTCCTAGCCCTAAAGTGAGTATTTCTCCCTTCTGGACTTCCGAGAAATAGCGAGTTTTCAGCTGTTTTTTGATAAGTCAAAGTTTGGGCAGTATATGTATTCAAAGTAGTGTTTTCTTCAAGAATATTGATGAATTTAGTTTTATTTGGTATGAATATGAATGCAGTTGGAAGAAATAGCTGGATATTGGTCGAGTTATGCCAGTTAGTCAAGAAGTCGGCAACTGAGGTATGTAATGCCAGTTTCTTCGGAAAGATAGTAATTCTAGTATAGCAAAATAGAATAAATTCCAGAAGAACATCTCAAAGCCGAGTATTATGCCTAGTGTGAATTCAGTAAGCATGCTTGAATAATTATTATGTCATATTCAGAATAAAAGTAAGTAAATTAGTATCAAACAGCTAGATATTATTCCAGGCTCAGTATAACTAATTATCAGATTCAGTATATCTCAATAAGGGATTCATAATAGAATATCATAACATGGATAGTATTATCAGATTTAATATATATGTTATATGTGATTATTGTTGTTTGTAGAGACCTGATTGTTCTATGTTGGGCACCCTTAGAGCTTCCTTACCGCCCCAGGGTTAATAGATGTGTCGACTCACCCGCCAATAGGGTGAGGATACGTCACTCCAAGGAGTCTGCTAGAGGACGAAGATGGGATGCAGCATTCCCCATAGCAGGCTGATTAGCATTATAGCATACCCCTGTCGAGCGCTTGCGCCCAGGGCACAGATTACAAATTACAAATCACAGATCTCAGATTACAATTTACAGGAGTCCTCCGGACTCAGATATAGCTATAGTCAGGGGACCAGAGAGCCGAAGTTGCATACCCAGGGGCCCCGACGGGATGCTCATTGTTATTAGATGAGTGGAGTGAATTGTTATTTTTGGATGGCGACCCGGGTAGGGGTATATAGATTGCATGTTGATTGGTACCTTCAGGCTTATGGGGGCTGGTGTAGGTTCTTGTATGCTATATGTGTTATTTATTAAATTGATAGATAGCAGGACACCGCATTGACAGGTATGATTCTCACCTTCTCTCCAGTACAGTAAAGCTTAGTTTAGATTCTACCATCCCAAACAGTCTTAGCCATCTTCTATTATTCAGTAACTATCAGTATTACTATCTATTTTCAGTTATGTTTAGTTATTGCTTTGCATACTCGGTACCAGTGGTACAGACGCCTGTTTGGGGGCGCTGCATTACTTGCCTGCAGGTACTCATAGACTAGGAGTCGATCCCTCGTAGTTCCAGCCAACACACAGAGTCATCAACTCCTATCATCCAGAGCTTGAAAGGTAGAGGTTTGTTCATTTTCTTTTGTTGTACAGTACGGGTAGGTCGGGGCCCTATCCCGGCCATCTTATCAGTATTCTTAGAGGCTTGCAGATTGTATATTCCCTATGGTTAGTTGTATCGGTCGTGTGAGTTGGTGTCTATGTTTTAGTTTGTTTATGATGGCTGTGTGGGGCCTTATTCAGTTAATAGTTGGTGACCTTGCCGGTCACAGAGTAGTTTAGTATTTGATTCAGCGTTTCAGTGAAACTAGTCAGCATGGTGGCCTTGTCGGCCCGCATAGGTTCCTTTATACTACTGTTGTTCTGGTTAGCTGTTGACTTACAGGTGGCTATAGGCCTAGTCGGCCGAAGGCTATATTTACAGTCGTTATATAGCCTGTTGGTTCCATGAACCCAGAGTTAGAGCTAGCCTTTCACCAGAAGTGCTTAGGCTCAGTAGTCCAGCAGTCAAGGTCTTACTAGGGCACCAGGTGCCAATCATGCCTCCCAAGGCGGGGCGCGACAAACTTGGTATCAGAGCCAGGTCGTATCGCAGGGAGTCTACAAGCCGTGCTAAGTAGAGTCTTGTCTATGGATGTGTTGTGCACCACATACCATAGGCAGGAGGCTGCTAGGCATGATAGGATGGTTACTCTTTCTTCATAATCAGTCGTGCCATAGAGCAGTGATCTTGGGCAGAATTATATGCCCAAGTGATACTCAAATGCTTCATTTCATCTTGTTTATACATTGATAATTGTACATTCTCATGTGATTTGTAGTTAAAATGTGAATTTATACTAACCAACATGATTAGTATTGTTTTGCATGAAAAATGGAATTTTAGGAAGCTAAGATGCATGTTGGGAGAAATCGGGAATAGACTCGAAAGAGAGCAGTGGAAAATGCCCAGGTTATGCAGTAAATTAAGGGGCTCCGCGATGGAGCCGTGTCACGCTGCCATCGCGGATGCATTCTGCCCCGGATGATGAAAATAGGCCGAGTTCTAGTGAAGATCCGCATTAGGGCCGTGGCACGTTGGCCAAGCCCCGCGTTGCACGCCGTGGCACGTTGGGCATAATTAACTGGAGGACCAGATTCCAGTGAGGGTCCGCGTTTGTGGCGTGTCACGGAGGCAGTGCTCCGCGATGCACTCCGTGACACGTTGCTTGTTATTCCGGGAAAATTCCCACTAGTATAAATAGCACACTTAGGTTTATTTTTAATTATTTTGACTTGGTTGAGCAAGAACGTGGGTTACAGGAAATTGAGGGGACGAAATTCTTAGGGTTCTTCTCTATCTCTTTCTTCTTTATTTCAATTGTTTGTATGATTAACACTCATTTAACGATGTTTAATCCACAAATGAGTGGCTAAATTCACTTCTTGCTGAGGTTAAGAACATTTGTAGTGGAATGTAATTATTGATCATCTTGGTTTTTCATCTTTTCTTCCCTGGTTGTTCTATTAATTCTTGTTCTTACTACATTAATGTGTGGCCAATATGAATGTATATCTAAAAAATCCGGTTTGCGCTCGAAAGAGAAAGAAATTGGAAAATTGTGAATTAATAGGATATGATCTCTTCTTGGTTTGGGTAAATTGAGAATTGATTTACCTTCAGAATAGATATATATCTGAAAGTCGTATTAGTCAATTAAGGAATCGGTTTCGTATGGCTAGAACATGAATTTCTTTTTATCACAGAAATGTAGGTGGAAGGTTCATGATTCTTAAGTTGGGTTAAATACGAGAGTTTTAATCCATAGGCAATAATTCTTGACTAGAAACCAGAGGAAAGATTAACCAATTTGTATCAATAAATTGCTTCCCTGCATGTTCGTTTTAGCCTCAGCATGCTCATTACTATAGTTCAGATTCGAATTGTATATTTGTATTAGACTAGTATAAATTCGGAAACAACCTCCCAAAAATCTTCTTGAAACTGTTGTCTGCATTATTAGAGTTAGAGTTTATTAATGCTTGATTCGATTATTACCTTGGTCCAGTCCCTGTGGGATCAATACTTGGCTACTCTAGCCATTTTACTACTTGTTTGACCACGTGCACTTGCGTGTAGTTGCGAAACACCGTGAACAAGTTTTTGGCGCCGTTGCCGGGGATTGGCAATTGGTAAAATTGTTGTCTTAAGTGTTAGTTTACTATTTCTTATTAGTTTTGAAAACTTGGTCTTTGCTTGTCTTTTGCAGATATTGAATTCTATTGAACATTGGCAAGGGACAAGGAGTTGGTGGATTTCACACTTAGAGCCGGAAAGACAATTCCATCGCCAAAGGAGAGAAGCTCTTGAGAGAAAGTTGTAGTTGCTCAGACAGACCATCTTGGAGCAACAATAGAATCCACCCATTGTAAGGGCAGTGTTAGTGCCCGAAGAAATGGCAGCTAGGCCGGTTCGCGAAGTGGCAATCCCACATGCTAACAACGTTACATCTAGCATTCGCAAACCTGAGCCAGGAGGGAGGTTCGAGCTTAAACAGAATATGGTGCAATTGTGCACACCAGCGGGCAATTCACAGGTCTCCCTCACGAGGATCCACAACAACATCTCCAAAATTTTTTGGAGATAAGTGACACTTACATCTCCGCTGGAGTGCCACCCGATTATGTCAGGCTTACATTGTTCCCATTTTCACTTTTGGGAGAAGCAAAGAGATGGCTGAAAGCTGAGCCACCCAATTCCATCACTACTTGGGATGATCTTGCAAAGAAATTCTTGATACGGTTCTTTCCATCTGGTAAAACAGCAAGACTTAGAAGTCAAATTCTAAGTTTTAAACAGAGAGAGGGAGAGAATTTGTATCAAGCCTGGGAAGATTCAAGTCTATGTTGCGGGATTGTCCTCATCATCACCAATCCAATGATGTGCTGGTGCACACTTTCATAGAGGGTTTGGAACCCCATACAAAAATCTTGCTAGACTTAGCAGCTGGGGGACAAGCATTAGAAAAAATTTATGAGGAGCTGTATACCTTGTTGAACTGTATTTCGCAGGGAAATCCAGAGTGGAATGCGGACTCTTCTAGTAGAGGAACAAGGAAAGCAGCAGGAGTCTTAGAAGTGGATGGTTTTACAGCTATCGCTGCACATATAGCTGCGTTACAGAATCAACTCAATACCCACTTCAGCAATATGGGCATGAATCATTCTCAAGCCCCAGTGAAAGTAGTGCAGCAGATTTGGTGTGAAGTGTACGACAGTAATTAACACTTAGCTGAGTGTTGTGGTGCGAATCCTGATTCAGTAAACTTCGTTGGTAATGTACAGAGAAACAATCACCAACAGTATGGCAACAACTACAACTCTAATTGGAGAAGTCACCCAAATTTCTCTTGGGGTAGTAACAGCCATCAAGGGCAGAGTTCGAGTTAGGGCTCACAAAGAAATCAAGGAGGGCAGCAACACTATCAGTCGCAATACAGAAGAAACAATGCACCTCCTCCACCACCATCACCCAGTATTGAGGAGATGTTCAAAACGATGATAGCTAACCAAGCTCAATTACAGGCTGACTATGTGAAATTGGCAGCCGATGTAAAGAACAATCAGTTAGCTACCAAAGCATTGGAGTACCAGTTTGGGCAACTAGCTAGAGCTCAGAACACCAGGACGAGAGGAGGACTTCCAAGTGACACTGACCCCAACCCCAAGAAAGTAAATGTAGTAACCACAAGGTGTGGTTTGCAACTCAAGGAGGTGGAACCAGAAAGACCACCACAGCAGTCGGGAGCATTGGAGAAGGAGAGGGAACACAATGATGATAGGGGGAAGGAGAAGAAAGCTGAACCAGAAAGACCACCACCCCCGTTCCCTCAAAGACTAAGGAAACACAAGGAGGAAGTGTGTTTCAAAAAGTTCATGGAGGTGCTTAAACAGGTACACATTAATTTACCTCTTGTTGATGTTTTGCAGGGAGTACCGAAGTACGTAAAATATATCAAGGACATCGTGGCGAACAAAAGCCGGTTGACGGAGTACGCTACGGTGGCACTTACGGAGGAGTGCACTTCCCGGATACAAAATCGGTTGCCCACAAAGCTCAAAGACCCTGGGATCTTTACAATTCAACTTACAATCGGGCAGAGTATCCGAGCTCGTGGATTATGTGATTTGGAGCGAGCATTAACTTGATACCGACATCGGTATTCAAGATATTGGGGCTAGGCAGTCCTAGACCGACAACAGTGATCTTGCAACTAGTGGATCGTTCTTTGGCCAGACCAGATGGCATTGTGGAGGACGTGTTGGTGCAAGTGGGCTCCCTTATCTTCCCGGTTGACTTCATTTTGCATGATTTTGAGCCGAATGCGGAAGTCCCATTTATTTTGGGATGTCCTTTCTTGGCTACCGGGAAAGCACTGATTGATGTAGCTGCAGGGAAGCTAACCATGCGGGCACACGACAAGGTGGAGGTATTTGACGTGTACAAGGCCACGAAGCTTCCGGCCGTGTATGAGGAACTCTCAGTGATTAACGTGCGTAATCGAGCGAATATTGCTCAGAGTGTTGATTCGTGAGAGCCAGCAGGAAAACCACCGGTGAAGGACCCCCCAAAAGTGGAATCGTGGCAAAAAGACCGAAGTGCCATGTTCTTAGTCAATGGACAGCGATGTAAGCATTACTAGGGTGAGGACGGTAGTCAAGAGAAGACATCCGTCACCCTAGAGGATGACTAAGATTCAATGACGTCGAGCCACGATGGTAAACTAGGAGCTGCAGGGGAGGCAACCCGTGAAATTGTTGTAATAATTGAGTAGAATTAGTAGAAAAAAAATAGAAAAATAAAAATAAAAATAGAAACAAAAATTGTGTTTTATGTTGAAATCTATGAATTCTAACCAATTTCTTGTTGTGAGATGAATTTCAGGTTGAACGGAGGGAAAAAATGCAAAGGATCGCAAAGGAAAAATCGAGGTGAGAAAAATAATAAAAAGTGGCAAAACAATGAGCCTGCACGATGGCTCCGTGTCACGGAGGAGGGCCTCCGCATTGACCTCCGTGACACGTTGAGGTGTAATTCTGGAATTTCTAAAATTCCAGAACACCTCCGTGTCGGCTCCGTGTCATGGAAGGGGTGCTCTGCGTTACCCTCCGTGACACGTTGAGGTGTTAATCGGGATGGGTCACACCGGGTCACCGAGTGACCGGCGCGAAATTAACCCTTTTTAACTCCGAATTCCCTCTATTTTTCCTCATTTCTCACCCCCTCCGTGACAAAAACCCAAACAAATCCCCCTTCCCCAATGTGACACAGACTTAGGAACAAGTTTTCTTTAATTTTTCTTCAGTTTCATCGAACTAAAGGTATGTTCTCTATTTTCTTCTCAATTCTTGTCAAATTTGTCGAGTTTGAGCATGTAAAGTGAGAAAAACTTTCCCTAATTGTAAATTGAGCTTGAATTCCTTTAAGTTAGTGTTGATTGAAGTTCGGAGTATCATTTTGATTGTATGAACTCGATAAATGCATGGTTGATCGAATTTTGGTGAAATGTGTAGCTAGGGTTAGAATTTGATTACGAAGAAACGAAATGTGATTGAAAATGTGTAAATTATGGGTTGGGCATATTGGGTAAGGTGAATTATGTTGTGCCTGTTGTGAATATTCTAAGTGAATGATGGATTTTTTTTTGGGAGAATGAAATTTTGAATTGCATAGAACTTGGTGAATTGCATAGGTTGTGTTGAGAGTTTTTCTGTGCTAAGTGCTATGGGATGAAATGGTATTGATGGTGATATGTTGATTAACTGTACGAAGTCTGAGTAGTACGTAAAGTATATTCCATTGAATTCTCTGAATGCACAAGGCAGGTTGTTGTTTCTTGTTGTAAATTGGGAAGTGCGAATTGTCTTGCCGTAATGTTGTGATTGTGGCTAAAGACTAAGTGTGGGGTGGCCTAGCTTAACCCAACCTTAGTCGAAGCTAATTTTAATTTGAATAACATTGGGACTGTCTGTTTGATTTGACAGGAACAATGGCAAGCAGGCAATGTAAAGGAAAGGGTGCATCTACATCGGGCGCCGGAAGGAAAAGAATTAGACTGGGAACAGCAGTCCCAGCAGCACCAGCAGTTCCGCGCGGCCCACACCGTCAATACGGAACCCGATGGGTGACAGAGAAAGGGAAGAAATGGTACACAAAGCATAAGGAAAGCAAATACTTCCCCGAGGAACATATTGCAAGGGAGCCGTTGGCACAAGAGTTCCCTAGAATTGTACACAGGATTGACGCTGTCGGGCTGAACTTCATCTTTAAAGAGCCCAAGGAGTGCAATCTCCACCTGATTTGAGAGTTCTACGCCAACTGGAACCTGCACTCCGAAGTCACACTGTCAAAATAAGGGGGCAGGTAGTCACTTTTGAGCCCCATCACCTTAATGCCATCTTGGGGGCGTGGGACACAGACGCCCGTGTACTCCGGTAGCTGAAAATGACTCCACCATATGCGGACATCAGACGGACTCTATGTGGAGCCCGTTTGAAAGCACGGTGGAGCAAGCATAAGGAGAGGGGCTACCATCAGACGCTGCCCTACTCTCAAACAAACAGGGAAGCCAGAATTTGGCTTAAGATCGCGTGTTCCTGCCTGATCCCGGGGGTGCACATGATAGATGTCACCCGGGATCATGTATGCTTGGTATATGCCCTGATGAAAGGGCTGGAGATTAATGTTGGGGCGGTGATCATCTCCGCCATGAAGAGAGCCGGTTTGCATCAAGGGCACATGTACGGGTTTGGTGGCTTGCTGACCACTTTCTTGAGGGGCCTAGATGTTGAGGAGGAGGCCCTTGACTACATCCCGCAGATGGAGAGGCGTGCCTTAGACGTCACCAAAACTAAGGCACCCGACACCACTCACGGGCCAGTTGTCACATTAGCCGAGCGACATGCTCGGGATGATCAGTATATGGCCCACATGTTCAGGATGCAGATGCTATAGTTGCGCATAGGCGGGAGGCCAGCAACAGAAGATGAGCTGTGGCAGCTAGAGTTGGACTACCCCTTCGACGAAAATGCCAGGGCTCTATGCCGAGTGGGGCCGACTTTTGTGGATCCCACTAATGACGATGTCCCCATAGATGAGGAGACACGTCGCGATGACTCAGATGTTAAGTCAGATGAGGATAGCGGGGGCGATTCGGATATTGGGGAGGAGGCAACTGCACCTGATGAAGAAGTGGAATACTTCGATTGATCAGGGAGTTTCACCACCTACTCTTGTGCTATGCTGAATTTTGTGAACACTGGGGACAGTGTTCGATTTAAGTGTGGGGTGGGAGTAGTTAGGTGCTGGTTGTTTTGTTGTTATTAATGTTCGGTTTTGTTGTTGTGCCTGTGAAAAAGTGTGACCCTGTGATTTTGATGTTTATGCTTTGTATTGTAATTAATGTGAAGCTGTTGTGTGTTGCATGGAGTTGTTGTTAGCTGGTTGTGTAAATATTGTTGTTTTATTGAAATTATCGATATTTTAAAAAAATTTCGTGAAATCTTTTTTTTAGTTTTGATTGGGTTTCTCGGCGTTTGTTTTTGGTGCTTTTACCGAGAATAGTCCCATTGAACCGAAGTAGTAAATAGTGACCGTTCCCTATGATGGATGGATGACAATCGTCTTATGGGAAATGTAGTCGATAGGAGTAAATTTCTTTTGTTTTTTTTAATTTTTTTCTTTTGTTTATTTGTAACCCAAACGTGTTGTTACTTTATGGTTCGGAATTCAAGTTGCGTGTTGTACAGGATATTTAGAATACAAAGGTGATTCGTATGAAAGCATGCAACATTGTGAACATGTTGAGATACCTAGACAGTAGAGTTCGATTCGGTGTGATTGAGGCTTAATGTTTGAATTCTTGTGATTAGCTGATTGAAGAGTCTGTGAATATGTCTTGAGTTGAGCATGTGCAATAAGTGTGTGGTGAGGTTTTGATTCTTCCATGCTATTGTGAAGTATCTAGAACTTGCCTGGTGTGTGTACCAAATGAAATGAAGGATGAGTATTGTAGGAAAGGATGTAGGCATTTCTTTGATTTAATCGAAAGTTTTTTTTCATTATCGTACCAACCTGGAATGTACATCCTAGTTAGCCCATTGAGCCTGTAGCCTTTTTTTTTGTCGAAAAGGTACAAACCGAGCTTAATCCCTTCTTTTCATTATCCGTTAATTTGATCCAAAACTCTTAAGTGCTCAAGAAAAGTAATTTTCCTACAGTGTCAAGGAGTGGTAATTGTGAAAAGAAAGGAAAAGCGGAAGTGGTGAAAGTAAAGAAAAGGTCAAGGGTGCATTGGCGAATTTAATAAAAGGAAGATGTATAACTAATCTTTGTTATTAAGTCGAGTGTACTTAAAGATATGGGAATAAAAATAAAGAAAGACTTCAAGAATGGGAGGATGAAGGAAGAAACAATTCCCATAATGTGGTGGGATGTATGGAAAAGCGCTTAAGGGTGCTAGTTGTTATTATTGGTTAGCCCAGTATGTATTAGTTACTTAGCTTATATTACAACTCGTTAAGTCCTACGTGATCTTACATTACTCGTACTTATATTAGTGGAGTAATACACTAGAGGCAAGCTTATGAGTCATGATATGATGCATGTGAATTCTTTGAGTGAGAGAGAGCGCAATTGTGTTCATATGCCCCTGCATATAATGCTTTTGAGATCGTATGATTGTAAAGGGGGAAATTCTCTTGTGTTGAGAGGGCACATGCTTGGCGAGAGATTTAATTTCGTGTCGGATGTCTTGATCAGCTGATTTGCTTGAGTTTGCCGAGATCGAGAGTCGACTCGTGAGTCTAGGAGGTCTTACTGTGTTGAATGTCATTGTATTGATGAGACTATGCATGTTTTCTTGATGATTTGCTATGTAAATAATTGGTATAACCGTAGCTTGAATTTTCGAGCAAAAGTAGCTATGATTGGGTGTCAATTGTATGAGATGTGAGATTATTGTTCGAGGACGAACAAAGTTTTAAGTGTGGGGCAAGTGATCTTGGGCAGAATTATATGCCCAAGTGATACTCAAATGCTTAATTTCATCTTGTTTATACATTGATAATTGTACATTCTCATGTGATTTGTAGTTAAAATGTGAATTTATACTAACCAACATGATTAGTGTTGTTTTGCAGGAAAAATGGAATTTTAGGAAGCTAAGATGCATGTTGGGAGAAATCGGGAATAGACTCGAAAGCGAGCAGTGGAAAATGCCCAGGTTAGCAGCAAATTAAGGGGCTCCGCGATGGAGCCATGTCACGCTGCCATCGCGGATGCATTCTGCCCCGGATGATGAAAATAGGCCGAGTTCCAGTGAAGATCGCATTGGGGCCGTGGCACGTTGGCCAAGCCCCGCATTGCATGCCGTGGCACGTTGGGCATAATTAACTGGAGAACCGGATTCCAGTGAGGGTCTGCGTTTGTGGTGTGCCACGGAGGCAGTGCTCCGCGATGCACTCCGTGACACGTTGCTTGTTATTCCGGGAAAAATTCCCACTAGTATAAATAGCACACTTAGATTTATTTTTAATTATTCTGACTTGGTTGAGCAAGAATGTGGGTTACAGGCAGTTGAGGGGACGAAATTCTTAGGGTTCTTCTCTATCTCTTTCTTCTTTATTTCAATTGTTTGTATGATTAACACTCATTTAACGATGTTTAATCCACAAATGAGTGGCTAAATTCACTTCTTGCTGAGGTTAAGAACATTTGTAGTGGAATGTAATTATTGATCATCTTGGTTTTTCATCTTTTCTTCCCTGGTTGTTCTATTAATTCTTGTTCTTACTGCATTAATGTATGGCCAATATGAATGTATATCTAAAAAATCTGGTTTGCGCTCGAAAGAAAAAGAAATTGGAAAGTTGTGAATTAATAGGATATGATCTCTTCTTGGTTTGGGAAAATTGAGAATTGATTTGCCTTCAGAATAGAGATATATCTGAAAGTCGTATTAGTCAATTAAGGAATCGATTTCGTATGGCTAGAACATGAATTTCTTTTTATCACAGAAATGTAGGTGGAAGGTTCATGATTCTTAAGTTGGGTTAAATACGAGAGTTTTAATCCATAGGCAATAATTCTTGACTAGCAACCGGAGGAAAGATTAACCAATTAGTATCAATAAATTGCTTCCTTGCATGTTCGTTTTTGCCTCAACATGCTCATTACTATAGTTCAGATTCAAATTGTATATTTGTTTTAGACTAGTATAAATTCGGAAACAACCTCCCAAAAATCTTC
The DNA here is from genome assembly GCA_035772735.1 of Datura wrightii. Classification (NCBI taxonomy): domain Eukaryota; kingdom Viridiplantae; phylum Streptophyta; class Magnoliopsida; order Solanales; family Solanaceae; genus Datura; species Datura wrightii. The sequence continues at coordinate 42,036,841 of JASDFA010000007.1, read as the reverse complement.
TTGAAACTGTTGTCTGCATTATTAGAGTTAGAGTTTATTAACGCTTGATTCGATTATTACCTTGGTCCAGTCCCTGTGGGATCGATACTTGGCTACTCTAGCCATTTTACTACTTGTTTGACCACGTGTACTTGCGTGTAGTTGCGAAACACCGTGAACAAGCAGTGCAATATAGGGTTGAGTCCCTAAAACTTATCATACTCTTTGTTTACAGATAAAATGGCAGACCAGCAACATCCTGTCACTGGTAGAAGATTGGATACCGCAGCAGGAGAAGCCACCAGCAGGATGCCTCAGCCTCACTTAGCATCAGCCCGATATGAGGGCGATACAGAGGCGTCATCTCGACCTTCACAGCAGTCCCCACCCCACCAAGAGCCACTCGGGACGACATTACCTATGACAATTCCTGTACCCACACCATCTGACCAGGAAATTCGAAGTGCAGTAGTTATGTTGGCAATAATGATGGCTACTCAGCGCCAGTCAGTTCCACCCGTAACAGCAGAGTCATCAGGTGGGCCTGGCAGTTCAAGGGTCCGAGAATTCTTGGCACTACCCCCATAGTTCACAGGGTCAGATCAGGCAGAGGACCCCCAGGACTTCCCGGATCAGGTGCAGAGAATCTTACGGGTCATGCATGTGACATCTACAGAGTCGGTTGAGTTAGCGGTATTCCGGCTGCGAGATATTGCTGTGTTCTGGTACGAAAGTTGGGAAAGGTCCCGAGGGAGAGATGTTGCCCCTCCGACCTGGTCCAGCTTTTCACAGGCCTTCCTAGACCGTTATCTGCCACGGGAAATCCGACAGGCCCGAATGGACCAGTTTTTACACTTGGAGCAGGGGCCGAGGAGTGTACCGGAATACGCCCTGCAGTTCGATTCCTTGGCCCGCTATGCTCCAGCTTTTTTGGACACCATGCCATCTATAGTCCACCGGTTTATTATGGGTCTGAATCCAAAATATATTGAGGCATGCATGACAGCTATGCTGCGGGAAGATATGGATATTTCTCAAGTGCAGGTCTTTGCCCAGACTATTGAGGGCCTTAGACAGCGACAACATGATAGCAGATGAATAAATCAAGAACAATGCCGCAGGGATAGATCAAATGAGATACAGGGGGAGATTTGGAGAGGGCCTAGGCCACGGTTGTTAGATAGGCCACCTAGACCCCCGCCTCCATCACAGCAGCAGAGGGGTAGATTTGGTCGTTGGAGACAGACAGAGTCTAGCGGGATTTCTCGAGCGGTAGATTCACCCCAGAAGAGAAGGGCAGAGCAGAGCAGGTATACACTCCCACCTTGCCCTATTTGCAGCCGACCCCACACTGGAGCTTGCAGATATGGCTCCACAGGGTGTTATATATGCAGGCAGGAGGGTCATGTGATGAGAGACTGTCCAACCAGTGGTTAGGGTAACCGAGATAGACAGGACAGGCCGTCAGTAGGGCCGCGAGCTCCAGCAACCTCGGCAGGGTGTAGGTCCTCAGTCCCAGTAGGCAGGGGACGAGGCAGATCAGGGGCCTTGAGTTTAGGTACGGGCCCATGCCGTACCTATGCATTACCAGGGAAGCAGGACTCAGAGGCTTCTCAAGATATGGAAACAGGTATGATGACTATTTTCTCTCACCCTGCTTATGTATTGATTGATCTAGGATCTACCTTGTCCTACGTTACCCCATTTGTGGCTTGAAAGTTCAGTATTGTATTAGAGTTGCTTCAGCAAGCCTTTTCAGTATCAACACCCGTTGGTGACTCCATCATAGCCAAAAAGGTTTATTGAGGGTGTACAGTAGAGGTTGCTTATCGTCAGACCACAGTAGATCTAGTGGAAATAAAGATTATTGATTTCGACGCTATTAGGGGTATAGATTGGTTGGCGCCGTGCTATGCCAATGTAGAATGCTGGACCAAGATGGTCTGATTCCACTTTCCAGGGGAGGTAGTACGAGAGTGGAAGGGCAGTACAGCTACGCCAAAAGGTAGGTTTATTTCCTACCTTCAAGCAAGGAAGTTGATAGCTAAGGGATGCATTTGCCACATAGTTAGAGTCCAGGATGTGATGGTAGAGCCTCCGACTCTCCAGTCTGTTCCAGTGGTTAATGAATTCCCAGATGTATTCCCATATGAGCTACCTGGTAATCCCCCAGAAAGAGAAATAGATTTTGCAATTGATTTGCTACCAGGAACTCAGCCCATATCGATCCCTCCGTATCGTATGGCTCTTGATGAACTCAAAGAACTAAAGGAGAAACTGAAGGAACTGTTAGATAAGGGCTTTATTAGGCCGAGTACTTCACCTTGGGGTGCGCCGGTTCTGTTTGTGAGAAAGAAGGACAGCTCCCTCCGCATGTGTATAGATTACCGACAGTTGAACAAGGTTACAGTAAAGAATAAGTATCCGCTTCCCAGAATTGATGATTTGTTTGATCAGTTATAGGGGGACAGATATTTCTCCAAGATTGACTTACGGTCCGGATATCATCAGGTTCGAGTTCGTGAAAGGGGCATTCCGAAGACTGCCTTCAGGACCAGATACGTCCATTTTGAATTCCTAGTCATCCTTTGGGCTGACGAATGCTCCCACAGTATTCATGGACCTAATAAACAACATCTCCAGACCATACCTGAACCTGTTCATGATAGTGTTTATTGACGATATTCTGGTGTATTCTCGCTCAGAGGCAGACCACCAGGATCATTTGTGGATAGTGCTCCAGATTCTCAGGGACCGTCAGCTGTATGCCAAGTTCTCTAAATGTGAATTTTGGCTAAACTCAGTAGCCTTCTTGGGGCATATCGTGCCGGATGCTGGTATACAAGTAGACACACAAAAAATAAAAGCAGTAAAAACATGGCCCAGACCTACCACTCCGATTGATGTACGCAGTTTTCTAGGATTAGCAGGGTACTACAAAAGATTTGTTGAGGGATTCTCCACCATAGAGGCACCTCTGACTAAGCTGACGTAAAAAGTAGTAAAGTTTTAGTGGATGGAGGCATGTGAGCAGAGTTTCCAGGAATTGAAAGATAGGTTGACCTTCGCCCCAGTGTTAGCATTGACAGAAGTTACAGAGGGTTATGCAGTTTATTATGACGCTTCGGGTATTGGGTTAGGATGTGTGTTGATGCAGCATGGTAAAGTAATTGCTTATGCTTCCAGACAGCTGAGGAAACACGAAAATAATTATCCTACCCATAACCTGGAACTAGCCACAGTGATCCACGCCCTAAAGATGTGGAGACATTACTTGTATGGCGTCCATGTGGATATTTTAACTAATCATAAGAGCCTACAGTATATCTTCACCCAGAGAGAGTTGAATTTACGGCAGCATCGCTTATTGGAGTTGTTGAAAGATTATGATGTAAATATTCTGTATCACCCAGGAAGAGCCAACGTAGTAGCAGATTCCCTTAGCCGTAAGTCTATGGGGAGTTTGGCGTACTTGCAGCCAGAGCAGCGGGAATTGGCCCGAGAAATACACCAGTTAGCTAGTTTAGCCTTCGTGTAGCAGAAACAGAGGACAATAGAGCGGTAAGTCAGAACACCGCGGTGTCTTCATTAGTTGTGGAGGTAAAGGAACGGCAGTATGAAGATCCTGACCTAGTTCAGCTTAAAGACAGAGTTCAGCAAGGAAAAGCACCGGATTTTCAGGTAACTGAGGATGAATTGTGGCGGTGTAAAGGCCGCCTTTGTGTTCCAGATGTCGCAGGTCTTCGCCAGTAGATTATAGGTGAGGTACATTACGCCCGCTATTTTCTCCATCTAGGTGCGACAAAAATGTACCACGATATCAAAGAAATCTACTGGTTGCCAGGTATGAAGAGGGAAATAACAGAATTCGTAGCCTAGTGTCCTAACTGCCAGCAAGTAAAAGCTGAACACCAGAAACTAGGCGGATTGACTCAAGACATAACTATGCCTCTTTAGAAGTGGGAAGCTGTAAATATGGATTTTGTAGCAGGATTACCCCGTACTAGGCGTAGAAATGACTCGATTTGGGTAATTGTTGACAGACTGACAAAATCAGCCCATTTTCTGCCAGTAAGGGCTACTTTCTCTGTCGAAGATTATGCTGAGTTGTATATCAGAGGAATAGTCAGACTACACGGTGTTCTAGTGTCCATTATCTCTGACAGAGGGGCACAATTTACAGCCAAATTTTGGCAATCATTTCAGAGAGGCCTGGGAAGACAGATTAACCTGAGCACAGCTTTTGACCCTCAGATAGATGGGCAGGCAGAACGCACTATTCAGACGCTCGAGGATATGTTGCGAGCGTGTGTGTTGGACTTTGGAGGTAGCTGGGATGAGCACTTACCACTTATTGAGTTCTCTTATAATAACAGTTACTGTTCAGCTATCTAGATGGCGCCTTATGAGGCATTGTATGGGTGAATGTGCAGATCGCCAGTTGGCTGGTTTGAAGTAGGAGAGTCAGCACTGAATGGTCCAGATATTATTCATCAGTCAGGGGAAAAGGTAAAGCTTATCAGAGAACGCCTACTGACTGCTCAATGCCGCCAGAAATTGTATGCTGATGTGTGGCACAGAAACTTGGAATTTAATGTGAATGACTGGGTATTCTTGAAAGTCTCTCCAATGAAAGGGGTGATGAGATTCGGAAAGAAAGGCAAGCTCAGCCCGAGATTTGTTGGGCCTTATCAGATTCGCCGAAAAATAGGCCAAGTGGCATACGAGTTAAACTTACCTCCAGAATTAGAGTCTGTTCACCCATTTTTCCACATGTCCATGCTGAGGAAGTATATAGGAGACCACTCCAGAGTTGTCCCAGTTTAGGATGTCCAGGTTACGGAGGAGCTGGCTTATGAAGAGTTTCCAGTAGCCATACTAGACCGGCAGATTCATGGATTAAGAACTAAAGATGTTGCTTCTGTCAAGGTATTATGGCGTAATAGGAACCGAGAGGAAATTACTTGGGAAGCAGAGGAAGATATGAAAGTCAGATATCCTCAGTTATTTCATACTTAATCAACCAGAGGTACGTTAGTATTGTTGTTTTATAAGTTGCCTTATATTTATGTGTATAAATGTAATAGTTGACTCTAGTCTATTGCGTGATGAATACTATAGTATTGTGCGGAATACCTGTATTTGACTTTTTTTACTTTCAGGATTTTTGAGGTAGTCCATATTACAGGGGAAACTATGCCAATATTTTTCGAGAATAAGTCGAGTAAGTTGAGATTCCTGTGAGTAGGAGTTTACATTCGAGGATGAATGTTCTTAAGGGGGGGAGGATGTTACACCCTGTAAATTCTTGATATTTAGATGGCCTATTCACATGTTGGTTAAGAGTTTTAGAATGTCATACGTGCTAGAAAAAGGGCCCGAGGAGAGATCAGACAAACGCCAAGCCGGAGTGTCGCAAGGCAAATACGACTTATAAATCGCATTCGACAAATGCGACTTATAAATCGCATTCGACAAATGCGACTTGAAGGCCCCAAGTATATAAGCCCCCACTTCAGTTTGTAAGTGATAATTATAAATATTTCCAGTGAGTAAACTAGAGAACAACAGAGAAACAGAGAGGATGAAGGTTTCCATTAAAATTCCTTCCATTTACGCTGTTAAACGTGGTCCAAACTCAAATTCACTTCGAGTAGTGAAGTATAAAGTTGCAGGGAGCATTCCTACGAAGTTAGTTTCATGAAATTCGGCCGGCGAATCGTCGTCCTACCGAGCTAAGGTAAGTGGAATTTCTCCAAATTAGTGTCAATATACTCCTAGCCCTAAAGTGAGTATTTCTCCCTTCTGGACTTCCGAGAAATAGCAAGTTTTCGGCTGTTTTTTGATAAGTCAAAGTTTGGGCAGTATATATATTCAAAGTAGTGTTTTCTTCAAGAATATTGATGAATTTAGTTTTATTTGCTATGAATATGAATGCAGTTGGAAGAAATATTTAGATATTGGCCAAGTTATGCCAGCTAGTCAAGAAGTCGGCAACTGAGGTATGTAAAGCCAATTTCTTCGGCAAGATAGTAATTCTAGTATAGTAAAATAGAATAAATTCCAGAAGAATGTTTCAAAGCCGAGTATTATGCCCAGTGTGAATTTAGTAAGCATGCTTGAATAATTATTATGTCATATTCAGAATAAAAGTCAGTAAACTAGTATCAGACAGTGAGATATTATTCAAGACTCAGTATAACTCAGCAAGGGATTCAGAATGGAATATCAGAACATGGATAGTATTATCAGATTTAATATATATGTTATACGTGATTATTGTTGTTTGTAGAGACCTGATTGTTCTATGTTGGGAACCCTTAGAGCTTCCTTATCGCCCCAGGGTTAATAGATGTGTTGACTCGCCCGCCAGAGGGTTAGGATACGTCACTCCAAGGAGTGGCATGCCGTCCGCCAGAGGACGAAGATTAATGCAGCATTCCCCATAGCAGGCTGATCAGCATTATAGCATACCCCTGTCGAGTGCTTGCGCCTAGGGCACAGATTACAGATTACAGATCACAGATCTCAGATTATAGTTTATAGGAGTCCTTCGGAATCAGATACAGCTATAGTCAGGGGCCCAGAGAGCCCAAGTTGCATACCTAGGGGGCCGACGGGATGCTCATAGTTACTAGATAAGTGGAGTGAATGTTATTTTTGGATGGCGACCCGGGTAGGGGTATATAGATTGCATGTTGATTGGTACCTTCCGGCTTATGGGGGATAGTATAGGTTCTTGTATGCTATATGTGTTATTTATTAAATTGATAGATAGCAGGAAGCCGCATTGACAGTTATGATTCTCACCTTCTCTCCAATACAATTAAGCCTAGTTTAGATTCTGCCATCCCAGACAGTCTTAGCCATCTTCTGTTATTCAGTAACTATCCGTATTACTTTCTATTTTCAATTATGTTTAGTTATTGCTTTGCATACTTGGTACCAGTGGTACTGACGCCCGTTTGGGGGCATTACATTACTTGCCTGTAGGTACTCATGGACGAGGAGTCGATCCCTCGTAATTCCAGCCAGTACAAAGAGTCATCAGCTCTTGTCATCCGGAGCTTGATAGCTAGAGGTTTATTCCTTTTCTTTTGTTGTACAGTACAGGTAGGTCGGGGCCTTGTCCCGACCATCTTATCATTATTCTTAGAGGCTTGCAGATTATATATTATCTGTGGTTAGTTGTACCGATCGTGTGAGGCCGTGTCTATGTTTTAGTTTGTTTATGATGGCCGTGTGGGGCCTTATTCAGTTAATAGTTTGTGACCTTGCAAGTCATAGAGTGGTTTAGCATTTGATTCATCGTTTCACTGAAACTAGTCAGCATGGTGGCCTTGTCGGCCCGCATAGGTTCCTTTATACTACTGTTGCTATAGGCCTAGTCGGCCGGAGGCTGTATTTACAGCTGTTATATAGCCCGTTGGTTCCATGAACCCAGAGTTAGAGCCAGCCTGGCACCAGAAGTTCTTAGGCTCAGTAGTCCAGCAGTCCAGGTCTTAGTAGGGCACCAGGTGTGAGTCATGCCTCCCAAGGCGGGGCGTGATAGAAATATGGAGAATGGAGGAGAGAAAAAATGCGGTGTTGATGGTAGTTATGAAGCAAATTGAGCTATTAGCAAATTGTATTATGGGTTTTAATATGAGGTATCAATAAGCCAATTAGGGTTATTGGTATCTTTGTAATGAAAATGAAGGTCGGATCTCTGATTGTATAACTAAAACAAGTAGTCTGGAGAATGAAGAGTCCTCCTCATCCCTCATCAAAACAATGCAAGAGGTTGTGCTTGAGGGAGTTTTTTCAACTGGTTCAGTGATTCAGGAGCAATGAAGTGATCTCTTAGACCTCATTCAAAAGGTGAAGGACCATGAAGTGTCCATCAGATAGCTAGAAGACAGAATGAACTTGTTAACATCTCAAATGACAACCCAAAAAGGTGATGAAGGAAGAAGATGCCCCACCACTCCCAAACAATGCAAATGATGAAGACATAGAAGGGGGAGTGGAAGAAGAAATTTTGAAAGAACTTTTTGAAGGCATTCTCTTATATAGTGAAGGGTTGGAAAAGTTGTGTCATGTTAGCAAAGGGTTGGGAACCTACTCCTTTCAACCGAAGATTCCACCATCGAAGTCATCCATCATTTCACCATCGATGCAAGAGCTCAAACATTTACTTTCCCATTGAAGTATGCATATCTTAGTCCAAATGAGACATACTTGGCGATCATCTCGGCTAAGATCAATAAACACCAAGTGGAAGCACTTCTGGAAGTCTTGAGGAAGAATATTCGAGCTGTAAGGTGGTCTATAGCCGATATCATTGGTATACCACCGGGTATTCTCACTCATAAGATCAACCTTCAAGAATGTTATAACCCTTCAGTTGAGCATTAGAGACGTTTGAAACCACTGATGCAAGAGGTAGTCAAGAAAAAATCATCAAATGGTAAGATGCGGGAGTTGTATACCCAATAACTGATAGTAGTTGGGTAAGCCCAGCCTAATGTGTGCCTAAGAAAATGGGAATCACGGTGGTACCAAATGACAAGGTGATGAGTTGGTAATTTGCCAGCTCATTAGGCTCTTACGAATGAGCTTTAGCTTAGTTCTTAAGTCATTTAGATGAATTTTATGCCCATTTTTCCTCTTTGTGTGCAGATCTCTAATTTGAAGAAAAGAGCAAGAAGTGGAGTAAAAATAAGGGAATTAGGTGAAAACTGACGCTTCATCGGAGAGGACCGGCAAAATGCCGGCCAACACAAAAGATCACTACCTTAGGGAACTAAAGAAATCGGGGGTTGTGGACATCAACTGGCTACTCGCCAGTTAACTTGCCTACTAACACCTGAAAGTGTTGGATCAAATAGATTGAAATAGGTTGATCACGGTTGGATGCCGGTGAATCACCGAAGGAACCGCCGAAGGACACTGGAAATAACTTAAGGAGCATTCAATTTTAGCCGGCTATTCGCGGAATGTAACCTTCGAACAGACGCTACTCTCGCAAGTGCCAGAATGCCTGAGCAGGAGAAAATGTGTCCAACACTAATAAAGAGATTCTTGGGTACCCTACTTTTAGATATATTATATAGATAAGTAATCTGTACCTATCAGATCATAACCTTTAGCTTTTTGGGAAACATTTTCTTTGTAGAGGAAGAAATAGAATTCTATAGGTAGAAATTGTAAAAGATTGTTTTTCTTTTTCTTCTTCATCCTTTATAGCAAGATACCACCATTGTTGAAGACTTATTGCTAAATTTGATTTTGCTACTCTTATTATTGAAATCAATGAGTTTATTGTTAAATATGCTTTTTAGTTTCTTAACCCATGAGTAGCTAAATCATTAACTACAGGTGTGTGGCGATGGGTTCTTAATTAGATTGAGTATTGCTAGATTCATCTCAATATTATTTAGTTAGTGTAAATCTGTTAAGTTCTTTCCAATTTATAATTAAAGATCCATAGTTGCAGATGTGGGTCTACTTTCCTTACTTGATTTTTTCTTGAAAGAGAAGAATTGAGTATTGGGAAAGAATTTAATGGTGGAAATGGATGTGATGTTGTGGAGTTGGTCTAGACATAGCCAAACCCACATTCTCATTCCTAATTAATAGCTAATAGCTAGAGATTAGTGCAGCTATTAATCCAAACTTTATGGGTTTGATTTAATTGTTTCTAGTGGTTCGAAAGAACTCTAGCAAGAGGCATTTATGAGGTTGAAAAACATATAGTGCCCGTCTGTCGAAGGTTATTTAAACAATTTGTACTAATGAGATGATCTAGCATAGCCTTGTTAACTTAGCACATCATCCATATCACACCTCTAGTCCTTCTCATTATTGTCATCAACTTTGGTTATTTTTCCATTTTATTTAGCCAAGTTAAAATATTTACCATTTTGTTTACATTAAGTCTCCGCTGAAATATTATTTGCTTTGTCACTTTTGAGTGGTGCGAACTAGTTTCTATTTTTCAGACAACACTCATGTATATCATTTGTTAGTCTCTATGGGAATCGACCCTGACATCCTTCGGGATATTTGCTTTGATACAACCACCATTTACGTTCTCTCGTAATCAAGAGTGTATTTAGGACATTATCAAAAATGGTGCCGTTACCCGGGACTAGTGCTTGATATTCTCATGTTGCTTGTTAATTTTACTTAGTCTTGCACCATAAGGGTTGACATTAATCTTGTTGTACTTGTTAGGGTAAAGTCATATGAATCATCACTCAGAAGTAGGGGATAGCTCCGTTGAAGGTAATATGGTGCATGAAGAAGATAATCTGGTGATGCCTGAAATTCTAGGAGCCACTCGCCTACGGCCTACGGTAGGGAATGTTGTGTTCCATGTCACAACTACAATGCTACATTTACTATAGAAAAAAGTGCTCTTCGGGGACAAATCAAGTGAGGATGCAAATCTCCATTTGAGGAATTTCTTAGAGATCTGCCAGCCTTTAAACATAATTAATATAAGTCTAGAGTCTATCAGGTTAAGGCTCTTTCCATTCTCCCTAATGGGAGGGCGACTATGTAGTTAGAGGAACTCCCTCCTGGTTGCATTACATCGTGGCAAGAATTGACTGAAGCATTCATGGATTGTTTCTTCCCTCTGTCAAAAATGTTACAGTTGAGGGATGATATCACAGACTTTAGACAAGAGCTAGGAGAACCATTGCATGAATCATGGCTAAAGTTCAGGAAGAAGGTTTCCCTTTGACCCAACTATGGTCTCCCTGATGGAGTGCTCCTTCAAAGTTTTTTTACCGAGCCCTAGACTCCATTAACAAGTTTGTTGTCAATAATTTAGCCAGATGATCAATCAGGGATCATACATGCAGAATTAGCTAAGGCCCTCTTTGACAGAATTGGGAAGACAAATTGGGCAAGTCATATGAGAGACACCAATATATCGACGCTTGATATTAGTTCTAGTGTTGGCAGCTGAGTTGAGAAAATGAGATAGAGAGCATGATCAAAATTTCTCTAAAATTTTGACACAGCTGGAACTAATGGCACAACATTTGATGGGGGAAGGGTCCAAAGTTGTAAATGTTGTAGTTAAGCAAGGCCCATTGCACTTTGAGGGTTTAGGGTTCAGCGTTTGAGAGGGAGACCGTTACAATCAAAGTTCAAACCCATATGTCCCCCTCCTAAATCTTAAAACGCCCAAAAACATTCAGGTGTGAGTGATGCGAGATACCCAAAAGTTGAGGAGATGTTAGCGCGAGTCCTCAAGAAAGTGGAATCAACCGACAACGGGGTCAAAGATTTAAAAGGGGAGGTGTCTAACCTTGCCCAAACTGTGAGTTCCCATTCATACACAATTAAGCATATGAAAGCTCAAATGAATCACTTATCCTCTCAAATGAACCCCGAATGAAAGGAACACTCCCAAGTGATACAATGTAAAACCCGAAGAAAGACAATCAATGCATGGCTATCATCACGAGGAGTGGTAAAATAGTTGGTGATGAAGGTGTTAAGCCTAAGGGGGTTGTTTCTCCTAAAACAATAGATGTGAATGAATCTGAAGCAGTGCCAAAAGCCCAAAGTGGTGTTGGAAATGTGGAAGAAGAAGGCAAGAGAGGGGCTGATGAAGTTCCCCTAAATGTTGATGAAGAAGAAGTGGGCATGAAGGCCTCAAATGATAAGGAGCAAGAACCAAGAGCTCCACCCCATTATCCACAACGGTTATACAAGAAAAAGAAGGACGATCAGTTCAGTAAATTTATTGACATGTTAAGTAAATTATCCATTAATATACTATTAGTGGATGCCCTACTTCAAATGCCCGGATATGCCAAATTCATGAAGGAGCTGTTGAAAAAGAAGAAAGTGATAGACTGAGCATCGGAGAGACAATGCATCATTATAGTGCGATGATGATGAGCAATCTTGCCCCAAAGCGAGAAAATCCAGGAGCCTTCACAATTCCTTGCACTATCAGGTTATGCGTATTTAAGAAAGCCCTATTTGATCTTGGTGCAACTATAAATCTAATGTCCTTTATCATTTTCAAGAAATTGGGGCTCGGGAACACCAAACCCACATCAATGAGGTTGTCAATGGGCGACCGCTTTATGAAGAAACCCCTGGGTGTTATAGAAGATGTGTTGGTGAGAGTGGATAAATTCATTCTACCAAATGATTTCGTGGATCTTGATTACGAAATAGACTTAGAAGTGCCAATCATTCTAGGGAGACCATTGCTTTCCATGGGTCATGCTTCGGTAGATGTAGAGCTAGGTGAGCTGAAGTTTTGAGTTGCAAGTGAAGAGGTCAATTTTAAGATGTGTCAATCTATCGAACCTCCAAATGAATACAAAGTGATTGGAGTATCGCATGAAGAGAGCGAGTATAGCAGAGTGGAGAAGAAGGAGGCTGAGTCGGAGGATGAGCCTTCGAAGAATAAATGCTAATTGAGTAATACGTTGTTCCATGATGTTAACTAAGGCACTTCTCTGGAGGCAACCCAAGGGTCTTTTTTTGAATATTTTTAGGTCATTTTTGTTTTTGATTTTGTAGGACTAGTGAGTTGTGAAGTAAGGAGAGGAAATACAAAAACAAGAAAGGCAACACACTGGACCGGCGAATTGCCGATCCAAGTGCGCGAACTGCCACACCCTTAAACATGCAAGAAGAAACCGAGGATCAAAACTAATAGACCGATGGATAAGACGGTGAACCGCTGATTCAAAAGCGCATATTGCAGTTGAATCAACGGTGCAACTCAAAATATCTGAGCAATGGGTTCCAAGGCGGCGATCCACCGACGGAATGACGAACCTAGTCCGCGAACTACCGATCTATCACTGGCTGCCAGATAGTGAACTGGGCATTAATTCAAGCACAAAAAGGTAAGGCGGTGAATCACCGAAACAAAAAGGTGATCCCCGGTGTAGTGCCAGTACAGGTACATGTTGTATTTTAAAAATCTTAACCAAAAGTGGATCCACCTGACCCAAAAATCAGCTGGAACTTCCCTAATCTGAAAATACTACCCCTTAGACTTCCCTTTTTCTTCTTTTTACCAGTTTCCCACACATCATTTTATTCATCCACCACCCCACCTTTCCATATTCCCACAACTCCCCCTCATCCACTACCCATACAATTTACTCACCATTAACACTCAACCTTCACCTCAACCAACCACACTCTCACTTGCTCACCTATAAATCCCTCACCCTTTCTACAAAATTTCCATTACATTCCCAATCTTCTTTTCTACAAAAAAAGGATTTTCAAGACTTTTCCTTTGTTGGGCATCACCAAGCTTTCACAACCCCAACTTATTTCTATTAGATACTCCAACTTTCTAATTTTTTGTTGTCTTCAATGGCACTTTAGTTGCATAAGCATTTGATTATGACATACATTTCCCTCCTTGCACTTCCATTCCCCCCCCCCCAATATTTTGATGATTGTTTCTCTATTTGTGGTTATATGAAATCTATGGGAGGATAGATGCTTGTTGCTGAAATGGGTGTGGGAGTAGTTGCTAATTTATTTTATTGAATTCAATCGGGTGAAGTCTGAGTAACCCCGAAGGAATTAAAAAGAAATGTTTTGCCCTATGATAGATTGGGTGACCCCATTCTTAAGGGTAAATTGTCATCTTGGTCTTTTCTATAGGTAAAGATAGTGCTTTAATGTGATGAGAGTACATGTATGTGAAATAGTGGCATTGAAATACATGAGAAGATATTGGAGACGACGACAATCAGCTATTCACCGATCGGGTCTAGCAAAATGCTGAAAGAGCGCCAGTTCAAGCTACAGTTGGCCTCTGGCCACTACTTTGAACCCGCATTGTATCGGCAGTTCACGGATTGGGACCGGAGACTCGCTGATTTATGGTCGGTGGATAATCTACTAACCCAGTTACTGTTTTTCACCGGCGATTCATCAGTGGTGTGCGGATACAATCCTGTGGCTCGCTGATGCTGCCAGCTCTTGAAATGATAATTTTTCATCTTTGCTTCTCATCTCAATTTTAGAGTAGTGTAGTTATTTCATTTCAATGTGTTGCGGTTGTTACTAACGTCATGTTTGCAGATCATGTCTTCATCCAGGAATACCGGTAAGGGCAAGGCCCCTGCCTCATCAACCATAAAAGGCATAGGTAAAGCCAAGGCCCCAGCAACACCCACAAATTCTAGGGAGGCCATTATATTTTGTGAGCCCAACATGAAGGGGAACTATCCCATATGCAAGGGCCAGTCGATAATAGTCGAAAAGAGGTTTGACTTAGTGGGATTGCACGGTGAATTTCCCAACAACACCGCCCAATTCACGGACAGGCAACCCTCTGCCAGACTACTATTCTAGCTTGGTGCCGGAGTTCTACATTTCCTACCAGGCAAGGCAGGACAAGATGAACCATAAAGGCAAAGCCGATGAGTTCCCTGCCTACTAGCAGTCATGGTACGTGGGATAGAGGTGGACATAACTCCGGCATCTATCAACTATCTATTATGGGAAGATGAAATTGACACTAGCTTAGATTACATGACCAAACCAGTTCACTTGGATAGCCCCTATCATTGCAGTTGACACTTTTCTATGTGCTTCCATGGGTGGGGAAATTTCTCACCATGATCTAAGGTTTGAGGCCAAGTCATTGCTGGATTTCATCTGTGGTTGCATCATTCCCTCTAAAAATGAGGAGCAGGTTAGCTCAAACACGATGATTCTCATAGCCTGCATCATGTTTGGAGTATATATTAACTTTGGGGAGATTATAGCCCAACAAATGAAGCGAAAGGCAAGACAGGCGAGCACCTCTATGTCAAATGTTTTCCTCATGTCTCAGTTGTGTCTACAAGTGGGAGTCTTATTGTTCCTTGATGAGACCCCAGTCTCTGCCTTAGGAGTGATTGCCTTAGACAGGAAAAGACATGCCGAGGCATCCACAGTTAAGAGGAAGGGAATGCACACTTTTGGGTTGGTAGAGGGATCACTACCCCATGGGTCGAAGTAGCTGCCACAAGCCCCAGATTTGAATGTGTCTCACCAAGAAGCTACAGGCTAAACCTTCGGTGCACACCTCTTAGGGTAGAATCACCCCCTCCAACATCCTCCTAACCAAGTGGTCTCCTCAAACTCGTGGAAATGACTAACTCTCATGAGAGACAACTCTAAAAGTTGGCTAGGAGCCTCCATACGCATCGCTCAAACAATAAAAAAGGAGTTTAAATCTATGTATGAGAGCCTTACAACTTTGTGCAAATGGGTGGATGCAGTGGAGGGGGATGCCACCTCTCTCCAGACTGAAGTGAGAGATTTGAAAAGTCGGACATCTGTGGAGGTGCCTAATATGAGCGCTCTTGATGGAGAAATGGCTGCCCCTTCCACAGTTCGAGGCTCCATTGATGATCTGCTTGAGGGCTTGGGGGATGACACCGATGATCTAGGAGAGGCAAGCTTCGATGGAACAACAGGAGTAGATAAAGTTGTTGATGCTAACGATGAGGAGTGGCCCATTCAGGGTGTCTCTAGCCCCTTTATGTTGCATGCATACATTATGGGCAATGTACTCTTTAATTTTGAGGGTGGGATGAGTGTTGTATGGGGGGTCATTTACGTTTTTTTTTGTGATGGTGTGGTGTATCCCTTGTCGGGCTTATGTTTTTTGTTTTGATGAAGAATTGTGAGCCTTTGCGGGCTTATTTTTAGTCTTGTTGATAATTGCTCTTGTCGGGCTAGTTATGAGGATAGAATTTGAATGAATGAATGAATGAAATGGATGAGTTTTTAGATATTGGTGTGCTAGTGATGAAAATTGGGTCCTTGTTTTGAACTGTTAAATATTTATTTATGACCCAAGTCTCTTGTTTTGTTCACCTGTGTAAATATTATAATAGTAATCAAACTCCAAGGGTTCTTTTCACACCACGATTCTTTTCCGAGCAGCATTTATCTTTTTCTTTTCTTTTTATTATCGAATAAGGTTGTCACTTCCCGATGATAGATTGTGAGGTGACTCTCCTAAGGAAAATTGCCATGTCATTTTTGAGTCTTGTGTGGAGCTGTTTTGAGAGGTATTAGCAGAAAAAATTTTGAAATGTGGCATGAAAATGAGAAAGGATGAATGGGCATTTGAAATGAGAATGTAGCACCCTTTTTCATACCTTGTATGTTCCTCGTTTGACATATGAATTTGCATGTTCTAATGTCTTAAATCAAGATCTTGTGTGGAGAATGACTTTTTTGGACTCTTTAGGTGTGACGCCTTGTATGGTAAGGATTTTTCTGAATCTCATGCATAGCTTCTTGTCTAGAACATGCCCTAAGTTTGACTTAAGGTGAAATCCTAGATGTAGAGGCACTTAAAACATGATCTTAGGCTCTCTTTTGTTAAGTCACTTCACTTAAAATGACCACCTTGAATATTAACCATTGTAGCCAATGTTTGAGCCTTCGACCCTTTCTTTGAAAAAACATTACAAGCCAAAAGACCATTTTAAATCCTTTTCTTTGGCACCCATCCTCCCTAATTGCTAGTGATGAAGTGACAAAAAAATAAATGGGGTTTGAAGCCCAAGAAATGAGGAGAAAGAAGGGAATGAATGCAAAATGAGGCAGAAGCCTAAGTTTTGGGGTTAGCAAGAGTTGGTGAAAAATGAGAAGCCTACCATTGAGGTAGCACCAAAATTGTGATTAGATGAGTGACTCAATGGGCGTGAAAAACCTCGAATCATCAAAAGAGGAAAAATAGTTAATGGGTGCAATATCTTCCATAGTGATGCTAAATGTGAAATTCATAGATCCTATAAGGGTGGCTTGTATTGCATAAAACATGAAGATGATGAACAAGGAGAAATAAGGTGGAGTGATCTAAACAAGATATAGGGAGATTACTAGCATTTGTAAAGTTTAGTAGGGACGCATTAATCACTAAATCTAAACATGTATCTTACCCCTAGCCCTAGCCTACATTACGACCCACAAGTCCTAAGTGATTTTGAGTGCAGTTGCTCTATATTAGTGGCGAATTACATGAAGGGCAAGCCTATGGATCGAGTTGTGTGCATGAAGACTTCTTTTGGGAGAGTGAGTGTAATTTTCTCTTTTTACAATCCCATGTGTGAATGCATTGATTTCATGATAAAGAATAGGGACTTTATCTTCTGTGAGTGGCATCATTCCTTTTGAGGACACAATTGCATTAAGGGTAAATATGTGCATAGGACATGCGAAGTACAAGCTCTAATGAAATCTTTGAATGTGCAGTGATTATAAATTGAGATGCAATGTATACTTCGTGGATAAGCTATGCCCTCGTTTTGTGAAATGAAAACTATTGTGAATCATATTTTTTAATTGTGGTGGCCTCTTGAAATTTTTCCATCTTTCTTAATTTTGGGGAATTTGCTTCTCTTTTTCGGTGAATTGGTCAGCGTTTTTGGGTTTTCATGACTCAAGTGGTCATTGATGTAAAAATTTTTGTGGAGTAGCATGTTTTTCAACTTATAACAACTGCATTACTTGAGGACAAACAACGATTCAAGTTTGGGGGTTTGATGAGTTCGTAATTTACCAACTCATTAGGCTCTTAAGCATGAACTTTAGCATAGTTTTCAAGTCATTTAGATGAAATTTATGCCCTTTTTGCCTCTTTGTGTGTAGATATCTGATTTGAAGAAAAGAGCAAGAAGTAGAGTAAAAAGAAGGGAATCAGGTTAAAACTGATGCTTCACCAGAGAAGATCGGCAAAACGTCAGCCAAATGTAGAAGATCACTGCCTTGGGTAACTAAAGCAATCATCGGTCATGGACATCAACCAGTGACTCGCTAGTTAACTCGCCTACTGACACCTGAAAGTGCTGGATCAAAGAGAAAGAAATTTGTGTAGCACGATTGTAGGCCAGCGAATCACTGAAGGAACCACTGAAGAGCACTAGAAATCACTAAAGGAGCATTCAATTTTAGCCGGCGGTTCGTCGAATGTAACCGGTGAAGCCGGTACTCTCGCAAGTGCCAAAATGCCTGAGTAGGAGCAAATGTGTCCAACACTAAAAAATAGAGTCTTGCGTACCCTACTTTTAGATATATTCTAGAGAGAAGTACTCTGTACCTATCAGATCTTAACTTTTAGCTTTTTGGGGAACATTCTCTTTATAGAGGAAGAAAGTAGAATTCTATTGGTGTGAAATTGTAAAAGATTGTTTTTCTTTTTTTTCTTCTTCCTTTATAGCAAAGTACTACCATTATTTAAGACTTATTGCTGAATTTGATTTTGCTACTCTTATTATTGAAATCAATGAGTTTATTGTTAAATATTCTCTTTAGCTTCTTAACCACAAGTAGCTAAATCATTAACCAGACGTATATGGTGATGGGTGCTTAATTAGATTTGGTATTACTAGATTCATCTCGATATTGTTTAATTAGTATAAACCTGTTAAGTTCTTTCCAATTTATAATTAAAGATCCATAGTTGTAGATGTGGTTCTACTTTCCTTATTTGATTTTTTCTTAAAAGAGAATAGTTGAGTATTGGGAAAAGAATTTAATGGTGCAGATGGATGTGATGTTGTGGAGTTGGGCTATACATAGCCAAAACCACATTCTCATCCTAATTAATAGCTAATAGCTGGAGATTAGTTCATTTATGAATCAAAACTTGATTGAGTTGGTTTAATTGTGTCTAGATTCGAAAGGACTCTAGCCAGAGGAATTTATGAGGTTGAAAAACATAGAATGTCCACCTGCCCAAGGTTATTTACACAATTTGAACTAATGAGATGATCTACCATAGCCTTGTTTAATTAGCACATCATCTACACTACAGCTCTAGTCCTTCTCTTTATTGTCAACAACTTTGATTATTTTTCCATTTCATTTAGCCATGTTAGAATCTGTACCATTTTGTTAACGTTAAGTCTCCCCCGAAATATTTTTTTCTTTGTTACTTTTGAGTGGTGCGGACTAATTTCAATTTTTCAAACAACACTTGTGTATATAATTTGTTAGTCTCTGTGGGATTTTGCCAAGAATTCCTTTGGGATATTTGTTTTGATACAATGATCATTTACTCTCTCTCGTAACGAAGAGTGTATTTGGATGTTATCAGAAGGATGAATTGATTGCAACAAGTCTAGTGACTGATGGAGGGTGTGTATGGACTTGTTACACCCCGTAAAAGGTTATCGGTTAGTAGGCCTACAGGTGAATTCCTGATGAGTAAGGAGAGCTCTACGCATGGTGAAAAAGCCTCGGAAGAAGGGTTGGGCGAGGCTAGGCCGCGAGGGGCCAGCACGGCGCGCCGGCCGGCGGTGCACTCACCAGCGCGGCCCGCTAGGCCCATAGGTGCATTGAGGGGCGCGACACAGTAACATGTGTGGTGCTTTGGGCAGCACGGGGTGCCACCCCCTGCCACTGCCCAAGTATATATATATGCCCCTACTTACTTCACATCATCTGCAAAGAACCCACGACTTAAACTAAAGAGAGCACATACTGTTTATCGTTCTTTCATCCGATTACGCTACCAAATGCCGTCCAAATAGAAATAAACTTTGGGTAACGAGTTCTAGGCCTATGGGAAACATTACTACAGAGCTCAAAAATTCGCTCGGCATACCGAAACTCCATCGAATAAAAGTTGTCAGAATTAATCCAAATTGAATTCTTAACGGCCATAGGTATTAGGTAAGCGTTTCTCCCTCTGAACTCTCGAGAAACTATAGGTTTCTGGTCGAGTTATTCGGAGTTGAATTATAGTTACTATTATTATTGAAAGTTATCGATATTTTCTGAACTTAGTATTGAAATTAGTCATGTTCTCTCAGCATGAAGGTTACCGTTGGAAGGAACTGCCGATTGCAAGTTGAAACTCGCCAATTAATGAGAATCGATATTCGAGGTATGTTAAGGCTTATTCCTTCGTTAATTTATTCTCGTCTTATAGTGATACGACCTATGTTTGAATGTAGATAATGATCCTATATGTTTTAATTAGATGCTGCTAGTATATAAGGATCAGGTATGTCATTATTAGCTGCTATCAGTAGATTACTATTGTATATGTTGTGGGTAGCTGCTAGAATACGTATGAAGAATATATCAGAGTATCCCTTTTCGGGAAAAAATATGTTAAGTGTGACTCACGCAGGAAGCGTCATAGAAACTCCCCTATTATTCTGTTCACCATGTTCGTAGAATTGGATGTTTTATTGCCAGGCCTGGGACGTAGAAGCTAGTGGATAGTTATTAGGTCGAAGTCGGTAAGTTGAACAACATAGGCATAGCTAGGTGTTATAACTACCAGTTTTGGCACCTATATCATTAGTAAAACTCGCCCGGAGGCCATTAGCATACTTTTACACCTCCAGGGCCAGAATTTTGAAAGAATGGTGTTACCCCAGAGTAAGTGGTACCAGAGTTGCCTAGTGAGTTGAGTGTCGAACCAATCGCTCAGGACACCATTCCAGTTGATGCGAGTCTGATAGGTCAGTGGATACCCTACAAGGGGGAACTTTATTAGTA
The DNA here is from genome assembly GCA_035772735.1 of Datura wrightii. Classification (NCBI taxonomy): domain Eukaryota; kingdom Viridiplantae; phylum Streptophyta; class Magnoliopsida; order Solanales; family Solanaceae; genus Datura; species Datura wrightii. The sequence continues at coordinate 42,016,354 of JASDFA010000007.1, read as the reverse complement.
GTTAGATATAGGGCCAATGCCCTAGTCTACTCTGATAAAATACTCAGGTACAAGTTGCCGAGAATGGCTATGTATAGATAAAACTTTCCTACGAGGTTAGGAATCACCCAGAGAAGGCATATGAAACCTGAATAGACCAAGTTAAGGTCTAATGGACTAGAACCAGGTTAGTATATTATTACCTTTAGGCTAAGAATTATGATAAACCTCCTGTGGGAGTTTAGGGGATGACTGCTCAGGAGCACACTCGATCAATAGCTGCCTTACAGTAGTTCTAAGCTAGGGAACTAAGTAATTGGTCATCAGCGACCCTATAGTTGTCTATCAGCTACTTTTATCTAAACACGACCTTCAGAATATCGCTTAGGACACTCTGGACCTTGCCCTATACAGTCAAGACCATTAGAGATTATGATCACTATCAGGATTCTCTGATTAGATACAGGTGCATAGGGTGTTCCTTCTAGCATCTATACAGACTATTCTAAGGGCAAGCAATGGTCTTGTTAGGCCTAGAAGGCCAGATACACCTTTTTGAGTGGCCAGGTTGAGGCTTCAGTAGAGCACATCGATTGGGGTTGCCCTCACCTAGGATAGCCTTCCATCCACAATATCAGGGTTGCTAACTATGGCATCACCTACGGGGCTATATAATGTTGCCTAGAGGGCCTATATGATTATTCTCCGAGGAGCTATATGATCTCCCAAGGGAGTATATTCAAGCCAAGGCCTTATAGCAGTCCATTCCATGGCCGGACTATTATTTTATTCTATCCCGGCATCACTGACCCTCATCGAGCCTGGTGCCTACGGTGTAGTTACAGGAGTCACCGGGCTCTGACATACTTACAGGAGTCCAGCGGGCTCAGAACTGGACCCAGAAGCCAGGTAGGTTTGGCTATACCACCAGTAGAATCATAGAACCTGGATAGGGGTATATAGATTGCATTGTACTTTCCAGGGCTTATGGGGGCTCCAATAGGTTATTTCTTTGTTTCTTGTACCTTCCAAACCTATGGGGGCCAGGTTAGGTTCTTGTTTTTATTCTTGTCTACTAGTTATAACATATGAATATATGATTGTATAGTCTTAGCTCATATACGTGTAGTGTTTTGCTAGGTGCAGGGTATGAATAAGCAATCTTACAGGTTAATGCTTCTGCTCCTTATTTCTACTTACTTTCAGTCTTTAACAACTTCTATGCAGATTTTTTTTACTTCCTTACATATTCGGTACACATTGTACTGATGGCTAACTATGGGGCGCCGCGTTACTTCCCTATAGGTTTAGACAGACAGAGTTCAGGATCTCCGTTAGGAGTTGTTCGGAGTCAGCAGTTTGGCCAGCTCCTTTCATTTGGAGTTTCCAGGCTGTAGAGATTACAATCTTTCATTTATATATAGCATTTGGGTAGGTCGGGGCCAAATCCCGACAATTATTTCTATTCTTAGAGGCTTGCAGACTATAGGTTTTAGTTAGTTAGTTTTTGTTGGCCATGTGGGGCCTATGTATGTCTTATTTTATGTGTTGGCCGAGTGGGGCATAGTATAGTTATCTATTCTCATTCCTGGTATGACTAGACATCATAGTGGTCTCGTCCGCCCTCATAGGATCCCTGTTAAGGTTATGTTGGATGGGTTAGCTATTTTCTTTTACAGGTGTTGTGTGGCCTTGTCGACTAAGGATGTGTTTACAACAGAGATATTGCAGATTGTTTCAATGATTTTGGGTAGCTGGTAGGCACAAGAGGTGCGTATGCCTAGCCAGGTCAGCCCAGATTCCAATATGGTATTAGGTGCTAGTTATGCCTCCCAAGGTGGTGCACGAAAAACTTGGTATCAGAGCAGGTCATATCCTAGGGAGTCTGCAAGCCATGTCTAGTAGATTCTTGCTTATAAATGTGTTGTGCACCACATTATATAAACAAGAGTCTACGAGGCATGATAGTATGGTTACCCTTTCCTCTTCTCAGGTCGTGCTATAGAGCCTAGTTTTGTAGGGTTGAGTCCTTAAGCTTTCATTACTATGTCCATCTAAAATAAGGTTTGATATAAGACAGGCTCTAGCTACCTCCAGTTAGCTGCAGCAGCAGGAAAGGGTACCAGTGTGATGTTATAGTTGGGTGATAGCCATCTTGAGAACTAAGGCGGATGTCTTTTAATTGTCGCAGTATCATCCTGGGGCATCAGGAACTTCATAAAGTAATATATATGCCAGCGCCGTCCCGCGTTCTTTCTACAGCCTTAGAGTAGGAGTTCAGGAGGATGGTATATATAAATGAGTTGACTTATCTACTAGATATATAGGATAAGATAGAGGCAACAGTTAACGTTGGATTACCTGGAGGATATGAAAGAAGGGGGAATTCCGGATTCTTACCTCCAACCATTCGGATTTTGTATAGTTCCATACCTCAATTCTATTGTAGTAAGAAATTGTTATATTCCGCCTCCCAGTTTTGTTTTTAGTATAACAAAGAGTGTAAGTATTGAGGCGATGTTTCCTAGACTAAATAGTAATGGAGGGCTAGATCCGTTGACTCCTGGAAAGTGTTAGTAGGTGGTTGAGACCCCTAGTGTTTAAGTAAGTTATCTAGACCTTTATAGTAGTAAATTAGGAGGGCGAATAAGATTGCCATTAGCAGTAAAGTGCATGTGAGAGTGTCCAACAGCGATAAACCTCCAGCCATAGTAAAGCTCTGGTCAGAAAAAGGTTGATTCTGTCGCAGTATGCTAATGATGGCAGGGCATAACTGCAAGATAATGGCTATGGCCCTAGTTTCTTATGCCGAAGGACAGAGAGATTAGATGAATGAAATAGGCCCGAGTGCGGGTTAGAAGGATGCAGATCAGTAAGCTTGGTCAGTAATATTTTTGACAGTATGAGGTAGAGGGAATGAGCCCCAGATCTCAGCCTAAGAAAGCAAGGGGAAAGGAACGAGTATCTAATTTTGGAGAAAAATAGAATCACCTCCAGGTTGAAGTAGATTGACAGAGCATGGGACCACCCTGGATGTTGAGAAATAAGTATCAAGCTGACATTTAAGAGATAGTGAGGTTGTAACCTAGGGTACCGCAATATTACCACCAATTATGGAGGTAAAGGAGTGATGGTACGAAGACTCTAACCTAGTAAAACCTAAAGACAAGGCCTAGTAGGAAGTTATTGTCCCTCAACATAACCAAGGGTGGGGTCATAAGACCAACTGGTTGATTCTGCGTTCCAAAGGTGGTAGAACTTCGTTACCAGACTATAGCCAAGGTGCAGCATGTTCGTTACTCCCTCCACGCAGGGTTTAATGAAAACACATCAGATCATAAAGAGAGACCTATTAATGACATGGGAAGAAGGAAGTTATTATTGAGTCATAGTACAGAGCACCAATGACCAGCCAGGGGAGGCTGGACAGTAGGAACTAGGTAGGCCAATTGAGGAAATGGTCGTGCCCGCAAAGAAATGGAGAGTAATCGACATGAATACAGTTATAGGGTTATTTCGTACCATATGTAGATTGACCTCATTTGAGTCAGTGTAGAAAGGCTAACGAGATCAACTCATGTCTAGCCAGAGGGAATTATATTTCAACTTAAGGTTATGCAAAGTGGATGTTTAAGAAGTAGGTTGGTACGTGCAGCCCAAGTATCTAATAAATTCTGACAGAGAGGTACAATGAATATGTAGGTTCTAGGAAGCTGTTCGAACAGATTGGGGCGCACGTTAATTTAAGTACGACTTCTCATGACCAAACAAATAGCCAAGAAGAGCATACAGTTTAGACGCACGGAGATCTATTATGGTTGAAAACATAGGCCCCCTATGTTATGACCTGAAGTAGGTAAATTAGGGGTAGTTGAACCAGGTCATATCATATTAGGTAGACAGAAAAAGTTAAATTTACCAAAAAATAGGTACAGAAGACCCAGACTTGTCGAAAATCTTACCCGAAGGACAGGCAAGTGGCATATAAGCTAGAATTGCTTCCAGAGCTGGAATCTGTCGATTCAATCTTTCACGTGTCAATGTTGCGGAAATGCATAGGAGAACCGTCCCGAGTTGTGCTAGTTGAGGATGTTAATGTTTCTAAGGAGTTAGCCTACGAAGAGGTTCCAGTTTCCATACTAGCTCAACAAGTTCAAAGGTTGAGAACTAAAGATGTAGCCTCTGTTAAAGTACTATGGAGGAACAACAATAAAGAATGGATGACCTGGGAGGCTGAGGACGACATGAGGTCTAAATATCCTTGTTTTTTCCAGAATTGATTCAGATTATGCAGTCAAGACGATGTTGTTTTCAGTTGTTATTTTAATGTTTATCTTATCAGTACTATTTAACTTCCTACCTCTTTGTTGTAAAATAGTTTGTATAGTGTCCTATGAGGCACCTGTGTTGGACATTTTTACATTTTAGGTTTTCGGATAGTTCAGAATACAGGGGAGACTCTGCTGAAATTTTTTCTAAGTGTTGGTTAAAAGAGTTAACTCTTGTAAGCCTAAAGATGACATTCGAGGACGAGTGTTTCTAAGGGGGGGGGGGAGGATGTTACACCCTGTAAAAGGTTATCGGTTAGTAGGCATAAAAGTGGATTCAGGATGAGTAAGAGGAGCTCGACGCATGGGGAAAAAGCCTCAGAAAAGGAGGGTCGGGCGAGGTGAGCCCGTGAGGGGCTAGCGCGATGTGCCAGCCGGTAGTGCATTGGCAAGTGCAGCGCTCCAAGCCCACTGGCGCACTGAGGGGCGCAGTGTGGCAGCATGTGTGGCGCTTGGGGCGGTGCATGGTGCCATCGCCTTCCACTGTCCATGTATATATATATATGCCCCTTACTTACTTCACATCATTTGCAAAGAACCCATGACTTAAACAAACGAGAGCACACATGGTTTATCAATTTTTCATACGATTACACTACCAAACACTGTCCAAACACAAATTAACTTCGGGTAACGAGTTATGGGCCTAGTGAGTTGAGTGTCGGCTTGCTATATAGTTAGTTATTGTCATTGACTATTAGTTTTAGTTGACTTGGTGCATGTCGAACCAATCGCTCAGGACACCGTTCCAGTTGATACGAATCTGATAGGTCAGTGGATACCCTACAAGGGGGAACTTTATTAGTAGTTAGATATAGGGCCATTGCCCTAGTCTACTCTGATAAAATACTCAGGTACAGGTTGCCGAGAATGGCTAAGTATAGATAAAACTTTCCTACGAGGTTAGGAATCACCCAGAGAAGGCATATGAAACCTGAATAGACCAAGTTAAGGTCCAATGGACTAGAACTAGGTTAGTATATTATTACCTTTAGGCTAAGAATTATGATAAACCTCCTGTGGGAGTTTAGGGGATGACTGCTCAGGAGCACACTCAATCAATAGCTGCCTTACAGTAGTTCTAAGCAAGGGAACTAAGTAATTGGTCATCGGTGACCCTACAGTTGTCTATCAGCTACTGTTATCTGAACATGACTTTCAGAATATCGCTTAGGCCACTCCGGACCTTGCCCTATACAGTCAAGACCATTAGAGATTATGATCACTATCAGGATTCTCTAATTAGATACATGTGCATATGGTGTACCTTCTAGCGTCTATACAGACTATTCTAGGGGCAAGCAGTGGTCTTGTTAGGCCTAGAAGGCCAGATACACCTTTTTGAGTGGCCAGGTTGAGGATTCAGCATAGCACATCGATTGGGGTTGCCCTCACCTAGGATAGCCTTCCATCCATAATATCAGGGTTGCTAACTGTGACATCACCTACGGGGCTATATATTGTTGCCTAGAGGGCCTATATGATTATCCTCTGAGGAGCTATATGATCTCCCAAGGGAGTATATTCAATCCAAGGCCTTATAGAAGTCCATTCCATGGCCGGACTATTATTTTATTCTATACCGGCATCACTGACCCTCATCGAGCCTGGTGCCTACGGTGTAGTTACAGGAGTCACCGGGCTCTGACATAGTTACAGGAGTCCAGCGGGCTCAGAAGTGGACCCAGAAGCCAGGTAGGTTGGCTATACCACCAGTAGAATCATAGAACCTGGATAGGGGTATATAGATTGCATTGTACTTTCCAGGGCTTATGGGGGCTCCAATAGGTTATTTCTTTGTTTCTTGTACCTTCCAATCCTATGGGGGCCAGGTTAGGTTCTTGTTTTTATTCTTATCTGCTAGTTATAACATATGAATATATGATTGTATAGTCTTAGCTCATATACGTGTAGTGTTTTGCTAGGTGCAGGGTATGAATAAGCAATCTTACAGGTTAATGCTTCTGCCCCTTATTTCTACTTACTTTCAGTCTTTAACAACTTCTATTCAGATTTTTTTTACTTCCTTACATATTCGGTACACATTGTACTGATGGCTAACTATGGGGCGCCGCGTTACTTCCCTACAGGTTTAGACAGACAGAGTTCAGGATCTCCGTTAGCAGTTGTTCGGAGTCAGCAGTTTGGCCAGCTCCTTTCATTTGGAGTTTCCAGGCTGTAGAGATTACAGTCTTTCATTTATATATAGCATTTGGGTAGGCCGGGGCCCGATCCGGACAATTATTTCTATTCTTAGAGGCTTGCAGACTATAGGTTTTAGTTAGTTAGTTTTCGTTGTCCATGTGGGTCCTATGTATGTCTTATTTTATGTGTTGGCCGAGTGGGGCATAGTATAGCTATCTATTCTCATTCCTGGTATGACTAGACATCATAATGGTCTCGTCAGCCCTCATAGGATCCCTGTTAAGGTTATGTTGGATGGGTTAGCTATTTTCTTTTACAGGTGTTGTGTGGCCTTGTCGACTAAGGATGTGTTTACAACAGAGATATAGCAGATTGTTTCATTGATTTTGGGTAGCTGGTAGGCACAAGAGGTGCGTATGCCTAGCCAGGTCAGCCCAGATTCCAGTATGGCACTAGGTGCTAGTTATGCCTCCCAAGGTGGGGCACGACAAACTTGGTATCAGAGTAGGTCATATCCTAGGGAGTCTGCAAGCCATGTCTAGTAGATTCTTGCTTATAAATGTGTTGTGCACCACATTATATAAACAAGAGGCTATGAGGCATGATAGTATGGTTACCCTTTCCTCTTCTCAGGTCGTGCTATAGAGCCTAGTTTTGTAGGGTTGAGTCCTTAAGCTTTCATTACTATGTCCATCTAAAATAAGGTTTGATATAAGACAGGCTCTAGCTACCTCCAGTTAGCTGCAGCAGCAGGAAAGGGTACCAGTGTGATGTTATAGTTGGGTGATAGCCAGCCTAAGAACTAAGGCGAATGTCTTTTAATCGTCCCAGTATCATCCTGGGGCATCAGGAACTTCATAAAGTAATAGATATGCCAGCGTCGTCCCGCGTTCTTTCTACAGCCTTAGAGTAGGAGGTCAAGAGAATGGTATATATAAATGAGTTGACTTATCTACTAGATATATAGGATAAGATAGAGGCAACAGTTAACGTTGGATTACCTGGAGGATATGAAAGAAGGGGGAATTCTGGATTCTTACCTCCAACCATTCGGATTTTATATAGTTCCATACCTCAGTTCTATTGTAGCGAGCCTGGTGCTCGGGGTGCAGTTATCAGGAGTCCACTGAACTGAGACACAACTAAAGTTCAGGGCCGAGTGGGCTCAGTTGCAGACCCAGGGGACTGGTAGGTTGGCTATAGTTACTAGTTGACTCATTTTGACCTTGTTAGGGGTATATAGACTAAAGTGTGCTCGCTAGGGCTTATGGGGGCCCCGAGTAGGTTATTCTGTGTTGTTTGTACCTTCCGGCTTATGGGGGCCAGGTAAGGTTCTTGTTTGCACTATTTACTGATAGATTAGACAGCAGGAAGTTAAGTTATTCAGGTTATATCCCTATCTCCTACTCATGTACTTTCAGTTTTATTTCAAGTTTATTCAATTATTTTCCATTATTGCCTTACATATTTAGGACATATTGTACTGACGCCCATCCTTGGGGCGCTGCATTACTTGCCTGAAGGTGCGGATAGACGCAGATCAGGACCTTAGCTTTCAGCCCGAGTCAGTAGTACAGTTAGCTCCCCTCCTTCGAAGTTGATTAGTTAGAAGGTTTTCTCTCTTGATTATATAGTATATGGGTAGGTCTGGGCCCTGTCTCGATCATTATTCCACTCCGAGAGGCTTGCAGATTACAAATTTCCAGTTGTTCGCTTTGTTATTGGCCGTGTGGGGCCTATATATGTTTTATTTTGTGTGACGGTCATGTGGGGCCTTGTTTAGAAGTTAGATAGTGGCCTTGTTAGCTATAGTATAATTATAATTACCTGATTTTCATCTCAGCTATAACTAGACAGCATGGTGGTCTTGTCGGCCTACATATGATCCCCTTTTATTGCTTGTTGTTGGTTAGCTGTTTTCTTTTACAAGTGGCTATACGGCCTTGTCGGCCGAAGGCTGTGTTTACAACCGAGATATAGCTCATTGTTTTCTTGAATTAAGCTGCAGGCATGCACCAGATGTGCATAAACCTAGCCAGGTCAGTTAGATTCAAGGGTGGCACTAGGTGCCAGTCATGCCTCCCAAGGTGGGGCGTGAAAAACTTGGAACGCCACTGAGCAAAAGTTGTCACAATTACTCCAAACTGATTCCTAACGATCACAGGCTTTATATGCATTTCTCCCTTCTAAACCTCGGGAAATTATGAGTTTTCGGTCGTATTATGCGAAGTTGAAGTATTATTGTTATTAGCATTAAAAGTTATCATTTTAAGCCGAATTTGGTATTGAAATTAGTCTCTTTCTCCCAGTATTATGGTTACAGTTGAAAAGAGCTGATGAATACAAGTTGAAACTCGTCAGTAAATCAGGAAACAATAATCGAGGTATATTAAGGTGAATTCCTTCAGCATGTTAGTTTCTATAGCATTGTAATACAGTCTAAATTCCAAAGCCAAAAGTATTGTTATTGTGATTAGCTGTTGCTATTAGCTGAGACCACTACTCTATGTTTAGTTTGGGATTGACTTTGCCCTGTATAGCATTCCATGACCAACCCCAGGGTTATTAGCTGTGTTGTTGCCTGCCAGGGGCTATATGACATCGATCCAAGGAGCGATATGTCATCCCAAGGGACGATGATAAGGGCCAAGGGCCTTATACAGTCCATTTCATGGTTGGACTACCAGTTCTATGCCGTATCGGCATCACACCCCCGTCAAGCCTAGTGCCTAGGGTGCAGTTATCAGGAGTCCACTGGACTCAGACACAACTACAATTCAGGGGTTGAGTGGGCTCAGTTGCAGACCCAAGGGATTGGTAGGTTGGCTATAGTTACTACTTGACTCATTTTGACCTTGTTAGGGGTATATAGATTAAAGTGTGCTTGTCAGGGATTATGGGGGCCCCGAGTGGGTTATTCTAAGCTGTTTGTACCTTCCATCTTATGGGGGCCAGGTAAGGTTCTAGTTTGCACTATTAACTGATAGATTATACAACAGGAAGTTAAGTTATTCAGGTTATATCCCTATCTCCTACTCATTTACTTTGAGTTTTATTTAATGTTTATTCAGTTATTTTCCATTACTGCCTTACGTATTTGGTACATATCGTACTGACGCCCATCCTTGGGGCGCTGCATTACTTGCCTGCAGGTGCAGATAGACTCGGATCAAGACTTTCTTAGCTTTCATCTCGAGTCAGTAGTACAGTTACCTCCCCTCCTTAGGAGCTGATCAGTTAGAAGGTTTGCTCTTTTGATTGTACAGTATAGGTAGGTCGGGGCCCTGTCTTGACCATTATTCCACTCCTAGAGGCTTGCAGATTTACAGATTCCCTATGGTTAGTTTGTTGATGGCCATATCGGGCCTATATATGTTTTATTTCCTGTGATGACCATGTAGGGCCTTGTTTAGATGTTAGATAGTGGCCTTGTCGGCGGTAGTATAGTTATAGTTGTCTGATTTTCATTTGCGTTATAACTAGATAGCATGGTGGTCTTGTCGGCCTACATAGGATCCCCTTTTATTGCTTGTTGTTGGTTAGCTATTTTCTTTCATAGGTGGCTATATGGCCTTGTCAGCCAGAGACTGTATTTACAGGCGAGATATAGCTCGTTGTTTTCTTGAATTAGGTTGCAGGCATGCACCAGGCATGCATACACCTAGCCAGGTCAGTCAGATTCTCGTGTGGCACTAGGTGCCAGTCATGCCTCCCAAGGTGGGGCGTGAAACACTTGGTATCAGAGCTGGTGCTGGGTCGGTGGTGGGGCAAACCTCAGCGAGGATGCTGAGTCCCAAGGGAGGGGGATGAGTGTAAGGCTTACCTTAGGTGAATCCCACATTGGTTTATGCAAAACCCACATCGGCTGGGAAGGAGAACGAAGAATGCTTTATAAGTGCTTGGATACCTTTCCCTTGTAGATGCGTTTTAAAACTGTGAGGGGCGAAGCCTCCAAAGCAGACAATTTCTACAAGTGGTGTCCTGTGCTGTTACACTGATGATATCCCGACCTGAGGTCTACCTTAGAAAAACAACTGGCTCCCTGAAGCTGATCGACAAGTCATCAATCCTGGGTAGGGGATATCTATTCTTAATTGTAACCTAGTTTAGTTGACGGTAGTCAATACACATTCTGATAGTATCATCTTTGTTTCGCACGAATAATACTGGAGCACCCCTGGAGAGATGCTAGGACTGATTAAACCCTTATCTAGAAGGTCCTTCACCTGTTCCTTCAACTCCCTCAGCTCAACCGGAGCCATTTTGTAGGAGGAATAGAGATAGGCTAAGTGTTTGGAAGAAGGTCTATGCCGGAGTCTATTTTCCGCTCGGGACGGTCTCTGGGAAGATCTTTGAGAAACACGTCAGGGAATTCATTGACAATTGGAACTGAATGGATTGTTTGGGTCTCTGTCACGACCCGAATGGAGGCTCGGATCGCAACAAAAGACAAGGGGCCCCGAGAGACCCCAAGTACATCTAACTCGATCCATAAAATTGAGAAATCAACAAGATAATCATTGTGGAAGTCTAAATCATCCATAACATCAGAATACACAATTCAAAGTTGAATACATACATACGTCTGAAAAGCCTCTAAATATGACGAGTTGATGGGACAAGACCCCAACTAACTCAACAAAATTGAAACTGAAATACATATAGGAAATCTAAATAGTCTAGTCCTTGGGAGATGAGGACTCACCAACAACGTATGATGCTATCTCAGAAGACGGACTATGAGCGAGGCTGAACTTGAGAGCTAGATCCTGTATCATGAAATGATGCAGCATAGAGGATGCGGTCAGTCCGTGGAATGTACCGAGTATGTAAGGGAAGTAAAACTGTGTAAGTAAAATCATTTAAAGACAATGCATTAAGTAAAACAATAACATTAAGAATTTGAGAGTAGGGCTTGCATATATTCTTTCTGAAATCATGATCTCATCACAACATAACATACATCATAACTGAATCGATTGACTCAAAGCTGAAATCTGATATCTATATGTAAAACTGAACATTGAGTCAAACCTCTGCTTTAAGACATGAGGAATAATGGGAAACTCGTCTTTTAACCGACATACCACGATAGAGCTTACGTGGTCCCAACTATCACACTTAAGTGGGTAGAGCCGTCCAAAGACTTGCCAGGGCTAGGGACGATACCATGATATCAATATCAAGCTCAGAGCTCAATCAGGGCAGGGGATAGCTTACAAGGGAGGTGCCAAAGTAATATATATAATACTATAAACCTACATTGGCACGTAGTTTTGAGGCATAGGGTGATCGACCCTTAGCCTATTCGATGCTACAGTATACTCCCAAAAACATGCATATGCTCTACATCATTTTATAACGAAGCTCAACATCATCTATTGACGAAGCTCAATAATCAAATACATCTCAAATATGAAAGCATGTATATAAGAAGCTTTAGCTCAAAACATACCACAAGCTGAAAATATAATTGGGACTCTTCGCTCCAAAACCATGTGGTAAGCTTAGTTCAGATAATTATACTTCATACTTGGACATGTGGGCATTGCCCAAAGTTTTATCATACTTAGAAATACTACATTCACATCAAAATATAATTGTAAACATGGTTAGCTTTAAAACATTCTTTTTTCATCACAATATCTCAACATCATCATACATTCATCACAAATCTCATCCTTCATGAACTTCTCACCAATGGGATTTTTAATTCATAAAACTAAAAACATCATTTTTAATTGAAAACATTATAAAAATTGCCCATGCTTCATAATTCAATAGTAAAAACATAATTAAATCATACCCATGAATAGAGATAGGAGATTCATGCATTTGGGTTAAAACCCCATAGATTAGACATAGAAATCTCATGATTTATAGAGGGATTGGGCATGGGTGTGAATAAATCACCCATTCATAACCCTACATACCTGTTGGTAGCTGATTCTTACACTTCTTTAGATGCCCAAAAGGAATTGAAGGGAAATTGAAGAACACTAGCTTGATCACCCTCTCTAACCTTTCTACCTTGCATGAATGAATGAATAAGGCCTAATGTTACGCCCCGCCTTGGGGGGTATGACTGGCACCTGATGCCCTACTGTGACCTGAACTGCTAGATTGTTGAGCCTAAGCACTTCTGGTGCCTGGCTCATTATAAAAATTGCCCATGCTTCATAATTCAATAGTAAAAACATAATTAAATCATACCCATGAATAGAGATAGGAGATTCATGCATTTGGGTTAAAACCCCATAGATTAGACATAGAAATCTCATGATTTATAGAGGGATTGGGCATGGGTGTGAATAAATCACCCATTCATAACCCTACATACCTGTTGGTAGCTGATTCTTACACTTCTTTAGATGCCCAAAAGGAATTGAAGGGAAATTGAAGAACACTAGCTTGATCACCCTCTCTAACCTTTCTACCTTGCATGAATGAATGAATAAGGCCTAATGTTACGCCCCGCCTTGGGGGGTATGACTGGCACCTGATGCCCTACTGTGACCTGAACTGCTAGATTGTTGAGCCTAAGCACTTCTGGTGCCTGGCTGGCTCTAACTCTTGATTCATGGAATCAACGGGCTATATAACGGTTCTAAATACAGCCCCCGGTTGGCTAAGCCTATAGCCACCTGTTCAACCACAACAACTAACCAGAACCATAACAACACAAGGAAACCTATGCGGGCCGACAAGGCCACCATGCTGTCTAGTTACTTTTGAATCAAGAAAATAGGAGCTAAACTGCTACGTGACTGATCTTGGGCAGATTTATATGCCCAAGTGATACTCAAACGTATCATTTTTACCTTGTTTGTTGTGCAATGTGTATATAATATCATGTATTTGGTAATAAAATGCGAATTTATACTAACCAACATGATTAGCATTTGTTTTGCAGGATAATGTGATTTTTAAGAGCTAAAATGCATGTTGGAACTATGTCAGAGTTGGACTTGGATGCGAGCGTGGAAAAGACCTCGGATGGCATATTTTACACTGGCTCCGCGATGGTGCCGTGCCACGCTGCCATCGCGGTAGCACACTGCCTGGAGAGGAAATTAATTGGCAGATTCCAGTGAGGCCTCGCGACAGCTCCGTGGCACGGAGACAGGCCTCCACGATGGCCTCCGTGCCACGTTGAGGCTAATTATCCGGACCATGCAATTTCCAGAGAGGGTCCGCGTCCACGCCGTGTCGCGGAGGCAGTGCTTCGCGTTGGCCTCCATGACACGTTGCTTGTTATTCCGGGAAAAATTTCCCAATAGTATAAATAGCACACTTAGGTTATTTTTAAAGAGGAGTTTTTTAGTTTTAGTTTTTTTAGCCTGAGTTCAGAAGTGGGAGCAGGAACGTGGTTTTGTGGCAGTTGAAGAATAGAAAAGATAAGAGTTTTCTTCTCTTCCCTTCTTCTTTCCTTTAATTGTATGCATGATTCACACTCATTCTAGGATGATTAATCCAAGAATGAGTGGCTAATTCCTTTCTTGCTGAGGTTTTGAACTTGTGTAATGAATGTTGGTAATAATTGATATGGTTTCTTCTTCTTCTTGCATGTTGTTCTATTAATTCTTGTGCTTATTACATTCTTGATTGGCCACCATTAATGTATATCTAAAAAGTCCAATTTCACTCGAGAGAGCATGAAATTGGAAAGTTGTAAATTAATAGGGTATTGTTCTTAACTTGATTTGGGAAAATTGGGTTTTGATGTGCTTTCTTGATAGAAATATACTTGAAAGCCGTATTAGTCAATTTAGGAACCGGAATTGTAGTGTTAGGTCATAAATTGCATTTGATCACATAAATGTAGACAAATGGTTGATGAATCTAAAGTGAAATTAAATACGGAAGTTTTAATTTCTAGGCAAACGTTCTTGGCTAGCAATATGAAGAAGAAGAAGACCAAATTATCATGATTATCAAGTTCATTACTCGTTCTTAACCTTGGCATGTGCATATCCATTGTCTAAACTCAACGTAAATAGTAGTTATTAATTTTAGTAGATAATTAGTTTAGAAACAAAACTCACTCAAATCTTGGTTGGATTGTTGTTAACATAGTTAGAAATAGAATAGAGATATAGTAAACTGGGCAGTTTTGCTTATCTAGAGCAGCCTCCTTGGATCGATACTTGGCTACTTAGCCACTTTATTACTTGTTTGACCACGTACACTTGCGTGTCGGTGTATAATATATACCGAGCAGTAGAGCGCGAGCAAGTTTTTGGCGCCGTTGCCGGGGAGGCTAGGCGATTTGTAAAATTTTGTTTAGTGTAAATTTTACTGTATTTGTATTTTTATTTTCTTAAGTGTTAATAACTTGGTCTTAGCCTGTATTTTGCAGATTTTTATTTCTGTGAACACTGGAAAGGGACAAGGAGCTGGTGGAATCTTACTTAGAGCCAGAACGTGAATTGCACAGTCAACGTAGAGAAGCTCCTCGGAAGAAGTTGCAGTTGCTCAAACAGTCTATGATGGAGCAAACCAATCCACCAGTTGTGCGGGCAGTGTTAGTGCCCGAGGAAGTAGCAGCCAGGCCGGTTCGCGAGGTGGCAATCCCACACGCTAATAATGTACATTCCAGCATCCGCAAACCAGAGCCTGGGGGGAGATTTGAGTTAAAGCAAAATATGGTGCAACTTTTGCACACTAGCGGGCAGTTTACCGGTCTCCCTCACGAAGATCCGCAACAACATCTCCAGAACTTTTTGGAGATAAGTGACACTTACATCCCCGCTGGAGTGTCACCTGATTATGTTCGGCTCACCTTATTTCCATTTTCCTTACTTGGTGAAGCCAAGAGGTGGTTAAAAGCTGAACCACCCAACTCTATATCAACGTGGGATGATCTTGCAAAGAAGTTCTTGATCAGATTTTTCCCTTCAGGTAAAACAGCTAAACATAGAAGTCAGATTCTAAGTTTTAAACAGAGGGAAGGAGAAAATCTTTATCAAGCCTGGGAAAGATTCAAGTCCATGTTGCGGGACTGTCCTCATCATCATCAATCAAATGAGGTGTTGGTCCACACTTTTATTGAGGGTTTGGAACCCCACACTAAAATTTTGTTAGACTCAGCAGTTGGAGGGCAAGCGCTGGAGAAGACTTATGAGGAGCTGTACACTTTGCTCAACCGAATTTCACAAGGCAATCCGGAATGGAATGCAGATTCTTCAAGAGGTAGAGCAAGGAAAGCAGTGGGAGTGCTTGAAGTGGATGGATTCACAGCTATCGCTGCTCAGATAGCTGCTTTGCAAAATCAGTTAAACACTCACTTCAGCAATATGAAATTGAACCAGTCGTCAGCCTCTGTCAATTCAGTCCAACAGATGTGGTGTGAAGTGTGTGGTAGTAGTGAGCATTCAGCCGAATGCTGTGGTGCAAATCCTGATTCTGTCAACTTTGTGGGCAATGCACAGAGGAATCAACAGCAGTTTGGTGGTGGCTACAACTCGAATTGGAGGAATCATCCAAATTTTTCGTGGGGTAGCAACAATCAACAAGGCCAGGGTTCAGGGCAGGGTATGCACAGAAATCAAGGAGGGCAACAAGGCTATCAGAATCAGTTCAGAAATCACAATGCCCCTCCTCCACCACCATCACCGACTATTGAGGAAATGTTCAAGACCATGATTGCCAACCAGGCACAATTGCAGGCTGACTATGTCAAACTGGCGGCCGAAGTAAAGAACAATCAATTGGCAACCAAGACTCTTGAATATCAGTTTGGGCAATTTGCTAGTGCCCAAAATACTAGACCAAGGGGAGGACTACCTAGCGACACGGATCCCAATCCTAAGCAGGTAAATGCAGTGACCACGAGGAGTGGTTTACAATTAAAGGAGGTGGAACCGGAAAGACCGCCTCAGAAGTCAGGAGCAGCAGATGTTGAGGGAGAACTAACCTCAGATACGGGGAAGACCAAAGAAGCTGAACCAACAAGGCCTCCACCCCCGTTCCCTCAACGACTTAAGAAACACAAGGAGGAGGCGTGTTTCCAGAAATTCATGGAGGTACTTAAACAGGTACATGTTAACTTACCTCTTGTTGATGTCTTGCAGGGTGTGCCAAAATATGCAAAGTATATCAAAGACATCGTGGCCAACAAAAGTCGCTTGACCGAGTATGCCACGGTGGCTTTAACGGAGGAATGCACATCCCGTATTCAGAACAGGTTGCCCACTAAACTGAAGGATGCTGGAAGTTTTACTATCCAGCTGACGATTGGGCAAAGTATCCGAGCTCGTGGGTTATGCGACTTGGGGGCAAGTATAAATCTGATGCCATCTTCAATATTCAGAAAGTTAGGGCTAGGGAGTCCTAGACCTACAACAGTGATCTTGCAGCTAGCAGACAGGTCTTTAGCTAAGCCGGATGGCATAGTTGAGGATGTGCTAGTGCAGGTAGGCTCCCTCATTTTTCCGGTAGATTTCATTGTTCTGGATTTTGAGCCAGATGCGGAAGTCCCATTTATTTTGGGATGACCATTTTTGGAAACCGGAAAGGCATTGATCGATGTAGCTGTGGGTCAACTCATGATGCGAGCACACGACAAGGTTGAGGTGTTCGACGTGTACAAGGCACCTAAGCTCCCGACTGTCTATAAGGAACTCTCGGTGATCAACGTGATTGATCATGGGAATGCAAATGGATTGAGTGATTCCCGAGAGTTACTAGGTAGGCCACTAGACAAGGTTGAGAACTACTGGGGAGATGACCATGATCGGGTCAAATCGTCCATCTCCCTAGTAGAAAATTGAGCATAAAGGCTGTCGAGCCGCGACGTTAAACCAGGCGCTGCACGGGAGGCAACCCGTGAAAAATATTTTTCTTTCTTTTTCCTTAGTGTAAAGTTTTTCTTTTATTTGATTTTCTTTTCTTTTTCTTGACTAGGTTTAGATGTGCATTTTAATTAGTAATTTTTATTTTTTTTAGTAGGGAATCTAGTCATTTAACCAATTTTTGTTTAGTGAGGTGATTTTCAGGTATACCGGAGGAAAATACTTGGAATTGAGAAAATGAGGCGAGGTATGAAAACTAAAATTTGATAGTGAGACAGAGCACTGGCGCGTTGGCGCCGTGTCACGGAGGCAATGCTCCGCGTTGGCCTCCGTGACACGTTGAAGGCAAATATGGAATTTTTTAAAATTCTAGTAAGCCAACGCGTTGGCTCCGTGTCACGGAGGAGGGCCTCCGCGTTACCCTCCGTGACACGTTGCCCTTATCCCAGTGCCGGGTCACACCGGGTTTCCGGGTGACCCGCGTGTTTCTTTTAAATAAACCCCCAATTTTCTCCCATTTTTCCCCATTCCCTCTACCCTCCGCGACCAAACACCCATTCCCCTACCCCCAAGCTCCGTGCCACGTTAAGAGGCAAGGAAAACGTCAAGTCTTTATCGATTCTTCAATTCCAAGGTATGTTTTCATCGTCTATCTCAAATTTTTGGCGATTTTTGTCGATTTTGAGCATGTGAGGTGAGATATATCACCCTAGGTAGAAATTAAACATGACGTGAATTATTTTGCGATTGATTGTGTTCGGATTGTTGTAGTTGACGGGTGAACTTATCGATTGATTGAATAATTCATTGTTGATTGTCGAATTGAGTTCTAGGGCCTGGGGTTGTTGAATTTTAACTTGGGTAACTTGATAGTTTGACGAAATTGATGCCGGGGTGTGTTTATTATTTGAGATAAGTCGTGGTAAATATTGTATAATTGGTGAAAGACGACTAATTCTCGAATTTTTGTGGGACATTGTGTAATATGTGAATTGGTTGAATTGCTTAGATTAGTGTATATAAAATGTTTGTATTGTTGTTTCTATTTTGTTGTTGTTATCGTTGCTAAGTGCTATGGGTGAATAGCTGTCGATAGTAGGATTGGGTTAGCTGTATGAAGTCTGAGTAGTTCGCTAGCCGTTATGCTATCGAATTTTTGTGAACGCACTAAGCAATATGTTTATAGTGATTGTGTTTGGGGTGTAAATAGAGCTATCCTTGCTAACATGTTGTAAATATTGTTAAAGACTAAGTGTGGGGTAAATTTTGTTTAACCCGACCTTAGCCAAAGCTAACAAGTTTTTAGCTTAACATTGTGCTTGTCTGTGTAAATTGACAGGTACAATGGCCAGCCGACAAGATAAAGGCAAGGGTGCTTCAACCTCAGGCACCGGCAGAAAGAGAATGAGATTGGGCACTGCTGTCCTAGCTGCACCTGCTGTTCCACGCGGTCAACACCGCCGATACGGAACACGATGGGTTACCGATGAAGGGAAGAAGTGGTACGCAAAGCATAAGGAGAACAAGTACTTCCCGGAGGAATATATTGCAAGGGAACCACTCGCACAGGAGTTCCCTCGCATCGTACAGAGGATTGAGGCAGCTGGGCTCAGCTTTATTTTTCAGGAGCCCAAGGAGTGCAACCTTCACTTGGTCCGGGAATTTTATGCCAACTGGAACCCGACCATCAGAAGCCACACTATTAAAATCATAGGGCAGATTGTCACTCTGGAACCCCAGCAGCTGAATGCCATCGTTGGAGCGCGGGACACAGACGCCCACGTTCTCCGCCAGCTCAACATCACCCCACCGTACGCCGACATCAGACGTACGTTATGTGGGGCTCGATCCACAGCCCGACGGAGTAGACACAAAGAGAGGGGTTACCACCAGACTCTGCCTTATTCGCAGATGAACAGGGAGGCCAGAATCTGGCTAAAAATTGTATGTTCGTGTTTGATCCCGGGAGTACATATGACAGACGTGACCCGGGACCGTGTCTGCCTGGTGTATGCCCTTATGAAAGGGCTTGAGATTAATGTGGGGGCAGTTATAATATCCGCCATGAAGAGAGCCAGACTACACCAGGGCCACAGATACGGGTTTGGCGGACTCATCACCACCTTCCTCCGAGGCCTCGACGTTGAGGAAGAAGCCTTGGATTACATTCCGCAGTTGGAGCGGAGGGCCCTTGATGTGACAAAGACCAAGGCCCCAGACACTACACACGGACCTGTGCTGACTCTGGGCGAGCGACATGCTCGTGACGACCAGTATATGGCCCGTATGTTCGGTATGCAGATGCTGCAGCTACGGATAGGTGGGAGACCAGCCACCGAGGATGAATTATGGCAGCTGGAGCTGGACTACCCTTTTGGCGAGAACGCCAGAGCTTTATGCAAGGTGGGGCCAGCCTTTGTGGAGCCGACTGATGACGACGTCCCTACTGATGAGGAGACACGTCGTGAGGACTCTGATGTGGAGTCCGATGACGGCGAGGGAGCTGATTCAGATATGGGCGACGAGGCCGCAGCACCGGATGAGGAAGTCGAATATTTCGACTGAGCAGGGAGTTTCACCACCCAAAATTTTGTGTTTTGTATTTTTGTGAACACTGGGGACAGTATTCGATTTAAGTGTGGGGTGGGGAGTAGTTAGGTGCTGGGTCATAGGCTCTAAATCTGCTGTATATTCTTCCCTGACGTTTATGTATGTCTGTGCTTTCCCTGTTGTTGTGAACTGATTTGTGAATGATGTGTATATATTCGTTTGTGGCCAATGATGTGTGTTTTTAAAAGTTATGGTTGCCTTTGTAAATATTTTGTAAATTTTGTAAATATTTTTTTTCTCTATCGATATGATCGATATTTTTCAAAATTTTTGCGAAAAGATGTTGCACTTATCAACATATTTTGTAAATATTTTTTTCATCGAAATGATCGATGTGTTGCAAAAATTGTGAAGTTTTATTTTTGGGTTTCTCGGAGTTTGTCTTCGGTTCTTTTACCGAGAATAGTCCCATTGAACCGATGTCATAGTTAGTGACCATTCCCTATGATGGATGGATGACGACCGTCTTAAGGGAAATGTAGTCGATAGGAGTAGATGTTTTGTTTTTAGTTTCTTTGGTGGATTGCATCAATAAACTGTAGTTGCTTATGGTTGCTAAAATTTTGTTGCGTGTGTAATTGATGTTCGAAATGTGAAAGTGATTCGTTTGAAAACATGTAATTGTGTAAATATGTTGAGTTACCTAGGCTATAGAATTTGGTTCATTATGATTGAGGCTTAATCTTGAATTCATGTAATTGACTAATTAAAGAGTCTGTGAATGCATCTTGATTCGAGCATGTCATGAAGTGTGAGTGAGGTTTTGCTATTCCATGTCATTGTGAATTGTCTAGAACTTGCCTGGCGTGTATACGAAGCGAAATGAAGGAGGTGTAGTGTCGGAAAGGATGTAGGCATTTCTTTGTTTTAACCGTTAGTTTCCATTGTTTTCTTGTCAAATTCTACCTTTTTATAAGTTGTATACCCTAGTCAGCCCGTTGAGCCTTTAGCCGATTTCTTTCTTTTGTCCAGAATTGTATGAACTAAGCTTTATTCCTTCTTTTCATTAGCCTTAAAGTCTATAAGAAGCTCTTAAGCGCTTACAAAGAACAGAAAATTGTTTCCCAAAGTGTTAAAGAGTGAAAAGAGTGAAAAGAAAAGAAAAGCAAAGTGAGGAAAGAAAAGATGATGTTGAAGAGGCACTAGTTGTAATTAAATGAAATTGAGGGTACATGAAAACCTTCCGTTTGGGGTCAAGTGTGCCTGATAAAATGGGCTGTATGAAAGTAAACCAGCATGAATGGGAGAAAAAGAGAAAAGAGAGGAACAATGTCCATGAGTTGATGGGAATGAGTTGAAAAGGCGCTTAAGGATGCTAGCGACTATTATTGGCTAATCCAATATATATATACTAGATCCATAGCCCAGTTACAACCCATTAAAAGTCCTATTTGATACTACACTGCATTTCTTTATATTAGTGGAGTAATACACTAAGGGCAAGCCTATGGGTCATGACATGATGCATGTGAATTCTTTTAGGAGAGAGAGTGAAATTAATTTTTATATGCCCCTACTTGCATGTTTGTGTGCTGCACGAGCATAAAAGGGGAAGTTTCTCTCGAGTTGTGAGGGTACATGCTTGATGAAAGATTGATTTTCGTGTCGGATTTCTTGATTAGTTGATTTGCATGAGTTTGCCCATATCAAGAATCAATTCTTAAAAGTCTAGGAAGCCTCGATGTATTAAGGTCATTGTCTTGTATGACCAAGCATGTTTTCTTGATGATTTGCAAAAATCGAATAATCGGTATGACCGTAACGTAAATGGTTGCACCATAGTGACAAAGGTTGAGATGTGATGTGCATGATTTGTGTATGTGTTGTTCGAGGACGAACAAGGATTTAAGTGTGGGGTAAGTGATCTTGGGCAGATTTATATGCCCAAGTGATACTCAAACGTATCATTTTTACCTTGTCTGTTGTGCAATGTGTATATAATATCATGTATTTGGTAATAAAATGCGAATTTATACTAACCAACATGATTAGCATTTGTTTTGTAGGATAATGGGATTTTTAAGAGCTAAAATGCGTGTTGGAACTATGTCGGAGTTGGACTTGGATGCGAGCGTGGAAAAGACCTCGGATGGCATATTTTACACTGGCTCCGCGATGGTGCTGTGCCACGCTGCCATCGCGGTAGCACACTGCCTGGAGAGGAAATTAATTGGCAGATTCCAGTGAGGCCTCGCGACAGCTCCGTGGCACGGAGACAGGCCTTCGCGATGGCCTCCGTGCCACGTTGAGGCTAATTATCCAGACCATGCAATTTCCAGAGAGGGTCCGCGTCCACGCCATGTCACGGAGGCAGTGCTCCGCGTTGGCCTCCGTGACACGTTGCTTGTTATTCCGAGAAAAATTTCCCACTAGTATAAATAGCACACTTAGGTTATTTTTAAAGAGGAGTTTTTTAGTTTTAGTTTTTTTAGCCTGAGTTCAGAAGTGGGAGCAGGAACGTGGTTTTGTGGCAGTTGAAGAATAGAAAAGATAAGAGTTTTCTTCTCTTCCCTTCTTCTTTCCTTCAATTGTATGCATGATTCACACTCATTCTAGGATGATTAATCCAAGAATGAGTGGCTAATTCCTTTCTTGCTGAGGTTTTGAACTTGTGTAATGAATGTTGGTAATAATTGATATGGTTTCTTCTTCTTCTTGCATGTTGTTCTACTAATTCTTGTGCTTATTACATTCTTGATTGGCCACCATTAATGTATATCTAAAAAGTCCAATTTCACTCGAGAGAGCATGAAATTGGAAAGTTGTGAATTAATAGGGTATTGTTCTTAACTTGATTTGGGAAAATTGGGTTTTGTTGTGCTTTCTTGATAGAAATATACTTGAAAGCCGTATTAGTCAATTTAGGAACCGAAATTGTAGTGTTAGGTCATAAATTGCATTTGATCACAGAAATGTAGACGAATGGTTTATGAATCTAAAGTGAAATTAAATACGGAAGTTTTAATTTCTAGGCAAACGTTCTTGGCTAGCAATATGAAGAAGAAGAAGACCAAATTATCATGATTATCAAGTTCATTACTCGTTCTTAACCTTGGCATGTGCATATCCATTATCTAAACTCAACGTAAATAGTAGTTATTAATTTTAGTAGATAATTAGTTTAGAAACAAAACTCACTCAAATCTTGGTTGGATTGTTGTTAACATAGTTAGAAATAGAATAGAGATATAGTAAACTGGGCAGTTTTGCATATCTAGAGCAGCCTCCTTGGATCGATACTTGGCTACTTAGCCACTTTATTACTTGTTTGACCACGTACACTTGCGTGTCGGTGTATAATATATACCGAGCAGCAGATCGCGAGCAGTGACCAACAAGGTCACCACTACCAACTGAATAAGGCCCCATGCGGCTATCATAAACAAGCAAAGACATACACACGGCTTCACACGACCGGTATAACTAACCAAGGGAATACACAATCTGCAAGCCTCTAAGAATACTGATAATATAGTCAGGACAGGGCCCCGGCCTACCCATACTATACAACAAAATAAAAGGGATAAACCTCTAGCTATCTAGCTCCGGATGACTTGAGCTGATGGCTCTGTGTGTTGGCTGGAATCATGAGGGATCGGCTCCTCATCTATGAGTACCTGCCGGCAAGTAATGCAGCGCCCCAAACGGGCGTCAGTACCGCTGGTACTGAGTATGTAAAGCAAAAACTAGAAAATAACTGAAGACAAGCAATATAACTAATAGAACTGAAGTAGAAGGATATAGACTGTAACCGACTGAAAGTATGAGTTCAAGACTGTCCGCAACTATACTGAAAGGAGTAGGAGTCGTACCTGGAAATTTAGCGTTGTACTGTCGATCTGTTCATATCTAGTGTAACATGGAACAATATAACATAACATAACATAGCATAGCACACATAAACCTTACCCGACCCCCATAAGCCGGGAGGTACAACCAACACGCAATCTATACCCCTACCCCGGTCATCCCATCTCCCATAGTAACTATAAGCATCCTGCCGGTCCCCTGGGTATGCACTTGGGCTCGCTGAGCCCCTGATTATAGCTGTACCTGAGTTCGGAGGACTCCTGAATCAACACCCCGGGCATACCCGCTCGACGGGGGTGTATAAAAGCCGACCAAGGCAAAATATGGGGAAATCGCCATCCCATCTTCGTCCCCTAGGGGACAGCATGCCACTCTGCAGAGAGACGTATCCTCGCCCTCTGGCGGACGAGTCGATACATCTATTAACCCTGGGGCAGTCATGAATGCTAGGTAATCCAACCCCAAAACAATACAGTCGGTCTCAACTAGTAATACTAATTGCGTATACCACATGCTGAAGCTAGTGATAATAATGTGTATGTATATACTACATGTTGAAACTAATGATAGTGATATGTATGTATTTAGTACATGCTGAGACTGATAATGGTATATATATATAATCTTCTGTCATATTGTGATGAGTCTAATACTGAACAAGATATAATTTTTCTGCTGAGAATCATGTTGTATAACTGAGTTTCATAGTAAACATGATTTACTACTTCTAACATGCTCTCTAAACTTCATTTTAGGCTACTATTCTATTTCTGAAATACTCTACGGGAACTTATATTTCTTTACTAAGTTTTGACTGAACACGATAATATCCTAACATACTTTACTAATCACATACTGGGCATGTTGTTCTGTTTTTGACACTTTCTACTAGAATTTATATCGTGCTAGTATGTTTCAAGCTATACATGACATGATGCTTCCAACATCGTACTAAAATTTATACTAAGCATAATATGTGACCTCCATTCTACTGGCACTTGAGCTATGTTACTATACCGAAACTACTAGCCTGCCGAAGAAACTGGCTTTACATACCTCCGTTTCTGATTTCCCTGCTAATTGGCGTACTTCGGTCAATATTCCGCTATTTCTCCCAACTGCATCCATATCAATTAGGACTAAATACATTAATATTCTGAAAGAAATATCACTTTTAATATATATATATATAGACCAAACTTTGACTTATCGAAAAACGGCCGAAAAGTCGCTATTTCTCGGAAGTCCAGAAGGGAGAAATACTCACTTTAGGGCTAGGAGTATATTGACACTAATTTGGACAATTCCACTTACCTTAGCTTGGTAGCACGACGGTTCGCAGACCGAATTTCATGAAACAAAACCCGTAGGAATGCTCCTTGCCACTTAATACCTCACTACCCAAGGTTATACCGAGTTTGGACCGCGTATAATGGCGTAATCGGAAGGAATTTCCTCAAAATCCTCGTGCCCGCTGTTTTCCTTCATTCTCTCTGGAAATTATAAGAGTTTATCACTTAAAACCGAAGTTTGGGGGCTTTTATACTTGGGGCTGCACCTTACCTCCGTGGCACATTGGCCATCACAGAGGTGAGCCTCCGTGACACTCTGGCCATCGCGGAGGAGGTCTGCCAGCCTCCTCTTGCGATGGTTCGACGTGTCACTTATCTGGTCTTTCCCCGGGACCTTCACTAGCATGTATGGCATTCAAAAACTCTTAACCAACATGTGAATGGGTCATCTAAATGTCAAAAATTTACGGGGTGTAACATCCTCCCCCCTTAAGAACATTCGTCCTCGAATGTAAACTTCTACTTACAGGAATCTCAACTCGACTTATTTTTAGAAAAATTTCGGCAGAGTTTCCCCTGTAATATGGACTATCTCAAAAACCTGAAATGCAGAAAAGTCCAATACAGGAACTCCACACAATACTACAGTATTCATCAGGGAAAAGACTAGAGTCGATTATCTCATTTATACATATAATATAAGGCATTTCATAAGATAACAATACTAACATACCTCTTGGATGACTAGGATTGGAATAAGTGAGGATATCTGACTTTCATGTCTTCCTCTGCTTCCCAAGTCATCTCCTCTCGGTTCTTATTACGCCACAGTACCTTGATAGAAGCAACATCTTTAGTTCTCAATCTAGCAATTTGTCTGTCTAGTATGGCTACTGGGACCTCTTCATAGGCCAGCTCTTCCTTAACCTGGACATCCTGAACTGGAACAACTCTGGAGGGGAATCCTATATACTTCCGCAGCATAGACACATGGAAAACTGGATGAACAGACTCTAACTCTGGAGGCAAATTCAACTCGTATACCACTCGGCCTATTCTTCGGTGGATCTGATAAGGCCCAACAAATCTCGGGCTGAGCTTACCTTTCTTGCCGAATCTCATAACCCCTTTCATCGGAGAAACTTAAAACACCCATTCATTCACATTAAATTTTAGGTTTCTGCATCGTACATCAGCATACGATTTCTAGCAGCTTTGAGCAGTCAGTAGGCATTCTCTGATAAGCTTTACCTTCTTCTCTGATTGATGAATAATATTTGGCCCAATCAGCATTGACTCTCCTACTTCAAACCAGCCAACTAGCGATCTGCATTTTTGCCGATACAAAGCCTCATAGGGTGCCATTTAGATAGCTGAATGGTAACTATTGTTATAAGCAAACTCAATCAGTGGTAAATGCTCATCCCAACTACCTCTAAAGTCCAACACATACGCCCGTAGCATATCCTCGAGCGTCTGAATAGTGCATTCCTCCTGTCCATCTGTCTGAGGGTGGAATGCTGTGCTCAAATTAATCTGCGTTCCCAGACCTCTTTGAAACGACTGCCAAAATCTAGCTGTAAATTGTGCTCCTCTGTCAGAGATAATAGATACTGGAACACCGTGTAGTCTGACTATTTCTTTGATATACAATTCGGCGTAGTCTTCGGCAGAGAAAGTAGCTTTTACTGGCAGGAAATGGGCTGATTTCGTCAGTCTGTCAACAATTACGCAAATTGAGTCATGTCGATGCCTAGTATGGGGTAATCCTACTACAAAGTCCATGTTTACTGCTTCCCACTTCCAAAGAGGCACAACTATGTCCCGAGTCAATCCGCCTGGTTTCTGGTGTTCCGCTTTTACTTGCTGGCAGTTAGGACACTGGGCTACAAATTCTGCTATTTCCCTCTTTATACCTGGCCACCAGTAGATTTCTTTGATATCGTGGTACATTTTCATCACGTATGTCTGGAGAGAATAGCGGGCGCAATGTATCTCACTCATAATCTGCTGGCGAAGCCCTGAAACATCTGAAACACAAAGGCGACCTTTACATCATAACACTTCATCCTCAGTTACCTGAAAATATGGCGCTTTCCCTTGCTGAACTAGGTCAAGATCTTCATACTGCCGTTCCTTTACCTCCACAACTAATGACAACACTATGGTGTTCTGAATTACCGCTCTGTTGTCCTCTGTTTCTGCTACATGAATGGCTAAACTGGCTAATTGGTGTTTTTCTCTGGCCAACTCCCGCTGCTCGGGCTGCAAGTACGCCAAACCCCCCATAGATTTGCGGCTGAGGGCATCTGCTACTACATTAGCTATGCCTGGGTGATACAGAATATTTACGTCATAATCTTTCAACAATTCCAACTAGCGACGCTATCATAAATTAAACTCTCTCTGGGTGAAGATATACTGCAGGCTCTTATGGTCAGTGAAAATATCCACATGAACGCCGTACAGGTAATGTCTCTATATCTTTAAGGCGTGGATCACTGCAGCTAGTTCTAGGTTATGGGTAGGATAATTCTTTTCGTGTTTCCTGAGCTGTCTAGAAGCATAAGCAATCACTTTACCATACTGATCAACACAAATCCCAACCCAACACCCGATGCGTCGCAATACACTGCATAACCCTCTGCACCTTTTGGTAATACTAACAATGTGGCGGAGGTTAATCTGTCTTTCAATTCTTGGAAACTTTGCTCGCATGCCTCTGTCAACTGAAACTTTACTGTTTTCTATGTCAGCTTAGTCAGAGGTGCCACTATGGTGGAGAATCCCTCAATGAATCTTCTATAGTATCTTACTAATCCCGGAAAACTGCGAACTTCGATCAGAGTGGTAGGTCTGGGCCACGTTTTTACTGCTTCTATTTTCAGCGTGTCTACCTATATACCAGCATCCGACACAATATGCCCCAAGAAAGCTACTGAGTTCAGCCAGAATTCACATTTGGAGAACTTGTCATACAACTGACGGTCCTTGAAAATCTGGAGCACTGTCCGTAGATGAGCCTGGTGGTCTGCCTCCGAATGAGAATATACCATAATATCATCAATGAACACTATCACGAACAGGTCCAGGTACGGCCTGAAGATGTTGTTCATCAGGTCCATAAATACTGTTGGGGCATTCGTCAGCCCAAAGGACATGACTAGGAACTCAAAATGGCTGTATCTGGTCCTGAAGGCTATCTTCGGAATGTCCCTTTCACGAACTCGAACCTGATGGTATCCAAACCTCAAATCAACCTTGGATAAATATCTGGCCCCGTGTAACTGGTCAAACAAATCATCTATTCTGAGAAGCGGATACTTATTCTTAACTGTAACCTTATTCAACAGCCGGTAATCTATACACATGCAGAGTGAGCCATCCTTCTTTCTCACAAATAGAACTGGCGCACCCCAAGGTGAAGTACTCGGCCTGATAAAGCCCTTATCTAACAGATCTTTCAGCTGCTCCTTTAACTCTCTGAGTTCAACAGGAGCCATACGATACGGAGGAATTGATATGGGTTGAGTTCCTGGTAATAAATCAATTGCAAAATCTATTTCCCTTTCTGGAGGAATACCAGGTAGCTCATCTGGAAATACATCATGGAATTCATTCACCACTGGAACAGACTGGAGAGTCGGTGGCTCTACCCGAACATCCTGAACTCTGACAAGGTGGTAAATGCACCCCTTAGCTATCAACTTCCTCGCCTGAAGATAGGAAATAAACCTACCTTTTGGCGTAATTGTACTTCCCTTCCACTCTCGTACTGCCTCCCCTGGAAAATGGAATCGGACTGTCTTGGTCCAGCATTCTACATTTGCATGGCACGGAGCCAACCAATCCATACCCATAATGGCGTCGAAATCGACCATTTCTAATTCTACCAGGTCTAATGTGGTCTGACGATCAGCAACCTCTACTGTACACCCGCGATAGACCCTTCTGGCTATAATGGAGTCACTGATGGGGGTGGATACCGAAAAGGGTTGCTGAAGCAACTCTGGTGCAACATTAAATTTTTGAGCCACAAATGGAGTAATGTAGGACAAAGTAGATCCTGGATCAATCAATACATAAGCAAGGTATGAGCAGTCATCATACCTGTCATAACATCAGGTGACTCTTCTGAATCCTACCTCATTGGTAAGGCATATGTGCGGCTTGGACCCGCACATACCTAGAGGACCCTGATCTGCCTCGGCCCCTGCCTGCTGAAGCTAAGGGCCTGCGTGCTACCGAGGATACTGAAGCTCATGACCCTACAGATGCCCTGTCCTATCTATCCCGGTGCTCCTATCCTCTAGCTGGACAATCTCTCATCAAATGGCCCTCTTGGCCACAAATATAACACTCGGTGGAGCCATACCTGCACGCTCCAGAATGGCGTCGATTGCATATAGGGCAAAGTGGTAGGGTATACCTACTCTACTCGCCCCTCCTCTGTAATGGTGAATCTGCAGTCTGCGAGCCTCTGCCGATCTTTGACTGTCCCCTGCGGCTAAATCTGCCCCTCTGCGGCTATGGTGGAGGCGGGTTCTGGGCGGCCTATCTAACAATCGTGTCCTAGGTCCTCCCTGAGCCTCCCTCTGTAACTCAACTGGCCTATCACTGCGGCGGCTGTTCCTGAATGGTCCTCCTGATCTCCCGTTGCCGCTGCCTGATGCCCTCAATATTTTGGGCAAATGCCTGAACTCGGGCAATATCCATGTCCTCTCATAGTCTAGCCGTAATAGAAGTCTCAACATATTCTTGATTCAATCCCATGATGAAGCGGTGTACTCTGGATGCCATGGTATCAACAAAGGCCGGTGCATATCGGGCCAAAGAATAAAACCGCAAGGCATATTCCCGAACACTCATGGCCCCCTGCTCTAAATGTAAAAACTGGTCCACCCGGGCCTGTCGAATCTCCTGTGGCAAATAGTGATCCAGAAAAGCTCCTGAGAAGCTAGACCAGGTCGAAGGGGAAACATCTCTTCCACAGGACCTTTCCCAGTTTTCATACCACAACAATGTGATGTCCCGTAACCGGAATGCTGCCAACTCAACCGATTATGTTGGCGTGGCATGCATAACCCTAAAACTTCACTGCATCTGATCTAGAAAATCCTGAGGGTCCTCTGTCTGGTCCGTACTGTTCGGGGTGTTTATAGGGGTGTATAAAATGATACGCAAGTGCACGTGGTCGAACAAGTAGTAAGTGGCTTTAGTAATTCATGCTATCCAATGCCTTTTCCCTTGCTCGCATCCAAGTCCAACTCTGATATCCTCCAACATGCATTTTAGCTTCCTGAAATCATATTTTACCTGCAAAACAATACTAATCATGTTGGTTAGTATAAATTCACATTTTATTACCTATTACATGAAAATGTATACACATTGATAGATAAACAAGGCGAAAATGATACTTTTGAGTATCACTTGGGCATATAAATTTGCCCAAGATCACGTACCTTTAAACTGCGGGGGATTCAGAGCTAAGAACTCTCGGACGCTCGAACTACCGGGCCTTCCTGACGACTCTGCAACTGTAGACGGTATTGGCTTACCTTGAGCAGCCATCATCTATGCCAACATGACTACCGCACTCCTGACCTCCTGGTCGGAAGGTATCCATATAGGGACTGCTGGAGCTGGTGTCACCCTAAGTGGCTCCTAATATGGTGAAGACTGCTGAGAAGGTTGGGACGATACCTCTGTATTGCCCTCTGATCGGGCTGTTTCTAAACGAGGGTGAGGAAAACTGTTGGTGCCTTCCCCTCCTGCAATATCAAAGCTCCAGCCTGTGATAGGATGTCGCTGGTCTGACATTATCTGTAACTAAAGAATATGGTAAGCTCAAGGGACTCAACCCTATACTGTACCGCTCTACAGCACGACTGAATAAGAATAAAAAGCAACCATCATGCCTTGCAGCCTCCTACCTATAGTATGTGGTGCACAGCACATCCATAAGCAAGACTCTACTTAGCATGGCTTGCAGACTCCCTGGGATACGACCTACTCTGATACCAAGTTTGTCACGCCCCGCCTTGGGGGGTATGACTGGCACCTGGTGCCCTACTGTAACCTGAACTGCTAGACTACTGAGCCTAAGCACTTCTGGTGCCTAACTGGCTCTAACTCTAGATTCATGGAATCAACGGGCTATATAATGGCTGTAAATACAGCCCCCAGCCAGCTGGGCCTATAGCCACCTGTTCAACCACAACAGCTAACCAGAACCATAACAACACAAGGAAACCTATGCGGGCCGACAAGGCCACCATGCTGTCTAGTTACTTCTAAATCAAGAAAACAGGAGCTAAACTGCTACGTGACCGACAAGGTCACCACTACCAACTGAATAAGGCCCCACGCGGCCATCATAAACAAGCAAAGACATACACATGGCCTCACACGACCGGTATAACTAACCACAGGGAACACATAATCTGCAAGCCTCTAAGAATACTGATAATATGGTCGGGACAGGGCCCCGGCGTACCCATATTGTACAACAAGAGAAAACGGATAAACCTCTAGCTATCTAGCTTCGGATGACTGGAGTTGATGGCTCTGTGTGCTGGCTAGAATCACGAGGGATCGACTCCTCGTCTATGAGTACCTGCAGGCAAGTAATACAGCGCCCCAAACGGGCGTCAGTACCGCTTGTACTGAGTATGTAAAGCAACAATTGGAAAATGAATGAAGACAAGAAATATAACTAATAGAACTGAAGTAGAAGGAAATAGACTGCAACCGAATGAAAGTATGAGTTCAAGACTGTCCGCAACTATACTAAAAGGAGTGGGAGTCATACCTGGAAATGTAGCATTGTACTGTCGATCTATTCATATCTAGCATAACCTGGCACAATATAACATAACATAACATAGAATAGCACACATAAACCTTACCCGCCCCCATAAGCCGGGAGGTACAACCAACACGCAATCTATACCCCTACCCCGGTCATGCCATCTCCCTTAGTAACTATAAGCATCCTGCCGGTCCCTGGGTATGCACTTGGGCTCGCTGAGCCCCTGACTATAACTATACCTGAGTCCGGAGGACTCCTGAATCAACATCCCGAGCGTACCCCCTCGACGGGGGTGTATAAAAGCTGACCAAGGCAAAATATGGGGAAACCAGCATCCCATCTTCGTCCCCTGGGGGACGGCATGCCACTCCGCAAAGCGATATATCCTCGCCCTCTGGCGGATGAGTCGATACAGCTATTAACCCTGGGGCAGTCATGAATTCTAGGTAATCCAACCCCAAAACAATACAGTCGGTCTCAACTAGTAATACTAACTGCGTATACCACATGCTGAAGCTAGTGATAATAATGTGTATGTATATACTACATGCTGAAACTAATGATAGTGATATGTATGTATTTAATACATGTTGAGACTGATAATGGTATATATATATATAATCTTATGTCATACTGTGTTGAGTCTAATACTGAAAAAGATATAATTTTTCTGCTGAGAATCATGTTGTATAACTGAGTTTCATAGTAAACATGATTTACTACTTCTAACATGCTCTCTAAACTTCATTTTAGGCTACTATTCTATTTCTGAAATACTCTACGAGAACTTATATTTCTTTACTAAGTTTCTACTGAACACGATAATATCCTAACATACTTTACTAAATCACATATTGGGCATGCTGTACTGTTTCTGACACTTTCTACTAGAATTTATATCGTGCTAGTAAGTTTCACGCTATACATGACATGATGCTTCCAACATCATACTAAAATTTATACTAAGCATAATATGCGACCTCTGAAGCATTCTACTGGCACTTGAGCTATGTTACTATACCGGAACTACTAGCTTGCCCAAGAAACTAGCTTTACATACCTCCGTTTCTGATTTCCAAGCTAATTGGCGTAATTCGGTCAATATTCCGCTATTTCTCCCAACTGCATCCATATATATATATATATATATATATCAATTAGGACTAAATACATTAATATTCTGAAAGAAAATATCACTTTTAATATATATATATATATATAGACCAAACTTTGACTTATCGAAAAATAGTCAAAAACTCGCTATTTCTCGGAAGTCCGGAAGGGAGTAATACTCACTTTAGGGCTAGGAGTATATTGACAGTAATTTGGATCAATTCCACTTACCTTATCTCAGTAGCATGATGGTTCGCCAACAAAATTTCACGAAACTAAACCCGTAGGAATGCTCCTTGCTGCTTAATACCTCACTACCCAAGGTTATACCGAGTTTGGACTGCGTATAACGGCGTAATCAGAAGGAATTTTCTCAAAATCCTCGTGCCCTCTGTTTTCCTTTGTTCTCTCTGGAAATTATAAGAGTTTATCACTTAAAACTAAAGTTTGGGGGCATTTATACTTGGGGCTGCACCTCACCTCCGTGGCACGTTGGCCATCGCGAAGGTGAGCCTCCATGACACGCTGGCCATCATGGAGGTGAGCCTCCGTGACACTCTGGCCATCGCGAAGGAGGTCTGCCAGCCTCCTCTTGTGATGGTTCGATGTGTCGCTTATCCGGTCTTTCCCCGGGCCCTTCACCAGCGTGTATGGCATTCAAAAACTCTTAACCAACACTCGAATAGGTCATCTAAATGTCAAAAATTTACAGGGTGTAACACCTAAAATGAACTTAACCCCTTTAAAATTCATCATTCATAACTCAAAACGACGTAGTTTAGGCCTTAGGAACTTAGGAATTATGGAAAGGCCCTTACTAAATTCGCAGAAAATAACTACCAGGTGGTCCCAACGAGGGACCTAACGACTTATCCCCTCTAGCCATGACTCGTGGCATGATCCGTGAAGTACACCACCTCTCAAGTCTCCTGGGCTCGTCATGAATAACTTAACAAATCGTTCTAGGTGACCACGACTCATGGTCACCATCCGTGATGTTCGCTACCTCCATGCCAATAAATTCTTCAACTAGCTGACCATGACCCTCCCCACGAATCGTGGGGACTGACTATGACTCATGGGGTCCTTCCGTCAAGTCCATTGTCCCTCTTCCTTTTCTTTTCTTACTCATCCACCCTATAACTGACCTAACGACTCATGGGACCTGGCCACGAGTCGTGGTCACGCCCGTGGGGATCCTATTTCTCAAATTTCCAAACTCCTCACCTAGCCTACCCACGAGTCACATCACGGTTCATGGGCTACTCTCACGGGTCACCTCACGACCCATCTTGAAACCTAGTGCCAGTTCTGTGTTTTTCTCTGTTTCAACTCTCGGGTCTGATCTTTGGGCATCCGGGGGATAACAATATCTCCCCCTTTGGAACATTTTTCCTCGAATGTTGGAAAACATACAGAAAAAGCAGAGAAATGCAATTATCATATTCAAATACTGATAATTTAAACCAAAAACTGATGGAATGACTATCTCCAATTCAAATTACATAGTTGAACTGAATTCATGAATCATACATACACATACATAAAAGAAACATTGGCACATGAACTGAACATGAAAACTAAATAGAGTTTGAGAGCAAAATTGATACCTCAAGCTGGAACTGAGCCGGTAGAGAATAAATGTGGGTATCTAGCCATCATATCCGCTTCGGCCTCTCACGTAGCTCCCTCAACATGCTGATTCATCCATATTACTTTAACTGAAGCTAATTCCTTATTCCTTAGCCTTCGAACCTGACGATCAAATATTTCCACCGAAACCTCTTCATAATTAAGGTTGTCCTTCACACCAACGCTGTCCATTGAGACAACTAAAGTTGGAGCACCCAAACACTTCTTTAAGAGCGACACATGGTAAACAGGATGCATAGAAGCAAACTCTGAGGGAAACTTCAACTCGTATGCCACCTTACCAACCCGTTTCACAATCCTGTAGGGGCCAAAATAACGAGGGCTGAGTTTTTCTTTATTTCCGAACCGCATCACTCCCTTCATGGGAGATACCTTCAAAAACACCCAGTCATCCACCTCGAACTCAAGTTCTCTCGCTCTTACTTCAGCGTAGGACTTTTGGTGACTCTAAGCAATTTTCAACCTATCCCTTATCAATTGAACCTTCTCCATAGCCTCATGAATCAAATCCGGACCTATCATTGCCGCCTCACCAACCTCAAACCACCTGATGGGCGATCTACATCTCAACCCATAGAGAGCCTCGAACGGCGCCATCTGAATACTGGAATGATAGTTGTTATTGTAGGCAAACTCAATCAGGGGCAAGTGATTATACTAACCACCTTTGAAGTCAATCATGCATGCCCTCAACATGTCCTCGAGGGTTTGAATTGTACTCTAAGCTTGACCATCTATTTTCGAGTGAAATGTTGTTCTGAGCTTAACATGTGTACTAATCCCTTTTTGAAACGACCTCCAAAACTAAGAGGTAAATTGGGTACCTCTGTCTGAAATGATGGATAAGGGCACTCCATGCAATCGAACTAGCTCTTGGATATATAGTTTGGAATAATCCTCCACTGAATTTGTGGTTTTAACCGGTAAAGAATGTGCAGCCTTGGTCAACCTGTCTACCACCACCCCAATGGAGTCATATTATCGATGAGTACGAGGAAGACCTGTGATGAAATCCATATTAATTTCTTCCCACTTCCAAGTGGGAATGCTGATATCCTAAAGTACACCTCCCGGTCTCTAATGCTCAACCTTTACTTGCTGACAGATCGGACACTTAGTTACAAATTCTGCAATATCCTTCTTCATGCTATTCCACCAATAGATTTCCCATAAATCACAGTAAATCTTAGTGGCACTTGGATGGATAGACTACTTGGATCCATGAGCTTCATGAGCATCTGTCTCCTCAAATCATCAACATCTAGAACACATAGGGACCCTGGTACCGAAGCATACCATCTCCCCCTTGGGAGAAGACCTCTACCTTTTGATTTTGAACGACCTCCTTCAACTTTACCAAAATCGGGACCTCATCTTGTCTAGCTTTCACATCAATCACCAAGGATGATTCTGATCCATTCTGAACAACAACACCGTCATCGGTCGAGTCAACCAACCTAACTCCCAATCGTGCAAGTCGATGTACATCTTTCACCAGCTCCTTCTTCCCCTCATCCACATGGGACACACTATCCATAGAGAGTGTACTAAGTGCATTCGCTACTATATTAGCCTTACCTGGATGGTAAAGGACACTCTTATCGTAGTCCTTGAGTAGCTCCAACCACCTCTTTGTCGAAGATTGAGGTCCTTCTAGGTAAACACATATTGCAAACTCTTATGGTTCGTGAACTCATCCACGTGGACCCCGTACAAGTATTGTTTCCATATCTTCAACGCGAGTACCACCACGGCCAATTCAAGATCATGGATCGGATAATTATTCTCATGAACTTTCAGTTATCTAGAGGCATATGCTATCACTTTCCCGTGTTTCATCAATACACACCCAAGTTCGATCCTTGAAGCATCACAATACACCACAAACCCATCAGTACCCTCCGGTAGAGTTAACACCGGTGCTGAAGTAAGTCGAGTCTTCAACTCTTGGAAACTCTTCTCACAAGCCTCCGACCATTGGAATTTCACCTTCTTTTGGGTCAATTTGGTCAAAGGTGCTATAATAGATGAGAAACTCTCAACAAATCTTCGTTAATAGCCGACTAGACTCAAGAAGCTCCGGATATCGAAAGGATTCACCAGTCTAGGCCAATTCTTCACCATTTCTATTTTCTGAGAATCCACCTTTATGCCTCACTTGATACCACATGGCCCAAAAATGCTACAGAGTTCAATCAAAACTTGAATTTGCTGAATTTGGCATATAATTGGCGATCCTTGAGTGTCTGAAGCACTATTCTTAAATGAGCGGCATGTTCCTCCTCGCTCCGAGAATATATTAGGATGTCATTAATGAACACGATCACGAATATGTCTAGATATGGCTTGAACATCCTGTTCATTAGGTCCATAAAAGTTGCAGCAACATTCGTCAGTCCAAAAGACATAACTACAAACTCATAATGACCATACCGCGTACTGAAGGCTATCTTCGGGATGTCACCCTCCCGAACTCTGAGCAGATGATACCCGGATCTGAGATCTATCTTTGAGAAACACTTGGCAACCTGAAGCTGATCAAATAAATCATCAATTCTGGGCAGAGGATACATGTTCTTTATGGTGACTTTGTTTAATTGCCGATAATCAATACACATGCGAATAGAACCATCTTTTTTTAGGACAAAGAGAACTGGTGCACCCCATAGGCACTTGCTCAGTCTGATGAAACCCTTATCTAACAAGTCCTTCCATTGCTCTTTCAACTCTTTTAGCTATGCTGGAGCTATTTTGTAGGGAGGAATAGATATAGGTTGCGTGTCGGGAAGAAGGTCAATACCAAAATTGATCCCCCGCTAGGGAGGGATTCCTTGTAAATAATCTGGAAAGACCTCTGAAACTCATGTACTACTGGAAATGACTGGATAGTCGGGGTCTCAGACTCAACATCCTTAACCCTAACTAAATGGTACACACAACTCTTAGAAATCATCTTTCTGGCCTTAAGGTAGGAAATCAAATGACCTATAGGCATAGCTGAGCTACCCTTCCATTCTAAGACAAGCTCACTCGGAATCTAAACTCTACTACCCGGGTTCTACAATTAACTGAAGAATAGCATGAAAATAGCCAATCCATGTCGAGAATAACATCAAAATTGTTCATGGCTAACTCTATCAAATTTGCTGAGGTGACCTTCTGAAGGATTGTGATCAGGAAACCTCTATACACCCATCTAGCTACAACTGAGTCACCTACTGGAGTAGAAACTAAGAAGGATCTGACAAGACTTTGGGACTGACTCCAAAGCTACTGGCCACATAAGGTGTCACAAAAGACAAGGTAGCCCCCGGATCTAACAAAGTATATATGGAAAAATCGTAATATACCAGTGACTACATACAGAGAGGCCTCCTACTCCAAGTGAGATGCTAAGGCATAGAATCTATTTTGGTGCTGACCGCCACCTGTACTGGTAGATGCCCCCTGATGTGCTGTGCCTGTGGGAGGGGCTGCTGAACTAGAAGCTGGGCCTTGGATCCCATCCTAATCTTGTGTAACTGTAGGACAATCTCTAAGCATGTGTTCGGGCTTATCACACCCAAAACAAGCACCTGAACTTGCCAAGCACTGGCTCGTGTGCCCTTGACCACATCTGCGACAAGCTGGGATGCTAGAATCTGCGGGCTTGCTGCTCTGACCCTTAAACATGATGCTTGCCTCCTCTGATCGTGCGTCGGTCTGGATGGCACACTCAATGCTGAAGATGCTGGGGCAGATGATCTCTGGCGGGTCTACTGTCGGTGCCCACCACCTAATCTCAGCTGAGAGAATTTGTGACTATCAATCCTGGCCCTCATGGCCTCCCTCTCCCTCGTATGCGCCGCCTCCATCTATTGGGCGTACAAAACCATCCGAGGGAAGTCCATGTCCTAGTGGAGCATAGCGGTCCTACAATCCTTGTCCAAATAGCCCGCTACTCCATGGATGAACATACTCACCCACGCCCTCTGATCAGTTACCAACTCTAGGGCGTACTTTGATAGGCGAGTGAACTCAAGAGAAT
This sequence comes from Datura wrightii, assembly GCA_035772735.1. Classification (NCBI taxonomy): domain Eukaryota; kingdom Viridiplantae; phylum Streptophyta; class Magnoliopsida; order Solanales; family Solanaceae; genus Datura; species Datura wrightii. The sequence continues at coordinate 41,977,790 of JASDFA010000007.1, read as the reverse complement.
ACTCTTGGACCGTCATCCTTCCTTGCTTTAGATTTACGAACTCACTTGCCTTCAGCTCTCTGATCTCACGAGGGAAGAACTGATCCAAGAATGCAACATGGAAATCTTCCCAAGTGGCAGGGCCTGCTCCGGCAACCCTACTATCCTTCCATTGGCGAAACCAGATATGCATGACCCTTTCTATTGATACGACGCCAACTCTACGCACTCAACCCCGTTAACCCCCATGTCTTGGGTGATCATCACAATCTCATCTATGAACTCAGGCGGGTCCTCGTCTACCCTTGACCTGAGAAACTCTGGGGGATTCATTCTCAAGAAGTCTCTGACTCAAGCCGTCGTTGCATTTCCATATTTGGGGAACATTCGCAATGGCCTGTTTATTGACCTCAGCGGTAAAGGCCTGCGTAAGCATCTTAATAGCTGCCTGAAACTCAGAATGGACAACTGGCTCCAGTGCTGGTGCTCCTAAACTAGTAGGGCCTGCTGGTGCCCATTCCCATTGCCATCCTCGTGGCCTTCACCATACCCATTCCTTCTACCATTCATTCTTCAGGGAGCCATGATTCTGCAATCGCGAATAGCATGAATTAGAAGGATAGGGAGACATTTCATCGCACGACATAGATCGTGAAAGAAGGGAACATTTCCTAAATGTCTCGTAGCCTCTTCATCATAAGTGTGGCGCACTTCATACCCATGAAAAAGACTCTACTAAACACGACTTTCAGACACCCTAGGACACTTCAAACCTATTGCTCTGATACCAAGTTTGTCACGACCCGAACGGAGGCCTAAATCACAATACAGGACAAGGAGCCCCGAGAAACCCCAAGTCGACCCATGGCATAAGCATACATCTAACTCGATCCATAAAACTGAGAAATCAATAAGATAATCATAGAGGAAGTCTAAATCAACCATAACATCAGGATACACAATCCAAAGTTGAATACATACATATGTCTGAAATGCATCTAAACATGATGAGTTGATGGGACAAGACCCCAACTAACTCAAAAAAACTAAAACTAAAATACAAATAGGAAATCTGAATAGTCTAATCCTCGGGATATGAGGACTCACCAACAACATACGATGCTATGTCAGAAGAGGACTATGAGCGGGGCTGAACCTCAGAGTCGGATCTTATATCATGAAACGATACATCATAGAGTGTGCAGTTAGTACGTGGAATGTACCGATTATGTAAGGTAAGTAAAACTGCGTACGTAAGTAAAATCATTTAAAGACAATGCATTAAGTAAAAAAATAACATTAAGAATCTGAGATTAGGGCTTGCATGCATTCTTTCGTAGATCATGATCTCATCATAACATAACATACATCATAACATAATCGATTTACTCAAAGCTGAAATATGATATTTATAAGTAGAACTGAACATTGAGTCAATCCTCTGCTTTAGGACATGTATCAATGTATAAATCTCAAGAATGGTGAACATGCATAACTAAAATCATAAGGAACAATGGGAGACTCGTCTTTTAACCAACATACCACGATAGAGCTTACGTGGTCCCAACAATCACACTCAAGTGGGTAGAGCAGTCCAAAGCCTTGCCAGGGCTAGGGATGATACCATGATATCGATATCAAGCTCGGGGCCCAATCGGGGCAGGGGATAGATCATAAGGGAGGTGCCAAAGTAATATATATAATAGTATAAACCTACATTGGCACGTAGTTCTGAGGCATCGAGTGATCAATACTTGGCATACTCGGTGCTAGACAATACTCCCAAAAACTGCATATGCTCTACATCATTTTATAATGAAGCTCAACATCGTCTATTGACGAAGCTCAATAATCAAATACATCTCAAATATGAAAGAATGTATATGAGAAGCTTTAGGTCAAAACATACCACAAGCTGAAAATATAAATGGGAGTCTTCACTCCAAAACCATGTGTAAGCTTAGTTCGGGAAATCATACTTCATACTTAGACATGTGGGCATTGCCCAAAGTTTTATCATACTTAGAAATATTCAATTCACATCAAAAATGTAATTGTAAACATGGTTAGCTTTAAAACATTCTTTTCATCATAATATCTCATCATCATCATACATTCATCACAAATCTCATCCTTCATGAACTTCTCATCAATGGGCTTTTTAATTCATAAAACTAAAAACATGATCTTTAATTGAAAATATTATAAAAATTGCCCATGCTTTATAATTCAATAGTAAAAACATAATTAAATCATACCCATGTATAGAAATAGGAGATTCATGCATTTGGGTTAAAACCCCATAGATTAGACATAGAAATCTCATGATTTAGAGAGGGATTGGGCATGGGTGTGAATAAATCACCCATTCAAAACCCTATATACCTGTTGGTAGCTGATTCTTACACTTCTTTAGATGCCCAAAAGGAATTTGAAGAAAAATTGAAGAACACTAGCTTGATCACCCTCTCTAACCTTTCTACCTTGCATGCATGAATGAATAAGGCCTAAAATGAACTTAACCCCTTTAAAAGTCATCATTCATAACTCAAAATGACGTAGTTTAGGCCTTAGGAACTTAGGAATTACGGAAAGGCCCTTACTAAATTCGCAAAAAATAACTGCCAGGTGGTCCCAATGAGTGACCTAATGACTCGTCCCCTCTGGCCATGACTTGTGGCATGATCCGTGAAGTACATTGTCTCTCAAGTCTCCTGGGCTCATCACGGATGACTTAACAACTTGTTCCAGTTGACCACGACTCGTGGTCACCATCCGTGATGGTCACTGCCTCTATGCCAATAAATTCTTCAACTAGCTGACCACGACTCTCCCCACGAATCGTGGGGACTAACCATAACTCGTGGGGTCCTTTTGTCAAGTCAACTGTCTCTCTTCCTTTTCTTTTCTTACTTACCCAACCCACGACTGACCTAACGACTCGTGGGTCCTAACTACGAGTCGTGGCCACGCCCTAGGGATCCGATTTCTCAGATTTCCAAACTCCTCACCTGGCCTCTCCATGAGTCACATCACGACTCATGGGCTGCTCTCATGATCACCTCACGACCCATCCTGATACCTGGTGCTATTTTGATTTTTTCTTCGTTTCAACTCCTGGATCTGATCTTTGGGCTTCCGGGGTATAACATTCTCGGAGCTAGAATCTTAGACCCAAAATAGGTGATAAATGCACCCTTTCTAAATGAGATTCCTGCCTAAAGGTAGGAAATAAACCGACGCTTAGGTGCTGAAACACTACCCCTCCATTCTAAGACTGGCTCATTTGGAAACTGAAACCTGACGACTCTAGTTTTGCAATCGACTAAGGCGTAATTGGAATGTAACCAATCAAGGCAAAGAATGAGGTCAAAATCTACCATGTCTAGCTCTACATGATCAGCTGGAATAACATTACTCAACGCTGAGACTGGGAAGTTTCTATATACCCGACTGGCTCTAACTGACTCACCAACTGGGTTAGACACTAAGAATGGTTCTGAGAGGTCTTCCGGACTGATTTCAAACCTGAACAGCAACATAAGGAGTCACGAATGATAGTGTGGCTCATGGATCTAGTAGGGCATACACATCTAGATGGAAATGACGTAACATACTCGTGACCACATCAGGTGTGCTCTCCTTATCCTGACGAGAGGACAAAGCATAAAAATTGTTTTTGCACTGACCGCCATCCGTACCTGAAGTATTACCCTGCTGAGCTAGACGGCCTGCTGGGGCTACTGAAGTGGTAGACTGTGTTTTGCCCCTCCCTGTTGACGGACACTCCTTTAACCTGTGACCTAACTGTCCACATCCAAAGCGACCCTCTTTGCCATGCGGCATTCACCTGGATGGTTCTTGCTAGACATAGAAAGGTCCATTGATTTATTTAAAAACTAATTTAACTATGTGATTAGGCAAATGGAGATCTTATTAAAAAAATAAATAAGTTAAAAATTAATTTACTAAAAATAAGCCAACACATAAGACTTATTTCAACCCAAATAAATACTCAAGCGCGAATTATTTCAAAGTTAACATGAAATCTAAGTGATAAAATAATTTAAACATGCAGATATATCAGAATGAAAAGATAATATTCTCAAATATTACATAAGGCAATTAAATCAATTATTATATTACAATAAATTAAACATAAATTAATTCATTCATCAATTAATGCAAACTATGTGATAAAATAATAATTATACTATTTTAAACATACAAAATTATTTTAAGGAAAATAAATATTTTAAAACAAATTAACTTGATACAAAATATAAGTGATAAAGCAATTTGATTCATGAACTATACTAATGACACTTAATAGTTAAATTTTAGACCAAAGAGAAGAAAGAAATTAAACAGTATCAACATATAGCAACCACATTTAATTCATAATAACTAAAGGTATATACAAAATTATAAATAGAATAAAGAAAGTTAATAAATCAAAATTGTAAGTAGGTTTGTGACGATTTTAAAAGAATATTTGAAAGCTTGAAATGGTTGTTGCTTTTTAAGGATGAGGACATGATAGTACATCATGATCTTCAACCTTAGCAATAGATTTATTTGAAGTCGTTCTTAAGTTTAAAAATATTATAATATATTTAAGAAAATTTGAATAAAGATAAACACATAAATATCTACATATAAATACACATAATCCCCTTAAAAATCTTAGGTTGATATTATATTTGGGGATGGATCTGCTTAGTTTTAAAAATTCGAAATTAGACCTCATAATTTCTTTTACTTTCCCATTAACTATATGTTAAGGGAAAGTGTATGATTTAAAAGCCACATACCACCCAGTTCAAATAGAGAGAAACAGATCTGGGCAGTAGTTTTGATAAAAACAAAGTTGGCAGTAAATAAGTATAAGCTTGGAGGAAAACTAAAAATGAAACAAGTATCACTTAATTTTCACCCTTTTTAGCAATCTCCTTTTCACTATTATTAGTTCATTACATTATTACAAACTGATGAAAATAGGTAAATGAATAAATAAATAAAATACATAGAAGAATACATAAAATGAAAATATAATGACAAATTTAATTAGTTTTCATCTTTTCTCTGTCCCATCAGCTCTTCATCTTATCCCAAACACCTAAAGAATACATGTTTTAATAGACTAAGCAAGTGTAACCACATGTGTATATATCACAATTGTGAATAAAACTTGAGAATTGATGTTTTAACATGCGGACATGAAGAGACTGGTTGGTATTAAATCTAGTAAGATATACACATTAAACAAGAATCATGTTATATCTGGCAGACAATGATTAAACTAGTGAAATAAATAAAAAATCACATAGTTGAATGAACCGACCAGTTAAGAGCTATATGACTTTAATATTGAAGGTCAGAAATTTAGCGAGCTTTGCATGCAATAAGAATGTGAGAAGAGAGAGAGAGCAGTATATCTTTTTTATCCTCTCTGGCTAAAGGGTAAGACCCTCTTTTAATACTAAGAAAATGAAGTTAAAAAATATGTTCGGTTCTTTTTTTCATAATCGAGGAGGAGATGCCTCTTTAAATAATTAAATCAGACAAGAGATTAAGGGAAGGGGAAAAAAAGAAGGGAGGATCAATCAAAGGAAATCTGTTTCCTTAAAGAACAGAGGTAAATCAGAATTCGTAAAAGCTAAACAGATTTTACCAAACTCAATCAATTTAAGGAAAAAGAGAAAATCAATTAAATGGGTTCCTTTTAATATAATCAATCAAACATAATTTTTATCAAAATAATACTCCATATTAACTATTAAGGAGAGAATGGGGAGGGGATATACGGAAAAGTCAAACAAAAGTGATCTTTTCCTTAATTAATCAAATTAGCATCTTTAAATAACCTTTTACCATAAATGGAAATAACGAAAGGAAGGAAGAATCAGACAATTAAGCATTCTCCTTAAATTAAGATAAATTAAATGGAAAGAGAACAATCTATTAATTAATATTTTAAAAGTGAATACTAAATTACCATAGTTGATGCAAGTTGCGGATATTAAATATTACCGAAATCCTTTGATCATGGAGATGAATATTTTCTAATAAATATAGACCAATCAGAGAAGGAAATTAACTGATAGAATAAATTGTCCTAAATAAATTAATTCTTGCCAGACCAATAAATGTTGAACTACCAATATTTTTTATCACTAGTATTGTAAGAAAAATCAAACAAAGCATTTTCTTACCGACTTATACAAGCGTAATCAAAAAAATCCATAAATAAATATATGATGCAGCTAATTTAAGGAAAAGAATCAATTATAAAAGAAACATGTATAATATGATAAGTATTCAAATCAAGTCTTGCCGTGAATAAGAAAGTATCATGAGTATTTAAAACTGAGGTATGAACTTCGTCCTTCGAATATATTAACTCTGTAACTTTGCTTAAGAATTTATAAAGGTGAAAATTACCAAATTCAACAAGCATGATTTGCTAATTTAAACTAAACAGTTAAATACTTCAATCAAACATAGTCAGCATAACTAAAACCATACTACATGCTGATAATCATGGGAAGATCCGCAATAAATTAAACACGCTTAGATTAGGTCAAAACACGTATCAGTTCATATATTTCTATACACAAGCAAAGAGGGGCAGATCTAGAAAATTATTACTTGAATATACTGGGTTTCTGGGCAAATCCTAAGATTTACACATGCCACAACACCTAAAACAACAAGGCAATAAGCAACAAATTTGTACTAAAATGGGTAATCAAACTTGATAACTGATATAAAAGAAACAATGGTGAAAAATATAAAAAACAAAAGGATTTTATCAGAAGGATAAACCATGGACAGATTCTGAAGAATCTATCTCAAACCTTTGCAATTCAGATGTGAATCTCGTCGGGTCATTTGTGGTGGTTTATGGTTGCGATGGTGCTGGTAGTCTGGTGGCGCGACAGTGGTCGGATTAGAGTGTTCCGACAGGTCTAAGTGTTGTTTGGAAATGCGAGGAAGAGAGAAGGGTTTCACAACTGCTGCTGGTTTCGGACGGAGAAGGAGATAGAGAGGAGCAACGTCTGGTGGTTTTGGTCGCCGGAGAAGAAGGAAGATGAGGGTGGTAGTTTTTTTTTCGGTGGTTGGAGAGGACAACGAGGGAAAGGATGGTTTTGACTGGAGATGACTGAGAGGGAAAAAAGAGAGGTGGGTGGTGAGGTGTTTTCCGGCCAGCAGTGGCCGGAATCGATGGTGGAACGGCGAAGGGGAAGGGGGAGAGAGAAGATGGGCGGGTGGATCTTGAGAATGAGAGAGGGGGAATGTTTGGTGGAGTTTCAGCGGGAGCGTTAATGGTGAAATGGGAGAGGGAAAGAGGGAGTAGGGGCGGCGCTTGGGTGGTTTAAGGAAAAAACCGTGGTGGCTGGCCGGAGGTGAGAGGGAAGAGAAAGAGAGGGAGGCGGCTGGTGTTAGAAGGAAACGGGAAATTAGGTATTGGTTTTTGGGAGCGGGAGATAAGCAAGGGAATGTGTTAGGGTTAAATTGTGACCATTAGATTAGATTAGATGGACGGCTAGGATTGAACTTTAGGTTGCTGGGTCGGGTCATGGGTTATTAGGCGGGTTATGGATTGGGTTAATGGGTAGGAGTTAATGAATTGAATTGAATTGGGTCAGATTTGGTGAAAAGAGGCTAAAATTGACAAATTTATGTAGAAAGTGGCTAGACTTTAAATAAATTGAATAAAATTGAATAGAAAGTGGCTAGAATTTAAATGAATTGGAGAAAAATTGAATTTGCTGCTATTAAATTAATAAAAATACTACACTTGTAAATAATTTAATAAGTAGATAATATAATAGTTCAATTTATCGTAAAATGATATAAATATTATTATTACAAAATTAAATATAAATAATTTATAAAACTAAGTAAGTCATTTTTTTGTAAATAAACCTTATTTAATTGAAAATACATGTCCATGCATATTATCATACAATATATTATATATGACGTAATTACATATAATATTGAAAAGTTAAAACTTGAAATTAAAATGATTTAGAAGTATAATTAAAATAATTATGCGAAAATTCGAGTATATATATGCTAAATAATGCTAGAACATTACGAATGCGGATTAAATAACTTTGTTAAAAAGGTAATTTTAAAATACAAACATATATATGGATACGCAGCTAAGGCGTGGAATAGGGAGGTCAAAATTGGGTTTCAACAGCGACTACTACCGCTGGACCTCTGGTGGCCATAATTCAACTGACCTGTTCTATCCTGCTTGTTCTCCCACTCAATATCCTTCAACTTCTCTGCCTCAATTTGCTGTGCTTGAATGATGAGACTTGAGAGGTCGATGTCCTTGACGAGCATTGAAATTCTTCACTTCTTAAGTACCAAATCGGACACTCCATTGACTAATTTAATAACGCGAGCACTTGGATCAACAACCATCTCTGGAGCATACTTCAACAACCGAGTAAACTCCAACACATATTCCTCCATTGTTCTGTTGCGCTATCTCAGATTCATGAATTCTGCAACCTCAGCCTCTCTCAGTTCCCGAGGAAAGAATCTGTCCAGAAATGCTGTAGCAAACTCGTCCCACTCTACTGATCCTGCTTCTGCTTGCCTCCCTTCCTTCCACTGATTGTACCAAATCTGAGCCACCCCTTTCAACTGGTAAGTAGCCAGATCAGCACTCTCCACGGAACTAACACTCATAATCAGGGTGGTCTTCCACACCTCATCTACAAACTCCTAGGGTCCTCTTCCCACCTTAGATTCATGAAATGATGAAGGGTTCATTCGGGTGAAATCCCGAAACCTAGCAACTACTATAGACCCGTTTACATTCACTGGAACCACCTGTTGGTTCACTTGGTTGGTCATTGTCTGCGCCAACAGCTGGATCACCGCTTGAAATTCTTCTGGGGACGGCTGATCGTCCTGAGGGGCTACTGGATCTGGTGAGGCGGGCCAGTTGACAATGCCAGCCCTCCCATTTCCTCATTTTATAGGCATATTTTCTCTGAAACAGATGGAGCATGAGTTAGGAGGACAATTTTGTAATTCAACTTCAACACATGATAAGGAGTATGAACAAAAGGGAAATTTTCTTAATAACGTCTTGTAGCCTCCCCGTTATAAGTGTGGCGCGCTTCACACCCTTGTAAAGGACTCTACTTGATGCCGCTTCGAACATCCTAGGATACTCTAAACCTAGTGCTCTGATACCAAGTTTGTAACGACCCAAGTCTACACCCTGGACTAGAACGGTACTTGGTGCCACAAGTGACCCCAAGCTAACCCATGGTCTAACATCATACAGGTAAACTAAGTAAACATAAGCAGAAGCTGTGTAAAAATAATTATCCAAATAAAACTATTTTTGAAATAGTAACATAACTATAAAGAATGATGAACATCTATGTCAGAAAGCCAACTAATTAATGAGTTGCAAGGACAAGCCTCCAGCTAACTCTAAAATCTGACCAAGTACTGAACTAACTATAAAGAGAACATTATCCTCGTAAGTTGAGGACTCACCAATAGGATTGCTGCTGGAATCGTCGGGGAGGAACTACTAACAATGTTGAGACTGGGAACCTGCTCCTATATCATAATACAATACAACATGAAAAGTATGCGTCGGTACTTTGAATGTACTGAGTAAGTGAGATATACAATAAGCATGGAAAAATAAGAACTGAACTAAAATAACATGAAATGACCAACTGATACTAAACCCTTATAAAATCCAAGCTATAAATAATATTATCAATAACGACCTTGACTGACAGTCGTAAAAATATCCTCAAACGGAGTGCCTGAACTGAACTAAACTGAACCGAACTGAACTGAAATGTTACTAACAAGTGGGAGAGCCTATAACTGACATATAACCTGTGAGCTAAACATGGAGTTCGATATATACACCCCATCAGAGAAAGCCCACTGTACCTTGATAGGGTATGGTGGCTGGGACCCGATGTGCCAATAACCTATAATGGCAACATAGTTCTGCGAACTTGGGTGCGCTGTAACCCCAGTCCGCTCGGTGCTAAGTACTACTCCCACTAGATAATTCTAACTAGACTACTAAGCTGATAGCTCAAAGCTATGGTCCTGGACTAAGTCAGGAATACTTATCTAGATGTAACCTGAGAGTCTGCAAGACCAGATAACTAAAAACTGGTGTTCTAAGATTGGCCAGAGCAGCTTATCTGGAAGCGTCGTAATCATCTAAAGAACTAATTGATAACAAATACTGATGGTTCTAAGATTGGTTAGAGCTGCTTATCTAGAAGCGTCATAACTATCTACAAAACTAACTAATAACTGAAACTAGGGAGTATTACTGAACTAAACTCCTTAAGATCAGACTATTGTCAAATAGATCAGCTGACTTACTGAAAGATACTGAAAATGCTAATTTTTGACTAAGACTAGACTAGCATGCAAATTGACTGTTAACCCACATGATGGTAAAAACATAGAAATTTAAGAGCTAATGAGTCAATCAACAGTACTGCCTAGTCAACTATGCAAGACCCATTTTACTGCATATATAAAACTAGGGCTATAACACATTTCGTGAAGAGAGTATCAATATGATTAGAGAGTAGTGAAAACATAGCAAGAATTCATAAGAACTACAACCCACAAGAAATTTAGAGTTTGAATGATTATTACCCAATATCTGATCTTTAGGCTAGAACTGATATGGAAATTACAGAAGGGTTTTTGGGGTACAAGGGAAGGGAAATTCCCTTGTTGAATTCCCATAGCACCAGCCTGAGATTTTTTTCTTTGAAGTTTCAGTGCTGGTGTGAGGCGCCAGCCATAACACCAAATCTGAAATCTTCATTCCTTGCATCATTTTGAGCTCCCTTTGCTTAGTTTCTTGCTCAAATCAACTAAAATCGTTCGTCATCACATAAAACACACAAACATTCATGAGTTTAAGCATAAATTAAGGATTATAAACTCAAAACACGATCAAATATGGGTAAAAACATGGCAAATGGGCATCAAAATATGTTCAACATCACAACCCCACACTTAAAATATTGTTCATCCTTGAACAATCCTTAAAACATACCTAAAATCATGCTTCACCATCACACTTGACACCTCCATCAACTCATACTCAACCAACTAGCATAGAGCAAATGTAGAGTGGTTTATCATCATACAACTAATCTCAAAAGAGCACATAGAAACATTTCACAATCAAGAACACACAACCACTATAAATGACTCATACTTTCAACACAAAGGGCCAACATGATTAAGTTTGACACATGCAACAAGTAGTACACCAAATTAGACCTCTTGTGCCCCTCACTTTTAGTGATGTTCCTCTCTCATCTTCGTTAATATAAGACTTAGAACATGATAAGTAAAGTACACTCACACTCAGAAATGATGTAATGCACATATGCGACATACCATAGGCTTGCCCTTCATATACGTTTAGACTACCTAATTGTTTCAAGAGATTAAGATCACAAGGAATTTTCTTGGTTGTAATGTCGACTAAGGAACAGGTAGGATTGATATTTCGTTTAATAGTGACTACCACCCTAAGCACATTTAAGACATATTTCACTTTACTTGTCCACCACTTCTTTCCTTTGCTTGTTCACCTTTCCTCTACTCACCCTTGTCTTTTCTTTTTATGCCCCTTTTTTTAACTACTTGGTTGCTAGTTCTGTAATCATAGAATAGATAAGTATTTTGCAATTAAAGCTCTCCTTTTCAATTCCCTAGCAGCCAGTAGACAACACAATTTTTATGGGCACCCCTTCTTCTCACTTTTCTTTTCTTACCACAATTTTTTCCCTTAACATTATACTTCGGTAGACCTTACTTTCAAGTCTCAAAGTGCTTAAGACTACTTTGGATCAATAAGTCTGAGTTCTTACAACAAGAGGGATTAAGCTATTACTGAGGCTAAGAAAGAATAAGGCTTTTAGGCTCAAAGGGGTTAACTAGGGAGAATGACTAGAAAGGTAAAACAATTATGGGAAGACATGGCTTTTTAATGAAATTCCTTGATCATCTCTCAACTCTCTACCAACTACTTATCCTACATACACTAAGAAAAGTTCTGGATGCTACAATATATACATACAAAACAATACAGCTCACTTCTCATGGCAACAAGAATCTAATCAGTTTCTATAGCTACACATTCACATAACCATATTGAATAACAAATTAATTTCATAATTAAGCCCTACGGATATGTTGAATCATGTTAAAGAGATATGTACGTCTCTCAAGGATTCTAACTTCTGCAATCAAAATAACCATTATTTTTACTCTAGCATAGCAGCTAAGCAGAATATCAACAAGCATACAAGTGGATGATCTACGACTCAATTCTAAAAAATAAAATTGTAATGATACTTCCCTGAAGATGGTCGTCATCCATCTATCATAAAAAACATCATTACTCTATGATGACACGACTCCTAAAAATGAAAAAATTACTCGGTTTAAAGGGCTCCCCTTTGAAAAAGAACCGAGGACATAAGAAAAACTGAAGGGTGGGTGAGATATGCCATTTTAAAAAAAATTTCAATCAACACATGATGGCATACACCCATTACTACAATAACTCAAACTAAACAAAACAAGAAAAATTAAATTACCCTAAAACAAAGAAGATCAAACATCACATAGTCAAGACGAACATTCTAAGTCAAATATCCAAGGCATCTAAGTAGTCAACATCATCATACTATCTATTACAGACCAAGAGCTACAAATTATCAAGCTACTGCTACTAGGAATATAAAGATGCTATGACCTACAAATATAGCAATTAAAGATCAACAGGAATCTAACTTTACTCCACCCCATACTTAAAAAGATGCATTGTCCTTAGTGCACACAAAATCACATCATAAGGGAGAGAAAAGAAACTTTCTGATTGCTAAGTATCATCTTGCATGGAAACCTGTAGAAGTATCCTCCTCCTCCATGTCTATAACATCAGTAACCTCATCATCATCAATCGACTCCTCAAAAGTTGGGCCCACTATGCACATTAACATGGCACTCTTTGTGAGCGGGTACCATGCTGCTAACGCCGACATCTCCTCTATAGTGGCTGGTCGTCCTCCTATCTTCATTTGTAGCTCCATTATCCCAAATGTATGACCCTGCCAACTCTCATATCGAGCCTTCCAATCAACTATAGTAAGAGAGGAGCCTGTGGAAGGGGCGATCTCATTTACCTTGGTGACGTCTATCATCTGTCCAGCCAAGTGCCCTTTCGAAGGTATAATGAGGTCTGCATCCTCCTCTTCCTTACCTGTCTCTCTCAAGTACATGTTCAAGAGACTGCCGTGAGAATATTTCCATCTACAGTTGTCTGGTGATCTCTTCATAATGTGGAGAATCACATCTCCAAAATTCACCGGTATCCCCTTCATCAGCATGTACACCAAAACAATCTGCTCGCAAGTCACCTCTGTCAAATGTGTTCGGGAAGAAAGACGACAAACACCAGCTTCATCCACACCTTTGCCTCCCTATTAAATACGCAAATTTAAGTGTGGAATGGGTGCCATTTTGATCCTTCGTCAAACGGGCGGATGAGTGCTCCCGTATAAAGTGTGGCGGATGTCTCTGTATAGTGGCTTCTCCAACAAGATGAAGTACTCTGAAGGATCTACTGTTGGTGTCTCTAGAAAAGCATTAAACCTCTTTGCTGTGAATCACACCACATGCCCTCTAATTTTGACCTTTGTACTATTTTCAAATGAGGTGTCCCAGTTTGCGTAAAATTTCCTCATCAAAGTGAGGTTGCACCTCTCCGGCTCATTGAAGATATAGCTAGCTCCCAACTCCCGTATCTCTTCCCGAATAGCCGGGAACTCCAATGCCAAGTGACCCTCATCTATCAGGTTCTCTAGGGAATACTTGAATTCTTTTTGAGTGTTAAACCAAGTAAGCCAGTAAGGCTCAATTGCTTTTGCTCTGAATCTTTTTGTGGGGCCTGCTTTGGAAGCCAAGGAACTAGCATCCGTCTTCCTTGGTCTACCCTCTTTCGGTTTTTCTCGGCTACATTCACCTACTTTCCTTTGATTTCATTGTACCTATCAAGCAAAAAAATCAAGAACTTTACAACATTAGTTTGTGAACCAAATGGCTAACTAATTTAGTGTGAAAAGTGCAAAATTCACCCCACACTTAATTTGCTAGCATATATGTGAGAATTTATCAAATGGGGTACTCAAGACTTCCCCCATCATCATCAAATCTCATCAATATATTTTTAATTCACTAACTCATACTACACCAAGTTCATGCATTTTTCTTTCTTTTCAACTCTCCTCTAGCTTTTATTATTATTTTTTTTCAAGAATGCACAATTTAAGTTATCCTTCTCACTTTCTGTTATACCCCGTAAGATTCCCGGCACCTAGATGGCCTATTCGTGTGTTGGTTAAGCCTATTTGTAAGCCATACGTACTAGAGAAAGGCCCGGAAAATGATCGGACAAGAAACCTGTCGAACCATCGTGGGAGGAGCCGAGGCAGAGCCCCTCCGCGATGGCAGCGTGTCACAGAGGTGGAACCTCTGCGTTGGCTCCGTGACACGTTGGCCTTGTCCAGGCCCAAGTATATAAAGCCCCACTTCGGTCTTAAATCATTTATCCTTATAAATTTCCAGTGAAACAGAGAGGAAAAACCAGAGGGGAGAAAAGAACGAAGAGGGTAAATATATTTTCATCCGATTACGCTGCCAAACGTAGTCCAAACTCAAATAACCTCAGGTACTGAGGTATTTAGCAGCAGAGAGCATTCCTACGGATTTAGTTTCGCGAAATACGGCCGACGAATCGTCGAGCTACCGAGCTAAGGTAAGTAGAATTGCTCCAAACTAGTGTCTATGTGCTCCTAGCTGTGAAGTGAATACTTCTCCCTTCTGGACTTCTGGAAAATAGCGAGTTTTCGACCGTCTTTCGATAAGCCTAATTTTAGGCTATAATTATATCGAAAGTGATACTGTTCTTCAGAATAAAGCTATATTTAGTATTAATTGATATATATTTGAATGCAGTTGGGAGAAATAGCTGGAGTATTGACCGCGCCTCATCCGACAGTCGGATAACTCAAGGTTAAGGTATGTAAAGCTAGGTCTTTCGGCAAGTTAGTAGTTTTAGCCTTGTATAGTACAATAAACTCTGTAGTAGAATTCCCGGAGTTGAATGTTAAGTATTGTGCAAGTTCAGTAAACCTAGTTTGCGTTGTTATATCCTATTCAGTCTGAAAGTTAGAAAAGTATGCGCCCAAGGGCAAGTTAGTATTTCAGATTCAGTATAGCCTATTATGTGATTAGCAAGCATGTTGTAGAATAAAAAGAAACAGATTTTCGTAACAAAAGACAGTAAAGAAAGATCAGATAGACAGACAGTTATGGCTATGGATTAGCCATTCAGACAGATAGTATCTTGGCTATAGATTAGCCATACAGTTAAACAGAAATTTTAGAATCAGTATAATCAGTAAAGAGTCAGTGTAATACAGAAACAGATCAGAATAAGAAGTTAGATTTCAGATAGTCTTTTCAGTTATACATGCTTGCTATTTATATGTGCTATTTGTTTGTTGAGACTTGTTGTGGCGTGAGGGTACCTTATTGAGCATCCTCGCCTCCCCTGGGTTGGTAATCGTGTCGCCCACTGAGCGGGTGGGTTTATGTCACTCCAAGGAGTGGCGTGCCGTCCCCAGTTTGGACGAAGATGGGATGAAGCTTTCCCCATATCAGGCTGATCAGCATTACAGTACAGATAGCCCTGTTGTGCGCAAGCGCCCAGGGAACAGATACAGATATAGATACAGTTCAGGTGTAGCTCCGATTTCAGATAGCCCCGAGGAGAGATCCGGGGAAACAGACAATATCTGTTACTGTCTACACAGGAGTCCTCCGGACTCAGACACGGTTATTTATATCAGAGACTATGGCCCAAGCCGAAGACCCAGGGGGCCGGTAGAGGAGCTCCGAAGTGAGCAGATGAGTGGAGTGACTTATTTTTGGCTGGTTTTGACCCGGGTAGGGGTATATAGATTGTTTGCTTGCTTGGCGCCATCCGGCTTATGGGGGTTGGTATTGGCTCTTGTTTGCTACTTGTATATCTATTTATGTGCTATATACTAGCTATCAGACAACAGGCCGATGCGTCTATAGGTACGCCTCTGCCTTATCAATACAGAAAGCTTGATTCAGTTCATATCAGCTTCTTCAGATTCAGCTATCCCCTGCTATACAGAAATGCTAGTTATGCTATATATATCCAGTTGTTTTCAGTTGTATTACTTCAGTAGCTTTGCATACTCAGTACCAGTGGTACTGATGCCCAGTGGGGCGCTGCATTACTTGTCTGCAGGTACTCATAGACGAGGAGGCGATCCCTCGTGATTCCATCCAGCTATTGAGTATTCAGCTCCTGTCATCCGGAGCCTGATTTCCAGAGGTGTAGCTCTTTTCCTTTTTGTACAGTACGGGTAGGTCGGGGCCCTGTCTCGATCATTTCTATTGTTATTCCTAGAGGCTTGCAGTATGTATATATTTCTCTGTGGTCAGTTGAGCCGGTCGTGTGAGGCCGTGCAGTTTGTTATAGTTATTTAGTATTTCTGTTCCTGTTGGCCGTGTGTAGCCACAATCAGTCAGTAGTGGTGACCTTGCCGGTCACATAATTATTTAGCATGCTAATGTTGAGTACAGAGAACTAGACAGCATGGTGGCCTTGCCGGCCCGCATAGGTTCCCCTACTGTAGTATGTTTCTGGTCAGCTGTTTTACAGGTACAGGTGGCTATAGGCCAGTTGGCCGGAGGCTGTGTTTATAGCCGTTATATAGCCCTTTGTTTCCAGAAATTTGAGATAGAGCCAGCCAGGCACCAGATGTGCTTAGGCTCACCAGATAGCAGTCTAGGTCCTACTGGGGCACTAGCTAGTCATAACCCCCAGGGCAGGGCGTGACAAACTTGGTATCAGAGCAGGTCGTGTCCCAGGGAGTCTACAAGCTGTGCTAAGTAGAGTCTTATCTATGGATGTGTTGTGCACCACATACTATAGGCATGAGGCTGCGAGGCATGATAGGATGGTTACTCTTCTTCTCAGTCAGTTGTGCTATAGAACGGTACAGTATAGGGTCGAATCCCTGAAACTTATCATATTCTTTGTCTACAGATAAGAATGGCAGACCAACGTCATCCTGCCGCCTGCAGAAGATTAGACACAGTAGCAGGAGAAGGCACTAGCAGGATGCCTCAGTTCCAGTCAGAGTCAGCCCGATCTAAGGGCGATATAGAGGCTTCATCACAGCCTTCTCAGCAGTCCCCCTCACATCAGGAGCCATTGAGCACTACACCTCCCCCGATAGCTCTTGTGCCCTCGCCATCAGATCAGGAGGTTCGTAGCGCTGTAGTTATGTTAGCACAGATGATGGCCACACAGCGCCAGTCAGTGCCACCTGTAGCAGCAGAGCCTTCAGGTGGGTCAGGTAGTTCCAGAGTCAGGGAGTTTTTGGCACTGGGTCCCCCGCAGTTTACAGGGTCAGATCTGGCAGAGGACCCCCAGGACTTCCTAGATCAGATGCACAGGATATTCCGAGTTATGCATGTGACCCCTTCAGAGTCTGTTGAGCTGGCAGTGTTCCGGTTACGGGATATAGCTATACTGTGGTACGAGAGTTGGGAAAGGTCCCGAGGGAGAGATGTTACCCCTCCGACCTGGACCAGCTTCTCGGAGGCCTTTCTAGATCATTATTTTCCACGAGAGATCCGGCAGGCCCGGATGGACCAGTTCCTACATCTGGAGTAGGGGGCGAGGAGTGTACGTGAGTATGCTTTACAGTTTGACTCCTTAGCCTGTCATGCTCCAGCATTTGTTGATACTATGCCAGCAAGAGTTCACAGATTCATCATGGGTCTGAATTTGGAGTATATTGAGGCATGTATGACGGCGACGCTGTGAGAGGATATGGACATTGCTCGAGTACAGGCTTTTGCTCAGACCATAGAGGGTCTTAGACAGCGGCAGCAGAGTAGTAGACAGATCAGTTAGGAACAGCGCCGCAGAGATAGACCAGATGAGGTACAAAGGGAGGTTCAGAGAGGACCCAGGCCTCGACTATCAGATAGACCCCCTAGACCCCTACCTCCACAGCAGCAGCAGCGAGGTAGATATGTTCGTAGAGGGCAGTCAAGGTCCAGTGGTAGTTCTAGAACGGTAGATTCCCCGCAGCATAGAAGGGGAGAACAGAGTAGATTTACACCCTTACCCTGCCCCTATTGTAATCGACCACACTCCGGAGCTTGTAAATATGGCTCCACGGGGTGTTATATTTGCGGACAGGAGGGGCACCGAATGAGAGACTATCCGACCAGAGGTCAGGGGAGCAGAGGCAGTCAGGAGAGGGTATCCGCAGGGCCACGAGCCCCAGCAGCCTCAGTGGGGCGTGGGCCTTCAGGTTCAGCAGGCAGAGGCCGAGGTAGATCGGGAGCCTCCAGTTCAGGTACGGGTTCAAGCCGTACTTATGCATTGCAAGGGAGACAGGATTCAGAGGCGTCTCCAGATGTAGTAATAAGTATGCTGACTATCTGTTCATGCCCTGCTTATGTACTGATTGATCCAGGGTCCACTCTGTCATATATTACCCCGTTTGTGGCACGAAAGTTCAATATTGCACCAGAATTATTACAGCAGCCCTTTTCGATATCCACACCCATCGGTGACTCGATCGTAGCTAGCAGAATTTACCGGGGGTGTACAGTAGAGGTTGCTGATCGTCAGACCACAGTAGATCTGGTCGAGCTAGAAATGATAGACTTCGATGCCATAATGGGTATGGATTGGCTAGTGCCATGCTTTGCCAATGTTGAATGTTGGACCAAGACGGTCCTATTTCACTTTCCAGGAGAAGCAGTGCGGGAGTGGAAGGGCAGCACCGCTACGCCAAAAGGTAGGTTTATTTCCTACCTACAGGCGAGGAAATTGTTATCTAAGGGATGTATTTACCATCTGGTCAGAGTTCAGGATATCCGAGCAGAATCCCCGATACTCCAGTCTGTGCCGGTGGTGAATGAGTTCCCTGATGTGTTTCCGAATGAGTTACCTGGTATTCCCCCAGAAAGGGAAATAGATTTTGCTATTGATTTACTACTAGGCACCCAGTCGATATCGATTCCTCCTTATCGCATGGCTCCTGCAGAACTCAGAGAATTAAAGGAGCAGCTGAAAGACTTGTTGGATAAGGGTTTTATTAGGCCGAGTACTTTACCATGGGGCGCGCCAGTTCTATTTGTGAGAAAGAAAGATGGCTCACTCCGTATGTGCATAGATTATCGACAATTAAACAAAGTTACAGTGAAGAACAAGTACCCGCTTCCCAGGATTGATGACTTGTTTGATCAGTTGCAGGGAGCCAGATATTTTTCTAAGATAGACTTACGGTCCGGATATCACTAGGTTCGAGTTCGTGAAAGAGATATTCCCAAAACGGCGTTCAGGACCCGATATGGACACTTTGAATTTCTAGTTATGTCCTTCGAGTTGACGAATGCCCCAGCAGTATTCATGGACCTGATGAACAGTATTTTCAGACCTTTTCTGGACTTGTTCATAATAGTGTTTATTGATGATATTCTGGTGTATTCTCGCTCTGAAACAGATCACCGGACTCATTTGCGGACAGTGCTCCAGATCCTCCGGGACCGCCAGTTATATGCTAAATTTTCTAAGTGTGAATTCTGGCTGAACTCAGTAGCCTTCTTGGGGCATATTGTGTCGGATGTTGGTATACAGGTTGACACGCAGAAATAGAAGCAGTCAAATCATGGCCTAGGCCTACCACTCCGATCGAGGTCCGCAGTTTTCTGGGATTAGCGGGATATTATAGGAGGTTTGTTGAGGGATTCTCTACCATAGCAGCACCTCTGACCAAACTGACACAGAAAGCAGCAAAGTTTCAGTGGACAGAGGCATGCGAGCAGAGCTTCCAGGAACTGAAAGATAGATTAACCTCCGCGCCAGTGTTAGCCTTGCCGAAAGGTACAGAAGGTTATTCAGTATATTGCGACGCATCAGGTGTTGGGTTGGGTTGTGTGCTGATGCAGCATGGTAAGGTGATTGCATATACCTCCAGACAGCTGAGGAAACACGAAAATAATTATCCTACCCACGACCTGGAGTTAGCCGCAGTGATCCACGCATTGAAAATGTGGAGACATTACCTGTATGGCGTACATGTTGATATTTTCACAGATCACAAGAGCCTACAGTATATCTTCACTCAGAGGGAGCTAAATCTACGACGTCGCTGGTTGGAGTTGTTAAAGGATTATGATGTGAACATTCTGTACCATCCGGGAAAAGCTAATGTTGTAGCAGATGCTCTCAGTCAAAAGTCAATGGGGAGCTTGGCGTATTTGCAGCCCGACCAGCGGGAATTGGTCAGAGAGATACATCAGTTAGCTAGCCTAGCCGTTCGTGTAGCAGAAACAGAGGACGGTAGAGCGGTAATTCAGAACACCGCCGTGTCATCGTTAGTTGTGGAAGTGAAAGAACGACAATTTGAGGATCCTGACCTAGTTCAGCTTAAAGATTATATTCCGCTAGGGAAGGTGCTAGGATTCCGGGTAACAGAGGATGGAGTGCTGTGTTGTAAAGATCGTTTATGTGTTCCCAATGTTTCAGGCCTCCGCCAGCAGATTATGAACGAGGTACATTATGCCCGTTATTCTCTTCATCCCGGTGTGACAAAAATGTACCATGACATCAAAGAGAACTACTGGTGGCCAGGTATGAAAAGGGAAATTGCTGAATTTGTAGCCCAGTGTCCTAACTGCCAACAGGTAAAGGCGGAACACCAGAAGTCAGGCGGGTTAACTCAGGACATAGCTGTGCCTCTCTGGAAATGGGAAGCAGTGAATATGGATTTTGTGGCAGGATTACCCCGTACCAGACACAGACATGACTCTATATGGGTGATAATTGACAGATTGACTAAATCAGCTCATTTCCTACCAGTAAGAACTACTTTCTCGGCCAAAGATTATGCGGAGTTGTATATCCGAGAGATAGTCAGATTGCACAGAGTGTCAGTATCCATTATTTCAGACAGAGGAGCACAGTTCACGGCTAGATTTTGGCAATCGTTCCAGAAGGGACTGGGAACGCAGATTAATCTGAGCACTGCTTTCCACCCTCAAATAGACGGACAAGCTGAGCGCACTATTCAAACGCTCGAGGATATGCTGCGAGCGTGTGTGCTAGACTTCGGTGGTAGCTAGGACAAGCATTTGCCACTGATAGAATTTGCTTATAATAATAGCTATCACTCGGCTATTCAGATGGCACCTTTCGAGGCTTTATACGGGCGAAAGTGTAGATCACCGGTTGGCTGGTTTGAAATAGGGGAATCAGCGATAATTGGGCCAGACATTGTTCAGCAGTCAGAAGAGAAAGTAAAGCTTATCAGAGAATGCCTATTGACTGCACAGAGTCGCCAGAAATCATATGCAGATGTACGGCGCAGATACCTGGAGTTTAATGTGAATGACTGGGTATTTCTGAAAGTATCTCCGATGAAAGGGGTGATGAGATTCGGCAAGAAGGGTAAGCTCAGTCCGAGGTTTGTTGGGCCTTATCAGATTCGTCGAAGGATAGGCCGAGTAGCATAAGAGTTGAACTTGCCTCCAGAGCTAGAATCCGTTCATCCCGTCTTTCATGTGTCTATGCTGAGGAAATGCATAGGAGACCCATCCAGAGTAGTCCCAGTCCAGGATATCCAGGTTACAGAAGAGCTGGCCTACGAAGAGGTTCCGGTAGCTATCTTAGACAGACAGATTCGTAGATTCAGAACTAAGGATATTGCGTCTGTCAAGGTATTGTGGCGCAACAGGAACCGAGAGGAGATGACGTGGGAGGCTGAAGAAGATATGAAAGCTAGGTATCCTCACCTATTCCAGGCCTAGTCAGGCGACAGGTATGTCCGTACTATTACTTATGTAGTACCTTATGGTTGTATATGTATAAATGAGAAAGGTTGATGTTTAGCTATCCAGTGAATCTTAAAGTATTGTGTGCAGTACCTGTGTTGGACTTTTCTACATTTCAGGTTTTTGTTATACTCCATATTACAGGGGAAACTCTTCCGAAATTCTAGATAGAAGTTTACATTCGAGGACGAATGTTCTTAAGGGGGGGGAGAATGTTATACCCCGTAAGATTCCCGGCACCTATATGGCCTATTCGTGCGTTGGTTAAGCTTATTTGGAAGCCATACGTACTAGAGAAAGGCCCGAGAAAAGATCGGACAAGAAACCTGTCGAACCATCGCGGGAGGAGCCGAGGCAGAGCCCCTCCGCGATGGTAGCGTGTCACGGAGGTGGAGCCTCCGCGTTGGCTCCGTGACATGTTGGCCTTGTCCAGGCCCAAGTATATAAAGCCCCACTTCAGTCTTAAATCATTTATCCTTATAAATTTCCAGTGAAACAGAGAGGAAAAACCAGAGGAGAGAAAAGAATGAAGAGGGTAAATATATTTTCGTCCGATTACGCTGCCAAACATAGTCCAAACTCAAATTAACCTCAGGTACTGAGGTATTTAGCAGCAGAGAGCATTCCTACGGATTTAGTTTCGCGAAATACGACCGACGAATCATCGAGCTACCGAGCTAAGGTAAGTAGAATTGCTCCAAACTAGTGTCTATGTGCTCCTAGTTGTGAAGTGAATACTTCTCCCTTCTGGACTTCTGAAAAATAGCGAGTTTTCGACCGTCTTTCGATAAGCCTAAGTTTAGGCTATAATTATATCGAAAGTGACGCTGTTCTTCAGAATAAAGCTATATTTAGTATTAATTGACGTATATCTGAATGCAGTTGGGAGAAATAGCTGGAGTATTGACCGCGCCTCGTCCGATAGTCGGATAACTCGAGGTTAAGGTATGTAAAGCTAGTACCTTCGGCAAGTTAGTAGTTTTAGCCTTGTATAGTACAATAAACTCCGTAGTAGAATTCTCGGAGTTGAATGTTAAGTATTGTGCAAGTTCAGTAAACCTAGTTTGCGTTGTTATATCGTATTCAGTCTGAAAGTTAGAAAAGCATGCACCCAAGGGCAAGTTAGTATTTCAGATTCAGTATAGCCTATTATGTGATTAGCAAGCATGTTGTAGAATAAAAAGAAACAGATTTTCGTAATAAAAGACAGTAAAGAAAGATCAGATAGACAGACAGTTATGGCTACGGATTAGCCATTCGGACAGATAGTATCTTGGCTACAGATTAGCCATACAGTAAAACAAAGATTTCAGAATCAGTATAATTAGTAAAGAGTCAGTGTAATACAGAAACATATCAGAATAAGAAGTTAGATTTCAGATAGTCTTTTCAGTTATACATGCTTGCTATTTATATGTGCTATTTGTTTGTTGAGACTTGTTGTGGCGTGAGGGTACCTTATTGAGCATCCTCGCCGCCCCTGGGTTGGTAATCGTGTCGCCCACTAAGCGGGTGGGTTTACGTCACTCCAAGGAGTGGCATGCCATCCCCAGTTTGGATGAAGATGGGATGAAGCTTTCCCCATATCAGGCTGATCAGCGTTACAGTACAGATAGCCCTGTTGTGCGCAAGCGCCCAGGGAACAGATACAGATATAGATACAGTTCAGGTGTAGCTTCGATTTCAGATAGCCCCAAGGAGAGTTCCGGGGAAACAGACCATATCTGTTACTGTCTACACAGGAGTCCTCCAGACTCAGACACAGTTATTTATATCGGAGGCTATGGCCTGAGCCGGAGACCCAGGGGGCCGGTAGAGGAGCTCCGAAGTGAGCAGATGAGTGGAGTGACTTATTTTTGGCTGGTTTTGACCTGGGTAGGGGTATATAGATTGTTTGCTTGCTTGGCGCCATTCGTCTTATGGGGGTTGGTATTGGCTCTTGTTTGCTACTTGTATATCTATTTATGTGCTATATACTAGCTATCAGACAACAGGCCGATGCGTCTACAGGTACGCCTCTGCCTTATCAATACAGAAAGCTTGATTCAGTTCATATTAGCTTCTTCAGATTCAGCTATCCCCTACTATACAGAAATTCTAGTTATGCTATGTATATCCAGTTGTTTTCAGTTGTATTACTTCAGTTGCTTTGCATACTCAGTACCAGTGGTACTGATGCCCAGTGGGGCGCTGCATTACTTGCCTGCAGGTACTCATAGATGAGAAGGCGATCCCTCGTGATTCCAGCCAGCTATTGAGTATTCAGCTCCTGTCATCCGGAGCCTTATTTCTAGAGGTGTAGCTCTTTTCCTTTTTGTACAGTACGAGTAGGTCGGGGCCCTGTCCTGATCATTTCTATTGTTATTCCTAGAGGCTTGCAGTCTGTATATATTTCCCTGTGGTCAGTTGAGCCGGTCGTGTGAGGCCATGCAGTTTGTTATAGTTATTTAGTATTTCTGTTCCTGTTGGCCGTGTGTGGCCATAATCAGTCAATAGTGGTGACCTTGCCGGTCACGTAATTATTTAGCTTGCTAATGTTGAGTACAGAGAACTAGACAGCATGGTGGCCTTGCCGGCCCACATAGGTTCCCCTACAGTAGTATGGTTCTGGTCAGCTGTTTTACAGGTACAAGTGGCTATAGGCCAGTTGGCCGGAGGCTGTGTTTACAGCCGTTATATAGCCCTTTGTTTCCAGAAATTTGAGATAGAGCCAGCCAGGCACCAGATGTGCCTCACCAGATAGCAGTCTAGGTCCTACTAGGGCACCAGGTGCCAGTCATACCCCCCAGGGCAGGGTGTGACACTTTCCTTCTCCAATTCCCAATTCAAGTAATTTCATGTAATAGAGTAACAACATTCAATTCAATCAACCAATAATAAATAATTTACTACCATTAAACATGAATTACTCAAAAATTTCACCAACTCAAGTAATTTTCACATTCAAAAATTCAATACTTCATGTATTTTCTCTCTCTACAATTATTGCACCTACCCACCAACATTCGAAAATTCAATTCATCTACCCAATCATTCCCACAAGTTCAAATCAACAAATTCATCAAAGATTCAAGCTACTCATCGAAGATATCATATAATCATGGAAGAATTTAAGACTTTTAAGCTCATAAAATCCAAAACATGAAGTTAAAGTTTTTCACCAATAATGGTGATTTGGGTTATAAATCTTGGGGAAGGACAGTGTAGGATCATGCTTACACCATTAATAAACTAAGAGAGAAGAAATATACTTACTTGAGTTGAGGATGACAGATTACCAACTTGTTGAAGAAGACAACAATGGAGGGAAGAGGAATTGGGAGAGTTACGGCTTTAGGGAGAGGGGAGAGAGAAATTTTTTTCTTTTTCATTTTGTTCGACTTTTGAGGAAAAACGGATGAACGACACTTTTAAAAATAAAAGGTAGGGAATGGATTTTGTATAATTTAAAGGTTTGTTGAGTCAAAATTAACTCAAATTGACCAAAAATTGTTGGCCTTTTTGTCCCTTGGTCCGCTGCCTCTCCCATCTCACCACAGACTTAGAATTTTTTTTTCTCATGGAGATAAAGGTGGACGCAGTGCACCACCCATAGCCTCACCTGAAAAAAAAAAATTTCTTCTATGATTTAACTCCTGGCGCTCATGCCAGTCGTCTCACCCCAGACTTACTCTTTTTAGCTCAATGTCCCAGCTTATTCTTGCCTCTTATGCCCTGTTCGTCTCTACTAATCAAATAAAAACATACAAAATTTTAAAATAAAGGATGGATTTCCTCCCACCAAGCGCCTTATTTAAAGTCGTGGCACGACATTCATGGGTTGCTTCCCATGCAGCGCCTGATTTAATGTCGCGACACGAATATGGTCCTCGTCACTCCTTCATTCGAGTGAACTTGTGGCCACACCATGGATCTAACAAACTCTCGTGCAACATTTGCTTCTCCATCAACTGATTACACCCTCCAGGTTCTCCCGTTGGTTTCATTTTGAAGTCCTCATAATGAGGTGGCATCCGTGCTGCTCTAAATACTTTGAAAACTGCCTCCTGACCATCTACTTTCATAGACATCTTGCCCGACTGAACATGTATAACTACATTACTGGTGGTTTAAAATCCTCTAACCAGAATGATGGGAACTGATGCTTCTGCTTCATAGTTCAAGATTACCGGTAGGATGAAAGGTCCTATCTTAATCAATACATCTTTAATGATTCCTTCAGGATAGGCCAGAGATCGATCCGAAAGCTATAACGTCACTGTGGTGGTATGTGGTTCACCTAATCCCAATATTCTGAATAGGGATGCTGGCATTAAATTTATGCTTGCACACAGATCACACAAGGCTAAACTAACTTCCCTGCTTACAATAGTGACCGGAATAGGGAAACTCCCAGGATTCTTAAGCTTTTTAGGAATCTTGTTCTTGATTTGGGAACTGCACTCTTCCATAAGAGCCACAGTTTCAAACTCAGTATGCCTCCTCTTGTTAGCCACAATATCCCTTAGATACCTGGAATATTTTGGAACTTCCTGCAAAAACTCCATCAATGGAATATTCACATGAACCTTCTTCAACAATTAAAGAAATTTACCACAGGATGCATCCTCTATCTTTTTCTTCTACCTTTGAGGAAATGGAGAAGGGTGTCTAGCTACTGCAATTTTCGGTTGTGAATTGCTTGATTCCCCTACCTCAGCCTTGGGTTTCACTACTTGTTCCTCGTCAACTTTTTCTTTGATAGGGACAACCTCACCCAACTCCTTACCACTGTGCAAGAAAATAACATTTATATTTTCTTTGGGGTTCTTCTCGGTATTACCCAGGAATGCCCCCTGTGTTATGTTGTTTTGCTGCAAAGCCAATTGTCCTATTTGCCTTTCAAGCTCATGGATGGATTTCTGCATTTCATTTACCACTTGCGACTGCTGCACCATCCATTGCTTCATTGACTCCTCAAGAGAACTGCTCTGCTGCTGGCCCTGTGGCCTTTGATAAGTGCTTTGGGGCTTTTGGAAATTTTGGTTTCCTCCCCATGGGAAATTTTCTCCATTCCAGTACCCCTAATTATAGGCATTACTTGCAAACCCTCCACCACGACATTGTTGTCCCACAAAATATACAGACTCAGGATTAACGGGACAACCTGAATAAGCATGGCCTTCACCACACACCTTACATGATAGTGGTGGGATTTGTACTTGTTGTACTTGCTGCACTTAGCCTCCTACTGGTGTGGTTACGAACTTACTAATCACATTCACCAACTAGCTTATATTTTCTCTGATTGCCGCTACACCATCTAGCTCAAGCTTTCCCGGCAAGTGTTTTGGACCAATCGCATAGTCCCTTCTTTCAGCTCAATGTTCCTAGTGATGGCCTGTTTTAAAATTACTTTGGAAGCATTTTCTACATTCGGCCTAGCAAACTACATCACTAGAACTCTCTCATTCTCTTCACCTGCTGTTTTTCCATTGTTCTCCATATTTAACATTCAAAAGGTTCTCTCTATTTCAGGATCAAGAGAAGCTAAGGATGGACTTTGACTTCTTGTGCTTGGTATATATTGAGGCAAACAACCTGTGAACTTCAACAAAAACAAGAAACAGATGTAAAATACAAACTAGTGAAACAAAATTCTAACCTACAAATGATTGAACAATATTCAAGTCTCCGACAACAGCACCAAAAACTTTATGTCGCCCAAGCGCGCACAACCACACGTGGTCGTCAAGTAATATAGGATTTTTAAGTCCAGATATTATACCCAAAGGGACTTGTCAATTTAATCGTTATAAGGTTGTACTTTTGGGTCACTAATCTATGAAACAAATAAAAATGGAGGTTGCTTTGGCAAATTAAACTACTAACTTCACATGTAAACATTAAATAAAACTAATGCAAGCTTGATTGTATTTCGATAATGATGACAAACTAGCGCAATGGCACTTGGTTGGTTTCAGGTTGAGTTTTCTAGATGTAATTAACCAAGTATGATTATTCCTATGGTTGTTAGTTGCAAGTTACTATCCCATTTCATGCCACTATCCCTAGCATCTAAGAACAATCTCATGAACCCTAATGCCTATATCACTATGGTCACAGGAGAACATGAAACGACGATTATACCTACTTGTATTTCAACTGTACGGGGTTGAAGGGTATATCCCTATCGTCAACAATAACTTCTATCCTATCACTAATGGATTCAAGGGTCTTTGAATTCCCATTCTGTATTTATATTTAACCCTTTCGATTCCTTTTCCCAAGTTCAATCAAAAGCCAACAAATTACTTACAAGGTGATCAATCTCATAAATAATAAATTAAAACAAATAAATACAAACAACCATAAAGAAGAATCCAAATCAAGTTTATTATGTTTTCAAACAATCAACCATCCACCATGGCCACAACCCTAGATTATAAGTTTAGTCACTCAAGTTGTTTCTCAAAAACATCCTAAGAGGGGTATGTTTAGTAGTAAAATAAATTTGCATATGTTCCTACTTGTGATAGAATTAGACTTTGCAGAAGTTGAGTTGGCTAC
This sequence comes from Datura wrightii, assembly GCA_035772735.1. Classification (NCBI taxonomy): domain Eukaryota; kingdom Viridiplantae; phylum Streptophyta; class Magnoliopsida; order Solanales; family Solanaceae; genus Datura; species Datura wrightii. Next base: position 41,949,248 of record JASDFA010000007.1, on the reverse strand, counting down.
CACTGGTCCACGTCGAAAATCTTGGTGCGCCAAGATGGTGCCACGTCGCGCTAGTCCTTGCACAGGTGTGGCCTTTGATGAGTTCGCAATTTACCAATTTAATTAGCTCTTAAGCATGAGTTATTGCTTTGTTTTTACACAATTTGGAAAGGTGTTACGCGTTATCTCTTATTTTTTGCGGTAAACTAAGAAGATAAAGGAATTTCTGGAAGACAAACAGGGACATGCATGCCGGACAATTTCATCTGGTATTAGTAGGTGCCATGCTGAAGAATATGGAGATTTACTAAATCAGACCTGTGAGCCACAAATAGACATTTGCAGACCACAAATGACACGAAAAGAGCACTATTAGGCCTAAAAGGTGACCAGTGAGCTGCACAACTGCACCTACGAAACGTAGGTACCACGCAAGTAACCCACATCATTGTTGAAGGGTAAAATCATCCATAAAGGCATAAGTGTACCTAAAAAGCTTCCAAGGGCATTTTTCAATAGTTATGCATACAATATATGTTGATTTTTACCCCATTTCTACAGATCAGGATATCACAGTAGAGAGAATATTGTCGAAAGTGATAGGCATAGTCCATTCTACTTTCTTCTACACTTTCATTGGGAGAAAAACTCCATTATTGCAGCTCTTGAGCAGAGAATTGACTATTTGCTGACAATAAATGGAATTGAGGAATTTTCCCTAGTATAATTTCTCTTTCCTCAATTACGAATAGCTAAATTCCCTTCTAGGTGTGTGTATGGATGATGGGTGTTTAGACCCATGTGGGTATTGACTAATTTGTTTTAGATATAAGTAGAAATCATGGATCTATTGAATTATTCAAAAGCATTGCTGCATTTGCACCTGCATGTCGCAGGTGCCAACTTGCGCTTCGCAAGATCATTTTAGCTTCTTGCCCAGTGCCAACCAAATGGCACTTGTGTTTCGCAGGTTCAAATATGCGACACACATGTTTTTGCTTCTAATAGAGTGCTTTTTGTTCAATTCTTCTGCTTTCTCTGTCTAAGTCTAATACCTGCACAAACAAAGGGAAAAGGCATAAAACCTTCCTAATTTATGTGGAAATAAGGAAATATCTCACGCTTAAAAGCCTAATGAGTTGGTAAATTACCAACTCATCAGCTGGTCCTTTATATTATATCATACATGTTGTATCAAAAGTGTTTAAAGTATTGGTTTCTATGTGAAATTAGTAAAACGGGCAAGACGCTGATACACGAATGAACTCAACTCTAGAAAATAATTTTAAGCTAAATAAACACAAATGAAATGGAAATGCCTTACAATAGTCATCCACCCCTATATTCACATTTTCTATGGTATATAAGGCCAAGAGGAAGTTCCTTGATTCCTCTCCCTTTAGCTAACAATCAAGTTAACGAGTTGCTGAACCAATTGATATATTGAACTTGAAAAGTAGAACTTCAATGTGCAATCTATCAATATGGCTATGAAACTGACTTTATGGGTAGCTTATACACATTTTCTCATGGTTAAAAGGTTATATGAAAAAAAGAATATATAGACGCTTATACTTACATTCAAGTTACATGTTAAGGCGACAAAAGTTGTCTTTAGAATGTCACTCTGAGTTTAATAGAACTCTTGTGCTATCTGAACCATGTAAGGATCGCTAAGGCATTAAGTAGACATGATACATATTCTTTTAAAGTTATATATGTGTAGGTAAACTAGGTGTAAAGTGTAAAAGTGGAGACCTTAATAATAAAGGGAAGATAAGTGGGTACTAGACCTTTCAGGATAACACGTAAATCACGTACTCTTTATTTCTAATTGATTCCAGTGGAACTCAAACGATGTTTAGTATAATCTAGACATGGAATAAAGTGGTTAATCAGTTGTAGGGTACTTACATATGAAGTTCAATGAAATGATTAACACAAGAGTAAAGGTTCAAGTGTAGAATGATGTATTGTGATTAAAACAAAAGTCAAGCTAAGTAAGACAACAAGAACTAAAGGATGTCAACTTAAAATGATAATACTTGCAGCAGTGAACCAGATAAGTAAGTAAATGCTCAATAAGATGAGCCATATGTCCTCAAGGTGCCTAGTAAGGTTGTTAGGAACAAAGTTGATAAGTATGTTAGGTGGTAAGATGACGTATTAAATTATGAAGTAATACCTTTTATTAATTAATAAGAGCGGAACATCTATGAAATAGTAACTTTAGATAAAAATAGAAGTTATCTGATTCTATTCGATGATTGCGCTAAGTTAAATATTCTATGTATTGAATTGTTCTCCAAGCTTAACAAGTTACTCATAAGAACTTCTATTCTACTTATAATAATGTTTAGCTTTCTTAGGCTCCACGGCTAGTACCAAATGTGTACGGTATTCTAACATTTTATGAATTACATCCATTCGTTTTTATTTGCCTGTACGGCAGTCCTTAAAGAATTTTTTACGAATGTCTAAGCTAAAAGGTTCCAAGTCTCGAATTCTTAAGCTACGCCTTCACATTCCTAAGTTATGTTGAAACATATGGTGCTAAGGTAAGGAGTTCCAAGTATCCACATTTTCATAGGTGAAAATGGTAAAAGAGTTAAGAAGATAACGCATGAGCAGACCTATAATGCCCCAGAAACTCAAAGATTAGACCTAGGACTCAAAATGGGAAATTTCATAAAAATTGGAAAATCTGGCACCAGTCACATAACGGGTCATTAAGTGACCCGTTCGAGGTGCCCACGAGTCATGAGGTGACTTGTGGGGAGGCCAGGTAAGGAAGTTCTAGATTCTAGAAAAGGTTACCCGACGGATGACTGAACTAGTCCTGGTCAGTCCCATGATTCATTAGTTCAGTCATGAGGAGGGGAAAATGGAAGTAAAAAGAGGTGGAGGTAGTGTACTTGACGAAAAGACCCCACGATTCATGGTCAGTCACCAAGAGTCGTGAGGTAAGTCGTGATCATCTAGAGGAGGATTTTATGAGAGTTAAGCAGTGTACCCCATGAGTACTCACCACGACTCATTATGGGTCACCACAAGTTATGGTGTCACCTGTGGGGAGCTTCAGGATATTAGGCAGTGTGGTCCATGACAGGTGACCAGGAGTCGTGGTCACTCACCACGACTCTTTAGGTCCCTCGTGGTGACCATTAGGGATTTCTAGGCAGTGTACTCAACGAGTGTGACCATGAGTCATGGTCACTGACCACGACCCGTTAGGTCATCCCTGAGGGCTGACGACCAGTTATTCCCTGCGATTTTCCAAGGGTCGTTTAGTAATTTCACACTCTCCCGAATGAATGGCCTCTCCCCTCATTCCCTACATACATTCTCAAAAAACATCGAAGAGTTCTCTCAAGAACATTCATAGTAAGTTCCATGGTTTTTTGTCCACCTTAGGAATTCAAGTTTCCTCCTCAAGATAATTCTTAGATAGGTATGTGAGAATTCAACAAGGGGATAGTTTTTCCCTTGTGTCCCCAAAACCCTTTTATAATTTCTCTATCAGTCTTAGCCTTGAGTTTTAGAGTATGAAAAGATTACATGTTTGTTTTTGTTGATTTCACCTAGAATGATATTCATGTTTATTGTTGATATGATCTCCATCAGTTCTTGATCGAATTGTTGATGTTCCTGCAAAAATAAATTTAAGCCCTTAGCTTTCGAATGAAACGTATTTATGCATTAAATCCCTCATGGTTTGTGAAGTGTGATTTGGGCTGATTTTCTAGTATTCCTTATTTTTTAGATGTTGAGTAATTACTCCCTTGATAAGAATGATTTTAGCCCTGGTACGAATGAGAAAAACTATAATTCTACTTGTCGGAGGACATTTCCCTATTTTCTTGAAATTTTTTCTATATTATGGAATTCCTATGTTGTTAGAATAAGTTGAATTCTCTATTAGCTTCTTCGTAATTCAGTTCAGTTAGAACATACAATTTCCTCAGTGCTATTCAGAATTTGTCAACTGATCAGTTTGACTACTGAATTTCTTTAGGTCTCTGTGATACCTCCCAGTTAGCCGAATTAGACTCAGAACTCAGTTTCATTAATCCACTAGGCGGTCATGACATTTTAGATAAATAGCTCTGACTAGCCTTAGGACCCCAGATAGATTACAGTTTATTCTTAAACTTTTATATTCTATTATGTTTTCTCCTACTTACTTAGTACATTCAAAGTACTGACCCATACTTTTATGTTGTACCATTTCATGATAAAGTCGCAGGTTCTCAGACCCAGCGCCGTTAGCCGATTTTGTTCAGGTCTCTCTTCTAGCAGCACAAGTGTGAGTCCTTATCTTTCGAGGACGTTATTTAATTTATTTAAGTTTCCTTTATTACTATTTAAGTTAGACTTAGAGTTATATGGGGGCTTGTCCCAGCAACTCCTCAGTTAGATGGCTTTCAGACACAAACGTGGTTTCAATTTATTAGTATTGCTCAGATGTTTTAAACTATGTGATTTAGAATTACTTTCATGAATGTCTTACGTTATTATTTTAAAGCTTCCTCTATTATGTTTACTCAAAATTCTAGTGTATCAAGACCAAGGGTTGACTTGGGGTTACTTGTGACCTCAAGTAACGTGTTCTATCCAGGATGTAGACTCTAGGCATGACAAACTTAGAATCAGAGCTAGAGGTTTAGAGTATCCTCGGAATGTCTGAAAGCCGCATACAGTAGAGTCCTTTTCCTGGGTGTGAAGCGCGCGACACTTATGACGAGGTGGCTATGAGATGTTATTAGGAAAAACTCTCTTTTGTTTATACTCCTTATCGTGCATTAAAGTTCAATTCCAGAAATGTCCTTCTAACTCGTGCTCTATTTCGTTTCAGTGAATCATGCCTCCCAGATGCAGTAACGGAAGAAGGGCCAGTAACTCCAGTAGACCAGCCCCATTAGCTCCTCAGGATGACACAGTGTCCACTGCGGAGTTCAGAGTGGCTATCCAACTGCTCTCTAAAATAGTCACAAATCAGGTGACCCAACAAGTAGTACCAGTTAACAACAACGGATCGACAGCAGCTGCTAGAGTGAGGGACTTCACCCGTATGAACCCTCCATCTTTTTAGGGATCCAAAGTGGGGGAGGACCCCCAAGAGTTCATAGACGAGATTCAGAAGATTACCCGTATTATGGGTGTCAGCTCATCTAAGAGTGTTGATCTGGCTGCCTACCAGCTAAAAGGGGTAGCCCAAGTTTGGTACAATAGTGGAAAGAGGGGTGGCCAGCGGGAGCAGGACCGGTGAAGTGGGAGGAGTTCAACACAGCCTTCCTAGATAGATTTTTCCTGAGGGAGCTTAGAGAAGCCAAGTTAGCGGAGTTTATGAACTTGAGGCAGGGGAATAGAATAGTGGAGGAGTATGTTCTGGAGTTTACCAGGTTGTCTAAGCACGCTCAAGAGATGGTAGCCGAGCCAAGGGCTCGCATGTTGAAGTTTGTGAACGGAGTGTCAAACCTAGTCCTCAAGGAGTGTAGGACAGTGATGCTGATTAGGGATATGGACCTCTCCAGCCTGATTGTCTTTGCCCAGCAGATTGAGGCCAAAAAACTGAAGGATATGGAGCGAAAGAACAACGGGCAAGGACTGGCTTGTTAGATCATTTCCATAAGAGGTCTAGTGGTAGTAGCCACCCACAGCAGCAACAACAATAGTAGCAGAGAGACCCAGTACCCAACTCTGGCACTTAGTCTCAGAACTACAGTGCTAGGAACAGATATCCAGCTTGCCCCAAGTGCAGAAGGAACCACCCGAGAGAGTGTCTTCAGGGTCGAGAGGGTTGTTTTGGTTGTGGACAGTTGATCACCGGCTTAAAGATTTCCCTTCAGTAGGACGGGGGAGAGAACAATCCACAACATCATCAGCTCCAGCAGGCCAGCACCTCAAGTACAGATGGTGGTCAGCGCCAAAACCATTTTTATGCATTGTCTTCCCGTCAGGATCAGGAGAGCTCACGTGACATAGTCACGGGTATGTTATGCCTCTTTTATCTGGATGTGTACTCCTAGATCCATGATCCACCCTTTCATCCGTGACTCCCTACGTAGCAGTCCAGTTCAATATCAGTCCAGAGGTCCTCTCAGAACCATTCTCAGTCTCCACCCTTCTTGGCGAGTTAGTTAGAGCCAGTCGGGTGTATAGAAATTGTCCAGTCTCGATCTTGAATAAAGTTATTCTAGCTGATCTCGTAGAGTTAGACATGGTCGATTTTGACCTTATCCTCAGCACGGATTGGTTACCTCTCCGGTTATGCCTCAGCTGGATGCAGAACTAAAGTTGTCAAGTTTCAGTTTCCAAATGAACCAGTGTTAGAATGGACAGGCAATACATCAATGCCTAAGGGTCGGTTTATTTCCTACCTTAAGGCCCAGAAACTCATTTCCAAGGGATGAGAATATCATAGTTCGGGTCAATGATACCAACTCTGAGACCCCAACCATGCAGTCAGTTCCAGTGGTCAGAAAGTTTGCAGATGTATTTTCGAAGGATCTTCTCGGAGTTCCTCTGGAATGGGAAATAGACTTCGGAATAGACCTCCTCCCAGATACTCATCCCATCTCCACCCCTCCTTACAGAATGGCTCCAGCTGAGCTTAAGGACTTGAAACATATGGTGCTAAGGTAAAGAGTTCCAAGTATCCACATTATGATATTCTTCCTAGGTAAAAATGGCAAAAGAGTTAAGAAGATAATGCATGAGAAGACCTATAATGCCCCGGAAACTCAAAGATTTGACTCGGGACACAAAAAGGGAGAATTTTAGGAAAATTGGAAAATCTAGCCCCAATCATAGAACGGGTCATTAAGTGACCCGTTGGAGGTGCCCACGAGTCGTGAGGTGACTCGTGGGGAGGCCAAGTGAGGAATTTCTAGGTTCTAGGAAAAGGCTAGCCCACAGATGACTGAACGAGTCGTGGTCAATCCCCACGATTCGTTAGGTCAGTCATGAGGAGAGGAAAATGGAAGTAAAGAGAGGTGGAGGCAGTGTACTTAACGAAAGGACCCCATGATTTGTGGTCAGTCACCATGAGTCGTGAGGTGAGTCATGATCAGCTAGAGGAGGATTTTCCGAGAGTTAACCAATGTACCCCACAGTCCTCAGCATGACTCGTTGTGGGTCACCACGAGTCGTATGTCACCTGTGGGGAGCTTCAGGCAATTGGGCAATATGGTCCACGACAGGTGACCACGAGTCGTGGTGACTCACCATGACTCATTAGGTCCCTCGTGGTGACCATCAAGGATTTCTGGGTAGTGTACTCAACGAGTGAGACCATGAGTCATGGTCACAGACCACGACCCTTAGGTCACCCGTGAGGGCTGACAACCAGTTTTTCCCTGCGATTTTCCAAGGGTCGTTTAGTAATTTCCTACTCTCCTAAACTTTAAACTACGTCATTTTTGACGTAATTTCAGACCTATTAGTGGGAATGAACAACCTCTCCCCTCATTCCCCACATACATTCTCAGAAAACATTGAAGAGTTCTCTCAACAACTTTCAGAGTAAGGTCCAGCGTTCTTCGTCCATCTTAGAAATTCAAGTTTTCTCCTCAAGGGAATTCTTATACATGTATGTGGGAATTCAACAAGGGGATAGTTCTTCCCTTATGTCCCCCAAAACCATCTTATAATTTCTCTATCAGTCTTAACCCTGAGTTTTCGAGTATGAAAAGATTACATGTTTGTTTTTGTTGATTTCAGCTAGAATGATATTCATGTTTATTGTTGATATGATCTACATAAGTTCTTGACCAAATTGTTTATGTTCCTACAAAAGTGAATTTAAGCCCTGAGCTTTCGAATGAAACGTATTTATGCATTAAATTCCTCATGGTTTGTGAAGTGTGATTTGGGATGATTTTTTAGTATTCCTTATTTCTTAGATGTTGAGTAGTTACTCCCTTGATAATAATGATTTTAGCACTGGTAAAAATGAGAAAAACTATAATTTTGCTTGTCGGAGGATATTTCCCTATTTTCTTGAAATTTTTGATATATTGTGGAATTACCATGTTGTAGGAATAAGTTCAATTCTCTGCTAGCTGCTTAGTAGTTCAGTTCAGTTAGAACGTACAATTTCCTTAGTGCTATTTAGAATTTGTCAACTGATCAGTTTGACTATTGAATTCCTTGAGGTGTCTGTGATACCTCCTAGTTAGTAGAATCAAACTCAGAATTCAGTTTCATTGGTCCACTAGGTGGTCATGACATTTTATATAAATAGCTCTGACTAGTCTTAGGACCCCATAGAGATTACAGTTTTTTGTTAGACGGTTACGACGCTTCTAGATAAGCAGCTTTGATCAGTCTAGAACCTAGTTTCATAATCTGGTCTAATAAGACTCTCAGGGTACTTTCAATTATGTATCCCTGAATCTTCTTGGAGCTCAGTTTCGAGTTATCAGCTTAGTATTCAGTGTAGGTAATCTAGTGGGAGCAGGACTTAGCACCGAGCAAATCGGGGTTCCAGCGCACCCATGTTCCCAAAACTATGTTGCCAGTGTCGGTTCCAGTATTTATTGGCCTGATTTGCCCCAGGCTTTTGTGATCAACCAATTCATGCCTCTATACCCTGGAAAGGTATATTGGGTCCTACCTTGTGGGGCGTATACATCGAACTCCACGTCTATCTCACATGGTTATATGTTAGCTATAGACTCTCCCGCTAGTCAGCTCAGTCCAATCTCAGTTTAGATTAGTTTAGTAAAGTATCTTAGGCTCAGAACTTTTAGACTTAGGGCATGTCTTTGACCATTAGACAGGGTCATCTTTACCATCTCAGTTTATTAGAGTTATTCAGCTCAGTATATCAGTTGGTCATTACATGTCATTTTCAGCTCAGTCTTTTATATTCTATTATGTTTTCTCCTACTTACTCAGTAGATTCAAAGTACTGACGCATACTTTTATGCTGTATCATTTCATGATACAGCCACAGGTTTTCAGACCCAGTGCCGTTATCCGATTTAGTTCAGATCTCCCCCCCAGCTGCAGAAGTGTGAGTCCTCATCTTTCAAGGACGTTATTTCATTTATTTCAGTTTCCTTTATTATTATTTCAGTTAGACTTAGAGTTAGCTGGGGGCCTATCCTAGCAACTCCTCAGTTAGATGGCTTTCAGACACAAAAGTGGTTTCAGTTTATTAGTATTGCTCAGATGTTTTAAACTATGCGATTCAGAATTACTTTAATGAATGTTTTACGTTATTATTTTAAAGCTTCCTCTATTATGTTTACTCATAATTCTAGTGTATCATAGACCAAGGGTTGACTTGGGGTTACTTGTCACTTCAAGTACCGTGTTCCATCCAGGGTGTAGACTCAGGGCGTGACACAACATAAGCTAGGGAAATGATGTCAAGCCTAGTAAGGAACAACAAGGTTATCAAAATAGAAATGTAATAACATGGTTGTCTACCTTTTCATGTACATGCTATGAAATGTGTGAGGCTGAGGGAAGACTATCTAACTCCACTTCCTTAAGTCAAACGACATGTTACCAAGCTTACTAGCTCTAAAGTCCCTTCAAACTTAGTCTACACATCTTGTTGAAACTCTTGTGTTGTCCGTACCTTCTTATGATTTATACTAATCTTGATTACATGTATTTAAGTGCTATTTGCTATCTTTACATGTTATGTTTGCTCAGTTGAAGTTATGTGTTACAAAAGAGGCATATTTAGGCAACATATTTAGAATTTATCGTTTATATGCTATATGTGCTAGACTGACTCAATGTAAGCCCTTATCAGCTTCACTTATGAAGACTATTGACTTTACCCCAGTGTTGTACACCGGCTGGGCGGGCTTTACCCCGGTGTAGTACATCAGCTGGATGGACTTTATGATCAGCTAGACACCGGCATTGCAGTTATATTTTATTCTTGTGCATTACATGATTGCATTTGCACCTCAGTATAGAGTTATTATCAGGTTTCGATTTCCAGGATTCTAGGTTGTTATTATTCCTTATTCCTGGTTCAGTTATCTTGAGTTCTTTTTTGTTATTGTGAGTTGTTATCTGTTATAGGTTGTAGAGTTCCAGGTTATCTGTGTCCTTTATATGTTTATGTGTTGATTTAATTATTATATGATTTTCTATCTGATATTTACAATTTCAGCCTAACATACTAGTAAATTTCATTTGTACTGACGTCCCATCACCTGAGGACCTGTATTTGTGCCACAAGTGCAGGTAGAGGCCGTGACTGCCCGTTGTAGTAGTGGTTCGTTATATCAACAGTTGTGTAGCTATGGCCTAACTATTTTAGCTTGAGTTTTGAGTTACAGTTATGCATAGGCTGGAGCCTTGTTCCAACCATCAATTCAATTTACTCTTTAGAGACTTTATAGATTGTTAGTGTTATTCAGTTTGTGGCCTTATCTACTTTCTGTGGCTTGGTTTAACACTTATCGACATTTCATATATTTTTCTTGTATGGTTGAGACCTTATGGGTCCCATTTGTACTCTAGTTAATTTTGACAGGTAACCTGGATGGCATAAGTGTTACAATTGTAGATGCTATACACCCCGAAAGTGCCCAAGACTATACCCGAGATTTAAAAATGAAAAGTGGAAAACATCTGGAAACTTTTCACAAAACGGGTCATGGTATGGATCATTGGTGCCACCAACGAGCCATTGGATGTGTCCGTGGTAAGGTTTTGCAAGTTGGATGTCATGCCCCGGCTTGGGAGGCATGACTGGCACCTAGTGCCCTACTTGGACCTGGACTGCTGGACTAACTGAGCCTAAGCACTTCTGGTGCCAAGCTGGCTCTAACTCTGGATTTAAGAAAATGACGGGCTATATAATGGCTGTAAATACAGCCTCCGGTCGACTAGGCCTATAGCCACCTATAAGCAAACAATAGCTAACCAGAATAACAGTAGTATGAAGGAACCTATACGGCCGACAAGGCCACCATGCTGTCCCAGCATAGGTCTATTACACCAGCACCATCTTCATCCAGTACCCCTTCTAGGCCTCGAGACGATCAGGGGAGAAGGGCCTCAGGTTCGAGGGGTCAGAGCAACATGCGCAAAGAGCGAACTTTCCCATCTTGTGCTATTGTGGAAAGAATCACCTAGGGAGGTGTTTGGTGGGATCAGATGCTTGTTTCGGGTGTGGAAAACCTGGACACAGGCTTAGAAATTGCCTTGCAGCCAGGTCAGGGGGTGGTGGAGCCCGCACGCCAGCAGCTAGTTCAGTAGCTCCAGTGGCACGTCCTACTCAGCAGGGTGCTTCGACCGATTCAGTTAGCAGCCAGCGCCAGAATCAGTTTTATGTACTTGGCTCTCGACAGGATCAGGAGACATCTCCCGATGTGGTTATGGGTATGTTGCGAGTGTTTCATATCGATACATATGCTTTGTTAGATACGGGAGCTACACTGTCTTTTGTGACACCTTACATTTCTAGAAACTTTGGAGTCAGTCTTGAAATTTTTTCAAAACCGTTCCCTGTATGTACTCCGATTGGTGATTCAGTCGTAGCGAGGAGGGTATATAGAGGTTGCCCTACTATAGTATTGCATAAATTTACCTCAGCAGACTTAGTATAATTGGCTATAACTTATTTTGATATCATTCTGGGCATGGATTGGTTGTTTTCATGTTATGCTTTTGTAAACTCTACAACCCGAGCGGTGGAGTTCCATTTTCCCGGTAGGCTAGTCTTAGAATGGAGGGGGAGTTCAGCAGTACCTGTAGGCCGCTTTATCTCCTATATCAAGGCTAGGAAAATGATTTCTAATGGTTGTATTTACCATTTGGTTAGGGTTAAGGATGCCACATCCGAGACCCCGACCATTCAGTCAGTCCCCATGGTATGTGTGTATCCTGAGGTATTTCCAGATGTCCTACTAGGTGTTCCTCGCGAGAGGGATATTGATTTTGAGATTGATCTTTTACCCGGCACAAAGCCTATATCGATTCCTCCCTACCGAATGGCCCCAACCGTACTAAAGGTGTTAAAGGAGCAGTTGACGGATTTGCTGGATAAGGGTTTCATTATACCGAGTAAGTCTCCATGGGGTGCCCCGGTGTTGTTCGTACAGAAGAAAGATGATTCTCTTTAGATGTGTATTGACGATAGGCAGTTGAACAAGGTCACCGTCAAGAAAAGATACCATTTACCCAGGATTGATGACCTATTTGATCAGCTTCAGGGTGCCAAATATTTCTCCAAGATAGATCTTAGGTCCGGGTATCACCAACTCAGGGTTCGGGAGAGAGACATCCCAACGACTACTTTCAGGACTCGGTATGGCCATTATGAATTCGTTGTTATGTCTTTTGGACTAACCAATGCCCCTGCATCTTTTATGTATCTGATGAATAGGATACTCAAGGCATATCTGGACATGTTCGTGATCGTGTTCATTGACGACATATTGATATACTCCACGAGCGAGGAGGAGCATGTCGCACACCTGAGGGTAGTACTCCAGACCCTCAAGGATAGCCAGCTATACTCACGGTTCAGCAAATGCAAGTTTTGGCTGAATTCAGTTGTATTCTTGGGACATGTAGTGTCAGACGAAGGTATAAGGGTGGATTCCTTGAAAATAGAGGCGGTGAAGAACTGGCCTAGACCTATAAACCCTTCAGAGATCAAGAGCTTTTTAGGCTTAGCGGGTTATTATCAGAGGTTCGTGGAAGGTTTCTAATCCATTGCAGCCCCATTGACTAGATTGACTCAGAAAAAGGTGAAGTTCCAATGGTCGGAGGCTTGTGAGGAGAGATTCTAGGAATTGAAGGCCCGACTCACTTTAGCACCAGTGTTGATTTTACTGGAGGGCACTGATGGCTTTGCTGTATATTGTGATGCTTTGGGAGTTAGAATGGGATGTGTATTGATGCATCATGGGAATGTCATAGCATATGCTTCTAGACAACTAAAAATTCATGAGAAGAATTACCCGACCCATGATCTTGAGTTGGCCGCGGTGGTGTTTGCTTTGAAGATATGACGACACTACTTGTATGGGTTTCATGTAGATGTATTCACGAACCACAAGAGCTTACAATATGTGCTCACGCAGAAGAATCTTAATCTTCAGAAACAGAGATGGTTGGAGCTACTTAAGGACTACGACCTGAGTGTCCTTTACCACCCGGGTAAGGCCAATATAGTAGCGGGTGCCCTTAGTAGACTCTCTATGGAGAGTGTGTCACATGTGAGTGAAGAAAAGGAGCTGATGAAGGAGGTACATCAACTTGAATGGTGGCTAGTTAGATTAGCTAGATTGACCGATGGTGGTATAGTTGTTCAGAACAGATCAGAGTCGTCCTTGGTAACGGAGGTGAAGGCTAAACAAGACGAAGATCAAACATTGGTAAAGTTGAAAGAAGCTGTGCATAATCAGAAGGTGGAGGTCTTCTACAAAGGGGGAGATGGTGTGCTTCGGTACCAGGGTCGCTTATGTGTTCAAACGTGGATGATCTGAGGAACCACATGTTGCATGAGACTCACGTATCCAGATATTCTATCCATCCAGGTGCCACCAAGATGTATCATGCCTTGCGGGAAATCTACTAGTGGAATGGCATGAAAAGGGATATTACAGAATTTGTAGCCAAGTGTCCGAATTGCCAATAAGTGAAAGTTGAGCATCAGAGACTAGGAGGTGTACTTCAGGATATCAGCATTCCTAGTTGGAAGTGGGAAGAAATCAAGATGCACTCATAACAGGTTCACTCCGCACTCATACACAGTATGACTCCATTTAGGTTGTGGTGGACAGGTTAACCAAGGTTGCTCATTTCCTACCGGACAGAACCACCGATTCAGCGGAAGATTATGACAAATTATACATCCGAGAGTGGTTAGATTGCATGGGGTGCCCTTGTCCATAATATCAGATAGAGGTACTTGGTTCACCTCTCAGTTCTTGAGATCTTTTCAAAAGGGACTTGGTACCTAGGTCAAGCTTAGCACGACATTTTATCCGCAAATAGATGGTCAAGCGGAGTGGACTATATAGACTCTTGAGAACATGTTGAGAGCTTGCGTTATTGATTTCAAGGGTAGCTGGGATGAGCATTTACCTCTTATTGAGTTTTCCTACAACAACTATCACTGTAGCACCCAAATGGCATCGTTCGAGGCTCTTTACGGGCGAAGGTGTAGTCATCCATTGGGTGGTTTGAAGTTGGTGAGGCTTCGTTGGTGGGTCCAGATTCAACCATGAGGTTATGGAGAAAGTTCAGTTGATAAGAGAAAGGCTGAAAATGGCTCAAAGTTGCCAAAAGTCTTATGCGGATGTGAGGAGAAGAGAGCTTGAGTTCGAGGTGGATGATTGGGTGTTTTTGAAGGAATCTCCCATGAAGGGAGTGATGTGATTTGGAATGAAAGGGAAACTCATCCCCCGCTATGTTGGCCCATACCGGATTGTGAGACGGGTGGGTAAAGTAGCTTATGAGTTAGAGTTACCTTCAGAGTGAGCTTTAGTTCATCCCGTATTTCATGTATCGCTCTTGAAAAAGTGCTTTGGACATCCAGGTTTAGTTGTTCCGGTGGAAAGCGTTGGTGTGAAAGATAGCCTCAGTTAGGAGGAAATTCCTGTTGCAATCTTGGATCCTCAGGTGCGAAGGCTAAGGAACAAGGAAGTGGCTTCAGTAAAAGTGTTATGGAGAAATCAGCATGTGGAGGGAGCTAGAGGGAAGTCGAAGCATATATGATGGCTAAATACCCCTATTTTTTCCCTACCGGCTCAGTTTCAATTTGAGGTATCAGTTTTTGCCATAAACCTTTAGTCAGTTTTTCATGTTCCGTTCATGCGTGCATGTTATTTTTATGATATGATATATGTATATGATGTATGAATTCGGTCCAGCTATGTAGTTCTTTTCGGAGGTTGTCATTCTATCAGTTACGGCTTAAATGATTAGTATTTCCATATGGTGATGGCTTGTTTCTGAGTTTTCTGCATGTTTCTAACATTCGGGTGAATGTTCCCAAGGGGGAGATATTGTTATACCCCGGGAACCCAAGGATCAGACCCGGGAGTCAAACGGGGAAAAATCTGGAAAATGATGCAACAGTGTAGGACGAGTCATTAGACGACTCGTGAGTCGTTCCCACGAGTCGTCAGGTGGCTCATGGGAAGGTTGGACTGAGCCGAGGAGTTGATCTCCCTACGGGTGTGGGAATGACTCGTGGTCATCTACCACGAGTTTTCAGGTCCACCGTGGGGTAAGACTGAGGATTTAATAGGAGGTCTGGCAGTACACCTAACAGATGGCACCCCACGAGTCGTGGTCAGTCCCAATGACTCGTGAGGTGGGTCGTGAGCAAGCTAGGGAATTTTAATTGAGGCTGGGGCAGTGTACTTGACGGGCGACACGACGACTCGTTGCCCGTCCTAATGAGTTGTCAAGTCACCCATTGGGGTCACCTGGCAGTTAATTCCTGTGAATTAGTAAGGGCCTTCTCGTAGTTTCCCAAACCCCTAGGGCATAAACTATGTCATTTTGAGGTCGGGACAGGGTCTTTTAAGGGGAGATAATCCATGTTAAGTCTCATTTGATGCATGTAAGAGTAGAGAGGGAAATGGAATGGGATTCAAGTGTTCTTCTTCAAATCCTCCAAGTTTTTGTCTTGGGCTTTCTAGGGAAGTTAAGAATCAAGTGTTTCCAGGTATGTGGGGTTTTGAATGGGTGTTTTAGTCCCTACCCATGCCCAAATCTTCCCAATTTCTATGTTTAAAGTTACTAAATCTTTATGGGTCTTAACCCAAATGCATGATTCCTCAAAAATTGATATGAGCTTGTTGTGGTATGTCTAAACTACGGGTTTCGAATTATTGGGTTGTTTTCACTTGTTTTATTCAAAATTTGATGATCTAATCCCTAAAAGCATAGGTGCCCAAATCATCAGGATTTTAGTGAATTTCATGGTTATGGTGATTCCTCAAGCATGATATGAATTTTTGAATTTTAAGCATGTCTTCAATCTTCCATGTTATTATGATCATGTTCTCTATAAATTAAGCATTTCAAGTATGTTGAAAATATGGGCAATGCCTACATGTTGCTTATGATTCATAAACTATGATTTTGGACGACCCACGAGCCCGATTCCATGGCTAGTATTACGAATTTTCAAGTATGTTAGGATTATTATGATTTAACTAGCCATGCATGTCATGTATGAATTTCTATGAGCACGTTTCATGTTTTTGGAGTAGTACATAACACCAAGTAGGTTTGGGGCCCAGGTTACGCCCTGAATCTCAGAACTACGTGCCACCATAGGATATGTTTGGCACCTCCTCAATGACTATCCCCTGTGCCCTACTGGGTCTTCATGAGTGATATCACGCCCTTCATGGTTCTACCCTTGGCAAGGTATGAACAGCCTCCCGACTAGGCTTGCAGGTCGGGCTCCATGTGTGCTCATACGGGGTATGTCGGTTATAGAAATCTCCCACTGTTCCTCATTGTTTTAATGCTTGTATGATTATGTTCTTTGGCTCAATTCATGTTTTATGAAATGTTTTTCTCTCATGTTGTTACTACGACAGGTTTAAGAATGTTTTTGGGAAACTTGAGCCTTACGATATATTTATGATTTCAGTTTTTATGATCATGATGTCCCACTCCTATAACTCTTATAATTTTAAGTATTGTTTTACTTACCTTGCATACTCGGTACATTCTAAGTACTGACCTGCATATTTTCTATGCTGTATCATTTCATGATACAGGATTCGGATCTCAGGCTCAGCATCGCTCCTAGCTTTCTCCCAGTTCTGCTCTCAGTTCCCTTTTGTGAGTCCTCATGATTCGAGGGCTTTATGTTCAGATCTTGGTTATCTTTTTGTTTTAGAATGTTAGGGTTAGTTGGGGCCTTGTCCTTTCAACCCGTCTATTATGACTAGAGGCTTTTCAGACTATTTGTAGTATTCAGCTGTTACGTTTGGATCAAGTATCATTGTTTCTTATATTGCATGTCACGGTTTCATTCAATTCATGATTTTTAAGCTAATTTTTCCTCCTTATGTGAATGGTTTAGATATATGCTCATGCCTGCGTTGACTTGGGGTCTCTCGGGGCTCCGTGTCCCGTGTTTACGATCCGAGTGTACTCACAGGTCGTGACACTACCCTACTATCTTTCCACTATCTAAACTAAATGTGTGCGACCCCCTTCAGCTGATATTAGGCCAACTCAACACACAAAACTCCATTCACCTCCATGACCTGGGTGATCTTTACAATCTCGTCGATAAACTCATGTGGATCCTCGTCCACCTTCGACCCAAGAAACTCTGGCAGGTTCATCCTTAACTTATCTTTGACTGGTGCTACCGCTGCATTCCTGTTATGAAGGACATGCACCACTGCCTTCTTGTTGACATGACTGGTCACGACCTGCTCTAGCATCTGAATAGCTACCCTAAATTCAGCATGGGCAACTGGCTCCGGTGCATGGTGCTCCCGGACTGGTGGGGCTTGTTGATGCCCGTGTTTGTTGCCATCCTTGTGGCCATTTCCATTCCCATGCCTCCTACCGTTTAATCTGCGGGGAGCCATGATTCTGCATTCACGAATAGCATGAGTTATAAGGATAGGGAGACATTTCATCGCATGACATAGATCATGAAAGAAGGGAAGATTTCCTAAACATCTCGTAGCCTCTTCGTCATAAGTGTGGCGCACTTCACACCCATGACAAAGACTCTACTCAATGCGGCTTTCGGACATCCTAGGACAGTTCAAACCTATTGGTTTCATACCAAGTTTTTCACGATCCGAACGTAGTCCAGAGCGAGACACGGGACAAGGAGCCCCGAGAGACTGCAAGTCGACCCATGGAATGAACATACATCTAACTCAATCAACAAAGTGGAAGAGTTAACACAATAAACATAGCAGAAGTCTAGCATATCATATAATACAACAATACAACACAAGTCTGAAGCTGAATAAAATCTATTGTCTGAAAAGCCTAGAAGTCTTATGATTTGATTGCACAAGACCCCAACTAACTCTCTAAGTCTGAAACTGAAAATATTCAAACATAACTAAATAAAGGAGGGGCCCTCGACAGATGAGGAATCACCAACAGTGACTGATGCTAACTCCGAAAGCTAGCTAGTGGCGGGGCTGAGTCTGATGATCTGAGCCTGTATCATGAAACGATACAGCATAGGGTGTGCGGTCGGTACGTGAATGTACCGAGTGTGCAAGGTAAGTAAAACCGCTTAAATAAGTAAAATTATTTAAAATATGCATAATATAAAACATGATCATAACAAGAATCAGAGAGTATGGCTTGCATGCTATTTTCTGATATCATGATCTGAACATAACATAACATCATAATTGAATCGATTGACCCAAAGCTGAAATCTCATAATCATAAGTAAAACTAAATATTGGGTCAAACCTGCTTTAGAACATATATATATATATATACACACACACATCATGAATGATAAACATGTATAACTAAATTCATGAGGAACAATGGGAGACTCGTCTTATAACCGACATACCATGATAGAGCTTACGTGGTCCCAACTATCACTCTCAAGTGGGTAGAGCCGTCCAAAGCCTTGTCAGGGCTAAGGAATATATGATATGAATAAACCTACATTGGCAAGTAGTTTTGAGGCATAGGGTGATCGACTCTTAGCATACTCGATGCTAGACACTACTCCCAAAATCATGCATATGCTCTCCATCGTTTTCAATGAAGCTCACCATCGTCTATTGACGAAGTTCAATAATCAAATACTTATCAAATCTAAAATCATATATGAGGAGTTGTTGCTCAGATCATACCACAAGCTGAACATAAATGGAAGTCTTTGCTCCAAAACCATGTGGTAAGCTTAATTCATAAAATCATAAGTCGTACTTGAACATATGGGCATTTCCTGATACTTTAACATGCTTGAAAATATATAATTCACTTGAAAACATGATCATAAACATGGGTAACTTGAAAATATGCTTTTAATCATCAATATCTCATCGTACTTGAACATTCATCATAAATCTCAACTTTCATGGAACTTCTCATAATTGGGCATTTTAATTTATAATGCTACATGTTTTTAATTGAAAATAACTTAAAACTTACCCATGAATCATAATTCAATGCTAGAATCATCTTTAAATCATACCCATGTAGGAAATTAGGAATTTCATGTATTGTGTTAAAACCCCATGGAATCAACATATGAATTTTCATGATTTAGAGAGGGATTGGGCATGGGTGTGAATGGATTCATTTACTCATAACCCTACATACCTGGGAAAGATCTGATTTTACCACTCCTTAATTTCTCAATGAAAGATTGAAGAAAAGCTCGAAGAAAGCCTAACTTGATCACCTTTTAAACCATTCAATTTGCATGCATGGATGAGAATGAGCCTAGGATAGATTTCTCCTCATAAAACACTTCATTTCGAGCCTTAAACGATGTAGTTTAGGATCCAAGGACTTAGGAATGATGATAATACCCTTAATGAATTTTCTAAAAATTCTGCACTATCAGTGACCACGATCAATCCTACAGGTCGTACCTTGATACCATGTCTTGTGGTATCTGTCCGTTACTTTCCCTATAAATTCTTAACTTCTCAGATTCTAATACCACGGCCTAATAGGATGGGTCGTTACAACAAACAACAGTCAGTTGAATCCTCTCGTTATTTTCCTTGATGACCTACATCTGGACTTCCCACGAGTCAAACCATGAATCATGTCTACTTCCCTCGAGTCGTGGTTTCCATCCGTTAGCTCGACTGGAGATTTTCCTACTCCTTCCCACGGTTACTTACCACGACACATTGTTACTCACAATGAGTTGTTCTATGACTCGTACCATCCTTCCCCTGGTACCCCGATGACAACCAACGACTCATTACATCAAACCAAGGGTCATTCTTGGACCTGTTACTTCCAACTCCAATGTTACACCCCGTAAATTCTTGACGTTTAGATGGCCTAATCTCATGTTGGTTAAGATTTTTAGGATGCCATACATGCTAGAAAAAGGCCCAGGGAAAGACCAAACAAGCGCCATATTGAACCATCGCAAGAGGAGGCTGCGCAGACCCCCTCTGCGATGGCCAAGATGTCACGAGGGCTCACCTACGCGTTGGCCAGTGTGTCACGGAGGTGAGGTCCAACCTCAACTATATAAACCCCCACTTCTTTTTTTTAGGATAATTATCATAATTTTCTAGTGAACAAATAGAAAACAGAGAGGACGAAGTATTTTGATGAAATTTCTTTCGTTTACGCTATCAAACGCGGTCCAAACTCAAATTAACTCCAGATACTGAGGTATAAAGCTGCAGAGAGCATTCCTGCGGAGTTAGTTTCGTGAAATCCTGCCGGAAAATCATCGTCCTACTAAGCTAAGGTAAGTGGAATTGCTCCAAATTAGTGTCAATATACTCCTAGCCGTAAAGTGAGTATTCCTCCCTTCTGGACTTCCGAGAAATACTGAGTTTTCGGCTGTTCTTCAATAAGTTAAGGTTTGGGCTATATATATATATTCAAAATAGTGTTTTCTTCCAGAATATTGAGGAATTTACTCCTAATTACTGTGTATATGAATGTAGTTTGAAGGAATAGCTGGATATTGGCTGAGTTACGTCAGTTAGTCCAGAAGTCAGAAACTGAGGTATGTAAAGCTAGTTTCTTCGGCAAGCTAGTAGTTCCGGTATAGTAAAATAGTTCAAGCGCCAGTAGAATGTTTTAGAAGCCGCATATTATATTTAGTATGAATTTTAGTATGATATTAGCAACATCATGTCACGTATAGGATGAAACTTACTAGTACGATATATATTCTAGTAGGAAGTTTCAGAAACAGTACGGCATGCCCGGTATGTAACTTAGTAAGGTATGGCAGGACATCATCGTGTTCAGTCAAAACTTAGTAAAGCAATATAAGTTCCCGTAAAGTATTTCAAAATTAGAATAGCAACCTAAAATGAAGTTTAGAAAGCATGTTAGAAGTAGTAAATCATGGTTACTATGAAACTCGGTTATACAACATAATTCTCAGCAGAAAAATTATATCTTGTTCAGTATCAAATTCAGCACAGTATGACAGAAGATTATATATATATATACCATTAACAGTTTCAACATGAAATTATGCTTACACATTACTATTATTAGTTTTGGCATGTATTAAATACATACACATTATTATCACTAGTTTCAGCATGTAGTATACGCAGTTAATATTACTAGTTAAGACCTGACCGTATTGTTTTGGGGTTGGATTACATAGCATTCATGACCACCCCAGGGTTAATAGTTGTATCGACTCGTCCGCCAGAGGGCAAGGATACGTCGCTCTACGGAGTGGCATGCCATCCCCCAAGGGACGATGATGGGATGCCAGTTTCCCCATGTTTTGCCTTGGTCGGCTTTTATACACCCCCGTCGAGTGGGTACGCCCGAGGTGTTCGGGAGTCCTACGGACTCAGGTACAGTTGTAATAAGGGGCTCAGCGGGCCCAAATGCATACCCAGGGGACCGACAGGATGCTTATAGTTATTAGGGGAGATGGGATAACCGGGGTAGGGGTATAGATTACGTGTTGGTTGTACCTCCCGGCTTATGGGGGCCGGGTAAGGTTTATGTGTGCTATGCTATGTTATGTTATGTTATATTATGCCATGTTACGTTAGATATGAATAGATCGACAGTAGAGCGCTACATTTGCAGGTATGACTCCTACTCCTTTTAGCGTAGTTTAGGACAGTCTTAAACTCATACTTTTAGTCAGTTACAGTCTATTTCTCGCTATACCAGTTTTATTAGTTATATTACTTATCTTCAGTTATTTTCCAGTTGTTGCTTTGCATACTCAGTACCAGTGGTACTGACGCCCGTTTGGAGCGCTGCATTACTTGCCTGCAGGTACTCACAGACGAGGAGCCGATCCCTCGTGATTCTAGCCAGCACATAGAGTCATAATCTCCAGTCATCCGGAGCTAGATAGCTAGAGGTCCATCCCTTTTCTTTTGTTGTACAGTATGGGTAGGCCGGGGCCCTGTCTCGACCATATTATCAGTATTCTTAAAGGCTTGCAGATTGTATATTTCCTGTGGTTAGCTGTATCGGTCGTGTGAGGCCGTGTGTATGTTCTAGTTAGTTTATGATGGCCGTGTAGGGCGTTATTCAGTTGGTAGTGGTGACCTTGTCGTTCACGTAGCAGTTTAGCACCTGTTTTCTTGATTCTGAAGTAACTAGACAACATGGTGGCCTTGTCGGCCGCATAGGTTCCTTCATACTACTGTTATTCTGGTTAGCTATTGTTTGCTTATAGGTGGCTATAGGCCTAGTAGGCCGGAGGCTGTATTTACAGCCGTTATATAGCCCGTCGTTTTCTTAAATCCAGAGTTAGAGCCAGCTTGGCACCAGAAGGGCTTTGGCTCAGCTAGTCCAGCAGTCCAGGTCCCAGTAGGGCACTAGGTGCCAATCATGCCTCCCAAGGCGAAGCGTGAAAAACTTGGTATCAAAGCAGTTCGAATCCCAGGGAGTCTTCAAGCTATGCTAAGTAGAGTCTTTCCTATGGATGTGTTGTGCACCACATACTATAGGCGAGAGGCTGCAAGGCATGATAGGATGGTTTCCTTTTATTCTTATTCAGTCGTGCTTTAGAGCGGTACAGTATAGGGTTGAGTCCCTAGAGCTTACTATATTCTTTGGTTAAAGATAATGTCAGACCAGCGACATCCTATCACAGGCCGGAGCTTGGATATTATTGCAGCAAGGGAAGGCACCAGCAGGATGCCTCACCCTCATTTAGAAACAGCCCAATCAGAGGGAAATACAGAGGCATCGTCCCAACCTTCTTAACAGTCTCCACCACATCAGGAGCCACTTGGGGCGACACCACCTCCAGCAGTCCCTATACCGATACCTTCCGACCGGGAGGTCAGGAGTGCGGTAGTTATGTTAGCACAGCTGATGGCTACTCACCGTCAGCCGATGCCGTCTACAGCTGTAGAGTCGTCAGGAGGGCCCGGTAGTTCTAGGGTCTGAGAGTTTTTGGCTCTGAATCCTCCACATCTTACAGGTACAGACCGGACAGAGGACCCTCAGGATTTTCTAGATCAGATGTAGAGAATTTTCAGGGTTATGCATGCCACACCTACAGAATCAGTTGAGTTGGCAGCATTCCGATTACAGGACATCGCCGTGTTGTGGTCTGAAAGCTGGGAAAGGTCTCGAGGGAGAGAGGTTTCCCCTCTGACCTGGTCCAGCTTCTCAAGAGCTTTTCTGGATCACTATTTGCCACGGGAGATTCGACAGGCCTGGGTGGACCGGTTTTTACATTTAGAGAAGGGGGCCATGAGTGTTCGGGAATATTCCAGAATATGTTGAGACTTGTATTATGGATACACTGCGAGAGGACATGGATATTGCCCGAGTTCAGGTATTCGCCCAGAACAGTGAGGGCATCAGGCAGCGGCAGCGGGAGATCAGGAGAACCAGTCAGGAACAATGCCGTAGGGATAGGCCAGTTGAGTTATAGAGGGAGGCTCGGGGAGGGCCTCGACCACGATCGTTAGATAGGCCGCCCAGACCCCCACCTCCACCACAGCCGCAGAGGGGCAGATTTAGCCGCAGTGGGCAGTCAGAGAACGGAAGAGGCTCACAGATTGTAGATTCACCACTACTTTGGAGGGCGGAGTAGAGTAGGTATACCCTACCACTTTGCCCTATATGCAGTCGACGCCATTACGGAGCATGCAGGTATGGCTCCACTGGATGTTATATTTGTGGCCAAGAGGGCCATCTGATGAGAGATTGTCCAGCCAGAGGTCAGGAGGACCGGTATAGACAGGACGGGGCATCCGCAGGGTCACGAGCTTCAGTATCCTCGGCAGGGCGCAGGCCCTCAGTTTCAGTAGGCAGAGGCCAGGGCAGACCAGGGGCCTCCAGTGTTGGTGCGGGTCCATGCCGCACTTATGCCTTACAAGGAAGGCAGGATGCAGAAGTGCCACCTGATGTTGTGATAGGTATGATGACTATCTGCTCATACCCTACTTATGTATTGATTGATCCAGGATCTACTTTGTCCTACATTACACCATTTGTGGCTTGAAAGTTTAGTGTTGCACCAGAGTTGCTTTATCAACCCTTTTCAGTATCTACCCCCGTCGGTGACTCCATTATAGCCAGAAGGGTCTATCGCGGGTGTACAGTACAGGTTGCCGATCGTCAGACCACAGTAGATCTGGTAGAACTAGAAATGTTTGATTTCGATGCTATTATGGGTATGGATTGGTTGGCCCCGTGCTATGCAAATGTAGAATGCTGGACCAAGATAGTCCGATTCCACTTTCCAGGGGAGGCAGCGCGAGAGTGGAAGGGTAGTACAATTACGCCAAAAGGTAGGTTTATTTCCTATCTTCAGGTGAGGAAGTTGATAGCTATGGGGTGAATTTACCATATTGTCAGAGTTTAGGATGTTCGAGTAGAGCCTCCAACTCTCAAGTCTGTGCCAGTGGTGAATGAATTCCCAGATGTATTTCCAGATGAGTTACCCGGTATTCCCCCAGAAAGGGAAATGGATTTTGAAATTGATTTATTACCAGGAACTCAGTCCATATCAATTCCTCCGTATCGTATGGCTCCTGCTGAATTTATGATGCAGCTAATTTAAGGAAAAGAATCAATTATAAAAGAAACATGTATAATATGATAAGTATTCAAATCAAGTCTTGCCGTGAATAAGAAAGTATCATGAGTATTTAAAACTGAGGTATGAACTTCGTCCTTCGAATATATTAACTCTGTAACTTTGCTTAAGACTTTATAAAGGTGAAAATTACCAAATTCAACAAGCATGATTTGCTAATTTAAACTAAACAGTTAAATACTTCAATCAAACATGGTCAGCATAACTAAAACCATACTACATGCTGATAATCATGGGAAGATCCGCAATAAATTAAACATGCTTAGATTAGGTCAAAACACGTATCAGTTCATATATTTCTATACACAAGCAAAGAGGGGCAGATCTAGAAAATTATTACTTGAATATACGGGGTTTCTGGGCAAATCCTAAGATTTACACATGCCACAACACCTAAAACAACAAGGCAATAAGCAACAAATTTGTACTAAAATGGGTAATCAAACTTGATAACTGATATAAAAGAAACAATGGTGAAAAATATAAAAAACAAAAGGATTTTATCAGAAGGATAAACCATGGACAGATTCTTAAGAATCTATCTCAAACCTTTGCAATTCAGATCTGAATCTCGTCGGGTCATTTGTTGTGGTTTATGGTTGCGATGGTGCTGGTAGTCTGGTGGCGCGACAGTGGTCGGATTAGAGTGTTCCGACAGGTCTAAGTGTTGTTTGGGAATGCGAGGAAGAGAGAAGGGTTTCACAACTGCTGCTGGTTTCAGACGGAGAAGGAGATAGAGAGGAGCAACGTCTGGTGGTTTTGGTCGCCGGAGAAGAAGGAAGATGAGGGTGGTAGTTTTTTTTTCGGTGGTTGGAGAGGACGACGAGGGAAAGAATGGATTTGACTGGAGATGACTGAGAGGGAAAAAAGAGAGGTGGGTGGTGAGGTGTTTTCCGGCCAGCAGTGGCCGGAATCGATGGTGGAACGGCGAAGGGGAAGGGGGAGAGAGAAGATGGGCGGCTGGATCTTGAGAATGAGAGAGGGGGAATGTTTGGTGGAGTTTCAGCGGGAGCGTTAACGGTGAAATGGGAGAGGGAAATAGGGAGTAGGGGCGGCGCTTGGGTGGTTTAAGAAAAAAACCATGGTGGCTGGCCGGAGGTGAGAGGGAAGAGAAAGAGAGGGAGGCGGCTGGTGTTAGAAGGAAACGGGAAATTAGGTATTGGTTTTTGGGAGCGGGAGATAAGCAAGGAAATATGTTAGGGTTAAATTGTGACCATTAGATTAGATTAGATGGACGGCTAGGATTGAACTTTAGGTTGCTGGGTCGGGTCATGGGTTATTAGGCGGGTTATGGATTGGGTTAATGGGTAGGAGTTAATGAATTGAATTGAATTGGGTCAGATTTGGTGAAAAGAGGCTAAAATTGACAAATTTATGTAGAAAGTGGCTAGACTTTAAATAAATTGAATAAAATTGAATAGAAAGTGGCTAGAATTTAAATGAATTGGAGAAAAATTGAATTAGCTGCTATTAAATTAATAAAAATACTACACTTGTAAATAATTTAATAAGTAGATAATATAATAGTTCAATTTATCGTAAAATGATATAAATATTATTATTACAAAATTAAATATAAATAATTTATAAAACTAAGTAAGTCATTTTTTTTGTAAATAAACCTTATTTAATTGAAAATACATGTCCATGGATATTATCATACAATATATTATATATGACGTAATTACATATAATATTGAAAAGTTAAAACTTGAAATTAAAATGATTTAGAAGTATAATTAAAATAATTATGCGAAAATTCAAGTATATATATGCTAAATAATGCTAGAACATTACGAATGCGGATTAAATAACTTTGTTAAAAAGGTAATTTTAAAATACAAACATATATATGGATACAGCAGCTAAGGCGGGGAATAGGGAGGTCAAAATTGGGTTTCAACAACGACTACTACCGCTGGACCTCTGGTGGCCATAATTCAACTGACCTGTTCTAGCCTAGTTGTTCTCCCACTCAATATCCTTCAACTTCTCTGCCTCAATCTGCTGTGCTTGAATGATAAGACTTGAGAGGTCGATGTCCTTGACGAGCATTGAAATTCTTCACTTCTTAAGTACCAAATCGGACACTCCATTGACTAATTTAATAACGCGAGCGCTTGGATCAACAACCATCTCTGGAGCATACTTCAACAATCGAGTAAACTCCAACGCATATTCCTCCATTGTTCTATTGCGCTATCTTAGATTCATGAATTCTGCAACCTCAGCCTCTCTCAGTTCCCGAGGAAAGAATCTGTCCAGAAATGCTGTAGCAAACTCGTCCCACTCTACTGATCCTGCTTCTGCTTGCCTCCCTTCCTTCCACTGATTGTACCAAATCTGAGCCACCCCTTTCAACTGGTAAGTAGCCAGATCAGCACTCTCCACGGAACTAACACTCATAATCTGGGTGGTCTTCCACACCTCATCTACAAACTCCTGCGGGTCCTCTTCCCACCTTAGATTCATGAAAATATGAAGGGTTCATTCGGGTGAAATCCCGAAAGCTAGCAACTACTATAGACCCGTTTACATTCACTGGAACCACCTGTTGGTTCACTTGGTTGGTCATTGTCTGCGCCAACAGCTGGATCACCGCTTGAAATTCTTCTGGGGACGGCTGATCGTCCTGAGGGGCTGCTGGATCTGGTGAGGCGGGCTAGTTGACAATGCCAGCCCTCCCATTTCCTCATTTTATAGGCATATTTTCTCTGAAACAGATGGAGCATGAGTTAGGAGGACAATTTTGTAATTCAACTTCAACACATGATAAGGAGTATGAACAAAAGGGAAATTTTCTTAATAACGTCTTGTAGCCTCCCCGTTATAAGTGTGGCGCACTTCACACCCTTGTAAAGGACTCTACTTGATGCGGCTTCAAACATCCTAGGATACTCTAAACCTAGTGCTCTGATACGAAGTTTGTCACGACCCAAGTCTACACCCTGGACTAGAACGGTACTTGGTGCCACAAGTGACCCCAAGCTAACCCATGGTCTAACATCATACAGGTAAACTAAGTAAACATAAGCAGAAGTTGTGTAAAAATAATTATCCAAATAAAACTATTTTTGAAATAGTAACATAACTATAAAGAATGATGAACATCTATGTCAGAAAGCCAACTAATTAATGAGTTGCAAGGACAAGCCTCCAGCTAACTCTAAAATCTGACCAAGTACTGAACTAACTATAAAGAGAACATTATCCTCGTAAGTTGAGGACTCACCAATAGGATTGCTGCTGGAATCGTCGGGGAGGAACTACTAACAATGTTGAGACTGGGAACCTGCTCCTATATCATAATACAATACAACATGAAAAGTATGCGTCGGCACTTTGAATGTACTGAGTAAGTGAGATATACAATAAGCATGGAAAAATAAGAACTGAACTAAAATAACATGAAATGACCAACTGATACTAAACCCTTATAAAATCCAAGCTATAAATAATATTATCAATAACGACCTTGACTGACAGTCGTAAAAATATCCTCAAACGGAGTGCCTGAACTGAACTAAACTGAACCGAACTGAACTGAAATGTTACTAACAAGTGGGAGAGCCTATAACTGACATATAACCTGTGAGCTAAACATGGAGTTCGATATATAAACCCCATCAGAGAAAGCCCACTGTACCTTGACAGGGTATGGTGACTGGGACCCGATGTGCCAATAACCTACAATGGCAACATAGTTCTGCGAACTTGGGTGCGCTGTAACCCCAGTCCGCTCGGTGCTAAGTACTACTCCCACTAGATAATTCTAACTAGACTACTAAGCTGATAACTCAAAGCTATGGTCCTGGACTAAGCCAGGAATACTTATCTAGATGTAACCTGAGAGTCTGCAAGACCAGATAACTGAAAACTGGTGTTCTAAGATTGGCCAGAGCAGCTTATCTGGAAGCGTCGTAATCATCTAAAGAACTAATTGATAACAGATATTGATGGTTCTAAGACTGGTTAGAGCTTCTTATCTAGAAGCGTCATAACTGTCTACAGAACTAACTAATAACTGAAACTAGGGAGTATTACTGAACTAAACTCCTTAAGATCAGACTATTGTCAAATAGATCAGCTGACTTACTGAAAGATACTGAAAATGCTAATTTCTGACTAAGACTAGACTAGCATGCAAATTGACTATTAACCCACATGATGGTAAAAACATAGAAATTCAAGAGCTAATGAGTCAATCAACAGTACTGCCTAGTCAACTATGCAAGACCCATTTTACTGCATATATAAAACTAGGGCTATAACACATTTCGTGAAGAGAGTATCAATATGATTAGAGAGTAGTGAAAACATAGCAAGAATTCATAAGAACTACAACCCACAAGAAATTTAGAGTTTGAATGATTATTACTCAATATCTGATCTTTAGGCTAGAACTGATAAGGAAATCACAGAAGGGTTTTTGGGGCACAAGGGAAGGGAAATTCCCTTGTTGAATTCCCATAGCACCAGCCTGAGATTTTTTTCTTTGAAGTTTCAGTGCTGGTGTGAGGCGCCAGCCATAACACCAAATCTGAAATCTTCATTCCTTGCATCATTTTTAGCTCCCTTTGCTTAGTTTCTTGCTCAAATCAACTAAAATCGTTCGTCATCACATAAAACAGACAAACATTCATGAGTTTAAGCATAAATTAAGGATTATAAACTCAAAACACGATCAAATATGGGTAAAAACATGGCAAATGGGCATCAAAATATGTTCAACATCACAACCCCACACTTAAAATATTGTTCATCCTTGAACAATCCTTAAAACATACCTAAAATCATGCTTCACCATCACACTTGACACCTCCATCAACTCATACTCAACCAACTAGCATAGAGCAAATGTAAAGTGGTTTATCATCATACAACTAATCTCAAAAGAGCACATAGAAAGATTTCACAATTAAGAACACACAACCACTATAAATGACTCATACTTTCAACACAAAGGGCCAACATGATTAAGTTTGACACATGCAACAAGTAGTACACCAAATTAGACCTCTTGTGCCCCTCACTTTTAGTGATGTTCCTCTCTCATCTTCGTTAATATAAGACTTAGAACATGATAAGTAAAGTACACTCACACTCAGAAATGATGTAATGCACATATGCGACATACCATAGGCTTGCCCTTCATATACGTTTAGACTACCTAATTGTTTCAAGAGATTAAGATCACAAGGAATTTTCTTGGTTGTAATGTCGACTAAGGAATAGGTAGGATTGATATTTAGTTTAATAGTGACTACCACCCTAAGCACATTTAAGACATATTTCACTTTACTTGTCCACCACTTCTTTCCTTTGCTTGTTCACCTTTCCTCTACTCACCCTTGTCTTTTCTTTTTATGCCCCTTTTTTTAACTACTTGGTTGCTAGTTCTGTAATCATAGAATAGATAAGTATTTTGCAATTAAAGCTCTCTTTTTCAATTCCCTAGCAGCCAATAGACAACACAATTTTTATGGGCACCCCTTCTTCTCACTTTTCTTTTCTTACCACAATTTTTTCCCTTAACATTATACTTCGGTAGACCTTACTTTCAAGTCTCAAAGTGCTTAATACTACTTTGGATCAATAAGTCTGAGTTCTTACAACAAGAGGGATTAAGCTATTATTGAGGCTAAGAAAGAATAAGGCTTTTAGGCTCAAAGGGGTTAACTAGGGAGAATGACTAGAAAGGTAAAACAATTATGGGAAGACATGGCTTTTTAATGAAATTCCTTGATCATCTCTCAACTCTCTACCAACTACTTATCCTACATACACTAAGAAAAGTTCTAGATGCTACAATATATACATACAAAACAATACAGCTCACTTCTCATGGCAACAAGAATCTAATCAGTTTCTATAGCTACACATTCACATAACCATATTGAATAACAAATTAATTTCATAATTAAGCCCTACGGATATGTTGAATCATGTTAAAGAGATATGTACGTCTCTCAAGGATTCTAACTTCTGCAATCAAAATAACCATTATTTTTACTCTAGCATAGCAGCTAAGCAGAATATCAACAAGCATACAAGTGGATGATCTACGACTCAATTCTAAAAAATAAAATTGTAATGATACTTCCCTGAAGATGGTCGTCATCCATCTATCATAAAAAACATCATTACTCTATGATGACACGACTCCTAAAAATGAAAAAATTACTCGGTTTAAAGGGCTCCCATTTGAAAAAGAACCGGGGACATAAGAAAAACTGAAGGGTGGGTGAGATATGCCATTTTAAAAAAAATTTCAATCAACACATGATGGCATACACCCATTACTACAATAACTCAAACTAAACAAAACAAGAAAAATTAAATTACCCTAAAACAAAGAAGATCAAACATCGCATAGTCAAGACGAACATTCTAAGTCAAATATCCAAGGCATCTAAGTAGTCAACATCATCATACTATCTATTACAGACCAAGAGCTACAAATTATCAAGCTACTGCTACTAGGAATATAAAGATGCTATGACCTACAAATATAGCAATTAAAGATCAACAGGAATCTAACTTTACTCCACCCCATACTTAAAAAGATGCATTGTCCTTAGTGCACACAAAATCACATCATAAGGGAGAGAAAAGAAACTTTCTGATTGCTAAGCATCATCTTGCATGGAAACCTGTAGAAGCATCCTCCTCCTCCATGTCTATAACATCAGTAACCTCATCATCATCAATCGACTCCTCAAAAGTTGGGCCCACTATGCACATTAACATGGCACTCTCTGTGAGCGGGTACCATGCTGCTAACGCCGACATCTCCTCTATAGTGGCTGGTCGTCCTCCTACCTTCCTTTGTAGCTCCATCATCCCAAATGTATGACCCTGCCAACTCTCATATCGAGCCTTCCAATCAACTATAGTAAGAGAGGAGCCTGTGGAAGGGGCGATCTCATTTACCTTGGTGACGTCTATCATCTGTCCAGCCAAGTGCCCTTTCGAAGGTATAATGAGGTCTGCATCCTCCTCTTCCTTACCTGCCTCTCTCAAGTACATGTTCAAGAGACTGCCGTGAGAATATTTCCATCTACAGTTGTCTGGTGATCTCTTCATAATGTGGAGAATCACATCTCCAAAATTCACCGGTATCCCCTTCATCAGCATGTACACCAAAACAATCTGCTCGCAAGTCACCTCTGTCAAATGTGTTCGGGAAGAAAGACGACAAATACCAGCTTCATCCACACCTTTGCCTCCCTATTAAATATGTAAATTTAAGTGTGGAATGGATGCCATTTTGATCCTTCGTCAAACGGGCGGATGAGTGCTCCCGTGTAAAGTGTGGCGGATGTCTCTGTAAAGTGGCTTCTCCAACAAGATGAAGTACTCTGAAGGATCTACTGTTGGTGTCTCTAGAAAAGCATTAAACCTCTTTGCTGAGAATCACACCACATGCCCTCTAATTTTGACCTTTGTACTATTTTCGAATGAGGTGTCCCAGTTTGCGTAAAATTTCCTCATCAAAGTGAGGTTGCACCTCTCCGGCTCATTGAAGATATAGCTAGCTCCCAACTCCCGTATCTCTTCCCGAATAGCCGGGAACTCCAATGCCAAGTGACCCTCATCTATCAGGTTCTCTAGGGAATACTTGAATTCTTTTTGAGTGTTAAACCAAGTAAGCCAGTAAGGCTCAATTGCTTTTGCTCCGAATCTTCTTGTGGGGCCTTCTTTGGAAGCCAAGGAACTAGCATCCGTCTTCCTTGGTCTACCCTCTTTCGGTTTTTCTTGGCTACATTCACCTCCTTTCCTTTGATTTCATTGTACCTATCAAGCAAAAAAATCAAGAACTTTACAACATTAGTTTGTGAACCAAATGGCTAACTAATTTAGTGTGAAAAGTGCAAAATTCACCCCACACTTAATTTGCTAGCATATATGTGAGAATTTATCAAATGGGGTACTCAAGACCTCCCCCATCATCATCAAATCTCATCAATATATTTTTAATTCACTAACTCATACTACACCAAGTTCATGCATTTTTCTTTCTTTTCAACTCTCCTCTAGCTTTTATTGTTATTTTTTTTCAAGAATTCACAATTTAAGCTATCCTTCTCACTTTCTGTTATACCCCGTAAGATTCCCAGCACCTAGATGGCCTATTCGTGCGTTGGTTAAGCCTATTTGGAAGCCATACGTACTAGAGAAAGGCCCGGGAAATGATCGGACAAGAAACTTGTCGAACCATCGCGGGAGGAGCCGAGGCAGAGCCCCTCCGCGATGGCAGCGTGTCATGGAGGTGGAACCTCTGCGTTGGCTTCGTGACACGTTGGCCTTGTCCAGGCCCAAGTATATAAAGCCCCACTTCGGTCTTAAATCATTTATCCTTATAAATTTCCAGTGAAACAGAGAGGAAAAACCAGAGGGGAGAAAAGAACGATGAGGGTAAATATATTTTCGTCCGATTACGCTGCCAAACGTAGTCCAAACTCAAATTAACCTTAGGTACTGAGGTATTTAGCAGCAGAGAGCATTCCTACGGATTTAGTTTCGCGAAATACGGCCGACGAATCGTCGAGCTACCGAGCTAAGGTAAGTAGAATTGCTCCAAACTAGTGTCTATGTTCTCCTAGCTGTGAAGTGAATACTTCTCCCTTCTGGACTTCTGGAAAATAGCGAGTTTTCGACCGTCTTTTGATAAGCCTAAGTTTAGGCTATAATTATATCGAAAGTGATGTTGTTCTTCAGAATAAAGCTATATTTAGTATTAATTGACATATATCTGAATGCAGTTGGGAGAAATAGCTGGAGTATTGACCGCGCCTCATCCGACAGTCGGATAACTCAAGGTTAAGGTATGTAAAGCTAGTTCCTTCGGCAAGTTAGTAGTTTTAGCCTTGTATAGTACAATAAACTCCGTAGTAGAATTCCCGGAGTTGA
Source organism: Datura wrightii (assembly GCA_035772735.1). Lineage (NCBI taxonomy): Eukaryota > Viridiplantae > Streptophyta > Magnoliopsida > Solanales > Solanaceae > Datura > Datura wrightii. The sequence continues at coordinate 41,915,641 of JASDFA010000007.1, read as the reverse complement.
ATGTTAAGTATTGTGCAAGTTCAGTAAACCTAGTTTGCGTTGTTATATCGTATTCAGTCTGAAAGTTAGAAAAGTATGCGCCCAAGGGCAAGTTAGTATTTCAGATTCAGTATAGCCTATTATGTGATTAGCAAGCATGTTGTAGAATAAAAAGAAACAAATTTTCGTAATAAAAGACAGTAAAGAAAGATCAGATAGACAGACAGTTATGGCTACGGATTAGCCATTTAGACAGATAGTATCTTGGCTACAGATTAGCCATACAGTTAAACAGAGATTTCAGAATCAGTATAATTAGTAAAGAGTCAGTGTAATACAGAAACATATCAGAATAAGAAGTTAGATTTCAGATAGCCTTTTCAATTATACATGCTTGCTATTTATATGTGCTATTTGTTTGTTGAGACTTGTTGTGGCGTGAGGGTACCTTATTGAGCGTCCTCGCCGCCCCTGGGTTGGTAATCGTGTCGCCATTGAGCGGGTGGGTTTACGTCACTCCAAGGAGTGGCAAGCCGTCCCCAGTTTGGACGAAGATGGGATGAAGCTTTCCCCATATCAGGCTGATCAGCATTACAGTACAGATAGCCCTGTTGTGCGCAAGCGCCCAGGGAACAGATACAGATATAGATACAGTTCAGGTGTAGCTCCGATTTCAGATAGCCCCGAGGAGAGATCCGGAGAAACAGACCCTATCTGTTACTGTCTACACAGGAGTCCTCCGGACTCAGACACGGTTATTTATATCGGAGGCTATGGCCCGAGCCGGAGATCCAGGGGGCCGGTAGAGGAGCTCCGAAGTGAGCAGATGAGTGGAGTGACTTATTTTTGGCTGGTTTTGACCCGGGTAGGGGTATATAGATTGTTTGCTTGCTTGGCGCCATCCGGCTTATGGGGGTTGGTATTGGCTCTTGTTTGCTACTTGTATATCTATTTATGTGCTATATACTAGCTATCAGACAACACGCCGATGCGTCTACAGGTACGCCTCTGCCTTATCAATACAGAAAGCTTGATTCAGTTCATATCAGCTTCTTCAGATTCAGCTATCCCCTGCTATACAGAAATGCTAGTTATGCTATATATATCCAGTTGTTTTCAGTTGTATTACTTCAGTAGCTTTGCAAACTCAGTACCAGTGGTACTGATGCCCAGTGGGGCGCTGCATTACTTTCCTGCAGGTTCTCATAGACGAGGAGGCGATCCCTCGTGATTCCAGCCAGCTATTGAGAATTCAGCTCCTATTATCCGGAGCCTGATTTCCAGAGGTGTAGCTCTTTTCCTTTTTGTACAGTACGGGTAGGTCGGGGCCCTGTCCCGATCATTTCTATTGTTATTCCTAGAGGCTTGCAGTCTGTATATATTTCTCTGTGGTCAGTTGAGCCGGTCGTGTGAGGCCGTGCAGTTTGTTATAGTTATTTAGTATTTCTGTTCCTGTTGGCCGTGTGTAGCCACAATCAGTCAGTAGTGGTGACCTTGCCGGTCACGTAATTATTTAGCATGCTAATGTTTAGTACAGAGAACTAGACAGCATGGTGGCCTTGCCGGCCCGCATAGGTTCCCCTACTGTAGTATGTTTCTGGTCAGCTATTTTATAGGTACAGGTGGCTATAGGCCAGTTGGCCGGAGGCTGTGTTTATTGTCGTTATATAGCCCTTTGTTTCCAGAAATTTGAGATAGAGCCAGCCAGGCACCAGATGTGCTTAGGCTCACCAGATAGCATTCTAGGTCCTACTAGGGCACTAGCCAGTCATACCCCCCAGGGCGGGGCGTGACAAACTTGGTATCAGAGCAGGTCGTGTCCCAGGGAGTCTGCAAGCCGTGCTAAGTAGAGTCTTATCTATGGATGTGTTGTGCACCACATACTATAGGCATGAGGCTGCGAGGCATAATAGGATGGTTACTCTTCTTCTCAGTCAGTTGTGCTATAGAACGGTACAGTATAGGGTCGAATCCCTGAAACTTATCATATTCTTTTTCTACAGATAAGAATGGCAGACCAACGTCATCCTACCGCCTGCAGAAGATTAGACACAGCAGCAGGAGAAGGCACTAGCAGGATGCCTCAGTTCCAGTCAGAGTCAGCCCGATCTGAGGGCGATATAGAGGCTTCATCACAGCCTTCTCAGCAGTCCCCCTCACATCAGGAGCCATTGAGCACTACACCTCCCCCGATAGCTCCTGTGCCCTCGCCATCAGATCAGGAGGTTCGTAGCACTGTAGTTATGTTAGCACAGATGATGGCCACACAGCGCCAGTCAGTGCCACCTGTAGCACCAGAGCCTTCAGGTGGGTCAGGTAGTTCCAGGGTCAGGGAGTTTTTGGCACTGGGTCCCCCGCAGTTTACAGGGTCAGATCCAGCAGAGGACCCCCAGGACTTCCTAGATCAGATGCAGAGGATATTCCGAGTTATGCATGTGACCCCTTCAGAGTCTGTTGAGCTGGCAGTGTTCCGGTTACGGGATATAGCTATACTGTGGTACGAGAGTTGGGAAATGTCCCGAGGGAGAGATGTTACCCCTCCGACCTGGACCAGCTTCTCGGAGGCCTTTCTAGATCATTATTTTCCACGAGAGATCCGGCAGGCCCGGATGGACCAGTTCCTACATCTGGAGCAGGGGGCGAGGAGTGTACGTGAGTATGCTTTACAGTTTGACTCCTTAGCCTGTCATGCTCCAGCATTTGTTGATACTATGCCAGCAAGAGTTCACAGATTCATCATGGGTCTGAATTTGGAGTATATTGAGGAATGTATGACGGCGACGCTGTGAGAGGATATGGACATTGCTCGAGTACAGGCTTTTGCTCAGACCATAGAGGGTCTTAGACAGCGGTAGCAGAGTAGTAGACAGATCAGTTAGGAACACCGCCGCAGAGATAAACCAGATGAGGTACAAAGGGAGGTTCAGAGAGGACCCAGGCCTCAACTATCAGATAGACCCCCTAGACCCCTACCTCCACAGCAGCAGGAGCGAGGTAGATATGTTCGTAGAGGGCAGTCAGGGTCCAGTGGCAGTTCTAGAACGGTAGATTCCCCGCAGCATAGAAGGGGAGAACAGAGTAGATTTGCACCCTCACCCTGCCCCTATTGTAATCGACAACACTCCGGAGCTTGTAAATATGGCTCCACGGGGTGTTATATTTGCGGACAGGAGGGGCACCAGATTAGAGACTATCCGACCAGAGGTCAGGGGAGCAGAGGCAGTCAGGAGAGGGGATCCGCAGGGCCACGAGCCCCAGCAGCCTCAGCGGGGCGTGGGCCTTCAGGTTTAGCAGGCAGAGGCCGAGGTAGATCGGGAGCCTCCAGTTCAGGTATGGGTTCAAGCCGTACTTATGCATAGCAAGGGAGACAGGATTCAGAGGCGTCTCCAGATGTAGTAATAGGTATGCTGACTATCTGTTCATGCCCTGCTTATGTACTGATTGATCCAGGGTCCACTCTATCATATATTACCCCGTTTGTGGCACGAAAGTTCAATATTGCACCAGAATTATACAGCAGCCCTTTTCGATATCCACACCCATCGGTGACTCGATCGTAGCTAGCAAAATTTACCGGGGGTGTACAGTGAAGGTTGCTGATCGTCAGACCACAGAAGATCTGGTCGAGCTAGAAATGATAGACTTCGATGCCATAATGGGTATGGATTGGCTAGTGCCATGCTTTGCCAATGTTGAATGTTGGACCAAGACGGTCCTATTTCACTTTCCAGGAGAAGCAGTGCGGTAGTGGAAGGGCAGCACCGCTACGCCAAAAGGTAGGTTTATTTCCTACCTACAGGCGAGGAAATTGATATCTAAGGAATGTATTTACCATCTGGTCAGAGTTCAGGATATCCGAGCAGAATCCCCAACACTCCAATCTGTGCCGGTGGTGAATGAGTTCCCTGATGTGTTTCCAGATGAGTTACCTGGTATTCCCCCAGAAAGGGAAATAGATTTTGCTATTGATTTACTACTAGGCACCCAGCCGATATCGATTCCTCCTTATCGCATGGCTCCTGCAGAACTCAGAGAATTAAAGGAGCAGCTGAAAGACTTGTTGGATAAGGGTATTATTAGGACGAGTACTTTACCATGGGGTGGGCCAGTTCTATTTGTGAAAAAGAAAGATGGCTCACTCCGTATGTGCATAGATTATCGACAATTAAACAATGTTACAGTGAAGAACAAGCACCCGCTTCCCGGGATTGATGACTTGTTTGATCAGTTGCAGGGAGCCAGATATTTTTCTAACATAGACTTACGGTCCGGATATCACCAGGTTCGAGTTCGTGAAAGAGATATTCCCAAAACGGCGTTCAGGACCCGATATAGACACTTTGAATTTCTAGTTATGTCCTTCGGGTTGACGAATGCCCCAGCAGTATTCATGGACCTGATGAACAGTATTTTCAGTCCTTTTCTGGACTTGTTCATAATAGTGTTTATTGATGATATTCTGGTGTATTGCCGCTCTGAAACAGATCACCAGACTCATTTGCGGACAGTGCTCCAGATCCTCCGGGACCGCCAGTTATATGCTAAATTTTCTAAGTGTGAATTCTAGCTGAACTCAGTAGCCTTCTTGGGGCATATTGTGTCGGATGTTGGTATACAGGTTGACACGCAGAAATAGAAGCAGTCAAATCATGGCCTAGGCCTACCACTCCGACCGAGGTCAGCAGTTTTTTGGGATTAGTGGGATATTATAGGAGGTTTGTTGAGGGATTCTCTACCATAGCAGCACCTCTGACCAAACTGACACAGAAAGCAGCAAAGTTTCAGTGGACAGAGGCATACGAGCAGAGCTTCCAGGAACTGAAAGATAGATTAACCTCCGCGCCAGTGTTAGCCTTGCCGAAAGGTACAGAAGGTTATTCAGTATATTGCGATGCATTAGGTGTTGGGTTGGGTTGTATGCTGATGCAGCATGGTAAGGTGATTGCATATGCCTCCAGACAGCTGAGGAAACACGAAAAGAATTATCCTACCCACGACCTGGAGTTAGCCGCAGTGATCCACGTATTGAAAATGTGGAGACATTACCTGTATGGCATACATGTTGATATTTTCACAGATCACAAGAGCCTACAGTATATCTTCACTCAGAGGGAGCTAAATCTGCGACGTCGCTGGTTGGAGTTGTTAAAGGATTATGATGTGAACATTCTGTACCACCCGGGAAAAGCTAATGTTGTAGCAGATGCTCTCAGTCAAAAGTCAATGGGGAGCTTGGCGTATTTGCAACCCGACCAGCGGGAATTGGTCAGGGAGATACATCAGTTAGCTAGCCTAGCCGTTCGTGTAGCAGAAACAGAGGACGGTAGAGCGGTAATTCAGAACACCGCCGTGTCATCGTTAGTTGTGGAAGTGAAAGAACGGCAATTTGAGGATCCTGACCTAGTTCAGCTTAAAGATTATATTCCGCTAGGGAAGGCGCCAGGATTCCGGGTAACAGAGGATGGAGTGCTGCGTTGTAAAGATCGTTTATGTGTTCCCAATGTTTCAGGCCTCCGCCAGCAGATTATGAATGAGGTACATTACGCCCGTTATTCTCTTCATCCCGGTGCGACAAAAATGTACCATGACATCAAAGAGAACTACTGGTGGCCAGGTATGAAAAGGGAAATTGCTGAATTTGTAGCCCAGTGTCCTAACTGCCAACAGGTAAAGGCGGAACACCAGAAGCCAGGCGGGTTAACTCAGGACATAGCTGTGCCTCTCTGGAAATGGGAAGCAGTGAATATGGATTTTGTGGTAGGATTACCCCGTACCAGACACAGACATGACTCTATATGGGTGATAATTGACAGATTGACTAAATCAGCTCATTTCCTACCAGTAAGAACTACTTTCTCGGCCAAAGATTATGCGGAGTTGTATATCCGAGAGATAGTCAGATTGCACGGAGTGCCAGTATCCATTATTTCATATAGAGGAGCACAGTTCACGGCTAGATTTTGGCAATCGTTCCAGAAGGGACTGGGAACGCAGATTAATCTGAGCACTGCTTTCCACCCTCAGACAGACGGACAGGCTGAGCGCACTATTCAGACGCTCGAGGATATGCTGCGAGCGTGTGTGCTAGACTTCGGTGGTAGCTGGGATAAGCATTTGCCACTGATAGAATTTTCTTATAATAATAGCTATCACTCGGCTATTCAGATGGCACCTTTCGAGGCTTTATACAGGCGAAAGTGCAGATCACCGGTTGGCTGGTTTGAAATAGGGGAATCAGCGATAATTGGGCCAGACATTGTTCAGCAGTCAGAAGAGAAAGTAAAGCTTATCAGAGAACGCCTATTGACTGCACAGAGTCGCCAGAAATCATATGCAGATGTACGGCACAGAGACCTGGAGTTTAATGTGAATGACTGGGTATTTCTGAAAGTATCTCCGATGAAAGGGGTGATGAGATTCGGCAAGAAGGGTAAGCTCAGTCCGAGGTTTGTTGGGCCTTATCAGATTCGGCGAAGGATAGGGCGAGTAGCATAAGAGTTGAACTTGCCTCCAGAGCTAGAATCCGTTCATCCCGTCTTTCATGTGTCTATGCTGAGGAAATGCGTAGGAGACCCATCCAGAGCAGTCCCAGTCCAGGATATCCAGGTTACAGAAGAGCTGGCCTACGAAGAGGTTCCGGTAGCTATCTTAGACAGACAGATTCGTAGATTGAGAACTAAGGATATTGCGTCTGTCAAGGTATTGTGGCGCAATAGGAACCGAGAGGAGATGACGTGGGAGGCTGAAGAAGATATGAAAGCTAGGTATCCTCACCTATTCCAGGCCTAGTCAGGCGACAGGTATGTCCGTACTATTACTTATGTAGTACCTTATGGTTGTATATGTATAAATGAGAAAGATTGATGTTTAGCTATCCAGTGAATCTTAAAGTATTGTCTGCAGTACCTGTGTTGGACTTTTCTACATTTCAGGTTTTTGTTATACTCCATATTACAGGGGAAACTCTTCCGAAATTCTAGATAGAAGTTTACATTCGAGGACGAATGTTCTTAAGGGGGAGAATGTTATACCCCGTAAGATTCCCGGCACCTAGATGGCCTATTCGTGCATTGGTTAAGCTTATTTGGAAGCCATACGTACTAGAGAAAGGCCCGGGAAAAGATCAGACAAGAAACCTGTCGAACCAACGCGGGAGGAGCCGAGGCAGAGCCCCTCCGTGATGGTAGCGTGTCACAGAGGTGGAGCCTCTGCATTGGCTCCGTGACACGTTGGCCTTGTCCAGGCCCAAGTATATAAAGCCCCACTTCGGTCTTAAATCATTTATCCTTATAAATTTCTTGTGAAACAGAGAGGAAAAACCAGAGGAGAGAAAAGAATGAAGAGGGTAAATATGTTTTCGTCCGATTACGTTGCCAAACGTAGTCCAAACTCAAATTAACCTCAGGTACTGAGGTATTTAGCAGCAGAGAGCATTCCTATGGATTTAGTTTCACAAAATACGACCGACGAATCGTCGAGCTACAGAGCTAAGGTAAGTAGAATTGCTCTAAACTAGTGTCTATGTGCTTCTAGTTGTGAAGTGAATACTTCTCCCTTCTGGACTTCTTAAAAACAGCGAGTTTTCGACCGTCTTTCAATAAGCCTAAGTTTAGGCTATAATTATATCGAAAGTGACGCTGTTCTTCAAAATAAAGCTATATTTAGTATTAATTGACATATATCTGAATGCAGTTGGGAGAAATAGCTGGAGTATTGACCGCGCCTCGTCCGACAGTCGGATAACTCGAGGTTAAGGTATGTAAAGCTAGTTCCTTCGGCAAGTTAGTAGTTTTAGCCTTGTATAGTACAATAAACTCCGTAGTAGAATTCTCGGAGTTGAATGTTAAATATTGTGCAAGTTCAGTAAACCTAGTTTGCGTTGTTATATCATATTCAGTCTGAAAGTTAGAAAAGCATGCGCCCAAGGGCAAGTTAGTATTTCAGATTCAGTATAGCCTATTATGTGATTAGCAAGCATGTTGTAGAATAAAAAGAAACAGATTTTCGTAATAAAAGACAGTAAAGAAAGATCAGATAGACAGACAGTTATGGCTACGGATTAGCCATTCAGACAAATAGTATCTTGGCTACAGATTAGCCATACAGTTAAACAGAGATTTCAGAATCAGTATAATTAGTAAAGAGTCAGTGTAATACAGAAACAGATCAGAATAAGAAGTTAGATTTCAGATAGTCTTTTCAGTTATACATGCTTGCTATTTATATGTGCTATTTGTTTGTTGAGACTTGTTGTGGCGTGAGGGTACCTTATTGAGCGTCCTCACCGCCCCTGGGTTGGTAATCGTGTCGCCCACTGAGCGGGTGGGTTTACGTCACTCCAAGGAGTGGCATGCCGTCCCCAGTTTGGACGAAGATGGGATGAAGCTTTCCCCATATCAGGCTGATCAGCGTTACAGTACAGATAGCCCTGTTGTGCGCAAGCGCCCAGGGAATAGATACCGATATAGATACAGTTCAGGTGTAGCTTCGATTTCAGATAGCCCCGAGGAGAGTTCCGGGGAAACAGACCATATCTGTTACTGTCTACACAGGAGTCCTCCGGACTCAGACACAGTTATTTATATCGGAGGCTATGGCCTGAGCCGGAGACCCAGGGGGCCGGTAGAGGAGCTCCGAAGTGAGCAGATGAGTGGAGTGACTTATTTTTGGCTGGTTTTGACCTGGGTAGGGGTATATAGATTGTTTCCTTGCTTGGCGCCATCCGGCTTATGGGGGTTGGTATTGGCTCTTGTTTGCTACTTGTATATCTATTTATGTGCTATATACTAGCTATCAGACAGCAGGCCGATGCGTCTACAGGTACGCCTCTGCCTTATCAATACAGAAAGCTTGATTCAGTTCATATCAGCTTCTTCAGATTCAGCTATCCCCTGCTATACAGAAATGCTAGTTATACTATATATATCCAGTTGTTTTCAGTTGTATTACTTCAGTTGCTTTGCATACTCAGTACCAGTGGTACTGATGCCCAGTGGGGCGCTGCATTACTTGCCTGCAGGTACTCATAGACGAGAAGGCAATCCCTCGTGATTCCAGCCAGCTATTGAGTATTCAGCTCCAGTCATCCGGAGCCTGATTTCCAGAGGTGTAGCTCTTTTCCTTTTTGTACAGTACGGGTAGGTCGGGGCCCTGTCCTGATCATTTCTATTGTTATTCCTAAAGGCTTGCAGTCTATATATATTTCCCTATGGTCAGTTGAGCCGGTCGTGTGAGGCCGTGCAGTTTGTTATAGTTATTTAGTATTTCTGTTCCTGTTGGCCGTGTGTGGCCATAATCAGTCAATAGTGGTGACCTTGCCGGTCACGTAATTATTTAGCTTGCTAATGTTGAGTACAGAGAACTAGACAGCATGGTGGCCTTGCCGGCCCACATAGGTTCCCCTACAGTAGTATGTTTCTGGTCAGCTGTTTTACAGGTACAGGTGGCTATAGGCCAGTTGGCCGGAGGCTGTGTTTATAGCCGTTATATAGCCCTTTGTTTCCAAAAATTTGAGATAGAGCCAACCAGGCACCAGATGTGCCTCACCAGATAGCAGTCTAGGTCCTACTAGGGCACTAGGTGCCAGTCATACCCCCCAGGGCAGGGCGTGACACTTTCCTTCTCCAATTCCCAATTCAAGTAATTTCATGTAATAGAGTAACAACATTCAATTCAATCAACCAATAATAAATAATTTACTACCATTAAACATGAATTACTCAAGAATTTCACCAACTCAAGTAATTTTCACATTCAAAAATTCAATACTTCATGTATTTTCTCTCTCTACAATTATTGCACCTACCCACCAATATTCGAAAATTCAATTCATCTACCCAATCATTCCCACAAGTTCAAATCAACAAATTCATCAAAGATTCAAGCTACTCATCGAAGATATCATATAATCATGGAAGAATTTAAGACTTTTAAGCTCATAAAATCCAAAACATGAAGTTAAAGTTTTTCACCAATAATGGTGATTTGGGTTCTAAATCTTGGGGAAAGACAGTGTAGGATCATGCTTACACCATTAATAAACTAAGAGAGAAGAAATATACTTACTTGAGTTGAGGATGACAGATTACCAACTTGTTGAAGAAGACAACAATGGAGGGAAGAGGAATTGGGAGAGTTACGGCTTTAGGGAGAGGGGAGAGAGAAATTTTTTTCTTTTTCATTTTGTTCGACTTTTGAGGAAAAATGGATGAACGACACTTTTAAAAATAAAAGGTGGGGAATGGATTTTGTATAATTTAAAGGTTTGTTGAGTCAAAATTAACTCAAATTGACCTAAAATTGTTGGCCTTTTTGTCCCTTGGTCCGCTGCCTCTCCCATCTCACTACAGACTTAAATTTATTTTTCTTCTGGAGATAAAGGTGGACGCAGTGCACCACCCATAGCCTTACCTGAAAAAAAAAATTCTTCTATGATTTAACTCCTGGCGCTCATGCCAGTCGTCTCACCCCAGACTTACTCTTTTTAGCTCAATGTCCCAGCTTATTCTTGCCTCTTATGCCCTGTTCGTCTCTACTAATCAAATAAAAACATACCAAATTTTAAAATAAAGGATGGATTTCCTCCCACCAAGCGCCTTATTTAAAGTCGTGGCACGACATTCATGGGTTGCTTCCCATGCAGTGCCTGAGTTAATGTCGCGACACGAATATGGTCCTCGTCACTCCTTCATTCGAGTGAACTTGTGGCCACACCATGGATCTAACAAACTCTCGTGCAACATTTGCTTCTCCATCAACTGATTACACCCTCCAGGTTCTCCCGTTGGTTTCATTTTGAAGTCCTCATAATGAGGTGGCATCCGTGCTGCTCTAAATACTTTGAAAACTGCCTCCTGACCATCTACTTTCATAGACATCTTGCCCGACTGAACATGTATAACTGCATTAGTGGTGGTTTAAAATCCTCTAACCAGAATGATGGGAACTGATGCTTCTGCTTCATAGTTCAAGATTATCGGTAGGATGAAAGGTCCTATCTTAATCAATACATCTTTAATGATTCCTTCAGGATAGGCCAGAGATCGATCCGAAAGCTATAACGTCACTGTGGTGGTATGTGGTTCACCTAATCCCAATATTCTGAATAGGGATGCTGGCATTAAATTTATGCTTGCACACAGATCACACAAGGCTAAACCAACTTCCCTGCTTACAATAGTGACCGGAATAGGGAAACTCCCAGGATTCTTAAGCTTTTTAGAAATCTTGTTCTTGATTTGGGAACTGCACTCTTCCATAAGAGCCACAGTTTCAAACTCAGTATGCCTCCTCTTGTTAGCCACAATATCCCTTAGATACCTGGAATATTTTGGAACTTCCTGCAAAAACTCCACCAATGGAATATTCACATGAACCTTCTTCAACAATTAAAGAAATTTACCACAGGATGCATCCTCTTATCTTTTTCTTCTACCTTTGAGGAAATGGAGAAGGTGGTCTAGCTACTGCAATTTTCGGTTGTGAATTGCTTGATTCCCCTACCTCAGCCTTGGGTTTCACTACTTGTTCCCCGTCAACTTTTTCTTTGATAGGGACAGCCTCACCCAACTCCTTACCACTGTGCAAGAAAATAACATTTATATTTTCTTTGGGGTTCTTCTCGGCATTACCCAGGAATGCCCCCTGTGTTATGTTGTTTTGCTGCAAAGCCAATTGTCCTATTTGCCTTTCAAGCTCATGGATGGATTTCTGCATTTCATTTACCACTTGCGACTGCTGCACCATCCATTGCTTCATTGACTCCTCAAGAGAACTGCTCTGCTGCTGGCCCTGTGGCCTTTGATAAGTGCTTTGGGGATTTTGGAAATTTTGGTTTCCTCCCCATGGGAAATTTTCTCCATTCCAGTACCCCTAATTATAGCCATTACTTGCAAACCCTCCACCACGACATTGTTGTCCCACAAAATATACAGACTCAGGATTAACGGGACAACCTGAATAAGCATGGCCTTCACCACACACCTTACATGATAGTGGTGGGATTTGTACTTGTTGTACCTGCTGCACTTAGCCTCCTGCTAGTGTGGTTACAAACTTACTAATCACATTCACCAACTAGCTTATATTTTCTCAGATTGCCGCTACACCACCTAGCTCAAGCTTTCCCGTCAAGTGTTTTGGACCAATCGCATAGTCCCTTCTTTCAGCTCAATGTTCCTAGTGATGGCCTGTTTTAAAATTACTTTGGAAGCATTTTCTACATTCGGCCTAGCAAACTACATCACTAGAACTCTATAATTCTCTTCACCTGCTGCTTTTCCATTGTTCTCCATATTTAACATTCGAAAGGTTCTCTCTATTTCAGGATCAAGAGAAGCTAAGGATGGACTTTGACTTCTTGTGCTTGGTATACATTGAGCCAAACAACCTGTGAACTTCAACAAAAACAAGAAACAGATGTAAAATACAAACTAGTGAAACAAAATTCTAACCTACAAATGATTGAACAATATTCAAGTCTCCGACAACAGCACCAAAAACTTTATGTCGCCCAAGCGCACACAACCGCACGTGGTCGTCAAGTAATATATGATTTTTAAGTCCAGATATTATACCCAAAGGGACTTGTCAATTTAATCGTTATAAGGTTGTACTTTTGGGTCACTAATCTATGAAACAAATAAAAATGGAGGTTGCTTTGGCAAATTAAACTACTAACTTCACATGTAAACATTAAATAAAACTAATGCAAGCTTGATTGTATTTCGATAATGATGACAAACTAGCGCAATGGCACTTGGTTGGTTTCAGGTTGAGTTTTCTAGATGTAATTAACCAAGCATGATTATTCCTATGGTTGTTAGTTGCAAGTTACTATCCCATTTCATGCCACTATCCCTAGCATCTAAGAACAATCTCATGAACCCTAATGCCTATATCACTATGGTCACAGGAGAACATGAAACGACGATTATACCTACTTGTATTTCAACTGTACGGGGTTGAAGGGTATATCCCTATCGTCAACAATAACTTCTATCCTATCACTAATGGATTCAAGGGTCTTCGAATTCCCATTCTGTATTTATCTTTAACCCTTTCGATTCCTTTTCCCAAGTTCAATCAAAAGCCAACAAATTACTTACAAGGTGATCAATCTCATAAATAATAAATTAAAACAAATAAATACAAACAACCATAAAGAAGAATCCAAATCAAGTTTATTATGTTTTCAAACAATCAACCATCCACCATGGCCACAACCCTAGATTATAAGTTTAGTCACTCAAGTTGTTTCTCAAAAACATCCTAAGAGGGGTATGTTTAGTAGTAAAATAAATTTGCATATGTTCCTACTTGTGATAGAATTAGACTTTGCAGAAGTTGAGTTGGCTACCACTGGTCCACGTTGAAAATCTTGGTGCGCCAAGATGGTGCCATGTCGCGCTAGTCCTTGCACAGGTGTGGCCTTTGATGAGTTCGCAATTTACCAATTTAGTTAGCTCTTAAGCATGAGTTATTGCTTTATTTTTACACAATTTAGAAAGGTGTTACACGTTTTCTCTTATTTTTTGCGGTAAACTAAGAAGATAAAGGAATTTCTAGAAGACAAACAGGGACATGCATGCCGGACAATTTCATCTGGTATTAGTAGGTGCCATGCTGAAGAATATGGAGATTTACTAAATCAGACCTGTGAGCCGCAAATAGACATCTGCAGACCACAAATGACACGAAAAGAGCACTATTAGGCCTAAAAGGTGACCAGCGAGCCGCACAACTGCACCTACGAAACGTAGGTACCACGCAAGTAACCCACATCATTGTTGAAGGGTAAAATCATCCATAAAGGCATAAGTGTACCTAAGAAGCTTCCAAGGGCATTTTTCAATAGTTATGCATAGAATATATGTTGATTTTTACCCCATTTCTACAGATCAGGATATCACAGTAGAGAGAATATTGTCGAAAGTGATAGGCATAGTCCATTCTACTTTCTTCTACACTTTCATTGGGAGAAACACTCCATTATTGCAGCTCTTGAGCAGAGAATTGACTATTTGCTGACAATAAATGGAATTGAGGAATTTTCCCTAGTATAATTTCTCTTTCCTCAATTACGAAGAGCTAAATTCCCTTCTAGGTGTGTGTATGGATGATGGGTGTTTAGACCCATGTGGGTATTGACTAATTAGTTTTAGATATAATTAGAAAGCATGGATCTATTGAATTATTCAAAAGCATTGCTGCATTTGCACCTGCATTTCGCAGGTGCCAACTTGCGCTTCGCAAGATCATTTTAGCTTCTTGCCCAGTGCCAACCAAATGGCACTTGTGTTTCGCAGGTTCAAATATGTGACACACATGTTTTTGATTCTAATAGAGTGCTTTTTGTTCAATTCTTCTGCTTTCTCTGTCTAAGTCTAATACCTGCACAAACAAAGGGAAAAGGCATAAAACCTTCCTAATTTATGTGGAAATAAGGAAATATCTCACGCTTAAAAGCCTAATGAGTTGGTAAATTACCAACTCATCAGCTGGTCCTTTATATTATATCATACATGTTGTATCAAAAGTGTTTAAAGTATTGGCTTCTATGTGAAATTAGTAAAAAGGGCAAGACGCTGATACACGAATGAACTCAACGCTAGAAAATAATTTTAAGCTAAATAAACACAAATGAAATGGAAATGCCTTACAATAGTCATCCACCCCTATATACACATTTTCTATGGTATATAAGGCCAAGAGGAAGTTCCTCGATTCCTCTCCCTTTAGCTAACAATCAAGTTAACGAGTTGCTGAACCAATTGATATATTGAACTTGAAAAGTAGAACTTCAATGTGCAATCTATCAATATGGCTATGAAACCGACTTTATGGGTAGCTTATACACATTTTCTCATGGTTAAAATGTTATATGAAAAAAAGAATATATAGACGCTTATACTTACATTCAAGTTACATGTTAAGGCGACAAAAGTTGTCTTTAGAATGTCACTATGAGTTTAATAGAACTCTTGTGCTATCTGAACCATGTAAGGATCGCTAAGGCATTAAGTAGACATGATACATATTCTTTTAAAGTTATATATGTGTATGTAAACTAGGTGTAAAGTGTAAAAGTTGAGACCTTAATAATAAAGGGAAGATAAGTGGGTACTAGACCTTTCAGGATAACACGTAAATCACGTACTCTTTATTTCTAATTGATTCCAGTGGAACTCAAACGATGTTTAGTATAATCTAGACATGGAATAAAGTGGTTAATCAGTAGTAGGGTACTTACATATGAAGTTCAATGAAACGATTAACACAAGAGTAAAGGTTCAAGTGTAGAATGATGTATTGTGATTAAAACAAAAGTCAAGCTAAGTAAGCAACAAGAACTAAAGGATGTCAACTTAAAATGATAATACTTGCAGCAGTGAACTAGATAAGTAAGTAAATGCTCAATAAGATGAGCCATATGTCCTCAAGGTGCCTAGTAAGGATGTTAGGAACAAAGTTGATAAGTATGTTAGGTGGTAAGATGACGTATTAAATTATGAAGTAACACCTTTTATTAATTAATAAGAGCGGAACATCTATGAAATAGTAACTTTAGATAAAAATAGAAGTTATCTGATTCTATTCGACGATTGCGCTATGTTAAATATTCTATGTATTGAATTGTTCTCCAAGCTTAACAAGTTACTCATAAGAACTTCTATTCTACTTATAATAATGTTTAGCTTTCTTAGGCTCCACGGCTAGTACCAAATGTGTACGGTATTCTAACATTTTATGAATTACATCCATTAGTTTTTATTTGCCTGTACGACAGTCCTTAAAGAATTTTTTACGAATGTCTAAGCTAAAAGGTTCCAAGTCTCGAATTCTTAAGCTACGCCTTCACATTCCTAAGTTATGTTGAAACATATGGTGCTAAGGTAAGGAGTTCCAAGTATCCACATTATGATATTCTTCATAGGTGAAAATGGTAAAAGAGTTAAGAAGATAACGCATGAGCAGACCTATAATGCCCCAGAAACTCAAAGATTAGACCTAGGACTCAAAATGGGAAATTTCATAAAAATTGGAAAATTTGGCACCAGTCACATAACGGGTCATTAAGTGACCCGTTCGAGGAGCCCACGAGTCATGAGGTGACTTGTGGGGAGGCCAGGTAAGGAAGTTCTAGATTCTAGAAAAGGTTACCCGACGGATGACCGAACTAGTCCTGGTCAGTCCCATGATTCATTAGTTCAGTCATGAGGAGGGGAAAATGGAAGTAAAAAGAGGTGGAGGTAGTGTACTTGACGAAAAGACCCCACGATTCATGGTCAGTCACCAAGAGTCGTGAGGTGGGTCGTGATCATCTAGAGGAGGATTTTATGAGAGTTAAGCAGTGTACCCCATGAGTACTCACCACGACTCATTATGGGTCACCACAAGTTGTGGTGTCACCTGTGGGGAGCTTCAGGATATTAGGCAGTGTGGTCCATGACAGGTGACCAGGAGTCGTGGTCACTCACCACGACTCTTTAGGTCCCTCGTGGTGACCATTAGGGATTTCTAGGTAGTGTACTCAACGAGTGTGACCATGAGTCATGGTCACTGACCACGACCCGTTAGGTCACCCCTGAGGGCTGACGACCAGTTTTTCCCTGCGATTTTCCAAGGGTTGTTTAGTAATTTCACACTCTCCCGAATGAATGGCCTCTCCCCTCATTCCCTACATACATTCTCAAAAAACATCGAAGAGTTCTCTCAAGAACATTCATAGTAAGTTCCATGGATTTTTGTCCACCTTAGAAATTCAAGTTTCCTCCTCAAGATAATTCTTAGATAGGTATGTGAGAATTCAACAAGGGGATAGTTTTTCCCTTGTGTCCCCCAAATCCCTTTTATAATTTCTCTATCAGTCTTAGCCTTGAGTTTTAGAGTATGAAAAGATTACATGTTTGTTTTTGTTGATTTCACCTAGAATGATATTCATGTTTATTGTTGATATGATCTCCATCAGTTCTTGATCGAATTGTTGATGTTCCTGCAAAAATAAATTTAAGCCCTTAGCTTTCGAATGAAACGTATTTATGCATTAAATCCCTCATGGTTTGTGAAGTGTGATTTGGGCTGATTTTCTAGTATTCCTTATTTTTTAGATGTTGAGTAATTACTCCCTTGATAAGAATGATTTTAGCCCTGGTACGAATGAGAAAAACTATAATTCTACTTGTCGGAGGACATTTCCCTATTTTCTTGAAATTTTTTCTATATTATGGAATTCCTATGTTGTTAGAATAAGTTGAATTCTCTATTAGCTTCTTCGTAGTTCAGTTCAGTTAGAACATACAATTTCCTCAGTGCTATTCAGAATTTGTCAACTGATCAGTTTGACTACTGAATTTCTTTAGGTCTCTGTGATACCTCCCAGTTAGCCGAATTAGACTCAGAACTCGGTTTCATTAATCCACTAGGCGGTCATGACATTTTAGATAAATAGCTCTGACTAGCCTTAGGACCCCAGATAGATTACAGTTTGTTCTTAAACTTTTATATTCTATTATGTTTTCTCCTACTTACTTAGTACATTCAAAGTACTGACCCATACTTTTATGTTGTACCATTTCATGATAAAGTCGCAGGTTCTCAGACCCAGCGCCGTTAGCCGATTTAGTTCAGGTCTCTCTTCTAGCAGCACAAGTGTGAGTCCTTATCTTTCGAGGACGTTATTTCATTTATTTAAGTTTCCTTTATTACTATTTAAGTTAGACTTAGAGTTATATGGGGGCTTGTCCCAGCAACTCCTCAGTTAGATGGCTTTCAGACACAAACGTGGTTTCAATTTATTAGTATTGCTCAGATGTTTTAAACTATGTGATTTAGAATTACTTTCATGAATGTCTTACGTTATTATTTTAAAGCTTCCTCTATTATGTTTACTCAAAATTCTAGTGTATCAAGACCAAGGGTTGACTTGGGGTTACTTGTGACCTCAAGTAACGTGTTCTATCCAGGGTGTAGACTCTAGGCATGACAAACTTAGAATCAGAGCTAGAGGTTTAGAGTATCCTCGAAATGTCTGAAAGCCGCATACAGTAGAGTCCTTTACCTGGGTGTGAAGCGCGCGACACTTATGACGAGGTGGCTATGAGATGTTATTAGGAAAAACTCTCTTTTGTTTATACTCCTTATCGTGCATTAAAGTTCAATTCCAGAAATGTCCTTCTAACTCGTGCTCTATTTCGTTTCAGTGAATCATGCCTCCCAGATGCAGTAACGGAAGAAGGGCCAGTAACTCCAATAGACCAGCCCCATTAGCTCCTCAGGATGACCCAGTGTCCACTGCGGAGTTCAGAGTGGCTATCCAACTGCTCTCTAAAACAGTCACAAATCAGGTGACCCAACAAGTAGTACCAGTTAACAACAACGGATCGACAGCAGCTGCTAGAGTGAGGGACTTCACCCGTATGAACCCTCCATCTTTTTAGGGATCCAAAGTGGGGGAGGACCCCCAAGAGTTCATAGACGAGATTCGGAAGATTACCCGTATTATGGGTGTCAGCTCATCTAAGAGTGTTGATCTGGCTGCCTACCAGCTAAAAGGGGTAGCCCAAGTTTGGTACGATAGTGGAAAGAGGGGTGGCCAGCGGGAGCAGGACCGGTGAATTGGGAGGAGTTCAACACAGCCTTCCTAGATAGATTTTTCCTGAGGGAGCTCAGAGAAGCCAAGGTAGCGGAGTTTATGAACTTGAGGCAGGGGAATAGAATAGTGGAGGAGTATGCTCTGGAGTTTACCAGGTTGTCTAAGCACGCTCAAGAGATGGTAGCTGAGCCAAGGGCTCGCATGTTGAAGTTTGTGAACGGAGTGTCAAACCTAGTCCTCAAGGAGTGTAGGACAGTGATGCTGATTAGGGATATGGACCTCTCCAGCCTGATTGTCTTTGCCCAGCAGATTGAGGCCAAAAAACTGAAGGATATGGAGCGAAAGAACTACGGGCAAGGACTGGCTTGTTAGATCATTGCCATAAGAGGTCTAGTGGTAGTAGCCACCCACAACATCAACAACAACAGTAGCAGAGAGCCCCAGTACCCAACTCTGGCACTTAGTCTCAGAACTACAGTGCTAGGAACAGATATCCAGCTTGCCCCAAGTGCAGAAGGAACCACCCGAGAGAGTGTCTTCAGGGTCGAGAGGGTTGTTTTGGTTGTGGACAGTTGATCACCGGCTTAAAGATTGCCCTTCAGTAGGACGGGGGAGAGCACAATCCACAACATCATCAGCTCCAGTAGGCCAGCACCTTAAGTACAGATGGTGGTCAGCGCCAAAAACATTTTTATGCATTGTCTTCCCGTCAGGATCAGGAGAGCTCACCTGACATAGTCACGGGTATGTTATGCCTCTTTTATCTGGACGTGTACTCCTAGATCCATGATCCACCCTTTCATCCGTGACTCCCTACGTAGCAGTCCAGTTCAATATCAGTCCAGAGGTCCTCTCAGAACCATTCTCAGTCTCCACCCTTCTTGGCGAGTTAGTTAGAGCCAGTCGGGTGTATAGAAATTGTCCAGTCTCGATCTTGAATAAAGTTATTCTAGCTGATCTCGTAGAGTTAGACATGGTCGATTTTGACCTTATCCTCGGCACGGATTGGTTACCTCTCCGGTTATGCCTCAGTTGGATGCAGAACTAAAGTTGTCAAGTTTCAGTTTCCAAATGAACCAGTGTTAGAATGGACAGGCAATACATCAATGCCTAAGGGTCGGTTTATTTCCTACCTTAAGGCCCAGAAACTCATTTCCAAGGGATGAGAATATCATAGTTCGGGTCAAGGATACCAACTCTGAGACCCCAACCATCCAGTCAGTTCCAGTGGTCAGAAAGTTTGCAGATGTATTTTCGAAGGATCTTCTCGGAGTTCCTCTGGAATGGGAAATTGACTTCGGAATAGACCTCCTCCCAGATACTCATCCCATCTCCACCCCTCCTTACAGAATGGCTCCAGCTGAGCTTAAGGACTTAAAACATATGGTGCTAAGGTAAAGAGTTCCAAGTATCCACATTATGATATTCTTCCTAGATAAAAATGGCAAAAGAGTTAAGAAGATAATGCATGAGAAGACCTATAATGCCCCGGAAACTCAAAGATTTGACTCGGGACACAAAAAGGGAGAATTTTAGGAAAATTGGAAAATCTAGCCCCAATCACAGAAAGGGTCATTAAGTGACCCATTGGAGGTGCCCACGAGTCGTGATGTGACTCGTGGGGAGGCCAAGTGAGGAATTTCTAGGTTCTAGGAAAGGCTAGCCCACAGATGACTGAACGAGTCGTGGTCAATCCCCACGATTCGTTAGGTCAGTCATGAGGAGAGGAAAATGGAAGTAAAGAGAGGTGGAGGCAGTGTACTTGACGAAAGGACCCCATGATTCGTGGTCAGTCACCATGAGTCGTGAGGTGAGTCATGATCAACTAGAGGAGTATTTTCCGAGAGTTAACCAATGTACCCCACAGTCCTCACCACGACTCGTTATGGGTCACCACGAGTCGTATGTCACCCGTGGGGAGCTTTAGGCAATTGGGCAATATGGTCCACGACAGGTGACCACGAGTCGTGGTGACTCACCACGACTCGTTAGGTCCCTCGTGGTGACCATCAAGGATTTCTGGGTAGTGTACTCAACGAGTGAGACCATGAGTCGTGGTCACAGACCACAACCCTTAGGTCACCCGTGAGGGCTGACAACCAGTTTTTCCCTGCGATTTTCCAAGGGTCGTTTAGTAATTTCCTACTCTCCTAAACTTTAAACTACGTCATTTTTGACGTAACTTCAGACCTATTAGTGGGAATGAACAACCTCTCCCCTCATTACCCACATACATTCTCAAAAAACATTGAAGAGTTCTCTCAACAACTTTCAGAGTAAGGTCCAGCGTTCTTCGTCCATCTTAGAAATTCAAGTTTTCTCCTCAAGGGAATTCTTATACATGTATGTGGGAATACAACAAGGGGATAGTTCTTCCCTTGTGTCCCCCAAAACCATCTTATAATTTCTCTATCAGTCTTAACCCTGAGTTTTCGAGTATGAAAAGATTACATGTTTGTTTTTGATGATTTCAGCTAGAATGATATTCATGTTTATTGTTGATATGATCTACATAAGTTCTTGACCAAATTGTTTATGTTCCTACAAAAGTGAATTTAAGCCCTGAGCTTTCGAATGAAACGTATTTATGCATTAAATTCCTCATGGTTTGTGAAGTGTGATTTGGGATGATTTTCTAGTATTCCTTATTGCTTAGATGTTGAGTAGTTACTCCCTTGATAATAATGATTTTAGCACTGGTACAAATGAGAAAAACTATAATAGCTCTGACTAGTCTTAGGACCCCATAGAGATTACAGTTTTTTCTTAGACGGTTACGACGCTTCTAGATAAGCAGATTTGATCAGTCTAGAACCTAGTTTCATAATCTGGTCTAATAAGACTCTCAGGGTACTTTCAATTATGTATCCCTGAATCTTCTTGGAGCTCAGTTTCGAGTTATCAGCTTAGTATTCAGTGTAGGTAATCTAGTGGGAGCAGGACTTAGCACCGAGCAAATCGGGGTTCCAGCGCACCCATGTTCCCAAAACTACGTTGCCAGTGTCGGTTCCAGTATTTATTGGCCTGATTTGCCCCAGGCTTTTATGATCAACCAATTCATGCCTCTATACCCTGGAAAGGTATATTGGGTCCTACCTTGTGGGGCGTATACATCGAACTCCACGTCTATCTCACATGGTTATATGTTAGCTATAGACTCTCCCACTAGTCAGCTCAGTCCAATCTCAGTTTAGATTAGTTTAGTAAAGTATCTTAGGCTCAGAACTTTTAGACTTAGGGCATGTCTTTGACCATTAGACAGGGTCATCTTTACCATCTCAGTTTATTAGAGTTATTCAGCTCAGTATTTCAGTTGGTCATTACATGTCATTTTTAGCTCAGTCTTTTATATTCTATAATGTTTTCTCCTACTTACTCAGTAGATTCAAAGTACTGGCGCATACTTTTATGCTGTATCATTTCATGATACAACCACAGATTCTCAGACCCAGTGCCGTTATCCGATTTAGTTCAGATCTCCCCTCCAGCTGCAGAAGTGTGAGTCCTCATCTTTCAAGGACGTTCTTTCATTTATTTCAGTTTCCTTTATTATTATTTCAGTTAGACTTAGAGTTAGCTGGGGGCCTGTCCTAGCAACTCCTCAGTTATATGGCTTTCAGACACAAACGTGGTTTCAGTTTATTAGTATTGCTCAGATGTTTTAAACTATGTGATTCAGAATTACTTTAATGAATGTTTTACGTTATTATTTTAAAGCTTCCTCTATTATGTTTACTCATAATTCTAGTGTATCATAGACCAAGGGTTGACTTGGGGTTACTTGTCACTTCAAGTACCGTGTTCCATCCAGGGTGTAGACTCAGGGCGTGACACAACATAAGCTAGGGAAATGATGTCAAGCCTAGTAAGGAACAACAAGGTTATCAAAATAGAAATGTAATAACATGGTTGTCTACCTTTTCATGTACATGCTATGAAATGTGTGAGGCTGAGGGAAGACTATCTAACTCCACTTCCTTAAGTCAAACGACATGTTACCAAGCTTACTAGCTCTAAAGTCCCTTCAAACTTAGTCTACACATCTTGTTGAAACTCTTGTGTTGTCCGTACCTTCTTATGATTTATACGAATCTTGATTACATGTATTTAAGTGCTATTTGCTATCTTTACATGTTATGTTTGCTCAGTTGAAGTTATGTGTTACAAAAGAGGCATATTTAGGCAACATATTTAGAATTTATCGTTTATATGCTATATGTGCTAGACTGACTCAGTGTAAGCCCTTATCAGCTTCACTTATGAAGACTATTGACTTTACCCTAGTGTTGTACACCGGCTGGGCGGGCTTTACCCCGGTGTAGTACATCAGCTGGATGGACTTTATGATCAGCTAGACACCGGCATTGCAGTTATATTTTATTCTTGTGCATTACATGATTGCATTTGCACCTCAGTATAGAGTTATTATCAGGTTTCGATTTCCAGGATTCTAGGTTGTTATTATTCCTTATTCCTGGTTCAGTTATCTTGAGTTCTTTTTTGTTATTGTGAGTTGTTATCTGTTATAGGTTGTAGAGTTCCAGGTTATCTGTGTCCTTTATATGTTTATGTGTTGATTTAATTATTATATGATTTTCTATCTGATATTTACAATTTCAGCCTAACATACTAGTAAATTTCATTTGTACTGACGTCCCATCACCCGAGGACCTGCATTTGTGCCACAAGTGCAGGTAGAGGCCGGGACTGCCCGTTGTAGTAGTGGTTCATTATATCAACAATTGTGTAGCTATGGCCTAACTATTTTAGCTTGAGTTTTGAGTTACAGTTATGCATAGGCTGGAGCCTTGTTCCAACCATCAATTCAATTTACTCTTTAGAGGCTTTATGGATTGTTAGTGTTATTCAGTTTGTGGCCTTATCGACTTTCTGTGGCTTGGTTTAGCATAGTCATACACTTATCGACATTTCATATATTTTTCTTGTATGGTTGAGACCTTATGGGTCCCATTTGTACTCTAGTTAATTTTGACAGGTAACCTGGATGGCATAAGTGTTACAATTGTAGATGCTATACACCCCGAAAGTGCCCAAGACTATACCCGAGATTTAAAAATGAAAAGTGGAAAAAATCTGGAAACTTTTCACAAAACGGGTCATGGTATGGATCATTGGTGCCACCAATGAGCCATTGGATGTGTCCGTGGTAAGGTTTTGCAAGTTGGATGTCATGCCCCGCCTTGGGAGGCATGACTGGCACCTAGTGCCCTACTTGGACCTGGACTGCTGGACTAGCTGAGCCTAAGCACTTCTGGTGCCAAGCTGGCTCTAACTCTGGATTTCAGAAAATGACGGGCTATATAACGGCTGTAAATACAGCCTCCGGTCGACTAGGCCTATAGCCACCTATAAGCAAACAACAGCTAACCAGAATAACAGTAGTATGAAGGAACCTATACGGCCGACAAGGCCACCATGCTGTCCCAGCATAGGTCTATTACACCAGCACCATCTTCATCCAGTACCCCTTCTAGGCCTCGAGACGATCAGGGGAGAAGGGCCTCAGGTTCGAGGGGTCAGAGCAACATGCGCAAAGAGCGAACTTTCCCATCTTGTGCTATTGTGGCAAGAATCACCTAGGGAGGTGTTTGGTGGGATCAGATGCTTGTTTTGGGTGTGGAAAACCTGTACACAGGCTCAGAAATTGCCTTGCAGCCAGGTCAGGGGGTGGTGGAGCCCGCACTCCAGCAGCCAGGTCAGGGGGTGGTGGAGCCCGCACTCCAGCAGCTAGTTCAGTAGCTCCAGTGGCACGTCCTACTAAGCAGGGTGCTTCGACTGATTCAGTTAGCAGCCAGCGCCAGAATCAGTTTTATGCACTTGGCTCTCGACAGGATCAGGAGACATCTCCCGATGTGGTTATGGGTATGTTGCGAGTGTTTCATATCGATACATAAGCTTTGTTAGATACGGGAGCTACACTGTCTTTTATGACACCTTACATTTCTAGTAACTTTGGAGTCAGTCTTGAAATTTTTTCAAAATCGTTCCCTGTATGTACTCTGATTGGTGATTCAGTCGTAGCGAGGAGGGTATATAGAGGTTGCCCTATTATAGTATTGCATAAAGTTACCTCAGCAGACTTAGTATAATTGGCTATAACTTATTTTGATATCATTCTGGGCATGGATTGGTTGTTTTCATGTTATGCTTCTGTAAACTGTACAACCCGAGCGGTGGAGTTCCATTTTCCCGGTAGGGTAGTTTTAGAATGGAGAGGGAGTTCAGCAGTACCTGTAGGCCGCTTTATCTCCTATATCAAGGCTAGGAAAATGATTTCTAACGGTTGTATTTACCATTTGGTTAGGGTTAAGGATGCCACATCCGAGACCCCGACCATTCAGTCAGTCCCCATGGTATGTGTGTATCTTGAGGTATTTCCAGATGTCCTACTAGGTGTTCCTCCTGAGAGGGATATTGATTTTGAGATTGATCTTTTACCCGGCACAAAGCCTATATCGATTCCTCCCTACCGGATGGCCCCAACCGTACTAAAGGTGTTAAAGGAGCAGTTGACGGATTTGCTGGATAAGGGTTTCATTATACCGAGTAAGTCTCCATGAGGTGCCCCGGTGTTGTTCGTACGGAAGAAAGATGGTTCTCTTTAGATGTGTATTGACGATAGGCAGTTGAACAAGGTCACCGTCAAGAAAAGATACCATTTACCCAGGATTGATGACCTATTTGATCAGCTTCAGGGTGCCAAATATTTCTCCAAGATAGATCTTAGGTCCGGGTATCACCAACTCAGGGTTCGGGAGAGAGACATCCCAACGACTACTTTCAGGACTCGGTATGGCCATTATGAATTCGTTGTTATGTCTTTTGGACTAACCAATGCCCCTGCATCTTTTATGTATCTGATGAATAGGATACTCAAGGCATATCTGGACATGTTCGTGATCGTGTTCATTGACGACATATTGATATACTCCACGAGCGAGGAGGAGCATGTCGCACACTTGAGGGTAGTACTCCAGACCCTCAAGGATAGCCAGCTATACTCCAAGTTCAGCAAATGCAAGTTCTGGCTGAATTCAGTTGCATTCTTGGGACATGTAGTGTCAGGCGAAGGTATAAGGGTGGATTCCTTGAAAATAGAGGCGGTAAAGAACTGGCCTAGACCTATAAACCCTTCAGAGATCAAGAGCTTTTTAGGCTTAGCGGGTTATTATCAGAGGTTCATGGAAGGTTTCTAATCCATTGCAGCCCCATTGACTAGATTGACTCAGAAAAAGGTGAAGTTCCAATGGTCGGAGGCTTGTGAGGAGAGATTCTAGGAATTGAAGGCCCGACTCACTTTAGCACCAGTGTTGATTTTACTGGAGGGCACTGATGGCTTTGTTGTATATTGTGATGCTTCGGGAGTTAGAATGGGATGTGTATTGATGCAGCATGGGAATGTCATAGCATATGCTTCTAGACAACTAAAAATTCATGAGAAGAATTACCCGACCCATGATCTTGAGTTGGCCGCGGTGGAGTTTGCTTTGAAGATATGGCGACACTACTTGTACGGGGTTCATGTAGATGTATTCACGAACCACAAGAGCTTACAATATGTGCTCACGCAGAAGGATCTCAATCTTCAGAAACAGAGATGGTTGGAGCTACTTAAGGACTACGACCTGAGTGTCCTTTACCATCCGGGTAAGGACAATATAGTAGCGGGTGCCCTCAGTAGACTCTCTATGGAGAGTGTGTCACATGTGAGTGAAGAAAAGGAGCTGATGAAGGAGGTACATCAACTTGAATGGTCGCTAGTTAGATTAGCTAGCTCGACCGATGGTGGTATAGTTGTTCAGAACAGATCGGAGTCGTCCTTGGTAACGGAGGTGAAGGCTAAACAAAACGAAGATCAAACATTGGTAAAGTTGAAAGAAGCTGTTCATAATCAAAAGGTGGAGGTCTTCTACAAAGGGGGAGATGGTGTGCTTCGGTACCAGGGTCGCTTATGTGTTCAAACGTGGATGATCTGAGGAACCACATGTTGCATAAGACTCACATATCCAGATATTCTATCCATCCAGGTGCCACCAAGATGTATCATGCCTTTCGGGAAATGTACTAGTGGAATGGCATGAAAAGGGATATTACAGAATTTGTAGCCAAGTGTCCGAATTGCCAATAAGTGAAAGTTGAGCATCAGAGACTATGAGGTGTACTTCAGGATATCAGCATTCCTACTTGGAAGTGGGAAGAAATCAAGATGCACTCATAACAGGTTCACCCCGCACTCATAGACAGTATGACTCCATTTAGGTTGTGGTGGACAGGTTAACCAAGGCTGCTCATTTCCTACCGGACAGAACCACCGATTCAGCGGAAGATTATGACAAATTATACATCCGAGAGTGGTTAGATTGCATGGGGTGCCCTTGTCCATAATATCAGATAGAGGTACTTGGTTCACCTCTCAGTTCTTGAGATCTTTTCAAAAGGGACTTGGTACCTAGGTCAAGCTTAGCACGGCATTTTATCCGCAAACAGATGGTCAAGCGGAGTGGACTATATAGACTCTTGAGAACATGTTGAGAGCTTGCGTTATTGATTTCAAGGGTAGCTGGGATGAGCATTTACCTCTTATTGAGTTTTCCTACAACAACAACTATCACTCTAGCACCCAAATGGCATCGTTCGAGGCTCTTTACGGGCGAAGGTGTAGTCATCCATTGGGTGGTTTGAAGTCGGTGAGGCTTCGTTGGTGGGTCCAGATTCAACCGTGAGGCTATGGAGAAAGTTTAGTTGATAAGAGAAAGGCTGAAAATGGCTCAAAGTTGCCAAAAGTCTTATGCGGATGTGAGGAGAAGAGAGCTTGAGTTCAAGGTCGATGATTGGGTGTTTTTGAAGGAATCTCCCATGAAGGGAGTGATGTGATTTGGAATGAAAGGGAAACTCATCCCCCGCTATGTTGGCTCATACCAGATTGTGAGACGGGTGGGTAAAGTAGCTTATGAGTTAGAGTTACCTTCAGAGCGAGCTTTAGTTCATCCCGTATTTCATGTATCGCTCTTGAAAAAGTGCTTTGGACATCCAGGTTTAGTTGTTCCGGTGGAAAGCGTTGGTGTGAAAGATAGCCTCAGTTAGGAGGAAATTCCTGTTGCAATCTTGGATCGTCAGGTGCGAAGGTTAAGGAACAAGGAAGTGGCTTCAGTAAAAGTGTTATGGAGAAATCAGCATGTGGAGGGAGCTAGAGGGAAGTCGAAGCATATATGATGGCTAAATACCCCTATTTTTTCCCTACCGGCTCAGTTTCAATTTGAGGTATCAGTTTTTGCCATAAACCTTTAGTCAGTTTTTCATGTTCCGTTCATGTGTGCATGTTATTTTTATGATATTATATATGTATATGATGTATGAATTCGGTCCAGCTATGTAGTTCTTTTCGGAGGTTGTCATTCTATCAGTTACGACTTAAATGATTAGTATTTCCATATGGTGATGGCTTGTTTCTGAGTTTTCTGCATGTTTCTAACATTCGGGTGAATGTTCCCAAGGGGGAGATATTGTTATACCCCGGGAACCCAAGGATCAGACCCGGGAGTCAAACGGGGAAAAATCTGGAAAATGATGCAACAGTGTAGGACGAGTCATTAGACGACTCGTGAGTCGTTCCCACGAGTCGTCAGGTGGCTCATGGGAAGGTTGGACTGAGCCGAGGAGTTGATCTCCCTACGGGTGTGGGAATGACTCGTGGTCATCTACCATGAGTTTTCAGGTCCACCGTGGGGTAAGACTGAGGATTTAATAGGAGGTCTGGCAGTACACCTAACAGATGGCACCCCACCAGTCGTGGTCAGTCCCAATGACTCGTGAGGTGGGTCGTGAGCAAGCTAGGGAATTTTAATTGAGGCTGGGGCAGTGTACTTGACGGGCGACACGACGAGTCGTTGCCCGTCCTGATGAGTTGTCAAGTCACCCATTGGGGTCACCTGGCAGTTAATTCCTGTGAATTAGTAAGGGCCTTCTCGTAATTTCCCAAACCCCTAGGGCATAAACTATGTCATTTTGAGGTCGGGACAGGGTCTTTTAAGGGGAGATAATCCATGTTAACTCTCATTTGATGCATGTAAGAGTATAGAGGGAAGTGGAAAGGGATTCAAGTGTTCTTCTTCAAATCCTCCAAGTTTTTATCTTGGGCTTTCTAGGGAAGTTAAGAATCAAGTGTTTCCAGGTATGTGGGGTTTTAAATGGGTGTTTTAGTCCCTACCCATGCCCAATTCTTCCCAATTTCTATGTTTAAAGTTACTAAATCTTTATGGGTCTTAACCCAAATGCATGATTCCTCAAAAATTGATATGAGCTTGTTGTGGTATGTCTAAACTACGGGTTTCGAATTATTGGGTTGTTTTCACTTGTTTTATTCAAAATTTGATGATCTAATCCCTAAAAGCATAGGTGCCCAAATCATCAGGATTTTAGTGAATTTAATGGTTATGGTGATTCCTCAAGCATGATATGAATTTTTGAATTTTAAGCATGTCTTCAATCTTCCATGTTATTATGATCATGTTCTCTATAAATTAAGCATTTCAAGTATGTTGAAAATATGGGCAATGCCTACATGTTGCTTATGATTCATAAACTATGATTTTGGACGACCCACGAGCCCAATTCCATGGCTAGTATTACGAATTTTCAAGTATGTTAGGATTATTATGATTTAACTAGCCATGCATGTCATGTATGAATTTCTATGAGCACGTTTCATGTTTTTGGAGTAGTACATAACACCAAGTAGGTTTGGGGCCCAGGTTACGCCCTGAATCTCAGAACTACGTGCCACCTAGGATATGTTTGGCACCTCCTCAATGACTATCCCCTGTGCCCTACTGGGTCTTCATGAGTGATATCACGCCCTTCATGGTTCTACCCTTGGCAAGGTATGAACAGCCTCCCGACTAGGCTTGCAGGTCGGGCTCCATGTGTGCTCATACGGGGTATGTCGGTTATAGAAATCTCCCACTGTTCCTCATTGTTTTAATGCTTGTATGATTATGTTCTTTGGCTCAATTAATGTTTTATGAAATGTTTTTCTCTCATGTTGTGACTACGACAGGTTTAAGAATGCTTTTGGGAAACTTGAGCCTTACGATATATTTATGATTTCAGTTTTTATGATCATGATGTCCCACTCCTATAACTCTTATAATTTTAAGTATTGTTTTACTTACCTTGCATACTCGGTACATTCTAAGTACTGACCCGCATATTTTCTATGCTGTATCGTTTCATGATACAGGATTCGAATCTCAGGCTCAGCATCGCTCCTAGCTTTCTCCCACTTCTGCTCTCAGTTCCCTTTTGTGAGTCCTCATGATTCGAGGGCTTTATGTTCAGATCTTGGTTATCTTTTTGTTTTAGAATGTTAGGGTTAGTTGGGGCCTTGTCCTTTCAACCCGTCTATTATGACTAGAGGCTTTTCAGACTATTTGTAGTATTCAGCTGTTACGTTTGGATCATGTATCATTGTTTCTTATATTTCATGTCACGGTTTCATTCAATTCATGATTTTTAAGCTAATTTTTCCTCCTTATGTGAATGGTTTAGATATATGCTCATGCCTGGGTTGACTTGGGGTCTCTCGGGGCTCCGTGTCCCGTGTTTACGATCCGAGTGTACTCACAGGTCATGACACTGCCCTACTATCTTTCCACTATCTAAACTAAATGTGTGCGACCCCCTTCAACTGATATTAGGCCAACTCAACACACAAAACTCCATTCACCTCCATGACCTGGGTGATCTTTACAATCTCGTCGATAAACTCATGTGGATCCTCGTCCACCTTCAACCCAAGAAACTCTGGTAGGTTCATCCTTAACTTATCTTTGACTGGTGCTACCGCTGCATTCCTGTTATGAAGGACATGCACCACTGCCTTCTTGTTGACATGAGTGGTCACGACCTGCTCTAGCATCTGAATAGCTACCCTAAATTCAGCATGGGCAACTGGCTCCGGTGCATGGTGCTCCCGGACTGGTGGGGCTTGTTGGTGCCCGTGTTTGTTGCCATCCTTGTGGCCATTTCCATTCCCATGCCTCCTACCGTTAAATCTGCGGGGAGCCATGATTCTGCAATCACGAATAGCATGAGTTATAAGGATAGGGAGACATTTCATCGCATGACATAGATCATGAAAGAAGGGAAGATTTCCTAAACGTCTCGTAGCCTCTTCGTCATAAGTGTGGCGCACTTCACACCCATGACAAAGACTCTACTCAATGCGGCTTTTGGACATCCTAGGACAGTTCAAACCTATTGGTTTCATACCAAGTTTTTCACGATCCGAACGTAGGCCAGAGCGAGACACGGGACAAGGAGCCCCGAGAGACTGCAAGTCGACCCATGGAATGAACATACATCTAACTCAATCAACAAAGTGGAAGAGTTAACACAATAAACATAGCAGAAGTCTAGCATATCTTATAATACAACAATACAACACAAGTCTGAAGCTGAATAAAATCTATTGTCTGAAAAGCCTAGAAGTCTTATGATTTGATTGCACAAGACCCCAACTAACTCTCTAAGTCTGAAACTGAAAATATTCAAACATAACTAAATAAAGGAGGGGCCCTCGACCGATGAGGAATTACCAACAGTGACTGATGCTAACTCCGAAAGCTGGCTAGTGGAGGGGCTGAGTCTGATGATCTGAGCCTGTATCATGAAACGATACAGCATAGGGTGTGCGGTCGGTACGTGAATGTACCGAGTGTGCAAGGTAAGTAAAACCGCTTAAATAAGTAAAATTATTTAAAATATGCATAATATAAAACATGATCAAAACAACAATCAGAGAGTATGGCTTGCATGCTATTTTCTGATATCATGATCTGAACATAACATAACATCATAATTGAATCGATTGACCCAAAGCTGAAATCTCATAATCATAAGTAAAACTAAATATTGGGTCAAACCTGCTTTAGAACATATATATATATATACACACACATCATGAATGATAAACATGTATAACTAAATTCATGAGGAACAATGGGAGACTCGTCTTATAACCGACATACCATGATAGAGCTTACGTGGTCCCAACTATCACTCTCAAGTGGGTAGAGCCGTCCAAAGCCTTGTCAGGGCTAAGGAATATATGATATGAATAAACCTACATTGGCACGTAGTTTTGAGGCATAGGGTGATCGACTCTTAGCATACTCGATGCTAGACACTACTCCCAAAATCATGCATATGCTCTCCATCGTTTTCAATGAAGCTCACCATCGTCTATTGACGAAGCTCAATAATCAAATACTTATCAAATCTAAAATCATATATGAGGAGCTGTTGCTCAGATCATACCACAAGCTGAACATAAATGGAAGTCTTTGCTCCAAAACCATGTGGTAAGCTTAATTCATAAAATCATAAGTCGTACTTGAACATATGGGCATTTCCTGATACTTTAACATGCTTGAAAATATATAATTCACTTGAAAACATGATCATAAACATGGGTAACTTGAAAATATGCTTTTAATCATCAATATCTCATCCTACTTGAACATTCATCATAAATCTCAACTTTCATGGAACTTCTCATAATTGGGCATTTTAATTTATAATGCTACATGTTTTTAATTGAAAATAACTTAAAACTTGCCCATGAATCATAATTCAATGCTAGAATCATCTTTAAATCATACCCATGTAGGAAATTAGGAATTTCATGTATTGGGTTAAAACCCCATGGAATCAACATATGAATTTTCATGATTTAGAGAGGGATTGGGCATGGGTGTTAATGGATTCATTTACTTATAATCCTACATACCTGGGAAAGATCTGATTTTACCACTCCTTAATTTCTCAATGAAAGATTGAAGAAAAGCTCGAAGAAAGCCTAACTTGATCACCTTTTAAACCCTTCAATTTGCATGCATGGATGAGAATGAGCCTAGGATAGATTTCTCCTCATAAAACACTTCATTTTGAGCCTTAAACGACGTAGTTTAGGATCCAAGGACTTAGGAATGATGATAATACCCTTAATGAATTTTCTAAAAATTCAGCACTATCAGTGACCACGATCAATCCTACGGGTCGTACCTTGATACCATGTCTTGTGGTATCTGTCCGTTACTTTCCCTGTAAATTCTTAACTTCTCAGATTCTAATACCACGGCCTAATAGGATGGGTCGTTACAACAAACAACAGTCAGTTGAATCCTCTCGTTATTTTCCTTGATGACCTACATCTGGACTTCCCACGAGTCAAACCATGAATCATGTCTACTTCCCTCGAGTCGTGGTTTCCATCCGTTAACTCGACTGGAGATTTTCCTACTCCTTCCCACGGTTACTTACCACGACACATTGTTACTCACAATGAGTTGTTCTATGACTCGTACCATCCTTCCCCTGGTACCCCGATGACAACCAACGACTCATTACATCAAACCAAGGGTCATTCTTGGACCTGCTACTTCCAACTCCAATGTTACACCCCGTAAATTCTTGACGTTTAGATGGCTTAATCTCATGTTGGTTAAGAGTTTTAGGATGCCATACATGATAGAAAAAGGCCCGGGGAAAGACCAAACAAGCGCCACATTGAACCATCGCAAGAGGAGGCTGCGCAGACCCCCTCTGCGATGGCCAAGATGTCACGACGGCTCACCTCCGCGTTAGCCAGTGTGTCACGGAGGTGAGGTCCAACCTCAACTATATAAACCCCCACTTCGTTTTTTTAGGATAATTATCATAATTTTCTAGTGAACAAATAGAAAACAGAGAGGACGAAGTATTTTGATGAAATTTCTTTCGTTTACGCTATCAAACGCGGTCCAAACTCAAATTAACTCCAGATACCGAGGTATAAAGCTGCAGAGAGCATTCCTGCGGAGTTAGTTTCATGAAATTCTGCCGGAAAATCATCGTCCTACTAAGCTAAGGTAAGTGGAATTGCTCCAAATTAGTGTCAATATACTCCTAGCCGTAAAGTGAGTATTCCTCCCTTCTGGACTTCCGAGAAATACTGAGTTTTCGGCTGTTCTTCGATAAGTTAAGGTTTGGGCTATATATATATATTCAAAATAGTGTTTTCTTCCGGAATATTGAGGAATTTACTCCTAATTACTGTGTATATGAATGTAGTTGGAAGGAATAGCTGGATATTGGCCGAGTTACGTCAGTTAGTCCAGAAGTCAGAAACTGAGGTATGTAAAGCTAGTTTCTTCGGCAAGCTAGTAGTTCCGGTATAGTAAAATAGTTCAAGAGCCAGTAGAATGTTTCAGAAGCCGCATATTATATTTAGTATGAATTTTAGTATGATATTAGCAACATCATGTCACGTATAGCATGAAACTTACTAGTACGATATATATTCTAGTAGGAAGTTTCAGAAACAGTACGGCATGCCCGGTATGTAACTTAGTAAGGTATGGCAGGACATCATCGTGTTCAGTCAAAACTTAGTAAAGCAATATAAGTTCCCGTAAAGTATTTCAAAATTAGAATAGCAACCTAAAATGAAGTTTAGAAAGCATGTTAGAAGTAGTAAATCATGGTTACTATGAAACTCGGTTATACAACATGATTCTCAGCAGAAAAATTATATCTTGTTCAGTATCAAATTCAGCACAGTATGACAGAAGATTATATATATATACCATTAACAGTTTCAACATGAAATTATGCTTACACATTACTATTATTAGTTTTGGCATGTATTAAATACATACACATTATTATCACTAGTTTCAGCATGTAGTATACGCAGTTAATATTACTAGTTAAGACCTGACCGTATTGTTTTGGGGTTGGATTACCTAGCATTGATGACCGCCCCAGGGTTAATAGTTGTATCGACTCATCCGCCAGAGGGCAAGGATACGTCGCTCTACGGAGTGGCATGCCATCCCCCAAGGGACGATGATGGGATGCCAGTTTCCCTATGTTTTGCCTTGGTCGGCTTTTATACACCCCCGTCGAGTGGGTACGCCCGAGGTGTTCGGGAGTCCTACGGACTCAGGTACAGTTATAATAAGGGGCTCAGCGGGCCCAAATGCATACCCAGGGGACCGGTAGGATGCTTATAGTTATTAGGGGAGATGGGATAACCGGGGTAGGGGTATAGATTACGTGTTGGTTGTACCTCCCGGCTTATGGGGGCCGGGTAAGGCTTATGTGTGCTATGCTATGTTATGTTATGTTATATTATGCCATGTTACGTTAGATATGAATAGATCGACAGTAGAGCGCTACATTTGCAGGTATGACTCCTACTCCTTTTAGCGTAGTTTGGGACAGTCTTAAACTCATACTTTTAGTCAGTTACAGTCTATTTCTCGCTATACCAGTTTTATTAGTTATATTACTTATCTTCAGTTATTTTCCAGTTGTTGCTTTGCATAATCAGTACCAGTGGTACTGACGCCCGTTTGGAGCGCTGCATTACTTGCCTGCAGGTACTCACAGACGAGGAGCCGATCCCTCGTGATTCTAGCCAGCACACAGAGTTATCATCTCCAGTCATCCGGAGCTAGATAGCTAGAGGTCCATCCCTTTTCTTTTGTTGTACAGTATGGGTAGGTCGGGGCCCTATCTCGACCATATTATCAGTATTCTTAAAGGCTTGCAGATTGTATATTTCCTGTGGTTAGCTGTATCGGTCGTGTGAGGCCGTGTGTATGTTCTAGTTAGTTTATGATGGCCGTGTGGGGCGTTATTCAGTTGGTAGTGGTGACCTTGTCGTTCACGTAGCAGTTTAGCACCTGTTTTCTTGATTCTGAAGTAACTAGACAACATGGTGGCCTTGTCGGCCGCATAGGTTCCTTCATACTACTGTTATTCTGGTTAGCTATTGTTTGCTTATAGGTGGCTATAGGCCTAGTAGGCCGGAGGCTGTATTTACAGCCGTTATATAGCCCGTCGTTTTCTTAAATCCAGAGTTAGAGCCAGCTTGGCACCAGAAGGGCTTTGGCTCAGCTAGTCCAGCAGTCCAGGTCCCAGTAGGGCACTAGGTGCCAATCATGCCTCCCAAGGCGAAGCGTGAAAAACTTGGTATCAAAGCAGGTCGAATCCCAAGGAGTCTTCAAGCCGTGCTAAGTAGAGTCTTTCCTATGGATGTGTTGTGCACCACATACTATAGGCGGGAGGCTGCAAGGCATGATAGGATGGTTTCCTTTTATTCTTATTCAGTCGTGCTTTAGAGCGGTACAGTATAGGGTTGAGTCCCTAGAGCTTACTATATTCTTTGGTTAAAGATAATGTCAGACCAGCGACATCCTATCACAGGCCGGAGCTTGGATATTATTGCAGCAAGGGAAGGCACCAGCAGGATGCCTCACCCTCATTTAGAAACAGCCCAATCAGAGGGAAATACAGAGGCATCGTCCCAACCTTCTTAACAGTCTCCACCACATCAGGAGCCACTTGGGGCGACACCACCTCCAGCAGTCCCTATACCGATACCTTCCGACCGGGAGGTCAGGAGTGCGGTAGTTATGTTAGCACAGCTGATGGCTACTCACCGTCAGCCGATGCCGTCTACAGCTGTAGAGTCGTCAGGAGGGCCCGGTAGTTCTAGGGTCTGAGAGTTTTTGGCTCTGAATCCTCCACATCTTACAGGTACAGACCGGACAGAGGACCCTCAGGATTTTCTAGATCAGATGTAGAGAATTTTCAGGGTTATGCATGCCACACCTACAGAATCAGTTGAGTTGGCAGCATTCTGATTACAGGACATCGCCGTGTTATGGTCTGAAAGCTGGGAAAGGTCTCGAGGGAGAGAGTTTTCCCCTCTGACCTGGTCCAGCTTCTCAAGAGCTTTTCTGGATCACTATTTGCCACGGGAGATTTGACAGGCCTGGGTGGACCGGTTTTTACATTTAGAGAAGGGGGCCATGAGTGTTCGGGAATATTCCAGAATATGTTGAGACTTGTATTATGGCTACACTGCGAGAGGACATGGATATTGCCCGAGTTCAGGCATTCGCCCAGAATAGTGAGGGCATCAGGCAGCGGCAGCGGGAGATCAGGAGAACCAGTCAGGAACAGCGCCGCAGGGATAGGCCAGTTGAGTTATAGAGGGAGGCTCGGGTAGGGCCTCGACCACGATCGTTAGATAGGCCGCCCAGACCCCCACCTCCACCACAGCCGCAGAGGGGCAGATTTAGCCGCAGTGGGCAGTCAGAGACCGGAAGAGGCTCACAGATTGTAGATTCACCACTACTTTGGAGGGCGGAGTAGAGTAGGTATACCCTACCACTTTGCCCTATATGCAGTCGACCCCATTATGGAGCATGCAGGTATGGATCCACTGGATGTTATATTTGTGGCCAAGAGGGCCATCTGATGAGAGATTGTCCAGCCAGAGGGTAGGAGGATCGGTATAGACAGGACGGGGCATCCGCAGGGTCACGAGCTTCAGTATCCTCGGCAGGGCGCAGGCCCTCAGTTTCAGTAGGCAGAGGCCAGGGCAGAACAGGGGCCTCCAGTGTAGGTGCGAGTCCATGCCGCACCTATGCCTTACAAGGAAGGCAGGATGCAGAAGTGCCACCTGATGTTGTGACAGGTATGATGACTATCTGCTCATACCCTGCTTATGTATTGATTGATCCAGGATCTACTTTGTCCTACATTACACCATTTGTGGCTTGAAAGTTTAGTGTTGCACCAGAGTTGCTTTATCAACCCTTTTCAGTATCTACCCCCGTCGGTGACTCCATTATTGCCAGAAGGGTCTATCGCGGGTGTACAGTACATGTTGCCGATCGTCAGACCACAGTAGATCTGGTAGAACTAGAAATGTTTGATTTCGATGCTATTATGGGTATGGATTGGTTGGCCCCGTGCTATGCAAATGTAGAATGCTGGACCAAGATAGTCCGATTCCACTTTCCAGGGGAGGCAGCGCGAGAGTGGAAGGGTAGTACAATTACGCCAAAAGGTAGGTTTATTTCCTATCTTCAAGTGAGGAAGTTGATAGCTATGGGGTGAATTTACCATATTGTCAGAGTTTAGGATGTTCGAGTAGAGCCTCCAACTCTCAAGTCTGTGCCAGTGGTGAATGAATTCCCAGATGTATTTCCAGATGAATTACCCGGTATTCCCCCAGAAAGGGAAATGGATTTTGAAATTGATTTATTACCAGGAACTCAGTCCATATCAATTCCTCCGTATCGTATGGCTCCTGCTGAATTTATGATGCAGCTAATTTAAGGAAAAGAATCAATTATAAAAGAAACATGTATAATATGATAAGTATTCAAATCAAGTCTTGCCGTGAATAAGAAAGTACCATGAGTATTTAAAACTGAGGTATGAACTTCGTCCTTCGAATATATTAACTCTGTAACTTTGCTTTAAGAATTTATAAAGGTGAAAATTACCAAATTCAACAAGCATGATTTGCTAATTTAAACTAAATAGTTAAATACTTCAATCAAACATGGTCATCATAACTAAAACCATACTACATGCTGATAATCATGGGAAGATCCGCAATAAATTAAACACGCTTAGATTAGGTCAAAACACGTATCAGTTCATATATTTCTATACACAAGCAAAGAGGGGCAGATCTAGAAAATTATTACTTGAATATACTGGGTTTCTGGGCAAATCCTAAGATTTACACATGCCACAACACCTAAAACAACAAGGCAATAAGCAACAAATTTGTACTAAAATGGGTAATCAAACTTGATAACTGATATAAAAGAAACAATGGTGAAAAATATAAAAAAACAAAAGGATTTTATTAGAAGGATAAACCATGGACAGATTCTTAAGAACCTATCTCAAACCTTTGCAATTCAGATCTGAATCTCGTCGGGTCATTTGTGGTGGTTTATGGTTGCGATGGTGCTGGTAGTCTGGTGGCGCGACAGTGGTCGAATTAGAGTGTTCCGACAGGTCTAAGTGTTGTTTGGAAATGCGAGGAAGAGAGAAGGGTTTCACAACTGCTGCTGGTTTCGGATGGAGAAGGAGATAGAGAGGAGCAACGTCTGGTGGTTTTGGTCGCCGGAGAAGAAGGAAGATGAGGGTGGTAGTTTTTTTTTCGGTGGTTGGAGAGGACGACGAGGGAAAGGATGGTTTTGACTGGAGATGACTGAGAGGGAAAAAAGAGAGTTGGGTGGTGAGGTGTTTTCCGGCCAGCAGTGGCCGGAATCGATAGTGGAACGGCGAAGGGAAAGGGGGAGAGAGAAGATTGGCGGCTGGATCTTGAGAATGAGAGAGGGGGAATGTTTGGTGGAGTTTCAGCGGGAGCGTTAATGGTGAAATGGGAGAGGGAAAGAGGGAGTAGGGGCGGCGCTTGGGTGGTTTAAGGAAAAAACCGTGGTGGCTGGCCGGAGGTGAGAGGGAAGAGAAAGAGAGGGAGGCGGCTGGTGTTAGAAGGAAACGGGAAATTAGGTATTGGTTTTTGGGAGCGGGAGATAAGCAAGGGAATATGTTAGGGTTAAATTGTGACCATTAGATTAGATTAGATGGACGGCTAGGATTGAACTTTAGGTTGCTGGGTCGGGTCATGGGTTATTAGGCGGGTTATGGATTGGGTTAATGGGTAGGAGTTAATGAATTGAATTGAATTGGGTCAGATTTGGTGAAAAGAGGCTAAAATTGACAAATTTATGTAGAAAGTGGCTAGACTTTAAATAAATTGAATAAAATTGAATAGAAAGTGGCTAGAATTTAAATGAATTGGAGAAAAATTGAATTAGCTGCTATTAAATTAATAAAAATACTACACTTGTAAATAATTTAATAAGTAGATAATATAATAGTTCAATTTATCGTAAAATGATATAAATATTATTATTACAAAATTAAATATAAATAATTTATAAAACTAAGTAAGTCATTTTTTTGTAAATAAACCTTATTTAATTGAAAATACATGTCCATGCATATTATCATACAATATATTATATATGACGTAATTACATATAATATTGAAAAGTTAAAACTTGAAATTAAAATGATTTAGAAGTATAATTAAAATAATTATGCGAAAATTCAAGTATATATATGCTAAATAATGCTAGAACATTACGAATGCGGATTAAATAACTTTGTTAAAAAGGTAATTTTAAAATACAAACATATATATGGATACGCAGCTAAGGCGGGGAATAGGGAGGTCAAAATTGGGTTTCAACAGCGACTACTACCGCTGGACCTCTGGTGGCCATAATTCAACTGACCTGTTCTAGCCTGCTTGTTCTCCCACTCAATATCCTTCAACTTCTCTGCCTCAATCTGCTGTGCTTGAATGATGAGACTTGAGAGGTCGATGTCCTTGACGAGCATTGAAATTCTTCACTTCTTAAGTACCAAACGGACACTCCATTGACTAATTTAATAACGCGAGCACTTGGATCAACAACCATCTCTGGAGCATACTTTGACAACCGAGTAAACTCCAACGCATATTCCTCCATTGTTCTATTGCGCTATCTCAGATTCATGAATTCTGCAACCTCAGCCTCTCTCAGTTCCCGAGGAAAGAATCTGTCCAGAAATGCTGTAGCAAACTCGTCCCACTCTACTGATCCTGCTTCTGCTTGCCTCCCTTCCTTCCACTAATTGTACCAAATCTGAGCCACCCCTTTCAATTGGTAAGTAGCCAGATCAGCACTCTCCACGGAACTAACACTCATAATCAGGGTGGTCTTCCACACCTCATCTACAAACTCCTGCGGGTCCTCTTCCCACCTTAGATTCATGAAAAGATGAAGGGTTCATTCGGGTGAAATCCCGAAACCTAGCAACTACTATAGACCCGTTTACATTCACTGGAACCACCTGTTGGTTCACTTGGTTGGTCATTGTCTGCGCCAACAGCTGGATCACCGCTTGAAATTCTTCTGGGGACGGCTGATCGTCCTGAGGGGCTGCTGGATCTGGTGAGGCGGGCCAGTTGACAATGCCAGCCCTCCCATTTCCTCATTTTATAGGCATATTTTCTCTGAAACATATGGAGCATGAGTTAGGAGGACAATTTTGTAATTCAACTTCAACACATGATAAGGAGTATGAACAAAAGGGAAATTTTCTTAATAACGTCTCCGTTATAAGTGTGGCGCGCTTCACACCCTTGTAAAGGACTCTACTTGATGCGGCTTCGAACATCCTAGGATACTCTAAACCTAGTGCTCTGATACGAAGTTTGTCACGACCCAAGTCTACACCCTGGACTAGAACGGTACTTGGTGCCACAAGTGACCCCAAGCTAACCCATGGTCTAACATCATACAGGTAAACTAAGTAAACATAAGCAGAAGCTGTGTAAAAATAATTATCCAAATAAAACTATTTTTGAAATAGTAACATAACTATAAAGAATGATGAACATCTATGTCAGAAAGCCAACTAATTAATGAGTTGCAAGGACAAGCCTCCAGCTAACTCTAAAATCTGACCAAGTACTGAACTAACTATAAAGAGAACATTATCCTCGTAAGTTGAGGACTCACCAATAGGATTGCTGCTGGAATCGTCGGGGAGGAACTACTAACAATGTTGAGACTAGGAACCTGCTCCTATATCATAATACAATACAACATGAAAAGTATGCGTTGGTACTTTGAATGTACTGAGTAAGTGAGATATACAATAAGCATGGCAAAATAAGAACTGAACTAAAATAACATGAAATGACCAACTGATACTAAACCCTTATAAAATCCAAGCTATAAATAATATTATCAATAACGACCTTGACTGACAGTCGTAAAAATATCCTCAAACGGAGTGCCTGAACTAAACTAAACTGAACCGAACTGAACTGAAATGTTACTAACAAGTGGGAGAGCCTATAACTGACATATAACCTGTGAGCTAAACATGGAGTTCGATATATACACCCCATCAGAGAAAGCCCACTGTACCTTGACAGGGTATGGTGGCTAGGACCCGATGTGCCAATAACCTACAATGGCAACATAGTTCTGCGAACTTGGGTGCGCTGTAACCCCAGTCCGTTCGGTGCTAAGTACTACTCCCACTAGATAATTCTAACTAGACTACTAAGCTGATAGCTCAAAGCTATGGTCCTGGACTAAGTCAGGAATACTTATCTAGATGTAACCTGAGAGTCTGCAAGACCAGATAACTGAAAACTGGTGTTCTAAGATTGGCCAGAGCAGCTTATCTGGAAGCGTCGTAATCATCTAAAGAACTAATTGATAACAGATACTGATGGTTCTAAGACTGGTTAGAGCTGCTTATCTAAAAGCGTCATAACTGTCTACAGAACTAACTAATAACTGAAACTAGGGAGTATTACTGAACTAAACTCCTTAAGATCAGACTATTGTCAAATAGATCATCTGACTTACTGAAAGATACTGAAAATGCTAATTTCTGACTAAGACTAGACCAGCATGCAAATTGACTTTTAACCCACATGATGGTAAAAACATAGAAATTCAAGAGCTAATGAGTCAATCAACAGTACTGCCTAGTCAACTATGCAAGACCCATTTTACTGCATATATAAAACTAGGGCTATAACACATTTCGTGAAGAGAGTATCAATATGATTAGAGAGTAGTGAAAACATAGCAAGAATTCATAAGAACTACAACCCACAAGAAATTTAGAGTTTGAATGATTATTACCCAATATCTGATCTTTAGGCTAGAGCTGATAAGGAAATTACAGAAGGGTTTTTGGGGCACAAGGGAAGGGAAATTCCCTTGTTGAATACCCATAGCACCAGCCTGAGATTTTTTTCTTTGAAGTTTCAGTGCTGGTGTGAGGCGCCAGCCATAACACCAAATCTGAAATCTTCATTCCTTGCATCATTTTGAGCTCCCTTTGCTTAGTTTCTTGCTCAAATCAACTAAAATCGTTCGTCATCACATAAAACACACAAACATTCATGAGTTTAAGCATAAATTAAGGATTATAAACTCAAAACACGATCAAATATGGGTAAAAACATGGCAAATGGGCATCAAAATATGTTCAACATCACAACCCCACACTTAAAATATTGTTCATCCTTGAACAATCCTTAAAACATACCTAAAATCATGCTTCACCATCACACTTGACACCTCCATCAACTCATACTCAACCAACTAGCATAGAGCAAATGTAGAGTGGTTTATCATCATACAACTAATCTCAAAAGAGCACATAGAAAGATTTCACAATCAAGAACACACAACCACTATAAATGACTCATACTTTCAACACAAAGGGCCAACATGATTAAGTTTGACACATGCAACAAGTAGTACACCAAATTAGACCTCTTGTGCCCCTCACTTTTAGTGATGTTCCTCTCTCATCTTCGTTAATATAAGACTTAGAACATGATAAGTAAAGTACACTCACACTCAGAAATGATGTAATGAACATATGCGACATACCATAGGCTTGCCCTTCATATACGTTTAGACTACCTAATTGTTTCAAGAGATTAAGATCACAAGGAATTTTCTTGGTTGTAATGTCGACTAAGGAACAGGTAGGATTGATATTTCATTTAATAGTGACTACCACCCTAAGCACATTTAAGACATATTTCACTTTACTTGTCCACCACTTCTTTCCTTTGCTTGTTCACCTTTCCTCTACTCACCCTTGTCTTTTCTTTTTATGCCCCTTTTTTTAACTACTTGGTTGCTAGTTCTGTAATCATAGAATAGATAAGTATTTTGCAATTAAAGCTCTCTTTTTCAATTCCCTAGCAGCCAGTAGACAACACAATTTTTATGGGCACCCCTTCTTCTCACTTTTCTTTTCTTACCACAATTTTTTCCCTTAACATTATACTTCGGTAGACCTTACTTTCAAGTCTCAAAGTGCTTAAGACTACTTTGGATCAATAAGTCTGAGTTCTTACAACAAGAGGGATTAAGCTATTATTGAGGCTAAGAAAGAATAAGGCTTTTAGGCTCAAAGGGGTTAACTAGGGAGAATGACTAGAAAGGTAAAACAATTATGGGAAGACATGGCTTTTTAATGAAATTCCTTGATCATCTCTCAACTCTCTACCAACTACTTATCCTACATACACTAAGAAAAGTTCTAGATGCTACAATATATACATACAAAACAATACAGCTCACTTCTCATGGCAACAAGAATCTAATCAGTTTCTATAGCTACACATTCACATAACCATATTGAATAACAAATTAATTTCATAATTAATCCCTACGGATATGTTGAATCATGTTAAAGAGATATGTACGTCTCTCAAGGATTCTAACTTCTGCAATCAAAATAACCATTATTTTTACTCTAGCATAGCAGCTAAGCAGAATATCAACAAGCATACAAGTGGATGATCTACGACTCAATTCTAAAAAATAAAATTGTAATGATACTTTCCTAAAGATGGTCGTCATCCATCTATCATAAAAAACATCATTACTCTATGATGACATGACTCCTAAAAATGAAAAAATTACTCGGTTTAAAGGGTTCCTCTTTGAAAAAGAACCGAGGACATAAGAAAAACTGAAGGGTGGGTGAGATATGCCATTTTAAAAAAAAATTCAATCAACACATGATGGCATACACCCATTACTACAATAATT
This sequence comes from Datura wrightii, assembly GCA_035772735.1. Classification (NCBI taxonomy): domain Eukaryota; kingdom Viridiplantae; phylum Streptophyta; class Magnoliopsida; order Solanales; family Solanaceae; genus Datura; species Datura wrightii. The sequence continues at coordinate 41,871,532 of JASDFA010000007.1, read as the reverse complement.
AAAACTAAACAAAACAAGAAAAATTAAATTACCCTAAAACAAAGAAGATCAAACATTGCATAGTCAAGACGAACATTGTAAGTCAAATATCCAAGGCATCTAAGTAGTCAACATCATCATACTATCTATTACAGACCAAGAGCTACAAATTATCAAGCTACTGCTACTAGGAATATAAAGATGCTATGACCTACAAATATAGCAATTAAAGATCAACAGGAATCTAACTTTACTCCACCCCATACTTAAAAAGATGCATTGTCCTTAGTGCACACAAAATCACATCATAAGGGAGAGAAAAGAAACTTTCTGATTGCTAAGCATCATCTTGCATGGAAACCTGTAGAAGCATCCTCCTCCTCCATGTCTATAACATCAGTAACCTCATCATCATCAATCGACTCCTCAAAAGTTGGGCCCACTATGCACATTAACATGGCACTCTCTGTGAGCGGGTACCATGCTGCTAACGCCGACATCTCCTCTATAGTGGCTGGTCGTCCTCCTATCTTCATTTGTAGCTCCATCATCCCAAATGTATGACCCTACCAACTCTCATATCGAGCCTTCCAATCAACTATAGTAAGAGAGGAGCCTGTGGAAGGGGCGATCTAATTTACCTTGGTGACGTCTATCATCTGTCCAGCCAAGTGCCCTTTCGAAGGTATAATGAGGTCTGCATCCTCCTCTTCCTTACCTGCCTCTCTCAAGTACATGTTCAAGAGACTGCCGTGAGAATATTTCCATCTACAGTTGTCTGGTGATCTCTTCATAATGTGGAGAATCACATCTGCAAAATTCACCGGTATCCCCTTCATCAGCATGTACACCAAAACAATCTGCTCGCAAGTCACCTCTGTCAAATGTGTTCGGGAAGAAAGACGACAAATACCAGCTTCATCCACACCTTTGCCTCCCTATTAAATACGCAAATTTAAGTGTGGAATGGGTGCCATTTTGATCCTTCGTCAAACGGGCGGATGAGAGCTCCCGTATAAAGTGTGGTGGATGTCTCTGTATAGTGGCTTCTCCAACAAGATGAAGTACTCTGAAGGATCTACTGTTGGTGTCTCTAGAAAAGCATTAAACCTCTTTGCTGTGAATCACACCACATGCCCTCTAATTTTGACCTTTGTACTATTTTCAAATGAGGTGTCCCAGTTTGCGTAAAATTTCCTCATCAAAGTGAGGTTGCACCTCTCCGGCTCATTGAAGATATAGCTAGCTCCCAACTCCCGTATCTCTTCCCAAATAGCCGGGAACTCCAATGCCAAGTGACCCTCATCTATCAGGTTCTCTAGGGAATACTTGAATTCTTTTTGAGTGTTAAACCAAGTAAGCCAGTAAGGCTCAATTGCTTTTGCTCCGAATCTTCTTGTGGGGCCTGCTTTGGTAGCCAAGGAACTAGCATCTGTCTTCCTTGGTCTACCCTCTTTCGGTTTTTCTCGGCTACATTCACCTCCTTTCCTTTGATTTCATTGTACCTATCAAGCAAAAAAATCAAGAACTTTACAACATTAGTTTGTGAACCAAATGGCTAACTAATTTAGTGTGAAAAGTGCAAAATTCACCCCACACTTAATTTGCTAGCATATATGTGAGAATTTATCAAATGGGGTACTCAAGACTTCCCCCATCATCATCAAATCTCATCAATATATTTTTAATTCACTAACTCATACTACACCAAGTTCATGCATTTTTCTTTCTTTTCAACTCTCCTCTAGCTTTTATTATTATTTTTTTTCAAGAATGCACAATTTAAGCTATCCTTCTCACTTTCTTTTATACCCCGTAAGATTCCCGGCACCTAGATGGCCTATTCGTGCGTTGGTTAAGCCTATTTGGAAGCCATACGTACTAGAGAAAGGCCCGGGAAATGATCGGACAAGAAACCTGTCAAACCATCACGGGAGGAGCCGAGGCAGAGCCCCTCCGCGATGGCAGCGTGTCACGGAGGTGGAACCTCTGCGTTGGCTCCGTGACACGTTGGCCTTGTCCAGGCCCAAGTATATAAAGCCCCACTTCGGTCTTAAATCATTTATCCTTATAAATTTCCAGTGAAACAGAGAGGAAAAACCAGAGGGGAGAAAAGAACGAAGAGGGTAAATATATTTTCGTCCGATTACGCTGCCAAACGTAGTCCAAACTCAAATTAACCTCAGGTACTGAGGTATTTAGCAGCAGAGAGCATTCCTACGGATTTAGTTTCGCGAAATACGGCCGACGAATCGTCGAGCTACCGAGCTAAGGTAAGTAGAATTGCTCCAAACTAGTGTCTATGTGCTCCTAGCTGTGAAGTGAATACTTCTCCCTTCTGGACTTCTGGAAAATAGCGAGTTTTTGACCGTATTTCGATAAGCCTAAGTTTAGGCTATAATTATATCGAAAGTGATGCTGTTCTTCAGAATAAAGCTATATTTAGTATTAATTGACATATATCTGAATGCAGTTGGGAGAAATAGCTGGCGTATTGACCGCGCCTCGTCCGACAGTCGGATAACTCAAGGTTAAGGTATGTAAAGCTAGTTCCTTCAGCAAGTTAGTAGTTTTGGCCTTGTATAGTACAATAAACTCCGTAGTAGAATTCCCGGAGTTGAATGTTAAGTATTGTGCAAGTTCAGTAAACCTAGTTTGCGTTGTTATATCGTATTCAGTCTGAAAGTTAGAAAAGTATGCGCCCAAGGGCAAGTTAGTATTTCAGATTCAGTATAGCCTATTATGTGATTAGCAAGCATGTTGTAGAATAAAAAGAAACAGATTTTTGTAATAAAAGACAGTAAAGAAAGATCAGATAGACAGACAGTTATGGCTACGGATTAGCCATTCAGCTAGATAGTATCTTGGCTACAGATTAGCCATACAGTTAAACAGAGATTTAAGAATCAGTATAATCAGTAAAGAGTCAGTGTAATACAAAAATAGATCAGAATAAGAAGTTAGATTTCAGATAGTCTTTTCAGTTATACATGCTTGCTATTTATATTTGCTATTTGTTTGTTGAGACTTGTTGTGGCGTGAGGGTACCTTATTGAGCGTCCTCGCCGCCCCTGGGTTGGTAATCGTGTCGCCCACTGAGCGGGTGGGTTTACGTCACTCCAAGGAGTGGCATGCCGTCCCCAGTTTGGACGAAGATGGGATGAAGCTTTCCCCATATCAGGCTGATCAGCATTACAGTACAGATAGCCCTGTTGTGCGCAAGCGCCCAGGGAACAGATACAAATATAGATACAGTTCAGGTGTAGCTCCGATTTCAGATAGCCCCGAGGAGAGATCCGGGGAAACAAACCCTATCTGTTACTGTCTACACAGGAGTCCTCCGGACTCAGACACGGTTATTTATATCGGAGGCTATGGCCCGAGCCGGAGACCCAGGGGGCCAGTAGAGGAGCTCCGAAGTGAGCAGATGAGTGGAGTGGCTCTTTTCCTTTTTGTACAGTACGGGTAGGTCGGGGCCCTGTCCCGATCATTTCTATTGTTATTCCTAGAGGCTTGCAGTCTGTATATATTTCTCTGTGGTCAGTTGAGCCGGTCGTGTGAGGCCGTGCAGTTTGTTATAGTTATTTAGTATTTCTGTTCCTGTTGGCTGTGTGTAGCCACAATCAGTCAGTAGTGGTGACCTTGCCGGTCACGTAATTATTTAGCATGCTAATGTTGAGTACAGAGAACTAGACAGCATGGTGGCCTTGCCGGCCCGCATAGGTTCCCCTACTGTAGTATGTTTCTGGTCAGCTGTTTTATAGGTACAGGTGGCTATAGGACAGTTGGCCGGAGGCTGTGTTTATAGCCGTTATATAGCCCTTTGTTTCCAGAAATTTGAGATAGAGCCAGCCAGGCACCAGATGTGCTTAGGCTCACCAGATAGCAGTCTAGGTCCTACTAGGGCACTAGCCAGTCATACCCCTAGGGCGGGGCGTGACAAACTTGGTATCAGAGCAGGTCGTGTCCCAGGGAGTCTGCAAGCCGTGCTAAGTAGAGTCTTATCTATGGATGTGTTGTGCACCACATACTATAGGCATGAGGCTGCGAGGCATGATAGGATGGTTACTCTTCTTCTCAGTCAGTTGTGCTATAGAACGGTACAGTATAGGGTCGAATCCCTGAAACTTATCATATTCTTTGTCTACAGATAAGAATGGCAGACCAACGTCATCCTGCCGCCTGCAGAAGATTAGACACAGCAGCAGGAGAAGGCACTAGCAGGATGCCTCAGTTCCAGTCAGAGTCAGCCCGATCTGAGGGCGATATAGAGGCTTCATCACAGCCTTCTCAGCAGTCCCCCTCACATCAGGAGCCATTGAGCACTACACCTCCCCCGATAGCTCCTATGCCCTCGCCATCAGATCAGGAGGTTCGTAGCGCTGTAGTTATGTTAGAACAGATGATGGCCACACAGCGCCAGTTAGTGCCACCTGTAGCAGCAGAGCCTTCAGGTGGGTCAGGTAGTTCCAGGGTCAGGGAGTTTTTGGCACTGGGTTCCCCGCAGTTTACAGGGTCAGATCCGGCAGAGGACCCCCAGGACTTCCTAGATCAGATGCAGAGGATATTCCGAGTTATGCATGTGACCCCTTCAGAGTCTGTTGAGCTGGCAGTGTTCCGGTTACGGGATATAGCTATACTGTGGTACGAGAGTTGGGAAAGGTCCCGAGGGAGAGATGTTACCCCTCCGACCTGGACCAGCTTCTCGGAGGCCTTTCTAGATCATTATTTTCCACGAGAGATCCGGTAGGCCCGGATGGACCAGTTCCTACATCTGGAGCAGGGGGCGAGGAGTGTACGTGAGTATGCTTTACAGTTTGACTCCTTAGCCTGTCATGCTCCAGCATTTGTTGATACTATGCCAGCATGAGTTCACAGATTCATCATGGGTCTGAATTTGGAGTATATTGAGGCATGTATGACGGCGACGCTGTGAGAGGATATGGACATTGCTCGAGTACAGGCTTTTGCTCAGACCATAGAGGGTCTTAGACAGCGGCAGCAGAGTAGTAGACATATCAGTTAGGAACAGCGCCGCAGAGATAGACCAGATGAGGTACAAAGGGAGGTTCAGAGAGGACCCAGGCCTCGACTATCAGATAGACCCCCTAGACCCCTACCTCCACAGCAGCAGCAGCGAGGTAGATATGTTCGTAGAGGGCAGTCAGGGTCCAGTGGCAGTTCTAGAACGGTAGATTCCCCGCAGCATAGAAGGGGAGAACAGAGTAGATTTGCACCCTCACCCTGCCCATATTGTAATTGACCACACTCCGGAGCTTGTATATATGGCTCCACGGGGTGTTATATTTGCAGATAGGAGGGGCACCAGATGAGAGACTATCCGACCAGAGGTCAGGGGAGCAGAAGCAGTCAGGACAGGGGATCCGCAGGGCCATGAGCCCCAGCAGCCTCAGCGGGGCGTGGGCCTTCAGGTTCAGCAGGCAGAGGCCGAGGTAGATCGAGAGCCTCCAGTTCAGGTACGGGTTCAAGCCGTACTTATGGATTGCAAGGGAGACAGGATTCAGAGGCGTCTCCAAATGTAGTAACAGGTATGCTGACTATCTGTTCATGCCCTGCTTATGTACTGATTGATCGAGGGTCCACTCTGTCATATATTACCCCGTTTGTGGCACAAAGTTCAATATTGCACCAGAATTATTACAGCAACCCTTTTCGATATCCACACCCATCGGTGACTCGATCGTGGCTAGCAGAATTTACCGGGGGTGTACAGTAGAGGTTGCTGATCGTCAGACCACAGTAGATCTGGTCGAGCTAGAAATGATAGACTTCGATGCCATAATGGGTATGGATTGGCTAGTGCCATGCTTTGCCAATGTTGAATGTTGGACCAAGACGGTCCTATTTCACTTTCCAGGAGAAGCAGTGTGGGAGTGGAAGGGCAGCACCGCTACGCCAAAAGGTAGGTTTATTTCCTACCTACAGGCGAAGAAATTGATATCTAAGGGATGTATTTACCATCTGGTCAGAGTTCAGGATATCCGAGCAGAATCCCCGACACTCCAGTCTGTGCCGGTGGTGAATGAGTTCCCTGATGTGTTTCCGGATGAGTTACCTGGTATTCCCCCAGAAAGGGAAATAGATTTTGCTATTGATTTACTACTAGGCACCCAGCCGATATCGATTCCTCCTTATCGCATGGCTCCTGCAGAACTCAGAGAATTAAAGGAGCAGCTGAAAGACTTGTTGGATAAGGGTTTTATTAGGCCGAGTACTTTACCATGGGGTGCGCCAGTTCTATTTGTGAGAAAGAAAGATGGCTCACTCCGTATGTGCATAGATTATCGACAATTAAACAAAGTTACAGTGAAGAACAAGTACCCTCTTCCCAGGATTGATGACTTGTTTGATCAGTTGCAGGGAGCCAGATATTTTTCTAAGATAGACTTACGGTCGGGATATCACCAGGTTCGAGTTCGTGAAAGAGATATTCCCAAAACGGCGTTCAGGACTCGATATGGACACTTTGAATTTCTAGTTATGTCCTTCGGGTTGACGAATGCCCCAGCAGTATTCATGGACCTGATGAACAGTATTTTCAGACCTTTTCTAGACTTGTTCATAATAGTGTTTATTGATGATATTCTGGTGTATTCTCGCTCTGAAACAGATCACCGGACTCATTTGCGGACAGTGCTCCAGATCCTCCGGGACCGCCAGTTATATGCTAAATTTTCTAAGTGTGAATTCTGGCTGAACTCAGTAGCCTTCTTGGGGCATATTGTGTCGGATGTTGGTATACAGGTTGACACGAAGAAATAGAAGCAGTAAAATCATGGCCTAGGCCTACCACTCCGACCGAGGTCCGCAGTTTTCTGGGATTAGCGGGATATTATAGGAGGTTTGTTGAGGGATTCTCTACCATAGCAGCACCTCTGACCAAACTGACACAGAAAGCAACAAAGTTTCAGTGGACAGAGGCATGCGAGCAGAGCTTCCAGGAACTGAAAGATAGATTAACCTCCGCGCCAGTGTTAGCCTTGCCGAAAGGTACAGAAGGTTATTCAGTATATTGCGACGCATCAGGTGTTGGGTTGGGTTGTGTGCTGATGCAGCATGGTAAGGTGATAGCATATGCCTCCAGAAACCTGAGGAAACACGAAAAGAATTATCCTACCAACGACCTGGAGTTAGCCGCAGTGATCCACGCATTGAAAATGTGGAGACATTACCTGTATGGCGTACATGTTGATATTTTCACAGATCACAAGAGCCTACAGTATATCTTCACTCAGAGGGAGCTAAATCTGCGACGTCGCTGGTTGGAGTTGTTAAAGGATTATGATGTGAACATTCTGTACCACCCGGGAAAAGCTAATGTTGTAGCAGATGCTCTCAGTCGAAAGTCAATGGGGAGCTTGGCGTATTTGTAGCCCGACCAACGGGAATTGGTCAGGGAGATACATCAGTTAGCTAGCCTAGCCGTTCGTGTAGCAGAAACAGAGGACGGTAGAGCGGTAATTCAGAACACCGCCGTGTCATCGTTAGTTGTGGAAGTGAAAGAACGGCAATTTGAGGATCCTGACCTAGTTCAGCTTAAAGATTATATTCCGCTAGGGAAGGCGCCAGGATTCCGGGTAACAGAGGATGGAGTGCTGCGTTGTAAAGATCGTTTATGTGTTCCCAATGTTTCAGGCCTCCGCCAGCAGATTATGAATGAGGTACATTACGCCCGTTATTCTCTTCATCCCGGTGCGACAAAAATGTACCATGACATCAAAGAGAACTACTGGTGGCCAGGTATGAAAAGGGAAATTGCTGAATTTGTAGCCCAGTGTCCTAACTGCCAATAGGTAAAGGCGGAACACCAGAAGCCAGGCGGGTTAACTCAGGACATAGCTGTGCCTCTCTGGAAATGGGAAGTAGTGAATATGGATTTTGTGGCAGGATTACCCCGTACCAGACACAGACATGACTCTATATGGGTGATAATTGACAGATTGACTAAATCAGCTCATTTCCTACCAGTAAGAACTACTTTCTCGGCCAAAGATTATGCGGAGTTGTATATCCGAGAGATAGTCAGATTGCACGGAGTGCCAGTATCCATTATTTCAGACAGAGGAGCACAGTTCCCGGCTAGATTTTGGCAATCGTTCCAGAAGGGACTGGGAACGCAGATTAATCTGAGCACTGCTTTCCACCCTCAGATAGACGGACAGGCTGAGCGCACTATTCAGACGCTCGAGGATATGCTGCGAGCGTGTGTGCTAGACTTCGGTGGTAGCTGGGACAAGCATTTTCCACTGATAGAATTTGCTTATAATAATAGCTATCACTCGGCTATTCAGATGGCACCTTTCGAGGCTTTATACGGGCGAAAGTGCAGATCACCGGTTGGCTGGTTTGAAATAGGGGAATCAGCGATAATTGGGCCAGACATTGTTCAGCAGTCAGAAGAGAAAGTAAAGCTTATCAGAGAACGCCTATTGACTGCACAGAGTCGCTAGAAATCATATGCAGATGTACGGCGCAGAGACCTGGAGTTTAATGTGAATGACTGGGTATTTCTGAAAGTATCTCTGATGAAAGGGGTGATGAGATTCGGCAAGAAGGGTAAGCTCAGTCCGAGGTTTGTTGGGCCTTATCAGATTCGTCGAAGGATAGGCCGAGTAGCATAAGAGTTGAACTTGCCTCCAGAGCTAGAACCCGTTCATCCCGTCTTTCATGTGTCTATGCTGAGGAAATGCGTAGGAGACCCATCCAGAGCAGTCCCAGTCCAGGATATCCAGGTTACAAAAGAGCTGGCCTACAAAGAGGTTCCGGTAGCTATCTTAGACAGACAGATTCGTAGATTGAGAACTAAGGATATCGCGTCTGTCAAGGTATTGTGGCGCAACAGGAACCGAGAGGAGATGACGTGGGAGGCTGAAGAAGATATGAAAGCTAGGTATCCTCACCTATTCCAGGCCTAGTCAGGCGATAGGTATGTCCGTACTATTACTTATGTAGTACCTTATGGTTGTATATGTATAAATGAGAAAGATTGATGTTTAGCTATCCAGTGAATCTTAAAGTATTGTGTGCAGTACCTGTGTTGGACTTTTCTACATTTCAGGTTTTTGTTATACTCCATATTACAGGGGAAACTCTTCCGAAATTCTAGATAGAAGTTTACATTCAAGGACGAATGTTCTTAAGGGGGGAGAATGTTATACCCCGTAAGATTCCCGGCACCTAGATGGCCTATTCGTGCGTTGGTTAAGCTTATTTGGAAGCCATACGTACTAGAGAAAGGCCCGGGAAAAGATCGGACAAGAAACCTGTCGAACCATCGCGGGAGGAGCCGAGGCAGAGCCCCTCCGTGATGGTAGCGTGTCACGGAGGTGGAGCCTCCGCGTTGGCTCCGTGACACGTTGGCCTTGTCCAGGCCCAAGTATATAAAGCCCCACTTCGGTCTTAAATCATTTATCCTTATAAATTTCCAGTGAAACAGAGAGGAAAAACCAGAGGAGAGAAAAGAACGAAGAGGGTAAATATATTTTCGTACGATTACGCTGCCAAACGCAGTCCAAACTCAAATTAACCTCAGGTACTGAGGTATTTAGCAGCAGAGAGCATTCCTACGGATTTAGTTTTGCGAAATACGACCGACAAATCGTCGAGCTACCGAGCTAAGTTAAGTAGAATTGCTCCAAACTAGTGTCTATGTGCCCCTAGTTGTGAAGTGAATACTTCTCCCTTCTGGACTTCTGAAAAATAGCGAGTTTTCTACCGTCTTTCGATAAGACTAAGTTTAGGCTATAATTATATCGAAAGTGACGCTGTTCTTCAGAATAAAGCTATATTTAGTATTAATTGACGTATATCTGAATGCAGTTGGGAGAAATAGCTGGAGTATTGACCGCGCCTCGTCCGACAGTCGAATAACTCGAGGTTAAGGTATGTAAAGCTAGTTCCTTCGGCAAGTTAGTAGTTTTAGCCTTGTATAGTACAATAAACTCCGTAGTAGAATTCTTGGAGTTGAATGTTAAGTATTGTGCAAGTTCAGTAAACCTAGTTTGCGTTGTTATATCGTATTCAGTCTGAAAGTTAGAAAAGCATGCGCCCAAGGGCAAGTTAGTATTTCAGATTCAGTATAGCCTATTATGTGATTAGCAAGCATGTTGTAGAATAAAAAGAAACAGATTTTCGTAATAAAAGACAATAAAGAAAGATCAGATAGACAGACAGTTATGGCTACGGATTAGCCATTCAGACAGATAGTATCTTGGCTACAGATTAGCCATACAGTTAAACAGAGATTTCAGAATCAGTATAATTAGTAAAGAGTCAGTGTAATACAGAAACAGATCAGAATAAGAAGTTAGATTTCAGATAGTCTTTTCAGTTATACATGCTTGCTATTTATATGTGCTATTTGTTTGTTGAGACTTGTTGTGGCGAGAGGGTGTACCTTATTGAGCGTCCTCGCCTCCCCTGGGTTGGTAATCGTGTCGCCCACTGAGCGGGTGGGTTTACGTCACTCCAAGGAGTGGCATGCCGTCCCCAGTTTGGACGAAGATGGGATGAAGCTTTCCCCATATCAGGCTGATCAGCGTTACAGTACAGATAGCCCTGTTGTGCGCAAGCGCCCAGGGAACAGATACAGATATAGATACAGTTCAGGTGTAGCTTCGATTTCAGATAGCCCCGAGGAGAGTTCCGGGGAAACAGACCATATCTGTTACTGTCTACACAGGAGTCCTCCGGACTCAGACACAGTTATTTATATCGGAGGCTATGGCCTGAGCCGGAGACCCAGGGGCCGGTAGAGGACCTCCGAAGTGAGCAGATGAGTGGAGTGACTTATTTTTGGCTGGTTTTGACCCGGGTAGTGGTATATAGATTGTTTGCTTGCTTGGCGCCATCCGGCTTATGGGGGTTGGTATTGACTCTTGTTTGCTACTTGTATATCTATTTATGTGCTATATACTAGCTATCAGACAGCAGGCCGATGCGTGTACAGGTACGCCTCTGCCTTATCAATACAGAAAGCTTGATTCAGTTCATATCAGCTTCTTCAGATTCAGCTATCTCCTGCTATACAGAAATGCTAGTTATGCTATATATATCCAGTTGTTTTCAGTTGTATTACTTCAGTTGCTTTGAATACTCAGTACCAATGGTACTGATGCCCAGTGGGGCGCTGCATTACTTGCCTGCAGATACTCATAGACGAGAAGGCGATCCCTCGTGATTCCAGCCAGCTATTGAGTATTCAGCTCCTGTCATCCGGAGCCTGATTTCCATAGGTGTAGCTCTTTTCCTTTTTGTACAGTACGGGTAGGTCGGGGCCCTGTCCTGATCATTTCTATTGTTATTCCTAAAGGCTTGCAGTCTTTATATATTTCCCTGTGGTCAGTTGAGCCGGTCGTGTGAGGCCGTGCAGTTTGTTATAGTTATTTAGTATTTCTGTTCCTGTTGGCCGTGTGTGGCCATAATTAGTCAATAGTGGTGACCTTGCCGGTCACGTAATTATTTAGCTTGCTAATGTTGAGTACAGAGAACTAGACAGCATGGTGGCCTTGCCGGCCCACATAGGTTCCCCTACAGTAGTATGTTTCTGGTCAGCTGTTTTACAGGTACAGGTGGCTATAGGCCAGTTGGCCGGAGACTGTGTTTACAGCCGTTATATAGCCCTTTGTTTTCCAGAAATTTGAGATAGAGCCAGCCAGGCACCAGATGTGCCTCACCAGATAGCAGTCTAGGTCCTACTAGGGCACCAGGTGCCAGTCATACCCCCAGGGCAGGGCGTGACACTTTCCTTCTCCAATTCCCAATTCAAGTAATTTCATGTAATAGAGTAACAACATTCAATTCAATCAACCAATAATAAATAATTTACTACCATTAAACATGAATTACTCAAGAATTTCACAAACTCAAGTAATTTTCACATTCAAAAATTCAATACTTCATGTATTTTCTTTCTCTACAATTATTGCACCTACCCACCAACATTCGAAAATTCAATTCATCTACCCAATCATTCCAACAAGTTCAAATCAACAAATTCATCAAAGATTCAAGCTACTCATCGAAGATATCATATAATCATGGAAGAATTTAAGACTTTTAAGCTCATAAAATCCAAAACATGAAGTTAAAGTTTTTCACCAATAATGGTGATTTGGGTTCTAAATCTTGGGGAAGGACAGTGTAGGATCATGCTTACACCATTAATAAACTAAGAGAGAAGAAATATACTTACTTGAGTTGAGGATGGCAGATTACCAACTTGTTGAAGAAGACAACAATGGAGGGAAGAGGAATTGGGAGAGTTACGGCTTTAGGGAGAGGGGAGAGAGAATTTTTTTTCTTTTTCATTTTGTTCAACTTTTGAGGAAAAACGAATGAACGACACTTTTAAAAATAAAAGGTGGGGAATGGATTTTGTATAATTTAAAGGTTTGTTGAGTCAAAATTAACTCAAATTGACCAAAAATTGTTGGCCTTTTTGTCCCTTGGTCCGCTGCCTCTCCCATCTCACCACAGACTTAGAAATTTTTTTTCTTCTGGAGATAAAGGTGGACGCAGTGCACCACCCATAGCCTCACCTGAAAAAAAAATTTCTTCTATGATTTAACTCCTGGCGCTCATGCCAGTCGTCTCACCCCAGACTTACTCTTTTTAGCTCAATGTCCCAGCTTATTCTTGCCTCTTATGCCCTGTTCGTCTCTACTAATCAAATAAAAACATACAAAATTTTAAAATAAAGGATGGATTTCCTCTCACCAAGCGCCTTATTTAAAGTCGTGGCATGACATTCATGGGTTGCTTCCCATGCAGCGCCTGATTTAATGTCGCGACACGAATATGGTCCTCGTCACTCCTTCATTCGAGTGAACTTGTGGCCACACCATGGATCTAACAAACTCTCGTGCAACATTTGCTTCTCCATCAACTGATTACACCCTCCAGGTTCTCCCGTTGGTTTCATTTTGAAGTCCTCATAATGAGGTGGCATCCGTGCTGCTCTAAATACTTTGAAAACTGCCTCCTGACCATCTACTTTCATAGACATCTTGCCCGACTGAACATGTATAACTGCATTAGTGGTGGTTTAAAATCCTCGAACCAGAATGATGGGAACTGATGCTTCTGCTTCAATGTTCAAGATTACCGGTAGGATGATAGGTCCTATCTTAATCAATACATCTTTAATGATTCCTTCAGGATAGGCCAGAGATCGATCCGAAAGCTATAACGTCACTGTGGTGGTATGTGGTTCACCTAATCCCATTATTCTGAATAGGGATGCTGGCATTAAATTTATGCTTGCACACAGATCACACAAGGCTAAACCAACTTCCCTGCTTACAATAGTGACCGGAATAGGGAAACTCCCAGGATTCTTAAGCTTTTTAGGAATCTTGTTCTTGATTTGGGAACTGCACTCTTCCATAAGAGCCACAGTTTCAAACTCAGTATGCCTCCTCTTGTTAGCCACAATATCCCTTAGATACCTGGAATATTTTGGAACTTCCTGCAAAAACTCCACCAATGGAATATTCACATGAACCTTCTTCAACAATTAAAGAAATTTACCACAGGATGCATCCTCTATCTTTTTCTTCTACCTTTGAGGAAATGGAGAAGGTGGTCTAGCTACTGCAATTTTCGGTTGTGAATTGCTTGATTCCCCTACCTTAGCCTTGGGTTTCACTACTTGTTCCTCGTCAACTTTTTCTTTGATAGGGACAGCCTCACCCAACTCCTTACCACTGTGCAAGAAAATAACATTTATATTTTCTTTGGGGTTCTTCTCGGTATTACCCAGGAATGCCCCCTGTGTTATGTTGTTTTGCTGCAAAGCCAATTGTCCTATTTGCCTTTTAAGCTCATGGATGGATTTCTGCATTTCATTTACCACTTGCGACTGCTGCACCATCCATTGCTTCATTGACTCCTCAAGAGAACTGCTCTGCTGCTAGCCCTGTGGCCTTTGATAAGTGCTTTGGGGCTTTTGGAAATTTTGGTTTCCTCCCCATGGGAAATTTTCTCCATTCCAGTACCCCTAATTATAGGCATTACTTGCAAACCCTCCACCACGACATTGTTGTCCCACAAAATATACAGACTCAGGATTAACGGGACAACCTGAATAAGCATGGCCTTCACCACACACCTTACATGATAGTGGTGGGATTTGTACTTGTTGTACCTGCTGCACTTAGCCCCCTGCTGGTGTGGTTACAAACTTACTAATCACATTCACCAACTAGCTTATATTTTCTCTGATTGCCGCTACACCATCTAGCTCAAGCTTTCCCGGCAAGTGTTTTGGACCAATCGCATAGTCCCTTCTTTCAGCTCAATGTTCCTAGTGATGGCCTGTTTTAAAATTACTTTGGAAGCATTTTCTACATTCGGCCTAGCAAACTACATCACTAGAACTCTCTCATTCTCTTCACCTGCTGCGTTTCCATTGTTCTCCATATTTAACATTCGAAAGGTTCTCTCTATTTCAGGATCAAGAGAAGCTAAGGATGGACTTTGACTTCTTGTGCTTGGTATACATTGAGGCAAACAACCTGTGAACTTCAACAAAAACAAGAAACAGATGTAAAATACAAACTAGTGAAACAAAATTCTAACCTACAAATGATTGAACAATATTCAAGTCTCCGACAACAGCACCAAAAAATTTATGTCGCCCAAGCGCACACAACCGCACGTGGTCGTCAAGTAATATAGGATTTTTAAGTCCAGATATTATACCCAAAGGGACTTGTCAATTTAATCATTATAAGGTTGTACTTTTGGGTCACTAATCTATGAAACAAATAAAAATGGAGGTTGCTTTGGCAAATTAAACTACTAACTTCACATGTAAACATTAAATAAAACTAATGCAAGCTTGATTGTATTTCGATAATGATGACAAACTAGCGCAATGGCACTTGGTTGGTTTCAGGTTGAGTTTTCTAGATGTAATTAACCAAGCATGATTATTCCTATGGTTGTTAGTTGCAAGTTACTATCCCATTTCATGCCACTATCCCTAGCATCTAAGAACAATCTCATGAACCCTAATGCCTATATCACTATGGTCACAGGAGAACATGAAACGACGATTATACCTACTTGTATTTCAACTATACGGGGTTGAAGGGTATATCCCTATCGTCAACAATAACTTCTATCCTATATCGTCAGTATATCAGTTGGTCATTACATGTCATTTTCAG
The DNA here is from genome assembly GCA_035772735.1 of Datura wrightii. NCBI lineage: Eukaryota > Viridiplantae > Streptophyta > Magnoliopsida > Solanales > Solanaceae > Datura > Datura wrightii. The sequence goes on along the minus strand of JASDFA010000007.1, from coordinate 41,856,359 downwards.
CTCAGTCTTTTATATTCTATTATGTTTTCTCCTACTTACTCAGTAGATTCAAAGTACTGACGCATACTTTTATGTTGTATCATTTCATGATACAGCCACAGGTTCTCAGACCCAGTGCCGTTATCCGATTTAGTTCAGATCTCCCCCCCAGCTACAGAAGTGTGAGTCCTCATCTTTCAAGGACGTTATTTCATTTATTTCTGTTTCCTTTATTATTATTTCAGTTAGACTTAGAGTTAGCTGGGGGCCTGTCCTAGCAACTCCTCAGTTAGATGGCTTTCAGACACAAACGTGGTTTCAGTTTATTAGTATTGCTCAGATGTTTTAAACTATGTGATTCAGAATTACTTTAATGAATGTTTTACGTTATTATTTTAAAGCTTCCTCTATTATGTTTACTCATAATTCTAGTGTATCATAGACCAAGGGTTGACTTGGGGTTACTTGTCACTTCAAGTACCGTGTTCCATCCAGGGTGTAGACTCAGGGCGTGACACAACATAAGCTAGGGAAATGATGTCAAGCCTAGTAAGGAACAACAAGGTTATCAAAATAGAAATGTAATAACATGGTTGTCTACCTTTTCATGTACATGCTATGAAATGTGTGAGGCTGAGGGAAGACTATCTAACTCCACTTCCTTAAGTCAAACGACATGTTACCAAGCTTACTAGCTCTAAAGTCCCTTCAAACTTAGTCTACACATCTTGTTGAAACTCTTGTGTTGTCGGTACCTTCTTATGATTTATACGAATCTTGATTACATGTATTTAAGTGCTATTTGCTATCTTTACATGTTATGTTTGCTCAGTTGAAGTTATGTGTTACAAAAGAGGCATATTTAGGCAACATATTTAGAATTTATCGTTTATATGCTATATGTGCTAGACTGACTCAGTGTAAGCCCTTATCAGCTTCACTTATGAAGACAATTGACTTTACCCCAGTGTTGTACACCGGCTGGGCGGGCTTTACCCCGGTGTAGTACATCAGCTGGATGGACTTTATGATCAGCTAGACACCGGCATTGCAGTTATATTTTATTCTTGTGCATTACATGATTGCATTTGCACCTCAGTATAGAGTTATTATCAGGTTTCGATTTCCAGGATTCTAGGTTGTTATTATTCCTTATTCCTGGTTCAGTTATCTTGAGTTCTTTTTTGTTATTGTGAGTTGTTATCTGTTATAGGTTGTAGAGTTCCAGGTTATCTGTGTCCTTTATATGTTTATGTGTTGATTTAATTATTATATGATTTTCTATCTGATATTTACAATTTCAGCCTAACATACTAGTAAATTTCATTTGTACTGACGTCCCATCACCCGAGGACCTGCATTTGTGCCACAAGTGCAGGTAGAGGCCGGGACTGCCCGTTGTAGTAGTGGTTTGTTATATCAACAGTTGTGTAGCTATGGCCTAACTATTTTAGCTTGAGTTTTGAGTTACAGTTATGCATAGGCTGGAGCCTTGTTCCAACCATCAATTCAATTTACTCTTTAGAGGCTTTATGGATTGTTAGTGTTATTCAGTTTGTGGCCTTATCGACTTTCTGTGGCTTGGTTTAGCATAGTCATACACTTATCGACATTTCATATATTTTTCTTGTATGATTGAGACCTTATGGGTCCCATTTGTACTCTAGTTAATTTTGACAGGTAACCTAGATGGCATAAGTGTTACAATTGTAGATGCTATACACCCCGAAAGTGCCCAAGACTATACCCGAGATTTAAAAATGAAAAGTGGAAAAAATCTGGAAACTTTTCACAAAACGGATCATGGTATGGATCATTGGTGCCACCAACGAGCCATTGGATGTGTCCGTGGTAAGGTTTTGCAAGTTGGATGTCATGCCCCGCCTTGGGAGGCATGACTGGCACCTAGTGCCCTACTTGGACCTAGACTGCTGGACTAGCTGAGCCTAAGCACTTCTGGTGCCAAGCTGGCTCTAACTCTGGATTTAAGAAAATGACGGGCTATATAACGGCTGTAAATACAGCCTCCGGTCGACTAGGCCTATAGCCACCTATAAGCAAACAACAGCTAACCAGAATAACAGTAGTATGAAGGAACCTATACGGCCGACAAGGCCACCATGCTGTCCCAGCATAGGTCTATTACACCAGCACCATCTTCATCCAGTACCCCTTCTAGGCCTCGAGACGATCAGGGGAGAAGGGCCTCAGGTTCGAGTGGTTAGAGCAACATGCGCAAAGAGCGAACTTTCCCATCTTGTGCTATTGTGGCAAGAATCACCTAGGGAGGTGTTTGGTGGGATCAGATCCTTGTTTCGGGTGTGGAAAACCTGGACACAGGCTCAGAAATTGCCTTGCAGCCAGGTTAGGGGGTGGTGGAGCCCGCACTCCAGCAGTTAGTTCAGTAGCTCCAGTGGCACGTCCTACTCAGCTGGGTGCTTCGACAGATTCAGTTAGCAGCCAGCGCCAGAATCAGTTTTATGCACTTGGCTCTCGACAGGATCAGGAGACATCTCCCGATGTGGTTATGGGTATGTTGCGAGTGTTTCATATTGATACATATGCTTTGTTAGATACGGGAGCTACACTGTCTTTTGTGACACCTTACATTTCTAGTAACTTTGGAGTCAGTCTTGAAATTTTTTCAAAACCGTTCCCTGTATGTACTCCGATTGGTGATTCAGTCGTAGTGAGGAGGGTATATAGAGGTTGCCCTATTATAGTATTGCATAAAGTTACCTCAGCAGACTTAGTATAATTGGCTATAACTTATTTTGATATCATTCTGGGCATGGATTGGTTGTTTTCATGTTATGCTTCTGTAAACTGTACAACCCGAGCGGTGGAGTTCCATTTTCCCGGTAGGCTAGTTTTAGAATGGAGGGGGAGTTCAGCAGTACCTGTAGGCCGCTTTATCTCCTATATCAAGGCTAGGAAAATGATTTCTAATGGTTGTATTTACCATTTGGTTAGGGTTAAGGATGCCACATCCGAGACCCCGACCATTCAGTCAGTCCCCATGGTATGTGTGTATCCTGAGGTATTTCCAGATGTCCTACTAGGTGTTCCTCCCGAGAGGGATATTGATTTTGAGATTGATCTTTTACCCGGCACAAAGCCTATATCGATTCCTCCCTACCGAATGGCCCCAACCGTACTAAAGGTCTTAAAGGAGCAGTTGATGGATTTGCTGGATAAGGGTTTCATTATACCAAGTAAGTCTCCATGGGGTGCCCCGGTGTTGTTCGTACGGAAGAAAGATGGTTCTCTTTAGATGTGTATTGACGATAGGCAGTTGAACAAGGTCACCGTCAAGAAAAGATACCATTTACCCAGGATTGATGACCTATTTGATCAGCTTCAGGGTGCCAAATATTTCTCCAAGATAGATCTTAGGTCCGGGTATCACCAACTCAGGGTTCGGGAGAGAGACATCCCAACGACTACTTTCAGGACTCGGTATGGCCATTATGAATTCGTTGTTATGTCTTTTGGACTAACCAATGCCCCTGCATCTTTTATGTATCTGATGAATAGGATACTCAAGGCATATCTGGACATGTTCGTGATCGTGTTCATTGACGACATATTGATATACTCCACGAGCGAGGAGGAGCATGTCGCACACCTGAGGGTAGTACTCCAGACACTCAAGGATAGCCAGCTATACTCCAAGTTCAGCAAATGCAAGTTCTGGCTGAATTCAGTTGCATTCTTGGGACATGTAGTGTCAGGCGAAGGTATAAGGGTGGATTCCTTGAAAATAGAGGTGGTAAAGAACTGGCCTAGACCTATAAACCCTTCAGAGATCAAGAGCTTTTTAGGCTTAGCGGGTTATTATCAGAGGTTCGTGGAAGGTTTCTAATCCATTGCAGCCCCATTGACTAGATTGACTCAGAAAAAGGTGAAGTTCCAATGGTCGGAGGCTTGTGAGGAGAGATTCTAGGAATTGAAGGCCCGACTCACTTTAGCACCAGTGTTGATTTTACTGGAGGGCACTGATGGCTTTGTTGTATATTGTGATGCTTCGGGAGTTAGAATGGGATGTGTATTGATGCAGCATGGGAATGTCATAGCATATGCTTCTAGACAACTGAAAATTCATGAGAAGAATTACCCGACCCATGATCTTGAGTTGGCCGCGGTGGTGTTTGCTTTGAAGATATGGCGACACTACTTGTATGGGGTTCATGTAGATGTATTCACGAACCACAAGAGCTTACAATATGTGCTCACGCAGAAGGATCTCAATCTTCAGAAACAGAGATGGTTGGAGCTACTTAAGGACTACGACCTGAGTGTCCTTTACCACCCGGGTAAGGCCAATATAGTAGCGGGTGCCCTTAGTAGACTCTCTATGGAGAGTGTGTCACATGTGAGTGAAGAAAAGGAGCTGATGAAGGAGGTACATCAACTTGAATGGTCGCTAGTTAGATTAGCTAGCTCGACCGATGGTGGTATAGTTGTTCAGAATAGATTAGAGTCGTCCTTGGTAACGGAGGTGAAGGCTAAACAAGACGAAGATCAAACATTGGTAAAGTTGAAAGAAGCTGTTCATAATCAGAAGGTGGAGGTCTTCTACAAAGGGGGAGATGGTGTGCTTCGGTACCAGGGTCGCTTATGTGTTCAAACGTGGATGATCTGAGGAACCACATGTTGCATGAGACTCACGTATCCAGATATTCTATCCATCCAGGTGCCACCAAGATGTATCATGCCTTGCGGGAAATCTACTAGTGGAATGGCATGAAAAGGGATATTACAGAATTTGTAGCCAAGTGTCCGAATTGCCAATAAGTGAAAGTTGAGCATCAGAGACTAGGAGGTGTACTTCAGGATATCAGCATTCCTACTTGGAAGTGGGAAGAAATCAAGATGCACTCATAACAGGTTCACCCCGCACTCATAGACAGTATGACTCCATTTAGGTTGTGGTGGACAGGTTAACCAAGGTTGCTCATTTCCTACCGGACAGAACCACCGATTCAGCGGAAGATTATGACAAATTATACATCCAAGAGTGGTTAGATTGCATGGGGTGCCCTTGTCCATAATATCAGATAGAGGTACTTGGTTCACCTCTGAGTTCTTGAGATCTTTTCAAAAGGGACTTGGTACCTAGGTCAAGCTTAGCACGACATTTTATCCGCAAACAGATGGTCAAGCGGAGTGGACTATATAGACTCTTGAGAACATGTTGAGAGCTTGCGTTATTGATTTCAAGGGTAGATGGGATGAGCATTTACCTCTTATTGAGTTTTCCTACAACAACAACTATCACTCTAGCACCCAAATGGCACCATTCGAGGCTCTTTACGGGCGAAGGTGTAGTCATCCATTGGGTGGTTTGAAGTCGGTGAGGCTTCGTTGGTGGGTCCAGATTCAACCATGAGGCTATGGAGAAAGTTCAGTTGATAAGAGAAAGGCTGAAAATGGCTCAAAGTTGCCAAAAGTCTTATGCGGATGTGAGGAGAAGAGAGCTTGAGTTCGAGGTCGATGATTGGGTGTTTTTGAAGGAATCTCCGATGAAGGGAGTGATGTGATTTGGAATGAAAGGGAAACTCATCCCCCGCTATGTTGGCCCATACCGGATTGTGATACGGGTGGGTAAAGTAGCTTATGAGTTAGAGTTACCTTCAGAGCGAGCTTTAGTTCATCCTGTATTTCATGTATCGCTCTTGAAAAAGTGCTTTGGACATCCAGGTTTAGTTGTTCCGGTGGAAAGCGTTGGTGTGAAAGATAGCCTCAGTTAGGAGGAAATTCCTGTTGCAATCTTGGATCGTCATGTGCGAAGGATAAGGAACAAGGAAGTGGCTTCAGTAAAAGTGTTATGGAGAAATCAGCATGTGGAGGGAGCTAGAGGGAAGTCGAAGCATATATGATGGCTAAATACCCCTATTTTTTCCCTACCGGCTCAGTTTCAATTTGAGGTATCAGTTTTTGCCATAAACCTTTAGTTAGTTTTTCATGTTCCGTTCATGCGTGCATGTTATTTTTATGATATGATATATGTGTATGATGTATGAATTCGGTCCAGCTATGTAGTTCTTTTCGGAGGTTGTCATTCTATCAGTTACGACTTAAATGATTAGTATTTCCATATGGTGATGGCTTGTTTATGAGTTTTCTGCATGTTTCTAACATTCGGGTGAATGTTCCCAAGGGGGAGATATTGTTATACCCCGGGAACCCAAGGATCAGACCCGGGAGTCAAACGGGGAAAAATCTGGAAAATGATGCAACAGTGTAGGACGAGTCATTAGATGACTCGTGAGTCGTTCCCACGAGTCGTCAGGTGGCTCATGGGAAGGTTGGACTGAGCCGAGGAGTTGATCTCCCTACAGGTGTGGGAATGACTCGTGGTCATCTACCACGAGTTTTCAAGTCCACCGTGGGGTAAGACTGAGGATTTAATAGGAGGTCTGGCAGTACACCTAACAGATGGCACCCCACGAGTCGTGGTCAGTCCCAATGACTCGTGAGGTGGGTCGTGAGCAAGCTAGGGAATTTTAATTGAGGCTGGGGCAGTGTACTTGACGGGCGACTCGACGAGTCGTTGCCCGTCCTGATGAGTTGTCAAGTCACCCATTGGGGTCACCTGGCAGTTAATTCCTGTGAATTAGTAAGGGCCTTCTCGTAATTTCCCAAACCCCTAGGGCATAAACTATGTCGTTTTGAGGTCGGGACAGGGTCTTTTAAGGGGAGATAATCCATGTTAAGTCTCATTTGATGCATGTAAGAGTAGAGAGGGAAGTGGAAAGGGATTCAAGTGTTCTTCTTCAAATCCTCCAAGTTTTTATCTTGGGCTTTCTAGGGAAGTTAAGAATCAAGTGTTTCCAGGTATGTGGGGTTTTGAATGGGTGTTTTAGTCCCTACCCATGCCTAATTCTTTCCAATTTCTATGTTTAAAGTTACTAAATCTTTATGGGTCTTAACCCAAATGCATGATTCCTCAAAAATTGATATGAGCTTGTTGTGGTATGTCTAAACTACGGGTTTCGAATTATTGGGTTGTTTTCACTTGTTTTATTCAAAATTTGATGATCTAATCCCTAAAAGCATAGGTGCCCAAATCATCAGGATTTTAGTGAATTTCATGGTTATGGTGATTCCTCAAGCATGATATGAATTTTTGAATTTTAAGCATGTCTTCAATCTTCCATGTTATTATGATCATGTTCTCTATAAATTAAGCATTTCAAGTATGTTGAAAATATGGGCAATGCCTACATGTTGCTTATGATTCATAAACTATGATTTTGGACGACCCACGAGCCCGATTCCATGGCTAGTATTACGAATTTTCAAGTATGTTAGGATTATTATGATTTAACTAGCCATGCATGTCATGTATGAATTTCTATGAGCACGTTTCATGTTTTTGGAGTAGTACATAACACCAAGTAGGTTTGGGGCCCAGGTTACGCCCTGAATCTCAGAACTACGTGCCACCATAGGATATGTTTGGCACCTCCTCAATGACTATCTCCTGTGCCCTACTGGGTCTTCATAAGTGATATCGCGCCCTTCATGGTTCTACCCTTGGCAAGGTATGAACAGCCTCCCGACTAGGCTTGAAGGTCGGGCTCCATGTGTGCTCATACGGGGTATGTCGGTTATAGAAATCTCCCACTGTTCCTCATTGTTTTAATGCTTGTATGATTATGTTCTTTGGCTCAATTCATGTTTTATGAAATGTTTTTCTCTCATGTTGTGACTACGACAGGTTTAAGAATGCTTTTGGGAAACTTGAGCCTTACGATATATTTATGATTTCAGTTTTTATGATCATGATGTCCCACTCCTATAACTCTTATAATTTTAAGTATTGTTTTACTTACCTTGCATACTCGGTACATTCTAAGTACTGACCCGCATATTTTCCATGATGTATCATTTCATGATACAGGATTCGGATCTCAGGCTCAGCATCGCTCCTAGCTTTCTCCCAGATCTGCTCTCAGTTCCGTTTTGTGAGTCCTCATGATTCGAGGGCTTTATGTTCAGATCTTGGTTATCTTTTTGTTTTAGAATGTTAGGGTTAGTTGGGGCCTTGTCCTTTCAACCCATCTATTATGACTAGAGGCTTTTCAGACTATTTGTAGTATTCAGCTGTTACGTTTGGATCATGTATCATTGTTTCTTATATTTCATGTCACGGTTTCATTCAATTCATGATTTTTAAGCTAATTTTTCCTCCTTATGTGAATGGTTTAGAATATGCTCATGCATGGGTTGACTTGGGGTCTCTCGGGGCTCCGTATCCCGTGTTTACAATCCGAGTGTACTCACAGGTCGTGACACTGCCCTACTATCTTTCCACTATCTAAACTAAATGTGTGCGACCCCCTTCAACTGATATTAGGCCAACTCAACACACAAAACTCCATTCACCTCCATGACCTGGGTGATCTTTACAATCTCGTCGATAAACTCATGTGGATCCTCATCCACCTTCGACCCAAGAAACTCTGGCAGGTTCATCCTTAACTTATCTTTGACTGGTGCTACCGCTGCATTCCTGTTATGAAGGACATGCACCACTGCCTTCTTGTTGACATGAGTGGTCACGACCTGCTCTAGCATCTGAATAGCTACCCTAAATTCAGCATGGGCAACTGGCTCCGGTGCATGGTGCTCCCGGACTGGTGGGGCTTGTTGGTGCCCGTGTTTGTTGCCATCCTTGTGGCCATTTCCATTCCCATGCCTCCTACCGTTAAATCTACGGGGAGCCATGATTCTGCAATCACGAATAGCATGAGTTATAAGGATAGGGAGACATTTCATCGCATGACATAGATCATGAAAGAAGGGAAGATTTCCTAAACGTCTCGTAGCCTCTTCATCATAAGTGTGGCGCACTTCACACCCATGACAAAGACTCTACTCAATGCTGCTTTCGGACATCCTAGGACAGTTCAAACCTATTGGTTTCATACCAAGTTTTTCACGATCCGAACGTAGGCCAGAGCGAGACACGGGACAAGGAGCCCCGAGAGACTGCAAGTCGACCCATGGAATGAACATACATCTAACTCAATCAACAAAGTGGAAGAGTGTTAACACAATAAACATAGCAGAAGTCTAGCATATCATATAATACAACAATACAACACAAGTCTAAAGCTGAATAAAATCTATTGTCTGAAAAGCCTAGAAGTCTTATGATTTGATTGCACAAGACCCCAACTAACTCTCTAAGTCTGAAACTGAAAATATTCAAACATAACTAAATAAAGGAGGGGCCCTCGACAGATGAGGAATCACCAACAGTGACTGATGCTAACTCCGAAAGCTGGCTAGTGGCGGGGCTGAGTCTGATGATCTGAGCCTGTATCATGAAACGATACAGCATAGGGTGTGCGGTCGGTACGTGAATGTACCGAGTGTGCAAGGTAAGTAAAACCGCTTAAATAAGTAAAATTATTTAAAATATGCATAATATAAAACATGATCAAAACAAGAATCAGAGAGTATGGCTTGCATGCTATTTTCTGATATCATGATCTGAACATAACATAACATTATAATTGAATCGATTGACCCAAAGCTGAAATCTCATAATCATAAGTAAAACTAAATATTGGGTCAAACCTGATTTAGAACATATATATATATATACACACACATCATGAATGATAAACATGTATAACTAAATTCATGAGGAACAATGGGAGACTCGTCTTATAACCGACATACCATGATAGAGCTTACGTGGTCCCAACTATCACTCTCAAGTGGGTAGAGCCGTCCAAAGCCTTGTCAGGGCTAAGGAATATATGATATGAATAAACCTACATTGGCACGTAGTTTTGAGGCATAGGGTGATCGACTCTTAGCATACTCAATGCTAGACACTACTCCCAAAATCATGCATATGCTCTCCATCGTTTTCAATGAAGCTCACCATCGTCTACTGACGAAGCTCAATAATCAAATACTTATCAAATCTAAAATCATATATGAGGAGCTGTTGCTCTGATCATACCACAAGCTGAACATAAATGGAAGTCTTTGCTCCAAAACCATGTGGTAAGCTTAATTCATAAAATCATAAGTCGTACTTGAACATATGGGCATTTCCTGATACTTTAACATGCTTGAAAATATATAATTCAGTTGAAAACATGATCATAAACATGGGTAACTTTAAAATATGCTTTTAATCATCAATATCTCATCCTACTTGAACATTCATCATAAATCTCAACTTTCATGGAACTTCTCATAATTGGGCATTTTAATTTATAATGCTACATGTTTTTAATTGAAAATAACTTAAAACTTGCCCAAGAATCATAATTCAATGCTAGAATCATCTTTAAATCATACCCATGTAGGAAATTAGGAATTTCATGTATTGGGTTAAAACCCCATGGAATCAACATATGAATTTTCATGATTTAGAGAGGGATTGGGCATGGGTGTGAATGGATTCATTTACTCATAACCCTACATACCTGGGAAAGATCTGATTTTACCACTCCTTAATTTCTCAATGAAAGATTGAAGAAAAGCTCGAAGAAAGCCTAACTTGATCACCTTTTAAACCCTTCAATTTGCATGCATGGATGAGAATGAGCCTAGGATAGATTTCTCCTCATAAAACACTTCATTTCGAGCCTTAAAAGACTTAGTTTAGGATCCAAGGACTTAGGAATGATGATAATACCCTTAATGAATTTTCTAAAAATTCTGCACTATCAGTGACCACGATCAATCCTACGGGTCGTACCTTGATACCATGTCTTGTGGTATCTGTCCGTTACTTTCCCTGTAAATTCTTAACTTCTCAGATTCTAATACCACGGCCTAACAGGATGGGTCATTACAACAAACAACAGTCAGTTGAATCCTCTCGTTATTTTCCTTGATGACCTACATCTGGACTTCCCACGAGTCAAACCATGAATCATGTCTACTTCCCTCGAGTCGTGGTTTCCATCCGTTAGCTCGACTGGAGATTTTCCTACTCCTTCCCACGGTTACTTACCACAACACATTGTTACTCACAATGAGTTGTTCTATGACTCATACCATCCTTCCCCTGGTACCCCGATGACAACCAACGACTCATTACATCAAACCAAGGGTCATTCTTGGACCTGTTACTTCCAACTCCAATGTTACACCCCGTAAATTCTTGACGTTTAGATGGCCTAATATCATGTTGGTTAAGAGTTTTAGGATGCCATACATGCTAGAAAAAGGCCCGGGGAAAGACCAAACAAGCGCCACATTGAACCATCGCAAGAGGAGGCTGCGCAGACCCCCTCTGCGATGGCCAAGATGTCACGAGGGCTCACCTCCGTGTTGGCCAGTGTGTCACGGAGGTGAGGTCCAACCTCAACTATATAAACCCCCACTTCGTTTTTTTAGGATAATTATCATAATTTTCTAGTGAACAAATAGAAAACAGAGAGGACGAAGTATTTTGATGAAATTTCTTTCGTTTACGCTATCAAACGCGGTCCAAACTCAAATTAACTCCAGATACCGAGGTATAAAGCTGCAGAGAGCATTCCTGCGGAGTTAGTTTTGTGAAATTCTGCCGGAAAATCATCGTCCTACTAAGCTAAGGTAAGTGGAATTGCTCCAAATTAGTGTCAATATACTCCTAGCCGTAAAGTGAGTATTCCTCCCTTCTGGACTTCCGAGAAATACTGAGTTTTCGGGTGTTCTTCGATAAGTTAAGGTTTGGGCTATATATATATATTCAAAATAGTGTTTTCTTCCGGAATGTTGAGGAATTTACTCCTAATTACTGTGTATATGAATGTAGTTGGAAGGAATAGCTGGATATTGGCCGAGTTACGTCAGTTAGTCCAGAAGTCAAAAACTGAGGTATGTAAAGCTAGTTTCTTCGCCAAGCTAGTAGTTCCGATATAGTAAAATAGTTCAAGCGTCAGTAGAATGTTTTAGAAGCCGCATATTATATTTAGTATGAATTTTAGTATGATATTAGCAACACCATGTCACGTATAGCATGAAACTTACTAGTACGATATATATTCTAGTAGGAAGTTTCAGAAACAGTACGGCATGCCCGGTATGTAACTTAGTAAGGTATGGCAGGACATCATCGTGTTCAGTCAAAACTTAGTAAAGCAATATAAGTTCCCGTAAAGTATTTCAAAATTAGAATAGCAACCTAAAATGAAGTTTAGAAAGCATGTTAGAAGTAGTAAATCATGGTTACTATGAAACTCGGTTATACAACATGATTCTCAGCAGAAAAATTATATCTTGTTCAGTATCAAATTCAGCACAGTATGACAGAAGATTATATATATATACCATTAACAGTTTCAACATGAAATTATGCTTACACATTACTATTATTAGTTTTGGCATGTATTAAATACATACACATTATTATCACTAGTTTCAGCATGTAGTATACGCAGTTAATATTACTAGTTAAGACCTAACCGTATTGTTTTGGGGTTGGATTACCTAGCATTCATGGCCGCCCCAGGGTTAATAGTTGTATCGACTCGTCCGCCAGAAGGCAAGGATACGTCGCTCTACGGAGTGGCATGCCATCCCCCAAGGGACGATGATGGGATGCCAGTTTCCCCATGTTTTGCCTTGGTCGGCTTTTATACACCCCCATCGAGTGGGTTCGCCCGAGGTGTTCGGGAGTCCTACGGACTCAGGTACAGTTATAATAAGGGGCTCAGCGGGCCTAAATGCATACCCAGGGGACCGGCAGGATGCTTATAGTTATTAGGGGAGATGGGATCATCGGGGTAGGGGTATAGATTACGTGTTGGTTGTACCTCCCGGCTTATGGGGGCCGGGTAAGGTTTATGTGTGCTATGCTATGTTATGTTATGTTATATTATGCCATGTTACGTTACATATGAATAGATCGACAGTAGAGCGCTACATTTGCAGGTATGACTCCTACTCCTTTTAGCGTAGTTTAGGACAGTCTTAAACTCATACTTTTAGTCAGTTACAGTCTATTTCTCGCTATACTAGTTTTATTAGTTATATTACTTATCTTCAGTTATTTTCCAGTTGTTGCTTTGCATACTCAATACCAGTGGTACTGACACCCGTTTGGAGCGCTGCATTACTTGCCTACAGGTACTCACAGACGAGGAGCCGATCCCTCGTGATTCTAGCCAGCACACAGAGTCATCATCTCCAGTCATCCGGAGCTAGATAGCTAGAGGTCCATCCCTTTTCTTTTGTTGTACAGTATGGGTAGGCCGGGGCCCTGTCTCGACCATATTATCAGTATTCTTAAAGGCTTGCAGATTGTATATTTCCTGTGGTTAGCTGTATCGGTCGTGTGAGGCCGTGTGTATGTTCTAGTTAGTTTATGATGGCAGTGTGGGGCGTTATTCAGTTGGTAGTGGTGACCTGGTCGTTCACGTAGCAGTTTAGCACCTGTTTTCTTGATTCTGAAGTAACTAGACAACATGGTGGCCTTGTCGGCCGCATAGGTTCCTTCATACTACTGTTATTCTGGTTAGCTATTGTTTGCTTATAGGTGGCTATAGGCCTAGTAGGCCGGAGGCTGTATTTACAGTCGTTATATAGCCCGTCGTTTTCTTAAATCCAGAGTTAGAGCCAGCTTGGCACCAGAAGGGCTTTGGCTCAGCTAGTCCAGCAGTCCAGGTCCCAGTAGGGCACTAGGTGCCAATCATGCCTCCCAAGGCGAAGCGTGAAAAACTTGGTATCAAAGAAGGTAGAATCCCAGGGAGTCTTCAAGTCGTGCTAAGTAGAGTCTTTCCTATGGATGTGTTGTACACCACATACTATAGGCGGGAGGCTGCAAGGCATGATAGGATGGTTTGTTTTTATTCTTATTCAGTCGTGCTTTAGAGCGGTACAGTATAGGGTTGAGTCCCTAGAGCTTACTATATTCTTTGGTTAAAGATAATGTCAGACCAGCGACATCCTATCACATGCCGGAGCTTGGATATTATTGCAGCAAGGGAAGGCACCAGCAGGATGCCTCACCCTCATTTAGAAATAGCCCAATCAGAGGGAAATACAGAGGCATCGTCCCAACCTTCTCAACAGTCTCCACCACATCAGGAGCCACTTGGGGCGACACCACCTCCAGCAGTCCCTATACCGATACCTTCCGACCGGGAGGTCAGGAGTGTGGTAGTTATGTTAGCACAGATGATTGCTACTCAGCGTCAGTCGATGTCGTCTACAGCTGTAGAGTCGTCAGGAGGGCCTGGTAGTTCTAGGGTCTGAGAGTTTTTGGCTCTGAATCCTCCACATCTTACAGGTACAGACCGGACAGAGGACCCTCAGGATTTTCTAGATCAGATGCAGAGAATTTTCAGGGTTATGCATGCCACACCTACAGAATCAGTTGAGTTGGCAGCATTCCGATTATAGGACATCGCCGTGTTGTGGTCTGAAAGCTGGGAAAGGTCTCGAGGGAGAGAGGTTTCCCCTCTGACCTGGTCCAGCTTCTCAAGAGCTTTTCTGGATCACTATTTGCCACGGGAGATTCGACAGGCCTGGGTGGACCGATTTTTACATTTAGAGAAGGGGGCCATGAGTGTTCGGGAATATTCTAGAATATGTTGAGACTTGTATTATGGCTACACTGCGAGAGGACATGGATATTGCCCAGGTTCAGGCATTCGCCCAGAATAGTGAGGGCATCAGGCAGCGGCAGCGGGAGATCAGGAGAACCAGTCAGGAACAGCGTCGCAGGGATAGGCCAGTTGAGTTATAGAGGGAGGCTCGGGGAGGGCCTCGACCACGATGGTTAGATAGGCCGCCCAGACCCCCACCTCCACCACAGCCGCAGAGGGGCAGATTTAGCCGCAGTGGGCAGTCAGAGACCGGAAGAGGCTCACAGATTGTAGATTCACCACTACATTGGAGGGCGAAGTAGAGTAGGTATACCCTACCACTTTGCCCTATATGCAGTCGACGCCATTATGGAGCATGCAGGTATGGCTCCACTGGATGTTATATTTGTGGCCAAGAGGGCCATCTGATGAGAGATTATCCAGCCAGAGGTCAGGAGGACCGGTATAGACAGGACGGGGCATCCGCAGGGTCACGAGCTTCAGTATCCTCGGCAGGGCGCAGGCCCTCAGTTTCAGTAGGCAGAGGCCAGGGCAGACCAGGGGCCTCCAGTGTAGGTGTGGGTCCATGCCGCACCTATGCCTTACAAGGAAGGCAGGATGCAGAAGTGCCACCTGATGTTGTGATAGGTATGAAGACTATCTGCTCATACCCTGCTTATGTATTGATTGATCCAGGATCTACTTTTTCCTACATTACACCATTTGTGGCTTGAAAGTTTAGTGTTGCACCAGAGTTGCTTTATCAACCCTTTTCAGTATCTACCCCCGTCGGTGACTCCATTATAGCCAGAAGGGTCTATCGCGGCTGTACAGTACAGGTTGCCGATCGTCAGACCATAGTAGATCTGGTAGAACTAGAAATGTTTGATTTCGATGCTATTATGGGTATGGATTGGTTGGCCCCGTGCTATGCAAATGTAGAATGCTGGACCAAGATAGTCTGATTCCACTTTCCAGGGGAGGCAGCGCGAGAGTGGAAGGGTAGCACAATTACGCCAAAAGGTAGGTTTATTTCCTATCTTCAGGTGAGGAAGTTGATAGCTATGGGGTGAATTTACCATATTGTCAGAGTTTAGGATGTTCGAGTAGAGCCTCCAACTCTCAAGTCTGTGCCAGTGGTGAATGAATTCCCAGATGTATTTCCAGATGAGTTACCCGGTATTCCCCCAGAAAGGGAAATGGATTTTGAAATTGATTTATTACCAGGAACTCAGTCCATATCAATTCCTACGTATCGTATGGCTCCTGCTGAACTTAGAGAATTAAAGGAGCAGCTGAAAGATATGTTAGATAAGGGCTATCAGGCCGAGTACTTCACCTTGGGGTGCGCCAGTTCTATTTGTGAGAAAGAAGGATGGCTCACTCCGCATATGTATAGACTACCAGCAGTTGAATAAGGTTACAGTCAAGAAAGTATCCGCTTCCCAGAATAAATGATTTGTTTGACCAGTTACGGGGGGCCAGATATTTCTCCAAGATTGACTTATGGTACGGATATCATCAGGTTTGAGTGTGTGAAAGGGACATTCCAAAGACTGCCTTCAGGACCAGATACGACCATTTTGAATTCCTAGTCATGTCCTTTGGGCTGACGAATGCCCCAACAATATTTATGGACCTGATGAACAACATCTTCAGACCATACCCGTACCTGTTCTTCATAGTGTTTATTGACGACATTCTGGTGTATTCTTGCTCAGAGGCAGACAACCAGGCTCATTTACAGACAGTGCTCCAGATTCTCAGGGACCGTCAGCTGTATGCCAAGTTCTCTAAATTTGAATTCTGGCTGAATTCAGTAGCTTTCTCGGGGCATATTGTGTCGGATGCTGGTATACAGGTAGACACGCAGAAAATAGAAGCAGTAAAAACATGGCCCAGACCTACCACTCCGACCGAAGTCCGCAGTTTTCTGGGAGTAGCAGGGTACGATAGAAGATTTGTCGAAGGATTCTCCACCATAGCGGCACCTCTGACTAAGCTGACGCAGAAAGCAGTAAAGTTTCAGTGGACAGAGGCATGTGAACAGAGTTTCCTGGAATTAAAAGATTATGATGTGAACATTCTGTATCATCCGGGAAGGGCCAACATAGTAGCAAATGCCCTTAGCCGCAAATCTAACGGAGATATTGACACTAATTTGGCGTACTTGCAGCTGAGTAGAGGGAGTTGGCTAGAGAAATACATCAATTAGCCAGTTTAGTCATTCGTGTAGCAGAAACAGAGGACAACAGAGCGATAATTCAGAACACCGCAGTGTCGTCATTTTTGTGGAGGTAAAGGAACGGCAGTATGAAGATCCTGACCTAGTTCAGCTTAAGGACAGAATTCAACAAGGAAAAGCGTCGGATTTTCAGATAACTTAGGATGAAGTGTTGCGATGTAAAGGCCACATTTGTGTTCCAGATATTTTAGGGCTTCGCCAGCAGATTATGAGCGAAGCGCATTATGCCCGCTATTCTCTCCACCCAGGCGCGATGAAAATGTACCACGATATCAAAGAAATCTACTGGTGGCTAGGTATGAAGAGGGAAATAGCAGAATTTGTAGCCAAGTGTCCTAACTGCCAGCAAGTAAAAGCGGAACACCAGAAACCAGGTGGATTGACTCAGGACATAGCTGTGCCTCTTTGGAAATAGGAAGCAGTAAACATGGACTTTGTAGCAGGATTACCCCGTACCAGGCATAAACATGATTCAATTTGGGTATTGTTGACAGACTGACGAAATCAGCCCATTTCCTGCCAGTAAAAGCTACTTTCTCTGTCGAAGATTATGCCAACTTGTATATCAGAGAAATAGTTGGGTTACACGGTGTTCCAGTATCTATTATCTCTAACAGAGGAGCACAATTTAGAGCTAGATTTTGGCAGTCATTTCAGAGAGGTCTGGGGACGCAGATTAATTTGAGCACAGCATTCCACCCTCAGATAGATGGACAAGCGGAACACACTATTCAGACGCTCGAGGATATGATACGAGCGTGTGTGTTACATTTTGGAGGTGGCTGGGATGAGCATTTACCATTGATTGAGTTTGCTTATAACAATAGTTACCACTCAGCTATCCAGATGGCGCCTTATGAGGCTTTGTATGGGCGAAAATGCAGATCGTCAGTTGGCTAGTTTGAAGTAGGAGAGGCAGTGTTGATTGGGCCGGATATTATTCATCAGTCAGAAGAAAAGGTAAAGCTTATCAAAAAACGCCTACTGACTGCTAAGAGCCGCCAGAAATTGTATGCTGATGTGCGGCGCAGAAACCTGGAATTTAATGTGAATGACTGGGTTTTTTTGAAAGTTTCTCCGATGAAAGGGGTGATGAGATTCGACGAGAAAGGTAAGCTCAGCCCAAGATTTGTTGGGCCTTATCAGATCCGCCGAAGAATAGGCCGAGTGGCATACAAGTTGAATTTGCCTCCAGAGTTGGAGTTTGTTCATCAAGTTTTCCACGTGTCTATGCTGAGGAATATATAAGGGACCCCTCCATAGTTGTGCCAGTTCAGGATGTCCAGGTTACAGAGGAGCTGTCTTATGAGGAGGTTCCAGTAGCCATACTAGACAGGCAGATTCGCAGGTTGAGAACTAAGGATGTTGCTTCTGTCAAGGTGTTATGGCGTAATAGCAACCGAGTGGAAATTGCTTAGGAAGAAGAGGAAGATATGAAAGTCAGATATCCCCACCTGTTTAAGACTTAATCAGCTAGAGGTACGCTAGTATTGCTATTTTATAATTGCCTCATATTATGTGTATAAATGAGATAGATTGGCTTTAGTCTTTTACGTGATGAATGCTACAGTATTGTGTGGGGTACCTGTATTGGACTTTTCTGCATTTCAGGATTTTGAGATAGTCCATATTACAGGGGAGACTCTGCCGAAATTTTTCTAGAATAAGTCAAGTAAGTTGAACTTTTTACGAGTAGAAGTTTACATTTGAGGAAGAATGTTCTTAAGGGGGGGAAGATGTTACACCCCGTAAATTCTTAACGTTTGGATGACCTATTCACATGTTGGTTAAGAGTTTTAGGTTGCCATGCAAGCTAGAAAAAGGCCCGGGGAAAGATCGGACAAGTGCCACATTGAACCATTACAAGAGGAGGCTGGGCAGACCCCCTCCGCGATGGACAACATGTCACGAGGGCTCACCTCCGCGTTGGCCGGTGTGTCACGGAGGTGAGGTCCAGCCTAAACTATATAAACCCCCACTTCATTTTTTTAGGATAATAATCATAATTTTCTAGTGAACAAATAGAAAACAGAGAGGATGAAGTATTTTGATTAAATTTCTTTCGTTTACGCTATCAAACGCGGTCCAAACTCAAATTAACTCCAGATACTGAGGTATAATGCTGCAGAGAGCATTCCTGTGGAGTTAGTTTCGTGAAATTCGGCCGGCGAATCGTCGTCCTACTGAGCTAAGGTAAGTGGAATTGCTCCAAATTACTGTCAATAAACTCCTAGACGTAAAGTGAGTATTCCTCCCTTCTGGACTTCCGAGAAATAGTGAGTTTTCGGCTGTTCTTCAATAAGTCAAGGTTTGGGCTATATATATATATTTAAAATAGTGTTTTCTTCTGGAATATTGATGGATTTACTCCTAATTACTGTGTATATGAATGTAGTTGGAAGGAATAGTTGGATATTGACCGAGTTACGTCAGTTAGTCCAGAAGTCAGAAACTGAGGTATGTAAAGCCAGTTTCTTCGGCAAGCTAGTAGTTCCGGTATAGTAAAATAGTTCAAGCGCCAGTAGAATGTTCCAAAAGCCGCATATTATATTTAGTATGAATTTTAGTATGATATTAGCAACATCATGTCACGTGTAGCGTGAAACTTACTAGTACGATATATATTCTAGTAGAAAGTTTCAGAAACAGTACGGCACGCCCGATATGTAACTTAGTAAGGTATGGCAGGACATCATTGTGTTCAGTCGAAACTTAGTAAAGCAATATAAGTTCCCGTAAAGTATTTCAGAATTAGAATAGTAGCCTAAAATTAAGTTTAGAAAGCATGTTAAAAGTAGTAAATCATGGTTACTATGAAACTCGGTTATACAGCATGATTCTCAGTAGAAAAATTATATCTTGTTCAGTATCAGATTCAGCACAGTATGACAGAAGATTATATATATATATATATATATACCATTAACAGTTTCAGGATGAATTATGCTTAAACATTACTATTATTAGTTTCAGCATGTATTAAATAAATACACATTATTATCACCAGTTTCAACATGTAGTATACGCAGTTAGTATTACTAGTTAAGACCTGACCGTATTGTTTTGGGGTTGGATTACCTAGCATTCATGACCGCCCCAGGGTTAATAGATGTATCGACTCATCCGCCAGAGGCGAGGATACATCGCTCTACGGAGTGGCATGCCGTCCCCCAGGGGACGAAGATAGGATGCCAGTTTCCCCATGTTTTGCCTTAGTCGGCTTTTATACACCCCCATCGAGCGGTTACGCTCGGGGTGTTGATTCGGGAGTCATCCGAACTTAGTTACAGTTATAGTCATGTCACACCCCGCCTTGGGGGGTATGACTGGCAGCGGGTGCCCTACTAGGACCTGAACTACTAGACTGCTGAGTCTGGGCACATCTGGTGCCTGGATGGCTCTAACTCACATTTCTGGAAACAAAGGGCTATATAACGGCTTTAACCACAGCCCCCGGCCCATTGGCCTATAGCCTCCTATACCTGTGCTAACAGCTGACCAGAAACATGTTAATATAGGAAAACCTATGCGGGCCGACAAGGCCACCATGTTGTCTAGTTATCTATAACTCAACCCTGAAGTACTGGATAGCTACGTGACCGGCAAGGTCACCACTACTGTCGAACTATGGCCTCACACGGCCAACATAAAAGAGATAAAAGTACTAACAGCTAAACAACTGCACGGCCTCACATGACCGGCTCAACTGACCACAGGAAAATATATACAGACTTCAAGCCTCTGGGAATAACCATAAAAATGATCGGGACAGGGCCCCGACCTACCCGTACTATACAACAAAAGAAAGCGAAATACACCTCTGGAATTCAGTCTCCGGATGACAGGAGCTGAATACTCGATCGCTGACAGGAATCACGTGGTATCGCCTGCTCGTCTATGAGTACCTGCAGGCAAGTAATGCAGCGCCCCACCGGGCGTCAGTACCGCTGGTACTGAGTATGTAAAGCAATAACTGAAAGAAATATTTGAAAACAACAATATAACTGATGAAACTGAAGTAGGGAGGAATAGATTAACTGTCTAATAATGTAAATCATACCTTCTCTTAATTATACTGGAAGGAGCAGGAGTCATACCTGAGGATTTATCGTTCTACTGTCGATCTACTCATATCTACTATAACACGGCACAACATATCATAACATACATAGCACACACAAACCTTACTCGGCCCCCATAAGCGGGGGGGGGGGGGGGGGTACAACCAGCACAGAATCTATACCCCTACCCTGGTCATCCCATCTCCTATAATAGCTATAAGCATCCCGCCGGTCCCCTGGGTATGTACTTGGGCTCGCTGAGCCCCTGACTATAACTGCATCTGAGTCCGGAGGACTCCTGAATCAACACCCGGGCGTATCCTCTCGACAGGGGTGTGTAAGGGCTGATCAAGGCACAAATATGGGGAAAGCTGGCATCCCATCTTCGTCCCCTGTGGGACGGCATGCCACTCCGTAGAGCGACGTATCCTCGTCCTCTGGCGGACGAGGCGATACAGCTATCAACCCTGGGTGGTCATGGATGCTAGGTAGTCTAACCCCAAACAATATAACAGTCTCAACTAGTAATACTATCTGCATGTCCCACATACTGAAGCTAATAGTGGTAAAGTATTTGTATATACTATATGCTGAGCTAGCGATAGTAATATGTACGTACTTAATGCATGCTGAGGCTGGTAATAGTATATATGTACAAATATAGTCTTCTGCTAGACTGTACTGGGGCTCATGCTGAACAAGATATAGTCTTTCTGCTGAAACTATGTTGTATACTGAGTTTCTATAGTAACATGATTTACTAGTCCTAATATGCTTTCTAACTTCACTTTAACTTATCGTTCTATTTCTGAGATGTCTTACAGATATTACATTGCTTTACTGGGTTTCAACTGAATATGATGATATCCTAGCATTCTGTACTACATCACATACTGAGCATGCTGTGCAGTTCCTAACACTTATATTAGAATCTATATCGTGCTAGCAAGTCTCGCGCTGATCATAACATGATGTTTTTAATATCGTACCAACATTCGTAATAAACATCATACATGGCTTCTGAATATTCTACTGGCCTTTAAATTACTGTACTGTACCAAGATTACTAACTTGCCGAGGAAACTAGCTTTACATACCTTATCCTCGAACTATCCGACTGTCGCACGAGGCTCGGCCGGTACTTTAACTATTTTCTCCCAACTGCATTCATAAACATGTCAATTAATACTAAATACAACTTTATTTTAAAGAGCAACGTCACTTTCGATATAGTTTATAGCCTAAACTTAGGCTTATCGAAAGACGGTCGAAAACTCGCTATTTTTCAGAGGTCCAGAAGGGAGAACTATTCACTTCTCAGCTAGGAACACATAGACACTAGTTTAGAGCAATTCCACTTACCTTAGCTCGGTAGCTCGACGATTCGTCAGCCGTATTTCACGAAACTAAATCCGTAGGAATGCTCTCTGCTGCTAAATACCTCGATATCTGAGGTTAATTTGAGTTTGGACAGCGTTTAGCAGCGTAATCGGACGGAAATTGTATTACTTCTTCGTTCCTTTTTCCTTCTCTGCTGTTTCCTCTCTGTTTTCTGGAGTTTTTATGATTTTATTCCAAAATAAACCGAAGTGGGGCTTTATATACTTGGGCCTGGACAAGGCCAACGTGTCACGGAGCCAACGTGGAGGCTTCACCTCCATGACACGCTGCCATCGGGGAGGGGCTCTGCCTCGGCTCCTTCCGCGATGGTTTGACAGGTTTCTTGTCCGATCCTTTCCCGGGCCTTTCTCTAGCACGTATGGTCTTCAAATATGCTTAACCAACGTGCGAATAGGTCATCTAGGTGCCGGGAATCCTATGGGGTATAACAAGTCAGGGGCTTAGTGGGCCCAAGTGCATACCCTGGGGACCTACAGGATGCATATAGTTATTAGGGGAGATGGGATGACCGAGGTAGGGGTATAGATTGCGTGTTGGTTGTACCTCCCGGCTTATGGGGGCCGGGTAAGGTTTATGTGTGCTATGCTATGTTATGTTATGTTATATTATGCCATGTTACGTTAGATATGAATAGATCGATAGTAGAGCGCTACAGTTCAAGGTATGACTCCTACTCCTTTCAGCGTAGTTGAGGACAGTCTTAAACTCATACTTTCAGTCAGTTACAGTCTATTTCTCGCTATACCAGTTTTATCAGTTATATTACTTATCTTCAGTTATTCTCCAGTTGTTGCTTTGCATACTCAGTACCAGTGGTACTGACGCCGGTTTGGGGCACTGCGTTACTTGCCTGCAGGTACTCACAGACGAGGAGTCGATCCCTCGTGATTCTAGCCAGCACACAGAGTCATCAGCTCCAGTCATCCAGAGGTAGATAGCTAGAGGTCCATCCCTTTTCTTTTGTTGTACAGTATGGGTAGGTCGGGGCCCTATCCCGACTATATTATTAGTATTCTTAAAGGCTTGCAGATTGTATATTCCCTGTGGTTAGCTGTATCAATCGTGTGAGGCCGTGCGTATGTTCTAGTTTGTTTATGATGGCCGTGTGGGGCATTATTCAGTTCTGGCCCTCTTGCCTCTCTCTGCCTCATATGAGCTGCCTCCATCTGCTGGGCATAATGGACTATCCAGGGATACTCCATATCTTGATGAAGCATGGCTGTTCTACAGTCTTTGTCCAGATACTCGGCTATTCCCTGCACGAATTGGCTCACCCACATTCTCTGATCCATCACTAACTCCTGGGCATACTTTTACGAGCGAGTGAACTCAAGTGAATATTCTAACACTGTCATCTTTCTTTGTTTGAGGTTAACAAACTCAGTTACTTTCAATTCCCTCATCTCTCAAGGGAAGAACCTGTCGAGAAAGGCCATGTGGAACTCATTCCAGCTTATAGGGCCCACTCCCACTGTCCTGCTGTCCTTTCATTGCTTGTACCAAATATAAGCGACCTCCTTTAGCTGATAAGAGGCCAAGTCAAAACGCTCCTCATTTGTCACCCCTATCACCTAAGTGACGTTCAAGATCCCTTCAATTAACTCGTGTGGATCCTCGTCCACTTTTGATCCTGTGAACTCGGGAGGGTTCATCCTTAAGAAGTCTCTAATTCGAGCCATTGTTGCATTGCCATTCTGTGGAACATGCGTAACAGCCTGCTGGTTGACCTGAGCAGTCAAGGCCTACGCCAACATCTGAATAGCCGCCCGAAACTCAGTGTGGGCAGCTGGCTCTGGTGCCTGGGGCTCCTGGACAGGTGGGGCTTGTTGATGCCCATGATCATTTCCTCCTCCGTGGCCTTCATCATTTCTGTTCCTCCTTCTGTTCATTCTTCTGGGAGCCATAATTCTGCAATCGCAAATAGCACGAATTAGAAGGGTGGAGAGACTTTTCATTGCATGAGTTAGATCATGAAAGAAAGGAACATTTCCTAAAATGTCTAGTAACCTCTTCGTCATAAATGTGGCGTGCTTCACACCCATGAAAAAGACTCTACTTAACGCGGCTTTCAGACTCCCTAGGACACACCTAAACCTATGGCTCTGATACCAAGTTTTTCACGACCCGAGAGTACACCCAGATCGTAAACACGGGACAAGGAGCCCCGAGAGACCCCAAGTCAACCTATGGCGTGAGAATGTATGTAAACCATTCACATAAGGCAGAAGAATTAGCTTAAAAATCATGAACCGAATGAATCCGTGACATGAAATATAAGAAACAATGATACATGATCCAAACGTAACATCTGAATACTACAAATAGTTTGAAAAGCCTCTAGTCATAATAGACGGGTTGAAGGGACAAGGCCCCAACTAACCGTAACATTCTAAAACAAAAAAATAACCAAGATCTGAACATAAAGCCCTTGAATCATAAGGACTCACCAAAGGGAACTGAAAGCAGAACTGGGAGCAAGCTAGGAGCGATGTTGAGCCTGAGATTCGGATCCTGTATCATGAAATGATACAACATAGAAAATATGTGGGTCAGTACTTGGAATGTATCGAGTATGCAAGGTAAGTAAAACAATACTTAAAAATATAAGAGTTATAGGAGTGGGACATCATAAAGACTAAAATCATAAGTATATCGTAAGGCTCAAGGTTTCCCAAAAGCATTCGTAAACTATCATAGTCACAACATGAGAGAAGAACATTTCATAAACATGACTTGATCCAAAGAACATAATCATACATGCATTAAAACAATGAGGAACAGTGACAGATTTTATAACCGACATACCCCATATGAGCACACATGGAGCCCGACCTGTAAGCCTAGTCGGGAGGCTGTTCATACCTTTCCATGGGTAGAACCATGAAGGGAGTGATATTACTCATGAAGACCCCGTAGGGCATAGGGGAAAATCACTAAGGAGGTCCTTAACATATCCTATGGTGGCACATAGTTCTGAGATTTGGGGCGTAACCTAGGCCCCAAACCTACTCGGTGTTAAGTACTACTCCCTAAACATGAAACATGCTCATAGAAATTCATACATGACATGCATGGAAAGTTAAATCGTAATAATCATAACATGCTTGAAAATTCATAATACTAGCCATAGAATCGGATCCGTGGGTCGGCCAAAATCATAATTCATGAATCATAAGCAACATGTGGGCATTGTCCATATTTCCAACATACTTGAAATGCTTAATTTATAGAAAAAATGATCATAATAACATTGAAGATTGAAGACATGCTTAAAATTTAAAAATTCATATCATGCTTGAGGAATCACCATAACCATGAAATTCACTAAAATCCTGATGATTTGGGCACCTATGCTTTTAGGGATTAGATCATCAAATATTGAATAAAACAAGTGAGAGCAGCCCATTAATTTGAAACCCATAGTTTAGACATACCACAACAAACTCATATCAATTCTTCAGGAATCATGCATTTGGGTTAAGACCCATAAAGATTTAGTAACTTTAGACATAGAAATTGGGAAGAATTGGGCATGGGTAAGGACTAAACCACCCATTCAAAACCCCACATACCTGGATACACTTGATTCTTAACTTCCCTGGAAAGCCCAAGATACAAACTTGGAGGATTTGAAGAAGAACACTTGAATCCCTTTCCACTTCCCTCTCTATCTTATACATCAAATGAGACTTAACATGGATTATCTCCCCTTAAAAGACCCTGTCCCAACCTCAAAATGACATAGTTTATGCCCTAGGGGTTTGGGAAATTACGAGAAGGCCCTTACTAATTCGCAGGAATTAACTGCTAGGTGACCCCAATGGGTGACCTGAAGACTCGTTAGGACGGGCAACAACTCGTCGTGTCGCCTGCCAAGTACACTGCCCCAGCCTTAGTTAATATTCCTTCGCTTGCTCATGACCCACCTCATGAGTCATTGGGACTGACCACGACTCGTGGGGTGACATCCGTTAGGTACATTGCAAGAACTCCTATTAAATCCTCAATCTTACCCCACGGTGGACCCGACGTCTTGTGGTATCTGACCACGAGTCGTTCACACGCCCATGGGGACCTCAACTCCTCGTCTCAGTCCACTCTTCCCATGAGCCACTTGACGGCTTGTGGGAATGACTCAAGAGTCGTCTAATGACTCGTCCTGCACTGCTGAAACATTTTCCAGATTTTTTCTCATTTGACTCCCGTTACTGATCCTTGGGTTCCCGGGGTATAGCAGGCAGCCGGAGCAGGCCCTATTAGTTGGGAGGAGTTTTAAGTTATTTTTCTAGATCGGATTTTCCCTCATGAGAAATGGGAGTTAAAGGCATCCGAGTTCATGAATCTTAAGCAAGGTAAGATGACGGTGCAGGAATATGCCCTAGAGTTCACTCATTTGTCAAAGTACGCCCCAGAGTTAGTGGTTGATCAGAGGATGCGAGTGAGCAGATTTGTTCATGGGGTGGAGAACTATTTAGTCAAGGATTGCAGGACCTCTATGCTCCATCAGGATAGGATTTCCCTCGAATAGTCTTATATGCTAAGCCGATGGAGGTGGTGCATATGAGGGAGAGAGAGGCCAAGAGGGACAAGAGGGCCCAGGACAAATAGTTACAGATTCTCTCAGTCGAGGCCAAGTGGGGGGCACTGACAGCAGACCCACCAGAGATCTTCAACCCCAGTAGCTTCAACGATGAGTGTGCCATCCAGACCTAGGCATGACCAGTGAGGGCAAGAATCAGGCTCTAGGGATCAGATCAGCAGGCCCGTAGATTCTAGCATCCCAGTTTGCGGCAAGTGTGGTCGGGGACACATGGGTCAGTTCTTGGTAGGTATAGGTGCTTGCTTTGGGTGTGGGAAGCCCTTACATATGCTCATAGATTTCCCAACAGCCACACAGGGCCGTGATAGGGGCCGAGGCCCAACTTCCAGTTTCAGCCGCTCCACCCGCACGCCCGACCCAGTAGGGGAATCTACTAGCACAGGTGGCGGTCAATGCCAAAATAGATTCTATGCCTTAGAATCTCTCCAGGAGCAGGTGGTCTCTCCGGATGTAGTCACTGCTATGTTACAAGTTTTCCATCTTGATGTACATGGTTTGTTAGATCCAAGGGCTACCTTGTATTTTGTGACACCTTATGTGGCTAGTAGTTTCGTAGTCAGTCTCAAAATCTTGTCAGAACCCTTCTCGGTCTCTACTCTAGTGGGTGATTCAGTTGTAGCTAGATGGGTGTATAGAGGATGCCCGGTCACAGTCCTTTAGAAAGTCACCTCAGTAGATCTATAGAGTTAGCAATGACCAATTTTGATGCTATCCTCGGCTAGATTGGCTATTTGAATGTTATACCTCAGTGATTTGTAGAACCCAAGCAGTAGAGTTCAGACTTTTGGGTGAGCCAATCATAGAGTGGAAGGGTAGTTCAGTTGTGCCTATAGGTCGATTCATTTCTTACCATAAGGCCTGAAAGATGATCTCCAAAGGGTGTGTATACCATCTAGTTAGGGTTAAGGATGGAACATCCAAGACCCCAACTATCCAGTCAGTCCCGGTATGCGAGTATCTAGAAGTCTTTCCAAAGGATCTACCGGGAATCCCTCCTGAGCGGGAGATTGATTTTGGTATTGACCTTCTTCCCAATACGCAGCCTATATCTATTCCTCCCTGTAGAATGGCTCCTGCTGAGCTAAAAGAGTTGAAGGAATAGTTAAGGGACCTTTTAGATAAGGGCTTCATTAGACCGAGTAAGTCCCCATGGGGTGCACCAGTTCTCTTTGTCTGAAAGAAAGATGGTTCTCTTCGTATGTGTGTTGATTATCGATAATTGAACAAGTTCACCATCAAGAACAGGTACCCTCTACCCAGGATTGATAATTTGTTTGACCAGCTTTAGGGTGCCAAGTGCTTTTTGAAGATAGACCTCAGGTCCGGATACCATCAGCTCAGGGTACAGGAGAGTGACATCCCAAAGACAGCTTTTAGGATGCAATATGGTCATTATAAGTTTGTAGTTATGTCTTGGACTAACGAATGCTCCTCAACTTTTATGGATTTGATGAACAGGGTGTTCAAGACATACTTGGACTTGTTCTTGATTGTGTTTATTGATGACATCCTGATATACTTTCGAAGCAAGGAGGAGCATGCCGCTCATTTGAGAGTGGTGCTACAGACTCTCAAGGATCACCAATTATATGCTAAATTAAACAAGTGCGAGTTCTGGTTAGATTCGGTGGTGTTCTTGGGTCATGTTGTGTCTAGTGAGGGTGTGTAGATAGACTCACAAAAGATAGAGGCGATGAAGAATTGGTCCGGAATGGTGAATCCTTTAGATATCAGAAGTCTCTTGGGCTTAGCTAGCTATTATCGAAGATTTGTTTAGGGGTTTTCATCTATTGAAGCACTGTTGACTAAATTGACCCAAAAAAGTGAAATTCCAATGGTCGGATGCTTATGACAGAAGCTTTCAGGAGTTGAAGACTCAACTCACCTCAGCACCGGTGTTAACCCTACCAAAGGGTACCAATGGGTTTCCAGTGTATTGTGATGCTTCGAGAATCAGACTTGGTTGTGTATTGATGCAGCACGATAAGGTTATAGCATATGCTTCCCGACAGCTGAAAGTTCATGAAAAGAATTACCCGACCCATGATCTTAAATTAGTTGTGGCGGTATTTTCCTTGAAGATATGGAGACTTATTTATACGGGGTCCAGGTAGATGTGTTCACGGATCACAAGAGTCTACAATATGTGTTTACTCAGAAGGTACTCAATCTACGACAAAGGAGGTGTTGGAGCTACTTAAGGATTATAACATGAGTGTCCTTTACCATCCGGACAAGGCCAATCTAGTAGCAGACGCACTTAGTAGACTCTCTATGGAAAATGTTTCCCATGTGGATGAGGGGAGAAAGGAGCTGGTGAATGATGTGCATCGACTTACAAGGTTGGGAGTTTGGTTGGTTAACTCGACTGATAGCGGTGTTATTGTTCAAAATGAATTAGAATCGTCCTTTGTGACTGATGTAAAATCTAGACAAGATGAGGACCCTATTTGGGTAAAGTTAATAGAAGCCATTTAGAATTAGAAGGTAGAGGTCTTCTCCGAAGGAGGAGATGGTGCACTTTGATACCAGGGTCGCTTGTGTGTTCCAGACGTTGATGATTTGAGAAATCGGATGTTGCATGAGGCTCACGATTCCAGGTATTCAATCCATCCAGGTTCCATCAAGATGTATCATGACTTACGGGAAGTCTATTGGTGGAATGGCTGAAGAAAGACATCGCAGAATTTGTAACTAAGTGCCCAAACTGTCAACAAATGAAGATTGAGCATTAGAGACCGGGAGATGTGCTTTAGGATATCAATTTTACTACTTGGAAATGGGAAGAAATAAATATGGACTTCATCACAAGGTTGCCTCACACTTGTCAACAATATGACTCCATTTGGGTTGTTGTAGACAAGTTAACCAAAGCCGCTCATTTTCTACTGGTCAAAACCACGAATTCAGCAGAGGATTATGCCAAACATTACATCTGGGAGCTAGTTCGGTTGCATGGAGTTCCCTTGTCCATCATATCAGACATAGGTACAAAAATTACATCTTAGTTTTGGAGGCCGCCTAAAAAAGGACTAGGTACTCAGGTTAAGCTCAGCACAACATTTCACCCACAAATGGATGGTCAAGCGGAGTGGACAATTCAAACTCTCAATGACATGTTGAGAGCATGTGAGATTTGACTTCAACGTTAGTTAGGATGATCTTTTGCCTCTTATCGAGTTTGCATACAGTAAATAGCTACTATTCCAGTATCCAGATGGCCCCATTTGAGGCTCTCTATCGGCGGAGATGTAGATCGCCTATTGGCTGGTTTGAAGTTGGTGAAGCTGCAATGATAGGACCAAATTCAGTCCATGATGCTATGGAGAAAGTGCAACTCATACTGGACAGGTTGAAAACAGCTCAAAGTCGCCAAAAGTCCTGTGCTGATGTGAGAAGGCGGGAACTTGAGTTCGAATTTGATGATTGGGTGTTTATAAAGGTGTCTCCGGTGAAGGGAGAAATAAGATTCGAAAAGAAAGGAAAACTCAGCCCTCGTTATGTTGGCCCCTACCGAATTGTGAAACGGGTTGGCAAGGTGGCATATGAATTAGAGTTTCCCTCAGAATTAGCTTTCATGCATCCTGTTTTCCATGTATCGCTCTTAAAGAAGTGTTTGGATAATCCAACTCTAGTTGTCTCGGTGGACAGTGTCGGTGTGAAAGATAGCCTTAGTTGTGAGGAGGTTCCGGTGGAAATACTGGATCGTCAGGTTCGAAGGATAAGGAACAAGGAAATAGCTTCAGTCAAAGTTTTATGGAGGAATCAGCATGTTGAGGGAGCTAAGGGGGAAGCCGAAGCAGACATGGTGGCTAGATACCAACATTTATTCCCTACTGGCTTAGTTCCATCTTGAGGTATCTATTTTTACCCTAAAACTCTATTCAGTTTCATGTTCAATTCATGTGCCCTAGTTTCCTTCATGTATGTGGATGTATGTATGATTCATAAATTCAGTTCAGACATGTAGTTTAAATTGGAGATAGTCATACCGTCAGTTTTCAGCTTGTATGATCAGTAATTGAGTATGGTGATTGCATTTCTCTGTTTTTTGTGTGTTTTCCCACATTCGAGGATGAATGTTCCCAAGAGGGAGATATTGTAATACCCCAGAAGTGCCCAAGACTAGACCCAGAATTTAAAAATGGAAAATAGCAGAAATCTGGAAATTTTTCACAGAACGGCTCATGGTACGGATCGTTGGTGCCACCAACGACCCGTTGGATGTGTCCATGGTGAGGTTCTGCAAGTTGGAGTTGGAAGTAATGGTTCCTCAGGTATGTAGGGTTATGAATGGGTGAATCCATTTACACCTATGCCCAATCCCTCTCTAAATCATGAAAATACATACATGAAATTCCTAATTTCCTACATAGGTATGATTTAAAGATGATTCTAGCATTGCATTATGACTCATGGGCAAGTTTTAAGTTGTTTTCAATTAAAATCATGTTTCAAGTTTTATAAATTAAAATGCTCAATTATGAGAAGTTCATGAAAGTTGAGATTTATGATGAAAATGTTCAAGTATGATGAGATATTTATCATGAAAACATGTTTTCATGTTACCCATATTTATGATCATGTTTTCATGTGAATTATGTATTTTCAAGCATGTTAAAGTATCGGGAAATGCCCATATGTTCAAGTATGAGTTAGGATTTTACAAATTAAGCTTACCACATAGTTTTGGAGCGAAGACTCCCATTTATGTTCAGCTTATAATATGGTTTGAGCAAGAGCTCCTCATATATGATTTCGGATTTGATATATATTTGATTATTGAGCTTCGTCAACAGATGATGGTAATCTTCGTTGAAAAATGACGGAGGGAACATGCATATTTTTGGGAGTAGTGTCTAACACCGAGTAGGCTAAGGGTCGATCACCCTATACCTCAGAACTATGCGCCAACAAAGGTTTATTCATATCATATATATATACTTTGGGACCTCCCTTGTGAGCTATCCTCTGCCCAGATTAGGCCCCAAGATTGATATCGATATCATGGTATCGTCCTTAGCCTTGGCAAGGCTTTGGACGACCCTACCCACTTGAGTGTGATAGTTGGGACCACGTAAGCTCTATCATGGTATGTCGGTTATAAGACGAATCTCCCATTGTTCCTTATGATTTCAATTATGTATGTTTATCACTCATGATGTGTGTATATATATGTTCTAAAGTAGGTTTGACCCAATGTTTAGGTTTATCTATGATTATGAGGTTTCAGCTTTAGGTCAATCGATTTAGTTATGATGTTATGTTATGTTCAGATCATGTTTTCATAAAATAGCATGCCCTACTCTCATATTCCTGCTTTGATTATGTTTTATATTATGCATATTTTAAATAATTTTACTTATTTAAGCAGTTTTACTTACCTTGCATACTCGGTACATTCCACATACTGACCGCATACTCTATGTTGTATCATTTCATGATATAGGCTCTGATCATCAGACTCAGCCCTGCCACTTGCTAGCATTCGGAGTTAGTATCAGCCCCTATTGGGTGAGTACTTATCTTTTGAGGGCCCCTCCTTTATTCAATTATGTTTGAGTATTTTTGTTTTAGAATTAGAGAGTTAGTTGGGTTCTTTTTCCATCAACTCATCAGACTTAGAGGCTTTTCCGACAATAGACTGTATTCAGCTTTAGACTTGTGTTATATTGTTTGATTATATGATATACTAGACTTCCTCTATGTTTATTATTTTAACTCTTCCACTTTATTGATTGATTTAGATGTATGTTCATGCCATGGGTCGATTGAGTCTCTCGAGGCTCCTTGTCCCATGTTTCGGTCCGGGCCTTTGTTCGGATCGTGATAGTATCAGGAGCCTGTCGCGCCCTCCCCAATTTTGGAGTGTGATACTACTAGTATATTTTCCCTCCGCAGGAATTCACTCTAAGGTGGGACCCATGGGGATCACAAGGTCCATGTACCCGCCCGGCAAAGACCTCAGTCTTAGCCTGCAGAGACCTCGACTTCAAACAGCTAGAAAAAACCATAGCATCATATCACTGGCAAAGACCTCATCATCACATTATTGGTAAATATCTCAGCACCATGTAGTAGGCAAAGACCTCGGAACCAAATTCCCAATAAAGATCTAGGAAACACACCGTCGACAAAGACCTTGACATCATGTCGCTGACAAAGACCTCAACATCTCGTATGCATGCATGATAATAAAAATAAATGAATATTTAAATGCAATGGTCACATTTATGAATGTAAAAACATACAGAAATCATACAAGTCGTAGAGAAACTCTCAAATAATACCCTTAGGACACAATCCCTATAAGCTACAAGCCTCAATAATGATATAATAATGATATATTAACTATCCAACCATGCCCTTAGGCTACATCTCATCACTTTACACAACTTTAGTTCAAATTCATGCCCATCTCTACAAAATAATCTCTCAAGTACAATGGAATATCAATAAAGTGTAACTCAATCGAAGAGGTTATTACAAGAAGCACACCATTTATCATCTAAGTAATCGCCTTAAATTCCACTACCACAGTCAACACTACCAATAATCAACACCTTTTAATTTTCCCAAACCATAGCATGCTTTATATGATATAATATCATTCAAGCTAAGTGATACATAAAAAGTAAGATAAAGGAAGCTAGACACAAGATTGGAGGAAAAAAGCACCCTTGCTAAGGAACAAGGATCATAATTCAACAATTTCAATAAGCATCTAACTTTGGAGAAAGACCTGAAGAAAATGAATTTCTCAAGCAACACTTCTTTATGTGTAAAGTCACAATCATAGGCTTTAGACAAGCTCACAAGCTCCCAAAGGAGTATAATGTTCAAATGTAATGAAAATCTAATATGGTAATTTTATAAAGCTACTATTTATACTAAATAAAGAAATAGAAGACTAGCTATAACAAATATATCCTTAATGAATAAGGGCCTTGTTTGGTTGTCTTCTTTTTCTTTAAAATCAACAAATGACCACTTGCAAATCTAGCCACCTTCTTCACTAACTTGGCCAATTTTGTGCTTCTTCATCTATCAAAGCTATCATCCATACATAGGCACCTTGGATTGCATCTTTCTATCCTTCTTGAAAAGGATTCTCCCTCGAATCTAAACCTTGCTAAAAGATAGAGAAGACAAATAACAACAAGAACATCATAACATGAGGGTTAACACAACAGTAACTAAGCCTACCAACACACATACATTCAAAGGGCCACCAGGGTTAAAAGAAAATGATATACATCCAACTTAGTCAAAACCACAAGTAATCATCTCAATAAAATCTTTCCCTCATAAAGGCAGACCCTCAATACAAGAATGAGTATCATCATAAACAAAGAGATAAAAAGGAAAGTGTCGGATAAGGACAATTCATTCAACATATACTCATATGTAAGATCATCGTTAGATACAAAAAAATCAGTAGATACGTTATCAATAATTTGGATAGAGAAGACAAACAACATCAAGGACCTTATAGCATGAGGATTAACATACGTATCTAAGCCTACCAATATACACACATTGAAAGGGCCACCAGGGACAAAAGAAAATGAAATACATCAAGCTTAGTCAAAACCACATCCAATTGTCTCAATAAAACCTTTCCCTCATAAGGCAAGCCCTCAGTACAAGTATGAGTATCATCATAAGAAAAGAGATAAAAAATGAAAAGTGTCAGATAAGGAAACTTCATTCAAAATATACTCATATGTAAGATCACTATTAGTTACGAAAATATCATCAAACACATTATCAATAATTGGGACACTCAAAGATGAAGTACCCATTTGAACACAAGCATCACTTTCATCATAAACATCCCATAGATGATGGTGCATCAGCTCCTCTAGATCAAGCCCAAGCCTCATACCACAATATGGCCACATCACGTGTTCTGAAGGCCGCCAACTGTACTTCCTCAGTCGTTGTAGCTCGCATCACCTTTAACACCCTATAAGTCTGATCGATAAAGTCCTGAGGATCCTCGCTCGGGTCTGATCCGGTGAATATAAGAGGGCTCAAACTCAAGAACTCGCGGGCCCTGGAACTCTCAATTGTCTGGCCTCTATGTCTCTCCATCGCCTCCAACCGTCGCTCTTAACCTGCGGCTATACGAGCCATCAGCTGAACAGCTCCCTCAAGACCCTGTCCTTCTGGAACAATTGGAGGTACCATAGGTGTGGGAGGGTCTGCCACTCTACTACCCTCAAGTACTGCTGGTGTGGGAGGAGCTAGAGGGCTATCTGCCATTGCTCTAGCCGGTGCGGGAGGAACTACAATACCTGGGGCATGAGATTCACTTTGAGCCTCTAACCTATCTCTCTGATCCACTGGAGGGAGACTAGTACCCTCCCTAAAAGCTGTGCCAATCAACCTTGTAGTCATCTTCCTTGTCACAGGCATACTCTGAAACAATAACACGATTTAGATATCACAGTACTTATGAGCTCGACCTATAGCACGAACTATTAGTAAAAGAAGTAAAGCAATTCCTAAATGTCCTGTAGCCTCATGATTATTAGTATGGTTCACCACATACCCACAAGCAAGACTCTACTAGAAACGGCTCTGTGGACTCCCTAGGACATGATTTTTCTCTGATTCCAAGTCTGTCATGCCCCAGAACTAGCGTAGAGCGCAACTAGCACTCGATTCATGGTCGATTGAGAAGCCGACTATATAGCATCTATAAATGTAATACTAAGGCTGACCAAGCCACCTGTTACAACCAACGAGGATAAATACTGGGCCAATAATGCCTTGAAAATTTTCGATATGTAACCTGGAAAGCCGACAAGGCTACAATAAAGCTAAACAAAGCAATGAAAAATCAATACGACTACATAACCCACACTACTATACAGACTAGTCCACATCAACCTCTACAGAGTAAACACACTGATATGCACGGGACAAGGCCGCCTACCCATGCTGTACACAAAACTGAAAATAGTCCATACTAGGACATGGCTCCTGGAAGAGAGGAGCATACCACTATTCTGCTGAAATCTGGCTCCTACTACGTCCGATGATCTGAGCCTCGGCCTGTACCTGTAGCACGATTGCAGGAAGGGTCCCAAGATGAAGGGACGTCAGTACGAATAAAATGTACTGGTATGTAAGGCTGAAAACTGTAAACAAGTAAGATAAAAATGTTAAATAGGCCAGAAATAAGGAGTAGTGACAACCTGAAATTCTAAAAACAGAAACCTGACAATAACTCATTATTGAAGTATAAATGCAACCATCTAATGCACAACAAAGACTATAACTGAAATGCCCGCAGACAGCCGACCATAAAATCTATATAATCCGTCCAGCAAGTGTACCCCACCGAGGTAAAAGTAAAAGTGCCTCCAACCGGTGGGCTATACAGGGGTAAAAATAAAAATGCCTCCAGTCGGCGTACCATACCGGGGTAAACTCCGTCCAGCCGGTGTACCACACTGGGGTAAAATAACAAGACCTCCAGCCGGTGTAACACACCGGGGTAAAATTAATAAAGAATAGACAAAATCATAAATTGAGCTGATGTGGCTTAATAATGGACCAGCTCAATACATACAACATAGAAATGACGAATACTAAACATGTGACCTGCATAAGCCTCCTTCGTAATGCATAACTGGAACTGAGTACATATAACATGCAAAGCAAGAAAATAGAACATAAGTGCATGTATTAAAAACTTTTATGAATCATAGGGAACTACGGACAACCTAAGAGTTTCAACAAAATTTGTAGATCATCTCCACGGGACATTAGAGCTCGGAAACCCGCTAGCTTGTCGTTCGCCTGAAAGGAAAGGAATTATTAAATCTCCCCTTGGAATGACATATTTCATAACATAAGCATAATATAAACGACAACCACAACAGTTAATCCTAATTCGGTAAGCTTGTTTACCCTCAATAGCTTGCGACGTCTTTACGTGGCTTAAAATCGTTTACACGTCCTAAACTAGGCTCTTTCACCAATTTCAGGTAGCAACCAGACCTTTAAACACATTTAACATCACATAAATATACACATGAAATACAGTAAGGACCAGCTAACAATGCCCACGCTAAGGGGTTCCAACTCAATGTACAACTATGACAACAATCAACACAATATCACACTTTAGGTATCTCCCTTCGGCTAGGCATAATCTTAACATTTATCCTCAATAAAACATGGGACTTTAAAGATTAAAATGAAGCTTAAAATACTGCCTCAAGACTTTTAAAAAGGTTGCTGTCTCATTTGATTCACACACAAGAATCGTGCTTGAAAGAATGATAGACGGGGCGCCTTACATACCTTGTTACGACGAGGTTTGTTTAATCTCTTGTTTACTCCAACAACCCATATTTAGTATTGTTCAATTCCTTGAAGTTATACTCATGCAACAAGCCTGGTTTAAGCCCAATTTCCTAGACAAAATGTCATCTCAACAGAAGCCATAACAACAATACAAAACAACATTTCATTACTTTGTTTTAACTTGTTTCCACAGTCTTTAAGGGGAAGAATAAAATGGTGAACTTACCTAGATTTTCTTGTGATAATTCCCCAGAATAAAATGAGTATATTCCCATAAAAACACAACTATATTAACCTATAAAATGGGGGCAAAAACTTCACCCAAAAACACACAAAAAATTGAGCCACAAAACCAACTTCAACTTCTAGCTTTAGCTAAGAAAATTCTTGCAAGTTTAACAGCTAGAAATGGTAACCCTTTTCTTGTCTTCCACTCCTACTAATATGGAATATCTAGGAAGCTTAACATGATTGTAAATACAGCAGCTTCACATCCCAAAGAATGGCAGAAACTTCAGCTAAACACACATGAAAAAAACAACCTAACCAAGCTTAGAATATAAAAGCTTTTAGCTAAGATTTTTGGTAAGTTTAAAGGATAGAATCCTTACCTCCTCCCTTGAATCCAACCATTAACAAAAGGTAGTATATATTCATCTATGTATTTCTCCAAAAACAAAGAAAACGACATCATAAACATGCTTCAAAAACGCAGCAACAAGACTCACTGATGCCTCTCTTCAACTTTGCAATGATCTTCTTCACTTGGCTTCAATTTTTGGTTGATGATTTTCCTTGATTTATCTTAGTTTTTGGCTGTAAAATACAGAGAGAAGTTTCCCCTAAGAAGGAAGCTCGAATTTGGATAGGAATGATATGATTTGAGCAGCAAACAACTTAAATAAATAGGGGTAGGGCGGTGGAGGCGCTAGGGCGTCATGCCCGCATCACCGCTCTCGATGGTTCGGTAAAATGCCTATAACTTTTTACTCCGACCTCCGATTGACAAGAGGTTTGATGTTCTGAAAATTAGACTCAATGACCTTTAATTTGATAGGTCGTGGGCCCCTACTTCATTATATATTGAGAGATATGGTCTTTTAAATTTGATCCTTAGTTATGAACTTCACATACTCTTTGATTTTTTGATCGTACACATTTCCCTTAACACCTACGACCAATATACAACCCGTACTTTTCCTAACCTAGCATACAACATGAAATAATTACCAAAAATATTTCGGGATGTTATAATTGGATCCTTTCTTAAAGCAATGCTAATATCACTAACTCTTGAATTCTCCTTTGGCTCTAAAGTTATCACTGCAGACTTCATACATATGACCATTTTATACAAGCCCCGAGATAAATCTCATACTAAGATGCTAAAAGGAATCATATGTAACACCTCAAAAGTCCTTAATATTAGACCCAGGGGTTGAATTAGAGCGAATAAGGAAAAATACACTAGGGTCACGAATGACTCATTGTGGCAAAGAACGACTCGTTGTAAGCTTACAATCAAAAATTCCAGAAATAACAAGCCTAGCAATGACCATTCGAGGATCCAATGGGTCTCCATAAGTGATCGTTAAGTCGAGTCAGTAAGGGGTCAAAGATGGGTTCAAAGACAACGAATGGGCAACACATCTCATTGTGTCTTGTAACAACCCGTGGTATGGACCCGTTGGGAGAATGTTATAAAGCATGC
Source organism: Datura wrightii (assembly GCA_035772735.1). Taxonomy (NCBI): domain Eukaryota; kingdom Viridiplantae; phylum Streptophyta; class Magnoliopsida; order Solanales; family Solanaceae; genus Datura; species Datura wrightii. Next base: position 41,817,484 of record JASDFA010000007.1, on the reverse strand, counting down.
AGGTGAGGCAGTAGGAATGACGAGCAGAGTGATGAGTCGTTGTCTCATATAATGACTCGTCTTGATCAATTGTTGGTCAAAGCTTAGCAGAGTACCAAAAGTACTCCAAGAACAACGGACGAATCCAACAAGCCGTTGTATGCTACAATGACTCGATGGGTGAGTCGTAGTAGCTGGCAGTGCCTATTTTTCAGTCAAATCATTAAGGGCATTTTCATAATTTCAAAATTCCTAAGTCCTAAATTACGTCATTTTAATCTTGGGAAAGAGTGCTTTAAGGGAATATTCACCCTATAAATCTCATTCTACTCCTAACCCTCTAATTTGAAGATCAAATCCCTTAAGTCTACAAGAACAAGCTAGGGTTCTTCACTCTCATCCTCTCCAATTCTCTTTGGATTTCAAGCTAAGTCAAGAAATTAGTGAATCAAAGTATGTGGGGTTCATCAATGAGGGTTCTTCAACCGTCATTCCCCTTCTGCAATTGAAATCATGATCTTCCATTCCCCATGCCCTAATTTACAATTTCTAGGGCTTTATTGGGTATTGTTGAATTCCTCCATGATTCTCCTATGGGGTTAGATATCTAGATTGAATTGATGATTCTATTATTAGGGTCTTGTATTTCAACCAAGTAATCCATTAAATTACTGTCGACCATGATTATGAACTTCTAGGGTTAAATTCCCTTCTATTGAAATTCCATGATTTTCTTATGATATCAATTCTCAAGTTTTAAGTTATTTATTATGATCAAGATGTATGATTTTTACAAGAACCCTTTGTGAATTTATGAATTTCAATTATGATGACTTTCTAAAGCATGCATAGCTTTTATAAGTGTCATGTTTATGTTTATGGCCGACTCAGGGGCCTTTTTCATGTTTTGTTCGTGTATTCCAAGTATGTTCATGTAACTTATGATTTTAGCTATCCCATGTATTTCAAGTAAGTTTCATGATTACTCTATGAGTCATGTGCCTGTTTTTGGGAGTAGTATTTAGCACTGAGTAGGTCGAGGGTTTCGGGAACCCAAGCCTTAGAACTATGTGACAACGCAGGACTATATTCATGTTAACCGTACGAGGTTTCTTTAGTGATCACGCCATATCATCGTCCCTTTCCTTGGCAAGCTTTGGGCGGCTCTTTCCACTTAACCGAGATTGTTGAGGCATCATGTTAGCTCTATCATGATGGTGTAAGTTATGATGAATTCTCCCATTATTCCTTATGATTTTATGCATGTTCATGATTATGATAATTTTTCTCAATGTTATATTTTAGAAGATTTCTCTTATGAATATAACTATGACTAACTTGTGAACTATTTTGAAATCATTGAGCCCTCATGCCTAAATTATGACTATTACTTCATGTTTGTAATGTCCTACTCTTATGAACTCTTTATGCATGTTGTTAGCTTGTTTTATTTACCCTCCATACTTAGTACATTCAAAGTACTGACTGCACACTCTATGCTATCTCGTTTCATCATATAGGTTCGGGTGATCAGACTTAACCGCGTCGTTAGCCCTTCTCCCATATCAGTCCAGTTCAGTCCTTGGTTGGTGATTCCTCATCTACTGAGTACATTATTCTAGTTATGTGTTTTGTCATTTAAGATTTTAGATATAGCAGATTATTTGGGGCGGTTTTCCCATCGGTCCATCTATGACTAGAGGCTTTTCATACATATATGTGTTGGTTGACTCAGTTGTTAGATTCGTCACTCTTGTTTTTGTTTTATGCTATGTAGACTTCTGCATATTAATGCTTAAGGTTTTTAACTTTTCTATTTTTATTTATGCTCTTGGCTTTAGGTCCCGTGTCTTGATATGGGGGTCCCAGCTCAAGTGGTGACATACTTGGAAGGAGATCAAAGGTTTAGGTGTGTCCTAGGGTGTTTGAAAGCCACATGTAAGCGCGCCACACATATGGGGAAGAGGCTACAAGATGTTATAGGAAATTTCCCTTCTTTTATGATCCATGTCATGCGATGAAATAGCTTTCTATTCCTCTAACTCATGCTATACACGTTTGTAGAAATATGCCTCCACACTTAGTAAATAAAAGGAGAAATGGTAATGGTAATGGAAATGGCCATGGCAATGGCAACGAAGATGGGTACCAGCCAGTCCCATCTGTTCCAGCGGATCCCTTGCCCGAGTAGGTCACTCATGCCAAGTTTAGGGAAGCATTTTAGATGTTGGCACAGGCCATGACCGCTCAGGTCAACCATCAAGCGATGGCCCATGTTCCCAAGAATGGGAGCGCAGCAGCAGTGAGATTACGGGACTTTCTTAGGATGAATCCAACTAAGTTTCTGGGGTTAAAGGTGGATGGGACCCTCATGAGTTTATTTTGGAGGTGTAGACACCCAAATTATGGGGTTCATCAGAGAGAAGAGTACAGACTTAGCTCCCTATCAGCTGAAGGGGGTTACTCACATATGGTTCCGCCAGCGGCTGGATAGTAGGGGAGTCAGAGTGGTTCCTGTGGGTTAGGATGAGTTTGTTACTGCCTTCCTTGATAGGTTCTTCCCTAGGGAGCTGAGAGAGAAAAAGGCGACAGAGTTCGTCAACTTGAAGCAGAACTATTGGACTGTTTAGGAGTATGCCTTGGAGTTTACCTGGTTGTCTAAGTGTGCACCGGAGATGGTTGCCAATCAGAGGGTTCATATGAGTGAGTTTGTCAATGGAGTAGCAGATTCATTGGTCAAGGAGTGCAGGATTCCCATGTTGAACAGTGACCTAGATTTCTCTTGATTGGTCATATACACCCAGCAGATAGAGGCAGAGCAGATGAAGGAGAAGGAGAGACAGGCTAAGAGGGCTAGGATAGGGAGCTATGGGTAGTTCCAATAAAGGTCCAGTGGTGGACATCGCCCTTAGTCCCACCAGAGGTCGTCACCTTAGCTCCATCATCAGCCAGCGTCCCATCCAAACCCAGGCATAATCAAAGAGGCAGAGTGTTAGGTTCTCCGGGATAGAGGAGTGCAACAAGGGAGCACACTTTCCCAACTTGTAGGAGGTGTGGCAAAAACCACCCTAGGGAGTGCTTGGTTGGTTCAGATGCTTGTTTTTGGTGCGAATAGCCTGGACATATGCTCAGAGATTTCCCTTCAGCTAGATAGAGCAATGTTGGAGGTCTTGCCTAGACCTCCACTTCAACAGCTCCAGTAGCTCGACCACCTCATGATGGTGCCCCTTTTAGTGCGGGTGATAGTCAGCGCCAGAATAGGTTTTATGCACTATCTTCTATTGAGGAGAAGGAGGTCTCCCTCGATGTGGTAACTAGTATGCTACGAGTATTCTAGCTTGATGTGTATGCATGGATAGAACCAGGGGCTACCTTATTTTTGTGACTCCTGATGTTGTTGTTAGTTTCAGAGTTAGACCCGAAATCCTATCAGAACCCTTCTTAGTCTCTACTCGGTCGGTGAGTTAGTTTTAGCTCGATGAATGTAAAGAAATTTTTGTGCCACAATTCTTCAGAAAGTCAGCTGATCCGGCCTAGTAGAGTTAGATATAACCGACTTTGATGTAATATTCAGTATGGATTGGTTACATGCAAGTTATGCCTCAGTTAATTGTAGAACCCGTATGATAGAGTTTTGGTTTTCGGGTGAACCAGTCCTAGAGTAAAAGGATAGTTCAGTTGTGCCTATAGGTCGCTTTGTTTCCTATCTCACGGCTAGGAAGATGATCTCTAAGGGTTGTGTGTATCATCTAGTTTGGGCCAAGGATTCTACGTCCTAAACCTTGACTCTTCAGTCCATCCCTATTGTATGTGAGTATACAGAGGTGTTTCTGGGTGATCTACTAGGAGTCCCTCTCGAGCGAGAGATTGACTTCGGTATTGAACTTTTCCCTAATATACACCCTATATCCATTCCTCCTTATAGAATGGCTCCAGCCGAGCTAAAGGAGTCGAAAGAACAGTTGGAAGACCTCCTAGATAAGGGTTTATCAGGCCTAGTAAATCCCTATGGGGTGCCCCCATTCTCTTTGTTCGAAAGATGGATGGTTCCGTTAGGGTGTGCATTGATTATCGACAGTTGAACAATGTCACAATCAAGAACAAGTATCCCCTCCTTAGGATTGATGACCTAATTGACTAGCTTCAGGGTGCTACGTGCTTTTCAAAGATAGACCTCAGATCCGGCTATCACCAGCTCAGAGTTAGGGAGACTGACATCCCAAAGACAGACTTCAGGAGTCGATATGGTCACTGTCATTCATAGTTATGTCTTTTGGACTAATGAATGCTCCAGCTACTTTTATGGATGTGATGAACAGGTTGTTCAATAAATATTTGGAAATGTTCGTGATTGTTTTCATATATAATATTCTCATATACTCTTGGAGCGAGGAGGAGCATGCCGCTCTCATGAGCATTAGGCTGCTTACTCTCAAGGATCGCCAATTGTTCGCTATATTATCAAGTGTGAGTTTTGGCTGAACTCAGTAGCATTTTTTGGTAATGTAGTGTCTTAAGAGATAGAAGCGGTGAATAATTGGCCTAGACCTATCAGTCCTATGGAAATTAGGAGCTTTTTGGGTTTACCTAGCTACTATAGGAGGTTCGTTGAGGGATTTTCATCCATTACTGTACCATTGACTAAGTTGACCCAGAAGAAGGTCAAATTTTAGTGGTCGTATGCTTGTGAAAAGAGTTTTCAGGAATTAAAGACTCAACTAACTTCAGCCCCAGTATTGACCCTACCGGAGGGCACTTCAGCCCCAGTATTGACCCTACCGGAGGGAACGGATGGTTTTGTCATGTATTGTGATGCCTCTAGGGTCAGTCTTGGTTGTGTGTTGATTTGTTATGACAAGGTCATTGCATATGCCTCTAGAGAGCTTAAGACTCATGAAAAGAATTACCCGACGCATACCCTAGAGTTTGCAGCCATAGTATTTGCTTTGAAGATTTGGAGGCACTACTTGTATGGGTTGCATGTAGATGTGTTCACAGATCACGAGAGCCTTCAATACATGTTCAACCAGAAGGACCTGAATTTGCAGCAAAGGAGATGGCTAGAGCTTTCCAAGGATTAAGATATGATCGTCCTTTACCATCCGGGAAAGGCCAATGTAGTGGCGCATGCTCTTAGTAGGCTGCCCATAGAGAGTGTCTCATATGGAGGATAGGAGGAAAGAGTTGGTGAAGGATGTCCATAGGCTTGCTCGTTTAGGGGATTTCCTTGTTGACTCGGCGGATGGTGGTGTCATTGTTCAAAATGGGTCAGATATCTTCATTGGTGACAAGGTCAAGGCCAGGAAAGATGAGGATCCCATCTTGGTAAAGTTGAAGGAAGCAGTCTGAAATCAGGAAGTGGAGGTTTTCTCCTAATAGGAAGATGGTGTACTGCATACCAAGGTTGATTGTGTGTTTCAGCTATAGATGACTTAAGAGAGCATATGTTGAGCGAGACTCATGGCTCTTGGTATTCTATCCATCCAGGTGCCACCAAGATGTACTGTGATCTATAGGGAGTTTATTGGTGGAATTGTATAAAGAAAGACATAGCGGAGTTGTGGCTAAGTGTTCGAATTGCCAACAGGTGAAGGTTAAGCATCAGAGACCTAGGGGTATGCTTTAGGATATTAGTATTCCTAATCGGAAACGGGAAGAGACCAATATGGACTTTATTACAAGATAACGTTGTACCCGTCGACAGTATGATTCTGTATGGGTGATTGTGGACAGATTGACCAAATCAACTAATTTCTTGCAAATCAAACCTATAAATTTAGTTGAGGATTATGCTAGATTTTTTACATTCGGGATTTAGTTCGGTTGCGTGGAGTTCCTTTGTCCATTATCTCAAATAGGGGTACTCAGTTCACCTCTCAATTTTGGAGATCATTTCATTAGGGGCTTGGCACTCAGGTGAAGCATAATTAGCACAACTTTTCACCCGTAGATAGATGGTCAGGCTGAGTGGACCATTTTGACTCTTTATGATATGTTGAGAGCGTGCATGATTGATTTCAAAGGCAGTTGCAATGATAACTTACCTCTCATTGAGTTTGCCTACAATAATAGTTACCACTCCAACAGTCAGATGGCTTCGTTTGAGGCTCTTTATGGGCAGAGGTATAGATCACCCATTGGATGGTTTAAGGTAGGTGAAGCTACCTTTACAGGGCCAGATTCAGTTCATGAGGTTGTGGAGAAGGTTCAACTTATTAGAGAAAGGCTGAAAACACATCAGAGTTGACAGAAATCTTCTACGGATGTGACAACCAATGACTCGTTACATCAAACCACGAGTCGTTCGTGGACCCGTTACTTCCAACTCCAACCTACAAAACCACCATGGACATATCCAACGGGTCATTGGTGGCACCAACGATCCATACCATTACCTGTTTTGTGAAAAATTTCCATGTTTCTACCACTTTCCATTTATAAATCTCAGGTCTAGTCTTGGACACTTCTGGGGTATTACAACCTGACTGACCAGGAAGCCAGTATATAGCATCTACAATTATAACACTTACGCCATCCGGCTACCTTTCATATTAAACTAGAGTACAAATGGGACCCATAAGGTCTCAACCATACAAGATAAATATTTGAAGTGTCGATAAGTGTATGACTATGCTAAACCAAGCCACAGAAATCTGATAAGGCCACAAACTGAATAACACTAACAATCCATAAAGCCTCTAAAGAGTAAACTGAACTGATGCTTGGAACAAGGTTCCAACCTATGCATAACTGTAAATTAAAACTCAAGCTAAAATAGTTAGGCCATAGCTACACAACTGTTGATATAATGAACCACTATTGAAACTGGAAGTCCCAGCCTCTACTTGCACTTATGGCACGAATGCAGGTCCTCAGGTGAAAGGTCGTCAATAGGAATGAAATTTACTAGTATGCAAGGGTGAAATTGTAAATATGAGATAGCAATCATATAATAATTGAATCAACATATAAGCATATAAAGGACAGAGATAACCTGAAACTCTGCAACCTATAACTTATAACAACTCATAATAACAAAAATGAACTCAAGATAACTAAACCAGGAATAAGGAATAATAAATACCCAGTATCCTAGAAATGGAACCTGATAATAACTCTAAACTGAGGTGCAAATGTAATCTTGTAATGCACAAGAAAAATATATAACTACAATGCTGGTGGCTAGCCGATCATAAAGTCCATATAAAGTTCGTCCAGCCGGTGTACTGCACCGGTGTAAAGCCCGCCCAGCCCGTGTACAACACTGGGTAAAGTCAATAGTCTCAATCATAATCATAAATGAAGCTGATAGGGCTTACACTGAGTCAGTCTAGCACATATAGCATAGAAATGTTAAATTCTAAATATGTGGCCTGAATGTGCCTCTTTTGTAACACATAACTGCAACTGAGCAAACATAACATGTAAAGATAACAAATAACACACAAATGCATGTAGTCAAGATTCGTATAAATCATAATAAGGTGCGGACAACACAAGAGTTTCAGCAAGAAGTATAAACTAAGTTTGAAGGGACTTTAGAGCTAGTAAGCTTGGTAACATGTCATTTGACTTAAGGGAGTGGAATTTGAAAGTCTTCCCTCGGCCTCACATATTTCATACCATGTACATCAAAAGGTAGTCAACCATGTTAATACATTTCTATGTTCATAACCTCGTTGTCCCTTACTAGGCTTGACATCATTTCCCTAGCTTAGGTCCGCTCATGCATTATCTTCTTAACGCTTTTACCATTTTCACCTAGCAAGAATATCATAATGTGGATACTTTGTTTAGCACCATATGTTTCAACATAATAGCTTAAGAATTTGAGACTTGGGAACTTTTAGCTTAGAAATTCGTAAAAAATTCTCTAAAGACTATCGTACAGGCAAATAAAAACTTATGGCCGTATTCAGACAACGTTAGAATACCGTACACAATTTTGGTACTAGCTGTGGAGCCTAAGCAAGATAAACATTATTATAAGTAGCTTAGAAGTTCTTATGAGTAACCTATTAAGCATGGAGAACAATTCAATACTTAAAATAATTAACTTGGCGCAATCGTCAAATAGAATCAGATAACTTCTTTTATTTTTAACCTAGAGTTACTATTTCATAGATGTTCCACTCTAATTAATTGATAAAAGGTGTTATTTAATAATTTAATACGTCATCTTACCACCTAACATACTTATCAATTTTGTTCCTAACTTCCTTACTAGGCGCCTTGAGGACATATGGTTCATCTTATTGAGCATTTACTTACTTATCTTGTTCACATCTATAAGTATTACCATTTTAAGTTGACATCCTTTAGTTCTAGTTATCTTGCTTAGCTTGACTTCTGTTTTAATCACAATATGTCATTCTACACTTGAACCTTTACTCTTGTGTTAATCATTTCATTGAACTTCATATGTACGTACCTTACTACTGATTAACCACTTTATTCCATGTCTGGATTATACTAAACATCATTTGAGTTCCACTGCAATCAATTACAGATAAGAGTACGTGATTACTGTTATCCTAAAAGGTCTAGTATCCACTTATCTTCCCTTTATTATTAACATCTCAACTTTTACACTTTAGACCTAGTTTACCAAAACATATATAACTTTAAAAGAATATGTAGCATGTCTATTTAATGCCTTAGCGACCCTCAGGTGGTTTAGATAGCACAAGAGTTCTATCAAACTCACACTGACATTCTAAAGACAACTTTTGTCGCCTTAGCATGTAACTTGAATGTAAGTATAAGAGCCTATATATTCTTTTTTCTTCATATAACCTCTTAACCAAAATAAAATGTGTATAACCTACCCATAAAGTCGGTGTCATATCCATATTGATAGATTGCACACTGAAGTTCTACATTTCAAGTTCAATATATCAATTGGTTCAAAAACTCGTTAACTAGATTGTTAGCTAAAGGGAGAGGAATTGAGGAACTTCCTCTTGGCCTTATATACCTTAGAAAATCTGTATAAGGGGGTGGATGACTACTATAAGGCATTCCCATTTCATTTGTGTTTATTTAGCGTAAAATCATTTTCTAGCATTGAGTTCGTTCGTGCATCGGTGTCTTGCCCTTTCACTAAATTCACTTAGAAACCAGTATTTTAAACACTTTTGATACCACATGTATGATATAATATAAAGGACCAGCTGATGAGTTGGTAATTTACCAACTCATTAGGCTTTTAAGCGTGAGATATTTCCTTATTTCCACAAAAATTTGGAAGGCTTTATGCCTTTTCCCTTTGTTTGTGCAGGTATTGGACTTAGAAAAAGAAAGCACAAGAATTGAACAAAAAGTAGTTTGTTGGAAGCGAAGAACATGCGTGGCACATATTTGAACCTGTGAAACACAGGTGCCATTTTGTTGGCACTAGGCAAGAAGCCTAAATGATCTTGCGAAACACAGGTGCCAGGTAAAAACGCAGAAATGCTTCTGACAATTCTTTCTTAACCTGTGAAGCAGCTTTAAGCCGCGGATGGGCACCTACGACCTAAACACTGACAAGGGCAAAACATCCATCTCTAGCACAAATGTACCTGAGAAGATTTCAAGTGCAAATTCGGAAAGTTGTACAAGGAGAATGTGTAGATTTTACCCCAATTGTACACATCCAAGTCATAAGACATCATAGCATAGAATAGAATTGTAGAGAGAAGTAGAGATTTAGAGAGTAACGTACATTTTCTTCTTCTTCTTCTTCTTCTTTTTCTTATTCAATCTAACTAGGCAGGACCACCATTATTGCAGATTTTGAAAGCTCAATTTACTATTTATTATGATGATTGTTGATGATTTACCCATAGGTATAATTTTTCTATTTCCATTCATGAGTAGCTAAAATTGATAGCTAGGGTTGTGTACTTGATGAGTTTTTAAACTTGATAGGATATTGATAAATTGTTCTTAAATTCAATATATAAGCATGAATCTATTGTTTCCTCTAAATTTTAATTGAAAAATTAATGGTTTCAAACATTAGTTGGCTTACTTATCTTGCTTTTGCTTGAGAAAGAAAAGTGAGATTTGGGTGAGGAATCAATAGGGAGGATTTGGAGTGTAGATGTGTGAGGTTGAGCTAGAGATAGTCAAAACTCACAGCCCCACTTCATTAAAGGGTGAAGGTAGAGATAGCTTGACCCTTCCTCAAGATTTTTGGTTGATCTTTGATTATGACCTTGGGGTTTGATAAAACCCAAGGTACAAGCATCCATGTAGTTGAAAAACAAGAGGATGTATTTTGACCCATGCTAGAAATTAAGTTTATGACAATTAAATCAATTTAAAACTAGTTGACACCCTATCTATTGCACATCCCTAGTCGTTTCCTATGGCTTGCAACAAATCATTTTCTCAATATCATTTTATAAATTTGAATTTGATATTCATTATGATTTTCCCCCCTCTTTTTTCTTTTCAAATCTTAAGCAATGATGCATACTAAGTTGAGTTAGTTTACGACATTTGCCTTATACATCTCGATTCCTTGTGGGATTCGATCCCGGCACCCATTGAATATTTTGTTTTTTGACAATGACTACTACCACCTTCTTTAATTGGGAGAGATGTATTTGAGAAGTATCATCAGCTCACAATGCCTATGCTGAGGGGACTTCAGACATAAATTTCAACTATGACCATAATCGTAAACAATTCGCCCTTTTTACTTTAGATTCGTTCACTTCCAGCACCTTCAACTCTTCAAGCTTGTTATATAGTATTTATGATATTTTGGGAACAATCATATATGCCTCAGTAGAAATTCAAAAACATAGGGATATTGTCCCTTACAAAAACAAGATTTTGTGCTTGAAAAATAAGAATAGATGCGCCTTTGCATACCTCGCATCGTCGCGTCTTTTTCGCCAATTTCTCCCGCTTGCTAGAAAATCCGACACCTTCAACTTTTTTACTTACAACTCATGAAATGGAGGTTGGTTTGTGCCATGTTTTCAGTAACAATTCATGTCTCAAAACATACAACAAAACAGCCACATCACAAAATAATTTTCAGCAATTCTACATACTTAAGGTGCCTTAAACTATAGGGAATTCAAGAGAGTTTCACTTACATTCTCTTAGTTTTTAACTACCACTAAGGTGAGGCATATTCCATCTAACCATTGCCTAAACTCCAGAACCTATATGGCTGGAGAAACCTCCCAAAAACAGACAGTAACCTCACTGAAATTGCAAAACACATATCGACTTCATTTCTTTTCCTTACTTTAGCTTGCGAATTTGAGTGGATAAAATATGTAGAAACACTTTCTTGAGTATAACTCCGATCAATATGGAGTTTCTCCTCAGCTAGATAGTTCTCCAAAAATGCAGCTAGAAAAACACAAACACACTTCCAAAATGCAGCAAAAACAGCCACCACCACACTATGCATAACTTGCAAATGACCTCCTTCACTTAACTTGTGTTTGTGTTGAACTTTGGTTGATGATTTTAGTTGTTTGCCTCTTGGTATATAAGCTGGAAAGTATGGAGAATATAAGTGTCTAATCAAGAAGCTCACTTCACCAAAGTACTGGAAACACTGGGCAGTAATACACCCAAGAACACACAATAACAACAACCCAATATAACAAGTTTTCTCCAAATTTCCTTTCACAAAACTCAAAGAAATCAAAGGTATAATTACTTACATTCATTGGAATAGATATCCAGAAAAATAGGAGTGCTTTCCTACCTCCTTTCTTCCTAGAAACGAACTCAAATAACAGCAACACAATAAACAAATCTGGTGGAAACGAATCTAGAAGCTTCATGGTCTTTTTCCCGAAATTTATCTTTAGATTCCAAGGTGTTTTAGTGGCTTGAATGCATTCATAATTTGATCCTATTTTGATATGTTTAAAATGAATTGGGAAACTTGTGACTTCAAATATATAAGAGGTGGGGCAGCAGGCGGCATGCCTACCGTCACTACTTGACAGTGTCTCAGTAAAATGCCAATAACTTTTTACTCCGAACTCCGATTGATGAGCTGTTTAATGTTCAAAAATGAGACTCAAACACCTTTAATTTGATAGGTTGTAGGACTTTAAATTATTATATATTTGGAGATATGATCACCTAAAATTTACCTTACTTTTGAACTTTAGATACTCTTCGCTCTTTCTTTTATACATGTTTTTCTCCTTACCTATGATCGTGGGCTAAAATAGCATGCCCGAGTGATGCTTTATACCTTAATGTAGTCTTGTTTATCTAATTTATTTTATACATTTTCATGTAATTTTATAAAAATGTGAATATATGTGCTAACCAACATGATTAGTCCTTGTTTTGTAGGTTTCAATGATTTGGAGGAACTAATTTATAAGTTGGTGAAGGAAAGGAATGGAGTCGGAAGCAATCGGCGAAAGTCGGCAAGGAGTAGGCCATGGCAAGGATGGCCGCGCCAGGCAGCGTGCCACGCTATGCGTGTGCCGTGCCCAGCATCGTGCCACGCCTAGGCATGGCAAGCGAGCAGATGCGGCAGCAGGCAGTGCTCCAGCGCGCCAACAACATGCCACAGCATGCCATCCCCGCGCCAGAGGAGTGTCAACGCGCTGCCCAAGCAGCTTGACACGCTGCCAATGCGGCAAGAAGGCTGACTAGGGTCGATTTTGGGTGATTTCCAGAAAGCCTTCGCGTTATCTCCGTGTCACGGAGGCAGAGCTCTGCGATACACTCCGTGACACGGAGCCGTTCCATGAAAAGCTAAGTTGGGCACGTTTCTCATTTATTATAAATAGGTCCCTTAGCTCCTAATTCCATTTTGTCACGAGTTTATTCTGGAAAACTAACTAGGAGTGAAGGGAGAAGTGGGAGAACTCATCTAGGGTTTGGCAAATTCCCTTCTCATCTACCAAATTCATGTAAGTATGTTAGTTTAGTAGTAGTTAGTTGTAGTTTTACGAACATGAATGGCAAGAACCCTTCCTCTAGGGTTGAAGCCATGAATTATAATTGTGTTTTTATGAAATTGTTTTGGAATTAAGTTATTGATTGTTGTTTTCGTCTTGCATTCTGGATTGTTGGTTGTTTTTATGATTGATCACCATGAAAACATATACGTTATCTTGGGAAATTGCTTGAGAAAGAATTACCTAGGTCAGGACATGAGAATGTGAGGAGCATGTTTGTATCTTGGTTGACAAAACTGGGTCTATTAAGAGGCCAACTTAGGATTATCACATCACCACTCGAAGAAGTAGTTGTGAGGCTAAGTTGAGTTAAATGATTAGATGCATGAAAGTCCCTAATCGTTTCCCCGTAAACCACAACATAATTAATTGCCCGCGAACTAGAAATTAGCATCCTCACTCACAATGATGCAATGAGGCTAGTTTGCCGTGTTTAGAGGCTTGAAAGACCATGAACATACAATTCTAATTATGTGAAACAACTATCGATAGTGTCATGCTTAACCCATTGCAATTCGTAGTATCGCATGATTATCTGGTTTTAACTCTATGTTGCTCCTAGAGTAAATTCGGGATATTTCGTTGACCAAAACAAACTTAATTAAATCTCCCTCAAAAACTTCTATAACCAACACTTGAGAAAGTTAAGATATCACTTGAAACGGATAGTTAGAGGAATGGGTCCAGTCCCTATGGGTTCGACATTCCGGTTCTTAGAAAGAGCCACTATATTACTTGCACGACCCGTACACTTGCGGACGCGCGAATCGGGGCACGTAAGGTTTTTGGCGCCGTTGTCGGGGACTCGGTGAAGTTTTGATAATTTATCTGTTTTTGTGTGATTTTTGAATTTCCTAAAGTGTTGAGAAACTTGGTCTTAGTCTGTTTATTTGCAGGTGACAGGTCGTCCTGCCGAGCTGGCTAGAAATAGAGAGCTTGTGGAACCGTTGCTGGAACCTGAACGTCAAATCCATTTGCAAAGGAGAGTAGCTCTAGAGCAAAAGCTGAAGAGACTTCAAGAAAAGGTACAACAACAACCACCCGCGGGACCAGCACAATTGTCATCGGAAGCAATGGCAGCAAGACCAGTTCGCGAAGTGGCAATCCCACTAGCGACGAATGTGACCTCTAGCATCCGTAAACCGGAGCCTGGAGGGCACTTTGAGCATAAATAGAACATGGTACAGCTGTTACATTCTAGTGGTCAATTCACTGGGATGGCACATGAGACCCGCAACAGCACTTACAGAGCTTTTTAGAGATTAGTGACACGTTTTTCCCCACCGGCGTGTCCACAGATTATGTCCGACTGACCCTCTTCCCATTTTCACTGTTGGGAGAGGCGAAAAAGTGGCTGAAGGATGAGCCACCGAACTCCATAACTTCATGGAATGACTTGGCTAAGAAGTTCCTTATCAGATTCTTCCCTTCAGGCAAAACTGCAAAGTTGAGAAGTGAAATACTCAGTTTCAAGCAGAGGCCTGATGAGAACTTATATATGGCTTGGGAAATATTCAAGTCATTGTTGAGAGACTGCCCCCATCACCTGCAATCAAATGAAGTGCTGGCTCATACCTTTGTAGAAAGTCTAGACCCACACACGAAAATATTACTAGACTCTGCATCAGGTGGGCAAGCCTTGGATAAAACATATGATGAGTTGTACACTTTGTTGAACAGATTGCACAAGGAAATCTAGAGTGGCACAACGAGTCATCGAGAGGGGCAGGAAAGAGACCAGGGTTGATACAAGTAGATGGTTTGAATGCCTTGGCAGCACAGTTAGCTTCGTTCCAGTATCAGATGATGACTCAGTTCAATAAATTGAGTATGAACCAACACCAGGGCCAGGTTAATGCAATTCAGCAAGCTCCGAGTTGGTGCGAAATTTGTGGTAATACTGGCTACCATGCAGAATCTTGTGGAGCCAATCCGGAGTCAGTCAATTTTGTCGGTAATGTGCGGCGCAACAATTAGAATTTTGGAACCAGTTACAACAGAAATTGGCAGGGCCACCCGAATTTTTCTTGGGGTGGAAACCAACAGCAGAATTATATGCAACCTCAACAACAGCAGTATCAGCAGAATAGGTAGAATGATGGGAAATTGAGCGGCAGCATTGAGGAAACATTGCAGAAAATCATGGAGACCCAGACTCAGTTAGTGGAAAATCAGGCGAGGATGGCAACAGACTTAAAGAATCAGCAAATGGCCACCCGCAACCTTGAAAAATAAGTGGGTCATATAGCAGCTGCTCAAAACATGAGATCACAAGGTGGATTACCAAGCGACACAGATCCTAACCCCCGACAGATCAATGCCATCAGTCTGAGAAGCGGTAAGCAATTAGCTGATGCAGTGCCAAAAGAGCTGAGAAAGGGGGTGCAGCCGGAGTTGGTTAGACCAGGACCATCCATCAACATGGGAGATAATCAGAGTGCTGGGAAACAAAATGCGCAACTTTCATTGCAGCTAGCACAAATACCACCACCACCATTCCCTCAGAAATTCAGAAAGAGCAAGGAGGAGGAGTGCTTCAAAAAGTTCCTTGAGAGCTTCAAAGAACTTCACATAAATTTGCCTCTTATTGATGTCTTGTAGGGAATGCCCAAGTATGCTAAATACTTGAAGGACATGATGGCGAACAAAGTTAGATTGGTGGACGTCCAGACTGTAGCACTGACTGAGGAGTGCAGTCACAGGGTATTGAGAAAAATGCCAAAGAAGCTCAAAGACCCAGGGAGTTTTACCCTCTCCATACAAATTTGTAAAACTGAGGTGCTACGAGCTTTGTGTGACTTAGGGGCAGCAGTTAATCTAATGCCCCTATCCTTATTCAACACCCTGGGGTTGGGAAAACCGAGGCCAACAAGGTTGATGCTGCAACTGGCTGACAAGTTGCGAGTGACACCTGATGGAATAATAGAGGACCTTCTCATCAAAGTAGGTAAGTTCATTATACCTGCTGATTTTATTGTCTTAGATTTTCAGGTTGATGACCAGGTATCCCTGATCTTGGGACGCCCATTCTTGGCCACTAGAGGAGCGGTGATTGACTTGAAAGCAGGGACCCTGAAATTGAGGGTTAAGGATGAAGAAGAAATCTTCCGCGTTTACCAAGAAATGAACCCATCTGCACACTACAGAAACCTTTGTTAGGTTAGTGTGTTGGCAGAGGATGAGTGTGGGGTGGAGGATTCCACAGGTGCACGACTAAAGGCAATGTCAAGCCTTCAACCCAAGTCTGATAGAGGGCTTCAAATTGAGAAGAAGTTGGAGAAAGAGAGGAACAGAGTGGGGGCTGTTTCCTCTAAACAAAAAAAAAAGATGGTTCTCGAAAGAGAACCCAGGTATGAGGATGTCCTGAAAAAGCCAGTCCATGTCGTGCCACGACGTAAAATAAGGCGCTGCTTGAGAGGCAACCCAAGGGTACCTCAGGTACACTTTGTTAATTTTGATTTTGTGTTGATTTTGTTATTTTTATTTTGTTTGTGTTTTTGGTGGAAAGTTAAGCACAGATGGAGGGGAAGTCTGAGTACCCGTGGAGGAGGAAGCTAAAACGCATGGACGATAAAAAGTGTGGGGTCGACACACACTTGTGTAAAGTTGAAGAAAAGCATGCTATCAGCTAGGCCTAAAGGCCTCAGGGAGTATTTCTCACCCTTTTTAAATTTGAATTTGATGTTATGAGGACATAGCTGGATTCAAGTGTGGGGTGAGGGAAATTTCAAGGGAAATTTCAAAATTTTTGTGCTTAACGATTTTTGGTGAATGTAATGCTTGTGAGAAATATTTGAAAAATTTGAAAATTTTTTGTGACTTAAGCATGACTTCATCACCCGTTGGTTTTTCTTTTCGGTTCTTTTCCGACGGGGTGGTCTTTGAACCGAAGAATAAAAATTTTCTTTTTCGTTCTTTTGTCTGTATATAGTGTTTTTAGTCATAGTTAGGGACTGTTTCCGACGATGGATGGATGACGACCGTCTTGAGGAAAAATTAGTCGGTAGGTGTTGGGTTTTTGAACCATAACTAATTGATGCTTGTTGTTCTTGTTAGGTGCTATATGTGATTGTAAGATGCAAGTATGTTCAGTGTGAAGCATGCAAGTGTATAACTTTGTTCGAGACACTTAGGCTCTTAAATTTGAATCAATATAATGGAAGCTTAATCTGAATTCTTGTTATTAGCTGAGTAAGAGTCTACTGAATGTGTCTTGATTTGAGCATGTTCCCTGAGTGTAAGGTTTTTGAGTATTCTGTGCTATTGTGGATTGTTTAGAACTTGCCTGGTGTGTTTATATAATGAAATGAAGGATGTGAATTGTAAGAGATGATTTAGGAAATTCTTTGAATGAACCAATTCTTATCCCTGATTTTACCTACCTTGAAAAATTAATCCTAGTTAACCCCATTGAGCCTTGAGCCTATTCTTTGACAGCTGCAACATAAGCTTAATCCTTTTTCTTTCATTAGCCTTGAATTTGAACCAAAACTCCTAAGCGCTTAAAGGAAAAATCCGAAGGAGTAAAGAAGTGAGAAGAATGAAAAGGAAGGAAAAGTAGCAAGTTGTAGAAGTGAGAAAAGGACAAAGGTGCACTTGTGTGAAAATGGTTGATTATTAGTAAGGAGTAAGAAAACAAATTAATGAAAAATTATTTATAGAGCTCCTTACTAATAAGCTAAGAGTGCCTAAAGAAAGGGTGAACATAAGAGGAAAAAGAAAGCTGAAAGGAGAAAAAGGTGAAGTAAGGGAAGGGAAGTTCGTAATGAGGGCGTAATGTATTAAAAGCGCTTAGGAAAGATAGTCACCATTACTGGCCATAATAGTACCTACCCGCACCTGAGTTACTTTACAACCTAAAAAGTCCTACTTGATCTTGCATTCACACATCCTTAAATTAGTGGAATAAAACACTAAGGGCAAGCTTATGGGTCATTACATGATGCATGTGAATTCTTTGTGAGAGTGAGTGTAATTCTATTCATGTACCCACACATGTTGTGAGTTAAAAAATGTTTTTGCGTGTGGAATTGGGTAACTCTCTTTCCGTGAGGGCACATGTTGAATGAAGGATATAATTCATGCGAGATTTCTTAATCAGTTGATTTGCAGGAGTTTGCTAAGATTGAGAGTCGATTCTTGAGGTTAAGAAGTCTTAACATAGTTGTACTTCATTTCGATGATCAAGTTGTGCATGCTCTATTTTTAGCTTGTTATCTTACGTAATCATTATAGCCGTAGATTGAATAATCTTGCTAAGTGAGTTATGGGTGAGTCTCCATAGGCATGAGATGTAAAAGGTTGTTCGAGGACGAACAAGACTTTAAGTGTGGGGTAGATGATCGTGGGCTAAAATAGCATGCCCGAGTGATGCTTTATACCTTAATGTAGTCTTGTTTATCTAATTTATTTTATACATTTTCATGTAATTTTATATAAATGTGAATATATGTGCTAACCAACATGATTAGTCCTTGTTTTGTAGGTTTCAATGATTTGGAGGAACTAATTTATAAGTTGGTGAAGGAAAGGAATGGAGTCGGAAGCAATCGGCGGAAGTCGGCAAGGAGTAGGCCATGGCAAGGCTGGCCGCACCAGGCAGCGTGCCACGCTATGCGTGTGCCGCGCCCAGCGTCATGCCACGCCTAGGCATGGCAAGTGAGCAGATGCATCAGCAGGCAGTGCTCCAGTGCGCCAACAACGTTCCACGACATGCCATCCTCGCGCCAGAGGAGTGTCAACGCGCTGCCCAAGCAGCGTGACACGCTGCCAACGCGGCAAGAAGGCTGACTAGGGTCGATTTTGGGTGATTTTCAGAAAGCCTTCGCGTTATCTCCGTGTCACGGAGGCAGAGCTCCGCGATACACTCTGTGACACAGAACCGTTCCATGACAAGCTAAATTGGGCACGTTTCTCATTTATTATAAATAGGTCCCTTAGCTCCTAATTCTATTTTGTCACGATTTTATTCTGGAAAACTAACTAGGAGTGAAGGGAGAAGTGGGAGAACTCATCTAGGGTTTGGCAAATTCCCTTCTCATCTACCAAATTCATGTATGTATGTTAGTTTAGTAGTAGTTAGTTGTAGTTTTACGAACATGAATGGCAAAAACCCTTCCTCTAGGGTTGAAGCCATGAATTATAATTGTGATTTTATGAAATTATTTTGGAATTAAGTTATTGATTGTTGTTTTCGTCTTGCATTCTGGATTGTTGGTTGTTTTTATGATTGATCACCATGAAAACATATACGTTAGCTTGGGCAATTGCTTGAGAAAGAATTACCTAGGTCAGGACATGAGAATAAGAGGAGCATGTTTGTATCTCACGATATAATTTCGTGTTAGGATAGAAATATACCTAACACCTTGCTTGGTTGACAAAACGGGGGTTATTAAGAGGCCAACTTAGGATTATCACATCACCACTCGAAGAAGTAGTTGTGAGGCTAAGTTGAGTTAAATGATTAGACGCACGAAAGTCCCTATTCGTTTCCCCGTAAACCACAACATAATTAATTGCCCGCGAACTAGAAATTAGCATCCTCACTCACAATGATGCAGTGAGGCTAGTTTGCCGTGTTTAGAGGCTCGAAAGACCATGAACATGCAATTCTAATTATGTGAAACAACAATCGATAGTGTCATGCTTAACCCATTGCAATTTGTAGTATCGCATGATTATCTGGTTTTAACTCTATGTTGCTCCTAGAGTAAATTCGGGATATTTCATTGACCAAAACAAACTTAATTAAATCTCCCTCGAAAACTTCTATAACCAACACTTGCGAAAGTTAAGATCATACTTGAAACGGATAGTTAGAGGAATGGGTCCAGTCCCTGTGGGTTCGACATTCCGGTTCTTAGAAAGAACCACTATATTACTTGCACGACCCGTACACTTGCGGACGCGCGAATCGGAGCACGTCAACCTACGGCCAACATACAGCCCGTACATCCCTTAATATGATATACAAATGTGAAATGATCATCAAAATTTTCTGGGGTGTAATAGGTAGGGTCATTAGACATTGCATTACATTACGTAGCATTGTGTTGCATTGCGCACTTATATCTATTGTTGTGACTTGTACTATTCTTTACCTATTGATATTATTGAATTGCTAGGGTATTTTTTGAGTATAGGTGTTATAGTATTCTTTATGCAATATAGTTATTGTTCTTCCTCGATTGGCCGATGATGCCTATCGCGTACCCATGTTTTATACTCACTCTGCTCTTGCGATATTTTTTATGAAGATCCTCGCTTTAACGGACTCAGTTGATGGACCAGGAAATACTATCTCAATTCTTACATTATTATTCTATCTTTACTCTTCAGACAGTGATTTGAATTTGGGACTCTTGTATTCCTTTTAATGCTCTTTTATTGGTGACAGGTTTTGGGTATTGTCATTACTTTTACAATTTTTATATTTATTATAAGAATTAGATTTATGCCATTTATTTTGTCATTTTACTTAATTCTGCAATTTTTTATCTATAGCCTTGTTGAGGGATGGATAGGCTTACCTACCGGTAGGTGAAGGTAGGTGCCATCACGACCTCAAATTTTTGGCCATGATAGTCCGATATCAAAGCTCTAGGTTCACTAGTCTCACAAGTACAAGAGCAATATCTAGTACATCCTAAGGATGAGTACATAGATGTCCATACTTATCTTTGAGAGACTACAGGATATTTTGGAAAAATTCAATTCTTTAATCCCTTATTGTGCGAATGTGATCTAAACTGAAGGTGCTAAATTCTTGATTCCACTCTCTCACTTATGGTAGTTCAGGGATTTTCAAGCTAATAGTTGGAGATAATGACATTGTTTGGTGTAAGGCATTATATCAAGAAGGAAGGATAGGATATTCTAGGGGATGAGGGGAAAGAGTTAGATTGAATCTGTGATCCAAAGACATATTGAGCGATGTTATGGTTTGGATTCTTCAATTTGTAACATTCATGGGAAAATGTAAATGCTATTTTGAGGAACCGTATGATTGTCATATCTCCTACGAGTAGTTGCTCGGTAGAAGAGGGAGTATGTTTATGGAATATACTTGTCACGACCCGAGTTTGCACCCTAGACGTGACACAGTACTTAGGATCACAAGTGACCCAAAGCAAACCCATGGCAATGAATAACTTTATTAAGACTGATCTACTTTAAAATAATATTAAGCGGAAGCTATTTAAAAACAATAACCAAAAACTGAATAAATAAAGAGCATCTGATAAATTACTGATCTCAAACACTGTAACTCAAGATGAAACTAACATGTTCTATCTGAAAGCCTTCTGAAAGAAACTGATGAGTCGCTGGGACAAGCCCCCAATTAACTCTAATATCTGAAACTAAAAACTGAATATAACAAAGCTGAAGATGGAAACTCTAGCACTCGGCAGATGAGGACTCACCACTGTGAACTGCTGGAAAATTAACGAGAGAAACTAGTTGTAGTACTGAGGCTAGGTACCTAAGCTTATATCATAAAATGATATAGCATATAGAAATATGCGATTAGTACTTGGAATGAGTATGTGAGATTTAATTAAACAAGATATACCCACAACCCACAATTGAATTGAAGTAGCATGTAGAGACCCTATCTGGAAACATTAATATAGTAAATAGTCTAAAATCTATTGTCACGACCTGAACATAGGCTTGAATTGAGACAAGGGACAAAGAACCCGGAGAGGATCCAAGTCGACCAATGGCATGAACATAATATCTAACTCATCCAATAAAATGGAAGATCAACATGAATAACATAGCAGAAGTATAAACATAACACAACATCAGAATTCATACATAAGTCTAAAGCTGAATTCAAACTATGCTCGAAAAGCCTTTAGTACTGACGTGTTGATGGGATCAGACCGGGGACTAACTCACTATAGTCTAAAAACTAAAAAGATGAAATACAACTGATAAGAAGCACCCTCGCAAGATGATGACTCACCAACTGAGACTAAGAAGTACTAATGTTGGGAATCTGGCTATCGGCGGGACTGAGTCTCAATATCAGAGGCTGTATCATGAAATGATACAGCATAGAGTATGCGTTCAGTTTGTGGAATGTACCGAGTATGCAAGGTAAGTAAAATTGCTAAGTAAGTAAATATCATAAATCATGCATATAATAAGAACATAATCAAGATAAGATTCTGAGAGTAGGGCTTGCATGCTATTTTATGAAATCATGATTTGAACATAACTAAACATCATAACTAAATCCGATGACCCAAAGCTAAAAACTGATAATCATAAGTAAATCTGAACATTCGGTCAAACCTGCTGAAAATATAATATCATGACTGAAGAACATGCATAACTAAAATCATGAGGAACAATGGGAGACTCGTCATATAACCGACATTACCATGATAGAGTTTACATGGTTTCGACTATCACAGTCAAGTGGCCAGAGCTGTCCAAAGATTTGCCAGGGATAAGGATGCTACGATAATATTGATAGCAAGCTCAAGGCCCCTTTGGGGCAAGGGAAGCTCCACGGGATGTCCCAAAGTATATAAATAAACATAGGTTGGCACGAAGTTCTGAGGCATAGGGTTTACTGACCCTTAGCCTACTTGGTGCTAGACACTACTCCAAAAAACATGCATATGCTCTCCATCATTTTTCAATGAAGCTGACCATCATCTAGTGACGAAGCTAAATAATGAGATACATGCATAATCTGAAATCATAAAATGAGGATCCTTGGCTCAAACCATACCACAAGCTGAAAATAATGGGAGTCTAGACTCCAAAACTATGTGGTAAGCTAATTCATGAAATCATAAAAACATACTTGATCATATGGGCTTTCCCAATACTTACACATGCTTGAAATCAACTTGATTCACTTTGAAAATATGAACATAGACATAGGTATTTCAAAATCATACTTTCTTCATAAACATCTCATCATACTTGAACACATATCTCATGGATCTCAACTTTCATGAATTTTCATGGATGGGCATCATACTTTAGAAAACTTCAAAAATAAAAATTCATAACATAAAACATTTTAAAATCTGTCCATTTATCATAATTCAACATTCATAACATGCTTAGATCATGCCCATGATGAAACTTAGAGAATTCACATATTTGGATTAAAGCCCAATAGATTCATCAATAAGAATTTCATAAAATAGAGAGGTATTGGGCATGGGTGTGGACAATTACACGCATTCCCTACATACCTTAAGAGATCAGATTTTATCACTTCCTTGATTCCCAAAGAGGATTGAGGAATAACTTTGAAGAAAACTAGACTTGATCACCTCTCAAACCCCTTAGCTTGCATGCATTAATTAGAATAGGCTTAGAATGACTTAACCCTTCTTAAAATACACTATTTCGAGCTTAAACGATGTAGTTTAGGATCCTAGGGCTTAGAAATGATCAAAATACCCTTGATGAAATTTCTGCAAAAACTGCACTGCCAGTGGCAACGATCATCACAACGGACCGTTACTGGCTCCCACGGTCCGTTACAACCCCTCGTTGTATCATCCCTACTTCAGGTCTTAGATCCCCTACCACGACCGGACAGGACGAGTCATTACAATCTCCAACGACTTGTTGCTACCTGTCTTCGTCACCACTGCCCTAACCTAGGATTCCTCTCGACGGATGTTTGCAATGGCCCGTTGCTTCCAACAATGGGTCATATCACGACTCATTACATCCTCCCTGATCAATAATAACCTCACAAAGACTCTCATTCAATGACTCGTTAGAACACCCAATGGGTCATTTTGTGGCCTGTAACTCCCCAACCCAATTCTGTAGCTTCTCACCATGGGCGCCTTCCACGGATCGTTTCTTCCACCAACGATCCGTACAATATGTCCTCCTGAGAAGATTTTCAAATTTTTATGCTACTTTTCATTTCAACTACCGCATCTAGTCTTAAGCACTTTGGGGTATTACAACATCTCCCCCTTGGGAACATTCGTCCTTGAATGTGGGAAAAAATACTGAAAAAATAGAGAAATGCAATCATCGTACCCAAACACCGAATCAAACATGTTGACAACTAACGGAGTGACTGACTCCAAATTGAACTATATGACCGACTGAATTCCTGAATCATACATACATCCATTTACATGAAAGAAACTGGGATACAAGAGCTGAACATGAAACTGAATAGAGTACTAAGGAGGAAACTGATACCTCAACCTGAAACTGAGCCAGAAGGGAATATATGTGGGTATTTAGCCATCATATCTGCTTCGGCTTTCCACTTAGCTCCCTTAACATGCTAATTCCTCCACAAAACCTTAATTGGAGCTACTTCTTTGTTTCTTAGCATTTGAACCTGACGATCCAGTATTTCTATCGAAACCTCCTCATAACTAAGGTTGTCCTTCACACTGACACTGTCCATCAGGACAACTAGAGCTGGGTCACCCAAGCACTTCCTTAAGAGCGATACAGGGGAAACTGGATGGGTTGAAGCTAACTCTGAGGGCAACTCCAACCCATGTGCTACCTTGCCAACCCGTTTCACAACTCATCACTCCCTTTATGGGAGACACTTTTAGAAACACCCAATCATCGACTTCAAACTCAATTCCTCTTCTCCTCACATCCGCATATCACTTTTGGCGACTCTGAGCTATTTTCAACCTGTCCTTTATGAGTTGAACTTTCCCCGTGGCCTCATGGATTGAATCCTTTCCTATCATCGCGGCTTCATCGACTTCAAACCAACCAATAGGTGATCTACATCTCCACCCATAGAGAGCCTCAAACAGAACCATCTGAATGTTGGAATGGTAGTTGTTATTATATGCAAAGTCAATGAGAGGAAAATGATCATCCCAACTACCCTTGAAATCAATCACACACGCTCTCAACATGTCCTAAGAGTCTGAATAATCTGCTCCGCCTGACCATCTATTTGCGGGTGAAATGTTGTGCTAAGATTGACTTGAGTACAAAGTTCTTTTTGAAATGATCTCCAAAACTGGGAGGTAAACTGAATACCTCTATATGATATGATGGAAAATGGCACTACATGCAACTGAACTAACTCCCGAATGTATAATTTAACATAATCCTCTACTGAATTGGTAGTTTTGACTAGTAGGAAATGAGCTTCCTTAATCAACCTGTCCACAATCACCCAAATAGAGTCATACTATCAACGAGTGCAAGGCAACCCTGTGATGAAGTCCATAATGATCTCTTCTCACTTCCAAGTAGGAATGCTGATTTCTTGAAGCACACCTCCAGGTCTTTGGTGCTCAACCTTCACCTATTGATAATTCAGACACAGCCACAAATTCTGCAATATCTTTCTTCAAGCCATTCCACCAATAGACTTCCTGTAGGTCACGATACATCTTGGTGGCACCTAGATGTATTGAATATCTAGAATAATGAGCCTTGTGAAACATCCATATCTCAACTCATCAGCATCCGAAACACACAAACGACCTTGATATCGAAGTACACCATCTCCCCCTTTGGAGAAGACCTCTACCTTCTGATTCTGAACGGCTACCTTCAACTTCACTAAAATAGGATCCTCATCTTGGCTAGCTTTAACATCAGTTACCGGGGTTGATTCTGATCCATTCTGCACAATAACACCACCATCGGTTGAGTCAACCAAACGAACTCCCACCATGCAAGCCGATGAACATTCTTCACTAGCTCCTTCCTCCCCTAATCTACATGGGACACACTCTCCATAGAAAGCCTACTAAGAGCGTCTGCTACCACATTAGCCTTGCTTGGATGGTAAAGGACACTCATATCATAATCCATGAGAGCTCCAACCACCTTCTTTGACGTAGATTTAGATCCTTCTGGGTAAACACATATTGTAGACTTTTGTGGTCCGTAAACATATCTACAAGGACCTCATACAAATAGTGTCTCCAAATCATCAAGGCAAATATTACCGCCGCCAATTCAAGATCATGAGTCGGATAATTATTTTTATGAACCTTCAGCTGCCTGGAAGCATATGCTATAACCTAATCATGCTACACTAACACACAACCAAGGCCAATCCTTGAAGCATCATAATATACCACAAACCCATCGGTACCCTCAAGTAGGGTGAATACTGGTGCTGAGGTGAGTCAAGTCTTCAACTCTTGGAAGCTTCTCTCACAATCCTCTCACCGTTGAAACTTCACTTTCTTCTAGGTCAATTTGGTCAACGGCGCTGCAATATATGAAACCCCTCAACAAATCTCTGATAATACGCAGCTAAACCCAAGAAACTCCCGATATCCGAAGGATTCACTGGTCTAGGCCAAATCTTCACTGCTTCTATCTTTTGAGAGTCCACCTGTACACCCTCGCTTGACACTCATTGCCCAAAAATGCCACTAAGTTCAACCAAAACTCACATTTACTAAATTTAGCATACAACTGGCGATCCTTGAGAGTCTGTAGCACCGCTCTCAAATGAGCGACATGATCCTCCTCACTCCAAGAGTATATCAAGATGTCACCTATGAACACAATCACGAAAATATCCAAGTATGGCTTGAATACCCTATTCATAAAATCCATAAAAGATGTAGGAGCATTCATTCATCCAAAAGACATAACGACAAACTCGTAATGACCATATCGAGTCTTGAAGGTTATCTTCAGAATGTCACTCTCCTGAACCCTTAGCTGATGGTATCTGGATCTGAGGTCTACCATCGAAAAGCACTTAGCACCCTGAAGCTTGTCAAACAAATCATCAATCCTAGGGAGAGGATACTTGTTCTTGATGGTGACCTTGTTCAATTGCCGATAATCAATGCACATATGAAGAGAATCATCTTTCTTGCGGACAAAGAGAACTGGTGCACCCCATGGGATTTTCTAGGTCGGATGAAACACTTGTCTAAAGATCTTTCTACTACTCCTTTAACTCCTTTAGCTCAGATAGGGCCATTCTATAAGGAGGAATAGATATAGGCTGCATATCTTGACTAAAACAGTCAATGTAAATAGAACGGATTGGGCGCAGAAGTTAGATGATGCCTTGTGGGCATATCAGACTGCATTTAAAACCCTGATAGCAATCTCCCCGTATCAACTTATGTTTGGAAAATCATTCCACCTCCCTGTTGAGTTAGAACACAAAGCCTTGTGGGAATTGAAAAGCTTGAATCTTGGATAGGAAGAGCTGTCCAGGGACGAGTTCATAATCTGCATGAGTTAGATGAATGCAGAATGAGGGCATATGATAATGCAGCTATTTACAAAGATCGAATGAAGCGTTATCACGACCAAAAGGTTTTGCAGTGCAGTTTTGCTCCAGGACTGGGTGTTTCTATTTAATTCAAGGTTGCGGCTATTTTCCAGGAAGTTAAAATCCAAATGGTCAGGGCCTTTTAAGGTATCTCAAGTGTATGAAAATGCTCCCACAGAACTCCATGGAGAGAGTGGTCAGGGCCATTGTTGTTTTTAATTTTTTTAAGATTGGTGAACTACAAGAAGAGAAAAGACGAGGTCGACCGGCGCTAGATCAGCAAAACGCAGACATCATTTCGCAAACTACAGATGGTCCACCGACCCTATCCAGTGCACTAAAGGGTCCAAAGTCAGTCGGTGACTCATCCGGCGAAGTGCCTCTTGAAAGCGCGAACCGTCGATAAGATGCCGATTCAAACCAGTATACCTGGGAGTATCCTTGACGTCAGCGTCTTACTCGGTGAAATTTTGGTTATATTCCGTGACACGCTGGTCAGTCTCCGATCCAATTTCCAGAAATTCACTTAGGTAATATCAGTGGCGGCCACATCGGCGAATCGCGGTCCACTTCAGCGATCGTCGGATGCCCAGATCTGGATTATTTTCCCCTTTAATCTTCCATTTCCTTCTTTCCCACCATTTTTCATTTTCCTAAAATACTCATTCTCCCACCTATCATCCATTAATGACCACCACCTCTTTATCCAATCAAATTCTCCTCCTTTCCCACTTAAATACCTCTCCCCACTTTCATTTACCCGTCTCCTTCACTCAACCATAATTTTAAAAAAACACCAGCAGTAGGTAGAGGATAGCGTTTGTGGCTACTCCCCTATTTGGTAAGGTTTCTATCGCTCATGCTCTAAGATTCCAAGTACTATTAGTGACATTTTTGCTTTTATGTGTTTATTTCATGATTTTCTTTGCTATAGTTGGCTGTATTTTGGTTATATTTTTGTTATGTAGGTGTTGCATTGTGTTTGGGTGATGTCTAAGCAACCCGTCTTAAGTTTCCCAATGATAGATCGATTGACACCTTTCTTAAGGGAGACTTTTCGTTTTTGGGATTTGGTTAAAATTGGTGTACATCTATGTGAGGTTAGCATATAGGTTAATTGCATAAAGGTAGCCCACTAGCAGATCGCTGATCATTTCGCAGATTGACTTGCCCAATACTGCATTCTGGCGTAAATCTACTGGTCATCGGCGCTTCGCGGTTCAGAATCGGCGTTTCGCCAGAGGGGGCGCCGATGGGTAAGATATTTACTCCCAGGTCATTGGTTTACACCGGCGATTCTTTGACATTTAGACGAAACTCATCCACTCTTCGCCGATGGTTTGCCGGCGTTACCTGAAATACAAATTTTCTAACCTTAGTTCTTTCCTATTTTTTTGCTCTGGGTTTAAAACTGTGTGCACAATTCTAACCTTAGTTTGCAGCATCATATCTGTTTCGCTACAATCTCACAGAGGCCAATCATCAATGCACACCAAAAATGCAGAAGTTCAATTTGGGTTGGATAGAATGGAGGAGTATTACATTGCTTTCAAGAAGAAGGGCTCCAACCATACATATGCCATATTTGATGTGGACTCTTTCAAAAATGTCTTCTCAAATATCTACAATCAGATTGGGATGCGCGATGGAGATCCATTCACCATATTGGTTGACCCATATTTTCAAAAATTGGTGTGGGAATTTTATGCATCTACAGGGCAAGGAAACGACTCCTAAAGCATAAGGTTCATACGAAAACATTACCGTGCTTACTGTTGGTATGGGTGCATGGTCAAGAGGTGCCCATAACTCCAGAGGCAATCAATTCTCTTTATTGGGCTGAGCTGATCCAATCACATTCGGCATTCCGCAAGAACATGGAAGATAAAGCAAACCAGTTTCAATGGGTATCCAACATGATTGCAATTGTTCAATCACAATGGGCCATCTCTAGGGGTCTGATGCATCATCGTGACTTGAAATTTGAAGCCCGCATGTGGTTAGACTTAGTTTGTGCAAGGTTAATACCTTCTGGGAATACAACGGAAGTCCCAATTGAAGTTTCCATTCTTATCGTCTGCATCATGGATCATGTACACATCAATGTTGGGGAGCTTATTGTCGATCAATTCAAAAAAAGGGCTAAGCATCAGGCTACGTCATTGCCATATCCTAGCCTCGTGAGTATGTTATGTGTGCGGGCTGCATGCCCTTTGTTCTGGCCATTATAGGACTGTGCGGGCTGATAGTGTAATTACACTAGCTACTAAAACTGAAAAAGATGCCCCAGCTATGAAGCAAGCAAAGAATACAGAGAACAGGACTCTACCACCACCTTCGGCTCTTTCTCACACATTGGCATCCCAGTTCCATACAACTGCCGCTCCCACCCCCACACCTCCTGATTTGCTCAAATTATCACAAAAGGCCCAAGTACATAAAGCCATCTTGTGAAGCTAGATAAGGCTATCCCATCGATTATACAACTTGACATCAAGAAAGCCATGCAACCTGCTTGAGATAAGTTAAAAGGCCTATGCACTATAGTTGAGGTCCTCGAAAGCTGTTATATCCTGGAAGCTCAAAGATCAGACCCAGGAGTTGAAATAGATAAAAATTTTAAAATTGGAACCAGGCACAGAACATGTTGTGAGGTGACCAGTTGGTGCAGCCCACGAGTCATGATGTGACTCGTGGGGAGGCCAGGGGAGGAGTTTGGAATTTGAGGAAAAAGGGTCCCCACGGGCATGACAACGACTCGCGAACAGGCCCCACAAGTCGTTAAGTCAATGTGGGGTGGTGAGTGAGAAAGGAAAAAGGAACAAGGCAGTGTACTTGACGGGTGGTGACCACGACTGTAACGAGTCATCACATCACCGGTTAAGAGCCCAGGATACTTGTCCAACAGTGTACCTCACGGGTCAAGGCACGATTTGTGGCCACAAGGGACGAGCCGTTAGGTCCCTCGTGGTGACTTCATTGTTTTTCCTGGAAGTGGAGTCCACGAGTTCAATCATGAGTCATGGTCACTGACCTCGACCCATTAGGTCACTCGTGGGGACTAACACTCAGTTTTTCCAAGGTTCTTTTAGTAATTTTCTACCCTCATAAACTTTAAACTACGTCATTTTAGTCATGATTTCAGACTTAATAGTGGGGTTTAACATTTTTCCTCCTCATTCCCACCTATCTTCAGAAAATATGTCGTAACCTTTCATCTTTAGAAGCTCTCAAGAAAGTCTAGGGTTTCCTTCATTGCAGCAGTACAAGCTTCCTTTTTCGAGGAAATTCTTTATCAGTTATGTGGGAATTAAATAAAGGAATAGTTCTTCCCTTGTGTCCCCCAAAACCCTTCTCTAGTTTTCTATAAAATCCTAGCCTTGATTTTTCGAATGCGAAGAGATTATATGTAAATTTTCTTTAAATTCATGTAGAATGATATCCATGATTATTTTAGACATGTTTTCATCAGCTCATGCTTCAATTGATATTATTTCCACAAAAGTGAATTCTAGCCCTGCAAATTTCTGAATGTTCAGAAATTCTTGAAAATGTCTTATTTAATCCGTGTGGAATTATATTGTTACATTAAGTATGGGTATTTTCCCACCAGCTAATGATAGCATTGATGCTTATCCTTTTTCATTGACTTTAGCCCCAGTTCTTGAGGGTAGAATAGACTAGAAATTTTACTTAAATGATAAATCTTGTTATTCTCTTGACTATACTAGTGTAGTGAATTCCCATGTTATCTTATATGCTAAATTCTCAGTCAGATACATGATTGTCTAGTCTTAGTCAAAATATGAAAATACTCAGTGTCAGTAAAAAATATAGCTGATCAGTTTTACTACAGAATTTCATGAGGTGTCAGTATTACCTCTCAGTCATTAGAATCAGATTCAACATTCAGTTTATTAGTCCACTAGGCGGCCATGACACTTTTGACATAATAGCTCTGACTAGCCTTAGGACCCTAGATCAGAATTCAGTTTGTTCTTAGACGGTTACGACGCTTGTAGATAAGCAGCTCTGACCAGTCTAGGACCTAGTTTCTTTTGGAACATGTTAAGGCTTTACGCTCTAACTCACCTTCACAACTCTAGCTGTTGTCGCGCCTAAGTTATCATTCCTTTTCCACTGTCTGATTGCAGTAGGAGGTCACGTAGGATGGTTAAGCCAGGAGTAGGACCGATACTTTGCTTAGCCAACACATCTTCACATTGCTTCCCTCCAAATATGTCTTAATTCACACCTCGATAAGACTCTCAAGGTACTTTTAGTTATATATCCCTGACTAGTCTTGGGCCCCAGTTTCGAGCTATCAGCTTAGTATCCTATTTAGGATTATCTAGTGGGAGTAGGACTTAGCACCGATCGGACCGGGGTTCAAACACACCTAGGTTCCCAGAACTACGTTGCCCGCTTAGGTTTCAGTATTTATTGGCCTAATTGGCCCCATACTTTTGTGATCACCTAGTTCATGCCTCTATACCTTGGCAAGGTATATTGGGTCCTACTAGTGGGGTGTATACATCGGACTCCATGTCTAGCTCACATGGTTAAATGTCGGTTATAAACTCTCCCGCTAGTCATTTTACTCTAGTTTCAGTCCAGTTGAGTTTAGATCAGTATTCCAGACTTAGAACATGCTTTGACCATCAGACAGTGTCTTGTAGATCACCTCAGTACTTCAATTTTTCAGCTTAGTAGCTTTAGTTGGTCATTTCATGTCTCTCATTTTAGCATTTCTTTTATTATTTATTCTATTGTACTATGTTCCTCTCACTTACTTTGTACATTCAAAGCACTGATTGATACTTTTATGTTGTATCGATTTATGATACACCTGTAGGATCACAGACACAGCCCCGTTAGCCGACCGTTTACTGAAGAACTCAACTATCCAGTCAGTGAGTCCTCATCCTTCGAGGATAGTGTTTATTTACTTTAGTTATGCTTTCATTTCTTTAATTTAGATTTGGAGTTAGCTAGGGGGTTTTCCCAGCAGCTCGTCAGACCTAGGTGCTTTCAGACGTAAAGTTGTTTTCAGACTCAGAATGATTTTATTAAATATGTAACCTTGTTCAAGTATTATTATTTTTTCTTCAAATTTTCGCTGCATGTATTTTTATGTTACTCAAAATGCCAGTGTATGATAGACTTTGGGGTTGGCTTGAGTTCACTTGTGGCTTCAAGTACCGTGTTCCGTCTAGGGTGTAAACTTGGGGCATGACAAACTTGGTATCAGAGCACTAGGTTTAGAGTATCCTAAGATTTCTAAAGGTCGCATCGAGTAGAGTCGTGTGAAGCGCTCCACACTCATGACGGGGAGGCTATGAGATGTATTACGAAACTTCCCTTTATTTCATACCCCTTATCGTGCATTGAAATTTAGTTCCAAAATCATTCTCCTAACTCGTGCTCTACTTTGTTTCAGTGAACTATGCCTCCACGACGTTGTAATGGAAGGAGGGCCATAAATGCCCAGCGGACTGTCCCACCAGCATTGGCAGCCCCTCAGGATGACTCGGTATGTACCGCAGAATTCAGGGCGGCCATTCAGTTGCTCACCCAGACTGTAACCAACCAGGTTAACCAGCAGTTGGTGTCGGTGAACACAAACGGGTCCGCAGCAACTACTAGGGTGCGAGATTTCAGTCGGAGACTATCATGGATCGAAGGTGGGAGAGGACCTACTGGGATTTGTGGACGAGATTAAGAAGATCACCTGAATCATGGGTGTCAGTCCCTCAGAGGGTGCCAATTTGGCTGCCTATCAGTAAAAAGGGGTAGCTCAAGTTTGGTATGAATAGTGGAAGATGGGGAGGTCAGCGGATGCAGGACCGGTGGAATGGAAGGAGTTCACTACAGCCTTCCTGGAGATTCTTCCCTCGGGAGCTCAGGGAGGCCAAGAGAGCAGAGTTCATGAACCTGAGACAGGGAAACATGACCGTAAAAGAGAATGCTCTGGAGTTCACCTGGTTATCCAAATATGCTCTAGGGATGGTGGCTGAGCCAAGGGCTCGCATGCTAAAATTCGTAAATACGGTGTCAAACCTGGTCCTCAAAGAGTGTAAAACAGTGATGCTGATCAAAGATATCGACATCTCTAGTCTGATTGTCTATGCCCAGCAGATTGAGGTCGAAAAACTAAGGGCCATTGAGAAAAAGAATAAGTGGGCAAGGATTGGCCAGTCAGATCATGGCCATCAGATGTCTGGCAGTAGCAATCGCCCACAGTAGCACCAGAGGGCTCCAACGCCCAACTCAGCCAGTGCCCCTACCTTTTGGTCCCGCTAGGACTGGAGGGGTGGAGCATCTGGCTCTCAGTCTCGAAGCTACAATGCCAGGAATAGGTATCCAACTTGCCTCAAGTGCGACAAGAACCACCCAGGAGAGTGTCTTTAGGGTCGAGAGGGCTGTTTTGGTTGTGGACAGCTTGGGCATTGGCTTAAGAAATGCCCATCGCCAGGACGGAGGAGATCACAATCCACCACCTCAACAGCTCCATCAGGCCGACCAGCTCAACAAGCTAACATATCAAGTACAGAGGGCGGTCAACGCCAACATCATTTTTAGGCATTATCAACTTGTCATGATCATGAGAACTCACCAAATGTGGTCACGAGTATGTTACGCCTTTTGCATCTAGATGTATATGTCTTGATTGATCCAGGGGCCACACTATCATTTGTGACTCCCTACGTGGCAGTTAAGTTCAATATCAGTCCAAAAGTCCTTTCAGAACCCTTCTTAGTCTCTACCCCAGTTGGCGAGCCAGTTAAAGCAAGCCGGGTGTATAGAAACTGTCCAATCTTAGCTGCATTAAAGTCATTCTAGCTGAACTTGTAGAGTTAGACATGGTCGACTTCAACCTCATTTTTGGCATGGATTGGTTACACTCCGGTTATGCCTCAATCAACTGCAGAACTAGGGTCGTCAGGTTTCAGTTCCTTAATGGGCCAGCTCTAGAATGGTCGGGCAGTAGTTCAGCACCGAAGGGTAGGTTTATTTCCTATCTTAAGGCCAGGAAGCTTATTTCTAAGGGATATTTTTATCATCTAGTTCGGGTAAAGGATTCTGATTCTGAGACCCCAACTATCCAGTTAGTCTCTTTTGTCAGCGAATTTCCAGATGTATTCCCGAAGATCTTCCTAGAGTTCCTCCTTAACTGGAAATTGACTTCGGCATAGACCTTATTCCAGATACTCAGCCCATCTCCATCCCTCCTTATAGAATGGCTCCGGCTGAACTTAAGGAGTTGAATGAGCAACTAAAAGATCTTCTTGATAAGGTTTTTATCAGACCCAACATCTCTCCTTGGGGTGCTCCAGTACTATTCATGCGAAAGAAAGATGGTACCTTCCAAATGTGCATTGATTACTGTCAGTTGAACAAGGTCACAGTCAAGAACAGGTATCTCACTACCCAGAATTGATGACTTGTTCGACCAACTTCAGGGAGCAAGCTGTTTCTCCAAAATAGATCTCAGGTCAGGGTATCATCAGCTAAGAGTCAGAGAGTGTGACATACCAAAAACAACTTTTAGGACTCGGTATGATCACTTCGAGTTTGTGGTTATGTCCTTCGTACTAACAAATGCCCCAGCAACCTTTATGGACCTGATGAATAGAGTCTTCCAGTAGTATCTGGATATGTTTGTTATTGTATATATCGATGAAATCCTGGAATACTCCAGAAATAAGGAAGAGCATGCCAATCACCTGAGAATAGTGCTTCAGACACTCAGAGACCGCCTCAGCAAGTGTGAATTCTGGTTAAAGTCCGTGATCTTCCTGGGTCATGTGGTCTCACTGAGGGTATTCATGTTGATCCTCAAAGATAGAAGCAGTGAAAGACTGGCCCAAACCTACCTTCCCAACCGAAATCAGAAATGGTTATTACCGATGCTTTGTAGAAGGCTTTTTTTCTATATAATCTCCACTGACTAGGCTGACTCAAAAGAAGGTGAAATTCTAGTGGTCAGATGCGTGTGAGAAGAGTTTCTAGGAGTTAAAAACTCACTCACTACTGCTCCAGTGTTGACTCTACCAAAAGGATTGGATGGATTTGTAGTATATTACGATGCTTTCAGAGTTGGACTCGGTTGCGTCCTGATGCAGCGGGGTAAGGTGATATAGCCTACGCCTCCAGAGAGCTCAAAGTTCATGAGAAGAATTATCCAACTTATGACTTGGAGTTGGCGGTGGTGGTGTTCGCATTAAAGATATGGAGACAATACCTATACAGGGCTCATGTTGATGTTTTTACTGATCACAATAGCCTCCAATATGTGTTCAGTCAGAAGGACCTGAATCTTTATTGGAGAAGGTGGTTAGAGCTCCTGAAGGATTATGACATGAGCGTGCTATATCACCTAGGCAAAGCCAATGTGGTGGCTGTTGCCCTAAGCAAAGTGTCTATGGGTAGCGTGGCCTATATTGAGGAAGGCAAAAAGGAGTTGGTGAAGGATATTCATAGAATAGCTCAGTTAGGGGTGCAGTTGGTTGACTCAGCTGAGGGGTGGAGTGGTGATGCAAAACGGTTCAGACTCCTCTTTGGTTGTTGCAGTTAAGTCCAAACAGGATGAAGATCCCATTCTACTTAAACTCAAGGAAGTTGTTCTCAGAAAGGAGGTTGAGGCTTTCTCTAAAGGGGAGATGGTGTGCTCCGTTATCACGGCAGATTGTGCGTATCAGACATCAGTGATTTGAGACAGTAGATATTGGCTGAAGAACACAGCTCGAGATACTCCATCCACCCTAGTGCTACTAAAATGTACCGCGATTTTGTGAGATATTTACTGGTGGAACAGCATAAAGAGAGACATCGCTGAATTCAAAGCCAAGTGCTCGAACTGCCAGCAAGTCAAGGTAGAGCATCAAAGACCAAGAGGTATGACTCAGGATATCAGCATACCCACGTGAAAGTTGGAAGAAGTAAATATGTACTTTATTACGGGTCTACCTCAAACTCGTCGGCAACATGATTCCATCTTGGTAGTAGTAGACCGGATGACTAAGTCAGCATATTTCCTCCCAGTTAAATCTACAAATTGCTGAGAACTATTCTAGACTTTACATCTGGGAGTTGGTCCAGCTTCATGGGGGCCATTATCCATCATCTCTGACAGGGGTACCCAGTTCACCTCACATTTCTGGAAGTCTTTTCAGAATGGACTTGGCACCAAGGTCAAGCTCAGCACAACTTTTCACCCGTAGACAGATGGGCAAGTTAAGCGATCTATTCAGACCCTAGAAGATATGTTAAGAGCGTGCACGATCAATTTCAAGGGTAGTTGGGTTGACCACTTGCCTCTTATCGAGTTTGCGTACAACAATAGTTATCACTCCAGCATCCAGATGGCCCCGTTTGAGGCATTGTATGGTAGAAGGTGCAGGCCTCCTATTAGATGGTTTGAGGTTGGTGAAGCTTTAATCATCGGGCGAGACTTGATTTATGAAGCTATGCAGAAGGTACAACTCATCAGAGAAAGATTGAAAACAGTGCAAAGCCATTAGAAATCTTATGCTGATGTGAGGAGAAGAGAATTAGAGTTTGTTGTGGATGACTGGGTCTATCTAAAAATTTCACCCATGAAAGGGGTGATGAGATTTGGAAAGAAGGGAAAGCTCAGTCCGAGATATGTGGGACCCTACAGAATTCTGAGGTGACTTGGAAAAGTAGCCTATGAGTTGGAATTACCTTCAGAGTTGGCTTCTGTGCACCCAGTATTAAAGAAATGCATTAGTGATCCAACTTTAATTGTACCATTGGATAGTGTAGAAATAAAGGATAGTCTCTCATACGAGGAGGTCCCAGTACAGATCCTTGACCGTCAGGTTCGTAAGCTGAGGAACAAGGAAGTAGCTTCAGTCAAGCTCTTATGGAGAAATCAGCAGGTGTAGGGAGCTACGTGAGAGGCTGAAGCAGATATGATGGTCAGATACCCACACTTATTCTTTACCGGATCTGTCACAGCTTCAGATATCAGTCTCGCCCTAGAACTCAATTTAGTTTTCATGTTCAATTCATGTGTTTAAGTTTCTTTTGTGTTTATGGATGTATGTAAGAAAAGTGAATTCAGTTCAGCTATGTAGTTTGAATCAGAGGTATTCATTTCATCAGTTTTTTGTTTAACATCAGTATTTGAATATTATCGTTGAATATCTCTAGTTTTCTGTGTGTTTTCCAACATTCGAGAATGAATGTTCCCAAGGGAAAGATATTGTTATACCCGAAAGCTCAAAGGTTAGACCCGAGAGTTGAAACGGAGAAAAGTTTAAAAACTGGCACCAGGCATAGAATGAGTCGTGAGGTGACCCATTGGTGCAGCCCATGAGTCGTGATGTGACTCGTAGGAAGGCCAAGGGAGGAGTTTGGAATTAAAGGAAAAGGGGTCCCCACGGGCATGACAACGACTCATGGTCAGGCCCCACGAGTTGTTAGGTCAGTCATGGGGTGGTGAGTAAGAAAGTAAAAATGAGGGAGTCAATGTACTTCGGTGTTGACCACGAGTTGTGGTCACCTGTAACGAGTCTTCACACCACCCGTTAAGATCCCAGGAGGACTTGTCCAACAGTGTACCTCACGAGTCAAGCCACGAGTCGTGGCAACAAGGGACGAGTTGTTAGATCCCTCGTGGTGACTTCAGTATTTTTCCTGGCAGTGTAGTCCATGAGTTCGACCACGAGTTGTGGTGACTGACCACGACCCGTTAGGTCACTCATGGGGACTAACACTCAATCTTTCCTTGTGAATTTCCAAGGGTCTTTCAGTAATTTCCTACCCTTCTAAACTTTAAACTACGTCATTTTAGTCAGGATTTCAGTCTTAATAGTGGAGTTAAATGGTTTATCCACTCATTTCCACCCATCTTTAGAAAATATACCCTAAACTTTCATCTTCAGAAGTTCTCGAGAAGGACTAGGGTTTCCTCCATTGCAGTAGTATAAGCTTCCTTCTTGAGGGAAATTCTTTATCAGATATATGGGAATTAAACAAGGGAATAGTTCTTCCCTTGTGTCCCCCAAAATCCTTCTATAGTTTTCTATAAAACCCTAGCCCTGAGTTTTCAAAAGCGAAGAGATTATATGTAATTTTCTTTGAATTCACGTAGAATGGTGTCCATGATTATTTTAGACATGTTTTCCATCAGCTCATGCTTAAATTGATATTATTTCCACAAAACTGAATTCTTGTCCTGCAGATTTTTGAATGTTGAGAAATTGTTGAAAATGTCTTTTTTAATCCTTGTGGAATTATATTGTTATATTAATTATGGATATTTTTTCACCAGCTGACTACATCGTTGATGCTTATCCTTGTGCATTGACTTTAGCCCTAGTTCTTGAGGGTAAAACAGACTAGAAATTTTACTGAAATGATAAATCTTCATATTCTCTTGACTATACCACTGTAGTGAATTCTCATATTATCTTATATGCTAAATTCTCAATCAGATACATGTCTCACCTTAGTCAAGATATGAAAATACTCAGCGTCAGTCAGAAATATCAGTTGGTCAGTTTGACTACGGAATTTCATGAGTGTCAGTATTACCTCCCAGTTATCAGAATCAGATTCAGAATTCAGTTTATTGGTCCACTAGGAAGTCATGACACTTTAGCCATAATAGCTCTGACTAGCCTTTGGACCCCAGATCAGAATTTAGTTTGTTCTTAGATGGTTACAACGCTTCTAGATAAGCAGCTCTGACCAGTCTAGGTCCCAGTTTCAGAACTTGGTCCGCTAAGACTCTCAGGGTACTTTCAGTTATGTATCCCTGACTAGCTTTGGGCCCCAGTTTTGAACTATCAGCTTAGTATCAAGTTTACGATTATCTAGTAGGAGTAGGACTTAGCATCGAGCAGATCGACGTTCCAGCTTTCACGCCCCACCTTGGAAGGCATGACTGACACCTTGTGCCCTACTAGGACCTGAACTATTGAGCTGACTGAGCCTAAGAACCTCTAGTGCAAGGCTGGCTCTATATCTAAAATCAAGAAAACAACAGGCTATATAGAGGCTGTAAATACAACCCCTGGCCTACAAGGCCTATAGCCACCTGTGAAAATAAGCATCTAATCAAAAACAAACAAACATAGGGAGTCTTATGCGGGCCGACAAGGCCAACATAATATCTAGTTATAACTGGAAAGTAAAAGTCGATGCTAAACTAAGCTATGACCAACAAGGCCGCCAATTAAACGCTAGACAGGGCCGCACACGGCCAACACACATAGTCTAAACACATATGGGCCCCATACGGACGATATCATCTAACCATAGGGAAGTAA
Source organism: Datura wrightii (assembly GCA_035772735.1). Lineage (NCBI taxonomy): Eukaryota > Viridiplantae > Streptophyta > Magnoliopsida > Solanales > Solanaceae > Datura > Datura wrightii. The sequence goes on along the minus strand of JASDFA010000007.1, from coordinate 41,778,017 downwards.
TGCAATTTGCAAGCCTCTAGAAGTAATAAGATGGTCGGGACAGGGCCCTGACCTACCCTTACTGTACAAACAAAAGAAATAAACCTCTATCACACAAGCTCCAGAAGAAAGGAGTTGTTGGCTCTGTACGGCTGACCGGAACTACGAGGGACCTACTCCTCCTCTATGTGTACCTGCAAGCAAGTAATGCAGCACCCCAGAAGAGGGCGTCAGTACCACAGGTACGGAGTATGTAAAGCGATAACTTTAAATGACTAAAAGTAAGAAATAGAACTGACAATAACTGAAGTAAAGAAAACGGACTGAAGCTGACCGAGGTAGTGAAATCAGGACTATACATAATAATAATAAGGAGGGTAGGGGTCATACCTAACAAGCGAGGCGTCTTATTGTCTAACTATCAGTAAGTAAAGCAAGCATAAACCTTACCTGGCCCCCATAAGCCGGAAGATACAATTAACACAGAATAACCCACCTGGGCCCCCATTAGCTATAAGCGTCCTACCGATCCCCTGGATCTGCAATTGGGCCCGCTCAGCCCCTGACTGTAGCTGTGTCTGAGTTCGAAGGACTCCTGATATCTACACCTTGGGCATAAACGCTCGGGGGGGGGGGGGGAATGTGTATAAGGACAACCACGGCAATATGAGGATCTGGATCCCCATCTTCGTCCCTTGCGGGATGGCATGCCGCTCCGTAGAGCGACGTATTCTCGCCCCTGGCGGGCGGCGACACAGCTATTAACCCTAGGGTGGTCACGGAAGCTATACAAGTATAATTCAGCCCAAAACAATACAATTTATGAGTCTCAACTGACAACAACTAAACATGATAACATACTCCTGACATGCTTTACTGGGATTCATACTGGACTACTATGCTGAAGAAACCAACTTGCCGAAAGAAAATGCCTTAACATACCTTGATTGTCGGTTTCTGATTAACTGATAGGTTCCAATTAGTATTCAATAGCTCTTCCCAACTGAAATCGTGTTACTGGAAATATAGGACTAGTTTTAACACTAAATTTGGTAAAAAAAGAAAACTTTATATATAAATATTAACTATATTCCAACTTTACGGAACACGGCCGAAACCTCATTATTTCTCGAAAGTATAGAAGGGAGAAATGCTTACTTTAACCCTGGGATCACATTGACACAAGTTTGGAGCAATTTCAACAACTTTGGCTTGGTGGGACGACGATTCCGGGCGAATTTGACGAAACTAACTCCATAAAAATTCTCCCTGCAGCCTTATACTTCGATACGCGAAGTTAATTCAGATTTGTACGGCATTTAGTGGCGTAATCGGATGAAAATTAAATGTTTTCCTTCATTCTCACCTCTGCTGGTCGTGATTATATGAATTATGATCTCATTTCTCAGTGTGAGACCCTTATATACTTGAGGGAGCAGACAAGGCAACGTGGCATTCTGCCCATCGCGTTGATTCTTCTCCATGCCACGTTGGCAAATGCGGAGGAGCTGCTCCGTGCCTTTTCACCCCTCTGGGCAGCTTGGTTCGGCCTCCTCCTGCGAAATCCCGACTTGGCACCCGTTCGGCCTTTCCCCGGGTCCTTTCCTCGTATGTATGGCACTCTAAAACTTTCAACCAACATATGAATAGGCTAACTAAACATTAGAAACTTACAGGGCGTAACATCCTCCCCCCTTAATAACATTCGACCTCGAATTTTAACTTCTACTTGCAAGAACCTTAACCTTGCAATTACTTATTCTGGAAAAATTTCGGCAGAGTCTCCCCTGTAATATGGACTATCCAAAAGCCTTGAAACGCAGAAAAGTACAAAACAGGTCCTCCACACAATACTATGGCATTCATTTCACAATAGAGTGAAGTCAACTACTCCACATATACATGTATATAATGCAACTTATGAAACAACAATAACAACATACCTCTGGCTGCACAATCTGACTATGTCTGAAATAACTGAGGAAATCTGGTTCTCATATCGTCTTCTGCCTCCCAGGTCATCTCCTCTCGGTTCTTATTTCGCCATAACACTTTAACGGAAGCAACATCTTTAGTTCTTAGTCTGCGGACCTGCCAATCTAGTATGGCTACTAGAGCTTCTTCATAAGCTACCTCCTCAGTGATTTGGACCTCTTTGACTGGGACAATCCGGGAGGGATCTCCTATGCACATCCTTAGCATAGATATATGAAAAACTAGGTGAACGGATTCTAACTCTGGAGGTAAATCCAATTCATAAGCCACCTGGCCTATCCTTCGGCGAATCTGATAAGGCCCAATAAACCTCGGGCTGAGATTGCCTTTCTTACCAAATCTCGTCACACCCTTCATTGGTGAAACCTTCAGGAATACCCAGTCACCCATATTAAATTCTAGGTTTCTCCGCCGCACATCAGCATAAGATTTCTGGAGGCTCTGAGCAGTCAGCAGACGTTCCATGATAAGCTTTACTTTCTCTTCTGACTGATCAATAATATCTGGCCCAATCAATGTCAATTCTCCAAACTCAAACCAACAGCTGGGGACCTGCACTTCCGCCCATATAACGCTTCATAGGTGCCATCTGAATTGCTGAATGATAACTATTATCATAGGCAAACTCAATAAGCAGTATATGTTCATCCCAGCTGCCTCCAAAATCTAACACACATGCTCGTAACATATCCTTGAGCATCTAGATGGTACGTTCTGCCTGCCCGTCTGTCTGAGGATGGAAGGCTGTGCTTAGGTTAACCTGCGTCCCCAAGCCTTTCTGAAAAGACTGCCAAAACTTAGCTGTAAACTGCGCCCCTCTGTCAGAGATAATTGACAGTGGAACACCATGCAATCGGACTATTTCTCTAATATACAGCTCAGCATAATCTTCGACTGAAAAGGTAGCCCTTACTGGCAGAAAGTGAGCTGATTTTGTCAACCTGTCAACAATTACCCAGATAGAATCATATTTACGCCTGGTGCGAGGTAACCCTACTACGAAATCCATATTAACTGCCTCCCATTTCCATAAAGGCACGGCTATATCCTGTGTCAGTCCACCTGGTTTCTGATGTTCAGCTTTCACTTGTTGGCAATTGGGACATTGGGCTACAAATTCTTCTATCCCCTTTTTCATTCCCGGCCACTAGTAAATCTCTTTTACATCATGGTACATCTTTGTCAAACCTTTATGGAGAAAGCAACGGGCATAGTGTACCTCGCCCATAATTTGCTGGCGAAGCCCTGCCACACCTGGAACGCATAGGCGATCCCTATATCTCAAAACTTTGTCCTCGGTTACCTTTAAATCTGTCACTTCCCCTCATTCGACCCTGTTTCTGAGATAAACTAGGCTAGGTTCTTTATACTGTCATTCTTTCACTTCCATAACCAATGATGACACTACGGTATTCTGGATTACCGCTCCATTGTCTCTTGATTCTACTATACGAATGGCTAAACCGGCTAGCTAATGCAATTCTGGGGCCAATTCCTGCTGCTCAGGCTGTAAATATGCCAGGCTTCCCATGGATTTGCGGCTAAGGGCATCTGCTACAACATTGGCCCTTCCTGGGTGATATAAAATATTCACATCATAATCCTATAACAGCTCCAACCAACGACGCTGCCCCAAATTCAACTCTTTCTGGGTGAAAATATACTGCAGCTTTTGTGATCAGTGAAGATATCTACGTGGACGCCATACAGGTGGTGTCTCCATATTTTCAAGGCATGAATTACCATGGCTAAGTCCAGGTCAAGGGTAGGTAGTTCTTCTCATGCTTCCTCAGCTGCTTGGAAGAATAGGAAAATTACCTTACCATGCTGCAGCAAAACACATCCTAAACCAACACCCTAAGCGTTACAATAGACTGCATAACCCTCTGTTCCTTCTGGAAACGCTAGCACTGGTGTTGATGTCAATCTGTCTTTCAGTTCTTGAAAGCTCTGCTCACATGCCTCAGTCCAATGGAATTTTGCTGCCTTCTACGTCAGTTTGGTTAAAGTTGCTGCTACAGTGGAAAATCCTTCCATGAACCTTCAGTAATACCCGTCTAACCCCAGGAAACTACATACCTCGATCAGAGTGGTAGGTCTAGTCCATATTTTCACTGCCTCTATCTTCTGTGTATCTACCTATATACCACATCTGACACAATATGGCCCAAGAAAGCTACTGAATTCAGCCAAAATACACATTTAGAAAATTTTGCATATAGCTGGCGATCTCTGAGAATTTGGAGCACTGTCCATAGATGACCCTGGTGATCTGCCTCTGAGCGGGAATACACCAGAATATCATCGATAAATACTATCACGAACAAGTCCAGATATGGTCTGAAAATGTTATTCATCGTCCATAAACACTGCTGGGGCATTTGTCAGTCCGAAGGACATGACTAGAAATTCAAAGTGGCCATTTCTGGTCCTGAAGTCAGTCTTTGGAATATCTCTTTCACGAACCCGGTCCTTATGATATCCTGACCTTAAGTCAATTTTTGAAAAATACCTCGCTCCCTTAACTGATCAAATAGGTCGTCCATTCTGGGAAGCGGGTAGTTATTCTTGATAGTGACTTTATTCAGTTGCCAATAATCTATACACATACGGAGGGAGTCGTCCTTCTTTCTTACGAACAAAACTGGCGCACCCCATGGTGAGGTACTCGGCCTGATAAAGCCCTTGTCTAGCAAATCCTGCAATTGTTCCTTTAGTTCTCTAAGTTCAGCAGGAGCCATCCGATATGGAGGAATAGATATAGGCTGAGTGCCTAGTAATAGATTGATTCCAAAATCAATTTCCCTTTCTGGGGAATACCAGGAAGCTCATCTGGAAATACGTTGGGAAATTCATTAACCACTAGAACAGACTGAAGGGTCGGAGGCTCTGCCCGAACATCCTGAACTCTGACAATATGATAAATGCACCCTTTTGCTATCAATTTTCTCACCCGAAGATAGGAAATAACCCTACCTTTTGGCGTGGCTGTACTACCTTTACACTCCTGTACTGTCTCTCCTGGAAACTGGAATCGAACAATCTTGGTCCAACATTCGACATTGAAATAGCATGGAGCTAGCCAATCCATACCCATAATGGCATCAAAATCAACCATTTCTGGTTCTATCAAATCTGTCGTAGTCTGACGACTGGCAACCTCTATTGTACACCCCCAATAGACCCTTCCGGCTATAATAGAGTCACCAATGGGTGTAGACACTGAGAAAGGTCGCCGAAGCAATTTTGGCATAATACTAAATTTTCGAGCCACTAATAGTGTAACATAGGACAAAGTGGATCCTAGATTTATCAACACATAAGCAAGATGAGAGAAAATGTTTAGCATACCTGTCACAACATCTGGTGACGACTCTGACTGCTATCGCCCAGGTAGTGCATAAGTACGGTCTGGCCCGGCACCTAAACTGGAGACCCCTGATTTGCCTCGGTCTTTTTCGGCTGAAACTGAGGGCCTACGCCCTGCCGAGGATGCTGGAGCTCATGATCCTGCCGAGGACCTATCCTATCGACCCCGGTCACCCTGACCCCTAGCTGGATAATTCCTCATCTGGTGACCCTCCTGTCCACAAATGTAGTATGCTGTGGAACCTTAACTGCATGGTCCAGAGTGGCGTCGACTGCAAATAGGGCAAAGTGGTACTGTAAACCCACTCTGCTCCACTCCCCTCTACTGTTGTGAACCTATTGCTCGTGAAACTTCGTCGGTCTCTGGCTGCTCTCGGCGACTAGGCCTACTTCTCTGCTGCTATGTTGGAGGTGGGGGTCTAGGCGGCCTATCTGATAACCATGGCCTAGGTCCTCCCTTGGACTCCTCCTATAATTCACCTGGTCTGTCCCTGAGGCACTGCTCCTGACTTGTCCTCCTAATATCCTGTTGCCGCTGTCTAATACCCTTTATATTCTAAGCAAAAGCCTGCATACAGGTGATATCCATATCCTCTCGCAGTGTGAGTGTGATGCCAGTCTCCACATATTCTAGTTTCAGCCCCATAATAAAGCGGTGTACCCTAGCTGGCATTGTATCCACAAAAGCTAGCGTATAATGAGCCAAGGAATCAAACCGCATGGCATATTCCCGAACACTCATCGTCCCCTACTCCAAGTGTAGGAACTGATCAACCCGGTCCTGTCGAATCTCCCACGGTAGGTAATGATCCAAGAAGGCCTTTGAAAAGCTAGGCTAGGTCGGAGGGGAAACATCTCTCCCTCGGGACCTCTCCCAACTCTCATACCACAATACAGCGATGTCCCATAGCCGGAGTACCGCCAACTCAACTGACTCTATGGGTGTAGCATGCATCACCCTAAAAAACCTCTGCATCTGGTCTAAGAAGTCCTGAGGGTCCTCAGTCCGATCTGTCCTTGTGAACTCGGGGGACTTAGTGCTAGGAACTCTCGAACCCTCGAGCTACCAGGCCCTCCTAAGGATTCTGCAACTATAGGTGGCACTGGCTGGCGCTGAGCAGCCATCATCTGTGCTAGCATAACCACCGCACTCCTGACCTCCTAGTCAGATGGTACGGGTATAGAAACTGCCAGAGGCGGTGCCGTCACATCGGTCGTCCCAAGTGGCTCCTGACGTGGTGGAGATTGCTGGGGAGGTCGAGATGATATCTCCGTATCGTCCTTAGATCGGGCCGATTCTGATCGAGGCTGAGGCACCCTGCTTGTGTCCTCTCCTGCTGCTACATCTAGCCTCCTGCCTGTCGTAGGGTGTCGCTGGTCTGATATTTTTCTGTAAAAAATGAGTATAATGAGCTTAAGGACTCAACCCTATATTGTACCACTCTATAGCACGACTGAATAAGAAGAAAGAGTAACCATCCTATCATGCCTTGCAGCCTCCTGCCTATAGTATACGGTGCACAACACATCCATAGACAAGACTCTACTTAGCATGGTTTGTAGACTCCTTGGGATACGCCCTGCTCTAAAACCAAGTTTGTCACGCCCCACCTTGGGAGGCATGACTGGCACCTGCTTCCCTACTAAGAATTGAACTGGTGAGCTGACTGAGCCTAAGCACCTCTGGTGCAGGGCTGACTCTAACTCTAGAATCAAGAAAACAACGGTCTATATAGCGGCTATAAATACAACCCCCTGCCGACATGGCCTATAGCCACATGTGAAAATAAACAGCTAACCAAAAACAAACAAACATAAGGAGTCCTATGCGGGCCGACAAGGCCACCATGATATCTAGTTATAACTGAAAAGTAAAAGCCGACGCTAAACTGAGCAATGATCGACAAGGCCGCCAATCAACAGCTAAACAGGGGCCCACACGGCCAACACACATAATCTAAAACACATATTGGCCCAACACGACCGATATCATCTAACCACAAGGAAGTAATGCAATCTGCAAGCCTCTAGGAGTAATAAGATTGTCGGGACAAGGGCCCGACCTACCCTTACTGTACAAATAAAAGAAATATACCTCTATCACATAAGCTCTAGAAGAAAAGAGTTGTTGGCTCTGTACGGCTGACTGGAACTACGAGGGACCTGCTTCTCGTCTATGTGTACTTGTAGGCAAGTAATGCAGCGCCCCAGAAGAGGCCGTCAGTACCACAGGTACGGAGTATGTAAAGAAATAACTTTAAATGACTGAAAGTAAGAAATAGAACTGACTATAACTAAAGTAAAGAAAATGGATAGAAGTTGACCGAGGTAGTGAAATCAGGACTATACATAACTGTAATAAGGAGGGTAGGGGTCAAACCTCACAAGCAAGGCGTCTTACTATCTAACTATCACTAACTAAAGCATACATAAACCTTACCTGGCCCCCATAAGCCGGAAGGTACAATCAATACAAAATAACCCACCTGAGCCCCCATTAGCCCTAGTGAGTACACCTCAATCTATATACCCCTATCCAGGTCATACTGAGTCAACTACCAGCTATAAGCGTCATGTTGATCCCCTGGGTCTGCAATTGGGCCCGCTCAACCCCTCACCGTAGCTGTGTCTGAGTCCGGAGGACTCCTTATATCTACACCCCGGGCATAAATGCTTAGCGGGGGTGTGTATAAGGCCAACCACGGCAATATAAGGATCTGGATCCCCATCTTCGTCCCTTACGGACGGCATGCCACTCTGTAGAGGGACGTATCCTCACCCCTGGTGGGCGGTGACTCAGCTATTAACCCTAGGGTGGTCACGGAAGCTATACAGGTATAATCCAACCCAAAACAATACAATTTACGAGTCTCAACTGACAACAACAACTAAATATGATAACATACAGGACATGCTTTACTGGGATTCATATTGGACTACTATGCTGAAGAAACCAACTTGCCGAAAGAAAATGCCTTAACATACCTTGATTGCCGGTTTTTGATTAACTGATAGGTTCCAATTAGTATTCAATAGTTCTTCCCAACTGAAATCGTGTTATTGGAAATATAGAACTAGTTTTAACACTAAATTTGGCAAAAAATGAAAACTTTATATATAAATGTTAACTATATTCCAACTTTACGGAACACGGTTGAAACCTCGTTATTTCTCAAAAGTCTAGAAGGGAGAAATGCTTACTTTAATCCTGGGATAGCATTGACACTAGTTTGGAGCAATTTCAACAACTTTGGCTCGGCGGGACGATGATTTGCCGGGGGAATTTGACGAAACTAACTCCGTAGAAATGCTCCCTGCAGCCTTATACTTCGATACCCAAAGTTAATTCGGATTTGCACAGCGTTTAGCGGCGTAATCGGATGAAAATTAAATGTTTTCCTTCATTCTCACCTCTGTTGGTCGTGATTATATGAATTATGATCTCATTTCTAACTGTGAGACCCTTATATACTTGAGGCAGCAGACAAGGCAACGCGGCAATCTGCCCATCGTGCTGATTCTGCTCCATGCCATGTTGGCTAACGCGGAGGAGCTTCTCCGTGCCACTTTGCCCCTCTGGGCAGCTTGGTTCGGCCTCCTCTCGTAAAATCTTGAATTGGCACCCGTTCGGCCTTTCCCTGTGTCCTTTCCTCATACATATGGCACTCTAAAACTCTCAACCAACATACGAAATAGGTTGACTAAACATTAGAAACTTACGGGGCGCAACACCAGAGCACCCAAGTTCCCAAAACTACGTTGTCAACGTAAGTTTCAGTATTTATTGGCCTGATTGGGCCCATACTTTTGTGATCACCCAGTTCATGCCTCTATATCCTGGCAAGGTATATTGAGTCCTACAGGTAGGGTGTATACATCAAACTCCACATCTAGCTCATGTGGTTACATGTCGGTTGTAGACTCTCCCACTAGTCAATTTAATCTAGTTTTAGTTCAGTTCAGTTTAGATCAGTATTCCAAACTTAGAACACGCTTTGACTATTAGACAGGGTCTTTTAGATCACCTCAGTACTTCAGGTTTTCAGCTCAGTAGCTTTAGTTGGTCATTGCATGTCTCTCAATTCAACATTTCTTTTACTGTTTATTCTATGGTATTATGTTTCTCTCACTTACTCATTACATTCAAAGTAATGATGCATATTTTTATATTGTATCATTTTATGATACTGCTGCAGGATCACAGTCTCAGCCCGGTTAGCCAACCGTTTACCGAAGAACTCAGTTATCCAGTCGGTGAGTCCTCATCCTTCGAGGATGGAGATTATTTACTTTAGTTATGCTTTCATTTATTTTATATAGATTTGGAGTTAGCTGGGGGTTTGTCCCAACAGCTCATCAGACCTAGGGGCTTTCAGACGTAAAGCTGTTTTCAGACTCATATTGATTTTATTAAATATGTAACCCTGTTCAAGTATTATTATTTTTGCTTTAAATTTCCGCTGCATGTATTTTTATGTTACTCAGACTGCTAGTGTATGATAGACGAGGGGTTGACTTGGGGTCACTTGTGGTTTCAAGTACAGTGTTCCGTCCAGGGTGTAAACTCGGGGTGTGACAAAAGCGAAGTGATTACTTTGAAGAAAGTGGTAGCTGACTGAGTAGACCTCCATCTACCAGCAACCCGATCCCTCTTGAACCTGCAGTAGTGCCCTGATAACGCTCAAACTCACACCTCTTGCTGATGTATGAAGCGGACGTTGTCAATAAAGAACCCAACAAAGAGGTTGGGGTCAAACCCACAGGGAATATGGAAGATCTAGACTAATGCTGGTAAGTATACTTGTTGGTTAGTTACTCCAATCAGGTTTTAAGAAAACAATATGGGTTCATAACTGCTACGGGTATACACACGTGATCAATACCAATGCTTCCTTGTAGAACTGATAACTAGGGTTCATCCACATAGCTTGTTCATCCCTATTGGATGACTAACTCAATCATCAGGTCAGGTCTCATGAGCGATTTCAAACTATCTGTTATCAATAAGTTTCAAATTTAACTATCCTTCAACCACAACTCAAGTTAACACAATGATCATCAAGATCAAGGCTTTGTTGATTCTCTTTTTCTAATCTCTACCTCGCTAGTATCAAGCAAGTAAAGAATTCAGGCAAGTCCTAACATTGTATTCTGTTAAGAAACATTTAAGCATGAAGAGAATATAATACAAGCCTGTTGCATTGGTTTTCAATCACTTTTTTGTATCTCTAGCTCGTTAATCCATCATGGTTCCCACAACCCTAACTATGGAGGTTTTAGCGTCTCATAGTTGCAAGATCGTTTGTCACGACCCGAGAGTACACCCGAATTGTAAACACAGGACAAGGAACCCCGAGAGACTCCAAGTCGACCCATGGAAGGAGCATACATCAATACCATTCACACAAAGCAGAACACTTAACATAATAACATGAAATAGGTGGAAATCATGACATGGAATAGAAAGACAACGATACATGATTCATACATCAACGATGACTACTACATACAGTCTGAAAAGCCTTTAATCATAATAGATGGGTTGAAGGGAAAAGACCCTAACTAACCCTAACATACTGACTCTAGAAGAAACATAAAATCTGAACATAAGGCCCTCGAAACATGAGGACTCACCAAAGAGAACTGAGTGTAAGATGCCGGGAGCAAGCTAGGGGCGAGGCTGAACCTTAGAACTGGGTCTTGTATCATAAAATGATACAGTGTAGAAAGTATGTGGTTAGTATGTGGAATGTACTAAGTATGCAAGGTAAGTAAAGCGGACATTTTAAGCACGTATGAAAATCAAAAATTGTCATAAGAGTAGGACAGCATGCTCATATTATAAATCATTATAACATATTATACGGCTCAAGGGTTTCAAAATATTCGTAACATAAACATAGTCATAATCATAATAGAAGAACTTCACTTATTATAACATAAGCCAACATACATAATGATAACATGCATAAATCATGAGGAACAGTGGGAGGTTCTCTTAACCGACATACCCCATATGAGCACACATGAAGCCCGACTTGTAGCCCTATTCGAGAGGGTTTTCATACCTTGCCAAGGGTAGGAACCATGAAGGGCGTGATCACACATGAAAAAGGGCAATTTGTCTAGGGACAAATATGAAAAGGGTCCCAACATACCTACGGCGGCACGTAATTCATGAGATCCAGGGCTTAACTTGAGCCCCGAACCTACTCGGTGTTCGATACTACGCTCAAAACATATATAGTGCTCATAATAATACATACATGAGTTCATGGGTTAGTGCTCGCGCTCTGCTGCTCGGTATATATTATACACCGACACGCAAGTGTACGTGGTCAAACAAGTAATAAAGTGGCTAAGTAGCCAAGTATCGATCCAAGGAGGCTGCTCTAGATATGCAAAACTGCCTAGTTTACTATATCTCTATTCTATTTCTAACTATGTTAGCAACAATCCAACCAAGATTTGAGTGAGTTTTGTTTCTAAACTAATTATCTACTAAAATTAATAACTACTATTTACGTTGAGTTTAGACAATGGATATGCACATGTCAAGGTTAAGAACGAGTAATGAACTTGATAATCATGATAATTTGGTCATCTTCTTCTTCATATTGCTAGCTAAGAACGTTTGCCTAGAAATTAAAACTTCCGTATTTAATTTCACTTCAGATTCATAAATCATTCGTCTACATTTCTGTGATCAAATGCAATTTATGACCTAACACTACAATTCCGGTTCCTAAATTGACTAATACGGCTTTCAAGTATATTTCTATCAAGAAAGCACATCAAAACCCAATTTTCCCAAATCAAGTTAAGAACAATACCCTATTAATTCACAACTTTCCAATTTCATGCTCTCTCGAGTGAAATTGGACTTTTTTGATATACATTAATGGTGGCCAATCAAGAATGTAATAAGCACAAGAATTAATAGAACAACATGCAAGAAGAAGAAGAAACCATATCAATTATTACCAACATTCATTACACAAGTTCAAAACCTCAGCAAGAAAGGAATTAGCCACTCATTCTTGGATTAATCATCCTAGAATGAGTGTGAATCATGCATACAATTGAAGGAAAGAAGAAAGGAAGAGAAGAAAACTCTTATCTTTTCTATTTTTCAACTGCCACAAAACCACGTTCCTGCTCCCACTTCTGAACTCAGGCTAAAAAAACTAAAACTAAAAAAAACTCTCTTAAAAAATAACCTAAGTGTGCTATTTATACTAGTGGGAAATTTTTCCCGGAATAACAAGCAACGTGTCACGGAGGCCAACGCGGAGCACTGCCTCCGTGACACGGCGTGGACGCGGACCCTCTCTGGAAATTGCATGGTCCGGATAATTAGCCTCAACGTGCCACGGAGGCCATCGCGGAGGCCTGTCTCCGTGCCACGGAGCTGTCGCGAGGCCTCACTGGAATCTGCCAATTAATTTTCGCTCCAGGCAGTGTGCTACCGCGATGGCAACGTGGCACGGCACCATCGCGGAGCCAGTGTAAAATATGCCATCCGAGGTCTTTTCCACGCTCGCATCCAAGTCCAACTCCGACATAGTTCCAACACGCATTTTAGCTCTTAAAAATCACATTATCCTGCAAAACAAATGCTAATCATGTTGGTTAGTATAAATTCGCATTTTATTACCAAATACATGATATTATATACACATTGCACAACAAACAAGGTAAAAATGATACGTTTGAGTATCACTTGGGCATATAAATCTGCCCAAGATCACTTACCCCACACTTAAATCCTTGTTCATCCTCGAACAACACATACACAAATCATGCACATCACATCTCAACCTTTGTCACTATGGTGCAACCATTTACGTTACGGTCATACCGATTATTCGATTTTTGCAAATCATCAAGAAAACATGCTTGGTCGTACAAGACAATGACCTTAATACATCGAGGCTCCCTAGACTTTTAAGAATTGATTCTTGATATCGGCAAACTCATGCAAATCAACTAATCAAGAAATCCGACACGAAAATCAATCTTTCATCAAGCATGTACCCTCACAACTCGAGAGAAACTTCCCCTTTTATGCTCGTGCAGCACACAAACATGCAAGTAGGGGAATATGAAAATTAATTTCACTCTCTCTCCCAAAAGAATTCACATGCATCATGTCATGACCCATAGGCTTGCCCTTAGTGTATTACTCCACTAATATAAAGAAATGCAGTGTAGGATCAAATAGGACTTTTAATGGGTTGTAACTGGGCTATGGATCTAGTATATATATATTGGATTAGCCAATAATAGTCGCTAGCATCCTTAAGCGCCTTTTCAACTCATTCCCATCGACTCATGGACATTGTTCCTCTCTTTTCTCTTTTTCTCCCATTCATGCTGGTTTACTTTCATACAGCCCATTTCATCAGGCACACTTGACCCCAAACGGAAGGTTTTCATGTACCCTCAATTTCATTTACTTACAACTAGTGCCTCTTCAACATCATCTTTTCTTTCCTCACTTTGCTTTTCTTTTCTTTTCACTCTTTTCACTCTTTAACACTTTGGGAAACAATTTTCTGTTCTTTGTAAGCGCTTAAGAGCTTCTTATAGACTTTAAGGCTAATGAAAAGAAGGAATAAAGCTTAGTTCATACAATTCTGGACAAAAGAAAGAAATCGGCTAAAGGCTCAACGGGCTGACTAGGGTATACAACATATAAAAAGGTAGAATTTGACAAGAAAACAATGGAAACTAACGGTTAAAACAAAGAAATGCCTACATCCTTTCCGACACTACACCTCCTTCATTTCGCTTTGTATACATGCCAGGCAAGTTCTAGACAATTCACAATGACATGGAATAGCAAAACCTCACTCACACTTCATGCACATGCTCGAATCAAGATGCATTCACAGACTCTTTAATTAGTCAATTACATGAATTCAAGATTAAGCCTCAATCATAATGAACCAAATTCTATAGCCTAGGTAACTCAACATATTTACACAATTACATGCTTTCAAACGAATCACTTTCACATTTCGAACATCAATTACACACGCAACAAAATTTTAGCAACCATAAGCAACTACAGTTTATTGATGCAATCCACCAAAGAAACTAAAAACAAAACATCTACTCCTATCGACTACATTTCCCTTAAGACGGTCGTCATCCATCCATCATAGGGAATGTTCACTAACTATGACATCGGTTCAATGGGACTATTCTCGGTAAAAGAACCGAAAACAAACTCCGAGAAACCCAAAAATAAAACTTCAAAATTTTTGCAACACATCGATCATTTCGATGAAAAAAATATTTACAAAATATGTTGATAAGTGCAACATCTTTTCGCAAAAAATTTGAAAAATATCGATCATATCGATAGAGAAAAAAAAATATTTACAAAATTTACAAAATATTTACAAAGGCAACCATAACTTTTTAAAAACACACATCATTAGCCACAAACAAATATATACACATCATTCACAAATCAGTTCACAACAACAGGGAAAGCACAGACATACATAAACGTCAAGGAAGAATATACAGCAGATTTAGAGCCTATGACCCAGAACCTAACTACTCCCCACCCCACACTTAAATCGAACACTGTCCCCAGTGTTCACAAAAATACAAAGCACAAAATTTTGGGTGGTGAAACTCCCTGCTCAGTAGAAATATTCGACTTCCTCATCCGGTGCTGCGGCCTCGTCGCCCATATCTGAATCAGCTCCCTCGCCGTCATCGGACTCCACATCAGAGTCCTCACGACGTGTCTCCTCATCAGTAGGGACGTCGTCGTCAGTCGGCTCCACAAAGGCTGGCCCCACCTTGCATAAAGCTCTGGCGTTCTCGCCAAAAGGGTAGTCCAGCTCCAGCTGCCATAATTCATCCTCGGTGGCTGGTCTCCCATCTATCCGTAGCTGCAGCATCTGCATACCGAACATACGGGCCATATACTGGTCGTCACGAGCATGTCGCTCGCCCAGAGTCAGCACAGGTCCGTGTGTAGTGTCGGGGGCCTTGGTCTTTGTCACATCAAGGGCCCTCCGCTCCAACTGCGGAATGTAATCCAATGCTTCTTCCTCAACGTCGAGGCCTCGGAGGAAGGTGGTGATGAGTCTGCCAAACCCGTATCTGTGGCCCTGGTGTAGTCTGGCTCTCTTCATGGCGGATAATATAACCGCCCCCACATTAATCTCAAGCCCTTTCATAAGGGCATACACCAGGCAGACACGGTCCCGGGTCACGTCTGTCATATGTACTCCCGGGATCAAACACGAACATACAATTTTTAGCCAGATTCTGGCCTCCCTGTTCATCTGCGAATAAGGCAGAGTCTGGTGGTAACCCCTCTCTTTGTGTCTACTCCATCGGGCTGTGGATCGAGCCCCACACAACGTACGTCTGATGTCGGCATACGGTGGGGTGATGTTGAGCTGGCGGAGAACGTGGGCGTCTGTGTCCCGCGCTCCAACGATGGCATTCAGCTGCTGGGGTTCCAGAGTGACAATCTGCCCTCTGATTTTAATAGTGTGGCTTCTGATGGCCGGGTTCCAGTTGGCATAAAATTCCCGGACCAAGTGAAGGTTGCACTCCTTGGGCTCCTGAAAAATAAAGCTGAGCCCAGCTGCCTCAATCCTCTGTACGATGCGAGGGAACTCCTGTGCGAGTGGTTCCCTTGCAATATATTCCTCCGGGAAGTACTTGTTCTCCTTATGCTTTGCGTACCACTTCTTCCCTTCATCGGTAACCCATCGTGTTCCGTATCGGCGGTGTTGACCGCGTGGAACAGCAGGTGCAGCTGGGACAGCAGTGCCCAGTCTCATTCTCTTTCTGCCGGTGCCTGAGGTTGAAGCACCCTTGCCTTTATCTTGTCGGCTGGCCATTGTACCTGTCAATTTACACAGACAAGCACAACGTTAAGCTAAAAACTTGTTAGTGTTGGCTAAGGTCGGGTTAAACAAAATTTACCCCACACTTAGTCTTTAACAATATTTACAACATGTTAGCAAGGATAGCTCTATTTACACCCCAAACACAATCACTATAAACATATTGCTTAGTGCGTTCACAAAAATTCGACAGCATAACGGCTAGCGAACTACTCAGACTTCATACAACTAACCCAATCCTACTATCGACAGCTATTCACCCATAGCACTTAGCAACGATAACAACAACAAAATAGAAACAACAATACAAACATTTTATATACACTAATCTAAGCAATTCAACCAATTCACATATTACGCAATGTCCCACAAAAAATCGAGAATTAGTCGTCTTTCACCAATTATACAATATTTACCACGACTTATCTCAAATAATAAACACACCCTGGCATCAATTTCGTCAAACTATCAAGTTACCCAAGTTAAAATTCAACAACCCCAAGCCCTAGAACTCAATTCGACAATCAACAATGAATTATTCAATCAATCGATACGTTCAGTCGTCAACTACAACAATCCGAACACAATCAATCGCAAAATAATTCACGTCATGTTTAATTTCTACCTAGGGTGATATACTGATGATGAGGAGGACAGTCCCGCAACATGGACTTGAATCTTTCCCAGGCTTGATAAAGATTTTCTCCTTCCCTCTGTTTAAAACTTAGAATCTGACTTCTAAGTTTAGCTGTTTTACCTGAAGGGAAAAATCTGATCAAGAACTTCTTTGCAAGATCATCCCACGTTGATATAGAGTTGGGTGGTTCTGCTTTTAACCACCTCTTGGCTTCACCAAGTAAGGAAAATGGAAATAAGGTGAGCTGAACATAATCAGGTGACACTCCAGCGGGGATGTAAGTGTCACTTATCTCCAAAAAGTTCTGGAGATGTTGTTGCGGATCTTCGTGAGGGAGACCGGTAAACTGCCCGCTAGTGTGCAAAAGTTGCACCATATTTTGCTTTAACTCAAATCTCCCCCCAGGCTCTGGTTTGCGGATGCTGGAATGTACATTATTAGCGTGTGGGATTGCCACCTCGCGAACCGGCCTGGCTGCTACTTCCTCGGGCCCAAACACTGCCCGCACAACTGGTGGATTGGGTTGCTCCATCATAGACTGTTTGAGCAACTGCAACTTCTTCCGAAGAGCTTCTCTACGTTGACTGTGCAATTCACGTTCTGGCTCTAAGTAAGATTCCACCAGCTCCTTGTCCCTTGCCAGTGTTCACAGAAATAAAAATCTGCAAAATACAGGCTAAGACCAAGTTGTTAACACTTAAGAAAATAAAAATACAAATACAGTAAATTTACACTAAACAAAATTTTACAAATCGCCTAGCCTCCCCGGCAACGGCGCCAAAAACTTGCTCGCGCTCTGCTGCTCGGTATATATTATACACCAACACGCAAGTGTACGTGGTCAAACAAGTAATAAAGTGGCTAAGTAGCCAAGTATCGATCCAAGGAGGCTGCTCTAGATATGTAAAACTGCCTAGTTTACTATATCTCTATTCTATTTCTAACTATGTTAACAACAATCCAACCAAGATTTGAGTGAGTTTTGTTTCTAAACTAATTATCTACTAAAATTAATAACTACTATTTACGTTGAGTTTAGACAATGGATATGCACATGCCAAGGTTAAGAACGAGTAATGAACTTGATAATCATGATAATTTGGTCATCTTCTTCTTCATATTGCTAGCCAAGAACGTTTGCCTAGAAATTAAAACTTCCGTATTTAATTTCACTTTAGATTCATAAACCATTCGTCTACATTTCTGTGATCAAATGCAATTTATGACCTAACACTACAATTCCGGTTCCTAAATTGACTAATACGACTTTCAAGTATATTTCTATCAAGAAAGCACATCAAAACCCAATTTTCCCAAATCAAGTTAAGAACAATACCCTATTAATTCACAACTTTCCAATTTCATGCTCTCTCTAGTGAAATTGGACTTTTTAGATATACATTAATGGTGGCCAATCAAGAATGTAATAAGCACAAGAATTAATAGAACAACATGCAAGAAGAAGAAGAAACCATATCAATTATTACCAACATTCATTACACAAGTTCAAAACCTCAGCAAGAAAGGAATTAGCCACTCATTCTTGGATTAATCATCCTAGAATGAGTGTGAATCATGCATACAATTGAAGGAAAGAAGAAAGGAAGAGAAGAAAACTCTTATCTTTTCTATTCTTCAACTGCCACAAAACCACGTTCCTGCTCCCACTTCTGAACTCAGGCTAAAAAAACTAAAACTAAAAAAAAACTTTCTTAAAAAATAACCTAAGTGTGCTATTTATACTAGTGGGAAATTTTTCCCGGAATAACAAGCAACGTGTCACGGAGGCCAATGCGGAGCACTGCCTCCGTGACACGGCGTGGACGCGGACCCTCTCTGGAAATTGCATGGTCCGGATAATTAGCCTCAACGTGGCACGGAGGCCATCGCGGAGGCCTGTCTCCGTGCCACGGAGCTGTCGCGAGGCCTCACTGGAATCTGCCAATTAATTTCCGCTCCAGGCAGTGTGCTACCGCGATGGCAGCGTGGCACGGCACCATCGCGGAGCCAGTGTAAAATATGCCATCCGAGGTCTTTTCCACGCTCGCATCCAAGTCCAACTCCCACATAGTTCCAACACGCATTTTAGCTCTTAAAAATCACATTATCCTGCAAAACAAATGCTAATCATGTTGGTTAGTATAAATTCGCATTTTATTACCAAATACATGATATTATATACACATTGCAAAACAAACAAGGTAAAAATGATACGTTTGAGTATCACTTGGGCATATAAATCTTCCCAAGATCAGTTAGTAAAATCATGATAATCATAAATGTGCTTGTACATAGAAGAACTAGCCATGACTTGAGGCTCGTGGGTCGGCTATAAACATGATTCATGATTGATAAAAATTCATACATACTTGTAGATCATGCATATAGCTTGAAATTCATTAGTTCATAATAGATAACATAATAAATTTCATAAACAAATTCATAATTCATGCTGGGCTTATCAAAAACACCAATGGATCAGTGGATCATAAATCGATTCATCATAGGGCATGCATAATCAAGCTTAATTATTTATAAATTCAAAATCAATAATATTATAATCAATTTAAATCTCTAAAGATGATCAATATCAATAGATTATGATAAAATTTCAAAATCACAAGATCCATAATTAAATCATTAAACTTTATACAAATAAAATATAAAAACCCATGAGTTCTTAAATAAATTTTGAATAATTAATAGAGAAGGAGCATGGGTGTGGAAGAATCCACTGATTGAAGACCCTACATACCTGGGATTATAAACTCCTAACCCTCCTTTAAAACCCACGGATGAAATTGAAGGAATTGAGGTGAAAAGCTTGAAATCTCCCCTTATATCACTTGTTAAAACCTTGCATACATGAATGAGATTTAGAATGAATTATTCCCCTTTAAAAGACCCTATTCAGACCTTAAAATGACGTAGTTTAGGCCTTAGAAACTAAGGAATTACGAAAATGCCCTTATTAAAATGCAGGAAATTTCTGGTCGCCAGTTCCCACGAGGGACCTCACGGGTCGTTGCCACAGGGCATGAATCGTGGCCATGGTCCATTAAGTCCACTGTCCAAAATATCCAAGGGACCCCACGGGTGACTTCACGAGTCGTGAGGTCATACCACGACTTGTGGTCACCTTTCGTGAAATACACTGCCCATCCCAATGCCAAACCTCCAAGGTAGACCACGGGTGACCTCACGAGTGTGAGGTCTGACCACGACTCGTGGTCAGGCCGTGGCCTCCTCACTCAGGCCTTGCCAAACCATGCTGACCACGAGTCACCTCACAACTCGTGGTCACTCCTCATGACCCACCTCAGGGTCATTCTGTGACCTTGTGCGAATTTTCAGTTTTTCTCCGTTTCAACTTCCGGGTCTGATCCTTGGGTTCACGGGGTATAACAATATCTCCCATTGGGAGCATTCATCCTCGAATGTTAGAAACATGTAGAAAACTCAGAAACAAGCTATCACCATACATAATTACCGGTCATTTAAGCCGAAAACTGTCGGAATGACTACCTCAGAAAAGAACTACGTAGCTGAACTGAATTTAGACATCATATACACATACCATATCATAAAACAAACTTGTACACATAAACTGAACATGAAAAGCTGATTAGAGGTTTATGGAAAAACTGATACCTCAAACTGAAACTGAGCCGGTAGGGAACAAATGAGGGTATTTAGATATCATATCTGCTTCGGCTTCCCACGTAGCTCTCTCAACATGTTAATTTCTCCATAACACCTTTACTGAATCTACTTCTTTGTTCCTTAGCCCTAAACCTGACGATCCAATATTGCAACTAGAATTTCTTTATAACTGAGGCTATTTCTCACACCAACACTTTCTACCGGAACAACTAAGGCTGGATCTCCCAAGCACTTTTTCAAGAGCAATACATGAAAGAAGGGATGAACTGCAGCTAACTCTGAAGGTAACTCTGACTCATAAGCTACTTTACCCATACGTCTCACAATCCGGTATGGGCCAACATAGTGGGGACTGAGTTTCCCTTTCTTGCCAAATCTCATTACTCCTTTCATAGGAGATACCTTTAGAAATACCCAGTCATCCACTCCAAACTCCAAATCTCTTCTCCTCACATCAACATACGATTTCTGACGACTCTGAGCAGTTTTCAACCGGTCCCTTATCAACTGCACCTTCACCATCGCCTCTTGAACCGAATCTGGCCCTATCATGACTGCCTCACCAACCTCAAACCAAGCAGTTCGTTCGGCTTAGCCATCCATTTGTAGATGAAAGGATGTGCTGAGCTTGACTTGAGTCCCAAGTCCCTTTTGAAAAGACCGCCAAAATTAGGAGGTAAACTGAGTTCCTCGGTCTGAAATAATAGACAAGGGCACTCCATGAAGTCGAACAAACTCCCGAATATATAATTTGACATAATCATCCACTGAATCCGTGGTATTGACTGGTAAAAGGTGTGCAGCCTTATTTAACCTATCTACCACCACCCAAATGAATCGTGGTGTCGTCGAGTACGAGGTAGGCCTATAATAAAATTCATATTAATCTCTTCCCACTTTCAAGTGGGAATGCTAATATCCTGAAGTACACCTCCCGGCCTTTGGTGCTCGACCTTCACTTGCTGACAGTTTGGACACTTGGCTACGAACTCTGCGATATCCTTCTTCATACCATCGCACCAATAGATTTCCCGCAAGTCCCGATACATCTTCATGGATCTCGGATGGATGGAATATCTGGTACCATGTCTCTCATGCAATTTTCGGACTCTCAAATTATCAATATCCGGCACACATAGCCGACCCTAGTATCGAAGGACACCATCTCCCCCTTGGGAGAAAACCTCCACCTTTTGACTCTGCACCCCTTCCTTCAGCCTACTCAAAATTAGATCCTCATCTTGTTTAGATTTAACATCGACCACCAAGGATGATTCTGACTCATTGTGTACAACAATGCCGCCATCGGTCGAGTCGATCAATCTAACCTCCAACCTTGCAAGTCGGTGGACATCTCTCACCAACTCCTTCCTTCCCTCACCCACGTGGGATACACTCTCCATAGAGAGCCTACTAAGTGCATCCACAACCACATTAGCCTTGCCCGGGTGGTAAAGGATACTCATATCGTAGTCCTTTAGCAACTCCAACCACCTCCTTTGCTGAAGATTGAGATCTTTCTACGTCAACACATATTGCAAGCTCTTGTGATCTTGAACAAGTCCACGTGAACCCGATACAAGTAATGCTGCCATATCTTCAGTGCAAACACCACCGTGACCAACTCAAGATCATGGGTCGGGTAATTCTTTTCGTGAACCTTTAACTATTGAGAGGCATATGATATCACCTTCCCACACTGCATCAATTCACATTCCAGTTCGACTCTTGAAGCAATACAATATAAAACAAAGCCATCAGTACCCTCGGGTAAGGTCAACACTAGCGTTGAAGTGAGTCGGATCTTCAATTCTTGGAAGCTTTTCTCACAATCCTTTGACCATTGGAACTTCACCTTTTTCTGAGTCAACTTGGTCAAAGGTGCCGCAATAGATGAGAAACCCTCAACAAATCTCCAGTAGTGCCCCTCTAGGCCAAAGAAACATCGAATTTCTAAAGGATTCACTAGTCTGGGCCAGTTCTTCATGGCCTCGATCTTCTGAGAATCTGCCCTTATGCCTTCGGTTGATACCACATGACCCAGAAATGCCACTGAGCCTAGCCAAAATTTACACTTGCTAAACTTTGCATATAGCTGACGATCCTTAAGGGTCTGCAACACTAGTCTCAATGAGCGGCATGCTCCTCCTCGCTCCGGGAGTATATAAGAATATCATCGATGAACACGATCACGAACATGTCCAGATATTTCTTGAACACCCTATTCATCAGGTCCATAAAAGCCGCAAGAGCATTGGTTAGTCCAAATAACATAACTACAAACTCATAATGGCCATACTGAGTCTGAAGGTTGTCTTTGAGAATCACACTCCCGAACTCTAAGCTGATGATACTCAGACCTGAGATCTATCTTCCAAAAACACCTGGCACCTTGGAGATGGTAAAATAAATCATGAATCCTGGGCAAGGGGTGTACCTATTCTTGACGATGACCTTATTAAGTTGCTAATAATCAATACACATTCGAAGGGATCCATCTTTCTTCCGAAGAAATAGAACCAGGGCACCCCATAGAGACTTGTTTGATCTAATGAAACCTTTATCCAACAAGTCCTTCAATTGTTCCTTTAACTCTTTTAACTCAGCTGGAGCCATCCTGTAAGGAGGAATAGAGATAGGTTGCATATTCGGGCAGTAGATCAATTCCGAAATCAATTTTCCTTTCTGGAGGAACACCTGGTAAATCATCGAGAAAACCTTCGGGTACTTGCACCCCACTGGAACTAACTGAATAGTCGAGGTCTTAGACTCTACATCCTTAACCCTAACTTGGTGGTACATGCAACCCTTAGAGATCATTTTCCTAGCCTTAAGATATGAAATAAACCGACCGGCTGGTACAACTGACTTACCCTTCCATTCCAAAACTGACTCACCTGGAAATCGGAATTCCACTGCACGGGTCCTACAATTAATTGAAGCATAACATGCAAACAACCAATCCATACCCAAAATGATATCAAAATCAATCATGGCCAATTCTACTAAGTCCACGGAGATAACCTTATGCAACACTATAATAGGGCAACCCCTATATACCCACCTGGCTACAACTGATTCACCGACTGGAGTAGATACAGAGAATGGTTCTGATAGAATTTAAGGACTGACTCCAAAACTAATAGCAATGTAAGGGGTCACAAAAGACAAGGTAGCTCCTGGATCTAACAAAGCATAAGCATCAATATGGAAGACTTGCAATATACCCGTGACCGTATCTGGTGCAGCCTCTTGCTCCTGGCGAGGCGCTAGGGCATAAAACCTGTTTCAGCGCTGACCACCTGCCGAACTAGTGGAGGCACCCTACTGAGGGGGCCGTGCTGCTGGACCGGTAGGATTGGCTTTCGGGCAATCTCTGATCCTATTCCCGGTTTTCCACGCCTGAAACAAGCATCCGCACTAATCAGGTACCTCTCGGGATGGTTTTTGCCACATCTCGCACAAGCTGGGAAAGTGCGCTCCACCTGCATGCTACCATGATCCCTCGATTCTTTAGCCTTGCTCCTCTGGTCTCCCCTAAACCTGAACGGTGTGCTAGCCAAGGATGGAGCTGGAGCAGTGGACTTGTGTTGGGACTGTTGACGTGATCTACCTCCTGACCTGGCCTTTGTAACCCAGTAGCTGTCGTTCCTAGCCCTCTTTGCCTATCTATGCCTCCTATAGACCGACTCCATTTGCTAGGCATACAATACAATATTGGGAAAGTCGATGTCCCGGTGTAGCATGGAAATTTGGAAATCCTTGTCCTAGTAATCATCTACTCCATGCATAAAGCAGCTCACCCGAGCCCACTGATCTGCCACCAACTCTGGAGCATATTTAGATAGCCGAGTGAACTCCAAGGCATACTCCTAGACTGACATGTTTCCCTACTTCAAATTCACAAACTCAGCAGCCTTGAGCTCCCTCATCTCCAAAGGGAAGAACCGATTCATGAATACGATGTGGAACTCATCCCAACCTATCAGGCCTGCACCCACTATCCTAGCACCTCTCCATTGCTTCAGCCATATATATGCTACCCCTTTGAGTTGAGAGGAGTTCAAATCAACACATTTCCAATTATTCACCCCCATAACCTGGGTGATCTTTAGAATTTCCTTAATAAAGTCATGTGGGTCCTCATTTACCTTAGACCCTGTGAACTCTAGAGGCCTCATCCTCAAAAAGTCCCTCACCCTAGCAGCTGCTGCACTCCTATTTTATAGATAATGGGCCACAGTCTAATTCTAGACCTGAGCTGTCATGGCCTGTGCCAACATCTGAATCACCGCCCTAAACTCAGCGTGGGACATGCTCCTCATGAACGGGTGGAGTTGGCTGATGCTCTCCATCATGGGCACCCTCATGATTGTTACCGTTTGTGTTCCTCCTAGCATTTACTCGACATGGAGGCATGATTATGCAAATGTGAATAGCACAAATTAGAGGAGTAAAGGACGTTCATCGCACGACATAGATCATGAAAGAAGGGAACATTTCCTAAACGTCTAGTAGCTTCTTCGTCATGAGTGTGGCACGTTTCACACCCATGAAAAAGACTCTACTTAATGCGGCTTTCAGACTCCCTAGGACACTTCAAACCTATGGCTCTAATACCAAGTTTGTCACGACCAGACAATACACCCGGATCATAAACACGGGACAAGGAGCCCCAAGAGACTCCAACTCGACCCATGGCAGGAGCATACATCTAAACCATTCACACGAAGCGGAGGACTTAACATAATATCATGAAATAGGTGGAAATCATGACATGGAATAGAAAGACAACGATACATGATTCATACATCAATGCTGACTACTACATACAGTCTGAAAAGCCTCTAATCATAATAGATAGGTTGAAGGGACAAGACCCCA
Organism: Datura wrightii; assembly: GCA_035772735.1. Classification (NCBI taxonomy): domain Eukaryota; kingdom Viridiplantae; phylum Streptophyta; class Magnoliopsida; order Solanales; family Solanaceae; genus Datura; species Datura wrightii. Next base: position 41,752,604 of record JASDFA010000007.1, on the reverse strand, counting down.
ACTAACCCTAACATACTGAATCTGAAAGAAACATAAAGTCTAAACATAAGGCCCTCGAAACATAAGGACTCACCGAAGAGAACTGAGAGTAAGATGTGGGGAGCAAGCTAGGGGCAAGGCTGAACCAGAGAACTGGGTCCTGTATCATAAAATGATACAGTATAGAAAGTATGTGGTCAGTATGTGGAATGTACTGAGTAAGCAAGGTAAGTAAAGAGGACATTTAAACCATGTATGAAACTCATAAATGGTCATAAGAGTTGGACAACATGCTCATATCATAAATCATCATAACATATTATATGGCTCAAGGGTTTCAAAATATTCGTAACATAAACATAGTCATAATCATAATAGAAGAACTTCTCTTAACATAACTTGAGCCAACATACATAATAATAACATTCATAAATCATGAGGAACAGTGGGAGATTCTCTTAATCGACATACCCTATATGAGCACACATGAAGCTCGACTTTTAAACCTAGACGGGAGGGTGTTCCTACCTTGACAAGGGTAAGAACCATGAAAGACATGATCACACACGAAAAGGGACCATTTGGCCCAGGGACAAACATGAAAAGGGTCCCAACATACCTACGGTGGCATGTAGTTCATGACATTCGGGGCTTAACCTGAGCCCCGAATCTACTCGGTGTTTGATACTACTCCCAAAACATATATAGTGCTCGTAATAATACATATATGAGTTCATGGGGTAGTTAAATCATGATAATCGAAACGTGCTTGTACATATAAGAACTAGCCATGACATGAGGCCTGTGGGTCGGCCATAAACATGATTCATGATTGATAAAAATTTATACATACTTGTAGATCATGCATATAGCTTGAAATTCATAAGTTCATAATAGATAACATAATAAATTCATAAATAAATTCATAATTCATGCTGGGCTTATCAAAATCACCAATGGATCAGTGGATCATAAATCGATTCATCATGGGGTATGCATAATCAAGCTTAATTGTTTAGAAATTCAACATCAATAATATTATAATCAATTTAAATCTCTAAAGATAATCAAAATCAGTAGATTATGATAAAATTTCAAAATTACAAGATCCATAATTAAATCATTAAACTTTATACAAATAAAATACAAAACCCCATGAGTTTTTAAATAAATTTTGAATAATTAATAGAGAAGGAGCATGGGTGTGAAAGAATCCACCCATTGAAGACCCTACATACCTGGGATTATCAAATCCTAACCCTCCTTAAAAACCCAAGGATGAAATTGAAGAAATTGAGGTGAAAAGCTTGAAATCTCTCTTTTGATCACTTGTCAAAACCTTGCATGAACGAATGATACTTAGAATGAATTAATCCCCTTTTAAAAACCCTATTCAGACCTTAAAACGACGTAGTTTAGGCCTTAGGAACTTAGGAATTATGAAAACACCCTTATAAAAATGCAGGAAATTTCTAATCGCCAGTCCCCACGAGGGACCTCACGGGTCATTTCCATAGGGCACGAATCATGGCCATGGTCCGTTAAGTCCACTGTCCAAAACATCCAAGGGACCCCATGGGTGACTTCACAAGTCGTGAGGTCAGACCACGACTCGTGGTCACCTTTCGTGGCCTACACTGCCCATCCCAACTTGCCAAACCTCCAAGGAGGACCATGGGTGACCTTACCGTGGTCAGACTCATGGCCTCCTCACTCGGGCCTTGCCAAACCATGCTGACCACGAGTCACCTCACGACTCGTGGTCACTCATCACGACCCACCTCACGAGTCGTTCTGTGACCTGGTGCAAATTTTCAGTTTTTCTCCGTTTTTACTTCTGGATCTGATTCTTGGGTTCTCGGGGTATAAAAATTGTGATATGCATTCATAATTAAACACATAATTCAATACTTACAATAGTATATGAGAGAAAAAATTCTTTAAATATATGTGGGAAACCTCAAGAAAAATTTCAAAAGATCAAGAAAGAATCCAAGAAAAGGTTGATTACAAGTCAATCAACTCAATTCTATGTTTTCCCTTGAATCTCTATTTATTTCACACCTCTCACTTCTCTATAATCCCTATGATTCTCTACTGAAAATAAAACATAAAAGGTATTTGTATAGACATAAGAATCCTTTTCCTAAGCTAACAGGGTGATTTTCCATAACTGGCACCGCCTAAGTCATGACTGATCATACGCTCGTAAGAGGATTGTACGGGTCGCACCTGCTGTTTGTAAGCCCCTATCTTGCTTAAATTTTGGCTAAGTGTTGGGCATTGGTATGACTTGTACATGCTTCCTATGAGTCGTGCTTTGCTTCCGTGGTCTGGCTCTGAGAACTCTGGCTTCTTCTGATTTTATTCACGAATGTTGTGGTATGACTCGTACCTCCCGGCCACAACTCATACTATCTGAAGTTCTACATAGCACTGAAAATCCTCTGAAGATCACCACTACTCCTACTACGATTCTGTCACGCCCCAAAACTGCGTAGGGCGCAACTGGCACTCGATTCATGATTGATTGAGAAACCGGCTATATGACATCTGTAACTGTAACACTTAGGCCATCTAGGCCACCTATCACAATCAACTGGAGTATAAATTGGACCCTTAAGGTCTTAACAATACATGGTAAGCAACTGAAATGCAACCAAGTCTATGAGTATGTTAAACCAGGCAACAATAAGCCGACAAGGCCACAAACTGAATAATATTGTACACACTAAGTCCACAAAGCCTCTAAAGAGTAAACTGACTAATGGTCGGAACAGGGCTCCGACCTACCCATAAATGCATCTCAAAACTCAAGCATAAATAACTAAACCATAGCTCCAAGAAGAAAGGATCATACCAACCATCCATTGATCTCACGAACTGTTACTCAATTGGCAATACTGACCTCTACCTGCACCTGCGGCACGAACGCAGGTCCCTTAGTGAAGGGACATCAGTACGAATGAAATGTATTTGTATGTAAGGCTGAAACTGTAAACATGAGATAACAATCTTGTAACAACTAAATTAGCACATAAACATATAAAGGATAGATATAACCTGGAACTCTAAAACCTGTAATTGATAACAACTTACTATAACATAATTGAACTCAAGATAACTGAACCAGGAATAAGGAATTGTAACAATTTGGCTGGAAACCTAAACCTGATAGTAACTGTATAATGAGATGAAAATGCAATTGAGAAATGCATAGAAAAGAAACTATAACTGTAATACCGGCGACCAGCCAACTATAAATCCATATATAAAATTCGTCCAGTCGGTGTACTATTGGGGTAAAATAAAAATATCTCCATCCGGTGTACCATACTGGGGTAAATCAAAAATATCTCCAATCGATGTACCACACCTGGGTAAAATAAAAATATCTCCAGACGGTGTACCATATCGAGGTAGAATAAAAGTATCTCCAGTAGGTGTACCACACCAGGGTAAAAAAAGATATCTCCAGCTGGTGTACCACACGAGGTAAAATAAAAATAAATCTCAATCGCAATCATAAATGAAGTTGATAGGGCTCATAAAAATTATCTGGATACTGACAACCATGAAATATGCCGACTCAGTAACTATAACATGTGCAGGATCGTACCACGACCCCTAATACTACAATTATGCCATACACATATAGATCTTTCATTTAATATTTAAATACATACATATGTTGTGAATAATTCTGGGGAAGTTCCTAGAACTGGAATATCATAAAGATAGTGTAGACACACATTAATGATTTTAAACATCTCCTAGCAATACAAACACGAGGAGCATAGAAGAATAACTTAACATTTTCTATTTACAAACTTAGCATTCATTTTGTGCTTATACTCTTTTGACTTTCATATTTTCATATCAAGAATTGTGAACATACCTCATTCATTGCACATCATATCACATCTCGAGCTAACTTATGAACAGGAAGACATAATTTGGAGCTCTTCATCATAAAAATGCTAGGCAACTATCTAGGGGCTGCCTTAAGATAAATAAAGACTTATTGGCGTGCTTTAGACAATATAGAAATGCTCGTGTGAAACTTTGCAATATATGAGGAGCTTAGAAAAGCTTAGCAGCATTATAAGTAGTTTAGAAACTTCCAAGACAAATAAAATCCTTTAAAACTTTAAAAAGTTAATCCAACTCTTAGAACAAATAATCAAAGATAATTGTTTAAAAGTACAATGAAGAACTTCTATTTAACTTGAGTCACTATCTCAAAACATTCGATTCTAATCATTTCTTAAGAAGTTAACACTTTACTAGACTTTCATTAGCTTAACACAACTGAACATAAACAACTTATTTATAACTCTTTTGCTAAACGTCTATAGAACAGGGTAAATCTTGCTAGCTATTTGCCTAAATCATTAACAATCGTAACACTTATCATCAAATTTAACAACCTTTAGCTCTACTTTTAGTATTCATCTTAAATTCTTTTCCAAATAGGATTTGTCATTCCCTACCTAATTGTTTGCTCTCGTGTTCACTATTCCAGCAATTCTTGTACACACTTACCTTCTTACCTAATTGCCAACCTTGTCTCTTAAACTCGTCTTGCTGATATTTTAGCGTCGCTCAAAGGTTCTTGAAATCAACTACAGAGAGAAGGCATATACCTCACATATTACCTTAAAAGGTCTAACATTTACTCTTATCTCTCCTTTGCTACTAGCACCTCAACTTTTACACTTAGGTTAATTTCCTTACACGTCTACAACTTTCAAAGAACATGCGACGTGTCTACTTAAATCCTGCAATTCTTAGGAGGTCTAGATAATTCAAGAGCTCTAATAAACATATAGCGACTTTCTTAAGGCAATCCTTGCTGCTTTAGCGCGTAATTTGAATGTAAGCATAAACATATATACATTATGATTTTCGTCTAACATGTTAACATCAAGATATTGTGCATAACTTGCCAATAAAGATGGTCCCATAGAAATATCAATAGTTTAACCATTCGGGTTTTATTTTCCAAGTTTAACGTATCGGTTAATTAAGAAACGCATTAATTAGTCTCTTAGCTTAAGGGAGAGGGATCGAGGAAGCTTCTCATTGCCCTAGACACCTTAAAACATGAATATAAGAGGGTAGGTAACTATTTTAGGGAAATTCCATTTTTTTACCCTCGTTAACCCTTATTGAGTTAAAACTGATTTCAACTGTTAGGTTTACCCGCGTGTCGTCGTCTTGCCATGTTTACCAATTTCATTAGCAACCATAATGTGAAACAACTTTGACACCACAAACACATAATATAATGTAAAGTACCATCTTACAATGCCCATGCCGAGGGGAATTCAGACTCAATTTACAACTATGACCATAATCGAAGGCAATTGCCCTCTCCTCTTTACATTCATGTGTTCCAACTCTTTAGAAAATACACAACTTAATACCAAGTAATTCTAACAACTGGGAAGAACCATAAAATGCTAATACAGAACCTCTAGTATAGGGGAATTCCGGATTAATCCTTTGCATGAATTCAGGCTTTAAAATCAAGAGACAAAGAGCGCCTTACATATCTTTTTTTCCAGTGAGATTTCTTATGTCGTTTCTTTCTTTCAACAACCAGAACTTTAGCCCCTTAAATTACTTGAGTTTATCACCAACTGACAAGGCTGTTTCAAGCCAATTTATCCAGCCAAAATGTTACATCAATAGGCAGTCACAACACAAACAAATAAGGCAACACTTAGCATTTCTTATTTCAACTTGTTTCTACAACTTTGGGGGAAAATAGAGGTAGGAAATTACCTCACTTTTCTCATGAAAAACTCCCACAAATATAGAGTATATTCTCAGCAAAACACATCTATTCCAACCTTCAAAAATGAGCAGAACTTCAACAACAACATACCAACAACGGCAGCCCAACAAAACCTCCAACTTCTAGCTTTAGCTAGGATTATTAGGCAAGTTAAGCAATTAGAAACACTTACCCTTGGCATGAGAATATTCTTGGATATAATAGGAGTATTTTCCTCCAAATCACATCCCAATAATGCAGCAATATTGCTGTCCAAAAGGCAGCAACATAACAGCACAACAACTTCAACAAGTCATACAACAAGTCAACATACAAACCATAACTTTCTTCTAGTTTTCCTTCAAAAATTCATACACTTATTAGATATCTCAAAAGAGGGAAGTGACTTACTATTTCTTATGAATAATTCCTACTAAGATGGATCATAACATTAGCTCAAAATAGTCCCAAACACGCAGCAACAACACTGCCAAAATGAACCTACAAAGCAGAAACAAATTCACCACAACGTTGCCTTCCCTTCCATCGACTTTTGCCTGAGTTTTTATGGTGTTTTCTCGAGGGATTTCCTCTTGGTTTGTAAGGCTTTGCTACTGGAAAAGAGAGGATTTTAGAGGGTAAGCAAGCACCTCAAACCTGGAAAATTTGAAAATAATTTCATAACAAAAAAAATAAAATATAAAGGTGTTTGGGCGGTGGCCGTTTTTAGGGCGGTGGCCCTGTCACTGCCCGATAGTGCTACCATAAAATGCCTATAACATTTTATTCCAAACTCCGATTGACAAGCCGTTTGATATTTTGAAAACTAGACTTTAACATCTTTAATTTGAAAGATTGTGGGGCTTCTAGTTCATTATATATTGGGGGATATGATCATTTAAAGTTGACCCTAATTTATAAACTTTACATACTCTTTGTTTTTCCATTCGTACACATTTTCTTTGTCATCTACGATCAATATACAGCCTGTACTTCCTTTAACATAGCATACAAATATCAAATAATCACCAAAAATTTCTGGTGTGTAACAGATTCGTACATTATTGCCACAACTGACTACCCCCTTCCACTCGGCCTTTCTTCGCTGTATGAATAAGGTCTTAGTCTGTATAGGCATTCTGGGCAGGCCGCAATAAGTCCCTAAGAGTCTCACTTTGTGCAATTTCTTTTGAATATTTCCATGACTCAAGTTACAACTCGTACCTTTGTTGTACGACTCGTATTGAGAGTCGTAGGTCGCATTCTCCCCAGTTTAGCCATCTAAAACTTTTCACGGTTCTCAGTACGGCTCGCATCATCAATGTACAGCTCATACTAAGACTGACACTTTAGCTCCTTTTCTGCACTTTCAAGCTTCTTTTGCACATTCTTGCTCCAACACATATTTTTCCTGTAATCAAAGAAAAAGTTCCTTATATCCATATAAACACACCTAAGTTCATGATATTTTCTTAGTTTTGGGCATTGAAAGTCACCTCAACAGATCTAGTATAGTTATCCATGACCGATTTTGATGTTATCCTTAGCATGGATTGGCTATTTGCATGTTATGCCTCAGTTAATATATGTCATAACAACATCTATATGCAACAAGATTACCATTGATGAGAAAATATGGAAGTTAAGAGTACATTACCACAAATCAAGAGAATGAGTGCGGAGAATAGCTATGGAAGCTGGAGAGTGCTTAACAATGGTAAAATTTCAGAGCTTTGCTAGTAGAATGGGAGAGTATAGTGAAAGTTAGGTAGAAGGGTTAGGGGATTTTATAGTTGAGAAGGTGTAATTGTGGTTGGTTGAGGAGGAGGTGGATGGTTAGTGGTGCTTTTCTTGTATAGGAAGTGGAAGAGAGGGAGTTTTTGGAATATGGAAAGGTGGGATGTTGGGAAAATAAAAAGGAGTATGGGGAAGTGTTAAAAGGTGGAAAAAGGGAAGTCTAGGAGAATAAAAAGGGAATTTTTATAGGTTAGGGCGGCTGCAAAAAGATTCTGGGTCGGGTAGGTCCATTACTTGGTCAAGATTTTAAAACAAAGTACGTACCTTCACAGACGTTACACCGGCGATCGCCAATTGGGACCGGAGGTTCGCCGCCTTGCAACCACAGGCTTGCTTTTGTGCCCAGTTCACTATCTTGTACCGGTGATTGGCCGGCGGTTTGTGGACTGGTTATGCGTTCCGCCGGTGGATCTCCGATTTTGCACCCACTGCTCAGGTGTTCTGGCTTGCACCGATGTTCAAGCGGCGGTTCACGATTATATATCGGCATTCCATAGGTGCCTTCATCGGTCTGACCATTTTGTCCCCAAGTTTCTTCTTTCATGAACAAGGGTGTGGCGATTTGCGTAGCTTGATCAGTGATTTGCTGGTCTTAACGCAGTGCCTGCCTTGTTTTGTGCTTCTTCTCCTTGCTTATCACCTACTTAATCCTATAAAACCAAAAACAACAATGACATTAAGAACATTCAAAAGAAGACACTTGGGTTGCCTCCCAAGAAGCGCCATAGTTAACGTCGTGGCACGATGTATTTCTCATTTAACATTCATTCTTTGAAGGATCATCCTCCAGCTCATCTTCCTCCATATCAACTCCTCCATACTCATTCTCCTCATACAACATTCCAATCACTTTGCATTTGTCAGGAGGTTAACGGATTGGCACACCTTGAAGGTAACATCTTCACCTCCAATTCAGAACTTGAGCTCACCTAGCTTCACATCTACCAAAGATCTACCCATGGCGAGCAATGGTCTCTCCAAAATGATTGGAACTTCTACATCCATCTCATAATCAAGAACCACAAAATCAGTTGGTAGAATAAACTTATCTACCCTCACCAATACATCCTCTAAAACACCCATAGGTTTCTTCATAGAGAGATCAACCAGTAACAATCTCATTGATGTAGGTTTGGTGTTCCCAAGCCCCAATATCGTGAAGATTATGAAAGCATCAGATTTATACTTGCCCAAAGATCACAGAGGGCTTTCTTGAACACACACAACCCAATAGTGCACAGGATTTTGAAGGCACCCGGATCTTCCCATTCTAGGGCAAGATTGCTCATCATCATAGCACTACAATGATGTGTTGTCTCTCCGTTGCCCACTTATACAACATTCTTCTTCTTCAGCAGCTCTTTCATGAACTTTGCATATCCGGACATTTGAAATAAAGCATCCACCAACTGTATATTTATGGAGAATTTGTTGAACATGTCGATAAACTTATTGAATTGATCATCCTTCTTTTTCTTGGCTAACCACTGTGGATAAGGAGGTGGAACTCTTGGTTCTTGTTCTTTTTCACTTGAGGCCTTCATGCCCGCCTCTTCTTTATCAGCATTTGTGGGAACTTCCTCAACATCTCCTTCACCTTCATCCTCAGCCTTATCACAACCATTTGGTGCTTTTGGCGCTGCCTCAGATTCTTTTTCATAATTTGTTTTAGGAGCAACAACTTCCTTATGCATAACATTTGCATCTCCAAGCATTTTACCACTCCTCGTGACAATGACCACGCATTGACTATCTTTCTTTAGGTTTGGCATTGTATTCTCGGAAGTGTTCCCTTCATTCGTGGATTCATTTGAGAGGATAAGTGGTTCATTTGGGCTTCCAAATGCTTGATGGAAGTTGAGTGTGAACTCACGATTTGGGAAAGGTTAGACACCTCCCCTTTCAACTTCTTAACCCCGTTGTCGGTTGATTCCACTTTCTTAAGAACCCTTGCTAAAATATGTTTAATTTTTGAGCTCCCTGCATCACTCACACTCGATTGAGCTTGGGCGTTCTCAGCTTTAGGAGGGGGAACATATGGATTCGAACTTCGATGATAGCGGTCCCCCTCACGATTTTGCTCTCTAGTGCCCTATCTCTTATTTTTATCAGGCCATCCCTATGTGTCACGGTTTCTCCAACCTTAATTCTCTTCCCTTGGTCGCCAAGGGGCTTGATTAGCCCATTGACACCCAGGTCGAGAACCTCCCCATCTAATTTTCCATTATTCACACTCCTCCTCGTATCTTGGTGGCGATGATTCTCCTTCAAACTACATTGGACCTTTCATTCCTACAGCATTCACAACTTTAGGCCCAACCCCTATCACATGTTTAGTCAATAACTCCAGTTGATTCATCATTTTAGCAAGATTTTCATCTCGCTCTTTATCTCTTTTTCACATTTCAGCTGCTAATGCACTAGAATCCACATCACATGATGATACATTAGTCTCCTTAGTATGCCATGCCCGACTTGTCTTTTTCATTCTATCCAAGAGAGCCTTAGCTAACCCATACTTCTGATCCATATTTGATCCTCCAGCTAAATTATTGGCCACAGATTTGTTGATGGAGTCTAGGGCTCTATAAAAGATTTGAAGGAGCACTCTATCGGGGAGACCATGGTTAGGTCAAAGGGACACCTTCTTCTTGAACCTTAGCCATGCTTCATGTAAAGGCTCCCCTGGCTCTTGCCTAAAGTTTGTAGTGTCATCCTTCAGCTGCAACATCTTTGAGGGAGGGAAAAAATGATCCAAAAATGCTTCAGTCAATTCTTGCCACGAGGTAATACAACCCGGAGGGAGCTCCTCCAACCACATAGTCGCCTCTCCCGTTAGGGAGAATGGAAAGAGCCTTAATCAAATAGACTCTTGACTTATATTTGTTATGTTGAAGGTTTGTCCAATCTCCAAGAAATTTCTCAAGTAGCGGTTTGCATCCTCACTTGGTTTACCCCTAAAGAGCTCTTTCATCTGTAACAAGTGTAACATTGTACTTGTAACGTGAAACACTTCATTCCCTACTGTGGTTGGTAGGCGAATGGCTCCTGTAACTTCAGGAATAACCAGGTTATCCTCTTCATTCTCCAAGTTACCTTCAACCGAACTATCCCCTTATTCCGAATGTTGGCTCATACGAATTCACCCTAATAACCAACAACAAGATCAACGTCAGCAACTAAGATGCACAACTAACTCAAATTAACAAACAACATAAGGATATCAAGCACTAGTTCCCAGCAACGACGCTATTTTTGATAACATCCAAACTACACTCATCTTAACGAGAAAGCGTACATGGTCGTTGCTCAAAACAAATATTCCCGACAGATGTTGGGGTCGAATACCACAGAGACTAGTGAATGTTTTGCGCAAGCGTTGTTTTAGGAAATTTGAATTAACTCGCACCAATTAAGAAAAATAAAACAGTAAACTTTTTCTTGGGGGGGGGGTGAAGTTAACAATATTGTGGATTTTAAATAAACCTTCCAAAAATAGTGAATTAACAAAAATTTATAGACAATAATGAGTGAAGACTAGAGGTGTGGTGTAGATAGGGTGCTAACCAAATAAGGATATGTTAGCTCATTAAATCATTGCGAATAAGTGTAAATAACTTTAGACGAAATGGCACCCTATGTTTTTCAACCTCATGGATGTCTTTTTGTCGAGTCCTTTCGAGCCTCAAGACATGATTCAATTAGAAAAATAGAGTTTGGGTTAATAGCTAATCTATTTCTATCCATCAACTACTAATTGGTATTATGAATATGGGTTTTGGCTATTTCTAGCCCAACTCCACACAGTCACATCCATTCCCACAATCAAATTCCCTCCCAATACTTGAATTCTTCTCTTTCAAGCAAAAAACAAGTAAGGAAAGTAAACCCACATTTGCAACTATGGATCATCAATTATAATTTGGAGAGAACTCCACAAATTTACACTAATTAAGAAGAATCTAGCAATACCTAATTTAATTAAGCACCCATCATCACACACCTCTAGTTGATGATTTAGCTACTCATGATTAAAAAACTAAAGAGTATATTCATCAATAAACTCAATGATTTCACCAGTAAGAGAAATAAAAATCTCAAAATATGTCCACAACAATGGATATACCTTGCTAAGGAACAAGATGAAATTAAGAAAAGCAATATTCAACAATCTCCTCAAATGGGGTTCTCCTCTTTTTTCCCCAAAATAAAAGGAATGATCAAAAAGCTAAAAAGTATAAAAATTCTTTACAGAGTAATTTCTTCTAGACTACATACAAAAATAGGGCAACCAATCTGTCACGCCCCACCTTGGGGGGTATGACTGGCACCTGGTGCCCTACTAAGACCTGACCTGCTGAACTGTTAAGCCTGGGTGCATCTGGCGCCTGGCTGGCTCTAACTCAAATTTCTGGAAACAAAGGGCTATATAACGGCTGTAAATACAGCCCCCGGCCCATTGGCCTATAGCCTTCTGTACCTGTATTACAGCTGACCGGAAACAAGGTAATTCAGGGGAACCTATGCGGGCCGACAAGGCCACCATGCTATCTAGTTATCTGTAACTCAAGCATAACATACTGAAAAGCTACGTGACCGGCAAGGTCACCACTACTGACAAACTATGGCCCCACACGACCATTACAAAAGGAAGAAGGAGTAAAGGCAACTATACAACTGCACGGCCTCACACGACCGGCTCATCTGCCACAGGGAATATAAACAGACTGCAAGCCTCTAGGAACGATAATAGGAATGATCGGGACAGGGCCCCGACCTACCCGTACTGTACAACAAAAGAACTGGACTACACCTCTAGAAATTCAGTCTCCGGATGACAGGAGCTGAATACTCAACCGTTGATGGGGGTCACGTGGTATCGCCTGCTCGCCTATGGGTACCTGCAGGCAAGTAATGCAGCGCCCCACTGGGCGTCAGTACCGCTGGTACTGAGTATGTAAAGCAAACTGAATACAGCTAAATACAAGTAATATAACTAAAAATTCTGAATAGTAGGAGATAACTGAATCTATAAGAATGAAGGGATATCTGATATCAATAACATAACTGTCAAAACTGAAATAAGAAGGGGTAGATAACTGTCTGATGGTGTAGATCGTACCTGTTCTTAATCATACTGAAGGGAGTAGGAATCATACCTGGAGACGTATCATTCTACTACTAATCTGCTCGTATCTACTGTAATATAGCATAACATACATAACATAACATGGCATACACAACCTTACCCGGCCCCCACAAGTCAGGAGGTACAATCAACACAGAATCTATACCCCTACCCCGGTCAACCCATCTCCTATACTGGTTGTAAGCATCCTGCCGGTCCCCTGGGTATGCACTTGGGCTCGCTGAGCCCCTGACTATAACTGTATCTGAGTCCGGAGGACTCCTAAATCTGCACCCGGGCGTATCCGCTCGACTGGGGTGTGTAAAGGCCGATCAAGGCACAAATATGGGGAAAACTGACATCCCATCTTCGTCCCCTGGCGGGACGGCATGCCACTCCGTAGAGTGACGTATCCTCGTCCTCTGGTGGACGAGTCGATACAGCTATTAACCCTGGGGCGGTCATGGGTGCTAGGTAATCCAACCCCAAACAATACAACGGTCTCAACTGGTAATACTCTCTGTGTATCTCACATGCTGAGGCTAATAGGGGTAAAGTACCATACATATTACATGCTGAGCTAATGATAGCAATCTGTACGTATTTAATACGTGCTGAGGCAGGTAAAGATGTATAAATATGAACATAGTCTCCTGCCGGGCTGTACTGAGCAAATGCTATATAAGGTAATGTTTCTGCTGAAAATTCTGCTGTTTACTAAGTTTCTGTATACACTATATGCTGGACTAATGATAGAAATAAGTACATACTTAATACATGCTGAGGCTGGAAGTACTATATGTGTATGTACGAATATAATCTTTCTGCTACACTACGTTGTATATTGACTTTCTATAGTAACATGATTTACTAATCCTGACATGCTTTCTGAACTTCATTTTAGTCTGCTATTCTATTTCTGAAGTGCTTTACGGGTATTGCATTACTGTACGGGGTTCCAACTGAATACAACCATATCCTGACATGGCATATCACATTACATACTGAGTATACTGGGCAATCTCTAACACTTGCGTTAAAATCTGTATCCTACTGATAGGTTTCATATACATTACGACCCAATGTTTCTCACATCGTACCAATATTCATAATAACGCAATACTCGACTTCTGAACATTCTACTGGTCCGTAATTTATTACACTATACTGATATTACTTAACTTGCCGAAAGAAACTAACTTTACATACCTTATCTTTGAATATTCATCCGTCGGACGAGGCTTGGCCGGTACTTCAACTATTTTCTCCCAACTGCATTCATAAATACGTCAATCAATACTAAATACAACATTATTGTAAAGAGCGACGTTACTTTCGATTTAATTTATAGCCTAAACTTAGGCTTATCGAAAGACGGTCAAAAACTCGCTATTTTCCAGCAGCCCAGAAGGGAGAATTATTTACTTCTCAGCTAGGAACACATAGACATTAATTTAGAGCAATTCTACTTACTTTAGTTCGGCGGCTCGCTGATTCGTCGGTCGTATTTCGCAAAACTAACTCCGTAGAAATGCTCTCTGCTGCTAAATACCTTTGTATCTAGGATTAATTTGGGTTTGGGCAGCGTTTGGCAGCGTAATCGGACGAAAATATTTAATTCCCCTTCGTTTTTCTCTGTTTACAGCACTCTCTGGAAATTTTTATAAGTATGAATGACTTCCAACCGAAGTGGGGGCTTTATATACTTGGGCCTGGACACGGGCAACGTGTCACAGAGCCATCGCGGAGGCCTCACCTCCGTGACACGCTGCCATCGCGGAGGGGCTCTGCCTCGGCTCCTCCCGCGATGGTTCGATAGGTTTCTCGTCCGATCTTTTCCCGGGCCTTTCCCTAGCACGTATGGCTTTCAAATATGCTTAACCAACGTGCGAATAGGTCATCTAAGTGCCGGGAATTCTACGGGGTATAACATTCTCCCCTCCTTAGGAACATTCATCCTCGAATGTATACTGCTATCTAGAGGACTACTTATTCTAGTTTCTGGAAAAATTTCGCCAGAGTTTCCCCTGTAGTATGGACTATCGCAAAGACCTGAAACGCAGAAAAAGTCCAACACAGGCACTGCACACAATATTCTACAATCCACTGGACAACTAAATATCACTTCTTTCTTTATCATTTACAACATACATACCATAAAGTACTATGTAAATAATGATACAGACATACCTGTCGTCTGACTAGGCGTGAAATAAGTGAGGGTATCTGGTTTTCATATCTTCTTCAGCCTCCCACGTCATTTCTTCCCGATTTCTATTACGCCACAATACCTTGACAGATGCAACGTCTTTAGTTCTCAGCCTGCGAATTTGTCTGTCTAAAATGGCTACGGGAACCTCTTCATAGGCTAACTCCACTGTGACCTGAACATCCTGGACTGGAACTACTGTAGAAGGGTCCCCTACGAACTTTCTTAACATAGAAACATGGAATACTGGGTGAACAGATGCTAGTTCCGGAGGCAAGTTCAACTCGTATGCTACGCGGCCTATTCTTCACCGAATCTGATACGGCCCAATAAATCTTGGGCTAAGCTTGCCTTTGCCAAACCTCATTACCCCTTTCATTGGGGACACTTTCAGATATACCCAGTCGTTTACCAAAAATTCTAGATTTCTGCGTCGCCTATCTGCATATGACTTCTGGCGGCTCTGAGCGGTCAGTAAACGCTCTCGGATAAGCTTTATCTTTTCCTCAGACTGCCGAACAATGTCTGGGCCAACTAATGCTGATTCTCCTATCTCAAGCCAGCCCACCGGCGATCTACATTTTCGCCCGTATAATGCCTCGAAAGGCTCCATCTGGATAGCTGAATGGTAGCTGTTATTATAAGCAAATTCAATTAACGAAAGATGTTCATCCCAGCTACCCCCAAAATCTAACACACACGCTCGTAGCATATCTTCGAGCGTCTGAATTGTACGTTTGGCCTACCCGTCTGTTTGAGGATGGAATGCTGTGCTCAAATTAATCTGCGTCCCCAAACCTTTCTGAAACGATTGCCAGAATCTAGCTGTAAACTGTGCTCCCCTGTCTGAAATGATAGATACCGGCACTCCATGCAATCTAACTATTTCTCTGATATACAATTCGGCATAATCCTCAGCTGAGAAGGTAGCCCTTACTGGCAGGAAATGGGCTGATTTTGTCAGCCTATCAACTATTACCCAAATGGAATCATTTCTGCGTCTAGTACGGGGTAACCCTGTTACAAAATCCATATTTATTGCTTCCCATTTCCACGTAGGTATCATTATTTCTTGCGTCAAACCACCTGGTTTCTGGTGCTCTGCTTTCACCTGCTGACAATTAGCACACCTAGACACAAATTCAGCTATTTCAGTTTTCATACCAGGCCACCAGTAGATGTCTCTGATGTCGTGGTACATTTTCGTCGCCCCTGGGTGAAGGGAATAGCGAGCGTAATGTACCTTGTGCATAATCTGTACACGAAGGCCTGAGACGTTCGGGACACAAAGGCAGCCCTTGCAGCGTAGTACACCATCCTCGGTTATCTGAAAATCTGGCTCCTTACCCTTCTGAACTCTATCTCTGAGCTGGACTAAATCGTGATCCTCATACTGTCATTCTTTTACCTCTGCAACTAACGATCATACTGCAGAATTCTAAATTACAGCCCCATTATCTCCTGTTTCCATTACTCGAACGGCTAGCCCAGCTAACTGATGAATTTCTTTAGCTAATTTCTGTCTCTCGGGTCGCAAATACGCCAAGCTCGCCATTGACTTTCGACTCAGAGCATCTGCTACAACATTGGCTTTTCCCGAATGGTACAGGATGTTCACATCATAATCCTTCAATAACTCTAACCAGCGACGTTGCCGCAGATTCAACTCCCTCTGAGTAAAAATGTACTGCAAGCTCTTATGATCTTTATATATATCAACATGGACGCCGTACAGGTAATGCCTCCATATCTTCAAGGCATGAATTACTGCGGCCAGCTCTAAGTCATGGGTGGGGTAATTCCTTTCGTGCTTTTTCAGCAGCCTGGAAGCATATGCAATTACTCTACCATGCTGCATCAATACACAGCCCAATCTGACACCTGACGCGTCGCAATAGACTGAATAACCTTCTGTGCCTTCCGGCAGTGCTAGTACTGGGGCGGAGGTCAATCTATCTTTCAGTTCCTGGAAACTCTGCTCACATGCCTCCGTCCACTGAAACTTTGCTGCTTTCTGTGTCAATTTCGTTAAAGGTGCTGCAATGGTTGAGAATCCCTCAACGAATCTCCGATAGTATCCTGCCAACCCCAGGAAGCTACGAACTTCAGTCGGGGTGGTAGGCCTAGGCCATGACTTAACTGCTTCTATCTTCTGCTTGTCTACCTGTATACCAGCGTCTGAGAAAATATGCCCTAAAAAGGCTACTGAGTTAAGCCAGAATTCACACTTCAAAAATTTAGCATACAACTGGCGGTCCCTAAGAATTTGGAGCACTGTCCGCAAATGAATCCGTTGATCTGCTTCCGAGCGAGAATACACCAGAATATCATCAATGAATACTATCACGAACAAGTCCAGGAAGGGTCTGAAAACACTGTTCATCATGTCCATAAAGACTGCTGGGGCATTTGTTAGCCCGAAGGACATAACCAGAAATTCAAAATGTCCATATCGGGTCCTGAATGCTGTCTTAGGGATGTCCCTCTCACGTACTCAGACCTGGTGATATCCGGACCGCAAGTCAATCTTAGAAAAGTATCTGGCTCCCTGTAACTGATCAAATAGGTCATCAATCCTAGGAAGCGGATACTTATTCTTTACTGTAACTTTGTTTAGCTGCCGATAATCTATGCACATTCGGAGCGAGCCATCTTTCTTTCTAACAAACAAGACTGGCGCACCCCACGGGGAAGTACTCGGCCTGATAAAACCTTTATCTAGCAGGTCTTTCAACTGTTCCTTTAATTCTCTGAGTTCTGCGGGAGCCATACGATAAGGAGGTATTGATATTGGCTGAGTGCCTGGTAGCAAATCAATAGCGAAGTCTATTTCCCTTTCTGGGGGAATACCAGGTAACTCGTCAGAAAATACATCTGGGAATTCATTTACCACTGGAACAGACTGGAGTGTCGGAGGTTCTGCTTGGACATCCTGAACTCTGACAAGATGGTAAATGCACCCCTTAGATATCAACTTCCTCGCCCGACGGTAGGAAATAAACCTACCTTTGGGCGTCGCGGTGCTGCCCTTCCACTCCCATACTGCTTCCCCCGGGAAGTGGAATCGGACCATTTTGGTCCAACATTCAACATTAGCAAAACATGGTACTAACCAATCCATACCCATTATGGCATCGAAATCTATCATCTCTAACTCGACCAGATCTACGGTGGTCTGACGATCAGCAACCTCTACTGTACACCCGTGGTAAATTCGGCTAGCTGTGATAGAGTCACCAACGGGCGTAGATACTAGGAAAGGCTGCTGTAATGATTCTGGTACAATACTAAACTTCCGTGCCACAAATGGAGTAATATAGGACAAAGTAGACCCTGGATCAATTAGCACATAAGCAGGGTGTGAGCAGATAGTTAGCATACCTGTCACAACATCAGGTGATGCCTCTGAATCTTGCCTCCCTGGTAAGGCATATGTGCGGCTTGGACCCGCACCTGTACTGGAGGCCCCTGACCTGCCTCGACCCCTGCCTGCTGGAACTGGGGGCCTGCGCCCAGTCGAGGGTGCTGTAGCTCGTGATCCTGTTGATGCCCTATCCTGTCTGTCCCGGTCCTCACGACCTCTGGCTGGGCAATCTTTTATCAAATGGCCTTCTTGGCCGCAATTATAACATGCGGTGGAGCCATATCTGCATGCTCCAAGATGGCGTCGACTGCATATAGGGCAAAGTGGTAGGGTATACCTGCTCTGCTCTGCCCTCCTCTGTGATGGTGAATCTGCCATCTGCGAACCTCTACCAGTCCCTGACTGCCCTCTGCGGCTGGATCTACCCCCCTGTGATTGTGGCGAAGGCGGGGGCCTGGGCGGCCTGTCTGACATTCTGGGCTTGGGTCCTCCCTGGGCTTCTCCCTGTGATTCAACTGGCCTGTCCCGGCGACGCTGTTCCTGATTAACCCTTCTGACCTCTCGTTGCCGCTGTCGGATGCCCTCAATATTCTGAGCAAATGCCTGAATGCGAGCAATATCCATGTCCTCTCGCAGTGTGGTTGTAGTGCAAATCTCAACATATTCTGGATTCAAGCCCGTAATGAAGCGATGCACTCTGGATGCCATGGTATCAACGAAGGCCGGTGCATATCGGGCTAAAGAATCAAACTGCAAAGAATATTCCCGAACACTCATGGCCCCCTGTTCTAGATGTAGGAACTAGTCTACCCGGGCCTGTCGAATCTCCCGCGGCAGATAATAATCCAGAAAGGCTCCTGAAAAGCTGGACCAGGTGGGAGGGGAAACATCTCTCCCTCGGGACCTCTCCCAGCTTTCGTACCATAACACCGCAATATCCCGTAACCGAAATGCGGCCAACTCAACTGACTCAGTAGACGTGGCATGCATAACCCTGAAGATTCTCTGCATCTGATCCAAAAAATCTTGGGGGTCCTCTGTTCGGTCCGTACCTGTGAACTGTGGGGGATTCAGGGCTAAGAATTCTCGGACCCTCGAACTACCGGGCCCTCCTGATAATTCTGCAGCTGTAGATGGCATTGGCTGACGCTGAGCAGCCATCATCTATGCTAACAGAACTACGGCACTCCTAACCTCCTGATCAGAAGGAGACAATATAGGGGCTGCTGAAGGTAATGTCGCCCCAAGTGATTCCTGACGTGGTGGAGACTGCTGAGGAGGCTGAGATGAAGCCTCTGTAGGACCCTCTGATCGGGCTGTCTCCAAATGAGGGAGAGGAATCCTGCTGGTGCCTTCTCCTGCTGCGATGTCTAAGTTTCGACCTGTAATAGGATGGCGCTGGTCTAACATTATCTGTAACCAAAGAATATGGTAAGATTTTTTGGAATTCAACCCTATACTATACAGCTCTATAGCACGACTGAATCAGAATAAAAGACAACCATCCTATCATGCCTTGCAGCCTCCTACCCATAGTATGTGGTGCACAACACATCCATGGACATGACTCTACTTAGCACGGCTTGCAGACTCCCTGGGATACGACCTGCTCTGATACCAAGTTTGT
Source organism: Datura wrightii (assembly GCA_035772735.1). Lineage (NCBI taxonomy): Eukaryota > Viridiplantae > Streptophyta > Magnoliopsida > Solanales > Solanaceae > Datura > Datura wrightii. The sequence continues at coordinate 41,732,718 of JASDFA010000007.1, read as the reverse complement.
CACGCCCCACCTTGGGGGGTATGACTGGCACCTGGTGCCCTACTAAGACCTGACCTGCTGAACTGTTAAACCTGGGCGCATCTGGCGCCTGGCTAGCTCTAACTCAAATTTCTGGAAACAAAGGGCTATATAACGGCTGTAAATACAGCCCCCGGCCCATTGGCCTATAGCCTTCTGTACCTGTATTACAGCTGACCGGAAACAAGGTAATTCAGGGGAACCTATGCGGGCCGACAAGGCCACCATGCTATCTAGTTATCTGTAACTCAAGCATAACATACTGAAAAGCTACGTGACCGGCAAGGTCACCACTACTGAAAAACTATGGCCCCACACGGCCATTACAAAAGGAAGAAGGAGTAAAGGCAACTATACAACTGTACGGCCTCACACGACTGGCTCATCTGACCACAGGGAATATAAATAGACTGCAAGCCTCTAGGAAGGATAATAGGAATGATCGGGACAGGGCCCCGACCTACCCGTACTGTACAACAAAAGAACTGGACTACACCTCTAGAAATTCAGTCTCCGGATGACAGGAGCTGAATACTCAACCGCTGATGGGGGTCACGTGGTATCTCCTGCTCGCCGATGGGTACCTGCAGGCAAGTAATGCAGCGCCCCACTGGGCGTCAGTACCGCTGGTACTGAGTATGTAAAGCAAACTGAATACAGCTGAATACAAGTAATATAACGAAAAATTCTGAATAGTAGGAGATAACTGAATCTGTAAGAACTGAAGGGATATCTGAAATCAATAACATAACTGTCAAAACTGAAATAAGAAGGGGTAGATAACTGTCTGATGGTGTAGATCGTACCTGTTCTTAATCATACTGAAGGGAGTAGGAATCATACCTGGAGACGTATCATTCTACTACTAATCTGCTCGTATCTACTGTAATATAGCATAACATACATAACATAACATGGCATACACAACCTTACCCGGCCCCCATAAGCCGGGAGGTACAATCAACACAGAATCTATACCCCTACCCCGGTCAACCCATCTCCTATACTGGCTGTAAGCATCCTGCCGGTCCCCTGGGTATGCACTTGGGCTCGCTGAGCCCCTGACTATAACTGTATCTGAGTCCGGAGGACTCCTAAATCTGCACCCGGGCGTATCCGCTCGACTGGGGTGTGTAAAGGCCGATCAAGGCACAAATATGGGGAAAACTGGCATCCCATCTTCATCCCCTGGCGGAACGGCATGCCACTCCGTAGAGTGACGTATCCTTGTCCTCTGGTGGACGAGTCGATACAGCTATTAACCCTGGGGCGGTCATGGGTGCTAGGTAATCCAACCCCAAACAATACAACGGTCTCAACTGGTAATACTGTCTGTGTATCTCACATGCTGAGGCTAATAGGGGTAAAGTACCGTACATATTACATGTTGAGCTAATGATAGCAATCTGTACGTATTTAATACGTGCTGAGGCAGGTAAAGATGCATAAATATGAACATAGTCTCCTGCCGGGCTGTATTGAGCAAATGCTATATAAGGTAATGTTTCTGCTGAAAATTCTGCTGTTTACTAAATTTCTGTATACACTATATGCTGGACTAATGATAGAAATAAGTACATACTTAATACATGCTGAGGCTGGAAGTACTATATGTGTATGTACGAATATAATCTTTCTGCTACACTACGCTGTATACTGACTTTCTATAGTAACATGATTTACTAATCCTGACATGCTTTCTGAACTTCATTTTAGTCTGCTATTCTATTTCTGAAGTGCTTTACGGGTATTGCATTACTGTACGGGGTTCCAACTGAATACAACCATATCCTGACATGGAATATCACATTACATACTGAGTATACTGGGCAATCTCTAACACTTGCGTTAAAATCTGTATCCTACTGATAGGTTTCATATACATTACGACCCAATGTTTCTCACATCGTACCAATATTCATAATAACGCAATACTCGACTTCTGAACATTCTACTGGTCCGTAATTTATTACACTATACTTATATTACTTAACTTGCCGAAAGAAACTAACTTTACATACCTTATCTTTGAATATTCGTCCGTCGGACGAGGTTCGGCCGGTACTTCAACTATTTTCTCCCAACTGCATTCATAAATACGTCAATCAATACTAAATACAACATTATTGTAAAGAGCGACGTTACTTTCGATTTAATTTATAGCCTAAACTTAGGCTTATCGAAAGACGGTCAAAAACTCGCTATATTCCAGCGGCCCAGAAGGGAGAATTATTAACTTCTCAGCTAGGAACACATAGACATTAATTTAGATCAATTCTACTTACTTTAGTTCGGCAGCTCGCCGATTCGTCGGCCGTATTTCGCACAACTAACTCCGTAGAAATACTCTCTGCTGCTAAATACCTTGGTATCTAGGATTAATTTGGGTTTGGGCAGCGTTTGGCAGCGTAATCGGACGAAAATATTTAATTCCCCTTCGTTTTTCTCTGTTTACAGCGCTCTCTGGAAATTTTTATAAGTATGAATGACTTCCAACCGAAGTAGGGGCTTTATATACTTGGGCCTGGACACGGGCAACGTGTCACGGAGCCATCGCGGAGGCCTTACCTCTGTGACACGCTGCCATCGCGGAGGGGCTCTGCCTCGGCTCCTCCCGCGATGGTTTGACAGGTTTCTGGTCCGATCTTTTCCCGGGCCTTTCCCTAGCATGTATGGCTTTCAAATATGCTTAACCAACGTGCGAATAGGTCATCTAAGTGCCGGGAATTCTACGGGGTATAACACAATCTCCTTTTTTTTAGTGTTAGATACAATTGCCCCTGTTCAGGTGTTTTGTCACTTGTGAGGAGAACATGCAGTTCGCCGGTTGCATTCTGCGAATCGCCGTCCATCATCTTCTTGTAATGCCTCGAAAATCCTAAGACCAGATCCCGGAGTTGAAACAGAGAAAATAGGATTTTCTGCACTAGGTCACGGAATGAGTCGTCCTGTGACCTGTTAGGATGACCACGAGTCGTTAAGTGACTCGTGGTGAGGAGTTTTGACTTGTTTGGAAATTTTCAAGTTGGGGTGACCATAGGTGCGACCACGAGTCGTGGTCAGCCCCACGAGCCGTTAGGTCACCAGTGGTCAAGGGAAGTGGAAGGATGAAGGAAGGGCCGGCAGTGTACCTCACGACTTGACACCACGAGTCGTGGTCAATGCCACGATTCGTTAGGTGAGTCATGGTCCGCAGTTGGTTAAGGATTAAATGTTTTGAGCAGTGAAGGTAACGAGAGTGACCACGAGTCGTGGTCATCAATGATGAATCATTAGGTCCCTTGTGGGGACCCTTTGAGGAAAATGGCCAGTGTACTTGATGACAAGAGACCACGAGTCATGGTCATGGGTAGCGACTCATCCAGTCCTCGTTGGGATTGGCAGTCAGTTTTTTTCCTGCGAGTTTATTAAGGGCTTTTCCGTATTTACTATGACCCTAAGGCCTAAACTACATCATTTTAAGCTATTCATAGTGAGTCTTAAGAGGGATAAGATTATTCAAAGCTATTCCTATTCATGCATGCAAGCTTAGAGGTTTAGAGAGGTGATCAAGCTAAATTTCTTCCAATTTCTTCTCAATTTTTCCTTGGGCAATCAGAGAAGTTATATAATCAGACTCTCTCAGGTATGTAGGGTTATGAATGGGTGAATTTGTTCACACCCATGCCGAATCCCTCTCTAATTCATGAAAATCTATATGTTGATCCTATGGGGTTTTAACCCAAATGCATGAATTTCCTAAGTTCTACCATGGGTATGATCTAAGCATGTTTCTATCATTCAATTATGATTCAAGGGCAAGTTCTACAATGTTTTCAATTATAAATCATGTTTTCAAGTTTTATAAATTATGATGCCCATCCATGAAAAGTTCATGAAAGTTGAGATCTATGATGTATGTTAAAGTATGATGAGATATTTATGAGAAAAGCATATTTTCAAGTTACCCATGTCTATGATCTTGTTTTCAAGTGAATTAAGTATTTTCAAGCATGTAAGTACTGGGAGAGCCCATATGTTCAAGTATGATTTATGATTTTATGTCAATTAGCTTACCACATGGTTTTGGAGTCTAGACTCCCAATTTTGTTCATCTTGTGGTATGATTTGAGCCAAGGCTCCTCAGGTTATGATTTCCAATTATGCATGTATGTTATTATTCAGCTTCATCACTAGATGATGGTCAGCTTAGTTGAAAACGATGGAGAGCATATGTATGTTTTTGGGAGTAGCGTCTAGCACCGAGTAGGCTAAGGGTCAGTCAACCTGATGCCTCAAAACTATGCACCAACGCAGGTTACGTATATACTTTGGGACCTCCTTTGGAGCTTTCCCATTCCCCAAGAGGCCTTGAGCTTGATATCGATATCATGGTATCGTCCTTAGACTTGGAAAGGCTTTGGACGGCTCTACCCACTTAACTGTGATAGCGGGACCATGTAAGCTCTATCATGGTAATGTCGGTTATATGAGGAGTCTCCAATTGTTTCTCATGATTTTAGTTACATATATATATATATATATGTATGTGTGTGTGTGTGTGTGTGTTTTAAAGAAGGTTTGACTCAATGTTCAGTTTTACTTATGATTATTAGATTTCAGCTTTGAGTCATTCGGTTCAGTTATGATGTTCAGTTATGTTCAGTTCATGATTTCAGAAAATAGCATGCAAGCCCTACTCTTAGATTCATATCTTGATTATGTTTTATATTATGCATGTTTTAATGATTTTACTTACTTAAGGGGTTTTACTTACCTTGCATACTCGGTGCATTCCACTATATGATGTATCATTTTATGATACATGCTCCATTCTTTAGACTCAGCCCCGTCACTAGCCAGTCTCGGAGTTAGCATCCAGTCTCTATTGGTGAGTCCTCATCTGTCGAGGGCCCCTTTCTATTTAGTTATGTTTTTGTATTTTCAGTTTTGGACTTAGAGAGTTAGTTGGGGTCTTATCCCATCAACACATCAAACATAGAGGCTTTTCAAACATAGATTATGTTCAACTTAAGATTCATGTTGTATGTTCTTATGTTATGGTATGTTTAGACTTCAACTATGTTTATTATGATTTATCTTCCGTTTTAATGATTGATTTAGATATATGTTCATGCCATGGGTCGACTTGGAGTCTCTCGGGGATCCTTGTCCCGTGTCTCGATCCGCGTCCATGCTCTGGTCGTGAAAAACTTAGTATCAGAACTTTAGGTTTTGAAGTGCATTAAGGTGTCTGAAAGCCGCGTTAAGTAGAGTCTTTTTCATGAGTTTGAAGCGCGCCACACTTATGATGAATAGGCTACAAGATGTTTAGGAAATGTTCCCTTCTTTCATGATCTATGTCGTGCAGTGAAATTTCTCTCTCTCCTTTTAACTCGTGCTATTCGCGATCGCAGAATCATGCCTCCCTTCAGAGTTAACAGCAGAAGAAATGGAAATAAAAATGGCCACGAGGATGGAAATGGAGATGGGCACCAACAGGCCCCACCAGCCCATGAGCACCATGCACCGGAGCCAATTGCCCATGCTGAATTCAGGGCAGTCATTCAAATGCTAGCATAGACCTTGACCACCCAAGTCAACCAGTAGGCAGTAGCGCATGTCCCTCAGAACAGGAATGCAACGGTGGCAAGAGTCAGATATTTCTTGAGGATGAATCCTCTAATGTTCCTAGGGTCAAAGGAGGACGAGGATCCACATGAGTTTATAATTGAGATTCTAAAGATCACCCAGGTCATGGGGGTGAACGGAGAGTAGTGCACTGACCTAGCCTCTTATCAGCTGAAAGGGGTTGCGCATATCTGGTTCAAGCAGCGGAAGGATAGTAGGGAAGTTGGAGCAGGCCCTATTAGTTGGGATGAGTTTCACATCGCTTTTCTAGATCGGTTCTTTCCTCGTGAGATGAGGGAGCTGAAAGTGGCTGATTTTGTGAATCTAAAATAAGGAAAGATGATAGTGCAGGAATATGCCCTAGAGTTCACTCGTCTGTCCAAGTCCGCACCAGAGTTAGTGGTTGATCAGAGAGCTCGAGTGAGCAGGTTTGTACATGGTGTGGCGGAGTACCTGGACAAGGATGACCTCCATGCTCCATTAGGATATGGATTTTCCTTGGTTAGTTTTGTACGCCTAGCAGATGAAGGCGACACATCTAAAGGAGAGAGAGGGTAAGAGGGCCAGGACAGATAGCTATAGGTTCTCTCAGTTGAGACCAGGTGGTGGGCACCGACAGTAGTCCCACTAGAGATCTTCAGCCATAGCATCTTCAGCTATGAGTGTGCCATCCAGATCTAGACATGACCAGAGAGGACGAGCATCAGGCTCGAGAGGTTAGGGTAATAGACCCACCGAGACTAGCCCTCCAAAGTGCCACAGATGTGGCCAAAGACACACGGGCTAGTGTTTGGCAGGTACAAGTGCTTGCTTTGAGTGTGGAAAGCCCAGACATATGCTCAGATATTGCCCAGCTACTAGGCAGGGCCATGATAGGGTCCTGGCCTAGCTTCCAGTTCAGCAGCTCCACCAGCACGTCTAGCCCAGCAGGGAACATGTACTAGCATAGGTGGCGGTTAGTGCCAAAACAAATTCTATGCCCTAGCATCCTTCCAGGAGTAGGAGGTCTCCCTGGATGTACTCACTGGTATGTTATGAGTTTTCTACCTTGATGTTTATGGTTTATTAGATCTAGGGGCTACTCTGTCTTTTGTGACGCCTTATGTTGCTAGTAGTTTCAGAGTTAGTCCCAAAATCCTATCAGAACCTTTCTCAGTCTCTACTTCAGTCGGAGATTCAGTTATAGCTAGAGGGGTGTATAGAGATTGCCCTCTCACAGTTCTTTAGAAAATCACCTGAACAAATTTAGTAGAGTTAGCCATGAAGATTTTGATGCTATCCTCAGCATGGATTGGCTATTTGCATGTTATGCCTCAGTGAGTTGTAGAACCCGAGCAGTAGTGTTTAGATTTTTGAGTGACCCAGTCTTAGAGTGGAAGGGTAGTTCAGTTGTGCCTGTAGGTCATTTCATTTCTTACCTTAAGGACAGAAAGATGATCTCCAAGGGTTGCGTGTACCATCTAGTAAGGGTTAAGGATGCTACGTCCAAGACACCAACTATCCAGTCAGTCCCAGTAGTATGTGAGTATCCAAAAGTCTTCCCAGATGATCTATCGAGAATCCCTCCAGAGCGGGAGATTTATTTTGGTATTGACCTTCTTCCCAATACGCAACCTACATCTATTCCTCCTTACAGAATGTCTCCACCCGAGCTAAAGGAATCGATGGAGAAATTAAAGGACCTCCTAGACAAAGGTTTCATTAGACCGATCAAATCCCCATGGGATGGACCAGTTCTCTTTGTCCGAAGGAAAGATGGTTCTTTTCGTATATGTATTGATTATCGGCAATTGAACAAAGTCACCATCAAGAAAAGGTATCCACTCCCCAGAATTGATGATTTGTTTGACCAGCTTTAGGGTGCCAAGTGCTTTTTGAAGATAGATCTCAGATTCGGATACCATCTGTTACGCCCCGCCTTGGGGGGTATGACTGGCACCTGGTGCTCTAGTAGGACCTAGACTGCTAACTGGCGAGCCTAAGCACAGCTGGCGCCTGAATAGCTCTAACTCAGATTTCTGGAAACAAAGGGCTATATAACGGCTGTAAACACAGCCTCCGGCCAACTGGCCTACAGCCACCTGTACCTGTAATAACAGCTAACCAGAAACATACTCGTTACAAGGAACCTATGCGGCCGACAAGGCCACCATGCTGTCTAGTCATCTGAGACTCAACAAAGGGAATACTGAACAGCTACGTGACCGGAAAGGTCACCACTACTATCAAACCATGGCCCCACACGGCCAACATAAAAATAGAGATACTAAATAACTATACAACTGCACGGCCTCACACGACCGGCCCAACTGACCATAGGGAGATAATATATACAATCTGCAAGCCTCTAAGAGTAACAATAGAAATGATCGGGACAGGGCCTCGACCTACCCGTACTGTACATAAAAGGAAAAGAGCTACACCTCTGGAAATCCGACTTCGGATGACAGGAGCTGAATACTCAGTAGCTGGCTGGAATCACGAGGGATCGCCTCCTCGTCTATGAGTACCTGCAGGCAAGTAAGGCGTCAGTACCGCTGGTACTGAATATGCAAAGCAACTAAAATAATATAGCTGAAACAACTGAGTATAAATAGCATATCTAGCAAATTTGTATGGCAGGAGATAACTGAATACGAAGGAACTGGTAAAAACTGAATCATGCTTTCTGTACTGATAAGGCAAAGGCGTACCTGTAAATGCGACGACCTACTGTCTAGTAGTTAGCATATAACATATAAATAAATATGCAAGTAGCAGGCAAGAGCCAATACCAACCCCCATAAGCCGGATGGCACCAAACAAGTAAACAATCTATATACCCCTACCCGGGTTAAAACCAACCAAAAATAAGTCACTCCACTCATCTACTCACTTCAGAGCTCCTCTACCGCCCCCCTGGGTCTCTGGCTCGGGCCATAGCCTCTGATGTAAGCAACCGTATCTGGGTCCGGAGGACTCTTGTGTAGACAGTAACAGATAGGGTCTGGATCCCCGAACACAAACTCAATGGGGCTATCTGAAACCGGAGCTACACCTATAATAACTGAATGTATAGACAGTAACAGATAGGGTATGGTTCCCTGGACACAAAACTCAACAGGGCTATCTGAAACCAGAGCTGCACCTGTAATGTTGATCAAACTGCTATGGGGAAAGCTTCATCCCACCTTCGTCCAAGCTGGGGACGGCATGCCACCCCTCGGAATGATGTAAAACCCACCCGCTCAGTGGGCGACACGTTACCAACCCAGGGGCGGGAGGACGCTCAATAAGGGCCCCTCACGCCACAACAAGTCTCAACAAACAAATAGCACATATAAATAGCAAGCATGTATAACTGAAAAAGACTATCTGAAATCTGATTTCTTATTCTGATCTGTTTCTGTACTAAACTGATTCTTTACTGATTATACTGATTCTGAGATCTTTCTTTAACTGTAGGCTAATCTGTAGCCAGGGTACTATCTGTCTGAATGGCTAATCTATAGCCAATATCTCGTCTGTTTGAATGGCTAGTCTGTAGCCATGAAACTGCCTGTCTATCTGGTTTACTTTACTAGCTTATATTCTGAAAATCTATTTCTTTTTATTCTATAACATGCTTGCTAATCATACAATATGCTATACTGAATCTGGAATGCTAACTCGCCCTTTGGCGCATGCTTTTCTATCTTTTGGACTAAAATACGATACGGCAACACAAACCAGAATTTACTAAACTTATTCAATTCTCAACATTCAACTCCGAGATTTTCAAATACGGAGTTTACTATGATTCACAAAGCTAAGACTTACTAACTTGCCCAAGAACAACTTCACATACCCGATTTCTGAGTACCCGACTGACCGATGTGATTTCCATCAGTACTTCTGCTGTTTCTCCCAACTACATTCATATACATATCAATTAGAACTAAATACATTAATATCTGGGAGAAATTATCACTTTTGATATATATTTATCCCAAACTTTAACCTTTCGGAAAACGGTCGAAAACTCGTTATTTCTCGAAAGACCAGAAGGGATAAATGCTCACTGCAACGCTAGGAACACATTGGTACTAATTTAAATCAATTCTATTTACTTTACCTCGGTAGCACGACGTTTCGCCGGCCAAATTTCACGAAACCAACTACGTAGGATTGCTCTCTGCAGCTTTATACCTCTGTATCTAAGCCGGAATGGATTTTAGACAGTGTTTCATCGCGTAATTGGAAGGAAATTATGGATGTTTGTCGTGGATTCTTATTTCACTTATACTCCCCTGTTTGTTTTGCTGGAAATATAGTGAAGAAGATGGAAAACCGACTTTTCCTTTTTTTTTTTTTGCTAAATCCCTTAAGCAACATGCCATTAGGCTATTTATTCATTTAAAATTTACGGGGTGTAACACCATCAGCTCAGGATTCGGGAGAGTGACATCCCGAAGACAGGTCTCAGGATACGGTATGGTCATTATGAGTTTGTAGTTATGTCTTTGGGACTAACTAATGCTCCTGCATCTTTTATGGATTTGATGAACAGGGTTTTCAAGCCATACTTTTGATATGTCGTGATCGTGTTTATCGATGACATCCTGATATACTCTCGGAGCGAGGAGGAGCATGCCGCTCATTTGAGGGTGGTGCTGCAGACTCGCAAGGATCACCAATTATATGTTAAATTTAGCAGTGTGAGTTTTGATTGAACTCAATGGCACTTTTGGGCCATGTGGTGTCAAGCGAGGTTATAAAGGTGGACTCTCAAAAGATAGAAGAGGTGAAGAATTGGCCTACATCGGTGAATCCTTCAGATATCAGGAGTTTTTTGGGTTTAGCTGGGTACTATTAGATATTTGTTAAGGGTTTTTCATTTATTACAGCGCCATTGACCAAATTGACCTAGAAGAAAGTAAAGTTCCAATGGTCAGAGACTTGTGAGAAAAGCTTCCAAGAATTGAAGGATCAAATCACCTCAACACCGGTGTTAACCCTACTCGAGGGTACCAATGGGTTTGTGGTGTATTGCAATGCTTCTAGAATCAGCCTGGGTTGTGTATTGACGCAACATGGTAAAGCGATAGCATACGCTTTGAGGCATCTGAAGATTCATGAGAATAATTACCCGACCCATGATCTTGAATTGGCGGCGGTAGTATTTTACTTGATGATTTGGAGACACTATGTGTACAGGGTCCATGTAGATGTGTTTATGGACCACAAAGCCTACAATATATGTTTAGTCAGAAGGACCTAAATCTACGCCAAAAGAGGTGGTTGGAACTACTCAAGGATTATGATACGAGTGTCCTTTACTATCCGGGTAAGGCTAATATAGTAGTAGAAACACTTAGTAGGCTCTCTATGGACAGTGTGTCCCATGTAGATGAGGGGAGGAAGGAACTGGTGAAGGATGTGCATCGACTTGCAAGGTTGGGAGTTTGTTTGGCCGTCTCGACCGATGGCGGTGTTATTGTCCAGAACGAATCAGAATCATCCTTGGTGGATGATGTAAAAGCTAGACAAGACGAGGGCCCTATTTTGGTAAAGTGAAAGGAAGTCATTCAAAATTAGAAGGTAGAGGTCTTCTCCAAAGGGGGAGATGGTGTGCTTCGATATCAGGGTCACTTGTGTGTCCCGGATGTTGATGATTTAAGAAATCGGATGTTGGATGAGGCTCATGGTTCCAGATATTCGATACATCCAGGTGCCACCAAGATGTATCGTGAGCTACGGGAAGTCTATCAGTGGAATGGAATGAAGAAGGAGATAGCAGAATTTGTGGCTAAGTGTCCCAATTGTCAATAGGAGAAGGTTAAGCATCAAAGATCGGGAGGTATGCTTCAAGATATCAGTATTCCTACTTGGAAGTGGGAAGAGATCAATATGGACTTCATTACAAGTTTTCCTCGCACCCGTCAGCAGATGACTCTATTTGGGTGGTCGTGGACAGGTTGACCAAAGCCGCTCATTTTCTACCGGTGAAAACTACTGATTCAGTGAAGGAGTATGCCAAACTATACATCCGAGAGCTAGTTCGGTTGCATGGAGTGCCCTTTTCCATAATATCAGATAGAGGTAGTTAGTTTATCTCCTAGTTTTTTAGGTCATTTCAAAAGGGACTTGGTACTCAGGTCAAACTTAGCACAGCATTTCACCTGCAAATGGATGGTTAGGCGCAGCGGACTATTCAAACTCTCTCGGACATGTTAAGGTCATACGTGATTGACTTCAAGGGTAGTTGGGATGATCATTTTCCTCTTATTGAGTTTGCATATAATAACAACTGTCATTCCAACATTCAGATGGCTCTGTTTGAGGCTCTCTATGGGCGGAGATGTAGATCTCCTATTGTTTGGTTTAAAGTCGGTGAAGCTGCGATGATAGGACCTAATTTAGTCCATGAGGCCATGGAGAAAGTTCAGCTCATATGGGATAGGTTGAAAATAGCTCAAAGTCGCCAAAAGTCCTATGCGGATGTGAGGAGGAGAGAACTTGAGTTCGAAGTTGATGAATGGGTGTTTCTGAAAGTATCTCCCATGAAGGGAGTGATGAGGTTTGGAAAGAAAGGGAAACTCCGTCCTCGTTATGTTGGCCCGTACCAATTGTGAAACGGGTTGGCAAGGTAGCATACGAGTTGGTGTTGCCCTCTGAATTAGCTTCAGTCCATCCAATTTTCCATGTATCGCTCTTAAAGAAGTGTTTGGGAGATCCCGCTTAGTTATTCAGGTGGAGAGTGTAGGTGTGAAGGACAACCTTAGTTATGAGTAGGTTCCGGTGGAAATACTAGATCGTTAGGTTTGGAAGCTAAGAAACAAAGAAGTAGCTTCAGTTAAAGTTTTATGGAGGAATCAGCATGTTGAGGGAGCCACGTGGGAAACCAAAGCGGACATAATGGTTAGATGCCCACATTTATTCCCTATCAGCTTAGTTTCAGCTTGAGGTATCAATTTTTGTCCTAAAACTTTATTCAGTTTCATGTTCAGTTCATGCACCCCAGTTTCTTTCATGTCAAAGTATATATGTATGATTCCCGAATTCATAACAGTCATGTAGTTCAGTTTGGAGGCAGTCATTCCGTCAGTTTTCAGCTTATATGATTAGTATTTGAACATGATGATTGCATTTCTATGTTTTTCTGTATGTTTTACAACATTCGAGGACGAATGTTCCCAAGGGGGAAATATTGTAATGACCCGAAAATCCTAAGACCAGACTTGGGAGTTGAAATAGAGAAAACAGAATTTCCTGCACCAGGTCACAGGAGTCATCCTGTGACCCGTCAAGATGACCACGAGCCATTAAGTGACTCGAGGTGAGGAGTTTTGACTTGTTTGGAAATTTTCAAGTTGAGATGACCACGAGTCGTGGTCAGCCCCATGAGCCGTTAGGTCACCCGTGGTCAAGGGCAATGGAAGGATGAAGGAAGGGTCGATAGTGTACCTCATGACTGGACACCACGAGTCATGGTCAATGCCACGATTTGTTGGGTGAGTCATGGTCAGCAGTTGGTTAAGGATTAAATTTTTTGAGCAATGAAAGTAACGAGAGGTGACCACAAGTCATTGTCACCAACGACGAATCGTCAGGTCCCTCATTGGGACCTTTTGAGGAAAATGGGAAGTATACTTGATGACAAAAGACCGCGAGTCATGGTCATGGGTAACGACTCGTCCAGTCCCTCATTGGGACTGGCAGTCAGTTTTTCCCTGCGAGTTTATTAAGGGATTTTTCATAATTCTTATCACCTTAAGGCCTAAACTAATCGTTTTAAGCTATGCATAGTGGGTTTTAAGAGGGGTAAGTTCATTCTAAGCTATTCCTATTCATGCATGCAAGCTTAGAGGTTTAGAGAGGTGATAAAGTTTAATTTCTTCCAAGTTCTTCTCGTTCCTTGGGCAATCAGAGAAGTTGTATAATCAGATTCTCTCAGGTATGTAGGGTTTTGAATGAGTGAATTTGTTCACACCCATGCCCAATCCCTCTCTAATTCATAAAAATCTATATGTTGATCCTATGGGGTTTTAACCCAAATGCATAAATTTCCGAAGTTCTACCATGGGTATGATTTAAGCATGTTTGTATCTGAACTATGAATCATGGGCAAGTTCTACAATGTTTTTAATTATAAATCATGTTTTCAAGTTTTATAAATTATGATGCCCATCCATGAAAAGTTCATGAAAGTTGAGATCTATAATGTATGTTCAAGTATGATGAGATATTTATGAGAAAAGCATATTTCAAGTTACCCATGTCTAATATTATGTGTTCAAGTGAATTAAGTATTTTCAAGAATGTTTAAGTATTGGGCAAGCCCATATGTTCAAGTATGATTTATGATTTCATGTCAATTAGCTTACCACATGGTTTTGGAGTCTAGACTCCTATTTTATTCAGCTTGTGGTATGATTTGAGCCAAGGCTCCTCATGTTATGATTTCCGATTATGCATGTCTGGTATTATTCAGTTTTGTCGCTGAATGATAGTCAGCTTAGTTGAAAACGATGGAGAGCATATGCATGTTGTTTGGATAGCATCTAACACCGAGTAGTCTAAGGATCAATCAACCCGATGCCTCAGAACTACACGCCAATGTTGATTACTTATATAATTTTGGACCTCCTCTGGAGCTTTCCCCTGCCCCAAGGGGCCTCGAACTTGATATCGATATCATTGTATTGTCATTAGCCCTGGCAAGGCTCTGGACGGCTCTACCCACTTGAATGTGATAGTCGGGACCACGTAAGCTCTATCGTGGTAATATCAATTATATGATGAGTCTCCCATTGTTCCTCATAATTTTTGTTATGCATGTTTATCATTCATGATATAAATATATATATGTTCTAAAGTAGGTTTGACCCAATGTTCAATTTTTCTTATGATTATCAGATTTTAGCTTTGGGTCGTTCGGTTCAGTTATGATGTTCAGTTATGTTCAGTTCATGTTTTCAGAAAATAGCATGCAAGCCCTACTCTCAGATTCTTATGTTGATTATGTTTTATATTATATATGTTTTAATGATTAACTTACTTAAGCGGTTTTACTTACCTTGCATATTCGGTACATTGCACGTACTGACCACATACACTATGTTTTATAATTTTATGATATAGGTTCCGATCTTCAGACTCAACCCCATCACTAGCCAGTCCCGGAGTTAGCATCCCGTCTCTATTGGTGAGTCCTCATTTGTCGAAGGCCCCTTTCTATTCAGTTATGTCTGCGTATTTTCAGTTTCAAACTTAGAGAGTTAGTTGGGGTCTTGTCCCATCAACTCATCAGACATACAGGCTTTTCAGACATAGATTGTATTCAACTTCAGACTCACGTTATATGTTATGATGTTATGGTATGTTTAGACTTCCGCTATATTTATTATGATTGATCTTCCATTTTAATGATTGATTTAGATGTATGTTCATGCCATGGGTCGACTTGTAGTCTCTGGGGGCTCCTTATCCCGTGTCTCGATCCGGGCCCATGCTCGATTTGTGACACTTCTGCACTTCCATTGATTTTCTAGGACCATTTGGCAACACCTTCGGCAGTTCACCGGCCTCCATCCACGATCCGTCGATTACTTTACTCTTCGATCCAACAAGTTCAAGCGCCTGTAGGCGATTTAACCGATGAGTCGCCGGTTGCTATTTTCTCCTCAAATCAGTGGTCATCTGCATTTGATCAGTGTTTTGTCGATGTCCTCCGATGGAGCGCTGATTTTTACCTCATTTCATCTTTTTTACTCCACTTCTTACTCTTTCTCCTTAACTCAGATACCTACATAAAAAGGAAAAAAGGGCATAAAATTCATCTAAATGACTTGAAAACTAAGATAAAGTTCATGCTCAAGAGCCTAATAAGTTGGTAAATTACCGACTCATCAGTATCAAAACAAAGGTTTAGAGTGTCCTAGGGTGTCTGAAAGCCGTATTAAGTAGAGTCTTTCCACGGGTGTGAAGTGCGCCACACTTATTGGGAAGAGGCTACAAGATATTTTAGGAAATTTCCCTTCTTTCATGATCTATGTCGTGCGATGAAGCACCTCTCTATTCTCTAACTCGTGCTGTACAATTTGTAGAAATATGCCTCTACACCGATTAAATGGTAGAAGGAATGGCAATGGAAATGGCCATGTCAATGGCAATGGAGATGGGCATCAACATGCCCCGCTAGCACCAGCGGATCTTTTGCTGAGCAAGTCACTCATGCCGAGTTTAGCACGGCATTTCAAATGTTGGCACAGGCCATAACCGCTCAGGTCAACCAGCAGGTAGTGGCCCATGTTCCTCAGAATGGAACGCAGTAGTGGCGAGGGTGTGAGATTTTCTCAAGATGAACCCACCTGAGTTTCTCAGGTCGAAGGTGGATAAGGACCCGCATGAGTTCCTTGAGGAGGTGTAGAAGATCACTCAGATTATAGGGCTGACGGGAGAGGAGAGTGCAGATTTTGCCTCCTATCAGCTAAAGGAGGTCGCTTACATATGGTTTCCCTAATGGAAGGATACCAGGGGAGTGGGAGCAGTCCCCGTGAGTTGTGATGAGTGCATGACTACCATTTTGGATAGGTTCTTCCCTAGAGAGTTGAGGGAGGCGAAGGCGGCAGAGTTCGTCAACCTGAAGCAGCACCACTGGACTGTCCAAGAGTAAGCCTTAGAGTTTACTTGGCTGTCTAAGTATGCGCCGGAGATGGTTGCGGATCAGAGGGCTCGTATGAGTAAGTTTGTGAATAGTGTATCAGATTCGTTAGTCAAAGAGTGCAGGACTGTTGTGCTAAACAGTGACCTAGATTTCTTGCGGTTGGTCATATACGCCCAGTAGATAGATGCAGAGTAGATGAAGGAGAAGGAGTGAGAGGCCAAGAGGGCTAGGATAGGGAGTTATGGACAATTCCAGCAGATCTCGGTGGAGGACATCTCTATCAATCCAATCATAGGTCGTCGGCCCCAGTGCCATGATCAGTAAGTGTTCCGTCTAGACCTAGGCATGAACAAAGGGTTTGAGCATTAGGATCTAGAGGTCAGGGGGAGCATGTCAGGAGAGACCAACATTTCATTTGAGGGATATGTGGTAGGAGGCACAACAGAGAGTGCTTGGCAGGTTTAGGTGCGTCCTTCGGGTATGGGAAGCTCGGGCATTTTCTTAGAGACTGCCCTTCAACTAGAAAGGACCATAGTAGAGGATACCACCAGTTCAGCAGCTCCACCAGCATGCTCAGCTCAGCAGGATGCATTGACTAGTGCAGGTGGTGGCTAGCTTTAGAGTAGATCTTATGCACTATCATCTCGTCAGGAGTAGGAGGTCTCTCCTGATGTGGTCACTGGTATATTACAAGTATTCCATCTTGATATGTATGCATTGTTAGATCTAACCTTATCTTTTGTGACTCCATATGCTGCTATTAGTTTCGGAGTCAATCCCAAAATCCCATCAGAACCCTTCTCAGTCTATACTCTAGTCAGTGACTCAGTTATAGCTCAATAGGTGTGCAAAAATTGCCCTATCCTAGTCCTTAAAAAAGCCACCTCAACCGACCTAGTAGAGTTAGACATGACCAATTTTGATGTTACCTTCGATATGGATTGGTTGCATGCATGTTAAGCCTCAGTGAATTATAGAACTCGTACGATAGAGTTTCAATTTTTGGGTGAGCCATTCCTCGAATGGAAAGGTAGCTCAGTTATGTCTGTAGGTCGCTTTATTTCCTATCTCAAGGCCAAGAAGATGATTTCTAAAGGTTGTGTGTACCATCTAGTTTGGGTTAAGGATGTTATGCTCGAGACCTAGACTCTTCAGTCAGTTCCTATAGTGTATGAGTATCCGGAGGTGTTCCCAGATGATCTACCAGGAGTCCCTCCTGAGCGGCAGATTGACTTTAGTAATGACCTTCTCCTTGATACGCAACCAATATCCATTCCTCCTTATAGAATGGATCAAGTCGAGCCAAAGGAGTTGAAAGAGAAGTTGAAAGATCTCCTAGATAAGGATTTCATCAGTCCTAGTAAATCCCTATGGGGTGCTCCAGTTCTCACCGAAAACAACTTTCGGGACTCGGTATGGTCACTATGAATTCATAATTATGTCTTTTGGACTAATGAATGCTCTTGCAGCTTTTATGGACTTGATGAACAGGGTGTTCAAATAATATTTAGATATGTTCGTGATTGTCTTTATAGATGATAATCTCATATGCTCTCGGAGTGAGGAAGAACATGCCGCCCATTTTAGGATCATGTTGCGGACTCTCAAGGATCGCCAGCTGTTTGCTAAATTTAGCAAGTGTGAGTTTTGGCTGAACTCTGTAGCATCTTTGGTCCATGTGGTGTCTAGCAAGTGTGTGCAGGTGAACTCTCAAAAGATAAAGATAGTAAGGAATTGGCGTAGACTAGTTAGTTCCTCAGACATTAGGAGATTTTTTGGTTTAGCTGGCTACTACAGGAGATTCATTTGGATGAACCATTGACTAAGTTGACCTAGAAGAAGGTCAAATTCCAGTGGTAGGATGCTTGTGAGAAGAGTTTTCAGGAGTTAAAGACTCAATTTACTTCAGCTCCAATATTGACCCTATCAGAGGACATGGATAGTTTTGTTGTGTATTGTGATGCCTCTAGGGTTAGTCTTGGTTGTGTGTTGATGTAACATGGTAAGGTCATTGCATATTCCTCTACAAAGCTTAAGACTCATGAGAAGAATTACCCGATGCATGACCTAGAGTTGGTAGTTGTGGTGTTTGCATTGAAGATTTGGAGGTACTACTTGTATGGGGTGCATGTGGATATGTTCACGGACCACAAGAGCCTTCAGTATGTGTTCACTTAGAAGGACCTGAATTTGGGGCAAAGGAGATAGCTTGAGCTTCTCAAGGACTATGACATGAGCATCCTTTATCATCTGAGCAAGGCCAATATAGTGGAAGATGTTCTTAGTAGGCTGTCCATAGAGACTATATCTCATGTTGAGGATGGGAGAAAGGAATTAGCAAAGGATGTCCATAGGCTTGCTCCTTTAGGGGTTCGCATTATTGACTTGAAAGATGGTGGTGTATTATTCAGAATGGGCCAGAATTTTCATTGGTGACAGAGGTCAACGCTTGGAAAGATGAGGATCCTATCAATGTAAAGCTAAAGAAAATTGTCCGAAATTAGAAGGTGGAGGTCTATCCCAATGTAGAGATGGTGTACTTCGATATTAGGGTCGATTGTGCATGCCAGCTGTTGATGACTTAAGAGAGAGATGTTGGGTGAGGCTCATGGCTCTCGATATTCTATCCACCCAGGTGCCACCAAGATGTACCGTGATCTACAGGAAGTCTATTGGTGGAATGGCATGAAGAAGGACATAGCGAAGTTTGTGGCTAAGTGTCCAAATTGCCGGGAAGTGAAGGTTGAGCATCAAATACCTGGGGGTATGCTTCAAGAAATTAGTATTCCCACTTGGAAGTGAGAAGAGATCAACATGGACTTCGTTACAGGACTGCCTCATGCACGCCGACATTATGATTCTATATGGGTGATTGTGGACAGGTTGACCAAATCAGCTCACTTCTTATTGGTCAAAACTACTGATTAAGATGAGGATTATGCTAGATTGTATAATCGGGAGTTAATGCGGTGGCATGGAGTCCCCTTGTCTATCATCTCAGAGAGATGTACTCAGCTTACCTCACAGTTTTGGAGATCATTTCATAAGGGACTTGGTACTCAGGTAAAGCTTAGCACAACTTTTCACTCGCAGATAGATGGTCAGGCAGAGCGAACCATTTAGACTTTTGAGGATATGTTAAGAGTGCACGTGATCGATTTCAAAGGTAGTTGGGATGATCACTTACCTCTCATCGAGTTAGCTTACAATAACAGTTACCACTCCAGCAATCAGATGGCTCTGTTTAAGGCTCTTTATGGGTAGAGGTGCAGATCACCTATTGGTGGTTTGAGGTTGGTGAGGCTATGTTGATAGGACCAGACTCAGTTCATAAGGACATAGAGAAGGTTCAGCTTATTAGAGGAAGGCTGAAGTCAGCTTAGAGTCGTTAGAAATCTTATGCAGATGTTAGGCGAAGAGAACTTGAGTTTGAGGTTGATGATTGGGTATTTATGAAAGTGTCCCACATGAAGGGATGAGGTTCGGAAAGAAAGCGAAGCTTAGTCCCTGATATATGGGTCCTTATAGGATTCTTAGGAGAGTCGGCAAGGTGGTGTATGAGTTATAGCTACCAGCAGAGTTAGCCTCGGTACACCCAGTTTTCCATGTATCTCTATTGAAAAAGTGCATTGGGGACCCGACCTTAGTTTTTCTGGTGGAGAGAATAGGTGTGAAGGATAGCCTTAGCTATGAGAAGGTTTCGATTGAGATCCTTGAACGTCAGGTTCGGAAGTTGAGAAACAAGGAAGTAACTTTAGTGAAGGTTTTGTGGAGGAATCAGCTTGTTGAGGGAGCTACGAGGGAAGCCGAAGCAGATATGATGGCTAGATACCCGCATCTTTTCTCTTCTTACAAAGTTTTAGCATTAGGTATCAGTTCCCTCCTTAGTACTCTATTCAGTTTCATGCAAGTTTATGTCTCTAAGTTCCTTTCATGTCATAGCATGTATGTATATTTTACGAAATCAATTCAGTCATGTATTTTAGTCCAGAGTCAATCAATCCATCAGTTTTCAGCTTTAGTTGTTTAGTTTTGGGTTGCAGTTCTTTCCTTATCATTTCAGTATGCTTATCCTTTATTTGAGGACGAATGTTCCCAAGGAGGAGATATGTAACACCCCAAAAGTTCCTAAGACTAGATTTGAGATTTGAAATATGTTCAGCAGAAAAAGTCTAGAAATTTTCTCAGAACGACTCATTGTACGAGTCATGGTCTGAAGTGATAGACCATGGTTAGGAGTCGTGGCCAACATAAGAGTCTTCTGGTCTAGTAGCAACAAGCCATGGGACTCATAGGTTCCTATTACGGGTCATGGTCAGGAGTCGTTGTATGTCTCTGGGGTGTCTAGGCTGGATAGTATGAGTTGTGGTATGACTCATTATAGGAGACAACAAGTCGTGTTTGGTACCTAGGAGGAAGTAGAGAAGTTGGAAGGAGTAGCACTGGATGGGTTCAATGACCCGTCGTCACAGGGTACGACCCGTTGTTTGGGTCCGTTAGGAAATTCTAGGAGTTAGGCATGAGAACAGTGGTGACGATGAGCGAAAACCGCGAGTCACGATTTCGAGGTATGACTTATGGTACGAGTCATTACGACTAGCAATGGGTACTTTTCTTTCGAATTTTTAAGGGCATTTTTGTAATTCCTAAGCTCCTAACTCTTTAATGGCATCGTTTTAAGCCCTGAAAGGAATGTTTAAAGAGGGTTTACCCTATTCTAATGCATTAGACTCCCATGCATGCAAGTTATTGAGAACCCTCTTCAAGATCAAGCTAGAACTCTCTCAAATTCTTCCCCAATTCTCTTGGGCTTTCAAGGCTAGTTGGAAGATCAGTTTACCCATGTATGCTGGGCTATGAATGAGGGTTTCTTTCTATACTCATGTCCAAATTTCTCCTAAAGTTCATAAATTTAAGTTCTAATTCAAGTATATGGATTTATAGAGTTTCAACCCAATTTTATGATTTTTTTTCTATGATATGTTATGGGTCTAATTCCCTCATGTTCTAAAGTATGTTTTAAGTCTAATGAGCATATTTTACGCATAATTTGATTATAAATTCATGGTTTCAAGTTACTATAAATTATGCCCTTGTAATACACCAAAAAACCCTATGATCAGACCCGGGAGTTGACACAGAGAAACAGGATTTTCTGCATGGGTGTGACCACATGTCATGGTCAACCCCATGATCCGTTAGGTTACCAATGGTCAAAGGTGGTTGAAGGATGTAGGAAAAAGGGGCAGTGTACCTAACGGGTCATCACCACAATTCGTCGAGTGCACCACGATTTGTGGTGTCCCCCATGGGGACCCTCAAAATGTTTTTGGTAGTGCAGACGATGAATGGTAGACGACGGGTCATCCCCCACGAGTTGTGGTGTCCCCGTGTGTTTTTCCCTGCGAATTTATTAAGGATTTTTCCATAATTCCTAAGTTCCTAAGGCCTAAACTATGTCGTTTTAACCTCAGAATAAAGTGTTTTAAGAAGGGTTAAGTCATTCTAAGCCTATCCTAATTCATGCATGCAAGCTTAGAGGTTTGACAGGTGATCAAGCCTAGTTTCTTCAAAGTTCTTCCTCAATTCTCTTTGGGCAATCAAGGAAGTGGTGAAATCAGATCCCTTCAGGTATGTATGGCTATGAATGGGTGCAATAGTCCACACCCATGCCCAATTCCTCTCTATTTCATGAAATCCTTATTGATGAATCTATCGAGTTTTAACCAAATATGTAAATTCTCTAAGTTCTATCATGGGTATGATCTAAGTATGTTCCAAATGTTAAATTATGATTCATGGGCAAGTTTTATAATATTTTAAATTACAAATCTATATTTTCAAATTTAACAATTTATATTGCCCATTCACGGAAGTTCATGGCAAGTTGAGATTATGATATGTATGTTCAAATATGATGAGATGTTTATGAGAAAAGCATGTTTTCAAATTTCCCATGTCTATGTTCATGTTTCAAGAGAATCAAGTTGATTTCAAGCATGTTAAGTATTGGACAAGCCCATATGATCAAGTATGTTTTTATGATTTCATGAATTAGCTTACTACATGGTTTTTGAGTCTAAACTCCCAATTATGTTTAGCTTAAGGTATGGTTTGAGCCAAGGCTCCTCATGTTATGATTTCATATTTACGTATGTATGTATGAGTCAGCTTCGTCACTAGATGATGGTTCAACTTCGTTGAAAAACGATGGAGAGCATATGTATGTTTTTGGGAGTAGTGTCTAGCACTAAGTAGGCTAAGGGTCAGTCAACCCTATACCTTAGAACTATGCATCAATGTAGGTATGATCAGATTATTTGGAACCTCCCTTGTTAGCTTCCCCTGTCCCAAGGGGCCTTCAGCTTAATACAATATCATGGTAGCGTCCTTACCCCTGCCAAAGCTATGGGTGGCTATGCCCACTTGAATGTGATAATCAGGACCACGTTAGCTCTATCGTGGTAAAGTCAGTGATATGATGAGTCTTATATTATTCCTAATGATTTCAATTATGCATGTACATCAGTCGTGATATTATGTTTTCAGGAGGTTTGACCCAATACTCAGTTTTACTTATGATTATCATTTTCAGCTTTGGGTCGTTCGATTCAGTTATGATGTTCAGTTATGTTCAGATCATGATTTCAGAAAATAGCATGCAAGCCCTACTCTCAGAATCTTATCTTGATTATGTTTTATGATATGCATGATTTATGATTTTTACTTACATAGTGGTTTTACTTACCTTGCATACTTAGTACGTTCCACGTACTGACCACATATTTTATGTTGTATCATTCATGATACAAGCTCCGATATCCAGACTCAGTCCTGCCTCTAGTCAGACTTCCGGAGTTAGCACTTCCCGATAAGAGTTAGTGAGTCCTCATCTTTCGAGGGCCTCTCTATTCAAACATGTTCAGTATTTTCAGTTTCCAGACTGTAGTGAGTTAGTTGGGGGTTTTGTCCTATCAACTCATCAATGTTAGAGGCTTTTCGGACAAAGTTTGTATTCATCTTTAGACTTATGTATGTATTCAGATGTTATGTTATGTTTAGACTTCCGCTATATTAAGTATGTTGATCTTCCATTTTATTTGATTGAGTTGGATTTTATGTTCATACCATGGGTCAACTCGGATCCTCTCGGGGTTCTTTGTCCCGTGTCTTGATCCGGGCCTATGTTCGGGTCATGACAAAACTTGGTATCAGAGAATTAGGTTTTGAACTGTCCTAGGGAGTCCGAAAGCCGTGTTAAGTAGAGTATTCTTCATGGGTGTGAAGTGCCCCGCACTTATGACGAAGAGGCTATGAAACATTTAGGAAATGCTCCTTTTTTTCATGATCTAAGTCATGCAATGAAATGTCTCTCTATCCTTCTAACTCGTGCTATACGCCATTGCAGAATCATGCCTTCCCGCAGAGTTAATGGAAGGAGAAACGAAAATTAGAATGGCCATGAGAATGGCAATGGAGACGGGCACCAGCAAGCCCCGCTAGCCCATGAGGAGCATGTACCAAAGCTTCTTGCCCACGCAGAGTCCAGGGCAGCCATTCAGATGTTAGCCCAGGCCTTAACCGCCTAGGTCAATCAGCAGGCGGTAGGCGCATGTCCCCTAGAACGGGAATGCGGCGATGGCAAGAGTTAGAGATTTTCTAAGGATGAACCCTCCGGAGTTTCTTGGATCAAAGGTGGACGTGGACCCATATGAGTTCATTGAGGAGGATCTAAAGATCACCGAGATTATGGGGGTGATTGGGGAGGAGTGCGCCAATTTAGCCTCATACCAGTTGAATGGGGTTGCACACATTTGGTTCAAGCAATGGAAGGATATTAGGGCAGTTGGAGAAAGCCCTATCAGTTGGGATGATTTTCATGCTGCTTTTCTTGATCGGTTCTTCCCTCCAAAGATGAGAGAGATCAAAGCGGCCGAGTTTGTGAATTTAAAGCAAGGAAAGATAACAGTTCAGGAGTATGCCTTGGAGTTCACTCGTCTGTCCAAGTATGCACCTGAGATGGTGGAAGATCAGAGAGCCCGAGTGAGCAGGTTTGTGTATGGGATAGCAGACTACTTGGTTAGGGATTGTTAGACCGCAATTCTACTTCAGGACATTGAATTTGCTCGGATAGTCTTGTATGCCTAGTAGATGGATGCGATACGGATGAGTTAGCGGGAGAGTGAGGCCAAGAAGGCCAGGACCGATAGCCTCAGATTCTCCCAGCAGAGACCTAGTGGACACCGTCAGTAGTCTTATCAGAGATCTTCAGCCCCAGCACCTTCGGCTATGAGTGTGCCATCCAGATCCAGGCATGATCATAGGGGATGAGCATCAGGCTGGAGAGGTCAGAATAGCAGACCCACAGAGACCAGCACTCCTGAGTGTAGCAGAAGTGGTCGGAGATACGTGGGCCAGTGCTTAGCAGGTTCAGGTGCTTGTTTTGGGTGTGGGAAGCCCGGACATATGCTTAGAGATTTCCCAAAAGCCAGACAGGACGATGATAGGGGTCGAGGCCTAGCTTCCAGTTCAGCAGCTCCACCAGCACGCCTAGCTCAGCAGGGTGAATCCACTAGTGCGGGTGGTGGTCAGCGTCAAAACAGGTTCTATTCCCTAGCATCCCATCCGGAGCAAGAGATCTCCCTAGATGTAGTCACTGGTATGTTACGAGTATTCCACCTTGATGTATATGCATTGTTAGATCCAGTGGATACTTTATCTTTTATGGCGCCCTATGTTGCTAGTAGTTTAGGAGTCAGTCTCGGAATCTTATCAGAACCCTTCTCAGTCTCTACTCTAGTTGGTGATTCAGTTATAGCTAGGTGGGTGTATAGAAATTTCCATGTCACAGTTCTTCAAAAAGTCACCTCAGCAGATTTAGTAGAGTTAGCCATAATTGATTTTGATGTTATCCTCGGCGTGGATTGGTTGTTTTCATGTTATGCCTTTGTCAATTGTAGAACTCGTTCAGTAGAGTTCATATTTTTGGGTGAACCAGTGTTAGAATGGAAGGGTAGTTCAGTTGTGCCTATAGGTTATTTCATTTCCTACCTTAAGGCCGGAAAGATGATTTCTAAGGGTTTCATGTACCATCTTGTTAGGGTTAAGGATGCTACGTTCAAAACCCCAACTACCCAGTCAGTTCCTTTAGTGTGTGAATACCCAGAAGTGCTCTCAGATGATTTACAAGAATCCCTCCTGAGCGGGAGATCGATTTTGGTATTGACCTTCTTCCCGATACGCTGCCTATATCTGTTCCTCCTTACAGAATGGCCTGATCCGAGCTAAAGGAGTTGAAGGAGCAGTTGAAAGACCTCTTAGACAAGGGATTCATCTGACCTAGCAAATCCTCATGGGGTGCACCAATTCTCTTTGTCTGCAGGAAGGATGGTTCTCTTCATATGTGCATTGGTTATCGACAATTGAACGAGGTCACCATCAAGAATAGGTATCCTTTCCCCAGGATTGATGATTTGTTTGACCATCTTCAAGGTGCTAAGTGTTTTTCGAAGATAGACCTCAGATTCAGATACCATCAGCTCAGGGCTCGGGAGAGCGATATTTTGAAGACAACCTTCAGGACTCGGTATGGTCATTATGATTTTGTAGTTATGTCTTTTGAACTAACGAATGCTCCTACGGCTTTTATGGATTTGATGAACTGGGTGTTCAATCCATACTTGGACATGTTCCTGATTGTGTTCATAGATGATATTCTCATATACTCTCGAAGTAAGGAGGAGCATGTCGCTCATTTGAGGGTGGTTCTACAGACTCTTAAGGATCGCCAGTTATATGCTAAATTTAGTAAATGCGAGTTTTGGTTGAACTCAGTGGCATTCTTAGGCCATGTGGTGTCAAGTGAGGGTGTACGGGTGGACTCTCAAAAGATAGAAGCAGTGAAGAATTGGCCTAGACCAGTGGATCCTTTAGATTTAAGGAGTTTCTTGGGTTTAGCTGGTATTATCGAAGATTTTTTGAGGTGTTTTCATCTATCGCAACATCGTTGACCAGATTGACCAAAAAGAAAGTGAAGTTCCAATTTTCGGAGGCTTTTGAGAAGAGCTTCCAAGAGTTGAAGACTCGACTCACCTCAGCACCTATGTTGACCCTACCCTAGGGTACCGATGGGTTTGTGGTATATTGTGACACTTCAAGAATCGGCCTTGGTTGTGTACTCTTGCAGCACGATAGAGTTATAGCCTACGCTTCCAAGAAGCTGAAAGTCCATGAAAGGAATTATCCGACTTGTGATCTCGAACTGGCAGCGGTAGTATTTTCTTTGAAGATTTGGAGACACTATTTGTACATGTGTTTACGGATCACAAAAGCCTACAATATGTGTCTACCCAGAAGGATATAAATATACGTCAAAAAAGGTGGTTGGAGCTACTCAAGGATTATGACATGAGTGTCCTTTACCATCCGTGCAAAGCTAATGTGGTAGCAGATGCTCTTACTAGGCTTTCTATGGAGTGTGTGTCCCATGTAGATGAGGGGAGGAAGGAGTTGTTGAAGGATGTGCATCGGCTTGCACGGTTGGGAGTTCATTTGGTTGACTTGACTGATCGTGGTGTTATTATTCAGAATGGATTAGAATCATCTTTAGTGACCAATGTTAAAGCTAGACAATACAAGGATCCTATTTTGGTAAAATTAAAGGAAGCTGTTCAGAATCAGAAGGTGGAGGTCTTCTCCAAAGAGGGAGATGGTGTGCTTCATTATCAGGGTCGTTGTGTGTTCCAGATGTCGATGATTTGAGAGATCGGATGTTGCACGAGGCTCATGGTTTCAGATATTCCATACATCCAGGTGCCACCAAGATGTACCGTGATCTACGAAAAGTCTATTAGTGGAAGGCATGAAGAAGGACATAGCGGAGTTTATGGCTAAGTATCCGAATTGTCAGCAAGTGAAGGTTGAGCACCAGAGACCATGAGGTGTACTTCAAGACATCAGTATTCCTACTTAGAAGTGGGAGGAGATCAATATGGACTTCATCACAGGGTTGCCTCGTACTCGTCGACAGTATGACTATATTTGCGTGGTTGTGGACAGGTTGACTAAGGCAGCTCATTTCTTATCGATCAAGACCACCGATTCAGCGGAGGACTTGCTAAGTTGTACACTCGGGAGTCAGTTCGATTGCATGGAGTGCCCTTGTCCATCATATTAGATAGAGGTACTCAGTTTACCTTCCAGTTTTCAAAGTCATTTCAAAAGGTACTCGGTACTCAGGTCAACCTTAGCACAGCATTTCACCCGCAAACAGATGGTTAGGCCGAGCGGACCATTCAGACTCTTGAGGGCATGTTGAAAATGTGTGTGATTGATTTCAAGGGTAGTTGGGATGATCATTTTCCTCTCACTGAGTTTACGTATAACAACAACTACCATTTTACCATTCAGATGGCTCCATTTGAGGCTCTCTATGGGTGAATATGTAGATCGCCTATTGGTTGATTTGAAGTCGGTAAAGCTGCGATGATAGGATCGGATTCAGTCCATGAGGCCATGGAGAAAGTTCAACTCATAAGGGATAGGTTGGAAACAACTCAGAGTTGCCAAAAGTCCTACGTGGATGTGAGGAGGAGAGAACTTGAGTTTGAAGTCGATGATTGGATGTTTCTGAAGGTATATCCCATGAAGGGAGTGATGAGGTTTGGAAAGAAAGGGAAACTCAGGCACCATTATGTTGGCCCTATCGGATTATGAAAAGGGCTAGCAAGGCAACATATGAATTGGAGTTGCCCTTAGAATTAGCTTTAGTCCATCCAGTTTTCCATGTATCGCTCTTAAAGAAGTGCTTGGGTGACCCGGCTCTAGTTGTTCCGGTGGAGAGCGTAGGTGTGAAGGGCAGCCTTAGTTATAAGGAGGTTCCGGTGGAAATACTAGATCGTCAAGTTCGAAGGCTAAGAAACAAAGAAGTATCTTCAATCAAGGTTTTATGGCGTAATTAGCATGTTGAGGGAGCTAAGTTGGAAGCCGAAGCAGATATGATAGCTCAGTTTCAGCTTGAGGAATCAGTTTCCTTCTTAGTACTCAATTCAGTTTCAGGTTCAGCTCATGTACCCTAGCTTTTTTCATGTCAACGAATGTATGTGTGATTCAGAAATTCAGTTCAGCCATGTAGTTCAAATCAGAATTAGTCATTCCGTCAGTTTTCAGCATGTATGTTCAATATTTGAGTATGATGATTGCATTTCTCTGCTTTTCAGTATGTTTTCCACATTTGAGGATGAACGTTCCCAAGGAGGAGATATTGTAATACCCTGAAAATCCTAAGATCGGACCCGGGAGTTGAAATATAGAAAATAGAATTTTCTACACTAGGTCATAGGACGAGTCGTCTAGTGACCCGTCAGAAACACCACGAGTCATTAAGTGACTCGTGGGGAAAGGTTGAGACTTGATTGGAAATTTCAGGTTTGGGGTGTCCACGGGTGTGACCACGTGTCGTGGTCAGCCCCACGATCCATTAGGTCACCCGTGGTTAAAGGTGGTTGAAGGATGTAGGAAAAAGGGGCAGTGCTCCTAACGGGTCATCACCACGACTCATCGGGTGCACCACGAGTCTTGATGTCCCCCATGGTGAACCTCAAAAGGTTTTTGGTGGTGCAGGCGATTAATGGAAGACGACGGGTTGTTCCCCAGACCATGAGTCATCCAGTCCCTCATTGAGGACTGGCAATGTATTTTTCCTTGCGAATTTATTAAGGGCTTTTCCGTAATTTCTAAGTTTCTAAGGCCTAAACTACGTCGTTTTAAGCTCAGAATAGAGTGTTTCAAGAAGGGATAAGTCATGCTAAGCCTATCCTAATTCATGCATGCAAGCTTTGAGGTTTGAGAGATCAAGCCTAGTTTCTTCAAAGTTCTTCCTCAATTCTCTTTGGGCAATCAAGAAAGTGGTGAAATCAGATCCCTTCAGGTATGTAAGGCTATGAATGAGTGCAATAGTCTACACTCATGCCCAATCCCTCTCTATTTCATGAAATCTTTATTGATGAATCTATGGGGTTTTAACCCAAATATGTAAATTCTCTAAGTTCTATCATAGGTATGATCTAAGCATGTTCCAAATGTTGATTTATGATTCATAGGCAAGTTTTACAATGTTTTAAATTACAAATCTACATTTTCAAGTTTTACAATCTATGTTCCCCATTCATGGAAGTTCATGGTAAGTTGAGATTATGATATGTATGTTCAAATGTGATGAGATGTTTATGAGAAAATCATGTTTTCAAATTACCCATGTCTATGTTCATGTTTTCAAGAGAATCAAGTTGATTTCAATCATGTTAGGTATTGGGCAAGCCCGTATCAAGTATGTTTTTATGATTTCATGAATTAGCTTACAACATGATTTTTGAGTCTAGACTCCAAATTATATTCAGCTTGTGGTATGATTTGAGCCAAGGCTCCTCATGTTATGATTTCAGATTTATGTATGTATGTATGAGTCAGCTTCGTCACTAGATGATGTTTCAGCTTTGTTGAAAAATGATGGAGAGCATATGTATGTTTTTGGGAGTAGTGTCTATCACCGGTAGACTAAGGGTCAGTCAACCCTATGCCTCATAGCTATGCGCCAACATAGGTATGATCAGATTATTTGGGACCTTCCTTATGAGCTTCCCCTGCCGCAAGGGGCCTTCTGCTTGATATCAATATCATGGTAGCATACTTAGCCTTGGCAAAGCTTTGAATGGCTCTGCCCACTTGAGTGTGATAGTTGTGACCATGTAAGCTCTATCGTGGTAATGTTGGTTATATGATGAGTCTCCCATTGCTCCTCATGATTTCAGTTATACATGTATATCAGTCATGATATTATGTTTTCAGCAGGTTTGACCCAATGTTCAGTTTTACTTATGATTATCAGTTTTCAGCTTTGGGTCATCCAATTTAGTTATGATGTTCAGTTATGTTCATATCATGATTTCAGAAAATAGCATGCACACCCTACTCTCAGAATCTTATCTTGATTATGTTTTATGATATGTATGATACTTACTTAGCAGTTTTACTTGCCTTGCATACTCAGTACATTCCACGTACTGACCGCATACTCTATGCTGCATCGATTCATGATACAGGCTTCGATATCCAGACTCAGTCCCGCTGCTAGTCAGACTTTCGGAATTAGCACTTCCCGATCAGAGTTGGTGAGTCCTCATCTTTCGAGGGCCTTTCTATTAAGACATGTTCAATATTTTCAGTTTTCAGACTATAGTGAGTTAGTTGGTGTTTTATCCCATCAACTCGTTAGTGTTAGAGGCTTTTTGGACATAGTTTTTATTCAGCTTTAGACTTATGTATGTATTCAGATGTTATGTTATGTTTAGACTTTTTACATATTAAGTATGTTGATCTTCCATTTTATTTGATTGAGTTCGATGTTATGTTCATGCCATGGGTCGACTTGGAGCGATTCGGGCCTATGTTCGGGTCATGACAACCCTATTATTCAAATTATATGAAAAGTCAACATTATGATTTATGATTTCAAGTATGATGAGATATCTAGCATGAATGAATAATTATAAATTTTCCATGTATGAATCCATGATTTTGACTTATGACATCTATTTCAAGTATGCATGATTTTATGATTTGGGCAGGCCCACACAAGTCAAGTATGTTTTTTGTGATTTATCCAAGGCTAATAAGATCAGCTTATCATATGTTTTGGAGCCAAGACTCCCACTACATCAATTGATATATTTTGGAGTCACGACTCCGAATGTTTAGATTTCAGACTATGCATGTAATTATCATTTCTGCTTCATTGAAAAATGATGGGAGCACTATGTATGTTTATGGGAGTAGTGACTAGCACCGACTAGGCTTGAGGTTCCAAGGTTTTCCGATCTCAAAACTACGCGTCAATATAGGTATATTTATATTTGGGACCTCTTAAGAGAGTTTTCCCTTGCTCCAAGGGGTCTCAACTTGATACCGATATCATGGTATCGTCCTTAGCCCTGGCTAGGTTTTGAACTGTCCTACTCAGTTGAGTGTGATAGTTGGGACATCACGTATGCTCTATCGTGATGGTGTCAGTTATCACGAGTCTCCCATTGTTCCTTATGATTTTAGTTGCTCATTCATGACTTATGATATTAAGTATTAATAGCAGATTTGACCCAATGACCAGTTTATAAGCTTTTATTTACGATTTCATCTATGACAAGTCATATGATTTCTATTTCTAAACCTTGGGTCAGTATGTTCAGTTATGATAATGAGCTTATGACTATGTATGTCTCAGATACAATTTTCAGCATGCAGTCCTTACTCTCATGATTTAGTGATTTATATTTATATGCATGATTTCAGTTAATATTTGCTAAGCATGTTTTACTTACCTTACATACTCAGTACATTCAAAGTATCACTTGAGTGTGATAGTTGGGGCATCACGTATGCTCTATCGTGATGGTGTCAGTTATCACAAGTCTCCCATTGTTCCTCGTGATTTCAGTTGCTCATTCATGACTTATGATATTAAGTATTAATAGCAGATTTGACCCAATGACCAGTTTATGAGCTTTTATTTACGATTTCATCTATGACAATTCATATGATTTCTATTTCTAAATCTTGGGTCAGTATGTTCAGTTATGATAATGAGTTTATGACTACATATGTCTCAGATACAATTTTCAGCATGCAGTCCTTACTCTCATGATTTAATGATTTATATTTATATGCATGATTTCAGTTAACATTTGCTAAGCATGTTTTACTTACCTTACATACTCAGTACATTCAAAGTATTGACCGTACACTCTATACTATATCGTTTCATGATATAGGTTCAGGTGATCCAGTGTCTCGTCGATAGTCGCTTCCCCTATTAGCTCAGTTGGGGCCTTGGGTGAGACCTCATTGTTCGAGGGCGTCTATCATTTCAGTTTGGTGATGTCGTTTTCTTTCATACTTGGAGATAGCTGGGGGATTGTCATATATCTCATCAGTTAGTAGAGGTTTTTCAGACATAGACTATTATGTTCAGCTTGAGATTTAGCATTGTGATGTTATCATTCCATGTACATTATGTTATTCAGACTTCCGCTTATTCATGTTTAAATTATCAATTTCCTCTTTAATATATGCTCTTTAGTTTCTATATTCATGTCATGGATCGACATGGAGTCATTCATGATTCTAGGTTCCCTGTCTTAGTCCGGGGTCCCAGCTAGGGTCGTGACAAACTTGATATCAAAGCAAAGGTTTAGAGTGTCCTAGGTTTTCTGAAAGCCACGTTAAGTAGATTATTTTCCATGGGAGTGAGGTGCGCTACACTTATGGGGAAGTGGCTACAAGATGTTTTAGAAAATTTTCCTTTTTTCATAATCTATGTCGTGCGATGAAGTACCTCTCTATTCCTCTAACTCGTGCGGTATGCATTTGCAGAAATATGCCTCCACATTGAGTAAATGGTAGAAGGAATGACAACGGAAATGGACATGACAATGGCAATAGAGATGGGCATCTACAAGCCCCGCTAGCACCAGCGGATCCTTTGCCCAAGCTGGTCACTTATGCCGAGTTTAGACCGACATTTAAGATGTTGACACAGGCCATGACCACTCCGGTTAACTAGTAGGCAGTGACCCATGTTCCTTAGAATGGGAAGGCAGCAGCGGCGAGGGTGCGAGATTTTCTCAGGATTAACCCACCTGAGTTTCTTCCAACTGACATTCCAGCTGGCTATTGTATCTCAAATGCCGCCTGAGTTTCTTCTTAGCATGACATTCCAGCTGACTACTGTATATCAAATGCCACAAAAAGAAACTCAATCTCAATCTTATGCACAGAATAACATCACGTCGTATGCAAGTAGCCCAATAAATACCCACCTCTTAATTTAGAGTAGGATTCAATCACATGTTGCCTATAGAGGTGTAACCAAGTTAGTTACTATCTGCAACTTTCACATAAGTAAGTGAAAAGCTTTCTATATCTCATGAATCATATAACACGTGGTCTAGTTTATCAAGTACTTATTTTACCTTTAGGTTCATGTAACTATGTGATCTACATAAGTGCAACCATGTTGTGGCTAATTTCTTTCGTTTAAACATATGACAAATATACCATGAAACTTCTAAGAGTTTTACATAAAGACACGTGCAATCATGTAAATTTTATGAACATTTGACTCGTATTAGGAGTACTACAACACATGTAAACTTTGCTATATAAATAAGTGAGTAATCAATATAATATAGTAGAAGAAGGATTTTTTCCTTGTATCATATAAGTTGTATTGGCTTTTAAGGAGAAACATATGACCCTAGGTCATGCCTTAATGCCAAATCAAGTTTTAACTTTACATACCTCGTTTACTTTCTTACACACTTATGAATAATCACTCACTCTTTACAATAAGATATCTACATAAAAGCAACTGACATAATCGTTACAAACATCCTATTAACATGTCTAGCTCAACTCTGAAATATGTTAGCTACAAGGCAAGTGACTAGCTCGTTGGACCTGTTATAGACGTATGTTTTTTTCTACTTTCTTTTCCAATTAACAGCTACAAGTACATAATGAACATATTTTATCAGATAAGAAAAATGTGTGGCTTGTAAAAGAGTTCGCTTCAACCAAACAGACAGCATCCTGCACAACATCCAAATAATCGATGTAGTGCGACATCCTCGATTTCTAACCAAAATAGTCACTACAAGAAAAAACCTTATTTATGACTAACATTAAGCAGCTAGTTAATAATTTCATCTCTAAAAGTATATGTATTGGGACGAGATGATATTCCGATCCTTATATTTTATTGTGAAGGTACAAAATGTGATCCTAAAAAAATTAATAGCCGGTCCTAATTTATAATTTGAGGCTTCAGTAGGAGAAAAGTGCTGCCAAACTAAAATCTAATATTAAAATTTTAATAAAAATTAATTTTTTTCACTAAAACTGATCTAAGGCGCAAAAATTTAATAATATATTTTTGAAAAATTTTGAAAACTATTTATCTTCTCTCAATCAAAGCATAGGGACCGCAATTTTTCCCTAGACTACGATTTCCACTGCGGCGCAACTTTGATCATTGTAGCAGGTGGTATTCTCAATAGAGTGTCTTCTTTCTTGTTCATCGTAGCTGCCTTATTCTCTATTTTCCATCTCCCTCGATAGCGAAATCTAGGTATGCATATCTTCCATCGAGTTGCTCTTTTTCTTCTCTAAATTATACTAATTTTTCTTTATTGGTTGTGTTATTAGAGTTAATGTTCTTCTTCCTAGAACATGAAACTAGTAAATGATTTTAGAATCCAAGTTTTTTATTTGTACAATTAGTGAAAAAGTTAATGGGCTGGAATTCCCAATTGATAATTTGATTTTCTAAAGTGTATTTCGATTTATAGTGTATTGTGTGTCCAAAGAATTACTTCATGGATAATTTTTTTTAAAAAAAAACTAAGAGGACGTCATTCCTCCGTGTTTCTCTGTTTTATGGTTTTTCTTCAGCAATGGACAACACAGGTATCAGTTAGAGGTTTTTAACTTTTTTTGTTCTTAACTTTTGTTTTAAGTTTTTAATTCTATATTAGATATTAGTTTGAGGTCTATCAATCTTTTTAAGTGATTATTGTATATTGGGGCATATGTGGTTAATCAATCTTTTTAAGTGATCCCTGTACATAAGGGGCATATGGTGATTTTTTCACAACTTGGGATTGACTTAATTATGCAACTCAGTTTATTTAATGTGAACTGAGCTATGAATTTGTTAGAGATAGAGGAATGTAAAGAGGGGGTAAATCATGAATGGAAAATTTGCTTAGTTGCTAGCTCAATTTTCTTCTTCTGCAATTAAACTCATTTAATTTTCTATGTCTTGCTCGATTTCCATTTGATATTTGGCTATAAATATTTGTATTTATCTATCATTTATCTCGGACTTTGATGCTTAATTTAGTGGTGCTTATAGTACTCATTGTAATGCTTTACGCTAATATTTTTTTATATATTATTTGCGCTTTGAAGTGGTGCCTTCCTTTATTATCATCTCAAACAAATTTATTTTAAAAAAATAGAGGTTATGCCAACCTCTTAGCCGATCTTCACACTTCTCCTAAAATCTATAGAATGAGGATATGTAGTGAGAGGTATTCCCTCAAAAGAAAGAAATCAGCTCATAGAGATTAAGCTCAACGAATATAGGACAATTGGTACATATTGGTTGAGAAAATGCCTAAAACAGTCCATTATCTTTGGGTTTAGACTCAAAATCACTTTTACCTGGAGCGTAAATAATATATAATATTTGTTAATGTGGTGCACTTTTGATCAATACACAAAGATTCTATTAGATCTTAGTAAAGATATATGCGCTACTGCATCCTAGTAGGAACACAACTATTTTTCACTTTATTTGAGATCCTAAGATGTTGGGATCAAACAAGACCCGAGAACATCTTGTGATTTGATCAAACCATTATAAAAAAAAAGGTTGATTTTTTCACATCAAGGCATTAAAATTACTAATTTTATCATAAACCATTGATTTGGCCTCACTTTCCTCTTTAAAGCTTCCTTTATATGTTAAAATGCTAGAAACTTTAGATTCATTTTCAACTCCATATTTCCATTGAGATAGGCACTTACTAAAATTGAGTTCTTTATCTGAATTATTAAGTAATTTTTGCAAAAAAGTGCTCAAAAATTTTTATCTTTAAGCGAATTGGAGATTCAAAGAAGTTGAAGTACTAGTGTTAAAGTAAATATGGAAGTCTTTATAATTAGATAGTGAAAGGTTGAGGACATATATGAAGAAAAAGATGAGAAAATTATTTTTAAAAAATTGATGAAAGAGAAAAGCATAACCCTGTGAGCTTGATGAAGAAAACTCCTCTGCTTGATCTGTTGAAGTCATCAAGCTCTATGTGCCTTGTGACCATGAAAGATGAAAAACTCTTTTTCCTAATTAACAAGATAAAGTTTATTTTCTTTTTTGGCTTGCAGCATTTTTTTATTTCTATGCAAACTTTCTAAGTCGGATTTCAAGTATTAAAACCTTTTAGCTTAACAATGTTTTAATATTTATTATAATCTTTAGTTTCGATGTTGACTAATCAAATCCCCTCAATAGCTTTTTTTTGGGGAAAAGTTAGTGTTGATAAAATTATTTTCTCATGAAGAAAAGGGATGCATATTAAATTTTTCTAGGAAAATATCTCATGTGATGAGCAAACTAACTCCATCTTAGTTAAAATTTAACAGAAAGTTAAGAAGGTTACTAAAAGTGTACCACCTTAACAAACATTATAGACTATTTATGTTCCAACTAAAAGAATGTGAATCTTTAAGTCCAAATTCAAAGATAGTGGATTATTTTGAGCCTTTTCTCCATATTGGTTCTTCCTTTC
Source organism: Datura wrightii (assembly GCA_035772735.1). Lineage (NCBI taxonomy): Eukaryota > Viridiplantae > Streptophyta > Magnoliopsida > Solanales > Solanaceae > Datura > Datura wrightii. The sequence goes on along the minus strand of JASDFA010000007.1, from coordinate 41,696,061 downwards.
TTGGTGTCTTGGTGGAGGTCATATTTATCTTGTCAAGAGTATATGTCCCTGCGGCACTCTTGGGGAGATCCTTAGCCTCATAAAATTGTCCATCTTTCTCCACGGTGCTTCATTTAAACAAGGAGTTAGCAATTTAATTAGCCTTTCTATAATAATATTGTATTACATGATTTGAACGAGAAAGAAGTTGTCTAGTTTCTTGGATGGATTCTTGAAGTTGCAAGGCGATGTTATTATGGGCTATCAACATATTGACTAAAATAATTTAGTTGAACTCCAAAATAATATTATGATAGCCCTTTGTGGTACATCTACTAAAGTACTTTATTAAATAAGAAGTCATTTAAAAGGAAAAAATAAATATAATCATGGCAGAAAATATTTCGGGAAGTATTAAAGTACATATTTTGGTTAAGTGAATTTTGAGGAGGTGAAGCATTTTATCACATTTATAAGATTAGTGTTGAATGATTGGTAAATAAATTGTTCAATATTTTATGGGCAGTATAGTAATCTAACTTTATACTTGATGTGTTCCCACTTTTAATATAATATGATTAGTAATTTTAGTTTCTTGGTTCTTTCTTCACATATTAGTCACGAGTGACTGTTTTAGAAGATCTTATGTCATAAAGTATACTATATTTGAATTTTTCTGTGTAATTTCTTATATCGACCTCAGGGTAGGCTAAAAGGAACCATTATACATGTTTCCGAAACAACATCTTAATTACAAGTTAATTTATAATCTTTTAAATTGTGAAAATAAATTCTAACTATGTTTGGGTTGTATATGGCGTTCTTCTTCAATTTATTCAGTTTATTCCTTTTCTTCTTTCTTCCTTCTTTATTTTTTTACTATCACAATTGCGAGCGCTTTTTTATTATCCTTCAGTTGCAACTTTTTCTTTATTATGTTCTCTTAAGTTGAACTACAATATATTTTAAAAGGATATACTAGTTTTACATCTATTAAATGTACTCCTATTAATGAAGGAGTCATTTAATAGGTGAAAAAATTACATATTTTGATTCAGTGAAAGTATTTTCGAGAAGTATTATTAAAGTACGTATTTTTATTCAGTGAATTTTGAGGGGCTGAAACATTTCATTATATTTATAAGAGTAGTGTTAAATGACGGACAATAGAATCGTTCAATATTTTGTGGGATTATGGTAATCTAACTTTATACTTGGTGCAATCTCACTTTTAATATAATATGATTAGTGATTTTAAGGTTTCTTTGTTTTTTCTTCATGTATAGTTGCAAGTGAATATTTTACAAGATCTCATATCGTAAAGTATATTATTTGAATTTTTATTTGGTGTAAATACTTATTTCAACCTCAAGGCAGGCTAGAAGGAGCCATGTATACATGTTTCAGGAACCAACATTTTAATTACAAGTTAATTGATAATCTTTTATATATCTTAGTGTCATTTGATTTTATATTGCAATACATTAACTTAAAAAGAAGCATAGTTCAACTAAAAAGTGCAATGTTAGAGTTCAACCAATTGTGTACATCTAATCGTCACAATTTGTGTGCATCTTAGTATTTTTCTTATCCTTTATCTTTTATTAATCTAATTATTATGTATTCTCCAAGGTTATGGCACCTCGTAAGCAATAGATGCCTTTTGTTGATAATCGGAGTGATGAAACTTACTTAATAGGGGTGCAAAAGTTTTTGGGTTATGCTTCTTAGGAAACAGGAGAAGAATATGAAATATGATGTCCATGTGCCAAATGTTGTAATACAACTTTAGGAACTCGTACGACAGTTGAGACACATTTGAAAGTACATGGAATAATTCACAGTTATACTTTTTGGTATCACCATGGAGAACATTTAGATGAGCCACTATCAGAATCTAATAATGAAGATAGTGTGGATGAAGTAGAAGAATCTGAGTGAAGATTAGGTAGAAAAACTATTGAGAGATTTATATCCTAATCTTTATGGAGAAGCTACACACATTGATTGTGATGATTTACTTGAGAAGGAATCAAATGTTGAAGCAAAATTTTTTTACAGTCTATTGAACAATTTTGAGCAGCCACTGTACTAAAATTTAAAAGCTTCAAAGCTTTCCTCTTTGATTAAATTGCTTCCCATCAAAAGTATGGGTCGCTGGAGTAATGAGTCATTTATAATGGTATTGAAAATGTTAAAAGAGGAGTTGTTGCCTGATGGTTCCAATTTTCCAAACTCGTAATATGAGGCAAAGAAGATAATTCAAGACCTTGGGCTTTCTCACAACAAGATTGATTCTGTATTAATGATTGCATGTTATTTTGGAAGGGGGATAACTTACTTGTTTCTTGCAAAGTTTTTGGTGCGTTCAGATGGAAAATAGATACAAATAGCGGAGAAGCAAAGAGTAAAAAAGGCAAAAAGATAGCATCAAAAGTCTTTACGCTATTTTTTCTTAAAGCCTAGGCTTCAGAGGTTGTTTATGTCTACAAAGACATCTATCTAATAACATGGCATACAAATAGAAGAGCTGGTGATGAAACAATGAGGCATCCAGCTAATTCAATATTGTATAGAAGGCATTTGATGAACTTCATCCTTCATTCACAGTCGAGCCTCGTAATGTTTGACTTAGACTTGCTAGCGACGGATTTTAGCCATTTTGCAATTCAAAAACTGCATATAGCATTTGGCTTGTGGTTCTTGTTCCTAGAATATACCACCTTAGTTGTGTATGAAACAAGAAAATTTTATTTTGTCGATGTATAGTCCTGGTCCAAATGTTCCAGGAGATGCAATTGATATATATCTTTGTCACGACTTGAGTGTAGACTCTGGATTGAGGTATGGGACCTAGAACCACGAAAGGCTCCAAGCTAACCCATGGCACATACAAAACATGATTTCAAGCATAACTAAGTGGAAATAAATTATGAATACAACATAAGCGGAAGTCTGCATAATATAATTACATGAATGTAAACACGAGCCAACATAGCTGAACCATCCATACATAGTTGTCTGAAAACCCTTTAAACATTTGATGAGCTGATGGGACAACAACCCCAACTAGCTCACTAATTCTGAAACTAAAAGACATAAACAAAAGAGATATAACTAAAACTGATGTCCTCGAATCATGAGGACTCACCAAAACTGGAATTGAGTTGGACTGAGCGGGAGCAAGCTAATGATTGGACTGTGACGGATCGCCCAAACCTATATCATGAGATGATATAACATAGAATATGCGGTCAGTATTTGGAATGTACTGAATATGTAGAGAAAGTAAAACATGTTAGTAAAACGATAGTCTAAAATCATGAATATTAAACAAGATAGAACATGAGAGTAAGGATAACATGCTAAACATCATATTCATGAAGTAATCATAATCAGAAGATATTCATCATAAGCTGAATATAATGATCCGAGGTTTAGAAATAGAAAACATATCGTGTGCCAGACTTAAAATCATACGTGAAAACTCACAACTGATCAATGAGTCAAAAATGCTATAAAATATAATATCATAAGATATGACATGAGTTACTGAAAACATGAGGAACAATGGGAGACTTCGTCATAACCGACACCATCATAATAGAGCTTACATGATGCCCCAACTATCTCGCTCAAGTGGGCAGAGCCGTCCCAAGCTTGCCAAGGAAAGGAACGATTAAGGCATGATATCACTCATGAATTCCCATAGGATCTAACATGAAATAATAACTATGGTGGCACGTAATTCTGAGACTCGGGGTTTGCCTGAACCCCTAACCTACTCGATGCTAGACACTACTCCAAAAAATATACACATGTCTCATAATCAACATTGTGAAATATACTTGATCTTGCATCAGCTAGTTTAAAATTGTGAAATCATAATCATACTTGACATACGTGAACTAGCCATAGAATTGGTGCCACAATTGGCAATGATACATAAACTTGACTTTTCATGAAATCCATACATACCTGAATAATACTTCATAATTCCGAAATCATGGAATCCTATGTTTAAAAATTCATAAACATACATGCATACTTTGATAATTCATCATACTTGAATTCATGGGCTCATAAGTGTCACGTCCCAAATTACCCCTTAAACGTTATCGGCACCCAACACATACAACCAACCAGGCGAACCGAATTTCCATATTCTAACCATTAATTCAAAATATTAAATAAATCATATAAGTACCCAAATAATATGATAATCAATTATGAGATAGTTAATATCTTCAAATACTAATTTGAAACTCTTGCCCATACCCCACACTAGATCATGGAGCATCTAGGAGAACTTACAAATGAAAAGATACTATTGAATAAATGATGAAGACTCTTTAAGAGCTCCCACGAACAATGCGGCAGCTCACCTCAATAACTAGATCAACTCTAGCGAACTCATTGGCTAATAACTTCATCATCACCAATAGTGTCGGCATGGATATGCAAGTAAGGAGTGAGTTATACGTAAATACAACTCAGTAAGATCCTCGATCCACCACTTTAATACCTCTGGAACAAGTGTTAGAAAATACAACAATAACGAACACAAAAATAATATGCACAAAACTATATTTCAAAATGTAATACTCAATAAAGTCCAAACAAATATTCACAAGATCACTGTATATCTCAATAAAACTCACACCCAGGACTTGTCAAACGACAGTGAAAGAGATCAACCTAATATCCCGACTAGTCCTCGGCAGCATATGTAATTGCCTAATAGTATACTACGGCAGCAAGTGTAAGACCCCTAATATGTTACGGTAGAACATTTATTCCCTTAGTAACTATATCACGACAACGAAGGAAGGATATCCAACGCCCCAACACCATGTTACGAGACTACCCCACACCAAAAATCAACTATTAAGTAATAATTTTTTTTAAAAAAATATCTTTCTCAAAGTAACATATATGTGGTTAGTCAAAGACCACCAATTCTGCCAAGTACACGCTTTCCCCAACACATGGACCAGGCAGACAAAACACAATTTTTAAAATAGGTTTGAAAGCAAGCATCAAAGCCTAAAGTCTCACTTACCTCAAATTCACAACTCAAGCACCTTTTTCAATAAAGCAGAACTATACTCTCGGGTTCCCAAATCACCTCACTACACAAAAATAGGTTCAGAATGGTAAAAACCCCTTGGGTGAATATTCTCTTAATTTTTAAATTAAGTCAAACTCGCGGTCAAAGGGTTGACCTAAAAAGTCAACTATGATCAACGAGTCAGAATTCCCGAGCCATGACCATCAACAAATTCTCCTTGATGAGAGGATTCCAAAACACTATTTAAAATTAAATTTTGATAATGTTTGCCCTTTCAAATCAATAATTTATGTTGAAGAACCCTAGGGCTAAACTTTTTCAATTTCTCTTAATTTCTCCATGTTTCCACCATAAAAATTTATCTATAATCATATGATAATATCATAGAAAAGTTTAGAATCATTACCTTGATGATTTGGGATGAAAATCTCTATTTTTCTCTTCTCTTTTCCTCTCTTTTTCTCCCTTTCTTTTCTTTTGTTGCACTGCATTCTTTTTCCTTCTTTTTTCCCCCAAAGTTTCTACTGCTTTTATAACCAGCAACCCTTTTATTTATTTATTTTTAATTTTCTTATTGGCTTCTCTCTCTCTCTCTCTCTCTCTCTCTCTCTCTCTCCCTCTCTCTCTCTCTTTGTTGCTAAACTACCAGATAACTCTTCATTAAATTAGGGTTATTACACTCTCCTCCACTTAAAATAACGTTCATCCTCCAATGTGTTCAAAACTTCTGCCGAAGTATGAGGATATGGATATCACCATGCATGTCCAACTAAAACTCTCCAATAGTCTTTTCTAACAGATTGTTCTACAATAATAAGTTGATCGTAGAATGTTTCTTGTACTTAGCTAACAAAGTCATATATTCAAATACACTATATGATTTCCTCAAAAGCACAAAACAATCGAACATTATATTAGTCTAAATAACATGAGCCGGGTCATAAATGTATTCTCGAAACGGTTTCACATAATATAACACCTCTGGTAGCATAACAAGTCTCTTAATTACAATAACCTGTTGCACAAAACCTTATCGGCGATATGCTTGGATCCCAACTTATTCTTCTTTTAATATCTCATATAATACCACTAATGGTAAAAGAATCTTCTACAAACACGCGGTCACCAACCATAAGTTTAGGTCATGAATTTCCCTTGTATGCAAAGAGCCTTTACTTGCCCTGAGCAGTATTAAAGTGGTTTTTGTTCCAAATTGACCTTATTCAAGACCTATCACACTAATATTTTAAAAAATATATATATGTTGTGTCTTCTCGATCTAAGCTACTCAATTAATGGACGATATCGATATCCACATAAAATCTCAAACGACAAGATTTATGAGCCACAACTCCACATAAGCAACCTTATTCGACCTCAGTTACTGCACTTGTCTATTAATAGATATTGCATCCTCCTTGTAAGTCAAAAATTTCATCATGTCGTATTTTCTCAGATTAAATTATATGAGTACCACCATGAACGTATTGTCTAATCATAGACACGCAAAACGTAGAATGTGCAGTCAAAAATCCCTGAATACCAAGCAAATCTCTATTCCACTACTTTGATTCGATGCAATTCTCATAAGGACCAACATATTTTTAAGCTTAATCTATTTTTCTTCCCAAATCTCATAACTTCCTTTACGGGGTCAAAAGGCCTTTATTTATTTATTTTTTGTGCATCACCTTTTATGATCTCTATCCCACTAACTCTCTTTTCTTCATAGGACTTTTATTTTCTTTAAGCAGTCCAAGGTTATTTAGTAGGAATGTGGCTCTTCTCTTCCTTCTTCGTTTTTTCTAGTGTTTGTTGGACCAACTTTGAATGCAATAGTTGTTACTAACCAAATTCAAATCATCAATAGCAAAAAATACCAACATCCATGTAAATCCTCAGACAATAAGATTCCTATACTAAATTAGTAACTATTATGAGGTACAACCTCGATCAAAAGCAACTACTCATTAATATCCATTTGGCTAGTGTTGGGAGGGGATATCGATACTAATTTATGCTTATTGTGCAAGAACACACTCCAGTGCCACAAATCTTATCCAAACGTTCTTACATACTATAGTAATGGAACACACTCAAATACTCCTACATAATGCCCTCACGTAAGGTATCGCTGGAACACCGACTTATTCCTCTATATTTCAATCACACGTACGGTAGTGATGGAACACCTCCATATAATCATACAAAATACTCTCGCATACAGTAGTGCTTGAATCCATCCATACACCCTTATGTAATACTCTCACGTACAACATCACTGGAACACATCCATACACCCCTATGTAAATGTTCCACGTACTCTTACTCTTGTCACACATGACCATATGAGCACCTCGTATCATTGCACCATCCCTCAAAACATATCTTCACATAGTCTAGTATGATGTATAAATAATTTAACTCGAATCAAGTGCTCAATATTGCTACCTATCAAACTCACCCAAGCTATGATCACAACTGTCTGAATAAATGTGTAGATCAACTACAAAGTCTACATTGATTTTCTCTCAGAGACAACCATGTCTGCAGTGATTTACTGATTCTCTAACACCTGTATTTAACCTATGAATAGTTCCAACACTAAAGAATAATATTTTTCATACGATGTATCATCTTCTGTCAACGTTAACTCTCTTACTCCAGTTTCAATACATATTCTTGAATCTTGAAAGTACAGAATACCATAAACATTGTATCTATAAATCTTCTTAAGTCAACCAGCACAAGTGCACATGCATGGAATCCTCTAATTGTAATGTTACCTTCTTATTCATTATTCAGTGGCTTCGCCTTTAAAGCTATTTATAACTCCCAATAAGGACAGGACTTTTACACCGATCAATTTCTTTTCTCTTCTCCAACAAAAATAGATGTGACGTAACACATGCTAGCACATTTGGGCGCATAATACCATCAACTTGTCCCCTTTTTACTAGATAATACAATGCTTAAAACATCACGAAATATAAATCAAAATTCACAGTTCTGACCTTCAGATTTAATCATTATTATCTCGATGTTCATAAAATCATCTTCCATGTCTTTGTTACTTCCTTCGACTATGAAAATATTCTCTTGTGTCATTAGTGAATATTATAACAAGAATTCTAACAGTTTGAATACTTAGTTCATCTGGTCCAGGACGATTACTAGTGTCTTTGACTATCCAAGAGATGTCACTATATTTAACCACAAATCACAACAAGTCTTGGGACATGTCTTCAGATTATTCAATCTGTTTTTTTTCTCCTTCTACTCATGTCATCTCAATCACAATTCTATTTATAATAACAAATAACACCCTATTATTGAGGATACAAATTATCTAAGTATAGGAAAAGTATTTGCCCTTCATGGTATTCTAAGTCATCTGTCTTTTGTCAATAAATTCTACGTTATTCACCGTTCCTCTCAACAAACTAAAATTAAGCAATTCAAAGGACTATACTTTTATCCGTAACCTCTTAATCTTGAAGCCTTGCAACTTTTTTTTTTCATTTTTTTGACTCCATAGAACCATTATGTGATATTGAATAGAAATAGACTATTTTTTTGAGAGTATATCGACACCTAAGTTTCTCTCTCAATCACGTGGTATGCTATGTAGGCTCTCAAAAACACATTAGGAGACTCATTAACCACTCACACTAACTCAACAATCGGATACTCAATTCTGTTGCCCCGAGTTATAGTTAGGTACAACATATATCACTTATAACATATAAAATTTTTTGAGCAGATACCTCAGTCCGTAGGCATTCAAAGTGAATCCTTTAATTCAATACTAGGCTCAACCGAACTGAAAAATTCAACTTTCTTTTCATGACAACCAAGAATAAGATACGGTGAAGTTGTCCAATTTGAGCTAAAGATAATCTCAAGGTATATGATGCCAAGTTATAATAGTATGTAAGTGTAACATGACTCTGAAATGTGTGCACATATATTCGATAACCAGACAATAATATAGAATCCCCCACTTGGGTAGAACCCATAAATTATACATTTAAGTACTCAAGTTTTTTCCTCATCTACACTATCATTTCATTAATGTGTCACTCATCTTTCTCAAGCTTGAGCTTAACCAAAACACAACATATTCTGACAAGTTGTGTGACTGATTACTTTTCTTTATGAAAATCATGTCATTACTCAAACTTCTTCTATGTTCCTTTATTTCATTATGCATGGCAATCTTAATATTTCACTTCTCAACCTTACTTCAATAACTAAGCATGACAATATGTGCTAAGTTTCATACTCAATCTCTTACCATGATCGTGTTTTTTTCTAAAAGTCTTATTCTTTCACAACCCAAAATTTATCCCGAACCTGTTCCATGAACAATTGTACATCTCATAGCAACTTTTATGTTCATATTCAATGTACGTAAATTATATATTCTCAAGACACAATCACACTTATGACATCACCATCACAACAACACTAATAATAATTATTCTCTTTAAGAGTCATTAAGCCTAAAATTGTATAAGCGCTATATCCAAAATATCTTTCACCAAAAAATTCAACAATTTAGACGTCGGTAAGCTAATACACTTCTACTTTGCTGATTAGACTCATAACAGAGAATTATACCCACAATCTCAAATTTAAATAAGTCACTTTTACACAAAAGTCATATCATTTGGTCACTTCTCCATTCACACAAGTTTCTGACTTTCAAAAGTTTCACTAACTTCCAAACTTCTTAAACAGTTTTGGCAGAGGTTCCCCTGTAAATAGAGCTATCTCAAAATGTACAACATGTCCAATCTCAACTACAATCAATACACATGATGTCCTATGTACTCAATGCCACTTTCAATAGAATATATATTGCTAAAAACTTCCAATTCGACTATGTCATCTAGTAGAGGAGGATATGTGTGTCCTAGTTGTCCGCTAAAGGAACATCTTAATGTTCAACTAAATCAAGCTCAACACACGAATAAAGAATGAAAGAAGGAAAAACATCATAGATGTTCAATAGCCTCAATATCATAAGTATGGATGTCTACTTACCCATGAACAAGACTCTACCAAACATTTCTCTATGACCCGGGACTTAAAGCCTAAGCTTTGATACCAACTTTGTCACGTCCTAAATTACCCCTAGACATGATCGACACCCAGCACATACCACCAGCCAGGCGAATCAAATTTTCATATTTTAACCATTAATTCACAATATTAAATAAATCTTATAAGTACTCAAATAATATGATAATTAATTATGAGATAGTTAATATCTTCAAATACTAATTTGAAAATCTTGCCTATACTCCACACTAGACCATGGAGCATCTAGGAGAACTTACAAAAGAAAAGATATTATTGAATAAATGATGAAGAATCTTTAAGAACTCCCACGAACAATGCGGCAGCTCACCTCAGTAACTGGATCAACTCTAGCGAACTCGTTGGCTAATAACTTCATTGTCACTAATAGTATCTGCATGGATATGCAAGTAAGGAGTAAGTCATACATAAACATAACTCAGTAAGATCCTCGACCCACGACTTTAATACCTCGAAAACAAGTGTCAGAAAATACAACAACAACGAACACAAAAATAATATGCACAAAACTATATTTCATAATGTAATACTCAATAAAGTCCAAACAAACATTCACAAGATCACTGTATATCTCAATAAAACTCACACTCAAGACTTCAAACGGCAGCGAAAGAGATCAACCTAACACCTCGACTAGTCCTCGGCAGCATATGTAATGCCCCAATAGTATACTATGATAGCAAGTACAGGGCCCCTAATATATTACGGTAGCACATGTATACCCCTAGTAACTATATAACAACATTGCAGAAAGGATATCCGATACCCCAACGCCATGATACGAGACCACGCCACACCAAAGATGAACTATTAAATTAATAATTTTTTTAAAAAATATCTTTCTCAATGTAACATATATGTGGTGTTATACCCCGTAAATTCTTGACGCTTAGATGGCCTATTCGCATGTTGGTTAAGAGTTTTAGAATGCCATACATGCTAAAAAGAGGCCTGGGGGAAGACCTAACAAGCGCCACATTGAACATTGCAAGAGGAGGCCGAGCAGACCCCCTCCGCGATGGCCAACATGCCACGGAGGGCTCACCTCCACGATGGCCAACGTGCCACGGAGGTGAGGTTAAGGCCTCCACTATATAAAGCCCCCACTTCATTTTTAACTCATTTCATTTTATAATTTCCAGCAGAAACGAAGGAAAACAGAGGAGGACGAAGGGTTTTGATAAATATTCGTCCGATTACACCATCAAATGCGGTCCAAACTCAAATTAACTTCGGATACCAAAGTATAAAGCTGTAGAGAACATTCCTGCGGAGTTAGTTTCGCAGGAATTGTCCGGTGAAGCGGCGATACGCCGAGTCAAGGTAAGTGGAATTACTCTAAACTAGTATTAATACACTCCTAGCATTAAAGTGAGTATTTCTCTTTTCTGGACTTCCGAGAAAAAGCGAGTTTTTGGCCGTTCTTCGATAAGTCGAAGAAGAGGCAGTGAGTGTATATTGTAAATGTGGTTTCTTTTTAATAAAAATAGAATTGATTCTTTTCCTTCGTGGATATGATTACAGTTGGGAGAAATAGCTGAAAATTAGCCGAGTTACGCCAGATACTCAGAAAGTTAATAGACAAGGTATGTAAAGCCAGTTTCTTTCAGCAAGTTAGTAAGTTCTGGTATAGTAAAATAGTACAACTTCCGGTAGAATGTTTCAGACGCCACATGTTATGTATAGTATGAATTTTAGTAAGCATGTCAGAAACACTATATCACGTCTGGTATGCAAATTGGTAACACGGTATAAATTCCAATAGAATATTTCAGAGATAGTGTAGTATATCAAGATGAAGTTTAGAAAGCACATTAGCAATAGTAAATCATGTTTTCCATGATACTTAGTTAAACCGCATGATTTTCAGCAAATTATTCCAGAAACATTATATCTTGTTTCAGTATCCGACTCAGCACAATACGACAGAAAGTATATGTAAATTATTACCAGTTCCAGCATGTATTGTGAATATATATGTATCACCATCATTAGTTCTGACACGTATCGTGTGCAATTATTATTATTAGCTGAGACTTGATTGTATTGTTTTGGGTTGGATTACCTAGTGTCCATGACCGCCCAAGGTTAATAGTTGTATTGACTCGTCCGCCAGAGGGCGAGGATACGTTGCTCTACGGAGTGGCATGCTGTCCCCCTAGGGACGAAGATGGGAGGCTAGTTTCCCCATATTTTGCCTTGGTTGGCTTTTATACACCCCCGTCGAGCGGGTACGCCCGGGGTGTTGATTCCAGGAGTCCTCCGGACTCAAGTACAGTTATAGTCAGGGGCTCAGTGGGCCCAAGTGCATACCCAGGGGACCGGCAGGGTGCTTATAGTTGCCAGGGGAGATGGTATGACCGGGGTAGGGGTATAGATTGCGTGTTGGTTGTACCTTCCGGTTTACGGGGGCCAGGTAAGGTTTATGTGTGCTATGTTATTCTATGTTATGCTATGTTAGGTTAGTTATGAGTAGATAGATAGTAGAATGCCACGTTTCGGGTACTACCCTACTTCGTTCTTGGTATAATTGAGGACAGTCTTAAATTCATACTTAGTCAGTTACAGTTTATTTCTTTCTACTTCAGTTCTATCAGTTATATTGCTTATTTTTAGTTATTTTCCAACTGTTACTTTATATACTCAGTACCGCGGTACTGACCCCCGTTTTGGGGCGCTGTATTCCTTGCCTGCAGGTACACATAGACGAGGAGTAGATCCCTCATAGTTCCAGCCAGCGCTACAGAGTCTCCAGCTCCTGTCATCCAGAGTTTGACAGTTAAAAGGTTTACCTCTCTTTTTGTTTGTACAATATGGGTAGGCCGGGGCCCTGTCCCGATCATCTTGCTATTCTTAGAGGCTTGTAGATTGTATATTTTTTTTCTTGTGGTTCGTTGTACCGGTCGTGTGGGGCCGGGTGTATGTTTTAGCTTGTATATAGAGGATGTGTGGGGCCTTATTCAGTCGGTAGTGGTGACCTTGTCAGTCACGTAGTAATTTGATACTTATTTTCATCCCTCAGATATAACTAGTAAGCATGGTGGCCTTGTTGACCCGCATAGGATCCCTGGTAGTCAGTGGTTCTAGTTAGCTGTATATGTTTCTGATAGGTGACTATAGGCCTTGTTGGCTGGAGGCTATATTTACAACCGTTATATAGCCCGTCGTTTTCTTGAATCCAGGATTTAGAGCCAGCCTTACACCAGGACTGCTCGGGCTTAGCCAGTCCAGCCGTCCAGGTCCTAGTAGGGCACCAAGTGCCCGTCATGCCTCCCAGGTGGGGCGTGAAAAACTTGGTATCAGAGTAGGTCGTATCCCAGGGAGTCTGCAAGCCGTGCTAAGTAGATTCTTGCCTATGGATGTGTTGTGCACCACATACTATAGTCAGGAGGCTACAAGGCATAATAAGATGGTTGCTTTTTATTCTTATTCAGTCGTGCTATAGGGCAGTCCAGTATAGGGTTGAGTCCCTAAAGCTTACTATATTCTTTGGTTATAGATAAAATGTCAGACCAGCGACATCCTATCACAGGCCGAAGATTGGACACTGGAGCAAGGGAAGGCACCAGTAGGATGCCTCACCCTCGTTTAGAATCATCCCGATCAGAGGGCGATACAGAGGCATCGTCCCAACCTTCTCAACAGTCTCCACCACATCAAGAGCCACTTGGGGCGATACCACCTCCAGAAGTCCCTATACCGATACCTTCCGACCAGGAAGTCAGGAGTGTAGTAGTCATGTTAGCACATATGATGGCTGCTCAGCGTCAGCCGATGCCGTCTACAGTTGCAGAGTCGTCAGGAGGGCCCGGTAGTTTGAGGGTCCGGGAATATTTTGCTCTGAATCCCCCACAGTTTACAAGTATGGGCCGGATAGAGGACCCTCAGGATTTTTTAGACCAGATGCAGAGAATTTTCAAGGTTATGCATGCCACGCCTACAAAATCTGTTGAATTGGCAGCATTTCGGTTACGGGACATCGCTGTGTTGTGGTCTGAAAGCTGAGAAAGGTCCCGAGGGAGAGATGTTTCCCCTCCGACCTGGTCCAGCTTCTTAGGAGCTTTTCTAGATCACTATTTACCACGGGAGATTCGACAGGCCCGGGTGGATCAGTTTTTACATTTGGAGAAGGGGGCCATGAGTGTTCGAGAATACGCCTTGTGGATTGATTCTTTGGCCCGATATGCACCAGCCTTTGTTGATACCATGGCGTCTAGAGTACACCACTTCATCATGGGGTTGAATTTAGAGTATGTTGAGACTTGTATTACGGCTACTCTGCGAGAGGACATGGATATTTCCCGAGTTCAGGCATTCGCTCAGAATATTGAGGGCATCAGGCAGCGGCAGCGGGAGATCAGGAGGTCCAGTCAGGAACAACGCCGCAGGGATAGGCCAGTCGAGTTATAGAGGGAGGTCGGGGGAGGACCCAGGCCACAATTGTCAGATAGGCATCCCAGACCCCCGCCTCCACCACAGCCGCAGAGGGGCAGATTTAGTCGCAGGGGACAGTCAGAGACCGGCGGAGGCTCGCAGACCGCAGATTCACCACTATTGAGGAGGGCGGAGCAGAGTAGGTATACCCTACCACTTTGCCCTATATATGCAGTCGACGCCATTCTGGAGCATGCAGATATGGCTCCACCGGATGTTATATTTGTGGCCAAGAGGGTCATCTGATGAGAGATTGTCCAACCAGAGGTCAGGATGACCGGGAAAGATAGGATAGGGCATCCGCAGGGTCACGAGCTTCAGCATCCTCGGCAGGGCGCAGGCCCTCAATTTCAGCAGGCAGAGGCCGGGGCAGATCAGGGGCCTCCAGTGTAGGTGTGGGTCCAAGTCGTACATATGCTTTACCAGGGAGGAAGGATTCAGAAGCGTCACCTGATGTTGTGACAGGTATGATGACTATTTGCTCTTACCCTGCTTATGTATTGATAGATCCGGGATCTACCTTGTCCTATGTTACTCCATTAGTGGCTCGAAAGTTCAGTATTGTTCCGGAATTGCTTCGGCAACCTTTTTCAGTGTCTACACCCACCAGCGACTCTATTATAGCCAGAAGGGTTTATCGAGGGTGTACAATAGAGGTTGCTAACCGTCAGACTATAGCAGATTTAGTAGAGTTAGAGATGGTTGATTTCGACTCCATTATGGGTATGGATTGGTTGGCTCCATGCTATGCAAATGTAGAATGGTGGACTAAGACAGTTTGATTCCACTTTCTAGGGGAGGCAGTACGAGAGTGGAAGGGCAGTGCAATTACGCCAAAAGGTAGGTTTATTTCCTATCTTCAGGCAAGAAAGTTGATAGCCAAGGGGTGCATTTACCACATTGTCAGAGTTCAGGATGTTCGAGTAGAGCCTCCGACTCTCCAGTCTATTCCAGTGGTGAATGAATTCCCAGATGTATTTCCAGATGAGTTATCTGGTATTCCCCTAGAAAGGGAAATAGATTTTGCAATTGATTTGTTACCAGGCAATCAACCTATTGAGATTCCCCCATATCGCATGGCTCCTGCTGAACTCAGACAACTAAAGGAGAAGTTGAAGGATTTATTAGACAAGAGCTTTATCAGGCTGAGTACTTCACCTTGGGGTGCGCCAGTTTTGTTTGTGAGAAAGAAGGATGGTTCCCTCCGCATGTGTATAGACTATCAGCAACTGAATAAAGTCAAAGTCAAGAATAAGTATTCGCTTCCCAGAATAGATGATTTATTTAATTAGTTACAAGGAGCCAGATATTTCTCCAAAATAGACTTAAGGTCTGGATATCATCAGGTTTGGGTTAGTGAAAGGGACATTCCAAAGACTGCCTTCAGGACCAGATATGACCATTTTGAATTCTTAGTCATGTCCTTTGGGCTGATGAATGCTCCAGCCGTGTTTATGGACCTGATGAACAATATTTTCAGACCATACCTGGACTTGTTCGTGATAGTGTTTATTGGCGATATTTTGGTGTATTCTCGCTCAGAGGAAGACCACCAGGATCTTTTGCGGACAGTACTCCAGATTCTCAGAGACTGTCAGTTGTATGCCAAGTTTTCTAAATGTGAATTTTGGCTGAGTTTAGTAGCCTTTTTGGGTCATATTGTGTCAGATGTTTGTATACAGGTAGATACAGAGAAGATAGAAGCAGTAAAAGCATGGCCCAGACCTACCACTCCGACCGAGGTACGCAGTTTCCTGGTGTTAGCAGGGTACTATAGAAGTTTTGTTGAAGGATTTTCCACCTTAGCAGCACCTCTGACTAAACTGACGCAGAAGGTAGCAAAATTTCAGTGGACTGAGGCATGTGAGTAGAGCTTGCGGGAATTGAAAGACAAGTTAACATCAGCTCCAGTGTTAGCATTGTCAGAAGGTACAGAAGGTTATGCAGTTTATTGTGACGCTTCGGGTGTTGGGTTAGGATGTGTGTTGATGCAGCATGGTAAAGTAATTGCTTATGCTTCCAGACAGCTGAGGAAACATGAAAAGAACTATCCTACCCATGATCTGGAATTTCACTCCTTAAAGATATGGAGACATTACTTGTATGGCGTCCATGTGGATATTTTCACTTATCATAAGAGCCTATAGTATATCTTCACCCAGAAAGAGTTGAATTTGCGGCAGCGTCGCTAGTTAGAGCTATTGAAAGACTATGATGTGAATATTCTGTATCACCCAAGGAGAGCTAATGTGGTGGCAGATGCCCTTAGCCGTAAATCTATGGGAAGTCTGGCACACTTACAGCTTGAGCAGCAAAAATTAGCCCGGGAATTGCATCAGTTAGCCAATTTAGCCATTCGTGTAGCAGAAATAGAGGACAACAGAGCGGTAATCCAGAACACTGCAGTGTTGTCTTTAGTTGTGGAAGTAAAGGAACGGCAGTGTGAAGATCCTAGCCTGGTTCAGCTTAGAAACAGAGTTCAGCAAGGAGAGGTGACAGTTTTTTAGACAACCGAGGATGGGGTATTGTGATATAAAGATCGCCTTTATGTTCCAGACATTGCAGGGCTTCGCCAGCAGATTATGGGCGAGGTACATTATGCCCGTTATTCTCTCCACCCAAGTTCGACGAAAATGTACCACGATATAAAAGAAATCTACTGGTGGCCAGGAATGAAGAAGGGGATAGCAGAATTCATAGCTCAGTGTCCCTACTGCCAGCAGGTAAAAGCTGAACATCAGAAACCAGGCGGACTAACTCAGGATATAGCTGTGCCTCTATGGAAATGGGAAGCAGTAAATATGGATTTTGTAGCAGGATTACCCCGCACCAGGCGTAGATATGATTCGATCTGGGTGATTGTTGACAGACTGACAAAATCAGCTCATTTTCTGCCAGTAAGGGCTACCTTTTCCGTCGAGGATTATGCTGAACAGTATAGCAGAGAAATAGTCAGGTTGCATGGTGTTCCAGTGTCCATTATCTCCGACAGAGGGGTGTAGTTTACAGCTAAATTATGGCAATCATTTCAGAGAGGCTTGGGGACACGGGTTAACCTGAGCACAGCTTTTCATCCTCAGACTGATGGGCAGGCAGAACGCACCATTCAAACGCTCGAGGATATGTTGCGAGCATGTGTGTTGGATTTCAGAGGTAGTTGGGATGAACATTTACCACTCATTGAGTTTTCCTATAATAACAGTTACCATTCAGCTATCAGATAGCGCCTTATGAGGCATTATATGGGCGAAAGTGCAGATCTCTAGTTGGTTGGTTTGAGGTAGGAGAATCAGCGCTGATTGAGCTGAATATCATTCATCAGTCAGAGGAAAAGGTAAAGCTTATCAGAGAACACCTACTGACTGCTCAGAGCTGCCAGAAATCGTATGCTGATGTGCTGTGCAGAAACTTGGAATTTAATGTGAATGACTGGGTATTCTTGAAAGTTTCTCCAATGAAAGGGGTGATGAGATTCGGCAAGAAAGGCAAGCTCAGCTCGAGATTTGTTGGGCCTTTTCAGATTCGCCGAAGAATAGGCCAAGTGGCATACGAGTTGAACTTACCTCTAGAATTAGAGTCTGTTCACCCAGTTTTCCACGTGTCCATGCTGAGGAAGTATATAGGAGACCCCTCTAGAGTTGTCCCAGTTCAGGATGTCCAGGTTACGGAGGAGCTGGCTTATGAAAAGGTTCCAGTAGCCATACTGGACAGGTAGATTCGCAGGTTGAGAACTAAAGATGTTGCCTCTATCAAGGTGTTATGGCGTAACAGGAACTGAGAGGAAATGACTTGGGAAGTAGAGGAAGATATGAAAGTCAGATACCCTCAGTTATTTCAAACTTAATCAGCCAGAGGTACGTTAGTATTGTTGTTTTATTAATTTCTTTATGTTATGTGTATAAATGAGATAGTTGACTCTAGTCTACTGCGTGATGAATGCTATAGTGTTGTATGGAGTACCTGTATTGGACTTTTCTGCATTTCAAGATTTTTGAGATGGTCCATATTACAGGGGAAACTTTGCTAAGAATTTTCTTGAATAAGTCAACTAAGTTAGAAATTCCTGCGAGCAGAAGTTTACATAAGGGGGGGAGGATGTTATACCCCGTAAATTTTTGACGTTTAGATGGCCTATTCGCATGTTGGTTAAGAGTTTTAGAATGCCATACATGCTAAAAAAAGGCCCGGGGGAAGACCGGACAAGTACCACATTGAAACATCACAAGAGGAGGCCGGGAAGACCCCCTCCGCGATGGCCAACGTGCCACGGAGGGCTCACCTTCGCGATGGCCAACGTACCACGAAGGTGAGGTTCAGGCCTCCACTATATAAAGCCCCCACTTTGTTTTTAGCTCATTTCATTTTATAATTTCCAGCAAAAACGAAGGAAAACGTAGGAGGACGAAGGGTTTTGATAAATATTCGTCCGATTACGTCGTCAAACGTGGTCCAAACTCAAATTAACTTCGGATACCGAAGTATAAAGCTGTAGAGAACATTCCTAAGGAGTTAGTTTCGTAGGAATCGTCCGGCGAAGCGGCGACCCGCCGAGTCAAGGTAAGTGGAATTACTCCAAACTAGTATTATACACTCCTAGCATTAAAGTGAGTATTTTTCTTTTCTGGACTTCTGAGAAAAAGTGAGTTTTCGGCCATTCTTCGATAAGTCGAAGAATAGGTAGTGAGTGTATATTGTAAATGTGGTTTCTTTTTAATAATAATAGATTTGATTCTTTCCCTTCGTGGATATGATTACAGTTGGGAGAAATAGCTGAAAATTAGTCGAGTTACGCCAGATACTCAGAAAGTTAACAGACAAGGTATGTAAAGCCAGTTTCTTTCGGCAAGTTAGTAAGTTCTGGTATAGTAAAATAGTACAACTTCCGATAGAATGTTTCATACGCCGCATGTTATGTATAGTATGAATTTTAGTAAGCATGTTAGGAACATTATATCACGTCATGTATGAAAATTGGTAACACAGTATAAATTCCAATAGAATATTTCGGAGACAGTGTAGTATATCAATATGAAGTTTAGAAAGCACGTTAGCTAAATCATGTTTTCCATGATACTTAGTTAAACCGCATGATTTTCAGCAGATTATTCCATAAACATTATATCTTGTTTCAGTATCCGACTCAGCACAGTACGACAGAAAGTATATCTAAATTATTACCAGTAAGCATGCATTATGAATATATATCACCATCATTAGTTCCAACACGTATCGTGTGCAATTATTATTATTAGCTGAGACTTGATTGTATTGTTTTGGGTTGGATTACCTAGCATCCATGACTGCCCCAGGGTTAATAGCTGTATCGACTCGTCAGCCAGAGGGCGAGGACACGTCGCTCTACGGAGTGTCATTCCATTCCTCTAGGGACGAAGATGAGAGGCCAGTTTCCCTATATTTTGCCTTGGTCGGCTTTTATACACCCCTATCGAGCGGGTATGCCCGGGGTGTTGATTCCAGGAGTCCTCCGGACTCAGGTACAATTATAGTCAGGGGCTCAGCGGGCCTAAGTGCATACCCAGAGGACCAGCAGGGTGCTTATAGTTTCCAGGGGAGATGGGATGACTGGGGTAGGGGTATAGATTGCGTGTTGGTTGTACCTTCCGGCTTATGGGGGCCAGGTAAGGTTTATGCGTGCTATGTTATGCTATGTTATGGTATGTTAGGTTAGTTATGAGTAGATAGATAGTAGAATGCCACATTTTCGGGGACGACCCTACTCCGTTCTTGGTATAGTTGAGGACAGTCTTAAATTCATACTTTCAGTCAGTTACAGTCTATTTCTTTCTACTTCAGTTCTATCAGTTATATTGCTTGTTTTTAGGTATTTTCCAGTTGTTGCTTTGCATACTCAGTACCAGCGGTATTAACGCCCGTTTTGGGGCACTGTATTACTTGCTTGCAGGTACACATAGACGAGGAGGAGATCCCTCATAGTTCCAGCCAGCGCTACAGAGTCTCCAGCTCCTGTCATCCGGAGCTTGGCAATTAAAAGGTTTACCTCTCTTTTTGTTTGTACAGTATAGGTAGGCCGGGGCCCTATCCCGACCATCTTGCTATTCTTAGAAGCTTGCAGATTGTATATTTTTTTTCCTGTGGTTCGTTGTACCGGTCGTGAGGGGCCGGGTGTATGTTTTAGCTTGTATATAGCGGTCGTGTGGGGCCTTATTCAGTCGGTAGTGGTGACCTTGTCAGTCACGTAGTAATTTGATACTTGTTTTCATCCCTCAAATATAACTAGTAAGCATGGTGTCCTTGTTGGCCCGCATAGGATCCCTGGTAGTGAGTGGTTCTAGTTAGCTGTATGTGTTTCTGACAGGTGACTATAGGCCTTGTCGGCCGTAGGCTGTATTTACAGCCGTTATATAGCCCATCGATTTCTTAAATCTAGGATTTAGAGCCAGCCTTGCACCAGTTCGGGCTCAGCCAGTCCAGTAGACAAGGTCCTAGTAGGGCACCAAGTGCCCGTCATGCCTCCCAAGGTGGGGCATGACATGTGGTTAGTCAAAGACCACCAATTCTGTCGAGTACACACTTCTCCCAACACATGGACCACGCAGACAAAACACAAATTTTAAAACAGGTTTGAAAAGTAAGCATCAAAGCTTAAAGTCTCACTTACCTCAAATTCACAACTCAAGAACCTTTTTGAATAAAGAAGAACTATGATCTCGGGTCCCTGAATCACCTCAAACTACACAAAAGAGGTTCAAAATGGTCAAAAACCCTTGAGTGAATATTCTCTTAATTTTTAAAGTAAGTCAAACTTGCGGTCAATGGGTTGACCTAAAAAGTCAACTCTGGTCAATGGGTCAGAATTTCCGAACCTTGACCATCAACAGATTCTCCTTGATGAGAGAATTCCAAAACACTATTTAAAATTAAATTTTGATAATGTTTACCCTTTCAAATCAATAATTTATGTTGAAGAACCCTAGGACTAAACTTTTTCAATTTCTCTTAATTTCTCCATGTTTCCACCATAAAAATTTATCCATAATCATATGATAATCTCATAGAAAAGTTTAGAATCATTACCTTGATGATTTGGGATGAAAATCTCTATTTTTCTCTTCTCTTTTCCTCTCTTTTTCTCTCTTTTCCTTTTCCCCCCAACGTTTATACTGCTTTTGTAACCAGCAACCCTTTTTTTTATTTATTTTTAATTTTATTATTGGCTTCTTTCTCTCTCTCTCTCTCTCTATCTCTCTATCTCTCTCTCTCTCTTTCTTTCTCTTGCTAAATTACCAAATAACCCTTCATTAAATTAGGGTTATTACAATAAGCTTGAAATTCATAAATCATGCACAATAGGGCAAAATCAGCATAAGTTTGAAATCATGATTTAGTAATTAAATCGGAGTCAAATCTGCCCTAATAGCCATAAATCATCAATTGAAACATGAGAGAATTGAACACATAGAGATAGCATGAACAATTGCATGGAATTGGGTAAAACCCTAGAATTTCAACATAACATGCTTAGAGACTTGAAATCATAGAATAGGGATGAAATCGGGCATGAGGATGAAGTTCCCCCATTCATAACCCTACATACCTGGGTAATTGAATCGTAGACTTGTCTTAAAAATCCAAGAAAGATTTAATGAGATTTGATGAAGAACTCTAGCCTTGATCATGAGAGAGGACCTTTAATCTACTATTGATTTGAAAGAAGGAGGACTTAGTCTAGCTTAAACCCCTTAATACATTCTTTAAGAAACCCAAAACGCCATCACTTAGGGGTTAGAAGCTTAGGAAGTTATGAACATACCCCTGAGAAAATGTTTTTAAAAAGCTGATTGTCAGGCACTATAACTCTTTGGTTGACACAAAAACTTGTGGTGATAGTCGTTGCATGCCAGACTAATTATCCACTTCTTTAGACCTCATACAATAGGCGCATACCTCGACTCGTTACGTGGTCTCACAAGTCATCATATAACTCATTACATCGAGCTTTTCTTTAGTAGACAGAACCAGGACCCCAGAAGACAGAACCAGGACCCCTAACCCGGGGTCGTACCATCCAACCACGACTTGTGATATGTGCTAGTACACCTTCCGTCTGTTTCTGCGCTTCCTCAGGATGAATGACAGCATGAATCATCACTACCTCCTACAAATCTACCATAAGTCATCATTACTAGTATAGGAGGAGCTGATTCTTACCATGAATGCTTCCATGACCCATCATATTACCCTACGACTCGTACCACGAGTTTTTCTTTGATATTTTGTAGATTCTTCTGCTGAACAATTCCAAATCCCGAGTCTAGTCTTAAAAAAACTTTCTAGTGTTACATTATCTCCCCTTGGGAACATTCATCCTCAAATGGAGACTAAATAAGCTAAAAAGATAAGGAAAGAGCTGTAATCCCAGAACTGAAAGCTATAGACTAAAAATCGAAGGAGTGACCGACTCCAGACTAAGATACATGACAGAACTGAATTCACGAGACATACATGCACGCTATAACATGACAGGAACTGAGAGACATTAATGTGACATACTAGATAGTGTAATAAGGAGGAAACTGGTACCTCGTACTGGAACTAAGCCGGAAAGAAAAGATGCGAGTATCTAGCCATCATATCTGCTTCGGCTTCCAACGTAGCTCCCTCAACTAGTTGATTCCTCTACAAATTCTTCACTGAAGCTACCTCCTTGTTCCTCAACTTCCAAACCTAAATATCAAGGATCTCAACTGAAACCTCCCCATAGGTAAAGTTGTCCTTAACACTAACATTCTTTATCGGAACAACTAGAGTTGGATCACCAATGCACTTTTTCAACAAGGATACATGGAAAACTGAATGCACTAATGCTAAGTTGGTGGGTAACTCTAACTCATAAGCTACATTACCAACCTACCTCAAAATCCTATATAGACCAACATATCGAGGACTAAGATTTCCTTTCTTACCGAACCTCATAACTCTCTTCAAGGGAGACACCTTCAGAAACACCCAATCAGCAACAGCGAACTTAAGATCTTTCCTCCTAACATCCGCATATAATTTTTGATGATTTTGAGCTATTTTCAGCCTTTTTCTAATATGCTGAACTTTCTTCATAGCTTTATGGTCTGAGTCGAGTCCTACTAACGTAGCCTCACCTATCTTGAACCATCCAATAGGTGATCTACATCTCCACCCATAAAGAGCCTCAAATAAAGCCATTTGAATGCTGGAATGATAACTGTTATTGTAGGAAAGCTTAATAAGAGGCAAGTGATCATTCCAACTACCTTTAAAATCATTCACACATGCTCTCAACATGTTCTCAAAAGTCTAAATGGTCTACTCGGCCTGACTATCTGTCTTTGGGTGAAAGGTTGTGTTAAGGCTCACTTGAGTACCAATACCCTTCTAAATGACCTCGAAGACTGAGAGGTGAATTGAGTACCCCTATCTAAGATGATAGACAATGGAACCACATGCAACAGAACTAACTCCTGAATGTACAATCTAGCATAATCCTCGCCTGAGTCCGTAGTCTTGGCCAGTAAGAAATGTGCTGATTTGGTCATCTAGCCCACTATCACCCAATCATGTTGTCGATATGTATTTGGCAACCTTGTAATGAAGTCCATATTGATCTCTTCCCACTTTCAAGTAGGAATGATGATACCCTGAAGCATTCCTCCTGATCTCTGACACTTAACCTCCTTAGCCTATACTCCTCCCATGTTCAAGCCTAACTCGGCTAGACCTCTTGCAATCTAAAGTTATTTTCTTAAGAGTACTAATTGCCCTTATCATGACAATCGCTTGACCTTAAATTCTAATCCAGAAGTCCCTGATCACACAGTACAATGGTTCACTGATACACCATCACCTCACCCAAGCCTATCACTATAATCATCTTAGGGCTCCTCTGAAGTTTATAGTACCCAAGAACCTTCTTGCCTCCCTGGCCTGGCTAATAACCTGTACTCCACGAACTCCACCTATAGGGCATCTAAGGCATGAACATGAAGTCATCCCGAATGCACATGATGTAACCATCATCTCTATCCTAGGTGAGTGTACATAGGGTTTTAGAGTAAGGAAATTGTGAGCATGAATCGTTCGAGAAATCTAAGTTGCTCATATACCTGATGTAGCTCGATTTTATGAGCCATTAAGGTAAATCTTAAGTACAGGGTTCATAGAGCTGAGCATACCGTGAGACATAAGTTTACATACATAACGAGAGTCATGACATAAAGCTGAGTTTATGGAGTCATGAAGTAAGATTGGGATCACTGACTGAAGCAGTTACCTATCATTCTGAGAACCTGAATATAAGATGCTGGGACAAGCCCACAACTATCTCCAAGTCTAAAGCAAAATGACAACACTAAACTGGAATGATAGATGCCCTCGAACAATGAGGACTCACCAAGGCAGGGCTGAACTGATCTGATAGGGGAAGCGAGTTATCGATGAGACAAAACTGGATTATCTGAACTTATACCATGAAACGATATAGCATAGAGTATGAGGTTAGTACTTTGAATGTACTAAGTATGTAAGGTAAGTAAAACATGCATAGCAAATATTAACTGAAATCATGCATATAAATATAAATCATTAAATCATGAGAGTAAGGACTGCATGCTGAAAACTGTATATGAGAAATACATAGTCATAAGCTGATTATAATAACTAAACATAGTGACCCAAGATTTAGAAGTAGAAATCATATGACTTTCCATAATTGAAATCGTAAATAAAAGGCCATAAAATGGTCATTAGGTCAAATCTATTGTTAATACTTAATATCATAAATCATGAATATGAGCTACTGAAATCATAAGGAATAATCGGAGACTCGTTATAACCAACACCATCATGATAGAGCTTATGTGATGTCTCAACTATCACATTCAAGTGGGCAGAGCCATCCAAAACCTTACCATGGCTAAGGATGATATCAAGCTGAGGCTCCTTGGGGCAGGGGAAAACTCTCTTGAGAGGTCCCAAATATAAATATACCTACGTTGATGCGTAATTTTGATACTGGAGAACCACCTTGGAACCCCAAGCCTACTCAGTGCTAGACACTACTCCCAAAAACATGCATAATGCTTCCATTATTTTTCAATGAAGCTGAAATCATAATTACATGCATAGTATGAAATCTGAACATTGGAGTCTTGACTGCAAAACATATCATAAGCTGCAGTGGGAGTCTTGACTCCAAAACATATCATAAGCCGATCTTATTAGCCTTGGCTAAATTATGAAAAACATACTTGATTTGTGTGGGGTTGCCCAAATCATAAAATCATGCATACTTGAAATAGACTTCATAAGTCAAAATCATGGATTCATACATGGGAATTTTTTTAAACATTCATTCATGCTAGATATCTCATCATACTTGAAATCATGAATCATAAGCTTGACTTTTCATATAACTTGTGTAATAGGGAATAGTTTCTAATAACTTGAAATCATGAATTTATAATCAAATTATGCATAAAATTTGTCCATTAAACTTAAAACATACTTTAGAACATGAGGGGATTAGATTTATAACATATCATAGAGAAAATCATAAAATTGGGTTGAAATCCTATAAATCAATATACTTGAATTAGAACTTGAATTCATGAATTTGAGGAGAAATTTGGGAATGGGGGTGGAAGAAAACCCTCATTCATAGCTCTACATACCTAGGTAAACTGATCTTCGAACCAGCCTTGGAAGCCCAAGAGAATTAGAGAAGAAATTGAAAGAGTTCTAGCTTGATCTTGAAGATGGTTCTCAATAACTTGCATGCATGGGAGTCTAATGCATTAGAATAGACTAAACCCTCTTAAAACACTCCTTTCAGGGCTTAAAATGACGTCATTAAAGAGTTAAGAGCTTAGGAATCATAATAATGCCCTTAAAGATTCAATAGAAAAGTACCCACTACCAATTGTAACGACTCATACCACGAGTCGTACCTCGAAACTACAACTCGTGGTTTCCTCTCGTCGTCACCACTGTTCTCATGCCTAACTCTTGGAATTTCCCAACAGACCCAAAGAATGGGTCATACCCTGTGATGACGGGTCATTGAACCCATTGGTTGCTACTGCTTCCAAATTCTCTGCTTCCTCCCATGGGTACCAACTATGACTGGTTGTCTCCTACAATGAGTCATACTATGACTCATACTATCCAGCCTAGACACCCCAGAGACATACAATGACTCCTGACTATGATCTGTTACAAGAACCTACGAGTCGTACCATGGCTCGTTGCTACTGGACCAGAAGATTCTGCTGTTGGCCAAAACTCCTAACCATGGTTCGTTACTCCAGTCCATGACTCGTACAACGAGTCGTTCTGAAAAAATTTCTAGACTTTTTCTACTGAACATATTTTAAATCTTGAATTTAGTCTTAGAAATTTTTGTGGTATTATAGATCCCTTCGTGGGTGTACCTTATAGATTGACCAAGATACTCAGTCATTGAGATTTCATGGAGTTATGAAAGTTGGCAACATATGGCCTAAAGGTGTC
Organism: Datura wrightii; assembly: GCA_035772735.1. NCBI lineage: Eukaryota > Viridiplantae > Streptophyta > Magnoliopsida > Solanales > Solanaceae > Datura > Datura wrightii. The sequence continues at coordinate 41,668,949 of JASDFA010000007.1, read as the reverse complement.
ATAGATCACTTTCTATAGGCCATCATGTGATTTTCTATATACTAGTACTATAGAAAGAAGGATATAACCTAGGCAAATTCTAGGTATTATATATATATATATATATATATATATATATATATATATATATAAATGAATGAATAATGCATTGGACATTATATTAGGATCACTAAGATTGGTCTCAAATTTAAGTTTGAGTTCAAATTGTACTTCCATTATTCATATGCTCATTACCGATCATCTTTGATATCTTATTCATTTGAGCATTCTTACTTGTCCATTTGTTATCTTGTCTGCTTTACATATTATTATATGTACTGATGTCCCTACTTTTAGGGCATTGCGTTTCTATAAAGGGAATAGGCATAAAATCCCCCCCAAACTTGTCCGCATAACTCAATTTAGCACTTTAACTTTACGAGTGTTTATTTATCCCCTTATTTTAATCAGGAATGAATTAATAACTCCTTAATAAGTGATGTGGCAAATTTTTTTACAAAAAAATTGGAAAGCGCGTGAGAAGAGTAAAAAATATTAAATATGATTTAAACTATCCATGTGTCATCTTCTAATTGGATGATGCAATTAGCTATATTTAGTTATATTTTTCTTTATTTCTTATTTTCATTTAAGATTTTCTTTTTCTTTTTTTTTTTCTTTCTCTTTCTTCTTCTTCTTTCCTATGGTTTTGTTCTCTTTCTTGCTTTCTTCTTCAATACCACATCAAATTTCTCAATATCTTTTCTCATCTTCCATATCATTCTCTTCTTCTTTTTTTGTTTCTTTAAAGATAAATTTTCTTGTTGAGTTTAATATTGTAACATAATAAAATTTTAAAAAATTATTTTATAGGCGGATCATATGTGGGTAGGTTGACCGGAACAATTATTTTTCGAAACCATTTTTATTGATGAAGTTGACCCATGTATGTTTTCTTTTTGAAACACTAATAAAACACTTTTCTTCGATCTTTCCCCTTTCTTAATCGAAATTTAGGATCTAAAAGTTGAGATTGAAATTGTAGCACTCACCCCGAAAAAATTAAATTTCCGTGACTTTTCTTTCTTCAATGTGATTTTTTATCTCATCTATAAACTATCTTGTTGAGAAGCTCTTTCAATTATAAGTGAGGTATGAGTGTGTATGTTGTAGATCTGAAATTAAGAAAAGTTCTGTCATGAATGTGTTGCCATAGGTATGGAAAGAAAAAAATAAAGAAAAAGAAGAAGAAAGGAAAAACTAAAAAAATATAAAATAAATGATGAAAAATAAAAAATAATTTAAAAAATGGGGTTATACACATGTCAGGCGCGTGTATAACACTCATATTCATTAATGTGGGAATGTTTTGAGAAGGGGGTATTAATTCACTTCTGATTAAAATATGGGGATAAATAAAAGCTCGTAAAGTTAAAGTGCTAAACTGAGTTATGCGGACAAGTTTGGGGGGGATTTTATGCCTTTTTCCTTCTATAAATGCAGGGCTATCTTTCTCTGCTAATTTTTTTGTTAGCTTCATCACTATTTGAATCTATCAGATGCTTAAAGCCTATCTTTTTGTTATGTATATGTTATAGATGGGCATGTTGGGGCTTTGTGACAACAATATATCAATTTTACAGTTATAGACTCCTTAGAGCTTCGTAGACATATTGATGTTGTGAGTTGTATAGTTTTTCGCTTAGAGGGCATATACATACATACATACGTACATATATAAATCTATATGCATGTATGCATGTATGTATGTATGTATGTATGCAAATCTTATTACCAGCTCTGCTGCTTATTATTCAATAGCGTTACTAGGAGTTATAGAGTATATGTATAGAAGGTGCTCGTACGGATCCTTGTTCGGCCCAGCTAGGATCATCCCATCCGTATAATATCGTTACATGTGCCATCTATTATCTCATCGTGATTGGTCAAATCCTTGTAGGAATTTGCTGGCGTATACCTATCCCTTTCTCTATTTCAACATTGGGCCACAATTCTGATTTTGAGTCACTTGTCGACATTTTTCTTTGAAAATTCTCTTAACTTGTTTTTGCAATAGATCTATCTGGTGTCTGAAATCTAGATACATGATGACTCTAGGCACAATCATCGGAACCTTATTAGTTCCTCTTTTGATTTTTAATTCGGTCTTTCCTTATTAACCTCACTGATTGCATGTGGATTACCTTGTTTGGACAAATGCTTGATAAAATTTACCCCCATATAGATATAATTTTCCTCAATAATTGTGTGATCTGTAAATATATTTAGTAAGAACGAAACACTTTTTGTTTGTAAGAACAATTGACAGTTGCATTTGTTAGCCCATATACTTGTTAGCAGATGGACTTTAGGGTTTTAAGTAGTCTTATGCCTATATATATGGGCACCCCCTTCCCCATTCTAGTGTATTGTCTTCTATTCTCTTCTGTAACTCTATAGTTAGCCTTTTGACTCTTTCCTTTATTGTTATATATCACTATGGTATTAGAGCTGTATAAATCGATCCTCCCCTATTTGTAGCAATCACTCGGTGTGCGGATCGAACTACTGTTCACCTGGGTTTGCTGCTTCCACTAGATCCGTTTAGATCTACTGTTCATAGGGTTGGTTTGTTGCTTCTGTTGGGTTCTTGTTTGTTGTTTGTCACTTTGATTTTGTCAATATGGCTGGAAAGGATGATTCTCTCCAGTCCATTAACACTCAATTGGATGGCAAAAATTATGCGTATTGGAGTTATGTCATGAAGAATTTTCTTCGTGGCAAGAATATGTGGGGCTATGTCACTGGGGTTAAATCCAAACCTAAGGATGAGAAGGCTGCGGATTTTGTATTGTCGGTGGATTTATGGGAAACTGCTAACTCCAAGGTTATCACTTGGATTAACAACTCCGTAACTCGGTCAATTGGTATGCAATTGGCTAAATATGACACAGCAAAAGAAATCTGGAATCATTTGGAGAGACTGTACACTCAGTCTAATTTTGCGAAGCAGTACTAGTTAGAGTACGATATTCGTGCTCTTCAACAGAATGCTATGAGCATTCAAGATTTCTATACTGCTATGTCTGATCTGTGGGATCAATTGGCCCTTACTGAATCTGCAGAATTGAAAGGTTTTGCGTCGTATATTGCTAGGAGGGAAGAACAACGTTTGGCTCAATTTTTGATGGCATTGTGTTCTGATTTTGAAGGGCTGCGTGGAACAATCCTTCGTCGATCTCCCCTCCACACAGTTGATTCAGTTGTCCATGAACTGATTGCAGAAGAGACTCGTATCAAGTCTCAGTTGGATAAAGGGTCAAAAACACCTACTACTCCTATTGTGTTTGCTGCTTCACCGGATCAGTCTAGACCACACCGTTCTCAGACTTCCAATTAATTGCGACGATCTCCTAAAGTTGCGTTTGATGAGTGTGCATTTTGCAAGCAGAAAAATCATTGGAAGGCTCAGTGTCCGTTGTTGCTCAACAAGGCTAAGTCTGGTCAGCAACAGAAGAATGGACAGCCACACTCATTTGGTACTCCTCCACGTCCTCGACAGTTCACTGTTGCTGCTGTTGCACCATCAGTAGATATTGAGTCTGTTAGCATTGTGCCTACTTCAGCATTGGATCCCCAGGTGTTCGAAAAGTTCAGACAGTTTTTGGCCTCCAATCCTACTACCATGTCAGCATCCAGCACAGGTCCAGCTTCCTCTAGTACATCAGGTATTCCCTCATCCTTGTGGATTCTGGATTCTGGTGCAACCCATCATATGTCACATTGTTTGTCATCGTTTGGTTCCTTGTCACCCATTTCACCACTCTCTGTTATGTCTTCCAGTGCTACATCTATGCCAGTCGAGGGTGTTGGTTCTGTTACTACTTCTCACATTGTTCTGTCTAATGTTTATTATATTTCTAAACTTGCTTTGAATCTTGCTTCAGTCAGTCAGTTGTGTAGGACTGGTCATTGGGTATTCTTTTCTGATTCTGTTTGTGTTGTACAAGATCAACACACTCAGAAGGTGATTGGGATTGGCCGTAGGTTGGGGGAACTCTATGTCTTGGAGAGTCTCAAAGTGTCTGCTGTTGCCGCCTCTAGCATTGATTTGTCTTCTTTTCGTTTGAGTCCTTTATCTTCGCAGTTTTATCTTTGGCATTCCCGCTTGGGACATGTATCAGTGTCACGTTTACGTTTTTTGGCCTCTACTGGTGCTTTGGGTCATTTAAACTTTCAAATTGTAGTGGTTGTAAATTGGCAAAATTTTCTGCCTTACCTTTTAATAAAAGTGTGTCTTATTCAGTTGCTCCTTTTGGCATTATTCATTCTTATGTATGGGGACCATCACCAGTATCCACTAAGGGTGGTTCGACCTATTATGTTTCGTTCATAGATGACTATACTCGGTATACCTGGGTTTATCTTATAAAGCGCAGGTCTGACTTCTTTGGCATTTACAACAATTTTAGAGCCCTTGCTAAAACGCAACATTCGACTGTGATAAAGTGTTTCAGGTGTGACTTAGGGGGTGAATATACATCTAGTGATTTCACTCAGTTACTTGTCTCTGATGGTACCATACACCAGTCATCTTGTACAGATACTCCTGAGCAGAACGGTGTTGCCGAAAGGAAACACCGTCATATTGTTGAGACAGCACGCTCCTTACTATTATCTGCAGAGGTTCCTACTAATTTTTGGGGAGAAGCATTCCTAACTGCTGTATATGTGATCAATCGTATTCCTACTGCATTGACTTCAGGGATGTCTCCATTTCAGAAATTATATGGTCACATGCCAGATTACTCTGCATTACGAGTTTTTGGATGTACTTGTTTTGTTCTTCGTCCTCATATTGAACGAAACAAGCTGGAGCCAAAATCAGCTATATGTGTGTTTTTGAGGTATGGTGTTGCACAGAAAGGTTATCGTTGCTATGATCCTGTCAGTCAGAAATTATATGTTTCACGGCATGTCACCTTTTTGGAGCATATTCCTTTCTATTTTCCAGCTAAATTCCATGATGTTACTAAGTCAGATCTTCGGCGTATTGATCCATTTGGCATTGACATAGAGGCTCCAGTTTCGGATTCAGCTGTGCCACCCGATGTGCCACCTGACAGTGCTTCAGCCCTGCCTGTGTTTGAGTCTGATCCTGAGACTAGAGATCCACCACCTCTGAGGAGGTCTACTCGTCAGAGTAAGTCCACCAAACTACCTGATTTTGCTTATTCTGTCTACTCACCCCCATTTGCTTCCTTTACTACAAACATACATCAATTGTCTGAACCCGAGTCCTATAGAGAGGCTGTGTCTGATCCTCTTTGGCAGAATGCTATGGTTGAGGAACTCACTACTCTTTATCAGACACAGACATGGGATTTGGTTACCCTCCCACCCGGTAAAAATACGATTGGCTATCGATGGGTGTATAAGATAAAAACAAAGCCTGATGGGTCTGTTGAGCGATACAAGGCTAGACTTGTGGCAAAAGGGTACTCACAAAAATATGGTATGGACTATGAGGAGACTTTTGCCCCAGTGACAGAGATGACGACTGTTCGCATTATGATTGTCGTTACATCCGTTCGACAGTGGAAGATATTTCAAATGGATGTCAAGAATGCATTTCTGAATGGTGATCTCCATGAGGAAGTGTATATGACTCCTCCACCGGGTATTGATCACCAGTCGGGTGAAGTTTGTCGGCTTCGAAAAGCCCTATATGGTCTTAAGCAAGCCCCTCGTGCTTGGTTTGAGAAATTCTCCACTGTGATTACTTCCCTTGGCTTTGTCCCGAGTAACCATGATTCGACGTTGTTTGTTAGAAGTACGAGTGCAGCGCGAATCCTTTTGTCCTTATATGTAGATGATATGGTTATAACTAGTGATGATCATGATGGTATTGAGTCATTGAAGCATGATTTGGCTCATCAGTTTGCCATGAAGGACTTGGGCCTGCTACGTTATTTTTTGGGTATTGAGGTGGCTCAGACTAAGAAAGGATGTCTTCTCTCTCAGACTAAGTATATATCTGACTTGTTTAAACGGACGCGCCTTTCTGACAACAGGACTGTAGATACTCCACTTGAAACCAATGCACGGTACTCTCCTAGTGATGGTGTTTTGTTAACAGATCCGAGTCTTTATCGGACTGTTGTAGGTAGCTTGGTGTATCTTACCGTTACTCGACCGGATATAGCTCATGCAGTTCATGTTGTTAGCCAGTTTGTTACTGCTCCTACTTCAGTACACTGGGGAGCTATACTTCATATTTTGAGATATCTTCGTGGCACCCAGTTTCAGAACCTCTTGTTTCCCTCGACGTCATCTCTCGAGTTGCGAGCCTATAGTGATGCTGATTGGGATGGCGATCGCAATGATCGCAAATCCACCACTGATTTTTGTGTGTTCCTTGGAGATTCTTTAATATCATGGAATAGCAAGAAACAAGATGTTGTCTCTAGATCTTCCACGGAGGCTGAGTATCGTGCTATGGCAGTGACTACATGTGAGATTGTTTGGTTACATTGGCTTCTTGCAGATATGGAGGTTCACATTTCTCTGCCTACTCCCCTACATTGTGATAACAAGAGTGCGATGCAAATTGCAAAGAACTCTGTTTTCCATGAGCAGACAAAGCACATTGAGATTGATTGTCACTTCACTCGTCATCATCTCCAGCTCGGGACCATACCGCTTCCTTTTGTTTCATCGGCCTTGCAGATTGCTGACCTTTTTACGAAGGCTCAGTCGGCGTCTCGGTTTCGTTTCTTGTGTGACAAACTCTCAATGCTTATTGTTGACGCATTGTGAGTTTGAGAGGAAATGTTAGCCCATATACTTGTTAGCAGATGGGCTTTAGGGTTTTAGGTAGTCTTATGCCTATATATATAGGCACCCGCTTCCCCATTCTAGTGTATTGTCTTCTATTTTCTTCTGTAACTATGTAGTTAGCCTTTTGACTCCTTCCTTTCTTGTTATATATCAATAGCATTAAGAGGAAATTGTAAAGTAGAACTCTTAGTCATTACTCTTTTCTGGCCTCCACAATCCATACATTCTGGTTAGTTTCCAATGATTATCTTCCTACTTTCAAATCTTTGAATGGAAGGAAAGATTGACTTTATAATCAGAAACAATGTTTCATATGCTATATGTCATGTGTATGATGGGAAATCGCTGAGAATATTTAAAGTGCTTCAATAGGGGCTTCCTCGGGACTTTTAGCAACTTACTGATTCAATATGCCAAACAAACGGACGAGAGAAAAGGTCCCCTACTTTTAGAGGTGGCGTAGTGGAAGAGGTAAAATTCTTTTCTTGAATTATAGATGACTAGTTTTGTATGTAGCAGAATAGAAATTTAAACACTACTAGCACAGTTTATAATACATTAATGGAGTTTGTATCTTCAACTATATAAAGCTTATCATTATCCCTTATTATTTCAACAGAGTCAATTTCTGCTCCTTCTTCGTTTGTCAGCAATGCATCTTTTGCGTCAAATCCAAACTTCTGGCCTGCAAAACAAATGAATCACCCAAAAAATATGATTCTATGTTTCGGTGTGAATGCCTCTCTTAAGTTTCTATGTTTTCAAGCTAGTAGGAACAGATAATATTTAAATGTTTCACAAATTTAATGTCAGGGTTGTGGAGAAGAATAAATAGAGGAATTCGTTTGAAAAGGTACCTGCAATGCTCTTGAGTTCTGCAAGTGAATTAGGAAGCTTTATTAACCTTCCAGGTTCACTGCAATGAGCTCTTCTCCTGACCTTAGGATGACCTCTGTATATGCTAACTCTAAAAGAACATTGATCTGTAGAACTCTCAGAGCTGTATTTCTGCTCCTGTTCATGCCACTTATGATCAACTTCATCCATTGTATCAGATACTATAATCCTGTGCCCAACTTCTCGTTTTTGCAGCATTTCAGTTAGGTTCAATGATGATATCTTGTACTTCAATGTATCATCAATCTCCGCTCCATTCAATAATAGAAGATTTACCATCTCTACATGATTTTCTCCTATTGCAACATCGGTAGCAGTTGATCCATGCCGATTTTTTGAGTCAAAAAGTAATCCATGTTTAAGGAGTTCCTTCATAATTGTTAAATCATTCCTCTGAGCTGCTATACATAGGATGTCACCAGCAACATAGGGATCGGAAATGGAAGCCCAGCGATACAGGATCTCAAATATGGGATGGTGTTTTGCTGCTATAGCTTCCCATAATGCAGTGTTACCATTTACATCTGCCATTTATGGCATAATCAAGATATCAGATACCACTTGGCCTGTAAAAAGTTTCACTAAATTTTACAGTGACATTAATCGAGGTTATCCTACCTTGTAAGTGTATGTTACATCCATGTCTGAGAAGCACCATCACACATTCTTCATGCCCTTTTGATGCAGCTATATGCTGATGCATTGCAAAGAGAGAAAAGATGTTGACAAACTCAGATATAACAAGTATATTGGTAGCACATGAAGTATAAGAGTAAAAAAGGCTCCAGGGGTTCTTTGTAGGCCATGAAGGGACATACCAGTGGAGTTCTTCCTTTGGAATCACCAATATCAGGGTCTAATCTTGCCTTGAGAAGCTCATCAAGAAAAGCAGCATTGCCGGTACTGGCAACAGTTAGCAAATTGATGGACATGTTTGAATCGTTATCTTCTTCCCCAACTTCAAGGAATAAATCTGTAAGTCTTAGATCCTTGAGCTTCTTGTGATGCTGCAATTAAAACCGTGTAGGAAAATATTAGGAGTGAGCTCTGAATTGACAAATTGGGAAGATTGATAAGTAGCTCGAATGAACCTGAAGGAAGTTCTTCATCATGGTGACATTATCCTCCTGCCTGCTCTTCATTGCTTCAATCAAAGAACTTGTTCTTATCTTCAAAAGTTGTGAAAGTGTCCTGGTCCGATACGTGTAGCTCTGAGGCCTACAACAAAAGGCACCAACTTCTCCAAACATATCCCCAGATCTCATAGTCCAAACAGTCTGCTCATTCTCCATCTCACTATCAATCATTTCCACCTCCCCTGACACTATGATGTAAACCTCATCTAGTGATTCATTCTGCATTATGACATCCTCCCTTGGGGGTATATACTCAGCCTTCATATCTGCAACCTGAGGAACCATTAGGATTAGACAAACAACTGGCATTAAGATTTCTGAACGAGTCCTTTTAGTTCATAGCATAAAAAATGACATCCTACCAGGTGCAAGAGAATTTCCCTGGAGACACCCTTGAAAAGATAGACCTTTTCAACAGTTGGCAAAAACAAATGATGTCGGATACTCTTGCAGATTGTCTTGGGAAGTTGTTCAATCAATTGCTGCTGGTTTAAGCTCTCTGCCTTGAATCTTAAACACATGTAAGCCAGTATCTGCTCCTTCAGTCTTGGAGGCAAGCGATTTCGACACACAAAGTTTGAAGCTGATTGGATGCTATTTCTCTGCAAAATACCATGGAAAATCACCCAAAAATTGAATGCCCTTCTATCTGATATACACTATGCACTTATTTTTGCTCCTGCCTAGACAAGTCAAGAACCGCTTATACTGTTAGTGTATAAAAGAGTTAGAACTCAATTGAAAAAGAGCTTACGAATTCCATGGTGCGACGAGTTCCTTCAACGACTAAATTGGTCATGTTACCAATAATGTAAGCAGTGAGGCCAAGATTGAAGAGCATGTAGAAAATGATGAAGATCATTTCCACAGTGTTGACAGCATGGAGGTCACCATAGCCAACCGTGGTCATGGTGGTGATGGACCAATAGATTGCTGAAATGTACCTAATCCAAAGGCTTGTCTGTCTGAAATTGGGATTCACAGATCCTAACCAAGTATTTCCTTGGTGGGGATATCTGTCAGCCAACAGGTAGTAGAGGCACCCAGCGCAGTGCACTGAAAATAGTGTTACCTGTTTCATGCCAGACATTCATTCATAAATCTTTCTCAATAACATATTCTAAACCTTTTCTCTTAAAGTTGGAAAAATAATCAACTATGATCAAAATATTCTTACAAACAAAAGTCTTGCACATCTGATCCAAAAATAGCTGAATCTCATATCCTTTTCAAGTCTGCCAATGAACATAAAGAACAAGTGTAATTAATATAAAATTAATTATGCAACATACATAAAATATTTAAGTTTTATTTCTATATATTTGCTTAGTCTTATAGAAAAAGGAAAAGCAAATAAAAGAGAAATTACCTGGTGAAAAATTGCTTAATCTTACGAAGACGCCAAAATCTGAGCATTCCTAAAATGGAGTAAGAAATACCAACTTGATGTTTGCCAGTAAACAGCATGGCAAGTAAGTCAAAGGGGATGGTGGAGGCCACATCCATCAGAAACCACGTGGATAGATATCTGTAAATATACATGTATCATTATTAACTGCTCTGTGTGCACATAGCTCATAAAAGAATAAAACTAACCATACAAATACGTTACTATATCATTTTATTTTGAAAAGTTCTTTCAGAATATAATGTAATTCAAACATACTAATTCCGAATAACAGACAAGATAATTGCTTAGTTAATGATTAAATTTAAATATAGGAAAAATTTAATTTATTTTCTTTTGCATTTCTTAACCATAGACCACATAGTATTTTTTGGTGCCTTTAAGTTACAAATTCAGATAAGGAATTTGATGTCGATAAAATTTCCTGTTGACTCAAATGGAATTGGTTGACCCGTTGCCGATTTAAGTAAAATATTTTATCTTGTTAATTAAAATCGTTGAAAATGCTTTGGCTCTTCAGTGGATAAAAGTTGGTTTGGTCCATTCTCTTTCATTTTTGATGCTGCATAAAAGCAAAAGATATATTCCAATCCTTTTAGGAGGTCTCCATTATTCCCACTTAATAATTGAGGGAATAAATGTACTATTCTAGTTAAATCTTGGAAAATGAACAAAAGAAAAGAATTGCGAAGAATCTTTGAAGAGGATCAAATCTATTCGCCATGATCACATATTCATTGACTATAAGAAAAAAAAATTATTACTTCTTTAAAGTAAAATTGTCACGTTATTTCACACTTTTATCAAATGTAGATTATAATAATTCTGTTTGTTTATCATGAAATATGTTGAATATGGTCTATTTTATTATAATGTAATTATAGCTTTTAATCTATATGTTGGTGTTTCGATTGTTTGGACGGATAATTCGACCAAAAATAAAATGTTTTGCACGGAAATAAAAGTCTACATTCAAAATCGTTGAAATTTTGTAAGTAAAGACTACCTTAGCTAACCCAAATTACACTAATAAGTTAATGAAAATGGACCTAGACTTGTTTTTCCAATGGCAGGACCGTAGTTTGTTTTAATTTTATTTTTCAAAGATTGCAAATACAAATATCACTTCCACCACAACGTTTTTCATTTAATCAATGCCAGTTCAAGCCATATGGAAACTTGGAAGAATAAAGTAAAACTTATGAAAACAAATACAGGAGGCAATGGCTAAAGCAAGTAAGACTATAAACCTACTTTAGCAAAACTTCAAAAATAAAAAGAATATATACCTTATAGCAATTTTTCTTCGATCACGAACCAGCAGCTGAGAGGTTGGATCAATGTAGGCGATGGAGAATATCAAGATGATATCAGCCACAAAAAAGAGATTGACAATATTATCTGCAATATAAAGCTTCTTGTTTGGATTTGAGTTCATGAATGCTATCTCAAATGGACATACCCATGCACAATACCCCACCAATAGCACCATTACTGTCTCCCAACACCTACATAAATCCATCCACAAGTTTTTGACAGTTTACTGATTTCAGACATTAGGTGTTACTGAATCTTAAGATGAAAACCTCCGTCCATTTTTACTTGTTTATTGTATTAAAGAGATGTTTATTTTTATTTATTCAATTTTGAAAATCAAGACATAATTTATTACTAGTTTCTAATTTATGCTTATTATTAACGATAGTCACTTGGGGAGAAATTATTTGTTAACCCTTTACAAAAAAATTTTAAAAATATTTTATGGCCTTTTTTCAAGAGTATCTTCATTTTTACACACAAAAGATCATCATTTTTACACATAAAAGATCTGAAAAGACCATTTTTTCTATTAAAACTATAAAAGACCAAGATATCTCATTTCCTCTTACGAATGTGTCAAATCAGTACTGGATAAATAAAAATGAACAGAGGGAGTATCACCTAAAAGTTCGTTAATCTGAGAGTAAATAAAGACCTTTCCTCGTAAAGTCCTCCATTCATTTCAAAATAGTTGTCCTATTTCACTTTTCGAGAGTCAATTTGACTAATTTTAAAATTAAAATAGATTAGATTAATTTAAAATTTTAAAATTAAAATTTAGATATTCAAAAACTAATTTTTCTCGTATTTATATGATGAAAAATATATTTTAAAATATTGAACAAAATTTATATCATTTGATTCTCAAATAGAAAATTGTGAGAACCAAAAAGGAACTAAAAGAGTAGTTTTAATCTAATAATAGTAAGAATTAATTAACACATAAACAAAGCACGAATTAAGTGATACCAAATATTGACTCCCTCTATTCCTTTTTACTTGCTAGGAGTATTGTTATTCATTATTCAATTTTTCCGTTTTGTTTTGCAGTATCGATATCTGTTTACCAAAAAATACAAAGGGAAACCTTAGTTATATGTATTCTTCCATTTAATTATTACCTGTATGTTGAAGTCATAGGAGAGATAGCCTTGCCTTTGTGCAGAGTCTGATTATGGTTATAACCAGAGGAACCTAAAGGAGGGAGAATGAGCTTTGACAGGTTGTGAAAACTGATATTTCCTAAACCTGAATTACCACGCCTGTGATTATAGCTATGATCTTCTTCTTCTTCTTCGCTGCGACGTGGAGCTACTTTTGTTTGGTCATATTGGATTTTCTGCCCATCTTCATCACTCATGTTTGTGGAACTTTTATTGTAGAAACGATATGATGAAAATTTCACTTCCATATTCATCATATTAATTAGCAAAAAGTATTTGTAGTGATGATGGTGATGCCTAGTTGAATTGTTGTGAAGCAATTGACAAGGCAGAGAATTGAATTCTCCTAGAGAAAAATAGCAGTACTAGTTTTTAGGCATATGGCATGGGAAAAGAGAAAAAAAAAATCATAGCTCATCTATATTGTGGTTAGAGAAAATATTGGATGGTGGGCTTTCAGAGAGGATGTATGTGAAATTAATCGTCTTTTGGAAAATAGCGCCTGTCAGTATTTATTTTTATTCTGATGATATCTCCAGTGTGATGCAGATTAAAATAGGAACATATGTATATTAGTTTGCCTCCTTGTGTACATTAGTGCATGGAGGGCCCTATGCACAGCTTTATCCTATCTAAAAGTTGGGAGACCTGGCTACAGGGCTGGGCCATTAATTTCATGTTGACATGTCCTGAGTTTTAACCATACTGTATTTGTAATTAACCGGTCTAACGATTAATGTGAATTTGTCGAATGTGGCGTCACCCCAAATAAAAATAAAGAAAGAACATGGTTAGATAAAATAAGTGGTGTTTTAATTTGGACACACGTACTTAAAAAAAAAACTATTTAATTTTAAAAAATAAAATATATTTTTACTAATTTATTCTTAATAAAATTTTAAAAACAATATAATTCTTTAATTGTTTCTTGATTATATAAAATTCTCTTTATTTAAATAAAAATAAAATTAAAAAAATATTATTAATTTTAAAATAAAATTTTAGAAAAATATCACTACAAAAAAAGGCTAAATAGAGAGGGTTTAATAGCAGGGGTTAACGAAAACCCCCGCAAATTGCTTAAATAAGAGGGGTTTCACCCGAGGAACAACTTAAATATTTGGACTTTATCAATATAAATGGGGAACTTGAATATTTAGAATTAACATATCTTTTTTAAGCAATCATTATAAATCCTAAATAGCGGTGTCAATATACCTTTTTTTTTTTCTTCTTCCTATTACTCTTTATTTTAATTTATGTGTTTATCATTTTCTATATTTAGTATTTTCTTAATTCAAACATCTTATATATCATGTTTAAATATTTTAGACTTAAATATACAAGTAAATAGGCAGTGTCAATATATCACTTTTCCCCCCAAACATTACAAATTCGGCCTCCATCGTCTCCATGCCTCCATTGCCTCCAAGCAAATAGTGGTGGTGCTCCATCTCCTCCATCGGCTCTGTCTATTCGACTAGAAAACAACGTACTAAGATGTATATAGTAAGATTTCTACGGATTTTTAATTATGAAAAATCGAAACAAATAATCTAACGATACTTACGGATACACAACTATGATTAAAAGATAAAAGTCAAGAGAAAAAAGTGTTTCCCGAGCCAACTTCCACGAAACAGCCACCAAAATCACGATATCATGATGAGAACAAGAGCCACACGATTGGTACAACGATCTAAGCTTGAAAATGGACTTAAAACTTCAATTTCAAGCTCAAGATCACCAAGTACATGAATAACAACTATGGAATAAAATTTACACTATTTTGGATTCAAGAAAAATGAATTGGATAAGTTAAAACCGACCAAGGGACTTAATATATTCCTCCACCGACTTGGCCCTACTTTGACGTTCCTGCTTACCCATTTTCGCGAAAACGTGAATATCTCTCTATTTCGATGTTGTATTGGCAAATGGTTTAATGCGTTGAAAACTAGACTCATAGACCTTCAATTTGATAGGTAGTAGGACCCTAATCCTTATTGAATGGGAGAAAAACTCCGAGACATCTGACCCAAATTTCAGAGAATTTAAGAAAATAATTTGCGATAACTTTTGTCGACTTTTGTTTTACAAACTTGCTTGATGTCAAATCTTAACATAAATCATAGAGTGATTCAAATGTCTCATAACACATTCTTCTTAACATATTAAGAACTTTTAGTATTACCTCAAAAATATAAATTTATTACTTAAATTATATGAAGTGTTAGGTTAACAATTTAAAGCTAACTCATCATGTACTTCCTCTTACCATTTATTGGAGATACAAGTACTTATTGGCTCTAGCTGACAGGACCTATAAGACATAATAATTCCCATAATGTTTTTAGAAGAGAATTTACAAATGATCAAGAATATTAATCATGCTTAACAACTAAAATTCTAAATAGTAAGTCAAAAAACATGCTAAAAATATGAATGAAATATTTACTGCAAGTATTTATTTAAGCTTTCCGAAGGATGTTTTTATATCAGATTCATGTAGAGGATAGTGCAAATGCGTCAATACTTTTTATAATTTAATTTTGAGATATCATAATTATTTTAACAATATCCCACATATCTCAAAAGTAATACAACACAATAATAACATACCGGTGTATTTTCACAAAATGCGTATGGGGAGGGTAGATTGTACGTAAACCTTATTTCTTACTTCAAAGGCAGAAAGGTTATTTCCGATGCACATGGCTCAAGGAATATCTCAAAAATAATATTAAGAAATATAAAGAAATAAGAAGTCTTGTTGGGTTTTCACATATGAGTACAATGCATCGAATCTAGTATTGCATAGACTATGAATTAGATCTAGATAAAATAAGGTTAAACTTACATAACAATTGTTGAAGTTTAGACTTTTATGAACCATGAATTCTTTTGTAAGCCCATGGTCTTATTCTATAATATTATACTCGCACAGTCTTTGTCATCATCGCAGTTTTGATGCTAAGAAGCCATGCGCGTATCATAGTATTGATGAGTACTCTAGAAATTTATCACAATTTCTTAGGAGTGGCACCACTACTCACTCATATAGGTACAATCATCAAGTGTATTCTATAGGATAATGCACCACCTATAAAGAATATAAATTGGATTAAGAGTTTAATTCAATTTCACTTTACCTTCCAGCATCACACTATATTATACATCATAGGAGGGACATAATTTCATAGTACATACTTGATCAACTAATGACTTGTTATTACCCTTATAAACCTAATTCATGGGATCTTCAATTACATAGATCGGGTTACCATCATTGTTAATCTTCTTAAATTGACTAAAAGTCTCACTTTCTGAAGTTTCTATTAGCCAGTGAATTGATAAGATTTACTTTGACTTCACATAATTTATGTAACTAATTTTATCTCACATTAACAGTTTTATCACATTTTATCTCAAATAAATATATTTATTTTTGCCAATCACAAAATTATTTTTCATAGTTTATGCTACTCGGCAACAATAATGAATAAACACTAAAAGATGTTGATTTTATTCTAATTGAAATACTCACCAAAATATCTCTTAACCACTTAGTCTCATTATCAACCATCTCCAAAATAGAAAATTTATTTTTCGTAGTAGTGGTTTTTATATCATCTGAAACTTAGATCCACTTAATATCATTGTACTCCTCTAGTATAGATGAAGATACATGTTGTAACACCCCAAAAGTTCTCAAGAGTTAGAAACCGGAGTGTGAAAATGTACCCAGCAGAAAATTTTAGCAGTGCCTCAGAACGACTCGTACAACGGGTCGTTAGTCGCTCTAACGGATTGTGGAAGCAGTCGTGGTGATATTTCAGGCTGGGTTACTGGGAAGGAACGAGTCAAGTAACGACTCCTTGATGTCTCTGACGGGTCATTGTAAGTGATCGTGGGTTGGATCTTAGGGTTTCCAGGTGGTAGCAACGGATGGAGACAACGAGTCGTCTGAAGGAGCAACGATATGTTGTATCTATCATTGGAAGGAAAGTGAAGGATGGACCAGTGGTGGCAATGGAAGCATACAATGAGTCATTGGTTCTAGCAACGACTTGTCATGTCAGTCGTGCTTGGGCCACCAGTCAAAGAAGTAGTGCAATCAACGGGTGGTTATAATGGGTGATCACAGGTGACAACGACCCGTTCTGTCGGTTGTTGTTTGGAGAAGCTGAAAGTTTGAGGAGTTCCAGTGCATCTAACGGATGGAGATGACGGGTCGTTATATGAGACAACGACTCATCTTGAGGGTCGTTGGTTCCAGTTCGGTAAATTTTCAGGTTTTCCCCAGGGGCAGTTTGATAAAATCCCATGCTTCCAACTTTAAAGTTTTGAGGTTTTATTTGGGGACGTTTTAAGGGTTTTTCATGCCTAAACCCTCATTCTCTCAACTTTCCTTCTTCTCCTCTCAATATCAAGGTTTCCCAAGGTATTTCCTCCAAGCTTCAAGGTGCAATTTCGAGTGGGATTTCTTCTACCAGGTATGCGGGTCTTTCAACAAGGATAACGTTCCATCCTTGTGCCCCAAAAATATTTTATTTAAAATCCATTTTCAAATAATCTAGAAAAGCATGACCTAGGGCTTGTATGATGAGAAAATTCACCTATATTTTTCTATATTCTTCTTAAATGCTAAAATCTTCTGAAATTGTGAATTTAATTGGAATATAAATTAATGGGTTGCTCTAAAATGTGGATTATATGTTAGGAATGCAAGGGTGTAGCATGTTCTTCATAAATTGGCTTGAGTATTGAATGAGATTTGTTTATTGCTCACTTGATTATCGCAGTAGTTCATGAACATGATGAAATTGTGGAAATAATGCATGATTAACCCTAATAACCTGATAATGTCAATAATAACTATGTTGGGATGAGTTGGAGTTTGTGGGCTTGGGCAATTAAAAGTAAATTATTTATTATCACTATGATTTTGATTAAATTGATTGAGTATAAGGTGAATCTATGAAAATGGCCTAAGTATTGCATCTTTCTTATGAATTGGAGTAAATTATGAAATGGATCTCATGAAATGAAGATGTATGTTCCTCCCATGATTGATGTTGTAAATGGCGAGGTATGAGTTGAATGTGCGAGTTGTTCGTAAATCTATATAAAGGTAGCCATGTATCTTTGGCAAAGTATGAATTGGATCTACAAACCATGCATGACCCTGTGCTACATGATGAATGAGATGGATTCGGAATTCGTGGTATTGTGAAAGTGTAATGCATAATGTGAACCTATAGAATGCTTGTTAGTATAAGATGCTTGAAGTAATTGTTGATTTGACTTTATGACAAGGTGAATTATGATGATAAAGCACGAGAATGATATTGCAACTGTTGGGCTTGTGTTATTAGAAAGTAGCTCTATCTGGTCGAAAAGAATGTTGTATGATGAAAATCAGTTAATGTCCTTGCATCTGAATAGCTGTTGCAATTTAGATTAGTGTTAGACAGTCGAGATTCTCATTAGCAGAGAATATTTTCCTAGTCAATTGGGAGTTTCATTAGTAGAGAATGTTTCCCTGGTCAGTCGGGATTCTCATTAGCCGAGAATATTTCCTTAGTCAGTCGGGACTCTCATTAGCGGGGAATGTTTCCTAGTCAGTTGGAACCTTCATTAGTTGAGTTTTTTGATCAGTCAGTGACTCCTTAGCTCAGTTGGGACTCACCACAGTAGAGGATGACTCCCTTAATGATGTTATTAGCATAAATTAGTTCTGAATGGTCTAGATTTCAAGTTTGTGATAGACTTAAAGTAATGGAAATCAGTCTCAGTTATCAGTAGTGATCCAGTTTAGTGTGTGATGCTAAATTCAGATTCCGGCATTTATTAAGTGTTCAGAACGTGACCCTTATGCATGAGTTCGATGATGTTGTATTAAATAAGATTCAAAGGAAGGTTTTATGTACATATATGCACATGTGAATCATGAGATGATGGTAGCATGTTAAATCAGTTATGTTGATGTATTCGATAAATTCCTTATCGTATAATTGTTTATTTTATTACTTATGTTATCCCACATGCTCAGTACATTTCAAGTACTGACCGCACGCCTCTTGGGCTATATCGTTTCATGATATAGATTCAGGTCTCCAGGCTCAGTAGCGTGGTTAGATACGCTTCGCTCTCTCTCTCAGCTGTTAGTGGTGAGTTCTCATCTTCAGAGGACGTGATTCATGCTCATGTTTTCTTATGTTTCAGCTTTCAGACTTTAGGAGTTAGCTGGGGGCTTGTCCTAGCAACTCATTAGTTTAGTAGAACACTTTCAGACTTGTTTAGACAGGTGCAACATTGTATCTAAGTGTTATTAAATTGCTCTTATGGTCTCTAATAGATTCTTGTTATTAGCTTCCGCTTATTCATGTTGTTGGTCATTTCTAATGCTTAGTGTTATGCTATGATTATGCCATGGATCGACTTGGAGACTTTCGGGGTTCCTTGTCCCGTGTTACAGCTAGGGTGTGAACTCGGGTCGTGACATATGTCATGACCCGAGCATAGACCCCGGATATAACAAGAGACCTAAAACCACGAATGGCTCTAAGCTAACCCATGACATATGCATAACATAAGCATAAGCATAAGCATACACTAAGTCATAACATGAGCGAAAGTCTAAGATACCATAAAAGTGTAAGCAGAGACAACATGCCAACACTGTTGAGCATCTATACATCATAGTTTGAAAAGCCTTTAAAACATAGGATGAGATGATGGGACAAGTCCCTAAATAGCTCTACTAAGTATGTAACTGGAAAGACATAAAAGGGACACAAGCCAAAAACCGAAGTCCTCGGATTATGAAGACTCACTAAGAGCTGGCCTAAACTGGAGTAAGAATGAATCTAACAGCAGGGCTGAGACTGATCATCTGAACCTATATCATTAGACGATATAGCACAAAAGTATGTGATTAGTACTTCGAATGTACTGAGTATGTAGAATAAGTAAAACATAATAGGAGGGACATTATGATAAAATCATGAACCTAATAGAGACATAAAACATGAGATTTCCATCGTAATCTAAAGTATCATGACCCAAGGTTTTGAAAATGATATTGTATAGCTTAATAGGTTTGGAATCATAAGTAAAACTCATAAACTGATCAATCGGACAAAATACATTATAAAACATGAAACATGAGGAATAGTGGGAGATTCTTATAATCGACATACTCCAAGTAAGCATACATGGAGCCCAGCTTGTAACTCTAGTTGGGAGGTGTGTTCATAACTTGCCAAGGGTATGAACCATAAAGGTACAATATCACTCATGGGCCCATTCATGCATGGGAGATACTCTCAAGGAGGACCCCATCATGGCTACGGTAGCACGTAATTCAGAGACCTGGTGCTGAAACTATGGCCTATTTGATGTTAAATACTACTTCCAAAACATACATAGTGCTCATATCGTAATCATGAAACATGCTTGGTTTTGTATGGGAGAGTTAAAAATCATGAAATTCGTAATTACTTAATACGTAAACTATCCATGAAAATAATGCTAAAAAATCAGTCATGATACATAAACTTGAGATTCATGAAATTCATGCATAATTTGATAATTCATCATAGCTTGAAACTAGAGATTCATGAGAGTTTTTAAATAGAAATCATGTACTTATAATCATAAAACATACATTAGAACATGAGAGAATCAAAATCATAAGAGATCATGGAGTTTTTCATCAAATTGGGTCTAACTCTAGAAATTCATGAGAATGTTAATTGGAGACTTAAATTCATATAATTGAGATTAAATTGGGCATGAGGGTGGAAGAAATTTCCTATTCATGACCCTATGTACCTTGGCTTTGATGAATTCTTGATTAGATCTGAGACTTAAGATAATTGAGAAGAAGAAGAACCCTAATTGCTTGAGAGCCTAGAGAGGTTTTATCTCCAATCTATAGTTTTCGAAAAGAATGAGGATTTAGGCTAAGTTTAACCCTTAAAAATACCTTTCCATTTTTATGATCAGAAATGCTTTCTTTATTTTCATAAAAAATTGTTCTCTAGACTTTCCCCTTAATAAACCCAAAATTACATCATTTAGGAGGTAAAAATATAAAAAGTTACGAAAACATTCCTAGAAATTGTCACTTAAAAATAGATTGCCCAGTGGTATGACACATACCACAATCTGTACCACTCTTCTATGACTCGTACTATCTCGTAGCTACGGATCCTATCCTAGATGATTTTCTGAACCCTCTTCCTACCCCTTAGTAGGACTCATACAATCTTGATACGAGTCATAACATCCAATCTTGATACGAGTCATAACATCCAATCATGGTCTCAAGCCAAGTTCCCGTTAAACTCTCTGAACCCTTACCATGATTCATCCGTACGACTCATACTCTCCTTGTACGAATCGTAGGATCCAGTCGTGGTTCCCATGACCAATTTCTACCATTTTCCTTGGACCTCATATCACAACTATTGGTACAACTTGTATCACCATACCACAAGTCGTACTAAGGGAAATTTTTAGTTTTTCTGCTGGTACATACTCCATATGTAGGGTCTAGTCTTAGGGACTTTTAGGGTGTTATAATACACTAGATATAATTTCAAGATTATCAACAATAAAGTGTAAACTTGTTCATCAAATTTTCTCTCTCTTTAATATTATTATTCTCAATATCATTGCAAACAAAATGAGCATGAGAAATATTATCATTCTATCTCTTTACAATCTTCAATAGATATGATGTGTTTTGATATGTGAATATACAATTGGGGTAAAATCTGCACAACTTTCTAAATTTTCCCTTGGAAGCTTCTCAGGTACATATGCGCCAAAGCTAGATGATTTTTCTCATTAGCATCTGGGTCACTTGCGCGGCTCGTGCGTTTCGCAGGTGCTTCGCAGGTTGAAACAATATTATTTTGGAAGCCATCCGCATTCAGCTTATCCTCTAGTGCCAATATGGGGCACGCATGTTCGTTGCCTCTAATAGAGTAGTTCAATTTCTCCATTTTCCTTCCCTAAGTTAAATACCTGAACAAACAAAGAGAAAAGACATAAAACCTTCCTAATTTGTGTGAAAAAGGCAATAGTTCATGCTTAAAAGCCGATTGAGTTGGTAAATTACCAACTCATCACTCCACCGCTATTTTTCCTACTCCTGCTTCTTCTCCTAGACCTCTTTTGAGCTCCAAAGGTTCATTGCCAATCATAGCTGCTAGGCTTAATAGGGAGGAGAGGTAGTTGGCCCAACTGATAGAGGAGATGTCGGCCTTCATGTACATGATTGTTTAGTGCATGTTGCAGCCACTCCAGGCAGCAGTCAAGGCCTCCCATAAGGTATGAGTTCTTTTTTAGGAATGATGGATGCCAAATTAGTGCAGTTAGAGAAGGGTGCCAGCCCATCAGATATACAAATCCTCCATGCTAACTTAGCAGAGACCAGAGCCGAAGTACTAGACTTGCAGATGAAAGAGCAGCAGCCTGAGAATGGTCGGTTCCCGTTGGTTGATCGAACACAACCCATTACTAGATTGATGGAGCTAATTCCTCATATTATCCTAGCTAGACCTTCTCAGACCTGATCTCCACCTCCACGATCTATATATCCCAAAGCCTCCACAAAATAGTGGCTCTAGAGCAGGTCCTTTCTTCTGCTCCATCACAGCCAGTCATTCTTACTCCACAACTTGACAAGGGAAAGATACCAATACAGGAGGAGTAGGATGAGTCTAAGAAGAGGGACCTCCAGGAAGAGGATGACCCAGACATGGACCCAATAGAGATAAAAGCTATTAGGGCCACGAAAACGGCCTCTCTTGTCATCATCCACAACCGACCTGATTATACCAAGGCGAGATCTTCAGTCAATCCTCAACTTGATCCATAATGGCGCAATGTGAGCATTTTAGAGAGCTTCTAACACCCTTTTTATACATTTCAGTCGTATGTGCACTGGGATGGTGGATTGACTTGTTGGACATTTTTGGCCCTAGTGGCACTTTTGATTATATAGTTTGGATGCTTGAAATGACAACTCTTGTTTTGTATTTAAATATGCATTATTGAGTTTAATGATGATGTGTATGATTGTGGATCGTCCATTTTACGGCTTTCATAGTATAGGTGTTTATTTTTAGTATAGATTTTTAATTTTTATTGCTTTCTTATTTTAGGGCCCTTTCGGATTCTCCTAGCCATGGTTCTTCCCCAATAGGCTTTTTTCAGTTGAATCTAGCAAAATAAATATAGTTAGATTATCGTAGACTGTGGGCCCAATGACAGATTGCTAGGCGATATTTTTAAGGGTATCAACCTACTAATTGAGTCATTTTTGGCTGAAAAAAATATTTTTTGACTTAAGTGCTGGTGAATATTAAGTTTATAGCATGCTTCTATCCTTATTTGAAAAAATGCCCCTGAAATTTTTTGCCACAACTATTTGGTATTAACACGTGTACCTTTGTTTTTGACACTAATGGTATTGATTTGGACAATAAATCCCTAGTTGAGAGTAAAGTATTTAGTCCATTTGATATCCATGTGCCATTATACGGTGAGAAAAATTATTGGTTCAGTTGTTGTGGTACACTCTAGAACTTTTCTAGCTACTCATGCTTGAGCTTAGGATCGACTATGGGTTGAAGAGATGAACTTAGACCTTCTTTGTGTTTCACAAGCCACATTTACATAAATGAGACTACCAAGCGATGCATGTACCTCTAGTCTCCCCTTTTGAGCCTATGACCCTTTTTCTTGATCAGCCAAAATGAATGCTAAAACCAATTTCAAGTTGACCCTTTTTGAACTCATCCTCCTTGACGCTATAAACTATGGTGAAAATAAGCAAAAAGGTGTAAGTTGGGGATGATAATATGGAAAATAAATAAAAGGACATAAATAAGTGTTTGTTCATATCCCAAGGTGTATTGGCCAAAGAGCTAAAAGGAAGGGGGAAAAAGAAAATAAAAGAGAAAAAGAGAATGAAAATCGAGCTCACAAACGCACCTTGGGTATGAAAAGATGCTAAAGAAAGAAGGGAAGAAAAAGAAGGGATCCTAAAGTGAACAAGGTAGTGAAAATGTGATGTAGTATTTAAGGATGATATATGAGCCACTAAAGACCATATTTGTATCCTACCATCCCTTTAACAATCATTACAAGCTTAGAAAAGCCCTTACGTGATCTTAACCCGTATTTTCAAAAGAAAAGGCGTTGGAGTAAATAGGCAAGTATATAGAAATTATGACCTATCTTGTGAACTTCATTGTGAGAGTTGAGTTCTTTTCTCTTCTCTCTTGATCTTGTGTGTCTTTGTAGTGCGTGTGATCATTACTTCTGAAAATGAACACTTTTCTTGGTCTAATTATGAGGGCAAGTGAATTATAATAGCTAAAATGGCTTACTTCTCAAATCTAGGTGTGTGCATCTTAATATGATGCCATAAGTGAAGATTGCATACTTGGTATAGATAGTTGAGAGAAAATTGATTTTATTGGATAGAGGGGTTGCCTAGCTAGAAATTGTGCACTTGTAGCTACATGTCAAAATCATCCTAGTCATTGCATTTTGTGATGCAGGAACATTAGTTTAGGTATAGGCTAGTTTTTCTCATTTTAGTTCCTTGAGGACAAGCATAAACTTTAAGTTGGGGGTGTTGATATGTTGGAAGTTTGCGACATATCTGTACTTTATTTCATAAAGTTTTTCATGCCTTTAAGTACTAATTTAAGTCAACACTAACCTTATTATGCTATGTTTCAAGAACCTAAATAAGATAAAGAAAGAAGGCATCAAAGTCATTGAATTTTTCAAAAATCAAAAGTGAAGGATGGACCATCTCTTCAATGGATAGTCCGTACATCCAGTAGTTAAGACGCATCTTCGTGATCCAGGAACCACTCCCGAGTGGTTGGCAACTGACGGGTCAAAGAACAGACTATCTTTCCAAAAGACAGCCCGTCATTCAAAAGACAAATCAAGGTTGAAATACTTTAGGAGCCAATTGATGAAGCAAATGATGGACCATCCTTCCAGAATATGGTCCGTCAATCAAGAAATGAATAGAAGCTAGATAGAATCCAAATTCAAGTAAAGGATCAAAAGACAGACCGTCTTTCTAAAAGACAATATGTCCCTGCATATTCGGGACCCTCTGAATTTAAATTAAATTAGGGTTTTAAAGACCTAGTATAAATAGTCTTTTTTCTTCTTTTTCAGGGATAGCTAGTTGGATGGTAGATAGAATTCTAGATAAAAACATAGACAATCTTGCTAGTTTTCCATTAAATTTATAATTGAAGATTGAAGATTAAGTTATCAATTAAATTTTGCTTATTTTTTATTCTATTGGTAAGAATGTATAACTACTTGCTTTCTTCTTCTTTTTCTCTTGCTATGGGTAACTAAACCCAAATCTAGGATTGTGAACATAATGAGTTGTGAATCCTAATGATCTTAGTTAGGTATAATTGATTGTGAGCTTAAAAATATTTGATTGATTGGGGTTTGTAAAATATGATTGGTGATGAAAGTCATTTAATCCTGCATAATTACCTTTATTGTGCTTGAAAGAGACAATTTAGATTGGGTTAACATCAATCAACAGTAACCTAAGGCTCTAACTCTTATTTAATAGATTCAAATAGTCATAGGAGGAATACAATTGGCAAAATACAATCGGGTAGAAGGGAGTTCTCTTCAATTTGATAAAATTAATGTAGATTGTCACCATTGGTGTTGTTGAAAGAAACCCTTTAGTTGCCTAAGTATGATTGCTTTCATATTCATCAAAAGCTCATTCGCAATTTGCCAATTTGAGTGATTTAGGGGGATCAACCCAAATTTGAGAACACTTCCCTAGTTTTTAACATTAGTGAATTAATCCTCAAGCATTTACATTGATTAGTTATAGTTATATTGTCTTAACCCTAATTTGAATAGAATCTCAATATTCTAATTTGAATTGAAATGTGCTAGATATTCCGGGCCTAAAAAATCACTCTGGATACGATCTAGGCTTATTGTTGAGTATTATATTTACATCGACCACATACACTTCCAAATTAGAGTGAATTTTAGCAATAGTCATATGCCTGTGTTATTTGTGAAAAAGAAAGATGGTTTAATGAGAATGTGCATTGATTATAGACAGCTGAATAAGGCGATGATCAATAATAAGTATTCATTGCCATATTAATAATTTATCCTATTATCCATATGGTGCTACTCACTTTTCCAAAATTGGCTTGAGGTCGAGTTACCATCAGCTAAGAATCAAGAACGAGGATATCTCTAAGACAACGTTTCAGACCAGATATAGGCACTTTGAATTTTTGGTGATGTCTTTCAGGTTGGTTAAAGCACCTACAGTACTTCTAGATCTCAAGAACAAGTATTCAAGCCATAATTAGACCATTTTATGATTATATTCATTGATGACATTCTAGTCTACTCTTGGAGTAGGTAGAATATGAGAGTTGCGCTACAAATACTTAGAGAATGAAAGCTTTATGCCAAGTTCTCAAAATGTGAACTCTAGTTGGTCACAGTTTCCTTTTTAGGACATGTAGTGTAACGGGGTAAAATTCAAGTTAATCAAAAAAATATTATAGCAGTTCAAGATTTGCCTCAACCCAGTACTTCTATAGTGATATGCAACATCTTAGGACTAGTTGGATATTACAGAAAGTTTGTGGAGGGTTTCTCAAAGATAGTCGCTCCATTGACGTGTTTAACTCAAAAAGGTGTGGTATTCCAGTGGTCAAATAGATGTGAGAAAGTTTTTCAGAAATTAAAGACTGCATTGACTATGACTCTAATTTTGACCTTACCTATAGTGGAGGGTGGTTTCACCATTTATTGTGATGCATCTCGAATCAAATTACATTATGTCTTAATGCAGAGTGGTAAAGTGGTGGCATATGCATCTCGACAACTAAAGATTCATGAGAAGAATTATCCAACTCACGAATTAGAATTGGACGTAGTCGTATTTGTCCTGAAGACCTGGCGTCACTATTTTTATGGTGAGCCATGTGAAATCTATACTGATCATAAAAGTCTACAACATATATTCAAGAAAATGAATCTGAATCTGAGACAATGATGGTGGTTAAAGTTACTTAAGTATTATGATCTTACCATTTTATATCAACCTGGGAAGGCAAATGTGGTGGAGGATGCCTTGAGTAGAAAGTTCATAGGTAGTTTGCCCCGATTCATAGTTGAAAAGTAATATTTAATTATAGATATTCAAGCATTGGCCAATCAAAGAGTTTGAGTTGATTATACTGTGTAGGATAGGTTACTATGGTGTACAATCATTCTTAGTTGGAAAAGTCAGGGCTTGCCAACATGAAGATCCCCATCTTTCTAGACAACGAGAATGAGCGCAAAATAAGGGTGCTAACTGATTCTCTATTGATGGTGAATGTGTGTTATGTGACATAGTAGACTATGTATTCCCATTGTGGGTTATGTAAAATTGTTGATTATTGAAGAGGCTCATAGCTCGCAATAGTCCATCTATTCGGGTGCTACTAAAATGTATCAAAACTTGTATGGGTTGTACTAGTGGAAAGGCATGAAGGCAGATATCTTGAAATATTTGACAAGTTTCGTAAATAGTCAACATATCAAATATGAACATTAGACATCCAGCGGAGTAATGCAAAATTTTATTATCCCAGATTGGAAAGGGCAGAGGATTACTATGAATTTCATTATTAGGTTGCCAAATACTTTCAAGAAACATGACTTAGTTTCGGTTATTATGGACGGACTTACAAAGTCCACACATGTCACGCCCCGCCTTGGGGGGTATGACTGGCACCTGGTGCCCTACTAGGACGTGAACTACTGGACTGCTAAGCCTAGGCACATCTGGTGCCTGGCTGGCTCTAACTCACATTTCTGGAAACAAAGGGCTATATAACGGCTGTAAACACAGCCCCCGGCCCATTGGCCTATAGCCTTCTGTACCTGTAATAACAGCTGCCCAGAACATGCAACTATAGGGAAACCTATGCGGGCCGACAAGGCCACCATGTTGTCTAGTTATCTGCAACTCAACAATAAAATACTAGAAGGCTATGTGACCGGCAAGGTCACCACTACTGTCAAACTTATGGCCCCACACGGCCAACATAAAAGAAGCAAAAGTACTAACAGCTAACAACTGCACGGCCTCACACGACCGGCTCAACTGACCATAGGGAAATATACAGACTGCAAGCCTCTAGGAATAACAATAGAAATGATCGGGACAGGGCCCCGACCTACCCGTACTATACAACAAAAGAAAATGAAGTACACCTCTGGAATTCAGTCTCCGAATGACAGGAGCTGAATACTCGATCGCTGACAGGAATCACGTGGTATCGCCTGCTCGTCTATGAGTACCTGCAGGCAAGTAATGCAGCGCCCCACCGGGCGTCAGTACCGCTGGTACTGAGTATGTAAAGCAATAACTGAAAGAAATATCTGAAGACAATAATATAACTGATGAAACTGCAGTAGGAAGAAATAGATTAACTGTCTGATAATGTAAGTCATACCTTCTCTCAATTATACTGGAAGGAGTAGGAGTCATACCTGGAGACGTATTGTTCTACTGCTGATCTACTCGTATCTACTGTAACACGGCATAACATATCATAACATAACATAGCACACACAAACCTTACCCGGCCCCCATAAGCCGGGAGGTACAACCAGCACAGAATCTACACCCCTACCCCGGTCATCCCATCTCCTATAATGGCTGTAAGTATCCCGCCGGTCCCCTGGGTATGCACTTGGGCTCGCTGAGCCCCTGACTATAACTGTACCTGAGTCTGAAGGACTCCTGAATCAACACCCGGGCGTATCCGCTCGACGGGGGTGTATCAAAGCCGACCAAGGCATAATATGGGGAAAACTGGCATCCCATCTTCGTCCCCTGTGGGACGGCATGCCACTTCGTAGAGCGACGTATCCTCGTTCTCTAGCGGACGAGTCGATACAGCTATCAACCCTGGGGCGGTCATGGATGCTAGGTAGTCCAACCCCAAACAATACAACGGTCTCAACTAGCAATACTGTCTGCATATCTCACATGCTGAGGCTAATAGAGGTAAAGTATCGTATATATTACATGCTGAGCTAGTGATAGTAATCTGTACGTATTTAATACGTGCTGAGGCTGGTAAACATATATATATAGATATAGTCTCCTGCCAGACTGTGCTGGGGAAAATGCTATACAAGATAGTGTTTCTGCTGAAAACCATGTTGTTTACTGAGTTTCTGCATTAACATGATTTACTATTCC
Organism: Datura wrightii; assembly: GCA_035772735.1. NCBI lineage: Eukaryota > Viridiplantae > Streptophyta > Magnoliopsida > Solanales > Solanaceae > Datura > Datura wrightii. Next base: position 41,639,888 of record JASDFA010000007.1, on the reverse strand, counting down.
TAACATGCGTTCTAAACTTTATTTTAGCCTGCCATTCTATCTCTAAAGTGCTTTACAGATATTGCATCACTTTACGGGGTTTCAACTAAATACAATAATATCTTAACATTTCATATTACATCACATACTGAACATGCTGGATAGTTTCTAACACTTGTGTTAGGATCTATGTCATACTAGTAAGTTTCACGCAAGTTACAACTTGATGCTTCTAGTACCGTATCAACATTCACAATAAACGTAACACTTGATTTCTGAACGTTCTACTGGCCTGTAAATCACTATACTGTACCGATATTACTTAACTTGCCGAGGGAACTAGCTTTACATACCTTATCCTTGAACTATTCGTCTGTCGGACGAGGCTCGGCCGGTACTTCAACTATTTTCTCCCAACTGCATTCATAAATATGTCAATCAATACTAAACACAACTTTATTTCAAAAGGCAATGTCACTTTTGATATAGTTTATAGCCTAAACTTAGGCTTATCGAAAGACGGCCAGAAACTCGCTATTTTTCAGAGGTCCAGAAGGGAGAAATATTTACTTCACAGCTAGGAACACATAGACACTAGTTTAGAGCAATTCCACTTACCTTAGCTCGGTGGCTCGACGATTCGTTGGCCGTATTTTACGAAACTGAATCTGTAGGAATGCTCTCTGCTGCTAAATACCTCAGTATCTGGAGTTAATTTGAGTTTGGGCAATGTTTGGCAGCGTAATCGGACGATAATATATTACCTTCCTTCGTCCCTCTCTGCCCTCTGCGTTTTTTGGAAATTTTCATAAGTTTTAATCATTTAAAACCGAAGTGGGGCTTTATATACTTGAGCCTAGACAAGGCCAACGTGTCACGGAGCCAATGCGGAGGCTCCTCCTCTGTGACACGCTGCCATCGCGGAGGGGCTCTGCCTCGGCTCCTTCCGTGATGGTTCGACAGGCTCCTCGTTCGATCTTTCCCCGGGCCTTTCTCTAGCACGTATGACCTTCAAATATGCTTAACCAACGTGCGAATAGGTCATCTAGGTGCCGGAAATTCTACGGGGTATAACATTCTCCCCCCCTTAAGAACATTCGTCCTCGAATGTACACTGTTATCTAGAGGACTACTTACTTTACTTCCTAAAAAAAAAATTCGGCAGAGTTTCCCCTGTAATATGGACTATCACAAAAACCTGAAATGCAGAAAAGTCCAATACAGGTACTGTACACAATATTTTAAGATCCACTGAATGGCTAGGTATCAATCTTTCTCACTTATATATACACAACCATAAGATACTACATAGCAATAATACGGACATACCTGTCGCCTAACTGGGCCTGAAATAGGTGAGGATATCTGGTCCTCATATCTTCCTCCGTTTCCCAAGTCATCTCCTCTCGGTTCTTGTTACGCCTCAATACCTTGGTAGACGTAATATCTTTAGTTCTCAATCTGCAAATCTGTCTGTTTAAGATAGTTATTGGAACCTCTTCATAGGCAAGCTTTTTCGTAACCGGGATATTTTGGACTGGGACTGCTCTGGACGGGTCTCCTATGCATTTCCTCAGCATAGATACATGAAAGACCGGACGAATGGATTCTAATTCTGGAGGCAAATTCAACTCATATGCTCCTCGGCCTGTCCTTCAACGAATCCGACAAGGCCCAACAAACCTCGGGATGAGCTTACCTTTCTTGGCGGACCTCACTACCTCTTTCAGTGGGGATACTTCAGAAATACCCAGTCATACACATCCAACTCCAATTTTCTACGCCGCACATCTGAATATGATTTCTGGCGGCTCTATGCAGTCAGTAAGCATTCTTCGGATAAGTTTTACCTTTTCCTTTGACTGCTGAACAATGTCTGGGCCAACCAACACTGATTCTCCGATTTCAAACACCGTTTGGCGAACTGCATTTTCGCTCGTATAATGCCTCAAAAGGCGCAATCTGGATGGCTGAAAGATAGCTATTACTGTAGGCAAATTCGATTAACAGTAAATGCTCACTTTGGCTGCTATCGAAATCTGGCACACATGCTCGCAACATGTCTTCGAGCGTCTGAATTGTGCGCTCAGCCTGCTCATCTGTCTGAGGATAGAATACTGTGCTTAAATTAATCTGTGTTTCCAGACCCCTCTAGAACGACTGCCAGAATCTAGCTGTAAACTGTGCTCCCCTATCAGAAATGATAGATACCAGCACTCCATGCAATCTAACTATTTTTCTGATAGATAATTCGGCATAATCCTCAGCCGGGAAGGTAGCTTTCACTGGCAGGGAATGAGCTGATTTTGTCAGCCTGTCAACTATTACCCAAGTAGAATCATTTCCGTGTCTGGTACGGGGTAATCCTACCACAAAATCCATATTCACTACTTCTCATTTCCAGAGAGGCACAACTATGTCCTAAGTTAACCCGCCTGGTTTCTGATGTTCTCCCTTCACCTGTTGGCAGTTAGGACACTGGGTTACAAATTCAGCAATTTCTCTTTTCATACCTGGCCACCAGTAGTTTTCTTTGATATCATGGCACATTTTCGTCGCGCCTGGGTGGAGAGAATAGCGGGCGTAATGCGCCTTGCTTATAAGTTGTTGGCGATGCCCCCAAAATATCTGGAACACAAATGCGGCCTTTATATCGTAACACTTCATCCTCGGTTATCTGAAAATATGTCACCTCTCCTTACTGAACCTTATGTTCAAATTGAACCTGGCTAGGGTTTCTATACTGCCGTTACTTTACTTCCACCACTAACGACAACACTGCGACATTCTGTATTATCGCTCTGTTATCTTTTATTTCTGCTATGTGACCGGCTAAACCGGCTAACTAGTGTAATTCTCGGATCTATTCTCGTTGTTCAGGCTCCAAGTATGCCAACTCCCCATAGATTTACGGCTAAGGGCATCTGCTACCATATTAGCCTTTCCTGGGTGATACAAAATTTTCACTCTTTAAGGCATAAACTACTTGTAGCTAACTCCAGGTCATGGGTAAGATAATTCTTTTCACGTTTCTTCAACTACCTGAAAGCATAAGCTATTACTTTACCATGCTGCATCAACCCTCTGTATCTCCTGGCGATACTAACACTGGAGCTGATGTTAACCTGGCTTTTAACTCTTGGAAGTTCTGCTCACACGCCTCAGTCTACTGGAACTTTGCTGCCTTCTGTGTCAATTTAGTCAGAGGTGCTGCTAAGGTGGAAAATCCTTCCACAAACCCTCTGCAGTACCCAGCTAACTGTAGGGATTGCGTACTTCGATCGGAGTGGTAGGTCTAGGCTATATCTTCACTATTTCGATTTTCTGTATATCTACCTGTACACCAGCCTCCGACACAATGTGACCAAAAAGGCTACTAAACTCAACCAAAATTCACATTTACAAAGAATTGGCACATAGCTAACGATCATACTGGTTTATTACACCGGAGAATCTGACAAGTAATCTACCGGTATAGCTAGAGCTTATCTGGCCTCCTGGCCGTATGCTAAGGCTACCTGTTGCTAAGGTAACCTGAACGACCGTCTGTGCACCTTGTGCCTTTATCTGATCAGAGGATCCTGATATTCATCATGACCTCTAACGATCTGGTTGCATAACCTTAAATAACTGAATAGTCGGGTTGAATGACCCGAATGTGGCTGTAATCTAACAATGCTCTAACTGTTCTACTTGAGTACTTATGGTTCATGCATACTGTAGACTTGTGGGCATCTAATTGCTCTGTTATTTTACTTAAACCACTGTAAGACTGGGCTTAATCAACTTACTCCCAGGCGATCAATCTCTGGATCTTCACAGGGAGTATACTGATCCCCTGGTCTTAATAAACATTGTGCTAGCAGGGTACTGTCAATTTCTTACGCCTTGTGTGTATCCACTTGGATTCATACTTCTATTCTGGGGAATTCTCAATCTTATAGGCTATTCTGTAAATACTGGCCTTCTGCTAGGGCCCTGTATCTGAATATCTTACGAAACCCAGCTGAAGTACTAGTCTGTCACTGACTACTGATGTGGACCCTTCCTTGGGGTACCCACGGGTATTTTGACTGGGGCGGCCGGCTGACTTATGGGGTGTTTCACATAACAACTGCTAGGTTGACTAAGGCCGACTCTCGCCTACAAGGCTGGGAAAACGACGTACGACCACTTAACATACTAGAACAATTCTGATATTGCTAATCTCTGAAATTTGCCTATTCGGCCTATAATCCTGGTTCTAACATATGCACTAATATTACCGATCTTCAGGGATGCTTCCCTGCTAATGCAGGCACCAGCTGGTCGGTAGACCGTCTAACTGCGCCCTTCTCATCTAGCCTTCTGGTTTAGGCCATTAACTCTAGTAAGCTCCTAGAGCCTAGATCTGGCAACAACACGTAAGTCTATTAACTTAATAACTGAGAACTGAGATAGTTTCTATGACTTCATACGTAACTTACACTTAATCCGCCCTTTCTCTTCTTCTTTTCTTTCTTTCTTCTCCCTCTTTCTTCTCTTTTTTTTGGCAAGGGGGTGTCCTGCAATGCAATTTGTATATACTTTCTATTACTAATCAGCATCTGTGATTGTAGCCCTTATAGGAAGCCACTCATAGCATATCTATTATCTGTATATATATATATCAATAGCTACGTACAATATGTACTGAGTTCTGCGGTAATACATAATCTCTGACATGCTCTGCTGAATCTCACATCATACATGATACATTTCTTCTTACAGCCTAATAATATTTCCTGCCCTGACTTATCATCTCATTGCATTGTCACCCCATTCTGAAGTAACAAACATAAACACTCTAGTTATTGTCTGCTATTTGAAATTCCGCCACTCCTGCGATGTGGGGTCAACGTTCGAATCTTGTGGCCTTACTTGGCTTATATTAAGAGCCCATGACTGTCTGCTGGGCCTTATCTCTAGGCTACACTAGATTAGAATTGCCGTATCGGTAACTTCTTAACTTTTCCATAGCGGACATACTGTGGTATGGTATTCTGAACCGCAATCCTACTGTCAGCCCGAAGCTTAATCCTTAAAACGATACTCTATTAATCTGGGGAGGGGTAACCCTGATTTCCCCACAAAATCTGGCATTTCTGCTTCTTCCTCTCATCTTGCTTAAGCTGAACTCTGGGGTTCAAGGTACCTGCCTTTCGTTGCTAATGAGATTACTGATCAAACCCCGGCCTATACTTCTTCTGGCGTATATTCAAGCCCATCTGACTCACATGACCTCCATATCTTTCGATGTCACAACTAGATCATAACTATAATCTTACAGGTATGTCTTGCTATCTGTTAGCATATATGGCGGACTTGGCCTTCTTCTGACTCAAACTTGACTATTATTAGGAATTCATCACTAGCAGGTTTACCCCTACTTCAGGTAAGCTAACAGTCTTACTTTCTTTACTGGCTTGTTATCATAAGGGTCTGCACAGCTTACGTAATCATAAGGGCTCTTTATATTTTCTAATACTTACTAGGATCAATCAGCCCATCTTTACTTACTGCTAGATTTGGCAACCCCATCTCAAGTCTTATGCCCCTTTACTATACTGGCATCAAAACCAAGAGGTGGGAATAGCCCTTTTCTTATTGCAACAAGTAAAAGCATTTAACTGTACCATATCCGAAAAGATGTATTTGGGATTCCTGCATTTCCCTCTCTTTTTCATACTTACCTGGTGGTCTGACCTTGTCTATAATCTTAATCAGATCTTATATAACTAATAAGTAAATCAACTCATATGTACATTATACTTCTGACTTCCTATTCTGACGTTATCAACGTATACTGGGAATAATGCTAATAAAGGTATCACGCTGGGAGGTCTTTGATACCCTCTCCTGCTGCTGTAGTTATCATGTAACTGGCTGATGCTCTCTTCCGTTGCTGTCTCTGATCTTTTGCCTGTGATAGGGTAGTGCTGATCTACCTTTGTATCTGTAATCAAAGAATACGGTAAGTTCTTAGGGACTCAACCCTATACTATACCGCTCTAAAGCACGACTGACTGAGAAGGAAGGGTAACCATCATATCGTGCCTCGCAGCCTCCTGCCTATAGTATGTGGTGCACAACACATCCATGGACAAGAATCTACTTAGCACGGCTTGCAGACTCCCTAGGACACGACCTGCTTTGATACCAAGTTTGTCACGCCCCGCCTTGGGGGGTATGACTGGCACCTGGTGCCCTACTAGGACCTGAACTACTGGACTGCTAAGCCTAGGCACATCTGGTGCCTGGCTGGCTCTAACTCACATTTCTGGAAACAAAGGGCTATATAACGGCTGTAAACACAGCCCCCGGCCCTTTGGCCTATAGCCTTCTGTACCTGTAATAACAGCTGCCCAGAACATGCAACTATAGGGAAACCTATGCGGGTCGACAAGGCCACCATGTTGTCTAGTTATCTGCAACTCAGCAATAAAATACTAGAAGGCTACGTGACCGGCAAGGTCACCACTACTGTCAAACTTATGGACCCACACGGCCAACATAAAAGAAGCAAAAGTACTAACAGCTAACAACTGCACGACCTCACACGACCGGCTCAACTGACCACAGGGAAATATACAGACTGCAAGCCTCTAGGAATAGCAATAGAAATGATCGGGACAGGGCCCCGACCTACCCGTACTATACAACAAAAGAAAATGAAGTACACCTCTGGAATTCAGTCTCCGAATGACAGGAGCTGAATACTCGATCGCTGACAGGAATCACGTGGTATCGCCTGCTCGTCTATGAGTACCTGCAGGCAAGTAATGTAGCGCCCCACCGGGCGTCAGTACCGCTGGTACTGAGTATGTAAAGCAATAACTGAAAGAAATATCTAAAGACAATAATATAACTGATGAAACTGCAGTAGGAAGAAATAGATTAACTGTCTGATAATGTAAGTCATACCTTCTCTCAATTATACTGGAAGGAGTAGGAGTCATACCTGGAGACGTATTGTCCTACTGCTGATCTACTCGTATCTACTGTAACACGGCATAACATATCATAACATAACATAGCACACACAAACCTTACCTGGCCCCCATAAGCCGGGAGGTACAACCAGCACAGAATCTACACCCCTACCCCGGTCATCCCATCTCCTATAATGGCTGTAAGCATCCTGCCGGTCCCCTGGGTATGCACTTGGGCTCGCTGAGCCCCTGACTATAACTGTACCTGAGTCCGAAGGACTCCTGAATCAACACCCGGGTGTATCCGCTCGACGGGGGTGTATCAAGGCCGACCAAGGCATAATATGGGAAAAACTGGCATCCCATCTTCGTCCCCTGTGGGACGACATGCCACTCCGTAGAGCGACGTATCCTCATCCTCTGGCGGACGAGTCGATACAGCTATCAACCCTGGGGCGGTCATGGATGCTAGGTAGTCCAACCCCAAACAATACAACGGTCTCAACTAGCAATACTGTCTGCATATCTCACATGTTGAGGCTAATAGGGGTAAAGTATCGTATATATTACATGCTTAGCTAGTGATAGTAATATGTACGTATTTAATACGTGCTGAGGCTGGTAAACATATATATATAGATATAGTCTCCTGCCAGACTGTGCTGGGGCAAATGCTATACAAGATAGTGTTTCTGCTGAAAACCATGCTGTTTACTGAGTTTCTGCATTAACATGATTTACTATTCCTAACATGCGTTCTAAACTTTATTTTAGCCTGCCATTCTATCTCTAAAGTGCTTTACGGATATTGCATCACTTTACGGGGTTTCAACTAAATACAATAATATCTTAACATTTCATATTACATCACATACTGAACATGCTGGATAGTTTCTAACACTTGTGTTAGGATCTATGTCATACTAGTAAGTTTCACGCAAGTTACAACTTGATGCTTCTAGTACCGTATCAACATTCACAATAAACGTAACACTTGATTTCTGAACGTTCTACTGGCCTGTAAATCACTATACTGTACCGATATTACTTAACTTGCCGAGGGAACTAGCTTTACATACCTTATCCTTGAACTATTCGTCTGTCGGACGAGGCTCGGCCGGTACTTCAACTGTTTTCTCCCAACTACATTCATAAATATGTCAATCAATACTAAACACAACTTTATTTCAAAAGGCAACGTCACTTTCGATATAGTTTATAGCCTAAACTTAGGCTTATCGAAAGACGGCCAGAAACTCGCTATTTTTCAGAGGTCCAGAAGGGAGAAATATTTACTTCACAGCTAGGAACACATAGACACTAGTTTAGAGCAATTCCACTTACGTTAGCTCGGTGGCTCGACGATTCGTCGGCCGTATTTTACAAAACTGAATCCGTAGGAATGCTCTCTGCTGCTAAATACCTCAGTATCTGGAGTTAATCTGAGTTTGGGCAATGTTTGGCAGCATAATCGGACGATAATATATTACCTTCCTTCGTCCCTCTCTACCCTCTGCGTTTTCTGGAAAATTTCATAAGTTTTTATCATTTAAAACCGAAGTGGGGCTTTATATACTTGAGCCTGGACAAGGCCAACGTGTCACGGAGCCAACGCGGAGGCTCCTCCTCCGTGACACGCTGCCATCGCGGAGGGGCTCTGCCTCGGCTCCTTCCGCGATGGTTCGACAGGCTCCTCGTCCGATCTTTCCCCGGGCCTTTCTCTAGCACGTATGGCCTTCAAATATGCTTAACCAACGTGCGAATAGGTCATCTAGGTGCCGGGAATTCTACGGGGTATAACAACACATTTCATACAAGTTGGGGTTACTTATACCGCAAAACAATTAGAAGATATTTACCTTCATGAGATGTTCAACTTCATGGAGTGCCTATTATATTAATATCCAATCGAGGTGCACAGCTGATGTCACCAAGTGCACGCAAGCGCATGTGGCCGTCAAGTAATATAAGATGTTGAAGTCTCGAAATCATGCCCATAGAGACTTGTCAAATTAATTGCTAAGATCGACCCTTTATTTCACTATTCAAGAAAACACAAGTTAAATTGGGAAATGGTTTTGAGATTATTCTACTAAACTTGGAATGTAAATTAAACTAAGAAATTAAATTCGTTTGCAATAGAGTTGTAATTCAAAAATTAAATTCGTTTGCAATAGAGTTGTAATTCAAAAATTAAATTCGTTTGCAATAGAGTTGTAATTCAAACGATGATAAAAAATCCACGGTCTTGACACTTTTTCTTTAAGATTGAGTTTTAGGATTCAAATACCCTAGTCGAAATCCTTCTAAGACTGCTAATTGCAAGTTATGAACTCACTTCTAAACTATTCTCCCAAATAGCCAAAAACTATCTCATGAACCCTAACACCTATATCCCTATGGTTGCAGGAGAAACATGAGATGACGGTTGAAGATACTTCACTCAACTAAGAAGGAATGCAGGGTATATCCTTATCCTCAACAACGATAATCAAATCTTGAATAGTTGAACAAGATATTGAAACCTACTCTATGCTTTCTTTTAACCCTCATTAGTTTCCTCTCCTGAGTTCAACCAACGAGCCAACCGATAATATTCGAAATGTGATCAGTCTAACGAATAAACATGAAACCAAGTAAGCATAAACAATCTTGAGAAGTAAAATTAAACATCTAGCATAAATGAATATTCAACTACAACCATCAAGGCATGGCCACCACCCCAGAAAAGGGAGTTTATCTATTCATGTTCAAGTGCAAAACTAAAGAGATCATCATTCAAATCATAGAGATAAAAGTAAAGAAGAAAAACATAAATAAAAATGGACTTCTTGTCTCTCCCCCAAAAGACCGCGTACAATGATCGATCTAATTAATAGCTCCTAACAAATGCCTTAGACAAAGTATTTATAGGCATGGTAACAAATGACTCTTTTTCCCTTACGTAATTCAGCTTTTGGACTTACAAAAATCTACCCGAATAGGCCCTAGCGCGCCACTTCTATCAATGCACCACAGTGTTAGAAAGTTTTCCCAAGCTTGGAACCCCTCTGGCGTGCCACTTCTCTCATTTCGTCAAGTTTTTGATCAAAAACTTTTCAGAAGTTTAAGGTCTAGCACGCTACACCAGCTATAGCACCAACCTGAGCAAAATTTCTCTGAAGTATAGGCTCTGGCGTGCCACTCCAGCTATCTCAACAGGCCAAATTTTCCTCAAATTCTTCTTTCTTCACACCCTGGATTATTTTTGAGTATTTTTCATGTGTTACCTGCTAAAATCACCTAAAAACATTTGTTAGCTCATTTCACACACACATTCATGAAATCATGCATTTTATATGGATAATCTTCTAAAAATATAATAAAAGATGAGTAAAAATGTAACAAATGAGCGTAAGAATATACCCAACATCACCAACCCACACATAAACCATTGCTCGTCCTTGAACAATCAACTTAAGTTCTATACCTTATTATGGACTTAGATCAGTTGAACAGGTCTGCTCAAGCTACGATCAATATGACCATATCGACATTGCAAGTTTCCAAGACAACATGCCTCAACTTTTCAATTAAGCTCAAGAACAATCTTTTAAGACAACCTAACCTCAAGAACTGACTCAAGCTCTGTGAATATTGGCAACAAACATATGTCACCAAATTAAGAGATCAAACATTTTACCTATCCTTTGTCAACCATGTGCCCTCACAAACAAGAGAATTTCCTACCTTTTTTCTCACAAGAATATGAAAGAATCACATGTGTGGACTAATAAATAAAGAAATTCATGCTCACTTTCGCAAAGAACTTCTCACGCAACATATAATGAACCATAGGCTTGCCCTTAGTGTAAATACTTCACTAATATAAGAATGTCAAAGTTAGAATTAAGTAGGACTTAAATGGTTGTAATGTAGGCTAAGGGAAAGGTAGATATTACTTGGCCAGAATAGTGACTAACCTCCCTAAGCACTTTAATAATTTACAACCTTTTTAAATTTTAGCATGCTCTTTGATCTTCTTACTTTACTCCTTGTGCCTTCCCTTGATTAAAATTCTTGCAACTTGGATGACTAGTAAGGAGTTCATGACAATACTTATTCTTTTCAGCTTATTTATTCTATTCTCTTATCTCCCTACTGACATCACCTTCCTTGGTTTACATTTCTCACATGTTACCTTTTCTTCTAACTTCTACGCTTTAGCTTCCCCTCTTTTTTACTTCACTATTCTCCTTTCACACAAAATTTTCTTTTTCAATTTTAAAGTTCCTTAGGAATCATTTGGGACAAATAAAAATCAGTAGAATAAAAAGGGATTTAGCTTTTAACATGGCTACTAGAAAAATAGGCTAAAGGCTCAACATAGCTAACTAAGGATATCATAAATGGGTAGGTAAATCATAGGATAAAAGTAGGCTAATCAAAGAAATACCTATATCATCTCCAAAATTCAACACCCTTCATTTCGTTTAGCACACACACTAGGCAAGTTCTAGGAATCAATACAAAAGCATAGACTGTATGCAAATTATCCCACACACACATGACACATGTTCAACTCAAGACAGATTCATGTAGACCCTCAATTAGGCAAACAATAGAAAGAATTATGTTAATCCAATAAAATCTCACAAGAGTCTAGTAAAAGAGCCTGGGTGTCTCAAAAAGAGGTTATTCATATTTTTCCACAGCATGTTTTCAACTTCCAAATCCAATACTTGCATCTTTGATCTAATTAGCACATAACCCGAGCACCTAGCATTCAAATAGGTTTTTATTGACTAACTTCTCTCAAGACGGTCGTCAGCCATCCATCGTTAGGAAGCCTTTTCTTCTCCTTAAAAAAAATTAAACTACTCCTAAAAATAAACGTTTTACCCGTTTCAAAGGTCTCCCCTTCGAAAAGAATTGAGGCCATAAGAAAAATCGAAGGGTGGATGAGCCATGCCATTTTAAAAAATCTTCAACTAAAATTGATGGCAAACTCACTCTTAACCTCAAAATACCGAAATACATACCCTCACCCATAAAATAAAATAAATATGGGTGAGAAATACACCCTAAGGCCCTCTAGGGCCTAGCTAGCAGCATGTCTGTTTGATTCATGGGTCACACGACCCCACACTTAAGCTCAAGACATTCTCCTTAGCTTTGATTTTGGGTACTTAGACTTCCCCTTCTCTACACACAAAACAAAAAATAAAAGTTACACTATTAAAATTGGGTTGTGTCCCCACAAGTTCCAGATTAAATAATAAAAACTACACTATTAAAATTGGGTTGTGTCCTAACAAGTTCCTGATTAACATCATCGCACGATGTATCTCTCAGTGCAAGATAACCTCCTCCATTTTCTCCTCTTTTTTAGAGGTCTCTCAAATTATTTTCCTCTTCTCTTTTGCTCCACCTCACCACCATTCTGCTTATGCTTTGCCTACGTACCATCTATGAGCAACTTGACTTTGCTCTTTTCTATCTCATCACTACTTCTTTTTTCCTCTTCCTCTTTCTCCACCCTACACTTATCCTGGACCACCTTTGTGATCATATAGAAGTCTTTGTAGTGTGAAGGTGTAGAGATAGATTTGTACACATTAAAAGTGTCCTCATCTTGTACTCTCATCTTGAGCTTTTCTGCTCCGGCATTGATGATGGCCCCTCCAGTAGCTAATAATGGTCTCCCCAATATGCCTGACACCTTATTATTTGCTTCAAAATCAAGTATTATGAAGTCAGCAGGAATCACAAACTTACCAACTCGAATAAGCACGTCCTCAATGATGCCTTCTGGAGTGATGTATGATTTATTAGCCAGCTGTGGAGTGATATTAGTGGGACTCGATTCCCAAACTAAGTGTATCGAAAACAGATAACGGCATCAAATTGATACTTGCCCCCTGATCACAAAGCTTGCCCACCTTTACTTTCACCAATTTATATAGGGAGGGTGAAACTCTCTAGGTCTTTTAGCTTTTGGAAAATATTGCTCAATACCCTTGAGTTGCACTCTTCAATAAGTTCAATCGTCTCAAATTTAGTCAATCTCTATTTGCAAGCAACCGCATCCCTCAGATACTTTGCATATTTTGGCATCTCCTTTAAAGCATCAATAAGAGGAATGTTTATGTGTATCTCCTTAAAAATATCAAGGAACTTCTTAAATCCAGCCTCGTCCTTGATTTTCTTATCATAAATTTGCTACAACCTTTGTGGAAACAGTGGTGGAGGTCTCTCAACTACATTTTCAGGATGCCCAAAAACATTTCCCTTAACTTCTATTTTCTGTGCAGACTCTATAGTAGGTGCTGGCATGAGCCTCTATGGGAATGGTGGGGTAGGTGTATTTTCCTTCTGCACTCTAGCTCTGCTTCTGGTACAACTTCAACTTCTTCATGTGGAGGTGGAGTTACAGATAACTCCTCACCACTTCTCAATGAAATGGCCATCACATGCTTAGGATTCTTCTTTATGTTACTTAGAAGTGCCCCTTGAGGTCTAGTTATATGTTGAATTACCAATTGGCTCAATTGCCTCTCCAACTCATGAATCAATTTCTGCATCTCATCGATAATTTGAGTCTACTGAACCATCCATTACTTCATGGTCTCCTCAAAAGAACTATTTGGGTGTTGGCCCTAGTTTTCAAAAAGTTATTTAGGGGTCTTTGGAAATTCTGATTTCCTCCCCATGGGGGATTAGCTGCATCCCTGTACTCCTGATTATAACTCTTCCTTGCAAAACCTCCACTACGACCTTGTTGCCCTAAAAAATAGATAGATTAGTTTAGTGGACAACCTGAATAAGCTCGACTTTATCCACACGCTTCACATGATGGAGGTAGAGTCTGAACTTCCTAAACCTGATGAACCTGACTTATTGCTGGTGTGGTCACTAACTTGCTGATCACATTCACCAACTGACTAATATCCTCCCAAATTACCGCTACACCATCAACCTCAAGTTTCCCTAAAACTTTGGTTCCTGTAAACCTCTGTTTGGATCTTGATAATCTTAGCTCTCAACTGACATGAGATTCAGCAAAGCCTCTATCTCATCATAGCTTTTGGACAAGATTTTCCCCTGTGCCGTAGCATCAAGTAGAATCTTAGACTCTGGCTTCAGCCCGTCTATGAACTTGTGCCCAATGATCTCCTCTGTCTACATATGGTGCGGACGATCTTGCAAGTATCCTTTGCATCTCTCCCAAGCAAGCCAAGGTCTCACCTTCCTTTTGAACGAATCCTGAGATCTTTTCTCTCGACTACTTTCTTTTCCTCGAAGAGAAGAACCTGTTTATGAACTTGTTGGAAAGAGCTTCCCAAGTAGTGATTGACCCTGTTGGCTCATTTTGAAGCAACTTCTGCACTTCTCCAATCAATGAAAATGGAAACAAAGTGAGCTTAACATACTCATCATAAACATTTTGATAATGGAAATTCTCACTAAGTTCCACAAATGTTATCAAATATCTGTGGGAATTCTCATCTGGCTTGCCCTGATATTGACAAGTGTTTTTAACCAATTGCACGATTCTCTCCTTCAACACAAAATTTCCAGTGATGTACGGTTTGGTAATCACATTGGAAGTGTTCACCAAGTTTGGCCGAGCAAAATGTTATTTCCCCATTCTTGCTCATTGTTCTCTGCCATTGCTAACCGATGAAAAGTTCTTTCAATTTCCAGATCTAAGTGAGCCAAGGGTTGTCCCTGACTTCTGGTAGCTAACATACACTGAATAAACACCATCTAAAATTTTCAACAATCAGCAACAAACGTAAAATGCGAAATAGCGGAATAAAAATCCCAACCTACAAAAATTAATCAATATTCAAGTCCCCGGCAACCATGGTAAAAACTTGATGTCGCTAAGCGCATGCAAGCGCACGTGGTCGTTAGGTAATATAGGATGGTGAAGTCCTGATATTGTACCCACAAAGATTTGTCAGATTAATTTCTAAGCTTGACCCTTTATTTCACTATTCAAGAAAACACAAGTAAAATAGGGAAGTGATTTTGAGATTATTTTACTAAACTTGGAATGTAAATTAAACTAATAAACTAAATTCATTTGCAATAGAGTTGTAATTCAAATGATGATTAAAATTCTAGGGCCTTGGCACTTTATGGGTGCAGGAGATACATAAGCCGACGGTTGAAGATACTTTACTCAACTAAGTAGGGTTGTAGGGTATATTGCTATCCTCAACAACGAAATCAACTCTTGAACTGTTGAACAAGATATTGAAGTCTAGTCTATGTTTCCTTTTTATCCATCATTAGTTCCCTCTCCCAAGTTTAACCAACAAGCTAACTGATAATATTCGAAAGGTGATCAGTCTAATGAATAAGCATGAAATCAAGTAAGCATAAACAATCTAGAAGAATTAAACATCTACCATAAATTAATATTCAACTACAACCATCAAACTATGGCTAGAACCCCAAAAAAGGGAGTTTAGACACTCATGTTCAAGTGAAAAATTAAAGAAATCATCATTTGAATCATAGAGATAGAAGCAAATATGAAAATGGACTTCTTGTCTCTCCCTCGAAAGACTGTGCACAATAATCGATCTGATTCATAGCTCCAAATAAATGCCCTAGACAAATTATTTATAAACATGGTAACAAATGAATCTTTTCTCCTTAAGTAATTAAACTTTTGGACTTAGAAAATTCCATCCCAAATAGGCCCTGATGGCCACTCCATCAATCTCGCCAGACTTGGCTTAAAATTCTTCTGAAGTTTGGCTTCTGGCTCACCACTTCTCCCATCTCGCCAAGGTGTTAGTCAAAATTCTGCATTTTTGGACGTGGCGTGCCACTTTTTTCAATGCACCAGACTGTTAGAAAATTTTTCCAAGCTCAGAACCCCTCTGGTGCACCACTTCTCTCATTTTGTCAAGGTGTTGATTAAAAATTCTTTAGAAGTTTGAGGTTTGGCACACCATGCAAGCCATAGCACCAACATGAGCAAAATTTCTCTCAAGTATAGGCTCTGGCACGTACTCCATCTATTTCACCCGGCCAAATTTCCTTCGAATTCTTCTTTCTTCACACGTTGGACTAATTTTGAGTATTTTTTCATGTGTTACCTACTAAAATCACCTACAAACATTTGTTAGCTGATTTCACACACACATTAATGAAACCATGCATTTTATAAGAATTAAAAATATGATAGAAGATGGGTAAAAATGTGACAAATAGGCAGAAGATTATGCCTAACATCAATAGTTCAATGCTAAGTTTTGAAAGTATTTTCAGAAGTCATTAGGTTCACAGGCTGAGTTGAGTACAACTTTTCATCCGTAAACTGATGGACGGTGTAAACAGACTATTCAGATCTTGGAGAATATGTCTGCGATTGATTTCATTATCATTGGTATGATCAGTTACCTTTGGCAAAGTTTCCCTATAATAATAGTTATCAATTAAGTATACAAATGGCGTCGTTTAGGGCTCTATATCATCGTATGTGTCGTCCACCAGTTGGATGATTTAAACTTAGCAAAGCACAATTATTAGGTCCAGATCTGGTTCAACAAGCTTTGGAGAATGTTGCATTGATATGAGAATGACTTAAGGCAAAACAAAGTAGACAAAAGTCCTATGAAGATAAAAAAAGTCCGTGATATGGAGCTCATCAAAGATGAGAAAGTCTTTCTAAAAGTTTCTCCTATGAAAGAAGTTATGAGATTCAGTTGGAAAGGTAAGTTAAGTTCTAGATACATTGGCACTTATGATATATTGAATCAAATTGGGTTGGTGGCGTATAGACTTGTTTAGCCTCCGAGATTATATGTTGTTCATCCTGTGTTTCATGTGTCTACGCTCAGAAGATATCATGATGATAGTCATAAGATCTAGCTAGAGGATGTGGAGCTTGATGAGAATATGACTTATGAGGAAGATTCGATATCTATTATTGATGGAAAAGTGCAGAAATTGAGGTTCGAAGAATGTACCTTCAAAGGAGGCTACGTGGGAGTATGAGGTGGACATGCAAGATAGATATCCTCACTTATTTTTTACTATAAGCATGATTCTATACCTGTTCAAGGAAAAACTTATTTTAAGTGGGGAGAAAATGTAATAATTAAATTATTATTTTTGGAAAATTACACTAATTAACAATAAAATAACTAAAATTACAATTTCATAGCGCATATATATATTACAAACTTATGGCCCAAAAAAAACTTGGCCATCTATATGAACACTTCAATGCGTAAACTTGGTCGCTTCTCGCTCAAAATCTTCTTCAATGGCAACGACGATTTTCAGCTTCTCCTCCAAATTTGCAATGGAGTTTTTGTTGAAAATTTTTTCTTAAACAAATTCTTCAATTTCTCCTTTCAATTCAGAGAATGCAAAAAAAATTCTTCAATTTCTCCTTCCATTTCAGAGAATGCCTAGATTGTGTTGTTTGATATGTGAGTTTCTATGATCTTCCATGATTAAAAGTAAGAGAAATATTGATTTCGATTCAATTTCATTTCAATGAAAATTTATCCCATATATATTCAGCATACCGGTGAATGGAATTCCAAAAATGATTTTGTCAATTTCGCTGGAGATTGTGTTATTATCGAATCTAGTTTCAACTTTAAAATTTTAGTTGCCGCACTTTCGAAGCAGGTTGGGGTTGATACTGACCTGAATTTCAGAGATCAACTTCTGTCCAAAGCAAGGTTTACTTTCTATGCGAGTTCATAATGACACAATTGTGCATGTGTATTGTGAATTGAAGAAAAAAAATTCAAAATTCACTACTTATCCGTTGTGTATAATAGTGAAGAAGGTTTTGCCAATTGGTATTAGTTATTTGGGTGGTAATTTGACTGAAGGTTGTTCAGGTGATAATTTGGTTGCTACATTTTCATTGGTACTTATAAGAGAGGTTGATGATAAATATAGAGAAGATATGATTGAGTTTGTGAATTATGAAATTGAGTATGATAGTGATGAAAGAAGTCGTGAAGCTACCAAAAATGATGATTATGCTATAACGAAAAATATTTTATACAGAGAAGTTGTGGAAGACCAAATTTACATGAACAAGAAGACAATTGTTAGTGTAATAAAAAACTTTGCCTTGTGTGAGAAGTTTCAGTTTAAGGTGAAGAAATCAAGTGCAACAAGGTATAAATTTGTATATTATGTTATCAACTTATTTAGATGTATATAAAGTAAATGTATGAATTTTTTAGATATGCTTATGGATATTTGTGTATAAATTTGTATTAAGAAGTTTCAAAATTTTAACACTAGGTATCACCTTTACTATGCGAATGAAAATTCTGAACGGAGATTCAAATATTCTGTCCAGTACAAAGCAAAGATATTCAAAGTGAGACATTTCAATAATATTCGTACATGTTCCTTTGCTGAATGATACTTAACACAACATCAAGATACTTCAATTGTAGTTGCTAATATAGTTGTGCACAAACTTACTGATCCGAAGAGAAAATTACACTCCAAATGATATAAGAAGTGACATGCAACTAGAGTATGGAGTTAATTTGACCTATATGAAAGTGCGGAGAGCTAAAAAAAGACATTGGCAATGATAAGAGGAAAACCTAATAATTCTTACAGGGAGTTACAAGTATACTTGTATATGTTAGAGCATACAAATACAAATTAGTTACAAAGATGCATAAGTCGGATGAGGGATGATATCTTTATGCATTTGTTTCACTATATGCATCTATGAAGGGTTGGGAGTACTATAAGGCAATAATGGCGGTTGATAGGAGCTTTTTTAAGGCAACATATTGGGGAACTATATCGACTTCTTGCACACTAGATGCAGCTGGTGAGTAGACTGTATAAAATTATTTTCTTTAAAGGGTTATTGTAGTTTGTATATACTTGTATAAACATGTATAATTGTGTATAAAATAATTTCTTATGCTACTTACTAGCCGAGAATCCGATTTTCTGAAATTAGATGTATGTTGCAGTTTTGTATAAACTGGTATAAACATGTATAATTGTGTATAAAATAATTTCTTGTGCTACTCATTGCAAAGAAGCTGATTTTTTAAAATTAGATGCATGTTGCAGTTTTGTATAAACTGGGGTAAAAATTATGTTTAATTGTGTATTTATTATCTAACATGAAGTATTTTGCTGCTTGCCTATGCAATCGTTGACTTAGAAAATGATACATCTTAAGAATGATTCTTCATGAAAATAAAAATTACGTTTGAGATTTGGCAAGGAATGTGCATCATTTTGGATAGACATGATAAAATTGCAAAAGAAACATCAACTTTTTTCCCATAAGTTCCAAATTGTTTTTGGATCTACCATTTGTTGAACAATGTCAAGGGTTTATTCAGAAAAAATCACGATAAAGCAAAAGTGAACTTTTTCACCTAGGCTAAAGCTTACATTATTGAATAGTTTGAACAGTACATAGCAGAAATGAATTGAATTGATCAAATAATGCAACCTTACTTGTTTTTTGTTAGGTATGAAAGGTGGTCGATGGTATTCTGTAGAGTCAAAGTGTCAAGACCCGAGCTCAGACCCCGGACCAAGACATGGGATCTAGAACCATGAATGGCCCAAGCTAACCCATGGTACATACATAACATGATTTAAGAGCATTACTAAGTAGAACCTAGAGCATGAACATGATGTAAGTGGAAGTCAGCATAGCATATCGACATATATTTAACATGAACCAACATCATTGAAAATATCTGAACAAGCTATCTGAAAAGCCTCTAAACCTCTAATAAGCTGATGGGACAACATCCCCAACTAGCTCGCTAAAGATTGAAACTAAAATACATGGGCATAAAGCATATACTGAAAAGTGTCCTCAGATCATGAGGACTCACCAAAGCAGGATAGAGCTGGACTGAGCGGAAGCGAGCTAATGAAGAGGCTGAGATTGGTCATCCCAACCTATATCATGAGAGGATGTAGCATAAAGTATGCGGGCAGTACTTTGAATGTACTAAGTATGTTGAGAAAGTAAAACATGCTAGAAAATGATAGTTGAAATCATAAATATAATTCAAAATAGATCATGAGAGTAAGAGCAACATGCTAATAGACAATGTATCTGTAGTATACATAATCATAAGTTATTTATCATAATTTGAACATAATGACCCTTGGTTTAGAAATAGAAATTATATAGCGTGTCATACTTGAAAATATAAGTGAAAACTCATAAATTAATCAATGGGTCAAATATACTATGAAACATAATTTCATAAGACATGAACATAAGTATTTGAAAACATGAGGAACAATGGGAGCTTCATCTTAACCGACACCATCATGAAAGAGCTTACATGATGCCCCAACTTTCTCACTCAAGTGGACAAAGCCATCCCAAGCTTGCCAAGGCTAGGAACGATTAAGGAGTGATATCACTTGTGAGTCTTCATAGGGCTTGAACATGAATTACCTACGGTAACATGTAGAGACTCGGGGTTTGCCTGAATCCTTGGCCTACTCAGTGCTAGACACTACTCCCGAATACATGCACATGGCTCATAATCATTATCGTGAAAGCATACTTGAACTTTCATGGGCAAGCTGAAACATGAAATTACAATCATAATTATAATCATACTTGATATGCGTGAAATAACCATGAAAAGAATGCTATGAAGTTGGTCATGATACTTGAAATTGAATTTCATGAAAATAATACATGCATGAATAAATCATCATAACTTGAAATCATAAAGTTCATAAATATTCATGCTTACTTTGATAATTCATCATAGTTGAAGTCATGGGCTCATATGCTTGAAATTCATAAATCATGCATAATAGGGCATAATCTTTATAAACTTGAAATCATGTATTAGAAAGTAAATTGGGGGTTAAATCTTCCCCAATAGACATAAAATATCAATTAAAACATGAGAGAATTGAACCCACAAAGATAGCATGGAAGATTGCATTGAATTGGGTTAAACCCTAGAATTTCAACTTGACAAGCTTAGAGACTTGAAATTATAGAATTAGGATAAAATTGTTCATGAGGGTGGAAGAATTTCTCCCATTCATAACTCTACATACCAAGAAAATTAACTCCTAAACTTGTCTTGAAAAGCCCAGGAGACTTGGAGAGGTTTGATGAAGAACCCTGGCCTTGGTCTTGAGAGAAAATTCCAACTATCGCTCTTTGAAGGGAATGAATAAATTAGATAAGTTAAACCCCTTTAGTCTGACCCTTAGAAAGCCTAAAATGATGTTACTTAGGAGTTAAAAGTATAGGAATTTATAAAAGTAACCCTAGGAACACGCAATTAAAAACTGAGTGCCAGGTACCACGAGTTGTACCACCAAACAACAACTTATGGTTTCCTTCCGTTGTTTGTCGGTTAAAATTTCAGGTTCTCTGGTTCTATAACCACTGGTGTCACCATCACTCAGCGTTTCCTAAGTCCTACCATGAATCTTGGTTAGGGGTCCAATCCTCTGCACTATCACCCCACGATTGTCTATAATGACTCACTGTTTCCTACAATGAGTTGTATCATGACCCGTGACATCAGACCTTTCCTCAACAGGTCCAAACCACAACTGCCTTCCACGACTCGTTGTTCCCTACAACGATTCATACCTTGACTCATTACTGTCTCCTATGAATCGTGCCACGAGTCATAGCTACTATGCTAGGGAGAACTATCGCATACACAACTACCCTAACGACCCGTGAAATCAAACCACGACTCGTACCACGAGTTGTTTTGAGAAATTCTGTAGATTTTTCTACTGATTCTGCTACAAGTCTATGGCTCAATCATAGGGACTTTTGGGGTGTTACAGAAATGGTCAATGATAATAGCTTCCAACATCTCTGAGTCAATGAATGCAATGACCAAAGATGTGAGAGAGCTTCCAGTTAGGCATTTGATGGAGTACATGACAAAGCTGCATACAATAATGAAACTACAAAAATGGAAAACGTACAATGAAGTCCGCAGAGCTTGGAAAAAAATACAATCACATGCTGAAGGATAATATGCTTGCATCACAAAATATGACGATAAAAAAACTTAAGTATAATATTATATTATGTTACTGAATTACATAGAGTGTTGTGCTGAATTTAGCTACATGTTGCAGTTTTTATAAACTTGTATAATCATGTATAATAATGTATATCCATGCTAACTATCTTTTATTTTCTCAAAAGATGTAGGCGAGACTTTCTACAGAGCACTTATTTACAATGGTTGAAGGGAAAAAGGTAAATATAGTGGACCTCGAGAGGGAACGTGCAACTGTAGAAAATTTCAAATGGACGAACTGCCATGCCCGCACACTTGGGAAGTTATAAAGCACACTGGATTGAACCCTATCCGATTATGTTCTTTTACTACAAGAAAGATTATCTAATTAAAACATATGAAATTCCTATGAATCATATTCTAGATGAGAGCATAAAGTTGTTTATAGAGATGTCATGGAGAGTATGGTCCTACCACCAAATGGAAGGAGAAGAGCTGGAAGACCAAAAAAACTCAGAATGAAACCATTTTCAGAGGTGAATAATAAGAGGGCTAAACTTTCATCTAGGGTGTGTGGACAAGTTGGTCACAATAGGAAAACATGCAAAAATATATCAAAAAAGATTCTTAATCTTTATGTTACCTTTCCTGTCTTGGAATCATATTTAGTACTTAAATGTCATAGAAACAATTGAGTATTGCCTTTGAAGTATGAATAAGAACTTGACTTTATATGTAATACCCCAAAAGTCCGTAAGATCAAACCTGTGGGAGGACTTCACGAGTCGTTAAGTGACTCGTGAAGTGAGGGTATGAGTGGAAATGATTGTTGGTCTGGAAGTGAGAGGTAGCCACAAGCTATGAAGTGACTCCACCACTTGTGGAGTTGGTCGTGGTCAGGAGAAGGTTTGGATGGTTGATTTTGGGAAGTGTACTTAATGAGTGGGTCACCACGAGTCGCTAGGTACACCATGAGTCGTGGTGTCCCTCGTGGTGACTAGAAATGTGTAATTTTCCTGCGTTTTAGTAAGGATGTTTTCATAATTCCTAAGCCCCTAGGTCCTAAACTATGTCATTTTAAGCTCAGTTAGGAGGGTTTTAATTGTGTTTAACCTATTCTAAGCCTTCCCATTCCATACAAGCAAGATTAAGGAGTTCATTGGAGATCAAGCTAGAGGATTCCTTAGAATCTTACTCTATTCACTTGGGTTTTCAAGGGAGATTGCGAAATCAAAGTACACAGGTATGTAGGGTTATGAATGGGAGTATTCCTTCACTCTCATGCCCGAATCCTCTTCTAAATTCATGAAATCCAAGGTTGATGTATCTATGGGGTTTAACCCAATTTGTGAAATTCTCTAAATATCTATCATAGGTAAATTTTATTCATGTTTATAATGTTGTTTTAAGATTCATGGGAATGTTTCATAATGATTTCAATTATAAATTATAATTTTAAAGTTTTACAAATGTGATGCCCAATTAGGAAAGTTCATGAAGAGTTGAGATTATGATCTATGTTTCAAGTATGATGAAATGTCTATGATGAAAGTATGATTTCGAATTACCCATGTCTATATCCATGATTTTGACTATCAAGTCTACTTTAAAGCGTGTATAAGTTTGGGCAAGCCCATATGATCAAGTATGTTTTATGATTTACTTCAATTTCATGTTATTAGCTTACACATGGTTTTGGAGTCTAGACTCCCACTTTTCATCTTGTGGTATGGTTTGAGCCAAGGCTCCTCATGTTTTTAGACTATGCATGTACTATTATGATTCAGCTTCATGGAAAGATGATGGTTCAACTTCATTGAAAAACAATGGAGAGCAATATGCATGTTTTTGGGAGTCGTGTTTAGCACCGAGTAAGCTAAGGGTTCAATTAACCCTGTGCCTTAGAACTACATGCCGATGTAGATATGTTCAGATTCTTTGGGACCTCCCTTGTGAGCTTTCCCTGCCCCCGAGGGGCCTTCAGCTTGATATCGATACTCTTCCCACTTGAGTGTAATAGTTGGGACCACGTAAGCTCTATCGTGGTAATTTCGATTATATGATGAGTCTCCCATTATTCCTCATAATTTTAGTAATGCGTGTTCATCAGTTATGATATTATGTTTTCAGCAGGTTTGACCTAATGTTCAGTTTTACTTATGATTATCAATTTCAGATTTGGGTCATTCGAATCTGTTATGATATTCTGTTATGTTTAAATTATGTTTTCAGATAATAACATGCAAGCCTTACTCTCAGAATATTATGATAAAATGTTTTTTGATATGCATGATTTCTGATTTTACTTACTTAGAGGTTTTACTTACCTTGCATACTCGGTACATTCCAAGTACTGACCGCATACTCTATGCTATATCATTTTATGTTACAGGCTCGAACATTCAGGTTTAGTCATGCCGCTAGACAGATCCTTGGAGTTAGCATTTTCTCAGCTTGTTGGTGAGTCCTCATCCTTCGAGGACCTTCTTACCAGTTTATTTTCAGTTTCAGTTTATTAGTGAGTTAGTTAGGGTCTTGTCCCATCAACTCGTCAGATTGTAGAGGCTTATCAGACATAGTATGTATTCAACTTTAGATAAGTGTTATGTATTCCGTGTTCAGACATTATATTTATTCAGACTTCTACTATTTCAAATGTTAGATTTCTTCATTTATTATGTTAAGCTTCAGTTGTCATGTTGGTCGAATATAGTTCTAGGTTCTATGTCTAGATCCGGGCCTATGTTCGGGTCGTGACAAACTTGGTATTGGAGAATTAGGTTTTGAAGTGTCCTAGGGTGTCTGAAAGGCCCGTTAAGTATAGTCTTTTTTCATGGGTGTGAAGTGCGCCACACTTATAATGAAGAGGCTATGATGCGTTTTATGAAATTTCCTTATTTCAAATCTATGTTGTGCGATGATATGTCTCTCTATCCCTCTAACTCATGCTATACGCATTTGTAGAATCATGCCTCCTCGCCGAGTTAATAGAAGAAGGAATGGAAACGGAAATGTCCATGAAAATGGTAATGGAGATGGGCACCAACAGGCCCCACCAGCCCCCGAGGATCATGTGCCCCTGCAGGGTTTCCATACTGAGTTTAGGGCGGCCATACAGATGTTGCCATAGGAAGTGACTGCCTAGGTCAACTAGTAGGCAGTGGCTCATGTTCTCTAGAATAAAAATACGGCAGCGGCAAGTTCAGGGACTTCCTCAGGATGAAGCCCCCTGAGTTCCTTGGATCGAAGGTGGACAAGGATCCACACGAGTTTATTGATGAGATCCAGAAGATCACCCAGATTATGGGGGTGACAGGGAAGGAGTGCGCAGACTGTCACGCCCCGCCTTGGGGGGTATGACTGGTACCTGGTGCCCTAGTAGGAACTAGACTGCTATCTGGTGAGCCTAAGCACATCTGGTGCTTGGCTGGCTCTAACTCAAATTTCTGGAAACAAAGGGCTATATAACGGCTGTAAACACAGCCTCTGGCCAACTGACCCATAGCCACCTATACCTGTAATAACAGCTAACCAGAAACATACTCGTAACAAGGAACCTATGCGGGCCGACAAGGCCACCATGCTGTCTAGTTATCTGTAACTTAACAATAGCATACTAAATAACTATGTGACCGGCAAGGTCACCACTACTGACTGGTTATGGCCACACATGACCAACATAAACTGAAATACTAATAGCTATAACAAACTGCACGGCCTCACACGACCGGCTCAACTGACCACAGGGAAATATATACAGACTGCAAGCCTCTAGGAATACTGATAAGATGGTCGGGACAGGGCCCCGGCCTACCCATACTGTACAACAAAAGGAAATGATATAAACCTCTGAAATATCAAGCCCCGGATGACAGGAGCTGATGACTCTGCGCTGGCTAGGATCACGAGGGATCGCCTCCTCGTCTATGAGTACCTGCAGGCAAGTAATGCAGCGCCCCACCGGGCGTCAGTACCGCTGGTACTGAGTATGCAAAGCAACTGAAATAATATAACTGAATACAATAGCATAACTAGCAATTCTGAATAGCAGGGGAATACTGAATCTGTAAGAACTGATATGAACTGAATCAGACTTCATGTGCTGTGATAGGGCAGGAGCGTACCTGTGGACGCGGTGTCCTGCTGTGTATTAACTAGCATATAGCACATAAATACATATATACATATATAGCAAACAAGAGCCGATACCAACCCCCATAAGCCGGACGGCGCCAAACAAGCAAACAATCTATATACCCCTACCCGGGTCAAAACCAACCAAAAATAAGTCACTCCACTCATCTACTCACTTCGGAGCTCCTTTACCGGCCCCCTGGGTCTCTGGCTCGGGCCATAGCCTCCGATATAAATAACCGTGTCTGAGTCTGGAGGACTCCTGTGTAGACAGTAAAAAATAGGGTCTGGTTCCCCGAACTATCCTCAGGGCTATCTGAAATCGGAGCTACACCTGTAATAAGATATGTAACTGTAACTGTATCTGTATCTGTTCCGTGGGCGCTTGCGCACAACAGGGCTATCTGTACTGTAATGCTGATCAGCCTGATATGGGGAAAGTTTCATCCCATCTTCGTCCAAACTGGGGACGGCATGCCACTCCTTGGAGTGACGTAAACCCACCCGCTCAGTGGGCGACATGATTACCAACCCAGGGGTGGCGAGGACGCTCAATAAGGTGCCCTCACGCCACATCAAGTCTCAACACACAAATAGCACATATAAATAGCAAGCATGTATAACTGAAAAAGGCTATCTGAAATCTGATTTCTTATTCTGATCTCTTTCTATATTACACTGACTCTTTACTGATTATACCGATTCTGAAATCTTTATTTAACTGTGTGGCTAATCTGTAGCCAGGATACTATCTGTCTGAATGGCTAATCTGTAGCCATAATTGTCTGTCTATCTGATCTTTCTTTACTAACTTTTATTTTGAAAATCTGTCTCTTTTTTATTCTACAACATGCTTGCTAATGACATAATGAGCTATACTGAATCTGGGATGCTAACTCGCCCTTCGGCGCATGCTTTTCTAACTTTCAGACTGAATACGATATGGCAACACAACTCAGAATCTACTAGACTTTCTTAATTCTCAACATTCAACTCCGAGAGTTACAAATACGGAGTTTACTATGATTTACCAAGCTAAGACTTACTAACTTGCCGAAGAACAACTTCACATACCTTAACCTCGAGTTATCCGACTGTCGGACGAGGCTCGGTCAGTACTCCAGCTATTTCTCCCAACTGCATTCATATATACGTCAATTAATACTAAATATAACTTTATTCTGAAGAACAACGTCACTTTCGATATAATTATAGCCTAAACTTAGGCTTATCGAAAGACGGTCGAAAACTTGCTATTTTTCAAAAGTCCAGAAGGGAGAAGTATTCACTTCACAACTAGGAGCACATAGACACTAGTTTGGAGTAATTCTACTTACCTTAGCCCGGTAGCTCGACGATTCGTCGATCGTATTTCGCGAAACTAAATCCGTAGGAATTCTCTCTGCTGCTAAATACCTCGGTACCTAAGGTTAATTTGAGTTTGGACTACGTTTGGCAGCGTAATCAAATGATTATATCTTCACCCTCTTCGTCTCTCTCTGCTTGCTGCGTTTTTCTGGAAATTATAATGAATGAACCAAATTAAAACCGAAGTGGGGCTTTATATACTTGAGCCTGGACAGGCCCAACGTGTCATGGAGCCAACGCGGAGGCTCCACCTCCGTGACACGTTGCCATCGCGGAGGGGCTCTGCCTCGGCTCCTTCTGTGATGGTTCGACAGGTTTCCTCGTCCGGTCTTTTCCCGGGCCTTTCTCTAGCATGTATGGCTTCGAAATATGCTTAGTCAACGCACGAATAGGCCATCTAGGTGCCGGGAATCCTACGGGGTATAACATTCTCCCCCCCTTAAGAACATTCGTCCTCGAATGTGAACTCCTATCTGGAGGACTTCTCAACTTACTCAACTTGTTTCTAAGAAAATTTCGGCAGAGTTTCCCTGTAATATGGACTATCCCAAAAACCTGAAACGCAGAAAAAGTCCAATATAGGTACTGCACACAATACTTAAGATGCACCCGATAGCTAACATCAATCTTTCTCATTTATACATATACAACCATAAGGTACTACATAAGTAATAATATGAACATACCTGTCGCCTGACTAGGCCTGGAATAAGTGAGGATATCTAGCTTTCATATCTTCCTCAGCCTCCCACGTCATCTCCTCTTGGTTCCTATTACGCCACAATACCTTGACAGATGCAATATCCTTAGTTCTCAATCTACGAATCTGTCTGTCTAAGATAGCTACTGGAACCTCTTCATAGGCCAGCTCTTCTGTAACCTGGATATCCTGGACTGGGACTGCTCTGGATGGGTCTCCTATGCATTTCCTCTGCATAGACACATGAAAGACCGGATGAATGGATTCTAGCTCTGGAGGCAAGTTCAACTCATATGCTACTTGGCCTATCCTTTGACGAATCTGGTAAGGCCCAACAAACCTCGGACTAAGCTTACCCTTCTTGCCGAATCTCATCACCCCTTTCATCGAAGATACTTTCGGAAATACCCAGTCATTCACATTAAATTCCAGGTCTCTGCGCCGCACATCAACATACGATTTCTGGCGGCTCTGTGCAGTCAGTAGGCGTTCTCTAATAAGCTTTACCTTCTCCTCTGACTGTTGAATGATGTCTGGCCCAATCAACGCTGATTCCCCTATTTCGAACCAACCAACCGGCGATCTGCACTTCCGCCCGTATAAAGCCTCGAAAGGCGCCATCTGAATAGCCGAGTGATAGCTATTATTATAAGCAATTTCAATTAACGGCAAATGCTCATCCCAGCTACCTCCAAAATCTAGCACACACGCCCGCAGCATATCTTCGAGTGTCTGAATAGTGCGCTCAGCCTGTCCATCTGTCTGAGGGTGGAATGTTGTGCTCAAATTAATTTGCATTCCCAAACCTTTCTGAAATGACTGCCAAAATCTTGCCGTAAACTGTGCTCCTCTGTCTGAAATAATGGACACTAGTACTCTGTACAACCTGACTATTTCTCGGATATACAACTTCGCATAATCTTCGGCCGAGAAAGTAGTTCTTACTGGAAGGAAATGAGCTGATTTTGTCAATCTGTCAACTATCACCATATAGAGTCATGTCTGTGTTTGGTACGGGGTAATCCTGCTACAAAATCCATATTTACTGCTTCCCATTTCCAGAGAGGCACAACTATGTCCTGAGTTAACCCGCCTGATTTCTGATGTTCTGCTTTCACCTGTTGGCAGTTAGGACACTGGGCTACAAATTCAGCAATTTCTCTTTTCATACCTGGCCACCAGTAGTTTTCCTTGATGTCATGGTACATTTTCATCGCGCCGGGGTGAAGAGAATAACGAGCGTAATGTACCTCGTTCATAATCTGCTGGCGGAGCCCTGAGACATCTGGAACACAGAGACGACCTTTACAACGTAGCACTCCATCCTCTGTTACCTGAAAATCTGGTGCTTTCCCCTGTGGAATATGATCTTTGAGCTGGATCAGGTCAGGATCCTCATACTGCCGTTCTTTTACCTCCATAACTAGTGACGACACAACGGTGTTCTGAATTACCACTCTGTTGTCCTCTGTGTCTGCTATACGAACGGCTAGGCTGGCTAATTGATGTATCTCCTTGACCAACTCCCACTTCTCGGGCCGCAAATGCGCCAAACTTCCCATTGACTTACGACTGAGAGCATCTGCTACAACATTAGCTTTTCCCGGGTGGTACAGAATATTCACGTCATAATCTTTCAATAACTCCAACCAGCGACGCTGTCGCAAATTCCACTCCCTCTGAGTGAAGATATACTGTAGGCTCTTGTGATCTATGAAAATATCCACATGGACGCCATACAAATAATGTCTCCACATTTTCAAGGTGTGGATCACTGCGGCTAACTCCAGGTCGTGGGTAGGATAATTCTTCTCATGTTTCCTCAGCTGTCTGGAAGCATACGCAATCACTTACCATGCTGCATCAACACACAACCCAACCCAACGCCTGATGCATCGCAATACACTGAATAACCTTCTGTACCTTCCGACAATACTAACACTGGGGCGGAGGTAAATTTATCTTTCAGTTCCTGGAAACTCTGCTCGCATGCCTCTGTCCACTGAAACTTCGCTACTTTCTGCGTCAGTTTGGTCAGAGGTGCCGCTATAGTAGAGAATCCCTCAACAAACCTCCTATAATATCCTGCTAATCCCAGAAAACTGCGGACTTCGGTCGGAGTGGTAGGCCTAGGCCATGATTTGACTGCTTCTATCTTCTGCGTGTCAACCTGTATACCAGCATCCGACAAAATATGCCCCAAGAAGGCTACTGAGTTCAGCCAGAATTCACACTTGGAAAAATTAGCATACAACTGGCGGTCCCTGAGGATCTGGAGCACTGTCCGTAAATGAGTCCGGTGATCTGCTTCGGAGCGAGAATACACCAGAATGTCATCAATAAACACTATCACGAACAGGTCCAGGTATGGTCTGAAAATACTTTTCATCAGGTCCATGAACACTACTGGGGCATTCGTCAACCCAAAGGACATAACTAGGAATTCAAAGTGTCCATATCGAGTCCTGAACGCTGTTTTGGGAGTATCTTTTTCACGAACTCGAACCTGGTGATATCCGGACCGCAACTCAATCTTGGAAAAGTATCTGGCTCCCTGCAACTGATCAAATAAGTCATCAATTCTAGGAAGCAGGTACCTGTTCTTCACTATAACTTTGTTCAATTGACGATAATCTATGCACATACGGAGCGAGCCATCTTTCTTCCTCACAAACAGAACTGGCGCACCCCATGGTGAAGTACTCGGCCAGATAAAACCTTTATCTAGCAAATCTTTCAACTGCTCCTTCAACTCTCTGAGTTCTGCAGGAGCCATACGATAAGGAGAAATTGATATAGGCTGAGTGCCTGGTAATAAATCAATAGCAAAATCTATTTCCCTTTCTGGGGCAATACTAGGTAACTCATTTGGAAACACATCAGGGAACTCGTTCACCACCGGAACAGACTGGAGTGTCGGAGATTCTGCCCGGACATCCTGAACCCTGACCAAGTGGTAAGTACATCCCTTAGTTATCAATTTCCTCGCCTGAAGGTAGGAAATAAACCTACCCTTTGGAGTAGCGGTGCTGCCTTTCCACTCTCGCACTGCCTCTCTTGGAAAGTGGAATCGGACCGTCTTGGTCCAACATTCTACATTAGCATAGCATGGCACCAGCCAATCCATACCTATTATGGCATCAAAGTCTATCATTTCTAGCTCCACCAGATCTACTGTAGTCTGGCGGTCAGCAACCTCCACTGTACACCCTCGGTAAATTCTGCTAGCTATAATAGAGTCACTGACGGGCGTGGATACTGCAAAGGGCTGCTGTAATAATTCTGGTGCAATATTGATCTTTCATGCCACAAATGGGGTAATATATGACAGAGTGGACCCTGGATCAATCAGTACATAAGCAGGGCATGAACAGATAGTCATCATACCTGTCACTACATCTGGAGACGCCTCTGAGTCCTGTCTCCCTGGCAATGCATAAGTACGGCTTGAGCCCGTACCTGAGCTGGAAGCTCCTGGTCTACCTCGGCCTCTGCCTACTGAACCTGAAGGCCCATGCCCCGCTGAAGCTGCTGGGGCTTCTGGCCCTGCGGATCCTCTGTCCTGACTGTTTCTACTCCCCTGACCTCTAGTCAGACAATCTCTCATCCGATGCCCCTCCTGTCCGCAAATATAACACCCAGTGGAGCCATATTTACAAGCTCCGGAGTGTGGTCGATTACAATAGGGACAGGATAAGGGTGCAAATCTGCTCTGCTCCCCCCTTCTCTGCTGCGGGGAATCTACTGTTCTGAAACTGCCACTGGGCTCTGACTGCCCTCTACGAACATACCTACCTCGCTGCTGCTGCTGCTATGGAGGAGGTGGGGGTATAGGGGGTCTATCTGATAGTCGAGGCCTGGGTCCTCTCTGAACCTCCCTTTGTATGTCATCTGGTCTGTCTCTGCGGCGCTGTTCTTGACTGATCTGTCTACTACTCTGCTGCCGCTGTCTCAGACCCTCTATGGTCTGAGCAAAAGCCTGTACTCGGGCAATGTCCATATCCTCTCGCAACGTCGCCATCATACATGCCTCAGTATACTCCAGATTCAGACCCATGATAAATCTGTGAACTCTTGCTGGCATAGTATCAACAAATGCTGGAGCATAACGGGCTAAGGAGTCAAACTATAAGGCATACTCACGTACACTCCTCGCCCCCTGCTCTAGATGTGGGAACTGGTCCATCCGGGCCTGCCGGATCTCTCGTGGCAAATAATGATCTAGAAAGGCCTCCAAGAAGCTGGTCTAGGTCGGAGGGGTAACATCTCTCCATCGGGACCTTTTGTTATACCCCGTAGAAGCATCAGTTTATAACTTGCGCGAAACTTGCTGGCGCAATATAGATTCTAATATAAGTATTAGGAATTCCACAGCATGCTCAGTATGTGATCTAACACAGAATGTTAGGATATCATTGTATTTAGTTGAAACCCAGTAAAGCGATGTAATACCTGTAAGACATCTCAGAAATGGAATGATAAGTTAAAATGAAGTTAGAAAGCATGTTAGGAATAGTAAATCATGTTGCTATAGAAACTCAGTATATAGCATAGTTTCAGCAGAAACACTATATCTTGTTCAGCATTAGCCCCAGTACAGTCTGGCAGAAGACTATATTTATATATATATATACTATTACCAGCCTCAGCATGCATTAAGTACGTACATATTACTATCACTAGCTCAGCATATAGTATATACAAATACTTTGCCACTATTAGTTTCAGTATGTGGGACATGCAGATAGTATTACTAGTTGAGACCGTTGTATTGTTTGGGGTTGGACTACCTAGCATCCATGACCGCCCTAGGGTTGATAGTTGTATCGACTCGTCCGCCAGAGGATGAGGATACGTCGCTCTACGGAGCGGCATGCCGTCCCTCAGGGGACGAAGATGGGATGCCAGTTTTCCCCATATTTGTGCCTTGATCGGCCCTTACACACCCCTGTCGAGCGGATACGCCCGAGTGTTGATTCAGGAGTCCTCCGGACTCAGACGCAGTTATAGTCAGGGGGCTCAGCGAGCCCAAGTGCATACCCAGGGGACCGGCAGGATGCTTACAGGGTTTATAGGAGATGGGATGACCGGGGTAGGGGTATAGATTATGTGCTTGTTGTACCTCCCGACTTATGGGGGCCGGGTAAGGTTTGTGTGTGCTATGTTATGTTATGCCATGTTACGTTAGATACGAGTAGATCAGCAGTAGAACGATACGTCTCCAGGTATGACTCCTACTCCTTCCAGTATCATTGAGAGAAGGTGTGACTTACATTATCAGACAGTTAATCTACTCCTTCCTACTTCAGTTTCATCAGTTACATTATTATTTTCAGATATTTCTTTCAGTTATTGCTTTACATACTCAGTACCAGTGATACTGACGCCCGGTGGGGCGCTACATTACTTGCCTGCAGGTACTCATAGACGAGCAGGCGATACCACGTGATTCCTATCAGTGATCGAGTATTCAGCTCCTGTCATCCGGAGACTGAATTCCAGAGGTGTATTTCGTTTTCTTTTGTTGTATAGTACGGGTAGGTCGGGGCCCTGTCCCGATCATTTCTATGGTTATTCCTAGAGGCTTGCAGTCTGTATATATTTTCCTGTGGTCAGATGAGCGGGTCGCGTGAGGCCGTGCAGTTGTATAGCTATTAGTACTTTTGTTTCTTTTATGTTGGCCGTGTGGGGCCATAGGTTTGACAGTAGTGGTGACCTTGCCGGTCACGTAGCCTTCTAGTATTTTATTGTTGAGTTGTAGATAACTAGACAGCATGGTGGCCTTGTCAGCCCGCATAGGTTTCCCTATATTGATATGTTTCTGGTCAGCTGTTAGTACAGGTACAGGAGGTTATAGGCCAATGGGCCGGGGGCTGTGTTTACAGCCGTTATATAGCCCTTTGTTTCCAGAAATGTGAGTTAGAGCCAGCCAGGCACCAGATGTGCCCAGGCTTAGCAGTCCAGCAGTTCAGGTCCTAGTAGGGCACCAGGTGCCAGTCATACCCTCCAAGGCGGGGTGTGACAAACTTGGTATCACAGCAGGTCGTATCCCAGGGAGTCTGCAAGCCGTGCAAAGTAGAGTTCTGTCCATGGATGTGTTGTGCACCACATAATATGGGTAGGAGGCTGCAAGGCATGATAGGATGGTCGTCCTTTTATTCTTATTCAGTCGTGCTGTAGAGCGGTACAATATAGGGTTGAGTCCCTAAAAGCTTACTATATTCTTTGGTTACAGATAATGTCAGACCAGCGACATCCTATCACACGCCGGAGCTTAGATATTGCAGCAGGGGAAGGCACCAGTAGGATGCGTCACCCTCGTCTAGAAACAGCCCGATCAGAGGGCACTACAGAGGCATCGTCCCAGCCTTCTCAGCAGTCTCCACCACATCAGGAGCCGGTTGGGGCGACACTACCTTCAGCAGTCCCTATACCGACACCTTCCGACTAAGAGGTTAGGAGTGCTGTAGTTATGTTAGCACAGATGATGGCTGCTCAGTGTCAGCCGATGCTATCTACAGTTGTGGAGTTGTCAGGAGGACCCGGTAGTTAGAGGGTCCGAGAGTTCTTGGCTTTGAATCTCCCACAGTTTACAGGTACGGACCGGACAGAGGACCCTCAGGATTTTCTGGATCAAATGCAGAGAATCTTCAGGGTTATGCATGCCACGCCTACAGAATCAGTTGAGTTGGCAGCATTTCGGTTACGGGATATCACCGTGTTATGGTATGAAAGCTGGGAAAGGTCCCGAGGGAGAGATGTTTCCCCTCCCACCTGGTCTAGCTTTTCAGGAGCTTTTCTGGATCATTATCTGCCGCGGGAGATTCGACAGGCCCGGGTAGACCAGTTCCTACATCTGGAGTAGGGGGCCATGAGTGTTCGGGAATTTTCCTTGCGGTTTAATTCTTTGGCCCGGTATGCACCAGCCTTTGTTGATACCATGGCATCCAGAGTACACCGCTTCATCACGGGGTTGAATCCAGAATATGTTGAGACTTGCATTACGACCATACTGCGAGAGGACATGGACATTGCTCGAGTTCAGGCATTTGCCCAGAATATTGAGGGCATCAGTCAGCGGCATCGGGAGATCAGAAGGGTTAATCAGGAACAGCGTCGCCGGGACAGGCCAGTTGAGTTACAGAGGGAGGCCCGGGGAGGACCCAGGCCACGATTGTTAGACAGGCCGCCCAGGCCCCCGCCTCCACCACAGTCGCAGGGGGGTAGATTCAGCCGCAGGGGGCAGTCAGAGACTGGTAGAGGCTCGCAGATGGCAGATTCACCATTACAGAGGAGGGCAGAGCAGAGTAGGTATACCCTACCACTTTGCCCTATATGCAGTCGACACCATCCTGGAGCATGCATATATGGCTCCACCGCATGTTATAATTGTGGCCAAGAAGGCCATTTGATGAAAGATTGCCCAGCCAGAGGTCGAGAGGACCGGGATAGACAGGATAGGGCATCTACAGGGTCACGAGCCACAACATCCTTGGCAGGGCGCAGGCCCTCAGTTTCAGCAGGCAAGGGTCGGGGCAGATCAGAGGCCTCTAGTACAGGTGCGGGTCCAAGCCGCACATATGCCTTACCAGGAAGACAAGATTTAGAAGCGTCACCGGATGTTGTGACAGGTATGCTAACTATCTGCTCACACCCTGCTTATGTATTGATTGATCCAGGGTCTACTTTGTCCTACATTACTCCATTTGTGGCACAAAAGTTTAGTATTGCACCAGAATTATTGCAACAGCCCTTTTTAGTATCCACGCCCGTCGGTGACTCTATTGTGGCTAGCAAAATTTACTGAGGGTGTACAGTAGAGGTTGCTGACCGTCAGACCACAGTAGATCTGGTCGAGTTAGAGATGATAGACTTCGATGCCATAATGGGTATGGATTGGCTAGTACCGTGTTTTGCCAACGTTGAATGTTGGACCAAGACGGTCCGATTCCACTTCCCGGGAGAGGTAGTGCAGGAGTGGAAGGGCAGCACTGCTACGCCAAAAGGTAGGTTTATTTCCTACCTTCAGGCGAGAAAGTTGATATCTAAGGGATGTATTTACCATCTGGTCAGAGTCCAGGATGTCCAAGCAGAATTTCCGACACTCCAGTCTATTCCAGTTGTGAACGAATTCCCTGATGTGTTCCCAGATGAGTTACCTGGTATTCCCCCAGAAAGGGAAATAGACTTTGCTATTGACTTTTTACCAGGTACTCAGCCGATATCAATTCCTCCTTATAGTATGGCTCCTGCAGAACTCAGAGAATTAAAAGAGTAGTTGAAAGATTTATTGGATAAAGGTTTCATCAGGCTGAGTACGTCACCGTGGGGTGCGCCAGTCTTATTTGTGAGAAAGAAAGATGGCTCGCTCCGAATGTGCATAGATTATCGGCAATTAAACAAAGTTACAGTAAAGAACAAGTACCCGCTCCCTAGAATTGATGACTTATTTGATCAGTTGCAGGGAGCCAGATACTTTTCTAAGATTGACTTGCGGTCCGGATATCACCAGGTCCGAGTACGTGAGAGAGATATTCCTAAGACAACGTTCAGGACCCGATATGGACATTTTGAATTTCTAGTCATGTCCTTCGGGTTAACGAATGCCCCGGCAGTCTTCATGGACCTGATGAACAGTATTTTCAGACCTTTCCTGGACTTGTTCGTGATAGTGTTCATTGATGACATTCTGGTGTATTCTCGCTCTAAAGCAGATCACCGGAATCATTTACGGATAGTGCTCCAGATCCTCAGGGACCGCCAGTTGTATGCTAAATTTTCTAAATGTGAATTCTGGCCTAACTCAGTGGCCTTTTTAGGGCATATTGTGTCAGACGCTGGTATACAAGTTGACAAGCAGAAAATAGAAGCAGTTAAGTCATGGCCTAGGCCTACCACTCCGACTGAAGTTCGTAGCTTTCTGGGGTTGGCAGGATATTACAGGAGGTTCGTTGAAGGGTTCTCGACCATTGCGGCACCTCTAACCAAATTGACACAGAAAGTAGCAAAGTTTCAATGGATAGAGGCATGTGAGCAGAGCTTCCAGGAACTGAAAGACAGATTAACCTCCGCCCCAGTATTAGCATTGCCGGAAGGCACAGAAGGTTATTTAGTCTATTGCGAGGCGTCAGGTGTCGGGTTAGGTTGTGTGTTGATGCAGCATGGTAGAGTAATTGCATATGCTTCCAGACAGTTGAGGAAACACGAAAAGAATTACCCTACCCACGACCTGGAATTGGCTGCAGTAATCCACTCCTTAAAGATGTGGAGGCATTACCTGTACGACGTCCATGTTGATATTTACACAGATCATAAGAGCCTACAGTACATCTTCACTCAGAGGGAGTTGAATCTACGGCAACGCCGCTGGTTGGAGCTGTTAAAAGACTATGATGTGAACATTCTGTACCACCCCGGAAAAGCTAATGTTGTAGCAGATGCCCTGAGCCATAAGTCAATGGGGAGTTTGGTGTATTTACAACCTGAGAAGCGGAAGTTAGCCAAAGAAATTCATCAGTTAGCTGGTTTAGCTGTTCGAGTAATGGAAACAGAAAATAATAGAGCAGTAATTCAGAATTCTGCTGTGTCATCATTAGTTACAGAAGTAAAAGAACGACAGTACGAGGACCCTTATTTAGTCCAGCTCAGAGATAGAATTCAGAAAGGTAAGGAGTCAGATTTCCAAATGACTGAGGATGATGTGCTACGCTGTAAGGGCCGCCTTTGTGTCCCGAATGTTTCAGGGCTTCGCGGGCGGATCATGCATGAGGTACATTACGCTCGCTATTCCCTTCATCCAGGAGCGATGAAGATGTACCACGACATTAGAGATATCTACTGGTGGCCAGGTATGAAAGCTGAGATCGCTGAATTTGTATCTAGATGTTCTAACTGTCAGCAGGTGAAAGCGGAGCACCAGAAGCCGGGCGGTTTGACGCAAGATATAACGGTGCCTACATGGAAATGGGAAACGATAAACATGGATTTTGTAACAGGGTTACCCCGTACCAGACGCAGAAATGATTCAATTTGGGTAATAATTGACAGGCTGACAAAATTAGCTCATTTCCTGCCAGTCAAGGCTACCTTCTCGGCTGAGGATTATGCCGAATTATATATCAGAGAAATAGTTAGACTACATGGAGTGCCGGTATCCATCATTTCAGATAGGGGAGCACAGTTTACAGCTAGATTCTGGCAGTCGTTCCAGAGAGATTTGGGAACGCAGATCAATTTGAGCACAGCATTCCACCCTCAGACAGATGGGCAGGCTGAGCGGACTATCCAAACGCTCGAAGATATGTTGCGAGCGTGTGTATTAGATTTTGGGGGTAGCTGGGATGAGCATCTTTCATTGATTGAATTTGCTTATAATAACAGTTATCATTCAGCTATCCAGATGGCGCCCTTTGAAGCATTATATGGGCGAAAATGTAGATCGCCGGTGGGCTGGTTTGAAGTGGGGGAATCAGCATTGGTTGGCCCAGACATTGTTTGGCAGTTAGAGGAAAAGATAAAGCTTATCCGAGAACGTTTACTGATTGCTCAGAGCCGCCAGAAGTCTTATGCAGATATGCGGCGCAGAAATCTAGAATTTGCGGTAAATGACTGGGTATATCTGAAGGTGTCTCCAATGAAAGGGGTGATGAGATTTGGCAAGAAAGGCAAGCTTAGCCTGAGATTCATTGGGCCATATCAGATTCGGCGAAGAATAGGCCGAGTTGCATACGAATTGAACTTGCCTCCAGAGTTAGCATCTGTTCACCCAGTATTCCATGTCTCTATGTTGAGGAAGTTCGTAGGGGACCCTTCTACAGTAGTTCCAGTTCAGGATGTCCAGGTCACGAAAGAGTTAGCATATGAAGAGGTTCCCGTAGCTATCTTAGACAGACAGATTCGCAGGTTGAGGACTAAAGATGTTGCGTCTGTCAAAGTATTGTGGCGTAACAGGAATCGTGAGGAAATGACGTGGCTATAGTCCATATTACAGGGGAAACTCTGCCAAAATTTTCTAGGAAGTACGTTAAGTAGTCCTCTAGATAGCAGTGTACATTCGAGGACGAATGTTCTTAAGGGGGGGAGAATGTTATACCCCGTAGAATTTCCGGCACCTAGATGACCTATTCGCACGTTGGTTAAGCATATTTGAAGGCCATACGTGCTAGAGAAAGGCCCGGGAAAAAGACCGGACGAGAAACCTGTCGAACCATCGCGGAAGGAGCCGAGGCAGAGCCCCTCCGTGATGGCAGCGTGTCACGGAGGTGGAGCCTCCGCGTTGGCTCCGTGACACGTTGGCCTTGTCCAGGCCCAAGTATATAAAGCCCCACTTCGGTTTTAAATGATTAAACACGTATAAAAATTCCAGAAACAGAGAGGAAAATGCAGGAGAAGGGAAAGGAACGAAGAAGTAATATAATTTTCGTCCGATTACGCTGCTAAACGTTGTCCAAACTCAAATTAACCTCAAATACCGAGGTATTTAGCAGCAGAGAGCATTCCTACGGATTTAGTTTCATGAAATACGGCCGACGAATCGTCAAGCTACCGAGCTAAGGTAAGTGGAATTGCTCTAAACTAGTGTCTATGTGTTCCTAGCTGTGAAGTGAATATTTCTCCCTTCTGGACCTCTGAAAAATAGCGAGTTTTCGACCGTCTTTCGATAAGCCTAAGTTTAGGCTATAAACTATATCGAAAGTGACGTTGCTCTTTACAATAAAGCTGTATTTAGTATTAATTGACATATTTAAGAATGCAGTTGGGAGAAAATAGTTGAAGTACCGGCCAAGCCTCGTCCGACAGACAGATAGTTCGAGGATAAGGTATGTAAAGCTAGTTCCCTCGGCAAGTTAGTAATCTCGGGACAGTACAGTAATTTAAAGGCCAGTAGAATGTCAGAAGCCATGTATTATGTTTATTACGAATATTGGTACGATATTAGAAGCATCAGTTTATAACTTGCGCGAAACTTGCTGGCGCAATATAGATTCTAATATAAGTATTAGGAATTCCACAGCATGCTCAGTATGTGATCTAACACAGAATGTTAGGATATCATTGTATTCAGTTGAAACCCAGTAAAGCGATGTAATACCCGTAAGACATCTCAGAAATGGAATGATAAGTTAAAATGAAGTTAGAAAGCATGTTAGGAATAGTAAATCATGTTGCTATAGAAACTCAGTATACAACATAGTTTCAGCAGAAACACTATATCTTGTTCAGCATTAGCCCCAGTATAGTCTGGCAGAAGACTATATTTATATATATATACTATTACCAGCCTCAGCATGCATTAAGTACGTACATATTACTATCACTAGCTCAGCATATAGTATATACAAATACTTTGCCACTATTAGTTTCAGTATGTGGGACATGCAGATAGTATTACTAGTTGAGATCGTTGTATTGTTTGGGGTTGGACTACCTAGCATCCATGACCGCCCCAGGGTTTATAGTTGTATCGACTCATCCGCCAGAGGACGAGGATACATCGCTCTATGGAGTGGCATGCCGTCCTACAGGGGACGAAGATGGGATGCCAGTTTTCCCCGTATTTGTGCCTTGATCGGCCCTTACACACCCCTGTCGAGCGGATACGCCCGGGTGTTGATTCAGGAGTCCTCCGGACTCAGATGCAGTTATAGTCAGGGGCTCAGCAAGCCCAAGTGCATACCCAGGGGACCGGCAGGATGCTTACAGGGTTTATAGGAGATGGGATGACCGGGGTAGGGGTATAGATTCTGTGCTGGTTGTACCTCCCGACTTATGGGGGCCGGGTAAGTTTTGTGTGTGCTATATTATGTTATGCCATGTTACGTTAGATACGAGTAGATCAGCAGTAGAACGATACATCTCCAGGTATGACTCCTACTCCTTCCAGTATCATTGAGAGAAGGTATGACTTACATTATCAGATAATTAATCTACTCCTTCCTACTTCAGTTTCATCAGTTACATTATTGTTTTCAGATATTTCTTTCAGTTATTTCTTTACATACTCAGTACCAGCGATACTGACGCCCGGTGGGGCGCTGCATTACTTGCCTGCAGGTACTCATAGACGAGTAGGCGATACCACGTGATTCCTGTCAGCGATCGAGTATTCAGCTCCTGTCATCCGGAGACTGAATTCCAGAGGTGTATTTCGTTTTCTTTTGTTGTATAGTACGGGTAGGTCAGGGCCCTATCCCGATCATTTCTATGGTTATTCCTAGAGGCTTGAAGTCTGTATATATTTCCCTGTGGTCAGATGAGCCGGTCGCGTGAGGCCGTGCAGTTGTATAGCTGTTAGTACTTTTGTTTCTTTTATGTTGGCCGTGTGGGGCCATAGGTTTGACAGTAGTGGTGACCTTGCCGGTCACGTAGCCTTCTAGTATTTTATTATTGAGTTGCAGATAACTAGACAGCATGGTGGCCTTGTCGGCCCGCATAGGTTTCCCTATATTGATATGTTTCTGGTCAGCTGTTTGTACAGGTATAGGAGGCTATAGGCCAATGGGCCGGGGGCTGTGTTTACAGCCGTTATATAGCCCTTTGTTTCCAGAAATGTGAGTTAGAGCTAGCCAGGCACCAGATGTGCCCAGGCTTAGCAGTCCAGCAGTTCAGGTCCTAGTAGGGCACCAGGTGCCAGTCATACCCCCCAAGGCGGGGTGTGACACCTTTCCCAACTCTCGAACCATAATATAGCTATATCACGTAACCGGAACACTGCCAGCTCAACAGAATTTGAGGGGGTCACATGCATAACTCGGAATATCCTCTGCATCTGATCTAGGAAGTCCTGGGGGTCCTCTGCCAGATCTGACCTAGTAAACTGCGGGGGACCCAGTGCCAAAAATTCCCTGACCCTAGAACTACCTGAACCACCTGAAGGCTCTGCTGCTACAGGTGGCACTGACGAGCGCTGTGTGGCCATCATTTGTGCCAACATAACTACAGTGCTATGAACCTCCTGATCTGATGGCGAAGGCACAAGAGCTACCGGGGGAGGTGTAGTGCCCAACGGCTCCTGATGTGAGGGGGACTGCTGAGAGGGTTGTGATAAAGCCTCTATATCGCCCTCAGATCGGGCTGACCCTGACTGAAGCTGAGGCATCCTGCTAGTGCCTTCTCCTGCTGCTATGTCTAATCTTCTGCCTGTGGAAGGATGTCGCTGATCTGCCATTCTTATCTGTAGACAAAGAATACAATATGTTTTAGGGACTCAACCCTATACTGTACCGCTCTATAGCACGACTGACTGAGAAAGAAGAGTAACCATCCTATCATGCTTCGCAGCCTCCTGCCTATAGTATGTGGTGCACAACACATCCATAGACAAGACTCTACTTAGTACGACTTGCAGACTCCCTGGGACACGACCTGCTCTGATACCAAGTTTGTCACGCCCCGCCTTGGGGGGTATGACTGGCACCTGGTGCCCTAGTAGGACCTAGACTGCTATCTGGTGAGCCTAAGCACATCTGGTGCCTGGCTGG
The DNA here is from genome assembly GCA_035772735.1 of Datura wrightii. NCBI lineage: Eukaryota > Viridiplantae > Streptophyta > Magnoliopsida > Solanales > Solanaceae > Datura > Datura wrightii. The sequence goes on along the minus strand of JASDFA010000007.1, from coordinate 41,597,275 downwards.
CTCTAACTCAAATTTTTGGAAACAAAGGGCTATATAACGGCTGTAAACACAGCCTCCGGCCAACTGGCCCATAGCCACCTGTACCTGTAATAACAGCTAACCAGAAACATACTCGTAACAAGGAACCTATGCGGGCCGACAAGGCCACCATGCTGTCTAGTTATCTGTAACTTAACAATAGCATACTAAATAACTACGTGACCGGCAAGGTCACCACTACTGACTAGTTATGGCCACACACGGCCAACATAAACTGAAATACTAATAGCTATAACAAACTGCACGGCCTCACACGACCGGCTCAACTGACCACAGGTAAATATATACAGACTGTAAGCCTCTAGGAATACTGATAAGATGGTCGGGACAGGGCCCCGGCCTACCCATACTGTACAACAAAAGGAAATGATATAAACCTCTGAAATATCAAGCCCTGGATGACAGGAGCTGATGACTCTGCGCTAGCTAGGATCACAAGGGATCGCCTCCTCATCTATGAGTACCTGCAGGCAAGTAATACAGTGCCCCACCGGGCGTTAGTACCGCTGGTACTGAGTATGCAAAGCAACTGAAATAATATAATTGAATACAATAACATAACTACCAATTCTGAATAGCATGGGAATACTGAATCTGTAAGAACTGAATCAGACTTCCTGTGCTGTGATAGGGCAGGAGCGTACCTGTGGATGCGGCGGCCTGCTGTCTATTAACTAGCATGTAGCACATAAATACATATATACATATATAGAAAACAAGAGCCGATACCAACCCCCATAAGCCGAACGGCGCCAAACAAGCAAACAATCTATATACCCCTACCCGGGTCAAAACCAACCAAAAATAAGTCACTCCACTCATCTACTCACTTCGGAGCTCCTTTACCGGCCCCCTAGGTCTTCGGCTCGGGCCATAGCCTCCGATATAAATATCCATGTCTGAGTCCGGAGGACTCCTGTGTAGACAGTAACAAATAAGGTCTGGTTCCCCGGAACTCTCCTCAGGGCTATCTAAAACCGGAGCTACACCTGTAATAAGATCTGTAACTGTAATTGTATCTGTATCTGTTCCTTGGGCGCTTGCGCACAACAGGGCTACCTGTACTATAATGCTGATCAACCTGATATGGGGAAAGCTTCATCCCATCTTCGTCCAAACTGGGGACGACATACCACTCCTTGGAGTGACGTAAACCCACCCGCTCAGTGGGCAACACGATTACCAACCCAGGGGCGGCGAGGACGCTCAATAAGGTGCCCTCACGCCACATCAAGTCTCAACACACAAATAGCACATATAAATAGCAAACATGTATAACTAAAAAAGGCTATCTGAAATCTGATTTCTTATTCTGATCTCTTTCTGTATTACACTGACTCTTTACTGATTATACTGATTCTGAAATCTTTATTTAACTGTGTGGCTAATCTGTAGCCAGGATACTATCTGTTTGAATGGCTAATCTATAGCCAAAACTGTCTGTCTATCTGATCTTTCTTTACTAACTTTTATTCTGAAAATCTGTCTCTTTTTTATTCTACAACATTCTTGCTAATGACATAATGAGCTATACTGAATCTGGGATGCTAACTCGCCCTTCGGCGCATGCTTTTCTAACTTTCAGACTGAATACGATATGGCAACACAACTCAGAATCTACTAGACTTTCTTAATTCTCAACATTCAACTCCAAGAGTTACAAATACGGAGTTCACTATGATTTACCAAGCTAAGACTTACTAACTTGCCGAAGAACAACTTCACATATCTTAACCTCGAGTTATCCGACTGTCGGACGAGGCTCGGTCAGCACTCCAGCTATTTCTCCCAACTGCATTCATATATACGTCAATTAATACTAAATATAACTTTATTCTGAAGAACAACGTCACTTTCGATATAATTATAGCCTAAACTTAGGCTTATCAAAAGACGGTCGAAAACTTGCTATTTTTCAGAAGTCCAGAAGGGAGAAGTATTCATTTCACAGCTAGGAGCACATAGACACTAGTTTTGAGCAATTCTACTTACCTTAGCCCGGTAGCTCGACGATTCGTCGGCCGTATTTCGCGAAACAAAATCCGTAGGAATGCTCTCTGCTGCTAAATACCTCGGTACATGAGGTTAATTTGATTTTGGACTACATTTGGCAGCGTAATCAAACGATTATATCTTCACCCTCTTCGTCTCTCTCTGCTTGCTGCGTTTTTATGGAAATTATAATGAATGAACCAAATTAAAACCGAAGTGGGGCTTTATATACTTGAGCCTGGACAGGCCCAACATGTCACGGAGCCAACGCGGAGGCTCCATCTCTATGACATGTTGCCATCGCGGAGGGGCTCTGCCTCGGCTCCTTCCGTGATGATTCGACAGGTTTCCTCGTTCGGTCTTTTCCCGGGCCTTTCTCTAGCACGTATGGCTTCGAATTATGCTTAGTCAACGCACGAATAGGCCATCTAGGTGCGGGAATCCTACGGGGTATAACACAGACGTAGCCTCTTATCAGTTGAAAGGGGTTGCCCATATCTGGTTCAAATAGTTGAAGGATAGTAGAGCAGTTGGAGTGGGTCTAATTGGGTGGGATGAGTTTCTTACTGTGTTCTTGGATCAGTTCTTTCCCCTAGAGATGGGGGAGACCAAGGCAGCTGAATTTTTGAACCTGAGGTAGAACAACATGACGGTCCAGGAGTATGCTTTAGAGTTCACCTTCTTGTCCAAATATGCACCTAATATAGTGGCGGATTAGAGGACTCAAGTGAGCCAGTTCGTGCATGGGCTAGTAGACTATTTGGTCGAAGATTTCCACATCACTATGCTTCATCAAGATATTGATTTCTCACGGGTGGTTCTATATGCCCAGCAGATAGAGGTAGTACAGGTGAGTGAGCAGGAGAGAGAGGCCAAGAGGCCAGGACCGACAGTTTTGGGTCCCCCCAGCAGAAACCTAGTAGTGGGCATCGTCAGTAGTCCCACCAGAGATTATCAACCCAGCGCTGTCAGCAGCGAGTGTGCCATTCAGGTCTAGGCGTGACCAGAGGGGACGAGCGTCAGGATCTTAAGGTTAGGGGAGCATACCTGTAGAGCCCATCATTCTAGGTTTTGACATGTGTGGCAGGAGGCACACTGGTCAGTGCTTAGCAGGTACAGGTGCTTTTTTTGAGTGTGGGAAGCCCGAAAATGTGCTAAAAAATTATCCAGCAGCTAGATATGGGACAGGGTAGAGTTTGAGACCCAGCCACTAGTTCAGTAGCCCCACCAGCACGCTCAGCTCAGCAGGGTGCCTCCACTAGTGCAGGTGGTGGTCAGCGCTAGAATAGGTTCTATTCCCTCCCATCTCGTCAGAAGTAGGAGGTTTCTTCAGATGTAGTCACTGGTATGTTACGAGTTTTCACTTTGATGTTTATGCATTGTTAGATCCAAGGGCTACCATATCTTTTATGACACCCTATGTTGCTAGTAGTTTCAGAGTCAGTCCCGAAATCCTATCTGAACCCTTCTTAGTCTCTACTCTAGTCAGTGATTCAGTTATAGCTTGATAGGTGTACAAAAATTGCCCTGTCACAATCCTTACGAAAGTCACCTCATCAAATTTAGTAGATCTAGCCATGATAGATTTTTATGTTATCTTTGGCATGGATTGGCTACATGCATGTTATGCCTTAGTAAACTGTAGAACCCATGCAGTAGAGTTTTGGTTTTCGGGTGAGCCAGTCCTAGAATGGAAGGGTAGTTCAGCTATGCCTGTAGTTCATTTCATTTCCTACCTTAAGGCCAAAAAAATTATCTCTTAAGGGTTGTGTGTACCATCTAGTTCGGGTTAAGGATGCTACATTTGGAAGCCCGACTATCCAGTCAGTTCCTATAGTGTGAGAATATCCATAGGTGTTTCCAGATGATCTATCGGGAATTCCTCCCGAGTGGGAGATCAACTTTGTTATTGATCTTCTTCCTGATATGTAGCCTATATAAATGGCTCCAACTGAGCTAAAGGAGTTGAAGGAGCAGTTGAAGGATCTCTTAGAGAAGACTTTCATCAGACCTAGCAAATCCCCATGGGGTGCATCAGTTCTCTTTGTCTGGAAGAAGGATGGTTCCCTTCGGATGTGCATTGACTATCGGTAGTTGAACAAAGTCACAATCAAAAATAGGTATCCCCTCGCCAAAATTAATGACTTTTTTGACCAGTTTAAGGGTGCCAACTATTTTTCAAAGGTAAACATCAGATCCAGATATCATCAGCTTAAAATTAGAGAGAGTGACATTCCAAAGACAACCTTCAGGACTCGGTATGGTCACTATGAGTTTGTAGTTATTTCTTTTGGACTAACAAATGCCTCTGCAAATTTTATGAATTTGATGATCAGGGTGTTCAAACCATATTTGGACATGTTTGTGATTGTGTTCATAGATGTCATTCTCATATACTCTCGGAGTGAGGAAGAGCATGCCGCTCATTTGAGGGTGGTGCTACAGACTCTGATGGATCACCAACTGTATGCTAAATTCAGCAAGTGTGAGTTTATGATGAACTCAGTAGCATTTTTGGGTCATGTGCTGTCAAGTAAGGGTATACAGGTGGACTCTCAAAAGATAGAAGCTATGAAGAATTGGCCTTGACCAGTTAGTCCCTAAGATATCAGGAGTTTCTTGGGTTTAGTTGATTACTACAGGAGGCTTGTTGAAGGGTTTTCATCCATTGCAGCACCGTTGACTAAGTTGACATAGAAGAAAGTGAAGTTTCAATGGTCAGAGGCATGTGAGAGAACTTCCCAAAGTTGAAGACTCGACTCACTTCAGCGCCAGTGTTGACTCACCTGAGGTTACCGATGGGTTTGTAGTATATTGTGACACCTCGAGGATCGGCTTGGTCGTGTATCAATGCAGCACGGTAAAGTTATAGCCTATGCTTCTAGGCAGCTTAAAGTCCATAAAAAGAATTATCCAACTCATGACCTCGAGTTGGCAGCGGTAGTATTCTCCTAGATTTGGAGACACTATCTGTATGGGGTCCATGTGGATGTGTTTACGAACCATAAGGTACAGTACATGTTTAACCAAAAGGATCTAAATCTACGTCAAAGAAGGTGGTTTAAGCTTCTTAGTGATTATGATATGAGTGTCCTTTATCATCCGCGAAAGGATAATGTGGTGGCAGACGTTCATAGCAGATTTTCTATGGAGAGTGTGTCTCATGTAGATAAGGGAAGGAAAGAGTTGGTGAAGGATGTACATCGGCTCGCATGACTAGGAGTTCGTCTCATTGATTCGACAAATGGTGGTGTCATTATTTAGAATGGATCATAATCTTCCTTGGTGACTGAAGTCAAGGCTAGGCAAGATGAGGATCCTATTTTGGTAAAGTTGAAGGAAGCTGTTCAGAATTAGAAGGTGGAGGTCTTCTCCCAAGGGGGATATGGTGTACTTCGATATCAGGGTCGTTTGTGTGTCCTGGGTGTTGATGATTTGAGAGATCGGATGTTGCATAAGGCTCATGGGTCCAGGTATTCTATACATCCAGGTGCCACTAGTATGTACTGTGACCTACAGGAAGTCTATTGGTGGAATGGCGTGAAGAAGGACATAGCAGAGTTTGTGGCTAAATGTCCAAATTGTCAATAGGTGAAAGTTGAGCATCAAAGACCTAGAGGTGTGTTTCAAGACATTTGCATCCCTACTTGGAAATGGTTGGACAATATGCACTTCTTTATAGGGTTTCCTCGTACTTGTCGATAGTACGACTCTATTTGGGTGGTTGTAGATAGGTTGACTAAGGCAACTCATTTTCTACAGGTTAAAACTACCGATTCAGTGGAGGATTATGCCAAATTGTATATTCAAGAGTTAGTTCGGTTGCGTGGAGTGTCGTTGTACATCATATCAAATAGAGGTACTCAGTTTACCTCCCAATTTTGGAGATCGTTTCAGAAGGGACAAGCTTAGTATAGCTTTTCACCTGTAGACAGATGGTTAGGTGGAGCGGACCATTCAGACTCTTGAGGACATGTTGAGAGCATATGCAATTGATTTTAAAGGTAGTTAGGATTATCATTTACCTCTCATTGAGTTTGCATACAAAAATAATTATAAAGTCCAAAATATATCCTTAATGCAAAGAATATACACGGCCGAAGTATCAAAACAAGTAACCCGATGAGTGCCGGGGTCGAATCCCATGAGGACTAGGGAATGATAGTTACAAGTAATTGAAGTTAGCTTGCACCAGGTAGATTCAATATAAAAACAAATAAAATTGGGGGATTAAAATTTGCAGAGACTTATATTGGGTGATTTAGTGAAATGAAACAGCAAGACCAGCAAAGTTGTCTACAAGAGTCTGAAAGACTAGAGGTGTGGTGTAGATGAAATACTAACTAGATCAGGACATGCTAGGCTATTTTATGAGTTCCGCAAGTGTAAATAATCTCGAAAAGTGGGTAATTACATCTTTTCAGCCTTCTAATTACCTCTTACTAGAGTTTTGTCAAACTCTAACCACAATTTAGCTCAACCCGATTCGATTTGGATTAGCAACTGCACTAATTTCTAGCTATTAGTTGCTAATAAGGAATGAGAATGCAATTTCAGCTATTTCTAGCCCAATTTCACAATCTCTTATCATACCCACTATTAGATTCTATTCCAATACCTAATTATTCTTTTACAAGCAACAATCAAGCAAGAATAAATAGACCCATATCATAATCAATGGATCTTCCTTTATAGATTGAAGAATCTAACAGATCTACACTTATTTGAACAATATAAAGATGACTCTAGCAAAACCCACTCTAATTAAGTATTCATCATTACACACCTCTAGTTAATGATTTAGCTACTAACCATTAAGAAATCAGAAACAAATTCATCAATAGCTTCATTTAATTTAATAGCAAGAGTAGAAAGATCAATTTCATAAAATAATCTCCAACAATAACTGAAACTTACTATTACAAAGAAAAAATAGAGCAGAGTACTTTTTCCAAATTTTTCAATCAAAATCTCCTTATCTCAACTAAGAGAATGTTCTTTAGCTAAAAAGGAAAACAATGATGTGATATATGTTTTGCTCTCTCTCAATATCTCATTTCTATCTCTCCTTCTGTATATCTTAGTACAAAGTACTTTTTATCTCTTTTTTCATTTTGGATAATTATACCCCTGAGCTAGTTCTGGAATTGGCGGAGACATCGGCAGTTCACCGGTCCCAATTCGTGAACCGCCGGGTGTCTTATCTGGGCCCTCACTCACCTCTTGTGAGCATCGGTGGTTCACCTAGCATTTAACCGATACCAATTTGTGAACCACCGGATCTTGATACTATTTTCCAGAAATTTTGGTGTCCTTCGGCGACTGGACCAGCGAATCGCCGTTGGCGACTCGCGATTCGCCGGTGGCATTATTCCTCAGAGGTAGTGATGTTCGGCCTTTTGCAGGCGTTTCGCCAATCTTCATTGGTGGATCGCCGATTTTCTCTCACTTTCTTTTTTTTTTGCTCCATTTTTGTTTTTCTCTTCACATTTAGTCATCTGCACACAACAAAAGCAAAAAAGGCATAAAATCCATATAATCAACTCAAGAACCAAGCAAAAATTCAGGTTTTAGAGCCTAATGAGTTGGTAAATTCCCAACTCATCAAACCCCCAAACTTGAATCATTGCTTGTCCTCAAGTAATGCAATACTCATTCATTGAAAAATATGCCACCTCTATTAAAAATTAAACCTAACCAATCACATGAACTATGACAACCCAAAAATGTGCTCACCAAGCTCACTGAAAAAGGGAAGAAAATACCCCAAGAGACCAAAACAATGAAGATATTTCAAACATGCTACCACTTTCCACCAATCAAAGCTTATGAAAAGATTCATTTAGTAAAACAAGGGCATTGCTCAACCATGAAACGCACATAGCATCTTAAGTTATAATCAGTGCACATTCAAAGCTTGCCTTAGAGTTTACACTCCTTGTGCCCTATTCCCACATTAACTTTGAATGCCCTTGTGTCCCCAAAAAGGAATGGTGCCACTCGACAAAATAAGAATCCCTATTCTTTAGGTCATGCGATCATTTTAATGCACCCAAGGGATTTTTTGGAATAGACTCACACTCACTCTCCCAAAAAAAATCATCATGCATACACTTGACCCATATGCTTGCCCTTCATGTAATTCACCACTAATGTAGAGTAGCTGCATTTAGAATCATTTACGGCTTGTGGGTTATGATGCAGGCTCGGGGTAAGGGTAGGATAAAAATTTGGCTGTGGTGACTAGATCCTCTCTAATGCTTTTTGTGAACATACCTTACATTAAATCCTTCCACTCACTTCACCTTGTTTCACTTCTTTCCTTGTTTCTAACTTTAATTTCTTTAACAACCCTCCTTATAACCCCTTTGGCTTTCACAACTAGCCTTATCACCTCAAGAGGAAACACCGGTTCACACAAATTGTGTTTCTATTTTTGATTTATCCTTTTGTGCATTTTGACACAATGTGGTGCTCCCCTCACACTGAAATTCTTATCTCCCCCCCTTTTTTTTTCACACCCCCAAACTTAGCCTTTTGCCTCATTTCTCATTTCTTTCATCACTCCCCCCTTCTTAGGCTTTAAGCCTCATTTCATCACTATCTTGTCATTAGAATTTAGGGAGAATGGGTGCCAAAGAGAGGTATTAAGAACGACCTTAAGGCTTGTAATGTGGTTGCCAAAGAAAGGGTCTAAGGCTCAATGTTGACTAACAAGGATCAATGCTCATGGAGGGTATATTGGTGAAGTGACTAGACAAAGGAAAGCCTAAACTCATGTTCTTGGCGCAACTACATTTAGGATTTTACCTTAAATCACATTTGGGGCAAGTTCTAGACAAGATGTTATGCATGAGATTCATCAAAAATTTCCTCACTACACAAGGCATCACCCTTAAAGGGTCTACGAGAGTCATTCTCAACACAAGATATCAAATTAGGACATCAAAGCAGGCAAACATCTTAAGTCAAGCAAAGAATTTACAACGTGTGATAAAGAATGCTATGCTACGGTGCCAAAACTTGCTCATTATCTTCATTTTAAAATTCCATTTTAACAATTTTTTTGGTGGTGCCTCTCAAAACACTTCATAAAAGACTCATAAAAAAATGAAATTTTCCCTTAAGAATGTCGCCACTCAATCTATGATCGGGAAAAACCAACCCGGTTCGACAATGAAAATAAACAAAAATACAAGAATGTTCCTCAGGAAAGAACCTAGGTCAAAAGAAAACCCTCGGAGTTTTAATTACTACACTATTATTTGCAAAGGTGAAAAAGGAACAAGACTTTGGGTCATTTCATGCAAGATTTGGAAATTCAAGACAAAGACCCAATTTGATCACTAATCATCAACCATAAAAACTAAACCAAGTCATTCATTTGATTCAATTTTTTTTTCCTAAAAACAAGACATGCCCGACAAGGGTAATCATCAATCATCATCAAAAGAAAACAACAGCCCGACAAAGGCTCTACTCAATCAATTTCAAAACAAAAACATAAAAACATCCAAAGAAACATCCATCCCTGACCCCATCATCAACTGCGCTCATCCCTCCCCCACTTAAGAGAATACATTGTACCCAATGTAAATATGAAAAAGGAAAAGGGACAAGAGACTCCCTGAGTGGGTCACTCTTCTTCATCATCAGTATCTGCATCACCTGCACCACCACCGTTGGCCTCACCTAGCCTAGCGAACTCATCTCCCAGCCCTTCAAAAAGATCATCAATTGGACCCCGAATTGAGGAACGAGCAGCCATTACAGCATCCAAGGTGCTCATATCCGGCACTTTTGTCGAAGTCCGATTCTTCCACTCTTGTACCTTAGTCTGGAGGGAAGTGACTGCCCTTCAACCGCATCCACCCTCTTGTATAACATGGTGACATTCTCGTACAATGAGTTGAGCTCCTTTTTGATTATTTAGGCAATAAGTGCGGGGAGGCTCTTAGCCAATCGTTGAAGTTGGCCTACGTGCGAGTTTTTCATCTACACAAGTCTATGGAGACCACTTGATTGAGAGGATTGCAGAGTAGGAGATGCTCCATGCTGCGGCATGTCACCTGATGCTTGGCCTGACATTTTTGGCTGGGGCATGTTTTACTCTGGGGGTGTGGTGACTGGTCTAATCCATGGGAGAGGAATCCTTCCTGCACTCTAAAGGCATGTAGTCTCTTTCTTTTCATTGCTGGTGCCTCAGCATCTCTCTTTCGATCAATGACTATCTTCTCTCTTTCGATCAATGACTATCACTCCTAGAGTAGCGAAAGCGGTTTCATCAGGAAATAGAGGCACTCCATCTTGTGAGCAAAGCTGGGAAATCAGGACGGCGTAGGGCATTGAAGTGTTGGAATGCAAAGCCTTTTTCTTCATCTGTTTGGCGACAATTTACCTGAAGTTAATGGGGACTCCCGTCATGATGCAGGCATTCATAATAGTAGTTTCTAGGATGACCCTTTTCTCATTTTAGGAGGGGATGATCCGAACACAAATAAAATCCAGCCACAGCATGGCCTCAAACTTTAAATCGTGGTGGGAGATTTCTCTACCCATTGAGGCCCAAAGAAGATTGTCAATAGCGATAATGCGAGCTATCCAAGCAAACTGATCCTTCATATCAGCTACCCGAGCCATATACTCCATACCAGATTCAGCTCCATCTTCCCAAAACAAGGAGTTGATGGTCGCTTGTTATACCCCGAGAGCCCAAAGATCAGACCCGAGATTTGAAATGAAGAAAACATAAAAACTGGCATTAGGCACAGAACAGGTCATGAGGTGACCCGTGAGAGCAGTCTATGAGTCATGATGTGACTCGTGGTGAGGCCCAGGTGTTGAATTTGAAATTTGGAAGTTGACTCCCCATGGACATGACCACGAGTCATGGTCAGGCCCCATGATTCGTTAGGTCAGTCCTAGGAAGTGATTATTGATAAATGAAAAGGAAGAGGCAGTTTACCTAACGGAAGGCACCCACGAGTTGTGGTCATCCACCACGAGTCGTGGGATAAGTTGTGGCCAGTAGGGAAAGGTGTGATTGAGACTATGCTAGTGTACGTGATGAGTGGTGACCATGAGTTATGGTCACCAGTAACAGATTGTGATGTCACCCGTGACGAGCCCAGAAGATCTGATGAGCAGTGGACTTGACGGACGACTCCGCGAGTCGTGGCCCATGATGACGAGTCGTTAGGTCCCTCGGGGGGACCAACTGGCAGTTATTTTCTGCGAATTTAGTAAGGGCTTTTTCGTAATTCCTAAGCTCCTGAGGCCTAACCTACGTCATTTTGAGTTATGAGTTTTAAAGGGGTTAAGTTTATTTTAGGCCATTTACATTCATGCATGAAAAGGTAAAAGATTAGAGAGGGTGATCAAACTTATTATTCTTCAAATTCTTTTCAATTTCTTCTTGAGCATTCAAAGAAGTGTATAAATCAGCTACCATCAGGTATGTAGGGTTATGAATGGGTGAATCCTTTCATACCCATACCCAATCCCTCTCTAAATCATGAATTTCCTATGTCTAATCTATCGGGTTTTAACCCAATGCATGAATTTCCTAATTCTCTATATGGGTATGATATATATATATATGTTTCTACTACTGAATTGTGATTTACTGGCAAGTTTTATATTGTTTTCAATTAAAAATCATGTTTCAAGTTTTATGAATGAAAAGACCCATTGATGAGAAGTTCATGAAAGATGAGATTTGTGATGAATGTATGATTATGATGAGGTATTATGATGAAAAGCGTGTTTTCAAGCTACCCGTGTTTACAATCATGTTTTCGATGTGAATTGAGTATTTTCAAGCATGATAAAGTTTCGGGAAATGCCCACATTTTCACGTATGATTTATGATTTCCCTAATTGAGCTTACCATATGGTTTTGGAGAGAAGACTCCCAATTATTTTTAGCTTGTGGTATGGTTTGAGTTGAATCTTATCATATGCATAATTTTATCTTTGAGATGTATTGATTATTGAGCTTCGTCAATAGAGGATGTTGAGCATTATTGAAAAATGATGTATAGCATATGCATGTTTTTAGGAGTAGTGTTTAGCACTAAGTAGGCCAAGAGCCGATCACCCTATGCCTCAAAACTACGCGCCAACGTAGGTTTATACATATATAACTAGGGGACCTTCCTTGTGAGCTATCCCCTGCCCTATTGGGCCATCAGCTTGATATCGATATCATGGTATCGTCCCTAGCCCTGGCAATGCTTTGGATGGCTTTACCCGCTTGAGTGTGATAATTGGGACCACGTAAGCTCTATCGTGGTATGTCAGTTGCAAGATGAGTCTCCCATTGTTCCTTATGATTTCGGTTGTGTATGTTGATTTATATATCCATACATGTTCTAAAGCAGGTTTGACTCAATGTTTAGTTTACTCATGACTATCAGATTTCATCTTTGAGTCAATCGTTTCAGTTATGATGTCATGTTATGTTATGATGAGATCATGATTTCAGAAAGAATGCATGCAAGCCCTACTCTCAGATTCTTGTTGTTTATGTTTTGTATTATGCATGTTTTTAAATGATTTTACTTTTCTAAGCGGTTTTACTTACCTTGCATACTCGATAAATTCCACATACTGACCTCATACTCTATGATGTATCATTTCATGATACATGACCCAGCTCTCAGGCTCAGCCCCGTTCATAGTCAGTATTCAGAGTTAGCATCTACGTTGTTGGTGAGTCCTCATATCCTGAGGACTAGACTTATTCAGATTTTCCTCATGTATTTTCAGTTTCAGTTTTTTTGAGTTAGTTGGTGTCTTGTCCCATCAACTCGTCATGTTTAAGGGCTTTTCAGACAAAGGATGTATTCAGTTTCAGATTGTGTATTATGATGTTATGTTTAATTTACACTACTATGATTATCTTGTTGATTCTTCAGTTTTATTGATCGAGTTAGATGTATGCTTATGCCATGGGTTGACTTGGAGTCTCTCGGGGCTCCTTGTCTCGTGTCTTGATCTGGGCCTCCGTTCGGGTCGTAACAAACTTGGTATTATAGCAATAGGTTTGAAGTGTCCTAGGATTTATGAAAGCCCTGTTAAACAGAGTCTTTTTTATGGGTGTGAAGTGCGCCACACTTATGACGAAGGGTCTACGAGACGTTTAGGAAATGTTCCCTTCTTTCATGATCTATGACGTGTGATGAAAAGTCTCCCTATCCTTCTAATTCTTGCTATTCGCGATTGCAGAATCATGGCTCCCCGCAGAGTCAATAGTAGGAGGAATGGGAATGGTGAAGGCCATGAGGATGATAATGGAAACGAGCACCAGCAGGCCCCACCAGTTCAGGAGCACTAGGCACCAAAACCGGTTGCCTATGCTGAGTTTCGGGCAGCTATTCAGATGCTTGCATAGACCTTGACCGCTCAGGTCAATTAGCAGGCAGTTGTGCATGTTCTGCAAAATGGTAATGCAGTGGCGGCTCGAGTCAGGGATTTCTTGAGAATGAATCCGCTTGAGTTCCTCGGTTCAAAAGTAGATGAGGACCCACATGAGTTCATAGACGAGATTGTGAAGATCACCCAAGTCATAGGGGTGAATAGGGTGGAGTGCACGGAGTTGGCCTCATATCAGTTGAAAGGGGTCGCACACATCTGGTTTTGACAATAGATAGATAGTAAGGCCACCGAAGCAGGTCTTGTCAATTGGGAAGAGTTCCATGTTGCATTCTTAGATCGGTTCTTCCCTCATGAGATGAGGGAGCTGAAGGCAGCTGAGTTTGTAAATCTGAAGCAAAGGAGGATGAAGGTGCTGGAGTATGCCCTTGAGTTCACCTGCCTATCGAAGTATGCCCCGGAGTTAATGGCTGATCAGAGTTCGCGGGTGAGCAGGTTCATTCATGGTATGGCGTGATATTTGGACAAAGATTACAGGACCGCCATGCTTCATCAGGATATGGATTTCCCTCGGATAATCTTGTACACCTAGCATATGGAGGAGGCACATATGAGGGAGAGAGAGGGCCATGACTGATAATTATGGATTTCTCAGCCGAGGTCAGGTACTAGGCACCGAAAGCAGAGCCATTAGAGATCTTCAGCATTGAGTGTGCCATCCAGGCCTAGAAATAATCAGAGGGGACGAGCATCTAGCTCGAGGGGTCAGAGTAGCAGACCCGCAGATTCTAGCATCCCACCTTGCCGCAGGTGTGGTCGGGGGCGCACGGTCCAGGTCTTGGCAGGTACAGGCTCTTGTTTCGGGTATGGGAAGCTCGGACACATGCTTAGAGATTGCCCAATAGTAAGGCAGGATCATGATGGGGGCCAAGGCCCAGCTTCTAGTTTAGCAGCCCCACCCGTACATTCAGCAAAATAGGGGGCATCTACAAGTACAGGTGGCGAGCAGTGCCAAAACAGATTCTATGAATTAGAATCCCGGCAGGAGTAGGAGGTCTCCCTAGATGTGGTCACTGGTATGTTACGAGTTTTCCATCTTGATGTTTATGCTATGTTGATTCGGGGGCTACCTTGTCTTTTGTGACACCTTATGTGGCCAGTAGCTTCGGAGTTAGTCCGGATGTCTTTTCAGAATCCTTCTCAGTTTCTACTCCAGTAGGTGATTCAGTTATAGCTAGATGGGTGTATAGAAGTTTCCTTATTTCAGTCCTTCAGAAAGTCACCTCAACAGATTTGATAGCGTTAGCCATGACTGATTTTGATGTTATCCTCGGCATGGATTGGCTATTTGCATGTTATGCCTCAGTTAATTGTAGAACCCAGGCAGTAGAGTTTAGATTTTCGGGTGAGCCAATCTTAGGTAGTTCAGCTGTGCCTGTGGTCGTTTCATTTCCTACCTTAAGGCCAGAAAGATGATTTCCAAAAGGTTGTGCGTACCATCTAGTTAGGGTTAAGGATGCAACATCCGAGACCCCGACTATCCAGTCAGTTCTAGTAGTATGTGAGTATCTGAAAGTCTTCCTAGATGATTTACGGGAGTCCCTCCCGAGCGGGAGATCAATTTTGGTATTGACCTTCTTCTCGAGACGCAATCTATACCTATTCCTCCTCATAGGATGGCTCCAACAGAAATTAAGGAGTTGAAACACCTATTAGATAAGGGTTTAATTAGACCAAGCAAGTCCCCGTGGGGTGCACCAGTTCTGTTCGTCAGAAAAAAAGTTGGTTCTCTCCACATGTATATTGATTATCGACAATTGAATAAGGTGACCATCAAGAATAGGTATCCTCTACCCAGGATTGATGATTTATTCGACCAACTTCAGGGTGCCAAGTGTTTCTCGAAGATAGATCTCTGATCCGGGTATCATCAGCTTAGAGTTTCAGAGAGTGACATCCCGAAGATAGCCTTCAGGACACGGTATGGTCATTATGAGTTCGTAGTTATGTCTTTTGGACTAAGGAATGCTCCTGCATCTTTATGGACTTGATGAACAGGGTATTCAATCCATACCTGGATATGTTCATCATTGTGTTTATTGATGACATCTTGATATACTCTAGGAGCGAGGAGGAGCATGCCGCTCATTTGAGAATAGTGCTTGAGATTCTCAAGGATCGCCAATTATATGCTAAATTCAGCAAGTGCGAGTTTTGGTTGAACTCAGTGGCATTTTTGGGCCATGTGGTATCAAGTGAGGGTATAAAGGTGGACTGTCAGAAAATAGAAGCGATGAAGAATTGTCCTAGACCGGTGAATCCTTCGGATATCTGGAGCTTTTTGGGCTTAGCTGGCTATTACCAGAGATTTGTTGAAGGTTTCTCATCTGTTCCAGCACCTTTGACCAAATTGTCTTAGAAGAAGGTGAAATTCCAATGATCGGAGGCTTGTGAGAAGAGCTTCCAAGAGTTGAAGACTCGACTCACTTCAGCATCGGTGTTAACCCTATCGAAGGGTACCGATGGGTTTGTGGTTTATTGTGATGCTTCTAGAATCGGACTTGGGTGTATATTAATGCAGCAGGGGAAAGTTATAGCATATGTCTCTAGACAGTTGAAAGTCCATGAAAAGAATTACTCGACCCATGATCTTGAATTGACCGCGGTAGTATTCGCCTTGAAGATATGGCGACATTATTTGTACGGGGTCCACGTGGATATGTTTACGGACCATAAGAGTTTGCAATATGTGTTTACTCAGAGGGATCTTAATCTTCGGCAAAGGAGGTGGTTGGAGCTACTCAAGGACTATGATATGAGTGTCCTTTATCATCTGGGAAAGGCTAATGTGGTGGCGGATGCACTTAGTAGACTCTCTATGGAGAGTGTGTCCCACATGGATGAGGGAAGGAAGGGGCTAGTGAAGGTTGTGCATTGACTTGCAAGGTTGGGAGTTCGATTGGTTGACTCGACCAATGGCAGTGTCATAGTTCAGAACGAATCAGAATCGTCATTGGTGAATGATGTAAAAGCTAGGCAAGATGATGACCCTATTATGGTAAATTTGAAGGAAGCCATTCAAAATCAGAAGGTAGAGGTCTTCTCCAAAGGGGGAGATGGTGTGCTTCGGTACTAGGGTCGCTTATGTGTTCTGGATGTTGATGATTTGAGGAGTCGGATAATGCATGAGGCTCATGGATCCAGGTATTCTATCCATCCAGGTGCCACCAAGATGTACCTTGACTTGCGGGAAATCTATTGGTGGAGTGGCATGAAGAAGGACATAGCAGAATTTGTAGCTAAGTGCCCAAACTGTCAGCAAGTAAAGGTCGAACACCAGAGACTGGGAGGCATGCTTCAAGATATCAGTATTCCTACTTAGAAGTGGGAAGAAATTAACATGGACTTCATCACAGGTTTACCTCGTACTCGTCGATAATATGACTCCAATTGGGTCATAGTAGACAGGTTGACCAAGGCTGCTCATTTTCTACCGGTCAAAACCACGAATTGAGGACTATGCCAAATTGAATATCCGAGAGCTAGTTCTATTGCATGGAGTGCCCTTATCTTTCATTTCAGAAAGAGGTACTCAATTTACCTCTCAATTTTGGAAGTTGTTTCAAAAAGGACTTGGTACTCAGATTAAGCTCAGCACAATATTTCACTCGCAAATGGATGGTCAAGCAGAGCAGAAAATTCAGACTCTTAAGGAAATGTTGAGAGCATGCGTGATTGACTTCAAGGGTAGTTGGGATGATCATTTGCCTCTTATCGAGTTTGCATACAATAACAGCTTCCATTCCAGTATTCAGATGGCTCCGTTTGAGGCTCTCTATGGTTGGAGATGCAGATCACCTATTGGTTGGTTCGAAGTTGGTGAAGCAGCAATGATAGGACCACATTCAGTCCATAAGGCTATGGAAAAGGTTCAGCTCATACAGCACAGGTTAAAAATAGCTCAAAGTCGCCAAAATTCCTATGCCGATGTGAGAAGGAGGGAACTTGAGTTCGAAGTGGATGATTGGGTGTTTTTGAAGGTGTCGCCCATGAAGGGAGTGATGCGATTTGGAAAGAAAGGAAAACTCAACCCTCGTTATGTTGTCCCCTATCGGATTGTGAAACGGGTTGGCAAGGTGGCCTATGAATTGGAATTACCCTTAGAATTAGCTTCTTAGCATCCTGTTTTCCATGTGTTGCTCTTAAAGTAGTGTCTGGGTGATCCAGCTCTAGTTTTCCCAGTGGACAGTGTTGGTGTGGCAGATAGTCTTAGTTATGAGGAGGTTCCAGTGGAAATACTGGATCATTAGGTTTGAAGGCTAAGGAACAAGGAAGTAGCTTCAATTAAAGTGTCGTGGAGGAATCAACATGTTGAGGGAGCTAAGTGGGAAGCTGAAGCGGATATGATGGCTAAATACCCACATTTATTCCCTATCGGCTCAGTTCCAGCTTGAGATATTCGTTTTTTCTCTAAACACTATTTAGTTTTTTATGCTCAGTTCTTGTGCCCAAGTTTCTTTTATGGATATGGATGTATGTATGATTCATGAATTCAGTTCAGATATGTAGTTTAAATCAGAGATAGTCATTCCGTCAGTTTTCAGTTTAAATGATCAGTATTTGAATATGATGATTGCATTTCTTTCTTTTTTGTATGTTTTCCAACATTCGAGGACGAATATTCCCAAGGGGGAGATATTGTTATACCCCGAAATCCCAAAGATTAGATGCGGGAGTTGAAATAGAGAAATCTTAAAAACTGGCATCAGGCACAGAATGGGTCATGAGGTGACCTGTGTGAGCAGTCCACGAGTCGTGATGTGACTAATGGTGAGGCTCAGGTGTTGAATTTGAAATTTGGAAGTTGACTCCCCATGGACATGACCACGAGTCGTGGTCAGGCCCCACGATTTGTTAGGTCAGTCGTGGGAAGTGATGATTGAGAAATGAAAAGGAAGAGGCAGTGTACCTAACGAAAGGCACCCATGAGTCGTGGTCAGCCACCACGAGTTGTGGGATGAGTCGTGGCCTGCAAGGAAAGGTATGATTGAGACTAAGGCAGTGTATATGACGAGTGGTGACCAGGAGTCGTGGTCACCAGTAACGGATCGTGATGTCACCCGTGACGAGCCCAGAAGATCTGATGAGCAGTGTACTTGACGGATGACTCCACAAGTCGTGGCCCATGATGACGAGTTGTTAGGTCCCTCATGGGGACCAACTGGCAGTTATTTTCTACAAATTTAGTAAGGGCTTTTCCGTAATTTCTAAGCTCCTAAGGCCTAAACTACGTCGTTTTGAGTTATGATTGATGACTTTTAAAGGGGTTAAGTTCATTTTAGGCCATTTATATTCATGCATGCAAAGGTAGAAGATTATAGAGGGTGATCAAGCTTATTGTTCTTCAAATTCTCTTCAATTTCTTCTTGGACATTCAAAGAAGTGTAAGAATCATCTACCATCAGGTACGTAGGGTTATGAATGGGTGAATCCTTTCACATCCATGCCCAATCCTTCTCTAAATCATGAATTTCCTATGTCTAATATATGGAGTTTTAACCCAATGCATG
This sequence comes from Datura wrightii, assembly GCA_035772735.1. Lineage (NCBI taxonomy): Eukaryota > Viridiplantae > Streptophyta > Magnoliopsida > Solanales > Solanaceae > Datura > Datura wrightii. The sequence goes on along the minus strand of JASDFA010000007.1, from coordinate 41,578,298 downwards.
AATTTCCTAATTCTCTACATGGGTATGATTTATAAATGTTTCTAGTACTGAATTATGATTTATGGGCAAGTTTTATATTATTTTTAATTGAAAATCATGTGTCAAGTTTTATGAATTAAAAGACCCATTGATGAGAAGTTCATGAAAGATGAGTTGTGATGAATGTAAGATTATGATGAGATATTATGATGAAAAGCATGTTTTCAAGCTACACATGTTTACAATTATATTATCGATGTGAATTGAGTATTTTCAAGCATGATAAAATTTCGGGCAATGCCCACATATTCAAGTATGATTTACGATTTCCCTAATTGAGCTTACCACATGGTTTTGGAGCAAAGACTCCCAATTAATTTTCAACTTGTGGTATGGTTTGGTTAAAGCTTCTCATATGCATAATTTCAGCTTTGAGATGTATTTATTATTGATCTTCGTCAATAGACAATGTTAAGCTTCATTGAAAAATGATGTAGAGCATATACATATTTTGGGAGTAGTGTCTAGCACCCAGTAGGCCAAGGGTCGATAACCCTATGCCTCAGAACTACGCGCCAACATAGGTTTATACATATATGACTTTGGGACCTCCCTTGTGAGCTATCCCTTGCCCTATTGGGTAATGAGCTTGATATTGATATCATGGTATCATCCCTAGCCCTGGCAAGGCTTTGAATGGCTCTACCCACTTTAGTGTGATAGTTGGGACCACTAAGCTCTATCGTGGTATGTCGGTTAAAAGACGAGTCTCCCGTTGTTCCTCATGATTTCAGTTATGTATGTTCATCATCCATGAGATTTATATATCCATACATGTTCTAAACAAGGTTTGACTCAATGTTTAGTTTACTCATGACTATTAGATTTCAACTTTGAGTCAATCATTTCAGTTATGATGTCATGTGATGTTGTGATGAGATCAAGATTTCAGAAAGAATGCATGCAAGCCCTACTCTCAGATTCTTATTGTTTATGTTTTGTATTATGCATGTTTTTAAATGATTTTACTTTTCTAAGCGGTTTTACTTACCTTGCATACTCGGTACATTCCATGTACTGACCGCATACTCTATGCGGTATCATTTCATGATATAGGACCCGACTCTCAGTCTCAGCCCCGTTCATAGTCAGTCTTCAGAGTTAGCATCTTCGTTGTTGGTGAGGCCTCATCTCCCGAGGACTAGACTTATTCATATTTTCTCCATATATTTTCAGTTTCAGTTTTGTTGAGTTAGTTGGGGTCTTGTCCCATCAACTTGTCATGTTTAGAGATTTTTCAGAAAAAGGATGTATTCAGCTTCAGATTGTGTATTAAGATGTTATATTTAATTTAGACTTCTGCTATGATTATCTTGTTGATTCTTCAATTTTATTAAGAGTTAGATGTATGCTTATGCCATGGGTTGACTTGGAGTCTCTCGGGGCTCCTTTTCCCGTGTCTCGATCCGGGCCTCCGTTCGGGTCGTGACACCACTAGGGCAATGTCAACTTCCACCCCCCTTAGCATCACCAAAAGCAAGCATAGGAAGTCATCGACCTTGCCCCGGTGCTGCATGCTATCTTGTCGAGCCTGATATGAGGCGTAGAACTCTGTCACCAAGCCGGGGTAGTAAGGCGGGAGAGGGTTGGTAAATGCATGCCATTGCCTTTCTGTGAATTGTGCTGTGATGTTTGGAAGGTCGCCCCTCAATCCCGCCTAATCGAACCACTTCTCCACTGTGATAGATCGGCCTTGGCAGATGACATAGTGCTCTTGCATGATGGGGATGCAAAAGATTATTGCTTCCTTGGTATTGGCATGCGGTGGAGCGGCTTTTGCTTTGCCCTTGCCCTTGCTAGAGGATGAGGTGGGGGCCTTTCCTTTTCCTGTATTCCTTGATGAAGACATGGTTTGTTTTTCTGCAAGAATGATGTTAGTGACAGCTATTTGAAAAGAAAATTAAAATAATCAAAAACCAGTCTAAGGGGGAACTGAGAAACAAGGGAAATCAAACAATCATTTAAAGAACCAATAGTATCAGCGAAGCACCGACGGTTTGCAGGAGCAATTTTGCGGACCGCCACTGGCCAGCCGATGTGTTACAGAAAATTGGGCAACTGAGGGATGTGTCGGCTGTTAAGCGGTGAATCGTTGGTCCAGATTCGTGAAACGCCTATGTAACGCGGGATCCACTCAGTGGCTTGAAGCCAATTTTAAGAGTGAACCGGGGTTCCATCGGCGACTCACCGAACCTGACCAGCGAAACACCGAACCCCATCATCGCCAATCGAACTTAACCAAATCACAAGCACCCATTAGTAGACACTCACAAATAGCATGACAAAATCACCACTACTCCATTTAAGCATAATCTCATGATGTTTTTCCCTTAAGAATGGCATCACCCGGTCTATCATCGGGCAAAACGTTGCATTTTCTTCTGATTGGGTACTTAGACTTCACCCATTTCAAAATTTCCCCCACATAAACACATATCCCCATTCCATTCAACAACCAGATCATATTCATGAGTTCAATAAGGAGGGGAAACAGAGTATTAATGCTAAAGAATTAAGCACCAATGAGAAAATCAAGATAAGAGAAAGAAAACTTTTACCACAATGTAGGATTGCTTGCACACTTGCACTTCAAGAGCTTAGCTAATTCTTAACAATGGCACTTCAAGAGATGCGTAGTAGAGGAAGGAAATGTGAGTGAAGTGAGTGTGTTAGTGAAAGGATGGAGAGGGTTTTATAGGTTAGAGGTGGAAGATTAAAAGGTTGAGGGGAAGGTGGGGAGTTAATGTTGGTGTGTTTGGGGGAAGTAGGAAGATGTAAAGGTTGAAAAGAGAAAAATATGGGGAAGTGGGAATGTTGGGTGATGAATAGATAAAAATGGAATGAAAAAATGGTAGAGAAGGGGAACTAACGGAATATTTGCTTAATAGGGCGGCTTATCAGGTATTTAGGATTTGGTGGGCCCGCTATTTAAATTCCATTTTAAAGAAAATTCGTACCTCGACCGGCGCTTCATCGGCAGTTCGCCGAGGCATTATGCCGCTTTAATTTTTCTCTGCCATGTATTGTGTGCCCAGTTCTCCATTTCACAGTCGGCGAACCACTGGCGATTCACGGATTGAATCGGTGAGCTGCCAGTGATCCGCTGTTTCGGTGCCCAAGCTTCAGGTCATCTGTCTTACATCTGCAACCCATCGGTGGTTCATAGTTTTGCTTTGGCGATTTGTCGATGGGTCCGCCGGTTCTTTGATCTGAGCCCCAGGCTTCTATTTTGCACTCACCTTCACCGGAGATTCGCGCTTCTGGACTGGCAACTCACCAGTTCTGCGTTGTTCCTCTCTTCATGGTATATTTCTCCCTTTGTTTCTCACTTCACCGCTCCTACAAAAACAAAAACAAAAACAACAAAGACTCAAAATAATTCACTAAACACTTGGGTTGCCTCCCAAGAAGCGCCTTAGTTAACGTCGTGGCAAGACGTAGATCTCTTTCAACAACTCCTTTTCGACAGGTCATCATCTGACTCCGTCTCCTTCAACTCTAATCCATTATTCTCCTCATCATTTTGCAACACTCCTACCACCTTGCCTTCAGGGGACGTTTCAGCTGGTGGGCACACCTTGAAGGTGACTTCCTGACTTCCAACTCAAAATTTAGCTCCCTAAGCTCCACGTTCACCACGGCTCTCCCTGTAGCTAACAATAGTCTTCCTAAAAGAATGGGAACCTCTACATCCATTTCGAATTCCAGAATAACAAAATCAGTAGGTAGAATAAACTTGTCCACTCTTATCAACACATTTTCTAACACCCCCATCGGTCTTTTTATGGACCTATCTGCTATGAGCAGCCTCATCGACGTCGGCTTTGTGCTTTTGAGTCCCAATTTCATGAAAATGAGCAGGGGCATTAAATTTATGCTGGCCAAGATCACATAGAGCTTTTTTAAACACAAATATTCCAATTGTATGGAGGATTGTGAAAGCTCCTGGGTCCTCCCGTTAGGGGGAAAGATTACTCATCATCACCGCACTATAATGATGCATTTTCTCCCCGTTACCTGCATCAACCACCTTTTTCTTCTTCAGCAATTCTTTCATAAACTTTGCATAACCGGGCATTTGGAGTAGAGCATCCACTAATGGTATATTTATGGACAACTTGCTAAACATGTTGTCATGCCCCAAATTTACACCTTGGACGAAACACGGTACTTGAAGCCATAAGTGACCCCAAGTCAACCCCTAGTCTATCATACACTGGCATTCTGAGTAACATAAAAAACATGCAATAGAAATTTAAAGAAAAAATAATAATACTTGAACAAGGTTACATATTTAATAAAATCAATCTGAGTTTGAAAAATAACTTAACGTCTGAAAGCCACTAGGGCTGATGAGCTACTGGGACAAACCCCCAGCTAACTCCAAATCTAAATAAAAGAAATGAAAGCATAACTAAAGTAAATAAGCTCCATCCTCGAAGGATGAGGACTCTCCGACTGGATAGTTGAGTTCTTCAGTAGACGGTCGGCTAACAGGGCTGAGACTGTGATCCTGCAGCTGTATTATAAACGATACAACATAAAAGTATGCATCACTACTATGAATGTATTGAGTAAGTGAGGGGAAAATAATACAATAAAATAAATAACAAAGAAATGCTGAACTGAAAGACATGCAATGACCAACTAAAGTTACTAAGCTGAATAACGGAAATACTGAAGTGGTCTAGAAGACCCTATCCGATGGACAAAACATGTTCTAAGTCTGGAATCTGATATGAGCTAAACTGGACTAAGACTAGACTGAACTGACTAGTGGGAGAGTCTATAACCGACATGTAACCACGTGAGCTACACGTGGAGTCCGATGTATACACCCCATCGGTAGGACCCAATATACCTTGCCAGGGTATAAAGACATGAACTGGGTGATCACAAAAGTTTGGGGCCAATCAGGCCAATAAATACTGTAACCTACACTGGCAGCATAGTTCTGGAAATCTAGGTGTGCTGGAACCCCGATCTGCTCAGTGCTAAGTCCTACTCCCACTGAAAAAATCCTAAACTAAATACTAGGCTGATAGCTAGAAACTGGGGTCCAAGACTAATCGGAGGTACGGCTCTGAAAGTACCCCGAGAGTCTTAGCGGACAAGATTCTGAAACTGGGTTCTAGACTAGTTAGAGCTGCTTATCTAGAAGCATCGTAACCATCTGAGAATAAACTGAAATCTGAACTGGGGTCCTAAGGCTAATCAGAGCTATATGTCTAAAGTGACGTGACTGCCCAGTGGACCAATAAACTGAATCCTGAATCCGATCATGATAGTTGGGAGGTGATACTAACACCTCATAAAGTTCTGTAGTCAAACTGATGCTGACATTTTTTACTAACACTGAGAAATATCATATTTTGACTAAGGCTAGGCAATCATGTAGCTGTTTGAGAATTTAGCATGTAAAATAGTAAGGGAATTCAGTACACTGGTGAAATCAAGAGAATTCCAAGGTTTATTACCTCAACTTGAATTTCTAGTCTATTCTACCCTCAAGAACTAGGGTTGAAGTCAATGCATAGGAATAAGCATCAATACTACCATTAACCGGTGGGAAAAATACCCTTAATTAACATACATGATGATTCCACATGGATCAAACAAAGCATTATCAGAGATTTCTCAACATTCAAAAATCTGCAGGGCTAGAATTCACTTTTATGAGGATAACATCAATAAAGTCATGAATTGATGAAAATCTTGTCTAAAATAATCATAAAGATCATGTTATGGGAATTTAAAGAAAATTAACATTCATTCCCTTCATATTCAAACTCAAGGCTAGGATCAAAGAGATTAGAGATGGGTTTTGGGGACACAAGGGAAGAATTATTCTCTTGTTGAATTCCCATATACCTGATAAAGAATTTCGAAGAATTTCCTTGAGAATTGAGGAGAAAAGATACTTCCCTAGTTCTTGCTCTGAAATGCTTTGAGAGAAACTTTCTATGATCTTCTTTCTGAAGATTTGAGTGGGGAATGAGGAAAGAAACCGTCTACTCCCACAATTATGTCTGAAATCATGACTAAAAGGACGTAGTTTAAAGTTTAGGAGGGTAGAAAATTACTAAAAAACCCTTGAAAAATCACAGGGAAAGACTATGTGTTAGTTCCCACGAGTGACCTAACGGGTCATGGTCAAGGACCACGACTCATGGTCACACTCGTGGACTACACTGCCTTGAGAACACTAAAGGTCGCCACGTGGGACCTAACGAGTCGTGATTGGTGACCATGACTCGTGGACCATATTGTCTAAAAAACTATGGAGTCCCCATGGGTGACAACACGATTCGTGGTGAGGACCCGTTGGGTACACTGCCTCACATTTCCTGTCTACTACTTATCTTTGACCATGGGTCATGCCATGACTCGTGGTCGCACTCGTGGTCACCTTAACATCAATTTTTCAAACCAAACACCCAGGTCTTACCATGAGTCACTTAACGACTCGTGCTCACTCCCCACGGGTCACAGAATGACTCATTTTCTAACCTGGTGCAGATTTTCCAATTTTCTATGATTTAAGTCCCGGGTCTAGCATTTAAGTTTCCAGGGCATTACAATATCTCCCCCTTGAGAACATTCATCCTCTAATGTTGGAAAGCACTCAAAAAAGTAGAGATATGCAATTTTAGTATCCAAATACTAATTATTAAACCAAAAACTGACGGAATGAATACCTCCATTTCATTTACATAGCTGAACAGAATTTTCTTTTCTTACATACATCCATAAACACAAAAGAAACATAAACACATGAATTGAAAATGAAAACTAAATTGAGTTCTAGGGAAAGACTAATATCTCAAGTTGTAACAGAGCCAGTAGAGAATAAGTGTGGGCATATGGCCATCATATCTTCTTCGGCCTCCCACGTAGCTCCCTCCACCTGTTGATTTCTCCATAAGACCTTGACTGATGCAACTTCTTTGTTCCTCAGCTTATGAACCTGGCGGTCAAGGATCTGGACTGGGACCTCCTCGTATGAGAGACTATCCTTTATTTCTACACTGTCCAATGGGACAATTGATGTTGGATTACCAATGCATTTCTTGAATAACGACACATGAAATACTGGGTGCACAGAAGCCAACTCTGAAGGTAATTCCAGCTCATAGGCTACCTTGCCAATTCTGAAGGTTATGCATTTTTTGGAATAAACTCTTACATAATAAGCAATAGAGAAAAGAATGAACTCTGTAGGGTCCCACATACCTCAGACTGAGTTTTCCCTTCTTCCCAAACGTCATCACCCCTTTCATAGGTGAAATTTTCAAATAGACCCAGTCATTCATAGAAAACTCCAATTCTCTTCTCTTCACATCAGCATAAGATCTCTGACGGCTCTGACCTGTTTTAAATCTTTCTTTGATGAGTAGTACCTTCTGCATAGCTTCATGAATAGAGCCTGACCCAATTATAGTAGCTTCACCAACCTCAAACTATCCAATAGGAGACCTGCACCATCTACCATACAATGCCTCAAACAGGGCCATCTGAATGCTGGAGTGATAACTATTATTGTACACAAACTCGATAAGAGGCAAGTGGTCATCCCAACTGCCTTTGAAACCGATCGCACACACCCTCAACATATCTTCTAGGGTCTAAATAGTCCACTCAGCTTGCCCATCTGTCTGCGGGTGAAAAGTTGTGCTAAGCTTGACCTGGGTGCCAAGTCTCTTCTGAAAGGACTTCCAGAAAAGCGAGGTGAACTGGGTACCTTTGTCTGAAATGATGGATAATGGCACCCCATGAAGCCTGAACAACTCCCAGATATAAAGTCTAGCATAGTCCTCAGCTGAATTTGTCGTTTTAACTGGGAAGAAATGTGCTGATATAGTCATCCAGTCTACTACTACCCATACGGAATCATGTTGCCAGCAGGTTCGAGGTAGACCCGTAATAAAGTCCATATTTATTTCTTCCCACTTCCACGTGGGTATGCTGATATCTTGAGTCATACCTCCTAGTCTTTGATGCTCTACCTTGATTTGCTGGTAGTTTGGGCACTTAGCTACGAATTCGACGATGTCTCTCTTCGTGCCGTTCCACCAGTAAATATCCTGCAAATTGAGGTACATTTTTGTAGCACTAGGGTGGATGGAGTATCTCGAGCTATGTGCCTCAGCCAATATCTGCTGTCTCAGGTCACCGACGTCCGGTACACACAATCTGCACTGATAACGGAGCACACCATCTCCCCCTTTAGAGAAAGCCTCAACCTTCTTTCTGAGAACCGCTTCCTTGAGTTTAATAAGGATGGGATCATCATCCTGTTTGGATTTAACTTCAACAACCAAAGAGGAGTCTGACCCACTTTGCATCACCTCTCCACCCTCCACTGAGTAAACCAACTGCACCCCTAACGGCGCTAGTTTGTGCATGTCCTTCACCAATTCCTTCTTGCCTTCCTCCACATGAGCCACGCTACCCGTAGACACTCTGCTTAGGGCGTTAACCAACACATTGGCTTTGCCCGGGTGATACAACACGCTCATGTCATAATCCTTCAGAAGCTCTAACCACCTTCTCTGATGGAGATTTAGGTCCTTCTAACTGAATACATACTGAAGGCTCTTGTGATCGGTGAAAACATCAACATGAGCCTCGTATAGATAATGCCTACATATTTTCAATGCAAATACTACCGTTGAAAACTCCAAGTCATAAGTTGGATAATTCTTCTCATGAACCTTGAGCTTCCTGGAGGTGTAGGCTATCACTTTGCCCGCTGCATCAGAACGCAACCGAGTCCAACTCTAGAAGCGTCGCAATAAACTACAAATCCATTCGATCCTTTAGGTAGAGTTAATACTGTAGTAGTAGTGAGTCGAGTTTTTAACTCCTTGAAACTCTTCTCACACCCATCTGACCACTGGAACTTCACCTTTTTCTAAGTCAGCCTAGTCAATGGAGATGCTATAGAAGAAAAACCCTCTACAAAGCATCGATAGTAACCGACAAAACCCAAGAAACTTCTGATTTCGATTGGGGAGCTTGGTCTGGGCCATTCTTTCACTGCTGCTATCTTTTGATAGACCTTCACCCGAGACCACGTGACCCAGGAAAGTCACGGACTTCAACCAAAATTCACACTTGCTGAACTTGGGGAACAACTGGCGGTCTCCAAGTGTCTGAAGCACTATCCTCAGGTGATTAGCATGCTCTTCCTCATTTCTGGAGTATACCATAATATCATCGATGAATATGATGACAAACATATCCAGATATTTATTGAAGACTTTGTCCATCAGGTCCATAAAGGCTGTAGGGGCATTTGTTAGTCTGAAGGACATAACCACGAACTCAAAGTGTCCATACCGAGTCTTTTGAAAGCTATTTTCGGTATGTAACACTCTCTGACTCTTAGCTAATAATACTCTGACCTGGGATCTATTTTGGAGAAATAGTTGGCTCCTTAAAGTTGGTTGAACAGGTCATCAATTCTGGGTAGGGGATACTTGTTCTTTTACTGTAACCTTGTTCAACTGATGGTAGTCGATGCACATTCTGAGGGTACCGTCTTTCTTTCGCACGGATAGCACTGGAGCACCCCAGGGAGAGATGTTGGGTTTGATAAAACCCTTATCAAGAAGATCCTTTAGCTGCTCCTTCAACTCCTTAAGTTCAGCCGGATCCATTTTATAAGGAGGGATGGAGATGGGCTGAGTATCTGGAATAAAGTCTATGCCAAAGTCAATTTCCTATTCAGGAGGGACTCGAGGAAGATCTTCGGGAAACACATTTGGGAACTCTCTGACAACAGGGACTAACTGAATAGTTGAGGTCTCTGAATCAAAATCTTTTACCCGAACTAGATGATAAATGCATCCCTTAAAAATAAGCTTCTTGGCCTTAAGGTAGGAAATAAACCTACCCTTCGGCGGTGAACTACTGCCCGACCATTCTAGAGCTGGCTCATTAGGGAAATGAAACCTGACCACCCTAGTTCTGTAGTTGACTGAGGCATATCCGGAGTGTAACCAATCTATGCCAAGAATGAGGTCAAATTCGACCATGTCTAACTTGACAAGGTCAACTAGAATGACTTTATTGCAGACTGAGATTGGACAGTTTCTATACACCCGTCTGGCTCTAACTGACTTGCCAACTGGGGTGGAGACTGAGAAGGGTTCTGATAGTACTTCTGGATTGATATCTAACTGAACTACTATGTAGGGAGTCACGAATGATAGTGTGGCCCCCGGATCAAGTAGGGTATATACATCTAGGTGGAAAAGACGTAACATACCCGTGACTACATCTGGTGAGTTCTCCTGATCCTGATGAGATGATAATGCATAAAAATAGTTTTGGCGTTGACCGCCCTCCGTACTTGATGTGTAAGCCTGTTGAGTTGGTTGACCTGCTGGAGCTGCTGAGGTGGTGGATTGTGATCTCCCTCGTCCTGCCGATGGTCATTCCTTAAGCCGATGCCTGAGCTGTCCACAACTAAAACAACCCTCTTGACTCTGAACACAGTCTCCCGGGTGGTTCTTGTCACACTTGGGGAAAGTTGGATATCTTTTCCCGGCACTATAGCTATAGGACTGAGAGTTAGATGCTCTACCTCTCTAGTCCCAGCGGGATAGAAAGGTAGGGGCACTGGTTGAGTTGGGCGTTGGAGCCCTCTGTTGCTGTTGCTGCTGTGGGCGGTTGCTATTACCTGACCTCTGGTGGCCATGATCTAATTGACCAGTCCTTGCCCACTTATTCTTTCTTTCCATGTCCCTCAGTTTTTCAGTCTCGATCTGTTGGGCATAGACAATCGGACTGGAGAGGTCGATATCCTTGATCAGCATCGCGGTCCTGCACTCTTTGAGGACCAGGTTTGACACCCTGTTCACGAATTTCAACATGCGAGCCCTTGGTTCGGCCACCATCTCTAGAGCATATTTGGACAACCTGGTACAGTCAGAGCATACTCTTCCAGGGTTCTGTTTCCCTGTCTCAAGTTCATGAACTCTGCTACCTTGGCCTCTCTGAGCTCTCTAGCAAAAATTCTGTCTAGAAAGGCGGTGTTGAACTCCTCCCACTCCACCGGTCCTACTCCCACTAGTCGCCCCTCCTTCCACTGTTCAAACCAAATCCGGGCTACCCTTTTTAGCTAGTAGGCAGCTGGGTCAGCACTCTCAGAGGAGTTGACACCCATTATCTGGGTAATCTTTCTGATCTCATCTACGAACTCTTGGGGGTCCTCCCCCACCTTGGATCCTTGAAATGATGGAGGGTTCATTCGAGTGAAGTCCCGCACCCTAGCATTTGTTGCGGACCCATTGCTATTAATTGGAACCACGTGCCGGTTCACCTGTTTGGTCACAGTTTGGGCGAGCAGCTGAATGGCCTTGAATTCTGCGGTTGATACCGACTCGTCCTATGGGGCTACCGGGGCTGGTGGAGCAGTCTGCTGGGCATATCTGGCCCTTCTTCCATTACCGCGTCGTGGAGGCATAGTTCACTGAAACGAAGCAGAGCACGAGTTAGGAGAATGATTTTTGGAACTAAATTTCAACACACGATAAGGAGTATGAAATGAAGGGAAGTTTCCTAATGACATCTCATAGCCTCCCCATCATAAGTGTGGCACGCTTCATACCCATGATGAGGACTCTACTCTATGCAGCTTTCAGACATCCGAGGATACTCTGAACCAAATGCTCTGATACCAAGTTTGTCATGCCCTGAGTTTACACCCTGGACGAACACGGTACTTGAAGCCACGAGTGACCCCAAGTAAACACGCACTGGCATTCTGAGTAACAGAAAAATATATGCAATGGAAACTTAAAGAAAAAATAATAATACTTGAACAAGGTTACATATTTAATAAAATCAATTTGAGTCTGAAAAATGACTTTACGTTTGAAAGCCACTAGGTCTGATGAGCTGCTGGGAAAACCCCCCAGCTAAGTCCAAATCTAAATAAAAGAAATGAAAGAATAACTAAAGTAAATAAGCTCCATCATCGAAAGATGAGGACTCACCGACTGGATAGATGAGTTCTTCGGTAGACAGTTGGCTAATGGGGCTGAGACTGTGATCCTGCAGCTGTATCATAAAATGATACAACATAAAAGTATGCATCAGTACTTTGAATGTACTGAGTAAGTAAGGTAACATAATACGATAAAATAAATAACAAATAAATACTGAACTGAAAAACATGCAATGACCAACTAAAGTTACTGAGATAAATAACTAAAATACTGAGGCGGTCTAGGAGACCCTATCCGATGGCCAAAACATGTTCTAAGTCTAGAATATTGATATGATCTGAACTGGACTAAGACTGGATTGAACTGACTAGTGGGAGAGTCTATAACCGACATGTAACCACGTGAGCTAAACATGGAGTCCGATGTGTACACCCCATTGGTAGGACCCAATATACCTTGCTAGGGTATAAAGGCATGAACTGGGTGATCATAAAAGTCTAGGGCCAATCAGGCCAATAAATTCTGTAACCTATGCTGGCAACGTAGTTTTGGGAACCTGGGTGCACTGGAACCCTGGTCCGCTTTGTGCTAAGTCTTACTCCCACTGGAAAAATCCTAAACTGAATACTAGGCTAATAGCTTGAAACTAGGTTCCAGACTAATCAGAGGTATGGGTCTAAAAGTACCCCGAGAGTCTTAGTGGATCAGATTCTGAAACTGGGTTCTAGACTGGTCAAAGTTGCTTATCTAGAAACGTCGTAACTGTCTGAGAATACACTGAAATATGAACTTGGGTGCTAAGGCTAGTTTTAGCTATATGTCTAAGGTGTCATGACTGCCCACTGGACCAATAAACTGAATCCTGAATCTGATCATGATAACTGGGAGGTGATACTAACAGCTCAGGAATTTCTGTAGTCAAACTGACAGCTGACATTTTCGACTGACACTGAGAAATATCATATTCTAACTAAGTCTAGGCAATCATGTAGCTGTCTAAGAATTTAGCATGTAAAATAGTAAGGGAATTCACTACATTGGTGAAATCAAGAGAATTCCAAGGTTTATTACCTCAACTTGAATTTCTAATATGTTTTACCCTCAAGAACTAGGGTTGAATTCAGTGCATAGGAGCATCAATACTACCATTAACCGGTGGTAAAAATACCCTTAATTAACACACATGATGACTCCACATGGATCAAACAAGGCATTATCAGAGATTTCTCAACATTCAAAAATCTGCAGGGATAAAATTCACTTTTATGAGGATAACATCTATAACGTCATGAACTGATGGAAAACATGTCTAAAATAATCATAAATATCATGCTATGGGAATTTAAAGAAAGTTACATTCATTCCCTTCATATTCGAACTTAGGGCTAGGATTCAAAGAGATTAGAGAAGCATTTTTGGGGACACAAGGAAAGAATTATTTCCTTGTTGGATTTCCACATACCTGATAAAGAATGTCAAAGAATTTCCTTGAGAATTGAGGAGAAAAGATATGTCCTAGTTCTTGCTCTGAAATGCACTGAAAGAAACTTCCTATGATTTGCTTTCTGAAGATTTGAGTGGGGAATGAGGAAAGAAGCCATCTACCCCCACTATTATATTTGAAATCATGACTAAAAGAACGTAGTTTAAAGTTTAGGAGGGTAGGAAATTATTAAAAGACCCTTGAAAAATCGCAGGGAAAAACTATGTGTTGTCCCCACGAGTGACCTAACGGGTCATGGTTAGGGACCATGACTCATGGTCACACTCGTGGACTACACTGCCTTGAGAACACTGAAGGTCACCACGTGGGACCTAATGAGTCATGATTGGTGACCACGACTCGTGCTCACCTCTCGTGGACCATACTTTCTAAAAAACCATCGAGTCCCCATGGGTGACAACACGACTCATGGTGTCCCAAACGAATCGTGGTGAGGACCCGTTGGGTACACTGCCTCAACATTCTTGGCTACTATTTATCCTTGACTACTGGTCATGTCACAACTTGTGGTCGCACCCTTGGTCATCCAAATATCAATTTTTCAAACCAAACACCTTGGTCTTACCATAAGTCACTTAACGACTCGTAGTCACTCCCCACGGGTCACAGAATGACTCGTTCTATGACCTGGTGCAAATTTTCCAATTTTCTCTGATTTAAGTCCCGGGTCTAGCATTTGAGTTTCTGGGGCATTACACATGTCAACAAACCTTCTAAACTGGTCGTCCTTCTTTCTTGGTCAAACGTTGTGGATAAGGAGGTGAGATTCTTGATTCAAACTTGTCATCAATTGGGGCCTTCATGCCCGCCTCGTCATTGTCAGCATGTGAGAGGATTTCAACATCCTTTCCTTCTCCTTCCTCGTCAATATTTTCCTCACTCCTTAGAGTCATTGGATTTATGTCGACTTTATCTTGTTCATCCGATTTTGGGTTATTAATCTCTTTAGGCTTCACGCTGCATCCCCAATCACCTTGCCACTCCTAGTGACCATAGCCATGCATTGGCCATCTTTCTTTGTATTAGGCATTGTGTCACCAAGTAGTGTTCCCTTCACCCAGGGGTTCATTTGAGTCGACAAGTGATTCATTTGGGCTTCCAAATGCTTGATGGAGACTGAATGTGAACTCACTATTTGGACAAGGTTAGACACCTCCCCTCTTAATTCTTTCACCCCGCTCTCGGTCGACTCCACTTTCTTTAGAACTCTAGAGAGCATTTCTTCAATTTTCGAGCTACCCACATCACTCATGCCCGGCTGATTGTGGGATTTCCCAACTTTTGGAGGGGGAACATATGGGTTCGAGCTCTAGTGATAGTGATCACCCTCTTGGTTTGACTCCCTATTACCCCACCTTTCATTTCTTTCGGGCCATCCCTGCGGCTCACGATTTGTCCAACCTTGATTTTCATCCCTTGGATGCCATGGGCCTTGGTTTGCTCCTTGGAATCCAGAGGACCTCCTATTTGGTTGCCCATGTATTGGCATTCTTCTTCATATCTAGGCGGTGACAATTCTCCATCATATTGTGAGGAACGTTGCTTTTCCACAGCATTTACCACCTTGGGCCCTGCTCCTATTACATGTATTGTCATGAATTCAAGTTGTGTGATCATTTTGGCAAGATTCTCATCCCGCTCTTCATCCCTTATTCGCAACTCAGCCGCCAATGCACTTGAGCTGATCTCATGGATGGACACATTTTTTTCTCTCGTGTACTTGCCCTATTGGTCTTTGTCATACTATCTAGAAAGGCTTTGGCCAGCCCATATGTTTGATCTATAATAGAACCACCATCTAGGTTGTTGGCCACATACTTGTTGATTGAATCAAGGGCCCTGTAGAAACACTCCATCCGGTAGTCCATGATTTGGGCAAAGAGCAACCTTATTTTTAAACCTTAACCATGCCTAGTGCAAAGGCTCTCCCGGTTCTTGCCTGAAATTTGTGATACTGTCCCTTAGCTGCAACATCTTTGATGGAGGGAGAAAACAATCCAAGAAAGCCTCGGTTAACTCTTTACATGAAGTAATACAACCCGGAGGGAGTTCCTCTAGCCACATTATTGCCTCCAACGTCAGTGAGAGTCCCTTCATTTAGCTACTCATGATTATGAAATTTAAAAACACATTCATCAATAGCTTCATTAAATTTAATAGCAAGAGTAGAAAAATTAATTTCACAAAATAATCTCCAACAATAGCTGAAACTTACTATTAGAAAGAAGAAATAGAGCAGAGTTCTTTTTCCAAATTTTCTAATCAAAATCTTCATATCTCAATTAAGAGAATGTTCTTCAGCTAAAAAGGAAAACAATAATGTGATATATGCTTTGCTCTCTCTTAATATCTCTATTTCTATCTCTCCTTTTGTATATCTCAGTACAAAGCACTTTATCTTCTATTTATATCCTGAAAAGTAGGGCACTTTTTATCTCTTTTCTTGTGTTGGACAATTATACCCCTGAGCACTATTTTGGGATTGGCGGAGACACCGGCGGTTCGCTGATCCCAACTCGTGAATCACAGGGTGTCTTATCTGGGCCACACACTCACCTCCAGTGAGCATCAATTGTTCACTCGGCGTTTAGCCGATACCAATCCGTGAACCACCGGATCTTCATGCTATTTTCTAGAAACTTAGGTGACCTTCGACGACTGGACAGTCGAATCTCCACTGGCAACTCGCGATCCGCAGGTGGCATTATTCCTCAGCGGTAGTGATGTTCAGCCTTTGGCCAGCGTTTCACCAGTCTTCATCAGTGGATCACCGATTTTCTCTCACTCCCTTCTTTTTGCTCCATTTTTTCTCTTTTCTTCACATTTAGTCATTTGCACACAAAAAAAGAAAAAAAGGGCATAAAATCCATATAATCAACTCAAGAACAAGGAAAAAACTCAAGTTTTAGAGTCATAAACAACTACCATTCTTGCATTCAGATGGCTCCGTTTGAGGCTCTTTATGAGTGGAGGTATAGATCACCTATTGGTTGGTTCGAAGTCGGTGAAGCTACGTCGATAGGATAAGATTCAATTCATGAGGCTATGGAGAAAGTCCATCTTATAAGGGAAAAGTTGAAAATAGCTCAGAGTCATTAAAAGTCCTATGCTGATGTGAGGAGGAAAGAACTTGAGTTTGAAATAGACAATTTGGTGTTTCTGAAGGTATCTCCTATAAAAGGAGTGATGAGATTTGAGAAGAAGGGGAAACTTAGTCCCCTCTATGATGGCCCGTACAAGATTGTGAGACGTGTTGGCAAGGTGGCTTATGAGTTGGAGTTGCCCTCATAATTGGCCTCAGTACATCCAGTTTTTCCATGTATCTCTCTTGAAGAAGTGCATGGGTGACCCGGCCTTGGTTGTTCCGGTGGAGAGTGTAGGTGTGAAGGATAGCCTTAGCTATGAAGAGGTTCCGATTGAGATACTTGATCGTCAGGTTCGGAAGCTAAGAAACAAAGAGGTAGCTTTAGTAAAAGTTTTATGGAGAAATCAGCATATTGAGTGAGCTATATGGGAAGCTAAAGCAGATATGATGGCTAAATACCTGCATCTTTTCCCTTCCAGTTCAATTCTCGCTTGAGGTATTAATTTCCTCCGTACTACTCTATTCAGTTTCATGTTCAATTCATATGTTCCAGTTTCCTTCATGTCAGTGCATGTATGTGTGATTCATGAATTTAGTTTAGTCATGTATTTCAGTTCAGAGTCAGTCACTCCATCAATTTTCAACTTTAGATGTTTAGTATTTGGGATGACATTTCTATTCCCCATCTTTTCAGTATGTTCATCCACATTCGAGGACGAATGGTCCCAAAGGGGAGATATTATAATACCCCAAAAGTCTTTAAGATCATACCTGAGGATTCAAGCAAAGAAAATAGGAAAATGTAGCCTAGGCCAAGGGATGAGTCATCCAATGACTCGTGGGAGGACTTCATGATTCATTAAGTGACTCGTGAAGTAAGGGGATGAGTGGCAATGGTTCTTGGTTTGGGGGTGACCACGAGAGGCATCCATGAGTCGTGAAGTGACTCCACCACTCATGGAGTTGGTCATGGTCAGGAGCAGATTTGGATGGTTGATTTTGGGCAATGTACTTGACGAATGGGTCACCACGAGTCGTTAGGTACACCACTAGTAGTGGTGTCCCTCGTGGTGACTAGTAGTATGTAATTCTCCTACATTCTAGTAAGGGTGGTTCATAATTCGTAAGCTCCTAGGTCCTTAACTACATCATTTTAAGCTTAGTTAGGAGGGTTTCAAGGATGCTTAACCTATTCTAAGCCTTCTCATTCCATGCATGAATGATTAAGGAGTTCATTGGAGATCAAGCTAGAGGATTCCTTAGACTCTTCCTCAATTCACTTGGGTTTTCAGGGGAGATTGTTAAATCAAAGTACCCAGGTATGTAGGATTATGAATGGGAGTATTCCTTCACTTCCATGTCCAAATCCTCTTCTAAATTCATAAAATTCAAGGTTGATGAATCTATGGGGTTTAACCCAATCTGTGAAATTCTCTAAGTATCTATCATGGGTAAATTTTATTTATGTTTCTAATGTTGTTTTAAGATTCATGAGTATGTTTCATAATGATTTCAATTATAAATTATGATTTGAAAGTTTTAAAAATGTGATGCCCAATTATGAAAGTTCATGAAGAGTTGAGATTATGATCTATGTTTCAAGTATGATGTAATGTCTATGATGAAAGTATTATTTGGAATTACCTATGTTTATATCCATGATTTTGACTATCAAGTCTATTTCAAAGCATGTATAAGTTTGGGCAAGCCCATAGGATCAAGTATGTTTCATGATTTACTTCAATTTTATGTTATTATCTTACCACATGATTTTGGAGTCTAGACTTTCACTTTTCAGCTTATGGTATGGTTTGAGCCAAGGATCCTCATGTTTTCAGACTATGTATGTACTATTATGATTCAACTTCTTCAAAAGACGATGGTTCATCTTCGTTGAAAAATGATAGAGAGCATATGCATGTTTTTGGGAGTAGCGTCTAGAACCGAGTAGGATAAGGGTTCAGTTAACCTTGTACCTCAGAACTACGTGCCAATGTAGGTATGTTCAGATTCTTTGGGACCTCCTTTGTGAGCTTTCCCTAACTCCAAGGCGCCTTCAACATGATATTGATATCATGGTAGCACCCTTAGCCCTGGCAAGGCTTTGGATGGCTCTTCCCACTTAAGTGTAATAGTCAGGACCATATAAGCTCTATTATGGTAATGTTGGTTACATGAAGAGTCTCCCATTGTTCCTCATAATTTTAGTAATGCATGTTCATCAGTCATGATATTATGTTTTCAGCAGGTTTGACCCAATACTCAGTTTTACTTATAATTATCAGTTTCAACTTTGGGTCATTCGAATCAGTTATGATATTCTGTTATGTTTAAATCATATTTTCATATAACAGCATGCAAGCCTTACTCTTAGAATCTTATGATGAAATGATTTTATGATATGCATGATTTCTAATTTTACTTACTTAGAGGTTTTAATTACCTTGCATACTCAGTGCATTTCAGGTACTGACCGCATACTCTGTGATATATCATTTTATCATACAGGCTCGGATGTTCAGGTTCAGTCCCGCCGCTAGCCAGATCCTCAGAGTTAGCATTTTCTCAGCTTGTTGGTGAGTCCTCATCCTTTGAGTACCTTCTTACCAATTTATTTTCAGTTTTAGTTTATTAGTGGGTTAGTTGGGGTTTGTTCCTTCAACTTGTCAGATTGTAGAGTCTTATCAGACATAGTATGCATTCTGCTTCAGATCAGTGTGATGTATTCCGTTGTTCAGACATTATAGTTATTCAGACTTCCATTATTTCAAATGTTAGATTTTCGCATTAATTATGTTGAGCTTTAGTTGTCATATTCATTCCATGGGTCGACTTGGAGCCATTTATGGTTCTAGGTTCCGTATCTAGATCCATTCCTATGTTCAGATCATGATATTATACTATACCATAATGTTGAAGATATATTTCATATTTCTAAAAATTGGGATATGATTTTTAGTGGTCCTAAATATGTTAATATCGACAGTTCAATAACACTGAAGAAAAAAATTTTTGATTGCCCTGTAGGGTATTTGTATAATCATTGTATAATGATGTATAAATTTATATATTCGATGTATAATAATGTAATGTATATGCATAAATTATTTGATGTATAATAATTTATAATAATGTATAGATTTCCATGATTACTAGCATTAGAGAAGAGGAAATGCAAAATTACTAAATGTATAAATCTGTATATGGAACTAATGACAAATTCCTTAAAGCATTATCAATGCAAATTACTAAAATCATACCACTAGAATGATCCAAGAATTGCTCGCTAATAATCATTCTATATCTACCAAATAAATACAAATCATGTGTTTTCATCAAAAGTACTACCAAACAACAAAGCTCATTTTTTTCTTAACGAGTCTATTATCCAAATTTCTTAAAGAATGTTTCTTTCACAAAATAAAAATTCAATTACTCTTACTACAACAAAGTAGTTTCTTGGCCGCTCCTGCTTCTCCTTCTTGAGAAGTCTTCCAATCACTTCATTTTCACTCACGCATCAAGCATCTGTTTATTCCTTCCATATTGCCATAATAGCGCTCCTATCCTTACGCAATATGTGTCAATGTCAAAATTCTTCTTTTAAATTTTTTTTACCCATGATCAAGTGCTCTGTAAAGGTAGCAACAAAAGCACCACAATCCCTATAAAGATCTAAAGAACCATAAATCCTTATAAGCACTAAAAGAATCACTAACGATAAAATAATAAAATTTAAACTAGAAAAAAACTTACGTATTGGTTAAATGTGGGAGCTTACTGACTAGATTGACATCCAAAGTTTCATATAGTGCTTTATTAACATATGCATCACTGTTCAAGTCAATATCATTCCTCTTGCCATAGAATCCGATACTTATCAGAAAATGTGGTACCATGAATGCATGAAGTAATAAGGCTTGCATGACCAAGACATCATTCAATGCATCATGATTCGAGTCATAAACATAGATGTACCATCCTTGAATGTAAGCGCACCTAGAACCAAATGACCTATATCTTTCCTTGTACAATGGACATGAATTAGAATTAATACATGATCAACTGTATACATAGTATATTTGCGTCACAATAATATCCTTGGATGTACTCGAGTATTTTATTTTCATTCAAAATAATAGCAGGATCATGTTTCTTTTTATGAACTTTTTGTAATATCTATTGATCTTTTGACTAAAAGTCCAATAAGTTGTTGTGAATCTCACAGAAATATCAGGGTCGTATTTAGCCGTTTTTCTTAAATAGTAAAATATAATATTAATGTGCTGGTAATAGAAGTAAGAGTAAAAATTATTAGTCACTCATTCCTATATAAACTCTATTAAATATATATATTTATACCTGTTTATACAAAATTTAAGTCCCACTAGAACATAATAAAATAAATCGAAGAGTAGTGGTTTAGATATACATATTTATACTAGTTTATACAAAATATAAGTCCCAATAGAATAGAGTAAACTCATTCAAAGAATAGCAGTTCAGATATACATATTTATATAGTTTATACAAGTAAAAGCCCCATTAGAACAACATGATCTAATTTAAGGAGCATCAGTTCAGATATACATATTTATACCAGTTTATACAAAGTATAAGTCCCACTAGAACAAAAGCAATAGTTCAAATATACATATTTATACCAGTTCTTCCAAAATAAAAGTCCTTTGCATTGGCAAATCAGTAACCATTTCTTTTTGATAGACTATCAATTTCAAACAATCAGCTCAACTAAACTTCACATGTTTACATACCATATTTAAAGTGCTCTGACTCCTCATAAAATTGTACATACACATGATTAAATATAGAGAAAAAGAACTACTTCCTCTAAATATTAATTAATACATATAGCTAATTAAATGAAAATTTCACGAAAGTTGATATGGTGTACACCATGTGATCTCTATGTATGAAATAGAAACACTAAAAAATTTTAACAGTTTTTTAAGAATAAAAATTTATAGCATAAAAATTTATCACATACCATGTTAGATAAAAATTGACCACCATATGCAAGTGAGTGAAATCAATCCTTCTTTTCCACATGAATTGATTCATAAATGAAAGGTTGTGCCAAATTATTTTTATCTTTGGGATAAAGTTCTTTGGCACTTGAAAATCATTAAAAAAAATTAAAATCAACATTTATGATAAATTATAAAACTCAAAAAATAAAATCTTAAAGCAACGGGATTACCTTTATGATAAATTCATCCCATCATCAACAAATTTTGAATATGTTATTCCTTAGAGAGAATTGGGATTAAAATTATCAATTTTGTTCACAACAGGATGTTTAGACTCAAGAATAGATTCGGCCATGGATCTATATTTACTGCTTGTTGCACAATTAAAATTTAGCACAATGGAGATCTTTCACGTTTTTTCGAATCAATTCTTCAGGAGTCATGTGTTTTTCTTCTTCTTTGGCATGTTGCATATGAAGCACAATTTGAGACATGTTTATCTTGGAAATATCTTCATCAGTGAGGCCATGTTCAATCCAATCTTTTTCATCATTAACGACATCATTTGTTGTCCCTAAGGCAAAGGAACGCATATTTTACATTATATAAATAGAGAATAATAGTGTATTTCAGTAATTGAGGGAGTACTATATAAGAACAACATCACTAACTCCCTAATTTGAATTGACAACTGACTTAGTTTGGTTAGTTGCGATTATTTATTGAGGAATACCCACAACAAAGTCATGATCATTAAAATGTTGGTACCCATCATGGTCATAGTTTTTATCATCATTAGCACTTTGATAAAACTAATAAAAACAACAAATGAATAAGGTTACATATTAATATTTAAAGATACAAAGTAAACAAAATATATAAAAAGAATACCTTAATGACAGTAACCCCATCCACATATTTCTTTATTGCCTTACAACCAAGCAATTTGAAGAGCTTTTCAAAGGAACAAATCACATAATTATCGAGTACCTTAACAGATTTAAATAAGATAGAGAACAAAAAAATAAAAGTTAAACCAACAAAGCATGTGTATACAGAATATGTACCAGTCCTAGGTAAAGCCTTAACTTATCGATTTCAACCTTTAAATATTTATGGCTTGCAGAAGTATTGCTTCTCGAACAACATTGTTGCTCAATATATAGTGGACGAATTCCAATTCAAACATCAGGATGGTCATCATGACAGTAGACACCTCTTTCAATGGAACATGATTCACATTGATATCTTCAAAACATCTCTCAACCTTCAGTCTTGTTTTCTCTTCACTAGTAAAGGTAATGTTCTGGTACTTCAACTGCAATAATAATAAAAAATAAATATTATAATACACAAATTAAATTTAGCAAAATTCTAAAATATGCATAATTATACATGACTTATGCTGATTAGACCTTATTATACATGTCATTTAAATAAGAACAAGCTAGCATATTTCATCCAGAAAAGTAGCTTGGACAAAAAAAGTAACAGAAAAAGAAAAAAGAAGAACTTCACCTGGTAAATACTAATCACAATAATCCTACTAGTCAGGTCCATAAATGACGGACATTTTCTAACTTGCCAGTTAAGGATGCGTGGCACACTATTGCCGACATGATAAATAAGATTTTTGTCAACCATAAAGCAACACTTGTAAAACTATACTTGAAATGCAAGTGGCAGATCTCCGAGCCTGTACATCATCAACTTGGCACTTACTGTATCCCTCACTATACCTAACATTTCATTAAATTTCTTTGGCCCACGCATGGCTTTTATATTGACTACTTTCAACTGTATCAAAAATTTTAAAATATGTTATGATTATTAGCATTGAAGAAGAGGAAATGGTGGATTAACACTAACCATTTTGAGTGCATCCTCATTTGACCTCCAACTCTTTTGCCTGATGCACTAAGTAAACCTTCCCTCGTCACTGATTTTTTTCCATCTTCGTGAAAATACTCTTGCAGTAACGTATTGACTTCTGGCTCATCATACACAGAGTTATCATCTTCATAATACTTCAACCCAATAATGAAAGAAAATTCTATAATGCTGAATCTCAAGGTATAGTCATTGAGTCTAATGCATATCTCTCTTTCACAACCAAGGGAAACTTCCCTCGATAACAAAACATATATCAACTGGTTCTGGTTGTTGAATGGAGGCAAGCTGAGGAAGGGGCCAAAATAACTATCTCGTAACATTTGTAGACACATTTCGGTCAAGCATAGCTTTAGAATTGTAACACCCCCAAAGTTTCCTAAGACTAGACTAGGGATTCGGAATTTTACTAGGCAGAGAAATTTTAGAAATGCCTCAGTACGAGCCTCAATACAACTCGTTGCTGGGTGGAACGAGTCGTACTATTGGTCATAGCATGGTGTCTAGGAATGATTGATTGAGGCTATGACAGGGACCTATGATTCATACCTAGATGGTACTAGTCGTACCAAAGGGTCGTAGGAAGAGATTTAGAGTAGTGTTCTAAGATCATGTGAGGAACCACGAGTCCATGTACGACCTATGGTAAGGAGGTATGGATCATGGTAGGTACCTATAGTATGAAGTTTAGAGAATGATCAGGGGCAGGATCTGAGACCACGAGACTCAGTATAAGTCGTGGCAAGGTCCTACGAGTCGTAGGATGAGTCATGGCACTGGACGAGACAATTTTTGAATGTGAAGTCTCAGGGGTATTTTTGTAACTTCTTATGCTTTTAAATCCTAAATGAGGTTGTTTTGGGTTCTTAAAGAGGTGTATTAAGGGTTTTTGTTAAGCCTAAACCCTTATTCTTCTCCTAACACCTAAATTGGAAGATTAAATCCTCTCAAGGCAAGGTTAGGGTTCTTTATCAAGATCATTCAATTTCTCTTGGATATTCAATTCAAGCTAGGGATTCATCAAGTCCAGGTATGTAGAGTTATGAATGGGGAAAATCTTCCACCCTCATGCCCAATTTCATCCCTATTTCATGATTTCAAGTCTCCAAGCATGATATGTTGAAATTCTAAAGTTAGACCCAATTCTCATGGAATCTCTTATAATCTCTTATCAATTTAGGTCTCTTATGATAAAATTCATGGTTTATGATTATGGGAACTCAATTTCTACTAGAATCTCTCTTGGATCAATACTTTCAATTTTATGGTGATTTTGCCTTATTATGCATGATTTATGAATTTTAAGCTTATGTGCCTATGATTTCAAGTTATGATGTATGAATGTATGTTTACGAATTCTTAAAATTATGATTTTATGATTTCTAGTTATGAAGTCTTGTTTAAGTATGTATGGATTTCATGAATAATCCAGTTTATGAATCATGGCCAATTGTGGCACCATTTCCATGCCTAGTTCATATATATCAAGTATGATTTTGATTTCATGATTTCAAACTAGACCATGCAAGATCAAGTATGTTTTCACGTTGATGATTATGAGCATCGAGTAGTCTAGGGATGCAAGAAAACCCCGGCCTCATAAATACATGCCACCGTAGGGTGTGTGTGTGTGTGTGTGCGTATATTCATGTATGGGTTCTCTCTAGAGAGTGTTCCCCCAGCCTAACGGGTCTCACGAGTGATATCACGCCTTATTATTCTTTCCCCTGGCTAGGATTAGGATGGCTCTGCCCACTTGAGCGACACAGTTGGGGCATCATGAAGGCTCTATCATGATGGTGTCAGTTATGATGAAGCCTCCCATTTTTTCTCATATTTTAAGTTACTCATGTTCATGACTTATGATACAATGTTCTATAGCATATTTGACCCATTGATAAGCTAATGAGTTTTCACTTATGATTTCGAGTATGGTACACTATATGATTTCTATTCTCAAACATTGGGTCATTATGTAACGACTTATGATGAATACCTTATGATTATGTTACTTTAAGAATATGATTTTTATCATGTTGCCCTTACTCTCATGTTCTATCTTTTTTTATACTCGTGATTTCATACTATCATTTTACTAGTATGTTTTACTTTCTCTACATACTCAGTATATTCAAAGTAGTGACTGCATACTCTATGCTATATCATCTCATGATATAGGTTCAGATGACCAGTCTTAGTCTCAATGTTAGCTCGCTCCCGCTTCAGTCTAATACCATCCTAGTTTTGGTGAGTCCTCATGATCCGAGGATGGTAGTTTTGGATCATGCCACTTTTTCTTATGTCTTTTAGTTTCAGACCTAGCGAGCTAGTTGGGGGTGTTTTCCTGTTAGCTCATCATATATTTGGAGGCTTTTCAGACAGTTATGTTGACTCATGTTTACGCTTATGTTACGTTATGCAGACTTTCGCTTATGTTGTGTTCAAGTTTATTTCTGCATTAAATATTCTCTCTTTCATGCTATGTGTGTACCACAGGTTTTGTGTACCATAGGTTAGCTTGGAGCTGTTTGTGGTTTTAGGTCCTGTGTCTCTGTCACGACCCGATCATAGGCCCAGATCGAGACACGGGACAAGAAACCTCGAGAGTCTCCATGTCGACCCATGGCATGAACATACATCTAACTCGAATCATAGATAAGCGGATGATCATCATAGATAACATAGAGGAAGTCTAAACAATCACAACATTTGAATACATACATAAATCTGAAGTTGAAATACAACTATTTCTGAAAAGCCTCTAATACTGATGAGTTGATGGGAGAAGACCCCAACTAACTCACTATGATCTGAAAACTGAAAAGACAAAATACAGCTAACAAGAAGGGCCCTTGCAAGATGAGGCAGAGGAAAGCTAACTCCGAGAATCTGACTAGCAGCAGGACTGAGCCTGGAGATTGGAACCTGTATCATAAAACGATACAGAATAAAGTATGTGGTTAGTACGTGGAATGTACCTAGTATGCATGGTAAGTAAAACTGCTAAGTAAGTAAAATCATAAATCATGCATAATATAAAACATAATCAAGATAAGATTCTGAGAGTAGGGATTGCATGCTATTTTCTGAAATCATGATCTGAACATAACTAAACATTATAACTGAAGTGAATGACCCAAAGCTGAAAACTAATAATCAGAAGTAAAACTGAACATTAGGTCAAACCTGCTGAAAACATAATATTATGACTGATGTACATGTATAAGAAATCATGAGGAATAATGGAAGACTCGTCATATAACTGACATTACCACGATAGAACTTACGTGCTCCCGACTATCACACTCAAGTGGGCAGAGCTGTCCAAAGCTTTGTCAGGGCTAAGGACACTACCATGATATCGATATCAAGCTCAAGGCCCCTTAGGGGCAGTGGAAGCTCATAAGGGAGGTCCCCAATAATCTGAACATACCTACGTTGGCGTGTAATTCTGAGGCATAGGGTTGACTGACTCTTAGCTTACTCTGTGCTAGACACTACCCAAGAACATGCAAATGCTCTCTATTGTTCTTCAATGAAGCTGACCATCGTCTAATGACGAAGTTAAATAATAGCATACATGCATAATCTGAAATCATAACATGAGGAGCCTTGGCTCAAACCATACCACAAGCTGAAAATAATGGGAGTCTTGACTCCAAAACTATGTGATAAGCTAGTTCATGAAATCATAAAACATACTTGATCATATGGGCTTGACCAATATAACATGCTTGAAATCAACTCGGTTCACTTTGAGCATAGACATGGGTATTTCGAAATGATAATTCATTCATAAATATGTCATCATATTTGAACACATATCTCATGGATCTCAATATTCATGAACTTTCATTGATGAACATCATAATTTAGAAAACTTTAAAATATAATTTATAATTTAAAACATTGTAAAATCTGTTCATTAATCATAATTCAACATTCAAAATATGCTTAGATCATACCCATGATAGAAACTTAGGAAATTAACACATTGGGTAGAAACCCTATAGACTCATCAATAAGAATTTCATGAAATAAAGAGGGATTGGGCATGGGTATGGACAATTACACCCATTCATAACCCTACATACCTGAAGAGACCTGATTTTTACCACTTCCTTGATAGCCCAATGAAAATTGAGGAAGAACTTTGAAGAAAACTAGACTTGATCACCTCTCCAACCCCTAAGCTTGCATACATGAATTAGGATAGCTTAGAATGACTCAACCCTTCTTAAAACACACTATTTCGAGCTTAAAACGATGTAGTTTAGGACCCTAGGGCTTAGGAATGATGAAAATACCTTTAAAAAGTTTCCTGGAAAAATTGCTCTGCCAATGGCAACGGTCGACACAACGGACCGTTGCTAGCTCCCACGGTCCATTACTACCCCTCGTCGGCTCATCCCCAATTCAGGTCTCAGATCCCCTACCACAACCGGACAACACAAGTCATTACAAGCTACAACGAATAGTTGTTTCCAGTCATTGTCACTATGCCTTAACCTGGGATTTTGTTATACCCCGTAGGATTCCCGGCACCTAGATGACCTATTCGCACGTTGGTTAAGCATATTTGAAGGCCATACGTACTAGAGAAAGGCCCGGGAAAAGATCGGACGAGAAACCTGTCGAACCATCGCAGAAGGAGCCGAGGCAGAACCCCTCCGCGATGGCAGCGTGTCACGGAGGTGAAGCCTCCGCGTTGGCTCCGTGACACGTTGACCTTGTCCAGGCCCAAGTATATAAAGCCCCACTTCAGTTTTAAATGATTAAAACACTTATATTTCCAGTAAAACAGAGAGCAATCAGCAGAGAGAAGATAAGAACGAAGGAGGTATTATAATTTCCGTCCGATTACGCTGCTAAACGTTGTCCAAACTCAAATTAACTTCAGATACTGAAGTATTTAGCAGCAGAGAGCATTCCTACGGATTCAGTTTCGTGAAATACGGCCGACGAATCGTCGAGCCACCGAGCTAAGGTAAGTGGAATTGCTCTAAATTAGTGTCTATGTGTTCCTAGCTGTGAAGTGAATATTTCTCCCTTCTGGACCTCTGAAAAATAGCGAGTTTCCGGCCGTCTTTCGATAAGCCTAAGTTTAGGCTATAAACTATATCGAAAGTGACGTTGCCTTTTAAAATAAAGCTGTATTTAGTATTAATTGACATATTTATGAATGCAGTTGGGAGAAAATAGTTGAAGTACCGGCCGAACCTCGTCCGACAGACGAATAGTTCAAGGATAAGGTATGTAAAGCTAGTTTCTTCGGCAAGTTAGTAATCCTGGCACAGTACAGTATTTTAAAGGCCAGTAGAACATTCAGAAGTCATGTGTTATGCTTATTGTGAATGTTGGTACGGTATTAGAAGTATCGAGTTATAATTTGCGCAAAACTTGCTAGCCCGATATAGATCCTAATACGAGTGTTAGAATCTGCACAGTATGCTCAGTATGTGATGTGACACAGAATGTTAGGATATCATTGTATTCAGTTGAAACCCAGTAAAGCAATGTAATATCTGTAAGACATCTCAGAAATAGAACGATAAGTTAAAGTGAAGCTAGGAAGCGTATTAGAATTAGTAAATCCTGTTATTATAGAAACTCAGTATACAACATAGTTTCAGCAGAAAGACTATATCATGTTCAGCATTAGACTCAGTGTAGTCTGGCAGAAGACTATATTTATACATATATACTATTACCAGCCTCGGCATGTGTTAAGTACGTACATATTACTGTCACTAGCTCAACATATAGTATATACAAATACTTTACCACTATTAGCTTCAGTATGTGGGACATGCAGATAGTATTACTAGTTGAGACTGTTGCATTGATTGGGGTTGGACTACCTAGCATCCATGACCACCCCAGGGTTGATAGCTGTATCGACTCGTCCGCCAGAGGACGAGGATACGTCGCTCTACGGAGTGGCATGCCGTCCCACAGGGGACGAAGATGGGATGCCAGTTTTCCCCATATTATGCCTTGGTCGGCTTTTACACACCCCTATCGAGCGGGTACGCCCGAGTGTTGATTCAGGAGTCCTCCGGACTTAGATGCAGTTATAGTCAGGGGCTCAGCGAGCCCAAGTGCATACCCAGGGGACCGGAAGGATGCTTACAGGGTTTATAGGAGATGGGATGTCCGTGGTAGGGGTATAGATTCTGTGCTGGTTGTACCTCCCGGCTTATGGGGGCCGGGTAAGGTTTGTGTGTGCTATATATGTTATGATATGTTATACCGTGTTACAGTAGATACGGGTAGATCGACAGTAGAATGATAAATCCGCAGGTATGACTCCTACTCCTTCCAGTATAACTGAGAGAAGGTATGACTTACATTATCAGACAGTTAATCTATTTCTTCCTACTTCAGTTTCATCAGTTACATTGTTGTTTTCAGATTTCACTTCAGTTATTGCTTTACATACTCAGTACCAGTGGTACTGACGCCCGGTGGGGCGCTGCATTACTTGCCTGCAGGTACTCATAGACGAGCAGGAGATACTACGTGATTCCTGTCCGCGATCGAGTATTCAGCTCCTGTCATCCGGAGACTGAATTCCAGAGGTGTATTTCAGTTTCTTTGTTGTATAGTACGGGTAGGTCGGGGCCCTGTCCCGATCATTTCTATTGCTATTCCTAGAGGCTTGCAGCCTGTATATATTTCCCTGTGGTCATATGAGCTGGTCGTGTGAGGCCGTGCAGTTGTATAGCTGTTAGAACTTGTGTTTTCTTTATGTTGGCCGTGTGGGGCCATAGTTCGACAGTAGTGGTGACCTTGCCGGTCACGTAGCTATCCAATACTTCATGATTGAGTTATAGATAACTAGACAGCATGGTGGCCTTGTCGGCCCGCATAGGCTTCCCTATATTGACATGTTTCTGGTCAGCTGTTAGTACAGGTACAGGAGGCTATAGGCCAATGGGCCGGGGGCTGTGTTTACAGCCGTTATATAGCCCTTTGTTTTCAGGAATGTGAGTTAGAGCCAGCCAGGCACCAGATGTGCCCAGGCTTAGCAGTCCAGCAGTACAGGTCCTAGTAGGGCACCAGGTGCCAGTCATATCCCCCAAAGTGGGGTGTGACAAACTTGGTATCAGAGCAGGTCGTGTCCCAGGGAGTCTGCAAGCCGTGCTAAGTAGAGTCTTGTCTATGGATGTGTTGTGCACCACATACTATAGGCAGGAGGCTGCGAGGCATGATAGGATGGTTACCCTTCCTTCTCAGTCAGTCGTGCTTTAGAGCGGTACAGTATAGGGTGGAGTCTCTAAAAACTTACCGTATTCTTTGATTACAGATACAAAGGCTGATCAGCATTACCCTATTACAGGCAGAAGATCAGATATAGCAACAGAAGAAGGCATCAGCCAGTTACATGATAACCACAACAGCAGGAGGAAGGTACCCGAGACCTCTCAGCATGATACTTTTATCGGTACTATCCCCAGTATACGTTGATAACATCAGAATAGGAAGTCAGGAGTGTAATGTACATACGAGTTGATTTATTTATTAGCTATATAAGATCTGATTAAGATTACAGACAAGGTCAGGCCACCAGGTAAGTATTAGAAAGAGAGGGAAATGCAGGAATCCCAAATACATCTTTTTGGATATGGTACAGTTAAATGCTTGTATTTGTTGCAATAAGAAAAGGGCTATTCCTACCTCTTGATTTTGATGCCAGTATAGTAAAGGGGCATAAGGCTTGAGATGGGGTTGCCAAATCTGGCGGTAAGTAAAGATGGGCTGATTGATCCTAGTAAGTATTAGAAAGTATAAAGAGCCCCTATGATTCCGTAAGTTGTGCAGACCCTTATGATAATAAGCCAGTAGAGAAAGTAAGACCGATAGCTTACCCGAAGCAGGGGTAAAAGACCTGTTAGTGATGAATGTCGGGTAATAGTCAAGTTCGAGTCAGAAAAAGGCCAAGTCCGCCACGTATGTTAACAGATAGCAAGACATACCTGTAAGATTGTAGTTATGATCCGGTTATGATATCGAAAAGGTGAGGGGTCATGTGAATCAGGTAGGTCTGACTGCAAGTCAGGGGAAGTGTGAACTGATATTGGACCAGCAATCTTGTTAACAATGAAGAGCAGGTACCTTGAACCCCAGAGTTCAGCTTATGTAAGATGAGGGAAAGAAGCAGGAATGTCAGATCTTGTGGGGAAATTAGAATTACCCCCGGATTGATAAAATATCGTATTAAGGATTAAGCCTCGGACTGACAGTAAGATTGCGGTTCAGAATACCGCAGTATGTCCGCTATGGAAAAGTTAAGAAGTTACTGATACAGCAATTCTAATCTAGTGTAGCCTAGAGATAAGGCCCAGCAGACAGTCATGGGCTCTCAATATATGCCTAGTAAGGCTACAAGATTCGAACGTCGACCCCACATCGCAAGAGTGGTGGAATTTCTAACAGCAGATAATAACTAAAGTGTTTATGTTTGTTACTTTCAGAATGGGGTGACAATGCGATGAAATGATAAGAAAGGAGAAAGGGAAAGGAGAAGAGAAAGGGCAGATTAAGTGTGAATTACGTATGAAGTCATAGGAACTGTCTCAGTTCTCAGTTAATAAGTTAATGGACTTATATGTTGTTGCCAGATCTAGGCTCTGGAAGCTTACTAGAGTTAATGGCCTGAATTAGATGGCTAGATGATAAGAGCACAGTTAGATGGTCTAATGACTAGCTGGCGCCTGCATCAGCAGGGAGGCATCCCTGAAGATCGGTAACAGTAGTGCATGTGCTAGAACCAGGATTAGAGGCCGAATAGGCAAATTTTAGAAATTGGCAATACCAGAATTGTTCTAGTATGTTAAGTGGTCGTACGTCATTTTTCCAGTCTTGTAGGTGAGAGTCGGCCTTAACCAACCTAGCAGTTAGTATGTGGAACACCCCATAAGACAGCCGGCCATCCCAGTCAGAATACCCGTGGGTACCCCAAGGGAGGGTCCACATCAGTAGTCAGCGACCGACTAGTACTTCAGCTGGTTCTCGTAAGATATTTAGATACAGAGCCCTAGCAAAAGGCCAGTATTTACAGAATAGCTCATAAGACCGGGAATCCCCTAGAATAGCAGTATAAATCCAAGTGGATACACACAAGGCGTAAGAAATTGATAGTACCCTGCTAGCATAGTGTTTATTAAGACTAGGGGATCAGTAGACTCCCCGTGAAGATCCAGAGATTGATCGCCTGGGAGTAAGTTTAATTAAGTCCAGCCTTACAGTGGTTTAAGCAAAATAACAGAGCAATTAGATGCCCACAAGTCTGCGGTTATGCATGAACTATAAGCACTCAAGTAGAATGGTTAGAGCATTGTTAGACTACTGCCACATTCGGGTCATTCAACCCGACTATCAGTTACTTAAGGTTATGCGGCCAGATCATTAAAGGTCATGGTCAATATCAGGACCCCCTGATCAGATACGGGCACACGGTGTGCAGATAGTCGTTCAAGGTTACCTTAGCAACAAGTAGCCTTAGCATGCGGCCAGAAGGCCAGATAAGCTCTAGTTATACCGGTGGATTACTTGTCAGATTCTCCGGTATAATAAACCAGTAGGACCGTCAGTTATACATCAATTTTTGTAAATGTGAATTTTGGTTGAGTTTAGCAGTCTTTTGGACCCATTGTGTCGGAGGCTGGTGTACAGATAGATACACAGAAAATCGAAGTAGTGAAGACATAGCCTAGACCTACCACTCCGATCGAAGTACGCAGTCCCTGCGGTTAGCCGGGTACTGCAGAGGGTTTGTGGAAGGATTTTCCACCTTAGTATCACCTCTGACTAAATTGACACAGAAGGCAGCAAAGTTCCAATAGACTGAGGCTTATGAGCAGAACTTCTAAGAGTAAAAAGCCAGGTTAACATCAGCTCCAGTGTTATTATCGCCAGGGGATACAGAGGGTTGTTGCAGCATAATAAAGTAATAGCTTATGCTTTCAGGAAGTTGAAGAAACGTGAAAAGAATTATCTTACCCATGACCTGGAGTTAGCTGCAGTAGTTTATGCCTTAAAGAGCGATAATACAGAATGTCGCAGTATTGTCGTTAGTGGTGGAAGTAAAGGAATGGCAGTATGGAGACCCTAGCCAGGTTCAACTTGAACACAAGGTTCAGTAAGGAGAGGTGACATATTTTCAGATAATCGGGGATGAAGTGTTACGATATAAAGGCCGCATTTGTGTTCCAGATATTTTGGGGCATCGCCAGCAGCTTATGAGCGAGGTGCATTACGCCCGCTATTCTCTTCACCCAGGCGCGACGAAAATGTGCCATGATATCAAAGAAAACTATTGGTGGCCAGGTATGAAAAGAGAAATTGCTGAATTTGTAGCCCAGTGTCCTAACTGCCAACAGGCGAAAGCAGAACATCAGAAACCAGGCGGGTTAACTCAGGACATAGCTGTGCCTCTCTGGAAATGGGAAGCGGTGAATATGGATTTTGTAGCAGGATTACCCCGTGCCAGACGCAGACATGACTCTATATGGGTAATAGTTGACAGATTGACTAAATCCGCTCATTCCCTGCCAGTTAGAACTACTTTCTCGGCTGGAGATTATGCGGAGTGGTATATCCGAGAGATAGTCAGATTGCATGTAGTGCCAGTATCCGTTATTTCAGACAGAGGAGCGCAGTTCATGGCTAGGTTTTGGAAATTGTTCCAGAAGGGGCTGGGGACGTAAATTAATTTAAGCACAGCTTCCCACCCTCAGACAGATGAGCAGGCTGAGCCCACAATTCAGACGCTCGAAGACATGTTGCGAGCGTGTGTGCTAGATTTCGGTAATAGCCAAAGTGAGCATTTACCGTTAATTGAATTTTCCTACAATAATAGCTATCATTCAGCCATCCAGATGGCGCCTTTTGAGGCATTATACGAGCGAAAATGCAGATTGCCGAACGGTGTTTGAAATCGGAGAGCCAGTGTTGGTTGGCCCAGACATTGTTCAGCAGTCAAAGGAAAAGGTAAAGCTTATCCGAAGAATGCTTACTGACTGCACAGAGCCGCCAGAAATCATATGCAGATGTGCGGCGCAGAAAATTAAAGTTTGATAGGTAACGAAAAGCTGGCCTATGAAGAGGTTCCAATAACTATCTTAAATAGACAGATTCGTAGATTGAGGACTAAAGATATTACGTCTATCAAGGTATTGAGGCATAGCAGGAACCAAGAGGAAATGACTTGGGAAGCGGAGGAAGATATGAGGACCAGATATCCTCACCTATTCCAGGCCTAGTCAGGTGACAGGTATGTCCGTATTATTGCTTATGTAGTATCTTATGGCCGTATATGTATAAGTGAGGAAAATTGATACGTAGCCATCCAGTGAATCCTACAGTATTGTGTACAGTACCTGTATTGGACTTTTCTGCATTTCAAGTTTTTTGGTATAGTCCATATTACAGGGGAAACTCTGCCGAAATTTTTCTAAACAAGTAAGTTAAGTAGTCCTCTAGATGGCAGTATACATTCAAGGACGAATGTTCTTAAGGGGGGGAGAATGTTATACCCAGGCGCGACGAAAATGTGCCATGATATCAAAGAAAACTATTGGTGGCTAGGTATGAAAAGAGAAATTGTTGAATTTGTAGCCCAGTGTCCTAACTGCCAACAGGCGAAAGCAGAACATCAGAAACCAGGCGGGTTAACTCAGGACATAGCTATGCCCCTCTGGAAATGGGAAGCGGTGAATATGGATTTTGTGGCAGGATTACCCCGTGCCAGACACAGACATGACTCTATATGGGTAATAGTTGACAGATTGACTAAATCCGCTCATTCCCTGCCAGTTAGAACTACTTTCTCGGCTGGAGATTATGCGAAGTGGTATATCCGAGAGATAGTCAGATTGCATGTAGGGCCAGTATCCGTTATTTCAGACAGAGGAGCGCAGTTCATGGATAGGTTTTGGAAATTGTTCCAGAAGGGGCTGGGGACGTAAATTAATTCAGGCACAGCTTCCCACCCTCAGACAGATGAGCATGCTGAGCGCACAATTCAGACGCTCGAAGACATGTTGCGAGCGTGTGTGCTAGATTTCGGTAATAGCCAAAGTGAGCATTTACCGTTAATTGAATTTGCCTACAATAATAGCTATCATTCAGCCATCCAGATGGCGCCTTTTGAGGCATTATACGAGCGAAAATGTAGATCGCCAAACGGTGTTTGAAATCGGAGAGCCAGTGTTGGTTGGCCCAGACATTGTTCAGCAGCCAAAGGAAAAGGTAAAGCTTATCCGAAGAATGCTTACTGACTGCACAGAGCCGCCAGAAATCATATGCAGAAGTACGGCGCAGAAAATTGAAGTTTGATAGGTAACGAAAAGCTGGCCTATGAAGAGGTTCCAATAACTATCTTAAATAGACAGATTCGCAGATTGAGGACTAAAGATATTACGTCTATCAAGGTATTGAGGCGTAACAGGAACCGAGAGGAAATGACTTGGGAAGCGGAGGAAGATATGAGGACCAGATATCCTCACCTATTCCAGGCCTAGTCAGGCGACAGGTATGTCCGTATTATTGCTTATGTAGTATCTTATGGCCGTATATGTATAAGTGAGGAAAATTGATACGTAGCCATCCAGTGAATCCTACAGTATTGTGTACAGTACCTGTATTGGACTTTTCTGCATTTCAAGTTTTTTGGTATAGTCCATATTACAGGGGAAACTCTGCCGAAATTTTTCTAAACAAGTAAGTTAAGTAGTCCTCTAGATGGCAGTATACATTTGAGGACGAATGTTCTTAAGGGGGGGAGAATGTTATACCCCGTAGGATTCCCGGCACCTAGATGACCTATTCGCACGTTGGTTAAGCATATTTGAAGGCCATACGTACTAGAGAAAGGCCCGGGAAAAGATCGGACGAGAAACCTATCGAACCATTGCGGAAGGAGCCGAGGCAGAACCCCTCTGCGATGGCAGCGTGTCACGGAGGTGAAGCCTCCACGTTGGCTCCGTGACACGTTGGCCTTGTCCAGGCCCAAGTATATAAAGCCCCACTTCGGTTTTAAATGATTAAAACACTTATATTTCCAGTAAAACAGAGAGCAATCAGCAGAGAGAAGATAAGAACGAAGGAGGTATTATAATTTCCGTCCGATTACGCTGCTAAACGTTGTCCAAACTCAAATTAACTTCAGATACTGAAGTATTTAGCAGCAGAGAGCATTCCTACGGATTCAGTTTCATGAAATACGGCCGACGAATCGTCGAGCCACCGAGCTAAGGTAAGTGAAATTGCTCTAAATTAGTGTCTATGTGTTCCTAGCTGTGAAGTGAATATTTCTCCCTTTTGGACCTCTGAAAAATAGCGAGTTTCCGGCCGTCTTTCGATAAGCCTAAGTTTAGGGTATAAACTATATCGAAAGTGATGTTGCCTTTTAAAATAAAGCTGTATTTAGTATTAATTGACATATTTATGAATGCAGTTGGGAGAAAATAGTTGAACTACCGGCCGAGCCTCGTCCGACAGACGAATAGTTCAAGGATAAGGTATGTAAAGCTAGTTTCTTCGGCAAGTTAGTAATCTTGGTACAGTACAGTAATTTAAAGGCCAGTAGAACATTCAGAAGTCATGTGTTATGCTTATTATGAATGTTGGTACGGTATTAGAAGTATCGAGTTATAATTTGCGGAAAACTTGCTAGCCCGATATAGATCCTAATACGAGTGTTAGAATCTGCACAGTATGCTCAGTATGTGATGTGACACAGAATGTTAGGATATCATTGTATTCAGTTGAAACCCAGTAAAGCAATGTAAATCTGTAAGACATCTCAGAAATAGAACGATAAGTTAAAGTGAAGCTAGGAAGCGTATTAGAATTAGTAAATCCTGTTATTATAGAAACTCAGTATACAACATAGTTTCAGCAGAAAGACTATATCATGTTCAGCATTAGACTCAGTGTAGTCTGGCAAAAGACTATATTTATACATATATACTATTACCAGCCTCGGCATGTGTTAAGTACGTACATATTACTGTCACTAGCTCAGCATATAGTATATACAAATACTTTACCACTATTAGCTTCAGTATGTGGGACATGCAGATAGTATTACTAGTTTAGACTGTTGCATTGTTTGGGGTTGGACTACCTAGCATCCATGACCACCCCAGGGTTGATAGCTGTATCGACTCGTCCGCCAGAGGACGAGGATACGTCGCTCTATGGAGTGGCATGCCGTCCCACAGGGGACGAAGATGGGATGTCAGTTTTCCCCATATTATGCCTTGGTCGGCTTTTACACACCCCTGTCGAGCGGATACACCCGGGTGTTGATTCAGGAGTCCTCCGGACTCAGATGCCGTTATAGTCAGGGGCTCAGCGAGCCCAAGTGCATACCCAGGGGACCGGCAGGATGCTTACAGGGTTTATAGGAGATGGGATGACCAGGGTAGGGGTATAGATTCTGTGCTGGTTGTACCTCCCGGCTTATGGGGGCCGGGTAAGGTTTGTGTGTGCTATATATGTTATGATATGTTATACCGTGTTATAGTAGATACGGGTAGATCGACAGTAGAATGATAAATCCGCAGGTATGACTCCTCCTCCTTCCAGTATAACTGAGAGAAGGTATGACTTACATTATCAGACAGTTAATCTATTTCTTCCTACTTCAGTTTCATCAGTTACATTGTTGTTTTCAGATTTCGCTTTCAGTTATTGCTTTACATACTCAGTACCAGTGGTACTGACGCCCGGTGGGGCGCTGCATTA
The DNA here is from genome assembly GCA_035772735.1 of Datura wrightii. Classification (NCBI taxonomy): domain Eukaryota; kingdom Viridiplantae; phylum Streptophyta; class Magnoliopsida; order Solanales; family Solanaceae; genus Datura; species Datura wrightii. The sequence continues at coordinate 41,540,075 of JASDFA010000007.1, read as the reverse complement.
CTTGCCTGCAGGTACTCATAGACGAGCAGGAGATACTACGTGATTCCTGTCCGCGATCGAGTATTCAGTTCCTGTCATCCGGAGACTGAATTCCAGAGGTGTATTTCAGTTTCTTTGTTGTATAGTACGGGTAGGTCGGGGCCCTGTCCCGATCATTTCTATTACTATTCCTAGAGGCTTGCAGCCTGTATATATTTCCCTGTGGTCAGATGAGCCGTTCGTGTGAGGCCGTGCAGTTGTATAGCTGTTAGAACTTGTGTTTTCTTTATGTTGGCCGTGTGGGGCCATAGTTCGACAATAGTGGTGACCTTGCCGGTCACGTAGCTATCCAATACTTCATGATTGAGTTATAGATAACTAGACAGCATGGTGGCCTTGTCGGCCCGCATAGGCTTCCCTATATTGACATGTTTCTGGTCAGCTGTTAGTACAAGTACAGGAGGCTATAGGCCAATGGGTCGGGGACTGTGTTTACAACCGTTATATAGCCCTTTGTTTTCAGGAATGTGAGTTAGAGCCAGCCAGGCACCAGATGTGCCCAGGCTTAGCAGTCCAGCAGTACAGGTCCTAGTAGGGCACCAGGTGCCAGTCATATCCCCCAAAGCGGGGTGTGACAGATTCCTCTCAACGGATGCTGACAAATGCTCATTGTTTCCAACAATGGGTTGTACCCCGACTCGTTACATCCTTCCTGATCAAGACCCACCTCACAACGACTCCATTCAATGACTCTTTGCAATGTACAATGAGTTGTCCTGAGGCCCATTACTTCCCAGCCAATTCTGTAGCTTCTCACCACGGGAACCTCCCATAGGTTGTTGGTCCCACAACGATTCGTTCAATAAGTCGTTCTGAGTAGATACTCAGATTTTTCTGCCAGCTTTCATTTCAACTCCCGAGTCTAATCTTAGGCATTTTCAGGCTATTACACTATCTCCCCCTCGGGAACATTCATCCTAGAATATGGAAAAACATACTAAAAATAGAGAAATGCAATCATCATACTCAAATACTAAACATACATGCTGGAAACTAACGGAGTGATTGGCTCCGATTTGAACTACATGACTGAACTGAATTCCTGAATCACACATACATCCATTTACATGAAAGAAATAGGGGTACATGAGCTGAACATGAAACTGAATAGAGTATTAAGGAAGAAACTGATACCTCAAGCGGAAACTGAGTCGAAAGGGAATAAATGCGGGTATTTAGCCATCATATCTACTTCAGCTTCCCATGTAGCTTCCTCAACATGCTGATGCCTCCATAAAACTTTGACTAAAGCTACTTCTTTGTTTCTTAGCTTTCGAACCTGACAATCTACTATTTCCACCGGAACCTCCTCATAACTAAGGCTGTCCTTCACACCTATGCTCTCCACCGGAACAACTACAGCTGGATCACCCAAACACTTCATTAAGAGTAATGCATGAAAAACTAGATGGACCAAAGCTAATTCTGAGGGCAACTCCAATTCGTATGCTACCTTGTAAACCCATTTCACAATCCGGTATGGGCCATTATAACGGGGACTGAGTTTCCCTTTCTTTCTGAACTCATCACTCCCTTCATGGGAGATACCTTCAGACACACCCAATCATCAACTTCAAATTCAAGATCCCTCCTCGTCACATTCGCATAGGACTTTTGGCGACTTTGAGCTGTTTTCAACCTGTCCCTTATAAGTTGAACCTTCTCCATGGCCTCATGGACTGAATCTGGTCCTATTATTGCAGCTTCACTGACTTCAAACCAACCAATAGGCGATCTATATCTCCATCCATAGAGAGCCTCAAACGGAGCCATTTGAATGCTGGAATGGTAGCTGTTGTTATATGCAAACTCAATGAGAGGAAAATGGTCATCCCAACTAACCTTAAAGTCAATCAAACACGCCCTCAATATATCCTTTAGAGTCCGAATAGTCCGCTCCGCCTGACCATCTGTTTGCGGGTGAAATGCTGTGGTAAGCTTGACCTGAGTACCAAGTCCCTTTTGAAACGATCTCCAAAACTCGGAGGTAAACTGAGTACCTCTATCTGATAGGATGGATAAGGGCACTCTATGCAATCGAACTAACTCCCGAATGTATAATTTAGCATAATCCTCCATAGAGTCAGTAGTTTTGATTGGTAAGAAATGAGCTGCTTTGGTCAACCTGTCCACAACCACCCAAATAGATCATACTGTCGACGAGTGCGAGGCAACCCTATGATGAAGTCCATATTGATCTCCTCCCACTTCCAAGTAGGAATACTGATGTCTTGAAGCACACTTCCCGGTCTTTGATGCTCAATCTTCAATTGCTGACAATTCGGACACTTAGCCACAAACTGTCCTTCTTTATGCCATTCCACCAATAGACTTCCCGTAGGTCATTGGTAGTACCTGGATGTATGGAATACCAGGAACCATGAGCCTCATGCAACATCCAATCTCTCAAATCATCAACATTCGGAACACATAAATGACCCTAATATCAAAGCACACCATCTCCCCTTTTGGAGAAAACCTCTACCTTCTGATTCTGAATGGCTTTCTTTAACTTCACCAAGATATGATCCTCGTCTTGTCTAGATTTTACATCAGTCACCAAGGATGATTCTGATCCATTCTGAGCAATGACACCACTATTATTCGAGTCAACGAAACGAACTCCCAACCATGCTAGCCGATGCACATCCTTCACCATCTCCTTCCTCCCCTCATCTACATGGGACACACTCTCCATAGAAAGCCTACTAAGAGCGTCTGCTACCACATTAGCCTTTCCCGGATGGTAAAGGACACTCATATCATAATCCTTGAGTAACTCCAACCACCTCCTCTGGCGTAGATTTAGATCCTTCTGGGTAAACATATACTGTAGGCTTTTATGGTCCGTAAACACATCTACATGGACCCCGTACAAATAGTGTCTCCAAAACTTCAAGGCAAATACTATCGTCGCTAATCCGAGATCATGAGTCGAGTAATTCTTTTCATGAACCTTCAGCTGCCTAGAAGCATAGGTTATCACTTTACCATGCTGCATTAATACACAACCAACGCCGATCTTTGAAGCATCGCAATATACCACAAAACCATCGGTACCCTCAATTAGGGTTAACACTGGTGCTGAGGTGAGTCGAGTCTTCAACTCTTGGAAGCTCCTCTCACAAGCCTCTAAACATTGGAACTTCAATTTCTTATGGGTCAGTTTGGTCAACGGTGCTGCAATTGATGAAAACCCCTTAACAAACCTTCGATAATAACCAGCTAAGCCCAAGAAACTCCTAATATCCAAAGGATTCGCCGGTCTAGGCCAATTCTTCACCGCTTCTATCTTTTGAGAGTCCACCTATATACCCTCACTCAACACCACATGACCGAAAAATGCCACCGAGTTCAACCAAAACTCACATTTACTGAATTTAGCATATAACTAGCGATCCTTAAGAGTCTGTAGCACCACTATCAAATGAGCGGCATGCTCCTCCTTGCTCCGAGAGTATATAAGGATGTCATCTAGTAACACAATCACGAACATATCCAAGTAAGGCTTGAACACCCTGTTCATTAAATCTTAAAAGCTGCAGGAGCATTCATTAGTCCAACAGACATAACTGCAAAGTCGTAATGACCATACCGAGTCCTGAAGGCTGTCTTCGGGATGTCACTCTCCCGAACCCTAAGATGATGGTATTCGGACCTGAGATCTATCTTTGAGAAACATTTGGAAACTTGAGAAACGTCCAATGGGTCGCCTTGAGGCCCGTTACTGCCCAGCCGATTCTGCAACTTCTCACTATGGGAACCTCCCACGGGTCGTTGGTTCCACCAACGATCCATTTAATGAGTTGTTCTGTGTAGATTTTTAGATTTTCTTCTAGTTCTTATTTCAACTCCCGAGTCTAATCTTAGGCACTTCCAGGGAATTAAAATCTCAATTCGGGGTCCAAGCTCGGGTAATGACAAACTTGGTATCGGAGCAAATGATTAAGAGTGTTCTAGGGTGTCTGAAAGCTGTGTTAAGTAGAGTCTTTTTCATGGGTATAAAGGGGGTCACACTTCTGGGGGAGAGGCTGCAAGGCATTTTAGAAAATTTCCCTTCTTTTATGATCTAGGTCGTACAATGAAGTTCATCTCTCTCTATTCCTCTAACTCGTATTATACACGTTTGTAGAAATATGCCTCCCCATCGAGTTAGAGAAAGAAGCAATAGCAACGGAAATGGCCATAAGAATGGAAACGGAGATGGGCATTAGCTAGATCCCTTGCAAGAGCAGGTGAGTCATGTTGAGTTCAAGGCTACATTTAGATGTTATAGCAGGCCATGATATCCAAGGTCAACCAAAAGGCTGTGGCTCATGTGAACCAAAATGGGAATGCAACGGTAGCTAGGGTGTGACACTTCATCAGGATGAACCTATCCGAGCAAAGGTAGTCCAGGACCCACACAAGTTTATTAAGAAGGTCTAGAAGATTACCCAGGTTATGGGTGTTTCCATATAGGAGGGTGCAGACTTGGCCTCCTACCAGCTGAAAGGAGTTGCTAATATATGGTTCCAATAGTGGAAAGAGGGTCATGGGGTTTGTGCAGTCCCCATTGGTTGGGATGAGTTTGTTATGGCCTTCTTGGACAGATTCTTTCCCTGAGAGTTGAGGGAAGTGAAGGCAGCAAAGTTCATCAACTTGAAGTAGAATGACATGACTGTTCAGGAGTACGCCCTGAAGTTCACCCAGCTGTCAAAGTATGCTCCGGAGATCGTTGCTTATTCGAGGGCTCATATGAGTAAGTTTGTGAATAGGGTTGCAGATTCATTGGTCAAGAAGTGCAAGACCATCATGCTGATCAATAATATATATATATCACCCAACTGATGATATATGCCCAACAGATAGTTGCAGAGTAGATGAAGGAAAAGGATAGAGAAGCCAAAAGGGCTAGGAAAGGAAGCTATGGGTACTCTCAGCAGAGATCCAGGGGTGGACATCACTGTCAGTCCCATCATAGGTCATCAGCCCCCGCGCCATCACCAGACAACATTCCATCCAGACCTTGAGTAGATCAGAGGAGCAGAGCATCAAGCTCTAGGGGTCAGAGAAGCATGAAAGGAGAGAGCACTTTCCAAGCTTGTAGGAAATATGGTAAGAACTACCTACGAGAGTGCATGGTTGGTTCAGATGTTTTCTTTGGGTGTGGGAAGCCCGGGTACATGCGCAGGAATTATCGTTTAGCTAGACAAGGTGATAGTAAAGGTCGTGCCCTAGCCACCACTTTAGTAGCATGCCCATCTTAGAATGCGCCTCTTGTAGTGTAGGTGACAGGCAGCGCCAGAATAGGTTCTATGCATTTCTATTCCGTCAGGAATAGGAGTGCTCACCCGATGTGGTCACTGGTATGTTACAAGTTTTCCATCTTCATTTTTATGCATTATTAGACCCAGGGGCCAAATTATCCTTCATGACTCCTTATGTATCCATTTTTTTATGTTAGTCCCGAAATCTTGTCAAAATCCTTCTTAGTCTCTACTCTTATCGGTGAATCAGTTTTAGCTCAATGAGTATAAAGAAATTTCCCTGTCACAATTCTTCAAAAAGTCAGCTCAGCTGACTTATTGGACTTAGATATTACCAATTTCAATGTTATCTTCGGTATGGATTGGTTGCATGCTTGTTATGTTTCGGTTAATTATAGAACCCATATGGTAGAGTTCCGATTTTGGGTGAACTAGTCTTAGAGTGGAAAGGTAGTTCAGTTGTGCTTGTCAGTCACTTTGTTCCCTATCTTAAGGACAAGAAGATGATCTCCAAGGGTTGTGTGTATCATCTAGTTCGGTCAAGAATTCAACATCCGAGACCCCGACTCTATAGTTAGTTCCTATGGTATGTGAGTATTCGGAGTTGTTGCCAAAGGATCTTTTAGGAGTCCCCCCAAGCGAATGATTGCCTTTGGTATCAACCTTCTCCCTGGTATTCAGCCCATATCCCTTCCTCCTCATGGAATAGCTCTAGCCGAGCTAAAAGAGCTTAAAGGAGCAGTTGAAAGATCTCTTAGATAAGGGTTTCATTAGGCCTAGCAAGTTCCCATGGGGTAATCCAGTTCTCTTTGTTTGGAAGAAGGATGGCTCTCTTAGAATGTGTATTGACTATAGTCAATTGAACAAAGTCACAATCAAGAATAAGTATCCCCTCCCCAGGATTGATGACTTGTTTGACCAGCTTCAAGGTGCGAGGTGCTTTTTGAAGATAGACCTCAGATCTGGCTATTATCAACTCAGAGTTAGGGAGAGTGGCATACCAAAGACAGCTTTCAGTACTCGGTATATTCACTATGAGTTCATAGTTATATCTTTTGGACTGACGAATGCCCCTGTAGCCTTCATGGACTTGATGAACAGGGTGTTGAAGAAGTATTTAGATATGTTCGTCATTGTCTTCACAGATGATATACACATATACCCATGAAGCGAGGAGGATCATGCTGCTCATTTGAGGATTGTGTTGCAAACCCTCAAGGATCGTCAGTTGTTTGATAAATTCAGCAATGTGTGAGTTTTGGCTGAATGATCACATCCAAATCCACTTCTCACTAGCATACATGGTCGTTAGCAATATAATTTACCCAACTTTATGAGTCGGGGTTGAATCCATAGGGAATAGGGTAGGTCACTACAAAAGTTGTATGTCAACCTAAACTAGTTAGCATCATTGTATCACAATACATAAAATAAATATTGGGGGAAACTTGAGAACACTATGTGATTCTACTCAATATCAAAATGAAGTAATGCAAGTTGAAGCAAGAAGCAACAATGAGAGCACATACTAGGGATGTGCTATGGATGAGAAATTGATAGGGTTGGTATTAATCAACAAGTCTTAAGAATCCACTACTAACATGAATAGCCATGAACAAGTCTATACCCGATGTCTATCGACCGCTTGTGCATATTCTACTTATGTTCTATCAAACCCCAAGCTCAATTACCACATTACCCATATTGGGTTGGAGAAAAATTAAGTTATTTCTAGCCTTAATCCTTAAATTGAGTTATGAAAATAGATTTTGATTATTTCTAGCCCAATCCCACATTTACGAAACTCAAATCCCCACTAATGCTTTCTCATCCATACACTACTTTCCCTTTTCAAGCAAAAGCAATACAAGTAAATACAATCTATGTTTGCAATCATAAATATTTGCATTGAAACTTAGAGAAAACATTAGATTCATGCATAATAAGTGATGGTAAATGAATTAACAACACCCAATCAAATCTAACCCACATCAAGCACACACTCCTAGCAATCAAATTAGGTACTCATGAATGAAAATAAGAGAATTAAATCAATAAGAGATTCAATCACATTCATAATTGAATAGTAAATTTGAGCTTAAATGTATACTTCAATGGAGAATTTCTTACCCTAAAGTATTGAAGAAGAAGGATAAGAAGAAGATTATCTCTCACTTCTCTCTATAATTCTCTCTCAACAAAATTAGCTAATCAACAAGTACTCTCTTTCTAAAATGAAAACTGTAGGAAGTCTGCTCTTCTTTATGCTGGATAGATCCCTATTTTACCCTTAGAGGATTCTAAAATGTCCTTTTACCATAGCTAAACCATTTTACCCCTTTTAGTCACGACCTCACTTGTGCTGCACCTGTGTTTTGCAGGTGCCTATCCTCAAAACATGGGTACTTTACCTATCACTTCATATTGTCTAGTTTGGCTTCTGTGTTTGCACCTGCACTTCGCAGGTGCTAGACTGTGTTCTGTGGTTCTCTTCCAGTTTAAGGGCAATTCACTCGGCGTTTCGCCAGTGTCTGATCTGCGAAATGTAGGTCTCCTCTTTCCAACACCTGTTCTTGGTTCAATTTCTTTTCTTTCCTTGTTTGAGCCTAATACTTGCAAAATCAAAAGAAAAAGGCATAAAACCTTCCTAAATGAGATGAAAATAAAGCAAAAGTTCATGCTTAAAAGTCTAATGAGTTGGTAAATTACCAACTCATCAAACTCCCAAACTTAAAACATTGTTGTCCTCAAGCAAGGGATCTCCTCACAAATGAGAAATTGAATTAAGCATGGCATGACACAATATTGATGCATGAATGACCCTTAACTCCTAAGACAACCCTAAAATCACACACAAATTCAACACTACGAAGAGACTCAAACATGTTGCACCCTCTTCAAGAGATGACCACAAACAATTGATACATTTGCACAAATATATTCTTTCATTCCAAACAAGGGTCTTAGTTCATCAAAATAGAATTAAGGAGCATCTCAAGTCATTGATAGATTACATTCAAAGTTTGCCTTAAAGTCCACATCACCTTTAGCTCAATCATACCTTTCAATTTGAAACATATTTAAATATGTACCCCAAAGAAGTGATGTGACTCACATCAAGAGAGAATCCATTTTATTTTACATGCTTTTCACACATAGGGATTACAAGATAAAGAAAATACGCTCACTCTCACAAAGAAGTTCAAGTGTATGCAAATTGACCCATAAACTTGCCCTTGATGTATCTCTCCACTAATGTAGAGTTGCTACACTCAAAATCACTAAGGACTTGCATGTTATCATGAAGGCTAGGGGTAAGGGTAGGACGATTGTTTAGCTCTAGTGACTAGAACCTCCCTAATGCATACACTTTCTTTTAACATCCCTCTTTCTTTATGAGCTTATCCACCTGGATCTCCCCTTATTCATCATTATCATTATTTATCAAAGAACCTCCTTATATCCCCTTTTAATCCTCAATTAGCCTTTTATAAATAAGAGGTAATACCTTTCAAGACTTCTTTTCTTTTATTCTCAAGGTTTTCTTAACCAACCATTTCCTTCATTTTATCACAATTCGGTACTACCTCTCTTTGAAGCTCACATTTTCTTCCCCTTTTTTCAAACCCCCAAACATAAGATTTTATCTCTTTTCTTCCTTATCTCACCCTATATTTTGGGCTTTGAGCCTCATTTCCATTCTTTCAATTTTAGCACTTACGGAGGGGTGCCAAGATAGGGATTACAAAAGGGTACCAGGCTTGTATTGTGGTTACCAAATAAAAGGGTCAAAGGCTCAAACATTGGTTAGCAAAGATAGATGTTCAAGGAGGTCATTTTGTGTGATGTGGATTATCCAAACAATGCCTAAGATCATATTCCAAGTGCAACCACATCTAGGATTTCACTTTGAGTCACAATTAGGGCAAGTTCTAGACAATTAAATATACACAAGAATTCAGCCAAATATCTCACTACATAACGCATCACAATCCAAGGGGTTTACATACTTTTAAAATAACATCAAAGGTATGACTTCAGATAAATTAGCATGTGAGTCAAAAAGCCAATCAAGGAATGTATAACTCATAACAAGAGAGTGCTCAATTTTCCACATCAAGTGCCCTTTTTTCTCAAAAATTCTTTTGCAAAACCAATAAAAATTTTCCTGGCGGTACCTCTTAAACAAGTGCAACAAAAAGATTCAAATAGACTCTAAAGTTGGCATTTTCACTTAAGAAAGTCTCTTCTCAATCTATCATCGGGAAATGCCACCCAGTTCAACACAAAAGAAAAGAAAGAAAATAATGCTCCTTGGAAAAGAACTGTGGTAAAAAAGACCCTTGGAGTTTATTACAATCTACTACTATGAACAAAGGTAAATTTTTAAAGCTTGGGTCGTCAAATATTTAACAAAGTAGAATTTGACCCATCATTGGCAACTAAATTCGTCCACACAACAAATCCATTTTAACACAAGCCCGACAAGGGCATTCATTCATCTAAACAACAATTAAAAAGACTAGAAACATCCAAAACATAAGAGATTACATTCGACAAGGGAAACAAAGAACATAAATAACCAACCAAGAAAGAGAAAGAGACACATCCCACCCCCAACTATGAATTTATATTATCCCCAATGTACATATGAAGAACAAAGGATGGGAAGAACTCCCTGGTATGCCTACTCCTTGGCCTAATCATTGGTTGCTTCATCATCATTGCTTTCATCTTCATGATTTGCCTTATTTTCCTTGCCTAAGCCTTCGAATAAATCATCAATGGGGCCCTGGACTGTTGATAAGGAAGCTATGGCTGCATCAATTAAGCTCATTGTCACAACTCAAGCTGGGACCTCGGATTGAGACATGGGACCTAGAACCACGGATGGCTCCAAATCAACCCATGGCATGTGCATAGCAACTAAAGAGCATAAATTAAAGCGGAAACTCAAAAGTGAAACATGAATACACAGAAGTTTGAATATTATAAAAGGTGAATAGAAGCATTAACATCACAACACCAAGACACAAGCTAAACATACTAGTCTATGTCTGAAAAGCCTCTACTGTACGATGGGATGCTGGAACAAGCCCCCAGCTAACTCCAAGTTTGAAATTAAACTGAAAAAATAACATGACAAAAAGAATGTCCTTGGTAAATGAGGACTCACTAACATAGAGCTAAACTGGACCGATATGAGAGCAGGACTAAAGGTGCGGATAAGACTGATCACCCAAACCTATATCATGAAATGATATAGCATAGAGTATGTGGTCAGTACGTTGAATTTACTGAGTATGTGAAGTAAGTAAATCAAACTATTAAAGATACATAAGGGTTCATGAGAGTAGAACATTTCAAAACATGAAGTGATAATCATAACATGAACATGAGGGCTCAAGTCTTTAAAAAATTATTCATAAACTAGCCATAAATATATCATAAAATAAATCATGTATAAACATAACTTGAACCAAGATATCAAATTCACAAACATACTTAAAACATAAGGAATGGTGGGAGGATTCACCATAACCGATACTGTCATGATAGAGCTTATATGATGCCCCAACTATCACACTCTAGTGGGTAGAGCCATCCAAAATCTTGCCACGACAAAGGATGCTAAATGACATGATATCACTCGTGACTCAGGGCGACAATCTCCAATAACGACAACCCTTGCATGAACTCATTGAAGCAAGGGAGACACTCTTCAAATAGAGAGGATACCATATTCCTCAAGCTAAGGGAACCATTCCCTAATATTGAGGATCCTTTATCCTATAGTGGCACGTAGTTCTGAGACTCAGGGTTTGCCTGAACCCTGGGCCTACTCGATGCTAGGCACTACTCCCAAAAATATGCACATGGCTCATAGAGTAATCATGAAACATAGTTGAAATATGTGGGCTAGTTAGAATCATAAGATACACGAGCGTGCTTGAAATGCGCAAACTAGCCATGACTAAGGCCCACGAGTCGGCCATAAACATATACATGATACTTGTAAAAACTATGCATACTTGAAAAAGTCATCATACTTTAAATTCATAAATTCATGAAGTGTTCTTGTAAAAATTCTACATCATGATCGTAATACATAACATAAAAACTGTGAGTTAATATCATAAAAAATTGTGGGATTTCAATAGAAGGGAACTTAACCCTAGAAGTTCATAATCGTGCTTAATAGTAATTTAATGGAAGGCTTGATAGAATACAAAACCCTAATCATGGAATAATTAATTTGATCAAGATAGCTAAACCCATAAGAGAATCATGGAAGAATTAACAATACCCAATAAAGCCCTAGAAATTAGAAAATTAGGACATGGGGAATAGGAGATCATGATTTCAAATGGGAGAAGGGGCATGAGGGTGGAAAAACCCCTCATTGAAGACCCCACATACCTTGATTCACTAATTGCTTGACTTAGCTTGAGACCCAAAGAGAATTGGAGAGAATGAGAGTGAAGAACCCTAGCTTGTTTTTTAGAACCTTGAGGGAATTTGATCTTCTAATTAGAGTTTTGGGAGTAGAATGAAGGTTCTAGGGTGAATACCCCCCTTAAAGCACTCTTTTCCAAGCTTAAACACTCGTAGTTTAGGACTTAGGAGCTTAGAAATTACGAACACACCCTTAATGATTCAACAGAAAATTTTATAACTGTTAAAAAGACGAGTCATTTGACGACTCGTTAGGCAAATTATGAGTCATTTAATGATTTGTTAGGCAAATGATGAGTCATTTTCTTAATCTGTGAAGTACACTAGAATTCTTCATTGCTGCCCAAATAACGGGTCACTTAACGACTCGTTAGGAAAATAACAATTCATTTCGCGACTCGTTGGGAGGAATTCTGATATTCTCAAATGACGAGTCATTTGAGGACTTATTAGGTCAAACAATGAGTCATTTGATAACTCATTCTGTGACCTAGTTCAAATTTTTCTATTTTCTTTGTTTTAACTCTCGGGTCCTATCTTAGGGACTTTTTGGGTGTTACATTATCTCCCCCTTGGGAACATTCATCCTTGAATGTATATTAAACATACTGAAGGGTAGGGAAGGAACTACAATCCCACAATTAGACAACTAAAGCTGAAAACTGACGGAGTGACTGCCTCCAGACTGAAATACACAACTGAACTAAATTAATGAAACACACATACATGCAATGACATAGAAGGAACTTAGAGACATGAACTTGACATCAACCTGAATAGAGTACTAAGGAGGGAACTGATACCTCATGCTGGAACAGAATCAAAATGGAAAAGATGTGGGTATTTAGCCATCATATCTCCTTCAGCTTCTCAAATAGCTCCCTCAACAAGTTGATTTCTCCATAATACCTTCACTGAAACTATTTCCTTATTTCTCAACTTTTGAAGTCGCCGGTTCAAGATTTCAACTGGCACCTTCTCATAAAAGAGATTATCATTCTCACTTACATCTCTTCACCCCTTTCATGGGTGAAGATTTCAGAGGCACCTTGTTAACTGCACCTACTTCCCTGAACACCACCACATCATTTAAGCTTATCACTATAATCATATTTTGGCTCCTCTATAGCTTAAACTAGCCCATAATTTCTCAGACATAACTAACAACTGCACTTCGTGAACTTCTACCTACTAAGCACCTAAGGCATGAATAAGGTCATAATCCTGGACATATATATTGCAACCATCATTGCTGTTATGATGAACTTACCCAAGGTTGATAGTAAGGAAATCGTAATCACCAATTATTCAATAAATCTAAGTTGCGCACATACAAGATGTAGAATGATCTTATGAGCCGGTAGGGGGATCTTAAGGACTGAGTTCATTGAGTTGAGCACACTGGGAGGCATGAGCGTGCATACATAATGAGTTTCATGGCATGAAGCTGAGATTTTTGAATCATGAAATAAGATTGGGACTGTTGAATGTTGATTGAAGAGGTTATCTATCATAAAGAGAACCTGAATGTAAGCATGAGTAAAGTGTAACGTCGATTGAAACATAAGGGACAATATCTTAGTAGAAAAGGATCGACACCCCAAGATTTGACTTGGCACTTCAACTTATCATCTCCTCCTTAGCTTAAGGTCATCATTCTAAGGCTCTTGGATCCTTTCTTAATTTTAGGCTAACATCACTAACTCTTGACTTCTCCTTCGCCTCTAAAGCTATCACTCAAGGATTCATACTTATAATCATTTCATACCATCCCTGGGACATATCTCATACTAGGATACAAAAAGGGATCTTATACCTTATATTGCGACTCTTGGGTCTAACAAAATGCAAGGATCAACATGAAAAGCTCATAATATACCTGTGACTACCTCTGGCAAGTTTCCTCGATCCTGACATATTGATAGGGCATAGAAGCAGTCCAGACACTGTCCACTACCCACACCAGTTGATGCGCCCTGCTGAGGTGGGCAGACTATTGGAGCTACTGAAGAGGTGGTTGGGGACCTTTGCCCCGTTTGGCTATTGGACAATCTCTGAGCTTATCGCCTGACTTGTCACACCAAAAGAAAACACCTAAACCAACCATGCACTCTCGCAAATAGTTCTTCCCACAGCTCTTGCAGGTTGGATATGTAATCTCCCTTACCCTGTGCCTAGATGGGGCACTGGCTATTGATAGTGCTGGGGCTAATAACCTTTGATAAGAATGTGAGCAGTTTCCACCACATGTCCTTTGATGGAGATACTCAGAATCTCCTGTTCTGACCCTCTTGGCCTCCCTCTCCTTCTCCTTCATCTGTTCTGCCTCTATTTGCTAGGCATATATGATCTGTCGGGAGATAGCTATATCATTGATCAACATGGCGGTTTGCACTCCTTGACCAATGAGTTTGCCACCCATTAATAAACCTACTTACATGGGCCCTCTGATCATCTATCATCTCTAGTGCATACTTGGACATCCGGGTAAACTCCAAGGCATACTCTTTGACATTCATATTATTCTAATTTAGGTTCACAAACTCGGCTGCCTTTCCCTCCCTCAACTCTCGGGGAAAGAACTAGTCTAGGAAGGTGGTAAGAAACTCATCCCAACCAATGGGAATCACACCAACTCCCACACACTTCTTCCACTAATGATATGAGATAAAAGCCACCTCCTTCAACAGATATGAGGCTAAGTCTGTAATCTCCTCTCCCATCACCCCATAATCTGACTGATATTCTAGATCTCCTCTATACACTCATGTGGGTCCTTATCCACCTTGGACCCAAGAAACTTAGGTCAGTCCATCCTGAGGAAATCTCGTACTCTTGCTACCGCTACCTTCACATTTTGGTTCACATGAGCCATAACTTGCTGGTTGGCCTGAGCGATCATGGACTGTGCTAACATCTAAAACGTGGCTCTAAACTCAGCATGAGTGACCTGCTCGGGCAAAGAATCATCTAGAGCTGGCTGATGACCATTCCCATTGCCATTTCCATTCCTTCTACCATTGGCTCAATGAGGAGGCATGATTTTGCAAATGCGTAAAGCTTGAGTTAGAGGGATAGAGAGAGTTGAACTCATAGCACGAGATAGAATCTTGAAAAAAGGGAAGTTTCCTAAAACGTCTTGTAGCCTCTTCATCGTAAGTGGTGCACTTCACACCTATGAAAAAGACTCTACCTGATGTAGCTTTCAAACACCCTAGGACATACCTAAAGCTTTTGCTCTGATATCAAGTTTGTCACGACTCGAGATGGGACCCCGAATCGAGTCACAGGACCTAGAACTACGGATGGCTCCAAGTCAACCCATGGCATGTGCATAGCAACTCAAGAGCATAAATTATAGTGGAAACTTAAAACATAAAACTTAAACATGAATACGTGGAAGTCTGAATATTATAAAATGTGAATAAAAGTGTAACATCATAACACCGAGCCACAAGCTGAACATACTAGTCTATGTCTGGAAAGCCTCTTCTATACGATGAGATGCTGAGACTAGCCCCCAACTAACTCCAAGTATGAAACTAAACTGACAAAATAACATGACAAAGATAATGTCCTCGGTAGATGCGGACTCACCAACACAAGGGTAAACTGTACTGATACGGGAGTAGGACTAATGGCGCGACTAAGTCTAAGTGCCCAAACATATTTCATGAAATGATATAACAAAGACAATGCGGTCAGTGCTTTGAATATACCGAGTATGCGAAGTAAGTAAAACGGACTATTAAAGATACATAAGAGTGGAATATTTCAAAACATGAACTGATAATCATAACGTAAACATGAGGGCTCAAGACTTTCAAAAACTGTTCATAAATTATCCATAAATATATTCATAAGAGAAATTTTGTGTAAATATAACTTGAGCCAAAAATATCATAATCACGAACATGCATAAACCATAAGGAACAATGGGAGAATTCATGATAATCGACACCATCATGATAGAGCTTAATGATTCCCCAACTATCACACTCAAGTGGGTAGATCAGTCCAAAATCTTGCCAGGGCAAAGGACTCTAAATGACATGATACCACTCGTGACTCAGGGTGACAAATCTCCAATAACGACTACCCCTGCATGTGCCCATTAAGGCAAGAGAGATACTCTCCAAATAGCAAGGGTCCCATATTCCTTGGGCTAAGGGAACCATTTTATAATATCGAGGATCCCTTATCCTACGATGGCATGTAGCTTTGAGACTCATGGTTTGCCTAAACACTAGGGCCACTCGGTGGTAGATACTACTCCCAAAAACATGCACATGGCTAATAGAGTAATCATGAAACATACTTGAAATACATGGGCTAGTTAAAATCATAAGATATACAACATTCTTGAAATATGCTAACTAGCCATGAAAATAGCCCATGAGTTGGCCATAAACATAAAAATGATACTTGTAAAAACTATGGATAATTGGGAAAGTAATCATACTTGAAATTCATAAATTCATGAGGGGTTCTTGTAAATAATGTACATCATGATCGTAATACATAACTTAAAACTTGAAAGTTAATATCATAAAAGATCATGGGATTTCCATAGAAAAGAACTTAACCCTAGAAGTTCATAATGATACTTGATAGTTATTTCATGGAATGCTTGATAGAAATACAAAACCCTAATCATGGAATCATTAATTTGATTAAGATAACTAAACCCATAAGAGAATCATGAGGAATTCAACAATACATAATAAAGCCCTAGAAATTCTAAAATTAAGGAATGGGGAATGAGAGATCATGATTTCAAATGGGAGAAGGGGCATAAGGGTGGAAGAGCCCCTCATTGAAGAACCCCATATACCTTGATTCACTGATTTCTTGATTTAGCTTGAGTCCCAAAGAGAATTGGTGAGGATGAGAGTGAAGAACCTTAGCTTGTTCTTGAGAACATTTAGGGAATTTTATCTTCTAATTAGGGTTTTAGGAGTAGAATGTAGGTTCTAGGGTGAATATCTCACTTAAAGCACTCTTTTCCAAGCTTAAAATGACCTAGTTTAGGACTTAGGAGCTTAGAAATTACGAAAATGTCCTTAATAATTTGACAGAAAATATCATACTGCCAGAAACGACGGGTCGTTTGATGACTTATTGGGCAAATGATGAGTCATTTTCGCAATCCGTGAAGTACATAGGAATTTCCCACTACTTCTTAAATAATGGGTCACTTAACGACTCGTCAGGCTAATGACAAGTCATTTGATGACTCGTTGCGAGGAATTCGGATCTTCTCAGATGACGAGTCATTTGATGATTTATTAGGTCAAACAACAAGTCATTCAATGACTCATTCTGTGACCGGTGTAGATTTTCTTGTTTTCTCCCTTTCAACTCTTGGGTATGATCTTAGGGACTTTCGAGATGTTGCACTCATGTTTGGGTCCTCCATTTGTGCCCGACTCTTTAACTTTTGTAGATTAGCTCGAAGGGCAGAGACTGCTCACTCGGCCACATCCACTTGAGAATATAGCTTATTATAGGTATCAAATACACTCTTCAACTCCTTCTTCACTGTTTTCATGATGAGGGATGGAAGATTTTTGTAATACCCACAAAAGTCCCTAGATCAGACT
This sequence comes from Datura wrightii, assembly GCA_035772735.1. Taxonomy (NCBI): domain Eukaryota; kingdom Viridiplantae; phylum Streptophyta; class Magnoliopsida; order Solanales; family Solanaceae; genus Datura; species Datura wrightii. The sequence goes on along the minus strand of JASDFA010000007.1, from coordinate 41,522,728 downwards.
CGAGGATTGAAACAGAGAAAGCAAAAAGAATCTGCACTCGATCAAAGAATGAGTCATCCAGTGACTCGTGGTGTGACCTAATGGATCGTTAAGTGACCCATCAGGTGGTACCTAGTTTGGAGGAGCTGTCGTTCTTGGGAAGTGGAAACAGATGGGACGATGCATCACTGTAACTCCAAACGAATCGTGGTATAATCCTCTAGGTGGATAAAGGATGATTTGGTAATGCTAGCAACGAATGGAGGGATGAGTCATCGTGCATCTAACGACTTGTCTAATGGTCCGCGAGGGGTGGAAGTTCAGTGAATGGAAAATTTTCCAATGGTGGTGACGAGGGGAGACAGTGAGTCATCAGAGAGCCTAACGACTCATAACATCCCTCGTGGTGACTAGCAGTGTCACTTTTCCAAGCAAATCAATAAGGGAATTTTTGTAATTTCTAAGATCCTAAGCCCTAAACTACATCTTTTTAAGCTCTAAAGAGGTGTATTAAGGGGGTTAAACCTATTCTAGACCATTCTCCTCCTATGCATGCAAGACTGACTTCTTCATTGAAGATCAAGCCTAGAATCCTTCAAGTTCTTCTCCAAATCTCTTGGTCTTTCAAAGAAAAGTGTATATTCAGTTTACGTAGGTATGTGAGGCCATGAATAAGGGTTCGTTTCACTCTCATGATAAAAATTCTCCTCAATTCTATGAATTCAAGCTCTAGATCAAGTTCATGATCTTATCGGGTTTTATCCAAATTTCATGAAATTCTCTATGATTTATTTATGGGTCAATTATCTTCATATTTCAATTTATGTATTAAGATTCGTGGACAGATTTTATATCTATTTTGATTATAAATTTGTGATTTCAAGTTTAGAAAATTATGTCCAATTATGCAAGTTCATGAATATGTCAAGTTTATGATTTATGATTTCAAGTATGATGAGATATCTAGTATGTATGAATTTTTACAATTTTTCTATGTATGAATCTATGATTTTAATCAATGAAGTCTATTTCATGTATGCATGACTTTTAGATTTGGGCAAGCCCACAAACGACAAGCATGTTTTATGATCTAGCCAAGGCTAACAAGATCAAGTGATGGATATTTATTTAGGAGTCAAGACTTCTCAAATGTATAGATTCAAGTTATGTTTTAGAATATGCTTATATGAGAATTATACATATTTTAGGAGTAGTGTCTATCACCGAGTAGGCTAGGGGTTCCAAGGTTCCCGGGTCTCATAAACTACGCGCCAACATGGGTATATTTTGGGGCCTCTCAAGAGAGAATTTCCCCCTACCCAAGGGCACACCGTGATATCATACCTTACTTATCCTTTTCCCTGGAAAGGCTTAGGCTAGCCCTCCTCCATGTGGGCAAGATATGGGATCATCATGTGCTCATACATGGTGGTTGTCAGTTAAGACGAGTCTCCCATTGCTCCTCATGATTTCAGTTATGCATGTTTATGTCATATAATATTTTGTTTTCAGCAGGTTTGGCCCAATGATTCAATTTATAAGCTTTTACTTATGATTTTAGTTATGGCAAGCCATATGATTTTATTTTCAAGTTTGGGTTATTCAATTCATACATGAACATTCAGTTTATGACTATTCAAGTTTTCAGATATCAACAAGCAGTCCTTGCTCTCCTGATCGTATGATTTATGTTATGTGCATGATTTCAGTTATTCTTACTCAACCTGTTTTACTTACCTTACATACTTAGTACATTTCAAGTACTGACCGCATACTCTATGTTGTATTATTTCATGATACATGTTTAGAAATTCAGAATCAGTCCCGCAGTTAGAAAGTCTCCAGAGCTTAGTCCAGTTCTCTTGTTGGTGAGTCCTTTGTCACGCCCCGAGTCTACACCCTGGACAAAACACGGTACTTGGAGTCACGAGTAACCCCAAGTCAACCCCTGGTCTATCATGCACCGGTATACTGAGTAAAACACACATAGTGGAAGCTTGAAATAATAACATAAAGCATTTATGAGAAAATTTAAGACTAAATCATAAACATCAAAATAGTTTGAGCAACACTGGTAGTCTGAAAAGCCAAGTCTATGTCTGAAAGCCATCTAATTGATGAGTTGCTCGGACAAGCCCCCAGCTAACTCTAAGTCCAACTGATGTAATAAACATAACTGAGATAATGAAATAATGTCCTCGAATAATGAGGATTCACACTTCTTCTGCTGAGAGAGGGAGATCTAAACAATGTCGGCTAATAGTGCTGGGTCTGAGAACCTGCGGCTGTATCATGAAATGATACAGCATAAAAGTATGCGTAGTTACTTTGAATGTACTGAGTAAGTGAGAAAAACATAACACAATTGGATAAATAAAAGAAAATGCTAAACTGAAAAGACATGCAAAGACCAATTAAAGCTACTGAACTGAATAGCTGAACTACTAAGGTGGTCTAAAAGACTCTGTCTGATGGTCAAAACATGTTCTAAGTCTGGAATACTTATCTAAATTGAACTGAAACTGGACTGAACTGACTAGTGGGAGAGTTTATAACCGATATGTAACCACGTGAGCTAAACATGGAGTCCGATGTATACACCCCACCTATAGGACCCAATATACCTTGCCAGGGTATAAAGGTATGAACTAGGTGATCACAAAAGTCTAGGGTAAATCAGGCTAATAAATACTGAAACCTACGCTGGCAACGTAGTTCTGGGAATCTGGGTGCGCTGGAACCCCAGCCCTCTTAGTGCTAAGTACTACTCCCACTGGATAACCTAAACAAAATACTAAGCTGATAGCTCGAAATTGGGGCCCAAGACTAGTCAGGGATACATATCTGTAAGTACCCTGAAGGTCTTAACGGACCAGATTTTGAAACTGGGTTCCAGACTAGTCAGAGTTGCTTATCTAGAAGCGTCGGAACCGTCTAAGAACAAACTAAAATTTGAACTGGGGTCCTAAGGCTAGTCAGATCTATATGTCTAAAGTATCATGACCGCCTAGTGGACCAGTAAACTGGATTCTGATAACTGGGAGGTGATACTGACACCTCAGGAGTTTCTGTAGTCAAACTGATCAGCTCACATTTCTGACTGACACTGAGTATTCTAACATTCTTGCTAAAGCTAAACTGACAATAATCTAATTGATATTCAATACCACTAACAACATCGGGGTTCCCAACAATTGCAATTTCAAACTAAAATTGATATTCAAGCACTAGAGCAGAGTTTGAGATGTTCTAATTCAATGAATAGGGCTAGATTTTCTTCTCACAATATTTATCATTTTTGAAATCACCAACTGGGGAAAATTAACTATAATTAACATGGAATAATATTCCTCACAAATTAAACGAGGTCTATCAAGGAATTCTTTAACATTCAAAAAGTGTGTAGGGCTAGAATTCACCTTTATGGAAATAATCATCAAATAAATCATGAACTGATGGAAACCATAACATAAATAATTATATATATAATTCTATGTGGATTCAAGGAAAATTACAGGGATTCTCTTCATATTCGAAAACTTAGGGCTAGGATTTATAGAGTAAACTAAAGGGATTTGGGGGACACAAGGAGAGAACTATCCCCTTTTTGAATTCCCACATACCTGATGAAGAAACTCGAAGAATTTCCTTGAGAATCGAGGAGGAAAGGTCTTCCCTAGTTCTTGCTTTGAAATGCTCTGAGAGAAAATTCTACGTTCTGCTTCCTAAAGGTTTGTGTGGCGAATGAGGAAAGAAACTATTTACACCCACTAATAAGTCTGACTTTATGACTAAAATGACGTAGTTTAAAGTTTAGGGGGTAGGAAATTACTAAATTACCCTTGGAAAATCGCAGGGAAAAACTAGTCGTCAGTCCTCACGGGTGACCTAATGGGTCGTGGTCAGTGACCATGACTCGTGGTCACACTCGTTGACTACACTGCCCAAATTCCTACTCTCCCATCTATTCTAAGCCACAGACAACACCACAACTCTTGGTGTTCCTTAACGAGTCGTGGTGAGCACCATTTTGGTAAGTCCCTGACCACGACTCATCCCACAAATCATGGTGACTTACCACGACTCATGGTGAGTAATCGTGGAGTACATTGCCAATTTCTTCTTGGTCTTCAATTATACCTGGCCATGGGTCATATCACAACTCTTAGGTGCTGACCACGACTCGTGGTCACCCAAAAATCCAAATTTCCAAATAAGCTTCCAATCATCACCACGAGTCACTTAACGACTCGTGGTCACTCCCCACGGGTCACAGAACGACTCGTTCTGTGACCTAGTGCAAAAATTCATGTTTTCTCCGTTTCAACTCCGGGGTCTGGTTTTTGAGTTTCCGGGGCATTAAAATATCTCCCTCTTGGGAACATTCATCCTCGAATGTTGGAAACACATAGAAAAGCAGGGAATTGCAATCACTATGTTCAAATACTGACCGTAAAGGCTAACAACTAATGGAATGACTACCTCCGAATGGAACTACAAGTCTGAACTAAATTCACTAGTCATACTCATGATCAAACACATGAAAGAAACTGGAACACACGAATTGAATAGAGTTTTAGGGAGGAAATTGGTACCTTAAACTTAAATTGAGCCGAAAGGGAACAAGTGTGAGGCTATCTGGCCATCATATCTGCTTCGGCCTCCCACGTAGCTCCCTCAACTGCTGATTCCTCCACAAGACTTTGACTGAAGCTACTTTTTTGTTCCTCAACTTACGAACTTGACAGTCGAGAATATGGACTGGGACTTCTTCATAAGAGAGACTATCCTTCACCCCCACACTTTCAAATGGAACAACTGAAGTTGGATCACCAATGCACTTCTTTAATAAAGACACATGGAATACTAGGTGCTGCTAATTCTGAAGGTAATTCTAGCTCATAGGCTACATTGCCAATGCGCCTCAAAATTCTATAGGGTTCCACATACTTGGGACTTATTTTTCCTTTCTTCCGATATCTCATCACCCCCTTCTTGGGAGAAATTTTCAAATAAACCCAGTCATCAACTGCAAACTCCAACTCTCTTCTCCTCACATCGACATAAGATTTCTGATGGCTCTGAGTTGTTTCCGATCTTTCTTGGATGAGTTGAACTTTCTGCATTGCCTCGTGGACTGAGTTTAGCCCTATCAAGTTAGCTTCACCAACCTCAAACCACCCTATAGGAGATCTACACCTCCTACCATATAATGCCTCAAACAAGGCCATCTGAATACTAGAGTGGTAGTTGTTATTGTATGGAAACTCGATAAGAGGCAAATGGTCATCCCAATTTCCCTTAAAATCGATTGTGCATGCTCTGAACATATCTTCTAGGGTCTGAATGGTCCACTCAGCTTTCCCATTTGTCTGCGAGTGAAAAGTTGTGCTGAGTTTGACCTGGATACCAGTACCCTCTGAAAAGATCTCTAGAAATGAGAGGTGAATTGGGTACCTCTATCTGAGATAATGGATAGGGGCACCCCATGAAGTCTGACTAACTCCTGGATGTAAAGTCTGGCATAGTCCTCAGCTGAGTCCATGGTTTTAACTGAGAGGAAGTGAGATGACTTAGTCATCCGATCTGCTATTATCCAGATTGAATCATGTTGCTGACGAGTTTGAGGTAGACCCGTAAGGAAGTCCATATTTACTTCTTCCCACTTCCATGTAGGTATACTAATATCCTGAGTCATAGCTCCTGGTGTTTGTGTTCTATTTTAACTTGTTGGCAGTTCAGGCACTTGGCTACAAATTAAGCAATATCTCTTTTCATGTCGTTCTACTAGTAAATATCCCGTAAATCATGGTACATATTGGTAGCACCAGGGTGAATGGAATATCTAGAACTGTGCGCTTCAGCCAATATGAGCTGTCTCAACTCGCCAACATCCGATACACATAACCTACCCTATTAACAAAGCACACCATCTCCCCCTTTGGAGAAAGCTCCTATTTCTTTTCTGAGAACCGTTTCCTTAAGCTTGAGTAAGATGGGATCTTAATCTTGTTTGGACTAAACTTCAACTACCAATGAAAAATCTATCCCACTTTGCATTACCACTCCACCCTCGGCTGAATCCACCAACTGTACTCCCAACCGAGTTAGCCTGTGAATATCCTTTACCATTTCCTTCTTGCTCTCTTCAACATGAGCTACGCTCCCCATAGACAACCTACTTAGTGCATCATCCACCACATTGTCTTTTCCAGGACAACACACTCATGTCGTAGTCTTTCAATAGCTCCAATCACCTTCTCTAACAAAGATTTAGGTCCTTCTGACTGAACACATACTGAAGGCTCTTGTGGTCTGTGAACACATCCACGTGAGCCCTGAATAGGTAATATTTTCAGCGTAAACACCACCGCTGCCAACTCCAAGTCATGAGTTGGATAATTCTTCTCATGAACCTTGAGTTGTCTGGAGGCGTTGGCTATCACTTTTCCCTACTACATCAGAACATAACCAAGTCCAACTCTAGAAGCATCACAATAAACAACCAACCCCTCTGTTCATTCTGGCAAGGTCAAAACTGGAGCGGTAGTGAGTCGAGTCTTCAGCTCCTGGAAACTCTTCTCACACGCATCCGACCACTGGAATTTCACTTTCTTCTGAGTTAACTTAGTCAGAGGAGATTCTATAAAGGAGAAGCTTTTCACAAACGTCGGTAATAACTAGATAGGCCTAGGAAACTCCTGATTTTTGTCGGAGAGGTAGGTCTAGGCCAATCTTTCGCTGCTGCTATCTTTGAGGATCTACTTGTATTCCCTCACCCGAGACCACATGAACCAAGAAAATCACGAACTTCAACCAAAATTCGCACTTGTTAAACTTGGCAAACAACTGACGGTCTCTAAGTGTCTGTAGTACTAATCTCAGGTGGTTAGTCTGCTCTTCCTCATTTTTGAATTATACCAGAATGTCGTCGATATATACAATGACAAACATATTCAGATACTACTTGAAGACTCTATTCATCAGGTCCATGAAGGCTGCGGGGGCATTTGTTAGCCCGAAGGACATAACCACAAACTCGTAGTGACCATACCAAGTTCTAAATGTTGTTTTCGGTATGTAAAACTCTTTGACCCTTAACTAATGATACCCCGACCTGAGATCGATTTTTGAGAAACAACTGGCTCCCTGATGTTGGTCAAACAGGTCGTCAATTCTGGGTAGGGGATACTTGTTCTTGACTGTGACTTTGTTTAGCTGACGGTAATCTATGCACATTCTGAGGATACCATCCTTCTTACATACGAATAGTACTGGAGCACCCCAAGGAGAGATGCTGGATCTGATAAAACCCTTGTCAAGAAGATCTTTTAGTTGCTCCTTCAACTCCTTGAGCCATTCTGTAAGGAGGGATGGAGACGGGCTGAGTATCTGGGAGGAGGTCTATTCCGAAGTCTATTTCCAATTAAGGGGAACTCCGGGAAGATCCTCAGAAAATACATCTGGGAACTTGCTGACCACCGGAACTGACTAGATAGTTAGGGTCTCAGAGTTGGAATCCTTGACTCGAACTAGATGATAAATACATCCTTTGGAAATGAGCTTCTGGGCCTTAAGGTTGGAAATAAACTGAACCTTAGGCATTGAACTACTGTTCGTCCATTCTAACACTAGTTCATTTGGAAACTGAAACTTGACAACTCTAGTTCTATAGTCAACTGAGGCATAACCGGAGTGTAACCAATCCATGCCGAGGATAAGGTCAAAATCGACCATGTATAACTCTACGAGATCAACTGGAATGACTTTATTCAAGTTCGAGACTGGATAGTTTCTATACACAAGGCTGGCTCTAACTGACTCGCCAACAGGGATGGAGACTGAGAATTATTCTAACAGGACCTCTGGATTGATATTGAACTGGACTGCTACGTAGGGAGTCATGAATGAAAGGGTGGTTCCTGTATCTAGGAGGTCATACACGTCTAGATGAAAGAGGCATAACATACCCGTGACTACGTCAGGTGAGCTCTCCTAATCCTGATGGAACACAATGCGTAAAAATGATTTTGGCGCTGATCGCCATTCGTACCTGATGTGTTGGCCTGCTGAGTTGGTCGGCCTACTGGAGCTGATGATGTGGTGGATTGTGCTCTCCCCCGTCCTATTGACGGGCAATCTTTAAGCTGATGATCAAGTTGTCCACAACCAAAACGTCCCTGTCGACCCTGAAGACACTCTCCTGGGTGGTTTTTGCCACATTTAGGGCAAGCTGGATATTTATTACTCGTGCTATAACTCTGGGACTGAGAGCCCGATGCTCCACCCCTCCGATCCTGGCGGGATCGAAAGGTTGGGGCGCTGGCTAAGCTGGGTGCTGGGGCTCTCTGCTGCTATTGCTGCTTCTGCTGCTACCGCTAGACCTCTGATGGCCGTAATCTGACTGGCCAGTCCTCGCCCATTTATTCTTTTGCTCCATGTCCTTCAATTTTTCGGCCTCAATCAACTGGGCATAGACAATCAGGCTGGAGAGGTCCATATCTCTAATTAGTATCGCTGTCCTACACTCCTGGAGGACCAAGTTCGACACTCCATTCACAAACTTCAACATGCGAGCCCTTGGCTTGGCTACCATCTCTGGAGTGTGCTTAGACTGCCCGGTAAACTCCAATACATATTCTTATACGGTCTTATTGCCCTATTTCAAGTTCATAACTCAGCCACTATTGCCTCCCTCAGCTCTCGAGGGAAAATTCTATCTAGGAAGGCTGTTTTGAACTCCTCCCACTCCACCGGTCTTGCTCCCGCTGGCCGTCCTTCTTTCCACTGTTCATACCAGACCTGAGCTACCCTTTTTAGCTGGTAGGCAGCTAGATCAGTACTCCTAGAGGAGCTGACACCCATAATGCGGGTAATCTTTTTGATCTCATCCATGAATTCTTGGGGTTCCTCCCTCACCTTGCATCCCTAAAATGATGGAGGGTTCATTCGGGTGAAGTCCCGCACCCTAGCAGCTGCTGCAGACCCACTTGTGTTAACCGAAACCATCTGCTGGGTCACCTGATTGGTGACTATTTGAGCGAGCAGCTGGATAGCCGCCCTGAACTCCGCGGTGGACACTGTGTCATCCTAAGGGGCTACTGGGGCTAGTGGGGCAGGTCTGTTGGCGTTGCCAGCCCTTCTTCTGTTACCGCATCTAGGAGGCATAATTCACTAAAACAAAATAGAGCATGAGTTAGAAGGACACTTCTGGAATTGAACTTTAATGCACGATAAAGAGTTTGAACAAAAGAGAGTTTTCCTAATAACATCTCGTAGCCTCCTCATCATAAGTATGGCGCACTTCACACCCATGGAAAGGACTCTACTCAATGCGTCTTTCAGACATTCTGAGGATACTCTAAACCTAGTTCTCTGATACCAAGTTTGTCACGCCCCGAGTCTACACCCTGGATGGAACACGGTACTTGGAGTCACGAGTAACCCCAAGTCAACCCTTGGTCTACCATGCACCGGTATACTGAGTAAAACACACATAGCAGAAGATTGAAATAATAACAAAAAGCATTTATAAGAGCATTTAAAACTGAATCATAAACATCAAAGTAGTTTAAGCAACACTGATAGTCTGAAAAGCCAAGTCTACGTCTGAAAGCCATCTAACTGATGAGTTGCTGGGACAAGCCCCCAACTAACTCTAAGTCCAACTAAATGTAATAAACATAACTGAGATAATGAAATAATGTCCTCAAAAAAAGAGGTCTCACACTTCTGCTGCTGAGAGAGGGAGATCTGAACAAAGTCAGCTAACGGTGTTCGGTCTGAGAACCTACGGCTGTACATGAAACGATACAACACTAAAGTATGTGTCAGCACTTTGAATGTACTAAGTAAGTGAGGAAAATATAACATAATTGGATAAATAAAAGAAAATGCTGAACTGAAAAGACATGCAAAGACCAACTAAAGCTACTGAACTGAATAGCTGAACTACTTAGGTGGTCTAAAAGACCCTGTCTGATGGTCAAAGCATGTTCTAAGTATGGAATACAAATCTGAACAGAACTAAAACTGGACTGAACTGACTAGTGGGAGAGTCTATAACTGACATGTAACCACGTGAGCTAAATATGGAGTCCGATGTATACACCCCACTAATAGGACCCAATATACCTTGACAGGGTATAAAGGCATGAACTAGGTGATCATAAAAGTCTGGGGCCAATGAGGACAATAAATACTGAAACCTACATTGGCAACGTAGTTCTGGGAACCTGGTTGTGCTGGAACCCTAGTCCGCTCGGTGCTAAGTCCTACTCCCATTGGATAACCTAAACTGAATACTAAGTTGATAGCTCGAAATTGAGGCCTAAGACTAGTCAGGGATACATATCTGTAAGTACCCTGAAGGTCTTAACGGACCAGATTTTGAAACTGCATTTTAGACTAGTTAGAGTTGCTTATCTAGAAGCATCGTAACCGTCTAAGAATAAACTGAAATCTGAACTGGGGTCCTAAGGCTAGTCAAAGTTATATTTCTAAAGTATCATGATCACCTAGTGGACCAGTAAACTAAATTCTGAATCTGGTTTTGATAACTGGGAGGTGATACTGACACCTCAGGAGTTTCTGTAGTTAAACTAATCGGCTGACATTTCTGACTAACACTGAGTATTCTAACATTCTTGCTAAAGTTGAACTGACAATAATCTAATTGATATTCAATACCACTAACAACATGGGGGTTCCCAACAATTGCAATTTCAAACTAAAATTGATATTCAAGCACTAGAGTAGAGTTCGAGATGTTCTAATTCAATGAATAGGGCTAGATTTTCTTCTCACAATATTTATCATTTTTGAAATCACAAACTAGGGAAAATTAACTATAATTAACATGGAACAATATTTCTCAGAAATTAAATGAGGTATATCAAGGAATTCTTTAACATTCGAAAAGTTTACAGGGATAGAATTCACCTTTGTGGAAATAATCGTCAAATAAATCGTGAACTGATGGAAATTAAAAAGAGTTGTTGAGGATGCTAGAGAAGAGATTCTGAGGAAGAAGAGGAAGAAAGAGAGGAAGGAACGCAAGCGGGCCATAGCAAAGAGCCTGACGACTCATGACACACATATGTCAGAGTTGCAGGAGCGATCTAGAGGAGCAGGCAGCTCCATCATGACTCAGCCTAGTCTTTCCAGTGGTCGTGACCCTTCGGGTGAGCCACATTCAACCCAGATTGACACCGAGTCCATTGAAACGACCACAACTACTGAGGGGGTAACCACTCCCCCTGTGGATACTTCATGTAGTGCGCCGGCCACCGCTAGCGCCACGATTACAGTGGTGGTAGCTCCTCCGCAGGACGACAGGAGCGCCTAGAGAACCACAGGTATGTTTCCTTCCCTATGTTCTTATAGTTCATGCTTCGGGAGACGAAGCTTAATTTTCAAAAAGGGGAGGGGGTGTACTTGTGATTTTTTAGGATTTTTGATTCGTCCAAGGGTTTTTCTTGCCATGTTTCTTTTCCCTCGGACATGCTATGTAGTAGAACCGGCATGTTTAGGATTTTATTTCTTATTTTTTGATTTTTGTTTAATTAGGAAATAACTTAGGAGTACTCAGCCAATGAAAATGCACTAGTTTTGATTTTTGAAAAAATTGACTCTACTTAAAATTTTTTGATACATTAGTTATGTATTTGTGACTGTATGCATCTGTAGATCTTTTGATATCATTTAGTTTATTAGCATGAGGAGTCTTGTTAATCCATGCATAAACCAAAGAGGTGACGTGAATATGAGTCATGTACCATGACTAAGTGAGGTGTAGTATTTAGTTCAGTATTGTATCAAAGATCTAGAACTTACCGGTTGGTCTTTGCATAGGCTAAGGATGGTTGGTTAGGATATGATCATAGGCCATTTTTGTTGAGCTCACTTTTAGCCTAAATAACCCTACCAAAATCATATGATTCCCTTGATCCCAATTTTGAGCCTTTAATAGACCATTTTTCTTTGATTTGTCGATTAACCGTAACCATTTCTTTATAATGAACCTGTTTTGGTCTTGGTCCTTCCTTGGATATTGTGAACCTCAACATAAGAAAAATGCCTAAGTTGATGGTGGCTAGAGTAGGGGTGCATAAGTGATGGGAACGAGAAAAAGGGAGAGAAAAGAGAAAAGGTTAAAAATGAGGTGTGGTGTGAAAAAAAAATAAGGAGATTAAAAAAAAGTTGAAAATCTTGAAAAAGAAATTTCAAAAGAAAAAAATGTTGGAAAAAGTTGAGAATACACTACACCCATACAAATGTACATAAAAGAGGTGAAAAGGGAAGAAAAGAAATGAAAAACAAAAAGGGTGAAATAGGTGAATGGTGTAGCCAATGTATGTAGTGCCAAGGAAGGGATAGTCACTTATAAAATCTTTCATATTTATCATGTCCAGCCCTAAAGCCTACATTACAAGCCAGAGGAAGTCCTATAGTGATCCTAATCCAACCATCTGATAAACCGAAGCAGAGAAAATAAGGGCAAGCATATGGTATCTAATACATAATACTTGTAACTTCTTTCTGAGAGTGAGCACCTTACTTGTTTAGTCCCATGCAATGTTTGACACTCTATATATATGAGTGGGGACTTCATTTGTTGTGAGGGTACATGGATTATGTTTACTTTTACCATTGGTCTATGTGAAAAACATTGGTGATGACTTGATTGCCTATTGATAGCTCGATGACATGTCTTGATCCCTGTTTATCATGTTTTGTTGTTGCTTGTGATACATTAGCTGATGTTGGTTCATGGAAAAGGGTCGGAAAATTTTTGAATGTGTAGTGCAAGTTTTGTTTAGTATTGGCTTTAGTATCCTAGGTTTATTTTCTAGTTGAGCGTCATGTTTAGTTTTCTTTTTCTTCGCCCGAGGACATGCAAAAGTCTTAAGTTGAGGGTGTTGATGTGTTGTGAGTTTACAGCACTTTCGACGCTCAAACTAAGAAAATAGCATGGACTTAGGTATATTTATTTGGATATGAGACACTTTTTCTTTGGTTACAGGATAAATAGGTGTTGGAACAAAAATGTGCAAAAGATAGCCTGAAAGTGCAGAAAATACTCTTAACTCACAGTCCTCAGTACGAGCCGTAGGAAGATGCTACGATTCGTACTGCTGGTCATGATAAGTTTCAGAAGGCTAAGGATGAAGAGGTGTATCCTACGACTCTCAATACCAGTCGTACAAAGCTTGTATGGGCCGTAGTGAAGAATTCGTGGGAAGATTCAGAAAATTTGCACAAGAGGCTGACTCCTGCTAAAGAATAGACAGTACGAGTCGTGGTAGCAAGGTACGAATCATATCAAAGCACTTGTGATGAACTTCAGAAAAATTTTAAAGTCTCAGAGTCAAGCCATGGAAGCTCAGTATGACTTGTAGGAAGCATGTACGAGTCGTACTAAGATCCAACACTTAGAGAAATTTCAGCCAGTCGACGACCTAGGGGAAGCAGGTATGACCCATACATACCTGCTATGGATCGTATGCTGCAGGCAACTTCAGATATGGAAATGCACCCTGTTAGCCTAGGAAAAGGATTTTATGTCTGTATGAATACATTTTATGTTTTATTTTCATAGAGAGAGGCAATTAGGAGTGATTAGAATTGATCAGCAATGAAATTGAGGAGACTTAGATGTGAGAATTGAATTATTCAACTTGTGATCAACCCTTTCTTGATCTTCATATTATTCTTGAGGATTTTTCTGATTAATACAAAGAAGTTTTTCTCTCATCCATAATTGTAAGTATTGATTTATGTATTTAAATATGAATGCAAATCACAATCTTGCAACTATGAGAGGCTAAAACCTCCATAGTTAGGATTGTGGGAACCAAGGTGGATTAACAAGCTAGGGTTACATAAAAGTAATTCAAATTGTATTCTCTTCATGCTTAAACGTTTCTTAATGGTGTACAACGTTAGGACATGCCCGAATTCTTTACTTGCTTGGGTCTAGGGAGGTAGAGATTAGGAAAAGAAAACTACAACAAAGTTTTGATCTTGATGATCGTTGTATTTACTTGAGTTGTGGTCGCAGGATAGTTAAATTTGGTTCATATTGATAACGGTTAATTTGCAATTGCTCATGAGACTTGGTCGGGTGATTGAGTATAGTCATTCAATAGGGACTGGTCGGTCGTTTGAATGAACCTAAGTTATTAGTTCTATAAGTAAGCATTGGTGATGATCACGTATGTATATCCGAACAGTTATGAACCCATGGGAACACAAAACCCTAGTTATCTTTCATTCTTGATTTTAACTAAAGCATTAACTGTGTTTTTAATTATTGTTTTATTTAGAACCCCCTTTTTTGGAGTAACTACCTAACAAGTTCACTTACCGGCTTTAGTCTAACTCTTCCATATTCCCTGTGGGATCGATCCCATCCTCTAGTTGGGTTCTTTATTGAAAACATCCGCTTCATACTTCAGTAGGAGGTATGGTTTGAGCATTACCAGGCACTAGCCCCCATTACATGCTTGGTCATTAGATCAAGATGGGTAATCATTTTGGCCAGGGTCTCATCCCTTTCTTCATCACATTTTCTCATCTTCGCAGTCACGAGGCTAGAACTAGCACCATTTGAGAACACCTCGGTATCCCTAGTATGTCATGCTCTTTTTTTCTTGGTCATCTAATCTAAGAGAGGCTTGGCCAATCCATATGTTTGGTCCATCAAGGACCCACCAACGAGATTATTGGCCATAGACTTATTTATTGAGTCAAGTGAGTGGTAGAATCTTTGGAGAAGAACTCCATCAGGTAACCCATGGTTTGGACATATTACAACTTTCTTTTTAAATCGAAGCCAAACCTCATGCAAGGGTTCACCTCGAAGTTGTCGAAAATTGGTGATTTCATCCCTTAACTGCAACATCCTCGAGGGAGGGAAGAACCTATCCAAGAGAGCCTCTGTCAACTCTTGCCAAGAAGTAATACACCCCCGGGGTAGCTCCTCTAGCCAAATAGTGGCTTCTCCCGTCAATGAGAATAAGAAAAGCCTTAATCGAATCAACTCTTGGCTAATATTGGTGATATTGAAGGGCTAGCACATTTCAAGGAAGTTGTGAAGGTCTCTACTAGCGTCTTCACATAGTTCCCCTCCAGAGAGCCCTTTCATTTGTAGCAAGTGTAACATACTGCTGGTCACACGAAGCACCGCATTCCTACTGTAGGTGGTAGGCGAATGGCACCTACTACATCAGACAATATTGGCTCATCCTCATCTTGGTCCATGTGGCTATCCACAAAACCCACTTGTGAGTCTTGGCTCATTAGATCCAGCCAAAACAAGAAGTGAAAAATAACAACAAACATAAATTTGTAGAAGAAGCTTAAATAGTTCAAATTAACCACAACTCTAGGCTATCAATGCCTATTTCTCGGAACGGTGCCAAAATTGATCACGTCTAAATCTACTTGCCACTAGGAGAGAGTGTACACAGTCGATAGCAATATAATTTACCCAACTTTATGAGTCGGGATCGAATCCATAGGGAATAGGGATAGATCACTACTAAGTTGTATGTCAACCTAAACAAGTTAGCATCATTGCATCACAATTCATAAAATAAATGTTGGGGGAAACTTGAGAACACTATATGATTCTACTCAATATCAAACTGAAGTAATGCAAGTTGAAATAACAATTAGAGAAAATACTAGGGATATGCTATTGATGAGGCATCAATAGGGTTGGGATTAATCAACAAGTCTTAAGAATCAACTACTAACATGAATAGTTATGGGCAAGTCTATACCCAATGTCTTTCGACCGCTTGGGCATATTCTACTTGGGTTCCTTCAAACCCCAAGCTTAGTTAACATATTACCCATATTGACTTGGGGAAGAATTAAGCTATTTATAGCCTTAATCCTTAGATTGAGTTATAAAAATTAGTTTTGGCTATTTCTAGCTTAACCCCATATTTACAAAACTCAAATCCCCACTAATGCTTTGTCGCCCATATCCTACTTATCTTTTTCAAGCAAAAGCAAGATAAGTACATACAATCTATGTTTGCAACCATAAATATTTGCATTGCAACTTAGAGAAAGTATTAGATTCATGCATAATATGTGATTCCATGACAAATTTAACAACACCCAATCAAATCTAAACCCATACCAAGCACACAACCCTAGCAATCAAATTAGCTACTCATGAATGTAAATAAGAGAATTAAATCAATAACAAATTCAATCACATTCATAATGTCACTCCCCACCTTGGGAGGCGTAACTGGCACCTGATGCCGCATTAGGACCTAGGCTGACCTAGCTAAGCACCTCTGGTGACTGCCAATAACATAGAATCAAGAAAACAAACAGCTATATCTCAGCTGTAAACACAGCCTCAGGCCAACAAGGCAAAATAACAAACCTACAAAGAAATAGCTAACCCAACAATCAAAAAAATAAAAGGATCCTATGTGGGTCGACAAGACCACCATGCTGTCTAAGTCACAACAAAAGGAAAACAGGCAGTCATATATGATCTATAGCCGACAAGGCTGCTAACTAAAAGCTAAATTGGGCTACACATGGCCAACATGCAAAATATAACATACATGGGCCCCACATGGCCAACAACTAGAAACTGTCGTCCGCAAGCCTCGAAGAGTGAATAGTGGTCAGGACAGGGCCCTGACCTACCCAAAAGTTGTAAAACAAAAAGAGCAAACCTTTCTAACTGTCAACTCTAGAAAAAAGGAGCTGACTAATCTGCTAACCCTGGTTGACTACTAAGGAGGTACTGAAACACGTATGTACACACCTGCAGGCAAGTATACAGCGCCCCATAGCTGAGCATTAG
The DNA here is from genome assembly GCA_035772735.1 of Datura wrightii. Classification (NCBI taxonomy): domain Eukaryota; kingdom Viridiplantae; phylum Streptophyta; class Magnoliopsida; order Solanales; family Solanaceae; genus Datura; species Datura wrightii. The sequence goes on along the minus strand of JASDFA010000007.1, from coordinate 41,505,906 downwards.
TACAATATGTACCGATTATGTAAGGTAGCAATAAAAGCGACTGAATAGGACTGATAATAGAACTGAATGTAATCAATAAGAAGGATAAGATTTATAATCTGAATAGCCTCACAACTTGAATAATCGCTGACAAGTAAGTATAGAAAAAAGAACCTTACCTGGCCCTCATAAGCTTGGAAGGTACAATCAACACAGAATAACTTACCTGGGCCCCCATAAGTACAGTAAGTATAGTTCAGTCTATATACCCCTAACCTGGTCAATATGATGTGACAAGTGACTATAGCCAACCTACCTGGCCTCTGGGTCTGCAACTGATCCCACTGGGCTCCTGTAGCTGTGTCTGAGCCCTTTGGGCTCTTGCAACATCACTTGGGCTCACAACGCTCTACAGAGGGTCACTAATGCCGTCATGGAATAAAAGAAGTCCATTCATGGATGGACTATAATACGACCTTATAGGCTTGAATATAGTCCTTTTAGACATCATATAGCTCCTTTGAGTGATCTATAGCCCCGTAGGCGATGAAACAACTAGCAACCCTGAGGTTGTCGACGGAAGGCTATGTTAGGTGGGGTCAGTCCTAACGAAATACTAAACTTTAATCTCAACACTATCTATAGCAACTAATCACAATATTCATGCTCATAACTTACTTACTGTCGTGACCCAAACATAGGCCCAGATCAAGATACGGGACAAGAAACCCCGAGAGGCTCCAAGTCAACCCATGGAATGAACATACATCTAACTCAATCATAAACACACAGAAGATTACCATAAATAACATAGTGTAAGTCTAAAAAAATAGAACATCTGATTACATACATGAAACGAAAGCTGAAGCACAAACTATGTCCGAAAAAGCCTCTAACACTGACGAGTTAATGGGACAAGACCCCAACTAACTCACTATAATCTGGAGACTGAAAGTATGACATACAACTGATAAGAAGGGCCTTCGAAAGATGAGGACTCACCAACTGAGATTGAGGAAAGCTAGCTCCAGGAATTTGACAAGTAGAGGGACTGGGCTTGGATATCGGAACTTGTATCGTAAAATGATACAGCATAGAGTATGTGGTCAATACGTGGAATGTACCGAGAAAGGTAAGTAAAACTGCTAAGCAAGTAAAATCATAAATCATGCATAATATAAAACATAATCAAGATAAGATTTTGAGAGTAGGGCTTGCATGCTATTTTCTGAAATCATGATCTGAACATAACTGAACATTATAACTGAATTGAATGACCCAAAGCTGAAAACTGATAATCATAAGTAAAACTGAAAGTGGGTCAAACTTGTTGAAAACATAATATCATGAGCGATGTACATGCATAACTGAAATCACGAGGAACGACATTATGACGATAGAGCTTACGTTGTCCCTGCTATCACACTCAAGTGGGCAGAGCCATCCAAAGCTTTGCTAGAGCTAAGGACGCTACCATGATATCGATATCAAGCTCAAGGACCCTTGGGGGCAGGTGAAGCTCCAAGGGAGGTCCCTAAGAATATAAGTAAACCTACATTGGCGCGTATTTTGAGGCACAGGGTTGACTGATCCTTAGCCTACTCGATGCTAGATACTACTCCCAAACACATGCATATGCTCTCCATCATTTTTCAATGAAGCTGACCATCGTCTAATGAAGAAGCTGAATAATAACATACATGCATAATCTAAAATCATAACATGAGGAGCCTTAGCTCAAACCATACCACAAGATAAAAATAATGGGAGTCTTGACTCCAAAACCATGTGGTAAGCTAATTCATGAAATCATAAAACATACTTGATAATATGGGCTTGCCCAATACTTAAACATGCTTGAAATCAGTTTGATTCTTTTTGAAAACATGAACATAAACATGGGTATTTTGAAATCATACTTTCTTCATAAATACCTCATCATACTTGAACACATAACTCATAGATCTCAACTTTCATGAACCTTCATGGGTGCGCATCATAGTTTAGAAAACTTGAAAACATAATTTATAATTTAAAATATTGCAAAATCTTCCCATTAATCATTTTTCATCATTCAAAACATGCTTAGATCATACCCATGATTAAAACTTAGGATTTTACCCCAATAGGTAAAAATTCCATGAAATCATCAATTAGAACATCATGAATTGAGAGGGAACTGGGCATGGGTGTGGACAATTGCACCCTTTCATAGCCTTACATACCTGAAGAGATCTGATTTTCACACTTCCTTGATTGCCCAAAGAGAATTGAGGAAGAACTTTGTAGAACTAGGCTTGATCACCTCTCAAACTTCTAAACTTGCATGCATGAATTAGGATAGACTTAGAATGACTTAACCCTTCTTAAAAAACACCCTTGTGACCTTAAAACGATGTAGTTTAGGCCTTAGGAACATAGGAATTATAGAAAATCCTTTAATAAACTCGCAGGGAAAGACAGCGTTGGGACTGGACGAGTTGTCGTCCTTGGCCACGACTCGTGGTCTGCATTCGTCATCTTCACTAGAAATTGCATACTGATAGTCACCATGAGGTACTCAATGAATTATTACCGGTGACCATGACTCGTGGTCACCTCCCGTCACCTTCATTGCCAAAAATCACCTGGGGGTCACCATGGGGAACACCACGACTTATGGTGCACGCGATGAGTCGTGGTGACTAATTTGTTAGGTATATTTCCTAAATCTTCCAACTTTCGTCCAACCCTTGACCACGGCTCACATGATGACTCATGGTGTTGACCACGGCTCATGGTCACACCATCGTCACCTCAACTCATAAATTTTCAACCAAGTCCCAGCCTCTCCCCATGAGTCACTTAATGACTCGTGAGGTTCCTGACGGGTCACTGGATGACTCGTCCTATGACCTGGTGAAAAAATTCCTATTTTTTCTGCTGCAACTCCTGGGTCTGATCTTAGGGCTTTCGGGGTATAACAATTACAAAGTCATAGGTCGTATCACTATACGATGGAAATAACTTACCGAAGAGGTTAGCCTTAACATACCTTAATTGATGATTTCCGTCCACCCAAATAGTTCCAACCTGCATTTGGTAATTCCACCAAATTGCAGCTCTTACGCTAAGAAAATAAGGTTATTTCAATACTAGGAATCGGCCAATAATAATATCTGTTGAAAACATTGACTACAACTCAAACTTCATCCAATTTGGTCGAAAGCTTACAAATTCCCGAGAGTTTAGAAGGTAGAAACACTTCCCTATCAGTTGTATCTGCTTAGGACTCACTTAGAAGTGATTTCTACAAACTTTTACTTGGCGGGGTTGTAGTACTCAGATTGAGATTTCATGAAATAACTCCGTAGGGACATTCCTCCTAATCCCAAAACTTGTTATCCAAGACCAATTTGCATTTGAACAAAGTTTAATGGCGTAATTTTTCTAAAAACCAATGTAAAGTTGAGAGGAAATAACGTAGGGTCGCGGGTCTATTTTGGGAAATGTTTTGAATGATAAACAATTTGAACTTAAAACACACATATATATAAGAGGCGGTGATGGGGGGAATCGGGGGGGGGGGGGGGGGCGGCACACCGGCCATAGTGCCAGGAGCCGGGCGTGACGCGTTGACCAGTGCGCAGGCCTTGCTGCAGGGCGCCCTGCCTCAGGCCCTGGCCTCCTGCTAGCTTGACCACGTACTCGTTTTCTCATTCCCCGAGCCCTATTCCGCATGCGTCGTACTCCAAAACTCTTAACATATGTATGCACGCATTGGTTAAATGATAGAAATTTATGGGGTGTAACGTCATCCCTCCCTTAGGAACATTCATCATCCTCAAATGTAATCTTAGGTTTAAGAGACTCAACTATTTTAACCACGGCCCGAAAAATTTTGGCAGAGTTTCCTTTGTAATATGGACTATCTGGAAACCTGAAATGCAGAAAAGTCCAACATAGACGTCTCACGGGATGCTACAAGCAACGATACAATATAGATTCATGACATGAAGCGAACAACTAAACCATACTGATAATATAAGAAATAAAACAATAACTGAGTAACAATCTCACCTCAACTATAATGACTGGGTCAACCCTGAAATAAGTGACTAGACCTCATGTCATCCTCAACTTCCCAAGTCATCTCTTCCACATTTTTGTTCCTCCATAAGACTTTAATGGAGGCTGCATCTTTAATTATCAATTTATAAACCTGTCGATCTAGTATAGCAACTAGAGTCTCTTCATAGGCCAATTCTTCGGTGACCTAAACATCCTCAACCGGGATAACCCAGGATGTGTCTCCTATGCATTTTTGTAGCATTGACATATGGAAAACTGGATGAACAGATTCAAGCTCTGAAGGCAATTCCAACTCATAAGCTACTTGACTTATCCTTTGAAGGACCCGATATGGGCCAATGAATCTAAGGCTGAACTTGCCCTTCCTTCCAAATTTCATCATGCCCTTCATAGGTGAAACCTTTAGAAATACCCAATCATCAACATTAAACTCCAAGTGTCTATGCCAAACATCGGAATAGGACTTCTAAAGACTCTGGGCTATTAACAAACGCTCTCTGATAAGTTTCACCTTTTCTTTTGATTGATGTATCATATCAGGTCTGTCAACCTTGCCTACCCTACTTCAAACCATCCTATACTGGACCTACATTTCTTCCTATATAAATCCTTGTAAGGCGCTATCTGAATAGCATAGTGATAACTGTTATTTTATGCAAACTCAATAAGAGATAAATGTTTATCCCAACTCCCTCCAAAGTATAGCACGCATGCCCATAGCATGTCCTCGAGCATTTGAATGGTACGCTCTTCCTGACCGTCTTTCTGGGAATGGAAAGCTATACTCAAATTAACCTGTATCTCCAAACCTTTTTGAATTGACTGTTAGAATCTAGCTGTGAATTGTGCCCCTCTATCAGAAATAATAGATGTTGGGATGCCATGCAATCGGAATATTTCCTTAATATATAACTCAGCATAATCCTCAGCCGAACGCAGTCTTGACTGGTAAGAAATGGGCCGATTTTGTCAATCTGTCGACGATAACCCAAATGGAGTTGAATTTACGCCTAGTGTGAGGTAACCCTATAACAAAATCCATATTAATTACTTCCCATTTCCACATAGGTACAGCTATCTCCTGAGTCAGTCTGCCAGGTTTCTAATGTTCGAATTTTACTTGCTGGCAATCAGGACAATGTGCTACAAACTCAGCTACACCTTTCTTCATTCTAGGCCACCAATATATCTCCTTTATATCATGGTACATCTTCATCAAACCAGGGTGAAGAGAGTAATGAGAATAATGTACCTCTTCCATGATCTGCTGGAGAAGCCTTACTATATCTAGAACACATAGTCGACCTCTAAATCTCAAGACACCATCTCCTATTAACTCAAAGGCTAATAGTTTCGCCAATTGAAGCTTGTCTCTGAGTTGTACTAGGCTAGGGTCCTCATATTTCCGCTCCTTCACCTCTACAACTAGAGATTCCACTGATGTATTCTGGATCACGACTCTATTAACTTCTGAATCTAATACTCGGACTGCTAAATTGGCAAACTGTTGTAACTCTCGAGCCATTTCCCACTGCTCTGGCCTCAAATATGCTAGGCTGCCCATGGATCTGTAGCTAAGGGCATCGACTACAATATTAGCCTTCCCTGGGTGATATAGGATGTTCATGTCCTGGTCTTTTAGCCATTCTAGCCAATGACGCTGCTACAAATTCAACTCTTTCTGTGTGAAGATATATTGGAGGCTGATCCATAAAGATATCTACATGAACACCATATAAATAGTGCCTCCAAATTTTCAAAGCATGAACAATTGCAGCTAGGGGTGGGCATTCGGTTTTTAGGTTTGGTTTTTTTAAATTTCGGTTCAGTTTTTTCGGTTTTCGGTTTTTCATGTAGTGTACCGAACACCGAACCAAACTAATTCGGTTTGGTTCGGTTTTTTTGGTTTTTCTAATTCGGTTTTTTCGGTTATGGGCCTAATTAATGGGCTATTTTTTAACTTACAAAATGAGTTACTTTTTAAATTAAAAATGAGTTGTTTTATCTTTTTAAATTCAAAATAAATTATTTTAAGTTTGAATTCTAAAGTTTAATTCAACTAAGCTTAATTTTAACTTTTTAAATAAAGAAAATAGTGGGATCAATTGATTTACATTTAGTAGTACATACATAACATTGAATTTTTGATAATAAATTTTCTCATATGCTTAATATCCTTATAACAAAACCAATAAAAAGTTAAGGGTATTTTAAGATTTTAATAATCTATGGTCCCTAATTTCTTGTTAAATAAATATTATATATTTCATTTTTCTTTCAAAGCATATTAATAATAGTAAGAATTTTCTTAACATGCTAAAACTATTATAAAACTTGTTATTTGTAAAAAAAACTTAAGCAATTGTATCAATTATATAAATAATTATCTAAATGTAAATGTGCTTTGAGATTTGGGTTGGGTATAGTATTTTTATTTTTTTGAAATTAAGTTATAATTTTTTTAAAAAAAAATATGTAAAATTTCGGTTAAACCGAAAAACTAAAAAACTGAAATATGAAATGAAAACCGAACCGAAAAACCGAAATTTAAAAAAAAAACCAAAACCGAACCGAAAAACCAAAAAAACCGAAACCGAAAAACTGAATTAATTCGGTTCGGTTCGGTTTTCTGGTTTTCGGTTTTTTTGCCCACCCCTAATTGCAGCCAATTCCAAATCGTGAGTGGGGTAATTCTTTTCGTGCTTCCTTAGCTGTCTTGAAGTATAGGAAATCACCTTGCCATGCTGCATCAGAACATACCTCAATCCAGCACCTGAAGCGTCATAATACATAGTGTAACCCTCTAGGACTTCCGATAAGGCTAATTATGGGGCAGATGTCAATCTATTTTTTAGTTCCTGGAAACTCTGCTCTCAAGCCTCGATCTAGAGGAATTTAGCTTTTTTCTAAGTCAATCTTGTCAACGATGCTGATAAGGCAGAGAATCCTTCTATGAACCTTCTGTAATACAGGGCTAACCCTAGGAAACTACGAACCTCAGTTGGATTCGTGGGGCTGGGCCATGTCTTTACTGCCTCGATTTTCTATGAGTCAACCTAGATACCTGCATCTGACACAATGTGGCCTAAGAAAGCTACAGAATTTAACCAAAACTCATATTTTGAGAACTTCGCGTGCAACTAGTGGTCTTTGAGAATCTAGAGTACTGTTTGCAAATGATCTCTCTGTTCATCTTGTGAGCATGAATATACTAGAATATCATCGATAAACATTATTACAAACAGATCTAAATATGTCCTGAAGATGTTGTTCATCAAATACATAAACATTGTTGGGGCGTTTGTCAATTCGAAGGACATGACCCAGAATTCAAAATGACCATACCTGGTCCTGAAAGTTGTCTTCAGAATATCTTTCTCCAGGACTCGCACCGATGATACCCGGACCTTAAGTCAATTTTTAAAAATTATTTTTCCTGATGGGGATGATCAAATAAATCATCTGTCCTTGGAAGGGGATATTTATTTTTATTAGTAACTTTATTCAACTATCGATAATCTATACACATTCGTAGGGATCCGTCTTTCTTTCTTACAAACAAAATCGGCGAACACCAGGGCGAAGCACTAGGCCTGATAAAGCATTTTTCTAGTAGATATTTTAACTATTCTTTTAATTCCTTCAGCTTTGCAGGAGCCATCTGATAGGGAGGGAGGGATATATGTTGTGTACCTGGTGGCAGGTCGATAGACAAATCGATCTCACGCTATGGGGGAACACCAGGAAGATCATCTAGGAATACATCTAGAAATTCACTGACCATAGGAATGGACTGAAGAGTCGAGGATTATGCCTGCATATCTTGAACCCTAACAATGTGGTAAATATAGCCCTTTCCTATTAGCTTCCTCGCCCGAAGATAGGATATAAACCTACCTTTTGGCGTGATTGCATTGCCTTTCCATTCTCGCACTACCTCCCTAGCAAAGTGAAATCTGACGGTCCTGGTCCTGCACTCCTATAACACCCCAAAAGTCCCCAAGATTTTAAAACCTGGAGTTTAAAATATGCTCGGCAAAAAATCTACAACAGTGCCTCAAAATGGCTCATCTAACGAGTCATTTGTCGCTCTAACGAGTCATTGGAGGAAGGCGTTGGATGGGATTCAGGATCTGGTGCCAGGTGTTTTAATGTCACCAGAGAAGGTACGAGTCGTTGTGTGAAACAATGACCTGTTGGATGCAATCGCGGTAAGAATTCTGAATGAGACTTTTTTGAGGGGACGAGTCATATGACGATTCGTTGGTGGCTTTGACGGGTCATCGTAAGGAGTTGTGGGTTGGAGTCTAGGCTTTCATATTAGTGGTGACGGATGTTTGTAATGGGCCGTTGGAGCTAGCAACGACCCGTGGTATCGACCATGGAAAGGGAACTTAAGAATGGTCCAATGTGGGTGACGGAAAGACTGACGAATCATTGGATCAAGTACAACTTGTCATGTCGATCGTTGGATGGATTTCCAGTGAGGGACCAGTGTAGTTAATGGATGGTCACCACGACGCGTGGTAAGGACAAACGACTCGTGGTGAGGGTCGTAAGTTTTCCCATGGGTATTTTTGGTAAAGTCCGATGCTTCCATATTTAAAGTGACATCGCTTTGGGCTTCTAAGGGACGTCTTTAGGGCATTTTCAAGCCTAAGCTCTCACTCTACTCTCCTTCCATTCCTCTCAAGATCAAGGATTCACCAAAGGTTTCATCAAGGCTTCAAGGTGTAATTCCAGTGGAATTTCTCCTACCATATATGTGGGTTTTCAACAAGGATATTCTTTCATCCTTGTTCCCCAAAATATTTTATCAAAAACCCAACATTTCATTTATTCTAGAAAAGCATGACCTAGGGTTTTGATTGATGGGTAGTTTTTTCTATGTCTTCTTTGAATTCCAAGACCCACTAGGATTATAAGCTAACTATGATTATGAAATTATTTAAATATCTTGAATTATGTGTTAGATGGTGAGAATGCATGGTTATAGAATATTCTTCATGAGATGTCTTGAACGATGATTGGGGTTTTATTATTCTCCACTCAATTATATCAATAACTCGTATCCATGTATAATATATGTGATTATACTATTTGACAAATATGTTGAGATGAGATTATAGTTTATGGGCTTGATCAATTGAAAGTAAATATGTATTTTCATTGTGTTTTCGATGGAGCTAGTTTGGGTATGAGGTAAACCTATGATAATGGACTAATTATTGCATCCTTCTCATTATTTGGAGTGAATTATGAAATGGGTCCTATGAAATGAAAATCTATGCTCCTCCCATGAATTTGTTGTAAATGTATAAGGTATGAATTAAGTGTATGGGCTTCCATAAATCTAAGTATGTGAAATAATGTATCTATGCTAAAGTGTAATTTGGACCTATGGACCATATATGACCTTATGTTACATGTTGAATGATATGAATTCGGAACTTGAATGTTGTGGAAGTGTAATGCATGATGTGAATCTATAGATGCTCGTTAATGTAAGATGTTTGAAGCAAGTATTGATTTGGCACCATGAGGATATGAAATATGATGATAAAGCATGAGAATGATATTTTAGATTATTGGGCTTGTTGCTAGTAGAAAGTAGCCCTAATCCTTTCTAAATGAATTTTGTATGATGAAACCAGTAAATGTTCATGTTTATGACTAGCTGTAGTAGCATAGACTAGATGTATAATGCCCAGATCAATACTCCTTATGTTCTAGTCAACCAGAGACTCTCCATAGCCGAGAATGTTTCCCCTTGTTCAGTCAGGATCCTCTATAGCAGAGAGTGACTCCCTAGTTCAATTGGGATCCTCCATAGTAGAGAGTGACTCCCTAGTTCAGTCGAGATCCTCCATAGCAGAGAGTGACTCCCTAGTTCAGTCAGGATCCTCCATAGGAGAGAGTGACTCCCTAGCTCAGTCTGAACTCTCCATAGTAGAGAGTGACTCCCTTAGTTTAGTTGGAACTTTCCATAGTAGAGAATGACTTCCTTAGTTATGTTATCCGAATGATTCAGTTCCGTATGATTTAGACTTTAGTTTAGAACAGATATAATATAATGGAATGCAGACTCAGTTACCAGCAGTGATCCAGTACAATGTGTGATGCTAGTCTCAGCTTTAGCTCTTATTAAATGTTTAGTACTTGAACATTATGCATGAGTTCAATGATGTTTCAGGATATGAGATCCATATGAAAGTTTCATGTATATATGTATATGTGTATGTGACTCAGAAGAGGATTGTTACATTCTAAATCAGTTATGTGTCGATGTACTTTGTTATTTCCTTCTTGTACACTTGCATGTTTAGTTGTTTACGTTTTCCCCGCAGGCTCAGTGCATTCCAAGTACTGACTGCATGCCTTTATGTGCTATATTATTTCATCATATAGATTCGGGTATCCAAACTCAGCCCTGGGGGTAGACACGCTCCTCCCTCCATCTCAGCGGATTGTGGTGAGTCCTCATCTCTCGAGAACGAGGTCTATATTCTTGTTCAGTTGTATTTCAGTTTTCAGACGTGAGAGTTAGCTGGGGACCTGTCCCAACAACTCATCAATTTAGTAGAGGCTTTCAGACATGTGTAATCTAATTCAGTCTATGTATTATGTTTTGTTAGATTATGTCTTTAAATGTTAATCTTGTCTTTTAAAGTTAGCTTCCTCAGTTATGTTTTACTAGTTGTTTATATCATTAAGTGTTATGCCATTTTTATGCATGGGTCGACTTGGAGCCTTTTGGGGTTCCTTGTCCCATGTTATGACTAAGGTGCTAATTCGAGTCGTGAAAAACTTGGTATCAAAGCCAGGTTTAGAGTGTCCTAGGGTGTCCGAAAAGCCGCGTTAAGTAGAGTCTTTTTTGTGGGTGTGATGCACTCCACACTTATCACGAAGAGGCTACGAGACATTTTAGGAATGTTCCCTTTATTCATGATCCTTATCATGCGTAGAGTATGAAACTCTAACAGTTCCTCCCCTGGCTCATGCTTTACGGGCTCGCAGATAATTCCTCCCAGAAGAGGGAATGGAAGAAGAAATGGTAATGGCCACCAGCAGGTACCACCAGCCTCGGCAAACCCAATGGAAGACCATGTTACTCATGCCGAGTTTCGAGCAACCCTTAATATGTTGGCACAGGCCGTGACCGCCTAGATTAATCAGCAGGCAATGGCTCACGTTCCCCAGAATAGGAATGTAGCGACAACAAGTGTAAGAGAATTTCTTAGAATGAACCCACCCGAATTCTTGGGGTCAAAGGTAGACGAGGACTCGTATGAGTTCTTGGAAGAGATTCAGAAGATCACCCAAATCGTGGGGGTGACGGGAATTGAGAGAGTAGAGTTAGCCTCCTACCAGCTGAAAGGAGTCGCATATATATGGTTTTGTTAGTGGAGGGAAAGTCGAGGAATTAGAGCAGGCCCTGTAGGTTGGGATGAATTTATGACTGCGTTCCTGGACATATTTTTCCCTAGGGAGTTGAGGGAGGCTAAGGCGGCAGAGTTCATCAATCTGAAATAGAATGACATGAAAGTTCAGGAGTACACGCTGGAATTTATTTGGTTATCCAAGTATGCACCAGAGATGGTAGCCGACCAGAGGGCTTGGGTGAGCAGGTTCAGTGAATGGAGTGTAAGACTCCTTGGTTAAAGAGTACAAGACTGCAATGTTGCACAGGGATATATACTTTCCACATTTGGTGATATCCGCTCAACAAATGGAGGCGGAGCAGGTGAATGAAAAGGAGAGAGAGGCTAAGAGGGCCAGGGTAGGAGATTCAAAATTTTCTTCGCAAAGGAAGAGTGGTGAACACCGCTCACACTCCCAGTAGAAATCGTCAGCCCCAGTATTTTCGACAACTAGTGCTCCGGACAACCTAGAGTAAGGGAGATTACGTATCCATTGTGTACCAGCTATGGGAAGCACCACTTGGGAGAATGTATGGTCGGAACGGATGTTTGTTTTTGGTGTGGCGAGTAGGGCCATAAGCACCAAGATTGCGCAGCGGCGAAGCAAGGCGAGAGTAGATCCTCGGTCATCTCTTTAGTAGCTCCGATAACCTGTTCATTTCAGCATGGTGCATCATCTGTCCTGGGTGGCGGACATCGTCAAAACCACTCCTATGCCGTAGCAGCACACCAGGATAAGGGCAAGTCGCCAGTAGTGGCCACCGGTATGTTGTGAATCTTGCATTACTCTTTGTATGTTACTAGTCCAGTACCCCAGTATTGAATAAGAAGCTCTGTGATTGTTGTTGAGAAGAGATTGTTGATGTGTAATGTGAATAGCAGTTAATGTAAGACTTGCAGTGATGGTTAGAGGTGAAAGGGGAGATAGGAGTTAGTGAACTAGCCCCGACCTTAAGAAAGCTTTAGGAGCCTTAGAATGATGTCTTTAAGCTATGGGGGAGATGGTAAGTGTATGAGACTAGTCGGATCTTGAATATGCTAGCAGGGGGAGTTCCAACCCTAATAGTCATGATATGTCAATCTCTCCAGGTTCGGATAACCTCTCTTGTATTTTAGTTGAAGTTAAGTTATGCCCATCCCTATGTGTAGACTCCTAGAATTTCTAGATAACCGCTTCAGACAACAATGCCGGTCTTACTCTACGAATCTTTTAGGCTCTCATCTTCGTTTTATGAATCAGTTATGTGTGTTAGTCATGTTTCCTAGTATGATCAGCTCGAACTCAGTCTTTAGAAGTTTCTTAGTAGCTCAATAGAAATAGGGTATCTCATGTATGTGTTCAGTTATGGATGTCATGAATAATTCGTGCTCATGAGACCTTTAATTGCAGTCAGACCAAATATCATGAATTCTAACCGTGTAACAGAAAGAGATTTGAGAGCGAAGGCTCAGTCCGTGTCAGTTCAGTGCTAGTTAAAGAGGAAGAATCCTTCTTAGTGTTCTATCTAGTTCCATGTTAGTTTCATGTCCTTTGATCTCTCTTGAGCCATATCATGCATGCTCAATTTAGATATTCAGTTCTGATATGTAAGGTCAACCCGAAGTCAAATGCTCCATTGGTTTTAGCTGCGATTGATTGATTTTGGGATTTCAGTTCTGTCCCTATCCTTTCAGTATGTTTAGCCAACATTCGAGGACAAATGTTACCAAGGGGGAGATATTGCAACACCCCAAAAGTCTCCCATATTTTAAAACCTGGAGTTTGAAATGTGCTCAGTAGAAAATCTATAGCAGTGCCTTAGAATGACTCGTCTAACGAGTCGTTGGTCACTCTAATGAGTCGTTGGAGGCACGCGTTGGATGGGATTCAGGATCTGGTGCCAGGTGTTTTGATGTCACGGGAGAATTTTCGGAGGGGACGAGTCATGTGACGACTCGTTGGTGGCTTTTAAGGGTCGTCATAAGGATTGTCTTTTAAGGGTCGTCATGGGTTGGAGGCTAGGCTTTCAGGTTAATGGTGACGGATGGTTGTAACTGGCCATTGGAGCTAGCAATTACCTGTGGTGTCGACCGTTGCAAGGGTACTTAAGGATGGTCCGGTGTGGATGACGGAAGGAGTGACGAGTCGTGGATCAAGTAACCACTCGTCATGTCGATCGTTGGATGGATTGCCAGTGAGGGACCAATGTAGTTAACGCATGGTCACCACGAGTTGTGGTGAGGACCAACGACTCGTGGTGAGGGTCGTGGTCCCAGATGGGCAGATTTTTAAAGTTTTTCCCAGGGGTATTTTTTGTAAAGTCCAATGCTTCTGGATTTAAAGTAATGTCATTTTGGGCTTCTAAGGGACGTTTTTGGGGCATTTTCAAGCCTATCTCATTCTCTCAACTCTCCTTCCTTTTCTCTCAAGATCAAGGATTCACCAAAGGTTTTCATCAAGGCTTCAAGGTGTAATTTTGAGTGGAATTTCTCCTACCAGGTATGTGGGTTTTCAACAAGGATATTCTTCCATCCTTGTGCCCCAAAATATTTTATCAAAAACCCAAATTTTCATTTATTCTAGAAAAGCATGACCTAGGGTTTTGATTGACAAGTGATTTCTTCTATGTCTTCTTGGAATTCCAAGACCCACTAGGATTATAAGCTAATTGGGATTATGAAATTATTTGAATATCTTGAATTATGGGTTATATGGTGAGAATGCTTGGTTATAGAATGTTCTTCATGAGAAGGCTTGAATGATGATTGGGGTTTTATTATTGTCCACTCAATTATATCAATAACTTGTATCCATATATAAAATATGTGAAGATTGTAGGAATTTCCCTAATAATTAGAATATACTATTTGATAAATATGTAGAGATGAGATTATAGTTTATGGGCTTGATCAATTTGAAGTAAATATGTCTTTTCATTGTGTTTTCGATGGAGCTAGTTTGGATATGAGGTAAACCTATGATAATGGCCTAATTATTGCATCCTTCCCATGAATTGGAGTGAATTATGAAATGGGTCCTATGAAATGAAAATCTATGCTTCTCCCATGAATTTGTTGTAAATGTTTAAGGTATGAGTTAAATGTATGGGCTTCCATAAATCTAAGTATGTGAAACAATGTATCTATGCTAAAGTGTAATTTTGACCTATAGACCATGCATGACCTTATGTTACATGTTTAATGATATGAATTCGGAACATGAATGTTGTGGAAGTGCAATGCATGATGTGAATCTATAGATGCTAATTAATGTAAGATGTTTGAAGCAAGTATTGATTTGGCACCATGAGGATATGAATTATGATGATAAAGCATGAGAATGATATTTTAGATTATTGGGCTTGTTGTTAGTAGAAAGTAGCCCTAATCCTTTCTAAATGAATGTTGTATGATGAAACCAGTAAATATTGATGTTTCTAACTAGCTGTAGTAGCATAGACCCGATGTATAATGCCCAGATCAGTACTCCTTATGTTCTAGTCAGCTAGGGACTCTCCATAGCCGAGAATGTTTCCCTTGGTTCAGTTGAGATCCTCCATAGTAGAGAGTGACTCCCTAGTTCAGTCGGGATCCTCCATAGCATAGAGTGACTCCCTAGTTCAGTCGGGATCCTCCATAGCAGAGAGTGACTCCCTAGTTCAGTAGGGATCCTCCACAGCAGAGAGTGACTCCCTAGTTCAGTCAGGATCCTCCATAGGAAAGAGTGACTCCCTAGATCATTCGGGACTCAGTTTAGTTGGGACTTTCCATAGTAGAGAATGACTACTTAGTTATGTTATCAACATGATTTAGTTATGTATGACTCAGGCTTCATTTTAGAACAAATATAATATAATGGAACGCAAACTCAGTTACCAGTAGTGGTCCAGTACAGTATGTGATGCTAGCCTCAGCTTCGGCTCTTATTAAATGTTCACTACTTGACCTTTATGCATTAGTTCAATGATGTTTCAGGATATGAGATCCATATGAAAGTTTCATGTGTATATGTATATGTGTATGTGACTCAGAAGAGGATTATTACATTCTAATCAGTTATGCGTCGATATACTCCATTATTTCCTTCTTGTACACTTGCATGTTTAGTTGTTTATGTTTTCCCCGCATGCTTAGTACATTCCAATTACTAACCGCATGCCTTTATGTGCTATATTGTTTCATGATATAGATTCAGGTATTCAGACTCAGCCCCGCAAGTAGACACGCTCCTCCCTCCATCTCAGCGGATTGTGGTGAGCCCTCATCTCTCGAGGACGAGGTCTATAGTCTTGTTTAGTTGTATTTTAGTTTTCAGACGTGAGAGTAAGCTGGGGACCTATCCCAGCAACTCATCAGTTTAGTAGAGGCTTTCAAACATGTGTAATCTGATTCAGTCTATGTATTATGTGTTGCTAGATTATGTCTTTAAATGTTAATCTTGGCTTTTAAAGTTAGCTTCGGCTCAGTTATGTTTTGTTAGCTGTTTATATCGTTAAGTGTTATGCCATGATTATACCATTGGTCGACTTGGAGCCTTTGGGTTTCCTTGTCCCGTGTTATGGCTAGGGTGCTAACTCAGGTCGTGACAACTACACATTGGCATAACATCGTGATAGAAAATCCATGCCTATAATTACATCAAAATTAATCATTTTAGCTCCACCAAAACCTCTAAAGTCTGACAGCCAATAACCTCTACTATATAGCCCCGGTAAATCCTCTTAGCAATAATATAGTCACCAATGGGTATGGATACAAAAAATGGTTGTTGAAGCAATTCTGGTGTTATATCAAATTCCAGTGCCACTAGCGGAGTAACATAAGACAAGGTAGAACCTGGATTTATTAAAGCATAAACCGAGTGAGAGCAAACATCCAGCATACCCGTCACAACATCTGGTGACGACTCAGACTCTTGTCACCCTAGTAGGGTGTAAGTGGGATCCGAACCACTACCATAACTGGATTCCTCTGATCTACCTCTGCCTCTTTCAGCTAAAGTTGAGGGTCTGTGCCCTGCCGAAGGTGCTAGAACATGTGATCCTATTGAGGACCTGTTTTGCTGGTTCTGATCACCCTAATCTCTGGTCAGACAATCCCTCATCATATGACCTTCTTCCCCACAAGTATAACAAGAAGTAGAGTCATACCTACACCTCCCAAAATGTCATAGGCTGCAAATGCTGCAATGCGGTGCAATGGGCCTGCTCTGATCTGATCCCCTCTACTTTTGGGAACCCGATGCTCGCGAACTCCTGCCGAGACCTGACTATCCGCGACGATCTAATCTACCACCCTGTTGCTGCTGAGGTGAATGTTTGGGTGGCCTACCTAATATCTACGGCTTGGGTCCTCCCTAAAATTCTGCCTGCATATCAGTGGGTCTTACCCTCTGGTGCTACTCCTAAGTTACTCTTTCTACCTCATACTGACGTTGCCTAATCCCTTTGATATTTTGAGCAAAATCCTGAATGTGTGAAATATCCATATCCTCCTATAAGGTATTTGTAGCACAAGTCTCCACATACTCTTGAATAATCCCCATGATGAACCGATGTACCCTAGCTTGCATGGTGTCCACAAAAGCTGGCGCATATCTTGCCAAAGAGTCAAATCTCATCGTGTACTCTCTCGAACTCTCATCGTACCCTGCTTTAGGTCCAGGAACTGATCCACCTGACCTGTCAGATCTCTCAAGGCAAATAATGATCTATGAAGGCCTCTGAAAAACTAGACCAAGTCGGAGGGGGTATGTCTCTGCCTCAGGACCTCTCCCAACTCTCGTACTACAACACCGCTATGGCTCGTAGCTGAAATACTGCCAACTCGACTGACTTTGCAAGTGTATCATGCATCACCCTAAATATCCTCTGCAAGTGATCCATAAAGTCCTGAGGGTCCTCTCCGCAGTCTGTCCCCGTGAACTGCGAAGGACTCAGGGAAAGAAACTCTTGAACCCCCGAACTTCCGGGTCCTCCAGTAGATTCAGCAACAATGGTTCCACTGGCTAAGGCTGAGCGGCCATATTTGAGCCATCAAATAAACCATGCTCTAACCTCCTGATCTAATGGTATAGGGATTACTCGGGGTGATGCTACTGTATCTACTACCTTGGGGGCCTCTTGGTGCGACGGAGAATGCCGGGGAGATCGAGGTGATCTGTCCCTCTCACCCTCAGGTTGGGCCAGCTCTGACGGTGGCACTCTACTAGTGCCCTCTCCTGCAGTGGTATCCAACTCCTGACCAGTCATAGTTTATCGTGCATCAGACATTTTTTCTTTAGATAAGCAGAATAACATAAGCTTAAGAACTCAACCCTGTATAACATAGCTCTATAGCACAATTGGAGAAGAAAAAAGAGTAGCCACGCTATCATGCCTCGTAGCCTCCTGCCTATAGAATGTAGTGCACAAAATTTCTATAGACAAGACTCTACTAGACACGACTTTCAAAATCCCTAGGATATGACATTGCTCTGATACCAAGTTTGTCACGCCCTACATTAGGAGGCGTAACTAGGCACTTGGGACCTAGGCTGACCTAGCTGGGCATAGGCACCTCTGGTGCTTGCTAGTAACACAAAGTCAAGAAAACAAACAGCTATATCTCAGCTATAAACACAGTCTCGAGCCGACGAGGCCACACATCAAACCTGTAAAGAAACAGCTAACCCAGCGGTCATAAAAATATAAGAGTACCCTACGCGGGATGACAAGACCACCATGTTGTATAAGTCACAACAAAAGGAAAACAGGTAGTCATATATAAACTATAGCTGACAAGGCTGCTAACTAAAAGCTAAACTAGGCCACACACGGCCAACACATAAAATATAACATACATGGGCCCCACACGGCCAATAATAACCAACAACTAGAAACTGTAGTCTGCAATCCTCTAAGATTGAAATAGTGGTCAGGACAGGGCCCACCCAAAAGCTATACAACAAAAAGGGCAAACCTTTCTAACTGTCAACTCTAGAGAAAAGGAGCTGACTAATCTGCTAATCCTGGCTGACTGCTAAAGAGGTCTTGAAACGCTTCTATTCTTACCTGAAGGCAAGTTTGCAGTGCCCCATATGTACCAAATATGTAAGGCAGAATAAAAGTGACTGAATAGAACTGATGACAGAAATGAAAGTAATCAATAAGAAGGATAAGAGTTATAACTTGAATAGCCTCACAACTTGAAGAATAACTAACAAGTAAGTATACAAACAAGAACCTTACCTTGTTCCCATAAGCTTGGAAGGCACAATCAGCACAAAATAACCTGCCTAGGGCCCCATAAGCCCTGGCAAGTATAGTTCAATCTATAGACCCCTAACCTAGTCAATATGATGTGATAAGTAACTATAGGTAACCTACCTAGCCTTTGGGTCTGCAATTGAGCCCTCTAGGCTCCTGTAGCTTTGTCTGAGCCCTCTGGGCTCCTATGACTACACCCTGGGCTCACAAGGCTCGACGGAGGGTCAATAATGCCATCATGACATAAAAGAAGTCCATTCATGAATGGCCTGTAATACGGCCTTATAGGCATGAATATAGTCCTTTCAGACATCATATAGCTCCTCTAAGAGATCTATAGTGTTACACCCCGTAAGTTCTTGACACTTAGTTGGCCTATTCACATGTTGGTTAAGAGTTTTAGAATGCCATATGTGCGAGAAAAGGGCCCGGGGAGAGATCGAACAAGCTCCAAGTCGGAGCATCGCAAGGAAAATGCGACTTATAAATCGCATTCGACAAATACGACTTAAAGGCCCCAAGTATATAAGGCTCCCACTTCGTTTTAAATCATTTTCCCTTCATATAATTTCCAGTAAACTAACAGAAATGGAGGAATGAAGGGTTTGATTAAATTTCCTTCTGTTTACGTCGTCAAACGTAGTCCAAACTCGAATTAACTTCGGGTAGCGAAGTATAAAGCTGCCGGGAGCATTCCTGCGGAGTAAGTTTCGCGAAATTCGGCCGGCAAATCGTAGTCACGCCGAGCTAAGGTAAGTGAAATTTCTCCAAACTAGTGTTAATATACTCCCGGCATTAAATTGAGTATTTCTCCCTTCTAGACCCCCGAGAAATAGCGAGTTTTCGGCCGTTCTTCGATAAGTCGAAGAATAGGCAGTAGGTATAGCCATACTATGGTTTCGTTCCAAAATAATAGTAGAAATTAATTTTGTTCTTTCATGTATATGAATACAGTTGGGAGAAATAGTTGAATATTAGTCGAGCTACGCCAGTTAATCAGAAAGTCGATAGTTGAGGTATGTAAAGCCGGTTTCTTTCGGCAAGCTAGTAGTTCCAGCATAGCAAAATAGTACAAATTCCAGTAGAATGTTTCAGAAGCGGTATATTATATTCAGTATGAGTTCAGTATTCATGTTAGAATTATTATACAGTGTTCAGCATGAAACTCAGTAAAATAGTATAATTCCCAGCAGAATATTCCAGAAATATTATTTCAGACTCAGTATCAGATTCAGTATATTTTAGTATCAAATTCAGCATATTTCAGTATTAGATTCAGTATATTTCAGTATGAAATTCAGAACAGAATACCAGAATATAAATATTATTATCAGATTCAGTATATATATATATATATATATATACATATATTACATGCGATTATTGCTATTTGTGGAGACATGATTGTTCTGTGTTGGGCACCCTTAGAGCTTCCTTGACCGCCCCAAGGTTAATAGCTATGTCGACTCGGCCGCCAGAGGGTGAAGATACATCGCTCTACAGAGTGGCATGTCGTCCGCCAGCGGACGAAGATGGGATGCAGATTCCCCATAGCAGGCTGATCAGCACTATACCACACCCCTTATCGAGCGCTTGCGCCCGGGGTGCAGATTTTAAATTTAAGATTACAGATTTCAGATTTCAGATTTCAGGAGTCCTCCGAACTCAAATATAGCTATAGTTAGGGGCCTAGCGAGCCCAAGTTGCATACCCAGGGGGCCAGCAGGATGCTCATAGTTACTAGGTAGATGGACCTGGGTAGGGGTATATAGATTGTGTGCTGGTTGGTACCTTACGACTTGTGGGGGCTGGTAAGGTTCTTGTATGCTATGTTGTGTTAGTTATTAATAGATAGAAAGTAGACTGCCATGTTATCAGGTATGACTCTTACTCTCTTCAGTAAAGTTACGCTCTTTTCAGTCAGTCTCAGCCCGTCTCCTATTACTTCAGTATCTATATATATTATTGTTTGCTTTCAGTTATTTTCAGTTATTGCTTTGTATACTCAATACCAGTGGTATTGACGCCTGTTTTGGGGCACTGCATTACTTGCCTGTAGGTACTCACGAGGAGCAGATCCCTCATAGTTCTAGCCAGCGTATGGAGTCTTCAGCTCCTATCATCTGGAGCTTGACAGCTAAAGGTTTACTTCCCTTTTTGTTTGTATAGTATGGGTAGGCTGGGGCCCTGTCCCGACCATCTTATTATTCTTAGAGGCTTGCGAATTGTATATTCCCTGTGGTTAGTTGTACCGATCGTGTGGGGCCATGTGTGTGTTTTTAGTTTGCATGTGATGGCCGTGTGGGGCCTTGTTCAGTTGTCAGTTGGTGACCTTGTTGGTGACAGATCAGTTTAGCACTTGATTCTACTTTTCAATGATAACTAGTCATCATGGTGGCCTTGTCGGCCCGCATAGGTTCCCTTATAATCAGTTGTTCTGGGTATCTGTTATATTCCTACAGGTGGCTATAGGCCTTGTCAGCCGGAGGCTGTATTTAAAGTCATTATATAGCCTGTTGTTTTCATAAATCCATAATTAGAGCCAGCCTGGCACCAGAAGTGCTTAGGCTTAGTAGTCCAGCAGTCTAGGTCCTAGTAGGGCAGCAGGTGCCAGTCATGCCTCCCAAGGTGGGGCGTGACAAACTTGGTATCAGAGCAGGTCGTATCCCAGGGAGTCTGCAAGCCGTGCTAAGTAGAGTCTTGTCTATGGATGTGTTGTGCACAAAATACCATAGGCAGGAGGCTCCAAGGCATGATAGGATGGTTACTCTTTCTTCACATTAAGTTGTGCCATAGAGCAGTACAATATAGGGTTGAGTCCTTAATGCTTATTATACTCTTTGTTTACAGATAAAATGTCAGATCAGCGACATACTATCACAGGCAGAAGATTGGACATAGCAGCAGGAGAGGGCACCAGCAGGATGCCTCAGCCTCGTTTAGAATCAGCCTGATTTGAGGGCGATACAGAGGTATTGTCCCGACCTTCTCAGCAGTCTCCACCCCATTAGGATCCACTTGGGATGACACCACCTCCGACAGTTCCTATACCTACACCATCTGACCAGGAGGTCATGAGTGTCGTTGTTATGTTAGCGCAACTGATGGCTACTCAGCGCCAGTCAATGCCACCTACAGCTGCAGAGTTATCAGGTGGGCCTGGTAGTTTGAGGGTCCGAGAATTCTTAGCACTAGGTCCCCCGCAGTTCACAGGGTCGGATCAGACAGAGGACCCCCAGGACTTCCTGGATCAGATGCAGAGGATTTTCTGGGTAATGCATGTTACATCTACAGATTCGGTTGAATTGGCGGTATTCTGACTGCGGGATATTGCTGTGTTGTGGTATGAGAGTTGGGAAAGGTCTCGAGGGAGAGATGTTGCCCCTCCGACCTGGTCCAGCTTTTCAGAGGCTTTCCTAGACCGTTACCTACCACGAGAGATCCGACAGGCCCAGATGGACCAGTTTTTACACCTAGAGCAGGGGGCGATGAGTGTTCGAGAATACGCCCTGCAGTTCGATTCTTTGGCCCGCTATGCTCCGGCCTTTGTAGACACCATGCCATCCAGAGTCCATTGGTTTATTATGGGACTGAACCCAGAGTATATTGAGGCATGTATGACAGCTACTTTGCGGGAAGATATGGATATTGCTTGAGTGCAGGCTTTTGCTCAGACTATTGAGGGCCTCAGACAGCGGCAACAGGATAGCAGACGAACAAGTCAGGAACAACGCCGCAGGGATAGGTCAGATGAGTTACAGGGGGAGATTCGTAGAGGGCTTAGGCCATGGTTGTTAGATAGGCCACCTAGACTCCCACCTCCATCACAGCAGTAGAGGGGTAGATTCAGTCGCTGAGAACAGTCAGTGTCCGGTGGAAGTTCTCGAATAGTAAATTCACCCCAGCAGAGGAGAGCAGAGAAGAGCAGGTATACACCACCACTTTTCCCTATTTATAGCCGACGCCACTCTGGAGCTTGCAGATATGGCTCCACAGGGTGTTATATAGGAGTGTCATGTGATGAGAGATTGTCCATCCAGGGGTCAAGGTGACCGGGATAGACAGGAGAGGGCATCAGCAGCGTCGCGAGCTCCAGCAGCCTCGGTTGAGTGCAGGCCCTCAATTTCAACAGGTAGAGGACGAGGCAGATCAGGGGCCTCTAGTTCAGGTACGGGTCCAAGCCGTACCTATGCATTACTAGGGAGACAGGATTCAGAGGCATCTGCAGATGTTGTGACAGGTATGATGACTATTTGCTCTCACCTTGCTTATGTATTAATCGATCTAGGATCTACCTTTTCCTATGTTACCCCATTAGTGGCTCGAAAGTTTAGTATTGTACCTGAATTGCTTCGGCAACCCTTTTCAGTATCTACACCCAGCAGTGACTCTATCATAGCCAGAAGGGTTTATCGAGGGTGTACAGTAGAGGTTGCTTGCCGTCAGACCACAGAAGATTTGGTAGAGTTAGAAATGGTTGATTTTGACGCCATTATAGGTATGGATTGGTTAGCTCCATGCTATGCCAATGTAGAATGCTGGACCAGGATGGTCCAATTCCACTTTCCAGGGGAGGCAGTACGAGAGTGGAAGGGCAGTACAGCTACGCCAAAAGGTAGGTTTATTTCCTATCTTTGGGCGAGAAAGTTGATAGCCAAAGGGTGCATTTACCACATTGTAAGAGTTCAGGATGTTCGGGTAGAGCCTTCGACTCTCCAGTCTGTTCCAATGGTGAATGAATTCCCCGATGTATTCCCAGATGAGCTACCTGGTATTCCCCCAGAAAGGGAAATAGACTTTGCAATTGATTTATTACCAGGCACTCAACCCATATCAATTCCCCCTTATCGCATGGCTCCTGCTGAACTCAGAGAACTAAAGGAGAGGTTGAAATATTTGTTAGACAAGGGCTTTATCAGGCCAAGTACTTCACCTTGGGGTGCGCCAGTTCTGTTTGTAAGAAAGTAGGATGGTTCCCTTCACATGTGTATAGACTATTGGCAACTGAATAAAGTCACAGTCAAGAATAAGTATCCGCTTCCCAGAATAGATGATTTATTTGATCAGTTACAGGGAGCCAGATATTTCTCCAAAATTGACTTAAGGTCCGGATATCATCAGGTTCGGGTTCGTGAAAGGGACATTCCAAAGACTGCCTTCAAGACCAGATACAACCATTTTGAATTCTTAGTCATGTCCTTTGGGATGACGAATGCTCCAGCCGTGTTTATAGACCTGATGAACAATATTTTCAGACCATACCTGGACTTGTTCGTGATAGCATTTATTGACGATATTCTGGTGTATTCTCGCTCAGAGGCAGACCACCAAGATCATTTGCGGACAGTGCTCCAGATTCTCAGAGACCGTCAGCTGTATGTCAAGTTCTCTAAATGTGAATTTTTGTTGAATTCAGTAGCCTTTTTGGGTCATATCGTGTCGGATGCTAGTATACAGGTAGATACACAGAAGATAGAAGAAGTAAAAGCATGGTCTAGACCTACCACTCTGACCGAGGTACGTAGTTTCCTAGGGTTAACAGGGTACTACAGAAGGTTTGTTGAAGGATTTTCCACCTTAGCAGCACCTCTGACTAAACTGACGCAGAAGGCAACAAAATTTCAGTGGATTGAGGCATGTGAGTAGAGCTTCCAAGAATTGAAAGACAGGTTAACATCAGCTCCAGTGTTGCATTGCCAGAAGGTACAGAAGGTTATGCGGTTTATTGTGACACTTCGGGTGTTGGGTTAGGATGTGTGTTGATGCATCATGGTAAAGTAATTGCTTATGCTTCCAGACAGCTGAGGAAACATGAAAAAAAACTATCCTACCCATGACCTGAAATTGGCCGCAGTGATTCATGCCTTAAAGATATGGAGACATTACTTGTATGGCGTCCACGTGGATATTTTCACTGATCATAAGAGCCTACAATATATCCTCACTCAGAAAGAATTGAATTTGTGGTGGCGTAGCTGGTTAGAGCTGTTGAAAGACTATGATATGAATATTCTGTATCACCCAGGGAGAGCTAATGTGGTGGCAGATGCCCTTAGCCGTAAATCTATGGGAAATATGGAACACTTACAGCTTGAGCAACGGGAATTAGCCCGGGAATTGCATCAGTTAGCCAATTTAGTCGTTCGTATAGCAGAAATAGAGGACAATAAAGCGGTAATCCAGAACACTACAGTGTAATCTTTAGCCGTGGAAGTAAAGGAACGGTAGTGTGAAGATCCTATCCTGGTTCAACTTAGAAATAGAGTTTAGCAAGGAGAGGTGACAGATTTTCAGACAACCAAGGATGGGGTATTATGATATAAAGATCGCCTTTGTGTTCCAGACGTTGCAGGGCTTTGCCAGCAGATTATGGGCGAGGTACATTATGCCCGTCATTCTCTCCACCCAAGTTCGACAAAAATGTACCATGATATAAAAGAAATCTACTGGTGGCCAGGAATGAAGAAGGGGATAGCAGAATTCGTAGCTCAGTGTCCCTACTGCCAGCAGGTAAAAGCTGAACATCAGAAACTAGGCAGACTGACTCAGGATATAGCTGTGCCTCTATGGAAATGGGAAGCAGTAAATATGTTTTGTAGCAGGATTACCCCGCACCATGTGTAGATATGATTCGATCTGGTGATTGTTGATAGACTGACAAAATCAGCTCATTTTCTACCAGTAAGGGCTACCTTTTCTGCCGAGGATTATGCTGAGCTGTATAGCAGAGAAATAGTCAGGTTGCGTGGTGTTCCAGTGTCCATTATCTCCAACAGAGGGGCGCAGTTTACAGCTAAATTCTGGCAATCATTTTAGAGAGGCTTGGGGACGCAGGTTAACCTGAACACAACTTTTCATCCTCAGAAAGATGGGCAGGTAGAACGCACCATTCAAACGCTCGAGGATATGTTGTGAGCATGTGTGTTGGATTTCGGAGGTAGCTGGGATGAACATTTACCACTCGTTGAGTTCGCCTATAATAACAGTTACTATTCAGCTATTCAGATGGTGCCTTATGAGGCATTATATGGGCGAAAGTCCAGATCTCCAGTTGGTTGGTTTGAGGTAGGAGAATCAGCATTGATTGGGCCAGATATCATTCACCAGTCAGAGGAAAAAGTAAAGCTTATCAGAGGCTCAGAGCCGCCAGAAATATTATGCTAACGTGCAACGTAGAAACTTGGAATTTAATGTGGGTGATTAGGTGTTTCTAAAAGTTTTGCCGATGAAGGGTGTAAAGAGATTTGGCAAGAAAGGCAAGCTCAACCCGAGGTTTGTTGGGCCTTATCAGATTTGCCGAAGAATAGGCCAAGTGGCATATGAGTTAGACTTACCTCCAGAGTTAGAATCTGTCCACCCAGTTTTCCATGTATCAATGCTGAGAAAGTGCATAGGAGATTCCTCCAGAATTGTCCCAGTCCAAGATGTTCAGGTTACAGAGGAGTTGGCCTATGAAGAAGTTCCAGTAGCCATACTAGACCGGCAGATCTGCAGATTAAGAACTAAAGATGTTGCTTCTGTCAAAGTATTATGGCATAACAGGAACCGAGAGGAAGTGACTTGGGAAGAAGAAGAAGATATGAAAGCCAGATACCCTCAGTTATTTCATACTTAGTTAGTCAAAGGTATGTTGATATTGTTGTTTTATGAGTTGCTTTATAGTCATGTGTATGAGTGAGATGTTGACTTTAGTTTATTATGTAATGGATGCTATAGTATTATATGGAGTACCTATATTAGACTTTTCTGTGTTTCAGGATTTTTTAGATAGTCCATATTATAGGGGAAACTCTGCCGAAATTTTTCCAGAAAAGGTAGGGCAAGTTAAAATTTCTGTAAACGGAAGTTAACATTCGAGGACGAATGTTCTTAAGGGGGGAGGATGTTACACCCCATAAGTTCTTGACACTTAGTTGGACTATTCGCATTTTGGTTAAGAGTTTTATAATGCCATACGTGCAAGAAAAGGGCCCGGGGAGAGACCGGACAAGCGCCAAGTTGGAGCGTCGCAAGGCAAATGCGACATATAAATCGCATTCGACAAATGCGAATTAAAGGCCCCAAGTATATAAGGCTCCCACTTTGTTTTAAATCATTTTCCCTTCATATAATTTCAAGTAAATGAACAGAAACAGAGGGGAATGAAGGGATTGATTAAATTTCCTTCCGTTTACGCCGTCAAACGTAGTCCAAACTCGAATTAACTTCGGGTAGCGAAGTATGAAGCTGCCGGGAGCATTCCTACGGAGTTAGTTTGGCGAAATTCGGCCGGCGAATCGTCATCACGCCAAGCTAAGGTAACTGGAATTGCTCCAAAGTAGTGTTAATATACTCCCAGCATTAAAGTGAGTATTTCTCCCTTCTAGACCCCCGAGAAATAGTGAGTTTTCGACCGTTCTTCGATAAGTCAAAGAATAGGCAGTACGTATAGCCATAATATGGTTTCTTTCCAAAATAATAGTAAAATTAATTCTATTCTTTCCTGAATATGAATACAGTTAGGAGAAATAGCTGAATAATAGCCAAGCTACGCGAGTTAATCAGAAAATCGGCAGTTGAGGTATGTAAAGCCAGTTTCTTTCGGCAAGCTAGTAGTTCTAGTATAGCAAAATAGTACAAATTCCGGTAGAATATTTCAGAAGCGGTATATTATATTCAGTATGAGTTCAGTAAGCATGTTAGAATTATTATACAATGTTCAGCATGAAACTCAGTTAAACAGTATAATTCCCAGCAGAATATTCCAGAAATATTATTTCAGACTTAATATATCTCAGTATCAGATTCAGTATATTTCAGTATGAGATTTAGAACAGAATACCAGAATATAAATATTATTATCAGATTTAGTATATATATATATATATATATATATTATATGCGGTTATTGCTATCTGTGGAGACATGATTGTTCTGTGTTGGGCACCCTTAGAGCTTCCTTGACCGCCCCAGGTGTGTCGGTGATGATACGTCACTCTACGGAGTGGCATGTCGTCCGCCACCAGATGAAGTGGGATGCAGATCCCCCATAGCAGGCTGATCAGCACTATACCACACCCCCTGTCGAGCGATCGCGCCCAGGGTGCAGATTTCATATTTTAGATTACAGATTTCAGATTTAAGATTTCAGGAGTCCTCCAGACTCAGATACAGCTATAGTCAGGGGCCCAAAAAGCCCAAGTTGCATACCCAGGGGGCCGGCAGGATGCTCATAGTTACTAGGTGGATGGACCTGGGTAGGGGTATATAGATTGTGTGTTGTTACCTTACGGCTTATGAGGGCTAGTAAGGTTCTTGTATGCTATGTTTTGTTAGTTATTAATAGATAGAAAGTAGACCGCCATGTTATCAAGTATGACTCTTACTCTCTTCAGTAAAGTTACGCTCTTTTCAGTTAGTCTTAGCCTGTCTCCTATTACTTCAGTATATATCAGTATTATTGTTTGCTTTTCGTTATTTTCAGTTATTGCTTTGCATACTCAGTACCAGTGGTACAGACGCCCGTTTTGGGGTGCTGCATTACTTGCCTGCAGGTACTCATAGACGAGGAGCAGATCCCTTATAGTTCTAGCCATCGTACGGAGTCTTCAACTCCTATCATCCAGAGCTTGACAGCTAAAGGTTTACTTCCCTTTTTGTTTGTACAGTATGGGTAGGCCGGGGCCCTGTCCCGACCATCTTATTATTCTTAGAGGCTTGCGGATTGTATATTCCTTGTGGTTAGTTGTACCGATCATGTGGGGCCGTGTGTATGTTTTTAGTTTGCATGTGATGGCTGTGTGGGGCCTTGTTCAGTTGTCAGTTGGTGACCTTGTTGGTGACAGATCAGTTTAGCACTTGATTCTACTTTTCAGTGATAACTAGTCAGCATGGTGGCCTTGTCGGCCCGCATAGGTTCCCTTATGTTCAGCTGTTCTGGGTAGCTGTTATATTCCTACAGGTGGCTATAGGCCTTGTTGGCCGGAGGCTGTATTTACAGCCGTTATATAGCCCGTTGTTTTCATAAATCCAGAATTAGAGCCAGCCTGGCACCAGAAGTGCTTAGGCTCAGTAGTCCAACAGTCCAGGTCCTAGTAGGGCACCAGGTGCCGGTCATGCCTCCCAAGGTGGGGCGTGACATATAGCCCCGTTGGTGATGACACAACTAGCAACCCTGAGGTTAGTCGATGGAAGGCTATGTTAGGTGGAGTCAGTCCCAATCAAGATACTAAACTTTAATCTCAAAACTATCTGTAGCAGCTAGTCACAATATTCATGCTCGCAACTTACATACAAAGGCATAGGTCATATCACTATACGATGGGAATAATTTTCCAAAGAGGTTAGACTTAACATACCTTAATTGATGATTTTCGTCCACCCAAACAGTTCCAACCTGCAGATGGTAATTCCACCAAATTGCAACCCTTACGCTAAGAGAATAAGGTTATTTTCAATACTAGGAATCGGTAAATGACAATATTTTTAAAAACATTGACTACAACTCAAACTTCATCCAACTCGGCTGAAAGCTTACAAATTCTCGAGAGTTTAGAAGGTAGAAACACTTACCTATCCCGAGAGTTCAGAAGGTAGAAACACTACCTCTAGACCTAGCCTCTTTCTTGCTTGACCACGTACTCGTTTTCTCACTCCCCGAGCCCTATCCCGTATGCTTCGTACTCCAAAACTCTCAACATATGCATGTACGCGTCTCTTAAACGATAGAAACTTAAGGGGTGTAACACATTACTGAATAGTAAATTTGAGCGTTAATGTATACTTCAATGGAGAATTTCTTACCCTAATGTATCAAATAAGAAGGAGAAGAAGAAGACTATCTCTCACTTCCCTCTATAATTCTCTATCTACATAATTAGCTAATCAACGAGTACTCTCTTTCCCCATTGAAAAGTGTGTACAAAGTAGGAAAAGTGTGTTATTCTTTATGCTTCATGGATCCCCATTTTACTCTTAGAAACTTCTAAAATGACCTTATATCAGAGTTGGACTATTTTACCACTTTCAGTCACGACTTCACTTGTGCGACACCTGCACTTTGAAGGTGCCCATCTGCGAAATGTAGGTATTTCGCCGGTCACTCAGAATATCTAGTTTGGCTTCTATGTATGCACATTCATTTTGCAGGTGTGGGACTATGTTGCACAGTTCTTTTCCAGCTTAAGGGTAGTTCACTCAGCATCTCACTTGTGTTTCACCATTGTCAGACCTGCGAAATGCAAGTCTCCTTTTTCCCGCACTTGTTCTTTGTTCAATTTCTATTTTTCCTTATTTGAGCCTAATACCTGCAAAATTAGAAAAAAGGCATAAAACCTTCTTAAATGAGTTGAAAAAAAAAGCAAAATCTCATGCTTAAAAGCCTAATAAATTGGTAAATTACCAACTCATCACTAAACTCAGTAGCACTCTGGTCATGTGGGGTCTAGTGAGGGTGTACAGGTAGACTCTCAAAAGATAGAGGTGGTGAAGAACTGGCCTGGACTTGTCAACCCCACTGATATTAGGAGCTTTTTGGGTTTAGTTGGCTATTATAGGAGGTGTGCAGAGGGATTTTCATCCATTGCAGCACTATCGACTATTATAAGGTCAAGTTTATCAGTTAGATGCTTGTGAGAAGACTTTTATGAGTTAAATACCCGAGTCACTTTAGCCCCGCTATTGACCCTACTAGAAGGCACAGATGGCTTTGTGGTGTATTGCGATGCTTCTAGTATTGTCCTTGGTCATGTGTTGATGCGGAATGGTAAGGTCATTTCATATGCCTCGATGCAACTTAAGACTCATGAGAAGAATTACTCGACACATGACCTAGAGTTGGCAGCGGTGGTGTTTGCCTTGAAGAATTGGAGACACTATTTATATAGGGTGCATGTAGATGTGTTCACAGGACACAAGAGCCTTCAATATGTATTCACCCAAGAGGACCTGAATTTGCAGCAAAGGAGATGGCTAGAGCTTCTCAAAAACTATGATATGGGCGTCCTTTATCATCTGGGCAAGGCCAATGTACTGGCGGATGTTCTTAGTATGCTATTCATGGAGAGTGTGTCCCATGTTGAGGATGGGAGGAAGGAGTTAGTGAAGGATGTCCATAAGCTCGCTCGCTTAGGAGTACGCCTTACAGATTCAATGGATGGTGGTGTTATTATTCAAAATGGGTCAGAATCTTTATTGGTGACGGAGGTTAAAGTAAGGCAAGATGAGGATCCTATCTTAGTAAAGTTGAAGGAAGTTGTCCAAAATCAGAAAGAAGAGGTTTTCTCCCAAGGGGGAGATGATGTGCTCCGATATCAAGGCCGATTGTGTGTTTCGGGTGTGGATGGCTTAAGAGAGCAGATGTTGAGTGAGGCTCATGGATCTCGGTACTCTATCCATCTAGGTGCCACCAAGATGTACCATGACCTATGGGAAGTCTATTGGTGGAATGGCATGAAGAAAGACATAGCAGAATTTGTGGCTAAGTGTACGAATTGCCAGCAGGGGATGGTTGAGCATCAGAGACCTAGAGGTATGCTTCAGGACATCAATATTCCTAATTAGAAGTGGGAAGAGATCAACATGGATTTCATTACAGGGTTTTATCGTACCATTGACAATGAGACTCTATATGGGTGATTGTAGATAGGTTGACCAAATCAGCACACTTCTTATCATTCAGAACTACAGATTCAACCGAGGATTTTACTAGTCCATACATTCGGGAGTTAGTTTAGTTGCATGGAGATCCTTTGTCTATTATCTCATATAGGGGTACTCAGTTCACCTCTCAGTTCTAGAGATCAATTCGAAAAGGACTTGGTATCTAGGTGAAGCTTAGTACAACTTTTCACCCACAGACAGATGGTCAAGCCGAGCAGACCACTCAGACTCTAGAGGAAATGTTGAGAATGTGTGTGATTGATTTAAAAGGTAGTTGGGATGATCATTTGCTTCTCATTGAGTTTGCCTACAATAACAGTTATCACTCCAGCATTTAGATGACTCCATTTGAGGCTCTTTATAGGTAGAGGTATAGATCACCGATTGGATAGTTTGAGGTAGGTGAGGCTACATTGATAAGACCAGATTCAGTCCATGAGGCTATGGAGAAATTTCAGCTTATCGGGAAAAGGCTAAAAATAACTCAGAGTCATCAGAAATCTTATGCGGACGTTAGGAGGAGAGAGCTTAAGTCGAGGCTGATGATTGGGTATTTCTGAAGGTGTCTCCTATGAAGGGAGTTATGAGATTCGGTATGGAAGGGAAGCTTAGTCCCCGATATGTTGGTCCTTTTAGGATTCTAAGGTGAGTTGGCAAGGTAGCAGATAAGTTGGAGCTACCAGCAGAGTTAGCCTCAGTGCATCTAGTTTTCTATGTGTCTTCGTTGACAAAGTGCAATGGTAATCTGGCTTTAGTTATTCTAATAGAGAGCATTGGGGTGAAGGATAGCTTACCTATGAGAAGGTTCGAGTTATCTCCTTGATCGTTAGGTTCGAAAGTTGAGGAACAAGGAAGTAGCTTTGGTGAAGGTTTTGTGAATAAATTAGCTTGTTGAAGGAGCTACACGGGAAGCCGAAGTAGATATGATGGCTGGATACCATCATCTTTTGCCTTCTAGCTTAGTCCCAGCATGAGGTACTAATTTTCTCCTTAGTACTCTATTTAGTTTCATGTCAAGTTCATGTCTCAAAGTTTCTTTCAATTCATAGTACGCATGCATATTTCATGGATTCAGTTCAGTCAGGTATCTCATTCCGGAGTCAGTCATCTCATTAGTTTTTCAGTCTATAGTTTCAGTTCAGGGATTTGCAGCTCCTTCTCTATCTTTCAACTTATTTAGTCTTTGTTCGAGGATTAATGTACCTAAGGGAGGAGATAATGTAACACCTTAAAGTTTTCTAAGACTACACTATGGATTTGGAATTTGACCAGGTAGAGAAAATTGAGAAATGCCTCAATACCAGCCTTAGTACAATTTGTTGCTGGGTGGGATGAGCCGTATTACTGCCTGTAGCATGGTGTCCAGGAATGATTGATTGAGGATACAACAGAGACCTATGATTCATACCTACATGGTATGAGTCATACCAGAGGGTCGTAGGAAGAGAATCAGAGTAGTATTCTAAGAGGATATGAGGAACCACAAGTCTAGGTATGGCCCATGGTAAGGAGGTATGATCATGGTAGGTACCCATGCCATAGAGTTCAAAGAATGATCAAGGGAAGGATTTGATACCACGAAACTAAGTATGCGTTATGGCAAGGGAATCGTAGCACTGGACAGAATAATTTCTAAATGCGAAATATCAGGGGTGTTTTTGTAACTTTCTATGCTTTTAACTCCTAAAATGAGGTCGTTTTTGGATATTAAAGGGGTGTATTAAGGGTTTTTGCTAAGCCTAAACCCTCATTCTACTACTAACACCTCATTGGAAGATTAAATCCTCTCAAGCACGGTTAGTGTTCTTCATCAATATCATTTAATTTCTGTTGGGTCTTCAATTCAAGTTAGGGATTCATCGACCCTAGGTATGTAGGCATTATTTATGAATTTCAAGCTTATGAGCCTATAATTTCAAGTTATGATGAATTATCAAGTATGCATGAATATTTTCAAATTCTTAAACTTATGATTTTATGATTTCTAGTTATGAAGTCCTATTCAAGTGTCACACCCCACCTTGGGGGGTATGACGGGCACCTAGTGCCTGCTAGACTCTGGCTCTATTTCAAGAAACGAACCAGCTATATAGCAGTTGTAAATACAGCCCCCGGTCGATTAGGCCTATAGCCACCTGCAATGCACAACAGCTAACCAGAACGATGACACTATAATCTGAAGCAACTGCTATTCACATTTGTGACCGACAAGGTCACTAACTATAACCAGAAGAAGGCCCCACGCGGCCAACATCAACAACTAAACACATATATACATGCACGTCCCTACACGATCGGCTCCACCACCACAGGGAAACATCAGACTGCAAGCCTCTAAGAAGTAATAATAGAATGGTCGGGATAGGGCCCCGACCTACCCAAACTGTAATCAAAAAGGAAATAGGAACAACCTCCGACTGTCTAGCTCTGGAGGATAGGAGCTGATAACTCTGCTGACTGGATCACGAGGGATCGACTCCTCGTGTATGTGTAGGTGCAGGCAAGCAATGCAGCGCCCCCACGGTCGTCAATACCACTGGTACCGAGTATGCAAAGCAAACTGAATACAACTGAAAACAAATAACATAAATAGCAATTCTGAATAGCAGGAGATAACTGAATTTGTAAGACCTAATATGAACTGAATCAGACTTTCTGTGTTGTGATAGGGCAGGAGCGTACCTATAGACGCGACGGCCTGTTGTCTATTAACTAATATATAGCACATAAATACATGTATATATATATATATATAGCAAACAAGAGCCAATACCAACCCCCATACCTTAACTGTAACTGTATCTGAATCTGTTCCCTGGGCGCTTGCGCACAACAGGGCTATCTGT
The DNA here is from genome assembly GCA_035772735.1 of Datura wrightii. NCBI lineage: Eukaryota > Viridiplantae > Streptophyta > Magnoliopsida > Solanales > Solanaceae > Datura > Datura wrightii. The sequence goes on along the minus strand of JASDFA010000007.1, from coordinate 41,471,724 downwards.
ACTGTAATGATGATCAGCCTGATATGGGAAAAGCTTCATCCCATCTTCGTCTAAACTGGGGATGTCATGCCACTCCTTAGAGTGATGTAAACCCACCCGTTCAGTGGCGACATAGTTACCAACCCAGGGGCGGCGAGGACGCTCAAAAGGGTGCCCTCACGACACAACCAAGTCTCAACAAACAATAAGCACAAACAATAAGCACATATATATATATATATATAGCAAGTATGTTTAAACTGAAAAATACTATCTGAATTCTGATTTCTTATTCTGATCTCTTTCTGTATTATACTGATTCTCATACTGCTTTATACTGAATCTGTAATCTTTATCTAACTGCATGGCTAATCTGTAGCCAAGATACTATCTGACTGTCTGATTTTACTTTACTAACTCTTATTCTGAATATCTGTCATATTATTCTAGAAACATGCTTGCTAATCACATACTGGGCTATACTGAGTCTGGAATGCTAACTTGCCATTTTGGCGCATGCTTTACTAACTTTCGAACTGAGTACGATATAACAACGCAAACCAGATTTACTAAACTTGCACAATACTCAACATTCAACTCCGGGAATTCTACTATGGAGTTTACTGTGCTATACAAGGCTAAGACTACTAACTTGCCGAAGAAACTAGCTTTACATACCTTAACCTCAGTTTATCCGACTACGGATGAAGCTCAGTCAGTACTCCAGCTATTTCTCCCAACTGCATTTACATATATGTCAATTAGAACTAAATACATTAATATCCGGGAGAAATTATCACTTTTGATATATATTTATCCCAAACTTTGACTTATCAGAAAATGGTCGAAAACTCATTATTTCTCAATAGTCCAGAAGGGATAAATGCTCACTACAAGGCTAGCAACACATTGGTACTAATTTAAACCAATTCTATTTACTTTACCTCGATAGCACGACGTTTCGCCAGCCAAATTTCACGAAACCAACTCCGTAGGATTTCTCTCTGCAACTTTATACCTCGGTATCTAAGCCGAAATGGAGTTTATACCATATTTCGTAGTGTAATCGGAAGGAAATATATAAAAATGTCATGGTTTTGCCTTAACTTGGCTATACCCACTGTTTTCTGGTTTTTATTGATGTAAATGGAGAAAAACCGACTTTTCCCTTTTTTTTTCTTGCCTTCTAAATCCCTTAACCAACATGCCATTAGGCTATTTATTCATTTAAAATTTACGGGGTGTAACATCCTCCCCCCCTTAAGAACATTTATCCTCGAATGACATTCTAACTTATAGAAATCTTAACTGGCTGACTCATCCCTAAAAAAATTTCGGCAGAGTTTCTCCTGTATTATGGACTATCTCAAAATTCCTGAAAAGCAGAAAAGCCCAATACAGGTACTCCACACGATATAATAATATTCATATATAACTGTCTATAATCAATCGTCTGCTTTCATATATGAAATATAAGCATTCATAAGGAAAAACAGTTCTAACATACCTCTTGTTTGCCTATGCCTGGAATAAGTGGGGATATCTGGCTTTCATGTCCTCTTCGGCTTCCCAGGTCATCTCTTCTCGGTTCCTGTTACGCCACAATACCTTGACAGACGCAATATCTTTAGTTCTCAATCTATGAATTTGTCTGTCTAAGATAGCTATTGGAACCTCTTCATATGCTAACTCTTCTGTGACCTGGACATCCTGAACTGGAACAACTGTGGAAGGGTCTCCTACGAACTTCCTCAACATAGATACATGGAATACTGGGTGAACAAACTCTAATTCTGGGGGCAAGTTCAATTCATATGCTACTCGGCCTATTCTTTGCCGAATCTGATATGGCCCAATGAACCTCGGGCTAAGCTTGTCTTTCTTGCCAAATCTCATCACCCCTTTCATCGGAGACACTTTCAAATATACCCAGTCATCCACTGCAAATGCTAAATTTCTGCGCCGCATATCTGCATAAGACTTCTGGCGGTTCTGAGCAGTCAGTAGGCGTTCTCTGATAAGCTTTACCGCCTCTTCTGACTGACGAATAATATCCGGCCCAATCAGCGCTGTCTCCCCTGCTTCAAACTAGCCAACGGGTGATGTACATTTTCGCCCGTATAATGCTGCAAAGGGCGCCTTCTGGATAGCTGAATGATAACTGTTATTATAGGCAAATTCAATCAACAGCAGATGCTCATCCCAACTACCCCCAAAATCTAGTACATACGCTCGTAGCATATCTTCGAGCGTCTGGATAGTTCGTTCTGCTTGCCCATCTGTCTGAGGATGAAAGGCTGTACTTAAGTTAAACTGTGTCCCCAGGCCTTTCTGGAATGACTACCAGAATCTCGCTGTAAATTGTGCTCCTCTATCTGAGGTAATAGACACCGGAACACCGTGCAATCTGACTATCTCTCTGATATATAGTTCAGCATAATCCTTAGCAGAGAATGTAGTTCGTGCTGGTAGGAAATGGGCTGATTTTGTTAATCTGTCAACGATTACCCAAATAGAATCGTTTCTGCGTCTGGTACAGGGTAACCCTATTACAAAATCCATATTTATCGCTTCCCATTTCCACAAAGGCACGGCTATATCCTGTGTCAGACCGCCCGGTTTCTAGTGTTCTACTTTCACCTGCTGGCAGTTAGGACATCTAGATACAAATTCAGCTATTTCAGCTTTCATACCTAGCCACCAGTAGATGTCTCTGATGTCGTGGTACATTTTCGTTGCTCCTAGATGGAGGGAATAGCGAGCGTAATGTACCTCATGCATCATCTCCTGGCGAAGCCCTGAAACATTCGGGACACATAGTTGGCCCTTACAACGCAGTACTTCATCCTCAGTCACTTGGAAATCTGGCTCCTTACCTTTCTGAACTCTATCTCTGAGCTGGACTAAGTCAGGGTCCTCGTACTGCCGTTCTTTTACCTCTGTAACTAACGATGACACAGCAGAGTTCTGAATCACCGCTCTGTTATTTTCTGTTTCTACTACTCGAACGGCTAAACTAGCTAGCTGATGAATTTACTTTGCTTACTCCCGCTTCTCGGGTCGCAAATACGCTAAAATCCCCATTGACTTATGGCTGAGGGCATCTGCTACTACATTAGCTCTTCCTGGGTGGTAGAGAATATTTATGTCATAATCTTTCAGCAATTCTAACCAGCGACTCTGCCGCAGATTTAACTCCCTCTGTGTGAAAATGTACTGCAGGCTTTTATGATCTGTAAAAATGTCTACATGAACGCCATATAGATAATGCCTCCATATTTTCAGAGCGTGGATCACTGCGGCTAACTCCAGGTCATGGGTAGGGTAATTCTTTTCGTGTTTCCTCAGCTGTCTGGAAGCATACGCAATCACCTTACCATGCTGCATCAACACACAACCCAACTCAACGCCTGATGCATCGCAATACACTGAATAACCTTCTGTACCTTCTGGCAATGCTAACACTGGGGCAGAGGTTAATTTGTCTTTTAACTCCTGGAAGCTCTGCTCACATGCCTCTGTCCACTGAAACTTTGTTGCTTTCTACGTCAGTTTGGTCAGAGGTGCCGCTATAGTAGAGAATCCCTCAACAAATCTCCTGTAATATCCCGCTAACCCCAGAAAACTGCGGACTTCGGTCGGAGTGGTAGGCCTAGGCCAGGTTTTAACTGCTGCTATCTTCTGCGTGTCAACTTGTATACCAACATCCGACACAATATGCCCCAAGAAGGCTACTAAGTTCAGCCAGAATTCACACTTGGAGAACTTAGCATATAATTGACGGTCCTTGAGAATCTGGAGCACTGTCCGTAAATGAGCCTGGTGATCTGCTTCAGAGCGAGAATACACCAGAATATCATCAATAAACACTATCACGAACAGGTCCAGGTATGGTCTGAAAATGCTATTCATCAGGTCCATGAATATTGTTGGGGCATTCGCCAACCCAAAGGACATAACTAGGAATTCAAAGTGTCCATATCGGGTCCTGAAAGCCGTTTTGGGAATGTCTCTTTCACGAACTCGAACCTGATGATATCCGGACCGCAAGTCAATCTTGGAGAAATATCTGGCCCCCTGTAACTGATCAAAGAAATCATCTATTCTGGGAAGCGGATACTTATTCTTTACTGTAACTTTATTCAACTGACGGTAATCTATACACATGCAGAGCGAGCCATCCTTCTTCCTCATAAATAGAACTGGCGCACCCCACGGTGAAGTACTCGGCCTGATAAAACCCTTATCTAGTAGGTCCTTCAGCTGCTCCTTTAATTCTCTGAGTTCAGCAGGAGCCATGCGATATGGAGGAATTGATATACGTTGAGTGCCTGGTAGCAAGTCAATTGCAAAATCTATCTCCCTTTCTGGGGGTATACCAGGTAACTCATCTGGAAATACATCAGGGAATTCATTCACCACCAAAACAGACTGAAGTGTCGGAGATTCTACTCGAACATCCTAAACCCTGACTAGGTGGTAGATACATCCCTTAGTTATCAATTTCCTTGCCTGAAGGTAGGAAATAAACCTACCTTTTGGAGTAGCTGTGCTGCCTTTCCACTCTCGCACTGCCTCTCTTGGAAAGTGGAATCGGACCGTCTTGGTCCAACATTGTACATTGGCATAGCACGACACTAACCAATCCATACCCATAATGGCATCGAAATTAATCATTTCTAGCTCTACCAGATCTACGGTAGTCTGACGATCAGCAACCTCTACTGTACACCCTCGATAAATTCTGCTAGCTATAATAGAGTCACCGACGGGTGTGGATACTGAAAAGGGCTGCTGTAATAACTCTGGTGCGACATTAAACTTTCGAGCCACAAATGGGGTAATATAGGATAAAGTGGACCCTGGATCAATCAGTACATAAGCAGGGCATGAACAGATAGTCATCATACCTGTTACCACATCTGGAGACACCTCTGAGTCCTGTCTCCCTGGTAGTGCATAGGTACGGCTTGAGCCCGTACCTCAACTGGAAGCTCCTGATCTACCTCAGTCTCTACCTGCTGAACCTGAGGGCCTACGCCCTACTGAGGCTGCTGGAGCTCGTGGCCCTGCGGATCCCCTATCCTGACTAACACTAACACTCAAGTCGAGGAAACAACGGACTATATCTCGGTTGTAAATACAGCCCCCGGAAGACAAGGCCTTATATCCACCTGTAAAATAAAATAGTTAACCAGAAACAGATAATGATGGGGAATCCTATGCGGGCCGACAACACCACCATGATGTCTAGTTATGACTGAAAAGTAAAACCAGTGCTAAACTAAGCTATGGCTGACAAGGCCGCTAACTATCAGCTAAGCAAGGCCCCACATGGCCAACACATAAGATAAAACACATACGAGCCCCACACGGCCAACAACAGCTAACCACAGGAAATCTAAAACAATCTGCAAGCGTCTAGGAGTGATATACTGGTCGAGACAGGGCCCCGACCTACCCATACTGTACAACAAAAGAGAGTCAACCTGCTAACCTATTAGCTCTAGAGGAATGGAGCTGACTGCCTTGCTAGTCCTGATCTGTGTCTATCGGCACCTGCAGGCAAGTAATGCAGCACCCCCATGAAGGGCGTCAGTACAATATGTACCGAATATGTAAGGCAATAGTTGTAAATAACCTAATAGAGGAAATAGAACTGAAAATAACTGGAAAGAAAGGATAGAGATTCTACCTACATAGCTGAACTTTCTACTATCTAATTTATCAATAACTAAAGCAATCAAGAACCTTACCTGGCCCCCATAAGCCTGAAGGTACAACCAGCACAGAATAACCCACCTGGGGCCCCCATAAGCCCTGGTGAGTACACCTCAATCTATATATCCCTAGCAAGGTCACATTGGGTCAACTATTAGCTATAGCCGTCCTACCAGTCCCTTGGGTATGCAACTGAGCCCGCTCGGCCCCTGACTATTGTTGTGTCTAACTCCAGTGGACTCCTAATATCTGCACCCCAGGCACCAGGCTCAACAGGGGTATGGTGCCGATACGGCATATAATAGTCCAGCCATGGAATGGACTGTATGAGCACCTAGGACCCCATCTTGTTCCCTCGCGGATGGCATACCGCTCCGTAGAGCGATGTCATCTCGCCCCTGGCGGGCGACGACATAACTAGTAACCCTGGGTTGGTCATGGAAGGTTATACAGGGCAAAGTCAATCCCAAACTAGGCATAGAATATTGGTCTTAGCTAATAACAAGATATAATCACCACTCATATGTTGTTGGTTCTCTTAATGGGATTTAAACTGAGCTACTATACTGAAGAAACTAACTTGCTGAAGGAATACTCCTTAACATACCTCAATTGCCGATTTTTGATTAATTGGCGGATTTCAATTCGTATTCAATAGCTCCTTCCGATTGTATTGTATTACTGGGAGAATAAGGATGATTTCAATACTAAATGTAGCCAAAATGGTAAATTTTAATATACATATCAACTATACTTCAGCTTGCCAGAACACGGTCGAAAACATATAATTTCTCGAAAGTTCAGAAGGGAGAAATACTCGCTTGTAGCCTGTGATCGTACAGAAATTAGTTTGGAGCAATTCCAACAACTGTAGCTCGGCGGAGCTCCGATTTGCCGGGCAAATTTTATGAAAATAACTCCGTAGCAATGCTCCCTGCATGCTTATAATTCAATACCTGAAGTTAATTTGGATTCGGGCGGCGTTTGACAGCGTAAACAGAATAAAATTATTTGTTTACTTTGTGGTTCCTCTATTTGGTCGCGAAATTAAGTTATAAAGGAAGAAAAATGAAGTCAAGGGCTCTTTATATATAAGGGCGGTGGACACGGGGTCCGTGGCATGGACCCTAACGCGCCAATTCTGGGTCGTGCCACGGAGCCCAACGCGCCAGGGAGGGTCTGTGCCATGATGCCCCTTTGGGAAGCTGGTCCAGCTTTCTCCCGCGGGGTCCCGACTCCGTGCTCTTTTGACCTTTCCCTGGGCCCTTACTCGTACGCGTCTTACTCTAAAACTCTTGACTAACGTACAAATAGGCCGACTAAACGTTAAGAACTTATGGGGTGTAACAATTTCAGACTATTATTTTACTAGTATGTTTTACTTTCTCTACGTACTAAGTACATTCGATGTACTGATCGCATACTCTATGCTATATCATCTCATGATAGTGGTTCAGGTGACCAGTCTCATTCCCGACGTTAGCTCGCTCCCGCTTCTATCCAATACCATCCCTGTTTTTGTGAGTCCTCATTATCTGAGGACAGTGGTTTTGGCTCATATATCTTTTGCTTATGTATTTTTGTTTCAGATCTAGCGAACTAGTTGCGGGTGTTGTCCCATCAACTCATCGTATGTTTAAAGGTTTTTCAGGCAGCTATTCTCACGATTCATGTCTTCCTAGACGCGACACGGTAGTTTGAGTCACAAGTGACCCCAAGCTAACCCATGACATAGCATATTACTAAAATTCTAGAATTGAAATGGAAATTGAGCAAAAGCTATGAAAGTGTAAAAACAATCTTTTACGAGAAAAGATAAAAACTGGTAAATATTGGATGTTTTAAACAACCCTGATAAATATAAGTTGAAACTAATACTACACTGTTTGAAAGCCTCTATTAACAGATGAGTTTCTAGGATAAGCCCCCAGCTAACTCTAAGTCTGGAAAACTAAACTAGTACTTCAAAATAGAAAGAACAGTTCCGGTCCTTTAAAGATAAGGACTCACCTATAGAACACTACTAAAGATCGCCGGTGAAGCTAAATGTGATGTTGAGGCTGGGTACCTGAGCCTAATCATAAAACGATATAGCATAGAAAGTATGTTTCAGTACTTTGAATGTATTAAGTATGTGAGATGTCAAATAAAACATAAAAGTATATTGATAAATCATAAATGCACTAAGATACCATGCAAAGACCCTATCTGAAGTCAGAAATACTAAAATTAGTCTGAAAAATTGAGAATACTGTAAGAGCTAATAAACTGCATTAGGGTCTTAAGTATATTCTGAAATTTGAAAGACTGAATTGGACTGTGGGTCTTTACTATACTGAATGGTGGAAGAGCCTGTTAACCGACATATAACCATGTGAGAGAAACGTGAAGTTCGATGTATACACCCAATCGAAGAAAACCACTATACCTTGCTAGGGTATAGTTGTTGAACTGTGTGATCACTACTGGGGCTTATTCGAGCAAATAACCTATGGCGACACGTAGTTCTGGGAACCTGGGTGTGCTAAAATTAGGCCCACTAGGTGCTAAGTACTATTCCCAACTTAAAAGGTAATTGTATCTAAGTGAAAAGATTCGCTCAAAACTGGTTTCCTAAGGCTAAGTTAGAACTACTTATCTGGAAGTATCCTAAGAGCTTGAAAAACATGATAACTGAAAATATTGGTGTCTTAATACTTTCAAGAGCTTCTTTATCTGAAAGTGTCCTAATAGTCTAAAGAACACTGGACATGCTGACCACACAAAAATCATGAGGAAAATCATATGTTTAATATATATTGAAAGTCATGTATACTAAAATCATGGTGGCATAGTATATTCTAAACAAACCATATTTTCAATAAAACAAATGCTAAAATCGTGGCTGCACCTTGGAAATGTAGTAGTATCAAATCATGAAAATACATTATGCTCTTTAGAGTAAAATAGTGAACATCATATACAATTCAACATAAGAGCCTTGAAAACATGGGGACAGTAAGAGAAATCATACATCTAATGAAAACCCTAAGACATGGTTTCTAGAAAATTTTACTTGCTAGGGTTTCAAAAATTCTTGGGACATATGGGTGAAAGGAGACCCTTGTTGATATCCCATATAATGTAGAAGAACTCCCTGTAGAAGAAGCTTTAAATTCTGAGAAGAAGCAAAATCCCTAGTCTTCGCTTAAGAAGTCTGCCTGAGTTCCTATGGTGAAATTCTGAGAATATGAGGAGGAAATGAGGGAAGAGTGTCGATTAACCCCTTCTAAATTCCCCTTAGAATATCCCAAAATGAAGTAATTTAGGAATTAAAATAGAGAGAAGTTATGGCCACAGCTCATTCGGACCAGTCATTGGTCCTGGGCTTGAAAACCTGATGTTTGGACTTCGACCAACGGATAGAAAGGAAGACATGTTAGATGACATGACGGGTCATCAAATCCAGTCGTGGTTGTTGACACCCAATTTCGACCACCCTACGCCCGTATACGTTGCTTACATATGTATATTTTATTTACCTTTTTTTTACATAATTATTCGACTTGAATTCATATTTTTTTAATAATAATTAATTATCATAATCTTACAAAATTATTTTAAAATTACATATATATGTATATATAATTTGCATTAATTTCAATTTATTAATTTTTTAATATTAAATAATTCTTTCATATATAGTATATTTCGTATTAATATATACTCTTATTTTAAAATATATATTTTATTTAATATAAACTATTTGCATAATTTTACTAAATTTTACAAATTTATTTGCGCAATAATATTACTTGGATTTATAAATTATTTATGTTAATAATAAAGTTTATATAAATTTTTTGATAAATTAATTATATTTGTTAATCATTATTTACAAAATATAATTTTATATAATTACATGAGTCTATTCAATTTTGTAACTTATTTATATTGATAATAATGTTTATATAATTTTTCATAATTTAAACTATTATGTTACCTATTTACTAAATCATTCACAAGAATAGTATTTTACGAATTTAATAGCAGCTATATTTCAATTTCAGCTAATTTATTTAGAAGCTAGCCACTTTTACTCAATTTCATTCAATTTTAGCCTATTTTTAATAAACCTGGCCATTTTTTAAAGCCTAATTCAACTTTCATTTAACCCTACCCATCTAATTATCCGCGACCCGCCTAAAAACCCATGACCTGACCCAGAAACCTAAGATTTAATACTAGTCGTCCATCTCTTTCAATCTAACGGCTGAGATTAAACCCTACCTTTTCCATACTTATGAGTATACACCCCCAAACCCTAACTCATTTTCCTCATTCTCCCTCTAACTCTCACGACCGTCACACCCTCTCCCCTCTTCTCTCCCTCGTCCTCTCTGGCAAACTCCAACAAGAACCCGTCTGACCACCAACCGGTAAAACACCACCAGATCTCTTATCTTCTCTCCCTCACCTCTAGCGCCACCTCACACCTTCTCCTCTCTCACTTCCCCTCTCTCTTCTCACTTGCTGGAAAAACCGTCAAACTCGGCCACTGCTGGCCGAAAAACACCATTGCTCCAACCAGCCGTCACACCCTCAACTCCCTTTTCCTTTCCCCTCGTAACAGCCAACGTGAACAACCACCAGTTGCACCTCTTTTCCTCCCTCATCGGTGAAATCTGAAACCACAGCTGCTGAATCTCTCCCTATTCTCCTCTCCTCTTCTCCCTCTCCCTCCTAACCTAACAGACTCGTCACCAACCTTCCTCTCCACAACACCACCTCTGTACCACCAATTGTGTTTTTTTACTAGAAAAATCATACCAATCTCCTCCTCTCCTCTTTCTCTCAATCAGATCTGACACCGTTGCTCGTAGACACACTAGAACAGTGAAGAAGAGTTCACGATAGATCTATTAGGGATCTGTCCATAAAATGATTCTTTGACTTTTTTCTGAAAAATTTCTTCTTCTCTTTCTCGTTTGTTTTGCTTTTGTTAAGCTAGATCTACTTCTTTTACTTATTTAGCTATTTATCATTTATGATTTGTTGGTTATTTGTGTTTCTGAAATTGTCTCAATTACTGTTTTTGCTTGCTGTTAAAATAACTTGAAAACCCTTATTTCTATCAAAATTTTGACTCCAAAATGGTTGAATGTTTTCTAAAAAATCAATTTCTGTTTGATTCAGCTTGTTTGGTATATGTTTGTTTTGAGGGAATCAGTGATGTTTTATTTATCCCCTTTAACATGATAAAGACACTCCCTGATGTATACACTACCCTCTATAGTAAAAGATTTAGCACTCTTTGCGTCATTGTCTAGTCAACTTTGGTTAATTACTGTTGTTTGTCGTGAATGTATTGTTTGTTTATCACTTCGGTGACGTTTACTCGAACTATGGTAGTTTCTAATAATCTATTTTTATAACAACTTGAAACCCTTTGTGAACAGATATATAATAATCTTAGCAAAATTTGATAAAATAACGATTAATTTGTTTTCTTACTAATTTAACCATATTGCTTTAGATTTAATTTGTTATTATACTGTGATTCTGTTGTACTATGTATTATTAGGCTAATACGATGTTTTTATATCTATGTGTTTTGTTTATTTACTTGATTATTGAATGACATTTTGTTAATTTGTATTAATTTAAGAGAAAATTGTTGTCAATTGATCCCTTCTTTTAATCAATTTAAATATTTGTGTGAACACGGTAAAATTGAATTAGTTCTTATGTATATTAATTTGATACTTTATGGATTCTGCTAATTCCTTCCATTTAGCATATGGCAGACATTGTTTTACGAATTACTATATTTACACCTTATTTGATTTGAATTACTTCCTTTTTAGAATAGATTATTGTAATTCAGTATTTAATTTCTAACTTATTTGTTGGTAGTATTTTAAAATAATTTTGAAAAAAAAGTTCTCATTCCATATGTTTGACTAATTCCTTCCTTCTTTTAATACTTGCAATTATGGTAACATATTTTTATTCCCCTAGTTTAATCAATTAAATTATTTGCACATGGTAAGAAGTTATATGAAATTAATTTATGATATTCCCCTCCCTTTATACTCTGATTGATTAACTATAAAAACCAGTCCTCTCCTCCCTTTAAGATACGGTCGAACATTGAGGAAAATTGAAAAATACTTTATTCTTAATACTTCTCTGTTATTCGACCTATTTTTTCTATAATCCCCATAATCCGCCTCTACGCAAGCACTGCTCGTAACTCTTGAGGTTCTTGTGATCTTGATGCGTAGAGGTTTGGGGTCTCAATCATGAAAAAGTGTTCAGAGTTTATTGATACTTGCTGTTGGGTGTTTGCTTTTTTCACCAGAATTTCATAAACTGGTTAGTATACTCTAATGTCCAGTCTAATCTTCTACTAATATGTGTTCTTTGATTGTTTGATAATTTATTTCGGTCGCATATTCGACTAAGTAATTGAAATTAGGTATGTTTGCTTGTATATGTAGTTGCAATATTATTTGTTTAACAGGTTCTTGAATGGAGAAGAAGAGTTTCGTGGACACGAGAGGGCTGTAGAATTATTATTATCGTCATTCTTTTTTTGCATGTTTATTATCTTAATGTATGTTGATGTATTTATGTAATTTCAGCTGCATGTAATAACTATAAAAACGATGATAAATAGTAGAAAGGGGATTGGGGGTGGGGTTTGTATGTCCTTTCTTTACTGCTTCTAATTACTAAACTCACCTAGAAATCATGCCCATAAGAATTAATCAAATCAATAACATATGTTCAATTAGAAAGCATGCCTATTGGATTTTCATAACGTACACAGCGATAGAAATCATGTCTATAGGATTTCAAACGACATAACTTGAAAACGTCTTGTAATTGCATCTTAGAAACATTGATTATGGAAATTCAGTTTAATCGGTAACATATGTGACACTAGAATTTATGTTTCTAGGACTTAATCTAAAATGAACGGCTGGAATAATGTTTGTAAGAACTATAAGGCTGATTTGTTTTAATTTAGAAGTGATGCCTGCATAAGCTATAACATCTTTAAATTTGAAGTATGTGTCATATAATATTAATAAATCTGCTTATCTGACTAAATGGAATCTTATTCTATGCATCCCTGTTTAATCTTGAATTAATCCAGTAATAAAGCCGGTGTAACTGATTAAGAAGATCTGCCTATACTATTTTTAGTTGTCAGCTTCTCGAGAACTATGTGTTGTACCTAGATAGAATTCTGAAATTTGTTTAATTACTGTCTGTTCCTTTGCAAAATAATTAGATAACATGACTGTTAGGATAAATAAATACATCACCAGGTAGAAGTTATATGATGTAACCACTGGCTTAATGTGTTTAACCTAATAATCAGAAGTCATACTTACAGGTTAATATTAAAATGCAACTGTTTAATTGTGTCACAAGTCTTCCTTTAGAAGCTGGATTTCATACACAATAAAGTGTTTGCATTTATTTTAGAACTCATGCCTATAGGATTTACACTTTGTGTCTTTTTTGCATGTCATGTCTATTCATGTCGAGACTTATCTGAGACCGTTTACATGCTATTTTGCTTTACTTGTTGTTTGTTTGACGTTAATCCCCTTAACAGCTTTAAGATTTTCAGACCCAGAAATCCAAATTAGTTGTCCAATGCCTCTTAGACATTAAGCTTGGGATGGATAGGCAAAAATTAGGACGTTAGTTTTTCTTCGCCTAGAAATGCTTCAGGGTTAATATTCAATTAACTAGGCGGGTAGATGGGAAATGATAGTCTGTGCTCGCTGAATAATATGAGCAACCTAAACAGGTTGTAAAGTATTATTTAAGTTGCACGAGGTGATCCCTTTAGGTTAAAATCCCCCCTTTATTGTAGAACTACGTCTTGCCTGATTCCCTTAAGGGATACGTAGGCGCCTCTATGAGGTTCGGCCCCTTAGTTTTAAAATCCATTTGTTTGTTCGTTAAATTTTTGTATTTATTTTTCAATATCTATTATTCTTGTATTTGTAACATGCTATATTTTTGGTCAACCTTCTTAATTGAATCATCAATAGTTGTAACCTTTTCTCGAAAAAATATTAATCATAGTCTTGAAATGCATTTTGGCCAAATTTCTTTCTTCTCGCTTGTCTACAAGTTTTATTCATTTATTTTATTTTTACCAATCTAGTTTAAGTGCAAATAATATAGGTTAAAATCAATTATCTTTGATCGCTAGTAATTCCCCACATATTAATAGATCTGGCCGGGAACTACATTTGTGGACCTCGAAAGGTGCCTAACACCTTCCTATCAATGTAATTAAAGTCCTTGCCCGACTCTGGTAACTTAGGTAATTAAGCAGACTTTTAGCTTAGAACGGTACCTTAACGCACCTCAAATCGTTAGGTGGTGACTCTTCTTTCACAATAAACCCTTAAGAGTCGTCACATGTTGTATCCTGCTTTTCGCGAGAAAAAAATGGGGTGCGACAGCATGACGACTCTACTGGGGATTTTAGGCTTTTACCACAACATATTTGTTTTATGTGGGGTTTTTTATTTGAATTTTAATTTCTAAAATTGCTAACTGCCAGGTTTAAAATCCTTTCCCGTTATTTGTTTCTATCAATATTTATTCGCTTCCTTATATGTTTTACCATGAAGTTACTAACAATTTTCTTCTTTTGTTTTTCACATCATTATTTATTATTTTTTTTATGACTTGTAATATGCAATAATTATTTATAAACTATTGTATTTTATATAAACTAGCATACCGCTCATATTTTCCCCCATTTGGGAACCTCTGACTATCACACACAACAACGGTTGTGTGGTTTCACAGTCGTTCACTATTAAAATACCCCGACGAATGCCTTATGATTTGGTCGATCAGCGGTGCATCGACAGTCATAAGCTTCCTCACTCTCGAGTTGTCCGCTTGAGGGAACCGTGTCATACCCACTCTCGTTCCTAGATCTTGACCGTGTACGCCTTTAGTAAGGTATGCACATCATTTTAAACTTAGAAAGTCACGACGTCTATGGCACGTCAAGATTAAATAGAGAAACCTTTCCCTAAGTCTTAAGGGATTTTAAAATCCCGAAAAAGGACGATCCATAAATTATGTGCATTTTCAGAGAAATAATATTTAAGTAATGTCATTTTGCTCCTGGGTGGGTGGGTTAGTTTAACCTTTCTTTGTGCTGCAAGTTCAATGAGCCTCCCTACCTCCTATCCGAGATTTGGCGTGGTTTGGTGCATGCCCATAGGAATGAAAGCATGGTGGTGTGATTTAGGGGAATATGGCCAAAACGAGGTGAGGAAAGTATTGGGGCACTTGCCTTCTCTTATGCAAGTTGCCCCATGTTGAGAACTTATCAAAGCGGCCACTGCATTTTGTGACGAGAAAAGGGTTGTCTTCAGATTTGGTGACATTGAAATGACTCCGTTGTTGGAGGAAATTGGTGGGTATGTAGAAAACATGAGCCTGTTGTGGAGGAATAGGAAATGGGAAAAAGATGAGATGATTATACCCAAACACGTCACCTTAGAAGATGTGCGTGGCATGTTGGGGTTACAAGGTAGCAACATGGTATCCTACGTAATGAAGGGCAGGATGCTGGGAAATTATTTTCTCAACCGGTTTGGTCACAATTCTTCTCGCGAAATCTACAAAGAAGAGAGTCCTAATCCGAGCTCGTGGATGAGCAAAAGAATACTTGCATTCATCATTTATTTTATGGGGATGCTAGTCTTCCTACGAGGAGCTGAGGAAGACATTGATATCCGTCTTTTTCGGTCACTCATGCATTGTGCAAGGGTGTGGACAAAGGACCTTGTACAATCGTCCCCATGATTGTGGCCGACATCTATCGAGCCTTGGGAAAGTGCAAAAATGGGTTTAAGCATTTCGAAGGATGTAACTTGTTGCTTCAACTCTAGCTTATCGAACATCTTCAAAAGGTGCATAGCAACCTGATCATGCCCAGACCTACAAAAACCGATCACATTGCCACTCACCATTACAGGGTCACTATGGGAGTTAAACTGATAAAAATGCCCGAGGAGGTGGAAAAATGGGGTCAAATGTTGGGTAATTTGACAGAAGACTTTGTACAGTGGATGTTCGATTGGTTTCCGAGATCCAACTTCGTGGTATATACCAAGTCTCGGTACTATTTGGTTTTGATAGGACTCTGAGGTCTTCAACTGTACTCCCCGATGCGGACAATGCATCAGGCTGGAAGAATGCAAATAACACCCAGGGTTGCCGACATGGATGCATACCAAGTGGATTACAAGGACGATCTTGTTCCGCATGCTCTGGACATTGCAAAAGTGTGGAACAAAAAGATCTACCTCGACGAGAAGAGCATAGAGGCTGACCGATATCAGGTAGGCTACATAACAGGATATGTCGAGTGGCTATATGATGATTGGGCTGGTACTGCAATATCGAGTGTCAAATGAGGCAAGCATGTAGAGGATAAGGAAGCCCAAGCAAAAACCCTCTATCGCTGCTTAAAGAGAAAGGTCCAAGATTCTGAGGCTTGTCACCGACAGTTACATGACAACAATGCCAAAGAAATTACTGAGATGGGCAAAGAGTTGGAGTACTGGAAAGATCGCGCCTTAGGTTTGGATTTAAGGATACAAGATTTGCACGACGAATTCAGCAAACATGGGGAGGAATGCCTGAATGGGGGAGCTATGGGGAAGGATCGAGCATTGGCCTATCTTCTGTCTAGTGGCCACCATTTTGACAAAGTACTGGAAGATCCAAAGAAATCAGACCCCGATGAAGAAGTTTTCAAGATTTAATTGAATGTTATTTTTATTTAGTTCATTTCTTGTATTTTGCAACATTTTATCTAATAAAGTTTTATTTTGGGGTTTATTTTTGGAGCAAAATGACAATACTTAACAGCATGTTTCTCTCAAACTAGTTAGGCCTACCTCTGGCGTAAAAGAGGCTCTAAAATTAGGAAACGCGTCAACATTTTGTTTGATCTTTACTTTAATCAGCATGATTTCTAACCTCTCTTACTAACTGTGATTTGTTTGCTGTTTGTCTTATTTTTCCCCTTCCTAAAGGTTGATCAGTGCAAACCTGGCCTACTATACAAGGTCCAAAGGGGCTCCTCCTTCTCCTCCTCCCATTCCTAACGCAATAGAGGGAAGAACAAGATGGATGAGCACAACAACATTTCAGACAAGAGTGGTAACGATACATCTAGGGATGAATGAGATAATTCCGAAAGGGTCTTCCCTCCAGGTTACAACGAGGTGATTATGAGGCTCGAGCAGAAAATTTTCGAGCTTCAAGAAGAGTTAGCACAAGTTCACAGTTTAAACAACCAGACAGTATTATTTGGGTCTCAAGCTGATGCCTCAACTTCAAAAGCACCAGCCAGCCTCCCTATGTCTTCACAACCCGCAGCTCCACCATAAGATACTCCACCTCAATATTACCAATACCCTCCATATACATATCCAAATCCCCCAGCTCCAGTTACCTCCCATTACCCATCACCAGCTCAAGAAATACCTCCCCCAGCCAATATAAATGCAACATATGCCTGCACTCATACCAACCGAATCTATGTGGAGACGGCGCCTGCAGCTCACCATCTGGAGGAATTCGAGCCTCCAGAAGAGGATAGACTGATTCAGAATCTAGCAGAGGAGTTGAAAAAGATAAACAACAGATTGTAAAGTATTGAAGGAACCAAAGGAATAACAGGTCTAGACTATGAAGACCTGTGCATACATCCGGATGTTGTTGCTCTCCAGTGCACACACAAGCGCACGCAGTCGTACAAGTAATACAGTGGCCCTTTCTAAGAGCCGTATGTCGAACCCATAAGGACTGGACCAATTCAGCGAATTATCAAGTTCAAGTGTTAAAATTAACCTCCACAAGTGTTGATTATAGAAGTTTTTGGTAAATTATAATTAAATTGGTCACAAAATAATCTGAAAACAATATAAGAAGCAACTAGAGCTAAGGCCGAATAATCATGCAATGCTACATTTTGTAATGGTTCAAGTATGATATTATCAATTGTTGTCTCACATAGTTGAAAATGCGATGTTCATGGGCTCTCGAGCCTCTAAACACGACAAACTAGCCTCACAACTACATCATTGAGCGGGGATGTGATAACCTAGTTTGTGAGCAGTTCAACTACATAGATGTGGTTTACGGGGTTTATGCTCTTGATTAGGGACTTTCATACCTCTAATCATTTGATCCAACTTAGCTTCACAACTACTTCTATGAGTGGTGGAGTGATAATTCTAAGCCGGTGTCTTGCTCTCATCCCGTTTTAGCAACCAAGCAAGGCAAATTAGGTATATTTTCTATCCTAACTGCCAATCATATCTAAAGATAAGAACTTGCTCCCTACATTCCTATGTTCTTGCCTAGGGTTACTCTTTCAAGCTTTTACCTAAGCTTAACGCATTTTCATGGTGATCAAGTATAAAAACAACCATAATGAAGAATGTAAGACAAAACAACAATTAACAACTCGAACCAAAACGAATTCATGTAATTACAATCATATCATGTGGCCTCAACCCTAGAGGAAGGGTTTTAGCCACTCATGTTCATACAATGACTCAAAAACATGTTTAGAGTAGTGTACTTACAAGAATAGGTAAAAGAGAATGTAAAATTGGTGAACCCTAAGTGAGTTCTTCACTTCTCCCTTCGCTCCTCTTTGATTTTCAGAAAAATATTTTGTATTTGATTTTGGAAGCTAAGGGTTTAATTTATAGTAAATAGGAAATTTACAAATTTTGGTCGATCATGGAATGGCTCCGTGGCACGGAGGTGAACGCACCAATTTGCCTCCGTTCCACGGAAGTAACGCGTAGGCTCACTGGAAATCGCAATAAAAATGATGCTTGGCCGAGGCATGGCGTGATGGCAAACGTGGCACGGCACTGGCGCTGCGCGATGGCCTGCATGACACGGCCTGTGGCGAGCAGCAGTGCCTAGTGTGGCACGGCGCTGGCATGCAGGCGCCTGGAATTGCTGCCTTCTTGCGCATGGCCTTGGCGTGGCACGGGGCTGGGGGAGGCACACGCACAGTGTGGCACGCTGCCTGGCGCGGCCAGCCTTGCCATGGCATGCTTTCTTGCCATTTTTTGCAATTTGCTTCTAACTCCATTTCTTCACTTCACCCATCATTATTTAGTCCCTCATATGCATTTTACACCTACAAAACAAGGACTAATCATGTTGGTTAGTGCATACCCAAATTTACATAAAATCACATGAGAATGTAAGTGTATAAATAGACAAACATGACTAAACTAAGTTATAAAATAGCACTTGGGCACTTGGTTATGCCCAAGATCAGATGTTGAATTACCGGAGGGGTACAGACCTCCCAAGTTTGAACTGCTTAATGGGACCGGTGATCCAAGGGCCCACTTGAGAATGTATTGCGAAAAGCTGGTAGGAGTGGGACGAAATGAGAAGATAAGGATGAAATTGTTCATGCGAAGTTTGACTGGTGATGCTCTTAGCTGGTACGTGGAGAAAAATCCGAAGAAATGGTTTACCTGGGCAGAGATGGCAATAGCCTTTTGGAGCGTTTTGGGTTTAACATAGAAAATGCACCTGATTTGCATTACATCCAAAACCTCACGAGGAAGCCCACTGAGACTTTTAGGGAATTCGTAACTCGTTGGAGAACCGAGGCCGCCAGGGTGCGACCCTCAATGTCGGAGACACAGATGAAGGGCATTTTCATGCGGACTTTGGACCCGCAAGTTTATGACAGATTGATGTTAGTTAGTGAGAAAAGTTTTGCAGAGATCATCAATCTGGGAGAGAAGATTGAAGACGGTATCAAGGATGGTACCATTATCAATTTGAATGCATTGCAAGTGGCTAACAAAGCCTTGCAGTCTGGAGCTACTTCAGAAAGCCGCAAGAAGAAAGAAGTTGGCACTGTTATGATGGCCCAAGGGCCGAAGAGTTATGTTTACAAGCCTCGGACTCCAACCCCACACTACCAAATTCCAACCTCGCATTACCAGACTTCACCCTACCAAACTCCACTTCCACCATATCAAGCTCCATCACCACCTTATCAAGCTCCATCACCATACCAAACTCCCCATTCCTACCAAGCTCCACATCAAACTCCCTCTCCAACCCATTTCCAAACACCTCCATCACATTACCAAGCCCCCACTTATCCCATTTATAGCAAACAACCTTCTTATCCACAACCTTCTCACCCACGACCTTCTTCCTCATCAAGCCAAGGCCTAGGGCTCAATTTAAAAGGAGGCCAACAAAAACCTATACCCCATTAGCCGAATCATTTGATCAATTATATGTAAGGTTGAAAGAAGTTGGTTATATTGAGCGTATACCTGCCCTCCCGGTCGACACCCAAGCTAAGTGGTACGACCACAACAAAGTGTGCATGTATCACTCAGGCATGAGGGGGCATACTACAGAGTCCTGCAGATCGTTGAAGGACAAAATACAAAAGTTGATTGATACAAAGGTTATTCACCTCAAAGATCCAGCACCGAACGTAACAAGTAATCCTCTTCCAAACCACCAAGTGAATATGATTTCTTGTGATGAGGCTGAAGACTTGTCGAATACTATTAGGGTGATTGAACACAAAGCAGATTTTTCTTCAAACCCATCCATGACAGTGCAGGGACGTCCTCCATTCGATGTTGAGGTAGCTACGCCAAGGCCTCCATTTACAGTGGTAAGAGCTGCTCCAACTTCATACAAAACGGTGCCTTGGAGCTACGAGGAAAATACCCCACGGAGAACAAATGTGTTTGAGGCAGATGCGGCACAAGGGGTGACGCGGTCTGGATGGGTATACACTCCTGACACTCTGGCTCAAGGAGTCAACAAAGGAAAACAACCAGCGGTGGTAGTAGAAAATAATGGTATCTGGAAGAAGGTGCAAGCAAAGGACTACTCTGTGGTGGAACAGTTGAGCAAAACCCCGGCTCAAAGTTCTATTTTGTCCCTTCTGCGAAGCTCTGATCAACACCAAAAATCTCTGATGAAGGTGTTAGGATAAGCACATGTTCCTGCAAGCATATCTAGCAGTGAAGTGGCCCATATAGTGGGTCAAGTATTTGAAGCTCATAAAATCTCATTCCATGGAGATGAATTGCCTGTGGAAGGCATGGCTCATAACAAAGCATTGCATATCATAGTGCTACACTCAGACAAGTTCATCACCAAGGTGTTAATTGACCCAGGTTCTGGTTTAAATATTTTCCCGCTGAACACTTTGACCCGGCTTGAAGTTGACCTCGCCCGAATCAAGCTATGAAAGATGAACGTCAAAGCTTTTGATGGTTCAAAAGGGACACTGTGGGAGAAATCGATCTGGATGTGCTGGTTGGCCCTGCCACATTCACTATAACTTTCCAAGTAATGGACATCCCAGCCTCCTACAATTTGCTATTGGGACGCCTATGGATTCATGTCGCGGGGGTTGTGCCTTCAACTCTGCACCAATGCCTGAAGTTCGAGTGGGATCACCAAGAGGTCGTGGTCCACGGGGATGAAAGCCGTCCAATCTATGCTGCTCCTATTATCCCTGTCATTAAAGGAAAATGAGGTTTGGACGGGGAGAGTTTCCATACCCTAGAAATTGTTGGTGTTATTGAGGAAGGAAGGTGGTGGAGCGATAAAATTCTGAGTATGCTGCTATGGTTAGGATTTGAGTTGGGCAAGGGTCTCGGGGTCAGATTACAAAGGACGTCAGAGCCACTACAAGTGGCATCACAAAAAACCACTTTTGGATTGGGATATCAACCCAATGACGAAGAGCTGGACAAATGGAGATATCCTTTGGGAAAGAAAAGTTTTTTGTTGCCAAATCCACCGCCTTCGCTTCAACAAACCTTCGTTTCTAACGGTTTTCTTGATATCAAGTGGGTTGAGGAAGATGTCGTGCTGCTCAGTTTAAGGAATCCATTTTTGGATGAGCCAAGTGATAACAGTTGCCATGCCATTATCAACGACGAGGAAGGAGGGGCCCCACAACAGGAAGCGGGAGCTCAAAGAGGAGTTGCCAATTGGACAGCCACTCCATCCAGAGCTCGCCGGGCATATGGGTAGAATAAAAGGATCAGTTTTGTTGTTTCAAAATAAAATATTTGTTTTTGAAGTCATTAACTTTTCTTTGAATATTATGTCAAACTTCTGAACAAATTTTAAGTTAATAAAATTATTTTCTTTTCACATATTTGATTTAATTTTATTTATATTTTCAGCATTTCTAGTATCAAACGCGTTGAATCTAAGGCCATGGCTTGTAATGAAACTGTACAATGTAACACAGGCAACTCATTAGAAGCCGAAGAAGATGAGGTACCTGTTGAAATTGTCAGGGAGGTAGAAAAGTTCGAAGCCAAACCCAAATAAAATCTGACAGAGACCGATGTGGTAACCCTAGAAGATGCAGAGACACCTAAAGAGACTCAAGTCAGCAATCATTTGCTAAAAGATGAGGTTAAGGAGTACATAGAGTTTCTGAAGGAATATAAATACGTCTTTGCCTAGTTCTATGCTGATATGACGAGGCTCAGCCATTCCATAGTAGTGCATAAGTTGCCTACTGATCCAGCATATCCTCCTGTCAAGAAAAAGCCGAGAAAATACAAGCCTGATATGAGTCTGAAAATCAAAGAGGAAGTGGCTAAGCAGATCGACACCGAAATCCTCAAAGTAGTGGAATATCCCACCTGGTTGGCCAATATCCTGCCGGTACCAAAGAAGGACGTAAAGGTTAGAGTTTGTGTGGATTACAGGGATCTCAACAAGGCCAGCCCTAAAGATGATTTTCCGCTGCCAAACATCCACATCCTTATTGATAATTGTGCCAAGCATGAGACACAGTCGTTCGTGGATTGTTTCGCTGGCTATCATCAGGTCAGAATGCATGATGAGGATGTTGAGAAAACTGCAGTCCTTTCGCCATGGGGTGTATATTGCTATAAGGTAATTCTATTCGGGTTGAAAAATGCCGGAGCTACCTACATGTGGGCCATGAACACCATCTTCCACTACATGATCCACAAGGAAATTGAGGTTTATGTGGATGATGTCATCATAAAGTCAAAGAAAAGCTCAGATCATTTGGCAGACCTCAAAAAGTTTTTCAACAGATTGCGGAAGTATAATCTGAAGCTAAATTCGGAGAAATGTGCATTTGGTGTCCCATCGGGAAAATTGTTGGGATTTATCATCAGCCGTCGGGGTATCAAGCTGGATCCAACTAAGATTAAGGCCATCCAGGAGCTCCCACCACCGAGGAGTAAGAAGGAAGTCATGAGCTTTTTAGGACGACTCAACTATATCAGCTGTTTCATTGCCTAGTCAACAGTTATTTGTGAGCCTATCTTCAAATTGCTGAAAAAAGATGCTACTACAGAATGGACTCCTGAGTGTCAACAAGCTTTCGATAGAATCAAGGATTATCTATCAAAGCCTTCGGTTTTAGTCCCACCAGAACAAGGAAGACCTTTGCTCTTGTATTTGCCCGTGCTAGAAAACGCCTTTGGTTGTGTTTTGAGACAGCATGACGAGACAGGGAGAAAGGAGCAATACATATACTATTTGAGCAAGAAGTTCACACAGTATGAGGCTCGATATACGTTGCTGGAGAGGACGTGTTGCGCTTTGACTTGGGTTTCTCAGAAGCCGAGGCACAATTTGTCTGCTTACACGACTTATCTGATCTCCAGAATGGATCCGCTGAAGGATATCTTCCAAAAGCCCATGCCGACAGGGAAGCTGGCTAAATGGAAGATATTGCTAAGTAAGTTTGATATTGTCTATGTCACGCAGAAAGCGATAAAAGGGCAGACTCTTGCAGATCATTTGGCAAAAAATCCTATGGACGAGGAGTATGAACCACTGAAAACATACTTTCCCGACGAGGAGGTAGCCTTCATAGGAGAAGATATTGCCGAAGAGTATGATGGTTGGAGGTTATTCTTCGATGGAGCAGCAAATTTCAAAGGAGTAGGCATTGGAGCAGTGTTGTATCAGAGACTGGGCAGCATTACCCTGTATCAGCTAAGCTTCGATTCCCTTGTACTAACAACATGGCTGAGTATGAAGCTTGCATCTTGAGTATTCGACTGGCAGTCGACATGAACGTGCAGTCGTTACTGGTAATTGGAGACTCAGATTTGCTGATGCATCAAGTGAGGGGAGAATGGGCCACGAAGAACACAAAGATCTTGCCCTATCTGCATTGTGTGCAATAATTATGTAAGAGGTTTGTCAAGATTGAGTTTTGGCATGTTCCCTGAATACAAAATGAATTTCCATATGCTTTGGCTACATTGTCTTTGATGATCCAGCACCCTGATAAGAATTACATTGATCCCATTCCCATTCACATACATAAGAAACCGGCTTATTGTTTTCATGTTGAGAAAGAACCAGATGGTGAACCATGGTATGCTGACATCAAAGGGTATTTGAAAACCAGGGGTTATCCTGAGCATGCGACGAGCGTCCAAAAACGCACAGTTCGGAGACTAGCCAATCATTTTTTCCTAAACGGAGAAATCCTTTATAGGAGGACCCTGAACTTGGGATTGCTAAGATGTGTGGATGCTAAGGAGGCAACAAATTTGATTGAGGAAGTCCACACTGGAACTTGTGGTCCTCACATGAACGGTTTCGTGTTGGCAAAGAAGATCTTGAGAGCTGGCTACTTTTGGTTGACTATGGAGACAGATTGTATCAAGTACGTGCAAAAGTGACATCAATGTCAAACCCACGCCGATGTGATTCGAGCTCCTCCCAATGAGCTTCATGCCATGAGCTCACCTTGGCCATTCATAGCTTGGAGAATGGATGTAATTGGTCCCATCGATCCTGCAACATCTAGTGGACATAGATTCATTCTGGTTGTGATCGACTACTTCACTAAATGGGTTGACGATACTTCTCACAAGTCCGTCAAAAAGAAGGTCGTGACAGATTTTGTTCGCGACCATCTCTTTTGCCGATTTGGGGTACCTAAATCTATTATTACTGACAATGGTGCTAATCTGAATAGTGACTTGATGAGAACGACGTGTGGAAACTTCAAGATCAAGCACCGCAATTCTACCGCATATAGGCCGTAGATGAATGGAGCCGTGGAGGCTGCAAACAAGAACATTAACAGGATTTTGTGCAAGATGATTGATAACTACAAACATTGGCATGAAAAGCTCACCTTTGCTTTGTTGGGATATCGTACCACTCTCCGAACGTCTACTGGAGCTACGCCTTATATGTTGGCATATAGTAATGAAGCAGTGATACCAGCTGAGGTGGAAATTCCTTCTTTTAGAATCATTCAAGAAGCATAACTGAACGATGCAGAATGGGTGCAAAGTAGATTTGAGCAACAAGCATTCATTGATGGGAAAAGGATAAATGCAGTCTGCCATGGCCAACTTTATCAGAACAGGATGACCAAGGCCTTTAACAAGAAAGTTCAGCCAAGACTTTTCACGCCTGGGCAATTGGTTTTGAAGCAGATTTTTCCACACCAAGATGAAGCTAAAGGAAAGTTCTTGCCTAACTGGCAAGGTCCTTACGTAGTTCACCGATGTTAACAGGAGGAGCACTTATCCTAGCAGAGATGGATGGTGAAATCTGGCCCAAAGCTATCAACTCAGATGATGTTAAGAGATACTACATTTAGATTGGGAGTTTGCTTTTTGCTCTGCCTTGTAACCTGAACTACGTTGGACTTGATTCCCGTTTAAGAGCGATACGTAGGTGTCCCTATGGGACTCGGTCTATACCTTTATAAAATTTTCTTCTCCGCTTTCATTAAAAAGGTCTCGGTGATTCTATCATATTTCCTATGGTGATTTGGTTAACAAGCTGCAAACTGGGGAAGAATTTTTTAGGAGACCTCAAAAATTTGCAACTCTATGTCTTTTGCAAAGGAACCAACGTCATGTTCTACACTGGGGCAGAAATTTTGAGAAGGATCTCAAAATTTCGTCAAGACTAAGTCAAGACAAGGGTTCGATTTACAAAAGGACGTTGTGTGGTTTTAAAACATGTCATGGCCCGTGATTTAACTCAATTTTTCATATATATTTCAAACTTACTTTTAGTTTTACTTTCACAAAATATTTTAAAAGTTTTCCTTTTTATTTAAACCTTATGCCGGAGCGTATACCTGGATGTAGTTCAACAACAGGTGTCTAACGGATAGAAGAGGGCTACAAGACAAACACACAGATCAACTGCCCCTTTACAAACTAATAATTTTTCTTTGAGTGCAGAAATAACGAAAATGCAAAAGGCAGAGATGGAGAACATCTTGTCGCAAGGAGACACAGAGCTAAGTCATTCTACCCTTTGAACCTTTATTTATATCTTTGTATTCCCTCATCAAGAGCCCACATTTGCATTTTAAGCTCTTCGAGCCCGTGATATACATGATATATACATTATCGAGCCCCATGATATACATAATACATGCATTTATGCCCGTATTTACATCTGAGCCTGTATTTGCATATTGAGCCCATCGTAGGCATTTTGATATACATCTGAGCTTGTATTTGCGTGTTGAGCCTATATTTGCATGTTGAGCCCGTCGTATGCATTTAAGCCCTTATTTGCATATTGAGCCTGTCATATGCATTTAAGCCTGTGATATACATTTTGATATATGCATCTGAGCTCGTGATATATATTTTGATATATACATCTGAGCCTGTGATATATGTATTTGCATTTCAAGCCCGTGATATACATTTTGATGTATGCATCCGAGCCCGTATTTGCATATTGAGCCCTTGCTATACATTATATATGCATTTCGATATACAGCTGAGCCCGCGCTCGCATTTGAGCCCGTCGAGCCCGTTATTTGCATTTCAAGCCCGTTTCATGCATTTAAGCCCGTTGTTGCATTCTGAGCCCTATGACTTATTTGCATCGAGCCTGAATAAAGCAGAGCTATCCATTGAGTTATTTAGGCTCTCAAATAATTTACTTTATTCATATTATCATTATTCTACTCATCCGAAGGCGTCATAGTCCAAAAGGCATTGTTTCATGGCTTGTGGACATCATGTCATGGCCTGAGGATTTACTCTTCCGCCTATCATGCTCCTAAGGCGTCATAGTCTAAAGGCATCATTTTTTATGGACTGCGGACATCATTTCATGGCCTAGAAAATTTATTTTATGCTTATCATGCTCCTAAGACGTCATGGTCTAAAGGCATCATTTTCATGGCCTGCAGACATCATTTCATAGCCTAAGGAATTATTTTGCATATCACGGCCAAGACATCATGGCTTAGAGATATCATCCTTTTGTCTCGAAGCTAACTTTCATCGTCTGAAGGGAACTCGTATCATGTTTAATTTCTTGTATCAGTTTATTTTATGAAGTATTCGATGCATATATTTTGATCATTTTTTACGCGAATGCCGAGGAAGAATAAGCTACAAATGATAACACCTTTCTTACTATTCTCTTAACTTATTCATAATTTTCGAACCTTATTCCCACCTATTTATTTTGTAAGGCATTCTAAATCTCGTTGATTCGTGCTATCTCCATCCTTATTCAAGCTTCGCGTTACCAATTTCTTTTTAGGAATTTCGTTCATCCCTAAATCTCGAACTACACAAGGCCTGATTCTCGTGAAACCCGAGATATGGAGGCGACTTGATACCGAAGTCTCAGCCACAATTTCTCCACGAATCTCATTTCATTTTCTTTTAGCCCCATCGAGATCGTTCCTCGGTCGGACAAAATTGGCCACTAGGTCAACGTTCTTTACTCGCCAATTCATCCTTCATTACCTAACAAAGAAGGGGCACTTGTTGACACCCAATTTTGAACTCCCTACGCCCGTATACGTTGCTTACATATGTATATTTTATTTACCTTTTTTTACGTAATTATTCGACTTGCATTCATATTTTTAAAAAATAATTAATTATCATAATCTTGCAAAATTATTTTAAATTACATATATATGTATATATAATTTGCATTAATTTCAATTTATTAATTTTCTAATATTAAATAATTATGTCATATATAGTATATTTCGTATTAATATACGCTCTTATTTTAAAATATATGTTTTATTTAATATAAATTATTTGCATAATTTTACTAAATTTTACAAATTTATTTGCGAATTAATATTATGGATTTATAAATTATTTATGTTAATAATAAAATTTATATAGATTTTTTGATAAATTAATTATATTTCTTAGTCATTATTTACAAAATATAATTTTATATAATATTTACACGAGTCTATTCAATTTTGTAACTTGTTTATATTGATAATAATGTTTATATAAATTTTCATGATTTAAACTGTTATGTTTTACTAAATCATTCACAAGAATAGTACGAATTTGATAGCAGCTATATTTCAATTTCAACTAATTTATTTAGAAACTAGCCACTTTTACTCAATTTCATTCAATTTTAGCCTATTTTTAATAAACCTGGCCATTTTTTAAAGCCCAATTCAACTTTAATTTAACCCTACCCATCTAATTATCCGCGACCCACCTAAAAAATTCATAACCCGACCCAGAAACTAAAGATTTAATCCTAGTCGTCCATCTCTTTCAATCTAACGGCTGAGATTAAACCCTACTCTTTCCATACTTATGAGTATACACCCCCAAACCCTAACTCATTTTCCTCATTCTCCCTCTAACTCTCACGACCGCCGCACCCTCTCCCCTCTTCTCTCCTCGTCCTTTCCGGCAAACTCCGACGAGAACCCGTCTGACCACCAACCGGAAAAACACCACCGGACCTCTCATCTTCTCTCCCTTACCTCTAGCGCCACCTCACACCTTCTCCTCTCTCACTTTCCCTCTCTCCTCTCACTTGCCGGAAAAACCATCAAACCCAGCCACTGTTGGCCGAGAAACACCATTTCTCCAACCAACCGTCACACCCTCAACTCCCTTTTCCTTTCCCCTCGCAACAGCCACCGTGAACAACCACCAATCGCACCTCTTTTCCTCCCTCATCGGTGAAATTCAAAACCGCAGCCGCTGAATCTCTCCCCATTTTCCTCTCCTCTTCTCCCTCTCCCTCCTAACCCAACAGACCCGTCGCCAACCTTTCTCTCCACAACACCACCTCTGTACCACCAGTTGTTTTTTTTACCAAAAAAATCATACCAATCTCCTCCTCTCCTCTTTCTCTCAATCAGATATGACACCGTTGCTCGTAGATAGACTAGAACAGTGAAGAAGAGTTCACGATAGATCTGTTGCGGATCTGTCCGTAAAATGATTCTTTGAATTCTTTATGAAAAATTTCTTCTCTCTTTCTCGTTTGTTTTGCTTTTGTAAAGCTAGATCTACTTCTTTTACTTATTTAGCTATTTATCATTTATGATTAGTTGGTTATTTGTGTTTTTGAAATTGTCTCAATTACTGTCTTTGTTTGCTGTTAAAATAACTTGAAAACCCTTATTTCTATCAAAATTTTGACTCCGAAATGATTGAATGATTTTTAAACAATCAATTTCTATTTGGTTCGGCTTTTTTGGTATATGTTTGTTTTTAGGGAATCAGTGATGTTTTATTTATCCCCTTTAACATGATAAAGACACTCGCCTGATGTATACACTACCCTCTATAGTAAAAGATTTAGCACTCTTGTGTCATTGTCTAGGCAACTTTGGTTAATTACTGTTGTTTGTCCTGAACGTATTGTTTGTTTATCACTTCCGTGACGTTTACTTGAACTATGGTAGTTTCGAATAATCTATTTTCATAACAACAACTTTAAACCCTTTGTGAACAGATGTATAATAATCTTGGCAATATTTGATAAAATAACGATTAATTTGATTCCTTACTAATTTAGCCATATTGCTTTAGATTTAATTTGTTATTATACTTTGATTCTTTCCATACTATTGTACTATGTATTATTAGGTTAATACGATGTTTATATCTATGTGTTTGTTTATTTACTTGATTATTGAATGACATTTTGTTAATTTGTATTAATTTAAGAGAAAATTATTGTCAATTGATCCCTTCTTTTAATCAATTTAAATATTTGTGTGAACACGGTAAAATTGAATTAGTTCTTATGTATATTAATTTGATACTTTTATGGATTCTGCTAATTCCTTCCATTTAGCATATGGCAGACATTGTTTTACGAATTACTATATTTACACCTTATTTGATTTGAATTACTTCCTTTTTAGAATAGATTATTGTAATTCAGCATTTACTTTTTCACTTATTTATTGGTAGTGTTTTAAAATAATTTTGAAAAAAGGTTCTCATTCCATATGTTTGACTAATTCCTTTCTTCTTTTAATACTTGCAATTATGGTAAAATATTTTTATTCCCCTAATTTAATCAATTAAATTATTTGCACATGGTAAGAAGTTATATGAAATTAATTTCTGATAATCCCATCCCTTTATACTCTGACTAATTAACTATAAAAACCAGTCCTCTCCTCCCTTTATGATACGGTCGAACATTGAGGAAAATTGAAAAATACTTTATTCTTAATACTTCTCTGTTATTCGACCTATTTTTTTTCTATAATCCCCTTAACCTACCTCTACGCAAGCACTGTTCGGAACTCTTGAGGTTCTTGTGATCTTGATACGTAGAGGTTTGGGGTCTCAATCGTGGAAAAGTGTTCATAATTTATTGATACTTGCTATTGGGTGTTTGCTGTTTTCACCAGAATTTTGATAAACTGGTTAGTATACTCTAATGTCCGGTCTAATCTTCTACTAATGTGTGTTCTTAGAATGTTTGATGATTTATTTCGGTCGCATATTAAGACCCAAAAATCCAAATTAGTTGTCCAATGCCTCTTGGACATTAGGCTTGGGATGGGTAGGCGAAAATTAGGACGTTAGATTTTCTTTGCCTAGAAACGCTTCAGGGTTAATATTCAATTAACTAGGTGGGTAGATGGGAAATGATAGTCTGTGCTCGCTGAATAATATGAGCAACCTAAACAGGTTGCAAAGTATTATTTAAGTTGAACGAGGTGATCCCTTTAGGTTAAAATCCCCCCCTTTATTGTAGAACTATGTCTGGCCTGATTCCCTTAAGGGATACGTAGGCGCCTCTATGAGGTTCGGCCCCTTAGTTTTAAAATCCATTTGTTTGTTCGTTAAATTTTCGTATTTATTTTTCAATATCTATTATTCTTGTATTTGTAACATGCTATATTTTTGGTCAACCTTCTTAATTGAATCATCAATAGTTGTAACCTTCTCTCGAAAAAATAATAATCATAGTCTTGAAATGAATTTTGGCCAAATTTCTTTCTTCTCGCTTGTCTACAAGTTTTATTCATTTATTTCATTTTTACCAATCTATTTTAAGTGCAAATAATATAGGTTAAAATCAATTATCTTTGATCGCTAGTAATTCCCCACATATTAATGGATTTGGCCGGAAACCACATTTGTGGACCTCGAAAGGTGCCTAACACCTTCCTTTCAATGTAGTTTAAGTCCTTGCCCGACTCTGGTAACTTAGGTAATTAAGCAGACTTTTAGCTTAGAACGGTGCCCTAACGCACCTCAAATCGTTAGGTGGCGACTCTTCTTTCACAATAAACCCTTAAGAGTCGTCACATGTTGTATCCTGCTTTTCTTGAGAATGACAGTGATTATTAAAAAAATTTTGAACAATTCTGAACCTCTCCCAATAGACAAACAGAACGACCTATTATATGATACAACGGGTCATTGTTTCCACCCCTGGTCACTAAATTGAACTTGAACACTTTATGAATTTCATATAATGGTTAGCCAGGATGAGTCATTATATCAACCAATGACTCATCGTAGGGTTCGTTGTTTCGAAGAATGATTTGACAATTTTCTAGACTTGGTCATAACGGGCGACATGAAGACTCGTTACTTCATCCAATGAGTCATTCTATGTATTGTTATGTTGGGGGGGGAGTGAAAATTACAAAGGCTGTCAATGACTCTTCTAATAGGTCATTGGTTCTGGCAACAGCTCGTCTGGCGAGTCATTCTGAGAAAATTTTTCTGGTTTGCTGTTGTTTTTTTGTTCCAAGTCTGGGGTTTGGTCTTAGGAACTTTTGGGATGTTACAATATTTCCCCCTTGTGAGCATTTGTCCTCGAATGAAGATTAAGTAAGCTGGAAGGTTAGGGAAAGAGCTGCAATCCCCAACTAAAAACTATAAACTGAATATTGAAGGAGTAACTGACTCCGAACTAAGATAC
Source organism: Datura wrightii (assembly GCA_035772735.1). Taxonomy (NCBI): domain Eukaryota; kingdom Viridiplantae; phylum Streptophyta; class Magnoliopsida; order Solanales; family Solanaceae; genus Datura; species Datura wrightii. The sequence continues at coordinate 41,439,747 of JASDFA010000007.1, read as the reverse complement.
ACGACTGAACTGAGCTCACTCACCAAGGATGAATTCTAAGGCATGGATGGAACTGATGAGCATGAAACTGAATAGAAGACTGAGGAGGAATTTAGTACCTAACGCTGAAGTTGAGCTGGAAGTAAAAAGGTGAGGGTATCTAGCCATCTTATTTACTTCAGCTTCTCATGTAGCTCCCTCAACTAACTGATTTCTCCACAAAACTTTTACTGAAATGACCTCCTTATTCCTCAACTTATGAACTTGATTGTCTAGAATCTTCACTAGAATCACTTCATAGGAGAGACTATCTTTTACACCAACACACTCTAAAGGTACAACTGAAGTTAGATCACTGATGCATTTCTTCAACAGAGACACATGGAAGATTGGATGCACCGATGCTAACTCCCTAGGAAAATCCAACTCATAGGCCACATTTCCAATATACCTTAGGATTTTGTAAGGACCAACATAGCGGGGACTGAGTTTTCCTTTCTTCCCGAACCTCATCTGCCCTTTCATAGGTGAAATTTATAGATATACCCAATCATCCACAGCAAACTGTACATTTCCTTACATCTGCATATGATTTCTATCGACTTTGAGCTGTCTTCATCCATTCTCTGCTAAGCTGAACCTTCTGGATGACTTCATGTAATACCCCGAAGGTTCCTAAGACTAGACCGAGATTTGAAATGGGTTAAGCAGAAAAGAGGGAAAATTTAGCACAAAATGACTCGTGGTACGAGTTATGATAAGAAGGTATGACTCGTAGAAAGCATTCATGGTTAGGATATGTAGGATGAGTTCAGTGACAACGGGTCAACGTATGACTCATGGGATCATGTTATGATTCATAGGATGAATCGTGGATTGAGGATTGAGTTACCCTGGTTAGAAAGTATGAGTCACTTTACGACCCATTATGGGAAACCACAGGTCGATGTATGATTCATTAGAAGGATGGAGGAGCTGGACAAGTGAACTACAGGAGAAAGCCACGAGTCGTAGTTTGATGGTACGACTCGTGGTTAGTAGTCGTAATGGATATCTTGTGTAGAATATTTGGAAGGAATGAGTCAGGGTAAAACTCTTCGTGTGAAATAACGAGTCATGGCCTACACCCATGAGGAAGAACTAAGGATATTAGAAGCAATGACCGCGGGGGGATCTAGCAGGTTGGTGGTATGAGTTGTGGTATGACCTATGGAGAACTTCAAAAGTCATGGTATTGAGGTACTAATCGTGATGTGAGTCGCGACACCTAGCAGATTGAAATATCCTACGATTTAAATTAGGGAATTTCTATAAATCCAATGCTCATAAACCCTAAACTACATTGTTTTATGCTTTAAAAGAGGTGTATTTATAGGGGTTAAGTATATTCTAACCCTTTCCCTCCCTGCATTAAAGCCTAGACCTCTCCATTGAATATCAATCCTAGAATCCTCCAATTTCTTCTCAAAATCCTTTGGGCATTCTAGGGTGAGTATACATTCAGTTCTTCCTGGAATACGACGCCATGAATGAGGGTTCATTTCACTCTCATACTCATAATTCTACCCAATTTCATGAATCAAGTGTCAATTCAAATTATAATAAAAGAAGATTTCAATCTAATTTCATAGAATTCTTATAAATTATTTATGGGTCGATTCCCTCTATGTTTCTTGATGATTAATGAGTAGATTCTATACATGTTTTAGAAGATTTTTCCCAATTATGTAAGTTTATGAAAAAGTCTAGTTTATGATTGATAATTTCAAGTATGATAAAGTATCTAGCATGTATGTATTTTGGCAAAGTACCAACATATGAATCTATGATTTTGAATAGTGAAATCTATTTCAAGTATGCATGATCTTTAGATTTGGGTACTCTCATTTAGATTTAACATGTTTTCATGATTCAGTTTAGTTCTATAAATCAGCTTACCATATGGTTTTGGAGTCTATACAACCACTTTCAGCTTATGGTATGGTTTCAGCTTTGTTGAAAAATGATGGTGAGCACTTTGCATTTTTTGGGAGCAATGTCTAGCACCCAGTAGGCTAGGGGTTCATGAAAACCCTGAGTCACAGAACTAAGTGCCAATATAGGATTTATCCATTTACTCTAGGACCTCCCTTGTGAACTTCCCCTACCCTGAAAGGGCCTTCATCTTGATATCGATATCATGGTAGCGCCCTTAGCCCTGTCAAGGATTTAGACAGCTCTGCCCACTTGAGTATAATAATTAGGTTCACGTAAGCTCTACCGTGATAGTGTCGGTTCTATGGCGAGTCTCTCATTGTTCCTCATGATCTTAGTTATGCATGTTTATAAGTTATCATATTATGTTTTCAGCAGGTTTGACCCAATTATTGCTTTATCAGCTTTTACTTATGAATTTCAATTTCAGCTTGGGGTCATTCAATTCAATTATGAGATCAAGTTTATGATTATTCATGTTTTTAAATATCAGCATATAGTCCCTACTCTTATGTTGTTATGATTTGTGTTAATATGCATGATTTCAGTTATACTTACTTACCACACATACCTAGTACATTCCAAGTACTGACCGCATACTCTATGTTGTATCATTTCATGATACAGGTCCTAGTGAAAAAACTCAATTACGTCGTTAGTTCGGCTTCCATTCCAGTTTAGACCATACCTTGGGTGAGTCCTCACCTCCGAGGATATCAATCTTTTAGTATCATTATGTCAGTTTGTTTCAAGCTTAGATATAGCTGGGGGCTTGTCCCAGCATGTCACCAGTTAGTAGAGGCTTTTCAGACATAGATTTGTATATTCAGCTTTAGACTCAGTGTTATGATATTACCATTGGCTAGACATTTTGTTATTCAGACTTCCGCTGTTTCATAATTTAGTTATCAGTTTTGCTTAAATTAGTTATCATGTTTATGCCATGGGTGAATTTGAGACATTTATAGTTCTAGGTTCCGTTTCTAGACCCGGGCCTATTCGGTTCGTGACAAACTTTGTATCAGAGCAAAGGTTCATAGTGTCCTGGGGTGTCTGAAAGTCGCGTTGAGTAGAGTCTTTTTCATGGGTGTGAAGCACTCCACACTTATGTGGGATAGGCTACAAGACATTTTAGGAAATTTCCCCTCTTTCATGATCTATGTCATGTATGTGATGAAGTATCTCTCTATCCTTCTAACTCATGCTATACACATTTGCAGAATCATGCCTCCATGGTGAGTAAATATTAGAAGAAATGGGAATGGAAATATATGGCAATGGAAATATCCATGAAGATGGCAATGGAGATGGGCACCAACAAGCCCTACCAGCACCAGCAGGTCCTTCGCCCCAACATGTCTCTCATGCTCAATTTAGGGCAGCTTTTCAAATGTTGGACGAGACTTTGACCGCTCAAGTCAACCAGCAGACGATGGTCCATGTCCCTTAGAATGGGAGCACAACGACAGCTCAAGTTTGGGATTTGCTTAGGATGAATCGCCCTGATTTTCTTGGGTTGAGTGTGGATGAGAACCGATATGAATTTATGAAGAGATACAGAAGATCACCCAGATTATAGGGGTGACAAGAGAAGAGAGCGTATACTTAGCCTCCTACCAGCTGAAGGGGGTTGCTTATATTTGGTATCGTCAGTGGAGGGATAGTAGAGTAGTGGGTGCAGTTCCCGTCAGTTAGGATGAGTTCATGATAGTCTTTTTAGGAAAATTCTTCCCTAGGGAGTTGAGGGAGGCAAAGGAAGTAGAGTTTATCAATTTGAGGGAAAATGATATTATTTTCCAGGAGTTGGCCTTGGAATTTACCCGGCTGTCCAAGTATGAGCCAAAGATGGTGGCAGACCAGAGGGCCCATATGAACAAATTTATGTATGGAGTGTCTGACTCATTGGTCAAGGAGTGTAGGACTGCGATGCTGAACAGTGACCTAGACTTCTCTCAGTTGGTCATATACGCCCAACATATGGAGGCGGATCAGATGAGGGATAATGAGAGAGAGGCCAAGAGGGCCAGAATGAGCAGGGTTGGATTTTCCCAGTAGAGGTTCAGCAGCGGACATAGCCAACAGCCTCACCAGAGGCCATCAGCTGCACCGTCATTGTCAACTAGTATGCCATCTAGATCTCGACGTATCAAAAGGGAAGGACATCAGTCTCTCAAGGCTAGGGGAGCAGGTTAATAGAGCCCAGCATTCCAGTTTGTGGCAGGTGTGGTAGGAGGTACACTGGATAGTGCTTAGCAGGTTCAGGGGCATATTTTGGGTGTGGGAAGATGGGCCACATGCTCAGATATTGGGTAGCGTCCAGACATGGCCATGGTAGAGATCGTGACATAGCTACCAGTTCAGCAGCTCCATCAGTATGCTCAGCTCAATAGGGTGCATCCACTAGTGCATGCGGTGATCAGCCTCAGAATAGGTTTTATGCCCTCTCATCTCGTCAGAAGCAGGAGCTCTCTCTAGATATAGTCACTTGTATGTTATGAGTATTCCATCTTAATTTTATGCATTGTTAGATCCAGTGGTTACTTAATCTTTTGTGACTCCTTATGTTGCTATAAGTTTCTAAGGTAGTCCTAAAATCCTATCAGAACCCTTCTCAGTCTCTACTCTAGTCAGTGACGCAGTTATAGCTAGATGGGTATACAGAAATTGCCCTATCATAATCCTTCAGAAAGTCACCTCAGTCAATCAAGTAGAGTTAGACATGACTGATTTTGATGTTATCCTTGGTATGGATAGGTTGCATGCATGTTATGCCTCAGCGAATTGTAGAATCCACATGGTAGAGTTCTAGTTTCTGGGTGAGCTAGTCCTAGAGTGGAAGGGCAATTCAGCTGTGCCTGTAGGTTGCTTTATTTCCTACCTTAATGCCAAAAAGATGATTTTCAAGTTTTGTGTTTGCCATTTAGTTCGGGTTAAGGATGCAACGTTCAAAACCCCGTCTCTCCAATCAGTTCCTATAGTGTGTGAGTATCTGGAGGTTTTCCCAGATGATCTACCAGGAGTCCCTCCCGAGCAGGGGATTGACGTTGGGATTGGCCTTCTTCCCATACGCAGCCTATATCTATTCCTCCTTATTGAATGGCTCCAGAAGAGTTAAAGGAGTTGAAGGAGCAATTGAAAGATCTGCTAGACAATAAATTCATTAGACCTAGCAAGTCCCTGTAGGGTGCACTAGTTCTCTTTATTCATAAGAAGGATGGTTCTCTTCGTATGTGCATTGATTATCGGCAGTTGAAAAAGGTCTCAATCAAGGATAACTATCCTCTCCCTAGGATTGACGACTTGTTTGACCAGCTTCATGGTGCTAAGTGCTTCTCAAAGATAGACCTCAGATCCGGGTATCATCAACTTAGAGTTAGGGAGAGTGACATTCCGAAGACAACCTTCTGAACTCGGTATGGTCACTATGAGTTTGTAGTTATGTCTTTTGGATTAACAAATGCTCCTGCAGCTTTTATAGACTTGATGAAAAGGGTGTTCAAACCATATTTGGACATGTTCGTGATCATCTTCATCGATGATATTCTCATGTACTCTCGGAGTGAGGAAGAGCATGCAGCTCATTTGAGGATTATGCTACAGACTCTCAAGGATCGCCAGCTGTTTGCTAAATTCAGAAAGTGTGAGTTTTGGTTAGGTACGCTAGCATTTTTAGGCCATGTGGTGTCAAGTAAGGGTGTGTAGGTGGAACCTCAATAGATAGAAGCTATAAAGAATTGGCTTAGACTAGTTAATCCTTCATATATCAGGAGTTTCTTAGGTTAAGCTGGCTATTATAGGAGGTTTTTTGAAGCATTTTCATCTATTACAGCATGGTTGACTAAGTTTTCCCAAAGGAAAGTCAAATTTCATTGGTTGGGTGCCTACGAGAAGAGTATTCAGGAGTTAAAGACTCGACTCTCTTCAACACTAGTGTTGACCCTACCTGAGGGTATAGATAGATTTGTTGTGTATTGTGATGCCTCTAGGGTTGGTCTTGGATGTGTGTTGATGTAGCATGGTAAGGTCATTGCGTATGCCTCTAGACAACTTAAGATTCATGAGAAGAATTTATCTGATGCATGACCTAGAATTGGCAGCGGTGGTGTTCGCATTGAAGATTTGGAGACACTATTTGTATGGGGTCCATGTGGATGTTTTTATACACCGCAAGGGCTTATAGTATGTGTTCATCCAGAAGGATTTGAATTTGCGACAAAGGAGATGGTTAAAGCTGCTCAAGGACTATGACATGAGTGTCCTTTATGGGCATGGCCAGTTTTGTGGTGGATGCCCTTAGTATGCTGTCCATGGAGAGCGTTTCACATGTGGAAGACATAAGGAAAGAATTTATGAAGGATGTCCATCGGCTTGCACGTTTTGGGTTTGCCTGGTTGGCTCGTCAAATGGTGGTGTCATTGTTCAGAATGGGTCAAAATCCTCTTTGGTGACTGAGGTTAAGGCTAGGCAAGGTGAGGATCCTATTTTGGTGAAGTTAAAAGAAGCATTTCAAAATCAGAAGGTGTAGGTCTTTTCCCAAGGGGGAGATCATGTGCTTCGATAATAGGGTCGTTTATGTATTCCAAATGTCGATGATTTGAGAGAATAGATGTTGCATGAGGCTCATGGTTCCAAATCTCTGTATATCCAGATGCCACCAAGATGTACCATGACCTACGGGAAGTCTATTGGTGGAATGGCATGAAGAAGGACATATCGGGAGGTATGCTACAAGACATCAGTATCCCCACTTGGAAGTGGGAAGAGATCTATATGGACTTCATCACAGGGTTGCCTCGCACTTGCCGATAGTATGACGCTATATGGGTAGTGGTAGACAAGTTGACCAAAGTAACTCATTTCTTACCGGTCAAAACTACCGATTCAGCGGAGGACTGTGCTAAATTGTACATTTGGGAATTAGTTTGATTGCTTGGAGTTACTTTATCCATTATATCAGATATGGGTACTCCGTTTAGCTCCAGTTTTGGAGATTATTTCAGAAGGTCCTTGGTACTCATGTCAAGCTTAGTACAGCTTCACCTGTAGACAGATGGTCAGGCCTAGCATAAGGATGTTTTGAGAGCTTTTGTGATTGACTTCAAAGGTAGATAGGATGATCATTTACCTCTCATCGAGTTTGCTTACAAGAACAATTACCACTCTTGTATCCAAATGGATCGATTTGAGGCTCTTTATGGGCAGAGATGTAGATTGCCTATTGGTCGGTTTGAGGTATGTGAAGCTACATTAATAGGTCCATATTCAGTTCATGAGGCTATGGAGGAAGTTCACCTTATAAGGGAAAGGCTGAAAACAACTCAGAGTTGTCAAAAGTCATATGCTGATGTGAGGAGGAGAGAACTTGAGTTTGAAGGTTATGATTGGGTGTTTTTGAAGGTGTCTCCGGTGAAGGGAGTGATGAGGTATCTTGGTCCCTATAGGATTGTGAGACGTGTTGGAGCTACCGGCGGAGATGGCTTCAATACATCCAGTTTTCCATGTATCATTGTTAAAGAAGTGCATTGGTGATCTGTCTTTGGTCGTCCCGGTGGAGAGCATAGGTGTGAAGGAGAACCTTAGCTATGAAAAGGATCCGGTTAAGATTTCTTGATTGTTAGGTCCGGAAGTTGAGGAACAAAGAAGTAGCTTTGGTGAAAGTCTTATGGAGAAATCGGCTTGTTGAGGGAGCTACATAGGACACCAAAGGAGATATTATTGATAAATACCCGCACCTTTTCCCTACCAACTCAGTTCCAACATGAGGTATCAGTTCTCTCTATAGTACTCTATTTAGTTTCATGTTTAGTTCATGTCTCTCAGTTCCTTTCATGTCAGTGTATGTATGTGTAATTCATGAAAAAAGTTCAGTCATGTATATCAGTCCGGAGTCAATCACTCTGTTAGTTCTCAGCTTAGATGTTTAGTATTTGAGATTTTAGTTTCTTTCCCTAACTTTAAGTATGTTTACCCCACATTCGAGGATGAATGTTCCCAAGGGGGAGATATTGTAATACCCTAAAGATTCCTAAGACTGACCGAGATTTGAAATGTGTTAAGCAGAAAAGAGGTGAAATTTTGCACAGAATAGATCGTGGTATGAGTCGTAATGAGAAGGTACGACTCATAGAAAGCATTCATGGTTAGGATCTCCTGGAGGATTTTAGTGACAATGAGTCATGGTATGACTCATGGGATCATGTTACGAGTCATAGAATGAACCGTGGTTTGAGGACTGAGTTACCCTAGTTAGAAGGTACGAATCATTGTACTACTCGTTGTGGGAAACCATGGGTAAATGTATGATTTGTTAGAAAGATGAAGGATCTAAAGGAGTGAACTATGAGAGCAAGGCATGAGTCGTAGGTTGATGGTATGACTCATGGTCAGTAGTCGTAATGGATCTCTTGTATAGCAAATTTGGAAGGAACGAGTCAGGGTACGAGTTGTAGTCTGAAACAACGAGTCGTGGCCTGCACCCGTGAGGAGGAACTAAGGATCCTGGAAGCAATGATCATGGGTGGATCTAATGAGTCATAGGTTACGTTGGTGGTACGCGTTGTGTCTGACCCCCGGAGAACTTCAGAAAGTCAGGGAAAACCCATCATCTCTTCACTTATGATAGAGACTTTTTAGACAATATGTAGAATTTCCGCTTTGTCACTATTGACTCTGTTTATGATCATTATGTATGCAGACCTCTTCTTATTCATGATTAGTTTATCAGTTTCTATTTAATATATGCTCTTTATCTGCTATGTTCATGCCATGAGTCTACTTGGAGCCATTTGTGGTTATAGGTTTCGTGTCTCGCTTCGGACCTATGATCGAGTCGCAACAATTTTGAGCTAACCTTTGAAGTTGGATCTCATGAGACTGTGTCATTTCAGCCAACTATTAATTCCCCTTGGTTGGGAGGATGAAGGAGGAGGTGAAGTCCCTTTGAAGGGTGCCTTGACGGATACCAATACCTACATCTTGGGATGTGGCATATTAAGGTCGGAAGCTATGGGAGTCTCATCCAGGTCATGTGAGGTGGATTCCTCAGGTGTGCCCCATGCGAGCATCCTCTTTCTTTTGTTTTGGGGAGAAACAACATCCCATTTTCTATCAACAATAGTTACACCTATAGTAGAACTTCCGTTGTCATCGGGAAATAGTGGGACTCTCACTTTAATGCACAGCTGGATGATGAGCACTAGATAACGCATAGAGAGACCTTGGTTCCTAGACTTCCTCTTCATTTGGGTGGGAACCACCTCACCGATGTTTATCGACACCCCCATCATGATGCAAGCGATTAGAATGACTGCCTCAAGATTCACTCGATGATTATTTTTTGAAGGCAATAAGGGAGCACACAAACTCTAGCTTTGGAGAAGAACTCCATCAGGTAACCCATGGTTTGGACATATTACAACTTTCTTTTTGAATCGAAGCCAAACCACATGCAAGGGTTCACCTCGAAGTTGTCGAAAATTGGTGATTTTATCCCTAAACTACAAAATCCTCGAGGGAGAGAAGAACCTATACAATAAAGCCTCTGTCAACTCTTGCCAAGAAGTAATACACCCCCGAGGCAGCTCCTCTAGCCAAACAATGGCTTCTCCCCTCAATGAGAGTGGGAAAAGCCTTAATCAAATAAACTCTTGGCTAATATTGGTGATATTGAAGGGATGGCATATTTCAAGGAAGCTGAGAATGTCTCTACTAGAATCTTCACATAGTTCCCCTGTAAAGAGTCCTTTCATTTGTAGCAAGTGTAACATAGTGCTGGTCACACGAAGAATCACATTCCTACCATAGGTGGTAGGCGAAAGGCACCTACTACATCAGACAATATTGGCTCATCCTCATCTTGGTCCATGTGGCCATCCACAGAACCTACTTGTGAGTCTTGAAGGCTTATTAGATCCAACCAAAACAAGTAGTGAAAAACAACAACAAACGTAAATTTGTAGAAGAAGCTTAAATAGATCAAATTAACTGCAACTCTAGGCTATCAATGCCTATTTCCCGGCAACGACGCCAAAATTGATCACGTCTAAATCCACTTCCCACTAGGAGAGAGTGTACACAGTCGTTAGCAATATAATTTACCCAACTTTATGAGTCAAGATCGAATCATTAGGGAATAGGGATAGATAACTACTAAAGTTGTATGTCAACCTAAACTAGTTAGCATCATTGTATCACAATTCAGAAAATAAATGTTGGGGGAAACTAGAAAACACTATATGATTCTACTCAATATCAAAATTTTACAGCTGTAATACTTAAATTGAGTTATAAAAATTAGTTTTGGCTATTTTTAGCCCAATCCCACATTTACAAAACTCAAATCCTCACTAATGCTTTCTCACCCATATCCTACTTCTCTTTTTCAAGCAAAAGCAAGATAAGTACATACAATCTATGTTTGCAACCATAAATATTTGCATTTCAACTTTGAGAAAGTATTAGATTCATGCATAATAAGTGATTCCAAGACTAATTTAACAACACCCAATCAAATCTAAACCCATATCAAGCACCCACCCCTAGCAATCAAATTAGCTACTCATGAATGTAAATAAGAGAATTAAATCAATAAGAGATTCAAGCACATTCAAAATGTCATGCCCCACCTCTTGGAAGGTGTAACTGGCACTTGATGCCACACTAGGACCTAGGCTGACCTAGCGGGGCATAGGCACCTCTGGTGCCTGCCAGTAACACAGAATAAAGAAAACAAATAGATATATCTCGGCTGTAAATACAGTCTCGGGCTGATAAGGCCACACATCAAACCTGTAAAGAAACAGCTAACCCAGTGATCATAAAAATAAAAGTATCATATGCGGGCTGACTAGACCACCATGCTGTATAAGTCACAACAAAAGGAAAACAGGTAGTCATATATAAACTATAGCCGATAAGGCTGCTAACTAAAAGCTAAAGTAGGCCCAACACAGCCAACACACAAAATATAACATACATGGGACACACACGGTCAATGACAATCAACAACTAGAAACTGTAGTCTGCAATCCTCGAAGAGTGGAATAGTGGTCGGGACAGGGCACCGACCTACCCAAAAGTTGTACAACAAAAAGAGAAAATCTTTCTAACTGTCAACTCCAGAGAAAAGGAGCTGATGGATCTGCTAATCCTGGCTAACTGCTAAAGAGGTCTTGAAACATGTCTATTCGTACCTGAAGGCAAGTATGTAGTGCCCCATAGATAGGTGTTAGTATAATATGTACCGAATATGTAAGGCTGTAATAAAAGTGACTGAGAACTAATAACAGAACTGAAAGTAACCAATAAGAAGGATAAGAGTTATAACCTGAATAGACTCACAACTTGAAGAATAGCTAATAAGTAAGTATACAAATAAGAACCTTAGCTTGTCCCCATAAATTTGGAAGGTACAATTAGCACACCATAATCTACCTGAGGCCCCATAAGCCCTAGCACGTACAATTCAATCTATACACCCTGAACCTGGTCAATATGATTTGACAGGTAACTATAGCCAACCTACCTGGCCTCTAGGTCTACAACTGAGCCCTCTGGGCTCCTGTAGCTTTATCTGAGCCCTCTGGGCTCTTGTGACTGCACCCTGGGCTCACAAGGCTCGACAGAGGATCAGTAATGTTGTCATGGAATAAAAGAAGTCCATTCATAGATGGCCTATAATACGTCCTTATAGGCTTGAATATAGTCCTTGTAGACATTATATAGCTCCTCTGAGCGATCTATAGCCTCGTAGGCGATGACACAGCTAACAACCCTAAGGTTAGTCGATGGAAGGCTATGTTAGGTGGAGTTAGTCCTAATCGAAATACTAAACTTTAATCTCAAAACTATCTGAAGCAGCTAGTCACAATATTCATGCTCGCAACTTACTTAGAAAGGCATAGGTCATATCACTATACGATGGAAATAACTTGCCAAATAGGTTAGCCTTAACATACCTTAATTGACGATTCGTCCGCCCAAACAGTTCTAACCTACACCCAGTAATTCCACCAAATTGCAACCCTTACACTGAGAGAATAAGGCTATTTCCAATACTAGGAATCGACAAATAACAATATCTTTCAAAAGCATTACCTACAACTCAAACTTTGTCCAATTCGACTGAAAGCTTACAAATTTCTGAGAGTTTAGAAGGTAGAAATACTTACCTATCTCGTGAGTTTAGAAGGTAGTAACAATGCCTCAGGCCCTGGCCTCTTGTTCACTCAACCACGTACTCGTTTACTCATCCCCCGACTCCTATCCCGCATGCGTCGTACTACAAAACTATCAACATACGCACGTACGCGTCGGTTAGATGATAGAAATGTAAGGGGTATAACACATTATTGAATAGTAAATTTGAGCTTCAATGTATACTTCAATGGAGAATTTCTTACCCTAATGTACTAAAGAAGAAGGAGAATAAGAAGACTATCTCTCACTTCCCTCTATAATTCTCTCTCTACAAAATTAGCTAATCAACAAGTACTCTCTTTCTAAAATGAAAATTGTGTACAAAATAGGGAAAGTTTGCTCTTCATTATGCTACATGGATCCCCATTTTACCCTTAGAAACTTCTAAAACATCCTTATGTTAGAGCTAGACCATTTTACCACTTTCAGTCACGACTTCACTTGTGCGACACCTGCATTTCGCAGGTGCCCATCTGCGAAACACGGGTACTTTGCCGGTCACTTTAGATTGTCTAGTTTGGCTTCTGTGTCTGCACATGCATTTCGCAGGTGTCAGAATGCATTGCACGTTTCTTTTCCAACTTAAGGGTAATTCACTCGGCATCTGACTTGCATTTTTCCAGTGTCAGACCTGGATAATGCAAGTCTCCTCTTTCCAGCACTTGTTCTTTGTTCAATTTCTATTCTTTCCTTATTTGAGCCTAATACCTGCAAAATCAAAAGAAAAAGGCATAAAACCTTCCTAAATGAGTTGAAAACAAAGCAAAAGCTCATGCTTAAAAGCCTAATAAGTTGGTAAATTACCAACTCATCGCTGAACTCAGTAGCACTCTTGGGTCATGTGGTGTCTAGCGAGGGTGTACTGGTAGACTCTCAAAAGATAAAAGGAGGTGAAGAAATGGCCTAGACCTGTCAACCCCACTGATATCAGGAGCTTTTTGGGTTTAGTTAGCTACTACAGGAGGTGTGCAGAGGGATATTCATCAATTGCAGCACTATTGACTAAGATGACCCAGAAGAAGGTTAAGTTTTAGGGTCAGATGCTTGTGAGAAGACTTTTTATGAGTTAAAGACCCGAGTCATATCAGCCCCACTATTGACCCTACTCAAAGGCACAGATGACTTCATGGTGTATTGTAATGCTTCTAGTATTGGCCTTGGTCATGTGTTGATGCAGCATTCACCCAAGAGGACCTGAATTTGCAGCAAATGAGATGGATAGAGCTTCTCAAAAACTATGATATAAGCATCCTTTACCATCCAGGCAAGGCCAATGTACTGGCGGATGCTCTTAGTAGGTTGTTCATGGAGAGTGAATCCCATGTTGAGGATGGGAGGAATGAATTGGTGAAGGATGTCCATAAGCTCGCTCGCTTAGTAGTTTGCCTTATAAATTCGATGGATGGTGGTGTTATTGTTCAAAATAGGTCAGAATCTTTACTGGTGACAGAGGTTAAAGCAAGGCAAGATAAGGATCCTATCTTAGTAAAGTTGAAGGAAGATGTCCAAAATTAGAAATAAGAGGTTTTCTCCCAAGTGGGAGATGATGTGCTCCTATATTAGGGCCGATTGTGTGTTTCGGGTGTTGATGGCTTAAGAGAGCAGATTTGAGTGAGGCTCATGGCTCTCGGTACTCTATCCATCTAGGTGCCACCAAGATGTACCATGACCTATGGGAAGTCTATTGGTGGAATGGCATGAAGGTCATAGCAGAATTTGTGGCTAAGTGTCCAAATTGCCAACAGGTGAAGGTTGAGCATCAAAGACCTATAGGTATGCTTCAGGACATCAGTATTCCTACTTAGAAGTGGGAAGAGATCAACATGGATTTCATTACAAGTTTTCCTTGTACGCGTTGACAGTGAGACTCTATATGGGTGATTGTGGACAGGTTGACCAAATCAGCACACTCTTATTGTTCAAAACTATAGATTCAATCGAGGATTTTGCAAGACTGTACATTCGGAAGTTGGTTCAGTTGCATGGAGATCCTTTGTCCATTACCTCAAATAGGGGTACTCAGTTCACCTCTTAGTTATAGAGATCATTTCTAAAAGGACTTGGTATCTAGGTGAAGCGTAGTATAACTTTTCACCCACAGACAGATGGTCAGGCCGAGAAGACCACTCAGACTCTAGAGGATATGTTGAGAGCATGTGTGATTGATTTCAAGGGTAGGTGGATGATCATTTTCTTCTCATTGAGTTTGCCTGCAATAACAGTTATCACTCTAGCATTCAGATGACTTCATTTGAGGCTCTTTATGGGTAGAGGTATAGATCACCGATTGGATGGTTTGATGTAGGTAAAGCTACATTGATAAGACCAAAATTAATCCATGAGGCTATGGAGAAATTTTAGCTTATCAGAGAAAGGCTGAAAACAACTCAGAGTCATCAGAAATCTTATGCGGATGTAAGGAGGAGAGAGCTTGAGTTCGAGGTTGATGATTGGGTGTTTCTAAAGGTGTCTCCCATGAAGGGAGTTATGAGATTCGATATGAAAGGGAAGGTAACATATAAGTTTGAGCTACCAGCAGAGTTATCCTCGGTGCATCTAGTTTTCCATGTGTCTTCGTTGATAAAGTGCGTTGGTGATTCGGCTTTAGTTATTCTAATAGTGAGCATTGGGGTGAAGGATAGCCTTACCTATGAGGAGGTTCGAGTTAAGATCCTTAATCGTCAGGTTTGGAAGTTGAGGAACAAGGAAGTAGCTTCAGTGAAGGTTTTATGGAGAAATCAGCTTGTTGAGGGAGCTACGTGGGATGCCGAAGTAGATATGATGGCCAGATAACATCATCTTTTGCTTTTCGGCTTAGTCCCAGCATGAGGTACCAGTTTCCTCCTTAGTACTCTATTTAGTTTCATGTCAATTTCATGTCTCTAAGTTTCTTTCAATTCATAGAACACATGCATATTTCATGGATTTAGTTCAGTCATGTTTTCTCAGTCCAGAGTTAGTCACCCGTCAGTTGTTCAGTCTATAGCTTCAATTTCGGGATTTGCAGCTCCTTCCATATCCTTTCAGCTTATTTAGTCTCCATTCAAGAATGAATGTCCCTAAGGGAAGAGATAATGTAACACCCAAAGTTTTCTAAGACTAGACTAGGGATTTGGAATTTGACCAGGCAGAGAAAGTTGAAAAATGCCTCTGTACCAGTCTCAGTACGACTCGTTGCTGGGTGGGATGAATCGTACTACTGCCTGTAGCATGGTGTCCAGGAATGATTTATTGAGGCTACAACAGAGACCTATGATTCGTACCTAGATGGTATGAGCCATACCAGAGGGTCGTAGGAAGAGAATCATAGTAGTATTCTAAGAGGATGTGAGGAACTACAAGTCTAGGTACGACCCGTGGTAAGGAGGTACAGATCATGGTAGGTACCCATGTCATGGAGTCAAAGAATGATCAGGGGTGGTATTTGAGACTGCGAGACTAAGTATGAGTCGTGGCAAGGGAGTCGTAGCACTGGACAAAATAATTTTTAAATGTGAAATATCAGGGGTGTTTTTGTAACTTCCTATGCATTTAACTCCTAAAATGAGGTCGTTTTGGGTTATTAAAGGGGTGTATTAAGGGTTTTCTCTAAGCCTAAACCCTTATTCTACTCCTAACACCTCAATTGGAAGATTAAATCCTCTTAAGCCACGGTTAGGGTTCTTTATCAATATCATTTAATTTCTCTTGGTTCTTCAATTCAAGCTAGGGATTCATCGACCCCAGGTATGTAGAGTTATGTATTGGGAAAATATTCCACCCTCATGCCCAATTTCATCCCTATTTCATTATTTCAATTTTCTAAGCATGATATGTTGAAATTCTAGGTTTAGACTCAATTCTCATGGAATCTCTTATGATCTTTTATCAGTTCAAGTCTCTTATGATGAAATTCATGGTTTATGATGATGGTTACTAAATTTCAACTAAAATCTCTCATGGATCTATACTTTCAAGTTTATGGTGATTTTTCCCTATTATGCATGATTTATGAATTTCAAGCTTATGAGCCTATAATTTCAAGTTATGATGAATTATCAAGTATGCATGAATGTTTATGAATTCGTAAACTTCTGATTTTATGATTTCTAGTTATGAAGTCCTATTCAAGTATTTATGGATTTTATGAAAAATCAAGTTTACGAATCATGGCCAATTGTGGAACCATTTCCATGGCTAATTTACGTATGTCAAGTATGATTATGGTTTCATGATTTCAAAAAATTCCATGCAAGATCAAGTATGTTTTCACATTGATGATTACGATCCATGTGCATGCTTTTGGAAGTAGTATCTAGCACCGAGTAGGCTAGGGGTGCAAGCAAACCCTGAGCCTCATAACATCAAGCCATTGTAGGTGTGTGTGTGTGTGTGTGTGTGTGTGTGTGTGTATTCATGTATGGGGACTCACCAGATATTGTTCCCCCTGCCCGATGGGGCTCACGAGTAATATCATGCCTTATCGTTCTTTGCCCCTGACAAGGCTTAAGACTGCTCTGCCCACTTGAGCGAGATAGTTGGGACATCATGTAAGCTCTATCATGATGGTTTCGGTTATAACAAAGCCTCCCATTGTTCCTTATGTTTTAAGTTACTCATGTTCATGACTTATGATATTATGTTCTATAACATATTTGACCCATTGATCAGTTTATGAATTTTCACTTATAATTTCAAATATGGTACACTACATGATTTCTATTCTCAAACCTTGGATCAGTATGTTATGGCTTTTAATGAATACCTCATGATTATGGTTACTTCATGAATATGGTTTTTAGCATGTTGCCCTTATTCTCATGTTCTGTCTTGTTTTATACTCATGATTTCAGACTATCATTTTACTAACATGTTTTACTTTCTCTACATACTAAGTACATTCAAATTACTAACCACATACTCTATGCTATATCATCTCATGATAATGGTTCAAGTGACCAGTCTCAGTCCTAACATTAGCTCGCTCCGGTTTCAGTCCAATACCATCCATGTTTTGGTAAATCCTCATGATTCGAGGCATAGTTTTGGCTCATATCTATTCTGCTTATGTCTTTTCATTTCATATCTAGTGAGCTAGTTGGAGGTGTTGTCCCATCAGCTCATCGTATGTTTAGAGGAACTTTAGACAGCTATTGTCACGACTCGAGTCTACACTCTAGACGCGACACGGTACTTAGAGTCACAAGTGACCCCAAGTTAACCCATAGCATAGCATATTACTGAAATACTAGAATTGAAATATAAACTTAGTAGAAGCTACTGAAGTGTAAAAAAGCCTTTATGAGAAAAGATAAAAACTGGTAAATATTGGATGTTTTAAACAACCCTGATAAATATAAGTTGAAACTAATACTACACTGTTTGAAAGCCTCTACGAACAGATGAGTTGCTAGGACAAGTCCCCAGCTAACTCTAAGTATGGAAAACTAAATTAGTACTTAAAAATAGAAAAAACAACTCCGATCCATGAAAGATAAGGACTCACCAATAGACTGCTGAAAATCGTCGGTGAAGCTAACTGCGATGCTGAGGTTGGATACCTGAGCCAAATCATAAAATGATATAGCATAGAAAGTATGCATCAATACTTTGAATGTATTTATTTTTGAAATGTCAAATAAAACATAAAAGTTTACTGATAAAGCATAAACTATACTAAGATACCATGCAAAGACCCTATTTAAAGTCAGAAATACTGAAATTAGTCTGAAAATCTGAGAATACTGTAATAGCTAATAAACTGCATTAGGGTCATAAGTATATTCTGAAATCTGAAAGACTGAATTGGATAGAGGGTTTTTACTATACTGAACAGTGGAAGGGGCTATTAACCGACATATAACCACGTGAGCTAAACATGAAGTTCGATGTATATACCCTATCGAAGAAAACCGTTATACCTTGCTAGGATATAGTTATTGCACTGTGTGATCACTATTTGGGGCTCATTTAAGCTAATAATCTATGACTACACATAGTTCTAGGAACCTAGGTGCACTGAACTCTAGCCCACTCGATGCTAAGTACTATTCCCAACAAAAAACCTAATTGTATCTAACTGATCTAATTCGCTCGAAACTAGTGTCCTAAGGCTAAGTTAGAACTACTTATCTGAAAATATCCTGAGAGCTTAAAGGACCTGATAACTGAATATATTGGTGTCTTAATACTTGAAGAGCTTCTTTATTTGAAAGTGTCATGATAGTCTAAAGAACACTAGACATGCTGACCACAAAAAAATCATGAGGAAAATCATATGTTTAATATATATTGAAAGTAATGTTTATTAAAATCATGGTAGAATAGTATGTTCTAAACAAACCATATTTTAATAAAACAAATGCTAAATCATGGTTGCACCTTGGAAATTGTAGTAGTATCAAATCATGAAAATACATTATGCTCTTTAGAGTAAAATCATGAACATCATATACTATTCAACATAAGAGCCTTGAAAACATGGGAAGAGTAAGATAAATCATACATCTAAGGAAAACCCTAAGACATGGTTTCTAGAGAATTTTACTTGCTACAGTTTCTGATATTCTTGGGAGGCATGGGTTGGAGGAGACCCTTGTTGATGTCCCACATACCTATAGAAGAAATCCTTATAGAAGAAGCTTGAAATTCTGAGAAGAAGCAGAATCCCTAGCTCTTGGCTTGAGAAGTCTGCCTGTGTTCCTACGGTGAAATTCTGAGAATATGAGGACGAAATAAGGGAAGAGTGTCAATTAACCCCTTATAAATTCTCCTTAGAATATCCCAAAATGAAGTAATTTAGGAATTAAAATAGTGAGAAGTTATGAAAATGCCCATGGAGAAAGTGTTTGAAAAACTGCCATCAGGATCCAATGGGTCACATAATGTGTCGTTGGTTGTGAACACGACTCATTCGGACCAGTCGGTGGTCCTGGGCTTGAAAACCTGATTTTTGGACTTCGATCAACGGATAGAAAGGATGACCTATTAAGTGACATGATGGGTCATCAAATCTAGTCGTGGTTACTGAAAAAATTTTGAATAATTCTGAACCTTTCCTAATAGATAGACATAACGACCTATTATATGATTCAATGGGTCATTATTTCCACCCCTGGTCACTAAATTGAAATTGAACACTTTATGAATTTCATCTAACGGTTAGTCAGGATGAGTCGTTGTATCAACCAATGACTCGTCGCAGGGCTCATTTTTTTGAGAAAGGATTTTTCAAGTTTCTGGACGTGTTCATAACGAGCGATATGAAGACTTGTTACTTTATCGAATGATTCATTCTATGTATTGTTATTTTGAGGGGGGGTGAAAATTCAATAGGCTGACAACGACTCTTCTAACGGGTCATTGGTTCTGGCAACAGCTTGTCTAGTGAATCATTCTGAGAAAAGTTTTCTAGTTCCCTGTTGTTTTTCGTTCCAAGTCTGGGTTTGGTCTTAGGAACTTTTGGGGTATTACAATATTTCCCCCTTGTGAACATTTGTCCTTAAATGAAAACTAAATAAGCTCAAAGGTTGGAAAGAGCTGCGATCCCCAACTAAAAACTATAAACTGAATATTGAAGGAGTAACTGACTTCGAACTAAGATACACAACTGAACTAAGCTCACTCACCAAGGATGCATTCTAAGGCATGGATGGAACTGATGAGCATGAAACTAAATAGAGTACTGAGGAGGAATTTAGTACCTAATGTTGAAGCTAAGCTGTAAGTAAAAAGGTGAGGGTATCTAGCCATCTTATCTGCTTCAGATTCTCATGTAGTTCCCTCAACTAGCTGATTTCTCCATAAAACTTTTACTGAAATGACCTCCTTATTCCTCAACTTATGAACCTGACAGTCTAGAATCTACACTGGAATCATTTCGTAGGAGAGACTATCTTTTACACCAACACACTCTACAGGTACAACTGAACTTAGATCACTGATGCATTTCTTCAATAGAGACACATGGAAGTTGGATGCACTGATGCTAACTTAGATCACTGATGCATTTCTTCAATAGAGACACATGGAAGTTGGATGCACTGATGCTAACTCTGTAGGAAAATCCAACTCATAGGCCACATTGCCAATGCACCTTAGGATTTTGTAAGGACCAACATTGTGGGGACTGAGTTTCCTTTTCTTCCCGAACCTCATCACCCCTTTCATAGGTGAAATTTTTAGATATACCCAATCATCCACAGCAAACTCCATCTCTCACTTCCTTACATTTGCATATGATTTCTATCGACTTTGAGATGTCTTCAACCATTCTCTGATAAGATGAACCTTCTTCATGACTTCATGTAATACCCTAAAGGTTCCTAAGACTAGACCGAGATTTGAAATGTGTTAAGCAGAAAGGAGGGAAATATTTTGCACAAAATGACTTGTGGTACGAGTCATGATGAGAAGGTACGACTCGTAGGAAGCATTTGTGGTTAGGATCTGTAGGATGAGTTCAGCGACAATGGGTCAAGGTACGACTCATGGGATCATGTTACGATTCATAGGATGAATCATGATTTGAGGATTAAGTTACCCTAGTTAGAAGGTATGAGTCATTTTATGACCCGTTGTGGGAAACTACGGGTCGATGTACGATTCGTTAGAAGGATGGAGGAGCTGGACAAGTAAACTACAGAAGCAAGCCACGAGTCATAGGTTGATGGTACGACTCCAGGTCAGTAGTCATAATGGATCTCTTCTGTAGAAGATTTGGAAGGAATAAGTCAGGGTACAACTCGTAGTGCGAAAAAATGAGTCACAGCCTGCACCAGCGAGGAGGAACTAAGGATCTTAGAAGAAGTGATCACGGGTGTATCTAACGACTCATAGGTTGGTGGTACGAGTCATGATCTGACCTGTGGAGAACTTCAAAAAGTTAGGGAAAATAGGGGTGACTGCAGATTGCAATCGTGAGTCATGGTATTGAGGTACGACTCATGATGTGAGTCGTGACACCTGGTAGAGTGAAATTTTCTACAATTTAAGTAAGTGAATTTCTGTAATTGCTATACTCATAAGCCCTAAACTACATTGTTTTAAGCTCTGAAAGAGGTATATTAAGAGGGGTTAAGCCTATTCTAACCCTTTCCCTCCCTACATGAAAGCCTAGACCTCTCCATTGAAGATCAAGCCTAGAATCCTCCAATTTCTTCTCAAAATCCTTTGGGCATTCTAGGGCAAGTGTAGATTCAATTCTTCATGAGGGTTCCTTTCATTCTCATGCTCATAATTCTATCCAATCTCATGAATCAAGTGTCAATTCAAATTATGATAAAAAAGGATTTCAATCTAATTTCATAGAATTCTTACAAATTGTTTATGGTTCGATTCCCTTTATGTTTAAAGTATGTTTGATGATTAACAAGTAGATTCTATACATGTTTTGACTATAAATTCATGAGTTCAAGTTTTAGAATATTTTGCCCAATTATGCAAGTTTATGAAAAAGTTTAGTTTTTGATTGATGATTTCAAGTATGATGTAGTATCTAGCATGTATGTATTTTGACAAATCACCTATATGTGAATCTATGATTTTGACTAGTGAAATCTATTTCAAGTAAGCATGATCTTCAGATTTTGGTTACTCCTATTTAGATTTAGCATGTTTTCATGATTCAGTTTAGTTCTATAAATCATCTTACATATGGTTTTGGAGTCTATACACCCACTTTCAGCTTATGGTATGGTTTCAGCTTTGATTAAAAATGATGGTGAGCACTTTGCATTTTTTGGGGAGCAGTATCTAGCACCGAATAGTCCAGGGGTTCATGAAAACAATGAGTCAAAGAACTACATGCCAATATAGGATTTATCCATTTACTTTAGGACCTCCCTTATGAGCTTCCCCTACCCCGAAAGGGCCTTCAACTTGATATCAATATCATGGTAGCACCCTTAGCCCTGTCAAGGCTTTAGACGGCTCTGCCCTCTTGAATATAATAGTTGGGATCACATAAGCTCTATCGTGATGGTATCGGTTCTATGGCGAGTCTCCCATTGTTCCTTATGATGCTAGTTATGCATGTTTATAAGTTATGATATTATGTTTTCAGCAGGTTTGACCCAACTATTAATTTGTCAGCTTTTACTTACGAATTTTAGTTTCAGCTTTGGGTCATTCAATTCAATTATGAGATCCAGTTTATGATTATTCATGTTTTCAGATATCAGGATGTAGTCCCTACTCTTATGTTGTTATGATTTTTGTTAATATGCATGATTTCAATTATACTTACTCAACCTGTTTTACTTACCACACATACTTAGTACATTCTAAGTATTGATTGCATATTCTATGTTGTATCATTTCATGATACAAGTCTTAGCGATCAGAGTCAGCCGCGTCGTTAGTATGGCTTCCATTCCAGTTTAGACCCTTCCTGGGGTGATTCCTCATCCTCCGAGGATATTAATGTTTCAGTATTATTATGTCAGTTTATTTCAGACTTAGATATATCTAGGGGCTTGTCCCAAGATCTCAACAGTTAGTAGGGGTTTTTCTGACATAGATTTGTATATTTAGCTTTAGACTCAGTGTTATGATATTACCATTGGCTGGACATTTTGTTATTTAGACTTCCGCTATTTCAGAATTTAGTTATCAATTGTTGATATTTAGTTATCATTTTTATGCCATGGGTTGAGTTGGAGACATTTATGGTTCTAGGTTCCTTGTCTAGACCCGGGCCTATTCGGTCCACGACAAACTTGGTATTAGAGCAAAGGTTCAGAGTGTCCTAGGGTGTCTGAAAGCCGCGTTGAGTAGAGTATTTTCCATGGGTGTGAAGCACGCCACACTTATGACTTATGGGGGAGAGGCTACAAGACATTTTAGGAAATTTCCCCTCTTTCTACTGGTGCTATACACGTTTGCAAAATCTTGTCACCATGCCGAGTATATGTGTAATACCCCGAAAGTGCCTAGGAGTAGACCCAAGAGCTAAAAAGTGAAAACTACAGAATTGAGAAAATTATCACAAAATGGGCCATGGAATGACTCATTGTATCAAACCACAGTTCGTTATATGCAGTCGTTGGTTATGAAAGGCTGGGTGGCAATAGAGACAAGGGACGACACAACGACCATTGTTGGAAACAATGAGCCTTTGTCAGCAGGCGTTGGAAGAGGTTAGGTATAGTAGGTGGTATACAACGGGCCTTCCAATGACTCATTGTGGGTTGTAACGAGTCATTGTTACCAGTTGTTGCTTTGGTTCAAGAAATTCCAGTATAGATGACAAATCGAGACCACGACTCGTTGGAAGAAACCATGAGTCATGGTGAGGCCCGTGGTAAGTAGGTTCAGACTTTTGTGATGAGGAAAAAACGAATGAAATAATGGATCGTTGTTTCGGAGGACGAGTCATCCTGTCCATCCGTTGGTCAGTTCCAGAAATAAGTTTCAGTAGTGCAAACCACGAGCGACAGAATGGGTCGTCATTAGATCTAACGAGTCGTTGGATCTGTCCGTTAGTTCAGCCCGACCAGTTTTCACGGCAGATTCATTAAGGGAATTCTTAATGTTTTTCACATTATAAGACCCTAAACTAAATTGTTTTGGCTCATGAAAGGTTGGTTTTTAGGAGAATGATCCATTCTCAGTCTCCATTCATGCATGCAAAAATATTGAGAGTTAATTAAGGGAGATTCTAGGCTCTTCTCTTCACTTCTTTCAATTTCATCCTTGGGAAATCAAGGGAAGTTAAGAATTAGATATTCCCAGGTATGTAAGGCTATCAATGGGTGACTTTTTCCACACCCATGCCCATCCTCTATGATTTTTACTAAAATTTTTTCAAAAACTCATGTCGTTTTGAAGATGATTTTTATAAAAGTCTAATGATTTGATAATGGGTTTTGTGATTTTAGAATCTCATCATAGTCTATTGCTTTTGATCAATTTTTATTATTTAAATCATTTATAATTTTATAGATTTTGATTTTTATTAAATCAAGCCTAATTATGCATGACCCATGATGAATCGATTTATGATCTACTTTTCCATTGATGATATTTACAAGCCTAGCATGAACTATGATTCAAATCATGAATTTATTGCATTACCCATCAAGATTTTATGAATTTCAAGCTATATTCAAGAAATACAAGTATGTATGAACCCTATGATTCATGAATTATGTTTTGGCCGACTCACGGGCCTTATGTCATGACTAGTTCACGTATGTACAAGAATATTTATGATAATCATGATTTAACTAGCCCATGAATTCATGCATGTTATACCATGAGCATTATATATGTTTAGAGAGTAGTATCAAACACCGAGTAGGTTCAGGGCCTAGGTTCTGCCCTTGATCTCATAAACTACGTGCCACCGTAGGTATGTTGGGACCTCCTTTGTGGCTGTCCCTAGCCCAAATGGCCCTTTTCATGGTGATATCAAACTTTCTGATGGGGGTGTCATTGTTCAAAATGGGTCAGAATCCTCTTTGGTGACTGAGGTCAAGGCTAGGCAAGATGAGGATCCTATTTTGGTGAAGTTAAAAGAAGCAATTCAAAATCAGAAGGTGTAGGTCTTTTTCCTAGGGGGAGATGGTGTGCTTCGATATTAGGTCGTTTATGTATTCTTAATGTTGATGATTTGAGAGAATGGATGTTGCATGAGGCTCATGGTTCCAGATACTCTATATATCCAAATGCCACCAAGATGTACCGTCAACTACGGGAAGTCTATTGGTGGAATGGCGTAAAGAAGGACATAACTAAGTTTGTGGCTATGTATACGAACTGTCAACATGTGAAAGTGGAGCATTAATGTCACGCCCCATAACTGGGGGGAGGGCGCGACTGGCTCCCCATACCTGACTGACTGGGAAGTCGGCTATATGATATCTGTAACTGTAACACTTAGGCCGTCCAGGCCACCTGCCACAATCAACTGGAGCACAAACTGGACCCATAATGTCTCAACAATACAGGGTAAACAATTGAAATGCAAACAAGGCTGTGAGTATGCTAAACTAAACAACAAAAAGCCGATAAGGCCACAAACTGAATACCATTGTACACACTAAGTCCACAAAGCCTCTAAAGAGTAAACTGACTGATGGTCGGAACAGGGCTCTGACCTACCCATAACTGCATCTCAAAACTCTAACTGAAACAAAACCAGTCTTAGCTCCAAAAAAGGAGCATATCAACACATCCACTAATCTCATGAACTGCTACTGCAACTGGCAATCCCGACCTCTACCTGCACCTGTTGCACGAATGCAGGTCCAAAGGAGAAGGGACGTCAGTATGAATGAAATGTACCGGTATGTAAGGCAGAAAACTGTAAACATGTAAGATAACAATGATAACTGAGCCAAAAATAAGGAATAGTAAAAACCTAGAATCCTAGAAACTGAAACCTGACAATCAGTCAATACTGAAGTGCAAATGCAACCAAGTAATGCACAAGAAAAACTATAACTGTAATGCCAGCAACCAGCCAACCATAAATCCATATATAAAATTCATCCAGCTGGTGTACCATACCAGGAAAAAATAAAAATATCTTCAGCTGATGTATCACACCGGGGTAAAATTAAAATATCTCTAGCTGATGTACCACACCGGGGTAAAATAAAAATATCTTCAGCCGATGTACCACACCGGGATAAAATAAAAATATCTCCAGCCGATGTACCACACCGGGGTAAAATAAAAATGTCTCCAGCCGATGTACCACACCGAGGTAAAATAAAAATATCTCTAGCCGAGATACCACATCAGGGTAAAATAAAAATAATTCTAAATCATAATCATAAATAGGGCCGATATGGCTTATATTGAGTCAAGTTTAACACGTATGGCATATAAATGACAAATGTTAAATCTGTGGCCAGAATAGGCCTCTTTCGTAACCCATAAATGCAACTGAGCACCCATATCATGTAAAGCTAGAAAATATGTATATATATCACGTAAAGCTGTCAAATTATACATGAACATGTCGACTCAGTTACTTGAAGGACCTTCAAGAGGTTTAGACAACATAAAAACTTTTGTAGGCTTACAGACAATGTCCTACAAATAATCCTACCAATTTAACATATTACTTGGATAGAAATACATAGAGATCATCTCTAAACAATTCTTTAACATCTGGGAACTGCAAATATATATTGCCTACTAGGTGGTTCCTTCACCTGTATCGACAACTATACATTGGAATTTCATTTCTAAATTTATCATGTAGATAAGCACATATAGTTCTTAATTCATTTGACGTATTTGCAGGAAAACATAGAAATTATAACTAGGAACTTGGAGTTATTTGTCATATACATAGAGTTGAGAACTGAACTACAGACATACAACGTATTAGACTTCTATATAATGTATAACTCGTATTTAGTTAACTGGGTGACCTCCAGGAGACTTCCTGGTATTCAAAGTTCTGAGCTTAACTGATCATTATCATAGCCTGCACTTATACTTACTTAGACATTAGGAACATTGGTACATGGGAGAATCTCTCCTCTGAATTTAGGAAATTCAACTGATAACTCAACAAGAGCTAAACATAAAGATGCATGACTTGAATATAACTGAAAGAATTCAACTGTATGTTATAACATGAAAATCATATACATTAAGACTTCTTACTAGAAAGACATATGAAGACTTGAGTTTTTAGACTCGTATACAACATCAAATACTTGATCGAGACATTAGCATAATTCTCAAAATATGATCTCTCAAAAACTTCTTAGATCAGCTAGCACGTTTCAACATAAATTAGGGACGTAAAGACATAACTTAAGGATTTGAGACTTGGAGATCTATAACTTAGGAACTCGTGAGTAACTCTCTAAGTGATTCCTCATAGGCAAATAAAGATATATAGCCGTAATTCGGGTGATGCTGGATTGACTTACATAACTTTGCAATTATCTGCGAATCTTAAGAAAGCTTACATAATCATAAGTGACTTAGAAGATCCTAGGATTACCCTTTTCAGACATGGTAGAAAATTTCAACACAGAATAGATAACTTAACATAATCGTTTAGGGGTATAGCAGAGAGCTTCTCAACTTAAGTTACTATTTTGCAGACATTCAACTCTAATTATTTCATAGAAGGTTAACACTTTAGTGGTTATTCATCAATGTAACACATATTGAACATAAACAACTTAATTTATAACTCTTTTGTTAAACATCTTTAGAACAGGGTTAATCTTCCTAGTTGTTGCCTACCTCGTTCACCATCGTAACCCGTACCGTCTAATTTAACAATATTTAGCTCTACTTTCCTTATTCATCTTAACTTCTTTGCCAAATATTATTCACTCTACACTCAAGTCTTTACCCTCGTGTTCACTATTCCATCAATTCTTATATGCACTTACCTCTTTGCCTAATTGACAACTTAGCCACGCTTTCCCCGTTAGCATGTAATTAGCCTAATTGACAACTTAGCTACGCTTTCCCCGTTAGCATGTATCAACTTAGCTTATTCGCTATGTGCCGCTTTCTTAGCTTTAAAGAGGAAAAACATAAAATCTACTTTTTACCTTAAGCACTTTAAAACATAAACATATAAGAGGGATTAACAATATTTATTAAAACATCATTTCAATAAGCTCGTTTACCCTCAATCGACCTAGCATCATCTTCTTAGCTTAAGTTAAATTACATGTCGTCGTCTTAATATTTCCTACCAATTTCACTAAGTGACCAGATCTTAACATATATTCAACATCACATATACAGTGTACTGCAAAAGACTAGCTCACAGTGCCCACATTAAGGGGACTTCAGACTCGATTTAGAACTACGACAACAATCTTATAAAAATTACGCCTTTCGCTTCACATTTGTTCGCTTCAACAATTCTTAATGATTCAAGATTTATGCCAAGTATTTCCAACCCATTGGAAAGGATCATACATGCCTTAATATGATTTGAAAAACATAGGAATATTGATCCTTTCAATAACTTGGTTTCGTGCTTGAAAAACAAGGAAAGGGACGCCTTTACATACCTTGGCACGTTGACTCTAATTTTGCCGAAAATCTTCCTTTCAAGCTTACTCCTTAAGGATCCTTCCAAGTCCAATTTACAAACCCAACAAGAAGCAACTTCACTTCACCAATGTTCTGGAAAAATTGGGCAGCAACATGCCACAAATACACACAAAGAAACAACAACACAATACTACAACATTCACCTCATAAACTTAAAGAAATCAAAAAAGGAATTACTTACACTTTCTTAGAGATGTTATCAGCTAAAGTAGGAGTAAACTCCTACTCTTTCCTCTGCCTAGAATCATCTAAAAATGCAGCAATACCACAATCAACCACAAGCCATGACTTTCTTCCAAGTTTCTCTTTTCAAAGCCTAAAAGAGACAAGATTGAAGTTTCTTACCTGGGATATCTTTTCACCATGTGATAGGGCATTAAATTCTCTGAATTCTGGAAAAAAAATCAACTAAAACGGAGTAGAAATGAGCTTTCTAGCTCAATTTTACTTCATATAGGCGGGCTGGCCAAGGTCTGGGCGGCGCCCGTGTGTGGCGCCCGTGCGACATGCCCTCGCACGCGCGCGCGCCTGCTGCCTTCCTGTCTCGGCGCCCGCGCGCTTGGGCACTTTCCCAGCCGATAGTGTTGTCTTCAAACGAGCATAACATTTTACTCCGAACTCCGATTGATGAGCGGCTTTTTTCACTATAAACTATACTCAAATACCTTCCATTTGATAGGTTATGGGACTTCTGGATCATTATATGTTTGGAGATATGACCATTTAAAGTTGAATCTTATTTACAAACTTCACATACTCTTCGCTTTTCCCTTTGTACATGTATCCCTCCTCACCTATGGACAACATATGACCCATAATTCTCTTAATATGACATATAACCATCAAATAATCATCAAAAAAAACTTTGGGGTGTAACAACTAAACACCAGGAAGTATGCTACAAGACATTAGTATCCCCACTTGGAAGTGGGAAGAGATCTATATGGACTTCATCACGGGGTTGCCTCGTACTCACTGACAGTAGGACTCTGTATGGGTGGTGGTACACAAGTTGACCAAAGCAGCTCATTTCTTACCAGTCAAAAATATCGATTTAGCAGAGGACTATGCTAAATTGTACATTCAGGAGTTAGTTCGATTGCATGGAGTGCCTTTATCCATCATATTAGATAGGGGTACCAAGTTTACCTCCCAGTTTTGGAGATTGTTTCATAAGGGCCTTGGTACTCATGTCAAGCTTAGCACAACTTTTCACCCATAGACAGATGGTTAGGGTGATCAAACCATTCACACTCTTATGAATGTGTTGAGAGCTTGTGTGATTGACTTCAAAGGTAGTTGGGATGATCATTTACCTCTCATCGAGTTTGCTTACAATAACAATTACCACTCTTGTATCCAGATGGATCCATTTAAGGCTCTTTATGTGCAGAGATGTAGATTGCCAATTTGTTGGTTTGAGGTAGGTGAAGCTACATTGATAGGTCCATATTCAATTCATGAGGCTATGGAGAAAGTTCTCCTTATAAAGGAAAGGCTAAAAACAACTCAGAGTCATCAAAAGTCATATGCTGATGTGAGGAGGAAAGAACTTGAGTTTGAAGTTAATGATTGGGTGCTTCTGAAGGTGTCTCCCATGAAGGGAGTGATGAGGTTTGGAATGAAAGGGAAGCTTAGTCCCTGATATGTTGGTCCCTATAGGATTGTGAGACGTGTTGGCAAGGTGGCTTATAAGTTGGAGCTATTAGCGGAGATGGATTCAGTACATCCAATTTTCCATATAATTGTTAAAGAAGTGCATCGGTAATCCGACTTTGGTTGTCCCTGTGGAGAGCAAGGTGTGAAGGAGAACCTTATCTATGAAGAGGATTCGGTTGAGATCTTTGATTATTAGGTTTGGAAGTTGAGGAACAAAGAAGTAGCTTCGATGAAAGTCTTATGGCGAAATCAGCTTGTTGAGGGAGCTACATGGGACATCAAAGTAGATATGATTGATAAATACCCGCACCTTTTCCCTACCAACTCAATTCCAACATGAGCTATCAGTTCCCTCTGTAGTATTCTGTTCAGTTTCATATTTAGTTCATATCTCTTAGTTACTTTCATGTCAGTGTATGTATGTGTAATTCATGAATTAAGTTCAGCCATGTATATCAGTCCGAAGTTAGTCACTCTGTCAGTTTTTAGCTCAGATGTTTAGTATTTGAGATTTCAGTTTCTTTCCTTAGTGTTTCAGTATGTTTACCCCATATTCGAGAATGAATGTTCCCAAGGGGGAGATATTGTAATACCCTAAAGTTTCCTAAGACTAGACCGAGATTTGAAATGTGTTAAGCAGAAAAAAGAACATTTTGCATAGAATGACTCTTGGTATGAGTCATAATGAGAAGGTATGACTCGTAGGAAGCATTCGTGGTTAGGATCTCTAGGAGGAATTTAGTGACAATGAGTCAAGGTACGACTCTTGGGATCATGTTACAAGTCATAGGATGAACCGTGGTTTGAGGACTGAGTTACCCTAGTTAGAAGGTACGAGTAGTTGTACTACCTGTTGTGGAAAACCACGGGTTGATGTATGATTTTTTAGAAGGATGAAGGAGCTGATAAGTGAATTACGAGAGCAAGCCATGAGTTGTAGGTTTACGGTATGACTCGTGGTCAGTAGTCGTGATGGATCTCTTGTCTAGCAGATTTGGAAGGAATGACTCAGGGTACGAGTTGTAGTCTGAAACAACGAGTTGTGACCTGCACCCATGAGGAGGAACTAAGGATCTTGGAAGCAGTGATCATGGGTGGATCTAACAACTCATAGGTTACGTTGGTGGTACGAGTTGTGTCTGATCCACGGAGAAATTCAGAAAGTCAGGGAAAAATAGGGGGTGACTACGGATGGTAACCATGAGTCGTGGTATTGAGGTACGACTCGTGCTGTGAGTCGTGACACCTGGCAGAGTGAAATTTTTTGCGATTTAAGTAGGGCTTTTCTATAATTTCTAAACTCCTAAGCCCTAAACTACATCATTTTAAGCACTAAAAGAGGTGTATTAAGAGGGGTTAAGCCTATTGTAACCCTTCCCCTCCCATGCATGCAAGCCTAGACCTCTACATTGAAGATCACGCCTAGAGTCCTCCAATTTCTTCTCAAAATCCATTGGGTTTTCTAGGGCAAGTGTAGATTTAGTTCTTCCAGGTATATGAGGCCATGAATGAGGGTTCCTTTCACTCTCATGTTCATAATTCTCCTCAATTTTATGAATCAAGTCTCAATTCAATTATGATCAAAAGGGATTTCAATTTAATTTCATAGAATTCTTACAAATTGTTTGTGGATCGATTCCCTTTGTGTTTTAAAGTATATATGATGAATAATGGGTTGAGTCTGTTTTTACTATAAATTCATGAGTTCAAGTTTTAAAAGATTTTTCCCAACTATGCAAGTTTATGAAAAAGTTTAGTTTTTTATTGATGATTTCATGTATGATGAAGTATCTAGCATGTATATATGTTTACAAATTACCCATACATGAATCTATGGTTTTGACTAGTGAAGTCTATTTCAAGTATGCATGATCTTCAGATTTTGGGGTAATCCCACTCAGATTTACAATGTTTTCAAGATTCAGTTTAGTTCTATAAATCAGCTTACCATATGGTTTTGGAGTCTATACTCCCACGTTCATCTTATGGTATGGTTTCAGCTTCATTGAAAAACGATGCTGAGCACTTTGCTTGTTTTTGGGAGCAATGTCTAGCACCGAGTAGGTCGGGTTCATGAAAACCCCAAGTCTCAAAACTATGCACCAACGTAGGATTTATCCATTTATTTTGGACCTCCCTTGTGAGATTCCCCTACCCCGAAATGGCCTTCAACTTGACATCGATATCATGGTTGTGCCCTTAGCCCTAGCAAGGCTTTGGATGGCTCTGCCCACTTAACTGTAATAGTTGGGATCACAAAAGCTCTATCGTGATACAGTCGGTTGTATGGCGAGTCTCCCATTATTCTTCATGATCTCGGTTATGCATGTTTATAAGTTATAATATTATTTTTTCAGCAAGTTTGACCCGATGATCAGTTTATCAGCTTTTACTTATGAATTTTAGTTTCATCTTTGGGTTGTTCAATTCAGTTATGAGATCCAATTTATGATTATTCATGTTTTCAGATATCAGCATGTAGTCCCTACTCTTTTGATGTTATGATTTATGTTAATATGCATGATTTCAATTATACTTACTCAACCTGTTTTACTTACCACATATACTCAGTACATTTCAAGTACTGACCGCATACTCTACGCAGTATCATTTGATGATACAGGTCCTAGCGATCAGACTCAGTGGCACCGTTAGTCCTACTTTCTATTTCAAACCCTGCCTTGAGTGGGTCCTCATCCTCCGAGGATATCTATCTTTCAGTATCATTATGTTAGTTCTTTTAGACTTAGAGATAGCCAGGGGCTTGTCCCAGCATCTTATCAGTTAGTAGAGGCTTTTCAGACATAGATTTGTATATTCAGCTTTAGACTCAGTGTTATGATATTACTGTTGGCTAGACATTTTGTTATTCAAACTTTTGCTATTTCAGAATTCAGTTATCAGTTTTGCATAAATGATGATCTTTAGTTATCATGTTTGTGGCATGGGTTGACTTAGAGCCATTCAGGTTCTAGGTTCTGTGTTTAGACCCGGGTATATGTTTGGGTCGTGACACTTCATGTACTAAATCAAGCCCTATTATTACAGCTTTACCAACCTCGAACCACCCTTAGGAGACCTAAATCTCCATCTATAGTGGTAGCAATTGTTGTATGTAAACTCAATGAGAGGGTAGGTGATCATCCCAACTGCCCTTGAAATTGATCATGCATGCCCTCAACATATCCTCTAGAGTCTAAATAGTTTGCTCAGCCTGGCCATCTATCTACTGATAGAAAGGAGTACTGAGCTTAATATGAGTACCAAGTCCCTTTTGAAATGTCTTCCAGAAGTTCAAGGTGAACTAAGTACCCTTGTCTGAAATGATGGACAAGGGGACTCCATACAGTCTGATTAACTTCTGGATGTATAGTCCAGCATAATCCTCAATTGAATATGTGCTCTTAACTTGTAGGACATGTGCCAACTTAGTCATCCGATCTACAACCACCCAAATTGAGTCAAGTTGCCGGGTCATACGAGGTAGACCTATAGTAAAATCCATGTTCAACCTTGACCTATTGGCAGTTTGGACACTTAGCTACAAATTATGCAATGTCCTTCTCATGTCATTCTATCAATAGACTTCCCGTAGGTCACAGTACATCTTGGTGGCTGATGAGTTGGAAATTTACCAACTCATTAGGCTCCAAAGCATGAGTTTTAGCTTAGTTTTCAAGTCATTTATATGGATTTTATGCTCTTTCTCTTTAATTCTTTGTAGGTACTCCACGAGAGTAGAGAAAGCATGAAATCGAGCAAAACGCATAAGGTTCGAGATGAAATTTGATGAGTTAGCATATGAAGGAAAGGAGCCAAAGATAAGGGAAGATTTGAGCTCAAAAAGAGGTGTAAGGACATGCTTTGATTTAGCTAAACGCGGATCCGAAAGGGCAAAACGCAGGCAATACACTAGAGCAACTGCTCCAGACTGGTTACTCACTGGTGTTTCGCAGTTGGCCACCGGCGAACCGCCGACCAGTCACCGGTTCACCTACCAGTTAACTTTTTCCATTTGGGAAACAGTCAGTGCTCCATGGATTGGCACCGGTGAAACACTGGTGCTTCTCAAGTGAGGCTGTCTTTAGAAGGGTAAAAGTGCCTAGAAAGGTTCCCAAAGCATTTAGAAGCACCAAGGGCATTTGGGAAAAGTTGTGCACAAGAAAGTATAGATATTTACATAACTCTCATTGTACACCCACTCATTCATTAATCCATTTGTTCATCATTCGGTCACTTTTTCATCACAGGATTGTAGAGATAGAAAGTACTTGTCTTCTTCGTTCTCTTTAACCCATTTTGGGGGAATTCCACCGTCGTTGTAAGATATTGTGAAGCAAATATGATGATTGTGGAGGGGAATCCTCTTGGTATCTTCGTTCTTTCTTTAAATATACATAACAAATCTGCTAATTAGGGGTGTGTTCATGGTGGGTTTGTTAAATTGAATGGGTCTTGATAAATTACTCTTGGATTTATATTGCAAATATAGATATATTATCTTCTCCCAAGTTTTAATTGTTAAAATATATGGTTGCAAACATGATTTTGGCTTTACTTTTCTTTCTTTTTCTTGAGAGAGAAAGGTGAGAATTGAGTGAGAAGATAATAATAGGGATTTGGAGTGTTGGTGTGAGGGATTGATCTAGAGAAAGTCAAAACCTACATTTTCACTCCATTAAAGGTCAAGGCTAGAGATAACATAGCCCTTCCTCAAGCTTTTGTGGTTGAAAACTTGAATTGGCTTTGGGATTTGACAAAACCCAATGCACAAATATTCTTATGGTTGAAAAACAAGAGCATGTGAATTATCCACTGGTATCTATGCTAATTTTGAGTCTAAGGCATTGAAGAAAATTCCGATTTAGTTGTGAACTCATCTATAGTGTACCCCTAGCCATCTCACTTGCGATTGCAACTATTGGAATTCCCTCCAATTAGTTTTAAATTTAGAATTAGATTCTATTTTCCTTTTCCCCAACTTACTTTTCAAATGTTGAACAATGATGCATTCTAGTTTGAGTTAGTTTATAACTTTTGGACTAACGACTCAATTCTCTGTGGGATTCGATCCCAACACCCATCAGATTATTTCTTTTGAAACAACGATCGCTTACATTTTCTCTAAACGAGGAGTGTATTTTGAGCATTATCAAAATTGGGCCATTGTCGGAGACTTGAGTTGTGATAAGTCATTAGTTATTTATTGATTTGAACTAGTTTTTAATTTTTGCTTTACATCTTGTTTTGTTTTTATTTTTTTAATCTATATTTATATTATGGAATCGTGGAATGAAAAGAGGTTTGTTGGTAGTAACCCTTATCATAATGACCCATATCTCTATTGTGGATGACCACGCCATTGGTGAGATTACAAATATGCTCCTAGAAGGGTGCACTTTCTTTCTCC
This sequence comes from Datura wrightii, assembly GCA_035772735.1. Classification (NCBI taxonomy): domain Eukaryota; kingdom Viridiplantae; phylum Streptophyta; class Magnoliopsida; order Solanales; family Solanaceae; genus Datura; species Datura wrightii. The sequence continues at coordinate 41,404,499 of JASDFA010000007.1, read as the reverse complement.
TATGATGTGTATAGATGAATATTATGTGGTGGTCATAATAGACATTGGGGTGGATGCCCAAATGAGTTCACCTCTCATTGTAATAGCTATGATAGGAGTTGTGCTCCTAAGCTTGATAGGAATGAAGTCATGGCCTGTGAGGGAAAATGCAATACATGTGGGCACATGGAAGCCATGCTCCAAGCTTTTTTGGAGTAGGAGTCTAATGCGGAAAGGGATGTCAACCCTTCAATGCCCATTAAATCATCAACTTCTGAAGAAGGAAGCTATAGTTCTCTAAAAGAAGAAGTGGATGAGATATTGAGAAGAATAAAAAAAGAAGTGAACAATGGGACATACTCTACCTAACTCGTGGTAGGAAGCTCAACATGATGATGTAGAAGGAGTCAAGGTGAACTTTGAAGAAGTTATAGGGGTTTGCCAACCAAACAGCCTTGCGAAAATGCAAGATGCCAAAGTCGAAGAATCTCACGCCCCATCATGGGAGGCATGACTGGCACCTAATGCCACACTGGACTCTAAGCTAACCTGGCTAGACAAATACACTTATGGTGTATGCCAGTAGCACATAGCAAGAAAACAAACTGCTATATCTCGGCTGTAAACACAGTCTTGGGACAACTGGGCCACAATATATAACCTGCACAAGACAACTAACCCAGCAATCATGATAATAAAAAGTATCCTATGCGGGCCAACAAGACCACCATGTTGTCGAATTCATAACAAAAGGGAGGTAGGCAGTTCTATATTAACTACAGCAGACAAGGCTACTAACAAATAGCTAAACTAGGCCCCATGCGGCCAACCTACAAAACATAACATATATAGGCCCCACATAGCCAACAAAGCATATCTAGCTAGGAACTGTAGACTGTAGTCTACAAGCCTCTAAGAGCCAAGTATTGGTCGGGACAGGGCCCTGGCCTACCCAAAACTATAAAAGAAAGGAAAATTAAACCTCTACTATTTGGAACCTCCAAATGAAAGGAGTTGACCAACCTTCTGACTCTGAATGGCTACTAAGGAGGTCTCGAAACCTGCCTTTCTAAACCTGCAGGCAAGTATGTCATGCCCCATGTATGGGAGTAAGTACAATATGTGTCGAATATGCAAGGCAATAATAATAACTGAATAGAAGCTGATAAAGAACTGAAAGTAATCAACGAAAAGTGGTTCAAGTTAACCGGTACGCATTCATAACCATAGCATGCATCTACTAGACAATTATACAAATGGGAACTTAAACTACACGATTATGCATTCATGGACTATATCTAGTAAGCTAGTATACAAATAAGAACCTAACCTGACCCCCATAAGCCGGGAAGGTGCAAGCAACAAAGAGATCGTTACACCTGTTTGGGCCCCCATAAGCATTGGCAAGTATAGTTCAATCTATATACCCCTAACTAGGTCGCAAGTAACTATAATAAAACCTATCTGGCCTATAGGACTGCAACTGAGTCCTTGGGCTCCTGTAACTGCATCTGAGCCCTCTAGGCTTCTGTAACTGCACCCTGGGCTCGTGAGGCTCCACTGAGGGTCAGTAATGTTGTTATGGCATAAAGGAAATCCATACGTGAATGGACTTTGATACGGCCTTGTAGGCCTGAATATAGTCCTTTCAGACATCACATAGCTCCTATGAGAAATCTATACCCCCGTAGGCAATGATACAATTAGCAATCCTGAGGTCGTTTGATGGGAGACCAACTATAGAGGGTCAATCCCTATAGGGGTACAATGCTATAGCCTCAATATAGTCACTCAATAGGCATACCTAGCTCCTTAGGCCTAACACAACCGCTATTCGCCCCTAAAATAGTCTATATAGCCGCCAACAAGTACACCCCATTTGCCTACACCTGACTAGTAGGTTGTGGCAACGATTACAACCTCTGTCAGTTTAGACGGAATAGGGAGAGGTCTGGGGTGACCTTAGTGTTACTTTGAAAGTCATACTAGCACGATGATATCTCATAATAGAATAGAAAGATCACAAGCGATCAACTATTTAGTTCCTGCGCCTAGAACGATAGTAGGGCTGCTATTAATCGGACATGTTCCTAAGCAGTCAGTCCTAACTTTCCACCGGGAGCTTACTATAATTATTAGCCTAAAAGTAATACTACAATACTATGGTTCTAGTCTCTTTGGCGTCAACCTGGTCTGTCTAGATAATATTAGCTTCTCTGAGCAATTCATTGCCCCACAGGCAGGTATATCTGGATTTAGCCCTTTGCAGCAACATGTACGTGGGCATCTACAAGAGTAGCCTCGGGGCATTGGCCCCTTGTCTAATCACTAACAAGTTTCCTCCCCTAAGGTATTATTTAGTCTATCAGATTTCTAGCAACTAGGGTGGTTTCCTGAGTGACCTATATGACAATCAATAAGTCGGCTGAAGCTAGCAGTCACTGACAATAGCCATCATATGGCAAGTTGTCGCTCAGTTCATTAGGCAACCCCAGTGCCATCGACTCGAAGGTAAGGCCACCTTATCAAGATTCTAGCCCTGGAGGCCTCAAAGTGCACCAACGGCCTGTGGGCTAGCTTTACAATCTATATAGGCGTCAAATAGAAAGTTATATCGTTCAGCTACGCCCTATGTTGTCCAACCCTACCAGGTGAGGCCCAAAAGCTAAATACCAGCTTCTAAGGCCTTAGTATGACCGCGAGACATCATAATCCCTCTAATGACACTCCTAGCATTTGTCACACTGTATATACTCTGTCCTGATCAGGAATATTATGATCTAACTTCAATTCATCTCATAGCAGCTAACCACAACATATGCAATCATTAGCTACTTGTAATAGATACTCACAACATACGTACTTGCAACTTATTTACCAAAAGTGTGGGTTGTATCAACTATACGATGAGAATATCTTATCGAAGAGAATAGCCTTAACATAACTCAATTGCCAATTCGAGCTCACTCAATTCCAACCTTGAACTAGTAATTTCTCCAACTCATAGCCTTTATGTTGATGTAATAAATCTATTCTTAATCCATGAAAATAGCTAGCAATATCATGCAATACCCACAATGACCACAATTCATAATCTGCCCAAATTTAGTAAGAAACTCACAAATTTTTGAGAATTTAGAATACTTACATATCACTTGTAGACAATTAGGACTTGAATAGAAGTAATTTCTATGAGTTCTACTCCATGGTACTTCGTCAAACTAGGCCAATTTCGAAGAAATAATTCCGTAGATATGTTCTTCATAGGCCTAAAAATCATTACCCAAGAAGAATTAGCGTTTGGAAATGCAGAAAATGCCGCTTCCAACCCCCAAGAAGCCTTTAAAGACTTTTTGGATGAGAAACGCCATGAACTTGTTAATATTCAAGGCCCAGAAAAGATGGGTTGAATCCAGAAAGCCTTACCGATTCAACGGCGTAATTCGGCTTCACTTTGACGAAACCCTTATGAACCCTTTCTCTAGATCCGAGCTGCTCATTTGGGAAATATTTTAATGAACTTCACACAAAACATAAACATATATATAGGGAGGCAGTAGAGAGGAGCCGTGGTGCGCCGGCTAACACGCCGATAGAAGAGTGTGACGCACTGCTTAAGGCGCTGGAGGAGGGGCACGACGGCGCTCCTTACGACCCGCCTCTGGCTTCGGCCCCCACTAGTTCGACAATGCGCTCATGCATTGCCCCTTCGGGCCTTTCCCCGCATGTTCCGTGCTCTAAACACTCTCCACAAGAACATGCACACGTCAGCTAGTCAAACACAATTACGGGGTGTAACATCATCCCCACCCCCTTAGGAACATTCATCTTCGAATGTATTCTAATCTTAGGAGACTGTCACGACCCGAACATAGGCCTGGATCAAGACACGGGATAAAGAACTCTGAGAGGCTTCAAGTGTACCCATGGAATGAACATGACATCTAATCTCAACATAATAATACGGAAGTCTAACATATATAAAATAGCGAAAGTCTGAAAATCTGATGACATCGAATATGTGAATACATACAGCGATTTGGAATTGAAAAAACATACTATGTCTGATAAGCCTCTACATACTGACGATTTGATGGGGCAAGACCCCAACTAACTCACTAAAGACTGAAACTGAAAGTACTGAATACAACTGATAAAAAGGTTCCTCAAAGGATGAGGACTCACCAACTCTGGCTGAGAGATGCTAACTCTGAGGATCTGGCTAACGGCGGGACTGAACCGAATATCCGAGCATGTATCATGAAATGATACAGCATAGAGTATGCAGTCAGTACGTGGAATGCACCGAGTATGCAAAGTAAGTAAAACCTCTATGTAAGTAAAAATAAAAAATCATACATATCATAAAACATTCCATCATAAGATTCTGAGAGTAGGACTTGCATGTTATTATCTAAAAACATGATTTAAACATAATTGAATCGAATGACCCAAAGATGAAACTGATTATTATTCATAAGTAAATTGAACATTGGGTCAAACCTACTGAAAACATAATATCATGACTGATGAACATGCATAACTGAAATCATGAGGAACAATGGGAGACTCGTCATATAACCTACAGACAATGATAGAGCTTATGTGGTCCTGACTATTACACTCAAGTGGGTAGAGCCGTACAAATCCTAGACAGAGCTAAGATGCTACCATGATATCGATATCAAGCTGAAGGGCCCTTGGGGCAGGGGAAGATCACAAAGGAGGTCCCAAATAATCTGATCATACCTACATTGGCAGATAGTTTTGAGGCACAGGGTTGACTGATCCTTAGCCTACTCGGTGCTAGATACTACTCCCAAAAACATGCATATTCTCTCCATCATTTTTCAATGAAGTTGAACCATCATCTAGTGACGAAGCTGAATCATAACATGATATACAAAATCTAAAAATTTAACATGAAGAGTCTTGGCTCAAACCATACCACAAGCTGAAAGAGTGGGAGTCTAGACTCCAAAATCGGTATGGTAAGCTAATAACATGAAATCGAGATAAATCATGAAACACATTTGATCATTTGGGCTTTCCCAAACATAAACATACTTTAAATAGACTTTGATAGTCAAAACATGAATATAGACATGCGTAATTCAAAATCATACTTGCATCATGAACCTCTCATCATACTCGGAAACATAGATCATAATCTCATCTTTTCATGAACTTTCACAATTGGGCATCATAATTTGTAAAACTTTGAAAACATGATTTGTAATTTTAAACATTATAAAACATTCCCATGGATCATAATTCAACATTAGAAACATGAATAGATTATACCCGTGATAGATACTTAGAAAATTCACAAGTTGGGTTAAAACCCCATAGACTCATCAACTAGAATTTTCATGAATTTGAGAAGGAATTAGGCATGGGAGTGGATGGATACACCCATTCATAACCCTACATACCTGGCTACTCCTGATTTTAACCTCTTGAATGCCCAAAGGAAATTGAAGAAGAATTGATGAATTTCTAAGCTTGATCACCCTTAGGAACTTCTAGGCTTGCATTCATGGAAGGGATAGGTTTAGAATGAGCTAAATCCTCTTAATACACACTTATCTGAGCTTAAAATGATATAGTTTAGGTCTTAGGAACATAGAAATTACAAAAAAGCCCTTAATATATTCTAAAGGAAAAACACATTGCCAATACCAACGAGGGACAGGACGACTCTTTGCCTGAGGGACGACTCGTAGTGACGAGTGGTTGGGTTCACTACCCAAAATTTTAATCTTCAAGATGGCTCCTGACCACGGCTGACTCCACGACTCGTTACCCTGACCACGAGTAGTGGCTTGTCTCGTGGTCAACCCAAATTTCAAAAATCCAACAAACTCTCCCTTCACTCCACGAGTCACCTAACGAGTCGTGCTGCACCTCACAGGTCACTGGACGACTCGTCCTATGACCTGGTACAGAAATTTCTATTTTCTCCATTTCAAACCTTGGTCTGATCTTAGCGCTTTCGGGGTATTACAATATCTCCCCCTTGGGAACATTCATCCTCAAATGTGGGTAACCATACTGAAAGGCTGAGAAATGCAACTGTCATACCAAGTAATGAACATTTAAAGTTGAAAATTGACGGAATGACTGACTGCGGCCTGAATTACATGACTAAACCGAATTCATGAATCATACATGCATGCATAGACATGAAAGAAGCTGGGACACATGAACTGAATATGAAACTAAATGGAGTACTAGGGAGGAAACTGATATCTCAAGCTGAAATTATGTCGGAAGGGAATCGATGCGGGTATCTAGCCATATCTTCTTCGGCTTCCCATGTAGCTCCCACAACATGCTGATTCCTCCATAAGGCCTTTACTGAATCTACTTCTTTGTTTCTTAGTTTTCGAACCTAACGATCAAGTATTTCCACTGGAATATCCTCATAGCTAAGACTATCCTTCACACCTATGTTCTCCACCAGGATAACCAAAGCTTGATCAGCCATGCACTTCTTTAAGGGAGATACATAGAAAGTTGGATGTACTAAAGCCAATTCTAAGAGCACTCCAACTCATACGCTACCTTGCCAACCCATCTCACAATCTGGTATGGGCCAACATAACGGGGATTGAGCTTTCCTTTCTTTCTGAACCTCATCAATCCCTTCATGGGAGATACCTTCAGAAACACCTAATCATCAACTTCAAACTCAAGTTCTCTCTTTCTCACATCTGCATAGGACTTTTGGAGACTCTGGGCTATTTTCAACCTTTCCCTTATAAGCTGAACCTTCTCCATAGCCTCGTAGACTGAATCTTGCCCTATCAATGTTGCTTCATCGACCTCTAACCTACCAATAGGCGATCTACATCTCCGCCCACAAAGAGCCTCAAATGGAGTCATCTGAATGCTGGAACGGTAGTTGTTATTATATGCAAACTCAATGAGAGGTAAATGGTTATCCCAACTACCTTTGAAATCAATCACAAACGTTCTCAACACGTCCTCAAGATTCTGAATGGTCAGTTCAGCTTGACCATTTGTTTGTGGGTGAAATGTCGTGCTAAGTTTGACTTCACAACCAAGTCCCTTCTGAAACGATCTCCAAAACTGGGAGGTAAACTGAGTGTCTCTATTTGATATGATGTACAATGGCACTCCGTGCAACTGAACTAACTCCCGAATATACAACTTAGCATAATCCTCCACTGAATCAGTAGTCTTGACCGATAAAACATGAGCTGCTTTAGTCAACCTGTCTACCACCACCGAAATAGAGTCATATTGTAGATGAGTACGAGGAGACCCTGGAATAAAGTCCATATTGATTTCCTACCACTTCCATGTAGGGATACTAATGTCTTGAAGCACACCTCCGGGTCTTTGATGCTCAACCTTCACCTGTTGACGATTCAGACACTTAGTCACAAACTCCACTATGTCCTTCTTCATGTCATTCCACCAATAAACTTCCCGCAAGTCACAGTACATCTTGGTGGCACCTGGATGTATAGAATATCTGGAACCATGAACCTCATGCAATATCCACTCCCTCAAGTCATCAACTCCCGATACACACAAATGACCCTGATATTGTAGTACACCATCTCCCCCTTGGGAGAAGACCTCCACCTTCTGGTTCTGAACGGCTTGCTTCAACTTTTCCAAAATAGGATCCTCATCTTGTCTAGCTTTGACCTCGGTCACCAAGGAAGGTTCTGACCCATTCTAAATAATGACATCACCATTCGTCGAGTCAACAAGATGAACTCCTAGTCCTGCAAGCCGATGTACATCATTCACTAACTCTTTCATCTCCTTATCTACATGGGTCATACTCTCCATAGAAAGCCTGCTAAGAGCGTCTACCACTATATTAGCCTTTCCTAGATGATAAAGGACACTCGCTTCATAATCCTTAAGGAGCTCCAACCACCTTTTTTGACTTAGATTAAGATCCTTTTGGGTAAACACATACTGTAGGCTTTTGTGGTCCGTAAACACATCCACACAGACCCCGTATAGATAGTGTCTCCAAATCTTCAAGGAAAATACTACCGCCGCTAATTCAAGGTCATGAGTAGGATAGTTTTTCTCATGGACCTTCAGTTGTCTGGAAGCATAGGCTATAACCTTACCGTGTTGCATTAATACACAACCAAGACCGATCCTCAAGGAATCACAATATACCACAAACCCATCAGTACCCTCAGGTAGAGTCAACACTGGTGCTGGGGTGAGTCGAGTCTTAAGCTCTTGAAAGCTTTCTCATAAGCCTCCGACCATTGAAACTTCACTTTCTTCTGGGTCAACATAGTCAACACTGCTGCAATGGATGAAAACCCTTCAACAAACCTCCAGTAGTAACCATCTAAGCCCAAGAAGCTCCTGATATCCAAAGGACTCATTGGTCTAGGCCAATTCTTCACCGCTTCTATCTTCTGAGAGTCCACCTACACACCCTCACTTGACACCACATGACCCAAAAATGCTACTGATTCTAGCCAAAACTCGCACTTGTTGAACTTAGAATATAATTGGTGATCCTTAAGAGTTTGTAGTACCACCCTCAAATGAGCGGCATGCTCCTCCGCACTCCGAGAGTGTCATCTATGAACACGATCACGAACATATCCAAATACGGCTTGAACACCCTACTCATCAAATCCATAAAAGATTCAGGAGCATTTGTTAGTCCAAAAGGCATAACTACAAACTCATAATAACCATACCAAGTCTTGAAGGCTGTCTTCGGCATGTCACGCTCCTGAACCCTAAGATGATGATGCCCAAATCTGATGTCCATTTTTTAGAAACACTTGGCACCCTGAAGCTGGTCAAACAAGTCATCAATTTTGGGGAGAGGATACCTGTTCTTAACTGTAACCTTGTTCAATTGCCGATAATCAATGCACATCCGAAGAAAACCATCCTTCTTCCGGACAAAGAGAACTGGTGCACCTCACGGGGATTTGCTAGGTCTGATGAAACGCTTGTCTAAGATATCCTTTAACTGCTCCTTCAACTCCTTTAGCTTAGCTGGAGCCATTTCGTAAGGATGAATGGATATGGGCTGCATACCGGGAAGAAGGTCAATACCAAAATTAATCTCCCGCTCGAGAGGAATTCTCAGTAAATCATTTGGAAACACTTCTGGATATTCAGACACTATAGGAACTGATAGGATAGTCGGGGTTCTAAATGTAGCATCCTTAACCCTAACTAGAGGGTACACGCAACCCTTAGAAATCATCTTTCTGTCCTTAAGGTAGGAAATGAAGCGACCTACAAAAATAGTTGAACAACCCTTCTATTTTAGGACTGGCTTACCTAAAAATCAGAGCTCTACGGCACGGGTTTTAAAATTTACTGAGGCATAGCCAAACCATGCCAAATATAACATCAAAGTCTATCATGGCTAGCTCTACTAAATTTGCTGAGGTGACTTTCTGAAGGACTGTGATAGGGCAATTTCTATATACACGTCGAGCTATAACTGAATCACCGACTGGATCAGAGACTGAGAAGGGTTTTTACAGGATTTCCGGACTGACTCCGAAACTACTAGCAACGTAGGGCATCACAAAAGATAAGGTAGCCCCTGGATCTAACAATGTATATACATCAAGGTGGAATAGTTGTAACATACCAGTGACTACATCTGGAGAGACCTCCTGCTCCTGGCTAGGCGCGAGGCATAGAATCTGTTCTGACGCTGACCACCACCTGCACTAGTGGAGGCTCCCTACTGAGCTGAGAGTGCTGGTGGGGCTGCTAAACTAGTGGTTGGGTCTCAGCCTCTACCATGGCCCTGTCTAGCTACTGGGCAATCTATGAGCATATGTCTGGGCTTCCCACACCCGAAACAAGCACCTATACCTGCTAAGCACTGGCAGTAGGCCATCGACCACACATGTAACAAGCTAGAATACTAGGCTCCACAGATTTGCTCCCCTGACCTCAAGAGCCTAATGCTCGTCCCCTATGGTCGGGTCTTGATCTGGAGGGCCCACTCACTGCTAACGGCGCTGGGGCTGATGGGCCCACCACTAGGTCTTTGTTGGGAGAATCCAAAGCTATCAGTCTTGGCCCTCTTGGCCTCTCTCTCCCGCTCACTCGCCTATATCATCTCGATCTGCTGGGCGTACAGAACTATCCATGAGATTAATGTCCTGATGGAGCATCGCAGTCCGGCAATCTTTGAACAAATAGTCTGCTATCCTATGCATGAACCAACTCACTCGAGCCCTCAAGTCTACCACCATCTCAGGTGCATATTTGGATAGCGGGTGAACTCTAGAGGATACTCCTAGACCGTCATGTTGTTATGCCTCAAGTTCACAAATTCAGCTTCTTTGATCTTCCTCATCTCACGGGGAAAGAACCGATCCAAAAATGCAGTATGAAACTTATCCCAACTAATAGGGCCTACTCCAACTTCCCTACCATTCACTGTCTGAACCCCTTTCCGCTGATAAGAGGCTAAATCTATGTACTCCTCCCCTGTCACCCCCATGATCTGGGTGATTTTCTTAATTTCATCAACAAACTCATACGGACCCTCACCCACCTTCGATTCTAGAAACTCTACAGGGTTCATCCTAAGAAAATCTCTAACTCTCGTCGCTATCGCATTCCCATTCTGAGGGACTTGCGCTACCACATGTTGGTTGACTTGGGTGGTCAAAGCCTGAGCTAACATCTAAATGGCAGCCCTAAACTCTGCATGGGCCATCTGCTCGGCCATATGATCCTCAAGGGCTGGTGGGGCCTGTTGGTGCCCATCTCAGTTGCCATTCTCATGGCCATTTTCATTTCCATTTCTTCTTCCATTAACTCGGCGAGGAGGCATGATTCTACAAACACGTATAGCACGAGTCAGAAGGATAGAGAGAAATTTCATGCACGACATAGATCATGAAAGAAGGGAACATATCCTAAAACATTTCATAGCCTCTTCGTCATAAGTGTGGCGTACTTCACACCCATGAAAAAGACCTTATTTAATGCAGCCTTCAGATGCCCTATGACACTTCAAAACCTAATGCTCTGATAGCAAGTCTTTCAAGACCCGAACATAGGCCCGGATCGAGACATGAAACAAAGAACCCCAAGAGGCTCCGAGTCGACCCATGGAATGAACATGACATTTAAACTTAACATAATAATACAAAAGTCTAACATATACAAAATAGCCAAAGTCTAGGAATTTGATGACATCAAATATCTTGATAGATACAACGATCTGGAATTGAAAGCATATTATGTTGATAAGCCTCCACATACTGACAAGTTGAGAGGACAAGACCCTAACGAACTCACTAAAGGCTAAAACTGAAAGTACTGAATACAACTGATAAAAAGGGTCCTAGAAGGAAAGAGGATTCACCAACTCTGGCTGAGAGATGCTAACTTTGAGGATTTTGCTTATGGGGGATAGAACTTGAATATCCGAGCTTGTATCATCAAACTATACAACATAGAGTATGCGGTCAATACATGGAATGTACGAAGTATGCAAGGTAAGTAAAACCGCTATGTAAGTAAAAATCAGAAATCCTTCATATCATAAAACATTCCATCATAAGATTCTGAGAGTAGGGCTTGCATGCTATTATCTAAAAACATGATTTAAACATAAATGAATAGAACTGAATTGAATAACCTAAAGCTGAAACTGATTATTCATAAGTAAACTGAACATTAAGTGAAATCTGCTGAAAATATAATATCATGACTGATGAACATGCATAACTGAAATCATGAGGAATAATGGGAGACTTATCATATAACCGACATACCACGATAGAGCATACGTGGTCACGACTATTACAAACAAGTGGGCAGAGTCGTCCCAAGTCTTGTCAGGGCTAAGGATGCTACCATGATATCGATATCAAGATGAAGGCCCCTTGAGGCAGGGGAAGCTCACAAGGGAGGTCCCAAAAAATCTAATAATACCTACTTTGGCACATTGTTCTAAGGCAAAGGGTTGACTGACCCTTAGCCTACTCGGTGCTAGACACTACTCCCAAAAAACATGCATATGCTCTCCATAGTTTTTAATGAAGCTGAACCATCATCTAGTGATGAAGATGAATCATAGCATAATATACAAAATTAGAAAACATAACATGAGGAGCCTTGTCTCGAACCATAACACAAGTAGAAAGAGTGGGAGTCTAGACTCCAAAATTCATGTGGTAAGCTAATAACATGAAATCGAGATAAATCATGAAACATCTTTGATCATATGGGCTTGTCCAAGCTTAAACATACTTGAAATAGACTTTGATAGTCAAAACATGAATATAGACATGGATAATTCGAAATCATATTTGCATCATGAACCTCTCATCATACTTGGAAACATAGATCATAATCTCATCTTTTCATAAACTTTCACAATTGGGCATCATAATTTGTAAAACTTTGAAAACATGATTTGTAATTTTAAACATTATAAAACATGTCAATGGATCATAATTCAACATTAGAAATATGAATAGATTATACCCATGATAAATACTTAGAGAATTCACAAGTTGGATTAAAACCCCATAGATTCATCAACTAGAATTTTCACGAATTTAAGAAGGAATTGGGCATGGGAGTGGATAGACACACACATTCATAACCCTACATACCTGGTACTCCTGATTTCTGAACCTCTTGAATGCCCAAAGGAAATTGAAGAAGAATTGATGAATTTTTAAGCTTGATCACCCTTAGGAACTTCTAGGCTTGCATGCATGGAGAAGGATAGGTTTAGAATGAGCTAAAACCCTCTTAAAAAACCCTTAACTAAGCTTTAAATGACGTAGTTTAGGTCTTAGGAACTTAGAAATTACAGAAAAATCCTTAATAAATTCGTTGGGAAAAACATATTGTCAGTCCCAACAAGGGACTAGATGACTCGTTGCCTGAGGGACGACTCGTGGTTATGAGTCATTGGGTTCACTGTCGAAAATTTCCATCTTCAAGCCGACTCCTGACCACGGATGACTCCACAACTCGTTACCCTGACCATGATTCATGGGTTGTCTCGTGGTCAACCCTAAATTTCAAAAATCCAACCAGCTCTCCCTTTACTCTAGGAGTCACCTAACGACTCGTGGCGCACCTCACAGATCACTTGACGACTCATCCTATGACCTGGTGCAGAAATTTTTGTTTTCTCCATTCATCCCTCGGGTCTAATCTTAGGGCTTTCGAGCTATTACAGAGACTTAGTTCTTAGACTTTGCTCGAAATTTCGGCAGAGGCTCCTTTGTAATACGGACTATTTGGAAAGCTAAAACACATAAAAGCCAAAATAGGCATCTCAGAGGCTACTATAAGAAACTATATTACATGGCTCCACAACATAGAAGTGAGCAATTAACTGCACTGATAACATAACAACAAACAATAATTGAATAACAGTCTCACCTCAACTGAACCATCTAAATCTGAATGCTATCATCGTGGGGTCTAAACAAGTGAGGGTATCTAGACCTCATGTCGTCCTCAGCTTCTCAATTCATCTCTTTTATATTTTTGTTCCTCCATAAGACTCTAATAGGCTACATCTTAAGTTCTCAAGATAGCCCCTATGAACCTGAAGATCTGGTGTAATTATTGGAGTCTCTACGTGGGACAGCTCTTCTATGACATGCATCCTCGACTGAGACAGCCTGAAAAATGGTCTCCTACGTGCTTGCGTAATATTGATTCATGAAGAACTGGATGAAACGATTCAAATCCCGAAGGCAACTCCAACTCATAGGCCACTTGGCCGATCTTTCAAAGGATCTGGAAAGGCCCGATGAATCTATGACTGGGCTTTCCTTTCTTGTCAAATCTTATAATGCCCTCCTTTGGAAAAAAATTTTAAAGATACTTAGTCGTCGCATCAACCTCTAAGTCCCTATGCCATACATTGGAATAGGACTTCTGACGACTCTGGGTTGTCAGTAAATGCTTTCTAATGTGATCAATCTCCCCTTCTGATTGGTATATCTTGTCAATTCCCATTCACTCTGATTCACTTACTTCGAACCATCCCATGGGGGACCTGCATTTCTCATAGAGGTAGATAGTCGTCCCAACTTCCTTGAAGTCTAGCATACACGCTCGTACATATCTTCAAGCATCTAAAATGTGTACCCAACATGGCCAACGGCCTGGGGAAGAGGAGCCGTACTCAAGTTAATTTGCACCCCAATCCGTTCTGACATCCTTTCCAAAACCTAGCTATGAGTTGTGCCCCTCTATTAGAATTTGATAGACACTAGGACGTCATTTAGCTAGACTATCTCTTTAGTATTTAACTCCGCATAATCTTTAGCTGAAACGTAATTCTGACTGGCAAGAAATGAGTTGGTCCCATTAGCCTTTCAATAATGACCCAAGTAGGGTTAAGTTTACACCTGGTACGAGGTAAATCTATAACTAAATTCATATTGACAATTGCCCATTTTCACGCAGGCACAACTATCTCCTGAGTTAGCCCGCCAAGTTTATAATGTTCAGCCTTTACTTGCTGTTATTGGGACACTGTACTGTAACCCAACAATTCTTTTTTCTTCTCGTGCCACCACTAGATCTTTTTTATTGCCTGGTGCATCTCCGTCGAACCTGGGTGGAGAGAACAACGAATATGGTGTTCCTTTTCTATAGCCTACTAACGAAGCCTTGCCACATTTGGAACACAGAGTTGATCTCTAGGTCTCAAGACTCTGCCCCCTTCTATATCAAAGGCCGATGACTCCTTCTACTGGGCCTTGTCTTTGGGCTATACTAGGCTATGGTGTCCATACCGCCACTCCTTCGCCTCCACAACTAGAGGTGATATTGCAGTACTCTTTGTCACAATCTCACTATCCTTTAAATGTCATCCTGATGCTTATTTTTCGACATTCAGCGGCGATTCCAAGCTCTATCAGCCCGCTACAGCCTAGAGGTGGTTATGTTCTCCTCTGGAGCTAAATGTTCATGTCTGGACCTTACTTCTATAGGTCCAGATCCGGGGATCATGCCCCATGCACCGTAGTGGAAACGATATTACTAGAAAAGTCTACTAACCTATATCGTCCTGACCTATCCTTGGGCCAGTTCCTTTCATATATTCTCTCTACCCCTCAACATAAAAAGCTGGGGTCGTAGCCATTATTCTTCAGGTATTCACTACTGCCATTAGCACACTGTGGTGGAATTAGTCTATTTCTGACCTGAGCTTTACTATTTCTAGGAGTCTATTGCTTATGGACTCTCACACGTACTTGGTTGCTCCCAACAATCTTACCTGCTATCCTAATTTTTACTGTAGTGAAGGACTAGGTGACTTATTTAAGTACTAGGGGTCTTGACCACTTTTCTGACACCCCTCCAGGAATCAACGGATCTTACCCTCCTTTACTATTTACTCTTAGCAACATAGCGTCAACTTAAGCTCTCCGTTGTACTGAGAAAAGGCTGGGAGGTGGGAAATAACCATACCATATTATAGTGGGGCTAAGGTATGAAACTCAACAAACTCTAAAGGGATGGAGGTAGGAATCTCCTAATTTCAGAATCTTTGTACATTTTAGGTAATCCAACATTAACTGTTGTCACTAACTAAAGCTGAGTAGCTACTAAGTAAGCCAGCATATATACTACACTCCTGACCTCCTGTTCCGAAGGTGTAGAAAGAACTAGGAATAGTGTTGGCATGTCTGTTACCTTATGAAGTTCCTACTGCCCTGGGAGGATACTGGGGAGATTGAGGACATGTCCAATTTTTCCCTCAGGCTGGGCTGTCCTCTAATTGTGGCACCCCACTAGTATCCTTTGTTACTGATGTATCTAACTTGCGGCTGGCTATAGTCTGTCTCATATCAAACATCATTCTAGACAGACGTAACAATGTAAGATTAGGGACTAAACCCTATACAACTCTTCTCTATAGCACGATCTATGAAGAAGGAGGGGCAATCATACTATCATGCCTCGTAGCTCCCTGCTTATAAAATGTGGTGTACAAAAAATTTATAAATAAGACTCCACTAGACACGGCTTGCAAACTCCGCAGGATATGATGTTGCTTTGATACAAAGTTTGTCGCGCCCCACCCTGGGAGGCGTGATGACACTTAGTGTCACATTGGACTCTGAACTGACCTGGCTGGATATATACACCACTGGTGCATGCCGGCAGTATAGGAAGAAAATAAACGACTATATCTCGGCTGTAAACACAGTCTCGGGCCAAATAGGCCACAACATATAACCTGCACAAGACAGATAACCTAGCAATCACGATAATAAAAAGGATCCTATGTGGGCCGACAAGAATGATAACGCTCAAACCATACCTCCTACCGAAGTATGAAGCGACGTTGTCAATAAAGAACCCAACTAGAGGTTGGGGTCGATCCGATAGGGAATATAGAAGAGCTAGACTAAAGTCGGTAAGTGAACTTTTGTAGTTACTCCAAAAGGGGGGGTTATAAAGAAAACAACAATTAAAAACACAGTTAAAGCTTTAGTTAAAATCAAGAATGAAAGATAACTAGGGTTTTGTATTCCCCATGGGTTCATAACTGCTTTGGGTATACATACGTGATCATCACCAATGCTTACTTGTAGAACTGATAAATTAGGTTGATTCAAACGACCAACCAGTCCCTATTAAATGACTATAGTCAATCACCCGACCAGGTCTCATGATCGATTGAAAATTAACCATTATCAATATGTCCCAAATTTAACTATCATATGACCACAACTCAAGTGAATACAATGATCATCAAGATCAAGGCTTTATTATAGTTCTGTTTTCCTAATCTCTACCTCTCTAGACCCAAGCAAGTAAAGAATTCGGGCATGTCCTAACATTTTACACCATTAAGAAACGTTTAAGCATGAAGAGAATACAATACAAGTGTTTCCCATTGGTTTTGAATCACTTTTATGTAACCCTAACTTGTTAATCCACCATGGTTCCCACAACCCTAGCTATGGAGGTTGTAGCCTCTCATAGTTGCAAGATTGTGATTTGCATTCATATGTAAATACATAAATAAATACTTACAATTATGGATGAAATAAAACTTCTTTGTATTAATCAGCAAAATCCTCAAGAACAATATGAAGATCAAGAAAAGGTTGATCACAAGTTGAACAACTCAATTCTCACATCTAAGTCTCCTCAATTTCGTTGCTAATCAATTCTAATCACTCCTAATTGCCTCTCTCTATGAAAATAAAACATAAAACATATTTACGCACACATAAAAATCCTTTTCCTAGGCTAATAGGGTGTATTTCCATATTTGAGGCCGCCTGCAGCACGACTCATCCTACGACCCGTAGCAGGTATGTACGGGTCGTACCTGCTTCCCGTAGGTCATTGGCTGGCTGAAATTTGGCCAAGTGTTGGACCTTGGTACGACTCATACACGCTTTCTACGAGTCGTACTAAGCTTCTGTGGCTTGACTCTAAGACTTTGAAATTTTTTTGAAGTTCATCATGAGTGCTTTGGTACGACTCATACCTTGCTGCCACAACTCATATTGTCTATTCGTAGCAGGAGTCAGCCTCTTGTGAAAATTTTCTGAATCTTCCCACGACTTCTTCACTACGAGTCATGTCGTACAAGCTTTGTACAGCTCGTACTGAGAGTCAAAGGATACACCTCTTCATCCTTAGCCTTCTGAAACTTCCCATGACCAGCAGTACGACTCATAGCACCTTCTTACGGCTCATACTGACGACTGTGAGTTAAGCCTATTTTCTGCACTTTCAGGCTATCTTTTACACATTTTTGCTCCAACACCTATCTATCCTGTAACCAAAGAAAAAGTGTCTCATATCCACATAAATATACCTAAGTTCATGCTATTTTCTTAGTTTTGAGCGTCGAAAGTGTTGTAAACTCACAGCACATCAACACCACCATGCTGTCTAAATCATAATAAAAGGAAGGCAGTCAGTTCTATATAAACTACGGCCGACAAGGCTTATAACACATAGCTAAACTAGGCCCCACGCGACCAACATTCAAAACATAACGTATATAGGTCCCATACAACCAACAACACACAACTAGCTAGGAACTATAGATCATAGTCTGCAAGACTCTAATAGTGAAATATTGGTCAGGACAAGCCTCGGCCTACCCAAAACTATAAAATAAAGGACAAGAAAACCTCTAACATCTAGCACCTCCAAATGAAAGGAGTTGACCAACCTGCTAACTTTGAATGGCTGCTAAGGAGGTCCCAAAACCTGTCTGTCTAAACCTGCAGGCAAGTATGACGTGCCCCATGCATGGACCTCATTACAATATGTACTGAATATGCAAGCCAATAATAATAACTGAATAGAATCTGATAAAGAACTGAAAGTAATGAGCGAAACGTGGTAGAAGTCAACCTGTACGTGTTCATAACCATAGCATGCATCTAGTAGACAATCATACAAATGGGATCTTAAACTGCACGATTATGCAATTCATGGACTATATCTAGTAAGAAAGTATATAAATAAGAACCTAACCTAGTCACCATAAGTTAGGAAGGTGAAAGCAATAGAGAGATAACCTGTCTGGGCCCCCATAAGCCTTGGCAAGTACAGTTTAATCTATATACCCCTAACCAGGTCCCAAGTAACTATAACAAAACCTATCAGGCCTCTAGGATTGCAACTGAGTCCTTGGGCTCCTGTAACTGCATCTGAGCCCTCTAGGCTTCTGTAACTGCGTCCTGGGCTCGCAAGGCTCCACTGAGGGTCATTAATGCCATTATGGCATAAAGGAAATCCATATGCAAATGGACTTTGATACGGCCTTGTAGGCCTGAATATAGTCCTTTCAGACATCATATAGCTTCTTTGAGCAATATATAGCCCCATAAGCAATGATACAGTTAGCAATCCTGAAGTCGTTTGATGGGATACCAACTAAAGAGGGTCAATCCCAATAGGGGTACAATGTTATAGCTTCAATATAGTCATTGAATAGGAATACCTAGCTCCTTAGGCCTAACACAATCGCTACTCGTCCCTAAAATAGTCTATATGGCCACCAACAAGCACACCCCATATGCCTACACCTGACCAGTGGATTCTGGCAGCGATTACAACCTCTGTCACTTTAGATCGAATAGGGCGAGGTCCGGGGTGACCTAAGTGCTACTTTGAAAGTCGTACTAGGACGATGATAGCATATGAGAGAACAACAAGGTTGAAGGCGACCAACTGTTTAGTTCCTACGCCTAGAATGATTGTAGGGCTGCTACTAATCGAACATGTTCCTAAGCAGTCATCCCTAACTTCCCACCGGCGCTTATTATAATTCTTAGCCTGAAGGTAATACTGTAATACTATGGCTCTAGTCCCCTAGGCATCAACCTGGTCTGTCCACTGTCCAGATAAGATATAGCTCCTCTGAGCAATTCATAGCCCTGTAGGCATGTATATCTAGATTTATCCCTTTGCGACAACATGTACATGGGCGTCTGTAAGAGTAGCCCGAGGCGTTGGCCCTATGTTTAATCACTAACAAGGTTACCGCCACTAGGGTATTATTTAGTCTATCAGATTTCAAGCAATTGGGCGGGTTTCCTGAGCGAACTATACGACAAGCAATAAGTCAGCTGAAGCTAGCGGTCTCTGACAGTAGCCAATCATAGGACAAGCTGTCTCTTAGTCAACCCTGGTGCCATCAACTCGAAGAGAAGGCCACCCTATCAAGATTCTATCCCTGGAGGTGTCAAGGTGCGCCAATGGCCTATGGGCGAGCTTTACTGTCTATACAGGCGTCAAACAGAAAGTTATATCGCCCAGCTTCGCCCTATGCTATCCAACCCTACCAAGTTAGGCCCAACAGCTAACTACAAGCTTCAAAGGCCTTAGTATGACTGCGCGTCATATCTCTTTAAACTATGAACAAATGAACGGGGCAATCTCTATGACGCTCCTAGCGATCTTGAGAGACCCCAAAGTATACGTACGTTGGCGTGTAATTTATGAGACCAGGGAACCTTGGAACCCCTAGCCTACTTGGTGCTAGAAACTACTCCTAAAACATGTATAGTGCTCATATAATCATATTCTAAAACATAACTTGAATCTATACATTTGAAGAGTTTTGACTCCAAAACATATATCCATCATTTGATCTTGTTAGCCTTGGCTAGATCATAAAACATGTTTGTCTTCTATGGGCTTGCCCAAATCTAAAAATCATGCATATTTGAAATAAACTTCATTGATCAAAATCATAGATTCATACATGAAAAATTTATAAACATTCATATATACGAGATATCTCATCATACTTAAAACATAAATCATATACTTGACTTATTCAAGAACTTGCATAATTGGATATAATTTTCTAAGCTTGAAATCACAAATTTAAAATCAAAATAGATATGAAATCTGCCCATGGATCTTAAAAAATACTTTGAAATATGAAGAAAATTGATCCATAAATAAATCATAAAGAATTTCATAAAATTAGGATATAACCCCATAAGATCATAAACTTGATCTAGAACTTGAATTCATAGAATTGAGGATAATTTTAAGCATGAGAGTGAAAGGAACCCTCATTCATGGCCTCACATACCTAGGTAAACTGAATCTACACTTGTCTTTGAAAACCCAAGAGATTTGGAGAAGAACTTGAAGAATTCTAGGCTTTATCTTCAATAGAGAAGTCTTAGTCTTGCATGCATGGGAGGGGAATGGTTTAGAATAGGTTTAACCCCCTTAATACACCTCTTTCAAAGTTTAAAATAATGTAATTTAGGGCTTAGGAGCTTAGGAATTACAAAAATGCTCTTACTGATTCACCTGAAAAAGTGACACTGCCAGTAACCGCGAGGGACATGACGAGTCGTCAGGTCCTCTGACAACTCATTAGGTCATCTGACAACTCGTTGTCTCCCCTCATCACCACCACTGGAAAATTTTCCATTCACCGAACTTCCTCCCCTCATGGACACCGGACGAGTCGTTAGATGCACGACAACTCATCCCTCCATCCATTGCCAGCACTGTCAAGTCATCCTTTATCCACCTGATGGGTCATACTACGATTCGTTGGAAGTTACGACATCTCGTAATCCCATCCGTTTCCACTACCCAAGAATGATACCTCCTCAAAACTGCGCACCATCTGAGAGGTTACCTAATGACTCATTAGTTCACACCATGAGCCACTGGACGACTCGTTCTGTGACCAGGTGCAAATTATTCTTCTTTCTCCATTTCAACCCGTGGGTCTGATCCTAGGGACTTTTGTGGTATTACAACTTGTCATATACGTTAGTTATTGTAGCCTTAGCTTGAGTGATATTGCTTCAATTGGCGACCTTAAAGCTTTTCTTATAGCATGGGATATAAAAGAGTTATTTAAGGATGAACAAGACGTTAAGTGTAGGGTAGTGATCTTGGACATATTTATATGTCCAAGTATTATTTTATGCCCAAATTGTTGCTTAGTTTGTGCATAAATTCGATTATAATCTCATTGTATTTTGATTAAAAGTGTGTGCATGGACTAACATGTGAACTAGGCATCTTTGTAGGTGGAAATTGCTAAAGGATGGAGCTTAACATGAAGGTGAATGTTAAAGGTTGTGGCCCAGGGTAAGGAGTTAAATTTGGAATGAAATGATATGCTTAAGCAGTGGGCATGCGCATTCGGGTCGTTCCACAGAGGAAGCTAGGCATGACCAAGGTCATGTCACGTTGGTTGCCTTGTCGCGACCAAGGTTGTGTCATGCCATGAGAATGGCGCGCTGGCCACCATGTCATGCCAGTAGCATGATGTTCCACACGTGATTAGGCAGTGAGGGTTCCCGTTGATGGAGTGTCACACTGCTACATGGTCGCGATAGGTAGCGTGGCACGTTGGGTGTCAATTTTGGACAAAATTCTCCATCTATAAATAGAACCACTTAGCCTTCATAAGAACACAACACAGAACATACAACATACAACACACAACGCACGAAGCACGACTTGGAGAGGACAACAACGTGAAGGAGGCATTATTCTAGGTTCTTTATCTTTTCTTTTCCATTCATTACTTTTATATAATCATTACACTTTGTAAATTTCATGTAAGATTATGAGTGGCTAAGAACACTTATTCTAGGGTTGAGGCCACAAGGCATGATTGTATAGTATATTTTCAATTTGGTTTGAGTTGTTTATCGTATTTGGTTGTTCTTGCATTCTATATTTACTATTTTAATGATTTGTGATCATTAAAATAAACCTTTAATTCTTGTACAAAACCGAAAGGAGAAACATTATAATAGAATGAAGAATATGAGGAGTGAGTTCTTTTTTTTTATTAGATATTAGAGATTGGACTGGCATTCAGGATAGAAATATCCTAATATGCCTCATTTGATTACAAAACGAGATGATAAATATATGAGTTCGAATTGGATTATCACATCACTACTCAATAATATAGTTGTGAGGTCAAACCGGATATATGATTAGAGGCTCAAAGGGCCATGATCATACTGTTAACCTCGTATATTAACAATCAAGATAAATAACTTGACCAAAGTGATAGTTTTGCTATATATGATTGTTGTGCATTGACCCTGGAATCCTCTTTAATATTGCTTATGAACCATTTCATTTCGTCTTTGTCTTGATTTTTCATTTTAGACTTACACAAAATTTAAACATCTTCTTGGTTATAATCACACTTGTTAAATTTCATAGTATTACTTGAATTGGAAAATCACTAAGTCACAAGTCCCTGTGGCTAGGACATCCGGCTCGCAAGAGCCACTATATTACATGCACGATTGCTTACACTTGCATGTGCATTTGGACGTGATAGGAGCGAGTAGAACCTGATGGTTGTACCTGGATTACACTGTTATGGCTTCCTAGTTCGATTAGGATTCGGTTATTTTGACTTCTTGCACGACCCTAAACTCTATAAATAGATCTTTTAACGTAGAAAAAAGAGTTGGGCGAATTTTTAAAAGCTGGAGCTTTAGTAAGGGACGAACTTCTTATTGTTTGTTTCTTTTATTAATTACTTTCATCTAATTCTTGTAATCTTGCGAATTTTTAAAGGCTGGAGCTTAAGTAAGGGACGAACTTCTTCTTGTTTGTTTCTTTTATTAATTACTTCCATCTAATTCTTGTAATCTCATGAATTCATGCATAATTTTAAGAATCATGGGTAGTGAAACTACTTAGTTCTAGGGATTTGGCGAAAAACATGAATGTCGATGTTTGAAAACTCGTTTATGCTTAATTGACTTCATCATAATTGGGTTATTTATTTCTTCTTGAGTTTAATTATTTGTTAGTTTGATCACCCTGCAAGTACTATTTGTGACTCGTAAATTAAACTCGAAAGAGGGAATTGCAAGGATAGTAAGGAGAAATAAAACTTGTTTGTGAACCTTACCAAAGGATTGATTCACTATTGTGAATAGAAATATACCCTTTAGCCACTTGGTTGATACAAATTAAAACTTCATGCACTTCACTATTAGCCGAAGGCTATAGAAATATAGGCATTAGGAATATCAAGTAGTCTTAGTGTTTTCAGAAAGATACTCAACAAAGTAATATCAACCTGCAACTAGTAATTCGGGAGAGTAGATAAGCATAAGAATTTGATAACTCAATCGGATTATAAAACATCAAGACCATAACTTTTACCTCTATTGAAAAAATTCAACCAATTTTATGCTGGCTAAAGTTTACATTTAATTCCCAAACCTTTTGACGATAGAAATCCAAGATAAATTGTCTTTTTAGAACCATGAAATAAGAATTTAAATTAAAACAATGAATTTGATAAGTCTTATAAATATGATAATCTGGACTTAATTGTGTGTTACTCAAGTTTTTCCACGGACTGCCCCTATTTTGGGGCGGTCTGTTTAATTTTTTCCCTCAAATTAGTGGCATTTAATTTTTAACCTAATAAAAATTTTGTGTCCAAAATATCCTTAACTACGACTTAATTTTGTTAGGCAAACCTTTTGTTACACCCTGTAAGTTTTTAACATTTAGTCGGCCTATTTGTATGTTGGTTGAGAGTTTTAGAGTGCCATATATACACGAGGAAAAGGCCCGAGGAAAGGCCGAACGAGTGCCAAGTCGGGATTTTGCGGGAGGAGGCCGAACCAAGCTGCCCAGAGGGGCAAAGTGGCACGGAGTAGCTCCTCCGCGTTAGCCAACGGGCACGGAGTAGAATCAGCGCGATGGGCAGAGTGCCACGTTGCCTTGTCTATTGCCTCAAGTATATAAGGGTCTCACACTTAGAAGTTAGATTACAAATCATATAATCACGGCTAGAACAAAGGGAGAACGAAGGGGAATTATAATTTTCATCCGATTACGCCGCTAAACGCCGTCCAAATCCGAATTAACTTCGGGGATCGAAGTATAAGGTTGCAGGGAGCATTTTTATGGAGTTATTTTCGTGAAATTCGCCCGGTGAATCGTCATCCCACCAAGCCAAAGTTGTTGAAATTGCTCCAAACTAGTGTCAATACGATCCCAGGCTTAAAGTAAGCATTTCTCCCTTCTAGACTTTCGAGAAATAACGAGGTTTCGACCGTGTTCCGTAAAGTTGGAATATAGTTAATATTTATATATAAAGTTTTCCTTTTTGCTGAATTTAGTGTTAAAACTAGTCCTATCTTTCCAGTAACATGATTTTAGTTGAGAAGAGCTATTGAATACTAATTAGAACCTATCAGTTAATCAGAAACCGACAATCGAGGTATGTTAAGGCATTTTCTTTCGGCAAGTTAGTTTCTTCAGCATAGTAATCCAGTATGAATCCCAGTAAAGCATGTCAGGAGTATGTTATCATGTCTAGTTGTTGTTGTCAATCGAGACTCGTAAATTGTATTGTTTTGGGCTGGATTACACTTGTATAGCTTCGGTGACCACCCCAGGGTTAATAGTTGTGTCGCCGCCCGCCAAGGGCGAGGATACATCGCTCTACGGAGCGGCATACCATCCGCAAGGGATGAAGATGGGGATCCAGATCCTCATATTGTCGTGGTTGGCCTCATACACACCCCCGTCGAGCGCTCACGCTCGGGGTGTAGATATCAGGAGTCCTCCAGACTCAGACACAGCTATAGTCAGGGGCTAAGCGGGCCCATTTGCAGACTCATGGGATTGGCAGGATGCTTATAGCTGGTAGTTGACTCAGTATGACCTGGATAAGGGTATATAGATTGAGGTGTACTCAATAGGGCTAATGGGGGCCCATGTGGGTTATTTTGTGTTGATTGTGCCTTCCGACTTATGAGAGCCAGGTAAGGTTTATGCTTGCTTTAGTTACTGATAGTTAGACAGTAAGACGCCTCGTTTGTCAAGTATGACCCCTACCCTCTTTATTACAGTTATGTTTAGCCCTGATTTCACTACTTCAGTCATTTTCAGTTTGTTTCCTTTACTTCAGTTATTGTCAGTTCTATTTCCTTACTTTCATACTCAGTACATGTGGTACTGACGCCTTCTTCTGGGGTGCTGCATTACTTTCCTGCAGGTGCAAATAGATGAGGAGCAGGTCCCTCGTAGTTTCAGTCAGCCGTACAGAGTCGTCAGCTCCCTTCTTCCGGAGCTTGTGTGATAGAGGTTTACTTCTTTTGTTTGTACAATATGGGTAGGTCAGGGCCCTGTCCCGACCATCTTATTACTCCTAGAGGCTTGCAGATTGTATTACTTCCCTTTGGTTAGATGATATCGGCTATGTGGGCCCATATATGTTTTAGACTATGTGTGCTGGCCGTGTGGGGCCCTGTTTAGCTGTTGATTGGGGGCCTTGTCGGTCATAGCTCAGTTTAGCATCTGATTTTACTTTCTAGTTATAATTAGATATCATGGTGGCCTTGTCGGCCTGCATAGGACTCCCTATATTTGTTTGTCTCTGGTTAGCTGTTTATTTCACAGGTGGCTATAGGCCTTGTCGGCCGGGGGTTGTATTTACAGCCACTATATAGCCCGTTGTTTTCTTGATTCTAGAGTTAGAGTCAGCCCTACACTAGAGGTGCTTAGGCTCAGTCAGCTCAGCAGTTCAGGTCCTAGTAGGGCACCAGGTGCCCGTCATGCCTCCCAAGGTGGGGCATGACAAACTTGGTATCAGAGCAGGTCGTATCCCAGGGAGTCTGCAAGCCGTGCTAAGTAGAGTCTTATCTATGGATGTGTTGTGCACCACATACTATAGGCAGAAGGCTGCAAGGCATGATAGGATGGTCACTCTTTATTCTTATTCAGTCGTGCTATAGAGCAGTACAGGAGGTTAGATGTAGCAGCAGGAGAGGGCACCAACAGGGTGCCTCAGCCTCGGTCAGAATCAGCCCAATCTGAGGATGATACGAAGGTATCATCTCGACCTCCCCAGTAGTCTCCACCACGTCAGGAGCCGCTTGGGACGGACGGTGTGACAGCACTGCCTCTGGCAGTTTCTATACCCGTACCATCCGACCAGGAGGTCAGGAGCGCGGTGGTTATGATAGCATAGATGATGGCTGCTCAGCGCCAGTCAGTGCCACCTACAGTTGCAAAATCATTAGGAGGACCTGGTAGCTCGAGGGTCCGAGAGTTTCTAGCACTAAGTCCCCCGCAATTCACAGGGATAGATCAGACCGAGGACCCTCACGACTTCTTAGACCAGATGTAGAGGATTTTCAGGGTGATACATGCTACACCCACAAAGTCAATTGAGTTGGCGGTATTCCAGCTACGGGACATCGTTGTACTATTGTATGAGAGTTGGGAGAGGTCCCGAGGGAGAGATGTTTCCCCTCCGACCTGGCCCAGCTTCTTAGA
This sequence comes from Datura wrightii, assembly GCA_035772735.1. NCBI lineage: Eukaryota > Viridiplantae > Streptophyta > Magnoliopsida > Solanales > Solanaceae > Datura > Datura wrightii. Next base: position 41,377,721 of record JASDFA010000007.1, on the reverse strand, counting down.
GGCTTTCTTGGATCATTACCTACCGCGGGAGATTCGACAGGCCCGGGTTGATCAGTTCCTACACTTGGAGCAGGGGTCGATGAATGTTCGGGAATCGAGGTATGTTAAGGTATTTTCTTTCGGCAAGTTAGTTTCTTCAGCATAGTAATCCAGTATGAATCCCAGTAAAGCATGTCAGGAGTATGTTATCATGTCTAGCTGTTGTTGTCAATTGAGACTCATAAATTATATTGTTTTGGGATGGATTAAACCTGTATAGCTTCCGTGACCACCCCAGGGTGAATAGCTATGTCGCCGCCTGCCAGGGGCGAGGATACGTCGCTCTACGGAGCGGCATGCCATCCGAAAGGGACGAAGATGGGGATCCAGATCCTCATATTGCCGTGGTTGGCCTTATACACACCCCCACCGAGCGCTTACCCTCGAGGTGTAGATATTAGGAGTCCTCCGGACTCAGAAACAGCTACAGTCAGGGGCCGAGCGGGCCTAGTTGCAGACCCATGGGATCGGCAGGACGCTTATAGCTGGTAGTTGACTCAATATCACCTGGATAGGGGTATATAGATTGAGGTGTACTCACTAGGACTAATGGGGGCCCAGATGGGTTATTCTATGTTGATTGTGGCTTCCGGCTTATGGGAGCCAGGTAAGGTTTATGCTTGCTTTAGTTACTGATAGTTAGACAGTAAGACGCCTCGTTTGTCAGGTATGACCCCTACCCTCCTTATTACAGTTATGTTTAGCCCTAATTTCACTACTTCAGTCATTTTCAGTCTGTTTCCTTTACTTCAGTTATTATCAGTTCTATTTCCTTACTTTCAGTTATTTAAAGTTACTGCTTTACATACTCAGTACCTGTGGTACTGACGCCCTCTTCTGGGCCGCTGCATTACTTGCCTGCAGGTGCAAATAGACAAGGAGCAGGTCCCTCGTAGTTCCAGTCAGCCATACAGAGCCGTCAGCACCCTTCTTCCGGAGCTTGTGTGATAGAGGTTTACTTCTTTTGTTTGTACAGTATGAGTAGGTCGGGGCCCTATCCCGACCATCTTATTACGGCTAGAGGCCTGCAGATTGCATTACTTCCCTGTGGTTAGATGATATCGGTCGTGTGGGCCCATATGTGTTTTAGACTATGTGTGCTGGCCTTGTGGGGCCCTGTTTAGCTGTTGATTGGTATCCTTGTCGGTCATAGCTCAGTTTAGCATCTGATTTTACTTTCCAGTTATAACTAGATCATGGTGGCCTTGTCGGCAGGACTCCCTATGTTTATTTGTCTCTGGTTAGCTGTTTATTTTCACAGGTGGCTATAAGCCTTGTCGGCCGGGGGTTTTATTTACAACCGCTATATAGCCCGTTGTTTTCTTGATTCTAGAGTTAGAGTCAGCCCTGCACCAGAGGTGGTTAAGCTCAGTCAACTCAGCAGTTCAGGTCCTAGTAGGGCACCAGGTGCCCGTCATGCCTCTCAAGGTGGGGCGTGACACCTTTTTAGAGAATGCTTGCCTGAAGGCATAAATTAAGTGTTATTTAATTCGCAAGACATACTTTTACCTTTGATATTTAAAAAAGAATTCAACAGGCACAGGTTAGCCTAAGAATGCACAAGTTAATTCTGCTAAACTTATGCCCAAGACGCAAACCATAATTCATGCTGCTGAATTTATGTCATAGAGACAAATTCATACTGCTGAACTTATGACATGCTATTAAGTTTATGTTTCTAATGCATAAACTGTATGAATTTATGTCATACGACATAACTTGTGCCAAAACTTATACTTTGCAATTTTTTATTTCATTTTTGATCATTTAAAGTGTCGAAAGACAAAATTTAAAGAACATGAATTTGAGAGACAAAAATTAAAAACCACTTCAAAATAAGAACATTCATGGAAAAATGTTACTTGACGACCGCGTACGCTTGCGTATGCGTTTGAATGTATCTTTATATTTTTATTAGTCATGAAACTAGAATAAAATTACTTTCCATAAGTATATTTTTCGTAACAGAAATTTTTTTACCATTACAACTACAACAAAACTTTTTGTTGTTTCGCCACGAAATAAATTTCATATTTAGTACAAACTTATTTTGTAGCAATATATACCTTGTATTATAGCAGTTGTTGTATCAAATTTATATTAATATCATATAAAAATTTTATACAATGTTTTTATAGTTATATTAACTTTCCAGAAACCAATATAAATTTTATACAAAATTTATATTATATGCATATTTCATATTAATTTTATACAACTTTCATATACAAAATTTGAGCAAAATTTTAAATTTTAAGTGAGATATACATACCGAATTTTTCATACAATTTTCATACACGAAATTTTGAGCTGAAAATTTTATACAGACTAAGCAAATTTTCCAGTCATAGAGTGAAGTTCTATAAAAATAAAAATAAAAACTACTGTCACGCTTCATGAGCTGAAAACTTATTATGTTTTTCGTATATACAAGAAATTTCTCCCAAATTTAAACACTTGCATTGTTCAACACCTGTAGAAGACCAAGCTATAAACACAAATAAAACATTCCAACTTATGATCATTAATTATGCTGAATGACAAAAATATAGTACATATAGAAAAGAAATCAAGCTTTCTTATATCAACATAGATAGATATCAACCATTCAGTGTAGTTAAACTCAAGTTGGTCCAAAACCCAGGCACTTCAGGCTTATAATTCAACTCATTGACTAACTACTTCAGCATACCATTGCCCTTGTCATATGGTAATAAAATTCACAACTCCCACTCACCAGAAAACTAGAAATTTACAGACTTGCTTAAATCACACACAACAGGAAAAGAACCAATTTTACACAACCATGAAAACCAATATATAAAAGCTATATCTTTCTACAAGCAACAAAGATAACTTAAGACCTTAGCTGACACAAAATTCTCCACTTTCATGTACCTGCTTCACTTGCTTTTCGTATTCATCTTCTTCTCCCTCCTCCTCCTCTACTACTACTTCTTTCTCCCCATATTCTTCTTCACCAACCCAGCCAAACCCTCCAACTGAACGGGAAGCTGGAGCAGGGATCTTTGCCTCTTCCACAATTTTCATGATCTCCTCCGCAGTCTGAAGGGAAAAGGTTGGATTTTCTTTTCTGTAATAAGCAAGCTGTGCTGCTTCTGTTAATTCCCTAGGCAAATTCTTCAAAAACCACGGGTGGGTTTTGATTTCTTTGATTGTAATTCTCTGCAAAAGAAATATTCTTATTCAGACAAGCAACATTATCTACACTTCACATTTGTTTTGATTGTCTGCGTTTTTCTCTCTTTTCTCCACTATAGGTAGATGATTACAAAATTGGATCAGACAAATGTAAAGATGAAAACTTAAATCAGTAGCAGATGATTTGGATATACTTATCATTCTAAATGTTAAAAAATTGGAGGGATAGTGACAAAGCAGAGCCGAGGGTCATTCTGAAACAACCTCTCTACCTCCCAAGGTAGGGGTAAGGTCAGCGTACACACTACCTTCCCCAGAACCCACTTGTGGATTACACTGAGTATGTTGTTGTTGTTTGGATAATAACAAAGCGGAGAGATCATAATGGAACTGAAAAGCATAACCCCATATGCCTCATCTGAAGATTCAGGATTTTTGGAGGGTATAACACAAGTAACACAAAAGCAACAAACATAATGATAGATCCCGGTCTGGCTATATCTCATAATGATATTCGAAGACAGGGAAAAAAGACACTAGCCCAAGCTTCCAAATTCTGTATGGGATAAAAAAGGGAGCAGAATTTATAAGACAACAGCGTTAGTTGGAGCAGACAAGTAATTACTGGAGCTATTTGACAGACTAGAAGAGAAGTACTATGCTTCGGCCCCGAATTAGTTGGAGTTGACAGACCACATACTGCCCCTTTTATCAATCGAACTTCACCATCAACTGTGATGGTTTCCTGATACTATAACTCGATAGATTGAAGGTGCAGAGAACATAGTGCCTTAACGAGAACCATGGAGTAGCCAACTTACATATCCTAAAAAGTAGCACTAAGTCACTCCCAGGGTGGTGGGGTTAGCAAGACCAATTATGAAGTTCAATTTCAGCAAAAAAGACAGCTTCAATAGATGTTTAGGCTATCCTCAAAGACATGAACATTTGGGCACATTGCTGCTTCAAAAGGATTATTTGACGCCGTATTACAGTTGAAGGATTTGTTTCAGCAGTGAGAGATACAGGGAACAAAACACTCACCCTGATTAAATTGTCAATGGCCTCACTTGAGGCAATCTGTCAAATGCACATGCTGGACATTAGATGAAGTGGGAGCAAAAAAAGTGAATGCATGCATAGACACCATTGGGAAACGATGTACTCCCTCTGTACCAATTTATGTGAAAAGTGTTTGAATGGGCATAAAGTTTAAGATAGAAAGAAAAGACTTTTGAACTTGTGGTCAAAAATAAGTCATAGAAATTTATATGGCTATAAATCATCTCATTAAGGTTAAAATGAAAATTTTCAAATTGACTTTTTAAAAAATATTAAAAGATGTCAAGGACTGATTAAAAAGAAAAGAATGTCATATAGACTTGGGATGGAGGAGTATTAAATTAGTTACACCTGCATCAGAGTGTTAGCCTTCAAGTCTATCTGGGACTAGCTGAGAAGCAATTCAAGCAAACTTCCAGTAGGACATAGATAACCGAGAGAGGGAGAAAGAGTATACTCTTGCTGGATTGGCAACAAATATGCGAGAGAGAAGGTGCCTACAGTCCTGTGATACGTGAACATAGCCGGGAATCTTATACTGTACCGACATTATTCGCTGGAAAGAAAACACGGGCACAAATTAGAAAGACAACAACCAATTTTATCATTTACTAGATTAAAGCTCTGAAAGGGCTTTAATTTATGAAAACTTAAAGAAGAACTCACTTGAATAGTTTTCCTAAAGTTCTTTGGATCCTCCTGGTCTTCAAAAGGATACGCGCCAACTAGCATTACATAAAGTGTCACTCCACAAGACCAAACATCAGCAAGCTGAAACAATCACAACCACAAGTTAACAAGGTTAAAAGTAAAGAGTACTTAAACATTGCACTTTTTAGAGAAACTGGGAAAGAAGGAAGGGCACAAAGCTGAGGAATCAACTGTGGAATCATAACCGGAGAAATTAACAGGTTTTATTGCCACCACTTACATACTTCCAATTAAAAGAAGACCATAGAAAACATGATGCTCCTAATATTTCAGAGGCAGCATAGATCCATGAATTCCAGAGAATAAACAGAATGTTGCCGATCTAACAAATGTAGAAGTTAATAAAAGCAATTACAGATGTACCTTGCCGTCATACTCTCTTCTAGACAGAACTTCAGGAGCAATATAAGCGGGAGTCCCAACAGTTGATTTTGGCCTTGAATGCAGCAGAGACGACTGTGATTGGAAGAAGAAAAGATTCTGCGGATATTAGCCTTCTCTTCTTTTTCTTTCCCCGTTATTTTTGGGCTTGAATGGTGGGGGTGCGGAGGGAGGGGGAGCATATAAATTTTCTTAAATCACCCGAACATCATCAGACCTTTGAGTACCCAAAATCGCAAATCTTCAAGAGTGGTGCTGGACTGCCATCCAGTAGAGTATTCTCCAGTTTTAAATCTCGATGGCATATTTGCTGCAGAGAAAAGACAAGTTTCAAGGAAAAATGTCCTACAGTTGAAAAGGAAAGAAGTTTGCAACAAACAAAGAAAAATGCACATGGATCTAGGGCACATTCACAAGATGTATCAAAATTTACAGCATGTACATGTATTACAAGTCTACAGTTTTTCTACTAAAAAATTGCTTACCATGTTGTGACAGTAACAGACTCCTGAAATAAGCTGCTGGAAGAAATATCTAGCCTGAAAAAGGCAGCAGAAAGAAACCAACGAACGGAAGCTTAAAGGACTTCAAATTTGCAGGTGTGAACCAATTGGGCATCCATCACAGTGTTCATCCCTCATATATGCGGTCTATGAGAGACCTAGCTATAGAGAGTTAAAAATTGTAACTTTACCTCATCTTCACTGAACCTTCCAGCATTGCAAATGCGCTCGAACAGCTCACCGCCAGCTGCATATTCCATAATAATGGCAAGATGAGTGGGGGTTAATACCACCTGCATCTCAGAAAACAAATGACACAATAGTTAGATTAGCTATGTCCTTAACATTTTTCTTCCATCTTCAAGCAATCATCTCAAAAACAAGTAGTGTGGCGGGAATAAAGACATATACTTGCCTCTTTGAACCGAATTATGTTTGGATGCCAAAGCGATTTATGATTTATGATCTCCCTTGCTACATTCTCATCAATCTAAAGGCAAAAGGGCCACCTCAAATTTATTAAATGATAGAGATTAAAGAATATTTATGCGCTGCAGCAATACAAGAACACAACAAGCTGGAGATGGTAAGGGACCCGATTAATCACAATCGTATAAATGATCTGTAGGAATATCCATGAAGCATACTTACTCTGGGCAAATTTATATTACATACTTCCATTTTAGATCTTCCGAACATTTGATAACATTCCACTTCAACATAATTTTACATTTTTCAAGAATCCAAAAGTAATTAAACTATTCAAAATTTAAAGTTTGATATAATGTTCTCTCTACAGAACTACCTTTTCAACCATCATTTTAATATTTTCTTCCACTATCACTATTAAGTGAGATTTAAATTTTAAAGGATGTGTTCAATAAAGTACCAGTTAGAATTGAGTTACTTTGACATTGAAGCAAATTAACAAATGATTCGGTGTTATAATATGGTTGATTATGCAAACCTTGTGCCCTCTCTCAATATACTTCATGGCCACCAGCTCTTTGGTCTCCTTGTGCCTCATGAGCCTCGCAACTCCAAAATTCCCAGTTCCTAAATCTTTCACGAGTTCGTAGTTCTCCATCTTCTAGTCCTTTAAAACACTCTCTATATTTTTTTTTTTTAAAAACCCGGAAATTAGAACAATAAATTCCCAAATTGAGCTTCAATTTATACTTTTCTGTTCAGTTGTTTTTAGCCCAGATACTCTTTAACATCAACCAAGCCGAAATTTCATCAACATCGGCAAATTGGGAAAATGAGCCTCAAATTCAACGAACAAAAGAACCATCTTTGGAGGAATTAAGAAGATGCCTACAAAATCCCAATTCCCAAAACAAGCTTCAATTAAACACCTTCAAGCTCAATCAGAAAGCCAAATGATTTGACCCACCCGTATAAATATCAAAGGAATAAGCATGAAATCAGAAAAAGGGTATTTGGGAAATTTGTGTATTTCATGAGAATTAGGGTTTCTGGAGGCCAAAATATTGAGAAAGGGGGATTATTTTTTTCTTGAAGGGCTCAAGAAGAAAATTGAGGTTGAAAACAGAGAGATAACTCTGGCAATTAGCGAAAATTAAAGAAAATCAAGGACTAAGAAGGCACTAATGTGGGTTGGAGGGGCGTGCATGGGAGAGAGAGGAATAGATAGATACTGGGAATTACAGAGTGGCTTGAAATCAGAGTGCGAGAGACAGGTGGGAGAATAATCTTGTACCAGTTGTTTATTCCAGCTTCCTAGAAACCTCATGCCTCAACTTGGATAATGCTTGTATCTTTGTCCGTTTTAAAATACTGTGCCGTTGCAAATGAATGTAAACACTTCTATGTTTAGTAGACTCGGGGTCCTTTGGTTAAAAACAAGTTATTTTTTAATAATTAAATTTGAGTTTAATTATTTTGAAACTATTTAATTTTCTCATTTAATATAAATTAATTTACAAAAAAATAATAAATATAAAAAATACTTCAACTAATTTTTATTTATAAATGATATGTCTAAAGTCTAACTAATCAAATTCCTTTTTAAGTAAAATTTGAAAATTTTATAAAGTAATATCAAGTAAAAAAGCTTTCAAAATTATAGTAAATCAACACACAATAGATACTTTCTCGTTGTTGCTCCCTCGTCAAAATAATCTCCAAAATAATTTTAATAAATTAATAAAAAGATACAACAATCTTGAGTTGCAAATCCACAAGCATAAATATAATCGTCTTTCCACTCATTAGGGTGGAAAGTATGCAATATTCTCCGTAATACTTATAATATTTTCTTTTAATATTATTATTTTTGCACTTCCATCAATACACCAAATCTGAAAAATATTACTATATATTATCGTTAAGAGAAATCCGGCTAAACAAATAAATACATGAAACATAAATACAAATGAAAGTACTGCTAGAACTTCTGAATTCTCTATCCACTTCAAGCAAAAAGGAATTTTCTACGAAAGATGGCACCATGAAAAAAAAATCATAATAAAATACCTGCTACATTTCAGTTTCTATTTCAGAGATATGCAACCCTGAATGATTAGATTAGATAACTTTAATGGATTGCATAACCTTATTTATACATCCTTGGATTCATTTTGGTGAGTGAGATGTTCCTATGAGTATCTTTTTGCATGAAAAATGACATCATCATATAAAATTAGTAAGCATGTGGATTTACCAATTAAAGTAAATATTTAAATATCTTAATTAGATAAATATAGGATGAAATATCTTGGAAGTTTAAATATAAAAATAATTATTTAATGTAAAGCAGTCATGTGAAGCAGTTCAATATCAACTCAGGACGTTAAGATAGTTTCGATATCCCATAACAAATCATACATACAAGTTTAGACTAATCAATTAATGAAGAGATTATACTTGATTATTAAATTTTATGTTGGCAAAAGTGAAGAGTTACTTTACAAAGTAAAAATAATTATACCTATATACTAAAATCATAACTAATTTTCAAAGGACCAATTATTTACTAATTACAAAGAAAAAGTGCATGTTTGGCATGACGACCATTAACTATTAAACAAAAGAAACTGCTGGATAAATTTTTTATCAGGTGTTGCATATATTTGTAAGACAATATAATTACTGAACCAACAAATCTAATTCAAATCTAACTATATTTTTTTATCTTGATAATATTCTCCTCCAAAAGATATATATTTTTGAAAGATCCAACACGATTGTGATAACATTTATGGAGGATCTAAGCAACATAGGTTATAATCATAAATGAAAAGTGATAGGCACGGCGACTATTCGTATAGCTAACTTAAGTATGTTTGGGATAAGGGCTTATAGTTGTTGTAATGAGACATTATTTATTGAGGTACAATAATTTATCCTAATATTATCAGGTTAAACTGGAAAGATACACCTAATATATTTCATACTTTACACAAAACAGAAAAATAAAAAGGTATGATAGACTTCATTGGTATACAAGTTCTTCCAACTTGAATTTTGAAAATGACTCTCGATTCAATTATGTCTATTCAAGTTGATAAATGAAACTGATATTTTCTTTGGAAACCAACTTTTAGAAATGATATATATAAGTAGAAATATTTCATCAATATCTAATTTGGAACATAGCATTTGAAAGGCCCTCACCTCCTATATAAGAGCCGTCTTTGTTCCTCTTTTTTGTACTCCTTCCTTCATTTCTATTAGTAGAAGTTCAAATCTTATTGATCACCTTAATTATCATAGTTAATGAGTATATCATATGACTCCTAAATTTTCTGGAAAAAAAAATATCCAAGTAAGATAGTGAGTAGATTACCCCTAAGTCGGTTACATAATAGTACTTTTAAGTATTTACATCAAATATTTTCAAGCATATAAGTGCTAAGAATATATTAAAGAGACATGGAGAAAAAATAATAGATGAAATTAATAGCCATGGTTAAAATTATTGGTGATATACAAGAATTGAAAAACCACAAGAATAACATAAAAAAAGCAAAAGAAAAGAATTATATATATTATCATGCTAAAAAGTGAATACAAAAAGGTCATTGCCTTGTCCAGATTTTAAGTAATTTACTAATTTTTGTGGGATTAATAATCTCCATTGTCTTATCGTGTTCCTAATCGAACATTCAAATCCACCATCAAAATTAAATATGACAAAATAAATAATAAAAACATACATGTTTCTTCATATAAGGAGTAATATTACCAATAAATAAGTCACCAAGAAAATTATAGTCCATCAAGCACGCGCATCATAAAACAAAAGACATAACCTATTTTAAAACAAAAAGACAACAACAATTCAACAATTACATTCGATTCTTTTAATGAAACTATCAAAAGTTACATCTTCAATTTTACTCTTAAAATATATAGCTGATAAGATACCAAATCAAGCACATTCTCTTGTGAAAAAATATATTATTTTATTGGTATTAAGTAAATCTTTAAATTAACTCAGGCATGTCATGAAACAATGTTTCAGTAATTTTATTTACCTACTTCAGAGAAAAGTATTGAAAAAAGACTCACAAAACATAGGAGCAAGAGGAAAATCATATTCAGGATTGGAAAGGTTCACCCTTTTTATGATTCAAAGAAAAAGTATTGACATGTTCATCGTCCGCTCAGCATAATCACCTAAAATATATACATGTAACTTGAGTGAAGGCGAATATTGCTCACAATAAAATCACAAATATCCTACTTGTTTAAAGTTTTTTTAGCCCTATATATATGTAATTTGAATCTTCTGGTAGAGACACAAAGTTGGATGAAAAAATTATGCAAATATCTTCTGCTTTCCCATCTTCAAGTCATCCCTCAATCCCAAAATTCATTTTGAGATCCTCAAGTTGTTGTCACTCTGTAAATTACTTATATGATCAAAACTTGAAGGTAATTCTACAAAACAAATAGTAAAATGAGAAGTCCATCGCAATACTACGAACTGCATAACAAATAAATTGCAATGATTGACAAATTAATTCACAAAATTTAAAAGCTAACAAATCAAAAAGTAGATTTGATATTTTAAGAGTTGAAATGCCATCTAAGAAATAGACAAAAATTTGTAAAGACCCAAACACACCTTTCTCATTTGATCCATAAGACACTCTAGTCACATATAAAAAATCTTCAGACTTGTATTATAAACTGACATATACGATTGAAAGATTTTTTTTTTGTTTGTTGTTGGGGATATAAAAGCATAAAATTTGGATTATGAGTAACAGATGAAAATGGTGTGAAGTTGATGGTAAATCATTTTAAAATCCCATGAAAATAGAAAATGCATGTATCTCACAATAAAATCATAAATCTCCGACTTGTTTAAAGTTTTTTAGGCTCTATATATATGTAACTTCAAGTTTCTGGTAGAGACACAAAGTTGGATGCAAAAAATAGACAATATCTTCTTTTTTTTCATCTTCAAGTTATCCCTTAATTCCAAAATCCATTTTAAGATCCTCAAATTATCACCAATCCGTAATTTACTTATATGATTAAAATTTAAAGGTAATTCTACAAATGAAATAGCAAAAATGAGAAGTCCATCATAGTACCACGAACTGCATAACAAAGAGATTTTAATGATTGAAAAATTAGTTCAAAAAATTTAAAATCTAACAAAACGAAAAGTAGATTTGCTCCTTTAAGAGTTGAAGTATGATCTAAGAAATATACAGAAATCTGCAAAGATCTAAACACCCATTTATTTATCTGATCAAAACTTGAAGGTAATTCTATAAAAAATACTTAACATGAACTGCCTAATAAATAAATTATAATGATTGACAAATTAGTACACAAAATTTAAAATCTAACAAATAGAAAAGTAGATTTAATCCTTTAAGAGTTGAAGTGTCATCTAAGATATAGACAGAAATTTGCAAAGAACCGAACACACCTTTGTCATTTGCTACACAAGACACTCTAGTCATGTATGAAAAATCTTCCCACTTCTATTATAAACTGACATATACGATGAAAATATTTTTTTAATTTGTTTATTTGTTGGGATATAAAAGCATAAAATTTGGATCATGAGTAATAGATGAAAAAGCATGAAATTGATGGTAAATCATTTAAAAACTCCCATAGAAAATAGAGAATACATGTATCTCACAACAAAATCACAAATCTCTGACTTGTTTGAAGTTTTTTGGGCCCCATATATTCTGGTATAGACATAAAGTTGGATGAAAAATTACGCAGATATCTTTTTTTTTCCATCTTCAAGTCATCCCTCAATCCCAAACTCCATTTTGAGATTTTCAAGTTGTCGCAAATCCGTAAATTACTTGTATGATCAAAACTTGAAGGTAATTCTACAAAAAATAGTAAAATGAGAAGTCCATCATAACACCACGAACTACATAACAAATAAATTGTAGTGATTGAAAAATTCATTCACAAAATTTAAAATCTAATAAATCGAAAAGTAGAATTGACCTTTAAGAGTTGAAGTGTCATCAAAGTAGACAAAAATTTGCAAAGACTCAAACACACCTTTGACATTAACACACCTTTGACATTTTCTCCATAAGACACTCTAGTCATGTATGAAAAATCTCCTGATTTTTATTATAAACTGACATATACGTTTGAAATTTTTTTTGATTGTTTGTTTGTTGGGAATATTAAAATCTGAATCATGAATAATAGATGAAAAGGAATGAAGTTCATGGTAATCATTTAAAAAGTCCCACTAAAAATAGAGAATACATGTATTTTCATAGAAAGAGAAAAAACCTTTTGAGAAAAAAATTACAGGGGAAAAAATATTATAATTGTTAAAAAAGTGCAGAAGATGAAAAAGTTGCATAATGCAACAAATAGGAGTTAATGAAAGTGACTTTTGGTTTTTCAAGAAAGCATCTGATAAAAAAAATAGAATAAAACTCCAAAAGTTGAATAAAAATGCAAAAAAAAAAAAAAAAGATAAATAGCTTTGCTAATCAATGAAGCATGCCACATCATAGTGGTTGAGGTCTCTCATTTACATTAATATATTGAGAAAAATGCAATAAAATATAAAAAAAAAAAGATAAATAGTTTTACTGATCAATGAAACATGCCACGTCACGGGGTTGAGGTCTCTCCTTTATATAAATATATAGATTGGTATTTCATTCTCACTAAGGAATAAAATTTCTCAAGATAAATAGTTTTGAAATTAATTTTTGGATGGGTTATTCTACATTTGGTTACGATAAAATCTCGAGATAACTTATTTGGGGTTTAGTTATTTGGTAATTGTTATTCCGTTTTTAATGTGGGATAAAAATAACATTATAATTCCAAAATAACTATTCTCAGGATTTTCTACTAAACGTGGGATAAACCTATCCAAAAATTAATTCAGGGACTATTTATTTCTTACTCCTCATGAAGGCAGGATAACAATCCCGGAATAACTTGTTTCCAAACCGAACGACCCCTTAGTACTTTTTTGTAACACCTCAAAAAAAAAATTATTGTTCTGCATATGTCAATCCAGCTCCTGCAATTTCTTGAAAAAGTTTACAATCAAACAAGTAGCTTACAAATAACTTAATAAGCAATTTTTCAAGAAATAACTTACAAATAGCTTTGCAAGCTACTTCTGTTATTCTATAAATAGAAAGCTAACTCAGTTCATTTTGTGAAAAGAACAACTTGAAAAGAAATAATATATGTATGTGTGTATTCTCCAATTTTTTATTACATTTATTATTATCTTATATTTTATTATTATTTTATAACATGGTATCAATACAAGATTTTATCTGAAATTCTTACTTTGAAAAGACCTGGAAAAAGAGAACAAGATATATTCCTGTATTTGTCCTTGTCCAAGCCATTGATTCTCACGGTAAGTTACACTAAATTATTGCATTTTATGAAATCTCTCCCTTTTATGCAGTAGTAAAGGAATGACATTCCTTTGGCAATATTATTTTCTTTCAATATTAGCAAACTAAGTAAGAACAAAGTGAGTATAGTTTCATGATTGGATTCCATGAGTTTTATTGTTATGACCCAATAATCTAGATAGTTTTGATGACATCTACTCCCAGCAAATTATAATCTAATTTTAATTCATTTAAACAATAATAGTGCGAAAGTAAAGTAAGAACAGGAAATAATTCATTTACGGTGTTTCATAATCATAAGTATACGAAAATAAGCTATACACCTATCAAAATTTGGTGTCATAAGTACGAGAGCCAAGAATATATACCCAAAACTAACAAAACAATTGTTGAAAAGAAAAATAAGATAATAAAATAAATTGGAGTCTAGTGCGACAGATCAGCCAAGTAGCTCACTCTGACAACTCTAAGAAAATATCCTCGATAATCGAGAGCACCCCATCTATCACTCATACTCAGAACAGACATGCACACAAAAAATGCAACAAATGTAGTGTGAGTACAGGAAATACGTGTACTAAGCAGCAACATCGATCGAACCTAACGTGAAATAACGGTGAGAGTTGATTTTCCCAATGCTTACCTCCACATTGAATCAATAATTAGCTTAATCAAAATTATACAATTAATATCTGAGCAATAAAAGCTAGAATAAATCAAGTTCCAGCTAATATCAGAAACTGGACAATTAAAGTAGATAATGACAGAATAGTACAGCATCCATTAGTAAGCTCAACAACCTCAATGATTCAACTATGCTAAGTGAAACATACTGTAATACCATTTGTTATAACCAAAATATCAAACTTGTTGCAGGAGTGCAACCGGAGCAACCATAATATTATAAAATAGAATGAAATGAGAAAACATGAGACAATGCTATACAATGGTAATATGTTATACACACGCTCATGTGGTAGGTTTACATGACCCATATGGGACTGGTGAGGTCCAGATACTCTCATGGAGCCAGGTCTCTCAAATCATTTTGGGTATCCAGCCGATAGTTATAGCATCACTCTATTTGAAACCAGACCTCTCAAACCACATTAGACAATAACCATATAATTCATCAAGTATAATATTCATGAGATATCATATGAAAGTATGTAAGGATGATCCACACATGAGGCATACACATAGTACAAGTAAAATGCTTTTCAACCGATCAATTACCCCAATTATATGAGTAAAATAAGAGTAACGAGTAATCAATAATCAATAATGTCATGAATCAGCTAAAAACTTATTTAGTCATGTTCTCAACCTCCACTGATATATTAAATTAGTTATAATAGTCAAATATTCGATAATTACCCATAACAGGACACCAACACATGCATAAGTGCTCGTCATCTCACTTATACGGGACCTCCATTACTAATCTCCCATAAATTAATCAATTACCAACACAAATACTTTAGAAGAGTTTAGAAAGTATCCATTTTCCTTTTATCTGAAGCTCTAATGGTCACAACATGAATTTTCCCTTTCACAAAGTCTTCAAACCATGCTAATCTATTCAAATACGTAATTCACGTAAGCATACAAGTCCATAGAAAACCACATGGTTATACTTCTACCCCGGGCCTAAAAAGTCAATTAAAAAATTAACTCTAAAACCCTGAGGTCAAAAAATATAATTTTATCACAAAATCATTTTACTTATTATATATTGGTCTTAAATCTTGAAAATCATTGAATCAACCTTCAAATCACTACCAGTTATAGGATGAAAACCCCCAATTTTCCACCCAAAACCAGAAATACACAACAAAATCCACTAAATTCTATGATAAATTGGTAAAAGCAAACCGATCAATTACCCCAATTATATGAGTAAAATAAGAGTAACGGGTAATCAAATAATCAATAATGTCATGAATCAGCTAAAAACTTATTTAGTCATGTTCTCAACCTCCACTGATATATTAAATTAGTTATAATAGTCAAATATTCGATAATTACCCATAACATGACACCAACACATGCATAAGTGCTCGTCATCTCACTTATACGGGACCTCCATTACTAATCTCCCATAAATTAATCAATTACCAACACAAATACTTTAGAAGAGTTTAGAAAGTATCCATTTTCCTTTTATCTGAAGCTCTAATGGTCACAACATGAATTTTCGCTTTCACAAAGTCTTCAAACCATGCTAATCTATTCAAATACGTAATTCACGTAAGCATACAAGTCCATAGAAAATCACATGGTTATACTTCTACCCCGGGCCTAAAAAGTCAATTAAAAAATTTAACTCTAAAACCCTGAGGTCAAAAATATAATTTTATCATAAAATCATTTTACTTATTATATATTGGTCTTAAATCTTGAAAATCATTGAATCAACCTTCAAATCACTACTAGTTATAGGATGAAAACCCCCAATTTTCCACCCAAAACCAGAAATAAACAACAAAATCCACTAAATTCTATGATAAATTGGTAAAAGCAAACCGATCAATTACCCCAATTATATGAGTAAAATAAGAGTAAGGAGTAATCAAATAATCAATAATGTCATGAATCAGCTAAAAACTTATTTAGTCATGTTCTCAACCTCCACTGATATATTAAATTAGTTATAATAGTCAAATATTCGATAATTACCCATAACATGACACCAACACATGCATAAGTGCTCGTCATCTCACTTATACGGGACCTCCATTACTAATCTCCCATAAATTAATCAATTACCAACACAAATACTTTAGAAGAGTTTAGAAAGTATCCATTTTCCTTTTATCTGAAGCTCTAATGGTCACAACATGAATTTTCCCTTTCACAAAGTCTTCAAACCATGCTAATCTATTCAAATACGTAATTCACGTAAGCATACAAGTCCATAGAAAACCACATGGTTATACTTCTACCCCGGGCCTAAAAAGTCAATTAAAAAATTAACTCTAAAACCCTAAGGTCAAAAATATAATTTTATCACAAAATCATTTTACTTATTATATATTGGTCTTAAATCTTGAAAATCATTGAATCAACCTTCAAATCACTACTAGTTATAGGATGAAAACCCCCAATTTTCCACCCAAAACCAGAAATACACAACAAAATCCACTAAATTCTATGATAAATTGGTAAAAGCAAACCGATCAATTACCCCAATTATATGAGTAAAATAAGAGTAACGGGTAATCAAATAATCAATAATGTCATGAATCAGCTAAAAACTTATTTAGTCATGTTCTCAACCTCCACTGATATATTAAATTAGTTATAATAGTCAAATATTCGATAATTACCCATAACATGACACCAACACATGCATAAGTGCTCGTCATCTCACTTATACGGGACCTCCATTACTAATCTCCCATAAATTAATCAATTACCAACACAAATACTTTAGAAGAGTTTAGAAAGTATCCATTTTCCTTTTATCTGAAACTCTAATGGTCACAACATGAATTTTCCCTTTCACAAAGTCTTCAAACCATGCTAATCTATTCAAATACGTAATTCACGTAAGCATACAAGTCCATAGAAAATCACATGGTTATACTTCTACCCCGGGCCTAAAAAGTCAATTAAAAAATTAACTCTAAAACCCTGAGGTCAAAAATATAATTTTATCACAAAATCATTTTACTTATTATATATTGGTCTTAAATCTTGAAAATCATTGAATCAACCTTCAAATCACTACTAGTTATAGGATGAAAACCCCCAATTTTCCACCCAAAACCAAAAATAAACAACAAAATCCACTAAATTCTACGATAAATTGGGAAAAGCAAGGTTAGATTCTTATCCTTGCGTCAACTCTTGAAAATCGCCTCAAATATCTCCCCAAATTCGAGGTTTAGAGCTTAATATATGTTTGGAATAGTAGAAAAATGTTTTAGGGAAATTATATAAGTCTTCCTAGGTACCAGCAGAATTGCAGTTTTCTCATTGCAAATGCGTTATATTCTCTACAAATGTGTAATGCCCCGGAAGCGCAAAATCAGTATCCGGGACTTAATTTAGAAAATCTGAAAAACAGCAGAAAAGTTGCAGAACGACCAACCTGACGGGTCGTTAAGGGACCCAATGACTCATCAGGTCAATCGTGAGAAGGATGCCAAGAATATGTTTCAGTGTTCCTAACGGACGACCCCACGAGTCGTTGTCAGGCCACACAACTCGTTAAGTCGCCCATTGCTAAGCCGGAGTTTTAGAATTTGAGAAGTAGACAGTGTACATGACGGAAGGTCACCACGAGTCGTCATCAGCAGTAACGACTCGTCAGGTCCTTCGATTCCGGTCCTTCCTTGCCTTCTTACCAGTGTACCTAAAGGATGATACGACGAGTCGTTCCCGGTCATGATGACTCGTCATGTGCCCACCAGGGATCAATAGAGATTTTCCAGTGTACTTGACGAGAGGATCCAACGGCTCGTTGGACCTGGTAACGAGTCGTTAGGTCACCCGTTAGGATACCTGACAGTTTTTCCTGTGAATTTCTAAGGGCTATTTAGTAATTTTTTATTCTCCCAAGCATTAAACCACATCATTTAAGCACCAGTTTCAGATGTTTTAGTGGGGAAAAGTGGTTCCTGCCCTTATTCTCACGCTAATCCTCAAAAGAACATCGTAGAATTCTCTCTGAAGGTATTTCAGAGCAAAGGCTAGGGCTGAACTTTTCTCTTCGATATTCAGGAAGATTCTCCAGGTTTCTTCACCAGGTATGTGGGGTTTTAGCAAGGGGATTGTTCTTCCCTTGTGCCCCCCAAGATCATCCTCACTTTCTTCTATCAATTTTAAGCCCTGAGCTTTTGAGTATGAGAAGTATTCATGTTTATTTTTGTTGATTTCCCTCAGAACGATGTTTATACTTATTATTAACATAATCTTCATCGGTTCCTTATCCAATTGTCAGTATTATTGCAAAAGGTGAAGTTGAGCCCTAATTTTTGAGTAATGGTTCTTGCTTGTTAAAATCCTCTAGTGACTGAAAAATGCTTTGTGTTGAATTCCTAGAATTTTCTTACTAATTGTATGTGTTGGGTAAATACCCCATGAATGAGAATGACTTTTACTCTGTTGAATAAGATTCCCAAAATTCTTGGAACTGTCTAATATTATGAACTTGTTCATGTTATCGGCGTAAATGAGCTCTCTATTAGCTGCTTAGTAATTCAAATTAGTTAGAACACTGAACTCTATCAGTCTAGCTTTAGTCAAATTTTTAGCAACCTCAGCTTTGTTTAGAAAATGTCAGCTGATAAGTTTGACTCCAGTTTACTTTCGAGGTGTCAGTGGTGCCTCCCAGTTTTCAGACTCAAATTCAGATTACAGATATTTGGTCTATTAGGCGGTCATGACATTTAGTTATATCTCTAACCAGCCCTAGGACCCCAGTTTAGTTATTAGTTGTTCTGTGGACGGTTACGACGCTTCTAGATAAGCAGCTTTGACCGGTCTTAGAATCCAGTTTTAGAATCTGGTCCGATAAGGCTCTTAGGGTACAGGCAGTTATTCGTCCCTGACTAGTCTTGGGCCCCAGTTTGGAGCTATTAGCTTAGTAGTTCAGTTTAGGTCTTCTAGTGGAAGTAGAACTTAGCACCGAGTGGGCCGGGGTTCCAGCGCACCCAAGTTTTCAGAACTACGTTGCCAATGTAGGTTTTTAGTACTATTTGGCCTGATTGGCCCCCAGTTATTTTGTGATCACCCAGTTCATGCCTTTATACCTTGGCAAGGTATATTGGGTCCTACCGGTGGGGTGTATACATCAGACTCCATGTCTAGCTCACGTGGTTAAATGTCGGTTAAAGACTCTCCCACTAGTCAGTCCAGTCCAGTATCATATTAAGCAGCTCAGTTCAGTACAGTATCTCAGAATCAGTGTTTCAGACTTAGGGCATGTCCATGATCATCAGACACGGTCGTCTTGACCATTTCAGATTATATCAGTAATTCAGTTCAGTTTACTTATTGGTCATGGCGTGTCATTGGAGTTCAGACTTTACTTTCAATATGTCTCACCCACTTACTCAGTACATTCAAAGTACTGATGCATGCTTTTCATGTTGTATCATTTCATGATACAACTGCAGGTTCTCAGGTCCAGCAGAGGTAGTTACTTCAGTTTCAGAGCATTCCACATCTGCAGATCAAAGTGTGAGTCCTCATCACTCGAGGGCCTTGTTTATTTATTTCATTTAGTTATGGTTTCGTTTAGACTTAGAGTTAGCTGGGGACCTGTCCCAACAACTCCTTAGTAGTTGGCTTTCAGACCAGACTTGTTTCTCAGAATTGTTTTGCAGATTTAGTATTTCTTTCTCTACTTTCAGTCTTTATATTTTCTTAATATTTAAAACTTTACTAATGACTCTGAGAAGCTATCCGACTCAACTCCAACATAATGACTCTTATATAGCTAGCCCTTTTAGGTACTTGAATATTGCCTAATTGTTCGGGTCCATTTATGGTTATTGCTTATGATTCCATAATTGAATCAATTCCATACCGGTTTTGCATGTTTACTCAAAATGCTAGTGTATGATAGACCAGGGGTTGATTTGGGGTCACTCGTGGCTCCAAGTACCATGTTATGTCCAGGGTGTAGGCTTGGGGTGTGACAAACTTGGTATCAGAGCACTAGGTTTAGAGTACCCTCGGCAAGTCTGAAAGTCGCATCGGGTAGAGTCCTTTTCATGGGTGTGAAGCGCGCCACACTTATGACGAGGAGGCTACGAGATGTTATTGGGAAAACTCCCCTTTTGTTCATGTTCTTTATCATGCGTTAAAGTCCAATTCTAGAGATGTCTTTCTAAATCGTGTTCTTTTCCTTTTAGTGAATAATGCCTCCTCGACGTGGAAATGGATGAAGAGCCGGAAACGCCAACAGACCCGCTCCACCAGCTTCGACAGTTCCTCAGGATGAATCCTTATCCACCGCTGAAATTCAGGGCGATCATTCAGTTGCTAGCTCAAACTGTCACCAATCAAGTGAACCAGCAGGTGGTTCCAGTAGCCACAAATGGGTCTGCAGCTACTGCTCGGGTGCGGGATTTCACCCGGATGAACCCTTCAGACTTTCACAGAACAAAGGTGGGAGAGGACCCACAAGGCTTTATAGATAAGGTCAGGAAGATTATCAGGATCATGGGTGTCAGCTCCTCCGAGAGTGCTGACCTGGCTGCCACCAGCTAAAAGGGGTAGCCCAGGATTGGTACGAGTAGTGGAAGGAGGGGCGGTCAGCAGAAGCAGGACAGGTTGAGTAGGAGGAGTTTCATACAACTTTTCTAGATAGGTTCTTTCCCCGGGAATTGAGGGAGGCTAAGATGGCTGAGTTTATGAACCTACGATAGGGCAATCAGACAGTGGAGGAGTATGCTCTAGAGTTTACTAGACTATCAAAGTATGCTCCAGATATGGTGGTCGAGCAAAGGTCTCGCATGCTGAAGTTCGTAAATGAAGTGTCTAACCTGGTCCTCAAAGAGTGCAGGCTGACAATTCTAATCAAGGACATGGATCTTTCTAGCTTAATTGTGTATGCCCAGCAGATTGAGGCAGAGAAGCTGAAAGATATGGAACGTAAGAACAAGAGGGTAAGAGCAGGCCAGTCAGATTTTGGCCACTAGAGATCTAGCGGTAGTAGCCGCCCACAGTAGCAGCAGCAACAGCAGAGGGCTCTAGCACCTAGTTCAGCCAGCGCACCAACCTTTCTGTCCCGCCAGGATCGGAGGGGTGGGTCTTATGGCACTCAGTCTCAGGCCCCCAGTAGAGGAAACAAGTATCTAACTTGTCCCAAGTGTGGTAGAAATCACCCAGGAGAATGCCTTCAGGGACGAGAGGGCCATTTTGGGTGTGGACAGCTTGGACACAGGCTTAGGGAGTGCCCATCAGCAGGGCAAAGAAAATCACAATCTACTACTTCATCAGCTCCAGCAGGACAACCCATCAGGTATAGATGGCGGTCAATGCCAGAATCATTTTTATGCTCTCTCTTCTCGTCAAGATCAGGAAAGTTCACCTGACGTAGTTACTGGTATGTTGCGTCTCTTTCAACTAGAGGTGTATGCCCTCCTAGATCCAGGAGCTACTCTTTCATTTGTAACTCCTTATGTAGTAGTTCAGTTTGACATCAGTCCAGAGGTCCTATCAGAACCCTTCTCAATTTCGACCCCAGTTGGCGAGTCAGTTAGAGCTAGTCGGGTGTATAGAAACTGCCCAGTCTCAATCTTGAATAAAATCATTCCAGCTGATTTTGTAGAGCTAGACATGGTCGACTTCGACCTTATTCTAGGCATGGATTGGTTACACTCCTGCTATGCCTCAGTTGACTGTAGGACTAGAGTTGTCAAGTTTCAGTTTCCAGATGAGCCCGTGTTAAAATGGTCGGGCAACAGTTCAACGCCTAAGGGTAAGTTTATTAATTATAAGACCCTTAACAAAGTTTTAAAATGGATCAGGTACCCAATACCCAATAAGGCTAGTCATTAATTATAAGACCCTTAACAAAGTTTTAAAATGGATCAGGTACCCAATACCCAATAAAAGAGATCTTATTAAAAGGACTTATAAAGCTAACATTTATAGTAAGTTCGATATTAAATCGGGATTTTGGAAAATACAAATAGCAGAAAAAGATAAATACAAAATAACTTTTAATGTACCTTTTGGAAAATATGAATGGAATGTAATGCCATTCGGATTAAAAAATGCACCGTCTGAATTTCAGAATATAATGAACAACATATTTAATCCACATAGTCATATTTCTATAGTTTACATAGATGATGTTTTAATATACTCAGAAGATATGACCAACACTTCAAATATATCCAAACCTTTTTAAAGGTTGTTAAGCAAAACAGATTAGTAGTAAGCGCTAAAAAGATTAAGTTATTCCAGACTGCTATTAGATTCCTTGGTCATGACTTATATCAAGAAACCTATAAACCATTTGTAGAGCCATCAAATTTCCAGATGAATTAATTTATAAAACTCAGCTTCAGAGATTCTTAGGAAGTCTCAATTATGTTGCAGATTTTATTCCAAATATTAGATAGGTTTGTAAGCCTCTTTATCAGCGTCTTAGGAAGGATCCAGTCCATGGGGATTACAGCAAATAGAGACAGTCCAAAAAATAAAATCAACAGTTCAAAAAGTTCCATGTCTAGGAATACCACATCTAGAGGCATTCATGATAGTAGAAACTGACGCCTCAGACATAGGATATGGAGGCATCCTTAAACAAAGAATCTTCCTAAAAAACTCCGAACAATTAGTAAGATTCACTTCAGGAATCTGGAATAATACTCAGAAAAATTACAGCACCATTAAAAAGGAAATTCTTGCGATAGTGCTATGTATCGCAAAATTTCAAGACAATTTAATAAATAAAATTTTTTTACTACGAGTAGACTGCAAAGAAACCAAAGATGTTTTAAAAAAGATGTAAAAGATCTGGTTTCTAAACAAATATTTTCCAGATGGAAGGCTTTGTTATCCAGCTTTGATTTTCAAATCGAATTTATACAAGGAGAAAATAATTGTCTCCAAGATTTTTTGACTAGGGAATTTCTAAAGGAAACTAAATGAGACCCGGAACACCAGGTATAGGCCCTCGAGGCCTCCATTTTAGCCCTGCAAACCAGAAGAAATAATGAAAAGACCCTTCAAAGAAGAGGAAAAACCAAAACCAGAAAATAGATATTCAGTTTTGGCAGAATTCCCATCTTTGCCAAAAGATACTATTCCGTTCCCATTAAAGGAACCCATAACCAGTCAGACCAGATTACAACCATTAAAATCAGTTTTTAAAGGATACTCTTCATCAGGCGACAAAACTATCTCTATCCAAACAAAGGATAGCTATGAAATGAAGCCACCAGAGACATACTCTCAGGTGGTTCTGCCAGCGACTCCTGAAAAGAAAATGGAGAAAAATATTCCAAATAAAAAGTAGTTTGAGCTAATAGTTTTATAGGTACTGCCGATCATGGCCCTCGATAAAAAATATGAAGGTTTTGGAGTACTCGAGTTACTAAAATCCTTCTACACAAATTGGAATTACGTGGAGACAGATGATCCTCTTAAAACCCGAAGGTATTATGAGTTCATTTTAACAGACACCGATTCAGTAAAAATTGAGCACAAATTAAAATGTCTGGATAATCCTGACAGTATTCAATACTCAAAGCTCACAATTAAAAGAATTTTAAGTCCGTTTGGATGGTTTGTAGATAATCTACATACACCCATTCCCCTATCAAGAACCCATAGACCCCAAACATACAATTGGAATGATTATAAGGCAGCCTGGTATAACTTTATGTATCTAAGGCCCAACACTCACTCTTGGTTTGTCAAGTATTCAGAAGATATGAAAAGCACGATCATTCCCAGATGGTTTTACGAATGATGGAACCAATTCGGAGGAAATAAACAGGTATTGTCAAAACATTTTCAGACACAATTTGAAAAATTCCAGGTAGAGCAGAATATTTCTACCCTACCAGAAAATATTAAATTGTGTAAGTTTTTTTATTACACAAAGAATTTCATACATTATCAGCTGGTCCTTTAATATTCATGAATTTGAAAGGATTAAATATCTGAGTAAGACCATCAAAATCAAAGGCTGGGCATCAACACCCCAGGAAGATAAGGATACTTCAAGTTCTTCATTACGACAGGATTCCCAACTATCCAAGGAAGAATTAAAAAGAAGGCTCCAGCAGGCCTTGTCAAATTTGGAAAAAGATACCCAACAAAAATAAATAATGGAATTATTACATATTGCATCCTCTCATACAAGTGAACCGAGCAATGGAGACATGTTAGATCCACAAGGGATAGCTCAAGCTTATCTTCTCAACTAAAGAAGACTGCCAGACT
Organism: Datura wrightii; assembly: GCA_035772735.1. Lineage (NCBI taxonomy): Eukaryota > Viridiplantae > Streptophyta > Magnoliopsida > Solanales > Solanaceae > Datura > Datura wrightii. The sequence continues at coordinate 41,353,084 of JASDFA010000007.1, read as the reverse complement.
ATCCTTTCAGAAAAATGAAAAGCTACTACAATCAAAAGCAGTGGACCCCTCAGGAATCCACCTAAAAAATAATGCAGCAAAAATACAAGCCACATGAGGGAGAAATGAAATCTCTACAAACTCCCACGCAGATGAAGATGAATCTTCATCAAATTCCAAGGTCACATCAGGAAAAATATCAAATTTCAAGGAAACCAAGTTTCAAGAAGATGAAGACATCTTTTAAATAGATCCATGTAAAATTAAATCTGCCACGTGTGGACATATGTAAATAGATAGTAGGTAGTAATTAGTTGACTCATCATATTGAGGTCTATTTAAGACTTTCACCTTGTATTAGGAAGGGTATTAGGAAAACACTACACTCACTTCCAAATTACCCAAATCTCTCTTTCCCTCTATATTCTTTGTATCTCCTTCTTATCAATAAACAACTCTTTGTAAGTATCTTTTTTTTACTTTATTATTACTTATAGTATTTTCTTTCATTTTTCTCCTACCTTTGTAATTTATTTTCATGTCATTTTCTATGATTTATTAATGATTTTGTAATAACTAAAGATATAAATGAAGAAATAATATTTGGCACCCCCTTTATAACCCAAATAAAACCCTATGTCGCTGATTTAGACAGCATCCACACCACTTCTCTAGGAAAAGAGATCATTTTTCCCTACCTAAATAATATGTCCAAAGAAGAAAGTGAATTTATAAAAGAAAAAACTATCTTTAGAATAAATCTTCTTTCCCAACAAATAAACTATTTAAAGTACGAGATAAAATTTAGTCATGATTTGTCTATACAAAGAAGACAATTAGATGATATATTAATTATTCAGTTAAAACTATCTGCACAATTTTAATGGATACCTCTGAAAATCAGAACATAATAAATAGTATTAATATTTCTGCCACAACTACTAAAATAGCTAAGATAGAGAGTGATTTACAAAATTGGAATATCCCAAAGGATCGTTTTGAAAAGGTATATAAGACCGGACACATTAATTTTATTAAAAATTATAATATTAAAATCTCTAAATCTACGATCGCTATTAATAAGTCTATTGAGACTACTAAATTATTAGCAGCTGAAGACATTAACAGATATAGGAAAAACTATAAGTTTCTTCACATAGGACTTGTCCAAGTTGTGGTTAAACCGTTGTATCGATTAGGCTTAGACGTACCTATATGTCTTCTATTAAGAGACAATAGGCTACTAAACTTTGATGATTCATTATTAGCAGTATTACAAAGTAACCTAGCTAATGGCTCAGTATATTTTAACTGTTATCCCAATTTTTCTATAGATATTAATGATCAAAATGTTATGGATACTCTAACATTAAATGTTAAAACAAAAAACATGAATAGCAAAGAAAATACAAGAGAAATAGCCATAATATACAGAGTATATTACAGGCTAATGAAAACTACCCTGACTCCAAAAGCAAATATAGTAAGTTACAAAGGGGTTACCATGCTTATGGAAGCCAATCACAATCACAATAATATTTTCATCCCAAAAATGATAAAATGGGATGATGTGGCATTTTGACTCCATAACGGAGCCAGAAATTGAGGAAGAAAATTCAACCATTGATCTGGTAATACAATTTCCAGATGGATCTATAGATTTAAGATTTCTAAGATCCCAATCCTTTAGTCATGCTTCTTCAAGTAAAAGAATGTCTTTTTCGATACCTTCATTTTCAAAAACGCAAGAAGAAAAGGAGGTAACACTTGAAGACATTGGGGAAAAATTTAAGGGAGTAGATTTCTCCGTAATAATCTAAGATTGAATATGAACCTAGAATTACCAAAAGAACAATTCCCACTGCTAGCGAGATGCTAGGAGTAAGAGACTCTTTATGCATGATTAGATCTGATGAGGAGTTCGAACCAGACTTTGAATATTTAGATAAACTCTGGTTAGATCCAGAAAATAGCATAAAAAGGTAATGGTATGCAGAAATATATTCATTAAAGGAAAGATTATCCTTTACGAAAAAATGGTGCGCCAATATGAAAAGGATGAGATGCAATATAGAGTTCTTTAAATGGTTTGAGTACACAGAAAAATTGGATGATCAAAAGGAATTATTGAGCATGATAGTTAATAAATGGCATACCAAAACTCAGGTGGTTGAATCTATAATCCCCCCATTAGAGGAAATTGGTTTACCAATAGATGGTAGAATTGTTACAACTACACCTTTTAAAATTGGTATAGTAGACACCTAAGGTGATCCTAAGAATAAAGATATAAATAGATTAATTCAACAAAATAATTATACTAATCAATTACTATAGGTATTCTCTAATCAGATCCTTAAGACTGATAATAAATCAATTCTCAATGATAAACCTAGCCCTTCCTATAATAATAAGAAATTAGAAATCCATCCAATATTTAAATTACCAGAATGTTCCAAAGATAAATTCCCCAAATTTCAAGAAAAGTTTGAAATCACAGATGATCTTATAGAAAAGACTAATGAAAAATTAAAAGCTGAATTAAAATTAAAGAATGAATTAAAATTAAAGGATAAATTAAAATTAAAAGATGATAAGGTCATAAGAATAATATCCGAAAAGTCTGATAACGACATTAATAAGTTAAGCTCTAAATATTCCATCAAAGGGAATTATATAATAAACCCTCGTTCCCAGATATGCAGTATGAAGAAAATGAATATTTATCTCATACTTCACACTCTGGAAATGAAATTGTTGAATGAAATATTGATGGACTTGCAGAACATCAGATATACAACAGGTTACATGAAATGGGGATGGCCATTACGACCTATAAAATGAAACTGCACGGATAAACAAGCTCCACTCTAATTATATCTGGATTTATAGGTACAGTAAAATATTGGTGGGATAATTATCTCACTAAAGATAATATACATAGTGTAACAAATGCTACAACCATCACTCAAGTTATTAAGACTTAATCTACATGACAAACTTTTAAAAATCTATTCGTAGATGTAATACCCCGGAGAGGGCCTAAGAATAGACCTGGGAGTTGAAGTTGGAAGCTATAGAAAAAACGTGAAATTTTTCACCAGAACGACTCGAGGAACGAGTCGTGGTGAGGATCTACGACTCGTGACTCGAGTCGTGATGAAGTTCGGGAGCCTAAGTTCATATCATGAGTGGTCCTATGAATCGTGACGGTAGATATGACTCGTGGTTAGGAGTTGCGATGAAATTCTCAGTGGCGCCAGAGTGAGTCATACAGGTCATGGTACGACTCGTAGTATGTAGCAATGAGTCGTGATGAGGAGTCGTGGGTAGGTCGTAGTTGGTATGGGTGGATGATACCACGACTGACAGTACGACCCGTAGGATGGCACTACGAGTCGTGGGATGCAGGTCATGGCCAGTTTCAGAAGATTGAAGAAAATGGCGAGGTGACCATGAGAGGTGGCCATGAGTTGTGATTTCATGGTACGACTCGTGGTATGAGTCGTGGTCAGGGACAAATCTGTTTTTAGGGAAATTTAATTAAGGGCAAATTCGACTTTCCTATGCTTTTGGACCCTAGACCATGTTGTTTTAGCCTCAGTTTTAGATGTTTTAGAGAGTTTAAATGGTTTTCTCCCCTCATTCTCATGTTTACTCTCATAATTTCATCGGCAGTTGTCTCAAGAAACCCTCTAGCAGGCTTAGGGTCATTCATTCATCACAGCAGTCCAGATCGTCTTCTCCAGGGAATTCTCCACCAGGTATGTGGAATTTTAGCAAGGGGATTGTCCTTCACTTGCGTCCCCAAATTCCTCCTAAATTTCTTCTGTTAATTTTAAGCCCTGAATTTTCGAGTATGAGAAGCATTCATATTATTTTCGTTGAATCCACTCAGAACGTTGTTTATATTTATTGTTATTATGATCTTCATCAGTTCCTTATCAAATTGTCAGTGTTATCACAACGGTGAATTTAAGCCCTAATTTTTGAATAATGATTTTATTTGTTCAGTTCTCTCTAGTGAATGAAGAATGCCTTGAGATGAAAATTTCTAGAATTTCCTACATACATACATATGTTGAGCAAATATTCCATTAACAAAAATGACTTGTGCACTATTGAATGAACTTCCCATAATTTTTGAAATTTTTCCTTATATTATGAAATTGTCCGTGTTGTCGGCCCAAATGGGCTCTCTACTAGCTGTTAGTAATTTAATCAGTTAGAACATAGAACTCTAGCAGTGTTATCTCAATCTGAACCATATCAGTCTAGCTTCAGACAATTTTAGCAACATCAGTGTTGTCTAGAAAATGTCAACTGATCAGTTTGACTCCAACTTATTTTCGAGGTGTTAGTGATGCCTCCCAGTTTCTAGACTCAGATTCATATTTTAGATATTTGGTCCATTAGCCAGTCATGATATTCAGTCATAGCTCTGACCAGCCCCAGAACCCCAGTTCATTTATCAGTTGGTTCTCTAGACGGTTACGATGCTTTCAAATAAGCAGCTCTGACCAGTCTTAGAACTCAGTTTCCAAATCTGTTCCTATAAGATGCTCAAGGAACTCTCTGACAGTATCCCTGGGTTAGTATAGTCTTGGACCCCAGTATTGAGCTATCCGCTTGTCAGTGTAGCAGTAATAGGATTATCTAGTGGGAGTAGGACTTAGCACCGAAAGGGTCGGGGTTCCAGCGCACCCAGGTTCCAGAACTACGTTGCCACCGTAGGTTTTATTTACTTGGCCTAACGACCCCTTTTTGACAGTGATTTTCACAGTCCATGCCTTTATACCCTCTCAAGGTATATTGGGTCCTACTGGTGGGGTGTGTACATCGGACTCCACGTTTAGCTCACGTGGTTAAATGTCGGTTATAGACTCTCCCACTAGTCAGTCCAGTCCAATAATAGAATAAGAAGCTCAGTTCAGTACAGTATCTCAAATTCAGTGTTTCAGACTTAGGGCATGTCTTTGACCACCAATCAGGGTCATCTTGACCATTTCAGATTATATCAGTAGTTCAATTCAGTTTACTTGTTGGTCATGGCGTGTCATTTCAGTTAAGATTTTATATTCAGTATGTCTCTCCCACTTACTCGGTACATTCAAAGTATTGACGCATGCTTTTCATGCTGTATCATTTTATGATACAGTGGCAGGTTCTCAGGTTCAGTACAAATAGTTACTTCAGTTTCAGAGAATTACATTTCAGCAGATCAGAGTGTGAGTCCTCATCATTCGAGGGCCTCGTTTATTTATTTCATTTTGTTATGGTTTTGTTTAGACTTGGAGCTAGCCGGGGGCCTATCCCAGCAACTCCTCAGTCGTTAGCTTTCAGACTAGACTTGTCTTTCAGAATTGAATTACAGATATATTATTTCTTTCTCCACTTTCAGTCGTTGCTTTTTCTTTTATATTTAAAACTTCCTCTGTGCATGTTTACTCAAAATGCTAGTGTATGATAGACCAGGGGTTGACTTGGGGTCGCTTGTGGCTCCAATTACCTTGTTATGTCCTGGGTGTAGGCTCGGAGCATGACAGTAGAAGACGCCAACGCTACCTTAATTTCTAGTATAGCAAAATATTTTATAGGAGAACCTCAACTTTTTCAAGATAGGAGTTTAGAAATATAATCTAACCTATCTTGCCCAAAATTAGATGATTTAAGATGGTATAAGGATGTATTCCTCGACAAGGTTATGGTCAGAGAAGACTGTAGTCATGATTATTGGAAAGAAAAATTTATAAGTGGTTTACCAACATTATTTGCCGAAAAGGTTAGGATAAAATTAAAAGATAGATTTGATGGAAAAACTCCTTATAGCAAGTTAACCTATGGTGACCTTATAAGTTTTATAAATGTCACAGGACTTGAATTATGTACAGATATGAAGCTTAAAAATCAACTTAAAAAGATAATAAAATATCCAAAAAAGAAATAGGAAGCTTTTGTCAAGATTTTGGATACATCAAGTTGTCTGCCCCTTCAAAAGAAGCATCCAAGAAAATTAAAAGAAGACACAAGCACTATAAGAATAAATCTAAAAAACCCCATCATTATAGAAAAAGATTTAAAAGGCATAAATGAGAAGCCAACAAAGGTGGCTTTCAAGAAAATAATGATAAGTGTTGGAATTGTAGAAAATTTGGCCACAGGGCTAAGGATTGTAAGGTCCCTAATAAAATGAAAGATAAGATCAATATGTTAGAACTTGAGCCAAAAATAAAAGATAGATTATATTCTATTCTTGATGAACATGAGAATAATTCTTCCCTTGAAGAAAGTTCCAGTGATGAAGACCAGCTTAATATAGCATATAGTTCTGACAATAGTGACTCAACTGATCATTGTGGATGCACGGGAGCAATCTGCACCTGTAATAGCCACTCAATAAATGTCATTACCAATAATAACAAGGAAATCTTCTTTAATATGATTGATCATATTGAGGGTAAAGATCTTATAATAAAATATTTAATAGAATTAAAAAATATAGTTCTTAACCAACAACATGACAAAGAAACAATTGAGCCTTTTAATATGAAAAACATACTAAATAAATTTAAAGAACAAAAGTATAGTACAACAGTACGAGATCTTCAAACCGAATTATTACATATTAAAAATGAAGTTAAAGAAGTTAAGCAAAGACTTAACAAGCTAGAAACAGATGCCCTTGCTAATAAACTATTAAATGAACTAGAACCGATGCAAGGATTTGAATTATATCAATCCAAACCAGGAGAAACATCAAAATTAGAAAAAGGTGAAGAAGAAATTGAGTCTCTAGAATGCCCTCTAGAAGGTAAATCAGGAGTAAAAACTATTGCAATAGTTAAAGCCAAAGCTGGCATATACCAATCACATTGGTTATAAATAAAAATTATACTATTCACAAAATTGCATTATTAGACACAGGTGCAGACCAAAACTGCTTATTGCAGGAATAATCCCTACTAAGTACCTTGAAAAAAGTACAACACGGTTATTCTCCGCGATAGGAGAAAGGCTCAAAATAAATTATAAACTCCATAAGGCACACATATGCAATAATAGAATCTGCTTTATTAATTATTTTGTAATAACTAAAGATATAAACGAAAAAATAATATTAGGCACCCCCTTTACAACCCAAATAAAACCCTATGTCACTGATTTAGACGACATCCACACCACTTCTCTAGGAAAAGAGATCATTTTCCCTACCTAAATAATATGTCAAAAGAAGAAAGTGAATTTATAAAAGAAAAAACTATCTTTAGAATAAATATGCTTTCTCAACAAATAAACTATTTAAAGAATGAGATAAAATTTAAACGAATTGAATCCTCTTTAAAAAATTCGAAGGTAGAAGCCAAAATTAAAAGCCTACTAGAATTCATATAATGAGAAGTCTGTTCAAAATTTCCTAATGCCTTTTGGGATATGAAACGCCATATTATTGATTTACCATATATTGAGGGATTAATTAAAAAGAATATCCCTACTAGGGCAAGACCTATTCAAATGAATCAAGAGTTAATGGAATATTGTAAAAAGGAAATCAATGATTTACTTGATAAAAAGATTATTAGACCTTCCAAGTCACCATAGTGGTTTTCGACATTCTATGTCAATAATAGTGCGGAAAAAGAAAGAGGGGCCCCAAGGCTAGTCATTAATTATAAGCCCCTTGACATAGTTTTAAAATTAATAAGGTACCCAATGCCCAATAAAAGAGATCTTCTTAAAAGGACTTATAAAGCTAACATTTATAGTAAGTTCGATATGAAATCGGGATTTTGGCAAATACAAATAGCAGAAAAAGATAAATATGAAACAACTTTTAATGTACCTTTTGGACAATATGAATGGAATGGAATGCCATTCGAATTAAAAAAATGCACCGTCTGAATTTCATAATATAATGAACACCATATTTAGTCCACATAGTCATATTTCTATAGTTTACATAGATGATGTTTTAATATACTCAGAAGATATTGACCAACACTTCAAACATATCCAAACCTTTTTAAAGGTTGTTAAACAAAATGAATTAGTAGCAAGAGCTAAAAATATTAAGTTATTCCAGACTGCTATTAGATTCTTTGATCATGAACACCAGAACACCAGGTATAAGGCCCTTGAGGCCTCCATTTCATCCCTTCAAACTAGAAGAAATAATGCAAAGAGCCTTCAAAGAAGAGGAAAAACCAAAACTAGGAAATAGATATTCAGTTCTTGAAGAATTCCCATCTTTTCCAAAAGTTACTATTCCGTCCCCATCAAAGGAACCCATAACCAGTCAAACTAGATTCATTAAAATTAGGTTTTAAAGGAGACTCTTCATCAGGAGATAAAACTATCTCTATCCAAACAAAGGATAGATATGAAATGAAGCCACCAGAGACATACTCTCAGGCGGTTCTGCCAGCGACTCCTGAAAAGAAAATGGAGAAAAATATTCCAAATAAACAGCAGTTTGAGCTAATAGTTTTACAGGTACTGCCAATCATGGCCCTCAATAAAAAATGTGAAGGTTTTGGAGTACTCGAGTTACAAAAACCCTGCTACACAAATTAGAATTATGTGGAGACAAATGATCCCCTTAAAACCCGAAGGTATTATGAGTTCATTTTAACAGACATCGATTCAGTAAAAATTGAGCATAAATTAAAATGTTTGGATAATCCTGACAGTATTCAATACTCGAAGTTCACAACTAAAAGAATTTTAAGCCCGTTTGAATGGTTTGTAGATCATCTACATATACCCATTCCCCTATCAAGAACCCATAGCCCCCAGACATACAACTGGTATGATTATAAGGTAGCCTGGTATAACTTTATGTATCTAAGGCCCAACACTCACTTTTGGTTTGTCAAGTATTCAAAAGATATGAAAAGTGCGATCATCCCCAGATGGTTTTAAGAATTGTGGAACCAATTCGGAGGAAATAAACAGGTATTGTCAAAGCATTTTCAGACAGTTTGAAAAATTCCAAGTAGAGTAGAATATTTCTACCCTACCAGAAAATATTAAATTGTGTAATTTCTTTATTGCAAAAAGAATTTCATACATTATCTGTTGATCCTTTGATATTCATGAATTTGAAAGGATTAAATATCTGAGTAAGACCATAAAAATCAAAGGCTGGACACCAATACCCCAGGAAGATAAGGAAACTTCATGTTCTTCATTACGACAAGATTCCCAGCTGTCCAAGGAAGAATTGAAAAGAAGGCTCTAGCAGGCCTTGTCAAATTTGAAAAAAGATACCCAACAAAAATAAATAATGGAATTATTAGATACTTCATCCTCTAATACAAGTGAACCGAGCAATGGATACATGCTAGATCCGCAAGGGATAGCTGAAGCTTATCTTCTCAACTAAAGAAGATGGCCAGACTACCCTTTCAGAAAAATGAAAAGCTACTACAATGAAAAACAGTGGACCCCTCAGGAATCCACCCAAAAAATAATGCAGCAAAAAGACAAGCCACATAATGACAAAAAGAAATCTCTACAAACTCCCATGCAGATGAAGACGAATCTTTATCAAATTCCAAGGTTACATCAGGACAAATATCAAAGTTCAAGGAAACCAAGTTTCAAGAAGATGAAGACATCTTTTAAATAGATCTGTGTAAAATTAAATTTGTCACGTGTGGACTCATGTAAATAGATAGCAGGTAGTAATTAGTTGACTCATCATATTGAGGTCTTTTTAAAACCTTCACCTTGTATTAGGAAGGTTGTTCGAAAAACACTACACTCACTTTCAAATTGCCCAAATCTCTCTTTCCCTCTATGTTCTCTATATTTCCTTCTTATCAATAAACAACTCTTTGTAAGTATCTTTTTTCTACTTTATTATTACTTATAGTATTTTCTTTCATTTTGCTCCTGCCTTTGTAATTTATTTTCAAGTCATTTTTACGATCCGTTAAATGGTATCAGAGCAAATGACTTGAAAATTAATTACAAAGGTAGAAGAAAAATGAAAGAAAATACTTGTAATGTCTCGGAAGCTCAAAATTAATATCTGGGATTTAATTAACAAAATCTGGAAAACTGCAGAAAAGCTGCAGAATGACCAACCTGACGGGTCGTTAAGGGACCCAACGACTCGTCAGGTCATCCGTGAGAAGGATGCCAAGAATATTTTTCAGTGTTCCTAACGGACGACCCCACGAGTCGTTGTGAGGACACACGACTTGTTTAGTCGCTCGTTGCCAAGCTGGAGTTTTAGAATATGAGAAGTAGATAGTGTACATGATGAAAGGTCACCAGGAGTCGTCATCAGCAGTAACGACTCGTCAGGTCCTTCATTTCCAGTCCTCTCTTGCCTTCTTACCAGTGTACTTGATGGATGACACGACGAGTCATTCCTAGTCATGACGAATCATCATGTGCCCGTCAGGGATCAGTAGAGATTTTCCAATGTACTTGATGAGAGGATCCAACGGCTCATTGGACCTGGTAACGAGTCGTTAGATCACCCGTTAAGGATACCTGACAGTTTTCCCTGCGAATTTCTAAGGGTCTATTTAGTAATTTCCTATTCTCTCAAGCATTAAACCACGTCGTTTAAGCACTAGTTTCAAATGTTTTAGTGGGGAAAAGAGGTTCCTCCCCTCATTCTCATGCTAATCCTCAAAAGAATATCATAAAATTCTCTCTCAAGGTATTTCAAAGCAAAGGCTAGGGCTGAACTTTCCTCTTCGATTTTCAGGCAGATTCTCCAGGTTTCTTCACCAGGTATGTGGGGTTTTAGCAAGGGAATTGTTCTTCCCTTGTGCCCCCAAGATCCTCCTCAATTTCTTCTATCAATTTTAAGCCCTGATTTTTGAGTAATGGTTCTTGCTTGTTAAAATCCCTCTAGTGAATGAAAAATGCTTTGGGTTGAATTCCTAGAATTTTCTTACTAATTGTATGTGTTGGGTAAATACCCCATGAATGAGAATGATTTTTACACTGTTGAATAAGATTCCCAAAATTCTTGAAATTGTCTAATATTATGAACCTTTTCATGTTATTGGTGTAAATGAAGCTCTCTATTTAGCTGCTTAGTAATTTAGTTAGTTAGAACATAGAACTCTATCAGTCTAGCTTCATCAGATTTTTAGCAACCTCAGTGTTGTCCAGAAAATGTCAACTGATCAGTTTGACTCTAGTTTACTTTCGAGGTGTCAGTGGTGCCTCCCAATTTTCAGACTCAAATTCAGATTACAGATATTTGGTCCATTAGGCGGTCATGACATTTAGTTGTAGCTCTGACCAGCCCCAGGACCCCCAATTCAGTTATTAGTTGTTCTATGGATGGTTACGACGCTTCTAGATAAGCAGCTCTGACTGTTCTTAAAACCCAGTTTCAGAATCTGGTCCGATAAGGCTCTCAAGGTACATGCAGTTATTTGTCCCTGACTAGTCCTGGGCCCCAGTTTCGAGCTATCAGTTTAGTAGTTCAATTTAGGTCTTCTAGTGGGAGTAGAACTTAGCACCAAGTGGGCCGGGGTTCTAGCGCACCTAGGTTCCCAGAACTATGTTGCCAGCATAGGTTTTCAGTATTATTTGGCCTGATTGGCCCCAATTATTTTGTGATCACCCAGTGCATACCTTTATACCCTGGCAAGGTATATTGGGTCCTACTAGTGGGGTGTATACATCGGACTCCATGTCTAGCTCACGTGGTTAAAGGTCGGTTAAAGACTCTCCCACTAGTTAGTCCAATCCAGTATTAGATTAAGCAGCTCAGTTCAATACAGTATCTCAGAATCAGTGTTTCAGACTTAGGGCATGTCCATGACCATTAGACAGGGTCATCTTGACCATTTTAGATTATATCAGTAGTTTAGTTCAGTTACTTGTTGGTAATGGCGTGCCATTGCAGTTCAGACTTTATTTTCAGTATGTCTCTCCCACTTACTCAGTATATTCAAAGTACTGTCGCATGCTTTTCATGCTGTATCGTTTCATGATACAACTGCAGGTTCTCAGGTCCAGTACAGATAGTTACTTCAGTTTCAGAGCATTCCATGTCAGCACATCAGAGTGTGAGTCCTCATCATTCGAGGGCCTTGTTTATTTATTTCATTTAGTTATGGTTTCGCTTAGACTTAGAGTTAGCTAGAGACCTATCCTAGCAACTCCTCAGTAGTTGGCTTTCAGACTAGACTTGTCTCTCAGAAGTGTATTGTAGATTTATTATTTATTTCTCTACTTTCAGTCTTTATATTTTCTTAATATTTAAAACTTTCGATGTGCATGTTTACTCAGAATGCTAGTGTATGATAGACCAGGGGTTGACTTGAGGTCACTCGTGGCTCCAAGTACCGTGTTACGTCCAGGGTGTAGGCTCGGGCGTGAAAATACTATAAGTAATAATAAAGTAGAAAAAAGATACTTACAAATAGTTGTTTATTGATAAGAAGGAAATACAGAGAACATAGAGGGGAAGAGAAATTTGGCCAATTTGGAAGTGAGTGTAGTGTTTTCCAAATGCCCTTTCTAATACAAGGTGAAGGTCTTAAATAGACCTCAATATGATGAGTCAACTAATTACTACCTGCTATCTATTTACATGTGTCCATACATGGAAAATTTAATTTTACACGGATCTATTTAAAAGATGTCTTCATCTTTTGAAACTTGGTTTCCTTGAAATTTGATATTTGTCCTGATGTGACCTTGGAATTTGATGAAGATTCATCTTCATCTGCATGGGAGTTTGTAGAGATTCCATTTTGTTCTTATGTGGCTTGTCTTTTTGCTGCATTGTTTTTTGGGTGAATTCCTGAGGGGTCCACTGCTTTTGATTGTAGTAACTTTTCATTTTATTTGAAAGGGTAGTCTGGGAGTCTTCTTTAGTTGAGAAGATAAGCTTGAGCTATCCCTTGCGGATCTAGCATGTCTCCATTGCTCGGTTCACTTGTATAAGAGGATGCAGTATCCAATAATATCGTTATCTGTTTTTGTTGGGTATCTTTTTCCAAATTTGACAAGGCCCGCTTGAGCCTTCTTTTTAATTCTTCCTTGGACAGTTGGGAATCCTGTCGTAATATAGAACTTGAAGTTTCCGTATCTTCCTGGGGTGTTGGTGCCCAGCCTTTAATTTTGATGATCTTACTCAAATATTTAATCATCTCAAATATTTAATCCTCTCAAATTCATGAATATCAAAGGACCAACTGATAATGTATGAAATTCTTTTTGCAATAAAGAACTTACACAATTTAATATTTTCTGGTAGGGTAGAAATATTCTACTCTACCTGGAATTTTCAAACTGTATCTAAAAATATTTTGACCATACCTGTTTATTTCCTCCAAATTGGTTCCACCATTTGTAAAACCATCTGGGGATGATTGCGCTTTTCATATCTTATGAATACTTGACAAACCAAGAATGAGTGTTGAACTTTAGATACATAAAGTTATACCAAGCTGCTTTATAATCATACCAGTTGTATGTTTGGGGTCTATGGGTTCTTGATAGGGGAATGGGTGTATGTAGATGATCTACAAACCATTCAAAAGGACTTAAAATTCTTTTAATTGTGAACTTCGAGTATTGAATACTGTCAGGATTATCCAAACATTTTAATTTATGCTCAATTTTTACTGAATCGATGTCTGTTAAAATGAACTCATAATAGCTTCGGGTTTTAAGGGGATCATTTGTCTCCACATAATTCTAATTTGTGTAGCAGGGTTTTTGTAACTCGGGTACTCCAAAACCTTCACATTTTTTATTGAGGGCCATGATTGGCAGTACCTGTAAAACTATTAGCTCAAACTGCTGTTTATTTGGAATATTTTTCTCCATTTTCTTTTCAGGAGTCGCTGGCAGAACTGCCTGAGAGTATGTCTCTGGTGGCTTCATTTCATAGCTATCCTTTGTTTGGATAGAGATAGTTTTATCTCCTGATGAAGAGACTCCTTTAAAAACTGATTTTAATGGTTGTAATCTAGTTTGACTGGTTATGGGTTCCTTTGATGGGGACGGAATAGTAACTTTTGGCAAAGATGGGAATTCTTCAAGAACTGAATATCTATTTCCTAGTTTTGGTTTTTCCTCTTCTTTGAAGGCTCTTTGCATTATTTCTTCTGGTTTGAAGGGCTGAAATGGAGGCCTCAAGGGCCTTATACCTGGTGTTCCGGGTCTCATTTAGTTCCCTGTAGAAATTTCCTAATCAAAAATCTGGGAGAGAATTATTTTCTCCTTGTATAAATTCGATTTGAAAATCAAAGCTGGATAACAAAGCCTTCCATCCGGCAAATATTTGTTTAGAGACCAGATTTTTTACATCTTTTTGTAAAACATCTTTGGCTGCTTTGCAGTCTACTCATAGTGAAAATTATTTATTTATTAAATCGACTTGAAATTTTGTGATATATAACACTATAGCCAGAATTTTCTTTTTAATGGTGCTGTAATTTTTCTGAGTATTATTCTAGATTCCTGAAGTGAATCTTAATAATTTTAGGGGTTTTCTAGGGAGATTCTTTGTTTAAGGATGCCTCCATATTCTATGTCTGAGGCGTCAGTTTCTACTTTCATGAATGCCTCTGGATGTGGTATTCCTAGACATGGAAGTTTTTGAACTAGTGATTTTATTTTTTGGACTGTCTCTGTTTGCTTTAATCCCAATGGGACTGGATTGTAATACCCCGAAATTTTCCTAGGCCAAATTTAGACGTTGCATGAAAAACCACAGGAAACCAGAAAATTTTCTTCCTCAGACGACCCTCATGACGGACCGTTGTAATGGGTCGTGGGTTGCAGTAGGGTTTTCCAGGGGGAAACAATGAGTCATGGGACGACCCATTGCTTTTAACAATGGGCCGTCCTGTCGCCGTTGAACCCAGAGTCTAGAGATCTACCGGACCCTTCCCTGAGACAATGAGAGGTAACCACAACCCATTTTTGGAAGCAACGAGCCGTTGCTATCGACCTTCGTTCAATTCCAAACCTCAAAAGGGTGAACCATGGGAGGATACAACGGCCTGTTGATCCTATCAACGAGCCGTTGTTATCACCCGTTGTCCCCATGCCCTATTTTCTTACCAATTCCAATGAGAGGTACAATGACCCATTATTTCTTCCAACGGACCGTTGTACCTAACTGTGGGTCACCAGTGTGAATCTAGTTTCTGAACCTAGAAACCACGACCAGATTCAATGGGTCGTTGTTTCCACCAACGACCCGTTCTGAGGCCCGTTGGTTCTTGTCGGTCAGATTTTAGTTTAAGTTCCCAGGGTTACTTTTGTAATTTCCCACCTTTTTAATCTCTAAACCATGTCATTTTAGGGTCATTTAGGAGGAAGAAAAGGGGATAGAACGACAATTCCCCTTCACTTTCACTCATCCTCTCAAAAATCAAAGCGTAGAAATAGTCAGGGAGTCAGAGCAAAAGCTAGGGCAAACGTCAGTCTTCTCAGTTCTTCTCGGGGATTTTCACCACGGTTCCTTCTACAGGTATGTGGGAATTTAGCAAGGAGATTGTTCTCCCCTTGCGTCCCTCAAAACTCTCTCTCTGTTCACTTTCACTCCTAGCCCTGAGATTTGCGAAATTGAAGATATTGTTATCGTTCTTTGATTAACTCATGTGGAGTCCTACCCTATGTTAATTGTACCTATTTTCCACCAGCTTGTAACTAAAATGATGCTTGTTCCATCATATTATAAATTCAGCCCTAGCTTTTGAAAAGCTAGAAAATGAAATCCTGTTTAAGCTTTGAATTATTGAGAATTGTTTGCATGCTTCAGAGTTAGGGGATTTTATACCGATTGTTTGTATTAAAATCTTAGTTACATGTATGTTATTCAGACTTAGTTAGAAAGTTTATATACTTTATAATTCTCAGATTGTCAGTTCAATTTTAGTCAAAGTACTAGAATATTCAGTGTTAATCAGAAATGTCAGCTGATCAGTTTGACTATAGTCTTTCCCGAGGTGTCAGTGGTGTCTCTCAGTTATCAGACTCAGACATAGATTATAGTTATTTGGTCCATTAGGCGATCATGACATTATAGTTATAGCTTTGACCAGCCCCAAGACCTAGTTCAGTTATCAGTTTGTTCTCTAGACGGTTACGACTCTTCCAGGTAAGCAGCTCTAACTAGTCTTAGAATTCAGTTTCCAAATATGGTCCTATAAGACGCTCAGGTAACTCTCTTACAGTATCCTTGGGTAAGTATAGTCTTGGACCCCAGTATCGAGCTATCCGCTTGTCAGTAGTAGCAATAATAGGACTTTTCCGTGGGAGTAGGACTTAACATCGAAAGGGCCGGGGTTCTAGCACACCCAGGTTCCAAAACTACGTTGCCACCATAGGTTTTATTTACTTGGCCTAACGGCCCCCTGTTCACACTGATTTTCATAGTCCATGCCTTTATACCCTAATAAGGTATATTGGGTCCTACTGATGGGGTGTGTATATCGGACTCCACGTTTAGCTCACGTGGTTATATGTCGGTTATAGCCTCTCCCACTAGTCAGTACAGTTACTCTCAAATTCTTCAGTCCAGATCAATTTAGTGCAGTATTTCAGATTCAGTATCTCAGACTTAGGACATGTTTATGACCATCAGTCAGGGTCATTTTTGACAATATCAGTTTATTACCAGTTGTTCCAGTTTTCAATATTTTAGTTGGTCATTTCATGTCGTATCAGTTCAGTGATTAATTCTATCATATTAGTCATGTTTCTCTCACTTACTCAGTACATTCAAAGTACTGACGCATACTTTTATGCTGTATCGTTTCATGATACAGCCGCAGGTTCTCAGACCCAACACCGTTAGCCAATTACGTTCGGGTCTCTCTAGCAGCAGCAGCAGTGTGAGTTCTCATATTCCAAGGGAACATTTTATTCATTTCAATTTCTTTATTGTTTACAGTTAGACTTTGAGTTAGCTGGGGGCTTGTCCCAGCAACTCCTCAGTAGATGGCTTTCAGACTAGAACTTGATTTCAGAATTATATTTTAGATATTTTAGCTTCTCCATTTTCAGTCTTTACAATTTCTTAAACTGCCTTAATGTGATATTTTAAAGTTCCGTTGTGCATGGTTACTCAGAATGCTAGTGAATGATAGACCAGAGGGTTAACTTGGGGTCACTTGTGACTTCAAGTACCGTGTTATGTCTAGGGTGTAGACTCGGGGCGTGACATGGATCCTTCCTAAGACGCTGATAAAGAGGCTTACAAACCTGTCTAATATTTGGAATAAAATTTGCAAAATAATTGAGACTTCCTAAGAATCTCTGAAGCTGAGTTTTATCAATTAATTCATCTGAAAATTTGGATGAGAACTCTATGGCTCTACAAATGGGTTTATAGGTTCCTTGATATAAGTCATGACCAAGGAATCTAATAGCAGTCTGGAATAACTTAGTCTTTTTAGTGCTTACTACTAATCTGTTTTGTTTAAAAACCTTTAAAAAGGTTTGGATATGTTTGAAGTGTTGGTCAATATCTTCTGAGTATATTAAAAAATCATCTATGTAAACTATAGAAATATGACTATTTGGATTAAATATGTTGTTCATTATATTCTGAAATTCAGACGGTGCATTTTTTAGTCCGAATGTCATTACATTCCATTCATATTGTCCAAAAGGTACATTAAAAGCTATTTTATATTTATCTTTTTCTGCTATTTGTATTTTCCAAAATCCCGATTTCATATCGAACTTACTGTAAATATTAGCTTTATAAGTCCTTTTAAGAAGATCTCTTTTATTGGGAATTGGGTACCTGATCCATTTTAAAACTTTGTTAAGGGGCTTATAACAATGACTAGCCTTGGGGCCCCTCTTTCTTTTTTCGCACTATTATTGACATAGAATGCCGAACAACTCCATGGTGACTTGGAAGGTCTAATAATCTTTTTATCAAGTAAATCATTGATTTCCTTTTCACAATATTCCATTAACTGTTAATTCATTTGAATAGGTCTTGCCCTAGTAGGGATATTCTTTTCGTTGAATCCCTCAATATATGGTAACTCAATAATATAACGTTTCCTATCCCAAAAGGCATTAGGAAATTCTGAACAAACTTCTCGTTCTATGAATTCTTGTAGGCTTTTAATTTTGGCATCTACCTTCAGATGTTTTAAAGCGGATTCAATCCGTTTAGATTTTATCTCTTTCTTTAAATAGTTTATTTTTTGGGAAAGCAAATTTATTCTAAAGATAGTTTTTTCTTTTATAAATTCACTTTCTTCTTTTGACTTATTATTTAGGTAGACAAGATGAGGATCCTATTTTGGAAAAGTTGAAGCAAGCCATTCAGAACCAGAAGGTGGAGGTCTTCTCCCAAGGGGGAGATGGTGTACTACAATATCAGGGTCATTTGTGTGTATCGGGAGTTGATGACTTGAGGGAGTGGATATTGCATGAGGTTCATGGTTCCAGATATTCTATACATCCAGGTGCCACCAAGATGTACTGTGACTTGCGGGAAGTTTATTGGTGGAATGACATGAAGAAGGACATAGTGGAGTTTGTGACTAAGTGTCTGAATCGTCAACAGGTGAAGGTTGAGCATCAAAGACCCGGAGGTGTGCTTCAAGACATTAGTATCCCTACATGGAAGTGGGAGGAAATCAATATGGACTTTATTCTAGGGTCTCCTCGTACTCATCTACAATATGACTCTATTTCGGTGGTGGTAGACAGGTTGACTAAAGCAGCTCATGTTTTATCGGTCAAGACTACTGATTCAGTGGAGGATTATGCTAAGTTGTATATTCGGGAGTTAGTTCAGTTGCACGGAGTGCCATTGTACATCATATCAAATAGAGACACTCAGTTTACCTCCCAGTTTTGGAGATCGTTTCAGAAGGGACTTGGTTGTGAAGTCAAACTTAGCACGACATTTCACCCACAAACAAATGGTCAAGCTGAACTGACCATTCAGAATCTTGAGGATGTGTTGAGAACGTTTGTGATTGATTTCAAAGGTAGTTGGGATAACCATTTACCTCTCATTGAGTTTGCATATAATAACAACTACCGTTCCAGCATTCAGATGACTCCATTTGAGGCTCTTTGTGGGCGGAGATGTAGATCGCCTATTGGTAGGTTAGAGGTCGATGAAGCAACATTGATAGGGCAAGATTCAGTCTACGAGGCTATGGAGAAGGTTCAGCTTATAAGGGAAAGGTTGAAAATAGCCCAGAGTCTCCAAAAGTCCTATGCAGATGTGAGAAAGAGAGAACTTGAGTTTGAAGTTGATGATTAGGTGTTTCTGAAGGTATCTCCCATGAAGGGATTGATGAGGTTCAGAAAGAAAGGAAAGCTCAATCCCCGTTATGTTGGCCCATACCAGATTGTGAGATGGGTTGGCAAGGTAGCGTATGAGTTGGAGTGCTCTTAGAATTGGCTTTAGTACATCCAACTTTCTATGTATCTCCCTTAAAGAAGTGCATGGCTGATCAAGCTTTGGTTATCCTGGTGGAGAACATAGGTGTGAAGGATAGTCTTAGCTATGAGGATATTCCAGTGGAAATACTTGATCGTTAGGTTCGAAAACTAAGAAACAAAGAAGTAGCTTCAGTAAAGGCCTTATGGAGGAATCAGCATGTTGTGGGAGCTACATGGGAAGCCGAAGAAGATATGGCTAGATACCCGCATCGATTCCCTTCCGACATAATTTCAGCTTGAGATATCAGTTTCCTCCCTAGTACTCCATTTAGTTTCATATTCAGTTCATGTGTCCCAGCCTTTCTCCTGCCGCGGAAAATAACCGCGTTGTACTTTTTTCAAAGTACTTAGTAGGGATTACTCCTTCAATAATGCAGTTTTTGTCTACACCTGTGTCTAATAATGCAATTTTGTGAATAGTATAATTTTTATTTATAACCAATGTGATAAATATATGCCAGCTCTGGGATTTAACTATTGCAATAGATTTACCTCCTGATTTACCTTCTAGAGAGCTTTCTAGAGACTCAATTTCTTCTTCACCTTTTTCTAATTTTGATGTTTCTCCTGGTTCGGATTGATATAATTCAGATCCTTGCATCGGTACTAGTTCATTTAATAGTTTATTAGCAGTGCATCTGTTCTAACTTGTTAAGTCTTTTCTTAACTTCTTTAACTTCATTTTTAATATGTAATAATTCAGTTTGAAGATCTTGTACTGTTGTACTAGACTTTTGTTCTTTAACTTTATTTAGTACGTCTTTCATATTACAAGATTCAATTGTTTCTTTATCATGTTGTTGGTTAAGAACTATATTTTTTAATTCTATTAAATATTTTCTTTTAAGATATTTATCCTGAATATGATCAATCATATCGATGAAGATTTCCTTGTTATTATTGGTAATGACATTTATTGAGTGGCTATCACAGGTGCAGATTGCTCTTGTGCATCCACAATGATCAGTTGAGTCACTATTGTCAGAACTATATGCAATATTAAGGTGGTCTATCACAGAAACTTTCTTCAGGGGAAGAATTATTCTCATATTTATCAAGAATAGAATATAATATATCTTTTATTTCTTGCTCAAGTTCTAACATATTGATCTTATCTTTCTTTTTATTAGGAACCTTACAATCGTCAGCCCTGTGGCCAAATTTTCTACAATTCCAACACTTATCATTATTTCCTTGAAAGCCACCTTTGTTGGCTTCTCATTTATGCCTTTTAAATCTTTTTCTATAATGATGGGGTTTTTCAGATTTTTTCTTATAGTGCTTGTGTCTTCTTTTAATTTTCTTAGATGCTTCTTTTGAAGGGGCAGACAACTTGATGTATGCAAAATCTTGACAAAAGCTTCCTATTCTTTTTTGGATATTTTATTATCTTTTTTAAGTTGATTTTTAAGATTCATATCTGTACATAATTCAAGTCCTGTGACATTTATGAAACTTATAAGGTCACCATAAGTTAACTGGCTATAAAGAATTTTTCCATCAAATCTATCTTTTAATTTTATCCTAACCTTTTCGGCAAATAATGTTGGTAAACCACTTATGAATTTTTCTTTCCAATAATCATGACTATAGTCTTCTATGACCATAACCTTGTTGAGGAATACATCTTTATACCATCTAAAATCATCTAACTTTGGGCAAGATAGGTTAGATAACATCCTATCAAAGTTGAGGTTCTCCTATAAAATATTTTGCTATACTATAAATTAAGGTAGCGGTGGCGTCTTCTACGCATAGATTTTCAAAAGTTTGTCCTGTAGATTCAGTCTTAATAACTTGAGTGATGGTTGTAACATTTGTTACACTAAGTCTATTATCTTCACTGAGATAATTATCCCACCAATATTTTAATTTCCCTGTAAATTCATATATAATTAGAGTGGCAGCTTGTTTATCCGTGCAGTTTTTCATTTTATAGGTCATAATGGCCATCCCCATTTCACGTAACTTGTTGTATATCAATATTCCATTCAGCAATTTCATTTTGAGAGTGTGAAGTATGAGATAAAAATTCATTTTCTTCATACTGCATATTCGAGAACGAGGGTTTATTATAATAATTCTTTTTGATGGAATATTTAGAGCTTAACTTATTAATGTCGTTATCAAAATTTTCGAATATTGTTCTTATGGCCTTATCATCTTTTAATTTTAATTCATCCTTTAATTTTAATTCATTCTTTAATTTTAATTCAACTTTTAATTTTTCATTAATCTTTTCAACTTGGGCATAGGATATGGAGGCATCCTTAAACAAAGAATCTCCCTAGAAATTTTCAAATAGAATTTATACAAGAAGAAAATAATTCTCTCCCAGATTTTTTGACTAGGAAATTTCTACATGGAACTAAATGAGACCCAAAACACCAGGTATAATGCCCTTGGAGCGTCCATTTCAGCCCTTTAAACCAGAAGAAATAATGAAAAGACCCTTCAAAGAAGAGGAAAAACTAAAACCAGCTAATCATTTAAACCGAAAACTAACGGAATGACTACCTCAATATCCTATCCCTAGAAAGAATTTATACAAAGACATGCAATCCTTACACCCAAATACTGATCATTTAAACCGAAAACTAACGGAATGACTAGCTCAGATTCATATCACATAACTGAATTGATTTCATGCTTCACATACACATCCAACACATAAAAGAAAGTTGAACACATGATTTGAACATGAAAATTAAGTAGAGTCATAGGGAAAAACTGATACCTCAAGTCGGAACTAAGCCGGTAGGGAATAAGTGTGGGTAATTAGCCATCATATCCACTTCGGATTCCCACGTAGCTCCTTCAACATGTTGATTCCTCCATAATACTTTAACTGAAGATACTTCTTTTTTCCTTAGCTTCCAAACCTGACGATCTAATATTTCCACCGGAACCTCCTCACAGCTAAGGCTATCTTTCACACCAACGTTGTCCACCGGGACTACTAGAGCTGGATCTCCCAAACATTTCTTTAAAAGTGATACATGAAACATAGGATGCATGAAAGATAACTCTGAGGGCAACTCCAACTCATACGCAACCTTGCCAGCTCTTCTCACAATCTGACAGGGGCCAACATAGCAGGGACCAAGTTTCCCTTTCTTTTCAAACTGCATTATCCCTTCATGGGAGATACCTTCAAAAACACCCAATCATCCACCTCGAACTCAAGTTATCTTCTCCTAAAATCGGCATAGGACTTTTAGCGACTTTGAGCGGTTTTTAACCTGTCCCTTATCATCTGAACTTTCACCATAGCCTCATGAATCGAATCTGGCCCTATCATAGCTACCAACCTCTAACCATCCGATAGGCAATCTACATCTTCGCCTATAGAGAGCCTTGAATGGTTCCATTTGGATGCTGGAGTGATAGCTGTTATTGTAAGCAAACTCGATCAGGAGCAAGTGATAATCCCAACTACCTTTAAAGTCCATCACACAAGCTCTCAACATGTCTTCAAGAGTTTGAATTGTCCTCTCCGCTTGACCATCCGTTTGCGGATGAAATGTTGTGCTAAGTTTAACCTGAGTCCCAAGCCCTTTTTGAAAAGACCGCCAAAAATGGGAGGTAAATTGGATACCTCAGTCTGAAATAATGGACAAGGGCACTCCATGTAATCGAACTAACTCCCGGATATACATTTTGGCATAATCCCGCACTGAATACATGGTTTTCACCGGTATAAAATGTGCAGCCTTGGTTAACCTGTCTACCACAACCCAAATAGAATCATATTGACAACGAGTATAAGGTATCCCTGTTATGAAATCCATGTTAATTTCTTCCCACTTCCAAGTGGGAATGCTGATATCCTGATGTACTCCTCCCGTCCTTTGATGTTCAACCTTTACTTGCTGATAGTTCGGGCATCTGGCTATGAATTCTGTAATATCCTTCTTCATGCCATCCCACCAATAGATTTCTCGTAAATCACGATACATCTTGGTGGAACCGGGATGGATAGAATTCCTAATCCATGTGCCTCTTGCAATATCCGGCTCCTCAAATCATCAACATTTGGAACACATAGGTGACCCTAGTACCGCAACACACTATCTCCCCCTTGGGAGAAGACCTCCACCTTTTGACTTTGAAAGGCTTCCTTTAGCTTTACCAAAATCGGGTCCTCATCTTGCCTAGCTTTCACATCCGTCACCAAGGATGATTCGAATCCGCTTTGAACAACAACACCGCCATCGGTAGCGTCAACCAACCTAACTCCTAACCTCGCGAGACGATGCACATCTTTCACCAGCTCTTTCTTTCCTTCATCCACATGGGACACACTCTCCATAGAGAGCCTACTAAGTGCATCCGCCACCATATTAGCCTTCCCCGAATGGTAAAGAACACTCATATCATAGTCTTTGAGTAGCTCTAACCACCTTCTTTGTCGTAGATTGAGGTCTTTCTATGTGAACACATATTGTAAACTCTTGTGGTCCATAAACACATTTACATAGACCACATACAAGTAATGTTGTCATATATTCAATGCGAATACCACTGCGGCCAACTCAAGATCATGGGTCAGGTAATTCTTCTCATGGATTTTTAACTGTCTAGAGGCATATTGTCACAACCCGAACGTAGACCCAGATCGTAACACGAGACAAGGAATCACTAGACATACACGCAAGCTGAGTACTACATACTGTTTGAAAGCTCTACTGTATAAGATGGGTTGATGGGACAACACCCCTAACTAACCCGGCCAAGTACTGAAACTAAAATAACATAAATGTCTAGTCAAACGGCCCTCAGAACACGAGGACTCACCAACAAGCTGAGAGTGAACATTGAGATGGTCTAAAGATGTGGATGAGTCTGAGAGCCGGGTCCTGTATCATGAGACGATACAACATAGAAAGTATGCGGTTAGTACGTGGAAGGTATTGAGTATGCAAGGTAAGTAAAACGGACATTTAAAATATGTAAAAACTCATAAAACATCATAAGAGTAGGACATCATGCTCATATCATAAATATTGTATCATAATATAACATAAGGCTCAAGGTTTTTGAAACATTCATAATACATTCATAATCATAATCATTAGATAAAAACTATATTGAACATAACTCGAGCCAAAATACATAATCATAAACATGTATAAATCATGAGGAACAGTGGGGAACTCTCTTAACCGACATACCCCATATGAGCACACATGAAGTCTGACTTGTAAACCTAGTTGGGAGGCTATTCGTACCTTGCCAAGGGTAGAACCATGAAGGGCGTGATCATGTGAAAAGGGCCATTTTGGCCGGGAACAGTGACAAGGGAGGTCCCAACATACCTATGGTGGCATGTAGTTTATGAGATCCAGGGTAGAACTTGGGCCCCAAACCTACTCGGTGTTCGATACTACTCCTAAAACATATATAGTGCTCATAGTATAATATGCATGAGTTCATGGGCTAGTTAAATCATGATAATCATAACATGCTTGTAAATATGTGAACTAGCCATGAATCAAGGCCCGTGAGTCGGCCAAAAACATAATTTATAAGTCACAAGGTTCATGCATACTTGTAGATCATACATATAACTTGTAAATCATCAAATCATGATGGATAATTGAAAACATGCTTCTAAATCGGAAATTCACATCATACTTGTAAAATCATCATAATCATAAACTCCCATGGATTTCTCATAATTTGGGCACCTTAAGTTTGAGACACTAGTACACAATATAATGATTAAAACAATGTAAAATCAGCCCATTATTCAAAACCCATCAATTTAGACATATTTGAAACATACCCACATCAATTACTAGAAGATTCATGCATTGGGTTAAAACCCCACAAGAATTGAATGTAGAATTTCATAGATTAGGGAGAAATTGGGCATGGGTGTGGATTAAACCACCCATTCAAAACCCTAAATACCTGGTTGGAGCTAAACTCTACACTCCCTTGATTGCCCAAGAGGAAAATTGGGGAAGAAAGCCTTGAATCACTCTAGATCACCTCTCGACCACCTTCTATTCCTTTGCATGCATGAATGAGGAACTAGGCTAGTCTTTCCCCTCCTAAACCCATCTTTCAGAGGTTAAAACGACATAGTTTAGGACCCTAGGACTTAGGAATTATGAAAAAGCCCTTACTTAAATCGCCGAATTTTGCTGGCTGCCAATCGCCACAATGGACTGGATGAATCGTCCCCAGGGGCCACGACTCGTGGCCTTGAGCCGTGATGTTCACTGCCAAAATCTATCAGAGACCCCACGGAGGACACCATGAATCATGGTGAGTGACCACTGTCACGCCTCGAGCCTACACCCTGGATGTAACACGGTACTTGAAGCCACCAAATGATCCCAAGTCAACCCCTGGTCTACATACACTAAAATTTTGAGTAAACATGCACAATGGAACTTATAAATAATAGCTTCCACAGTTTGGGAAAACGTAAAGATTGAAAGTAATATATCTGAAATGCAATTCTGAAAGACAAGTCTAGTTTGAAAGCCAACTACTGAGGAGTTGCTGGGACATGCCCCCAACTAACTCTAAGTCTATACAAAACCATAACCGAATGAAATAAATAAAAAAGGCCCTCAAATGATGAGGACTCACACTCTGATCTACTGAAGTGGAATGCTCTGAAACTGAAGTAACTATCCCTGCTGAACCTGAGAACCTACAGTTGTATCATGAAATGATACAGCATAGAAAGCATGCGTTAGTACTTTGAATGTACTGAGTAATTGGGAGAGACATATTGAATATAAAGTCTGAACTGAAATGACACGCCATGACCAACAAGTAAATTGAACTGAACTACTGATATAATCTGAAATGGTCAAGACGACCCTGTCTGATGGCCATAGACATGCCCTAAGTCTAAAACACTAAATCTGAGATATTGTACTGAACTGAGCTGCTTAATCTGATACTGGACTGGACTGACTAGTGGGAGAGTCTATAACCGACATTTAACCACGTGAGCTAGACGTAGAGTCCGATGTATACACTCTACCGGTAAGACCCAATATACCTTGCCAAGGTATAAAGGCATAAACTGGGTGATCACAAAATATATCTTGGGCAAATCAGGCCAAGTAATACTGAAAACCTATGCTGGCAACGTAGTTCTGGGAACCTGGGTGCGCTGGAACCCCGACCCGTTTGGTGCTAAGTTCTACTCCCACTGGAAAACCTAAAATGAACTACTAAGCTGATAGCTCGGAACTGGGGCCCAGGACTAGTCAGGGACGAATAACTGCATGTACCCTGAGAGCCTTACCGGACCAGATTCTGAAACTGGGTTCTAAGACTGGTCAGAGCTGTTTATCTAGAAGCGTCGTAACCGTCTACAGAATAACTAATAACTGAACTGTGGTCCTGGGGCTAGTCAGAGCTATAACTGAATGTCATGAACTCCTAATAGACCAAATAACTATAATCTGAATCTGAGTCTAAAAACCGGGAGGCACCATTGACACCTCGAAAATAAACTGGAGTCAAACTGATCAGTTGACATTTTCTGGACAACACTAAGGTTGCTAAAATCTGACTGAAGCTAGAATGATATGATTCTGACTGAGGCTAAACTGATAGAGTTTTGTGTTCTAACTGACTATATTACTAAGCAGCTAATAGAGAGCTCATTTATGTCGATAACACGAACAAGTTCATAATATCAGACAATTCCAAGAATTTTGGGAATCTCATTCAATAGAGCAAAAGTCATTCTCATTCATAGGGTATTTACCCAACACATACGATTAGTAAGAAAATTCTAAGAATTCAACCCCAAAGCATTCTTCATTCACTAGAGGGATTTTAACAAGTAAGAACCATTACTCAAAAATTAGGGCTCAACTTCACCTTTACAATAATACTGACAATTTGATAAGGAACTGATGAAGATTATATTAACATTAAGTATAAACATCATTGATCACGGGCAAAAATATATGCCCAAGATACGCTTTACGACTTAAATTAGTCTTGTTTATCTAAGATTGTTGTATACATTTTCATGTAATTTTAGATAAAGTAAAGATATGTGCTAACCAACATGATTAGCCTTTGTTTTGTAGGTTTTGATGACTTTTGAGTAACTAATCCATGAGTTGGTAAAGTAGAGGCTTGGAAACGGTATCAACACGCGAACGTCGGCAAAGAGGAGGCACAAAACAGCCCACCGGCACGACGACAAGGTGCCACGGCAGGCAGGCCGCTCACAACAGCCCACCTGCACGTTGGCAACGTGCCACGGCAGGTGGGCTCCGCGACCAAGGGCTGCCAACGCACTGCCCAAGCAGCGTGACATGCTGCCAACGCGGCAGGGTGCTGCCTGGGCCATTTTCGGGTGATTTTCCAGAGGGCTTCCGCGTCCGTAGCGTGTCACAGAGGCCGTGCTCTGCGATGCACTCCGTGACACGTTGCTTGTTATTCCGGGAAAGAGTCCTACTACTATAAATAGCACATAGGTTTATTTTTCATAATTCAGACTTGGTGGAGCAAGGACGTGGGTTACAGGCAGCTGAGGGACGAAAAAGCTTAGGGTTTTTCTCTCTCTCTTTCTTCTTTCACTCAATTGTTTGTATGATTAACACTTGTTTTAGGATGATTAATCCACAAATGAGTGGCTAATTCCCTTCCTTGCTGAGGTTATGAACAACGGTGATGAATTTTGATTATTGAATTTTATGGTTTTTCATCTTCTTCTTCCATGTTGTTCTATTAATTCTTGTTTCTACTGCATTGGTGTGTGGCCGACATTAATGTACATCTAAAAAGTACGATTTCACTCGAGAGAGCACGAAATTGGAAAGTTGTGAATTAATAGGGTATTGTTCTTAACTTGATTTGGGAAAATTGAGTTTTGATGTGCTTTCCTGATAGAAATATACTTGAAAGCCGTATTAGT
This sequence comes from Datura wrightii, assembly GCA_035772735.1. Taxonomy (NCBI): domain Eukaryota; kingdom Viridiplantae; phylum Streptophyta; class Magnoliopsida; order Solanales; family Solanaceae; genus Datura; species Datura wrightii. The sequence continues at coordinate 41,324,772 of JASDFA010000007.1, read as the reverse complement.
CAATTTAGGAACCGAAATTGTATTGCTAGGTCATAAATTGCATTTGATCACAGAAATGTAGATGGATGGTTTATGATTCTTAAGTGAGATTAAATACGAGAGTTTTAATCTCTAGGCTAATGTTCTTGGCTAGCAACTGGAAGAGAAGAATAACCGAATTATGATTATAATCAAGTTCATTACTTGTTCTTAACCTTGACATGCTCATATCCATAGTTTATATTCAAAGTAGATATTTGTTAATAGTTTTAGTATGTAATTTATAAACAAAAATTATTTAACTTTTGGTTACGTTGTTGTCAGCATATATAGAAGTAAGATAGAATATAGTATACTTGAGCAATTTTTACTTATCCAGAGTCTCCTTGGTTCGATACTTGGCTTACTTAGCTACTTTATTACTTGTTTGACCACGTGCACTTGCGTGTCGGTTTTTAACTCCTAACCAAAGCACTGGACAAGTTTTTGGCGCCGTTGCCGGGGATACTTGGCAATAGGTGAATTTGTTTTAAGTGTAATTTACTGTATTTTTATTTTTGTCAAGTGCTGACAACTTGGTCTTAGTGTTTGTTTTAATTCTTCTTTATTTTATTTTATTTTTCTGCTTGTTCGTATACCCTTATTGACATGACATCGTGGAATACAAATGTTTTAAATGGTGGATACTCATATTTTGGTGAATCTTGTCTGAATTGCGGAGGACACCACTTGTGGCAACACTGTAACACGTGCAATATATGTGGTGGTCGAGATGGCCATTGGGATGGCTGTTCGAATGCATATTCCCCTCCCCCAAGCCCCTACTATGATCCTTCTGTTGTTTTTTCTGAATATAGGCATGCTGAAAATGAGGACTTGGGACGCCAAGCTCGAATAGAAGACATGCTGAAACAACTCTTGGAGCAATCAGAAGCAATGAAGGAGGCGATTGCAGTATTGAGAATTCAGCAAGAAGAGCATGCAGAGGTTCTAGAAAGGATGAGCGTCAAACTCACGGAGATGATTGCTGAGGCTGAAGCTTGTGATAAATTGCAAGTGACAGTTTTAGCCGATGGTCAAGAGGAACTACAAGAGGAAGACAAGGGTGAATTTTTGGATGAAGCCCAACAATTAGAATCTCTTGAGTGTCCCCGTGACGGGCTCACACTTATAGAAAATCCATTCATGGAAGAAGAGACAGAGTACCCCCCATTTGACATTAATGAAGAGATAGATGTCGATGCTGAGAAGGAGTACACAAGTAAGGAGGTAAAGCAAAAGGCAGTTTTAGAGTTGAGGAGTATTAGACCACACTCTACGCATTTTTCGACGTTAAATTTGGTTGACAACATATAAATAGAGTCTTCCAAGTTTATAGAGAAATATCTAGAGGAGGACCAAGCCCCGTATATTTTGAAATTTGCTAACTCGGAGAGACAAAATGACTTCGCTTACTTGAGGGCCTATAAGTTCAAAAGGCAACATCTACTGCTTGGTCCTTACAACTTTTCACCACCACCCCTGGAGCATAACAGGAAATTAGAGAAGAAATTAGGGGTGAGATTCATATCCTCAAGGTGGAGGAAAAAGCGGTGAAACTTGATACGTCGTGCCGCGACATAAAATTAGGCACTGCTTGGGAGGCAACCCAAGGGTACCATTTTAATTTCTTGCATTTAAGTTGATTTTATTTATTTTTCATCTTGTGTTGTTTTGGTGGAAAGTTAAGCACAGATGGAGGGGAAGTCTGAGTACCCGTGGAGGCGGAAGCTAACAAGCATGGAAGAGAAAAAGTGTGGGGTCGAACACCCACTTGTGCAAAGTTGAAGAAAGGCATGTTGTTAGCTAGGCCTAAAGGCCTCAGGGAGTATTTCTCACCCTTTTTAAATTTTAATTTGATGCTATGAGGACATAGCATGATTTAAGTGTGGGGTGAGGGAAATTTCAAGGGAAATTTCAAATTTTTGTGCTTAATGATTTTTGGTGAATGTAATGCTTGTGAGAAGATTGAAAAAATTGAAAATTGTTTTGTGAGTTAAGCATGAATTCATCACCTGTTGGTTTTTCTTTTCGTTTCTTTTCCGACGGGGGGTCTTTGAACCGAAGAATAAAATTTTTTCTCTTTCTTTCTTTTCTTTGTCTGTATATAATGTTTTTTAGTCATAGTTAGTGACTGTTTCCAACGATGGATGGATGACGACCGTCTTGAGGAAAAATTAGTCGGTAGGTGTTAGGTTTTTGAAACCATAACTAATTGGTGCTTGATGTTCTTTTTATGTGCTATACATGGTTGTAAGATGCAAGTATGTTCAGTATGAAGCATGCAAGTGTATAACTTTGTTTGAGACACTTAGGCTCTTGAATTTGACTCAATATGATGGAAGCTTAATTCTGAATTCGTGTGATTAGCTGAGTAAGAGTCTACTGATTGTGTCTCGATTTGAGCATGTGCCATGAGTGTAAGGTTTTTGAGTATTCTGTGCTATTGTGGAATGTCTAGAACTTGCCTGGTGTGTTTATAAAATGAAATGAAGGACGTGAATTGTAGGAGATGATTTAGGCATTTCTTTGAATGAACCAAACTTTTATCCCTCATTATACCTACCTTGAAAAATTAATCCTAGTTAACCCCATTGAGCCTTGAGCCTATTCTTTGACAGATGCAACATAAGCTTAATCCTTTTTCTTTCATTAGCCTTGAAATTGAACCAAAACTCCTAAGCGCTTAAAGGAAAAATCCGAAAGAGTAAAGGAGTGAGAAGAATGAAAAAGAAGGGAAAGTAGCAATTGTAAGAGTTGAGAAAGGTCGAGGGTGCACTTGTTTGAATATGGGTGAGTATTAGTAGGGAGTAATAAAATAAATAAATGAAAAGTTACTTGTAGAACTCCTTACTAATAAGCTAAAAGCGCCTAAAGAAAGGGGGAACAAAAGAGGAAAAAGAAAGATGAAAAGAGAAAAAGGTGAAGTGAGGGAAGGGAAGTTTGTAATGAAGGCGTGATGTATTAAAAGCGCTTAGGAAAGATAGTCACTATTACTGATCACAATAGTACCTACCCGCACCTGAGTTACATTACAACCTAAAAAGTCCTACTTGATCTTACATTCATACATCCTTAAATTAGTGGAATAAAACACTAAGGGCAAGCTTATGGGTCATTACATAATGCATGTGAATTCTTTGTGAGAGTGAGCGCAATTCTATTCATATACCCACACATGTTGTGATATAAAAATTGTTTTTGCGTGTGAAATTGGGTAACTCTCTTTCCGTGAGGGGCACATGTTGAATGAAGGATATAATTCATGTGGGATTTATTAATCAGTTGATTTACATGAGTTTGCCAAGATTGAGAGTCGATTCTTGAGGTTAAGAAGTCTTAACATCGTTGTATTTCATTTATGTGATTAAATTGTGCATGATCTATTTGTAGCTTGTTGTCTTACGTAATCATTATAGCCGTAACTTGAATTATCTCGCTAAATTAGTTATGTGGGAGTCTCCATATGCATGATATGTAAAAGGTTGTTCGAGGACGAACAAGGATTTAAGTGTGGGGTTGTGATCACGGGCAAAAATATATGCCCGAGATACGCTTTACAACTTAAATTAGTCTTGTTTATCTAAGATTGTTGTATACATTTTCATGTAATTTTAGATAAAGTAAAGATATGTGCTAACCAACATGATTAGCCTTTGTTTTGTAGGTTTTGATGACTTTTGAGTAACTAATCCATGAGTTGGTAAAGTAGAGGCTTGGAAACGGTATCAACACGCGAACGTCGGCAAAGAGGAGGCACAAAACAGCCCACCGGCGCGTCGACAAGGTGCCACGGTAGGCAGGCCGCTCACAACAGCCCACCTGTGCGTTGGCAACGTGCCACGGCAGGTGGCCTCCGCGACCAAGGGTTGCCAACGCACTGCCCAAGCAGCGTGACACGCTGCCAACGCGGCAGGGTGCTGCCTGGGCCTTTTTCGGGTGATTTTCCAGAGGGCTTCCGCGTCCGTAGCGTGTCACGAAGGCCGTGCTCCGCGATGCACTCCGTGACACGTTGCTTGTTATTCCGGGAAAGAGTCCTACTACTATAAATAGCACACTTAGGTTTATTTTTCATAATTCAGACTTGGTGGAGCAAGGACGTGGGTTACAGGTAGTTGAGGGACGAAAAAGCTCTGGGTTTTTCTCTCTTTCTTTCTTCTTTCACTCAATTGTTTGTATGATTAACACTTGTTTTAGGATGATTAATCCATAAATGAGTGGCTAATTCCCTTCCTTGCTGAGGTTATGAACAATGGTGATGAATTTTGATTATTGAATTTTATGGTTTTTCATCTTCTTCTTCCATGTTGTTCTATTAATTCTTGTTTCTACTGCATTGGTGTGTGGCCAACATTAATGTACATCTAAAAAGTACGATTTCACTCGAGAGAGCACGAAATTGGAAAGTTGTGAATTAATAGGGTATTGTTCTTAACTTGATTTGGGAAAATTGAGTTTTGATGTGCTTTCCTGATAGAAATATACTTGAAAGCCGTATTAGTCAATTTAGGAACCGGAATTGTATTGCTAGGTCATAAATTGCATTTGATCACAGAAATGTAGACGGATGGTTTATGATTCTTAAGTGAGATTAAATACGAGAGTTTTAATCTCTAGGCTAATGTTCTTGGCTAGCAACTGGAAGAGAAGAATAACCGAATTATGATTATAATCAAGTTCATTACTTGTTCTTAACCTTGGCATGCTCATATCCATAGTTTCAATTCAAAGTAGATATTTGTTAATAGTTTTAGTATATAATTTATAAACAAAAATTATTTAACTTTTGGTTACGTTGTTGTCAGCATATATAGAAGTAAGATAGAATATAGTATCTTGAGCAATTTTTACTTATCCAGAGTCTCCTTGGTTCGATACTTGGCTTACTTAGCTACTTTATTACTTGTTTGACCACGTGCACTTGCGTGTCTGTTTTTAACCCCTAACCAAAGCACCGGACAATCATTCCGAGGGAAATCAATGAAAATAAACTTGAAATACTTCTAATACTTGAAAGCTCAGGGCTTAAAATTGATAAAAGAAATTGAGGAGGGCTTTGGGGACGCAAGGTAAGGACAATCCCCTTGCTAAAACCCCACATACCTGACGAAGAAACCTGGAGAATCTTCTTGAAAATCGAAGAGGAAAGTTCAGCCCTAACCTTTGCTCTGAAATACCCTGAGAGAGAATTCTACGATGTTCTTCTGAGGATTTGCATGAGAATGAGGGGAGGAACAACTTTTCCCCACTAAAACATCTGAAATTAGTGCTTAAACGATGTGGTTTAATGGTTGGGAGAATAGGAAATTACTAAATAGCCCTTAGAAATTCGCAGGGAAAAACTGTCAGGTGCTCCTAACGGGTGACTTAACGACTCGTTACCTGGTCCAGCGAGTCATTGGGTTCTCCCGTCAAGCTCACTGGAAAAATTTCTACTAACTCCTGATAGGCACATGACGAGTCGTCATGACTGGCAATGACTCGTCCTATCATCCATCAAGCACACTGGTAAGAACGTTAGAAGGGACTAGAAATGAAGGACCTGACGAGTCATTATTGCTGATGATGACTCGTGGTGACCTACCGTCAACTACAATGTAGTTTCCTCAAATTTCTGATTCCGGCTTGGCAACAGACGATTTAACAAGTCGTGGGGCCTGATAACGACTCGTGGGGTTGTCTGTTAAGGACACTAAAACATATTCTTGGCATCCTTTTCACGGTTGACCTGACGAGTCGTTGGGTCCCTTAACGACCCGTCAGGTTGGTCGTTCTGCAACTTTTCTGCAGTTTTTAGATTTTCTGAATTAAGTTCCAGATATTGATTTTAAGCTTCCGGGGCATTACAACCATGACTCATGGTCACCATCTGTAGCCTTCACTGCCCAATCTCCCTTGCCAAGCAGCCAGTCCAGGCCACTGGTGACCTCACGAGTCGTGTGGCCTGACCACGACTCGTGGTCATGCCTGTGGTGTCCCCTAGACTAGTCCACCTCCCTGCTTGACCACGAGTCACTTCATGACTCGTGGTCCCTCCTCACGGGTCACCTAACAACCCGTTCTGTGATCTGGTGTAGAATTTTAGTTTTTCTATGTTTCAACTCCTAAGTCTGATCTTTGGGCTCCCGGGGTATAACCACATCTCCCCCTTGGGAGCATTCATCCTCGAATGTTGGAAGTAAGAAGAAAAACGAAGACCTGCAATCATCACACCCCAATACTACTGATCATTTAACCCAAAAATTAACGGAATGAGTACCTCCTATTCATATCACATAGTTGAACTGATTTCATACTTCACATGCACATCCATACACATAAAAGAAACTTGAACCCATGATTTGAACATGAATACTAAATAGAGTTATAGGGAAAAACTGATACCTCATGTCGAAACTGAGCTGATAGAGAATAAATGTGGGTATTTAGCCATCATATCCACTTCGGCTTCCCATGTAGCTCCTTCAACATGTTGATTCCTCCATAACACTTTAACTGAAGCTACTTCCTTATTCCTTAGCCTCCGTACCTGACGATCCAATATTTCCACCGGCACCTCCTCATAGCTAAGGCTATCTTTTACACCAACGTTGTCAACCAGGACTACTAGAGATGGATCTCCCAAACATTTCTTCAAAAGCAATACGTGAAACACAGGATGCATGGAAGATAACTCTGAGGCCAACTCCAATTTATACGCTACCTTACCAACTCTCCTCATAACCTGGTAGGGACCAACATAACGGGAACTGAGTTTTTCCTTTCTTCCCAACCCGCATTACTCCCTTCATGGGAGATACCTTCAAAACACCCAGTCATCCACCTCGAACTCAAGTTCTCTCCTCCTCACATCAACGTAGGACTTTTGATAACTTTGAGCTGTCTCGAGCGATCAACACCCGGAACATACCAACTACTCTAATATCGAAGTATACCATCTCCCTCTTTGGAGAAGACCCCTACCTTTTGCTCTAGAACCATTCCCTCCAACTACAGAAATTTGGAATCCTCGCCTTTCCTAGCTTTTACATCAGTCACTAAGAACAATTCGGATCCATTCTGAACTATAACAGCGCTACCGGTCAAGGCAACCAAACGAACTACTACAATGCCTGTTAAAACCTCTTAAGTCCCAAACCCTTGAGTTCTCCTCCCTTATGCTCAAAATCATGCCAATTCCGCAATACACTCAAACCCACCCAAAATCCATCTGAAATCCTCCGCACAACCCAAACACGCAATCCTATCCTAAAACCCATTCCGAACCGGTTGGAACCCTCAAGTTATCCATATAAGGTCGTTTTCCTCCATGTTGACCGGGTCACACCCAGTTTCTCCAAAGCTCATAAATTCAACAAAAGGTTCAAATCACCCTCGAATCACCTCGTAATCCATGCAACTGCTCAACTAAATCATAAATCACCATCCAGAACCAACAAAGCTTTCAGAATCCAAATTCAATCTTGACAACCCAAACTGTTGACTATGGTCAACCCTCAAACTTCAAACCCTTCAAAAATTGAAAGACTCACCCAATCTTCATAAAATCATCTCGGAATGAAGTCTTCCACTTCCGTAAGTCATGAACAACAGAGTAGTGATATGAAAAGGTTCATCCTAGGAAAACAGATCGACAATCACAAAATGACCATGTGGCTTGCTACACTTCCAGGCTTGGTTAATAATTGGGCTTCCTGTACTAGTCCGACATCTATGTAATACCCCGGAAACTCAAGGATCAGACACGGGAGTCAAAATGGGAAAAATGTAAAACTGGTGTTGTAGGCACATAACGAGTTATTGGACGACTCGTGAGGACAGCCCACGAGTCATCAGGTGACTCGTAGGGAGGCCAGGGGAGAGTTGGGAAGTTTGGAGGAAAAGGGTTCCCCATGGGCGTGGGAACGACTCGTGGTCAGATACCACGAGTCGTTAGGTCATCCGTGGGGTAAGGGAGAAGGAAAAATGGAAGAGGTCAGACCAGTGTACTTAATGGAAGCTGACCACGACTCGTTGGGTCAGGTAACGAGTCATGGTGTGAGTCATGGAATGAATTATATGTGAAGTGATGTGATTGCGGTAGTGAACTTGATGACTGGTGACCACGAGTCATGGCCACCCCTAATGTGTCGTTATGTTAGTCGTTATGAGACCAGGAGTCCAGGCAGGCAGTGTACTCAATGAGCAACATGAAGAGTCGTGCCCCCCAGTAACGATCTGTCAGGTCGTCCATTAGGACCACCTGGCAATGTTTTCCTGCGTATCAGTAAGGGTCTCTTCATAATTTCTAAGTTTCTAAGACCTATAGTACGTCTTGTAAGGCTCATTTTTACATGGTTTTAAGAGGGGAAGACCTATTCTAAGCTAATTCATTACATGCATGCAAACTTGAGAGTTTGAAGAGGCGATTTAGAGAAAGTTTTGAAGGTTTCCATTGAAATCTCATCTTGGGAAATTAGAGAAGTGGTAAAATCATCCCTTCCAGGTATTTAGGGTTATGAGTGGGTGTTTCCTTCCTCACCCATGCACAAATCTCTAGTTAAGTATGAGAAATTCCTATGATCAAATTATGGGATTTTTACCCAATTGCATAATTCTTCAATTTTAATACATGGGTACGATTAGATTTTGTTTATATTGATGAATTGTGAAGCTTGGGAAGATTTTAAATTGTTTTCAATCCAAATTGTGTTTTCTAAATTATGAAAATTTAATACCCATGGATGAGAAGTTCATGAAAGAAGAAAATGATGATGAATGTATGATGATGATGAGATTTGATGATAAAAAGCATATTTCTAAAGCTACCCATGATTATGATATTGTTTTCAAAATGAATTGAGTAGATCCAAGCATGATAGAGTTTTGGGCAAGGCCCTTATATCAAGTATGATGGTGTAGTATCTCTAAAGTAAGCTTACTGCATGGTTTTGGAGTAGATGCTACCACTTATATTTGATCTTGTGGTATGTTTCGAAATAAAGCGTCTCATATGCATGAATTCATATTGAGATGTATGTTATTATAAAGCTTCATTTTCATACGATGTCGGTTCTATGCATGATTCCATTATTGAGCTTTGTCAAATGACAATGTTGAGCTTTGTTTCATACGATGTTGAGTTTATGCATGATTCCATTATTGAGCATCGTTATATACGATGTAGAGCATTACATGTTTTGGGAGAAGAGTCTAGCACTGAGCGGGCTAAGCGTCGATCACCCTATGCCCCAAAATTACGCGCCAACATAGGTTGATACTATTATGTTTTGGCACCTCCCTTGTGAGCTAGCCCCGTCCCCAATGGCCTATGAGCTTGATATCAATATCATGGTAGCGTCCTTAGCACTGGAAAGATTTTGGACGACTCTGCCCACTTGAGTGTGATAGTCGGGACCACATAAGCTCTATTGTGGTATGTCGGTTAAGAGATTAGTCTCCCATTGTCTATATGATTCAGATTTTAATATTCATTACTCATGATTATTATTTTAAACATGTATGTATTAGAAGAAAGGTTTGACTCATTGTCATCTTTTCTATAAATGTCATGTTTTTGGTTTGAGTCATTCAAGTCAGTTATGATATTAGAAACTATGCATGGTCATATTATGAAAATATTATGATTTCAGAATGAATGCATGTAGTGCTTCCTCTCAGATTTGAAAGCTTATGATATGTTATGAAATGTTATAAATGATTTACTTTGCTTAAGCGGTTTTACTTACCTTACATACTCGGTACATTCCACGTACTGACCGTATACTTTCTATGTTGTATCATTTCATGATACAAGACCTAGCTCCCAGGCTCAGCCTCCCTCGTAGTCGGTTGTCAGAGTTAGCTCCTACTTGGTTGGTGAATCCTCATCCGTCGAGGGCTAGACTTTCAGTTTCCTTATGTTTTTTCAGTATTGTTGAGTTAGTTGGGTTCTTGTCTATTCAACTCCTCCAAATTAGAGGCTTTTCAGACTTATGTATGTGTTATCTTCGGGTGCTTATTCTGATGTTAGGTTGAGTTAGACTTCCATTGAGTTATATCGATGATTTCTTCAGTTTATCAAATGAGTTAGATGTATGCATATGCCATGGGTTGACTTAGGGTCTGTCAGGGTCCCTTATCTCGTGTCTATGATTCGGGCCTTCGTTCGGGTCGTGACAAACTAGGTATCAGAGCCATAGGTTTGAAGTGTCCTAGGGTGTCTAAAAGCTGCGTTAAGTAGAGTCTTCTTCATGGATGTGAAGCGCGCCACACTTATGAAGAAGAGGCTACGAGATGTTTAGGAAATGTTCCCTTCCTTCATGATCTATCTCGTACGATGAAAAGTCTTTCTATCCTTCTAATTCTTACTATTCGCGATTGAAGAATGAATGGAAGGAGGAATGGAGGTGGTGAAGGCCACGAGGATGGAAATGGTTATGGGCATCAGCCAGCTCCACCAGTTCAGGAGCCCCAGGCACCGGAGCCAGCTGCTCATGCTGACTTTCCGGCCGCTATTCAGATGCTTGCACAGGCCTTGACCGCTCAGGTCAACCAGCAGGCCATTGCGCATGTTCTGCAAAATGGCAATGCAGCTACGGCTCGAGTAAGAGACTTCTTGAGGATGAATCCGCTGGAGTTCTTAGGGTCCAATATAGATGCGGACCCGCATGATTTCATTGATAAGATTGTCAAGATCACCCAAGTCATGGGGGTGAGTAGTGTTGAGTGCGCAGAGTTGGCCTCCTACTAGTTGAAGGGGGTTGCGCATATCTGGTTTTGCCAATGGAAGGATAGCAAGGTCACAGGAGCAAGTCCGATCACGTGGGAAGAGTTTTAGATTGCATTCCTAGTCGGTTCTTCCCTTGGGAGATGAGGGAGTTAAAGGCAGCTGAGTTTGTAAACTTGAAGTAGGGAAGGATGACAGTGCAAGAGTATTCCCTTGAGTTCACTCGCCTATCGAAATATGCTCCGGAGTTAGTGGCTGACTAGAGGGCGCGAGTGAGCAGATTTGTGCACGGTATAGAAGGGTATTTAGACAAGGAGTGCTGGATTGCTATGCTTCACCAAGATATGGACTTTCCTCACATGGTGTTGTACACCCAGCAGATGGAGGCGGCACATTCGAGAGAGAGGGAGGCTAAGAGGGCTAGGACCGAGGATCACAAACTCTCTTAGTAGAGGTCCGATGGTGGGCACCGACAACAGACTCACTGGAGATCATCAGCCCCGGCATCTTCGACATTGAGTGTGCCATTCAGGCCTAGACATGATAAGAGAGGGCGAGCATCAGGCTCGAGGGGTCAGAGCAACAGACCCGCAGATACTAGCGTCCTGGCTTATCGCAGATGTGGTCGGAGGCACACAGGACAGTGCTTGGTAGGTTCAGGTGCTTGTTTCGTGGGCAGCCCGGATACATGCTTCGAGATTATCCAGCTGTGAGGTAGGATTAGGTTGGGGGCCAAGGCCCGGCTTCTAGTTAAGCAGCCCCTCCCCCACGCTCAACACATCAGGGGGCATCTACTAGCACAGCTGGCGGTCAGCGCCAGAACAGATTCTATGGTTTAGCTTCCCGTCAGGAGCAGGAGTTCTCCCTGAATGTGATTACTGGTATGTTGCGAGTCTTCCATAGTGATGTTTATGCTTTGCTAGATCTAGGGGCTATCTTGTCTTTTGTGACACCATATGTGGCCAGTAGCTTCGGAGTCAGTCCCGATGTCTTGTAGAACCCTTCTCAGTTTCCACTCTAGTAGGTGACTCAATTATAGCTAGATGGGTAAATAGAGGTTGCCCAGTCTCAGTCCTTCATAAAGTCACCTCAAAAGACTTGATAGAGTTAGCCATGACCAATTTCGATGTCATTCTCGGCATGGATTGGCTATTTGCATGCTATGCTTTAGTTAATTGCAGAACCCGGATAGTAGAGTTTAGATTTCTGGGTGATCCAGTCTTAGAATGGAAGGGTAGTTCAGCTATGCCTGTAGGTCAATTCATTTCCTACCTTAAGGACAGGAAGATGATTTCTAAGGGTTGCATGTACCATCTAGTTAGGGTTAATGATGTCGATTCTGAAACTCCGACTATCCAGTCAGTTCCAGTAGTACGTGAGTATCTACAGGTCTTTCCTGATAATTTGCCAAGTGTCCCTCCCGAGCAGGAGATTGATTTCGATATAGATCTTCTTCCTAACACGCATCCTATATCCAGCCGAGCAAAAAGAGTTGAAGGATCAGTTGAAGGACCTGTTAGATAAGGGCTTTATTAGGCCGAGTAAGTCTCCATGGGGTGCACCAGTGTTAATTGTCTGGAAGAAGGATAGTTCGCTTCAGATGTGCATTGACTATCAGTAGTTAAACAAGGTTACCGTCAAGAATAGGTATCCTTTGCCAAGACTGATGATTTGTTCGATCAGCTTCAGGGTGCCAAGTGTTTCTCTAAGATTGATCTCAGATTGAAAACGGCTTTCAGGACTCGGTATGGTCACTACGAATTTGTTGTTATGTCTTTTGGACTATCCAATGCCCCTGTAGCTTTTATGGATCTACTGAACAGGGTGTTCAAAGCATATTTGGACATGTTTATGATTATGTTCATTGATGACATCCTTATATACTCTCGGAGCGAGGAGGAGCATGCCGCTCACTTGAGAGTAGTGCTTCAGACCCTCAAGGATCGTTAGTTGTATGCAAAGTTCAGCAAATGTGAGTTTTTGTTGGACTCTGTGGCATTTTTGGTCCATGTGGTATCGAGTGAGGGAATAAAGGTAGATTCTTAGAAAATCGAGGCCGTGAAGAATTGGTCCAAACCGGTGAACCCATCAGATATCAGGAGCATTTTCGGCTTAGCGGGTTACTATCAGAGATTTGTTGAGGGATTTTCATCTATTGCAGCACCTTTGACCAAGTTGACTCAGAAGAAGGTAAACTTCCAGTGGCCGGAGGCTTGTGAAAAAAGCTTCCAAGAGTTGAAGACTCGACTCACTTCAGCACCAGTGTTGACCCTACCCGAGGGTACCGGTGGTTTTGTGGTGTATTGTGATGCTTCGAAGATTGTACTTGGGGGTGTGTTGATGCAGCATGGAAAGTTATAGCATATTCCTCAAGACAGTGGAAAGTTCATGAGAAGAATTACCCGATCCATGACCTTGAGTTGGTCGCGGTGGTATTCGCATTGAAGATGTGGAGGCATTATTTGTATGGGGTCCATATGGATGTATTCACGGATCACAAGAGCTTGCAATATGCGTTCACGCAGAAAGATCTCAATCTTTAGCAAAGGAGGTGGTTGGAGCTACTAAAGGACTACGACATGATTGTCCTCTACCACCCCGGTAAGGCTAATGTGGTAGCGGATGCACTTAGTAGGCTCTCTATGGAGAGTGTGTCCCACGTGGATGAGGGAAAGAAGGAGTTGGTGAAAGATGTCCATCGACTTGCTAGGTTGGGAGTTAGATTGGTCGATTCGGCCGATGGTGACATTGTTGTGCAAAATAGATCAGAATCGTCCTTGGTGACTGATGTGAAAGCTAGGCAAGACGAGGATCCGATGTTGGTGAAACTTAAGGAAGCCATTTAGGGTCAGAAAGTGGAGGTTTTTTCCTAAGGGGGAGATGGGGTGCTGCGGTACCAGGGCCATCTATGTATTCCAGATATTGATAATTTGAGGGACCGGATATTGCATGAGGCACATGGATCCAGGTACTCTATCCATCCGGGTGCCACCAAGATGTATCATGATTTGCGAGAAATATATTGGTGGAACGGCATGAAGAAGGATATTGCGGAGTTTGTAGCAAGGTGCCCAAACTGTCAGCAAGTGAAATTCAAGCATCAAAGGCCGAGAGGCGTACTTTAGAATATTAGAATTCCCACTTAGAAGTTGGAAGAGATTAATATGCATTTCATTACAGGCCTACCTCGTACTCGCCGACACTAAAATTCTATTTGGGTGGTGGTAGATAGGTTAACCAAGGCTGCTGTCATGCCCCTCCTTGGGAGGCATGACAAACTTGGTATCAGAGTAGGTCGTATCCCAGGGAGTCTGCAAGCTGTGATAAGTAGAGTCTTGTCTATGGATGTGTTGTGTACCACATACCATAGGCAGGAGGCTGCAAGGCATGATAGGATGGTTACTCTTTCTTCACATTCAGTCGTGCCATAGAGTAGTATAGTATAGGGTTGAGTCCCTAAAGCTTACTATACTCTTTGTTTACAGATAAAATGTCAGATCAGTGACATCCTATCACAGGCCGAATATTGGATACAGCAGCAGGAGAGGGCACCAGCAGGATGCCCCAGTCTCGATTAGAATCAGCCCGATCTGAGGGTGATACAGAGGCATCATCCCGACCTTCTCAACAGTCTCCACCCCATCAGGAGCCACTCGAGATGACACCACCTCCGGCAGTCCCTATACCTACACCATCTAACCAGGAGGTCTGAAGTGCAGTAGTTATGTTAGCACAAATGCTGGCTACTCAGCGCTAGTCAATGCCACCTACAGCGGCAGAATCATTAGGTGGGCCTGGTAGTTCGAGGGTCCGAGAATTCCTAGCACTAGGTCCCCCATAGTTTACCGGTACAGATCAAACAGAGGACCCCCAGAACTTCCTAGATTAGATGCAGAGGATTTTCCGGGAAATGCATGTTACATCTACAGAATCGGTCAAATTGGCGGTATTCCAACTGCGTGATATTGCTGTGTTGTGGTATGAGAGTTGGGAAAGGTCTCGAGGGAGAGATGTTGCCCCTCCGACCTGGTCCAGCTGTTCAGAGGCCTTCCTGGACCACCGTTATATACCACGAGAGATCCGATAGGCTCGGATGGATTAGTTTTTACACCTGGAGCAGAGGGCAATGAGTGTTCGAGAATACGCCCTACAGTTCGATTCTTTGGCTCGATATGCTCCAGCCTTTATAGACACCATACCATCCAGAGTCCACCGGTTTATTATGGGGCTGAAACCAGAGTATATTGAGGCCTATATGACAGTTACTTTACAGGAAGATATGGATATTGCTCGATTATAGGCTTTTGCTCAGACTGTTGAGGGCCTCAGACAGCGGCAACAGGATAGCAGACGAACAAGTCAGGAACAGCGCCGCAGGGACAGGTCAGATGAGTTACAGGGGGAGATTCGTAAAGGGCCTAGGCCACGGTTGTCAGATAGGCCACCTAGACCCCCGCCTCCATCACAGCAACATAGGGGTAGATTTAGTCGCCGAGGACAGTTAGAGTCCAGCGGAAGTTCTCGAACAGTAGATTCACCCCAGTAGACGAGGGCAGAACATAGTAGGTATACACCACTACTTTGCCCTATTTGCAGCTGACGCCACTCTGGAGCTTGCAGATATGGCTCCACAGGGTGTTATATATGCGTACAGGAGGATCATGTGATGAGAGATTTTCCAGTTAGGGGTCAGGGTGATTGGGATAGACAGGACAGGGCATCAGCAGGGTCGCGAGCTCCAACAGCCCCGGCAGGGCGCAGGCCCTCAGTTTCAGCAGGCAGAGGCCGAGGCATATCAGGAGCCTCTAGTTCAGGTGCGGGCCCAAGCCGTACCTATGCATTACCAGGGAGACAGGATTTAGAGGCGTCTCCAGATGTTGTGACAGGTATGATGACTATTTTCTCTCACCCTGCGTATGTATTAATCGATCCTGGATCTACCTTGTCCTATGTTACCCCATTAGTGGCTCAAAAGTTCAGTATTGTACCAAAATTGCTTCAGCAACCCTTTTTAGTATCTACACCCATCAGTGACTTTATTATAGCCAGAATGGTTTATGGGGGGTGTACAGTAGAGGTTGCTAACCGTTAGACCACAACAGATTTGGTAGAGTTAGAAATGGTTAATTTTGATGCCATTATGGGTATGGATTGGTTAGCTCCATGCTATGCCAATGTAGAATGCTGGACCAAGACGGTCCTGTCCTACTTTCCAAGGGAGGCAGCACGAGAGTGGAAGGGCAGTACAGCTACGCCAAAAGGTAGGTTTATTTCCTATCTTCGAGCGAGAAAGTTGATAGCTAAGGAATGCATTTACCACATTGTCAGAGTTCAGGATGTTCGGGTAGAGCCTCCGACTCTCCAGTTTGTTACAGTGGTTAATGAATTCCCCGAGGTATTCCTAGATGAGCTACCTGGTATTCCCTAGAAAGGGAAATAGACTTTGCAATTGATTTATTACCAGGCACCCAACCGATATCAATTCCCCCCTTATCGCATGGCTCCTGCGGAACTCAGAGAACTAAAGGAGCAATTGAAAGATTTGTTAGATAAGGGCTTTATCAGGCCGAGTACTTCACCTTGGGGTGTGCCAGTTCTATTTGTGAGAAAGAAGGATGGTTCCCTCTGCATGTGTATAGACTATCAACAACTGAATAAAGTTACTATCAAGAATAAGTATCCGCTTCCCAAGATAGATGATTTGTTTGATCAGTTACAGGGAGCTAGATATTTCTCCAAAATTGACTTAAGGTCCGGATATCATCAGGTTCGGGTTCGTGAAAGGGACATTCCAAAGACTGCCTTCAGGACCAGATACAACTATTTTGAATTCTTAGTCATGTCCTTTGGGCTAACGAATGCTCCAGCCGTGTTTATGGACCTGATGAACAACATTTCAGACCATATCTGAACCTGTTTGTGATAGTGTTTATTGATGATATTCTGGTGTATTCTCGCTCAGAGGCAGACCACCAGGATCATTTGCGGACAGTGCTCCAGATTCTCAAAGACCGTCAGCTGTATGCCAAGTTCTCTAAATGTGAATTTTGGCTAAATTCAGTAGCCTTTTTGGGGCATATCGTGTCGGATGCTGGTATACAGGTAGATACACAGAAAATAGAAGAAGTGAAAACATGGCCCAGACCTACCACTCCGATCGAGGTACGCAGTTTCCTGGGATTAGCAGGGTACTACAGGAGGTTTGTTGAAGGATTTTCCACCTTAGCAGCACCTCTGACTAAACTGACGCAGAAGGCAGCAAAATTTCAGTAGACTGAGGCATGTGAGTAGAGCTTCCAGGAATTGAAAGACAGGTTAACATCAGCTCCAGTGTTAGCATTGCCAGAAGGTACAGAAGGTTATGCAGTTTATTGTGATGCTTCGGGTGTTGGGTTAGGATGTGTGTTGATGCAGCATGGTAAAGTAATTGCTTATGCTTCCAGAAAGTTGAGGAAACATCAAAAGAACTATCCTACCCATGACCTGGAATTGGCCACAGTGATTCACACCTTGAAGATATGGAGACATTACTTGTATGGCGTCCATGTGGATATTTTCACTAATCATAAGAACCTATAGTATATCTTCACCCAAAAAGAACTGAACTTGTGGCAGCGTCGCTGGTTAGAGTTGTTGAAAGATTATGATATGAATATTCTGTATCACCTAGGAAGGGCCAATGTGGTGGCAGACGCCCTTAGCCGTAAGTCCATGGGGAGTTTGGCATACTTACAGCTTGTGCAGCGGGAATTAGCCCAGGAATTACACCAGTTAGCCAATTTAGTCGTTCGTGTAGCAGAAACAGAGGACAACAGAGCGGTAATCCAGAACATCACAGTGTTATTTTTAGTCGTGGAAGTAAAGGAACGAAAGTGTGAAGATCCTAGCGTGGTTCAGCTTAGAAACAGAGTTCAGCAAGGAGAGGTGATAGATTTTCAGATAATCGAGGATGGGATATTGCAATATAAAGATCGCCTTTGTGTTCCAGACGTTGCAGGGCTTCGCCAGCAGATTATGGGCGAGGTACATTTTTCCCGTCATTCTCTCCACCCAGGTTCGACGAAAATGTACCACGATATAAAAGAAATCTATTGGTGGCCAGGAATGGGAAGGGGATAGCAGAATTTATAGCTCAGTATCCCAACTGCCAGCAGGTAAAAGTTGAACATCAAAAACCAGGCGGACTGACTCAAGATATAGCTGTGCCTCTATGGAAATGGGAAGTAGTAAATATGGATTTTGTAGAAGGATTACCCCGCACCAGGCGTAGATATGATTCGATCTGGGTGATTGTTAACAGACTGACAAAATCAGCTCATTTTCTGCCAGTAAGGGCTACCTTTTCCACCGAGGATTATGTTGAGCTGTATATCAGAGAAATAGTCAGGTTACATGGTGTTCCAGTGTCCATTATCTCTAACAGAGGGGCGCAGTTTACAGCTAAATTCTGGAAATCATTTCAGAGAGGCTTGGGGACGCAGGTTAACCTGAGCACAACTTTTCATCCTCAGACAGATGGGCAGGCAGAACGCACCATTCAAACGCTCGAGGATATGTTGCGAGCATGTGTGTTGGATTTCGGAGGTAGCTGGGATGAACATTTACCACTCATTGAGTTTGCCTATAATAACAGTTACTATTCAGCTATTCAGATGGCGCCTTATGAGGCATTATATAGGCAAAAGTGTAGATCTCCAGTTGGTTGGTTTGAGGTAGGAGAATCAACATTGATTGGGCCAAATATCATTCATCAGTCAGAGGAAAAAGTAAAGCTTATCAGAGAATGTTTACTGACTGCTCAGAGCTGCTAGAAATCTTATGCTGACGTGCGACACAGAAACTTGGAATTTAATGTGGGTGATTGGGTGTTTCTGAAAGTTTCGCTGATGAAGGGTGTAATGAGATTTGGCAAGAAAGGCAAGCTCAGCCCGAGGTTTGTTGGGCCTTATCAGATTCGCGGAAGAATAGGCCAAGTGGCATATGAGTTAGACTTACCTCCAGAGTTAGAATCTGTCCACCTAGTTTTCCATGTATCAATGCTGAGAAAGTGCATAGGAGATCCCTCCAGAATTGTCCCAGTCCAAGATGTTCAGGTTACAGAGGAGTTGGCCTATGAAGAAGTTCCAGTAGCCATACTAGACCAGCAGATCCGCAGATTAAGAACTAAAGATGTTGCTTCTATCAAACTGTTATGGCATAACAGGAACCAAGAGGAAATGACTTGGGAAGTAGAAGAAAATATGAAAGTCAAAAAATAGAAAATATGAAGAAAATATCCTCAGTTATTTCACTTAGTCAGCCAGAGGTATGTTATTATTATTGTTTTATGAGTTACAGTATATTCATGTGTACGTGAGATAGTTGACTCTAGTTTATTATGTAATGGATGCTATAGTATTTATTGAGGACCTGTATTGGACTTTTCTACGTTTCAGGATTTTTGATATAGTCCATATTACAGGGGAAACTCTGCCGAAATTTTTCCAGAATAAGTAGAGCAAGTTAAAATTTCTGTAAACAGAAGTTACCATTCGAGGACGAATGTTCTTAAGGGGGGAAGGATGTTACACCCCATAAGTTCTTTACACTTAGTTGGCCTATTCACATGTTGGTTAAGAGTTTTAGAATGCCATACGTGTGAGAAAAGGGCCCGGGGAGAGACCGGACAAGCGCCAAGTCAGAGCGTCGCAAGGCAAATGCGACTTATAAATCACATTCGACAAATGCGACTTATAAACCGCATTCAACAAATGCGACTTAAAGGCCCCAAGTATATAAGGCCTCCCACCTTGTTTTAAATCATTTCCTTACATTTAATTTCTAGTGAACGACCAGTAAACAGGGGAGACGAAGGGTTTTCATTAATTTCCATCCGATTAAGCCGTCAAACACAGTCCAAACTCAAATTAACTTCGGGTAGCGAAGTATAAAGTTGCAGGGAGCATTCCTACGGAGTTAGTTTCATGAAATTCGGCCGAGGAATTATCGTCTCACCGAGCCAAGGTAAGTGGAATTACTCCAAATTAGTGTTAATATACTCCCAGCATTAAATTGAGTATTTCTCCCTTCTAGACTTTCGAGAAATTACGAGTTTTCTGCCGTTCTCCGATAAGTCGAAGAATAGGCAACAGGTATATCCATAAGTATGGTTTCTTTCCAAAATAAATAGTAGAATTAATTCTATTCTTTCGTGAATATGAATACAATTGGGAGAAATAGCTGAATACTAGCCGAGCTACGCCAGTTAATCAGAAAGTCAGTAGTTGAGGTATGTAAATCCAGTTTCTTTCGGAAAGCTAGTAGTTCCAGTATAGCAAAATAGTATAAATTCCAGTAGAATGTTTCAGAAGTCGTATATTATATTTCAGTATGAGATTCAGAACAGAATACCAGAATACAAATATTATTATCAAATTCAGTATATATATATTACATGCGGTTATTGCTATCTGTGGACACATGATTGTTCTGTGTTGGGCACCCTTAGAGCTTCCTTGACCGCCCCAGGGTTAATAGCTGTGTCGACTCGCCCGCAAGAGGGTGAGGATACGTCGCTCTACGGAGTGACATGTCGTCCGCCAGCGGACAAAGATGGGATACAAATTCCCCATAGCAGGCTGATCAGCACTATACCACACCCTCTGTCGAGCACTTGTGCCCAAGGTGCAGATTACAGTTTTCAGATTACAGATTTCAGATTTCAGATTGCAGGAGTCCTCCGGAATCAGATACAGCTATAGTCAGGGGCCCAATAAGCCCAAGTTGCATACCCAGGGGGCCAGCTGGATGCTCATAGTTACTAGGTGGATGGTAAGACCTGAGTAGGGGTATATAGATTGTGTGCTGGTTGGTACCTTACGGCTTATGGGGGCTGGTAAGGTTCTTGTATGCTATGTTGTGTTAGTTATTAATAGATAGAAAGTAGACCGCCATGTTATCAGGTATGACTCTTACTCTTTTCAATAAAGTTACGCTCTTTTTAGATTCCACTATATCAGTCAGTCTCAGCCCGTCTCCTATTACTTCAGTATCTATCTGTATTATTGTTTGCTTTCAGTTATTTTCAGTCTTGCATACTTAGTACCAGTGGTACTGACGCCCGTTTTGGGGCGCTGCATTACTTGCCTGTAGGTACTCATAGATGAGAAGCAGATCCCTCGTAATTCCAGCCAGCGTACGGAGTCTTCAGCTATCTGGAGCTTGATAGCTAAAGGTTTACTTCCCTTTTTGTTTGTACAGTATGGGTAGGCCGAGGCCCTGTCCCGACCATCTTATTATTCTTAGAGGCTTGCGGATTGTATATTCCCTGTGGTTAGTTGTACCGGTCATGTGGGGCCATGTGTATGTTTTTAGTTTGCATGTGATGGCCGTGTGGGGCCTTGTTCAGTTGTCAGTTGGTGACCTTGTCGGTCACAGATCAATTTAGCACTTGATTCTACTTTTTAGTGATAACTAGTCAGCATGGTGGCCTTGTCGGCGCACATAGGTTCCCTTATGTTCAGTTGTTCTGGGTAGCTGTTATATACCTACATGTGGCTATAGGCCTTGTCGGCTGGAGGCTGTATTTACAACCGTTATATAGCCCATTGTTTTCATAAATCCAGAATTAGAGCCAGCCTGGCACCAGAAGTGCTTAGGCTCAGTAGTCCAACAGTCCAAGTCCTAATAGGGCACCAGGTGCCAGTCATGCCTCCCAAGGAGGGGCGTGACAGCTGCACACTTCCTACCGATCAAAACCACAGATTCAGCGGATGATTAGGCCAAATTGTATATCCAAGAGTTGTTGCCATTACATGGAGTGACCTTGTATATTATCTCAGACTTAGGTACTCAGTTTACCTTTCAATTTTGGCAGTTTTTCCAAAAAGGGCTTGGGACTCAAGTTAAACTCAACACAACATTTCATCCGCAACCGGATGGTCAGGTGGAGTAGACAATTCAAACTCTCGAGGACATGTTGAGAGCTTGTGTGATGAATTTCAAAGGTAGTTGGGATGATCACTTGCCCTTGATCGAGTTTGCTTATAATAACAGCTATCACTCTAGCATCCAGATGGAACCGTTCGAGGCTCTTTATGGGCGAAGGTGCAGATCGCCCATCAGATGGTTTGAGGTTGGTGAGGCAGCTATGCTAGGACCCAATTTGATGCATGAGGCTATGGTGAAAGTTCAGTTGATAAGGGATAGGCTAAAAACTGCTCAGAGTCGTCAAAAGTCATATGCTGATGTGAGAAGGAGAGACTTGGAGTTCGAGGTGGACGATTGGGTATTTTTGAAGGTGTCTCCCATGAAGGGAGTCATGCGGTTTGGAAAGAAAGGAAAACTCAGTCCCAGCTATGTTGGTCCGTACCGGGTTATGAAAAGAGTTGGTAAGGTAGTGTATGAGTTGGACTTGCCATCAGAGTTATCTTCAGTTCATCCCGTCTTACATGTATCGCTCTTGAAAAAGTACTTAGGTGACCCTACTTTAGTTGTCCCGGTGGAAAGTGTTGCTATGGGAGATAGCCTCAGTTATGAGGAAATTCCAACTGCAATCTTGGATCGTCAGGTTCGGAGGCTGAGGAACAAAGAAGTGGCCTCGGTAAAGGTGTTATGGAGAAATCAGCATGTTGAGGGAGCTACGAGGGAAGCCGAAGAGGCTATGATTGCTAAATACCCTCACCTGTTCCCTACCGGCTCAATTTCAGTTTGAGGTATCAGTTTTTGCCTTAATTCTCTAATCAATTTCCATGTTCAGTTCATGTGCGCAAGTTTGATTTATGTTAAGATAGATGCATGTGATGCCTGAATTCTGTTAAGCTATGTATTTCTTTTCAGAGGTAGTCATTCTGTCATTTTTCGGTTTAAATGATCAGTGTTTGCATATAATGATTGCATGTTTCTGAGTTTCTATGTGTTTGTAACATTCGAGGATGAATGTTCCTAAGGGGGAGATATTATAATACCCCTGAAACTGAAGGATCATACCCGGGAGTCAAAACGAGAAAAATGTAAAACTGGTGTTGTAGGCACAGAACGAGTCGTTGGACAACTCGTGAGGACAGCCCACGAGTCGTCAGGTGACTCATGGGGAGGCCAGGGGAGAGTTGGGAAGTTTGGAGGAAAAGGGTTCCCCACGGGCGTGGGAACTACTCGTGGTCAGACACCACGAGTCGTTAGGTGTTACTGTGGGGTAAGGGAGAAGGAAAAATGGAAGAGGTCAGACCGGTGTACTTAACGGAAGCTGACCACGACTCGTTGGGTCAGGTAACAGTCGTGGGATGAATTATATGTGAAATGATGTGATTGAGGCAGTGAACTTGATAATTGGTGACCATGATTCGTGGCCATCCCTAATGAGTCGTTATGTCAGTCGTTATGAGCCCAGGAGTCCAGGCAGGCAGTATACTCAACGAGCAACATGACGAGTCGTTCCCCCCAATAACGATCCGTCAAGTCATCTGTTAGGACCACCTGGCAGTATTTTCCTGCGAATTCACTAAAGGTCTTTTCATAATTCCTAAGTTCCTAAGACCTATACTACGTTGTTTAAGGCTCGTTTTAGAAGGTTTTAAGAGGGGAAAACCTATTCTAAGCTAATTCATTCCATGTATGCAAACTTGAGAGTTTGAAGAGGGGATTTAGAGCAAGTTTTGAAGGTTTCCATTGGAATCTCATCTTGGGAAATTAGAGAAGTGGTAAAATCATCCCTTCCAAGTATGTAAGGTTATAAGTGAGTGTTTCCTTCCTCACCCATGCCCAAATCTCTAGTTAAGTATGAGAAATTCCTATGATCAGTTTATGGAATTTTTACCCAATTGCATAATTCTTCAATTTTAATACATGGGTACAATTAGATTATGTTTATATTGATGAATTGTGAAGCTTGGGCAGATTTTAAATTATTTTCAATCAAAATTGAGTTTTCTAAGTTATGAAAATTTAATGCCCATGGATGAGAAGTCCATAAAAGAAGAGAATGATGATGAGTTTATGATGATGATGGGATTTGATGATGAAAAGCATGTTTCTAAAGCTACCCATGATTATGATATTGCCTTCAGAATGAATTGAGTAGATCCAAGCATGATAGAGTTTTGGGCAAGGCCCTTATATCAAGTATGATGGTGTAGTATCTCTAAAGTAAGCTTACAACATGGTTTTGGAGTAGATGGTCCCACTTACCTTTGAGCTTGTGGTATGTTTCAAAATAAAGCTTATCCTATGCATGAATTCATATTGAGATGTATGTTATTATTGAGATTCGTTTTCATATGATGTCAGTTCTATGCATGATTCCATTATTGAGCTTTGTCAAATGACAATGTTGAGCTTCGTTTCATACGATGTTGAGTTTATGTATGATTCCATTATTGAGCTTCATCAATAGACGATGTTGAGCTTCGTTAAATACAATGTACAACATTGCATGTTTTGGGAGAAGAGTCTAGCACCGAGTGGGCTAAGGGTTGATCACCCTATTCCCTAGAACTATGCGCCAACATAGGTTGATACTATTATGTTATTGGGACCTCCCTTGCGAGCTATCCCTAGCCCTAATGGCCCATGAGCTTGATATCGATATCATGGTAGCGTCCTTAGCCCTGGCAAGGTTTTGGATGACTCTGCCCACTTGAATGTGATAGTCGGGACCACTAAACTCTATCGTTGTATGTCGGTTAAGCAACGACTCTCCTTTTGTCTATATGATTCAGATTTTCATATTCATTACTCATGATTATTATTTTTAAACATGCATGTATTTAAAACAAGGTTTGACTCATTATTAAGCTTTTCTATAAATTTCATGTTTCATCTTTAAGTCATTCAAGTTAGTTATGATATTATGAAGCTATGCATGGTCATACTATGAAAAGATTACGATTTCAGAATGAACGCATGTAGTCCTTCCTCTCAGATTCGAAAGCTTATGATATGTTATGAAATGTTCTAAATGATTTACTTTACTTAAGCGGTTTTACCTACCTTGCATACTCGGTACATTCCACGTACTGACCTTGCATACTCGGTACATTCCACGTACTGACCGCATACTTTCTATGTTGTATTATTTCATGATACAGGACCCATCTCCCAGGCTCAGCCCCGCTCATAGTCGGTTGTCATAGTTAGCTCCTACTTGGTTGGTGAGTCCTCATCCTTCGAGGTCTAGAGTTTTAGTTTCCTTATGTATTTTCAGTATTGTTGAGTTAGTTGGGGTCTTGTCCCCTCAACTCGTCCAGATTAGAGGCTCTTCAAACGTATGTATGTGTTAGCTTCGGGTGCTTATTCTAATGTTATGTTGAGTTAGAATTCCGTTGAGTTATATTGATGATTTCTTTAGTTTATTGAATGAGTTAGATGTATGCTTATGTCAACGATTGACTTGGGGTCTGTCGGGGTCCCTTGTCCCGTGTCTACGATCCGGGCCTCCATTCGGGTCATGACAATCTATGGCGGGGATAGGGAGTTATCCTAAATGTACACGTCTTAACCAACATTTCCATCATGGGGAACATCCATAGGGTTTAGAGTAAGGGAATCATGAGCACGAATCATTTAAGAAGTCTAATCTTTGCATATACCCGATATAGCACCATCTTATGAGCCAATAGAACAAACTTTGGGGACTGAATTCTTAGGACTAAGCGGGCTAAGAGACATGAGTTCACATACATAACGAGGATCATGACATGAAGCCAAATGGGTAATATTGGGATCACAGACGGACGGGGTTTCCTGTCATCTTAGGATTTTGAACGTAAGCACGATTCGAATGTAGCATCGAGCGATACATAAGGGAACATCTAAAGAAGAAAGGAGGGACTAACCTCAAATGCTATCCATAGGACTTCCTTACTATAAAAACTCAAGACACGACTACTTACCATTCCCTTACCTTCCATGAAATAAATCTCACCCTAAAAAATGCTTAAAGGGATTTGTACCTCTTCCAGTAGTTCTCGGAACTAACAATCATGATAGGTGCGAGGGAATAGCTTATAACATACCTCAGACTACATCTGAGGTTGACTACCACCCGCTCCTAAAAACCTATACCGCTGAGATGGGCAATTTGCTGAAGCTGATGGAGGGGGATTCGGAGCACGACCTTTCCGACCATCTCGCTTGGCTGCAGCACAATCCTTGTGTTTATGACCGAGCCACCCACAATAAAAGCTAACATCTAAACCTTCCAAGCACTTCCCCCGGTGGTGCTTCTCGCAACGCCTGCATTTGGGTAAGTAGTCTCCCTCACCTGGGGCTTGTATCCCCGAGCTTGGACTAGAAGCTTCTGACGGGTTTGAGAGTGACTCCCACTACTTGACCCTTGTTGGAATCTCTTAAGGTTTTCGGCCTTGGGCCGCTTGTTTCCCCTCTTGTTCCCTCTACACTTCCCAACCACACTCGAGTCACCAGCCTCCGGCGGGCTCTCCTTCATGAGTCCTTGAATCCTAGTAGTTGCTGCCTCCCCGGTAGGGTTCACTGGTGCGATAGCCTGCTGGTTAGGTTGGGTGACCATAGCTCACATCAACACTCTGAGAGCGGCTCCGAGCACCGCATTAGAAACTTGCATGGAATCCATAAACTATCTCTATCCAAACAAAGGATAGCTATGAAATGAAGCCACCAGAGACATACTCTCAAGCGGTTCTTAACCAACAATATGACAAAGAAACAATTGAGCCTTTTAATATGAAAAACGTACTAAATAAATTTAAAGAAAAAAAGTCTAGTACAACAGTATAAGATCTTCAAACCGAATTATTACATATTAAAATAAAGTTAAAGAAATTAAGCAAAGACTTAACAAGCTAGAAATAGATGCCCTTGCTAATAAACTATTAAATGAACTAGTACCAATGCAAGGATCTGAATTATATCAATCCGAACCTGGAGAAACATCAAAATTAGAAAAAGGTGAAGAAGAAATTGAGTCTCTAGAAAGTCCTCTAGAAGGTAAATTAGGAGTAAAAACTATTGCAATAGTTAAAGCCCAGAGCTGGCATATACCTATCACATTAGTTATAAATAAAAATTATACTATTCATAAAATTGCATTATTAGACACAAGTGCAGACCAAAACTGCATTATTTAAGGAATAATCCCTACTAAGTGAAAAAAGTACAACACGGTTATTTTCTGCGATAGGAGAAAGGCTTAAAATAAATTATAAACTCCATAAGGCACACATATGCAATAATGGAATCTGCTTTATTAATGATTTTGTAATAACTAAAGATATAAACAAAGAAATAATAATAGGCACCCCCTTTATAACCCAAATAGAATCCTATGTCGCTGATTTAAATGACATCCACACCATTGCTCTAGGAAAAGAGATCACTTTTCCTTACCTAAATAATATCTCAAAAGAAGAAAGTGAATTTATAAAAGAAAAACTATCTTTAGAATAAATCTGCTTTTCCAATAAATAAACTATTTAAAGAACGAGATAAAATTTAAACAGAGGGAATCCACTTTAAAATATCCAAAGGTAGAAGCCAAAATTAAAAGCCTACAAGAATTCATAGAATGAGAAGTTTGTTCAGAATTTCCTAATACCTTTTGGGATATGAAACGCCATATTATTGAGTTACCATATATTGAGGGATTCAACGAAAAGAATATCCCTACTAGGGCAAGACCTATTCAAATGAATCAAGAGTTAATGGAATATTGTAAAAAGAAAATCAATGATTTACTTGATAAAAAAATCATTAGACCTTCCAAGTCACCATGGAGTTTTTCGGCATTCTCTATCAATAATAGTGCGGAAAAAGAAAGAGGGGCCCCAACGCTAGTCATTAATTATAAGCCTCTTAAAAAAGTTTTAAAATGGATCAAGTACCCAATACCCAATAAAAAAAAATCTTCTTAAAAGGACTTATAAATCTAACATTTATAGTAAGTTCGATATAAAATCGGGATTTTGGAAAACACAAATAGCAGAAAAAAATAAATATAAAATAACTTTTAAAGTACCTTTTGGACAATATGAATGGAATGTAATGCCGTTCGGATTAAAAAATGCACCGTCTGAATTTCAGAATATAATGAACAACATATTTAATCCACACAGTCATATTTATATAGTTTACATAGATGATGTTTTAATATACTCAGAAGATATTGACCAACACTTAAAACATATCCAAAACCTAAACAAAATGGATTAGTAGTAAGTGCTAAAAAGATTAAGTTATTCCAGACTGCTATTAGATGCCTTGGTCATGACTTATATCAAGGAACCTATAAACCCATTTGTAGAGCCATAGAGTTCTCATCCAAATTTTCAGATGAATTAATTGATAAAACTCAGCTTCAGAGATTCTTAGGAAGTCTCAATTATGTTGCAGATATTATTCAAATATTAGACAGGTTTGTAAGCCTCTTTATTAGCGTCTTAGGAAGGATCCAGTCCCATGGGGATTAGAGAAAACAGAGACAGTCCAAAAAATAAAATAAATAGTTCAAAAACTTTCATGTCTAGGAATACCACATCCAGAGACATTCATGATAGTAGAAACTGACACCTCAGACATAGGATATAGAGGCATCCTTAAACAAAGAATCTCCCTAGAAAACTACAAACAATTAGTAAGATTCACTTCAGGAATTTGGATAATACTCAGAAAAATTACAGCACCATTAAAAAGGAAATTCTGGCTAGTGCTATGTATCATAAAATTTCAAGACGATTTGATAAATAAAGAATTTTTACTAAAGAGTAGACTGCAAAGTAGCGAAGGATGTTTTACAAAAAGATGTAAAAAATCTGGTTTCTAAACAAATATTTGCCAGATGGCAGGCTTTGTTATCCAACTTTGATTTTCAAATCGAATTTATACAAGGAGAATATAATTCTCTCCCAGATTTTTTGACTAGGGAATTTCTATAGGGAACTATATGAGACCCGGAACACCAGGTATAAGGCCCTTGAGGCCTCCATTTTAGCCCTTCAAACCAGAAGAAATAATGAAAAGACCCCAAACAATTAGTAAGATTCACATCAGGAATTTGGATAATACTCAGAAAAATTACAGCACCATTAAAAAGGAAATTCTGGCTATAGTGCTACGTATCATAAAATTTCAAGATGATTTAATAACTAACGAATTTTTACTAAGAGTAGACTGCAAAGTAGCGAAAGATGTTTTACAAAAGGATGTAAAAAATCTGGTTTCTAAACAAATATTTGCCAGATGGCAGGCTTTATTATCCAACTTTGATTTTCAAATCGAATTTATACAAGGAGAAAATAATTCTCTCCCAGATTTTTTGACTAGGGAATTTCTATAGGGAACTAAATGAGACCCAGAACACCAGGTATAAGGCCCTTGAGGCCTCCATTTTAGCCCTTCAAACCAGAAGAAATAATGAAAAGACCCTTCAAAGAAGAGAAAAAACCAAAACCAAAAAATATATATTTAGTTCTGGCAGAATTCCCATCATTGCCAAAAGCTACTATTTCGTCCCCATTAAAGGAACCCATAACCAGTCAGACCAGATTACAACCATTAAAATCAGTTTTTAAAAGGAGACTCTTCATCAGGCGATAAAACTATCTCTATCCAAACAAAGGATAGCTATGAAATGAAGCCACCATAGACATACTCTCAGGTGGTTCTGTCAGCGACTCCTAAAAAGAAAATGGAGAAAAATATTCCAAATAAACAGTAGTTTGAGCTAATAGTTTTGCAGGCACTGCCGATCATGGCCCTCGATAAAAAATATGAAGGTTTTAGAGTACCCGAGTTAGTAAAGCCCTGCTACACAAATTGGAATTATGTGGAGACAGATGATCCCCTTAAAACCCGAAAGTATTATAGTTCATTTTAACAGACACCGATTCAGTAAAAATTGAGCATAAATTAAAATGTATGGATAATCCTGACAGTATTCAATACTAGAAGTTCATAATTAAAAGAATTTTAAGTCCGTTTAAATGGTTTGTCGATCATCTACATACACCCATTCCCCTATCAAAAACCCATAGACCCCAGACATACAACTGGTATGATTATAGGGCAGCCTGGTATAACTTTATGTATTTAAGGCCCAACACTCAGTCTTGGTTTGTCAAGTATTCAAAAGATATGAAAAGCGCGATCATCCCCAGATGGTTTTACGAATGGTGGAACCAATTTGGACAAAATAAACAAGCATTGTCAAAATATTTTCAGACACAGTTTGAAAAATTCCAGGTAGAGCAGAATATTTCTACCCTACCAGTAAATATTAAATTGTGTAAGTTTTTTTATTGCAAAAAGAATTTCATACATTATCGACTGGTCCTTTAATATTCATGAATTTGAAAGGATTAAATATCTGAGTAAGACCATCAAAATCAAAGGCTGGGCACCAACACCCCAGGAAGATAAGGAAACTTCAAGTTCTTCATTATGATAGGATTCCCAACTGTGCAAGGAAGAATTAAAAAGAAGGCTCCAGCAGGCCTTGTCAAATTTGGAAAAAGATACCCAATAAAAATAGATAATGAAATTATTAGATACTGCATCCTCTCATACAAGTGAACCGAGCAGTGGAGACATGCTAGATCCGCAAGGGATAGCTCAAGTTTATCTTCTCCATTAAAGAAGACAACCAGACTACCCTTTTAGAAAAATGAAAAGCTACTACAATCAAAAGCAGTGGAACCCTCAAGAATCCACCCAAAAACAATGCAACAAAAAGACAAGCCACATAAGGACAAAATGGAATCTCTACAAACTCCCATGCAGATGAAGACGAATCTTCATCAAATTCCAAGGTTACATCAGGAAAAATATCAAATTTTAAGGAAACCAAGTTTCAAGAAGATTAAGACATCTTTTAAATAGATCCGTGTAAAATTAAATCTGTCATGCATGGACATGTAAATAGATAGAAGGTAGTAATTAGTTGACTCATCATATTGAGGTCTATACCTACACCTTGTATTAGGAAGGCATTCGGAAACACTACACTCACTTCCAAATTGCCCAAATCTCTCTTTCCCTCTATGTTCTCTGTATTTCCTTCTTATCAATAAACAGCTCTTTGTAAGTATCTTTTTTCTACTTTATTATTACATATAGTATTTTCTTTCATTTTTCTCCTGCCTTTGTAATTTATTTTTAAGTCATTTTCTACGATCCGTTAAATGGTATCAAAGCCATGTTGGCCGGGAGGAGTATGAGTTTGAGTAGATAAATCTTTATACTCTCCTAGAGCCAGTCGAAATTATATTACTCTTGAACGGTTATTTCTGTGTTTAATTTTGCTGATACTCTTACTCTATTTTCTTAGTTTTATTTCTTAAGTTGGGCAACCGTTTAATCACGGCCTAGATGTTGGCAAGCCTGTATTTTCTGTTGGATTAGCTGTAAAGTTTAGATACTAGAGCCAGACCAGTAAATAATTCACAAAGAAATAACTATTAAAGAGTAACATTTAAAGTAGATATTGGCCCCAGGATAGTACTACCATTCCCCTGAATACTTTGTATTATATTGAAATTTATGCTTACACGTTCATTTACAGAATAAATAAAATAATACAATAGGAAAAAATGGGTATGTTTGAAATACCAGAGTAACTATAAAAAGAAAAGAACAAAAATATTAAAGAACTTAGACTATTATAAAAAAAACTAATACCTTTATAAACTCTAGATAATTATTCTAGAAAAATAACTAGAAAATTAATTCTTGACAATCTAATTGGGTTATATAATAAATTATGTTATGTTAGTCATAATTTGTCTATACAAAGAAGACAATTAGATGATATATTAATTATTCAGTTAAAATAATCTGCACAATTTTAATGAATACCTCTAAAAACTCAGAACATAATAAATAGTATTAATATTTTTGCCACAACTACTAAAATAGCTAAGATAGAGAGCGATTTAAAAAAATAGAAATATACCAAAAGAACATTTTGAAAAGGTATATAAGACTGGACACTTTAATTTTATTAAAAATTATAATATTAAAACCTCCGAATCTACGATTGCTATTAATAAGTCTATTGAGACTATTAAATTATTAGCAGCTGAAGACATTAACAGATATAGGAAAAACTATAAGTTTCTCCACATAGGACTTGTCCAAGTCGCGGTTAAACGGTTGTATCGATTAGGCTTAGACGTACCTATATGTCTTTTATTAAGAGACAATAGGCTACTAAACTTTGATGATTCATTGTTAGCAGTGTTACAAAGTAACCTAGCTAATGGTCATATTTTAACTGTTATCCCAGTTTTTCTATATATATTAATGATCAAAATGTTATGGATACCCTAACATTAAATTTTAAAACAAAAAACATGAATAGAAAAGAAAATACAAGAGAAATAGCCATAATATACAGAGTATATTATAGGCTAATGGAAACTACCCTAGCTCCAAAAGAAAAAATAGTAAGTAACAAAGGGGTTACCATGCTTATGGAAGACAATCACAATCACAACAATATTTTCATCCCAAAAATGATAAAATGGGATGATGTGTTAGTAAAGGATAATTGGCATTTTGACTCCATAACGGATCCAGAAATTGAGGAAGAAAATTCAACCATTGAGTAGGTAATACAATTTTTGGATGGATCTATAGATTTAAAATTTCTAAGATCCCAATCCTTTAGTCATACTTCTTCAAGTAAAAGAATGTCTTTTTCAAGACCTTCATTTTCAAAAACGCAAGAAGAAAAGGAGGTAACACTTGAAGACATAGACAAAAAATTAAAGGGAGTAGATTTCTCTGAAACAATTCCTAAGGCTGTTATGAACCTAGAATTATCAAAAGAACAAGTCCCATTGCTAGTGAGATGCTAGGAGTAAGAGACTTTTTATGCATGATTAGATTGATGAGGAGTTCAAACCAGACTTTGAATATTTAGATAAACTCTGGTTAGATCCAGAAAACAACATAAAAAGGCAATGGTATGTAGAAAAATATTCATTAAAGGAAAGATTATCCTTTAGGAAAAAATGGTGCACCGATATGAAAAGGATGAGATGCAATATAGAGTTCTTTAAATGGTTTGAGTGCACAGGAAAATTGGATAATCAAAAGGAATCATTGAGCATGATTATTAATAAATGACATACCAAAACTAAGGTGGTTGAATCTATAATTCCTCCACTAGAGGAAATTAGTTTACCAATAGATGGTAGAATTGTTATAGCTACACCTTTTAAAATTGATATAGAAGACACCCAAGGTGATCCTAAGAACAAAGATATAAATAGATTAATTCAACAAAATAATTATACTAATCAATTACTATACGTAGTCTCTAATCAGATCCTTAAGACTGATAATAAATCAATTTTCAATGATAAACCTAGCCCTTCCTATAATAATAAGAAATTAGAAACCCATCCAATATTTAAATTACCAGAATTTTTCAAAGACAAATTCCCCAAATTTCAAGAAAAGTTTGAAATCACAGATGATCTTATAGAAAAGATTAATGAAAAACTAAAAGCTGAATTAATATTAAAGAATGAATTAAAATTAAAAGATGATAAGGTCATAAGAACAATATCCGAAAAGTCTGATAACGACATTAATAAGTTAAGCTCTAAATATTCCATCAAAAAGAATTATTATAATAAACCCTTATTTTTGGATATGCAGTATGAAGAAAATGAATTTTTATCTCATACTTCACACTCTGAAAATGAAATTTCTGATGGACTTGCAGAACATCAGATATACAACAAGTTATATAAAATGGGGATGGCCATTACGGCCTATAAAATGAAAAACTGCACGGATAAAGAAACTGCCACTCTAATTATATCTGGATTTACAGGGACATTAAAATATTGGCGAGATAATTATCTCACTGAAGATAATAGACATAGTGTAACAAATACTACAACCATCACTCAAGTTATTAAGGCTGAATCTACAGGACAAACTTTTTAAAATCTATGCATAGAAGACGCCACCGCCACCTTAATTTATAGTATAGCAAAACATTTTATAGGAGAACCTCAACTTTTTCAAGATAGGAGTTTAGAAATATTATCTAACCTATCTTTCCCAAAGTGAGATGATTTTAGATGGTATAAGGATGTATTCCTCAATAAGGTTATGGTCAGAGAAGACTGTAGTCATGATTTTTGAAAAGAAAAATTAGTAAGTGGTTTACCAACATTATTTGCTGAAAAGGTTAGGATAAAATTAAAAGATAGATTTGATGGAAAAATTTCTTATAGCCAATTAACCTATGGTGACCTTATAAGTTTTATAAATGTCACAGGACTTGAATTATGTATAGATTTGAAGCTTAAAAATCAACTTAAAAAGGATAATAAAATACCCAAAAATGAATAGGAAGCTTTTGTCAAGATTTTGGATACATCAAGTTGTCTGCCCCTTCAAAAGAAGCATCTAAGAAAATTAAAAGAAGACACAAGCACTATAAGAATAAATCTGAAAAACCCCATCATTACAGAAAAAGATTTAAAAGGCATAAACGAAAGCCAACAATGGTGGCTTTCAAGGAAATAATGATAAGTGTTGGAATTGTGGAAAATTTGGCTTCAGGGGTAAGGATTGTAAGGTCCCTAATAAAAAGAAAGATAAGATCAATATGTTAGAACTTGAGCCAGAAATAAAAGATAGATTATATTCTATTCTTGATGAACATGAGAATAATTCTTCCCCTGAAGAAAGTTTCAGTGATGAAGACCAACTTAATATAGCATATAGTTCTGACAATAGTGACTCAACTGATCATTTTGGATGCACGAGAGCAATCTGCACCTGTGATAGCCACTCAATAAATGTCATTACCAATAATAACAAGGAAATCTTCTTTGATATGATTGATCATATTGAGGATAAAGATCCTAAAAGAAAATATTTAATAGAATTAAAAAATATAGTTCTTAACCAACAACACTATAAAAAAAATAATTGAGCTTTTTAATATGAAAAACGTACTAAATAAATTTAAAGAACAAAAGTCTAGTACAACAGTACAAGATCTTCAAACCGAATTATTACATATTAAAAATGAAGTTAAAGAAATTAAGCAAAGACTTAACAAGCTAGAAACAGATGCCCTTGCTAATAAACTATTAAATGAACTAGAACCGATGCAAGGATTTGAATTATATCAATCCAAACCAGGAGAAACATCAAAATTAGAAAAAGGTGAAGAAGAAATTGAGTCTCTAGAATGCCCTCTAGAAGGTAAATCAGGAGTAAAAACTATTGCAATAGTTAAAGCCAAAGCTGGCATATACCAATCACATTGGTTATAAATAAAAATTATACTATTCACAAAATTGCATTATTAGACACAGGTGCAGACCAAAACTGCTTATTGCAGGAATAATCCCTACTAAGTACCTTGAAAAAAGTATAACGCGGTTATTTTCCGTGATAGGAGAAAGGCTTAAAATAAATTATAGACTTCATAAGGCACACATATGCAATAATGGAGTCTGCTTTACTAATGATTTTGGAAATAATGTTAGGCACCCCCTTTATAACCCAAATAAAACCCTATGTCGTTGATTTAGACGGCATCCACACCACTGCTCTAGGAAAAGACATCATCTTTCCCTACCTAAATAATATGTCAAAAGAAGAAAGTGAATTTATAAAAGAAAAAACTATCGTTAGAATAAATTTACTTTTCCAACAAATAAACTATTTAAAGAACGAAATAAAATTTAAACGGATTGAATCCACTTTAAAACATCTGAAGGTAGAAGCCAAAATTAAAAGCCTACAAGAATTCATAGAATGAGAAGTCTGTTCAGAATTTCCTAACGCCTTTTGAGATAGGAAACACCACATTATTGAGTTACCATATATTGAGGGATTCAACAAAAAGAATATCCCTACTAGGGCAAGACCTATTCAAATGAATCAAGATTTAATGGAATATTGTAAAAAGAAAATCAATAATTTACTTGACAAAAAGATTATTAGACCTTCCAAGTCACCATGGAGTTGTTCGGCATTCTATGTCAATAATAGTGTGAAAAAATAAAGAGGGGCCCCAAGGCTAGTCATTAATTATAAGCCCTTTAACAAAGTTTTAAAATGGATCAGGTACCCAATACCCAATAAAAGAGATCTTCTTAAAAGGACTTATAAATCTAACATTTATTGTAAGTTCGATATAAAATCGGGATTTTGGAAAACACAAATAGCAGAAAAAAATAAATATAAAACATCTTTTAATGTACCTTTTGGACAATAGGAATGGAATGTAATGTCATTCGGATTGAAAAAATGCACCGTCTGAATTTCAGAATATAATGAACAACATATTTAATCCACATAGTCATATTTCTATAGTTTATATAGATGATGTTTTAATATACTCAGAAGATATTGACCAACACTTTAAACATATCCAAACCTTTTTAAAGGTTGTTAAACAAAATGAATTAGTAATAATTGCTAAAAATATTAAGTTATTCAAGACTACTATGAGATTCCTTGGTCATGACTTATATCAAGGAATCTATAAACCCATTCGGGTCGTGACGATATGCCTCTAGACAGTTAAAAATCCATGAGAAGAATTACCCGATCCATGATCTTGAGTTAGCTGCGGTGGTGTTCGCATTGAAGATATGGCAACGTTACTTGTATGGGGTCCATGTAGATGTGTTTATGGACCACAAGAGTTTACAATATATGTTCACACAGAAAGACCTCAATTACAGCAAAGGAGGTGGTTAGAGCTACTCAAAGACTATGATATGAGTGTTCTTTACCATCCGGGGAAGGCTAATGTGGTGGCGGGCGCTTTTAGTAGGCTCTCTATGGAGAGTGTGTCCTCTGTGGGTGAAGGAAAGAAAGAGCTGGTGAAAGATGTGCATCGTCTGGTGAGGTTAGGAGTTAGGTTGGTTGATGCTACCGATGGTAGTGTTGTTATTCAAAGCGGATCTGAATCGTCCTTGGTGATGGATGTGAAAGCTAGGCAAAATGAGGATCCGATTTTGGTAAAGCTAAAGAAAGTTGTTCAAAGTCAAAAGGTGGAGGTCTTCTCCCAAGAGGGAGATGGTGTGCTGCGGTACCAGGGTCACCTATGTGTTCCAAATGTTGATGATTTAAGGAGCTGGATATTCCATGAGGCACATGGATTAGGTATTCTATCCATTGGGGTTCCACCAAGATGTATCGTGATTTACAAGAAATCTATTGGTGGGATGGCATGAAGAAGGATATTGCAAAATTCGTAGCCAAATGCCTGAACTGTCAGCAAGTAAAGGTTGAACATCAAAGGCTGGGAGGAGTACTTTAGGATATCAGCATTCCCACTTGGAAGTGGGAAGAAATTAACATGGATTTCATAATAGGGGTACCTCATACTCGTTGTCAATATGATTTTATTTGGGTTGTGATAGACAGGCTAACCAAGGCTGCACATTTTCTACCGGTGAAAACCATGGATTTAGCGTGGGATTATGCCAAACTATATATCGGGGAGTTAGTTTGATTACATGGAGTTCCCTTTGTCCATTATTTCAGACCGAGGTACCCAATTTACCTCCTAGTTTTGTCGGTCTTTTCAGAAAGGGCTTGGGACTCAGGTTAAACTCAGCACAACATTTCATTCGCAAATGGATGGTCAAGCAGAGCAGACAAGTCAAACTCTCAAAGACATGTTGAGATCTTGCGTGATGGACTTTAAAGGTAGTTAGGATGATCACTTGCCCCTGATCGAGTTTGCTTATAATAACAACTATCACTCCAGTATCCAAATGGCACCATTCGAGGTTCTCTATGGGTGGAGATATAGATTGTCCATCGGATGGTTAGAGGTTGGTGAGGCAGCTATGATAGGGCCAGATTCGGTTCATGAGGCTATGGTGAAGGTTCAGATGATAAGGGACAGGTTAAAAACCACTCAGAGTCGCCAAAAGTCCTACGCCGCTGTTAGGAGAAGATAACTTGAGTTCGATGTGGATTATTAGGTGTTTTTGAAGGTATCTCCCATGAAGAGAGTAATGCGGTTCGAAAAGAAAGAGAAACTTGGTCCCCGCTATGTTAGCCCCTGCCGGATTGTGAGAAGAGTTGGCAAGGTGGCGTATGAGTTGGAGTTGCCCTCAGAGTTATCTTTCGTGCATCCTGTGTTTCATGTATCACTTTTGAAGAAATATTTGGGAGATCGAGCTCACGTAGTCCCGGTGGACAATGTTGGTGTGAAAGATAGCCTTAGCTATGAGGAGGTTTCGGTGCAAATATTAGATCATCAGGTTCGGAAGCTAAGGAATAAAGAAGTATCTTCAGTTAAAGTATTATGGAGGAATCAACATGTTGAAGGAGCTACGTGGGAAGCCGAAGCGGATATGATGGCTAAATACCCATACTTATTCCCTACAGGCTCAGTTCCGACTTGAGGTATTAGTTTTTCCCTACGACTCTACTTAGTTTTCATGTTCAAATCATGTGTTCAAGTTTCTTTTATGTGTATGGATGTGTATGTGAAGCATGAAATCAATTCAGTTATGTGATATGAATCTGAGGTAGTCATTCCGTTAGTTTTCAGTTTATATGATCAGTATTTGGGTGTAAGGATTGCATGTCTTTGTTTTTCTTCTTATTTCCTACATTCGAGGATGAATGTTCCCAAGGGGGAGATATTGTAATACCCCGGAAGTGCCTAAGATTAGACCCGGGATCAAAATCTAAAGTTCTCTAAAAACTGGGAAAATATCATAGAACAGGCAACGTAACGACTCATGGTATCAAACCACGGGTCGTTGTATGCAATCGTGGTGATAGGAAGTCCTGGTGGACGTGGATACAATGGACGATGTAACGACTCATTGCTTGGAACAACAAGTCATTGTTAGCAGTCGTAGGAAAGGCTGGACTTTGGCAGTTGGGGATACCACGGGTCATGCAACGACTTGTGGTGAGTGGGGACGACCTGTGGTCACCAGTCGTCGTTTGGTTGCTAGAGTTTCTAGTGCATCTAACGGATGGGTACCACAAGTCGTGGTGAGGGTCGTGGTAAGGTAAGTTCAGATTTGTGAAGAAGTTGACAATGATCGATCAACGACCCGTTATTTGAACCAACGACTTGTCCTGTCGAGTCGTGGGAAGAATTCGAAACATGAAGTGAAGTAGTGGACCCAACGACTAGATACCACGAGTCGTGGTTTTATGCAACCACTCGTGGGATCAGTCGTTGGTTCGCCCAGGGCAGTTTTTTAGGAAAGTTTTATTAAGGGTATTTTCGACCTTTCTATGCTCTAAGGCCCTAAACTACGTCGTTTTATGTATTTTTCTGGGCATAATAAGATAGGTTAAGTCCCTTTTTCTTAAGCCATTCCCATGCATGCAAATTAAGAGAAAATTCCAGAGAGATCAAGCATAGATTCAAGCTCTTCCCTATTAATCCTCCATTGGGCATTCAAGAACTCTAGAATCTGATCTTACCCAGGTATGTAGGGTTATGAATGTGTGTTTCCATTCACACCGATGCCCATTCTCTATTAATTTATGAAAATCTATCAAAAATCTCATGGAGTTTTGAATTCAATTTTGTGAAAAATATAATGATTTACTAATGAGTTATTATGATTTGTGATTTACATCATATTCCATGTGTTTTGATCAGATTCTATAACTATTTTCAATTATAAATTTATTGATTTAGATTTCTACTCAACTAAGCCTAATTATGCATTATCTATGATGAGTCGATTTATAATCTACAGTTCAATTGTTGATATTTACAAACCCAACATGATTTATAATTTGAAATATGAATTTATTCAAATACCCAACATTATTTGATGATTTACAAGTTATATTCATGATTTCAAGTATGCATGGGCCTTATGATTTATGAACTATTGATGATGAAAAGCATGTTTTCAAGTTACCTATGTTTATAAGCATGTTTTCGAATGAATTGAGTATTGTAAAGCATGGTAAATTATTGGGCAATGCCCATATGTATCTCATGATTTATCGATTTATGATGTTGGCCGACTAAAGGGCCTTTGATTCTTGGCTAATCATGTTTTAATGGGGATCAATGAATGATGAATGTTTATTTTAGCCATGA
This sequence comes from Datura wrightii, assembly GCA_035772735.1. Taxonomy (NCBI): domain Eukaryota; kingdom Viridiplantae; phylum Streptophyta; class Magnoliopsida; order Solanales; family Solanaceae; genus Datura; species Datura wrightii. The sequence continues at coordinate 41,285,014 of JASDFA010000007.1, read as the reverse complement.
ATCTTAATGAATGAGGTTATTGATTTACGTATGAGCCTAATATGCATGTTTTTAGGAGTCATGTCTATCACCGAGCAGCCCGACGTTCAAAGGACTACGCCGGTGTCTCAAACCACGTGCCACCATGGGTTTATAATGATACATTACAATGATAACGATCCCCTCTTTTTGTGATATCACATAATGCACGTCCCTCGCCTTGCAAGCCAGGGGTGACTCTGCCTACTTGAGTGAGATAGTTGGGGCATCATGAAAGATTCTACAATGATGGTGTCGGTTATGATGAGTCCTCCCATTGTTCCGCATGTTTTTATGCATTGTTGTGTTCATGATATTGGCTGAAGTGATAATTTGATAAAGTTTCTCTTATGATTGTGAAAATGAATGGTTTACGAATGATTTGAAAACCTTAAGCCTTATATTATGTCGCGATATTTATCATATGAGCATGATGTCCTACTCTCATGATGTTTTATGAGTTTCATGTATTTTAAATGTCTGTTTTATTTACCCTGCATACTCGGTACATTCACGTACTGAGTGCATACTTTCTATGCTGTATCATTTCATGATACAGGACTTGGCTCTCAGGTTCATCCTTATCCTTAGACCATCTCAGGATTATTATTATTAGCTTTGTTAGTGAGTCCTCATGCTCTGAGGGTCATTTGACTAGACATTTATGTTATTCTATGTTACAGTATTTGGCCGGGTTAGTTGGCGCTGTTGTCGCATCAACCCATCTTATACATGAGAGGCTTTCAGACAGTATGTAGCACTCAGCTTATGTATATGTCCAGTGTTTCCGAATGTTATGACATGTTATGTTATGTTTACGTTTCCGCTATGCCTTATGTTTAGTCTTCCACTTAAAGTGAATGAAGTTAGATGTATGCTTATGCTATGGGTCGACTTGTGACCTCTCGGGGTTCCTTGTCTCGTGTTACGATTCGGGTCTACGTTCGGATCGTGAAAAGAAGGCATATATTTTAGGCGCTAACTAAAAATAATTTAGAAGACTAAAAGTTCTTTCTCTCTCTCTCAAAGCGCTAAATCCTTATTCTCATCTGAAGCATATTCTACATCAAAGCCTAATTCTTCGTCTGATTCCGGTCGCATCGGGTATTTTTGGCTACATCCAGTAAATTTCTTCTCCTTCTTCTTCTTTTTACATTTAACCATAATTTTGTTTCTTTATCAATTGATCGAGTGTTCTATGATAGGGCTGCTTAGGATACTTATTATTGTTCGTGAGGCTATGATTAGTTTAAAATTAGGGCTTGGATCATCAAGGAAGATATATTTGAGAGTTTAATTTAGAATTTTGTCTATTAGGGTTGCAATTTTTTAATAGAAATAAAGCGCCCAAACCACCAAAAATTTTATAAAAACAAAAGTCTATGCATCTGTTCTGGGGACATTTTTGAAGCGCAGTCTATGCAAAACTTGATAGACATAAGTAGTATAGCTAGAACTTTGTCTTTTTGTTATTGTTTATTGATGACTCTGCAACCTTTTCAATTTTTCTTAATGTTATTTTAGTTGCTGAAGTTAATGCACAATCTGTTTGTAAATTTCGTTTATCAGTTAATACAAAACTTATTTATTATATTGGTGATTTCATATTTCATATACTATAGCAGAAGTCAGACTCTTGATTCGGAAACTTGTATATTTTTTAATTGTATAAACAGATTTTTATTCATATTGGTAAGTCTAAGAATTGTTTTGGCATCCGTAGGAATATAAAGTGTTACACCCTGTAAGATGTTAGCAGCAAGTGTGCTTGCGCGTGGACTTGTGGTGAGCAATTAAGGCTTGACGCATACAGGAAGAGCCTTAGAGGCAGGACAAGCGAGGACATTGTCGAGTGGTTTATAAGGGTCGGGCGAGGACAAGACACGAGGGCTAGCGCATCGCGCCATCCTGCCTGCGTGATGGGCAGTGCGGGGTGCTGGCCTGCTTGCGCGATAGGCAACGCGACACGCCAGCATCTTGGTGCATTAGCCAGCACGGGGTGCCACCGCCTATGCCTATCTAAAGTCATCCTTAGTGAATTTAAATCATTTCAAAATGAAACCTGGACCAAGAACAGAGAAGGCACGCAACTTTTATCCAATTTTCTTCGAATTACGCCGTCAAACGCCATCCAAATGCAAATTAACTTTGGATAACAAGTCCTAGGCCTACGGAAAGCATTTCTACGGAGTTATTTCTTGAAAATTTACTTGGTATACCGGAACCCCGCCGAGTAAAGGTTGTCATAATTACTCCAAATTGAATTCTAAACGGCCACAGACATTAGGTAAGCATTTCTCCCTTCTTAACTCTCGAGAAATTGTGGGTTTTCAGCTGGGTTATTCAGAGTTGAATGATAGTTAATATTATTATTGTAAGATATCGTTATTTGCTAAATTTAGTTGAAACTCATCAGTAGAACGAAAGTCGACATTCAAGATATGTTAAGGAGAATTCCTTTGGCAAATTATTCCTATCGTATCGTAATATGAGCTAAATCTTTGTAAGAAAGTCAGAAGCATGTATATTGTGGTTAGATGCTACTGTTAGTTTAAGATTAGCATTTCATATTTAGATTGGGAGTGAGCTTACCCTATATAGCCTTGTGTTGACCAACCTCAGGGTTACTAGCTGTGTCATCATCTTCGGGGCTATATGGATCGCTCCAAGGAACTATATGTTGTCCCAAGGGACTATGTTCAGGCCCAAGGGCCATATTACAGTCCATCCATGAATGCGCTTCTATTTTTATGTTGTATCGGCATCACTGACCCTCCGTCAAGGCTTGTGTGCCCAGGGTGCAGTTACAGGAATCCACTGGACTCAGACATAACTACAAGAGCCCAGCGGGCTCAGCTGCAGACCTAGAGGATGGGTAGGTTGGCTATAGCTACCCGTTGACTCATATTGACCATGTTAGGGGTATATAGATTGGAGTGTGCTCGCCAGGGCTTATGGGGGACCTGGGCTGGTTATTCTGTGCTAGTTGTACCTTCTAGGCTTATGGGGGCCAGGTAAGGTTCTTGTTTGCATTACCTATTATTAGTTATACAATAGGTTGTGAGGCTATTCAGGTTGTATCTCTTATCCTTCCTATTTGATCATTTTCAGTTTTATTATCAGTACTTTTCAGTCATTTTCATTACTGCCTTACATATCAGTACATAGTGTACTTACGCCTATCTTCGGGACGCTGCATTACTTTCCTGTAGGTGCGGATAGACGCGGTTCAAGACCTCCCTAGTCATCAGTCGAGTCAGTAGTCCAATCAACTCCTTTTCTTTGGAGTTGATAGTTAGAAGGATGGTTCTTTTGTTGTATAGTTTATGGGTGTGTCGGGGCCCTGTACCGACCATTATTCCACTCTTAGAGGCTTGCAGGCTAAACGTTCTTAGTTGTGGTTTTGGTTGTTGGCCTTATGGGGCCTATGTATGTTTATTTTGCATGATGACCATGTGGGGCCTAGCTTAGCTCTCAGTTAGCAGCCTTGTCGGCTATGACATAGTTATGATTACTTATTTTTATTCTGATATAACTAGACAACATGATGGTCTTGTCGTCCCATATAGGATCCCTTTATTGCATGTTGTTGGTTAGGTATTTTCTTTTTATAGGTGGCTATGTGACCTTGTTGGCCGGAGGCTGTGTTTACAGCCAAGATATAGCTCGTTGTTTTCTTGATTTGAAGAGTAGGCATGCACTAGAAGTGCATAAGACCAACCAAGTCAGTTCAGATCCCAATGTGGCATCAGGTGCCAGTCATGCCTCCTAAGGTGGGGCGTCACAAACTTGGTATCAGAGCAGGTCGTATCCTAGGGAATCTGCAAGCCGTGTCTAGTAGAGTCTTGTCTATGGGTATGTTGTGCACCACATTCTATAGGCAGGAAGCTACAGGGCATAATAGAGTGGTTACTCTTCCTTCTTCTTCACTCGTGCTGTAGAGCTATGTTGTATAGGGAAAATCCCTAGGCTTAAATTATTCTGCTTATTTTCATAGAAAATGTAGGACGTACAACAAACTACGACCAGTCGGAAGCTAAATACTACGGCATGAGAAGGCACTAGAAGGGTGCCCCAGTCAGAGCCAACTCAATCTGAGGGCGATAGGGAGACTTTATCCCAGTCTCCCCAACATTCTCACAACGCCAGGAGTCCTATAGGGTAGCAAACATATCGACACCACCTCCAGTAGTCCCTATACCTATACCATCAGATCAGGTGGTTAGGAGCGCTGTCTATATGTTAGCTCAGATAATGTCTGCTCAGTGCCAACCGGTGGTACCAGTGGTTGCTGAATCGTTGGGAGAACCTAGAAGTTTGAGGGTCCGAGAGTTCCTAGCCCTAAGTTCCCTGCAGTTCATAGGGACAGACTGGGGAGAGGACCTCAGGACTTTTTGGACCAGTTACAACGGATTTTCAGGGTGATGCATGCTACGCCTGAGGAGTCGGTTGAGTCAGTAGTATTTTGATTACGGGACATAGCAGTGTTGTGGTACAAGAGCTGGGAAAGGTCCCGAGGCAGAGATGCTCTCCCTCCGACTTGGTCTAGCTTCTCAGGGGCCTTCCTAGATCACTACTTGCCGTGAGAAATCTGATAGGGTCGGGTGGACAAGTTTTTGCACCTGGAACAGGGTTCGATGAGTGCAGGAATATGCGATGAGGTTTCACTCCTTGGCCAGATATGTGCCAACCTTCATAGATACCATGCCAGCCAGAGTACATTGGTTTATTATGGGGCTGCTTCCAAAGTACGTGGAAACATTTGTTACATCTACTTTATCGGAAGACATGGACATCGCTCGCATTCAGGCTTTCACTTAGAATATTAAGGGGATTAGGCAGCGACAACAGGAAGTAGAAAGGACAAATCAAGAGCAGCGCCGTAGGGCCAGGCCCAGTGATATGTATGAAGAATTCCAGGGCGAACTTAGGCCGCGAATATCAGGCAGGCCACCCAGACCCCCACCTCCGCAGTAGCAGAGTGGTAGACCAGACCGTCGGAGGCAGTCAGGACCCGATGAGAGCTCACGGGTATTAGGCTCTCAGCAACAGAGGGGATCAAATCAAAGCAGGTTCACTGTGCCACATTGTACTATTTATAGCCGATGTCATTTTGAGGTGTGCAGGTATGGTTCTACTACTTTTTATAATTGTGGACAAGAGGGTCATATGATGAGGGATTGTCTAGTGAGAGATCAGAGTGATTGGGGACCGATGGGACAGATCTTCAGCAGGGTCACATGCGCCAGTATTTTCAGCAAGGCGTAGGCCCTCAGCTCTAGCCGGTAGAGGCCAAGGCAGAGCCGGGGCATCTAGCTTGGGTAGTGGTCCGGATTGCACTTATGCTTTACTAGGGCGACAGGTATCAGATTCGTTGTCAGATGTTGTGACAGATATGCTGGATATTTTCTCTAACTCAATTTATGCTTTGATAGACCTAGGTTCCATCTTGTCCTATGTTACTCCACTAGTAGCCCGAAAGTTTGGTATAACGCCGGAATTGCTTCAGTGACCCTTTTTAGTGTCTACACCGATCAGTGATTCTATTATTTCTAAAAGGATTTCCTGGGGTTGCACAACAGAGGTTGTCGATCGCCAGACTTTAGTAGATTTAATGGAACTAGAAATGGTTGATTTTGATGCAATTATGGGTATGGATTGGATAACTCCATGTTATGCTAATCTGGAGTGTTGGAACAAGACTATCCGATTTCACTTTTCAGGAGAGGTAGTGCGAGAGTGGAAAGGCAGTGCAGCTACGCCAAAGGGTAGGTTTGTATCTTATCTTCGGGCAAGAATGTTTATAGCAAAGGGATGTATTTACCATATTGTCAGGGTTTGGGATGTGCAAGAAGAATCCCCAACTCTTCAGTCCATTCCAGTGGTTAATGAGTTCCCAGACGTGTTTCTAGATAAACTTCCTGGTATTCCCTCAGAATGGGAAATCGATATCTCTATCGACTTGCTACCAGGTACTCAGCCTATATCCATTCCTCCATATAGAATGGCTCTTGTTGAATTGAAAGAATTGAAAGAACAGTTGAAAGACTTGTTAGACAAGGGCTTTATTAGGTCGAGTACTTCACCATGTGGTCTGCCAGTTCTGTGTAAGAAAGAAAGATGGCTCCCTCCGCATGTGTATAGATTATCGACTGTTGAACAAGGTTACTATTTAAGAATAAATACCCTCTTCCCAGGATAGATGACTTGTTTGATCAGTTGCAAGGGGCGAAATATTTTTCCAAGATCGACTTAAGGTCAGGATATCATCAAGTGCGAGTTTGGGAGAAAGATATCCTGAAGATAGCTTTTAGGACGCGGTGTGGTCATTTTGAAATTTTAGTTATGGCCTTTGGGTTGACGAACGCTACAACAATGTTCATGGATATGATGAACAACATCTTCAGGAAATATTTAGATATGTTTGTGATAGTGTTCATCGATGATATTCTGGTGTATTCCCATTCAGAAGTAGAACATAGAGATCATTTGCGAATAGTACTCCAGATCCTCAGAGACTGCCAGTTATATGCGAAATTTTTTAAATGTGAGTTCTGGCTGAATTCCGTAGCTTTCCTGGGCCATATTGTATCAGAGGTTGGTGTTCAAGTTGACTCACATAAAATTGAGGCAGTAAAGACGTGGCCTAAATCTGTAACTCCAACTAAGGTTCATAGTTTCTTGGGGTTAGCCGGATATTACAAAAGGTTTGTGAAAGGATTTTCTACCCTATCAGCGCCTTTGACCCAATTGACGCAGAAAGCAGCCAACTTCCATTGGACCGAGCCCTATGAGTAGAGTTTCTAGAAGTTGAAAAATATATTGACATCAGTGCCAGTGTTAGCCTTTCCGGAAGGTTCAGAGGGTTATGTTGTATACTGCGATGCTTCAGGCGTTGGGTTAGGGTGTGTTCTGATGCAACACGGTAAGGTAATCGCTTATGCTTCAAGGCACTTCAGGAAGCATGAAAAGAACTATCCACCCACGATCTGGAGTTAGCTGCAGCGGTTCATGCCTTGAAAATATGGAGGCATTACTTGTATGGGGTGCACGTGAATATTTTTACTGATTATAAGATCCTCCAGTACATCTTCACGCAGAAAGAGTTGAATTTGCGACAACGTTGTTGGCTAGAATTACTGAAAGACTACGATGTGAAAATTTTGTATCACCCAGGGAAGGCTAATATTGTAGCAGATGACCTTAGCGGCATATCTATGGGAATCTTAGCACATCTGAGGCTAGAATAGCGGTAAATGGCTCGAGAATTGCACCGATTAGCCAATTTTAGCAGTTCAGGTAGTAGATTCAGAAGATAATGGGACTGTGATTCAGAATACAACGGTATCATCCCTGGTTGTAGAGGTAAAAGAGCGGCAGTATGAGGATCCTAACTTAGTACAACTTAGAGGTAAGGTTCAGCAAGGTGAATTAATGGCCTTCGAATTGACAGAAGACGGGGTCCTGAGATTCAGAGGTCGCCTCTGTGTTCTACATATAGCAGGGCTCCACCAGAAGATCATGGCAGAGGTACATTACTCTCGTTACTTTCTTCATCCAGGTTCAATGAAGATGTACCGTGACATAAAGAAGACATACTGGTGGCCTAGAATGAAAATGGGTGTAGCTGAATTTGTAGCATAGTGTCCTAATTGCCAGCAAGTAAAGGCTGAACATCAGAAATCGGGCGGATTGACCTAGGAGATAGCGGTGCCTATATGGAAATAGGAAGCAATCAATATGGACTTTGTGACAGGATTACCCCGCACCAGACATAAATTCGATTCTATTTAGGTCATTTTCGACAGATTAACAAAGTCAGCCCATTTCTTGCCAATCAAGATTACCTTCTCCGCCGAGGACTATGCTGAGTTGTATATGAAGGAGATAGTTCGACTAGATGGTGTTCCTGCATCTATTATTTCTGACAGAAGGGCACAATTCATAGCTAGGTTTTGGTAGTCATTTCAAAGAGGCTTGAGGACATAGGTTAATCTGAGTACAGCATTCCATCCTCAGACAGACGGCCAGGCAGAGCGCACCATTCAGACTCTTGAGGATATGTTACAAACGTGTGTGTTAGACTTTGGAGGAAGTTGGGACGAGCATCTACCCCTTATCGAATTTGCATACAATAACAGTTATCATTCTCAATCCAGATGGTGCCTTATGAGGCCTTATATGGGCAGAAATGCAGGTCCCCCATTGGATGGTTCGAAATAGGGGAGTCAGGGTTAATCAGACCCAATATGACCCACCAATCAGAAAATAAAGTAAAATTCATCAAAGAGAGCTTGCTGATAGCTAGAGTCTTCAGAAGTCTTATTTCGATGTGTAGCGTAGAGACTTGGAATTCGAGGTTGATGATTGGGTATTTCTCATTTCACCAATGAAGGGCGTGATGAGATTTGGTAAGAAGGGAAAGCTTAGCCCTAGGTTCATTGGTCCATATCGAATCCTCTAGAGGATAGGCCGAGTGGCATATGAGCTAGAATTGCCTCCAGAGTTAGAATTTGTTCATCCAGTCTTTCACGTGTCAATGTTGCGAAAGTGCATAGGAGACCTGTCCCGGGTTGTTCCAGTTTAGGACGTTCAAGTTACTGAGAAGTTAGCCTACGAAGAGGTTCCAGTTGCTATACTAGATTGGCAGGTTCATAGGTTAAGGACTAAAGATGTGGCCTCCGTTAAAGTTCTGTGAAGGAATAAAAATAGAGAAGAGATGACTTAGGAAGCCGAGGACAACATGAGGTCTGGATATCCTCACTTATTCTAGGATTGACCCGGATTATGCAGTTGAGGTAAGGTTGTTTTTTAGCTATTATTTTACTGCTTATGTTATTAGTATTGTTTGGTTGATTACCTTTATACGATGGAATAGTTGTTTATAGTGTCCTGTGAGGCACCTATGTTGGGCTTTTTCTGGGTTTCATGTTTTTGGATAGTCCATAAAACAGAGGAGACTCGTCCGAAATTTTTCTAGCATTAGTTAAGAGAGCTGAGTCTTTTAAGCCTGAAGATTATATTCGCGGATGAATGTTCCTGGGGGGGGGAGGATGTTACACCTCGTAAGATGTTAGCGGCTAGTGTGTGTGCGCGTGGGCTTGTTGTGAGCAATGAAAGCTTGACACATAGGGGAAGAGCCTCGGAGGCAGGACGAGCGAAGACATCGTCGAGTGGTTTAGCAGGGTCGGGAGAGGACAGGCCGCGAGGGCGTGCGCGATGGATAGCGTGGCGTGCCAGCCTACCATGTGATGGGTAGCGGGGGGCGCCCGCCTGCCTGCGCGATGGGCAACGCGGGGCGCCAGCATCTTGGCGCGTTGGCCAGCATGGGGCCCCACCCCCTGCCACTGCCTGTGCCTATATAAGGTCATCCTTAGTGAATTTAAATCATTTCAAAATGAAACCTCGACCAAGAATTGAGAAGGCACACAACTTTCATCCAATTTTCTTTGAATTACACCGTCAAACGCCGTCCAAACACAAATTACTTTGGGTAACAAGTCCTAGGCCTATGGGAAGCATTCTACAGAGTTATTTCTTGAAAATTCACTCGGTATACTAGAACCCTGCCGAGTAAAGGTTGTCAGAATTACTCCAAATTTAATTCTAAACGGCCACATGCATTAGGTAAGCATTTCTCCCTTCTGAACTCTCGAGAATGGGTTTTCGGCCAAGTTATTCAGAATTGAATTATAGTTAATATTATTATCAAAATATATCGTTATTTACAAAATTTAGTATTGAAATTATCCCTATTCTCTCAGCATAAGGGCTGCAGTTGGGTGGAAACACCGGTTAAAGATTGAAACTCGCAAGTTAAAGGAAAGTTGGCTTTCAAGGTATGTTAAGGGTGAATTCCTTTGGCAAGTTATTCCTGTCATATCGTAATACAACCTATCCTTGTAGGAAATCCAGAAGCATGTATATTGTGGTTAGCTATTACTATTAGTTTAAGATTAGCGTTTTATATTTAGATTAGGACTGACCCTACCCTATATAGCCTTCCGTTGACCAACCTCATGGTTACTAGCTATGTCATCGCCTTCGAGGCTATATGGATCGCTCCAAGGAGCTATATGTTGTCCCAAGGGACTATGTTCAGGCCCAAGGGCCATATTACAGTCCATCCATGAATGGGCTTCTATTTTTATGCCGTATCGGCATCATTGACCCTCCGTCGAGCCTTGTGTGCCCAGGGTGTAGTTACAGGAGTCCATCAGACTCAGACACAGCTACAGGAGCCTAACGGGCACAGTTGCAGACCCAGAGGACCAGTAGGTTGGCTATAGCTATCCGTTGACTCATATTGACGATGTTAGGGGATATAGATTGGAATGTGCTCGCCAAGATTTATGGGGGCCCCGGGCGGGTTATTCTTTGTTGGTTGTACCTTCCAGGCTTATGGAGGCCAGGTAATGTTCTTGTTTGCATTATTTATTGCTAGTTATATAGTAGGTTGTGAGGCTATTCAGGTCGTATCTCTTATCCTTTCTATTTGATCATTTTCAGTTTTTTATCAGTACTTTTTAGTCATTTTCATTACTGTCTTACATATTCAGTACATATTTTATGGATGCCCATTTGTGGGGCGCTGCATTACTTTCCTGCAGGTGCAGATAGGAGCGGTTCAGGACCTCCATAGTCATTAGCCGAGGCAGCAATCCAATCAGCTCCTTTTCTCAGGAGTTGATAGTTAGAAGGTTTGTTCTTTTGTTGTATAGTTTATGGGTAGGTCAGGGCCCTGTCCTGACCTTTATTCCACTCTTAGAGGCTTGTAGGCTATAGGTTATCAGTTGTTGATTTTGATTGTTGGCCATGTGGGGCCTATGTATATTTATTTTGCATGATGGTTGTGCGGGGCCTAGCATAGCTCTTAGTTAGTAGCCTTGTCGGCTATGACATAGTTATGGTTACTTATTTTTATTCCGCTATAACTAGACAACATGTTGGTCTTGTCGGTCGTATAGGATTCCTTTATTGCGTGTTGTTGGTTAGCTGTGTTCTTTTTACAGGTGATTATGCAGCCTTGTCGGTCAGAGGTTCTGTTTACAGCCGAGATATAACTCGTTTTTTTCTTGATTTGAAGAGTAGGCATGCGCCAGAAGTGCATAAGCCCAGCTAGGTCAGTTCATATCCCAGTATGGCATCAGGTGCCAGTCATGCCTCCCAAGGTGGGGCGTGACATAAAGTTTGTGGAACTTTCATATTTTCATCGTTTTTGTAATTTAGCTACAGAAGATCATGCTGGCCATGTTAGTTTAAATATATCATGAAATGGTGTATATTATTTTCATCTTGAGTAAACTAATTCAAAATAGACAATATATAGTTCATGTTCAGCTCTTAAGCAGTCATGTGACTATATTTTAAATATAAAAGCACCATAGATTATCTTTAATTCAACTGTAAAAACATATTACTAGAGCTTACTTCAAGCCTATGTTTTAATTGTTTCATACATGTTCACTATGCTTTAGGAAGTTGGAGAACTGGTTGAGAGTTATCAGCTGGCTATAGAAAATTCAGGTACCAAATCAAACCCGAGGCTCCAAATACTTCCTCAGAAACTATACAGGAAGCCAAGTACTTGTAGAATAATTTTTAACAGCTGAAAATTATTAACAGAGAAGAAAAATTGCAGCTGGGCTTATTGCCATGTGATAGAACCATATTACAAGATAATTTGGGTAGATTCTAGCCCAAGTAGTAGATCATTTTTCTCCCTGTGTTCTTTTGCTTTCTTCTATTTGCATTTTTCTTAGCTGTTGAACACTAGAGAAGCATCTTTTCTCACGTAAAAGCCTTGATCCATGCTAAATAATGTAGCATTTTTTAGTTAATTTATTCTTATATGTCAATGTGTAAGTATTTTATGTTTGTAAGGTGCATGACCTCTTGTCCTGCATAGGATTTGTGGGAATATTTTAACTTAGATCTTTGTATGTGAAGAATTTTTTATATAGTTAAGTAATTTTTTCACTTAAAACATGAACCAGTTATTGTTTCTTCTGTTAAATCTAAACATTTGAAAGCATAATTCTCCAAGAACTTAGTTTTGTTGAGACTTTTTTCTAGTGAATGGCTGCTAACTATAATTTCTTTTAGTGTTTAAATTTTGTGACTTCAATGACGATCTGTCCATTTAGTTAATTTAGTTCATTTATCCTTTGTAATTTCTATTGTCAAAATTTTCTATCTAAAACTAATGAATACACACACATAGTTGAATTGCTTTACTTGATACTTTCCATTATTCTTTTTTATATTAATATTGCTCATCACTAAGTATGTTAATTTATTGTGTAATAATGTACAATTACAAGCATTTTCAGATGCTTGGAATACCTGCGTATATCTCATTATTGTGATATCTTGTGATGTTTTAATCATAAAGATGAGTTGACAAGTTTAATAAAAAGTTATGTGCATCTTAGTAATTTTTTTATTAATTCTTAATCATTTTAATCTAAATTTTAATTTACTATCCAAGGTGATGGCATCAAGTAAGAAATGGATGCAACTTGTTGATAATCGACTTAATGAAGCGTACTTAATTGGGGTGCAAAAATTTTTGAATTATGCTTTTCGAAGAACAGGAGAATTGTATGAACACGATGTCCATGTGTCAAATATTGTAACACAACATTAGGAACATGTGAGATAGTCGAGACACATTTGAAAATGTACGAAATAATTCAAAATTATACTTTTTGGTATCACCATAGAGAAGTGTTAGGTGAGCCACTATCAGAACACGAAGATGATAATGAGGTAGAAGAATGTGAGAGTGAGGATAAAATACAAGATATTTTGAGAGATTTATATCCTAATCGGGATGGATGCACTGCAGATGGTGGTTGTGATGATATAGTTGAAGAGGAACCTAATGTTGAAGCCAGAAAATTTTATTGCTTATTGAGAGATTTCAAGAAGCCACTATATCAAAGTTCAAAAACTTCAAAGCTTTCAACATTGATTAAATTGCTTCACATAAAATGTATGGGTCGACAATGTTATTGAAAATGTTAAAAGAAGAGTTATTGCCGGATGGAGCAAATTTAGAAAATTCATATTATGAGGCAAAGAAGGTAATTTTGGACCTTGGGTTTTCCTACCATAAGATTAATGTTTGTGTAAATGATTGCATGTTACTGGAAGGAGGATAACCTACTTAATTCTTCTAAAGTTTGTGGTACGTCCAGATGAAAAATAAATAAACATAGTGCGGAAGCAAGGAGTAAAAAAGGTAAAAAGATAGAATCAAAGATTTTGCGCTATTTTCAGTCAAAGCCTAGGCATCAAAGGTTGTTTATGTCTACAAAGATATCTTCTCTGATGACATGGCATCATGATCAAAGAGTTGATGATGGAACAATGAGGCACCCGGTTGATTCAATGGATTGGAAATCATTTGATGAGCTTCATCCCTCATTTGCGACTGAGCCTCGTAATACTCGACTTGGACTTGCTAGTGATGGATTTCAGCCATTTTGAAATTCCAAAACCTCATATATTATTTGGCCTGTGATACTTATTCCTGATAATTTATCACCTTGGTTGTGTATGAAATAAAAAAATTTCATTATGTCCATGCTTATTCCTGTTCCATATAGTCCAGGAGATGCAATTGGCATATATCTTCAACCCTTGATAGAGGAATTGAAGGAGTTATGGAAAATTGGTATTGAGACCTTTGATGCATCAACTAGACAGAATTTTAAGTTAAATGCTTTTTTATTATGTACCATCAATGACTTTCCAGCATATGAAAATTTATCTGGATGGATTATAAAAGGAAAATTGGCATGCCCATGTTGCAACAAAGACACTTCCTCAATCAGATTGTAAAATAATAAGAACTAATGTTTTAAGGGTCATTGGCGTTACCTTCCTCGTAATCACAAATGGTGAAATGATAAAGATTCTTTTGATGGCACAAAAGAGAAAAGACTTCCACCAAAAGAATGTTCTTGTATTGAGATACTTGATCAAGTACAAGATCTTGAAGGGCTACAGTTAACAAAGGATCAAAAGAAAAAAAATCAAGATATCACATCATGGCCGAAAGGATAATTGGAATAAGAAGAGTATCTTTTTTGAACTTCCACATTGGAAATCTCTCTTGTTGAGACATCATTTGGATGTTATGCATATTGAGAAAAGCATATGTGATAATATTTTGGGAACGATCATGAATTCTAAAGGAAAGACCAAGGACACCATTATAACTCGATTAGATTTGCAAGAAATGAACATTAGGCCAGAATTGCACCTCATCAGAAAAGGAGAAAAATATGAAGTTCCAACTGCATGTTACACATTATCTCTGCAAGAAAAGCACAACCTATGCCTTTTTATAAAGAATCTAAAGGTCCCAGATGGATTTTCATCTAATATTTCTCAGTGTGTTAACTTGAAAGATCATAATATTTCTTGCTTAAAGAGTCATGATTGTCATGTTCTTCTACAACATTTACTCCCTCTTGCCCTATGTGGTATGCTTTCTAAAATGGTATGGCCCCTTATTGACTTGTCTTTATATTTTAATATGCTTGGAGCAAAGGCATTAAGACCTGATGACTTGGAACAGATAGAAGCTCGAATTCATCTTGAAGCAGATGAATTGGAGCAAGCACATATATACATACTGAAGAATTGTGATGAAGTTCTACCATTTCTAGAGTATGAAAGTTTTCCCTTCGTATCATATTTCATTATTCTTGTTTCCTTTAGGATTACTTCTCTTTTGTGTACGTATAACAGTTGTGGTTCAATTGAAATTTGTAGAGAGTCTGCACAAATTCATTGTCACGTCCCGAACATAGGCCCATATCGAGACAAGGGACAATGAGCCCCGAGAGACTCCAAGTCGACCCATGACATGAACATACATCTAACTCAATCAATAACAAGTGGAAGACTTAACATAATGAGCATAACGGAAGTCTAATCATTACATAACATCGAAATCGGAGTTCACATAATACATGACAAGATGATTACTACATACAGTCTGAAAGCCTCTACATAATTGATGGGTTGATGGAACAACACCCCCAACTAACCCGACAAGTTTGAAAACTGAAACTACCAAGATGACTGAGTCTGAAAAAAGAGACTGCATCATAAAATGATACAACATAGAGTATGCAGTCAGTACGTAGAATGTACTGAGTATGCAAGGTAAGTAAAACTGCTTAGTTTAAACAAAATCATTTAAAACATGCATAATATAAAACATAGTCAAGACAATAATCTGAGAGTAGGGCTTGCATGCTATTTTCTGAAATCATGATCTGAATCTAAAATTAGATAATCATTGTAAAACTGAACATTGAGTCAAACCTGCTTTAGAATATATGTATATATATATATATATATATATATATATATATATATATATATATATATATATATATATATATATATCATGAATGATAACATGCTTAACTGAAATCATGAGGAACAATGGGAGACTCGTCTTATAACCGACATTACCATGATAGAGCTTACGTGGTCTCGACTATCAAACTCAAGTGGGCAGAACCGTCTAAAGCCTTGCCAGGGCTAAAGACGCTATCATGATATTGATATCAAGCTGAATGCCCCTTGGGGCAGGGGAAAGCTCATATAGGAGGTCCCAAAATAATCTGATCATACCTACATTAACGCGTAGTTCTGAGGGATAGGGTTGACTGACCCTTAGCCTACTCGGTGCTAGACATTACTCCCAAAAATATGCATATACTCTCCATCGTTTTTCAACGAAGCTGACTATCGTCTATTGATGAAGCTGAATAATCATCTACATATAAAATCTAAAATCATACATGATGAGCCTCGGCTCAAACCATACCACAAGATGAACATAATTGAGAGTCTTGACTCCAAGACCATGTGGTAAGCTAATTCGTGAAATAATAAATCACACTTGAACATATGGGCTTGCCCAATACTTAAACATGCTTGAAAATACTTAATTCACTTGAAAACATGATCATAGACATGGATGACTTGAAAAAATGCTTTTCATCAATAATATCTCATCATACTTGAACATTCATCATAAATCTCAACTTTCATGAACTTCTCATGGATGTGCATTAAAATTTATAAAACTTGAAAATATGATTTATAGTTGAAAATATCATAAAACTAGCCCATGAATCATAGTTGAATAATAGAAACATATTTAGATCATACCCATTTAGAAAATTAGGAAATTCATGCATTGGGTTAAAACTCTATAGGATCAACATATAGTTTTCATAAATGAGAGAGGGATTGGGCATCAGTGTGAACAAATTCACCTATTCATAACCTTACATACCTGATAGGATCTGATTTAACCACTCCCTTGATTGACCAATGAAGAATTTAAGAAAAATTTGAAGGGATTTAAGTTTGATCACCTCTCTAGCTCTCTAAGTTTGCATGCATGAGTAGGAATAGCCTAGAATGAATTTACCCCTCTTAATACTCACTATTCATAGCTTAAAACAACGTAGTTTAGGTCTTAGGATCATAGGAATTACGGATAAGCCCTTACTAAATTCGTAGAAAATAACTGACTGCCAGTCCCCACTAGGGACTGGACGAGTCGTGTCACGACCCGAACAGAGGCCCAAATCGTAACACGGGACTGGGAGCCCCGAGAGACCCCAAGTCAACCCATGGCATAAGCATGCATCTGACCCGATTATTAAAACTGAAGAATCAACATGATAAACTTAGCCGAATTATAAATTAAACATAACATTAGAATACACGATCTGAAGCTGAATACATCCCTTGTCTGAAAAGCCTCTAAACATGACGAGTTGATGGGACAAGGCTGCAACTAACTCAACAAAGCTGATACTGAAAATACATGAAGAAAATATGAATAGTCTAGTCCTTAGGAGATGAGGACTCACCAACAACGGAGATGCTAACTCTGAAGACTGACTATGAATGGGGCTGAGCCTGAGAACTATGTCCTATATCATGAGACGATATAGCATAGAGCATGCAGTCAGTACGTGGAACGTACCGAGTATGCAAGGTAAGTACAACCGCTTAGAAAAGTAAAATCATTTAAAAACACACATAATATAAAACATAAACAGTAAGAATCTGAGAATAAGGCTTGGATGCATTCTTTCTGAAATTATGATCTTATCATAACATCACATAACATCATAACTGAATCGATTTACTCAAAGCTGAAATCTGATAGTCATGAGTAAAACTAAACATTGAGTCAAACCTACTTTAGAACATGTATGGATATATAAATTTCATGAATAATGAATATGCATAACTGAAATCATGAGGAACAATGGGAGACTCGTCTTTTAACCGACATACCACGATACAGCTTGTGTGGTCCCAACTATCACACTCAAGTGGGTAGAGCCATCCAAAGCCTTGCCAGGGCTAGGGTCATCGATGATATCGATATCAAGCTCGTGGCTCAATAGGGCAGGGGATAGCTCATAAGGGAGGTCCCAAAGTAATATATAAAAGTATAACCTACGTTGGAGTGTCGTTCTAAGGCATAGGGTGATCGACCCTTAGCTTACTCGGTGCTAGACACTACTCCTAAAAACATGCACATGCTCTCCGTTGTTTTTCAATGAAGCTCAACATTGTCTATTGACAAAGCTCAACATCATTGACGAAGCTCAATAATCAAATACATCTCAAAGCTGAAATCATGCATATGAGAAGCTTTAACTCAAACCATACCACAAGCTGAAAAATAATTGGGAGTCTTCGCTCCAAAACCATGTAGTAAGCTTAATTCAGAAAATCATAAATCATACTTGAACATGTGGGCATTGTCCAATACTTTATCATGCTTGAAAATATTCCATTCACATCGAAAACATGATTTTAAACACGGATAACTTGAAAACATGCTTTTAATTATAATATCTCATCATAATCATACATTCATCACAATCTCATCTTTCATGAACTTCTCATCAATGGGCCTTTAATTCATATAACTTTGAAAATTATTTTTAATTGAAAACAATATAAAGCTTTCCCATAAATCATAATTCAGTAGTAGAAACATATTTAATTCATACCCATGCAGAGAATTAGGAAATTCATGAATTTGGGTTAAAACCCCATAGATTAGACATAGAACATTCATGATTTAGAGAGGGATTAGGCATGAGTGTGAAAGGATTCACCAACTCATAACCCTATATACCTGATTATATATGATTCTTACGCTTGTTTGAATGCCCAAGAAGAAATTGAAGAGACTTTGAAGAACAATAAGCTTGATCACCCTCTCTAACCTTCTAACTTTGCATGCATGAATGTAAATGGCCTAAAATGAACTTAACCCCTTTAAAAGTCATCATTCATAACCCAAAATGACGTAATTTAGGCCTTAGGATCTTAGGAATTATGAAAAAGCCCTTACTAAATTCGCAGAAAATAACTGCCGGTTGGTTCCCACGAGGGACCTAACGACTCGTCACCTTGGGCCAAGACTTGTGGAGTCGTCCGTCGAGTACACTTCTTATCAGATCATCTGGGCTCGTCACAGTTGACATCAAAATTCGATGTGAGTGACCACGAGTTGTGGTCACCACTCGTCATGTACACTGCTTGAATCTCAATTTGACTTAACTCTGCTGGTCACGACTCATCCCACGAATCGTGGTGGCTGACCACGACTCATGGGTGCCATCCGTTAGGTACACTGCCTCCTGCTTTTCATTTCTCAGCTACCAGTTCCCACGACTGACCAAATGAGTCGTGGGGCCTGACCACGACTCGTGGTTACGTCTGTGGGGATCCCATCTCCCAAATTTCAACTAATCACTTGGGCCTCACCACGAGTCACATCACGACTCGTGGGCTGCTCTCACGGGTCACCTCACGACCCGTTCTGTGCCTGATGCCAGTTTTTAAGTTTTTCTCTATTTTAACTCCCCGATCTGATCTTTGGGCTTCCGAGGTATAACAATGTCTCCCCCTTGGGAACATTCACCCTCGAATGTTGGAAAATATAAAGAGAAGCAGAGAAATGCAATCATCATATTCAAATACTAATCATTTAAGCCGATAACTGACAGAATGACTATCTCCGATTCAAACTACATAGCTGAACTAGATTCACGAATCATACATACATCCATATACATAAAGGAAACTTGGGAACATGAACTGAACATGAAAACTAAATAGAATGTGAGAGCAAAATTGATACTTCAAGTTGTAGCTGAGCCGGTAGAAAATAAATGTGGGTATTTAGCCATCATATTCACTTCGGCTTCCCATGTAGCTCCTTCCGCTTGCTGATTTCTCCATAAAACTTTGACTGAAGCTACTTCCTCGTTCCTTAGCCTTCGAACCTAACGATCTAGTATTTCCACCAGAACCTCCTCGTAACTAAGGTTGTCTGTCACCCCAACACTGTCCATCGGGACAACTAGAGCTGGATCACCCAAACACTTCTTTAAGAGCGATACATGGAATATAGGATGCATGGAAGCTAATTTTGAGGGCAACTCTAATTCATATGCTACCTTGCCAACCTGTTTCATAATTCAGTAGGGACTAACATAACAAGGGATGAGTTTTCTTTCTTTCCAAACCGCATCACTCCCTCATCCACATGGAACACACTTTCCATGGAGAGTCTACTAAGTGCATCTTCTACAATATTGGCCTTGCCCGTTTGATAAAGGACACTCATATCATAATCCTTGAGTAGTTCCAACCACCTTCTTTGCCGCTGATTTAGGTCCTTCTGGGTGAACACATACTGTAGGCTCTTATGGTCTGTAAACGCATCTATGTGGACCCCATACAGATAGTGTCTCCAGGTCTTCAATGCAAATACCACCGCTGCCAATTCAAGATCATGGGTCGGGTAATTCTTCTCATGAACCTTCAACTCTTGGAAGCTCTTCTCACAAGCCTCCGACTATTGGAATTTCACTTTCTTCTGGGTCAATTTGGTCAATTGTGCTGCAATCAATGAGAAACCTTCAACAAACCTCTGATAGTAGCCGACCAAACCAAAAATGCTCTGGATATTCAAAGGATTCACCAGTCTAGGACAATTCTTCACCACTTCTATTTTTTGAGAATCCACCTTATACCCTCACTTGATACCACATGGCCCAAAAATGCTATGGATTTCAACCAAAACTCACACTTGCTGAATTTGGCATATAATTGGTGATCCTTGAGAATCTGAAGCACTATTCTTAGATGAGAGGCATGTTCCTCCTCGCTCCGATAGTATATTAAAATGTCATCGATAAACACGATCATGAACGTATCTAGGTATGGCTTGATCATCCCGTTCATCAAGTCCATAAAAGCTGCAGGAGCATTCATTAGTCCAACAGAGCCCTATCATTGCAGCTTCACCAACTTCAAACCTACCAATACACGATCTACATCTTCGCCCATAGAGAACATCAAACGGAGCCATCTGAATGCTGGAATGGTAGCTGTTATTGTATGAAAACTCAATAAGAGGCAAATGGTCATCCCAACAACCTTTGAAGTCAATCACACATGCTCTCCATATGTCCTGAAGATTCTGAATTGTTCGCTCTGCCTGACCATCCATTTGTGGGTGAAATGCTGTACTGAGCTTGACCGGAGTACCAAGTCTTTTTTGAAACGATCTCCAAAACTGAGAGGTAGATTGGATACCTCTGTCTGATATAATGGACTAGGGCACTCCATGCAACCGAACCATTTCTCGGATGTATAATTTGGCATAATCCTCTGCTGTATCAGTGGTTTTGACCGGTAGAAGATGAGCGGCTTTGGTCAACTTGCTCACAACCACCCAAATGGAGTCATACTGTCGACGAGTGCGAGGCAACCCAGTGATGAAGTCCATATTGATTTCTTCCCACTTCCAAGTAGGGACACAAATATCTTGAAGCACACCTAGGGCCTCTGGTGCTCAACCTTCACTTGCTGACAGTTTGGACACTTAGCTACAAATTCTGCAATGTCTTTCTTCATGCCATTCCACCAATAGACATCCCATAGGTCACGGTACATCTTGGTGGAACCTGGATGTATCAAATACCTAGAACCGTGAGGCTCATGCAACATTTAATTCCTCAAATCATCAACATCCTGAACACACGAGTGATCCTGATATCGGAGCACACCATCTCCCCCTTTGGAGAGGACCTCTACCTTCTTATTCTGAACGGCCTCCTTTAACTTTACCAAAATAGAGTCCTCATCTTGTTTAGCTTTTACATCAGTCACCAGGGATGATTCTGATTCGTTCTGAACTATAACACCGCCATCGGTCGAGTCAACCAAATGAACTCCCAACCTTGCAAGTCGATGCACATCCTTCACCAGCTCCTTCTTTCCCTCATATACATGGAACACACTTTCCATGGAGAGTTTACTAAGTGCATCTTCTACAACATTGGCCTTGCCCGTATAATAAATGACACTTATATCATAATCCTTGAGTAGTTCCAACCACCTTCTTTGCCGCTGATTTAGGTCTTTTTGGGTGAACACATACTGTAGGCTCTTATGGTCTATAAACGCATCTATGTGGACCCAATACAGATAGTGTCTCCAAGTCTTCAATGCAAATACCACTGCCGCCAATTCAAGACCATGGGTCGCGTAATTCTTCTCATGAACCTTCAGCTGTCTGGAAGCGTATGCTATAACCTTGCCCTGCTGCATGAATACACAACCAAGATCGATCTTGGAAGCATCACAATACACCACAAACCCATCGGTACCCTCGGGTAGGGTTAACACCAGTGATGTGGTAAGTCGAGTCTTCAACTCTTGGAAACTTCTTTCACAAGCCTTCGGCCATTGGAACTTCACTTTCTTTCGGGTCAATTTGGTCAATGGCGCTACAATGGATGAAAATCCCTCAACAAACCTCTGATAGTGACCAGCTAGGCCCAATAAGCTCCTAATATCTGAAGGATTCACCGGCTAGGTCAATTCTTCACTGCTTCTATTTTTTGAGAGTCCACCTTTATGCCCTCACTTGATACCACATAATCCAAAAATGCCACGGAGTTCAACCAAACTCGTACTTGCTGAATTTAGCATATAATTGGCGATCCTTGAGAGTACACTGTAGTACCACCCTCAAATGAGCGGCATGCTCCTCCTCGCTCCGAGAGTATATTAGGATGTCATCAATAAACACGATCACGAACATATCCAAGTATGTCTTGAACACCCTATTCATCAATTCCATAAAAGATGCAGGAGCATTCATTAGTCCAAAAGACATAACTACAAACTCATAATGACTATACTGCATCTTGAAGGCTTTCTTCGAGAAATGTCACTCTCTCGAATCCTGAGCTGATGGTATTTGAATCTGAGATATATCTTCGAAAAGCATTTAGCACCCTAAAGGTGGTCAAACAAATCATCAATCCTTGGTAGAGGGCACCTATTCTTGATGGTGACCTTGTTCATTGCCGATAATCGATACACATACAAAGAGAGCCATCTTTCTTTCAGACAAAGAGAATTGGTTCACCCCATGGGGATTTGCTCGATCTAATGAAACCTTTGTCTAACAGGCCCTTCAACTGCTCCTTTAACTCCTTTAACTCGATTGGAGCAATTTTGTAAGGAGGGTTAGATATGGGCTGCATATCGGGAAGAAGGTCAATACCAAAATCAATCTCCCTCTTGAGAGGGATTCCCGATAGATCATCTGGGAGTACTTCTGGTTACTCGCATACTACTGGGACTGACTAGATGGTCGGGGTCTTGGACGTAGAATCCTTAACCTTAACTAGTTTGTATACACAACTTTTGGAGATCATCTTTCTAGCCTTAAGGTAGGAAATGAAATGACCTATAGGTACGATTGAACTACCTTTCCATTCTAAGACAGGATTTTCCAGAAATCTGAACTATACTGCCCGGGTTCTACAAATAACTAAGGCATAACATGAAAATATCCAATCCATGCCGAGGATAACATCAAAATCGGTCATGGCTAACTCTACTAGATCTGTTGAGGTGACTTTCTAAAGGAGTATGACCGGGCAACTTCTACACACCCGTCAAGCTACAACTGAATCACTTACCGTGGTAGAGACTGAGAAGGGTTCTGAAAAGATTTCGAGACTGACTCCGAAACTAGTAGCCACATAAGGTGTCACAAAAGACAAAGTAGCCCCTGGATCTAACAAAGCATATATATCAAGATGGAAAACTCATAACATACTAGTGACTACATCCGGGGAGACCTCCTTCTCCTGGCGGGATGCTAAGGCATAGAATCTATTTTGGCGCTGACTGCCACCTATGCTAGTAGATGCCCTATGCTGGGCTGGGCGGGCGGGTGGAGTTGCTGAACTAGAAGTTGGGCCTCGGCCCCTGTCATGGCCCTATCTAGCTGTTGGGCAATCTCTGAGCATATGTCGGGGCTTCCCACACCCGAAGAAAGCACTTGTACCCACAAACACTAACATGTGTGCCTCCTACCACACCTGTCGCAAACTGGGATACTGGAATCTATAGGCCTACTGCTTTGACCCCTATATCCTGATGCTCGTCCTCTCTGGTCGTGCTTAGGCTGGGATGACACGCTCATTGATAATGCTCAAACCACACTTCTAACTAAAGTATTAAGCGGGCGTTGTCAATAAATAACCCAACTTAGAGGTTAGGGTCGATCCCATAGGGAATATGGAAGGATGTAGAAAAACGCTAGTGCTTAAGCTTTTTAGTCGATTATTACCTAAGAGGGGGGATTTGTAAAAGTAAGTAACAATATTGAGAAGTTGGTGGTTGTTTCCAAATTTATGCAATTAACTAGGATAAGTGTTCCCCATGGATCCTTAACTACTTCGGGTTTTACACTTGTGATCTATTCCAATACTTTACTTATAAAATTAATAACCTAGGTTTATTCAAATGATCGACCAATCCCTATTGAATGACTATAATCAATTACTCAACCAAGTCTCATGAGTGTACCAAACTAACCGTTATCAATAAGTTCCAGATATAACTACTCTACGACCACAGCTTAATGTTAATACAATGATTATCAAGATCAAGGCTCCGTTGTAATTCGCTTTTCCTAATATCTACCTCTTCGACCAAAGCAAGTAAAGAATTAAGGCACTTCCTAATGTTTTACACTGTTAAGAATCGTTAAAGATGAAAAGAATACAATATAAGTGTTTAGTATTGGTTTTAGAATCACTTTGTGCTAACCCTAGCTCGTTAATTCACCATGGTTCCCACAACCCTAGTGTGGTAGTTTTAGCCTATCATGTTCATAAGTAATTTAATAGCATTCATAGACAAAAGCTTAAAATAATACTTACAACAATGATCGAAAGAACCTTCACTTGATTAATGCAAAATTCGGAAGAACAACTTTACAATCGTATCTCAAAATAAAACTAACTCTCAAAACTAGTTTGTAAGACTTCTCTCTAAAAGCTTTTCAATTGTGTGTAGACTTCCGAACTTTTGAAAATTTGAACATAGCTATTACATGAAAATAGAAGGGTATTTATAGTAGTTTGATGTTTTCCTTCTTCCTTGATAAATTTGGCTTGGGATTTGTAAATTTCCTTTTCCTAGTTGATGTAGGAAACCAATCTTGGCCGTTGGGACACCTTTGCCACGTCTCTAGTCCCCTTGCGCCAAAATAGCGGCGCCTCGTTCTTGTCCATGTGCTGGAAAGAGGGTTGCTATGTGTCAGGCATAGCGCTGGAGTTGGGGCGCGTCGCACGGCTGGATGCCGAGAAATGTTGCTTCTGCAAGCATGTTGTTTCGCTGAAGGAGGGCCGCGCCACGCCTGGCCTTGCTCCAGTGTGCGGCTGCCTCGCGCATGACAGTGTCAACGTCGTACGAACTTTAATTTTTGCATCTTTTGATCCCACTTCTTCACATTTGATCAATAAGCCTTAAATACCTTCAAATTCATCATTTTAAGCCCTAAAAATATCCCATCACGTGTGTTAGCTATTTTCATAAATATTTAACATAAACACATGAAAACACACATAATTTGTTCTCAAAACATTGTAAAGTGTGGGCAAAATACGTCTATGAAGTGTGTAAATACACCCTTCATCAACACCCTCAACTTAAACTATTATTCGTCCTCGAACAATCTACTATTTCCCTTCTCACATTTAAGCACAAAATTCATCCTACAAACAGGTCTACTCACACTTAGGATCATGAGACATATCAATGAAGCTCAAACAACTCACTCGCATGTATATAGGATCAACATTAGAATGCCAAAGTTCGAAATCACTTAGCTTATGAAAACTAACTCATCAAGACATATTTTGGGCCAACATGAATTGTATGTAATTTAGCAATCAAGATTAAATCAAAGTCTTACTGTTGTGCCCCTCACAATTTGGAGAGATGTCCGTTTTCACACAAGATATAGAATAAGATTAACTTGGGCATAAATAAAACAATTTCCGCTCGATCTCACAAAAGAACTCAACATACATACAAAAAACAACCCATATGCTTGCCCTTAGTGTAATACTCCGCTAATATAGAATTACGAATCAAGGATTAATTAGGAATTTAATTTGATTGTAATGTAGGCTAAGGGACGGGTAACTATTTGGCCAAGATAGTGACTAACCTCCTCAATCACTTTAATACTTCACAACACTTTGATTTTTTAGCACATTCTTCAGTTTTCCAATTTTCTCCTTATACCTCCTTTTATTTTTTAATTTTTCAACTTAGGTGACTAGTGGGGATTTTTCAACCTTGAGCTTATTCACATTTTTTTTTTCAATTTTTCAAAGATCTTTTTTTTCTTATTGTTTCCCCTCTAACAATCACCCTCCTTGTTTAACAAAATTTCACCCTTTTCATTTCTTCCAATTCACCATACTTCCCTCTCCCACCATTTACGCACCGTTACTCTAGCCACCCTCAACTTAAGAATTTTGCTTATGTTGAGGTTCACAATATCCAAGGAAGGACCAGGGCCAAAACAGGTTCATTATAAACAAATGGGTATGGTAAATTGATAAATCAAAGAAACATGGTCTATTAAGGCTCAAACTTGGCTAACTAGGATAATCACAATCAAGGTAGGTAAAATAGGATAAAAATAAGGCCATCAAAGAAGCGCCTATATCACTTCCTAAATCCATCATTCTTATTTCACTTTGTATACACACCGGGCAAGTTCTAGACACCAATTTACAAGCATTGAGTATATCAAAAAGGAATTCCTCACACATTGGCATAAATGGTTTAACAATGGCAATCGAGATCACATAAACTCATATATCCATACTGTATGCATACATAATTAAGCCCAATTTTTTAAGTACACAAGTCAATTTCCAAGAGACTAAGTATTTCTACCTTTTTCATGCATTTTTGAGTGAATTTAATAAAGTCTCAATGGTACCTAAAGTGAAGCACCTAGCATGTAAGGCTTAAGTCTTGTTCTTCCTAATGACTAATTTACCCTTAAGACGGTCGTCATCCATCCATCATCGGGCAAATTCATGACCCAATGACTAAAAAAATTTTAAAAAAAATCTAGACTCTCTAGTCGGTTCTAAGGGACTATCCACCGGAAAAGTACCGAAAACAAACATCGGAGGAACCCAAAATAAAATAAAACTAACAAATACTACAAATCAACAAGCATGCATGATATATCATAAACCCCAAATAAAAAACTAGGCCTACCATGTGTAAGTTTAGCAATTAAAAATGCATGGTAATATGAAGTTCATTTCTCACACCCCACACTTAATTGGTTACACTATCCCTAGTGCTAAACCAAATAAGCATAAAGTAATAGAGTGCAAGAAGAACTCTCTGGGCCTCTACTCCTTGTATTCAATAATTAAGCTCAATCTTTATTGAAAATTATGAGCTATCACCTGCACACTTGAACAAATACTTAAAAACGAACAAAAAATTTATCTTGGGTTGCCTCCCAAGTAGCGCCTAATTTAAATGTTGCGACACGACACAGGTATCTTGATTACTCAGACTTCATCAAGATACCTGTTGAGACCGTGGTCACATCTTGGCCGCTTGCTTTACCACGCTAACCTATGACACGTTAGAAAATAAAAGAAAAAAAAGAAAATAAAGATTAAAAGTTAAAGACAAGCAATTAATCTAATCCTAAACTGTATTCCTCGGCAAAGACACCACTTTTTGATAACGCTCAAACCACACTTCTAACTGAAGTAAGAAGTGGACGTTGTCAATAAATAACCCAACTTAGAGGTTGGGGTCGATCCCACAGGGAATAAGGAAAGATGTAGAAAAACACTAGTGCTTAAGCTTTTTAGTCGATTATTACCTAAGAGGGGGGATTTGTAAAAATAAGTAACAATGTTGACAAGTTGGTGGTTGTTACCAAATTAATGCAACTAACTAGGGTAAGTGTTCCCCATGGATCCTTAACTACTTTGGGTTTTACACTAGTGATCTATTCCAATACTTTACTTATAGAACTGATAACTTAGGTTCATTCAAACGATTGACCAATCCCTATTGAATGACTATACTCAATTACTCGACCAGGTCTCATGAGTTTTCCAAACTAACCATTATCAATAAGTTCCAGATATAACTATCATGTGACCATAACTCAAGTTAATACAATGATCATCAAGATCAAGGCTTTGTTGAAATTCTCTTTTCCTAATCTCTACCTCTTCGACCAAAGAAAGTAAAGAATTCAGGCACTTCCTAACGTTGAACACCGTTAAGAATCATTAAAGATAAAGAGAATACAATATAAGCGTTTAGTATTGGTTTTAGAATCACTTCGTGCTAACCCTAGTTCGTTAATTCACCATGGTTCCCACAACCCTAGTTATGGTAGTTTTAGCCTATCATGTTAATAAGTAATTTAATAGCATTCATAGACAAAAGCTTAAAATAATACTTACAACAATGATCAGAAGAACCTTCACTTGATTAATGCAAAATTTTGAAGAAAAACTTTACAATCATATCTCAAAATAAAACTAACTCTCAAAACTAGATTGTAAGACTTCTCTATAAAAAGTTTTCAATTGTGTGTAGACTTCTGAACTTTTGAACTTTTGAACTTTCAAACTTAGCTATTACATGAGAATAGAAGGGAATTTATAGTAGTTTGATGTTTTCCTTCTTCCTTGATGAATTTGGCTTGGGATGTGTAAATTTCCTTTTAATAGTTGATGTAGGAAACCAATCTTAGCCGTTGGGACACCTTTGCCGCGTCGCCAGTCCCCTTGTGCCAAAACAGTGGTGCCTCGCGCCTGTCCATGCGCTTGAAAGAGGGCTGCTGCGCGCCAGGCATAGCCTTGGACTTGGGGCGCGTCACACGACTGGATAGCGAGAAATGTTGCTGCCGAGCGCATGTTGTTCCACTGAAGGAGGTCCGCACCACGCCTGGCCTTGCGCCAGTGTGCGATTGCCTCGTGCATGGTAGTGCCAACATTGTGCAAACTTCAATTTTTGCATCTTTTGATCCCGCATCTTTCGATCCCACATTTGATCAATAAGCTTAAATACCTTCAAATTCATCATTTTAAGCCCTAAAACATCTCATCACTTGTGTTAGAATATGTAACATAAACACATGAAAACACACATAATTGTTTCTGAAAACATAGTAAAGTGCGGGAAAAATACATCTATGAAGTGTGTAAATACGCCCTTCACCACTCATCGCTGAAGATGCTAGAGCTGAAGATCTCTGGTGGGACTACTGTTGGTGCCCACCACCTGGTCTCAGCTGAGAGAATCTATAGTTGTCTATCCTGGACCTCTTGGCCTCTCTCTCCCTTATGTGCACCGCCTCCATCTGCTGGGCATATAAGACGATTCGAGGGAAATTGATGGAGTATAGCGGTTCTACAATCCTTGTCTAGATAGTCCACCACCCCATGAACAAACCTGTTCACTCGGACCCTCTGATCAACCACTAACTCTGGGGCGTGCTTTGACAGACGAGTGAATTCTAGGGCATATTCCTACACTGTTATCTTCCCCTTCTTTAGATTCACGAACTCGGCTGCCTTCGAATCCCTCACCTCATGTGGGAAGAACCCATCTAGAAAAGCGATGTGAAACTCCTCCCAACTGATAGGGCCTACTCTGGCTGGTGTACTATCCTTCCACTGTCTAAACCAGATGTCTGCGACCCCCTTCAACTGATATGAGGCCACATCAACATACTCTTCTCCATTCACCCCCATGACCTGGGTGATCTTCAAAATCTCGTCGATAAACTCATGTGGATCCTCCTGCACCTTGGACCCAAGAAACTCTGGCGGGTTCATCCTTAGGAAATCTCTAACTCGTGTTGTCGCCGCGTTCCCGTTCTGCGGGACATGTGCCACTTCTTGCTAGTTGACCTAGGCAGTCAAGGCCTGTGCTAGCATCTAAATGGCTGCCCTGAATTCAACGTGGGCAACCTGCTCCAGTGCATGGTACTCATGGACTGATGGGGCTTGTTGGTGCTCGTCTCCACTGCTATCCTCGTAGCCATTTCTGCTTCTATTTCTTCTGCCATTAACTCTACAGGGAGGCATGATTCTGCAATCGCGAATAGAATGAGTTAGAAGGGTAGAGAGACATTTCACCACATAATATAGATGATGAAAGAA
The DNA here is from genome assembly GCA_035772735.1 of Datura wrightii. Lineage (NCBI taxonomy): Eukaryota > Viridiplantae > Streptophyta > Magnoliopsida > Solanales > Solanaceae > Datura > Datura wrightii. Next base: position 41,255,366 of record JASDFA010000007.1, on the reverse strand, counting down.
GGGAACATTTCCTAAATGTCTCGTAGCCTCTTCATCATAAGTGTGGCGCACTTCATGATAACGCTCAGACCATACTTCTTACTGAAGTGAGAAGCGGACGTTGTCAATAAAGAACCCAACTAGAGGTTCGGGTCGATCTCATAGGGAATATGGAAGGATATAGAAGAACAATAGTTCTTAAACTTTTAAATTAATTATTTCCTAAGAGGGGGGATTTGTAAAATTAATAAGTAACAATGTTGAGCAATTGATGGTTGTTTCCAAATTAATGCAATTAACTAGGGTAAGTGTTCCCCGTGGATTCTTAACTATGTCGGGTTTAAACTAGTGATCTATCCTATACTTTGCTTATAGATCTGATAACTTAGGTTCATTCAAACGACCGACCAGTCCCTATTGAATAACTATACTTAATTACTCGACCAAGTCTCATGAGCAGTTTCAAACTATCCGTTATCACTAAGTTCTAGATATAACTATCCTGTGACCACAACTCAAGTTAATACAATGATCATCACGATCAAGGCTCCGTTGTAATTCTCTTTTCCTAATCTCTACCTCTTCGACCAAAGCAAGTAAAGAATTCAGGCACTTCCTAACATTGTGCACCGTTAAGAAACGTTAAAGATGAAGAGAATACAATATAAGTGTTTGCTAGTTTTAGATCACTTTATGTAACCCTAGCTTGTTATTTCACCATGGTTCCCACAACCCTAGTTGGGGTAGTTTTAGTCTATCATGTTCATAAGTAAATTAATAGAATTCATAAATTTAAACTAAAATTTATACTTACAACGATGATTGGAAGAACCTTCACTTGATTAATGCAAAATTCGGAAGAACAACTTTACAATCGTCTCAAAATATGTCTTCTCAAATTTATTGTAAAGTAAAGAAACTCCAAGACTTAAAAACCTTCTCTAAAATTTATGTCTTCACAACTTCAAGACTTTCGAACTTAGCTATTACATGAAAATAGAAGGGTATTTATAGTAGTTTGATGTTTTCCTTCTTCCTTGATGAGTTTGGCTTGGGATTTTAAAGTTCCTTTTCCTAGTTGAAGTGTAAAGTCAATTTTGGCTGTTTGTTACACCTTGCCGCATCACCCTTGTCAATGCCGTGTCCTGGCGTCACATTGCACGCCTTGTCTCGCGGGGAGTGTGCTGCTGTGTGCCTCCCAACTCGCTAGAGATGGCCTGTGTCGCGCCTGCCCACACGCAAGAGAGCTGGGCGCCTCGCGCCTGGCATTGTGCCAGCCTTGCTGCGCCTCGCGCCTGGCATAGCGCGCATGATGTTGCTGCACCGCGCCTTGTGTTGCGCTGATGGCCTTGTGCCTCACGCATGGCAGTGCATCCATGTGCTAAACTTCATTTATTGAATCATTTACTCCAACTTCTTCACATATATTCCAAAAGCCTTAAATACACCCAAATCCATTATTTTAAGCCCTAAAACATCTAATCACTTGTGTTAGCCATTTTCACAAATATATAACATAAACACATGAAAACACACATAATTTATTCTCAAAACATAGTAAAGTATGGGCAAAATACGTCTATGAAGTGCGTAAATACGCCCTTCATCACTTTACACCCATGAAAAAGATTTTACTTAACGCGTCTTTCAGACACCCTAAGACACTTCGAACCTATTTCCCTGATACCAAGTTTGTCACAACCCAAATATAGGCCCAGATCGAGACATGGGACAAGGAGCTCCGAGAGACTCCAAGTCGACCCATGGCATGAACATATATCTAACTCAATCAATAACAAGTGGAAGATTTAACATAATGAGAATAACAGAAGTCTAATCATAACATAACATCAAATCGGAGTTCACATAATACATGATGAGCTGATTACTATATACAGTCTAAAAGCCTCTACATAATTGATGGGTTGATGGGACAACACCCCTAACTAACCCAACAAGTCTGAAAATTGAAAATACCAAGATAACTGATAATGAATGGTCCTCGGGAGATGAGGACCCACCACAGAAGTTGGATGCTAACTCCAAAAACTGGCTAGTGACGGGGCTGAGTCTGAAGATTGGAGCCTGTATCATAAAATGATACAACATAGAGTATGCGGTCAGTACGTGGAATGTACTGAGTATGCAAGGTAAGTGAAACTGCTTAGTTTAAATAAAATCATTTAAAACATGCATAATATAAAACATAATCAAGACAAGAATATGAGAATAGGTCTTGCATGCTATTTTCTAAAATGATGATCTGAACATAACTGAACATCATAACTGAATCGAATGACCCAAAGCCAAAATCTGATAATCATGAGTAAAACTGAACATTGGGTCAAACCTGCTTTAGAACATATACATATATATATATATATGTGTATATATATCATGAATGATAACATGCATAACTGAAATCATGAGGAATAATGGGTGACTCGTCTTATAACAAACATTACCACGATTGTCACGCCTCGAGACTACATCCTGGACGTAACATGGTACTTGAAGTCACAAGTGATACCAAGTCAACCGCTAGTCTATCATACACTGGTGTTTTGAGTAAAACAATATATAAATAGCGGAAACTTTGAAATAACAACATAAGAGAATTTGAGAAAATAAACTAGAAGAAAATAGTAAAATTTAAAACATTTGAAGTCTGAAATTAACCCTGTGTCTGAAAGCCTTCTAACTGATGAATTGCTAGGACAAGCCTTCAACTAACTCTAAGTCTAACTAGAAATAATAACTTAACTGAAAGAAAGTAAAACAAGGCCCTCGAATGATGAGGACTCACACTTCGGCTGCAGCGGAGGAGGATCTGAATCGCAACGGCTAACGATGCTGAGTTTGGGAACCTGCAGCTGTATCATGAAACGATACAACATAAAAGTATGTATCAGTACTTTGAATGTACTGAGTAAGTGGGAGAAAACATATCTGAATATAAAGTCTAAACTGAAATGACACGCAATGACCAACAGGTAAGCTGAACTGAACTACTGATGTAAACTGAAATGGTCATGATGACCCTGTCTGATGGTCAAAGACATGCCCTAAGTCTAAAATACTGAGTCTGAGAGACCATATTGAACTGATCTGAACTGAACTAAACTATCAAAAACTGAGACTGAACTGAATTGACTAGTGGGAGAGTCTCTAACCGACATATAACCACGTGAGCTAGACGTGGAGTCCGATGTATACACCCCACCGGTAGGATCCAATATACAAGAGGGTATAAAGGCATGAACTGGGTGATCACAAAAGTCTGGGGCCAATCAGGCCAAGTAATACTGTAACCTATGCTGGCAACGTAGTTCTGGGAACCTGGGTGCGTTGGAACCCCGGTCCGCTCGGTGCTAAGTCCTACTCCCACTAGAAAACCTAAACTGAACTACTAGGTTGATATCTCGAAATTGGGGTCCAAGACTAGTTAGTGACATATAACTGAAAGTACCTTGAGAGCCTTAACGGACTAGATTCTGAAACTGAGTTCTAGACTAGTAAGTTCTTCTTATCTGGAAGCTTCATAACCATCTAAGAACAACTGTAAACTGAACTAGGGTCCTAGGGCTGGTCAGAGCTATATATATATCTAAAAGTCATAACCGCCTAATGGACCAATAAACTAGATTCTGAGTCTGATTCTGATAACTGGGAGGCAAGATTGGCACTTCGGGAAAAGACTGAAGTCAAACTGATCAGTTGACACTTTCTGAATAATGCTGAAGAGGTTCTACGTTCTAACTGAACTAAACTACTAAGCAGCGAACACAACTCATTCCAACAACACGAAAATTTCATAATATAACGAATTTTCAAGAATTTAAAGGGATCTTATCCAACAAGGGTAAAATCATTCTCCTCAATGGAATAATCACTCACATATATATATAATAAGAATTTCTAGGATATTCAGCCCAAAACATAGTTTGCAAAATAGACGGAATTTAATACGCAATAATCTTTACTAAAAAATTTAGGGTTGTAAATCATCTTGGCAAGAACAACAACAATTTACTTATGAATTGATAAGATCATATGAATAATAAGCATGGATAATAACACAATTGAAATTAACAAAAACCAACATTAAAATCTCTTCATATTCGAAAATCTCAGGGCCAAATTGATAGGGAAATTATGGGAGGATATTGGGGGACATAAGGGAAGGACAATTCCCTTGTTGAATTCCCACATACCTGGATAAGAATTCCCTAAAGAAGAACTAAACTTCTGCGATGAAGGAAGTACCCTAAGTCTTCTAGAGAGTTTCTTGAGAGAACTTTCGATAAATTTCTGACAGTAAACGTGAGAATGAGGAGAGGAACCGTCCAAACCCTCTAATAAGTCTGAATTTATGTCCAAAATGATGCAGTTTAGAGCTTAGGAGAATAAGAAATTACTAAATAGCCCTTAAAAAATTGCTGGGAAAACACTGCCAGGTGACCTAATGGGTCGTGGTGACTGACCAGGACTCATGGTCACTCCCGTCAGGTACACTGCCCTGGTTCCTTAGTAGGTTACCACGAGGGACCTAACGAATCATGGTCACTGACTGGTGAAGATTAAATACTAAGTTGGTAATGATTCACTTAACAAGTCATTGCTGAAGACCACGACTCGTTGCCCCTACCCGTCAAGTACACTATTCCACTAATAAAATTCTCAACCTAGGCCTGACCATGAGTGACTCAACGGGTCATGGTCAGTGACCACGAATCGTGAAGTCCCTCGTTGGGTACACTGTCTCCCTTCTTATAATTCTCAACCTCCTCCACACAGCTCACCTAACGAGTCATTATATCATTTAACAACCCGTTAGGTGAGTCGTCCTGTAGCTTTTCTGTAGCTTTTCCAAATTTTCTGATTTAAGTCCCGGAATTAAATTTTGAGTTTTCGGGGCATTACAATATCTCCCCCTTGTAAATATTCATCCTCGAATGTTAGAAAACACATAGGAAAGCAGAGAATAACAATCAAAATTTCCAAAACTGCTCATTTAACCTTAAAATTGTCAGAATACTACCTCCGTTTCAAAATACATAACTGAACTGAATTTACTTTTCATACACACATCCAAAGTTTCAAAAGAAACTTATACATATGAATTGAATTCAACAACTAGATCAGGTCCTAAGGCAAAATTAACATTTCAATCTACAATAGAGTCGGTAGAGAACAAGTGCGGGTATTTGGCCATCATATCTGCTTCGGCCTCTCACGTAGCTCTCTCAACCTGCTCATTTCTCCATAGGACCTTGAGTGAAGATATTTCCTTATTCCTCAACTTACGAACCTAACGGTCAAGGATTTAGACTGGTACCTCCTCATATGAGAGACTATCCTTTATTCCCACGTTGTCCAAAGGCACAACTGAGGTTGGATCTCCGATGCACTTTAAAAGTGACACATGGAAAACTGGGTGTACTACTGCTAGTTCTAAAGGTAATTATAGCTCATAGGCTACATTGCCAATACGCCTCAAAATTCTATAAGGTCTTACATATCTTGGACTGAGCTTTCCTTTCTTGGCAAACCGCATCACCCCTTTCATAGGCGAAATTTTTCAGATATACCCAATCATCAACTGTAAACTTCAACTCTCTTCTCCGCACATCGGCATAAGATTTCTGACAGCTCTGAGCTATTTTCAACCTTCTCAGATGAGCTAAACTTTCTGCATTGCCTCATGTACTGAGTCTGGCCCTATCAGGGTAGCTTCACCAACCTCGAACCATCCTATAGGCGATCTGCACCTTCTCCCATATAATGCTTCAGATGGGGCCATCTGAATGCTAGAGTGGTAACTTTTGTTGTATGAAAACTCGATAAGAGGCAAATGGTCATCCCAAATCCGCTTAAAATCGATCACACACGCTCTTAGCATATCTTTTAGAGTCTGAATAGTCTGCTCAGCTTGCCGATCCGTCTGCGGATGGGAAGCTGTGCTGAGCTTGACCTGAGTGCTTAGTCCCTTTTGAAAGGCTTTCCAGAAGTGTGAGGTGAACTGAGTTCCTCTGTCTGAAATGATAGATAAAGGCACCCCATGGATTCTGACTAACTCTCGGATGTAAATTCTGGCATAGTTCTCAGCTGAGTCAGTGGTTTTGACTAGGAGGAAGTGAGCTGACTTAGTCATCTGGTCTACTACTACCCAGATCTAGTCATGTTGTCGACGAGTCCGAGTTAGTTCTATAATTAAGTCCATATTTAATTCTTCCCACTTCCATGTGGGTATACTGATATCTTGAGTCATGCCTCTGGGTTTCTGGTGTTCTACCTTGACTTGATGGCAGTTCGGGCACTGAGCTACAAATTCAGCGATATCTCTTTTCATGCCGTTCCACCAGTAAATATCCCGTAAATCACGGTACATGTTGGTAGTACCAGGGTGAATGGAGTATCTTGAGCTATGTGCCTCATCCAGTATCTGTTGTCTCAACTCACCAATATCCGGTACCACACCACCTTCAGCTGAGTCCACCAACCGCACCCCTAATCGGGCTACTCTGTGAACTTCTTTTGCTAACTCCCTCTTACCTTCCTCAATGTGAGCCACACTTCCCATAGACCGTCTGCTTAGGGAGTCAACCACCACATTGGCTTTACCCGGGTGATACATCACACTCATGTGATAGTCCTTTAGCAACTCCAACCACTGTCTCTGATGCAGGTTTAGGTCCTTCTGGCTGAACACATACTGAAGGCTCTAGTGATCTGTGAACACATCCACGTGAGTATCATAAAGGTAATGTCTCCATATTTTTAGCGCGAATACCACCGCTGCCAACTCCAAGTCATGAGTTGGATTCTCATGAACTTTGAGCTGTCTGGAGGCATAGGCTATCACATAGTCCGCCTGCTTAGGGCGTCCGCCACCCATTGTCTTTGCCTGGGTGATACAGTACACTCATGTCGTAGTCTTTCAGGAGCTCTAACCACCTTCTCTGTTGGAGGTTTAGGACCTTCTGGCTGAACACGTACTGAAGACTCTTGTGATCTGTAAATACATCTACGTGAGCTCCATAAAAGTAATGTCTCCACATTTTTAGCGAAAACACCACCGCTGCCAACTCCAAGTCATGAGTTGGATAATTCTTCTCATGAACTTTGAGCTGTCTGGAGGCATAGGCTATCAGTTTTCCCCGCTGCATCATAACACAACCGAGTCCAACTCTAGAAGAATCACAATAAACAACCAACCCATCTATTGCTTCTAGCAGGGTCAAAACTTGAGCGGTAGTAAGTCGAGTCTTCAACTCCTGGAAAATCTTCTCACACTCATCCGACCTTGAAATTTCACCTTCTTCTGAGTTAACTTAGTCAGATGGGAGGCTATAGAAGAGAAACCCTCCAAACACCATCAGTAGTAACCCGCTAAGCCCAGGAAACTCCTGATTTTAGTAGGAGAGGTAGGTCTGGGCCAATTATTTATTACTGCTATCTTATGAGGGTCTACTCGTATTCCTTTTCCTAAAACCACATGACCTAAGAAAGTCATCGACTTCAACAAGAATTCACACTTGCTGAACTTGGCGAATAGCTGGCGGTCCCTGAGTGTCTGCAATGCTAATCTCAGGTGATTGGCATGCTCTTCCTCATTTCTGGAGTATACTAGAATGTCGTCGATAAATACAATGACGAACATATCTAGGTACTGCTTGAAGACCCTATTAATCAAATCCATGAAGGTTGTTGGGGCGTTGGTTAACCTGAGTATCAGGAAGGAGATGTATCCTGAAATCTATTTCCCGTTTAGGGAGAACTCTGGGAAGATCTTCAGGAAAAACATCTGGGAACTCGCTAACCATCGGAACTGACTGGATATTCGAGGTTCTAGAGTTATAATCCTTGACCCGAACTAGATGATAAATACATCCCTTGGAGATGAGTTTTTAGGCCTTAAGGTAGGAAATAAACCTACCCTTAGGCTTTGAACTGCTACCCCTCCATTCTAACACTGGTTCATTTGGAAGATGGAACTTGACAACTCTAGTTCTGCAATCAATTGAGGCATAGCACGAGTCTAACCAATCCATGCCAAGGATAAGGTCAAAATCGACCATGTCCAACTCTACGAGTTCAGCTGGGATGACTTTATTTAGGACTGAGACTAGGCAATTTCTATACACCCGGCTGGCTCTAACTGATTCGCCAACTGGGATGGAGACTGAAAATGGTTCTGAGAGGACCTCTGGACTGATATTAAACTGGACTGCTATGTAAGGAGTCACGAATGAAAGAGTGGCTCCTAGATTGCATAAACTTCTAGATGGAAGAGACGTAACATACCCGTGACTACGTCAAGTGAGCTCTCCTGATCTTGACAGGAAGACAGAGCATAGAAACGATTTTGGAACTGACCACCATCTATACCTGATGTGTTTTCCCATTGAGATGGTTGGCCTGCTGGAGCTGAAGAGGTGGTAGATTGTGCTCTCCCTCGCCCTACTAACGGGCACTCCTTAAGCTAGTGTCCAAGCTGTCTGCAACCAAAACAGCCCTCTCGACCCTGAAGGCACTCTCCCGGGTGGTTCCTACCACACTTGGGACAAGCTAGATACTTGTTCCCAATACTGTGGACCTGAGACTGAGCACCAGATGACCCACCCCTCCGATCTTGGCGGGATCGAAAGGTTGGGGAGCTGGCTGAACTGGGTACTGGGGCTCTCTGTTGCTGCTGCTGCTGCGGTGGGCGGCTACTATCACTAGACCTCTGATGGCCAAAATCTGACTGGCCAGTCCTTTCCCTTTTGTTCTTTCACTCTATATCCTAAAGCTTTTCAGCCTCAATCTGCTGGGCATAGACAATCAAGCTGGAGAGTTCCATGTCTTTAATCAACATTGCTGTCCTGCACTCTTTGAGGACTAGATTTGACACCCCGTTCACAAATTTCAACATGCGAGCCCTTGGCTCATCTACCATCTCTAGAGCGTACTTAGAAAGCCTAGTAAACTCCAGAACATACTCTCCACGGTCCTGTTGCCCTGTCGAAAATTCGTAAACTCCTCCATCTTTGCCTCCCTCAACTCTCGAGGGAAAAATCTGTCCAAGAAAGCTCTGTGGAATTCTTCCCACTTTACTGGTCCTGCTCCGGCTAGCCGTCCCTCTTTCCACTAGTCATGCCAGATCTGAGCTATCCCTTTGAGCTGGTAGGCATCCAGATCAGCACTCTCCAAGGAGCTGACACCTATAATGCGGGTAATCTTCCTGATCTCATCTATGAACTCCTGAGGATCCTCCCCTATCTTGGATCCCTAAAAAGATGGAGGGTTCATACGGGTGAAGTCCCGCACCCTGGAGGCTACTGCAGGCCCGTTGGTGTTCATCGACACCACCTGCTGGTTTACCTGGTTGGTGACTGTTTGGGCCAGCGGTAGACACTGAATCATCTTGAGGAGCTGTCAGGGCTGGTGGGGAAGGTCTGTTGACATTACTGGCCCTTCTTCAATTACTGCGTCTAGGAGGCATGGTTCACTGAAATGAAACAGAGCATGGATTAGAAGGGCATTTCTGGAACTTTAACGCACGATAAAGAGTACGAACAAAAGAGAGTTTTCCTAATAACATCTTGTAGACTCCTCGTCATAAGTGTGGCGCGCTTCATACCCATGAAAAAGACTCACTCGATGTGGCTTTCATACATTCCGAGGGTACTCTAAACCTATGGCTCTAATACCAAGTTTATCACGCTCCAAGACTACACCCTAGACGTAACAAGTACTTGAAGTCACAAGTGACCCCAAGTCAACCCCTGGTCTATCATATACTGGTATTCTGAGTAAAACAACATATAAATAGCGGAATCTTTGAAATAACAGCATAAGAGCATTTGAGAAAATAAACTAGAAGAAAACATTAAAATTTAAAACATTGTAAGTCTGAAATTAACCCTATGGCTGAAAGCCTTCTAACTGATGAGTTGCTGGGACAAGTCCCCAGCTAACTCTATGTCTAACTAAAAATAGTAACTCAACTTAAAGAAAGTAAACAAGGAACTCGAATGATGAGGACTCACACTTCAGCTGCTGCGGAGGAGGATCTGAATCGCAACGACTAATGATGTTGAGTCTAGGAATCTACAGCTGTATCATGAAACGATACAACATAAAAGTATGCTTCAGTCTTTGAATGTACTGAGAAAGTGGGAGAAAACATATGTCAATATAAAGTCTAAACTGAAATGACACGCAATGACCATCAGGTAAGCTGAACTGAACTACTAATGTAAACTGAAATGGTCATGATGACCCTATCTGATGGTCAAAGACATGCCCTAAGTCTGAAATACTGAGTTTGAGAGACCACACTGAACTGAACTATCAAAAACTGAGACTAAACTGAACTAACTAGTGGGAGAGTCTCTAACCGACATATAACCACATGAGCTAGATGTGGAGTCCGATGTATACACCCCATCGGTAGGACCCAATATACCTTTCCAGGGTATAAAGGCATGAACTGGGTGATCACAAAAGTCTGGGGCCAATCAGACCAAGTAATACTGTAACTTACGCTGGCAACGTAGTTTTGGGAACCTGGGTGCGCTGGAACCCCAGCCGGCTCGGTGCTAAGTCCTACTCTCACTGGAAAACCTAAACTGAACTACTAGGCTGATAGGTCGAAACTGGGGTCCAAGACTAGTCAGGGACATATAACTGAAAGTACCCTGAGAGCATTATCGGACCAGATTCTGAAATTGAGTTCTAGACTGGTTAGAGCTGCTTATCTGGAAGCGTCGTAACCGTCTAAGAACAACTGTAAACTGAACTGGGGTCCTAGGGCTGGTCAGATATATATATATATATATATATAAAAAAGTCATGACCGCCTAATGGACCAATAAACTGGATTCTATGTCTGATTCTGATAACTGGGAGGCACCACTAACACCTCGGGAAAAGACTGAAGTCAAACTAATCAGTTGACACATTCTGAATAATTCTGAAGAGGTTCTACGTTCTAACTGAATAAACTACTAAGCAGCTAATAGAGAACACAACTCATTCCAACAACACGAAAATTTCATAATATGATTAAATTTCAAGAATTTAAAGGCATCTCATCCAACAAGGGTAATAAAGCCTTCTCTCTCAACAAGGAATGTCAGTATCGGACTAAGGTCAATAAAGTTTGAGCTTTTTGAAGCTCACATCACACTCATCTGACCATTGAAAAACCATATTATTCTGAGTCATCTTTACGAACGAGATACAATAGATGAGAAACCCTCCACAAAGGGCCTATAGTAACCTGCCAAACTTACAAAACTCTAAATCTTAGTAGGTGAAGTGGACCTAGCCCAATCTCGAACTTCCTCAATCTTCATAGGATCCACCAAAATACCTTTTTTTGACACCATGTGTCTCAAGAATTCCAATAGAAATAATCCAAACTCATACTTTAGAAACTTGGCATACAACTACTTATCCCTCGACGTCTACAGTGCAATCCTCAAATATTTCTCGTGGTTCTTACTACTAGATGATATCAAAATGTCATTGATGAAAATAATAACAAAAGAATCCAAATATAGCCTGAACACTCCATTCATCAACTCCATAGGTCGCTGGGGCATTGGTCATCCCAAAATACATAACTAAGATTCATGGTGTCCATAACAGGTCCAGAAAGTTGTTTTTAAGGATATCCTCTGCCCTAATCTTTGACTGGTGGTAATTGGGACCTAAATCAATCTTTGAAAACACTAATGCACCCTATAGTTGATCAAACAAGTCAGTGATTCCGCAGTATGGAATACTTATCCTTGATCATCACTTTATTCAATTGTCGATAGTCAATGCACATCCGCATAGACCCATCATTCTTTGTGACAAAGAGCATCTGAGTGCCCCAGGGGGAGACACTAGGTCTAATAAGCTCTTTACTCAAATGATCCAGTAACTGCTTCTTCAACTTTGTCGGTGCCTTCTGATATGACAGAACAGAAGTAGGCTAAGTGTCTGGCTCCAAGTCAATGCCAAAATCAATATTATGATTAGACGGAACACCTAGAATATCCATTAGGAAAACTTTCGAAAACCCTTGTACCACTCTAGTGTGGGATTCTCGGCGTTAGTATCTCGAATGAAAGCTAAATAAGTGAGATACCCCTTCTCAACCATCCATCGAGCTTTGAGAAATGATATTACCTTATTCAGATTATGAGTAAGAATATCCTTCCACTCCTATCTCAAAATGCCCAATATGGCTAAGGTAACTACTTGGCATAATAGTCCAAGATTGCATAATTCGAAGATAGCCAGTCCTTGCCCAAAATGATGTCAAAATCCACTATCTCCAAAATCACCAAGTTTACCTAGGTGTCCTACCCTACTATGGTAACTATACAAGATTGATAAACCCTATCCTCCACTATAGAATAACCAACAGGAGTAAAAACACATATAGGGATAGCAGTGAGTCACACAACATGTCTAGAACTGACGCAAAATATGAAAATACATAAGAATAAATGGACCCTAAATCAAATAATATCATATTTAGTTTATGGAAAAGTGAAACAATCCTATGATAACTGCATTTAAGGCCTCTTTCTCTAGTCTACATGGAAAAGCATAGAATTAAGCACAGTCACCCTTAGCGTGGATACCTCTTCAACTACTGCCTCAGTCAGACTAGGTAATATCTATACTAGAATAGGTACCACCTCTGCTGCTCTGAACAACACCTCTAGCTGGGTGTGTTAAGGCTTTGGGCATAGGTGTTTGAGAACCCTATTGGTGCCTACCACATCTCAATTTGTGGCACTCTAATTTGAAATGCCCAGAATCACCATAATTATAACACCATTTTCCAGTCATGTCCTGCTAAAAAGGACTAGAGTGATCGGAATACCCGCCACTTCCTAAAGGCGTGAAAAGAACCACGAGAAGCCTATCTTGAAGTATAAGAATTTTGCCTCAATTGAACTTCCTTAGAGGCATACGTAACTACATGAATCGCCCTGCTATACTAATGATGATAACTCTTGATGGAGCATCCTCTTCCTTTAGATGAGGTACCATTATAGCTACCATATGTACCTCATAGTCTTGGCACCCGATAAACTTGACCTCTCTAGATGCATATAATACCTTTTAGAAAGAAGCCCCATGCCATACATCTGAGTTGCTGCTAGATGAAGAAGAAAAATCAACCAATTGGTGAACCTCTTCATCCTATTAGTTTCATGGAAGTACCATTAAGGCATGGCGAGACAAAATATGAAACTTCATATCATACTTAATCATTGCCATGTCTCCCTATCATAATTTCTCAAACTGCTCTCTTTTCTTCTTTGTCATACTACAGGACAAACTTCTCTAAGAATACCTGAGTGAACATTATCTAAGAGGAGGCAACCCTAATGGTTTTGTCTCAGATAGCCCTCCACCACTGCTTGGCTAGACTGATCATCTGGAAAGTAGTGTAGCGGACTTCATGGGACTCTATTAAACCCAAGTTATGCAATCTATCATGGAAACTAATAAGAAACTCATAAGCATTGTACTCTAATCACCATTTGTCATGACCGGAGTTTACACCCTAGCCGTAACACGGGACAAGAAACCCCGAAAGACTCTAAGTCGATCCATGGTGTAATCATAGCATATTACTTAACACTAGAAAAACTATCAACATAAATGAGCGGAAGCTAACTTTAAGAGTCTAATAAGGAGTCATAGGAACAATTGTAACAATACGTTGATACAACGCTGAAATTATCTAGACAAGTCTGAAAGCCTTCTACTAAACTGATGAGTTGTTGGGACATGCCCCCAACTAACTCCTAAAATCTAAAAACTGAAACATAACGAAAATGTAAACATAAATCACGTCCTCGGGAGATGAGGACTCACCACTAGTAGCTGAGAGGGAATGAAGCATATCTAACCACGAGGCTGAGTCTAGAAACCTGAACCTATATCATGAAACGATATAGCACAAAAGGCGTGCGGTCAGTACTTGGAATGTACTGAGCATTTGAGATAACACTAAAATAATTAAATATACAAATATATGATAAGGAAATAACAAAGTACATCGACATAACTGATTTAACAGGCAACAATCCTCTTATGAGTTGTATAAACACACACACACACACACACATATATATATATGAAACTTTCTTTTGGATATCATGTTCTGAAACATCATCTAACTCATGCATAAGGGTCAAGTTCTGAACATTTAATAAGAGTTGAACCTGAACCTAGCATCGCACACTATACTGGATCACTGCTGGTAACTGAGTCTGATTCTTAATATAGTAAATCTGATGTAATATGAAATCTGCATAATATGGAATTGAATCATACTGATAACATAACTAAGGGAGTCATTCTCTGCTATGGAGGAATCCTGACTGAGCTAGGGAATCACTCTTTGCTATGGAGGATCCCGACTGAACTAGGGAGTCACTCTCTACTATAGAGGATCCAAACTGAAATAGGGATTCTCTCTTTGCTATGGAGGATCCCGACTGAACTAGGGAGTCAATCTCTGCTATGGAGGATCCCGATTGAACTAGGGAATCACTCTCTGCTATGGACGATCCTGAACTGACCAAGAGAGACATTCTCGGCTATGGAGAGTCCTTGGCTAACTAGAACATGAGGAGTACTAATCTGACATTGTATATCTGGTCTGTGCTACTACATCTAGTCAAAAACATGAACATACACTACTTTCATCATACAACATTCATTTCGAAAGGACTGGGGCTACTTTCTAGTAACAACAAGCCCAATATTATAAAATATCATTCTCATGCTTTATCATCATAATTCATATCGTCATGGAGCCATATCAATATTTCTTCAAAGGTCTTACATTAGTGAGCATCTTTAGATTCACATCATGCATAATACTTTCACAACATTTAAGTTTCGGATTCATATTATTCGACATATATCATAGAGTCATTCATGATCCGTAGGTCTAATTCGCACCTTAACATGCATACATTGATTCATATATTCTAGATTTACAGGAAGCCATATACTTAAATCATAACTTATACATTTAAAGAGAGATCATGGGAGAAGCATATATTTTCATTTCGTAAGACCCATTTTGAGATTTGCCCCAATTCATGAGAAGTATGCATTAATTAAGCCATTAGTGCGGATTTACCTCATACCCAATCAGTTCCATCGAAAACATAAGGAGAATACATATTTCATATTCAATTAATCAAGCACATACACTCTAATCACAACTCGACATATTTAGCAAATAGCGCACTCTCACTATTAGGGAATTCCTACAATTTTCACATATTTCATACATGGATACGAGTCATGGATTGAATTGATTGAATAATAATAAAACCCCAATCATCATTCAAGACCTTTCATCAAGAACATTCTAACATCATACATTTTCACCATCTAGCACATAATTCAAGACATTCAAATAGTTTATAATCACGATTAGATCATAATTCTAGTTGGTTTTAGAATTCAAGAAAACATTAAAGAAATCACCCATCAACTTAAACCCTAGGCCATGCTTTTCTAGAAAACTTGAAATTGGACTTTTGATAAAACATTTTGGGGCACAAGGATGGAAGAATATCCTTGTTGAGAAACCCGCACACCTGCTTCGAAAAATCTCCCACTTGAACTTGACCTTGTAGTCTTTGAATAATCCCTTGAAGAATCCTTGAACCTTGAGAGAGAGGAGGAAGAAGGGTTTGAGAGATTATCTTGAGAGAATGAGAGATTAGACTAGAAGAAACCCTTATAAACGTCCCAAATAATACTCAAAACAACATAGTTTAGAAGTTAGGAACATAGTATTTTACAAAAATACACCAAAAATTTCAAAGGAAAAGGGACCCTGCCAGTCCTCATGAGGGACATCACAACTCGTGAGGTATTGGACGAGTCGTGAGTCCAATTCATGAAGTCAACTGGAATTTTGGCCAAATTTCTCCACTTAACAAGTCACTAAACGATTCATGAGGTGACTTAATGGGTCACGTGACCAGTCGTGAAGTCCCATGTGAAAATGAAGTTTTTCAGAAATTTTGGCCACCTAAAAGGTCACTTAACGAGTCGTTAGGTGGCTTAACGAGTCACCGAATGAATCATTCTATGGTGCTGATGCAATTTCACCAAATTGCTCATAACTTTTTACTCCGAACTCCGATTGATGCAAAGTTAGATGAGTTGGAAAGAAGCCTCAAAGGACATTAATTTGATAAATGAATCACCCAAAAACACTTTATAAAATGGGATCTATAGTCGTTATAAGTTGACCCTTTATAGAACTTGTACGAAAACTCAATCTGTAAAAAGGTTCTCAACTCAACTTTGTGCTAGAAGTTCCTTATAACCTTAATTTGCATCCATTGCACTTCTAACACTTGGGAATTGATATTAACACCAAGTATCCATAGTATTCATTAGGTTCGGACCTATCCATACATCCAAAACAGTTCCAACATAGCCCAAAAGTCAGGGGCATTGAAATATCTCAGCTCACTAGTTTTGGATCTAGTCTTAGAGACTTTTGGGGTGTTACAATATCTCCCCCTTGGGAACATTCATACACGAATGTAGGCTAAACATGCTCAAGAATTGGGGAAAGAACTGATATCGCAAATACTAAACATTTACAATTGAAACTGATGGAGTATCTGACTCTGGGCTGATCTTACATAGCTGACTAAGTATCTGAATCATACATGCATGCTAAGACATGAGAGGGACTGAAATACCCAACTGATATGGAACTAGGTAGAACACTAAGAAGGATTCTTCCCCTTTAACTGGCACTGAACTGATGTGGATTGAGCCTTCGCTCTCAAATCACATTCTGTTACAGGGTTAGAATTCATAATATCTTATCTAATTTTAACTAAAGGTCTCATGAGCACGAATCATTCATGACATCTAAAATTGAGCACATACATGAGATAACCGGAGTCTACTGAGCTACTAAGCATGTTCTAGAGATTGAGTTCGAGCTGATCATACTAGGATACATGAACACATATAACTGATTCTTAACACAAAAATGAACCTAAAGGATTCTTAAAGTAAGATCGGCATCACTATCTGAAGCGGTTATCTAGAACTTCTGGGAGTCCGCACATAGGGATGGGCATAACTCAGCTTCAATTGAACTACCAGAGAAATTATCTAAACCTGAAGGGGTTAACATATCATGACTATTAGAGTTAAAACTCCCCTACTATCAAATCCAAGATCCGACTAGGCTCACATACTTACCATCTCCCCCTTAGCTTTAAACCATCATTATGAGGCTCATGAATATTTCTCAAGGTTGGGACTAATTCACTAACTTGTAGCTCCCCCTTTTACCTCTAACTGTCACAGCCAGTCTTATATTAACAGCTGTTATTCACATCACACATCGACAACCTCTTCTCAACAACAACCACAAGCTCCTTATTTAATATTGGTGTTTTGGGGCTAGCAACATACAAAGAGTTATGCAAGATTCACAACATACCTAAGGCCACTACTAGCGACTTGCCCTTATGCTAGTGTGCTGTTACGGCATAGGAGACGTCCGCCACCCGGGCTAAATGATGCACCCTGCTGAAATGGTCGGGCTATCGGAGCTACTGAAGAGATGGTCGAGGATCTACTCTCGCCTCGCTTTGCCGCTGTGTTATCTCAGTGCTTATGGCCTGACCGGACGCATCAAAAACAAACATTCGATCCAGCCATACATTCTTCGAAGTGGTGCTTCCCACAGCTGGTACACATCGGATATGTAATCTCCCTTACTATAAGTTTGTACGGAGCATTGACTGTCGAAAATGCTGAGGCTGCCGATTTCTGCTGGGAAAGTGAGCGGTGTCCATCACTCATCCTTGGCGAATAGAACTCTGAATCTTCTATCCTGGCTCTCTTGGCATCTCTCTCCTTTTCCTTCGCCTGCTCCTCCTCCATTTATTGCGTGAATATCACCAAAAGTGAGAAGTCTATATCCCTGTGCCAAAATGGCAGTCCTGCACTCTTTAATCAAGGAGTCTGACACTCCATTCAGGAACCTGCTCACTCGGGCCCTCTGGTCCGCTACCATCTTCGGGGCATACTTGGATAACTAGGTAATTCAAATGCATACTCTTGAACTGTCATGTCATCCTCTATCAAGTTGATGAACTCTGCCGCCTTAGCCTCTCTCAACTCTCTAGGGAAAAACCTGTCCAGGAACGCAGTCTTAAATTCATCCCAACCTACGGGGCCTGCTCCAATCCCTCGACTGTCCCTCCACTGAAAAAACCATATATAAGCATCTCTTTTTAGCTGGTAGGAGGCTAGGTCTGCGCTCTCAATTCCCTTCACCCCTATGATGTGGGTAATCTTCTAAATTTCTTCCAAGAACTCATACAGGTCCTAGTCTACCTTTGTCCCTAAGAACTC
This sequence comes from Datura wrightii, assembly GCA_035772735.1. Lineage (NCBI taxonomy): Eukaryota > Viridiplantae > Streptophyta > Magnoliopsida > Solanales > Solanaceae > Datura > Datura wrightii. The sequence goes on along the minus strand of JASDFA010000007.1, from coordinate 41,236,961 downwards.
AGGTGGGTTCATTTGGAGAAAATCCCTCACCGTTGTCGCCGCTACATTCCCATTCTCGGAAATACGATCCATTTCTTGCTGATTAATCAGGGCGGTCAAGAGTTGCCCGGAACTCGGCATGGGTAACATGGTCGTCCATCGAGTTCGCCAGGGATAGTGGTACTTGCTGGCGGTCATTACCATTTCTCCTTCCATTTGCTCTTCTAGGAGGCATTATCTGCGAGCGCGTAAAGCACGATTCAAGGAAGGAACTGTTAAGGGCTTCATACTCTACGCACGGTAAGAATCATGAAGAAAAGGGAACATTCCTAAAACGTCTCGTAGCCTCCTCTTCATGAGTGTGGCGCTCTTCGCACCCATGAAGAAGACTCTATTTAACACGGCTTTCAAACACCCTAGGACACTCTAAACCTTGTCTCTGATACCAAGTTTGTCACGACCCGAGTTTACACCATATCTATAACACAGGACAAGGAACCCTGAAAGGCTCCAAGTCGACCTATGGCATAGTCATAGCATATCACTTAACACTAGAAACAACTATCAACAAAAATGAGCGAAAGCTAACTGCAAGAGTCTAATAAGGAGTCATAAGAACAATTGTAACAACACTTTGATACAATGCTGAATATATCTAGACAAGTTTGAAAGCCTTCTACTAAACTGATGAGTTTCTGGGACATGCCCCCAGCTAACTCCTAAAATCTGAAAACTGAAACATAACAAAAATGTAAACATAAATCACGTCCTCGGGAGATGAGGACTCACTACTAGTAGCTGAGAGGGAATGAAGTGTATCTAACCACAAGGCTGAGTCTGGAAACCTGAACCTATATGAAACGATATAGCACAAAAGGCGTTCGGTCCGTACTTGGAATGTACTAAGCATGCGGATAACATAAATAATTAAACATACAAATATACGATAAGGAAATAACAAAGTACATCGACATAACTGATTTAACATGCAACAATCCTCTTATTAGTTACATACGCACACATATATATATGAAACTTTCTTTTGGATCTCATGTTCTGAAACATCATCGAACTCATGCATAAGGGTCAAGTTCTGAACATTTAATAAGAGCTGAACCTGAATCTAGCATCACGTACTATACTGGATCACTGCTGGTAACTGAGTTCACGCACTATACTGGATCACTGCTGGTAACTGAGTCTGATTCTTAATATAATAAATCTGATGTAATATGAAATCTGCATAATACGGAATTGAATCATACTGATAACATAACTAAGGGAGTCATTCTCTGCATAGAGGATTCCTTACTACGTTAGGGAGTCACTCTCTGCTATGGAGGATCCTGACTGAACTAGGGAGTCACTCTCTACTATAGAGGATCCAGACTGAAATAGGGAGTCACTCTTTACTATGGAGGATCCCAACTGAACTAGGGAGTCACTCTCTGCTATGGAGGATCCCGACTAAACTAGGGAGTCACTCTCTGCTATGGAGGATCTCGGACTGACCAGGGGAGACATTCTCAGCTATGGAGAGTCCTTGGCTGACTAAAAGATGAGGAGTACTGATCTGACATTGTATATCCGGTCTGTACTACTACATCTAGTCGGAAACATAAACATACACTGCTTTCATCATACAACATTCATTTCAAAAGGACTGGGGCTATTTTCTAGTAACAACAAGCCCAATATTTTAAAATATCATTCTCATGCTTTATCATCATAATTCATATCTTCATGGAGCCATATCAATATTCTTCAAAGGTCTTACATTAGTGAGCATCTTTAGATTCACATCATGCATAATACTTTCACAACATTTAAGTTCCGGATTCATATCATTCGACATATATCATAGAGTCATTCATGATCCATAGGTCTAATTCGTATCTTAACATGCATACATTGATTCATATATCCTAGATTTACGGAAATTCATATACTTAAATCATAACTTATACATTTACAATGAGATCAAGGGAGAAGCATACATTTTCATTTCATAAAATCCATTTCAAGATTTACCCCAATTAATGAGTAGGATGCATTAATTAAGCCATTATTATAGATTTACCTCATACCCAATCAGTTCCATCGAAAACATAAGGAGAATATATATTTTACATTCAATTAATCAAGCCCATAAGCTCTAATCTCATCTCGACATATCTAGGAAATAACGCACTCTAACTATTAGGGAATTCTTACAATCTTCACATATTTCATACATGGATGCAAATCATGGATTTCAATTGATTGAATAATAATAAAACCCCAATCATCATTCAATCCCTTTCATGAAGAACATTCTAACATCATACATTTTCATCATCTAGCACATAATTCAAGACATTCAAATAGTATATAATCACAATTAGCTCATAATTCTAGTTGGTTTTAGAATTCAAAAAACATTGAAGAAATCACCCATCAATTTAAACCCTAGGTTATGCTTTTCTAGAATAATTGAAATTGGGCTTTTGATAAAACATTTTGGGGCACAAGAATGGAGAAATATCCTTGTTGAAAAACCCGCATACCTGCTTCAAAGAATCTCCCATTTGAACTTGACCTTGTAGTCTTTGAATAATCCCTTGAAGAATCCTTGAACCTTGAGAGAGAGGAGGAAGAAGGGTTTGAGAGAGTATCTTGGGAGAATGAGAGATTAGACTAGAAGAAACCCTTAAAAACGTCCAAAATAATATTCAAAACGACGTAGTTTAGAAGTTAGGAACATAGGATTTTATGAAAACACCCCTAAAATTTCGCTGGAAAATGGACCCTGCTAGTCCTCGCGAGGGACATCACGACTCGTAAGGTACTGGATGAGTCATGAGTCCAATCCGTGAAGTAAACTGGAATTTTCGCCAAATTTCCCCACTTAATGAGTCACTTAACGCTTCGTGAGGTGACTTAACGGGCCACTTGAATAGTCGTGAAGTCCCCTGTAAAAATGAAGTTTTCTAGCAATTTTGGCCACCTAACGGGTCACTTAATGAGTCGTTATTAACGAGTCACCTAACGAATCGTTCTGTGGTGCTGATGCAGTTTCACCAAATTGCTCATAACTTCTTACTCCGAACACCGATTGATGCAAGGTCAGATGCGTTGGAAGGAAAACTCAAAGGAATTCAATTTGATATATTGAATCTCTCAAAAAAATTTATAAAATGGGATATATAGTCGTTATAAGTTGACCCTTTCTAGAACTTGTGCGAAAACTCAATCGGTAAAAAGGTTCTCAACTCAACTTTATGCTAGAAGTTTCTTATAACCTTAATTTGCATCCATTGCACTTCTAACACTTGGGAATTGATTTTAACACCTAGTGTCCATAGAATTTATTGGGCTCTACCTATCCATACATCCAGAACGGTTCAAACTTAGCCCAAAAGTCAAGGGCATTGAAATATCTCAACTCATTAGTTTTGGATCTAGTCTTAGAGACTTTTGGGGTGTTACAATATCTCCCCCTTGGGAACATTCTTCCTCGAATGTAGGCTAAACATGCTCAAGAATTGAGGAAAGAACTAATATTGCAAATACTGAACATTTACAACTGAAACTAATGGAGTATCTGACTCCGGGCTGATCTTACATAGCTGAACAAAATATCTGAATCATACATGCATGCTAAGACATGAGAGGGACTGAAAGACATAGAACTAACATGGAACTAGGTAGAACACTTAGAAGGATTCTTCCCCTTTAACTGGCATTGAACTGATGCGGACTGAGCCTTTGCTCTCAAATCACATTCTATTATAGTGTTAGAATTCATAATATCTGATCTAACTTCAACTAAAGGTCTCATGACCACAAATCATTCATGACATGTAAAACTAAGCACATACATGAGATAACTAGAGTCTGCTGAGCCACTAAGCATGTTCTAGAGACTGAGTTCGAGCTTAACATACTGGGATACATGAATTAACACACGTAACTAATTCTTAACAAGAAAATGAACCTAAAGGATTCGTAAAGTAAGATTGGCATCACTATCTAAAGTGGTTATCTAGAACTTCTGGGAGTTCGCACATAGGGATGGACATAACTCAGCTTCAACTGAACTACCAGAGAAATTATCTGAACCTGAAGGGTTTCACATATCATGACTATTAGGGTTAAAACTCCCCTACTATCAAATCCAAGATCCCACTAGGCTCACATACTTTCCATCTCCCCCTTAGCTTTAAGACATCATTTTGAGGCTCCTGAATATTTCTCAAGGTTGGGACTAATTCACTAACTCGTAGCTCCCCCTTTTACCTCTAACCATCACGGCCAGTCTTATATTAACAACTACTATTCACATCACACGTCAACAACCTCTTCTTAACAACAACCACAAGCTCCTTATTTAATACTGGGGTTCTGGGGCTAGCAACATACAAAGAGTTATGTAAGATTCACAACATACCTGTGGCCACTACTGGCGACTTGCCCTTATCCTAGTGTGCTATTACGGCATAGGAGCAATTTTGACGACGTCCTCCACTCGGGCTAGATGATGCACCCTGCTGAAATGGGCGGGCAATCAGAGTTACTGAATAGATGGCCGAGGATCTACTCTCGCCTCGCTTTGCCACAGTATTATCTCAGTGCTTATGGCCCGATTGGCCGCACCAGAAACAAACATCTGATCCATCCATACATTCTTCCAAGTGGTGCTTCCCATAGCTGGTACACATCGCATACGTGATATCCCTTACTCTAGGTTTTTACGGAGTGCTGACTGTAAAAAATGTTGGGGCTGCCGATTTCTGCTGGGAAAGTGAGCGGTGTCCACCACTCATCCTTAGCAAAGAGAACTCTAAATCTCCTATCCTAACCCTCTTGGCCTCTCTTCTTTTCCTTCACCTGCTCCGCCTCCATTTGTTGCGCGAATATCACCAAACTTGAGAAGTCTATATCCCTATGCAACATGGCAGTCCTACACTCTTAAATCAAGGAGTTTGACACTCTATTCACGAACCTGCTTACTCGGGCCCTCTGGTCCTCTACCATCTCTGTGGCATACTTGGTTAACCGGGTAAATTCCAATGAATATTCTTGAACTATCATGTCATTCTATTTCAGGTTGATGAACTCTACCGCCTTATCCTCTCTCAACTCTCTAGGGAAAAGCCTGTCCAGGAACGCGGTCTTAAATTCATCCCAACCTACGGGGCCTGCTCTAATCCCTCGATTGTCCCTCCACTGACAAAACCATATATAAGCAACTCCTTTTAGCTGGTAGGAGGCTAATATGCGCTCTCAATTCCTGTCACCCCCATGATGTGGGTAATCTTATGAATTTCTTCCAAGAACTCATACGGGTCCTCGTCTACCTTTGTCCCCAAGAACTTGGGTGGGTTCATTCTGAGAAAATCCCTCACCCTTGTCACCTCTACCTTCTCACTTAACGAGTCACTTAACGATTCATGAGGTGACTTAATGGGTCACTTGACCATTCGTGAAGTCCCCTGTGAAAATAAAGTTTTCCAAAAATTTTGGCCACCTAACGGATCAATTAACAAGTTGTTAGGTGACTTAACGAGTCACCTAACGAATCGTTCTGTGGTGTTGATGCAGTTTCACCAAATTGCTCATAACTTTTTATTCCGAACTCCGATTGATGCAAGGTCAGATGCGTTGGAAAGAAGACTCGAAGGGATTCAATTTGATATATTGAATAACCCAAAAGCACTTTGTAAAATGGTATCTATAGTCGTTATAAATTTAGCCTTACTAGAACTTGTACGGAAACTCAATCGGTAAAAAGTTTCTCAATTCAACTTTGTGCTAGAAGTTCCTTATGACCTTAATTTGTATCCATTGCACTTCTAACATTTGGAATTGATATTTACACCTAGTATCCATAGAATTCATTGGGCTCGGACCTATCCATACATCCAAAAAGGTTCCAACTTAGCGCAAAAGTCCGGGGCATAGAAATATCTCAACTCGCTAGTTTTGGATCTAGTCTTAGAGACTTTTGGGGATGGAGTAATGCCCATGAAAGGCATAGCCCCTAAACAAAAGAGCTACAATAGCAGCTGACTGAGACCTTGGAGTCTAGAATCCTACAAAAATCATATGGTTAGGGTTTGACCTCCTACCCTAGTTTGTGAACTATATAAAGTAATGAGTAAAATATCCTACTAGGTCATCTCCTCAAGAAATTCTAACACACAAACTAGAGTTTCCTGGAATTCAAGAGTAACATCCTGAGGAGAAATCTCTAGATTAGGAGATACTACTCTAGCACGACCTTGAGCAGCCCGTAGTTCTCTACTTCTCATTGGTTCTACAAATTGGGGTCTACCCCTTACTCATCCATATATAATGGCCCTGAAAACATATGTAGGTGTAGGCTCCTAGTCTCTAGTTGTGGTCAAATGAGTCCTCACTATTTGTGAAAGAGTGAAGCAAAGAGATTTAGAATCCAATAAAGTCAAATACACAGGTTAAGAAATGAAAAAATAGAAGTTTTTTGTATGTCCTTTTGCCTATTAAATTTATATACATATATCATCGTACCGATACACAAGACTCTACTAGACATTGCTATTACAATCATCAGACTGGTGAACCTAGAGCTTTGATGCAAAATTATCACAACCCCAAAATCTAGATAGTCATGAAGGTAGCTACCTAATCCTCATAGGAGAATAATAATCCATTTACACAGTAAAGAAGTAAAGTGAGAATAATAAATAAGTTATTAACTATGTTTCATAACCACGAGTATGCAAAAATAAGCATTACATCTCCCGAAGCTGCCACGACCCGAGCTAGGACCCCAGATCAAGAAACTGAACCAGAACCACTAATGGATTCAAGCTAACCCATGGCACATACAAAGAATGATTAAGAGCATAGCTAAGCGTAATTAAACCATGAACATGATATAAGATGAAGTATGCACAACATATCAACATAAAGGTAAACACAAACCAACATCGCTGAACCAACTCATGCTAGACCCAATGATTGACCAGAAGACCCATTTGGAGACTTGACAAGTCGTCCCTTGACCCGTTTCCACTATCAGTTTCTTTTAAATTTTTCTGATCTTCTCTTGACACCTCACTTGAAGATTAATTGTGTCACTTAATGAGTCACTTAACCAGTCATCAAGACTCTTTGAAACTCCATTTTTCTCGACTTTCCTGCACCCAACGACTCACTTAATAAGTCGACAAGTGAACTAACGAGTCACTTGATGGCTCATTCTGTGTTCTAGTGCAATTTTGTTTATTTTCTCCTATTCAGCCTTCAGGTCTGATATTAGGGACTTTTAGGGTGTTACATTATCTTCCTCTTGGGAACATTCATCCTCAAATATAGATTAAGCATACCAAAAGGCTAGGCAAAGAATTGTAATCCCAAAACTGAACTACCATAGATGAAAACTGATGGAGTGACTGCCTCCAGACTAATTTACACAAATGAACTGAATTCATGAAACGTACATGCATGCATGACATGAATGGAATTGAGAGACATGAACTTGACATGAAAATGAATAAAATACTAAGGGAGAAACTGGTACCTCATGCTGGAACTGAGCCAGAGGGGAACAGGTGCGGGTGTTTATCTATCATATCTTCCTCATCTTCTTGTAGCTCCCTCAATAGACTAATTTATCCACAAAACTTTCACAAAAGCTACCTCTTTGTTTCTCAACTTCTGAACTTGATGATCAAGGATCTCAAATGGAACCTCCTCATAAGTAAGGCTATCTGATGACGTTCAAATCCACTCCTTACAAGGAGGAAATGTAAATCATCATCACAATATAAATACCCAACTAAGAGTGGGGGTCGAATCCACAGGGAATAGCGATTGGATTGCACAAAAGTTGTCTATTGAATTGAACTAAATTGCATCATTGCATTAAAAATGGAAAAATAAATGTTGCGGAAAAGTAAGATCACAATTTGAATTTAAATCAACTACCAACCAAAAACAAGACAACCAAATTGAATGAACAAATATGAGCAAGGTCTAGAGATGTGCTATTGATGGGGCATCGATTGAATTGGAATGAACTAGGAAATCAAATTATCACTCACGAGCATAATAACCATGGACAAGGTGGCACCCAATGTTTTTCAACTAATTGGGCGCCTTTTTGCTTGGGTTTTCTCAAACCCCAAGGTTTCAATTAATTCATCCACTATGGCTTGAGCAAGAATTGAACTATGTATAGCCTCAACTCTTTAGTGGGTGTATGAAAATGGGTTTTGGCTACCTCTAGCCCAACCCCACATAATCAAGACCCAAATATCCACCATTGTTTTCTCACCCATATCTATTCCCCTTTTTCAAGCAAAAATAAAATAAGTAAACATAACCCAGATTTGCAACTATGGATAATTCAATTATACTTTGGAGAAAAAAATAGATTTATACTAAATGAGTAATTAAAAGATCAATCTAGCGATACCCAATCCAGTTTAGCCCCAATCTTGCACACACACCCAGCAAAATATTTAGCCACTTATAGATGAATAATACAAAATCATATTGATAAATAAATTCATAGAATTCATCATTAGGAGTAAATAGAAAGATCAAATTTGTCCTCAATGGAGGTTTTTACCTTGAGGAAGACGAAGTTGAAGATGAAGAAAAGCTAACTCTATTCTTTCTCTCTCTAGAAAATTCAAAACTATTCAATACAATAAAATTCAATATTCTGATGAGAAGTAATGGCATGTTTAGTACTTTTTCAAAATATGTACAGAAGTAGGTCAAAAATGCTCTTCAAATCCCATGATGGACGATTTTGCCCTTTTGATGAAGGCCTCACTTGCATGACACCAGCGTTTCACTAGTGCCCACCCGTGGGGCACTGCTCTATCGCAACTGGGGCCTATGATTTCTATAGCAGTCCGCCATTGGCACCGGCGGTTCATAGGTGCTAACCAGCGTTTCGCTGGTGCATCTTCCACTTCAATAGTGTGTGCTCCTGCGACAAGCGTTTTGCCGGTCCCATCCGGTTGAATGCAGGTCCTCTTCTTTAGCTCAATGCTTTTGTTCAGTTTCTTGCTTTCTCTCTTTAAATTGAATGCCTGCAAAAACCAAATAGAAAGAGCACAAAATCTTCCTAAATGACTTGAAAACCAAGCAAAATCTCATGTTTAAAAGCCTAATGAGTTGGTAAATTTGTAATACCCCAGAAGTGTCTAGGAGTAGACTTGGGAAGCTAAAATGCAAAACTGTAGAAATTTGGGAAAAAGGTTGCAGGACGAGAGGAACGAATCGTGGTATGTAACCATGAGCTTTTGTAGGCAGCCGTGGTAAGAAGTCAGGACTGATGGCAATGGTAACAAAAAGCATTACAATGACCCATTGTGAGAAAGGATGGATCGTTGTCTGGAGTTGTGGTAAGGCAATGGACCTTCACGGTGGAGACGACGGATGGAAACCACGGCCCATTATAGCTTACAATAAGTCGTGGTGAGACTGATTGAATAGAAGTGTAGAGTTTCAGAAGGGGGAAACAACGATCGATTGAACAACCCATTGAACCCTAGGACGAGTCATCTTGTATGTTCGTGGTTTGAATCCGAGAGATGGTTGGGGCAGTACATAGCACGGGCAGATACCATGGGTCGTGGTATCCTCCAATGACTCATTGGTTCATTCGTTGTTTTGTCCAATGACCAGTTTTCAGCGAACTCAATAAGGGCATTTCTATCATTTCCTAGTCCTAAAGCCCTATACTACGTCGTTTAAGGCTTTTTTGAGGGGTTTTGAGAGGGGAAAAGCCTACTCTAAGTTATTCTTCCCATGCATGCAAGTTTGAAGGATTGAAGAGGTAATTCAAGGAAAAATCTCAAGGTTTCCATTGAAATCTCATCTTGAGCAATTAGAGGGTGTTAGAAATCATAATTACCAGGTATGTAAGGCTATGAGTGGGTGCCTCCTTCCACACCTGTGCCCAATTTCTATCAAAACTTGATGAATTGCCTATGATCAAGTATGGGGTTTCTATCCAATTGCATAATTCTTCCATCTCTATATATGGGTATGATTAGATTATATTTATATTGATGAAATGTGAAGCTTGGGCAGATTTTAAATTGTTTTCAATCCAAATTGTGATTTCTAAATTATGAAATTGAATTCCCATGGATGAGAAGTTCATGAAAGGAGAGAATGATGTTGAATGTATGATGATGATGGGATTTGATGATGAAAAGCATGTTTCTAAAGCTACCCATGACTATGATGTTGTTTTCAAAATGAATTGAGTAAATGTAAGTTTGATAAAGCTTTGGGCAATGCCCACATATTTATCTAAAATGATGATTTTCCCGAAATAAGCTTACCACATGGTTTAGAGTGAAGCCTCACACATTTCATAAATTTCTAGCTTGTGGTATGTTGAGTTAGATATTCCCACATATAGCTTACCACTTGATTTGGAGTAGATGCTCCATTTATACTGGAGCTTGTGGTATGGTTCAAAATAAAGCTTCTCATATGCATGAATTCATAATTGAGATGTATGTCATTATTGAGCTTTGCCAAAGGACAATGTTGAGCTTCATTTTCATATGATGTTGAGTCTATGCATGATTTCATTAATGAGTTTTGTCAAAGGACAATGTTGAGCTTTGTTTCATACGATGTTGAGTTTTGCATGATTTCATATTGAGCTTCGTCATTACACGATGTTGAGCTTCGTCAATAGAAGATGTTGAGCTTTGTTATATACGATGTAGAGCATTGCATGTTTTTGGGAGAAGAGTCTAGCACTGAGCGGGTTAAGGGTCGATCACCCTATGCCCCAGAACTACGCGCCAACGTATATTGACACTATTACATTATTAGGACCTCCCTTGTGAGCTATCCTCGGCCCGATTGGCCCTTAAGCTTGATATCGATATCATGGTATCGTCCATCGCCCTGACAAGGTTATGGATGGCTCAACCACTTGAGTGTGATAGTTGGGACCACGTAAGCTCTATCGTGGTATGTCGGCTAAGTGATGATTCTCCCACTGCCTATATCAATCAAGTTTGCATATTCATTACTCATGATGATTACCTTATGCATGCATGTTCTAAAAGCAAGGTCTGACTCATTGTTCATATTTTGATATAAATGTTATGTTCAGATTTGAGTCAATCGAGTCAGTCATGATGTCTTAAAGCTATGCATGGTCATGTCATGATAAGATTACGATTGCAGAATGAATGCATGTAGCCCTTCTACTTATGCTTGAAAGCTTATGATATGTATGAAATGTTTAGATGATTTATTTTACTTAAGCGGTTTTACTTACCTTGCATACTCAGTATATTCCACGTACTGACTGTATACTTTCTATGCTGCATCGTTTCATGATGTAGGATCCGGTTCCTAGGTTCAGCCCCGTTCGTAGTCGCTTATCAGAGTTAGCACCTGCATGATTAGTGAGTCCTCATCTTTTGAGGACTAGAATTTTAGTTATCTTTGATGTATTTTTAGTTTAAGTATTGTTGAGCTAGTTGGGGATTTTGTCCCATCAGCTTGTCCAAATTAGAGGCTTTTCAGACTTAGAAGTGTATTCAGTTTCAGATGTTTATTCTATTGTTATGTTGAGTTAGACTTCCGCTATGCTTATATGGTTGATCCTTCAGTTTATTGTATGAGTTAGATGAATGCTTAAGCCATGGGTCGACTTGGGGTCTCTTGGGGTCCCTTGTTCCGTGTCTACAATCAGGGTCTACACTTGGGTCATGACAAACTTGGTATCAAAGAAATAGGTTTGAAGTGTCCTAGGAGTTCTGAAATTTATGGGTGTGAAACGCGTCACACCTAAGACGAAGAGGCTACTAGACGACTTAGGAAATGTTCCCTTCTTTCATGATCTATGTCGTGCGATGAAAAGCCTTTCTATCCTTCTAATTCATGCTATTCGCGATTGCAGAATCATGGCACCTCAAAGGATGGATGGGAGGAGGAATGGAGGTGGTGAAGGCCACTATGATGGGAATGGGTATGGGCATCAGCCAGCCCCACCAGTTCAGGAGCCCCAGGCACCGGAGCCAGCCGCTCATGCTGAGTTCTGAGTTGCCATTCATATGTTGGCGCAGGCCTTAACTGCTCAAGTCAATTAGCAGGCCGTTGTGCATGTTCCTCAAAATGGAAATGTAGCGGCGGCCAGAGTCTGAGACTTCTTGAGAATGAACCCGCCAGAGTTTTTGGGGTCTAAGGTAGACGAGGACCCGCATGATTTCATGGATGAGATTGTCAAGATCACCCAGGTTATGGGGGTGAGTAGTGCTGAGTGCGCAGAGTTGTCCTCCTACCAGTTGAAGGGGGTTGCATATATTTGGTTCCGCCAATGAAAGGACAGCAGGGTCACAGGAGCAGGTCCGATCATATGGGAGGAATTTCAGGTTGCATTCCTAGATCGGTTCTTCCCTTGAGAGATGAGGGAGTTGAAAGTAGTTGAGTTCGTGAACTTAATGCAACGAAGGATGACCGTTTATGAGTACGCCCTTGAGTTCACCCACCTGTCTAAGTATGCCCCGGATTTAGTGGCCGACCAGCGGGCAAGGGTGAGCAGGTTTGTGCATGGTATAGCAAGTTAGTTGGACAAGGACTGCCGGACAGCTATGCTACACTAGGACATGGACTTCCCTCGCATAGTGTTGTACGCCAGCAGATGGAGGTGGCACATTCGAGGGAGAGGGAGGCTAAGACAGCCAGGACGAAGGACCACAGATTCTCTCAATAGAGGTCCGATGGTGGGCATCGACAGCAGAACCATCAGAGATCATCAGACCCAACATCTTCCGTACTGAGCATGCCATCGAGGCCTCGACATGATCATAGGTGGTGAGCGTCAGGCTCGAAGGGTGATAGCAGCAGACCGCAGATTCTAGCATTCCAGCTTGTCGCAGGTGCAGCCGAGGACACACAAGCCAGTGTTTGGTAGGGTCAGGAGATTGTTTTGGATGTGGACTACTGGACATATGCTCAGAGATTGTCCCTTTGTGAGAAAGGATTAGGTTGGGGGCCAAGGCCCAGCTTCTAGCTCAATAGCCCCTCCCCCACGCACAACACGTCAGGGGGCATCTACTAGCACAGTTGGCAAGCAGCGCTAGAACAAATTCTATGCCTTAGCCACTCGTCAGGAGCAGGAGGCCTCACCAGATATAGTCACTAGTATGTTGAGAGTTTTTCATGTTGATGTGTATGCTTTGCTAGATCCGGGGGATACCTTATCTTTTGTGACACCATATATAGCCAGTAGCTTCAGAGTTAGTCCCGATGTCTTATCAGAGCCCTTCTTAGTTTCTACTCCAGTTGGTGACTCAGTTATAGCTAGACGAGTGTATAAAGATTTCTCGGTCTCAGTTCTTCATAAGGTCACCTCAGCAGACTTGATAGGGTTAGCCATGACAAATTTTGATATTATTCTTAGCATGGATAGGCTATTTGTATGTTATGCTTCAGTTAATTGTAGAACCCGGTCAGTAGAGTTTAGATTCTCGGGTGAGTCAGTCTTAGAATTGAAGGGTAGTTCAGTTGTGCTGTAGGTCGATTCATTTCCTACCTTAAGGACAAGAAGATGATTTCCAAGGGTTGCATGTAGTATCTAGATATGGTTAAGGACGTGGAGTCCGAGACCCTGACCATTCAGTCAGTTCTAGTAGTATGTGAGTACTCGGAGGTCTTTCTTGATGATTTGCCAAGTGTACCTCCTGAGCGGGAGATTGATTTCGTATGGATCTTCTCCCCGACATGTACCCTATATATATTCGGCCCTACAGAATGGCTCTAGCCGAGCTAAAAGAGTTTAAGGATTAGTTGAAGGACCTATTAGACAAATGTTTCATTAGACCGAGTAAGTCTCCATGGGGTGCACCAGTGTTATTTGTCCGGAAGAAGGATGGTTCCCTTCGCATGTGTATTAATTATCGGTAGTTGAATAAGGTTACCATCAAGAATAGGTACCCTTTACCCAGAATTGATGATTTGTTTGACCAGCTTCAAGGTTTCAGGTGTTTCTCCAAGATTGATCTCAGGTCCGAATATCACCAGCTCAGGGTTTTGGAGAGTGATATCCCAAAAACCGCTATCAGGACTCGGTATGGTCATTACGAATTTGTTGTTATGTCTTTTGGACTAACCAATGCCCTTGCATCTTTTATGGATCTAATGAACAGAGTGTTCAAGGCATATCTAGACATGTTTGTGATTGTGTTTATCGATGATATCCTCATGTATTCTTAGAGCGAGGAGGAGCATGCTGCTCACTTGAGAGTAGTGCTTCAAACCCTCATGGACCGGTAATTATATGCAAAAATCAGCAAATGCGAGTTTTGGTTGGACTCAGTAGAATTTCTAGGACATGTGGTATCAAGTGAGCTCATAAAGGTAGATTCTCAGAAGATCGAGGCGGTAATGAATTGGCCCAGTCCGTGTATCAAGTGAGGGCATAAAGGTAGATTCTCAGAAGATCAGGAGCTTTCTAGGCTTAGTGGGTTACTATCAGAGATTTTTGGAGGGCTTCTCATCTATTGCCGCATCTTTGACCAAGTTGACTTAGAAGAAGGTGAAGTTTCAATGGTCGGAGGCTTGTGAGAATAGCTTCCAAGAGTTGAAGAGCCGACTCACTTCAACACTAGTGTTGACCCTACCTGAGGGTACCGATGGTTTTGTGGTGTATTGTGATGCTTCGCTAGCCAGACATGGGTGTTTGTTGATGCAGCATGGGAAGGTGATAGCATATGCCTCGAGACAGTTGAAGGTTCATGAAAAGAATTACCTGACCCATGATCTTTAGTTGGCGGTGGTGGTGTTTGCATTAAAGATATGGCGGCATTACTTGTATGGGATCCACGTGGATGTATTCACGGATCACAAGAGCTTGCAATATCTATTCACGCAGAAAGCTCTCAATCTTCAACAAAGGAGGTGGTTGGAGTTACTAAAGGACTACGACATGAGTGTCCTTTACCTCCCGGGCAAGGCTAATGTGGTTGCGGATGCACTTAGTAGGCTCTCTATGGAGAGTGTGTCCCACGTGGATGAGGGAAAGAAGAAGTTGGTGAGAGATGTCCATTGACTTGCAAGGTTGGGGGTTAGATTGATCGACTCGACCGATGGCGGCGTTGTTATGCAAAATGGGTCAGAATTGCCCTTGGTGGTTGATGTTAAATCTAGGCAAGATGAGCACCTGATTTTGAGGAAGCTGAAGGAAGTGGTGCGGGGTCAAAAGGTGGAGGTTTTCTCCCAAGAGGGAGATGGAGTGCTACGATACCAGGGTCATCTATGTTTCCTAGACATTGATGATTTGAGAGTTTGGATATTGAATAAGGCATATGGTACCAGATATTCGGGATCCATGAAGATGTATCGAGACTTGCGAGAAATCTATTGGTGGGATGGTATGAAGAAGGATATTGCAGAGTTCGTAGCCAAATGTCCTAATTGTCAGCAAGTGAAGGTTGAACATCAAAGGCCAGGAGGTGTACTTCAGGATATCAGCATTCTCACTTGGAAGTGGGAAGAGATTAATATGGATTTCATTACTGGTTTACCTCGTATTGGCCGACAATATGATTCCATTTGGGTGGTGGTCGTCAGGTTAACTGATAACGCTGAAACCACACTTCTAACAGAAGTATGAAGCGGATGTTGTCAATAAAGAACCCAACTTAGAGGTTGGGGTCGATCCCACAGGGAATATGGAAGATCTAGATTACAGCCGGTATGTGAACTTGTATGATAGTTACTTCACAATTGGGGGGATTCTAATAATAATCAATGGGTAAAACAAAGCAGTTGTCAAGCTTATGGTTGTGAATCAATAATTAAAGCATAACTAGGGTTTGTGTTCCCCATGGATTCATAACAGCTTTAGGTATACACTCGTGATCTTCACCAATACTTACTTACAGAACTGATAACTTAGGTTCATTCAAACGATCGACCAATCCCTATTGAAAATGACTATACTCAATTACTCAACCAAGTCTCATAGCATTTCCGAACTAACCGTTATCACTAAGTTCCAGATATAACTATCCTACGACCACAACTCAAGTTAATACAATGATCATCAAGATCAAGGCCCCGTTGTAATTCTCTCATCCTAATCTCTACCTATTCGACAAAAGAAAGTAAAGAATTTGGGCACTTCCTAACGTTGTACACTGCTAAGAATCACTAAAGCATGAAGAGAGTACAATATAAGTAATTAGTATTGGTTTTAGACTCACTTTGTGCAACCCTAGCTTGTTAATCCGCCATGGCTCCCACAACCCTAGCTATGGAGGTTTTAGTCTCTCATAGTTGCAAGGTTGTGAAGTGTGTTCATGATTAAAGACATAAGAACAATACTTACAAATATGATTGAGAAAAATGTTTCCTTTAATTAACCCGCAAAATCTTGAAGAACAAGTGGCAAGAATAATATGAATTCAAGAAAAGGTTGATCACAAGGTTGAACCAACTCAATTCTTTCTTTCTAAGATGTAAAATTGTCTACTACAATGTTTTCCAACTAAAACTAATTCTTCTCAATGTCACTTATCAAAAATAAAACATAAAACGTATTTATATAGACATAGGAATCCTTTTCCTAGGCTAATAGGGCGATTTTCCATATCTTGGTGCCGACCTCATCACGGATCATCTTACGACTCGTAGGAGCATTGGTCGGTGCTGTAGTGACTACACGCAAGTGCACGTGGTCGAACAAGTAATAAAGTGGCTTAAGTAAAGCCAAGTATCGATCCCACAGGAACTGAGCTGCGGTACTAATTAACTTAAGTGTTAATGAACTATATCTTTAAGAATGCAGACAACCAAATAAATAATATTTTGAGAGTTTGAGTTTACTAATTACTAAGAATCTAAGGCAAAATTATAAAGTGAGTCTGAACAATAGTAATGAGCAAGCTGAGGTTAAAATGAACATGCAGGGAATTAATTTATCAATATAATTCAGTTAATCTTTCCTTTGGTTGCTAGTCGAGAATTATTGCCTATGGATTGGAACTTTCGACTCCTATCCAACTTAAGAATCATGAGCCTTAATCTACATTTCTGTGATAAAAGAATTTCATGTTCTAGCCATACATTCCCGATTCCTTAATTGACTAATAAGACTTTCAGATATATTTTTATTCTGAATG
The DNA here is from genome assembly GCA_035772735.1 of Datura wrightii. Lineage (NCBI taxonomy): Eukaryota > Viridiplantae > Streptophyta > Magnoliopsida > Solanales > Solanaceae > Datura > Datura wrightii. The sequence continues at coordinate 41,219,838 of JASDFA010000007.1, read as the reverse complement.
TAAATCAATTCTCAATTTACCAAACTAAGAAGAGATCATATCCTACCAATTCACATCTTTCCAATTTCTTTCCTTTTCAAAATCAAAATTGGATTTTTTAGATATACATTAACATTGGCCAAACATTAATGCAGTAAGAACAAGAATTGATAGAACAACCATTGAAGAAAAGATGAAAACTGAAATGATTAACAATTAAATTCCACTACAATTGTTCTTAACCTAAGCAAGAAGTGAATTTAGCCACTCATTTGTGGATTACACATCATCAAATAAGTAGAATTCATACAAACAATTGAGATAAAAGAGAAATAGATAGAGAAGAACCCTATAATTTTCATCCCCTCAACTTCCTGTAACCCGCGTTCTTGCTCAACCAAGTCAGAATTTTTTAAAATAAAACCTAAGTGTGCTATTTATACTATTGAGAATTTTTCCCGGAATAACAAGCTACGTGGCACGGAGTGTATCGCGGAGCACTCCCTCCGTGCCACGGAGGTATCGCGGACCCTCACTGGAATTCGGCTCCCAGGCAATTTCACCTCAACGTTCCACGGCCTGCATCGCGGAGCCTGGCCAACGTGCCACGGAGGTAACACAAACCTCCACTGGAAATTGCCAAATTTAATTCACCCGAGGCAGAATACCTCCACGATGGCAGCGTGACACGGCTCCATCGCGGAGCCATTATTTTTGCTGCTCTTCCTTGTCCTTTTCCACTCCTTGTTTCCAAGTCCATTCCCGATTTTACCAACATGTATCTTAGCTTTCCAAAATTCCATTTTACCTGCAAAACAACACTAATCATGTTGGTTAGTATAAATTCACATTTAACTACAAATTACATGAGAATGTACACAATAACGATAGACAAACAAGTCGAAATGAAGCATTTGAGTATAACTTGGGCATGAAATTCTGCCCAAGAGCAAGCATCCTACGGTCCGTGGTAGCATGTTGTGGTTTAGATTGTTGGCGGATTTTTGGCTAAGTGTCTGGCCAAGTTACGATTTGTACCTCCTTCCTATGACTCATACCAGGCTCCTGTGGCTTGATTCTGAATCTTTGCAATTTGTCTGAAGTTCACCATGACCGGTATGGTATGACTCATACCAAGCTCTCAGGAGTCGTGGTATCCCTCGTACTGAGAATTAGCCTCTTGTGCAATTCTTCTGGAGTTCACGACTTCCTTACCACAACTCGTACAAGCTTGGTACGATCTGTGGAAAGACTCGTAGGCTCATTCCTCCAGCTTCAGCCTTCTGCTTCTTATCACGACCATCAGTACGACTCGTAGGTCCATCGTACGGGTCGTACTTTGGACTGCGTTTTTGCCCTTTTTTGCACACTTTTAGCTTCCTTTTGCAAATTTACGCTCAAACACCCAATTATCCTGAAATCAAGGGAAAAGTGCCTCATATCCACATAAATACACCTAAGTCCATGCTATTTTCTTAGTTTTGAGCGTCAATAGTGCTGTAAATTCACAACACATCAACACCCTCAACTTAAGACTTGTGCATGTCCTCAGGCAAAGGAAAAGAAAAAGTAAACACGACGCTCAACCAGAAAATACACTTAAGATACTACATTCAATACTCAAACAAACTTTTGCACTCTCTATATACACTCTATTGACCCTTCCTCATAGAACATAATCAGCTAATGCATTACAAGCAACATCAAAACATCATATACAGTGATCAAGACATGCCATGTAGCTATCAACAGGCAATCAAGTCATCACCAATATTTTTCACACATACCAATGGTAAAAGAAAACATAACCCATGTACCCTCACACAAATGAAGTCCCCACTCAGATATGAAGTATCAAACACAACATGGGACTAGGAAAGTGAAGCACTCACTCTCACCAGGAAGTTTGCGAGTGTTATGTATCAGATACCGTAGGCTTGCCCTTATTTTCTCTCCTTTAGTTTGTCAGATGGTCAAGTTAGGATCACTATAGGACTTGATATGGCTTGTAACGTAGGCTTAGGGCTGGACATGATAAAGATGAGATATTTTATGAGTGACTATCCCTTCCTTAGCACTACATACATTGGCTGCACCATTTACCTATTTCAGCCTTCAATCTTTCATTTTCCTTTCTTCCCTTTTTACCCCATTTTAAGAATGTTTGCATGGGTGAGGTGATTTTTCGCATTTTTCAAACAACTTCAAGCTCTTTTGAATTTTTCTATTTCAAGATTCTCAAGATTTTCAGCTCTTTTACTTTTTCACCTCACCACACCTCATTTTTCACCATATTTCTCTTTTCTCTTCTTTTCTTTTCTTTTCCTTTCTCCCACTCCCACCATTTACGCACCCCTACTCTGGCCACCCTCAACTTTAGCATTTTTGTTATGTTGAGGTTCACAATATCCAAGGAAGGACCACAACCAAAACAGGTTCATTATAAACAAATAGGTACGGTTAATAGGTGAATCAAAGAAATATGGTCTATTAAGGCTCAAACTTCGGATCAAGGGATTAATGAAACTTTGGTAGGGCAATATAGGCTAAAAGTGAGCTAAAACAAAAATGGCCTATGATCATATCGTAACCAACCATCCTTAACCTATGCAGAGACCAACCAGGCAAGTTCTAGATCCTCAGCAGCATACTGCAATGAATACTAAAACCTCACTCATGCATAGTACATGAACTATTTTTACTTCACCTGTCTGGTTCATACATGTCCTAACAAGAATAACTACTATTAATAACCAAATGACATAAAAAGATCCACAAAAATCATGCATGTTGTCACAAATACATAGCAAAAATTTGGAATAGGGTCAATTTTTCAAAAAAAAAAAAACTAGTGCATTTCTATTAGCTGAGTATTCCTAAGTTACTTTCTAATAAAAAAAATCACAATGAAAAAATATCCTAACACATGCCGGTTCTACTAGATAGCATGCCTGTGGAAAAAGAAGCACGGCAAGAAAAACCCTCAGACGAACAAAATTCCCAAAAATACAAGTACACCCCCTTCCCTTTTTGAAAAAGTGAGCTTCTTCCCTGAAGCATACGCTATAAACATGTAGGGAAGAGAACATACCTGTGGTGCTCTAGGCGCTCCTGTCCATCTTGCGGAGGTGGTACCTCTGCGGTAGTAGTGGCGATAGTGGTGGCCGGCGCGCTCAATGGTGTAACAACGGGGGGAGTAGTTCCCCCCCCCCAGTGATTGTGGCCGCTTGATCAGCCTCTGTAGTATCTGGGGATGAATGTGGCTCACCCGAAGTGTCATGGCCACTGGCAAGCTCGGGCTGAGCTGTGGTGGAGCTTCCTTCCCCTCTAACTCTCTCATGCAGCTCAGATATATATGTTGTATGAGTCTGCATGCTCTCTATTCTGGCCTGCTTTCTTTCTTTCTTCTCTCTCTTCTTCTTCTTCTTTGGACTCTTCTCTCTAGCCTCCTTAGTAGCTCGCTTCTTACCCTTCTTAATAGTCGTGGACGACTCCCATATGCCGCTAAATCAATATCTTCGTCAAGCTCGGCATCTAGGTCTGGAAGAGTGGGGGCTTCTATAAATGTTGGTTGTCTTGATGACAACTCAACTACTTGACTCCAAAGAGCTCCCAACTCCGCACGGAGACTGCTAGTATCTGTCTGCTCCGCCAACCTCATGTTAAATATGCTCTCAAAGCTATCTAGGCAGACATGTGGGGCCTGAGCGCTGCATCTATCTCAGATTTGACCCATGGCTTTACATTTTCCATCATGGCCTGAATTTTGAGCTCTGCCATGGTCAATCACTTGGCCAGCTTCTAAAGGAAGTCCTGTGCTACCAATATGTGCCCTGCTGGTGCTGGAGTCTGTGAGCTATGTAATGGTGCAGCTGAGGTGCTAGGAACTGTCTCAAGGTGACCGGCATATGTAGCCGGTGTCTCGCTCTGCTCCTCTGTGGTGGGGACATTCACCTGTATGTCCCCTGCTAGCTGAGATACTGGTATGGCTATAGGAAGTCTAAATATGCTTACCGAGTTCATCTCATCCTGAATAAGGCCTATGTCTGCAATCCTATTCCCCCAATCAACCACTCATCACCCCTTTAAACTCTCGCCTCCCTGCATAAACTAAAACAAGGCTCGGGAATGGGATAGTAGTGCTTACTACCACCGCCCAGTCTCGTATCTCAGTAGTTATGATCCTCAGAATATTAAGGGGGTAACGAGACAGGAGGCATGCCACCAAAGCTGCCCTATTAGCACTTAGTGTGTTGTTATTGACTGTGGGTGCTAACCGATGTCGTACCAGTGTCCAGCAGGCTTTTTCTATGAAGTTCAAAGAGTTATTTGTTACCTTATTTCCCCCTGTGACGCACTCGACGTCTTCTTTATTCTCAGTAATTACTCTAGCTGCCTTCATCGCTCTGGCACATTTAGCTGTCTGATCTGTTTCATGGCCTCAACCCTGTAGTCATATTCTAGCATCACCCTTGTAGGCCTGAACTGAGGTCCATATAACATTCGAGCGATGGTACGCTCGGATACATCTACTACTCGACCTTGGACCAGAACACTCTCCAGACAAGGCTGATCCTTTATCTTTTGCCCCTCCTTTGCTTTCACCTCCATTGTGGCTAGATAATTGGCGTAGAACTCCCTGACAATTTCATTCGTGTATTGTGAAGGAGTCTTAGCCATCCATTTGAACCCATAGAAGCTAAAAATATGCTTCATCTCCTCAACTTCATTCAAAGAATTCATGAGGATCCGCGGTTCTTCTTGAATACTTCTTCTTGGCTTATTCTTGGCGGTGAGAGAGATGCCTTGTTCATATATTTCTTTGGCACCCGACACTCTCCACCGCATTGTTCTATTTTCTATGGATGGGGTCTTCTCATGTGCAACCATAGGGGCCTCCTCCTCCACTTCTTCACTACTACTCTCCGCTTCATTTTGGGTCTCTTCTGACCATTCTTAAGTGTTGGAGTCGGTTTCCGGCCTTTGTTGTTCCTCTCTAACTCCCTCTTTAGACTAGGGAGCTTGAGCGGGTGTGGCCGTGGTTTCTTCAGTTTGGGCCATTGTGTTTGCCCTAGTGGTCCTTGTTTACTCTATGTTCGAACCACTAGGTGAATGCTCTTCTTTATCAGATTCAGACTCTGATGATACTATTTTTAGCTTCATCCGAGCCTTTGATTATTAGCTTTGCGTTTGAAAGTCATTGTATCTGAAGAAACTGAGGTAGTTGTCCATTTTTGGAAAAGAAAAATCAGATAAGAAAAGTTCAGAATCTCATCATGAGTCCTCACTACGAATCGTACCATAAAGGTACGACTCATGAGAAGTCTCGATGGTGCCTTACATCTCGTAGGTATGACTCATACCATGAAGGTAGGGTTTGTACCTTGAATCATCTGATGAATTCATATTGCTAGTAAATCTCTATTGTTCACCATGACTCGTGGTACGACCCATAGGTCGATTCCACGAGTGATAGGGTGGACGTCTCAAACAAGCTTTTTCAATTTGGTGGTACGAGCACTTAGTACGGCTCGTAGTATCAACCTATGACTCGTACTGTGCTTCGTACCCTTTTCAAACCTCATTCACGATTCTTTGTTCAGTGTGTAGGTGTTTGTTTTGCACATTTTTGGGTACTCAGATTTCCCCCAGGTCTAGGCATATCATAGACTCCATTTTAACACTACTCAAACCTCCCCCTTTTTCGACCAATACCCATAACTTCATTTAAGTGTTCCAAGGCCAAAGTTCAACAATTTTTCTAGTGGAGTTTCCAATCAAACTCCAATGCATTAACCCTTTTCATTTGTTTTTGCTTTAAAACTTGGTTTTCAGGGATAATCAGTGATTCTCATGGGTTTTGATGCCCTTAAGTTCACTTCCAAAGTATTTAGAATTTGCAATTTAAAACACTTACTTGATTGTGGCTTTGTTCGACTGGGTATCACTGTGTAGGGTTGGACGAACTAGGATTAAGAAAACACTTGCTCGATTCCTTGTTGGTTGTTGAGTTACGGGTTGTGAGGGGGTGAGTTTAATGCTGTAAGCTTGAGTTTTTAGCGTGGGAGAGGGGTGGATTTGATTTAAATAGCTTAGGGCCAAATCAAGCAAATCTGGGTTGTGTCGGGTATAAGTGGTGTTTTTGACCCATCATGACTCGTGCCACGAGTTGTAGGAGGTATCTACGACTCATCCCCGGACTTGTAGTGACTTAAACAGAAAGAACTTACCTGGTGACCTACGAGTCAATCCTATGACTCGTACAATTGAGGTATGACTCGTAGGATGAACCGTGGGCCTAAATTTTGCTTTTGAATTTTCTTTGCTTCTCACCACGCCTGCTGCTACAGCTCGTAGGACCTTATCACGGGTCGTACTGAGAGTTTGTAGTAGCTGATTTTTCAGCCACCTGTTTTAGTTTGCCTGCACATTTAGCATACATTAGTTCAATAACTTGGGTTGCCTCCCATGAAGCACTTGATTTAACGTCGCAGCACGATGCAGATGGTCTGGTTACTCAGAATTCAACAAACCACCACTTGGGTTGCCTCCCAAGAAGCACTTGATTTAACATCGCGGTACGACGCAAGTCTCTTGACTACTTAGAATTCGTCAAGGGACTCATACTCATCCTCTAGTGTTGAGATCACACTAAATTCCTTCGGTTGCTTCATCATCCGGCATATGTTGAAAGTGACCTCTTCTTTGCTTAGTCTGAACTTCAGTAGACCCACTTCCACATCTAATAGAGCTCTCCCAGTGGAAAGGAATGGTCTCCCCAAAATGATGGGGACCTCATAATCGACCTCGCAATCCAAAATCACAAAGTCTATTGGGAATATGAACTTGTCAACCTTGACGAGCAAATTAACTAAGATGCCCACTATTTATTAACTGTTCTGTTGGCCATCAATACCCGCATGTTAGTCGGTGTGGGGGATCCCAATCCTAGCTTCTTGAAAACCGCCAAGGGCATTAAATTAATGCTAGCTCCCAGATCACAGAGTGCCCTTGCGAACTCGACATTACGAATGGTGCAAAGTATCGTGAAGGCGCCTAGGTCTTCCTTTTTCTGAGTTAAGACCCTCGATGCTATGGCACTACAGTGACGGACATTGTCAACTGGCTCATAGCTCACAGTCTTTTCTTTGTTACCAGGTCCTTCATGAATTTTGCATACCCTGACATCTGCTCTAGTGCTTCGACCAACGGTATGTTCACCGATAGTTGTTTAAGCATTGAAGGGAATTTTTTGAACTTACCGTTGTCCGCCTTTTTCTTCATCCTCTGAGGGAATGGTGGCGGTGGTCGTGGAATAGCCTTATGCACTTGGTTTTCCCCTTGATCAATGTTGCCTTCCTTCTCACCTCTAGGTGCCTCTTGCAACTCACCATTTTGTGTCTCAGCACCCATCTCTTCTTCCTCAATCATGCTCTCTTTCATCCTTTCAACTTCAACTGGGAACAGGGCGTCAACTATGGTCTTACCACTCGTAGTCATCACTTCCATGCAATGAGCATCATTCTTTGGATTCTGGACAGTGTTGCTAGGGAGTGTACCCTTTTGCCTAGGGTTCATTGATTCTGATAGTTTCCCAAGTTGGTCTTCTATCTCCTTGATGGTGATGGCGTGAGATTCCTCTTTCTGACCCATACTCGATAAGTCACTTAGAATTTCTTTTAATTGATCATCAGTGGACCTCACTTTTTTCAGCATCTCAGCCATCATGCTCTCTAACTTTGACTGTCCAGCTTCCCCTTCTCGTCCGTTTGGAGGCATATAGACTCCATCCCGGTCATTGCAGTACCCATCATTCCTTCTCCATTCCCCCTCACACTCATGACCACGGCTCCTGTCTCTGAACCCATTCTTGTTGTAGTTGTCTCTATATTGGTTCTGACCTTGATTTTCTGAACCTTGGTTCCAATTGTCTTGTCCAGAAGCTTGGGCGTTGGTGATGTGCTGTGGAATTACAGCACTATTGATGCTCAAAACTAAGGAAATAGCATGGACTTAGATGTATTTATGTGGATATGAGGCACTTTTCCTTTGATTTCAGGATAAATGGGTGTTGGAACAATAAATTCCAAAAGGAAGCTAAAAATGTGGAAAAAAAGGGCAAAAAGTGTAGTCCACATTATGATTAGTAGGATGGACCTACGAGTCATACTGAGGGCCTTGATAAGAAGCTGAAAGTTTAAATTGGAAGATTGATTCCATGAGACTTGCCACGGATCGTACCAAGATGGTACGAGTGGTGGTAAGCCAGTCGTGATGAAATCCAAAAGAATGGCACAGGAGGTTGATTCTCAGTATGAGAGTAACCTACGACCCATGAGATGAAGGTACGAGTCGTACCATACCGGTCATGATGAAGTTCAGACAAAGGTTCCAAGTACTAGGATCAAGCCACAGGTGCAATGTACGAGTCGTAGGATGTAGGTACGAATCATACCTTGGCCAAATACTTAGCAAAAATTCAGCCACCATTTCAAGCCACGAGTCGATGCCATAGTCCGTGAGAAGCCCCTACGAGTCGTAGGTGGACCCGTGACGAGGTCGGCTACAAATATGGAAAGCAGTCCTGTTAGTTTAGGAAAAGGATCTTGTGTCTCTATAAATACTTTTTATGTTTTGTTTTTCATAGAGGACGACAAATAGACTTAATAAAAGTAGGAAAACATTGTAGTAAGCAATTTTACATCATTGAAAGAGAGAATTGAGTTGGTTCAACCTTGTGATCAACCTTTTCTTGATTTCATATTCTTCTTGCTACTTGTTATTCAAGATTTCATGGATTAATTGAAGGAATCGTTTTTTCTCAATCATCTTTGTAAGTATTGTTTTATGTCTTCAATCATGAAGACAATTCACAACCTTGCAACTATGAGAGGCTAAAACCTCCATAGCTAGAGTTGTGGGAACTATGTCGGATTAACAAGCTGGGGTTGCACAAAGTGATTCTAAAACCAATACTAAGTACTTAGATTGTAGTCTCTTCATCTATAATGATTCTTAGCGGTGCGCAACGTTAGAAAGTGCCTGAATTCATTACTTGCTTCGGTCGAAGAGGTAGAGATTAGGAAAAGAGAATTACAACAGAGCCTTGATCTTTATGATCATTGTATTAACTTGAGATGTGGTCGTAGGATAGTTATATCTGGAACTTAGTGATTATGGTTAGTTTGCAAAACTCATGAGACTTGGTGAATTAATTGAGGATAGTCATTCAATAGGGATTGGTCGATCGTTTGAATGAACCTAAGTTATCAGTTTTGTAAGTAAGTATTGATAAAGATCACGAGTGTATACCCGAAGATGTTATGAACCCATGGGGAACACAAACCCTACTTATCGTTTAACTATTTATTTGCAAATATAATCTTGACTGGTGGTTATTTCTATTATTGATTTTATTAGAAACCCCCCATTGTGAAGTAATTGCCATACGAGTTCATCTACCGACTGTAATCTAGATCTTCCATATTCGCCGTACGATCGACCCCAACCTCTAAGTTGGGTTCTTTATTGACAATGTCCGCTTCATACTTCAATTGGAAGTGTGATTTGAGCGTTATCAAAAAGTGGCGTCGTTGCCGGGGAATACGACTAAGACTAGGTTATTTGCTTGTAGTTGACTTTTTGGTAGTTATTTCTTTAATTATGTTTATTTTTGTGCTTTTTTGTTGATACCCACAGGTTGTCCTCCAGTGAATGCCCAGCACTCGGAGTAGAGGAGGCCCTCTTCTTTCACTGAATCCCGAAATCGAACGAGCACCACATAGAATGGGAAGCCCTGAGCAAAGAGAAGCCCGCTTAGCTGAAGAAGCTAGGCAAGACGCGCTAGCTCGGTTAGCTGCACTTCAGTAGGGTGGTGATTATAGAGATGAGGTGGTAAACGCTGGCTGACATGGGAGGGGAAACCGAGCTCAGAGATTTTCTCCTCAGTCTTTCGATGATGAGGACCCAGACATTGATGATGTTGGGTTAATTGGAGCAATTGTGCCACCGCCACTGCCCGCTGGGGACAAATTTGACATTACGAGCACCATGATTCAATTTCTAAACATGAAGGGGGTTTTCATTGGCCACACAGCGGATGATGCCAACCTGCACTTGATGAACTTTATAGGAATATGCAAGGCATACAGGTTGCCCAGAGTAAGACAGGATGACATACGACTCCAACTCCTCCTTTTTTCTCTATCAGGGGAAGCTACTTTGTGGTTATCGGAGTTTCCCAATGACTCCATAACCAATTGGAGGGAGCTTAAACAAGCCTTCTTGGAGAGATTCTTTCCCCCATCAAGGATGTTACAGTTAAAATATGAGATTTACAATTTCTGAAAACTTAAGATGGGAAAACTTCATGAAACCTGGTTGAGGTTCAAAAAGAAGTTGACTAAGTTCCAGAACCATAAAACCCCATATGACAGTTTTTTGGAAATTTTTTACAAGTCTCTTAATAATAGCATCAAGGCTGTAGCAAACACGGTGGCTGGAGGGGCATTGATGAGTCACACCTGGGAGGAAGCAACCACTATCCTTGACAGGGTGACTAAGACAAACAGGGCCTGGCATACAAGGGAGGCTGATGCAGTGGCAGATACATATGTTGTTGGTTTGACTGCAAACCAACGAAGGAAGGAGGAAGAACACGATTAGGAGTTGGCTCACATGCGCACATCAATGGATTTGCTGACAAAGCATATCATGGGAGCAAGAGCCAAAAAGGTAAATGTAGTGGGAACTTAAGGAAGGGAGCAAGGAGAAGATCACTTTGATTCTGAGGAAGAGGCAAACTTCCTAGATGTCCAAGTGGCGGGTTTCCGAGCCAACGCCCAAGCATCTGGACAAGACAATTGGCGCCAAGGTTCTGGAAATCAAGGTCGGAACCAATACATAGACAACTACAACAGGAATAGGTTCAGAGATAGGAGTCGTGGTCGTGAGCGAGAGGGAGAATGAAGAAGAAATGACGGATATCGCAATGACCGGGCTGGAGTCTATTTACCTCCCAATGCACGAGAAGGGGAGGCTGGGAAATCAAAGTTGGAGAGTATGATAGACGAAATGCTGAAAAAGGTGAGGTCCACGGATGATCAGTTAAAAGAAATTCGAAGCGACTTATCTAGCATGGGTCAGAAGTGGATCTCATGCCACCGCCATCAAGCAGATAGAACACCAACTGTGGCAACTGTCAGCATCAATGAACCCTAGGCAAAAGGGTACACTTCCTAGCAATACTATCCAGAATCCAAAGAATGATGCTCATTGCATGGCAGTGATGACTAGGAGTGGCAAAACCACAATTGACACCCCGTTCCCTATTGAAGTTGAAAGGAGGATAGAGAGCATGATTGAGGAAGAAGAGATTGGTGATGAGACACAACATGATGAGTTGCAAGAGGCCCCTAGGGGTGAGAAGGAATGCGACATTGATCAAGGGGAAACTCTAGTGCAAAAGGGTATCCCAAGACCACCGCCACCATTCCCACAAAGGATGAAGAAAAAGGCAGACAATGGTAAGTTCCATAAATTTCTTTCAATGCTCAAACAAATTTCGGTGAATATACCATTGGTCGAAGTACTAGAGCAGATGCCAAGATATGCAAAATTCATGAAGGACCTGGTGACGAAGAAAAGACTCGTAAGCTATGTGCCGGTTGACAATGTCTATCACTGCAGTGCCATAGCAACAAGAGTCTTAGCTCAGAAAAAGGAAAACCCAGGTGCCTTCATGATACCTTGCACCATTGGTAATGTCGAGTTCGCAAGGGCACTATGTGATCCGGGAGCTAGCATTAATCTAATGCCCTTGGAGGTCTTCAAGAAGCTAGCATTGGGTGCCCCCACACCAACCAACATGCGGCTACTGATGGCTGATAGAACAGTAAAGAGACCAGTGGGCATCCTAGTTGATGTGCTCATCAAGGTTGATAAGTTCATATTCCCAGCAGACTTTGTGATCTTGGATTGTGAGGTCGATTATAAGGTCACCATCATTATGGGAGACCATTCCTCACCACCAGGAGAGCTCTAGTAGATGTGGAAGATGGCCTATTGAAGTTCAGGCTAAACAAAGAAGAGGTCACTTTCAACATATGTCGGACCATGAAGCAACCAAAGGAATTTAGTGTGATCTCAGCACTTGAGGATGAGTATGAGTCACTTGATGAATTTTGAGTAGTCAAGAGACTTGCGTCGTGCGGCGATGTTAAATCAAGCACTGCATGGGAGAAAATCCATTGAAGGCGACATCTGAGTAGCCGCAGGTATGTCCTTCTCCCTACATGCTTATATTTTCTGCTTCGGGGACGAAGCTCATTTTTCAAAAAGGGGGTGTACTTGTACTTTTGGGATATTTTTTTGTTTGTCTGAGGGTTTTTATTGCCATGTTTCTTTTCCCTCAGGTATGCTATCTAGTAGAACTGGCATGTGTTAGGATTTTTGTTTTTAGTCGTGATTTTTGTTTGATTAGAAAGTAACTTAGGAATACTCAACCAATGGATATGCACTAATTTTGTTGTTTTTGAAAAAACTGACCTTGCTTAAAAAATTTTGCTATGTATTTGCAACAATGCATGATTTCTGTGGATCATTTTATGTCATTTAGTTATTAATAGAGCTAGTCTTGTTAAGCCATGTATGAACCAGACAGGTAAAGTAAAAATAGTTCATGTGCCATGTGTGAGTGAGGTCTTAGTATTTATTGCGATATGTTGTTGAAGATCTATAACTTGCCTGGTTGGTCTATGTATTGGTTAAGGATGATTGGTTAGAATATGATCATAGGCCATTTTTGTTTTAGCTCACTTTTAGCCTATATTGCCCTACCAAAGTTTCATGAATCCCTTGATCCCAAGTTTGAGCCTTAATAGACCATATTTCATTGATTTACCTGTTAACTGTACCCATTTGTTTATAATGAACCTGTTTGGCCCTGGTCCTTCCTAGGATATTGTGAACCTCAACATAAGCAAAATGCTTAAGTTGAGGGTGGCTAGAATAGGGGTGCATAAATGGTGGGAGCGGGAGAAAAGAAAAGGAAAGAAAAATAAGAGAAAAAATGGTGAAAAGTAAGGTGTGGTGAGGTGAAAAAGTATAAAGCTGAAAGTTTAAGAATATTGAAAAAAAGAAAAATTCAAAAGAGCTTGAAATTGTTGAAAAAAGTGAAAAATCATCTCACCTATGCAAATATTCTTAAAATGGGAAAAAAGGAAGAAAAGAAGACAAAAAAATAATGAAGGGTGAAATAGGAAAATGGTGTAGCCAATGAATGTAGTGCCAAGGAAGAGATATTCACTCATAAAATCTTTCATCTTTATCATCTTGATCCCTGAATATGATGTTTTGATGTTGCTTGCAATACATTGGCTGATGATGTTTCAAGAGGAAGGGTCAATAGAGTTGTATATAGAGTGCACAAATTTGTTTGAGTTTTGTCTGTAGTATCTTAAGTTTATTTTCTAGTTGAGCGTTGTATTTAGTTTTTCTTTTTCTTTGCCTGAGGACATGCAAAAGTCTCAAGTTGAGGGTGTTGATGTGTTGTGGAATTACAACACTATTGATGCTCAAAACTAAGGAAATAGCATGGACTTAGGTATATTTATGTGGATATGAGGCACTTTTCCTTTGATTTCAGGATAAATGAGTGTTGAAACAATAAATTGCAAAAGAAAGCTAAAAGTGTGTAAAAAAAGGGCAAAAAGTGCATTCCACAGTACGATACGTACCTACGAGTCATACTGAAGGCTTTGATAAGAAGCTGAAAGTTTAACCTGGAAGATTGATTCCATGAGACTTGTCACGGATCGTACCATGATGGTACGAGTCGTGGTAAGCCAGTCCTGATGAAATCTAGAAGAATTGCACAGGAGGTTGATTCTCAGTACAATATTACCCTACGACCCGTGAGATGAAGGTACGAGTAGTACCATACCGGTCGTGGTGAAGTTCAGACAAAGGTTCAAAGTACCAGGATTAATCCACGGGTGCAATGTATGAGTCATAGGATGTAGGTACAAATTGTACCTTGTCCAAATACTTAGCCAAAATTCAGCCAACACATCAAGCCACGGTTCGTGAGAAGCCTCTAGGAGTCGTAGGTGGACCCTTGACGAGGTCGGCTATAGATATAGAAAGAAGTCCCGTTAGTTTAGGAAAAGGATTCTTGTATCTCTATAAATACTTTTTATGTTTTATTTTTCATAGAGGATGACGAATAGATTTAATAAAAGTAGGAAAACATTGTAGTAAGCAATTTTACATCATTGGAAGAGAGAATTGAGTTGGTTCAACCTTGTGATCAACCTTTTCTTGAATTCATTTTGGTCTTGCTACTTGTTATTCAAGATTTCGTGGATTAATTGAAGGAATCGTTTTTTCTCAATCATCTTGTAAGTATTGTTTTATGTCTTCAATCATGATGGCAATTCACAACCTTGCAACTATGAGAGGCTAAAACCTCCATAGCTAGGGTTGTGGGAACTATGTCGAATAACCAAGCTAGGGTTGCACAAAGTGACTCTAAAACCAATACTAAGTACTTATATTGTAGTCTCTTCATCTTTAATGATTCTTAGTGGTGCGCAACGTTAGGAAGTGTCTGAATTCTTTACTTGCTTTGGTCGAAGAGGTAGAGATTAGGAAAAGAGAATTACAACAGAGCCTTGATCTTGATGATCATTGTATTAACTTGAGTTGTGGTCGCAGGATAGTTATATCTGTAACTTAGTGATAAAGTTTAGTTTGCAAAACTCATGAGACTTGGTCAATTAATTGAGGATAGTCATTCAATAGGGATTGGTCGATCGTTTGAATGAACCTAAGTTATCAGTTTTGTAAGTAAGTATTGGTAAAGATCACGAGTGTATACCCAAAGTTGTTATGAACCCATGGGAAACACAAACCCTAGTTATCCTTTAACTATTGATTTGCAAATATAATCTTGACTGTTGGTTATTTCTATTATTGATTTTATTAGAATCCCTCCATTGTGAAGTAATTACCATACGAGTTCATCTACCGGCTGTAATCTAGATCTTTCATATTCCCTGTGTGATCGACCCCAACATCTAAGTTGGGTTCTTTATTGACATATTCTACTTAATACTTCAGTTGGAAGTGTGGTTTGAGCGTTATCAAAAAGTGGCGTCGTTGCCGGGGAATACGGGTAAGACTAGGTTATTTTCTTGTATCTGACTTTTTGGTAGCTGTTTCTTTAATTACATTTATTTTTGCGCTTTTTTGGTTGATACCCACAGGCTGTCCTTCGGTGAATGCCAAGCACTCGGAGTATAGGAGACCCCCTTTTTCCACTGAATCCCGAAATTGAACGAGCACTGAACACCCCATTCATATTTAACAATTGAATTATGGTGCTCGTTATATCAAATTTGGCCCCAACGGGCAGTGGTGGTGGCACAATTGCTCCAGTTGATCCAACTTCATTAATATCTGGGTCCTTATCATCGAAGAACTGAGGGGCAAATCACTGAGCTCGGGTGCCCCTCCCATGTTGACCAACATTTACCACCTCATCTCTGTCATCATCAGTCTGCTGAAGTGCAGCTAATTGAGCTAGCTCGGCTTTCCTAGCTTCTTCAACTAAGCAAGCTTCTCTTTGCTCAGGGTTTTCCATTCTATGCAATGCTCGTTCAATTTCAGGATTTAGTGGATCAAGGGGTCTCCTCTACTCTGAGTGCTTGAAATTCACCAGAGGACAACCTGTGGGTATCAAAAACACAAAAATAAATGTAATTAAGGAAGACCATACCAAAAAGTTAACTGCAAGCAAATAACCTAGTCTTAGCCGTATTCCCCGGCAACGGTGCCAGTTTTGATAACGTTTAAACCACACTTCTAACTGAAGTATGAAGCGGATGTTGTCAATAAAGAACCCAACATAAAGGTTGGGTTCGATCCCACAGGGAATATGGAAGATCTAGATTACAATCGGTAAGTGAACTTGTATGGTAGTTACTTCACAATTGGGGGGATTCTAATAATAATCAATAGTAAAAACAAAGCAGTTGTCAAGCTTATGGTTATGAATAAATAATTAAAGGATAACTAGGGTTTGTGTTCCCCATAGATTCATAACAGCTTTAGGTATACACTCGTGATCTTCACCAATACTTACTTACAGAACTAATAACTTGGGTTCATTCAAACGATTGACCAATCCCTATTGAATGATACTCAATTACTTGACCAAGTCTCATGAGTGTGTCCAAACTAACCGTTATCACTAAGTTCCAGATATAACTATCCTGCGACCACAGCTCAAGTTTATACAATGATCATCAAGATCAAGGCTCCATCGTAATTCTCTTTTCCTAATCTCTACCTCTTCGACCAAAGAAAGTAAAGAATTTGGGCACTTCCTAATGTTGTACACCGCTAAGAATCATTAAAGCATGAAGAGAATACAATATAAGTAATTAGTATTGGTTTTAGACTCAGTTTGTGCAACCCTACCTTGTTTCCATCATGGTTCGCACAACCCTAGCTATGGAGGTCTTAGCCTCTCATAGTTTCAAGGTTGTGAAGTGTGTTCATGATTAAAGTCATAAAAACAATACTTACAAATATGATTGAGAAAAATACTTACTTTAATTAATCTGCAAAATCTTAAAGAACAAGTAGCAATAACAATATGAATTCAAGTAAAGGTTGATCACAAGGTTGAACCAACTCAATTCTTTCTATATAAGATGTAAAATTGTCTACTACAATGTTTTCCAACTAAAACTAATTCTTCTCAATGTCACTTATGAAAAATAAAACATAAAACGTATTTATATAGACATAAGAATCCTTTTCCTAGGCTAACAGGGCGATTTTCCATATCTGGTGCCGACCTCATCCCGGATCATCCTACGACTCATAGGAGCATCCTACGATCCATGGCAGCATCTCGTGGTTTGGATTGTTGGATGATTTTTGGCTAAGTGTTGGGCCAAGGTACGATTCGTACCTCCTTCCTACGACTCGTACCAGGCTCCTGTGGCTTGATTTTGAATCTTTGAAATTTGTCTGAAGTTCACCACGACCGATATGGTACGACTCGTACCAAGCTCTCATGGGTCATGGTATCCTCTCGTACTAAGAATCAGCCTCTTTTGCAATTCTTCTGGAGTTCATGACGACTGCCTTACCATGACTTGTACAAGCTTGGTACGATCAGTGGCAAGACTATAGGTTCATTCTTCCAGCTTCAACCTTCTACTTCTTATCATGGCCATCAATACTATTTGTTGGTCCATCCTACGGATCATACTGTAGACTGCATTTTTGCCCTTTTTTGCACACTTTTAGCTTTCTTTTGCAAATTTATGCTCCAACACCCATTTATCCTGAAATCAAAGGAAAAGTGCCTCATATCCACATAAATACACCTAAGTCCATGCTATTTTCTTAGTTTTGAGCATCAATAGTGCTGTAAATCCACAGCACATCATTAACCAAGGCTGCACACTTCCTACCGGTCAAGACTACAGATTCAGCGGATGATTATGCCAAATTATATATTCGGGAATTGGTTCGACTTTATGGAGTGCCCTTGTCTATTATTTTAGATCGTGATACTAAGTTTACCTCCCAATTCTGGCGTTCTTTCCAAAGGAGACTTGGGACTCAAGTTAAGCTTAGTACAACCTTTCATCCGCAAATAAACGGCCAGGTGGAACGAATGATCCAGACTCTCGAGGATATGTTGAGGGCATGTGTGATGGACTTCAAAGGTAGTTGGGATGATCATTTTCCCTTGATCGAGTTTCCTATAACAACTACTATCACTCTACCATCCATATGGAACTACTCGAGACTATTTATGGGAAGAGGTGTAGATCGCCCATCGGATGTCTTGAAGTTGGGGAAGCCGCTATGATAGGGCATGATTCGATTCATGAGGCCATGGTAAAGGTTCAGTTGATAAGGGATAGGCTGAAGACCGCTCAAAGTCGACAGAAATCATATGCTCATGTGAGGAGGAGGGACTTGGAGTTTGAGATGGACGATTGGGTATTTCTAAAGATATCTCCCATGAACGGAGTGATGCAGTTTGAAAAGAAAAGGAAACTCAGTCCCCACTATGTTGGTCCCTACTGGGTTGTGAGGAGAGCTGGTAAGGTGGCGTATGGGTTGGACTTGCCATCAGAGTTATCTTCAGTTCATCCCATGTTTCATGTATCGCTTTTGAAGAAGTGTTTGGGTGATCCAGCCTTAACTATCCCGGCGGACAGCATTAGGGTAAAAGACAGTCTTAGCTATGAGGAAGTTCCGATAGAAATATTGGACCGGCAGGTTCGCAGGCTAAGGAACAAGGAAATAGCTTCAGTTAAGGTATTATAGATAAATCAGCATATCGAAGGAGCTACGTGGGAAGCCGAAGCAGATATGACGGCTAGATACCCACATTAATTCTCTACCGACTTAGTTTCAACTTGAGGTATCAATTTTGCACTCAGACTCTATTTAGTCTTCATGTTTGAACTATGTGCACACGTTTCTTTTATGTATGTGGATGTGTGTATGATTGGTGAATTCAGTTCAGCCATGTGTTTTGAATCGGAGGTAGACATTCCATTAATTTTCGGTTAAAATGACCGATTTTGTATATGATAATTTATATATTTCTTTTTTCTTCTTGTTTCCAACATTCAAGGACTAATGTTACCAAGGGGGAGATATTGTAATACCCCGGAAGTGTCTAGGAGTAGACCTGGGAAGCTAAAATGTAAAACTACAGAAATTTGGGAGAAAGGTTGCTGGACGAGAAGAACAACGACTCGTGGTATGTAACCACGAGCCATTGTAGGCAGCCGTGGTAAGAGGTTAAGCCTGATGGCAGTGGTAACAACGAGCGTTACAACAACCTATTTTGAGAAAAGACGACTCATTGTTTGGAGTCGTGGTAAGGCAGTGGACCTTCGCGGTGGAGACAATGGATGGAAACCACAGCCCGTTGTAGCTTACAATGAGTCATGGTGAGGCTCGTTGAATAGAAGTGTAGAGTTTCAGAAGGGGGAAACAACGACTGATTGAACGACCCATTGAACCCTAGGACGAGTCGTCTTGTATTTCTGTGTCTTGAATCCAAGAGATGGCTGGGGTAGTGCATAGCATGGGCAGATACCACGGGTCGTGGTATCCTCCAACGACCCGTTGGTTCATCCGTTGTTTGGTCCAGTGACCAGTTTTCAGCAAATTTAGCAAGGGCATTTATGTCATTTCCTAGTCCTAAGGCCCTATACTACGTCGTTTAAGGCTCATTTTGAGGGGTTTTGAGAGGCGAAAAGCCTACTCTAAGTTATTCTTCCCATGCATGCAAGTTTGAAGGATTGAAGAGGTGATTCAAGGACATATCTCAAGGTTTCCATTGGAATCTTAGCTTGGGCAATTATAGGGTGTTAGAATTTACAATCCCCAGGTATGTAAGGCTATGAGTAGGTGCCTCCTTCCACACCCATGCCCAACTTCTATCAAAACATAATGAATTACCTATGATCAAGTATGGGGTTTCTACCCAATTGCATAATTCTTCCATATCTATACATGGGTATGATTAGATTATATTTATATTGATAAATTGTGAAGTTTGGGCAGATTTTAAATTGTTTTCAATCCAAATTGTGATTTCTAAATTATGAAATTGAATGCCCATGGATGAGAAGTTCATGAAAGAAGAGAATGATGTTGAATGTATGATGATGATGAGATTTGATAATGAAAAGCATGTTTCTAAAGCTACACATGACTATAATGTTGTTTTCGAATTGAGTAGATCTAAGTTTGATTAAGCTTTGGGCAATGCCCACATGTTGATCTCAAATGATGATTTTCCCAAAATAAGTTTACCACATGGTTTAGAGTGAAGCCTCCCAAATTTCATAAATTTCTAGCTTGTGGTATGTTGAGTTAGATATTCCCACATATAGCTTACCACATCATTTAGAGTAAATGCTCCCATTTATAATTGAGCTTGTGGTATGTTTTGAAATAAAGCTTCTCATATGCATGAATTCATAATTGAGATGTATGTCATTATTGAGCTTTGTCAAAGGACAATGTTGAGCTTCATTTTCATATGATGTCGAGTCTATGCATGATTTCATTAATGAGCTTTGTCAAAGGACAATGTTGAGCTTCATTTCACACAATGTTGAGTTTTGCATGATCTAATATTGAGCTTCATCATTAGACGATGTTGAGCTTCGTTATATACGATGTAGAGCATTGCATGTTTTTTGGAGAACAATCTAGCACCGAGAGGGTTAAGGGTCGATCACCCTATGCCCCAGAACTATATGCCAACATAGGTTGATACTATTATATCATTGGGACCTCCCTTGTAAGCTATCCCAGACCCCATTGGCCCTAAGCTTGATATCAATATCAGTCCATTGCCCTAGCAAGGTTATGGACAACTCTACCCACTTGAGTGTGATAGTTGGGACCACGTAAGCTCTATCGTGGTATGTCGGTTAGGTGACGAGTTTCCCACTGTCTATATCATTCAGGTTTGCATATTCATTACTCATGATGATTACCTTATGCATGCATGTTCTAAAAGCAAGGTTTGAATCATTGTTCAGCTTTTGATATAAATGTTATATTCAGCTTTGAGTCATTCGAGTCAGTCATGATGTTGTAAAGCTAACATGGTCATGTCATGATTAGATTACGATTTCAGAATGAATACATATGGCCTTCTACTTATGCTTGAAAGCTTATGATATGTATGAAATGTTTAGATGATTTATTTAACTTAAGCGGTTTTACTTACCTTGCATACTCGCTACACTCTACGTACTGATCGCACACTTTCTATGCTGCATCATTTCATGATGCAAGATCCGGTTTCCAGGTTCAACCCCGTTCGTAGTCGCTTATTAGAGTTAGCACCTGCGTGATTGGTGAGTCCTCATATTTCGAGGACTATACTTTCAATATCTCTAATGTATTTTCAGTTTCAGTATTGTCGAGCTAGTTAGGGATTTTGTCCCATTAGCTCGTCCAGATTAGAGGCTTTTTAGACTTAGACGTGTATTCTGTTTCGGATGTTTATTCTGTTGTTATGTTGAGTTAGACTTCTGCTATGCTTATATCATTAATCCTTCAGTTTATTGTATGAGTTAGATGAATGCTTAAGTCATAATCGACTTGGAGTCTCTCGGGGTCCCTTGTCCCGTGTCTACCATCCGGGTCCATGCTTGGGTCATGACAAAATTACTAACTCATCAAAACCCCATACCTGAACCATTGCTTGTGCTCAAGCAAGGAAATTCTTTATGGCTGAATAATTGAAATAAGCATGTCACACTACATGAGATTTTGCACAAGGACTACTCAGACAACCCCAAAATCGCACCACGACTCAAAGGAAAGAGGAGACTCAATACTATATGCAAATGCTTCAAGAGATGACCATAATCAATTGGCGTGTTTCACAATTGATTCCTTCATTCAAAAAAAAGGGGCATGGTTGATAAAAGAAAGCTTATGTATCATCTTAAGTCATTAAAAACTCACATTCAATGTTTGCCTTCAATCTCACTACATTCTTGTCTCAATAGCCTCTTTTGGTACATGCAAGCATGTTCTCCAAGGAAGTGATGTCACTCACATCAAGAGAGAATCCCATTTAATTTTCAATAAATTCACACTCAAAGTGATTATAGAATGAAATAAATATGCTCACTCTCACAAAGAAATCCTCATGCATAGAAATTGACCCATAGGCTTGCCCTTCGTGTAACTTGCCACTAATGTAGAGTTGTTGCACTTAAAATCAATTAGTAATTGGAGGTCATAATGAAGGCTAGTGGTAAAGGTAGGATAACCTTTTAGTTCTAGTGACTAGAACCTCTCTAATGCTCTTTTTGTGAACATTTTTGCATACTCTATTTTCTCTAGAGATCATCCCCACTTTAGCTATCATTGATCAACATTTTCACTTTTTTGTAACAAGAGCCACCCTTATATTTCCCTATACACCACTTTTCATCTCATCTAATCAAAAGGCAGCACCTTTCCGCAATTCAGTTCTTTTCACCCAACAGATTCATTCATTTCTTCATAATATGGGCTACCTCACAATGGAGCTTACATCATTTTTCCCATTTTCCTTTTTACAACCCTCAAACTTAGGCTTTTGCCTCATCTTTCCCTTTTCTATTCCCACACATTTGGGACTCAAGCATCATTTTTGCATTTCTTCTCACAACTAGCACTAGGGAGGATGAGTGCCATAGAGGGATTACAAAAAAGGGAAGAGGCTTGTAATGTGATTTTCAAGGAAAAGGTTTAAAGGCTCAATATTTTCTAGCAAGGAGTTTTGTTCAAGGAGGTTATATGGGTGAAGTAGCTATCAAAAGAAAGCCTAAAATCATATTTTAAGTGCAACTACATCTAGGATTTCGCCTTGAGTCACACTTGCGGCAAGTTCTAGACAACTATTTATGCATGAAAATTCAGCTAAAACCTCATCCCACAAAGCACCATCCTCCAAGAAGTTCACACAATTTTCATAACCAAAACAAGAGTATGACTTAAAACACGATAGCATGTGATCAAAAGCCAAACAAAGAATGTGCAACTTATGAAAAAAGAATACTCAACTTTTATGTTCAAATGCCCTTTTTTTTCTTCTCAAAATTCATTTTTTTCTTTTCAATGCCATTTGAAAAATTTTTGGTGGTATCTCTCAAAAGCCATCACAATAGCCGACTCAAAAAAGACTCTAAACTCAGTATTTTCCTTTAAAAAAGTTGCCTATCAATTCATCATTGGGAAATGCCACCTGGTTCGACAATAAAATAAAAGAAAAGAAAATCACTCGTTGGGAGAAAAATGTGGCATAAAAAAACCCTTGGATTTTATTTACTAACTACTATGAACAAAGGCGATAATCAAAACACGGGTCAACAACATTTTTCAATTTAAAATAACCCATCATTGGCAGTAACAATTCAACAAGCAACAATTCTTTTAACAAAAAGCCCAACAAGGACATTCAATAACAATAAAAAAATTAAAACATCACTCAGAGCATAAGAAATTTAGTCTGATAAGGGCAACAAGAAGACCAACATAAGACCACACAACCTACCCCCAACTATAAATGTACATTGTCCCCAATGTAAATATGAAGAGCAAAGGATGGTGGGAACTCCCTAAAGCAGCTACACGTGCTCCTCATCATTGGCCTCTTCATCCTCATCAAAGCCGCTTGTGCCCAAGTGTGGCTCATCCTCCCTACCTAGTCCTCGAACAGATCATCGATGGCGCCTCAGGCTATAGATGGGGCATCCATGGATGCATCAAGGATACTCAAGTCCGAGTCTGCCATTGGTGCCCGATCCTTAACTCTCACACCTCCGCTTGGAGAGGAGAGACAGCTCCCTCAACCACATCTACTTGGGAGCAGAGCTTGGTCAAGTTGTCGAACACATTCTTCATCTCCCTCTTCACTGTTCTGGTGATAAGAGTAGGGAGATTTCAGACCAACTTTTGAAGTATGGTTTCATGAGATTATGTCATCTCAGCTAGCCTTTGTATTACGCTTGGGTGAGAGGATGTGGGAGGAGGTCAAGTGTCACAACCCGAAATAGGCCCGGATCGAGACACGGGACAAGAAACCTCGAGGGGCTCCAAGTTTACCCATGGCATGGACATTCATCTAACTCATCATAATTAAGTGGAAGATCATCATAAATAACATAGCGGAAGTCTAAGAAAAACATAACATCTTAATACATACATGAATCTAAAACTGAATACAACTATGTCCGAAAAAGACTCTAACATTGACGAGTTGATGGGACAAGACCCCAACTAACTCACTATAGTTTGAAAACTAAAAATACGACATACAACTAATGAGAAGGGCCCTCGAAAGAAGAGACTCACCAACTGGGGATAGGAAAGCTAACTCTAGGGATTTGACTAGCGACGGGATTGAGCCTGAATATCGGGGCCTATATCATAAAAAAATACAACATAGAGTATGCAGTCAGTACATGGAATGTACCGAGTATGCAAGGTAAGTAAAACTCCTAAGTAAGTAAAATTATGAATCATTCATATAATAAAACATAATCAAGATAAGATTCTGAGAGTAGGGCTTGCATGTTATTTTCTGAAATCATGATCTGAACATAACTGAACATCATAACTGTATCAAATGACCCAAAGATGAAAACTGATAATCATAAGTAAAACTGAACATTAGGTCAAACCTGTTGAAAATAAGATATCATGACTAATGTACATGCATAACTGAAATCATGAGGAACAATGGGAGACTCGTCATATAACCGATATTACCATGATAGAGCTTACGTGGTCCCGACTATCACACTCAAGTGAGCAGACCCGTAAGGACGCTGAAGGCCCCTTGGGGCAAGGGAAGCTCAGAAGGGAGGTCCCAAATAATCTGAACATACCTACGTTGGAGCGTAGTTTTGAGGCATAGGGTTGACTGGTCCTTACCCTACTCGATTCTAGACATTACTCCCAAAGACATGCATATGATCTCCATCGTTTTTCAATGAAGATGACCATTGTCTAATGACGAAGCTAATTAATAACATACATGCATAATCTTTAATCATAACATGAGGAGCCTTGGCCCCTTGGAGAAGGGGAAGCTCACAAGGGAGATCCCAAATAATCTGAACATACCTACGTTGGCACATAGTTTTGAGGCATAGGGTTGACTGGTCCTTACCCTACTCGGTGCTAGACACTACTCCCAAAGACATGCATATGCTCTCCATCGTTTTTCAATAAAGATGACCATCGTCTAATGACGAAGCTAAATAATAACATAAATGCATAATCTTTAATCATAACATGAGGAGCCTTGGCTCAAACCATACCACAAGCTGAAAATAATGGGAGTTTTGACTCCAAAACCATGTGGTAAGATAATTCATGAAATCATAAGACATACTTGATCATATGGGCTTGCCCAATACTTTAACATGCTTGAAATCAACTTGATTCACTTTGAAAACATGAATATAAGCATGGGTATTTCAAAATCACACTTTCTTCATAAACATCTCATCATACTTGAACATATATGTCATAGATCTCAACTTTCATGAAAATTGATGGATGGGCAAAATAGTTTAGTACTTGAATCCATAAATTATATTTTAAAACATTGTAAAATTTGCCCATTAATGATAATTCATTATTTAAAACATGCTTAGATAATACCCATTATTGAAACTTAGGAATTTATGCATTGGGTAGATACCACATGGAATCATCAATTAGAACATCATGAATTGAGAGGGAATTTGGCATGGGTGTGGAAATTTGCACCCATTCATAGCCTTACATGCCTAAAGGGATCTGATTTCACCACTTCCTTGATCTCCCAAAGAGAATTGAGGAAGAACTTTATAAAACTAGGCTTGATCACCTCTGAAACTTCTAAACTTGCATGCATGAATTAGGATAGGCTTAGAATGACTTACCTCTTCTTAAAAAACTCTATTCTGAGCTTAAAACGATGTAGTTTAGGCCTTAGGAACGTAGGAATTACGAAAAAGCCCTTAATAAACTCGTAGGAAAAAACAGACTGCCAGTCCTAATGAGGACTGGACGAGTTGTTGCCAGTGACCACGACTCGTGGTCACCTCCCGTCACCTTTAATGCCAAAATTCTCTAGGGGGTCGCCATGGGAGACAGTATACTTGACGAGTCATGGTGATGAACCATTAGGTGCACTGTCAGTTTTCTTCTTCACTCATAACATCCTTGACCACAGCTGACATGACGAGCCATGATGCTGATCATCACTCGTGGTCACATCGGTGGTCACCCAAAAACCAAAATTTCCAAAAAAGTCTCATACTTTCCCCATGGCTCACTTTACAACTCGTGGGGTTCCTGACGGGTCACTAGATGACTCATCCTGTTACCGGTGTAGAAAATTTTGTTTTCTCCATTTCAACTCCCGGAACTAATCTTAAGGTTTTCGGGGTATTACAATATCTCCCCCTAGGGAAAATTCATCCTGGAATGTTGAAAAATCATACAAAAAAAGTAGATAAATGCAATCATCATAACCAAACACTGAACATACGTGCTGAAAACTAACAGAGTGACTGACTCCGATTTGAAATACATGACTGAACTAAATTCTTGAATCACACATACATCCATTTACATGAAAGAAACTAGGGTACATGAGCTGAACATGAAACTAAATAGAGTATTAAGGAGGAAATTGATACCTCAAGCTAAAATTAAGTTGGAAGAGAATAAATGTAGGTATTTAGCCATCATATCAGCTTCAGCTTCCCACATAGCTCACTCAGCATGCTGATTCCTCCATAAAACTTTGACGGAAGCTACTTCTTTGTTTCTTAGCTTAAGAACCTAATGATCCAGTATCTCCATCGGAACCTCTTCATAACTAAGGCTATCTTTCACACCGACACTGTCCACTGGAACAACCAGAGCTGGATCACCCAAACACTTTTATGAGAGATACATAAAAACTTGGATGGACTGAAGCTAATTCTGAGGGCAACTTCAATTCATATGCTACCTTGCCAACCCTTTTTACAATCCGATAGGGACAAACATAACGGGGCTTGAGTTTCCCTTTCTTTTCGAACCTCATCACTCCCTTCATGGGAGATATCTCTAGAAGCACCCAGTCACAACTTCAAACTCAAGCTCTCTCCTCCTCACATCTGCATAGGACTTTTGGCGACTCTGAGCTATTTTTAACCTGTCCCTTATAAGCTGAACTTTCTCCATGGCCTCATAAATTGAATCCGGTCCTGTTATCGCAGCTTCACCGACTTTAAACCAACCAATAGGCGATCTGCATCTCTACCCATAGAGACCTCAAATGGAGCCATATGAATCCTAGATGGTAGCTGTTGTTATACGCAAACTCAATGAGAGGCAAATGGTCATCCTAACTACCCTTGAAGTCAATCATATGCGCTCAACATGTCCTTGAGAGTCTGAATAGTCTGCTCCACCTGACCATCTATTTGTGGGTGAAATGTTATGCTAAGCTTGACCTGTGTACCATTTCCCTTTTGAAATGATCTCCAAAATTGGGAGGTAAACTAAGTACCTGTATCCGATATGATGGACAAGGGCACTCCATGAAACCGAACTAGCTCCAAATGTATAATTAGCATAATCCTCCGCTAAATCAGTAGTTTTGACTAGTAGAAAATGAGCTTCTTTGGTCAACCTGTCCACGACCACCCAAATGGAGTCATACTATCGACAAGTGCGGGACAACTCTGTGATGAAGTCCATATTGATCTCCTCCCACTTCCAAGTAGGAATGCTGATGTCTTGAAGTACCCCTCCTTGTCTCTAGTGCTCAACCTTCACCTATTGATAATTCAGACACTTAGTCACAAACTCTGCTATGTCCTTCTTCATGCCATTCCACCAATAGACTTCCCGTAGGTCACGATACATCTTGGTGGCACTTGTATGTATCGAGTATTTGGAACCATGAGCCTCGTGCAACATCCGATCTCTCAAATCATCAACATATCGTACACACAAATGACCCTGATATCGAAGCATACCATCTCCTCCTTTGGAGAAGACCTCTACCTTCTAATTTTGAACAACTTCCTTTAAATTTACCAAAATAGGGTCCTTGTCTTGTCTAGCTTTTCATCAGTCACCAAGGATGATTCTGATCCATACTGAACAATAACACAACCATCGGTCAGTCAACCAAATGAACTCCCAATCGTGTAAGCTGATGCACATTTTCACTAGATCCTTCCTCCCATCATCTACATGGGACACACTCTCCATAGAAAACCTACTAAGAGTATCTGCTACACATTAGCGTTTCCTGGATGGTAAAGGACACTCATATCATAATCCTTGAGTAACTCCAACCACCTCCTTTGGCGTAGATTTAGATCCTTCTGGGTAAACACATATTGTAGGATTTTGTGGTCCGTAAATACATCTACATGGACCCCATAAAAATAGTGTCTCCAAATCTTCAAGGCAAATACTACCGCCGCCAATTCGAGGTCATGAGTCGGGTAATTCTTTTCATGAACCTTCAGCTGCCTGGAAGCATATGCTATAACCTTACCATGTTGCTTCAATACACAACCAAGGTCAATCCTCAAAGCATCACAATATACCACAAACCCATCAGTACCCTCAGGTAGGGTTAACACCCATGCTGAGGTGAGTCGAGCCTTCAACTCCTAGATGCTCCTCCACAAGCATCCGATCATTAGAACTTCACTTTCTTTTGGGCCAATTTGGTCAATGGAGCTGAATAGATGAAAACCCCTCAACAAATCTCCGATAATATCAAGCTAAACCCAAGAAAATCCTGATATCCAAAGGATTCACTGGTCTAGGCCAATTCTTCACTGCTTTATCTTTTGAGAGTCCACCTGTATACCCTCACTCTACATCACATGACCCAAAAATGCCACTTAGTTCAACCAAAACTTGTATTTACTGAATTTAACATATAATTGGTGATCCTTGAGAGTCTGTAGTACCATCCTTAAATGAGTGGCATGCTCCTCCTCGCTCCGGGAGTATATAAGGATGTCATCTATGAACACAATCATGAACATATCCAAGTACGGCTTGAACACCCTGTTCATCAAATCCATAAAAGCTGCAGGAGCATTCATTAGTCCAAAGACATAAATACAAACTTGTACAGAGTCCTGAAGGTTGTCTTCGAGATGTCACTCTCCCGAATCCTAAGCTGATGGTATCCGAATCTGAGATCTATCTTCAAAAAGCATTTAGCACCTTGAAGCTGGTAAAATAAATCATCAATCCTGGGTAAAGGATATTTTTTCTTGATGATAACTTTGTTTAATTGCCAATAATCAATCCACATATGAAGAGAACCATCTTTCTTTCAGACAAAGAGAACTGGTACACCCCATGGGGACTTGCTAGGTCTGATGAAATCCTTGTCTAAAGGGTCATTCAACTTGTCCTTCAACTCCTCTAACTCGGCTAGGGCCATTCTATAAGGAGGAATATATATAGGCTGCATATTGGGAAGAAGGTCAATACCAAAATCAATCTCCCGCTTGGGAGGGATTCCTAGTAAATCATCTGGGAAGACTTCTGGATACTCACATTCTACTGAAACTGACTGGATAGTCGGGGTCTCAGATGTAGCATCCTTAACCCTAACTAGATGGTGCACGCAACTCTTGGGGATCATCTTTCTATTCATAAGGTAGGAAATGAAATGACCACAGGAACAGTTGAACTACCCTTCCACTCTAAGACTAGCTCATCCAGAAATCTGAACTCTACTGCATGGGTTCTACATTGACTGAGGCATAGCATGCAAATAGCCAATCCATGCCCAGGATAACATCAAAATCAGTCATGGCTAACTCTACTAAATCTACTGAGGTGACTTTCTGAAGGACTATGACAGAGCAATTTCTATACACCCCTCTAGCTATAACTGAATCACGAACTGGAGTAGAGACTGAGAAGGGTTCTGAAAAGATTTTGGGACTGACTCTGAAACTACTAGCAACATAGGGCGTCACAAAAGACAAAGTAGACCCTGGATCTAACAATGCATACATCAAGGTGGAATACTCGTCATATAACAGTGACTACATCTAGGGAGACCTTCTTCTCCTGGCGGGATGCTAGGGCATAAAATCTATTTTGGCACTGTCCGCCACCTGTACAGTAGATGCCCCCTATTGAGCTGGGCGTTCTGGTGGAACTACTGAACTAGAAGCTAGGATTCATCCCCTATCATGATCCTACGTAGCTGCTGGGAAATCTCTAAGCTTATGTCTGGGCTTCCCGCACTCGAAGCAAGCACTTGTACCTGCCAAACACTTCCCTGTGTGTCTCTGACCATACCTACTACACTATGGAGGGATGATCTCTATGGGCCTGCTACTCTAACCCCTTGAGCCTGATGCTCGTCCCCTCTGATCGCGCCTAGACCTAGATGGCACACTCATAGCGAAAGTTGTTGGGCTAAAGATCTCTGGTGGAACTACTGACAGTGCCCACTAGGTCTCTGCTAGGAGAATCTGAAGCTATTAGTCTTGGCCCTCTTGGTCTCTCTCTCCCGCTAAATCATCTGTACTGCCTCCATCTACTAGGCGTACAGGACTATTCGAGAAAAGTCGATGTCGTGAAGGAGCATCACGGTCCGGCAATCCGTGACCAAGTAGTCTGCTATCTCGTGTACAAACCTGCTCACATTGGCTCTCTGGTCCGCCACCATCTCAGGTCCATACTTGGACAGACGAGTGAACTCCAAGGCATACTCCTGAACTATCATCTTCCCTTGTTTTAGATTCACAAACTCAGCTGCATTCAGCTTCCTCATCTCACGAGGGAAGAACCGATCCAGAAATGTGATATGAAACTCCTCACAACCAATGGGACCTGCTCCTACTGTCCTGTTATCTTTACACTACTTGAAACAGATATAAGCAACCCCTTTCAGCTAATAAGAGGCTAAGTTAGTGCACTCCTCTCCAGTCACCCACATAATTCGGGTGATCTTCAGAATCTCCTCGATGAACTCATGCGGATCCTCGTCCACCTTCAATCGAAGGAACTGGGGAGGGTTCATCCTCAGAAAATCTCTAACTCTAGCCGTCGCCGCATTCCCATTCTAAGGAACATGCGTCATCGCCTGTTGATTTACATGGGTAGTCAAGGCCTGGGCTAATATTTAAATGGCTGTGCTGAACTCCGCGTGGGCATCCGGCTCGGGTACGTGCTCCTAATGGGCTAGTGGGGCCTACTGGTGCCCATCTCCATTGCCATTCTCGTGGACATTTCCGTTTCCGTTTCTCCTTCCATTAACTCTGTGAGGAGGCATGATTCTGCAAATGAGTATAGCACGAGTTAGATGGATAGAGAAATATTTCACCGCACGACATAGATCATGAAAGAAGGAAACATTTCCTAAACATTTCATAGCCTTTTTGTCATAAGTGTGGAGTGCTTCACACCCATGAAAAAGAATTTACTTAATGTGGCTTTCGAACACCCTAGGACACTTCAAAACCTAATGCTCTAATACCAAGTTTGTGATGACCCGAACATAGGCATGGATTGAGGTATGGGACAAGAAACTCCGAGGGGCTCCAAGTCGACCCATGGCATGAAAATACATCTAACTCATCATAATTAAGTAGAAGATCATCATAAATAACATAGCAGAAGTCTAAGCAAAACATAACATCTTAATATATACATGAACTAAAATTGAAAACATTTATGTATGAAAAAGCCTCTAACACTGATGAGTTGATGGGGTGTAGTCTGAAAACTGAAAATACGACATACAACTAATGAGATGGGCCCTCAAAAGACGAGGACTCACCAACTGGTGTTGAGGAAAGCTAACTCCGGGGATCTAACTAGCAGTGGGACTGAGCCTGGATATCGAGGCCTATATCATAAAATGATACAGCATAGAGTATGTTGTCAGTACGTGGAATGTACCGAGCATGCAAGATAAGTAAAACTGCTAAGTAAGTAAAATCATAAATCATGCATATAATAAAACATAATCAAGATAAGATTCTGAGAGTAGGCCTTGCATGCTATTTTCTGAAAATCATGATCTGAACATAACTGAACATCATAACTGAATTGACTGACCAAAGCTGAAAACTGATAATCATAAGTAAAACTGAACATTGGTTCAAACTTGATGAAAACATAATAACATGACTAATGTACATGCATAACTGAAATCATGAGGAGCAATGGGAGACTCATCATATAACTGACATTACCACGATAGAGCTTACGTGGTCCTGACTATCACACTCAAGTGGGCAGATCCATCCAAAGCTTTGCCAGGCTAAGGACGCTACCATGATTTCGATATCAAGCTGAAGGCCCCTTGGAGCAGGGGAAGCTCACAGGGGAGGTTCCAAATAATCTGAACATACCTACGTTGGCACGTAGTTTTGAGGCATAGGGTTGACTGACCCTTAGCCTACTCAATGCTAGACACTACTCCAAAAAACATGCATATTCTCTCTGATATTTTTTAAAAAAGATGGCAATCGTCTAGTGACAAAGCTAAATAATAGCATACATGCATAATCTAAAATCATAACATAAGGAGCCTTAGCTCAAACCATACCATAAGCTAAAAATAATGGGAGTCACTCCAAAACCATGTGGTAAGCTAATTCATGAAATCATAAGACATACTTGATCATATTGGCTTGCCCAATACTTTAACATGCTTGAAATCAGCTTGATTCACTTTGAAAACATGAACATAAACATGGGTATTTTGAAATCATACTTTCTCTATAAATATCTCATCATACTTGAGCACATATCTCGTAGATCTCAACTTTCATAAACATTCATGGATGGACATCATAGTTTGGAAAATATGAAAACATAATTTATAATTTAAAACATTTTAATCTATCGATTAATCATAACATCATTTAAAACATGCTTAGATCATATCCATGATTGACACTTAGGAATTCATGCATTGGGTAAAACCCCATGGAATCATTAATTAGAACATCATGAATTGAGAGGGAATTGGTCATGGGTGTGGACATACTTGAAGGGATCTAATTTTACCACTACCTTGATCGCCTAAAGAGAATTGAGGAAGAACTTTGTAGAACTAGGCTTAATCACCTCTCAAACTTCTATACTTACATGCATGAATTAGGATAGGCCTAGAATGACTTAACCCTTCTTAAAAAACTCTATTCTGAGCTTAAAACGATGTAGTTTAGGCCTTAGGAACATAGGAACTATGGAAAAGCCTACCTGGTGCTCTCACTTCTTGGACTGGTACAGGTCCAAACCAAAGCCAAAGCTCCAAAAGTCTAAGGATAAGTTCCTTCTCTATGGAAGAAAGAGAGGAAAATGGGATGAACAGAAAGCTTTTGACAAAATAAAACTCGCAGGAAAAAATAGAGCAGTCTCAATGAGGGACTGGACGAGTCGTTGCCAGTGACCATGGTGACCTTCCATCACCTTTACTGCCAAAATTCTCCTGGGGGTCACCACGACTCATGGTGTACCCGACGTGTCGTGGTGATGACCCATTAGGTGCACTGTCGATTTTCTTCTTCCTTCATAATATCCTTGACCATGGCTGACTCGTTGTGTTGACCATGATTCATAGTCACATCCATGGTCACCTAAAAACCAAAATTTCCAACAAAGTCCCAGCCTTTCCCGATGGGTCACTTAACGATTCGTGGGGTTTTTGATAGGTCAGTGGACGACTCGTCCTGCGACCTGGTGTAGAAATTTCTGTTTTCTTCATTTCAACTCATAGGTCTGATCTTAGGGTTTTCGAGGTATTATATGAAGAACCCATAAATGGTGCTTCTCCAAATACATGCTCCAATGCCTGAAGGAGTGGCATATTGAGGTTAGGAGCAATGGGGGTCTCCTTTATGTCATGGGAGGCGGAACTCTCGGGAGTCTTGAACACTTGCAACATCTTTCTTTTAACCTTTGGCGCCTCACCATCCCTCTTTCTTTCCACATTGATGAACACGGTGGCAGAGTTGGGGGACTTGTCATGGAGTAATGGTACTCCTTCATTGAAGCACAACTGAGAAATGAGCACAACATATGGCATGGATGTTCCCTGCTTCCTAGCCTTTCACTTTATTTGGATGGCCACTATTTCCCCAAAATTGATGGCCACCCTATCATGATGCAGACAATGAGTATGGCTGCCTCCAAGTTCATCCTTTGGTCATTTGTCGAGGGCATAATTCGGCCGCAAACAATCTCCATCCACAACTCGGCCTCAAACTTGAGATCATGCCTCGAGATATCACCCCCCATTGAGGCCCATGAGGGCTGCCCATTGGCGATGATGGGATCTATCCAATTGAACTGCTTCTCTTTGTTGGCTGCTGTTGCTGCATACTCCATTCCTTGATCAATCTCATCCGCCTAGGATAGTGCATTGATGGTGGCTGGAGCAATATCGACCTCCACACCTCGGACCTTAACTAAGGGAAGGCAAGGGAACTCTTTCATCTTCCCCTTATGCTTCATTGCCTCCTGGCATACCTAGTAAGAAGCATAAAATTTTGGGATGAGGTTGGTGTAGTATTTCAGGAGAGTATTAGCAAATATGTGCCATTGGTGGTAGCTGAATTGGAAAATGATATTTGGGAAATCATTCCCTAGCCCCACCAGATCGAATCGTTTCTCCGTGGTGATTGACCTTTGATCTTGGGCATAAGTGCATGCCCAAGTGATACTTTATTACTTAATTTGGACTTGTTTATCTACTTTTATGTGTACATTCTCATGTGATTTTTATGTAAATATGGATTTATACTAACCAACATGATTAGTAATTGTTTTTGCAGTTAGAATGAATTTTGGAAACTAATCTACAAGTTGGTGAAGTGGAGGAATGAACTCGGAAGCAAAACTCGGGAGTCGGCAAGAAAATGCTAAAAAAATTGAAGCTCCGCGATAGAGGCCGTGTCATGCCACCATCGCCGAGGCATTCTGCCTAGAGTGAAATTTGAGCTGAATTCCAGTGAAGGTGCGCAATGGCACCATGTCACGGAGCCTATGCTCTGCGTTCACTTTCGTGACACAGTGGGAAGACTTAACTGCACACCGGGATTCCAGTGAAGGTGCGCGACACGTCCGTGGCACGGAGCTGATGCTCCACGATACCCTCCGTGCCACGCTGAGGATAATAATCCGACATTCAAGTTCCAGTAAAGCTCCGCAATAGGGCCGTGGCACGGAGCTGATGCTCCGCGATACCCTCCGTGCCACGTTGCCAGTTTATTCTGGGAAATTTCTCACTTGTATAAATAGCAAACTTAGGTTTTATTTTAAGATATCTGACATTTCAAGCTAGAACGTGGGTATCAAGCAGTTGAGGTGAAGAAGTTCTAGGGTTAATTCTGTTCCTTTTTCTCTTAAATTTCAATTGCTTGTATGATTTCTACTTGTTTGAAGATGTTTAATCATCAAATGAGTGGCTAATTCACCTTTGCTTGAGGTTGAGGATGATTGCAGTAGTATGTAATTGATGTTATTTCAGTTTTTATCTTCTCTACAACGCTTGTTCTACTAATTCTTATTTTCACTACATTAATGTTTGGCCATTGTTAATGTACATCCTAGAATTCCAGTTTTATTTCTGAAAGGAAGATTAATTGGATAGATGTGAATTGGTAGAATATGTTCTTGTCTTGGTTGAGAAATTAAGAGAAGATTAACGTTCAGAATAGAAATATATCTGTAATGCCATATTTGGTCATCTATGGAATTTGTTGTGTATTGATAGAATATGAAGTTTTTGCATCACAGAAATGTGTAATGTAAGTCTCATGATTCTTTAATTGGAGAGGAGTTTGAAAGACCCAATCCATTGGTTAATAATTCCTTACTAACAACCAAAGAGAAGTGTTGACTGCAATTTAATCAATAAATTACATATCTGCATGTTTTGCCTTAACCTCAGCTTGTTCGTGCTATTGTTCAGATTATAATTTACAATCTGTTTACTTAAAGTTACATTAACTAGTATTCTTGAAAAATCATCATTTGTTTTGTTTGTCTGCTTGTATAAAGAAGTGTGTATACTAAACACTTAGAGAAAAATTACTGCCACATTACAGTCCCTGTGGGTTCGATACCTGGCTTGAAATAAAGCCACTTTATTGCTTGTACGACCAATGCACTTGCGTGTAATTGGGAATGAGTAAGTTTTTGGCGCCGTTGCCAGGGACTGGCGATTGGTGACTCAATTTTCTTAGTGTGAGTTTACAAGTTCGATACAAGTGTTGACGACTTGATCTTAGCGATTTCTCTTGCAGGTACTAAGTTGTTTCTGAACGATGGCAAGAGATAAGGTGTTGGTGGATCCGTTTTTAGAGCCGGAGAGACATGTTCATCTATAGAAGAGGGAAGCTCTAGAAAAGAAGTTGCAGTTATTAAGGAGAGCAATTCTGGAGCAACAACAACAACCACTGATTGTAAGGCAGTTTTAGTGCCCAAAGAGATGGCAACAAGACCAGTCCGCGAGGTGGCAATCCCATATGCAAACAATGTAACATCTAGCATTCGCAGGCCGGAACTAGGAGGGAGATTTGAACTTAAGAAGAATATGGTGCAGTTATTGCACACCAGCGGGCAATTTACAGGTCTCCCTCATGAAGATCCACAACAGCATCTCCAAAACTTCTTGGAGATAAGTGACACATATATACTCGCTGGAGTATCATCTAATTATGTGAGGCTTACACTATTCCCGTTTTCACTGTTGAGGGAAGCCAAGAGGTGGTTGAAGGCTGAACCGCCCAATTCTATTACTACTTGGGATGACCTAGCGAGGAGGATTTTGATATGATTCTTTCCATTAGGAAGACTGCCAAGCTTAGAAGTCAAATTCTAAGCTTCAAACAGAGAGAGGGTGAGAACTTGTATCAGGCTTGGGAGAGGTTCAAGTCAATGCTAAGAGATTGTCCTCACCATCACCAGTCTAATGATATGTTAGTGCATACATTCATTGATGGCTTGGAACCACATACGAAGATTTTGTTAGATTCAGCAGCTGGGGTGCAGGCATTGGAAAAGACCTACGAAGAGCTTTATACCTTGTTGAACCGTATTTCACAAGGTAATCCAGAATGGAATGCGGATACAACTCGAGGGGGAGCAAAGAAAGCCGCAGGGGTCTTTGAGGTGGCTGGATTCACACACACCACTCATTTCAGCAATATGAGCTTGAGCCAGGCACCAGGCCCCAGTCAATGCAGTTCATCAGGTGTGGTATGAAGTCTGTGGAAGTAGTGAACACTCAGCTGAGTGTTGTGATGCCAACCCAAATTCGGTAAATTTTGTTGGAAATGCCCAAAAGAGAAGTAATCAGCAGTATGGCAACAGTTACAACCCAAATTGGAGGAATCATCCGAACTTTTCATGGGGGAGTAATAGTCATCAGGGACATAGTTCAAATCAGGGCATGCACAGAAATCAAGGGGGTCATCACAATTTTCAACCGCAGTTCAGAGGAAATAATGTACCTCCTCATTTCAGCAACATTGAGGATATGCTCAAAACCATAATAGCTAAACCAGGCGCAGATGTAGGCTGATTAGGTAAAATTGACAGCTGATATGAAAAATCAGCAGGTAGCTACAAAGGCATTGGAGTATCAATTGGGACAGTTAGCTGGAGGCCAAAATACTAGACCGAGGGGAGGATTACCAAGTGATACAGACCCAAATCCTAAGAAGGTGAATGCAGTTTCCACTCGAGGTGGAAAGCAACTCGGGGAGGTGGAACCTGAAAGGCCACCTCAGAAATCTGGAGCAACAGAAAAGGATAAAGGAAACGATGATGTGAGGGGGAATGAAAAGGCAGCAGAGATGGAAAGACCACCGCCCCTGTTTCCTCAAATATTGAAAAAGCACAAGGAGGAAGCATGCTTCAAGAAGTTCATGGAAGTGTTGAAGCAGGTACATATTAATCTTCCTTTAGTTGATGTGTTGCAGGGAGTGCCAAAATATGCCAAGTACATCAAAGACATTGTAGCAAACAAGAGCAGACTGACAGGGTATGACACAGTTGCACTTACTGAGGAATGCACCTCTCGAATACAGAATCGATTGCCGACAAAGCTCAAGGATCCTGGGAGCTTCACTATTCAGATTACAATTGTGCAGTCTATTCGAGCTCGTGGTTTGTGTTATTTGAGAGCAAGTATAAATTTGATGCCAACATCAGTATTCAAGAAGTTGGGGCTGGGCAATCCTATACCCACTAGTGTGATCTTGCAGCTAGCTGACTTTTCATTGGCCAGACCTGATGGAATTGTGGAGGATGTGCTAGTGCAAGTAGGCTGCCTCATTTTTCCGGTGGATTTTATAATTATTGATTTTGAGCCAGACGCGGAAGTCCCATTTATTTTGGGATGTCCTTTTTTAGCAACCTGGTGAGCCTTAATTGATGTAGCTGCTAGGCAGCTAACCATGAGAGCTCATGATAAGGTAGAGATCTTTAATGTCTACAAGGCCATGAAGCTACCGGCCATCTATGAAGAGTTATCAGCAATCAGTGTTTTGAATCAGGAATCGACCCTTTAGATTATTGACTCACAGGATCCCTAGAGCCTTGGTGGGACGTGATCATTTTGGGGACAGTGCGACATATGAGATGGTGCAGACTTGGAATGAGCCCAAATGGTTCTTCAGAAAGCAAGATTTTGAACCATTGAATAGGTCTTTGGAACCATCGCCAAAGCCATCAATAGAGGAGGCACCTAAATTGGAGTTAAAGACATTGCCTCTACATCTGCAGTATGTATTTTTGGGTGAAGATGACACCTTACCAGTCATCATTTCAGCAGAACTGACAGATGCACAAGTGAAAGATGCATTAGTGGTCCTTAAGAGGCGAAAGAGAGCAATAGGATGGCAGATGTCGGACATTAAGGGGATTAGTCCACCTTTCTGCATGCACAGGATATTTATGGAAGAGGGATCCAAGCCAACCGTGCAACATTAGCGGAGATTGAACCCGGTGATGAAGGATGTAGTCAGAAAGGAAGTGATCAAGTGGCTAGATGCAGGAGTGGTATATCCCATCTCAGACAGCAAATGGGTTAGCCAGTTCAATGCGTTCCATGACAGTGGTTACAAATGAGAAGAATGAGCTGATTCCCACACGCACAGTCACGGGCTGGTGAATTTGCATGGATTATAGGAAGCTCAATGAGGCCACTCGGAAAGATCATTATCCTATTCCATACATTGATCATATGTTGGACAGGCTGGCAGGGCAGGAATATTATTGCTTTCTAGATGATTACTCTGGCTATAATCAAATAGCCATAGCACCAGAAGATCAGGAAAAGACCACGTTTACATGTCCTTATGGGACATATTCTTTCAGGCGGATGCCTTTTGGTCTATGCAATGCACCAGCCACATTCTAGCGATGCATGATGGCAATATTCCACAATATGGTGGAAGACTATGTCGAGGTATTTATGGATGACTTTTCTGTTTTTGGTAACTCGTATGCTATGTATTTGCAGAATCTTGACAGGGTGTTAGCTAGATGTGAAGACTCAAACCTAGTGATCATCTGGGAAAAGTGTCACTTTTTAGTTAAGGAGGGTATTGTCCTTGGCCATAAGGTGTCATGTAGAGGTTTGGAGGTCGATCGTGCAAAGATAGAGGTGATTGAAAAGCTACCACTGCCAGTATCAGTTAAGGGTGTTCGCAGCTTCTTAGGACATGCTGGGTTTTACAGACAATTTATTCAAGACTTCTCTAAGATTTCTAGATCGTTATGCCGGTTGCTAGAAAAAGAGGTGAAGTTTGAATTTGACAAGGAATGTGTAGAAGCATTTGAGGAGCTGAAAAAGAAGCTGGTGGAAGCTCCTATTCTCATTGCTCCGGATTGGGAATATCCTTTTGAATTAATATGTGATGCAAGTGATGTGGCTGTAGGAGCGGTATTGGGGCAGCGAAGGAATAAGATTTTTCATTCCATCTACTATGCAAGAAAAACACTTGACACTGCACAAGTTAATTATACAGTCACTGAGAAGGAGATGCTGGCTCTAGTGTTTGAATTTGACAAGTTTAGATCCTATCTGGTGGGGTCGAAAGTGGTGGTACACACTGATCATGCGGCAATTCGACACTTATTTGGAAAGAAAGATGTGAAGCCCAGGCTAATCAGGTGGATATTATTGTTGCAAGAGTTTGATCTGGAGATCCGAGACAGGAAGGGAAGTGAAAATCAGGTTGCAGATCACCTATCGCGACTAGAGAACCATTCACATGTGAAGGAAGGTGAGCGCATCCGAGAAGAGTTCCCCGATGAACAACTCTTGGCAATAAAGGAAGCTGAACTCCCTTGGTATGCAGATATTGTGAACTTGTTAGTAAGTTGAGTATACCCACCTGAGGCAACGGCTCAACAAAGGAAGAAGCTGAGGCATGAGTCCCGGTACTACATGTGGTCGTATTTATTCAAGCAAGGACCAGATCAAGTGATGAGGCGATGCATTCCAGAAAGTCGGATGGCAGAGGTGCTGAGGAGTTTTCATTCATCGCTGTATGGAGGTCATCATGGAGGAGAGTGTACTGCTCACAAAGTGCTGCAATCCGGGTTCTTTTGGCCCACACTGTTCAAAGATGCTGCAACTTATGTCAAAGTATGTGATAGATGTCAAAGAACAGGAACAATCGGCAGAAGACAAGAAATGCCATTGCATCACATATTGGAAGTTGAGGTGTTTGATGTGTGCGGGATAAATTTTATGGGCCCGTTTCCACCATTGTTTGGCAGTCGATACATCTTGGTGGCGGTGGACTACGTGTCTAAGTGGGTTGAGGCAGTAGCTTGTCCTAGGAACGACAACAAGGTGGTGACTGGATTTGTGAAGAAGAAGATTTTCACCAGGTTTGGTACGCCACAAGCAATTATCAGTGATGGAGGGGCACATTTTGTGAATGCAGGGTTCAGGAATTTGCTAGCAAAATACGGGGTTCCGCATAAAGTGGCTGCAGCATATCGTCCCCAAACTAGCGGGCAAGTAGAGGTGTCAAACAGGGAAATTAAACAGATTTTGCAGAAAACAGTGAACGCACAACGCTTGGATTGGGCAAGCAAATTGGATGATGCATTGTGGGCATATCGAACTGCATATAAGACACCCATTGGGACTTCACCGTACAGATTGGTTTATGGGAAGGCATGTCATCTGCCCGTGGAGCTGGAACATCGAGCTTATTGGGTTGTGCAGAAGCTGAACATGGATCCTGAGCTTGCAGGAAAGAGGAGATTGATGCAGCTGAGTGAGTTGGACGAGTTTCGATGGCATGCATATGAAAGTGCAAAATGCTACAAAGAAAAAATGAAAAGGTGGCACGACAGGCACATGGTGCATTGGATCTTTGAGCCAGGCCAAAAGGTGTTGTTATTCAACTCTAGGTTGAAACTCTTCCCAGGGAAATTGCACTCCAAGTGGTCAGGGCCATTTGAAGTAGCAAGGATGACCCCACACGGGGCGGTTGAATTGTGGAAAGAGGATAAAAGTGCCACATTTTTGGTGAACGGACAAAGGTGTAAGAACTACTGGGGTGAAGACGTTAATCGAGAGAAGACATCTATCACCTTAGTAGATGATTGAGGAAGTCAAGAGTCAAGTCGCGACGGTAAACCAGGCGCTGCACAGGAGGCAACCCGTGGATGTAATGTACTAGACTAGTTAGGAACAAATTAAAAAGAAAGAGAGAAAAGAAAAAAAAAGGCTGGCACTAGGTGGGAGGAAACCCACGATTTTCTAACAAGTTGTTGTTGTTTGATGATTTTCAGGGAATATGGAGGGAAAAAATACAAAATCACAAGTGAAAAAAAATAAAGGTAAAAAGTGAAAA
Organism: Datura wrightii; assembly: GCA_035772735.1. Taxonomy (NCBI): domain Eukaryota; kingdom Viridiplantae; phylum Streptophyta; class Magnoliopsida; order Solanales; family Solanaceae; genus Datura; species Datura wrightii. The sequence continues at coordinate 41,178,412 of JASDFA010000007.1, read as the reverse complement.
TTGGGGAAAGAAACAGTGAGCCTACGCGTTGGCTCCGTGTCACAGAGGCTGACCTCCGCGTTACCCTCTGTGACACGTTGAGGGTAATCCAGGTTTGCTAAGGTTTCCAGTAAGCTGCCGTGTTGGCCTCCGTGACACATTGAGGCCAATTTCATGCCGGGTAAGTTCAGGGCAGCAGGTTGGCCCGCGCAAAATCACTCTTTTTAACCCCCAAAACACGATTTTTCCCCCATTTTGCTGAAACCCTCCGCGAAAAAACTCCCATTTCCCCTTCTCCCTCAACGTGCCACGGCCCTAGCTAGGGAAATTTCTTCAATTCTTCTTAAAAATATTCAAGTAAAGGTATGTTTTCGAATTTTTTCTCATTCTTGATGCATAGTTTGAGTCTTGAACATGTTTTCTGAGGAAACTCTGCCCTAAGGTATTAATGAGATGTGTAATTGCTTGGGTTAGTGATGAATGTTGATTTTGTACTAGTGTTGTGTTTTGAACTCAATATTTACATGAATTGTGTTGAAAATCTTCTATTGTTGATAACTAGGGTTGAGAAAGTGAATTTTGAAGAAGAAAGGGTAGAAACAGAGAAATTTTGGGCAGTGGGTGTTGTTGGAGTTTAAAATTTTTTTTTGTGCTTAAACTTTGAATGTGTTAGGTTGAAGATTGATTTTTGGGGAATGAAAGTAGGAAAATCCCATAGGTTGTTGTGCACAAATTGCAAATTGCTCATGATTGTATAAATGAATCAATGGATGAACTTTAATAATGCATTGTATGAAGTCTGAGTAGTACAATGAAACCATCCCATCCACTTTTATGAATGCACTGAACCATTTGGGAAAAAAGAGTTGAAATTATGTGGTTGTTCTTGTCGAATTGTATTGATTACGGCTAAAAACTAAGTGTGGGGTGATCAATTTAAACCTAGCCTTAGTAGTAGCCTAATATACCATGAATGACATTTGGAATATATGCTTTTGATGGACAGGACAAATGTCTGGAAGGCAAGACAAAGGGAAAGGCGCATCCACATCTGGCGCCAGTAGAAAAAGACTGAGAATTGGGGCAGCAGTGCCAACAACACCACCTGTTCCAAGGGGGAAACATAGACAATATGGAACACGATGGGTCTTAGATGAGGGAAAGAAATGGTACTCCAAACACAAGGAAACCAAGTATTTCCCAGAGGAACAAATAGCACGGGAACCACTAGCTCAATAATTCCCAAGAATCCTACACAGGATAAACACTGTTGGGTTAAACTTCATCTTTGAAGAACCCAAAGAGTGCAATCTCCACCTCATAAGGGAATTCTACGCTAATTGGAACCCCACCGTGCGCAGCCACACAGTCAAGATCAGAGGACGGGTGGTTACTTTTGAACCACAGCATCTTAATGCCATTATGTGGAGCACGATCGAAAGCTAGGTGGAGTCGTCACAAGGAAAGAGGATATCACCAGACATTGCCATACTCCCAGATGAACAGAGAAGCGAGGATCTGGTTGAAGATAGTGTGTACTCGCCTGATCCCGGGGGTGCACATGACTGATGTCACCCGGGACAGAGTTTGTTTGGTGTATGCATTGATGAAAAGACTGGAGATAAATGTTGGACCGGTGATTATTTCCGCCATGAAGAGAGCCAGACTTCATCAAGGGCATCGGTATGGTTTCGGTGGTCTTCTCACAGCTTTCCTCAGGGGCCATGGTATTGAAGAAGAGGCCCTGGATTACATTCCATAAATTGATCGTCGTGCTTTGGACGTCACTAAGACCAAAGCACCCGATACCACATTTGGGCCGGTGCTTACACTAGCCGAGCGACATGCTCGGGATGACCAATACATGGCCAGAATGTATGGACTACAGATGCTGCAACTGCGGATTGGTGGAAGGCCCGCTACAGAGGATGAATTATGGCAGCTCGAGATGGATTATCCATTTAATGAGCATGCCAGAGCATTATGCGAAATTGGGCCTGCATTTGTAGAACCAGTTGATGACGACGTCCCTACTAATGAGGAAACGCGCCGGGATGACTCAGACATTGAGTCAGAGGAGGACGGTGGAGAAGATTCTGATCTTAGAGATGAGGCACTAGCACCTAATGAAGAGATTGAACATTTTGATTGTTAGGGAGTTACACCATCCAAACTTTGTTTTTAATTGCAGATATGCGAACACTGGGGACAATGTTCCAACTAAGTGTGGGGTGGGAGTAGTTAGGTGTTGGTGTAGTAAGGTTGTATTGTGCTTGTATTTTTGTGGCTTTTTAATGTGTGACATTGTGTTTCGTGTTATGTTGTTGATGATTTTGTGTGTTGGTGCTAGTGATGTAATTGTAATAAATTGTTAAGTAGTTATTTGTGTAATTATTTGTGTAAGTTATTTGCTATTTTTATTTTTTTCTATTTTTTGATTTGGGTTTCTCGGTTTTTGTTTTCGGTGCTTTTTTCGAGAATAATCCCTTTGAACTGAAGTCTTAGATAGAGACTGTTCCCTATGATGGATGGATGACGACCGTCATAAGGGAAATATAGTCAGTAGGTTTAGATTTTTTTGGAACACATAGCTAATTAATGGTTCGACATTCTTGTTATGTGCTATATTGTAAGATGCAAGTGTGATTAGGATGGAAGCATGCAAGTGTTTTAAACATGTTAATACACCTAGGCTCTAGAATTCGACTCGATGTGATTAAAGCTTAATTTTGAATTCTTGTAATTAACTGAGTTAAGAGTCTGTGAATATGTCTTAAATTGAGCATGTGCAGTGAGTGTAATTTTTTCTAATATTCCATGCTACTGTGAAGTGACTAGAACTTGCCTGGTGTGTATATACAACGAAATGAAGGATGTGGATTGTAGGAGAGGAAGTAGGCATTTCTTTGAATGAACCTAAATTTTATCCCTTATCTTACCTACCTTGAATGTTAAATCCTAGTTAGCCCCATTGAGCCTTAAGCCTATTCTTTGATAGTTACAACATAAGCTTAATCCTTTTCTTTCATTAGCCGTGAATTTGATCCAAAACTCCTAAGCGCTTAAGTGAAAAATTCCAAAGAGTGAAGGAGTGAGAAGCGTGAAACAGAAGGAAAAGTAGAAGTTGTGAAAGTTGAGAAAAGGAAAAAGGTGCACTTGTTTGAAAATGATTGATTATTAGTAGAGAGTAAGAAAGTAAATGAAAATTTTGCTTAAATACTCTTTACTTGTAAGCTGAGTGTGCTTAAAGAAATGGGAACAAAAAGAGAAAATTCAAGAGTGAGAAGAATGAGGAAGAAGTATAGAGGAGATGTATTTAATGAATGTGGATGTATTAAAAGCGCTTGGGGGAAGATAGTCACTATTACTGGCAAGAATAGTACCTACCCGTCCCTTAGCTTACATTACAACCCCTTAAGTCCTACTTGATCTTACGTTCATGCATTCTTAAATTAGTGGAGTAAACACTAAGGGAAAGCTTATGGTTCACTACATGATGCATGTGAATTCTTTGGCAGAGTGAGTGTAATTTTATTCATATACCCATACCTTTTGTGATTTGAAATTCTTTTTAAGTAAAAATGGGGTAACTCTCTTGTGTTGAGAGGGCACATGCTTAATGAGAGATAACATTCATGTGGATTTCTTGATCGGTTGATTTGCATGAGTTTGCTAAGATTGAGAGTCGATTCTTGAGGTTAGGAAGTCTTAACATAGTTGTAATTCATTTCAATGATTAAATCGTGCATGCTCTATTTTTAAATTGCTATCTTAAATAATCATTATAGCCATAGCTTGAATTGTCGTGCTCAATTAGCTATGCGTGAGTCTTCAATTACATGAGATGTGAAAGGGTTGTTCGAGGACGAACAAGGCTTTAAGTGTGGGGTAGGTGATCTTGGGCATAAGTGCATGCCCAAGTGATACTTTATTACTTAATTTGGACTTGTTTATCTACTTTTATGTGTACATTCTCATGTGGTTTTTATGTAAACGTGGATTTATACTAACCAAAATGATTAGTTATTATTTTTCAAGTTAGAATGATATTTGGAAACTAATCTACAAGTTGGTGAAGTGGAGGAATGAACTCGGAAGCAAAACTCGGAAGTCGGCAAGAAAATGCTAAAAAATTGATGCTCCGCGATAGAGGCCGTGTCACGCCACCATCGCGGAAGCATTCTGCCTAGAGTGAAATTTGAGCTGAATTCCAGTGAAGGTGTGCGATGGCACCGTGTCATGGAGCCTTATGCTCTGCGTTCACTTCCGTGACACAGTGGGAAGACTTTGCTGCACACCCGGATTCCAGTGAAGGTGCGAGACACGTCCGTGGCACGGAGCTGATGCTCCATGATACCCTCCGTGCCACGCTGAGGATAATAATCCGGCATCTAAGTTCCAGTGAAGCTCCACGACAAGGCCGTGGCACGGAGTTGATGCTCCGCGATACCCTCCGTGCCATGTTGCCAGTTTATTCTGGGAAATTTCTCACTTGTATAAATAGCACAATTAGGTTTTATTTTAAGATATCTGACATTTCAAGCTAGAACGTGGGTATCAAGCAGTTGAGCAGAAGAAGTTCTAGGGTTAATTCTCTTTCTTTTTCTCTTAAATTTCAATTGCTTGTATGATTTCTACTTGTTTGAAGATGTTTAATCATCAAATGAGTGGCTAATTCACCTTTGGTTGAGGTTGAGGATGATTGCAGTAGTATGTAATTGATGTTATTTTGGTTTTTATCTTCTCTACAATGCTTGTTCTACTAATTCTTGTTTTCACTACATTAATGCTTGGCCATTGTTAATGTACATCCTAGAATTCCAATTTTATTTCCGAAAGGAAGATTAATTGGATAGATGTGAATTGGTAGAACATGTTCTTTTCTTGGTTGATAAATTAAGAGAAGATTAACGTTTAGAATAGAAATAAATCTGTAATGTCATATTTGGTCATCTATGGAATTTGTTGTGTATTGCTAGAATTTGATGTTTTTGCATCACAGAAATGTGTAATGTAAGTCTCATGATTCTTTAATTGGAGAGGAGTTCGAAAGACCCAATCCATTGGTTAATAATTCCTGACTAACAACCGAAGAGAAGTGTTGACTGCAATTTAATCAATAAATTACATATCTACATGTTTTGCCTTAACCTCAGCTTGTTCGTGCTATTGTTCATATTATAATTTACAATCTTTTTACTTAAAGTTACATTAACTAGTATTCTTGAAAAATCATCATTTGTTTTCTTTGTCTGCTTGTATAAAGAAGTGCATATACTAAACACTTAAAGAAAAATTACTGCCACATTACAGTCCCTGTGGGTTCGATACTTGGCTTGAAATAAAACCACTTCATTACTTGTACGACCACGTGCACTTGCGTGTAATTGGAAGTGAGCAGCCTTCTTTCACAAATAACATATTGTGGCTTCATATTAGGCATACAAAAAATGATGGCCTCTCTAGAATTGGTGGGGGCTGGGGATGACTTGGCCTTCCCTTTGCCTTTACTTTTGTATGTGGAGGGTGCCTTGCCCTTGTCTCCTTACCTGGACGAAGTCATTATGCTGCAAGAGAAATGTAAGTGCCACACACTATTACTTTTTGCGTTTTTGGATAATATGAAGGGAAAAGGGTCAAAAATACCCCTTTACTTTAGTATATTAGCTAACTTTGCCCCTGGTTATACTATAGGGCCAAATATACCCCTATCGTTAACAAAGTAAGCAAAATTGCCCCTCATTTGGATGGAATCCCCCAAATTGACTTAAAATACCCAATTTCAATTAAATTACCCATTTTTTCTTTAAATCTGAATCTGCACCCATTAAATTAAATAAACTCATTAGGATTTAGTTATTCAAAGAAAAACAAGTTCTCAAAAATTATTCAAAGAAAAGGCCTTAAAAATAAAAGGAGTTTGATCATATAGTTATTTCACCTCCAAAAATATTGGAACAAACAAAATAGCAATAAAATATACCAAATCAGGCTTCATCATTCTTAATATGAAGAGATTTAGTAAATATTTGATTTTTATTTTGTTTATTCCAATATTTTTGGAGGAGAAATAACTGTATAATCGAACTCTTTTTATTTCTAAGGCTTTTTTCTGAATAATTTGAGAACTTGTTTTGTTTTGAATAATTAAATCCTAATGAGTTTATTTAGTTTAGTTGGTCAAGTTTAGATTTAAAGGAAAAATGGGTAATTTAATTGAAATTGGATAATTTAAGTCAATTTGGGGGATTCCATCCAAATAAGGGGCAATTTTGATTACTTTGTTAACGGCGAGGGTATATTTGGCCCAATAATATAACCAGGGGCAAAGTTAGCTAATATATACTAAAGTAGAGGGGTATTTTCGACCCTTTTCCATAATATGAAAGTAGAATAACCAGCTAAACTAAGCTAGAAATAAAATTCTAAGAATTGGATGACAACATGGTAAAATATCAAAATCATATGTCAGCAGTACCAGCGACACAATTGCAAAACGCCAGTAGAGACCTGCGAGGCGCTGTTGAACCGCAGGCTTGGGCAAACAACTAGGTAGAGTTGTGACTACTAGCACTACACCGCGGGTCATGATCCGCGAAGCACATGTGAAATGCGAGTGCTGGGCAGTGGCCTGAAGCCTCAAACCCGCACTTGCACTTCAGCTTGCATTTCGTCAAGCCTGACCAATGACTCGCAAGTGAAGCGTCGCACAATACAACTCACCCTAAATCACTTAAACAAAAATTCTCTCAAATACAAGCCTTAAAACACATCCTCACATTATAAGCTACTTACTTAAACAACACAACAAAAAGAAAATGATGACTCACCCTTAAGAACGATGCCAACTAATCAATCATTGGGCAAATCGTGCATTTTAAGCACACAGGGTTACTCAGATTTCACCCCCAACCATTATATCAAGCACATAATTATATAGAATTTCTACAAAATGGGTACCCAAACCAACATTATGCCATCATCACAACCCCCAACATACCCAACATTATGCAATTAAATACACACACAATGAAATTCATTCAATCAACGGAAAAGCACAATCTGGGAAATGAGGAACATTGGTATAAAATTTTTTTGAATATAGCATGCTCAATTCTTTTAATCACATTTTCAAACAACAAGCAGTGTAAAAGCAAGGACACACATACCAATTGAGCAGTGATAAAAAGCAACTAAATTGGAGCTTTGTGTCTTGACCCACAATGGCTTCTCTAAGGAGTAAGAGATTCTTTTGGTAAGAGAGAGTTGTGTAAGAGATGGTGAAATAAAGATAATAGGAATGAGGGCTTTATGGGCTGAAGAGAGGGAGAGTGATTGGGTGGTCAAAAGGTGGTATTTCATTGTGGGGAGTTGGGAAGGGGGAAGAGTGAGGAAATGGGATATTGGGAAATTGGAAAGTGTTGTGGAGGGGGGGGGATGTGTAAGACCCCAAAAATCCCTATGACTAAACCCTGGATTTGAAGTTGATCATACAGAGAATATTGGAAAATGTCCTTAGAACGAGCCTCAATACGACACATAGGAGGATTGTATAAGTCATACTAAAGACTCGTAGTATGGTCCAGAGAGCTCAGCAAAATCTGATTGAGAAGTCATGGAAGGCTCTCACGACTCATACTAAGTCGATAGAGTCGTACCAAGGTTTCATGGTATAATTCAGAGAGTTTAGTAAGAAGTGGCAAGGAAACCACGATTGGTTCCCACAATCCGTATCAGGGGGTACGACTCATAGTGAAGGATCAAAAATAGTAGGTTCAGAGAATTTTCAAGGAAGGATCGGAATCTACAAAGACTCAATACGAGTCATAAGATGATGGTATGAATCATCATTTCAGTCGTGAGTTGAGATGTTGTACACCATGGACTTTCGGCAAGTTTGGAACTATTCTAGGTAGGTGGATAGACCTTAACCTGATGAATTTAAGGAAAAAAAGGTGCTAACATAAATTCTTAAGTGTAAGAAGTGCGTTGGATGCAAGTTAATATAATAAGGAACCTCTAGCTAAAAGTTTAGTTGAGAGTCTTCCTACCGATTGGGTTTTTCATGAAAGTTCTTGCAAGAGAAAAAGTTAAACGATCATAACTCCTGCTATACGAATTGTTTTTGGGTGATCCAGTATATCAAGTTAAATCCCTTTGAGTCTTCTTTCCAACACATTCAACATTACATCAATCGGAGTTCGGCGTAAAAAGTTATGGCCAGTTTAGTAAAGCAATATTAGGTTTGGCGGACAGGACCAGCCCTGTTACCACGAGTCTTGGTACGACTCGTGGTATGAAGGTACGACTCCCACCAGGAACCTATACCAGGAGTTTCAGCAACCTTTTTAAGCCTCCCAGAAGCCACGAATGGCATATCATAACCCGTAGGAAGCCACCACGAGTCATGGTACGACCCGTGGCACCAGACAGACAAATATTTGAGAACTTTTTCCCAGTGTAATTTTTGTAATTTTCTATGCTTCTAACTCTTAAACTAGGTCGTTTTAGGCTTATTTTGAGTCGAATTAAAGGAGTTTTCCTACTCTAAACCCTCACTCTTCTCACAACCATCGTAAGTTCTTCTTCTCTCTTCTTCTCCCACGGCTCAAGAACTAGGGTTCCTCTCCAAGGTGCAGCAGCTTCAAGATATTTAGAGAGATTCTTCAACCAGGTATGTGGGAATTCAGCAAGGAGATAGTTCTCCCCTTGCATCCCTTAGAAACCCTCTCTCAGTTAATTTTCTGACCTAGCCTTGAGTTTTCAATTTGTGGATAGAATTCCTGAAATTTTTCCTTAATCCACCTTGAATAATGTCAGTTATTATATTAGTTATGGTTTTTTATCAGTTCATGATTTATTTGGCGCTTATCTTCACAAAAGTGAATTATAGCCCTATAGACATTTTGAATATTAAAGAGTTTCTTGATAGACCTCATTTATTTCGAGTGAAATTCTATCCTATGTTGATTATAACTATTTTCCTCCTGTTGGTGATATCAAAAATGATTAGTATTGTGAGATGAAAAATTTAGCCATAACCAATGGGCTAGAAAGCCTTACACTCTGTTCCAGTGTTGAAATATTGAGCCTTAGTTTGAGCTTTCTATTATGGGAAATCCCCCTATTGTTAGTAGAAGTGAGTCTCGACTCAATTATTATTAGTTCAGCTTTAGTAAGAACTCTAGAAGTCTCAATTTCAATAAGAAATGTCAGTCTAGCTTCAGTCAAATTTTAGCAACCTCCGTGTTGACCAGAATAATGTTAGCTGATCAGTTTGACTCCAGTTATTTGGTCCATTAGGAAGTCATGACATTCCCGGTATAACTCTAACCAGCCCCAGACCCCAGTTAAGTTATCAGTTTGTTCTCTAGACGGTTACGACACTTTCAGATAAGCAGCTCTGACAAGTTTTAGAACTCAGTTTCCAAATATGGTCCTATAAGACACTCAGGGAAACTCTCTGACAGTATCCCTAGGTTAGTATAGTCTCGGACCCAAGTATCAAGCTATCCGCTTGTCAGTAGTAGCAGTAATAAGATTATCCAGTGGAAGCAGGACTTAGCACCGAAAGGTCTGAGGTTCCAGCGCACCCAGGTTCCAAAACTACGTTGCCACCGTAGGTTTTATTTACTTGGCCTAACGGCCCCCTGCTGACCTGATTTTCATAGTCCATGCCTTTATACCCTCGCAAGGTATATTGGGTCATACTAGTTGGGTGTGTATATCGGACTCCACGTTTAGCTCACGTGGTTATATATCGATTATAGCCTCTCCTACTAGTCAGTGCAGTTACTCTCAGATCCTTCAGTCCAGATTAGTACAGTGCAATAGTCCAGACTCAGTATCTCAGACTTAGAACATGTTTATGACCATCAGCCAGGGTCATTTTTTACAATATCAGTTCTCCACCCATTGCATCATTTTTCAGTTTTGCAATTGGTCATTTCATGTCGTATCAATTTAGTTTAGCTCAGTTCAGGTCAGAATCAGACTTAAAACAAGCTAGACCCAAGACATGGTCTTTCAGACCTTCCCAGTTATATCAATTATTCAGTTCAGCAGTTTTAGTTGATTCTTGCATGTTTTCTCAATTCAGTATTAGTAGTACATATATCGTGTTATGTTTATCTCACATACTCGGTACATTCAAAGTACTGATGCATACTTTTATGTTGTATCATAAAATGATACAGCCATAGGTTCTTAGACTCAGTACAGATAGCTGCCACATTTCAGAGTATCCCACTTTAGCAGTTGAAGTGTGAGTCCTCATCATCCGAGGGCATAATTTCTTTCTTTCAGTCACTTATTAGCTTCATTTAAACTTAGAGTTAGCTGGGAGCTTATCCCAGTAACTCCTCAGTTAGATGGCTTTTAGACAGACATGACTTTTAGTTTATTCAGTGTTATTTAAAGATTTGAACTTTTACTTTCAGATTTATCTTTCTTAAATATTTTATGCTGTTATTTTAAGTTCTATTGTGCATGTTTACTCAGAATGCTAGTGAATGATAGACCAGGGGTTGACTTGGGGTCACTTGTGGCTTCAAGTACTGTGTTACGTCCAGGATGTAGATTAAGGGCGTGACAACTTGGTATTAGAGCACTAGGTTTAGAGTATCCTTGGAATGTCTGAAAGCCTTATCGAGTAGAGTCCTTTTCATGGGTGTGAAGCGCCCCACATTTATGACGAGGAGGCTACAAGATTTTATTAGGAAAATTCCCCTTTTGTTCATATTCCCATTGTGTGATAGGGTGCAAACTTTAAGGTCTCTCTTCTAATTTGTGCTTAATGCATTCACAGATAATGTCTCTCGGAAGGGGTGTTAATAGAGGAAAGAATAGCGAGAATCCATTAGCCCCACCAACCCTAGTAGACCCTCTTAGTGGGAAAGTGACGGATGCGGAGATCGAGGCTCCCTTAGAGTGTTAATACGGGCTGTGACCACTCAGGTTAACTAGCAGGCAGTCACACCTACAAATCCTACCAAAGAGATAATAGCTACCAGGGATCAAAACTTCTTAAAAAGGGATCCATCTGAACTTTATGGTCTGAAAGCAAATGGAAGGATTAGGGGAGAAGAAAAGGGAAGCAAGAGAGCAAGGATAAGGGATATAAGATATTCCCAATAGAGTATGAATGGAAGACCTCATTTCCAGTCTCATAGGAGGTCATGAGCCCCAGCACCATCGATAGCCAAGAGTCCAAACAAACCCAGAGTAAGGGAGATTACATACCCAGCTTGCGAGAACTGTGGGAAGAAACATTTAGGAGAATGCAGAGATGGCTCAAGCGGCTGCTTTTGGTGCGGTAAGCCAGACCATAAACTCTGATAATGCCCAGCAGCCAAATGGGGTGAAGGTAGAGCTCCGGCTAACTCTTCTGCAACCCTGTGAAGTTGCCCAGTTTGCGAGAAATGTGGAAGGAGCCAGCATGTTAATTGTTTGATCAGTATGGAAGAATGTTTTGGATGTGGTCAATCGGGTCATAGAATAAATAATTTCCCTCTAGCAGGACATGGGAAGACTCAGTCCACCATTCCAGTAGCTCGCCCATCTCAGTAGGGCACAACATCTAGTACAGGTGGCAGACAACTCCAGATATAGTTGCAGGTACGTTATGAGCTTCTCATTTTGATCCTTGCATGTTGTAAGCCTAGGAGCCATAGTATAAGATATGATATGCCTTTTAGCATGCTAGTATGAGAATTATCCCATGACTGGTAGGAAATCGTTATAAGTATGAAGCCTATAGTGATAACTTTGGTGGCAATGAGAACTCAAGAGTTAGTGATGTTATCCTAGCCTTAAGAAAGGATCTAAGAGATTGAGGATGATGACTTAAAGCTAAGGGGGAGATGATAAGTTAAAAAGGCCAAGTCAAGCCCTAAGTGTTCTAGTAGAAGGGCTCCAAACATGGTAGCTTTGGGATGTCAAACCTTCCTATCCAAATGTTTTCTCTTGTGTTTTAGTTGACACTTCATTCTACTAATGCTTATGTTTAGACTCCTAGAATTATAGATAACCGCTTCAAAAAGCGATCCCAGTCTTATTCCATAAATCTCATACGTGGACTCATGTGTCATGGTATGCTCAGCTCCATGAACTCAGTCCTTTTGATTCGCCTTAATAACTCATAAGATCATGCTACATCATGCATATGTTTAGTTCAAAATTCGTAGATGATTCGTGCATATGATTTCCTTATCTTAAGCCCTGTGCACGCTCGCTCATGACAAAAATGATGGTTGCAATAGGTAGCTATACTAGGGAGATGGAGAAATCCTAGGATGGTGTGCTACAGAGGAGTCGTAAGGTGATTTTAGAGATAGGTTGGAAGGGTGTGGTGGTATTTAGGGAAGTTGGTGCAGCTAGCAAGGTGTCTCTAAAAGTTTCATCCATGAAGGAGTGATGAGGTGTTAGTGAGGATGACAACCTATTTTAAAACAAGGTTCCAGTTAGGATTATTGACTGTGAAGATCATAAGTTGGGGGAAATAAGGAAGTGGTTTCAGTGAAGTTTTCAAGGAACAATCAGCTGGTGAGAGGAACTACATGGGAAACAATTTCTCCTTAGTACCCTACTTAGTTTCATGTCTGCTTCATGTCCTTCAGTTCTTCTCATATCTTAGCATGCATGTATGATTCAGAAACTCAGTTTAGATAAGTAGTTCAGCTCGAAGTCAGATACTCTATTGGCATTTAACTTTAATATTCAGTTCTTGGGATTGCGGCTCTTTCCCTAGACTTTTAGCTCAGTCACCCCATCAGTTCTCAGTTTCAGATGTTCACTATTTGGGATTTCAATTCCGTCCTATCCTTTTAGTATGTTTAGCCTACATTCGAGGATGAATGTTCCCAAGGGGGAGTTATTAACACCCCAAAAATCCCTATGACTAAACCCTGGATTTGAAGTTGATCATACAGAGAAAACTGGAAAATGTCCTCAGAATGAGCCTCAGTATGACTCATAGGAGGATTGTACGAGTCGTACCAAAGACTCGTAGTGTGGTCCAGAGAGCTCAGCAAAATCTGATTGAGAAGTCATGGAAGGCTCTCATGACTCGTACTAAGTCAATACGAGTTGTACCAAGGTTTCATGGTATGATTCAGAGAGTTTAGCAGGAAGTGGCATAGAAACCATAATTGGATCCTAAATCCGTATCAGGGTGGTACGAGTCATAGTGAAGGATCATAAATAGTAGGTTCAGAGAATTTTCAAGGAAGGATCAGAATCTACAAAGACTCAATATGAGTCATAAGATGATGGTATGAATCATCATTTCAGTCGTGAGTTGAGATGTTGTACACCATGGACTTTCGGCTAAGTTTGGAACTATTCTAGGTAGGTGGATAGACCCAAACCCCATGAATTTAAGGAAAACAAGGTGTTAACATAAATTCTTAAGTGTAAGAAGTGCATTGGATGCAAGTTAATATTATAAGAAACCTCTAGCAAAAAGTTGAGTTGAGAGTCTTCCGACCGATTGGGTTTTTCATGAAAGTTCTTGCAAGGGACAACTTTAAACGATCATAACTCCTACTAGACAAATAGTTTTTGGGTGATGCACCATATAAAATTAAATCCCTTTGAGTCTTGTTTCCAACGCATTCAACCTTACATCAATCAGAGTTCGGAGTAAAAAGTTATGGCCAGTTTGGTAAAGCACTATCAGGTTTGGCGGACAGGACCAACCCTGTTACCACGACTCTTGGTACGACTCGTGGTATGAAGGTATGAATCGTACTAGGAACCCATACCAGGAGTTTCAAAAATCTTTTCAAGCCTCCCAGTTTCCACGAATGGCATATCACGACCCGTAGGAAGCCACCACGAGTCATGGTACGACCCGTGGTACTAGACAGACAAATTTTTGAGAACTTTTTCCCAGGGTTATTTTTGTAATTTTCTATACTTCTAACTCTTAACTAGGTTGTTTTAGGCTTCTTTTGAGTCGAATTAAAGGAGTTTTCCTAGTCTAACCCCTCACTCTTCTCACAACCATCGTAAGTTCTTCTTCTCCCTTCTTCTCCCAAGGCTCAAGAACTAGGGCTCCTCTCCAAGGTGCAGCAGCTTCAAGATCTTTAGAGATTCTTCAACCAGGTATGTGGAAATTCAGCAAGGAGATAGTTCTCCCCTTTCATCCCTCAGAAACCCTCTCTCAGTTAATTTTCAGACCTAGCCCTGAGTTTTCAATTTGTGGATAGAATTCCTGAAATTTTTCTTTGAATCCACCTAGAATAATGTTTGTTATTATTTTAGTTATGGTTTTGTATCAGTTCATCATTTATTATGAGCTTATCTTCACAAAAGTGAATTCTAGCCCTACAGACTTTTCGAATATTAAAGAATTTCTTGATAGACCTCATTTATTTCGAGTGGAATGTTATCCTATGTTGATTATAACTATTTTCCTCCAGTTGGTGTTATAAAAAATTATTAGTATTGTGAGATGAAAAATTTAGCCATAACCAATGGGCTAGAAAGTCTTACACTCTGTTCCAGTGTTGAAATATCGACCTTAGTTTGAGCTTTCTATTATGGGAAATCCCCCTATTGTTAGTAGAAGTGATTCTCAACTCAATTATTGTCAGTTCAGCTTTAGTAAGAACTCTAGAAGTCTAAATTTCAATAAGAAATGTCAGTCTAGCCTCAATCAGATTTTAGCAACCTCCGGGTTGACCAGAATAATGTCAGCTAATCCGTTTGACTCCAGTTTTCTTTTCGAGGTGTCTGTGGTGCCTCTTAGTTATCAGACTCAAACTCAAAACTCAGTTATTTGGTCCATTAGTCGGTCATTACATTCCAGTTATAACTCTGACAAGCCCCGAACCCCTGTTGAGTTATCAGTTTGTTCTCTAGACGGTTACGACGCTTCTAGATAAGCAGCTCTGACTAGTCTTAGAACTCAGTTTCAAAATCTGGTCCTATAAGACGGTTAGGGAAACTCTCTGACAGTATCCCTGGGTCAGTATAGTCTTGGACCCCAGTATCAAGCTATCCGCTTGTCAGTAGTAGCAGTAATGGGATTATCCAGCGGGAGTAGGACTTAGCACCAAAAGGGTCGGGGTTCTAGTGCACCCAGGTTCCAAAACTACATTGCCACAATAGATTTTATTTACTTGGCCTAACGACCCCCTTTTGATAGTGATATTATAGTCCATGCCTTTATACCTTGGCAAGGTATATCGGGTCCTACCGATGGGGTGTGTACATCGAACTCCATGTCTAACTCACATGGTTATATGTCAGTTATAGCCTCTCCCACTAGTCAGTGCAGTTACTCTTAGATCCTTCAGTTCAGATTAGTACAGTGCAGTAGTCCAGACTTAGTATCTTAGACTTAGAACATGTTTATGACCATCAAAAAGGGTCATTTTTTACCATATCAGTTCTCCACCCGTTGCATCATTTTTTAATTTTGCAATTGGTCATTTCATGTCGTATCAGTTCAGTTTAGCTTAGTTCAGATCAGAATCAGACTTAAAACAAGCTAGACCCCAGACAGGGTCTTTCAGACCTTCCCTGTTATATCAGTTATTTAGTTCAGCAGTTTTAGTTGATTCTTGCATGTTTTCTCAATTAAGTATTAGTAGTACTTATCTCGTGTTATGTTTCTCTCACATACTCAGTACATTCAACGTACTGACGTATACTTTTATGCTGTATCATTTCATGATACAGTCACAGGTTCTCAGACTCAGTACATATAGCTGCCACATTTCAGAGTATCCCACTTTAGCAATTGAAGTGTGAGTCCTCATCATCCGAGGGCATAATTTCCTTCTTTCATTCACTTATTAGCTTAATTTAAACTTAGAGTTAGCTGGGGGCTAGTCCCAGTAACTCCTCAGTTAGATGGCTTCCAGACAGACATGACTTTCAGTTTATTCAATGTTATTTAAAGATTTGAACTTTTACTCTCAGATTATCTTTCTTAAATATTTTATGTTATTATTTTAAGTTCCACTATGCATGTTCACTCAGAATGCTAGTGAATGATAGACCAGGGTTGACTTGGGGTCACTTGTGGCTTCAAGTACCATATTAAATTCAGGGTGTAGACTCGGGGCGTGACAGGATGAAATGGTCAAGAGAAGGGATTTTGTTCATTTAAAAAGGGTTTGGCTGAATTTTTAAAGATCCATGGGTCGGGTTGATAAATATGTTAAAATAATGTGCGTACCTCTGCTCGCGTTAAACTTGCGGCCGCCAGTGGGTACCGACATTTCGCCGATTCAATAGCAGGTGACCTCTATTTTTGCACAGTTCACTATTTTACAAGCTACGTTTAACCGGTGGTTCACAGGTTGCCACCTGCGTTCCGCTGGTGGGTCACAATTTATACTTTAACTCTAGGTTCACTTGAAGCCGGCAACGAAATGATGCATGGTTCGCAGATTGCCACCAACATTTCACCAGTAAAGCGCTGGTCCCTCTTTTACTCCCAGTTTTCTGCCTCTCTCTTATATTGGTGTGGCAGCTCACGTTTGAGCACCTGCATTTCGTAGGTCTCGCGCCATAAGTTCTCTATTTTTCTTCCACCTAGTTCTTCATCCAATCCATCCTACAAAACAAAATCAACAAAAATATCAAAGCATCAACATAAAACACTTGGGTTGCCTCCCAAGAAGCGCCTTATTTAACGTCGTGGCACGACGGAAACCTCCTCAATTGACAATACTCTGGAGGGTCATCCTCCAAATCATCCTCGACATCCCAAACTTCGTCTTGCCCTACCTCATCATTTAAGACCCCTATCACCTTGTACTCATCCGGGGGCATAGTGGTTTGATATACATTAAAGGTGACTTCATCACCACTTACTATAAAATTCATCTCCCCTTACTCCATCTCCAATAGTGCTCTTCCCGTGGCTAGTAATGGGTTCCCCAAGATGATGGGCACCTCAATATCCATTTTGCAATCCAACACCATAAAGTCGATTAGAAGGATGAATTTGTCCAATCGGACCAAAACATATTCTAGAACTCCTATGATTTCCTGATAGACCTGTCCGCCATCATAGCCTCATAGTAGTAGGCTTTGGATTTCCTACACCTAACTTCTTAAAAATTGCAAGAGGCATCAAGTTTATTATTGCGCTAAGGACACACAAGGCCTTTTGGAAAATACACAGCCCAATAGTGCAGGGGATAATTAAAGCTCAAGGATCCTCTCTTTTGGGAGCAAGATTGCTCGCTATCATTGGGCTACAATGGTGTGTTACTTCCCCTACACTAGCATCAACAACAATCTTTTTGTTTAGAAATTCATTCATGAATTTTGCATAGCCCGACATTTGGAGAAATGCGTCCACCAAAGGTATATTTATGGATAATTTGCTAAACAACTCAATGAATATTTGAAACTGATTGTCCTCCTTCTTCTTGCTAACCTTTGAGGATAAGGAGATGGAATCTTAGGCTCTTGGCCCATTTCAGTTAAAGCCTCCTTGATTGTTTATTCCTTAACAACCTTCTCGGATTCAACACCAATTCCCCTTTCATCAAATTCTTCTATTTCATCGACACCATCTGGTGCTTTTGGTAACTCATCATTCACATCATTTCTTGTTTTGGGGTCAACAACTTTCTTGGGCTTAACACCCCCATCAGTCAACACATTACCGCTCCTCGTGATAATAGACATACAATGCTTGTCCTTCTTTGGATTAGGCATTGTGTCACTAGGGAGAGTTCCTTTCATTCTGGATTTCATTTGACTAGGAAAGTGATTAATTTGAGCTTCTAAGTGTTTGATAGAAGTTGAATGTGAACTCACTATTTGGGCAAGATTAGACACATCCCCTTTGAGCTCCTTGACCTTACTATCCATAGATTCCATGCTTTCTAGAACTCTAGCTAGCATCTCTTCAATCTTGGAGCTTCCCACATCGCTCACACTAGCTTGTAATTGGAGGTTCTCAACCTTTGGTGGAGAAACATATGGGTTCGAGCTTTGATGATAACGTTCCCCATCAGGGTTTTGCTCATGATTATCCTATATTTCATTTCTATCAACCCAACCTTGGTTTTCATGATTTCTCCAAACCCGATTCTCTTCCCGTGGGCACCAAGAGCCTTTGGTGGCACCTTGATACCCCGAGAGAGAACTCTATATTTGATTCTCCATGAATTGGCAATCTTCCTCATACCTAGGCGGTGAAGCTTCACCCTCATATTGCATAGGACCTTGAGTCCCCTCAACATTGACACTCTTGGACACGGTTCCCATAATATCCTTTATCATCAATTCGAGATTGGTCATCATCTTTTCTAAGGTATCATCTCTTTTCCGCATCTCAACAGTCACAACGCATGGACTAGAACTACTTGAGGGTACTTTAGTGTCCCTCGATGCCAAGCTCGATTTATTTTGGTCATTCTATCCAAAGAGCTCTGGCTATACCATAAGTTTGGTCCATGAGGGATCCTCCAGCTAAGTTATTATCCACTGATTTATTAATGGAATCCAAGGATCAATAAAAACTCTGAAGTAGCACTCCATCCGGTATCTCATGGTTTGGACATAGGGCCACTTTCTTCTTGAACTGAAGTCATGCTTCATGTAAGGGTCCAATTGCGATTAGCCTGAAGTTGGTAATATCATCTCTCAGCTACAACATCCTCAATGGAGGGAAGAACCTATCTAAGAAAGCTTTAGTCAATTCTTTTCATGAAATGATACACCCCAGAGGTAGCTCCTCTAGCCTCATGGTAGCTTCTCCAGTCAAGGAAAATGAGAAGAGCCTTAATCTAACTGACTCTTGACTTATATTAGTGATGTTGAAAGGTTGGCATATCTCCACGAAATTCCAAAGATGCCTATTATAATCTTCACTCGATTGACCTCCAAAGAATCCTTTCATTTGTAGTAGGTGTAACATTGTGCTGGTCAAATGAAACACCGCATTCCCACTGTGGATGTAGGCGAATGGAACCCGCTATTTCTGACATCATTGGATCATCATCCTTGTGGTCCATGTGGCTATCCATAGAACCTTCCTGAGAGTATTGTCTCATAACAGTCAGCCTAAAGAGACACCAAAACGACAATAATTGTAAAAGCAAAAAACAAGATACTCAATTGATTTAAATCAACAATCAACTAGGGTCTATCTAAGCCTATTCCCCGACAATGGCGTCAAAATTGATGACATTCAAATCAACTCCTCACAAGGAGGAAGTGTAGACGATCATCGTAATATAAATACCCAACTAAAAGTCGGAGTTGAATCCATAGGGAATAGCGATTGGAAGGCACAAAAGTTGTCTATTGAATTGAACTAATTGCATCATAGCATTAAAAATGGTAAAATAAATGTTGGAGGAAAATAAGATTACGATTTGAATTTAAATCAACTACCAATAAAAAAACAAGGCAACCAAATTGAAATGAACAAATATGAGCAAGGGCTAGGGGTGTGCTATCGATGGGGCATTGATTGGATTAGAATGAACTAGGAAATCAAATTATTACTCACGAGTATAAATAACCATGGACAAGGTGATACACGATGTTTTTTAACCACTTGGGTGCCATTTTCCTTGGGTTTTCTCAAACCCCAAGGTCTTAATAAATTAATCAACTATGGCTTGGGCAAGAATTGAACTATATCTGGCCTTAACTCTTTAATGGGTGTATGAAAATGGATTTTGGCTATCTCTAGCCCAACCCCACATAATCAAGACCCAAATACCCACCATTATTTTATCAACCATATTCTATTCCCCTTTTTCAAGCAAAAATAGAATAAGTAAACATAATCCACATTTACAACTATGGATAATTCAATTATAATTTGGAGTAAACAAAAGAGTTATACTAAATGAGTAATTAAAAGATCAATTAGCAATACCCAATCTAATTTAACCCCAATCATGCACACACCCATAGCAAAATATTTAGCCACTCATAGATGAATAATACAAAATCATATTGATAAATAAATTCATAGAATTCATTATTAAGAGTAAATAGCAAGATCAAATCTATCTTCAAAATGGAGGTTTTTACCTTGAGGAAGAAGAAGAAGAAAAGCTAACTCTATTCTTTCTCTCTCTAGAAAATTCAAAACTATTCAATACAATATAATTCAATATTCTAATGAGAAGGAATGTAATTTTCAATACTTTTTCAAAGAATGTACAAAAGTATGTCAAAATGCTCCTCAAATCCCGTGCTAGATGATTTTGCCCTTATGATGACGACCTCACTTGCGAGACACCGGCGTTTCATCGGGGCCCATCCGGCGGGCGCTGCTCTATCGCAACTGGGGCCAGTGACTTTTGTAGCAGTTCCACATTGGCACCAGTAGTTCACAGGTGCTAACTCGCATTCCACTAGTGCACATCCCACTTCAACATAGTGTGTTCCTGTATTTGGCTGCTGTTTGGCCGGTCCCATCCGGTGGAACGCAGGTCCTCTTTTCTAGCTCCATGCTTTTGTTTGATTCCTTGCTTTCTCTCTTTAAATTGAATGCCTATAAAAACCAAAGAGAAAGATCATAAAATCTACCTAAATGACTTGAGAACCAAGCAAAAGCTTATGTTTAAAAGCTTAATGAGTTGGTAAATTACCAACTCATCACTATCATTCACACCAACGCTCTCTACCAAATTAACTAAGGCTTGATTGCCAATGCACTTCTTCAACAGAGATTAATTGAAAACTGGATGCACCAAAGCTAGATCTATCGGTAGCTCTTGCTTATATGCCACCTTGCCAACTCGCCACAGAACCCTTATAAGGACCAACATATCGGGGACTAAGCTTCCCTTTCTTACTGAACCTCATAACTCCTTCATGGGAGACACCTTTAGAAATACCCAATCATTGACTCGAACTCAAGCTCTCTCCTATTAACATCCGCATAAGATTTCTCATGACTCTAAGCTATTTCCAGCCTTTCTCTAATGAGCTGAACTTTCTCCATAGCCTCATGAACTGAATCTAGGCCTTCAACGTAGCCTCACCTACCTCGAACCATCCAATAAGTGACCTATACCTCCGCCCATAAAAAGCCTCAATGGAGTGATAAATGTTATTCTAAGCAAACTCAATGAGGGGCAAGTGATCATCCCAACTACCTTTGAAATCAATCACACACATCCTCAACATATCCTCTAGAGTTTGAATGGTTCGCTAGACCTGACTATCTGACTTCAGGTGAAAAGTTGTGCTGAGCTTCACATGTGTACCAAGGCCCTTCTGAAACGATCTCCAAAACTGAGAGGTGAACTGAGTACCTCTATCTGAGATAATGGACAAGGGAACTCCAACAACTGAACCAACTCCCGAATGTAGAGTCTAGCATAATGCTCAGCTAACTCTGTAGTTTTAACCGGTAAGAAATGTGCTGACTTGGTCAACCTGTCTACAATCACCCATATAGAGTCATACTGTTGGTGTCTACAAGGAAACCCTGTTATGAAGTCCATATTTATCTGTTCTCAATTCTAAGTAGGAATGCTAATTTCCTAAAGCATACCTCCAGGTCTTTGATGCTCGACCTTCACCTGCTGGGAATTTGGACACGTAGCCATAAATTCCGCTATGTCCTTCATACTATTTACTAATAGACTTCTCATAGGTTACGGTACATCTTAGTGGCACCTGGATGGATTGAGTACCGAGAGCCATGAGCCTCACACAACATCCTCTCTCTAAAGTCATCTATAGTCGGAACGCACAATCGGCCCCGATAACAGAGTACACCATCTCCCCCTAAGGAGAAAACCTCCACCTTCTAATTCTGGACCGCTTCTTTCAACTTCACAAGGATAGGATCCTCATCTTGCCTTACTTTAACTCCCATCACCAATGAAGATTCTGACCCATTTTGAACAATAACACCACCATTCATTGCATCTATAAGGAAGACTCCTAAATAAGTGAGCCTATGGACATCCTTCACCAACTTCTTTCTCCCACCCTTGACATGGGACACACTCTCCATTGACAACCTACTAAGAGCATCCTCCATTACATTGGCTTTGCCCGGATGGTAAAGTACACTCATGTCATGGTCCTTGAGATTCTCTAGCCATCTCCTTTGCCGGAATTATGGTCCTTTAGAGTAAACACATACTGAAGGCTCTTGTGATCCATGAACAAATCCACATGCACCCTATACAAATAGTACCTCCAAATCATTAAGGCAAACACCACTGCTGTGAACTTTAGGTTATGCATCAGATAATTCTTCTCATGAATCTTAAGTTGTCTAGAGGCATACGCAATGACCATTCTATGCTACATCAACACACAACCAAGACCAACTCTAGAAGCATCAAAATTCACAATGAAGCTATCTTTTCCTTCGGGTAGTGTTACGACCCGAATGTATGCCCGGATCGTAACACGAGACAAGGAACCCCGAGAGGTTCCAAGACGACCCATGGCATAAGAATATCTAGCTTCATTCACTTTAAGTGGAAGACTGAACATAAGGCATAGAGGAAACGTAAGCATAACATGACATGTCATAACATTTGGAAACATTGGACATGTACACAAGCTGAGTACTACATGCTGTCTGAATACCACCAGCGAAGATCTTATCATAGAAGAAGAATGGGCAACTTGGTTTTCCCTTTCTAGACCTCGGAAGAATCCTCATCAGTGGATTTGTGACTGGTATCTCAAAGTGTTTCCACCAGATTGATACTTGAGAAATGAAGGGGTTAGAGCAAGAAGTAAAGAAGAAGAAGCTTACAGACAAGAAATACCTCTTTGAAGTGGTTGTATCAGTTGCAAAGGTGGGCGATTTATCACCCATAGCTGAAGAAGAAGGAAATAGAGATTGAAAAAGTGAAGAGTCATTTTAGAAACCCTGATTTCAGGAGTCCTTGGAGAACCAAATATCCGGTCTGTAAGACTGGATATTCATTTAGAATTTTTTTTCTTTTTTTGGGCGGGTCAATTTTGAATTGGTCTATTTTGTTTGTACAGTTGATTTATAAAAAAGGGGCCTGACCATATTCGTTTTAAAAAAAAAACATATTTTCTGAAAGCCTTTACTATATAAGATGAGTTGATGGGACAACACCCCCAACTAACCCGACCAAGTACTGAAACATAAATAACATAAATATCTAGTGAAACGGCCCTCGGAATATGAGGACTCACCACAAGCTAAAAGTGAACTCTGAGATAATCTAAAGATGAGGATGAGCCTGAGAGCTGGGTCATGTATCATGAAACAATAAATCATAGGAAGTATGCGGTCAGTAAGTGGAATGTACCGAGTATGAAAGGTAAGTAAAATGGGCATTTAAAATATGTAAAACTCATAAAACATCATAAGAGTAGGACATCATGCTCATATTATACATATCGTAACATAACATAAGGCTCGAGGTTTTCAAATCATTCATAACATTCATGATCATAAGCATGAGAGGAAAGCGATATTGAACATACCTTGAGACAATATACATAATCATAAACATGCATAAATCATGAGGAATAGTGGGAGACTTCTCTTAACTGACATACCCCATATGAGCACACATGGAGCTCGACTTGTGAACCTAGTCGGGAGGCTGTTCATACCTTGCCAAGGGTAGAACCGTGAAGAGTGTGATCACATGAAAAGGGCCATTTGGGCCGGGGACAGTCACAAGGGAGGTCCCAACATACCTACAGTGGCACGTAGTTTATGAGATCCAGGGTAGAACCTGGGCCTCGAACCACTCGGTGTTCGATACGAATCCCAGAACATATATAGTGCTCATAGTATAATATGCATGAGTTCATGGGCTATTTAAATCATGACAATCATAACATGCTTGTAAATACATGAACTGGCAATGAATCAAGGCCCATAAGTCAGCCAAAACATAATTCATAAATCATAGGGTTCATGCATACTTATAGATCATACATTTAACTTGTATATCATCAAATCATGATGGGTAATTGGATAAATTTATATTACAAATCACAAATCATGTTGGGTTTGTAAATAATCATCAATTGAAGAGTAGATCATAAATCGATTCATCATGGCTCATGCATGATTAGGCTTAATTTGGTAGAAAGCGAATCAATAATTTTATAAGTAAGGAAATTGTAAAATCTGATCAAAATCCATAAAATATGATGTAAATCATAAATCATAAAAGCCCATTAGCAAATCACTAGATTTTCACACAAATTGAATTAAAACCCCATGAGATTTTTGGTAGATTTTCATAAATTAATAGAGAATGGGCATGGGTGTGAACGAAAACACCCATTCATAACTTTGCATACCTGGGTAAGATCAGATTTCAAAGTTCTTGAAAGGCCAAGGATGAATTGATTGGGAAGAGCTTGAATCTATGCTTGATCTCTCTAGAATTCTCTAAATCTTGCATGCATGGGAATGGCCTATGCAAGAGGGATTTAACCTATCTTATTATGCCCAGAAAAATACATAAAATGAAGTAGTTTAGGGCCCTAGATCGTAGAAATTTAAAAAATACCCTTAATGAATTCAGCCTGAAAATCTGCACTGGTCAACCAACGGGCGTACCAACGAGTCGTTGGAAGCTACCACAACTCGTGGTATGACCCGTCATCTACACTACCCAGGTCCTGCTTCTGGATTCAAACCACGGCTTGATAGGACGAGTCGTCATTCCGTCAAACGGGTCATTATATCAGTCATTGGTTGCCCTTCTAAAAATTCTGAACTTCCTCACCACAAGTCTCACCAGGACTCGTTGTTTCCTCTAATGGGTCGTGGTGCCTGTCTGTTAAGTCCACTGGGAATTTATGTTCCCCTACCATGACTCAAGGAAACGGATTGTTGTTTCTCATGACGGGTCTTTGGATGACCCGTTACTTCCCCAACTACCCAGGTTAATGCTAACCACGAGTACAAACAATGACTCGTTGTTTCAAGCAACGAGTCGTTACTCCACCAGTTATATCCACTGCCATCTGGACTCCTGAAACAACAACTGGTAACAACGGATCGTGATCTCCAAGCACGATTTGTTACACCTCTTGTCCTGTGATGTTTTTCCTAGTTTTCAGCCAACTTCAAATTTTGATCCCGGGTCTAATCTTAGGTGCTTTCGGTTATTACAATATCTCCCCCTTGGGAACATTCGTCCTCGAATGTTGGAAACAAGAAGAAAACATAGACATGCAATTATCACACCCCAATACTGATCATTTAACTCGAAAATTAATGGAATGACAACCTCTGATTCACATCACATAGCTGAACTGATTTCATACTTCACATGAACATCCATACACATAAAAGAAACTTGAACACATGATTTTGACTTGAATTCTAAATAGAGTCATAGGAAAAAACTGATACCTCAAGTTGGAATTGAGCTGGTAGAGAATAAATATGGGTATCTAGCCATCATATCCACTTCAGCTTCCCAAATAGATCCTTCAACATGCTGATTCCTCCATAATACTTTAGCTAAAGCAACTTCCTTGTTCCTTAGCCTCCAAACCTGACGATCCAATATTCCCACCAGAATTTCCTCGTAGCTAAGGCTATCTTTTACACCAACGCTATCCACCTGGACTACTAGAATTGTATCTCCCAAACATTTCATCAGAGGCGATACATGAAGCATAGGATGCATGGAAGATAACTCTGAGGGAAATTCCAACTCATACGCTACCTTACCAACTCTTCTCACAATCCGGTAGGGACTAACATAATAGGGACTGAGTTTTCCTTTCTTTCCGAACCGCATTACTCCCTTCATGGGAGATACCTTCAGTGTCACGCCCCGCCCTGGGGGGTATGACTGGCACCTGGTGCCCTAGGACCTAGACCACTATCTAGTGAGCCCAAGCACATCTGGTGCCTGGCTGGCTCTAACTCAAATTCCTGGAAACAAAGGGCTATATAACAGCTGTAAACACAGCCTCCGGCCAACAGGCCTATAGCCACCTATACCTGAAAAGCAACTGACCAGAAACACACTACTACAGGGGAACCTATGCGGGCCGACAAGGCCACCATGCTGTCTAGTTCTCTGTAACTCACAATAACATGCTAAATAATTACGTGACCGGCAAGGTCACCACTACCGACTAGTTATGGCCACACATGGCCAACAGGAACAGAAATAACAAATAACTATAACAAGCTGCACGGCCTCACACGACCGGCTCGGCTGACCACAGGGAAATTTATACAGACTGCAAGCCTCTAATAATCACAATAGAAATGGTTCGGATAGGGCCCCGACCTACCCATACTGTACAACAAAAGAAAATGAAATACACCTCCGGAATTCAGACTCCGGATGACAGGAGCTGAATACTCAATAGCTGGCTGGAATCACGAGAGATCGCCTCCTCGTCTATGAGTACCTGTAGGCAAGTAATTTAGCGCCCCACTGGGCGTAAGTACCACAGGTACTGAGCATGTAAAGGAACTGAAATACACAACTGAAATGAATAACAACAGTAACGTGACATATAAGCAGAAGGTAGCTGAGTCTATCTAGCTGAGAACAACTGGGAAGAGTTTAGTTATTCTGTAACTAAACTGAGCGTACCTGATGCCGTACCGTCCCACTGTCTATTAGTATCTACTAGCACATAGAGGTATACATAATAATACACACAATACCTGACCGACCCCCATAAGCTGGAAGGTGCCAACCAACACACAATCTATTTACCCCTACCTGGGTCTAAACCAACCAAAAATAAGTCACTCCACTCATCTGACAACTGTGAGCTCCTCCTACCGGTCCCCTTGGGTACGTAGCTCAGGCCTTGTCCTATGACAATAAACTGTGTCTGAGTCCGAAGACTCCTACCTCTGGGCGCAAGTGTACACGGGGTGTGTAATAAAAACTGCCCCTGGGTGCAAGCACGCA
The DNA here is from genome assembly GCA_035772735.1 of Datura wrightii. Taxonomy (NCBI): domain Eukaryota; kingdom Viridiplantae; phylum Streptophyta; class Magnoliopsida; order Solanales; family Solanaceae; genus Datura; species Datura wrightii. The sequence continues at coordinate 41,151,572 of JASDFA010000007.1, read as the reverse complement.
ACAGGGTAATTTTATAAAAATCTGTATCTGAAACTGCCCCTGGCCACAAGCGCACCCAGAGTGTTCTGCCCCTATAAACCGGGTGGACTGGCTCTGCGCAGAGTAAACTGAACTACCCCTGCAAGCAGGGTGGTCTGGACCGTATTATCATGGTAGTCGGCCATCATCGTCCTCTAGGCGGACGGCATCACCCAGCTGGTGGCAGTATTTGAATCTGGTATCGACACAGCTATAACCCAGGGGCGGTGGGGATGCTAAAAGGGTGCCCACATGCCACAACAAGTCTCAACAAACAAATAGCACATAGAAATAGCAAGCATGTATAACTGTAAAGACTATCTAGAATCTAACTCCTTATTCTGATCTGTTTCTATACCGAACTGATTCTTACTAATTATACTGATTTTGTAATCTCTGTTTAACTGTACGGCTAATCTGTAGCCATAATACTATTTGTCTATCTAATCTTTCTTTACTGGCTGCTATTATGAAAATCTGTTCCTTTTTATTCTACAACATGCTTGCTATTCACATAATAGGCTGTACTGAATCTGAACTACTAACCTGCCCTTGGGCACCTGCTTTTCTAACTTTCAGACTGAATGCGATATAAAAACGCAAACTAGGTTTACTGAACTTTGCACAATACTTAACATTCAACTTCCGGGAATTCTACTACGGAGTTTATTGTACTATACAAAGCTAAAGCTACTAACTTGCTGAAGGAACTAGCTTTACATACCTTATCCTCAAACTATCCGTCTGTCGGACGAGGCTCGGCCAATACTTCAACTATTTCTCCCAACTGCATTCATAAATATGTCAATAATACTAAATATAGCTTTATTCTAAAGAACAACGTCACTTTCGATATAATTATAGCCTAAACTTAGGCTTATCGAAAGACGGTCAAAAACTCGCTATTTTCCAGAAGTCCAGAAGGGAGAAATATTCACTTCACAGCTAGGAACACATAGATACTAATTTGGAGCAATTCTACTTACCTTAGCTCGGTAGCTCGACGATTCGTCGGCCGTATTTCACGAAACTAAATTCGTAGAAATGCTCTCTGCTACTAAATACCTCGGTATCTGAGGTTAATCTGGGTTTAGACTGCATTTGGCGGCGTAATCAGACAAAAATTATATTACCCTCTTCGTTCCTTTCCTTCCTTTTATTTTTCCTCTCTGTTTTCGCTGGAAATTATGAGAATAATTAACTTAAAACCGAAGTGGGGCTTTATATACTTGGTCCTGGACAAGGCCAACGTGTCACGGAGCCAACGCGGAGGCTTCACCTCCGTGACACGCTGCCATCGCGGAGGGGCTCTGCCTCGGCTCCTCCCGTGATGGTTCGACAGGTTACTCGTCCGGTCTTTTCCCGGGCCTTTCTCTAGCACGTATGGCTTCCAAATATGCTTAACCAACACACGAATAGGCCATCTAGGTGCCGGGAATCCTACGGGGTATAACACTGAACTTTCTCCATACCCTCATGGACTGAATCCGGTCCTATCATCATAGCTTCACCAACCTCAAACCAACCAATAGGAGATCTACATCTCCGCCCACAGGGAGCCTTAAATGGAGCCATCTGAATGTTGGAATGGTAGCTGTTGTTATATGCAAACTCAATGAGAGGCAAATGGTCATGCCAACTACCCTTGAAATTGGTCACACACGCTCTCAACATATCCTCAAGGGTCTAAATGGTCCGCTCGGCCTAACCATCTATTTGAGGCCTGAAATGTTGTGCAAACCTTGACCTGAGTACCGAGCCCCTTAATCTCCAAAACTGGGAGGTAAACTGAGTACCTCGATATGATATGATGGATAATGGCACTCCATGCAACCAAACTAACTCTCGAATGTACAACTTAGCATAATCCTTCGCTGAATCGGTAGTTTTGACCTATAGAAAATGAGTTGCCTTATTAAACCTGTCCACAACCACCCAAAGAGAGTCATATTGTCAACGAGTGTGAGGAAACCCTGTAATGAAGTATATATTGATCTACTCCCACTTCCAAGTGGGGATACTAATGTCTTGAAGCATATCTCCAGGTCTTTGATGTTCCACTTGCGGGCCTTCCACTGCCACTTTCACCTGTCATGCATGTCTCTATGTACTCTGGATTCAGGCCCATGATAAAGCGGTGGACTCTGGATGACATGGTGTCCATAAATGCTGGAGCATAGCGGGCTAAGGAGTCGAATTGTAAGGAATATTCACGGACGCTCCTAGCCCCCTGGTCTAAATGTAAGAACTGGTCCATCCGGGCTTGTCTGACCTCCCGGGGTAAATAGTGGTCCAGGAAGGCCTCTGAAAAGCTGGACCAAGTAGGAGGGACTGCACCTCTTCCCCGAGACCTCTCCCAACTTTCGTACCACAAAACAGCAATATCCCTTAACCGGAACACTGCTAACTCAACTGATTCTGTTGGGGTTACGTGCATGACTCTAAAGATCCTCTGCAGCTGGTCCAGAAAATCCTGAGGGTCCTCCGCTGAATCCGACCCTGTAAACTGAGGGGGTCCCAACTCCAAGAATTCTCTAACCCTGGAACTACCTGGCCCACTTAGGGATTTTGCTGCTGTAGGTAGTGCTGGCTGACGCTAAGCAGCTAGCATCTGAGTCAACATAACCACCGCACTACGTAGCTCCTGATCAGATGAAATGGGTGCAGGAGCTGTGGGAGGTGGTGCTGCCTCAAATGGTGTCTAGCGAGGCGGAGACTGCTGGGAGGGTCGAGATGACACCTCCGTGTCGCTCTCAGACCGGGCTGAATCTGGCTGTAACTGAGGCATCCTACTGGTGCCTTCTCCCACTGTTGTATCCAATCTCCTGCCTGTAGCTGGGTGCCACTGGTCTGCCATAGTATCTGCAAGCAAAGAGGGTGGTGAGTTTTAAAAGTCAACTCTATACTGTACCGCTCTATAGCACGACTGAATAAGAAAGAAGAGTGACAATCCTAACATGCCTCGCAGCCTCCTGCCTATAGTATGTGGTGCACAACACATCCATAGACAAGACTCTACTTAGCACGGCTTGCAGACTCCCTGGGACACGACCTACTCTGATACCAAGTTTGTCACACCCCACCTTGGGGGGGGGGTATGACGGGCACCTGGTGCCTGCTAGACTCTAGACTGCTAAATGGTCCAGCCTGAGCACATCTGGTGCTTTGGCTGGCTTTGGCTCTATTTCAAGAAACAAACCGGCTATATAACGGCTGTAAACACAGCCTCCGGCCTACTGGCCTGTAGCCATCTGTACCTGTAATAACAGCTAACCAGAAATATGTCGATATAAGGGAGCCTATGCGGGCCGACAAGGCCACCATACTGTCTAGTTATCTGTAACTCAACACAAACCTACTGTAAGACTACGTGACCGGCAAGGTCACCACTACTGTCAAACTAAGGCCCCACACGGCCAACATAAACTGAAATACTAAACAGCTACAGCAGACTGCACGGCCTCACACGACTGGCTCAACTAACCACAGGGAATATATACAGACTGCAAGCCTCTATGAATACTGTAAGAAATTAATAGAAATGATCGGGACAGGGCCCCGACCTACCCATACTGCACAACAAAAGAAAAGGAGCTACATCTCTGGGAATCAGACTCCGGATGACAGGAGCTGATGACTCACTACCTGGCTGGAATTACGAGTGATCGGCTCCTCGTTCGTGAGTACCTGCAGGCAAGCAATGCAGCACCCCACTGGGCGCCAGTACCATAGGTACTGAGCATGTAAAGCAAACTGAAATACGCAACTGAAATGAATAGCAACAATAACATGACATATAAGCAAGAGCAGCTGAGTCTATCTAGCTGAGGATAACTGGGGAGAGTTTGTTCATTCTGTAACTAACTGAGCGTACCTGATGACGTGTCGTCCTACTGTCTATCAGTATCTAATAGCACATATCAATATACATAATAGTACACACAATACCTGACCGACCCCCATAAGCCGGAAGGTGCCAACCAAGCAAGCAATCTATATACCCCTACCCGGGTCTAAACCAACCAAAAATAAGTCACTCCACTCATCTGATACTGTGAGCTCCTCCTACCGGTCCCCTTGGGTACGTAGCTCAGGCCTTGGCCTCTGACAATAAACTGTGTCTGAGTCCGAAGACTCCTGCCTCTGGGAGCAAGTGCGCACGGGGTAATCTGCTGTTGTATCTGTGACTGAAACTGCCCCTGGGTGCAAGCACGCCACAGGGTAATTTTATAAAAATCTATATATAAACTGCCCCCGGCCACAAGCGCACACAGAGTGGTTTGCCCCTGTAAACAGGGTGTGCTGGCTCTGTGCAGAGTAAACTGAACTACCCCTGCAAGCAGGGTGGTCTGGACCGTATTATCATGGTGGTCGACCATCATCGTCCTTTAGTCGGACGGCATCGCCTAGCTGGTGGTGGTATCTAAATCTAGCATCGACACAACTATAACCCAGGGGCGGTGGGGCTGCTAAAGGGTGCCCACATGCCACAACAAGTCTCAACATACAAAACACATACACAGTAAGCATGCTCAAATGAAAAATACTAATCATATTCTCTTTTTTTATTTCAAGGCCAGTCTGTATTAAATAACTGATGCTATATTCTGTTTTACACTGTTTCTGATTGCTGGGCTAACTGCTACCTAGCCTTTATCTGTCTATCTGATTATATCTGGGTATAACTCAATAACATAGAACATGCCATCTCTAACTGGATATAATCTCAACAAATGTAATATGTATTGATATACTAGCATGCTTGCTGGAAATTGTACTAAAATCGTTCTTGTACGCTGGATGTCTGTTAATAGCCTTCATTCTATTTATTTTCTAGACTGTACTTCCTGGCTTGTCGAAAGAATAACTTTACATACCTGGTTTCTAAGTACCCGACTGACCGATGTGATTTCCGTCGGTACATCTGCTGGTTCTCCCAACTACATTCATATACATGTCAATTAGAACTAAATACATTAATATTCGGGAGAAATTATCACTTTTGATATATATTTATCCCAAACTTCAACCTTTCGAAAAACGGTCGAAAACTCGTTATTTCTTGATAGTCCAGAAGGGATAAAGCTCACTGCAACGCTAGGAACACATTGGTACTAATTTAAAGCAATTCTATTTACTTTACCTCGGTAGCACGACGTTTCGCCGGCCAAATTTCACGAAACCAACTCCGTAGGATTGCTCTCTGCAGCTTTATACCTCTGTACCTAAGCCGGAACGGAGTTTAGACCGTGTTTCATAGCATAATCGGAAGGAAATTGTATATAATTGTCGTGGGTTTTCCTTTCATATGTATATACCCTGTCTTTTGATGATTTCCTTGATAAAAATGGAGGAAAACCGTCTTTTTATTCAATTTATTTATTTTTTATTTATTTATTTTTGCTTTCTAAATCCCTTAACCAACATGACATTAGGCTATTTATTCATTTAAAATTTACGGGGTATAACATAATGAATCATATATATTGAAATAAACATGTCATGCCCCGAGACCACCCTGGATGGAACACGGTACTTGGAGTCACAAGTAACCCCAAGTCAAATCTTGGTCCATGATACACTAGAATTCCGAGTAAACATAATAGCGGAATCTTTAAAATAATGACGCAAAACATTCATGAAAGTAATTATGAATCACATTGTTTAAAGCATCTGAGCAATACTAATAAACCAAAACCACGTTTCTGTTTGAAAGCCATCTAACTTAGGAGTTGCTGGGACAAGCCCCCAGCTAACACTAAGTCTAACGTCTAACTGAAATAAATAAAATAACGTCCTCAAAAGATGAGGACTCACACTTCTAATATTGGGAGAGAGATTTGAACGAAATCGGCTAACGACGCTGGGTCTGAGAACCTGCGGCTGTATCATTTCATGATACAGCATAAAAGTATGCGTCAGTACTTTGAGTGTACTGAGTAAGTAGGAGAAAACATAATAGAATATAAAAGATTGAGCTGAAATGACATGCAATGACCAACTGATATACTGAGCTGAATAACTGAAATAAACTGAGATGGTGAAGATGACCTTGTCTAATGGTCAAAGACATGCCCTAAGTCTGAAAGTTCTGAGACTTGGATACTGTACTGAACTGACCTAAACTTATAGAGCTGAAACTGAACTGAACTGCTTATACTGAGACTGGACTAAGCTGACTAGTGGGAGAGTTTATAACCAACATATAACCACGTGAGCTAGATGTGGAGTCCGATGTATATGCGCAACCGATAGGACCCAATATACCTTGCTAGGGTATAGAGGAATGAACTGGGTGATCACAAAACTCTGGGGCCAATCAGGCCAATAAATACTGTAACCCATGCCAACAATGTAGTTCTAGGAACCTGGGTGCACTGGAACCCCGACCCACTCGGTGCTAAGTCCTACTCCCACTGGAATAGCTAAATTGAATTCTAAGCTGATAGCTCCAAACTGGGGTCCAAGACTAGTCAAGGATATATGATTAAAAGTACCCTGAGAGTCTTATCAGACCATATTCTGAAACTGGGTTCTAGACTGGTAAGATCTGCTTATCTAGAAGCGTCATAACCATGTAAGAACAACTTGGTCACACTCGTTGAGTACACTTGCCAGAGATCGCTGATGGTCACCATGAGGGACCTAACGAGTCATGGTGAGTGACAACGACTCGTGGTCACCTATCGTGGACCACACTGTCCAAAACACTAAAGTTCCCCATGGGTGGCACCACGACTCATGGTCACACATAACGAGTCGTGGTGAGGACTCATGGGGTACACTACCTCACACCTGAACTTCTGACCCAGGCCTGACCACGAGGCACCTAACGGGTCGTAGTGGAGGACCACGACTTATGGTGACACTCGTTAGGCATATTGACACCACCTTTCCATTTCTCAATCCCCCTTCCCACGACTGACCTAACGAGTCGTTAGGTCTCATAACGACTTATTAGGTGAGTCATTCTGAGGCATTTCTGCAGATTCTCAGATTTTCTGATTTAAGTCCCGGATCTAGTCCTTGAGTTTTTGGGGCATTATGATATCTCCCCCTTGGGAACATTCGTCCTAGAACATAGGAAAACACACAGGAAAACGAAGAATAACAATCATAAATTTTCAAATACTAATCATTTAACTCCAAAACTGACAGAATGACTACCTCCGTTTCAAAATACATAACTAAACTGAATTCACTTTTCATACATACATACAAAGTCACAAAGGAAACTTAAACACATGAATTGAACCCAACAACTAAATTGGTTTATAAGGCAAAACTAATATTTTAAGTTGTGACAGAGTCGGTAGAGAACAAGTGTGGGTATTTGGCCATCATATCTACTTCAGCCTCTCATGTAGCTCCCTCAACCTACTGATTTCTCCACAAGACCTTGACTGAAGCTATGTCCTTGTTCCTTAGCTTACAAACTTGACGGTCAAGGATTTGAACCGGTACCTCCTCATATGAGAGACTATCTTTTATTTCTACACTTTCCAATGGCACAACTGAAGTTGGATTGACTTGGGCATAATTACGTGCCCAAGTGTTATTTTATAACTTAATTAAGTCATGTTTGTCAATTAAATTAACTACATTCTCATGTGATTTTGAATATTTTGCTGGTATGCACTAACCAACATGATTAGTCCTTGTTTTGTAGGCGTAAAATGCATGTGAAGGATTAAACAATGTCGGTTGACGCAAAGGAAGGAAGTTTGGCTAGGATGGCAAATGAAGGCAACATGGCAGTCCAAAGGGAAGGCTGTGTTATACCCCATAGAATTCCCGGCACCTAGACGACCTATTCGCACGTTGGTTAAGCATATTAGAAGGCCATACGTGCTAGAGAAAGGCCGGGAAAAAGATCGGACGAGAAACCCGTCGAACCATCGCGGGAGGAGCTGAGGCAGAGCCCCTCCGTGATGGCAGCGTGTCACGGAGGTGAGGCCTCCGCGATGGCTCCGTGACACGTTGCCCAGGTTCAGGCTCAAGTATATAAGCCCCACTTCGGTTTAAATTCATTTTAATCAAAGGAAAATTTCCAGAAAACAGAGGGTACGGCAGAGAGGAGTAAGAACGAAGGAAATTAAATAATTTTCGTCCGATTACGCTGCTAAATGCTGCCCAAATTCAAATTAACCTCAGATACTGAGATATTTAGCAGCAGAGAGCATTCCTACGGATTTAGTTTCGTAAAATACGGCCGACGAATCAGCGAGCCGCCGAACTAAGGTAAGTAGAATTGCTCTAAATTAATGTCTATGTGTTCGTAGCTGAGAAGTGAATATTTCTCTCTTCTGGACCGCTGAAAAATAACGAGTTTTCGACCGTTTTTCGAAAGGTTAAAGTTGGGATAAATATATATATCTAAAGTGACAATTTCTCCCGAATATTAATGTATTTAGTTCTAATTGACGTGTATATGAATGTAGTTGGGAGAAACAGCAGAAGTACCGACGGAAATCACACCGGCCAGTCGGGTGCTCAGAAACCAGGTATGTAAAGTTATTCTTTCGGCAAGCCAGTAAGTACAGCTTAGAAAGTAAATAGAATAAAGGCTATTAACCGATACCCAGCGTACAGGAACTATTTTAGTACAATTTCCAGCAAGCATGCTAGTATATTAATTACGTATCATGCGATAATCAGAATAGTAGATATTCAGGCAATACGTATTACATCTGTTGAGATTGTATCCAGTAGTAGGTGGTGCATTTTATGTTATTGAGCTATATCCAGATATAATCAGATAGACAGATAAAGGCCAGGTAGCAGTTAGTCCAGCAATCAGGAATAGTGTAAAACAGAATATAGTTTTAGTTATTTAATACAAACTGGCCTTGAGATACAAGAAGAGAATATGGTTAGTATTTTGCATTAAGCATGCTTGCAGTGTATGTGTTTTGTATGTTGAGACTTGTTGTGGCATGTGGGCACCCTTTAGCATCCCCACCGCCCCTGGGTTATAGCTGTGTCGATACCAGATTCAGATACCGCCACCAGCTGGGCGATGTCGTCCGACTAAAGGACGATGATGGCCGACCACCATGATAATACGGTCCAAACCACCCTGCTTGCAGGGGTAGTTCAGTTTACTCTGCGCAGAGCTAGCACACCCTTTTTACAGGGGCAGACCACTCTGTGTGCACACCTGTGCCCAGAGGCAGGAGTCTTCGGACTCAGACATAGTTTATTGTCAGAGGCCAAGGCCTGAGCTACGTACCCAAGGGGGCCGGTAGGAGGAGCTCAAAGTTATCAGATGAGTGGAGTGACTTGTTTTTGGTTGGTTTAGACCCGGGTAGGGGTAAATAGATTGCTTGCTTGGTTGGCACCTTCCAGCTTATGGGGGTCAGTCAGGTATTATGTGTATTATTATGTATATTGATATGTGCTAGTAGATACTGATAGACAGAAGGACGACACGTCTTCAGGTACGCTCAGTTAGTTACAGAATGTATAAACTCTCCCCAGTTATCCTCAGCTAGATAGACTCAGCTACTTCTTGCTTAAATGTCATGTTATTGTGCTATTCATTTCAGTTGCATATTTCAGTTTGCTTTACATGCTCAGTACCTGTGGTACTGACGCCCAGCGGGGCGCTGTATTGCTTGCCTACAGGTACTCACGGATGAGGAGCCGATCCCTCGTGATTCCAGCCAGCCAGTGAGTCATCAGCTCCTGCCATCCGGAGTCTGATTCGTGTAGCTCCTTTTCTTTTGTTGTGCAGTATGGGTAGGTCGGGGCCCTATCCCGACCATTTCTATTAGTTTCTTACAGTATTCATAGAGGCTTGCAGTCTGTATATATTCCCTGTGGTTATTTGAGCCGGTCGTGTGGGGCCGTGCAGTCTGCTGTAGCTGTTTTGTATTCCAGTTTATGTTGGCCGTGTGGGGCCTTAGTTTGACAGTAGTGGTGACCTTGCCGGTCACGTAGTTTTACATCAGTCTTGTGTTGAGTTACAGATAACTAGACAGCATGGTGGCCTTGTCGGCCCGCATAGGTTCCTTGTTACAAGTCTGTTTCTGGTTAGCTGTTGTTACAGGTACAGATGGCTACAGGCCAGTTGGCTGGAGGCTGTAGCTACAGCCGTTATATAGCCGATTTGTTTCTTGAAATAGAGCCAAAGCCAGCCAAAGCACCAGATATGCTCAGGCTGGACCAGTTAGCAGTCCAGAGTCTAGCAGGCACCAAGTGCCGTCATACCCCCCAAGGTGGGGTGTGACAAATTTGGTATCAGTGCAGGTCGTATCCCAGGGAGTCTGCAAGCCGTGCTAAGTAGAGTCTTGTCTATGGATGTGTTGTGTACCACATACTATAGGCAGGAGGCTGCGAGGCATGTTAGGATTGTCACTTTTCTTTCTTATTCAGTCGTGCTATAGAGCGGTACAGTATAGAGTTGACTTTTGAAACTCACCACCCTCTTTGCTCACTGATATTATGGCAGACCAGTGGCACCCAGCTACAGGTAGGAGTTTGGATACAGCAGTGGGCGAAGGCACCAGTAGGATGCTTCAGTTACAGCCAGATTCTGCCCGGTCTGAGAGCAATACGGAGGCGTCATCTCGGCCCTCCCAGCAGTCTCCGCCTCGCCAGACACCATTTGAGGCAGCACCGCCTCCCACAGCTCCTGCACCCATTTCGTCTGATCAGGAGCTACGTAGTGCGGTGGTTATGTTGACTCAGATGCTAGCTGCTCAGCGTCAGCCAGCACCACCTACAGCAGCAGAATCCCTAGGGGGGCCAGGTAGTTCCAGGGTTAGAGAATTCTTGGCGTTGGGGCCCCTCAGTTTACTGGATCGGATTCAGCGGAGGACCCTCAGGACTTTTTGGACCAGATGCAGAGGATCTTTAGAGTTATGCACGTAACCCCAGCAGAATCAGTTGAGTTAGCAGTGTTCCGGTTACGGGATAGTGCTGTTTTGTGGTATGAAAGTTGGGAGAGGTCTCGGGGAAGATATGCAGCCCCTCCTACTTGGTCCAGCTTTTCAGAGGCCTTCCTGGACCACTACTTACCCCGGGAGGTCAGACAGGCTCGGATGGACCAGTTCTTACATTTAGAGTAGGGGCTAGGAGCATCCATGAATATTCCTTACAATTCGACTCCTTAGCCCGCTATGCTCCAGCATTTGTGGACACCATGTCGTCCAGAGTCCACCGCTTTATTATGGGCCTGAACCCATAGTACATAGAGACGTGCATGACAGCTACTTTGAGAGAGGACATGGATATAGCCAGGGTACAGGCCTTCGCACAGACAATTGAGTGCCTGAGGCAGTGACAGCGGGGTGACAGACAGGCGACTTCACAGCAGCGCCGTAGGAGCAGACCCGCCGAGGTTCAGAGGGAAATTCCTAGGGGGCCGAGACCACGGTTTTCAGATAGGCCACCCAGATCTTTACCACCGGTACAGCAGCAGAGGGGCAGGTTTATTCGCCGGAGTCAGTCAGAGTCCGGTAGCAGTTCGCGGACAGTAGCCTCACCTCAGCAGTGGAGGGTAGAACAGAGCAGATTTGCATCTACCCCTTGTCCTATATGCCACCGACTACATTCTGGAGCCTGCAGGCAAAGCTTCCCAGGGTGCTATTACTGTGGACAGGAAGGGCATTTAATGAGAGATTGTCGAGCCAGGGGATAGGGTAGTCAGGATGATCTGGATAGAGTGTCAGCAGGGCCACGAGTTCCAGCAGCCTCAGTAGGGCGCAGACCCCCAGGTTTAGGAAATAGGGGCCGAGGTAGACCAGGAGCCTCTGGCTCAGGTGCAGGTCCCAGCCGTACCTATGCATTACCAGGGAGGCAGGATTCAGAGGCATCTCCCAACGTGGTCACAAGTATATTGACTATCTGCTCATTCCCTGTTTATGTATTAATTGATCCAGGGTCTACCTTGTCATATATTACACCATTTGTGGCCCGAAAGTTGGGCATCGGATCAGAATTGCTTCAGCAGCCCTTTTCAGTGCTTACACCGGTCGGTGACTCGATTACAGCTAAAAGAGTCGACTTCGATGCCATTATGGGTATGGACTGGTTAGTGCCATGCTATGCCAACTTAGAATGCTGGACCAAGACGGTCCGATTTCACTTTTCGGGGGAAGCAGTGCGAGAGTGGAAAGGGAGTACGCCTACGCCGAAAGGTAGGTTTATTTCCTACCTTCAGGCAAGAAAATTAATAGTAAAAGGATGTATTTGCCACCTAGTTAGAGTCCAGGACGTTCGGGTGGAACCTCCGACTCTTCAGTCTGTTCCAGTAATCAATGAATTCCCTGACGTATTTCCGGATGAGTTGCCTGGTATCCCTCCCGAAAGGGAGATAGATTTTGTGATTGACTTGTTGCCAGGGACTCAACCTATATCCATTCCCCCGTATCGCATGGCACCAGCTGAGCTTAGAGAGTTGAAAGAGCAGTTAAAAGATTTGCTCGACAAAGGTTTTATCAGGCCTAGTACTTCCCCGTGGGGTGCACCAGTTCTGTTTGTAAGAAAGAAAGATGGCTCACTCCGTATGTGTGTGGACTACCGGCAACTGAATAAGGTAACGGTTAAAAACAAATACCCGCTCCCGAGAATAGATGATTTGTTTGACCAGTTGCAGGGGGCCAAATGTTTCTCTAAGATAGATCTGAGGTCCGGATACCACCAGGTCCAGGTTCGTGAGAGAGACATTCCAAAGACTGCTTTCAGGACCAGGTATGGTCACTTTGAATTCTTAGTTATGTCTTTCGGGCTGACGAATGCTCCCGCAGTGTTTATGGACCTGATGAACAGCATATTCAGACCGTATTTGGATCTGTTCATGATAGTATTTATCGATGATATTCTGGTATATTCTCGTTCAGAGACAGATCACCAGAACCATTTACGAACAGTACTCCAGATCCTTAGAGAACGTCAGCTGTACGCCAAGTTTTCTAAGTGCGAGTTCTGGCTGAACTCAGTTGCCTTTTTGGGGCACATCGTGTCGGATGCTGGTATACAGGTAGACACACAGAAAATAGAGGCGGTCAAGATATGGCCCAGACCTACCACTCCGACCGAGGTCCGCAGTTTCTTGGGTTTAGCAGGATATTATCGGAGATTTGTTGAAGGATTCTCCACTATAGCAGCACCTCTGACAAAGCTGACACAGAAAGCAGCAAAATTTCAGTGGACGGAGGCATGTGAGCAGAGTTTTCAAGAGTTGAAAGACCGATTGACCTCCGCCCCAGTACTAGCATTGCCAGAGGGAATAGATGGGTATGCGGTGTATTACGACGCTTCAGGTTTGGGACTGGGTTGTGTGTTGATGCAGCATGGTAAGGTGATTGCTTATGCTTCCAGACAGCTGAGGAAACACGAAAAGAACTATCCGACCCATGACCTGGAACTAGTCGCAGTGATCCACGCTCTGAAAATTTGGAGGCATTATCTGTATGGAGTCCATGTAGACATTTTCACAGATCATAAAAGTCTGCAATACATTTTCACACAGAGGGAGTTAAATCTGCGGCAACGTCGCTGGTTAGAATTGTTGAAAGACTATGATGTAAATATTCTCTATCACCCAGGAAAAGCTAATGTAGTAGCAGATGCCCTGAGCCGTAAGTCAATGGGGAGTTTGGCGTATTTGCGGCCCGAGAAGCGGGAATTAGCCAAGGAAATTCATCAACTAGCTGGTTTAGCCGTTCGAGTAGTGGAGACAGAAAATAATAGAGCGGTAATTCAGAATTCTGCCGAGTCATCACTAGTTACAGAGGTAAAAGAATGGCAGTACGAGGACCCTGACTTAGTCCAGCTCAGAGATAGAATTCAGAAAGGTAAAGAGTCAGATTTCCAAGTGACTGAAAATGAAGTACTACATTGTGGGGGCCGTTTATGTGTCCCGAATGTTTCAGGGCTTCGCCAGCAGATCATGCATGAGGTACATTACGCTCGTTATTCCCTCCATCCAGGAGCAACGAAAATGTACCACGATATCAGAGACATCTACTGGTGGCCAGGTATGAAATCTGAAATAGCTGAATTTGTATCTAGATGTCCTAACTGCCAGCAGGTGAAAGCGGAGCACCAGAAACCGGGCGGTCTGACGCAGGATATAGCTGTGCATATGTGGAATTGGGAAGCGATAAATATGGATTTTGTAACAGGATTACCCCGTACCAGACGCAGAAATGATTCCATTTGGGTAATTGTAGACAGGCTAACAAAATCAGCTCATTTCCTACCAGTGAAGACTACCTTCTCAGCTAAGGATTATGCCGAATTATATATCAGAGAAATAGTTAGACTACATGGAGTGCCGGTATCTATTATTTCAGACAGGGGAGCACAATTCACAGCTAGATTTTGGCAGTCGTTCCAGAGGGGTCTGGGAACGCAGATCAATTTGAGCACAGCATTCTACCCTCAGACAGATGGACAGGCTGAGCGAACAATCCAAACGCTCGAAGATATGCTACGGGCGTGCGTACTAGATTTTGGGGGTAGCTGGGATGAACATCTGTCGCTGATTGAATTTGCTTATAATAACAGCTACCATTCAACTATTCAGATGGCGCCTTTCGAGGCATTATACGGGCGAAAATGTAGATCATCGGTGGGCTGGTTTGAAATAGGAGAATCGGCATTAGTTGGCCCAGACATTGTTCGGCAGTCCGAGGAAAAGATAAAGCTTATCCGAGAACGTTTACTGACTGCTCAGAGCCACCAGAAGTCGTATGCAGATATGCGGTGTAGAAATCTAGAATTTGCGGTAAGTGACTGGGTATACCTGAAGGTGTCTCCGATGAAAGGGGTGATGAGATTTGGCAAGAAAGGCAAGCTTAGCCCAAGATTCATTGGGCCATATCAGATTCGGCGAAGAATAGGCCGAGTTGCATACGAGTTGAACTTGCCTTCAGAGTTAGCATCTGTTCACCCAGTGTTCCATGTTTCTATGTTAAGGAAGTTCGTAGGGGACCCTTCTACAGTAGTTTCGGTTCAAGATGTCCAGGTCACAGAAGAGTTAGCATATGAAGAAGTTCCCGTAGCTATCTTAGACAGACAGATTCGCAGGTTGAGAACTAAAGATGTTGCATCTGTCAAAGTATTGTGGCGTAATAGGAATCGTGAGGAAATGACATGGGAAGCAGAAGAAGATATGAAAGTCAGATACCCTCACCTATTTCAGGCCTAGTCAGGCGACAGGTATGTCCGTATTATTACTTATGCAGTACCTTATGGTTGTATGTCTGTGAATGATAAAGAGTGATATTTAGTTATCCAGTGGATCCTAGAATATTATGTGCAGTGCCTGTGTTGGACTTTTCTACATTTCAGGTTTTTGTTATAGTCCATATTATAGGGGAAACTCTGCTAAAATTTTTCTAGAAAATAAAGTAAGTAGTCCTATAGATAACAGTGTACATTCGAGGATGAATGTTCTTAAGGGGGGGAGAATGTTATACCCCATAGAATTCCCGGCACCTAGACGACCTATTCGCACGTTGGTTAAGCATATTAGAAGGCCATACGTGCTAGAGAAAGGCCGGGAAAAAGATCGGACGAGAAACCCGTCGAACCATCACGGGAGGAGCTGAGGCAGAGCCCCTCCGCGATGGCAGCGTGTCACGGAGGTGAGGCCTCCGCGATGGCTCCGTGACACGTTGCCCAGGTTCAGGCTCAAGTATATAAGCCCCACTTCGGTTTAAATTCATTTTAATCAAAGGAAATTTCCAGAAAACAGAGGGTATGGCAGAGAGGAGTAAGAACGAAGGAAATTAAATAATTTTCGTCCGATTACGCTACTAAACGCTGCCCAAATTCAAATTAACCTCAGATACTGAGATATTTAGCAGCAGAGAGCATTCCTACGGATTTAGTTTCGTAAAATACGGCCGACGAATCGGCGAGCCGCCGAACTAAGGTAAGTAGAATTGCTCTAAATTAATGTATATGTGTTCCTAGCTGAGAAGTGAATATTTCTCCCTTCTGGACCGCTGAAAAATAACGAGTTTTTGACCGTTTTTCGAAAGGTTAAAGTTGGGATAAATATATATATATCTAAAGTGACAATTTCTCCCGAATATTAATGTATTTAGTTCTAATTGACGTGTATATGAATGTAGTTGGGAGAAACAGCAAAAGTACCGACGGAAATCATACCGGTCAGTCGGGTACTCAGAAACCAGGTATGTAAAGTTATTCTTTCGGCAAACCAGGAAGTACAGCATAGAAAGTAAATAGAATAAAGGCTATTAACCGATACCCAGCATACAGGAACGATTTTAGTACAATTTCCAGCAAGCATGCTAGTATATTAATTACGTATCATGCGATAATCAGAATAGTAGATATTCAGGCAATACGTATTACATCTTTTGAGATTGTATCCAGTAGTAGGTGGTGCATTTTATGTTATTGAGCTATATCCAGATATAATCAGATAGACAAATAAAGGCCAGGTAGCAGTTAGTCCAGCAATCAGGAATAGTGTAAAACAGAATATAGTTTTAGTTATTTAATACAAATTGGCCTTGAGATACAAGAAGAGAATATGGTCAGTATTTTGCATTAAGCATGCTTGCTGTGTATGTGTTTTGTATGTTGAGACTTGTTGTGGCATGTGGGCACCCTTTAGCATCCCCACCGCCCCTGGGTTATAGCTGTGTCGATACCAGATTCAGATACCGCCACCAGCTGGGCGATGCCGTCCGACTAAAGGACGATGATGGCCGACCACCATGATAATACGGTCCAAACCACCCTGCTTGCAGGGGTAGTTCAGTTTACTCTGCGCAGAGCTAGCACACCATTTTTACAGGGGCAGACCACTCTGTGTGCACACCTGTGCCCAGAGGCAGGAGTCTTCGGACTCAGACACAGTTTATTGTCAGAGGCCAAGGCCTGAGCTACGTACCCAAAGGGGCCGGTAGGAGGAGCTCACAGTTATCAGATGAGTGGAGTGACTTGTTTTTTTTTGGTTTAGACCCGGGTAGGGGTAAATAGATTGCTTGCTTGGTTGGCACCTTCCGGCTTATGGGGGTCGGTCAGGTATGGTGTGTATTATTATGTATATTGATATGTGCTAGTAGATACTGATAGACAGAAGGATGACACGTCTTCAGGTACACTCAGTTAGTTACAGAATGTATAAACTCTTCCCAGTTATCCTCAGCTAGATAGACTCAGCTACTTCTTGCTTAAATGTCATGTTATTGTGCTATTCGTTTCAGTTGCATATTTCAGTTTGCTTTACATGCTCAGTACCTGTGGTACTGACGCCCAGCGGGGCGCTGTATTGCTTGCCTACAGGTACTCACGGATGAGGAGCCGATCCCTCGTGATTCCAGCCAGCCACTGAGTCATCAGCTCCTGTCATCCGGAGTCTGATTCCCAGAGGTGTAGCTCCTTTTCTTTTGTTGTGCAGTATGGGTAGGTCGGGGCCCTGTCCCGATCATTTTTATTAGTTTCTTACAGTATTCGTAGAGGCTTGCAGTCTGTATATATTCCCTATGGTTATTTGAGCCGGTCGTGTGGGGCCGTGCAGTCTGCTGTAGCTGTTTTGTATTCCAGTTTATGTTGGTCGTGTGGGGCCTTAGTTTGACAGTAGTGGTGACCTTGCCGGTCACGTAGTTTTACAGCAGTCTTGTGTTGAGTTACAGATAACTAGACAGCATGGTGGCCTTGTCGGCCCGCATAGGTTCCTTGTTACAAGTCTGTTTCTGGTTAGCTGTTGTTACAGGTACAGATGGCTACAGGCCAGTTGGCCGGAGGCTGTAGTTACAGCCGTTATATAGCCGATTTGTTTCTTAAAATAGAGCCAAAGCCAGCCAAAGCACCAGATGTGCTCAGGCTGGACCAGTTAGCAGTCCAGAGTCTAGCAGGCACCAAGTGCCGTCATACCCCCCAAGGTGGGGTGTGACAGGCTGGCCGTGCTAGGCAGCATCCACGCTGTGCATGTGTCGCGCCTAGCGCTGTGCCACGCCAAGGATGCACGCGTGAGGATGCCAATCCAGTGGCCTTGCGCGACAAGGTCGTGCCACGCTGGGCGACGCGCACAGTCCAGCGCGAGGACCTGCCGAGGTACATAATCCAGTGAGCATTCGCGTTTGCTCCATGGAAAGGAGGTAAATTGGGGCGATGGGTAGCGTGGCACGGAGCAGTTTCATGCACGGCCAAAAATTATATTTTCCCACTTAGCATAAATAGGATACTTAGCTTCTAAAATCAATGGTCAGGAAATATTTTTGGGAAACCGTAAAGGAGCGAAGGGTGAACGAAAGAACTCTACCTAGGGTTCCTTATTTTTCATTCTCTTTTAATTATTCTTGTAAGTACTTTACTTTAAAAATGTTTTTGAATATTTGTACGAACATGTGTAGCTAAAACCCTTCCTCTAGGGTTGAGGCTACGCAATATTATTGTAAATGCATGAATTCTTTGTGGTTTGAGTTTTAGTTGTTGTTTTGTCTTACATTCTTTATTATTGTTATGTTTTATGCTTGATCACCATGAGAACAAATTTGTTAAGCTTAGGTAAAAGCTCGAAAGAGTAACCCTAGGCTAGAACATGAGAATTAGGGAGCAAGTTCTTACCTCTACGGTAGGATTAGTGGTTAGGATAGAAATTATACCTAATTTTCCTTGCTTGGTTATTAAAATGGGATGAGCTAGACACCGGCTTAGAATTATCACATCACCACTTGTAGAAGTAGTTGTGAAGCTAAGTTCGATTAAATGATTATAGGTACGAAAGTCCATAATCAAGGGTGCAAACTCCGTGAACCACATCCATGTAATTAAATTTCTCACGAATTAGGACGTCACATCCCCGCTCAACGATGTAGGTGTGAGACTAGTTTGTCGTGTTTAGAGGCTCGAAAGACCATGAACATAGAATTTTAATTATGTGAGACAACAACTGAAGTTTTCATACTCAAACTATCGTGAATTCTAGCATTGCATGATTATTAGGCCTTAACTCTAGTTGCTTCTTATATCATTTCTCGAGTATTTTGTGATCACCCTTAAACATAATTAGTATTTACTGAAATTTTCTATAATCAACACTTGTGACATTAATTTTAACACTAGAACTTGATAATTCGCTGAATTGGTCCAGTCCTTGTAGGTTCGACATCCGGCTCTTAAAAAGGGCCACTGTACTACTTGTACGACTACCTACACTTGCGCGTGCGCTGGAGCGTGAACATGGATCTCCGATGCACTTCTTCAAAAGTGACACATGGAATACAAGGTGCACAACTGCTAAATCTGAAGGTAATTCTATCTCAAAGGATACATTGCCAATACGCCTCAAACTTCTATAGGGTCCCACATACCTGGGACTTAGTTTGCCTTTCTTCCCAAATCTCATCACCCCCTTCATGGGAGAAGTTTTTAAATAAACCCAGTCATCAACTACAAACTCCAAATCTCTTCTCCTCACATTGGCATAAGATTTCTGACGGCTCTGAGCAGTTTTCAATCTTTCTCGGATGAGTTGTACTTTCTGCATTACCTCATGAACTGAGTCTGGCCCTATTAAGGTAGCTTCACCAACCTCAAATCACCCTATAGGAGATCTACACCTCCTACCATATAATACCTCGAACGGGGCCATCGAAATGCTAGAGTGGTAGCTGTTGTTGTACGCAAACTCAATAAGAGGCAAATGATCATCCCAACTGCCCTTGAAATCGATCGCGCACACTCTCAATATATCTTCTAGAGCCTGAATAGTCTACTCAGCTTGCCCATCTGTCTACAGGTGAAAAGCTATTCTGAGCTTGACCTGAGTGCCTAGTCCCTTCAGAAAATACTTCCAGAAATGTGAGGTGAACTGAGTTCCTCTATTTTAAATGATAGCTAATGGCACCCCATGAAGTCTGACTAACTCCACGATGTAAGTCTGGCACAGTCCTCAGCTGAATCTGTCGTTTTGACTGGGAGGAAGTGTTCTGACTTAGTCATTCGGTCTAAGCCATTTTTTAAGGAGGGATGGAGATGAGCTGAGTAACTGGGAGGAGGTCTATTCCGAAGTCTATTTCTCGTTCAGGGGGAACTCCAGGAAGATCCTCAGAAAATACATCTGGGAACTCGCTGACCACTGGAACTGACTGGATGGTTGGGGTCTCAGAATTGGAATCTTTAACCCGGACAGATGATAAATACATCCCTTGAAAATGAGCTTCTAGGCCTTAAGGTAGGAAATAAACCGACCCTTAGGCAAACTACTAACCGTCCATTCTAACACTGGTTTATTAGGGAACTGAAACTTGAAAACTCTAGTTGTGCAGTCAACTGAGGCATAACCGAAGTGTAACCAGTTCATGCTGAGGATAAGGTCAAAATGGACCATGTCTAACTCTACGAGATCAGGTGGAATGACTTTATTCAGGACTAAGACTGGGCAGTTTATATACACCCAGCTGGCTCTAACTGACTCGCAAACAGGGGTGGAGACTGAGAATGGTTTTGAGAGGTCTGGACCGATATTGAACTGGACTGCTATATACGAGTCAAGAATGAAAGGGTGGCTCCTATATCTAGAAGGGCATACATGTCTAGGTGAAAGAGGCGTAACATACCCGTGACTATGTCAGGTGAGCTCTCCTGATCCTGATGGGAAGATAATGCATAAAATTGGTTTTGGCACTGACCGCCATCCGTACTTGAGGTGCTGGCTTGCTGAGCTGGTCGACCTGCTGGAGATGATAATGTGGTGGATTGTGCTCTCCCCAATCCTGATGACGGGCAATATTTAAGCTAATGATCAAGCTGTCCACAATTAAAGCAGCCCTCTCAACCCTGAAGACACTCTCCCGGGTGGTTCCTACCGCACATGGGGCAAGCTGGATATCTATTCCCAGCATTGCAGCTCTGAGACTGAGAGCCAGATGCTCCTCGCCTCTGATCTTGGTGGGATCGGAAGGTTGGGGCACAGGTTGAGCTGGGTGCTAGGGATCTATGTTGTTGTTGCTGCTGCTATTGAGGGCGACTACTACCTCTAGACCTCTGATGGCCATGATCTGACTGGCCAGTCCTTGCCCATTTATTCTTTCGCTCCACATCCTTCAGTTTTTTAGCCTCAATCTGCTGGGCATAGACAATCAGGATGGAGAGGTCCATATCCCTAATCATCATCGCTTTCTTGTACTCCTTGAGGACCAGGTTCGACACTCTGTTCACAAACTTTAACATGTGAGTCCTTGGCTCGGCTATAATCTCTGGAGCTTATATAGAAAACCTGGTAAACTCCAGAGCATACTCCTCCACTGTCCTATTCCCCTGCCTCAAATTCATAAACTCTGATACCTTGGCTTCTCTGAGCTCCCTCGGGAAAAATCTATCTAGGAAGGCTATGTTAACTCCTCCCACTCCACTGGTCCTTCTCCTACTGGTCACCCCTCTTTCCATTGTTCGTACCAGACCTTGGCTACCCTTTTTAGTTGGTAGGCAGCCAGATCAGCACTCTCAGAGGAGCTGACACGCATAATGCGGGTAATCTTCCAAATCTCGTCTATGAACTCTTACGGGTCCTCCCCCACTTTGGATCCCTGAAAAGATAGAGGGTTCGTATGGGTGAAGTCCCGCACCCTAGCAGTAGCTGCGAACCCGTTGTTATTAACTGGTAGTCTTGCTGGGTCACCTGATTGGTGACTGTTTGAGCGAGCAACTGGATATCCGCCCTGAACTCTGCGGTGGACACTGTGTCATCCTGAGGGGCTACTGGGGCTGGTGGGGCAGGTCTGTTGGTGTTATCGGCCCTTCTTCCGTTATTGTGTCTGGGAGACATGATTCACTGAAACGAAATAGAGCACGAGTTAGAAGGACGTTTCTAGGACTGAACTTTAATGCACGATAAAGAGTATGAACAAAAGAGAGTTTTCCAAATAACATCTCATAGCCTCCTCATCATAAGTGTGGCGTGCTTAACATCGATGAAAAGGACTCTACTGGATGCGGCTTTAAGACATTCCAAGGATACTCTAAACCTAGTGCTCTGATACCAAGTTTGTCACGCCCCGAGTCTACACCCTAGAAGGAACATGGTACTTAGAGTCACAAGTAACACCAAGTCAACCCTTGGTCTATGATACACTAGAATTCTGAGTAAACATAATAGCGGAAGCTTTAAAATAATAACGCAAAACATTCATGAAAGTAATTCTGAATCACGTAGTTTAAAACATCTAAGCAATACTAATAAACTGAAACCACGTTTTTGTCTGAAAGCCATCTAACTGAGGAGTTGTTGAGACAAGCGCCCAGCTAACTCTAAGTCTAACTGAAATAATAATAAAGGAAACTGAAATAAATAAAATAACATCCTCGAAAGATGAGTACTCACACTTCTATTGCTGGAGAGAGATCCGAATGAAATCGGCTAACAACGTTGGGTCTGAGAACCTACGGCTGTATCATGAAATGATACAGCATAAAAGTATGCGTCAGTACTTTGAACATACTGAGTAAGTAGGAGAAAACATAACAGAATATAAAAGGCTGAGCTGAAAATGACATGCAATGACCAACTGATATACTGAGCTGAATAACTAAAATAAACTGAGATGGTCAAGATGACTCTGTCTAATGTTCAAAGACATGCCCTAAGTCTGAAAGTTCTGAGTCTTGGATACTGTACTGAACTGACCTAAATTGATAGAGCTTAAACTGAACTAAACTGCTTATACTCAGACTGGACTAAGCTGACTAGTAGGAGAGTCTATAATCGAAATATAACCACATGAGGTAGATGTGGAGTCCGATGTATATGCCCCACCGATAGGACCCAATAAACCTTGCCAGGATATAGAGGCATACTGGGTGATCACAAAAGTCTGGGGCCAATCAGGCCAATAAATACTGTAACCCACGCTGGCAATGTAGTTCTAGGAAGGTCTGGGTGCGCTGGAACACCGGTTTTCTCGATGCTAAGTTCTGCTCCCACTGGAATACCTAAGCTGAATTCTAAACTGATAGCTCGAAACTGGGGTCCAAGACTAGTCAGGGATATATGACTGAAAGTACCCTGAGACTCTTATCGGACCAGATTCGGAAATTGGATTCTAGACTGATTAGAGCTACTTATCTAGAAGCATCGTAACCGTCTAAGAACAAACTATAATCCAAATAGGGTCCTAAGGCTAGTCATATTTGTTTATCTAAGTGTCATGACCGCCTAGTGGACCAATGAAACTGAGTTCCAAGTCTGATTCAGCTAACTGGGAGGTATCATAGACACCTCAAGGAATTTTGTAATCAAACTAATCAGTTGACAAATTCTGAATAGCACTGAGGAAATTCTACATTCTAACTGAACTGAACTACTAAGCAGCTAACAAAGAATTCAACTTATTCCAACAACACGAGAATCCACAATATGGCAAATATTTCAAGAAATAAGGAAATCTCATCCGACAAGCAGTATTATAGTTTTCTCATTCGTGCCAGGGCTAAAATCATTCTTATCAATGGAGTAATTATTCAACATCTAAAAAATAAGAAATACTAGAAAACCAGCCCCAAATCACACTTCACAAACCACGAGTAATTTAATATACAAATACATTCCATTCGAAAGCTCAAGGATTAAATTCACTTTTGCAGGAACATCAACAATTTGGTCAAGAACTGATGGAGATCATAGAAACAATAAGCATGGATGTCATTCTATGTGAAATCAGTGAAAAACAAACATGTAATCTCTTCATACTCGATAACTCAGGGCTAAGACTAATAGAGAAGTTATAAGAGGGTTTTGGGGGACACAAGGGAAGAACTATTCCCTTTTTGAATTCCCACATACTTGGCTAAGAATTCCCTTGAGGAGTAAACTTGAATTTTTGAGATGAATGAAGAACCCTGGACCTTACTCTAAAAGTTCTTGAGAGAACTCCTTAATGTTTTTCTGAGAATGAACATGGGTAATGAGGAGAGAGGTTGTTCATTCCCACTAATAGGTCTGTAATTACGTCTAAAATGACATAGTTTAAAGTTTAGAAGGGTAGAAAATTACTAAATGACCCTTGGAAAATCGCAGGGAAAAACTGGTCGCCAGTCCTTACGGGTGACCTAACGGGTGTGGTCACACTCGTTGAGTACACTTACCAAAAATTGCTGATGATCACCATGTGGAGCCTAATGAGTCGTGGTGAGTGACTATGACTCATGGTCACCTGTCGTGGACCACACTGTCCGAAACCCTAAAGTTCCCCACAGGTGACACCACGAGTCGTGGTCACACATAATGAGTCGTGGTGAGGACTCGTGGGGTACCCTACCTCACACCTAAACTTCTGACCCAGGCCTGACCACAATTCACCTAACGGGTCGTGGTGGAGGACCACGACTTGTGGTGGCACTCGTTAGGCATACAGACATCACCTTTCCATTTCTCAATCCCTCTTCCCACGACTGACCTAACGAGTCATTATGTCTCGTAACGACTCATTAGGTGAGTCATTCTGAGGCCTTTCTATAGATTCTCAGATTTTTTGATTTAAGTCCCAGATCTAGTCTTTGAGCTTCCGGTGTATTACAAACTGCAATATAATACCATTTGTTGCAAGCGTGCAACTCTAGCTAACCACAATTTAAAACCTGTTGCAGGAGTGCAACCCTAGCCAACCATAATATCATAGAAATAAAATGAAATAAGAAAATATGAAACAACTGTATGCAAAGCCATATGTACAAATATACACATGCTCATATGGTAGGTTTATGTGACCCATTAGGGACTCGCGAAGTCCATATATTCCTCTGGAACCAGGTTTCTTAGACCACATCAAGCATTATTATGCCCAACCTGGGACCTGGGCAGGATCAACACTGGCACCCAAAGCCTTTATTGACCTGAGCAAACCTCGTTACATGGCAATAACAATAGAGTATTTATCTAATATGAGTAAACGTAAAATATTTAAAGCTTTAGCAATAAGCATCATTATGCATAAGAAAAGTAATTCTTTATCATGAAAATCATCACTTGAGTACATAATTAACACTGAGATCAAAATGGAATGTATGACAAGAGAACATACACTATAAAGCCTCTAACATGCATAAGTAACTATTTAACTGGGAAAAAGATACTCAACATACCTCTAGCAAAAAAAAAGTTGAGAGCTCATGAAAAGTTGAAGGTGTATAAAACCTAACATACTATTCAACTGTCCATCTCAGTATCTGAGTCTGCGCTACTAAACAATGAGCACCCTTGTAAAAAGAAACATAAGTACATATGAAATATTATTATATGTAATATGGTAGAATGAAACATGAAATATAACTAAAGTTGAAGGATAGATCAAGAATAATAGTCAAATTATGTGAAATTCAAAATTATTTCAAAATCATGTTAAAGTCAAAATTATTTACGAATCATGTTAGGTTGCACTAAATGTTCATATTTCATCATAAAATTGTTCATTATAGGAGTTTAATAGTATAACAGACATACATAATCCACCATGTGAGAAATGAAGTATGATCTCTACCCGACAACTAATCCATCTCATACCTTGTTGGGCAAGAATCCATAATTCTTTCTCTTTGGAGAACATAAAGGATATGCCCGAACCAATAGTACGATCCCAATTCCTACATCGGCGAACATAGTTTCAAGAAATTGTGATAAGTAGACTTGTGTCTTCTCAGTTAATCATTTTACTCCCCTTAAATTCTTGTTCATGCATTAGCCCGTGGGCTCAAAATCATAAGTCATGCTTTATCTTAAAATCTCATAATCATAAGTCATGCTTTATTTGAAAAACTCATAATTATAAGTCATTCTCTTTATGAAAAGCTCATAATAATAAGTCATGCTTTATCCAAAAATCTTATAATCATAAGTCATGCTTTATTTGAAAAGCTCATAACCGTAATTGTCTTAAGAGCCCATAAAACATAATAAAATTCATGTGTATTAGGTTGAGAAAATTATAAGTAGTCAGCAACAACAACAACATGCCCAGTATAATCCCACAAAAAGGGATCTGGGGAGGGTAGAGTATACAAGACCTTACTTCTACCACAAAGGTAAAAAGGCTATTTTGGATAGACCCTCAGCTCAATTGATTGTCTAGAGAAATCTAGATTAAATCAATAGTAGTACAAGAAATAAGCACATTATAAAGAAAGTATCAAATAGTATCAAGACAGTAACTATAACAAAATAATATCGAGGTGATGCAAAAACTATGAGTATGGACTTATAACAGGACGACACATTGCTACCTACTACCCTTCTACCCTAATACATGTCCTCCACAATCTCCTATCTAGGGTCATGTCCTCGGTAAGCTGAAACTGCACCATGTCCTATCGGATCACCTCTCCCCAATATTTCTTTAGTATATCTCTGCCTCTCTTGAAACCATCCATAGCTAGCCTCTCACACCTTCATACTGGGGCATGTGGTCATTTCCTCTTCACATGCTCGAACCATCTCAGTCTCGCTTCCCGCATCTTATCCTCCATTGATGCTACTCCCCATCTTATACCGAATATCTTTATTCCTAATATTATCATTCCTTGTATTCCCACACATCTATCACGTCATTCTCATTTCTGCAACTTTAAACTTTTGAACATGAGAGTTCTTGACTGCCAACACTCCGGGCCATATAGTATAGTCGGTCTATTACCACTTTCTAAAACTTACCTTTAAGTTTTGATGGAACCTTATTATGATATAAGTAGTCATATATCATAACTCATGGTATAATATCATGGGGAGAAGTCAAGGAATTTTTGCATATTTTGATGAAAGGGCATTATCATAATTTAAGTAAAATTTGATCAAAGAACAATGGAAAAATTATAGTGTGATTTAATAGGTACTTGACTGTGGGAGCAGTTGTGCTAAGATTTTTACCTTAGGATTACATGACCAATGAGGTTATGTGGGATTCCCCACATAGGGATACGTACGACGACGACTGTATATGAAAAGGAGTTCTCCGTAACTAGGAGTATTATTCATACATAGTACTTGAGGTTTTTATGAAATGTGTTCATTCAAGAGTTCAACATCATACCATTTTCGTCTTCATGTCATAAATCATGGTTTATAGTCTTAGGAGGTATTTCATAAGAAAACTTCTTAAGATGAATCATCAAACTCCAATTTCAAAGAAAATCATATCTTTCATGCTTTTGTAATTTCGTGGAGAAAATCATAGAATTCATGGAAAAGGGATACCATAGAGGAAAGTCTTAGATTTCATAAGAATCAATAAGAACAAGGTATAAGATTGTCCTTATAACTCTAACTCATACATAGAGGAAAAGCTCATAAACATGAACAACGTAGCATGGGGAAGAACAATAATGTTTCCTCCTCGGAAGATATCCCTACATACCTTATCCTTAGCCTCACAATTATTATCGTGAAGCAACAATTGCTTCATAAGTTCAATCTACAACAATTATAAGAATATGGACTACAATCAATACCCTAGCAATGAATTTTGAGTCATAGAGGCATTTTATCAAACACCCAGAGGACATAGGATATTCTGAGCCTCCTATTGGTGGTGTTTCCTAACATCGGACTCCTTCCACATTCCCATAACAACAAACCATAACAAGCCCAACCAAAATACCTAAATAGTCCTATATTCCTTAACTCTAGGTCATCACATGAATTCATGGCTTCCTAGCACCAGCCCACGAGTCCTGAAATTAGCACATCCCTAAGGAGTATGAAATATTATGCATGAAAGGTTTTATGAAGAATACATATCTTGGAGGAAGAAAAATAACTCACAAACTCGAGTCTTGAACCTTAAAAGTTGGTCTTGACCTTGTTAGAGGGGAGAGGATGCTTTGATGTCTAATTCTTGAAGGATTTCGTGGAATGTTGCAAGATCATGAGAGATGTTCACCCATTATTTGGAGGGTTTTTAGAGCCCCGATGATTGATGTTTTCTAGATACAGGCCGCAAAATCATTTTGCATTCCATAGAATTCATTTACAATTCGTAAGTCAAGACTGTAACTGTTTAATAGTGTCTCAGTAAAATACCCATAACATTTTATTCTAATTTATGATTGATGAATGGTTGAATATGTTGGAAACTAGATTCATAGAGATTTAATTTGATGGATAAAACACCAAAAACACTTTGTAGATTAGGAGATATGATTGTTTAAAGTTGGACCTTACCCAAAATGTTAACAAATTCTTCAGATTTTTCACTATACCTCCATAACTGGTAAAGAATAGCTGCTTCATCTTCCAACCTACTTATAAGCCTAGGTGCAGTCCATACATTAGTTCTATGGTCCGTAGTTTTATCTATTTTTGGCAAAAATTACAAAAAATGGATCTTGTCTATTCTTAGTTACCTCCGAACTTCCATAACACATTATAACTCATGATTAAGTCCTCCAAACACTTAGGATCCATAAAAAGATTTTGGGTCAATTTTACTCACATTCATAGATCAATTCAAATCTTAGCATGATGGTACATGGTGTTATAATATCTTCCTCTTAGCATCATTCGTCCTTGAATAAGGGTAATGAGTGGAAATGAATCTAACTCTGGGATCTCCTAAAAATTTCAATTGAGTTTCTTTCATAACTGAATTTATCCCAAATTCTAAATTATGTGCCAACTAACTAGAAACATCATCATTAGCCTCATGGAGTATCACATAGTTCATAACATGAAGGAATATGTTAACATACACATGCATCCTCTTAAAACATGAAAATGGAAATTCTCCATAAAACTTACCCTTATCTTTGTTCATCATTATAGGCATCATGCCAATAAGGAATTTCATAACATTTTGAGAAATAAGTCATAGGCACGAGTCATATGGGACATTTAGACTTAGAATAGATGTGACATAGTAGGGTTCCCTTAAACATGGAGAGAATAACATAATACATGAGTTTATGGATCATGAATAGCGTAAGTGGAACATGAGTTCGTGGAATCATAAAGAAAGGTAAGACCTCTCATCAATATCATCATCATAATCATACTTGGGAAGAAGGACTCTATGTATGAACTATAGGAGACATTAGGCATTGCACATTAACATAACTTGAGTACATTATCCATTTGACATGGATCTATAGAACACGACTAACATAACATTGTACATAAGCTTCATTTCGTCTGAATGACATGACATGGAGCATGAGTGCACTGAACATAGGGTAAGAATGAAATGTTGAAATAAAGAATTTTGTTCTTGGTCAAGGAAAAAGGACATCAATTCTCTCTCACATCTTTCTTGGCTTCCCATGTAGACTCTTCAACATGTTGACTTTCCCATAAAACTTTCATGGACGCTACTTTTTTGGTCCATCAATTATTGATCAGGTCTTAGGTATTTCTAAAGTTCAAAAAAATTTCTTTCGCATCTAGAGTTATCCCTAAGAATATTATTCACCCTTATCACTACCACCAAACCCCCTCGAACTCCACCAACAAGTCACAATTGCAAGAACCTGCACATTTATCAGTACGACATTCAAGCCTATTTCTATATATATTTCATTAATCCTTTGTATCTAAAAATCATCCAAAAACTCTCCTAATTTCTATAAATTCCCTACAATTACCAACCATAAAAGACCCTATTGATCGTCGCTCTAATCCACTCCAATCTTTGAAAGTGTAAACGGTTGATGCAAATATAATATCCAACTAAGAGTCGGGATCAAATCCACAAAGTATTTGGTAGAGCCAAATTATCTAGCACTTGTCAATTTAGATTTGAGAGCTTAGAGACTATTTGAATTAGGGCTAGGAGAAATATAGCTGTAACTAAGGAATGTAAATTTCTTTATATTGTAATCAAATAATGAGAAGTACTAGGAAAGTGATCCCTATTTTTGATCGATCCCCCTAAATCACCCAATATGAGCAAATTGAGAATGGGCTGTTGATGAACATGTTAGCAATTACTTAGGAAATTCATGGGTATCTTTCAATAACAACAATGGTGTGAATCTATCTCAATTTTATCAAATTAAAGAGAACTCCCTTCTTGACAATTGTTTATTGCCAATTCAAAATCATCCTATATCTAGGTGAATAAATTAAACAAGGGTTAGAGCCTTGAGTTATGTTGATTAATGCTAAACCAATCTAAATTTGCTCTTTCAAGCACCATAAAGGTAATTTTACAGGATTGAATGACTTTCATAATCAATTACACTTTATAATCCATAAATCAATCAAATGTTCTTAAATTGATGGGCCGTCTTCTAGAAAGATTGCATGTCCTTCACCTCGTCAACTGCTAACCACTTGGAAGTGGTTTCTGTATCAAGCTGGACCCTACGGACACATCAGATCAAGAGAAAGGAGAAAGGTAGTCAGCTCTCACAAAGAA
Source organism: Datura wrightii (assembly GCA_035772735.1). Lineage (NCBI taxonomy): Eukaryota > Viridiplantae > Streptophyta > Magnoliopsida > Solanales > Solanaceae > Datura > Datura wrightii. The sequence goes on along the minus strand of JASDFA010000007.1, from coordinate 41,121,222 downwards.
GTTCACCAGATAGTCACAACTACCATTTTCTTATCTATGTACTCAAATGCCTTTTCATTTGGATATCCTGGATGAGATTACACATAGAGCTTTTCTAAGCTTGTAATGATGGTCATCGGGTTGCTGGATACACATATAGTCTTTAGTGACTCATTTACCATCCATGAACACTACATCACTTTTCCACTGCCTTTTCACCTTTAGGATCCCTTCTTTTGTTTGCAAATTTTTCATACCCTGAGATATTTTTGTGAGCTCAATTCTCATTTTCTCTTTTGTTTTTTTACTTTTTTTTAGCTCATTGCTTAATACACCTTGGAATATGATTAAATAGTCATCTTTTCCCTATTTCTTTCTTTTCCACCTTACCACCCCCAACTTACACTATTTTGCTCATTTTTCATCATAATTCAAAGTGTGAAGGAGGATTCATGCATTTAGGTTGATTAAAAAAAAGGGTCAAAAGATCAAAATGAAAGACTAGGAATACATACATCTTTTGGAAGGTCTATTTAGGCAAGTGTGGCTTTTGAAGAACAAAAAAGTCCTAAGTTCATCTCTACAGCCCATAGTCAATTCTATGTTCAAGCATAAATATCAAGGCAAGTTCTAGAGTATGACCAAATCAAGTGAGCAATAAAAATTCCTTACATACAATGGGCACATGAATATCAAAATAACTAAACATTACTCATAATTAGGGACACATTGTCACAATTAGCATAGTTACATGTCAAAAATCGAGGCACACAAGTCAATACCAAACAGCCGAGGCAAAAAATTTGAGAGGAGGCATTGTTTTAAAAAATCAGTACAAGAATGCTGGGAACTCAATTGTGACTACCACCTAAGTAAAAAATATTTTATTCAACCATAAGTCCTCTACTAGTAGGCCGGCATCCTCAAGAATGTCACCTAGCAATCTATCATTGGGCCCACACACTACGACACTTTAACTATATTATTTTGCCAGATTCAACATAAAGTAAGCCTCTTGGGAATGAACCATGGCTAAGAAAATCCAAGAAGACCCTAAGCTAGAAAAGAAATAGCAAAACCAAATAAATATATAGTAAGAAAGTAACAACATGGACCATCACACAAATCAATCAACTAAAAAAATGCATTATTCCATACAAAACATGAGTTGCCATAACAAGCAATAGTAAATAAAAAATGCCACACAAGGCCAAATAACATCCACCCCCCAACTTAAAAACTATGCAGTGTCCTCAATGTGCATATAAACAAAAGAAAAAGCAAAAGAGTGGAAGAAGTGTAGCGCTTAGACTGCGCCAATAAAGATCATCATGGAGTTCCGCTGAAGAGCTCGCCTCTTTGTCATAAAGTTTTCCCTAGATGTAGAAGTGTGAGGACTCCTTTGTTATCCTAAAGTCCTCAGCGTCTGTGGGGTCTAGGTTTGGGTCATCCTCCTCCTGGAGGTCCTTCTCAACATGCTCACTTTGCTCCTCCAGTAGCTGGCCCTTGCCCTAGTCAAGTGGAGGGGTAGAAATAGCCGGCTGTGATGGAATGGGAGGAAGACCTACTCTTGTGAAACTCTCTCGATGGTGGCCCAGGGAATTAAAGTTAGTGAAGGTGAGGAATGAGCTTGGGACAGGCGACCTGGATTCGCACTTGGAAGAAAGTCCATCAAATTATCTATCGGTGGTGTCTTATCTACTAATGATACTCAGACCTTCTCAGACTGCTGCTCTCATATTTGTAAATCTATAATTACAGCTCTGTTCTCAGCTAGGTCAGCTTGGAGGTTCAAGATGTTAAATGAAGTAGCACTTTGCTAGAGTTGGACCAATCTGGCGTTCATCGTCCCTAGGAAAAATCTCAAGGCCTCATGAGAGCTCCTGAAATCATCCTGGAGCAACTGTAGAGCATGCTCAATAATAGTGGCCACAAAGGCTAGCCAAACCTTAATCTGGACAACTGCCGCTCGTCCCTTGAAGCCTAACAGCTAAGTTGGTCAAAGAGTCTCTGAAGCTTAATACAGGTCTGGATGGGGCAGTTGATACTGGTGTAGTGGTAGTAGAAGAAGGCTGGGCTCCATGGGAAGTGCAGTCTGAAGGCATTGTTTCTGATACTTCCAGGGGTTTTGAAGTGGGCTTCTCATTCTGGATATCCTCACTATCTATAGTGGGACCAACCAACAAAACTAAGTTGGGGCTACTGGTGGCAATGACCAATATGTCATCTCTCATCTTAGTTATATCAGTCACTAGATGAAACATCAGTGAATAAGTCCTCCATGGGTAGGATCAGTACACATGCACTCCAACAAACTATTGTTATAAAGCATGAAAAGGGAGAGAGGCTGCTATTTGTAGAGCTTGCTCCTTGAGCTTCAAACAGAGCATCTAGCTAACATCAATTTTCTTCTTCCCCACTATAAGGAACATAACTAGAGCATGTCCAAAATGAATCTTGTTATCGCTCTTAGTCGGGAAAATCCTGCTACATACCACATTCCTACAAATCTTAGCCTAAAGTCTCAACTCTCTCTCTTATAAATCTTGGCTGTCTAGAGAGCAGCCCATATGGGAGTCCCTCAAACAATGACTCTAGCTATCCATCCCCTAGCTTGGTGTCACCAAGACACCAACTTGTCATAGTCGGTAGTGTCCACCACCTCAAAGTCCTCTTCAACGCAACACCAGTTGATTGCCTCGGGGCTGATATCAACTGATACCCCTCTAATCACCAAAAACATAAATGACTCTATTTGTGACCGTAGCACCAGGTTGGACTACAGAAGGATCACCCCGTATATAGCATAGAACTCTCGGACTAGTGTTTGGATATACTGGCCCGTAAGACAAAAAAGAATCTCCCAATGCTGAAGATGCAACTACTCTGATATGTCTAGGTATTGTTCTAACTTAGTAGCATTACTGTTGTGCTCCTTTATAATACTCCTGTAGGGAATCCCCCTATGAGGTCATGTGCCCCTCTAATTATCTCTCTCGGGCACTCGACACTACTCATCTCCTCTGGTAATTCGCCCCCTATTTTTGCCACTGCTCGACTTACTTTTCCTAGGGAGATGGGGTCTGACCAATAGAGTCCTCTCCTATGGACTCCGCAAAGGAAATCTTAATCTGGATCCCACCTGCCAGGACGTATGGCTTCTCCTTATTAAACTAGGATGAAGATCCCAAGAAGATGTCTCTGTTAATGTTACTTGTGCTGAGTGAGTGGGTGACACTGCTACAACAAGTGCGGTAGTCCTCCGGGTGTCTAGAGGCTGGTACTCATCCCCATCTTCATCCTTGAGTCGGGATCTCTTTGGTGTTCTAGTCTTTCTACCTCTGGGTTCTCCACGTTTATGTGCCATTATTTGTGATTATGCAATAATTGGTCAGTACATGTACATGGGATAATGTGAAAGTAGAAAAATAAGCGGAAGGTATAGAAGAAAGGATGGGTTGTACTCTAAAGAGACAGACCGTACCTTGTACTGTCTCTTGAATTCAGAAACCCAATCATAAAGGACGGATAAAACTATAGACCATCTTTTGAAAAGACGGTCCATCCTTTTTGTCATCCCTTGACTCAGTACGATTGGACGTTCTGGTTCAAAGGGCGGAGAGAATGATGGTCTGTCTTTTATGAAGACGGTTCATCACCTTATCTACCAATTGAGGAATCACAAAATTCATTATGTTGGGCACTTTTTCTTTTGCAATGTTTGAACATGGATGGGGGCATTATCAATTTGACAATATCATGAAGGATATCAACACAAATCCGCACAAACAATTACACAACTATGCCCCATCCTATTCTATGAAATAAATCCTAGTTCTCCCTCTAATCAATGCCCAAGCATAGGTATGAATTACCTCAAGTCAAGTATACAACAAACATCACAACTAATGTTAAAATTGGAAGTTTATCATGAAGAAAAGTGTAACAATCCGTGTGTTAGAGCAGTCTCGTTGATAGATTTTGGAAGTACGAACCTAGTTTTGTGGCTATATGGTGTATTTCTAGTAAAGGACGGGGTTTGAATGTGCTAGCAAGCGATTAAGTGAGTAGGTGAAGAAAGCAGGGGGCAGTTTGAAGGGGGTTATGCATCACGGACCTCTCCCCTTCGCACGAGGCTACGCGTCGCGCCCCTCCTCCTCCTCCGATTTGGGGCATGCATCGCAGACCTCCCTTGAGGCAGTGGCCTATATTTATATATATATATATATATATATATGTGTGTATATATATGTATGGTTGATCCTAGATACTTTAAAATATTTCTCCAGTATGTATAATAGTGGAAACCATCCCTAGGTTAGGTCCTCTCTGCTCCGAAGTGATTTGAAGAGCTATCCTTAAATCTTATCTTGGTGTGGAGCTTTAAGAGTGAAATTTCCAAGCTAGATCATGTTGTAGTACTCATCCATGGCTGGGTGGTTCTCATAAGCTTGGTAAGCTTCCTTTTTCTTAGAAGTTCTTGGTTGTTGATCATGGGTATGAATCTATAGGTGAGGGTAGGTGGCTATTCTAAGTTTTAATCGTCGAATTCTTGGAAAACTAGTCAGTTAATAATTGCTTTTTTGCTATTTTCTTATTGAATTTCTTAGCTATGTTTTAATGGTTGCAGAGCAACTCTAAGACAATAGGTTCTTGATGGTATTAGCTTGAGTAGGGCACCGATTGGGTTTCACCAGAATTTGAGGTATGTTAGTGTCGTTTCCTTATTTTTAGCATGATTTTCATAGAACCAGTGTTATTACTACCTTCATGCATGTCAGATGATTCTTGCGACTTGAACTCATTCAAATATAGTTGTGTATAAGCTACTGTTTATGGCCATGGTATTTGTGATGGTTATGTATTTTCATTGGTTTGATTGGTTTCTTGTTTGGTACCTTGAGACTTGTGGATACCCAACACACAAGAGTTGTTTCGACTAGGGATTAAGACCGAGGAATAGACTAGTCTATAGAGTTTATTTGTCTCTATAGTGCTGAGATGATACATGACCCAAGAGTTGTTTTGGCATGTCTGAGCCTTCCTGGGATTATGATAGTTTCTCTTGGTCAGATTGAGCTCCAATGCTTATGTATAGCGGAGAGTGGTTCCAGCAATACTTGAATTTGAATTTGATGTTAATATATAGTATGTTTTATTTGTGTTGCTTATGGTGTTATGATATTATTGGGAGCATCATACAGGGCCCAGGTCTGAAGGTTTGATCGTTATAGCTATTTATATATTGTTTTCGGTAGAGTTGGTGTTCCTACCTTCTGAACCTATTGTTCTATTTCATGGACGGCTGACTTCTATCTCTGAACTTTTATTTTACTATCACCCATCATCCTCGGTACATTGTTGTACTAACTCCCTGGTCAGGCGCTATATTCATGCCTGTAAGTCTTGATCATCAGGTTGACCGAGGTGCCTGAGGTTGAGTTGAGTCTCATACACTTGTGGTAAGCTCCATCTTGTTTAGAGATGCCTTTTGAGGATTTTGGTGTACATATTATGTAGGTCAGGGCCTTATCATAATCAATATAAACTTATTGAACTCCTTAGAGGCTCGTTGACGGTACCTATTGGGTTATTGTGTTTTACTAGGCCTTATAGGACCTTGTATATATCTTTTTCTTGTGTGTGGCCTCGGCGACCCCAGTGGTATAGTATTTTGTCTCTATGTATATGTCTGGTTGTTATCTTCTTTTCTTATTGTATTGTCGGACCTCCTCGGTCCTGTCTTGTTGCAGTTGTCATTCTGGCATGGTGTGCTCGATCAGATGCAGCTTAAGGTGCCAGTCACACCTCCCCAAGTTTGAAGTGTGACAAAAAGTACCTCGATGAAGTCAAATGTGTTTGTGTGCTCACGGAAGAAGTGCAAAAATGCGTTGAACACTAACCCTTGTGCCTCGAGCTTATTCTTGAAGGAAAGACAAGTATGTGTGTGAGAGGGATGAGATATAGCAGGTGAGTGAGGTGGAGATATAAACAATGGGCATCAATAGAGGTTTTCCTTTTCAAATAGAAGAAGACAGGAGTAAGAATGGAAAAGGGAAGGAAGAGAGTAAGAGTGGGATGCAACACCCGTTTAAAATACTTATGCTTTAAAGTAGGTGAATGGGTCGGTTCTGCCCGTGGGTGGCTTGTTAATAACCTACCTGCAACACCCCAAAAGTTCCTAAAATCAAACCCTAGACTTGGACTCATCTAACAAGTTGTGGTATGCACCAATGACCCGTCATGTGAGTCGTGGTTGTAACACACCAAAACTTTACTAGACCAAACCCAGACTTTGCATGAAAAACAAGGGGAAACCAGAATTTTTTTTTCACAAAATGACCTAGACAACGGATCGTTGTCACCTTTAATGGGCCATTGTCTGAGTCATTGTCAGCTCTGCAGAATTTCCTTTTGGGGACCAACGAGGCATAGGATGACCCATTGGAAGGAGTAATAAGTCATTCTGTCATCCGTTGCATCCCAAGATCTAAAATCTACCAGCCATCTCCCAAAAGTGACGAGTGGAAGCAATGACTCATTGTCATCTCTAACGAGTCGTCATTTGCACCCGTTGCCAAATCTTATGTCCAGGTAGTGTTGACCACGAGCAGACACAACTACCCACTAGTTCTACCAATGATTCATTGTGTTGTCCGTTAGCTGAGGGACCAAGTTTTCCTATCACTGACAAGGAGAGGTACCAACGACCCACAAGTTCATCCGATGAGTCGTGGTCCCCTTCCATGGTCCATTTCCAGTGAGCCCAACTTTCAGGCCCAGGACCAACAAATGGTCCCAACGAGTCGTGGTATCAACCAACGACTCGTTGTGTGACCCATTATGTTATACCCCGTAGAATTTCCGGCACCTAAACGACCTATTCGTATGTTGGTTAAGTATATTTAAAGGCCATACGTGCTGGAGAAAGGCTCGGGAAAAGATCAGACGAGAATCCTGTCGAACCATCGCGGAAGGAGCCGAGGCAGAGCCCCTCCGCGATGGCAGCGTGTCACGGAGGAGAGGCCTCCGCGTTGGCTCCGTGACACGTTGGCCCTATCTAAGTCCAAGTATATAAACCCCACTTCGGGTTTAAATCATTTAAACACTAAGAATTTGCAGGAAACAGAGAGAAAAATCAGAGAAAGAGGAAGGACGAAGAAATTATATAATTTTCGTCCGATTACGCTGCTAAACATTGTCCAAACTCAAATTAACTCCAGATACGGAGGTATTTAGCAGCAGAGAGCATTCCTACGGATTTAGTTTCGTAAAATACGGCCGACGAATCGTCGAGCCACCGAGCTAAGGTAGGTGGAATTGCTCTAAATTAGTGTCTATGTGTTCCTAGCTGTGAAGTGAATATTTCTCCCTTCTGGACCGCTGAAAAATAGCGAGTTTTCGATCGTCTTTCGATAAGCCTAAGTTTAGGCTATAAACTATATCGAAAGTAACGTTGCTCTTTACAAAAAACCTGTATTTAGTATTGATTGATGTATTTATGAATGCAGTTGGGAGAAAATAGTTGAAGTACCGGCCAAGTCTCGTCCGACGGACGACTAGTTCAAGAATAAGGTATGTAAAGCTAGTTCTCTCGGCAAGTTAAGTAATATCGGTACAATGTAATAATTTACAGACCAGTAGAATGTTCAGAAGTCGAGTGTTACGTTTATTGTGAATGTTGATACGATATAAGAAGCATCGAGTTGTAACTTGCGTGAAACTTACTAGTACGACATAGATTCTAACACAAGTGTTAGAAACTGCCCGGTATGCTCAGTATGTGATGTAACATGAAATGTTAAGATATTACTGTATTTAGTTGAAACCCCGTAAAGTGATGCAATATCTGTAAAGCACTTCAGAGATAGAATGGCAGGCTAAAATAAAGTTTAGAATGCATGTTAGGAATAGTAAATCATGTTAATACAGAAACTCAGTAAACAACATAGTTTTCAGCAGAAACACTATCTTGTATAGCATTTGCCCCAGTAAAGTTTGGCAGGAGACTATACTCATATATATATACATTTACCAGTCTCAGCACGTATTAAATATGTACAGATTACTATTATTAGTTCAGCATGTACTGTATACGATACTTTACCCCTATTAGCCTCAACATGTGAGATATGCAGATAGTATTACCAGTTGAGACCGTTGAATTATTGGGGTTGGATTACCTAGCATCCATGACCGCCCCAGGGTTAATAGCTGTATCGACTCGTCCACCAGAGGACGAGGATACGTCACTTGACGGAGTGGCATGCCGTCCCCCAGGGGACGAAGATGGGATGCCAGTTTTCCCTATATTTTGCCTTGGTCGGCTCTTATACACCCCCGTCGAGCGGATACGCCCGGGTGTTGATTCAGGAGTCCTTCGGACTCAGGTACAGTTATAGTCAGGGGCTCAGCGAGCCCAAGTGCATACCCAGGGGACCGGTGGGATGCTTACAACCATTATAGGAGATGGGATGACCGGGGTAGGGGTGTAGATTCTGTGCGGGTTGTACCTCCCGGCTTATGGGGGCCGGGTAAGGTTTGTGTGTGCCATGTTGTGATATTTCATGTTATGCCATGTTACGTTAGATACGAGTGGATCAACAGTAGAGGGATATGTCTCCAGGTATGACTCCTATTTCCTTTCAATATAAATGAGAAAAGGTATGACTTACAGTACCAGGCAGTTAATCTAATTCTTCCTACTTCAGTTCATCAGTTACATTGTTGTTTTCAGACTTGGCTTTCAGTTATTGCTTTACATACTCAGTACCAGTGGTACTGACGCCCGGTGGGGCACTGTATTACTTGCCTGCAGGTACTCATAGACGAGTAGGTGATACTACGTGATTCCTGTCAGCGGTCGAGTATTCAGCTCCTGTCATCCGGAGGCTGAATTTCAAAGGTGTATTTCCGTTCCTTTTTGTTGTATAGTACGGGTAGGTCAGGGCCCTGTCCCGATCATTTCTACTGCTATTCTTAGAGGCTTGCAGTCTGTATATATTCTCTGTGGTCAGATGAGCCGGTCGTGTGAGGCCGTGCAGTTGTATAGCTGTTAGTATTCTTTCTTTCTATTATGATGGCTGTGTGGGGCCATAGTTTGCAAGTAGTGGTGACCTTGCCGGTCACGTAGCTTTTTAGTACGTTATGATTGAGTTATAGATAATTAGACAGCATGGTGGCCTTGTCGGCCCGCATAGGTTTCCCTGAGTTGATATGTTTCTGATCAGCTGTTAGTACAGGTACAGGAGGCTATAGGCCAATGGGCCGGGGGCTGCGTTTACAGTCGTTATATAGCCCTTGTTTCCAGAAACATGAGTTAGAGCCAGCCAGGGACCAGATGTGCCCAGGCTTAGCAGTCCAGCAGTTCAGGTCCCAGTAGGGCACCAAGTGCTAGTCATACCCCCCAAAGGCGGGGTGTGACAAACTTGGTATCAGAGCAGGTCGTATCCCAGGGAGTCTGCAAGCCGTGCTAAGTAGAGTCCTGTCCATGGATGTGTTGTGCACCACATACTATGGGTAGGAGGCTGCAAGGCATGATAGGATGGTTGTCTTTTATTCTTATTCAGTCGTGCTGTAGAGCGGTACAGTATAGGGTTGAGTCCCTAAAAGCTTACCATATTCTTTGGTTACAGATAATGTCAGACCAGCGACATCCTATCACAGACCGGAGCCTAGATATTGCAGCAGGGGAAGGCACCAGCAGGATGCCCCACCCTCATTTAGAAATAGCCCGATCAGAGGGCACTACAGAGGCATCGTCCCAGCCTCCTCAGCAGTCTCCACAACGTCAGGAGCCACTTGGGGCGACATTACCTTCAGCAGTCCCTATACCGACACCTTCCGACCAGGAGGTTAGGAGTGCTGTAGTGATGTTAGCACAGATGATGGCTGCTCAGCGTCAGCCAATGCCGTCTACAGTTGCGGAGTCATCAAGAGGGCCCGATAGTTCGAGGGCCCGAGAGTTCCTAGATTTGAATCCCCCACAGTTTACAGGTACGGACCGGACAGAGGACCCTCAGGATTTTTTGGATCAAATGCAGAGAATCTTCAGGGTTATGCATGCCACGCCTACCGAATCAGTTGAATTGGCAGCATTCCGGTTACGGGATATCGCTGTTTTATGGTATGAAAGCTGGGAAAGGTCCCAAGGGAGAGATGTTTCCCCTCCCACCTGGTCCAGCTTTTCAGGAGCCTTTCTGGATCACTATTTGCCGCGGGAGATTCGACAGGCCCGGGTAGACTAGTTCCTACATCTGGAGCAGGGGGCCATGAGTGTTCGGGAATATTCCTTGCGGTTTGATTCCTTAGCCCGGTATGCACCGACCTTTGTTGATACCATGGCATCCAGATTACATCGCTTCATCATGGGGTTGAATCCAGAATATGTTGAGACTTGTATTATATCTACACTGCGAGAGGACATGGACATTGCTCGAGTTCAGGCATTTGCCCAGAATATTGAGGGCATCAGACAACGACAACGGGAGATCAGAAGGGTCAGTCAGGAACAGCGTCGCCGGGACAGGCCAGTTGAGTTATAGAGGGAGGCCCGGGGAGGACCCAGGCCACGATTGTCAGACAGGCCGCCCAGGCCCCCGCCTCCGCCACAGTCGCAGGGGGTAGATCCAGCCGCAGGGGGCAGTCAGAGACTGGTAGAGGCTCGCAGATGGCAGATTCATCATTATAGAGGAGGGCGGAGCAGAGTAGGTATACCCTACCACTTTGCCCTATATGCAGTCGACGCCATCCTGGAGCATGCAGATATGGCTCCACCGCATGTTATATTTGTGGCCAAGAAGGCTATTTGATGAAAGATTGCCCAGCCAGAGGTCGAGAGGACCGCGATAGACAGGATAGGGCATCAGCAGGGTCACGAGCCACAGCATCCTCGACTGGGCGTAGGCCCTCAGTTTCAGCAGGCAGGGGTCGGAGCAGATCAGGGGCCTCCAGTACAGGTGCGGGCCCAAGCCGCACATATGCCTTACTAGGGAGGCAAGCCTCGGAAGCATCGCCTGATGTTGTGACAGGTATGTTAACTATCTGCTCACACCCTGCTTATGTGTTGATGGATCCAGAGTCTACTTTGTCCTACATTACTCCATTTGTGGCACGAAAGTTTAGTATTGCACAAGAATCATTGCAGCAGCCCTTCTTAGTATCCACACCCGTCGGTGACTCTATCACAGCTAGCCGAATCTACCGCGGGTGTACAGTAGAGGTTGCTGACCGTCCGACCACAGTAGATCTAGTCGAGTTAGAAATGATAGACTTCGATGCCATAATGGGTGTGGATTGGTTAGTACCGTGCTTTGCCAACGTTGAATGTTGGACCAAAACGGTCCGATTCCACTTCCCAGGAGAAGCAGTGCAGGAGTGGAAGGGCAGCACCGCTATGCCAAAAGGTAGGTTTATTTCCTACCTTCGGGCGAGAAAGTTGATATCTAAAGGATGTATCTACCATCTGGTCAGAGTTCAGGATGTCCAAGCAGAATCTCCGACACTCCAGTCTGTTCCAATGGTGAATGAATTCCCTGATGTGTTTCCTGATGAGTTACCTGGTATTCCCCCAGAAAGGGAAATAGACTTTTCTATTGACTTGTTACCAGACACTCAGCCGATATCAATTCCTCCCTATCGTATGGCTCCTGCAGAACTCAGAGAATTAAAGGAGCAGTTGAAAGATTTGTTGGATAAAGGTTTTATCAGGCCGAGTACTTCACCGTGGTGTGCGCCAGTTTTATTTGTGAGAAAGAAAGATGGCTCGCTCCGAATGTGCATAGATTATCGGCAGCTAAACAAAGTTACAGTAAAGAACAAGTACCCGCTCCCCAGAATTGACGACTTATTTGATCAGTTGCAGGGAGCCAGATACTTTTCTAAGATTGACTTGCGGTCCGGATATCACCAGGTCCGAGTACGTGAGAGAGATATTCCTAAGACAGCGTTCAGGACCTGATATGGACATTTTGAATTTCTAGTTATGTCCTTCGGGTTAACGAATGCCCCAGCAGTCTTTATGGACCTGATGAATAGTATTTTCAGACCTTTCCTGGACTTGTTCGTGATAATATTCATTGATGACATTCTGGTGTATTCATGCTCTGAAGCAGATCACCGGACTCATTTGTGGACAGTGCTCCAGATTCTCAGGGACCGCCAGTTGTATGCTAAATTTTCGATGTATGAATTCTGGCTTAACTCAGTGGCCTTTTTAGGGCATATCGTCTAAGACACTGGTATACAGGTAGACAAGCAGAAAATAGAAGCAGTTAAGTCATGGCCTAGGCCTACCACTCCGACTAAAGTTCATAGCTTCCTGGGGTTGGCAGGGTATTACAGAAGGTTTGTTGAAGGATTCTCGACCATTGCGGCACCTCTGACCAAATTGACACAGAAAGCAACAAAGTTTCAATGGACAGAGGCATGTGAGCAGAGCTTCCAGGAACTGAAAGACAGATTAACCTCCGCCCCAGTATTGGCATTGCCAGAAGGCACAGAAGGTTATTCAGTCTATTGCGACGCGTCAGGTGTCGGGTTAGGTTGTCTGTTGATGCAGCATGGTAGAGTAATTGCATATGCTTCCAGGCAGCTGAGGAAACATGAGAAGAATTATCCTACCCACGACCTGAAATTGGATGCAGTAATCCACGCCTTAAAGATGTGGAGGCATTACCTGTACGGCGTCCATGTTGATATTTACACAGATCATAAGAGCTTACAGTACATTTTTACTCAGAGGGAGTTGAATTTATGGCAACGCTGCTGGTTGGAGCTGTTAAAAGATTATGATGTGAATATTCTATATCACCCCGGAAAAGCTAATGTTGTAGCAGACGCCCTGAGCCGTAAGTCAATGGGGAGTTTGGCGTATTTGCGACCTGAGAAACAGAAGTTAGCCAAAGAAATTCATCAGTTAGCTGGTTTAGCCGTTCAAGTAATGGAAACAGAAAATAATGGAGCAATAATTCAGAATTCTGCTATGACATCATTAGTTACAGAGGTAAAAGAACGATAGTACGAGGATCCTGATTTGGTCCAACTCAAAGATAGAATTCAGAGAGGTAAGGAGTCAGATTTTCAGATAACCGAGGATGATGTGCTACGTTGTAAGGGCCACCTCTGTGTCCCGAATGTCTCAGGGCTTCGCGGGCGGATCATGCATGAGGTACATTATGCTCGCTATTCCCTCCATCCAGGAGCGACCAAAATGTACCACGACATCAGAGACATCTACTGGTGGCCAGATATGAAAGCTGAGATAGCCGAATTTGTATCTAGATGTTTTAATTGTCAGCAGGTGAAAGCAGAGCACCAGAAACCAGGCGGTTTGACGCAAGATATAACGGTACCTATGTGGAAATGGGAAGCGATAAACATGGATTTTGTAACAGGGTTACCCCGTACTAGACGCAGAAATGATTCCATTTGGGTAGTAGTTGACAGGCTGACAAAATCAGCTCATTTCCTGGCAGTAAGGGCTACCTTCTCAGCTGAGGATTATGCCGAATTATATATCAGAGAAATAGTTAGATTACATGGAGTGCCGGTATCCATCATTTCAGATAGGGGAGCACAGTTCACAGCTAGATTCTGGCAGTCGTTTCAGAAAGGTTTGGGAACGCAGATTAACTTGAGCACAGCATTCCATCCTCAGACAGATGGGCAGGATGAACGTACAATTCAGACGCTCGAAGATATGCTACGAGCGTGTGTACTAGATTTTAGGGGTAGCTGGGATGAGCATCTTTCGTTAATTGAATTTGCTTATAATAACAGTTATCATTCAGCTATACAGATGGCGCCTTTCGAGGCATTATACGGGCGAAAATGTAGATCGGCGGTGGGCTGGTTTGAAAAAGGAGAATCAGCATTGGTTGGCCCAGACATTGTTTGGCAATCAGAGGAAAAGATAAAGCTTATCCGAGAACGTTTACTGACCGCGCAGAGCCGCCAGAAATCTTATGCAGAAATGCGGCGCAGAAATCTAGAATTTGCGGTAAATGACTGGGTATATCTGAAAGTGTCCCTGATGAAAGGGGTAATGAGGTTTGGCAAGAAAGGCAAGCTTAGCCCGAGATTCATTGGGCCATATCAGATTCGACGAAGAATAGGCCGAGTTGCATATGAATTGAACTTGCCTCCAGAGTTAGCATCTGTTCACCCAGTATTCCATGTCTCTATGTTGAGGAAGTTTGTAGGGGACCCTTCTACAGTAGCTCCAGTTCAGGATGTTCAGGTCACAGAAGAGTTAGCATATGAGGAGGTTCCCATAGCTATCTTAGACAGACAGATTCGCAGATTAAGGACTAAAGATGTTGTATCTATCAAAGTATTGTGGCATAACAGAAATCATGAGGTAATGACGTGGGAAGCTGAAGAAGATATGAAAGCCAGATACCCTCACCTATTTCAGGCCTAGTCAGGCAACAGGTATGTCCGTATTATTACTTATGTAGTACCTTATGGTTGTATGTCTAGTTATCCAGTGGATCCTAGAATATTATGTGCAGTGCCTGTGTTGGACTTTTCTGCATTTCAGGTTTTTGCTATAGTCCATATTACCGGGGAAACTCTGCCGAAATTTTTCTAGAAAGTAAGTAAGTAGTCCTCTAGATAATGGTGTACATTCGAGGACGAATGTTCTTAAGGGGGGGAGAATGTTATACCCCATAGAATTCTCGGCACCTAAACGACCTATTCGCACGTTGGTTAAGCATATTTGAAGGCCATACGTGCTAGAGAAAGGCCCGAGAAAAGATCGGACGAGAATCCTGTCGAACCATCGCGGAAGGAGCCGAGGCAGAGCCCCTCCGCGATGGCAGCGTGTCACGGAGGAGAGGCCTCCGCGTTCGCTCCGTGACACGTTGGCCCTATCTAAGTCCAAGTATATAAAGCCCACTTCGGGTTTAAATCATTTAAACACTAAGAAATTTCCAGGAAACAGAGAGAAAAATCAGAGAAAGAGGAAGGACGAAGAAATTATATAATTTTCGTCCGATTACGCTGCTAAACGTTGTCCAAACTCAAATTAACTCCAGATACGGAGGTATTTAGCAGTAGAGAGCATTCTTATAGATTCAGTTTCGTAAAATACAGCCGACGAATCATCGAGCCACCGAGCTAAGGTAAGTGGAATTGCTCTAAATTAGTGTCTATGTGTTCCTAGCTGTGAAGTGAATATTTCTCCCTTCTGGACCGCTGAAAAATAGCGAGTTTTCGACCGTATTTCGATAAGCCTAAGTTTAGGCTATAAACTATATCGAAAGTAACGTTGCTCTTTACAATAAAGTTGTATTTAGTATTGATTGACGTATTTATGAATGCAGTTGGGAGAAAATAGTTGAAGTACCGGCTGAGTCTCGTCCGACGGATGAATAGTTCAAGAATAAGGTATGTAAAGCTAGTTCTCTCGGCAAGTTAAGTAATATCGGTACAATGTAATAATTTACAGACTAGTAGAATGTTCAGAAGTTGAGTGTTACGTTTATTGTGAATGTTGATACGATATGAGAAGCATTGAGTTGTAACTTGCGTGAAACTTACTAGTACAACATAGATTCTAACACAAGTGTTAGAAACTGCCCAGTATGCTCAGTATGTGATGTAATATGAAATGTTAAGATATAGTAGTATTCAGTTGAAACCCCGTAAAGTGATGCAATATCCGTAAAGCACTTTAGAGATAGAATCGCAGGCTAAAATAAAGTTTAGAACGCATGTTAGGAATAGTAAATCATGTTAATACAGAAACTCAGTAAACAGCATAGTTTTCAGCAGAAACACTATCTTGTATAGCATTTGCCCCAGTACAGTTTGGCAGGAGACTATACTCATATATATGCAGACAGTATTACCAGTTGAGACCGTTGTATTGTTGGGGTTGGATTACCTAGCATCCATGACCGCCCCAGGGTTAATAGCTGTATCGACTCGTCCGCCAGAGGATGAGGATACGTCACTCTACGGAGTGGCATGCCGTCCCCCAGGGGACGAAGATGGGATGCCAGTTTTCCCCATATTTTGCCTTGGTCGGCTTTTATACACCCCCGTCGAGCGGATACGCCCGGGTGTTGATTCAGGAGTCCTTCGGACTCAGGTACAGTTATAGTCAGGGGCTCAGCGAGCCCAAGTGCATACCCAGGGGACCGGCGGGATGCTTACAGCCATTATAGGAGATGGGATGACCGGGGTAGGGGTGTAGATTCTATGCTGGTTGTACCTCCCGGCTTATGGGGGCCAGGTAAGGTTTGTGTGTGCCATGTTGTGCTATTTCATGTTATGCCATGTTACGTTAGATACGAGTGGATCAGCAGTAGAGGGATATGTCTCCAGGTATGACTCCTATTTCCTTTCAGTATAAATGAGAAAAGGTATGACTTACAGTACCAGGCAGTTAATCTAATTCTTCCTACTTCAGTTCATCAGTTACATTGTTGTTTTCATACTTTGCTTTCAGTTATTGCTTTACATACTCAGTACCAGCGATACTGACGCCCGGTGGGGCGCTGCATTACTTGCCTGCAGGTACTCATAGACGAGCAGGCGATACTACGTGATTCCTGTCAGCGGTCGAGTATTGAACTCCTGTCATCCGGAGGCTGAATTTCAGAGGTGTATTTCAGTTCCTTTTTGTTGTATAGTACGGGTAGGTCGGGGCCCTGTCCCGATCATTTCTACTGCTATTCTTAGAGGCTTGCAGTCTGTATATATTCCCTGTGGTCAAATGAGCCGGTCGTGTGAGGCCGTGCAGTTGTATAGCTGTTAGTATTCTTTCTTTCTATTATGATGGCCGTGTGGGGCCATAGTTTGCCTGTAGTGGTGACCTTGCCGGTCACGTAGCTTTTTAGTACGTTATGATTGAGTTATAGATAATTAGACAGCATGGTGGCCTTGTCGGCCCGCATAGGTTTCCCTGAGTTGATATGTTTCTGATCAGCTGTTAGTACAGGTACAGGAGGCTATAGGCCAATGGGCCGGGGGCTGCGTTTATAGCCGTTATATAGCCCTTGTTTCCAGAAACATGAGTTAGAGCCAGCCAGGCACCAGATGTGCCCAGGCTTAGCAGTCCAGCAGTTTAGGTCCCAGTAGGGCACCAGGTGCCAGTCATACCCCCCAAGGCGGGGTGTGACACGTTAGTCCCTGTCGGGCAGTTTTTTAGTTTTTCTTTCAGGGGCATTTTTGTAACTTTCCACCTTTTTAATCCCAAAACTATGTTGTTTGGGTTATTTTTTAGAGGGATTTAGGGTGTAGTCGATAGTTTTCTCTCATTCCTCTCATCCTTTAAAAGTTAGAACGTAGAAACTCAGACAGGAAGCATAGAGCAGGAGTGAGGGCTTCAATTTTATTCTTAGATTTCTCAAGGGTTTTTCTTTGAGATTTCTACAACAGGTATGTGGGAAATCATCAAGGGAATTGTCCTTCCCTTATGCCCCAAAACTCTTCTAAAATGTTATCAGTTCTAGCGCTGAAGTTCAGAGTTAGGGTTCATTTGTCAGTAAATTATGGATTTCTTCCTGTTATAATTTTCATGAGTATTGAGGGTTGTTGTTAGCTTCACTTCTGGTCATTATCTCTTTTCATGAAATTATATGATTTTATCCCTAGTTTCTTTGAATAGTGAATTGAGTATTTCAACATGTTCTAAATACATGTATTGCTTGATTCTGATTGTTCTTGAAATCACTAAGATAGTATAGTTGTATGATCAAGAGTGGGATTATTGGTTGTTTACGTTTAATCTCACTCAGCACTTAGTAAATTTTAGTATCTTACCAAAATATTAGCTGATCAATTTAACTATATTCAATCTCCTAAGGTATCAGTAATACCTCCCAATCCCAGTTTTCAGTTATCAGTTATCAGTTAGTCCTCGCTTCTAGATAAGTAGCTCTGACTAGTCTTAGAACCAGCAGTATCAGTTATCAGTTAGTTCTTTAGATGGTTATAACGCTTCCAGATAAGCAGCTTTTACCAGTCTTAGAACACCAATTTACAGTTATCTGGTCTGATAGACTCTCAGGATACTTCCAGATAAGTATTCTTGACTTAGTCTAGGACCCCAGCTTCGAGCTATCAGCTAGTAGTCAAGTTATGAATATCCAGTGGGAGTAGTACTTAGTACCCAACGGATCGTGGTTCTAGCGCACCCAGGTTCCCAGAACTACATTGCCACCATAGGTTATTGGCCCAATGGGCCTCAGACTTGGGGTCACCCAGCTGAGCCACTATACCCTAGCATGTTACGCTGGGCTTTCTATGATGGAGTGTATACATCACACTCCACGTTTAGCTCACGTGGTTATATGTCGGTTATGGACTCTCCCATTTGTTAGTTGAGTTTAGTCTCAATTCAGCTCAGTATCAGCTCAGCTCAGTATCAATTCAGTTCAGTTCAGTTTAGCTCAGTTCAGTCAATAAGATCCAACACATGTTTATGACCATCAGTTAAGGTCATTATTGACCATATCATAAGTATTCAGTATCAGTTGGTCATTTCATGTTAATCTCAGTTCAGTTGTTTATTTTTCATGCTTATTGTATATCTCACTTACTCAGTACATTCAAAGTACTAATGCATACTTTCTATGTTATATCGTATCATGATATAGGCGCAGGTTCTTAGTCCCAGCATCTTCAGTAGTTCCCTTTGACGATATCAGCAGCAGTGTCATTTGGTGAGTCCTCACCTTTCAAGGATGATGGTTATTTGTTTAGTTAGTTCTTTATTCAGTTAGACTTTAGAGTTAGCTGGGAGCTTGTCCCAACAACTCATCAGTTAGTAGTTGGCTTTTGACTTAGTTTTTTAGTATTGTTTCCAGTTATGTTTACACTTTCAGCAGTATTGATGGTATAATTATTTTGATAAAGCTTCCTCTTATGTTTGCTCAGTTTACCAGTATAATGATAGACCATGGGTTATCTTGGGGTCACTTGTGGCACCAAGTACCGCGTCTCATCCAGGGTGTAGACCGGTCGTGACCAACTTGGTATCAGAGCACTAGGTTCAGAGAATCCTAGTATGTTTGAAATCCACGTCAATTAGAGTCCTTTTCATTGGCGCCCTACACTTATGAAGGGGAGGCTATAAGGCGTTATTAGGAAAATTCCCTTTTGTTCATACTCCTTATCGTGTTTAATCCTAGAAATGTCCTCCTAACTTGTGCTCTATTCGTTTTAGGGAAAATATGCCTCCAAAATGAGGAAATGGAAGGAGGGATGGAAATGCTAACCGACCTACCCCATCAGCTCCAGCAGCCCCTCGGGACGACCAAGTGTCCACAGCAAAATTCCGAGTGGCAATACAGCTGCTAGCTCAGACGGTGACTAATCAAGTGAACCAACAGGTGGTTCCAGTGAATGTAAATGGATCTGCAGCAGCTTCTAGGTTTAGGACTTCACCCGAATGAACCCTCCTACTTTTCATGGATCCAAGGTGCGAAAGGACCCACAAGATTTTATGGATGAGGTGCGGAAGATCACTCGAATTAATTGTGTTAATTCCGTGAAGAGTGCTTATCTAGCTACCTACTAGTTGAAAGGGGTCGCTCTGATTTGGTACAACCAATGGGAGGAAGGGAGGCTAGTAGGAGCAGGGATAGTAGAGTGGGAAATGTTCACAACTACATTTCTAGATAGATTCTTTCCTCGAGAATTGATGGAGGCCAAGGTTGCGGAGTTCATTAATTGAAGGCAGGGTAACAGAACCATGGAGGAGTATGCCATGGAGTTCACTTGGTTGTTGAGGTATGCTCCAGAGATGGTAGCTGAGCTAAGGGCTCGCATGCTCAAATTTGTCAATGGAGTGTCAAACTCGGTACTTAAGGAGTGCAAAACCGCAATGCTCATCAAGGACATCGACCTCTCCAGCCTCATCATTCATGCCAAGTAGATTGAGGTAGAAAATTGAAGGATATGGAGTGGGAGAACAAGCGGGCCAGAATAGGTCAGTCAGATTATGGCCACTAGAGGTCCGGCGGCAGTAGTCGCCCACAGCAGCAGCAACAGAAGACTCCAACATCCACATCAGCTAGAGCCCCTACTTTCTGATCTTTACAGGATCAGAAGGGTGGAGCATCTGGCTCTCAGTTCCAAAGTTACAGTGTTAGCAACCATTACCCAGCTTGTCCTAAATGTTGTAAGAACTATCCAACGGAATGCCGCATGGGAAAGGAGGGTTGCTTTGGATGTGGGCTGTCGGGTCACAGGTTAAAAGAGTGTCCTTCAGTAGGAGAGGGGAGAGCTCAGTCTACTTTAGTAGCCCCAGCAGTCCATCAAGCTCAGCAGGTAATACTTCAGGTACAGATGGCGATTAGCGCCAAAACCGCTTTTATGCTTTGTCCTCTCGTCAGGATTAGGAAAGCTCACCTAGCATGATCACGGGAATGTTACATCTTTTTCACCTAGATGTATATGCCCTTATAGATATAGGAGCCACACACTATCATTTGTGACTCCTTATGTATCTTTTCAGTTTGAAATCAGTCCAGAAGTTCTCTCAAAACCACTCTCAGTCTCTACCCCAATTGGTGAGTCATTTACAGCCAGTCGGGTATATAATAATTGCCCAGTATCAGTGTTGAATAAAGTCATTCTAGATGACTTAGTAGAGCTAGACATGGTTGATTTCGACCTCATTCTTGGCATGGATTGGTTGCATTCCGGTTATGCCTCACTCAACTGCAAAACTAGAGTCGTCAGGTTTCAATTTCCAAATGAGCCAGTCTTAGAATGGATGGGTAGTGTTTCAGCTCCTAAGGGTTGGTTTATTTCCTACCTTAGTGTAAGGAAGATCATTTTGAAGGGATGCATCTATAACCTAGTTTGAGTCAAAGATTCTACCTCCGAGACCCCAACTATTCAGTCAATTCTAGTTGTCAGCAAATTCCCGGACGTGTTTACCAAAGATCTTCCTAGAGTCCCTTCTGAGCGAGAAATTGACTCGGCATAGACCTTCTTCTAGACACTTAACCCATCTCTATCCCTCCTTGCGGAGTGGCTCCAACAGAGCTTAAGGAGTTGAAGGAGCAGCTAAAAGACCTTCTTGATAAGAGTTTCATCATCCTAGCATCTCCCTATGGGGTGCTCCAGTATTGTTCATGCGACAGAAAGACGGTACTCTCAAAATGTGTATCGACTACCGTAAGCTAAAAAAGGTTATAGTTAAGAACAGGTATCCCCTATCAAGGATAGATGACTTGTTTGATTAGCTTTAAGGAGCCAGTTATTTTCCAAGGTAGATCTTAGGGTGGGGTATCATTAGCTTAGGGTCAGGGAATATGACATACCCAAAACAGCCTTTAGAACTCGGTATGGTCACAATGAATTTGTGGTTATGTCCTTTGGACTAACTAATGCCCCTGCCTCTTTCATGCATCTAATGAACAGGGTGTTCAAAAAGTATCTGGACGTATTCGTCATTGTGTTCATAGACAATATTTTGGTGTACTCCAGAAATGAGGAGGAGCATGGTAACCATCTGAGGATAGTGTTGCATACTCTCAAAAACCGCCAACTGTTCGCTAAGTTCAGCAAGTGTAAATTCTGGCAGAAATCTATGGCTTTCCTTGGACACGTGGTCTCAGGTGAGGGTTTTAGGTAGATCCTCAAAAGATAGTAGTGGTGAAAGATTAGCCAAGACCCACTTCCCCAACAGATATCAAGAGTTTCCTGGGTCTAGCCGATAATTATCGACGGTTTGTAGAAGGATTTTCTTCTATTGCGTTTCCTCTGACTAATCTAACTTAGAAAAAGGTGAAGTTTTAGTGGTCAGATGCATGTAAGAAGAGTTTCCAAGTGCTAAAGACTCAACTCACTACAACTCCAATTTTGACTTTACCAGAAGGAACATATGGGTTCGTGGTCTATTGTGATGCTTCTAGAGTTGGCTCGATTGCGTTCTGATGTAGTGGGGTAAAGTGATAGCTTATACCTCCAGACAACACAAAATTCATGAGAAGAATTATCCGACTCATGATCTTGAATTAGCAGCAGTGGTGTTTGCTCTAAAAATATGGAGGCATTACCTTTATGGGGTTCACGTGGATGTTTTCACCGATCACAAGAGCATCAGTACGTGTTCGGTTAGAAGGATTTGAACCTTCGTCAGAGAAGGTGGTTGGAGTTACTGAAAGATTATGATATGAGTGTGCTATATCACCCAGGCAAGGCCAATGTGTAGGCTGATTCCCTAAGCAGGATGTCCATGGGAAGCGTTGCTCAATGTTGAAGAGGGCAGAAAAGAACTGGCAAAGGATATTCACAGGTTAGCTCTGCTAGGAGTGCAGTTGGTGGATTCAGCTAAGGGCAGAGTAGTATTGTAGAGTGGGTCAGAATACTCATTACTTGTTGTGGTTAAGTCGAAGCAGGATGAAGATCCCATACTACTTAAGCTGAAAGAAGCAGTTCTAAGGCAAAAAGTGGAGGATTTCTCCACAAGGGAAATAGTGTGCTTCGTTACTAGGGAAGACTATGTGTTCCAGAAGTTGATGACTTGAGACAGCGGATACTGGCAAAAGCATTAAGCTCTAAATATTCTATCCACCCGGGTGCTACTAAGATGTACTGTGACCTACGGGAAATCTACCGGTGGAATGGCATAAAGA
Organism: Datura wrightii; assembly: GCA_035772735.1. NCBI lineage: Eukaryota > Viridiplantae > Streptophyta > Magnoliopsida > Solanales > Solanaceae > Datura > Datura wrightii. The sequence goes on along the minus strand of JASDFA010000007.1, from coordinate 41,098,639 downwards.
GGGATATTGCAGAATCTGTGGCTAAGTGCCCGAACTGCTAACAGGTTAAGGTTGAACATCAGAAACCTAGGGGTATGACTTAAGATATTAGAATACCCACATGGAAGTGGGAAGAAGTGAATATGGACTTCATTACAGGTGTACCTCGTACTCGTCGGCAATATGATTCAATTTGGGTGATAGTAGATCAGATGACCAAGTCAGCACATTTCCTCCCAACTAAAACTATAGACTCAACTATGGATTATGATAAACTATACATCCGAGAGTTAGTCATACTGCATGGAGTTCCTTTATCCATTATTTCAGATAGAGGTACCTAGTTCACCACGCATTTTAGGAAGTCATTTCAGGAAGGACTCGGTACTCAGGTCAAGCTCAGCACAACTTTTAACTCTCAGATAGATGGAAAAGCTGAGTGGACTATTCATATCTTAGAAGATATGCTGAGAACTTGTATGATTGACTTCAAGGGTAGTTGTGATGATCACCTACTTCTCATCGAGTTTGCATACAACAACAGCTACCACTCCAGTATTCAGATGGCCCGGTTCGAGGCATTATATGATAGAAGGTGTAGGTCTCCTATAGGGTGGTTTGAGGTCGGAGAAGCTACCTTGATTGGACCAGACTAAATTCATTAAGCTATGCAGAAAGTGCAACTTATTAGAAAAATGTTGAAAACAGCTCAGAGCCGACAGAAATCATATGCGGATGTGAGGAGGAGAGAGTTAGAATTTGCTAAGGATGATTGGTTTTATCTAAGAAGTTCACCCATGAAAGGGGTGATGAGGTTTGGAAAGAAAGGGAAACTCAGTTTGAGATATGTAGGACCCTACAGGATTTTGAGCCAAATTGGCAATGTGGCCCACGAGTTAGAATTACCTTCGGAGTTAGCATTTGTGCACCTAATCTTCCATGTGTCACTGTTTAAGAAGTGCATTGGTGATCCGACCTCAATTGTGCCACTAGACAGTGTGGGAGTGAAGGATAGTCTCTCTTACTAAGAAGTCTCAGTTCAGATCCTAGACCATCAGGTTCATAAGCTGAGAAACAAGGAAGTTGCTTCAGTGAAAGTCATGTAGAGGAACTAGCTAGTTGAGGGAGCCACATGGGAAGCAGAGGCATACATGATGGCTAAATATCCCCATTTATTCCCCTCCAGTTCAGTTTCAGCATCAGGTATTAAATTCCTCCTCAGTACTCTATTCAGTTCCTCACTCATCAACTCTATTTAGATTTTCAATGTGCACTGCAATTGTGTTAACCCAATTAGTATGATCAAAATAGTACGGAGTCAGTCATTCCTTCAGAAATTAATTTATAGTTTCAGTATATGAATTGCAGCTCTTTTACCAGTTTTCCAGCAGTTTTAGTCCTTATTCGAGGATGAATAATCCCAAGGGGGAGATACTGTAACACCCCAAAACTTTCCTAGACCAGGGGAAACCAGAAATTTTTTGTCACAGGACAACCCAGACAACGGATCATCGTCACCTATAATGGGTCGTAGTTTGAGTCATTGTTAGCTCTGTAGAATTTCCTTTCGGGGACCAAAGTGGCATAGGAAGACCTATTGGAAAGAGTAACGAATCTTCTTGTCATCCATTGTATCCCAAGTTCATAAATCTACCAAACGTCTCCTAGAAGCAACGGGTGGAACCAACGAATCATTGTCATATCCAACGAGTCGTCATTTCCACTTGTCACCAAATCTCAAGTCCAGGCAGTGTTGACAATGAGAAGAGACAATGACCCATTGGTTCTACCAACGAGTTGTTGCATTATCCGTTAGCTGAGGGACCAAGTTTTCCTGCTAGTGACAATGAGAGGTACCAACGACCCATTGTTTCATCCAACAGTCATGGTCCCCTTCCATGTTCCATTTCCAGTAAGCCCATCTTTCAGACCCAGGACCAACGACTGGTCCCAACAAGTCATGGTATCAACCAACGACTCGTTGTGTGACCGGTGGTCCCTGTCGGGCAGTTTTCCAGTTTTTCTTTCAGGGGCATTTTTATAACTTTCCGCCTTTTTAAACCTGAAACTATGTCGTTTGGTTTATTTTTCAGAGGGATTTAGGGAGTAGTTGACAGTTTTCTCTCATTCCACTGATCCTCTCAAAGATAGAACGTAGAAACTCAGTCAGGAAGCATATAGCAGGAGCAAAGGCTTCAGTGTTCTTCTCAGATTTCTCAAGGGTTTTTGTCCCGGATTTCTACACTAGGTATGTGGGGATTCAAGAGGGGAATTGTCATTCCCTTGTGCCCCAAAACTCTTTTGAAATGCTTATCAGTTCTAGACCTGAAGTTCACAGTTAGGGTTCGTAAATTATGGATTTCTTCATGTTATAATTTTAATGAGTATGGAGGGGTGTTGTTAGCTTCACTTTTGGTCATTATCTCTTTTCATGAAATTATATGATTTTAGCCTAGTTTCTTTGAATATACTGAATTGAGTATTCCAGCATGTTCTAAATACAGGTATTGCTTGATTCTGATTGTTCTTGAAATCACCAAGATAGTACAGTTGTATGACCAAGGTGGGATTATTGATTGTTTACGTTTAGTCTTAGTCAACACTTAGTAAATTTTAGTATCTTACCGAAATATCAATTGATCAGTTTGTCTATATTCGTATCTTAAGGTGTAAGTATACCTCACAGTCCTAGTTTTCTATTATCAGTTATCAGTTAGTCCTTTAGACAACTACGACGCTTCCAGATAAGCAGCTCTGACTAGTCTTTGAACCAGCCATATCAGTTATCAGTTAGTTCTTTAGACAATTATGATGCTTCCAGATAAGCTTCTCTGACTAGTCTTACAACACCAGTTTATAGTTATCCAGTACAATAGACTCTCAAGGTACTTCCAGATAAGTATTCCTGACTTAGTCCAAGACCCCATCTTCGAGCTATCAGCTTAGTAGTCAAGTTAGGACTATGCAGTGGGAGTAGTCGAGCAGATCGGGGTTCCAGTGCACCCAGGTTCCCAGAACTACGTTGCCACTGCAGGTTATTGGCCCAAAGGGCCCCAGACTTATGATCACCCAGATCAGCCACTATACCCTAGCAAGGTATAGTGGGCTTTCTCCTATGGGGTGTATATATCAGACTCCACATTTAGCTCACGTGGTTGTATGTCATTTATGGACTCTCCCAATTTTCAGTTCAATTTAGTCTCAGTTTAGCTTAGTATCATCTCAGCTTAGTATCAGTTCAGTTCAGTTCAATTCAGTTTAGCTTAGGTCTGTCACTTAATGATAGACCATTGGTTAGCTTGGGGTCACTTGTGGCACCAAGTAATGGGTCTCGTCTGGGGTGTAGACTTGGGCCGTGACAGTGGTAAGCCTTAGTAGTTTCACCTCTTGGACCATGAGTCGCTACAATGAGTCATGGTGTGATGGTACGACTCATGGTCATGAGTTGTTAGTTCCATCTGCAGACAGGGTCCAGACATAATGATTCATAGGAGGACTTGTTGGACCAAGTGACGAGTCATGAGATGAAGTTCAAAGAATATGCAAGACTGGTCCACTGACCATGAGTCATAGGATGACTTGCGAAATCCTATGATGGGTCATTATGAGCATCCGTGATGAGAAGATCTAAGAAGTGGAAATTGGGTTAAGAAGTCATGAATTGTCACTACGAGTCATGGTGACAACCAACAACTCATGGTGTGGCCCTTGACGACTAACCAACAGATTATAAGTACAAGTTTCTAGGGTATTTTTGAAATTTCCTATACTTTTAACTCCTAAACCGGGGCACATTGAGTTTCCTAAGGGGGGTATTTAAGAGTTTTTACTTTTCCTAAATACCTATTCCTCTTTCCAAACACCATAGATTTAAAATCTAGTCTCTGAAGGATTCTCAAGGAATCCAGGGTTCATCTTCTCCAATCCTCTTATGTCTCAAGTCTAGTCAATTCAAGAAATCAGTAAGCCTGGGTATGTGGGATCATGAAAGGGGCATTTCTTCCACCCTCATGCCCAATATCAAGCTCAACTTCATGAATTCAATTCTCCCATGTCTCTAATTATGATTTTCATGAATTTCCAGGGTTAGACCTTTCTTTATGTAGAAACTCTATATTCTCGTATGGATTTGATTCTCTCATGATTCTACATGTGTTTTATGATTATGATTAAATGAATTTCCATAAAAAACTCTCATGATTCTCTATATTCAAGTTAGCATGATTTACTCAAGTATGTATCATTCTCATGAATATCAAGTTTATGTATCATGGTTGAATTTTCAACATTGTTTTCCTGACGACTTCATGTATGTCAAGGAATTTATGAATTCATCATGTATTTAACTAGCCCACACAAAACCTCTATGTTTCAAGTATGATTATGTCATGACCCAAACATGGTCCCGGATCGCGACACGAGACAAGGTACCCCAAGAGACTCCAAGTCGACCCATGGCATGAACATACATCTAACTCATTCAAATAAAGCAGAGACTTAACATAATGAATATAACGGAAGTCTAATCATAACATAACATCAAAATTGGAATTCACATAACACATGATGAGCAGATTACTCCATACAGTCTGAAAGCCTCTACATAACTGATGGGTTGATGTGACAACACCCTTGACTAACCTGACAAGTTTGAAGACTGAAAATAACAAGATAACTAATCACAAATGGTCCTCGGGAGATGAGGACTCACCAATAGAGATTGTATGCTAACTTCGAATGCTGGCTAGTGACGTAGCTGAGTCTGAAGATCGGAGCCTGTATCATAAAATGATACAACAAGAGTATGCGGTCGATACGTGGAATGTACCAAGTATGCAAGGTAAGTAAAATCCACTTAAATAAGTAAAATCACTTAAAACATGCATAATATAAAGCACAATAAGATAAGAATCTAAGAGTAGGGCTTGCATGCTATTTTTCTAAAATCATGATCTAAACATAACATAACATCTGTCACGCCCCGCCTTGGGAGGCATGACTGGCACCTGGTGCCCTACTAAGACCTGAACTGTTGGACTACTGAGCCTAAGCACTTCTGGTGCCAGGTTGGCTCTAACTGTGGGTTCATGGAACCAACGGGCTATATAACGGCTGTAAATACAGCCTCCGTCCGACTAGGCCTATAGCCTCCTGTAAGAAAACAACAGCTGACCAGAACCACAGGAGTATAGAGGAACCTATGCGGGCCGACAAGGCCACCATGCTGACTAGTTTCACTGAAAAGCTGAACTAAATACTAAACTGCTCTGTGACCAACAAGGTCACGAACTATGAACTATACAAGGCCCAACACAGCTAGCATAAACAAACTAAAACATAGACATGGCCTCACACGACCAGTACAACTAACCACTGGGAATATACAATCTGCAAGCCTCTAAGAATACCGATAAGATGGTCAGGACAGGGCCCCGACCTTCCCATACTGTGCAACAAAAGAAAAGGAATAAACCTCTAGCTATCAAGCTCCGGATGACAGGAGCTGATGACTCTGTGTGCGGGATGGAATTACGAGGGATCGACTCCTCGTCTATGAGTACCTGCAGGCAAGTAATGCAGCGCCCCAAAATGGGCGTCAGTACTACTGGTACCGAGTATGCAAAGCAATAACTAAACATAACTTAAAATAGACAATAACACTGATAGTTACTGAATAACAGAAGATGGCTAAGATTGTTTGGGATGGCAGAATCTAAATTAAGCTTCGCTGTACTAGAGAGAAGGTGAGAATCATACCTGTCAATGCGGCGTCCTGCTATCTATCAATTTAATAAATTAACACATATAGCATACAAGAACCTATACCAGCCCCCATAAGACGGAAGCTCTAATCAACATGCAACCTATATACCCCTACCCGGGTCGCCATCCAAAAATAACAATTCACTCCACTCATCTAGTAACTATGAGCATCATGCCGGCCCCCTAGGTATGCAACTTGGGCTATCTGGGCCCCTGACTATAGCTGTATCTGTGTCCGGAGGACTCCTGTAAACTGTAATCTGAGATCTTTGATCCGTAATCTGTAATCTGTGCCCTGGGCGCAAGCGCTCGACAGGGGTATGCTATAATGCTGATCAGCCTGCTATGGGGAATGCATCATCCCATCTTCGTCCTCTGGCGGACGGCATGGGCGAGTCGACACAGCTATCAACCCTGAGCGATAAGGAAGCTTTAAGGGTTCCCAACAAAGAACAATAAGGTCTCTACAAACAACAATAATCACATATAACATATATATTAAATCTGATAATATTGTCCATGTTCTGATATTCTATTCTGAATCGCTTGCTGAATTATATTGAATCTGATACTGAGTTATACTGAGTCTGGAATAATATCTCGCTGTCTGATACTAATTTACTGACTTTTATTCTGAATATGACATAATAATTATTCAAGCATGCTTACTGAATTCACACTGGGCATAATAGAGGCTTTGAAATGTTCTTTTGGAATTTATTCTATTTTACTATACTAGAATTACTATCTTGCCGAAGAAACTGGCTTTACATACCTCAGTTGCCGATTTCTTTACTAACTGGCATAACTCGGCCAATATCCAGCTATTTCTTCCAACTTTATTCATATTCATAGCAAATAAAACTAAATTCATCAATATTCTGGAAGAAAGCACTATTTTGAATGTATATACTGCCCAAACATTGACTTATCGAAAAACAGCCAAAAACTCTCTATTTCTCGGAAGTCCAAAAGGGAGAAATAGTCAATTTAGGGCTAGGAGTATATTGACACTAATTTGGAGCAATTACACTTACCTTAGCTCGGTAGGACGATGATTCACTGGCCGAATTTCATGAAACTAACTCCGTAGGAATGCTCCCTACAGCTTTATACTTCGCTACCTGAAGTTAATTTGAGTTTGGACCACGTTTAACAGTGTAAACGGAAGGAATTTTAATGGAAACCTTCGTCCTCTCTGTTTCTCTACTGTTCTCTGGTTTACTCATTAGAAATATTGATAATTATCACTTAAAAACCGAAGTGGGGGCTTATATACTTGGGGCCTTTAAGTCGCATTTGTCGAATGCGATTTGTAAGTCGCATTTGCCTTGCGACACTCCGACTTGGCGCTTGTCTGGTCTATCCCCGGGCCCTTTTTCTAGCACGTATGGCATTCTAAAACTCTTAACCAACATGCGAATAGGCCATCTAAATGTCAAGAATTTACGGGGTGTAACATCCCAGAGGACGAAGATGGGATGCAGCATTCCTCATAGCAGGCTGATCAGCATTATAGCATACCCTTGCCGAGTGCTTGCGCCCAGGGCACAGATTATAGATTACAGATCACAGATCTCAGATTACAGTTTATAGGAGTCCTCTGGACTCAGATACAGATATAGTCAGGGGCCCGGAGAGCCCAAGTTGCATACCTAGGGAGCCAGCGTGATGCTCATAGTTACTAGATGAGTGGAGTGAATTGTTATTTTTGGATGGCGACCCGGGTAGGAGTATATAGATTGCATGTTGATTGGTACCTTCCAGCTTATGGGGGCTGGTATAGGTTCTTGTATGCTATATGTTTTATTTATTAAATTGATAGATAGCAGGATGCCGCATAGACAGGTATGATTCTCACCTTCTCTCCAGTACTGTTAAGCTTATTTTAGATTCTGCCATCCCAAATAGTCTTAGCCATCTTTTGTTATTCAGTAACTATCAGTATTACAGTCTATTTTTAGTTATTCTTCATTACTGCATTGCATACTCGTTACAAGTGATACTGACGCCCGTTTGGGGGCGTTGCATTACTTGCCTGCAGGTACTCATAGACGAGAAGCCGATCCCTCGTAATTCCAGCCAGCACACAGAGTCATCAGCTCCTGTCATCCAAAGCTTGACAGCTAGAGGTTTATTCCTTTATTTTGTTGTACAGTACGGGTAGGTCGGGGCCCTTTCCCGACCATCTTATCAGTATTCTTAGAGGCTTGCAGATTGTATATTCCCTGTGGTTAGTTGTACCGATCGTGTGAGGCCGTGTCTATGTTTTAGTTTGTTTATGATGGTCGTGTGGGGCCTTGTATAGTTGATAGTTGGTGCCCTTGTCGGTCATAGAGCAGTTTAGCATTTAGTTCAGCTTTTCAGTTAAACTTGTCAGCATGGTGGCCTTGTCGGCCCGCATAGGTTCCTTTATACTCCTGTGGTTCTGGTCAGCTGTTGTTTTCTTACAGGAGGCTATAGGCCTAGTCGGCCAGAGGCTGTATTTACAGCCGTTATATAGCCCGTTGGTTCTATGAAACCAGAGTTAGAGCCAGCCTGGCACCAGAAGTGCTTAGGCTCAATAGTCCAGCAGTCCAGGTCTTAGTAGGGCACCAAGCGCCAGTCATGCCTCCCAAGGCAAGGTGTGACAACATCATAACTGAATGACCTAAAGCTGAAATCTAATAATCATAAGTAAAACCGAACATTGGGTCAAACCTGCTTTAAAACATATATATATATATATATATATATATATATATATATATATATATATATATATATATATATATATACACACACACACACACATATATCATGAATGATAAACATGCATAATTGAAATCATGAGGAACAATAGGAGACTCGTCATAAAACCGACATTACCACGATAGTGCTTACGTAGTCCCGACTATCACATTCAAGTGTGCAGAGCCGTCCAAAGACTTGTCAGGGCTAAGGAAGCTACCATGGTAACGATATCAAGTGGAAGCCCCCTTGGGACAGGGGAAAGCTCACATAGGAGATACCAATATAATCTGATCATACCTACGTTGGAGCATAGTTTTGAGGTATAGGGTTGACTGACCCTTAGCCTACTCGGTGCTAGACACTACTCCCAAAAACATGCATATGCTCTCCATCGTTTTTCAATGAAGATGACCATCGTCTATTGACGAAGCTGAATAATCATATACATAAAAATCCGAAATCTTATATGAGGAGCCTTGGCTCAAACCATACCACAAGCTGAACATAACTGGGAGTCTTGACTCCAAAATCATGTGGTAAGATAATTAACTTGAAAATCATAATTATAGTTGGCTTGACCAATACTTAAACATTCTTGAAAATACTTAATTCGCTTGAAAATACTTAATTCACTTGAAAACATGATTATAAACATGGATAACTTGAAAACATGCTTTTCATCATAAATATCTCATCATACTTGAACATACATCATAAATCTCAACTTTCATGAACTTCTCATAGATGGGCATCAAAATTTATAAAGCTTGAAAACATGATTATAATTTAAAATAATGTAAAATTTTCCCGTGAATCATAATCGAATAATAGAAACATACTTAGATCATACCCATGTAGAAAATTAGGAAAAATTCATGCATTGGGTTAAAAGCCCATAGGATCAACATATGAATTTTCATGATTTAGAGAGGGATTGGCATGGGTGTGAACAAATTCACCCATTCATAACCCTACATACCTGGAAGGATCTAATTCTACTACTTCTCTGATTGTCCAACGAAGAATTGAAGAAAACTTGAAGGAAATTGAGCTTGATCACCTCTCTAGACCTTAACTCTTGCATGCATGAATAAGAATAGCCTAAAATGAAGTTGTCCCTCTTAAAACTCACTATTCATAGCTTAAAATGACGTAGTTTAGGCCTTAGGATCATTGAAATTATGAAAAAGCCCTTACAAATTTGTAGAAAATAACTAACTGTCAGTCCCTACGAGGGATTGGATGAGTCGTCAAGTACACTGCTTGCATTTCCCCAAAGCTCATCATGGGACACTACACAAGTTGTTACTGGTGACCATGAACCGTGGTCACTACTTGTTGTCTTCACTGCCCAAAATCATCAACTCCTAGCCAATCCTGACCACGGCAGACTCAACGAGTTGTGAGGTCTGACCACGACTCGTGGTCATAACCGTGGTGACCCCAAATAACAAATTTCCAAACTCAAGTTGTCACACCCCGAGTTTACACCCTGGATATAACACGGTACTTGAAGCCACAAGTGACCCCAAGTCAACCTCTGGACTATCATACACTGGCATTATGAGTAACATAAAAATACATGCAGCGAAAATTTAAAACAAAAGTAATAATACTTGAGCAGAGTTACATATTTTATAAAATCAATCTGAGTCTGAAAACAACTTTATGTCTGAAATCTACTAGGTCTAATGAGCTACTGGGACAAACCCCCACCTAACTCCAAATCTAAATAAAAGAAATGAAAGCATAACTAAAGTAGATAAGCTCCGTCCTCGAAGGATGAGGACTCACTGACTGGACAACTGAGTTCTTTGGGAAACGGTCAGCTAACGGGCTGAGACTGTGATCCTGTAGCTGCATCATAAAATGATACAACTTAAAAGTACGCATCAGTACTTTGAGTGTACCGAGTAAGTGGGAGAAACATAATATAATAGAATAAATAATAACAGAAATGCTGAACTAAAAGACGTGCAATGATCAACTAAAGCTTCTTAGCTAAATAACTAAAATACTGGGGTGGTCTAGAAGATCCTGTCTAATAGTCAAAGCACGTTCTAAGTCTGGATTAATGATCTGAACTGAACTGGACTGAGACTAGGCTGAACTGACTTGTTGGAGAGTCTATAACCGACATGTAACCACGTGAGCTAAACATTGAGTTTGATGTATACACCCCATCGATAGGACCCAATATACCTTGCCAGGGTGTAAAGGCATGGACTGCGTGATCACAAAAGTTTGGGGCCAATCAGGCCAATAAATACTGTAACTTACGTTGACAACATAGTTTTGGGAACCTGGGTGTGCTGGAACCCCGTTCCGCTTGGTGCTAAGTCCTACTCCCACTGGATAACCCAAACTGAATGCTAAGCTGATAGCTCAAAAACTAGTGCCCAAGACTAGTTAAGGATATAAATTAAAAGTACCCCCGAGAGTCATATCGGACCAGATTCTGAAACTATGTTCTAGACTGGTTAGAGCTACTTATCTAGAAGCACCGTAATTGTCTAAGAGCAAATTGAAATCTGAACTAGGGTCCTAAGTCTAGTAAGAGCTATATGTCTAAAGTGTCATGACTGCCTAATGGACCAATAAACTGGATTCTGAATCTAATTTTGATAGCTGGGAGGTGATACTGACACCTCAGGAAGTTTTGTAGTAAAACTGATAAGCTAATATTTCTAACTGACACTAAGGAATTTCATATTTTGACTAAGGATAGACAATCATGTATTTGACTGAGAATCTAGCATGTAAAATAGTAAGGGAATTCTCTATTCTGGTATAATCGAGAGATATCAAGATTAATCATCTCAGTAAAATTTCTAGTTTGTTCTACCCTCAAGAACTAGGGTTAAAGTCAATGCATATGAATACGCATCTACTATTATAAGCTGGTGGGAAAATACCTGTAACTAACATACATGATGATTCCACAAGGATTAAACAAGGCATTATCAGAGATCTCTCAACATTCTAAAATCTGCAGGGCTAGAATTTCACTTTCATGGGGATACCATCAATAAAGTCATGAACCATTGGAAATCATGTCTAAAAAAATTGTAGATATCATGCTGTGTGAATTCCAAGACAATTTACATTATCCCCTTCACATTCGAAAATTCAGGGCTAGGATTATATAGAGAAATTAGGGGAGGAATTTAGGGGACACAAGGGAAGAACTATTCCCTTGTTGAATTACCACATACCTGACTAAAATTCCCTAGAATAGGAAGCTTGAATTGTTGCAATTGATGAGGAACCCTATACTTTGCTTGAGAGCGCTTGAGTGAAAACTTCCGTAGTTTTTCTAAGAATCGTAGTGGGAATGAGGGGAAAACCATTTAACCCCTCTAAATTCCCTTTAAAAATACCCAAAACAACTTAGTTAAGGATCTAGGAGTTTAGGAATTTACTGAAACGCCCTTAGGGAAATCATAGGGAAACACTGCCAGGTGTTCCTAACGAGGGACCTAATGAATCTTTATTGGTGACCACGACTCATAGTCACCATTCGTTAACCTCACTACCTTGACCTTGAAAAATAAATTTCCAACTGATCACGACTCTCATAATGAGTCTTGATGTCCAACCACGATTCGTGAGTTCATACGTTAGGTACACTACCTCAACTTCGACAACATTCCATTTTACCTTGTAACGACTCATCCCACGACTCATTGAGTACACTGTCTCCTCCTCTCATCTCATTAATTGCCACTTCCCACGACTGACCTAAATAGTCATGGGGACTGACCACGACTTGTGGTGTCGTCCATGGGGTACCTTTCTACCAACTTTCAAACTTCATCTCCTAGCCTCCCAACAAGTCACATCACGACTCATGGGCACCCCCAACGGGTCACTTAACGACCCGTTCTATGACTGGTGCCAAATTTTCCAGTTTTCTGCAAATTTTCTATTTTTAAGTCTCAGGTCTAATCTTTGAGTTTTTGGGGCAGTACAATATCTCCCTCTTGGGAACATCCATCCTCAAATGTTGGAAAACACACAGGAAGGTAGAGAATAACAATACAATAATCAAATACTGCTCATTTAAAATCAAATCTAACAAAATGACTACCTCTGTTTCAGACTACATAGCTGAACTGAATTCACTTTTCATACATACATCCAAAAACATAAGGAAACTTAAACACATGAATTGAACATAAAAACTAAATTGGTGTTATACCTCAGGAATTCAAAAATCAGACCCGAAAGTGAATCTGGAGAAAAACAGAAAAATGTTGCAGTAGTTGCAGAACAGGTCACTTAAGGACTCATGAGGAGGCCTAACGAGTCGTCAGGTGGCTCGTGGGGAAGGCCTGAGATGTTGAAGGACTCTAGGTCCTCACGGGTGACGTAACGATTGGTGGTTAGTCACCACGAGTCGTCATGTCAGTCGTGGGCTGGTCTTAGAGAAGGACAGTGAAGCTTATCTAGTGTACTTAACGGATGGCGCCCAACGACTCATCGTCAACACTAACAACCTGTTAGGTGGGCCTTACCAAGCCAGTGGAGTTTTCAAGAATGATGAGGCAGTGCACTTAACGGGTGAACTAACGGATTGTTAACCCTAGTAACGAGTCGTCAGGTCGTCTGTTAGGACCCGCTGACAGTTATTTTCAGCATTTTCAGTAAGGGCTTTTTTGTAATTTCTAAGTTCTAAGAGCCTATACTACGTTGTTTTAAGCTCGTAATAGAGGGTATTAAGCTGAGAAAGACCCATCTAGGCCATTTTCCTCATGCATGCAAGGATGAGAGCTTGAAGGGAAGAAAGTGAGGAGAAATTCAAGATTTTTTCAAGGGAAATCTCAGCTGGGCAATTAGGAAGAGTTAGGATTCTTCATTCCCAAGTATGTAAGGCTATGAGTGGGTGCTTTCTTCCACACCAATGCCCATTCCCTATCAATTTTTGACTTATTTCAGATGATCATGTATGGGTTTTCATTCAATTGCATGATTCTTATATTTCTACTCATGGGTATGATTAATTGAGTTGATATTGATAACTTATCGAGCTTGGGCGGATTCTAACTTAATATCTTTTACAAAATTATTTTCTAAAAATTGAATCTAAAACGCCCATGTGTGGGGAGTTCCTAATAGAATGTAATGATGATAGAATAGATGATGAAAAGCATGTTTCCAAACTTACCCATGATTTTGATAATGTTTTCAAAGAAGGTTGAATTGACCCGAGTATAATGAAGCTTTGGGTAGTGCCCAATGTTGAGTATGGATGATGATTTCTCTTGAATTGATTTTATTACTTGTTTTGGAGTGAAATCTCCAAATTATAATATTTTCAAATGAATTGAATGGGTCCAAGCATGATAAGGTTTTGGGAAAGGTCCCTATGTTGATGATAATGAAGTGATATTTCTAAAGTAGCCTTACCACATGATTTTGGAGAAAAGTCTCCCACTATTCTTGAGCTTGTGGTATGTGTCTTAGTAAAGCTTCTCATATGCATGAATTCATAATTGAGATGTATGTCGCCATTAAGCTTCATTTCACATGATGTTGAGTTTAAGCATGATTCTATTCTAAGCTTTGTCGAGATGACATTGTTGAGCTTCATATTTATATGATGTCTAATGCATGCATGATTTCATAATGAGCTTTGTCAATAGACAATGTTGAACTTTGTTTCATACGATATTGAGTTTATGCATGACTTCATGTTGAGCTTCGCCACCAGACGATGTTGTGCTTCGTATTTATACGATGTAGAGCGTTGCATATTTTGGGAGAAGAGTCTAGCACCGAGCGGGTTAAGAGTCGACTTCCTTATTCCCCAGAACTACGCACCAACATTGGTTGATTCCATCATATTATTGGGACCTTTCTTGTAAGCTATCCCCGGCCTGATTGCCCTTTGAGCTTGATATCGATATCATGGTATCGTCCATTGCCCTGGCAAGGTTATGGATGGCTCTACCCACTTGAGTGTGATAGTTGGGACCACATAAGCTCTATCGTGGTATGTCGGTTAAGTGACAAGTCTCCCACTATCTATATCATTGAATTTGCATATCCACTACTCATGATGATTATCTTATGCATGCATGTTTGAAAAGCAAGGATTGACTCATTGTTCAGCTTTTGATAAAAATGTTATGATTTAGCCTTGAGTCATTTGATTTAGTCATGACGTTCTAAAGCCATGCATGACCATGTATTAAATAAGAATGATTTCATAATGAACGCTTGTGATCTTTTCTTACCCTTAAAGGCTAATATATGTATGACTTGTTTTGAAAGACTATTATTGCTCTAGAGGTTTTACTTACCTTGCATACTTGGTACATTGCACATACTGATCACATACTTTCTACGCTGCATCATTTCATGATGCAGGATCGGGTTCTCAGGTTCAGCCCTGTTCGTAGCTTCTTATCAGAGTTGGCATTTTCTTGCTTGGTGAGTCCTCATCCTTCGAGGACTAGACTTTCAGTTATTTTGAGCATATTTCCAGTTTCAGTATTTCCGAGCTAGTTGGGGGTGTTGTCCCATCAGCTCGTCCAGATTATAGGCTTATCAGACTTAGATATGTATTCATCTTCTGATGTTCATTCTGTTGTTATGTTAAGTTAGACTTCCACTGAGTTTATATTTATATTTCCTTCATGTTAATTGAACGAGTTAGTGAATGCTTATGCCATGGGTTGACCTTGGGTCTCTCGGGGTCTCTTGTCCTGTCTTTACGATCTGGGTCCCCTCTTGGGTTGTGACAAACATGGTATCAGAGCAATAGGTTTGAAGTGTCCTAGGGAGTCTGAAAACCGCATTAAGTAAAGTCTTTTTTATGGGTGTGAAGCGCACCACACTTATGATGAAGAGGCTACGAAACGTTCTAGGAAATATTCCCATCTTTCATGACCTATGTCATGTGATGAAGAGTCCTTCTGCCCCTCTAATTCGTGTTATTAGTGATTGTAGAATCATGGATCCTCGAAGGATGAATGGAAGGAGAAACGGAGACGGTGAAGGCCACGAGGGTGGCATGGGTCATGGGTATCAGCAGGTCCCACTAGTTCAGGAGCCTAAGGCACCAGAGCCAACCGTCCATGCTGAGTTCCGGGCCGCTATCCAGATGCTTGAGTAGGCCTTGATCGCTCAGGTTAATCAGCAAGCCGTTGCGCATATTCTGTAGAATGGAAATGCAGCTACGACTTGAGTCAGGGAATTTTTGAGGATGAACCCGCCGGAGTACTTGGGGTCCAAGCTAGGTGAGGACCCACATGACTTTATTGATGAGATCGTCAAGATCGCCCAGGTTATGGGGGTGAACAGTGTTGAATGTGCAGAGTTGGCCTCCTACAAGTTGAAAGAGGTGGCACATATTTGGTTCCGTCAATGGAAGGATAGCAGGGTCACCGGAGTAGGTTCGGTCACTTGGGAGGAGTTTCAGGTTGCGTTCCTTGATCGGTTCTTCCCTTGGAAGAAAAGGGAGCTAAAGGCAGCTGCGTTTGTAAATCTGAAGCAAGGGAGGATGCAGTACTAGAGTATTCCCTTGGGTTCACTCGCTTATCGAAGTATTCTCCTAAGTTAGTGGCTGATCAGAAGACGCGAGTGAGCAGGTCTGTGCATGGGATAACAGGTTACTTGGATAAGGAATGTAGGATTTCTATGCTTCATTAGGATATGTTCTTCCCTCAGATGGTGTTGTATGCCCAGCAAATGGAGGCGGCACATTCGAAAGAGAGAGAGAGAGGCCAAGAGGGCCAGGATTGAGGACCACAAATTTTCCCAGCAGAGGTTCGGCGGTGGGCACCGTCAGCAGACTCACCTGAGATCATCCGCCCTAGCTTCATCAACCTTGAGTGTGCCATCTCATCCTAGGCATGATCAGAGAGGGAGAGCGTCAGGCTCGAGGGGTCAGAGCAGTAGGCTCGCAGATTCAGGTGTTCCAGCTTGTTGTAGGTGTAGCCAAGGGCATACAATCCAGTCCTTGGCAGGTTCGGGGGCGTGTTTTGGGTGCGGGCAACCCAGACACATGCTTAGAGATTGTCCAGCAACGAGACATGATCAGGTTGGGGGCCGTGGCCCAGCTTCTAGTTCAGCAGCCCCACTCCCTCGCTCAGCACATTAGGGGGCATCTACCAGTGTAGTGGGCGGTCAACACCAGAACAGATTCTATGCCCTAGCATCCCGTTAGGAGTAGGAGGTCTCCCCGGACGTGGTTACTGGTATGTTGCGAGTCTTCCATGTTGATGTTATGCATTATTAGATCCAGGGGCCACCTTGTCCTTTGTGACACCTTATGTAGCTAGTAGTTTCGGAGTTAGTCCTGATGTCTTGTCAGAATCCTTCTCGATTTCTACTCCAGTAGGTGATTCGGTTATAGCTAGACGAGTGTATAAAGATTTTCTGGTCTTGGTTCTCCATAAGGTCACCTCAGAAGATCTGATAGAGTTATCCATGACTGATTTCAATTTTATTCTCGGCATGGATTGGTTGTATGCTTGTTATAGTTCCATTAATTGCAGGACCCGGTCAGTAGAGTTCAGATTCCCAGGTTAGCCAGTCTTAGAATGGAAGGGTAATTCAGATGTGCCTGTAGGTCACTTCATTTCCTACCTCAAGTCCAGGAAGATGATTTCTAAGGGTTGCATGTATCACCTAGTTAGGGTTAAGGACATGGAGTCCGAAACCCCGACTATCCAGTCAGTTCCAGTAGTACGTGAGTATCCATAGGTCTTTCCTGATAATTTTCCAGGTATCCCTCACGAGCGGGAGATTGATTTCAGTATTGACCTCCTTCCCGATACGCAGCCTATATCTATTCTACCCATACAAGATGGCTCCAGCCGAGCTAAATGAGTTGAAGGATCAGTTAAAGGATTTGCTAGATAAGGGTTTCATTAGACCGAGCCAGTCCCCTTGGGGTGCACCAGTATTATTTGTTTGGAAGAAAGATGGTTCCCTTTGTATGTGCATTGATTATTGATACTTGAACAAAGTCACTGTCAAGAACAGGTATCCCTTACTAGGACCGATGATTTGTTCGATCAGCTTCAGGGTGCAAAGTGTTTCTCAAAGATAGATCTCAGATTTGGGTATCATCAGCTCAGAGTTTGGGAGAGTGATATCTCGAAGACGGCATCCAGAACACGATATGGTCATTACGAGTTTGTAGTTATGTCTTCTGGACAAACGAATGCTCCTGCAACTTTTATGGACTTGATAAACAGGGTGTTTAAGCCATATGTGGATATGTTCATGATCGTGTTCATTGATGACATCTTGGTATATTCTCAGAGCGAGGAGGAGCATGTCGCTCACTTGAGAGTAGTGCTCCAGACCCTCAAGGACCGCCAATTGTATACAAAGTTTAGCAAGTGTGAGTTTTGGTTGGACTCCGTGGCATTCTTGGGCCATGTGGTGTCTAGCGAGGGCATAATAGTAGACTCACAGAAAATTGAGGTAGTGAAGAATTGTCCCAGACCGGTGAATCCTTCAGATATTCGGAGCTTCTTTGGCTTATCCGGCTACTATCGGAGGTTGTGGACGGTTTCTCAACCATTCAGCAACTTTGACTAAGTTGACTCAGAAGAAGGTGAAGTTTCAGTGGTTGGAGGCTTGTGAGAAAAACTTCCAAGAGTTGAAGGCTCGACTTACCTCAGCACCAGTATTGACCCTACCCGAGGGTAATGATGGCTTCGTAGTGTACTGTGATGCTTCCCGAGTTGGACTTGGGTATGTGTTAATGCAGCATGGGAGGGTGATAGCTTATGCCTCTCGACAGCTGAAAGTGCATGAAAGAATTATCCGACCCACGATCTTGAATTGGCCGCGGTGGTGTTCGCATTGAAGATATGGCGGCATTACTTGTATGGGGTCCACGTGGATGTATTTACGGACCACAAGAGTTTGCAATATGTGTTCACACAGAAAGATCTAAATCTTCGGCAATGGAGGTGGTTGGAGTTACTTAAGGATTCTGACATGAGTGTCCTTTACCACCCAGGCAAAGCTAATGTGGTTGCGGATGTGCTTAGTAGACTCTTAATGGAGAGTGTGTCCCATGTGGATGGGGGGAAGAAGGAATTAGTGAAAGATGTTCATCGGCTTGCAAGGCTAGGAGTTAGATTGCTCGATTCGACCGATGGAGGAGTTGTTGTGCATAACGGGTCGGAATTGTCCTTGGTAGATGATGTTAAATCCAGGCAAAATGAGGATCCAATATTGAGAAAGCTGAAGGAGGCAGTGCGGAGTAAGAAAGTGGAGGTTTTCTCCCAAGGGGGAGATGGTGTGCTACGATACCAGGGTCGACTATGTGTTCCGGACGTTAATAATTTAAGAGTTCAGATATTGCATGAGGCACACGGTACTAGATATTCTATTCATCCAGGATCCATGAAAATGTATCGGGATTTGCGAGAAATCTATTGGTGGGATGGTATGAAAAGGGATATTACGGAGTTCGTAGCAAAATGTCCAAACTATCAGCAAGTAAAAGCCGAGCATCAAAGACCTGGAGGTGTAATTAAGGATATTGCCATCCCCACTTGGAAGTGGGAAGAAATCAATATGGACTTCATTACAGGTCTACCTCGTACTCGCCAGCAATACGACTCCATTTGGGTTGTGGTGGACAGGTTGACCAAGGTTGCACACTTCCTACTAGTCAAGACCATGGATTCAGCAAATGATTATGCTAGGTTGTATATTTGGGAGTTGGTTCGGCTTCATGGAGTGCCCCTATCTATTATTTCGGATTGAGGTACTTAATTTACTTCTCAATTCTGGCGTTCATTTCAAAAAGGGCTCGGGATTCAAGTTAAGCTAAGTATAGCTTTTCACCCTTGATCGAGTTTGCTTATAATAATAGTTACAACTCTAGTATCCAGATGGCATCGTTTGAGGCTCTTACGGGTGAAGGTGCAGATCTCCCATCAGATGGTTTGAGGTTGGTGAGGCAGTTGTGGTAGGACCAGATTCGGTTCATGAGGCGTGGTGAAGGTTTAGTTGATAAGGGACCAGCTGAAAGCCACTCAGAGTCGTCAGAAATCGTATGCTGATGTGAGAAAAAGAGAATTAGAGTTTGATGTTGATGACTAGGTGTTTCTAAAGGTATCTCCCATGAATGGAGTCATGCGGTTCGGAAAGAAAGGTAAACTCAGTCCCCTCTATGTTGGTCCGTACCAGATTGTGAGAAGAGTTGGTGCAGTGGCGTATGAGTTGGACTTGCCTTCATAATTGTCTCTAGTTCATCCTTCCTTTCATGTGTTGCTATTGAAAAGGTGTTTGGGTGATCCAGCCTTGGTGGTTCCGATAGACAACATTGGTGTGAAAAACAGCCTCAGTTATGAAGAAATTCCGGTTGCAATCTTGGATCGACAAGTTTGAAGGTTGAGGAACAAGGAAGTAGCCTCAATAAAGGTGTTATGGAGGAATCAGCATGTCGAGGGAGCCACGTGGGAGGCTGAAGCGGATATGATGGCTAAATACCCCCATTTGTTTCCTACCGGCTCAGCTTCAGTTTGAGGTATCAATTTTTTGCCCTAAACCTCTATTCAGTTTTTCATATTCTATTCATGTGAATAAGTTTGTTTTATGATATGATATGTGTATGTGATGTCTGAACTATGGCCAACTATGTGGTTCTCTTCGGGGGTAGTCGTTCCGTCAGTTTTCGACTTGAAAATCAATGATTAGCATCTGTATATATATAGTGATTGTTGTTTCTGGGTTTTTTGATTGTTTATAATATTTGAGGATTAATGTTCCCAAGGGGGATATATTGTTATACCTCGGGCATTCAAAAATCGGACCCAGAAGTGAATCAGGAGAAAAACTGAAAAATGTTGCAGCAGTTGCAGAACGGCTCACTTAACAACTCGTGAGGAGGCCTAACAAGTCGTCAGGTGGCTCGTGGGGAAGGCCTGAGATGTTGAAGGACTTGAGGTCCTCACGCGAGATGTAACGACTAGTGGTCAGTCACCACGAGTCGTTATGTCAGTCGTGGGGTGGTCTTAGAGAAAGACAGTGAAGCTTATCGGGTGTACTTGATGGATGGCACCCAACGACTCGTCGTCAGTCCTAACGACCCGTTAGGTGGGCCGTTACCAAGTCAGTGGAGTTTTCATGAATGATGAGGCAGTGCACTTGACGGGTGAACCAACGGATCGTGAGCCCTAGTAACGAGTCGTTAGGTCGTCCGTTAGGACTCCCTGGCAGTTATTTTCAGCATTTTCAATAAGGGCTTTTCCGTAATTCCTAAGTTCTTAGGGCCTATACTACGTTGTTTTAAGCTCGTAATAAAGGGTTTTAAGCTGAGAAAGACCCATCTAGGCCATTTTCTTCATGCATGCAAGGGTGAGAGCTTGAAGGGAAGAAAGTGAGGAGAAATTGAAGGTTTTCAAGGGAAATCACAGCTAGGCAATTATGAAGAGTTAGGATTCTTCATTCCTAGGTATGGAAGGCTATGAGTGGGTGCATTCCACACCAATGCCCATTCCCTATCAATTTGTGACTTATTTGAGATGATCAAGTATGGGTTTTCATTCAAATGCATGGTTCTTACATTTCTACTCATGGGTATGATCAATTGAGTTGATATTGATGATTTATCGAGCTTGGGTGGATTCTAACTTAATTTCTTTTACAAAATTATTTTCTAAAAATTGAATCTAAAACGCCCATGTGTGGGAAATTCCTAATAGAATGTGATGATTATGGAATAGATGATGAAAAGCATATTTCCAAACTTACCTATGATTTTGATAATGTTTTCAAAGAAGGTTGAATTGACCCGAGTATAATGAAGCCTTGGGTAGTGCCCAATGTTGAGTATGGATGATGTTTTCTCTTTAGTTGATGTTATTACTTGTTTTGGAGTGAAATCTCCCAAATTATAATGTTTTCAAATGAATTGAATGGGTCCAAGCATGATACGATTTTGGGCAAGGTCCCTATGTTGATGATAATGAAGTGATATTTCTAAAGTAGCCTTACCACATGATTTTGGAGAAAAGTCTCTCACTATTCTTGAGCTTGTGGTATGTGACATAGTAAAGCTTCTCATATGCATGAATTCATAGTTGAGATGTATGTCGCCATTAAGCTTCATTTCACATGATGTTGAGTTTAAGCATGATCCTATTCTAAGCTTTGTCGAGATGACATTGTTGAGCTTCATATTTATATGATGTCTAATGCATGCATGATTTCATAATGAGCTTTATCAATAGATAATGTTGAGCTTCGTTTCATACGATGTTGAGTTTATGCATGACTTCATGTTGAGCTTTGTCACTAGACGATGTTGAGCTTCGTATTTATACGATTAGAGCATTGCATGTTTTGGGAGAAGAGTCTAGCACCGAGAGGGTTAAGGGATGACTACCCTATGCCCCAGAACTACGCACCAACGTAGGTTGATTCCATCATATTATTGGGACCTCCCTTGTAAGCTATCCCCGGCCCGATTGGCCCTTTGAGCTTGATATCAATATCATGGTATCGTCCATCGCCCTGGCAAGGTTATGGACGGCTCTACCCACTTGAGTATGATAATTGAGACCATGTAAGCTCTATCGTGGTATGTCAGTTAAGTGGCAAGTCTCCCACTGTCTATATCATTTGAATTTGCATATCCATTACTCATGATGATTATCTTATGCATGCATGTTGATCTCGGGCAAAATAGCATTCCCGAGTGACTCTTGATAACTTAATTTAGTCTTGTTTAGCTAAGTAATTGTATACATTTTCATGTGATTTTATATAAATGTGAATATATGTGCTAACCAACGTGATTAGTCCTTGTTTTGTAGCTTTCAATGATTTTGAGGAACTAATTTATAAGTTGGTGAAGTAACAGAATGGAGTCGGGAGCAATGGGCGAGAGTCGGCAAGGAGTAGGCCATGGCAAGGCTGGCCGCGCCAGGCAGCGTGCCACGCTGTGCGTGTGCCGCGCCCAGCGCCGTGCCATGCCTATGCCAGGCACGCAAACAGATGCTGCAGGCAGGCAGCACTAGCGTGCCAGCAACGTGCCACGCCATGCCAGCTGCGCGACAGGGGTGTGCCAACGCGCTGCCCAAGCAGCGTGACATGCTGCCAACGCGGTGACACTCGACAGTTTTGGCTTCCAGAGGCAATTTCCAGAGAGCTTTTGCATTACCTCCGTGTCATGGAAGCAGTGCTCCGCGATACACTCTATGACACGGAGCCATTCTACGACAGGCTAAATTATGTACATTTTCCATTTCCTATAAATAGGTCCCTTAGCTCCTAAATCCAATTGGTCACGATTTTATTCTGGAAAACTACCTAGGAGAGAAGGGAGAAGTGGGAGAACTCATCTAGGGTTTGTCAAATTCCCTTCTCATCTACCAAATTCTTGTAAGTATGTTAATTTAGTTGTAGTTTCTTGTAGTTTTACGAACATGAATGGCTAGAACCCTTCTTCTAGGGTTGAAGTCATGAATTATGATTGTGATTCTATGAAATTATTTTGGAGTTAAGTTATTGATTGTTGCTTCCGTCTTGCATTCTGGATTGTTGGTTGTCTTTATGATTGATCACCATGAAAACATATATGTTAGCTTGGGCATAGGCTTGAGAAAGCAGTGACCTAGGTCAAAACATGAGAATGTGAGGAGCTTGTTTGTATCTCACGATATAATTTCGTGTTAGGATAGTAATATACCTAACACCTTGCTTGGTTGATAAAACGAGGGTATTCAAAAACCGACTTAGGATTATCAAATCACCACTCGAAGAAGTAGTTGTGAGGCTAAGTTGAGTTAAATGATTAGACGCACGAAAGTCCCTAATCATTTCCATGTAAACCACAACATAAGTGATTGCCCACGAACTAGAAGTAGCATCCTCACTCACAATGATGCAGTGAGGCTAGTTTGTCGTGTTTAGAGGCTCGAAAGATCATGAACATGCAATTCTAATTATGTGAAACGACAATCGATAGTTGCATACTTAACCCATTGCAAATTGTAGCATCACATGATTATCTGGTTTTAACTCTATGTTGCTCCTAGAGTGCATTCAGAATATTTCGTTGACCAAATTTAAACTTAATTAAAAATCTCCCTCGAAAACTTCTATAACCAACATTTTCGGTATTTAAGATCACACTTGTAATGGATAGTTAGAGGAATGGGTCTAGCCCTTGTGGGTTTGACATCCCGGTTCTTAAAAAGAGCCACTATATTACTTGTACGACCCATACACTTGCGGACGCGCAAATAAGGGCACGACAAGTTTTTGGTGCCGTTGCCGAGGACTCGGCGAAGTTTTGATAATTTATCTGTTTTTCTGTGATTTCTAAATTACCTTGTGTTGAGAAACTTGGTCTTAGTCTGATTATTTGCAGGTGACAGGTTGTCCTGTCGAGCTGGCTAAAAATAGAGAGCTTGTGGAACCGTTGCTTGAACCTGAACATCAAATCCATTTGCAAAGGAGAGTAGCTCTAGAGCAAAAGCTGAAGAGACTTCAAGAAAAGGTACAACAACAACCACCCGCAGGACAAGCACAATTATGATTGGAAGCAATGGCAGCTAGACCAGTTCGCGAAGTGGCAATCCCGCTAGCGACGAATGTGACCTCTAGTATCCGTAAACCGGAGCCTGGAGGGAACTTTGAGCTTAAACAGAACATGGTGCAGCTGCTACATTCTAGTGGTCAATTCACTGGGATGGCACATGAGGACCTGCAGAAGCACTTACAGAACTTTCTTGAGATAAGTGACACGTTTGTCCCCACCGGCGTGTCCACAGATTATGTCCGACTGACCCTCTTCCCATTTTCATTGTTGGGAGAAGCGAAAAAGTGGTTGAAGGATGAGCCACCGAACTCCATAACTTCGTGGGATGACTTGGCTAAGAAGTTCCTTATCAGATTCTTTCCTTCAGGCAAAACTGCAAAGCTGAGAAGTGAGATATTGAGTTTCAAGCAGAGGCCTGATGAGAACTTATATTTGGCTTGGGAAAGATTCAAGTCATTGTTGAGAGATTGTCCCCATCACCAGCAATCAAATGAAGTACTGGATCATACCTTTGTAGAAAGTCTAAACCCACACACTAAAATTTTACTAGACTCTGCATCACGTGGGCAAGCTTTGGAGAAGACGTATGATGAGTTGTACACTTTGTTGAACAGAATTGCTCAAGGAAATCCAAAGTAGCACAACGAGTCATCGAGAGGGGCAGGAAAGAGATCAGGGTTGATAGAGGTAGATAGAATGAATGCCTTGGCAGCACAATTAGCTTTGTTCCAGCATCAGATGATGACTCAGTTCAATAAACTGAGTATGAACCAACAACAAGGCCAGGTTAATGCAGTTCAGCAAGCTCCGATTTGGTGTGAAATTTGTGGTAACAATGGGCACAAGGTAGAATTGTGTGGAGCCAATCCGGAGTCAGTCAATTTTGTTGGTAATGTGCAGCGCAACAATCATAATTTTGGAACCAGTTACAACAGAAATTGGCAGGGCCACCCAAATTTTTCATGGGGTGGAAACCAAAAGCAGAGTTATATGCAACCTCAACAACAGCAGTATTAGCAGAATAGGTAGAATGATGGGCAAGTGAGCGACAGCATTGAGGAAACATTGTAGAAAATCATGGAGACCCAGACTCAGTTAGTGGAAAATTAAGCGAGGATGGCAAGAGACTTAAAGAATCAGCAAATGGCCACCCGCAATCTTGAAAAACAAGTGGGTCAGTTAGCAACTGCTCAAAACATGAGATCGCAAGGGGGACTACCAAGCGACGTAGATACTAACCCCTGGCAGGTCAATGCCATCCATCTTAGAAGCGGAAAGCAATTAGCTGATGCAGTGCTAAAAGAGCTAAGAAAAGAGGTGCAGCCAGAGTTGGTTAGACCAGGACCATCCAGCAACACAGGAAATAATCAGAGTGTTGGGCAACAACATGCACAATCATCATTGCAGCCAGCACAAAGACCACCACCACCATTCCCGTAGAAATTCAGAAAGAGCAAGGAGGAGGAATGCTTCAAAAAGTTCTTTGAGAGTTTCAAAGAACTTCACATAAATTTGCCTCTTATTGATGTTTTGCAGGGAATGCCCAACTATGCTAAATACTTGAAGGAAGTGATGGTGAACAACGTTAGGTTGGTGGACGTCCAGACTGTAGCACTGACAGAGGAATGCAGTCACCGGGTATTGAGCAAGATTCTGAAGAAGCTCAAAGACCCAGGGAGTTTTACCCTCCCCATACAAATTGGTAAAGCTGAGGTGCTACGTGCTTTGTGTGATCTAGGGGCAGTAGTTAACCTAATGCCCCTATCCTTATTCAACACCCTGGAGTTGGGAAAACCGAGGCCGACGAGGTTGATGTTGCAGCTGGCTGACAAGTCGCGAGTGACACCCGATGGAATAATAGAGGACCTTCTCATCAAAGTAGGTAAGTTTATTATACCTGCTGATTTTATTGTGCTAGATTTTCAGGTTGATGACCAGGTACCCTTAATCTTGGGACGGCCATTCTTGGCCACCGGAGGAGCGGTGATTGATTTGAGAGCAGGGACCCTGAATATGAGGGTCAAAGATGAAGAAGAACTCTTCCGTGTTTACCAAGAAATGAACCCATCCGCACACTGCAGAAACTTTGTCATGTTAGTGTGTTGTCTGAGGATGAGTGTGGGGTGGAGGATTCCACAGGTGCAGGGCCAAAGGCAGTGACAAGTGTTCAGCCCGAGTCTGATAAAGGGCATCAAATTGAGAAGAAGTTGGAGGAAGAGAGGAACAGAGTGGAGGCTGTTTCCTCTAAACAGCAAAAGAAAAGGAGATGGTTCTCGAAAGAGAACCCAGGTAGGAGCAGGTCCTGAAAAGGATAGTCCACGTCGTGCCAAGACGTAAAATTAGGCGCTGCTTGGGAGGCAACCCAAGGGTACCTCAGGTACAAATTGTTTAAGTTTGATTTTGTGTTGATTTTGTTGTTTTCATTATGTTTGTGTTTTTGGTGGAAAGTTAAGCACGGATGGAAGGGAAGTCTGAGTACCAAGAAGGAGGAAGCTAAAAAGCATGAAATAGAAGAAGTGTGGGGTCAAACACCCACCTAGGAGAACTTGAAGAAAAGCATGCTTTTAGCTTGGCATAGAGGCTCAGGAAGTATTTCTCATCCTTTAAATGTTAATTTGATGCTATGAGGACATAGCATGATTTAAATGTGGGGTGAGAAAAATTTCAAAATTTTTGTGCTTAACAAGTTTTTGGTGAATGTAATGCTTGTGTGAAATTTGGGAGAATTTGAAATTTTTTTGTGATTTAAGCATGACTTTATCACCCATTGGTTTTTCTTTTCCGACGGGGGGTCTTTGAATCGAAGAATAAAAATTTTCTTTTTCTTTTCTTTATCTGTATATAGTATTTTTAGTCATAGTTAGGAACTGTTTCCGATGATGGATGGATGACGACCGTCTTGAGGAAAAATTAGTCGATAGATTTTTGGTTTTTGAAACCATAACTAATTGGTGCTTGATGTTCTTGTTATGTGCTATACACGATTGTAAGATACAAGGGTGGTTAGTGTTGAAGCATGCAAGTGTATAACTTTGTTTGAGACACTTAGGCTCTTGAATTTGACTCAATATGATTGAAGCTTAATGTTTGAATTCTTGTGATTAGCTGAGTAAGAGTCTGCGAAATTTGTCTTGAATTGAGTATGTGCCATGAGTGTAAGGTTTTTGAGTATTCTGTGCTATTGTGGATAGTCTAGAACTTGCCTGGTGTGTTCATAAAACGAAATGAAGGATGTGAATTGTAGGAGATTATTTAAGCATTTCTTTGAATGAACCTAATTTCTATCCCTCATTTTACCTACCTGGAAAAAAAATTAATCCTAGTTAGCCCCATTGAGCCTTGAGCTTATTCTTTGATAGCTGCAACACAAGCTGAATCCTTTTTCTTTCATTAGCCTTGAGTTTGATCCAAAACTCCTAAGCGCTTAAGTGAAAAAATCCGAAGGAGTAAAGGAGTGAGAAGAATGAAAAGAAAGGAAAAGTAGCAAGTTGTAGAAGTGAGTAAAGGTCAAAGGTGCACTTGTGTGAAAATGGTTGATTTTTAGTAAGGAGTAAGAAAAAAATTAATGAAAAATTATTTATAGAACTCCTTACTAATAAGGTAAAAATGCCTAAATAAAGGGGGGAACATAAGAGGAAGAAGAAAGCTGAAAGGAGAAAAAGGTGAAGTAAGGGAAGGGAAGTTCGTAATGAGGGCGTGATGTATTAAAAGCGCTTAGGAAAGATAGTCACTATTACTGGCCATAATAGTACCTACCCGCACCTGAGTTACATTACAACCTAAAAAGTCCTACTTGATCTTACATTCATACATCCTTAAATTAGTGGAATAAAACACTAAGGGCAAGCTTATGGGTCATTACATGATGCATGTGAATTCTTTGTGAGAGTGAGCATAATTCTATTCACGTACCAACACATGTTGTGATTTAAAAATTGTTTTTGCGTGTGAAATTGGGTAACTCTCTTTCCGTGAGGGCACAAGTTGAATGAAGGATATAATTCATGTGGGATTTCTTAATCAGTTGATTTGCATGAGTTTGCTAAGATTGAGAGTCGATTCTTGAGGTTAAGAAGTCTTAACATAGTTGTACTTCATTTCGATGATCAAATCGTGCATGCTCTATTTTTAGCTTGTTATCTTACATAATCATTATAGTCGTAACTTGAATAATCCTGCTAAATGAGTTATGGGTGAGTCTCCCTATGCATGATATGTAAAAGGTTGTTCGAGGACGAACAAGACTTTAAGTGTGGGTTGTGATCTCGAGCAAAATAGCATGCCCGAGTGACGCTTGATAACTTAATTTAGTCTTGTTTAGCTAAGTAATTGTATACATTTTCATGTGATTTTATATAAATGTGAATATATGTGCTAACCGACATGATTAGTCCTTGTTTTGTAGGTTTCAATGATTTTGAGGAACTAATTTATAAGTTGGTGAAGTAGCGGAATGGAGTCGGGAGCAATGGGCGAGAGTCGGCAAGGAGTAGGCCATGGCAAGGCTGGCCGCGCCAGGCAGCATGCCACACTGTGCGCGCGCCGTGCCTAGCACCGTGCCACGCCTATGCCAAGCACGCGAGCAGATACGGCAGGCAGGCAGCACCAGCGCGCCAGCAACGTGCCACTCCATGCCAGCTGCGCGACAGGGGTGTGCCTATATCATATTGTAAAGGTAGTTTTTTCCATATTTTCAATGCAAATACTACTGCAGCCAACTCCAAGTCATGGGTTAGATAGTTCTTCTCATGAACCTTGAGTACCTGGAGGTGTAGGCTATCACTTTGCCCCGCTGCATCAGAACGCAACTGAGTCCAACTCTGGAAGCGTTGCAGTATACCATAAATCCATCTGATCCTTCCAATAGAGTCAACACTAGAGCAGTAGTGAGTCAAGTTTTTAACTCCTGGAAACTCTTCTCACACACCTCTAACCACTGGAATTTCACCTTCTCCTGAGTTAGCCTAGGTAGTGGAGATGCTATCGAGGAAAAGCCTTCTACAAAATGTTGATAATAAGCAGCCATACACAAGAAGCTTCTGATTTCGGTTGGGGAGCTGGGTCTGGGAAAGTCTTTCACTACCGCTATCTTTTGATGATCAACTTGAATACCTTCACCTGAGACCACATGACCCAGGAAAGTCACAGACCTCAACCAGAATTGACACTTGTTGAATTTGGGGAACAACTGGTGGTCTTTGAGTTTCTGAAGCACTATCCTGAGGTGATTAGCATGCTCTTCCTCATTCTTGGGGTATACTAAAATATCATCGATAAATATAATGATGAACATATCAAGTACTTCTTGAAGACTCTATTCATCAGGTCTATAGAGGCTGCAAGGGCATTTGTTAGTTCGAAGGACATAACCACGAACTCGAAGTGACCATATCGAGTCCTGAAAGCTGTTTTCGGTATGTCACACTCTCTAACCCTTAACTGATGATACCTAGACATGAGATCTATTTTGGAGAAACAGCTGGCTCCCTGAAGTTGGTCGAATGGGTCATCAATCCTAGGTAGGGGATATTTGTTGTTGACTATGACCTTGTTCAACTGACGATAATTGATGCACATTCTGAGGGAACCGTCTTTATTTCACACGAACAACACTGGAGCACCCCAGGGAGAGATGTTGGGTCTGATAAAACCCTTATCTAGAAGATCCTTTAGCTGCTCCTTCAACTCCTTAAATTTATCTGGAGCCATTCTATAAGGAGGGATGGAGATGGGTTGAGTATCTAGAACAAGGTACATGCCGAAGTCAATTTCCCGTTCAGGGGGAACTCTGGGAAGATCTTCGGGAAACACATCTTGGAACTCCCTGACAACAGGGACTGACTGGATAAGTGGGGTCTCAGAATTGGAATCCTTGACCCTAACTAGATGATAAATACATCCCTTAGAAATAAGCTTCTTGGCTTAAGGTTGAAAATAAACCTACCCTTTGGCGCTGAACTACTGCCCGACCATTCTGGAGCTGGTTCATTAGGGAACTGAAACCTGACGACCCTAGTTCTGCAGTCAACTAAGGCATAACCGAAGTGTAACAAATCCATTTCAAGAATGAGGTCGAAGCGACCATGTATAACTCTACAAGGTCAGTTGGAATGACTTTATTGCAGACTGAGATTGGACAGTTTCTACACACCCAGCTGGCTCTAACTGACTCGCCAACTAGAGTAGAGACTGATAAAGGTTCTGATAATAATTCTGTACAGATATCAAACAGAACTGCTACGTAGGGAGTCACGAATGATAGTGTGGCCCCCGGATAAAGCAGGGCATATACATCTAACTGGAAAAGACGTAACATACCCGTGACTACATCTAGTGAGTTCTCCTGATCCTAACGAGATGATAATGCATAAAACAGTTTTGGAATTTACCGCCCTCCGTACCTGATGTGTTAGCCTGCTGAGCTGGTCGGCCTGTTGGAGCTGCTGAGGTGGTGGATTGTGATCTCCCTTGTCCTACTGATGGGCATTCCTTAAGCCGATGCCTGAGTTGTCTAGAACGAAAATAGCCCTCTAGACCCTGAAGACGCTCTCCCAGGTGGTTCTTGCAACTTTTAGGGCAAGCTGGATATCTATTCCCGGTACTGTAGCTCTGAGACTGAGAGCCAGATGCTCCACCCCTCTGATCCTAGCGGGACCGAAAGGTAGGGGTGCTGGCTGAGCTTGGCGTTGGATCCCTCTACTGCTGTTGCTGCTGCTGTGGGCGGCTGCTACTCCCTGACCTCTGGCGTCCATGATGTGACTAGCCAGTCCTTTCCAGCTTATTCTTTCTTTCCATGTCCCTCAGTTTTTCAATCTCGAACTGCTAGGCATACACAATTAGACTGGAGAGGTCGATATCCTTGATCAGCATCGCAGTCTTGCACTCCTTGAGGACCAGGTTTGACACCCCATTCACGAATTTCAGCATGCGAGCCCTTGGCTCGGCCACCATCTATGGAGCGTATTTAGACAACCTCGTAAACTCCAAATCATACTCTTCCATGGTTTTGTTTCCGCTACCTTGGCCTCGTTGAACACTCTAGGGAAAAACCTGTCCAGAAAGGCAGTGTTGAATTTCTCCCACTCCACTGGTCCTATTTTTGCTGGTCGCCCCTCCTTCCACTGTTCATACCAGACCTAAGCTACCCCTTTTAGCATGTATGCAGCCAGGTCAGCACTCTCGAAGGAGCTGACACCCATTATACGGGTAATCTTTTTGATCTCATTTACGAACTCTTGGGGTTCCTCCCCTACCTTGGATCCCTGAAATGATGGAGGGTTCATTCGGGTGAAGTCTTGCACCCTAGAAGCTGTTGCGGATCCGTTTTTATTAACTAGAACCACCTGCTTGTTCACCTGGTTGGTCATAGTTTGGGCAAGCAGCTAAATGGCTTCCTTGAATTCTGTGGTTGATACTGACTCGTCTTATGGGGCTACCAGGGCTGGTGCAACAGTCTGCTGGGCATTTTCGGCCCTCCTTCCATTGCCGCATTGTGGAGGCATAGTTTAGTGAAACAAAGAAGAGCATGAGTTAGGAGAATGATTTTTTGGAACTGAATTTCATCGCACGATAAAGAATATGAAATGAAGGGAAGTTTCCTAATGACACCTCATAGCCTCCCCGTCATAAGTTTGGCGTGCTTCACACCCATGATGAGGACTCTACTCGATGCGGCTTTTAGACAAACGAGAATACTCTGAACCTAGTTCTTTGATACTAAGTTTATCATGCCCCGAGTTTACACCCTGGAGGGAACACGATATTTGAAGCCACAAGTGACCCCAAATCAATCCCTGGTCTATCATACAGTAGCACTATGAGTAAAATAAAAATACATGCAGTGGAAATTTAAAACAAAAGTAATAATACTTGAGCAGAGTTACATATTTAATAAAATCAATCTGAGTCTGAAAACAACTTTACATCTGAAAGCCACTAGGTCTGATGAGCTGATGGGACAAACCCTCAGCTAACTCCAAATCTAAATAAGAGAAATGAAAGCATAACTAAAGTAAATAAGCTCCGTCTTCGAAGGATGAGGACTCACTGACTGGATAGCTGAGTTCTTCGGGAGACGGTCAGCTAACGAGGCTGAGTCTGTGATCCTGTAGCTCTATCATAAAATGATACATCATAAAAGTATGCATCAGTACTTTGAATGTACCGAGTAAGTGAGAGGGACATAATACAGTAGAATAAATAATAACAGAAATGTTGAACTAAAAGATGTGCAATGACCAACTAAAGCTTCTTAGCTGAATAACAGAAATACTAGGGTGGTCTAGAAGACCCTGTCTGATGGTCAAAGCACGTTCGAAGTCTGGATTGATGATCTGAACTGAACTGGACTCATACTAGAGTGAACTGGCTAGTGGGAGAGTCTATAACCGACATGTAACCATGTGAGTTAAACGTGGAGTCTGATGCATACATCCCATTGGTAGGACCCAATATACCTTGCCACATTATAAAGGCATGTACTGGGTGATCACAAAAGTTTGGGGCCAATCAAGCCAATGAATATTATAACCTACGCTGGCAACGTAGTTATGGGAACTTGGGTGCGCTGGAACCCCGGTCCGCTCGGTGCTAAGTCCTACTCCCACTGGATAACCCAAACTGAATACTAAGTTGATAGCTCAAAAATTGGGGCCCAAGACTAGTAAGGGATATAAAATTGAAAGTACCCCGAGAGTCTTATCGGACTAGATTCTAAAATTGGGTTCTAGACTGGTTAGAGCTTTTTATCTAAAAACGTCGTAACCGTCTAAGAACAAACTAAAATCTAAACTGGGGTCCTAAGGTTAGTGAGAGCTATATGTCTATAGTGCCATGACCGCCTAATAGACCAATAAACTAGATTTTGAATCTAATTTTGATAATTGGGAGGTGATACTGACACCTCAGGAAGTTCTGAGTCAAACTGATCAGTTGACATTTCTGACCGACACTAAGGAATTTCATATTTTGACTAAGGATAGAAAATCATGTAGTTGACTGAGAATCTATCATGTAAATAGTAAGGGAATTCACTATTCTAGTATAATCGAGAGATATCAAGATTTATCATCTCAGTAAAATTTCTAGTATGTTAGAACCTCAAGAACTAGGGTTAAAGTCAATGCATATGAATAGGCATCAATACTGCTATAAGCTGGGGGGAAAATACCCGTAACTAACATTCATGATGATTCCACAAGGATTAAACAAGGCATTATCAGAGATTTCTCAATATTCAAAAATCTACAAGGCTAGAATTTAACTTTCATGGGGATAACATCAATAAAGTAATGAACCATTGGAAATCATGTTTAAAATAATCATAGATATCATGTTGTGTGAATTCCAAGACAATTTACCTTATCCCCTTCACATTCGAAAATTCAGGGCTAGGATTTTATAGCGAAATTAGGGAAGGATTTTAGGGGACACAAGGGAAGAACTATTCCCTTGTTGATTCCCACATACCTGACTAATATTCCTTAGAACAGGAAGCTTGAATTGTTTGTGGAACTGTATACTTTGCTTGAGAGCTCTTTAGTGAAAACATATGTAGTTTTTCTAAGAATCGTGGTGGGAATGAGGTGAAAACCACTTAACCCCTCTAAATTCCCTTTTAAAATACCCAAAATGACTTAGTTTAG
The DNA here is from genome assembly GCA_035772735.1 of Datura wrightii. Taxonomy (NCBI): domain Eukaryota; kingdom Viridiplantae; phylum Streptophyta; class Magnoliopsida; order Solanales; family Solanaceae; genus Datura; species Datura wrightii. The sequence continues at coordinate 41,064,994 of JASDFA010000007.1, read as the reverse complement.
GATCTAGGAGGTTAGGAATTTACCCAAACACCTTAGGAAAATGGTAGGGAAACACTGCCAAATGGTCCTAATGAGGGACCTAACGAGCCGTTACTGCTGACCACGACTCGTGGTCACCATCTGTTAACCTCACTGCCTCGACCTTGAAAAATAATTTCCAACTGATCACGACTCTCCTAACGAGTCATGATGTCCAACCACAATTTGTGAGTTCATCCGTTACGTACACTGCCTCAACTTCGACAACATTCCATTTTACCTGGTAACGACTCATCCCACGACTTGTGGTGATGGACCACGAATTGTGGGGTCCTTCCGTTGAGTACAATGTCTCCTCTCATCTCATCAATTGCCACTTCCCACAACTGACCTAACAAGTCATGGGGACTGACCACAACTTGTGGTCTCATTCGTGGGGTACCTTTCTCCCAACTTTCAAACTTCATCTCCTAGCCTCCCCTTGAGTCACATCACGACTCGTGTGCACCCCCAACGGGTCACTTAACGACCCGTTCTGTGACTGGTGCCAGATTTTCCAATTTTCTGCAAATTTTCTATTTTTAATTCCTAGGTCTAATCTTTAAGTGTCCGGGGCGTTACACAAGTCCAACACCTCACCACGAGTCACTTAACGACTCGTGGTCTACCCCATGGGTCACAGAATGACTCGTTCTATGACCTGGTGTAGAATTTTCAGTTTTCTACGTTCAACTCCCAGGTCTGATCTTTGGGCTTTCAGGGTATAACAATATCTCCCCCTTAGCAACATTCATCCTCGAATTTTGAAAATCATATAGAAAAGTAGAGAAATGTAATCATCATACTCAAATACCGATATATAAGCTGAAAACTGGCGGAATGACTAACCTCGATTTAGACTACATGTTTGAACTGTATTCATGAATCATATATACATCCATATACATGAAAGAAACTACGGCACATTAACTGAACATGAAATTGAATAGAGCTTTAGGGCAAATACTTATACCTCAAGTTGGAACTGGGCTAGTAGGGAATAAATATGGGTATCTAGCCATCATATCTGCTTTGGCTTCCCATGTAGCTCCCTCAACGTGCTGATTTATCCATAAAACTTTAACTGAAACTACTTCTTTGTTCCTTATCCTTCGAAATTGACGATCCAGTATTTCCACTAGAACCTCCTCATAACTAAGGCTATCTTTCGCACTGACACTTTCCACCGGGACAACTAGAGCTGGATCACCTGAACACTTCTTTAAGAGCGATACATGAAAAACAAGATGAACAGAAGCTAATTCTTAGGGCAACTCCAATTCATATGCCACCTTGCCAACCCGTTTCACAATCCAGTAGGGGCCAAAATAACGGGGACTGAGTTTTCGTTTCTTTCCAAACCTCATCACTCCCTTCGTGGGAGAGACCTTCAGAAACACCCAATCATCCACTTCAAACTCAAGTTCTCTCCTTCTCACATCGGCATAGGATTTTTGGCGACTTTGAGCTATTTTCAACCTGTCCCTTATGAGCTGAACTTTTTCCATGGCCTCATGAACTAAATCTCGCCCTATCATGGCAGCTTCACTGGCTTCAAACCAACTAATAGGCGATCTATATCTCCGGCCATAGAGAGCCTCAAATGAAGCCATCTGAATGTTGGAATGGTAGTTATTATTGTATGCTAACTCGATAAGAGGAAAATGGTCATCCCAACTACCCTTGAAGTCACTCACACATGCCCTCAACATGTCCTCGAGGGTTTGAATTGTCCGCTCCGCCTAACCATCCGTTTGCGAATGAAATACTGTACTGAGCTTAACCTGAGTACCCAGTCCTTTTTGAAACAACCTCTATAACTGAGAGTTAAACTGAGTACCTATGTCTAATATGATGGACAAGGGCAGTACATGCAACCAAACTAGCTCTCAGATGTATCGTTTGGCAAAATCTTCCGTTGAATCAGTAGTTTTGATTGGTAGAAAGTGAGCGGCTTTGGTCAACCTGTCCACGACCACCCAAATGGAGTCATACTATTGATGAGTGCGAGGCAACCCAGTGATGAAGTCCATATTGATTTCTTCCCACTTCCAAGTAGAAATACTGATATCTTGAAGCACACCTCCCGATCTCAGGTGTTCAACCTTTACTTTCTGATAGTTTGGACACTTAGCTACAAATTCTGCAATGTCTTTCTTCATGCCATTCAACCAATAAACTTCTTGTAGGTCATGGTACATCTTGGTGGCACCTGGATGTATCGAATACCTAGAACCGTGAGCCTCATGTATCATCCAATTTCTCAAATCATCAATGTTCGGGATGCATAAGTGACCTTGATATCGAAGCACACCATCTCCCCCTTTGGAGAAGACCTCTACCTTTTGATTCTAAATGGCCTCCTTTAACTTTACCAAAATAGGATCCTCATTTTGTCTAGCTTTTACATCAGTCACCAAGGATGATTCTGATCCATTTTTAACAATAACACCGCCATCGATCGAGTCAACCAAATGGACTCCCAACCTTTCAAGTCGATGCACTTCCTTCACCAACTCCTCTCTCCCCTCATCCACATGGGACACAATCTCCATAGAGAGTCTAGTAAGTGCGTCTGCTACTGCATTAGCCTTGCCCGAATGGTAAAGGACACTCATGTCATAATCCTTAAGTAGCTCCAACCACCTCCTTTGGCGTAGATTTAGGTCCTTATGGGTAAACACATATTGTAAACTCTTATGGTCCATAACACATATACGTGGACCCCATACAGATAGTGTCTCTAGATCTTTAATGGAAATACCACTGCCGCTAATTCAAGATCATGGGTCGAGTAATTCTTCTCATGAACCTTCAGTTGTCTGGAAGCGTATGTTATAACCTTGTCGTGCTGCATCAATATACAACCAAGAGCAATCCTTGAAGCATCGCAATACACCATAAACCAATTGGTACCCTCTGATAGAGTTAACCCGGTGTTGAGGTAAGTCGAGTCTTCAACTCCTAAAAGCTCCTCTCAATGCCCTCCGACCATTAGAAGTTCACTTTCTTTTGGGTCAATTTGGTCAATGGCACTGCAATAGATGAAATGCCCTCAACAAATCTCTGATGGTAGCCAGCTAAGTGCAAAAAGCTCTTGATATATGAAGGATTCACCGGTCTAGGCTGGTTCTTCACACCTTCTATTTTTTGAGAGTCCACCTTTATGCCCTCACTTGATACTACATGGCCCACAAATGCCACTGAGTTCAACCAAAACTCGCACTTGTTGAATTTAGCATATAGTTGGCGATCCTTGAGAGTCTGTAGCACCACCCTCAAATGAGCGGCATGCTCCTCCTCGCTCCAAGAGTATATCAGGATGTCATCAATAAACATGGTCACAGACATATCCAAGTATTGCTTGAACACCCTGTTCGTCAAGTCCATAAAAGCTGCAGGAGCATTTTTTAGTCCAAAATACATAACTACAAACTCATAATGACCATACCGCATCCTGAAGGCTGTCTTCGGAATGTCACGCTCCCGAAGCTTGAGCTGATGGTATCCGGATCTGAGATCTATCTTTGAAAAGAACTTGGCACCCTGAAACTGGTCAAACAAATCATCAGTCCTGGGTAGAGGATACCTGTTCTTGATGGTGACCTTGTTTAATTGCTGATAATCAATACATACACGAAGAGAACCATCTTTCTTTCGGACAAAAAGAACTGGTGCACCCCATAGGGATTTGCTTGGTCTAATGAAACCCTTGTCTAACATGTCCTTCAAATGCTCCTTCAACTCCTTTAACTCAGCTGGCGCCATTATGTAAGGACGAACAGATTAGGTTATGTATCGGGGAGGAGGTCAATACCAAAATCAATCTCCTGCTCGAAAGGGATTTTTGGTAGATCATCTGGGAAGACTTTTGAATACTCGCATACTACTGGGACTGACTGGATAGTCGGGGTCTCGGACGTGCATCCTTAAACCTAAGTAGATGGGTACACACAACCTTTGGAGATTATATTTTTGTCCTTAAGATAGGAGATGAAATGACCTACAGGCATAGCTGAACTACCCTTCCATTCTATGATTGGCTCACCTGGAAATCTGACTCTACTGCCCCGATTCTACAATTAACTAAGGGCTAACATGAAAATAGACAATCCATGCTGAGGATAACATCAAAACCGGTCATGGCTAACTCTACTAGATCTATTGAGGTGACTTTTTGAAGGACTGTGACCGGGCAACTTCTATACACCAGTCTAGCTATAACTGAATCACCCACTGGAGTAGAGACTGAGAAGGGTTTTGACAAGATTTTGGGACTGATTCGGAATCTACTAGCACATAAGGTGTCACAAAAGACAAGGTAGCCCCTGGATCTTACAAAGCATATATATCAAGATGGAAAACTCGTAACATACCAGTGACTACATCTGGGAGACCTCCTGCTCCTGGAGAGATTCTAAGGCATAGAATCTATTTTGGCGTTGACCGCCACCGATACTAGTAGATGCCCCCTGCTGGGCTGGGCGTGCAGATGGAGCGGCTGAACTGGAAGCTGGGCCTCGACCCCTATCATGGTCCTGTCTATCTGCCAGGAAATATCTAAGCATATGTCTAGGCTTCCCACACCCGAAGCAGCACCTGTACACACCAAGCACTGACCCGTGTGCCTCCGACCACACTTGTCACAAACGGGGATACTAGAATCTGCGAACCTATTGCTCTGACCCTAGAGCCTGATGCTCGTCCTCTCTGGTCGTTCATAGGTCTGGATGGCATACTCATAGCTGAAGATGCTGGGGCTGAAGATCTCTGGTGGGACTGCTATTGATGCCCACCTCCTAGCCTTGGCTGAGAGAACCTATAGCTGTCGGTCCTGGCCCTCTTGGCCTCTCTCTCCCTCATATGTGCCACCTCCATATGCTGGGTGTATAAGACTATTCGAGGGAAATCCATATCCTGATGGAGCATGGAGGTCATGCAATCCTTGTCTAGATAGTCTGCCACCCCATGAACAAACCTGCTCACTCGTGCCCTCTGATCAACCACTAACTCTGGGGAGTACTTTGACAGGCAAGTGAACTCTAGGACATATTCCTTCACTATCATCTTCCCCTGCTTAAGATTCATGAACTCGACTGCCTTCAACTCCCTCATCTCATGAGGGAAGAACCGATCTATAAAAGCAACGTTAAACTCCTCCCAACTGATAGGGCCTACTCCCATTGCCCTACTATCATTCCACTGTCTAAACTAAATGTGCGCGACCCCCTTCAACTAATATGCCACCAACTTAGAACACTCTTCTCCATTCACCCCCATGACCTAGATGATCTTCAAAATCTCTTCAATAAACTCATATGGATCCTCATCCACCTTTGACCCAAGAAACTCTGGTGGGTTCATCCTTGGGAAATCTTTGACTCATGCTGCCGCTGCATTCCTGTTTTGCGGGACATGCACCACTGCGTGCTGGTTGACATAGGCGGTCAACACCTGCGCTAGCATCTGAATGGATCCCCTGATTCAGCCTGGCAACCGCCTCTAGTGCATGGTGCTCACGGACTGGTGGGGCTTGTTGGTGCCCGTCCCCATTGCCATCCTTGAGGCCATTTCCATTTCCATTCCTTCTGCCGTTTACTCTGCGAGGAGGCATGATTTTGCAATCGCAAATAGCATGAGTTAGGACGACAGAGAGACATTTCACTGCATGATATAGATCATAGAAGAAGGGAACATTTCCTAAACGTCTCATAGCCTCTTAGTCATAAGTGTGGAGCGCTTCACACCCATGAAAAAGACTCTACTTAACGCGGATTTTAAACACCCTAGGACGCTTCAAAACTATGGCTCTAACACCATGTTTTCACGAACTGAACATGGGCTTGAATTGCGACACGGGACAAGGAACCCCGAGAGACTCCAGGTCAACCCATGGCATGAACACACATCTAACTCATTGAAATAAAGCAGAAGACATAACATAATGAATATAACGAAAGTCTAATCATAAAATAAAACCGAAATTAAAATTCACATAACACATGATGAGTTGATTACTACATACAGTCTGAAAGCCTCTACATAAGTGATGGGTTGCTGGGACAACACCCCCAACTAACCAGACAAGTCTGAAGACTTAAAATAACAAGATAACTGATACAAATGGTCCTCGGGAGATGAGGACTCACCAATGGAGACTGGATGCTAACTCCGAAAGCTGGTGAATGACGGGGCTGAGTCTGAAGATCGAAGCATGTATCATAAATGATAGAGCATAGAGTATACAGTTAGTACGTGAAATGTACCGAGTATGAAAGGTAAGTAAAAATCTCTTAAATAAGTAAAATCATTTAAAACATGCATAATATAAAGCACAATAAGATAAGAATCTGAGAGTAGAGCTTGCATGCTATTTTTCTGAAATCATGATCTGAACATAACATAACATTATAACTGAATCGAATGACCCAAAGCTAAAATATGATAATCATAAGTAAAATTGAACATTGCATCAAACCTATTTTAAAACATATATATATATATATATATCATGAATGATAAACATGCATAACTGAAATCATGAGGAATAATGGGAGACTCGTCATATAACCGACATTACGATAGAGCTTACGTGGTCCCGAATATCACACTCAAGTTGGCAGAGTTGTCCAAAGCTTTGCCAGGGCTAAGGACGCGTAGTTCTGAGGCATAGGGTTGACTGACCCTTAGCCTACTCAGTGCTAGACACTACTCCCAAAAATATGCATATGCTCTCCATCATTTTTCAACAAAGCTCACCATCGTCTATTGATAAAGCTAAATAATCATATACATAAATATTGAAAATCATACATGAGGAGCTTTGACTCAAACCATACCACAAGCTGAACATAACTGGGAGTCTTGACTCCAAAACCATGTGGTAAGATAATTAACTTCAAAATCATAATCATACTTGAACATATGATCTTGTCCAATACATAAATATGCTTGAAAATACTTAATTCACTTGAAAATATGATCATAAACATGGGTAACTTGAAAACATGCTTTTCATCATAAATATCTCATCATATTTGAACATACATCATAAATCTCAACTTTCATGAACTTCTCATGGATGAGCATCATAATTTATATAGCTTGAAAACATGATTATAATTTAAAATAATATAAAATTTTACCTATGAATCATAATCGAATAATAGCCTAAAATGAACTTGCCCCTCTTAAAACTCATCATTCATAGCTTAAAACGACGTATTTTAGGCTTTAGGATCATAGGAATTATGGAAAAGCCCTTACTAAATTTACAGAAAATAACTGACGGCTAGTCCCTGTTCGGTGGGTTTCACAACTACACGCAAGTGCACGTGGTCGAACAAGTAGTAAAATGGCTAAAGTAAGCCAAGTATCCATCCCACAGGGACTGAACCAAGGTAATAATCAAATTAAGTATTAATGAACTCTAACTCTAAAAATGTAGACAACAATTTAAAGAAGATTTTGAGAGTTGGTTTCCTAATTTATACTATCTAAAACAAAATGATAAAGTGAGTCCGAACTATAGTAATGAGTAAGCTGAGGCTAAAACAAACATGCAGGGAAGTAATTTATCGATACAATTTGGTTAATCTTTCCTTCGGTTTCTAGTCAAGAATTATTGCCTATGGATAGAAACTTTCGTATTCTACACAACTTAAGAATCTGAACCTTCAACCTACATTTCTGTGATAAAAGAATTTCATGTTCTAGCCATACGAAACCGATTCCTTAATTGACTAATACGACTTTCAGATATATTTCTATTCTGAAGGTAAATCAATTCTCAATTTTCCCAAACTAAGAAGAGATCATATCCTACCAATTCACAACTTTCCAATTTCTTTCCTTTTCAAGATAAAACTGGATTTTTTAGAACATTAACATTGGCCAGACATTAATGCAGCAAGAACAAGAATTGATAGAACAACCATGGAAGAAAAGATGAAAAACTAAAATGATCAACAATTGCATTCCACTACAAATGTTCTTAACCTCAGCAAGAAGTGAATTTAGCCACTCATTTGTGGATTAAACATCATCAAATGAGTATAAATCATACAAACAATTGAAATAAAGGAGAAAGAGTTAGAGAAGAACCCTAAGAATTTCGTCCCCTCAACTGCCTATAAACCACGTCCTTGCTCAACTAAGTCCAAATTATTAAAAATAAACCTAAGTGTGCTATTTATACTAGTGGAAATTTTTCCCGGAATAACAAACAACGTGTCACGGAGTGCATTGTGGAGCACTGCCTCTGTGACACGGTGCAAACGCGGACCCTCACTGGAAATTTATGTTCCAGGTAAATATAGGCAACGTGCCACGGCATGTAACGCGGGGCTTGGCCGACGTGCCACGGCGCCGTCGCGAACCTTCACTGGAAATTTGCCAAAATAAATCATCCAAGGCAGACTGCCTCCGCGATGGCAGCATGACACGGCTCCATCGCGGAGCCCCTATATTTGCTGCTTTTCCTTGACCTTTTCCACTGCTCGCTTCCGAGTCCATTCCCGATTTTCACCAACATGCAACTTAGCTTCCTAAAATTACATTTTTCCTGCAAAACAACACTAATCATGTTGGTTAGTATAAATTCACATTTTAACTACAAATCACATGAGAATGTACAATTAATGATAGATAAACAAGACGAAATAGAGCATTTGAGCATCACTTGGGCATATAATTCTGCCCAAGATCACTTACCCCACACTTAAAACCTTGTTCTTCCTTGAACAATAATCTCACATCTTATGTAATTGACACCCAGGCATGGCTACTTTGGCTCAACAATTCAAGCTACGGTTATACCGATTTTTTACTATAGCAAATCATCAAGAAAACATGCGTATCATCACTACAATGACATTCACCACATTAAGACCTCCTAGAATCAAGAATCGACTCTCGATCTCGGCAAACTCATGCAAATCAACTGATCAAGATGTCCGACACGAAATTCAATCTCTCGTCAAGCATGTGCCCTCACAACACAAGAGAATTTCCCCCTGTTCAATAATATGATCTCAATGCATTACACTTAGGGGTATATGAACACAATTTCGCTCTCTTTCCTAAAGAATTCACATGCATCATGTCATGAACCATAGGCTTGCCTCTAGTGTATTACTCCACTAATATAAGGAAGCGTGATGTAAGATCACGTAGGACTTAAAGGGTTGTAATGTAAGCTAAGGAACTAGTAAATACTGGGATAACCAATAATATCATCTAGCCTCCTTAGGCGCTTTTCAATACATCCCACCATCATTATGGGCATTGTTTCTTCCTTCATCCTCCCATTCTTGAAGTCTTTATTTATTTTTGTTCCCATTTCTTTAAGCACACTCGACTTGAAAACAAAGATTATTTATACATCTTCATTTTATTTAAATTTGGCAAGTGCACCTTTGACCTTATCTTTACTTTCACCACTTCCGCTTTTCCTTTCTTTTCATACTTTTCACTCCTTGACACTGTGGGAAAATTATTTTTCTTGAGCGCTTAAGAGTTTTGGATCAAATTCACGGATAATGAAAAGAAGGGATTAAGCTTGGTTTGTACCATTTCACGAAAGAAAAAAATAGGCTAAAGGCTCAATGGGGCTAACTAGGATGTACATTCAAGGTAGGTATGATAAGAAAAAACTTTCGGTTAAATCAAAGAAATGCCTACATCCTTTCCTACACTACACATCCTTCATTTCCTTTCGTACACACACCAGGAAAGTTCTAGTCACTTCACAATAGCATGGAAGAATCGAAACCTCACCTCACACTCATTGCACATGCTCAACTCAAGACTTATTCACAGACTCTTCAATCAGCTAATTACAAGAATTCAATATTAAGCCTCAATCACACCGAATCGAAGTCTATGGCCTAGGTGTCTCAACATGTTTACACATTTGCATGCTTTTCATACGAATCATCTTTGCATCTCAATATCATGTACAACACGCAACACGAATTCCAAACCATGAAGTAGCGACACATTTGGGAAACAAACAAAAGAAAGAAAATAAAAGAAAAGAACAAAACTACTCCTATCGACTACATTTCCCTTAAGACGGTCGTCATCCATCCATCATAGGGAACGGTCACTATTTACGACTTCGGTTCAATGGGACTATTCTCGGTAAAAGCACCAAAAACAAAGGCCGAGAAACCCAATCATAAAAAATTCAACAAAATTTTTTTAAAATATCGATAATTTTGATAGAAAACAAAAAAAATATAAAAAATATTTACACAACCTACTAACAAAAACTCAACACAGCACAGAACATCTTAACATTCATTACAACACCGAATTACAATACAAAACACACGCAAAAAATCACAGGGTCACAATTTTTTTTCACAACAAGCACCACAACAAAACATGAACATAAACAACAACAAAACAACTGGCACCTAACTACTCCCACCCCACACTTAAACCGAACACTGTCCCCAATGTTCATCAAATTCAACATTGCACAGAAGTAGGTGGTGAAACTCCCTGATCAATCGAAGTATTCAACTTCTTCGTCAGGTGTCGTTGCCTCGTCCCCCATATCTGAATCACCCCCGCTATCCTCATCTGACTCAACATCTGAGTCATCGCGGCGTGTCTCCTCATCAGTGGGGACATCATCATCTACAGGCTCCACAAAAGCCGGCCCCACTCGGCATAGAGCCCGAGCATTTTCGCCAAAGGGGTAATCTAGCTCGAGCTGCCATAACTCATCTTCTATTGCTGGCCTCCCGCCTATGTGCAACTGCAGCATCTGTATCCCGTACATGCGGGCCATATATTGATCATACCGAGCATGGCGCTCGGCTAGTGTGAGAACTGGCCCGTGAGTTGTGTTGGGTGCCTTGGTTTTGGTGACGTCCAAGGCACGCCTATCCATTTGCGGGATGTAGTCTAGGGCCTCCTACTCGATGTCGTGGTCCCTCAGGAACGTGGTCAGCAAACCACCAAACCTGTACCTGTGCCCTTGATGCAAACGGGCCCTCTTCATGGCGGAGATGATCACCGCCCCAACATTAATCTCCAGCCCTTTCATCAGGGCGTAAACCAAACACACTCGATCTAGGGTGACATCTGTCATGTGCACCCCCGGGATCAGGCAGGAAAACACAATTTTAAGCCAATTCCTGGCTTCCCTGTTCATTTGAGAGTAAGGTAGTGTCTGATGATAGCCCCTCTCCTTGTGCCTGCTCCACCACGCTGTCAAACGGGCTCCACACAGAGTGAGTCTAATATCCGCATAAGGTGGAGTTATGTTCAGCTACCGGAGTACATAGGCGTCTGTGTCCCGCGCCCCCAATATAGCATTAAGGTGATTGGGCTCAAAGATGACAACCTGCCCCCTTATCTTGACGGTGTGACTGTGGAGTGTCGGGTTCCAGTTTGCGTAGAACTCCCGAATCAAGTGGAGATTGCACTCCTTGGGCTCTTTGAAGATGAAGTTAAGCCCGGCAGTGTCAATCCGGTGTACGATTCTAGGGAATTCCTATGCAAGTGGCTCCCTTGCAATGTGCTCCTCAAGGAAATATTTGGTCTCCTTGTGTTTTGCTTACCATTTCTTCCCTTTGTCCGTCACCCATCGGGTTCCGTATTGACGACATTGGCCACGCGGAACCACTGGTGCTGCTGGAACTGCTGTTCCCAGTCTAATCCGCTTTCTACCGGCGCCTGATGTAGATGCGCCCTTTCCTTTGTCTTGCCTACTTGACATCATTCCTGTCAAATCAAACAGACAGTCCCCATGTTATTCAAGTCAAAAAATTTGCTTCAATTAAGGTTGGGTTGAGTTAGGCCACCCCACACTTAGTCTTCAGCCACAATGAAAACAATTCGGCAAGATAATCATTCTTTTCCAATTTTTATCAATCAACATGCCTCGTACATTCAGATAAGTCGTGGAATAATTACTATGTACTACTCAGACTTCGTACAACTAATCACAATATCACCATCGATTCCATTACATCACATAGCACTTAGCCAAAAATTTTCTTAACAGCAACAACCTATGCGATTCACCAATTTCATTTTCCCGAAAATTCCCTTGTTTATTTTGCATATTCATATATATTCACACACAATTCACCTCACCCAACATGCACAACCCAATTTGTTTCAAATTTTCTACCCAATTTAGTTTCTTCCTATTCACATACCAACCCTAGTTACCAATTTCGCAAAAATACAATCAAACATGTATTTATCGAGTTCATATAATCATAACGATACTACGAACATCAATCAACAATAACTTAAATGAATTCAAGCTCAATTTACACTTAGGGCAAGGTTTACTCACCTCACATGCTCAAAAATCGAAAATTTAGGCAAAAATTGAGGTTAAGTTCAAGAACATACCTTTAATTCGATGATATCGAAGAAAAGTTGAAGAAATTTCGATCCTAGGTTCGTGTCACGTTGAGGAAGGAGGGATTTTAGGGGTTTTGTCGCAGAGGGGAGTGAGAACTGGGAAAAATGAGGGGTTTTCAGGGTTAAAATGAAGTTTTTTTCGCGCGGGTCACCCGGCGACCCGATGTGACCCGACGCAGATAACACCTCAACGTGTCACGGAGGGTAATGCGGAGCACCCCCTCCGTGACATGGAGCCATCGCACAGGTGTTCTGGAATTTGTGAAAATTCCAGAATACCTTCAACATGAAACAGAGGGTAAGACGGAGGCCCTACTCCATGACACGGAGCCATCGCACAGGCTCACTGTCTTGCCACTTTTTAATTTTTTCTCTCCTCGATTTTTTCCCTTTGCGATCCTTTGCATTTTTGCCCTCCGTTCCACCTGAAAATCATCTCACACCAAGAAATTAGTTAGAATTTATAGGTTTAAAACACAAACACAATTTTTGGTTTTTATTTTTATTTTTTCTTTTTTTTTCTTTTTCTTTTTTTTACTAATTCTACTCATCTATTACAATAATTTCACGGGTTGCCTCCCGTGTAGCGCCTGGTTTACCATCGTGGCTCGATGTCATTAAAGCTCAATCATCCTCTAGAGTGACAGACGTTTTCTCTCGAATAACGTCCTCACCCCAGTAATGCTTACACCGCTGCCCATTAACCAAGAATGTGACACTTCGATCTTCTTGCCACAACTCCAGTTTTGGGGTGCCCTTAATTGGTGGTTTTCCCACAAGATCTCGAGAATCAACAATCTGAACAATATCTTCTTGATTTAGCATGTTGATTGGTGAAAGCTCCTCATATATAGCGGAAGCTTCGTGGCCTTGTACACGTCAAATACCTCCACCTTATCATGCACCCGCATAGTTAGCTGCCCTGTAGCTATATCAATCAATGCTTTCTCGGTTGCCAAGAAAGGACGTCCCAAAATCAATGGGACTTCCGCATCCAGCTCAAAATCCAGCACAACAAAATCTACCGGGAAGATAAGGGAGCCCACTTGCACCAGCACGTCCTCCACAATGCCATCTGGTCTGGCCAAAGAACGATCCACTAACTGCAAGATCACCGTAGTTGGTCTAGGACTGCCCAGCCCCAACTTCTTGAACCCTGATGTCGGCATCAAGTTAATACTCGCTCCCAAATCGCATAGTCCACGAGCTCGGATACTTTGCCCAATTGTGATTTGAATTTTAAAGCTCCCAGGGTCCTTGAGCTTTGTTGGCAACCGGTTCTGTATCCGGGAAGTGCACTCCTCCGTAAGTGCCACCGTAGTATACTCTGTCAATCTGCTTTTGTTAGCTACGATGTCCTTGATATACTTTGCATACTTCGGCACTCCCTGCAAAACATCCACAAGAGGTAAATTAATGTGTACCTGTTTAAGCACCTCCATGAACTTTTTGAAACACGCTTCCTCCTTGTGTTTCTTTAATCTTTGTGGTAACGGGGGTGGTGGTCTTTCTGCTTCAGTTGCCTTCTCCTTCACCCTCTCATCATTCTGTTCCCTTTCTTTCTCCACTGCTCCTGACTGCTGAGGTGGTCTTTCTGGTTCCACCTCCTTGAGTTTTAAATCACTCCTTGTGGTCACTGCATTTACTTGCTTGGGATTCGGGTCAGTGTCACTCGGTAGTCCTCTTCTTGGTCTGGTGTTTTGAGCTCCAGTTAGTTGCCCAAACTGGTACTCCAACGCCTTTGTACCTAACTGATTGTTCTTTATATCTGCCGCCAATTTTACATAGTCAGCCTGCAATTGAGCTTGGTTAGTTATCATTGTTTTAAACATTTCCTCAATGCTGGGTGGTGGTGGTGGAGGAGGTGCATTGTTTCTTCTGTATTGAGTCTGATAGTTCTGCTGCCCTCCTTGATTTCTATACGCACCCTGATTCGAACTCTGCCCTTGATGACTGTTACTACCCCAGGAGAAATTTGGATGATTCCTCCAATTAGAGTTGTAGTTGTTGCCATACTGTTGGTGATTATTTCTTTGTACATTACCAACAAAGTTCACTGAATCTGGATTTGCACCACAACACTCAGCTGAGTGTTCATTACTACCGCATACTTCACACCAAATCTGCTGCACTACATTAACTGGGGCTTGAGATTGATTCAAGCTCATATTGCTGAAGTGGGTGTTGAGTTGATTCTGTAACGCAGCTATCTATGCAGCGATAGCTGTAAAACCATCCACTTCCAAGACTCCTGCCGCTTTCCTTGTTCCTCCTCTAGAAGAGTCCTCGTTCCAATCTGGATTTCCCTGTGAAATATGATTTAACAAAGTATATAGCTCCTCATAAGTCTTTTCTAATGCTTTTCCCCCCAGTTGTTGAGTCTAGCAAAATTTTTGTGTGGGGTTCCAAACCCTCTATGAAATTATGCACCAGCACATCATTGGATTGATGATGGTGAGGACAATCCCGTAACATGGATTTGAATCTTTTCCAAGTTTGATACAGATTCTCCCCCTCTCTTTGTTTAAAACTTAGAATCTGACTTCTAAGTCTTTCTGTTTTCCTGGATGGAAAGAACCGTATTAAAAATTTTCTTGCAAGATCATCCCAAGTTGTGATGGAATTAGGTGGCTCAGCTTTCAACCACCTCTTTGCTTCTCCCAATAATGAAAATGGAAACAATGTAAGCCTTACGTAATCAGATGATACTCCAGCGGGGATGTAAGTGTCACTTATCTCTAAAAAGTTTTGGAGATGTTGTTGTGGATCCTCGTGAGGGAGACCTGTGAATTGCCCGCTGGTGTGCAGCAATTGCACCATATTCTGTTTAAGCTCAAACCTCCCTCCTGGCTCAGGTTTGCGAATGCTTGATGTAACATTGTTACTATGTGCGATTGCCACTTCGCGAACTGGCCTAGCTGCCATTTCCTCGGGCACTAACACTGCCCTTACAAGTGGTGGATTCTGTTGTTGCTCCAGGATTGTTTGTCTGAGGAACTACAGCTTCTTCTCTAGAGCTTCTCTTCTTTGACGATGAAATTGTCTTTCCGGCTCTAAGTATGAATCCACCAGCTCCTTGTCTCTTCCCAGTGTTCAACAGAATTCAATATCTGCAAAAGACAGGCTAAGATCAAGTTGTCAGCACTTATATAGAAATTGTAAACTAACACTAAGAAAACAATTTTACCAATTGCCAATCCCCGGCAACGGCGCCAAAAACTTGTTTGGTGCGTTTCGCAACTACACGCAAGTGCACGTGGTCGAACAAGTAGTAAAATGGCTAAAGTAAGCCAAGTATCGATCCCACAGGGACCGAACCAAGGTAATAATCGAATTAAGTGTTAATGAACTCTAACTCTAAAAATGCAGACAACAATTTAAAGAAGATTTTAAGAGTTGGTTTCCTAATTTATACTAATCTAAAACAAAATGATAAAGTGAGTCTGAACTATAGTAATGAGCAAGCTGAGGCTAAAATGAACATGCAGGGAAGTAATTTATCGATACAATTCGGTAAAAAAAATTTCGGTTGCTAGTCAAGAATTATTGCCTATGGATAGAAACTTTCGTATTCTACCCAACTTAAGAATCGTGAACCTTCAACTTACATTTCTGTGATAAAAGAATTTCATGTTCTAGCCATATAAAACTGATTCCTTTATTGACTAATATGACTTTCAGATATATTTCTATTCTGAAGGTAAATCAATTCTCAATTTTCCCAAACTAAGAAGCGATCATATCCTACCAATTCACAACTTTCCAATTTCTTTCCTTTTCAAGATAAAACTGGATTTTTTAGATATACATTAACATTGACCACACATTAATGCTGTAAGAACAAGAATTGATAGAACAACCATGGAAGAAAAGATGAAAAACCAAAATGATCAACAATTACATTCCACTACAAATGTTCTTAACCTCAGCAAGAAGTGAATTTAGCCACTCATTTGTGGATTAAACATCATGAAATGAGTATAAATCATACAAACAATTGAAATAAAGGAGAAAGAGTTAGAGAAGAACCCTAAGAATTTCGTCCCCTCAATTGCCTTTAACCCACGTCCTTGCTCAACTAAGTCCGAATTATTAAAAATAAACCTAAGTGTGTTATTTATACTAGTGGAAATTTTTCCCGGAATAACAAACAACGTGTCACGGAGTGCATCGCGGAGCACTGCCTCCGTGACACGGTGCAAATGCGGACCCTCACTGGAAATTTATGTTCCAGGTAAATATAGGCAACGTTCCACGGCATGTAACGCAGGGCTTGGCCAACGTGCAACGGCGTCGTCGCGAACCTTCATTGGAAATTTGTCAAAATAAATCATCAGATGCAGACTGCCTCCGCGATGGCAGGGTGACATGGCTCCATCGCGGAGCCCCTATATCTGCTGCTTTTCCTTGACCTTTTCCACTGCTCGCTTCCGAGTCCATTCCGGATTTTCACCAACATGCAACTTAGCTTCCTAAAATTACATTTTTCCTGCAAAACAACACTAATCATGTTGGTTAGTATAAATTCACATTTTAACTACAAATCACATGAGAATGTACAATTAATGATAGATAAACAAGACGAAATTGAGCATTTGAGCATCACTTGGGCATATAATTCTGCCCAAGATCAGTCCCCACGAGGGACTGGAAGAGTCGTCGAGTATAACAGATTATAACTGGTGCAGAATTTCTAATTTTCTCCATTCAACTCCCGGGTCGGATCTTTTGGCTTTCGAGGTATAACAGATTATGAGCACTATGTATGTTTTGAGAGTAGTATTTAACATCGAGTTGGCCGAAATTCAGCATATCCAGGTCTAAGAAATACATGTCGTCGTAGGATAAAGGGTCTTTGCCAGTAGAGACTTTCTCCCTTGCGATCTAAGGGGTCCTTGCTAGTTAAGAGTGTCTCTATTACCTAATGGGCTCATGAGTGATATCACGCTTCCATGGTTCTTACCCTTGGAAATTCCCTCCAAACCACGAGTACAGGTTGGGCTCCATGATGATCACTTGGAATATGTCAGTTATAAGAATCTCCCACAAATTAATATGTTCCATCTTTCTTCTTATTCATGTTGCATGACGCCATGACTTATAGTATTTTTGGCCCATTGATCAGTTTATGAGTTTTACTTACAGTTTCAACGTGTTAAGCTCTATGATACTATTTTGGAAACCTTTGGTTGTTATACTTCAGTTTATGATGAAGAACTCATGTTTTATGTCTATACCATGATTATTAGTGTTACACCCCATAAATGTTAACGATTAGTGAGTGTACGGTGGATTTGTGATGAATAAGAAGAGCTTGATGCTGTAAAAAAAGCCTCAAAAGTGGGGTCAGACAGGGCCAGCGTGACGCGCCAGCCAGCAGCACACTGGCCAGCGCGGCGCTCCAGGCACAGGGCCGCTATGAGGGGCGTGACACGGAGCAATCTTGGAGCCTTGGGTGGTGCGGGGCGCCCCTTGCCACCACCCATAATATATATATGAGCCCCTCTTTCAATTGTAATTCATTTCTAACATTTATCCTTGTCTAGAAAGAGTTTAAAACGAAGATTTCACTTATTTTTCTTCCGATTACGCTGCCAAACGCCGTACAAATTCAAATTAACTTCAGTAATGAGTTTTAAGCCTACGGGGAACATTACTACAGAGTTATTTTCTCAAAATACGCCCAAAGAATCGGAACCCCGCTGAGAAAAAGTTATTAGAATTGCCCTAAATTGATTCCTAAGAGTCACAGGCATCAAATAAGCATTCCTCCCTTCTGAACTCTCGGGAAATTATAGGTTTTTGGCCATGTTTGCCGAAGTTGAAGTATTATTGTTATTAGTATCAAAAGTTATCATTTTAAGCTGAATTTGGCATTTAAATTAGTCTCTTTCTCCCAATATTACATTTATAGTTGGAAAGTGCTATTGAATACAAGTTGAAACTCGTCGGTTATTTGAGAAACGACAATCGAGGTATGTTAAGGAGAATTCCTTCAACAAGTTAGTTTCTATAACATTGTAATACAGTTTGAATCCCAGTAAAGGAGCCAAAAGTATTGTTATTGTGTTTAGCTATTGTTGTTAGCTGAGACCAGTACTCTATGTTTAGTTTGGGATTGACTTTGCCTTGTATAGCCTTCCATGACCAACCCTAGGATTACTAGCTATTTCGCTGCCTGCCAGGGGCTATATGACGTCACTCTAAGGAGCGATATGCCATCCCAAGGGATGATGATGAGGCCCAAGGGCCTTATACAGTCCATTCCATGGTTGGACTGCCAATTCTATGTCATATCGGCATCACACCCCCGTCGAGCCTGGTGCTAGGGGTGTAGTTATCAAGAATCCACTGGACTCAGACACAACTATAGTTTAGGGGACAAGTGGGCTCAGTTGCAAACCCAGGGGACCGGTTGGTTGGCTATAGTTACTAGTTGACACATTTTGACCTTGTTAGGGGTATACAGATGGAAGTGTGCTCGTCATGGCTTACGGGGGCTTTGAGTGGGTTATTCTTTGATGATTGTACCTTCCGAGTTTATGGGAGCCAGGTAAGGTTCTTGTAAGCGCTATTTACTGGTAGATTAGTCATCAGGTTGTTTAGTTATTTAGGTTGGATCTCTATCCCCTCTATTCAGTTTTATTTCAATTTTATTCCGTCATTTTTACTTACTGCCTTACATATTCGGTACATATTATACTGACGCCCATCCTTAGGGAGCTACATTTCTTGTCTGCAGGTGTGGATAGACACGGATCAAGACCTTCTTAGCTTTCAACCAGAGTCAGCAGTATAGTTAGCTCCCCTCCTCCTGTGCTGATTAGTTAGAAGGTTTTCTCTTTGGATTGTACAGTATATGGGTAGGTTGGGCCCCTGTCTCAACCATTATTCCACTCCTAGAGGCTTGCAGATTTACAGGTTCCCTATGGTTAGTTTGTTATTGGCCGTGTGGGGCCTATATATATTTTATTTCATGTGATGGTCGTGAGGGGCCTTGTTTAGCTGTTAGATAGTGTCCTTGTCGGCTATAGCATACTTATAGGTACTTGATTTTCATTTCAGTTATAACTAGACAACATGATGGTCTTGTCGGCCTGCATAGGATACCCTTTTACTGCTTGTTGTTGCTTAGCTATTTTCGTTTACAAGTGGCTATATGGCCTTGTCGGTCAGAGGTTGTATTTACAGTCGATCTATAGCTCGTTGTTTTCTTGAATTGAGGTGCGGGAATGCACAAGGCATGCATAAACCTAGCCAGGTCAGTCAGATTCCAGTATGGCACTAGGTGCCAGTCATGCCTCCTAAGGTGGGGCGTGAAAAACTTGGTATCAGAGCAGGTCGTATCCCAGGGACTCTGCATGCCGTGTCAAGTAGAGTCTTGTCTATGGATGTGTTGTGCACCACATTATATTGACAGGAGGCTGCGAGGCATGTTAGGGTGGTTACTCTGCTTTCTCTTCCAGTCGTGCCATAGAGCTGTGTTGTATAGGGTTGAGTCCCTAAGCTTACTATATTCTACTTGTCTATAGAGGACACGCGATAGACCATGACTGGCAGGAAGTTGGACATTGCAGTAGGAGAAGGCACTAGAAAAGGTGCCCCAGTCAGAGCCAACCCAATCTGAGGGCGACGAGGAGACTTCATCTCAGTCTCCCCAGCACTCTCCGCCATGCCAGGAGCCGTCTAGAGCGGCAGATGTGTCGGCACCACCTCCAGTAGTTCCTATACTGATACTATCAGACCAGGAGGTCAGGAGCGTTGCCTTCATGTTAGCTCAGATGATGGCTACGCAGCATCAACCAGTGGCATCCGTGGTTGCTGAATCTTTGGGAGGACCTGGTAGTTTAAGGGTCATAGTGTTTCTCGCGCTGAGTCGTCTGTAGTTCACGGGGACGTACGAGACAAGGACCCTCAGGACTTTTTGGACCAGCTGCAGCGGATCTTCAGGGTAATGCATGCCACACCTGTGGAGTTGGTTTAGTTAGTGGTATTTCGGTTACAAACATAGCAGTGTTATGGCACGAGAGTTGGGAGAGGTCCCGAGGTAGAGATGTTCCACCTCCGACTTGGTCCAACTTTTTAGAGGTTTTCTTGGACCACTATTTGCCGTAAGAAATCCGACAGGCCTGGGTAGATCAGTTTCTACATGTGGAGTAGGGTATGATGATTGTTCGGGAGTATGCTATGAGATTTGACTCTTTGGCCCGATATGCACCAGCTTTTATAGGCACTATGCCAGCCAGGGTGCACCGGTTCATTATGGGGTTTCTTCCAGAGTACGTGGAGACTTGTGTTACAACTACTCTCCGGGAGGACATGGATATTGCCCGTATTCAGGCATTTTCTTAGAGTATTGAGGGGATCAGGCAACGGCAGCGGGAGATAGACAGGGAAAATCAGGAGCAGTGCCACAGGGCTAGACCTACTGCACTCAGGCCGAGTTTCAGGGCAGGCCTTGGCCACGACTATCAAGCAGACAACCCAGACCCCCACCTCCTCAACAGCAATAGGGTGGTAGGTCAGACTGCCGGAGGCAGTCAGGACCGGGTAAGAGCTCACTGCTATCGGGTTCGCAGCAACAGAAAGGGTCAGAGAAGAGTAGATTCACTGTGCCACCTTTCCCATCTGCAGTCGACATCATCTTGGGGCATGCAGGTATGGTTCTACTACTTGTTACACCTGTGGACAAGAGGGTCAGATGATGAGAGACTGTCCAGCTAGAGGTCAAAGTGATCAGGACCGACAGGACAGATCTTTAGTAGGGTCATGTGCCCCAGCATCTCCAGCAGGGCATAGGTCCTCAACCCCACCCGGCAGAGGCCGAGGAAAGTCAGGGACATCGAGTTCTGGCACCGATCAGGATCGCACTTATGCTTTACCGGGGCGGTAGGAGTTAGAGTCATTGCCGAATGTTGTGACAAGTATGCTAGACATTTGTTCTCATTCAGTATATGTTTTGATAGACCCAGGTTCCATTTTTTCTTATGTTACACCATTAGTGGCCCGGAAGTTCGGTATAACAGTAGAATTGCTTTAGTGACCCTTTTTTGTGTCCACGCCCGTCAATGATTCTTTTATAGGGGTTGCACAGTAGAGGTTGTTGGTCTCCAAACTTCGACAGATTTAATGGAAATAGAAATGATTGATTTTGATAATTAAGGGCATGGATTGGCTAGCACCATGTTAAACAATGTAGAATGTTGGACCAAGACTGTCCGGTTTCACTTTCCAAGGGAGGTAGCGTGAGAGTGGAAAGGAAATGCAGCTACGCCAAAAGGTAGGTTAATATCTATCTTCGGGGGAGAAAGTTAATAGCAAAGGGTTGCATCTATCATATTGTCAAGGTTCAGGATGTCCAACAAGAATCCACGACTCTTCAGTCCATTCCAGTAGTTAATGAATTTCCAGATGTGTTCCCAGATGAACTCCCCGACATCCCCCAAGAGAGGGTGCTGAGTACTTCATTGTGGGGTGCGCCAATTCTTTTTGTAAAAAACAAAGATGGCTCCCTCCACATGTGTATAGATTCCCGGCAGCTAAATAAAGTCACTATCAAGAATAAATACCCGCTTCCCAGGATAGATGACTTTTTGATGAACTACAAGGGGAAAAGTGTTTCTCCAAGATTGACTTAAGGTCTGGGTATCAATAGATGTGGGTTCGGGAGAGAGATATCCCAAAAACGGCTTTCAGGACTAGGTATGGTCATTTTGAATTTTTAGTCATGTCATTCAAGTTGACGAATGCTCCTGCAGTGTTCATGGATCTGATGAACAGCATGTTTAGGCCATATCTGAATTTGCTTGTGATAGTATTCATTGATGTCATTTGGTGTATTCCCTCTTAGAAGCAGAACACCAAGATCATTTGCGAACAGTGCTCCATATTCTCAGGGAGCTCCAGTTGTATGCAAAATTTTCAAAATGTGAGTTTTGGTTGAATTCGGTAGCCTTTTTGGGTAATATTGTGTCGGATGCTAGTATTCAAGTAGATACACAGAATATTGAGGCAGTAAAGACATGGCCTAGACCTGCAACTCCAACTGAGGTACGCAGTTTCCTGGGGTTAGCTGGGTATTACAGAAGATTTGTAGAGGGATTTTCTACTCTATCAATGCTTTCGACCAAGTTAACTTAGAAAGCAACTAAATTTCACTGGAATGAAGTGAGTGAACAAAGTTTTCAGGAGTTGAAAAATAGATTGACATCAGCTCCCGTACTAGCTTTGTCGAAAGCTTCAGAGGGTTATGCAGTGTACTATGATGCTTCGGGCATTAGGTTAGGGTGTGTCCTAATGCAACATGGTAAGGTAATTGCTTATGCTTCAAGGAAGTTGAGGAAGCATGAAAAGAACTACCCCACTCACGACCTAGAGTTAGAAGCAGTAGTTCACGCCTTAAAAATCTAGAGACATTACTTGTATGGGGTGCATGTGGACATTTGTACTAATCATAAGCGCCTCCAGTACATCTTTACACAAAAAGAGATGAATCTACGGTACCGTTGCTAGTTAGAGTTGCTGAAGGACTATTCTAGGGAGGGCTAACATTGTAGCAGATGCCCTTAGTCGCAGATCAATAGGGAGTTTAGCGCATTTGAGGCCCGAATGGCGGGAGTTGGCCCGAGAATTGCACTAGTTAGCCAGTTTAGCCATCTGAATAGTAGACTTGGGAGATAGTGGGACAGTGATTCAGAACACCGCAGTATAATCCCCAGTTGTAGAGGTAAAAGAGAGGCAGTATGAAGATCCTAACCGGGTATAGCTCAGAGATAAAGTTCAGCGAGGTGAAGTATCAGCTTTTGAGGTAACCGAAGACGGTGTCTTGAGATTTAGGGGTCGCCTCTAAGTTCCAAATGTGGTAGGACTTCGCCAGAAGATCATGGCAGAGGTACATTATTCCTGTTATTCCCTTCACCCAGGTTCAACAAAGATGTATCATGACATAATGAAAATTTACTAGTGGCCGGAAATGAAAAAGGGTATAGCAGAATTTTTAGCACATTGACCTAACTGTCAGCAAGTAAAAGCGGAACATCAAAAACCCTTTGGATTGCCACAAGAGATAGTGGTACCTATGTGGAAATGGGAAGCAATCAACATGGATTTTGTGACAGGGTTACCCCATACCAGGCGCAGATTCGATTCTATCTGGGTGATTGTTGACAGATTAACAAAATCAACTCATTTCCTGCCAGTCAGGACCACTTTATCAGCTGAGGACTATGCTAGATTGTATATCAAAGAAGTAGTTCGATTACATGGTGTCCCGACTTCTATTAGTTTTGACAGGGGGAACAATTCATAGCTAAATTTTGGCAGTCATTTTAGAAAGGCTAGGGAACACAGGTTAATCTGAGTACAGCCTTCCACCCTCAAACAGACGGGCAAGCAGAACATACAATTCTGACGCTCGAGGTTATGTTGCGAGCATGCGTGTTAGACTTCAGGGGAAGTTGGGATGAACATTTACCCCTTATTGAAATTGCTTACAACAACAATTATCATTCGACAATCTAGATGGCGCCTTATGAGGCCTTATATGGGCGGTAATGCAGATCCCCTATCGGGTGGTTTGAAGTAGGGGAGTAAGAATTAGTAGGACCTGACATGATCCACCAATCAGAGGAGAAAGTAAAGCTTATCAAAGAGCGCTTGCTGACAGCTTAGAGGCCCCAAAAATCCTACTCTGATGTACGGCGTAGAGACCTGGAACTCAGTGTTGGTGATTGGGTGTTTCTTAAGGTTTCACCAATGAAGGGCGTAATGAGGTTTGGTAAAAAGGGAAACTTAGCCCTAGGTTTATTGGGCCATATCGGATCCTCCGAAGAATAAGCCAAGTGGCTTAGGAGTTAGACTTACCTCCAGAGTAAAATTTGTTCACCCGGTCTTTCACGTGTCAATGCTGCGAAAATGTATAGGGGACCCATCCCAAGTCGTGCCAATCGAGGATGTCCAGGTTACTTAGGATTTGGCCTACGAAGAGGTTCCAGTGGCCATATTAGATTGGCAGGTTCGTAGGTTGAGAACAAAAGATGTCGCCTCTATTAAAGTATTATGGAAGAATATGAATAAGGAAGAGATGACTTGGGAAGCTGAGAATGTTATGAAATCTAGATATCCTCACATGTTCCAGAATTGATCCAGATTATGCAGTTACGATGAGATTGTTTTCCAGTTGTTATTTTACTACCTATGTAATCAGTACTGTTGCTTAGCTATCCCTTTTTATTGTGTAATGCTTGTTATAGCGTCCTACGAGGCACCTATGTTGGAGTTTTCTGTGTTTCAGGTTTTCGGATAGTCTATATTACAGATGAGACTATGCCGAAATTTTTCTAAATCTTGGTTAAGAGAGTTACCTCCTTTAAGTTTGAAAATGACATTCGAGGATGAATGTTCCTATTGAGGGAGGATGTTACACCCCGTAAATGGTAACGATTAGTGAGCGGACATGTGGATTTGTGACAATAAGAAGAGCTTGACGCGTGTAGACAAAGCCTCGAAAGCGGGGTCGGACGGGGCCAACGCGCAGAGGGCTAGCACGGCGCGTGAGGCACAGGGCTGCTATGAGGGGTTCGATGCGGGGCAATCTTGGAGCCTTGGGTGGCATGAGGCACCCCTTGCCACCGCCCATAATTATATATAAGCCCCTATTTTCAATTGTAATTCATTTCTAACATTTATCCTCGGCCAGAGAGAGTTAAAAATGAAGATTTCACTTATTTTTCTTTCGATTATGCTGCCAAACACATTTCAAATTCAAATTAATTTCGGGTAAAAAGTTTTAGGCCTACGGGGAGCATTACTACTGAGTTATTTTCTACGCCTGGCAAATTGGAACCCCACTGAGTAAAAATTATCAGAATTTCCCCAAATTGATTCCTAAGCAGTCACAGGCATCAAGTAAGCATTCCTCCCTTTTGAACTCTCAGGAAATTATAGTTTTTCGGTCGTGTTTTGTGAAGTTGAAGTATTTTGTTATTAGTATCAAAAGTTATAATTTTGAGCCGAATTTGGTATTTAAATTAGTCTCTTTGTCCCAGTATTATAGTTATAGTTGGAAAGAGCTGTTGAATACAAGTTGCCACTCGTCGGTTATTCGGGAAACAACAATCAAGGTATGTTAAGGCGAATTCCTTCGGCAAGTTAGTTTCTATAGCATTGTAATACAGTTTGAATCCCAATAAAGGAGACAGAAGTATTTTTATTATGTTTAGCCGTTGCTATTAGCTGAGACAAGTACTCTATGTTTAGTTTGGGGTTGACTTTTCCCTGTATAGCCTTCCATGACCAACACCAGGGTTACTAGCTATGTCGTTGCCTGCCAAGGGCAATATGACATCGCTCCAAGGAGCGATATGCCATCCCAAGGGACGATTATGAGGCCCATGGGACTTATACAGTCCATTCCATGGCTGGACTACCAGTTCTACGTCGTATTGACATCACACCCTCCCCAATCCTGGTGCCTGGGGTGCAGTTATTAGGAGTCCACTAGACTCAGACATAGCTATAGTTTAGGGGCTGAGTGGGCTCAGTTGCGTACCCAGGGAACCGGTAGGTTTGCTACAGTTACTATTTGACTCATTTTGACCTTGTTAAGGGTATATCGATTGAAGTGTGCTCGCCAGAGCTTATGGGGTCCCCGAGTGGGTTATTATGTGCTGATTGTACCTTTTGGGCTTATGGGGGTCTAGTAGGGTTCTTGTTTGCACTATTTACTGGTACATTAGTCAGCAGGTTGTTTAGTTATTCAGGTTGGATCTCTATCCCCTCTATTCAGTTTCATTTCAGTTTTATTCAGTCATTTTTACTTACTGCCTTACATATTTGGTACATATTGTACTAACGCCTATCCTTGGGGTGCTGCATTACTTGCCTATAGCTGCGGATAGACATGGATTAGAACCTTCTTAGCTTTCAGCTAGAGTCAGCAGTACAGTTATCTCCCGTCTTCCGGAGCTAATTAGTTAAAAGGTTTGTTCTTTGGATTGTACAGTATATGGGTAGGTCGGGGCCCTGTCTTGACCATTATTCCACTCCTAGAGGCTTGTAGATTTACAGGTTCCCTGTGGTTAGTTTATTTTTGGTCGTGTGGGGGCCTATATATATTTTATTTCATGTGATGGTTGTGTGGGGCCTTATTTAGCTATTAGATAGTGACCTTTTCGGCTATAGTAGAGTTATAATTGTCTGATTTTCATTTAAATTATAACTAGAAAGCATGGTGGTCTTGTCGGCCCGCATATGATTCTCTTTTATTGGTTGTTGTTGGTTAGTTTTTTTCGTTTACAGGTGGCTATATGACCTTGTCTGTCGGAGGTTGTATTTACAGCTGAGATATAGCTTGTTATTTTCTTGAATTGAATTGCAGATATGCTCAGACATGCATAAACCTAGCCAGGTCAGTCAGATTCCAGTATGGCACTAGGTGCTAGTCATGCCTTCCAAGGTGGGGTGTGACAATTACTTTTTAGCATGTTGTCCTTACTTTCATATTTTACTTATCCTCTATACATAGTATATTCAAATTATTGATCACATACTTTTTGTGCTATATCATCTCATGATATAGATTCGGGTGTTCAATCTCGTCCCCATTGCTAGATTTGCTCTCGCTCTAGATTTAGCTCAGTTTTAGTGAATCCTCATCATCTGAGCATGTCAGTTTTTGTTTATGTCTTCTTTCTCTGTCTTTTCAGTTACAAACTTTCTAGAGTTAGTTGAGGCCCTATTCCTTTAGCTCATCCTATGTTTAGAGGTTTTTCAAACTATGATCTACAGAGGTTCAACGGATCAACCTGTCGTCTCAGTTATATGTCATGATATCTCAGATTTATTCTGCTTGTCGTATATCTTACGGTTTGTTCTGACTAGTTGTATGCTTATTCTTATATTAAATATGTACCATGGGTTAGCTTGGAGCCATTCGTTGTTCTAGGTCTGGTATCTCATTCGAGATCTATGCTTAGGTCGTGATAAGCTTGGTATCAGAGCATCAGGTTTAAGTGTGTTCTAGAGTGTCTGAAAGCCGCATTATGTAGAGTCTTTTTCATCAGTGTAAAGCACGCCACACTTATGAGAAAGAGGCTACAAGATGTTTTAGGAAGTTTCTTTTCTTTCATGTTCTATTTCATGCGATGAAGTCCAACTCTATCTATTCTTCTGATTCGTGCTATATGCGAGTGCAAAAAATTCCTCCCCAAAGAGCCAATAGAAGGAGACTAGTAAGGACGTAAGAATTATACCTTTTAAACTTTTAAACATATTAGCTTAGAATCTTGAAATCGGAAGTTAGACTAGGCTGCCATTTTGGTGTCTTTTTGTTGAAGCTTTTGTCCATCTATTTTTGAAGATTGGAGCAGTGTTTTTGGCTGGAAACATACTTCATGTTGTGAGGAATAATTTCTGGAGAAGTTAGGTTATTTTACTCTTCTCTTTCCTCCTTAAAAGTTAGTAGAATATGGTGTAGAAAGGTGACTAAATATTATTGTAGCAGTGGCTGCCGACTGGGGACATTTTTTGGCTGCATACTTCGGCACAAATTAGACTTGTTGTTTTTGTATGAACTCAAGAAATTTAGGAGGTTAGAGGTAGGTTTTTGAAGTACAAGGTTGGCTAAAGAAGCACATTGGAATAAGGTATGTAAAGGTGTCGCCGTCCTTATTTTTCAAGCACGATTCTGTACCATTGAAGCAACCAGCATTTCCACGTCTTTGATTTCATATTGAGGCATTTAATATTCTTTCCAAAAGAGTTAGGAACACTTAACCTTAAGCGTGAAGGGTAGAAAGTAATGAAACAATCTATTGCAAAGTGAAAGACGCATTGTTTCCGATTATTGTGGTAGTTTTAAATCGAATTTGAAGACCCCTTATCACGAGCACCCTAAGCTGTTACTTTACTGCATGTTATGTGTATGTGATTTTGTATGTGTTTAGAACTTGGTTGCTAGACGAAAAGAGAAAAGATCCATTTGCTAAATTGTGAACGAACTTCAGACTAAGGAAACACTTGCAAGCCTAGTAAGGGAAAATCAGATCACCGAAATGAAAATCCTTAACATGTGATCTTACCCTTTCATGAATATGTTATGAAGTATGTAAGGTTTGGATGAAGGGAGACCCAATGTTTTCACTCCCTTAAGCCAAACATCAAATTCGCGAGTTTCTGGGTTCAGAGGTACCTTCAAACTTTACTTATGCATCTTCTTGAAACTCTTGGGTCATCTGAATCTTCTTATGATATATATGAGTCTAGAATACATGTGTTTATGTACTAAGTGTTAGCTTAACATGTTATATGCAATCACTTGCAGTTGTATGCTACAAAGGATTCCTACTCAGGCCAGAGTACTATGATTTCTCATTTATTATGCTAGGTATGTTAGATTGGCTCAGTGTAAGTTGTATCAGTTTTATTTTTGACAATGATATGAGACTTATGACCTCACCACTGACCTGGTATATCTAGTGGGTGGTTATCCTTTGGTATATTTGATGATATAAGACTTATGACCTCACCACTGACTTGGTACATCTGGTGGGCAGTTGTCCTTTGGCATATTTGATAATATGAGACTTATGACCTCACTACCAACCCAGTACATCTAGTGGAAAGTTGTCCTTTGATATATGAGATTTGTGACCTCACTACCGACCTGATATGTCTAGGGGTAGTTGTTCCTTGGTTATGAGACTTCCGAGACAGGCCCCTCAGGAGGATATCTTATTTGTAAGATGTTCTAACTTGCAGTTGCACCTACTTTGTTATATTCTTGTAATGTGTTACATTATCTCTGATATCGCTTTCCATATTCATGGCTGGCTCCTATCTTTTCTATGATCTTCACTATTTTGGATATATTTGTATTTTCAGTTACAGGCTTTCAGACCAGTACAATTCATTTGTACTAATGCATCTTCGCCTTGGGAATCCTTTTTCCTACAATCGTGTTGCAGGTACCGATACAGGCTTAGACTATAAGAAGAAATAGGATCCAAAGTTCAGCAGGATAGCGGTATGCTCCCCGCTTCTAGTTTTCATATACCAGTGTTGTTTATTTTGAGTTTTGTGTGCAGTTTGGGTAGGCCGGGGCCCTGTCCCATGCATTTCAGCTTATTACTCTCTTGAGGCTAATGTGGACTAGTTGTGTAGTTCTGATTTGTGGCCTTGTCAGCCTTCCGTTGCGCAGTTTAGCATATTATAGCCTTTTTGCCTTTCTAGTTGATTTTGTTATCATTGAGATTGTGGAAGGGGCCTAGACGACCTTTATGCTATAGTTATAGACATTATATAGCCGGTTTGTCGATCACCTCTGAGTAGAGAGCCAGTTATGCCCTCCCCAGTTTTGGGGCATGAAAAACTTTGTATCAGAGCAAAGTCGTGTCCCAGAGAGTTTACAAAGCCATGTATAGTAGGGTCTTGCTTATGGGTATGTTATGCACCATACTTATAATCAGGAGACTACAGGGCATTTAGGAGTTGTTACACTTCTTTTTACTAATAGTTCGTGCTTTAGAGCGAAGTTATAAGTATTGTGATATCTAAATCGTGTTATTGTTTCAGAGTATATCGGTGACGAGGAAGATGACCACACAGTTGATTGGTACAACTATGTGAGAGGGAACCAGTCACCCTCTAGTAGATCAGGGAGATAGATCTGTGGCTAGAGGTGAGACTTCTACCCCAGATACTATAGTTCCTCTAGCCCAGTTAGGGTTGCACCAGATAGACATCTCGTTCCTCTTGCACTGAAGATACATGAAGACAATAGAGTGGCAGACCCTTCAGCACCTAGAGCACCCCCTCCTGGTTCATAGATAGGGTTTGGAGGGTGCTATTCAGCTGATGGCTCGTATAACTGAAAGTCAGGAGCGGCAGTTGGAGGCTATAGAGGGGCATAGAGGTCAGGCGATCGAGAGTTCCTGAATGTAACGTATGTAATAAATATATAAGTATGTAGATTGACCTGAACTCAACTAATTTTTTATGAAAATTAGGTGTTAAGATCAATTCTTAAGTGTGGGAAGTACATTGGATGCAAATTAAAGTCATAAGGAACCTCTAGCATAGAGTTGAGTTGAGAGCTTTCCTACAGATTGAGTTGTCATGTATGTTCTTACTAGGGTCAATATTAAATGATGTTAACTACCAATTTATGAAGTATTTTTGAGTGATTAAACCTTCAAATTGAATCCACTTGAGTCTTCTTTTCAACGCATCCAACCGTTCATCAATCGGAGTTCGGAGTAAAACGTTATGGTCATTTTACTAAGGCACTGTCAAGGTAGGCGCATCACGCTCGGCCCTAAACTTAAAAGAAATTTTTATCAGGTTTGGCACATTTGGAGGAGCACCACGCCCAAGACCAAACTTTAGCTGAAAAAATTTCATCAGAGTGGAGTTGTAGCAGGTGCCGTGCGCTAGAGGCCAAATTCCATAAGATTTAGGCTGCTGCTATAGCTGGCTCGATGCGCCAGGACCTATCCCAACCCTACTTCTATATATATCTTATGTTTTAAGTTGGAAATCATTCCTAAGATTACCCATACAATAGCCAAACGTCCAAACCTTATATTCTCCCTAAATTTCACGAATTTGAAGAGGAATTAAGTTCTCCAAACATCTCCAATTACAAGTTCCTCCAAGGTAAGTCTTCTCCTTCATTCCAAAGGTTAAACTAACGATTTCATAACCCTAAGCTATGGATTCTAATGTAATTCTTGATGCAAAGCCCTAGGAATCATTGAGAACATTCCACCTCTCAAGACAAGAACACCTAGTGCTTTCTTCTAAAATATCTTGGGTACCGCTCCTTCCTCAAAGGTAAGTAACTCTCCTAAATCCTTTCTAAAATCAGGACACATGAGATGGTGCTAGGAAGCCATGAATTCATACGATGACCTAGGGATAGGGTTTAAGGGACTTTTTTGGTGTTGAGGATGGATGTGGTTGTTTGGTTGCACTTGTAATGGTATGCTTGTTTTTAACGGGCTGTAGAAAGAGGTGGGTGTTAGGACACTCCACTCATAAAAGGCTTGAATTTTCTATGCCCTTCAGTTGTTCAATGAAATGCCTCTAGGACTTGGATTTCGTCATTAAGCCATTGATTGTCTTTCTATCCATATAATTGTTACAGATTGATGTTATAAAAGGTTTGTGGCTTTGTGTTTATAGTTGTGAGGCTATGGATAAGGTATGTGGGACTTCAACAAGGGTCTTCTTCCACCCTTGTGTCTCAAGAATTTCAGAAATCCTAGCAAGTTAACTTTTAGAGAAAGCATGTTTTAGGGTTTTTGTTCTATGAAGGATTTGTCTCATGTATTTCATGTTTCAAGACTTTTATGATGAATAGCCTATACAATTCATGATTTTCATCCTAAATTGCATGATGTATTCGCACTATTTGATACTAGTGTGATTTCATAGGTTCAACCACGGTTTAGCATTGTTTTTGAAAATATGGTCATATTGTTTTACCATAATTTAGTATGAATGATTTCCAAGGTTCAACCATGGTTTAGAATTATTTTCAAAAATGTGGTCATATTATTTTACCATAATTTAGTATGCATGATTTTCAATTCAAATTAAACATATGATTTTTCTCATGATCTTAGTAAGATCAACATGTCCAGTGTTCTTTAGACTATCATGACACATTCAGATAAAGAAGCTTTGACAAATCTTAGAATACCTATTTCCTGCATAGTTCTTTAGACTGTCCTAATAACTTAAGATAAAGAAACTCCGAAAAGTCTTAGAACACCAGCTTCTTTCAGGTCCTTTAGACTCTCAAGATACTTCCTGATAAGTAGTTTTAGTCTTAGGACATTAGTTTTGAGCTATCAATATAGTTAGATATAATCAGGTTTTCGGTTGGGAGTAGTACTTAGCACCGAGAGGGCCGAGGTTCGTGCACCCAGGTTCCCAGATATACGTGCCACCATAGGTTGCTAGCCTGAATGAGCCTCAGTTAGTGATCACACAGACCAGCCATTATACCTTGTCAAGGTACAGTGGGCTCTATTTGATGGAGTGTATACGTCAAACTATACGTCTAGCTCACGTGGTTATATATTAGTTAATGGGCTCTCCCGCAGTGTATTTTCATAATCGATTTAGTACAATTTGTGTCAGTTACAGTTTTTAGTTTATGATTACAAATTCAGTTTTTAGTACAGGTACATGACCCTAAAAACTAGTTTTACTTGTATTTCATTAAATGTTTTTAGACTAGCATACCATGTCAGTAATCATGCATCTCAGATAGGGTCATTGTACTAAATCTCATTTTATGTATTCAACCATTTTTTATTTATAGTTTTCCCTTAGATTTACCGTATGCTCTCAATTTCAGCTGCATTTGGTATATACTCAGTAGATTCCAAGTACTGATCTTCTCTATGTGTTGTATCATTTTTTTGATATATATCCAGGTATTCAGGCTCAACCCAATAGTTAGATACATTCAAGAATCTACGTTGGCAGTGGTGAGTCCTCATCTTTTAAGGATGAGAGTTATATTTCTTTCTTTCAATATTATTTTAGTGTCAGACTTTGGAGTTAGCTGGGGACTTGTCAGAGTAGCTCATCAATTTTTAGAAGGCTTTCAGACAAAGTGTATTTGTCTCAGCCTTACATCCTCAGTGTTGTTCAAACTTTAACATTTATTAGCTATTACCATATTCTCTTAAAAGAATGTTTATTCATAGATATCATCCACTGAAGATTTCTTATAAGTTACAGTTTGTTATAATTATGCTATGCCATAGGTTAGCTTGCGGTCACTTGTGGCTCTAGGCATCGTATTGCGTCTAGGGTGTACTCTCGAATCGTGATATACTTGGTATCAGAGGCAGCTTTAGAGTATCCTAGAATGTTTGAAGCCGCGTCAAGTAGAGTCTTGTTCATGGGTGTTAAACACGCCACACTTATTTGGAAGAGGCTACAAGACATTTTAGGAAATTTCTCTTCTTTTATGATTCTTATCATGCGATAAAGTGTAAACTCGAAAGTTTCCCTTCTAACTCATGCTCAACGCGTTTGTAGATAATGTCACCTGGAGAAGCCAACAGAAGGAGAAATGATAACGAAAATAAACAAGATCCACCAACTCTAGTAATCCCCTTAAGTGAGCAAGTAACTAATGCAAAGTTCAAGGCTGCCTTTTATATGTTGGCACAGGCCGTGACAGCTCAGCTTAACCAGCAGGCAATCGCATATGCGAATCCTAACGGAAAAGCAGTAGCTACTAGGGTTTGGGAGATCAATGGAATGAACTTGTTAAAGCTCCACTATTCGAAGATGGACAATAAATTTAAAGAAAGGGAAAGGGAGTATCAGAGAGCCAAAATTAGCATTTTTGAGTTTTCTCAGCAAAAGTCGAGTAGTGGGAATCACTCACAATTCCACTAGGGTTCATCAGCTCCAGCACCTTCGTTAGACGGTATTCCACCTCCCGAAATTAAGGGGGAGCAGACGGGTAGAGCACAAGGCTCTAGGTCTCAAGGGGCCACATCTAAAGGCAGTACCTTCCCAACTTGCAAGAAATTTGAGAAGAACAACCTTAGAAATTATTTACAGAGATGTTTTCTTTGGGTATGGGAATCCCGATCACAGACTTCGAGATTGTCCATCAACCCGGCAAAGTAACATTGGTGGTCATACCTTCCCGGATTGTAAGAACTGTGGAAAGAAACATCTCAGGGAGTGTTTGCTTGGTAAGGAAGGTTGTTTTTGATATGGTCAGTTGGGCCATAAAATAAAGAATTTCCCTCTAGCCAAACGTGGAAAGACTCAATCCACCATTTCAGCAGCTCCAGCAGCTCACCCATCTCAGCAAGGCAGATCATCCAGTGCAGGTGGCGGACATCGCCAAAAATAGTCACAAGTATGTTATGGACTTTTTATGTTGATCCTTGTTACATGGCCCAGGACCCGCAGTATAAGGTATAAGATCCCTTTTGGCATTCTAGTATGAGATTTATCTCATGGATGGTATGAAATGGTTATAAGTATGAAGCCTTTAGCGATAGCTTTAGAGGTGAATGGAAAGTCAAGAGTTAGTGATTTAGCCTAGAATTAAGAAAGGATCCAAGAGCCTTAGAATGATGACTTTAAACTAAGTTAGAGATGATAAGTTGAAGGGCCAAGTCAAGTCTTGAGTGTTATAGTAGGGGAGTTCTAGAAATAGTATCTATGGGATATCGATCCATACCTACTCAGGTATCTTTTCGATGTGCCGTGGTTTTATGAAACTATTGATGGTTAAAACCAAATGAATATGCATACATTTAGGTATATTTATATGGATATCACGCGTTCTGGTAGCTTTGCAGGTAAAATAGGCCATGGGAGTTGGAAATGAGAAAGGAGCTGAAAAAGGGATTAAAGGAAACAAACGAGCCTTAAAACGAACCATTGGTTCTTACCACGAGTCGTTCGAAGCCTCCGTAGGATGAGATTTAAAAAATGGGGAACATAAAGTCTAAACAACGTGTAATACCCCGAAAACCCTAACATCATACCCAGGAGTTTAAACGGAGAAAATAAGATTTTCTACACCAGGTCACAAGACGAGCCTTCTAGTGACCCATGGGGTGCACCACGAGTCGTTGAGTGACTCGTGGGGAGGATCTTGGATTGGGTTGAAATTTTGAGTTTTGAAATGACTGTGGGTTTGACCACGAGTCATGGTCATCACCATGATTTGTGGAGTGGTCCGTGGTAAAGGGTTGATTGAAGGATGGATGATTTTTGCAGTGTCCCTAATAGGTTGTCACCATGAGTCGTTGGGCACACCATGAGTCGTGGTGTCCCTCGTGGTGACCAGTGAATATTGAATTCTAGTTCTGGCCACGAGAGGTGATCACAAGTCATGGTCGATTATGACGAGTCGTCCAGTCCCTCGTGGGGACTGATCACGGGCAAAAATATATGCCCGAGATACTCTTTATTACTTAAATTAGTCTTGTTTATCTAAGTTATCGTATACATTTTCATGTAATTTTAGATAAAATAAAGATATGTGCTAACCAACATGATTAGCCTTTGTTTTGTAGGTTTTGATGATGTTTGAGTAACTAATCCATGAGTTGGTGAAGTAGAAGCTTGGAAACGGAATTAACACGCGAACGTCGGCAAGGAAGAGGCACAAAACAGCCCACCGGCGCGTCGACAAGGTGCCACGGCAGGCAGGCCGCTCAAAACAGCCCACCTGCGCGTTGGCAACGTGCCACGGCAGGTGGACTCCGCGACCATGGGGCTACAACGCGCTGCCCAGGCAGCGTGACACGTTGCCAACGCGGCAAGGTGCTGCCTGGGCCGATTTCGGGTGATTTTCCAGAAAGCCTCCGCGTCCGTAGCGTGTCACGGAGGCCGTACTCCGTGATGCACTCCGTGACACGTTGCTTGTTAATCCGGGAAAGATTCCTACTAATATAAATATCACACTTAGGTTTATTTTTCATAATGGAGACTTGGTGGAGCAAGGACGTGGGTTAGGAGCAGTTGAGGGACGAAAAAGCTAAGGGTTTTTCTCTCTTTCTTTCTTCTTTCAATCAATTTTACGTATGATTTACACTCATTTGAGGATGATCAATCCACAAATGAGTGGCTAATTCTCTTCCTTGCTAAGGTTTTGAACATGTGTATTGAATTTTGATTGTGAATTATATGGTTTTTCATCTTCTTCTTTCATGTTGTTCTATTAATTCTTGTTCTTACTGCATTAGTGTGTGGCCAACATTAATGTACATCTAAAAAGTCCAATTTCACTCGAGAGAGCAAGAAATTGGAAAGTTGTGAATTAATAGGGTATTGTTCTTAACTTGATTTGGGAAAATTGGGTTTTGATGTGCTTTCCCGATAGAAATATACTTGAAAGGTCATAAATTGCATTTGATCACAGAAATGTAGACGAATGGTTTATGATTCTAAAGTGAGATTAAATACGAGAGTTTTAATCTCTAGGCTAATGTTCTTGGCTAGCAACATGAAGAGAAGAATAACCGAATTATGATTACTATCGAATTCTATACTTGTTCTTAACCTTGGCATGCTCTTATCCATAGTTTCAATTCAAGTAAATATTTGTTAATAGTTTTAGTATATAGTTTATAAACAAAATTATTTAACTTTTGGTTACATTGTTGTCAACATAATTAGAAGTAAACTAGAATATAGTATACTTAAGCAATTTTACTTATCCAGAGTCTCCTTGGATCGATACTTGGCTTACTTAGCCACTTTATTACTTGTTTGACCACGTGCACTTGCGTGTCGGTTTTTACCCCATACCAAAGCACCGAGCAAGTTTTTGGCGCCGTTGCCGGGGAGACTTGGCAATTGGTGAAATTGTTTTAAGTATAAATTTACTGTATTTTTGTTTTATTTTCTTAAGTGTTGACAACTTGGTCTAGTGTTTGTTTTAATTCTTCTTTATTTTATTTTATTTTTCTGCTTGTTCGTATACCCTTATTGACATGACATCGTGGAATATAAATGGTTTCAATGGTGGATACTCATATTTTAGTGAATCTTGTCTGAACTGTGGAGGACCCCACTTGTGGCAAAACTGTAATACGTGCAATATATGTGGGTGTCAATATGGCCATTGGGGTGATTGTCCAAAGGCATATTCCCCTCCCCCAAGCCCCTACTATGATCCTTCTGTTGTTTTTTCTGAATATAGGCATGCTGAAAATGAGGACTTGGGACGCCAAGCTCGAATAGAAGACATGTTGAAACAACTCTTGGAGCAATCAGAAGCAATGAAGGAGGCAATGGCAGTATTGAGAAATCAGCAAGAAGAGAATGCAAAGGCTCTAGAAAGGATGACCATCAAATTCACGGAGATGATCGCTGAAGCTGAAGCGTGTGATAAATCACATACAACAGTTTTAGCCAATATTCAAGAGGAACTACAAGAGGACGACAAGGGTGAATTTTTGGATGAAGCCCAACAATTCGAATCTCTTGAGTGTCCCCGTGATGGGCTCACACTTATGGAAAATCCATTCTTGGAAGAAGAGTTAGCGTATCCCCCAGTCGACTTTAATGGTGAGATAGATGTCGATGTCGAGAAGGTATATACAGGTAAGGAGGTAAAGCAAAATGCAGTTTCAGAGTTGAGGTATATTGGACCACACTCTACGCATTTTTCAACATTAAATTTGGTTGACAACATAGAAATAGAGTCTTCCAAGTTTGTAGAAAAATGTCTAGAGGAGGACCAAGCACCATATATTTTGAAATTTGCTAACTCAGAAAGACAAAATGACTTCGCTTACTTAAGGACCAATAAATGCAAAAGGCAACATCTACTGTTTGGTCCTTACAATTTTTCACCACCACCCCTGGAGCATAAGAGGAAATTAGAGAAGAAATTAGGGGTGAGATTCATATCCTCAAGGTGGAGGAAAAAGTGGTGAAACTTGGTACGTCGTGCCGCGACGTAAAATTAGGCGCTGCTTGGGAGGCAACCCAAGGGTACCATTGGTACCATTTTAATTTCTTGCATTTATGTTTATTTTATTAATTTTTCATCTTGTGTTGCTTTGGTGGAAAGTTAAGCACAGATGGAGGGGAAGTCTGAGTACCCGTGGAGGAGGAAGCTAACAAGCATGGAAAAGAAAAAGTGTGGGGTCGAACACCCACTTGTCCATAGTTGAAGAAAACCATGCTGTCACCTAGTCCTAAAGGCCGCAGGGAGTATTTCTCACCCTTTGTAACCTTTAGTTTGATGCTATGCGTACATAGCATGATTTAAGTGTGGGGTGAGGGAAATTTCTAGGAAATTTCAAAATTTCTGTGCTTAATGATTTTTGGTGAATGTAATGCTTGTACAAAAGTTGGTGAGAAATTTGAAAATTTGAAAAATTTGAAAAATTTTTGTGAATTAAGCATGACTTCATCACCCGTTGGTTTTTCTTTTCGGTTCTTTTCCGACGGGGAGTATTTGAACGGAAGAATAAAATCTTTTTTTTTCTTTTTTCTTTTCTTTTTTCTTTCTTTCCTTGGTCTGTATATAAAGTTTTTTTAGTCATAGCTAGGGACTGTTTCCGACGATGGATGGATGACGACCGTCTTGAGGAAAATTAGTCGATAGGTTTTGGGTTTTGAAACCATAACTAATTGGGTTGGATGTTCTTGTTATGTGCTATACATGGTTGTAAGATGCAAGTATGTTTAGTATGAAGCATGCAAGTGTATAACTTTGTTTGAGACACTTAGGCTCTTGAATTTGACTCAATATGTTTGAAGCTTAATTCCGAATTCTTGTGATTAGCTGAGTAAGAGTCTACTGATTGTGTCTTGATTTGAGCATGTGCCATGAGTGTAAGGTTTTTGAGTATTCTATGCTATTGTGGAATGTCTAGAACTTGCCTGGTGTGTTTATAAAACGAAATGAAGGATGTGAATTGGAGGAAATGATATAGGCATTTCTTTGAATGAACCAACTTTTTATCCCTCATTATACCTACCTTGAAAAATTAATCCTAGTTAACCCCATTGAGCCTTGAGCCTATTCTTTGACAGCTGCAACATAAGCATAATCCTTTTTCTTTCATTAGCCTTGAAATTGAACCAAAACTCCGAAGCGCTTAAAGGAAAAATCCGAAAGGGTAAAGGAGTGAGAAGAATGGAAAAGAAGGAAAGATAGCAAGTTGTAAATAGTTGAGAAAAGGAAAAAGGTGCATTTGTGTGAAAATGGTTGGTTATTAGTAGGGAGTAAGAAAAGGAATGAATGAAACATATTGCTTAAGTACTCCTTACTAATAAGCTAAAAGTGTCGAAAGAAATGGGGGAACAAAAGAGGAAAAAGAAAACTAAAAGGAGAAAAAAGGTGAAGTGAGGGAAGGGAAGTTTGTAATGAAGGTGTGATGTATTAAAAGCGCTTAGGAAAGATAGTCACTATTACTAATCATAATAGTACCTACCCGCACCTGAGTTACATTACAACCTAAAAAGTCCAACTTGATCTTACATTCACACATCCTTATATTAGTGGAATAAAACACTAAGGGCAAGCTTATGGGTCATTACATAATGCATGTGAATTCTTTGTGAGAGTGAGCGTAATTCTATTCATGTACCCACACATGTTGTGATGTAAAAAATTGTTTTTGCGTGTGATTGGGTAACTCTCTTTCCGTGAGGGGCACATGTTGAAAGAAGGATATATTTCATGTGGGATTTCTTAATCAGATGATTTGCATGAGTTTGCTAAAATTGAGAGTCGATTCTTGAGGTTAAGAAGTCTTAACATGGTTGTGTTTCATTTCAACGATCAAATCAGGCATGCTCTATTTTTAGCTTGTATCCTACGTAATCATTATAGCTGTAACTTGAATTCTCTTGCTAAATTAGTTATGTAGGAGTCTCCATTTGCATGATATGTAAAAGGTTGTTCGAGGACGAACAAGGCTTTAAGTGTGGGGTTGTGATCACGGGCAAAAATATATGCCCGAGATACTCTTTATTACTTAAATTAGTCTTGTTTATCTAAGTTATCGTATACATTTTCATGTAATTTTAGATAAAATAAAGATATGTGCTAACCAACATGATTAGCCTTTGTTTTGTAGGTTTTGATGATATTTGAGTAACTAATCCATGAGTTGGTGAAGTAGAAGCTTGGAAACGGAATTAACACGCGAACGTCGGCAAGGAAGAGGCACAAAACAGCCCACCGGCGTGTCGACAAGGTGCCACGGCAGGCAGGCCGCTCAAAACAGCCCACCTGCACGTTGGCAACGTGCCACGGCAGGTGGACTCCGCGACCATGGGGCTACAACGCGCTGCCCAGGCAGCGTGACACGTTGCCAACGCGGCAAGGTGCTGCCTGGGCCGATTTCGGGTGATTTTCCAGAAAGCCTCCGCGTCCGTAGCGTGTCACGGAGGCCGTGCTCCGCGATGCACTCCGTGACACGTTGCTTGTTAATCCGGGAAAGATTCATACTAATATAAATAG
Source organism: Datura wrightii (assembly GCA_035772735.1). Lineage (NCBI taxonomy): Eukaryota > Viridiplantae > Streptophyta > Magnoliopsida > Solanales > Solanaceae > Datura > Datura wrightii. The sequence continues at coordinate 41,024,601 of JASDFA010000007.1, read as the reverse complement.
CACACTTAGGTTTATTTTTCATAATGGAGACTTGGTGGAGCAAGGACGTGGGTTAGGAGCAGTTGAGGGACGAAAACGCTAAGGGTTTTTCTCTCTTTCTTTCTTCTTTCAATCAATTGTACGTATGATTTACACTCATTTGAGGATGATCAATCCACAAATGAGTGGCTAATTCTCTTCCTTGCTAAGGTTTTGAACATGTGTATTGAATTTTGATTGTGAATTATATGGTTTTTCATCTTTTTCTTTCATGTTGTTCTATTAATTCTTGTTCTTACTGCATTAGTGTGTGGCCAACATTAATGTACATCTAAAAAGTCCAATTTCACTCGAGAGAGCAAGAAATTGGAAAGTTGTGAATTAATAGGGTATTGTTCTTAACTTGATTTGGGAAAATTGGGTTTTGATGTGCTTTCCTGATAGAAATATACTTGAAAGCCGTATTAGTCAATTTAGGAACAGGAATTGTATTGCTAGGTCATAAATTGCATTTGATCACAGAAATGTAGACGAATGGTTTATGATTCTAAAGTGAGATTAAATACGAGAGTTTTAATCTCTAGGCTAATGTTCTTGGCTAGCAACATGAAGAGAAGAATAACCGAATTATGATTACTATCGAATTCATTACTTGTTCTTAACCTTGGCATGCTCTTATCCATAGTTTCAATTCATGTAAATATTTGTTAATAGTTTTAGTATATAGTTTATAAACAAAATTATTTAACTTTTGGTTACATTGTTGTCAATATAATTAGAAGTAAACTAGAATATAGTATACTTAAGCAATTTTACTTATCCAGAGTCTCCTTGGATCGATACTTGGCTTACTTAGCCACTTTATTACTTGTTTGACCACGTGCACTTGCGTGTCGGTTTTTACCCCATACCAAAGCACCGAGCAGGGACTAACAGTGTGTTTTTTCTTGTGAATTTATTAAGGGCTTTTCCGTAATTCTTAAGTTCCTAAGGCCTAAATTACATTGTGTTAAGCTCAGAATAGTATGTTTTAATAGGGGTAAGTTCATTCTAGGCCTATTCACTTTCATGCATGCAAGTCCAGAAGCTCCTACGGGTTATCAAGCCTAAATTACTCAATTTCTTCCCGAATTCCCACTGGGCAATGAAGGAGGTTGTGATATAAGATTTCAATAGATATATAAGGCTATGAATGGGTGTGTCCATCCACACCCATTCCCAATCCCTCTTGAATTCATGATATTGTAATTGATGAATCTATTGGGTTTTGACCCAACATGTGATTCTCTAAGTTTCAATCATGGGTATGATCTAAGCATGTTTCTAATGTTGAATTATGATTAATGGGCATATTTTATGGTGTTTTCAATTATAAATTATGTTTTGATGTTTTACAAGTTATGATACCCATTCATGAAAGTTGAGATCTATGAAATTTGTCTTCAAGCATGATGAGATGTATATGAAGAGTGTATGATTTCAAATTACCCATGTCTATGTTTATGTTTTCGAATGATCAAGTCTATGTCAAGCATTATTAAGTATTGGGCAAGCCCATATGATGTATGTATCATGAATTTATCTAAACTTCATGTATTAGCTTACCACATGGATTTTGGAGTCTAGACTCCCACCATTTTCAGCTTGTAGTATGGTTTGAGCCCAAGGCTCCTCGTGTTATGATTTCAGATTATGCATGAATGTTATGAGTCAGCTTTGTCACTAGATGATGGTTCATCTTCGTTGAAAAACAATGGAGAGCATATACATGTTTTTGGGAGTAGTTTCTAGTACTGAGTAGGCTAAGGGTCAGTCAACCTTATTCCTTAGAACAACACGCCAACGTAGGTATGTTCATATTATTTGGGACCTCCCTTGCGAGCTTCCCCTACCCCAAGGGGGCATTCAGCTTGATATAGATATCATAGTAGCATCCTTAGCCCTGGCAAAGCTTGGACGACTCTACCCATTTGAGTGTGATAGATGGGACCACGCAAGCTCTATCGTGGTAATGTCGGTTATATGACGAGTCTCCCATTGTTCCTCATGATTTCAATTATGCATGTTTATTAGTCATGATATTATGTTTTCAGTAGGTTTGACCCAATGCTCAACTTTACTTATGATTATCCATTTTCAACTTTGGGACATTCGATTCAGTTATGATATTCAGTTATGTTTAGATTATAATTTTAGAAAATAACATGCAATCCCTACTCTCAAAATCTTATCTTGATTATGTTTTATTATATGCATGATTTATGATTTTACTTACTTAGAGGTTTTACTTACCCTACATACTCGGTACATTCCACGTATTGACTGTATACTCTATGCTGTATCATTTTATGATACAGGCTCGGTTATTCAGGCTCAGTTTCGTCATTAGCCAGACCTGTAGCACTAGCACTTATCAGCCAGAGTGGTGAGTCCTCATCATTTGAGGGCCCATCTTCTTTAGTGAGTTAGTTGGGTTCTTGTCCCATCAACTCGTCAGTAGTAGAGGCTTTTCAAATATAGCATGCTATTAGCTTTGGTTTTGAGTTATGTATTCTGATGTTATGAGATTATCATACTTCCGCTATATTAATTATGATGATCCTCTGCTTTGATTTGATTGAGTTAGATGATATGTTCATGCCATGGGTCAACTTAGAGCCTCTTGGGGTTTCTTGTCCCGTGTCTCATTCCGAGCCTATGTTTGGATCATGACAATCTTGGTATCAGAGCCTTAGGTTTTGAAGTGTCCTAGTGTGTCTGAAATCTGCGTTAAGTAGATTCTTTTTCATGGGTGTGAAGCGTGCCACACTTATGATGAAGAGGCTATGAGACGTTTTAGGAAACGGTCCCTTCTTTCATGACATAAGTTTTGCGATGAAAGTCTCTCTATCCTTCAACTCGTGCTATACGCGTTTGCAGAATCATGTCTCCTCACCGAGTTAATAGAAGAAGAAACGAGAACGAAATGAGCATGAGAATGGCAATGGGGATGGGCAATAGCAGGCCCCACCAACCCATGAGGATTATGTACCCCAGCAGGTTGCCCATACTGAGTTCAGGGCAGCCATTCAGATGCTCGCCCAGGACTTGACCGCTCAAGTCAACTAGCAGGCGGTAGCGCATGTCCCTCAGAATGGGAATGCAGCGACGGATAAACCCTCTGTAGTTTCTTGGATCAAAGGTGGATGAGGATCTACACGAGTTTATTGATGAGTTTCTAAAGATCACCCAAATCATAGGGGTGACTGGAGAGGAGTGCGCTGATCTAGCCTTGTATCAGTTGAAAGTTGGTTGCGCACATCTGCTTCAAGCAATGGAAGGATAGTACGACAGTTGGAGCAGGACCTATTAGTTGGGATGAGTTTCATGCCGCATTTCTGGATCGGTTCTTACCTCATGAGATGAGGGAGATTAAAGTAGACGATTTTGTTAACCTAAGCAAGGAAAAATGACAGTTAGGAGTATGCCTTGAAGTTCCCTCGCTTGTCCAAGTATGCACCTGAGATGGTGTCAGATCGGAGAGCCCGTGTGAGTCAGTTCATGCATGACATAAAGATTACTTGGTCAGGGATTTCCGGATTGTGATGCTTCTTCAGGACATTGACTTTTATCGAATAGTCCGGTACACACAATAGATGGAGGTGGTCCAGATGAATGAGATGGAGAGAGAGGCCAAGAAGGCTAGGACTGATAGCTTTGGATTCTCCCAACAGAGACCTAGTGGGCACCGTTAATAGTCCCACCATAGATCTTCAGCCCCAGAGCCTTCGACTATGAGTGTGCCATCCAGATCCAGGCATGATCAGAGGGGACGAGCATCAGGCTCTAGTGGTCAGGGTAGAAAACCCGCAGAGACCAGAACTCCAGAGTGTAGCAGATATGGCCGGAGACACGTGGGTGCGTGCTTAGCAGGTTTAGGTTCCTGTTTTGGGTGTGGGAAGCCTAGAAATATGCTTAGGGATTGCCCAAAAGCTAGAAAGGGTCATGATAGGGGCCGAGGCCTAGCCTCCAGTTCAGCAGCTCCACCAGCACACCCAGCTCAGCAGGGGGCATCTACTAGCATAGGTGGTGGGCAGCGCCAAAATAAATTCTATGCCCTAGCATCTCATTAGGAGCAGGAGGTCTCCCTAGATGTAGTCACTAGTATATTACGAGTATTCCAGCTTGATGTATATGCATTGTTAGATCCAGGGGATACTTTGTCTTTTGTGACGCCCTATGTTAGTAGTTTTGGAGTCAGTCTCGAAATCTTATCAGAACCCTTCCAGTCTCTACTCCAGTCGGTGATTCCCTTGTAGCTTGATGGGTATATAGAAATTGCCCTATCACAGTCCTTCAGAGAGTCACCTCAGCAGATCTAGTTGAGTCGGCCATGACCAATTTTGATGTTATCCTAGGCATGGATTGGTTATATGCATTTTATACCTCAGTAAATTGTAGGACCAGTGTAGTAGAGTTCAAATTTTTGGGTGAGCCAGTCCTAGAGCGGAAAGGTAGTTCAGCTGTGCCTATAGGTCGTTTCATTTCCTACCTTAAGGTTGCGTGTAACATCTAGTTAGGGTTAAGGATGTTGTGTCTGAAACCCCGACTATCCAGTCAGTTCCTGTAGTGTGTGAGTATCCAAAGGTGTTTCCAGATGATTTACTGGGAATCCCTCCTGAGCAGGAGATCGATTTTGGTATTGACCTACTTCCCGATATACAACCTATATCTATTCCTCCATACAGAATGGCCCCTACCGAGTTAAATTAGTTGAAGGAGCAGTTGAAATATCTCTTAGACAAGGGTTTCATCAGATCTAGAAAATCCCCATGGGGAGCACCAGTTCTCTTTGTCTGGAAGAAGGATGGTTCTCTTCGTATGTGCATTGATTATCGGCAATTGAACAAAGTTACCATAAAAAATAGGTATCCTCTTCCCAGTATTGATGATTTGTTTGACCAGCTTTAGGGTGCTAAGTGCTTTTCATAGATATACCTCAGATCTGGATATTATCAGCTCAGGGTTCGAGAGAGTGACATTCCGAAGACAACCTTCAGGACTCGGTATGGTCACTATGAGTTTGTAGTTATGTTTTTTGGACTAATGAATGATCCTGCAACTTTTATGGATTTGATGAACAGGGTGTTCAAGCCATACTTGGATATGTTCGTGATTGTGTTCATAGATGACATCCTTATATACTCTCGGAGCGAGGAGGAGCATGTCGCTCATATGGGGTGGTGCTACAAACTCTTAAGGATCGCCAATTGTATACTAAATTTAGTTAATGTGAGTTTTGGTTGAACTCAGTGGCTTTTTAGGGTTATGTGGTGTTAAGTGAGGGTGTATAGGTAGACTCTCAAAAGATAGAAGCGGTGAAAGATTGGCCTAGACCAGTGAGTCCTTCGAACATCAGGAGTTTCTTGGGTTTAGCTTGTTACTATCGGAGGTTTGTAGAGGGTTCTTCATCCATTTCATCACCATTGACTAAGTTGACCTAGAAGAAAGTGAAGTTTCAATGGTCGGAGGCTTGTGAGAAGAACTCCCAAGAGCTGAAGATGCGACTCACCTCAGCACCAGTGTTGACCTTACTTGAGGGTACCGATGGGTTTGTGATATATTGTGATGCTTCGAGGATCGTCCTTGGTTGTGTACTCATGCAACACAGTAATGTCATAGCCTATGCTCCCAGGAAGCTGAAGGTCCATGAAAAGAATTATCCGACTTATGATCTCAAATTGGTGGCGGTAGTATTTTCCTTAATGATTTGGAGACACTATCTATATGGGGTGCATGTAGATGTGTTTACGGACCACAAAAGCCTACATTATGTGTTTACCCACAAGGATTTGAATCTACGTTAGAAAAGGTGGTTGGAGCTTCTGAAGGACTTGATATGAGTGTCCTTTTTCATTTGGGCAAGGCTAATGTTGTGGCGGACGCTCTTAGCAGGCTTTCCATGGAGAGGGTATCCCAAATATATGAGGAAAGGAAGGAGTTAGTGAAGCATGTACATCGGCTTACACGGCTAGGAGTCCGTCTTGTTGACTCGACATATGGTGGTGTCATTATTTAGAATGGGTCAGAATCATGCTTAGTTACCGAATTTAAAGATAGAAAAGACGAGGATCCTATTTTTGTTAAAGTTGAAGGAAGCTGTTCAGAATCAGAAGGTAGAAGTCTTCTCCAAAGAGGGAATGGGGTTCTTCGATATCAGGGCCGCTTGTGTTCTGGGTGTTGATAATTTGAGAGATCGTATGTTGCATAAGGCTCAGAATCATGCTTAGTTACCGTGATCTATGCGAAGTCTATCGGTGGAGTGGCATGAATAAGGACATAGCAGAATTTGTGGTAGAGTGTCCAAATTGTCAACAGGTGAAAGTGGAACATCAAAGACCTGGAGATATGCTTCAAGACATTAGTATCCCCACTTGGAAGTGGGAGTAGATAATTATATACTTCATTATAGGGTTTCCTCACACTCGTCGACAGTATGACTCTATTTGGGTGGTTGTGGACAGGTTTAATAAGGCAACTCATTTTCTATAGGTCAAAACTACCGATTCAGCGGAGGATTATGCTAAGTTGTACATTCGAGAGTTAGTTTGGTTGCATGGAGTGCCATTATCCATCATATCATATCGAGGTACTCAGTTTACCTCCCAGTTTCGGAGATTAAGGGGCTCGGTACTCAGGTCAAGGTTAGCACAACATTTCACCCCTCAAGTAGATGGTTAGGCCGAGCGGACCATTTAGACCCTTGAGGATATGTTGAGAGCGTGTGTGACCAATTTCAAGGGTAGTTGGCATGACCATTTGCCTCTCATTGAGTTTGCATATAACAACAGCTACCATTCCAACATTCAGATGGCTCCATTTAAGGCTCCCTGTGGGCGGAGATGTAGATCTCCTATTGGTTGGTTTGAGGTCGGTGAAGCTATGATGATAGGACCGGATTAAGTCCATGAGGGTATGGAGAAAGTTCAGTGTTATACCCCGTAGGATTCCCGGCACCTAGATGGCCTATTCGTGCATTGGTTAAGCATATTTCGAAGCCATACGTGCTAGAGAAAGGCCCCGGAAAAGACCGGACGAGTAACCTATCGAACCATCGCGGGAGGAGCCGAGGCAGAGCCCCTCCGCGATGGCAGCGTGTCACGGAGGTGAAGCCTCCGCGTTGGCTCCGTGACACGTTGGCCTTGTCCAGGCCCAAGTATATAAAGCCCCACTTCGGTTTTAAGTTAATTATTCTCATAATTTCCAGCGAAAACAGAGAGGAAAAATCAAAAGAAGGAAAGGAACGAAGAGGGTAATATAATTTTCATCCGATTACGCCTCCAAACGCAGTCCAAACCCAACTTAACCTCAGATACTGAGGTATTTAGCAGCGGAGAGCATTTCTACGAATTTAGTTTCGTGAAATACGACCGACGAATCGTCGAGCTACCGAGCTAAGGTAAGTAGAATTGCTCCAAATTAGTGTCTATGTGTTCCTAGCTGTGAAGTGAATATTTCTCTCTTCTGGACTTCTGGAAAATAGCGAGTTTTTTACCGTCTTTCGATAAGCCTAAGTTTAGGCTATAATTATATCAAAAGTGACGTTGTTCTTTAGAATAAAGCTATATTTAGTATTAATTGACATATTTATGAATGCAGTTGGGAGAAATAGTTGAAGTATCGGCCGAGCCTCGTCTGACAGACGGATAGTTTGAGGATAAGGTATGTAAAGCTAGTTCCTTCGGCAAGTTAGTAGCTTTAGCTTTGTATAGTACAATAAACTCCGTAGTAGAATTCCCGGAAGTTGAATGTCAAGTATTGTGCAAAGTTCAGTAAACCTAGTTTGCGTTGTTATATCGCATTCAGTCTGAAAGTTAGAAAAGCATGTGCCCAAGGGCAGGTTAGTAGTTCAGATTCAGTACAACCTATTATGTGAATAGCAAGCATGTTGTAGAATAAAAAGGAACAGATTTTCATAATAGTAGCCAGTAAAGAAAGATCAGATAGACAGATAGTATTATGGCTACAGATTAGCCGTACAGTTAAACAGAGATTACAGAATCAGTATAATTAGTAAGAATCAGTTCGGTATAGAAACAGATCAGAATAAGGAGTTAGATTCCAGATAGTCTTTTCAGCTATACATGCTTGCTATTTCTATGTGCTATTTGTTTGTTGAGACATGTTGTGTCATGTGGGCACCCTTTTAGCATCCCCACCGCCCTTGGGTTATAGCTGTGTCGATACCAGATTCAGATACCGCCACCAGCTGGGCGATGTCGTCCGCCTAGAGGACGATGATGGCCGACCACCATGATAATACGGTCCAGACCACCCTGCTTGCAGGGGTAGTTCAATTTACTCTGCGCAGAGCCAGTCCACCCTATTTACAGGGGCAGAACACTCTGGGTGCACTTGTGGCCGGGGGAAGTTTAAGATACAGATTTTTATAAAATTACCCTGTTTCGTGCTTACACCAGGGGCAGTTTTTACTACACACCCCGTGTACACTTGCGCCCAGAGGTAGGAGTCTTCGGACTCAGACACAGTTTATTGTCAGAGGCCAAGGCCTGAGCTACGTACCCAAGGGGACCGGTAGGAGGAGCTCACAGTTGTCAGATGAGTGGAGTGACTTATTTTTCGTTGGTTTAGACCCGGGTAGGGGTAAATAGATTGTGTGTTGGTTGGCACCTTCCGGCTTATGGGGGTCGGTCAGGTATTGTGTGTATTATTACGTATACCTCTATGTGCTATTAGATACTAATAGACAGTGGGACGACACGGCATCAGGTACGCTCAGTTTAGTAACAGAATAAATAAACTCTTCCCAGTTGTTCTCAGCTAGATAGACTCAACTACCTTCTGCTTATATGTCACGTTACTGTTGTTATTCATTTTAGTTGTGTATTTCAGTTGCTTTACATGCTCAGTACCTGTGGTACTGATGCCCAGTGGGGCGCTGCATTACTTGCCTGCAGGTACTCATACACGAGGAGGCGATCCCTCGTGATTCCAGCCAACTATTGAGTATTCAGCTCCTGTCATCCGAAGTCTGAATTCCAGAGGTGTATTTCGTTTTCTTTTGTTGTACAGTATGGGTAGGTCGGGGCCCTATCCCGAACATTTCTATTGTGATTCTTAGAGGCTTGCAGTCTGTATATATTTCCCTGTGGTCAGCCGAGCCGGTCTTGTGAGGCCGTGCAACTTGTTATAGTTATTTGTTATTTCTGTTCCTGTTGGACGTGTGTGGCCATAACCAGTCGGTAGTGGTGACCTTGCCAGTCACGTAATTATTTAGCATGTTATTGTGAGTTACAGAGAACTAGACATCATGGTGGCCTTGACGGCCCGCATAGGTTCCCCTGTAGTAGTATGTTTCTGGTCAGCTGCTTTTCAGGTACAGGTGGCTATAGGCCTGTTGGCCGGAGGCTGTGTTTACAGCCGTTACATAGCCCTTTGTTTCCAGGAATTTGAGTTAGAGCCAGTCAGGCACCAGATGTGCTTGGGCTCACCAGATAGCGGTCTAGGTCCTACTAGGGCACCAGGTGCCAGTCATACCCCCTAGGGCGGGGCATGACATTCAGCTTGTAAAAGACAGGTTGAAGAAAACTCAGAGTCGCCAAAAGTCCTATGCAGATATGAGGAGGAGAGAACTTGAGTTGGAAGTCGATGATTGGGTGTTTTCTAAAGGTGTCTCCTATGAAGGGAGTTATGAGGTTCAGAAAGAAAGGGAAACGCACCCCGATTATGTTTGTCAGTACCGGATTGTGAAACAGGTTGACAAGGTAGCATATGAGTCGGAGTTTCCCTCAGAATTAGCTTTAGTTCATCCAGTTTTTCATGAACCACTCTTAAAGAAGTGTTTGGGAGATCCAGATCTGGTTGTTCCGGTGGACAATGTCGGTGTGACAGATAGCCTTAGTTATGAGGAGGTTCTGGTAGAAATACTTGATCGTCAGGTTCGGAAGCTAAGAAGAATTAGCCTCAGTCAAGGTTTTGTGGCGGAACCAACATGTTGAGGGAGCTATGTGGGAAGTCGAAGCAGATATGATGACTAAATACTCACATCTATTCCCTTCCTGCTTACTTTTAGCTTGAGGTATCAATTTCCTCCTTTATTCAGTTTCATGTTCAGCTCATGTGCCCCAATTTATTTTCATGTCAATAAATGCATGTGTGATTCATGAATTTAGTTCAGTCATTTAGTTCAATTTAGAGTTAGCCAATCCGTCAATTTTTAGCTTGTATTCTCACATCCCAGACCCGCAGAGGCGTGACTGTCACCTGGTGCCACCCCTAATATGAGCATACCCGGCAGCCAAAAAATAAAATAAAGGCAAGAACCAATGAGGTTCAACAACATAACAACTATACAATCAGAATAAGACGATAGACTATAGCGGAAGCCGGCTCACCTGACCAACCAAGAAAAATAAATACAATATGCCGTCAAGGCCACAGAATGGAAGAACAACTATACAACATGGCCCATCTGGCCTATAACAATGGCACTACACCTACAACAAATATCTATGAGCGTCTAAAATATAATAGAAATCAACTGTCCGAGACAGGGCCCTTAACTACCTATAACTCAACGTCTGGTAAATCCGAAAGAACTGGAGTACACCGACTCAGCTGAAACTCCGCTCAGCAACCAAAAACCTAATCTAACATCCCACCATCACCTACAGGCATGAATGCAGCGCCCCAACTAGGGCGTCAGTACAATAATGTATCGAGCATGAAAGGTAGAAATAACTGAAAGAGAAAGATTAGAGATCAATAGATATACCAAATATCGCAGAAGGAGAACTAAACTTAAGTAAACACATAAAACCTACCTGGTCACCATAAGCCTTGAAAGTACAATCAAACATACAAGTAGAACCTACCTGGCCCCCATAAGCCCGACAAGTCCAAAAAGTAAATAACAATACAATGGCACCTTGCAGACCCAACTCACCTGTCATCGCCTCTAGACCTCTCATTGGCCTCAGCTAACACCAGCCAACATCTAGCTTCCACTGCTATCAGATAACAAATAACACAAGCAACAACCAGAATATAATTTCAAACAAATCACAAGTAAACACCAGTTAATCAACATCATCAATCAGGCACTGTCGGACACTCTCTCGGTTGTGCACAGTTAGCGGAGCTCAATCCATCTAGGAGAACCAATTACAATTCCAGGAAGGCTTAGACATATCGGACCACTCCTGAATCACGTCTCAACTCGACACTACGAAGGACATTATTCTCAACCCCATAGATCATTTCACTACTTAGGCTCAACCCCTCAGCCGGAAACACTCTCGTGCGTCGGGTATCCACTAGCCATAAGGCACCTCGGGCTCGACCCCTAGCCGGAAAAACTCTCATGAATCGGGTATCCACAAGCCACAAGGCCTCAAACATAACACACACAAAATCAAAAACTATAATAATACATGCTCAAATAGCCCACAATCGGCTCTCAAACCCCACAACCCAACTATTACAACACAATACTATTCTTTCACGTCTAGCCGTCCACCGACGAGCCACTAACAAAACTAAGGACTACCATCCTAACCAGTCTATCCTCAAGCTTTGCAAACAGCCCAAATCCAACTCTACTTACCACTAACATCAAGGGACACGACCAACATAGCCCAAGTGTCACCACGGCCTTCACGTGCCATCGACACGATCGTCGATTCAAATATAACGAAAAGATTATTGCAGCCATTGACCTTAACCACTGTAATCCCTCATTCACTTGAAAATATAATCAAATAATCTTATTCACTCAAACATCCCACAACTTGCCACAAGAACCACATGCCTCACACACCTCCTCCTGACCCAAGCTTAACAATTTTCCATGACTATGATTCTCCGCACTCAAGCCCGAGCCACCAACCAAATCAGCACCTTATACGCACCATTATTACCATATAAACAGTCGTGCTAAGTAGAGTCTTGTCTATGGGTGTGTTGTGCACCACATACCATAGGCAGGAGGCTGCGAGGCATAATAGGACAGTTACCCTTCTTTCCATACTCAGTCGTGCCTAGCACAACACAGTATAGGCTTGGTTCTTTTGAAACTTACCACCCTCTTTGTTTACAGATACTATGGCAGACCAGTGGCACTCAGCTACAGGCAGAAGATTGGATACAGCAGTGGGAGAAGGCACCAGTAGGATGCCCCATTTACAGTCAAATTTAGCCCGAACTGAGAGCGATACGGAGGTGTCATCTCGACCCTCCCAGCAGTCTCCGCCTCACCTGATACCATTTGAGGCAGCACCGCCTCCCACAGCTGCTGCTCCTACTTCATCTGATTAGGAGCTACGTAGTGCGGTGGTTATGTGGACTCAGATGTTAGCTGCTCAGCATCAGCCAGTACCACCTGCAGCTGCAGAATCTCTAGGTGGGCCTGGTATTTCCAGGGTCAGAGAATTCTTGGCGTTGGGACCCCCTCAGTTTATAGGGTCGGATTCATCGGAGGACCCTCAACACTTTTTGGACAAGATGCAGAGGATCTTTAGAGTCATGCATGTAACCCCAGCAGAATCAGTTGAGTTAGCCGTGTTCCGGTTAAGGGATATTGCTGTTTCGTGGTACGAAAGCTGGGAGACATCTCGGGGAAGAGATGCAGCCCCTCCTACTTGGTCCAGCTTCTCAAAGGCCTTCTTGGACCACTATTTACCCCGAGAGGTCAGACAGGCCTGGATGGACCAGTTTTTACACTTAGATTAGGGGGCCAGGAGCGTTCGTGAGTATTCTTTACAGTTCGACTCCTTAGCCCGCTATGCTCCAGCATTTGTGGACACCATGTCGTCCAGAGTCCACCGCTTTATTATGGGCCTGAATCAAGAGTACATAGAGACGTGCATGACGGCTACTTTGAGAGAGGACATGGACATATCCAGGGTACAGGCCTTCGCACAGACAATTGAGGGCTTGAGACAGCGGCAGCGGGGTGACAGACAGGCGACATCAGAGCAGCGCCATAGAAGCAGACCCGCTGATATTCGAGGGGAAATCCCTAGGGGGCCGAGACCATAGTTTTCAGATAGGCCACCCAGATCTTTACCTCCGGTACAGCAGCAGAGAGGCAGGTTTTTTCGCCGGAGTCAATCAGATTCCGGTAGCAGTTCACGGACAGTATCCTCACCTCAGCAGCGAAGGGTAGAACATAGTAGATTTGCAGCTACCCCTTGTCCTATTTGCCACCGACTACATGCTGGAGCCCGCAGGCAAGGCTTCCCAGGGTGCTATTACTGCGGACAGGAAGGGCATTTAATGAGAGATTGTCCATCCAGGGGACAGGGTAGCCGGGATGATCTGGATAGAGCATCAGCAGGGCCACGAGTCCCAGCAGCCTCAGCAGCGCGCAGACCCTCAAGTTCAGTAAATAGGGGCCGAGGTAGATCAGGAGCCTCTGGCTCAGGTGCAGGCCCCAGCCGTAACTATGCATTACCAGGGAGGCAGGATTCAGAGGCATCTCCCGACGTGGTCACAGGTACATTGATTATCTGCTCATACCCTATTTATGTACTAATTGATCCAGGATCCACCCTATCGTATGTTACCCCGTTTGTGGCATGTAAGTTCAATATTGCACAAGAATTATTACAGCAGCCCTTTTCAGTATCCACACCCGTCGGTGACTCGATCGTGGCTAGCAGAATTTACCAGGGGTGTACAGTAGAGGATGCTGATCGTCAGACCACAGTAGATCTGGTCGAGTTAGAAATGATAGACTTCAATGCCATAATGGGTATGGATTGGCTAGTGCCATGCTTTGCCAATGTTGAAAGTTGGACCAAGACGGTCCGATTCCACTTCCCAGGAGAAGCAGTGCGGGAGTGGAAGGGCAGCACCGCTATGCCAAAAGGTAGGTTTATTTCCTACCTTCAGGCGAGGAAATTGATATCTAAGGGATGTATTTACCATCTGGTCAGAGTTCAGGATATTCGAGCAGAATCTCCGACACTCCAGTCTGTTCCGGTGGTGAACGAGTTCCTTGATGTGTTTCCGGATGAGTTACCTGGTATTCCCCCAGAAAGGAAAATAGATTTTGCTATTGATTTATTACCAGGCACCCAGCCGATATCGATTCCTCCTTATCGCATGGCTCCTGCAGAACTTAGAGAATTGAAGGAGCAGCTGAAAGACTTGTTGGATAAAGGTTTTATTAGGTCGAGTACTTCACCATGGGGTGCGCCATGTCACACCCCGCCTTGGGGGGGGTACGACTGGCACCTGGTGCCCTACTAAGATCTGACCTGCTAGACTGTTAAGCCTGGGCGCGTCTGGCGCCTGGCTGGCTCTAACTCAGATTTCTGGAAACAAAGGGCTATATGACAGCTGTAAATATAGCCCCCGGCCCATTGGCCTATCGCCTGTTGTACCTGTCTTGGCAGCTAACCAGAAATATAGTAACTCAGGGAAACCTATACGGGCCGACAAGGCCACCATGCTGTCTAGTTATCTGCTGCTTAATCAAAAAGCACAAAAAGAAGCTACGTGACCGGCAAGGTCATCACTACTGACAAGTATGGCCTCACACGACCATCACAGAAGTAAGAAAGAGTAAATGCAACTATACAACTGCACGGCCCCACACGACCGGCTCATTTGACCACAGGGACTACATACAGACTGCAAGCCTCTAGGAATAGTAATAGAACTGATCGGGACAGGGCCCCGACCTACCCATTCTATATACAACAAAAGGAACTGAACTACACCTCTGAAATTCAGCCTCCGGATGACTGGAGCTGAATACTCAACCGCTGACAGGGAGTCACGTAGAATCACCTGCTCGTCTAGGAGTACCTGCAGGCAAGTAATACAGCGCCCCACTGGGCGTCAGTACCACTGGTACTGAGTATGTAAAGCAACTGAAACACTATAACTGAAAATAACATCTGAAAGCAATAATATGACTGATGAAGCTAAAGTAGGAGGAATAACTTACTGTCTGATGATGTAGATCGCACCTGTTCTTACTGATACCGAAGGAAGTAGGAATCATACCTGGAAGCGTATCATTCTACTACCAACCCACTCGCGTCTAATATAACATGGCATAGTATACATAACATAACACAGCACATACAAACCTTACCCGGCCCCCATAAGCCGGGAGGTACAATCAACACAGAATCTATGCCCCTACCCCGGTCATCCCATCTCCTATAGTGGCTGTAAGCATCCTGCCGGTCCCTGGATATGCACTTGGCTCGCTGAGCCCCTGACTATAACTGTAATTGAGTCCGAAGGACTCTAAATCAACACCCCAGGCATACCCGCTCGACGGGGGTGTATAAGGGCCGACCAAGGCACAATATGGGGAAACTGGCATCCCATCTTCATCCCCTGGCGGGACGGCATATCACTCCGTAGAGTGACGTATCCTCGTCCTCTGGCGGACGAGTCGATACAGCTATTAACCCTGGGCAGTCAGGGATGCTAGGTAATCCAACCCCAATCAATACAATGGTCTCAACTAATCATGCTGTCTGTGTATCTCATAAGCCAAAACTAATAGGCGTAAGGTATTATATAAATCATGTACTGGGCTAAAAATAGCAATCTGTAGATGTCTGATACATGCTGTGAAAGGGAAGTATAAATATGAATATAGTTCCCTGTCTAACTGTACTGGGGCAAAGGCTATACAAGCGGGTGTTTCTGCTGAAAGCTATGCTGTTCACTAGGTTTCTGTATTAACATGATTTCCTATTTCTAACATGCTCTCTAAACCATATACAATTACTATTCTATATCTGGAATGCTTTACTGATGTTGTACTATCTTGCGAGGTTTCAGCTAAACACAACAATATCTTGGCAGGTCACATTATATCACATACTGAATATACGGCCAATCTTAGTCATTTATATTCGAATCTATATCATACGGATAGGTATCGTACACGTCACGGCCCAAAACTGCTCATATTGCACCAATGTTCAAAATAATACAATAATCAATTTCTGAACCTTCTACTGGTCTGTAAATTACTATACTGCTTCAATGTCACTCAACTTGCCGAGGAAACTTAACTTTACATACCTTATCTTTGAATATTCGTCCGTCGGACGAGGCTCGGCCGGTACTTCTACTGCTTTCTCCCAACTGCATTCATAAATACGTCAATCAATACTAACTACAACGTTATTTCAAAAGGCAACGTCACTTTCGATATAGTTTATAGCCTAAACTTAGGCTTATCGAAAGACGGTCGGAAACTCGCTATTTTTCAGCGGCCCAGAAGGGCGAAATATTTACTTCTCAGCTAGGAACACATAGACATAAATTTGGAGCAATTCTACTTACTTTAGTTCGGCGGCTCGCCGATTCGTCGGCCGTATTTCGTGAAACTAACTCCGTAGAAATGCTCTCTGCTGCTAAATACTAGGATATCTAGGATTAATTTGGGTTTGGGCAGCGTAATCGGATGAAAATATTTAACCTCCTTTCGTTTTCCCTCTGTTCAGTACGCTTTTGGAAATTATTAACTGATAACAATGAGTTTAACCCAAAGTGAGGGCTTTATATACCTGGGCCTGGACAAGGGCAACGTGGCACGGAGCCATCGCGGAGGGGCTCTGCCTCGGCTCCTCCTGCGATGGTTCGACAGGTTTCTCATCCGATCTTTTCCCGGGCCTTTCCCTAGCACGTATGGCTTTCAAACATGCTTAACCAACGTGCGAGTAGGTCGTCTAAATGCCGGGAATTCTACGGGGTATAACATTCTCCCCCCCTTAGGAACATTCGTCCTCGAATGTATACTGCTATCTAGAGGACTGTTTACTTTACTTTCTGGGAAAATTTTGGCAGAGTTTCCCCTGTAACATGGACTATTGCAAAAACCTGAAATGCAGAAAAGTCTAACACAGGCACTGCACACAATGTTCTACAATCCACTAGACAACTAAGTATTACTTCTCTCTTTATCATTTACAACATACATATCATAAAGTACTGTATAAGCAATGATACGGACATACCTGTCGTCTGACTAGGCCTGAAATAAGTGAGGGTATCTGATTTTCATGTATTCTTCAGCCTCCCACGTCATTTCTTCCCGATTTCTGTTACGCCACAAAACTTTGACAGATGCAACATCTTTAGTTCTCAACCTGCGAATCTGTCTGTCTAAGATAGCTACGGGAACCTCTTCGTAGGCTAACTCCTCTGTGACCTGAACATCCTGGACTGGAACTACTGTAGAAGGGTCCCCTACGAACTTTCTTAACATGGAAACGTGGAATACTGGATGAACAGATGCTAATTCTGGAGGAAAGTTTAACTCATATGCCACACGGCCTATTCTTCGCCGAATTTGGTACGGCCCAATGAATCTTGGGCTAAGCTTGCCTTTCTTGCTAAACCTCATTACCCCTTTCATCGGGGACACTTTCAGATATACCCAGTCGTTTACCGAAAATTCTAGATTTCTGCGCCGTCTATCTGCGTATGACTTCTGACGACTCTGAGCGGTCAGTAAACGTTCCCGGATAAGCTTTATCTTTTCTTCGGACTGCCGAACGATATCTGGGCCAACTAATGCTAATTCTCCTACCTCAAACCAGCCCACCGGTGATCTACACTTTCGCCCGTATAATGGCTCGAAAGGCGCCATCTGGATAGCTGAATGGTAGCTGTTATTATAAGAAAATTCGATTAACGAAAGATGTTCATCCCAGCTACCCCCAAAATCTAATACACACGCTCGTAGCATATCTTCGAGCGTCTGAATTGTACGTTCAGCTTGCCCGTCTGTCTGAGGATGGAATGTTGTACTCAGATTAATCTGCGTCCCCAGACCTTTCTGAAATAACTGCCAGAACCTAGCTGTAAACTGTGCCCCTCTGTCTGAAATGATAGATGCCGGCACTCCATGTAACCTAACTATTTCTCTGATATATAATTCGGCATAATCCTCAGCTGAGAAGGTAGCCCTCACTGGCAGGAAATGAGTTGATTTCGTCAACCTATCAACTATTACCCAAATGGAATCATTTCTGCGCCTCGTACGGGGTAATCCTGTTACAAAATCCATATTTATTGCTTCCCATTTCCACATAAGTATTGATATCTCTTGAGTCAAACCGCCCGGTTTCTGGTGCTCGGCTTTTACCTGCTGACAATTAGAACATCTAGACACAAATTCAGCTATCTCAGCTTTCATACCTGGCCACCAATAGATGTCTCTGATATCGTGGTACATTTTCATCGCCCCTGGATGAAGGGAACAGCGAGCGTAGTGTACCTCGTGCATGATCTGCCCACGAAGTCTTGAGACATTCGGGACACAGAGGCGCCCCTTACAACGTAGCACATCATCCCCGGCTATCTGAAAATCTGGCTCCTTACCTTTCTGAATTCTATCTCTGAGCTGGACTAAATCGGGATCCTCGTATTGTCGTTCTTTTACCTCTGCAACCAATGATGACACTGCAGAATTCTGAATTACGGCCCCATTATTTTCTGTTTCCATTACTCGAACGGCTAGGCTAGCTAACTGATGGATTTCTTTGGCTAACTTCTGCTTCTCAGGTCGCAAATACACTAAACTCCCCATTGACTTACGGCTCAGGGCATCTGCTACAACATTAGCTTTTCCTGGATGGTACAGGATGTTCACATCATAATCTTTCAACAATTCTAACCAGCGACGTTGCCGCAGATTCAACTCCCTCTGAGTGAAAATGTACTGCAAGCTCTTTATGATCTATGTAAATATCAACATGAACTCCGTACAGATAATGCCTCCACATCTTCAAGGCATGAATTACTGCGGCCAATTCTAGTTCATGGGTAGGGTAATTCTTTTCGTGTTTCCTCAGCTGCCTGGAAGCATATGCAATTACTCTACCATGCTGCATCAACACACATCCCAATCCGACACCTGACGCGTCGCAATAAACTGAATAACCTTCTGTGCCTTCCGGCAGTGCTAATACGGGAGCGGAGGTCAATCTATCTTTCAGTTCCTGGAAACTCTGCTCACATGCCTCCGTCCACTGAAACTTGGCTGCTTTCTGTGTCAATTTAGTTAAAGGTGCTGCAATGGTTGAGAATCCCTCAACGAATCTCCGATAATATCCTGCCAACCCCAAAAAGCTACGAACTTCAGTCGGGGTAGTAGGCCTAGGCCATGACTTAACTGCTTCTATCTTCTGTTTATCTACCTGTATACCAGTATCTGAGACAATATGCCCTAAAAAGGCTACTGAGTTAAGCCAGAATTCACACTTCAAAAATTTTGCGTACAACTGGCGGTCCCTGAGAATCTGGAGCACTGCCCGCAAATGAGTCCGGTGATCTGCTTCGGAGCGAGAATACACCAGAATATCATCAATGAATACTATCACGAACAAGTCCAGGAAGGGTCTGAAAATACTGTTCATCAGGTCCATAAAAACTGCTGGGGCATTTGTTAGCCCGAAGGACATAACCAGAAATTCAAAATGTCCATATCGGGTCCTAAATGCTGTCTTAGGGATGTCCCTCTCACGTACTCGGACCTGGTGATATCCGGACCGCAAATCAATCTTAGAAAAGTATCTGGCTCCCTGTAACTGATCAAATAGGTCATCAATCCTAGGAAGCGGATACTTATTCTTTACTGTAACTTTATTGAGCTGCCGATAATCTATGCACATTCGGAGCGAGCCATCTTTCTTTCTCACGAACAAGACTGGCGCACCCCACGGGGAAGTACTCGGCCTGATAAAACCTTTATCTAACAAGTCTTTCAACTGCTCCTTTAATTCTCTGTGTTCTGCAGGAGCCATACGATAAGGAGGTATTGATATTGGCTGAGTGCCTGGTAGCAAGTCAATAGCGAAGTCTATTTCCCTTTCTGGGGGAATACCAGGTAACTCATCAGGAAATACATCTGGGAATTCATTTACCACTGGGACAGACTGGAGTGTCGGAGATTCTGCTTGGACATCCTGAACTCTGACAAGATGGTAAATACATCCCTTAGATATCAACTTTCTCGCCCGAAGGTAGGAAATAAACCTACCTTTTGGCGTCACGGTGCTGCCCTTCCATTCCCGTACTGCCTCCCCCAGGAAGTGGAATCGGACCGTTTTGGTCCAACATTCAATATTAGCAAAACATGGTACTAACCAATCCATGCCCATTATGGCATCGAAATCTATCATTTCTAACTCAACCAGATCTACCGTGGTCTGACGATCGGCAACCTCTACTGTACACCCGCGGTAAATTCGGCTAGCTGTGATGGAGTCACCGACGGGCGTAGATACTAAGAAGGACTGCTGTAATGATTCTGGTACAATACTAAACTTTCGTGCCACAAATGGAGTAATATAGGACAAAGTAGACCCTGGATCAATTAGCACATAAGCAGGGTGTGAGCAGATAGTTAGCATACCTGTCACAACATCAGGCGATGCCTCTGAATCTTGCCTCCCTGGTAAGGCGTATGTGCGGCTTGGACCCGCACCTGTACTGGAGGCCCCTGATCTGCCTCGACCCCTGCCTGCTGAAACTGGGGGCCTGCGCCCAGTCGAGGATGCTGTAGCTCGTGATCCTGTTGATGCCCTATCCTGTCTGTCCCGGTCCTCACGACCTCTGGCTGGGCAATCTCTCATCAAATGGCCTTCTTGGCCACAAATATAACATGCGGTGGAACTATACCTGCATGCTCCATAATGGCGTCGACTGCATATAGGACAAAGTGGTAGGGTATACCTACTCTGCTCCGCCCTCCTCTGTGACGGTGAGTCTGCCGCCTGCGAACCTCTACCAGCCTCTGACTGCCCCCTGCGGCTGAATCTACCTCCCTGTGACTGTGGTGGAGGTGGGGGCCTGGGCGGCCTGTCTGACAATCGTGGCCTGGGTCCTCCCCAGGCCTCTCTTTGTAACTCAGCTGGTCTATCCCGGCGACGCTGCTCCTGATTAACCCTTCTGATTTCCCGATGTCGCTGTCTGATGCCCTCGATATTCTGGGCAAATGCCTGGATTCGGGAAATATCCATATCTTCTCGCAGTGTGGCCGTGATACAAGTCTCAACATATTCTGGGTTCAACCCCATAATAAAACGGTGCACTCTGGATGCCATGGTATCCACAAAAGCTGGTGCATATCGAGCCAAAGAATCAAACCGCAAGGAATATTCCCGAACACTCATGGCCCCCTGTTCCAGATGTAGGAACTGGTCTACCCGGGCCTGTCGAATCTCCCGCGGCAAATAATGATCCAGAAAGGCTCCTGAAAAGCTGGACCAGGTAGGAGGGGGAACATCTCTCCCTTGGGACCTCTCCCAGCTTTCATACCATAACACCGCAATATCTCGCAACCGAAATGCGGCCAATTCAACTGACTCAGTAGGTGTAGCATGCATAACCCTGAAGATTCTCTACATCTGATC
The DNA here is from genome assembly GCA_035772735.1 of Datura wrightii. Classification (NCBI taxonomy): domain Eukaryota; kingdom Viridiplantae; phylum Streptophyta; class Magnoliopsida; order Solanales; family Solanaceae; genus Datura; species Datura wrightii. The sequence goes on along the minus strand of JASDFA010000007.1, from coordinate 41,003,224 downwards.
CAGAAAATCCTGGGGGTCCTCGGTGCGGTCCGTGCCTGTAAATTGTGGGGGATTCAAGGCTAAGAACTCTCGGACCCTTGAACTACCGGGCCCTCCTGATGCTTCTGCAACTGTGGATGGCATTTGCTGCCGCTGAGCAGCCATCACCTGTGCTATCATAACTACAGCACTCCTAACTTCCTGATCGGAAGGCATCAGTATAGGGACTGCTGAAGATACTGTCGCTCCAAACGGCTCCTAACGTGGTGGAGACTGCTGAGGAGGCTGAGATGAAGCCTCTGTAGGGCCCTCTGGTCGGACTGTCTCCAAATGAGGGGGAGGCATCCTGCTGGTGCCTTCCCCTGCTGCAATGTCTAAGCTCCGACCTGTGACGAGATGGCGCTGGTCTGACATTATCTGTAGCCAAAGAATATGGTAAGATTTTGGGAATTCAACCCTATACTGTACAGCTCTATAGCACGACTGAATCAAAATAAGAGACAACCATCCTATCATGCCTTGCAGCCTCCTACCCATAGTATGTGGTGCACAACACATCCATGGACAGGACTCTACTTAGCACGGCTTGCAGACTCCCTGGGATACGACCTGCTCTGATACCAAGTTTGTCACACCCCGCCTTGGAGGGGGGTACGACTGGCACCTGGTGCCCTACTAAGATCTGACCTGCTAGACTGTTAAGCCTGGGCGCGTCTGGCGCCTGGCTGGCTCTAACTCAGATTTCTGGAAACAAAGGGCTATATGACGGCTGTAAATATAGCCCCCGGCCCATTGGCCTATCGCCTGCTGTACCTGTCTTGGCAGCTAACCAGAAATATAGTAACTCAGGGAAACCTATACGGGCCGACAAGGCCACCATGCTGTCTAGTTATCTGCTGCTTAATCAAAAAGCACAAAAAGAAGCTACGTGACCGGCAAGGTCACCACTACTGACAAGTATGGCCTCACACGACCATCACAGAAGTAAGAAAGAGTAAATGCAACTATACAACTGCACGGCCCCACACGACCGGCTCATCTGACCACAGGGACTACATACACACTGCAAGCCTCTAGGAATAGTAATAGAACTGATCGGGACAGGGCCCCGACCTACCCATTCTATATACAACAAAAGGAACTGAACTACACCTCTGAAATTCAGCCTCCGGATGACTAGAGCTGAATACTCAACCGCTGACAGGGAGTCACGTAGAATCACCTGCTCGTCTAGGAGTACCTGCAGGCAAGTAATGCAGTGCCCCACTGGGCGTCAGTACCACTGGTACTGAGTATGTAAAGCAACTGAAACACTATAACTGAAAATAACATCTGAAAGCAATAATATGACTGATGAAGCTGAAGTAGGAGGAATAACTTACTGTCTGATGATGTAGATCGCACCTGTTCTTACTGATACCGAAGGAAGTAGGAATCATACCTGGAAGCGTATCATTCTACTACCAACCCACTCGCGTCTAATATAACATGGCATAGTATACATAACATTACACAGCACATACAAACCTTACCCGGCCCCCATAAGCCGGGAGGTACAATCAACACAGAATCTATGCCCCTACCCCGGTCATCCCATCTCCTATAGTGGCTGTAAGCATCCTGCCGGTCCCTGGATATGCACTTGGGCTCGCTGAGCCCCTGACTATAACTGTACCTGAGTCCGAAGGACTCTAAATCAACACCCCGGGCGTACCCGCTCGACGGGGGTGTATAAGGGCCGACCAAGGCACAATATGGGGAAACTGGCATCCCATCTTCGTCCCCTGGCGGGACGGCATATCACTCCGTAGAGTGACGTATCCTCGTCCTCTGGCGGACGAGTCGATACAGCTATTAACCCTGGGCGGTCAGGGATGCTAGGTAATCCAACCCCAATCAATACAATGGTCTCAACTAATCATGCTGTCTGTGTATCTCATAAGCCAAAACTAATAGGCGTAAGGTATTATATAAATCATGTACTGGGCTAAAAATAGCAATCTGTAGATGTCTGATACATGCTGTGACAGGGAAGTATAAATATGAATATAGTTCCCTGTCTAACTGTACTGGGGCAAAGGCTATATAAGCGGGTGTTTCTGCTGAAAGCTATGCTGTTCACTAGGTTTCTGTATTAACATGATTTCCTATTTCTAACATGCTCTCTAAACCATATACAATTACTATTCTATATCTGGAATGCTTTACTGATGCTGTACTATCTTGCGAAGTTTCAGCTAAACACAACAATATCTTGGCAGGGCACATTATATCACATACTGAATATACGGCCAATCTTAATCATTTATATTCGAATCTATATCATACGGATAGGTATCGTACACGTCACGGCCCAAAACTGCTCATATTGCACCAATGTTCAAAATAATACAATAATCAATTTCTGAACCTTCTACTGGTCTGTAAATTACTATACTGCTTTAATGTCACTCAACTTGCCGAGGAAACTTAACTTTACATACCTTATCTTTGAATATTCGTCCGTCGGACGAGGCTCGGCCGGTAGTTCTACTACTTTCTCCCAACTGCATTCATAAATACGTCAATCAATACTAACTACAACGTTATTTCAAAAGGCAACGTCACTTTCGATATAGTTTATAGCCTAAACTTAGGCTTATCGAAAGACGGTCGGAAACTCGCTATTTTTCAGCGGCCCAGAAGGGAGAAATATTTACTTCTCAGCTAGGAACACATAGACATAAATTTGGAGCAATTCTACTTACTTTAGTTCGGCGGCTCGCCGATTCGTCGGCCGTATTTCGTGAAACTAACTCCGTAGAAATGCTCTCTGCTGCTAAATACTAGGATATCTAGGATTAATTTGGGTTTGGGCAGCGTTTGGCAGCGTAATCGGATGAAAATATTTAACCTCCTTTCGTTTTCCCTCTGTTCAGTACGCTTCTGGAAATTATTAACTGATAACAATGAGTTTAACCCGAAGTGAGGGCTTTATATACCTGGGCCTGGACAAGGGCAACGTGGCACGGAGCCATCGCGGAGGCCTCCCCTCCGTGACACGCTGCCATCGCGGAGGGGCTCTGCCTCGGCTCCTCCTGCGATGGTTCGACAGGTTTCTCGTCCGATCTTTTCCCGGGCCTTTCCCTAGCACGTATGGCTTTCAAACATGCTTAACCAACGTGCGAGTAGGTCGTCTAAATGCCGGGAATTCTACGGGGTATAACATGCCAGTTCTATTTGTGAGAAAGAAAGATGGCTCACTCCGTGTGTGTATAGATTATCGGCAATTAAACAAAATTACAGTGAAGAACAAGTACCCGCTTCACAGGATTGATGACTAATTTGATTAGTTACTGGGAGCCAGATACTTTTCTAAGATTGACTTGTGGTCCGGATATCACCAGGTTCGAGTTTGTGAGAGAGATATTCCCAAAACGGCAGCGTTCAGGACCCAATATGGACACTTTGAATTTCTAGTTATGTCCTTTGGGTTAACGAATGCCCCAGCAGTATTCATGGACCTGATGAACAGTATTTTCAGACCTTTCCTGGACTTGTTTGTAATAGTGTTTATTGATGATATTCTGGTGTATTCTCGCTCTGAAGCAGATCACCAGACTCATTTGCGGACAGTGCTCCAGATCCTCAGGGACCGCCAGTTATATGCTAAATTCTCTAAGTGTGAATTCTGGCTTAATTCAGTAGCCTTTTGGGACATATTGTGTCGGATGCTGGTATACAAGTTGACACGCAAAAGATAGAAGCAGTCAAATCATGGCCCAGGCCTACCACTCCGACCGAGGTCCGCAGTTCCTGGGATTAGCGGGATATTACAGGAGGTTTGTTGAGGGATTCTCTACCATAGCAGCACCTCTGACTAAACTGACACAGAAAGCAGCAAAGTTTCAGTGGACAGAGGCATGTGAGCAGAGCTTCCAAGAACTGAAAGATAGATTGACCTCTCCCCCAGTGTTAGCCTTGCAGGAAGGTACAGAAGGTTACTCAGTATATTGCGACGCATCAGGCGTTGGGTTAGGTTGTGTGTTGATGCAGCATGGTAAGGTGATTGCATATGCCTCTAGACAGCTGAGGAAACACGAGAGGAATTATCCTACCCACGACCTGGAGTTAGCCGCAGTTATCCACGCCTTGAAAATGTGGAGACATTACCTGTATGGCATCCATGTTGATATTTTCACAGATCACAAGAGCCTACAGTATATCTTCACTCAGAGGGAGCTGAATCTGCGGCAACGGCGCTGGTTGGAGTTGTTAAAAGATTATGATGTGAACATTCTGTACCACCCGGGAAAAGCTAATGTTGTAGCAGATGCTCTCAATCGAAAGTCCATGGGGGGCTTGGCGTATTTGCAGCCCGAGAAGCGGGAATTGGTCAGGGAGATACATCAGTTAGCTTGCCTAGTTGTTCGTGTAGCAGAAACAGAGGATGGTAGAGCGATGATTCAGAACACTACCGTGTCATCGTCGGTTGTGGAAGTGAAAGAACGGCAATTTGAGGATCCTGACCTAGTTCAGCTTAAAGATTACATTCCGCTAGGGAAGGTGCCAGGGTTCCGGGTAACAGAGGATGGAGTGCTGTGTTGTAAAGATCATTTATGTGTTCCCAATGTTTCAGACCTCCGCCAGCAGATTATGAACGAGGTACATTACGCCCGTTATTCCCTTCACCCCGGTGCGACAAAAATGTACCATGAAATCAAAGAGAACTACTGGTGGCCAGGTATGAAAAGGGAAATTGCTGAATTTGTAGCCCAGTGTCCTAACTGCCAACAGGTGAAAGCAGAACACCAGAAGCCAGGCGGATTAACTCAGGACATAGCTGTACCCCTATGGAAATGGGAAGCAGTGAATATGGATTTTGTGGCAGGATTACCCCGTACCAGACACAGACATGACTCTATATGGGTAATAGTTGACAGATTGACTAAATCAGCTCATTTCCTGCCAGTCAGAACTACTTTCTCGGCTAAAGATTATGCGGAGTTGTATATCCGAGAGATAGTCAGATTGCACGGAGTGCCAGTATCCATTATTTCAGATAGAGGAGCGCAGTTCATGGCTAGGTTTTCGCAATCGTTCTAGAAGGGACTGGGAACGCAAGTTAATCTGAGCACAGCCTTCCACCCTCAGACAGACGGACAGGTTGAGCGCACTATTCAGACGCTCGAGGATATGCTGCGAGCGTGTGTGCTAGACTTTGGTGGTAGCTGGGACGAGCATTTGCCGCTGATAGAATTTGCTTATAATAATAGCTATCACTCGGCTATTCAGATGGCACCTTTTGAGGCTTTATACGGGCGAAAGTGTAGATCGCCGGTTGGCTGGTTCGAAGTAGGGGAATCAGCGATAATTAGGCCAGATATTGTTCAGCAGTCAGAAGAGAAAGTTAAGCTTATTAGAGAACGCCTATTGACTGCAAAGAGTCACCAGAAATCATATGCAGATGTACGGCGCAGAGACCAAGAGTTTAATGTGAATGACTGGGTATTTCTGAAAGTATCTCCGATGAAAGGGGTGATGAGATTCGGTAAGAAGGGTAAGCTCAGTCCGAGGTTTGTTGGGCTTTATCAGATTCATCGGAAGATAGGCCGAGTGGCATATGAGTTGAACTTGCCTCCAGAGCTAGAATCCGTTCATCCCGTCTTTCATGTGTCCCTACTGAGGAAATGCATAGGAGACCCATCCAGAGCAGTCCCAGTCCAGGATATCCAGGTTACCGAAGAGCTGGCCTATGAAGAGGTTCCAGTAGCCATCCTAGACAGGCAGGTTCGTAGATTGAGAACTAAGGATATTGCATCTGTCAAGGTATTGTGGCGTAACAGGAACCGAGAAGAGATGATGTGGGAAGCTGAAGAAGATATGAAAGCTAGATATCGTCACCTATTCCAGGCCTAGTCAAGCGACAGGTATGTCCGTATTATTACTTATGTAGTACCTTATGGTTGTATATGTATAAGTGAGAAAGATTGATGTTTAGCTATCCAGTAAATCTTAAAGCATTGCGTGCAGTACCTGTGTTGGACTTTTCTGCATTTCAGGTTTTTGCTATAGTCCATATTACAGGGGAAACTCTGCCGAAAGTTTTCTAGGTGGTAAATGAGAAGTCCTCTAGATAGAAGTTTACATTTGAGGACGAATGTTCTTAAGGGGGGGAGAATGTTATACCCCGTAGGATTCCCGGCACCTAGATGGCCTATTCGTACGTTGGTTAAGCATATTTGGAAGCCATACGTGCTAGAGAAAGGACCGAGAAAAGACCGGATGAGTAACCTGTCGAACCATCGCGGGAGGAGCCGAGGCAGAGCCCCTCCGCGATGGCAGCGTGTCACGGAGGTGAAGCCTCCGCGTTGGCTCCGTGACACGTTGGCCTTGTCCAGGCCCAAGTATATAAAGCCCCACTTCGGTTTTAAGTTAATTATTCTCATAATTTCCAGCGAAAACAGAGAGGAAAAATCAAAGGAAGGAAAGGAATGAAGAGGGTAATATAATTTTCATCCGATTACGCCGCCAAACGCAGTCCAAACCCAAATTAACCTCAGATACTGAGGTATTTAGTAGCAGAGAGCATTTCTACGGATTTAGTTTCGTGAAATACGGCCGACGAATCGTCGAGCTACCGAGCTAAGGTAAGTAGAATTGCTCCAAATTAGTATCTATGTGTTCCTAGCTATGAAGTGAATATTTCTCCCTTCTGGACTTCTGGAAAATAGTGAGTTTTTGACCGTCTTTCGATAAGCCTAAGTTTAGGCTATAATTATATCGAAAGTGACGTTGTTCTTTAAAATAAAGCTATATTTAGTATTAATTGAAATATTTATGAATGCAGTTGGGAGAAATAGTTGAAGTATCGGCCGAGCCTCATCCGACAGATGGATAGTTTGAGGATAAGGTATGTAAGCTAGTTCCTTCGGCAAGCTAGTAGCTTTAGCTTTGTATAGTACAATAAAATCCGTAGTAGAATTCCCGGAAGTTGAATGTTAAGTATTGTGCAAAGTTCAGTAAACCTAGTTTGCGTTGTTATATCGCATTCAGTCTGAAAGTTAGAAAAGCAGGTGCCCAAGGGCAGGTTAGTAGTTCAGATTCAGTACAGCCTATTATGTGAATAGCAAGCATGTTGTAGAATAAAAAGGAACAGATTTTCATAATAGCAGCCAGTAAAGAAAGATCAGATAGACAGATAGTATTATGGCTACAGATTAGCCGTATAGTTAAACAGAGATTACAGAATCAGTATAATTAGTAAGAATCAGTTCGGTATAGAAACAGATCAGAATAAGGAGTTAGATTCCAGATAGTCTTTTCAGTTATACATGCTTGCTATTTCTATGTGCTATTTGTTTGTTGAGACTTGTTGTGGCATGTGGGCACCCTTTTAGCATCCCCACCGCCCCTAGGTTATAGTTGTGTCGATACCAGATTCAGATACTGCCACTAGCTGGGCGATGCCATCCTCCTAGAGGACGATGATGGCTGACCACCATGATAATACGGTCCAGACCACCCTGCTTGCGGGGGTAGTTCAGTTTACTCTGCGCAGAGCCAGTCCACCCTGTTTACAGGGGTAGAACACTCTGGGTGCGCTTGTGGCTGGGGGCAGTTTCAGATACAGATTTTTATAAAATTACCCTATTGCATGCTTGCACCCAGGCGCAGTTTTTAGTACACACCCCGTGTACACTTGCGCCCAGAGGTAGGAGTCTTCGGACTCAGACACAGTTTATTGTCAGAGGCCAAAGCCTGAGCTACGTACCCAAGGGGACCGGTAGGAGGAGCTCACAGTTGTCAGATGAGTGGAGTGACTTATTTTTGGTTGGTTTAGACCCGGGTAGGGGTAAATAGATTGTGTGTTGGTTGGCACCTTCCGGCTTATGGGGGTCGGTCAGGTATTGTGTGTATTATTATGTATACCTCTATTTGCTATTAGATACTAATTGATAGTGGGACGGCACGACATCAGGTACGCTCAGTTTAGTTACAGAATAACTAAACTCTTCCCAGTTGTTCTCAGCTAGATAGACTCAGCTACCTTCTGCTTATATGTCACGTTACTGTTGTTATTCATTTCAGTTGTGTATTTCAGTTGCTTTACATGCTCAGTACCTGTTGTACTGACACCCAGTGGGGTGCTGCATTACTTTCCTGCAAGCACTCATAAACGAGGAGGCAATCCCTCGTGATTCCAGCCAGCTATTGAGTATTCAGCTCCTGTCATCCGGAGTCTGAATTCCAGAGGTGTATTTCGTTTTCTTTTGTTGTACAGTATGGGTAGGTCGGCGCCCTGTCCCGAACATTTCTATTGTGATTCTTAGAGGCTTGCAGTCTGTATATATTTCCCTGTGGTGAGCCGAGCCGGTCGTGTGAGGCCGTGCAGCTTGTTATAGTTATTTGTTATTTCTGTTCCTGTTGGCCATGTGTGGCCATAACCAGTCGGTAGTTGTGACCTTGCCGGTCACGTAATTATTTAGCATGTTATTGTGAGTTACAGAGAACTAGACAGCATGGTGGCCTTGTCGGCCCGCATAGGTTCCCCTGTAGTAGTATGTTTCTGGTCAGCTGCTTTTCAGGTACAGGTGGCTATAGGCCTGTTGGCCGGAGGCTGTGTTTACAGCCGTTATATAGCCCTTTGTTTCCAGGAATTTGAGTTAGAGCCAGTCAGGCACCAGATGTGCTTGGGCTCACCAGATAGCGGTTTAGGTCCTACTAGGGCACCAGGTGCCAGTCATACCCCCTAGGGCGGGGCGTGACATCAGCTTGTAAAAGACAGGTTGAAGAAAACTCAGAGTCGCCAAAAGTCCTATGCAGATATGAGGAGGAGAGAACTTGAGTTGGAAGTCGATGATTGGGTGTTTTCTAAAGGTGTCTCCTATGAAGGGAGTTATGAGGTTCAGAAAGAAAGGGAAACGCAGCCCCGATTATGTTGGTCTGTACCGGATTGTGAAAAGGGTTGACAAGGTAGCATATGAGTCGGAGTTTCCCTCAGAATTAGCTTTAGTTCATCCAGTTTTTCATGTACCACTCTTAAAGAAGTGTTTGGGAGATCCAGATCTGGTTGTTCCGGTGCACAATGTCGGTGTGAAAGATAGCCTTAGTTATGAGGAGGTTCTGGTAGAAATACTTGATCTTCAGGTTCGTAAGCTAAGAAGAATTAGCCTCAGTCAAGGTTTTGTGGCGGAACCAACATTTTGAGGGAGCTATGTGGGAAGTCGAAGCAGATATGATGACTAAATACTCACATCTATTCCCTTCCTGCTTACTTTTAGCTTGAGGTATCAATTTCCTCCTTTATTCAGTTTCATGTTCAGCTCATGTGCCCCAATTTATTTTCATGTCAATAAATGCATGTGTAATTCATGAATTTAGTTCAGTCATGTAGTTCAATTCAGAGTTAGCCAATCCGTCAATTTTTAGCTTGTATTCTCACATCCCAGACCCGCGGAGGCATGACTGGCACCTGGTGCCACCCCTAATATGAGCATACCCGGCAGCCAAAAAATAAAATAAAGGCAAGAACCAATGAGGTTCAACAACATAACAACTATACAATCAGAATAAGACGATAGACTATAGCGGAAGCTGGCTCACCTGACCAACCAAGAAAAATAAATACAATATGCCGTCAAGGCCACGGAATGGAAGAACAACTATACAACATGGCCCATCTGGCCTATAACAATGGCACTACACCTACAATAAATATCTATGAGCGTCTAAAATATAATAGAAATCAACTGTCCGAGACAGGGCCCTTAACTACCTATAACTCAACGTCTGGCAAATCCGAAAGAACTAGAGTACACCGACTCAGCTAAAACTCCGCTCAGCAACCAAAAACCTGATCTAACAGCCCACCATCACCTACAAGCATGCATGCAGCGCCCCAACTAGGGCGTCAGTACAATAATGTACCGAGCATGAAAGGTAGAAATAACTGAAAGAGAAAGATTAGAGATCAATAGATATACCAAATATCGCAGAAGGAGAACTAAACTTAAGTAAACACATAAAACCTACCTGGTCACCATAAGCCTGGCAAGTACAATCAAACATACAAGTAGAACCTACCTGGCCCCCATAAGCCCGACAAGTCCAAAAAGTAAATAACAATACAATGGCACCTTGCAGACCCAACTCACCTGTCATCGCCTCTAGACCTCTCAATGGCCTCAGCTAACACCAGCCAACATCTAGCTTCCACTGCTATCAGATAACAAATAACACAAGCAACAACTAAAATATAATTTCAAACAAATCACAAGTAAACACCAGTTAATCAGCATCATCAATCAGGCACTGTCGGACACTCTCTCAGTTGTGCACAGTTAGTGGAGCTCAATCCATCTAGGAGAACCAATTGCGATTCCATGAAGGCTTAGACATATTTCACCACTCCCGAATCACGTCTCAACTCGACACTACGAAGGACATCATTCTCAACCCCGTAGATCATTTCACTACTTAGGCTCAACCCCTCAGCCGGAAACACTCTCGTGCGTCGGGTATCCACTAGCCATAAGGCACCTCGGGCTCGACCCCTAGCCAGAAAAACTCTCATAAATCGGGTATCCACAAGACACAAGCCCTCAAACATAACACACACAAAATCAAAAACTATAATAATACATGCTCAAATAGCCCACAATCAGCTCTCAAACCCCACAACCCAACTATTACAACACAATACTATTCTTTCACGTCTAGCCGTCCACCGATGAGCCACTAACCAAACTAAGGACTACCATCCTAACCAGTCTATCCTCAAGCTTTGCAAACATCCCAAATTCAACTCTACTTACCACTAACACCAAGGGACACGGCCAACATAGCCCAAGTGTCACCACGGCCTTCACATGCCATCGACACGATCGTCGATTCAAATATAACAAAAAGATTGTTGCAGCCATTGACCTTAACCACTGTAATCCCTCATTCACTTGAAAATATAATCAAATAATCTTATTCACTCAAACATCCCACAACTTGCCACAAGAACCACATGCCTCACACACCTCCTCCTGACCCAAGCTTAACAATTTGCCATGACTATGATTCTCCGCACTCAAGCCCGAGCCACCAACCAAATCAGCACCTTATATGCACCATTATTACCATATAAACAGCATAACATAGTTGAATAATAGCAAAACACAAGCCATCGCAAAACAGCCAACACACACGTCAACACGGACGACAATGACTATGGAATTCGTGCCGACAAAGGGAGGGACAAGCCTAAAATACCTTTGCTTCAAGAATAGCCGAACTCAAACCTTCAACACCACGAACCTACTGCCTAAAGGCAGTCCAAGATTCCACCAAAATGCAGCCACCACAACTCAACAATAAAACAAGACAAACAAAGCTTAACCGACAAGATTCATAGGAATTCGACGGTAGAAACTCCGAGGCAACAACCTATCGGCGTTAAAACACCAATAAGAAACCATAAAAACTAAGCAAAACAAAAGAAAGAAGGCTTACCAACAGCTTCACCACGAAACAGGCACCAACAACCCGGAAAAGACACCAAACCACGGACTACACGCGATTCCCGACTTTCCAACACAAAAATGATGTTGAGCCATGGCTTCTAGCCCCAAAACCCAAAGGAAACCATGGAGAGAACTTGAGAGAGGTTTCATACGAAATATATGCTGGAAGATGAATTTTTGGTGACCAAAAACCGACCAAAGGGGATTAAATAATCCTCCACCGCCTTAAGACCTTGTGAGGTGTCCGATTTTGTAGTCTCGCAAAAACGCGAATATCTCTCTACTCCGAATTTGGATTGACAAACGGTTTGATGCAATGGAAACTAGACTCATAGATATCTAATATGATATCTCACACAACCCCTAAATCTTTATAGATTGGGAGAAAACCCTCGAGACATTTCACCTAATTTCAAAAAATCTCAAGAAGGAAAATTTTCGATAACTTTTTCCGAATTTTGTTCCAAAACTTGATCGACGTTCAATATTAAATATGATCATAGAGTGACTCAAATAACTCATAACACTTCCTTCTTCACCAATTAAGTGCTCTTAGTCCTACCTCAAAAGCACGATTTTTTCGCTCAAATTATCCGGGGTGTCACATCCTTCCCCCCCATAGAAACATTCGTCCTCAAATGTTGGACAACACGCATGACTCCAACTCAAGGACCAACACAGCATAACATCGCACGACATAGCCTTACATGGAAAGCCTACCACAAACAACTCCAGACAAAAAAGCCTTGCACTATGCCAAGGCACGACACAACTATAACCATAATCAAAATAAGAATCTTACCTGCGGCCATGTCTAGCCACTGGTCAGCTATAATTCATCAAGTTACAAGAATCCCTGCAAAAGTCAAAAAACGTGAGTCCAGACCCGACTCCTATGACATCTGACTTCTCGCACTATTTCGCTCCAGAAATAAGTGTAACAGTCCTAAATACCCTATAGCCTCCTGTTTATAAGTACACTACTAAATGCACATATAAACAAGACTTTACTAGACACAGTTCATAGACTCCCTAGGATGAACTACTCTTATACCAAGTTTGTCACACCCTAGACTCGGGGAGGCGTGACTGGCACCTGGTGCCACCCCTGATATGAGCATACCCGGTGCCCAAAAACTAAATTAAAGGCTCTGTAGATGATACACTGTAGCAGAAGCTGGCTCACCTAACCAACCAAGAAAAATAAATACAATATGACGTCAAGACCGTGGAATGGAAGAACAACTTTAAAACATGGCCCACCTGGCCTATAACAATGACACTACACCTACAACAAATATCTACGAGCCTCTAAAAATATAATAGAAATCAAGTGTCCGGGACAGGGCCCCGAACTACCCATAACTCAACCTTTGTTAACTCTGAAACAACTGGAGCACACCGACTCAGCTGGAACTCCACTCAGCAACCAAGAACCTGATCTAACATCCCACCATCACTTGCAGGTATGAATGCAGTGCCCGACTAGGGCGTCAGTACAATAATGTACCCAGTATGAAAGACAGAAACAACTAGAAGAAAAGGATTAGAGATCAACAGATATACCAAATATCGCAAAAGGAGAACTAAATTTAAGTAAACACATAAAACCTACCTGGCCCCTGATAAGCCTGGCAAGTACAAGCAAACATACAAATAGAACCTACCTAGCCCCCATAAGCCCGGCAAGTCCACAAAGTAAATAACAATATAATGGCACCTAGCTAACCTAGCTCACCTATCATTGCCTCTAGACCTCTCAATGGCCTCAGCTAACACCAGCTAACATCTAGCATCCACTGCTATCATATAACAAATAACACAAGCAACAACCACAATATAATGCCAAACAAATCACAAGTAAACACCAGTTAATCAACATCATCAATCAAGCACTGTCAGACACTCTCTCGGTTGCGCACAGTTAGTAGAGCTCAATCCATCTGGTAGAACTAATCGCGATCCCCAGAAGGCTTAGACATGTCGGACCATTCTTGAATCACGTCTCAACTCGATACTATGGAGGACATCATTCTCAACCCTATAGGGCATTTCACTCCTTGGGCTCAACCCCTCAGCCGGAAACACTCTCGTGCATCGAGTATCCACAATCCATAAGGCACCTCGGGCTCGACCACTAGCTGGAACAACTATCGTGCATCAGGTATCCACAAGCCACAAGGCCTCAATCATAACACACACACAATTTAAAACAATAATAACACATGCTCAAAGAGCCCACAATCTACTCTTAAACCCCCAATCCAACTATTACAATACAATACTATTCTTTGACGTCTAGCCATCCATCGATGAGCCACTAACAAAACTAAGGACTACCATCCTATACAGTCTATCCTCAAGCTTTACAAACAACCCACATGTCATTCTACTTACTACTAACATTAAGGGACATGGCCAAAACAGCCCAAGTGTCACCACGGCCGTCACGTACCATCTACACGATCGCCGATTCAAATATAACAAAAGATTGTCGCAGCCATTGACCTTAACAAATTTAATACCTAATTCACCTGACAATATAATCACCTAATATTATTCACTCAAACATCCCACAACTTGCGACAAGAACCACACGCCTCACACATGGTCTCTCGACCCGAGCCTAATAATCCATGACTATGATCCTCCGCACTCAAGCCATAGCCACCAACAAAACCAGCACCTTATACACACCATTAGTACCATATAAAAAGAAGAACAGAGTTCAATAATAACAAAACAAAATCCATCAAAAAACAGCCAACACACATGTCAACACGGACGACAATGGCTATGGAATTCATGCCGACAAAGGAAGGGACAAGCCTAACATACCTTAGCTTTAAGCCTAGCCGAACTCGTACCTTCAACACCACGAACCTACTGCCTCAAGGCAGTCCAAGATTCTGCCAAAATGCAGCCACCACAACTCAACAATGAAATAAGACAAACGATGCTTAACCGACAAGATTCATAGGAATTCGACGGTAACTCCGAGACAACAACCTATAGGTGTTTTTAACACTTATAAAAAACCTTAAAAACTAAGGACAACAAAATAAAGAAGGATTACCAACAGCTTCACCACGAAACAGCCACCAACAACCCGGAAAAGACACCAAACCACATACTGCACGCGATTCCCGACTTCCTGACACATAAATCATGTTGAGCCATGGAATCTAGCCCCAAAAACCAAAGGAAATAATGGAGAGAACTTGAGAGAGGTTTCATACGAAATATATGCTAGAAGATAATTTTTGATGACCAAAAACCGACTAAAGGGGATTAAATAATCCTCCACCACCTTAAGACCTTGTGAGGTTCCTGCTTGTGCAGTCTAATGAAAATACGAATATCTCTTTACTGCGAATTCGTATTGACAAACAGTTTGATGAACTGGAAACTAGACTCATAGATATTTAATTTTATAGGTCACACACCACCTAACTCCTGATATATTGGGAGAAAAGCCTCGAGACATTTGACCTAAATTTTAAAGAATCTCAAGAAGGAAATTTTGCGATAACTTTTTTCGAATTTTGTTCCACAACTTGATCGATGTCCAATATTAAATATGATAATAGAGTGACTCAAATAACTCATAAAACTTCCTTCTTAGCCAATTAAGTACTCTTAGTCCTACGTCGAAAGCACAATTTTATCACTCAAATTATCTGGGGTGTCACATGTATGTTCGGTATTGGAGTATGATGATTGCCTTTGTCTACTTTTCGGTATGTTTTTCCACATTCGAGGAAGACTGTTCCCAAGGGGGAGATATTGTAATACCTCAAAAATTCCAAGATCATGCCCAAGAGTTAAAACAGAGAAAATAGGATTTTTTGCACCAGGTCACAAGACGAGTCATCTAGTGACCAGTGGGGTGCACCATGGGTCATTTAGTGACTTGTCAGGAGGAGCTTGGAATGGATTGAAATTTTGAGTTTTGAAGTGACCACGGGTATGACCACGAGCCATGGTCAGCACCACGATTCATGGAGTGGTCCGTGCTAAAGAGTTGATTGAAGGATGGATGATTTCGGCAGTGTCCCTAATGGGTTGTCACCATGAGTCGTTGGGCACACCATGAGTCGTGGTGTCCCTCGTGGTGACCAGTGAAGATGGAATTCCAGTTCTGGCCACAGGAGGTGACCACGAGCCATGGTCAGTGTTGACGAGTCGTCCAGTCCCTTGTGGGGACTGGCAGTGTATTTTTCCCTGCGAATTTATTAAGGGATTTTCCATAATTCTTAAGTTCCTGTGGCCTAAATTATGCCACTTTAAGCTTAGAATAGTCTGTTTTAAGAGGGGTAAGTTCATTCTAGACCTATTCACTTCCATGCATACAAGTCTAGAAGCTCATAAGGGTGATTAATCCTAAATTCCTCAAGTTCTTCCCCAAATTCCCATTGGGCAATCAAGGAGGTTGTGAAATCAGATTTCTATAGGTATGTGAGGCTATGAATGGGTGTATCCATCCACACCCATGCCCAATCCCTCTTCAATTCATGAAATTCTATATGATGAATTAATGGGGTTTTGACCCAACATGTGAATTCTCTAAGTTTCAATCATGGGTATGATCTAAGAATGTTTCTAATGTTGAGTTATGGTTAATGAGAATATTTTACAATATTCTCAATTATAAGTTATGTTTTCAAATTTTACAAATTATGACGCCCATCCATGAAAGTTGAGATCTATGAAATTTTTATTCAAGCATGATGAGATGTATATGAAGAAAGTATGATTTCGAATTACCCATATCTATGTTCATGTTTTTGAATGATCAAGTCTATGTCAAGTATTTTTAAGTATTTGTCAAGCCCATATGATCATGCATATATCATGAATTTATCTAAACATCATGTATTAGCTTACCACATGGATTTTGTAGTCTAGACTCCCACTATTTTTAGCTTGTGTTATGGTTTGAGCCCGAGGCTCCTCATGTTATGATTTCAGATATATGCATGAATGTTATGAGTCATCTTCGTCACTAGATGATGGTTCAGCTTCATTGAAAAATGATGGAGAGCATATATATATTTTTGGGAGTAGTGTCTAGCACTGAGTAGGCTAATGATCAGTCAACCCTATGCCTCAAAACTACGCACCAACGTGGTATGTTCAGATTATTTGGGACCTCCCTTATGAGCTTTCCCTGTCCCAAGGGGGCCATCAGCTTGATATCGATATCATGGTAGTATCCTTATCCCTGACAAGGCTTTGGACGGCTCTGCCCACTTGACTGTGATAGTTGGGACTAAGTAACCTCTATCGTGGTAATGTCGGTTATATGATGAGTCTCTCATTGTTCCTCATGTTTTCATTTATGCATGTTCATTAGTCATGATATTATGTTTTCAACAGATTTGACCCAATGCTTAGTTTTACTTATGATTTTCTATTTTTAGCTTTGGGTCATTTGATTCAGTTATGATAATTAGTTATGTTCAGATCATAATTTTAAAAAATAGAATACAAGCCCTACTCTCAGAATCTTATCTTGATTATGATTTATGATATGCATGATTTATGATTTTACTTACTTAGAAATTTTACTTACCTTACATACTCGGTACATTGCATGTACTAACTGCATACTCTATGTTGTTCTTTTTATAATACAGGCTCAAATGTTCAGGCTCAATTTCACCATTAGCCAGACCTGCAACACTAGCACCTATCATCTAGAATGGTGAGTCCTCATCATTCGAGAGCCCTTCTTCTCAATTATTTCTAGTACTTTAAATTTCAGACTTTAGTGAGTTAGTTAGGGTCTTATCCCATCAACTCGTCAGTAGTAGAGGCTTTTTATACATAGCATGTAATCAGCTCGGTTTTGAGTTATGTATTTCGATGTTATGAGATTATCAGACTTCCACAATATTAATTGTGATGATCTTCTGCTTTGACATGATTGACTTAGATGATATGTTGATGACATGGGTCGACATGGAGCCTCTTGGGGTTCCTTGTCCCTTGTCTCGATTCGGGCCTATGTTCGGGTCGTGACACAATGGCTGGAACCCATAACTCGTATGATCATACAGCGGACCGTGCTGGCCAGTAGTGCGATGGATTCAAAAAAATTGTTACAGGATGCTATATTCAATGGATGGGAAAGATGGGCCATTGCGAGTCTTCCTGATAGCCCGTATAATGTAAATTTGAAAACATGCCTTGAAAGCTTGGAATCATTGGATTGTGTGTTCGCCCAATGTGCCATTATATGTGCTAGACCTTAAAAAGGGCCAAGTCCAAATAAAACAATTAATGGAACAATGAGGCATCCGACGGACCGTTCAATCATATAATGAGTCGTTGTACTTGATCTTGGGCATAATTATGTGCCCAAGTGCTATTTTAGAACTTAATTTAGTCGACTTTGTCAATTTAATTAATTACATTCTCATGTGATTTTGAATATTTTTGGGTATGTACTAACCAACATGATTAGTCCTTGTTTTGTAGGTGTAAAATGCAAATGAGGGACTAAATAATGATGGTTGAATTGAAAAGGAATGGAGTTCGGATCAGAATGCAAAAGATTGCAATGTACATGCCATGGCAAGGCTGGCCGCGCCATGCAGCGTGCCATGTTGTGTGTGTGCGTCGCCCAGCGTCGTGCCTTGGTCATGCCATGCGTGCGAGAAGTTGCATTCCAAGGTGCCTGCGCACCAGCACTCGTGCCATGCTAGGCACTACTACGCACCAGCTTCCGTGTCATGCAAGGCATCACGCGCGAGAAGGGTCGTGCCACGCCGGGCATCACCCATAGCCTGCGCTGATGACATTCCACTGCCGAGGTTTCTAGTGCACCTGTGCAACTAGTCCGTGCCACGGAGCTGCTCTGCACGATGGGCAGTGTGGCACGGGGATGGTCCATGGCCAGCCAAAATTGTAATTTTTTCCACTTACTATAAATTAAACACTTAACTCCTAGAATCATTTATCACGAAAAATTTTGAGAAACCGTAAAAGAGAGAAGGGAGAAGTGAAGAACTCTACTTAGGGTTCATTGTTTTGCATTCTCTTCTAACTATTCTTGTAAGTACTTTGCTTGAATCATATTTTTATGTATTTGTATGAACATGAGTGGCTAAAAACCTTCCTCTAGTGTTGAGGCTATGTAATATGATTGTAATTGCATGAATTCTTCATTAGGTTGAGTTTTAGTTGTTGTTTTGTCTTACATACTTTATTATTAATCATTTTATGCTTGATCACCATAAAAACAAATGTGTTAAACTTAGTTAAAAGCTCAAAAGAGTAACCCTAGGCTAGAACATAACAATGTAGGCAACAAGTTCTTATCTTTACGATGGGATTCGCGGTTAGGATAGAAATTATACCTAATTTTCATTGCTTGGTTACTAAAAGGGGATGAGCTAGACACCGACTTAGAATTATCTCATCACCGCTCGTAGAAGTAGTTGTGAAGCTAAGTCCGGTTAAAAAGATTAGAGGTACGAAAGTCCATAATCAAGGGCACAAACTACGTAAACCACATCCACGTAGTTAAATTGCTTACGAATCAACGATGTAGGTGTGAGACTAGTTTGTCGTGTTTAGAGGCTTGAAAGACCATGAACATAGCATTTTAATTATGTAAGACAACAACTGAAATTTTCACACTCGAACCATTGTGAATTATAGCATTGCATGATTATTAGGACTTAACTCTAGTTGCTTCTTATATCGTTTCTTGAGTATTTTGTGATCACCTCTAGACTTAATTAGAATTTCCCAAAATTTCTATAATCAACACTTGTGAAGGTTAATTTTAACACTTGAACTTGATAATTTGTTGAGATAGTCCAGTCCCTGTGGGTTCGACATCCATCTCTAAAAAAGGTCCATTGTATTACTTGTACTACCGTGTACGCTTCTGCGTGTGCCGGAGCGCAACAAGTTTTTGGCGCTGTTGCTAGGGACCAGCGAAGTTTAGTGAATTTTTCTATTTTTGTGTGATTTTTAATTTCTTTAAGTGTTGAAAAACTTGGTCTTAGTTTGCTATATTGCAGGTGACAGGTTGTCTTTGCAGAGTTGGTGGAACCAGTATTGGAACATGAACGCCAATTGCATTTGCTCAGGAGGGAAGATCTAGAGAAAAATTTGAAAAGGTTACAAGAGCAGTTGCAACCACATCCACCAATGGGGCAAGCAGAGTTGTTACCTAACCAAATGGCAGCTCGACTAGTTCACAAAGTGGCAATCCCACTAGCGACGAATGTGACCTCTAGTATCCGCAAACCGAAGCCTTGAGGGAACTTTAAGGTTAAGCAGAACATGGTGCAACTGTTACATTCAAGTGGCCAATTCACTGGGATGACTCATGAGGACCTACAATATCACTTACAGAACTTCTTGGAGATCAATGACACCTTCAAACCCCACCGGAGTGTCAATTGATTATGTTCGACTCACCCTCTTCCCATTCTCATTGTTGGGAGAGGCAAAGAGGTGGTTGAAAGCTGAGCCACCGAATTCCATTACTTCTTGGGACGACTTAGCAAAGAAGTTCCTCATCAAATTCTTCCCTTCAGGCAATACTGCCAAACTCAAGAGTGAAATATTAAGCTTCATGTAGAGGCTAGAGGAGAACTTGTATGTGGCTTGGGAGAGATTCAAGTCATTGCTGAGAGACTACCCCCATCACTAGCAGTCAAATGAGGTGCTAACCCATTCCTTTGTGAAGAGTTTATACCCATACACCAAAATCTTACTGGACTCTGCATCGGGTGGACAAGCATTGGAGAAGACTTATGATGAGTTGTACACTCTGTTGAGCAGGATTGATCAAGGAAATCTAGAGTGGCATAGCAATTCATCGAGAGGGGAAGCAAAGAGAGCAATAGGGCTGATAGAGATGGATAGTGTCAATGCCTTGGCAGCACAACTAGCATCATTTCAGCATCAGATGATGACTTAGTTCAACAAACTAAGTATGAACCAACTGCAGGGATAGGTTAATGCAATTCAGCAGGCTCGGAGTCGGTGTGAAATCTGTGGTAACAATGGGCATAATGCAGAATCTTGCAGAGCCAATCTTGAATCGGTGAATTTTGTAAGGAATGTTCAAAGAAACAATAAGAATTATGGGAACACCTACAATAAGAATTGGTAGAGCCACCCAAGTTTCTCTTGGGGTGGCAATCAAAGTCAAAGCTACCAGCAACCTCAGCAGCAGCAGTATCAACGACAGAATAGGCAGAAAGGTGGCCAGTTGAGTGGCAACAACATTGAGGAGATGTTGCAAAAGATTATGGATACTCGGACCTAATTGGCAGAAAATCAGGCACAGATGGCATCAGATTCAAAAAATTAGCAGTTGGCAACCACAATCTAGAGAAGCAGATGGGTTAATTAGCATCTTCTCAGCACACCAGACCTCAAGGAGGGTTACCCAGTGACACAGATACAAACCCCTGACAGGTCAATGCCATTAGTCTGAGGCTGGCAGGTAATTGACTGATGCACCACTGAAAGAAAAGAGAAATGAGGTACAGCCAGAGCTGATCAAAGGGCCATCTGCTGACAAGGGAGATAATCAGAGTGTTGTCCAACAAAATGCACAATCATCATTGCAGCCAGCACAGAGAACAACCCCACAATTCCTGTAAAGACTTAAGAAGAGCAAGGAGGAAGAATGCTTTAAAAAGTTCATTGAATATTTTCAAAGAACATCACATAAATTTTCCCTTACTTGACATTTTGCAGGGAATGCCCAAGTACGCTAAGTACTTAAGAGATGTGATGGCCAACAAAGTCAGATTGGTAGATGTCCAAACAGTGGCACTGAAAGAGGAGTGCATTTACATGGTAATGGGCAAGATACCAAAAAAGCTCAAAGACCCAGGGAGTTTTACCCTCCCCATACAAATTGGTAAAGTTGAAGTGATAAGAGCTCTCTGTGATTTAGGGGAAGCAGTAAATCTAATGCCCATATCATTGTTTAACACCTTGGCGTTGGGTCAGCCGAAGCCAACACGAGTGATGCTGCAGCTAGCAGACGAATCTCAAGTGGCACCAGATGGAGTAATAGAGAACCTTCTCATCAAAGTGGGTAAGTTCATTATACCCGTTGATTTCATCATATTGATTTTAAAGTTGATTATAAGGTATCTCTGACCTTGCGAAGACCATTCTTGGCCACTGGAGGAGCAATTATAAATGTAAGAGCAGGGACCCTTAAAATGAGGGTCGATGATGAAGAAGAGCTCTTTCGAGTTTACCAAAAGATCAACCCACCCACAAACTACAGACCTTTGCAAAGGTCAGTGTGTTTTCAGAGGCTAAGTGTGGGTGGCAGATTCCACAGGTCCATAGACGCAAGATATGATCACATTTCAGCCCGAATATGATGGTGGACTTCAAGTAAAGAAGAAGTTGGAAGAAGAGAGGGATAGAGTGGAGGTTGTTCCCTTGAAAAATAAAAAGAGAAGAAGATAGTTCTCGAAAGGGAACACTGGTTTGAGGATGTCCTGAGAAGGATAGTCCACGTCATGTAGTGACGTAAAATCAGGCGCTGCTTAGGAGGCAACCCAAGGGTACCACAGGTACAATTGTATTTTCCTTTTATTTTGATTTTGTTTATTTTCACATGGTTGTTGTTTTTGGTGGTGAATTAAGCAAAGATTGAGGGGAATTCAAAGTACCCTTAGAAGAGGAAGCTAAGGAGCATGAATGAGGATGAGTGTGGTGTCAATAACCCAACTTGTGCAAAAACAAAAGAAAACATGTTGTTAGCTAGGCCTAGAGGCCTCAGGGAGTATTTCTCACCATTTTTGTATTCTAATTTAATGCTTTGGGGACGTAGCATATTTGAAGTGTGGGGTGAGGGAAATTTCAAAATTTTGTGCTTAATGAAGTCAGGTGAAATTAGTGCTTTGTATGGTATTGGTTTATGAAAAAGTTTAAGTTGAGCATGATTCACTTGCCGGTTGGTTTTTCTTTTCGGTTCTTTTCCGATGGGGGGCACCTTGAACCGATGAATAATATTTGTCTTTGTTTGGACATAGCTGTTTTTAGTCATAGTTAGGGACATTTCCCGACGATGGATGGATGACGACCATCTTGAGGGAAAATTAGTCAATACGTTTTTATTTTTGAACCCTTAGTTGATTGATGGTTTGATGTTCTTGTTATGTGCTATATATGATTGTGAGATGCAAGTGTTGTAAATTTTGAAGCATGTGAGCAGTTGTATAACTTTGTTTGAGACACCTAGGCTCTTGAATGTGACTCGATGTGCTCAAAGCTGAATTTTGCATTCTTGTGATTAGCTGAGTTAAGAGTCTGCTGAATTTGTCTAGAATTGAGCATGTGCTGTGAGTGTAAGGATTTTGAATATTCCATTCTATTTTGTAGTGTGTAGAACTTTCCTGGTGTGTATACAAAGCAAAATTAGGGATGTCGATTGTAGGAGATAATTTACGCATTTCTTTGAATGAGCCTAATTTTTATCTCTCGCTTTACCTACCTTGAATGTCTAATCCTAGTTAGCCCCATTGAGCCTTTAGCCTACTCTTTTCTAGCCACAAAATGAGATTAATCCTTTCTTTTCATTAGCCTTGAATTTGGTCCAAAACTCCTAAGCGCTTAAGTGAAAATGCAAAAGAGAGTTAAGGAGTGAGGAGTTGGAAGAAGAAAGAAAAGAGTAGTTGCGGGAGTTAATGAAAAGACTAGAGGTGCATTTTCTTAAAAAATGAATAAGAGTTAGTAGGAAGTAAACGAAGAAAAGAGCGAAAAAGGAAATTGCTCAAGTACTCCTTACTAACAGCTTAAGTGTGCCTAATGAAATGGGGAAACAAAAGAGGAAAATGGGAGAGAAAAGAATAAAGGTGAAGTAAGAGGATGGAAATTCCTAAGGAAAGTGTGATGTATTAAAAGCTCTTAAGGAAGATAGTCACTATTACTGGCTATAATAGTACCTACCCTCTCTTAGCTTACGTTACAACCCAATAAGTCCTACTTGATCTTACTTTCGAATATTCTTAACTTAGTGGAGTAAAACACTAAAGGCAAGCTTATGGGTCAATACGCATGGCATGTGAATTCTTTGTGAGAGTGAGCTTATCTCTTATGCATAGATCCATACATGTTATAAATTTGAAGAATCGTGAGTGAGAACTGGGTATCTCTTGTTTTGAGGGGGCATGTTTGATGAAGGATAAAATTCATGTCAGATTTCTTGATTGTTTAATTTGTATGAGTTTGTTGAGAGTGAGAGTCGATTCTTGAGGCTAGGAAGTCTTTACGTAGATATATTTGATTTTAATGGTTAAATCTTGCAGGCTCTATTTTTAACTGGCCATCTAAAACAATCGGTTCAGCCTTAGCTTAAATTGTCTTGCTTCAATTAGTTATGTGTGACTCATGTGCATGAGATGTAAAAGAGTTGTTCGAGGACGAACAAGGCTTTAAGTGTGGGGTAGTGATCTTGGGCATATATGTGCCCAAGTGCTAATTTATAACTTAATTTAGTTGAGTTTGTCAATTTAATTAATTACATTCTCATGTGATTTTGAATATTTTTGGGTATGCACTAACTAACATGATTAGTCCTTGTTTTGTAGGTGTAAAATTCATATGAGGGACTAAATAATGATGGTTGAAGTGAAGGAATGGAGTTTGGATCAGATTGCAAAAGATTGCGAGTGTACATGCCATGGAAAGGCTGGCACAGCGTGTCACGCTGTGCCACGCTCATACGATATGTGCGAGAAGTTGCAATCCAGGGCGCCTGCGCGCTAGCGTCCATGCCACGCTAGGCACTACTGTGCACCAACTTCTGTGTCACGCTGGGCGTCGCACGCGAGAAGGGCCGTGCCACGCTGGGCAGCACGGCATAGACTGCACCCATGACATGCCACTGCCGAGGTTTCCAGTGCACCTACAAGACCAGTCCGTGCCACGGAGCTGCTGCTGCGTGATAGGCAGCGTGGAATAGGGCTGGTCCATGGCCGGCCAAAATTGTAATTTTTTCCACTTACTATAAATTAAACACTTAGCTCGTAGAATCATTTATCACGAAATATTTCTGAGAAACCGTAAAGGAGCAAAGGGAGAAGTGAAAAACTCTACTTAGGGTTCATTGTCTTGCATTCTTTTCTAACTATTCTTGTAAGTACTTTGCTTTAATCATGTTTTTAAGTATTTGTATGAACATAAGTGGCTAAAAGCCTTCCTCTAGGGTTGAGGCTACGTAATATGATTGTAATTTCATGAATGCTTCATTGGGTTGAGTTTTAGTTGTTGTTTTGTCTTATATTCTTTATTATTAATGTTTTTATGCTTGATCACCATGAAAACAAATGCGTTAAATTTAGGTAAAAGCTCGAAAGAGTAATCCTAGGCTAGAACATAAGAATGTTGGGAGCAAGTTCTTATCTTTACGAGGGGATTCGCGGTTAGGATAGAAATTATACATAATTTTCCTTGCTTGGTTACTAAAAGGGGACGAGCTTGAGATCGACTTAGAATTATCGCATCACCGCTCATAGAAGTAGTTGTGAAGCTAAGTCCGGTTAAATGATTAAGGTACCAAAGTCCATAATCAAGGGCACAAACTCCATAAACCACCCCCATGTAGTTAAATTTCGAACGAATTAGGACGTCACATCCCCACTCAATGATGTAGGTGTGATACTAGTTTGTAATGTTTAGAAGATCGAAAAACCATGAACATAGCATTTTAATTATGTGAGACAACGATTGAAGTTTTCACACTCAAACCATTGTGAATTGTAGCATTGCATGATTATTAGGCTTTAACTCTAGGTACTTCTCATATCGTTTCTTGAGTATTTTGTGATCACCCAAGACTTAATTAAAATCTCCCAAAATTTCTATAAATCAACACTTGTGAAGGTTAATTTTAGCACTCGAACTTGATAATTTGCTGAGATAGTCCAGTCCCTGTGGGTTCGATATCCGGCTCTAAAAAAGGGCCATTGTATTACTTGTACGACCGCGTACGCTTGCGCGTGTGCCAGAGCACAACAGTACCTGCTGACACCAGAATCCTATTTTATTTACGAAAGAATTTTATTTTCGTTTATAAATAGAATTTTTAGGTTTATTTTACTAGTTTAGAATTTTTACCATATATTGGAGGTTGTTGTTTGACATTGAAGTTAAAGAAACAATTTTCCTAATTTTGTTCTTGGGTTTTGGAGATTCAAACAATCTTTGATTATTGATTTGTGGTGCTTATTAATTAACTCAAGATGTGCGATTTCATCTACCAATTCTTGTAAGTTTATAATTATGATTTCTTCATATACGATTGTTAATCATAATTATTCAAGCATGAGTAGCTAAATACCATAACTAGGGTTGTGGGAACCATGTTCAGTTAACAAATATATGATAAATACTTAGTGATTCTTGAATGGGGTTTTTGCATATATTGCTCTTCCCTTCGTTTTAATTGCTTCTTAAATGTCGTGAATGTCACGCCCCACCTTGGGAGGCATGACTGGCACCTGGTGCCCTACTAGGGTCTAAACTAGCCTTACTGAATTTATGTTCCTCTATTGCATGTCCAACACTAAATATTAAATCAAAAAAATAATGGGCTATATCTCGCTGTAAACACAACCCCCGACCGACAAGGCCTTATAGCCACCTGTAAAAGAAAATAGCTACCTAGAAATTGACAATAATAGGGAATCCTATGTGGGCTGACAAGACCACCATGATGTCTAGTTATGACTGTAAGTCAAATTCAGCGCTAAAGTAAGCTATGACCGACAAGGCCGCTAACTAACGGCTAAAAAAGGCCCCCACACGGCCAATACGCAAGATAAAACATATATGGGCCCCACACGGCTAACCACAACTAACCACATGGAATCAGAAACAATCTTCAAGTCTCTAGGAACGATATACTGGTCGAGACAGGCCTCCGACCTACCCGTAAACTGTACAAACAAAAAGAGATTTAACCTTCTAACTATAGCTCCGGAGGAAAGGAGCCGACTGCACTGCTAATCTGGCTAAAGACTAGGAAGGTCCTAGTCCGTGTCTATCGATACCTGTAGGCAATTAATGCAGCAGCCCAAAAAGGGCGTCAGTACAATATGTACCGAATATGTAAGGCAGTAACTGTAAATAACTGAATGAACTGAAAGTAACTGAAAAAAAGGATAGAAATACCACCTGAATAGCTGAACTTCCTACTGTCTAATCTATTAGTAACTAATGCATACAAGAACCTTACCTGACCCCCATAAGCCAGAATGTCCAAGCAGCACAAAATAACCCACTCAGGGCCCCTATAAGCCCTGGTGAGTACACTTCATTCTATATACCCCTAATAAGGTAACACTGAGTCATCTAATAACTATAGCCGTCCTACCAGTCCCCTAGGTATGCAACTGAGCCCGCTCGGCCCCTGAACTGTAGTTGTATCTGAGTCTAGTAGACTCCTGATATCTGATATCTGCATCCCAGGCACTAGGCTCGATAGAGGGTGTGGTATAGTGTGGATTGGCATAAAAATAGTCCAGCCATGGAATGGACTGTATGAGGACCTGGACCCTACTTTCGACCCTTGAGGAAGGCATACCGCTCCTTGGGGTGATGTCATCTCTCCCTTGGCGGGCTCCGACACAATGATAAATCTTGGGGTTGGTTATGGAAGGCTATACAGGCGTAGTCAATCCCAAACTAAACATGGAATGCTGATCTCAGCTAATAACAACAACTAGTCGCAATAGATATGCTTATGATCTTCTTACTGGGATTCAGACTGAGTTATAATACAAAAAAAAACCTAACTTGTTGAAGGAATTTTCCTTAACATACCTGGATTGCCAATTTCTGATTAACTGGCGAGTTTCAGACCGTATTCATTAGCTCCTTCCAACTCTAATCGTAATACTGGGAGAATGAAACTAGTTTTAGTACTAAATTTGGCAAAAACGATAACTTTTTATATAAATGTTAACTATATTTCCACTTAACAGAACACGATCGAAAACGTATAATTTCTCAAGAGTTCAGAGGGGAAAATTATTTAAGTGAAGCCTGTGATCATATAGAAATTAGTTCGGAGCAATTCTGACAACTTTGGCTTGGGCGGGGTTACCATTTTCCGGGTGAATTTCACGAAAATAACTCTGTAGTAATGCTCCCTACAGGCTTATAATTCAATACCTAAAGTTAATTTGAGTTTGGGTGGTGTTTGACAACGTAAATGGAAGAAAAATGTTTGATTCCTTCGTATCTCTCCCTCTCTGGCCGTGAATTTAATTAGGGAATGAAATGAAAATGAAGTCAAAGGCTATATATATATATATAAGGGCGGTGGAAACGGGGTCCATGGCACGGACCCTATCGCACCGCTTCAATGTCGTTTCACGGCACCCAATGCGCAAGGCGAGGTCCGTGACACGTTGCCCCTTGTGGCAACCTGTCTGGCCTTCTTCCTCGCTCCCTCGATTCCGTACTCGTTCGACCTCTCACCGGGCGCTTTATCACATGCGTCACACTCTAAAATCTCTTGACGTTACTCGTAGGCCGACTACATCTTAGAAACTTAAGGGGTGTAACATCCTCCCCCCTTAGGAACATTCATCCTCGAATGTCACCTTAGCTTATGGGAATCTAACTCTTTAGCTACTACTCTGGAAAAATTTTGGTAGAGTCTCCCCTGTAACATGGACTATCAGAAAGCCCTAAAATGCAGAAAAGTCCAACACGAGCACTTCACATAACCTATAATAACTCTTTCAAAACAAGGTTGTAGTTAACTGAGAAATATATGTAACACAAATCATAAAACAACAACTGAATTGACAACTTTACCTTGACTGCATAGTCTGGACTAAGCCTAGAACAAATGAGGATCTCATGTCGTCCTCAACTTCCCAGGTCATCTCTTCTTTGTTCTTGTTTCTCCACAGTACTTTAACAGAGACACCATCTTTAGTTCCCAATCTACAAACCTGTCGGCCTAGTATGGCTACTGGAACCTCTTCATAAGCTTATTCTTCAGTAACTTGAACGTTCTCAACTAGAACAATTCGGGATGGATCTCTGTGCACTCTCGTAACATTGAAACATGAAAGACCAGGTGTACAGATTCCAACTATGAAGGCAGATCTAGTTCATATGCCACCTGGCATTCTCCGGAGGATTCGATAAGGTCCAATAAATATCGGGCTAAGCTTGGCCTTTTTAAAAAATCTCATCACGCCTTTTATCGGCAAAACTTTTAGAAATACCCAGTCACCTACATCGAACTCCAGGTCTCTATGTCGTACATCAGCATAAGATTTCTGGCGGCTCTGAGCTGTCAACAGGTGTTCTCTGATAAGCTTTACCTTTTCTTCTAACTGGTGGATTATGTCTGGTCAAATTAAGCATGATTGTCCTACCTCGAACTAGCCGACTGGGGACCTGTATTTCCATCCATATAAGGCCTCATAAGGTGCCATCTGGATTGCTGAATAATAATTGTTATTGTAAGAAAATTCAATAAGGGATAAATGTTCATCTCAGCTGCCCCCGAAGTCTATTACGCACACTCATAACATATCCTCGAGCGCCTGAATTGTTCATTTTGCTTGCCCGTCTGTTTGAGGATGGAAGGCTGTACTTAGGTTAACCTGTATCCCCAGGCCCTTCTGAAAGGATTTCCAGAATTTAGCTGTGAATTGCGCCCCTCTATAAAAAATAATTGATACTAGAACACCATGCAATTGAACTATCTCTCTGATATACAATTTGACATAGTCCTTGGCAGAGAAGGTAGCCCTGATTGGTAGAAAATGGGCTGACTTCGTCAATCTGTTGAGAATCACCCAGATAGAATCAAATTTGCATCTAGTACGGGGTAATTCGGTCACAAAATCCATATTAATTGCTTCCCATTTCCATATAGGCACTACTATTTCCTGTGTC
The DNA here is from genome assembly GCA_035772735.1 of Datura wrightii. Lineage (NCBI taxonomy): Eukaryota > Viridiplantae > Streptophyta > Magnoliopsida > Solanales > Solanaceae > Datura > Datura wrightii. Next base: position 40,973,828 of record JASDFA010000007.1, on the reverse strand, counting down.
AATCTGTCGGGTTTTTTATGTTCATACTTCACCTGCTGACAATTAGGACATTGGGCTACAAATTCTGCTACCTCCTTCTTCATTCCCGCCCACTAGTAAATCTCTTTTATGTCATGATACATCTTTGTTGAACCTGGGTGAAGAGAATAACGGGAATAATGTACCCTGTCATGATCTGCTGGTGAAGTTCTGCCACATTTGGAACACAGAGGCGACCCCTATATCTCAAGACCTCGTCTTCAGTTACCTCGAAAGCTGATACCCCCCCACCACTGAACTTTATCTCTAAGCTGCATTAGGTTAGGATCTTCATACTGCCGTTCTTTCACTTCTACAACCAGAGATGATACTGCAGTACTCTGGATTACTGCTCCACTATTTCCCGAGTCTACTATTCGGACGGCCAAACTAACTAACTAATGCAATTCTCGAGCCAGTCCCCGCTGTTCGAGTTTCAAATATGCCAAACTTCCCATGGATTTGTGGCTAGGGCATCTGCTACAATGTTGGCCTTCCCTAGGTGATATAAAATGTTCACATCATAATCCTTCAACAGTTCTAACCAGTGACACTGACGCAGATTCAATTCTTTTTGTGTAAAAATGTACTGGAGGCTCTTATGATCAGTAAAAGTATCTACGTGGATGCCATACAGATAGTACCTCCATATTTTCAAGGCATCAACTACTGCAGCCAATTCTAGATCATGGGTGGAGTAGTTCTTTTCATGCTTCCTCAACTGTCTTGAAGTGTAAGAAATTACCTTACCATGTTGCATCAGAACACATCCTAACCCGATGCCCGAAGCATCACAGTACATTGCATAACCCTCTGATCCTTCTAGAAAAGCTAACATTGGTGTTGATGTCAACCTATTCTTCAACTCTTGAAAACTCTGTTCACATGCTTCAGTCCAGTGAAATTTAGCTGCTTTCTGAGTTAACTTGGTCAATGTTATACCCTGGGAACCCAAGGATTAGACCCAGGAGTCAAACAGGGAAAAATCTGGAAAATGTTGCAGCAGTGCAGAACGAGTCATTAGATGACTCATGAGGAGACCCCACGAGTCATCAGGTGGCTGTGGGAAGGTTGGACTAAGATAAGGAGTTGACGTCCCCACGGGCGTGGGAATGACTTATGGTCAGCCAACACGAGTCATCAGGTCTCCCGTGGGGTGAGGTTAAGGGTTACCTGGGAGGTTTGAACAGTGTACCTAACGGGGGGGACCCCATGAGTCGTGGCCAATCCCAACAACTCGTGAGGTGGGTCATGAGCAAGCCTGTGGAAATTTAATCAAGAATGAGGTAGTGTACTTCACGGAAGGTGACCACGACTCGTGGTCTCTTTTAATGAGTTGTTGAGTCACCCGTTGCGAGCCCAGTCGACCTGGTATCCAGTGTATTTGAAGGACGACCCAATGATCTGTTGTCCCTGGTAACGAGTCGTTAGGTCGCCCGTTGGGGGTCTTCCGACAATTATTTCCTGCGAATTAGTAAGGGCCTTCTCGTAATTTTCTATGCTTCTAAGACCTAAACTATGTTGTTTTGAGGTCGATATAGGGTCTTTTAAGGGGAAATCATCCATGATAAACCTCATTTGATAATTGTAAGAGTAGAGAGGAAAGAGGAAAGGGATTCAAGTATTCTCCTTCAAGTTCTTCAAGTTTCCATCTAGGGCTTTTCAAGGGGGTTAAGAGTCAAGAAGTTCTAGGTATGTGGGGTTTTGAATGGGTAGTGTAGTCCCTACCCATGCCCAAATTCTCCCTAATTCTATTTCTAAAGTGACCGATTCTTGATGGGTCATAACTCAAATGCATGTTTCCTCAAAAATCGATATGAACATGTTGTAGTATGTCTAAAATCATGGGTTTGAATTATTGGGCTGTTTTCACTTATTTTATTCAATATTTGATGATTTAATCCCTAAAAGCACATGTGCCCAAATCATGGGGTTTTAGTGAAAATCATGGTTATGGTGATTTATCAAGCATGATATGAACTCGTGAGTTTAAGCATATTTTCAATTACTCATGTTATTATGATCATATTTTTCTTTTATAAATTTAAGCATTTCAAGTATGATTGAAATTATGTGCAATGCCCACATGTCGCTTGTGATTTATGAACTATGATTTTTGGCCGATTCACGAGCCCAATTCCATGGCTAGTACTATGAATTTTCAAGCATGTTATGATTGGCATGATTTAACTAGCCACGCATGTCATGTATGACCTTTATGAACACGTTGCATGTTTTGGAAGTAGTACTTAACACCAAGTAGGTTTGGGGCCTAGGTTACGCCCTAAATCTCAAAACTACGTGCCACCGTAGGTTATGTTTTAGACCGCTTCAGTGTTTGTCCCCTATGCCCTATGGGGTCTTCATGAGTGATATCACGCCTTTCATGGTTCATATCCTTGGCAAGGTATGGACGGCCTCCCTACTAGGCTTATAGGTCGGGCTCCATGTGTGCTCGTATGGGGTATGTCGGTTATAGAAATCTCCCGCTGTTCCTCATTTTTTGTAATGTATGTATGATTATGTTCTTTTGGCTTAAGTTGTTTTATGGATTGTTTTCCCTCATGTTATAACTATGAAAGGTTCACGAATATATTTGGAAAATCTTGAGCCTTATGGTATACTTATGATTTCAGTTTTTATGATCAGGATGTCCCCACTCTTATAACTTTTATGTTTTAAGCATTGTTTTGCATACCTTACATACTCAGTACCTTCCAAGTACTGACCCACATATTTTCAGGACCCGATTCGCAGGTCCAGCACCATTCCAAGCTTGCGCTCAGTTCTGCTCTCAGCTTTCAGTGGTGAGTCTTTGTGATTCTAGGGCTTCATGTTCGGACCTTGTTTACCTTTGTTTTTAGAATGTTGGGGTTAGTTGGGGTCTTGTCACTTCAACCTGTCTATTTTGGTTAGAGGCTTTCAGACCTATGTGTAGTATTCATCCGTTTATGTTTAGATCTTGTATTGTTGTTTCTTACATCTCACGTTACGATTTTTCATTAGTTCATGATTATTAAGACAAGTCTTCTGCCTTATGTGAATGGTTTAGTTATTTGCTTACGCCATGGGTTAACTTGGGGTCCCTCGGGGTTCCTCATCCTGTGTCTACAATTCGGGTGTACTCTCGGGTTGTGACGATCAAGGGCGCTGATTGAGTAGAAAACCCCTCTACAAACCTTCTGTAATATCCGCTAACCCCCGGAAACTACGTATTTCAGTCGGAGTGGAAGGTCTGGGCCATATTTTTACTGCTTCAATCTTCTGGGAGTCTACCTGGATACCAACTTCTGACACAATTTGACCCAAAAAGGCCACTGAATTCAGCCAAAACTCACATCTAGAAAATTTCACATACAACTAGCGATCTTTGAGAATTTGGAGAACTGTTCGTAAATGATCCCGATGTTCTGCTTCTGAATTGGAATATACCAGAATATCATCAATAAACACTATCACAAACAAGTCCAGATACGGTCTGAAGATGTTGTTCAACAAATCCATGAACACAGCAGGAGCAGTCATCAGTCAAAAGGACACTAGGAATTCAAAATGGCCATACTTGGTCTTGAAAGCGGTTTTGGAATATCTTTCTCTCGACCAGAACCTGATGATACCCATATCTTAAATCAATTTTTGAGAAATACTTTGCTCCCTGTAAATGGTCAAACAAATCATCTATTTTGGGAAGTGGGTATTTCTTCTTGATGGTGACTTTATTCAGCTGCTGATAATCTATACACATGCGGAGGGAGCCATCCTTCTTTCTCACAAACAGAATTGGAGCACCCTACGGTGAAGTACTTGGCTTGATGAAGCCCTTATCTAACATATCTTTCAACTGTTCATTCAAATCTCTGAGCTCGGCAGGAGCCATTTGGTATAGAGGGATGGATATAGGCTGAGTACCTGGTAATAAGTCTATCGCAAAATCAATTTCCCTTTCAGGGGTAATACCAAGAAGTTCATCTGGAAATACCTCTGAAAATTCATTGACTACTGGAATGGATTGGAGGGTCAGAGATTCTGCTTGCACATCCTGGACCCTGACAATATGATAGATGCAACTGTTTTCTATTAACTTTCTCGCACGAAGATAGGAAATAAACCTACCTTTTGGCGTGGCCGCATTACCTTTCCACTCCCCTACTACCTCCCTTGGAAAGTGGAATCGAATAGTCTTGGTCCAACATTCTACATTGGCATAACATGGTGCTAGCCAATCCATACCCATTATTGCATCAAAGTCAATCATTTCTAATTCCACCAAATATACCAAAGCCTGGCGACCAACAATCTTTACTGTACAAACCCGATAGACTCTCTTGGCTATGATGGAGTCACCGACAGGTGTAGACATTGAAAAAGGTCACTGAAGCAATTCTAGCGTGATACCGAATGTTCGGGCTACTAATGGCCTAACATAAGACAAAGTAGAACCTGGGTCTATTAAGACATACACGAAATGAGAACAGATGTCTACCATACCTGTCACAACATCCGGTGACGACACTGACTCCTATCGTCCCGGTAAGGCATAAGTGAGATCTGGAGCGGTGCCTGAGCTAGATGCCCCTGATCTGCCTCGGCCTCTACCGGCTGGAGCTGAGGGCCTACACCCTGCTGGAGATACTGGGGAACGTGACCCTACTGGACAGTCCCTCATCAGGTGACCCTCTTGCCCACAGATGTAACACGTAAAAGAACCATACCTACATGCCCCAGGATGACGATGACTACAAATAAGGCAAAGTGGCACGGTAAAATCTACTCTTCTCTGACCCCCTCTGCTGCTGCGAGCCTGATGGTCGTGAACTCTTACTGGGTCCCGACTGTCCCCGACGGCCTGATCTACTACCCTGCTGCTGCTGTGGAGGTGGGGGTTTGGGTGGTCCGCCTGATAGTCATGGCCTGGGTCTACCCTCAAATTCTACCTGCACATCACTCGGTCTATCCCTGCGACGCTACTCCTGATTTATTCTTTCTATCTCTCGCTACCGTTGTCTGATCTCCTCAATATTTTGAGCAAATGCATGAATGGGGGCAATATCCATGTCCTCTCGCAGAGTAGCTGTAATACAAATCTCTATATATTCTAGATTCAACCCCATGATAAACTGATGCACCCAGGTTGGCATGGTATCTACAAAAGCCGGTGCATATCAGGCTAGGGAATCAAACCTCATAGCATACTCCTGAACACTCATCGAGCCCTACTCCAGATGCAAAAACTAATCTACTCGGGCCTGTCGGATCTCCCGCAGCAAATAATGGTCCAAGAAGGCCCCTAAAAAGCTGGGCCAAGTTGGAGGGGGAACATCTCTACCTCGGGACTTCTCCCAACTCTCGTACCATAACAGTGCTATGTCCCGTAGCCGAAATACCACTAACTCAACTAATTCTGCAGGGGTAGCATGCATTACTCTAAAGATCAGCTGCAACTAATCCAAAAAGTCCTGAGGGTCCTCGTCCTGGTCCGTCCCCATAAATTGTGGGGGATTCAGTGCAAGGAACACTCAGACTCGAACCAGGTCCTACTGAAGATTCAGCACCCACGAGTACCTCTAGCTAATGCTGCCATCATTCTGGGCTGTCATAAAAACAACACTCCTAACCTCCTGATCTGATGGCATCAGTATAGAGACTGCTAGAGGTGGTCCCACGCATCCATCTCTCTGAACGGCTCCTGACGGGGTGGAGACTGCTGGGGTGATCGAGATGAAGTCTCCCTATCGCCCTTAGGTCGGGCTGACTCTGACAGGGGCACCCAGCTAGTGCCTTCCCCTTCCGCAACACCTAATCTCCTACTAGTCGTGGTCTGTCACGCGTCTGACATTTCTCTATAGAAAAGTAAATTTTGGTAAGCTTAGGGGCTCATCCCTATACAGCACAACTCTATAGCACGACTGGAAGAGAAAAAAGAGTAATCATTCTAACATGCCTCGCAGCCTCTTGTCTATAGTATGTGGTGCACAACACATCCATAGGCAAGAATCTACTCATCACGGCTTACAGACTCCCGACTCTGATACCAAGTTTGTCATGCCCCACCTTGGGAGGCATGACTGGCACCTAGTGCCCTACTAGGGTCTGAACTGGATTGACCAAATTTACGCACCTCTTGTACATGTCCAACACTAAATCTTAAATCAAGAAAACAACGGGCTATATCTCAAATTTAAACACAGCCCCCGACCGATAAGGCCTAATAGCCACCTGTAAAAGAAAACAGCTACCTAGAAAAAGACAATAATAGGGAGTCTTATGTGGGGCGACAAGACAACCATGATGTCTAGTTATGACTGTAAGATAAATTCAGCACTAAACTAAGCTATGGCTGACAAGGCTGCTAACTAACGACTAAACAAGGCCCCACACAACCAACACGCAAGATAAGACATATATGAGCCCCACACGGCCAACCAAAACTAACCACAGCAAATTAGAAACAATCTGCAAGCCTCTAAGAATAATATACTGGTCGAGACAGCGCCTTGACCTACCCGTAAACTGTAAAAACCAAAAGAGAGTCAACCTTCTAACTTGAGCTCCAGAGGAAAGGAGCTAACTACACTACTAATCTGGTAGATGATCTTGGGCAGAATATATGCCCAAGTGATACTCAAATGCTTCATTTCATCTTGTTTATACATTGATAATTGTACATTCTCATGTGATTTGTAGTTAAAATGTGAATTTATACTAACCAATATGATTAGTGTTGTTTTGCAGGAAAAATGGAATTTTAGGAAGCTAAGATGCATGTTGGGAGAAATCGGGAATAGACTCGGAAGCGAGCGGTGGAAAAGGGCCAGGTTATGCAGCAAATTAAGGGGCTCCACGATGGAGTCGTGTCACGCTGCCATCGCGGATGCATTCTGCCTCGGATGATGAAAATAGGCCAAGTTCCAATTAAGGTACACGTTGGGGCCATGGAACGTTGGCCAAGCCCCGCGTTGCACGCCGTGGCACGTTGGACATAATTAACTGGAGGACCGGATTCTAGTGAGGGTCCGTGTTTGTGGCATGTCACGGAGGCAGTGCTCCGCGATGCACTCCGTGACACGTTGCTTGTTATTCCGAGAAACATTCCCACTAGTATAAATAGCACACTTAGGTTTATTTTTAATTATTCTGACTTGGTTGAGAAAGAACGTGGGTTACAGGCAGTTGAGGGGACAAAATTCTTAGGGTTCTTCTCTATCTCTTTCTTCTTTATTTCGATTGTTTGTATGAATAACACTCATTTAACGATGTTTAATCCACAAATGAGTGGCTAAATTCACTTCTTGATGAGGTTAAGAACATTTGTAGTGTAATGTAATTATTGATCATCTTGGTTTTTCATCTTTTCTTCCATGGTTATTCTATTAATTCTTGTTCTTACTGTATTAATGTGAGGCCAATATTAATGTATATCTAAAAAATCTGGTTTGCGCTCGAAAGAGAAAGAAATTGGAAAGTTGTTAATTAATAGGATATGATCTCTTCTTGCTTTGGGAAAATTGAGAATTGATTTACCTTCAGAATAGAATATATCTGAAAGTCGTATTAGTCAATTAAGGAATCGGTTTCATATGGCTAGAACATGAATTTCTTCTTATCACAGAAATGTAGGTGGAAGGTTTATGATTCTTAAGTTGGGTTAAATACGAGAGTTTTAATCCATAGGCAATAATTCTTGACTAGCACCCGAAGGAAAGATTAACCAATTTGTATCAATAAATTGCTTCCCTGCATATTTGTGTTAGCCTCAGCATGCTCATTACTATAGTTCAGACTCAAATTGTATATTTGTTTTAGACTAGTATAAATTAGGAAACAACCTCCCAAAAATCTTCTTGAAACTGTTGTCTGCATTATTAGAGTTAGAGTTTATTAACGCTTCATTCGATTATTACCTTGGTCCAGTCCCTATGGGATCAATACTTGGCTACTCTAGCCATTTTACTACTTGTTCGACCACGTGCACTTGCGTACATCCCATGTACTCCGACAGCTGAACATCACTTCACCATATGCGGACATCAGACGCACTCTGTGTGGATCCTGTTCTACAGCATAGTGGAGCAGGCATAAGGAGAGGAGCTACCATGACGTTGCCCTACTCTCAAATGAACAGGGAAGCCAAAATTTGGCTGAAGATCGTGTGTTCCTGCTTGATCCCGAGGGTGCACATGACAGATGTCACCCGGGATCATGTGTGCTTGGTATACGCCCTGATGAAAGGGCTAGAGATTAATGTTGGGGCGGTGATCATCTCCGCCATGAAGAGAGCCCGTTTGCATCAAGGGCACAGGTACGGGTTTGGTGGCTTGCAGACCACTTTCCTGAGGGGCCTAGATGTTGAGGAGGAGGCCCTTGACTACATACTGCAGATGGAGAGGCGTGCCTTAGACGTCACCAAAACTAAGGCACCCGACACCACTCACGGGCCAGTTCTCACATTAGCCGAGCGACATGCTCGGGATGATCAGTATATGGCCCGCATGTTCGGGATGCAGATGCTACAGTTGCGCATAGGCGGGAGGCCAGCAACAGAAGATGAGCTGTGGCAGCTAGAGTTGGACTACCCCTTCGGCGAAAATGCCAGGGCTCTATGCCTAGTGGGGTCGGCTTTTGAGGAGCCCACTGATGATGATGTCCCCACAGATGAGGAGACGCATCGCGATGAATCAGATGTTGAGTCAGATGAGGATAGAGGGGGTGATTCGGATATGGGGGACGAGGCAACGGCACCTGACGAAGAAGTGAAATACTTCGATTGATCAGGGAGTTTCACCACCTACTCTTGTGCTATGCTGAATTTTGTGAACACTGGGGACAATGTCCAATTTAAGTGTGGGGTGGGAGTAGTTAGGTGCTGGGTTGTTTTGTTGTTATTTATGTTTCTGTTTTGTTGTTGTGCCTATGAAAAATTGTGACCCTGTGATTTTGATGTTTATGTTTTGTATTGTAATTTGGTGTTGTAATTAATATGAAGCTGTTGTGTGTTGTATGGAGTTGTTGTTAACTGGTTGTGTAAATATTGTTGTTTTATCAAAGTTATCGATATTTGTTTTATCGATATTTTTATAATTTTTTGTGAAATCTTTTTTTTTGATTGGGTTTCTCGGCGTTTGTTTTCGGTGCTTTTACTGAGAATAGTCCCATTGAACTGAAGTCATAAATAGTGACCGTTCCCTATGATGGATGGATGACGACCGTCTTAAGGAAAATGTAGTCGATAGGAGTAGATTTCTTTTGTTCTTTTTAATTTTTTTTCTTTTGTTTGTTTGAATCCCAAACTTGTCGTTACTTTATGGTTCGGAATTCAGGTTGTGTGTTGTACATGATATTTTAAATGCAAAGGTGATTCGTATGAAAGCATGCAACTTTGTGAACGTGTTGAGATACCTAGATCGTAGAGTTCGATTCGGTGTGATTGAGGCTTAATGTTTGAATTCCTATAATTAGCTGATTGAAGAGTCTGTGAATATGTCTTGAGTTGAGCATGTGCAATGAGTGTGTGGTGAGGTTTCGATTCTTCCATGATATTGTAAAGTGTCTAGAACCTGCCTGGTGTGTGTACGAAACAAAATGAAGGATGAGTATTGTAGGAAAGGATGTAGGCATTTCTTTGATTTAACCGAAAGTTTTTTTCATTATCGTACCTACCTTGAATGTACATCTTAGTTAGCCCATTGAGCCTGTAGCCTATTTTTTTCTTTTGTTGAAAAGCTACAAACCGAGCTTAACCCCTTCTTTTCATTATCCGTGAATTTGATCCAAAACTCTTAAGAGCTCAAGAAAAGTAATTTTCCCATAGTGTCAAGGAGTGGTAATTGTGAAAAGAAAGGAAAAGCGGAAGTGGTGAAAGTAAAGAAAAGGTCAAGGGTACACTTGCCGAATTTAATAAAAGGAAGATGTATAACTAATCTTTGTTATTAAGTCGAGTGTGCTTAAAAGATATGGGAATAAAAATAAAGAAAGACTTCAAGAATGGGAGGATGAAGGAAGAAACAATGCCCATAATATGGTGGGATGTATGGAAAAGTGCTTAGGGGTGCTAATTGTTATTATTGGTTAGCCCAGTATGTACTAGTTCCTTAGCTTATATTACAATCCGTTAAGTCCTATGTGATCTCACATCACTAGAGGCAAGCTTATGGGTCATGATAGATGCATGTGAATTCTTTGGGAGAGAGAGAAAAATTGTGTTCATATGCCCCTGCATATAATGCTTTTGAGATCATATGATTGTAAAGGGGGAAATTCTCTTGTGTTGTGAGGGAACATGCCTGACGAGAGAATTAATTTTGTGTCAGATGTCTTGATCAGCTGATTTGCTTGAGTTTGCCGAGATCGAGAGTCGACTCGTGAGTCTAGGAGGTCTTACTGTGTTGAATGTCATTGTATTGATGAGACGATGCATGTTTTCTTGATGATTTGCTATGTAAATAATCGGTATAACTGTAGCTTGAATTGTCGAGCCAAAATAGCTATGATTGGATGTCAATTGCATGAGATGTGAGATTATTGTTCGAGGACGAACAAAGTTTTAAGTGTGGGGTAAGTGATCTTGGAACAGAATTATATGCCCAAGTGATACTCAAATGCTTCATTTCGTCTTGTTTATACATTGATAATTGTACATTATCATGTGATTTGTAGTTAAAATGTGAATTTATACTAACCAACATGATTAGTGTTGTTTCGCAGGAAAAATGGAATTTTAGGAAGCTAAGATGCATGTTGGGAAAAATCTGGAATAGACTCGAAAGCGAGCAGTGGAAAAGGGCAAGGTTATGCAGCAAATTAAGGGGCTCTACGATGGAGCCGTGTCACGCTGCCATCGCGGATGCATTCTGCCCCGGATGATGAAAATAGGCCAAGTTCCACTGAAGGTCCGCGTTGGGGCCGTGGCACGTTGGCCAAGCCCCGCGTTGCACGCCGTGGCACGTTGGCCAAGCCCCGCGTTGCACGCCATGGAACGTTGGGCATAATTAACTGGAGGACCAGATTCCAGTGAGGGTCCGCGTTTGTGGCGTGTCACAGAGGCAGTGCTCCGCGATGCACTCCGTGACACGTTTCTTGTTATTCCGGTAAAAATTCCCACTAGTATAAATAGCACACTTAGGTTTATTTTTAATTATTCTGACTTGGTTGAGCAAGAACGTGGGTTACAGGCAGTTGAGGGGACGAACTTCTTAGGGTTCTTCTCTATCTCTTTCTTCTTTATTTCAATTGTTTGTATGATTAACACTCATTTAACGATGTTTAATCCACAAATGAGTGGCTAAATTCACTTCTTGTTGAGGTTAAGAACATTTGTAGTGGAATGTAATTATTGATCATCTTGGTTTTTCATCTTTTCTTCCATGGTTGTTCTATTAATTCTTGTTCTTACTGCATTAATGTGTGGCCAATATTAATGTATATCTAAAAAATCCGGTTTGCGCTCGAAAGAGAAAGAAATTGGAAAGTTGTGAATTAATAGGATATGATCTCTTCTTGGTTTGGGAAAATTGAGAATTGATTTACCTTCAGAATAGAAATATATCTGAAGTATTCATCTCTACCTGGTGATAAATAAAGCATCCGTACCCCGGTTGACCTCTCAGAAATTTCATAAAAAAGTCGTATTAGTCAATTAAGAAATCGGTTTCGTATGGCTAGAACATGAATTTCTTCTTATCACAGAAATGTAGGTGGAAGGTTCATGATTCTTAAGTTGGGTTAAATACGAGAGTTTTAATCCACAGGAAATAATTCTTGACTAGAAACCGAAGGAAAGATTAACCAATTTGTATCAATAAATTGCATCCCTGCATGTTCGTGCTAGCCTCAGCATGCTCATTACTATAGTTCAGACTCAAATTGTATATTTGTTTTAGACTAGTATAAATTAGGAAACAACCTCCCAAAAATCTTCTTGAAACTGTTGTCTGCATTATTAGAGTTAGAGTTTATTAATGCTTGATTCGATTATTAACTTGGTCCAGTCCCTGTGGGATCGATACTTGGCTACTCTAGCCATTTTACTACTTGTTCGACCACGTGCACTTGCGTGTAGTTGCGAAACAGCGCGAACAGTAGAAGACTAGGAAGGTCCTGGTACATGTCTATCGGTACCTACAGGCAAGTAATGCAACGTCCTAAAAAGGGGGTCAGTATAATATGTACCAAATATGTAAGGCAGTAATTGTAAATAACTGAATGAACTGAAATGAAACTGAAAGTAACTGAAAAAAAGGATAGAAATACTACATGAGTAGCTAAACTCCCTACTGTCTAATCTATTAGTAACTAATGCAAACAAGAACCTTACCTGGCCCCCATAAGTCAGAAGGTACAACCAAAATAGAATAACCCACTCAGGGCCCCCAAAAGCCCTGGTGAGTAAACTTTAATCTATATACCCCTAACAAGGTCATACTGACTCATCTAATAACTATAGCCATCCTATCAGTCCCCCGGGTCTGCAACGGAGCTCATTCGGCCCCTGAACTGTAGTTGTGTCTGAGTCTAGTGGACTCCTGATATCTAATATCTGCATCCCGAGCACTAGGCTCGACAGGGGGTGTGGTATAGTGCCGATCGACATAAAAACATCTATCCATGGAATGGACTGTATGAGGACCTTGGACCCCATCTTCGTCCCTCGCGGAAGACATACCGCTCCTTGGAGTAACGTCATCTCTCCCCTGGCGGGCGTCGACCTAATTATTAATCCTGGGGTTGGTTATGGAAGGCTATACAGGCGTAGTCAATCCCAAACTAAACATGGAATGCTAATCTCCGCTAATAACAACAGCTAGTCACAATAGATATGCTTCTGATCTTCTTACTGGGATTCAGACCGAGTTATAATACAAAAAAAAACCTAACTTGCCAAAGGAATTTTCCTTAACATACCTGGATTGCCAATTTCTGATTAACTGGCGAGTTTCAGACCGTATTCATTAGCTCCTTCCAACTGTAATCGTAATATTGGGAGAATGAAACTAGTTTCAGTACTAAATTCGGCAAAAATGATAACTTTTTATGTAAATGTTAACTATAATTCAACTTAACGGAACACGATCAAAAAAGTATAATTTCTTGAGAGTTTAGAAGGGAGAAATGACCCTGGCTGATAGTCATAAACATGCCCTAAGTTTGAGATACTGAGTCAGAGATACTGCACTGAACTGATCTGAACCGAGAAATCCGAGAGTAACTGAACTGACTAGTGGGAGAGGCTATAATCGACATATAACCATGTGAGCTAGACGTGGAGTCCGATGACATATACACCCCACCAGTAGGACCCAATATACCTTGTCAGGGTATAAAGGCATGGACTGTGAGAATCACTATCAAAGGGGCCATGAGGCCAAGAAAATAGATAACCTACGGTGGCAATGTAGTTCAGGAACCTGGGTGCGCTTGAACCCCAGCCCTTTCGGTGCTAACTCCTACTCCACAAGATAATCCTATTACTACTACTACTGACAAGCGGATAGCTTGATACTGGGGCCCAAGACTATACTGACCCAGAGATACTGTCAGAGAGTTCCCTGAGCGTCTTATTGGACCAGATTTGGAAACTGAGTTCTAAGACTGGTCAGAGCTACTTATCTGAAAGTGTCATAACCGTCTAAAAAACAAACTGATAACTGAACTGGGGTCCTGCGGTTGGTCAAAATTATAACTGGAATTTCATGACCGCCTAATGGACCAAATAACTATAATCTGAGTCTGAGTCAGATAAGTGAGAGGCACCACTGTCACCTCGGGAAAGACTATAGTCAAACTGATCAGCTGACATTTCTGACAAACAGTGAATATTCTAGTACTTTGAATGAAGCTGAACTGACAATTCTGTGAAAATATATAGTATATAGACTCTCTGACTAAATCTGAATAGCATACATGTAACTGAGTTTCTAACACATAAAATTATTATAGGAACCCCTAACCTTGAAAGATACAAGCAATTTTCACGAAATTCAATACTTATGCAGGATTCTAGTTTCTGACTTTTTCAAGAGTTGGGGTTAAATTTCTAATTCACTAGAAAAAGCATCATTTTATTTGGGGTGGAAAATAGCTAAAATTAACATAGGATAGGATTTTACGTGAAATAATCTAAAAACAATAGCAATAATTTCAAATTTACAAACTAAGGGCTATGAATAAAAGTGAACAGGGAGAGAGCTTTGGGGATGCAAGGAGAACAATCCCCTTGTTGAATTCCCACATACCTGTTGAAGAAACTCTGATAAAAATTGCTAGAGAATTGGAGAAGAAAGATCTGCCCTAGTTGATGCTCTGAACTGCTCTAAGAGGAACTCTACGTTCTGCTCTTGAGAATGAGAGAGGGAATATAGGGAGAAACCGTTGGTTACCCCTTCTAAAACCCCTGAATGAATCCGAAATGATGTAGTTTAGGGACTAGGTAGGTCAAATTTTACAAAAATAACCCTCGGATTTAAATTTGAAATATGGCCGCCAGGAACCCACGGGCCTCAGAATGGGTCATTGGTCAAAAGGATGGCCCATTGAATCCATCCGTGGTTTCAGGGTTCAGAAACTAAATTCACACTGGTGACCCATAGTTAGGTACAACGGTTCGTTAGAAGCAACAACGGGCCGTTGATACCTCTCATTGGAACTGGTAAGAAAAAATGGGCACGGGGATGACGGGTGATAACAACAACTCGTTGGTAGGACCAACGGGCAGTTGTATCCCCTCGAGCTCACATGGTTGGGTTCTGGGACTGAACGACGGGTGGTTACAACGGGTCATTATTGGCTACCACGAGCCGTTATTCCCCCCCCCCCCCCCCCCGTTGCCTCTGGGAAAGGGTTCAGAAGACCTCTGAATTCGGGATTCAACAGATGACAGGACGGCTCGTTGTTAGGAACAACGGGTCGTCTATGTCTCATTGTTTTCCCTCGAAGGCCACAACCACTTACAACGGTCCGTTGGTTCCACCAGCGGTCCGTTGTGGGGGTCGTTTGAGACAAAAACTTCTGGTTTCTTGTAGTTTTTCATGCAACGTCTGAGATTGGTCTAAAAAAGTTTTGGGGTGTTACAATATCTCCCCCTTAGAATCATTCATCCTCGAATAAAGACCAAAACTAGGAAAACTGCTAAGATTTCAAAATTGAGGCTATGACTAATTTTAAAGGAGTAACTGACTCCGAACTGACTTAACCGTACTACCAGAGCTGATGCAACTAGAGTGCACATAGAAAATCTGAATAAGGCTGATGAGTACGGAACCGAGTAGAGTATTGAGAAGGGATTTAATACCTGATTCTGGGTCTGCACTGGAAGGGAATAAGTGAGGGTATCTGGCCATCATGTCTGCTTCTGCTTCCCATGTGTCTCCCTCAACTTGTTGATTTCTCCATAGCACCTTGACTGAAACTATCTCCTTATTCCTCATCTTATATCTCCTTATATCCCCAAACCTCATCACCCCTTTCATGGGTGAAATCTTCAAGTATACGCGACTAGTCGTCAACTGCAAACTCTAATTCCCTTCTCCGCACATCATCATAAGATTTTTGACGGCTCTGAGCTGTTTTCAATCTTTCTCGGATGAGCTGAACTTTCTACATTGCCTCATGCACTAAGTCTGTCCCTATAAAGGTAGCTTCACCAACTTCAAACCACCCTATAGGCGATCTATACCTTCTACCATACAATTCTTCAAATGGAGCCATCTGGATGCTGGAATGGTAGCTGTTGTTGTACGCAAACTCGATAAGAGGCAAAACGGTCATCCCAATTACCCTTAAATTAGATTGCGCACGCCCTCAACATATCTTAAAGGTTTTGAATGGTCCGCTCAGCTTGACCATCAGTCTGCGGGTGAAAGGCTGTGCTGAGCTTGACTTGGGTACCTAGTCTTTTCTGAAAAGAGTTCCAGAAGTGAGAGGTGAATTGGGTACGTCTGAGATAATGGATAAGGGCACCCCATGAAGTCTGACTAACTCTCAAATTTAAATTCTAGCATAGTCCTCGGCTGATTCTATGGTTTTGACTGGGAGGAAGTGAGCTGACTTAGTCATCCGATCTACTACTACCTAAATCGAGTCATGCTACCGTCGAGTCCAGGGTAGACTTGTAATGAAGTACATATTTACTTCTTCCCACTTCCAAGTGGGTATACTAATATATTGAGTCATGCCTCTGGGTCTCTGGTGTTCTACCTTGACTTGCTGGCAGTTCGAACACTGTGCTACAAATTCAGCGATATCCTTTTTCATGTCGTTCCACCAGTAAATATCCCACAAGTCGCGGTACATTTTAGTAGCACCAGGGTGAATAAAGAATCTCGAGTTGTGTGCCTCGGCCAGTATCTGTTGTCTCAATTTACCAACATCCGGTACACACAACCTGCCCTAGTAATAGAGCACCCCATCTCCCCCTTGGGAGAAAGCTTCTATCTCTTTTATGATGACTGCTTTCTTAAATTTTAAGTAAAATGGGATCCTCATCCTGTCTGGATTTGACTTCAACTACCAAGGATGAATCTAACTCGCTTTGCATTACCACGCCACCTTCAGTGAATCCACCAACTGCACCCCTAATCGGGCTAGCCTGTGAACTTCTTTCGCTAGCTCCCTCTTTCCTTCCTCAATGTGAGCTACACTTCCCATAGACTGTCTGCTTAGGGCGTCAGCCACCACATTGGCCTTGCCCGAGTGGTATAGCACACTCATGTCGTAATCCTTTCGCAACTCCAACCACCATCTCTGATGCAGGTTTAGGTCCTTCTGGCTGAACACATACTGAAGGCTCTTGTGATTTGTGAACACATCCACGTGAACCCCATACAAGCAGTGTCTCCATATTTTTAATGCGAATACCACCACTGCCAACTCCAAGTCATGAGTCAAATAGTTCTTCTCATGGACTTTGAGCTGTCTGGAGGCATAGGCTATCACTTTTTCCCGCTGCATAAAAACGCAACCAAGTCCAACTCTGGAGGCGTCACAATATACAACAAGCCCATCTGTTCCTTTTGGAAGGGTCAAAACTGGAGCGGTAGTGAGTCGAGTCTTTAACTCCTGAAAACTCTTCTCACACTCATTCGACCACTGAAATTTCACCCTTTTCTGGGTTTAACTTGGTCATAGGGGATGCTATGGAGGAGAAACCTTCCACAAACCATTGGTAATAGCCTGCTAAGCCCAGGAAACTCCTAATTTCGGTAGGAGAGGTAGGTCTTGGCCAATATTTCACTACTGCAATCTTGTGAGGATCTACCTGTATCCCCTCACTTGAGACCACATGACCCAAGAAGGTCATGCACTTCAACCAAAATTCACACTTGCTAAACTTGGCGAATGACCGGCAATATCTAAGGGTCTGTAATGCTAACCTTTGGTGATAGGCATGCTCTTCTTCATTTCTGGAGTACATCAGAATGTCGTCGATAAATACAATGATGAACATATCCAGGTACTACTTGAAGACCCTATTCATCAATCAAATCCATGAAGGCTACTGGTGCGTTCATTAACCCAAAGGACATCACCACAAACTCATAGTGACCATACCGAGTTCTGAATCCTGTTTTCGATATGTCACACTCCCTAACCCTTAGCTGATTGTAACCTGACCTGAGATCGATCTTGGAGAAACACCTGGCTCCCTGAAGTTGGTCAAATAGATCATCAATTTTGGGTAGAGGGTACTTGTTCTTAACTGTGACCTTGTTCAGTTGACGGTAATCTAAGCACATTCTAAGGGTATCGTCTTTCTTATGCACGAATAGCACTAGAGCACCATAGGGAGAGATGTTGGGTCTAATAAAAACCTTATCAAGAAGATCATTTAACTGGTCCTTCAACTCTTTAAGCTCATCTAGAGCCATTCTGTAAGGAGGGATGGAGATGGGCTGAGTGTATAGGAGGAGATCTATTCCGAAGTCTATCTCCCATTCAGGGGGAACTCTAGGAAGATCTTCAGGAAATACATCTAGGAACTCGCTGACAATTGGAACTGACTGTATGGCCGGGGTCTCAGAGTTGGAATCCTTGACCCAAACCAGATGATATAGACATCCTTTGGAAATGAGTTTTTGGGCCTTAAGGAAGGAAATAAACCTACCCTTAGGTGTTGAACTGTTGCTCGACCATTCTGTCACAGGTTCATTCAGAAACTGAAACTTGACAACTCTAGTCTTGTAGTCAACTGAGGCATAGCAGGAGTGTAACCAATCCATGCCGAGAATAAGGTCGAAGTCGACCATGTCTTTCTCTACGAGATCAACTGGAATGACTTTATTCAGGACAGAGACTAAGCAGTTTCTACACACCTGGATGGCTCTAATTGACTCGCCAACTAGGGTAGAGACTGAGAATGGTTCTGAGAGGGCCTCTGGACTTATATTGAACTGAACTGCTATATATGGAATCACGAATGAAAGAGTAGCTCCTAGATATAAGAGGGCATATACGTCTAAATGGAAGACTCGTAACATACCAGTAACTATGTCAGGTGAGCTTTCCTGATCTTGGCGAGGAGATAGAGCATAGAAACGATTCTGGCGCTGCCCACCATCTGTACCTGATGAGTTGGCCTGCTGAGCTAGTTGGCCTGCTGAAACTGTTGAGGTAGTGGATTGTGATCTCCCTCGCACTGCTGATGGGCACTCTCTAAGTCGGTGCCCAAGCTGTCGACATCCAAAATAACTCTCTTTGCCCTATAGACACCCTTCAGGATGATTCCTGCTGCACTTGGGGCAAGCTGGACACCTGTTCCCTATATGTGGGCTTAAGACTGAGTGTTAGATGACCCACCCCTCCGATCTTGGCAGGACCAAGAGGTTGGGGTGTTGGCTGAGCTAGGTGCCGGGGCCCTCTGCTGTTGCTGCTGCTGTGGGCGGCTACCACCGCCAGATCTCTAGTGGCCATAATCTGAATGACCAGTTCTTGCCCGCTTGTTCTTACACTCCATATCTTTCAACATCTCTACGTCAATCTGCTGGGCATAAACAATCGGGCTAGAGAGGTCCATGTCCTTGATCAGTATAGAGGTCCTACACTCCTTGAGGACCAGATTAGATACTCCATTAACGAACTTTAGCATGCGAGCCCTTGGCTCGGCCACTATCTCTGGAGCATACTTAGATAACCTGGTAAACTCCAAAGCATACTCCTCTACTGTCCTGTTGCCTTGTCACAGGTTCATAAACTCTGCCATCTTCGCCTCCCTCAGCTCCTGGGGGAAAAACCTATCCAAAAAAGCCATGTGGAACTCCTCCCACTCTACCGGTCCTGCTCTCGCTGGCTGCCCCTCCTTCCACTGCTCATACTAAATTGGGGCTACCCCTTTAAGCTGATAGGCAGGCAGATTAGCACTCTCGGAGAAGCTGACACACATAATGCAGGTAATCTTCCTGATCTCATCTACAAACTCTTGGGGTCCTCCCCCACTTGTGTTCCGTGAAAATTCGGAGGATTCATCCGAGTAAAATCTCGTACCCGAGCAACTATTGCGGACCCATTTATGGCTATCGAAACCACCTGCTAATTCACCTGATTGGTCACGATTTGAGCCAGCAACTGAATGGTCGCTCTAAACTCTACGGTAGAAACCGAATCAACTTGAGGAGCTGACAGGGCTGGTGAGCAGGTTTTTTAGCATTTCCAGCCCTCCTTCCATTACCGCGTCTGGAGGCATGGTTCACTGAAATGAAGTAGAGCATGAATTAGAAGGACATTTCTGGAATTGAACTTTAACGCGCGATAAAGAATATGAACAAAAGGGAATTTTCCTAATAACATCTCGTATCCTCCTCGTCATAACTGTGGCGCGCTTCACACCCATGAAAAGGACACTACTCGATGCGGCTTTCATACTTTCCGAGGATACTCTAAACCTAGGGCTCTGATACCAATTTTTTGATGCCTCGAGCCTACACCCTAGACATAACACGGTACTTAAAGCCACAAGTGACCTAAAGTCAACCCCTGGTCTATCATTCACTAGTATTTTGAGTAATCATGTACAATGGAAATTAATCAAAGCATTTTTAAGAAAAATTTAAAGACTGAAAATAGAGAATTAAAATATTTGAAAACAAATCTAAAATCAAGTCTGGTCTAAAAGCCATCTAATTGAGGAGTTGCTGGGACAAGCCCCCAGTTAACTCTAAGTCTAACTAAAATAATATCTCAATTGAAAGAAAGTAAAGCAAGGCCCTCGAATGATGGGACTCACACTTGTCACGTAATATTTCTGAAAAACTACCAAGGAGTGAAGGGAGAAGTGGGAGAACTCACCTAGGGTTCTTAAATTTCATCTTCTCTTCTACCAATTCTTTTAAGTATGGTACTTTAATTATGTTTTATTGTCGTTATACGAACTTGAGTGGCTAGAACCCTTCCTCTAGGGTTGAAGCCACAAGGTATGATTGCGATTATGCGAATGTGTTTTGGTTTTAAGTTATTGATTGTTGTTTTGTCTTACATTCTTAATTATGGTTGTTTTTATGACTGATCACCATGAAAACATACACGTTACACCTAGGTAAAAGCTTGAGAAAATAAACCTAGGCAAGAACAAAGAATGTAGGGAGCAAGTTTGTATCTTACGATATAATTCGCGGTTAGGATAAGAAATTATACCTAATTTGCCTTGCTTGGTTACTAAAACGGGATGAATTAGACACCATCTTAGAATTATAACATCACCACTCGTAGAAGTAGTTGTGAAGCTAAGATGAGTTAAATGATTAGAGGTACGAAAGTCCTTAATCAAGAGCATAAACCCCATAAACCACATCCACGTAATGGAATTGCCCACAAACTAGAATGTCACATCTCCGCTCAATGATGTAGTTGTGAGGCTAGTTTTTCATTTTTAGAGGCTCGAAAGACCATGAACATGCAATTGTAATTATGTGAGACGACAATTGATAATTCCATGCTTAAACCAAGACAAAGCGTACTATCGCATGATTATCCGGCGTTAGCTCTAGTTGCTTCTTGAATGTTTTCAGAGTATTTCTGTGACCACCCCTAGACTTAATTAAACTTTATCGAAAATGTTTAAATCAACACTTGTGAAAGTTAATATCACACTTGAACTTGATAATTAGCTGAATTGTTTCAGTCCCTGTGGGTTCGACATCCGGCTCTTAAAAAGGGCCACTGTATTACTTGTAAGACCACGTACACTTGCGTGTGCAGTCGTCAACAAGTTTTTGGCACCGCCGTAATGCAGTCTCAACACAAGCACCCCAACATGTAGGTAATATACAAAATGCAATAAGTCGTGTCATTATCGTGTGCATAGAGCAATTACGAGTGCATAGAGCAATTACCATAAACTAACATCATGATTAACCAACAAAAGCTTGATTCAATCAAGTTCTCATGACTTAGGGTTGACTTTGGCTTAACTATGTGTTCATGCCAAGAAATTCGAATAAGAAAGGAAGAAAAACACTAAAACATACCTATTAATCTTAGTTGTGAAGAAGATTGGATGAATCTTTACTGTCTAGGCGTGGTACGCTCAAGAGGGGAGAGGGAATGGGGGTTTTGTCGCGGAGGTAATGGGAGAAAATGGGGCTGAAGTGCTGATTTTGGGGTTAAAAGGAAGGGATTTTGGACGGGTTGACCCGAATATTTAAGTAAACCCGTCACAAAATACACCTCAACGAAGCACGGAGGCTAACGTGGAGCATCAGCTCCGTGACGTGAAGCATCAACTCAGTGCCACGGAGTGAACGCGCAGGCCCACTGTTTCTCGGTCATATTTTTCCAAACACTTACGGGGTCCCTTGCTACCTCAAATGGTCTAGACCACTTACATCTCATCTATCCTGGGAATAACTTCAACGTGGAGTTGAATAGTAACACCATCTATCCAGGCTCAAAGATTTGAGGCACTACATGTTTGTCATGACACCTATTAGTTTTTTGTTTGTACAACTTAGCACTCTCATATGCATGCCAACGAAACTCATCCAACTCATACAATTGCAACAACCGCTTTTTCCCAGCTAACTCGAGATCCATGTTCAGCTTCCACACAGCCTAGTATGCCTGATGTTCAAGCTCCACAGGTAAGTGACATGCCTTCCCATAAACTAACCAATAAGGTGAAGTCCCAATTGGTGTCTTATAAGCAGTTCTATATGCCCACAAAGCATCATCTAATTTGCTTGCCCAATCCTTTCATTGAGCATTCACAGTTTTCTATAGAATCTGCTTGACTTCCCTGTTTGACACTTCTACCTTTCCTCTAGTTTGAGGGTGATATGTTGTAGCCACTTTATGCCGAACTCCATATTTAGCCAACAAATTTCGGAACCAGGTGTTAACAAAGTGTGAACTTCCATCGCTAATAATAGCTCGTGGTGTTCCAAATCTGGTAAAAATTTGCTTCTTCACAAACTTAGCCACTACCTTGGTATCATTGGTGCGAAAAGCTTCGGCCTCAACCCATTTGGAAACATAATCTACTACTACCAAAATATATTGATTACCAAATGACGGTGGAAAGGGCCCCATGAAATCTATCCCCCACACGTCGAATACCTCAACTTCCAAGATGTTATGCAATGGCATCTCATGTTTCTTGCTAATCTATTCTCTGGCACTGGTCACAAGACTTGGCATATGCTACTGCATCCTTGAATAAAGTTGTCCAAAAGAAACCGTACTAGAGCACTTTATGAGTGGTGCGCTCTCCTCCATGATGACCGCCATACGGCGATGAATGACAACTTCTCAACACTTCAACTATCTGACTCTTTGGAATGCACCATATCATTACGTGATCTGGTCCTTGCTTGAATAAATATGGATCATCCCACATATAGTATCGGGACTCATGCTTCAGCTTCTTTATTTGTTGAGCGGTTACCTCTGGTGGGTACACTCCACTTACTATCAGGTTTACTATATCTGCATACCAAGGAAGTTTCGCCTCATTCAATGCCAAGAGTTGTTCATCAGGGAACTCTTCTCCGATGCGCCCAACCTCATTCACATGTGACCTGTCCCCTAGTCGTGACAGGTGATCTGCTACCTGATTTTTCGATTTTGTTTATTCTCATCGTGTTTGTTGTTTTTGGTGGATATTTAAGCACAGATGGAGGGGAAATCTGAGTACCCTTGGAGGAGGAAGCTAAAAAGGATGGAAGAGGAAAAGTGTGGGGTCAAATACCCACTTGTGCAAAATGAAGAAAAACATGCTATTAGCTAGGCATAGAGGCCTAGGGAGTATTTCTCAGCCTTTTGAATTTTAATTAGATGCTTTGGGGACATAGCATGATTCAAGTGTGGGGTGAGGGAAATTTCAAAAAATTTGTGCTTAATGATTTTGGTGAATGTAGTGCTTGATATATATTAGAAAAATTTTTTGAGTTGAGCATGACTTCACCACTCGTTGGTTTTTCTTTTCGGTTCTTTTCCGATGGGGGGTGTTTGAACCGAAGAATAAAAATTTTCTGTCTGTATATAGTGTTTTTAGTCATAGTTAGAGACTGTTTTCGACGATGGATGGATGAGGACCGTCTTGAGGGAAAATTAGTCAATAGGTTTTGGTTTTGAACCCGTAGCTAATTGATGGTTTGATGTTCTTGTTATGTGCTATACTTGATTGTGAGATGCAAGTATGGGTAGTGTTGAAGCATGCAAGTTGTATGACTCTGTTGAGACACCTAAGCTCTTATGTGACTCGATGTGTTTAAAGCTTAATTTTGAATTCTTGTGATTAGCTGAGTTAAGAGTCTGCTGAATGTGTCTTGAATTGAGCATGTGCCGTGAGTGTAAGGTTTTTGGATATTCCATGCTATTGTGTAGTGTCTAGAACTTGTCTGGTGTGTATACAAAACGAAATGAAGGAGATAGAGTGTAGGAGATGATTTAGGCATTTTTTTGAACGAGGCAAATTTCTAATCCTTGCCTTACCTACCTTGAATATTGAATCCTTTTTAGCCCCATTGAGCCTTAAGACTATTTTTTGATAGCTACAACATAAGCTTAATCGTTTTTCTTTCATTAGCCTTGAATTTGATCCTAAACTCCTAAGTGCTTAAGTGAAAAATTCGAAAGAGTAAAGGAGTGAGAATCGGGAAAAAGAAGGAAAAATAACAGTTGTGGAAGTTGATAAAGGTCAAAGGTGCACTTGTTTGAAAATGCTTGAGTATTGGTAGAGAGTAAGAAAATAAATGAATGAAAAAGTTTCTTAAGTACTCCTTACTAATAAGCTAAGTGTTCTTAAAGAAATGGGAACAAGAAGAAGAAATTTAAGAGTGAAAAGAACGAGGGTGAAGTAAGAGAAGAGATGTCCATAATGAAGGTGCGATGTATTAAAAGCGCCTGGGAAAGATAGCCACTATTATTATCCATAATAGTACCTACCCGTCCCTTAGCTTACATTACAACCCAATAAGTCCTACTTGATCTTACGTTCACACATCCTTAAATTAGTGGGTAATACACTAAAGGCAAGCTTATGGGTCACTACATGATGCATGTGAATTCTCTGTAAGAGCGAGCTTAATTTCCATTTATATACCCATACATGGTGTGATTTGAAATTTTGTGAGTAAAAATGGTTAACTCTCTTGTGTTGTGAGGGCACATGTTTAATGAAAGATAAAAATTCATGTCGGATTTCTTGATCGGTTGATTTGCATGAGTTTGCTAAGATTGAAAGTCGATTATTGAGGTTAGAAAGTCTTAACGTAGTTATATTTAATTTTAATGGTTAAATATTGCATGCTCTATTTTTAACTTGCTATCTTAAATAGTCATTATAGACGTAGCTTGAATTGTCTTGCTAAATTAGCTATGTGGGAGTCTTCATGTGCATGAGATGTAAAAGGTTTGTTCGAGGACGAACAAGGCTTTAAGTGTGGGGTGGTGATCTTGGGCATAATTGCGTGCCCAAGTGCTATTTTATAACTTAGTTTAGTCTTGTTTGTCTATTTATGCGCTTACATTACCATATGATTTTATGTAAATTTGGATATGTACTAACCAACATGATTAGTCCTTGTTTTTGTAGGTTAAAAATGCAGTTGAGGAATTAATTTATGATGGGTAAAGTGGAGAAATGGAATGGGAAGCAAATTGCAAAAATCGGCATGGAACCATGCCTTGGCAAGGCTGGCCGCGCCAGGCAGCGTGCCACGTTGTGCATGTGCCGCGCCCAGCACCGTGCCACGCCAATGCCAGGCGCGAGAATAATGCAGCAAACAGGACGTCTGCGTGCCAGCGCCGTGTCACGCGAGGCACATCTGCGCGCCAAGGGCGTGTCGCACAGGCCATCACGCCCCACAGGCAGCGTGTCATGCCGGCCATCGCGGCAAGCTTCTGCCGAGGCTTAATTTTTAGGTGATTTCTAGTGTGTTGTCGCGATACCTCCCTATCACGGAGGTAAATTAGCACGATCACCTCCGTGCCATGGAGCCATTCCATGACGGGCAAAAATTGTACATTCCCTATTTACTATAAATAGGACCCTTAGCTTCTAAAATCAATTGTCACGAAATATTTTCTGAAAACTGTAAAGGAGTGAAGGGAGAAGTGAAGAACTCACCTAGGGTTCACCAAATTTACCTTCTCTTTTATCTATTCTTTTAAGTACATCACTTTAATTATGGTTTTGAGTATTTGTACGAACATGAGTGGCTAAAACCCTTCCTCGAGGGTGGAGGCTACGTGATATGATTGTAATTGCATGAATTTGTTTTGGTTTGAGTTGTTAATTGTTGTTTTGTCTTACATTCTACATTATGGTTGTTTTTATGCTTGATCACCATGAAAACAAAGGCGTTAAGCTTAGGCAAAAGCTCGAAAGAGCAAACCTAGTCAAGAACAAGAGAATGTAGGGAGCACGTTCTTATCTTTCGATATGATTTGCAGTTAGGATAGAAATTATACCTAATTCGCCTTGCTTGGTTTATAAAACGGGATGATAGCGAGACACCGGCTTAGAATTATCACTCCACCACTCGTAGAAGTAGTTGTGAAGCTAAGCTGAGTTAAATGATTAGAGGTATGAAAGTCCATAATCAAGAGCATAAACCCCATAAACCACATCCATGTAGTTGAATTGCCCACGAAGTAGAATGTCACATCCCCGCTCAATGATGTAGTTGTGAGGCTAGTTTTTCGTGTTTAGACGCTCGAGAGACCATGAACATCGCATCTTCAACTATGTGAGACAACAATTGATAGTTTCATACTTGAACCATTACAAAGGGTAGC
The DNA here is from genome assembly GCA_035772735.1 of Datura wrightii. Lineage (NCBI taxonomy): Eukaryota > Viridiplantae > Streptophyta > Magnoliopsida > Solanales > Solanaceae > Datura > Datura wrightii. The sequence goes on along the minus strand of JASDFA010000007.1, from coordinate 40,947,590 downwards.
ATTGCATGATTATCCGGCCTTGGCTCTAGTTGCTTCTAATATTGTTTCAGAGTATTTCTGTGACCACCCCTAGATTTAAATAGAATTTATCGAAAACTTTTATAATCAACACTTGTGAAAGTTTATATCACACTTGAACTTGATAATTAGCTTAATTGGTCCAGTCCCTGTGGGTTCGACATTCGACTCTTAAAAAGGGCCACTGTATTACTTGTAAGACCACGTATGCTTGCGTGTGCGCTTGGGCGCAGTCACAACACTAACAAATGATTTGAGGTGTTTTAAGAAGGAAACCAAGGAAAAAGGACCCAAAATAAAACAATGTTGAAGGTTTGCGAAGTTGAGAAGAAAGTTTGGGGGCTATGGCTGGTGCCCGGCACCCATCGCCCGACCCTCAATTTGATGAGATAATTTCATCATTCCTGGGACTATTGTTGGCGCCCCTCACCAAGCCTTTAACTTCGTAGGATGTTCATTCAACACCTTGGTGATATGGTGGGCGTGGAGCCCCAGAGCTTTCCCAGATATAGATAAAATTCCCAGAATTCTGGTGATATAGAGGATGTCGTGTTCTAGAAGGGATGTAATGTTCAAGAATTTGAATAACACTCTGGTGCTATGGTGAGAGTGGTGCACCAGAGATGTTAGAAGTTAGAAAATTGGTTAAGTCCTTGGTGAGATAGATAGGGTGGTGCAACAGGCCTATCCATGAGCTGAAGTTGCTGTAAGTTTGACTAACTCTGTGGTGAGATAGGTGGGACAGCACTCAAGACCTATTCCAGGCTGAAATTACAGATTTAAAAGCTAAGTGTTGGAGGGAAGAAGCTTCATTTGAAGGCTCAAGTATAAATACATCCTCTAGGGCATTTTTAGCAATCTTTGGATCATTTTTACATTTTGTATTTCATTTGTGGAGGATTGTAATCCATATGAAAGGAAGAAAAAGTTCTACACTAGGTTTCTTCTCTTCTTTACTATTTTATTTCAAATGATGATGATTAAGTATTCATTTTTCCACTTGGCTATGAGTGGCTAAGCTCATACTCTAGGGTTTTTGCCATGGTGGATGGTTGATTGTTTGAAAGACTAATTTAATCTAGTTTCGATTCTTCCTTAATGGTTGTTTGTATTTACTTATTTTAATTTCTTATTTATGAGATTGATCACCTTATAAGTAAATCTGTTGGCTTTCAATTGAACTTGGGAAAGGGAATTAAAAGGGTTAAAGGTAAATACAGAACGGAAATTGAAAGACCCTCGAATCCATTGATAAGAGGATAGGGATATACCCTTCAACCCTGTTTAGTTGAAATACAGTTAAGCATGATTGTTGTTTCATGTTTATCCTGTGACCATAGGGATATAGGCATTAGGATTCATGAAATAGCTCTTGGATTCTAGGGATAGTGGCAAGGAATGGGATAGTAACTTTCAACTAGCAACCCTAGGAAGAATCATTCTAGTGTAATCATGTCTTGAAAACTCAACTTGAAACTAAACAAGTAAAAACAAGCTTGAAACTGCATTAGTTAATTTTACATTTAAAACTTTTAATAGTTTAATTTCCCAAACCATTCCCCATTTCAACAGTTTTGTTAGAATAGCAAAATAAAGTAATAACCTTATAATGATTAAACTAAGTCTCTATAGGGTATGATAATCAAGGCTTCCAGTCCTATATTACTTGATGGCCGTTGATCACGGGCAAAAATAACATGCCCGAGATACGCTTTATGACTTAAATTAGTCTTGTTTATCTAAGTTATTGTATATATTTTCATGTAATTTTATATGAAGTGAAGATATGTGCTAACCAACATGATTAGCCTTTGTTTTGTAGGTTTTGATGACTTTTGAGTACCTAATCCTTGAGTTGGTGAAGTAGAGGCTTGGAAACGGAATTAACACGCGAACGTCGGCAAAGAGGAGGCACAAAACAGCCCACCTGCGCATCGGCAACGTACCACGGCAGGCAGGCTGATCACAACAGCCCACCTGCACATTGGCAACGTGCCACGGTAGGTTGGCTGCGCGACCAAGAGGTGCCAACGCGCTGCCCAAGCAGCGTGACACGCTGCCAACGCGGCAGGGTGCTGCCGGGGCCAAGTTCGGATGATTTCCAGAGAGCTTCCGTGTCCGTAGCGTGTCGCGGAGGCAGTGCTCCGCGATGCACTCCGTGACATGTTGCTTGTTATTTCGGGAAAAAGTCCTACTACTATAAATAGCACACTTAGGTTTTATTTGAGGAATGCTGACTTGGTGGAGCAAGGACGTGGGTTACAGGCAGTTGAGGGACGAAAAGTTTAGGGTTTTTTCTCTCTTTCTTTCTTCTTTAATTCAATTGCTTGTATGATTAACACTCATTTTATGATGATTAATCCACAAATGAGTGGCTAATTCCTCTCCTTGTTGAGGTTATGAACAATTGTGATGAAATTTGATTATTGATTCTATGGTTTTTCATCTTTTCTTCCATGTTGTTCTATTAATTCTTGTTTCTACTGCATTAGTGTGTGGCCTACATTAATGTACATCTAAAAAGTCCGGTTTCACTCGAGAGAGCACGAAATTGGAAAGTTGTGAATTAATAGGATATGTTCTTTACTTGATTTGGGAAAATTGGGTCTTGATTTGCTTTCAGGATAGAAATATACCTGAAAGTCGTATTAGTCAATTTAGGAACCGGAATCGTATGGCTAGGACATGAATTGCATTTGATCACAGAAATGTAGACGGATGGTTCATGATTCTTAAGTGAGGTTAAATACGAGAGTTTTAATCTCTTGGCAAATGTTCTTGGCTAGCAACAGGAAGAAAAGATTAACCAATTTATGATGATAATCAATTTCATTACATGTTCGTTTAACCTCAGCATGCTTTCATTCATAGTTCAGATTCAAAGTAGATAATTGTTCTTAGTTTTAGTATAAAAATTTATAAAACAAACTATCAACTTTTTGGTTACATTGTTGTCTGCATTTGCAGAAGTAAATTATAGTATACTTGAGCAAATTGCACTTAATCCAAGTCTCTGTGGGATCGATATTTGCCTTACTAAAGCCACTTACTACTTGTTTGACCACGTGCACTTGCGTGTTGTTTTGTATACCCACAAACATCCGAACAACCATGTGCGCTTGCGTATGCTTGGGTGATGCGAGCTACAGCAACTGAGAAGTAGAGTTGGCGGCCTTCAGACTACGTGATGTGTCCATATTGTGGTATGAGGCTTGGGCTCAATCCAGAGGAGCCGATGCACCACCAGCTGAGTGGGAAGAGTTCTCCGAGGCCTTTATGCACCACTATCTACCCCGGGAGCTTCGACAGGCTCGAGCTGAGCAGTTTTTGCACCTAGAGCAAGGAAGTATGAGTTTGCATGAGTATTGTCTTCGGTTTAATTCTCTTGTCAGGTATGCTCCTGACATGGTTCAGACGATGGAGGATAGAGTTCATTGGTTCATATATCTTGAGATTGCTTGGGGGTATCTACTCAGGAGCACATGGACATTTCACGAATTCAGGCTTTCGCCTAGAGGGTAGAGGATTTGGTTCATCAATTATGGGATACTCATAGACAGCAGGAGCAACGAAAGAGAGCTAGGATTGTGGGTCCTTATAGAAGGCTGCAGGGTGACCCAACGGCTCAGTCATCTAGGTAGTCGGTTAGGCCAATAGGGAGTGCCCTACATCAATTTTAGGGACAGAGAAGAGACCAAGGCCCAGCTCCATCTAGCTCTCGATGACAGGAACGGGTGGGGCAGAGGCGACCACCATTGCCTCCTTGTCCCCAGTGTGGGAAATCTCATTCAACTCAGTGTCATTAGGGGAAGAATGTATTTTATCATTGTGGGTAGCCCGGGCACTTTATGAGAGATTGTTCAGATAGGGTCGAGGAGGATCAGGCGCGATAAGCGGTTGCTTCATCATCCTCCGTTCGACCTCCCAGACCTGATCCTCATCTAGCTACAGGCCGTGGCAGAGGCAAAGGGAGAGAGGCTTCTAGTTCTGGGCAACCCATAATCCATTTTATGCTTTGGACGGTCGACAGGACCAGGAGGCCTCACCTGATGTTGTTACATGTACTTTGATTATTTATTCTCGTGCAGTATATGTCTTACTTGATCCTTGTTCTACACTCTCTTAATGCACACCATTGGTTGTGAGTCGGTCTGAGACAGTCCCTGAGTTATTATCTATACCATTTGTTGTTTATACGCCAATTAGCGAATCTGTGTTAGCTAGACGAGTTTACTGAAACTGCATAGTATTGGTATGTGATAGATCAACCTTAGCTGATCTGGCTGAGCTTGAAATGGTTGATTTTGATGTCATTTTTGGTATGGATTGGTTGGCAGCATGTTATGCTAATGTTGATTGCAGAGCTAAGGTTGTCAAATTCAATTTTCCCGGAGACCTAGTCCGAGATTGGCAAGGTAATGCCGCTACGCCTAAAGGTAAGTTTATTTCACACCTTAAGGCTCAGAATTTGATATCCAAAGGTTGTATTTCTCACTTGGTTTGGGTAAGAAACTTGGAATGTGAGCCTACGACTCTCCAGTCAATTCCTATTGTAAATGAGTTCCTTGAGGTATTTCCAAAGGATTTGCCTGGAATTCCTCCTGAAAGGGAGATAAATTTTTCTATTGATCTACTTCTAGGTACTCAGCCTATACCGATCCCTCCTTACAGAATGGCTCCAGCAGAGCTAAGGGAATTAAAGGATCAATTGAGAGATCTGTTCGAGAAGAGATTCATTCGACCTAGTGTATCGCCTTGGAGTGCACCAGTGCTCTTTGTGCGAAAGAAAGACGGTTCGTTAAGAATGTGTATTGACTATAGGCAGCTAAATAAGGTTACGATTAAGAATAAGTACCCACTTCCCAGGATTGATGACTTATTTAGTTATAGGGTGCCAGATGCTTCTCAAAGATTGATTTGAGATCCTAGTACCATCAGTTACGGGTTAGAGAAATTGATATCCCCAAGACTGCCTTCAGGACTAGATATGGCCATTATAAGTTCTTAGTGATGTCATTTGGGATCACTAATGCCCCAAAAACTTTTATGGACCTGATGAAACGGGTGTTTAGGCCTTTTCTTGATGTATTTGTGATCATCTTCATTGATGATATTCTTATTTACTCGTGATCCGAGGCTGAGAATGTAGGTCATTTGAGAGAAGTATTACAGACTCTATAGGAGCAGAGGTTATGTGCTAAATTTTCTAAATGTGAGTTTTAACTAACATCTGTGGCTTTCCTTGGTCATGTATTACAGCTGAAGGTTTAAGAGTTGATAGTCTGAAGATAGAGGCAGTAAAGACTTGGCCCAGAACCTTGAATCCTACAGAGATTCGCAGTTTTTTGGGGTTAGCGGGTTATTATCGTCGATTTGTGGAAGGTTTCTCTAATATCGCTGCACAATTGACAAAGTTGACTTATAAAACAGCTAAGTTTCAGTGGACAGAGGCATGTGAGCGAAGTTTTCAAGAATTGAAGGATACACTGACTTCAACACCTATCCTGACTCTTCCAGAGGGTTTCGAGGGTTATGTGGTATATTGTGATGCTTCGAGAGTTGGGCTAGGTTGTGTTCTGAGGCAACATGACAAGGTCATTTCTTATGCCTCTAGACAGTTGAGGAAGCATGAGAAAAATTATCCTGCCCATGATCTCTAGTTGGCCGCAGTGGTATTTGCATTAAAGATTTGGCGGCACTACTTATACGGGGTACATGTTGATATCTTCACAGATCATAAGAGCCTCCAGTATTTGTTTCAGCAGAAGGAGTTGAATTTATGCCAGAGAAGGTGGTTAGAATTGCTGAAAGATTATGATGATAGCATTCTGTATCATCCGGGCAAGGCAAATGTTGTAGCTGATGCGCTAAGTCGCAAGTCTATGGGTAGCTTGAGTCATATTCAGGTTGAAAGGCTTGAAATGATTAAGTCTCTACGTTAGTTGGCTGACTTACAGATTCGGTTACTAGATGCCAAAGATGGGGGTGTTATTGTCAAAAACACAGTAGAATCGTCCTTGGTAGCGGAAGTTAAGCAACGACAATATGATGATGCAGAGTTAGTCTTACTGAGAGACAGTATACCACAATAGAAGCAGTGCCTATTTGATTGTGGACCCGATGGAGTTCTTAGATACCAAGGCCGTCTATGTATACCTAATGTTGGTGAACTATGGGAACATATCATGAATGAAGCTCATTATTCTTGATATTCAGTACTCCCAGGTGCCACAAAGATGTATCGTTACCTGGTGGAATGGCATGAAAAAGGGTATCACCAGTCTTGTGACTCAATGTCCCAATTGCCAATAGATGAAGGTTGAGCACCAAAGGCCTGGAGGTTTGGTGTAGGATATAGAAATTCCAGCCGTAAGTAGGAGGTGATTAATATGGATTTTATTAAAGGATTGCCTAGAATGAGCAGGAAGCATGATTCTATTTGGGTAATAATTGATAGATTAACTAAATCAGCTCACTTCTTGCCAATTAAGACCACATATGCTGCAGAGGATTATGCTATGCTTTATATACGAGAGATAGTTCGCCTACATGGTGTCCCCTTGTCCATTTCGCCTACATGGCGTCCCCTTGTCCATTATTTCTGACAGAGGTGCTCAGTTCACAGCAAACTTCTGGAAGTCCTTCCATAAAGGCCTGGGCACTCAGGTAAGCCTCAGTACCGCATTTCATCCTCAGACAGACGGACAGGCTGAACACACCATTCAAACGCTTGAAGATATGTTGCGTGCCTGTGTTTTAGATTTTGGCGGAAGATGGTATGATCATGTTTCCTTGATTGAGTTTGCCTATAATAACAGTTACCAGGAAAGTATTTAGATGGACCCATATGAAGCTTTATATGGACAAAAATGCAGGTAACCAGTGGGATGGTTTGAACTTAGTGAGGGAGAGTTATTGGGGCCAGACTTAGTGCAGCAAGCTATTGACAAGGTGAAACTTATTAGAGATCGACTTCAGACAGCCCAGACCATGCAGAAGTCTTATGCAGATGTACGTCGTCGAGTGCTAGAGTTGTTGTTAATGATTGGGTCTTCCTGAAAGTGTCGTCTATGAAAGGTGTTATGCGATTTGGCTAAAAAGGCAAGCTGAGTCCTAGATATGTTGGGCCCTACATAGTTATCTGCAGGATAGGAAAGTGGCCTATGAGTTGGAGTTGCCACCAGAGTTAGCGGGGGTCCACCCAGTATTTCATGTATCGATGTTGCGGAAGTTTATAGGAGACCCAACCCGTGTTATGCCTATCGATGATGTCTGAATTTCTGAGGAGATGACCTACACCGAGGTTCCAGTTTCTATTCTTGACCGACAAGTCAGTAAACTTTGAACCAAAGAAGTCGCCTCAGTTAAAGTATTGTGGCGAAGTAGTAACATTGAGGAAGTGACTTGGGAGGCTGAGGAGGAAATGAAGAATAAATATCCTCACCTATTTACAATGTCGACGTGATGTTAAGGTATGTGTTTGATACTTAAGTTACTGAGTATCTATTTTGAAGCATATATAGTGAAATTAATTTCTATTTGGGGATGAATGTTCCTAAGGGGGGGAGAATATAACACCTCGGAAATTTTTTGGTGATTATTTGATGTTTCTATGCTAGGTTAAGGAAAGTACGGGTTGTGTTGAGGATAAATGTTAAGATTATGCCTAGCCGAAGTGAGACATCTAAAGTGTGATATTGTGTTGATTGTTGTCGTTGTTGTACGTTGAGTTGGAGACTCCTCAGTGTGGGCATTGTTAGCTAGTCCTTACTGTATGTCATGTGTATATATATGTGATGTTAAATGTGTTTAAAGGTCTGGTTGCTAACTGAATTTGGTAAAAGAGCCAAGATGAGGACGTGTAAAAGATTTTAAGCCACGTAAAGACGTCGCATGCTATTGAGGGTAAACGAGCCTATCGAATTAGGATTACCTGGTTATGGTTGTCCTTTATCTTATGTGTATGTTATGAAATATGTCAGGCCAAGGGGAGATTTCATAATCCCTTTCCCTTAATATGAACGACAAGCTAGCAAGTTTCTGAGATCTAATGTCACTTGAACACGATCTATAAATTTTGTTGAAACTCTTAGGTCATCCGTAGTTCCTTATGATTTATAAAAGTTTTGAATACATCTATTTAAGTTCCATTTTCTATCTTTACATGTTATATGTACTCAGTTCCAGTTATGCATCACGAAGGAGGCCTATGCAAGCCACATGTTTAGTATTCGTCATTTCTATGTTGTACGTATTGAGCTGGTCTAGTATAAGACATATCGGCTCCATTTATGATTTTGTCTAAGATTTATTGATTTTACCCCGGTGTGGTACATCGGCTGGAGGTCTTGTTATTTTACCCCGGTGTGGAACAACTGGCTGGACGAATTTTACTCCGGTATGGTACACCAGCTGGAGCATTTTTATTTTTACCTCGGTGTGGTAAACTGGCTGGACGAATTGTATATAGATTTTTTGGTCGATTGTCTGCTGGCATTTCAGTTATAGTCTTTTTTGTGCATTAGATGATTGCATTTATACTTCAATAGTGAGTTATTGTCAGGTTTCTGTTTTCAGGATTCTGGGTTGTTATTACTCCTTGTTTTTGGCCTAGTTATCATTTTTATCTTATATGTTTACAGTTTTCAACCTTACAAACCAGTACATTCTATTCGTACTAACACCCCTTCATCTTGAGACCCTTCCTGCAATCGTACTGCAGGTACAGGCCGAGGCTCAGATCATCGAACGTAGTAGGAGCCAAATTTCAGCAGAATAGTGGTATGCTCCTCTCTTCCAGGAGCCATGCCCTAGTTTGCACTATTTTTAGTTTTGTGTACAGCATGGGTAGGCCGGGGCCCTGTCCCGTGCATTTGAGTTTGTTTACTCTGTAGAGGCTGATGTGGACTAGTTTGTATAGTAGTGTGGGTTGTGTAGTCGTATTGGTTTTTCATTACTTTGCTTAGCTTTATTGTAGCCTTGTCGGCTTTCCAGGTTGCATATTTATAATTTTCAAGGCATTATTGGCCCATTATTTATCTTGGTTGGTTGTGACAGGTGGCTTGGTCAGCCTTAGTGTTACGTTTATAGATGATATATAGCCAACTTCTCGATCGATCATGAATCGAGTGCCAGTTGCACCCTACCCCAGTTTTGGGGTGTGACAACTTCCAAGTTAAAGTTACTCAAAGATTTGAAAATTTCTGAGTTAATGTTGAAGTTAGACCTTTAAGATACTTGTTAAAGCACAATAACTTCCTAGAATTCTGAGTTGAACTTCAAAGCATTATGTCAGGTATTTCCTACACTTCTAAAGTTATGAATTATATGTTCTTATGCCTAAAGTGGCATAGTAAGCTTACTCTTAAAGCTTCCTATAAGCAATCTATGAGATGTGAGTCAATGAAACTGTGAGTTTCCAAGTTCTAGAGTTCTAGAGTTATATGTTCAAGTTCTTAAGTCTATCTTGAGTCACAGTTTGTCTCAATGAATCAGAAAGTCATTGGCATTAGTTCATCCACAGGTTGGAAATGTCTCTTAGGCTCTTTTTTCCAGAGAGACGATAGGTTGGACACATCATTCCTGTCATTGGCATCATGGTGTGCATGTGTGTGTGTATTATCCAATCTGAGTATCGGAACTAAACAACTTTTCTCCGGTCCAAGTATAGTAATAGATTATACTCGATCCGAGTATCAAAAGGCCTATAGGCAAGTGGATCATTACTATGCCTTATCCCAGTATTAGATGAAGGCTCATATAAGCAGACAAATACAGATATTTCATGCATGGCATTCATATAGTGTTTCAGGTTGCAGGGTTATAGGTATTTTCTTCCTTACATTCTCTCTTGAGTTATTTCTAGTTATATTTTGATATTTCCTATGTTTACAACTTTCATCCTTACATAACATGACATCTCATTTGCTTTATTTCTCTTCACTCGGGAACCTATATTCGTGTTCTAGATATAGGTAGAGGCCCCGCTCGCCTGTTGTTATTGGAGTTTTAGTTTAGCTGAGAGTTGGTATGCTCCTTTCTTTCTAGAGAGATCGTCTAGTTTGGGTTATGCATGAGTTTTTGTTGGACATTTATTGGTAGGTCAGGCCCTATCCTGACCATTCAGTATTATTTACTCTGTAGAGGCTTTGTGTACTTGGTTGTGCGGTGTAGTTCAGTTTGTGGCCTCGTTGGATTTCCATTTCTTATTTCTTTCTTATTCTTGGCCTTGTTGGAATTATGTCTCCTATCTTATTTGGGTTCCGACCTCATTGGTCCATAGTTGATCTATATGTAACTGTGAAAGGTGGCCTCTTCCGCCTAAATGTTATAGTTTTAGATATCATTTAGCCAGTTTCGCAGTTTGTTAGGTATCAAGTTTCAGTCGCACCCTTCCCCGTCTTGGGGCGTGACATTTTTTTGTCCCAAAAAGGTTACTAGATGACTCCAGAAGTACTTAACTTATGAGGATTTGCCTATTATAGTATCTTCGAAAGCTTCACATGTTTACCTGTTCATCAGAATAAATAAGAGCTACACGTCATTGAGCTTAGTAAAGTATCACTATATAGAGAAAGAGGCAGAATTGGGTCTTGACCATATGAGAAGGCTTTTAGAAGCTAAAGGATAGCTAGATTATAGAAAATTCGAAGAAAAATTGAGAAGTATGGGTAGAAGTACCCCTTGTGTAATCTGGAACCAAAGACTATGATTGGATGATGTTTGGAGAGACTTCACAAGGGTCTTTAGAGAAAAGTACTAGTTGTTAGAGCTCAGAGAAGCAAGGGCGAATGAATTCCTATTCTTCCAAAAGGATGATATCAATTTTAGCAAGTACCTATTGTGGTTCACTCAGTTGCCTAGATTTACTCCTGAGCTAGTCAACATCCAAAGAGCAAGGATTCATCGATTTAATATTGTCCTCGAAGCTTATTTGGTTGGGTCTTGTTTTGTTGTTACATTGAATCAAGATATGGGTGTTATAAGTATTATATAGTATGGGTATGTTAAGGGGGTTAAGTTCATGTTAAGCCTCATTCATTCATACAAGGGTATAGAGAGGAGTCTAGAAGTTGATTCAAGGTGTTCTTCCCCAATTTCGCTAAGTTTCACTCTTGGGCTTCTAAGGAGAGTTAGGATTTGATAATCCACGTATGTAAGGTCATCAATGGGTGAGTTCTTTCACACCCATGCTCCTACTCTATGATTTTACTTAAGATTTAATAAAAACTCATGGGGTTTTGTATTTGATTTATATAAAAATCTAATGATTTAATTATGGGTTTTGTGATTTTGAAATATTATCATAATTTGTGGGTTTTGTCAACTTTTGAGTTTAAATTGATTATAATATTGTGATTTTGATCTTCTAAGCAATTAAGCTCAATTATGCATGCCCCGTGATGAATCAGATTATGAGTTATGTTCCCATTGATGTTCTTTACGAGCCCAACATGAATTATGTTTTAAATTATGAATTTATTTTATTACCCATTATGATTTTATAAAATTTAAGCTATGTACATGATCTACAAGTCTGTATGAATATTATTATTCATGAATTATGTTTTTGGTCAACTCACGGGCCTCATGTCACGGCTAGTTCATATATGTTCAAGCATGTCTACGTTAATCATGATTTAACTAGCCCATGAACTCATGTATGTATTATTATGAGCACTATATATGTTTTGGGAGTAGTATCGAACACCGAGTAGGTTCAGGGCTCAGGTCAAGCCCCGATCTCATGAACTATGTGCCAACGTAGGTATGTCGGGACCCTTTCATGTTAGTCCCTGGCCCAAATGGACTCTTTTCATGGTGATATTACACTATCATGGTTCTACCCTTGGCAAGGTACAAACACCCTACCGACTAGGGTTACAAGTCGGGCTTCATGTGTGCTCATATGGGGTATGTCAGTTAGGAGAATCTCTCACCGTTCCTCATGATTTATGCATGTTATGATTATGTATATTGGCTCAAGTCATGTTAAGAAAATCTCTTCTGTTATGATAATGATTATGTTATGTTACAAATGTTTTGAAACCTTGAGCCATATGATATGTTATCATGATTTACGCTACAAGCATGACGTCCTACTCTTATGATCATTTATGAATTTCATATATTTTTTAAACGTCCGTTTTACTTACCTTTCATAGTTAGTAGATTTCATGTACTGACCGCATACTTCCTATGCTATATCATTTCATGATACAGGTCCCAATTCTCAGGCTCATCCTCACCCGTAGATAGTTTTAGATTCGCTCTCAGCGCTCTTTGTGATTCCTCATGTTTCGAGGGCTGTACATTCATAATCTATGTTGTTCTTTCAGTTTTTGGATGTTAGATTAGTTGCGGAGTTGTCCCATCAATCAGTCTTTCATGTTTAGAGGCTCATCAGACTACCCGTTGTATTCCGCTGTATTGTATAAGTCTTGCACGGGTTTTTCCCTTATGTTATGTTATGATTACGTTCTTTATATTAAGTCTTCAGCTCATTTGGTTGAATTAGATGTATGCTCATGTCATGGGTCGACTTAGGATCTCTGGGGACATGATCTGGATGTACGTTTGGGTCGTGAAAAACTTGGTACCAGAGCCATAGGTTTTGAAGTGTCCTAGGGAGTCTGATAGCCACGTTAAGTAAACTCTTTTTCATGGGTGTGAAGCGCGCCGCACCTATGATGAAGAAGGTGCTAGACGTTTAGGAAATGTTCCCTTATTTAATGATCTATATCATGCGATGAACGTCCTTTACTCCTCCAATTCATGCTATTCGTGTTTTCAGAATCATGCCTCCACGTCAAGTAAATGCCAGAAGAAATGCAAATAGAAATGATCATGAGGGTTCCCATCATGGTGAGCATCAACTCGCTCCACCCGTTCATGATGAGCACATACCAGAGCCAGCTACCCATGCCGAGTTTAGGGCAGCGAGTCAGATGCTGGCATAGGCCATGACTGCCTAGGGCCAGAATCAAACAGTGGGGCATCTCCCTTAGAATGGGAATGCAGCGACATCTAGGGTGAGGGACTTCTTGAGGATGAGCCATTCGGAGTTCACGGGGTCAAGGGTGGATGAGGATCCATATGATTTCATTGAGGAGAATCTTAAGATCACTTAGGTTATGGGGTGAACAATAAGGAATGCATTGACTTGACCTCCTATTCGCTAAAGGGGGTAGCACATATATGGTTTAAGCAATGGAGAGATGCCAAGGCAGCGGGTGCAGGCCTGATAGGTTGGGATAAGTTTCACACTGCATTTATGGATTGGTTCTTCCCTCAGGATATGAGGGAGCTCAAGGCGGACGAGTTTGTTAATCTAAAGCAAGGTAACATGTCTGGCCAGGAGTATGCATTAGATTTCACCCAGTTATCTAAATATTCTCTGGAGTTGGTGGTGGATCAGCGGGCTCGGGTGAGCCATTTTGTGCATAGAGTACCAGATTACTTGGACAAGGATTGTCAGATCACCATGCTTCACCGGGACATGATTTTCCCCGTATTGTATTGCATGCACAGCAGATGGAGTCAATCTATAGGAAGTAGAGAGAGGCCAAGAGGGCCAGGACTAACAGTTATGGGGTTTCTCAAGCCAGTACAGGGGGTGTACTACACCCGCAGTCCCAGGACTGGTCTATTACTCCAGCTCCATCATCTGCCAGCACGCCATCAGGCTCTGGGGAGACTAGAGAAGAAGGTCTACAAGCTCGAGGGATCATGGTAGCAAGCAGGTGAAGCGCACTTTTCCAGTTTGTGCGAAGTGCGGCAAGAGTCACCCCAGGAAGTTCCTGGTCGGCACGGATGCTTGTTTCAAGTGTGGAAAACCCGGGCACAAGATCAGAGATTGCTCTACAGCCAGTTCTACTGCTCTAGCAGCACGACCCCCTCAGCAGGGTGCCTCCACTAGTGCAGCAGGTGGTCAGCCCCAAAACAGGTTTTATGCCCTAATATCTCGCTAGGAGTAGGAGGCTTCGCCTGATGTGGTCACGGGTATGTTTCAAGTCTTCCATATTGATGCTTATGTTTGTTAGATCTAGGAGCTACTTTGTCTTTTCTGACCACTTATATTGCTAGTAGTTTTGGAGTGAGTCCTGAAATTTTGTCAAAACCGTTCTCCGTATCTACTCCAGTTGGTGAATCAGTGGTAGCTAGGAGAGTGTATAGAGGTTGCCCCATCGCGATATTGCATAAGGTTACCTCTGCAGACCTTGTAGAGTTGTCTGTGAATGACTTTGATATCATTTTTGGTATGGATTGGTTGTATGCATGTTACGCTTCAATTAACTATTTGACCCGTGCTGTGGAATTCCGGTTTCCAGGTGAGCCAGTGTTGGAATGGAAGGGTAGTTCAGCCATACTAGCCAGTCGGTTTATTTCCTACCTTAAGGCTAGGAAAATGATCTCTAAGGGTTGTATGTACTACCTAGTTATGGTTAAGGATGTAGAGTTTGAGACCCCGGCTATTCAGCCAGTTCCAGTGGTGTGTGAGTATCCGGAGGTGTTCCTCAATGATTTGCCAGGTGTTCCTCCGGAAAGGGAAATTGATTTCGGTATTTATCTATTGCCCAATATGCAGCCTATCTCCATTCCTCCTTACAGGATGGATCCAACGAGCTAAAAGAGTTAAAGGAACAGTTGAAGGACTTGTTGGATAAGGGTTTCATTATATAGAGCAAGTCTCCATGGGGTGCACCGGTTCTATTTGTTCGAAAGAAGGATGGGTCCCTTCGAATGTTTATTGATTATTGGCAATTGAATAAGGTCACTGTCAAGAACAGGTATCCCTTTCCCAGGATTGATGATTTATTTGACTAGCTCCAGGTGCCAGGTGTTTCTTGAAGATAGATCTCAGATCCGGGTATCACCAGCTCAGGGTTCGGGAGAGTGACATCCCGAAATCTGCTTTCAGGACTCGGTATGGTCACTACGAGTTTGTAGTTATGTCAGTTGTACTAACCAATGCTCCTGCATCTTTTATGGACCTGATGAATAGGGTGTTCAAGCAATACCTGGACATGTTCATGATGTATACTCCACGAGCGATGAGGACCATGCCACTCACTTGAGAATAGTGCTTCAGATCCTCAAAGATCGTCAGCTGTATACCAAGTTTAGCAAGTGCAAGTTCTAGTTGAACTCGGTAGCATTTTTGGGCCATGTAGTATTAGGCGAGGGCATAATAATGGATTCTTAGAAAATCGAGGCGGTGAAGAATTAGCCTAGACCGATGAGTCCTTTAGAAATTCGGAGTTTCTTGGGCCTGGCAGGCTACTACAGGAGATTTGTTGAGGGTTTATCATCTATTGTATCACCTTTGACCAAGTTGACTCAAAAGAAGGTGAAGTTCCAATGGTCGGAGGCTTGTGAGGAAGGCTTCCAGGAATTAAAGACCCGACTCACTTTAGCACCATGTTGACTTTACCCGAGGGTATGGATGGTTTTGTTGTATATTGTGATGCTTTAAGAGTCGGACTGGGATGTGTGTTGATGCAGCATGGGAAAGTAATAGCATATGCATCTCGATAGCTGAAAGTTCACGAAAAGAATTAGTCGATCTATGATCTTGAGTTGGCCGCGGTGGTGTTCTCATTGAAGATATGGCGGCATTACATTTATGGGGTCCACATGGATGTATTCACAAATCACAAGAGCTTACAATATGTGTTCACGCAGAAAGATCTCAATCTTCGGCGAAGGAGGTGGTTAGAGTTATTAAAGGACTACGATATGAGTGTTCTTTACCAACCAGGCAAGGCTAATATGGTAGAGGATGCACTTAGTAGGCTCTCTAGGGAGAGTGTGTCCCACTTGTATAAGGGAAAGAAGTAGTTGGTGAAGGATGTCCACCGGCTTGCAAGATTGGGAGTTAGATTGATCGACTCAACCGATAGCGGCGTTATTGTGCAGAATGGGTCAGAATCGTCCTTGTTGGTCGATGTCAAATCTAAGCAAGATGAGGATCCAATTCTGAAGAATTTGAAGGAAGTAGTGCAGAGTCAGAAGGTAGAGGTTTTCTCCCAAGGAGGAGATGGTGTGTTACGATACCAGTGTCGCCTATGTGTCCCAGACGTATATCAATAGATAGTTCAGATATTGCATGAGGAACATGGTACTAGATATTCTATCCATCTGGGATCCACGAAGATGTATCAGGACTTGCGAGAAATCTATTAGTGGGATGGTATGAAGAAGGATATTGCGGAGTTCGTAATCAAATGTCCAAACTATCAGCAAATGAAGGTCAAACATCAAAAGTCGGGAGGTGTACTTTAGGATATTAACATTCTCACTTGGAAGTGGGAAGAGATTAATATGGATTTCATTATAGGCCTACCCCGTACTCGCCGACACTATGATTCCATTTGTGTGGTGGTAGACAGGTTAACCATCTGCACATTTTCTACCGGTCAAGACCATAGATTCGGCGGATGATTATGCCAAGTTGTATATTCGGGAGTTGGTTCACCTTTATGGAGTGCCCTTGTCTATTATTTCAGACTGAGGTACTCAGTCTACCTCCCGTTTTGGTGGTCTTTTCAGAAGGCACTTGGGACTCAAGTCAACTCAGCACAGCCTTTCATCATCAAACGGATGGCCAAGCTGAACGAACAATCCAGACTCTTGAGTACATGTTGAGGGCATGTATTATGGATTTTAAATGTAGTTGGGATGATCATTTTCCCTTAATCGAGTTTGCTTATAATAACAACTATCACTCCAGTATCTGAATGGCACCGTTCGAGGCTCTCTATTGGAGGAGGTGTAGATCTCCCATCGGATGGTTTGAGGTTGGTGAGGAAGCTATGATAGGGCCAAATTCGGTTCATGAGGTGATGGTGAAGATTCAGTTGATAAGGGACCGGTTGAAAACCGCTCAGAGCCGTCAGAAATCATTTGCCGATGTGAGGAGAAGAGATTTGGAGTTTTAGGTGGATGATTGGGTATTTCTAAAGGTATCTCCCATGAAGGGAGTCATGCGGTTCGAAAATAAAGGAAACTCACTCCCCGTTATATTGGTCCCTACCAAGTTGTGAGGAGAGTTGGTAAGGTGGCATATGAGTTGGACTTGCCCTCGGAGTTATCTTCTGTTCATATTGTGTTGCATGTGTCACTTTTGAAAAAGTGTTTGGGTAATCCAGCTTTAGTAGTCCCGGTGGACAACATTGGTGCAAAAGATAGCCTAAGTTATGAAGAAGTACCCATAGAAATATTAGATCGTCAGATCCGTAAGCTAAGGAACAAAGAAGTAGCTTCAGTTAAAGTATTATGCTGAAATCAGTATGTTAAAGGGGCTACGTAGGAAGCTGAAGCGCATATGATGGCTAGATACCCACACTTGTTCTCTACCGGCTCAGTTTCAGCATGAGGTATCAGCTTTGCCCCAAACCTCTAATCAATTTTCATGTTCAGTTCATGTGTACAAGTTTGTTTTATGATATGGTAAATGTATGTGATGTCTGAATTCAGTTCAGTTATGTAGTTCTTTTCGGAGGTAGTCAATCCGTCAGTTTTCAGCTTAAATGATCAGTATTTGTATGTGGTGATAGCTTGTTTCTGAGTTTTCTACATGTTTCTAACATTCGAGGACGAATGTTCCCAAGGGGGAGATATTGTTATACCCGGGGAACCCAAGGATCAGACCTGGGACTCAAAATGAGGAATTGAAAATTCACACCAGATCTCAGGAAGACCCGTGAGGTAGGTTGTGGGGAGTGACCACGAGTCGTGAGGTGACTCGTGGTCAGCAAGGTTTGCAGGCTCAGGTGGAGGAGGCACGGGCATGACCATGAGTCGTGGTCAGACCTCAAAACTCGTGAGGTCCCCCATGGGTTGGAGTGTATAGTTGGTCAAGATTTTGGGCAGTAGGGATCATGGGTGGATACCATGAGTCGTGGTCAGCCACCATGATTCGTGGGGTCCCTCGTGGGTCCCTGAGTGATTTTGGGCAGTGAGGATGAAGGATCCAGGCCATGAGTCGTGCCCCTTGGCAACGACTCATGAGGTCCCTCATGGGGACTGACAACTAGAAATTTCTGCATTTTTAGTAAGGGTGTTTCCGTAGTTCCTAAACTCCTAAGGCCTAAACTACATCGTTTTAAGGTCTAAATGGGGTCTGTTAAGGGGGTTAAGTTCATGTTAAGCCTCATTCATGCATGCAAGAGTATAGAGAGGAGTCTAGAAGGTGATTCAAGGTGTTCTTCCCCAATTCCTCTGAATTTCACTCTTGGGCTTCTAAGGAGAGTTAGGATTTGATAATCCCAGGTATATAAGGTCATCAATGGGTGAATTCTTCCACACCCATGCTCCTACTCTATGATTTTACTTAAGATTTAACAAAAACTCATGGGGTTTTGTATTTGATTTATATAAAAATCTAATGATTTAATTATGGGTTTTGTGATTTTTAAATATTATCATAATCTGTGGGTTTCGATCATCTTTTAAGTTTAAATTGATTATAATATTGTGATTTTGATTTTCTAAGCAATTAAGCTTAATTATGCATGCCCCTGATGAATCGAACTATGAGCTATGTTCCCATTGATGTTCTTTACGAGCCCAACATGAATTTATGTTTTAAATTATGAATTTATTGTATTACCCATTATGATTTTATGAAATTCAAACTATGTACATGATCTACAAGTTTGTATGGATCTTATTATTCATGAATTATGTTTTTGGCCGACTCACGGGCCTTATGTCATGGCTAGTTCACATATGTTCAAGCATGTTTACGATAATCATGATTTAACTAGCCCATGAACTCATGTATGTATTATTATGAGCACTATATATGTTTTGGTAGTTGTATCGAACATCGACTAGGTTCAGGGCTCAGGTCAAGCCCCGGATCTCATGAACTACATGCCACCGTAGGTATGTCAGAAAACTTTCATGTTAGTACCTGGCCCAAATGGCCCCTTTTCATGGTGATATCACACTTTCATGGTTTTACCCTTGACAAGGTAAAAACACCCTCCCGACTAGGGTTACAAGTCGGGCTTCATGTGTGCTCATATGGGGTATATCGGTTAAGAGAATCTCCCACTGTTCCTCATGATTTATGTATGTTATGATTATGTATGTTGGTTCAGGTCATGTTAAGTAAATCTCTTCTATTATGATTATGATTATGTTACGTTAAGAATGTTTTGAAAACCTTGAGCCATATGATATGTTATTATGATTTATGATACGAGCATGACGTCCTACTCTTATGATTATTTATGAATTTCATATATTTTTTAAATGTCTGTTTTACTTACTTTGCATACTCAGTGCATTCCACCTACTGACCACATACTTTCTATGTTGTATTGTTTCATGATACAGGTCCCAGTTCTCAGGCTCATTGTTCGGTCCCAACTACACGCAAGTGCACATGGTCGTATAAGTAGTAAAGTGGATTTATTTCAAGCCAAGTATCGATCCCACAGGGACTGTTATATGGCAGTAATTTTCCTAATTGTTAGTAAACGATTTCGTTATGCAGGTAGACAACCAAAACAAATAAGGCTTTTGAGTCAAGATTAATAGTTAATGTGAACCTAAGTGAATATTGTAAGTTAGTCTAAACAATAGCAACGAACAAGCTGAGGTTAAGGCAAACATGCAGGGATGTAATTTATTAATTAAAGTTCAGTCAATCTTCTCTTCGGTTGTTAGTCTGGAATTAATAACCCATGGATTGGATCTTTCGACTCCTCACCAATTAAAGAATCACGAGACTTACATTACACATTTCTGTGATGCAAAAAACTCATGTTCTAGATATACATAACAAATTCCATAAATGACCAAATATGACATTACAGATATATTTCTATTCTGAACGTACTACCCTTAATTTCTTAACCAAGACAAGAACATATTCCACCAATTCACATCTATCCAATTAGTCTCCCTTTCGGAATCGAAATTGGAATTCTAGAATATACATTAACATTGACCAAACATTAACGTAGTAAAAGCAAGAATTGGTAGAACAACCATAATAGAGAAGATAAAAACTGAAACAATCATTAATTACATTCTTCTGCAATTATCCTCAACCTCAACAAGAGGTGAATTAGCCACTCATTTGGGGATTAAACATCTTTAAACAAGTAGAAATCATACAAGCAATTGAAATTAAAGAGGAAAAGGAAGAGAATTAACCCTAGGACTTCTTCTTCTCAACTACCTGCTATCCACGTTCTTGCTCAAAATGTCAGATACTTTAAAATAAAACCTAAGTGTGCTATTTATACAAGTGAGAAATTTTTCCCGAAATAACTGGCAACGTGGCACGGAGTGTATCCCGGAGCATCAGCTCCGTGCCACGGCCCTGTCGCGGAGCCTCACTGGAACTTAGCTTCCAGGTAATTGTCTTTAGCGTGGCACGGAGGTAAACGCGAGCTTAGGCTCCATGACATGGTGCCATTGCGCACCTCCACTGTAAATCAAGTTAAAATTCCTTCTAGGCAGAATGCTTCCACGATGGTAGCGTGACACGGCCTCCATCGCGGAGCACCAAACTTGGCCAATTTCCTTGTCGACTTCCGCTTCTTGCTTCTGAGTCCATTTCTACACTTCACCAACTTGTAGATTAGCTTCCAAAAATTCCTTCTAGACTGCAAAACAATACTAATCATGTTGGTTAGTATAAATCCACATTTACATACAAATCACATGAGAATGCACATATAAAAGTGGATAAACAAGTAGAAATGAAGTATTAAAGTATCACTTGGGCATGCAATTATGCCCAAGATCACCTACCCCACACTTAAAACCTTGTTCGTCCTCGAACAATCCTTTCACATCTCATGCAATTGAAACTCACGCATAGCTAATTTGGCGAGACCATTCAAGCTACGGCTATAAGGATTATTTAAGATAGCAAATCATCAAGAGAGCATGCACGGTTTTATCAATGAAATGAAATATAACACATTAAGACCTCCTAACCTCATGAATAGACTCTCGATCTTGGCAAACTCATGCAAATCAACCGATCAAGACATCCGACACGAATGATATCTCTCATTAAGCATGTGCCCTCACAAGTTAATTACAAGAATTCAATAATTAAGCCTTGATCACACCGAGTCGAATTCTAGGGCCTAGGTATCTCAACATGTTTAACATATTTGCATGCTTCCGTATGAATCACACTTGCATCTTACAATCATGTGTAGCACATAACAAGAATGTCGAACCATTAATTAGCTACACGTTTGGAAAACAAACGAAAGAAAAAAAAATCTAAACCTATCGACTAAATTTCCCTTAAGATGGTCGTCATCCATCCATCATAGGGAACATTCGCTATCTAAGACGTCGGTTCAAGGGGACTATTCTCGCGAAAAGCACTGAAAATAAAAACTGAGAAACCCAAGCAAAAAATTGATAGAAAAAAATAAATATAATCAAAAAGTTTACACATAACTTCCAAAAGCAGCTTACTATTTATTACATCACCAGCTACCACAAATTCATCAGCCACATAACATGAAACACAGAGTCACAGAGTCACAAATAGCACATCCACATAAGCACTAACACAAACAACATTTCTACACTAGCACCTAACTACTCCCACCCCACACTTAATCGGAACACTGTCCCCAGTGTTCACATATCTGCAATTAAAAACAAAGTTTGGGTGGTGTAACTCCCTGATCAATCAAAATAGTCAATCTCTACATCAGGTGCCAGTGCCTCATCGCCAAGATCAGAATCGTTCCCGCTGTCTTCCTCCGACTCAATGTCTGAGTCCTCCCAGCGTGTTTCCTCGTCAGTAGGGACGTCATCATCCACAGGCTTTACAAATGCGGACCCAATTCTGCACAAGGCTCGGGCATGCTCATTAAATGGATAGTCCATCTCGAGCTGCCACAATTCATCCTCTGTAGCAGGCCTCCCACCATTCCGCAACTGCAGCATCTGCAGCATCTACATACCATATAATCTAGCAATGAACTGGTCATTCCGAGCATGACGCTCGGTGAGTGTAAGTACCGACCCATATGTGGTGTCGGGTGCTTTGGTCGTGGTGACGTCTAAAGCCCGACGATTAATGTGCGGGATGTAATCCAAGGCCTCTTCTTCAATATCGTGGCCCCTGAGGAAAGCGGTGAGAAGACCACCGAACCCATACCAATGCCCCTGATGCAGTCTGGCTCTCTTCATGACGGAGATGATCACCACTCCAACATTAATTTCCAGCCCTTTCATCAGTGCATAAACCAGACAAACTCTATCCCAGGTGACATCAGTCATGTGCACCCCTGGGATCAGACAAGAGCAAACTATCTTTAACCATATCCGAGCTTCTCTGTTCATCTGGGAATATGGCAATGTCTGGTGGTATCCCCTTTCCTTGTGACGACTCCACCTGGCTATCGATCGAGCTCCACATAAAGTGCGTCTGATATCTGCGTATGGTGGAGTGATGTTCAGCTGGCGAAGGACATGAGCGTCTGTGTCCCGCGTCCCCAGGATTGCATTTAGATGTTGTGGTTCAAAATTAACCACCTGCCCTCTGATCTTGACGGTGTGGCTGCGCAAAGTCGGGTTCCAGATAGTGTAGAATTCCCGGATAAGATGGAGATTGCACTCCTTGGGTTCTTCAAAAATGAAGTTTAACCCAGAAGTGTCAATCCTATGTAGGATCCTTGGGAATTCTTGTGCTAGTGGTTCCCGTGCTATCTGTTCCTCCGGGAAATACTTGGTTTCCTTGTGTTTGGAATACCATTTCTTTCCCTTATCTGTCACCCATCTTGTTCCATATTGTCTGTGTTGCCCTCGAGAAACAGATGGTGTTGCTGGTACTGCTGCCCCAATTCTTACTCTTTTCCTGCTGGCGCCAGATATGGATGCACCCTTGCCTTTATCCTACCTTCCAGACATTTGTCCTATGCATTCAAAAACAACGTGCGTGGTGATATCACAGGGATCCAAAAATATATATATATATATATATATATACACACACACACATACATACACCTACGGTGGCACGTAGTTCTGAGACCGTGGAGTTTACCTGAACGCTGAGTCTACTCGGTGCTAGACACTGCTCCCAAAAACATGCACATGAGGGCTCATTTTGTAATCATAAAATCATTCATGAATTCATGGCCAAATAAAATAATAACATGATGGATCCCATTTGAAATAGGGCCTGTGAATCAGCCAAGAGTCATAAATCCATAAATCATGAAATCCATGCATACTTGTAAAACATGTATATACTTTATATTTATAAATCCATGATGAGTACTTGAGAGAAATCATATCATAAATCATAAATCATAATTTAGGGCTTAAGAAGATCAAGAAATCATAATGAAATCATAACTTGACTTTTCATGAAGCATACATAATTGGCCATAATTTAATTAAGATTTGAATCTATACATTTATATTCTAAGAAATTATAAAATCTTCCCAAAGATCATAAAACATGATTTGATACGTCAAGGGGGTTGATGCATGGATAGATCATAGAGAATTTCACAAGAATTAGAATAAACCCGATAAGATCATGAAACTTGAATCTAGGATTGAAATTCATGGAATTCAAAAGAGTTTAAAACATGAGAGTGAAAGGAACTCCCACTCATAGCCTCACATACTTGGGTAAATTGGATTTACGCTCCCTCTTGAAAGCCCAAAGGAAATTGGAGAGAAATTGGAGAAATTCTTCAAGCTTAATCTCCAAGGAGGAGTTATAATTTGCATGCATGGAATGGAAAGACTTAGAATAGGTTTAACACCCTTAAAACCATGCTAACTGAGCTTAAAATGACGTAGTTTAGGACCTTAGGGCTTAGGAATCACGAAAATATCCTTAATGAAAAGTCTGGAATTTTATGCACTGCCAGTGACCACAACTCATACCACGAGTCGTACCACGAAGTAACGACTCGTGGTCACCATTGTTCCTTCCTACAACATCTCTGAATCTTACCACAATTTGCATATCACGACTTGTGGTGTCCTACCATGAGTCATACTGTTAGTTGTGGCATCATCTTCCTTCATTTGCTACAACCTATCCACTACCCCCATCACGAATCACTGTTACTTAGTATGGGTCGTACCATGATCCGTGACATCATACCCCAGCACCACAAGGAATCTCATCACGACTGATAATCATGATTTATACCTACACCTTATAACTCATGGTGTGACTCGTGGTCTGTACTCCAACTTCAAAACTCCACCATGACTAAGACCACGATCCATCACTTCCTATCACGACTCGTACCCTTAGTCATCCTGGTGTAAAAATTTAGGTTTTTCTGCAGAACTCATTTCAAATTCCTGAGTCTAGTGTTAGGAACTTCCGGGGTATTACCATATCCCCCCCTTGGGAACATTCATCCTCGAATGTGAATGAACATTCTAAAAAGCTGGGGAATGGAACTGAAATCCCAAATACTAAACATCTAAACCTGAAAACTGACGGAGTAATTGACTCTGGCCTGAATTACATAACTGAACTAAACTCATGAATCACACATGCATGCATTAATATGAAAGGAACTAGGACACATGAACTAAACATTAAACTAAATAGAATACTAAGGAGAAAACTAATACCTCAAGTTGAAACTAAGCCGGGAGGGAAAAGATGTGGGTATTTAGCCATTATATCTGCTTCGGCTTCCCATGTAGCTTCCTCAACATGCTAATTCCTCCACGATACCTTTACTAAGGCTACTTCCTTGTTTCTTAACTTTCGAACCTGACGATCAAGTATTTCCACCGAAACCTCCTCATAGCTGAGGTTGTCATTCACACCTACACTCTCCATCAGAACAACCAGAGCCGGATCACCCCAAGCATTCTTTAAGAGAAATACATGGAAAACTGGATGAACTGAAGCTAATTCTGAGGGAAACCCCAACTCATAGGCCACCTTTCCAGCACGCCTCATAATTCAGTACGGGACAACATAACGGGGACAAAGCTTCCCCTTCTTTCCGAATCTCATCATCGCCTTCATGGGAGTTACCTTCAGAAACACCCGACCATCAACCTCAAATTCAAGTTCTCTCATCCTCACATCCGTGTAGGGACTTTTGTCGACTCTGAGTTGTTTTCAACCTTTCTCTTATAAGCTGAACTTTCACCAAAGCCTCATGAACCAAATCTGGTCCTATCAAAGTAGCCTCACCAACCTCAAACCAACCAATAGGTGATCTACACCTCCGCCCATAAAGAGCCTCAAACGGAGCCATCTGAATGCTGGAATAATAGTTGTTATTATATGCAAACTCAATGAGAGGAAAATGGTCATCCTAACTACCTTTGAAATCAATCACATTCTCTCATCATATCCTCCAGAGTCTGAATAGTCTGCTCATCCTGACCATCCATTTGCAGGTGAAATGTTGTGCTAAGCTTGACTTGAGTACCGAGTCCTATCTGAAACGATCTCCAAAACTGGGAGGTAAACTGAGTACCTTTATCTGATATGATGGACAATGGTACTCCATGCAATCAAACTAACTCCCAAATGTACAACTTAGCAAAATCCTCTACTGGATCGACAGTTTTGACCGATAGGAAATGAGCTGCTTTAGTAAACCTGTCTACAACCACCCAAATGGAGTCATATTGTCGGCGTGTATAAGGACTCCCTGTAATGAAGTCCATATTGATATCCTCCCACTTCCAAGTAGGTATACTAATGTATTGAAGCACACCTCCAGGACTTTGATGCTCAACCTTCACCTGTTGACAATTCGGACACTTAGCCACAAATTCTGCTATGTCCTTCTTCATGCCACTCCAGCAATAGACTTCTCATAGGTCACGATACATCTTGGTGGGGTCACACCCCACTTTGGTAGACACAACTGGCACCTAGTTCCACATTGGGATCTGAACTGACTTGGCTGGGCTCAGGCACCTCTAGTGCTTACCAGTGACTCAAATTTAAGAAAAAAAACTGCTATATGTCAGCTGTGAACACAGCCTCAGGCTGACAAGGCCACCTGTAAAAGAAACCAACTAACCAACAATAAGGTAATGAAGAGATCCTATGAGGACCGACAAGACCACCATGTTGTCTAGTTATAACAAAAATAATAATGGGTAGCTACACTGGGCCACACATGGCCAACATGTAAAATAAGACATACATAGGCTCCACACGGCCAACAACAACCAACTAACTGAGGACTGTAGTCTGCAAGCCTCTAAGAATACAAATAATAGTCGGGACAGGGCTCTGGCCTACCCAAATGCTATATAAATGAAATATTGTAATTTCTACAACCTGGAAACTCCAAATGAGAGGAGCTTGCGAAACTGCTGACGCTAAACAGTTGCTAATAGATCTCACAACCTGTCTATCTAAACCTAAAAGCAAGTAATGCAGTGCCCCATAGTTGGGCATCAGTACAATAGTACCAAATATGTAAAGCAGTAACAAGTTTAATAAAAACTGCTAAAGACTGAAAGTAAGTAGAAGAAAGGGGCAGAAGGTGACCTGGAAGTCTGCTTATTCATAACCTGCATCTAGTAAAACACTACACGTATATGAGCTACGACTGTACAATCATATATTCATAAGCTATAGCTAGCAGACAAGAACACAAACAAGAACCTAACCTGGACCCCATAAGCCTGGAAGGTACAAACAACACAGAAATAACCTACCGGAGCCCCCATAAGCCCTGGCAAGTACCATGCAATCTATATACCCCTATCCAGGTTCCTATGATTCCACTGGTGCTACAGCCAACCTACCGCTCCCCTGGGTCTACAGCTGAACCTATTTGACTCCTGATCTATAGTTGTGTCTGAGACCGGTGGACTCCTAATAACTGCACCTTAGGCACAAGGTTGGACAAGGGTTACTGATGCCGATACGACATAAGAATAATAGTCCGGCCATGGAATGGACTGTCATATGGCCCTTGGGCCTCTGCATCATCCCTTGGGACGGTATATCCTGGAGCAACATCATATAGCCTTTGTAGGCGACGACACAACTAGTAACCCTGGGGTGGTCATGGAACGCTCCTAGGTGAGGGCAATCCCAATCGATGTGCTATACTAAAGTCTCAATCTAGCCACTCAAAAGGCATATCTTGCCTTCTAGGCCTAACGCGACTGCTGCTCTCCCCTAGAATAATCTGTATAGCTGCTACCAGGCACACCCCATGCACCTGTATTTGATCAGAGGATCCTGATAGTGATCATAATCTCTAATGGTCTAGACTAGATAGGGTGAGGTCTGGAGTGGCCTAATGATTCTCTGTATGACATGTTCTAACAACTATAGCTCATAAACAACTGTAGGGACGCAGACAACCAATTACTTATTTCCCTTACTTAGAACAACCGTAAGGATGCTATTGATCAGGCATGCGCCTGAGCAGTCAGCCCCTAACCTTCCCCAGGCAGCTTAAGATAATTCCTAGCCTGAAGGTAATACTGTACTAACATGGTTCTAGTCCTTTAGACCTTAACTTGATTTGCTCAGATTTCCTATATCTTTACTAGATGATTCTTAACCTCGTAGGTAAGTCTATCTGGACCTAGCTACCCCTGACAATCTGTACCTGAGTATCTTATGAGAGTAAGCTGGGGTGTTGACCCCGCATTCAACTACTGATAAGGTCCCCTCCTTAGGGTACCCACAGGTCTATCCGACTTAGATAACTGGGAGACTTTCTAGGTGACCTGTATGACAAGTACTAAGTCAACTACAACTAATAGTCACTGGCAGTGGCCAACTATATGGCAAGCTATCACTTATGTCACTTGTGCAATCCTGACGCCCCTAATTCTAAGGTAAGACTATCCTATTCAGATCCTGGCCCTAGAGGCATCAAGGTACGCCAACAGCCTCTGGGTGAGCTTTACTGACAACACCGGCGACAACTGTAAGTAATATTGCCCGGTTGCACCCAATGCTGTTCAACTCATCGAATCAGGCCCAACAACTACCCCTAAGCTTCAAAGGCCCTGGGCATGACAGCAAGACATCAAAATCCTACCAACCTACTAAACTGAAGAATTAAGGGCTTATTACAACACTTCTAGTATGGGTCACATCTAACATACTCTTTCCCAACAAGGGATACTTAATCTATTCTTAATACATCTTCTAATAGCTAACCACAATGTATATAAGCATTATCTACAAGCAGCATCTAATACAATATATGGGATTGTTATCTACGTTCAAAAGCATAAGTTGTAACACTATACGATGAGAATAACTTGTCGAAGGAATTAGCCTTAGCATACCTCAAATGCCGACTTTCATTTGTTCAACCAATTTTCACCTGAAGCTAGTAATTCCGCATAGTTGCTGTCGTTACACTAAGAGAATACAATTATTTTCAACAATAAGACCGGCCAATAACAATATCTTTTCAATATAATTAACTATAACTTCTACAATGTTTTATTCAGTTGAAAACTTATAATTTCCCGAGAGTTTAGAAGGGAGAAATGCTTACCTAATACCTGTGACCGAGTAGGAATCAATTTGGAGCAATTCTAACAACTTTTACTCAGCGGAGTTCTGATTTGCCGAGCGAATTTTTGATAAATAACTCCATATTAATGCTTTCCGTAGGCCTAAAACTCATTACCCAAAGTTAATTTCAGATTGAACGACGTTTGGTAGCATAATCGGATGAAAAACTATCAAAAACTTGCGTGCTCCTAATCTCTGGTTATGTGTATCTTACCAAATGATTTCAAATGAAATAAGGGGACTATATATATATATTGGGAGGTGGTCGGGGTGTGCCTCATGTTTCCCAACGCGCCGTAAGGCCCCCACGTCGCACCTCCCATAGCGGCAGTGGCTTGGAACCCCGCGCTGGCCAAGGCACTACAGGCTGGCGCATCGCGCTGGCCGCTCGCGGCCTAGCCTCGCTCGACCCTTCTTCCAAGGATCTTCCTCCACGCGTCGAGCTCTTCTTACTCATCACAAATTCAAACGTACACCTACTAACCATTAACATTTTACGAGGTGTAACAGGTGGCACTTGGATGTATAGAGTATCCAGAACCACGAGCCTCATGCAACATTCGATCTCTCAAATCATCAACTCCCAAAACACACAAGTGACCCTGATATCGAAGCACGCCATCTCCCCCTTTGGAGAAAACCTCCACCTTCTGATTCTGAATGGCTTCCTTCAACTTTATCAAAATACGATCCTCGTCTTGCCTAGCTTTAACTTCGATCATTAAGGATGATTCTGACCCATTCTGAACAATGACACCTCCATCTGTCGAGTCCACAAGACGGACTACTAGCCGTGCAAGTCGATGTACATCCTTCACTAATTCTTTCATTTCCTCATCTACATGGGACACACTCTCCATAGAAAGTCTGCTAAGAGCATCTGCCACCACATTAACTTTGCCCGATGATAAAGGACACTCATGCCATAATCTTTAAGAAGCTCCAACCACCTTCTCTGACGTAGATTCAGATCCTTTTGGGTGAACATGCACTGTAGGCTTTTTTGGTCTGTGAACACATCCACATGGACCCCGTATAGGTAGTGTCTCCAAATCTTCAAGGAAAATACTTTTGCCGCCAACTCAAATGAAATACCCCAAAAACCCTAAGATCAGACTTGGGAGTTGAAACAGAGAAAATAGGAATTTCTACACCAGGCCACAGGACGAGTCATCTAGTGACCCGTCAGGAACCCCACGAGTCGTTAAGTGACTCATGGGGAAAGGCTGGGACTTGGTTGAAAATTTCAGGTTTGGGGTGACCACGGGTTAGACCACGAGTCGTTGTCAACCCCATGATCCATTAGGTCACCCGTGGTCAAAGATGATATGAGAGAAGAAGAAATTTGGATAGTGTACCTAACGACTAGTCACCACCAATTATGGTCAATACCATGATTCGTTGAGTGGGTTGTGGTCTACAGTTGGTTAAAGATTAGATGTTTTTGGCAGTGAAGGTGACGACTGGTGACCACGAGTCGTGGTCACTGACAATGATTCATCCAGTCCCTTGTTGGGACTGGCAGTATGTTTTTCCCTACAAATTTAATAAGGGCTTTTCCATAATTATTATGTTCCTAAGGCCTAAACTACGTCATTTTAAGCTCAGAATGGAGTGTTTTAAGAAGGGTTAAGTCATTCTAAGCCTATCCTAATTCATGCATGCAAGTTTAGAGGATTAAGAAGGTGATCAAGCTTAGTTCCTTCCAAGTTCTTCCCCAATTCTCTTTGGGCAATCAGGTATGTAAGGCTATGAATGTGTACAATAGTCCACACCTATGCCCAATTCCCTCTCAACTCATGATGTTCTAAGTGATGAATCTATGGGGGTTTTTACCCAATGTGTGAATTTCCTAGGTTTCAAGCATGGGTATGATCTAAGCATTTTTTGAATGTTGAATTATATTTAATGGGCAGATTTTACAATGTTTTCAAGTTTTATAAATTATGATGCCCATCCATGAAAGTCCATGAAAGTTGATATCTATGAAGTATGTGTACAAGCATGATGAGATGTTTATGAAGAAAGTATGATTTTGAACTACCCATGTGTTAATGTTTTCAAAGTAAATCAAGTTGATTTCAAGCATGTTTAAGGAATGGGTAAGCCCATATGATCAAGTATGTTTTTATGATTTCATGAATTAGCTTACCACATGGTTTTGGAGTCAAGACTCCCAATTATGTTCAACTTGTGGTATGGTTTGAGCCAAGGCTCTTCATGTTATGATTCAGATTTATGTATGTATGTTACGAGTTAGCTTCGTCACTAGACAATGGTCAGTGATGAAGGGCATATTTATGCATTTCATAGACATATTTTTCCCGTACTTTACTATGTTTTGAGAATAAATTATGTGTGTTTGCATGTGATTATGTTATATATTTGTGAAATTAGCTAAAACACGTGATGAGATGTTTTTAGGGCTTAAAATGATGAATTTGAAGGTATTTGAGGCTTATTGATCAAATGTGAAGAAGTGGGATTGAAGAATGGATTGAAGGTCGCACGAGGTTGGCACACAACCGTGACGCGCAGCAAGGATCACGCATGGGCAGGCGCGAGGCACTGCAGCAGGCGCAAGCTGTCAGGCCTACTAATGCTATGACACGCGCGAAGCAGCCCTCTACCTACGCGATGGCAGAGGCAACGCGGCATGGAGGACACGACATTAACAAGGGCGACATGCCAAGGGGTTTCCAACCGCCATAATCCAATTCCTACTTCAACTAGGAAAAGGAAAATTACATTCCAAGTCAAATTCATCAAGGAACAAGGAAAACATAAATCTACTATTATAAATACCCTTTTATTTTCATGTAATAGCAATCAAGTTTTAAGTTTGAAGTAGAATTAGAAGCCAAGTTTTAGACAATTCTTGGGCTTGGAAGTTTTACGACATACTTTGAGATGATTTTTGAGTTGTTCTTCTTTATTGTTGCATTAATCAAGTGAGTTTCTTCCTATCAACGTTGTAAGTATTATTTTTTTCTTTTGTCTATGAATTCTATGAATTTACTTATAAACATGATAGGCTAAAACAACCACAACTAGGGTTGTGGGAACCATGACAAATTAACACACATAGGTAAAATACTTAGTGATTCTTGAAAATGGAGTTTATGCATGTCTTGTTTCTTCCTTTGTTTTAATTGATTTTTAACGGTTGCAAATGTTAGAACTTTCCTTATTCTTACTTACTGGATCAAGGAGGTAGTGAATGGGAAAAGGTATCAACAATGGAGATTTGAGGCTATCAACCCTCATCTAATAGCTTGACCTTTTTCGGGAATAGCTAATCCAATATCAAGGATAAAGGTTAGTAAAGCATACACCCGTAGACGGACGAAGTTGGGTGGTGATAATCATCTAAATAGGGGACCAACCATTTAGGTGAAATTAACTTACCGATATTGCATGCTAAGCACCAATATAGATCACTAGTATAAAATGCCTTGGTTATGAAGTCGTGGGGAATACTTACCCTAGTTAGTTGCATTCATTTGGAAACAACAAACAATTTCTCAACATTGTTATTTATTACTTTTACAAATTTCCCCCTCTTAGAAAATAATTAACTAAAAAGCTTAAGCACTAGTATTCTTCTATATCATTCCATAGTCCCTATGGGATTGACCCCAACCTCTAGTTGGGTTATTTATTGACAACGTCCGCTTCATACTTCAGTAAGAGGTGTGGTTTGAGCTTTATCAAAAAGTGGCACCATTGCCGGGGAATACGACTTAGGATTAAATTAATTGCTTGCGTTTAACTTTTAGTCTTTATTTTCTATTTTTCATTTTTTTCTTTTATCTTCTAACGTGTCAAAGGTTAGCGTGGTAAAACAAGCGGCCAAGATGTGATCACGGCCTCAACAGGTATCTTGATGAAGTTTGAGTAATCAAGATACCTGTGTCATGCCGCAACGTTAAATTAGGCGCTACTTGGGAGGCAACCCAAGATATATTTTTCACTCTTACGTGTTTGTTCAAGTGTACAGGTGATAGCTCATGATTTTCAACAAAACAACTCAAGCATGAAATACATAGATGGGGGAAGCTGTTCTTATCCCACAGACGACGAAGAGTAGAGGCCCAGGGAGTTCTTCTTTCTCTCTATTACTTTATGCTTATTTGTTTTAGCACTGGGGACGGTGTAACCAATTAAGTGTGGGGTGGGAGAAGTGAACTTCATATTACCATGCATTCTTTAATTGCTAAATTTGCACATGGTAGGCCTAGTTTTTTTTTTGGAATTTATGATCTATTTTGTATGCTTGTTTGTGTGTAGTATTTTAGTTTTATTTTATTTTGTGTTCCTCCGGTTTTTATTTTCGGTACTTTCCGGTGGATAGTCCCTTAGAACTGACTAGAGAGTATAGATTTCTTATTTTTTATTTTAGTCATTGAGTCATGACTTTGCCCGATGATGGATAGATGATGATCGTCTTAAGGGTAAATTAGTCATTAGGAAGAACATAAATTTGGAGCCTTATGAATGCTAGGTGCTTCACTTTTGGTATCATTGAAACTTTATTAAATTCACTAAAAATGCATGAAAAGGTAGAAACACCAAGTCTTTTGGAAATTGACTCTTGTACTTGAAAAAATGGGCTTAATTATGCTATGCATGCAATATGGATATATGTGTTTATGTGATTTTTATTTCCATTGTTAAACCATCTTGTGCCAATGTGTGAGTAATTATTCTTGATATACTCCATGCTTGTAAATTGATGTCTAAAACTTGCCCGGTGTGTGTGCAAAGCGAAATAAGAATGATGGATTTAGGAAGTGATATAGGCGTTTTTTTGATAGCCCTATTTTTATCCTATTTTTCCTAGCTTGATTGTAATTATCCTAGTTAGCTATGTTTGAACCTTAGCCTATTTTTTATAGCCATATTAAAAACTTAAATCCCTTTTTGTTCTATTGACGTGTGTTTGATCCAAATGACTCCTAGAGCACTTTAATGAAAAAAAATTTGTAGGAAAGGAGCATAATTGTAAAAGTGAAGGGAAAAGATAAAAAGTGTGGTGAATTGGAAGAAAAGAAAAAGGTGAAATTTTGCTAAAAAGGAGGATGATTTTTAGTGGAAAAACAGAAAGAAGAAAGAGCTTTGAAAAATTGAATATGAAAAAAATCATGATTTACCGATTAACCGTACCCATTTGTTTATAATGAACCTATTTTGGCTCTGGTCCTTCCTTGGATATTGTGAACCTCAACATAAGAAAAAATGCTTAAGTTGAGGGTGGCTAGAGTAGGGGTGTGTAAAGAGTGGGAACGAAAGAAAGGAAAAGAAAAGAGAAAAAATGTGTGAATAAGCTCATTGTTGAAAGAAAAATCCCCACTAGTCACCTACTTTGAAAAATTGAGAAATAAAAGGAGGTAAAGGAGAGAATTTGAAAATTGAGGAAAGTGCTAAAAATTCAAAGTGTTGTGAAGTATTAAAGTGTTTAGGGAGCTTAGTCACTATTTTTGCCAAATAGTTCCTACCCGTCTCTTAGCCTACATTATAACCAAATTAAAGTCCTAATTGATTTTTGATTCATAATTCTATATTAGCGGAGTATTACACTAATGGCAAGCCTATGGGTCGTCTTTTGCATGTATGTTGAGATTTTTGTGAGAGTGAGCGGGAATTATTTTATTTATGCCCAAGTTAATCTTATTCTATATCTTGTGTGAAAGCGGGAATCTCTCCAAATTGTGAGGGGCACAATGGTAAGACTTTGGTTTAATCTTGATTGCTAAATTACATATAATTCATGTTGGCCCAAAATATGTATTGATGAGTTAGTTTTCAAAAGCTAAGTGATTTCAAACTTTGACATCTTAATGTTGAACCTATATGCATGCGAGTGAGTTATTTAAGCTTCATTGATTTGTCTCATGATCTTAAGTGTAAGTAGACCTATTTGTAGGATGAATTTTGTGCTTAAATGTGAGAAGGGAAGTAGTAGATAGTTCGAGGATGAACAATAGTTTAAGTGTGGGGTGTTGATGAAGGGCGTATTCACGCACTTCATAGACATACTTTTGCCCGTACTTTACTATGTTTTGAGAATAAATTATGTGTGTTTGCATGTGATTATGTTATATATTTGTGAAATTAGCTAACACATGTGATGAGATGTTTTTAGGGCTTAAAATGATGAATTTGAAGGTATTTGAGGCTTATTGATCAAATGTGAAGAAGTGGATTGAAGAATGCAAGGATTGAAGGTCGCATGAGGTTGACACATAGCCGCGCGAGGCAGCAGCATCTTGGCGCTAGGCCAGGCACCGCGCGGCAGCATTCCTTGGCACTGCAGCACGCAACGCGCAGCAAGAATCACGCATGGGCAGGCACAAGGCACTGCAGTAAGCGCGAGGCGCCAGGCCTCCCAGCACTATGACATGCATGAAGCAACCCTCTGCTTGCGCGATGGCAGGGGCGACGCGACATGGAGGACACGGTATTGACAAGGGCGACGCACCAAGGGGTTTCCAACGGCCATAATCCAATACCTACTTTAACTAGGAAAAGGAAAATTAAATGCCAAGTCAAATTCATCAAGGAACAAGGAAAACATAAATCTACTACTATAAAAACCCTTTTATTTTCATGTAATAGCAATCAAGGTTTAAGTTTGAAGTAGAATTAGAAGCCAAGTTTTAGAAAAATTCTTGGGCTTGGAAGTTTTAAGATGTACTTTGAGATGATTTTTGAGTTGTTCTTCCTTATTGTTGAATTAATCAAGTGAGTTTCTTCCTATCAACGTTGTAAGAATTAATTTTTGCTTTCGTCTATGAATGCTAATAATTTACGTATAAACATGATAGACTATAACCACCACAACTAGGATTGTGGGAACCATGACAAATTAACACATATAGGTGAAATACTTAGCAATTCTTGAACCGAGTTTATGCATGTATTGTTTCTTCCTTTGTTTTAATTGATTTTTAACGGTTGCAAACATTAGAACTTGCCTTATTCTTACTTATCGGATCAAGGAGGTATGAATGGGAAAATGGATTAACAACAGAGATTTAAGGCTATCAACCCTCATCTAATAGCTTGACCTTGTCTGCGAATAGATAGTCCGACATCAAGGGTAAGGGTTAGTAAAGCATAAACCCATAGATGGACCATGTTGCATGGTGATAATCATCTAAATAGGGGACTAACCATTTAGGTGAAACTAACTTACCGATATTGCATGCTAAGCACCGAAATAGATCACTAGTATAAAACGCTGTGGTTATGAAGTTATGGGGAATACTTACCCTAGTTAGTTGCATTAATTTGGAAACAATAAACAATTTCTCAACATTGTTATTTATTACTTTTACAAATTCCCCCTCTTAGGAAATAATTAACTAAAAAGCTTAAGAACTAGCCTTCTTCTATATCCTTCCATATTCCCTGTGGGATCGACCCCAACCTCTAGTTGGGTTCTTTATTGACAACGTCCGCTTCATACTTCAGTAAGAGGCGTGGTTTGAGCATTATCAGTCATCTTAGTTGAAAAACAATGGAGAGTATATACATGTTTTCGGGAGTAATGTCTAGCACCGAGTAGGCTAAGGGTCAGTAAACCCTATACCTCAAAATTGCGTGTCAATGTAGGTATAATCAAATTATTTGGGACCTCCCTTGTGATCTTCCTCTGCCCCAAGGGGCCTTCATCTTTATATCGATATCATGGTAGCGCCCTTATCCCTGGCAAGGCTTTGGACGGCTCTGCCCACTTGAGTGTGATAGTCGAGACCACGTAATCTCTATCATGGTAATGTTGGTTATATGACAAATCTCCCATTGTTTCTCATGATTTCTGTTAAGAATGTACTTTAGTCATGATATTATATTTTCAACAGGTTTGACCTAATGTTCAGTTTTAATTATGATTATCAGTTTTCATCTTTGGGTCATTCGTTTCAGTTATGTTCAGATCATGATTTCAGAAAATAGCATGAAATCCCTACTCTCAGAATCTTATCTTGATTATGTTTTATATTATGCATATCTAATGATTTTACTTACTTAAGCGGTTTTACTTACCTTGCATACTCGGTACATTCCACGTATTGACCGCATACTTTACGTTGTATCATTTCATGATATAGGCTCCGATATTCAAACTCAGTCCCACTGCTAGTCAGACTTTCGGAGATAGCACTTTTCAGTATCAGTTGGTGAATACTCATCTTGTGAGGGCCTTTCTTATCTGTTTCATTTCCTCTTTTCAGTTTCAGACTATAGTGAGTTAGTTGGGGACTTGTCCTATCAACTCATCAGTATTAGAGGCTTTTCGAACATAGTATGTATTCAGCTTTTGCCTTATGTATGTACTCAGATGTTATGTTCTATTTAGACTTCCATTATGTTATTCATGATGATCTTCTGCTTATCTTTGAATGAGTTAGATGTTATGTTCATTCCATGGGTCGACTTGGAGCCTCTCGGGGTTCTTTGTCCCGTGTCTCGATCCGGGCCTATGTTCGGGTCGTGACATCGAGGTCATGAGTCAGATAATTCCTTTCATGGACCTTCAGCTGCCTGGAAGCATAGGTTATAACTTTACTGTGCTGCATCAATATACAACCAAGGCAGATCTTCAAAGCGTCACAATATACCACAAACCCATCGGTCCCCTCAGGTAGAGTCGACACTAGTGCTAAGGTGAGTCGAGTCTTCAACTCTTGAAAGCTCTTCTCACAAGCTTCTGACCATTGAAACTTCACTTTCTTTTGGGTCAATTTAGTCAACAGTGCTACAATGGATGAAAATCCCTCAACAAATCTTCGATAATAACCAACTAAACCCAGGAAACTCCTGATATCTGAAGGATTCACCGGTCTCGACCAATTCTTCACTGCTTATATCTTTTGAGAGTCCACCAGTACACCCTCGCTTGACACCACATGGCCCAAAAATTCCACTGAGTTCAACCAAAACTCACATTTGCTGAACTAAGCATATAACTGAGATCTTTCAGAGTCTGTACCACCACCCTCAAATGAGCGGCATTTTCTCCTCGCTCCGAGAGTATATGAGGATGTCATCTATGAACACAATCACGAATATATCCAAGTATGTCTTGAACACTGTTCGTTCGTTTGTTATATGGGTATATAACTACACACAAGTGCACGTGGTCGAACAAGTAGTAAAGTGGCTTAAGTAAGCCAAGTATCGATCCCACAGGGACTGGTCTAAGGTAACGAACTACTCAAGTGTTACTATATTTTAATTTTAACA
The DNA here is from genome assembly GCA_035772735.1 of Datura wrightii. Taxonomy (NCBI): domain Eukaryota; kingdom Viridiplantae; phylum Streptophyta; class Magnoliopsida; order Solanales; family Solanaceae; genus Datura; species Datura wrightii. Next base: position 40,909,813 of record JASDFA010000007.1, on the reverse strand, counting down.
ATGAAGACAACAGTGTAACCAGGAGTTTGATATTTTTTGGATTCTAATTTTTATGCTAAGTCTAAAAAGATTATCTAATGTGAGTCTGAACTATGAATGTGAGCATGCTGAGGTTAAATGAACATGTAATGAAATTAATTATCGATATAAATTGGTTAACCTTTCCTCCAGTTGCTAGTCAAGAACTACTGCCAATGGATTAAAACTCTCGTATTTAACCCAACTTAAGAATCATGAACCGTCCACCTACATTTCTGTGATTAAACGAAATTCATGTTCTAGCCATACAAACCCGATTCCTAAATTGACTAATACGACTTTCAGGTATATTTCTATCCTGAAGGTAAATCAATTCTCAATTTTCTCAAACTAAGAAAAGATCATATCCTATTAATTCACAACTTTCCAATTTCTTGCTCTCTCGAGTGAAACCGGACTTTTTAGATATACATTAACGTTGGCCACACATTAATGCAGTAAGAACAAGAATCAATAGAACAACCATGGAAGAAAAGATGAAAAACCCAATTTAATCAACAATCACATTTCACTACAACTGTTCTTAACCTCAGCAAGAAGAGGAATTAGCCACTCATTTATGGATTAAACATCGTTAAATGAGTGTTAAACATACAAGCAATTGAATTCAAGGAGAAGGAAAGAGAGAAAAACCCTGATAATTTCGTCCCCTCAACTGCTTGTAACCCACGTTCTTGCTCCACCAAGTCAGAATATTGAAAAATAAACCTAAGTGTTCTATTTATACTGGTGGAAATTTTTCCCGAAATAACAAGCAACGTGTCACGGAGTGCATCGCGGAGCACTGCCTCCGTGACACGCCACTGACGTGGACCCTCACTGGAAATTGGGGGTCCAGGTAATCAGGCCCAACGTGGCACGGCGTGCAACGCGGAGCTAGGCCATCGTGCCATGGACCCAACGCGAACCCTCACTGGAAATTGGGCAAAAATTCCCTATCCAGGCAGAAGGCCTCTGCGATGGCAGCATGACACGGCTCCATCGCGGAGCCTCTTTATTTTGTGCCTTCCAATGCCTTGTCCTTTCCTCACATCCGAGTCCAACCCCGATCTATTCCAACATGCATTTTTAGCTTCCCAAAATTACATTTTACCTACAAAACAATGCTAATCATGTTGGTTAGTATAAATTCACATTTTATTACCAATCACATGAGAATGTATAAACATTGATAGATAAACAAGGCTAAAATGACACATTTGAGTATCACTTGAGCATATAAATTTGCCCAAGATCAAACACCCTATTCATCAAATCCATAAAAGTTGCAGGAGCATTCGTTAGTCCAGAAGACATAACTACAAACTCATAATGACGATACCAAGTCCTGAAGGGTGTCTTCGGGATGTCACTCTCCCGAACCCTGAGATGATGGTATTCGGATCAGAGGTCTATCTTTGAGAAGCACTTGGCGCCTTGAAGCTGGTCAAACAAATCACCGATCCTGGGGAGAGGATACCTGTTCCTAATGGCAACTTTGTTCAATTACCGATAATCGATGCACATACAAAGAGAACCATCCTTCTTGTGGACAAAGAGAATTGGTGCACCCCACGGGGATTTTCTAGGTATGATGAAACCCTTGTATAAGATGTCTTTCAACTGCTCTTTCAACTCCTTTAGCTCAGTTGGAGCCATTCTATAAGGAGGAATAGATATAGGTTGCATATCAGGAAGTAGGTCAATACCAAAATTGATCTCCCGCTCCGGAGGGATTCCCGATAAATCATCTGAAAACACTTCTGGGTATTTACACACCATAGGAACTGACTGTATAGTCAAGGTTTCAGATGTATCATCCTTAACCCCAACTAGATGACACACGCAACCTTTAGAAATCATCTTTCTGGCCTTAAAGCAGGAAATGAAACGACCTACCGACACAGCTGAACTACCCTTCCACTCTAGGATTGGCTCACTTAGAAATCTGAACTCTACTGCATGGGATCTATAGTTGATTGAGGCATAACATGCAGTTAGCCAATTCATGCTGAAGATAACATCAAAATCAGTCATGGCTAACTTTACTAATTCTGCTGAAGTGACTTTCTGAAGGACTATGATAGTGCAATTTCTATATACCCGTCGAGCTATAACTGATTCACCAACTGGAGTAGTAATTGAGAAGGGTTCTGATAAGATTTTGGGACCGACTCCAAAACCACTAGCAACATAGGGAGTAACAAAAGATAAAGTATCCCCTGGATCTAACAATGCATATACATCAAGGTGGAATATTTGTCACATACCGGTAAGCACACTAGTGAAGTCACCTGCTCCTATCGAGATGCAAGGGCATAAAACCTATTTTGGAACTGGCCACCACCTACACTGTTGAATGCACCCTGCTAGCTGGTGCTGCTGTCGAGTTGGTAGCTTGAGTATGACTTCTACCATCACCCATCTAGCCAACGGACACTCCCGACACCGGTGCCTGGGTCTACCAGACCCAAAATAGATAACTGACCCAATTAGGCACTCCCCTATATGATTCTTGCCACACTTCCCACAGGTTGGGAAAGTACGCTCTTTCTGCATGTTACCCTGGCCCCTCGAACCTGAGGCTCTACTCCTTTGATCACCTCGCGGTTTGGATGGTGCACTGGCCAATGATGGCGCTGGAGCTAATAACCTATGATGAGACTGCTTGCAATGCCCGCCTCCCGATCACTGCTGAGAGAACCTATAACTGTTTGTCCAGGACCTCTTGGCCACTCTCTCTCTCAGATACACCTCCTCCATCTGATGGTAGTCCTACAATCCTTGTCAAGGTAGTCCACTACTCCTTGTACAAACCTGCTCACTCGAGCTATCTAATCAGCCACTAGCTCTGGTGCATACTTGGACAAATGAGTGAAATCCAAAGCATACTCATAGACTTTCATGTTACCCTACTTCAAGTTCACAAACTCCACTGCTTTAATCTCCCTCATCTCACGAGTGAAGAACCGATCCAGAAATGCAGTATGGAATTCATCCCAACAAATGGGCCCTGCTCCAACTGCCCTGCTATCCTTCCATTGCCTGAACCAGATGTGCGCGACCACTTTCAACTAATACGAGGCTAGGTATGCGCACTCCTCCCTGGTTACTCCCATCATCTAACTGATCTTCAGCACTTCATCAGTGAACTCATGTGGATCCTTGTGCACCTTCGATCCAAAAAACTCTGGAAGGTTTATCCTCAGAGAATCCCTGACTCTCACAGCTGCCGCATTCCCATTCTTAGGGACATGCGCTACCGCCTGTTGGTTGACTTGGGTGGTCAAAGCCTGAGCCAACATCTGGATGGTAGCCCTAAAATCTGCGTGGGCCACCTGCTCGGGATCCTCATGGGCTGGTGGAGCCTGCTGGTGCCCATCCCCGTTACCATTCTTATGGCCATTTCCATTCCCGTTTCTTCTTCCTTTGACGCGGCGAGGAGGCATGATTCTGAAAAGGCAAATAGCATGAGTTAGAAGGATAGAGAGACATTTCATCGCACGACATAGATTATGAAAGAAGGGAACATTTCCTAAACGTCTCGTAGCTCTTCGTCATAAGTATGGCACGATTCACACCCATGAAAAAAACTCTACTTAATGCGACTTTCATACATCTTAGGACACTTCAAAACCTAATGCTCTGATACCAAGTTTGTCACGACCCGAACATAGGCCCGAATCGAGACACGAGACAAAGAACCCCGAGAGGCTCCAAGTCGATCCATGACATGAACATATCAACTAAGAGAATACTATAAGAAGATACTGATATAAATAAACATGCTTAAGCAGAAGTCTGTATACATATCATGCCAATAATGAATCAGAAGTAACAAGTTGATTTCTACATAATGTTTGAATAGCCTCTAACATAACTGATGAGCTGATGGGATAGCATTCCCAACTAGCTTGAAAAAAGTCTGTCATTAAAAGAACATAACTAGAGATAACTGAATGCCCTCAAAGGATGAGGACTCACCAATCCTTGGTAGACAGGTCTGAGAGAGGAGCAGGACTAAGGATGTGGCTGAGACTGATCCCTCGGACTTGTATCATGAAATGATAGTATGCGGTCAGTACTTGGAATGTACTGAGTATGCAAGGTAAGTAAAACAGACAATTTAAATACATAAGAGTTCATGAGAGTAGGACAACATGATCATAAAGTAAATATCATAATTGTCACGACCCGAACATAGGCCCAGATCGAGACATGGGACAAGGAGCCCCGAGAGACTCCAAGTCGACCCATGGCATAAACATACATGTAACTTCATCAAATAAAGTAAAAGACTTAACAAAATAAGCATAGCGGAAGTCTAATCATAACATGAAATCGGAATTGGAATTCACTTCATAAACGACAATACTACATATAGTCTGAAAGCCTCTACTCGGTGCTAGACACTACTGCCAAAAACATGCATATGCTCTCTATCGTTTTTCAATGAAGCTGACCATCGCCTATTAACGAAGATGAATAATCATGAATATATATATAAATCTGAATCATACATGAGGAGCCTTGGCTCAAACCACGCCACAAGTTGAACATAATTGGGAGTCCTGACTCCAAAACCATGTGGTAAGCTAATTAGCTTGAAATCATACATCATACATGAAAATATGTGCTTGCCCAATACTTAAACATGCTTGGAAATACTTGATTCACTTGAAAACATGATCATAGACATGGGTAACTTGAAAACGTGTTTGTCATCATAAATATCTCATCATACTTGAATGTACATCATAAATCTTAACTTTCATGAACTTCTCATGGATGGGCATTATAATTTATAAACTTGAAAACATGATTGATAATTGAAAGCATTTTAAAACTTGCCTATGAATCATAATTCAATAATAGAAACATGCTTAGATCATACTATGTGGAAAATAAGGAAAATTCATGCATTGGGTTAAAACCCCATAAGATCAACATATGGATTTTCATGAATTAGAGAGGGATTGGGAATGGGTGTGAATGAGTTCACCCATTCATAGCCTTACATACCTAGGAAGAACTGATTCTACAACTTCTCTGATTGCCCAAGGATTAATTGGTGAAAAACTTGAAGGAAATTGAGCTTGATCACCTCTTTAGACCTTTACTCTTGCATGCATGAATAAGAATAGCCTAGAATGAACTTACCCCTCTTAAAACTCACCATTTATAGCTTAAAACGATTTAGTTAAGGCCTTAGGATCATAGTAATTACGGATAAGCCCTTACTAAATTCGCAGAAAATAACTGACTACCAGTCCCCACAAGGGACTGGATGAGTCGTTACCAAGGGCCATGACTCGTGGTCTCCAGTCGTCGTGTGCACTATCCAAAGTTCATCTGGGGCTCGCCACGGGGGACCCTATGAGTCATTACTGGTGACCACGACTCATGGTCTTCACTGCCCAAGAGTCCTCTTCCTTCACCCCATCCTTGGCCACGACTGACTCAACGAGTCATAGTGCTGACCATGACTCGTGGTCATGTCTGTGGTCACCCAAAACTCAAAAATTTCCAACTTAAGCCATGCACCTCACCATGAGTCACTTCACGACTCGTGATATACCCCACGAGTCACAGGATGAGTCATTCTATGACCTGGTGCAGAAAATCTTATTTTCTCCGTTTCAACTCCCCGGTCTGATCTTTGGGCTTTCGGGGTATAACAATATCTCCCCCTTGGGAACATTCATCCTTGAATGTGGAAAATCATGCATAAAAGTAGAGAAATGCCATTATCACAATCAAATACTAATCATATAACTGAAAATTGACAAAATGACTAACTTCGATGCAAACTACATGACTGAACTGAATTCCTGAATCATACATACATCCATTTACATGAAACAAACTGGGGCACGTGAGCTAATCATGGAACTGAATAGGATTTTAGGTCAAAAACTGATACCTCAAGTTGAAACTGAGCCGAAGGGGAATAGGTGTGGGTATCTAGCCATCATATCTGCTTCGGCTTCCCATGTAGCTCCCTCAACATGTTGATTCCTCCATAAAACCTTAACTGAAGCTACTTCTTTATTTCTTAGCTTGCAAACTTGATGATCTAGTATTTCCACCGGAACCACTTCATAACTAAGGCTATCTTTCACACCGACACTGTCCACCTGAACAACTAAAGTTGGATTACCTAAACACTTCGTTAGGAGCGATACCTGGAAAACTGGGTGGACTGAAGCTAATTCTGAGGGAAACTCTAATTCATATGTCACCTTGCCCATCCGTTTCACAATTTGGTACGGGCCAACATAACAGGGACTGAGTTTCCCTTTCTTTCCAAACCCCATCACTCCCTTCATGGGAGACACCTTTAGAAACACCCATTCATCAACTTCAAACTCAAGTTCTCTCCTCCTCAGATCCGCATAGGATGATTCTGACCCGTTCTGAACTATAACACCACCATCAATTGAGTCAACCAAATGAACTCCGAACCGTGCAAGTCGATGCACATCCTTCACCAACTCCTTCTTTCCCTCATCTACATAGGACACACTCTCCATAGAGAGTCTACTAAGTGTGTCTGCCACCACATTGGCCTTACCTAGATGGTAAAGGACACTTATATCATAATCCTTAAGTAACTCTAACCACCTTCTTTACCGCAAATTTAAGTCCTTCTGGGTAAACACATATTGTAGGCTCTTGTGGTCCGTAAACACATATACATGGACCGCATATAAATAGTGTCTCCATATCTTCAAGGAAAATACCACTGCCACCAATTGAAGATCATAGGTTGGGTAACTCTTCTCATGAACTTTTAGTTGTCTGCAAGCGTATGCTATCACTTTACCATGATGCATCAATACACAACCAAGGCTGATCCGAGAAGCATAGAAATACACCAAAAATCCATCGGTACCCTCAAGTAGGGTTAACACCGGTGTTGAGGTAAGTCGAGTCTTCAACTCCTGAAAATTCCTTTCACAAGCATTCGACCATTACAATTTCACTTTCTTTTGGATAAATTTGGTCAATGGCACTGCAATGAATGAAAATGCTTAACAAACCTGTAATAGTAGCCAGCTAAGCCCAAGAAGCTCCTGATATCTGAAGGATTCACCAGTCTAGGCCAATTCTTCACTACTTCGATCTTTTGAGAGTCCACCTGAACACCCTCACTAGACACCACATGGTCCAAATATGCCACTGAATTCAACCAAAACTCACACTTGCTGAATTTCACATATAATTGGCTATCCCTGAGAGTCTATAGCACCACCCTCAAATGAGCGGCATGTTCCTCCTCGATCTGAGAGTATATCAGGATTTCATTAATAAACATGATCACGAACATATCCAAGTATAGCTTGAACACCCTGTTCATCAAGTCCATAAAAGCTGTACGAGCATTCGTTAGTCCAAAAGACATAACTACAAACTCATAATGTCTATACCGAGTCCTGAAAGCTGTCTTCGAGATGTCACTCTCCCGAACCCTGAGCTGATGGTATCCGGATCAGAGATTTATCTTCGAAAAGCACTTGACACCTTGAAGCTAGTCAAACAAATCATCAATTCTGGGAAGAGGATACCTGTTCTTGATGGTGACCTTGTTCAATTGCCCGTAATCAATACACATACTGTTACACCCCGTAAGTTTCTAATGTTTAGGCGGCCTATTCGTATGTTGGTTAAGAGTTTTAAAGTGCCATATGTACAAGAAAAGGGCCCGGGCAAAGGCCGAACGAGTGCAAAGTCGGGACTTTACTAGAGGAGGTCGAACCAAGTTTCCCAGAGGGGCAAAGTGGCACAGAGAAGCCCCCTCAACGTTACCCAAAGTGGCACAGAGCAGAATTGGCGTGACCGACAGAGTGCCATGTTGCCTTGTCTGCCGCCTCAAGTATATAAAGGCCTCACACTTAGGTGTTATGTTATTTTCCAAATAACCTCGGCCAAAAAAGGTAGGAACGAAGGGAAACTATTGAAAATCATCCGATTACGCCGCTAAACGCCATCCAAATCTAAATTAACTTCGGGTAGTGAAGTATAAAGCTACAGAGAGCATCGCTGCGGAGTTATTTTCGTAAAATACGCCCGGCGAATCATCGTCCTGCCGAGCCTAAGTTGGTGCAATTATTTCAAACTAGGGTCAATATGATCACATGCCTAAAGTAAGTATTTCTCCCTTCTAGATTCCCGAGAAATTACGAGTTTTGATCGTCTTTTGACAAATTGAAGTATAGTCAGTATATATATAGATCTCCCAGCCATCCGCATTCCTGACACAACTAAAAACAACAAAGAGTGAAGTAAAAAGTAAAAGTTGAAAAACACTTGGGCTGCCTCCCAATAAGCGCTTGATTTAACGTCGCGATTCGATGATGTTACATCAATGGTCAACAATGGTCCGAAGGTTTGACCTCCTTATAAGGGACCTCAACCAGCTCGTCCCTTGTGTCAATCACTACACAACTCAACATTCATCCAGGGGCTTCATTGGTTTACACACATTGAAGATGAGCTCATCACTGCCAACCCGAAACTTGATTTCTTTCAACTCAACATCCACTAGTGCTCGATCGGTGGCTAAGAATGGGCTCCCTAAGATGACAGGCACCTCGAGGTCTACGTCACAATGCAACACTATAAAATCCATTGGGAGGATGAACTTATCAACTTTTACCAACACATCAAAGAGTATCGCCACTGGTCGCTTGATCAATCTATGAGCCATGAGAAACCTCATTGGAGTAGGCTTAGGATCTCCCAAACCCAACTTCTTGAATATCACAAGGGGTAACAAATTGATACTTGACCCTATGTCACACAAGGCTTTGTTGAATAGATACACCCTAATGGTGCATGGGATGGTAAAAGCCCCCGGGTCTTCTCTCTTCAGAGCCATGTTTCTTTTCATGATTGCACTGCAATGATGTGACGCCTCTACCGTGCCTACATCGACAACCTTCTTTTTCTTCAACAACTCCTTCTTGAACTTAACATACCCCATCATTTGCAATAAAGCATCCACCAACAGAATGTTCACGGACAATTTGCTAAACAAATCAACGAACTTCTTGAATTGATTGTCCTCTTTCTTTTTTAATATCCGTAGGAGATAAGGAGGTGGACATTTAGGCATTGGTCCTTTAGCAATTTTATCCTCCTTTATTTCCTCATTATCTATTACAACATGTGAAGGAACATCTACCTCTCTGTCCTCTACCATCTTGTCATCATTAAATAACATGGGTGCACTTGGTGCCATCCCATCCTTCAACTTCTCACCACTCTTCTTTTTACCAACAACCTCATTAGGCTTATCACCCGCACTCTTAAGTATTCTCCCACTTCTAGTGACAATTGCAATACAATGACCATCATTCTTTAGATTTGGAAGAGTGTTACTAGGAAATGTACCTTTCATCTGAGGATTCATTTGAGAAGGCAGATGGTTCATTTGGGGCTCAAGATGTTTTATCGATGCCCAATGGGAACTCATGATTTGAACAAGGTTGTATACCTCACCCTTCAACTCTTTAACCCTATTGTCGATAGATTCAACTCTTTTCAATACACGGGCTAGTATTTCCTCGCTTTTTGAGCTAGCGGGATCACTAACACTTTGTTTGCATTAGAGCCACATCAACAATACGAGGAGGTATGCATGGATTTTAGCTATGGTGATTGTATCGATCACCTTCTCTTTCATAATCATAGTCTCTCCATCCTTGGTTCCCTTCCCTAGGACACTAAAGGCCTTGGTTGGCACCTTGGTACCCGAGCGAGAACCCACCACTTGGTTCGTCATGTATTGACACTCTTCATCGAACATAGCATATGGAGCATCACCCTCATGAGAGTTGTTTCCTTGAGCCCTAATAGCATTCACACTCTTGACTTCGAAGCCCATTATGCACTTAGCTAGAAACCCCATTTGAGTCATCATCTTTGCCAAGGTCTCATCCCTTTCTTCCTTCTTCCTCCTCATCTCATTCATCACTAGATTAGAGGTAACACTTGGGGATGCCTTGGTCTCTCTTGTATTTCAAGCTCGGTTCATTTTGGTCATTCTATCCAAGAGCGCCTTTGCAAGTCCAAAATCTTGATCCATGATTGAACCACAGGCTATATTGTTTGCCACGGACTTGTTAATGGAGTCAAGTAATCGGTAGAATCTCTGTGAGAGTACTCAATCTGATAATCCATGATTAGGACATAAGACCACCTTCTTCATGAATCTCAACCACACCTCATGTAATGGTTCTCCTAAAAGTTGTCGGAAATTTTTGATTTCATCATACATTGCAATATTCTAGAGGGTGAAAAGAACCAATCTAGGAATGCTTCGGTTAGCTCATTTCATGAAGTTATAGACCCTGGAGGTAGCTCCTTCAACCAAGTTGTAGCTCTCCCATGAGAGAGAATGGGAACAACCTTAGCCGAATAAACTCTTGGCTAATGTTCATGATACTGAGTGGCTGTAGATTTCAACAAAATTCCTTATATGCCGATTGGCATCTTCACCCGTAAGGCCACCAAATGATCCTTTCGTTTGGATGAGGTGCAGCATGGTGCTAGTAACATCAAACACCACATTTCCTATTGTTGGAGGTAGGAGAATTGCACTAGCCACATCATAAACTACCAGCTCATCTTCAACATCCATGAATCCATTAATACTACCATAATCACTACCGTAGCTCATCCTTTATCCTGTCCGGCCAACAAGAATAACAAAACAATGTAAAAAAAACAAGACACAACACAAATGTGAATCAGAAAACAAACAAATGGCAATCAATTTCCAGTCCCTGTCAACGGCTCCATTTTTGATAACATCCAAAACAACTCTCCAATTAAGTAGGTGGCTACGGTCATTTCCAAAATAAGTACCCAACTAGAATCAAGGTCGATTTTTCACAAGTATTGGAGGCTATATTTACCAAATATTATCAATTAATTCACAAAAGCAAGCATCACGTCTAAGCATAAAGTAAAATTTTGGGCAATTGATTTGAACTAGTATCAAATGAAAAGGTAAAATCAAAGCAGGGGAACACGATTGTTGCTAACAAATTTAGAGAGACTAGGGGTGTGCATTTATGGGGCTTCATCTTGATATTTATTGATTAAGAGCCTTAGAATCGATTAATGCATGGATAACTTTGGTTTTGGCTACACTCTAAGTTTCTCAACCACAAGAGTGTACATTTTGGGTTTGAGAAAGAAGTACAAAACAACCAAATATTGCTTGAGTGGACATAGACTATTTCTAGCTCTATCTCATAAATGGAGCTTGAATTGTGTATAGGCTATTTCTAACTCCCCAACCCATAGATCAAAAGCGCCAAATCCTTATTATTGAAGTCTTACCAAACTTTACTTCTCTTTTCCAGAAAAAAGTCTTAGAGAACTCAATTAATGTTTTCAACCATTAATTTTCAAATTGAAACTTGAAGAAATCTATAGATCCTTGCATTATAATCAATTCTAAGTTCAATTAATCAATACTCAATCAATTCTACATACATATCATTTAGATACACCCCTAGAAGAAAAATTAGCTGCTCATAATTAAGGAAAGAGAAATTATACATATGTTATTCATTAATTGAAATTATCTTAATATATTAACTAAAATAGTAATAGCTATTGCCGATGCAAGATGTTATTTTTAAAAAATGTTAATCATACTAAAAAGCACATAATCTATCTTAAATATAAAATTTGTCGTAATAACATTTTTAATTTGTATCTCTTTTTTCGCTTAATTATACTACCTTTATTAATGAGATTAATAGCTGATTAAATCTTTAATATGGAAAAAAAATACAAACAAGTTTCTATAATTATGTGAAAAAGTGAAAGAACTTTTTTAAAACAAATAAAAACTACTTTAACAATTTGGAAGGTACTAATTTCATATTAAATAGTCTTCATATATACAAGCAATGCTCTTATGTAGGAACTAGTAGTATACATATTTTAAAAGAAAGCTAAAAAGATACATGCAGAAGTGAATTTACTTGACATTTAAAGTTTTAATCCAATCATCTGACAAAAGAAAATAATCCTTTCTTGTTCTAGTATTTCTTTTCTGCACTTGTTACAACGCCTTGCATGGGTAGCGGAAGATAAATAATAATATTTATAAATTCCTATCTGTATATTTTATAGTACTTCATAGTCTTCTTCAGTAGCCCATGGATACTTCCTGTACATATTCTTAACTTGAGATGAATTTTCTGGTGTAGACCATGGGTACTTCATTGATGGATCTCTTGGGAACTTTCTGAAGTTCAGAAATGGTGCCCATAGAAGAACCCTAAATTTTCGAACGAATTGTCAAAAAGAATCCGGAATAATATTAATGTTTCTTCCAAACAAGTTAACTAGTGCGCGTTTTAGCATTGTCAAACTGCTTTTTAATGCAAATGATTCCAACAAGAAGGGTAATAATACTTACTTTTACAACATTTTAATCCCTAGCTCCCTCAATTACTGAATTCCATGAATCAATAAAAGACAAATTGTTTACAACTCAGCTTTATAGATGTGGCTCAAGGACATGTAGATTCAGATGATCAAAACATCAAGTTTGTTTATTCTAACTCGCTTTTGATAACAAAGCTAAACTATGAATAAAAAATTGCACTCAAACGACAAGATGAGTAAGTGAATTGACCTGAATTCTGATTCTAGCAATATCACCGAAAAAGTTTGAGATTGTTGCATTTAAGAGCTATGAAGATTGAGATTACAAAGCGTGAGTATAATCCTAGTGAATAAGTAAAAATTAGATGATCTATAAAGATGAAAATATAAGACTATTTATAGCTAAAACACCATCCATGAATCTCTCCCCATGAAGTCTCCCATTTACTAACATATGTTTTAGTTATCTGACAGTTGGAGGAGATCGAGGGATTATCGGAGCCCTTATCTTGTCCAATCACATCCTAATACCCGATCTTACGATTTCATAGCCCGGCAAGCTCGCTGGTACGACATCGTCCTCAAAAATGTCTTGAATCTGGATTCCCTAAGAATATGGTTTCTTCTTCCGATCATGTTTAAGAAAAGATATCTTCTATTTATTGTTGCTAACTTATATTTGACATGTCTTATATGCCACATATTTTCTCCTGATTCTTTACATATTCAACCCGATTTTTACCCTATACAAATAGTTCCCCTATTTTTTGGACACTTGTGGAATCGAGACTGAGAAATGGAAGAGTTTATCCTTTTTTTGTTGGGAAAAGATGTGAAAATACCTCTAACAACATCAAAATGACATTTGTATCCTTGCGTTTTATACTTTGAATATGCGTCAACATCAACCATGACTGTGTCGGCATTAGTTATCGAGGCAATGATAATTGTGCTTTATTGTAACCCATTTTTACGCTTCCCCTTATTTGTTCTCTCAAATTGTCTCAAAATCTTTCATGTCCTCTTCTTGTGCAACTCCAATCTCTCTTTTTCTTCTTCGAACACTTCTACAATAATACTTGCCACTCTATTTTCTTCTCTAATCTTGCATCACCAAATTTTATGGAAAGATTGAACCTCTCTTCTTCAGAAGAAGAGCTACCTATGGTCTCTGCCAGTACTACCATCCCTCCACCTTTTTCGACAATTTTTAAAGTGGAAGAGAAGGATTCCATTGATAATGTTCCTTCTTTTTCCAAAAGGAAAAAAGGGAAAAAGGGGGAACTCCTCCCTGTCACTCAAGGAAGGTTATTCTAAAATTGTGGAACTTCACCAACGACTACATCCTGTGTGCTCATTAAGTGAATTCAATGAGTGAACAGAACCACTAGAGGGCAAGTACTCATTTGTGGCCTGACTCGAACACCTGTCCATATTCGTAAAAGACTATGACTGTGAGAAAAAAGGGGTCCAGGCTGAGATCCTGACTGATCATAAATGGATTACCAGCCAGAGACTAGACTGTCTTTTGTATACACCACCCCAACACCCTAGGGCTCGGGTTACCCATTGATTAAGTAATCCTGAAATTTTTCTACCAGTACAAGGTATGCGTAGCCTAAGTCATCTTGGTTATATGATAGGTCATCAGCTGCCTCTGAATCCTCAATGGCAATGCTAGTCTCCCATCACTTTAGAGCATTTGTTAAACCTTTGTGTTCCCCAGACCTTTTGGGGGTGGAATTTTTACTATGGTCGGCCGAGGTCAAAGAAAAAATTTAGTCTATACTTATGATAACCACAATTGGAGATGGATAGACAGGTTTTTCATAGTGGAGACTGCTATCATTGTTACATAAGAGCACTTTCCCTTCTCAGAGATCTTGAATAACACTTGTAAGTAATTTATTCCATGTTCCCAAGTTTTGTTTTTTCTTTCTTTCCTTATGATGCCATACTGACCCTATCATCCTCCTATTTTGGTTCATCCTAGATGAGTCATGGACTTAAAATCATATACCCAGTATCAAAAATTGGGTGCAAGGCATCTTGAACCTACCAGAGAAGCCGACAAGCACGTGGAAATTGATGAGTGACTATACCGGATGGAGACTCAAGAACTGTAATAATTTTACCCTAACTTCCATTTTATATTCCACTTTGAACCCATAGAATAAACCTCTTACATCTTCATATTTTTCATATCTTACAAGGCTATTTGTGAAAAAAGGGTTGGATTCTCACGCCCCTTCGAAATCTTCATATGTTGATGAGCTAGTCGAGAAAGTTGAGTCCCTCATTAATTTTGCTAGGAAAAATGAATCAAGTGCCTCTACCTCTACTATGGAAGCTAATACTACAAGTCCAATTAAGATGCGGAGCTTAAGGAAAAGGAAAGATGTCATCGAGGCCAGTGGAGGTGTCTTATGCGTTGGATTGCAGGTAGCTCCTTTATCCATCGTGCTTGTAGAAATCATCACTACGGATCTAGATGATGACAGTGAAGAGGAGACCCTTACCGGGATTCAACTGGTCGCTTCCCCAATCCGGACCACCACTTCTGCCAAGAGTGAAGCTTTATTTTGTGAGAGTGGATTGGTCAACCTTTAGGCCCCAGTTGCCACCACTTTGTGCCTAAGCATTTATTCAGGATTAGTAGATTCACTTCTTGGGGCTCTAAACTCTACCAGTTACCTCCACTTGCAATCAATCCATACTCAAGGTGCCTTCAGGTCTGACATCACATACTCTGTCATGGGTCGAACTTTAAGGGCTCTTACGGCTACCTTCATGATCCTTGAAGAGATGATCTTTCTGTTCACATAAGTCAATTTTGCAAACTATTTCAAGGATATGGTCCTGTCTAAAGATAAGGATAATATGCAGGAGTTTTCTACTGAATGCCTCCTGAATGAATCTATACATGCGAATGCCAAGGTAAAATTTGACTCATTTTTTAACCATTTTCTTCATATATCTCATGGCTCCTCATACTCATTTCTTTTTACAGAGAAACATGTTGAATTTTGAAGACCTTCATTACATCAACAAGAAGGATGCATCATAGCGGGAGAGCACCGAGCTAAAGAAAATAAATTCCACTCTTGAATCTGACTAGGCCGCAGCTGTCGATGAAAAAAGATGTTTGTTCCCGACAGGCTAGCCAAGCTCATTTAGAGCTAGAGGAACTTAATTAGAAATTATAAAAATTGGATGGTTAGGTGTTTACTTATACCAAGATAGAATTTGAACTTCAAGATAAGGTTCAGCACCTTGAGGAGCTCATTGCACAAAGGGGCAGTTAGCAGACCCTTTTAGAGAAGGAAGTTACTGAAGTTGGAGATGCTACCCTGCCGATTTTTGGAGCAAGTAAACCTACTAGAAGTTATCCTATAGGCATCTGGGGCTCAACAAGATCATCTTATCTGGAAAAACATTAGCGTCACCAAGGAAGCCAAGGCAGAGATGGCCAAGGTCAAGCTTCACAACATAGTGAACCAATTGAGCATCCATAGGATGTCCTTGGAAAGCTTTGGTTGGAACCGTAAAGAGACATGCATATTCTTATTGCTTTCGAATATCCTTTGTTATTATGATCACACAAATATATTCATTTTTCATTAGTGAAACTCGAGGGGAAATGATTTCATGTACTTAATTATCTATGTGAAACCCATTGAGAAATAATTTCAGGTATGTGATGATTAATTGACACAGTTACATATATAGTTTGACACAGTATACTTTTTTACATATATATTAATATAATTCTCATTTAAGTGTGATTATTGAGATTCATACTTATTGAAAGGTTTCACTTAAACTTATGCATGTCGGTGGAAAATAGTTCCGACAGATTTTATCATGCTTCTTATTATATAATACCGAGAAAAAATTTCAATTTTCAAGCCCGATTGTAAATAGTTCTAGATAGGTATATGGACCTTGGGAGTCCCCTGTGGTTCCGACTATCGAACAAAGAAAGCGGGTGTATACTAGTAGGGTCATTGACCATTGCATTGCATTTTGTTACATTGTATTGCTTTGTACTTCTTTGAACTATTTTTCCTCACTTGCTACTATTATATTTTCTTATCAAATGATTTTGATTAGTGGAATGAACCCCTGTTTTTCCTTGAATTTATTGTGTACAAGGTACTTGACTTAGTAGGATACATTTCATACTTTTTATGATAAGCTATCTAACTCTTGCTCGGTCGACCTATGATGCCTACTGAGTACATGTGTTATTGTACTCATACTACTCTTGGTGCAACTTTTTGATACAGATCCTAGTACTAGCAGGCTTTGCTGATTTTCTGTCTGAGCTATACAATACGGAAGTTCTAGTGAGCTACTTGGCATTCGGAGCGATGTCGGTCTTGTTATATATTTAGTATCCCGTCTTTCTTTTATTTCAGATAGTCTTGTAGTAGTAAACAACTGTAGTGTATCTGTACAAGTTCTTATACTAGTGGCACTAGGTCGTTGGCTTATTTTGTTAGTTCTGCATTTCTGTTGATGTCTATGAATATTTAACTTTAAGACTTTACTTCTGCTATTTCTCCTATTGCTATGTATTTCATATTTATTGTGTTTGAGAAATTGACTCACCTATCAATGAATTAGGATAGGTGCCATCATGATCTTGAGATTTTGGATTGTGACCCATCCTATTATCGATCGGTGTGGATTTTTTAATTGAGAGAGTGCTCTGTAATTTACTTCTAACTCCATATATAATGACTTTTTACATGTATATATATATCTAGTGTTTAACACTACGGGTGAGCATTGAATTTTGCCAAACCCCTAAATCCGCTACGTATTTTGCTAACTTGTTTATCCTTTGAAAAGCCTTTAATACCGCTGATTTTTGGCATTTCCTTTTGAATTTAAACATTTTAATATTTCCTCCATGTTTATATGGTATATTCTAGTTTCTTCAAATTATTTAGTATTAATAACTTCACTACGTCTGATGGTGTTTGGATTACGTACTGATTTTCTAGTTTACCTTATTTTGGCCAGAAATTTCAGGTAAATGATTTATATAAGATACCAATAAATGGTATAACTAGCTACCACTTACCCTGGAAAGAAAATGAAGACAAACATGAACTGCAAATACATCTCCAATAGGTCCCTCTTGTACCACCTTTTCCTAAGCCAGGTCATTATGATAGGCTGCAATGGAAGTCACATAAAACAGAAAGTTATAAAGAGAACAAATAATTATATAACAAGAGCTACTATTTACAACTAGCATAGTTTTAGATGTATTCTATTTTTACAAAAAAATATTTACACAATTGAGTTATTTATAAGGGCAATACAAGTAAATATCTATTATTTATTATACATAATAAAAGTGATAATTAAATTAGTACGACAATCTATGTAGCTGTACTATCTGTCTATATTATATTAAAAGTGTGAAGGCCCTTAGAAATGTTGATTGAACTTTTTCCCTTTTATTAAAAGATTTTACAATAGATAAAATTGTCATTTAATATTTTTTTCAAATTATTATTTATAATACTTTTAAATAACATAAAATTAAAATTATATATAAATTCTAAAAAGATATCCCGTAAAAAAGAATTCCTTACATGAATAAACCTAAAAAAAGGTTCCAACTTAAAAACTTTTTTCTAAAAAAATTTCCATGAATAACCCTAATTCACCCCCCTAAAATATTCCCCTAAATATTTTTTCCTTCGTGAATATTTACCCCCCAAAAAAAAAATCCCCCCGCCCCCTAAATAATTTCCATATGTTATGAAATAATAAAGAAAGAACAAGAATATTGTAGAGAAAGAGAGAACGAGAGAATTTCTTATTTCTCTTGATGGGATGAAATACAATGAAGGAGAACCTTTCTATTTATAGAAATAATTTCTCCTAACTTTTCTCCAAAAGATAGATTTTCACTATAATATAAACACATGTATCCACTACAATACAAATACCTTTATAGACATTCACTATAATACAAATATGTTTATAACACTCCCCCTTGAATGTCTATTTGATAGATAATGTGCCTCGTTAAAACCTTACTAGAAAAAACCCAATGGGAAAAAAATCTAGTGAAGGAAAAAGAGTACACATATCTAATAATACGCATTTTGGCTGCCTCATTAAAAACCTTATAAGGAAAACCCAGTGGGACAAAACCTCGTAAGAAAAAAGAGTACAGCGCGTATTAACTCCCCCTAATAAGAACATCCTTGAATCTTTACACTGATTTTGTGCACCATCTTTGTGCATTGTGGTGGAGCAATTGAATCATATATCGCACACTCAAATTTTTAGATGCAATTATTTGGTTCCTGACCCTGAACCAATTGTGATAAAGGAACCTTGTTGGCTTGATGCATTCAGGTGTTGCTATATGTTAAATAAACATATCTCATACCAAATTTTTTTTGGGAGTTTTATTCTCATAACCAATGATTTAGCTATAATTGGAGGCATACAATTTTTGCTAAACCAACATAGATATGAATCAGCACTATCAACTGATTTTATAATTTGGAACTACGCTCTTAATTTAATAATTTGAGCAACAACCTTACAAAAATCAATTGCAAGTTGATATCAAAATACATGTGACCATACCATAGATGCATCTCTTAGCAAACGGTTCACATGGTAGGTGAATGGGCCCATATTCACCCTTTTATAAGTTTCAAAATTTCAGTGAATATAATTCCAATCTTAGCTGATCAAGATCATTCTATCACGAGAACAAGCAACACAAGAGAATTCTTGAAGAATGTTTTATTTCTTCAACATATTGCCACGTGAATTCTCAATTATTTTTGCATCACATTTGAACCGGGATGGCCAACCAGTTATGCCAACTTATTTCAGTAAACTTCTAGTTTACTTTCGTATGTGATTTCGTCATCATACCCATATTTATATACTACAAATTTAAAAAAAAATACGGCGGGTAATCTTTTACATAAATATTTATAAACCGCTTCAATTGTAGTAGCATGAAGATATTAGATCTTCCCATAATTTATAGTCTCAATTTTTTTTTCAATGTCCTTGAAACTTATAAGTTTCCTTTTGAGACTTACTACAATAATTTCATTCCTTCAAGTAGTAATACATTAGCTCTCCCGAAGCTCTCAATTAATTTTGTGTACTACCACATATTCAATCATATCAAAATTATTAATAGTTTCTCCACATAGTTTTAACTTTGAAACAATTATGAATGTTGATGAGCTATACTCATGAACAGACTTATAGTCTTGATGGATCTAATCATATCATGTCTTTGGGTGGATGACCATCTTCAGGTGGTCATACCTTTCTTTTAGGCTATTCCACAAAACAAGTGGATCCTTAATCGTGAGATATTCAATTTTCATAATTTCGTCAATATGATGATGCAAGAATATCATAGCCTTAGCACGATCTTGATTTGATGTTTTATTTTCACTTTAATGGTGTCTCCAAGACCCATTGCATCCATATGGATTTTTGATGCTTTGTTTTCACTTTTAATGGTGTCTCCAAGACCCATTGCATCTATATGGATTTCAGCATCAAACACCCATGAAAGGTAATTCTTGCCCGAACTTTGAAGGGCAACAAAATCAAGTTTCGTAACCATATTAAAAGAAAAAAATAATAATACCTTGGCCTTCAAATTTTGAGACAGTAGAGTCGTAGAACAATGGTATCACCAAAGAAATATCACTCCTGTGGTTAAGTAATATATCTTTCAAAAAATAAATTTTAATTTTTCTTACCTCAGATCTTTCAAAGTGAGTGCTCAAGGCAGAGACTCGTGCTGATAACGTGTTATGAAATAATAAAGAAAGAACAAGAATATTGTAGAGAAAGAGAGAAGGAGAGAAGTTCTTATTTCTCTTGATGGGATGAAACACAATGAAGGAGAACCCCTCTATTTATAGGGATAATTTCTCCTAACTTTTCTCCAAAAGATAGACTTTCACTATAATATAAACACATGTATCCACTACAATACAAATATCATTATAGACATTCACTATAATACAAATATGTTTATAACACCATAAATAATTTTTCTTCTGTGAATAATTACCCGAAAAGAATCCCCCCCCCAACCCCCCCCAAAAAAATTCTTTTGGTGTGGTTCCTTCTATTTTTCTTGCATAAATTGAGTTCTTTTTTTTTTATAGTGATGTCCTAATATTCTTACACTTTTAATTTTTTATTAATATTAATTTATAATAATGGTGTCCTAAGTTTCTCACACTTTCAAATTGTTTTTGATTTATGAATCCATCCACTTCTATAAAAAGATTTATAATTGTATAATTTTATTCATCCAAGACTTATTCATCAACAACTTTGTCTCAACGTCTAAATTATTTTTATTTCATATTGTGAATTTGAAGAAGACAATGATTTATCTTGTTTGTTTCATGTTGTGAATTTGAAGAAGACAATAATCTATCTTCTTGGTTTTATATTGTAGATTTGAAGAAGACAATAATCTACTCTTTTTATATCATGTTGTGGATTTGAAGAAGACAATAATCTATCTTTTTTATTTCATATTGTGAATTTAGAAGACAATAGTAATTTTTACGCCAGCTAAAGTTGCGTATCTTCAAAATAATTCAACTTAGATTACATCCTTTAGTTGAGTTTAACATTGATATTATGTTATCTTCTTTAATTGAGTCTGACATTGATATTATGTTATCTTCTTTAATTGAGTCTAATATTGATATTATGTGATTTAGATTTGTGTTTTTTGTAGGTGACATTCTTCATTTACTCATATATTCATAAGTTCACATGTTTTATCCATTCAGGTAAAGAATCTTCTCATCTCATAAAATAATTTTTTTTATAAAATTATAATTTCGTTCTATATTTTAAGTGCAGAATTCTTGTAGAACGGTATAATTGCTATGTTAGCTCAAATTACTTATCTTCAAAATAATATTTAATTAATTTTTCATAAAAAAATATTATTAAAACTAAAAGAGTGGAGATTTACCAATTATATTAATCTAGATAAATATTATTAACATATTAATTAGGATAAATATGTAATTAGGAGTTATATATAATATTTAATAAGTATTAGGAGTTATAATATGCTAAACAAAGTTCATAATTTACTTCAAATAGTAGTTCACTTAACAAAGTCAACTATTATTTTTTAATAATCTTTTATTTTCTGTATTAATTGACACGATACACACGTACAATAGATAAAATTATCATTTACTATTTTTTAAATAATTATTATTTAAATATTTAAAACTTTGAAATAATTAAATTATAACTAGTAATATTTAGTATTTTAAAATTGACTAAAAAGTTTCTTCATAAATATTTCCTATTTGAACTATATTAAAAGTCCTAACATTTAAGACTTTAAAATCAATTATAATTTTATTAACTTATATCAGTCCTTTCTTTTAAAAGTGTGAAGGTCCTTAAAAATGTTAATTGAACTTTTTACCCTTTATAAAAAAATTTTGCATAAGACAAAACTGTCATTTGCTATTTTTTCTTCAATAATTATCTTTTAATTATTATTTTAATATTCAGAATTTTGAAATTAATTAAAGTTATAGCTATTAAATATTTACCTATTTGTAAAAGGTAAGAACTCTTAATATTTAGTATTTTAAGACTGATTAAAATTTTACTTCTTAGATCTTTTCTTATTTGAATTATATTAAAAGTTATAACATTTAAAATTACAAAATCAATTATAATTCCATTAACTTATATCAATACTTTATTCATTAAACTAACTAATTATCTATCAAAATTTTCAAAATCACAATACGAGAAAAAAATTTAAAAAGCGTAAATTTATTATGTATTAATATATTGAATTCCTCTTTCTTCTTGTTCTCAATTTATTAGTGCCAAAACAAGTCAGTAATAACTCATGATATTATTTTGTATGTGTATATTGTTCAAACTAATAATTGCTACTATATGTTCTATTTTGCTATATATTGTATTATAATGCATCTTCGTAATGGTAATATTTATATTAAATGTTAATCTATTAATAGTGTAGTAATACAAATTTTATAATAAAAATTTATTCTTATTAATATGAGCTACACGCGCGAGGAGGGTACACTTAAATTAGTATTATATTAAAAGTGTGAAGACCCTTAGAAATATTGATTGAAAGACATCACAGTAGACAAAATCGTCATTTACTATTTTTGTATCATTATCATTTAAAATTATTTCAATCTTATTTTATCATATTAGATGTTTTATTTGTAACATAATTCTATTTGTGATGTAAACCTTAAAAAAAATTCTACTAAATTTTCACCACCAAAAGCTCTTTTTCCTTTTTTATAATCACGAAAATTTATTTTTTCCTTTCTTATGGTAGCTAATTTTTAAAGAAGTTTTTTTCTTTCTTTTTTTTCCTTTTTTGATAATTTCTTTTCCCTTTTCTAAAAGTCACGAAATTTTTTAATTTTTTCGCTTTTTGAAGTCACAATTTATTTTCTCTCTTTTTGATTATTTTTTTTCCTTTTTGATAGTCAAAATTTTTTATAAGTAGTATCCTAATATATTTACACTTTCAAATCCTTTTTAGTTTATAAATCCTTCTACTTTTATATATATATATAAAAAAATTATAATTTCATAATTTAATTCATAACTCTTCTACATTAACACATATTATTCAATCTCCAACTTTGTATGTTTCATGTTAATCTATCTTCTTATGATTTTTTTTTCATGTTGTGAATTTGAAAAAGACAATAGTAATAGCTATGTCTGCTCAAGTTGTTTATATTCAAAATAATTTTACTTAAATTATCTCCTTTAGTTGAGTCTACTATTGATACTATTTTATCTCCTTTGAGTCTTATATTGGTATTATGTGCTTTAAATTTTGTGTCATTTGCAACTAACATTCCATCTACTTATACATTTGCAAATTTCACCTATTCAGGTAAAGTAATCTCCTCATCTAATAAAACTATTCGTTTTATAAAAGTATAAGTTATTATAATTATAACTCTTGTGTACAATTTATTTTAGATAATCTTGCAATGAAATCTGAAAAGGATCTCGTGAACAAAATTGTACCAATTGACAACTTAAGGCGGTATGATTTTCTCATTGGATAATAAAAGTCCTAGTAATTAGAGTTGGATTAGTAAACGAGTATAAAAGGGGAGCAAAGAAAGGCACGCGAATGACTATAACATTAGTTAACAAAGAGGTAAATAATTTTTTTATTACATTCTATATTTAAAATTTTATATTTTTGTATATATGATCGAATTCTTATCTATTCTTATTATATTTTATATTTTTATATAAATATTTTTTAATCATAAACTTTAATATTTTTACTGGGCATAAAAGTTCATGTTATACTTTTCAATAATTATATTAAAAATACGAAAAAAATATTTACAATAAGACAAGATCTGTTACATCATAAACGAGCTTAATTTCATTCATTTTTTTAATTAAATTAATAAAGCTATAAATATTAAGTAGTTATAATTATATAATAAAAATAATAATTCCTAAATCTAATATGAGATCTTGTCCACGAACTTTTTCTATTTTATTTTGGTGGTACTTTTTATTTAATTTAAAAAATTATTATGTTATATAGTTTTAATACACATTATTTAGTTGATTTTAAAGTTTAAATATAAGGAAAGTATCAAAATAATAATTAAACTTCGTTGATTTTAAAGTTCTAATTATTAGAAATCTTATTCATCAAATTTGTCCAACTTTATCTCATAATTTTCTTCATCAACTTTGTCGTTACTTTGATTTAATCTCCAACTTTATATATTTTTCGTACACACGTGCAATGCACGTACACCGAAACTAGTACTATATTAAAAGTGTGAACCCCCTTAGAAATGTTAATGAAAACTTCTTCAATAAAAGTCTTCGCAATAAATAAAATAGTCATTTATTATTTTAGATAATTATTATTTTTAATTTTCATATTACTACATTAAAATTGGGCTTTATATTCTTTTTAAAATATTTTCACTGCCCGAGATTTTCAATTTGTGACATTACTCTTAAGCAAACTTTCCACCACCTTATTTTATCATATTAGGTTTTCTATTTGGGATAATTCTACAAAAATTTCTTCAATTTTACATTATTTAGATTTTTTATTTGGGACATAACTCAAGAAAAATTCATATTTTATGTTATTTAGGTTTTCTACTTGGATATAGCTCTAAACTAAAATTCCAAATTTTACATTATTTTACCACATTAGGTTAGATTTTTTATTCTTTCTAAAATATTTCCATCCCTTAAGGTTTTCTATTTCTGACATACTATCAAAAAAAATTTCACTGAATTTTTTCACCACCTCATTTTACGATATTAGGTTTTCTATTTGCAGCATAACTCTATTTGTGGCGTAAACCTAAAAGAAAATTTGTACCAAATTTCCATCTCCTTAAAAAATTTTCACTTCCTACAAACCCAAAAAAATCACCTTAGAATTTTTTTTAAAAATTTATAGTGTCCTAATATTCTTATATTTTCAAATCCTTTTTGATTTATAAATCCTTCCACTTTTATAAAAGAATTTATAACTACATAATTTAATTCATCAACTCTTACATCAATACATTTAATTCACTATCCAGCTTTGTAAGTTTTCATGTTTTCTTGTCTTAAATCTATCTTCTTCTTTTTTCTTTCTTCAGTTGTGGATTTGGGAACACAATAATAATTGATATGCCAACTCAAATTATTTATATTTAAAATAATTTAATTTAGATTATCTCCTTTAGTCGAGTCAAATTTTATAATAATTAACATGAAATGTACATATATTGCATGCATTTTAATGCTCATGGAAAAGGAAATAATTTTTTACCTTTCAATTAAGCGTTATTTCTACGATATTTTTGTTTATTGAAACAAGTATTGAAATAAATTGAAGAAAGAACTATTGGAGTGGATCAAACTCTTAAACATAATCATTTATCAATTTAAATTTATAATTTGCTTTCTAAATTCTTATATTGTTACACAAACAAATCTTTTAAATATTATTTATGCTATTTTTAAAAATTTATTCTTATTAATATGAGGGACACCCATGAGACGCTTACACTAAAACTAGTCTATACTATATTAAGAATGTGAAGGTCCTTAGAAATGTTGAATGAACTTTTCGTCCTTCATTAAAAGACTCTGCAATAGATAAAATTGTCATTTACTATTTTTTTCAATTAATTGTCATTTAATTATTATCCTAATATTAAGACTTTGAATTAAATAAAGTTATAGCTATTAAATCTTTACTTATTTGTAAGATGTAAGAACTCTATATATTTAGTTTTTAAAATTGACTAAAATTTTGCTTCTTAAATTTTTCCTTATTTGAATCATACTAAAAGTCCTAACATTTAAGATTTTAAAATCTATTTGATTACTTTTTAAAATTGGATGTGACTTTTTGTTAGATTCACTTTAGGTTAGAATTCCTTTATAACAATTAGTGTTACTTGGACTTTGAAGAATCAAACATGATCGATAAATTTAAAACAACACGGAGCTGATGAAAATTAGTATTTGTATATAATATCTAGGTCGAATTTAGATTTAAAATCAAATTTAGGCTTAGAAATTTCTTAAGATCTTTTTTTCTCAATAAATTTTACTAATATGGAATTTTATTAATTCAGAATTGTCGGCCTATGTTTTATAATTGTAATTTTAATTGTTATGCCGACTCAAATTACTCATATTTTATCAGAAAAATAAATTAGGCTATCTATTGTAATTGAATCTGTGTTCGCGTGCGTGTGTGTGTGTCATAGTTATTGACATATTTTTATAATATTTAGGAATAGTTATTTACTTTTTAATATTTAGATTAGTCATATAATTATTTTTCTAATATTTACGACTTTGATTTTTCAATTTCGTTCTATTCTAGAATTTCTGCAGTTTGCTAAAGTCATGTTCTAACAAGTTTTATATATTAAATTTCATGTTCTAGAAAGTTTTATATATTAAATACGCACTTACGAATAAAACAAAAGAAGAAGCAAGTATTAATAATAAGCTTGCAATTAGTTATAAAACATAAAATTCACTCCGCTAAGAATTAGAAGATGTTGAGATTATTTTCTTCATCTATATTTCCACCCAACAAGTATTAAAAACTTTTTCTTGAATGATGGATTTAATGGTGGATCGACAATGAATTATGAAAAGAAAAAAATCTTAGCTATGAGCAATTTAGCAACGAAGTTCATAGCTAAGTTCAATTTTCTTTTTAAAGTATTTGTTGTCAAATGAGACTACGCCTTTTGTCACGCGCAAAGTGCGTACGCTATACTAGTATCTATACTATATTAAAAGCATGAAGTTTCTTAGAAATATTGATTGAACTTATTGTCATTCATTACAAGATTTTACAATAGATAAAATTGTAACTTATATTTTTCTTCTATAATTGTCATCTAATTATCATCCTAATTTTTAGGATTGTATATTTATGATAAGTTATAGCTATTAAATTTTTACTTATTTGTAAAAGATAAAAACTTCTAATATTTAATATTTTAAATTTGACCAAAATTTTATTTCTTAACTATATCCTTATTTGAAATACACTAAAAGTTCTAATTAATTAATTTCAATAGAACTCATATAATTGATATACTTAGAGATCTTGGAGTTCACGTAAGAAAAATTAAATTATTGAGGTAAACTCAATTACTAAAAGAGACTCAATTCTAATAAAAAATGAGTAATGGAACAGATTTAAATGAACTTGCTATAAATGTATTTGCATTATAGTGAATGTTTATAAAGGTATTTATATTGTAATAAATATTTATCTTATTTCTTTGGAGAAAAGTTAGGGTTAGTTTTCTCTTATAAATAAAGGAGTTCTCCTTCATTGTATTTCATCTCTCAAGAGAAATAAAAATCTTCTTTTTCTCTACAGTATTTTTCCTCTTGCTTTATTATTTCATAACATGTTATCAGTACGAGACTCTACCGTCTCAAAATTTGAAGGCTAAGATATTAGATTTTTTCTCTCTTTCTTTTAATATGGCTAATCTTATAAAACTTGAGTTCATTGCCCTTCAAAGTTCGGACAAGAACTACTTTTCATGGGTGTTGTATGTTGAAATTCATTTGGATGCAATGGGTCTTGGAGACACCATTAAAACTGAAAATAAAACATTAAACCAATATCATGCTAAGGCTATAATATTTTTGCGCCATCATCTTGACAAAATTCTGAAAATTGAATATCTCACGGTTAAGGATCCACGTATTTTGTGGAATAGCCTGACAGAAAGGTATAGCCACCTGAAGATGGTCATCCACCCAAAGGCATGAAATGATTGGATACATCTGAGGTTTCAAGACTATAAGTCTCTTCATGAGTACAACTCTGCCATATTCAGAATTATTTCTCAGTTGAAATTATGTGGAGAAACTATTAATGAGGTTGATATGATGAAAAATATATTTTCCACCTTTCATGCCTCGAGTGTGCTCTTGCAACAGCAATATCGAGAGAAAGGTTACAAGAAGTATTCCAAACTGATTTCACATCTTCTCTTGGATGAACAAAATAATGATTTATTAATTAAAAATCACGAGAATCGACCTACTAGATCTACACCATTTCCTAAAGTGAATGAGGTGTATGCCTACTATGCTAGGCATGGAAAAGGTCGTGGCTCTAGCCGTGGACGTAGACATGGTCAAGAAAAAATATCATGTTCCTGGTGTTAATCATTCATCAAAGAAAGAACACCATCCAAAGAAAAAAAAAAGATGAGATAAATTTTGAATATCTGATACCAAGAATATCTTCAGCCAGACATGTGTTATAGAAAAATTTCCTACTTTATCTTCTAGCTTGTATTGGACAAAGATTAGTGCAATTGAGACACATTCTATAGTAAACCAGAAGTTTACTAATTCCAATACTTTCGTACTTTGACATGATCGTCTGGGACATCCTGAATTTATAATGATGAGACGAATTATAGAAAATCCAAATGGACATCCATTAAAGAACTTCAAGATTCTTTCAAATGGTGAATTTTCTTGTACTTCTTGATATCAAGGCAAGTTAATTGTGAGACCATCACCAACAAAGGCTGAGATTGAGTCCCCGCGTTATTGAAACATATAAATGAGGATATTTGTAAACCTATCCACCCACCTAGTGGGTTGTTTAGATACTTTATGGTTATAATAGATATTTTTTTTAGATGGTCTCATGTATGCCTATTGTCATCTCACAATCTGGTGCTTGCAAAATTATTGAAACAAATAATATGATTACAGGCATAATTTGCTAATAATCAAAATCAAGTCTATTCGCCTTGATAATATTGCAGAATTTTCATCTCAAATATTTAATGATTATTGCTTATCAATTGGGATAAGAGTTGAATATCCTATAGCTCATGTTCACACTTAAAATGGCCTTGTCGAGTCATTAATTAAACATTTGCAGTTGATAGCAAGACCATTGCTTATGAAAACTATGTTGCCCCCTTTTGTTTGGGGTAATGCAATTTTGCAGGCTACAACACTTGTTCGTCTCCGATAGATAAATTATTATAAATTTTCTCTGTTGCAGTTGGTTTTGGGTCAAGAGCCTAATATATCTCATTTGAGAATTTTTGAATGTGTCGTACATGTGCCTATAGCACCACCACATTGCACAAAGATGAGTTTTCAAAGAAGGTTAGGAATTTATATTGGGTTCGAATCACCCTCCGCTACCTTGAACCATTAACTGTAGAAATGTTCACTGCTCGATTTGCAGATTGTCATTTGATGAGACAATTTTTTCAAAATTAGTGGGAGAAAATAGTGAAATCAAAAGAGAAATTTTATGAAAAATTCATCATTATCTCATCTTGATCCACGTGCTTCTATTTGTGAGCAATAAGTACAAAAGATTATTCACCTGCAGAAAATTACAAATCAAATGCTAGATGTATTTATAGATTTGAAAAGAATTACTAAATTGCATATTCCTGTAGAGAATATCTCAATTCGAATTGATGTCAGTGCAGGACCATATACTAGTATCATATTTAATGAGTCCAAAGCATGCCTAAAGCTTGGTAGACCATTGGGTTCTAAGGATTGAAATCCTAAAAAAAGAAAAATAAATGATCAAGATCACACTATGAAATAACCACATATGGAAGTTTAAGATTTGAGCACTTTTGATATCCATGAAGAAATCAATTAGCCTGAGACTCAAGAAAATGAGGAACTATTTATAAAATCAAGTGATGTTGGAACTAATCGACCGAAAATAGTGGTGGATTATGTCTTTGCATATAATGTTGTAACAAAAAATCATGCAAGATAGTGAGGATCTTGACTTCAATCTGTCACAGAATGTCGACAAAGAAATAACTGGCCAAAATAGCAAGAAGCAATTCAATCAAAGTTGAATTCACTTGTCAAACGTGAAATTTTGGACCTACAGCTCAAACACCTAATAATATTAAACCAGTTGGCTATAAATGGATTTTTTTACGAAAAAAGAAATGAGAAAAATAAAATACAAAAGTATAAGGCACGCCTTGTTGCACAAGGATTTTCATAAATGCTTGGTGTCGATATGAAGAGATATACTCACCAGTTATGGATGCAATATTATTGCATTATCTTATTAGTTTCACTATCCATGAGAGTTTGAAATGTATTTGATAGATGTGGTTACGACCTATCTATATGGATCACTTAATAATGAGATATACATGAAAATTTCTGAAGGATTTAAGATGTCTGAAGCATATCGTTCAAAGTCTCAAGAAATGTATTCAATTAGATTGCAAAATTCATTGTATGGTTTGAATCAATCTGGACGCATGTGGTATAACCGTCTTAGTGAGTATTATTAAGGAAGGTTATATAAATGATGAAATTTCCCCATGTGCTTTTATAAATAAAACAATATCAGAGTTTGTCATACTTGTTGTTTATGTTGATGACATAAACCTTATTGGAACTCCAATTGAGCTTCAAAGGGCAATTGATTATTTAAAGAAGGAATTTGAGATGAAAGATCTTGAGAGATAAACTTATGTCGTGATTTACAAATTGGGCATTTGACAAATGATATCTTTGTTTATCAATCTGCCTATATAAAAAAGAGTGTTGAAAAGATTTTATATGGATGGAGCACATTCATTAAGTACTTTGATAGTTGTTCGATCACTTGATATGAATAAGAATCCATTTTGACCTCAAGAAAAGAACGAGATTGGTCCTGAAGTACTATATCTTAGTGCAATTGGTGCACTAATATATCTTGCTGACACTACAAGACCTGATATAGCCTTTTCGGTTAATTTATTAGCAAGATATAGTTCTTCTCCTACTAGGAGGCATTGGAATGAGATCGAAAAGGAGCAAAACTATATATTGCTAATAAATTAATCGAAAAGGTTATATCAGGTCTTGTAGTGTTAGCAAGATACATTAGTGCACCAATTGCACTAAGATATGGTACTTCAGAACCAAGAATTTTCTCGTTCTTTTAAATCCTTCAAGGATTTTCATATATCCTTCAGTCTATCTAGACATGAAAATAATTTCATTATATGCATATCAAGTTTTTCATGTATTGCCAGAGTTATGAGAAACCTTAAAATAATTGCATCCACCACAGGAGCACCTCTCCATATAATAATATCAGGATTTGTGATAAACCTTTATGCCACAAGGCACAAGTCGTATTATTTTATGATTTATTTATTTCACCTTTCGCACAAGAATCCATTTATATCCCATTGGCATTATACTTGAATTGTGTATTTTTATCTGGCCAATCATTTATCTATCTACACTTCTAGATAGATTTTAATTCAAGATCCTCGTCAACATTTATAATTGTTACACCTCGTAAGTTTTTATCATTTGATCGATGTGTGAGTAAGTATGTCAAGAGTTTCGGGGTACAACACATGCGAAGAAGGGCTCGGGGGATGAGTATATGAGCACGACATTAAGCGGGTAGGAGGCCGGGTCCGGGGGCCAAGCGCACTAGGCGCCGCACTGGGTTGCCAGCCCAGCGCACAGGCCGGCGCGTCGCGTCGGTGGCCTAGCGTGTCGTGCCACCCTGCCACTGCCTCAACACCTATATAAGTCCCTTTATGATTTTCTTAAATTATTTTCTAAAATTTCTCTCCGGGGGAGAAGAGAGAGTAAGTGATAATTTCATCCGTTTTCACTGATTTACACCATTAAACTCCATCCAAATGTAAATTCATCTTGAATAACGAGTTTTAGACCTATGAGGAACGTCCCTACGGAGTTATTTCTTCATAATTCACTCAGATTACTAGAACTCCGCCGAGTAAAAGTTATAGAAATCACTTCTAAATTGAGTCCTAAGCGATTACAAGTGATAGACAAGCATTTCTTCCTTCTAAATTCTCGGGAACCTATGAGTTTTCAGCTTAATTGAACGAAGTTGAATTATAGTTATTATTATTATTGAAAAATATTGTTATTTGTCGATTCCTACCATTGAAATAACCTTATTCTTTCAGCGTAGAGGCTGCAATTGAGTGGAATTATCAGCTACAGGTTGGGACTATTTGGGTGAATGATAATTAACGACTAAGGTATGTTAAGTCTAATCCGTTCAGCAAGTTATTCTCGTTGTAATATTGATACGACCTGTACTTCTGCAGCGGCTTGAGAATACGAATGCTATAGTTAGTCGTTACAAATACATTTGAGGTTGTAGCGTAGCATCCCTGGTAGGGGTTAATCATATTTTCGTATGACCTCTCGCAATGATTAGCTGAGGAACTGTTAATCGTACTAACTACTTACGGAGCTATGAATCCACCAATGCTTATGGAGCCACGATGCTGCTATCCTATATAGAATTATGAGATAGCTTTCGGAGCTATTGTATTGCTTATGAGCTACTATATTGCTTACAGAGCTATTAAGTGTCTAAGGGGACTAAAGTGAAAGCCTTCACAACCATGTTGGAGTCTTCTATGAACTCCTTCTATGCTTAATATGATATTACCGACCCTCCCGAGGGCCTGGTTTGTCTGAGACGCAGTTGCAGTCACTTATGGAGCCTCAGGGGTATCGCTAGGGGTATATAGACTGTTTGGTGCTTGCCAGGGCTTATGGGGTCCCAGGTAGGTTATTTTGTGTTGATTGTACCTTCCAGGCTTATGGGGGCCCGGTTAGGTTCTTATTTGTATATTTACTTGTTAGTTCTATTTCAGATTGTGAGGCTATTCAGATTGAACTCTTAGTCTTCCTATTGACTACTTTCAGTTCTTCTATCAATTTTATTCAGCTTTTATTACTACCTTACATATTTGATATATATTTTACTGATGCCCATCTATGGGGCGTTGCATACATACCTGCAGGTGCAGATAGACGTGGTTCAGGACCTTCTTAGCTGTCAGCCAGAGTTAGCAGTTCAATCAGCTCCTTTTCTCCGAGGTGGATAGTTAGAAAGGTTTTCTCTTTTTGTTGTACAACTTTTGGGTAGGTTGTGTCCCTGTCTTGACCACTATTCCGCTCTTAGACACTTGGGGACTACAGTTTTCAGTTGTTAGTTGTTGTTGGCAGTGTGGGGCCCCATGTATGTTAAATTTTGCATGTTGACCATGTGGGGCCTAGTTTAACTAGTTAGTTAACAGCCTTGTCAGCTATAGTATGAATATGATTGCCTGTTTTTCTTCTGTTATGACTAGATAGCATGGTAGTCTTTTCGACTCGCATAGGATCCCTTTAGTTATGTTGTTGAGCTAGCTGTTTTCTTTTACAGGTTTGTTGCGTGGCCTTGACGGCCCGAGACTGTGTTTACATCGAGATACAGCAGTTTGTTTTCTTGATTTTGAGTTTATGGCAGACACTAGAGGTGCTTGTACATATTCAGGTCACCCCAGGTTCCAGTATGGTGTTAGGTGCCAGTCATGCCTCCCTAGGTGGGGTAAGAGGTGAATTCAGGATTTGAAGATGATGGGGGCACCACTAAAGAGGATGCATTTATTTGAATGGATGTAATGTGGTACCGACATCGGTTCATCAAAAAATATTGTTACATACACATAAAATCTAATGTGCTACTAATAAATATAAATTAAACAAATTTAAATAACACAATTTGATATATGGTTTGATGGTCATGGAACTTAATTGACTGGTTCAAAACCTGCTGTAAGTTCATTTTATTTGCATTTTTGGTGGAAAGAATCAAGAAAATGTAGCCATGGGGATTTGAACTCGGGCAGCCGAACTCAAGCAAACACTTCATATCATGTGTTAAACCAATGCACCAAGTTGGTTTTTGTGTTTGAGGGTGCACAAACTGATATATAATCCTTCTGTAGGTATATATATATATATATACATATATATAAATTTTTTCAAAATTAACGGGTGCACGTGCACCCCCACCACGACATATGGGTCCGCCTCTAGGTGGAGCGTGACAATCTTGGTATCATAGCAATGTCGTATCCTAGGGAATCTGCAATCCGTATCTAGTAGAGTCTTGTCTATGGGTGTATTGTGTACCAAATTCTATAGGAAGGAGGCTACGAGGCATAATAGCGTGGTTACCCTCCTTTCTTCTCTAGTCGTGCTATAGAGATATGTTATATAGGGTGAATCCCTAAGCTTACATTATTCTGCTTATCTATAGAGAAGATGTCCGATATACAACAGACTACGGCTAGTCAGGAATTAGATACTACGACAGGAGAGGGCACTAACAGGGTGCCCCAGTTAGAGCCGGCCCAATTTGAGGGCGATAGGGAGACTTCACCTCGGTCTCCCCAGTGCTCTCCACCACATCAGGAGCCCCCCAGGATAGCAGATACATCAGCGCCACCCCCAATAATCCCTATACTATCGGATCAAGAGGTTAGGAGAATGATTTATATGCTGACTCAAATGATGGATGCTCAGTGCCACCCAGTGGTACCAGTTGTCTCTGAATCTACAGAAGGACCCGAGAGTTTGAGGGTCCGTGAGTTCCTCGCTTTGAGCCCTTCGCAGTTTACAGGGACAGATCACAGAGAGGATCCTCAGGACTTCTTAGACCAGTTACAGTGAATCTTTAGGGTAATGCGTGCCTCGTCCACAGAGTTAGTTGAGTTGGCAGTGTTTCGTCTGTGAGATATAGCAGTTCTGTGGTATGAGAGTTGGGAAAGGTCCAGCGGTAGATATGCACCTCACCTACTTGGCTGAGTTTTTTGGAGGCCTTTTTAGATCATTATCTGCCTCGAGAGGTCTGATAGGCCCAGGTGGATCAGTTTTTACATCTGGAGTAGGGCAGAATGAGCATTTGAAAGTACGCACTGAGGTTTGACTCCCTGGCCAAATATGCGCCAGCTTTTGTTGATACTATACCAGCTAGGGTACACCAGTTTATCATGAAGCTTTCTACAGAATATGTGGAGGCCTGTATTACAACTACTTTAGGTGAGGACATGGATATTGTGCGCATCCAGGCTTTTGCTCAGAATATAGATGGAATCAGGCAACACCAGTATGAAGCTGAGAGGGTAAGTCGGGAGCAGCACTAGAGGGCTAGACCCAGTGATTTACAGGCTGAGTTCCAAGGGGGGGAACAAACCTCGATTGTCAGGTAGGCCACCTAGACCTTTGCCTCTATAGAAGCAGGGAAGCAGAGCAGATCGTCATGGACAGTCAGGTCCCGATGAGAGTTCACGAACGTCAGGTTTGCAGCAGCAGAGAGGTTCAAATCAGAGTAGGCCTCTTACACTTCGTTGTAGGAGTTGCAGTCGACAACATTTTGGAAGGTGTAGATACGGCTCTACTGCTTGTTATACTTGTGGGAAGGAGGGTCATATGATGAGAGATTGTTCGGCCAGAGATCAGGGTGACCGGGACCAGCAGAACAGGTCCTCAGCAGGATCGCATGTTTTAGCACCTTCGGTAGGGCGCAGATCCTTAGCTCTAGCCGATAGAGGCAGAGGTAGATTAGGGGCATCTAGTTTTGGCAGTGGGCCAGAGCACTTATGCCTTACCAGGGAGACAGGAGTTAGAGTCGTCGCCAAATGTTGTGACAGGTGTGCTGGATGTTTGCTCTCACCCTGTTTATGCTTTAATAGATCCAGGTTCTACTTTATCTTACGTTACTCCGTTAGTGTCACGAAAGTTTGGTATAATGCCAGAATTGCTTTAGCGATTGTTCTCGGTGTCTACACCTGTCAGTGACTCTATTATTGCTAAGAGAATTTATCGTGGTTCTATAGTAGATATTGTCGGTCGCCAGACCTTAGCTGATTTAGTGGAGCTATAAATGGTTGATTTGATGTAATTATGGATATGGATTGGCTAGCGCCATGTTATGCCAATACAGAGTGTTGGACTAGGACCGTCTAATTTGACTTTCTAGGGGAGGTAGTGCGAGAATGGAAAGGCAATAAAGTTACGCCAAAAGGTAGGTTTATATCCTATCTTCGGGTGAGGAAGTTGATAGAAAAGGGTTGTATTTACCATATTGTTAGGGTTTGGGATATGCAGGCAGAATCCCCGACTCTTCAGTCTATTCCTGTGGTCAGTGAATCTTCAGATGTGTTTCCAGACGAGCTTTCTGGTATTCCCTAAGAGCGTGAGATCGAATTCTCTATCGACCTACCACCAGGCACGTAACCTATATCCATCCCTCCGTATCGAGTAGCTCCTTCTGATCTGAAGTAATTGAAAGAACAATTGAGAGATTTTCTAGATAAGGACTTTATCAGGTTGAGCACTTCACCGTGGGGTGCGCCAGTTACGTTGTGAGGAAGAAAGATGGCTCCCTACAAATGTGTATAGATTATCGGCAGTTGAATAAAGTTACTATTAAGAATAAATATCCCCTTTCAAGGATAGATGATTTATTCGATTAGTTACAGGGGGCAAAATATTTCTCCAAGATCGACTTAAGGTCCGAGTATCATCAAGTGCGGGTTCGGGAGAAAGATATTCCGTAGACAACCTTCAAGACCAGATATGGTCATTTTGAATTTTTGGTCATGTCCTTTGGATTGATGAATACCCCAGCAATATTTATGGATCTGATGAACAACATCTTCAGGCTGTATTTAGATCTATTTGTGATAGTATTTATTGATGATATTCTGGTATATTCCCGCTCAGAAGTCGAACATAGAGATCATCTGCAAACGGTACTCTAGATCCGTAGGGATCGCCAGTTATATGCAAAGTTCTCGAAATGTGAATTCTGGTTAAATTGTGTAGCTTTCTTGGGCCTATTATGTCAGATGTAGGTATCCAGGTTGATCCACAGAAAATTGAGGCAGTAAAGACATGGCCCAGACCCACGACTCCCACTGAGGTTCGTAGTTTCTTGGGGTTGGACTGGTATTACAGAAGGTTCGTAGAAGGATTTTCTGCCTTATCAGCACCATTGACAAGGTTGACTCAAAAGACAGTTAAATTTCACTGGACCAAGGCTTGTGAGCAGAGTTTACAGGAGATAAAAAACAGATTGACATCTGTACCAGTATTAGACTTACTGGAAGGTTCAAAGGGCTATGCCGTATACTGTGACGCTTCAGGCATTTAGTTAGGGTGTGTTCTGATGTAACACGGCAAGGTGATTGCCTATGTTTCCAGGCAACTAAGGAAGCATGAAAAGAACTACCCCACCCATGATTTAGAGTTAGCTGTAGTGGTTTATGCCTTGAAAATATAGAGGAATTACTTGTATGGTGTGTGTGTGAATATCTTTACTAATCATAAAAGCCTCCAGTATATCTTCACGCAAAAAAAGTTGAATTTGTGGCAGCGTCGTTGGCTAGAATTGCTGAAAGACTATGATGTGAACATTTTATATTATCCAGGGAAGGCTAATATAGTAGTCGATGCCCTCAGCCGCAGATCCATGGACAACTTAGCATATTTGAGGCCAGAATAGCGGGAAATGGCTCGAGAACTACACTAGTTAGCCAATCGAGCAGTCTGGATAGTAGATATAGAGGATAATGGGGTTGTGATCTAAAATACAACAGTGTCATCTCTAGTTGTAGAGGTAAAGGAGTGGCAGTACGAGGACCCTAGTCTAGTACAGCTCAGAGACAAGGTTCAGCAGGGTGAACTATCGGCCTTTGAGTTAACAGAAGATGGGGTCTTGAGATTCAAAGGTTGATTCTATGTTCCAGATATAGCAGGGCTCCGCCAGCAGATCATGGCAGAGGTACATTATTCTCATTACTCTCTTCATCCAGGTTCGATGAAGATGTACCATGATATAAAGGAGTCATACTGGTGGCCTAGAATGAAGAAGAGTGTAGCGGAGTTTGTAGCATAGTGTCCTAATTGCCAGCAGGTAAAAGTTGAACATTAGAAACCTAGTAGACTGACTCAGGATATAGCTGTACCTATGTGGAAATGGGAAGCAATTAATACAGATTTTGTGACAGGTTACCTAGCACCAGACGTAAATTCGATTCCATTTGGGTCATTGTTGATAGGCTAATGAAGCCAGCCCACTTCTTGCCAGTTTGTAGTATATTTTCAGCCGAAGATTATGCTGAATTATATATTAAGGAAATAGTCCGACTGCATTGCGTCCCGGTATCCATCATCTCCGACTGAGGGGCACAATTCACAGCTAGATTCTGAAAGTCGTTTCAAAAAGGTTTGGAGACACAGATTAACTTGAGTACAACTTTCCATCCCCAAACAGACGGTCAGGTAGAGTGCACTATTTAGACGCTCGAGGACATGCTATGAGCGTGTGTGCTAGATTTTGGAGGGAGTTGGGACGAGCATCTACCCCTTACTGAGTTGCGTACAATAAAAGTTATCATTCTTCTATTTAGGTGGCGCCTTATGAGGCCTTGTATGGGAGGAAATGTAGGTCCCCATAGGATGGTTTGAAGTAGGGGAGTTAGGGTTGATCGGACCCGATATGATCCATCAGCCGAAGAAAAGGTGAAACTTATAAGAGAGCGTTTGCTGACAGCCCAGAGTCGTCAGAAGTACTATTCCGATGTTTGACAGAGAGCCTTGGAGTTTAATGTTTATTCTGATATTTAGCATAGAGACTTGGAGTTCAATGTTAATGATTTGGTATTTCTTAAAGTTTCACCTATGAAGGGCGTGATGAGATTTGGCAAGAAGGAAAGGCTTAGTCCTAGGTTCATTGGCCCGTATTGAATCCTTCGAAGGATAGGCCGAGTGGCATATGAGTTAGAACTACCTTTAGAGCTAGAATCTGTTCATCTAGTCTTCCACATGTCAATGCTATGGAAATGCATAGGAGACCCGCCTCGAGTTGTTCCAGTTGAGGATGTTCAGGTTAATAAGGAGTTGTCCCATGAAGAGATTCCAGTTGCTATACTAGATTGAAAAGTTCGTAGACTGAGAACTAAAGACGTACCCTCTGTTAAAGTCTTATGGAGGAACAAAAATGTGGAGGAGATGACTTGGGAAGCTGAGGACGATATGAGGTCTAGATATCCTCACCTATTTCAGATTTGACTTAGACAATGTAGTCGAGGTGAGATGGTTGTTTAGTCATTGTCATGTGCTTATAATATCAGTATTATTTATTACTCACTGTTATGATATGGAGCTATGTTGTATCGTTGCTTGTAGCATTCTGTGAGGCGCCTATGTTGGACTTTTATGCGTTTCAGGTTTCTGGATAGTCCATATTACAGAGGAGACTCTGTCGAAATTTTTCAAGCATTATGTAAAGAAGTTGAGTCCCTTAAGTTTAAGATTACAGTCAAGGACGAATGTTCCTAAGAGGGGATGATGTTACACCCCATAAGTTTCTATCATTTAACCGATGCATGCGTACGTATGTCGAGAGTTTTGAGGTACAACACATGCAAAGAAGGGCTCGGGGGATGAGTATACGATCAAGGCATTGAGCGGGCAAGAGGCTGGGGCCGGGGGCCAGGCGCACTGGGTGCCTCACCGCGCTGCCAGCCTAGCGCACCGGCCGATGCGTCGCGCTACCCTGCCACCGCCTCAACACCTATATAAGTCCCTTTATGATTTTCTTAAATCATTTTCTAAAATTTCTCTTCCGCAGAGAAAAGAGAGTAAGTGACAATTTCATCCATTTATCATTGATTTACGTCGTTAAACTTTGTCCAAATGCAATTTGTCATGCATAACGAGTTCTAGGCCTACGAGGAATGTCCCTGCAGAGTTATTTATTGAAAATTCACTCGGAGTACCGGAACCCCACTGAGTAAAAGTTGTAGAAATCACTCCTAATTGAGTCCTAAACGGCTACAAGTGATAGGTAAGTATTTCTACCTTCTAAACTCTCGGGAACCTATGAGTTTTTAGCCAAATTGAACGAAGTTAAATTATAGTTATTATTATTATTATTGAAAAATATTGTTATTTGCCGATTCCTACCATTGAAATAGTCTTATTCTTTCAGCATAGAGGCTGCAATTGAGTGGAATTTTATCAGCTACAAGTTGGAACTATTTGGGTGAAAGGAAATCAACGACTAAAGTATGTTAAGGCTAGTCCTTTTGGCAAGTTATTCTCATCGTAACATTGATACGACTTGTACTTCTGTAGTGGCTTAAGAATACGAATGATGTAGTTAGTCATTACAATAAATTTGAGGTTGTAGTGGTAGCATCCATGGTAGGGGTTAATCATATTTTTGTATGACCTCTCGTGGTGATTAGCTGAGGGACTGTTAATCGTACGAATTACTTAAGGAGCTATAGTCTGCTAATGCTTACGGAGCCACAATGCTGCTATCTTTTATAGAATTATGAGATTTCTTTCGAGGCTATTATATTGCTTATGAGCTACTAGATTTCTTATAGAGCTATTAAGCGTCTGAGGAGACTAAAGTGAAAGCCTTCGGGGTCATGTTGGAGTCTTCTATGAACTCCTTCTATGCTTAAGATGATATTACCGACCCTCCCGAGGGCCTGGTTTGTCTGAGACGCAGTTGCAGTCACTTATGGAGTCTCAGGGGTATCGCTAGGGGTATATAGACTATTTGGTGCTTGCCACGGCTTATGGGGGCCCAGGTAGGTTATTCTGTGTTGATTGTACCTTTTAGGCTTATGGGGGCCCAGTTAGGTTCTTTTTGTATGTTTACTTGCTAGTTCTGTTTCAGATTGTGAGGCTATTTAGGTTGAACTCTTATCCTTCCTATTGACTACTTTCAGTTCTTCTATCACTTTTATTCAACTTCTATTACTGCCTTACATATTCGGTACATATTGTACTGACGTCCATCTATGGAGCGCTGCATACATGCCTGTAGGTGCAGATAGACATGGATCAGGACCTTCTTAGCCGTCAGCCAGAGTTATCAGTCCAGTCAGCTCCTTTTCTAAGGGGTTAATAGTTATAAAGGTTTGCTATTTTTGTTGTACATATTTTGGGTAGGTCGGACCCTGTCTGGACCACTATTCCACTCTTAGAGGCTTGCGGACTATAATTTTTAGTTGTTGGTTGTTGTTGGCCGTGTGGGGCTCATGTATGTTAAATTTTGTGTGTTGGCCATGTAGGACCTAGTTTAGCTAGTTAGTTAGTAGCCTTGTCGGCTATAGTATGAATCTGACTGCCTATTTTTCTTTTGTTATAACTAGACAGCATGATGGTCTTGTCGGCCCGCATAGGATCCCTTTATTGTTATGCTGCTGGGTTAGCTGTTTTTCTTTACAAGTTTGCTGCATGGACTTGATGGCCCGATGTTGTGTTTACAATTGAGATATAACAATTTGTTTTCTTGATTTTGAGTTGCTGACAGGCACCAGAGGTGCTTGTACCTAGCTAGGTCAGCCTAGGTCCCAGTATGGCATTATGTGCTAGTCATGCCTCCCAAGGTGGGCGTGACAATAATATTGAGCGTTTTATTATATCAAAGGTATCTTCGATGATCATTTTGATATCGATCTAATACGACATAACTTATCAAGATCTCTTCATTTTTCATCATTTCAGGTACCTGAATCTTTGCCAAGGTTTTATGAAGTATTATGTCGTGGTGCTCCTTTTAAAGCACTTGCCTCATTATTCTGACCATCTTGATCATTTGATCTTCTCCTTCTTCAAGGAGTTTTTATTTCTAGAATCGATTGATCTATCATGCTTCAGGCGTGTCATAGACTTGTCCTTCAAGTACTCTAATATTCATTAGAGCATTTGCAGCTGAATTATAAAATAGGGTCAGCAAATACATCTGGCAATTGATTTGCAATATTTTTCAAGTGAATTATCTCTTGAACTTTAAGTTCACATTTTTTTTCGAGGATCTAGATAATTATACTAAATTTTCAGCTGCTAAACACTTCTCCCCCTAATGTTAGGAAAACTAACATTTACCCCCAAGCTCATCTGGGGACCCATCTTTGTGCGTTGTGATGGAGCAATTGAATCATATACCGCATATTCAAATTTTTAGATGAAATTATTTGGTTCCTAATCCTGAACCAATTGTGATAGGGGAACCTTGTTGGTTTGATGCATTCAGGTGTTACTATATGTTGAATAGATATAAATTTTATTTGCGATTTTTATTTTCATAACCATTGGTTTAACTATAATTGCAGGCATACTATTTTTGCTAAAGTAGCTTAGATGTGAACCAGCATTATCAACATAATTTTATAATTTAAAATTGTGCTCTTAATTTAATAATTTGAGCAAACAACCTTGCAAAAATCAATTGCAAGTTGATATCAAAGCACATGTGACCATAACATAGATGCATCTATTAAAATTATATAATAGCAAACAGTTCACATGGCAGGTGTACGGGCCCATATTCACTTTTTTATAAGTTTCAAAATTTCAGGGAATATAATCCCAATCTTAGCTAATATAATAATCATTCTATCATGAGGACAAACAACACAAGAGAATTCTTGAAGAATCTTTTATTTCTTCAACATAATTCTCAATTATGTTTTGCATCAAATTTGAACCGGGATGGCCAACCG
Source organism: Datura wrightii (assembly GCA_035772735.1). Classification (NCBI taxonomy): domain Eukaryota; kingdom Viridiplantae; phylum Streptophyta; class Magnoliopsida; order Solanales; family Solanaceae; genus Datura; species Datura wrightii. The sequence continues at coordinate 40,867,394 of JASDFA010000007.1, read as the reverse complement.
GTTATGCCAACTTATTTTTATTTCAGTAAACTTCTAGTTTACTTTTGTATGTGATTTCGTCATCATACCCATATTTATGTACTAAGAATAAAAGGAAACAACTGGTAATCTTTTACATAAATATTTATAACCCGCTTCAATTGTAGTAATATGAAGATATTAGATCTTCCCATAAATTATAGTTTCAATTTTTTTGTCCAATGTCTTTGAAACTTATAAGTTTTCTTTTGAGACTTACTGCAATAGTAACACATTAGCTCTTCCAGAGCTCTCAATTAATTTTATGTACTACCACATATTCCATCATATCAACATCATTAATAGTCTCTCCACATAGTTTCAATTGAGAAACAATTCTGAAAGTTGAAGAGTTGTATTCACGAACATACTTATAGACTTGATTGATTCAATCATATCGTGCCTTTGGGTGGATGACCATCTTTAGGTGGTCATACCTTTCTTTTAGGCTATTCCACAAAACAAATGGATCCTTAATCATGAGATATTCAATTTTTAAAATTTCGTCAATAAGATGACGCAAGAATATCATAGCCTTAGCACGATCTTAGTTTGATGCTTTATTTTCATTTTTAATGGTGTCTCCAAGACCCATTGCATCCATATGGATTTCAACATCCAACATGCATGAAAATAGTGCTTTCCCGAATTTTGAAAGAAAACGAACTTAAGTTTTGTAAGTTTAGCTATATAAAAGGAAGAGGGGCAAAAAAAATATAATACAAATTTCTCCAAATTAAAATTGCTCCTTCTTTTCACGTTTTGGAGATGTAAGTAATTGATCATAGAAAGAACAAAATATAGTCAGTTAAAATCTCAAAAGTACGATTATTAGCAGCCACCGGAAATTAAGATAGTATGGCATAAACTCATAAATTTTCCTATATGTCTGTCATGATAATCAATCCAATAGAATATTAACATAAACCCTTTAACGAATTTTGTGCCAAGAAAATGTATTGAAGTTTATAATAATATTTAAATAGGGTATTCTTTTTCGGTCATGATGTTAGATGATAAAATTCCATGAGTAACAAGAATGAACACATATTTATGGCTTCCAGAAAACTTATCTTAGAGGGCAGAACGAATATTTTATTTGTAAGTAAAATTGCAAGATCGAAGTTGGAATCCTTACCCAATAACAATTATTTGGCAGAATCTCGTACTGATAACGTGTTATGAAATAGTAAAGGAAGAACAAGAATATCGTAGAGAAAGAGAGAAGAGAGAGAATAATCTTATTTCTCTTGAGGGATGATTTACAATGAAAAGAACCCTCTATTTATATGGATAATTCCTCCTAACTTTTCTCTAAAAGATATACCTTCACTATTATTCAAATGTACACATTCACTACAATACAAATTTATCTTTATAGAAATTTCACTACAATAAAAATATATTTACAACACATATTAAATTTAGGAGTTTTTATTATTTGTTACTCCTATATAGTTATAACCGCTTTATTTTTTTATTTTATAATTTTACTAATTTAGTTAAAAAAATGAAAGATAAAATAGGAAAATTACAAATAAAGATTCCTTCCCGGTTTATGAGTCCTAATCTTTATGTAAATATTAGGGAATATTTAAGATTTTTAAATTAATTATAAATTTCTTAACTTATAGCAATCCGATTTTTGATAGTTTTATTAATTTAATAATAAATAAAAAAACATGCAGCAAGACTATTATTAAACTTAGTAGTTCTTTATATATATATATATATATATATGCCTCGAGTTCTCAGAGAAATATTATTTGTCTTCTCTATTTTTTTAAATAAATTTTTCATTGGATAAAATTATCATCTAATTACTTTTTTAATATTTAAAACTTTCAATTAACTAAGCTTTGATTATTAATACTTTCTTATTTGAACTAGGTACGAAGTTCTAATATTAAAAATTTTATAAGTAATATTATTTTTTCATATTTAGTTTTATAAAAATTATAAAAAAAATGATGAAAAATGAGTAATGTTAATTATTTTCCAAAGTTCAATTCTTATAGAAGTTTTAAAATCCCAATGATGATTCTCTGATATCACGAAAACTTTTATTAGGAAATAAAGATATAAATTTTATATGAATTAAATATGGTTAACAGTTTAGAAAGTTATTCCTTTTCTGAAAGTATCTTAAGATATTATTTTTTCTCTAATATTAATATTGAATTTTACAATCAGCTAATATTTTGATTATCTAATATAAATTATCTTTTATATATATATACCCCACAAACACATAACTATAATGTATTCTTTTATAGTAATATTTAAATTATTTTTCTACCCAAGTAATTTTATCTATTCAATAATTGTTTTTATATACTATTTGAAAATTAGTAATAAATTAATACAAATAACTAAAAAATATTTTAAAACTTATAGAAAGATATATAAGAAAAGTAACCGGCAAGAGTCTACAATATTAATGATTCGACAAACATAAAGATTTTAAAATAAAATATTAGATGAATTTTGTTATCCTTTGACAGAGAATTTTTAGTGGGTAAAATTAAATTAGATTAATAGTCGGTTTTGTCAAATTTTTAAAATTAGCTTATTTTGAGAAGTATTTTTTTTAAAAAGTATTTATGAAAAAAAATACTTTAGTAAGAAACAATTTGTATTTGACCAATAAATTTAAAAAACACTTTTGAGCAGCAAGTAGTGTTTGACCAACATTTCGAAAATTGCTTCTAAGTATATTTTTGTGCTTTTCAAATAAGTGCTTTCGGATAGAAGTTATTTTTTTAACTTCTAAAAAACAGCTTTTGCTACTCGCTAAAATCACTTATTTTCTCCCAAAAACAGCTTTTGCTACTCGCTAAAATCACTTATTTTCTCCCAAAAACTTGGCCAAACACCTTATATTTTTAAAATAAGTACTTTTTAAAAAAAATAAATACTTTTGGCCCCCCCAAAAGCTTGACCAAACAAACTATAAATATTCTAGTAATATGACTCAATTTTGAATACACCTCTTGTATTTTAAATCAAGCATTTATACATTCTATTTTTAGAAATCCTACAGTTACAACTCCTACGAAATATATTTATAACTAAGTATATTAAAATACAATTCTAAAAATAAATTAAAATTATAAATTAAAAGTTTTTGTGTATTTATTTTTAATAAATTTAATAAAGTTGATAATTTTTTTATACTTTTATTCATGCATTTGATTAAAATAGAGAATAACTATTTTTTAATCTTGCATCCTTCGATACTTATAAATAAAAAATAATTACAAATTGTCTAAATAAGATATACCATCTTTAATCGTAACATTCTTACACTTTAAACATTTAAGTTATTTATATTTTTCTTAATAATAATATTTTATTATATAGTCGTATCTCATTTTTATTTTAATTTATTTATTCTCGTGACACATAATTATCTTTTTATTTATAATAATTATATTTAATACACTTAATTTCATATATAACTCACAGGGATTGTAAGTGTGAATTTTAGAATATAAGGTATATATGTATTTAAATTTAAAATACAAGGGATTTATCAAAAAATAAATAATATTATATGAGTATTTACTATTAATCAAAATAAATGATTCCCTTTAATGTTAAAAAATAAATAATTAAGTCTTTAAATAAAATAATTAAGTAAATAGTCCTATTCGATTCTTCCAAAATTTATCATATCAGTAAATTATTTTTCAAAGTTGACAAGGTGCATATAAATTTGTACTTTTATTGTAGTTGTCAGTAGTTTATCGCAGTTTGTGTTATTGATCTAATCCAATTACATTTTTTGGTATTTTAGTTATACATAAAAAAGAATTTAAAAATTATATATATTTAGTTTAAAATTTAAAAGAATGCCAACAAATGACGATATTCTATTTTGTATATATTAAGTTATTTGATCAAAAAAGGACAAAACAAAGAATCTATGGTTGGTTTTTTATTTTTTTTTAATATATATTGCGATTAGATTTCTCTTACCATAGTACAAATTAGAGAACTTTTTTCTTTTAAATGTTTCTAACATCGTTTTATGTTCGCGATGGTAATGACGGAGTGAAAATTTTTAATTTATAAATTTTAAATAATTTTTTTTTGAGAACCTTCTAAATCACTTTACTTATTTATTTATGTATATATTTTTTATTAATTGACATACAAAACACGTAAGCAAAACTAGTACAAAAGAAATTGTAAAGTATATATAACCAGTTAAAGATTATATGTCTTAATCTGGACTTACTGGGCAAACAAGGAAGTAGAAGAATGCTGAAATGGCCAATTGGATCAACACCCAAATCAAGTCTTCTTCATTATTCACTCCTGTCACTGCCAAAGCCGGCTCAGCACCTACCTATGTATATAAATTATGGATTCTTGAAAAATCAACTCTGAGCAAAATAGATATATCAAACTAATTAAAGGGTTCTTACAGCTGCTAAAAGTGTTCCAACTTGAATAGCCACTGAAGATTTTGAAGAAGCCAAGCTTTCTATAGCCTTCAAGTTGGTCCCTTTTGATGCCTGGATTCAAGAAAAGAAGAGTAAGTAAGTTCCCTGATGGTATATATGGAGAAATTTGAGGAAATTAAACCTTTTGTGGGATTAATGATTTATGGACTTTCCCATGGAGAAGAGGAAGAGAAGGCAAAGCCTTAGGGCCAAAGGAGATGTTCATGAATGAGCAGCTCATCTTTTTGTGGTTTCTTTTCCAAAAAAAAGAAAAACAATGAAATTTACAAACTCCAATGGTGCTTTGTGGAGAACTGATCAATTAGAATATTGAGAAGCTTCAGAACAAGAAAATACAAAAATAAATTCAAACTTTATAGAGACTTGAGTTAGAATTCTGATTCTTTGATGGCACAGAAGCTTTAAGAACAAGAAAAGAAAACTTTCTGGGGTAATTTGGATGTTTTTATGAAACTAAACAAACAGTATGTTGGAGAGGCAGAAATTGAGGCTCTGAGGTTTTAGAATAAGATAAGATAGAGTATAATGAGGTCCGTTGGATGGAAATTTGGTGTTAAAAAAATGGCATGGGGGTGAATATGTGGAAGAAAGAGGCCTTAATGTTTTTTCTTTTTTCACTTTTATTTCTTATTTTCTATATAACATTTTAAGATGCAAAGTTATTCACATTTTTTACTAAGCAATGAATAATGAAATATAAAAAAATTTGTGTAATTAAAAGGAAAAGATAAAAGAAAATCATAAAGAATGTACAATTTAATTTCAACGTCTTCACCCGAGGAAAAAGAACACTACTAGAAATTTGCAATTTTTCAGCTATTAAAATAGATAAAAAAAAATAGTTGGAAAATCAAAATTTTGAATGACTTTCCGATCATTTAAGAGTAGTCGAAAAAATGATTCTCAAAAAATAACTTTTGACTATTATAGTCGAATTTTTTTTAACTGCAGTGATCGGACAATTTAAATTATCAAAACGACAGAAGAAATAATCAAAATTCTTACAATTATAATTGGTAAAAATAAAATAAAAAATTATTTACTATTTCAACTGCTGTAGCTGAAATTATTAAATTAATAAATATTTGACTACAAAATTTTTTGAATTAACTGTTAAAAAAATATAAATTAAAATATTACAAAATGATATAACAGGAGAAAGAATGCATATACTTCATAACTTTGTATATCGAAAGGGATTCTACACTTAAAGGAAAAAATTTAGTATCTTAAACAAAATAGAATCAAGAGTGATTTGCCTACATGATTGCCTACATTACAACTTACAAGCAGGAATTATTATCTGGTTTGCTCTTTTTCTCTCCAATACAGGAAAGTAAGGAAGCCCAGAACAATACCACATATCAGTTTGGGCAACTCCACCACCTCTAAATTCTTTCTGAATCAACTGTGATTCAGTTTATCTTTAGCAAACTCGATAGAGTTGGTGCAAAATCCAACAATCTGCAAAATATTTTAAGAAAAAGTTAAACAATTGAAGAGAGCAATACAATTGCAAGAAAACAATTGTTTCTCATAGATCATCACAAGATATAAGGTACTAAAAAATTACTAAAATTAAGTTCACTCATGAACTGAATTGGCAATGATAGGGCGAGAGCTCATGTTGAGTGTTGTTATCAAATTGTTATGTCCTTATTTAGCCTTGCTTATACGATTGGAATGTTAAATTGTTGATATCATGTTTATATATATGTTCAATGTGTACGTAGTTGTTCTATTTTGTGTGATGGCTGGGCAGAGAATATACTGAGATGACTTGATGATAATTGAACAATATACTATTATTCTTATATGAGTGGCTCGTGTTCGATGTAGGCTTACAGACGAGCTTTTATGTGAACATTGAGGAATACATCACTCTTATGAGGTGAGTGGCTCGAGTCAAAGGTGAGCATCCGGACGAGTGGTTATGATATGAGTGGCTCGAGTCCAAGGGGAGCATCTGGCCGAGCAGTTGAATGGGAGCGGGTTCCATACCGGTACAGTACATGGATTTCTAGAGTCCCCTGCAGGTCATGACTGGATGGACAACATAAAACCCTCTGGCATATATGTATAGATGAGCGACAAATATGTGATTAGATCTGATACATAGTGGGACTGATGAACCACAAAGGATATACAACTGTATTTCAGTATGGATATAGCTCCATGGGTGTGTTGTAATGACATTTCACTATTGTTTGTTTTGCCAACTTTTTCTATCTATTTAGAGAATCATATGTTCTGTGTTGATCTACAGAATTGTGTCTGAATATGGTTTAATTACCTGATCGTTATTAACTATTTGATTTTCAAAAATTTGGTGACTGTGTATTTATTACTTTTTATTGCTGGGTTGGTCCTAGTTCGTGGTGATGGCTCTGTTAAATGAAATATATAGGTGACAAGAATGTAATAGAACTTAATAATAAATTGTTAATTGACAAAGAAACGTATTTATTTATGGAAGTGCTAGTCGTTTGGTAACAGCGTCAGTGTTCTTTGTAATTAATGAAAGTGAGAATGGATGTCTAAGTTCTAGCTAGAGACTCATGAAAAAGTGTTAAGGGTGTGGTTAATCCATTATAAATTTATTGAGGTAATATGGTTAAATAGGAATACGTAGCATAAGTTATTGCATGAAAATAATTGTTGTGGTTGTTGATTTTATACTTGTTGCATGAACTAATCTTAATTGGTCGATGATGCTTACCCGTACGTGCGGTGTACTGATACTATTCTTGCTACACCTTTTGTGGGGTGTAGGTTTATTGCAGATTTTGAAATCTCATGATAAAGAGGCGTTACTCAATATCAGCTTCTGCATTTCATTTCCGAAGAGAAACTGTGTCTTTTAATTGTCTTCACTCTGATTAGAGCTCTTATGTATCTAGACTAGATCCGTGGAAAAAATATTATTTGGGATTTTGAATGTAAAAATGGTGTTTCATTTATATGATAATGTTTGATTTTAAAGATGATTTTATTCGAAAGTTTAAGTTGAAAAGGGGTTCTCCTATTGGGCTAGAGTCTAGTAGGTGCCCGTATGATCCAAAAAATTTGATTGTGTCAAGCTGGTATTAGAGCTAGGTTACTGATCTCACAAGTACAAGAGCAATGCCAAGACGAGTCTAGCAAATTGGTATGTAGAAGTCAACATTAAATCCTCGGGGAGTTATGAGACATCTAGGAAGTTTTACCTTCATTATTTCCTATTTTTCCATCCTAGTTTATTGTTCACCTGAGTTAAGCTCAATTGGTATCTGATGACATAAACCATATTGGGTTCCTGAATGAAATTGTGTGGGTGAATAATAGTAAAATGAGGGGTAGGCTTGTTAATAAGGTGACTAGCTCCTATGTGTACCAGTTTGCCTGGCATGCAGCGCTGCAATAACAATATTCTCTCCATAGATAGCCTGCCCTCGTTACGATGGGGTGGCCTCTATAGCGCACCCATAGTACATGCGAAAATTCTCCATAGAGATGCGGGGGCCGCCATAGCATACCCGCTATAGTGGAAAGACCGCCGCTGCAGAGGATAGACGCTAAACAGAATTCGGTTCTGGTTCTTAAACACCATAAATTATCCAAAAGTTGTAAAAATCCATGAACTATACAAAAAAATTGACATAAATGAAACAGGCCAAAAGCAAGGTCCATTGATTTTTGAGTGCCTTTACGGACACCCGTACAACAATCATAATAAAGAGAAACATCCAACCAAAAGCCATAATATCCAAAATATACAAAGAGAGAATTTTTTAAACAATAGCCCTACAAGGGCAAGAACCAATATAAGCTGAAGGACTAAGGGTAAGTACGGAGCACTATGCCACGTCTAGCTAGTCACCTTATTGTTGCCGGTGCTTTACCTGCTGGACTCCCAGCTGTTGAGTCCACCGAGGAAGGAGAATTATTGGACATTCTCCCTATAAACCTTGGAAAACTTTATGCGGGGAGCCAGGGTCCATAGGAGCTTTTTCATCCACTTCCACATTCGCACGAGCATCTTGTTCTGTGACCTCCTCTTCTTCTTTTCTGTCTCCAAGTTTTCTTGGAGCTCAATGTGGGCCTGGTCCAAGAACTCGAAGGTGTCCAATAATGCCACGATGCTATCAACGACAACATTTGACGATGCACCCTCCTGAGGAGTCCTGTTCAGACCCCTCAACTACTCCCTCATGACGACCATATCCGCCTCCATAAGCTCAAAAGGGTATGAAGGCCAGAAAAAGCCAGCCCCAGCACCGCTGCATCCCTAGTCCTCACTACTCTCGTTGTATGAATCAACCTTCCTCTTTTTTCTACCCCGCCCTGATTCACCCTTCACCCTCAAGGGGTCAAAAGGCACATCACACTCGATCATCTAGTCACTCCGCTCTGTGGGCACTCTTACCCGCGCACACAAGATGGTTGTAACACCCCAAAAGTTTTTAAGATCAGACCCGAGAGTTGAAATAGAGAAAGCAAAAAAAATTGCACTAGGTCACAGAACGAGTCATCAAGTGACTCATCATTTTACCTAATGGATCGTCAAATGACTCGTCGTTTGAGTTAGAATGTCTCCCAACGAGTCATCAAATGACTCATCTTTTGACCCAACGGGTCATCAAGTGACTCATCATTTAGGAAAATGCTATTTTTAAATAGTCATGGTGGCTAGTAGTGATGAGTCATTTGGACACCCCACGAGTCGTTAAGTGACCCGTTATTTGAGCAGCAGTAGGAGAGTGGGGAATTCTAGTGCACTTCATGGATAAAGAAAATGAGTCAACAAATCCTTGATGACCCATTAATTGACTCGTCATTTGACCTAATGAGTCATTAAGTGCCTCGCCATTTGTACTAACGAGTTGTCAAATGACTCACCGCTTCTGGCAGTGTCAAATTTTCTGTCGAATTATTAAGGGCGTTTTCATAATTTTTAAGTTTCTAAGTCCTAAATGTCATTTTAAGCTTGGAAAAGAGTTCTTTAAGGGGAATATTCACCCTATAACCTTCATTCTCTTCCTCACACCCTAATTAGAAGATCAAATTCCCTCAAGGCTCTCAAGAGAAAAGCCCTAGTTCATCATCTTCATCTTCATCAAATCTTCTTGGGTCTCAAGCCAAGTCAAGAAATCAGTTTACCTAGGTATGTAGGGTTATGAATAGGGAAAATTCTTCCACCCTCATGCTCAATTCCATCCCAATTCATGATTTTGAGTCTCTAAGCATTTCAAATTGAATTCTAGGGTTTTACCTAATTCCATAAAATCTTCCATGCTATCTCTATGGATTTAATTCTCTCATGCTTCAATTGATGATTTATGGCTATTAGGGCAAATTTGACTCACAATTTACTTACTAATTCATGCTTTCAAGTTTATGAAGATTATGTTCTATTATGCATGATTTATGAATTTCAAGCTTATGAGCCCATGATTTCAAGTACGATGAATTATCAAATTATGCATGAATACTTATGAATTCCGAAACTTATGATTCCATGATTTCGAAGTTATGAAGTTTTATCCAAGCATGCATTATTTTCATGAAATTCAATTTCAAATATCAAGGCCAACTCTATGGTATCTTTTCATGAACATTTAACACATGTCAATTATGATTATGATTTCATGTTTTGGCTAGCCCATGCAAGTTCAAGTACATTTTTATGATAATATTTATGAGCCATGTGCATGTTTTTGGGAGTAGTGTCCGACATTGAGTAGGATAGGGGTTCAGGCAAATTCCGAGTCTCAAAAACTACATTCCACCGTAGGTATATAGTCATATTCAAACCCTACGAGGATTCACAAGTGATATCACGCCTAAATCGTTCCTTGTCTTGGAAAGCTTGGAATGACTCTGCCAACTTGAGTGAGATGGTTGGGCATCATGTAAGCTCTCTTATGATGGTGTCGTTATGATGAGTCTCCTATTGTTCCTCATGTTTTAAGTTATTCATGTTAATGACTTATGATATGATGTTTTATCGTGTAATTGACCCATCGATTAATTTATGAGCTTTTACTCAGGATTTCAACCATGGTACCTTATATGATTTCTATTTCTAACCTTGGGTGATTATGTTTCAACTTACTGATGAATATCTCATGATTTTGATTACTTCAAGAGTATGGCTTTTAGCATGTTGTCCTTACTTTTATGCTAGCTTATTTTATATTCATGATTTCAGACTATCACTTTACTAGTGTGTTTTAATTTCTCTACATACTCAGAATATTTAAAGTACTGACCGCATATTCTATGCTATATCGTCTCATGATATAGGTTCGTTTGATCAGTCTCAGTCCCATGGTTAGATACATTCTGAACTTGAGCTAGCAGTGGTAAGTCATCATTTTCCGAAGGACTAGAGTTATCTACTTCATGTCAGTTATTTTACCTTGTTTTAGTTTCAAACTTGGAGTTAGCTGGGGGCTTGTCCCAACAGTGCATTAATAGTAGAGACTTTCAGATATAGAGGTTGTATGGTTAGCTTTGTGACGCAGTATTCAAATTATCAGATTATCTTGTTATCCATAAGTGAATATTCTACATTTCAGTTAGTTTCTGCTAAGTTTTCCCTATAAATTTGATTGTGCTTCTAGTGTTCTATGCCAGGGGTTAGTTTGGAGTCATTTGTGGTTCTAGGTCCAGTGTCGTGGTTCGGGGTGTAGACTCGGGTCATGATAAACTTGGTATCATAGCAAAGGTATAGAGTTTCCTAAGGTGTCTGAAAGACACGTCAAGTAGAGTCTTTGTCATGGGTGTGAATCGCTCCACACTTATGAGGAAGAGGCTACGAGACATTTTAAGAAATTTTCCTTCTTTCGTAATTCTATCTCATGCTATGATGTTTTGCTCTATATTCTTCTAACTCGTGTTGTACTCACTTGCAGAGAATGCCTTCCAGAAGAGCCAGTGAAAGAGAAATCGGCGACGGAAGTCAGCCAGCCTCACAAACTCCAATAGGTCCCCTTAGTGGGCAAGTTATCGATGCGGAGCTTGGGGCAGCCTTTAGAACGGTGAAGCGTGTCATAGCCACCCAGCTTAACCAGCAGGCAACCATACCTGCTAACACTACCGGAGGGACAACAACTATTAGGGTTCGAGACTTCACTAAGAAGGGCCTGTCTGAGTTCCACCATCAAGAAGCAGATGGGGAGTTTAGGGAAAGAGGAAAGGGGAACAATAGAGCCAGGACAGACAAACTTAAGGTTGCCCAGCATAGGGCAAGTGGTGGACACCGATCACAGCCTTGTCAAAGGTCATTAGCCCCTAGAATTGTCGACAGGTAGTGTTCCATCCAGATCTGTGTTGAGGGAGATTACATATCCAGCTTGCAAGAAATGTGGAAGGAAACACCCAAAAAATTGCTTGATCGGTAGGGATATCTGTTTTGGGTGTGGGAAGCCCGACCACAGAATTCGAGACTGTCCATCAGCCCGGCAGAGCAGCGTCTGTGGTCATGCTTATCCAACTTTCAAGAGATATAGAAAGAACCACTTAGGAAAGTACTTGGTGGGTTCCGATGTTTGCTTCAGGTGTGGAAAACCCAATCATAAGCACAGAGATTGTCCAGCAGCTAAATGGGGCGAAGGTAGAGCCCCAGCCACCATTTTTGTAGCTCCGACAGCTCGCCCACCTCAGCAGGGCGCGTAAGCTAGTGTAGATAGTGGACAACATCAGGATCGGTGTCACGACCCGAGCATAGACCCGGATTGTATACACTGTACAAGGGACCCAGAGAGACCCCATGTCAATCCATGGCATAAGCATTCACTAACTCATTCAATAAACATGAGGAAAACATAATTATAAACTTAGCGGAAGTCTAACTTAACATAACAACAGAATGAACATCTAAAGCTGAATACATGTCTAAGTATGATAAGCCTCTAATCTGGATGAGCTGATGGGACAACGCCCCCAACTAGCTCAACAATACTAAAACTGAAAATACAACCAAGATAACTGACAGTCTAGTCCTCGAAAGATGAGGACTCACCAACCAAGCAGGTATTGACTCTGATAAGTGACTACGAACAGGGCTGGACCTGAGAACCGGATCCTACATCACGAAACGATGCTGCTAGAAAGTTTGCGGTTAGTACGTGGAATGTACTGAGTATGCAAGGTAAGTAAAACCGCTTAAGTAAATAAATCATTTAAAACATTCCATGACTTATCATAAGCTTTTAAGTGAAAATAGAAGGCTACATGCAATCATTCTGAAATCGTACTCTTATCATAACATGACCATGCATAGCTTTAGAACATCATGATTGACTCAAATGACTCAAAACTGAAACATAACATTTATATTAAAAGCTGAACAATGAGTCAAACCTTGCTTTATGAACACACATGCATAAGTAATCATCATCAGTAATGAATATGCAAATTTGAATGATATAGACAGTGGGAGACTCGTCACTTAATCGACATACCGCGATAGAGCTTACGTGGTCCCAACTATCACACTCAAGTGGGAAGAGCCGTCCACAACCTTGCCAGGGCGATGGACGCTACCATGATACGATATCAAGCTGAAGAGCCAATCAGGCCGGGGATAGCTCACAAGGGAGGTCCCAATAATATAATAGAATCAACCTATGCTGGCGCGTAGTTCTGGGGCATAGGGTTATCGAACCTTAGCCGGCTCGGTACTAGACTCTTCTCCCAAAACATGCAATGCTCTACATCGTATAAATATGAAGCTCAACATCGTCTAGTGGCGAAGCTCAACATGAAATCATGCATAAGCTCAACACCATATGAAATGAAGCTCAACATTGTCTATTGACAAAGCTCATTATGAAATCATGCATACACTAAACATCATATAAATATGAAGCTTAACAATGTTGTTTCGACAAAGCTTAGAATGGAATCATACATAGACTCAACATCATGTGAATGAAGCTTAACATTGTCCTTAACAAAACTCGACAATAATAGGCATATCAATTAAGGATTTACGCATATAGAAGGCTTTACTTTGAACATACCACAAGCTAGAACTTAAAATAATAATAATTGAGGAAAATTCACTTCAACCCATGTGGTAAGCTTATGTCGGGAAGAAAAAAATCACAACTCGAAAACATCATTTGGGCATCGCCCAAAGCTCTACCATATTAGGGTCTATTTAATATTCTTTGAAAACATCATTAAAATCATGGGTAAGGTTGGAAACATGCCTTTCATCATCTATTCCATCATCATCATATTCTTCCACAATCACTTCTATTATGAACTATCCACACATGGGCGTTTTTGATTCAATTTTTAGAAAAATAATTTTTGTAAAAGAAATTAAGTTAGAATCCGCAGAAGCTTGGTAAATCATCAATATCAACTCAATTTAATCATACCCATGCATAGAGAAGCAATTGAATGCAACCTCATACTTGATCATTACAAACCAATCACAAATTGATAGGGAATGGACATGGGTGTGGAAGGAAGCACCCACTCATAGCCTTACATACCTGGGATTGAAGAATTCTAACTCTTCCTAATTGCCCAGTTGAGATTCGCCTTTGAAAACCTTGAGAATTCACCTTGCTTCTTCTCCTCAAACCCCCAACCTTGCATGCATTAAAGTAATGACCTTTTTCTCTGCTAAAAACCCTCTATTATTGAGCTTAAAATGACGTAGTATAGGCCCTTAGAACATAGGAATTATGAAAAGACCCTTACTAAATTCGCAGGAAAACACTGCCAGGTGACCCTAACAGGTGACCTAATGATTTGTCAGGACGGGAAATGACTCATCGAGTCGCCCGTCAAGTACAATGGTCAACTGATCTGCTGGGGCTCGTAACAGGGAAGATAACGACTCGTGCCTCGAGACCATGATTCGTGGTCACCTCCATCAATTACACTGCCTTAATTCCTAATAATAATCCACATGCTTGCTCACGACTCTCCTCATGAGTCATTGGGACTGACCATGACCCGTGGGGTCCCATCCATTAAGTACAATGGATAAATCCTCCTTTAACATTCCAACTCCACCCCAAGATTGACATGACGACTTGTGGTGGCTAACCACGAGTCGTTGATTTACTCGTGGGGACTTTGATCCCTTGATCACTCCAGGCCTTCCCATGGGTCACTTGACGACTCGTGGGGTCTCCTCATGAGTCGTTCAGTGACTTGTTTTGCAACTTCTGCAACATTTTTTAGTTTTTCTCCGTTTCAACTTCCGGGTCCGATTCTTGAATTCTCGGGGTATAACAATCGAGGGAGCTTGACAGAAGTGGTCACAGATATGTTATGAGCTTTTCATGTTGAATCTTGCATACTGCTAAGCTCAATAACTATAGTATAAGGCGTATGATTCCTTTCTGTGTCTTGACATGAGTTTTATTTCAGTGTATTGTGTTGAATGGTTAGAGGATTGGGTGAATAGAGGGATACAACAAAAGAAGTTAGTGATTTCTTTCTAGCCTGAGGAAGAAGTCCAAAGACTGAGGGTGATGAATTCTAGGCTAAGGGGGAGATGATAAGGTGAAGGACCAAGTTAAGTCTTGAGTTTCTAAGTGTGGAGGTTCCAGGAATGGTAACTATGGGATGTCGGTCCATTCTTATTCAGATGTTTCCCTTGTGCTTTAGCCAACATGACACTCAAATCATGCCCATATTTAGATTCCCAGAATAAGAAGTAGAAGTAATCCTTCAGATAGCGATCCCAGTCTCACACCATGATTCTATAGATTCCAGCTCCGTGTAAGAAACTCTTTACTTATGAAAATTAAATCTCTCGGTATGCTCAGCTCTATGAACTCAATCCTTAGTTTCATTTTAGCAACTCATAAGATCATCCTACATCATGTATATGCTCATTTTTAGATGTATTGAATGATTCGTGCCTATGGTTTCCTTGCTCTAAGCCCTATGTACGCTCGCCCATGATGGGAATGGTTGTTACATCATGAGTATTCAAAATGACTTTCTATTCATGCCTTAAGGGCTCAGTATATAGAAGTTCATGGAGTATAGGTTATTATCTAGGCCAAGGAGGTAGGGAGGTTCTTGGGTAGTATATTCTTTAGAGGAGCCTCAAGATGATTGTAGTGATAGGCTTGAATGGTGGGATGGCATGAAGGAGGTCATTGCAGAGTTTGTGGATAAGTATCCGAATTTCCAGCAGGTGAAGGTTAAGCATCAGAGGTTGCGAGGTAGGCGTAGGGTATCAATATATCTACTTGAAAGTGGGAGGATATCAAGGCAGATTTCATTACAAGGCTGCCTCGTACATGCCGATAGCTTGATTCTATCCGGGTGATTGAAGACTAGATGACCAAGTCAGCACAAGGGCTATGCGAGAGTTCATATACAGTAGTTAGTTCAGTTGCATGGGGTTCTGTTGTATATCATCTCGAAAAGGGGTACTTAGGTCACCTCTCAGTTTTGAGGATCGATTCAAAAGGGTCATGATACTCAAGTGAAGCTTAGCACGACTTTTCACCCGCAGATAGATGGCCAGGCCGAGCGGACCATTCAGACTCTTGAGGATATTGTCACACCCCACCTTGGGGGGTATGACTGGCACCTGGTGCCCTACTAGGACCTAAACTGCTGGACTGCTAAGCCTGGGCACATCCGGTGCCTGGCTGGCTCTAGCTCACATTTCTGGAAACGAAGGGCTATATAACGGCTGTAAACACAGCCCCCGGCCCGTTGGCCTATAGCCTCCTGTACCTGTACTAACAGCTGACCAGAAACATGTCAATATAGGGAAACCTATGCGGGCCAACAAGGCCACCATGCTGTCTAGTTATCTATAACTCAATCATGAAGTACTAGAAAGCTACGTGACCGGCAAGGTCACCACTACTGGCAAACTATGGCCCCACACGGCCAACATAAAAGAAAGAAAGAGTACTAACAGCTATACAACTGCACGGCCTCACAAGACCGGCTCATCTGACCACAGGGAGATATATACAGACTGCAAGCCTCTAGGAATAGCAATAGAAATGATCGGGACAGGGCCCCGACCTACCCATACTATACAACAAAAGAAACTGAAATACACCTCTGGAATTCAGTCTCCGGATGACAGGAGCTGAATACTCGATCGCTGACAAGAATCACGTAGTATCACCTACTCGTCTATGAGTACCTGCAGGCAAGTAATGCAGCGCCCCACCGGGCGTCAGTACCGTTGGTATTGAGTATGTAAAGCAATAACTGAAAGCAAAATCTTGAAAACAACAATGTAACTGATGAAACTGAAGTAAGAAGAATTAGATTAACTGTCTGATAATGTAAGTCATACCTTCTCTCATTTATACGGAAAGGAAATAGGGGTCGTACCTGGAGACGTATCACTCAACTGCTGATCTACTTGTATCTAACGTAACATGGTATAACATAACATAACATAACATAGCACACACAAACCTTACCCGGCCCCCATAAGCCGGGAGGTACAACCAGCACGGAATCTACACCCCTACCCCGGTCATCCCATCTCCTATAAACCCTGTAAGCATCCTGCCAGTTCCCTGGGTATGCACTTGGGCTCGCTGAGCCCCTGACTATAACTGTACCTGAGTCCGAAGGACTCCTGAATCAACACCCGGGCGTATCCGCTCGACAGGGGTGTATCAAAGCCGACCAAGGCATAATATGGGGAAAACTGGCATCCCATCCTCGTCCCCTATGGGACGGCATGCCACTCCGTAGAGCGATGTATCCTCGTCCTCTGGCGGACGAGTCGATACAGCTATCAACCCTGGGGCGGTCATGGATGCTAGGTAGTCTAACCCCAAACAATACAACGGTCTCAACTAGCAATACTGTCTGCATATCTCACATGCTGAGGCTAATAGGGGTAAAGTATCGTATATATTACATGCTGAGCTAGTGATAGTAATCTGTACGTATTTAATACGTTTTGAGGCTGGTAAATATATACATATGAATATAGTCTCCTGCTAGACTGTTCTGGGGCTAATACTGAACAGGATATAGTATTTCTGCTGAAAACCATGTTGTTTACTGGGTTTCTATAGTAACATGATTTACTAGTTCTAACATGCTTTCTAGCTTCACTTTAACTTGTCGTTCTATCTCTGAGATGTCTTACAGATATTACATTGCTTTACTGGGCTTTAACTGAATACAATGATACCCTAACATTCCGTATTATATCACATACTGAGCATGCTGTGCAGTTTCTAATACTTGTATTAAAATTTATATCGTACTAGCAAGTCTCGCGCTGAACATAACATAACGTTTCTAGTATCGTACCATCATTCATAATAAACGTCAACATGGCTTCTGAATATTCTATCGGCCTTTAAATTACTGTACTGTACCAAGATTACTAACTTGCCAAGGAAACTAACTTTACATACCTTATCCTTGAACTATTCGTCTGTCGAACGAGACTCGGCCGGTACTTCAGCTATTTTCTCCCAACTGCATTCATAAATATGTCAATTAATATTAGATACAACTTTACTTTAAAAAGGCAACATCACTTTCGATATAGTTTATAGCCTAAACTTAGGCTTATCGAAAGACGGTCGAAAACTCGCTATTTTTCAGAGGTCCAGAAGGGAGAAATATTCACTTCACAGCTAGGAACACATAGACACTAGTTTAGAGCAATTCCACTTACCTTAGCTCGGTGGCTCGACGATTCGTCAGCCGTATTTCACGAAACTGAATCCGTAGGAATGCTCTCTGCTGCTAAATACCTCAGTATCTGAAGTTAATTTGAGTTTGGACAACGTTTAGCAGCGTAATCGGACGAAAATTATATTATTTCTTCGATCCTTTTCCCTTCTCTGCGTTTGCTCTCTGTTTTCTGGAAATTTATATGAGTTAATTCTAAAATAAACCGAAGTGGGGCTTTATATACTTGGGCCTGGACAAGGCCAACGTGTCACGGAGCCAACGCGGAGGCCTCTCCTCCGTGACACGCTGCCATCGCGGAGGGGCTCTGCCTCGGCTCCTTCCGCGATGGTTCGACAGGTTTCTCGTCCGATCTTTTCCCGGGCCTTCCTCCAGCACGTATGGCCTTCAAATATGCTTAACCAACGTGCGAATAGGTCGTTTAGGTGCCGGAAATTCTACGGGGTATAACATTCTCCCCCCCTTAAGAACATTCATCCTCGAATGTACACTGTTATCTAGAGGACTACTTACTTTACTTTCTAGAAAAATTTCGGCAGAGTTTCCCCTGTAATATGGACTATAGTAAAAACCTGAAATGCAGAAAAGTCCAACACAGGTACTGCACATAATAGTCTAGGATCCACTGGATAACTAAGTATCAATCTTTCTCATTCACACACATACAACTATAAGGGTACTGCATAAGTAATAATACGGACATACCTGTCCCCTGACTAGGTCTGAAATAGGTGAGGGTATCTGGCTTTCATATCTTCTTCATCTTCCCACGTCATTTCCTCACGGTTCCTGTTACGCCACAATACTTTGACAGATGCAACATCTTTAGTCCTCAACCTGCGAATCTGTCTATCTAAGATAGCCACGGGAACCTCTTCATATGCTAATTCTTCTATGACCTGGACATCCTGAACTGGAACTACTGTAGAAGGGTCCCCTACGAACTTCCTCAACATAGAGACATGGAATAATGGGTGAACACATGCTAATTCTGGAGGCAAGTTCAATTCGTATGCAACTCGGCCTATTCTTCGCCGAATCTGATATGGCCCAATGAATCTCGGGCTAAGCTTGCCTTTCTTGCCAAACCTCATTACCCCTTTCATCGGAGACACTTTCAGATATACCCAGTCATTTACCGCAAATTCTAGATTTCTACGCCGCACGTCTGCATAAGACTTCTGGCGGCTCTGAGCTGTCAGTTCGGATAAGCTTTATCTTCTCCTCTGACTGCCGAACAATGTCTGGGCCAACCAATGTTGACTCTCCTATTTCAAACCAACCAATTGGCGACCTGCATTTTCGCCCATATAATGCTTCGAAAGGCGCCATCTGAATAACTGAATGGTAGCTGTTATTATAAGCAAATTCAATTAATGAAAGATGCTCATCCCAGCTACCCCCAAAATCTAGCACACATGCTCGTAGCATATCTTCGAGCGTCTGAATTGTACGTTCAGCCTGCCCATCTGTCTGAGGATGGAATGCTGTGCTCAAGTTAATCTGCGTCCCCAAACCTTTCTGAAATGACTGCCAAAATCTAGCTGTGAATTGTGCCCCCCTATCTGAAATGATGGATACCGGCACTCCATGCAATCTAACTATTTCTCTGATATATAATTCAGCATAATCCTCAGCTGAGAAGGTAGCCCTTACTGGCAGGAAATGAGCTGATTTTGTCAGCCTGTCAACTATTACCCAAATGGAATCATTTCTGCGTATAGTACGGGGTAACCCTGTTACAAAATCCATGTTTATCGCTTCCCATTTCCACATAGGCACCATTATATCTTGCATTAAACCGCCCGGTTTCTGGTGCTCCGCTTTCACCTGCTGACAGTTAGAACATCTAGATACAAATTCGGCTATTTCAGCTTTCATACCTGGCCACCAATAGATGTCTCTGATGTCGTGGTACATTTTGGTCGCTCCTGGATGGAGGGAATAGCGAGCGTAATGTACCTCATGCATGATCCGCCCGCGAAGCCCTGAAACATTCGAGACACAGAGGTGGCCCTTACAGCGTAGCACATCATCCTCAGTTATCTGAAAATCTGACTCCTTACCTCTCTAAATTCTATCTCTGAGTTGGGCTAAATCAGGATCCTCGTACTGTCGTTCTTTTACCTCTGTAACTAATGATGATACAGCAGAATTCTGAATTACTGCTCTATTATTTTCCGTTTCCATTACTCGAACGGCTAAACCAGCTAACTGATGAATTTCTTTGGCTAATTTCCGCTTTTCAGGTCGCAAATACGCCAAACTTCCCATTGACTTACGGCTCAGGGCATCTGCTACGACATTAGCTTTTCCGGGGTGGTATAGAATATTCACATCATAATCTTTTAACAACTCTAACCAGCGGCGTTGCCGTAGATTCAACTCCCTCTGAGTGAAAATGTACGGTAAGCTCTTATGATCTGTATAAATATCAACATGGATGTCGTACAAGTAATGCCTCCACATTTTTAAGGTGTGAATTACTGCGGCCAATTCCAGGTCGTGGGTAGGATAATTCTTTTCGTGTTTCCTCAGCTGTCTGGAAGCATATGCAATCACTCTACCATGCTGCATCAACACACAACCTAACCCGACGCCTGACGCGTCGCAATAGACTGAATAACCTTCTGTGCCATCCGGCAATGCTAACACTGGGACAGAGGTTAATCTGTCCTTCAGTTCCTGGAAGCTCTGCTCGCATGCCTCTGTCCATTGGAACTTTACTGCTTTCTGTGTCAATCTGGTCAGAGGTACCGCAATGGTCGAGAACCCTTCAACGAACCTCCTGTAATATCCTGCCAACCCCAGAAAGCTACGAACTTCAGTCGGAGTGGTAGGCCTAGGCCATGACTTAACTGCTTCTATTTTCTGCTTGTCTACCTGTATACCAGCATCTGAGACGATATGCCCTAAGAAGGCCACTGAGTTAAGCCAAAATTCACACTTAGAAAATTTGGCATACAACTGACGGTCCCTGAGAGTCTGGAGCACTGTCCGCAAATGAGTCCGGTGATCTGCTTCAGAGCGAGAATACAACAGAATGTCATCAATGAACACTATCACGAACAAGTCCAGGAAAGGTCTAAAAATACTGTTCATCAGGTCCATGAAGACTGTTGGGGCATTCGTTAACCCGAAGGACATAACTAGAAATTCAAAATGTCCATATCGGGTCCTGAACGCTGTCTTAGGAATATCTCTCTCACGTACTCGGACCAGGTGGTATCCGGACCGCAAGTCAATTTTAGAAAAGTATCTGGCTCCCTGTAACTGATCAAATAAGTCATCAATTCTGGGGAGCGAGTACTTGTTCTTTACTATAACTTTGTTTAGTTGCCGGTAATCTATACATATTCGGAGCGAGCCATCTTTCTTCCTTACAAACAAGACTGGCGCACCCCACGGTGAAGTACTCAGCCTGATGAAACCTTTATCCAACAAATCTTTCAATTGTTCCTTTAATTCTCTGAGTTCTGCAGGAGCCATGCGATATGGAGGAATCGATATCGGCTGGGTGCCTGGTAATAAATCAATAGCAAAGTCTATTTCCCTTTCTGGGGGAATACCAGGTAACTCGTCTGGAAACACGTCAGGTAATTCATTTACCACTAGAACAGACTGGAGTGTCGGAGATTCTGCTTGGACATCCTGAACTCTGACCAGATGGTAAATACATCCCTTAGATATCAACTTTCTCGCCTGAAGGTAGGAAATAAACCTACCTTTTGGCGTAGCGGTGCTGCCCTTCCACTCCCGCACTGCTTCTCCCGGGAAGCGAAATCGGACCGTCTTGGTCCAACATTCAACGTTGGCAAAACACGGTACTAACCAATCCATACCCATTATGGCATCGAAGTCTATCATTTCTAACTCGACCAGATCTACTGTAGTCTGACGGTCAGCAACCTCTACTGTACACCCGCGGTAGATTCGGCTAGCTGTGATAGAGTCACCGACGGGCGTGGATACTAAAAAGGGCTGCTGCAACAATTCTGGTGCAATACTAAACTTTCGTGCCACAAATGGAGTAATATAGGACAAAGTAGACCCTGGATCAATCAACACATAAGCAGGGTGCGAGCAGATAGTTAACATACCTGTCACAACATCAGGCGACGCTTCCGAATCCTGCCTCCCTGGTAAGGCATATGTGCAGCTTGGACCCGCACCTGCACTGGAGGCCCCTGATCTGCCCCGACCCCTGCCTGCTGAAACTGAGGGCCTGCGCCCAGACGAGGATGCTGTAGCTCGTGACCCTGCAGATGCCCTATCCTGTCTATCTCGGTCCTCTCGGCCTCTGGCTGGGCAATCTTTCATCAAATGGCCTTCTTGGCCACAAATATAACATGCAGTGGAACCATACCTGCATGCTCCAGGATGGCGTCGACTGCATATAGGGCAAAGTGGTGGGGTATACCTACTCTGCTCCGCCCTCATCTGTAACGGGGGATCTGCCATCTGTGAGCCTCTACCAGTCTCTGACTGCCCCCTGCGACTGAATCTACCCCCCTGCGACTGTGGCGGAGGCGGGCGCCTGGGCGGCCTATCTAACAATCGTGGCCTGGGTCCTCCTCGGGCCTCCCTCTGTAACTCAACTGGCCTGTCCCAGCGACGCTGTTCCTGACTGACCCTTCTGATCTCCCGTTGTCGCTGTCTGATGCCCTCAATATTCTGGGCAAATGCCTGAACTCGAGCAATGTCCATGTCCTCTTGCAGTGTGGCTGTAATACAAGTCTCAACATATTCTGGATTCAACCCCATGATGAAGCGGTGTACTCTGGATGCCATGGTATCAACAAAGGCCGGTGCATACCGGGCTAAGGAATCAAACCGCAAGGAATATTCCCGGACATTCATGGACCCCTGCTCCAGATGTAGGAACTGGTCTACCCGAGCCTATCGAATCTCCCGCGGCAGATAATGATCCAGAAAGGCTCCTGAAAAGATGGACCAGGTGGGAGGGGAAACATCTCTCCCTCGGGACCTTTCCAAGCTTTCATACCATAACACAGCGATATCCCGTAACCGGAATGCTGCCAACTCAACTGATTCGGTAGGCGTGGCATGCATAACCCTGAAGATTCTCTACATTTGATCCAAAAAATCCTGAGGGTCCTCTGTCCGATCCGTACCTGTAAACTGTGGGGGATTCAGGGCTAAGAACTCTCGGACCCTCGAACTACCGGGCCCTCGTGATAATTCTGCAACTGTAGACGGCATTGGCTGACGCTGAGCAGCCATCATCTGTGCTAACATAACTACAGCACTCCTAACCTCCTGGTCGGAAGGTGTCGGTACAGGGACTGCTGAAGGTAATGTCGCCCCAAGTGGCTCCTGACGTGGTGGAGATTGCTGAGGAGGCTGGGACGATGCCTCTGTAGTGCCCTCTGATCGGGCTATTTCTAAACGAGGGTGAGGCATCCTGCTGGTGCCTTCCCCTGCTGCAACATCTAAGCTCCGACCTGTGATAGGATGGCACTGGTCTGACATTATCTATAACCAAAGAATATGGTAAGCTTTTAGGGACTCAACCCTATATTGTACCGCTCTACAGCACGACTGAATAAGAATAAAAGACAACCATCCTATCATGCCTTGCAGCCTCCTACCCATAGTATGTGGTGCACAACACATCCATGGGCAGGACCCTACTTAGCACGGCTTGCAGACTCCCTGGGATACGACCTGCTCTGATACCAAGTTTTCCACACCCCACCTTGGGGGGTATGACTGGCACCTGGTGCCCTACTAGGACCTGAACTGCTGGACTGCTAAGCCTGGGCACATCCGGTGCCTGGCTGGCTCTAGCTCACATTTCTGGAAACGAAGGGCTATATAACGGCTGTAAACACAGCCCCCAGCCCATTGGCCTATAGCCTCCTGTACCTGTACTAACAGCTAACCAGAAACATGTCAATATAGGGAAACCTATGCGGGCCGATAAGGCCACCATGCTGTCTAGTTATCTATAACTCAATATGAAGTACTAGAAAGCTACGTGACCGGCAAGGTCACCACTACTGGCAAACTATGGCCCCACACGGCCAACATAAAAGAAAGAAAGAGTACTAACAGCTATACAACTGCACGGCCTCACACGACCGGCTCATCTGACCACAGGGAGATATATACAGACTGCAAGCCTCTAGGAATAGCAATAGAAATGATCGGGACAGGGCCCTGACCTACCTGTACTATACAACAAAAGAAACTGAAATACACCTCTGGAATTCAGTCTCCGGATGACAGGAGCTGAATACTCGATCGCTGACAGGAATCACGTAGTATCGCCTGCTCATCTATGAGTACCTGCAGGCAAGTAATGCAGCGCCCCACCGGGCGTCAGTACCGCTGGTACTGAGTATGTAAAGCAATAACTGAAAGCAAAATCTTGAAAACAACAATGTAACTGATGAAACTGAAGTAAGAAGAATTAGATTAACTGTCTGATAATGTAAGTCATACCTTCTCTCATTTATACGGAAAGGAAATAGGGGTCGTACCTGGAGACGTATCACTCAACTGCTGATCTACTTGTATCTAACGTAACATGGTATAATATAACATAACATAACATAGCACACACAAACCTTACCCGGCCCCCATAAGCCGGGAGGTACAACCAGCACAGAATCTACACCCCTACCCCGGTCATCCCATCTCCTATAAACCCCGTAAGCATCCTGCCGGTTCCCTGGGTATGCACTTGGGCTCGCTGAGCCCCTGACTATAACTATACCTGAGTCCGGAAGACTCCTGAATCAACACCCGGGCGTATCCGCTCGACAGGGGTGTATCAAAGCCGACCAAGGCATAATATGGGGAAAACTGGCATCCCATCCTCGTCCCCTGTAGGACGGCATGCCACTCCGTAGAGCGACGTATCCTCGTCCTCTGGCGGACGAGTCGATACAGCTATCAACCCTAGGGCGGTCATGGATGCTAGGTAGTCCAACCCCAAACAATACAACGGTCTCAACTAGCAATACTGTCTGCATATCCCACATGCTGAGGCTAATAGGGGTAAAGTATTGTATATATTACATGCTGAGCTAGTGATAGTAATTTGTACGTATTTAATACGTGCTGAGGCTGGTAAATATATACATATGAATATAGTCTCCTGCCAGACTGTTCTGGGGCTAATACTGAACAGGATATAGTATTTCTTCTGAAAACCATGTTGTTTACTGAGTTTCTATAGTAACATGATTTACTAGTTCTAACATGCTTTCTAGCTTCACTTTAACTTGTCGCTCTATCTCTGAGATGTCTTACAGATATTGCATTGCTTTACTGGGCTTTAACTGAATACAATGATACCCTAACATTCCGTATTATATCACATACTGAGTATGCTGTGCAGTTTCTAATACTTGTATTAAAATTTATATCGTACTAGCAAGTCTCGCGCTGAACATAACATAACGTTTCTAGTATCGTACCATCATTCATAATAAACGTCAACATGGCTTCTGAATATTCTATCGGCCTTTAAATTACTGTACTGTACCAAGATTACTAACTTGCCGAGGAAACTAACTTTACATACCTTATCCTTGAACTATTTGTCTGTCGAACGAGACTCGGCCAGTACTTCAGCTATTTTCTCCCAACTGCATTCATAAATATGTCAATTAATATTAAATACAGCTTTACTTTAAAAAGGCAACGTCACTTTCGATATAGTTTATAGCCTAAACTTAGGCTTATCGAAAGACGGTCGAAAACTCGCTATTTTTCAGAGGTCCAGAAGGGAGAAATATTCACTTCACAGCTAGGAACACATAGACACTAGTTTAGAGCAATTCTACTTACCTTAGCTCGGTGGCTCGACGATTCGTCGGCCGTATTTCACAAAACTGAATCCGTAGGAATGCTCTCTGCTGCTAAATACCTCAGTATCTGAAGTTAATTTGAGTTTGGACAACGTTTAGCAGCGTAATCGGACAAAAATTATATTATTTATTTGATCCTTTTCCTTCTCTGCGTTTGCTCTCTGTTTTCTGGAAATTTATATGAGTTAATTCTAAAATAAACCGAAGTGGGGCTTTATATACTTGGGCCTGGACAAGGCCAATGTGTCACGGAGCCAACGCGGAGGCCTCTCCTCCGTGACACGCTGCCATCGCGGAGGGGCTCTGCCTCGGCTCCTTCCGCGATGGTTCGACAGGTTTCTCGTCCGATCTTTTCCCGGGCCTTCCTCCAGCACGTATGGCCTTCAAATATGCTTAACCAACGTGCGAATAGGTCATTTAGGTGCCGGGAATTCTACGGGGTATAACAGATATGTTGAGAGCATGTGTGATTGATTTTAAGGGTATTTAGGATGATCACTTGCCTCACATCGAGTTTTCCTATAATAACAATTGTCACTCCAACATTCAAATGGCTCCGTTTGAGGCTCTTTATGGACGGAGGTGTAGATTTCCTATTGGTTGGTTTGCGGTAGGTGAGGCTACATTGATAGGGCCAGATTCAGTTCATGAGGCTATGGAGAAGGTTCAGCTTATTAAAGAGAGGTTGAGAACAACTCAGAGTCGTCAAAAATCTTATGCAGATATCAGACGGAGAGAGCTTGAATTTGAGGTTGATGATTGGGTATTTTTAAAGGTGTCTCCCATGAAAGGAGTGGTGAGGTGAAAGAAAGGGAAGATTAGTCCCCGATATGTTGGTCCTTATAAGATTCTGAGGCGAGTTGGTAAAGTGGCATATGAGTTGGAGATACTAGAAGAGTTAGCTTCGGTGCACCCAATTTTCCATGTATCTCTGTTGAAGAAGTGCATCAGTGGCGCAACCTTAGTTGTTCTAGTGGAGAAATAGGTGTGAAGGATAGGCTTACCTATGAGGAGGTTCCAATTGAGATCCTTGATCATTAGGTTCAGAAGTTGAGAAATAAGAAAGTAGCTTCAGCGAAGGTATTATAGAGAAATCATTTTGTTGAGAGAGCTATGTGGAATGCCGAAGCAGATATAATGGCTAGATACCCGCACCTTTTCCCATCTGGCTCAGTTTCAGTATGAGGTATCTGTTTCATGTCAAGTTTATGTCGCTAAATATCCTTCATGTCATTGCATGTACGTATGTTTCATGAATTATGTTCAGTCATGTATCTCAGTTCGGAGTCGGTCACTCCATAAGTTTTCAACTTTAGTTGTTCAGTTTTGGGATTGCAGTTCCTTCCCCAGTTTTCCAATATGCCTAATCAACATTCAAGGATGAACATTCCCAAGGGCGAGATAATGTAACACCCCAAAAGTTCATAAGATCAGACCCGAGAGTTGAAATGGAGAAAACAGAAAAATCTGCACCATGTCACAGAATGAGTCGTCAAGTAACTCGTCGTTTGACCTAACGGGTCTTCAAATGACTCGTCGTTTGAAAAGATCAGAATGTCTCCCAATGATTCATCAAGTGAATTATATTTTTACCCAACGGGTCTTCAAGTGACTTATCACTTGGGGAAATACTATTTCCAAATAGTCATGACGGATGGTAGTGACGAGTCATTTGAACACTTCACAAGTAGTTAAGTGACCTGTTCTTTGAGTAGTAGTGGGAGAGTTGGGAATTCCAGTGTACTTCACAGATAAAGGAAATGAGTCATCAAATCCCTGATGACCCATTAGTTTACTTGTATTTGACCTAACGAGTCGTTAAGTGACTCGTCATTTGACCTAAGAGTCGTCAAATCACTTGTCATTTCTGGCAGTGTCAAATTTCCTGTCGAATCATTAAGGACATTTTCATAATATCTAAGTTTCTAAGTTCTAAACTACGTCATTTTAATCTTGTAAAAGAGTGCTTTAAGGGAAAATATTCACCCTAGAACCTTCATTCTCTTCCTCACACCCTAATTAGAAGACCGAATTCCCTTAAGGCTCCCAAGAGAAAAGCAAGGGTTCATCATCTTCATCTTCATCAAATCTTCTTGGGTCTCAAGCCATGTCAAGAAATCAATTTACGCAAGTATGTAGGGTTATGAATGGGGAAAATTCTTCCACCCTCATGCCCAATTCCATCCCAATTCTATGATTTTAAGTCTCTAGGCAGGTCAAATTGAATTCTAGGGTTTTACACAATTTAAAATCTTTCATGCAATCTCTATGGATTTAATTCTCTCATAGTTCAATTGATGATTTATGGTTATTAGGGCAGATTTGACTCAAAATTTACTTACTATTTTATGATTTCAAGTTTATGAAGATTATGCTCTATTATGCTTGATTTACGAATTTCAAACTTATGAGCCCATGATTTCAAGTATGATGAATTATCAAATTATTCATGAATACTTATGAATTACTAAACTTTTGATTCCATGATTTCGAAGTTATGAAGTTTTATCCAAGCATGTATTATTTTCATGAAATTCAATTTCAAGTATCATGGCCAACTCTATGACATCTTTTCATGAATATTTCACACATGCCAATTATGATTATGATTTCATATTTTGGCTAGCACATGCAAGTTTAAATATATTTTTATGATAATATTTATGAGCCATGTGCTTGTTTTTGGGAGTAGTGTCTAGCTGAGTAGGCTAGGGGTTCAGGCAAACCCCGAGTCTTAAAAACTACGTGCCACCATAAGTATATATTCATATTCAAACCCTATGAGGATTCACAAATGATATCACGCCCAAATCGTTCCTTGGCTTGGCAAGCTTGGAATGGCTCTGCCAACTTAAGAGAGATAGTTGGGCATCATGTAAGCTCTCTCATGATGGTGTTGGTTATGATGAGTCTTCTATTATTCCTCATGTTTTAGATTATTCATGTTCATGACTTACGATACTATGTTTTATAGCGCAATTGAACCATTGATTAATTTATGAGCTTTTACTCAGGATTTCAACCATGGTATCTTATATGATTTCTATTTCTAAACCTTGGGTGATTATCTTTCAGCTTTATGATGAATATCCCATTATTTTGATTACTTCAAGAATATGACTTTTAGCATGTTGTCCTTACTTTTATGCTAGCTTATTTTATATTCATGATTTCAGACCATCGTTTTACTAGCGTGTTTTACTTTCTCTACATACTCAGAACATTCAAAGTATTTACCGCATACTCTATGCTATATCATCTCATGATATAGGTTCGGGTGATCAGTCTCAGTCCTGCGGTTAGATACATTCTAGACTTGAGCAACTAGCAGTGGTGAGTCCTCATCTTCTGAGGACTAGAGTTATATACTTAATTTCAGTTATTTTACCTTGTTTTTGTTTCAGATTTGGAGTTAGCTGGGAACTTGTATCAACAGCTCATCATTAGTAGAGGCTTTCAGATATAGAGTTCGTATGTTTAGCTTCGTGACTCAGTGTTCAAATTACCAAATTATCTTGTTATCCATAAGAATATTCTACATTTCAGTTAGTTTTCGCTCATTTTCCTTATAAAATTATATTGTGCTTGTAGTATGCTATGCCTTGGGTTAGCTTGAAGCCATTCATGATTTCAGGTCTCGTGTCATGGTCCAGGGTGTAGATTTGGGTCGTGACAATGTTAATGAGAAAGGGTAACGATAGACTCACCCCACTTTTTGCTAAAAGTAGGCCAGTTAGGTGAACCTCGCTGTAGCAACTAGTCTATCGCTACAGTAAGACTGTTGCAGCGTAGATGGGTGACTACTGCAACGGGAGACATGAATCAGAAATCTGTATTTAAGTTTATTTTAGGATCCAACTCCTATTCTAAAAAAAGCTTTCATCTAAGAAATGCCCCAGGGTAAAAATTTCGACATCCTACCCAAGAATTAAGGAGTGTAGCTCTCAAAGAACAAGATTCCACCATCTATCCCGCTGATCCTCCATCAAGAACTTTGGATTGAGGGTAAGAAATAAAATTCCATCCTATTTCATAGTAGCAACTTGGAATGTAGGTTGGTTATGGTTTTACTTTGAGTTTAGACTTTGATTAGTGAATCGTATGTGCATATAAAATTAACGGATATTTATATATACAAGATCATAATTTGAATGAGACTAACATAAGAATGGCAGATTGTTATGTGATGATTGCCTATAAATCTTGAATAAATTATACTAAAATCTTTAAGAAAAGGTGGGGCTAGTAAGGACTATTTTGTGTGTGACATTAATTTAGTATATACTTGGTAATGATTTAGCTATTGTAGTTTAATAAAAGGATGACTATAATAAGGGTATAATTGTTACATCCCGAAATTTTTTTTGATGATTATTTGATGGTTATATGTCATATTAAGGGAATTATGGGTCGTATGTTGTCCATAAGTGAGGAGGGAAACATGTCCAAAGGGAAAAGCGAAGAGTATATGAAGTTTGTAAATAAGCGTCAACTTTAAATGGTCATATCTCCAAACATATAATGATCCAGAAGTCCCATAATATGTCAAATTAAAGGTATTTTAGTCTAGTTTATAGTGAAAAAAATCGCTCATCAATCGGAGTTCGGAGTAAAAAATTATGCTCGTTTAAAGACAGCACTGTCGGCTGAGAAAGCGCCAAGGTGGGCGGGCACCGAGACAGGCAGGCAGTAGGCACGTGCGCGCATGCGAGGGCATGTCGCACGGGCGCCGCCCAAACCCTTGCCAGCCCGCCTATATGAAGTAAAATTGAGCTAGAAAGCTCATTTTTATTCTGTTTTAGTTGATTTTTTTTTCTGAATTCATAGAATTCAAAGACCTATCACATGGTGAAAAGATATTACAGGTAAGAAACTTCACTCTTGTATCTTTTGTGCTTTGAAAAGAGAACCTTGGAAGGAAGTCATGACTTGTTGTTGTCTTGTGGTTGATTGTGGTATTGCTGCGTTTTTAGATGATTCTAGGAAGAGGAAACAATAGGAGTTTACTCCTACTTTAGCTGATAACATCTCCAAGAAAGGGTAAGTAATTCCCTTTTTGATTTCTTTAAGTTTATGAGGTTATAACTTGGAGAATGTTGTAGTATTGTGTTGTTGTTTCTTTGTGCGTTTTTGTGGCATGTTGCTGCCCAATTTTTCCAGAACTTTGGTGAAGTGAAGTTGCTGCTTTTTGGGTTTGTAAATTGGACTTGGAAGGAGCCTTTAGGAGTAAGCTTGAAAGGAAGATTTTCGACGAAATTAGAGTCGACATGCCAAGGTATGTAAAGGCGTCCCTTTCCTTGTTTTTAAAGCACTAAGTTATTGAAAGGATCAATATTCCTATGTTTTTAAAATCATATTGAGGCATGTATGATCCTTTCCAAAGGTTTGGAACTACTTGGCATAAATCTTGAATCGTTAAGAATGGTTGAAGCGAACAAACGTTAAGCGAAAGGCGTAACTTTTATACGATTGTTGCCGTAGTTCTAAATCGAGTCTGAAGTCCCCTTAACGTGTGCACCGTGAGCTGGTCCTTTTCAGTATACTGTATATGTGATGTTGAATATATGTTAAGATCTGGTCACTTAGTAAAATTGGTATGAAATGCTAAGACGACGACATGTAATTGAACTTAAGCTACGAAGATGACGCTAAGCCGATTGAGGGTAAACGAGCTTATTGAAATGACGTTTTAATAATATTGTTAATCCCTCCTAAATGTTTATGTTTTAAAGTGCTGAAGATAAAAGGTAGATTTTATATTTTTCCTCTTTAAAGCTAAGCAAGCGGCACGTAGCGAATACGCTAAATCGATATATGTTAACGGGGAAGCGTGGCTAAGTTGTCAATTAGGCAAAGAGGTAAGTGCGTATAAGAATTGATGAAATAGTGAACACGAGGGTAAAAACTTGAGTGTAGAGTGAATAATTTTGACAAAGAAGTTAAGATGAATAAGGAAAGTAGAGCTAAATATTGTTAAATTAGACGATACGGGTTACGATGGTGAACGAGGTAGGCAACAGCTAGGATGATTAACCCTGTTCTAAAGATGTTTAGCAAAAGAGTTATAAATTAAGTTGTTTATGTTCAATATGTATTATGTTGATGAATAACCACTAAAGTGTTAACCTTATACGAAATAATTAGAGTTGAACGTCTGCAAAATAGTAACTTAAGTTGAGAAGCTCTCTGCTATACCCCTAAAGGATTATGTTAATTTATCTGTTCTAAGTGTTGAAATTTTCTACCATGTCTGAAAAGGGTAATCCTAGGATCTTCTAAGTCACTTATATTATGTAAGCTTTCTTAAGCTCCGCAGATAATTTCAAAGTTATGTAAGTCAATCCAACATCACCCGAATTATGACTATATATCTTTATTTTCCTATAAGGAATCACCTAGGGAGTTACTCACGAGTTCCTAAGTTATAGAGCTCCAAGTCTCAGATCCTTAAATTATGTCTTTACGTCCCTAATTTATGTTGAAATGTGCTACATGATCTAAGAAGTTTTTGAGAGATCATATTTCGATAATTATGCTAATGTCTCGGTCAAGTATCTGATGTTGTATACGAGTCTAAAAACTCAAGTCTTTATATGTATTTCCAGTAAGAAGTCTTAATGTATATGATTTTCATGTTATAACATACAGTGAATTCTTTAAGTTATATTCAAGTCATGCATCTTTATGTTTAGCTCTTGTTGAGTTATTAGTTGAATTTCCTAAATTCAGAGGAGAGATTCTCCCATGTACCAATGTTCCTAATGTCTAAGTATAAGTGCAAGCTATGGTAATGATCAGTTAAGCTCAGAACTTTGAATACCTGGAAGTCTCTTGGAGGTCACCCAGTTAATTAAATACGAGTTATACATTATAGAAGTCTCATACGTTTTATGCCTGTAGTTCAGTTCTCAGCTCTATGTATATGACAAATAATTCCAAGTTCCTAGTTATAATTTCCATGTTTTCCTGCAAATAAGTCAAATGAATTAAGAACTATATGTGCTTATCTACATGATAAATGAGGCAATGAAATTCAAATGTATAGTTGTCGATATATGTAAAGGAACAATCTAGTAGGCAATATATATTTGCAGTTCGCAAATGTTAAAGAATTGTGTAGAAATGAGCACTATGTGTTTCTATCCAAGTAATATGTTCAATTGGTAGGATTATTTGTAGGACATTGTTTGTAAGCCTACAAAAGTTCTTATGTAGTCTAAACCTCTTGAAGGTCCTTCAAGTAACTGAGTTGACATGTTCATGTATCATTTGACAGCTTTACGTGATATATATGAATAGTTTCTAGCTTTACATGGTATGGGTTCTCACTTGCATTTATGGGTTACAAAAGAGGCCTATTCCGGCCACAAATTTAACATTTGTCAGTTATATGGCATACGTGTTAAATTGACTCAATATCAGCCATATCGGCTCTATATATGATTTTGATTGAGAATTATTTTTATTTTACCCTGGTGTGGTACATTAGCTGGAGATATTTTTATTTTTCCCCGGTGTGGTACATCGGCAGGAGATATTTTTATTTTATCCCGGTGTGATACATCAGCTGGAGATATTTTTATTTTACCCCGGTGTGGTACATCGGCTGGAGATATTTTTATTTTACCCCGGTGTGGTACATCTGCTGGAGATATTTTTTTTACCCCGGTGTGGTACATCGGCTGGACGAATTTTATATATGGATTTATGGTTGGCTGGTTGCTGGCATTATAGTTATAGTTTTTCTTGTGCATTACTTGGTTGAATTTGCACTTCAGTATTGACTTATTGTCAGATTTTAGTTTCCAAGATTCCAGGTTGTTACTATTCCTTATTTCTGGCTCAATTATCATTGCTATCTTACATGTTTACAGTTTTCTCCCTTACATACCAGTACATTTCATTCGTACTGACGTCCCTTCGCCTGGGGACCTGCGTTCATGCCGCAGGTGCAGGTAGCGGTCGGGATTGCCATTTGCAGTAGCAGTTCGTGAGATTAGTGAATGTGTTGGTATGCTCCTTTCTCTCTGGAGCTAAGACTGGTTTTGTTTCAGCTAGAGTTTTGAGATGCAGTTATGGGTAGGTCGGAGCCCTGTTCCGACCATCAGTCAGTTTACTCTTTAGAGGCTTTGTGGACTTAGTGTGTACAATGGTATTCAGTTTGTGGCCTTGTCGTCTTTTTGTTGTTTAGCATACTCGTAGCCTTATTTGCATTTCAGTTGTTTACCCTGTATTGTTGAGACATTATAGGTCCAGTTTGTGCTCCAGTTGATTGTGACAGGTGGCCTGGACGGCCTAAGTGTTATAGTTACAGATGTCATATAGTCGGCTTCCTAGTTAGTCAGGTATGGGGAGCCAGTCGCGCCCTCTCCCTAGTTATGGGGCGTGACAGACTTGGTATCAGAGCGAAGTCGTATCCTAGGGAGTCCACAAGCCGTTTCTAGTAGAGTCTTACTTATAGGTATGCTGTGCACCATACTTATAATCAGGAGGCTACAGGGCATTTAAGGGTTGTTTCACTTTGTTACTTAATAAATCGTGCTATAGAGAAATGTTGTAAGGGCTGTTTGAAATCTAAATCGTGCTTATGTTTTAGAATTCAACTGGAGTAAGAAAGATGGCTATGAGATTTATTGACACTGATGCTTGAAAGGGTCCTAGTCGTTCTCCTGTTGATCCGAGAAATAGATTAGAGGCTCGAAGCGAGTTTCCCATTCCTCGTACCATAGTTCCTCCAAGTTCCAGTCAGAATTACTGTGGGAAGGGATTCAACCCCTCCTATTGTTTCAGATTCGATAGAGCTAAGAGAATGTAGAGTTATTGATCCTTCAGCACCTGCTGTACCTTCAGGTATATGAAAGGGATGATATTTTGAGAAAGCATTTCAGATGTTAGCCCGAGCAATGACGTTTCAACATAAATAGTTAAAATTAATGGTAGGGTCCAGGGGAACTTTCGAGAGCTATAGCGCCCATAGGTTTTGAGCCTAAATCCCCTAGCCTTCACGAATCAGTACTTACCATGGGAACTTTGACAGGTTCGAGCTAATAAGGTTTTGTACCTAGAGCAGGGTAGCATGAGTATTCGTGAATATAGTCTCAGGTTTAATTCTTTGGCCCAATATGTTTCAGATAGGGTGCGGAATACGAGGAATAGAGTATATCGATTGTATTAGGTTTGGGACCCCATTTAGTCCAAGAGTGTTTAGGAATGTCTACCCTAACCAAAATATCTACTGCTTGGATGCTAGTATTTACTCAAAAGATGGACGATCTGATTCATCGTCTCCCAAGTAATGACAAGGTAGTGGAATAGAGTAAGCAAAACCAGGTCTATAAGACTATTTAAGGACCCTCGTATTGCTTGGACATCTAGGCCAGCCAAACATTTAGTTTCTCCTTAACATTCAATCTCTACTTTGTCCCTAGATTAGACTACAATTTCTTTTAGCCCTCGTTTCCAAGATAGGCAGTGACAAGTTGTGGTAAAAGCAAAGGTAAAAGAGCAACTTCAGGTTTGACACCGATTCTATATGTTAAGTGGTAAAGTTGTGATTTTCACTTTTTTTTTTCTGTGATATTTCCTAATGGTATGAATGGAAAGGGGGTATTGGAGTAAATCATAACTCCCATGGTAGTTTATTAATTTGCTTAGGGTTAGAAAAGTTGCCAATTTTATGGTACTAAAGCATGTCTATCATACGTTAGACAAATAGATGGAGTTGAGTAAGTACAGTTTGATAAGAAGCAGCAATAGAAATAGGATGTGCTTATAAAAAATAGAATGTATGTTTATGACACAAGGCAAGAAAAAGTTAAAGATGTTATGGCTAAAGTTACGGCTACCGAGGTATAACTCTCATTCGAGGACGAATGATTTTTAGGGGGGGAGGATATTAAACCCCGGAATTTTTTTGATGATTATTTTATGGTTATATGTCATATTAAGGGAATTATGGGTCGTATGTTGTCCGTAGGTGAGGACGGAAACATGTGCAAAGGAAAAAGCGAAGAGTACGTGAAGTTTGTAAATAATGGTAAACTTTAAATGGTCACATCTACAAACATATAATGATCCAGAAGTCCTATAATATGTCAAATTAAAGGTATTTTAGTCTAGTTTACAGTGAAAAAAACCGCTCGTCAATCAAAGTTTGGAGTAAAAATTTATGCTCGTTCGAAGACAACACTATCGGCTGAGAAAGCGCCCAGGTGCGCGGGCGCCGTGATAGGCAGGCAGCGGGCGCGCGCGCGCATGCGTGGGCATGTCGCACGGGCGCCGCACGCGGGCACCGCCCAAACCCTTGCCAGCCCGCCTATATGAATTAAAATTGAGCTAAAAAGCTCATTTTTACTCCGTTTTAGTTGATTTTTTTTCCAGAATTCAGAGAATTCAAAGTCCTATCACATGGTGAAAAGATATCCCAGGTAAGAAACTTCACTCTTGTCCCTTTTGGGCTTTAAAAAGAGAACCTTGGAAGGAAGTCATGACTTGTTGTTGTCTTGTGGTTGATTGTGGTATTGCTGCGTTTTTAGATGATTCTAGGAAGAGGAAATAGTAGGAGTTTACTCCTACTTTAGCTGATAACATCTCCAAGAAAGGGTAAGTATTCCCTTTTTGATTTCTTTAAGTTTATGAGGTTATAACTTGGAGAATCTTGTAGTATTGTGTTACTGTTTCTTTGTGTGTTTTTGTGGCATGTTGCTGCCCAATTTTTCCAGAACTTTGATGAAGTGAAGTTGCTGCTTTTTGGGTTTGTAAATTGTACTTTGAAGGAGCCTTAAGCAGTAAGCTTGAAAGGAAGATTTTCGGCGAAATTAGAATCGACGTGCCAAGGTATGTTAAGCCGTCCCTTTCCTTCTTTTTCAAGCACGAAACTAAGTTATTGAAAGGGTCAATATTCCTATGTTTTTAAAATCATATTGAGGCATGTATGATCCTTTCCAAAGGGTTGGAACTACTTGGCATAAAGCTTGAATCGTTAAGAATGGTTGAAGCGAACAAACGTGAAGCGAAAGGCATAACTTTTATACGATTGTTGCCATAGTTCTAAATCGAGTCTGAAGTTCCCTTAATGTGGGCACTGTGAGCTGGTCCTTTTCAGTATACTGTATGTGTGATGTTGAATATATGTTAAGATCTGGTCACTTAGTAAAATTGGTATGAAATGCTAAGACGACGACATGTAATTGAACTTAAGCTAAGAAGATGACGCTAAGCCAATTGAGGGTAAACAGGCTTATTGAAATTATGTTTTAGTAATATTGTTAATCCCTCCTACATGTTTATGTTTTAAAGTGCTTAAGGTAAAAGGTAGATTTTATATTTTTCCTCTTTAAAGCTAAGCAAGCGGCACGTAGCGAATAAGCTAAATCGATACATGTTTACGGGGAAAGCGTGGCTA